>OY747102.1:12424833-22424833 GCA_963556455.1 Epiblema foenella
TCGGTTAGGTTTCGATACCACAAAATAACTTTTTCGGTAGCGGAAAATAACGGTACCGCTATTTTTTTCGATACCTGAACCGTATTCATTAAGGTATCGTTTGGGCTTTACGAGGGTGCCGCCGACGGCGCCAACCAATCAGCGTTAGTTATTGGGTGTATGCCTAAAATACCCATTTATCAAAAATTTCGTTCAGCGCGATAGATTCCTGACTTAGTCGCTGTTCCTTGTTGATCGCGTTTACGTACCCATCGTAAGAGTTAGCTACCGTTATAATAAAGGTTTGAATATATTTATGAAAAATAGCGATATCGTTATTTTATTCCGGTGGCGTACCTTTATATTTCAACCGGTATAGTTTTACCTTTATAACGAAGCGGTATCGATATCCCATACTGCTAACATACCGTACCGAAAACGGTCCTGCTAAGTCTTAAAAGACATTTGGAAGTGTGGAACAATAGTAGTAATACTCGTAGTAGTGGAACAGTACACTAAATATTATCGAAGTGTAAACTAAGTATAAGTGTAAGACGTACGGCTGGATACCATCCTTACTTGGTCGAAATTCCTCTTATTCGAACCAAGCGCTTTGCATCATCTTTTATAATGCGCACTTCTAAGGTTTGGAATTCTCTGCCGGCGTTTGTGTTTCCGAGCTCATATAACCTAGACCTTTTTAAGGTACGAGTTAATAGGCACCTTCTGGGTGAGCTCGCTTCATCGTCGGCCTCATCTTTGCCCCCTGGCTAGATGCTGGCCAAGAGCGATCCCTATTTTTTACTGTATCTCTTCAATACAGTCTTAAATAAATTATCTCTTCAATACACACACGGTCACAGTTACAGCAATGCTATGCCCTTTTTTTCCTCTTTCCGCCCGCAATACTACTTTTTTTTTAATTGAATGAAACAAATGTTTTCAGTTAACGGTACTAATAAACGTATTTGCTCGTAGTGGTACCTTTTTGACCACACCACTGGATTACTGGATTAAGTTCCGTATACCTAAGGTCTGTTCTAGAATACCTACGTGAAGCCCTTGAAATATAATATCAACCACGGTGACGCTTTCAAGATTACAGCTTTGTGGAATCCAGGTATTAGTACCTAAATGAAAGCGTCAAAAAACAACATTACGATACGGGTACTGTCAGTCCGCCCGTAAGTCACAGCCGATTTACTAGGAGACTAAAAGCACTAGATTTATGAAATTTGATAGGAAAGTGTATTCTATGAACCGCTACATAATTAAATACTTTCAACGATTTTTGGTTTAAACAAGATAGGTCTAACGTATGGCTTATAAAATAAATGAGATACGAGTATGACCGTTAAAGATTCAATGTATTGGATAGTGGTTTTAAATGTGGATTAGTATTAGTACGTGTCGGTATGGAACCCTTCATTGTGCGTGATCGGACACGCACTCTTACTAACTCCTTTTAAGTATACAATGACGGTGGCAAAGAAGCTTGCGGCCTGCCTGATGGCGGCAAAAGCTACCGAAGCCTATGGACACTTGTGACTCCAGAATACTTCACAAGCGCGTTGCCGAACCTGTATCTTTTTGAGCATTCGTTGTAAAACCCGTCGGTAGTTCGAAAACCCGTGCAGCTAATATCCACTTCCACCAGTCTGCTCACTAACAATGATGTTATGACACGTCCGAAACGTCGCGCTACCTCTAAAATTAATTTAATTATATGCTATTTAGTCCTGTTTACTGAGAATAATGTGTGACAATCGTTCAAATTTGACCCAATATATTAAAGGAAACTATATAAAATGGGTTTTTATACGTTTTAAAATAGTTTAAATTGCATTAAAAGATAATCTACCTACTACCTACTATACCTGGACAATTTTGTCGTGCTTCGTAGCGCTCGCTCTCGGCATTTAAAGAAAGAAAGAAAGAAAGAAAAAACATTTATTCGTGGCACAGGAGTGATACACATACCAAGGATTAAAGTTGAAAAACGAGTAAGAACAGCATTTGCTACGAAGCTCTATGCTACGATTGCTACGTATCGTAGTTGTCTACGAGTTCGCCCGCTGAGTGTTACTTGTGTACTTTAGTTGGCAGACTTGCACAAAAGTAATTCGTTCTAAAATCTATTTTAACAATAAGGTTCAGTAATATTTTGATGGACATTCGGTCATCAAAAAGAATTTCAACTACGCTGTCCGAATAATAAATCTTAACCTTAGAAATACTCTCATCCTAACATGCAGTTGTATGCTGATCGGCTGGCTATACGGTGTAATGAATGGTGTCTAGTCGACTACTGATACTCTTCTTAAATACTCTTTTGTGTTAACCCATTCAATGCCTTAACGAAAGAATTCCGCTATAAGGCGGCCTCTAAAGTACTAATAATTTTAAAACAGTAAGTTTATAATATTTTTTAAAAAATCTGCCCTTTATACTTAAAATAAAAAAATGAAATAAGTTAATTGATTTTGTGGTTCAACTGATTAAACTATATACAAAGCAACTAAGCGGCAATTTTCAGTAAACACCAAGTTTAGCCTAACATGTGCTAACATTTGGTTTTAATCGAATTTGTCTGCAGTCTGCCAGCGAAATATCGAATTTAACTTATATATCAGGTTAATATTATTATGCTTGTTGTAATAATTGATCAAAAAAGCAGCCGGTTTTAAAGGTATGGTGATAGTTTAATACTTATAGAATAAACACTTTATTCATTCCCACAATTTACATGTCCTGAAATGAAGAAAAGAAACATGCAGCTTAAGGACTGACATGATTATTAATCACAGAAAAAAAAAGATCTAAAAGTGATACAATATGAACCATGTGTTGTTGTCGGAGAGTGGGTGCTGGCTCAGCATAATGACGCGGCAGGTGCCCCGTCGCTGATATTCTGCCGGGACTCTACTTAATAGTGGTGTAGTGTACCTGACGACCGCATCTTACCCCATATCGACTATTGGTGTTTTCCACACCTGCTATTCAGAAATAGTACATTGTTGCCCAGGTATAGAAAGTAAGCAATAGATGGACGAGTTAGTTCGCGGGCCGAGCCGCAGGTGAGGCCCGCGAAGATGCGAGTTCATCTATTGCACTTTCTACCGAGGCATTTACTATGTGCTTTTCACGTCTAATGTAAGGAAATAAAACAGGTTGAGTACACAGTATAATACACAGTTTAATTAAAAGTAATATTGATATTCGCATTAGGGCAGTTGTGGAATGACAAGGAAATGTTTTTTCCCGGAACGTTTATATTTTCGAGAGTTCATCAAAATACGTCAGCATTACACTTTCAGAGAAAGTTTTTTTTTTTTTTGCCATGTCTTGAAATTTTCATACACTTTCTTATATTTATCTCGGGATTTAATGGGCAATAAATTTCGAATCACTGACTTTGCAGTGTTATGAATTTCCGGCGGTGTAAGATCCATGTCCATACTCGTGTCACTGGTTGTTATTTATTTTTATTTCAAATCGTACAGAATTATACACAATTATCTCAATGTTTGTTTCCAATCTAAAGAACAGACAGAAGAAATTTTCCTTCCCGCCTTTTCAAATTTTTTATTTATACTTTTTTTAAGCATGCAAAGGCGTTTTTCACATACTTAAATAAAAAACGCTGACAATCGCAAAAGTACACATTCATTGAGCGAATTTGACGTTTTAATTTTTTAATTAAACGCACAAATGTAATGTTGCTCTAATAATTTTGTTATTTTCTGAACGAGTTACTAATGTCAAAAATAATCGACCAATAGCAGAGTAGAAAGTAAAAAAGGCCGCTAAACACTACACTTTACTTTGCAAATCTACATTGTTTGACTGTTTTTGAATTGTACTACTAAGAACTACTTTCTACTCTCATTTCAATCCATCTTTGGCCATATTTCCGAGCAGTGGCGTGAAAAGAGTTATTGTTGCCTTCGAATGAGGGATCAGATGTCCTTTTCTTCCCTCATTTGAGGGCAACAAATACTCTTTTCCTCATAGAAGGTGCGAAAAGCAGTATGTGATACTCTGTAGTAAAATCATTTGTAAGTTATTTCGTTTTCAGCAGCGGGCCTCATAGATGGTGTGAAAAGCAGTATGTGTCACACGGTAGCAAAATTATTTCCATCTTGGGCGCAAAACCTTGGATCCCTCGCTACGCTCAACATTCTACTTTAGAATCCCTCGCTACGAGGATTCTATTGTAGAATATTTCGCTTCACTCAGAGTTCAATATACCGCCCTCGCTGTAAATATATCATTTTGCTCCCTTGAGACACAATCTACTATTTGTTGCAAAATTACATATACTTGTTTGTTTTTTGAAATTATTTATTTTTGCCTAACTGAATAAATTATTACATAAATAACCATAAGCTCATACGAGCTTATATATATACATATACGAGTATAAAATTTGTGCAAGATTGTTTTTTAATTTTGGTAAAAATAAATCATATGCCTCTTTTTATGTACATCCATACTAATATTATAAATGCGAAAGTGTGTCTGTCTGTCTGTATGTCTTTCTGTCCGTCTGTTACCTCTTCACGCGTAAACCGCCGAACCGATTTAGAATAGTTTGAGTCCCGGGGAAGGACATAGGATACTTTTTATCCCGGAAATCATCCCTTAAGGGGGTGAAAGTTTGTAGGGATGAGAGATAACTAGGTAAGCGCCTGAAATAAAATATCAATTAAATTCTAACGCGATTAACGAAATCCAAGCGGATGAAATTGCGGGCATAAGCTAGTAATACAATATAGAGAATACTACATACTTTCATGTGGGTACAATTGACTGGCCTATAGGACCAAACAATAAACATATTTGCGGCACAATATGTGAACGAGCGTAAGCGTAGGTACATAAACAGTACAGTCGCGACCAATACGCTAACTAGGGGAGCATTCATTAGAGCTGATTACGTTAGACGCTATAGACAAGCAAACGAACCCTGTTTATGTAAAACTCTTCGTTTAGTCTTCATTTAATCAGGGTAATTCGTGTGTCTGACTGTACAATGTGCTTCTTAAACTTGTGGGCTAAACTAGAATTGAAATGTAGTTTGTGTTTGTAGTTGGTAATTAAGTTGGCTTCAAACACAGAGAGAAACGAAAACAAAATGTGCAAGAGAGACTTCTGCGAAAACGTTAGAATAATTGTGTTCTACCTACTACGAAAGCATGGAAATTAATTCAATTCAATTTCTATTTATTTTGCAACCATGTATCTACATATAATAAACACATGCAACTTACTGCTAGGTACATACATACAGGACCCTGTTAGGGCGCAGCAAGTAATAACAATTTCAGAAGTAATAACAATTTCGCAACATTCGCTAAAACAAACGATAATTAAAAAAATATATATGCAAGAAAATTAGGCGGAAACACTTCATAGCTATATCAATTTGATAAAAATAAATCCCTTCGGCCGCTTTCGAAACCAAGGTTCGAAACCCAGTTTCTAAATAACAATAATATTGCTTTTTTCGAAATTGGTTACGACAAAATAATAATATTTCTTATCTAGAAACTAGTTTCGATAAAACTATTACGTCTTTCAAAACTCTCAAACCAAAAGCAAATAATATCCCTCTATTCCCACTAGTTCAATTGTGTAGTTTAATTGACTGAACAGTCTCCGGCAGATAAGAAGTTAAACCAAAGTGACTTTAAGATTATAAAATGTATGAACATAACAGGGTCAGTCTTTTATCTGCCGAAGATTATAGTGAGAATGTTTCTCGTTGTTCAGTTGATTTAACTAGAGATAATTAAAGAAAAAGAAATGTAGAAATTTATCGGCTACATACAAAATGTAACACTGATTACTTATGTCATTTGCACTCGATCGTCCAATCCCTAACTAACCATAAATGAAAAGTTTAGCCTTGTTCTTAATTATAAAAAAACAGTATATGTATATTTTACAATAGTAGTATATGTATATTTTTGGTTGTCCTGAAAATAAGCGTCATGAGTATGACACATCAGTCGCACTTAGTGACAACCTTTTTGGTATATTCTCCACTTTTGTTATTTTCTTCTTTTTTTGTATACCATTTCGTTTACACCAAATAAATGTTTTTTCTTTCTTTCTAATTCTCACTAGTTAAGTCAACTAAACAATATAAAGAAACATTCTCACTAACTGTAGTAGGGACTGCCCCGGCAAATAAGAAAGCCGTCGTCTCCCGGCGAAAAAAATAAACAATAGCATTCTTTTGTAATAGGACCGGTAGACGACGTTAAATATTTGCACTTGAGATAATTTGACTGGAGATAGAGGTAGACCTGCGTAGTTAGATATTCAAGGTATATGATTAGATTGCATAAATGATATGATTAGATTTAAATATTCACTAACAGCATAATATGCTTTCTCTATAAAATATTTTTAACTTTTTTGTATAATGAGTAAAGTAATGAGAGACAGTAGTTTGCAAATCCTACTTTAGCAAAATATTCTAGTGGGTACCCAATTCAACTCTTTCTTTAAGGTCCCTTTCGCGAATCCCTAGATTTTCAACGAGTTTTATAGAATTTTCCAAGCGCAGCCGAATATATTAAGTTTTTGATGATTGGAAAATATACATACTTTTTGGAGTTTTGAAAAATATGAACGTTGGATTATTTAATTGAATTGAGTTGCTACAAATAGTAACTTTAATGTACCTAATGTGCGATGCATACTATTAGTTTTATAGTGAAACTTGACCATTGAACCATTATTGCTTCTATTTAAATATTATTCGAGTACAGCTAACCATGTTCTTATACTCTTTCATGTTTTTGATTTTTTTTAACCAAATTTAATACTAGACTTAACTTGCTATAAACATTTTACTATGAATATTTTTTAAATGTTGTGTTTCTACACTTTTTAGCAGTACTTATAGGTACAACTGCAATCACAGCCCAAATATCTAAATGCAAACGCATCAGATTTCAATAAATCTTCCCAATTGACAGCAATGAAGACGCATGCCGGTCAGTCCGTTTATCCACTTACGACAGCACTTAGCGCCGACTAACGCCGATATATGGCCGATAAAGATCACTTGTTGGCTCACAGCTAATTACATGCATTAGTAATGGGGCGAGGGTCCGAGTATCGGTAATTAATATCGCATGTATCGAATTGTAATGATTTGATGAAAGTTATGACTATTTGGGGTGTTTCAGAAGGGTAACAAGATCTAACAAACGTGCATCTTCGAAATATAGCTCGAGTTCACATATAAATTAGCCAGAGAAAAGACCTATATATTTTTATAGGCATGCGGTCGTTTAAATAAATATGCTACCGATCCACCAGTGTGTATGTATTGCCAATGTGTATTTATTGCTTCAGTAGTTACTACTTGTACTGCTCATGCTTTCTCCAGTATCGTCACTTGCTACCCCAATTGTTCTAGTGTATATGCGATCATAGACCAGTGTTACTCGCCCTCATATGCCCCATTGAGCCCATACCTCGCTATGACTGAGATTTTTGCGCATGAAGTCGTCAGGGTAGTTAACGCCTCATGTCATCAAATTCATGCGATGCATTGACCCTATTACTTGTCAATATTATCTGTCATCTTGCCCCGCTAAGCCTGAGCCACCAGGGTAATGCGTCTCGTGGAAACAGTCGCTCCACTACCCATAGTTGCTCTTGCTTGCGAAGTTTTTGCGTGACGTGAAGTTCGTACATTTTCCCGTTAATTGCTAATATTACCTGCACTCTCGCCTCACTGAGCCCGAGCCGTTGGCTAAGCTCTTCACGCATGAAGGCATCAGGGTAATGAGTCTCGTCAAATAGTCGTTCCAACTCCCCCAGTTGCTCCAATGTGAAGTTGGTGCGGGACCGCCGCTGCTTGCCGCCGCCATTGCTGATTGAGTTCGATGATTTGTCGGATACGTCTGGTGATATATAATAAGTTAAACTTCGTTAATTATGTCATTCTACTGTACGGGTTGTAACAAACGTGGCGATCCGTTAAGCCGTTCATTGGTATAGCATTGTACAATAAAGTCATCATCATCATAATTAATTGAAGAGCTATGGTTAAAAAAGTAGGATACAAAAAATTTACGCCGTCAAAAATTGTATATGTTGGTAATTTTAGTGTTATTTATGAGACCAAATAATGCTTTAGATGAATCGCCTCCACTTTTGTACAATCTCATATATTTATACTTTGTCTTGTAACACGGCAAAACCTCCGCGGTGGGTCCGGTGGCGCACTGGCCGGTGAGAAAGAAAAAGTACAAAATTTGACTTGGAGCGTGCTTTTTCTGGAAAACTATTCTAATACTTATTTAAATAAACTTGTGTTCTAACTTGAATAATAGTGATATATATAATGCACTATTTCTAAATTCACCTGTAAATATTGTATAGTTCATATTAATCATACAAGGGCTGCCACTTACGCAGGTATTTATTGAATATATTATTTTCAAATTTGTATAGGTATAAAATTGCTTGTGAAACCCAATCCAAGCCTCATTTAGCCGTCACTGGCCTAGATCAAATGAGGCACGGATGGGTTTTGAACCTTTTTAAAGCATGATTAATGTTTACAGCCCTTTCTACTTGGATACATTACTACCGATTACATTGGGTGCCAGCAATGTACATACTTTCGTCGGCGCTGTCTCGACGCTAGCTGCCGATGCAGCCTTTGAAATTACCATAGGTATATCTACAGTGTATGACAATGTATGACAATCATGGTACAATAATATACTTCGCCAGATATGGCAAACGGAAACGTCGCTTAGTAGTGTGGGTGACACGACCTTCGGACTCCCTGCTATCGATGGTTCTCAAACTTTGTATTTTGGGGAAAAATAGTTGTCTTACTTAAAAAATAGGACATAAATTATATTAAACGACTGTAGAAAAAACAAAATTACAACCATTACAAAAAAAGTTATGGCATCAGGTCTTAATTGTTTTGCATGTCGTCCATTGTGATTAAGGAGAATTTGCGACATTGGCTCGTAATAGTCAGAAGGTAAAAAGTGCTTTGAACATACTCTTCCTGCCAAATAATATGAATTCTAATCATCTATACCAAAGTATAGACCCAGCTATATTCAATCAGTATAACAACATGACACAACGATTGCGGTTTTTTGCAAATAATAGGTTGATATTCCAATTGTCAAGTATCGGCTTAGCCACATCACTATTTTTATCATTTAGTGTCAAAATTATATTTTGACTAAATAAAAAGGACCCGAACAACATTAAAATGCACAAATTAAGAAAACAAAGAATTTTACGTAGTATGGTGTACCATTTTTTTTTCGTTGTTTTCGATCCACAATAGCAAAGCCATTCGTTGGCTATTGACTCGTTTTGTGGAAGTGAAAGAAAACAATAAGGTCCCGCCTTTAACACTTCTACTCTTACAGTTCCGAATAGAACAGACTACCATTTTAAAATCTGGCCTACATCAACTCTTATTAGCAACGGCACCGCAAAAAAGTTTGGCAATTACTGCTTAAACTGACACCGACCAAGAGCGATATATGCAATTCAGTACATCCGAGCGTGATCGCGGTTAACGTCAAAGCGATTGACATAACGCTCGTATGTGTGAGTAAGCATTGTTGCCAGTAGCGTATTATGATACTCCCTGACTTCCATGTATTCTGTGAGTATTTTATTAAATTATTAAGTACATTCATGTTCAACTTGACCTATTTTGTGTACTTAAACAAGTAAATGCCAATTTTAATGCGTAAACAATTTATTTTGCATGATAACGGCAGATTTTTTTTCCTTAGCTATCCGTTTTGTTACTATAAAGTGGCAACTCGACCTCGTGTCACGATCCTTATTGTCAGACCTTGTTTTCTTAGACCATGTATGACAATGACTACGCTCTACGAAACCGTTAGCCGAGTCTCTTTCCGGTGTGCAATATTAACCCCGGTACTGTACCCAAATACGCATATGCCTAAAAAATAGACAACAAAACCTAAAAATAATAAGTGCGTATACTGTCGCCCGGGTATTATTTTATTTATTATTATCAAAAGGTAAAATTTACACAACGGTTTACACAGTTTGACTGTGGGATCTGAGTCTCTTCGGTAACTAAATTCACATATATGACTATTACTATGTACTTACTAATACTATTCACTAGTGTTTACTATGCTAGTTATGAAATAATTAAACAATTTTCTTTTAAATGTTGCTCTAGTGGTATCCAGTCTGATATCTGTTGGTTGGTGCTTTTTAAGTAGGTAGACAACACTGTACTGTTTCCGGTAATGAGGCCATATTCAATATACTCCTTGTTAGTTACCGTAAACTCCTTTTAAATTTAGAATTCCAAAAATCGAAAATTTGTATTCCGTCCTATTAGTTTACTGGTTTTAGCATTATACTTGGTAACGTATTTTTTATGGCATTTATATATTTATAATTCTTCTACCAAGTATTTTTTAATAAATTCATTCCGTGTCAATTTGAGTTGGTGACAACAACGTAACTATTATTTCGTTAATTTTCTATAAGATGTGCAGCATTCGTCCCCTACATACTGCATCGTGTTAATATTATTAAAAACACTTTAAATCAGTATCGCCAACTCCCTCGGGCTTCATATCTCAGGGGTAGTTTACCCCTCACGGTATTTCTTATGAACGCAGTTTCTTTTTATCTTAAACGGCATTTATTGAATTAAGTCTTTGGCTTTTTAGTGTGGTTTGTGTAAAAAAAAATTACTTATAAGTAATAAAGAGTAAATAAATACACTTACCTATGGGTGCATTAAAGAGTAATGAAGAGTATCGTAAGGCCGGGTTTTATAAAGACCCGTTAGACCAAATGACAGATCAAATTTCAGTAACTCAGTACATTTTTTGACATAACAAACCGACATAAGGTCAAACGGATCTTTATAAAACCGAGCCTTACCTTAATAAGTTTTTATTTTGTCACATGAACAGTTTACTAGCTATTACTTTGTGCGAGGAAAGTTTCCCATGTACCTAAATTGAAATCAACTGATTTTTTGACGAAACTAAGTCCTCATTTTTAACCGACTTCAAAAAAAGGAGGAGGTTCTCAATTCGGTTGTATGTTCTTTTTTTTAATGTGTGTTACCTCAGAACTCCGTCGTTTATGAACCGATTTGAACATTTTTTTCTTTGTTTGAAAGCATATGCTTCAAGGTTGGTCCCGTCGTTACCAGAATCTAGTTCTGATGATGGGATCTATGAGCAATTGAGGGAACTCTTCAAAAATTCAAGGGAAACATACAGCGATTTTAGCATTTTCGGTAATAAATCAAGCATTTGCATTCAGAAAGTAGCATTTGGTGAACGAGAACTGATGAAAAAGACCACGGACGGTCATCCGAAACTCCTAGTGTTCCATGGGTGGTATTAAGACATTTCGATCAAGATACGGAAGCGACTATGACGAAGACAATTTAAATGGTCCTGATGTAATGTCACCATCAACCTGATCTGGTAATTGAAGCCGAAAGGTAGGCAACGGAACTCCGTAATAAAACAGTGTATTAGCTTATCCGTGTTTGAGCTTATTGGAATCGTTATGAGATGTACTCTGGTAATGATTCACTAAAAGTGTGAAATAAATATTTTTTTTTATAAAAATAAATCGACTCTCAAAAACACTAAAAAGTAAAAAATAATTGCCTTGCTTCATACTCATACTCATTTATTTATAATGTACAAATACATTACACGTCAAAAGCTTTATACATTTTGCAGGTTGTTTTAATACTAAAAGTTATTTAATTCGTTATAATTCAATATACATAAGTAAAAAGTAATGTCAAGTTTCTATTAGGTATAATTAGGTGATCTGAAAATATATTAATATTAAATGTCACATAATTCTTTAATGTCATAAAAAGCGTTTCTAACCAGGCATTTTTTTTATTCGCTATAGAAAGTACAGTCATTTCTTATGTCCTTAATACGATCCGGAATGGCGTTGTATATTTTTGGACCAATACATGAGACTTTACGCTTCTTGTTGAACAATGTAGATGTACCTATTGTAATGTTTGTAGTCGGTGCCATTCCGTCAACTTTAGACAATTTCTTTGGATGGCAATTATTTTTTACTTTTTAGTGTTTTCTGGAGTCGGTTTGTATATTTAAAAATATAATTAGAAGTCCTTTTTTCATTAGAAAGATTCTGTATAGCTATAGCGGCTCCACTATTAAGGTGTTAACTCTAATGCCTTGATAATAGAGCCGTATTATCCAGTAACTTTATACATTCAGAGCATGGGTCAAATCCGGTAGTTCTCATTTTTTGCAGACTTGTTTATGTTGTTGGCGCAATGAATAGGTAATCCAAGTTTGTAACCTCGAGCGCCGACGCAACTTTGTCAAAAAACGAAAAACCGATTATAACCTAACGAATTATCTTCTCAGGACATTTTTAAAGTAGACTTAATTTAATACAATAAGAGAATGAAATCATCTTATTCGTAGACCCAATGGTTTCGGCGCAATTTGCTACAATTTGAGATTAGAATTGTTTCTGTAGACCAAATTGTTTCCGAGATTTAATTTTTTCGTAAGGCTTTATCGTGGAAACAATTGCGCAGAACTAGTTGCTGATGTGACGTCCTAAGAAGGTACTATCAGCAACTAGTTATTTAGGGATATATCCCTAAATGACTAGTTGCTGTCGACTAGTCGATTATAATCAGTTTTACGATTTTTGACAATGTTGCGTTCGGCGCTCGAGGTCACAAACTTGGATTGGCCCAACATCATAAACAAGTCTGCAAAAAATCAGAACTACCGGATTTGCCGCACTCTACTCCACACTTTGAGGCGCCAAAGTTACTGGATTATTATGCATGTTCTGATCATATAAAATATAGCACACTGAAGTCTAGTGCTGTATATGATGGCGACTGTAATAATATACGACTGCCGGCGAATGATTAAGTCAGCTTTAAGTAAAGTATACAGATGCGAATCGATTTGCGTCAAGAGGCACGGGCGTGCTCACTGAGCAAGCCCAACCACTGGCAATAAATTTTGAGCAGTCCCGATGCGGGACACGGCTTTATAGACGGTGACGAACGAGCGATACGTTTAGCAGTCGTTTAGAACAATTTAGCAAATTGGGAACCTCTCCTTTTTATACGGCAATTATGTAAATGGAGGGATTATCCAAGCGTGGGCGGTGCCGAGCCACACCCTCTCCCCTTTCGCCCCGGAGCCATCCGTGTTTCTTAGACGTCTAACGACCTAAACGGTGATTAATTATCAAATGCAATGGGATACCCCCGCGTGATTTATTTGATAGAGTAGTCTGGGATATCCATTAACGAGTTATTCATTATTGTTCGTTTGCTAGTGTTGCGCTAATCTGCGATGATGGTACTAAGTAATTTAATTTGTTTTCGTAAGACATTATTGGGGTTATTTCTTTAATTTGTTTTATTTATATTGGATTTTGGGATCCATGAGAAATTTTATATATGTAAGTAACTACAGTCTAGGAAATTCATAATCATAATCATTTATTCATTGCAACCATGGTATTTACAAGATATTCTTAAATCTAATCAGTGCGAACATGAGGTGTAGCAATATAAACAATTTAAATTAACCTAAGCTTAATAATTAAGAGTAATTATCTTATAATATATACGTCTTCTAGTACACTTTTATATAATAGGAATATATCTAATAATAATCAATAATTCACTAATAATGCAATACTAATGTTACTTATCCATGAATTCTTGTAGAGAATATGGGCATTCAGTTACAAGGTACGAGTAGGACTTAAGTTTATTTACAAAGATATTATATTCCATTTCGCTTCTAATATGTTGAGGAACTTTCTTATAAACTCTGATGGACGTAGCAGCATAAGGGCCTTTATTATAAATTTATAGATTGGCAGGAATGACTTGAATTATTTTATTGTGCTTGCATAGGTTGTGTGTATGTGGGTTTGGGATATTTTCGTATAAACTTGCATATTTCTAATATATACAGAAATGATAGAGTAAGTATTTGCAGTTTTAAAATGTGGTCTGCAACTTTCTTCATTTCTAATATTACTGATTACTCTTATGCATCTTTTCTGAAGTACAAATAAATCTTTAGCATTTACACTATTGCCCCACATTATTATTCTATATAGGAGCCATGACTGAGCAAAAGCATAATATGCACAGACAGTGGTCTTTTGGTTTGTACTTATTAATATTTGTCTAAGGGCATATGCAAATCTACTTGACTGAAATTTTATTAACGTGGGTTTTCTAATTTATGTGTTCGTCGACGTTTAAGCCTAGTAATGAAACCTGGTAGGGTATAATTTGTTATTTCTCTAGGAGTAGTTTACTTCGATAGCTAATCTCTGATGTAGTCTGAACTGGATTAAATTGTTTTTTTTTTCAGCTTTATGTATAAATTGTGATCTTGTATAGAAACATTTAATTCCACAGGAAGTAGTCCATGAAGTACGTACCGCCCGCGTGGTTGTGTTGGAGGTTTTCCCTGGATTTTCCCCAGACCACTCTCCAACCGCGCACTCCTATCGGTTTATTGGGCCCGGCCTATAAAGCTACATCCTGGTTCAAAAAAAAACGTAGGTATGTGGTCGTATCCGTATTACTACATATTCAAAATACGTAATGTTCCATACCGAAACAATAACGGGTACCTATTTTATTTAAATCTATGTTTTTGTATGTAAGTAACAATAAATGTCTAAAATTCCATCCAGTATCATAAGAGAGGATTTTGTGTCCGGCACAGGATTCGATAAGTAAATCGATTTATACAATTAGAGAAGATATGATATACTTCCTACTGCATTCGATAAAAGGCTTATAAAGACAATTCTGATTTATCAATTCATATTTTAGTTAGATATGATCACACTGAGCAATGGGGCCAATGACGAAATCATTAAAAAAAAATTGTCGTTCCACACATTTAGGATAGTTAGCGATCAATTAGCTATCAATTAACTCTTAATTTGGTGGGCTTTTTTTGCGATTTCATGGTTGGCCCCATAGTAAAAGTTGCTGTGTGACCCTCCCCATCACCCCCTGGCACTTCAGATCACGACATAAAAATCACCTTATTTATTGTAATAATCCGAATGCGTACCTGGTCGTTTCATAGTGAACCAAACGTGGAGCACGGAAGTAATTTGCTTTTCACACCTGCTATTCAGAAAAGAGTTATTTTTGCCTTCGAATGAGGGATCAAAGTAGTACTTTTCTTCCCTCATTTGAGGGCAACAATGACTCTTTTCCTCATAGAAGGTGTGAAAAGCAGTATGTGACACTGTAGTAAAATCATTTGTAAGATATTTCATGTTTTTAACAGCGAGCCTCATAGACGGTGTGAAAAGCAGTATGTGTCACACGGCAGCAAAATTATTTCCGTCTTGGGCGTAAACACTTGAATCCCTCGCTACGCTCAAGATTCTACTTTAGAATCCCTCGCTACGCTCAAGATTCTACTTTAGAATCCCTCGCTACGCTCAGGATTCTATTGTAGAATCTTTCGCTTCACTCAGAATTCAATATACCGCCTTCGCCGTAAATATATCATTTTGCTCCCTTGAGACACAATCTACTATTGATATCCAAGAAAATTGAAACATTTTGTATGGGGACTGTGAACGTGTTAAATCTACCAATCACAGAACACTAATTTAACTCCTTAAAAATATTTCGTATTGGGTATCAACCAATCAGAATACAGCTTTACTAAAATCAACCAATCAGGAAAGAATTCATTTCTCTAAAGATTAAGTTTGTAGTATAATTAAAAACGTGATTAAATCGTTTGAGCAACGCTTTGAAGCCCTCAGTGGGGAAGATCAGTAGCTTTTATTTGCGCGTGAATGTTGCGCCGCGAACCGCGTTGTCTGTTGTTTTATGTGTCAAAGGAGTTTAGAAAAAAAACATGCCGCCAAATTATACATATGTTCGTCGAGGAAATTATTATAAATTTTGGGTGGATGACCTTTGATTATTTATTTTCTCGCAATCGAAGTGAAAAGTAGAGTGTATAAATCTGGTCTAAAAGTCCCGAACGAAGGTAATACGGCTCATTTTAGACCCTTGTCAAACAATCTACTATTGACAATTTGTATAGCTTTAGGTCAACAACAACAAAATGATTATACTTAGATACTGTTCAAACTTGAAGAATTTAGCACCAACCGTTGGCTGTTAAACTTGTGTGGCAGACGACGAACAGACGGACGGACGCGTGAGTGACAACAGGGCTCCGTTGGAACCATTCGGTTGCGTAACCCTAAAATCAACCACTGAATAGACCCGAGACACGGGTCACTGCCGGCCACATTGTCCTTGTAGCGGCGCAATGGTGTCACGTTGTGAGTCGCCCCTCCTTTATTCACAACGCAGGCGTTGTCAATTTCACCTTCTTTAATCTTGAGACCTTATACATCTCTAACTTTACTGATGTTGTAATATTTGAAATAGATATCTTTGCAAGTTTATCTTCACTGTATGACATTAATTTTGTTATAATTGTAAACTCGAAATTATTATTCTTTCAAGAACTGTAAATTAATATTCTGACAAGAAAAATGTTGTATAAGTGCCCTTGTAGCCTATTTGCAGAATAAGGCCGGGTTTTATAAAGATCCGTTAGACCAAATGTCAGATCAAATTTCAGTAACTGAATTATAACAACTAACCAGTTCAATACAACCGCACTATAGTGTCAGTACCGGTCATGTCAGTAACCAATTGTATAACATTTTTCAATGGAATGCTATTCAATCCTTCGTCCTTTCTTTGGTTTAAATATTTCATTGTATCTAAGATGATTTTTCTTGCATCTTTTGATATCTTTTTCGGCTTTTTATGATAAAATCGTTTAAATCGCGATTTATTTTCTTTTTTTTTATGTCAAAGAGTAGTCATTACCAGTAGAAGAAATTAATATCACTGAAAATCCGCAACATGGCGAGGGTCAAATAGAAAGTTGTTAGGCTTTAATAAGATTTATCGATTTATCGACCACATACGTGTCGATGGAATTGAAATCTTAATTCTGGGGTTTAAGGTTAAAATTAGATTGGATTTTCTCGAAAACGTACTTAATAACTATTTTTTAATATATATTTTGTTTTTTGTAAAGTATTCTGGATTGGAGCGGCCTTTCTGCTTAGAGTAGGTCTGTTTTTCAACAATGTTTTTAATAGGTAGCAGTTCTGTGATTTTAACCGATATCAAAAAATGAGAAGGTTCTTAATTCGATTGTATGTTCTTTTTTTTGTCTGTTACCTGACAACTCCGTCATTAATGAACCAATTTGATTTTTTTTTTATTAAAGGCATATGCTTTGTTAAGGTTGGTCCCGTTGTTACCAGAATCCAGTTCTGATGATGGGGTCCGTGAGAAATTGGGGGAACCCCTCAAAAATTCAAGGGAAACATATACCGATTTTGCTCGAGATAATGTTATGTCAAACACGTAGTAAATATAAACTTGCGAACTTTTAAGTCTGCATCATTATTACATTTAACGGGTGGACAACTACGGTGCCCTATATATATATATTGCGTGTGGCCCAAAACGCACTTTACCGGTTTTTTAGTCATTCAAGTAGCGTATTTCAGTAGCGCTATTTTATGGCATAATTGTGTTTTTCAGGGTTCTGTGCCAAAAAAGTAGGTACAAAAGGAACCTACAAGGCAACTAAAATGAGAATTCAAAGTCCTGTGTTTATTATGAATAAATTCAAATTTATGAACGAAATAAAAAAAACTCCACTTATCTCGGAAGTTTGCCAAATTAAAATTCCGAAGGGGCTTCTACTCAGAGATCAAGTTTGAACCAAGCCTACTGACGCCGCCGACGGCACATTGCCGACGGCGGCGATGCGCCTAGCTTAGGGAGTTATTACACGCTGATGGAATAACATAAGTAATCCTAATCTGGCATACAAAAAAAATTGTAAATCATTTAGATATCAAACTGTAATCAAACGTAACACAGGCTGAAATCGGAGCCGGCAGGTCAGAAATCAAATTTTCCAACTCTTCAAATGATTGCCTTTTCGAATCGAATCGAATAAGACAATTCTGCTTTCTGAAAATTTCACTAGAAATAGTAAACGAATACTTAACTTTATTCAACATGGCCATGTTGAATAAAGTTTGAGTAATAGCAATTCGCAATTTTTTACAGCTATAAACGCCATACCGTGTGAGTAAAGGCCATTGAAATTCTGAATAAAAATTCCTTTCGGCCTTTTTAACTTTTTAAGCTTAGTAAAAGTTGTATTAAGTTGAGTATTTAAACTTAAAGCTTAGTAATAACTTCTATATCGCATTTAACACATATGTTATTAAGCTTAAAACATCGCAGATGACTATAATTTGAAAAAGAGTGCCCGGGACAGCATTAAGCTGTATAATAGTAGAAGTAGCTGAATAAACCTACTTATCAAATACTGATGTACAAACTTTACTCAGCTTATTACGTATTAAACCACTATAAGCTGTAATATAGTCTCCTCGGCGGCTATCTTCTGAATAATAGTGAAGTTAATTTCTATTAAAAAGCTGTATTTTGAGTAACCGCTTTCATTTCGTCTTCAAGTCACTTAAGGTTCCACATTTTATCGATTATTCAGCTACTGTATAAAAGTGTCGTCTTGGTTCTTTATACAGCTTATTTAGGTATAAGGGAAATACGAGTCATAGTTTATAGCTAACTAACACATACTGAAGCTGAATAATGGTGTCGTTAATTTCTATTAAAAAGCTTGATTTTGAGTAACAGCTTTTATTTCGTCTTCAAGTCACATAAGGTTCCACATTTTATCAATTATTCAGCTACTGTATAAAAGTATTTTCTGGGTTATTTATAGAGCCGGTTATCATCATCATCATCATCATTTCAGCCGAAAGACGTCCACTGCTGAACATAGGCCTCCCCCTAATGGGGGGGATTTGCCATAGTCGCCACGCTTGGCAAGCGGGTTGGCGACCGCAGTTTGATGGTGGTAATGATTGAAGGATGCTGCTGCCCACCCTCCGATTTTCCCTTATTCGCCTCCTACGAAACCCACGGGAAGAGATGGGGTGGCGCAATTCTTACCCGGCAACCACACGGGTCAAAGTGAGCCGGTTATAATAGAAATTAAGTCATAGTTTATAGCTCAAGTTATAAAGAGTTTTTCTGGGTAGTAATTGAATTAGGGACGTAAAAAACATCGTTTTACTGTCGCTGCGTTATGTAAGTACCGCGAGTTTGTTGTGAATAGTTTGACAAAAAATGGAAATATAGAAGCTAACTAGCTGTATAATGAATCACTTTTGTTAAATTATTCAAGTGTTATTCAGATATTTGTACTGCCAGATCACTATTTCACAAATAAAAGCTTAATAGTTACAAAGGTGTGAACTTTTATTCAGAGTTACGCTGTAAAATAGCTGCGTGATCCTGTATCCAGCTTGTACTGAATCGCCAAAAAAACTACTCAGGCACGTATCCAGACTTGGTTCGGGGGGGGACAAACATTAAAACAACCATGTGAACTGTGTAAAAATCGCTGTAATCACTGTACTATAATTTTTAATAACTTAAAGAAGTACCGTCCGTAGTTTAGTTACACACTTATAAGTATATTATATTAAATATTTTTAGTATTTTCGGAGGGGGATAAATCCCAACTATCGCCCCTCTGGATACGTGCCTGAAACTACTGATTCATTTTTTAAATCAAATGCTTCATATTGGTTATTAACTATAGTTAAAAATACCATTTATAATTTATTTCACAATTTTTGAAAGATATGCATTAGCTGTTCTATCCTAATTATTTTTGTCACTTCTGAAAGTGTTTATTTATGTCTTATTTATTATCACTAAACTTGATTATCTAAGCGGCGCTTAAAAAATGTTGATATAATTTATATGCTCTTCACGATAAAACTACTTGCGCAGTATTATTTGACGTGTATCATGGTTACAAATACGTAATAACATTTACATTATCGATTCTCAATTTCCCGTGTACCTCCATAGTCCTCCAACAACTATCAAAGCAAACACGCATTGCAAAATAAATCGCAAATTTTTCTTTTTTACAACTTAACTTATAACATTGTTTGAAAAATATTACACAAATGAATTTAATTCTGAATAATTTCTGAATAAGAATGTCCATATGCATTTGTCTGAATAAAAGTGTAATAGCAACTGTATAAAAGAGATGTTTGCTTTTTTTCAGACGTTAGTCAGCTAAGTGGACAATTACTAAGCTATTACCCAGACTTTTTTTACATCGCTGTTATACAGATTTAAGCATTTAAAAGTGTGCTCAAATTGCTTGAATAGCAGTTGAATACACGTGTACTCAGACATTATTCAGACAATGTTTCAGCTTATAGTTTCCCGGATCGCTATTACTCAAACTTTATTCAATATGACTGTGTTACTTGGGTTACGTCTATAGTTAATTATTGTAGGTAGGGCATGCAATATCGGACGGTTTTTCAATTCCGGAATTGTTTTCGATATTGGTCTCCAATTCCGGAATTCCGGAACTGGTTCCGGAATTGGGATTTACTTTTTTCAACTAAATGGATGTCACAAAAATGTAAGTACTAAACATATGAAAGATTATCGTTTTATACGCAATATCCAGATAGGATAGCCTGTTTTTTAATAATAAGTAAAAAAAATAAGGAATGTTAGTACTTTGCCTTAACCACATGCTCTTTTTAAATTAGTTTTTCACTTTACTACATTACATCAAAAGCATACAAACACAGGCGAGATGGTGATGTTCTCCAAGAATGGTGACAACACCCTACTGAACAACTATCGAACCATCACGCTTTCGACCTATGTCAACAAGTCGTTTTCAAGAGTCATTACGAGCCGTCTTGCACTCAGGCTAGATGAATTTCAGCCTCCCGAAACAGCCGGTTTCCGAAGAGGCTTAGTACCATAGACCACGAACTACATACATCCATAGGCTCCGTTAAGTTAAGTTATACAAAAGGCTGAAGAGTACCATTTGCATCTCTATTGAGTCTTTGTAGACTAGGAGAACACCTTTGATTCGATCGAAACCTGGGTGATACTACAATCTCTAGCGAGGAGTCGGGCAAGGAGATGCTATTTCTCCTAAGGCTGGGCAGCGTTCGGGAAGCTACGGCACCTCTATATTCCGCGTCTCAAGACGAGGGTCTTTCACCAGTGTGTGTTGCCAGGGATGATATATGGCACTTAAACGTGGTCGCTCATCATGGGCCTCATAAGAAGGCTCAGAAAGTGACTTCGAGAGTGGGGAAAGCTCGCGGGAGTCCGATGGATGCGGGTAACGTAGGTAACCAAATACCGGAATGCAAGCCCTAATTGTAGGGTTCCGTAGTTGTCCACCCGTTACATAATGCAGACTTAAAAGTTCGCTAATATTTACTATGTTTTTACACAACTAACAACATTGACTAAGTAATCAATAGAAATTGTACCTCTACTGTTACACCTAGTCTACAAAAGTTTTCTTTTCAAAATAGGTACATTTCTTAAGTTCCGTTGTACTAGTTAGGGAAGTTTTGAAAGTTACCCTTTTAAATTCATTAATTTAATTTTATGCCCAAATAATCCCATTCTCATGCCCATCAGTAGCCACCGTTTTGATCGTTTAGCTGGCACAGGGGGACACTTGACCATAGCAAAAATTATCACTTTAAAGCTTATATCACGCAATTAACTCTTGAGGTTATCCATCTGTGTTATTCTTTTCTTCCCCTGCCTTTTTGTCGATAGTATAATCATGTCAAATTACAGCTTTCTATAGTAATAACGGTTACTGCTTTAAGCCGCGGAGAGATAGACAGACGGACATGGCGAAACTATAAATGTTCCTTGTTTACTAGGGAACCCTAAAAAGGACGCCTTACTCCGGCTGTCCTATAAGAGGACTTTTTGATAACTTTGTCCGTGCACATATTTTCGAACACTAGTTCCTCTAGGCATCAAATACTAGATTCATGTGAACTCGGTAAAGATGACTCTACGCCGAGGGAGCGGTTTAGGTAATTTAAGGAGCTTACAAGCTTTGACGTTCACGTGAGCAGGTTGAGGCTGTGTGCCACAGAGGCTACGTTACAAGAATTTCAATCACGTTGCCTATACGTTTTATAATACCTACGTACCGCACCTAATACGAAGTACCTGGAGACCGAATCTTGCTCGGCGTTTTCCCGGTAAGAGACCTAGCTAGATCAATTGTTAGCTCCCGAAAACATATTTCCATTTCCGATAGCAAATTTCATCGAAATCGTTAGAGCCGTTTCCGACATTCATTGCCCGTGGTTCTATTCCCTAGTCCTACGGTATATTTTATTGTCCGTAGTTCTATCAGTCGGACCGTAACAAAAACGTCATATTATGTATGGGCTGTAGTCCTACCGGTCCTACTAATCGTCGTAGTACAGTCGCAATCATCATCATCATTTCAGCCGAAAGACGTCCACTGCTGAACATAGGCCTCCCCCAAGGCTCGCCATTTATGTTGTTCGCAATCACATACTCGTAAGTATATTGTAGCGAACGAGGTACTCAAATATTTCTGAGCAGCATACAACATGGCCAAAATTATCTGAATATCCAATATGATATCTAATAAATTCTTAACATAGGTACAACAAGTAAAAAATACCTGAACGTAAAAAAATATCTGAACGTATTACAGAACGCCAAAGGCAATCTAAAATCTAATCTAAATCTATTAAGTTAAACGGTACCCACCGTTTAACTTAATAGATTTAGATTAGATTAGATTAAGTAGCCACACAACGCCAAAGATAGGTATCTTAGGCAGCTAGTGTGACTGGCTTCTACCCGCGTCCCGTCCCTTCAGTTAATTCCCCGAAGTCCCGTGGAAGGAGTTCCGTGGCGGAACTAGTGAGACTTTTTCCTCAATAGTTCCGTCAACGGTACAAGGGGTAGTTAGGTACGACGACGAGCGAAGCGAGGAGGAATGTTAGTAGAACTGTGACCCTACAGCGGCCGGCGAAGAGCCAGCAGCACCGAACATTGGGAACGGAACTATCGGAAAAACGTCTCACTTTTTCCGCCAAGGAACTTCATCCAAGCGACTATTGGGAATATACGGCCCCTTCGCGCCTAAAAAAATAAATGAAAACTAAGGGTAATGGGTTAGCTACGGGTAATGTTAGGTACCCTAAGTCCAACCGATAGAACCAACGACAAAAAAACCCGTCGTACTACCAGTAGGATAGAGGCAATGAATGGTTACCGATATCCCCGAAATAAAAAAAAAAAACAAAAAAATTGCTCCTTTAATTAATACGAGATTGCGATAAACTCACCGTGTTTTTGATCATCATCGTCCTCTCGCTTACAAGGCACCGGCACAGGCGAGAGCAGCCAGTTCCTGGGACGCTTCGGCGCCGGTGCCTCCAGCGCCGTGATGTCCACCTCCTCGTCCGCATCCTCGGGCTCCCCGGGCTCTGGCGGCGGCGCGGGCGCCTCGCCCCCCTCCAGCGACTTGCTCACGAAGTCTGCGAGCCGCTCCATCACCATTACTGAACACGCGCGCCCGCTGGCGCCACGCTTCGCAGACTACCGAAGCAGGGCGGCGCTACGCCCACATAAACTATCCACCAACAAACCAACCTGTTATGACCCCTATAGGTTGTGTGCAAGGTGTATTTTGTTATGTAGGGTTGGGAGGGCGTGTTTTGAAGCCCCGCCCGTCGCGCGCACGCGTATAGCCCCCGTCCGGGAGTCTGCCTTCAAGTCCCGACGAAGCGTAATGTACACCTACATTATCGTTATATTGACAATGAATTTTTGATGCAAGTCCTTCCCGATGGTGTAGTACGAATTTAAAATTAAATAACGAATGGCGCTTTGGCGCTGATTTTTGAGACTTCGTGCCGGTGAGTTGAAGATTGGTTTGTTTAATACCTAGTCAAATATTTGTCAAATAAAAAGGAGTGATATCAAAGAATATTTTATTATTAAAGCTATCTAAAAGCTAATATTTATTTCAATAAACTGTTCTTCAATTACAAAACTCTTATAAAAATATTTTTATTGGTACAAATTGTTACCGATTAAAATGCAACTATATATCTAGGTATGTACCTTTATTGAGCAGTACCTACCTACCTACCTGTCTTTCAATAATTAACAATTTGAGGCGAGGACAAGTTAAATTATTGCGGTTTTTTAAGATAATTTTGTGACTATAAGTGCTATTAGATATATATATATATTAACTATTTGTACCCACGCGTACACTATCTATCTTCTGCTATTATTTCAAGTAGGACCTATGACATTCAAGTCCGTTTTTTAAAAAATACAGTTTGTATTATGAGTGATCTATAACAAGTTAGAAAATAGGCACGACGGCGACGTGCGTTACCTACGTACTGCATGTTGTATGTAAAAAACAAATGATTTATCTTAGCTTCTTAGGAGGTATTAGGAAAGTACTTCCGAAAGGGTTTTGTGAATAGCTACAAAACCCATGTTACATAATTTCTTGTCTGCTTAATGAAGCAGACAAGAAAGTCTGTCTAATGAGACAGACTTCTTCTTCTATATCTATAAAATCGCCTCATCCATCATGCTTCACTCATACAAAACGGAAACAGTGATCCAATTGTAGGTAAAACTAAGAAATTGGCACTAAATTAATAAATATCAAATAGAATTAACTGTACAAACGTATTCGCTATATAATGGTTTGCCTAAAAGTGATTTATTAATTTTTTCACCACTATTAGGTAACACTGTCATTTTCCAATCAACAAAACAGCCTCAGTCGGACTTTCTACGTGAATCGGAAACACTGCACTGGCCATAAGAAGCACGTTGAATTACTTACAACGTTTTTGCAAAGTGTCAAATGTTCAGCAGCCTCGTAGCTATTTGATACAAACTGTTTACCGAGTGAACTGTTTACCTATTAGGTTAGGTACTTATATTCTCAAATCGTCTAGGTACGGTACAGGTCGAATTCATATAATTACTTACACGAGCCCGCTGGATTCCGCGCACAGTCAATAATCCTTGACGGGTTGAAACAGTTTAGGCAAGGTACACCGTTTAGGCAGCCGCAGTAGTACCTAATCACGAGTCAAACATTATTAGGATGGTTGGTAGGATAGCCAGGGCTGATATTTCGCAAGCCAGTTTAGCATGCTTACCTCCAGGACCCGCGAGGGCTTGCTGGAGTGTAGTCCCCATTACGCCCTCTGCGAGAGCCAAGCCTCTTTCGATACGATTACGATTCATATCGCTTACGTTTTGATCAAAGATAACCTGCATTAACTTTACGATTCGTCGAAACTAAACAACCGCAGCAGTAACCCCGAAACCGAGACGAAACTTATTATTAGGGTGGTTGAGCAGGGCCGATATTTCACAAGCCAGCTTGGCTTGCTTGCCACCAAGAGCTCGCTGGAGTGTGGCCCCCACTAGGCCGTCGGAGTCTGCTGAGCCTCGGACCGTCCATTCGTCGGCACGCCATTCGTACGCCAGGGTTGCTACAGCGCGGCGAATCGCAAAGCCGACCTGAAGAAAATACTTTGGGCTTGCAAACATAACATAGTATCCTGGGACCTTAGTAAGAGAGTTGCTGGATATCTACAAATAAAATCTAAGAGTTGATAGGCGAGTCCAGTATCATTGCCGAAAAGTTGCGTCAGACAGACAAGTGATCATTTTAGGTATATACTGTACAGTACAGTGAACGGAATCAGGAGTACTTGAGGACGGACGACTTGTGGCCACTATCGGGTCTAAATGCCACGGCATCGGTGGGTAGACAACGTGGAGGAAGCTTTGTGAGTTGCACAGGATCGGGACGGGAACCAAAACCATTTTAGGAACGTAGAGGCAGAGCAATAGTCCCAAAAATGTATACTATGTATTTAATAAGTGCCGCGTAATTGGTGACTTTTATGTGGAGATAATCTCGCTTAGATTAATCGAATTTCCTTGCCACCGAGAGTATACATACCAAACAACGAGAAGACCCATTCTCTATCAAGCATATTTATTATGTGCCTCTACCATGCTTACGACGCGACGCGATGGGGCACGTGTCGCGAAGTTCCAGCCCGCGGCTTCCCAGTGTGGCGCTCGCCGAGTGCTCTGTCGTCATCTAACGATATTTGTGTAACAACGAGTAGTCACCTCGAGCATGCCCGCGACGGTGAGGTGCGGCGCGATGGCGCGCGCGTAACAGAGGTCCAGGCCGCGGCTGCCCAGCGTGGCGCTCGCCGAGTGCTCTGCCGTCGTCCAGCGCGCTGCTGCTGACGCCGAGCTTAGTTCCGTCGCCTGGACGCGTGACACGAACTCCGCCCCCAGTGACACTTCCTCTGATATTGCCTATAAAATACGCATTGCTATTTATACTCTGTCTATCATCGGAGCGTTAAGAACGGTTGCATGCCGGAACTTCGGACACCCATTACTGCTAAGCTAAATAGGCACATAGGTATAGGAATGTTCATCCTTTCGCTAAGAAAATCATTCACTTAAATTTATCTAGAATATCTACCTACGTACGAAACTGTTATCTTCTACGGGTTTTAATTATCATGCTGCATTTACATTATACTCCTATCCCGTAACTCCATTAGGTAGGTAACGCTAAACGTAACGCGGTGAAACGTGATAAAACTCACCTGTAGATAATGTAGAGCAATGAAGTCCCGATTGACAGCAATCACTGAAGCTGTGCAGTTATTAAAGTAGGCGTCAAAAATGCTCTCAAAGCTGTAGAATTCCCGATCCGCAACTTGCGCGATTATGGTGGCCCGCGTGTTGTCAGATGGCCCCACGCGGACTTCGCAGCTCATCTGTCCTCCCGGAGCCGCCTCCATTACGAAGTAGGGCAGCTTCGATGGCTTGCTCTTGTCCATGTACGATAACAACAGCTTATAACCGCCCGGCGACACTGAACTGAAGGCCAGCGAGTGACCGAGCATCCAATTGTCTTTCGAATCTTGTTTGACGGAGACAGTGGCGCCTTCGAAGCACTGCGGTATCCTGTAGCGAGCCGCGTTGTGAATGTAGCGAAGGAGGCCGGGGTTGGTTGCGCCGGGGGGCAGCCCCCCGGAGTCGCGGTCATCCTGTGGCTGGTTGCGTGAGCCGGATACCCCCGCGCCGGTCTTCCCCCGGTTCCCAGACGAACATGGCGGCAACGGTTCCGCATTAGCGCAGTCACTACTAGCCTTCAACTCCACGGCTTCCACCACTCCGCGTCTTGGCGAATTTTCACAGGAATTAGAATTACTTTTCGCATATATAGCTTCGAAGAAACCACGCTTGATAAGATTCGACAGCGTTATGGACTGTGGATAGTCACTTTTAAACATTATATAAGTTTCAATATGTAGCAAAAATAGTTAAAATATTGTATTCAAAGAAATGTATGAAATTGTTGTTATGACACTGACAAAGTTAGCTTTCGTTTTAAAAATAGAATATAACAGCCAGATCAACCCCTTCGTAAACAAATACTTAATTTCAATTTTACTTTTCAGTGATAAAAAACAAATGGGATTTAGTATTAACGTACCTACAAAAATGGTATTTGGTTTATTGAAATGTTTTAAAAATTGTTATCATTACCTTGCTTACTAGTACCTGTTAATTTCGTCTCTCTTCCTTGTCTCTTCCAAACTAAAGTTAAGGCCACTAAAAATAACTTCGGTAATTCCCCATTTCCCAGTCCAGTCACGTCACTATTTGTGACGTCATGTCCTTATAGATATTACGAAAACTTTGCGGTTATGTTACTAAGTAATAATGATTATAATATTATTACGTAATCAGTATACATAATCTTCAGTTCATTTCGGCTTTATCAATACAAATTAAATAAAATAGTTCGCAAAAGACAAGCATTAAATTACAGTTGCCAGCATTTAAGAAACTAACAAAATTTACAAAATGTCACTTTTGTATGGAATTTGGCCAAAAAATAATGGCGGATACTGTTATCTCGCTCCCTCAGTTAATCCATCTCAGTCACATGTCAATGTCACCTCTGGTCACTTCCGTTCAACTTGAGTGATCGCCATATTGTTTATTTGTTGATCAGTTCGTAGTGCGGTGTGTAGTTTTTTATTTTGGTATTTATAAATGATAATAACCTTAATTTAAAGTGAAAAAGCATGTAGTAAGAAGGCAGTGTGTTTTTCAACATGCCACGGACTATTTCACCCTATAGGGTATGTGTTATTCCCGGTTATCGTGCGGGTCGAAAAGATGAACAGAAAAGGAAATTTATGGCAAGATTTCCTTTAGATCACGCAAGATCACGACCGGTAAGCAATTAATTGGAGATTATCTATTAATATGTACCACAGCAAGTTACATGTAAGCAAAATAAGTAGCGTTATTTGCAATTTAGTTTTATTCGTATGCATACTAGCGTTGGCAGTAACATATCGATAACTAGCTTATCATATAATTCAAATAAAACTCATGGTATTTTTCAGTTGCAGACAATGGGTGAAATTATTGGCAATGAAGACCTAGCCTACGTTCCGATTGAGAAGTTGAATCAATTAAAATTTCTTTGTGGTGACCACTTTTAACCCAAATATTTTAACCGAAAGAAAAGTCGTCTAAAGAGATGGTTAATATATTTGAAGCAACACAACTTTATACTTTTTTTATTTTATTTAACTCTAGCCCTACCCACTGCGGAATAAGCGCATGGACGTCGTAGTGACCCCAATTGTTAATAAAGGAGCATCCATTATTAATGTGTGGTGTTTTAGGCCATAAATATCTCACGTAATTAATGGACGCCCTCTAACTGAGATCTTTATAAACATGGAACCCACGACGTGTTTAATCATAATTTATCGATATCGATATCGTTAACTGTACTACATCAAAGTTAATCCCTATCGCGCTGTTATGTTGGCATTACCTATTTCCTTTATTTTATTTTATTGTGGTACAGAATGTTTGCCAAACTCTAATGTCATGCAATGACAATGTCACTGTCATCTAAAACTTAGTTCGAAGCTGTGGTTCGAAGTCCCGTCTCTTAGAACGTAGTGGTTATATTCTCTTTGCTTTGTACCTATATTTTAAAACTGAGCTATAAAAGTCTTCGTTTTGTTTTTATTTATTGCCGATCAATTTATGCCGTGTGGTTGCCGGGTAAGAATTGCGCCACCCCATCTCTTCCCGTGGGTTTCGTAGGAGGCGAATAAGGGAAAATCGGAGGGTGGGCAGCAGCATCCTTCGATCATTACCACCATCAAACTGCGGTCGCCAACCCGCTTGCCAAGCGTGGCGACTATGGCAAATCCCCCCCAAGGGAAAAACCTTGGGGGAGGCCTATGTTCAGCAGTGGACGTCTTTCGGCTGAAATGATGATGATGATGATGAATTTATTTCGGTACATAATAGTATTCTAAATGTTTTATATGTCTTAAAGTTACAGATCTGTGTCGTTAACCTTTTCTTTGATTTCGTTACTTTATATTTTGTGGGAATCTATTTGGAATCTATGCGTTAAAACGTAGTGACTATATTCTCTTCGACTTTGAGTTTTGACACACATGACGTAGTATCTCTCCTAAGTAGTCTGGGGCGCTACCGCGACGGCAAACGAAGTTTTTGTTCTCTGTCTCACTTGCACGTTCGGACGTAAATGCGACAGAGAGGGAAAACATCGTTTGCCGTCGCGGTAGCGCCCCTGCCCTGTGCACATGACACATCTCACACATCTGGTCTGGTCTGTGAGTGTGATAACAAAATAGTCGTATATAAAAATAAGGAAATAATAACAATCTGTGATATTGCATTGTATGTTCGCATTAGCATTTACAATTTTGACTTACTAGTGTTAGGCGT
The DNA here is from genome assembly GCA_963556455.1 of Epiblema foenella. Taxonomy (NCBI): domain Eukaryota; kingdom Metazoa; phylum Arthropoda; class Insecta; order Lepidoptera; family Tortricidae; genus Epiblema; species Epiblema foenella. The sequence goes on from OY747102.1 coordinate 12,454,736, forward strand.
GATCAACAATACCTGCAGTACTTAATACCACAAAATTGAAAACTGCTGAAGTTTGCTTTGTCTGCGGGCAAGACAAGGCTTTAACAATGAATACTTTGAGTGCTAGATTTAAGGAGTTCTTCCTGCACCTGAAAACTGATGCCGTACCGCGGCCTCCGCGGAATCGTCCCATGGAACCAGAGATGCCTTTCGACGACAACAATGAAAATGACGACCCAAACAACGAAGGCCCCGAAGTTATTGTCATTGAAGAACCGGAGGATGATTTGAAGAAAGAGAAAGATAAGAAATCAAAGCCGAAACCAGACTTTTTTAAACCAAAAATGAAGGATGAGAAATCCAACAAACAAGAGAAATCGAAAAATGGCTGTACAGTGAACACGCAAGGTTGGTAAACATAATCCAGATAAAATATTTGGGTGTTTCAACCTGTTCAGACTCTCATGTGGTTAACAAGTGGGTACCACTCTAGGCTGCCATGAGCATTATTCCCTGTCTACAAACTGAAGTCAATAATGTTTGCAATTACTTTAGTACACCCAAAAAAACTTGCAGTACTTCTTAAGCGATAGCTGACTTTTATAGAGCTCGTGCAAGGAGTCCCGATCCATTTATGTAATTATGATTTATGATAAATACAAATTTACTAAATTAATAATAATCTGGTGGTACAATACATACTATATAAAAATAACCAGTTCCCATTGACAACTACAGAAAATTACTAATAACATTTTCATTTTATATATTATTATTTTCTCAAATGTGTTGAAAAACATATAACACTCATGAGGGACTGATCATTACACTCTCGCGTATGGCTCGCGCCAACAATACCGCCTGTAATGTAATGATCAATGTACCTCACTTGTATCCTAAAATAATATACTTTGCTAATACAATTTGCTAAAATATAAATTATAACATTTATAACATATTACTAACTTCTAGTCATAATTATTTTACAGCAACTGGCAATGTGATAAACATAGTGAACTCCAAAGATGTTCGCTGGGGTGATGACTACTACATGGGCTCAGCAAAGCCTCCCAAAAAGACTTTGGCCCCTGAAGAAGAGGAGGTGGAGAAGTGCAATCTTATCACTTTACTCATGGAGGCTAAAGACAAAGTAACTGCATTTAAATAGTGTATGTTTGTGCATGCATTGACAATGGTACATTTTGATGCAAGTGCGGAAGGTTTGTCATTTTGCACGAGTCCTGAGTCAGTTGCGAAAGAGTGTCAAAGAAAAACAAAACCAAGTAAAACAGTAATTAAAACAAAATCTGTTTACTTGCCATTAAGGGCTTTGCATGTACCTGGTCTACATATGCCAGATGTTTACATACATTTTATTTAACAATCATATAAATCGCACATATCACAAAAATATTATTAAAACAATACATTACAAAATTATTTCGTGATTTTCAGAATGAAAGAGGCGGGAATGAAAAAGTTAGTTTGACTGTAAATTGATAGGCTTTTTTCAATATGCCATGGTTGTCGGCATTCAGCCAAATCAATGGTTGGATGTATGGCTTGGACCAAGTTATAAAAAAAATTAAAAAGTAAAAAGCACTAGTGAATGCGCGAAATCCAACTTTGCGCACGATATACAGCTACATAAAGTACCACTTTTTAACTGTATTAAAAAATATAAGAATAGACATTTAGAGTCACTCAGTCCGAATATATTACCTACATTTCATCACTGTCATTTTTTAGGAATAGATATGTTGTCGGGAATTAACAGGGCTCATTAGACGACATATTTGTAATAAATTATATTCTTCTACCTTCATTTGTTTGTTTATATTGAAAAACATTCGAAATTAAATACTTGTTTTTCATAATTGTGTCAAGAGTTACGAGGATTGACAAACACAAATTCTATCTAGTTTGAACTTAATTCTTCAGTCATAAATGCTAATATGGGTATTGAGATAATAACAATACAATACAAATACTCTTTATAGCACAACCTGAACAAAAAACAACACAGTACAGTATATAGTCACACCACCAAAACAAATTATTTTTTTGCAGCCTATACAACATGAGTACTTGGACCAGATATCGAACAATCTGGGCAAGAACTGGTACAGTCTGTTCACGTCGTTGGGATTCCTTCGGGGCAAGATCGAGACCATGGAGATCAATACACGTGATTATGGTGTCACGGAGGTAAGACTCGCTAACTTTTACCACTTTGCGTTGCACTTGGCATTTGATTTTGAAACATAATACAATTTGTATGGACGCGCATTTACCATGTATCAGGACAGATACTATGGTGATTTGTTTAGGAAAATAATTCTATTCCACTACACTGACATATAGTGCTTGTTTTTTAAAATAAGGACCTTATTTCTATTACATTACTTATATTACAAATTAAACTACATTTAAAATCGATGAAATACTTGCGCTTGATGTGCCCATATTAGAAATGAAGAGCGTAGATAATTTGACTCAATCACATGCATAATTAATAACCCTCATGTGGGTTTCTACAACTGTACCGCTTGTCAATATTTTCCCTTGCTGTCCAGGCGCGCTATAAGTTGCTACTCGACTGGACCAACAACGACGAAGACGGCACACTTGGAGGACTGACAAAGAAACTATGGGATCACGGGGACCGCACCCTTGTCAAGCACCTGGCTGTCATATACAACAAGAATAAGAACAAGTAACATTTCCTTATACTCGTAGCCCGCTAGTTACTCACTTTTGATAGCATGTTTGTATTACTAAAGAACCGACCTTTGATACGTTATTTTCTGAAGAGTACACGAAAACTTGTAGTCGCAAAATGTAGAGTGCGCAAATACTATTACTTCTTGAGAGTAGTCTCATTTTCAAAAAGTGATCCAACATCTAATTACCCTGTCTTGTTTATCTGAGCTCCAAAGAGAGGACGATATCTAGATATATCTCACTTGCATTGTAACCTGAGAGCTCCTATAAAAATACTAAATGTCATGTAAAACGGTGTTATGGCTCTGATGATAATGTATGAGTTTACCCTATCTATTTAGCTCTCTAGGATCCGAACTAAATTTCTCAAATAATAACTCAAAGTGAAATCACTTAATTTATAACTACGATTGCAAAAATAAATACTAAACCTTGCGAAAACCTACTTTGTCTTAGCCATGATAAGACTCAAAGTTAATAAATTGTGTAAATTATCTTTATATCATCATTAGCTTCCATTTGCATGTCGTCAGTACTTTTATAGGTACCTCTTTACAGGCCAGGCTTTTTACACGCCTGTGCGAATGACAAGTTGTCAAATATATTTGATATTTATTTACAACTGTCTAGAGTTCTCACCATACGTCCTTATCATGTGAGATTCGTGACAACTATGTCTATTTTGAAGGTCAGTCTTATACTGGTTTCTTCCGCGACGAATTTTCCGTTCGCCGTTTTTAGGGTTCCGTACCAAAATGGTAAAAAAGGAACCCTTATGGTTTCACTTTGTCTGTCTGTCTGTCACATTGCTAAATATCTCAAGAACTACTTATGCTATCGGTTTGAAGTTTGGAACAGTTACAAAGAAGACTATCCTAGATACTTAGAACATGACTTTTTAAAATACTCTTTTTTATTTTCTGTGAAAAATGACAGATTCAAAATTGGTTCAAAATTTGAAAGTCAAGAAAACATTTTTTATATTTTTTTATGGTCAGTCATTTTTGTTTTAAGAGGTAAAATGTTTAAAAAATACCCCCCCCCCCCCCCCCCCCTCCCTTATCTTCGAAATTTACCAAGGAAAAAATATAAAATTATTACCTAACATTGATATCAATGTATATTTTACAGGAAAAATATAACTATTAGTATTTCTTTTTTTATCGTCAAAAAACATTTCTATACTAAGTTTGTAATAATCGATTCCGATTCGCACTTGACCGGTTTTCTTACTAATCAGAATGAGAAGGTCGGTACTATTTTTTTGTACAATGTTGTGTTTGTTGGTCTAGTCCTGCTGGTGACACTGAAAGGACGCTCAATTCGACAGCATTCGTGCAGCCTGTCGATGGTAGTTAGACTTAGATATTATTTTATGTTCCGTTTATGGCATAATAATAATAATATGTTTCTACATAAGAGTGTAGTATTGAATGTATTGGCTCAGCCGCTTTTTTATTGAGTCAATTTTATTGATTTGTGCTTTCTGTGATTTTTATTTGGAATTTTATTTTTTAATTTATATTTTTTATCGTTATCTTGTAAAACTAATTGCGTTGAAGACTTCGTTATCCAGTCCGCATCAAAGTAACTATGTAAATGAAGAGGTCAAAAGCTCTTATTACATTACAGTAAAGACTTGAACTATTCATATGCGTAGTTACTTTTGATGCTGACTTTATTTGTACAGAGTAAGCCAAGAGAAACCAAGTTTCGACTCTATTAATTACGTATTAAGGTTCAAAAGTGGTATACCGCTTTCTTGACTTAATTTCCTTTTGAAAAATAAAATATGCAACAATCTCCAAATAAAACGTGGTGCTATTAATTACAGCCATCTTTCTTAAAAGGGCCAATGCACACCGCGTTTTTAACGCGCTGTCGCGTTCTCCTACTACCATGTTTAAAGTAGCCTGATACCTGATACCTAGTAGGGACACGCGCGTCACCGACACGTTTAAAAAACGCGGTGTGCATAGGCCCGTACATTCATTGACATTTTAAATATATTTCTAGTCATTAAGGCGAAAATTGTATTTGGATAAAAATGGAGTTGTTTTATGAAGTTCCTAATACTTCAATCCCGCGACTATACATTATAGACACATACATCACATATTTTGTACAATATACAAAAAAAATGTAATTCTATTTGGTTTAATTTTATTTACGTTACTACCCACACCCACAGTGTTTATTTACGTTTCCACAATCCTATCCATATCATGCCAACTTCGTAAATTTAACAAAAATGGATGATACAAAATATGTAAAACTTTTAGTATTATAGTTAATGTTATGAGTTATACCTAACGTAGTAACGTACTGTTTTTGACAGTATAATGTTCATAAAATGGTTTGCTGTTGACATGTGCACCCTTTATACACTAGGTCGCGAGAAACTCTCCGTAAATGTATTCTTCAACCCTCTTACATACTTTGTCAAGGTAGAGAGGATCAGAAACAACTAATCTAGAATCCACCACATAATCTACGAATCTATTTACGTCAAAAATAATTTACTTTCGTTTATTACAGATAAATCGATATTCTCTAGTTACTTATTACTACCTACTAAACATTAGTAATAGAAAACAAAATAATCAATTGAGAATGAACAATATCAATACTCTTCAACGTTATTTAATCGTTAAGGTTCAAAGGCGATAGTTTTGATTTCGCGATTGAACAGCCGCGTTGACATTCTTTTAGGTAACTCCTTCGATGTGCCTAAACTAAATATTACTTAACATTGTATCTTAATAACGCAACCCTATTTTTACTTTTATCTAGGGACATAATGTACGAGTATCTCATTATGTAACAGCGATAACGAGTTAACTTTTCTAGTAAACAGTAAACGGCATTTATTATAATCAGTCGTCAGTGCTCTGTGCTGGGAGGATGCCGCTTAATAGGAAAGGACTGAAGATCGTTGGCGTTGACGTGCAGGACGTCAGGTTCCCTACCTCGCTGGGAGGCCATGGATCTGATGCTTTGGTAAGTCTACCTTATTTAAAGAGTTGCAGAATATTTGATACCTTGTGGATTTGAGTGTTGAGTTCTACTACGTCAAAGCAAATATGGTGTAAGTATAAGTAGGTAAGTTATATCAATAAATGTACTGAATTATCAAAATATGATTTGGCATTCGATCTAACGAATTTTTGTACAACCCGGCCTTAAACTAGGTACCTAGTCTACTCCACTAATCCTATGGTAGGTAGATTGGGTTTTATTTTATAGTATGGCAATTTTTGTTGCCATTTTTTTTGCACCGTGTAGCACTACCACCGGAGGCCTCTAACTTGGCTTAACGACTGCTATCATAGACAGCAGCCGGGATCACCGGCTTAACGTGCCTTCCAAAGCATGGGAACGCTCAGTTAGTAACCACTCAAAGCGGTTACCCATCCAAAAACTGACCCCGGTCCATTTTGCGTCGCATACCGCACGCGGCACGCGGGCGCCGCTGGGCCACGAGCGATCCACTGTCCACTGTAGAATGGGTTCTAATGGTTCTATGCCAGGGTATTCGGTAAGCGACATATTATTTTCGGTTATATTCCATAATGGTCTCGATTAGTTCCGTAGGAGGCATCATGAAGTGCATTGAAAAATGCGTCTGTATTGCTAAAAGCAAGATCCAAAATATCAATATGAATTAAAAAGTGTGATTGTAGTCGAATCGGTAAACATAAACAAAGTCAAGCCGACTGAGCAAATGATGTTCCTATTGTTGACCTCAATGGCCTGATGATAACAAGTGCAATGTGTTGACGTCATGAATATGGGATACTGATAGAAATATCTGTTATCATTGCTTTGGTTATATTTAAGTATGGGAGTGTTACCTACCTACTGTCTCACCAAAATGTACGCAAAACTTCGTTAATTACTGTATGTGGTTTTATGTCGGCTAAACCCTAAGTATCTAGTTCTTAATCTAATTAAGTTATTATGCCACAGGTAACAACATACTTGTCATTTAGTTAAATATACCTACCTACACCTATCACATAAATTATAAATATATAACTAGGTAAGTAATGATGTTTCGTTTAGTTACGGATGATATTTTGCAATTAGTGACACCATGTGAGATAGTTAACTGAAGTATTCAACAGGTCTCGCAGAGTTGCGATTAAGCTAACGTTCATATATGTATACATAGGTTGTTTCTTTATGCTGCCATCTTGGCCCACCCCCACCTGAAGATAGAGGGCACCGTAGTTCGTAGCCTAATGGTATGAAAAGGAGCCACATACCCGCTTGGCCACCTAAGCTAAGCTTTTGCATCTTATTCCTCTTTAAGCCATCTTCTCCCGGGCCCGGAGATCTTCGGGCACATAACAAAACAATGTCATTGTTTGTTTTTTTCGCCGGGCGGCAACGACGATAAATATAGATAGAAGTTTCTGTAACGTCGACAGTACAGGCAACAGCCGAAGTGTAGTTATATAGATATATATATATATATATATATATATATATATATATATATACAGAGGAGCGCTCTAAATTATACAACGACGACTACCGTCATCCTTACATCCCCTGCTCCTAATATTACTGACTGTACAGACAAGATTTTTGTTTCTCTTTCAGCACACGGATCCGAACTACTCCTGTGCCTACGTGACCACGACCACCGAGAATGGCAGCCAGGGCTTCGGACTCACGTTCACGTGCGGCCGCGGCACAGAAATTATAGTACTCGCCATACGTGCCATGAAGAGGTTTCTGTTGGAGAAGAACGCGGCCGACATCTTCAAGGATTTCGCTGGATTCTGGCGCATCATCACTAATGACTCGCAGATGAGATGGGTGAGAATATTTGTGATAATTGTAATGTTGATTTTAAGGTTTCATCTATATTTACCAACTGTGAATAACTTACTGATCGAAAATGCTCAGTCCAAGCTGAAGACAGGAATTGCTCTCTGCGGAGAAAATGCGTTTCACGCCTTGGTCAGTCGTCTTAAGTGAATCGATCCTCTCTAAGGGTCGGTTGCACCAACATGCGATCACAAGCCGGCCATCGTCAAATATGGCGCCGGCAGCTGTTATCCCATAGAAACTTGTCAAACTTTCCATACAATCAGATTTTAACGAACACCGCTTACGATTACAGACGGTTTGGTGCAACCCACTCTTACTCGTAAGTTTCTGTTGGTAATCATAGTTTTAGACATAAATGCGACCATGATATGAACAGCAATTAAAACTACCTGGGGTTTTACATTCTAAAGCCGCACGCTAATGAAATACCTACCATATAATAATACATTTTTGATTTTTCAAAAACAGGTCGGTCCAGAAAAAGGCGTTGCTCATTTAGCGGCGGCAGCCATTTTGAATTCCTTGTGGGATCTCTGGGCCAGGCTGGAGAAGAAACCTCTATGGAGGTTGCTGGCGGATATGGAATCCGAGTAAGAGTTAACTGGACCTACATTAATTGGAGATTCGTGCACTGCTACCTGCATTTACATAACTCTTATATGAAATACCTGAACTGTTAGAGGACGATTCTCCGAGCCTTTGAAACGCTCTTTTCTACAGTCATTGTCGACTCAAGATTATCTACCCAAAATTGGAATAAACCGTAGAAAACATTGATCCAATAAGTCTCGGACCCGATATTGGTTTAAGCTTTTAACCCAATTTTACTCAGATCATCGTCTCCTTTAAAAATATTTAATTAAACGACAATGACGAAAAATAACCGCCGTAAAAACGCTGAATATTCGCCCTAGAGGCCAAGTTTTTTCGTTTGTGTTATGTTTGGATACGCTAAGACTATCTTTTATAAAAAAGCACTTTTTATTCTAGGATCTCGTATCGACAATAGATTTCCGCTACATCACTGACGTGATTACGAAAGAGGAAGCCATACAGTTGCTTAAATCCAGGAAAGCTGGTCAGCAAGAGAGAATCAAGCAGCTGGAAGAGAACGGATATCCCGCGTACACCACGCAAGTAGGTAAGACAATATTGATACACCAGAATACACACAAAACACTGGCTGTCATATATACCAGCCATTCATTTCATTCTATCAAATAGGTACTTATTAGTTATTACATTACCTATTACTTTCAACAATTACAAACAAAGTTATTCCTTCCTGATCCTAAAGCCACAGCCCACCCACAGCCACACCTTATTTACAGCACTTACACTTTACAGCCTTATTTCAAGACTCGCATGCGAGTTTCACTACATTGCGGGTTACCGAGGTACGAGTTCAATCGATCTATGTATCAAACCGCGCAATGTGGTTGAACTTGCATGCGAATCTCCAACGTGTGTAAATAAGGCTCAAGTAATATAGCTCAAAGAGCTCACATACACACAACTGGAGATCCTTTGTATATTGAAATATAAGAAGCGGGTCACTCACGTCTTTCAGGTCGAGTATAGCTCGACATGTTTCGGACCAATAAGTGGTTCTTAATCAAGCAATTAGGCTGCGAGCGCGCAGTGCCAGACGCGCGGCCGTCGCGGCTAGTTCTCATTAGGGCCACGTATTGGTCCGAAACATGTCGAGCTATACTCGACCTTATAGACGTAAGTGACCCGTCTGTTATATTTCAATATGTCTGAAATTCACGGGAGTTTTATATTTAAAATCCTTTGTATAACTTCGTATCCGTTTATTTGAAAGGGACTTCCACTTGTATTAATAATTCCGTGTGTGCTCGTGTCATTGTGGAGCTTTTGTTATCGTACTAGGAGTGTACCTCTAGGTATGAATTAGTATTAATAAGTAAGAGTTGTTGGTCAAATGATATTCGTTTATCTTTACGGCTGATATATTAAAAATAGTTATTCATTATCAGTAAACATTTCATTATCTGTTCGTCACACCACAGATACGTATTATTATACGAAACACAGTTAATGGACTGGCATAAAACGCGTATTTTGGTATAAGCTTATACTGCGGGTCACGTGTCCACGAAATTCAGTACAATCCATAGGTGAACGTTGGAGTTCCGATTTCACAAAGTGAAATAGAAGAATGGTAACCAAGGTCATGAAATCAAAACGGTCAGCTTAAAAACCCCATCCCGAGCTCGATGGCCATAAGACAACTGGAATACTCCCAAGTGTTGTGCGGAATGGAAACTTAAAAGGTGGCGATTGTGAAGCTGATTTGTATCATTTTTGGTGTAATGTAACACAATGAGCATTACAGCAGTCAGTGCAGCGAGTCGACTTCAGACTCTCAAATTACACCGACATTTTACAAGCCAGCTTAAGTTTTCATCCGTTGGGTAGTAATTTGAATAGTTTAGAGGTAAAAACTACTCCATAATTTCTTAATTTTCTTATCGCAGGCTGGCTGGGATATAGTGACGCGACCTTAGAGCAGTTGTGCGACAAGTACCTCAAGCTCGGCTTCACTCACTTCAAGGTGAAGGTGGGGTTGAACTTCGAGGACGACTGGCGCCGCTGCAGCACCGTGAGAAAACACATCGGGAAGAACAAATTCCTGGTTAGTATGCGATATGTCTTCATTGCTGTCGCAGGCTCACTGGGATATAGTGACGCGACCTCAGAGCAGCTGTGCGACAGTACCTCAAGCTCGGCTTCACCCACTTTAAAGTGAAGGTGGGACTAAACTTCGAGGATGACTGGCGCAAGTTCATAGTTAGTCGGAATTAATACACCACATGTTATGATTTAGCTTATCACGCAATATTAGCTAACCGCTCTCTATAATAGAAAATGACAGTTATTTTATTGGAAACATTTGAATTTGTGCACAGATGGTTGACGCGAACCAAGCGTGGAGTGTGAACGAGGCCATAGAGTGGATGAAGAAGCTGGCTCTGCTCAAACCGATGTGGATCGAGGAACCCACGTCACCGGATGACATTCTGGGTCACGCGTCCATTTCTGAAGCGTTGAAGTAAGTGTCAGTCAGGTCTTGATTTGACAGAGCGCATATGATGCAAGCGAGCCAAGCAGGTTTGATGGAAAAAAAACTAGGACATAAGTTTGAACGATAAAATTTCCTCAAAGCACTGTAATTCGTTGACCCGTAACCAATGTGCCATAATCAATCTCAGGTAATACAAAATATTCACCATATTATTCTAATTAGAAATACGCGGTAGCCCTCATTACCTACTTCCATGCCTCTACAATAATGTACTATTCTAAATTCACGTTGTTTTTACCGCAGACCTTACGGTATCGGCGTGGCAACAGGCGAGATGTGCGCCAACCGCGTCATGTTCAAGCAATTCCTACAGAGCGGGGGCATGCAGTACTGTCAGATCGACTCTGCGCGCATTGGTGGCGTCAACGAGATTCTCTCAGTCTATCTGATGGCGGAGAAGCTTGGCGGTAAGTCAATATCGGGCACAGCACCTCTAGTATAAAATTTTTTTAAACAACGCAAACAAACGCGTCTGCATTTAGTCTCAATTTGTATGGCACAAAATAGTTACCACCTAAGGTCACCAGAGGCACTGCTCGCGCTGCCTTACAAATTGAAACTAAATGCAAACGCGTTCGTTTGTGTTCCGTTACCGAGGACACTGGATATAGCGAGGTTGATGCGGTGGTGACTTTGACATCTGTTTAAAAATCATGAGAAGACATGTCTCGACTAGGAAAGACATCTATTCGTAGTCCTTCTGTCATGAAGAAAACTATTGTATTGCAGGTTACAAGTAAGACATTTTGTAATGCTAGGAATTCATGTAATATTTTATCGCATTACAGTAAAAGTATGCCCCCACGCGGGTGGCGTGGGCCTGTGCGAGATGGTGCAGCACCTCCAGTATTGGGACTTCGCGAGTCTATCTGGGACTATGGAAGGCCGCCTTATCGAATATGTGGACCAACAGCACGAGCACTTTACCGACCCGTGCGTCGTGGAGGACGCGAGATACCTGGTTCCTAAGGTACGAGTTTATTGACATATGAAAGGACGAGACAATATCGATCCTATAGCCTCCTGGGGTTAATACTAGAACAAGTTCACTTCAATGGAATGTGTATATTTCAAAATTTTAATAGAGTTGCATTTGTTTTTTTTCACTCTATTTCATGCTACAGGAAATTAAATTGCATTGGCATTTTTTCTTGTACAGATGTAGTGCAAAATGATTTTCTTTCGTACTTTATCGGAAAAGTTCGTATTTATCGTGCTCTCTCAATTAGCTTCAGTACCCATCTTACAGCCGTAGGGGTAAGTCGCATCAGCAGACCAATATATATATAGAGTGGCTAACACACAATTCAAATATTCGCTATAGTTTTGATTATATTTACAGTTTACTTATAAAAAGGTTGTTAAAAAATCCAGTCCAGGTCCAGGAAAAGGAATTATATTTAATATATACCTGTACTTCACATCAGAAAATAGCAATAACTCAGTGTTTTGGTAAAGTTCAACAGCGAATTTAAATATTTCCCTATAAGATTTATTTTGTTGTACTTTATGTTTTAAAGTGAAGATAATGTTTCGTTTACTAATGACAATAGAACTGAATATTTTCAAAGTTATTGAAGGTGGTTGTAACATCTCTATATTATACAATAACATTTTTCACTTGACATTTGACACTAAACAACAAAGTTCCATAATAATGGATATGAAAACGTCACTCATTTAATACAATCATTGATTGACAGTTTGGGTGCCATCGTATTCCGATTGAGATCCGAGTTTTGCCGAAGGAAAATCATTTTGCAATACATCTGTATGGTGGGCTGTTAGACGATAGGGAAGACCAATGAAAATAGTGGCTGCTATTATTTTATATCACAACTTCAAATGCACCCAGTATAATCTTTTAGCATTAAAAATACTTGTTTTTCGATGAAAAATGTTTCGCGCACGATCGGATCAGGTTGGACATTTTTGGAACAGTTCAGAAAATAAATATAACGGTGATCGTTTCAGTTGCCGGGCTACAGCACTCAGTTTAAGAACGGAACAGTAGAAAAATTTGCTTATCCCAACGGTAGCGAATGGAAGAGAATGATCAAGGAGGGAGTGTTCCCGCCGCCCGATGAAGCAGAGTTGGTAAACTCCTAGGGATGCATCTTGGTTAGTAAGCCTTCGAGGCTCATAAATAGGGTGAATCATGTATTGCCGGCACCCATACGTTTATGGGCACCTCTAATTTTATTTCCATTATATTAGTGCCAAAGGGGGTAAAGCGATCAAAATTTAGGTGTGCCGATAAGTAGATTGTTTAATGTTTACCTGATGTTATGTTCTGATTATGGAACTGTTTCTATCGAATTAAATAAAGGCTTTTTTGTCACAAACGTATTTTAATCTTAGATTGTAGAATATGTACACTTAACAAGTCTTAGTATAAAAGGTATCAAACCATAAATACATACTTAGCAGTCGATACTTAAAAAGATATTGCTAACTTACGCTTTTTTTTGGAACGCAAACGCGCTTAGTTTAGATTGTTTAGGGGCACTAGTAACAGGAGCATCGGTACCATTTAGTTCATCGCCCAATTTCCTCTTTTGCCCGCTTTTTGGAGTACCATTTACGCTGGTACCATTTTTGCCTTGAAGAGACTTGAAAGTCCTAACACCAAGTCTGCTCAGTTCTGAGGGGGTCATTTCGGGGTTTTGAGATTCCAGATTAGATTTGTTTCTTGAGAACCAGTCCACGAATGTTTCGCCTTCTTGAGGTGTTGCTGGCTGGAATTTTAAGTTCGTATTCTATTTAAATGCATATATAACATATATCAAATGTGAGTCTATCCTCCTGAGACCGACCATACAAATAAAAATAAAATCGAATTTGAACCTAACAGTTCCGATTACAAATTTGAATTTTATTTTATTTAAAATCAATCAAACCAAAACAAATGCAACTCTGTCACTTCAAAATTTGACTTATTTTCCATTGACCATATTTTGTCCTTTATATAGGACGCGGGGTCTTAGGAGGATATAATGGGTCTATAACTGACAGACAACTTTTATCTTTTGATTTATACCATAACAGCAATACTAAAAAAAACGAACGATAGTATTTTTGATTTTTCTGTTATCACAATTAGGTTGTCCAATAATATAATGAAGCTAGAAAAAGAACAATAAATCATTGATTAAAATGATCTATCAATGAGTTTCGCGTTGACGCCAGGTTACAATGTAACAAGTAGTTGTATAGGCGAAAGACTTAAATGAAGCTCCTCTTGCATGTGGTTGTGGACTGTGTTACATTTACTCACAACTACATACAAACTGAAGCCCTCTTCAGCCTAACCTAACCTTACTAAAGCTTTGTTTTACCTATAGGCAATTTATGACTTACGTCCGTGTTTTCCGTTTGGTCGGTCGAGTGCACCTCCACAAGCGTCCTCTCCGTCAGGCTGAGCGGACTCTGCACGTTCTTAGCGGACTCCTGCTGCTTTCTGAACGGATTCCTGATTCCACCTGGCGACGACTTAATTGGCTGCGAATAGAATAGGGATGATGACTCATGTTACAATTTATAACATAGTGTGGCTATATGGATAGAAAACCATCGAATCGTCCCAATAGTAAATCAGACAAATTAATTAAAATCATAAAACATATAATATGGGACAATGAAGATTCGATAAAACGTTGTTTTTTGTTTATTGGCTAAATGTAAATCGAAAGTTACCAATACAATTCTCATGCTGCAATAAAAAAAATATATATTACAACTATGCACATAAACAAAAACGAAAAAAAACGATAAAATAACCCTTTTCTCCATAGAATGTAGTACGAGGCCACGCAGGCGTGACGTCACGCCTGCGTGTCAATCAGTATGGGGCGTAACCAATGCTCGTTGGCAATGCGGTACTTTGCCTCTCAATTTCGTCTTTTGTGTAGCTCTAATTGTAGTTGGTTCCATACAAACATTTAATACAATAATATCTGTATATTCCGAGGTCTGTTTATCATCATCATGAGTCCCATGTCCACAATGAAAGGATCTGCGCCATCCAGCGGATTCTCGCGACCTTTACCAAGTCATCACGCTGCTACAATTAGTTCGTTACAGGCCTATAATAACTAGTTATTGATCAATCTAGAAATTCTAGAATGGTCATTGACCTAACATTTTAAATCTGAGGAGTATACCTACATGGGGAAATTAGCAACTTATTTCATTACTTATCCGCATTGCCACATAGGACATTCATATTACGCAATGAATTGTAATATTCTATATTAACACTTTCAGTGCCAGAACTCCCCTAGCGAGTTCGCAATAACTTTGTTCGCATGCCGTACGACTCCCGAGGGGAGTTCATTACTATACTAGTTGACCATCGCTGGCATTCAGCGATGGTCTTGGATTTTGGCCTGGCAATGAGTGTCAAAATAGAGCCCGGGGTATACTGCTAATCTAAAACATACCACAGGTTTGATCGGTGCAACAGTTTCGCCTTTCCTCTCCTTCACCTTCTGGGGTATAATAAGGCTCGCGTTCAAATCCTGTTCAGAACTAGTGACGTCATAAGTCTCTTGAGTGTCTAGTTCATGGAAATGCGAGTTCTGTGCAACATTAAGTTTGTCTGCGTCTCGCTCCCACGACTCCGCCAGGTTGGCAAGTTTGTCGGCCAAATGAACTCTTCCTAGGCGGGAGGCGTATTTGGCAGCAAAAGGAACGAGACGATCGTCCTTTAGCAGTTCCATTAGTTCTAATGCTCGTTGTTCTATTTCACTTCGGCAGGCGAGCTGTAAAAAATATATAAAGAAAGTAGATATATCCCCAACGCAAAAAATAACACTGCCTTGGAAAATTGCGTGTTCTTTGAAACGTGAAATCTTGTTTTCTTGTGCTAGGAAGACATCAACGCCTCTTACATGGGGGCATGGTTTACATGGATCGGAACAACCTTTAAGGATTGATTAACCTTTTCGACGCTAACGACGGACGTATCCGCACCAACGGTTCAACGCCAACGACGGGTACGTATATCCGTCACGGCGTGCAGTGCGATATCAACCTACATGCATTTCTATAGGGTTCAACTTCGCGTTTGACATTCCTATGTCGTTGTGAGAGTGACAGCTTTTGTATTTGACATGGCGTTAAAAAGGTTAATTTAGTCTTCCAAATTTGTAATCTAGTGCGCCATACGTATGTATTAATCCGCTGCACTTAACGAGAGAACCTGCCGAGCTGTCGCTTTTCGAATATGTCGTACTTACCGCAAATAGTTTAAGTGCAGATTCTCTAGCAGTCTTTATGTTGACATCGGCGCTGATGTGAGCCCACCGCACTAGCTGCTCTTCGCACTGTCCTTTCTCCGTGTCCAACTCGCAAAGAGGTATCTGGGATTGATTTATCGAAATAAGTTTATGGCGCCACAGACAAGTGATTTCTCGGGTAAATGTGAAATTCCATGCTCTTTTGCAAAGATAACTGCTAATACCTGAATCGCCAACTCCGTTACAATGGGCTTGGGTATGGTCGGTGGGAAAGACGTGCCCCGGCACAGGATAGCGCGTACAGTTTGTGTCGGCTCGCTGATCTGAAAAATGAAGAAACAAATTCCACTTGGGATTATGATTTTTAATGCAGGATCGTAACAGGAAAAATCTAATTAATAGTGAATAGGTAGATTGTCTTCGAATCTCGTATTGTTTCAATTAATGCCCTATTGAAATAAATTTTCGTATTACTTGGCCACCCAATCTTTTCTTCGACTTTAATAGAACGAAGGAGGTTCTCAGTTCGTATTCATGTTTGTATCATACGAGATTTCATAACTCCTAGTATAACATTGTACTCTTTAGCTCCAAGTTTGTTTTCGCCTTATCTGTCTCTTGGTGTCTTACAAATTCATAATATTCAAGTTTTTAACAAAACTGAAGCTCGAAAGTTACGTAATTTGTCTATAATTACTACAACATTACTTACCGATACAACAAACCAGGAGTCCGAAACTCCCTTAGAATGCGTGTTAGTATCACAGATGGGCATCCATGCGCCGCTGGAGATATCGTAGAGCCGCAGTATACCAGTGTTATCGTAGGCACACGGTGAGCCCATGTCTGTGGTGCCGATCCACGCTAATTTAGCACTTGGGGTTAAGGGTACAGGGACTGTTTTGCTACGGATTTGGCGACCTGAAATTTGACATAATAAGTAAGTGTTTGGTAAGTGGACAAAATTGTCTCAAAGCACTGAAATTCGTTGACCTGTAACTTACATTTTCCATAATCAATCTCAGGTAATAATATTATTATTCTAATTAGAAATAAAACCGCGAAACCCGCCCACAAACTATGAAATTTGACATTTTGGATGTAAGGCAGCACACTAGCGCCTCTCGCGGCGAATTCATACGTGGTAATGAGGGCTACAGTCATCTTGATTCTACATTGGTGCTAGGGGTTATACAGGGCTTCAATGCTGTACGTACAATGGTAAAAAACAGGCCCTGCGTGTCGACCCCCGGGCAGTGTAGCTATAGGATTTTGTAGTTACCGACCGTCAAAACGGTTTTTTGCTTTAAAAAAAACTATGGACATACGGTAAACGTAACAATGATTTAACAATGATTTTAATATAAGATTAAAAGTGGCATGTATTGGGTCAGTGTCGAGCACTGGGACGTTTACCTTGTTAAGTTCACGATCTAAAAACAGGCCAGGCCAAGGATCACTGAATTAAGCCGCTGCCGGAAGGACAGGTGGACATGGCAAAACCATAAGGGTTCCTTGTTTACTACGGAACCCTGAAAATATGCTTATAAAGTCGTATTTTGTGGGAGCCATAACTGGATTTTGATTCATCTGTCAATTATTAAATTACAAATGCAGGATAAAATTCTTAATATTGCGATGCTCTTACATCATGTTTGAGTTCTATTGTAACAATTGTCATTAATGTACTGTAACGACATGAAAGCAATAAAATACCTCAAAACTGAACTTGTATCTCACCGTTCATAGCCACGATGTCCATGGCGAGGTGTTGATCGCTCGGTCCCGGGTCGCTGGCGTGGTACACGGCGAATACGGTCGTGTGGAACGCGGTGAGTGACACCGCGGGACCAGCTAGCGATATTACCTGATAAATGTAAGAAGTTACATGTACTTGTCAGATAAATCTGTGAAATTCCAATATACAATAGAGTTCAATTTGGGTAAAATGATAAAAGGTTCAGTTTCTAACATCAATATCCTAGCTTTATCCCAAGTGAATTAACATCGGCTCCTAATCTCCAATTGATGTTGGATGTAGGTCATGCTTTGCAAGTGAGAGCCATGTGAAATTCAAGCCAGAGGGAAGACCAGAGGTGGCTTGGTCAATAGAGTGGGTAACTTAGTTATTAAACGCCTTCGTGCTACCCGAGCTTCAAGCCACACGTAAACGATTGTCAGTCTATTGATGCTTCCAAAATTGAACAGTAAAATTTTATATAAAAATAATTGGGTTCATAGCTTATGCACCGCCCAGCAGCCTTTAGAAAAGGCCATCAGGCGGTTCGTACCCGAAGCTTTGATTATTACTGTACAGTATTATTGATTTGGCGCTCTACCATCTTTCACGGTATACTTTGAAGAAAATCGACTAATAACGTTAGATCGAAAACGCCAATTAAGAAAAGAGAGGCCTGAACCCTCCTACATGTACACGTATAACACGTCTGGCCAGCTCTACTGTCAAGCATGCAATAGAGTTTTTAAGAGCAAATTTGGCCTAGCTGGCTGGCCATACACTAGGGCAAATCCATAATTTGTCAGGGTCGCCGTCATCGATATCGATGGACTATATACAGTATGATTAAATTACTGGAACTTCGACATTGACAGCTGATGTTAAACCACTTGTTACATTACTAACATACGATTTTTAGAATGTGTGTATGTAATAGTAACTATAAAACATTAGCCTTAATGTAAAATAGCCAATGGAATAAGAGCATAAGTATATGAGTGGTAAACTTAAACGCTCGTATCCATAAACGTCAATCAAACCTCTATTAGTTAAATATCCGTTAAAATCTGTCACTTTGACATTTATGTTTGTGAGAAAAGGACAAAACACAGATATTTTAGATAGCAGAGGTTTAAAATGTAATGTTCACCTGTAAAAAATTACAGTAAACCGACCTGTCTCTGCGTGCCCATCGGTGTAAAAAGACGCAGTAACCGCGCATTTGTCGCACACGCAACTATGTCACTGCCTGCTGTCACGCAAAGGATCTCTTCAGTGTCAGGCATAGACACGCTCCACTCCTTGCTGCTACCTACCAGCGATATGCATACGATTTTGCTGAAAGAGATACTATTATGAAAAAAAAAACAAGTACATAATGAGAAATAAAAGGATCCCTAAAAATTCGAAAAAATATAAATGAAATGTTGCTTACTCGACACAGTATATGATTGAAAATGATCGGATACTAAAAGTATATTGATATTAGATTCGTCACAAAATGGAGGTAAATAACACGATCAGAAGGTTAATTCTATGGGGAATCCCAACTACAAATGGGTAATTACTTAGGAAAATTTACATCCTGTTTATACATTCACATTTGGCGACATACAATACAAGTCAGTTTTTCCCACCCGTTCTTAAGGAAATACATATGCGAGTCATCTTGTAAGCCGGTGATTGTGGATCACAGGAAAATAGTAATTTACGCCTCATTAAATAAATGTGTAAAATAAAATAGAAAAGGCATTTAGATATACACTGACTAAACGGTGACGCTATTGTTAGTGAAATCTGCCAGGCCCGCTTCTTGGTCAACTCAGCTCTCATCCCACTCAGCCATCGGGCCTAAATTACCACTGTGAAATACATATATATTTTGATATAGTCAACTTAGACGTTGAACACTTCGGAAGTCTAACTTAGATCTCATCGTACTCAGAGCGCGCGCCTAACAAACCACTAAATGTCGCAAATCATCCAAACCCATATGATTTCCATGACACTTTCGACTGGTTTGTAATAGAGTAGAACAATTCCAAAGTCACTAGTAGGGTACCACGACAAGCGAAGCGAGGAGCGTTAGGTACCTTGTGGTACCCATTCCAAAAGTTTGGAATAAACTAGAATATTCAGGTGACAGTAGACTCTAAAAATATATAACGATTCTATATTAGCAGGTTCAGCCCGCGGATCGAGCTGACTTAAAAAAAAACCGAACAAGTGCGAGTCGGACTCACCCACCGACAGTTCCGTACAATTTGGTAGGTATTAATTACGTACTTTCAATAAAATATATTTTTTATACATACATTATAAATTTTGATTCCCTTGAGTCTCAAGGGAATGAAAATAATAGGGTATTTTAGGCTGACCTAGAACTATGAAATTTGGTAAGTAATATCGTCTTATACTACAATTACAGGAAAAATCTGAAAACGATACATTTGTAATTAAATCATAAAAAAATTGAGTGTCGAAATACACATTTTTTGCGGCATAAACCGCCGTATCTTTTTTTAACTTAGAAGTTTGATTTTTTCACCGCTTCAAGGGATCGTAGAACTTTTAATTTCAACTCGATACTTCGACGCGTTCTTGAGATAAAGGGTCTTGACAGACGGACGGACAACAAAGTGATCCTATAAGGGTTCCGTTTTTTCCCCTTTTGTATGGAACTGTAAAAATAGAAATGTAATTGATACTGGTAATTTAGGCCCGCGTGCTAAATGAGCTGTGGGCGGACTTGACCAATCGGTGCCCATCAGGCCAACACCTGCACTCTAAGGGGTCGACAAACATTTTAACCAAAGAGCTAAATTCAGTAAAAACAACTTTTCGGGAGCCTCACACAGCTGCAAATATAAGTTTCAGCTGTGGTTTCTCTATAGTCTTGAGGAGACCTCGAAGAGCCGCAACTGGCCCTTCAAAGAGCCACATGCGTCTCGTGAGCCGCGGTTTGTCGACCCCTGCCTTATGACGAGTGGAGCGTGAGCGGTTGAGGTAGTTCTTGCGGTTGATACCGGGATGGACTTCTGTAGTAGACTATCTGCTATAGTTACTGACCTGGCTGTCTCACAGGCCAGCACCAGCGCGCTCGCGGACAGACTCGACATTGTATGATTGGGGTAGTTATTGAGGTTGATACCGGATGGGCGTGTATAGGAGACAGAATCTACTGTAATTACTGACCTGGGCGTCTCACAAGCCAGGACCAGAGCGCTCGCGGACAGACTCGCCATTGTGTGGTTGAGGTAATTGTTGAGGTTGATGCCGTGGTGCAGGCTCGTGTCGTGGAACTCCACATCGATGTTCGACTCGCCGTTCTCCAGCGTGTGGCATCGAACTATGCCTATTTCGTTCCAGCACATGTATCTAGAATATTGAAACAATAAAAATATGTTATTGTTCTGACTGTGTCATGTCATCGGAATTTGGTTATGGAACTGCAGTGCGGACGCAAGCTTTCAGAATTTGTATTGTAAGCGTCCACGCACAAACCGATTATGTTCGGATATATCTATATATCTCACCTTGGTCAATTCATATTGAATAGTGTCAATAGGTATGTTAGCCGCCTGGGAGGTATCTCTGAATCTTTATGTATCTCAGGCATACTACCCATTATCACAAATCCACCAAGTAATGGTTGGCGTGCACTACATGTAAGCAATACCGTCCTAATTAGGTATTTCGTTCTATCCATACTTAATATAAATGCGAAAATGTGTCTGTCTATTACCTCTTAGCGTTTAAACAGTTGAACCGATTGAGAAGTTTGGTTTGAGGCCCGGGGACGGTGTATCCGATAACTAGGTAAGCGCCTGATATAAAAGAATAACAATACAATTCTAACGCGATGAACGAGTTCTAGCAAAAGCTAATAATTTTTTTCAAGTGAGAGCAACACACCTATGCTCCAAATGTCCAGGTGTGGCTGAAGGCTGGAACGGCGCCGCGGAGGCCACGGCCCACGAGTTCGTGGCGCTACGTCGGCCTCGACTCTCTCCGTCTCTGTCTACCCCCAGCCAGAGCTATTCTTTTGATGTATCTCAGGCATACGACCCATCATCACAAATCCACCAAGTTCTGGCGTACACTAAATGTTATCAATAGCGTCCTAATCCGGTATTTCGTTCGTTTCGTTAAGTGAGAGCAACACACCTATGCTCCAAATGTCCAGGTGTGGCTGAAGGCTGGAACGGCGCCTGCGGCGGCGCCGCGGAGGCCGCGGGCTCGTGGCGCGACGCCGGCCTGGACTCATCAACGTCTCTGTCCACCCCTAGCCCGAGCGTATCGTTCTTAATCTTCTCCAGCGATATAGCGTTGTCGTCGTCGCTTTCGTAGTTGGTTATAAGGTTGTCTAAGTCGTCATTGTCTGAAACGGAAAATCATATTAAAATAATATCCTCATTTTAAGTAGGGTAAATACGATTCTGTCCGACCGGATTTTTACAGCATTCTATTAGATGCAAAGGAATTTAAACCGTGTATTCTGTATACTATTCACGTTTGGATGGAATTTCCACTGACCATGCTTGGCCAACACATATGATTTTAGCATTCCTTTGAAATATAAAATGTAAATGTATAGTCAGTTAAAATTTCTAAGTGTGCACTCTGGTCTGGTTAAATCTGTGAGAATCATACTTTTAATCATCTGAAATGTAAATCTAGTGTAGTGTATGACTGACGTAAAAGTAACACCTGGTTTAAGATCATGTAAGATAACCAATATTGTATTGCATCGAATATCATGTTACAATATAAATAAATCTGATATAGAGTACTTAATCCAGTTTATCTATTATGGTAAATGCCACGCATATATTAACGGTCAACTGACATAGACAGACTTGTATATAAAACCCTGTTTCTCTACAATAAATTTTCAGTAATTAATCGAGTTTTGTCGTATTATTACACCCACCAACTCCATACACTTCATGACGATCCTGCTAGTCGGGCTGCTCCAGGCAGGCCTGATATAATCACCTACAGTGTCCAATCATGGTAGTAGCCGAAAAGTTAAATAAAATATTGACCCACCATCAGCTCTCTCAATCATTTCAATGTCATCAACCGCATCAGCATCAGCTTTGCTGTCCTTGCCATAACAGTTCAGAAGCGCACCTAGCTGTCCCGACACATCACAATAGACTAGTACACCATTTCCTGAAAGAAAAATAATCCAGGTAAGAACAGATCTGTTGATCCCACTAGATTCCATTACACAGCGACACTGTTGGTCAAACTGTGCGTTTGACGTTCAGGTTGCCGCTTAATAGAGTCTAGTGGGTTCAACTTGTGACTGCTAAACTCCACAAAAGTTTTATTGCCGTAACAAATGACGAGTTCGTTAAAAAAAAACACGCTGCATTCTACCGTGAAAATACTGACATAAAAGCACTCTACCTTAATAGTGCTTTTTCACATTAGCCTTTTTTTTTATAAATCATTATGCGGAACTGTCACTCGCACTCGCGTGTCACTCACTCTACTACATAACAGTCGCAATTACCAAATATCAAATATAATATCCAAGTAATTTAACTGTTGATATAGAATCTTATTTAACTGAGTTGTTGATTAATCTACTTTGGGTGTCAAAAGCCGGGACATGATATAGATAGGAAGAGACTGATTTTGATCATGTCTCTAAAAGATATAAACACCACACATAACTTTATACAATTACCTTTGGGATTCCATGCCATAGCTGACACATTGTGTGAAGTAGGATGCTCTATAATGCCCATACATGTGCCAGATTGCACCTCCCATACAGCTATCTGTCCAGCCACGGTGCTTGCAGCCAAATGTTGACCACATGGAGAAAACCGACATTGCGAAATTGCACATTTTATCTGTAATCAAATATACTATGACATTAGAATCTGTGCCTGATAACTACTAAATTACAGATGTATGGCAAAACTGTTTCGTTTCTGGATTTGATTGCCAAACAATATGCTACCATTCTGCCAACAAAAAAAATCAAAAGTAGTTGTCATTGAAATGAAATGAAATCATTTATTCTTCAATTTAGGCATGTTCCATGCACTTATGAATGTCAAAAAACTACCACCGGTTCATAAAATAAACCTCTGCATCGAGAAGAATCGGCGTAAGAAGACGAAGCATTATAAAACTTATATGAAAACACAACTTAGGATATAGCATAGTACATACATAAAAGATTAACCTAAAAATATATTTATCAGATGTTAAGACTTTGGACATGCAATCTAAAATAAGTACAGTAGAATCCACTTATTACGACTCTGCATATAACATTTTACCGCTTTCAACAACATCAAAATCCCCTCATGTTAGGTTTTCATACAAAACGCTTTCTAAGCAAATCAGTCCGTTTTATGCAACATTCTGTTAGTGTGACGTAATATCAGTGCCGGATTAAGCTAGCGCGCGGCCTGTAGCAAACTCTATCCAGGGGCCCTTGGTTTGTTTTAAGTTTTCAAGTTTATGGTATTAAAATGAAACAAAACTGTTACAAACTTTTCTGGATTTAATTTGGGCAAATACGCGTGGGACCTGACTACGTCCCGTAGGGAAGTTCGCGTATGGAGATATTTTATCGGGAAAGGTGAGTCTTAGTAAGTATTTTAGCCGTCACCTGGTTACAACCCAGTCGAGGAAGCAAAACCTCGAAACCTTTGTAACTTTGATGAAATTTGGTATGAATGTTCATTGATGGCCTTGTTTTCGTCCCGAAGTCCCCAGGGACCCCAGTTGACGGACCTTCTAGAGCCACCGCTATTTTGGAAAATATACTCCATCCGGAAGATATCGGTATTCATAATATTTAGATACTTTTTTATAATAGGGTCAGAAAGCGTGGGTGCGCAGGGCCCGTAGCATTCGCTACTCTTGCTATATGGCCAATCCGCCACTGCGTAATATCACCAATCCCCTGACTGTCACTGTGTCCGGATTCTACTGCATCATTGACCTATACATTTGATGTCTATAGATATGCGCCTCTTCCAATCTTGTTAAGAGATTTATGTTGGTGGCAGATTGTACTAACCGAACTATGTGTGAATGTCATCCGTTGACCCCAAGTTTCATACTCCAATAAGATTACTTCCCGATTGTTGGGGTAAGCCAGATACCTGCCCTCCGATGGCTCAAAATCTAGACGACCTGAAATATTGCAAGTATCCTATTAATCGTAAAATTCAATGCCTAAGTAATCCTTAATATCTCAGAGCAAAATAAGATGATCATACTTACACACCACTTTAGCAGCATAAAATGTGTTAATTTTAGGAATACAAGATATTTCTTTAACAATTTTTTGTGTGTCAATATCCCAAATCCTAAGCATGCCGTCTCCACAGGCTGTGGCTGAATACTTCATTTGTGGACACAATGCTATGCTGAGGACTGGGCCTTTGTGTTCAGACATCACAAATAAAGGCGCGCCACCTTCTGGACTGCATATTTTAGCTTCCATGTTTTCTGATGTACAACCAAGACCCTGAAAGTAGTGAAAACAGTGGAAAGTAACATCAGGAGTTATTTTTAAAATGGTTTATATTTTTTTAGTAATCATAAAGAAATCTGTAGTAAAAACCCACCTCAATTTTAGTATTTGACATAATTTGAGTGACTGGTGCAGTAAATCTAGTAACTATACCATCTTTGTCGAACGCAGGAAATGTGTAAGCTTGGACAGCATGATTGTCTGTGGCCACGTAGAGCCTCTTGTCTTTAAAACAGACCGACGTTGCACTCTCACCAACGCAATGAGAATTAGGATCGTCGTCTTCAATATCAACCCATATTCGAACATCTCCGTCATTGCCGCAAGTAATTATATGCCTGAAGAATAAAAAAGATCGTGTACAACTTTACACGCCAGAAGAAAACAAAAACATAATAAAAAGAAAATAAACTCACTGTCCGTCTTCAGTATAACAAACATCCGTGTGACCCTCCGCATGAGCATACCTAAGAGGCCTGCTATCTATTTTCATCTTGGTTTTTCTCCGCCTCAAGCAGACCTCTAATGTACCTTTCGTTAATAAAAATACTTGCAATAATTGCAATACAATTATTACGTTTTTACTTGCAATCAGTCAAGCAAGCAACCTCAAAACGATTCGATTCGACATGAATTTGACACTTTTTTTGGCGGGAATGGTAGGAACAGGGACACATCTGTATTTTGCTACATAAAGCTTAGTCGACACTTGTTTCTTTTTACCGTATCGTATCTCCGTCGCGTAGCACCGATGCGTAGCGTGATCGTTAGTGTAGACGTAAAAAGATACGTGATCATGCAAGGCGCCGTATCTGATACACCGCGATCTAATCTGCACCGTGTGTCTTAAATACTCCGCACACTCGCGTATCGGATACGCGTAGCATGATCGGTAAGTGTGGACATGTTTTGATACTGTGTCAAGATGCGAAGATGTGATCTGATACAGGATACGCCGCGATCCAACGAGGGCTATCATTTTTGTGCTCACCAGTTGGCGCCACTGTCGAGTAAGGTCCAGCTGTCAAAAATTTTTATTGATTATTATGGGCATGAGAACGAAGTTTACGTTTAAATCATATTTAATACCTTAAAACCGTACCGTATAAATATCCAACATCCCGCATTGTAGCGCAGTCCCGTTTTGTTAGGAAATAAAGGAGGAAATAGGTTTCCGAAAGACAAAACTGTCTCAAAGAACTGACAGTCATTGACCCGTAACTCATATTTGCCATAATCAAGTTCAGGTATTGCAAAATACTCACCATATTGTTCCAATTAGATATTAACCCGCGTAGCGCAACCACAAAGAGTGACATTTGACATTTCGGAGATCTCGCGCTACACTAGCGCCTCTAGCGGGGAATTCATACGGGATAGGTCCCACTGGAATAGGTCCGATCATCAAGGTCACGATACGATACGCCATCTCAATACGCTGAAACGATACAAGTGTGGACGTGTTTTTTTTAAACGACAATGGTAATGCTATGTTATGCCCAAATTGCGCGCCACACTTTGGACACGCGTGCTCGATACGATACGCCTGATCTCGATACAAATGTGGCTAAGCTAAACACACACATACAAAGCAAGCTCCGGACCGGGGGCGCTACCGCAAACAGCAAACGAAGTTTTCCCTCTCTGTCGCACTTAAGCCCGAACGTGCAAGTGTGACAGAGAGAGAAAACTTCGTTTGCTGTTCGCGGTAGCACTCCGGACACCTGAGGGCCTACTCCGAACTTCGAAATCCGAACCGGGGGCACTACAGCGAACAGCAAACGAAGTTTTCCCTCTCTGTCTCACTTATATGCAAACTTGCAAGTGCGACAGAGAGGGAAAACTTCGTTTGCTGTTCGCGGTAGCGCCACGGGCCTACTCCGAACTTCGTATTGTGCCATCCCTTTCACTCATATAGTGTATAGCGAAAGAGACGGCACGATACGAAGTTCGGATTGCGAAGTTCGGATTGCGAAGTTCGGAGTAGCCCCTCAGCTAGACACGAACTGTCTCACGCTTGAAATAGACCATCCGTTTCTTTTTAATTGTTTTAGTATTAGTTAGAAAATACTAGTATATCTCTCAGTATTGTGCTAAGTTCGTTGTTGGCTTGACAGCGGTTCGGTTTCGGGTCGAGTCCGGTGTGTATGCACTCATATGGAGTTCATCACTTTAAAGTGTTCGAGTCATTGATAAAAACGTTATGAAACCCGTGATTGAACAATATTATTTGTCTCGTAAACCTTCCCCACCACTACTAGTTCTTTAAATTCCATTCGTCTATCATTCATTCAGTCATTTTGAATAGAGGTGGCGTGTGCTTCGGCTGGCCGTACCAGCTAATAAAAATAGAATTATCGTAATATAAGACGATAATATTAACTTTTTAATTCATTCTTGTGATATATTAATAAGTGCAAAAGGTAATTAATTGCCTAAATATTTTTGCGTTTTAGTACTTACAACTACCAAGCATTTAATTGGTGTTCATGATGTAATTTTAGCACATTTTTTGCTATCAAACCATAACCTTGGCTTTGGATATTTATAAAACAATTCTGCACGCGCCGCGTGTAAAAAAAATCAACAAGTGGAGTTTAGTATTACCGGTAGTAAAATTATTTCTTTTACATTCAGATGGCAGAACAAGGCTTCCTGAAACAAAAACCTGGTTTCGCGACGATTGCTATTCACCACGGTCAAGAACCGGAAAAATGGACTTCAGCTGCCGTAGTCGTACCCATTGTCACGGCCACAACGTTTAAACAGCCGGCGCCGGCTGAACATACGGTAAGAATCCTTTATTATTTCGCCACTACGTATATACTCGATAGCTCGCGTAGTGCACCTGATGTAATCCTGATTGTGATTGCAGGGTTTCGAATATGGTAGGTCAGGAAACCCCACACGGAACGCATTAGAGGAGTGCCTGGCAGCCCTGGATGGTGGAAAGCACGGTTTTACGTTCGCCTCAGGGCTGGGAGCCACAACGACACTTCTAGGATTGCTTAAAACCGGCGACCACATTATTTCCGTAGATGATGTCTACGGCGGCACCAACAGATTTTTCAGGTAAAACTAATTATTCATATAAACCATTTTCCCCACTAGAATATAATTCGTACGTAACTTTAAGGAAAATTCTAGCAGGCCTCAGTTATTAAGTATAATTTTATGGATGATTTTATAACAGGAAAAACGCACAACGCAGTCGAATTTTTTTGCTAACTTTAAATAAAATAAAAGAAGGGTCTTTATATGTAGAAACGTTTCATTCAATTATTAGATATCCTCTTAGATTTCTCGTTACCTATAGGTATATATTCTTTATAATTTTGTTAGTTACAATAGATAAGATTTTAATAAAGTATGAATGGGACCTATGACACTTAACATTTAACATTTTAAATGCATGATTAATTATGAACATGCCAAAGAATCAACTTTCGTTGAAGGTAGATAGGTACCTACCACCAATATTTAATTTGACTTCGGTTTCCGCAATTATTACCCGTTAAATAAAACGACTGTTTTAGAGTCCTTTAGAGCACTCCTAAAAATAAAAATGAGTTCAAATAGTTTTATTTAATATTTAATTAGCTTAGATACGCGTAAAACACGTGCTATCGAGGAAATTGTTTAACCATTTGTTACATTGTAATGTTATGGTTAAAGGAGCCGAATATTATATTATACGAGAGTTAATCTCAAAGGAGACTTAAACTGGTCACATGTGACATCAATTCAAGTGGTGTCGGTGTATTGTTACGTTATAATGACAAAGTTCTAACGTCGCTGACTTCGTATCCCTTTCAACCGCTCATTATTCGCGGTGTCTGAATTACCTCTGAGTATTTCACCATAACGATGTAATGTAATTATTACTTATAGAGAATGACTGGCAAATTTATCTCCTAATATTTTTGACTCGAGTTCTATAAGGTCGTAAAAGGAAAATGTTAACTTTTCTTGTCAGGAAAAAGAAATTAAAAAAGAGATAGTTTATGTTAATATTAATTTTTCCTATACAAACAGGGTATAGGATTATAAATTAGATAAACAAAGAAGCAGTTTTCGTAAACACACACACAATTTCGCATTATTCGCACGAAACATCAGAATAAGTGACAGACAGAGCTGGGCATTAACTCGTTAATCGTTAATTAACGAAGTTAACCACCCGTGTATCGGATTAACTTTTAAGTTAACTTGCAAAATTTTTAGCAGACTCATTAACTTCTGCTAACTATCCAAAGTTCCGTAAATCCGTTAACTAAGTACCTATTTTATCAATATAACACTGCGCCGCCGCGCCGCGAAAAACAGGTTCTGACAAGTCCGTTCGATCGGGGCGGCGTAGGCGCAAACTATATGCGCTGAGTGAGACAGACGATGCAAATGAGGCGCGCCTGGAGTTAACGATTAACGTTATCTTCCGTTAAATGGCCCGAATTGTAACGCTTTAACGTTTAACGAAGTTAACATATTGTTAACGGATTATCGATTAACGAAGTTAACTATTTGGTTAACGGTGCCCAGCTATGGTGACAGATACTGACTATGACAAATTACTTTTTTTAAACCCGAACCGACTTCTGCCTCTTTCAGTTTTTTACTGAAGAACTTTTAGATGAATGAAACGAAACATAATTTAAAGAAATATTGATGCCTGATCATTGGACAATACATTTATAAATAAATATAAATTAAGACAGATTTTCTTATTTTTTTATAACAATATATAGTGTAAGCATTCATTTTATATGTATTAAAGTTTTAGGATCCTGTTTCGTCAAGTAGGTAATGGTCTAGGTATTTCACCATAACGATGTAATGTTACCATTACTCATGCATGGCGCATGACTGGCAAATTTATCTGCTACTATTTTTCGTTCTCAGTTGTCACATCCGTAGTATGGCGTATTTTTGATGCATATAAGATTAATTTGAGTTACTCATTTACTACCTGTTTTATTTAATGAGCAACAATCGTGGAAATCAAAGACAGTGTTACATAAAGCTGTATGTTAAATGCAAGCTTAATGCCTTCGTTATACATTTCTTTTTCTCAGCTTGGTCGTTAGAGAATTTAATATGATAAAAAATCCATTCATTTAGTTGTACATGCTTATCCTCCCTTATGAAAACCGAGTAGATAGCCATATTTTTCGAGTCATTCAGCCATGAATAAGTACCCTTATGTCTCCATGGGTTTTCTTATCTTTATGATAACGATAATGCTCAAAATGCCGTCGTAAGTGCCTCATTAATATCAATTAGAAGTTTTACATAACCATCGTATGTAGATTACAAACGAATTAACATAACAACAATCGTTTAGAAAAAGTATGTAAATTTAGTTTTGGTACGCAGAACTGCTACTATAGTATTTATATATGTATTGCACACAGTCTGAGTACCTTAAAGGAATTTTATTTTGATACTGTTTCCAATATCGAACAGACAGATATATGTATACTAACGGACTGCTAATCCCAGGATCAGTAGAATAATACCTATACATAGTAACCTATGCTACATATTAACAATCCATATTTTTTCGACTATAGAAATAATGATTTCGAAAAAGAATCTGATTATATTGGTACTTAAATTATTTTTCGTCAAATTTATTTAAGGCCCAAGGGATGAAGTTTATTAAGATTAGGTAAGGTATAACTAATACTGACATGCAAATAAGCGCTACTATCTAGTTGAAATACCTAAATCAAACGATTATACCTATTGCGTCATCATTAAATAAACGTGTTTTTCATACAAATGGTGAGACATCTAAGAAGAGTTACTCGATTTATGGATATTTATAGTTATTTATTGGTAATATTTCATTACATGTCATAATTTTACATGTATAAATAATGTCTTAACTAATAAAGTAATATTTTCATTATAGTACAATTGAGTATTATGGAAAATAATGATTATACATGGAATGTACAGATTAAATTACGTTTTCACACCTGCTATTCAGAAAATAATTATTGTTGCCTTCGAAAGAGGGATCAAAGTTGTACTTTTCTTCCCTCATTTGAGGGCAACAATGACTCTTTTCCTCATAGAAGGTGTGAAAAGCAGTATGTGACACTGTAGTAAAATAATTTGTAAGATATTTCATGTTTTTAGCAGCGGGCCTCATAGACGGTATGAAAAGCAGTATGTGTCACACGGTAGCAAAATTATTTTCGTCTTGGGCGTAAACACTAGAATCCCTCGCTACGCTCAAGATTCTACTTTAGAATCCCTCGCTACGCTCAGGATTCTATTGTAGAAACTTTCGCTTCACTCAGAATTCAATATACCGCCCTCGCCGTAAATATATCATTTTGCTCCCTTGAGACACAATCCACTATTATCACACCTAGCCATAAATTTGCAATTAGCCCCCACTTCCTGGGCAAGCGGAGACGTAGTTTGGGCCCTGTATTAATTTAAGGGGCTCCTAGCTCCCAATGACCTTCGATCTGTAATTTACTGTTTTCTCGTGTTTTTATCGCTTACCGTATTAAGAACAACGAGGTTTACTGAAATAGTATACAATATTTACTTTAAAACTCACTGTCTTCAAGATATATGGCATCAAACTTTGGCAATTTTAGGCCAGAAAACCCGTTTTTTGGATGTTACTTTTGTGAAGATGAGTTAAAAGTTAAAAACTCTTTTGCGTTGTTAGAGACGTCAATAAGGAACATTTATGTGTACATTTCATATATATAAGTTCATAAACAACATACTTATATCGAAAATAGAGCTTTTTTGGACCATGTAACAAAAAAACATAAAAATAAGTAAGTAGTTTTTTCAAAGTTAGGCTCTTGCAAATGTAGATAAAGGATTGAAGAACCGATGACCGTTTATGCCATAAATATATCTATAGTTTTGACGCAGCTATATCAACTTAAAACTCGTCAAAAATCGATGAACAGCGCGTGGAGCTCCTTAACGAATCTTTGTACCGCGTTTTTTAAAAGATCCTCTATATTATTCGCACGTAGTACACGATTAATATTTGGCACATCCTGATAGAGGCCCCAACAGACAACGAACATTAGAAATAAACGACTGATGCCATCGCGCACTGTGGAAACTAAACTGTAAGCCAATTCTACAGCTCTATTAATTTTGGCACTCCTTATATTATACCTATATCACTTTGGCAACTACTTGCAAGCAAAATTAGTCTTTATGACGTCGATATAAGGTACGCATTTAAATACGGCGCCAACACGTGGATAAATTAACGAGCATGTCTGAAGGAATAAGAAAACACAGCGCAACACATTTTGTCTAGAGACGCACATAGGAGCAGCCACGTGTGTTGCACGCGTTGTTTTGTTACTCGTCTGTGTGTCTGTCTTACGACTCTTACGAGAGTTTCGAAGATAGAATATATAAATACTAATATATAACGACCCGATCGTCATTTGATAGGTTTTTTTGGTGCAGTTAATATTAATTAACAATACGAGGAGCTAAGGAGCTATTAGCAATGTCAGTTAGGGTTTGCAAAAGGCAAACCTATGAAACACATGAATATATTTAGGTTCAATGTATTGGATAGTGGTTTTAAATTTGGACTACTAGGTGTTGGTACGGAACCCTTCATTGTGCGTGATCCGACACGCACGTGGCCGGTTTTTTTTCTCTCATTTACTCAAATGTTAACTAGGAGAAAAGAGATACAATAAAGAGTTAATTTTAGTTTGCTACTTCTACTAGTACTATAATCATATATCATCACATATAATGATAGTAAATAAATATATTATTAACCCATAACATAACAGGGACACCGGGCACCCATCATTATCGTGTCACTGGTAATCGTGACCGTCGCACTTAAATTTGGTTTTATACGTTTTAGTGGAGGGATTTACGCTCCTTCGTAATGCGAAGTCTTTTTCTTATGCTGCAGAATGCTTATAATTGGTATTATAAGTATTAAACATGTAAAAGGTCACGTGCAAACCTGTCAGAATCAATTGGACATACTTCATGGAGTTAAACAAAAGATGTTTGCTGAACATGTTTTTTTTATTTATGTCGTTACAGAACCGTGGCATCTTCGATGGGCATGGAAATAACCTTCGCTGATTTCACAAAGACAGAAGAAGTAGATAAGGCGATTAAACAAAATACAAAGGTATGTGCCTGGTCTACTACTACGATTAATTAGGAAGGTAGGTATAACCTACTCATGTCTTGTTTTATAAATATATCATTGGTGTTAAACCGGCAGTAGGTACAGATGTGGACATGGACCATGCACTGTGTTATTAAATTATGTATTGAACGAAGTTTACCATTTCCGCGGAAGCGGACCATAATTAGGTATAATATGCAGTAAAAGGTTAGTTTGACATCTAAATAGCAAAGCATGATGTAGTTCTGCTTTTTTAAATATGTGGCATGGATCAGTTAGAGTATGTGAATACAAATTGGCAACATCGGAAAACTGGTGCTCGCTGTACACCACGCGAAAAACTGCGATATTTTTGGGTTTTTCACTTAATGTTCTAAAAGTCATAATCAAAATGTACTACGTTTTTAAAGTTTGTTAAATTTGCAACAAATGAAACCCAGCCGCAAATCTACAAGCCCTCTAGGGACCAAGCTTTAGCCAGGGAAAGGCCATTCGAAGATACTCCACTTTATGTCATTTCGGAACAATTATCTCCGAATATATTCACTATATAACATGTTTGAGAAACCTAATATTCATTTTTAAAGACTGGTTTGCCACATGTTGATCGACGTAAAAAAAATTAGGGTAGGAAAAAATCTACTTAGGTAAATCGGAATATAGATATTTTACTTGTCTCTAAAACCGCAATTAACATTATTTGGAACCGTTTAATTATTACTCAAGCGTTTAATTATGATAACGTTTCAAGATTAAATCTATAGTTTAACAAATAATGTCACGTACGTGAGTGACAACGCACCTTTATGTAAATCTAAAATTGTATGCTGAATAGGTTGTTAAAGCATGCTGAATAGGCTATTGTTGTTAAAACAGAAACTACAATATTAATTTTCTGCTGATATAACTAAAGTCTTCGTGTAACCTAATGCGATTCTAAAAAAGTTCACTCAACATCATACACATTTGCCATAAAGTGCTTAGCACATTTTTCCCTAATTTCAGATGGTGTGGTTAGAATCTCCAACAAACCCCAATCTGAAAATCGCGGATATAGCAAGCGTCGTCAAGGCCGTCAAGAGCCACGGGGAACACATCATCGTAGTGGTGGACAACACTTTCCTCACGCCGTACCTTCAGCGGCCGCTGGAATTCGGCGCCGACATTGTAGTGTACTCCCTCACAAAGTACATGAACGGACATTCTGACGTCATCATGGGATCCGCGACCGTCAATAATGATGAGATCGCGACTAAACTACGGTTCCTCCAAAACGGTTAGTGTTGACATCTGTTGAGTTCATTTTAGAGTTTACCTGGTAAGCATCCTTAACTTGCTTTCGAGCCTTATCATTAGGGTGAAGTTGGCGTAACCCTATGTTTTGGGGTAGCGGTTTGATAGCGGTTGCGTCTGACGTACTGGAAATCGGGGGTGAGTGGGTAACTTGGCAGTTAGGCCGTGTTTACGCATGTACACTTGTTGCGCTACTATGGTGTTTCCCATTTCCGCCGCCGAGTTATAGTTGCTGCTCCATTTAAATATGAAAAAACTTACTTCTGTAGGTATAGAAGATCAAACTCCTTTGAGTCTAGTAAGTTGCGCAATCAATTTATTTGGATGGCATTGGCATCGACTTCAAAAATACAATACCTACACTAATGCTTTATCTGGAGTCGCTTTTTATTTTTTATGTTTTTTTTTGCAGATATTTCTCTGTACTTGTAATATAAGACGATATTACTTGCCAAATTTCATCGTTTTTGGTCAACGGAAAGTACTCTAAAAATTTTGATTCTATTGAGTGCCGAAATATCAGTTTTTTGCGCCATAAACGGCAAGATTATGCTAAGATTAAGATTCAAGGGACTGTAGACCTGAGTATAGGATTTTATTTTCAACTCTATACTTGCCCGCTTTCTCGAGATAAAGGGTCTTGACAGACAGATAGGCAAACGGACAACAAAGTGATCCTATAAGGGTTCCGGTATTTTCCTTTTGAGGTATGGAACCCTAAAAACCGGCGATAGTATTGTTAGTAAGTACTATATCTACTGTCCTAATTCATGTACCCCTAGTCCACTAATAAATTCTATAACCTCAAATTAAGATTACGAAAGCAGTGTGCTAATCGCCCTATTACGTTATAAGATCTGAACCGAACTACGTACCTATGTCATCGACTGCTTTCATAACATATACCTACTGTACGAGTAGATAGAAAAACAATACTTAAAGCTACTTGTCTGAGTTGTCTGATACCTAAGCTTACGTTGTTCACGCAGGTTAATTGTGCGAGAGGTTATGAGCTTTCCACTCCCGTGACTGTTGATGGCTTTTATTGAGTCTAACAGAAGAATAGTGTTTATTCATTCGACTGAAACTGCTCAATGACTAAAACTAGGAACATTAGGTATATAACCGTGAAAATATGCCACAGAAAGTCAGGGTACCTATATTAACGCACGGCGTATCAATGCTACGCCGAATGACGAAGGTTAAAACCGACCAAACAATAGAAAGCTGAATACATATTCAATACATTATATTATTATCAGATGCTCAAGTAAACTAATGACTTAGACACCACGAGGGCTTGTTATCCACTATGGCATGAATGCAAATATATGTATTTAATAAATAATACAACGTAAATATTTTGAATCTACTATTTACGACTTCATAGATAACACGAAGGCTTGTTATTCACTATGGCGTGAATGCAAACATATCTATTTAAAAACACTGAGAACCAATCTTGTAAAGATAAGAATTATTATATCATAGGAGCCAATAAATGTATTTTTATATAATGTCCGTGAATATTTTTTGGATCTCTAATGATGAAGGGGACTTCGTTAGCATATTAGGTCACTCATTCTACATGCAATGCATGCGGCGAACGACGAAGTGTCAAGGACACGTTATTCAGCCGCATTCGGCGATCGACAGCTACCAACGCTTATAAGTAGTGTCCGACCGAAGTTTCGGTTTCGGCTGGTTTCGGCCTAAAAATCATGTTTCGGCCGAAGGTTCGGTTTCGGCCAAAAAACTGCCGAACCTTTCGGCCGCGCCGAAACTTTTACAACATTGTACTTTCACTTTATCTTAGTTATTTTATATCTTGTTAAGTACTAAACTTGCTTTATTTTATAGCACACTACACGAACTATCCTGTGGGATTGCAATCTGGTCCATCGGATAGGTACGGTAATCCGGCTGGATCCAGTATCTCGATAAGCACATACAATAGATATAGATATATATATATATTGGTTTAATCTGTTATCTCACAGACGTCAATTGAGACATCAGCGCGTTGCTCTGCCTCTTTCGTCTTCGGATGGGACATTTATTTGTCAAATATGCGGTCGTGGCTGTCGCTCCCGTATCGGTCTTACAAGCCACTTACGTAAGTGCCGCACCTCTAATACGGACACTGCTTAAATCATCTTTCCATAGATGAACAAGGCCAATGATGATGATACAATAGATAGATAACTACCGGAGTTATCTATCTATATTAATAACGAAAAAGAGCGCTAAAACACACGTAAATTACTTTTGCTTTAAAAAAAAGGTAAGTATACGTTCCCGCGTATTTTCAGAATAAGAGCGATAGCTGACGAGCGATCGTTACAACGTGGCATTGTTAATATTGAATGAATATATAAATAACGGCAAAAATTTCACAAAAAGGCAGCAATAGTAAACCACCAATCACAATCTGCAATTCTTCGTCAGGTGGTCTAATGCAAATCAACAAGACGCTTCAATCAATCAATCAAAATATTTATGGCATGGCCATGAGCGGTTTTCGCTTCCGTAGTAGTAGCGACTTCGTCAACCTTAAACACTAATTATGCCTACTTAGATAAATGGACCATCTTGGATCGCGGCTAGCTTAAATGTCTCCATGACACCTGCAGTCACCACTGTAGCCAGCGAAATCTGCTGCACTAGATACGATCCCGTCTATCTCTCAGTCGTCGACCCAAATCATTAACAAGTTCCTCGGCTTCCAAACCCTAGGATCCTGCAGTCTACCACAACAGGAACAAAATCGTACTTTGGTTCCAAGGCAGGGAACTTGTCATACTTATACTTCAGCTTATCAGCATATTCCAGTGAGCCATATAACCAGATCTGTTGGGCTCGAATGGAACCGGAAAAACCCTTTTATGCCACCAAAGTTGACATTGTTTAATAGAGGCAATCGTTCAACTCCAATTTGGCTGAACGGGCTCGATCCACCAGGATTTAGTGAAATCCAGGCCGGATTGAAAATCATACCGGATTGTAATCCCTAGTTACATTGTTTATATGTCTAGAAAAAAATGGCCCACTGACACTTTATTTGACGATTCTCACATCACTCACATGTCTATAAAAGTTTCGGTTTCGGCCGAAACTAGAACCAAAGCCGAATCTTCGGTTTCGGTTTCGGCAAAAAAACGTGTTTCAGTCGGACACTACTTATAAGTAGGCGGACAGACTAATGTAAAGACGACGTTTGTTGGGCTAAGTAGTTTAAAATGAATTCGGCGACCGCATTAGGTGAACGACGAAGTGTAATTGCCGCTTTAAGCAGTATATACTTGCGTATTAAACAAAATAAACTTGAGTCATTCCGGCTCTGGTTTCTCGGATTAGTGTTGTTATTAAGCGTCGGCGTCGTCTACCACTCGGTACTCGTCGTCCGGTAAGTGTTAACGCAGAACAAAATATCGCAAAATAGATTACCTACAGACGGCCAATTCATATTTTCTTGAACTATTTTCAATCTTGCCTAAATCTCAGCAAGATGATATTGAAATCTGAGTTACATATGTCAAAGTGAAATAAAAGTAAAATTGGTACACAAAATTGACTTGACAATTTTCATGTATATACCTACACGTCGATTATGTCGACACATATCTTCTTTCTATAGCATAGTATTTTTGCATGTTGAATATCCAAGATATGTTATTTTTTAACCCCCGACACGCCGCTAAAGAGCGGTGTTATAAGTTTAACATGTACATCTGTGTTTATCTCCTTCTCTCTGTGGAATTGTAGCTTCCTAACGCATGAACTGATTTGACTGCGGTTTTTTAAATCCAAAGTGTTGATGGCGGAGATGGCTCTTAGCTATATTTTGAGTCTGGATTTTTTAAATTTAATTTAATTGATATGTGCAGCGATGGGTGTGGTGCCGTCCCCGTTTGACTGCTACATGGTGAACCGCAGCCTGAAGACCCTGGCGCTCCGCATGGAACAGCACAAAAAGTCCTCGCTGCTCATAGCAGAGTGGCTCGAGAACCATCCGAAGGTCACCCAAGTTTTGCATCCAGGTAATGTCATAGTACCGATGAATATATTAAGAGAGGTCTTATAAATATATATTTAAAACCCATTGCTCAAAACACATAAATTAAATACAAAAGGCGAAGTTGATACCCCAAGGCGTTCCCGCAAATCACTATTATCTTACTACTCACTAACTATAGTTATCACTATATTTGCGAATCAATACTATTCACTTTAGTCACTTAGTGGCGCCTATTCACGGTATAGATAAAAAAATAAGTAAAACCCCTAATGCATCAATCTATTTAACAAAAAAAAACAAACAAAAAAAACGGGGTCTCAAATTGATCTAGTGAGAGTTTATTTCCCATTAGTTTGGAATCTAAAATCCGTTCGGATAGGTGTTTGTTTGTGTTACAAATTGAAAATATGAAATGTCTAAGTATTCGAACAGGTCACAACTACACACATGAGGGTCCTTTCTTAATTTTTTTAGGTACAACTAGGTATAACCGCATTCGGGCCTGTAAGCGGGAAATAAATTCTTTAATTACATCTCAACTATTGTTTCTCCCAAGTCTCCTTATTCCTTATTCTACTAACGCAATCATCGTCAACGAAATATCTCAAAGGCTGATAAAACTTCGTGTTTGACCTATTACGTAATCTTACGTAACTATATTAGTTGAACCTCAATGTTTTAATTGTTGATATATTGAAAGATAATTTTTATCACACTTAAAGCTGTTTTAATTATCATTTATTATCGTTTATATATATTTATATATTTTGTTGCTGAACGTGTTTGCTTTAGCCAATTTATTTCAGCATGTCATTTTCATACCGTTGAAATGGGTTCTTTCTTCCCAGACTTGTGGACTACTTGCAGAATAATGTTATGATTTAAATATTCTAATTCCAGGCTTGAAATCTCACCCACAACACGAACTAGCGAAGAAGCAGATGTCAGGTCACTCGGGAGTGTTCAGTTTCAAGCTCTCTGGCGGTTTGCAGGAGTCTAGAAAGTTCCTCATGTCATTGAAGGTGTTCACACTGGCAGAGAGCTTGGGCGGATACGAGAGTTTGGCTGAATTACCGTAAGTGAACAAATGTGAATGAAGATTCAACCTGACCGCTGACAATTGATTAATGCAGGTGCAAGGAGGAGCTAGCGTAGCTTCAATATATAATGGTAAAAAAAATATATAACGACTTAGTGCCAGTGCCAGTGCAGTGTTCTTTGAAACAGAGTCCATAAGTGGAACACCATAAACGCAGGCCACTGTACTTCTCCAATTGCTCTTGAGACTACTTATCTGATGTGCCCTGCCTTTATCAGATAATCCTGTCGGACATTGTGATTCAGTTCTAACGAACAAACATTTTCAGATCTGTAATGACGCATGCGTCCGTACCAGAGGCGCAACGCATAGAACTTGGCATCACGGATTCTCTGATCCGCCTCTCCGTGGGACTCGAGGACACGGAAGACCTCATCCAGGACCTTGACCAGGCATTCAAACTTACCTACTAACAATACAAATCACTCATTCTCACGATTATTGTTCTAAATTTTTCAAACTGT
This sequence comes from Epiblema foenella, assembly GCA_963556455.1. NCBI lineage: Eukaryota > Metazoa > Arthropoda > Insecta > Lepidoptera > Tortricidae > Epiblema > Epiblema foenella. Next base: position 12,494,916 of record OY747102.1, read on the forward strand.
GACCTCTTGGGGGTCTACGTGATGAGCGCCAGGCGCCAATTTTGTTATCTTTTTGAAAACCTGGGATTTAAAAATATGATTTAAAAAACTCTTTAAGAAACTCTATTCTTGACTGACTGAGGCGAGGATAAAACATATCTTATCTATCCAATCGTTAATACCCAGATGTTCTGATGTTCTCAATACAGTACGGATCAGATTATCCTACATCTGTTTCATATTTTATGTCAACCTGGCCATAAAGTGGCAATTACCGCACGCTACGCGCGCGGAAATATCCCACTTCCTGGCAGATAGCATATTTTCGCCCTTGCCCTCTGCTCAGTCGTCAAATACCTGCAATCCGAGACATTCTTTGTTTTACCGCCCTAGGTAAGTAATGTATTATTACTGTTACGTTACGTTTTAATATATATAATTTTAGAGTTTTGATATATAAAATTTTTGTACATCACAACTTTAAAATACTATAATAAAGGAACTAAGTATTTAAGGCACAATTACAGTGATCCGGTCGCTCCATCCGATTCCGTCGGGAGACGGCGTTCTAGGCCAGATTCGATCAAACATGAATAAGCTTTGTTTCAAGATTAGCTTACCCTAGATTTATTTCGGCTTTTAACCTCTAATTATGCTTTCTTATGTTTGGTCGAATTCAGACTTATTAACGTCAATTTGTTTATTGAGACGTGAGACAGATTAGGCGATCAGATACTGCAATTGTCACTATTGTGAGTATAAATTGCACAATGATGAAGTTCACGACTGTCATATATATGTTATTTGTTAGCACCCCATCATTGACTATCTTATACAATTTCCTTAAGCATCTTGTATCATAATATGAAAACTCGCTGATTTATCAATTTGCCACGAATGGAGAAAAATGCCTTTGTGAACCAGACATCGCACGCTACAAGTACAATGCGACGTATCATTTAAACTAAATTATATTCAAGCGTAGTTTTACAATAAAACCTATATTAGCATAAGTCAATTGAGGCAAAGTTAGTTCCGTGCATAAGGTCAACACTTTTCAAGTGATTTATTGCATTTAAATAATTCGATTATAGGCTGGGCGTTGGTTGTCTACTACTTTACTCAATTGTTACCAAATTAATGGATGAATTTATTAAATAAATAGGCAGGTAATAAAAAACTAAGCACTTGTTACTTACCATGATTAATTATGGTAGGTATATTGAGTGCCTATTTTTTTATAACTTATATTAAGCAATCAGAATTTCCATTCCTTTGTACTGTAATCCTACCTCATCTAGCTGAAAATTGTGTGTTTGATAGTTTTTTTGTATATAAAGAAATGCATATTTTATTACAATTTTACGAACACTTTTATAAACATGAAATGTTTTGATGTTGCAGCAATATAATTGTTTGCGTTTATTTTATATAATTCTTATGTTATTTGAGTTGTTTCTGTTAAAAGTTACATACCAAGAATTCTTATGTACACGTTTATTATTATTTTACTGAAATATATGGACTAGGATACAAAGTGTCTGAATATGTGATTAAAATAAAATGATCTATTTCGTATGCATCTCGTTTTAATTAATAAGTACACAAATCATTAGGCCCGTCGGAAATAATTTAATATAAACCAGCGGGGTAATCACGTAACTTTTGTACTACCGTTAGATAGATTTTAATGTCAAATTTCAACTGTCAGCTCATACATTTATACTTCAAAATTGACAGTAAAATCTATCTACCGTTAGTACATAAAGTTACGTGATTCGCCTGCAGGACCCGTATTATGCTCGCAGTTATCGCGTGATTAACGACAAGATAAAGCATCCGTCACTTTCTATCAAATAGTGACAGAAAGTGATTGATGCTTTTAGCTTGTTTTTTATCACGCGATATACCAGACCATCATAGCCCCCCTGCTTTATTGTGATACTCGGCACTCGCTACCTGTAAATTATTATTGTAAACAGAATATATATCATTCACAGTCATTTATAACGCTATGAAAACAGCGATAAAGCAAGACAAGACGACGTATTGATAATACCAACCAATATTAATTGAATAGCAAGGTAAGAAGCCATTAGTCAAAGTACAATACAGGTGCTCTATATATAGCTCAGAAGTTCTTTTTAATGCATTTATAAAACAGGTGAAACTTATCTGCCGAAGACCATCCCGGAACATCTGGGACATGTTTATGACATAGTAGCCCAGTGGAAATGGACAGTAAAATCGCGTAGTAAAAAAAGTGAGTAGGAATTTGAAAAAGAGAAAACCTGCCACTGTATAGTAAAAAATAAATAACATAACAAAATTATTTTAAGCAATTTAAGAATATTATGCATGACGAGCTGTGAACTTGGTTTTGCAGTAGATCTCACCTCTTTTATTTATTAATTAGCGAAACCGTTTACGAACTTGCCATTTTTTCACGTCGCTAAATACCTATCTCAAGAACTACCTACTTATGCTATCGATTTGAAATTTGGAATAGTTATATACAAGGTTAACCCAAATGCATTTAACATGTTTTTAGGGTTCCGTAGCGAAAATGGAGAAAACGAAACTTATAATTTCATCGTGTCTGTTCGTCTGTCCGTTAGTCCGTATGTCACAGCCGATTTACTCGGAGACTAAGCACTACAATTATGAAATTTGGTAGGAAGGTGTATTCTATGAACCGCTACATAAAAGTGATGTGAAATTACAAAAAAAATATTTAATTGTGTAAAAATAATTAAAACATATTTTCTGTGATACAAAGGGAGGCCAAAATTTCAAAGTCTAGTGACTAAGTCAGTGAGGTGTCACAATAAAGGGCTTTTGAGTTGCGCATTTTGAAACAGTATTTTTTTACGGTGGATAAATTTCGATTTTTTATGAAGGAAAATGTAAAATAAATAGCACCGCTTCCCTCTTATCTCAGTTTATCAAGAAAAAAAAATGAAATTACTTATTACAAAGGTCACGTTAATATATCAATATGAATATTACAGGATAAATATAACTAGGTAAATAAATCTATGTAGATTTTTTGTATCATCAAAAAACATGTCCATACTAGGTAAGTAGGTACTTTGCATATATTTTGTTTTGTAAACTCTTAGGAGATTATGCTGAAAGTACAATTGTAATACTAAATACTACTTACAAAAATAATAATACTTTCAAATATATTTTTAACCCGTCCTCGAAACACCTACGAAAAAAAATTTCGTCAACTTCAGATAATTTTTTTGGATGGCACCGGCTTCAAAAATTACAATAGGTACAGTCAAACCAACTAATTAATGACCCACTTGGCCTACAAATGGCTTAGAACCGTGAAAACAATAGGGTTTACATGTCTCGCACTATGTAGCACTTATGTCAAGTGGTCAGTCAATGAGACTTCCACCATCCACATTTGTCATTTGGCAGAACAAAGAGCTCGGATTATAGTGCTCACTGAAGAAGGCTATGGCATTACTGTGAAGAACAGAGATAGTAATAGCATTTCTCTTTTGTGATCAATAGTCATAGTTATCCAAACTGTTTAAGACAGTAGTTAGTAAATGTCAGTGTCTAATAAAATGATAACAAGTTCGTTACCATAGAAATGTATGTTCAGGCGAATTTCAACCGACTAGTATTTAGATGACTTAGCAAAATGGCCTTATGGTGGGTCATGATTAGTGTTGTGAATTTAAGCTTCGAGTCGCGACTGCTGAGTCTAGAAGCCTCGAGCGTATAAGCCTCAAATTAATAAGTTCGCGTTGCTGCTTACGATCACAAAACCCTCGAGTCTTTAGGCCTCAAGTTTTAAAGCCTCCTAAGCTTTGAAGGTTTAAGTCTGTAAGGTTTTTAGCTGTAAAGGTTTGTAGCAAAAAGTACAAGCTCTTAGAAATTAGATCAATCTATGCCATACGGTGAAATAGGTTATTGTGCAATAGGGAAAAAAACTGATTTATCGCATTTTTGTTTGTATGTAATTTTAATTTGCAATTTTATATGACATTTTAATCTTTAAATATTGTCAGGAATACTCTATAAATATTGACTGAATATCTTCCAAATATTAAAAAAGAATTTCTGCCTACAACGCTCATTGTTTGAGCTCTTAACGTTTGTGTCAGGCCTTCGAGGTTTGGGGCTGGAGCTTTCAATAAGCCCGAGTTTTTAAAGCTTGAGCTCTCTATGAGGCCCGAGTCTAAAAGACTCTTAAGAGCTTATAAAAGCTTGAGTCTTTAAGGTTCAGAACCGTTTTAGAGCTCACCCCTTCAACGCTTACGCCTTTAAAGCTTGAACCTTCAAGGTTTGCGAGTCTTTAAGGTTCAAAAGTCTTCAAGTCTTTTAACAACACTAGTCATGATTCAATTTTGTCGATCGTACGTCTACATTGTTCAATAAGAAGCGTAAAGTCTCATGTTAGAAGTAAGGCGATTATTTTTTACCTTTCCTTTGTGTGTGGAATCGATTTTATTTTTTTATTAAAGAATTTATTTATTTCACACTTTTAAGTGAATCATTACCAGAGTGCATCTCATAACGATTCCAATAAGCTCAAACACGAATAAGCTACACTGTTTTAATACGGAGTTCCGTTGCCTATCTTCCGGCTTCAATTACCAGATCAGGTTGATGGGGGTGCGCCAAAGTTCACATAAAATTGCTACTTCGATTATTGGAAGTTCGAAAATGTTTGTTATATAATTTTATATCATAATGATCATTACTTATAACTTATCTTTGCGCATAACTATCGTAACACTGAATCATTCATGTTAATAATGTCAATCATAATAAATATCTGTAATACTAATGTTAATTTTCATTTATTTTTAAAATATAACGATTTTAAATAATAAAATTTAAAATCATATTTATTTTTTAACAACGACAAATTAGTAATAAAAAATTATATAATATTTACCTGGTTTTATTTATAAACTGTCAGGTCTAACTTTACCTGGTTTTATTTATAAACTGTCAGGTATCTTCCACACCACATTCAACTTGCTATCAAAATAGAAATACAGTCCCAGAGTCGGGATAGGTACGACGACGAGCGAAGCGAGGAGGAGTGTTAGGTGTCTTTTGTTCCTCAGAGCGGAAAAAGGAGCCCCGCGAAGCGGGGCTCCGTCGACTCTTTGGCGGGCCGAAATCGCTTAATTAATAAGCTTGGTACATGAAAAATAAAAAAGTTGCGGGGGTAATCGACATAATAGATGATTTATTGACAATCAAATTTACGTTGTAATTCAGCGCATACATTGACAGCCGATATAACCCAATACACCCATAGTTTATATGTTATGCTTTCAAATACTTATACAATATAAGTTTATAATTATTAAGTTTATTTTAAAAATCATTATGAGTTGTGATGAATAGTTGGAAATGACATTATGTTGTTAAAAAATCTGCCTAAATATAATTATGAGTAATGATGTTGGTAATACAAATGTATATACAACAAATTTGTAGGCAAAAAAATTATGACAAATGATTACTATGATCAAAAAGCGTTATTACAAGTAATGTTATGTGAGCCAATATGGGCGCGGTTGATGGTGATATTACATCAGGACCATTTAAATTGACTTCGTCATAGTCGCTTCCGTATCTTGATCGAATTATCTTAATACCACCCATGAAACACTAGGAGTTTTGGATGACCATCCGGGGTCTTCTCCATCAGTTCTCGTTCACTAAATGCTACTTTCTGAATGCAAATGCTTGATTTATTACCGAAAATACTAAAAGCGCTATATGTTTCCCTTGAATTTTTGAGGAGTTCCCATCATCAGAACTAGATGCTGGTAACAACGGGACCAACCTTGAAGCATAATGCTTTCAAACAAAGATTTTTTTTCAAATGGGTTCATAAACGACGGAGTTCGGAGGTAACACACATTAAAAAATAATTTTTAAAAACATACAACCGAATTGATAATCTCCTCCTTTTTTCCAAGCTGACACACGTGCGGATAGACAGACAGAGAAATAGGCACACTCAATTCAATTCGATACAAAGTCAGCACAAAAATAAATGCCCTGACCGGGACTACTTAATTTATAACGTACAGTGTACGCCAGTGTTTGTGGGCGTGGGCACGACAAATCGCTGTATCTCATGAATCGTGATAGTTAGATAGTTGTAATTTTCATAGTTTATGTATTTCTGAAATGAAATATGTATTTAAGGGGGACATATGTATTTATACAGACACACCAACGCAAAAGAACGAATGCCTATTTTGAATAACGGGCCCCGCCAAATAGAAGGTACAAGTACAAAATTAAACGGTTGACGACAGGTTAAATGCATATATTTTCACGGTTCGGATCATCAAAGCCGTCCATGTTCGGTGTCAGGTTTCTAATTAGGCACCTTCTCAATGGAGAATGTTACTAAAAAAATATATTTAGTAATATGTTTAGGCAGATTATCAATATCATTTATTAATAAAATATAAAATTTTACATGTCAATTTGTCATGTCTTATAGGATTACTTTGTTGTCCGTCTATTTGTCTGTCTATCAAGACCCTTTATCTCGGGAACGCGTAGAGGTACCGAGTTGAAATTAAAACCATAAAGGTACTCAGGTCTACAGTCCCTTGAACCTGTGAAAAAAACAAACTTCTAAGTTAACGTAAAAAAAAGATACGGCCGATGCCGGAAAAGACGTATATTTTGACACTCTCAAGTGAATCACAATTTTTAGGGTACTTTCCCTTGAGCTAACGTACATTTAAATTACGTAATCAATACCTACAAATTTGTACGGAACCCTCGGTGAGCGAGTCCGACTCGCATTTGCCCGGTTTTTAGAATAACGTGACGTCACGCGGAACTTTAACGGGCTGTATCTTCATAATTTTTTGTTTGACAGACAAACGAAAAAATACGTGTCCCATATTTTTTGATAATCTGACGGACTATATAGATTTATTTAAACAAATTAATACACACTTATTTTTAATCATATTTTTTTTTTAAAACTACCTTGAATTTTACTTAACAACTTTACAATCTAGATATTATTTATTTCATCATTAGCAGACGGAACGATTATTTCCACTAACTCCTTCACTAGCAATTTGAATATCATTAAATGCGGGACAGCTGATTCGACGCTCTTCCCATTCTGCAGCTTTTAAAATACTTAAGGCACACTGATGTTGCCATAAGATGCACCGTGGAGCACTCAGAGCACTGAACAGAACATTTCCTTCAGCTTCCGTAATTAAAGGCCGGTCGTCTCATTGAACTAGGTAGATAGCCATCGATTTAAAATACCCCCTCAATTTCTTGATTAACATTCTCCATTCTCACTTCTTAATTTTCAGCAAAAAATCTCTAGGAGGTGGTGCGGTACTCGACATGGGAGTATACATTCCACAATACACCCAGTTCATATGACGAGCCCACAAAGGTGACAGTTACTGGCGCCCTAAATGAAGAGGGTGGGGATATGATCGAGCACATCATTTTGGAGCACAGCGGAGGGAGGCGGGCGGTGCTGACTGTTTCTCCATTCTCACTTCTTAATTTTCAGCAAAAAATCTCTAGGAGGTGGTGCGGTACTCGACATGGGAGTATACATTCCACAATACACCCAGTTCATATGACGAGCCCACAAAGGTGACAGTTACTGGCGCCCTAAATGAAGAGGGTGGGGATATGATCGAGCACATCATTTTGGAGCACAGCGGAGGGAGGCGGGCGGTGCTGACTGTGGATGCGACCATGAAGTTGTGGAATAAGGCCACTGTCACCGGAACAAAAGGACTCGCTACGGTAAATCGAAAATCTACTAAGTATTTAATAACATTTTGAATATGAGACAAATGCCGGGCTATTCCCGTCAGTAATCCCCACTGAGAACTACTGTTTTTTTTCCTAGTTGACATAGTAATCTGGACTAGACACTTTGCGAGTGGCCATTAGTGAAAATTCATCTTTCTACTTAGCGTGTGACATGGCCGGAGTTACGAATTTTGCAAATGCGTGTCTTGAGTAGTCAATCAGATATATGATCATTAAATCTTCCTTAAATGAGACTCCTTCTTCGCCACCTTACCTTTCGGAGATATTTAAGTACATGGCAGACGGCAGTGACCACCGGCTGCATTCCAGCGCGAACCTCTCTCTTGCCATCCCTCCCCATAAATGCCGATCGTATGATAATTTTTTTATGGTATACTCTGTGAAGTTATGGAATGCTTTACTGTCTCCACTTTGGCAGTGCGGGTCAGTAGCGTCGCTAAAGGCAAATTTGATTATATATATACATATATATATCTCTGGAAGACTACTTATTAAATGAGGCCAACATTTATTTTCATCGAGTGGAGGGTTTTACGTTTTTATATTACAAATTAAACTAAAAAACAAAAGTCAATGGAAATAATAGGTTTCCCTTACCTTTAACCACACATTTTTTTAAGCTAGAAGAACCATTCCACTTCCCAAACAGCCTGATCCATGTAGGCAGCACGGCGGAAAACTTTACACTGGACACAACCAAGATCCCATACAACTTCGAGAACAGCGCTGGGCTGGTTTACCAGTCACTTGAGGTTGCTACGTGCATCAGAGAAGGTACATTATGCAATACGTAAACATTAGCAAAAACATTATTCTCTTTTATTCCTACTCTATCGTCGCGTCGTCTAATCCTACGTCCTACCCATAACACAAACCTCATTGAACTGACCATGTAGGAGTTATTACGATTTTGTGTAAGGTTGGCTCCTTATATTTGGTTATTGTTTATTTATCTCTTATTGCCAATGCCAATTTGCCACTATAAAAGAAATAAAAGGGCTACCAATGCTACCAGAGAAGAAACATGATTTTTCCGTTCCTACTCGGTCGATTTTGTTTATTTCGTACTAGGTAGTTTATGTTTTGTCCACAGTGCAGGTATCACTGGGGCGCTATTTGCTTACACCTGTTTTGTAATGATTCCTATTTGATTACTTTGACTTGACATCACCTTGAGTGTTGAAGTAGGAACCATTGGCTTCAATGCCTCTATATTTTAATCTTAAGTGGAATTATACTAATGCATATCATCTTTTGTTTGCAGGTCTGCTCGATTCACCTCACGTAAGTCACAGGGAAAGTCTCATCATTGCCTATATTCAGGACACCATTCGAAACCAACTTGGTGTCCATTATGATGTTGATGATCAGGAGATGTATGCTATTGTTTAAAATGTAAATAGGGTCGCTATGCCAATTACGCGGCCTGCGTCAGTTTACGGCCTTCTGAAGAACGAAGTTTATTTAACTAAAGATATTTACTTTTTTACATGCCCTAAAGCATTAGTGACTTGTATGCGTTTTAATTAGTGGCCATTGAATGGGAACATATTAAAAAAGCAAGAAATTGTCCTTTCAGTTCATTAACTCATCCAAGTGGCCGCAAATTAACAGGCCATAAACCCACCTATTGCGGGAAATATTTACCAGTGCTTTTACCATGAGTTTACATGACCGTACTCTCTAACGTCTGCGTAAAAATTTGTATGGACAAAAGTATAGCGCCTCTGGCGGTTACGCAATAGAACTAAGAATCGGCATACTAAATCGTTTACGCAGTCGATAGCGAGTACGGTCATGCAAACTCATGGTAAAGGCACAGTTCCTTTTTGACAGTTATGAATTAGCGTTTGTAGTGATGAGGGTACGACGAATCGATTGTCTTAATTAGCGATTATTAATGAATGGTGAATGGTTATTCAAATCGATTTTATTACAATTTGTTTTTAATGTTCCCATATATTTCACTACTGGATACGAATCTAGAGTAAGAATTTTTGTCATATCATTTTTATTCTACCCACGTCAATTTTGTATCATTCAGAAATCGATACTGTATTTCCAAATTCCGCGATAAAGGTAATTTCACACTTCATTTGTGTGCAATTTATTGAAATACTTATTTTTTTATAACACGTAATTTGTTACGGTTATAAATTCATTCATTTGATACATTTCCATCAACTTACGAAAATATCATCTGAATCGAACGAATGATTTAGTCACTACACTAGATTTAAAAAATAAAAGATTTAGTACGTGGGTGGATCAACTATTCTTTGTTGCTCGTTACCATGGTTACGTCTCCTGAGTCACTCTTTAAAATTGTGATTTCATAGGATTTTAATCTACCAAACATGAGTTTTATCGATCGATGAACATAAATCCATTTGGACGTGGGTCATCTCTTGAGCATGTTTGAAGTCCATATTATAAACATTTTTCTAAGAAACTCGGTTACTGTTGTCTCCTCGCTGACGGGATAGAGTAACAACAAGAAAAATTTGATTGGCCCACGTAACTGTTTTCATGGTGAATTATTATCATAAATTACTACGCATCAGTGATAGAAAACAAATATACATTCATTTGATTGCTCCTCTAAAACGCGTATTACAACTACCTAACTACTAATGAAGTTCCAATATCATTACTTGATTTTATTCACTGTTTCGATGTGTAATGCGAATTTACGTTATATGGGTGTTGTGATGTGTCAAAAAGAAACTGGTAAATATTTCCCACAATACCGACCTGGTTGTTAAATGTCGATAAATATTTAAAAGTAAAAACTACTTTCTAACTCTTGAATTTGTTTTATTTTTTCACCACGATTGTACTTATAAAAAGGCAGCAATATCAAGATTTATACAAATACCTACAACTACATCATTTGTAAACAGCTTAGTTTTCTTTATATACCTACCTATTCAAGTTTTATTCCTTGATGGCTAATTAATATTGGATCCTGAGTTGATTACATAACGTTTCAAATTACGGAAGGTAGATGTTATTTCTTGTCTGGGATAATGAAAATTAGATCTAACTGACGTAAGTTTAATCCGTTATCTCCCGGGTACCAAAGATCTCCGGGCACATAACAAAACAATTCTGTTATTGTTTAATTTTTTCGCCCGAAGTAATAGGTTAAAACGTTACGTAATCAACTAGCTGGCATAGACTGAAAGATTAAACAGTGCTAGAAAATTGACATGACGTCGCTGTCACTTCGATGGTTATGGTCAGTTAACTAATTCCATTTTCACGTTACAGTGATATCATGACAATCTTGTGTCACTGAATCTCTCATGGATTTCCATGCTTAGAACCAGTCATAAATTACCAAGTTACAACTGTCCAGTAGCATATTCTAGGTTTAAGAGGCCAATAACGGTATTGGCCTCTTGAATATAATTTCATGAAATAAAGATAGTGATCATCTGATCACAATCTTTCTAATCCAATGATGACAATGACATTGGTAACTCCCATGGAAGTCATGGAACACATGAACATGACCTTCTTGACTAATATTATTGCTTTGTAAAAGACAGTTGTCTATTTGTCAGACCATATTAGATAATATTAGTGTTTTGTCGCATAAATAATACGAGTACTACTGACAAATGGGGCGTGAGAAATAAAACGTAACTAATCAGCTAAGTCTAATTGTTCAAAGTACCTGGCCACTATGCAAATAAAGAGGTTCAAGGGAGCTGCTTTCAATGCTGCATCTTCCTCATGTTGATTAATATTAGACCTGAAATAAATGTAACTGATTAAATTCATTATGCATATAAATTTTATGAAAACAGAATAGAGTATTTTACATAGGTAGGTATGCTAAATTTTTTTAACCAAGAAAAACACTCAATTACTATTTTTAAATAAATAATTAAAAACTATCAGAACAAAAAAATGTGGGTGCTAATATAGGTATATTTCCAAGGGGAGAAGAATACATCTGGCAAATCTATAAAGATGTAAAGTTTTTGTATAAATGGATCACTCCAGAACTATTCACCAAATTCAAAATCTGACTAGTATATAAAATGCTGTAGTGCTTCTGCTATAGGCTACATTTTATTTACCCTCTGGCTTGGCCGGCATACTTTGCAGTATGCTAGCGGAGCTGCAGGATAAGCTAGTCAATTATTATAGTTCTACTTCTCATTTACTTTATTAATACATACCTAGTTTGTAATCAAGAGTAGGTATTTACCTAATATCAGCACAAGTTCTGGCTAGATTTCTCAAGAGGCTAATAGTTTCTGAGAGTGGGGGATGTCTTAGGCGTGCCAAGAATGCATAGATCCATTGACCTGAAAATAGTAATAACAAGTTAAAAGTTTATTTAAAATTATCCTCAATTTTTTGGTTTCAAGGTGGTTACCAAATCAGATTACCTAATTTTCGTGACAAAGGTGTTAAAATTGTAGGACAAGTCATTAATGAATGTTTTATTTTCTTAAAACAAGATTTTTATTCCATATGCCTATGGCAAAGATTGTAAGTTTATTTTATTTGTATTTCATTACTGACAGTGCGCTAAAAAGGTATTTTCATTAATTTATTTGATTGCTCCAAATTCGGGACTATGTTCTGTCTTGAATTGGGTTCACCAAATTGCGGGACATGACCAAATATGAATACTGAAAATCAGGACATCCCGAAAAATTCAGGACATCTAGTAACCCTACCTGTGACAGGTAGATAAAACATGGTATTTTATTACAAAAACAATTTTGGAAAAAGCTAAAATCCTACCCACAATCCATTTGATAATTATTCAATTTGTATAGATAGTCTTACCTATTTTATGATCCACAGTGTATCCAGGTTCAACCTCCTTTAAAATATCTGTAAGCATTTCTAAACCCATATCCAGAAGCTCCGGGCTGAAGCCAAGCATACAAGTTACAGTTGGATCATGATCTTCAAAAAATATTTTCCAGCCCACAAGTGATTGATCATGAATCACTATGGTTTTCACTTTCTGACTCCACAGACCTCGTTTTGTAAGGTCAGTCATTATGTTGGTCAGATATGTCCGAACATCTGAGAAATCTGACACTTGAATTTTTTGCCATTCTATAGTAGTTTTAAGTTTATCTGGTGCAGATTTTGTCCTAGGAGGCTGCAAAGTTTAATAGAATATAAGTACCTATTGTCATAATAGTAAAAACACGAGTATTTTTATGTTTTCATAAAGATTACCTCATGATAAAAACGCGACTGGTTTTTGGCAAACTGTGTAATGTCTTTATCGCATACAGTAATCTCAGCAACGTTAGCACGTTCTGATATAACTTTTAGAAGATATTCTTCGCCAGTGATGGGTACCTCCTTCATTTCCACATCAGCACTGATATCAAAACATTTTTCTATAAGTTCGTCATCATCTTTTTTATTCTTTCCATTTGCTTTGTAAATTATTCGCGTCTTCTCAGATCCCATTTCAGGTTCTATGTTTTTTTAACATAAATGTAAAGGTTTAGTTCTTTGTTTGTTGTATAGGTTGTTTTGAGTTTGACAGTTTTGACTTGACAGTCGGATCGGCATGCATGTACAGACTTACCAGACGCGACACGCAGTAATAATAACACAACCGAGCGAGACAGTCCTATACATTTTTGTATAAGAGCGACAGAGAGTTACATATCATTTGTTGTCCCTGTCACAGTTTCACTTTTTTTTGTCGAGCACAACTTATTTTATATGACAGTTGTGCCCAAATACGTCACACAAGCGGTTACCCGCCCAAGTTAAGGAAATAATTTATGGTAAACCGGCAGCCATTTTAAACCCATTCTCAATTTATCTGCATAAGACTTTTTCCGTCACTCTTGCTTGGTGGCCCGCGTATAAGGATCTCTTTAGAAAATGTATGCATTCAGGGTCGTGACACGAGCACACACGAGGTCGAGTTGCCACTTTATAGTAACAAAACAAATAATGAAGGAAAGATTTTCTGCCGTTATCATACAAAGTAAATTATTTACGCATTATAATTGTCATTTTATACTTATTTAAGCACACAAAATAGGTCAAGTTGAACATTAATGCACGTAATAGATACACGGAAGTCGGGAAGTATCATAATATACTACTGCTACTCAACACGACCGCCTTAACCTGTCGGCTTAACCGCTGTCTCGCTCGGATGTATCTGAATTACATATTTCGCTCTCGGTCGGTGTCAGTGTAAGCGGTGATTGCCAAACTTTTTTGAGGTGCCGGTGCTTATAAGAGTTGATGTAGGCCAGATTTTAAAATGGTAGTCTGTTCTATTCGGAACTGTAAAAGTGTTAAAGGTGGGACTATATTTTTGATAGATATTAAAGGCCAGTGATGACGATAATGATAGGTACTATAGTCTACACAGCTAGCTGACCATTCGTGCACTTTATGCGTATTATAATGGGTCACGAATGGTCAGTATTTAACTGTGTTGGCGCTTGTTGATTCAGGCAAAATCTACTAGGTATCGTAATTTGTCTGCGAAAATAGAATTGGAGCTGACGGTAAAACAGGTATTTTTTTATGTTTTCTGTCCTTGTTATAATTTAGGTTTTTATACAGTTGTACAGTTGTCAAAGTTCACAACCGATTTTTAAGGAAAATAATATTATATGTGATGGTTCATATCAAAAGGGACCTTATGACACATTCTAGTTTCGTAGATATCAGCGTTTTAGGGTCGGTTGCACCAACATACGAACACAGGCCGGTCATCGTCAAATATGGCGCCGGCAGCTGTCATCCCATAGAAACTTGTCAAAATTTCCATACAATCAGATTTTAACGAACACCTCTTACGATTAAAGACGGTTTGGTGCAACCCACCCTTAGTAAAATACTTCAAAAGTACATTTTTTTGTTTTTTGTATATTGATAAAGTATAGGACTGGACGTGTATTTGTAACTTGGTTTCACTCGTATTATGTTAAGTATTTATGTATTAAAATTGGTTGTAAAGTTTAGTAAAAAAGGGCTCTTATGGCAGAGCGCAAATAATAATGATATAAAATAGTTTAATAACTTATTCTCATTACTTTTCTCTTTTTTTTTTATATATTCTATTTTGCTGTATTAATTGTTGTCTTTGTCTCGAATAAATATTTATTATTTTTAACCATTTACTAGTATTATTTATTTGCCATTTGCCAAAAACGGAACCCTTACAGTTTCGTCATGTCTGTCCGTCCGTCCATCCGTATGTCACAGCCGATTTACTCAGACTATAAGTACTATAATTATGAAATTTGGTAAGAAGGTGTATTTTATGAACCGCTATATAAAAGTGATGTAAAATTACGAAAAAATACTAAATTAAGGGGGGCACTCCATACATGTAACCGGCAAATGAAAAAAAAAAATCAATACATATAGGCGTGTGGGGTATCGTTGGATAGGTTTTTAAAACACTTTTCCTTTTAAGTCAACCGTTGGTGAGATATTAGCTGTCAAAGTCATAAAATGTGTGTCCCCACCGCTCTAGTTTCAAAACTAAAAACATTAAAATTCTGAAAAAATTGATTAATAAATACTTTCAACGATTTTTGGTTAAACAAAATTGGTCTAACGGTTTTTGAGTTGTCGCTGAAAAACTGTCCTGCCTACAAAAGGACGTAAGTACCTTGAGTTCCTTATGAAGATACACCCTTTTTTAATTCCACGTATTTCATAGTTATTTTAAATGTGGACTTAGGTGTCGGCACGGAACCCTTCACTGTGGCGGTGGAATTGAAAAGTCTTTGATTGTTTTATATAGAAGAAAACCTCAGGATTCATCAACCATCAACTATGTAACTTCCGCCGGGAACATACTTTAAATGAGTTTTAAACTTCTTTTAGTTATTTCTCGAATGTGCATTTTTAAGTTATCTAACTTTAATGATTTTAAAATAAAAAAGTAGGGAACTTAGGGACATGTTTTTTTTGTTTTTGGTAACCTATGCATTGTAGATTATTAAGATTATAGATCCGTGCGTAACTCCTTACCTACTATAAGGTAGGTACCCTATGATATGGACTGTCACATATTATATTTCCCCAAAATACAAAGTTTGAGAACTATCGATTGCAGTGATAACGTCAGGTGGTGTCACCCACACTATTAACCGATGTACCGGATTGCCATACCGGACCTTGCGTAGTTTATTGTTGTTATTGTATCATGCTAAGCTAATTTTAATTTCTAATCTTTAAAAAAAACAAGGTATACATACAATTTATGCTTTCACAAGTTTGTTTCCGTTCCGGTCCGTTGTGGCACAAACTGTATTGTATGAATAAGTGGTAAGAAGCAACTTTATTGATCTGACTGAACTTAGTAATGTCTACATCGAGCAGTAATTCTCAGTCTGCATATTCTCCATCGGATCATCCAGAAACTCCGCAAGTAAGAGTCGACAAAAAAATTGAAACCCATGAAAGCATAATGTTAAATACTTCCGAGCCTACGAATATAATTTTTATATGTTCTAACCTAACCTACCTATAATGATTTGCAGGGCACAGCAAAGAGTCGTATACAAGCTTTGGATCAATCTCTAAACAATGTTGATGTTAGTATCAACTCAGAATCGTCAGTAAAAGAAAAAGAAATGCATCAGAAACGAATCCAGGCACTAAGGAAAGAGCTAGAATACATAAAAGTAACTGAGTGGGCCTATGATTACGATAAAGGTTTCATTCAGTAAATTAGTCAACCAAACATTCAGAAGATGTTGTCTTATGTTTTATCTTTTTTTAATAACTTGTTTCCAAAAGAACCTGAAGACGATGAGCAGTCAAAAGAAAGTTTTTTAGCCGAGCAATTATTAGATATTGAATCCTTGAAGGAAGAACTAAAGGATGACATCAGACCAGAAACTCAAGAGATTCCAAGAAATGTAGCATGTTTTCAAAGAACAGGTATGATGGCTTTCTTTCTCGACAACCACTTTAGCTTAGTGGACCCTGCCTACAAAGCTGGAGGTCCCATGTTCGAATCCCGGTCAGGGTGTGTATTTGTGTGAAAAACACAAATATCTGTTCCTGAGTCTTGGACATTTTCTATGTATTTAAGTGCTTGTCTATTTTTCTATATAAGTAT
Organism: Epiblema foenella; assembly: GCA_963556455.1. Classification (NCBI taxonomy): domain Eukaryota; kingdom Metazoa; phylum Arthropoda; class Insecta; order Lepidoptera; family Tortricidae; genus Epiblema; species Epiblema foenella. The sequence goes on from OY747102.1 coordinate 12,511,825, forward strand.
GTATATCATTGCTTAGTACCAATAGTACAAGCTTAGCTTAGTTTGGGACTAGGTCAATTTGTGTAAGATTTTCTACAAATATTTATTATTTCTCTTACTTTGCTGCTTTTACCTTCAGCTGGGGTGTCGAGCTTAAATCACTTTCTTCCATTTGTTTTGATCTGAGCCAGCTTTGGTAAGTTCTTCTCATTTCATCTCCAAAAAAGTATATAATATACTTACACACATTTTATGTGTTGAAATACACCTAGGCTTATTTGCATATTATAGGTTCCTTTTTTATTAAGTAAGTAAACTTTATGTAATAATGTAACATTAGGGTAATTCTGAACTAGCAATATTTACATGTTTACATAAAGGTTTCCTGATAGAAAATGGAAAAAAAATCCACAAGTATGACACCTACCACAAAATTTAAGATTGTCATGAAAATTTTATTATTTGTGAAAAGTGTATGAAATCATTGTCATCATCAGTTTGATTATGAAACCTTCGCCAAAAAATTTATTTCATAAATGTTTTGTTTTTTTTAGGACTGATAACTTATATAGGTGATAACAACTATGTGCTCATAGATGGAAGTCTTTATTTTGACATATCGGCGTCCCCCTTAACATTTAGTGTTAATGACAAAGTCCTATACCTCGCTTACGAGGGTGATGATGAAGTTATAAAAGTGGTCAGAGTCCTAGAGAACTATGGACCATTTTGGGGTGATTTTATGGAAACAGAAGAAGACCAGTTCAAAGTAATTGAACATGTTATAGTAGGGGAAGTCGGGTATAGGGAGGAGAGGCTGGTGTATTTAAAGGATAATGATTTGAAATTCAGTCTGGATGATGTAGAAGCAACTTTTATACCAATGAAAGGAGACTGGTTGGAGCTCAGTTGTTCAGTGCAGTATCAAGATGACAAGCCAGTTGATATTTCCGCTGCTCAGGTAGGTTCAATACAAAGTAGAGATGTTAAGGTGGGTTTACCAAGCCGAGTCCGAGTTTAGTAGAAAAGCGGGGAAGGGATTTAAGTAAGTAGGCATTTCCCGGGCGACAAGTCAAAAGTTGTATGTGTGCGCCTCTGCCGCCATCTAGAGCTGGCTCCGACAAGGTGATCGTTTGCAATAATTGCGGACCGCATGTCTGGGAACAATACAATATATATCAGAAGTCAGATTCTGATATATATTGTATTGTTCCCAGACATCCAGTCGACAGATGTTGCCAACCGGTTTTATGGTCCCCCTTTATGCTATGATGTGATAATTTTTTTTATAAAAAAAAACAATTTTTCTCTAAAAACCGTTTGAGTGGGGTATCAAACCAAAGCGCTCCATGAGCTTATTCTAAAAACATACCACATTATTACATTACATCCAGTGCTATTGTAAAAAATAAAATTCATTTTCAAAAAACACCAAGTTTGGTCTTTTCTTGACTGTAAAAGCCAAATGTAAATACCAGACCAGCTTTTCAATATACCTCGTGCACAGGCCATGATAACATCAAATATGATTTTTTGATAAGATCATATCATGTACAGCTTTATAGTACAGGTACGGTGGGCCCCTGAGGGTTCCTTGCTGGGGTATCTCGGTACACATGCTTTCGCCCACATGCACATATTGCACATGAGACATATGGGATTTAATGTATGGATCTATTGTATACAAACTAGTGCCCCCTGCAGTAGTAAAAATAATATATGCCACCATTCCCTTCATAGTGAACCCCTCCTTTTTGGCTGATATTGCCTAGGTTCCTGAGCCTTAACACAACTAAAAGTGAAATAATATCTTTATTCTAGGTATTAAAGGTGCTTTCATTCAAGCCATTAAGAAGTAAAGTGAAGCCCACTGTTGTGACCAGCTGGTCTGGGGACTCCGGAACCTGCGATAGACAGTTCTTTTTCGACAGACAATCCATTCAAAACGGGAGCATGCCACAAGTAGGAGCCAAGGTAAAGTCTATTTTGTGATAGTGACCTTAGCCTTATTATCAGGTTTCATTAAATTAATTTTGGTGTGTCTCTTTATTTTGACCCTAGCAATAAAGCCAGTCACGATAAGAGATGTTACTGAAAGTGACATTATGAGGTTGCAGTACTTGTAGTTGCTATTTTTATTAACGTCGCGTGACCCAAAATAGTAGGTGTTATCATTTCAACTCTATGTTTCTTCATCACATCATGTTTTTTTTTCGTATTATCCAGAGTTTACCTCCCAACATGTTATTTCATGTTTATTTTATCTCCTAGGTCATGGTTGAAGCAATTGAAAGTAACCAAGGAGCCTGCACATGGAGGGTAACAAAAATGATAATTATAGAGGGCAGCTCTGTCCATCAGAATAACAATGATAATAAAAAAACGCTTGGCGAAGACATAACACTTGATGTAGAGACGGAAAGGAAATTATATGTTACATATCCAATTACATTTGCGAATGTTGACTTTCACCAATCTGAAACTATAAATTTGGAAATCACAAATAACAGTGACCAAACATATTTTGTCAATAAGTGGATAATTCTCGGCAAAAAAAGGGACTCCCAAATAGAAATAAAACCTTTTATCAATCGCGGACTGAAAATATATCCAAGGCGCACAATTACCCTTACCATCACGTGCTACCCCAAGTTCATGGGAAGTAGCAAGGAATGCTTGATAATCATGTTCAATGGCTTTCAAGTGAAGAGATTCATTAACATTAATGTCGTAGATAACAGTATGAAACAGTTAACTAACAGCGAAAATATCCATGAGACAGGAATGAAGTCAGAGCATGAAAAAATGAACATTATGAGAGACGTGAGAAGAAATCGGGATAAGAATTTCATTCCTGGTGTCAAAACTATAAGAGCACCAAATTTCGTACCAGTTAGATTGGGATCCTTCCCTATTCCTGATAAGCTGTGGGCCGCTGTTTTGGGCAACTCTGAAGAAACTGTGTATAGTAATGAATACGACAAAATATTGGAAAGGATAGAAACCGCCTTACCCTGTTTATGCCAGGAATTGTATATCACTAACTATCTCGACAGATGGCATACGTTACTGTACATGGAAGAGATTCAAGCTAACATTTGTATGAGAGTGTATGATATGCCTAAAGTGTACTTAATACGCTGTCAGGAATACTTGGGTATTGAAATAAAAGGGTTATGTGAAAGAAGACCCAGCTTGATAAAAGGGGATAGAGTAATCGTTAAAGATACTTGGAGCTCCGCTCAGTACGAAGGTTTCATCCACGTCTTGCGAGGGGATTTGATTTTGCTCAAGTTCAATGCCCAATTTCATGAGACTTATACAGGAAGTGATGTTGCTGTGGAGTTCCATTTCAATAGGTCTGTGTATAGAAGGGCCCACCAAGCTATCAATTTAGCTATTTCTAATCTAGGCTCTGACATACTGTTCCCAACGCGCCTTGTAACCCACCAGCAGCAAGTATCCCCCCATGACTTAGGTAATATCCATTGGTTTAACAAACTCTTAAATCCCAGACAAAAAGCGGCCGTCACAAACATCCTACTGGGTGAGTGCCGTCCCATGCCATATTGTATTTATGGACCTCCTGGAACAGGTAAAACCATAACAGTGATCGAAACTATACTGCAAATAATCTCCCTTATACCAGACAGTAGGATTCTAGTGGCTACGCCATCCAACAGCGCAGCTAATCTGATCACCGAGAGGCTAGTTCAATACAGGGATCGTTTTTCTGGTTCCATGATTCGACTGATTGCCAATTATTTGCTTGATTCTGAAAATTTACCTGACGTCATCAAGCCCTATTGTGCTACTCTGGACATAGCGAGGGAAGACACCGCTAAGCCTAAGTACGAGGTCAGGAAAGATGGAGTGAATTTGAATTGTCAGACTTCTTTTATTGGAAGGCATCGGGTTACGATTGGTACTTGTTTCTGCATCGGGACGTTAGCGCAGATGGGGCTTCCGCGCGGGCACTTCACACACGTCATCGTTGACGAGGCGGGGCAAGCCACGGAACCAGAAATCATGATCCCTCTGACTTTTACCGACAAAGAGAGCGGGCAAATAATTCTTGCCGGCGATCCACAGCAGTTAGGCCCCGTAATCTTATCGAAATACTGCAAGGAATTCAACATGGACGAATCATATTTGTCAAGGATTTTGGAAACGTATCCATACCAAAGAGATTTCGAAGCATACGAAGACGGATTTAACAAAAAGTTGGTTACCAAATTAAACTATAACTACAGGTCTCTGGAGGAAGTCTTGAGACTGCCGAGTGAAATGTTCTACGATGGTTCTCTCGTGCCCAAAATGAACAGAAATGAAGAATGGGTTACTAATAGTATAAGGGCTTGTTCTGAAGTCTTTGATGCAGCAGAGAGGACCACTGGGGGAATATTTGTTTATGGTATTAAAGGAGTGAATGCTAGAGCAGAGGACAGTCCTTCGTGGTTCAATCGCGAAGAAGCCGCAATGGTGGCACTGACGACGTGCAAACTTTTCAAGAAGAATATCACTCCTGATGATATAGGGATTATTACACCTTATATAGCTCAGGTAATAATGCATTTCTTACTTGTCTCTCGCCGTTAATTACTGATAAGTGATACTGATGAAGGCACACTTGCATATTTTTAATATTTTCTTTGATAATGGATGTTTGCTTATGGCAGTAAATGGCGATAGTCAAGAGTCATGAATTTTAATTCTCAATTCTATATTTCTTTTGTTCCAGACTAAATACTTCAGAGTTCTCTTCGAATCCATGGGACTACCTCAACCAAAAATTGGAACTGTCGAAGATTTCCAGGGACAAGAGAGGAATATCATCCTTATATCAACAGTGAGATCTACTGAGGCCCTTTTAATAGACGACCGAAAACACGCACTGGGCTTTGTTCAGAGTCCTAAACGCCTTAATGTGGCTTTGACGAGAGCGCAGGTTGCCGTCATTCTTTTCTGCAATCCGCATCTCTTGTGTACAGATCCTTTATGGAAGAAAGTCATCAACCAAGCTGTGGAAAACGATAAATATAAGGGATGTGATTTACCTTCGGATTTTGAAACTGCAATTACAGAAACCACTGAGAGCACTGTGACTATGAAGTAAATAAACATTATCAAATAGTACTATTTGTCATTTTATTTACGGTAGCATTCGAAATGAAATTATTCATCACCACGGTTATTATTCCGCGCAGACTCGATGTTTGCTATGATATTCCCATAAGGCTGATAAGGCATTTTATGCATTATCGTCTAAATAATTGAAATTCTAATTGATGGACTAAATTAGATGTTTTTATTAACATTCTTCAATGTATTACTTATTATAGTCAGACTTTCTTAAATTGTAAATTAATATTTTGACATGTAAAAGTGCCCTTGTGGCCTATTTGCAGAATAAATGTTTGATTTTGATTCTCCATTGTAATATAAAACGTTCGCGGACAGTCTTTTCCCCAGTGGACCGCTAGTCACAATTTGAGCATAACGGATAATTTTACATTTGTTTTCAGCTATTTCCTTAACGGCTGGACCGATTTGGTTGAACATTTGTGTGTATATATTTCAAAGGGTGCCATATGACGGGCGACGCAGACGGACCAGACGGAGATGGCGGAATAATCTGGATGCATTTGCCAGCAATGAGGGCTATTGCGTATGAGTTCACCGCTAGAGGCGCTAGTGTAGCGTGAGGTCTCCGAAATGTCAAATGTCACTCTTTGTGGACGCGCTACGCGGGTTAATATCTAATTGGAAGAATTTGGTGACTATTTTGCAATACCTGAGCTTGATTATGGCAAATATGAGTTACGGGTCAATGACTGTCAGTGCTTTGAGACAGTTTTGTCTTTCGGAAACTTATGCCCTCCTTTTTTCCGAACAAAACGGGACTGCGTTACAATGCGGGATGTTCGATATTTTTATGGGACGGTTTTTTAAATGTAAACTTCGTTCTCATGTCCATAATAACCAATAACAATTTTTGACAGCTGGACCTTACTCGACAGTGGCGTCAACTGGTGAGCACAAAAAGTTGCCCAGCAGTGGGACAGTCAGTAGGCTATAAAAAAGAAAAGTTAATACGATGATTTTAGGCTATCTTAGCGATTAAGTACAATCAATAGCATGTTGTTTTTTTTAATTGTATCCAAACGAATAGTTTATGAATAATTAGCATGAATAATCAATGTTATTCATATAATCACAGTATATTATTATTTTGTTTTTTTGATGGTGGACAAATATTTTGTTCATGGGAATTCAATTTGATATATAGCTATCTTTATTTGTGACATATCGTTAAACTTGATTGTCTTCGTAAACGCACTAGCAAACGTCACGCTACGGTTCGCTACTGTCGACGGGAAATATTTCTTACTTTTCTATTTATACCTAAAATATAAAATTCTTTCTATTTAACCAAATGTGATATATAAATAAGAATTAATATACGGTTCAAATAATTGACCCTACAGTGCAATACGCTCCATTCTTACAAGAATGGAGCAACCAAATAGCATAGTTTTATGTGACAATCTCATTAAATGGTTGCAGACCTTAAATCTTAAGGCTAAACATGGAAATCTATCAGGTAATATCACGGTAATATGCTTTAAAGATGGAATTATAACAGCTTTTTAAAGTTCTCCATATGTACGCTCTTTATTAGTCACTGTGTACCCTGTAGGTGTAGATAGTTCCAAATGAGTAAATGGGACAATGAAGGCGGTTGTCTCTTGATTGCTTGATTGATAAACAAGTGTGGGATGCTTTAACAACTGCTCCTGACATGCCTGTTTCTGAAACTTGTTAAATACAAAGACATATGGGATCTAAAGACAGTAATCTGCAACATAATAAATTTAAGTAATTCCTACTATATTATTACATATACAGAAGTATACATGGTTAAATCATATATATTATTATACTTACGCTACTTCACGATTTCTCATTACAATTACATTTCTTATAAAATATTAAGCTGTTGTCTAACCACCCCGGAGATCTCCGGGCACATTGTTTTTATTGTCGGTCGAAGAATAGTGGATGGTTGAGTTACTTGAATTAGTTGTCAAAGTTGTTGGGTAACTTTAGGAAATTGAATCGGATGCATGATTGTCACTCAAAACCCATGTAATAAATTTACTTAAATAAATAATTGTTTTGCAGAACTGTCAGATGGAGTGGCAATTGCGGAGGCACTCACACAGGTTGCACCAGAGTATTTCTCACCGTCATGGAATTCCAAAATCAAAACAGATGTGGGTCACAATTGGAGGCTAAAAGTCAGCAATTTGAAGAAGATATTGGAAGGTGTATTTGGTAAGTTTTGAAAGTACATTAAAGCAAGCCATTCCTTGCTTTGTGCTAGAACCAGGATCTATTTTTACTATTTTACTTCATCTGCCTAAAATGTTCTGTCTTTGCTTTCCACAATTGTTATATGTAAATAAAAAAAATATTTAACAGTTTTTTTTCAACCATAGTTATTATGTGTTTATTAATTTGAATTTTTAGAATTTTCTTATAATTTGTTTATTTTCTTATAATTTTCAAAATTTCAACCATTTCTTGAGAAAAACACTGTACAGCCAAGGAATTCCAAATATTTACTTTTTTCGCTCTTGTTACACTAACAGTAAGGGATACATAGGTATGTGTTTACGTTTCGTTTACTGTACCTCATTGCCTGCTTCGTATTCAAAAGCAAGGTGGAAGTTTGTATTGGACAGCGATAATTACGCTTGCATCTAAAAAGAAAGTTAATACAAATTATTTCTTGACGAAAGTGGGTATTAAATAATGTACAAATCATTTTTATTGGCAAACCAGACAGAAATACAAAAACATCTCTTGATTGTGACATTATAGCATTTATTTTTGTTGCAGATTATCATCAAGACATATTAAATTTGAGCCTACAAGAGTTTTCGCGGCCCGATGTAGTGAATATTGCGGAACATGCGGACCCATCTGATTTAGGGAGATTATTACAACTTGTTCTTAGTAAGTATTTTATTCTAAGCTTTGAATATAGAAATATGTTTCTAGTACTGGGGTGATCATTGATTACAGTTATATTTATCAAACTCCACGGGATTTTTCGTTAATATCATATTAGTTGTACCCACGGCAGAAGCCCGCATTCCACAATAAGCCTATTTTTAGGGTTCCATAGCCAAATGACGAAAACGGAACCTTTATATTTTCGTTAGGTCTGTCCGTAGGCACTACAATTGTGAAATTTGGTAGGAGGGTGTTTTCTATGAACCGCTGGATAAAAATGATGTGAAATTACAAAAGAATATTAAATTAGGGGGGGCACTGCATACAATGTAACCAGTGGATGAAAAAAAACTTCAATGCATAAAGTCGTGTGGGGTACCTACTATCTATGGATAGGCCTTTAAAAATGATATGGAGGTTTGTAAAAAACTTTTCCATTTAGGTTAACGTTGGCAAGATATTCAGTCAGAGGCGCCTCTAGCCCCGTGTGCAAATCATTACCCTAGCATCCTCTAGTAAGGAACGAGTGGCGCTCGGCGCTGCTCGGCGCCCTCTAGGACCGCTGCGCCCGCTTGCAACGCACATCCTGTACTGTAGGTAAAGCCGCCCCTGGAGATATTAGCTGTCAAAGTCATAAAAAGTGTGTCCCCCCCGTCTAATTTTCAAACTATGAAGTACATATGATATTCTGAAAAAATTAAGGTGACGTGCATAAATACTTTCAACGAGTTTTGGCTTGAACAAGATAGGTTCTACGGTTTTTGAGTTTTCACTGAAAAACTATCTTGTCCAAACAAAAGGTCGTAATTGCCGTGAGTTCCCTATGAAGATACGACCTTTTTAGATTCAATGTATTGGATAGCTAGTGGTTTTAAATGTGGACTAGTAGTTGTTGGTACGGAACCCGTCATTGTGCGTGATCAGACATGCACTTGACCGGTTTTTTTAGATATATGTAGCTTATACATCCAATACACTTCCAAATATGACTGAAAGGGTTTTAGAATATTGTGTACCTATCGTTTGTCTACTAAAATATGTAGTTTTTCATTGATCTACAAAATCACTTTTTCACGAGTTTTTTCAAGACTTTTATCAGTCAATGTTGTAATAGATAATGAGTACGTTACATTAATCACGTAGTATGATATACGGATAAGACACCATACACATGTGTGTTTGTGCAACATTGCACACAGGTTTGGGTTATATGCGCGGTTATAGGCAAATGAGTGTACATTTGGGTTTATAAAAATATGTATGTTTTCAAAGATTCAAAAACATCTGAGCGACCTTATTTCCTTAACAATAAAGTCGTCTTCATATGTTTTTGATCACTTTGTCCATACACATATCTTCAAACTCGACTCAATGCTGTAAGACGAAAAACATTTATAGTACCCCTTTAAAGTTCGTAGTCTGTCTTTATTACTGTCCTTGGGGTATAAAGTTTAAATATAATCCTTTCTGAATCATGTTTGGAAAGGGTATTTCCTCTTGTTACTACTGGTAACAACGGGGAATCATCTGTTACTGTCATCTGCGGTAACTGCTGGGAAACTAATGGTGAAAATAACCCAGGTTTTGCCTCTAGTGTCGGTAACAACCAGGGCCTGCACCAATTTAATGTACGTAAATCACGGAGGCACTCGATTTGTACCATTGACAACACAGCTAACTAACCAATCATAAACTTTATTTCTAAGAAATAAGGTCTCCTAGTGAAAGTTAGTAGTTTATAGGTAAAGAACTGAAAAACGTGCCTTTTTGTCCCTTATTGTCATTGATACAAAATCGAAAATGGTACATCTTACAATTTCCTTGACTGTACTGACTTTAAGGGACGCAATGCGTTGATGCATTGGATTTCAATGTGTGTAGGCCATGTTTGATCATCAAACTTTGATGTATTATATCGACACGACCAATTGGTTGGGCTAGTAATTACTACAATTGATTGCTTGACAAAAGGCGTGGATAACTATTTCAAATCTGATAGACGTGTTTACGCTCTCAATTGCTCACATTTGAGTTGTAGTTTGTATTCTCTATTGTTTGGTGTGTTGTTTACATATTGGTGATACGGAATTGCCTTTTGACCCTTACTAGTCAATACAGCTATTTTTTTTGTAGGCATATTAACGCTTGATTTTATAAAGGTCTGTTATACCTTATGTCGCTAACTTATATGTCAATGTTACCAAAATTTAACCTGACGTTTGATTTAACGGATTTTAATAAAAGCCGGCCTTAAAGGATACTGCATACAAAATGATTGTTACATTTGATTAATTGGTTTTCTGACTTGCTATAGGTTGCGCGGTGAATTGCGATAAGAAAGAAGAATACATCACTAGGATAATGGAATTGGAACTATCATGCCAACGGTCGATCATGCAAGCGATACAGGTATGTGTCGTTCCCATTGTTATGATCTTATGATGTCTAAGTAGGCCTGTTCCTCTTGCCGCTTCGGCTAAACTCGGCTATGGCACACCTCCGAGGTGTCTATCACACTAGGAATGAAAAAGCATAGGCTATTCGGCGAGCGCGTGCGAGTCGGATGCCATGATTAGCTGTCAAACATCGGTTTTGTTAGACAGAAAACCTGTACGTAAGTACTATTAAGTATTCTGTGCTCTAAGCTCTTCATATTCATGGAAAACACATGTTTTGATACCACCAAAATAATATTGGAATGCAACATAACTACAATGCAGAAAACTTAAAAAAAAGAGAATGTCAGGCAGATTTTTTATCTTTCTATTATTCTGTATAGAAATTAGCAAATTGTAAATAATGTGTAGCTGTGTATGTGGTATGGTTGGTATACAGCGACTTCCTTCCTTTTACCTTTGGGATTGGCGAAAGTGTAGAAAGTGTCGCCAACAGTCCCACGGGTTTATGCTGTCCGTTGTGTATATTGTATAGAATATGAATCATGTAATATAGACTAGAGACACCTAACTTGGCTTTAGCTTGAGACGCAGAGAAGTGTCACGGTTAATACTACGGCTATTGACGCTCGAGGACGGCCGCCACGTCGATGGAGTGCTGACATCGAACAGTAGGATGGAGGAGCGTGGCCTAGACTGGCCGGCGACAGAAGTAGATGGCACTTAATGGAGGACTTCGCTCAATAATGGGCAACTCCATAATTTAAGTTTTAATAGTTATTTATGCAACAAGAGAGCAAAGTTGTTTTTTGCTGCGAGTGCTGATTTTGATACCCGAACAAGCGAAAATTTTTAAAATTAAGGTAGAATCTTAAGCGTAGGGAGGGAACAATACAACTTTTCACCTCAGCAGTGAGAATATATTAAAGTTTAATAATATCATAGGCTTTTACGTACGTGTCTGGTAATTAATCAGGAAGAAGACTTAATTCAGCATTCATCAAGGCACTGCTTGTTTTATTAACTCCTAAGAACAACGTTCAAGCGCACGGCGCGAGACTGGGTGCGGCGGAGTTGGGCACATTTCAGTACCTATGTTACGGCACGTGTACAATAATTTCATCCTTCATAAAATAGTGATCTTCGCCTCGCTCGTAAAAAAGCTTCTTAATTGTCTTTGAGATTTTTGGAATCTTGGTCCCCGAAAGTATAGCCCGAACGGAGGCGGGCTGAGATTCTGTACGAGGTTAGGTGTAAACAGCGGATGCAGCGTTTGATCACAAGTATAATGCGGTAGTGGCGATGTGTCACGTTTCCGTAGTTACCGGGTAAAAGCGGTGACATCGAGAATATCCAGATAGTATAGATATACTAGACAGGAAAGATTTCCTGTCCCCAAATTTGATCGAGAACAAAGAAATCGAATAGTTTATTTTTTTTATACAACGCCGGTGGCAAACAAGCGTACGGTCCACCTGATGGTAAGCGGCCACCGCAGCCTATAGACGCCCGCAACTACAAAGGAGTCACGTACGCGTTGCCGACCCTTTATAAAATTTGAGGATGCACTGTGTTGACAACAGAAGGAACTAATTTAGGTCCCTCGCTCTCAACACGATACATCCTCGAGAGCTTTGCTCATCTCCAGGAACACAAAACTACATACTTGTATAGTAGATAATGTTATCTGGCTGTGGTCTTCTGCAAGGCGGAGGTACTTCCCCAGTTGGGCTGCTCCAAATTCGAGCAAGATGACATTTTGCTGTGACCTACCTCTCTTCAAAGTTTGTCTAAGATGCAAAGTTTATACATTTTTAGGGCGCTTGAGTGTAGGTAGTAACGTACGTTTTGGTACCTTTATTACGAAGAAATTAAATACCAGTTCTTTATGTTTTTACACTCTATTAAATACTGATTAAATATATTTACTTATTATATTTTTTATCCTTTTACATGAAACAGTAATTTTACTCTTGCGTGGGTTCAATAAATAACGTGTCTGATTTTGTCTACATCGCTTCTGCATGTATGAGCAGGTGATGTTTCGTCGCAAACGACATTAACTTGTCAAATATTCGGTCATACTCGTAACTTCTGCCCCCGTATCTGCCTTAGCCAGTCTTGACGAACCCGATATTGTGTGAAACGAGCTGCGCAGACAAATCTACGGCTCAAGTCGTCGTTCACACGGTACAGACAAATTAATCGCGACTGAGATCTAATCGTATACGATATTTCACAATGGCGAATGTCATTATCAATAGGTACAGGTTATGTAATCCTGGGTCTTCATAACCCTAATAATAAGATTAATAAGCTCTAGATTATTTTCATTTTCTATCCAGGGAAGCGACCTTTACAAATCCAATACGTTTACAAATCATGAATGTTGAGGATACTTAGTGCCGAAGAAGTCTGAACTATTCCTCTTTATAAGCATACTGCACAACGCGTTGCACAGATTTAAGTAACGTGTGGATCTACTATTTCAAGCCACTTACGTATCGTAATTTCATAGATGTTAAAAGCAAATGATAATGATGACGATGTCGCCCGATGATAACACACGATAGTTGTATAATAATCGTTTAAGTTTTCTATTTTATTCCACTGAACGTTCTTACAGGCACATTTATGTCATCAGTGTCATTGTTACATAATATGGCTCATCACGAGACCTGAAGATATGTATCAATATACGATAGAGTGCTCACCAAAGTGAAAAAACAAGGCGAAACATCACACAAAAAGTGGTCTTTGTGATTGCATCACAAATACTTAGGGTCGGTTGCACCAACATACGATCACAGGTCGGTCATCGTCAAATATGGCGCCGGCAGCTGTCATCCCATAGAAACTTGTCAAACTTTCCATACAATCAGATTTTAACGAACACCGCTTACGATTACAGACGGTTTGGTGCAACCCACCCTTAGTAATCAGCTTACGCTTAATCTAAATCAAATCTAAGCGTTGATCGTGAAAGTGTACTCTAAGAGCGCTGGTTGACCACACGGTTTTGCACCGTACGGCGCGTAGCTGCGCGGCAAAAAAACGGCCGACTTTGTCTTTATATTAGAAGGCGTGATAGACCTGCTCAATAAAATGTTGATAACCGACTCTGTTTGAGAATCCAATAATAGCTACCCAAGTCATTATTTTGGTGTACTAGCTTAAACGTAGTGTTAAGATTTAGTGTTTCCTTTTTTATTGTCAATGACACTTGTCTACCTACTTCTTCTTGTGTTAGCCTTCATGGTCGCAATACATAGTTTCCTGATAAAATCATCTTTTATTATTGCTGCCCTTCCCACAATCAAGAATCGACTCTTCACCCTAACAGTGTCTGCGCGTGCACTGTTTTTGCATTGCACGGCACGGTGGAAAATAAGGACGAGTTTGTACTTATATGGCCTATATAGATGTATATAAGGGAACATACCCAAACTACGTGACCATTTTTTTTTTGCGTTTTTTACCCCCCTCCCCCCCCTAGGTGACCAAGCGTAGTATATGCCAAGACCCCCCCTAGTTTTCACGTAGTATATTTTATAAAAAAAATTTTGCGGAAAGTTGAAAAAATAATGGCTTTTCTTTGTATTTTCTCATACGGCCCCAAAAAATGCATACTTCGAGAGTGCAAGCGTGGTATAGCGTAGCTATTCAATTGTAATTGTATTTAGTAAAAAATATATCAAGAAGAAACAGTATATTGCGCACCAAGGGCGGTTAAAAAAGGATTACAATCAAGTGCCTATAAATGTAATTTTGTTAAGTTTATTGGCTTGAGTCTGCCATCCCTTTTTCCGCCCTTCACAATGATTTTGATCATATTTGCGGGGAAAGAAATAAAATCAAAATACAGGAAACACAATGAACTATTTATTAAATTAATTATTAAATGTCTTCAATAAAACGTTTCCAGAGTCGATCCACTCGGAAACGTTATGTATAACGGGGGCGGTGGTTTCTGAAGAAAGAGGGGTGATGGGGTTAAACCGTGGCGCGTGACTCCGCTTCAATTAGAATGTTTCTCAAAAGTATTCTACCGGCTACCTGACAAGAAACCGACCCCCCCCCCCCCCCCCTCCCCCCGGTAACCAAGTGGTACTTTGACGACCCCCCTCCCCCCCTAAACGGGTCACGTAGTTTGGGTATGTTCCCTAATGATAAATGCAGTAAATGCTGAACAGAATCACCTTGAATAAAGCGTGCGCGTATGAGGTCTATGTGGGTGTAGGTACAATTTTTTTTGCGCCGTATCTCGTGTAAGCCACCCTGTGGAAAATCATTTTTATCAGTCTTGTCTAGGTATACACTTCAACGCCAGCCATCGTGGCCCATAGCTGCAAAACACTGATGACTGGAAATGTAACCGTAGTTTTAGGACGTAAAAACTCATTGTAAATAATGTAGGTTACTGTAACAGAACCAAATTTTCACTTTACTCACATCCTTCATCATATTCAATTGCAAGATAAATAAAAGAAGCACTTAAGTTGTGTAACCATTTTCACGATAATTATACGTAAATTTAGTCCGCAATTAGTTCGAATACATGCACCTAATATGCAGCTGAGCATGTGATTTAACTGTATCACGGTTTACTTTAACTAATTATACTAATTCATTCTCCCGGTCTGAACACATGATGCGTCTGTAACATGTCGCCGATAATACTTCTACACGAATCGCTTGTGAGTTATTTTTAATACACATTTTAATATTTTTGTCATTTACGAGCACATATATATATATCATACATCTTATTCGTTACCATTCCGTTAGGTTAGATATAAGTAAAGAATAGTTTTTCAGTCATTAGGCTCCTACATCTTGAATTCTTGAATCAGGCCGGAGTCCGCTTGCTACTCTCAATTGTGCAATCTCGAATTGCAGTTATACTATTTCCGTGATATAAAGGATTCGAGAGATAAACATTTATAATTTGCCTACAATTTTGTTAGATATTCATAAGCAACTGGTTATTACCATGACTGTTTGAGCAAGAAATTGGGTCATCATTATGTGATTAATCGAGTGAAACGAAGGTCTCCGCTTTAACAAAAATGCTTTCGTATGTCCGGATGTCCGGCGTATTTCCGGTTGTTCTCCTCTACAGGTATTTCTCAACCGTTTCTCGTGAAATTTTGTGAGCAGGTTCCATATAAAAAATTAAAAAAAAACATTAGTGAGGTGTACAGCTCACAGAGCCACTAGTAATACTTAATCATATATTACTTAATAATGAAGTATAATGAGAAAGAGGAAAATGACCTCCTGAACCTCCTTCATCAGGATTCACAGCTATTTAAATATTTATTCAATTGTTTCAGTAGTTTTCAGGATGCGATTAAATTGACATTCATTCACACATATAACCTTAGCGACGTTCACCTGACCCCACTTCAGTTCACTATATCGTCGTTATATCGCGTCACCTCTGTAACAAACGTTTATGCAACCTGTAATTTAGTGCACTCGATCACTTTACGCGCTTTAATCGAGTTACATATAGCGCGTTACAATTTTTACAACATAATGTTCATTGTCCATTGCTAAAGTGGGCTTTCGTACATGTATGCGGCTAAGAAACTGTATATTTTAGTTACGCTTATTTTATGTCCTTGGATCACGAGTTGTGTCTAACGAGCGTTCGGATGCGGCGGGCGCGTGTTGCTCGCTCTTACAATGGTTGAAACAATGTGGTTGAAACAGTGTGGTTGAACCAGTGTGTGTGTGTGTGTAGGAACTGGAGACGTTGACGCTGGGCGGCAGCCGGGCGGTGCACGCGGACACGGCGCCCGAGCCGGATGCGGACATGAGGGAGGTGCTCGCGCAGCGCTGCCATGAACTTGACACGCAGGTATGTTATTTCTTGCGTTTGTTTACATCTTGTGTGTTGCCGTTACTGAGATTTGTTTGTTTACTTCTATTGTGTTACCGTAACAAATGATTCACGGTTTAGTTAAATTTCCGCCTCGTTGGAATGTAATGGGACGTCATAAATACTATACCTACTTGTAGGTGCAAAAATAACTCAATATAGTTCAAGACAGTACTTTGTTTCAATATATGGTAAAATAATTATTTTCTATTCAATTGTTTATATACGCGTATTTTTCAATCATGGCCTCGTAAGACCCAACGTACTTATACAAGTACAATTTAAAGGTAGTACCTACTTCAGACCTAACATTTTGATTGCATAATATTAATAACTGCCTAATGTTCTTTACCAATTACTAATTAAGAATGAGTTAAAGACTATAGACATACAGAAAAGTAACGTGTGGGTCTGTAGCACTAGTATCAGTACGTAATTCCTGAAATATACTAGGTAGTTACGACTACGACAGTTGAAAAAACAAAAGACATACGAAGATAGCGAGGTGCGTCGGGTATTATGATGGCTAAGCTGGATCAGTGGCTTGTGTATTCTTGAAGCGACTTAAGTAATAAATAAACTTGTACGAGTACAAAGACTATTCTGTGGTAATGGTGGTTTAGGCCGTCGTCTCCCGTCGAAAAAAATAAACAATAGCATTCTTTTGTAATGAGCCCCAGAGACCGGTAGACGACGGGTTAACTACTTAACTACTAATGTGTAAAATACTTATTACCTTTAGCCGGGTTAAGAAAATCGAAATTTATAATCGCGTAAAATAATTATGCTTAATATTATTATTATTTTTTGTTATGGTCTTTACCAGGCCCTCTTAATATTGATGATGATGATGATGCTCTTTAGCTACTATAATTATTTTAGCGTGAAACTAATCTAAGATAGAACGTCAAAACTTGACAATTATTCTTATTTATATTTGACTAGCGACCCGCCCCGGCTTCGCACGGGTGCACTATTTAATGGATGTTATTATACATATAAACCTTCCTCTTCAATCACTCTATCTATTAAAAAAACCGCATCAAAATCCGTTGCGTAGTTTTAAAGATTTAAGCATATATAGGGATAGAGAAAACGACTGTTTTTATACTATGTAGTGATACCAATTGCCTATGCGCTTACGCAAAGGGAGCCTAGTCAACAGGGATGTTGACGAATAGTCAAATGAGCAATTTTTAATAAAACGTCATAAACGCTCTGTTAGTACGAAGTTTGTAGAAAACCCGACTCATGACTTTAAAATTTTAAAACAGCGTCCATTTTTTATAATTATGTATTTAAATTCTTTAAAATAGAAACAATAAGTGGAAGTGTGATACTTCCCGAATATTAACATGAGGTTTGTTTATTGGTAATCTACACTAAATTATTTTTATTCTTGCCAACATCCCAACCAATATCATTCGGTTGTCCGAATCGCCATTTAACACAAAACAGGTTAACTGTAACTCAATGGCAAATTATGCTTTGTATATGAATGTGATCTAGTTGTTTTATGCATGTGATGATAGATCGCCATGATTAATCGTGTTGTGATTATCATAGCCACCGTCGCGTGACAATATGTCGTCGAGTTTAGATTTTCTACTTACTTTCGTTAGTGAATCTATTGACCATAAGATTTCTAATTACTTTTATCTCTTTAGCGTGGTTGTTTAAACTCCTTCCTTTTAATGTAATCATTTTAATACGGTAGCCTTATAGATTTATGTAGACACTGGATTGGTTTTTCAGCAGATTATTTTAGAGAGTGTTTACTTTCAGTATTATTGACGAATTAAATGGCTTTTAATCACAGTGATCTATAGAGCAAACACCCATTTTTGTAGGTAACTATAATAGCAGTCATTTATTGGCAGATGTATTATCATATTGGCTTGAATTAACGTTTCTAGTTCAGCTATTGGAGAGATAGTTTTATCTGTGTATAGTAATTAATTTAAGGGTCCTTAGTTCAGTTAAAAAACGCTCATCTATTTAGGCAATTTTCTGATTGAATTGACACGTATCTTGATATTTTCTCAATGTTACTATCTAGAAAAGGACTATTGCGACGTAATGTCATAAATTTTAAGTGTATTTTTTGGATTTTTCTTTAAGAAATATCGTTTCAAACATAACTCCAAATCGACTATTTTCAAGTTAAAAACTGTGTTTCTCCGCTTAAATTCTAATGTACACAATAAAATCAAAAAGGGGCCATATTACTATCTAAAACTTTAATAAAGTTTTTCTACTCCTGTACTATTTTCGCGACTTACGCAATCATGAACTCTAATATAAATACATACTTTATTTATTCTGTAAAAAGTCTATCTAGTCTATTGCCCAAAAACACACTCCTTCACACCAAAGTAGGGTACTTTAATGAAAAATTAAAGCAGATTTGGGTGCCACAGACTACTACAAATACTGTGTTTAGTAGTCATTCTTTGGTGCGTTCAAGTGAAACTTTTATGATTAAAATCAGTGCTGCCAACTTAACGCAACTTTACTATAATTTTTATGTATTAATTAATGCATAATATATTATTTACTAATAAATACATACATTTATCATCTTTTTTGTGTTGTTTAACATATTTATCTATTTTCGGATATATTTATGAAAACGAAACAGTTAAGATTCGATCCGGATTTGAATTCAGTTTAGGTTGGATGCCAAGTCTAGCAAATTAAAAAAAAACCATAAACAAAGTGTCATATTTTTGATTTCCCACCAAATGCCTAATTGAAAACGAAAAAATTCAAGCTGATAAATGATTATATTACTTAAATCAAACGATTTTTTTTGCGTTCATGAAGAAAATGTGTAGGTACGTTGATTCTTTTAAAAATCCACGGAGAAGTTATATAGCATTACTGAAGAAATTGTGTAGGTAAGTTGCACAATTACTAAGGGAAAATATACCGCATGAAGTCTGAAAAATAGGTAGTTACTTTTTATTTGAAATTAGTCATAGAAAAAGTATTGTATGCAACGGTGTATAACTGGTATAAAAAGGCTCGTGGTGTCTTTACTTGCGATGTTCGCCTCACATCGCAACCCACAACACTCGCCTCTTTATACCCTTCTTATATACCAGTTGCATAATATCTTTGATCAATTTAATGGTATTGTCAATACTTTTGTTATAATTTGAAATTAAAACATTTTAAAACTTATAAGGCCTCTTAATTGTTTTCTCGTTAGTTGTGCCACTTTCGAAGGTTGTAGGTGACTATTAAAATAGCAACTATGGTGAAACTAATTGACATCGGGAGCGATATTATTAGGGCGTGTATGTAATAATAGTGCGGTCGCAAAATTTGTCATACCTACATAGTATTCCCATAATGGAATTTCACGCCTCGTCAGTTACACTTTAAAACCTTAAGTAGTTGAATACATGTTTTTGCATAATTAATAATTACATCTAATTAGTTCCTTGAAGTATGTTATGTTATGTTAATCAACACATTGTTTATTTTAATGGTTCCCATTCGTTCATGACTCAAAAAAGTTTTTGCAATAAATCGTATAATATTTTAACAAGAACGTATTTTTTTCTGATAATACAGGCATTAAAACTTCCAAAGACAAAATGCATTAGATGAAAAGTTATAAATTAAATACATATGTTTACATGTGTATTGAATTGGGAACCTTAAGTTTTTTAGAGTGGTCTATATTATATTTTTTATTGATGGTATACTTATTATAGAGTTCAAAACTGACAGATGTCAAATGTGGCAGCTATTGGCCAGTTACACCTAAGAATAAATGTGAAATGTGGCAGTTACATGTATGAACATAGACGTACGTAACTGCCACATTTGACATCTGTCAGTTGTCAAGTTGCTATTATTTTTTTTGTTTCGCAGCACACCAAGGCACGATCCTATTAATGCATCCAAACGTGTGGTATGTCAAAGATAAGATTCAAAAAAATATTTCTTAAAAACGATACTTAATAAAAAAGAAACCGGTAACAGTTTTGAACTACATAATAAGTCTACTATAAATAAAAAATATGATATGCACCACTTCAAAAAACATAAGGTTCCCTATTTAAGTAGAAATACCTTTCAGGAGCACTGATATGGGGACATGCAGCGACTGCCCCGAGAGTCTTCATATTGCAAAAAAGGGCACTCCGAAATATTTACAGTGTTCCTGCGCGAGGGACTTGTCGAAGCATTTTTAGAGAAAGTGGCATAATGACATTTTATTCCATCTTCGTGTATAAAAACTTATTATATGCTCGTAAACATTTGAGTGGCAGCAAGAAAATATGTGATATTCATAAATATCCTACAAGAAATAGACATACACTCTGCCTCCTACTGAGAGTACGCCTAGCGAAATGTAAAAAATGTTTCATATATCAGATTTGTATCTACCTGACTCTATTACCATATTGAATGGCATTAAATTGTATCTACCTGACTCTGTTACCATATTGAATGACATTAAATATAAACTTTACCTTAAAATAACTTTGACCGAAAATGCTCTGTACAATTTAAAAGATTTTTATGACATACAATTTAAATTATAATTAAGTTACATACGTAACGATGTATAATTGTTCTCACATTGAAAGATTGTAAGTCTAGAAATAAGACGTATTCTAGTGCATAATGTATGTCAACGGAATAAATATTTTTTGACTTTGACTTTGACTTGGACTTTCAAGTGTTGTGTATAAATGATATTAGCATCATATAATTTAGACAATTAACTATTTCTTAACATTATAATAAACTATTCAATGAATTATGAAGTTAGGAATAATCTTGCTATCGTAGAAACTACCATTTAGACGGAAACCAATTCGATTCCAGGTGAAAGTACTGCAAGAGGAGAAAATGACGCTTCTGAGCGAGGTAGCGCGACTGACGGCGGCGCGTCAAGACGAGCTCCCGGACGATGATGACGCCGAGTTGGACGAGGCGGGCGCCTCGCTCGGGCCCGCGCACGCCGGCACGTTACGGTACAGGTGCGTGGACAACTAAACTACATTGCAGGTGAACGTACTGCAAGAGAAGATGTCGCTTTTAAAGCGAGGTAGCGCGCCTGACGGCGGCGCGACAGGACGAGCTCCCGGACGATGATGACGCCGCCGAGTTATAATAAAGTTTATGCATATTTTTCCTCCTTCCTTTCGTGTGAGTTGTTTCATTCTGATATTTGTGATATTAGCAAATAAAAAATTGTTTACGACTGTTAACAAGTTCGAAAAGGTAAGTAAATTACGATTGTGTGAATAAATAAATAAATCCCATCAAAAAATATTTTCACGTAAAATGTTGCCAAGACGAGACGATATCGCTCGCACTGTCAAAATGTTATCAGATCTCATGTAGAGCCAAGCTTCTAAACTACACGCCCTAACTCTGTAAGCCCTAACTTCACAAACTCTACACCTTATTCAAAATATGTGGCTTGGCCGTTTCGCTACTGTCACGGCAGGGGCGTGCGTGCTGAGCCCCGCAAAAATCTGCCAACCATGCCTGGGTTCAAGCTCGTGACCACAAACTTCGAGCTCGAAGGATTCGTTATAAGAAAAGGACATTAAATTTCGCCGCCAGTGCGAAAGGGTGATCCGTAAGGCTCGTTTTGACCACATCAGAAAAATAGGGGCCAGATTATCAGCCTACCCTCCTGGTAGTAAGCAGTTCTGGTCTTTATCCAAATCGGTTGAAACCAATTTCTGTCGTTCGATGTTTCCTTCCATGCAGAAGTCTGATGACATGCTGGCTGACAGTGCGAGCGATATGGTCTCGTCTTGGCAACATTTTACATGAAAATGTTTATGGTGCTTGCTTTCTCGAAACTTTATTTCGCGAAAAAAAGCAAGTAGGTAATTGTGAAAGGCACCGGATTCGTAATTAGTGAACACTAAAGGAAAAGTGAATCGTAAATTTAACACTTATCAATAGGTGCTGATGGCGAATATTCTTGAGGCTTTTAAAGCAATCTGCATACCCTGTCTAGAAACTATGTGAAAGCACTGATATGAAATGTGCCTGTAAGACATTCCATTAGTCTTTCCTGATCAATTAATCGCCTATTTGGAGGATGGAAGTCGCCCTGTCAAGTACGCTAGTCCATAACCTTAGCATTATTTATCGTCTATTAGCCTCAAGCCCCTATTTAGCTTCTGTCTTTTATTTTTGAATTGTGCCTGCATTTGCCACAGTAACATGCGGGCACAGTTGGACGCTTTGAAAGACGAGTTGGACAAAGTGGAGCTGCAGCGGGACGACCAGCGCGCGCGCGCCGAAGCGCTCGAGCGGGAGCTGGCGCTTATAAAGCTCAGGAACGAGGAGCTGCAAGTCAGTATTTGCAGGTTTGCGGCATATAAAGCTACAGTTAGGTTTTTGAACCTGACTGTGCCTTTATAGGCCGCGCCCAATAAAACGATAAGAGTGCGCGGTTGGAGAGTGTAGGTCCGGGGAAACCTCCGATACGACTACGAGGCGGTTTAAACACTGGAATACTCTAAGAGTGCGCTCCAGTGAGAATGGTTGAACGGCTTCTACCGAATCTTCGGTGTGAGATTTATTTGCCCCCTTATTCATAAAACAAATCTCTGCTGACTAAAATGTGTTTTGTCCTTTTCTCACAAACATAAATATCAAAGTGACAGATAAAGACGTGAATTTTAGCGCCAATCTAACAAAAATATGTAGGTTTGATGAACTATTATGAATAAGGGAGTTAATCTTTATTATACAAAAAGAAATCTTAACGTAAAAGAGGCGACTTTAATGTCATGTGGCGTCCTCTATCAGTAAACCTTCAGGCAAAGCAGAAAGATTGTAGATGATGCAACTCATACCAGGAAAACATATCAGGCGGGCTGCACGCTTGTTTGACACCGACGTAAAAAAAAAGACTGAAATGTAAGTTTATCAAAGTCGTTTACCAGGAAAGGTACTACAGAATATTGACTCCATAATCTCCATATAATATACATCTGCAATATGGTTATTTAAATAATTTTGGACACATAGCACATAACATAGACATATAGCAACATAGGCATATGGCATTATGAACCTTTTAAAAGATAGCTTCGCCTTCTAGCTATTAAGGCGCTGATTGAATGTTTTTTAGCCTGGCTCACTTTCACCAAGCGTGTATAACGTGTGATAAGGAATTCCTTCTAATATGTTATTTCTCCGTTTTGAGATAATTTTACATTGTCTCGCAGATAGCAGCATCAGAGAACGTAGCTCTAAAGGACGAGTTGGACGCTTTGAGGGAGACAGCGGCTAAGGCGGCTGCGCTAGAAGCCACAGTGGCTTCTTATAAGAAGAGGATGGAAGAACATGTCGACTTGAGGAGACAGGTAATACTAGAGGCTAATACATATTTGAACAGTATCTTTTAAAAATGGCTTATTTCCACTTACTTTGCGAAATCGAGAAAAACATAAATCCACGATTTTATATTTTTGGGTGCATATGAGGAAGAAATAGGCCCTTTTGACCCGAACTGTTATATTTGAAGCTTTTTTAGAGAACAAGGAGAGAGTGTTTAGAACCTTATTCCCGTTTCTGTTTTAACCAGAACTTTATATATAGGTTTAAAAAAGAAAAATGTAATTAAATGAACCCTTTTGATTTAACCAGAACTTTATTTATAGATAAAAAAAATGTAATCAAATGAACCCTTTTGATTTAACCAGAACTTTATTTGTAAATAAAAAAAAAAGAAAAATGTAATTAAATTAACCCTTTGAAAAGACACTTCTATCTTGTCAGATTTATTACCCGGTACTGTATGCTGTAGCATGCATGACCTGCTTCTGGCGTGGTTAAACAGATTCGTAACTATATAAATTATATAATTAACCAGCACCGTCACAGCACAGTTACAGCACCGTCCAGATGCGTTTGGAACTTTTTTTTTATTTGGGGACAGCCTTACACAAATCGATCTTTTGGTGCATTGTTGTCGTTCATTTTTTGTTTATTTAAAAACTAGCGACCCGCCCCGGCTTCGCACGGGTGCACTATTTAATGGATGTTATTATACATATAAACCTTCCTCTTCAATCACTCGCAAAAAACCGCATCAAAATCCGTTGCGTAGTTTTAAAGATTTAAACATTATACATAGGGATATAGGGACAGAGAAAGCGACTTTGTTTTATACTATGTAGTGATAAAATTTCTCTTGGTGGTTTTTAATTTACTATTAGTCTATAAAAAGAATTTCATCATTTTTCTAAACTTATTTATTAATTTTGAGATTATTTATTAATTGGTTTTGGTCATAATTTGATGGTTTACTATTCATATAGTAATATATTATTATTCATTCCCGCTATTGCTACCCGCCCTTAGTATTTATGGTTTCGTATCAGCGCTAGGTTATTTTGAATTCGATTGTATGTGTTTTCTAATAAGTGTTTGGTTTATCGTAGGTGAAGCTGCTCGAGCGAGCGAACACGGAACACGTGCAGCGCACCATAGAGCACGAGCAGGCGGCATCGCGGGCGAATGCATTACGCGCTAAACTAGACATTTACAAGAAACAGGTATTTTAATCTGTAGGGTGACATATAAACAAACAACTTCGGCCTCGAGGGCGAATGCATTACCCACACCCTAAACTAGACATTTACAAGAATCAGGTATCATTATAATCTGTAGGTCTCTTTGGGTGACATATAAACAAACAACTTCGGCCTCGAGGGCGAATGCATTACCCACACGCTAAACTAAACATTTACAAGAAACAGGAATTATTTTAATCTGTAGATCTCTTTCGGTGACATATACAAACAGCTTCGGCCTCAAGGGAGAATGCATTATCTACACGCTAAACTAGATATTTACAAGAAACAGGTATCGTTATAATCTGTAGGCCTCTTTCGGTCACGTATAAAGATACAACTTAACCCTTTGAAGAAGCAAGCCTAAAGGTCTTAATACACGCGTACGAGACTTTCATGCGAGTTCCATTACATTGCGCGATTTGATAGAGCGATTGAACTCGTTATACCTCCGTGACCCGCAGTGTACCTAATGATACTCGATCGACCAATACCGACTGTAGGTGTTATGTGCGTTGTCAAAGTTACCTTCACGCTTTACACTATAGGTCATATTCAATCCCTTATGGAAATGAGTAGGCATGTAGGTGTCACTGCCTTACATGAAGAATAGCGTTCAAAGGGTTAAAGAAAGTAAATATTGAAGGTTTCTTTGCGCGACTAAACAGTGCCGCAGTCGTGCTTGCGAGTATTCATCCGGCTTTGATACCTGATTCCAAGATTTGCCGTAGACACTATTTTTACTAAAGCTTCTGCATCTGCCCTATCACCCAGAGGAAAAACTAGACCTTGTTGGGAGTAGACCGCTGTTTTCATTCATCAAAAGCCATTGGTAAATATTAAATTATATTTCGTACATAAGTTTTTTTTTAAACCAAGTGGTAACCGAGCGGTAAGGCGGATTTAAAGTGCATTACCACTCAGCTACAGTGGCTCTATCACCTATTAACTGATATTTATCTAAATTAAACCTTTGTTTATTTCTAGGTAATTGACCTAAATGAGAAGTTAGACGCCGAGATCACAAAAGCAGACAAATTGGAGATAGAGAACAAAAAGTTATCAAGTCGCGCCGCCTCGCTGCAGCGAGAGCGAGACAAGCTGCTGGGTGACAGGGACACACTGCGGGAGACCGTCGATGACCTATACCACTACACCATCACTGCAGGTGAATATGGACTCTGTTTGCGTACTAACAAAGTTCAAAATTAAAAGAACTTTACGTTTCCATACATAGCTTACACCTAGGAGATAGAGAAGAGATAGAGAAGTTGTTACGCGTTATTTTGCCAAAATAAGTGATTTCACTTGTACCCGACTATTGTTCTAAATATTCACGGAGTTGTACACTGCATATGTCTCCATTTTTTCACTAAGTCGACTTCGGGTGAGTAAAATCGATAATTCCAAAAATGACTTACGTTTATTGTAGTTGCAAGCATAAAAAATATCGACGAAATGAAATGTTGACAAAAAGAAGTGTTGAATATGTGTATTATAAATTAGCCGTTATCGGAATTTTCCGACAGTCGGGGTTAGCTGAATAAACCTTACATTGTAATTTAATTTTCATTTTTATTTCCAGGCCCTAGTGAAGACAATGTATCACAAGAACTGATTCCCACGGAGATGAAGGACAAGCTAATCCGGCTCGAACATGAGAACAAGCTTCTACGGCAGAATCAAGGCGCGCAGGCCGACCAGGCGTCTGTACAGGTCAGACATTAAAAAAAAGTATACTTAACAAGTCACAGATGTCACAGATGAATGCCATCGGGACCAATAACGGATCAGTACATGTTTGCCCCGTCAATAACATGCGAATCTATCTATCCATTCAAAATTTATCTTGGTAACAAACATGATCTTAAGTTAGGTACTGCATGTTACTATTGCAGTTATTAGCATGATAGCATGCTACTATTGAGTAAAAACGTACTAGCATGTGTGTCTACGACGTGCTCGTATTCGCCATGACTTAGTAGCATGCTGATAAAACAGCCCCTGCTAACTTTGATATGATATGATATGATTTCTTAATCTCACAATACAATTTCACTTAAAATTACACGTAGTCAATTTTTAGGAATTGAAGTTGTGATCCTCAGTTGTATAACATAATCAAATTACAATAAGGATTCTGATACCAAATAAGAAAATCAATAAGTTCGAATTTTCTCAAAAAAGGATCAGATTCTTAATCAAATGGCGAGAAACGTAACTCAAAAGAATAAATAATTACATAATTATAAATCTTCAAAGTTTTAAGAGGTGGTAACTAGAAGGATGCTTACAATGAACGCCTTACCCGATAATATCTATGGTGATATGAATGGATCGTCATTAATCATAAAACTACCTCCATAATTCAAATAACTGAACAATTCAGATGTCATAAAAATGAAATGACATACTAATATTATTAATTCAATCAGTAATGTCATACAAAGTACATCTATTGAATATAATAGATTTTCCAATAAAAAGTTTCGAGTCTTAATTTTTTTTTGACTTTTCTTTTTTTAATGCTTGGCGTAGGCGCTCTTAACTTTGAGTGTGCTACTTCAAGTGCGGGGTGGAAGGCGGTGGTAATTTACAGAATTAGCAAGTGTGGACGCGCTTGCTTAAAGCATGTTTATTAATTCAATGGAACTGGCATAACATACTGACATAATCGTTTTAAGCATGCTTATAAGCATATAAAAAAGAAAAGCTGGAAAAATGTATCATCAAAATCAAACATTTAGGCTCGGTTTTATAAAGATCCGTTAGACCTTATGTCGGTTTGTTATGTCAAAAAATGTACTGAGTTACTGAAATTTGATCTGACATTTGGTCTAACGGATCTTTATAAAACCCGGCCTTATTCTGCAAATAGGCCATAAGGGCACTTTTACAACATTTTTCTTGTCAAAATATTAATTTACAGTTCAAGAAAGAATAATAATTTCGAGTTTACAATTATAACAAAATTAATGTCGTACAGTGAAGATAAACGTGCAAAGTTATATATTACAAATATTACAACATCAGTAAAGTTAGAGATGTATAGAGAAGAATAAGGTCTCAAGATTAAACAAGGAGTATAATTAAATTAATATAATATCCCAGAGATATCCCACATGGTCTCTGAGCGTCAAAATTAAGATTAATTTAATATTGTTAGAGATGTATATGGTCTCTAAGTCACTGATAATAAAAACGAATCCACAACAGGATGATGTCTCTTGTCAATCCCCTATAAAAAGACACTATTAACGTAGTCACTATGACCTTGCAATCATGAACAGACCGGACTCCACAAACAGCACCCGATCATGAGTATGACGCGTATCTCAGCCATCTAAATTACACTGACCATTACACTGAAAAAGGTGAACAGTCAGCATAAAGCCAGATGCTACTGGAGTACCCGACGCTTGTCTTCCGTGACTAATAAAGTTAACTCTCCAGGCCTTGTTGGAGGACTACCAGCGTCGTTTAGAGAAGCAGCGAGCGCTACATCGCGAGAGCAGCCAGCGCATCATGCAGCTCGAGGCCGCGCTCGAGGCTGCGCCCGCGCCCAACCCGCGCCTCGCCACCGCCATGGAGGACAGCCAGCGCAAGTGTAAGTGTAACATTAGAGAAGCAGCGGCTACACCGCGAGACCAGCCAGCGTAAAGCGCAATACTCGAGAATTTTTGGTTTACCAAAACTTTTGTCGCATAATTTGGTACAGAGATATCAGCGGATTGTTAACGAGCAGAGGTCCATTCGATTGTTTGAAATGCAAGCGCGCACTCTTAAGGATGTGTAATGCGCTTTGACACTTTCTGATGAGGGCTACCGCGTATGAATTCCCCGCTAGAGGCGCTAGTAGGATGCGAG
Source organism: Epiblema foenella (assembly GCA_963556455.1). Taxonomy (NCBI): domain Eukaryota; kingdom Metazoa; phylum Arthropoda; class Insecta; order Lepidoptera; family Tortricidae; genus Epiblema; species Epiblema foenella. The sequence continues at coordinate 12,540,549 of OY747102.1, forward strand.
TCCTCCGAAATGTCAAATTTTATAGTTTGTAGGTGAGCTTCGCGAGTTTATTTCTAATTAGAGTAATATTGTGAATATTCTGTAATACCTGAGATTATGGAAAATATGAGATACTTAGTGGTAAACGAATTTCAGTGCTTTGAGACAATTTTATCGTTCGTAAACTTTTATTCTAACTTCTCTGCGCATACTCTACAATACGGGATGTTCGATATTTTTACGGTACGGTTTTAATGTATTAAATACGATTTCAACGTAAATTTTGTTTTATCGCAAATAATAACTAATAACAAACTTTGACAGTGACAGACACTGGCGTAGTGGCGCCAACTGGTGAGCACAAAAATGGTAGCCCTCATTGTGTGTTAAGCCGGTTTCTCCCGGCGAAAAAAATAAACAATAGCATTCTTTTGTAATGATCCCTGGGATCCTAGGGACTGGTAGACGACGGGTTAACATATAGCATTGTTGAACACATATCTTATTCTAATATGCGATTGTCATGTCATCTATTGTAGCGCTACAAGTGGAGGAGCTGCAAGCGGCGCTCGCAGAGGAGCGGCGGCGCGCCGGCAAGCTGCAGGAGACGCTCGCGGCGCGGGACGCGGAGCTGACCGCCACCGAGGACAAGTACAAGCGCTGCGTGGAGAAGGCCAAGGAGGTCATCAAGTCACTCGACCCCAGGGCCGCGGGTAACGTCTCCAACCTACACTATACTCTGTTCATTATGCCAGTACAATTCATGCAAACAAATCACATTTGAGTATTTTAAAGGAACAACTTCAAGTTAATATAAGAAATAAATACATTTACCCTAATGTTTGATATCGGTTTGAGAGTAAATACACGTATGTATAATTATTTATTATTAGGGCACTGTTTTTTCCCCCGCCCCGCACTTTGCAAGAATTACAATATAGCGCATGTGAGAAATATTTAAAATTCAGGTTACGTGTTCATTTATTTATTTATTTGGAGAACCATCAGCTTACAAATATACAATAAGTATGCAAGACAGCCGCGCCGGATGAATGAGCGCTTTTTTCTTTTTCGGCAAAAAATACATTTAATTATTTGTAATAAATCAAATATTAATTAATTCTAAAATTTAAGTCACAGTTTTATTCATATTTAAACGTAATTAAACTACTTTAAGACATAAAACCACTTCCTAAATACATTTGATTTGGCTGAATGCTGACAACCATGGCATGTTGAAAAAAGTGTATCAATTAAAAGTTAAACCGATTTTTTAATTCCCTTTTCTTTCATTCATGATTTCACGATTTAATTTTGTATTGACTTGGTATTGTTTTAATAATATGTTTGTGATATGTGCGATGTCTACGATTGTTAAACAGAATGTATGTAAGCTACTTCAGTTGTAGACCAGGTTTTGCTTTGTCTCTTAATTACGGTTTTATTTTTATATTTTTGATATTTTTTCGCAGCTTTAAAAAAAGTCGTTTGATATACGTGCGAAGTGTCATTTTTACTCGTTCCGAGTCTTTTCCAACAAGACAACTCCGGACTCGTGCGAAATGACATACCTTCCCCACCTGTATCAAAATGTACTATTATAAGGCTTCTACTAAATATAGGAAAAACAGTTTCTTAGGCAGGGCCGGCATGAGTCTAAACAGTCTTGATAAATATTAGACTTTGACATATTTAATGACAATATATCAGTAATTAGAAAAAAGTTAATTGAATTTTATATGGATGATACTTCTAGCGCAGGTTCGGGTTCGATTTACTAAAGTTATGTAACATGTATTTACTATGTATTCTTCTCCTATATATATTTTTAAAAATTATATAAGTGAGAATCTTTAATTAGCTATATAATTCTATTGTAGTTTATACAAACGTTTGTTTTCCGTTGGTTTTACTGAAATAAATAAATACGTGTCTGTGTTGTCGCGATCGCGCGATGGTCGTCCCCGCCAGTGGGACTTGTGACGCACCGCTGCCCTTCTTACCGTTCGTCGGAAGTCGTCGAATCCTAATGTTTTAATACTTTTGGGTTATGTATTGTAAACTGTTAAATCGTCTACGCGATTACGAGCGTGGAACCAGTTTTAGATTCGTTAGTGTATTGAGTTTGATATTGTTTGTTTGCAGCGTTGCCGTCGCTGTCCGACATGACACTGGGCTACGCGCGTGGCGGGGGTGCCGCCGCGAGAGGAGACGCTACGCCCAATAACAACCGACACGAGTCAGTACATTCATACTTTTATTAAGGATTTTTTTCTAATAATAGCTATACAATAACAATATAACAAGACCTACAGTTTCCTATATTTTTAACTAATTACATGTAACTAAATCACTAATGACTGTTAACAAATATCATATTTTGCTACATTTTTAGTAAGTATACACACTAAATATAAGATCTATTTAAAATGAAACCTAAAAAACCGCAACAAATATCTTGACAAAAAAAAACTAAAATCTTGATACTCATTCATATGTGTTGATACTCAACAGTGAATGGGTACTTATGGCAGCATGTGCTTACGTTGCACCGATTCGCTATTGTATTCGAACAAAGTAAAGTAAAGGCGTAATTGCCAGGCCCCATAAGGTCCCTTTCAATATGGACTATCACATTTTAACATAATATATTCTTCTAAAACAAGTCGAATAGCATTATATTGTGTTGTAAATCATTGATGTAGTACCACGACCGGCGTGGAAGACATACAAATTACGACTGAAATTGCAATAGATAACGTCAGATAATCCGTCAATAACACATTGTTTTGAATAATAAGTTTCTGTCTTCGCTTCGCTTAGACCGGAATCAGTATCAGTGGACATCGCCATCGATGCCCTTAGTGAATCCTTTGACATGTTTGCAACCTGTGACTCCATGTTTTTACTGACCGATTTTAACGTCGACATACAGCAACATGATAGGCCTAACGCGGACAAGTTAAAAATATTCCTATCACATAGAAGTCTCAATCAACTGGTAAATTAACCCACTAGAGTGACAACAGGGAGTCCATCCTTACTGGACTTGGTGATAACAGACTGCCCTAATTTATGTAAGGCGGTGCAGATGCACCATAACCCGCAGTTGAGTGACCACGCGATGATTTTGGTAGAACTAGTGATACCCAAACCGAAACAAATGCCTAAATACATCCACAAACGTCTTCTCGGTAAAATCAATATAAAAAATTTCAACGCTGATCTTAAGCGTATGCCATGGTGTGAAATTGGAGATATTGAGGATTTAGACAGTAAAGTCAACCGATTTAACCATATGATCATTGATCAATAGCCTTTTCGACAAAAACGCACCAATAAAGAAACTACGCCTCGATTGCAAAAACCACCCCTGGGTAACAGATAATATAAAATGTATGATGACTTTGCGAGATATTGCCCTGCATAAAGCTCGAAAAACTAAGAACGAACCACATGAGTACTGTAAGGAGCTCCGTAACTGTATAGCAGCTGTTGTATAACAGGAGCGCTGGAAATGTGGAAGCATCTGAAGAATTCAACAAACTTGGGAGAAACCGATACTTTTTAACACTTCCACGTAACTCTGATACCAACTCGGATATGAAGGCTTTATTTGAATATAAAAAACTATGATTTTGTATTTAACATAGAAAACTGTTCTGAAAACAAATACTCAAAACCATTACTTCAATAAAAACGAATGCTAGTGGCCATGATGGAACGACGGTCGAGATGATTCGCCTGACACTAGATATAACTCTGCCTATAATAACGCACATCATTAACACGTCAATTCGAACAAACAGGTTTCCAGACGCTTGGAACCTAGCCAAGGTTAAACCTATAGCGAAATCGAACAGAACAGAGGATTATAGAGATTTAAGACCTATTAGTATTCTCTCGGTGCTCTCTAAGGTATTAGAAAGAATTGTCTGTGACCAACTTTCCAAATTCCTAGAGGACAATGACCTATTGCCATGTACACAATCGGGTTTCCGCAGTAAACATGGGACGGCTAGCGCAATGGCAAAGGTCACGGATGATATTATATCAGCGTCGGACAAAGGAATGGGTTCAATTCTTGTACTCTTGGATTTCTCACGAGCCTTTGACTGTCTCAACCCAGCACTACTGCTCACTAAAATGGCATATTACGGAGTATCCACAGCTGCATGCAAATGGTTCCAATCATTTCTTACAGATTGTAAACAGTACGTGGAAATTGAGACAAATCAAGGAGAAGCAGTGAGATCAAAAACGCGGGTAATCAATTTTAAGCCCCTTGCTATTTATTTTATACACAGCAGATCTAGAGAAAAATATTTAGTGTCCGACCGAAACACGTCTTTTTGCCGAAACCGAAACCGAAACCGAAGGTCCGGCTTTGGCTCTAGTTTCGGCCGAAACCGAAACTTTTATAGACGTGTGAAAATCGTCAAATAAAGTGTCAGTGGGCCATTTTTCCTAGACATATAAACAATGTAACTAGGGATTGCAATCCGGTATGATTCTCAATCCGGCTGGATTTCACTATATCCTGGTGGATAGAGCCGGTTCAGCCAAATTGGAGTTGAACGATTGCCTCTATTAAACAATGTCAACTTTGGTGGCATAAAAGGGTTTTTTCGGTCCCATTCGAGTCATATCACCAGATCTGTTAGGCCAGGGTACTGACCTCTGCCCAACAGATCTGGTGATATGACTCAATGGAGTATGCTGATAAGCTGAAGTACAAGTATGACAAGTTCCCTGCCTTGGAACCAAAGTACGAATTTGTCCCTGTTGTGGTAGACTGCAGGATCCTGGGGTTTGGAAGCCAAGGACTTTGTTATAGATTTGGGTCGACGACTGAAAGATAGACGGGATCGTATATAGTGCAGCAGATTTCGCTAGCTATCGTGGTGAAGGCAGGTGTCATGGAGACATTTGAGCTAGCCGCGATCCGAGATGGGCCATTTAACTAGGAAGGCATAATTAGTGTTTAAGGTTAACGAAGTCGACTACTACTACGGAAGCGAAAACCACTCGTGGCCATGCCATAAATTTTTGAATGATTGAAGCGTCTTATTGATTTGCATTAGTGTCGAATTACCTGACGAAGAATTGCAGGTTGTGATTGGCGGTTTAATATTGCTGCCTTTTTGTGACTTAAATATTATTTATATATTCGTTTAATATTCGTTTAATATTAACAATGCCACGTTGTAACTCGGTACGCTGAGCATGTAAATATAAAGATCAGAAACGCCTTCTACCGACTTAAGGTACTGTACAGGATTCATAAATATCTCTCAGTAAAGGTCAGAGAAATCCTTGTAGAATCCCTAGTACTGTCACAATTTAATTATGCGGACACAGTGTATGGACCAAGGCTCCTAGCTCAAACAAAAAAAGCCCTTCAGCGGGTACAGAACGCTTGTGTCCGATTCTGCTACGTGGTTTCGAAACGAGCGCATATTACCCCTTTCTTGAATGAAAATAGGCTTTTAAATATGAATCGGAGGAAACTACGTCTTGTTTTTGCGGTTAGGAAAATAATAGAGTTCCAGAAGCCCCATTACTTTTCTGTAAAAACTGAAATAGGCCCAAGACACTAGGGCTAGGTCGCTAAGAAAATGCACTATACTTGCGATCCCTCTATAAAAGACCGCGTTCTTTAGAGGGACCTTCAAGTTCGCGTCTGCTAAAATATGGAATGATCTCCCATCGCCTCTGCGAGAGCCCATGTTGATAAATTCAAGCGGCTGGTTCGATCTCATTTATTAAATGTGCAATGCGGGTTTTACTCTCCCTCTTAAAGACAAAGTTAAAGACAAATACAGCACAAGCAAACACAAACACACTCACGTACACACTCTGTCCACCTGTTTTCATACTCATACTCACACGCGCACACATACATTACATACATAAATACCCAAACACACAATTCCATACATATGTGTTTAAATCATCCCCGATGGCACATTACCGGTTCGATTTCTTATTTATTAAAATTTTTAATATTTTGTATTTTTATTTTTGTATTGTATTTCCTTCTTTTTTTATTGATAGTTTAAAAAAAAGTTCAAATATTAAAACGATGAGACCCTCGTAGCACAACATCTGACTCCGTTGCGCTCAATTATGCTTGCAACCGACCGAGCCACAAGGCCCAGGCTGAAAACCAGCGCTGGACTGTTTGTTTAGCACATGCTGAGACTGGGACCCATTGCCTAAGAATATCTTAGTATTAATTTTTATTTTTAGTTTTATTTTATTTCAATTTGTTACTTGTGTTGTTTAACTCGTTTTAGTGGCAATAAATCATATTCTTCTTCTGTCAAAAAATATTTTTTTGGTACAAGCATCAACTACTCTTGAGATGGTTCCAATGAAACCGAGCATGACCAGTGTATCTTGCCACCTTCTGTCTCCAGCGTCAGATTAGCTCGGCGGTGCCATAATATTGTACTGTCACCAAACTTACCATAACTACATCAGTATGCCAAATTTCAACTCAATTTGATACGGATAAGTAGCGGGAAAAAGGATTTCAAAGTTTGAGGACAACTTACACACATACTAACCTCTGAACAGTGTAATTTGTAATAATAATGCGTGGGTGCAGATGGAGCGGCAGCGGCAACAGCAGCTCGGAAGGGCGCGGCAGCACGGAGCAGCGGCTCCTCACGTCCGCGTGGTACCAGCTCGGCGCGCGCTGCCACCGCGACGCGGTCGAGACCCGCTTCGCGCTGCTCAGCGCCGGACACTCCTTCCTCGCGCGCCAGCGCCGCCAGCCGCCGCGCGCGCGCCCGGCGCCCGCGCCCGCGCCCGCGCCCACGCCCGCGCCCTGACCGCCCTGACCGTGACCGCAATCATGGCAGCTAACCTGATGTCCCCCAGAACAGTAAATGCCCGTCGTAGGGCCCGTCAGGTTGGCCGCGGAAGCAGGACGGAGCAGTGTGTATGACACCTGCGCAGCTGCGGGCGGTCGCGATTCTATTAGTGGCGCATATATACGACTAAAACTTGGACCCCCGAACGAATGCGTCCCATATGCTATTGTGAATTTTTTTAATAGTCCGACCAGCACATCGTCCCCGTAGCATATAAATATGGTTATTATACGATAACGCGCTCCGTTCTTCATAGAAATTTACCGCTCGTTCGGTACAAGTGCCCTACGGACGCAGAACCAGCCTATAACGATGAGTGAGCGACGTGCTATAACGCTGACGCCTCCTATTGTAAAATTCTGCAATGGAATTCTGTGGTCGAACAATCATGTTAGTTTTCACACTGAATCCTTGCGTCCTGCGTCCGATTTCTATGGATTATAATGTATGGTACATGTAAACTACGTCACATACTAGAAAAACACAATTAACGTACGTCTTTATTTCACCGTCCATTCAACTCGTACGCAGGTCGCGCTGCCGTAGTGTGACCTAAGCGTCGCATTATTGTTGCTGTTAGCTGTGGCTGGCTGGCCAGTATATTATACTGTACTAACACTTGGGGAGTACCCAATAATACAACAACAACAAATGGAGAAAGTGCATTTATTCGGCGGCGCTGGTTTGCCGGTGCCTTAAAATAAATATAACTAGATAATCCTCTAGCAGGCTGTCCAATTTGTATAGGTATATTGGATAAAGATAAGTCTTAGAAATTACATTTCTTTCTTAACCTCGTGTGAGACTGTTAACAAATATTTATTACTGACAAAGCATTAATTTGATTTTCAAAAAAGTCAAACGCAGTTACGGGGTTCAGAAAGAAGTCTATACAAATGTAGTCGCGGTAAATGTTACCTGTCTATTTTTCTATTAGTGTGCAATCGAGTGAGGTAGACGTACAGGAGCTCATTTTACAAAAGTATAAGCTACACAGTTGTTGCCAACTTTGTGTTTATTATAATTATATGGAGTGGAGTCGTCTCGATTAGATCGAAATTTATATCGCACGCACCCACACAATTTTATAAGTTTTTGATTTTCTAAATCTTTTCCCTGGAATGACAAGAATAAAACCAAAATAATTCAGAATGTATTTCTATATCTTCAAATTACTAATAATTAGCATTGATATTTAAAACATTTAATACTTTAATGTGCAAGAAAGCTTCACAGCTTCTTAGGACTGTATTATTATTAGCACATCGTAATACGATTTAGTTCAACGGCGACGACGATAATTGTTAGTTTTAAAATGTCAATTGATAGTGATTAAAATATTTAGGCATTTTTTTGGAATTAAAAAGACTATAGAAACAATTGTAATCTTAGGTCTTTAAGTTTTTAAATTATTTACAAAAAGTTTGTGTACCAGTGGAGGTAAAGGAGGGAAGGACACTGCTTTATTTTGTGAAATTATATTTTTCCCCTGTTTTGTCATAGTGATTTGAATGTCATAAATCATAATTTGTCACGTTTGTCATTCATTATCATTACTGCCAGCAAATATAATCAGTCCGTGTCGCTATCAAATTAATAGTCTTTTTCATTCGACTTGGTTGTAAATTTGTTGACAAAATTATGACTTTCATTATGATCTGGGACGATTCTGCAACCGGAATTGGTATATTTTTTTAGTTTTTAACACATACTTCTAATGATTACAATTCGATTGTATAATATGGTGTACCGAACTATATGGCCACTTTGGCTGCTACAAACTATATGACGTTATGACGCTGACTATACACAACTAATGATAACACACTTTCAGGAAGATCCCTATCTGTTCCACCCTGTATATTTTAGCACTGAAATTTGCTATGATTACGCAATAGCTAACAGTGAAATTTGCTATGATTACGCAATAGCTAACAACTAATAATTCTAATTGTGCGATCCAAATAATTAATTAAACCTAAATAGGTTTGAACAACAGGTTGACTACTTCTTTGTTGGAAGTATTTATTTTAAGGCTTATGTAATGCTTAACCATTGTTAAAGTTAAGCAATATATTAATACAGGATTACTTACAGTTTTTTAAAAGTTTCCTAATAGAACAAATTGATTTAAGATGTTATGATAAGTATAAACCCTTGAATAACACCCGAACCCACAAACAAATATTTTTTACTTATAATATTTAAAAAAAAAACCAGTGACTTGCATGTCAAGAATGTATTATGTTAAGAGTTGACACCTTATGAGTTGATCAGATTTTTCTTTCTATTAGGTATATGCCGTACCTGGTGGGATAGCACAACTTGCTGCCAAGTTGTTTCTCGCGTGACTCGGGGATTCCTGTCTCGCTCGAACTGTACGAATTAGTAAAAGGAATGTAGATTATTCTCGACTCGCGTCGCAGCGGCATTTGTGCTAGCCCCGCTGAGTGAGAAAACAGCAGTCATAGTTCTTAGTAATTTCTTTTATATAATATGAAGATGATTAGATAATTACACCGATAAAATTAAAGTCACAGTTTAGAAATATCGATGAGCATCGCACACACTACAACAAAAATTGATCGGCCCAGATACTTCACTGTCATTGAGTGACATTGACACTAGCGCTTATTGTGATAAAGCCTTTTTAACGTCATCGTGGTGCAACGAGCACGACAGCTTGCGACTACTTTAAGCGTCGTTGGCGTTCAAAAGGTTAGGTAATCCACTAAGCTGGAGTAAACTCCAGGTAAACTGCGTTATTTGTTATCAAGGTATTTAACGAAATAAGACTACTTTAATATCATCACACTTAAAGCCAATTATTTCTATAATCCACCTTTATATTTATGTGATAATTTCGTTGTTATTATAAGAAACGTCAAATTACGTACACCGTAATATTTACAAAATGTACCTTTAGTGTAGACTAATTATTTTTGGTTTATTTATTATGCAATATCCAATATGTAAGTGCAGTTAACAAATTGTTTATTTATATAACTTTACAATGTGTAAGTGAAATGTGATTGATTGTTGGAAAGACAATATACATTATATAATCAGTTTTGAGATGATAATATATAACTTTTTCCTAGCGTCGTGTTTTCATTTCACTGCACACCTTAATGATAGACCCTGCCTAGTAAGGTCATGCCATAGGTTACACAAATACATTTATGGCCGAAATGTACGTAGATTAAAATCTCGCATACATTTTTATTTTGAACCTGACTGTGGCTTTATAGGCCGGGCCCAATAAAGCGATAGGAGTGTACGGTTGGAGAGCGGCCTGGGGAAAATCCAGGGGAATACCTCCGACACGACCACGCGGGCGGTTTAAAACACTGGAATACTCTTAAGAGTTTGCGCTCCAGCGCAAGCGCGCGTTGAGCGGTTTTAACCGAATCTGCAGTGTGAGTGGAATCAAGCTACTGGGAATTTTGTCGCTGGTTCTCGCATACAACATGACTTCACACACACCTTCGAATTTCTTCGCAGATGTATGCACGTTTCCCCACGATGTTTTCCTGCGCTGAAAAGCTAAGGGTAAATATCCAATGATCCGAACCTACATAAGTTCAACCAAACATTTGGAAACATTAACTGGTATTAATTATTAACCGCGAGAGGATCTCTATGGAGAGAGCTATGCTCGGGGTTTCTCTGAAGGGCATTACGGATATTCGACGGAGAACTAGGGTCACCTACATATAACGCTTTGGATAAGCAGGCAGAAGTGGCAGCGGGCGGGCATATTTGTCGGACAGCCGATGGCCGATGGGGAGACAGAGTTCTGGAGTGCAGACCATGAACGACTCGGCCTGTGGGGCGACCGCCACCAGGTGGACCGACGACCAGAATAGTGGCGGGAAGCGCTTGGATGCGGAGAGCTGAGGACCGGGTGTGGTGGCGTGAATTAGGGAAAGCCAATGTCCAATAGTGGACGACTGCAGGCTGAGGATGATGATGATGTACTTATTATTAACCAGTTGTGTAATTTGTTTCCACGTTATTACACGTTCTTATGCCAAATCAATGGTTTCAGGCGAACCAGAAGACTGTGTTTCAAGAGCTTATGGAAAAGGCTCGAAGTGCCACAGACTCAAAGGTCCTATCATTAAATTGTCCAAATTATATCACAAACGTTCAGAGAATAATAAAACGCAAAGGATATTTAATAATTTATTCATAATTGAGATCACAAGCAACTTACAATAAAATTTATCTCCCTCTATTCCAAGGTCAAAACGAGGTGAGTACGGACCACAGACAATTTTGACCAATACGTTACTAAAACAAAAACCTAAGTACCTATATCAATTTAACTCTAACTTAAAACAATCTTCTTTCACTAAAATACAGTAAAATATTTTTATTATTATTATTATATTCGGTTACGTTACAAGTTAAAAAAATATGTATCACACATATGCGTATCATGTACGGATATAACAACGATGTGATGGTTCACATTATCCTATACCTACCGAGTGCTAGTTCCTCAGATTTTTTCCCGCCACTTCTGTTATTCACCGGTATACATAAGAAATGCGAGCTGTATCAAACCGCACGCAACTTTTTACATATAGGTATGTAAGTCTCGTATAAGTTAAACAGTTTTATCCTTACGATCAAATGTGTTTGAAACAACTTGCCCTCATAATTGTAGGTGTTCACACTCGGCCAATCGTCTAATTCTAGTCGAAGTCCTCGTCGGAGTCTGTACGTAGCACGCTGTCGGAGCCGGAGCCCGGCTCGCTGTCTACGGCGATCGCACTGCAATCAAATAACACTAATTAGTTACCATCGAAGATACACTTCAGTGACTGATAATGTGATGAGGTTTACAAATGGTCACTAACCTAGTTATCTGAATGTGACTTCACTTGTACCTGCATACCTAACTTAACATTTTCCAGGTAGCATCATTCTCAGTCACTGCTTTGGAACATGATTCGCTTGCTATCTAATCACAAGACTTAGCATAGGCACTAGTTTTTGCGGAATCGACTGACCTTTCAATCCAGAAGGGAAACAGCGACCATTAAGTATAGTCACATAGTAAAATATACGAGTAAACAACATCAATTATTAAACGCAAATGTCTGCATTAACTACCTGCCTACATACTATGTTGGTTTAGGTACTGGTACCTATAGCGGTTAATAGCCAGAAGTGTGCCGTTTCCACAAATTACGCACGGAACACTAAAAGCATGTTGTATTTAATTCAATCTAATTGTAATGGAGTACATGCCACAATCATTACAAAAATAAACACAAGTGCAGTTAGCGGTGGAGAGAGATTTAATTGGTAGGGAACTAGGTATTAGTATGTATGAGTTTGCAGAAAGCCGTCGCGCAAGGGCTCGCATGCATTTATCAGTCGGGCAAAAAAGGCAAAAACGCAACGCCGTAGGTAAGTAGTATGGTTATGATTGAGTTTTGTTATTTTATGCGATTCACTCGGTTGCTGTGATGGGACTTGCCTATTCACTGGTTCGCCATTTAAACTAATTTCAATGATGTTTCTGTAGAAACAAAACAAGTTATCAAGTTTTCGGTTAGTAACCTATCTGTGTCTAACCTACACAATGTAAAACTAGTGGCTCTGTGAGCTGCAAACCTCGCCAGTATTTATTAAAAAAAAACTTTTAAATAGTAGGTAAAATGTTTTCTCAAAATTTCCTAAAACCGCAGCGCCTAATTATTTTGCATAATTATCGAATTTGCTCACAAAATTTCACGAGAATCGTTTGAGAAATGTGACCCGTAGAGGAGAAAAAACCATTGTAAAAAAAAATGTTTTAGAATTTTTTTAAAAATGGAGTTCAAATTAATGCTCATAACATTTCACGAGAACCGGTTGAGAAATGCGACCTGTAGAGCAGAACAAACAGAAATTCGCCCGCAGAAATAGACGAATTCAATGAAAAAAAAATGTTTTTGAAAATTGACAAAAATTTATTCTACATAAAAATTCTATATACCAAATCATCGAACCTGCTCACAAAATTTCAAGAGAAATGCGACTATAGTAAAGGAGAACAGCCGGAAAACCGGACATACGAAAGCATTTTTGTCGAAGCTGAAGCAGAGACCTTCGTTTCCCTAGGTCAATATACGTAAGTAAAAACTTACTTAGGGTACCTACTTAAGGCATTTCTTATTAAAGACTTGATATGTAACTCTGCATAGCGCCAGCAACACACAGAGTCGCCATACTTTCTCGTAATACTTAAATAGGTATTGTAAAAAGAAACTTACAAAGTAGCAAGCTGTTGTAGCTAAATCTAGGTAGGTATAATGTTTACCCATTGAGGTCCTTTGTAAGCTGAATATCGTCGCTGGTGGCGGTGTCGTTCAGGCCGTTGAGCGCCTCACAGAAGTCGCTGCCGACGCTCTGCAGATGTTGCGTGTTCAGATGAAAGCCCTGTCAACAGCAAAAACGTCAACCGACCGCTTCCGCATACCAACCGCCCGTAAACGAACTTAATTAAATAGTTCTCTCAGGCCGTGCTTTTTACTGGATCCAACACTGTCCACATACATTATGACGTACAGGCTAGCGGGAAAACGACAACGCGATGCTCAGTCAATGTAGTAGGCTGAGAGCAAAGATGACACACGTTGCCGAGTTTGTTGATGGCCATATCAGGAGATCTAGCGGCTAACGAGGAACCGCTATGGACGTATTAGCAAGCGTCCTGAGAACTGAGAAACCTTCCATATAACTTTCCATGTCGATCATTTCTTTATCGAATGCATATTACGGCTCTGCGTCGCATTCAAACATGAACCTTACACTGGATCGCGCAGAATTGATTTAAAAGTTTAATTATCGAGCAAGATCCGAGGTTCAACAAATACTTTGTGTATATGTATATATATATATATATATATATGCGTATACTTGTGCAGACGCTATCAGACGTTCATATACAAATCATATGTTTACTAAACGCAATATGCGCCAAGATTACGCCCTCGGGTATTTAACCAACAATGTGATTAATCTTAGAGGCATGCGTTAATTCAAATTGCCTAATGGCAAAACAAGTGCAGCAGGATATGATCACATTTAAATACCATTAAAATAGATGGGAGCTACTTCAATTCCAGTCCTTATGGCGCGATTTTCATAATAATATTGTCATTTCTGAGTAAGTAAGTAGTTAAACTAAGTAGTTGACTGCTTGCGACATGACAAGAATTTTCTTCTGTTACGTACTTAGTAGCGTGACAGATGTAACCGTGCAGATATGTTTTGTTGACTCTTTATGAAAGATTGACAAGGGTGGCAAAAACTGCCTATCGATCTTCGAATCGTACTATAAGGCGAAGAGCGACAAACAAGGAAGTGAAGGATTGTCGACATTCATGGGACAAATCAAACACGTAATTGGTTGTTATTTGTCTATCTCTCCTACTTCCCAAGATTTATTATTTTCGCGTCTGGGTATGCTACGCCAGCCACGAAACTAAACTCTGTCTTGCATAGTGGCTTTCGTGAGTTAGTGAGATGAGGTGACGCTGACGTTACAAGGTGTTACAGGGCGCGATAATTCTCCAGGGATTTTAGACTCTAAAAGGACTTTAATAGAAGCTACCAGTAGCGATTCGGAGGCTAAGAGGCCCAACTCAAGGCCTTTAAAAAAGCATTCTCAAACTCATCTTGAGATCTGCCGTGAGAAATGTTAGAATAAAGTCATACAACCCTCAGTTATTCTCAAATCTGAATACTGTATCCGCTACGTCACCTGAATGATGCAGGATAGGGTGCCACCTCACGAAGCGTTTTGCCCCAGGCCACAGTACCCAAAAAGCGTACCTTAAAGAGTTCTCGGTCAGACCTGTTCCTCTTACCACTTCGGCTAAACTCTGCTCTTACCTCCGACGTGAAAATCACACGAATGCGCTTGGCAGCGATACCCGACGTACCGGACGGCCGGCATGTTCAGTCAGAATCAGGAGTAGCTACGTATATGAAGACGTCAAAAATCTGTATAATAAGGTAATAAGAGCTATAAACCTCTTCATATGCGTATAGCTACTTCTGATACTGACTGTACGACGACAAGACGGAGATTTGTTAGATGGATATAGCGAAATTTTTATTTTCTTGTAGAAAAATATCCGTTCGACTTTTTTTCTAATCGAAATCTTTACTAGTCTATAGCATTACTAGACGGAAAAAATGCAAATCTGTTTTTTACCCAATCGTAATATTTACTGATGTATAATTTTACTTGTAGAAGAAAATCCTAATCTGCTTTATAACCGATCTTAATTTTTGCTCATATTTATTTTTGCTTGCATAAACTAATCCGAAATGCCTTTTTATCCGATCAAAATATTTACTGCTATGTATTTTTATTGAAGGTTCGATCTCAATATTATCTACCATATTATTTATTATTCTACCAAAAGTTTATTCAGTTTAGTTTAGTCGGTGAGCGACTCGATACATTGCAATTATGTTATTTTAATCTTTTTATACCTACTGTGAACATTATACAATTAGTTGTTTGATTTTCATTACACAGCCGTTTGAAAACCCCTATAACTTTTTTCAAAGTCACTATTTCAAAACATAATAAACAATTATTAACCTTTTAACCGCCGTAGTATGATTTATAAGATAACATAACCCAGCTCATTTCGCCGCTGAATAAGATTAAGATCCGGCTTGGTATTTACATTTACCTACACTATCGCATCATGGATTATTCAAGCCCTACTTTGCGTGGTGCATCTTGGGGTTCGTATCGACGGCGACACGAGCATTGTAAGCGGTTAAAGGGACATATTCGAATTCAAATTAATCTTCTAATAGGTAGGTTAAGGCCTATCAAAAATGACAAAGAACATGAAAAACATTATTCAAAATTATCACAACAAGAACCTCTTTCAAGGCTTGATTAGATAAAGAGTAAAATCACTTGAAATAACAAGTGTAATATTGATATTGCTCATAAGTAGGAGCATAGCATTCTGGAAACATAACTAGGTAATGTAAAATATACTAATTGTTAAAGCCCGCATGTAACGACAATAGCCAGGACTTTGGAACATGGAATGATACATTGTTTTATTTCGAAATTATAAGTCAGATAGATATTAAGATCGGACCTTCAATAAAAATACATAGCAGTAAATATTTTGATCGGATAAAAAGGCATTTCGGATTAGTTTATGCAAGCAAAAATAAATATGAGCAAAAATTAAGATCGGTTATAAAGCAGATTAGGATTTTCTTCTACAAGTAAAATTATACATCAGTAAATATTACGATTGGGTAAAAAACAGATTTGCATTTTTTCCGTCTAGTAATGCTATAGACTAGTAAAGATTTCGATTAGAAAAAAAGTCGAACGGATATTTTTCTACAAGAAAATAAAAATTTCGCTATATCCATCTAACAAATCAAGACGGATGAGCAAACATGATGTCATTATTTGAGTTTTTCTAGCTGTCAAATATCGGTTTTTGTACAGAGGAGGACATGTGTTGATCTTCAGATGACCTACTACTGTACGTAAGTAATATTATTTAGGTACCTACCTACCCAATTCTGTGCCTCAGTTGTAGTAGTAGTATTCTGTGCGTCCATGGTGTACAAGCAGGAGTTGCTAAGGTAGAATTAGCTAGGTCCAAATCGCCTTTACCTTGAAGGAACCTCGGCCAAAAGTCACAGGAGGTAGCCTCCATGGTGTAAAAGCAGGCGTTGCTGAGGTGGCATTAGCTGGGTTCAAATAGCTCTTACCTTGAAGGGACCTCGGTCGAAGCCACAGAAGGTCGCCTCCATAGTGTAGGACCGAGTGACGCCGAGATGCCGCCACACGGTGACGCGGGCGGTGCTTTCTCTCTCTCGCTCCACGCGGAAAGAGCACGAGCCCAAGGCGAACGCAGGTGAAATGCGGTGCATCAAAGCCGGGAGCATCTGTTAAAAAGAATTTTCCGTGACTGTTGAACAGCTTTCTCTGTGTGAAATGACACCTTTAAAAGTTCAGAAACATTCCTTAACTGAATCTGTGACCACGTGTCGTACTTATTTTGTGAATTTATTGAGTTTATAAATAGTAAGCGATGTTGATTTTATTACGAAAACGTGGCTGAACATATCTGAATGTGGCTGAAACGTGTAAGTAAACCTGAAACCAATTTCAAGTCAAAACTAGGAACTATGCCATTAGGTGTACTACAGAACTATAAAAGGAATGTAAAGGTAAGTAGACCGCTTACATTACAACAATTTAGAAAAAGATAGTAAGTAACTACTTATAAAATATCAGTTGATATTTTATTTTGCTTTTACAAAAAGTACTTTACCTACTTTACATTCCACTTTTAACGCTGTGTACTTTTTTAGGGTTCTGTTGCCGAAGGGTCCAAACGGGACCCTGTTGCTGTCACTCACGAGTCCGTCTGTCTATCTGTCCGTCGTGTGGCACACAGGTTTTACAGCCAAACGGTTGGAGCTAAATTCTTCAATTTTTCACAGTATAAGCATTTTGTTGACGCAAAGCCATACAAATTGACAAAAAATATTTTAAGGGCTTCCCATGCAGTTAAAGGGGGGCGTGAAAAAAAATTTGATCTACCCCACCGAGTGGGATATCGTTTTTTCTTTGAAATTCCCTATTTTTTCCCATAAAAACCAACTTAATTTTGCGGTAGGTTTGGAAGGATAAATGTGCGCAGTCCTACGTAAACGCACTTAGCAGGTTTTTTTAACAAAGATACACGAAAATCGTTGTAATGTTCTACCACTACAACACTGCTAAACAGCATTACTCTCATATGCAATCGTACTGTCTGGGAGCTTATAAATAGAAGAAGATTAAAGCAATCAAGCAGTCACCCTCGAGGCTTTAGTTTCAGGCCCACAGAACTGATGTGGGTATCTACTTCTCTCTATGAAGTGAACAAATTCAGGTACTTAAGTCGTTCCGCCTCCTCTAAGCTCCGTTCTTTACAGTGAATGTAAATTAAAGACGATAATGTAAACGTAAACAATGAAATCGTATAAATGTATCGATTGGATAAAGCAAATAAATGATTATGATTTATGATGATTATTCCTCTACCCTAAGGTTGTCTGGAAGAGATCGCTCTTTAGCGATAATACTGTCTGTCGTTTGCCTTATTGAGGCGTTTTTTTTATTCAAGTGTGCAATAAAAAGTATTTAATTAAAAAGTATTTGTACTGTATTGAAGTTTACTGACGAGATATTTGACAGGCTCGTCCGGCACGGCGCGGTCGCCGCTGCACCAGCTCTCTGCGCCTGCGCAGCCGTAGAAGAACACGTTCTTCTTGCGCGAGTGTCCGTGGTAGTCGCAGTACACCAGCGGAGGCTTCTTCCACACACGTACCAGGTACTCGATTAGACCCTAAATATGGAAGCATACTTGATTTCACACTAGCCTAAGTGTTCTGTACAGTCATCAGCACCAATATCTGCCACCACAACGCGTGCTTAAATATCTGCGTAACACGTGTCAGCTAATAAAGCGGGCTTTGATGTGGTAGATATTATAATGCTTAGTAAATGTATAACCCGATATGTAATACCGCGCCTGAGGGGCTACTCCGAACTTCGTATCGTGCCGTCTCTCTTACTCATATAGTCAATAACACGAGATTGAAAGGGACGGCACGATACGAAGTTCGGATTTCGTAGTTCGGACTACAGGCTCTGGCGCCCGAGCATTTCTGATTTTTCAATCCCCAGATAAAATTATTTGTCAGATAAATGTTAGGTCTTACTTAGTTAAATAATGACCGAGATAACATGTTTTTAGAATAACTGTAGTTGCTAAATATGTTGAAAAATAAACTATTTCGCACTGTAATCATGCGTGCGTTTTGAACCGTTCACCGCCATGCATGAACAACTGCGTACCTACTCGTAATACTCGCCATACACGATCAATTTTACAGTCGTTAAAGCGGCGTCAGGTAAACTTGATCGTGTATGTGTATGAGTGTACATGAGAAGTCTACTGGAAGTGGCTGGAAGCAAAAAAAATCTGCCACCTGATTAAGATTGCAGAGTCATGTAAAATTGAAGTCAGTCAAGTGTGCATGACGTTAGTCGGTAAAGAGAACAATTAAATATAACTTTATTCTGAAAATAGAGATATCAGTAGTTAAATAGGCGACGTAGATCGTTAGCGTGGCGCATGGTTCTAGCGATTCTAGTACCAACTAACCGCACAGCCGGTCGGAGCAGGCAATAAATAGGTAAGACATACATTTTAGGTACATTATTGAAAATAATGGAAAAATAAGGAAACAAGCAATGTAATAGTTAATAAGTTATATTATCTACGTAGCAATTTTTTCACAAGATTTCAGACAATTTTTAATAAATCTGTGCATGACAATGACAACGTCCGTCATTGATGACGCCATGGTTTCAACTGACTCATGAGGTATCATGCCAACTTGAACGTGTGTGGTCTATATGGAGGCTCTGCCAACAACACGCCGCTGCAAACGCATTGCAAACTTGACGGTAAACTTGATCGTGTATGGCCAGCATAACACAACTTAGACAACTCAGATAAAATGATATCACGGAAAATTTCACGATTATAAACGTATCAGTATTAATAAAATATGTTTTAATTACGGTCTACCTTGGTGTGATAAATAGAAGGATGCAAAACGGGACTCGGTTTACTCCATCTCCGATTTAAATCTTCATTAGTCAGGCCGCACCGATGGCTGCAACAAGGATTAACATGAGACGGGATCGAGATAGCCGGCGAATTTATCAAACCGACACCGTGGCCGTGCGTGGCCATTGGACGTGTCCACCTCCAACATTCGGAACTAATTAAATGTGTAAAACTGACGCGCAATCTGGAAATCCTATCAGGATGTTTAGATCGAATCTAATAAAAAAAATATATATATTATTTGCCTAACCCATTGGAAATGCTCTTTCAAACACGTCCATCACTTCAAGCCGTTCCCTATAGTTCAATATACGGTAATCTCCGAGCTCGGAAGATGTGTGTGTTGAAACTGTACTTTGTGGTTATCGATTATCTAGCCTAATATTGTCTTTATCACATATTGTGTCAGTCGCCTCAAACAAAAATTATTTATTAACATCGTATTTCATTTTATTTATTATTGATATTTGGTTTTAGTTATCAATTTATCGTATATATAATCGATTTTTATCAAATAACGGAAATGTGTTACGTAAACTGTTTGCGTGGTGAATTATTGCTGTAAAATACTCAACAAAATACGAACTGAAAAAATGTAGCATAGGTAAAATTATGTTTAAGAAAAGTTGTTTGTTATTGTTTTTAGGTACTTAAGAAGCCCTAATATAATATTACGTAATTTTATTTATAATTTCGATGGGTAACGCATGTATACCGTTCTATGGGTGTTGTGATGTGTCAAATGTTTGAACTAAGAAATTACAAAGTATGAGTATCTAAGACAATAGGATCTTACACGTATTTTTGAAAAGTAACCTAAGGTAATCCGTACTTTTCAATCACCACGTGGAATTTTTATTTTTATTTTATAGAATCGATGAGTACTAAATAAAACAATAAGATTGAAATTTGCAGTTTTAATATCCGCTCGAAAACGCGAGCAGCCATTTCTATGACGTCATACGGCACATAGTGATTGGCAAAATCGGAGTTCAACCGATTCATTATTATATCCGTCACTCGTGTCAGTTATCGAGTATTATTGCATCTGCCTATGTGCGTAGTTGTATTTTTGTTAACTCAAATATTTTACAATTAATTTATGTTAGACTGTAGCTACGTTATTGTTTTTTTTCTTATGTCGATCGATTCTAATCGATTATCTTTATTTCGTAAACCATATCTATTATCGAAAAAACTGTATGCGATTTTAATTGGCCGCATCACTAATTGTGTCTGTCACAAGTGTCAAACACAGAGCAGTTAAGTCGGATGCACACAATGGGCTACAATCAACATCAAAAATGTCTATACATTCTGTACTCAATAAATTGACAAAATATGCGAACATGACTTTAATAACAAGGGCGTAAGAGCGTACAGCTATTTTTGTCGCTTTGGGAACGTATATTTATATATTTTATGCTTTTAACTGTACAGTCCGCACCACCAGATAGGTGCTGCTCCTTGCTTCTCTGATAGAGAAAGCACGTCTCTGATAGTCCGCAGTACTGCACGTGACCTAATGACCGGCAAAACAAACTGCAAAATGTTCATCGAATTGGTTACCTATTTTATTATAAAATATTTACCACGCTTTTATTGCGACAGTCAGCACATTAGATTCGCGACACGCACGCGTCGACAACAGCATTGATATAAAATAAATGATAATTGATTCGTGGGCTTTATAAGGTCAGTCTCAGGAAGAGCATTGAGGGACAGTTTAATATGACAAGCTATTAAATAAAATGAATGACTGACCACGTAGGAATCCGTCGCGGCGGCGCTCCGCGGCGGAAGCGCGCCGCCTCGGACCTATAACCCACGGGTTTAGTGGCTATGTGTGCAATTACAATCCGCGCTGACCACGAATATGAAACTGATAGAACAAAGACTGACCCACCCGCAGTCATTAATGTTATTGAAATAATTTGAAACAAATTATGCGTTGCCATGGGCAAGTTAGTAAAACTGTTTCCGTGTTAATCCACTAGCTCAGGTACTTGATAAATATACGTATTTACAATATGCCATCGGTATTCAACAAAGTATATACTCGTACTTTGTTGAGTAACAGCAGCGGCCGAGAAAGCATTATTAAGTTTTTTTGTAGAAAAGATAATTATTTCATGATTTCCATCGACGTGTCTCAGCGGCAGCCATAATGTGCGACGGCCCAAATATAAATCGAAAGATAAATGATTTGTTGTTGTCAGCATAAAGTCACGTACGAGACTGTAAATTTGGAACCAAATTTATGATTGGAGTTATCATACTTCAAGAGGTCAGATATGGCTGACAGTTCATTAACTTTTTTATGAGAAAAACTAGCGGCCGCCCGCGACTTCGTCCGCGTAGATTTTAGATGGTCATTTTTTTTCTGTCAGTTGTATGATGCTGTTAATCTTCTGTGAAAAATTACTCAAAAGAAAAAATAAATGTCCGCCATCTTGGGTTTGAAAAAGCATGTCATTTTCGTAATTGGCACCCCGAGGAACCTCGAATGACACCCATATCGGTTTTTAAGAAAATTAAATGTCCGCCATCTTGGATTTGAAAATGGATGTCATTTTCATAATCGGCACCCCGAGGAACCTCGAAGATAACCCCAAATCGATTTTTAAGTAAAATAAATGTCACCATCTTTGATTTGAAAATGCATGTCATTTTCGTAATCGGCACCCCGAGGAACCCCGAAGATGACACTCATATCGCGTTTTAAGAAAAGTAAAGATTTGCTCCCCGCACAAACTTGGAACCCCTTTTTACCCCTTTAGGGGAGCAATTTCTAAAAATGCTGAAATACGTTTTGTTGTATTTAAATAAAGGTTCTATAGACGAAATTTTTAATCTTTCACTTTAAAAAAAATTGGCTCCCCGTACAAACTTGGAACCCCCTTTTCACCCCTTTAGGGGAGCAATTTAAAAAAACGTTGAAATACGCCATTAATATATTTAAACAGAGAGTCTATATATAATTTTAAATCTCTCACTTCAATAAATACGTGTTTCATACAAATTTTCATCCCTTGTTTTATCCCCTTAGGGGACGAATTTCAAAAATTCCTTTCTTGTACCTAGCTTACGTTATAAATGTAATGGACTGTTCAAAAATCAACTCACTAGCGTTAGTAGTTTCGGCTGTGCGTTTATGAGTCAGTCAGTGAGGACTTCTTCTTTTATAGATAAGAACAGAAGTGAAATATAAAAGGTTATTTAAACGAATTTAGTTAAATATCTATATCTATATGTTTCACATTATCTACACAAGCTAGTACTTACATTAAAAACTTGCAGTACCTATTTGCAGGATTTAAAGTTAGATAGGTGAATGCCTAACTGTATCAAGAAAATATTAACAAGAATTTAACTTCGCTATTGTATTGTGTAGAGTACGGTACTGCGCATCTGCCGGGAAAGAAAGAACAACATCTTAAATTGTGTCATTATTTACAGCTAGGCAACTTCAGCTCAGTGCGTCTGCAATCTACAACGATTCACTGTAGCTCTCCCGTTATTAAAGGGCAATTCTTATAGTGTACGTGCTTCTGGCTACCATAATAGTATTCAGGCTACTCTGGTAGGTATACACAGTTCTACAAGTAACGGGACAGAAAGCAGTCTCACACATTTATTCAACGCTGTATATAAATTATTACATGCCAGTGCGTCCTGGAACTGGAAAAGTGCTGCAACATTAAAACAAAAACTTAACTGCCCCTCAAAATGACTTCCCAAGAACGCCGTGCTTTAAATTCACACCTCACAGATCTTGATAACGTGAACGAGTTGGGCATCGACAAATTATTTCTGAAATATACATTTTGAGCGCTCCGGTTTTTGTAAACCACTACATTTAATGGGATTCTTTAATTTGTGTTATTTAAGCGGACAATGTAAATACTATGGATCTAACACGTTGTGTAGGTAAGGACTGGCTTGCACATTTTTTCCTGATGGCGTAGTCGGGCGTTCGTTCAATTAGGAGTGGTTGTGGAGGCATCATTAGTAGGACCGGGTCCGTGGCCGCGCGGCCGCGCCCGGCCCTGTCCGCGTCCTTCGCCCGACGACCGGTTGCGCATCTTTTACTCTAATCAGGGAAAAAAATATGCGCCGGCCGCATGCGCGAACGAAAGCGAACAAGCGAGAAGTTGCAACCCGCCTGCCGTGTTTTATGGTAGATTGTTGCGGTACCATAGTCGCAATGAACAGGGCTGTCGTTAGCTTTAATCACCACTTAATAAGAACAAAAAAATATTTTTATTTTACTACAGCTTAACTACGTATAAGAAGTGTGGAGGAAGTAAGAAGTCGAAACTTCAAAATGCTGTCATATTGCGCCTGCTGGATTGCAAGAAATCGGGTAGTTATAAACTTCTTTCGAAACCAAGGTCGATTGGAGTTTGTTTATTGACATTGCAGACGCGTGCAGATATGAACGGCTCTCAAAGGCACGACTACATCGTGATTCTTTGATGTATCCTTTATACTTATGGTCTCACTTGATAAAGTACTTACAAGGATGGTAAATCGATGACAAAGAATCCCAACATAAATACAAGCACTATTTGATAATAATAAATAACAAATGGCAGCTACAGGGTGCATCAACCCTGCACAGGCAGGGCGCGGAGACGCAAAGCGGCTGGTTCAAGGGTCCGCCCGCCCATCTATTTATAGCGCGCGCCGGTGATGCCATCGGCCACGGGCCCTGCGCCGGCGCTGCCCGCACCGCCCTCGACGCACCCCTCGCACAACGCTCGCCCAATAAATAGACCAAAGATGCACTGCCATTTTATATTTATTCCTACTATTTATATCGTAATGACCATTGTTTCAGGCTCAGGTGGAATTAATAGCCAGCAGGCTATTTTAGTGCCACGCTCGAGATCGTCGTTACTTTGATAAATTGCACGTCGATAAAACAGGAATGCCATTCGCATTGCAATTGATACGTAGAGATAGTAATATTTCAATGGTGATAAATATCGACATCGACGGTTTAGATAAGTCGGCGTGGGGGAGCGGGGCACACGTCAGGCTCATCCGTATGCCGCGCGCACGCGCAGCTTCCTGCTGCGCTGCGCGCCGCACCAACCATCACTTCTCGATTGTTCCCTTTTTTCACTAGAAGCGTTCCGTTTGTTTTTTTATCTAGCACTTTGTTTTAGAGCACGGGGTGAGTGCTAGTTGTACCAGTCCTACGGACACTCGCTACAGTCAGCGGGGTAGCCGTGTACAGCGCTCGCCGCTGGCACCGGACACAGCGCGAGTTATTTACGATAGTCGCCAGACAATCGCCGGTCGCCGCTTATCCGGTGCTCCGGGACAACGACAATAACATGACGTGGCTGTCTTCATTAAATACCTCCTTAGGAATTATCACACGTGCCTAGTTTATTCTTGGCTCGCTGAATCACGGCTGTTCCGGGCGAATTATGATAACTTTGGATTGTGTATGCAAACAAAGTCCCTTAGAAGCGACATTATTTCCATTTATATCCAATGATACACTTGTATTATATCTAATCCTATTGGTAAGGTGATTAGGTTTTGCAAAGGGAATGGCATATCGCATGCTGTAATCAAGGCCCTGTGGGCTTACGGCGTCCTTTCACTAATTGATTTAATTTGTGGCTGTAGCCACGTGTGGCGGAAGAATATTTCGCTGCAGAGGACAGTTCAACGACACGCTGCATGGACGTCGCCGCACTAACCTGCGTCCTTCAAGGACTTAATGCGTCTATTAGACTATTAGTCTAACTCCACTCCGAAATTTATTTTCCTGATTATCCCCATACAATGTGTAACTCAAACAATTCTTAACGTATTGCTGACTTAACTTATTAATTCCTTATCGGTCTTGCTTCCCACATTAATGACGTGTCAACCATAAGACTAAGTGTCAGTACATCAAATAAAGGGTTAAGTGGAATAAGTGGATTAAATTATGTTTATGATTGATCATGATCAATTTTGCAGCGGTTGTTCATAATTACTGGTAATGCTCCTTCGGCAGATTTACTATTTGACTCAATTAAGCTTGTGTAAAAACAGTTACTCTTTTATGCTATACTAGTTTAGGGATGAAGTGACCCACTGGAATTTGAATTGAGTAAATGGGATAGTTTTTATCAAAAATGGAACATTTTTAGTTCTTATATAAGGTAACGCAAGTAAACATAAACTGCATGATGCATACTTTTGCATATTAAGGCCGTGCAACGAGAAATATCGCGTTCTTTGAAACGCTGTTCTGCTCCGACGAGGAAATAATAAGGATTGATTTTCATATATATGATTTAAATTTAAATGAAGTCGTATGATGCTTGATCTCGAACACCCTTACTCTCCCTTCCCTTCCTTTACTCCGATACTCGAATAACCTTTTATTAAATGAAATACATGACATTATTCAGGATATGCACAAGACTGGAACCATACCAAAAGAATTTCAAACAAGTAAAACTGTACCCCTTCCAAAGAAACCCAATACTTTAAAATGTGAGGAACATCGAACACTCAGCCTTATTTCGCAACCATCCAAAATTTTACTGAAGGTCATACAAAATAGAATCAGACCTAAAATAGAAACCCTTCTAGGAGAAGACCAATATGGATTTAGAAAGAATAAAGGTACTAGAGAAGCCATTTTAGCACTTCGAATGATTGTAGATAGATGATTAGATATTGGATTAAATACGCACATTTGTAGACCTAGAAAAAGCTTTCGATAAAGTTAACTGGAAAAAAATGGTGAAAGCTTTAAAGTAGGGGACGAGAAGGGAAAGGCTAAGATCCGACAAGGAGTCAGACAGGGGTGTTCACTCTCGCCACTCATATTCAACTTATACATTGAAAGCGCAATTAATAAAATTTTAGAAAGTATAATAGAAGGTATTAAATTTAACAGAAATAGAATTACATTTATTAGATTTGCAGATGATATTGTAGTTTTAGCAGAAGACATCATACAATTGGAAACACTTTTAAACGTAATGGACGCTATTTTTCAGGACTTCAACTTAAAGATAAATTGAAATAAAACCAAGACATTGATAACATTTAAACATAGAAAAATACATGAAATTAATAGTAGATTGTATGACAAGTGTCTAAAATGAGCCATATTACCACGAGATAGTTATTTTCCCGAACGCAGTGAGGGAAAATAGTTCGAGGGGTAATATGGCTTTTAGACCAGAGTTATACACTCTACTTTTCACTTCGATTGCGAGAAAATAAATAAACAAAGGTTAACCCACCCTAAATTAACAATAAATTCCACGGCGAAGATATATACTTTTGCAGAATGTTTTTTTTTCTATACTCCTTTGACACACAAAACATAGACAATGCGGTTTGCGCGCAACATTAACGCGCGAAAAAAGCTAAACTGACCTTCCATTGAGCGCTTCAAAGTGTTGCTCGAACGATTTAACCACTTTTTTTAATTATTGTGAAATAGGGACTACTACAAACTTAATCTTTAGACTCTTTAGAAAAAATAATTATGTTTCCAGATTGGTCGATTTTAGTAAAGCTGTATTCTGGTTGGTTAATACCCAGAAACGGCTGGCGATTGCTCCACCGACAAGAGTAACGTACTCTTAAATGGAAGAGAGAGAGAATACCCAATACCAAATATTTTTTTAAGGGTTAAATTAGTGTTCTGTGATTGGTGGATTTAATAGGTGAAGTATTTTTATTGGTCAAATTCAAATGTTTTGTAAATCATAAATATGTATTCATATTTTCCCTAGGGGTTAAATGTACTACTTTAGCCCCGCTTGACAAGTCTAATATGACACACTTTTCGAGCATGAGAAGTGAAAAATAAATAACACAGAACTACAGCGAGTCAAAAAATTTCAATATTTAGGCCGTATAATAACTGAAGACTCGAGATGCACTGCAGATATAAAAAATGCATATATTCAAACCAAAAATAGCCAAATCTATTAGAAACCGTTTTATCAAAACTTATATTTGGAGCATTGCACTTTATGGCTGCGAGACTTGGACCATGGCACAACGGGACAGAACGGCTTGAGGCGTTCGAAATGTGGCGCTGGAGAAGGATGGAGGGAATAAGCTGGACAGAAAAAGTCACCAATGAGGAAGTATTGAAAAGGGTAGAGAAGAACAGACATATACTAGATACATAGAAACACGAAGAGGGAAAATGATGGGTCATTTGATACGACACGACGATCTAATTCAAAAGATAATGTAGTGGAAAATTGAGGAAAGGAGAGGAAGAGGAAGGCCGAGGATTAGTTATTTGGACCAGATAAAGAAAACGATAGACGCCCAGTCGTATCGAGAAGCCAACTGGGGTTAAGTAGAACGGACTGAAGAGAACTGCACCGACAAGATAATATAATAATGATTATTGACTACACGATTGTGTTTCTTCTAAAATAGCCGAAACATGATGGCTTATATTTTCTCTATAGAAAGAAAACCCAAATGTGAGTCTTTGTTTTCCTTTTTTTACTCAGCCTACTAATACAATGCATTATTTATTAAAGGACACAATTAAGTTAAAATGATGGTAATCTACCTCATCTAAACTATGTTAAGAGGAAATTTAATAAAACTGCACACAGTCAGATATTTATAGAGATTTGTCTAAGAAGCCATTCCCGAAGAGTGTTGCATCCCGTTTTGTCTTTCACGAGGGGCGTGGGCAGCAAGGCTGTGTTCTAGCGCCGACTCTGTTTGCACTCTACTTTGCTGTTGCAGTTAGCGAGGCCTTAAAAAGTTGTCTGAGGGGATCTGTATACGTTTCCGGATGGATAAAGGACTTTTTGACATCGCCAAACTTAAATCCCATACTAAAGTCTCTCATGCCACCATCACAGAGATAATGTATGCGGATGACCTATGCTTCGTCTCAGATTCCATAGATGGCTTACAAAGGCTTATTACAAGCCTAAACGAAGCTTGTATGAAATTTGGACTCAAAATCAGTGTCAAAAAGACAGAGGTTATGACTATGGATGGCTCTAACACCTTGCCTCCATCAATTTGTATCGGAGAGGACGCTCTGAAACGAGTGGAAAAGTTTAAGTACCTTGGCAGTACAATATCAGCTAAGTGTGACCTAGATGCCGAAATAAACAGCAGAATAGGAACTGCCGCAACAGCTTTTGGAAAACTTCGACCCAAGGTTTTTCGTTCACATGATCTGAAACTATCTACGAAAATCAGCGTTTATATGTCCACGGTAGTGCCAAACCTCCTGTAATCTTCTGAGACATGGGTCTTGTACCGAAAGCACATTCGCACATTTGACAGATTCCACCTCAAATGCCTCCGCGATATCATGAACATTAGATGGGAAGACCGCGTTCGTAACACGAACGTTTTACGGCGTGCAAATATCGGTGGCATTGAGGTGTATCTGATGAGGCGACAACTGCGGTGGTGTGGGCACGTGTCCCGTATGTCGGAGTAGAGTGGCGAAGCGCACCTTCTTTTCAGAACTCCAGTACGGTAAGCATAAACGCGGTGGCCAGTACCTGAGATACAAGGATGTTCTGAAAAGACACATGAAACGGTGCAAATTAGAGCCCTCCGAATGGGAGGTGAAGGCTGCTCAGCGTCCCGAGTGGCGACGGCTCATCCATCAACAGGTGAACGACTTCGAAACCGAACGTCGTGAAGGCCTAGATAGAAAGCGTGATGAGTTGAAAACCAGACCACCTGCATCCATCTTCTACAATTACGTCGGTGGGGTGTTGACGTGCCCAAAGTGTGCCCGTACCTTCTGTAACAAAATTGGGTACGTAAGCCACACAAGGGCGCACTTAAGGGCGGAACAACAAAACAGCTTACCATAAGTCTGGGTAAATATGCCTGACTAGGATATACAGTCGCTGCGGCCGAAACCGGTCAAGATCTATACATACATACATACATACATAACCTTTTGTATTAAGTATAGGTACAAAAAAGAAATGGAAACGCTTGAACGGATACATCATGACACTTCTACGAAGAAATTGTTCTATTACACAAGACCGTCCGTTTTCGACAGCATGAAATAGATTACCTCGGCCGCCCGGGTCTTAATCTACTCGAGAGCGTTTCTGCGCCAGAGCATCCTCGATTTCATGGACGTCGATCGTGCGCACGCGACAATCGATGAATGGTGATAAACTAACACGAGCGCGAACGCTTCCGCGCCGATTTAGTATAGTCGGATGGCAAATTAATACTTTACTAGGAAATAAATGAAGCAATAACTTCTTCCTTAAATTGTTTAAACGGTTGCTGTAAAATCAGCTACTTTCCTTCGTGCCCTTAACTAACTAGTTTGATGGAAACTTAAACACTTTAGAACTAGTGGCTCTGTGAGCTGTAGACGACACGAGTATTTTATTTTTAATTTCTAAAGTTGTCTCGAGAAAAATAAAATGTAATTATCGAACCACTCATAAAATTTCACGAGAATCGGTTGAGAAATGCGACCGGTAGAGGAAAACAACCGCAAAACCAGAAATCCGGACATACGAAAGCATTTTTGTCGAAACTGAAGAAGCTTTACTTTCGTTTCACTCGGTAAATTACTGAAATACAAACGTTTAAGGATACGGCTAGGACACCAGAAACTTTTTGGATAAGAAAACCTTACAAATGCATTATAAATTGAGTGTTAGACTGAATTGACTCTACTATATGTTTGGATTTTTTAAATTATCAGTGACTTAGAGACCATATACATCTCAAACAATATTAAATTAGTCTTAATTTTGACGCTCATAGACCACGTAAATCTCTGAGATATTATATAAATTTCATTATACTCTTTGTTTAATCAGACTTGAGATCTTATACATCTCTAACTTTACTGATGTTGTAATATTTGCAATAGATAACTTTGCAAGTTTATCTTCCTTGTACGACATAAATTTTGTTATATTTGCAAAATCGAAATTATTATTCTTCCTTGAACTGCAAATTAATATTTTGACATGTAAAAGTGCCCTTGTGGCCTATTTGCAGAATAAAATTTTGATTTTGATTTTATATGGTTAGCTACTTGCTTAACGTAACTTTAACTTATGAATTGTTTGGTGTACTTATCAATTTTAAGCACATAATCTTGGCTATTTTAAGGCGCTGCAGCTTAAAACATAGTGCATCCAAGCCAAATTACAAAAAAATAAACATTAATTATACTCTTTTCTTTAGACAGTCATGTAATAAAACACCCAATCACAGGACTTTACTAGAGAAATATACCAGCGGAATAAACTGTAGTTACTCACTATTGATTTAGAAATCTTGTGATTGGTTAACGTGCCGCACGACTTTCATGGGCCATTCATTTATTTACAAAGCGCAACATAATCCTGGACCAGGATGGTGGCGTCAGTCGCGACTGTCGTTTATTTATCCCACAGGATCGCCAGTTACAATGGAAATACACGTTTAAAGAAGTCACCTTTCTCTCAGTTGGGACATTAAATGAGGTACTTAATGGGTTTCACGGTAGAGTTATTCTGGTTGAATTCGAACTGTGCTTTTAATTTTAATGTCCATTTTGTTGGGTGCTACTTTTATATTCATTGAGAGTGCGTTCTGAAATCGTGGAGAACGGACAATGGAGTGGGTTTGAGAAACATTTCGGAATAATAATGCACTATTAAACCTCCAACAAACGAATCTACTCCAGACCACATTCTCGCTGATTCCCGTGCAGTTTTCATTTACACTAGTAAATTTATTTCAGTATCTGGGATCGCGTGATATGTAAAAAGACAGGTATAACTAACTACCAATGTAACTTCACAATATTTCGATGGTCGGAACAACGGAGATTTCATTGATTCCATAAACAAAGAGACTAAGAAACTAAGTACATTCCTAAATCCAATGTAATGCTGCTGCATTGCAATTGATATTGGGTGTTTTATAAAACGCATTAAAGTATTTAGCAAGTAATCTTAGGTGGCAGTAGAAAAGCGTTCGGGTTTATACCGCAGCGCAGTGCTTCTTTATGATAATTTGAAACGGGTAAGTAAACAGTGTTGAGTCATGGTCTGCTCAGGGGTCAATAAGACGAGCGACTGTGGTCGGAGCCGAATACCACCGAGTGCAGCGCGCATCGCATTATTTACATAATCGCAAAGGACCGGTCGGCCTTGGCTGCAACATCCCTGGACGTGCTGCAATTCTTATATATAGATGGTGTTTAAAATCATTGGTAGTGTATGATATCTTGCGACATTGGTGTTCTTGTAGGTCGCGGGGAACGTTATGTTTCCGAAAATCGTAAGTGAATATTTTCATGAAATGACGTAAAGAATGACACTCACACAGTGCTTGATACACAGTATTAGTTATTGACATGGTTACGATACGTAACTTAATAATTATTCAGGTACTTGCGCTTTAATCTTTGATTTGCGCTTTAATACAATAGAATTGGCAATCTCTCAGATTCTGCGACTCAAAATGCACTATGCCCGAGAAATTTTATGATATCATCGAGTGTTTCTACACAGCCATATGGTACCATATTTAGCTGTTTTTACAGCTGAATAGGGCCCTAACAATACCGCTACGTTGCATCCCCAAATTTGCACCGTAACGCCTCATTACGCTTCCAAGTATCGCTGCTTCAAGGTTCAAGTTCAAATGACAGCAATGACATGCGTACCAGTGTCGTTGACTCTGTGATGCAAGAGCCGGAGCGTGAACTATTCGCACGAGCCTGCCGAGCTCGGTCGAGAGCCTCCAACGGAGCGATCAGAGTGAATTAATGAACAACTACAGACAAGATTGAACTAGAACTACTTAGACATACTGCAAACATCTTTTGTGTAGAGAACATGCGTTTTAATTTCTATACAGTTATAAATCTGTGAACAAACGAAGTGACAATAAATACGTGAGGTTTAACCGTTTACTTAACCTGTTTAATAAAATATAGAATTGAAGAGCGCTATGCCTGCTATATATTAAAGTCAAAAGTTTTTGACGTCAGAGTTATCCGAGACGTCAAAAAAGTTTTTATTACATTTGTTAAAACCGGGTAGAATTCCATGAAGGTTACGAGTAGAATCATATCAGAAATAACCAAGTTAAATACCTATTGACAATTCCAAGAATTTCCCATGAAAAATGTATAGAAGTACACGGGTCAAATATTAACAATTAAGGGATCTATATCAACCTGAAGATCTACGGCTGATTGTATAAGGGTTTAAGGGTACGCACAGTTCCTACGGTGCTGTTGCTCACAACGCTTACCTACGCTTATGTTTCAATAGACGGTCCAGTATAAGATTGTTTTTCAATTATGCATCTTGTTACGAATCTCAGGCTCCAGTTAAACTAGATGAAAACTTCGTGAATAAATATGCTGTTCGAAGCGCGGCGTGCGCTGGCGCTGGGCTGCAATGCGCAAAGCCCGCGGCTGCGCGCAGCACTAGCGCTGCGACTCGCTATTATGCTACCATATACATGTAAAAAGGGAGTAACGATATGTATGTCCCATACAATGATACTGCGTTCCTGACTGCTGCTTATTTCAGCCCTGGCTGCCATCGGAGGTAATTCATTAGCCGGCTCCACGGCTCGCATTATTTATGACCGCTTAGGTTTTGTCCGAGAATTACTCGCTCATCCCTACTCCACGATGTACTGCAGAATACGACTTGGAATAATGGGAACATCTGAATAGAATCTCGAGGTCAAGGATTCGCGCTACAAAGTTCCTTTCAACCTTTTCACACTTTCATTACGGGCTTGCAGTTTTTGATTTATTATATGTGGTTATTTACATATGCGAGACCCATTACACATTTCAAGTAGACGTGGATAGAGTGGCACTTGTTAGAATAACAAGAGTTTTAAGTGATTACACGTTTCAAATGATAAGACAAAAACTTTATGTATCTTTGTCCATTATCAGCAGTAGAAAAAGTCCTTAAATTTCCTGTAAAAACCCGGCATCCGGACCTTTTATTTATATTTGGAAATTTTGGAATAGGTATCCTAACTATAATCCGAAATATCGGTAAGTTTGAATAGTTGTTGTTAAGATCAACCAAATTAGTTCTTGATATAAGTGTTTACGTATAGGTAAGTAGTAAACTGTCAGGAGACAAGCGCAGGTTGGGGGGCCGTCCGGTTTCCGGGAAGGTCTTGGACAGCGTCTAATTGCAGGGTGTCGATGGTTTGCGAACATGCGAACCCTGTTGGAACACGATCCAAGGTGATGGAGACCGTTGTTCGGCACGCATATCAAACGCCGCGGGACCGTGGCGGCGCATAAGCGGCCGTTTTATTACCACTAGCACAATGCGAACTTATCAATCATATGCACTTATGTGCGAAGAGGACATGACGACTCTTCGGTCAGTGTCAGAAATGCAAATCACCGGATTGACACGCCACATTCCGAACCTCTAGGTAATAACGAGCTTGACACTGGGTTCATAGGCAGTGATCTCTCTTTCGCGATGTACAGTATCTACAGGTGCTAATATGATATAGAGGTGAAGTTTGTAGCTTTGTAACTTCCTATGTACTTATAGGGTAATCTTCGGAACCGAGTTAGTCTTTCCCAATTTTGAAAATTCATTCACCATATATAATGGACCTTCGGGATGCTATATTTGACCCAGTGCCTTTCCTAATACGCGGTCGGACCCGCACGGGCAGTTAGTACTGAATATGTAGGTTTATTTTTATTGCCGTCAAGATCAGCCATCCAAAGAAATTGCCTAAAGTTGAGGAAATGGCACCGACTACAAAAATAACAATACTTACATTGTTCAATAAGAAGCGTAAAGTCTCATATTAACCTATTAGAATTTAGGCAATTTTTTTTTACTTTGTAATGTTTTTTGGAGTCAGTATTTATTTTGTATTCTTCTCGAAGTTCCCAACCTGCTCCTTTTTTTGAAGTCGGTTAAAAACGTAAAGCGTTGGGGTAACTAACAAACGAGGAATATACAAACGGGTATTGATAGTTTGTCTTTGTTTGTATTTCTTAATTAAACAAGAAAATGGTTAACTGAGCATGTTATCATAAGTTAATTATATGGCTTAATTAAGGAAAGACGGGACATATGACAACCGCAAATATGCGCCCGAGCGTGAACTCGGCAGAATTCATTACGGAATATTGTGGGCGACGGAGCGGAAAGTGAAGCAGAGACGAAGAAAACCGACGCAATCCCCAGGGAATCCGGAAGCTTACCAGCCCAACGCTAATTATGCAATTGAGCTTTAGCTACGCCGCGCTGGCGCACCCGATGTGAACAACTCACATTTCCAATCGAATAACGTCCCAACTTACTGTTAACCTCAATAAAGTCATAAGCGTACCAGACGTTATTCTTCCAAGTAGCAGATGTGACGCTTACTATTTCCCATGTTCAGGTTTATGTAGGAAGTTGATTTTACAGCGCAAATTGAAAATTATGACCGACAGCTAAATGAAATACGTAAGTGGTAGGTACTGTTTAAGAGTTTAACAGACAATAGGGTGTCATTGGCTGCTGCTTTTTGTGGTGTTGCTTTTCTCGTTGGCATAAAACATTCGGTTCTCTCAGAATAACATATGATGCAAAGCGAAGGATGTTTTATGTCGGTAATAAACCCTAGAGTGCTTGGCTCTGTCTGTCTCTTTGAAATACCAACAACAAAATGAACAAAAACACACACACATGCTCATGTATAAGCAAATCTATTTCAATGTGCCTTTGCTATGTAGACTGTTCCTTCGGTTCGGTCCAAAGTTCCTAATCCATTCTCTTGAATCCCCTTTCACTTGAATGGTGCCTATTTTTATAGGGATCCGTAGCTAAAATTATAGTTTCGTCATGTCTATCCATCCGTCCGTCTGTCCGTATGTCACAGCTGATTCACTCAGAGACTATAAGGACTACAATTATGAAATTTGGTAGGAAGGTGTATTCAAATTAAGAAAAAATATTAAATTAAGGGGGGATTCCATACATGTAACCGCCTTCGGCTTTAAGATATAATACGCTACGTGCCACCCAGCGGTGAGTCGATGGACGGACAAATTTGTACTTACAATCGATTGTGTGTCTTGTGTAAAGACACAAGGCATACGTTTGCTTTACGTTCCGTGCGTGTTGTGACATTACGAAACGATACGGAGCGATACATCCACTATTCGGAAGCGCCCGGCGCAGACTGATCCGGGTCATCCGGGCGCACCCGCGACTCTTATTTTATTGGAAATATTTAGTCAACTTCAAGTAATGTTTTGTAAATATTGTATTATGAATAGGTATACACATTTTAGATTGTATATAGTAAGACTAGTGGCTCTGTGAGCTGTAAACCTCGCGAGTGAGTTTTTTTTATCATTTCCAAAATCTGACATTATAAAAAAATCAATTATGAATATCGAACCTGCTAACAAAATTTCACGAGAAGCGGTTGAAAAATGCGATCTGTACAGGAGAACAAACCGAAATTCAGACGCAGAAACTTACAAAATCTTTGAAATAAAAATTGTTTTTGTAAATTTCCAAAAACTGACTCGACAATAAAATTCTATATATTTACCGGACCTGCTCACAAAATTTCACGAGAATCGTTTGCGAAATGCGACCTGTAGAGGAGAACAAACCGTTGAACAAATACATATTTTTTTAATTTCCAAAAACTTATTCGACAAAGAAACTGTATATTTATCTAACCTGCTCACAAAATTTCACGAAAATCGGTAGAGAAATACGACCTGTAGAGGAGAACAAACCGAAATTTGCCCGCAGAAACTTACAAAATCATTGATAAAAAAATTGTTTTTGGAAATTTCCAAAAACCGTCTTGACAAAAAAATTCTATATAACTATCGAACCTGCTCACGAAATTTCACGAGAATCGATTGAGAATTGCGATCTGTAGGCGAGAACAAACGGAAATCCGGACATACGAAAGGATTTTTGTGGAAGCTGAAGCAGAGACCTTCGTTTGACTCGGTCAATAATATACACTTAGACACAGTTACGTAGGCACAATTTAGAATTTACGTACAATCAGTAAGTAGTAAGACAAACTTACAGAATACACGTGTACCTACCAAAGACTGGAGTTTGATAGTAAATTTACTAATTTTGTGAGACAAGTTTAAAAACTACTGTCTAAATGATAAATCTAGATTAGCGTAATTTATATATTTAATAATATACATTTTTATCAAACAATGAATTAATTATGATATTTTACATTCTACAAGTTAGTTATTATGCATAGACGAGCTACATGTCTCGTAGGAGAGCATCAGAGCAGAGAATTACAGTAGTGTTCATTGTGCTTCGGTTTTAGTTTGTGCAAAGGTTTATCAGCTTGATCTTGGCAGGAGGAGCTTATGTACTGTCCGTGATTCTGGTCCTTCATAGTGATTGGGAATTTGAGCTGTGGTGGCCGGAGACATTTTGGGATGGTGAACCAGTCAAGCGGAACGCACGACTGGGAGGAATGTCTGTATACTGGGAATCAGTATAATGGGTTGTGCTCCGAAGAACTGTTCGACATGATGCCCACGGCCGCTTTCTACCATTGCACCGCTCACCGTGGGCAGGGCATTCATCCTCACACCTTAGAACCGAAATGGTCGCGTACGGTACGGTTTCAGAGGAATTTCCTCCCACGGACGCTCCGGTTGTGGAATGAGCTCCCTGTCGAGATTTTCCCGAGGGACTACAGTATGGGGTTCTTCAAGAAAGGAGTGAATAAATTTTTAAAGGGTCGGCAATGCGCATGTTACACCCCAGGAGTTGCAAGCGTCCATAGGCTACAGTGACCGCTTACTATCAGGCGGGTCGTACGCTTGCTTGCCACCAACGTGGTATAAAAAAAAACAGACATTCTGTCGTCTTTCTTGGGTGCTACAGTAAGGATTCAAACTAATAATCGTGAAGGATAGAGTGCATGAGGAGTGTGTGGGTCCAACTGTTTGGATTAGAGTTGTGAAGTCTTGTTCAAAAAATTCCATTTTAAAGAATATTATATTTAAATGTGACATATATTCTCTACCTGATGTTCATCATTAGGTGGACCTGTCTCCACCGTAGGAAAGTTAGTGTGTGCTGATTGGAAGGACATATCCACCACTACACAAAATAAGGAAAATCCTTCCTGCTTCTAAGGTAGAATAAATACTTGATTTAAAGTAGAAAAGGGTTCCTCAAATAGGTACCATAGTATAATATGATTCATTGTTAAATATTTGAGTTAGACATAAATATAAATTGAAACTATATTAAAAAAGCACACATTGATTCGTCGTACGACCCAGCGGTCCCACAATAGTGAAATTATTGTCGTGATGCTGTGCGTAGGGACTATTATTCCAAACAATAATAATATTCATTTAATAGACTGTATCACTCCAAAGATTTATATTATGTAGAAATGTATATGTTTTTATATCTTTACTTTCCTCCTATTCTCGTTAGCTCGACATAAACTTACTATGAACTATATTTACAAATAATTACTCTATATAGTTATCTGGGGTTCCAACCATTTTGATTTAAAGATTCGAGGTTACTATTCGACCACATGTTTCATTACAAGGCCAAATTAATACATAACATAATACTGTAGGTTTTAATCTCCTAAGGGTGCCTTAGCATCTTAGCATTAAGAGTGGGGAATAGGTAAGATTAATTAGGGGTAAGCCTAGTATTTTGGAGGGGATCATCTCAGTATCACTATTTAAAAAATAATTTTACTCAACTTTAGGACTTAGGGACATGACTATATGGTCATGACACGTAGGACCGAAGAAACCAACTTCATTATCTAAATGTCGATCCCGGCCCTCTAATTTTGAATGACAAAATAAATGATATTTTAAAGAACAGCTAAAGCTCATTTTTGTTCTAATAAGTAATAAAAATGAGCCGAGAAACCTTTAAACCCGCTAATTATAGCCCTGCGGACAGACTCCATAGTTCTTTATACAAAAGAATGAGCCGTAAATATCGAACAACCTATTCAGACCTTCAAGATATTTAGAGGTTATTCAAGATATATTTAAATATTTAACGCACTATTTAATAGGTATTCACAGGATTTATGTTTTTATAGACAGGAAAATGTTTGACGTTCTAACATAGATAATCTCCTGCGGTAAATAGTATGTCTATGTATCTATAGTAGTATAGTATGTCTATATATCTATAGTATCTAATATATGTGTAATAAATATCTGTGATGTTTAAGAACTTTATTGTACACTATTTACCCGGGGAATGTATTGCAAAGAGTCTTTGGAAAGAGACAATTGGCTGTTTACGACGATTTTCGAATACTATATCCTGATTTCTAATTCATTCCAAAAAGTTATAATAAAATTATTTAAGTAATCAATAGAAAATGTACGAAAGTTTGGTTTTCTTAGTACATTTCTAAAGTTTGGCTATTGCTCGTTAACTAGCAATGTCAACTTTTTGATAGTTTTCCTTTTAAAGAGGGGAGAGGACACTTGACAATAACGCAAAATATCACTTTAAAGTTTGATATTACGCAAACCGATTTCTAAAACAAAAAATAGTTTTAATAACCCCACAATATTTGAACGAGCTATCAAACCATAGCACATACGACGGGATTTGGAAAAAAAAATTGCCCCCCGACTTACTTGTAGGAGAGGTACTCTATAAAAAAATATTTTCAGTATTTGACCATACCGTTTTGTCGGTGTAATTGTTATGTATACTCAAATTACAGCTTTCTAGGTTTACGGTTACTGAGCTAAGCCACGGACGGACGGACGGACACGGCGAAACTATAAGGGATTTACTACGGAACCCTAAAAATGGTTGGTAAAAAAATGTTTTTACGCTAACAGCTTGTTTGTCATCGACGTAGTATAAAAGTGCTGGATTGAAGAACTTCGACTAATATATGACCGATCCAATGCATTCCAAGTTTCATTCACACAGCGCAGCACAAACAACCCAGCGCTGGCGCTGTCAATATTGACCTGGGCAACACAGATAACAAAGAACCGCACAACTGGTTGCAAACACAAACGTCAAACAACACACTTATATAAAACACAAAAAAAGATTTAGGGCACCGTGCCTCTACGAAAATATTATGACCGTGCTTCGTCCAGTCCGTAGTCTGTAGTCTCTGTAGCTATGTCATCGGTAAATTCGTATAGAAAGCCAAATGTATGGTAGGTACCTACTGCAAAGATGCTAGATTAAAATAAATGAAAATTCGGTAAACCACTTTCAAACGGCACCTTTGTTGCATAAATATCATTCACACTTGTCCAATTTTAATTAGGTACTTCTCTCTGCATGACTGATACTTAACCAAATTAAAATAAGGGTGTTTTTCGAGGATCAAGCTCCGTCGTGAGAAAGCAGCGATCAGAGCCTCAGAAGATGTATTGAGATTGAATTTACGATATTTCAAAATCACGTTCATAACCTTGAACCTGTGGGAAGGAAATCACACCTCGACACTACGATTTATTTTATAATCACTAGCGCTGGGTCTTATCCGCCCCCTGAGAGCAAAACATAAGTAGTCTTTTATTGTTTGATTGAAATGTTGATTATAGGTACAATACATACGTTTGTTTTGAATAGGGAATCTGAGACAACTTGTTTGCGTTTACTTAAACTATGAACTCTGTTTACAACCTATTTGAAACGTGAAA
The DNA here is from genome assembly GCA_963556455.1 of Epiblema foenella. Taxonomy (NCBI): domain Eukaryota; kingdom Metazoa; phylum Arthropoda; class Insecta; order Lepidoptera; family Tortricidae; genus Epiblema; species Epiblema foenella. The sequence goes on from OY747102.1 coordinate 12,580,790, forward strand.
TGCAGATATTTAAATCCGCCACGTGGGACAGGAATGATTACGAGTAAGGTACGCGCTTTTTTATCTGACCCTCCAAGTAACTACTCACTCGAATCATCTAATCGCATTGAAGAATAAGTACTTCCTGTACTTATAGGTCAATAAAAATTTGGTGTACGCATTTAAACCCCGCTATCCATCTTACCGTTAATAAGATAGATGACTACTTATTGTAATTTACCTTACCTATACATACTCGTATATACCGAAAACTTCGCTTCAATATGGGAAAAAATAGAGGCTTGAGACGGTAATTGTAAAGATTTATGTGATTCCGTCGACTGTCGATATAATTGTCATCACAAGTAACGGTAATAGGCTCTTCTTAATTAATTAATTACCATCGCCATAGCATCTAATAGCACTATACGAGATAATGAGTCATTATCCCAGACGTACGAGCGTCTATAACGGAAAACACATTAAAACATAACTGGTTATATATACGAGAATACTCTCAGTGAATCTGTTGTAATGATACCAGCAATGAAAGCCCGAGGAGTTGATTACGATGGATTTCGTAAGTGACGAAAATAATTATTTTATTTAACATCTAGCGAATGATGGGGTTGTCGGGAAATTATAGGGGAAGTACGAGGTAGTGGCCACACCTCTGACACCTCAGCATCAAGCGCTGCGCCCAGGCTTATTATAACGGGATCCGAGCCTCGGTCCAGCTCCGTTCTCTGGGAGCCAATAATTGCTTAAACACATAACCGCCGTTGTTTAGCTCATGTCGGGGGAATCAATACAAGGGGTAGGCCGAAGACAGCCATTATATAACTTTCCTTACTTACATACCTTACCTTAATAGATCCTAAATGATGACCACCGGACCAGAGACAGGTTAAAGAAGATGACGTGAAGGTTTCGACGGGTTATGTTAGAGGCGCATTAAATAATTAGACGACAGAATAAATACGACGAGCGGTATGTCTCATTGCAGTGAGACACATGTATGGGCTAATGAAAAAAACTATAAATATTCTAGGTGCTTCGCCAATGAAGCAAAGTATTCAGTGAAACCAATATATATTCAAACTTTTTGTCGAGATATATAGGTTTTGCTATCATCGATGCAATCATGTATAACGTACAATCCGTTAAGGAAAGTGTTGGTTACTGCATGATTAGTAATTCGTGAAAATGTTAACATACACGGACTTGGATAATTATTCCTACACTACGGTGATGTCCTATACAAATGAACTAAGTGCTCCTAAGGAACGATTAGATTGACCTATATTATGCTCTTGGCAGCCTTAGGTTTCGATGTAATACTCGTAATAACCAAATATCGCAACCTTTTTTGTGTTCAAAGACATCTGCCACGGAATAGGTACGGTTATAGTATTCGGTATTGTTTTCATCAGTAACGGCGTGTGATGCGATATCATCTGGCGAGGGAACCGACAGCACGGTTGGCTGCCCGTAAAGCACGACCTCCACAATTGGCCAGCATTCAAAAAGTTCTGATGCCGTTAAGCAGTCACGACTGGCAGAAACTCCTCGAAAACGAAATAAAGAAATATTAAATACCTAAAGTAAACGGCCATGGACAAAGTCTCTTTGAGAAATTGAATAGAAAGTAATTAATTAATTAAAGTAATAAAGTAAATAATTAATACTACCTTAGGTAGGTATTAATATTTACATGGTACATAAAGGGACACAAATATACATGTCGTAGAGATTAATTTATAAAAGCGTCGTAGGTACGACAGGTAATTAAAATACAACTCTGTGCAGATAGGGGCAAATAAATTATTAAGACGTTAGATGTTTCAGTGCAAATAAGACATCATTTAGCGTCACATAGGCTTAGGCATAGTTGCCCAACATAAAGGTTGAAAGCGTATTGTATCCTATGACTATGTTGACGACCTATAGGTATGTCAGTATGTTAGAATAAGAATTAGGTTAGGTATAGCGTTCGACTAAAAACCAATGCTCGTCTGAAAATCGAAAATCAATTTAAATAATTGGGAATTTGACACATCATAAAATTTATATCATAATGTGGCTGAATGGAATAGAAATCCTTCAAATTATCACAATAAATGGATAATTAGACAATTTAATCAAAATTATACAAAGATTAGAAGATACAAAGATTTATCATATCTCTAAAAAAAGAAATTGTACGGCAACTATGTCCTTAAACGCAATATTTTACGACCAAACCGTAATTTACTCGTTTTCCCATACAAAGTACGAAGGTACGAGGGACCTATAGAGAGGGGCTATAGAGCTGTGATGTCACATTTCGCTGTCAATCAGTATAGCGCGCTTTCAGTGCTCAAAAACTTTGCTTCTCATTTTCGTCTTTTGTGTTGCTCTAATTGTAGTTAGTCCCATACAAACATTTGATCCTCTCTAAAAACTGGTTCGAATGGCACCATAAAAGCGAATTCGTGAAATAGCGAAATAAAATTAAAACAGTCCTAAAATAATGGAACCTACATACTCGAACATTCAAATTATCCTTTAATTTCAATGCTAAACCATAGCCGTCCATTGTACTGATGTCCAGGCATGCACTTGTTTTTTTTTAAGTATTCTTTGGGCGTTGGGTCGTTAAAGAATTTTATACTTAGTACTGGCTTAAAAGCACCCCGCACTATAATATCGCTCAGTGATTCGTTCCACAATTTTACGGTGTGCCAAAGTTGGGCGCTGCAATGGAATATCTATCTATTAAACAAGAAAAAAGGTATCCTATTACATTCCATCGCAAATGTTGGGTAATTGAGCTTCTGGCCATTGAACCCGTCACCGGTGAGACGAAAAACTAACTAGCTTCTAATAAGCATTAAACAAAGAAGCTTGAAGTTATTGGGAGCAGTCCGTGGGATCGATTAAGCTGAACTATACTATTATACTATTCTGTGGCTGAACTAAAGGGACAAGCTAGCTGAGGGTCCATAAATAATATTGATACTATTTATAGGATACGTTCTTAGCGGGAAAAATAAACTTAAGATACATAACGGCTCATTCACATTGAACGATCTGCAAATACTCTCAAAAGCATTATATTCACCAATCATGAGTCCTAGAACCTCATAAAATCGTGCTGTCTTTTAACCGTTAGCAAATTTAACTTTGATACATTACATGCCGAGTTTGAATATATTACCCGTGAGAATATCCGGATGTTCCGAGCCACGTTACAGCAGTCCCCTGGAGGAAATCGTGAGACAGGAGGGCAATAATTTGTTGGGCTTACGGAAGACCGGCGACCGCAGCTAACTGCTCGATTTGCTCGAGTTAAAAACGCAATTGCTCCATTCAATAGGCACCGCAAATGCGCACTTGTCTTCGCTGGTTTACAACGATCACTGACAACTCGTCTGACGTGAACCAGTTAAGTTTGATCTCCGGTCAAGCCGCAGGTACTGACTTCGCTATCATGATATACTAGACGTGATCTATGAGGTGAGTGGAGACAGACTGTGAATAGCATAGTTTGATGCGTCGACGTACGGCGAGTAAACTCCGGCTCCTGTGGTTGTTATTCACAAAGTTTGCACTATGGTACAGACGCATTACGCATACTTCTTATGTATATATGGGTAACATATACTTGGCATGAGTTCAGAGTCGAATAAAAAGTTGTGAATAGGCGACGTGTTGTTTATTTACTTTCAGAAAGTGGCATTGTATGATAGATGAGTCATTTCGTCAAAAGCACTGTGGATCAAAAAAAGTGCATTGACGAAATTACCTCTGTTTTTGCCTGGAATCATTTTATTGGCACAAACGTGCATTACTCCTTCATGACGATTCGACCTTATTTGCATTATGTGGGTGTTGTTTTTTTAGATCTTAATTCAGTCCCAATGTATACTGGTCAAACCCTAAAATTATAAACATGAATCAACTAACTAAATTGTAAAGAAAACTGTTATTTTGGCTTAAAGCTGATATACTATATGTGTAAGATAACATTAACATCAGACTGTAAATAGTGCGCTACTTACAAGGTTGAAGCATTACACAAGCTCGTCGTGCCAAAGTCACTCCGCATGGCATTTTATTTCTACTCCCGTGAACTAATATTGCTATTGCGGTTAACTATTACGTGGTTATTTTTAAAAGCAAGCGCAAAACGATAGCGGTGAGCGTTTTTATCGTAATCGTAGTAATCAGAGAACATGACGACGACCACCGACAACGCGGCGGTACTCACAAACGTTAGATTGACCATCCTATCTGCCAAACTCGACAAATCTGATCGAGAATCTAACAATTGCTTATTAGTTCTTTCTGAGATTTAGAATTCCATAACTTTCTCAGGCTTAAAGGCACTCGTCGCTGTGTCAGTGAACTTTTAAATTGCTTGCAGACATAACTATGCATAATCGTCGCGTTCTTGAATACTCAGAATAAGTAAACAAAATGTCTGCGGAAAACGAGTGCAATTATGGGAATAGTCCGCAGTAAAGATTTGCTTAAGTAACTGAATGTTTAAAAACCGCACAAGCGCCAGTCGGACATGCCCGCCGAGGGTTCCTTACAAATTTGTAGGCAAATGCGCATACCGTTGCATATCTCGATGATTGATCGTACTTTAAATAAAACGTATTTTAATTTTTTATGATTTCATTATAAATGTATAGTTTTCAGATTTTTCCATGTATTTGTAATAAATGACGATAAATTATTACTTGCCAAATTTCATAGTTCTAGGTCAACGGAAAGTATAAATTTTGATTTCCTTGAGTGTCAAATAAAATTTTGCTGCATAAACAGCCGCATCTTTTTTAGGGTTCCATACCAAAATGGTAAAAAGGAACCCTTATTATTTCACTTTGTCTGTCTGTCTGTCTGCCACATCGCTAAATATCTCAAGAACTACTTATGCTATCGATTTGAAATTTGGAACAGTTATATAAAGAAGGCTAACCAAGATGCATAGAACATTTTTTTTAATAGATATTTTTCTATTTTCTGTGAAAAATGACAGAGAGAAAGTCTAGTGAAGTAGGGTGCCATATGAAAGGACTTGAGTAGCATATACTGAAACAATTTGTTTTACGTTGAATCATTTTCGATTTATGAGGCAAAATGTAAAAAAAATACAATTCCTCCCTTGTGTTCGAAGTTTACCAAGGAAAATTTATGAAATTATTACATAACATTGATATCAGTGTAGGTATTTTACAGGAAAAATATAACTATAACTCTATCTAGTTTTTCTTTTTTTTATCATCAAAATCTATTTCCATACTAAGTTTGTAATTTAATCAACTTTGCATGTATTTTTTGTTTTATAAATTTCTATGCGATTATGCTGAAAGTACCTTCTTTCAAATACAAAAAAAAATTAAATCGGTTAACGTGATAAAGAATTATCCTTGAAAAACCACCATACATATTAAGTTATTCAGGCGCTCAAATTTGTAACAAAATTCGCCGGTAGATGGCGCTGTCCCCATGACGTTCAATTTCTACACCACTTCTAGGGTTGGAACCGGTACACTCTGTGTAAGGAACCCTCAGTGTGCAAGTCGGACTCGCACTTCACCGGTTTTTTGTTAACTTAGAAGGTTTTTTTACAGCTTCAAGGGACTATAAACCTAAGTATAGACTTTTAATTTCAACTCGATACCACCACGCGTTTCCGAGATAAAGGGTCTTGACATACACATAAGCAGACAGACGGACAATAAACTGTTCCTATAAGGGTTCCGTTTTTTTCCTTTTGAGGTAAGGAACCCTAAAAAGAGACAATTATAAAAGAGCTGTAAAAAAATAAGCAATCCGCATGCATAATAGACATAATAGTAGAGTAGCATCACAAGGGAGCACCTCTAGTACCGCGATAGCGATAATAGTTTTGTTTGGGCGCCTGTGCGGTCCCATTATTGCCACCTATTATTCAAAACAACGAGTCATGCGCCTTTTCAATTAAATGCTCCGCGTAGCGGCGGAACATCTTCAGACGTGAAAAACCTTTGTATCGCCCGTATATCAAGCATTTTACTCTTTTTGTAGTTATTAAAGTAATTCCTTGATTCTATATGAAAAAAAAACTATTTTTATATTATCGACTGGTATGGGCGCAGAATGAAATTCACCGCATCAATACCAAGACTGATAGGCATCACGATAAGATTTAAAAAAAGGTTTTCGAAATACCCTGAGGGTCCTAGGATTCTGTTATTACGCGTCTGTTAAGTGCAGTGTCTTGTATTGAAGGTTCAATAGGGTCATAATTAATCGAGTTTCAGCCTTAAATGCTGGGCTTTCGACAGTGTATCATGTAAGATAGGAGTGATGAATTGAAGGGATGTTTACAAAAACAATATAACTGACTTTGCTTGCTAAAAATAAGGACAATGAGTCTACCGTCGTGATATACCGTCAATACCGTGGAATTTATAATTAACACAGATAACATTAGCATTAAAATAGATTAATTTTGCTGCATTTAGATCCGATACTACCAAAAGGTACATATAATTTTCTATAAAAAAAAACAGTTTCTTACTAAAACAACTTAAGAAAATATTTTTTACAAGTGGCTTCTTTATTGTTTTTATCAAATAATATAAATGGCTGAAGACAAACGTATATTAACGGTCTGTTAGCTAAAATAGGTTTGTACAACATTTATGAATAAGGGGGTGAGAGTAGGTAATTTAGAGTCAAGCCAGTCCTGTCCAGCTGGTCTAATTTGACAGACATTCAGATGTACTCTTTGAGTAATGATTGCAAAAAATACATGTCAAGATTAAATTTTATCAATTTCCTGTAAAATCACCTCCAGTGCAGTTGTTATGTTGTTTTTGTAAACATCCCTTCAATTATATCCGTATTTATTAGGTCTCGTTGACAGCTAAATGGAGCTTATCAAAAAGCATAAAAATGCGCTTTCAATCTGTATTGATCTAAGAACAGTTCGATGATTGCTTTTAATTCGGTTGTGTTAATTCCTAATTACTAGTTAGATTTAACCGTGTCAGACCAATCCTCTAAGGCCGGGTTTTATAAAGATCCGTTAGACCAAATATCAGATCAAATTTCAGTAACTGAGTACATTTTTTGACATAACAAACCGCCATAAGATCTAACGGATCTTTATAAAACCGAGCCTAAATAAGACTTATCACTTTTATTATGTTTGACTTTAAAGGCACGTTACAATTTTAATATCCAATTAGAAAAGCTTCTATTAAGGGGTCAAGGAGGTTGAGGTTGGTCTAGTTGCGCGTCAAAGACCGCCGAGCAGCAAACAGCGTCCTACCAATTAACGTGGCTCTCCCAGCAACATGTCTGAGTGGCCCCGGCGGCGCGTTTCAAGTAGACTTGTTTTTTTATTTCAACATCTAATTTTGAACTCGGCACCGCATTTGTTTGCGGCGCAATGTCAATGTCACACTCCCCGCCTGACCTCTAAATAGGTACCTACCGTAAAACTACCTATCATCCCAATTATGGTCCATATGAACTCAAATATTACTAGTTAATGTATTAAAATTTTTACCTACGGATAAACTAAGCAATTTAAAATTGAATGATATAAAAACTATTAATAACCCAGTTGATAAAGTCAAACCTCGATTTGGGGACTTCGGTGAACGAATGTTCATTGAAGGCCTTGTTTTTGTCTCCCAAAAGTCTCCAGGCCAGGATCTGGTACAACCGCCGCTAGGTACCTATTTTGGAAAATGTACTCCATCCCTAAGATATTCGCAATTTTTTGCGAAATCTACGTACCCTATTAAAATATAGTCAAGGGCAAATTCTCGGTGTAAAATTAAACAAGTTTGCGTTTTGTCATGTATTTCATACCCATAAAGTCAAATATGTATTTCGAAAAAAAAATTCAAATATAAGTACATAATGTGTTTTTTACTAACCGATTTTTTTATCAAAATATATGTGCACGTAATATTCTGTACCCACATTACTTGATAATATTAATCAGTTCTTTTTTCTATTAAGGAATCGTATATCTAATACTTAATGCCTTTTTCATTCCTTGTACCCTATATGAAACTTCTTGCGGATGCTATACGCGGATGGGGTGTGGACACCGTGTGTATGATTGAAATACAAAGTATACCAAAATACTCGTATTAATTCTTTTTAATTGTCATGTTCTTCGTTATGGCGTTATTTTTTTAAAAAAAGGAGTAACGATCCTGCGTTAAGAAAATGTATATATATAATGGCTGAGAAGCCTGAGAATCTTTCTTAAATACCATTTCTCACAATTATACAAATTATGGCTATCACTTTGTTGAACGTGTTGTGATACCGTATAATTACGTACGTATATATAATTGTAGGTATATGATCCAACTTCTCCGAAAACAGTCTGATGAAAAATTTGCTCCTCTATCTGATCTGTAGCATTTCTTTGCGATATGTTTTCCTTACGGATTATAATAAATGTTAAAAGTGTGAATACTGGCATTTTGTATTATCTTTGGATAGTACTTCGGAGGAGTTCCGTAAATATCTGATAATATTCGTAAAATTTATTTCAAAGTTCTGTTTGACACCTAATATTGTTTGTTTCTGAATCGCTCTAGGCAGGTACTTGTATTTTAATAAGCGAAGAAGTAAAATATTTACCGGATAACTCGTACTTGAAGCCTGAACGAAAATACTACATATATTTATTTATTTATTTCATTCATTATTGATATTATAAGAGAACTTTGGTTTATTGATTAACGTCGTAAATAGGTATATGTAAGAATCAGCAGCACTATGCCCGTAATCATAAGAAATGAATGTGAAAGTCCTTACCTACTCAGAATACGACATCCAATATTTTTTGTCTTTATAGACGCGTGTAGAAAATGCAATAAATTAGTCCGCATGGAATAATTGCATCCATGTTGCGTGCCCCGATCCTCAATTCTAGATATCTATAGCAAAGGTTGGCACACCCTGGGACATGGACATGGAGCGCGCCGCGCTCTTGAAAAAACTACGACAACCCTTTGTATTGAGCAAAGAATTCGCGTCGACCGCAACAAGAACAAATTGAGCGCGAACTATTGTGCGGTGCGATTTGCAGAGATAACTCCCGTGTCGGGCGTTGCGGGCGCCGAGCGGCCCGCCGGACGTCCGCGCTCCGCGGGCCCCTCGCACCAACCTCGTGGTTTAAACTACGATCCACGATTTCAATTCTATTTACATTTCTGCTTGAATCCTAATCATCTTTGGAGTTAGGTGGCAGCGGAAGGCAGTGTACGTGACGCAACGGGCAGCGGCCGTTGCGAGGAGGCTCGTTTTGGTTTAGAGGTAGCGAGCGCGGGACGCGTCGCTGTTATAAGGGGGGATCCCGGGCTCGCGCGCTCAGTGTGCCCGAGAATCCCGTGTCGTGCGCCCCGCGAGTGTCCCGTCTACCTCTCGCGCCGGCAACATGCAGCTCGTCCTAGCAACTTGCTTCCTGCTCATCGCAGCTACCCTCGGGCCTGCCGCAGGTATCATCGACTCGATCGTATTTTATTATAAGATAATGCTATCTTTTGGTCAAGTGTCATTTAACGACTTGTCATTTGCTAAACTTAGATTTTAGTCCGAAACTTAATAATTGCAATTTTCAAATCTGCCTCTTCAAGAATTTACGTATACGTGTACGTACGTAAGTTTTTATTTATGTATACGTGAATAATCCGACTACTACTACATTTTGCCTACTATAAAAGTAGGTGAAGTTGCTAAGTCAATAAAATTGTAGAAAGTTAATTAATTAAGGCAACAGTGAAGACTAATACTAAGAACGCACAAGGATACTCCAAAATGTACATCAACAAAAACAACAAGTGTCACATTAGAACCATGCGACGACTTCTAGGCATTTAGAAGCGAGTTGCCGTCGTAGGAAAGGCACGCACAACTCTTAGTAATATTGACTTGCAGAATTGAGCCCTTATGTCGAAAGAATAAAGGCTATGCGGACAGCAGAGGCTGATCTAGTAGAGGCAAGGTGCCCGCAGTGACCTACAGGTCTACGACCTTCATTGTTCAGCTTTCATTAGAGTACAATGCCTGCTCTGCCACCCTTACTGAAAAAACACCTATAATAAGTGATTTATAATTGCATTTTTGCTGGAACATTGTTCTTGCCGTAACCATAAAGTTGTAGGGCTTAAAGCTTGTTTCAATTTCAATACATGTTCTTATCCAAATTTATCTACTCTTATTTTGATTGTTCGTGAGCTTACCACTGAACGGATTAAAAGATTAGGTACCTACCTACCTCAAGTTATGGTTAGAAGCCTATGGATTATCTACACATAAAATGTTTAATAGTATGAACTTTTCCTAGTATAGTGTGACCGAATGATGCAAAGGTCAGGCTTTACAATGCAATAAAAACTAGAGTAAAAATAGGGGTTTCCCGCGAGATACTTATGTCTATCCTTGCCTGAATCCTAACAAACTATTAAGATATCAAATGAGATCTACCTAGTTAAAAATTTACATTCATAATTCATTTCCAAAATGACATCAACATAGTGGTGATTTACGTTTTCAAGGAAAACCCATTACCTTAATAAGACCCATCTTTAAAAACTCGCAATCATTGTGTAAGGGCCGATTAAAGTACAGTAATTTATGAATTAAAGTTACCCTTACCATCAGCATTTACATGTATTTTTATGTATATGTTTGTGAAATAACTTCTAAATCACATACTGGCATCAGTCTGTTTAGGTACTAACTCTTATTAAAAATACGGCTGCTGTCAATGATAACAGTCGTTAAGCCAATTTAGAGGCCTTCAGGCGGCTTGAGAACTTCTAACAGTCAAGTTGCCCGCTCACTTGCCAAGGGGGGTCGAAGTTGCACTACGTCCGTAGGAAGTACCCACCGTTATCTAGACACGTGACCGCTGGGTGGTGCTATAAGTGCAATACAATTAGCAACCGTACTGTCTTCTCGAAGATCTCACGGTTCGAAATAATTGCTACTTATACGATAAATAAAATATAAAAAAAATGAATATACCTACTTCAAATATCGCGGTCATATGAGCCTACGTCTATGTAGCCCTTTAGTAAACGTACATATGTACACTTTCTTCTAATGTTATTAATTCACAATTTTTGATTATAAATTTAATATATACTGTTTAAGTTATAAATGAAGTTTGTATTGCACGACTAATTATAAATATTAGCAATGTGTAATATTAATGACACGCACATTTTATTAATTTATTCTTTTAGAGAAGGCTTCTATAATAAGACCTATTTATCTACATCAATTGGGTTACTCTTGTCATATTATAATGCAAAGAGTTAGTGTGTAGTTTTTTTATTTTGTGTATGTTACAATAGAACATTAGCAATCATATGAACTGATTTTCGGTATTTATTAATATCGTAACGTTTGTACGAGGCTTTGAGATTAAGGTTAAAAGACGTAGACGCCTTATCATTATCAATAACTAGTCCTGCTAACAGCCTAATTTCGTTGTCGTTTCGTTGTGTATTAAGTAAGGGTCACAATACTAATAATTTATATAGGCCGCACATGTCAAGATACATGCGACAATTACAATATTATTTATACATACATATATACATATACCCACGCCCATATCCCATTAGGGCAGGCAGAGCAGACCAAAGAACGCCAAATACTATGGACCTTACATACTACTTTTGCTTCAATCACATTCATTCATCTCTTCATGCATGCTCGTCGATTGCGGGAACTTCTGACCTGGCTTTTTTTAATAATAAGGTACGTACAATTATGTTATAAAGTATGCACGCAATAAAATAAACGATATAAAAATAAACTACACGGCCATAATAATTGCGCGTGTAGGCTAGTATGATGTATTACAACATTTTGTACGGCCCGTGCGATGCCATAAAGCGGGCACGGCCCGGTGCCGTCGTTTTGCATGTGTTGACTCAAGTGTTGTGCAGGCATAGTCTACCTGTGGCACGCTGGTGTTGCTATTCACGCCCTATTTCGAATAACTATCACCGCATCGTTCACCATATCTTAAGATTAATGTTAACTGCGCGAAATGGAAGGTCAGATTACACTGGTTCGCCTCAGCCGAGTTGCTGGTAGATGTTGTGAATACCACCTCTGATCGCCGGCCACGACCGGGGGTCGTGCGCCAGGAACAATGCGACAGCCCGCGACCACAAACATGGACTCCCTGCCGCTGTCACGACGCAGAATATGCAGCCATACTCCTTAAGGACTCGATGCTACTGCATTGCGATGCTCCTATAAAGACCATGTTAGAAATATGCGAGAAGACGCTGCAAAAAATGCTCCATTCCCCACCGATATACAGACAAAAACAACCCATGAGATCATATCTCCAACATTACGGCTATCACTGTAAAAATATAACCATTACCAATTTACATGATTGCTTTCGCGGAAATCAATTCTCTTCAAGTCAACGACACCAGTAAATCTCAATAAAATTTGGCCTGCGGTATTACCTTGTCGATGAGATTCGAGAATCGCTAATCAACCTTAATGATTCACAGCAATTAACATCACTGGAACAATTTCGCTAATGACTCGTATCTGCGATTATCGGACAGGTTGTAACGAGTGAACGGAAGTCAAGTGTTGGGAAAAAACTTGAGGGGGTGAGGAGATGGCCGCAGGTGCGGGGTTCATCGGCCCGGAGCCGCGTGCGCCGGCAGGATGTCTGTCTATTGGACATAGAATAAATTATAATGCTTTATCCTCAGCCCCATACCAAACGACATCCTAATAAGATACCTACGCTACTCTATTTAAGATTAACGATTTAGACCTCATATCGTGGTCTAAGATAATACAGGCAGATATTTCCATTTCAAGAAGGCCCCGAGTACCTACGAATGATAATGAATCAGTAAGTCATGTTCAGCAATCTTGTCTCAGGCGAAGGCGAAATGGTATGGCGCAATATATCAAGCTTTAAGCGGATATCGTATCGAGTTAACCATGTGGTGTGGAATATGCCTTCATAACTCGCATTGCTGTTCCTGTAATCATCCATGATACGTACGGTACACTGATGCACTCTTTAGTCACTGATGTATCGTACTACACGTGTGACTATTTTTTTAAAACCTGGGACTCAATCTTTGATAAATAATAATACTTTAATCTTAGAGACTTAAAGTAGCGTGGTGCAAATACGTGTTCTCCATAATCTTTGTCAAACTAATGATTATTTCGAAATATCAAAGTTAAAGATTCTTAAGCAAGTTAATTCAATTTAAAAACACCCCGACACTAATATAGCTACGAACCATCTCCGCCATCAAGGCATTCGATTCGAAAAAGCCACACTCAAATCGGTTCATTCATTGGGGAGCTACGATGCCACAATAGACACACAGCTATACATGTCAAACTAAATAAATATAACATCCCTTTTTGTGTTGCGCATCGGGGGTTAAAAATCGTGAACATATATTATTTGTTGTTTAGAAGTAGTAGCGAATTTTAAGTTGTAAACGTACTGACAAACTGCACTGCTGTACTGATTAAAAGACATTAAACTTCAACATACCTGTATATATTTTTAGTTATTAGATCTCTAGTTTTTGTTTTTGTTTAAGTTAATTTTATTTGGTAATTTTTATGAATAAATTTATAATATATTTCAGTATTACTCGTTGGGCCATTTCAGAGCCTTAGCATTTCAAAAAATACCATCGGGCGTTAATACTCTGAAACAGTAATGCTTTAAGTTCTGAAAGTTTGATTATAATTAAAATTGAATTCGTAAGTATAAAAATTCCTTTAGGTAATTAAGTAAATTGTTTTGCTCAGTACCGGGTGATGACGACGTTGTTATAAAATAAACATCGGTTGAATATAACTGTTTTGTCAAATAGAACTGTTGTTGAATGTACTGTTATACAGAATTATAGACGACGAGGTGGCTTTAAAACATTGTTCCGGTCGTAATCACAACACTTGGCAGGTGTCGGTTTGGACCGAGACCTTCGGTGTTTACAAACACTGACCGTCTTAATCCACATTCAAAGATTAGTTTAGATTCATTCTTATGAATTGCAGTTGTCGATGTTGGTTTGATAAAGAAAAAAATTGGCAACCTCGACCTTTGAATCTTCACTTATAAGCCTGATGACTAAAGAAAAATATTTCTATACGGGTCATACACAGTGTGAAATAAAAGTCGTATCTCCTGTGGACAAAATAGAATGGCTTATGTGGACGTAAGCTATGGTTTTATTACATAGATTTTTACAAATGGAGAAGCTGATCGTTGTTTACGCAGATTGTAAGTCCTATACAAAATTTGATTTCATAGCCATTAAATTTATTATCGTAATGTTTTACCAGATCGTTTTTGACAGTTATGAATTGGCGTTTGTAATGATGAGGCTAAGACGAGTCGATTGTCATAAGTAGCGATTATTAATTAATGGTGAATGATTTCAAATCGATTTTATTGCAATATTGTATTTTTTATGTTCCCATATAATTCATTATATTATTGAATAGGTGTTACGAATCTAGAGTAGGAACTTTTGTCATACGATTTTTATTCTACGTCAATTTTGTATAGTTCAGAAATCGATACTGTATTTCCCAATACCGTGATGAAGGTAATTTCACTTAATTCGTTTGGAATTTATTGGAATACTTCTTTTCTTATAGCACGTAATTTATTACGGTTATAAATTCATTCATTTAATCGATTTCCATCAACTTATGGAAGTAATTAGAATCGAAACGAATAATTTAGTCACTACACTAGATTAAAAACTTATTTTTTTAATCTAGTGTAGATTATAGTTAGTGTCTGACCTAAGTTTCGGTTTCGGCTGGTTTCGACCTAAAAATCATGTTTCGGCCGAAGGTTCGGTTTCGGCCAAAAAATTGCCAAACCTTTCGGCCGCGCCGAAACTTTTACAACATTGTACTTTTGGATCGCGTTTGTCTAATTTCTGCTGCCTTTGGAGAACTTCGCCCGACTCCGCCAGCAGAACTCTTTTTATTTTAGTTATTTTATATCTTGTTAAGTACTAAAATTGTTTTATTTTATACCACAATACACGAACTATCTTGGGTTACATTTAGGGATTGTAATCTGGTCCGTTGGATAGGTACGGTAATCCGGCTGGCTCCAGTATCTCGATAGGCACCGGATCCGGCAATATTCCGATATAGATAGATAACCCCGGTAGGCCTGAAAAAGAGCGCTGAAACACATTACGAAACTTGATTTTCTTTTAAAAAAATGTAAGTAAACGTTCTCGCGTATTTTCAGAATCCATACGCTGACGAGCGATCGTTAGAACGTGGCATTGTTAATATTAAATGAATATATAAATAACGTTTATTTCACAAAAAGGCAGCAATAGTAAACCACCAATCACAATCTGCAATTCTTCGTCAGATGGGCACTAATGCAAATCAATAAGACGCTTCAATCAATCAATCAAAAAATTTATGGCATGGCCATTAGTGGTTTTCGCTTTCGTAGTAGTAGTCGACTTCGTCAACCTTAAACACTAATTATGCCTACCTAGTTAAATGGACCATCTTGGATCGCGCCTAGCTCTAATGTCTCCATGACACCTGCAGTCACCACGATAGCTGCTGCACTATATACAACCCCGTCTATCTCTCAGTCGTCGACCCAAATCCATAATAAATTCCTTGGCTTCCAAACCCTAGGATCCTGCAGTCTACAGAGACAAAATCGTACTTTGGTTACAAGGCAGGGAACTTTTCATACTTATCAGCATACTCCAGTGAGTCATATCACCAGATCTGTTGGGTCAAGGTTAGTACCGTAAAACCCTTTTATGCCACCAAAGTTGACATTGTTTAATAGAGACAATCGTTCAACTCCAATTTGGCTGAACCGGCTCGATCCACCAGGATATAATGATTGAGCCAGCCGGATTGAGAATAATACCGGATTGCAATCCCTAGTTACATTGTTTATATGTCTAGAAAAAATGGCCCACTGACACTTTATTTGACGATTTTCACACGTCTATAAAAGTTTTCGGTTTCGGCCGAAACTAGAGCCAAAGCTGAACCTTCGGTTTCGATTTCGGCAAAAAAACGTGTTTCGGTCGGACACTAATTATAGTAGGTACGTAACAGTTTTCATGGTGAATTATTATCAATAATTACTGAGCATCAGTGTTAGAACAAAATATAAATTAATTTGATTGTTCTTCTAGAACGCGTATTACAACTTTCTAACCACTTGTGAAGCTCTAATATCATTACTTGATTTTATTTATTTTTTCAACGTGAAATGCGCATTTACATTATATGGGTGTTGTGATGTGTTAAAAAGGAACTGGAAATAAATTCCAATAATAGTTATTACTCGCTACCCATTCCCACGTTGATTTAATAACTTGTACTCCGGCGAAACTAATTTAACAGACTAAAAAAAAATAACATAAACAGATAAACTGCCCTTAGTGACCTCGTGCCTATAAGCAAAGGTTTTATGGCCGCTTAATCTTATTTTTGTAGGTCCAAAATTTAATCGAGTTTAATTATTCGTTTATTGCGTCGGGTGCCGAAAGCGACCAAGCACTTATTGAGTTCCCCAAGATTTAAACTTTTTTGTCGCTATAAGTCAAAAGTAATGCGGTTAGAGCAACAGGTGGTACGATGGTATCAAATTACTGGACGTCTAAGGTTACCGCTAAACCTTTCTACAGGAATGGGGTGCATATTTAGATGTTTTTTAGTAAAGAACTTGATGTGGGTTGATATCCGACTTGATTCAAGTACTTAAGTACATACCAAACATTAAGTGGATGTAAGTAAGTAGCATGATAGCATACGTATTATAAAAATGTCTTAGTCCATTATTTAATTTGTTCATCTGGAGTTTACGGATGATGTCGCGGCATAACGGCTGGCAAACAGCGGCCAACTACGAATGACAGGCTGGACATGCTAGCTCGTTAGCAATAAATTGAATCAATGGAACTATTAGCATTCGCGAACATTTAGCTCGCCCGGATGGGACCGAGTCGGCATCGAGTTTGATTACTAAAAATAGTCCGGGAGGTGCATTCCGGTGCAGGCGCGAGGAGAGCGGCCGTCCTTGGGCCCGTCTTCGCTCGATCTCTCGCCATTATCTTGATCCCTTTTTTGCGAGTCAATCGTTATCCGACCGCGAACAATCCGATCGATGTTCTCACGGATGCGAGTAATCAAAATGTTGGTAGGTACATTTTACGCTCAATTAACTCAAAGAGATTAGATCGACGTCCTGTGCTCATAAGATTCTCTTACATATAATACATTAGCATTGTACGTTGTGCAATTTTCTGGATGATTAAGTCTACAGCAATTTAGAAGAGTTGAAGTAAGCCTTTTGAACAGTTAAACCCCGAAGCTTAATACTTAATACTTCGGGGTTTAACTGTTCAAAAGGCTTACTTCAACTCTTCTAAATTGCTGTAGACTTGATTATCGATAGCTTATCGTGCATGCGTCTTTAAGATTCATGGTAATGTTTGAGATTAAATCCTATAGCTGATTGCGACACTTACGAACATAAAGTAGAGGTAGAATCTTGAAACATGGTTCTGATCGTGCAACTTTTTTAAACTGTGGTCACATAGGGTAATTCCGGGGTAGTTGGCCATAAGGTAGAGATGGCCCATCGAAATACTTCATAGAAGATTTGACTAGACATTGCTAGTTCTTTACTGTTCGGTTCGCTTCACGTCGCAGGTGGGAGCTATGGTACGACGAAAATTTTAGTGCAATGAAATCGAAAAGTAAGTGCTTGTGAATTGTTTTGCCTAGTGTAAATATTTTCTAAGGTGTTCTTGTTTCATGTGGATGTGAAGTTAGATTTGATTTATAATGATTATTATTGTATTTATTGCTAAGCATATTGGTAACGCATTGTTCTATCGATCGTGCTTTAATTTTTTTTTAATTTTAGGTGTGGTCATCTCTCCCACAAAAAAAGGAGAGATAACCAGTTGAAGTCCGTTTATAAGAAAAGCTACTTGAAAGTAGCGCCGATGTGCCATTAATAGTATTATCGTGTAATAATCAGAAAATAATGACAAACGAAAAGGATATGCCGCGGATATGGCGAAAATTACTACGAAACACTTCCATCTCGACTCTTCTTTGAAATACTGGCTTTAGTGCACAGTGTGGCAATTTTGGTCTCTGAAAATTACATTGAACCTGTAGACATATGTTCCAAATGTGGTCTAGAGATACGAAAATGCTTTAATAAATAGGAAATCAGACCAAATAACTATGCTACAGTTAGAATTAACTTATGGCCATCTTTCCTCTAACGACTTGGCCATCACACCCAGATCCCCAGGGAGAGATTGCCAATTGTGAATTTTTGAAAACAATTATTTTAAGGTTGATCTAATTGGAAAATGTCACTTTATTGTTTAAAATGTAAAAGTTTAATGTTGAACAACTAATTACAAATACAGATTTTTATAACAATGTGTAAGATTATTTTTTTACAGTGTTCCAGAAAAACTATGGCCAACTACCCCGGACTTACCCCTATACTTTACTCGAATATTTTTATGAACAATTTGCTGAAGCTGCCAGGGGCGACAATTATCATCGTCTGGACGAGTTATTCGCGTTATGCAACGCGTAACGCTCACCTCGGGCTGGAGCAAGGTCTAGGGTACACTGAACTATTAACATTCCACGGCATGGTGAACTTCAAGTAACCGAAGTAGTATAATATGCAAATCGTATTATTTCGTTTATCGCTATCGCAACTTGCATTATAGTCATTATTGGATTGGATTTAGTTTGATATCATGTTTTTGTGGTCAAGTAATATATTACAAATTTTAACGTTTTTAGTAGTACTGATGGCGATGACAAGCACGGTGTAACGTTTAAGACGAATTGCGCGGGTGCGCGCAATTAGGTGCGCAACGGTATGCGGTTTGAAAATTAAAATCCTAATGTTCCCGCTTAACTACGTGGTGATTGTTAAATTAAAACATTCTCTTAGATGCAGTTATTGAATTAAATATTTTAAAGCTGCTACAATCGGTAATTTGTAGGTGTATTTTCATCGTGATATGACATGTCAAATTATGAAGGTGATATGCAGTGACAAAGTTAAAATGAACATCTTTTTGAAAATGTAGCTCGAAATTCAAGATGAAATTTATACAAAAATCCTTGCTTCAACGCAAACGTACGTACGTAATGACTGAATAAAGATACAACCGGGATATAAGATATTTATCATATATTTTGTATGGCAATGCCAATGGTCTTATCATGTACGAAATTATAGCTTTTTAAAGTAATTGTCTGAAATATGATAATGATACTTTAAGATAAAAATCTCAATCAATAAAAAACTTCCGTGTAAAATTATGTTGAACATTATCTTCAGAATAAATAAAACCGGTCAAATGCGAGTCGGACTCGCGCACCGAGGGTTCCGTATGTGTACCGGTTCCAACCCTATTAAATCAGGAAAATCTCAACAACATGGTGTAACCGATTTCAATTTATTTTTCTTTATTTGAAAGAAGGTACTTTCAGCATAATCTCGTAGGAATTTATAAAACAAAAATACATGCAAAGGTGATTAAATTACAAACTTAGTATAGAAATGTTTTTAGACGAGAAAAAAAAGGGAAAAACTAGATAGAGCTAGAGTTATATTTTTTTCTGTAAAATATACATTGACATCAATGTTATATAATCATTTTATATTTTTCCTTGGTAAACTACGGAGATAAGGGGGAACGGTATTTTTTTTACATTTTCCCTCCATGAAACAAAAATTACTCAGAGCAAAAAAAAAATCAAAATGTGCAACCCCTTTCATATGACACCCCACTCGACATATTAACTAGACTTTCAAATTTTGAATCTCTTAATTTGAAATCAGTAATTTTTCACAGAAAATAAAAAAAATATTTAAAAAAGTCATGTTCTATATATGTAAGTAAGCCTTCTTTATAACTATTCCAAATTTCAAATCGATAGTAGTTCTTGAGATATTTAGCGATGTGACAGATAGACAGACAGACAGACAAAGTGAAACCATAAGGGTTCCTTTTTTACCATTTTGGCACGGAACCCTAAAAGTGTGTACCTAAGGGCGAAACGTGGTAAGAGGAATTAATTATACTTCAATATTTACACATACTTATACTTAAACGTTTCTACTCTCCTAGAGTATAAAAACTGTCTTAGCCTAATAGCTATGATGGTAAGAGACCGAACGGGATGTTCTTGATTCCGTGGAGGCTGGGTAAAGGCGCTAGCCTGGTACATATGCTACTTGTGTAGACACTGGCGGCTTCCGAGTCTTCCGACCTCCACAGGACCAGTAATTCATTCAAAAGCGGCGGCCGAAGCGCCAACATCTTGAAAATGTGTAGATATGGGAGTCTCAGCACCGAATACCTATACTTTTATTCCGTTCAGTATTTGCCCGTGTCGCGTGTTGTCTTTGGTCCGTGTGGTCCAAGGAGCTTTCCAAAAGGCTCGTCGACTCTACGGGGGACCGAAGACAAAAAAAACTGCCAGCATTTAAGTTTTTTTTAAATATAGTATTAGTTCATTTCAATAGTTTACTCGTTTTAATGTCTCCCATATCATAATATTTAACTTAAAAAAATGTATACACCCTTACCCTTAAACGTTTTAAAGCAGTATTTGTAATCAATTAAGCAAATCAATTTTATAAAATCATATACATTTTATGAGCGCGATGTCCTTGCTTACGTCGAAGAAGTGGTTATTTCCCTCCCTCCTGGTAGCGAAGTGGGCTACCCTGTACAGTGTACAGCCTATTCGGGTTCTACAAATACTATTTTTAGCCTCGTTAATGTTCAGGTTGATAGTGAACCGGTTCGCTGGATACGCCGGTCCTGCCACGGCCAGTTCATGTCTTATTTTACCAAGTTCTATGTGCCTAACCACTTGCAAATGAATAATTTATAAATGACCTTTAAACAATGTTAATTCTAATGAATTCAGTCACTGCAATTAAGTTGCTAAGGGTGCAAATAATCAGTGCCTATAATTAGATATATGATAAGAACTACGTAACTACCTATTCACTGGTGCATAATTTCTGTTTTTCTTCTTGTAATGTTTATTATAAAAAGTAGTTTCCGGAAAACAGGAAAGCAATTACATAACTATGTAAGTATCCTCAGCAAGAGGTTCACAATTACACCCAAGACTAGCCTTTTACTTGGAATGCAAAATGTTATTATGCGCATGTTTAGCAATTTCCATTACGTAATATTTATAGTTTATGTAATTATTTAAGGGCAAGCAATGATAATTAACCTCTTATTAAGGAACGTCATACGGAATCCAGCACTTGATGCTCAAGTTTGCTTAGATCCGACATCAAATTAATTTATGAATGGAAATGAACTGTCATTACAACGTCTCAGGCGTGAATCACCAAGTTATAAGAAAGGGGAATCTAATTGTGATTCATCGATGGTCCTTTGAAGTTTCGATTAATAATAGTACTCGCACCCACAACATCTGCTCATTTCCGATCAGTGCCTACTATGGCTGACTGAATCAGTAATGGTGACTTTTTGAATTTCATTTGGATGCTCATCCGTACACAAATCTCAATACCAAGTTGTAGATAACATCATGTCTTAAAAAACGTTAAGATTATTTATTTTATTAATTATTTCAATTCTTTAATTTTTATTTATACTTAATTTCGTGTGCCTATTCTATTCTAGTTATTATATGTCAAATACTTGCTATTCTATTCTACATATTTATTAAAGAGCTAATTAGGATCCACCGAAAAAATAACTACAATGGAAGCGGCACTTTCTTAGGCTCGGTTTTAAAATGATCCGTTAGAGCTTATGCCAGTATGTTTTTACCTACTGGGTTAACAAAATTTGATCCTACATTAGGTCTGACGGATTTTTATAAAACCCCGACTTAGGCCGGGTTTTATAAAGATCCGTTAGACCAAATATCAGATCAAATTTCAGTAACTCAGTACATTTTTTGACATAACAAACCGACATAAGGTCGAACGGATCTTTATAAAACTGAGCGTTAGAGGTAATCTTTAATTTGTTTAGATAATTGTTTGTACCAACAACTGAAATTTATTGATGTATACAAGCATACTAAACAAAATAACTTAAATGATATAAATAAAATTAAAAACTAACTTAAATTTAAAACAGACCCTTGAGGAATTGTGCCGTGGATGCCGGCGGCATTGTTTGTTATGACATTAAAATTTTAAAAATATGCTTAATCTCGTTCTCAATACCAATAATGATGCAGCACTTGCATTATTTGTTTCGAATTTCGATTGGCCGGCAAACATGGTGAGAACAGTGTCACGGGCGTGACATTCGCAAGCGATCGCTTTTGGGCCGCGGTCCGTTACGCCTGACGCGCGTCCGGTGGATCAGCGCCGGATATCCATAGTGCGCAACTCGAGTGCACTCACCTTAGCACTCCATGAAAAGTACAGTCACCAAGATTTGATAGGAGAAATTTCTGAAACCCGGCAGAACTCTGTTTGTAGCGCAGCTCGCAAGAACAGCGTGGCAGACAATTTTGAGCGTGCTATATTGTAATGTGCTGTTGAATGTTATTGCAGTTGGGGCGACTGTGCATACTACATAGGTAACAGAGTAATAGGGAGTGAGGTTATGTATATATATATATATATTTTTTTTATAGCCTATATAGTGTCCCACTGCTGGGCAAAGGCCTCCCCTCTTTTTCGCCACTCGTCTCGGTCGTATGCTAGTTCCCGCCAATCCGTACAAAATGTATCAAGGTCGTCCCGCCATCTCCTTTTCGGTCTGCCTCTGCTTCGGGAGCCATCTTGTGGGATCCATTCAGTGGCTACTTTGGCCCATCGCTCCGAGTGCATTCGACAGACATGCCCAGCCCAGTCCCACTTCAGCTTTGCGGTCTTAACACCCACATCTACGATACCAGTTTTGGAACGCAGCTCCGTGTTCCTGATTCGGTCAATTCTACGGACTCCAACTATGCTGCGTTCCATTGCTCGCTGGCAAACCTTGAGTCGAGACTTTTGGGCTGCGGTTAATGACCAAGTTTGGGCGCCGTAGGTTAGGATAGGCAGAATGCACATGTCGACGAGCTTGCGCTTCAGTGTCAAAGGAAGGTTGCCCTTCATTAGTGCCTTCATGGACCAGAAGCTCTTCCAGGCGTTTTCGATGCGTCGATCGATTTCTTTAGACTGCCTGTTATCGAAGGATGCTATCTGGCCCAAGTAGATATATGAATAATTAAAGAAGAAAAAGATTATCGCAGCTCCAGGACTCATTGTCATTCGGGCCATCCTACTTTTTCATGAACATAATTTTCAGACACTTTTTTTTGTAATGCAGATTTTGGAATACTTGGCCTTCACTTCATATTTTGGTATTGTTATTCAGAAAGAGGTTTAATTACAGAATCATCGATAGTTTCGGTAATTAACGAACCACAGCTAATATCCATAAATAGAGTAACTCAGTGGTCCTTAGATGTCTCACCATTTGTATGAAAAAATGGTTTTTACCACTGTGTTACCCACGTTTTTACAGCAATATGTTAACATTTAAGTATTTTTACCTATAAATTCCTTTTATTAGGTTCAGGTACTATTTCGAAATCCTATTTTTGTACACTAATTCAATATCATATTTTTTTATAATAGAAAACTGGTCATGAAAAAGTAGAATGATTCATTCATCTTCGTATTAGGTAGGTATCCTATCATACAGTATTCGTAAACTTGTTTCAATGACTGTATAGTGATAGTATATGATATGATATGATTTATTTATCTTACAATATACAAATATCACTTAAAATTAGACATAGTAAATTTTCAAGGAACTGAAATTGTGATCGTCAATTATATAACATTTTCAAATACTAAGTGATAGTATAGTTCCGATGTAATCGGCACCGGAGGGTAAATGTGACGCATCAGTATGCGCTGTGTGTGCGTGAGTCACGCGACGTGACCCGCCTTCCCAAGGCTCATTGCGCCACAAAACCTGTAAGCACCATGTTCCACACCCTTCAGCATCCCATACGACCAATTGACTCTGGCCAACAGCATTTTTAAAGGTCTGCTCACTGACACTTTACACTTTCTACAAGCCCTTTAACAATCTTCAAGTTGATACATTGCGTAGTAATCCAATCGATCACGCTTCAATAGACTCGTTATTGCCAAAGCCCGGAAAAGAAGAGTTAATGATGCAATATTCAACTTTATTGAAGAACTTAAGGAAGCTAAGCACGTCTATTTACGCACGTGTATCGACTGCATATAGTACATTTACAGAACTCTATATTGTCACTTTTTATTGACAATAAAACTCATAGTTTTTCAGACCGATAAAGGAGAGTTGACATTTATTGATAGCTTTTATGAGTAGATATTAATAGCAGTTAGTTAACTATTCTGCCAAATAATGTGTTAAATTGTTTTCTTCACATTTATGGTAACGAAAGTCATTTGAAAGCCAAAAGATATAGAGAGGCAGTCAGGCTACTGCGTTACATGCATATCCATCAGCCAACTTCAGGAACCTCCTGGACCCTCATACTTTTCGCCTGTCGGTAGGTCTACGACTTGGGGCTAATCTAGTAGAGCCCCACCTCTGCCCCTGTGGTGTAAATGTAGACCGCTTGGGTCACCACGGCCTTGCTTGTATCAAAAGCGCTGGCCGCCTGTCGCGCCACGCCTGCCTTAATGACATCATCCGTCGGGCTCTGGTCAGTGTCTGCGTGCCAGCAACATTGGAGTCCAATGGACTGGCACTTGACGACGGTAAGAAGCCCGACAGGATGACCCTAGTGCCGTGGCAACGGGGACGGCCATTAATCTGGGACGCAACGTGCGTTGATACCTTAGCGCCGTGCCACCTCAGCACGACATCGCTAAAGGCAGGCAGTGCTGCCGCAGCTGCTGAAGCTGCTAAACACCGCAAATACGCATCTTTAGGTGACAGCTACGTATTTGCGGCGTTTGCCGTGGAGACCTTGTGCCTATGGGGACCAGAGGCTGTTAAACTTTTTAAGCAAATTTCACAAATGCTTATCCGGTCTTCTGGTGACCGTAGGGCTGGCTCGTTCCTCGCTCAACGCATTGGCATTGCCATTCAGCGAGGGAACGCACCTAGCCTTATGGGCACCCTTCCAAATTATAGTGATTTTGGATATAGTTGTATTTTATAGGTAGTAGCACCGTAGTTTAAGGTAGGTTTAGTTTAGTTTTAGCATTTGTATTGTATATTTTCTCAGGTTTTTTAGGGTTCCGTAGCCAAAATGGCAAAAACGGAACCCTTATAGTTTCGTCATGTCCGTCTGTCCGTCTGTCCGTCTGTCCGTCTGTCCGTCTGTCACAGCCGATTTACTCGGAAACTATAAGTACTACAGTGATGAAATTTGATGGGAATATGTGTTGTATGAACCGCTACAAAATTATGACACTAAATAGTAAAAAAAAGAATTGGGGGTGGGGCCCCCCATACATGTAACTGAGGGATGAAAATTTTTTTTTCGATGTACATACCCGTGTGGGGTATCAATGGAAAGGTCTTTTAAAATGATATAAAGTTTTCTAAAAAACATTTTTCTTAAAGTGAACGGTTTTTGAGATATCAGCTCTCAAAGTCGTAAAAAGTATGTCCCCCCCCCTCTATTTTTATAACTACGGGGTATAAAATTCTAAAAAAAATAGAGGTGATGCATGCTAATTAACTCTTTCAACGATTTTTGGTTTGATCAAAGTATCTCTTATAGTTTTTGAGATAGGTTGATTTAACTGTAATTTTGGTTAAGTTATTTTTGCTGTTTTATAGATACTAGTACGGAACCCTTCGTGCGCGAGTCCAACTCGCCCTTGTTATATTATAATGTACATGTTTATTTAATCTGCTTAACGTCATTAAGATGTCTAAATAAATAAAATAAGCTATCAAAAAAACTTAATAATGTATAACTCGTATATTTCAGAAAACATCATAAGGAGTTGCAAAGATGTACCTGAAGCTATTAAGCACAACGTTCAGTTGAAACGTTTGTACAAAGCAAAGGCGCAGTCCGTAGTGAAGCGCGTAACTTATGTATGAGGCTGAATTATGCATGGATTCCGATCGCAGGCGCAGGGTCCTAATAGCCGAGCCGCGAGCGCTACCAAGCGAACCACCTCCAAAGAAATAACGCTCTAAAAGGACTAACAGTCCTTATTAATTTCAGCATACTATTACCCATAACAGATAATGTCAACTGCCTTAAGCCGCATATGTAGCCGATACATTTTACTGAGGAGCATGTAACTGTAGAGTACCCATCACATACATGTTAGCAAACTCAATATGGTGGTATTGGCTAGGCGAAGGAGTTACAGCGGGCGGCTTTAGACGTTTTTGGGCACCCTTACAATGTATGTGAATTCGTGGAATGTGATGAAATGAGCGACAGTTATGCGGTGATGGTGTTGTATGATGAGTTGCAGCAAGACACAGAAGTGGATAAAATGAGAGTAGAGTTACTCAATTTGTACGAGAGAATTGTAAACTTACAAATCAATATATTTACACGAATAAAATAACACATCTTTGACATCCGAAAAACCATATGAAATCTGTCCAATTTTAACAAAAATTAAAACACTTTTGATAAACATATAAAGGTTATTATAATATGACAGTTAAAACGACTATGCATTTTATAAACATTTATAAATCCGTAATCTAAAGCAGCAAATGTTAGAAAATGGCGTAAGTGTTTTTATATCGATTAATGTATGTAGCGCTTTGCGTAGCCACCTATGCAAATGCATCGTCCGCGTCATGGTCTCGCGATATCGTCAATACTTTCTAACAGGACGACGATATTTGTATTTAATTTATTTTTCTCCCAGCTTATTAATACAGCCGAGTCAAAGACCCCGGTCTGTAGTTTTATTTTTAAAAAGTTTATCGCGCGCCACTTTGTGAGAGAAATATAAGCGCTGGCTGAGCCGCTTATATTTCGTGTTTCGGTTGAGTTATTGGGCCCATTTCACCATTAGACTAATATTTAAAGAGCTCACGAAAGGATTAAGAATAAAACTAAGGATCTATAATTGTGACTGATGTAATATAAGCTGACTTTAAATAGACTTTAACAACTATGTAACCTGAGGAATAATGTATTATTAGATTCTTTGTAGAACTCTTAATCCTAATACGTATGTGTGCCTAGTTATTGTGTCAATAACCAAATAATACTGTATACAGGAATTGCAAAATTAAAGGCCACTTATATTGCTTAGCTCCCTGGCATTGACTTATCATCACCGTTTAAATGCTTGTGGCAAACCGCAAGATGGGCAGACTTGCGTTTAATTTGGCACATCAAAAGCCGGTGGACAGCACTCTGCGACACAGTTTACTTCATACGTTTTTAAGTACGTATAGTATACGCATTTGGTCTGACCACTTGATCTTCAATTGGTCGGAAGCATAGTATTCCGTACCGCTGCTTTTACCTTTACAGATTCTCACCTAATAGCCTACTTAACCAATGGCAACATGGCCAATTTCAAGTACATTTATGTGCTGCACTTCCCTTGAATTTTAAACACTCATGTTCTATGTGTGCCAATGAACTTGAAACGTTTTGCGTACCGTTTAAAAGGCACATGTGTAAAATATTTAATGCATTGCACTTGAATGCACACACGACATACATAAATTAAAAAAAAAACGTATAATGATAAACACGGGTGGAGTGATCTTCACTGCTGAAATGTTCACTGCTTTTACAATGTTCACTGTTCAATGAACAAACGACTGCTGTACTGAAACTGCAATGAAATTAGTTCAATGATCTGACGCTTTCAGATACATGCAATTTAATGTGAGGAGGCTGGTAAATAGGTTTATGATCTGTTTATGGAACCATTGTTAGTTTTATGTGTAAATATATCCGTTAAAGGTTAATAATGATTTCAATTTTACTTTATGTTATCGCCTATAAAATGTATTACTTACATTTTATAGGCATTTTTATTTGTAAATTATCCAAAGCGAAAAAAAGATGTGGGATCACAAGGTATAATCATACGCGATGGTATAATGCACGCCAAAGAGTGGAGGCGTTAGCTGGAAGTCAATTTGGTTTGTCACTTCCCATCGCAACGTTGCGTTGCGTGCACTTCACTTCAGGACGCGTCGAAACGAGCGCACACAGTATATGAAAATCATATTTCAATGTGTAGTGACAAATCAAATACACCACCATGAAGATGAATGGTCGCGGTCTACCTACCCGTTGCTCGGGGTCATATTCATATTTGTGACAAGTCTTATTGTCGAGTCCCCTCCACACACTCGTGTTAATTGACTCTGTACCGCGTGATGAATAGATCTTGTTATAACATATATATGCTTGTCAGGCAGCTGGTATAGAAAATAAGGTCAGGCGGGGTAATAATAATAATTTAGTCCTAACAAACTAATTCGTATTTGTCTTACAACAAACTATACCTCGTTTCTTTAGCATTAGAAAGAATGACAGAACGGCTTACGAGAATCTTAATAAATATTAATACTGTTATTATTTTCATATTTACATTATTATTCAAAAATAAGAAAATAAGTATGTCTTCATTTATATTTACTTATGTAGATTTTAAATAAAACAACAATTATTTTTTAAATTACGGTTCGGTTCATTCATCGAAAAGTACCTAACACAATAAAAAACCCAAAAGAGGTAGAGATTGTAAGAGGTCGGTTCGGGTTTTAAAACAGTAATTTGTCATAGTCACTAACTGTCACTTATGTGTGTGTGTGTTTACGACCACTGCTTCTTTGTTTACCTAATTTCTAATCTTAAAAAACAAGGTATAAGTATGGTTAAAGTGCAACTTTAATCAAATGCAATAAAAAATAACGTTCCAGAGGGAGTTCAGAAAGAGATCCATATATATTATTGTATACAATGTGAAGTAAAATTACAAAGTATTTGTTACTGCATCAATAAATAAGAATTATAATAATCGGGCTGGATGAGTCTGAGCACGACGGCCGACCGCAAGCACACAATGAGATGCGCCTGATAATGGGTTTTCGTGTCGCCCAAATTGAATTATGCGTACACAACTACACACAACTGATATAAAAAATGAGAATACGCCATTAAATGAAGTAGCCTGCGGTCATCTCACGTAAATCAATTGAATACACGACTACACAAGCAACTTTATATTTGACGGCGCAATTTCTTTATTTTTTGACCTGGTCATTCTACTTCTTCGTTTAATATTGCAAAGGAATTAAAAAAGTCATATTTTTTAAAAAGTTAATTAAGTATTCTCTTGTTTCAGCACAAAGGATAACAACAATCCAGCTGGATGGCGTTCAATACTTCATCTCCAGAATGAATCCCTACAGCCCAGAGCTTAACTATTTCCTAGCATACCAGTACTGCAGGTAAGACCAAAGTTCGCAAATGGTGATAAGAAATCGATAAAAAGAGGCAGATTAACAAAATAAAATCGATTAGCCGGTGACGAATCTCGTCCAAACTGGATTTAAAGCAGCGTAAACAAAGCGTTCTCTATTTCGGTGTTAGCTTACATTTTCAGTCTCACGGTCAGCTTGACATAATAATATTGTCGTGACTAGCTATCCTTATCTAGTTCGTGTCGGGTGATCCTGTTTAGGTCCTGCTATAACTAAGCCGGGCGTTAACAAGCGTTGTCGCGGTTCACTCCGACCAGGAAGTGAGGACATTTACATAACCGTTGGGAGTTTCTGGAACCTTAACACAATATCGGAATGCTTCCGCGAGCCATAACCGCTGTTGTAACACTCGAACATGAAGTGTATTGTATTGTAATTGATAGCGGTGGCAATAATTGGAACGCCCTGCGAGCAGTCATAATATTAGCTGCGTGGTATGGTGTTCCTGTTAATAAGTTTTATCGACTATTGCTACACGCAAACAAGCGATATTTTTAAGTGTGGATCATTGGCTTATTTATCACAGTTAAGCCAAATTTATATTTATTTATTTGTATCAGATAACAAGGCCCATATTTACACTTATCTAACCTGAGGCACTCTAACGCCTCTCGGTTATAATCTCGGTGATGACGATCGGCTGGTTATAATCATGATACAATAATACACTGCGCCAGGTATGGCAATCCGGTACATCGGTTAGTAGTGTGTATGGCCCAAGATACGGCATCAGCCTATCGATGGTATGCGGACGTAAGTGTGAGTATGTCGTCGATAGTGAGATAGTGACGTCACTGGTGTCACGGTCTGGATTGTCAGACTTTGTTTTCTTACACCATGGTTATAATCGTTATTCATAATTCATGCACATAACCCGAGAGATACATACATAGAACACGGATATACTTATAATGCATGAATATAGGTAAGTAAAGTACCCTAGACAAGAGTAGTCAACTCTTAAATAAAAGAGAGAAAGTACCTATGACCAATGGATCATATCAGATAAACCAAATCTTTAAATCTGATCGACCACATTAAAGAATACGTACTTAAGATGAAATATCGAGACAAACAGCCAATACCGTTGCCGTGTATTGAGACTGTCTTAGTTTGGTTTTCTTTACTTCGTCGTTCATGTAAGCATTGCCTTGTCCCTAATGGCTCTTTCTACGGAGAAACGATCCCGCAGCCTAGATCGACCACGTGCACGGTCAAACAGCTAAGAAAGGTCAGTCGCCTCGCCCGCGCACGATGTCCTTCCATTCCCACAGTCACGACCTATTTACTGTTCCAATATTGTTAACGAGCTTCGGGAAACGAGTCGTGATATTTGAACATTGACTATTTTGGAAACAAAGACATTGAATCGATTGAGGCCATTAGCGGTAATGAGACGGCGTTGAATAAAATTCTAATTTAAAAAGTCGCTACCTATATACCTACATAAACACTCAATAGATAGCAAAATAAACGGGAATGTATGACCTTAATAGTTTAAAACGGAATCGATTAAGGACGCTCGTGTTATAACGACACAAAGACTACAAAAAAGAAATTATGCGATTTCGTCATTCAAGTGGACATACCTACACACTGAAATGTCGTAGGAGCAGGTGCAATGACGAATATTTGCTGGCGTCGAGCATAATACACAAATTGCACATTGACACAGGACAGGAGAAAAAACCAGAACCAGCCATTGTAGCCTTACAGTGAATATCGTAAGGATTGAATTGCCACATTTTCGATATTCTGCTTTGACACCGAACACAAAAAGAAAATAACGGGACGACACCTCGCCGGAAGACATTATATAATTTTTTTGCATCCATTCAGAATTTAGTTAAAAAGCTCTAACTATGTGTCCATTAAAAAACCATTAAGGTTTACCGAGCTGGGCTTTAGCTCAGGTCAATATAAACAAAACCTGTGAAGATTTTTTTCATTTTTAAGTCCCTGGGTTCTTTAATATTGAGGTCGGTTTCATGTTTTAGTTTTTATACGAGTAATATAATATACGCGACATTTTAATAAAATACTTTTAAAGTGAGTAATTCAAAATATTACCAATACCTATAGTACCCTTATTTCTTTACTATCACATCGTGTTATATACACGTTTCCAATTTACTTAACGGATTTAAGCTATCTAAAAACGATATTTGGAAAAGGTAATGCTAACTGAATGTAATCATTGCGGGTTGTCGCCGCGTAGTTTTTAGCGTCAAGAGTTTTCTGAACTTGGGTCTGGAATGTGGTCCTCGCGGTGCAAGCTTGAAGCCTGTCTTTAACGAATAAATTGCCTCGAACAAGCCTTGGCGTATAGTTTCTATACGAGCTAATAGCTGAATACGATTAGTTGGAATAGGCGGTTATTTAGATAAATCGCGTTTATGGATCCGGTGGAACGAGTTCATAACTGCTCACAGTGCTCACTGTCAAGGGATCTACACATCCTCAATTACTTGTTCACTAGAGAAGTTCAATTTCACTAAGTATCAACTATTTATAAATTCATAATTTTACACATAATAAAGTTGTGGAGGATAGGTCAAATGGTTTGACCCGTGATAACTTTTCACAAAAAGATAAGTAAATTAACTATATAGGTACGTAAACTTAAAAATGATGTTTAATACCTTGCTGGCGCCACTTTATGGACGAACCATGCAATAACTTTCAAATGGTAGTCGATAAGAGGCTAGGCGTTGAACTCTCCAGTGACGTATAGTTCCGTAGCCACTTAGAAAGTAAGGTTAAGTTGGCACCAAAGAAACTTGGAGTGCTCAATAGGTCGTAGCAGTACTTCACACCTCGACAAAGGCTGCAACTTTACAAGTCGCAAGTTAGGCCTCATATGGAGTACTGCTCTCACTTATGGGCGGGAGCTCTAAAATACCAACTTAGCCCTTGTGACTCGGTTCAAAGACATGCAGTGAGAATTTTCGACGATCCCAGTGGGACAGGCGACCATGAACCGCTTGGTCTCAGGAGGGACTTTGCCTCCCTGTGCGTGTTCTACCGCCTGTATAACGGGATGTGCTCTGAAGAACTGTTTGATATGATGCCCACGGCCACCTTTCATCATCGCACCGCTCGCCATCGGCAACGAGCTCATCCCCACACCTTGGAGCCATTGCCTTCTCGTACAGTACGATTCAACAGGCACTTTATACCAAGAACAATTAGGTTGTGGAATGAGCTTCCTGCCGAGGTATTCCCAATGGGCTACAGAATGGGACTCTTCAAAAAAGACGTGAAAAGGTTTCTTACGGGTCGGCAACGCGCGAGTAAAGCCTCTGGTGTTGCAAGCGTCTGTAGGCGACGGTAACCACTTACTATCAGGTAGGCTGTCAGCTTGTTTGCCACCGACGTGGTATATAAAAAAAAGAGTATTAAAGTGTGCTATATTTACGCATTCTAACTGAATCAATTTACCTTCGTTTCAGATCGCTAGGATTGCAACTAGCATCCTTTGAAACAAAAGAAAAGGCGGATTCGATAACAACTTATCTCACAAATGCAGGTAAGGACACCTTCTTTCATAAATAATAGAAAACATGTTTTTGCAAAATTGTTATTAGTTATCAGTATATGCATTTAAATACTACATAAGAATACACGCTTTATGAATATATATGAATGAGTATTCGAAGCCTGTGTTGCTCGAAGATGACTACACACTAAAACAGTGCGCAACACGATACAAATACGCATGCAAGCAGGCATCCCTAACAATGTTCAGACAGCCAATTATGCAAATTAGACTGTAGATTATTGTGCATGATAATTTTTAGCCATCCCCATTTTAGGGATCCCCGGGCTCATTTCAAAAGAATGAAAGAAAGAAGAAAGAAAGAAGAAATGCTATTGTTTATTTTTTTCGCCGGGAGAGAACAGCTTAAACCACTTATGTTACACTTCCAAATCAATCTATCCCGTTGTCATCTGCTGGAGCTACGAAAAAATATAATCTATGTCACTGTCTTTTATTTGAATAAGGCTTTCTTTAATTATTTTATTCCAATAATTCCAGGCTACAACAAGTACGACTTCTGGACATCGGGCAACAACCTGGGCACGGACATGTACCTGTGGATGAGCACCGGGCTGCCGTTCAACGCTACCTTCAACTACATGCGGCGCGTGACCGTCGACGTGCCCAGCACGCGCGACGACAGCATCGACCCGCTCGACGTGCCGCAGGGCAGCACCGCGCCGCAGCGCACCGCACGACATGGGTATGTGCCTTAAGTTATCACTATCAGCTAAGACATGAATTGGTACGGTTAGATGCAGGCTGGTCTATACAAAGTCAGTATGATCATCATGCGCAGGTCCAACATGCCTATGTGACGATGGAACTGATGCATTGATCAAATATCCATTTTTGTGTCATCAAACTCGTCTTTACACTTGTTGTACCTACACATTGATCTCCAAAGGTACCAGTTAGAAATATCCAAAACCAGTTGGAATATTTAATTTCTCAAGTCATGGTAATTCAAAATATATGTTGTGGTCTAGCCAGCTCAATTACAAGTAATATCTTTCCTGATCACCGCCGTTAACTATCTGCATCTGATAGGAGAATTTTGGCTTTCTAGAACCGAGCACGTGATGACGAACGGCTGCGTTGCGCTCAAAGCGCCCACCTTCCACTGGGAGCCCCAGCACTGTGGCGAGATCAAGGACTTCATCTGCGAGCAGACGCGCTGCTATTACTACAACTATGGCTCCATCCCCGTCTCCTCTGCGCAGGGGTAATGCCAGGTGAGATGCCAGCCGTCTCCGGAGGCCCAATCCCCGACCAGCCGCGCGCATATCATAATCCCTGGGTACATACATGCTTAATATCCACGAGTAACATACTACGTTAACAAGACAACGTATTTTACTCTCCTGGGTTAGATATAGACAGTAGTATTAGCTATGTGTGAGTGTGCTAACATGGAAGTCTTGTCCAAGTGGTTCAATCATGGTGTTTCCGTCGAAGCGCGCGGGCCCGCGGGACACGGCCTCTGCGCCTACCCAACCACCAAACAAGAGCCCTACACCCAACAGAAAACATTTGGTCTAAAATATATCATATTTAACATATGTAGATATCTTTTCAAAATTTACAACAACTATTTGGTGGGTGGGTGAAGGGGGCTTTGCTTGGTATCTCTTGCTCAAGCGATATATTATTTTTTAGTTTTAAAATATCTCTTGTCATAAAAGAATCTATAGTAACTCTTACAATAGTTTCTTCGATTTCATTAATTTCTTTTCTTTGTAATATAGTATGCTAACCTATCGTAGGTATGTGTACTGTATTAATATGAGCAATTTTCAAGTTGCAAGATTTGGGGTGGAAATAGTTGAAATCGTGAGGAAATTTATTTCCTGTATACTAATTACGCTATTTCTTGCCTATACGTTAATGGGTTATATAGGTATAGACCTGTTTTTGTGAGCTCATATTCTGTGTCTAATTCTTTGTTTTATTCTCATTTACTAAATAATGGAATTGATATCACAAATGACCTATTTACACTTAGAGCACTTAATATAGGAGATGCCTTCAGTGCATCTTTCTGAACAAAATAATTCGACAAATTTTGGGAGGACGAGGTAACACACATATAAAGAAACTTTCACTTTCTTCCATTACACTAAAACAAGCGTTTACACTACGTCAATTATCGCATTGCAAAATTGACCAATGTCACTAAGGATCACATTTCATAGAAATTCTTATAGATAGTAGTCCTTGTATCCTGCCATACGGTGAAGTTTGTGAGTCAAAATAGCGGCCAAGCGTGATGGTCAAATACGAATGTTTTTAAATCGACTTTGTAATCGATGCTCGATTTCAGATTTTAATTAAAATTTTAATTGTGCAGAAAATTATAATTAAAGTGAAAGCATACGTGCAAGTAAACTGATAATGCATCTTTTCGTAAATTTGATAAAATAAACTGTTATTTGCACCCGAAAACAGTACATAAAGGCATTTTGACGCAGCTCTTCATGCCGGGAATGATTTCGAGACTGACATATAATCGATAACATAGTAGTTTTTAATAACGTGGCAGATTTTTCTTCTATACCTTTGGCAGAGGGGTAGGTATGGCGTCTCCAGTCTTAAATGCTCTAGGTATTTTCAACACTAAAATCCTTCATAAAGAACACCACGCGAATACTTATCGATTATATAAATTGATCGAGTTTGTGTTGGCCTGGTGTCACTGTCGGACAGCGGGTAACCCTCGGGGCGGCGTCTGTTTGTCGGCAGGAAGCCGCTGTCGCTCACCACCACGACGACGGCGCATCCTCTCACGTCGTCGTCGCCGCCGCCGCCGCGCTCCGAGCATCTGCCGACCCACTTCACCCTCAACGACCTCATCGGCAAGCTTCGCCCCTCTTCGCTCGACGGCCTCCAGTCGCCGCACCTTAAAACAGGGGCTCTCCTGAAATCGCCGCCGCAAATCGATTCCCACTATTCACGGGCTGCCGATGCTCATTCCCACGATGTCGATCAGGATCAGAAGGAGGAGGCCACGCAGGGCCCGTACGAGGAGGACGACGGCATGGCGGGCGACGACCCGTCGGCGTACCTGGCGCGCATCGCTGACGCGGCCGCGGACGTGGCCGCCGACGAACCCTCCACCTCCGAGCCGGACGCCACCGAGCACTCCGTCCACGCCAGCGGCATGCTGGCCCCGCCTGCTTACTAGTGGCCCACTCGGTGTATGATCAATTTAAGCTTCATCCATCAGGTATTCTTTCTACCAAAAGTAGTATTTCGATTTATTTAATGTATCGTGATTTTAAGTAACTTACGATAGAGCTTGCTGAGGGTGCTTAGACGACTGTTCGTGTTGTGTAGATTTATTTTAGAATCTTTTCAATCGTCGCCAAACGACATTAGGGACTAATGTTCTTCGGGACTGCATATTCTCGTGAAGGTGCTGGCGACTCGCGACCGCGACTTGCCTCCGTCTTCGGGAATGTTGAATATCACAAAATGTATTCCACGAATGGATACTATGACGTCTACGTTAATTAAGTAGGTATATCAGATCTCTGGTGATTTAATTAAACCGTAACATGTATTAATTTAACTTAGTGCAAAATCGGATAATTTCTCAGGACATATCATTCGAACTAGTGGTTTAAGATAGTGTTTATATCGATATGTACCTAGTTAAGTATTTTAAGTTGAAACTCAAGAATTTAAAGAGTAGTGATGTAACGAAGTTAAATAAAGTTTAAAATTTGTAATGAGGTTAATGTTTCATTTTGAGAAATTGCTTCGCGGTGGTAGTGTCCAGTCGTAAGTTCTTTGATAATTTTTCATCAACCCAGTAGGTACCTACTTGTGATACGACAGTACATCTTCGTGCGACATATCCGTTTGCCACATGTACAAAAGGCTGAAGGTATACAAATGTACTTACCAGCCGTTGACGACGCCCTCCACGTTGAGCATGGGCACGATCTTGAAGACGTACTTGGCGCGCAGCGCGGCCGCTACGTCCGTGTCGCCGAGGAGGCAGCTCAGCGTGCCGTCCATCACCCACGACGCGTTGCTCTCGCCGGGGTGGACGCGGGCGGTGAGGAAAATTATCTCTCGGTCCTATCACATTATAAACCTGATCATGTATTATCCAGGGATCGTTACCGGTATTCTTACTACCCGTTTTAAATAAGGTATAACCGGTTATAATTGCATTTCGCTATTTATATCGCTATAGCTCTGATTAGCGGTATAATCAAAACCGGTATTCAAATATATTAGCGGTCTTCTCTGCTCTATTTGACATTTTACCCATAAAACCATTACCGGTAATAGCTGTCAGTGCCAATTTACTCGATTATTTGTTTCTGCAAACTGGCGTATTGTAAAAAGTAGGTATTTACGTTTCCGGCTGATTTTACACTACACCCAAAATACTCTAGTCATTAATAGACCCTAATTTCAAAATCACCTTCTCTCAAAAACCTCTTTTTTCGAAGGACACTACTCTCGATACAACCCAAATTCAAATGGACTGCGTCCCATTACGAATAGGTCTCAAAATACTCTATTCCCAAAATACCCTAAATTAGCTACACCTAACAGTGGCGAAATAACCTAATGTCATAATCGCTTATTCACAAAACCCTCTAGTCCCAAAATACCCTAAAATTTCATTTTCGTGAATTTATTTCGATATGTATTTCTATGAGCAGGAGGTTCGCATATTAGGTTAATGAATTTCGATTCATATCTGCTATTAATAGGCACAGAACCCTTCGTTGTGCGTGGTCCGACACGCACTTGGCCGGGTTTTGATTACATGGTGCCTTGGAGTTCAAGCTGGTTGACAAAGACACAAACGTACACTCGAAACCGATTCCCTTTAGGTACTATGACCCTCGTACTAGTACTGATCTGGGCTCAATATGAAAAACCATATTTTTCGGCGGCTCACAAAATACTTACGTTTGTATTTCAAATATGATTTTCATAGGCTTTTACAGTTTATGAGTAAAATTCCTGTGATATACGGACAGACAGGCGGACATGGCGAAACTATAAGGGTTCCGTTTTTTTCCCATTTTGGCTACGGAACTATTAAAATCATCTCTCGTATAAAGCCGCGAACAGACTGATAGACGGACCGATAATACGGCGAAACTATAGTTTGCTTTTTGACAAAGGAACCCTCAATTTCAGGGATAAACCTAATATGCGAACCTCCTGCTCATAGAAATACATATCGAAATAAATTCACGAAAATGAAATTTTAGGGTATTTTGGGACTAGAGGGTTTTGTGAATAAGCGATTATGACATTAGGTTATTTCGCCACTGTTAGGTGTAGCTAATTTAGGGTATTTTGGGAATAGAGTATTTTGAGACCTTTTCGTAATGGGACGCAGTCCATTTGAATTTGGGTTGTATCGAGAGTAGTGTCCTTCGAAAAAAGAGGTTTTTGAGAGAAGGTGATTTTGAAATTAGGGTCTATTAATGACTAGAGTATTTTGGGTGTAGTGTAAAATCAGTCGGAAACGTATTTACACCTACATATTTGTTGCGTTTTAGTAATAATGTTTAATTGACATCTTAACTTTCAAGTGCAATGAATTGCGGTATTGAATACATGTATTTAATATCGTAAATAGTATATACATAGAGGTATAGGTAAGAGCGGAATGACAACAATACCTCTAATTAGAATATAGGTATTCTTTTATTAGCGGTAACGAACCCGTTTTGTTTAATACCTCTATAAAAATTGACAAACCCAACACCCTCTATAACAATTGCCCAACCGGGCAAGATACGAAGTTCGGAGTAGCCCCTCTGATACCTTTGAGATGTTTTTTCGCATTCACAGTTTCTGAACGCACTCGTCGTCTATGTCAAACAAACAAAATCACTTGTAGTTACAGCACTGTGGTCACAAAAAAATAAGTTTCTGAACGCATCCTTCAATCAGTCAATGGCAACTAATAAATATGGCAGATCGTTTTGGTCATTATTTTCCCTTATTCAAACACGAAATACGTCGACAATCCGAATTTTGCCGATATGTTGTCGATTGAAAACTCTTATTTTTTTACGCTTTATAATTTGAGATAGGTTTCGTTCGGGTCTACCGTACCCCTCGACGGAATTATTAATATAGATATGAAGTCAGCTCTAAACCCAATTGTTTCAATTTTATTTATTTAATTGCAGAAATACCAATAATTGGTTTACTTTTTGTATATTTTTGCTACCTACTTTTATAATAAAGACCTTATTTTAATGGAGTTAAGAACCCTAATAATAATGGCATATGAAACTGACCGCAATCGGGTTCTGAGGAGTATCATCGGCGGATATGGTCAGCAGTGGCACCTCGTTGTTGTTGAGGGAGTAACATAGCGGCTCCGCCCGAAGGTATGCATTGGGTGGCAGTTGCTGGCTCCGTTGCCAAAGCCTTGTCTGTCACATATAAATGATGGTTAAAAAAGAGGTTTTCACACCTGCTATTTACAAAAGAGTCATTGTTATCCTCAAAGGAGGGTTCAAAGTTATTTTTCTTCCCTAATCTAAGAGGCTTACTACGAGAAAAAGTCATAAACGGAACATGGACATAATGTATGGGGTAGCGGAATGCCCCTTCCAGCTATGCCGTTTTTTCTAGACAATTTCTTTAAGTCGCGTTTACATCCTGTCTCAGCCCTTTCTTTTTCAATGAAAATGTCAAAAATATTCCACATGACGGGTAAGAAAATGTTTATAGTTCCCAAGATAACTCGGTACGTACTTAAACCTATAATTTCTGAAAGTGGCACTGAAATAAATTCTATGTGCTCTATTTATCCCTTTAGTGAATACAGGCGTGAGTTTACGCAGGTATGTATAGTCGTCCAAGAAAGTGGTCTACCACTCTTCGACTATTATTTGTATTTTATTATGGCTATCATAATGAATGTTATTATTGCGAGTAATGAAGTCCATTTGTCGGAACTCTGATAAAACGGTCTCTCTCTGATTAAAACTCAAGTGAAGAGTAATAGATCACTTTCTTGGCTGGCTGTAACTGCGTAGGTAGGACTTTAATTAATTTCAGAACTTACCATCATCATGGAATACGTGAACGGGAAGTGATACGCGAGATAGACCACGTCGTTGGAGTGCGGAAAGTCAATGTTGAACGTGACCGTGAGGTAGCATTTGTTGTGGCTCCTCGGGCTCGCGTAGTGGTAGCTGTTCCGGTAGTAGCAGATGTCGGTGCCAGCGCGAACCCAGCCTGAAATTACGGCAACTAGTTACGTTACGTCCCAAGATGATTTCTACAGTAAATCACATACTTTACATAACTATATTTTACTAAACGGTTTTATATTTAAACGGTATCTGTTTTGAATTTGGAGCTGTCCTGGGGAAGTACCTCCGTCTTACAGAAAACCACGGCCATAATAACATTATTTACTATACAAGTATACTTACTATAGGTGAGCAAGGTTGTCATAGCTCCCGAGGATGCACTATGTTGAGAGCGAGGGACCTAAATTTGTCCTTTCTGCTGTCAACACAGTGCATCCTCAAATTTTATAAAGGGTCGGTAATGCGCACGTGATTTCTTTGGAGTTGTGGGCGTATATAGGCTGCGATGTCCGCTTACCATCAGGTGGACCGTACGCTTGCTTGCCACCAGTGTTGTATAAAAAAACTCACGTGTTAATTGTCACTCTGGGCGACATGATTCTTAGTAAAATATAGGTAAAAAATGACTCACGAAAGTTTAAATTCAAAATACTTCACATACTTCATTGTATTTGACACGTCATTGGTATAACTACTTTTCTCTCCCATGGCATTATTCATCTTACTTAAAAGGAGAGAAACCATCTACTTAGGTGGTTTTTTATATTAATATTTTGTAATATACAACTAGCAATTCACTAAGGTATTATATTATGGCATTTAAACCTCATTTTCCGAAATAATGGCAAGATGTCCCTATTTCTTATTATAGTTATTACCTCAATTATAGTAGTAGTGAAACTCTTTATTCTACAAAATAACAACAGCGAAAAATACAAAAGAAAAGGTTATGTACACAAGCGAACTTATCCCTTTAAGGGATCTCTTACAGTTAACCTTTGAGTAAATGAGAGAAGAAATGAACAGAGGTAGAATATATCAGCAACTTGTACAACCGGGGTATAAGAATGAGAGCAGATATATGTAAAACAGACAAACATACATACATAAGTATATACTCTTGGACGGATAAGTATAAGTACACAATAAACGATATTGGTCAGGATAATTTAGCTTAAGCAAAAAAATATGTGTGAAATTAGCCAGAAACACATAGTCTTCATCAACTGCCCCTTGAGCGACACAACCGACTGCGACTGCCTAAAGGAGGGAGGTAATTCATTCCACAATTTCACAGAACGCACGGCGAATGCTTTATCGTATGCATGCGACTTGTGAGGAGGGATAGACAGTGCCAGGTGGTTCGCACTAGACCGTAAACGATGGCCACTACCGTTAGCCATAAATCGGAATTTTCAGACAGGTACTGGGGAGCAAAAGTATTAAAAAGAGCATTAAAAAGAAGGGTAAGCACGTGCGCTTCCTATTTACCGTAGGCGGGATCTACATCCCGCCTACGGTAAATAGGAAGCCATTGTATCTATACTCAATAGTTATGTGGGAAGGCTACATAATATTCATCACCCATGTAGGATCCCTCCTAGTAAGATATAGTAAGCCCCAGTTCTATAATACAAACGGTTTGCATTCTAATTTCATTCCAACGGAACATACGTATATGACATTTTTGAATATTTCCATCTCAAGCAAAAGTCCCACTTGTTCGATGTTAATCACTAGGATTTTTAATTGCGAAATGGCCCTTGACGGAAATTGGCCTGTTGACGAATGATACAAACAGCAATGGATATCGAAACGTAGGTATGTCATTGTAAAAGGAGAATTTAAAAGCCAAATGGAGAGTCAGCGTCTGCACTGAGTTCTTGACCGTAATTGTGTGATGATTAGCGATCTTATTAAAAAACATGTAGGTAGGTACCAACCTGGTCTACCCAGAACTGCTTCCTTAACTGAGTACATAACCGGTTTCATGCCGAAGTTAAATTGGCTATCCGATTTCTCACAATTGACAATATTGAATATGTAAGGGCGTCCCTGCACCATATTGCGGACTTCAAAGTAGAACCACTGGTGTCTCTTGTTGGAGTTCACGTCAGGCATCAGAATCAACTCGTATTCTCTTGGACCTATCTGAAGATGTACACAATTGAAATAATAGGCGAATTATTGTATTCTACGCTCAATTCACACTGACAAAATCGTAATTTATAAGAGGCCGGTTGTAATGTAGACAAATTACAATCAGCATCATATAGTCGTAACAGCCAAAGTAGTCAAATATATCGTAACCCATCTTTACTTTACACGTAATGTGTTGTGATATATTTGTTTTTTTTTTTATAAAACGCCGGTGGCAAACAAGCGTACGGTCCACCTGATGGTAAGCGGCCACCGCAGCCTATAGACGCCCGCAACTCCAAAGGAGGCACTTGCGCGTTGCCGACCCTTTATAAGATTTGAGGATGCGCTGTGTTGACAGCAGAAGGAACACATCTAGGTCCCTCGCTCTCAACACAGTGCATCCTCGGGAGCTCTGGCAACCTTGCTCACCTCCAGGAACACAACACTATATACTTGTATAGTAAATAACGTTATTATGGCTGTGGTCTTCTGTTATTTTGGCTGTTACTAACTATAACAATCTGACTGTATATTCAGGAAAATTCATACGAGGACATGTAGTGTGTATGCTGGGACAAATGAATCGAGAGAAATGGATGTTGTCAGAGAATATAGACTGCCAATGTTTATACATTTTGGCGTACCTTGGCGGTTGTCCTCGAAGTGTCATACGACATTTAATGGGACATCAAAGGCCTTTGAGCCTGTTTCAGACTATTTAAGTCGTTCGTGACTGTCAAGCCAATGCGACGGGGAAACCAATGCGGGCGCGGGAAATACGGCCGCAAATCTGGCAGGTCAAGTGTATAGACATGCATAGGTACTACACAATGTGTATATTGGCAGTCTGTATAATTTACTAGTGCCTTATGTTATCCATTGTTGTATGTGCCACCCTGGTGGTTACCTATCGCAAATTCGAAATTTTTAATGCCGAATATTAAAAGTCCGAAAACGAAACGCCATTTTTCATTTAATTTTTTTTTCATTTGTCCGAAGTTTCATTTTCTATATTTTCTATTGACAGATTTTTATATGGTCACAATTTTATTATCCAGCTGGTTTAAAATCCCAATGATTATAATTCCGTACATTCATTTGCCATTTTTTTTTGTCCGTAGGGTTAAAATACCGTGAAGATGCGATTCGCGTGTGTTTTATTTCTTGTTAACGAATTGCTTCGCTTCGCTTCAGCTCCCATCTTAATCTTCTAACCTATCCGCTTTAGAGTCGATTTTGTCCCAATAAGTCTTTCTGGTTTTTTATAAAAAAAATGACCTCGAAGATTAAGACGGGAGCTTCGCTTCGCTTCAGCTCCCGTCTTAATCTTCTAACCTATCCGCGTTAGTCGATTTTGTCCCAACAAGTCTTTCTGGGTTTTTATAAAAAAAATAACCTCGAAGATCAAGACGGGAGCTTCGCTTCGCTTCAGCTCCCGTCTTAATCTTCTAACCTATCCGCGTTGGAGTCGTTTTTGGCCGAGCAAGTTTTTCTGGGCTTTTATGAAAAAAAAATAACCTCGAAGATTAAGACAGGAGCGAAATACTTATTTTCTAATATTTTCTAGATGCAGAGAGAATAGAGATCCTATTTCAGATGGAGAGTTTTTTGATAAAATGGGCCCCAGCGAGCAGATACTTCTAAAAGCGGCGTTACGTTTATTTTGCGGTATAATGATATGGAAAATGTCACGTCGACTTTCCGTATCATTGAAATTGTGAAAATATGGCTAATGTATAGGTTGTCAAATGTAAAAATTGAGAACTGAAAAGCGGGCATTTGAATTGCGGACAAATGATATTGTGATGAGATGAATCTGTGGTATTTCAAACAGTTGCAAAACAAAGCATTTGGATTGTAAAGATTCGGTGAACCGTTTTCGGACAAGTGAAATTCGGTGAATAGTTTTTCGAAACATCGATAGGTTACCCACCCTGGTATGGCATCGTCAATCAATATACTTATTGACGATCATAAATACTTTTAAATCACTCATTCGATACATTTGCGATGGTTTTCGTACATTCAAGTAAGTAAGAACATGAAATATATTATTTTTGTAATTACCTGAATAGCTTTCCTCAGATTTCCAGATTCAAACCTAGATTCAAACGACAATCGAGACGCAAAACTGTTTGTTTTTGTTATTTCTTCCTCGTCAGTGTTGGATAGGAAAAAACTGTCTGTACTGAAATGGTAGTAATTGACACAACAGTATGTAAAATTTC
Organism: Epiblema foenella; assembly: GCA_963556455.1. Classification (NCBI taxonomy): domain Eukaryota; kingdom Metazoa; phylum Arthropoda; class Insecta; order Lepidoptera; family Tortricidae; genus Epiblema; species Epiblema foenella. Next base: position 12,625,326 of record OY747102.1, read on the forward strand.
TAATCGCAACAACATTCATTACAATGGAGAATATTCAATCATACCTTTTTTGCGACTGGTTATCTGATACGCCGCCGACAAGTGAATTTAGCTGATCTAAGTCATAGACCACCTCATTCATATAAGCTTCAGGATTAATTGCTCTGTCGACGCACGACAGCAACTTAACTCTATAAATTACAAAAACATCATCATTATCATCATCAGACCATATACGTCCCACTGCTGGCCACAGACTTACTCTCATATATGTTAGGAAACTGGCAGTTAAGGTAAGGTTCACATACAATTTTGAATATCTTCGCAGATGTTATGTCTTATAGTACGAGTACTCACAGTGATTTTCTTCACCGGGCTAACGGTAAATATTAAAAAATATAATAAGATGAATTGCAAGTCTTCGTAACTACTAAGGAATGTCTTATTGCAAAACCATCGTAAGGTGAGAGATTTTTACTATATAGGGAGTCTGAATTATCACCTTACCTGCAGGTGGACCGCTCCATTTTGTTCAGGGGCTCTGGATGGGATAGGCCCTGTCCTCCTATCATGTCCGGAAAGGCCACTTTCACGAACGGAATCACACTTTTAACCCGAGACGCTATTGTACAATATACCAGTGCAAACGAGCTGAATTTTGAAAGGTCCTTGTGTATCTTGAGAGATGAGCAGGAGGTAGTAGCTGAAAAAACCGAAACAAAATTTTTGTGTCTTGTAAAAATGGTATAAATTTATATCATAACCAAGTAATTATCCAGTATTAAACGACATTCTAAACCAATCTACATCATCCGACACTTTGTGACACCACATCATACACAGTGACGAATGCGTTATCTGGTCGTTTATAAAAGTGAACATAATACGAAATCTGTACTTATTTGCAAATTTTACAGTGCAACAGGAAGGTGGGCATATCGTACGGTGAATTAGGATTTGACATTACAATGTATGCCTGAAACGGCAGATCAACAGTGCTAATATAATCACTCACATGTGCTTTCATGAATTTTATTACATGCTTGGAAGAATGGAGAAGATTGCAATTGGGTTGGTATCATTGGAAATATGTCATAGTCCGCAGTGACCGATAAATTCAGTGCAGACGACATGGGTCTATTTGATTGGCATTGCAGGAAGTCTTCGAGAATTGATCCTCTCGAATTGGAACGGCTCTTTACTAATCTAACTTGTTTATTATAGGAACCGAATTCCTTAAAAAATGTAAAGTATCTGAAACAAGAAGAATTAGGCATTATATTCTACTTCAATGTCATTTAAATGCCAATAAAAGGTAAAGTAAGCAAAAGGTTGATTTACTTTTTTAAGTCTTCTAAATCTCTCTCGTTTGGACTAAAAAATAGTGTGCTTTGTATACTCTCTGTTTTTAGGTTACGTGACTTCTCTATTTCCCCTTCAGTAGACTCCAGTTTATCACTATCATCCAAATCAATATCTGTGTATTCGTCGGTGGCCTCCAAATCCAAGTCAGTTGTATCATCATCTAGGTCAGAGTTGATTGTCTTGCTATCTGAATTTGCTCCATCGTCATCGTCTTCCTGACAGGGCCATGAGGTATTAGTACCTGCAGTATGAGAAATAACACAATTGATATTTTTTATTCGCATACAAATGTCTTAGAGCAGTTACATGTTAGTAAATTATTATATTGAAACTAGATTTAAAATTCGGCATATGTTATAATTAAGAAAATTTGAAACATATAAATACTCTGTATTCTTCTCCATAGTAATTTATAATGACACGTATACGTTTTAACCTGTAATTTTACAATACGAGTAAAGTGCTTACATAAAAATACATTCACAAAAAAAAAGAAGATATCTCCAACATGTTATATCACACCTCACGTGGGTTGGATACTTTAATGATTCCATATCCCCCTCTGTCGTAACTCCGCGATCACTGATTAGCGGCCTAACGGCCGGACCGTTCCGTGTTCCTAGACACACACACACGGACCCCGACGACGTAATCACAGCGTCCATCGAAAGATGGAAAGCTGCGCTTACGGCGTCCAACTCAGACACGACGCATAGACTTAGGCATTCCCGCCGGCGGGGACATCCACCGCGCGATTGCGACAACACAGACACATTTAGTCCCTATTCGTCCCGGTACCGCCGCATACCGGTTTGAGTCAGTTGGACTCAGGTCGGCCCTAGCTGAACCAGCGACAAACTCCCAGTAGTTCGATTCTACTCACACCTCATATTCGGTTGAAACCGCTCAACCAATTTTACTGCAGCGGAAAGCAAAAAAAAGTTTCCAAATCCATATTCATAATATTATTTTTTTATACATGTGTGTATAATGAATGAATGCTACAAATTAGCACCTTTAAGTATCGGGTTCAGATTGAAGGTCGCGGGGCTAGAGGCGGGCACGGGCAGCGCCTGGTGCTTCAGACACAGTGTGATGACGGAGCACACCCTTGCCAGGAGCCCGTCGAACTCGGGCTCGTCCGGACACTGCGAGCAGAAGCGGTGCAGTGTCTGCACGTGCTTCTTGGTGCAGAGGGAGCGGCGGCCCGCTTCTGAAATATTTCGAAACTTGCGTAAGGCACTTGGTTTTGTAACGGCTGAGCATCTGAGTGCCCAGTAGTCTGTTTATACTGAGGGTAATAGAAATGTTTCTAATCCCAATTAAAGTCTATTCTGCTTCTCGATACAGGCTATAGACGTGATTTAGCGACTTGTAATATCTTAGATTGAACATTTCCCAGTATCCTCTTGATGTAAATAGTAGTAGCTTACCCACAAGTGCAGAGTTTTAAACAAATCTAATAGTAAAAGGTCTGCGTCACTTACGAATGCATTATTGTTTAATGTTCTGATAAAATTAAACAATAATGTGCTATTGCTATAAACAGCGTTTGAAATACAGTGTCAATGTATACGTACTTATGTTGCAAAGATGCTGCAGCGTTCTTAGGATGTGGGCGCATATTTTCAGCCTTATGCGGCCCTCGTAGCGGTCCCAGCGGTCGAACACTCTGAGGAGCACGTTACAGAGCCCTGTCTTCACGATCTGCATGCAGCACACCTCTGTGTGAGTTACGCACGTGTGACTATTGCATACACATGACATGCAATCTTATACCAAGCAATGAGGATTTTTTAACCCTGTTACTAGTAATTGTCAACTTTGTCATAAATCAAGAAGGTGTCATTTAAACTGTCTTTTTTCTGGTATATCAGACGATGGCGGATAAGGCTTAAGCTTTGTGGTTTATGAGTGGTTCAAATATTTATATGACTGCTAGATACATTAAAAAAAAACATGTAAATTATTGTAAGTAAAACAGTTTTAAGTTCCAAAAAAATTAACTCTAAAAGCCTCACAATGAATTATTCATCAAGAAATCCCCATTGCTTGTAGTATCGATTCAAACAGTAATGATCATTCGTAGGTCTATCCAGTGTAGTGCCGATCTCAATAGATTATCATGCGAATTGATCCAGTCACATTCCGCATTCTAGTGTATTCTCGAACATTTGCATTTCGAACTGAACAATGGTATTTTTGTAGTGAAATTAGCATATTCGACCAATTTAGTCACATCATGACAAATTTCTAAACAGATTGCCTAATGTATGTGATCGATGAGTTGGTCGAAAACATAAGAAATCGAGCGGTTCTCTATTTAGCTAATGGTCCTACTATTAGGATCCAAATCATGCCAGTTTGTAGTAGGTACTTATTAGTTACTTTCACATGACACCTAGTCAGAGAAACTCAGCGGTACCCTTTCGCATGGTGACGCGAGCAGAAACCTTTACCAATGGCTGTCATGTGAAAGAAGAATTCATGTACCATTGCTGTAACTTTATAACTGAAGGCGACTCAACTGTTTTTGCTGAAGTAATCGATAGCGTCGAGGCAGAGGCGCAGGCGCGCCGTGGGCATGAAGCCTAAACTCACGAGCACGCGTTCGTACGTGGTCACCACTCCGTCACGGATGAGGATGGCCGTAGTCACGGCTGAAAACAGGAAATTACAATTCACGGTAACACCAAATTTTTTTGTCATCATTTATGGTGAAGTTTCAGTGCAATTTGATGGCATAATCTGTCGTCTGAAAAAGCTTTGTACCAAATAACCGGAAGTATCATAAAACCTCACAGAATCATCGACATAAATGATGTCAAACAAATTAGGCATTTCAAATGTTCGGATGTACATTGTACATACATTCACTCGAATGTATTCATACAAAAACAGGATTATCAGACAACAGTGTTTGACTTTTGTAGGGACTGCAGATGCAGCTGGGATAACTGCAGATATCAATAATCATAGCAAGTTAGTTACAGTAGGTATGTAATTTAACGCAAAAAAAATCTGACAATTTATGCACCTTTATATTATTAAAAATGCCATAACAGTAATTTTGATTGACTTTATATCTAAAATCTAGATACACTTACTATTTTTGGCTAGTTGTTTTAATATCACTAGTAGCGGGAAAATAAGCTTGTTGTCCGTGTAATGTCCTTTAAATATGAGATGCATAGTCCTTACACAACCTAATGTTCTTACTTTCAATGCAAATTTTGGATCTGAAATGAAAAAGCAACGCAATTTTAAGCTCGGCTATTAAAAATAACATAATAAAATAATTCCTCAAATTCGCAAATAAATAGGTACAGTTTACACCATTCACAGATTTTTCCTAATATTATTTCACTCTATCGCAAATATTCATATGAAGTTTCCAATTTTTCTTGGGGATTATTATTATCAATACCCGATGAATACTATTTTTTAAGGACTTAGGTTACGGATTGTACAATATTTGTGTAAAAAAACATTACAAAAACCTGACCTAACGTGTCGCCGGTAGCTAGGTGGAGCCTAAGCTACCGGTGGTTAGGGCGACAGTGAGAGGAATCTCCTGTGACCGTGATTTCTATGAGTACAGAAAAATTATTATTAAATTTTTATTAATTGAAGTTAACTGGATAAACGCTCTGGAATAAAACTACCTCTGCATATACGTATAGGCACTTCATCTAAATCCGTTGCGTGGCTTAAGCATGGAAAAGTAGTACAGAGATGGAAATACTATCACATTTATACTACTTGAGTGCTTAATTCATTTCTGCAAACTTCAGTAGAGTAGTTCTTTGGTGTTAAGAGAATTAGGTAATGTAGTGTGTGCAACGCTGCACGCACACACGTAGCGTAGCCTTAGTATACAAGCTGATAGGTAACCATGTTTAGAGAGAATCCGCCCATCCTTACATGGCGACCCTGCAATATACAAATTTCGCAAAAAAAAAACCAAAGTAATTGTTTCTCTAAAATATGTAATAGTTTCATTTTTCAGAATAATTTCTTCAAGGCAAATGTTTTCCTTTAATTTTTGTTAAACAATTTCTTGGCACATACATACGTACTTGATTTGATATAGGTAATAATCATGTACAATTTATATCTATAATACTTATATTTAATTATAGTTAATACTACACTGCACTGTAACAAAAAAAATAGATTGATTCAGTATTCTAGTAATCTATTTTTGTTTTTCAATAAGAAGGGGGGTGTAGTCTGTGCAACGCTGCACGCACACATGTAGCGTAGCCTTAGTATATAAGCTGATAGGTAACCATGTTTAGAGAGAATATATCATACTTCCAACACTATCGGTTGTCTGATTACGCCCATCTTTACAGTAATTTAGGAATCAGATCTGTTTTCGTACAGTCGGCCTCATAATTAGCTGGAGCTGGACACAGGCCTTTGTCGCTTTCACCCGTCGGGAATTTAGAGTGACAGTTTAAACATGACATTAAAACGACATGGTACTATCAGTATCACAGTTAGCGGACCCTTCGTGAACCTTACTGCAACGACTTAATAACAATACCTGCCAGACGTGTCTACCAATGGTCAGTTAACTGTGATGCTCATTGCACAATGGTATTAAGCCCTTTGTGAGGCCTACCGTACAATTAGTAACTCAGAGGATACTTTAATGCTCAGTCACTGCGCTACGACTTAATAACAATACCTGCTAGATGTTTACCAGACTAATAAAGTGACATGGAAGCGGAGAATGAGGATAGTCATGGTTTGGCAAGGTGATATGGAGATCGGAAAGTAAGATTTCAGAAATGGAAATGGATGAGAATTTGTATAACCTCGGGAGGCCAGCGGAGCAAGGATCCAAAGGAGGTCTTGCAGGATTGCTTCGGTTGCTGAGTGGCGGTCCCGTTTATCGTACATGATACCAATCAACTTCCGTATGATGATCTGGGTGCCCTTCATCGATATAAAAGTGTAAGCGCACTGCTGTCGGGCCAGGTTGTTCACTGGAATCAACAGAATAAGTTAGCGTACCTTTTGGAGCCATTGCGGCGAGGATCCACACTAGGTCCTGGAGTACTACCTCAGCACCGACGGATCCATCCCTTTTGGTATGCAGAGCAATCAATAGTCGCATAATTATTTGGGTCCCGTTTAACGATATGAAGTGCTGGGCACACTGAGTCCTCGCAATGTTGTTCGCTGAAAGATTCCCAGCCAGTTCAAAAAAATAGTAGGACTTAATATGGAAACACCCAGTCAATAGTATGATTGAAGCCAAATATTGTTACAGGATTAGGCTCGCCGCATTTGTGCTACTATAAAACGTACACATGTAACAACTATTGTCTACGTGCATATGTTAATATTGTAAAACACAGTGCGGTGAAACAGACAATTGAATTAACAATCGCCTCATTATTCTATTATCTAATATTGCAATGCCAAGATTTCAATTTGTATTTATAATGTCAAGTAGTATGTTGTAAATGTCACCGGTTGGACCACTGTTATGTTACTTGTATACGAGACATATTTTACAACACAGAATTCGGTACTTATCAATTAACCTGCGATTAGATCAAAAACCTACAGCGAGCTCCCAATCGCATTGTATAGCAATAGTACCGATTATTAATACATTTAAATCTTCCTACGTTACAAAATCCAGTTAGCCTAGTTTTAATATGGTATTAGAGGTATGAAGATATTGTAGGCCGAAGCTGAAAAAATATCGCGTTAGCCAGGAAAGTAGTACTAGGGATTCCCTTGATCATGTTTTTAAAAATTTAATCACGTGGACGTTTTTAACATTTGTGGGCAGATGTGAACTTTACAGAAGTATGATATTTTAGAAAGGGGTCATTTAAAGACCGGTTTTATTATACGAGCTAATTTTCGCAAATTTTATATGTTTTCTGACAGCCCAAAATGATTAGTTATATTCCTCTATCAGATCCGCGTCGTCGACAAATAAGATGCTGTAAGAAGCGACCGTGACGTCATTAATCTCAGAAATGCTATTCAGATATAAGCCAGCGTTGACTTCTGTTTCTCTATGAAAGATTAATATCAAGTCGACTGCATTTCTGCGTCGGCAGCGGTGTCAAGTTCGACGTCGGCGTTCGATTCATTGTAAATTTTGAATTTTGCCTCACTTTCGACTTGAGCTTCGGCTTCAGACTCCGAGACTATTCACGGACACAACCTTTTGTGACTTCTTTGTATTATAGAATTATTCCATAACGGGAGAGTATTTGTAAAAAATACAGATCAAAACAGTGTTTAAAATCCTATACAGATAGATGCTTGTAAATATAATATGAGAATTCAGTTTTTTATTCATTTTATATATAGACCGAAAAATTAAGATTTATGAAATAGCTAGGTCGAAACATCAGTGCATTAAATCATCTTAATAAGAACCCAGTTTTAGAAGCAACAAATACATGCGTTATAGTAGGTATATTTTATTGGTTCTAGTTAAACCGCTGGTGTTAAAAAGCCAACAACTTCTGTACACAGATCATCCAAACATACCCTTTTTAAGCAAAGTATTTTTGTTTTCTTTTCCTGATTTTTTGACATCTTTCTTCTTGTTGGCCGCAGCTTCAGTGCCCACTAATGCATCAAATTATTTTAGATACCCATTTTCATTATTTGCAACATCTTTAATATTTCTTTCAATCCTTATAACAAATATTATGAATAAATTCACCTACCTGAACATTTTTTTCCTTTCCCTTGTTTTAAACATAATGATTCTCTCAATATAGCCGCGATGTAAGTTGATGTTGGCGAGTCTCTAGATGTCTGGAATGGATTACAAACGACATGTTCATAAAACAATGTGAGAACAGCAGACACGCAAGAAGTTAATAAATCGTGTTACCTCCAAAATCGTAAGCAGCATCTGAAGAGCATTGGTCTGTTTATCCCAAATCTTTTCCAGTGTACTTTGTCGCATATGTTTATCTGTAAGAGTATAAATAATACAATTGAAATTAATGTTTAAAGGCGCAATTAAAATGGAAAATAATAGAATAAATTTTCTTAGTTTTCTTTCTTAAGCCGTACCTAAACGATCCCGAGTTCTGCAAACCTAACATAAAGGGAACTAAATATGCTCCACTGTCCGACTATATATAAAAAGTGTCAGGATAGCAAGACAGTAGTCTAAGTAGATACTCCAATCCACTAACGTGAATCAAAAAATTAAGAGATCTATAATTGATTGCATTTAGAGGTTTAAGGCTTGTGAAGTAAACAAGTGCAGGGCCGCTGCAGGGAGAGGAGGCGGCCTCGCGACGCGGCGCGATGACCGCGCGATGAAACGCTTCCGCGAGGTCCGAGATGCTTTGTTCGGCTGTCGCAACTGGAGCACAAAGAAGGCCGTCTAGTGGTCTTTCCAATACATTGCCATCTAAAATTATCTTCGTAAATAACGATAGGTATGTACATTGTAATTGCTCTATAGGCCAAGTCAACATTGCACCGTGACGGCTGCTTCGTGGACGAGTTTTAATAACGCATGCCAAATTCAATTATACGTTCGAAATCGTTTGAAGGTGTGGCGTGTGGTGTGGTGTTAGCGTTGTTATTGAGGATCTCAAAATGAAAATAGGTATTAACAAATTGCACTGTCAAGATCTATATCTAGATATCCTAGACATAATTGCAGTCTCTTTTAGCAATTACTTCCAAGGGCGAACTCATGAACTTGCCAGATCGGTGTCCAATTAGAATGATATCAATTGTGTTTACTTAGTATTCACGATTGTAAATACTCAATAATAAACAAAATAATACGCCAATTAATCTTCTTTAATCTTTGACAGTTTATCAAAGGAAGGTATGCCAAGAATTGCGGAAGCGTCTATATAAATTAGTCCAAGTGGATTGTTTATGTACGGTCGAATAATGCGGTAAATGGCCTAGTGGGGCTGCGACAATGACAGCTCGTCTCGGCCGCGCGCCTGGCGCGCTGCCACGGGATCCGCTCGCGTCACCGTCCTCACAAAATACCCCACTCTCATTATCGGAACGCATTAAGTTTAACACGAGACTCGTTCCAGCTTTAACCTTAGAATTACTAGGATAAAGTCTTAATTACATAAAGGTTAGGAAGTCTTTCTGTGTGATTTAGCAGTGCTAAATCGTACTCCAAAACAGAGTTTCTAGAAAACACTGACGCTATAGCAACAGACTAACGGAAGCCGAAAATGTAAACGCTGATTATGATATTAAAGTGCTCTCCCAGTGTAAACATTACGTTATGAAATGACTAATTTAGAGTTTGTATTCTTGCTCTTGTTGTTACTTCACAAATACTTAATTTTGCGTTAACTACGCGAATGTGCACAATCTGATTTGATACCTCCCTATACATTAAAAGTCACCAATAGATTGTAGTACGCCCAACGAAGGCAATTAACTGCCAATTGGCGGAAATAATTCGTGTATAAGCGAATTTTGGCATAGTTGTAGGTAAAGATGTCCATAATAACATACTAAAAGTACTGGTGGATGGGGGTGGAGCTAACGGGTAGGGGGGGGATGTAAAGGTTCTCTTTTTCGTTTTTTAGTAAGGTGCTATATTTTAGTTTTTTTTTTGTAAAAAGCTCGTAAACAGTGGCCCGTATCAAAAAATGTTCTGAGACATAAGTAATCTACATAAAATTCTCTATAAAATCATTCTACACACTTTTTAGGCAACTGAATGACCTTGATTTTCTCACTCGTATTTTATAGCTTTCAGAAGTGCAATGCCTCGCCTTCGGGCTATTGACGAGTCATTTTGATAGTAAATTATGGTAATTTTTGGGCTTCCGTACCTGAAGGATCCAATTTCCATACAGCTAAAGGGAGGGGCGGAAGGGGGGAGGGGAAGGGAAATTGACCTACCCCATCGAGTGGGGTCTCGTTGTTTAGAAGTCATTGAGTAGATAAACACCGTTTTTTTTGTTTTTAAAAATATTGGAAAACAAAGGAATGAGAAGCCATTTAAAATTAAATTTCCCCCTTTTAAATTTCATTCAGAGGCCTTATAAGTTTTTAAATGTTTTGATTTCAAATTATGACAAAAGTATTGATAATACCAATACAATTATTAAAGACTACGATGATTTCATTAAAGTTTTAGATAGTAATACAGCTATTTTTGCATTTTATTGTGTTTAGTAGAATTTAAGCGGAAAAAACAAGTCTTTAGCTTGAAAATGATCTATTTGGAGTGATTTTTGAAACGATAATTCTTAATTAAAAATCCAAAAATGCATTATAAGTATATAACATAAGGTCGCGATAGTAATGTTCTAGATAGTAACATTGAGAAAATGTCAAGATACGTGTCAATTCAATCAGAAAATATCCTAAATTGATGAGCGTTTTTAACTGATAAGGACTCTTAAATATTGATACTAGCGAAAAAGTGTATATAATCTATTTTGTAGAGAATTTTATGTCGATTAGTTATGTCGTTATGTCTAAGAACATTTTTGCTACGGGTTATCGTTTACGAGTTTTTAACTAAAAACTTCGCTTCGCTTTAGCTCCCGTCTTAATCTTCTAATCTGTCTGAATTAGAGTCGATTTTGCCCTAACAGGTATTTCTGGGCTTTATAGTGCGTAATTAGTATGAAAAAAAGCATGTTTACAGCTTTACACTTAATATAATACAAAAACCATAAAAAAATAACAAATAATATTGTAATAATTAGACACAAAAACGCCAAGTTTCTGAGAAAAAAAATATGGGTTTCCGCAATTTAAGATTTGGTGGGGAGACTCCTTATGGTGAGAACAATCTATAAAAAAAATATGAGCCCTGAATTCGATGGCACATAATCTACAGTCGAGCCCAACAAAATAGCACAAGTTTGGCGGTGAAATGTGGGTATTGATGAATAATATTTAAAGTCCGAACTAAAGTCCATCATTAGGCGAAATTCCTTGACGAGTAAAAATGCACATATGTAGCTACAGTAAGGCTTTGGCTAGTGCTGTTCGTATCAATATTATTAAAGGCCTTCCTTACTAGACTTACCGATCTTTCGGCGCAATTTTTGGGTACTCGTAGGGGGCTTGCCGAGAATATCGAAAATCGAAATTAATCTCTCGATCTTAATATGCTCTGAATTTGTCAAATTAAAATGATTTGTAAATCCATGAATCAGCTTTGGCTAATTTTGCAATCACGAGGCAGAGAAATTGCCTTCTTAAAATGATTATGGCCAGTATTAAGACTAAAGTTTAAGTAGGTAGACAATTTGACAAGTGCGGTGACGGTTTTAAATTTAAAAGCGCTGGGAAGCGCCACCAATGTTGACAATATAATGTGGCAGTAATATCTATGAACATCTGTCAGCTGTCAAGTTGTTTTTTTTTTTAACCTGACTGTGGCTTTATAGGCCGGGCCCAATAAAGCGATAGGAGTGCGCGGTTGGAGAGTAGCCTGGGGAAAATCCAGGGGAAAACCTCCGGCACAACCACGCGTGTGGTTTGGAACACTTAAGAGTTTGCGCTCCAGTGAGATTGGTTGAGAGGTTTCAACCGAATCTGAGGTGTGAGTGGAATCGAGCTACTGGGAGTTTTGTCGCTGGTTCACTAAACCTAGCCTAGCTGGGAAGAGTCCAGCAAGAAACTCAGCTAGGCGCGACCTGGGTCGGACTGACTCTACCCGGTGTGCGGCGATACCGGGACGAATAGGGACTATATGTGTGAGTGTTGTCGCGATCGCGCGGTGGACGTCCCCGCCGGCGGGAATGCCTAAGTGTACGCGTCGTGTCAGAGTTGGACGCCGAAAGCGCAGCGTTCCATCTTTCGTTAGACGCTGTGATTACGTCGTCCGGGTCCGTAAGTGTGTGCCAAGGACACCGGACCGTGCGGCCCCTAATCAGTGATCGCTGAGTTACGACAGAGGTGGGAGGGATGAGAACGTAGTCGACAGCCTTCCTAACTAACGGATTCCTATGATGGGGAGCGTTGTCAAAATAACGTCTGGCAGTCTGCATAAAGAAACCATATCCTCATGTCGTGGTGCAGATTGAGGTTCAACTGGTACAGGCACCAGTCGCCCTACGGAGAAAACGGTTCTGAATGACCTGAAGCGGCTTGAGCGATGTCATAGGCACGTGCGCAAAAACTACACTTGCTTAAGACATGATTGGACGAACACAAGTTTTGTAAAGTGTCAGCTTATTTCTAAGTGACATTTTACTAAACTTGTAATCATCGGCCCAAACCTTCCTAGCACGAACGTCGCACGGTTGCGTCCCTTACTGATGTGGCTACGGAAAGTCAGTTTTCTGTGGAAGACTATCGCAGTGCTTTTTTCCGGATTGACTTCGTTACGCCAAAGATTAAACCAACGACCTAGGTCAGTGATTGCCTCTTGGAGGTATCGCCGGATAGGGCTACTCCTTATATTTCTCTACTTAAAGCAATATTCATAACATAGTCGCCTTAAAGGAATTTTTGCGTTTATGTGGACTAATTTTCTTCATCAAAATACGGCGTTCTATTTTTGAATGATTTCTCGATACTGCGCACAGTTACTTTGTACAATAAATTATTTCATTACTCCGTACAGCATAGACTAACTACAGCACAAGAAGTCGTCTAATTTACAGTTGACAAGTTGAAAAAAAATTATCGATACTTTTCAATGTTTTCAATAAATTATAAGTGTTCTTTTGTTCAATAGAGATTATTTAATTACCCTACAGATTCACTTCCCGGAAATGGTCTATACACAAACACTATTAACGTCAGCCAACAGTTCCCGCCAAAATGATCCAAACACAAACGATTTTAAAATGGATTCAATAGGATTTCACTGATTCAGACAATGTTTTTGCATATTATAATTTTATTTAGTTTCCTCGTATCCGGAATGGAAAGCAGTGTTTAACTGGGGTGAAATCACCCGTTTCAGCCTCGAATTATTGGCGCTCTCATTATGTTCGAGCGCCAATACATGTCGTCTGCAATGGGTGGCTTTCAACCCTTTGTTAACAATCTACTATTACATAGGTAGGTACAACAGTCAGTATGAAAACAACTTGCGATGTTGTTAATTCTATATCAATTTGTATCAGTCGTATTTGTGTCAGCTAGTGATGCCTGAACAATAAAAGCTCTTAATGTACTTTTTCCCATACAGACATTTGTTCCCCTGGTTGTCGAAACTAGGTCGAATGGCAAAAAATAGGAAACTAGCCATTTGAGAATCTTTGGTAAGATAAAGGTCAGCAGAGAATGAGATGATTCTATTGAACATTTGACAACATCAAACCCAGACTTGAGAATATTCTAAGTATCCAGTTAAGTAACATCAGATATTTTATTACAAGCCTGAAATAAGCACTGTTGAAGTGGACGAGCAGCAGCAACTGATCAGCCACATCAGCAGTTATGATCAGTAATCATAACACGCGACTCATTAACGATGTGGGACGGTGCCAACAGCGTCGTGAAACTTGTTCCTGGCTCGAGGCGCCCCGAGATGCCAAATCAACTAAACAATGAAGTTAAAATGATGGTATTTTACCTCATTTAAAGTTTGTCAAGACGAAATTTAATAAAACTGCACATAGTCAGATATTTATAGAGATTTCTCTAAACAAGCCATTCCCGAAGAGTGTTGCTTCCCGTTTTGTCGTGCGCAAAAGACATAAGCGTGTCTCTTTCACGAGGTGCGTGGCTGACCGCATCGAGGCATTCCCCTTAATAAGCATGTACGGCGGGACATTCGTAGTAGGTATTATACTGAAGGCTCAAGCAGGAACATGGCACCAATGTGCAACGTGATAGATTTATTGCACTCATTGTGTAGTCAGGAGAATGTTAATATGCAGCAATATATGCCATTTATTGCATGGTATTTGGCGCCCATTCAGGAATTGTAACATATATTATTATATACATACCTAAGCTCACGCCAGCCCAAAAGGGGTCGCCAGACTACGTGAAGTTTATTAAATTTTCTCAAACATGCAATGAAAATCGTTTAAATCAATATTAAAACATATCTAATCAACTCACAAATTGCTAATGTATAAGCGGACACTCCATATATACTAAGTACCATATATGACAATGTTCTATCATCTACATATTTTAGTTTAACCAAATTTGTAGCTAATTTCCAAATATTTGAAATCATTGACCAGCGATCTCTCCCTCTCCATTATTAAGTTAAGCTGGCCAGTTTAGTTAAGATGTGTTATTAGTTAAGTTTATCTTTGTATCTCTCTTAGGGTGCCCTGAAAACCAGCGCCTTAGCATATATTGCTATTGGCATATGCTGAGTGGTATCCTTTTTGGTGTTCATATTTCATTTGTGTGTATTGTGTAATGATTTAACACCAAATAAATATTTCTTTCTTTCTTTCTTCATATTGAGGTTATGTTCCTTATACGAGTAATAGGCTGCGAAGTGTCACGTTTCGGGTGCGGCTAGACAAGAGCGGCCTTTAAAGGAATTTCTTACAACGTTGGAGGCTTAGGCCTGCAAGATGCTCTTTTTAGGGTTCCGTAGCCAAAATGGCAAAAACGGAACCCTTATAGATTCGTCATGTCTTTCCGTCCGTCCGTCCGTCCGTATATCACAGCCTATTTACTCGGAGACTATAAGCACTACAATTATGAAATTTGGTAGGAAGGTGTATTCTATGAACCGCTATATAAACGTTATGTGAAATTATAAAAAAATATTAAATTAGGGGGGGCACTACATACATGTAACCGGTTGATGAAAAAAAATTATTCAACGCACATAGTCGTGTGGGGTATCGATGGATAGGCCTTTCAAAATCACATGCAGGTTTATAAAAATCTTTTCCATTTAAGTCAAATGTTGGTGAGATATTAGCTGTCAAAGTCATAAAAAGTGTCCCCCCCCCCCTCTAATTTCCAAACTATAAAGTTGAAAATTCTGAAAAAAATTGAGGTGGTGTGCATTAGTAAATACTTTCAACGATTTTTGGTTTGAACAATATAGGTTTTCCGGATTTTGAGTTTTCGCTTAAAAACTGTCTTGACCAAACAAAAGGTCGTAAGTACCGTGAGTTCCCTATGAAGATAAGACTTTTTTAGATTCAATGTATTGGATAGTGATTTTAAATGTGGACTAGTAGGAGTTGGTAGGGTACCCTTTATTGTGCGTGGTCCGACACGCACTTGGCCGGTTTTTATTTTCCTTTCCACATTTATTTGTGACACACATCACGACGTTCAGCCATGAGCAATTGCCACTAGGATTATTATAAAAAATAAACGATGTTTGCTATATTTCTGCTGTTTTTAGGGTTCCGTACCAAAATGGTAAAAAAGGAACCCTTTTGGTTTCACTTTGTCTGTCTGTCTGTCACATCGCTAAATATCTCAAGAACTACTTATGCTATCGATTTGAAATTTGGAATAGTTATAAAGAAGGCTTAGCTACATACATTGAACATGGCATTTTTAAATATTTTTTTTATTTTCTGTGAAAAATGACAGATAATAGGTGATGCGCAACAGCGATGAAGAATAGTAATATATCTATTAGTGATATTTTTTTCTTATTTACTTTTAGTTTCTTTAGAAATTAAGATGTTGACATTAACATGTTTGAGAAAATCACTATACATACCTCGGCGTGAAAATGGGTTGCCAAACTCGTAACTATCCTATAATTATGTACTCGCCCGGCAACCCCTTGCTTCCCGGCCTCTGTAGTAATGTACTATTAATAATCAATGTCAAATGTAGCAATTCGCTACACAAGAAAAGAACATACAACCGAATTGAGTTTGAAGTCGGTTAAAAGAGAGTGGTGCAATTCATTCTATTCTATCTAACTTTTTTTTCCTTTAGAAAAGAATGTAAGGTTTCTCAGAAGAAAAAACCGGTCAAGTGCGAGTCGGACTCGTGTACTAGTGGTTCCTTACCATTATTTATAAAAACGGCAAAAAAATCACGTTTGTTGTATGGGAGCCCTCTTAAATATTTGTGTTATTCCATTTTTTAGTATTTGCTGTTATAGTGGCAACAGAAATACGTTATATTATGTGAAAATTTCAACTTTCTAACTATCACGGTTCATGAAATACAGCCTGGTGAGAGACAGACAGACGGACGGACGTACAGGGGAGTCTTAGTAATAGAGTCCCGTTTTAACCTTTGGATACGGAACCATAAAAATTATGAAGCGAATATATTCAGTGGCAATTGCTAGGCTGTAACTTTAGAACCGTGACAGCAAAAAATATGAAAAAATCATGGACATTGTGTTTATTAAATACTATCACGGAGAAATGTTTTTAACAAGACACGTCCGATAGTTTCTGACTTATCGCTGATAAACAGTTTTGTCCGAACAAAAGGACGAACAGTCAGCAGCCTGTCGCATCCAAAGCGCCAAATATATCGCAACACATTTTTATTCTTATAGGCATAAAGATAAGTGACAATATATTTCGCGCTTTAGGACGCTACAGACTATTTGATGCTGACTGTACGATACGACTACTTTGATGACACTGACATCTGCTCTTATACCATTGGATATAATAAAAACTCTATTACATTAGTGTTAACGTAGAATATTCAATGGAATAACATCATAATGGCACTTACAGGGGGTACAGTCGAGTGCAAAAATATGAGCGCATGCAAGCCACTCAAAAATATGTCCCATGGATCTTATGTCGGCGCATTAAGGTTTCGGTACATATTCATTCGATACATATTTTTACACTTGACTGTACCTAAATTACTCAAACTTAAAGTAATTTACCTACTCCTGTAAGTGTGTTGAGTTCTCTACGATGACACGACTTTTTTTACCCGATGACGGCATAGCCAAAAGGAATGGTTATGATTTTAGCAGTCTGTGTATGCATGTATGTATGTATGCTATGTATATTACACGGTGTCATAGAATATAATATTAGTACATTACTTACCAAGGGCGGTAAAACAAAGAATGTCTCAGATCGCAGGTATTTGACGCCCGAGCCGAAGGCAAGGGCGATAATTATGCGATCTGGGCTTTCTTAATTACCGCCCGAGGTAAGTACATAATTTTATGTCACCCTCTGGCCAGGAAGTGGGATTTCCGCGCGCGGAGCGTGCGGTAATTGCCACTTTATGGCCAGGTGTGACATAAATATATGAAATATGTATGTATGACAGATGAAACATAAAAATATGTAGACGCCATTAAAACAATATTTAGCTATTAATAACAAAACATTGTTTTAATGGCGTACTTAAGTACGTCGTGTGGGATATCAAACGATAGAAAATTCTGATTTCAAATACACATTAAACAAATAAAATTTCAATTTTTCATACTCTGAATGAAAACTATGTACTGAAAATTATGAAAACACATTTTTCAGTACATACGGTTATGTAAAAGATGCTTATTTCAATAGTTTCGTCATTACAAATCTGTTTCTGTTCGAAGCGTTCCAACAGATTTGGGTCACAAAAACAAAAATATGCACTTCCTATTTCCTAACTGGCAACTTGTCAATATCCAAGGAAGTATAGTACTAGCCAAGATGCCTCGTGAAGCGACATGTCGCTCTGGTTGAGTTGACTACACACTACCTACAGTGTCAAGGCCCGGGGAGATTTATCGTGATAGGAATAGACGCCGCACGTGTATTTTTGATTGTTTAGATGCCCCTAATACTTCATAGCATTGTTATGGAAAGCGTTGGACACGATGATTTGTTGCACGGGCTGATATAGTATAAAACTATTTGTAACTATAACTAACTAAAGGCCGACCATAAATATATGACCATTTGTCAAGAGGGCGCTATTATTCTGATTTATATGGCAACAGACTAAATTACATTTTCGAGTTGTATAACTGACAGCTCTGATGTCAATTTTGAAATGTTTTGCAGCGAAATAGATTGATTTACCGATAGTTTAAGAGCCGACGACACTGAACCTAGTTCGATAAGACTCCCAGATGAGATATATATTATAAGATACGTCATTTCTGGGGGAATACGAAACGGCTATGCTGCAATGCAAAAAGCCTGGTGAACACAGTTAAAAAAAAAATTCAAAAAAAATAAAATTTCCGGTTTCTAGTATGATAAGTAAGTCTCCCAAGTTTCGTTTGTTCCTTGATACAGGGGAGGGGTAGGACTATACGATAATGCAGTGCTGCAAGCCCCCCGACTGGCCTTGTTAGTGGCAGCAGCATGATAAGTGACGCCAATACTGAGGTATCTAGTATGATCGGACTCCTAAAAAAACAAAGGCTCATCTGAAAGAACATCAATTTCTGTGTAAGAAAAACCACTGCTGCCTTTTCCTAATAGTGGAGAAGGTGGTTGCTGCAGCGATTGAAGGAGCTCACTACACTGAACCTAGTTCGATAAGACCCCCAGATATCATATCGTTCGATAAGAATCATATCCCAGAGGTATGGATATGATTGACCTCAAGATTCGCTATTATATTTTCAGGTACATGCTATCTATAAATATTTGTTCCAAGTGAAACAAACGCACTGCGTAAGTAATTGGGTTAACATGTTTTTGATGGGATTCAGCTTACTAATTCCACATAGACCAAAGTAATTTAAAAAAAATATATTTAATAACTATACGTACCGCAAAAAATAAAGATCATAAGTCAAAAAGATCACAATCGTAGGAGCATAAATATAACATAATTTCGCTACATAACATTTTCCCATCTCACCCGATTGCTATACCTTCTAACCCCAACTACGGGGTGAGCTGGGATTGCCTACTATTATGTGTTTCTCGTCGATACTATGAAATAAAACAACAAATTATTAATCGAAACAAACGAAACTTGGGAGACTTATCATACTAGAAGCCGGATTTTTTTTTTGTTTTTTTTTTTACTATGGCCACCAGGTTTTTGCATTGCAGCATAGCCGTTTCGTGTTCCCCCTGGAATGACGTATCTTATAATATACATATCATCTGGGAGTCTTATCGAACTAGGTTCAGTGTAGTGAGCTCCTTCAATCGCTGCAGCAACCACCTTCTCCACTATTAGGAAAAGGCAGCAGTGGTTTTTGTTACACAGAAATTGATGATCTTTCAGATGAGCCTTGGTTTTTTTAGGAGACCGATCATATTAGATACCTCAGTATTGGCGTCACTTATCATGCTGCTGCTATTGACAAGGCCAGTCAGGGGGTCTTGCAGCACTGCATTATCGTATAGTCCTATCCTACCCTTCCTCTGTATCGAGGAATAAACGAAACTTGGGAGACTTATCATACTAGAAACCGGAAATTTTATTTTCTTTGCAATTTTTTTTACTATGGCCACCAGGTTTTTTGCATTGCAGCATAGCCGTTTCGTGTCCCCCAGGAATGACGTATCATATAATATATATATCATCCGGGAGTCCTATCGAACTAGGTTCAGTGTCGTCGGCTCTTCTACTACGAGCTTTTTTTTCAGCAGTTTATTACTTGTACGTTATTGATCATGTTCCGCTCTTGTCATGAATTGGGCATTTGTCATTTATCGTTTAATTTTCAACACTACTATTACTGAAATAAAACGCAATTGTGACACTGATATATCTGACCACCTATTATAAAAAATATTGTCAGTGTAAGAAAGTAGTCCAATCCAATGAAATTCCGCAACATGGCGCATGGGTCATATATTTCTGGTCAGGCTTTACCTCTACAGGACAGATGCACTTTATAAAAACGTTAGGTAATAATTACGAATACGAGAGTGAAAGGGACGGCACGAAGTTCGGAGTACAGGCCCTGTTCTACGCGGATGTAGCCGGGGGGAAAGCTAGTTACGAATATTTTTGTATATATGTATTGAATTGAATATTATTATTGAACTATGCCTTAGTTTAACCTCGAATTGACATATTTTTTCTTTGCTGCCTAATTTCTCTGAAACAAAATAGTGGTTTTTTGCGTTTAGAAGTAGTCGGAGTTCTCCGGGATTGGCAAACGACAAGTCAAAATATTACACCGTTTGTGTTATAATAAGTACATGTTTATAAATCAGATAAAGCTTCAAATGGCCAAATGTCCCTAATTATTCATTGTTGGCGCCGTGACTAATCAAATTACCTTTATTGGGGCAGATGGGGACGAGTGATAAAAGTTGGGAAGTGCTGCGGCTGGTACCGGGCACTGCCATAAATAAACACAATAATGCCTTCCCTTCGATACAATGGTATAAATTAATGGTAACACTTGGTGGGGCAGACACGGTTCGGCATTTTGGACGAGGGCCCACTGCACCAAAACTGCTGCGCTATTCACTTGTTCCATTCCAACTCACCGCCCATACCCCTAGTGTATCTTGACATCGTGATTTGAAATAAGGAGTGTTCGTAGATCTGAATTTACACTGGTCTACCTGAGGTGAAGTGGGGTAAAGGGTGGTGAATAACCTCCCTCGAGCTATCGAGTCACATCACGCGATATTTTGCTGTAATAGCGACACCTGATATAACTTTGAGTTAATAAAAGGAAAAGAATGATGCCCGACTGAAATTCTTGTTTTAATGGCGAGAAATGTACCTACTCAAAGATAGTTGATATATCCAATGAACTACTTATAGTTATATCATCTAGGGGTATTTCTCAAACGGAATTCTGTTATATACAATATATAATAAAAACACACGTATATCGAAGCTACAAAAATTACATCAATAATATGTAAGTATAATTTCACTATGACTTCATTTGAGGTACCTATTACTTGTGATATTTCTTCGTATTTAAGTTCTCAAAAGCATGTGGAGACAAATTCTGCTTTGTTTTAGGCGTGAGAGTATATTAAGTTACTATTTACTATGTACCTATACAAATTCAACGTATGTATTTGGAACCTATTGTAAGCGATGGAGAAAAGTGTTGAAATTAATTTAGAATCGGTAAACCCGGGGTATGACGGCACTAGCAGTCATTGGACGCACGCTAGCATGTTATAAAACAAAACATCGTCTTATCACTATTACTAGTGGCACTGTGAGCCGTAGGCCTCGGGAGTGAGTTTTTTTATCATTTCCAAAATCTGACATTATAAAAAAGATCAATTATGAATATCGAACCTGCTGACAAAATTTCACAAGATGCGGTTGAAAAATGCGACCTGTAGAGGACAACAAACCGAAATTCGGACGCAGAAACTTACAAAATCTTTGAAATAATTATTGTTTTTGAAAATTTCCAAAAACCGACTGACAAAAAAAATCTATATAATTACCGGACCTGCTCACAAAATTTCACGAGAATCGTTTGCGAAATGCGACCTGTAGAGGTGAACAAACCGTTGAACAAATATATATTTTTTGTAATTTACAAAAAAATATCCGACAAAAAAGATCTGTATATTTATCCAACCTGCTCACAAAATTTCACGAGAATCGGTTGAGAAATGCTACCTGTAGAGGAGAACAAACCGAAATTCGCCCGCAGAGACTTACAAAATCATTGATAAATAAATAGTTTTTGGAAATTTCCAAAAACCGTCTCGACAAAAAAATTCTATATAACTATCAAACCTGCTCACGAAATTTCACGTGAATCGGTTGAGAATTGCGACCTGTAGACGAGAACACACGGAAATCCGGAAATCCGGAATCTGGACATACGAAAGCATTTTTGTCGAAGCTGAGGCAGGGACCGCTTAGCTGAATATTGAGGATGGATTCTAAATTAATTTTGATCACGGAATCTATTTGTGATAAAAGATTTTCATGTTTCCAAAGCGGGCAGCAGCGAAACACATAAGTTAATTTAGGGACAAATAGGCAGAATTTAATTATATATATAATGCGGATTAATTTCTAAAAGACGATGAGAATGATTTTGGAATTTAAATATGGAATTTCGAATATACTCAGGAACACATTCTTCAAAGATAGGGGACCCAAGGAGGTGAAGAGTATTCTTATTGAGTCATTTAATGGTTGAACTTGTTTATCAGGTTTTTGGTGTCGTTAGAAGAATTTGGAATGTATAGTTCGCACTTCTGAAAGTTTAATTCTAAGCCAATGGATTTAAACTTATCAATGATAAATGAGAGATCGGAAAGTACAAAATCTGCGTCACCTCCTAGGGTCCCATCATCGAGGTACCACACATTAAATTTGGATGCCAAATTTTGCATTATTGGATTTATAGCAAGACTGAAAATTGCTGGCCCCAGAGGATCGCCTTGCTGGCAGCCAACCTCGGATGACAACTCATTTGACTGGTACATCAATTGTGTTGGATCCGCGTAATAATGGAGGAGATAATTATACAGTTCAGGAATGTTTTATTTGATTTCTGCCAGCATATTTATTTATTAGATTTTATTATTTTCATGTTGACGCTTATAGATATAGCTCAAAATATTTTATTATGATTAGTGTACCTACTTTATTACCTTTTATCTTGACGCTTAGAGACCTTATACATCTCTAACAAGTCTCGATTGTTATTAGTTTCTGCCTTGATAAACTTATTTATTTGCATAAATAACAATTATTTCACTAAATACAGTAATTATTAGTTTCTTAGTCTTATTTTTGACATGTAACACTACATTTAATTAATGATACTTTGATTATTGTATTATTTTTATTTGATGTACCTAGATAGATTTTGACTTGTAAAAGTGCCCTTGAGGCCTATTTGCAGAATAAATGTTTTGATTTTGATTTTGAGACTTTCCTTTCACTCGGTCAATTAAAAAAAAATGTTTTCATGAGAATATGATTGTGCCTACTGTGCCTGTGTGCAATATATAATCTCCTATTAGTTTTAGCTAATTAACGCAACGCAAACTGTAGAATGCCCTTAGAAGGCATCGCATTTATTTTTAGTAGCAGTTCGTGTTGAAATTAGAGCGTAATATACACCCTTGAAATTGGTTTTTCATGTAGGTAAATGTTTATTTCTGATCGAACGATTATAGCCTGCGTAGAAACGTCTCCGATTGCTGCAAAGCGTGTGGCTCAAATCATAATAAAGAAGTAGGTACTTATTGTTTTGTTTATTTTTACTCGGTAATTTCAGCACTTTTTTGAGTTTGTTTAATATAAATAAATAAATAAATAAATAAATAACATTTATAACTAATGTTTATACTCAACTAAAGTAGCAAATTAGCATTATAGAATTTGCTTTATTATTTATTATTGGAAAACATGTCTTTCGGATGTAACAGCTGGTCAACTATTTAAGTTGGCGACATATTATTACTAACCAAAGTTAATGACAGGACGGGATGAAAACGCCAGCAAAATCCACTGTATTTTTATTTAAATACTGCAGTTAATAATGTGTTACGCAATATACAAAATTGGAACTCATGTATTACAGTCACACATCGCGCAAATTAGTTGGCTTCGTTTGTTTCGGTTCGGTACGAACTGGCTCTATTAGCAAAATCTTGTATTCTTGCGCTGGTTCTAGTGAGAGATGCCGTCAAAAATTACGTTGGCGAGTGGCCAAAATGCAGTCGTTAAGAGAACACGCCATACAACACGGGGGGTACGACTGTTAGTCTAGACGTAGGTATCTATAATTGTAGTGGAACCGACTTTTACAAACGAGGAATTTTTTTCTACGTGTTTCGTGAGGATAGTTCAACGACTTAAGGTTTAGACTATGGGCATTACCATTACCATTGGCATCAATAAATTATCTATGACTATGTTAAATTTGCTACTTTATAAAAAGGTCTGTCTTTTTTAATGTAAGTACTTCATAAGTCAACGTATATGAATAAATACCTAGTATAGAAATCTAATACACTGCAGGCAATGTTTGAACCGTTCTCTAGCATAGGTATTATTTATGGTGGCATTGATGTTTTGAATGTTAGGTTTGTATGATTTACTAAGCTGAACCGATTGAAGCTGAAATGACAATTACATTGTTTCAAAGTTAACTACGTATATATAAAACACTGTTTAGTTGGCCTGAAACAACTGTTTTCAAGGGCATTAAAAAGGTAAACAAAAATTAACCATAAATAATAATTAATTCATACATAAAAGAGAAATGATGGTTTATTCAAAGCATCTAGAGAGCTTTTTTGACATACACATTTGTTCATGAAAGGTTTTTAACTAGTCTCACCAAATAAGGGTAGGAGATTTAGACTCGAGAAGACAATCGAAATGTCTGGCGACAAACATAACGACGATAAAGTAGTAAATTACGTACAATGTGGTTATATCGTTGTCGTTGTATTGGTTTATAAATTTACAAATGCCTAATGAGAGTAGTTGACGAGCTGCAAATCTTCAGCAGTCGGTATTACTGAAGGAGGGTTTATGATACCTATTACAGGAGGTCTTTGGAAGAAAAGAGCAACATGTTCTGTAACACTTCAATGTTCATCATCATCATCATCATCATCATTTCAGCCGAAAGACGTCCACTGCTGAACATAGGCCTCCCCCAAGGCTCGCCATTTAGACCGGTCCTGTGCCGATCGTTTCCACCGGAGCAATGGAAAGAGCTATGCTCGGGGTTTCTCTGCGTGATAGAATTAGGAATGAAGCTATCCGTAGCAGAACTGGGGTCACCGACATAGCCTTCAAAATTGCGAGACTTAAGCGGCAGTGGACACTTCAATGTTGCTAAGTCATTATTATGCTACAGGTTACTTTTATGGACATCTTTATTTATGTAGATATTCGATGCTAAAGTTATTCATTATGATGACCTCAAACAGTAAAGAAACAGTTGTTGTTATAGTCGATTACGGTATTGTATTTATCGTACTAAATGATGATTGTAGGCGAATCGGTATGGAACCATGCTGAAATATGCATGTCATTCTCGTAGATGAAGATTGGTTATGATCTCTAACCATTTAAAGTAAGATTCGTGTAGAAAATAGGAAAGTAGTACCCCTAAAATACATCTCATTATAAGTACACCGATAAGTTTTAACTTTAAATAATGTCACGATAAAAAGTCAACACTCTGGATTTTTGTAAGAGTAGGTAATACCATGTAGCGGCCATATTTTATTAAACTTTCGCAAAAACGTCTGCAAGCTGAATTTTAATCAAACTGCTATGCAGTAAGAATTTACTTATACTACTATTGCATGAAATGAATTAGGCTCGATTTTATAAAGATCCGTTAGACCTTATGTCGATTTGTTATGTCAAAAAATGTACTGAGATACTGAAATTTGATCTGACATTTGGTCAAACGGATCTTTATAAAACCCGGCCTTAGTTAACTCATTAAGCGACCTGTAAGATATTTAAATTGCCTTAATTTAAAAAATAGTACAAAAACAAGATCTAATTTAGGATAGAAAGTTAACTCGATAATCACCAACTACAATTTTCAGTCTTTTTACAATGTGATAATGAATGTCACCACGCTCTAAACTTTGCTTAGAACTACTAGAAAGAGTTAGTTTTGCTCTTCGTGTAGAAAAACTCTCTATGTGTGTCCGAAAACAGTCATGGCGGTAAGAATCAAATTTTATAGACGCTTTGCCATTGAGGTACACTATGTTGAGGCACGTTGAGGTGTCGAGCCGTGTGTTGATATGCACGTCTCGCATATTATCCTATCTGCGTAGTGTGTGATAGTTTCAGATCATTAAGTTATTATACGCAGATAAAATATTATCGTATTTGCGTAGTGTGTGACACGCTTTAGCCGCGCGTTGATGCGCGCCATGATGTTCCGTGCTGCCTCCGTGGCGTCCGGCGCGCTGCTCATGTTGCCGAAGCAAACTCGGTCACGTATCATGATATTAATGATCATGTAGTCACACGACGTGTACAGTCGAGTTCATAAATATATGTACATTTCCTTACTATTAAAGTCGTATTCACATATTGTTGATCATTTTATCCGTTCACATATTACGGAACTCGACTGTACAACAAGGAGGTACTGTACTCACCATGGGAGGTAAGACGCGCGTTGATACGCGCGGTGATGGCCCGCGCTACCTCCGTTGCGTCCGGCGCGCGCTGCTGGTGTTGCCGCAGCCGCTCGAACAGGCACTCCGCCGCCGCCTCGTCCGCCATGCGATGAGCTGTTCAAAATTGAGTGTTATATTCAGATCGACTAGAAATGATGATTTATATAGCTCAAGTCACAAGCCTCGAATATTGCTGTACTGTGTTTACCTGACTTATAATTTAGGAACCAGTTAGCTTTAAAGTTCGGGATCTCTAATGTGTAATCGTTGTAAAACGTGAAATGTTTTCGATTACATTAATTTGGTTTTCTACATTCTTAGTAACTAACTATATAAAACTTATTTGTGTATTTAGTCTATTAGTTAATATCCTTTTCAACACAGACGTTATCAACGTGATATTCACGGAATGTCTTATACTGACCAATATTTGCTACAGTCATTGCATGATGGCAGATCTTAAGTATACCTTACCTACTTGATATTACTTGCGTGATTATCATTTGGATTTGAATTGAAATCCATTATAATCACCCTTGCTGTGTCATTGTTGATAGATCTGACATGCCGAGAGGACCGTGGGACGGCTGCATTAATATATTTGATAACTCGCACCCACGCCAGATAGGTACATGTTTTGCTTAGGCATAGCAAACAACGTATATTTTACTGCTCCATTACCGCATTATTATATAAAAAAACCGTTAAAACAGTTATAAAGAGCTAGAGCGGTTAGAAAAACATGACAAAATAAACGGCCTTTCGTCTTTTAATTCTGTGCCAATTTGTTTACGATTGCGATTTTGATGCGTTTCATCATGCGGTAGTACTTGAATAAGAACACATTTATGTTACTGTAGTGAACTATTTATTTATTTGTCATATGACAATTACTTTCTCAATCATTGACTATTATTAATATTGCAAATAATTACTATGACCCTGAAAGCTATATGTATTTGTTTTTAAAACCTAACAAATGTATTAACTAATTAATACATTATCGTATAGGATCCCTTATTGTTTAATTGTCAACTTGAAATCGTGAATATTAATATTTTATTTATATTGCTTGAGATGAATATTATGGGTTATGATCATTTCGTCTAAAACGCAAATAGTACAAGCGGTAACAGGTCTAAAACGCTGCTAGTCTAAAACGCATCTCGTCTAAACTGCAACTGGTCTAAGTAGCTACCAGTCTAGGTCGCTACTGGTCTAAGTAGCATCTAGCCTAGCAGACAATTCGCAACTGGTCTACAACGCATTTAGCCTAAAACACAACTGGTCTAATACGCATCTAATCTAAAACGCAACTGGTCTAATAAGACATCTAGTCTAAGACGCACCCCGTTTAAAGCTGATTTGGTCTTAAACGCTCCTAGTTCTAAACTAGATGTCAATCGTCGGTAAAGTTCCGCCTTTTATTTCCTGTTTATTCTTAAAACCGTGCCAGACCGGTGGGTCTGTTTTTAAGAATAAATAGGCGGTAGTATGGTGATACTACCGCCTATACCACTAGTGGTACGGTGGGTATTTGTATAATCCTCACGGTACCACCATTATAGTGATTTCAAAGTCAATAAAAGAAAAGTCGTTATTCACGAATTAGTATTTATTAATCACTTTAATACATACATACACATGCCGAATTTATATCACTAGGTTTAGCTGTTTATACAATATTGAAGAGTCCGTATACGAAATTTTGACGATTTTGCTCAACTTCATCGGGATATTTCTCGTAAAATACCAGTAATATCATACATTTTATTACATGATATGAAAGGAAATTTCAATCTGCTCGAGATAAGCGTGCTATTTTTGACAGTGAACCGAAGGTCTCTGCTTCAGTTTAGACAAAAATGCTTTCGTATGTCCAGATTCAGGATTTCCGTTTGTTCTCGTCTACAGGTCGCATTTTGCAAACGATTCTCGTGAAATTTTGTGAGCAGGGCGGGTAGTTGTATTGATTTTTTTTGTCGAGTCAGTTTTTGGAAAATATCAAAAACAATTTTTATTTCAAAGATTTTGTAAGTTTCTACGTCCGAATTTCGGTTTGTTGTCCTCTACAGGTCGCATTTCTCAACCACTTCTCGTGAAATTTTGTTAGCAGGTTCGATATTCGTAATTGATATTTTTTATAATGTCAGATTTTGGAAATGGTAAAAAAACTCAATCACGTCTACAGCTCACAGAGCCACTAGTTTATACTTTATGATCCAGTTTTGAATAATCAAGCTCAATGTAGCATAGGTTTTTCTCAAATTTTTGGTTTACCGAGTGACATTTTTAAGTGATGTACTCGTAGACACCAAACGGGCTTGAATTTAATTTCATAGTTATCGGTCAACGGAATACCCTATACCCTAGGGTCAAAAATGAGACCTGAGGACCATAAGATAAGCTATATTTCATCAAGAAACAAATTATTACAGACACTTAGGTTAGTCGAGTTTTAGACTACTTCCTGCTTAATAAGACAGCAAATGTTTAGTCAAATGACTACTTAAACCAACTACATTTTAGACGAGACACTACTTAGGTCAGTTGTGGCTTAGACCCTTTACTACTTAGACCAGCTAAGGCTTAGACCACGTACTCTTAGGCCAGCTGTGTTTTAGACCACTTACTGTTTAGACCAGTAGCGACGTAGACTGGTAGCTACTTAGACCAGTTGCAGTTTAGACGAGATGCGTTTTAGACTAGCAGCGTTTTAGACCTGTTACCGCTTGTACTAGTTGCGTTTTAGACGAAATGATCATAACCCAATATTATTATTTACATATTATATGCAACTAGCGACCCGCCCCTGCTTCGCACGGGTGCATTATTTAATGGATGTTATTATACATATAAACCTTCCTCTTCAATCACTCTATAATACAAAAAAAACCGGTCAAGTGCGAGTCGGACTCGCGCACCGAAGGTTCCGTATACAGATGTGTACCGGTTCCAACCCTATTAAATCAGGAAAAACTCAACAACATGGTGTGGAAATTGGACCCCATGGGTACAGCGCCATCTATCGGCGACTTTTGTTACAAATTTGAGCGACTGAATAAGATTGTATGTATGGTAGTTTTTCACGGATAATTCTGTAACACGTAAACCGATTTCAATTTTTTTTATTTATTTGAAAGAAGGTACTTTCACCATAATCTCGTAGGAATTTATAAAACAAAAATACTTGCAAAGCCGATTAAATTACAAACTTAGTATAGAAATGTTTTTTGACGATAAACAAAAAAGAAAAACTGGATAGAGCTACAGTTATATTTTTCCTGTAAAATATACATTGATATCAATGTTATGTAATAATTTTATATTTTTTCCTTGGTAAACTTCGGAAATAAGGGGGTGGGGGGAACGGTATTTTTTTTTACATTTTCCCTCATAAAACAAAAATGATTCAACGTAAAAAAAATAAAAAATAGTTTCAGAATGTGCAATTCAACCCCTTTCATATGACACCCCACTCGACATATTAACTAGACTTTCAAATTTTGAATCACAATTTTTCAAATCGATAGCACAAGTAGTTCTTGAGATATTTAGCGATGTGACAGACAGACAGACAAAGTGAAACCATAAGGGTTCCTTTTTTACCATTTTGGTACGGAACCCTAAAACCGCATCAAAATCCGTTGCGTAGTTTTAAAGATTTAAGCATAGGGATATAGGGACAGAGAAAGCGACTTTGTTTTATACTATGTAGTGATGAGGGGCGATGAATGACAAAAAATAATCTGCAAAAATAAAAGAGTTGCTGAAATAAAAGAGAAAATCCTAGTCAGGCACCCAGCTCATCGTAATCGGACTACCAAAGAGAACAAGCATTAGTGGCGTCGCTTTGTTTCATACTCATTCACTGAAGTTTCAAACGCCGTGCCACCATGATAATATGATAATTAATTGCAATGAGTGTGCCGAAAACCATAAAAATTGGTAACCTTTGACGTCTTAAATAAACCGGTTGTTGTCAAGGACTAATATAAATTACAGTGTTGCTCTTCAATGAAATTAAAATAGCAATGGTAAACATTTAAATATCTAATACCTACCGCCTTGTTTTATTTACTCTGGGATTATCTCACCCACCATGACAGTGAAAAGAAAAAAAGCAATTATATAATTTTGAAACGGATTCTTTGGCTTGCCTGTGTTTTGGCACTGATTTACATAAAAAGTGTGTTTGAACAAGACAGGTGATTAATTGTAAAACCTTGTGAATTTGAAGAGATGTAAAATGATTTCATTTCATTGTTGCTGCGGAGATGACCAACATGGCATGAATGTAAATGTGTATGAAAACAGCCTAAACTGCAGGATTCCTGGACAGTGAATACAGGAAATGGTTAGAATTCAGCGGCGTCGGGGTGTATTCAGGTCAAAATATGACAATTATGTTTGCAGCTGCACTTAACTTCAGACTATGGGTTGCAACAAACCTAAAAGTGATACAAATTTCGTGGCACATACGTGGCGTGTGTTGTGTTGTCCTTTGCTTGACCAGTGTCGTCTAATGGTAAACAAACAGTGTGTGTTGTGTTGCGGCCGAGCGCGTGTGCACCCCGCGGCGGTCGCTGCGCTACTGAAGCGCCCGCTGAAAGGAAAACAGAGCGGGGGCGACGAGTCGGAAAATGTTTTCCTCTCCATGTTTCGAGATTACCGAGTAGTTGTGATAGATGGCTTTTTTACTTCCCTCAGCCGCGTACGTGTTGCTATGAAATTGAGTTAGAAAGTAAAACGGGTCAAACTACGTAAATTTAAGGAGCATACTTGTGTGTGTCTTCGACTCTAATGAATCCCTTTATTATAAAAAATCTGTGGTTTGATAAACTTACGTTTTTTCTTGGCTTTTGCGCCGAGGTCTTGTTGCGTGTAGCTTTGAGATGATATGTCAGCGTCTGCAAATAATGAAAATAGTTTTCAAGAAACGTACATACCTACCTAATACACACACAAATATATATATATTAATAACGGACATGGGGGAATAGTCCGCACGTTCGTCTATCTGTCGCCCCCTGTCGTAACATAAAATCAGCAGGACGGCGCCCAAGCTACTTGTGCTTGATTTTATGTTTTATGCATTTATAGTTTTATATTTTATTTTTTATAGAATTATTGTAAAAACCCAACAGAGCATAAATAAAATCTGTACTATTTAATGACCTATTGGTATTGTATTTGTCTTATTTGTTTATAAATGACGAAATTTACTATATAAACAAGGTTTACGGGAGCGAAAAATGGGTCTATATAGGTCCTGTTTCCAGCAAAACACGAAAGTCTTCGAGTAAGCTGAGTGTCCTAGGTAAAACAACCACGAATACTAATTATTCAACAATAATAATATAATCTGTTATTTTTCTAGTGAGAAGTCAGTAAAATTGTCTATTAAAAAAATGCCACACACACACTATTAACCCAGTTATGGGTATCACAATATCTATAGATATTTTTGAAGTAAAGCCTCCACTCCTTACCAGACATCTCTGATTCATTACAGCTATGTTTGTAAAGATTACGTACTGTTACTTAACGGTAAAATCATTTCCGTTATTATAAAAAAATACTGTTTATAAAAAAAGTGTATTGAAAATTTTTAATGTTTAAAATTATAACCTTTAATTTAAATGTCAGACACGGTTGACTTATTAAAACTGTCATTAAATTCAGTCAGTATCTGTGAAGGTGAGCTGAGCTACACGATTTGTTATGTTTCAGCGAATTTCATTATTAAATAGTACTAGAGGTTTATTAGCTGTAGAATCATAGAAAGAATATTTTCCATTTGCCCGGTTCACATTATTTTAGTAATCTAGCGGGGCAA
Source organism: Epiblema foenella (assembly GCA_963556455.1). Classification (NCBI taxonomy): domain Eukaryota; kingdom Metazoa; phylum Arthropoda; class Insecta; order Lepidoptera; family Tortricidae; genus Epiblema; species Epiblema foenella. The sequence goes on from OY747102.1 coordinate 12,657,435, forward strand.
TCCAATACAGTGCTGGACTGGATCATATCGTTTACATTATTCCAGTAATTGAAGAGCATTGGGGCAGTAATAGGTACTATAGTGAGATTGATTTGAAGAAAAATCTGAAATATATTTAAAAAAGTCCATAAACTACAATATCGTGTTCAAAAGTCTATGTTTAATTGAACACTGGATTGGCTGCCTACACTATTTCAGAAATGGAGATGGCCATGGCGCTGCATTGGGAGAGCTGGAATCAAACAGTAGTCCATCAATCCAGTCACTGGTATATTCCAGTGCCGGTTCACATTATTCCAGTGGCATTCTAGTTTCGGTCATTGGACCAGTCCATTATTTCAGCAGCATTGAGGCAGTGAGGACATGCATGGAGTACCATAATAGTAGTTTATGCAACTGATACATAATGAGAAGTCTTCCTATTGATCCTGTGATCATATTATGAAACTCGCTAACGCTCGTTTCATAAAACCACACTCGTGTTTTAAGGCCTAATTATGTACAGTTGTATACACTACTTTATCTACATCCATACATTAAATCCTCTTTCATGCGTTGAAAGTGCAGGAGTTCGAGTTCGTGAGCTCGTTGAAGTCTTTTTGAGCACGAGCCTGTATCGTAATGGGCGGAGATGGCCATAACGATACCGTTTTTGATGCTGTTATGGCCATCTCCGCCCCGGACCGGCGCGATATTGTAAAGTTGGTCCTTACCTACACTTTTCGAGCACATAAAAGGGGATTTACTGTATGGGTGTAGATAAAGTAAATTACTTACACCGAGCGCACACAGAGCGTTCTGGCGTTCTGGGTTCTTTATTACTTACAATGTATCGAGGCATTACGATAATGCACACAGCAGGCAGGCAGACGTGGCGGTCAAAGGGGAACGTTACGTTCTAGCGTTCTATTGCTGAAAAAGGACGCCGCGTTCCGCGTCCATAGATAAGTATGTGTAATAGCTGCCCGCGATGTCTGAAGTTGCAAATACCGAAAAACTGATAGAATTGGTTAGGGAGAGGGGTTTACTATATGATTTAAACAATATCCACTACCAAAACCGTGACAAAAAAGCCGAAGCTTGGCCTGAAGTAGCCTTGGCAACGGGATTTGGGGAGAGTGAGTAAAGTATCACATATGTTTATGTCGGAATTCTCGCGATCAACGGGCAAAACGGTGAACTAAGAATTCGGAACGCCAGAACGCTCTCTGTGTGCAATGGAACGCAAGAATAGAACGCCGCTTGTGTGTGTGTCGGAACTCTCGCGGTCGACAGGCAGAGCCTGCACCCCGAAATTCGAAATCCGAACTTCGTGTCGTGCCGTTCCTTTCACTCTCGTGTTATACACTACAGGAGTGAAAGGGACGGCATGATACGAAGTTCGGATTTCGAAGTTCGGAGTAGCCCCTCAGAATACTGACGCAGAACTCGGAACGCTAGAAAGCTCTCTGTGTGCGCGGGCTCTTATACTTATATTGAGGCGTACGCAAAGAGTACTCATATAGAAAAGTACTCTGTGGAGTACTCTGTGGAGTACTCTTTGATGTCACATATGTCAAAAGTGCGTATTGCGTGATATTTTCATTAGTCTCACAAAGAAAACATTAAAGTACCTACTCAATATGTGTAATAAAAACAAGGAAACATTTATTTCACAAGGAAAAACATAAAAAATATTTTTAACGGACTTCAAAAGGAGGAGGTTCTCAATTGCACTGTATGTTTTTTTTGTACATGTTTGGTACGCGATCATTCCGCCATTTATGAAAAAATTTGGAAAATCTTTTCTATTTTTGAAAGCATACGCATCCAGGTTGGTCCCGTTGTTAAAAAAAATTTGGTGAACAGGAACTGATGAAGACGACCACGGTTGGTCATCCAAAACTCCTAGCCATGGTTAGCTAAGTTAGAGCTAAGAGATTTCGATCAAGATACAGAAGCGACTATGACGAAGCGAATTTAAATGGTACTGATGTAATGTAATGTTACCATCAACCTGATCTGGTAATCGAATTCGGAAGCTAGGCAACAGAACTCCTTAATAAAACAGAGTAGCTTAGACATGTTTGAGCTTATTGGAATTGTCATGAGATGCACTATGGTAATGAATCACTAAAAACCGTAAAAAAAAACCGAAAAGTAAAAAATAATCGCCTTACTTCTGATAGGTTAATATGAGACTTTACGCTTCTTAATGAACAATGCAGGTATTGTTATTTTTGTAGTGGGTGCCATTTTGTCAACTTTTTTCTCTTTATTAGAAGTTAGGCAATTAGTTTTTACTGTGTAGTGGTTTTTTTTGTAGTTGGTTTTAGCTTTTTATAGATGACTACTAATTCGTATATTACTCCCAATGCTTGACTTGGGTTATTGACAAGTTTTTTCTAAGGTTTTTGCGTGTATTATTTTTTCTATGCAAGATATGTTTATCACTACCGTACTTTTCATACAATTATTACATGCAAAGTTAATTCATAAATTCAGTCCAAATGTGTGTTTAATCCATAGTTGTTCTACCAAGGGTATCGTGAGGATTCAGTGATATATGTGTATGTAATCACTACATAGCTAAAAACTATAAAGCTAAGTCATCAGGCCTCTATCATGTTATTTGTTATACAAGGGTACAAAGTTGTGTTTTAACCGCGAGTGTGGAATTGAAACACGAGCTAGCGAATGGATTCTAGAATTAATCTACGAACCAGCAAAATAGAATCCTGAGCGAAGCGAGTGGTTAAAAATTGGATCCTGAGTGTAGTGAGTGTGTGAGTGTTGCAACACACGAGACTCCACACCACCTGATATGATCAGATAATTTAATCAGATGGGTGAAAATTGTCGTGTCTGGACGGGTCTTTACATGTTATTTTGTTTAAAAAAGTAAATTACATTTTTAGCACTCTTGTGGAAACAATTAAGTTTCATATATTATCTAATACTTTTGTTTCAATGATCTTTCGTATGTATGTTTTTCCTTTGCAGATCGCAATTCTTAACCGATGCTCGTGAAAGTTTGTGAGCAGGTTAGATAATTTTTTTTTGTCGAGTAAGCTTTTGGATTTTTTTTAAATACTCGCTAGGTCTCCAGTTCATAGAGCCAATAGTAAATACATTTTTAAATTTAATTTATAAAAGTTTTTAATTCCAAGCATTCGAATTCGAACGAGTTCTGCATCGTCAAATGTCAGCTTCGCTGCGGTGCGAACTGCGTGAGGTCAGTGCTGCCGGTTAGCGATAAACGTCTTAAAAGTCTATGAAACTGATAGGCACATAATGCCTTATCAATTTGCAGGGTGGCTCAGTATGTGCGCACGGGTAAAATGTCACTTGCGATCCGTATCGACACCGATCACGGGCACCATTAGGTATACGGTTACGCAAATGAATCGATGATAATGAATGACGATGCAAGTGAAGGTCGATAATCGATAGCAAACTGATGATTAATGAGCTTGCAGGATTTCTCGCGATATTTTTCGTTAAACCTACATGTAAATGTGTTCGTGATAATATCTATTATAATGTCCGGTTACGACAAATAAACAATAAGTAATGTTTGGAGCATTCATAAATCGACCTACATATTTCCAACCATTACTCTAGGCAAGGTGCTATTACGGTACCTATGTTATTCATACCGAAGTACCTATAGAACACCTAGTGATTCATTACAAGTATTTAACACCTCTGTATTATTCAGTTAAGCATAACCTATGTTTGACAAAGAAAGCACTTTGAACTTTGAACCGAAGATTCGGTAGCAGATACCTAGACAGCACAGTAGACACTATCATTAACTTCATTACTTACTAATTTGAGAATTAAAATTAAAGAAATAAATTCGTAACTACATGATTGCGGAGCATTGACGGTTTTATATATGCTTTCGTATGTCCGGATTTCCAGATCTCCGGATTACCGGTTATTCTCCTCTACAGGTCGCATTTCTCAACCGATTTTAGTGAAATTTTGTGAGCAGGTTCGATAATTACATATAATTTTTTGTCGGGTCAAATCCATTTTTTTCCATTATTTCGTATGGTTCTACCGGCGGATTTTGGTTTGTTCTCTTCGACAGGTCGCAGTACTCAACCGATCCTCGTGAAATTTTGTGAGCAGGTTCGATAATTAGGTATTTAGGTATATAAGTAACTAGCGGCCGCCCGCGACTTTATCCGCGTAGCTTTTAGATGGTAACAAAAATAAAAATGAGGTCTTTTTTTCTTGGATTTAAAAATGCATGCCATTTTCGTAATCGGCACCCTGAGAAACCTCGGCGATGACACCCATATCGATTTTTAAGAAAAATAAATTTCTGTCATCTTAAATTTGAAAATGTATGTCATTTTCGTAATCGGCACTCCAAGGAACCACAAAGATGACACCCAAACAAAAGTCTGCCATTCTGCATTTGAAAATGCATGTCATTTACGTAATCGGCACCAGGAGGAACTACAAAGATGACACCCATATCGATGTTTAAGAATAAGAAATGTCCGCCATCTTGGATTTGAAAATGCATGTCATATTCGTAATCGGCACCTCGAGGAACCTCGACGATGACACCCATATCGATTATTAAGGAAAACAAATCTCCACCATTTTGGATTTGAAAATGGATGTTATTTTCTTAATCGGGACCCCGAGGGAAAATTGGAACCCTCTTTTCATCCCTTTAGGGGAGCAATTTCGAAAGACCCTGAAATGAGTTTCGTTGTATTTAAACAGAGAATCTACTAAATAAGTTTCAATCTTTCACTTCAAAAAAGATTTGCTTTTCCGTACAATCTGTTACCCCCTTTTCACCCCTTTATGGAAGCAATTTCGAAAAACCCTGAAATGTGTTTAATTTACGAAGTTTCAAATCTCCCACTTCAAAAAAGATTTGCTTGCCGTAAAAACTTGGAACCCCATTTTCACCCCTTTAGGGGAGCAATTTACGGCATTAATATATTTATACGAAGAGTCTATGTACAAAGTTTCATATCTGTCACTTCAATAAATACGTGTTTTCATATAAATTTTCATCCTTTGTTGTAGCCCCCTTAGGGGATGAATTTCAAAAAATCTGCAACCGACTGTGCAAAAATCAACTCTCTAGCGTTAGCAGTTTCGGCTGTGCGTTGATGAGTCAGTCAATCAGTGAGGACTTTTAGATGCATTTTTTGAATAATAGCTCAAGAAAATTAGATTCAAATGTATGGAAAATTTGGCAAAATTAATGGAGAACTTTTATCTATCAGGATATGTAGGTTATAGGACAAAGTTCAATTTTATCTACTCTCCCCCCCCCTCCGGGGCGAGCGTCACCCCCCCCCCACCCGTGAAAGTGTCCCGGAGCGCGGTATTTTCCATTTTAAAAGAAAACCGTACACGATACATAAAAAGTGTACAGGAACGAAATAATCCTTGATAAATTACCTATAAACCTCTACTACATACAAAAGCGATATCACTCATAGTTTCAGCGCAATCTGCCACCAAATACGAACGTTTTCAAAAAATTATCGATATTTTTTGCTGTAAATTTAGTTTTCCCAAAAACTTCACACATTACCGCCAAAATATGTATGACTAAAGTAAAGAATAGAATATTCTCTTTATAAAAAGGTATAATTCATTTCTAAGCACTTTCATTTACCGTTGCTGTGCTACTTTTTAAATTTAATTCATTCGGCCATACAGCGAAATATAAATATTCATAGTAGTTCAACGGTGGTACTAAAATACCATATTCTTCTTATATGTTTTCCTGTAATCTGTAGGTATAGGACTATTCTCTGTATTTTTTATATATTTTTATGGCCAGTACTTTAGGAGATAAGAGGGGGGCGGAGAAATGGTCAATTTTCGCCTATTTTCTTAAATAACTTCAAAAATGTTTATTTTAAAATTATGAAAAAAATATATTTGATATCCTTATAATGAACCCTTTCATTTGATATGTCACACAATATAGTTCGCAATATATATTTTTTTTGTATATTATGTACACCCCACAAGTACCTCCCATGTTTAAAAATTTATTTATTTACGTAACACATCCGTATTTGGGACACCGATTTACATATGTGTGCCAAATTTCAACTCAATCAGTCCAGTAGTTTTGGAGAAAATTGACTGTGATAAACGGACGGATATACACAGTCGAATTAGTCGAGTCCGTTTATTACAGTCAATTTTCTCCAAAACTACTGGACTAATTGAGTTGAAATTTGGCACACATATGTAAATCGGTGTCCCAAATACGGATGTGTTACGTAAATAAATAAATTTTTAAACATGGGAGGTACTTATGGGGTGTACATAATATACAAAAAAAATATATATCGCGAACTATATTGTGTGACATATCAAATGAAAGGGTTCATTATAAGGATATCAAATATATTTTTTTCATAATTTTAAAATAAACATTTTTGAAGTTATTTAAGAAAATAGGCGAAAATTGACCATTTCTCCGCCCCCCTCTTATCTCCTAAAGTACTGGCCATAAAAATATATAAAAAATACAGAAAATAGTCCTATACCTACAGATTACAGGAAAACATATAAGAAGAATATGGTATTTTAGTACCACCGTTGAACTAGTATGAACATTTATATTCCGCTGTATGGCCGAATGAATTAAATTTAAAAAACAGCACAGCAACGGTAAATGAAAGTGCTTAGAAATGAATTATACCTTTTTATAAAGAGCATATTCTATTCTTTACTTTAGTCATACATATTTTGGCGGTAATGTGTGAAGTTTTTGAGAAAACTAAACTTACAGCAAAAAATATCGATAATTTTTTGAAAACGTTCGTATTTGGTGGCAGATTGCGCTGAAACTATGAGTGATATCGCTTTTGTATGTAGTAGAGGTTTATAGCTAATTTATCAAGGATTATTTCGTTCCTGTACACTTTTTATGTATCGTGTACGGTTTTCTTTTAAAATGGAAAATACCGCGCTCCGGGACACTTTCACGGGTGGGGGGGGGGTGACGCTCGCCCCGGAGGGGGGGGGAGAGTAGATAAAATTGAACTTTGTCCTATAACCTACATATCCTGATAGATAAAAGTTCTCCATTAATTTTGCCAAATTTTCAGCTAATTTCACTGAACTATAAGTCAGTTTTTGGAATTAAAAATAAATACTCGCGAGGTCTAAGGCTAGGTACGCACTAAATGGCTAGCCGCTTAGTGCACAACTAGCCTAATATAAGTACGATTCACAAAGCCAAAGTTCATAAACCTTCGAAGCCTATTTTAGTAAAATACCATTGTAATTTGTCTATTTATCTGCCGCTTTGACGTTCATTTTTTTATGATAAAGGGACAAAAGATAAAATTTTGGTTAAGGTTAGATAAGTGTTATGACTAGGGAGGTTATTTGAAATATCTTGTGAAGCCGTCATCTCCCAACCCAAAAAAAATCAATAGCATACTTATGTAATTAGCCCTTGGATTCCAGGTACTGATAGACGACGGGTTACTAATTAATCGTAGATTTTTAAACTTCAAAATGTAAGTACCTACGTGAAATTAAAACTGGAAGCTTTTAAGGGTTGATAATTAAATATGTAATTATATATATGGACTCAAACCTCCCCAACTTTGCCTTATGAGTTATATAGTGTTTTTTCCATTACAACCTATCTTTTTTTTTTTTTAGATGGAAATATTGGATTACTTACCTATACGTAGTCTAGCCATAAATTCTGTCCCAACTTTTTCGCCATTTTAAATTTAATAATGGAACGTTCGATGTATTTTTGGTTCTTGATTATGCTTAAATAGACATTTGGCTGTCAGAAAAAGTATATTTGGCTCCAGGTATCGTTTCCCTGAAGATGGAGTGGGGCATCAAAGAGAATCGTGTCGCAGTGATAGCGTTATACAAGTATAACAAGCAAGTGAACAACATTTTCAAACTGCTGAAACCTTTGAATATAACAAAGAAATTTATCTATCGTACCATCAAGCGATACAACGACATCGGTTTAGTCGACGACCGGCCCTGGAGCGGTCGACCACGGCAAACAAGGACACCGGCAGCGATTAAAGCGGTAGCTGAGCGAATTCGGAGAAATCCGCTACGCAAGCAGAAAATCATGGCTAGGGAAATGAAAATTCCCCCTAGAACTATGTCCCGTATCATAAAACAAGACCTTAAGCTTGGGGCTTATCGACGGAGCACAGGTCAGCGATTGACAGCGGCCCTACGGAAAATAAGAGCGACGAGAGCTAAAGTGTTATGGTCGCGGCATGCAAAGGGCGGATATCGTAATATTCTGTTTACAGATGAAAAAATCTTTACTGTGGAGCAAAAATTCAACCGCCAAAATGATAAAATATATGCTCACAGTTCCCAAGAAGCTTCTGAAAAAGTTCCAAGGGTAGAAAGAGGCCACCATCCTGCATATGTCATGGTTTGGTGGGGAGTATCCTATGAAGGCGTCACAGAGCTTCATTTTTGTGAACAAGGGGTAAAAATACGTGCTACGAACTATCAAAAAGACATTTTGAAGAGAGTTGTTAAGCCGCTAAATGATACTTTATTTGCCGGTAAGCACTGGATATTTCAACAAGACTCTGCCCCTGCACATAAAGCTAAGACAACGCAACGGTGGTTAGCGACGCATTTACCCGAGTTTATTGCGGCTGAAGATTGGCCCTCAGGAAGCCCGGATCTCAACCCCTTGGACTATGGTCTGTGGAATATTTTGGAGGAGAAAGCCTGCTCTAAACCTCATCGCAATGTTGAGTCTCTGAAGTTAGATTTAGTGCGGGCAGCGGCTTCAATACCCATCGATACCGTCCGTGCCGTCATAGACGAGTGGCCGGACCGTTTAAAGAAGTGTGTTAAAGTAAAAGGTGGACATTTTGAATAAATATTTTATTTTATACAATCTGTATAGTATAATTAATAAAAATAACCCTAATTTATTTAAAAACTTTCTTGTATTTTCAAAATAAATGTCATTTCATATAGGACAGAATTTATGGCAAGACTACGTATCATAGTATGAATAAAGAGCAACAGCATCAAGGTAATAAAAATATCTACATTTTTTTCTCCATCTTATTGGAATAAATAAGTAAGTGATAACTTGCATTCATGTTTATGACTGCAGCGGCGTAAAATACAGCCTAGATCTGAGTTAATTAAAGTCTGTAGAGAATCCTGGTAGTTCAAAGCACGCAGCGAACTCGCCTGAGGCCCATCTAGTTTTCTTTGTGCGACCGTGGTAGGCGGGGTGTATCAGCTACTCAGTATATAAGGACTCGTCACAAGATTTGCCCGCGTATTACAGAGTGACGCCTCACTAGTGTCCCCGAAATGAAGGTACGGAAGCCTTAACGAACCGGTCGGATATCGTATGAAAAGTGATTTACGGTGTCGGTTTAGTTATGAGCAACTCAAACAGTGCTAGTTTCTGTGTTAGTATGAGAGATGCGACATGAAATTGTATTATAATGTCTTAAAACGCTATTTTACCTATTTGTTAAATTATGTTTCCTATGTACTGTTAACATTAGATATGACATATTTAGAACAGTTCCTGCATATGCATTTCATGCATTTGTTATGGCCATTCTCCTGGTAAAGCCAAGAGCATTTGTCATCTTGGACTATTGTTTGACATCAGATTAGAAGTTGAATTATACTGAATAGCTTTTATATACAGTTTTTTTGTAGACGTTACACAAATATAATGTATATTGTACATACAACAAAAGGTATATCGTGATTACAGCTAATGTCAATTGTAAAGTGGTGTTAAAGTTCGGTTTGTGGGTTCAGGTCCTGGGTCTGGCGGTCATATGTGCGTTGATGGGGGTGACGGCGGCTGGAGCGGCACTACCCGTAGCTTCGACTCTCTTCAAGACGATCATACCAGCGCAGACTAAATCCTTTGGATATTCCACAACGCAATATATCAATGCTGTGAGTATTTAGTTAATTAATTAATTTCAATGGATGGCTATAGTAGGCCATGTGGTTTTTCGATAATATACAATACGTCCTGAAGCAGAACGTACCTAAATGATATTTGAACAATATGCACTTAATTAATATTGTGATGTATAGTTTTGTAAGGTTAGTTTTTGTATGTAGGCGCGTGCCCACAATTGGGCCGTAATTGGGTGGATCAACTATACTTTGTTGCTAGTTGCCATGGTGACGTCTCCTGAGTCCTTTAAAACCGTGATTTTATAGGGTTCAAATCTACAACACATGAGTTTTAGCGATGAGCATAAATCCATTTGGACATGGGTCATCTATTGAGCATGCTTGAAGTCGATACTATAATCATTTTCTAAGAAACTCGGTTACTGTTGTCTCCTTGCTGACGGGACAGAATAACAACAAGAAAAAGTTGATTGACCCAATTAGCTAGATGATAATTAATCATGATTTATTTTATTTTGAATGCTGGGTCAACAACTATAAGTACCTACTTTTCACATTTTCTCCATCCAATTCCAATTGCTAACGTTATAAAAATTGGATTAATATCCAATTTTAGTCTTAAAAGACTAAGATAACAATGCAATGCCATAAAATTCAATGTTTTAAAAATCGGTTTGACTAATATAGACGAGTCAAAAACACTGAGGTTTGTATTATAATGTTAGGCTGTTATTTATTCACGATATTAAATATCTGTCGGTCCGTCCGTTGGTCACAGCCATTTTTTTTCTGAAACTATTGGACCGATTGAGTTGAAATTTGGTACACATATTTAAGTCGGTGACCTAAAGACGGACGTGTAATGTAAATAAATGAATTTTATTTATGAGCTAAATAGGCCTCTTCTGGGTAAAGGGTAAAAGTTAATTAAAATTGAAAATTTGCAAACCATATCATGTGACATAAATATCGTGTGAATGCAGCAAATAGTGCTATAGAAAAATCTATAAAAAGTCTATGATATTTAAAATAAAATAGTAAACTCAATATTTGAAGTTTGACGCACGTCAACCACGGAACCCATACTGCGCGTGGTCCGACACGCACGTTTTGTTGTAGTTATTTACTATACTAAACCTTAATTAAAAATCATTTTATCAATGCTTGCCACACAGGCTTCGTCAGGTGGGTCAACCTTAAAATTACTTAACCATTGCAGTACATTTACCTGAAAATTGTTTTGTTATCAGTTGCCGACCACATACCCTGTTGGACTCCGTTCGCAGTTAGCATACCAGCTGCCACAATTCAGCTCTATTACCCCGCTATACACGCACTACGCGATCCCCGGTGGTTCAACTTACTTCTCCTCCTTTGCATCTTTTCCCTATTATCCCGGAGTGGCTTCCATAGCACCAGTTGCTACCATTCCTAGTGTAGTAGCGTCGCCCAGCTATCCGTCTATACAGCCCGTTGCCCCCGCTTTCCCAACGCAACCAGCGGCTACTCCCATTGTCCCTGGACAGCAACCCACACCTACAACCCCAGCAGCCGGAGATTCCGACACAGCCGTTGTAGATTCAATAGAATTCCCAAATCAAGATCAACAAAAAGATTCTAAACCGCCCTCACCCCAGTCTCCTGCAGCTAGCACTTTCCCCAGCTACCCTCAAACTTTGCAAGACTTCCCGGCAATACCCCAAGTTCCTCAGGAATCTGGGTCATCGCCATCATTTCCGCAATTCCCGCAAGGATCTGAACAACCTTCGTTCCCACAAACCCCTCAGGGATCAGAACAAGGCCCATCGTTCCCACAAATCCCTCAATTCCCCCAATTCCCCCAGGGATCTGGACAAGGAGCTTCATTCCCTCAGATTCCTCAATTCCCTCAAGGATCAGAACAAAGTCCATCATTCCCACAAATCCCTCCATTCCCCCAGGGAGCACAACAAGGACCACCATTCTCTCAGATTCCTCAATTACCTCAAGGATCTGAACAAATTCCATCGTTCCCGCAAATCCCTCAAATTCCTCAAGGATCTGGCCAAGCACCTTCGTTCCCACAAATTCCACAATTCCCCCAGGAGGGCTCTGAACAGGGGCCTTCTTTCCCCCAGTTTCCTCAATTCCCACAAGGCTCCGCGCCAGGGTTTCCCCAATTCCCTCCTTTCACTCCATCACCAGCCCCTACGCCCTCACCGCCGGCTACATTCCCTGGCGCTGACAGCCAAGACAAAGGCATAAATGATGAAGACACTATATCCGTCGAGTCTGCTTAAGTTTAAGGTGTAATTATTAATTTGTAAAATAAAGTTGTTTTCACAAAAACTTTTCATTGGTATCAGACCTTAATATTTACAACACATTTTAGTTTTCTTCGTGTTTTTTTTAATTTCTTTTGATATAACCATTTAGTTCAGGGTCTTCCTCGTCCTTTAACGAAATCACCCAAATAATAGCCTTACTACATTGCGTGTAGGCTTTCAATTGTCATACACAGATGGTCTCATACTATTTGCGCAAGAGTGATGATAGATTAAGCTCAAGTAAAGTGACTTATCATAAGTAAAACGTAGGCGTTTAACCATATCAAACTTTTATGACGCATTGTGATAAAAAGGCGTGGGTCTTTAAATGTCAGTGCTGTATGTAAGCAGTTCCTTGAATTCGCTAAGAGAATAACATGTATTAATGTCATCACGTACAAATGGTAATTAGACACAGTATTGTCACTGAACAAAAAAACAACGGTTATGTGTTTTGTTATTTAAATATATTCCGGTCGTGGTAATAGTCCACTGTCTTTCAAGTATCTTTTTACCTAGTCTTTTTACGGTTAAGTAATGTCTATTATGGAAATGCTTAATTGTAAAAAAAGCAGGAGGAGAATTTAATTCATCACTTCGCATCACACTGTGTTTTCGATGTGTTTCGCGTGCTCGTTTTCACGCGGGCCGAAATCTATTTGAAAGAGTGCGCAACTGCGCACAGCGTAAAGCCCGACCAGAAATATATGGCCGTGGGCCATGATGCGGAATTTCATTGGAACTAATTTCTTACACTGGCAATAATTTTAATAATAGGTTGTCACTGTTTTCAGTGTCACTGTGGTGGTTTAGGTTTAGTGTTGAATATTAAATAATAAAATACAAAAAATACCAAAATGATTCATTGTCAAGAGCGAAACATTATTAACAATGTATTTAACAGAATTATGAAAAAAAAACGCTCTGGAAATGAAACTATTTCGCTATGAAAGATTTCAAAATGAACATGAGAACTGACGGCTAAACAAGTTAAAATGTCATTATTCAGACTATACTGACATTACCGACCTGTTGCCATATAAATGACAATAATAGCGCCCTCTTGATAATGGTCATAATTATATTTCTGGTCGAGCTTTACGTTAGTATACAAGTACTCGTAGGTACAGACAGCATTATAAGTAGATGATTATGTAAATGATCTTAACAAAATGTCAATTTTAACGGAATCGTTGATAGAATCAATTCCATGACTTTATGATATGACATTATGCGCCATTATTTGTCAAATGCTTGTGTTTAAGGCAGACGTCAATCCTACTAGCCTTACTCGTTATTTACCATCTGAATAGCTTTTTACTGGCAATAGTTTCATACTTATGTCAAGCAGTCATTCTTACTTTATAACATCTTAATATGAACTGATCGGTTTAAGTTTACTTACCATCCAAATAACTGGACTTGACGTATACATGTGCGAACACAAACGTTTATATGTAAATAAACATATATATCAATTGTAATAGTGTACTCGCACGGAGTCACGCCATTCGGCGTCTGAATAGCCCCACCCTTTTATAGGAAGAAATTACTTACCAAGATGCCAATAACGGGTGGCCCCCATTATCAGCCGTGTTCTACTACTTAGCTCGCTAATAGTAGTTAACACATAACCAAAACTGGGTTCATATTTGTTTTCTATATCAAGGTTGTCCATATTTTTGTAAAATCACTTTTTAACTTAGTATTTTTGTTTAGAGTCACCACAACCTTGTTTCCTTACCGCAGTTCTGCATTAATGGCACTGCGCCAAACCCTAGTTAAGTTTAAATGCATAAGTATGCATTTCTCACCTTTTTTACATATATATACCAAATTATTTATGTAAAGTTCAAATTTTTACTATCTATTCTACATTCACTTACCTGTACTGGCTTAACTGTTAACTTAAACCGATAGATATTATTGTATAGTAATTCTGCATTTAGGTATTGTACCAACAACATATTTCGGTCTTAGGTTTAAAACCACCTTTTAGTTACAGGCAAAAAATAAAGCCTGAAAGTGTCATAACTTAGTATTTATTACATAGAAATCAGACAGTATTACAAAATTGGTTTGGTTGTTTAACACGCATATAGTACATACTTTGTCATTTCATAAGTAATTCTGTATCAATATAATTTAATATAACACCTAGAAATAACTAGACTTAGTCAGTACTGGATTATAAGATCTAGATTTATAGTAAAAAAATATGTAAAAAAGTTGAATTTTGAAAAATAAAAGATTGTCTACCTTAGGGTAAAGCTGGCTGGTATTATTAATCCTAGCCGTAATATAATTAATTATGAGTTTCCTCAATCAGCGCCTGCATTTAAATTTGTTATAGGAACTTTGTTATCTTTAGTCTATCTGGATAATGACGTTACGGTATTTTAACCCTACGGACAAATAAAAATTTGGCAAATGAATGTACGGAATTATAATCATTGTGATTTTAAATCAGCTGGATAATAAAATTGTGACCATACAAAAATCTGTCAATAGAAAATATAGAAAATGAAACTTCGGACCAATGAAAAAAATGTAAAACGAAAAAAGGCGTTTCGTTTTCGGACTTTTAATATTCGGCATAAAAAAATTTCGAATTTGCGATAGGTAACCGTACAGCGCCATCTATCGGCGAATTTTGTTATAAATTTGAGCAACTGAATAACTTAGTATGTATGGTGGTTTCTCAAGAATATCTTTACGAGAGTCCCGTAGCGACGTCCCGACGCCGCTAAAATACGGAAATTCCAATAGTTATTTAGAAAAGGAACATCTATAGGTACAGATACATTTCTTTAATTTGTGCCTCTCTTAGGAATACCAAAAACATGTAAAAAGGGGGTCTTAAAAATCGACAGTTTCCTTTCACAGTCACATTATGCCGGACCAAAACCAGGCCTATAGTAGACTGCTAGCTAAGTTATCCGGACAACGTGGATGCGGCACATCATCATCATCATTAGTCGTTCCCTCAATGCTGAGGACATAATGTCCAATTCTTGCTGTTGGAAACTCTATGGTGTTGTGACATATTTTGTTAATTTGGATATTCAATGATTTGTTCGTTCTGTTTGATGTATGTCACTCTTAAATAAATGGTGAATAAGTAACGTTGGTTTTAGCTCTCCAAGTGATAAATTATAATATTCTTTACAAGTGGCGACCGTTTTTTCATAATGAAAAGTTTACTAAAAGAGAGAAGCATCGCTCGGAGGTTATTTACAACAGCCAAAAACGATTTTGAAGCCAATTTAGAGTCACACATTGACGAACTCACAGCTGCCTTCGGGAAATTACAACTGCGTGCAGAAACCTTGTTCAACGTCGATGAACGTATAAAAGAGCAGTGGTTGAGCACCGAGGAGATGTCTGAAGATGAGTTTTTCGACGATTGTTTGACTAGCGATAAATATCAATCTGACTGGGAACGTATGAAAGTACACTACGAGAATGCCTCCCGGAACGACGAACGCATAAAAAGGTCATACAGATCTAACGGCAGTGACGTGTCAAATAATACAGTGAAGAGTATAAAGTCTCATCATAGTTGTGAGAAGTCGATATGCAGCTTGGCATGTCAATCGAGACGGTTCCGGCTACCTAAATTTGAGTTGCGAAAGTTCGACGGAAATACGAAGAATTGGATTGGGTTTTGGAGTCAGTTTCAGAAGATCGACAGCGACGATACAATGGACGACGGAGATAAGTTTCAGTACCTGTACCAATGCACAGTCCCTGATACTCCGGCAAGAGAACTCATCGATAGCTTTCCCCCATCGGGAGCTAACTACAAGAAGGCTATTGAGCAGTTGAAGTCCAGGTTTGCTAAAAAAAGACATGGAATTTGAAACTGAATTGGGACACAGAGCTACCAAGTAACTTACAAAAGGATTTTTTCGAATGGGCTAAACATATTCACTTGCTTCATGAATGCCGCATTCCGCGACGACTTACCTCTGAGGCAATAAGTAAATGTGACATCAGCCTTCATGTCTTTAGTGACGCGAGCAAGGTGTCTTTCGCGACGGCCATCTTCCTGCGAAGTGAACATCAAGGAAAAGTCACTGTACAACTGGTTCAAGCGAAGTCACGAGTTGTACCAGTCCGTGAAGTCAGCATACCCCGTTTAGAGTTGATGGCATCACTAATAGCAACACGCCTATATGTTCAAGTTAAAGAATCGATGGAACTGCCTGATTGCCGAGTATACTTCTGGACTGACGCAAGTGTAGCCTTCACGTGGATCACTACCGAGGGAGATTGGAACATTTTCGTCAAGAACAGAGTGAAGGAGATAAGACAATATACTAACGTGGACGACTGGCATCACTTACCAGGTTCGATGAATCCTGCTGACCTACCATCCAGGGGCTGCAACGCCAAACACCTGCTTAAGAGTAAATGGTGGGAAGGACCGACTTGGCTGAAAACAAAGGAAAGCGAATGGCCTTCGTCTACTTTTAACGTTGACGAACAGGAAGTCAATAAAGAAAGAAAGAAAATAGTACTTGCTAATAGTATTACGGCAGATACGAGTACTTTTCTGTCCACACTAACTTACTTCTCTAAATACACTAAGACAGTGAGAATGATAGGGTGGATGTTAAGATTTGTGTACAACTGCAAAAACACGAGCAGTAAACGAAGAGGTGAACTGTCTTGTGAAGAGTTTCAAAGCGCTGAGAAGAGACTTTTAAGGATGGTTCAGGCCGAAATGGTGACAGATGGCTTTAGAAAGACAAAGAACCTGCAGATATTTAAAGACGATGAAGGCTTATTGCGAGTTCGTACAAAACTTGTACTTAGTGATGAGCCTATTGACTCCATCTGTCCGATACTCTTGCCTGGAAAACATCTAATAACCAAAAGGCTAGTCGCTTCGAAACACGAGATTTTGCACCATGCCGGCCCTGGTACATTAATGAGCGTACTCAGGGAAAACTACTGGATTACGGGCATAAGAAGACTCGTCAGTTCAACTGTTTCAAAATGCATACCCTGCAAGCGGCAATCTGTAAGGCATGCTGACACACCATTGGCCCCTTTGCCTCTTGACAGAGTAAAGCCCGCTGCTGTCTTTGAAGTGACAGGTGTCGATCTGGCCGGTCCTCTCTTTCTACGGTCCGGAGGGAAGGTGTGGATAATTTTATTTACGTGTGCAGTATACCGCGCCGTTCACCTGGAACTAACCAAGTCGTTGTCAACTGAAGCTTTCCTCATGGCATTACGACGGTTTATAGCTAGACGTGGAAGAGTCGACACAATATACACGGATAATGGAACAAACTTCCACGGAGCTCACAACCTACTAAAGTCATTAAATTGGGAAGAGATAACAGCTTACTCCAGCGTGCGAAGCATAAAGTGGAAGTTCAATCCTCCTGCAGCACCATGGTGGGGAGGCTGGTGGGAGCGTTTGATTCGGTCCTTAAAGGAACTTCTGCGACGCAACTTGGGACAGAAAACAGTAAGCTATGAAGAGCTGTCTACCTTACTCTGCGATTGCGAATCACTGATGAACTCGCGGCCATTGACGTATATCGCCGACGATCCAGAGAACTTAAAGCCTCTTACACCGGCCTGCTTCATACAAGGGCTTCCTGTCAGCGAGACTCCAGATTTAGATCAGCTAGATCATAATTCTTTAAATAGGCGTCTAAGATATTTACATAAGTTGAGGGAAGACTTGCGAGAGCGGTTTAGAAACGAGTATTTAAGTATGCTCGTACAGAAGGGCAAGGAGAGGGACTCTTAATTTAAAGGTAGGCGATGTTGTGCTAGTAGAGACTGAGGCAAAACGTATAAAGTGGCCATTAGGAGTTATCGTAGATCTCTATGCTGGTAAAGACGGTAATGCCAGAGTAGCAAGAGTGCGCACAGCCGACGGCGAGTACACCCGGGCTTATCAACGTCTGTATCCGCTTGAGGTACAACCGGACGAAGTTCTATGAAGATGACTAAGATGACGGGTTATGGGTCTTCGTCCCAAAGGTGGGAGGATGTTGGAAACTCTATGGTGTTGTGACATATTTTGTTAATTTGAATATTCAATGATTTGTTCGTTCTGTTTGATGTATGTCACTCTTAAATAAATGGTGAATAAGTAACGTTGGTTTTAGCTCTCCAAGTGATAAATTATAATATTCTTTACACTTGCTGACCAGATTCCGCCATAGGCTCGTATCACCCACCTTATGGATGGCCTCGTGCAGATATAGTTACAGGGCACCAGTGATTTGGATGCTCCGTCTAGCGGGTATTCTGCCCCGGAACCTGTGGCCCTCAACTTTTCCCGTCATAATATTTATCTACTGGCTATCTGAAAAACGTCTTGAGAGGTGTTCGAAATATATGAGGTTGCGGTCCTGACATACTGCCGATAGTCGACAACTTAACGTAGCTGGATGGACTGGTTTGTTTGCCTTGCAGTCCATGGTATCCACAGAAGTTGAAGCCAGCACCATCGATGCGGCTTTACATTTTGGACAGAATAGTACACGTCTCCGAGCCATAAAGAAAGATCGAAAACACCAGGGTGCGCACAAGTCTGATCTTAGATCCCAGCATCTCTTGCCTCGCAACATCGCGGACACGATGTTGTGAAGCGAGAGATCACCCACTCTGAGAGCTGTCGCCATTGTGCGGCGCTTCTCGGCCCAGCGAGTACACCATTCCAAGGTGTGCTGGGCCCCATCGTCGTCAGCGCCACACTCATGGTAGATGGGGCTGCCCTCTCTTTTAATTTTTTGCAGGTAATGACCGAAACAACAATGTCCGGTCGTTACCTGCCACAACCTGTACCCCACGTCACTTTTCCATATGCCCTATCTAACCAAGAGTCAAACTATCTGAGGAGCACCCCGATGGTGCGGATTCTATAAGAGCAATCCCCCAGGTCTTCTAAAGGCTAAATCGCCAATAGGAATAGACTCCTATCGACGCCCAAGGCACTGTTAAGGTTAACAAAGACTCCAAGAGACTATAACAGACATGGACGTCCACGACAATGAATGGCTTAAATCTAAAGAGATTTTCTTTTAATATATTGAATACCCATGCGAAGAGTTTGTATAATTACAATTTTTGTTGTAGTAAAAAGGCTATGACAATTTAATACTGGCATAGAAGAAAACAAAATGTTGACGTGGAATTAAATGACGATACCATACGTCTGGCATTCATGTAAACATTGTAAAAAGATCGTTTATATTATTATATTGGGGTTGTGGATATATGTCGCCGACTCAAACCGCATATTTTCTCATACTGAAGAACTTACTACAGGTTTGAGTTCAGTTATTGTTTATTTTTATACTGTGTTATGTCAATTCAAAACAGGAGCCACGTTGCGTGACGTCACGCGGCCAAAGTCACGTGGTCAGTGCACAGTAGTTTTTTAAAATCATTTTTTTAGTCCTTTTCTTAAAAAATATGAAAAAATAAGAGTTTTATGCAACTCTCCAGCATGAGACGAATCTAATGATATATCATTAATTAAATCGGACCATAACTGTAGATCTGATGGGGTGTACAAAAATCGGCCTCGCGTAATATATACATATATATTAATATAGATTACGTTAACCGATTTCAATTTGTTTTTCTTTATTTGAAAGAAGGTACTTTCAGCATAATCTCGTAGGAATTTATAAAACAAAAATACATACAAGGGTGGTTAAATTACAAACTTAGTAGAAATGTTTTTTGATGATAAAAAAAGAACTATTTATGTGTCATGTTTTACAGAATAGTAGATTGTATGACAAGGGTCTAAAATGAGCCATATTACCACGAGATAGTTATTTTCCCGAACGAAGTGAAGGAAAATAGTTCGAGGGGTAATATGGCTTTTAGACCAGAGTTATACACTCTACTTTTCACTTCGATTGCGAGAAAATAAATAAACAAAGGTTAACCCACCCAAACTTAACAATAAATTCCACGGCGAAGATATATACTTTTGCAGCATGTTTTTTTTTCTATACTCCTTTGACACACAAAACATAGACAATGCGGTTCGCGCGCAACATTAACGCGCGAAAAAAGCTAAACTAACCTTCCATTGAGCGCTTCAAAGTGTTGCTCGAACGATTTAACCACTTTTTTTAATTATTGTGGAATAGGGACTACTACAAACTTAATCTTTACTCTTTAGAAAAAATAATTATGTTTCCAGATTGGTCGATTTTAGTAAAGCTGTATTCTGGTTGGTTAATACCCAATACCAAATATTTTTTTAAGAGTTAAATTAGTGTTCTGTGATTGGTGGATTTAATAGGTGAAGTATTTTTATTGGTCAAATTCAAATGTTTTGTAAATCATAAATATGTATTCATATTTTCCCTAGGGGTTAAATGTACTACTTTAGCCCCGCTTGACAAGTCTAATATAACACACTTTTCGAGCATGAGAAGTGAAAAATATATTTTTTTAAGTCATGTTCTATGTATCTAGGTTAGCTTTCTTTATAACTGTTCCAAATTTCAAATCGATAGCATAAGTAGTTCTTGAGATATTTAGAAATGTGACAGACAGACAAAGTGAAACCACAAGGGTTCCTTTTTTACCATTTCGGTACGGAACCCTAAAAATATGATATACTACCCTTGGCATATATGTACATCAGGAAAGCTTGTCTGTTTGTCATGGCTCATGGTTACAATACTTTAAACTACTTTCCGAGGGACACCCGGAAGACATTCCGGGACATAAAGGGCACAAATAATTGATTTTCAATGTAAACTGTGGATTTATTGTTCTTTTTCTAATATAATTAATTTGGTTATTAGTAATTACGTGTAATTAATATTATTAATAGGCTGAATACTGTGACTAATCATTTAATGTCAACATCTCATGTAATGTGTCATATAATGTTAACATATTCTAGCAACGTTACTTTAAAAAACAGGATTCATTTTAGAGGACAAACATTAAAAGATAAGTTTTAATTCTTCACATTTGTCAGTATAAACGAGTTTACGTAACCAATATCATCCGATACGAAACAACCCATCAATGTTATTGTTAACTAACATGTCAAGCTTTAACTGAATACTTCAACGCTTGTTTGTTAACCATTCGTTTAGTACTACGCTGTCTAGACAGTTAATATTAGATATGGCATTATTTTATGTATCTACATTATTTACATTATTTTAGTTCCTATTCTATCAGACGCCGATGATGTACACGTTAATACAGATTCCGATGAAGTTTTCCAAGTTTCTTGGCATCTTAACTATTTTCTACACTGTACTCGTAAGTTGAAAAACAGAAGAAGTTGCTGCTCATCACCACGCGCCCGGGTGCCTCTCAACGATCCAATCCTTCAAGTTGGCTCTGGTGGTGTTTTTGCCGGTGAGCCCGAGAGTAAAGAAGAACACGTAGGGAAACCAGTCTGTGGTGAACTCGAGGGTCATGTTGTAGCCGCCTACTCCGGTTATTTTGGGCTCCACCTAATGAAATTTGTATTGTATGAATAGTGAAATAAAGCTCCTTTTCCCACCACCTGCTCGACAATGCCTAATTACTATCATGGAAACCTTACCGAAAGCAAATCATTATAGCACTTAGCTTGAGTCGGATTGTACTCGTAATATTGTACTCAATTTCATTATAACCTGCCGGGCAATAATGTGATTTCACTTTTCGTAGTTCTTATTGTTATATCCTTAATGTCTAATTTCGTGAAGTCCGCACGGCGGCGGGGACGCTCTCGGCTCCATGACACTCGCCAGTCACTGCCGCGTACCGAAACAAAAGACGACGCCGACTGCCCCGCCCGCTGCAGCGCGTGTTTCTATTATACTAAATCCTTGGAATTCAAAATGAAAACTTTCTTATATTTTTAAAATTTTGTTGACGTGTTGAGAAATGGCCTCGACCGAAACAGGAATGACCTGCCTTCCTTCGCAGCCTTTGCAGTAATGTACTATTAATTACCTAAAACAAAAGCCGCGAGTAGTACAAGACACTGTACTTTTATAAAGTAAAACTGCAGATTCTATAAAAATAGAAGATAAAATTCTAATAACATGTCGAATCACGAAAGTTTGACTTGTAAGTTTTGGGTTTGACTGACTGATATGATTCTGTTTCTAGCTAGCCTTGGTTTTTTTTTATATTATCTCGCAAGAGGTGAGAAAAGTGGAGTATACTCTTTGGGGATAAAGCTGTTTTCGCCTTGGGCGCGCTTAATTCCCCTCACTGCACTCACGACATGATTCTGTTTCTAGTTAGCCTTGGTTTTCTTTATTATCTCGCAAGAAGTGAGAAAAGTGGAGTATACTTTTTGGGGATAAAGCTGTTTTCGTCTTGGGCACGCTTAATTCCCCTCACTGCACTCATGACTCAGTCTTAATTCATTCGCTTCGCTCGGGAATTAACTCATAACACCTTCGTTCCGTTCAGGATTCAATATCTCGCCCGTACCATAAAACAGTGCTTTATCCCCTAGGTGTACAATCTACTTATATGCCAGGAACGCAGGAAATATTAGTAAAACAAATTTAAACCGAAATTTGATAACGAAGAACGTGAACAAATTTAACTTCGCCCAATCGATCGATAATATTAACGGATCACGTATTTAACTTCTATTAGGTTAGGTTCTTTAGGGTTCCGTACCCAAAGGGTAAAACGGGACCCTATTACTAAGATTTGGGTGTCTGTCCGTCCGTCCGTCCGTCTGTCACCAAGCTGTATCTCATGATCCGTGATAGAACATATACATGTAAAAGTGATTAAATTACAAACTTAGTATGGACTTGTTTTTTGAATGAAGCCATAAGGGTTCCTTTTTTACCATTTTGGTACGGAATTCTAAAAACAGAATAAAATAAATATTTCAGGATCTAATACAACAAACGTGATTTTTTACCCTTCATAAACGTTTATAAAATGGTAGTATTAGTCCTGAGTCCTGATATATTGTATAAGCTTTTTTTTACTTATATAATAAAATCTTGAATAATAGCGGATAATAGAAAATCGCTTTGAAACTAGAAACAATCACAAAGTATCATTATAGGTAGGCACTCATTTGATTATTTACCTGCCGATTCGGGAACTGCATTCGCGCACATAGTATCGTTGTCTCAACTCCAGCTGAGAGCTGTGAAACATGATGGGTCATATTATTGGGCTAAACTGACTAGTAAATTCACGGAAGAAGTGCGATACTAGTAAACTTCGTTTAATATGAAAGAGGCAATTTCGCCGTAACACGCTATTGCGCTTACATTCAATATGGTACTTGAGGCAACGAGGATATAACACTCAATAAACTAATAGTAATTATTAAAAGTGACATTAAGTATTTGAATTAAATTTGTTGTTTGATCAGTAAATATTAAATACACTGCTTTTGGAGTATGTAAACAGGTAATTTTGGAGTAGGTAAGGACGTACCTTTAGCACAATATGTAATTTGGCTGGAGGGTCAGCGCGCACGACAAACTTCTCGGAGTAGAAAAAAAAACCCTGTCGCTCTTGGACTCTCTTGGACTTGTAGCAGAAATTGCCATTGAGGTAGGTGCGGGCGCGCCAGCCGTGTTGCTGTGCCCTTCTTTTCCTCAGATAGCCACTTTTGTGAACGCTCAGGCCTAAAACATATTATAAACAGTTAATCAAGTCTAAATAACTATATCAACGTGTGACTCTGAGTTTTTTGGCCAGATGCTGGTTGAAGTGAATTTTGAATATCTTTTCAAGGTTACTTACCATACTCAAGATTTTTTCTCATAAATACTGGTTAACGTAAAATTAGCAGGTAAAACAGGGAAGTAAGTAGAAATGCAGTAGAATGTATTTATTTTATTTATTTATATCAAAAAAGGAAGTCGGGTCATAATCATGGACTAACCTGATTTTCCATCGACCAATCTAAAGTTATTCGGATACGGTTTCGGTATGACGTGCGCCGCTATAATGTTTACGATCCAAGTAACGTATGGGAACACGTCGATGTAGATCGGTGGGTCGTCATTCAGACGTGCACGCATACCACGGCGCTTGCACGGCGCATATCCCGTGGAAAGCCCCATCAGCTCGAACTCGCCGTCGGGGGTTTGGGAAGCGATGGGCGTGCCCGGCCGCACACCACACCCTGACGTGCATAGCACGTGAGTGGCGCCTTCGCTACCTAGATTCTAGAACATATTGATCCGTCTAAGTGTTCGAACGTCTCTAATGATGGTCTTGGAGAGATTTCAAGGCACCTACTGCTGTGGCCTTGAACATAGAGTGTGATGCGAGCTTTTGCAAGAAACTCATCAATGCGAAAACAGGGCGTCATGACATCCCTATATATTGAGGAAACGACATCTTCATCGTCAGATCATATTGAAGTGTGCGTTATTAGTACTAGACCGCAGAATGAACCACGATAGATTATGATACACTATACATAACAATTCAACACTCAGCACTCCAATATTAAAAGAAATAAATATCCTGAAACCTGCTCAACGGTTGTCGAGTTGTGGGTACGGTGCACTTCCTCTCTTTTAAAGAAATAACAATGATGAATTATATGTTTAATAAATACATTAGGATTGGGTAATAAAAATTAACAAGCGTCAAAGTATTACCGATTTCTTCCGATGCCGCCGACACTCCTTGTGTGTGTACAATTTGACAGTTTTCTTTCCCATTCGCTCTTGATCGAAGTCTCTTGGTACAGCTGTAATTATGGTAGGGATTTTAAGTTTCATTCGCATCATAATGTAATATTAAAGTATCAAAAATTTTGCATGTCGGTTTTTTACTGATTGACAATGGTCGGATTCACTTTATTATTATATAGATATATAGATAACGGCTTCACTTACTGCTGATATAATCAATCAAAATCACGATCTTGTTTTTACGTTTTCTCTGGCGTTCTGCGTATGATGGCAGACAGATTGGGATAGTATATTCTGTAAGGAAAATATTTTAGGTAAGTATATGTATATTAAATTTGGAATTGGGTGATCATTCTAAAGACATTTAAAGGTATATTTTGAATGTCTAAATAGACATTTAGACATTTAGTCCTAGACAGGACCGATTTTGAAGCGCGGACGATGTTGATGTTGTTCTTATATTTCCACTGAAAGCAACTTGCATAGTACCTGATTGTAGTGGTCGGATGAGCTTTGCGACGGCTAAGCTATTTCCGACACCGAACCTGGAAATATGAAACAGCAAAATTTTAAATAGTAAACAAGGAACATGAACGACTGCGACAGGTCAACTATTCTAATCAACAGCTTGAACTATTTTATATCATTTTTAGGATTCCGTACCAACGTGTTAAAAACCGGCCAAGTGCGTGTCGGACCACGCACAATGAAGGGTTCCGTACCAACACCTACTAGTCCGCATTTAATATCACTATCTAATATATTTAATCTAAAAAAGTCGTATCTTCATAGGGAACTCACGGCACTTACGACCAAAAGGTCGTTTGGGCAAGACAGTTTTTAAGCGAAAACTCAAAAACCGTAAAACCTATATTGTTCAAACCAAAAATCGTTGAAAGTATTTACTAATGCAAACCACCTCGATTTTTTCAGAATTTTAAACTTTATGATTTGGAAATTAGTGGGGGGGGGGGGACACTTTCTATGACTTTGACAGCTAATATCTCACCAACGGTTGACTTAAGTGGACAAGTTTTTTAGAAACCTCCATATCATTTTAAAAGGCCTATCCATCGATACCCCACACGACTATGTGCGTTGAAATTTTTTTTTCATTCACTGGTTACATGTATGGAGTGCCCCCCTATTTTAATATTTTTTTGTAATTTCACATCACTTTTATGTAGCGGTTCATAGAATACACCTTCCTACCAAATTCCACAATTGCAGTGCTTTTAGTCTCCGAGTAATTCGGCTGTGACATACGGACGGACGGACAGACATGACGAATCTATAAGGGTTCCGTTTTTGCCATTTTGGCTACGGAACCCTAAAAAGAAACTCTTATGGTTTCACGTCTGTCCGTCTGTCACATCGCTAAATATCTCAAGAACTTAGTTATACTATCGGTTTTAAATTTGGAATAATTATAAAGAACAGCAACAACGGTTGTATGTTTTATGTTTTACGTTCTTTTTCAACTAACTGTATTTGTGTGTACATCTATAATTGGCTTTGTTATTAGCTATTAAGTTTTGTTTTATTTTTCTGTAATGCTGTTGATGCCCCGAATAAATAAAAATTAAATAAAATAAAATAAGAAGGCTACTTAATCTAACATAGAACATGACTTATTTAATTTTTTTTTTATTTTCTGTAAAAAATGACAGATATGAGGTGGTTCAAAATTTGAAAGTCTAGGGTCTATGTCAAGTGGGGTGTCATATGAAAGGGCTTGAGTTGCACATTCCGAATCGATTTTTGTTTTATGAAGGAAAATGTAAAAAAATACAGCCCCCCTTTACTCAAAATTTACCAAGGAAAAAAATATGAGATTATTACATAACATTGATTAGCAATGTATATTTTACAGGAAAAATATAACTGTAACTCTATCTAGTTTTTCATTTTTTTATTATAAAAAAACATTTCTATATTAAGTTTGTAATTTAATCACCTTTACATGCATTTATGTTTTATAAATTTCTACGAGATTATGCTGAAAGTACCTTCTTTCAAATAAAGAAAAAAAATTGAATACGGTTCACGTAATAAAACCACCATACATACCAAGTTATTCAGTTGCTCAAATTTGTAACAAAATTCGCTGATAGATGGCGCTGTACCTATGGCGTTCAATTTCTACACCATGTTGTTGAGATTTTCCTGAATTAATAGGGTTGGAACCGGTACACATCTGTGTACGGAACCCTCGGTGTGCGAGTCCTTAATTGTGGTGTGATATATACTTGGAAATGAAAATAATTACATTTCACGAATGTGGTAAAGTTAAGTTCCAGTATTTACCTGAATCGGGTGAGTGTTCTGAAATGCCGTCGACTCCCAGCGAAAAAAATAGTTTAGTGTCGATGGACGTCATTATTACATGGCATGGAGCTGCGCATGGTACGCATAAGAATATTCTAGAAAGCGTCACCTGGAGAACTCCGGGTGTGCGGTGACTTCGGCGACGGGGCTCTCGAGGTACGCGCGCGGGCACCTCTCGCCCATCTTCAATTGCATCAATGTGAGCTGGCAATCTTGCTCATCCCGCTCGTAGTCGCCAAATACGACGTTACCTCTAAAGAAGTTAATTGAGTAATTATAAATGTAGTCTGTCAGACAGACAACTATTTAGAGTAAAAGAAGGTACCGCCAGGAATATTACATTTTGTAGTTCTTTGGCAGTCGCATAAAATCCGCAGCGGTGCCCAAAACGAACTGCCGATGCACCATCACCACACGAGGCGCCTTGCTTGGATTCAATAGGCCCGTCATAACTGCGAAAATAGTTATAGCTACCTTACCAATAAAACCTAGATAGGTTATTGCATAGATAAGCAATAAAATGATAAGTGTCGGTGACTTGATTTTTGTTAAATGTGAAAATTGTGACAAAGTAACCTGAGCTGAGTAACAGCTCCGGTTACTCTTTCACGACAAAACTACCGTAAGTAATTTTATTAAAACTTGAATTATAGGCTATACCTATAATGTATAAATATAGTGATCTTACCGTGAACATACTGCAAGTACGCTAGCCAGGTAAAAGTATTCTCCTTAAGGATCCCATCAGGTGGCTTCAACGTAAAGTCATCCTGGCAGATTGCTAAGTCTCTTATCATGCATAAACATACGTGCACGGTCACTAGAACATTGAAAAATTAGAGACATTAGACACCTACCTATGTCTATGGAAGTTCTAGGAAACATTACTACTATGGATTGCAGACTTAAATCCATTTTAAGGAAAATAAACTGTTCAAATTTGTCAAGAAAAAACGAAATGAACCTTGCATTTACCTAATATGATCAAACAGGTGTAAATATGGAACTCCATTTGTGACGAACACTAGAGTCAGTCAACGACTAACGCTCTTGTAATTGAAAAGGTGGAAGAGAATGCGAACCCTCTTGCGATGTTGCTGTGTTGTATTGTAAGTGTATCATAATCATAGCGGCACGTGCACGCTGAGAAGAATGATAAACAACTATACCGTGGTGTAACATTCTTGTCACTAGAACTACTTATTAATTTGCAAGTCCAAGACTAACTACTAAATAGCCAAAATTTGACATCTACGAGAGTGACGACTAATCGTTGCTTGCCTAAAATGCGAACAAAATAAAAACATTATACACAACTTATTTATATTTATGAATTTAATTGTTTATAACAACATGAGCGGTTCAATTATCTACAGTTTTGCCCGTGGATATGTTTGAAAACGATGTTGTTAAATAGGTACTAATTTTGTATAATACTGGTAATTTGTATGTTATAATAATAAGTCTTAGTAAACTTAAATATAAATATAATATTTATCTTAACTGTAGACCCCGCCTATTAATAAGATTTATGAAAACTGGGCTTGAAAAACTATTAACAATCGGCGGTCGATAACCCATTTCAACGATTTTAGCGACAATAGAGGGCCAATAATACGCCGACCAATTCTGAAGACTTGGCCCAAATTGATGAGGAAAAGAATAATGAATATATAATATATTCCCTGTATTGAATTAAAGTAACGCAATTTAGGACTTGTAAAATTTTATTTCAGTATTTTTTTAAATACAATATTTAGTACAAAATGTAATACCGGACAAAGTTTTTACTGAGCTATTTGAACTTCTAAAACGGCACTCCTATAAAAACCAACAAACATACACAGATCTTGATTTCTTTACCCACTTGATGAATGAGTAATAATACAACACAGCTGATACTATAAATAGTAATCTTACAACATGCTTCTTCATAATATTTTTGTCGTGATACAAGAGTGACGTATATTCTGTTGTACATATACAGTGCAAAATTTAAATTATATCAACGATATATGCCACACAACATAAGTAACAATTATACTAGTGCTTTTTGATGAGGGGGCAGTTTAATTTACATGAGCCAAAATTATGAAAAGCTATGTGCCGCTATATCTTCTTACGATTGGTAATTATGAAATTGTGCAGCTTATATTTTGATTAAACTCAATAAATCATATTTGTGCAGCTATATCTTCTAAGCATAACAAAACTATGCTTATAAAATATAACTGCCTAAAGCTATATCATATGAGCTTTGGTAATATTTATGATCCCTTCTTTCAGTTTTTCTCTGTCGAGCACTAGAAACTCACATGTATATGTAGCGACAGCTTCAAACCCCTAAACTTAACTTGACCTTACAGTAATAATAATAACTTTAACCAAAATATAAATATTATCATTTAGCCCCCTTCAGACACTTCAGATCTACTATTTCTTGACTAAAAACATAAGAACATTATTTATTTTATTCAACAAATTGAATTTATACGTCTTTCCAGTTCCTACATGCCTATGTTGGCAGTATTTTACGTCATTCGGAGATTGGAAAATGACTACATCTGGTGAAACAGGTAAGGCATCAGCAATAGCCAAGTGACTGCCACAGGGAAACGTTTCGAGTCATTTCTTCAAGTTTTATTTAACTTACATTGATTGTTCGTATGTATGTTAGTATTGTTCGTACGTCGGTATATATTGTTTGTTGGTTACATCTTGCAACCTTTGGGCCAACCTAACAAAGTTCCATATAGTCCACATTTTGCTTAGGTAGGTACTTGTGTACGTAAGTCAGATGAAAATGCAATATCCCTCCCATGGTTCCAATATTATGTGAAAAAAAACGGCCTAATATAAATCCGTCGTGTTTCGGCCCAACAGAAGGTTCTGAAACAATAATTGTAAAGAATACGGTCGAAAATAAGGTCATGTTCCAAATAATATTTTTTGTTAGAAATTTATTCATATATTTACAGTCCGTTAGCGTGTAGTACCTACTTATAGAATTCCAGTCTATATTACATCTCTCTTACGTTAAATGTCCCTGGGCCGGACACTAACCCGATGCCACTTTCAATCTTATTTCATAGTGAAACAGGTGAACGATAGTTTTTATATTAAAGTGAATGATTTCACCCAAACCCGAATACTGTTCTACCATCTCACGGACTGTAAATTAAGCGATGTCATATCTATATCAATATAATGTCTCTTTTTCAGTGTATTTACATAGTGAATACTATTTCGGAAACTGTTTTATAAGTCAAGGCGCTATTTTTTTTACACACACCCATTTTAACCATTTACAAGTTTTGGGGAAAGTTATATTGCGTGTAAGTATCTAAATAAGACGTACCTAAGTACTAACAGATATTCAATTGGTGTCGGTTTTGAATTATCGCTCGTGTCTCTGAACATGTAGCCCGTTTTACGCTCGTACAGGAATCGTTTGCAAGTTTAATTACATTGCGGGATATGAGAACTCGAATAAACTTATTATTCTTTGGTAGCCCTTATGGCAAACTTGCATACGATTCTGGCACTTGTTTAAATGGGGTTTAATGTTTACGTTAAGTTTGGTGTACCTATGTAATCGTGGAATCGAGCACGTAAACGCAGGTAATTTGTAGACAACAAATAAGTTAGTGCCTTAAGTTCTAAAAAATGTCTCGGGAGTTTAAACTTGATGCCAGGCACCAGATAGAAAACAAGTAACACATTCGTATGAGGATGCTCACCAGTTGGCGCCACTGTGCCAGTGTCTGTCCTATCAAAGTTTGTTATGGGTTATTATGGGCGTGAAAACAAAGTTTAAACCGTACTGTAAAAATATCAAACTTCTCGTATTGTACCACAGTCCAGTTTTTTTCGGAAAAAATAGGGCATAAGTTTACGAACAAAAATTGTCTCAAAGCACTGAAATTCGTTGACCCGTAACTCGTATTTGCCATAATCAATATCAGATATTGCAAAATATTCACCATGTTATTCTAATTAGAAATAAATATTATATAAATATTCTAATTTTGTGGTACTATGATACTGTTATTTTATATACATTGTATATTGTTTTGAAAAAATGACACCTCGCCTAGTTTCTTACGCCGGTTCTTCTCGAGGCAGGGGTTTATTTTATGAACCGGTGGTAGTTTTTTGACATTCATAGGTGCATGTAATATTGAAGAATAAATAATTTCATTCCATATCATTTCATAATTTCATTTCTTAATACAGCACACTAGCGCCTCTAGCGACGAATTCATACGCCCTCATTGTTGTATGTGGTACGTGGATTATGAACAATTATATTGTATTTTCATACTTTAGCATAACCATTACAGGCTTGGATCCTTGTTCCTCGAATTCCAACGTGCATTATACTCAGAGCATCTTCGAGTGAATCCGACCTATTCAGATATACAACCTATAACTTTCAGGTGAGTACCAAAAAAGTAATAATTTCTAAGTTGGGGAATTATTTATATAATGATTTGGATAAAATATTCTATTAGCTTGTTATCAAGGATTACTAAACGTAAATCTAAATATAGCTATTAGTAGGGAAGGCCACGATCCTAAATGTGGATTTACTCGAGTGTCATTGGGACCTATTGCATTTTGAAGATTGGCTTATAGGAAAAAAAGGTTATATCATGTGTACCCCTCCGCCGGTGGGCAATGGACAATTGAGCGTCTACAAAAAAAAGTTAAAAAATACAGTTAGGTACACGAAAATACCTTAAGGCGTCGGAGACTGGCAGTGTATACGCTCCACGTATCTCTGATACGGAAATATGTTAATTTGCTGATGTGCATGCCAAGGGTGGCCATATGAAAGGGTAGAACATGAAGAAAAGTAAATTAATCGATCGCGTCCGATTTTCAGATAGGATGTTAAGTAGATCTTTAAGAAGCTCCCTTGTACTAATCTGATGATTTTTACGTAACGAAGGTTGTGGCGGCTTTTTTTTAATATAAAAAATGGAACATACATAAAGGGCTTATAAATGGTGGAGGTACTCAACAGAGTGTAAGGTATATCCTCCATGTCTTAGTTTGACGTGCTCGAGTAAACCCCAAAATTCCCTCTCTGGGCTACCCTACTATATATATCTAATTTCTGTTTCCAGGTCTGCGTTCCTCGCATTACCTACTGCCACAGGCATACACGGTACAAGTATCATTTCTTCGAATGGTACATCCCTTTGAATTTCACCGGTGGTATGGATTGGGATGTTTACTTTTTCGGACCATCTCACTTGAACTGGTAGTTAATAATTATCCATAAAAGTAGACGTGCATAATAACGTAACTTGGTAAATTTAGTATCATATTTTGAAATAAATTTCGTTACACCATTTTTGTTTCCTGCCATTTAAGATTTGTTAAACCATCCCAAGCGAAACCCACTCATCCGGGGAACTGTGACACTCAATTATGCTTAACATACAGTGGGATACAATTCACGTTTTTTATACAGACCATATAGGGTATGTAAAATCAATTCGTCGCGTTGTTCATCTGCCCATCTATGAGGACCCTTTTTTACATCAACTCGTGAAGGTAAGTATCAAGTTTAAATTAAAAACGAATACTCAGACTCTCTACAGAAAGTTGATTATATTTTATTACTAGCGACCCGCCCCGGCTATTCACGGGTGCACTATTTAATGGATGTTATTATACATATATATAAACCTTCCTCTTCAATCACTCTATCTATTAAAAAAAACCGCATCAAAATCCGTTGCGTAGTTTTAAAGATTTAAGCATACATAGGGATATAGGGACAGAGAAAGCGACTTTGTTTTATACTATGTAGTGATATACTTACAGTAGCACATGAGATGGTGCCATACTTCACACTTTCAGAGCTAAAAAGTAAGATAACTTTCGTTCCTCCACACCCCCGGAGACCGGCTTACTAGTGCCGGCGCCTCCCTGGCCTCATTACATATTTGTGAGTCACGCAAGTAGCATAAAATTAACCTGTTTACGATATAGTTTAGTGATTATAGGATCTAGGGATAGTTATAACGATGATCTTACGGGAGTGCGCGTGTGTGTGCGTGTATTCCTCCTGAAAGAGGCTCTGTTTTGGTTGAAAGGGTCAACAGACTCGAAGAACGTATTGTACGTGCATGGAAGACTACTGACAAGACAGTTGCAGCCATAGTTAGTGCGATTAATTGGTATGGAAAATAAGGTGGTGTGTCTGGTGCGCTGGGTGGTGGCTTTCAGCCTTAGGAGCGCCGAAGACAGTTCGCAACTGTCTAGAAAGCCTGAACACGCATCATAAGGTAGCATCATATCACGAACTAGTCGTCTATGTTCAAGCACAATAACACTATGTGGTTTGCAGGATTCGGTATAATTAGCATCTAAGGTACGCGAGCGAAAGTTCAAATGATTTAAAAACTTTCGTTGTATTTTTTCGATGGCAGTGCGATAAGTTACATATCGGGGGTTCCATATAGTACTGCAATATTCAAGCACACTGGGCACATACGCGTAGTAAAGTATCTTCATACAGTGCATGTCATGAAAGGATTGTGTGACTCTGAGAATAAAACCAAGGTTACAATAAGCTTTGTCGACAATTGAGTATACATGGCTGGAAAATGTAAGCTTCGCGTCAAGAAGTACACTCAGGTCTTTGACTTTGTCCACTAATACAATTCCTACATTGTTAATTTATTGGGTTTTTACGGAAGCTAATATGATTACATTTACTGACATTAACACTGATGCGATTTCGCTTATAGTAATCTGAGAGC
Organism: Epiblema foenella; assembly: GCA_963556455.1. Classification (NCBI taxonomy): domain Eukaryota; kingdom Metazoa; phylum Arthropoda; class Insecta; order Lepidoptera; family Tortricidae; genus Epiblema; species Epiblema foenella. Next base: position 12,691,395 of record OY747102.1, read on the forward strand.
CGATCGAGATCTTATTGTAGTAATATGCAGTCATTTTCTGATCTTATGCTATGATAAACTTTTTTATCATCAGCATATAATAAATAATTTTTAAGAAAAAAAAACCGACTTCAATTGGGGAGGCCGGTGAAAGATTATTACACTTAGTTGGTGAACTCTTCCATACAATGATAGAATAGTAGTTTATGCAACTGGTATACAATGAGCGGAATTGCCTTATTACGTAAAGTTGCATACATTACTTTATCTACACACATATTATAAGTACTCTTAGATGGGGTTCAGAAGCCGACCTGCATTGCTAGCAGTGCTACCGATTACATATTTTTATAGATGCTTTATAATCAGAAAACCTTATCCCTGAATTATTTAAAATAGAGTATAACAGTTTTAAATTTGAAAAAAAAAAAATTTACATCAAATTCAAAATAAATGTAAAATTTGAAATCCTTGGCCCCGAATTAGTTGAAATTGAGTATAATGACGATATCCGCAAAACATTTTTTTTTTTTTACTTAAAGTTCCAAATAAATCATCCTGATCATCATCAGCAGTTCCACTTCATCAAATGTCACGTATTTCAATGTAAGTGCTTGATTTGTTTATGAAAATACTACAATCACTATATGTATGCCTTTAACATTTGAGGAGTTCCCTGGATACCTCATGGATGCCATCATCAGAACTGGAGCTTGACAAATGATTATTTTGAAAATCTAACTTGCTTAACAAACACAGCAAAGAGGACAATTCGCCAAACGTGAACTATGCGTCGTTGAAGAGTTCCGTTCTGATCATCATCAGCAGTTCCACTTCATCAAATGTCAGTTATTTAAATGTAAATGCTTGATTAGTTGATGAAAATACTAAAATCACTATATGTGTGCCTTTCACATTTGAGGAGTTCCCTCGATTTCTCATGGATCCCATCATCAGAACTCGACCATGACAAAAATTCGTTGTGAAAATAGAACTTGCTTAACTAATACAGCTAGGAGGACAAATCGCCAAACGTGAACTTTTCGTCGTTGAAGAGTTCTGTTCTGATCATCATCAGCAGTTTCACTTCATCAAATGTCACGTATTTAAATGTAAATGCTTGATTAGTTGATGAAAATACTAAAATCACTACATGTGTGCCTTTAACATTTGAGGTGTTCCCTGGATTCCTCATGGATGCCATCATCAGAACTGGAGCTTAACAGATGATTATTTTGAAAATCAAACTTGCTTAACAAACACAGCAAAGAGGACAATGCGCCAAACGTGAACTATGCGTCGTTGAAGAGTTCCGTTCTGATCATCATCAGCAGTTCCACTTCATCAAATGTCACTTATTTAAATGTAAATGCTTGATTAGTTGATGAAAATACTAAAATCACTATATGTGTGCCTTTCACATTTGAGGAGTTCCCTCGATTTCTCATGGATCCCATCATCGGAACTCGACCATGACAAAAATTCGTTGTGAAAATAGAACTTGCTTAACTAATACAGTTAGAAGGAAAAATCGCCAAACGTGAACTTTTCATCGTTGAAGAGTTCTGTTCTGATCATCATCAGCAGTTCCACTTCATCAAATATCACATTTTTGTATGAAAATGCTTGATTTGTTGATAAAAACATAAAAATCACTATATGTTTGCCTTTAAGATTTGAGGAGTTCCCTCGATTCCTCATGGATTCCATCATCAGAACTGCGTTTTGACCAAAACGGGACCAACTTGGATATATATACTTACAAAGAATAGGCATCGCCATTCAACGGGGGAATGCAGCCAGCCTTATGGGCACCGTTCCGCAGGGATCAGACTTGGGGGACCTAACGTAGCCTTACCTAGGTTAGGTCTTAATTTAATTTAATTTAATTTATTTTTGTTAGTTCTATGTTAATATAGATCTTTTAAGTGTTTTTGCTATTTATAAATACAAATACGCTCCGTTATCAAAAAAAGAATTTCCAAAATCGGTTCAGACATGACGGAGTTATGGAGTAACAAACATAAAAAAAAACAAAAAAAAAAAAACAAAAAAAACACAACCGAATTGAGAACCTCCTCTTTTGAAATCTTGAAGTCGGTTAAAAACTCGCGTTAAGGATGCAAGTGTTAATGTCGTGAATGAAAGCAACATACAGCAGAGGACTGAGCAAAGAACCTTGCGGCACGCCGGAGGGGATTGATACATAACTTGATCAAAAGCCACCAACGATCACTGATTGACTCCTATTCTTTATGTATGACTCAATCCACCTCAGCAGGCTGCCACATATCCCAAGGTTGTACAATTTGTGAACAAGTATAGCATGCCGGTCAAAAGCTTTCTCAAAGTCAGTGTAGATGACGTCCACCTGACCACTTTGCTCCATACCGTTGAGAACGTCCATTGAGAAAAGTGCTAAGTTTGTTTCTGTAGACCTGCCCTTGAGAAAACCATGCTGCTTAGCTGGCACACCGCGTGAGATAACGGGGTATAAGCTCTCATAAACAATTTTTTCTGCAATTTTACCAAAAATGTTTAAAATGGAAATAGGCCTGTAATTTTCCATGGGTATTTTTGAACCTTTTTTATGAATAGGTATGACATTAGCCCTTTTCCAGAGGGATGGAAAAATATCTTCGTCAAATGACCTTTTGAGTATAATAAATGACGTAAGTGCTAGTGATTCAGAACAATTTTTAATGAATATAGGTGAAATATTATCACAACCGGGGCCTTTACTCTCGTCCAACCCTTTCAGTAATTTCAACAGCTGAGGCTCAGTAAACGATACGTTCGATATAGAATCAGTGGAAGCGTTTGCACTATTAGGCGGGTGAAGCTGATAGGTACAGGCTGGCTCAACGAACATATCTTTTAAAAAATCGTTAAACATATTGCATATGTTTTGCTTGTCCAAAATTGTCTTGTTTTTGTATATCATTTTATGGGGATAATTGCTAGAGTTTTTACGTTTTGTCTTAATATATGACCAAAAAGCCTTCGGAGTACGCTTAATGCTACGCTCGCAGGCTTGAATATAGTTATTAAAGCATTCATCTTGCATCTTTTTTTGTCGCGAACGCAGAAGCGAAAACATTCGTAGTCGACGAGATTGCGGTACTGCTTCCAGTTACTGTGATCCTTACTTTTTTCCCTAATAATCCGAATAAGCGCACCATTATACCATTTCGGGTATCTTTGAGAATTATTTACCATGACAACAGGAACACGGTCCCGGATTACAGTGTACAAGTGAATAAAAAAAGTTATCATCACAGCATCATCAAGCATGCCCCGGTGCAGCACCGCCTCCAAGTCAATTGAGAATAGGTATTTATTTATAGGTATTTATAGCATATATAATAATTATATTGTATTGTCATCTTTTCTGACTTCTCGCGCACATATTGTTAATCCATTTTTGAATTGGCTACCTACGGGACAGGCTTAGCCTAGTGTAGGGGCCAGTCGAACCGCATAACGGAAAATCCACTCTGTACATTACTTATAAATGATGATAAATGTTCAACTATACCTGTAAACTTTTATGTACGAATAAACTTCTTATGTCTTATGTCTTCTTATATGATCGCAGAGTTACAACAGAGGGGGAGGGATGGGAATGGGAACCTAGTCGACGTCCTATCTAACGGATTTCTATGATGGGGAGCATTGTCTAAATAGCATCTGGTAGTCTGCTTAAAGTAACCATGCATGGTGCTAATGTCCATGTCGTCGTGGGCTTTGATATACGGAAATATCAACGTGTCTTCAATACTTTATGTCAAATTTTGTAGGCCCTCAAATAACACCGTTATCACACTTGACCACTCTAACCATCGTCTAGATGACTCCTGAAGACATATTATCAATCCTTGGTAAATGGAGTTCATGGCACTGGTTTGTAAAAGTTGACAGCGACTGACTAATATAATAAAACCTCCCATTTCTAATTGTTATACTATGGGTTGAGGGATTTTGGTTATTCTTTGCTAGTCCTCTAAGCAGTTTTTATCCCCCATTTCTTCACATATAATGTGTTTATTGCACAATTTTTGAATGGGATTCGTTTTGGTACTTCTTAATATATACTTACCAATTTTCAAGCCTTTAAGTCACGAATTGTAGGACTTCTCATTAGGGCATGCAATATCGGACAGTTTTTCAATTTAGGAATTGTTTTCGATATTGGCCTACAATTCCGGAATTCTAGAATTGGTTCCGGAATGATGATTTATTGTTTTCAACTTAATGAATGTCACAAAAATGTACTAAAATACGAAAGATTATCGTTTTATGGGCAATATCCAGATAGGGTAGCCTGTTTTTTAATAATAAGTAAAAAAAAATGGTACTTTGCCTTACCACATGCTCATTTCAATTTACTTTTTCACTTTACCACATTACATCAAAAACATACAAACAGGCGAGGTGGTGCTGTTATTCAAGAATGGTGACAACACCCTACTGAACAACTACCGAACCATCACGCTTTTGAGCCATGTCTACAAGCTGTTTTCAAGAGGCATTACGAGCCGTCTCGCACGCAACCTAGATGAATTCCATCCTCCCGAAAAAGCCGGTTTCCGAAGAGGCTTTAGTACCATAGACCAAAAACCACATCCATAGGCTCCGTTAAGTTATACAGATAACTGAAGAGTACCACTTGCACCTCTATTGAGTGTTTGTGCACTATGAGAATACCATTGATTTGATCGAAACCTGGGTGATACTACAATTTCTAGCGGGGAGTCGGGCAAGGAGATGTTATTTCTCCTAAGGCTGGGCAGCGTTCGGGAAGCAACGGCACATCTTTTCATCCAATATTCCGCGTTTCAAGACGAGGGTCTTTGACCAGTGTGTGTTGCCAGTGATGACATACGGCACTTAAAAGTGGTCGTTCACCATGGGCCTCATAAGAAGGCTCAGAAAGTGACTTTGAGAGTGGGGAAAGCTCGCGGGAGTTCGATGGATGCGGGTAACGTAGGACTGGTCATTGTGTTGTGGCGCTCTTTGGGGAGGCCTATGTCCAGCAGTGGACGTCTTTCGGCTGATATGATGATCTTTACCAAAATGAAATTCTGAAAACTGTAATCAATGTATTGCTTTTGTTTGAATGGATAATGCTGCCGGTTCGAGATGAACCTCAAAAGGAAGTCTCGTTCGTTATGGCACTGACGCTAACCTCAACAACCTGGCCAGGTTCAAAGCGCGCATACAAGTGTCGTATGCGCTCATAAGTGCGATAGTGTACGTATATGACTTCTGCTTCCTTGCGGAATGTCTTACATCAGCTTGTGACTGAATTTCAGGAGTCTTACTCTAAGTTAGGTTTTCACTTGGATAACATGAAAGATGGCAGAGGGTCGAATAGCTAATGAGGGCATCTTTTACTCGGATATAGAGGAGAGTAAGCGGAAGCAAGGACAACTGCCTAAGTATAAAAATATGTACTTTAAGTGCCACATAAAAACTGTAATATTCACCCTTTCCTGTGGAAGTAGCCAACTATCCACCGCCCTTGTAAAAAAAACTACTGACAACTATGAACCATGTCGACGTACATAGCGGGCTGGTAAAAGGGATGAGTTTAAAGCGGGGCCACCAGCGGCGAAGCGGACCAGCTACAATTATGCTCACGTACCCACTGCGTGCACGTCCCATGCGCTTCGTAGATAAGAACGCAGCCAACGACAGAGTTGAAGCGATCGTCGTATCCAAGATCCGGATAGGAGGAATATACGTGATGGTAAACCAATAACACTTGTCGCATTTGTCACATTTATCACACTTGTCGCATTTGTCGCACCTATCCCCTGTCATTCCTGTCAATCTTGTCGCAACTGTCACACTTGTCACATTTATCGCATCAGTCACATTTGCCGCACTTATCCGTCTTGTCGCTCTTGTCAACCTTGTCGCAATTGTCACACTTATCACATTTATCGCATTTGTCGCAGATATAAGGGTATAAAAGGGCGAATAAAACGGTTCAGGGGGCATTTTAGATTTCATCGTTCAGACTGTCAAGGTCTCTCGCTTGCTTAGTAGAAACTCTGATGGGTGAATTTATTGTCTTAAGGGTGGTTCGTCATGTTGAGGAGTTTCTCTCCATCATGAGGGTGATCCTTTTTAACATTATATTAATAACTTAAGGGGTTTTTTTTAAATATTTTGAGTAAATATAAAAGCCAGAACTTTGTCCAGGTTTACAGTATACCTGAGGAGTCATTCCCGTCTAACGGTGTTCAAATGGGCATGATTCAGAGTCTTTTTGCTACCAGATTGAGGGTGCTGTCTGGCATCTGCCTCTATACCAACATAGGCGACGATCTCAGCCCTCCCGTGTCTCAATGTCCAGCTGCTGAATGGAAGTGAGATCTTTGAGAGTGAGTGAGAGATAGTTTGGGTCAGAATGGGAGTGTATACTCCACTCACAGAAGTTCACAGTATTTGAGGGACGGTCTTGTTAAATATATTTATATATTACCTTTATATACACAATAGGGCGTCTTACTCACACCATCCTGTCCTCGGACGTGTGGGGAGAGACAATTACACAGGCTATAGGGTTGCCAACATCAGTTTAGCCGATTGAACTCTTTTCAGCTTAGTTAGGGAATACGCATTCTCAGAAACTGAATCTGGTAAGGGATTTTAGTTTCTAGTTTAGATCTCCTGGGGTTAATGATAGATTTAACTTCATACACTGAATTTAGGGGTAACAGGTTTAAAATTTGAGGGTTTATTTTATCCAGGTAATTGATAGTTCGGTTATTGAGGGCGATCGAGAAGTCTAGGGTTTAGCTTTTAGTATGGTTCACGTGGTTAAATAGCTATCGAGCCCATTGGGTTATGCTGTGTGGTACATCCTAGGTATGTGGGTTCCGATTATCAGGTTAATTCACGTGGTTTAACAAGCAGTTAAATCATAAAATTTACTAGGAATAGCCTAGATGCCTAGGTTTGTTCTGGTTTAGTGGCAGGCTGAGCGACCCACTATTCTTTTATGTATATCATGAGTGAGGGAATACTCATTGTTTGGATTTCATCGTTTCATGATTATTATTATGATAGGAATCTTGTGAGAGATATATTACCAACACAAATATTATTATTTATAAGATTAGGGAACAATAAGTAAGTGAAATACATTAGAAAAGACTATTATGAAGATTGGTAGAAAAGTTGCATTTGGTAGTAAAAATTAGTAGATTTAGTAGAACAAAATTAGGCATAGCAAGGGTTCTAGGTAATTGGGGAGTCCAAGGTCTGACAAGCATTCAAATTAAAGAGCATGGGTAAATCTGTATCAAATGTCAACGGTGTTTTGATTGGATTTGAATAAATTTGAGACATCAAAGATTTTGCAAGATACTGCAGTCTTATAATCTTGTGCAGTGGTTAAACTGGTCAAGAACATAATGCCTAGGTGCAGTGTCATTGGTTGTGGCACAAAAAAATGAAAATCAGAAAAGTTTGTCGTTTCACCGGTATGTTTAGATTTTCACTGAAATATTTGTTATTATTAATATGATCAACTTCTTCTTGTGAGTAGTTAGTTAATAATCATCCAAAGAATACGATTAGTGGCAAAGTAGAATAAAATGAGGGTTAATTTCGATTATTTCCGGCTATATCTTATCTTATCTTATCTTATTTGGATGAGGGCCCTAGCGGATGCACTTCGACCCAGTGGGATCTTTTGTGCAATTGCCCCCTCCTTTATGCCTACTCCAAGCTGCTCTCCAGCATTTCCACAAACCGAATGATGGAGTTCAGCGGGAGTACTCTAAATTCCTTTGGTTCAGGGTAACCATTGCCAAAGTCATTCATTCTTTGTCTGGCAAGGGCGTGACATTCACACAGTAAGTGTTCCATTGTCTCGTCATCCTCGCCACACATCCTACATTCTGTGTCGTCTGATAGTCCCATCTTGATCAAGGTTCCTTTGACCCCGAAGTGACCTGTAAACACCCCAGTTATCATCCTGAGTTGCTTTCTGCTGTATTTCCAAAGTTTTTTGGTCCAGCCTGTATCCACTCCTTCCATGAAGAGCTTTGAGTGCCTTAAGCCCGCCTCATTCCTCCACTCATGTTGGTGATTGGTTTTGGCGCATTCTTTCAAGGCTAGTGTTATGGTTCTCTGCGAGAGTCCCACAAACGGTTCCGGACCTACAAAACAGTTTGCTGATCCCCTTCTTGCAAGCTCATCAGCTTTTTCGTTACCAATGAAGCCCTCGTGCCCCGGTATCCATACCAGTTGCACTTTGTTGAGTCTCCTAAGCTTATTTAAAACTTGGATACCATTGTACACAAGTCTAGAGTCCACTTTCGGCGCTGTTAGCGCCTTAAGGGCCGCTTGACTGTCACTGAGTATATAGATATTCTTCCCTCTGGTTCGTCTATCTATATTCACCTGTGCACAGGCAATTACGGCGTATGTCTCCGCCTGGAAGACAGTCGCAAATTGCCCCATGCTTACACTACTACTATAGTCATTCGCATAAATGCCTGCACCCGTACCGGATCCCATTTTTGATCCGTCTGTGTACCAGATATCGTCTTTGTTGCCATCGCTCGGTCGTTCAAGACCTTCAGCCCATTCGGCCCTTGAGGGAACTTTTGTAGTGAAGTTCTTATTGAACACATACTTGGGTTGCATTTTGTCGCATCCCATGTTTGTTATTCTGTCTAGAAAACTATCTGTTTCCATGTTTGTGTGTTTAGTCTTAGGCTTACTGTCGCTCCACAGTCCAAGCACTCTCAGTCTGTAGAGCGACTTGCGCGCTTCCGACTTGATCACCAGGTGAAGCGGTGGTAGGTCCAGTAGTACTTCTAGCGCCGCCGTTGGCGTTGTACGAAACGCCCCTGTTATAGCCATGCATATCGTTCTTTGCACCTTTTTCAGGGCCTCTCTGCATGTACTCTTTAAAGTCCTTGGCCACCATACCAGGCTTCCGTACAATAGTATGGGTCTTACCATCATGGTGTAGATCCATTTCAGTACCTTTGGGTTCAACCCCCATGTTTTACCATACGCCGATCTGCACATTCCAAACACTCTCAGTGCCTTGGTTATGGAGAGATCTGTATGCTTTTTCCAATTCAGCTCCTTATCCAGTGTAACACCCAGATATTTCACTTCATTGGACAGTTCAATTACCCTTTCGTACAGTTTTAACTGTTGTATGCCTCGAAGGGTTCTTTTCCTAGTAAACGGTATTACTACAGTTTTGCCTGGATTGATGGAAAATTGGTGGCTAATGCACCAGTTCTCCACCTTCTTCAGTGCTTTGTTCATGATTTCTGATACTGTACTTGGGAATTTCCCGTTAACAAGTATCACCAAATCATCAGCATATCCTACCGTTCGGATAGGCCCATTATTCAGTTCTCCCAGGACTGAGTCCACCACCAGGCTCCATAGAGTTGGCGACAGTACTCCGCCCTGTGGACAACCCTTTGTGGCAGTAGCCGTTATCTCATCTCCTAGAAGACATGACTTTATTACTCTGCCGTTTAGCATGTTGCCTATCCATTTACAGATGGTGGGCTCTATGCCGTGTCTAGCAGCAGCTTCGCTGATAGCATTATACGTGGTGCGATCGAAAGCCCCTTCCACGTCTAAGAAAGCTGCCAAGCATAGTTCTTTATTCTCTATGGCTTGTTCAGCTCTAGTTGTTACCAGATGTAGTGCTGTTCCGGCTATATACATAGGTTACTTTGGTGGCTAGTGATGTGATTATTACATCGATTTCTAGAAATGTTAGGGCATAAAATCCAAATATTCGACAGTCACACGCGCCGCCGCTAAGTCGTTCCTGTACCGACTTGTTCAGCGTCCGCATCTGCATAAACTCCGCATTGATTTTTTGTAGATGCGGATGGCGAATTTCGTCAGGAACTTATAAGTTCCTGATGAATGCGGAGATGCGGATATCCGCAAATACCCTTGATAGTATAGACAAACTTCGTTTATATACCTAACACCTGTATAATAAATGACATTGTAGTGAGTGAAATTATACGATTTTTTTTCAGGTTACCAAAAAGTTAATTTAAAAGAAAAAAATGGTTAGTAGCTAGCGGAACCGAAAATATAAAACTAAATCTGATAGAAATATATATATGCTCCTTACCTCGGAATTACTTCAACAAAATTTTATTATGCCGAAAAGAATAATAGTACATCATTGCCGTCGCCGGGATCCAGGTAATTGCAGGCTGAGTATTTGCTTAAACGGACGAGCTTGCGAGTCTAATATGTAGCAAGTAAAGTTCACTTTGCAAGCCATGTTTGTGAAAAATCTCTTTCCGATGGAAATGTAAATAGTAGGTTAGAAAACTATGATTTTGTAGGGTTAGGGTTTTATTTAAAATATAAAGAATAATCTTCCTATAAGTATAATTATATAATTATTCTGCCACAATTAGCCAAATATCTCGATATCTTTGTCGTCATCGACGACAATATGTATCCTCCCGTCGTCTACCAGTTCCTGAATCCCAGGACTCATTACAAAAGAATGCTATTGTTTATTCTCGCTAGGAGACGACGGCTTAAACAATCTATACGTTTAGTAGTATCTGATAAAAAGTTGCTATTCTTTTGGTTTATCGATATCCTTATGCATACAAAAAACTTGTCTTGCCAGCACTAGAGGCCGCCATTTTTTGCGCCCCTCAATATGGCGTTGGCCACAATAAAAATATATTTTAGTGTCTATGAAGTCCTATAAATAGTGTTACATAATAATAAATTCATCTTACAATTATAATAATATTATCTTCAACAAATTGTTGACCATAAAAACGGCGCTTTCACGTTTTAATATACGGAGGTACATGGTACTTCTATGTCTGAAATCAACGGACTGATGCAACTTATAACTTTGAAAAGAGGGTTCCGCTTGAATTAATTAGTTACAAGATACATGCCATTGTGCAATAGGGCCAATCGGGTAAACGGGGCAATATTCACATAAAGATGGGCTCATAATATTCGATAATAAACGTCGCCGGCATGTAAAACCATGCCATGAAGTAAAACTCATGTATCAATAGCCTGCCTACTGTGCTCATCATGAGGTAAATCACCGTTCCTTGGCAGTAATTGAAGGGGATCCGCGTCCTCTTGAACTGGTACTTTGCTGGCACATATACTTTCACTACAACGCACTGCAACTTAAACTTCCGAAGGTGGTCCGTGTCTAGGATCTGAAATGTATTATTTCGTAATCATAATGAAGCCTTATAAATACAGACATTATTATAACTCGTCATTAAAAAAAATCCAAATAATTTTGAAATCCTAGATAATATTGACATCCTAGTTTTGTTTTTTGAACCTGATTGTGGCTTTATAGGCCGGGCCCAAAAAAGCGATAGGAGGGCGCGGTTGGAGAGCAACCAGGGAAAAACCTCCGGCACGACCACTCGTGTGGTTTGGAACACTGGAATACTCTGAGAGTTTGCGCTCCAGTGAGATTGGTTGAGCGATTGCAACCGAATCTGAGGTGTGAGTGGGATCGAGCTACTGGGAGTTTTGTCGCTGGTTCACTAAACCTAGCCTAGCTGAGAAGAGTCCAGCAAGAAACTCAGCTAGGCCCGACCTGGGTCGGATGACATCCCAGTATTGTGATAATAAACACTACTTAAAAGCGAATTTTTACAAGAGCGAGTATTGCAAGTGCTGCATTATACGGAGTAAAACTGCAAATTCTGTAGAAATAGAAGATAAAATAGAGTCATGCATGAATGTGATTTGGCTTTGACTGAGTGATTTCATTCTGTTTCTAGTAGCCTTGGTTTTTAGGGTTCCGTACCAAAATGGTAAAAAAGGAACCCTTATAGTTTCACTTTGTCTGTTTATCTGTCTGTCTGTCACATCGCTAAATATCTTCAGAACTACTTACGAGTATGCTATCCATTTGAAATTTGGAGCAGTTGTAAAGAACCCTAATATAGATATATAGAACTTGACATTTTAGAATATTTTTTTTTAATTTTCTGTGAAAAATAGGTGATTCAAAATTTGAAAGTCTAGTGAATATGTCGAGTGGGGTGTCATATGAAAGGGCTTGGGTTGCACATTGTGAAACAAATTTTTTTAAGTTGAGTTATTTTTGTTTTGTGAGGGAAAATGTAAAAGGAAATACCGTCCCCCCCCCATCTCCGAAGTTTACCAAGGAAGAATATGAAATTATTACTTAAAATAGATATCAATGTATATTTTGCAGGAAAAATATAACTATAGCACTATCTAGTTTTTCTTTTTTCTCGTCATAAAGCATTTCTATACTAAGTTTGTAATTTAATCACCTTTGCATGTATTTTCGTTTTAGGCGAGGTCGAGTCCGACTCATAATTGACCGGTTTTTGACCGGACAAAAGTAGAGTATACTCCTAGGGCTCGGGTATAAAGCTGTTTTTATTTTGGGCGCACTTAAATCCCTCACTGCATTCAGGACGCAGTCTTACCTTTAACTCATAACACCCTCGGTACGCTCTGGAGTAAAATCTGTAGTCCTTTGTTACGGATTCAATATCGCGCCCGTGACATTAAAACAGTTGTTTATGCCACCAAGGGGTGGTGTATAATCTACTATTATCTTAAATAGACTTATTACTGAAGATAATTTGTAACTTACGTAAACCCACTGACTTGCCGCTGCAAACCGATGAGGTATTGAATAATTAGAACTTTTAATCATATTTGCATGTGCGACGGTCACGTCATGCTTGCACCAACCAAATTTGTAGACGGTGTGCAGACTATCTGTGGAGTCAATTGTTCAAAATGTTGTACATTAATGTGATACCTAAGCCCTATTGTATAGGTAGGATTTGTATAGGTAGAATAAAAATGGGTCATACACTGACTGAACGACAAAAAGTGAATAAAAGTATTTCTCCCGCCCCTGAAATTGAAAATCCCACTTGGCAATTTTCTTTCAAGTGGAAGCATAGAGCAATCCCAGTGAATGCTCGGCCTGTATTACGATTATGAATATCTAAAAATCCAAGCGAAAGACAAATATCTTGATCTTCATGTACTTAGACATGTTTCAAATTTCATTTATTTTCAACTAGCTTTTGCCCGCAACTTCGTCAGCGTAAACCTCCACTCCCTATTTCAACCTTTCGAGGGGTGATTATCGGGATAAAATGTATTCTGATATGTTAATCTAGGCTATAAACTCGTTGTATATCAAGTTTTACCATAATCCGATCAGCCGTTTTTGTGTCACTTTCACATTTATAATATTAATAATAAGTTTGGCTGTTGCATCAATCACACAAAAACGGCTGAACGAATTATGGTAAAATTATTATTCAATAGTAAAACTATATTAATTAATAGGATTAGTAGGAATTGTGAAATTGTAGTGAACGTACTTCGTGGTAGATGTTCATCATCAGTTATATCGACCGGTAAGATCGTGTTGGTTTCAAGTCCCGCGTCGTGTGCGCGCTGCACGTATGAAGCCTGATGGGCTGGCACCACTCGCCAGGCGGTAGTAGTGCGGGCTACAATTATTTAATTTTTAATTATATTTTTTACAATGTAAATTAAACAGTAGACTGGTAACCAAGGGTTGAAATCCACCCATTTCAGACAACATATTTTGGCAATTAAGTAGCAATAGGTCGAGGCATCGATGGCTCATTGTTTAGTTTCATCTGAGTTAAAACTACTTTGTACTTATATAAGATTTCAAGCTTACATGGTCATTTACATTAGAATTACGATTTACTTTGTACTTATTTAGGATACGATAAAACCAGGTTCATAGAGAAAAATAATATGACCTGCATACAGAGAATAATTTAAAAATAGTGTACAAATAATGCATTAACATTTTAATTCCATGTATATAAAGTTTACCTAAATTATAAAAATCGCAAAGAAAGAAGGAAAATAAGAATTTATAAGCCCCATTTACACACCTGCGAGATTCACATGCACAGGTTTAACTATATTGCGAGGTTTGGTTAATGGAATAAAATCATTATAAGTACCTTAGTAACCTGCAATGTAATGAAGCTTGCCTGCGAGTCTTACATATGTGTAAATAATCACGCACTCCATTATTAAACGCACAGTTTTACAATCAAAAGTGAAAGCACGAAACATTAAGAAAAATTGATAATAATTAATCTACGGCTTCGTCTTTACCCTTGGCCTAGATGATGGCTGAGAGTAAACTTATTCGCAATGAAAAAAGTTTTAAAAATTACACGTCTAATGGATCTTACCAAAAGAAAGAAAAAATAGCGAACCAATAATAGTTGTAACACAATGCATCATTTTTAAATTATTCAAGATGAATTTTATTAACTGATTAATACTGATTGATTCACGTGCATGTGGTGTTTCATTATATGTCTAATGCAACTAACAGATTGAGACGAGAGACATGTCTATAATGAATTTGAAAAACAACTTACAACGTGCTTATCAGAAACATTATTTACAAATAAAGTGTGTTTGTGCCTGTTACCTATGTGATTGTTCAATGCAATCTTCTTTTGTATGTCATTCTTTACTAAACAGCTTGTTACTACTGTAATTGATACAAATTCTTGATCACAATGACACACTATGTACAACTAATAGCGAAACGAAAGGACTCGACTCAATTGATATTGACATGTTACTTCTAACACTACCGAGAACTGCAGACATACTGACTCACATAATCAACAAGAGTATTGCGACTATGACTTTCCCATCTGACTGGAAAATCGCCCAAGTGACCCCATTACCAAAAAAAACAAATCCTACTGACCTGTCCCAACTCCGACCCATAAGTATACTTCCCTGTATGTCGAAGATAATAGAACGGGTGGTCTGTCAACAGCTGTCCGATTACCTGGAGAAACACAACATCCTACCTGAACTGCAGTCGGGTTTTCGCAAGGGTCGGTCGACAGTTACTGCGTTGCTCGATGTAGTCGATAACATCTTACAGGCTCGGGATGTTGGTAAAAACACTATTTTAGTTCTTTTAGACTTCTCCAGGGCCTTTGACTGCATCAACGTGCCCCTACTCTTATCTAAGATGTCATATTACGGATTTGATGTTACAGCGATAAAATGGTTCAGCAGTTATTTGTCCGGCCGTGCGCAGACAGTTGCGTTGCGTAGGATGGATGGTGGTACTTTGTGGTCCTCTCTTTGTCCGGTGACAAGAGGAGTACCACAGGGCTCAATACTGGGTCCACTGCTCTTTATATTGTATAGCGCTGATATCACTAACAGTATACGGAGCTGTGGATACCATCTTTATGCGGACGACTTGCAGCTCTATTTTTCAAGCGCACCGTCGGACATATCTGCTGCCTTACACAACATTAACGCGGACTTAAGTCGTATTTCCACTTGGTCGGAGAAGAACTGCTTGGTCCTTAATCCCGCCAAGTCGAAGTATGTAGTTTTTGGTTCCAAGCATCAAGTCCGTAATACGCTTCGCGGCCTTACTTCCGATAATGTATTCGTCATGAATGAACCAATAGAGCGGGTGGTAGAAGCTAATAACCTCGGCCTACTCATGGACGGGAATCTGCGCTTTGAGAGCCACATACTTAGTATTGTGAGCAACTGCTTCTATCGCCTTAAAGTTCTATATAATATACGTGATTACCTTAGTGTCGATTTGACTGTCGAGCTTTGTGAATCGCTTATATTTTTTAAAGTAAACTATTGTGATGTCATTTATGATGGATGTATTATTGGTCGTTCTAAAAGGCTCTTACAACGAGTGCAAAACGCATACGCTCGTTTCTGCTTCTGAGTCCCTCCCCGGTCCCACATCACTCCGTACTTGAACGCCGCCAACCTTCTTAGCATGTCCGCGCGTCAACGCCTGCACCTCGCGACTCTTCTGTTTGGGGTGGTAAACCACGAGTCCCCACCGTACTTTTTTTAAAAAATACAATGGTCAAAGAGTGCGCGTAGGTTTAAGGCAATGGCTATCGTGCCTATGCACAGGACCGCGGCTTTCTGAGGCAGCTTCAGGTTTGCGGCATCTAAGTGCTGGAATGACCTCCCACCTCCTATCCAGGCGGCGCCTAGCAAGTATACCTTTAAGCGTAAGCTTAAAGGCTATTTGTTGACGCTTCAAAAATCCCAATCCTAATCCAGCACTATTAGCAGCAAAAAAATATACCAACCGTATTCATTTATAGATTTCAAATTTGTAGCTTTTTTCTTTTTGTACTCCCGATGCTGTATGTAAGTAGTAAGTGTTTTTATTTTTGCTTATTATTATTTTATTTATTTATTCATGTACGACTTGTTACGAATTGTTTTCACTATTGCAGTTATTTTTATTTTACTAATTTATTTTATCAGCAACTGTATGGCGTTCCGTGAGTCACCGATGGTACTGGCTGAAAATCAGCGCTGTAGGGTCAATGACACCTCAGCATAATGCTGAGCCAGTGTCCGTTTCACTGCCGCGGGGACACACATGTTGTGTGGTTTCTGTGTATTTTTTCTTGTCATTGTATGTGTCTACTGTGTCTGTGAATAAATGTTTCTTTCTTTCTTTTCTTTCTTTCTTTAACTAATTTTATGATAATTATTCCATATAAGTTGAAAGTTTACTCTAGGCATCTTTAACAACTGGACAGGTCATCTCCTAACTGCAGAAGCACGCAAAGTAGGATGGTCCAAAAAAACATCGTGATATTTGGTTTAAACACTCATCCATTCTGTTGCTTATGCCTAATGATTTAACATCCTAAAATATTCGTTCACTAATCGTCGTGATAATAGGTTGTTAAATACAAGAACTGTATGATTTGGTATCTCTGTTACTCACAAACAGTCTTAGTAATATTTGACCCACAGAAATAAATTCATTGAGGTGTTTTATTAGATGCAATTGATAGAAAGTCCTTTTGTTGGTTAAAAAATGCTATAGGTACCAATCCTTTTAAACAGAACTTATCCGCCTCAAAGTTCTTTTTCGTTCAAGGCCTTTTTTCCGAGGATTTGTGGTGCATTTTTCGACCAACTGAACTACTGAATGATTTTTTAGGACCACCCTAATGCAAAGGTTTAGTATGTAACTACAGGCAAGATTATGGTATTCCTGAAACTGAACCTCAATCTTTCGATTTATGCGTTCTGTGTATCTGAGGAGTGGGTTTCTCGTTGCATTTCTCCAATTAAATAGAAAATAAAAATATAAAAAACATACACTTAGACCTATTCGTCCCTCTGAATTAGATGCTTGAACCATGACTGCTAATAAAATGAAAATGTCATCACATACATTTAATACTACACATAATAATTTTCAAAACCGTACACGACTATAAATTATTTATTAGTAAAACCCCATCACGTCCATTGTTCAATCTGTCGTATCATCTACTTAATTCAATTGAAAACACTAACCACTGCTGATACTTGTAATACTTTCTCTCGGTCGAGTGATGCGAAAATTTGGTGTCATTAAGGTAATCCACAAATTTCTTGTACTAGGATCACATATGATAAAATAAACGAATAACACAAATCCTTGTAAAGTAGATGTTAGACAGAATAAATAAGACCATAATAAATTGTTAGTAAACGATAAAATACCAAACATCCACGTCAGCCCCAGCAAAAAGAATAAAAATATAGATAACCTGAATTGAGCGCCTATCAGGTCAATGTCAGTAGTTCTCATTTTTCCATTTGGACCTCGATATATAGAGCACAAAATTATTATAAAAAGAACAATATTAATTGTCAGTATTAAACAAATAGGCACAATTACACTCATGACGAGAATAAATCCGCTAGGATAGCAAATTGAATATTCACCGAACTCAGTTTTTGTCGATTCCGGAATATAATTTTCTTTTTCGAGTAACAAAATCACACTTATAGGTATTAAGGGTACACCCCAGCCCACTACAGTGCATTTTACCATAAACCTTGCCGGTCGGTACACGCCTAATACTCGCACATATCTAAAAAACTGTAAGGCTGCTGTAATAAACATCCACATGAAACTTGCTAGAATAGAATAGTGCAGTAAAGCTCCGAGAACAATACAAGTAAACTTCATGTGCTCAGCAACCTTGTATACACCCTCTTTGTGAATGAATATTGTTGTATCTACATTAAATACAACAATGAATATTAAAGGCATTGCAATAGCGGTTGATAAATGCAGCAGAACTTTTGTACCTGCTTTTTGCCTCCACACAGAAAACACCGAAGCCGTGACCCATATGCCTATTATGCCTGCTAAAGATAGAAAGCTTCCGATCAATGTAATAATGTTCAAAACCTTGTGATGATTCTGCACTTCCTGGTTTACTGAACTACCTCCCGCATTAATAAGTTGACCAAAATGAGTTAAATGATAACATTCGCAAACTGTAACGCTATTTACGGACTTATAATGCAAGCATCCTTGCTTGGCCCAGAATCCCGGTGAATTTCTAGTAACATCCGTTAAAAAATTCCAATACCCACAAAATGTGTCACCAGTATGATCCGTTTTAAGGTTTTTAAATAATAGCGGAACACCATATTTTAAATTTGAAGTGTACCCGGGAATCGATATACCTATAACTCTACTGTTTATTTCATGCCTTTTGATTTCAACCTCTTGAAAGACAGCGTCGTTATAAAATACACTTATAACAATGTGTAGATCACTACTATTTCTAAAGATATTGGACGTGTAATTAAGGGAAAAAATCATAGATTCAAGGAGATCATCGGAAATCCATGTAGCAACTTCTAAATGTTGAATAGCAAGGACGTCACTTAATGTTGTGTTTTTAAATAACGGTTGAATTAACATTTCAGTGAAGTTGTTGGAATCTTTCTTTTTAATGATTGCAATTCCGGTAATATTGTTGTATTTTGGATAAGATATTTGAACAACAAATTGTGGTTCTACTGTTAGAAAATAATCATTGCCCTTATTACATGTTTGCTCTTGGACTAAATGCTCTATAATATCGTTTACTGAATCTAATATGACATTAGTTGAATTAAGTGTTTGAGAAAGCTGTAAATATCTTTTATCTAGTGACATTACTCTGTCCATTACCCACGCTGCGTTATCAATGTCTCCAAGATCCACGGACTTATTGTTTTCTGCGAGATACAATACACGCTGTAATGAAATCGACAAGTAATAAATATCCGCAGGAATTATATTATTTCCATTTCCAAGCACTGCGCCAAGTCCTTTGGTAAAAAAATGTGTAGTGTAATTATCAGGCATATTGCCTTTTACAAAGTTAAATAAAAATTTAGTTGTCCAAGATGGTTCATAACTACTATCACATATTCCTTCAATGTCGCCCCATGTACCTCCAACTAAATAAGACCCGTAACAACTTCTTTTTACGGGTAAACCATTTGCTTGCAAACAAAACTGACGAGGAGCTGCAATGTTACCAATTGGTGTCAGGTCCCAATTCAACTTAAATATATCCCCAGTTATAGTAGGTAAACAATAGAGTGAGCTGGAGATATTTACAAACGTGTAGTTGTATTTAGGAAAGTCTATCTCTGCTTTTTCTTTCAATGTAAAAAATGTGTCTTGAATATTACTAGCTGTATCGTTATAAGAGCTGCTAATGGCTACGTGTAAATGCATCAACACTAGAATATGTTCCATAGAAAAATCCAATATATCCATAACCAACACTTTGTTAGCATGAAATATCTCTGTTATATTTGAAGTTAATTCAGATGTATTAGGTTCTTTCATGTCTGGAGAAGCGTTATAAATTTCAATAACAATAGCAAATACATGTTCTTCGTTACAGTTAGGGTTTACAACTAATCTGTTAGTCGTAACTAATGAAAAGTTTTTGGTGTGTCCTTCGCACCAATACTGAGCAGTTCTGTATGTCACTGGATAAATTTCATACACTATCTTATCCACGTCGTTGACATTTTTAATTTTTCTTGATAGTCTTGCTTGAAGAAAGGGTTCATCATTAACATCTACGACTTTGACAAACCCTTTTGCGTTAGAAAAACATTGAACACCTTTATCGTTGTCATCGTTCTTCCACAAGCCTGAAGGATAGTAAACAGAAAGGTGCATTTTATTTTCTACTTCACTGTATTCGAAAATAAATTCTGTTTCTTTCAATTTCATTTCTACTTCACAAGCCATACAAGGAAATTTTGATGACTTTCTCGTTATGATTAATGTTCCACTGCCGTTAATTATTCCTTGAATTGATTGATCTGACAATGACACGTTGTTATTGTTACTCATATAATTAGAGGGAAATATTTGGAACCAACACCACGCGGTTTTATTAATAGTATTTAAAGCAGCTAAATTTGTAAAAACATATCTCATCAATTCGCTATAACTATGTAGATTTTGGCTTGGACTAGGTTTGGGACATTTTGTTTGAACAAATTCATCAAAAGTTAAACCATATTCAACATCAGATTCTTCAATTCCGTAACAAGTGGTTTCATCTGGCAAAAAACGAAGTCCATGGTAATTATCGGGACAATTAGATGGGTAACGAAATTCGTTAATGGAGAAACATAAACTCGGATATTCCTTACTACACATTTCTGTAAATACTGTTTTGTGTGCCACATCTAGAAGCAAACAATTTTTCAGCATGAACGCCTTCATTTGTAAGAAGTTGTGCTTACTATTAGTTTCGACCAACCGCCCCCAATTAGGCCCAGGAACGTGCCAGACCACTGGATTAAACAACTTTGATCTTTGGGCTGGCAACCAATACAATTTTTGTTTAGTCTCGTTCAGCGAAGTTAGTAAATACATCATTTCATTTCCATCTAAATCTGTTATAACGGAGGTTTTTCCACTCTTATAACAAGGGTAATTCCAAGCAGATGGCTCTATGATTTGATAACAGTAGTTACTTTTCTCCGAGACCCGGTAGTGCCCTGGTGGACATTTTGATAAGTCAAGGTAGTTATCTATTTGTTGGCACGGTTTCATCTGATCAAGAACGGGTTCCCAATGTGTTCCATTGCAGTTTCTTGAAACAATCCGTTCATATCTGAAGCACAACGGTCTAGACGTGACGTTTTCTGCGGATGAGGTCGAAGGCCAGGTAACTTTTATACCCCTTATAGATACCTCTTGCGGGCAATCCTGTAAGCAGATAGAATACAGTTAGTGTTTTTCGCAATTACAAGTGAAAGTGAAGTTTTGAAAAGTTACGGTTCAGAACCCTAAGTGTATTAATACTAAGTATTACAGATGCTTCGTTGTCTTTTTAACCCTCTAACGCAGAAAGAGAGGGGTGTTATATGTCTATTCGTCTTGAAACTTTTACACTACATAATTATGTTTTTGGTTTGTGTTGCTCGATCCTAAATAATGGATACTAATTTTAAAAAGTGCTAAATTGCATACGATTCTGACTTTCGACTCTGTTTTGGTTACTATTCGTAAAAAGTTATTTATTTATTTGCATCAGGCATCAAGGCAATTTATTCGTGTATCATCTTGAATGCATTTACTATATTACCTGTAAACTCAAACTGACTAGAGCCGGCAATATTATGGCAGAATGGAATAAAAACATCCTGGCGGAACCTAATACCTATGACCGCTCGCGCACAGGGAGGACTGACTGTTTGATACATTATTTTTTATCAGTAGACCGCTTGATTTAAATGAAGTGTCAACATAATACATTAATATCAATATACATGTTGCTGCCGAATTTATTAAGATTTATGAAGGTATGAATATTTTGATGTATGTACCTATATTTTTAATTCCATTACTATTGTTTTATGCTGATACGAAAAAATATGATGTGGAAGAATCAGAGGGAAGAAGCACTGTGTAGTCTAATGGAAAGGGCACTATCTCGGCGTCACTGACGCAATTAAACCTACATGCGATCACGGTTAATTATTGTTTCTTTATATCTGATTTATGTATCACACATAGAGTTAAAAATAGTTTATTTCACAAGTAAAAACATGCTCTCTTAGATTAATGCTGACCCACAAACTAGGCATTGCCTGTCCCCTGGGGGCGATATTACGATTAGCATAACTGTATATGTATCACATTATTGTTACTTATTACTGTTCAGCGCGGCAATGCGGCCAGCCTTCTGGGTACTGAACTGTCGAGCTCTGAGCTGGAACCTCTTTTGTCCTTTTTTTTTTTTAAAAAGAATGCCTTCCCCTGTCCATCCGAAAGGAAGTTAAAATATTCTTATTAGGAAGTAGGTACCTACGCGAAAATATATCCTACTGTTATGATATCCCTTTTAAACTTTCTATATTATATAGCCTAACTGTATTAGCCATCCAAGTCACACAAGTTTTTTTTTATTTAAACAAGAACAGTACACCAATTACACTTGTTTAGATTATGTTGTTGTGGACAATCTTACACAAAGCGACCTAGTCCCAAACTAAGCAAAGCTTCAAAGCTTGTACTACGGGTACTGGGCGCCGATATACATGCTTATATGTATAGATTAATATAATATATACTTAAATATATAGAAAACATCCATAACTCATTAACAAATATTCGTACACAAATAAATGTCCTGATTGGGATTAGAAACCGGGACCTCCAGCTTCGTAGGCAGGGTCACTAATACCAACTAAACCAAATCGGTGGTATGATGAACATACTTTTTTTACTGCCGGTCAGCAGCGGCCGCATCGCGGAGGTTTTGCCATGTTACAAGGTACAGGCAGTTTGGTGGGCAATCAATAATATTTGTATGTATTGTATTCTATTGTAGGGACGTGGCCATTTGCTAGTCACATACAAGGGATCCCATAAACTACTGAAGATTTTTTAAGAATTATTATCATGAGTTTGCTATAAAGAAAAGGCATACCTTTAACGTCTGATATTACATACAATAAAGCGCTTACGCTTGCATAAAACGTACCTACTCTAATCGCAAAAATGACACATTTATAGTTCTATCAATGAGCGTAAAATAAATCCGCGGGCAAGTCAAAGCTAATATTTTACTTTTATTCTTCAAGAATCAAAACATAAAGTGCTCGTTTATGTAAATGCTGTAAATAATGTGAATTCCAATCTATTTGGCCTACCTTTGGGCACACGTTTTTTTCCATTCAGCACGATATAATAATATTGTATTATTGATTACATTGCTGCACAGGTAATTAAAACACGTACTTACCTTTTTCAATCTTATCCCAGAAAATGTACTTACAAAAAGATACGTGTATAAGTTTCCTTTACTGTACTTTTTAATTCCATCATGTGCAATACAGGCTGTATACGTGCAAAACAGTAGCTACACGTGAAGTCCAGCATTTGATACGATATCGGTGACAATATCAATTAGGGATAGTGTTATGTTGATATAGATATTTGTCCCTGAACAAATATAGTTACGTACTTACAATTAATATACTTATTTGTGATACTATAAGTGAGGCTTTGTGAGTATGAGTAATTTGGCAATATGAAAAATGACTGACTGAAAGCCCTTTTTACAATAATAATGAATTCCAGTAATAAACATATTAATATTAACTAAGTAATTTATATTCCACATGTATTAAGTTATGACAATTTATGAAATAAAATTGAAAAAAAAACCGAGCAAGTGAGAGTCGGAGTCGCGCACGAAGGCTTCCGTACTTATCTATAAAAACGGCAAAAAATAACGTTTGTTGTATGGGAGCCCCCATAAATATTTATTTGTTTTTTTAGTGTGTGTTGTTATAGCGGCAACATAAATACATTTATCTGTGAAAATTTCAACTGCCTAACTATCACGGTTCATGAGATACAGCCTGGAGACAAACGGACAGACAGACAGACAGGCGGTTTGACAGCGGAGTCTTAGTAATAGGGGTCCCGTTTTACCCTTTGGGTACGGAACCCTAAAATTAATTCAACTGACATACCTATTATACAAGTATTTACCTAATATCCTTTGATATGTAATTTTATATTTTATTAATAAATGAGTATGAGTATGATCAAATTTTTGGATAAGTCCGAAAAATCGTTACATTACATAAATTTACACTAACGTGAGACATATTTACACTTAATAAGAGAACAACTGTTGAAACTCACTTGGAAAGTCACTATTTGCTAATTTTAATAGAGACAAGGGCTGGGTTTTGATAATAATAATACTTTATTGCTCTCATGTTGATACAGCAGGTCTTAAAATAAGCTAGTTTAAGGTACAACATGAAACCCTGTACGGGCATTGCAATTTATACATTACAAAATTAAAATAACAAATAACAAGCGTTTTGCCGCCAGCGTGGAAGCCTGTTATTCCTGGACTACAATTGTGTAACGATGAACGTGTGGACATGGTTAGTTCGGTGTGTCTGCCGTCGGTCGACTTGGGACAATTTGTTGGAGCAGTTGGAGCAGTCAACTCCAACACAGGAGCCCGCGAGCTTCGCGAGCGTCGGAGGGCAGTGTTGCGCGGTCGGTTGCCTTGATAACACTCAACCTAATAAAGGACTCCAATTGTAGTCCGAAACATGTCGCAAATAGCGACTTTCCAAGTAAGTTCCAACCGTTGTTCTCTTATTAATCGTTACATTCTTTGTAAATGTACTACATAAACAGGACATTATTACACTAAATATTTGGTTGAAAAATGATATGTCAATGAAATCACAAAAACACACCTTGATACATTTCGGCGCGTACCGTGGTTTGACTGGCATGGCTATGAAATTGTGGTAGACCTATTAGATTCTAATTTGTCTTTTCTGTGAGTTACAGCTAAAGGCTATAATTTGAAGTATAAGAAAGCTATAAACTGGGACTCAAATACCAAAATTCGGCTCCATTGTCCAGTGTTATTAACTTATGCAGCCAGTTGTATTTGTTTTTTCAATCTCTCTAAACCAGCGCAGCTTTCTTATTGACAACCGACAGTGGTAGGTACCTTTTGTTTGATAAAGTCACAAATTTTTAAGACGTGTGGCCCGCGAACATTTTGTTAGCTACTGTGTGGCCCTTGGCTATTAAAAAGGTTGCCGACGCCTTTTCTAAACGCATAATTTATTAAATGCGCTGGCTTTGCTGGGTATTATTAGTAATTTCCTGTTAAAAAGAGACTATTGAGTATTCATAGGTAGATTATAGTACTCTATGCAATAGGTGTATAAGAGGGTTCAAAAATGGTGAGTGGCGTGTGTAACAATTTGAGGCGAAGCCGAAAATTGTTAATAAAGACGCCATGAGCCTTTTTTGACCTACTTATACAACGTTACATACATTATTTTTTCTACGACTAGGGATTAAATAATAAAACACAAAAATTAAACAGCAATACAGTATAAGAAGGAGCGGTAAGTTGGATAGTGACAAATGACAGTCCACAGAACGTAATCATAGACACGGTAATTTTTTACCACTGTCATTTACTGACTTGCGTTTTTCCTTATGTTGGCGGTAATTATTTTAGTTTTGTTATTGTTTCAAACCACATGAATTCAGTTGTTATTTAAGTTGGCAGTTTTGATTTTTAAATTTAGTGTTTTTTTTTGTTGGGTTCACAGGGCACCTCTGTTAGCAGTTGCATTATATCACATAATAACCATAGATCTTTATGAAGAATAGACTAGATAAACCTTTTTAAAATTGCATAAGACATGCTTTTATATTCGTTTGTGGGACCTTATAATTGTCGGATAAAAGTACCGGAGTAGAAAAAATAAAATAGGTACATAGATTCGTTAAAGTATCTACAGTATATTTTTCTATAATAATTAAAGTACTGAAAAACATCGATATCAATAACACTTGTACAAACATAAAATAATACAAATATAAAAATATCACCAGGAACTTCCGTATTATCTCATATTTTTACCATTGTGGTCGCAAACGGCAAAATGAAATTCAGCTGTCATTGTCATCATTGGAATGATACAAATTAACCTAATAATTCTTCTAAGTACTAAATTCTGCACAAAGTAGTTAGTTTTAATACTTAATCTCATTATCACATCTACCGACCAAGATAGACGTGGAAAATGTGCTTAAAGACATGATAATAGTAATTTATGAACCGCTTAGCTTTAAAAAGTAACTAT
The DNA here is from genome assembly GCA_963556455.1 of Epiblema foenella. Lineage (NCBI taxonomy): Eukaryota > Metazoa > Arthropoda > Insecta > Lepidoptera > Tortricidae > Epiblema > Epiblema foenella. The sequence continues at coordinate 12,717,447 of OY747102.1, forward strand.
TTAAGCTTTCTAGCAGGAAAACCAATGTAAAAAGTGCCTACGGGCGAAGAAACTGTGAACCACAAGGTAGGTAACTACTAATTTCATGTTTTTTTAAATATTTGCGGGGTCTATCTTTTATGTCAGGAGACCTCTATGCGGTCCATGTCAGTTATCACAATATTATTCTGACTTATCGGTTTTTAGTCCACCGAGTGGCAGTGGCGGTGGAGGCACGTTAGGAATAGCGGGGTCCTTTGACGCGTAGTTGAGAAGGTTCAGGTCGCTTGGCTCGGAGGGCGGCGTATCCCCGCGTTGAGTCGGCGCTGGCGCAGGAGCCGCTGGCACTGGCCTGGCGGGCACTAGTTGAGGTCTTTGCGGACCTAGAGTATTAGCCAGCGGTCTATACAAAGGTGGTAGATTTGCATATGGGTTAAAACCAAACGGGTCGTAAGGATCGTAAAATCTGAAGCCAGGATACGTGTAAGCGAACGGGCCGACTTGCGTGAATCCATTGTAGGCGGGGTCGATGCGGCCTAAAGGCAGCACTTGAGGGGGTAGGCCGAATTCGTTCAATGGTATAGGAGACTGCGTGTTGGGGGGAAGCGGTGGCGCGGGCGTAGGTTTGCTGCTGTCGGCTTCAGGTTTTGGTTCAGCCGTTGGCGGTGGGCTCTCACTGGACGGAGGTTTTTCCTCGGATGGGGCAGCAGATTCTGTAGGCTCAGTAGGCGAATCTGGCGAAGGAACCGGAGGTGCAGGCGCTGGATGACCTTTGGGTGGCGGTGCGGCAGCCGGGAACAGACCCTGAAATTCGATAAAAAAATGTTAAGAAAAGAGTACCAATTAGGTATAATACGGCGTTAAGAACGTCAACTTCAATTACATCATGCATTATATACCCATTTATCTTAGTGGAATTAGTTTATTCAATCGAAATCTTAAATAAGGCTTTACATCAATGAGTAAATTCTGATTTAAATTGTCTTTACCAATTCCTTTGAAGTTGATATTTCTTTGTTGACAGCTTGTTTGAGTTAGCTACCCTAGATTTGTTCCTTCCATTACAAATGTCATAGTATCGGTGATTATTCGCAGATTTTTACATTGATGGTTATTCGATTTAATTAGGAAATTAAACAGAGTGGGTATGGGCACGTAAAGTATTCACTTAATATAATTTACGGTTGTAGAAGATATGGAACTTGGTTATTTTGGTTAGGTGAGGATTGTTTCGGTGTTTTAATAGTTATTAAAGTGAGTACAAACATACATTACTGACAGGAGGGACAGAGTAATCTCCGTAGACGAAGGGCGAGTATGAGAGGCCGAAGGCGTCGTGCAGCACCGGCTGGTATACCGGGTAGGCCTTGCTGGGCTCCAGGTTTTGGTTGGAGGTGATAAGCGCGTTGTACACCTTGGGCACTCGGCCCGGCGCCGGCGCCGGCTCCGCGCACGCTGCGCCCAGCAGCACTACTAACTGAAATGTAATAATAAAATTTCGTCATCAACAAATCCTTATATTATAGAGACTACGATTATGCATTCGGAATTAATAGTAATAAGATATCACTGTATATATATATATATATTAACCATCAAATTATGACAAAAAAGTAAATTCATAAATCTTAAAAATATGACACTTGAAAGTTTCGAAAAATTATGTAATACACATGGTAGTAGTACGGCCTACGCGGCACATAGTAGGTGACGTCACATAACACACTCAATTATTATAGGATGTTTTCATGCTTCGTTCGTTATGTTGTACTTTGAAACCCATTTTTGTCTTTTGTGGTGTTCTAATTGTAGTTATTCCTTATACACATTTAATCCTCTGTAACTGGTTCGAATGACATCATGAAAATAAAAACAAATTTGCTGATTATGTTTATTATTACGTATATTTTACCAACAAATGTTAAAGTATTGATAAATCAGATTTTTATTTGCTTTTTTTTTATTTTCCTATTGAAACCAACTTAATTTTCGGTTGGTTCGGATCTCTAAATGTGCGGAGTCCGCCACGCACTCGTTTTTTTACAGAGCTCTTTGCTTTTACCTTATTTCTAAGACACATAAATCATCACGAACTTCAGTTACTTATATTATAATCAATAACTGCAATCTCATGTGGGTTTTCTGCGATTTACGACCATAATCGGTAGCAGTTACTATATTCTACTAGTAAACAGTTTTAGTCTATAATTTTCCCCTGGTTATGTCGGAAACTAGTTTATTGAATCTCATTAAATGCTTGCAGCAATTAGGAATTGCCTTGAACACCGTGTCAACATCGAAGATTCAATTGCCGGCAAGAAATAAGACCTAGCCTAGCCACCTGCGATTACAGGTATTACACTTAAATATACAATAGTATACGGTCCTTGAAAATGATTATAGGTACACTTAAATATACAATAGTATACGGTCCTTGAAAATGATTACAGGTACACTTAAATATACAATAGTATACGGTCCTTGAAAACGATTATAGGTAGACTTAAATATACAATAGTATACGGTCCTTGAAAACGATTATAGGTAGACTTAAATATACAGTAGTATACGGTCCTTGAAAACGATTATAGGTAGACTTAAATATATAATAGTATACGGTCCTTGAAAACGATTATAGGTAGACTTAAATATACAATAGTATACGGTCCTTGAAAACGTTTATAGGTAGACTTAAATATACAATAGTATACGGTCCTTGAAAACGTTTATAGGTAGACTTAAATATACAATAGTATAAGGTCCTTGAAAACGATTATAGGTAGACTTAAATATATAATAGTATACGGTCCTTGAAAACGTTTATAGGTAGACTTAAATATACAATAGTATACGGTCCTTGAAAACGTTTATAGGTAGACTTAAATATACAATAGTATAAGGTCCTTGAAAACGATTTTTTGAGTATGAGTTATAAATTCGAAAGTGTGTCTGTCTGTCTATTATCTCTTCACGCTTAAACCGCTGAACCTATTGAGATGAGATTTGGTATTATAGAGTCAATATTTTGGGCCCCAGGGAAGGACAAGCTATTTTTTAACCAGGAAATCATCCTTTAATGGGGTGGAAGTTTGTATGGAAGAGCGATGACTAGGTGAGCGGATACTCGTATACAAAAAATGCAATAAAATTCTATTGCGATGTAGGAGTTCTACGCAGATGAAGTCGCGGGCAAAAGCTAGTCTTAAATAATCCTATTACTTCATTGTTCAGTTTCTATTGCAAATAAATAAATACGTGCTATTTCCATAGTTATAGGTACCATGATTTGATACCTATGTCCACTATGTCTCGTATGTTATTAAAATAATTTTAGTAACAGGTGTACACACCACACCCAGCAGGACACATTTAATATTTCAACCTTGTAGTTCATAGGTAATTAGGAACATTATTAAGTGTAGAGCATTAAAAAAGCGAACATCTAAAGTTCAATATAGTTAATGCAAATACTCTTCATTGCGCAAAAAAAGAAAGCAACAAGTATATAACAAAACCAAATCAATAAAATTAGAAACACGCAGCTCTGCTACTGTAACGCTATAATGATCCAACATCAACAGTGTTAACTAAAAAGTGCTTAGTCGTTTTGTGCCCCCCCAACGTACTCGAAATAGCCAGTCGGTAATAGAGTTCAAATAAGCACGAACAGAAAACCCTGCGTAGTCATGATTATTTCCTCCTCTTATACAATTCACGTTTTAACTCAATCTACTCACCGTAACTATAGATTATTTTACTTTATTATTTAAATGATTTAAACAATAAATGAAATTGCTTGTAATAACTAATGGAATATTATTTGAAAAACAATTATACATCCCTAAAAATTTTAGTATTCATATAGGCAAATTAATGATAATGATGATGAAGACTACAAACTAATCTAGGCATTGGTTGACTACGTTACGTCTGATTGATGTAACTGGAGACCGAAGAGTTGGCGATTTCCTCGCACAACGTATGAGCATAGCGATACAGCGAGGAAATGCCTCCAGCATCCTCCGTACAATCGCTCAAAGGCATGTTTTAGATTTAAATTAATTTTCTTGTATACACTTTCTTGGTAAGTACATAAATAAATGGAGTATGTTTTGTATTATGTAGGTAAATGATTACGAAATAAATGCATTCAAAATAAAAAAAAAACATACAAAAGAATACGCGTATAGTTGAATAAATGCTTCTTGTAAAATAGAACATTGTAATACATTATTCATCAATTACTTATTGCATATGGAGCAACACCTGTAGGTAAATAAATATTTATATTTGTGTATAACTGTATAACCTACAATCATACCATACATGTAGTCGACGTGGGTATGCATTTTAATATCTAGTCGAATCAGTTTTATATGAAACGCATTTGCTGGACTATATTGTTAGACAGCTTTATCACGCTTTATTCTATTGTGAAGAATGTTATTACTTGTTTTTCAGAGCGTGCACGCTTTTGTTATCATTGAGCTAATTTGATTACTATTCAATAACTTAATTGGATGACCTTATGAATACCAACGCATAGAGATCGGAGAGATCGGCGGGATCGGCGGGACCTCTATGCATTTAATGTTGCACGTTGTCAATCATTTGTTTTTTAAATCTTTTTTCAGTGAATTAAATTATGATATATTAAGTAGATATCGTTAATGTCATATTTTCGTTGAATTTATGTTCTAAAAAATATATACCTACACTAGCATACTTAATACTTAATACAGTTTAGCATTAGCAATCTTGTCGTTAGTAATTTTGTTGCATCATTCAACCTGAATACAATTTAACTCACAAAAAGAAGTAAGACATTTTAGAACAGAATGATAGCTTAACAATAGTTAGTTTTACACGCAAAAAGTTATTGTACTTTGCCATGACATTAATCATCAATTATAATATACTGAACCTCGTTATTGCATGAATGATACATTGTCTTTTGTTTCGCGTTCCATTTCTTAGACCTTGAGGGTGCGGCCAAGGCATGGCATTGTGCGTCCACTTCCGGATCGCAGGCGGACACGACCCGAGACTTATGCGGTCGCCAACTTTTGGGATATACCTACAGAGCTTATAACTGACACAATTAGGTCTGACTTAGTTGTCATATCGATTGGACACATCAACTGGTTACTTTAGTTTCAGTAGTTATACACATAAGCTAAACCTAAATACAACTTAACTAATATATGAAACTAAATAACTAACTTAAATGAAATGAAATTAATATATAATTACTGAATTATAAGACTAATAAAATTTTAAAATGAGCCCCACTGGCATAGTATCGGGGATGCTTGCAGCGTTTCCATGCTGCGCTGAATTGCAATGATCATGCGTTGAGCGAGGAAGCTGCCAGCTCTTCTGTCCCCGGTTAATTAAATCTGTCGATGTGACACCCATAATATGATATAATAAGGTCAGATCGTTGTTAAATCTCCCAAAGTTTTCCAAGACCCATCATGAATTGTGCAAGTTATAAGTGCCATATGCAAACCAAATGAATTAACCGCTAGACGAAGGGATCCTGGAAACGTCGCATTGCGATATGTAGAAACGTCAAATATTGACCATCTTTCGTCAAGTCACCATTCAAATAGGTTTGCGCAACTAAGCAAAGACATTTAAAGCACATGCTAAACCATTGTGCTCCTACAATTATTGTCATCAATTACGTTGCGTAAAGGTACGACCTGAATTAATATTATATGTCGTTAATTAAATTGAATTGAAGAAAACGCCGACATGATTTTTTGTTTTCCCAATAATAAGACTATATTAATGGCCCTCCTACAACCTAGGTAATGCCAAGCTCTTGAACTTAGGTATATGTCGTCAAGGATTAAAATTGTTTCATCATGACAAGATAATATCAATAATATTTCAACGACCTACGCAAACGTGAAACATAATCATAATCTACGACTTCATTCATGAATATGAAATAGACCATAAAATCCGTTAGCCATACACCGTAGCCATACATTAGTAAGTTGTTTTAATTTTTATTAAGGCTAATCTAGGTAAAACTGAGAGAACATTGTTTGACAGCCACCTAATTGCTCTTCTTCTTCCTTTCCTTTTCTCGTCCTTATTGCCAGGCCTCCTAATATCCTAGGTGTACGTTCTAGAAATATTGAAGGTCTCCAGGGCCTATTCAGTATTGGTTCATCATTTAGTGGTTTGACTGTTAGAGCTCGCATTCTTAATGTTTTATGTAGACTGTAGAGCGACTTAAGAATCCAGCTTCGTAGGTTACTTTTTGTTATTAAATAATTCGCCGTTCGTTCAATAGATATTAGATATGTCAGGTAATAAATTCAAAGGTTTGTCTGTGTACCTGTGCATTTCTTGTCGCCATTCATTCTTACATCGATGTATTTAATCACTTTAGATAATGGTCGTGTCTAGTTTGATATTTCGCAACAAGGTATGTGAAACTAGTGATCGTGGGCGCAGTAAAGCACATAAGTACAAGATAATATCAGTGTCCTAACAATTTGAGACACATTAACCCACATCTTGATGAACTTGAAGTTTTGCACTAAGCCCTTGTTGACTTTACAGTTTACACGTAAATAATTAGTCTATTGTTTTGCCTAATCTGACAATGACAGTGTTTACGACGGTGCCATTGGCACAGTTTTGCTAATAAAAGAATGAACACTGAAATTGTCTTTGTCCTGAGTAATTTGGATGGAATACATTAAAAATAATTGAACAATTTTCAAACTGCTGTTTTTAAAAATCACGAAAGTTTGTTGTAGGCAGAAAATATGTAAAGCACTGCACAATATCAGGGATATCTCACGCCATATATGTACCTAATAGGAAGGGGAATGCCGAAGTTTACGCGTCGTATTCTGTGTTACTTAATTCACTCCGTGAATGTGTGCCTAGGACGCCGGACTGTGCGGCCCCTAATTAGTGATCACCGAGTTATGAAAGAGGGGGGAGGGATCATGGTCGACAGCCTTCCTTATTAATGGATTCCTATAATGCGTTGTCAAAAAAAAGTGTGTGTCAGCTCCGACGCCCGACTGGAGTTTAGTCTTTACGAACGATTATAAAATATATTAGTAAAGATTAGCAAATAATTAAAAAGATTAGTGAATGAGGATAAAGGAACTCATTTTTTTTATTAGGTACCACAAAGTGAGGCTATTTGAGACCCAAGGGGTCCCACTTTACAGTACTGAAATCATGAATGTTACATTTATTTATATGAATAAGGACTTAGCCACTTTACAGTACTGAAATCATGCATGTTACGCCGAACTTCGTATCGTGCCGTCCCTTTCGCTCTCGTATTATATACTATATGAGTGAAAGGGACGTCACGATACGAAGTTCGGATTTCGAAGTTCGGAGTAGGCCCTCAGTGCCTTTACATGACCGTACTCGCTAGCGACTGCGTAAACGAAAATGATTTAGGACGCCGATTCTTAGTTCTATTGCGTAACCGCCAGAGGCGCCATATTTTTGCCTATACAAATTTTTACGCAGTCGCTAGCGAGTACGGTCATGTAAACTCATGTTAAAGGCACAGGGACGTCCGCCGCGAGATCGCGACAACACGGACACTTGTAGCCTCTATTCGTCCCGGTACCGCCGCATATCGGGTAGAGTCAGTCCGACCCAGGTCGGGTCCGAACCTAGCCGAGTTTCTTGCTGGACTCTTCTCAGATAGGCTAGGTTAAGTGAACAAGCGACAAAACTCCCAGTAGCTAGATTCCACTCACACCTCAGGGCCTGTACTCCGAAGTTCGAAATCCGGCTTCGTATCGTAACATCCTTTTCATTCTCGGATTATACAATATATGTGTGAAAGGGACGGCACGATACGAAGTTCGGATTTCGAATTTCGGAGTAGCCCCTCAAATTTGGTTGAAGCCGCTGAACCAATCTCACTGGAGCGCAAATTCTTAGAGTATTCCAGTGTTTAAACCGCTCTCGTGGTCGTGTCGGAGGTTTCCCCTGAATTTTCCTCCAAAGCCACAGTCAGGTTCAAAAAAATACCAGGGTTTTCGTGCATCTACACGGAGAAAGACAAAATATAAAAAATAACGTAATAGGCGGCGTGCTGTCTCCCTTGTCTCTATTTTTATAAATTCAATCACAAATAATCTCTCTTCTCACTATCACCTCTATGCCGATGATCTTCAGATGTATTCGCAGGGTGTACTTAATGATCTGCCATCTGTTATCAGCACTGTAAATAATGACCTGGTGCGTATCCTAAATTGGAGTCATAGTTTTGGTCTTAAGGTTAACCCCTCTAAAACCCAGGCTATCATAATTGGGAGCTCAAAATTCGTCCCAAGAATCGATATTAATAATAGTGTTTCACCAATTTACTTCGATAACTTCTTAATCCCTTTTTCTTCACAAGTAAAAAAATTGGGTATTTTTATAGATAGGACTTTATCTTGGGTACCTCAAGTTAACGAGGTCAGCAGGAAGATGTTTTCGGCAGTAGCTTCTCTGAGAAGGCTACGTAATTTCCTGCTCATTGCCACTAAAATTGCGCTTGCTCAAACACTACTCCTCATCTTGGATTATGCTGATGTTTCCTATATTGACCTGAATGAGCAGCAATTTCAGGGACGAGCTTTCTACTACTTTAGTATTCGTAGCAGACTTATGGCTTAATATTTCCATATATCCCAATTAAATTTTCACTCAAGCAAACCAATATGCAGTTTTGTCAAATTCTCCATATGTAACCAATGTGTCCAAGGTTTGCACCCTTTTGGACTCTGAGTTAATATTTCACTAACTTTATACAAATTAAATAGCACATTATAAAATATTTACACGTTGTTTTATTATTTTCGATCTTGACAGACACACTTGACACTTACATGTAGCTTGCAGCGGCGGAGGAGGAGTCCGAAAGACACTAACACTAAACACGCACTCACAATATATATATAAGATTTGTCCACAACAAAACTTTAGTACATTCAATTTTCTTTGACACTAAAAAACGACAGTCATATAAACAAACTCACAGTCTTCGTTGCTAGGCACTAACACTGTACAGGTTTTATACTTAATATCTCCTCTCAACAAAGACCTATGAGTTGAGTTATCTTCCTCAATCTTGGTCTCGCAAGTGGCTTCGTAAAGATATCTGCCAGTTGTTCTTCACTAGACACTTTGGCTACGGCAAGTTCTCCACTAGTAACCAATTCTCTCACAAAGAAGTGTCGAACACGAATGTGCTTAGTCCGACGATGAAATTCTGGGTTTTCAGCCAACTTTATAGCAGCCTCATTGTCTACTCTTAGGCAGGGTATATGCTTAATCTCAGTGAGATCACTAATAAGACGTGAAAGCCAGATTGATTCCCTTGCGGCTTCGCTTGCAGCGACTATTTCCGCTTCTGTCGTTGAAATGGCTACACTTGTTTGTCTTTGGCTAAGCCAAGATATAGGTCCTCCCGCATACATGCACAGCACTCCACTTGTAGATCTCCCTGTCGTGGTATCTCCTGCATGATCTGCATCACTAAAGCATTCCAAAATGCCTTCCTTATAATGCTTCTGGTACAAGATGCCTAAATCTGGCGTATATTTTAGATATCGCAAAATCCGCTTTAATTTAATAAAATCTTCTTCAGTGGGGTTTTCCAGACTTCGTGATACTACGCTTACAGCGTACGCTATATCAGGCCTGGAGCACACCATCAGATACGCCAAAGCTCCAACAATTTGTCTAAAGTTACTTAGCATGTAACTCCTGTCGATTTTGTCATGCATCATGCTTTCTTTTGCTATTGGCGTAGAGACTGGTTTACAGGAATCCATTCCAAATCTCCGCAATATCTTCTGCACGTAAGATTCTTGAAATATCTTTATACCATCTCCCCTGTTTTTAATCTCAATTCCTAGAAAATAGGAAGCAGGTTTTGTCGTTATCTTAAAACGACTGGTTAGCTCTCCAATGAACTCATTAACCAGTTCCTGGTTTGAGCCAGCGACCAGGCCATCGTCCACGTAAAGAGCCACTATTAACTTTTCACTACCCTTTACACGGGTTAGTAAGCATGGATCTGCTTCGCTGGTCTTAAAACCAATTTCCATGAAGAAATCCAGGATGCATCGGTTCCAACAACGTGGAGCTTGTTTCAACCCGTAAAGGCTTTTCCGTAAAAGGCAAACTCGACCAGAACCATCGTCGTATCCATCTGGTTGCCTCATATAAATTTCTTCCTCCAGGGTGCCATACAAGAAGGCAGTTGCGACATCAAATTGCAACATTGTCATGCCTTCACTTGCTGCTACGCTTATGACAGACCGAACCGTCGCCATTCTTGTTACAGGGCTAAAGGTTTGCTCATAATCTACACCCCTTTTCTGATAGAATCCCTTAATGACAAGTCTCGCCTTATATTTTTCTACGGAGCCATCCGGATTTAACTTTATACGGAACACCCACTTACACGGTATGGCCTTTCTTCCCTTCGGTAAGTTCTTAAGTTCCCAAGTTCGGTTTTCCTTGAGGGATTTCATCTCCATGTCCATAGCACCTTGCCATCGTTCCTTTTCTGGACTTAACATGACGTCCTTAAGAGAGGTCGGCTCATGGTATTCAGGAAATCCCATCTCAGCAATCATTGCATAATCTTTGAATTTTTCAGGAGGGCGAAGAGTGTAGCGATCCCTGAGTGTCATTCGTTGTGGGACCGAAAACTCATTTCCCATATGATGTTCCTCTTCGTTCTCATCCACATCCGACAACTCATTGCTCAAATTGCGTTCCTCTTCGTTCTCATCTACAATCTCCTCCACTTACATGTAGCTTGCAGCGGCGGAAGAGGAGTCCGAAAGACACTAACACTAAACACGCACTCACAATATATATATAAGATTTGTCCACAACAAAACTTTAGTACATTCAATTTTCTTTGACACTAAAAAACGACAGTCATATAAACAAACTCACAGTCTTCGTTGCTAGGCACTAACACTGTACAGGTTTTATACTTAATATTGACAACATAACATAGCTTGACAATTCAACAACTGAGAGCTGCGCAAAATAAGTTGCGCACGAACATAACGCATAACGCATTAAGTGCTAAATTATAAAAAGTCGTATCTTTACTGAGATACGACTTTTTAAAATAGCACAGCAGATTACTTTTGATTTTATACCCCATAAATTTTCATATTCCGGGCTTACATATGAAAATCGATTCTATAGCAGTAAACTCCAAAAAATTCTGGCAGTCTGCTTAAAGAAACCATACATGGTGCTAATCCCCATATCATAGTTGCAGACTGAGGTTCGACTGGTACCACGGGACACCTGCAGTCGCCCTACGGAGAAAACGATTCTGAATGCCCTGAAGCAGCTTAAGCGATGTCATAGGCACGTTTGCTCACGTTGCATAGGATATGAACGGACGAACACAAGTTTTGTAAAGTGTCAGCTTATTTCTTAGTGACATTTTACTAATCTTGTTATTCATCGGTCCACGCCTTCCTAGCACGAAATATTCACGGTTTTCCTAGAGAGCTAAGTAATGATGGTTCTATAAGAGGCAGACAAGATCCGGGGCTTACTCACCCTTCAGTAAGCCAGATGACTAGGCGAGATCTCACCCATCAGGTCCCTGAACGAGTTCTTCCGAAACTTGGCAATTCTCTGTTTGGACTCGTTACACAAGTCAAGGATTTGTCGGTTTTCGGCAGAAGGGTGACTGAAGTAAGTCCTGATTGCACAATTTTTCCTAGTCACTAATTGTCCGAGCTCCATAGGTAGGAATCGGTTTTGAATATCTTCTGACATCCCTTGAGTCCACACTTCGAACAGTGTTGAGATAGCTGGTGAAAGAATTGATCGCTTCGTTGGTAGTTATATTGTCAAAAATATCTTTAAGTAGAGGAGGATCTGTCTGTAGGAGACCTATGGCCGCTAAGGGTGGCTGGTACCTAGGCTAGAGGCACCTAACCCTACGACCGAAAGGGTAGGAAAAGCTTGCGAGGTGAACTGGGGAGGGGAGGGGAGAGGTATGTACTTAAGTTCTTCAGTTCCTCGTTTCTCACCTAGATTTGGTCCGAAAATCTTATTAGTACTAATGCAATTCCTGGCAAAGAATCGCGAGTCTTAATGTTTTCAAACGATCTACGCGATTAGTTTAGTACGAGTACTATTTATTCCATTATAGTGTCCCTGAACAAACGTCTCCAATTCCATGCCGTGACCAATTGAAATGCCAAGGCCCCATCGAGCTGGCAATAGTTCGATGGACTCCGATTAATAGTCACCAGACTTACGAAATATTCCGCTTCTTTCCTGTTTTTCTTTCTGGGTAATATGTAGGTTGACTAGTGTCTAGCACTAGGATGTTGCCAGATCGGTTTTAAACTGAATCTTATGTTGACATGCCGCGAAAGGTTTACCAAAAAAGGTTTGTTAATTAAGTTGGTTTAAAATATTATTTACGAAACTCACGAATCATGCTCGTCGGCATTACAAACGCATTCCTTAACGGATTGCATGTCACATCATATGCCTAAAAATGTCTTTTAAGACAAGGTTAAAGTGTATTTTTAAATTAATGGGTTATAAAGAAATAAAGTGTGAATTTTCCAATCTTATTATTTCAATGAATACCTACGTGTGAGTCACAATAAGAAAAAATAAATGGTGCAACATTACACCGAGGTCTGTGCATCATTGTGCATTCTCTGTTAAAGCTGGGGAGGTCAGTGACCCTGCGCTTGCACAGTCTGCATCTAAAAGCACGAAGCTCCCTATTCATTATACGACGACAATCTTTACCTACTCCTTTGTCTCATTTTAGACTGAAAACACGATTTGTACGAGTAAGTTATTATTAAATATAGTTAAATATTCACAATATACTACGTTTTGAAGTGAAAACAACTAAGTTTTATTTTAGTAGGTATTTGAGAACGAAAAATATCGCGTTCTTTGAAACGCTGTCCTGCCCAGACGAGGAAACAATAAGGATTGATTTTCAGATAAAAAATTACTTAGGTACTCTGTCTTTTCCTTTGCATATATATTTTGAAGAATCGTTTAAAAAATAACTACTGCTAAAGGTTACAGTATGACATGTAACACTACATTTAAGTAATGATACTTTGATTATTGTATTATTTTTATTTGATGTACCCAGATAGATTTTGACTTGTAAAAGTGCCCTTGACGCCTATTTACAGAATAAATATTTTTATTTTGATTTATATTGTCACGATGAATCAGGTTTTATGTGGTTCCCTTTATTATTGTTCTTGGTAGCTATTAACATTAAGCCGCTTCCTTTCAAAATAAATTCTGATATAATATTTTGTATGAACCATTTTTTTATACAGTGTAAAGAGAGCTAAATAATTTATAGCGCACTATCGCCATATTTTTTTGCTCTACGAGTTGCAAGTAAGGCTCTCATGATTTCTTTTATTTTCCTAGGAAAAGAGTTAATTACAAAGTTATTATTCCTATTCGCAAAGTTAAGATGTGTAATTAGTATTCTAATTCTGAATATAAAACTCCCGTGAGTTTCAGACATTGAAATATAATAAACGGGTCACTCACGTCTTCAAGGTCGAGTACCGCACCGCCGCCGTCAGCATCAGCCAGCCGGTCGAACCGCGAGACGCGTAGTGCGAGACGCGCGGACGGCGCGGCTAGTTTTCATGATTAAGGGCCACGTATTGGTCCGAAACATGTCGAGCTATATTCTACCTTGAAGACGAGAGTGACGCGTTTATTATATTGTAATTCTGCTGCATATACGTAATGTCTTCTTTTGCGTGGACTAGCGTGGAATGTCAATTTAAGATAGTCATTGGCACGTCGATTATTGACACCGAAGTAAAATTACTCGATATTTTGCTACTACAGATAATGGACCATAAAAACCCGTCAGACATACCAGCAGTAGAAAAAAACAGGAGCGGAAATAATGTTTTGTTACTCGTTGTATTATGTGGCTTTATGCCTATTAGTTGTGGTGTTGGCACGTGTTAGGAGGACGCGAGCGTTATATAATAGCATCGATATAATTATATTTGTACCTGCGCTTTCCGAATTTCTCTGAATAATCGCAGTTTCTATTCCATCCCTTAGGGAATGGTTTCCGACATAAAAGTTCCGGTATAAAAATCGCATGTTCTATGTTCTAAATAGGTAGAAAGAGGTACGTTGCAACTATTAATAATATTAGTATGGATAATTCCCATAGGAAGGATCGCTATGGTAACTAGTGGATTTAGTATTCGTTATGTTAGTTTACTAATATATGGTTATTCTCATGACTCTTGGCTATTTCCCTTCCTTCGCGAGATTTAAAGAGTTGTCGGTAAACTGATTCTCAAGTGTACCATAGTCCATAACTATTTACGTATGTTTCTCAGTACCTACTCTACACTCCGTCATAAATTTAACCCCGTGATAATCAGCCGTGTGCGTATTGATCAGTAGTCGCTTTTTTGCTTGAACTTAAACGTTTAGCCTATGTATATTTACATTTCCAAGGTAGTAAAATCCTCTCTACAATATTTGTATCTTAGTTTATCAAGAAGAAGTAAATAGGCAGTATATGCACTATATCGATTAAGACTATTTTGATATTTCTTTATTGCAAATATGTATAAGTAGCTTTTTCCCGCGGCTTCGTATATGTATGTAGGTATGTATCGATGTCATTATCGTAATCGGCTCCCCGAAAGATGACATCCATATCGACTTTTAAGAAAAATAATAGTCCGCCATCTTGAATCTTTAGGGGAGCAATTTCGAAAAACGTTGAAATACCTTTTGTTGTATTTAAACAGAGAGTCCATATACGAATATAATCAGTAACTTCAAAAAAGATTTGGTCCCAGTACAAACTTGGAACCCCCTTTTCAGCTCTTTAGAGGAGCAATTTAGAAAAACGCTAAAGTGCTCAATATATTTAAACAGAGAGTCTATATACAAAGATTCAAATCTCTCACTTAAATAAATACGTGTTTTCTCGTTACACAAACTCTCATCCCTTTTTTGTCCCCTTAGGGGATGAATTTCGAAAAATCCTTTCTTATCCCTAGCCTACGTTATAAATTTAACCGACTGTGCACAAATCAACTCTCTAGCGTTAGCGGTTTCGGTTGTGCGTATAAATCAGTCAATCAGTCAGTGTGTGAGGACTTCTTCTTTTATATGTATAGAGTAGCGGCTGCCCGTGGCTTCGTCCGCGTAGATTTTAGATGGTAACAAAGATAATAAATTAAGCCTATTTTTTTCTGTCAGTTGTCTGATGCTGTTAATCTTTTGTGAAAAATTACTCAAAAGAAAGAATAAATGTTCGCTAGCCTGGATTTGAAAATGGACGTCATTTTCGTAATCGGAACCCCGAGGAACCACGACGATGACACCCATATAGATTTTTAAGAAAAATAATAGTCCGCCATCTTGGATTTAAAAATGCATGTCATTTCCGTAATCAGAACCCCGAGGAACCTCGAAGATGACACCAATATCGATTTCTAATAAAAATAAATATCCGCCATCTTGTATTTGAAAATGCAAATCATTTTCGTAATCGGCACCCTAAGAATCCTTGATAAAGACACCCATATAGATTTTTAAGAAATATAAATGTCCGCCATCATGGATTAAAAAAAATTTTTTTTTTGAAGCTACAACTGTTTTATTAATATTTTCTAATTTCTTAGTTCAATCATTTCATTTGACAATTGTGTATTAATTTTATTTATTGTAATGGGAAACAAAGAGCGTTATATAACACATAAGTTCTATAGTATATTATGTAACTGGTGTATAAGAAGGTATAAAAAGGCAAGTGGTGTGGGTTGCGATGTGAGCCTTGGCGAACATCGCAAGTAAAGACACCACGAGCCTTTTTATACCAGTTATACACCGTTGCATACAATACTTTTTCTACGACTCATTTCAAATAAAAAATAAGTATTTTTCAGACTTTTCATGCGCCATATTTTCCCTTAGTAATTGTGCAAGTTACCTACGCAATTTCTTCTGTAATGCTATATAACTTCGGGGATTTTTTAGAAGAATCAACGTTCCTACACATTTTCTTCATGCACAAAAAAAAACGTTTTATTTAAGTAATATGATCATTAAACAGCTTGAATGTTTTCGTTTTCAATTAGGAATTTGGTGGGAGATCAAAAATATGACACTTTGTTTATGCTTTGTTTTTTTTTTAATTTGCAAGACTTGGCATTAGACCTAAACTGAAGTCAAATCCGGATCGAATGTTACTTAACTGTTTCGTTTTTATAAATATATCCGAAAATAGATAAAACTTGTTAAACAACACAAAAAAATGATAAATGCATGTATTTGTATTAGTAAATAATATATTATGCATTACTTAATACATAAAAACTATAGCAAAGTTGCGTTAAGTTGGCAGCACTGATTTTAATCATAAAAGTTTCACTTGAACACACCAAACAATGACTACTAAACAATAGTATTTGTAGCAGTCTGTGGCACCAAGGAGTGTGTTGTTGGGCAATAGACTAGATAGACTTTTTACATAATAAATAAAGTATGTATTTATATTAGAGTTCATGATTGCGTAAGTCGCGAAAAACAGTACAGGAGTAGAAAAAACTATAAATAATAAAAGGCCTACAAACTAAACTTATAATAAAAAATAAATAATCTAAAATAAGGGGTCCCCCCGCGGCATAGTGCCAAAGATGATGGCAGCATTTCCTCGCGCGTCCTGCTTATGCGTTGAGCGAGGAAGCTGCCAGCCCTTTGGTCATCAGTGGTGTCCAATAATCTTTTAGCAAGTTTCTTGAAGAACTCTTGGCCCCTGGGACCCCACGGACCGAGAGTCTCTACACCGAACGGAACAAAGTTGTATTCGGTGCCGAAACCCCTATATTTGTTTACCTTAGCCTTTTCGGCCGCCTCAGCAGCCGCACCCGCTCTGGTGGAAGTTCCGTGGAAATGGGAAGGGGCCAACGTGTCCAGACAGATGGCGTCCACACTAGTACACGTTCCATCTTCCACGGAATCAAAGACATTCCATCCGGTCTCTTGCCATCGTCTCTAAGAACACCGGGAGGCTCTGAGTAGCGCCGGCACGTTGACGATGGCAAGAGAACGGCGGATAATGTCATTGAGTGCGGCATGTCTTGAGAAGCGGCCTGCGCTCTTAAAACAAGAAAGTCCGTGATGTCCCAGGGTGTCAACATCATTGCCGCAGGGGCACCTGTGTGGAGCACAAACCCGGACTCCAAGTCGCAGGCAGGTTGCCACGTGCAGAGTATGGACTTCGAGGAAGGTGCCGGTATGCACTGATGGGTAGGCGGGGCAGCTAAGATTCTGGCTCGATCGGAACCTGCGCTGCGACTTAAGAGGGAATCGTTAGCAATTTTACATGGGATGTCATCCCAGGTCCTTTGGGATATTAAATTTTGAGGGAAATTCATACCCGGGCAGGCAATGGACCAAGCGTTTTTGGCCTCCGTCAAGCCAGCAGTCTCATAGTTTTCAGGGAAGTCCCTAAGGATTTTACCTATGAGATTAGCCGAGCTATGAACGGAAGACAAAAACGCCGGTGCCGAAATACTTGTAATTTTGCGTATCCCTATCCCACCATAACGAACAGGAAAGGATGCTTGAATCCAGGAATCTTCGCTGAGAAGCAAGTTCAAAATTGATTCTAGATTGGATTTGATCAATTTGAAATTTAATGAAAGGGCAGCAGCAAAGAACATAAGTCAATTTTGGAACAACTGGACTGGACTGGAACTGGTGGACTAATTTCAAGAAGACGACTTTCATAATTTTGAAATTTGGCTGTGGAGGCAGAAATAAAGCTCGAAAAGGATACTTCGAAGACAAAAGATCCTAGGAGGCAAAGTGAGCTTCTGGCTATAAATTTTATATTTGGCGTCAGGGTTTCAATTTTTTGTTTTACGTCATCAAAATTTCAAGCAGTTTTTTATAAAAAGTTCGCATTTACTGAAATTTAATTCCAAGCCAATAGCTTGAAATTTAGATTTTTATGGTCGAAAGGTCTGAAATAACAGTGTCCAAATCGCCTCCAAGAGTTCCATCGTCTAGGTACCAGATATTAAATTTTGATTTTAAATGTTGAATTATAGGATTTAAGCCAAACTGAACATTGCCGGCCCGAGTGGATCACCTTGCTGACAGCCAACTTCTGAAGATATCACGTGTGAACATTATAACCTCATATACGTTAAGTGAGTCATTAAATTGTACTTTTTAAATATTTCTCTGCACTAGTGCCTCGGTTTCACTCCCGCCAATATTCGTACTGCTTGTTTTTGCAGTTTAAACACTTTGTTGGAGTCGGTCGAGTTTCTATAGGTACAAAACAATACCGTGTGACATAAGTGAAAAGAAATAGGCATAGTAGATTTGAAGCGTCACTGGTGACAATTGGTTTCATAGCCTGTATTACTATATGAAATAAATAAAAGGCACCTTTTAATATACATAACATGTTTATTTAATTTGCAATTTATTCAATAATATTTATCATTTTATCGTAAGGAAGGGACAAATATATTTATTTAAAATATTCACAAATATAGATACAATAATACATATTAAGAAAGGAATTATAAATTACGTAACTAAAAATAACTATAAATAACTAAATACTAAAAAACAATATCAAAATTAGGCCCCCTAGGTATTGTACCCATTACGCAGGCAGCATTCCCGCGCTGAATTGTGATGGCAATTCTTTGTGCGAGAAAGCTGCCCGCGCCTGGGTCGCCTGTCGCCTCCCTAAGACGCTTGCTGAGCTCCCTGTGGAGTCCCCGCGCGCACTTACCCCATGCGCCAAGTGTCTCGACGCCAAATGCGATAAAGTCGTATTGGGCGCCGAGACAGTTGTATTTAGCTGCCTTCAAAGTCTCCCGCGAGCCCGCCGCCGCCCCGGCACGTTTGCTGGTCGATGAGAGGTAGGACGCAGCCAGGGTGTCGGCGCAAGTGGCATCCCATACCAGCGGGCGACCCCTCTTCCAAGGGATCAACGACATCCCATCAGGGCGCTTACCATCGCTCCGCACGATCTTTTATCGTAATATAAGACACTTTTGACTACTCATGTAAATTGATAACCCTGAAATACAAATACCAACTCGCACTATCATCCCGTATACCCCGTTCGTAACACCAACTCTCCCCAGCCATGACCGAACTGTCCCTGTTGAGGTCACAACTCACCCCTCAATACATGCCTACTCACCCATAAAAATCCTTAAATGCAGTTGAATCGTTTTCTATGTTCAAACCATTATAAATAAGGAAAATATAACATATGTTTTTCTATTTTCAATAAGCCTCGTAAGTATATACACGATGTTTTAATGTTTATTTGGGCACAAAAAGACTGGCGTATTAAAGCAAACGAGTCAAAATCTGTGCACGTATCATTCACACTTCGCCATGGCACTTGCCCACCAGTTAAACTGAACGAAGTTCAAATACCACAATGTGATGATGTGCGGTACCTGGGTATCTACTTAGACAGACGTCTCACATGGCGGAAGCATATTTTTACCAAGAGAAAAGCACTCAGCCAGCAACTACGTAAACTATACTGGCTAATGGCGAGGAAGTCTAAATTATCATTGGAAAACAAACTTCTGCTATACAAATGTATACTCAAACCCATTTGGTCTTACGGAGTGGAGCTGTGGGGCACAGCAGCGAACTCAAACATAGAGATCCTCCAGCGATTTCAATCCAAAATGCTGCGTATGATAACAGATGCACCATGGTATATCACTAACAACCAACTTCACCAAGACCTGAACATACCAACCGTTAAACAAGAGATATCCATCAAACTGAAATCTTACGCAAAAAGAATTGAAAAGCATCCAAACCTGCTGGCCTGTAATTTAATGGACAAAAGAGCATGCCCCTTTAAGAGACTAAGGCGGAGAGCCCCGCAAGACCTAATATAGTCGCAACAGACAATATTTAACTAATGGATTTGTCAATGGACAAATACCATTCATGCCAATAACAAAGCACTTAACTCTAGCTAAATGCCTGCTTGACACAGGCAGATTGCAAGATAGAAAGGATATTAAAAAAAAAAAAAAAAATTTGGGCACAAACTTAAATCGATTTGTGTTTCGTGCGCCTTCTTTCTGACACGTTAAAATTGGCGCGCGTGGAAGTGAGATCTCGATAAAAAAAAACCGACTCCAACACAATTCAGTCAGATAGACGTTAGGATTGATGTATGACTAGGTTTCCTTGATAAATCCCACCCCTATGCATTCTAATGCATATAATTTGAAATTGAATTCAGCAGGAAACACTTTAAGGTCGACAGATAAGTAAAAGTTATTCCTAGAATTAATCTAGATGCTACAATATTATGCACGATGAATAATTTAATTGGTGTATAAGTCTGCAAAGTTCGATTGAAATAAAATTAGTAAGCCTGTAGTTTTTGCTTGTCATGTCCCCTGTGCTAGTTTGACTGGGTTTTGTTGTTTAGTTAAGTTCTTATGTTTAGGTTCATTGGGAAGTCGACGATGGATATTGGGAAATAGGACATCCTCGTGTATCGCGTATGTATGAATTCACTTACAAAACTTATCTTAATGATATTTACTACAAATTAGATTACCTAAAAATATTGTTACTAAAAACATGCGGAAAAAAATATCACCAAATTATGAGCAGAGAGAGCATAAAAATGTTCAGTCACTGCGAAGTTATGTCTGTATGTAATAAAGTTAAACTATGTATCTTAATTGAAAAATATACTTATATAGACATAGACGAACTAGAAACAAATGTAAGACAAAAGAATCCTAGAAAAAAAAATATGCCACAGCTAGCTAAGTTTAAATTACCTAAGTGTTAATGTGCCTGGTAAAAGAAATGTCAGATATCGACTTCCGTATATTGTATAATAAATCAACTATGTAAAGAACTTCAGCAAAGATATTTAAACAGCTTCAAGTTGATACCGGCTATAAAAAGTTATGTGAATCACCTTTGTTGTAATGTAAGTAAAATTTACTTACAATTACATTTAATGTAAATAGTTCGCAATGATATACTCATAGCGAACTATTCACCAGCATATAAACCCTTGAGGTTTCCGTTAGTGAAACGATGTTTACATTTTTCTGTATAAATAGTTTTTGGCCAATAAATAAAAAAATGAAAATAAGACGTGCAAAAAAATATACGGAATTTCCGTACAGCTGACTGTAAAGTTCAACTTACACGGCATCAAATTAAAGGCAAAAAATGTTCCACTATGAATAATTTTGTACTCCCAGTGAAACATTTCCAGAACTAGATATTTCAATTTCATATTTAGTCCTAAAATTTTGATTATCCTTCGATACAGTCCAAATACCTTCGATTTACTCGCGAGAGGATCAAAAGCTCCAAAAGAGCCTTTGATCCTCTCGCGAGTAAATCTACTAAAAATCTATAGCTGATATCTACACGACACTCGGGCCTATCGCTCTTTACTTTCGTATATCGTTATGGTTCATTAAAATAGACGTCAAAAAAAGTTTAATTTAACACGATATCTGATTTAGAGACATTTATAAAGGTATTAAGTATATCGTTATAAAATACCGCTAATATATTGATGTTTCTTTTATATATAATATAAAAGAAACATCGATATATTAGCGGTTACTAATGAAAGCAATACAAATTACATTAATGTTCCAATATAAATAGTTAACAACATATATAATAATTACTTTCAAACACTAACGGAATTATTGTAGTTACGATATAGCCACGTAGCCTTATTAGGAGGCATTAGAATTATTTTTGGTTTTATCTACTCGGAACAGTTGTGAAAATGAATTGTGCAGATTACATATCCAGTAAAACAGTATATTTCAGGTTAAACTTCACCCATTTCAAGGCTCAAGGGCAATCATACTTTAAAGCTTAATATTTAGAGCTTAATAGGTGTAATTAAGTCCAATGACAATACAATAAAAAAAATACATTGAAAAGGATTGAATTCATTAAATAACATTCTTATGCGTATGTTTTGTTTGATAAAGTAATAGTAGGTAGTAAATAATTAATATCAAGTGAATTTGGTCTATCGTCTGAAGCCGATTATTTTAGACGTTTTACTTGGTAACTAAATATCACGTATCTGTGCCTGTTTAGTGCAGGGGATAGGATTTCCTTATGGTTTTCTGTCATTAATAGCAACACATAGTTCCTAAAATTAACTTGTCATAGGAAATATTTACGCTCTTCAAAATCGAATCTGATGAAAACTGTCGACGAGATCAAACTCTAATTTAAACACAATAATTAACCAACAATTGAAGTACCTAAGAACATGAAATAAAGGTAGTTACTCACGTGCAGAAGCAGAGAGAGCCGCGTCATGTTGCGCGCGCGCCGACGAGTGGTGCTCGAATGGCACCGCGGAGCGCCCGCGCAATTTCGGTTAGTGCGGTGCTGGAAGAGCCTTGGACTTATCGATGCACAATCTGTCTCACCTGCTGCTTCAGGTAATTTGACTCCGAGGTGACAATTCTTCCGATGGCGGTTAAGAGTCTCATCATTATGCCGTAGAGCGGGATGCCTTGATATGAGTTGTCTAGACATCGATTATAATATAAATATTAGACAGCGCCCTTACTGTTAATTAGTATTGAAGCACACTATTTATAGTGGAATCATCTTACACCACTCTATACCGACAACGTTGAACTCCCATGGTGGCGATAGTCTGGTACGATGCGTGTGACGATACGGTTAAGACTAGATATGAATGCGATAGCCTTTTTGGTAGGTAAAGATAAATTGCGCTAAGATTTGCAGGCACAATCATGGTGCGTGAATACGCTAATTCTCTCGGACTTCATTCAACAACGTCTCACTCAATTCATCAGTGAACGAAAACCGTATTCGATTTGACTGCTCGTAGTATCCTGAGCCTGACATTCCAACACAAGCATATCTTTGGCACCCAAGGAATAAGCACTTTGATATGATCGTGTCTAATAATTTTGGTTTAAAACGGTATCTAGGCTATGGAGCAAGATACACGAATCATACTAACCTTAGGTCATATTAACATTTTCGCCGCCATTGACTCGATATAAAATCAGTACATTTAGTGTCCCACACGCCATGACTTCATATCACTGTAAAGCCACCTACGTGCTATCAAGGTTCATTTTCAGTGTTTTGCTAAGTACAAAGATTTTGGCGTGTGAAACACAACGTACCGAATGTACTGTGGTGATGAAGAGGTTAACTAAACTTAGACGGGCCACGACGAGCTAGCAAAGAGTAAAAACTAACCGGTCACTTCTAGTTATCTACATCTGTAGGTACGTCCTTGCTGGCGAATGCAACGACACGCCCAGCGGCAGTGCTTTGTCCTACTAAACTGATAAGCTTCCAATTATAATTAGCCTTATTGCGAACCTTGCCTCTTTGCTTTCTACGAGTAGTAAGCATTGATGATACTTCTTGCCTGAGGTATATACCGATGTGCACTATGTTTTTAGTCTGGCACATGAAACTCGAGAATGAAATTTAACTATATATCTAGGTCAAATACGTCACACGTCACTTAATTGTTGTTTCAGTGGAGACAAATATTGCCTTAAGTTCACTAGCTTTTGCCCGTGACTTCGTTCGCGTGGAATTTAATGGCTTTTTTTTATATTGAGATTTAATTGCTATGACGCTTACCTAGTCATCGCTCTTCCATACAAACTTCCACCCCTTAAGAGATGATTTCCGGGATAAATGGGTAAAAAGTATCCTATGTCCTTCCCCGGGACTCAAACTATCTCCATACCAAATTGGATCTAAATCGGTTCAGTGGTTTAAGCGTGAAGAGATAACAGACAGACAGACACACTTTCGCATTTATAATATTAAGTATGAAGTATGGATATGGATAATTGGCTGAAGTTACCTACCTTTAATATCGTCATCTGCTTGAAATTTTCCAAAAGGTCAACGATGACATTTAAATACGAATCATAATACTGTGATTAAAGTTAAGGTATGTACATTCATGCAATATATACCTATATTCTGCCGGCGCCAGATATAGCTTCCCTTGTTTGAATATTTTGTTTGATTGCTATGTATGGCAGGAACTTTGATTCAAACTTTCAATATGGTACACAAAAAGTGCATAGTTTCCGAGATATAAGCGAAAATCTCTAAATAATAGATATTATAGGATCAACTACAATTAGAGCAACACAAAGAAGGAAAATGAGATGCAAAGTTTTTGATCACTAAAATGCTCCGTACTGATTGGTAGCGAAATTTGACGTCACAGCTCTATAGCCCTTTAGCCTCGTACTACCGTTTTATGGGAAAACGGGTAATTTGCCGTTTTGGTCGTGAAATATTGTGTTTATGTACATAGTTGCCATACAATTCCTTTTTTGTTAAAACATGAGAATTTCATTGGTAACCAAAGAGAATACAATCACTACGTTTTATTGGTAACTTCCAATTTAAATTTGGACTATTAAAAAAAATAACATAATGCGAATCTTTTTTTTATCTATCTAAATTACTTTTTATTGTTATAATTTGAAGGTTTTCTACCCATTTAGCCACACTATGTTATAAATTTTGACATGTGTCAAATACCCAATTACATGCATGAGAGGTTTACCTATATTAAAATCATTTGAGTTGGCCCTGTTGCATCAAAGTAATTCGTTTAAAAGCTATTTAACGATAAAATTCAAGGATTAAATAAATAACGGTCAAACAAGACCCAAGACAGATTTAAGAGCCAATTATTTTTTTTAGACATTAGGTTAACTAAAAGAATTTCAAAGTTACTTCATTCGCTTCATTGCATTCGAGAAGCGTATACATATTGCATAACGACTCCATCTATCCATTCTCGCTCAAACTTATTGAATGCAAAGTCTTAACTGTAGTTCTGTTCTGGGACAGTAATTACTTTTCAAAGTATTCAATAGATGGCAGGAGTAGTGGCGCAAAATAAAACTTTGTGAACTCTGTAAGACTTAAGGTAATTTGAAAATCGAAAATACCATCTTGTTCCGTCTTGTACAGTTGAGCATCTTTATCTGAACACTGCGGTCTACGAAAAACATGTAATTAAACCTTACTAGGCTACACACCTATGCGGCTGAGTCAAATAAAACATAATTCAATATCTTACTGGAATGCCAACAATCGGCTCCCGTGTGGTGCCGGGTCGCCCGTGAGGTGCTTGGTTAGAATAGCACTTCCTTTCTTTCCGCGGGTATTACATGTCAATTTATTTATTAATGTCATTAATTACTGTTATGACATATATGTATATATATATATATATATAAAATAATAAGGTATTAGAATTAAATTAACAAACTTAAATATGAGAAATAAAAAAAAATTAAAGAATTACATTATCAAGTCAAGGGAAGGACAAAAAAATATAAACATTAATAGAATTATAATAGTTACAATTACATTATTACCAAGGCAAGGATAAATTACAAACAAAAATAAAATAAAAATTAATTGACAGTAATAAGTTATAATAAATATCCACCGGCATTTTATTAATTTACCATATTTACGCACCTAAAAATTAAAAATAGTAACTGGCTTTAAGTTTCTTCTTTACTTGTTAATTATACTGGACTAAAACTACAAGACATAAAATCACTATTAAAATTACACACTATTAATGCAAATCAAACTACGTTGGCATTACAATGTTATGCTACTGCGAGTTACCATGGATTCCAGTGGTATCTACACGATACGGAGTCAAAAAGATAATAAAGGTGGCTGTCACTATCCAGTATTTCATTTAATAGCATCAGTGATTGGTGTAAAAGAGTGGAAGCGAGCGCACGAGTCCTACTTCGCCGGGGGAATGGCGAAGAGATCGCGGCGACGTGGGCGGAGCTGCTTTGCGGAGAGACGAGTAACCCTGAGTGCTATTTGACTTAATAGTTGGGGATTTGATATCAAGACTCGTGTTAATTGCAAGAAATATTTTACTTGAGGTAGAGGTAAGGATGGTACCCGTATAATTTATTGTACAGGAAACGGACGAACGCCTTTTGGACTCTTTCAAGAAGCAGCGTACACTCATGCGGATTCGAAATTATGGCATTTTTTTCGAGCTTACTGCGAGCAAAACAAAAGCATTGTACATGATACTCATGGCCAGGGCCATCTTTCCCACTGGGCACTATGGGCACTTGCCCAGGGCCCCGCGATCGATAGGGGCCCCCTAGTTCCCGCCAGATCACCAAACGATAACCAGGGCCATCTTTCCCACTGGGCTGTACCCTAATGTGCCCAGGGCCTCCAATTGGTTAAAGACGGCCCTGCTCATGGCGTGCCGGCAGGTGAATAATTTAGACTGACGGATGACGAAGCCTAGACACCCCCTAGCCTCGTTACCAGACCTTGGTTATGTGCGGGTTGAAAATTAGTTTGGGATCAAACCATGTGCCGAGATCTGTGACTTCCTTGGTGTGTTTCAATAGTTTGCCCTCTATTGAATACGTATAATTTATAGGTAGCCGAACGCGTGTATAAGTCATTACCGTGCATTTGTGCGTTGAGTGTGAGACTTGATATTGGCCCAAGCACAACCCTATCAATGTCCTTTAACATACCTAAGTAAATAAAGAAGTTTATTCTGTTTATTGACAGCGTCAACACGCAATTTCAATACCCTATCACAATAGAAAGGATAAGAGCCAGTCAAGTGGTTACAAGCAGGATAACTCACAAAACGATCCGCAGCTGCATTGTAGATGGCCCAATATAACTCGGAGTTCCGGTGACTCATTATTGCGAATCTAAGTGTCAAATTATACTGGGTAAGAGGAAGATCGATGATGTACCGAGGGAGAATTGTTTGACTTGAGATCTGTTTCTCTATCCCTTACAACATCTTCCTTATGTTACGAAGTCTCCAACCTAATTATATGAATAAAATTACAAACCCACAATTGAAATGATCCGTACCTACACATACTTATATAAAAACTTCACACAGATCAACAGGTAAGTGTCCTCGGGTAGTTTCGAAAGTCGGGTAATTCTGAAAATAACGAATTCCTGTCTAACTAACCGCTTTTATTGCATCTCATCATCACCATCATCAAAAAGAAATGTTAAATTTTTTGTTGATGGTTGGTAGTGCAACAAAATCGCTTAGTTAGACTGGAATTTGTTATTTTCGGAATTACCCGACATTCGGAATTACCCGAGGACACCTTAATTATTAAAAATATGTAGGTAGGTATTGTAGTTATGTTTCTAAGTAAAATTTTCGGTTGAATCCATACTTACTAATGGTATAAGGGATATATTTAATAACATCAAAAAATACTGATTCGCACATCAACAAATGTACTAATTTCACAGAATAAACTCCATTCCATTCCACTCCATTTTGCTGTGAACTTACATTTTTGCTGTGCAAATAAGCAGGTTTAGGTTGTTAGGTTTTCTTTATGTGCCTTTAAATGGGTACCAAGCGGAAGTAATTCTGTCTGTCTCTTACCTATTTACGCTAAAACCGTTGAACGGATTTAGATGAAATTTTGCATGGAGTTAGTTTGTATCCCGAGGAAGGACATACGAAATTTTATCCCAATAACCACCCCTAAGGTGTTAATAGTTTGTATCGAGGTGCTATATATATGTATAGATGACTTCCACGCGGAGGATGTCGCTGGCAAAAGCCAGTTAGTAAATAATTCAGTTTATTTTTCGCTTTTTAGGGATCCGTACCAAAATGATAAAAAAGGAACTAGAATATATTTCAGTTTGTTTGTCTGTCACATCGCTAAATACCTCAAGAACTACTTATGCTATCGATTTGAAATTTGGAACAGTTATAAAGAAGGGTAACTTAGAAACATGTTCCCTTTTTAATATATTTTCTGTGTAAAATGACGATGTGGTTAAAACTTGAAAGACTATAGCGTGAATATGTCAAGTACGGTGTCATTTGTACGGCTTGATTTGCACATTGTAAAACAGTTTTATTTTACTGTGTGTCATTTTCGTTTTATGAGGAAAACTATGAAAAAAATATCATTCTCTCCGAAGTTAATCAAGGAAAAAATATGGAATTATCACATAACGTATATTTTACAGGAAAAATATGATTATAGCTCCATGTAGGTTTTCTTTTTTTTATCATTAAATAACATTTATATAGTACGATTGTAATTTAATCACCTTTGCAAGTATTTTTTTTTTAAATCCTACGTGATTATGCTGAAAGTATCTACCTATTTTTAAATAATGAATAAAAATTTAAATCGGTTCACGTGATAAAGAATTATCCTTGAAAAACCGCCATACATTCACAACAAAATTCGCCAATAGATAGCGCTATAACCATGGCATTGAGATTTTCCTGAATTAACAGGGTTGGAACCGGTACACAATTTTTTTTTATGATTTTATTCTACCGTTTTGTCGGCGTCATTGATATATGTATACTCATGCCAAATTACAGCTTTCTAGTACTAACGGTTACTGAGAAAAGCGGGGGACGGACGGACGGGCATGGCGAAACTATAAGGGTTCCTTGTTTACTACGGAACCCTTAAAAAGCTATATAATCTAAATGTTAAATGCGAGGGCCCAACCTCGCAAGCGGAGCACAGCGCGCACCACGCGACGCGTGCAGGCGGCGCGCGAGGGCGCGGGCGGCGCGCGGGGAGCGGGAGCCACGGCGAGCCCTACTCCATGCCCCACGCACACATCGAAGCCGGCCGCTATATAAGGACGCGCGCGCGCGGCAGCGGAGTCAGTCTTTGTCTCGGCTCCGTGGCGGACACAAGGGCTGACCAGCCTAGAGCGCGGTGCGGGCTACCGGATTCGCGCCTAGGTACCTATAGGCAAAGCCTCAGAGGCCGCGTGTGTTATCTCCCTCGGGAGCCGCGTGGCTTGCCTCTGAGGTTCTATCCTTCCTCCCTCTTCCCGATCCCCCTGTAGTTGCGGCGCGGGCGAAACCGGGTACGTTCTGCCAGGCTCACACCTGGTAGTTGCGGCGCGGGCCAAACCGGGTACGTTCTGTCAGGCTCACACCTGACAGTTGCGGCGCGGGCCAACCGGGTACGTTCTACAGGGTCCCTCGTTCTCCGGAGAGCGATCCGCCATCCAAACCTCCTGTAGCTATCCATCGTGTCCGTAACGTCCTACGGGACCCACGTTATTCGTAGCTTAAGTTTACCGTCAAACATTAGATAAGGCTTTCATTATCAATAAAGGGCATAAAAGACCCATATTTATATATTAAGTAAATCTGCGTTTTTCTATTTAACCTAGCGTGATTCCTTCAAACCCTGAGCTAGCTAGGAAACCTTCACTACGCCCTTCAGGCGGAAGGATATGTGTGGCTCGCCCTCAGCGACAACCATCACATTTGGCGCCCAACTGAAAAACTCACGTTTTACTAGCTCAGAAGGACTAGACTAGATAGCTTCATATTTATAAATAACCGACACACAGGAATATTAGCATTTGCGACGCATCCGCCCACCCGATAGAAGGGGAGAGTTCTGACACCACATTTCGCCATTTACGTGTATAATTATAACCGTTTTACCCCACTTAGTCCGCCGTTCACCCGCCCGCCAGTACGAGCAACATCACCAAGGACAGGTTTGCTCCATATCCCGCCCGCCAGTCTTCATCAGCGCCTCAGTAAGTAAAAATACACTTGACACAGTCACACCGTAAGCCCAGAGCGTCGCTCCCGCCGGAAAGCGAAGCCCGCCGCTTTACTAATGTCTACAACTTGGATATACCACCTGAAGAAACCAGAACTAGTGAAAGAGGCCGAGGAGAGAGGTTTGTCAACAGAAGGACTGACCGTGGAAGACATTAGGAAACTTCTTGTAGAAACCGTGAGAAACGCGGAGGAAAGCAGAGCCGAAGAATTTAAAACTCCGGAGAAGAAACAACCCATAGAAATGGGAAACAACGAGGACCAGCACAAGGTAAAAAACCTTAGTAAAATCATAAAGGAATGGAACTTAACATTCACAACGGCGAACAACGCGGTCGAATTCGTAGAGAGACTCGAGGAACTAGTGTCAGCGAGCGGCATCGAGAAGGACGAGGTACTACCGACCCTACCGCAAATCTTACAAGGTAAAGCCTTGCTATGGTACCGGAATAACGCCAAGTCGTGGCAAACATGGGACCAATTCCTGGAGTTATTTAAATTATACTACTTTCCGAGTAATTATGAAGAGGACCTGATCGAGAGAATTGTAGCAAGGAAACAAAGGTACAGAGAACGCTTTACGGATTACTTAACCGATTTACAAACTTTAATGAGGAGATACGACAGGCTTTCCAATGGCGAACAGTTACACCGCATCCACGAAAATATGGTAAAGGAATACAAGTTATACATCAAAAAACAAGATTACAGCGACCTACCAGGACTCCTAAAACTTGCAGCAGAGTACGAGAACATATCCGCAACGACATACAGAGACCGTTACGCAGCATACCCAGACACAACCGGAAACCAGGTCAGGCCGCACCAGCAAAGACAATGGGCCCAAAACCAGGTAACACCCCAACTAGGAACAAGCGCAGACAGAGGCCAAGCCCGTGACCAACGCCCAGAGGGTGCCAGAATGGAAAACGGGAGGGGAACGAAAATACACCCCAAGTACGACCCGAAAACGTGCTGCTGGTCGTGCGGTAAACCGGGACACGACGCGATGGAGTGCAGATCCAAGCGCCAAATTTTTTGTAGCGGCTGCGGAAGAATGGGCGTACTAAGCAAGGATTGCTGCAAGACGGGGATCCGTCAAAAGAGAGAATTCCTAGGCGAGGCGAACGATCAAACCCGTGAAGATAACCGAATTTACACAGAAGCGACAATAATGGGTACCACACACACTTGCTTGGTGGATACGGGATCCACAAACACCTACATTAATGAGCACGTGTATAACGCCTGCCAAGGACAGGGGGCGTTAGAAAGACACACTCAGAAAGGAATCGTACTAGCCGACGGTACGAAAACGCAAATCACTAAGAGTCTTTTGGCGAACATACAGATGAAAGGGGCAAGTATCAAGCACTGGGTACGGGTGCTACCATCAGCCGCGCATACAATCATCGGGATGGACGTGTTAAAACGAGTGGGAATGGCGATAACATGGGCAGGCGAGACACCGGAGACAATCGGGGCAGCCACAACGGAGCACCAACCACTCGAACCACAAGCGCCACCCACAGGACATCCAACAGCCAAAGCCAACGAGAGCGAAACACGCACCGTCAATGACTTGCACCTTACCAATCAAGTCCTAACAGAGGCTCAAAAGAAAAAACTCGCAGACACATTGCAGCACCAGTTTGAACTATGCGAAACCAGCCCCAAAGGCAATACGTGGACCGAACACAAAATCAAATTAAAACACAAAGAACCAATTAAACAAAGATATTACCCGAGGAACCCGAAGCAACAAGAAATCATAGATACTCACGTGAAAGAAATGCTACAACAGGGGATCATTGAAAAGTCCAGTAGCCCGTACAGCTCAGCCCGTGCAGTAAACAAAATAGCCGATGAGTTATCCCGCAATCCCGTTGGCGCCGTTACCGAACGCGACTGGTACGAAACTAAACGCGCGCAAGTAGAAAACGGAACAGAACCGTCACAAGAATACCGCATAGAAACCGGAAAGTTATATTGGAGGGCACCCCACCTCGCACACAATAAATATACAGACCCCGATTCAGAATGGAAAATATGCGTACCTAAAGCCGACACACAGCAGATAATATGCCAAAACCATGATTTACCAAGTGCCGGTCACTTAGGAATAGCGAAAACTATCAAACGAATATCACAAAGGTATTACTGGCCCAGAATGAAAACGGAAATAATAAAATACGTAAGGAAATGTAACGCCTGCCAAAAACATAAGGTCTCTCAACAAAAAAAGAACGGACTCATGCACATAAATAACGCCATTACGGAACGCAACGGCCAGCACAATAGCAAAGGCATTCGAAGAGCGAATAGCGTTGCGCTACGGCTCACCGCAGGCGCTTTTATCCGACCGTGGACCACAGTATCTATCGAAACAATTCAGAGACGTACTACAAAAATACGGCACAGAGCACAGACTAACCCCGCCCTACAGTCCGAATTGCAACCCTACCGAACGTCAGAACCGGACTCTGGAAGTAATGGTCGCAACATTCATCGACGACAACCACAAACAATGGGACAAACATCTAGCAGAATTCAACTTCGCACTTCAGTACAAGAGTCAACAAAGCATACTCCGGCCTTCCTATTATACGGGAGAGAGTTAAGGAATCCCAAAGATCAAAACACATTACCGACCCCACGAGTGAGAGATACCAGCACACTACAAGAAGTGTACGAGCAAGTAAGGCAACACCAGAACAAAGCATCCACACTACAGAAAGTATATTACGATAAACAAAGGCGACACTGGGAACCAAAAGTAGGTGACATAGTACTAAAAAGAAACCAAGTATTATCCAATGCGGATAAAAGCTTTTGCGCGAAATTGGCACCTAAATACATAGGACCATTTATAATACAGGGACGGACTTCACCAGTAATATATACATTAAAACATACGGAGGGAAACAATAAAAACATTACAGTGCACATTAAAGACCTAAAAGCATATAGGCAGTAAAAACACACAGAATTCCACAGTATAACCACCGCCATTAAAATGAACGCCCACCCGGAACAACACACCGTTAGTATACACGCAGAACCGACTCACCGAGAAAGATGATCGGCAGCGACCCGAACGAAAAGCAACCGTGACGCAAAGGACATAAGGGCCATGTTTCATAAAACTTACAATTGTCAGTGACAGGAGATAGGTGACAAGTTGACAATTCGACAAGTGAACGTTTCATAACAAATTTGTCTAGAACTATTTGTCACCGAAAAACTGACATATTTGTCAAATTATTACAACAAGTCGACATTTTTCCGCGGCCCCTGGTTGACAGTCGAGGGCGCGCATGTAACCGCCGATACCTAAATAATGAATTTTAACACATTTAAACGACGAATACCTTACCTAAGTGGTAACCGAGCCCTAATCAACGTCGTTCGTATTTTTCAAGAGAAAGGGGGTTTTTCCCAAAGATAGGACTAGGCTTGAAGTATGTCGCGGGCAAGGGGCTAGCAACCTATCATTGCGATATCACATTTGCGCCGTTTATAAACCTACAGCTGCTAAAAGCGGCACGGAAATTAAATTTCATGGGCTCTGCCTACCCCCTTTCGGATGTATGTTTATGTATGGTACTGAGTGCATTGATTATTCGCACCCATATAAACACCAGTATATTTTTTTTTCTCGAGGGAGCCATTCCCGAAATGCTCGAAACAAATAAATAAATAAACCAAAACATTACATTAGACAGAGATATACCTCGGCCGCTATCAAAAAAATGAGGGTACCTCTGAACCGATAAAATAAAAATTACCCTCAAGATGAAAATAAAGAGTAACAACTCCTATATAAGGCGCCAAGGAACGGCCAGGGACACAAAACGTCACAATGAACCCGTGCGAAAGGAAGCCGACGAGGCCACAACCTCCTATAACAACCCGAGCGGTCACGGCGCCCCAAGACCTCCCAACAAGAAGGTCCTGCATATGGGGCCCCATAATTCAGGGCACATCGAGGGAGCTTCACATCGCCAAGAGGCCCTACGGAATCTGGCACGATGCAGAGCGGGCCAACCAGACGACCGAACCGACACCCACACCAGAGCGAGCTGAGGGGACGATCCAGTGGTCTGACCTGGACAGGGCCCCGGAGCTGAGCCAGGAGACGGTAGAGGAGGCATGGGCGCTCCTGGAATCCAGCGAGGAATACCTCGCATTTATCGCACATGAGCTGGGCGAAAACCATGACGCGGAGGAACCACAGCAGCGGGAACCGCAGCCACAACCTCAACCAGGAGCCCGCCGGAAGAAAAAGCGATCAGGGCGGAAGCGGAACGGCGGACAAAAGCGGGGGCTAGTGCGCCTACCCCGCACGAAGCAGAAGCCCCACTAGCACAGACGTCGCCAGGGCCCCTAATAATCCGCTAGTCCTCCGATTATTATTATTATTATTTTGTTGTTACTAAGAACAGTTTTTTTTATGTTTTATTTTTTTTGTTTACAAGCAGTGTTTAGTTATAGAAAACAAACACCATCGCTATTTTCATTACGTTTAGTTATCTTTATTACGGTCGTTATTGTTTTAGTTTGAAATAAAATAACAATACAGTTGGTTAAGGGCGTTTTATTAGGTAATGTACCAGAAATTAAACCGTTACCGCATAGTTACCGCACCCGAAGCCACGCGTGGTAAATACCATTTTGAACCTTATTGCATCGAGTCAAGGCTCTTTAAGGTTAACTAAGAATTGTTTTTATCACACGGTAAAGGGTAAAAATATAAGAGAATAATATACTTACTAAAACTTTACTTCTCACTTCCGACAAGCACTAAGGATAGCCAGGTAGCCAGTATATATAATAATACCGAAGTATAATTCACAGAAACATAAAGGTTATCACGAATAAATGAAACCGCAGCAATAATAGTCTAAACAAGTAAAATAATAAAACAAAACATAGATATAGCCACTTTAGACTACACATAAAAGCAATCTATAGGAAAGAAAACATCTCCGCGCCGGCAAGGCATACAAAGTTGTTTTTATATTTTTTCACGGTGATTTTTCCCCTAGGTAAAAATCTCCTGAAGGGGAGAGGCAATGCGAGGGCCCAACCTCGCAAGCGGAGCACAGCGCGCACCACGCGACGCGTGCAGGCGGCGCGCGAGGGCGCGGGCGGCGCGCGGGGAGCGGGAGCCACGGCGAGCCCTACTCCATGCCCCACGCACACATCGAAGCCGGCCGCTATATAAGGACGCGCGCGCGCGGCAGCGGAGTCAGTCTTTGTCTCGGCTCCGTGGCGGACACAAGGGCTGACCAGCCTAGAGCGCGGTGCGGGCTACCGGATTCGCGCCTAGGTACCTATAGGCAAAGCCTCAGAGGCCGCGTGTGTTATCTCCCTCGGGAGCCGCGTGGCTTGCCTCTGAGGTTCTATCCTTCCTCCCTCTTCCCGATCCCCCTGTAGTTGCGGCGCGGGCGAAACCGGGTACGTTCTGCCAGGCTCACACCTGGTAGTTGCGGCGCGGGCCAAACCGGGTACGTTCTGTCAGGCTCACACCTGACAGTTGCGGCGCGGGCCAACCGGGTACGTTCTACAGGGTCCCTATCCATCGTGTCCGTAACGTCCTACGGGACCCACGTTATTCGTAGCTTAAGTTTACCGTCAAACATTAGATAAGGCTTTCATTATCAATAAAGGGCATAAAAGACCCATATTTATATATTAAGTAAATCTGCGTTTTTCTATTTAACCTAGCGTGATTCCTTCAAACCCTGAGCTAGCTAGGAAACCTTCACTACGCCCTTCAGGCGGAAGGATATGTGTGGCTCGCCCTCAGCGACAACCATCACAACTTTAGCGTTTTAAGAAATTGAAGTCGTGTGTGTATTGTCTTGATTCGTTTGTCCCTTCTATGTTAAAGCATAGTCAAGCATGTGCAAGCGGGATGCATTACTAATCTTGTAACAAATTGAAAATACTTGTGATTACAAAATTGAGGCCATAGAAGCGATATCTAAAAATAATACTTGGTGAAAAGCTAAGCTTAGTTGTTAATCGCTGTTAGTTGGGGAATCTTTATCGTGGTTGACAAAACGCTTTGTATTTAATTTTCAAATTAGACAGGCTCAGTACCTCTAGTGTAAATTGCTTCGAAACAAAATACAAATGAACGCGTTTGTGTTTAGTTTCAATTTGAAGGGCAAAAAAATTACCACTATAGGCACTGCTCGTAACTAAATTTTTCCGTGTCGACACTATTGTTTTATATAATTCTACTATTTAGACAATTCCTGCTCAGTCATGGTCGTTCATAATAATAAAGATAATTATAATGGTCATTGAACCGTGAACATCTAAATTAAACTCATACGATCTATTTTTACTAGCACTGCTGAGCACGTCCAATTATTACTTTATTAGGTACGATTGAGAAGTTATGGGCTTTCGCTAGAAGTTTCGATGAAAAATCTGTTAGTTGAAAATCTAGTATGTATGGAGTTAT
Source organism: Epiblema foenella (assembly GCA_963556455.1). Taxonomy (NCBI): domain Eukaryota; kingdom Metazoa; phylum Arthropoda; class Insecta; order Lepidoptera; family Tortricidae; genus Epiblema; species Epiblema foenella. Next base: position 12,753,659 of record OY747102.1, read on the forward strand.
GAGATCTGTTCATTGCAGCTGATTAACAGCAGCAGACATAGCTGTGCACCGTTAACCAAATAGTTGACTTCGCTAATTCGTTAAAAAAAGTTAAATTCGTTAAACGTTAAACCATTACATTTCGGGCCATTTAACGGAAGTTAACTCCTGGTAAAAACAGCATCTGGGTATGCGGATAAGTGCTTATAGAAAGTTAGGCAGGGAATGAAATAAATCCTGTCAAGTGCAAGTCCGAATCGCACACCGAGGGTTCCGTATCCAAATATGTACCAATTTCAACCCTATTATTTCAGGAAAATCTCAACAACATGGTGTAGAAATTGATCGCCATTGGTACAGCGCCATCTATCGGTGAATTTTGTTAAGAATTTGGGCGACTGAATAACTTAGTATGTATGATGGTTTTTCAAGCATAATAAGGTTTTTGAACCGATTTAATTATTTTTCTTTATTTGAAAGAAAGTACTTTCATCATAATCATGTGGGAATTTATAAAACAAAAATACATGCAAAGGTGATTTGGTTACAACCTTAGAATAGAAATGTTTTTTGATGATAAAAGATATAAAAACTAGATAGAGATAGAATTATATTTTTCCTGTATAATATTTATACATAGATCATATCAATGTTATGTAATAATTTCATAATTTTTCCTTGGCAAACTTCGGAGATAAGGGGGGAACGGTTTTTTTTACATTTTCCCTCACAAATCAAAAAAGACTACACACGACGTAAAAAATCAAATTATTTCACAATGTGCAACTCACCCACTAGACAGAAAATAAAACAAAAATATTTAAAAAAACACGCTCTAGCATCTAGGTTATCCTTCTTTCTAACTGTTCCAAATTCCAAATCTATAGCATAAGTAGTTCTTGAGAGAATTAACGATGTGATAGACAGACAGACAAAGTCAAACCATAAGGGTTCCTTTTTTACCATTTTGGTATGGAACCCTAATAAGAAAAGCAAGATGGCTTTAAGAATTTCTTATAATGAACGATTAATTTAATTATCAAAATAAACAGCACTTCACCATTTTTTTAATATCGGTCCGGACATACCGCAGGCGACAGTTCATTCCATAGTTTGGTTGTACGAAACAAGAACTTTCCTGAAAAACGCACAGTTTTGGACTGCCAACCATCGGGAAATGGTGAGGATGGAAATGCTGACGCGTAGTACGATGACGAAAAGATGCGGCAGGGATCATTCCAAACAATTCCTCCGAGCACTCCCCGTGATACAAGCGATAGAAAATGCAGAGTGAGGCAATACGCCTTGTATTCTCATTCACTGACGCACCGGGCCGACAACATAATATAATTCATTCCACTTGCGCACGCGCTTGAGGGCCTACTCCGAACTTCGTATCGTGCCCCCACTATCTTGTTATACACCATATGAGTGAAAGGGACGGCACGATACGCCCCACTTGCATCGCCGGTCTCACTCAGCGCCTACAGCTCGCGCCTCCGCTGCCCCGATCGAACGGACTTGTCAGAACCTGTTTTTCGCGGCGCGGTGTTCTTTTGATACAATAAGCACTTAGTTAACAGATTAACGGAGCTTTGGACAGTTAGCGGAAGTTAATGAGTCAATAATTTTGCTAGCTAACTTAAAAGTTAAGCCGATACACGGATGGTTAACTTCGTTAATTAACGGATTAACGAGTTAATGCCCAGCTCTGGCAGCAGATTGTCGTTCGGTACTTACATCCTCCGATGAAAAAATCACAATTTAAAAATATTCTGTTTATTCATACTTAGATACTTAATAACTATTTACAATTTTATACACACTTATACGTAAGCAGCTACAACTATTACTCCCAAATTCGACGGCTTGCATCTCACGTTCGTCCCGTTTGGGCCTCCTGTCAAATATACTCGAACGGTACATGACAGAGCCTCCTCACGACTAACAGCGGTAGTTGCGGCAGACATACAACAAAAAATATTGCGAAAGGGCTAAACAGTATGCAAGCCCCCAGCCAAGCCATCAGAAACCACGTGGGCACGAACGCAACCTGGTCGAACATTATCATTTCATGCTATACTTCGGCTGGTTTCCAAAGAGTTCATAATTATACAGTTTAAAAATTAGGGTAACAACTAAAATGATTCGTGTTGCGTCTTCGGTTGCAGTGTTTCCCAAGCTGTCGGTGCGCGTGCGACTAGGAACGCCACCTGAAACAGACAAACGTACACCATCATTTTGGACATTGTATTGCACTTTAGTAACACTTTTGGCATATTTGCGCCATAAAAGAAACGAAGTAGGTAGCTACCTACTAGATACGAAAGACATACATATCTTCTCAGTATAGACGCTACGTGTAGTTCCAAAAGTTATCGCTTTGCTAAGATAACGTACATAATATTTGTTTTGTATAGTATGATAGCCATTCGTATTAATTGTGCCGTAAATGCGTTGTTTAACCTTCACTGACCTTAAAGCCACGATAAAAATTAGTGTGTTAAATAGGTTTTGCTGTTACTCAAGTAGTATTTAAGATTGGTATCAAAATGATAGGTGTATTGTCATTTCACAAATATACGTTTATGAAAATCGTCTTTATGCATGATTTAAATTTATCAAATGCATTTTAAAATCAGCTGCTTGTTTTTATGACATAATAGATCCTCTTAATATTATGACTAAAACCTCATTGGGGCGAGTAGTCACTGCTTAATAACATCTGTAAAATATTTTTTTAACGTACTTTAATCAATTACATCGCTTTATCGGAATACAACGTGTGAAAAAAATATATGGCAAGGCTCTAGTCACATCAATCACATTCTTATCGCATAATGTGGCACGGGAGCCAAGTCGGGCAGCCAATTTGTCTTGGATTCATCGGAATCACGAATCGGCAACTAACAATACATTATAAGGATTTCGATTAAATTAGGATCATGTCGTTATCCTATTCAGTGGCTCTAGTATGTATTAAACTGCAATGGGCGTGATCGGAGAGACTTCCGGACAAAAAAACAATTTGAAGACATATTCAAACCATTGAATTGAATGTCTGTTATTTTCTTTTATATATTCAAGTGTTGATTGGGAAAAATGAGCTTAAACAATCTGGGTAGTTTTCTTTCTAAAAATAGCGCATTTCGTCTTGTTTCCGTTAATGGATCAATATCGAGTTTGTCGCACTGATATGAGTTGCTGTAATTTGGGTTGTCATCTATAAAAGGCGCTGGACCAGTCCCACCCCGATTTATTTCAGGCGAGGGCTATGACTGTTCTATTTCCCAATATAAATCTTAGCACCGTCCCACGTATAACAACACCTTTTCTGTCGCCTATCATGTAAGATTGAGGTGTGTATTTTCTCTCCAGGGACGTTTTATTTTTATTGAATCATCCATCGTTAGCAAAATCCATTTGACTCGGACAATCGTTAGAAAATTGTGAAACAGCTCGACAAAAGATATAACAATGGTTCCTTTCAATTATCAAGAATGTATCTTTATTATCTTATTCCTTCTTTACTCAGTCTCTTTTGAATTTTATTCAAATACGTAATTTCGTAAAGAATGTATTCTTACATTTCAAATATAGAGTATTCTTTACAAATTGGATTAAAATTGGCGCTGAAATGAATTCCTCATCATCCTATCAAGCATTCTTGCAAGTGCCACTTCTACGCAATACTCCGAGTACACTGTTTGTTGTTGTTTGTGAATTCTTGGCCATTTTTAAATTATGAAGTTTGAAATGAATTCGGGTAAACATGTACGCAGTTACATGTCAAGAATTATCTCATCGTGACCAAAGTAGTGTGGCCAGTGAGACCTCACTCGTGGCCTTAAATATTGACCTCTGGATTGTTTATTCCGTTACCTAAACTACTGGCAGTGACATTCACCATATGTAGTGAGTGTAAAATCGTAGAATTATTTTTTACTAGCGCTTATTAATGTCTTATTTTAAAGCCCCAGACAAGAGGACTGACTTTTAATTGCTATAGTTACTACTATACACCTACATAAGCGCAGTAGGATTTCAGTTCCCATAAAACTAGCAGTTGGAATGATATTCATCTATATAGATCCATAGACCATATAGTAGGCACAAACACCATAATTAAACGACAAGACATATAAATAGTTAAATTTCCTACGCAAACGTACATGCCAGATAAAAATCTTATAAACCTACATTCAGTGCCACAAAAACATTTGGATGGATATTATGGACAGTAGGCAGGTAGTTAGTATCTACCTGCCATAAAATGTCATATTTTAAAAATAGTTAAAAGATTAGGTCTTATTCACATAGAGATTCGTATTATCTATCTCTAAAAAATTACAGATATTTGAAAACCAGTCAGTCTTTTAATTCTTACCGTAAAAACATATGACTATGACTCATATAATACTATCAAGTTGTTGCATGCATCCTATGTATTTCGCCATCTAAGTATATGCCATTAATATTGCGGTGCACGGCGTCGGTAGATTATGGCAACTCATACGTCATAACATCATGCCTCATATTAAGAGCAATTTGGCGTTCTTGCAAGTTCACCTTGGCCTAAGTTACAGATTTCTACAACTTTTACACTCATTAATTCTGTTTGGAAGTAACAGATATTTCATGAATATGTTAGACAGATACTTAATACAAAAACTAGAAATCAATGGGGATTGTAGTAGAACTATTGAAATAGTGCATTCTGATGCAAGTGCGGAAGGTTTGTCATTTTGCACGAGTCCCGAGTTGTCTTGGCCAGAGCTGAGAGACGAGGGACAAGACTCGAGACGAGTGAAAATGACACTTCCGCACATATATCAAACGACGTTTTTAAAAGATATAAAGAAACAAATCTAAATAAAAAGTTATGAAAAGAGACAAAACAAAATCTGTTTACTTGTCATTGTGGGCTTTGGACGTACCTGGTCTACATTTGGCGTAGTTTACAAAACATTTTATTTAACAATCGTATAAATCGCACATATTAAAAAAATATTATTAAAACAATACGGCTTTGCAAAATTAATTCATAATAATTATGAATTGAAGAGGCGGGAATTAAAAATTCGGTTTAACTTTTAATTTATATACTTTTTCAACATGCCATGGTTCTCAGCATTCAGCCAAATCAAAAACTCTTTTCAAAGAGGTTTTATGTCACATGATAGTTTAATCACATTTAAATATGAAAAAACAATCATTATTAATTTTATTTTCGCTGTTTTGGCGGAAATAAAACAAGTGTTCGTTCATTCGGTGCGGCGGTATTGCATAATACTCTATTTTAATCGTAGATCACGAATAATACTCGTTTCTGGTATTAAAAGTTAACTTTTTGAGAACAGTTTTAGATTTTTTTATATTCTATAACCCTTTAACTTGTCTAATATGCAATTTTAATGTTTTATATATAATAGAAGTATAGTTTTAATGTCAAATGCTTAATTAAATAAATAAGTAAACTGATTGAGCCTAAAACTCTTTGGTTGGAAGTATGGCTTGGACCAACAGTTTAAAAAAATATATAAAGTACCACATTTTGAGCAACTGTATTAAAAACATATGTGATTCCTTCGCCCCAACTAATAGATTGTCTATAATAAAGGCTTTACTTAGAGACAACATCATCGTAATCACTGATGGTGTTTGGGCCGCGCAATCATCATCAATTACAACTTATTTAATCGTAATAAAAGTTTACAATCGTTGATGATTTCGGAAAAATATAGACAGACAGTGGCCGCAGTTTATGAGGGGAGAGAAGAGTTTACGGCAAACTTTGCAGAGAGCAAACATTTGCAATAGCATTGTTCTGTTCTGTTATAAATCTAATCTTGGCGGACAAAATAGTTGCCGAAGGTAAACAATTTATTAAAATACAGTAAAGATAACTGCACAACTGCACACTTATAGATTGTAACAAAGTGCCCACAATTTTATTAGGTCTAGGTACTAATATCTAGATAACAATTTGTGGGTAAAAGGAGGATGGGGTAAACTTACGTTCATATTCTTTGTTCGGTATTTTGTTTGGGATTAACTTAACAAACAGTACTTAGAAAACACTTCATAAAGTATTAATAATCTTTAGATCAAATAAACGTCTTTTCATTTCGAAACTTCCACTCAGAATGTTGATTGTTGTGAAACGAAGGATCCATAACTTACGAACTTGTTTTCATGGCATTGAATGTGACATGCAGCGACCTTTGTGACTTCTGTTTGCATAATGTGACCATAAATACGTAAACAAACACATTTCATGTTTATTATACTCGTACATGGCGAACAGGTCTTCAATCGAGGTGCAGGAGGCGTGGCGTGAATGTACCTATTCGACTTCACCCTAAGCAATTTTATTAAAACTTTAAGTTAAATAAAGGCAGTAAATAACCTAACTTTATCTTATCCACATTCTCGGGTTACCTATTTAAATAGGTAACCATTCCTAGATACAGACATAAGTAACACTTATATAGTCCAAACACCAGATTACTAACCAAAGCTGATCCTTATTCAAGTACTATTTAGTAAATTAGTTTTTTGTACTGTTCACATAACGTCACGTGTATTTTCACTGTCACTTTCTGCTTTACGCACTGTTGTTTATCGTGGTGTGGTTCAAGAGAACTGTGCGCTTGCTCCGCGCCGGTATTGCGGTTTCGACACCTCATCCAACCATGTGCTCGCACCTGTCCCTGTCTCCCAACGGACTACGCTTACGTGCAGCCGAGACAGAAATAACAGCAACTGCTGCAACGCTGTGGAGACTGGGCGACCTTCTGTTCCACCATTATTGCTAATATACCCAGATTGCTCAATCGCCCGCTTTATATTCACTCCTTGTGCCACTTGCCTGTGGTGTTTGATGTTTTTAGGCGATCTACAATTTTAAGACTACGTTGCAAAAATGTTAAAACTGCTGTACTGGCAGGTATTTGCAAGAGCTTGCACACGATAGTTACATTAGTTACGTATCTGCTGTAGGTTTGGTTCGTAAACTTGAATGTTACTAGTACTGAGACCTCAACAGACACGGTTGTGGCTAAACCGATTACAATCAATAACACTGGAGTGGTCATTAAATAGGTAACCGTTATTTTTTAGGACAAAACAATTTCTTATGTTTCATCAGTTTTAATTTGGATTGCATTATTATTATTGAGCGTCTGTTTCCAGTTTTAGGTGCAGATACCATCGGCTCCCATGAATGATAATTATGATACTTCTGCAAATAATGTGGCATTAAAATTGAATCGGTTATAAATACTTTATAATTACATGGAGTATAAAAAACGAGTAAATAGGTCAAAAGGTTTTGAAGCCAAATATCTTTTGATTTTTAGATCCATAAAAACATTAAGGCCTCGAAAAAAAATTTACCCAAGTACTATTTATTTCTTAGTCACATGAATTGATCGGATGCTTACAATGACCAATAAACGCCCTAAACTACCTAATTGCTACCATTTTTGTTACACCCTGTATGTCGAGAATTATTTTATGTCGTGCTTTTGCGTAATTGTGTCCTTCCCTAAACTAATTTCTACCATGTTTAGCTAAGATGACCAGGAAAAAACTGTAACTTACATCATCCAGAGATATTCCTCGTTTGATTTGCTGGTCGGCCTCTGTAAGCCTCCAAATTGTGTACCTGTTTAAAAAAAGTGTCAATCATGTGATCATAAAACTCATTAAAGTGAAGATAAATAGAAAAAAGAATGATTGCATTTTTAATTAACGTCAAGCCACCATTTTACTATTCCGTAGCTGAGAGCGCACTTGACCGAACCTATTTCATAGGTAGTGCAGCAGGGAAATTTAGACTCCAGGAAATTAAAATTAATAGAAATATTTTCCGTGTTTTGCATAATTTACTACTGAGTGCCATCTTGGTGAAATTGTGGAAGCACTTTTTCGCTATCTGGGCGTAGATAGTACTCTAGTAAATGATGTAAAACAGGGAAGATATTTTCGGCTAGTTTTAATTTCCCGCAGTCTAGTTTGCTCCGCTGCACTTACTCTTATTTTGTTTGATTGTAGAAAATAATCTCATTTTTTAACTGTTTTTAGGGTTCCGTATCTTAAAAGGAAAAAAATGAAACCCTTATATAATCACTTTGTTGTCTGTCTGTCTGTCAAGACCCTTTATCTCGAGAACGCGTGGAGGTATCGAGTTGAAACTGAAACCATATACTCAGGTATACAATCCCTTGAAGCCGTGAAAAATAATTTTCTAAAGTTAACGTAAAAATGACACGGGCGTTTATAAAAAACGTATATTTCGGCACTCCCAAGGGAATCAAAATTTATAGGGTACTTTCCGTTTACATAGAGCTATGAAATTTCACAAGTAATATCGCCTTATACTACAAATACAGTGAAAAATCTGAAATCTATACAGTTGTAATTAAATCATAAAAAATATAATCTTTATATAAAGTACATAATCAATACCTTCAAATCTATATGGAACCCTTGGTGGGCGAATGCACTCGCACTTGTCAAAAAAAACAAAATATATAAACCGCTCTTTACCTTAGTATACACAAAATTTATGGAAAAACTTCGCACCTGAATACCATGTGAATACAAAAGGTAAAAGTTGCCAGAACAAATTTAACCTAAATTGAAAACTTATTTCCCACTGCTACTATAAAATTATTATATAATCCATAAAAATTTAGAGAACAATTTAAAAATTAAGATTTTTTCATTGTATTGTTGTAAGAAAAAGGTACATTTTTCAAAATGAAATGGCGCATATCTAAGAAACTTTGTACCATTATTAAGTGTAGTCTAATATGTCTAAAATGAATGTCTTTGCACCTAGCTACTAAACATCCTGTATAAGTAGAGAAGATAAAAAAAGTGGAGTTAATCTAACTGAACCGATTAAATTCCAAATGAAAGAGTTATTAGCCAGTATTTGGACTATAGCCAGTAATTGGACTACCTGTAAAAGTCTCGTTTAGTTTTACCGTACGTTAGGTTCCGTATCAATAAGCACCCAACAGGAACTCTTATGGTGCGACTACGGCTGTCTAATAATTTTAATTGTGTTACTATTCTACACCAACAAATGAATGCAGCACTATAAACGCAATATACCTACATACCTACTGACTGCACGAAGCAAATGAAGCGCATGATATCACAGGTAGTTAGGTACAACACGTTGAATTGCAAAAATTAATTTTAATTCAATGTTAAATCCACCCAACGTTCTCTGGTACATTTTGGAAATCCTTGGATACATTGACAAGTTATGCATGCTTTGTCTTCTCCTGATACAACAGTATTGGGCAGAAAACAGGTTTACAATCTCTTTTAACTTCTCGTCATACCTCTTTAATCGGCTGGTTAAATTCAAGGTGAACAGCATTTAAATACGAGATGACTGAGCTACCTAATTCACTAGATAATGTTTACATTTTACAAACGAGTAATAAGCCATCATGTTTTGTTATGGTTGTGGTACGCGTAGATGTAATACGTTTTGTAATACCTAACAATCAGAAATAACTTATTGCACCTAACGTCGGTATTTATTAACGGTTTTTAAATGAGGACCAATAGTTACCTATTAGCAAACTAAAACTGGTTGACTGGCTGACTCATTATCATTAAAAAATAGATACTTGCAATATTTTCTGTTGCAATGGTTAGCGAAGTATTGCCTAAAAATCTAGACATTCTAGCATATTTTGCAAAGTAGATAATAATTATAAACACTGACCTGGCTGGTAATTCTGCGGGTTGCTGTTGGTGCTGGTTTCACTTTCAGTGCGATTCCTTGGCTTAAAAAGCAAATTCCATGGATTGTAGTTCGCAGCAGGCGCTTGGTTAACAATCTTAGGTGTGTTTTTATCACTCGTAGATTCCATTGTACACTCCGTTGTTGAAAAATATTTTAATTGTATTTTTATATGAAGCGGATATTTTTTAAATAATCAATTGTTGCTCATGCGCACGCCGTTTATTATACAACTTGTAATAATCACAATAAAGTCGTAACTAAGTCACTCCCGCCAACCACCGACCCAAACATTCTTGATAGCGTTGTTTTGATCCGAGTTCACCCGAGCACCCACGGAAACGACCGAAGCTATTGGTATTTACACTTTGATACAACTTAAAATTACAGTTTAAACCCGCGCTGGTATCTTCAGAAGTATGTAGAAATACGTACGTTGTGTGGGCAATTACGTTGACCGAAGTCATTTTATTATTTCACCATCAGCACATAAGACTTTGTAGCATGTGTAATAATAATGATGGACTTTGTGCCAGCAATACTTACACAGAAGAGATAACGTTATTGGGTATGTTTGTATTGAATATGCTGGACGACGACGTAGGCACCTGGTAAAAGAATGGAGAAAGAAGCTGCACTGGAAGAATTCACTAACCTGCTTGCAACTGTAAGCCGTACTTGAATAGGTAGGTACAGTCGCCATCAAATATATCTGTACTCTTCAGGGTGCTCAAAAATATCTGAACATGCACTTAAACGCCTTGACAATAGAGTATTGTTCAGATATTTGTGAGCACCTTGTTCGCTCCGACATATCTGATGGCGACTGTACTACTTAAAAGAAACAATAAACCCGGACTGTCAAATGACTACCTACTTAGAGTTTAGAAAAATCGTTATTTAGATGAATTGTATAAATATCTATATGTATAAGTTGTCCATTCGTAAATTGTTAAGCTTTTCATTTTTTTTAATTTCTACATCCGTGTGTTCCCGTTAGAATAGCACTTCCCCCTGTCATCCCGCGGGTGTCGTAAGACTCGACTATGGGAACCGGGTTGTAGTGTGTTGTGGGCGATGGGCAAGCAACCTATCACTGCAATATCACATTTTCTCCATCTTTAGACCTAAAATTGCTAAATGTGGCACTGGATTAAATTTCATGTGCTATGCCTACCCCTTTTGGGAATACAGGTGTGAGTTTATGTATTTATTATGTAAGTAAATTTTTATACAGTTTGTCTGGATTTCTGATTTAATTTGATTTAAATTTATAACTAAGAGCAAAAAACTTAACAACAAACAAACTGCTAGCTTGATCCAGCCAAGACTCGAAACATCAAAGACGAAGACAACCCTTTGACTATGTATTTTGAAAAGCCTGTTCACACTCGCGATGCAGATGTTTCTTTAGCGACATTTCGGCGATTAAAACGCTCGCATCCAATTTAAAACTTATTGCTATTTAACCTTAATTGATAAAATGCTCCTTTGGTACATATAGGTTCACGTGCGATTTTATTTTCTTATCTATATCTATACATATTATAAAACTCTTGCGTTACTAACAGAACCATTGACAGGCAGCGCATAGCCTAAACCGCTGAAGATATAAGCATGAAATTTGGAACATATATTCTTCAAAGTACGTACCTAGATGCGTACCACAGAATAAGTAATAGTACAAGTACGCGTATTAAGAAAGGATTTAGCGTAGAGTAGCGTAGCATGCTTAAAATTAGAGATTTAGAAATCCGAGAAATATTTTGATTTTTTTTACTTCAAAATATTTTTTTGAAACCAGGTTATCAGTTTTCGTTCCCACCTACACACATCCACTATATACCTACCCAATTTTTTTTGTTCTACGGATTGACTTAACTCTATGCGGTTTAGCGACATCGCCTCTACTAAGAGAAACTCTATGTCCCCGGGCCACAAACGCCTACCAGATAATGTAGACTAAGTATTTGATGAATATGCGACCCGATGGATGTGATAGCGTTCACTTGGCCCTTTGGCCGGGTGAGAATAATATATTAAGACGCCTAAGGACACGAACCTTGTCTGGGACAGCCACTCAAACATCTTAATGGCTATGTTATGGTAATGGTGTTACTAGAATATGTGTGATGTTTTTAAATAATGTCTGAATTAATTATTTAGGTATCCTTTGTACACATATTCATAGTAAAGTCTTTGGGTATCCCTTTGAAACATTAATCGCTCGATTGTTATTAATATTATGTTAGTACTTTTGTCTCACGAGCACTGGTTAGCCCTAGTTGTAGTTGTGACACATATGAACACATAGGCTATGTAAACTCATAGCTCCTACGCTGATGCACACATAACAATGTGCATGTACCTATATCTCAACACACAACCATGGCTCACCCGCGTTCCTGAGATGAAAGTACTGTACCTAACCGCCTTTAACCGCCTTTTAAAGAAACTTAATATGAGACCTTCGTTGTCAAAAAATAAAAATGAATACTTAGTCAAAAAAATATTGTAATTGTTATTGTCACTGCCAATACTAAAATGTCACACAGGAATCCATACCAAAACAAATAATTCGAACACGAGGCATGCATACAATTGCAAACTAATTAGAAGTATTTAGTTGTTTCTTTCTATCTGAACAAGTATTTGATACTCAAATTACAATCATGAAGGTACCTTACGTGATATCAACAAACACCCGCGAGGCGTACAGGACGTCTACAGTAATGAAGAATTCCGTCGGCGAGGCTGCCCGCAAAGTCAGCGCCGAAGATTTCGAGTGGGATGACGGCATGACCCCTCCTCCGTTGACGTATTTCGCTGCGCTTGAACTATCCAGAATATTCCACAGAATAAATCCTTTGAATAGAGTTTTACAGAAAGATATCAATATGTTGATGGATTTATTTCCTGCTAACATTCCTCTTCGATGCAGCGTGCCTCTAATTAAGGTACGATTTATAATATTATATTTGTGTAGTCGGTCGGTCCAGCACTTCCGATATGGTATCATTGGCAAATTTTTTTTTAATGACGATAACGTTAATATAAGCGTGGTTTCTATTTGCGACTCTTACATGAAAGAGAGGCTCAGGCTAATTTAGATTTTTGTATCCCGCTTTTATTTAGCAAAGTTGTTATAACCCTGATTTCTGATTCTATTCCTAAAAGTTTACCATAGGTAAGCTTTTGAAAGAGCCATTTGCATTATTTCGGAAGTTTCCGAACTAATCTAGTTACTATCTTCTAATTTTACGTGGCAACACTGATTATGTCACCCACAAACATTTGACAGTTTGCCGAAACCAACTGCCGCCGGTAGATGGAGTCAAAGTTTCAAGCACCAAAGAGTAACAATTTTCAATCGTATCAAGTAATCATTTTTTTTTGCCATTTTATTACAACATACTATAGGTTCGTGGATTGTTATATGGGTTTGTTCAAATACTTGGCGTCGTATCTAAGTAAAAACTAAGCCCGAAAAGTTTTAATAACCTTGCTGTTTAGCAGATTTTTTTATTTGAAGAATCAGTCATGAAAGAGCCAAGTGAACAGGCCATAAAAAAGTCAGCCTATTCATAACCGGCTCTTTCTTAAGTCAATAGTGAACTAGTAAAGTAGTAGTAGTAGTAGTGTAGTAGTAGTAGTAGTATGTTTTATATAAATATGTCGGGACAGGATGCCGAGCTTGGCCTTGGTCAATAATTATGATTATTTAATGAAATCACACAACTCAATTAACACTATTTTAAATAAACTAGTCGATTATTATTCAAAGTACAATATCTATTACAATTAATGCACCTCTCCACGGGGACACCCTGATTCTATCAAGCGCCAACCCACCACGTTAAGTTGAACCTTGAATACTGCTGCTGCCGACAATGCCGTTTTGTTAATATTTAAATTAAAGGTACCAGAAATTTCATTATGGTAAAACATGATTGAATAAAAAAAACAGCCAAGCGCGAGTCGGACCACGCACCATGGAGGGTTCCGTGCCTACCACTACTAGTCCACATTTAAATCCTCTAACTTAAAAAAAGTCGTATCTTACGTCCGTTTGTTTGGGCAAGGCAGTTTTTCAGCAATCATTCTTTAAAACGGTTAGACCTACCTGGTTCAAAACCTATCTAAAACCTATCCATAGATCTATCCCGCACGCCTACGTGCATTGAAATTTTTTTTCATCGTTGGTTCGACTATACAATAGGGGTATTGTATAGTCGAACCAACTGATTCATGACCCACTTGGCCTACAAATGGGTTGGAACCGTCAAAACAGTAGGGTTTTCACGCCTCGTACTATGGAGCACTTCTTCTTCTTCTTTATCCCGTTACCCTCTGCTGGGGCGTAGGGCTCGAATGAATTCTCTCCATTTGCTTGCATTTGCATTTGGAGCACTTAGGTCGTTTTAAATATTAACAAAATGCGGCAAACGAGTCCGATATCTATGTAACTCTTTTCATTATAAAAAATATATTTCAAAAACCAATTGCTTGGCAGATGTCAAGTGGTCAGTCAATGAGATTTCCACTGTCCACATTAAGCATTTGGCAGAACAAAGAGCTCGGATTATAGTGCTCAGTGAAAAAGGATATGGCATTACTGTGAAGAACAGAGATAGTTATAGCGTCAGGGGTCTTAACACTAAGCTCAGCTTCTTCACGCTCAATCTTCAATGTCTCGACTGCGACTGAAACATTTTTGACGGATGCAATAGATGATTCCGAACTGGCCCCCGGAGAATGGAGTGTGATGCGAAGAGACCGGGCATCTGGAGCACGCGGAGGCGGCGTACTTGTTGCGGCGCGGCCAGGACTTCTACTACGGCGTCACCGTGATTTCGAAACTCTATTGGAAGAGGACTTGTGGGTGTCCTGCACTATTAAGGGCATTATCTGTTATATTTGTGTTGTGTATATTCCACCTGGGGCTTCGGATGACGTATATATGCGTTGGTTCCAGTCTGTAGAATCGGTATTGTTTAACCTAAATAATATTGTTGTTATTGTTGGGGACTTAAACCTAAACCCCCGCTATACTTCGCAAAATATTCTGTGTTATTATGGATATTTCCTATCAGTATGTGGCCTGACTGAGATGAACGTCATAGCGAATGCACATGGTGGAATGCTAGATGTAGTGTTGGTATCTGAGGGTATACCTGGTGTCAGGGTGGTTGAGGTGGAGGGCGGTGGTCTTGTTCCGCGACGAGATGCTTACCATCCACCTTTGGAGATCTCAGTCCCATTGCTTTCGGCTGCGCGGCAGTTTCCTGCCGAGCAACTTGATCCCAGCAATATGAATGGGCACCACGATTGGAATTTTAAAAGGGGTGACTATGAGTTACTTTATAAACTTATCTCTGAAGAGAACTGGCAGGATGTGCTGGGGTCTGGGGATGTTAATCTTGCGGTTGATGCCTTTTATAGTATAATATATGCCATTTTTGATATATCCATCCCAAAGAAGCGTCGTTGCAGGAAGCGCGTCTGTCGCTATCCGGTATGGTTCACTCCTGATTTGATTACAAATATTAAAAGGAAGGCCGATCTCCATTGGGAGTGGAAAGCCACAAAAAATATTGTTGTTTATAGTGCATTCTCGAAACTTAGGGCTTGTATAAAAAAAGAAATAACTTCCGCCTATGATGCTTATATTTATCAAATCCAAGCTAAAATCAAAAGTAACCCACGTGCATTTTGGCAACATGTTGATAACCTTAAAACAAAGGGTGTCTGTTTAAGGCAGACGTCAATCCTACTAGCCTTATTCGTTATTTACCATCTGAATAGCTTTTTTCCTGGCAATAGTTTCATACTTATGTCAAGCAGTCATTCTTACTTATAACATCTTAATATGAACGGATCGGTTTAAGTTTACTTGCCATCCAAACTACCGGACTTGACATATACATATGTGTGCGATCACAAACTATATGTAATAAACATATATATTAAAATTGAAACAAGTGTATTCGCACGGGGTCACACCTTATGGTGTTCGAATAGCCCCACCTTAATTGGAAAATATTTTTTGCCAAGATGCCAATTAATAGCGGGTGGCTCCATTAAAAGCCGTGTTCTACTACTTAGCTCGCTAATAGTAGTTAACACATTACCAAAAACTGGGTTCATATTTTGTTTCTTTACCAAGGTTGTCCATATTGTTTCGTAAAATCACTTTTGTAATTTAGTATATTTGCTTAGAGTCACCACAACCTTGTTTCCGATAGTAGTTCTGCGTCAATGGCACTGCGCCAAACCCTAGTTTAAGTTTAAACGCATAAGAATGCGTTTCTCACCTTTTCGCTATATCAAATTTGTATGTAAAGTTCAAATTTTGTTATCTATTCTACATTCACTTACCTGTATTCGCTTAACCGTTAACTTAAACCCATAGATATTATTGTATAGTAATTCTGCATTTAGGTATTGTACCAACAACATACTTAGGTCTTAGGTTTAAAACCACCTTTTAGTTACAGGCGAAAAATAAAGCCTAAAATTGTTATAACTTAGTATTTATTACATAGAAATCGGATAATATTACAAAATTGGTTTGTTTAATACATATATAGTACATACGTTGTCATTTCATAAGTAATTCTGTATCGAAATAATATAATATAACACCTAGAAATAACTAGACTTAGTCAGTACTGGAATGTAAAACCTAGATTTAAAGTGAAAAAATGATGTAAAAAAGTTGAATTTTGGAAAATAAAAGATTGTCTACCTTATGGTTAAGCTGGCTGCTATATAAATAAAATGGCGGTTGTATGGGCGTTCGGACTGCTACGGAGGAATAGAACAGTACGGACGCAACTATCGACCTTCGCGCATTTATTCATTTTTTAAGAAAAATAGAATAAATAAAGTGGCCCGGCAAGATAGCCGGAGGGGAACACCACAAAAACAAGAAGCTCCACTGCCGGTCGCCTTGCACCGCCTCCCGAGCCCGGTCCCGCTCAAACGGACGCCCCGGGTTAGGGAATGCGAGGTCTGGCTTAACTGGTAGTGGCTAGCGTCGCTGGCCCCCGTCCCCCGCTCCAACAATGGACGAACAAAAGAAGATGGAACCGAAACCGAAACGGGAGGGTAGACCGAGATCTAAACATCGCGACCTACCCACCCTACAGACACCGACATCGCGCACATCAGCGATGCCCAAATCGATGCCCAAATCGATGCCCGACCTGGAGGGTAGGCCTGAAACAGGCCATTCCAATCTACCCACCACATCGAGATCAACCTCAGCTTCGTCTTCGTCGCGTATGACGTCACCGATTCGGACCGACATAGATGACGGTATGCTGCCATGGAGACATTTAATTCCACCCGGCTACACCGAAAAAGATTTCGAGTTCGCCGATTTTCAAGAGGGTAGCGAAGACTTCAACAGCGCGGAGGATACCGCCGCAGGGGAGGCCCCCGCCCCTCGACAATTGACACCGCAACCACTGGACGCCGACGGCGAGCCAGTACTGCACCAACAATACGGTCGTTCTCGCCCATATCGCCGGCCGAACTAGGAACCTGCCCGATGGGAGAACTTCAATCGGACTCGGCTGAAGTTACCCATATTTTGGGCACGGGCCGACTGTCGGCGGGCCTAAGGGCGTGGCTGGCAGCGTATATTCGCATAACAAGTCACCAGCTGGGACTGGAGACCGAACTGCTACCTGAAGACGAGCCCTTCCTCGAGTTCTTGAGGCTCCACCCGGCAGTACTAAGGCCGGAGAAGCGCCCTAGGGAGAGCCCGCCCTCACCTACAGCTGCACCAACCAAACGCGTCTGTCTCAACACCTCGCCGCCTACAGACCCAAGACTACGCCATCAACCTCCAGCACCGGAGACTCCGAAACTGACGGACGCCACCCACGAGCGCCCGCCTACTGCCGCCCAGCCACAACCAAAACCCCCGGCGCCAGGCACCATACTTGGACCGGAATACCAGCTTGCATCAGGGAAGAGAGTGGTCGCTCGCGACCTGTTCTTCCGCACCGCGCAGCAACAGCCAGCAACCCAGCCAGAGGTCGCCGCCACTCTCAGCGCCAAGACTAGGGCGCCCACCGCAACTACAACAACAACACTGGCACCAGCCCAGGCCGCACCAACAACGAGCCAGGCTACCATACATCCGCCCAAATCGTCGGTTCTGGAACCGACGACTACCGCCTCCTCCTCCAAACCACCACTCACCACCGTGGGAGGGCAGGAGAAGAAGACCTTTGCGGCAGCGGCCAAGGTCCCTCAGCCGACCCCCCTTCAAACCCAGAAGCCCACACCGCAGCAGCAACCTCAGCAACAGCAGCAACAGCAACAGCAACAGCCACAGAAGAAGACGAGATACCCTGCCATAGTCGCCCCAGTACTCCCAGACTGGCCAGGAGTGCTCAGAGGCAAAGCCGCCGAGTTGGGATCAACGCCGTATACCGCACCAGCAGGGAACGGCATTAGATTCCAACCAAAATCAGAAGAGGAATACCGCTGCGTCATCCGCCACCTCGCCGACCTCGAGGAGAAAGGAGTCAAGCTGGAGTACCACATATACTCGCTTGACTCCGAGAAGAAACTTAAGGTGGCGATACGCGGATTACCGGCAGGCACTTCACTAGAAGAGCTCAAAGCGGCATGCGAGGAGCTCGGACACCCCGTGGAGTACATCAAACAAATTAACGCCAGAGGAGGACGGCCAGGCTGCATTTACTTTATGCAGCTGGCCGGCCCCGCCAGAGACAACACGGCGATCTACGGGATCAACGAGCTCCTCTTCATGAGAGACGTGAAGGTAGAAGCATGGCGCGGGAAGAAGGGGCCCGCACAATGCCACCGCTGCCAAGGCTTCCGGCACTCCTCACACGGCTGCCATCGGCCTATAAAGTGCGTGCGCTGCGCTGGCCCACACGCAGCGCGGGACTGCACGCGCCCCAAAACCGAACCTGTTACCTGCGCCAACTGTGAGGGCCCTCACCCGGCAAACCACACTGGCTGCCCCGTGATGCGCAGAGAAGCAAGAAATAAAAAGGCGGGAACTGCAGCTCACACGTCCCTGAACCGCCGCGGTCCTGAGACCAGAGCCTCAGACGAAAGGCCCACGGTGGCGGAGTCGGCGCCAGCCACACTGATGGCGCCGGCCAACGCCCCCACCCCAAGGGGCGACACCAAGCCTTCTCAGAAGACTAAGAAAAAGAAAAAGAAGACCAAGAAACCGGAGGGCCCAGCCACCAAAGCTGGCCCCACCCTCAAAACCATCGTGGCCGAGCAACAGCCACCGCAACCGGACATAGCTGCACTAATCACGCAGCTCCTATCAGCAGCAGCACTCCAAGGCCCAGCAGCAGTCGCGAAGGCCCTCTCAGAAGCCATACCCTCCCGGCCTAACATTCAACCGTAGGCTGAGAGTGGTATACTGGAACGCGCAAAGCCTGCCTCGCAAGATCGCCCTGCTCCGCCACTTCTTAAAGGAGCAGGACGTGGATATCATGCTGATCTGCGAGACACACCTGCGCAGCACGGACAGCCTGAAGTTGAGTGGATACCAGCTCTATAGGCGAGACGAAGTATCCCCCATCGGAGCAACTTACCGTGGACTGGCCATCATAGTACGGAGGTCCATCATTCACCAACCGGTCGACTACCAGCCCCTCGACTCCCTGCAAGCCCTGGGAGTCGACATCAGAGTCTCGGGCACTGACCTCCGACTATACGCCATCTATAGGCCAGGGGGACCACCAGGGACGCTAAGACGAGATGTCATGGAGCTGTTGAAATCCTCCGTGCCGACCATCCTGGCCGGAGACTTCAACGCCAAACACACGGCATGGCACTCGTCCAAAATTGACTCCGCCGGAAGAGCCCTATACCAAGCTGCAGTGGACCACAACTTTGACGTGGCGGGACCCGAGGAGCCGACACACTATGATGACGCGCACGGAACCGAGGACGTCATCGATTTTGTAGTCCACAACCAAGTCCAAGCTGCTTTAATACAAGAGGCCCTGCCCGACCTCCCGTCGGACCATCGTCCAGTACTCCTCACTATTGAGGACATCCCTGCCACCGTCAGACGAAAGCCCAGAAGGCGAGTCAACTGGGAGACCTTTGCAAAGGCAATGGAGGAGAAATCCCACACCATGCCAGTCTCCACAGCCGAGGAAGTGGAGACAGCAGCAGCGGCCATCAACGCCGATATCCAGAAGGCGCTCAACACCTCTGCTCGCACCATCCCCGCCACAGAGAGGAAACCCCCTCTGCCGGCGAGGATTAGGAACCTGATTGAGCAAAAGCGCCAACTGCGACGAAGATGGCAACAAACAAGATGCCCAACGCTCAAAGCCCAGCTGAACAACCTCGTCGAGAAGGTACGAGGAGAGCTAGCTGACCACGCAGCCATAGCCTGGGATACCCATATCGCGTCCATAGAAGGAGATGTCCCCTCCATCCACCGCCTATGTCGACAACTAGGCACGATATCGGAAGCAACCAGGCCCCTCCAAGACACCAAGGGCCAGCTGAGATACAAGGCGGAAGATAGGGCAGAAATCTTCGCGGAGTGCCTCACCAGACAATTTCAGCCTAACCCCACAATTCATGCCAGGCACACCCAAGCAGTAGAGCAACACTTGGAGACCTACTTCGCTACACCACTGGAGAAAGAAGAGGACCCGGTCTTCTTCGCACCCGGCCAAGTCCGGCGAGCATTCCAGCGCTGCAACCCCAGGAAAGCCCCGGGCGCCGATTCGATCCCAAACAGTGCGCTTCGTCACCTGCCGCAACGATCCATCGCGGCGGTGACACGCCTGTTTAATGGGATCATGCGCTCGGCCCACTACCCTTCACCCTGGAAGCTTGGGAGGGTTATTATGATACCGAAGCCAGGGAAAGATAGAAGAAGACCGGAGAACTACAGACCCATCACTCTCCTTAGCACCATCTCCAAGGTGTTCGAAAAGCTCCTGCTGGGAAACCTCAAGCCACATATTGAGCCACGCCAAGAGCAATTTGGGTTCCGCCAAGGACACTCCACAACCCTACAGCTGACGCGGGTGCTCCACTACTTGTCGACCAAGATGAACAAGAGGGAGTACTCCGCAGCCGTCTTCCTCGACATGGAGAAGGCGTTTGATCGCGTATGGCATGAGGGGCTGCTATACAAACTATCAACGTCTCCCGCTCCAAGGCGCATGGTAAAAGTTCTTGCGTCGTTCCTGTCCGAACGACGCTTCCAAGTGGCAGTCGAGGACGCCACTTCAGCAGAATACCCGATCCTTGCGGGGGTCCCGCAAGGAAGCTGCCTCTCCCCGGCCTGCTATGCAGTCTTCACCGACGACATCCCGGTCGTTGGGGACGTCCAACTGGGCCTCTTCGCGGACGACGCGGCCTATTACGTCGCGTCCATCAGCCCAGCCCACGCCGCCCGCAAACTCCAGCGTCTCCTGGACGCCCTCCCCGACTGGCTCTCCAAGTGGAGAATGTCGGTGAATGTGGGCAAGACGCAGGCCCTACTCACCGGGAGCACCAACCTGCCACCACCACTCCAGCTGTTCGGACAGGACGTAGAGTGGAAGCCAAGCGCCAAGTACCTAGGGATCACAATCGACCGAGGACTAGCGATGAAGCAGCACGTGGACGAAGTCGTGAGTCGAGCAAAGACCGCGCGAGTTCTCCTACGGCCAGTGCTCGCCAGCAACCTGCCCCTTCGCACCAAGTTGGGGATATACAAAGCATAAGTCAGGTCTCGGCTAACCTATGCAGCTCCAGCCTGGTACGCCCTGACATCAGAGACCAGCAGAAAGAGGCTCCGTGCGCAGGAGAACCAGTCCCTGCGCACCATAGTAGCTGCTCCCCGCTTTGCGCGAAACCGCGACATACATCGCAGTCTTCGCTGGCAGAGCCTGGACGAGTTCGTGGAACGCCTCGCGCGCGGGATGTTTGACCGCGCCGACAACTCACGATACCCGCTGCTGCAGGGCATAGAGCTGCTCCACGCGCGCCCCCCAGATGGCCGCACTCGAGCTCTAGCAAGAGAGCTCGTGCGACCAGAAGAAGACGCCAACCCTCGGTCCGATCCCAGGACTCCACAAAGCCGCTGAAAGGCCCACAACCCAAGCCGAGAAGGCCAGACACTCAACCTCAAGGCCACCAGTGACAGGAAGCCACGGAAGGCCGAAGAAGCTGCATCAAGCATCAATAGCCCAGCCTGTATAGGCTGCGAACCAAAACAGCCAAAAAGGGCAACGCCCTGAAATGGCCCCCCCTCACTCGCCCCCTGCGGGGGCGAGCGAGTGAGATGACAGTGTGTGTGTATGGGCGTTCTCATTCTACGCCAGAAACTCAAGCCTTCAACATCTACCCATCTCGCTCAGCAACCAGTTTCACCATCAAGCCTTCTCTTTCACTCAAGAACTGGCGTTTGATTTCTTCCAACCTACGGATCCACAACAAAAGTGAGTGCGACAGCATCGCTTGCGTCTCGCTCACTTCGCCTCTCCACTGCGACGCTGCGCGCCGTACAGCACCCGCACGCTCATAGCGGATGCTGCGTATCGTTGTTCGGGAGTGGGCCTGCACTAGGTCAACCCCGAAGCTACACGTACAAGGCGATTCGGCGCAAACGCGCTCATACAGAACCGCGCCGAACAGTGGCTATGTGTCACAGGTCATTTTCGAAGGCAAACAGTTTGAGGGACCAGAGGCTGCTGCAGCGTTTTCGAGATTCTTCTCAAGTGTGTTTTTGCCCGATGCTCCTCGTCTTGATGGCTGTTATACGGAAAACAGCAGTCAGAGATCTTCAGCGAACGATATCCGAATAAGTTCAATTTCTATGCAGGAAGTGGAATCAGCCATTAAACGCTTGAAACCCAATAGTGCCGTAGAGCCCGATAACCTGCCGGCGTATATAGTGAAGGGTTGTATTCAGTGCCTCAATACACCTATTTACTATATTTTCAATTTGGCTCTCTCCACGGGCACATGTCCTGATCACTTTAAGACCACGAGGGTGCGGCCGATCCCGAAATCGAAGGATACTGGCAATGTGGATAACTATAGGCCTATAGCTATACTAATAAAATGATAACAAGTTCGTTACCATAGAAATGTATGTTCAAGCGAATTTCAACCTACTGTATTTAGATGACTTAGCAAAATGACCTTATGGCGGGTCATGATTCAATTTTGTCGATCGTACCTATGGATGCCCAATTTCATTTTATTTTTCGCAATTTCACATGACTTATGTACCAGCTTATAGAATACACCTTCCTACCAAATTTCATAATTTTATTGTATCTACTTAGGCCGGGTTTTGTAAAGATCTGTTAGACCAAATCTCAGATCAAATTTCAGTAACTCAGTACATTTTTTGACATAAAAAACCGACATAAGTTCTAACGGATCTTTATAAAACCGAGCCTTATAGTCTCCGAGTATATCGGCTATGACATACGGACGGACGCAGACATAGCGAAATTATAAGGGTTCCGTTTTCGCCATTCTGGCTACGGAACCCTAAAAACCGTTAATATCCCGAGAAATCAGCTGCAATTGCCTTAAATATTTTTGAATAGAGAATTCATTTGCTACACTGCTTATTCTTGAGATCGTTATTTATAACAAATGAAATTCAAATAATAAGTCGGTATGACGGAAACATTTTTTTTCAATTCTCATGCTCGAAAAGTCTGTCATATGAAGCTTATCAAGCGGGGATAAAGTAATACATTAGATTAGATTAGATTAGATTTATTTATTTCTTTCTGAAAATTTACATGGTATTTTATAAAAATGTCAATTGGTAAAATATCATGGATTCACAAAAAGATCGTCAGATTGTATATGAATTAATAATAATAAAATAATAATACAGTCTAACACAAAAGAAGAATATTTTTTAAACAATACAAAATAATTCAATAATAATAATATGGTACAATGGCAAATTATTATTGGCATTGGTAATAGGGGTAATTAAAATGTCAAAAAATAATAATTCAATAATTACTAGGTTATCCTAGATATAAGTAGTCAGAAGTCAAAAGATAATAATTAATATACAATGCTGGTCATTTTAATCCTAAAATACAATTTATTCGTGTCACAATTATATTTAAAAAAATAAAGATTTTTCACTGTATTCTTTTACAGAATACAGCGAATTTAATAATAAAAGTTCCTTAAACCGGCGCTCAAACATGTCGTTGGCGGGTAGGCGCTCGTACATAGACGGGCCTATTACTCGCGGGCTCTTGTCGAGCAGCGCGAGTCGCCGCCGCACAGGCAGTAGTCGGCCCGTCTGACGGGTGATTCTGCCAGGCATATTTGCTCGCTTAAACAAGTGAATGTTTTGACGCGTGAACATTAGTACTTCAAATACATATAGTGAATAATGAGTCATTATTTTGTACTGTTTAAAGAGTTCTCTACAAGAGTGTCTCGGATTTACACCTGCCAATATACGTAGGGCTCGTTTTTGTAACTTGAACACTCTTTCAGAGTTCGTTGAGTTTCCGTACAAAATAATACCGTACGACATTAGGGAAAAGAAATATGAATAGTAAATCTGTAGTAGTGCGTCACTTGAGACAATTTGAGACATTTAGCCCCTAGGGAAAATATGAAACATATTTATGATTTACGAAACATTCTAATTTGACCAATGAAAATAACTTCACCATATTAAATCCACCAATCAGAAAACACGTGGCCAAACGTTGAGTTTTTTTTTGGTACATACTTTCTTCAACTAGTTTAACTATTAAAATCATTAGGTCATTTTTCCTCCCTATTTCAACTACTATATATCTGAATCAAAACAGTTAAAAAAAAATTGCCGCCATATACTCATTGTATTAATTGCGAATGGATAATCTTTGTTTATTTATTTTCTCGCAATCGAAGTGAAAAGTATAGTGTATAACTCTGGTCTAAAAGCCATATTACCACTCGAACAATTTTCCCTCACCTCGTGTCAGTGGCGTAGCTAACTAGCTACGCCACTGACAGGGGCTGTTTTTTTTTGCCCCAGGGTCCTTGGTCAACCGACCAAGGGCCCTCGGGCAAAAAAAACACTGGGGCCCCTAAACGTATTTTTAGGGTTCCGTAGCCAAAATGGCAAAAACGGAACCTTTATAGTTTCGTCATGTCTGTCCGTCCGTCCGTATGTCACAACCGATTTACTCGGAGACTATAAGTAATACAATTATGAAATTTGGTAGAAAGGTGTATTCTATAAACCGCTATATAAAAGTGATGTGAAATTACAAAAAAATATTAAATTAGGGAGCACATTTTTTTCGTCCACCGGTGGATGAAAAAAAATTCAACGCACATAGTCGTATGGGGTATCATGGACAGGCCTTTAAAATGATACGGAGGTTTATAAAAACTTCAATTATAAGTCAACCGTTGCTGAGATATTAGCTGTCAAAGTCATAAAATTTCCTACCTAACTATAAAGTTTAAAATTCTGGAAAAAATTGAGGTTTTTTGGTTTGAACAAGATAGGTTTTACGGTTTTTGAGTATTTGCCAAAAAAACTGTCTTGCAGTCGTAAGTGCCGTGAGTTCCCTATGAAGATACAACCTTTTTAGATTAAATGTATTGGATAGTAGTTTTAAATGTTGACTATTAATTAGGTGCTGGTACGGAACCCTTCATTGTGCGCGATCCGACACGCACTTGGCCGGTTTTATTTTTAATGAGTTGCCATGATTAGAGTAGTGTTGCAAACTTATTTTATTTCGATTTCGAAGGTGGGAGTATTTTCGCTAGTCCAATACAAGGTTTGCTAATCTGGTTTGGGGGCCCCCAGAGCCTGGGGTCCCTGGGGCACTGCCCCGCCTAGCCCTTGGGTAGCTACGCCACTGACTCGTGGTAATATAACTTATTTTAGAACCTTGAAATACAATCTACTATAGTTTCAAACAACTTTTAGGAATATCCAAAATTGTTCTTCACAGCACATCCCATATATACGTAATCTTTTTAACATGGGTGGGTAAGCATATCTTTGCCTCAAAGTCATATCAAATAGATAGAGGCAAAAGTGACACTAGAAATGATATCTCACTTTGTCCTTTTTATTCAATTTTGAAAACGACCATCTCGCTCGCAGCGCGATTATTAGGTAACTATTTTTAATTACTCTGAGAATCTCCAAAAGAAAATGATGGGCAGCTGATAAAAAGCTCTAAAGCAAGCTCTAAATGTTTTCGATTTAGTCAAATTATTTGTGTTTCGAAAAATATATATGTATTATATTAAAATATTAATAATTATATACCAATGCAGAATTTGTGGTTAGATATTTATCGATACGATTTAATGTTATGTAAGTTAACTCAGGCAGTTAATCCAATTTTTATTTATTAAATTAGGTACCAACAAAAAATTCAATTATAAAGTGCCTCCTATATCAAAATAGTAATCTACTATAAGAAAATATGAAAACTTTAATGACAACCAATTTTGGAATTGAATTAGAAATCAGGGTGTAGTTTCGTATATAGATATACATTAGTGAGCAGCTAACTACTTTTCTGACTGTACATAAGTTTCTTATCACAATTTGCTGCCAGTTAACGCCTCCGAGGAACAAATTGTATGGACCTGGAGTCATATGCGTTGCCGGCAGCGAATGGCTTATTCGTAGATTATTCTAAAATATATGTCAATGTTGTTCTATTTTCAGGATGAACAATACTGGAAAAGGTCTTTCTATTTTAAATTCCCAACGCGAGTGGAATTAGGAGTAACATTTTGGAAAGGAAAGTTCTTATCTTCATGTCTTCAGGATTACCTTGAGAACGCCAACCCCGATTTATTCTTAGAAGATGAAGCATCTGAATTAGCCAGTCTGGTAATTATATATCCAATTTATTCCCTTTCACTTATGTTAGTATTTTCGTCAGAAACTGTAACGTCATGTTTTCGCAGGTAAGCCCTTATATATACTTTTTGGGTTTAAAACAACTTCAAATAGTAAATCAGCCGAAACCGCCGATTCCAAAAGAAACCGTGATCGAAGACACCTGTCCTTTCAGCGTAGAAAAAGTATATGACCATATTCCTCTCGAGCCTGTGTTGGCAAAACTCTACAACCTCGAAGAAATATCTCTTGTTTTTGGAGTTAATAATCTCGCAGATGAATACTTGACGAGATATTTTGAATTCAGTACTGGTGATTGTGAATCTCTATGTAGAGGGCTGAAATACTTGCAACATGTGAAGATTTTCCGTATTAATCGTAGCAACTTGGATTGCTTGAAAGTGAAGGTTATCTTGCAACATCTCGTTGAAAAGGAGAGCATTGAGGAACTGGATTTCAATCACTGCAAGATCGGAGATTACGGGATGAATGCGTTAGGAGGTTTCATTGCTGTTCACTCTAATGTGAAGCGAGTGCGAGTCGCGAACAATCGGTTCAAATCTGTGCAAGGCATTGCTTATGCTTTACAGATGAATCCAGCTGCACCTATTGAACTATTGGGTATGTTGGGTAATCTTTATGAACGTATGTATCACGTGTTGTAAAATATAAGTAACTTAGTAATAACGACGGTATTTGTTATCTAGATTTCAGCTTGAATCCCATGTCTATAGAATGTGCGACGATGTTTGCAGCAGCATTCGTGCGTTGCAAAGTGAAACCACAAACACTAATAGTCAATTCTTGTGGCTTTTATGGGGTATCGGCTGAAAAGGTGATAACAGTTTTGTTATTGAAACACATATTGTATATCACAAGCTATTAGGAATATGAGAAAATTAAAAAAAAAATCCGGTCTTTATGACATTCTAGCATATATGGTTTGTGTAAAAGAGTTTTCTTTCTATAGCTGTCACTAATTTATTGAATAGGTACCTTCTTATTAATGATAATGCTTTTAACATAGCTTGGGTACGGCGATACCTATCATATAGCTGCCATTCTAGCATAATTAACATTCATAACGTCAAAAATGACGTAATTATTCGCGGCCACTGTAAACAAGCTATGTATCTCATTTTTTATTACAAAATAACGCTAGAAAACCTATATGTCCCCGTTTCACGGTTCCGTAGTTATAAATTCTCACCAGAGAGTTCTAATAGTCGATTGAAACATAAAACCTTTTTAGATGGCGGGCCTCCTTAGTCTCAATCGCGGATTAACAAGGTTGGACATGGCTGCCAACGATTTATCCGGTGAGGCGGAGGCTACGCTTATCCGCGCTCTGGAGCAAAACAAAGTTGTACAATGGATTGATTTGCGGAGAACACGTACGTAACTATTACAGTTGGCACACGTGCATGCGTACAATCACATTACTCACGCTTTGTTTACTTGGGGGAAAGACAATATAATATTCCATATCGTCCTTTGAAATCATTTTCAGTATATACGTCCTACGGTTAGGCAAAGGCCTTCTCTCATATATAAGTCATGTCAAAAACATACCGTTACCAGTAGAAATAAATGGAAAAATATTCCATATGTCTCCTCTGGGGGGGATATCGCAGGAGGGATATGTGGAATAGGCGGTTTTTTTCTGCAATCGCGTTCATACACGCATATTTTCCAGACTTGTGTTCTAGAAAATTATGATATACGTATATATTTATACATATTATTATCACACTTACGAGTAGGTATTATAAAATACTTCATTAGATAGAAATTAATTGCTATCAAACGTAAACAGTATCTTGTGACAAACATTATTATACTGTTATTCGGCGGTTATCGGCGGTTATCGGTTTCGGCGGTATATGTTTTATTGCGCTTGTGCATCTTTATTTTTAGTCTTCTGTTCTAAGGTGTAACATGTCCTCCAGACAAATGAATTTTCCCAAAAATGTGCAGATTTTTTGCACCTACCTGAATCATCGTAAATTTCAACATGATAATAAAAAATATCTCTCACGTGATAGCCAATTGTGACAAGGTGTTTTATGTTATTCCATATGTAAGACTTTATTAATTTAAATCTTGTTAATACTTATGCGGGTGAAAAATTTGACTGCGGAGTGTCTATAATCAATTTCTGGCGTTGATTCATAATTCGGAAACTCTTGGTAAATTGAATGTGAGATCTATTTACCAAGTACACAAACTGGGTTGAAGTTTTCATCAAGCGAAGTTTTAATCGATGGAAATCATATAGTTAGACATAGTTTGGAATAATTTACTAAAATTGATCCGCTGTATTCGATCACTTGGTATCAGATCTATACGTTTGCCAATGGATTTTTTGTTTCAAATGGCCTTTTGTGTAAAAGCTATGGGCGTGAATTGCATTCCGAGGGTACTAAAAAGGGTTGCAGGAGTACGATGGATGAGGAAGACAAGGGACTAAGTGTCGGGGCGAACTTTGGTCCCGCTTATTGTATGGCCATCGTTTGGCTGATATGATGAAATCATTTTCAGATATATCTGAGGCGACTCAGGCTCGGGTAGACGAGCTCTTACTTCGAAACAAGATGTTGCTGGGCGAGGAAAGAGAGCCGAGTGAGGAGATCCCGCCGTTGTACCTGGGCGAACCGGAATACCTCATTTGGGAGTACAATCCCAATAATCCTGACTACATACCGGGCCGCTACCCAGAGCGTGTTCCACAAGTTTAACTGGTATATTCTCTTTTTCGGTAGCGGGTAGTCTTTCGTTTGTTTCTTCATGAATTGAGAGTACTTAAACTTTCTTACGAACTGCAACGTAAATGAATGTCAATAATACACTCGAGGTCAAACATTTTGGGGCACCATAAATTAAATAACCGTAATAGGTTTTTCTAAATATTTTACACTAATTTTATTTACACGATATATTATTCTTCGTAATACCTAACAGTATCAGCAATTTCTGGGATCCTATCATAAAAATATCAATCTCCAAAACTGACGATTTTTGCGATATCTCGCTCCGTTAACTTTTTTTTCATGGGTTTTTAGGACTCCGATTTAAACTTGGAAGCGTTAATTTTTTTAACTGTTATTTTTGCAAGTTAGATGTACAATTAAATCATGTCAGGATTAAAAATCTGTACAAGTTAGCACTATTTTAGGAAATATGACTGTATTTTACCGAACCGTATTCTTTGTCCGCGAGTGTTATGTATTTCAATGAATTTCGCACTTCCAGTTCGTCGCACCCCGCTAGCTTGTCAGAACCAGAATGAGCGCTTAATACATAGACCCCAGGGTTGGTCGGCCAATTATGCCATAGACAACAGACTAATCTCTCGAAGAATTGCCGTATCTACTTGATTGTGAATCATCTCCATCACACTTTGACCAGTCCACCAGTACTAATGACTTTGACCAGTGATCCTAGACACTTGGACCAGTCCATCAGTCTAATGAATGACTTGCACTCATATAACATGATAACGTTTGCACATGACGTGACTACAAGCAACATACCTCGTAATTGTAACATTAAACATGAGCGCGTGACCTAGTCAAAGTCCATTGTATGTTGGATTGTCGATGCCATATTTGACCTCAATCATTTGCTGATTAATTTATTTGATGTTTTGTTTATGTTTTCAATTTGATTAGTTTATTGAATTGACCTTATTTTATTTTAGTTAGCGTAAATATATACGGACATTATAAACTGGGTTTTGGCTGTTATTGTACCTACCTATTTTAGTAGTAGTTAGGCGTTATTATGATGCGTCTATATAATGAATAAATATGAAGGTATGAAGGTAGTTTACGTTATATGGTTTTTGTTTTCTGCTATGTTTGTTTTTCTAAATGTTTGAATCTGAGTGAAACATCAATATTTTTAAAGTTATGCCGGCAGTAGCCGACTTTCGAGACGGTTTAATAACGTAGATTTAATTACATCTCCAATTCTCCATAATATCACGAAATGAGCCCTTGTCCACATCTTTCTATACTACTACACTTCTTCCAAACGTCCCTATAGTCCATATGAGAAGTATATTCCAAGAAAGGCATAATCATATACATACACATGTTTATCTTCGAGACACTGGCTACATAATATATTTTCAATTCCATGTTTTCGAAATTTGTATCACTTGAAAAGTTGTTCCAGTCAGCATAAAGTCATGGCACACAGCGCGTTTCCGCCGGTAGCGTGCGGCGGCCGCGCCAACGAGTGGCTGTGCAGTATTTCACTTTTCATTTTCAACGGTTTCCGTGCGAATGCAAAGGTTTCCATCATCGCCAACACAATTCCAAAACTAATACAAATGGTTTCGACTATTCAGGAGCAACCTTCATAGAGGACACATGCTTATTATTTTTTTAGGTAGGTACTTAAAACAATCTTATAAAACTTCGTAATACATGCATTACAACTTTATCTACTTATGTTTTTGTGAGATGTTTTTGAGAAAAAACTTTGGGATTTACCAACAAATCGCTGTTTACTTTCGCGTTTAGTCGCATCGGCTTCGTAAAAGTTTAACGGGCCTTAAAGAAACCGGGATTCACAAATAAATCCTTCAACGAAACTATCGTTCAAAATCTGCTACGAGTACAAGATCAAAATAGGTTTCCCAAATACCGCTTCGTGCCATAAAAATGAACATGGGTTTCCCTTTATCCCGATAAATATACCGGCGGCAAACTTATTCCTCGCCTTCGCATCTGATTTCTAGTCCCAAAAGAAATCCGCTTTACACTCAGTGGCACTTAAATATTCTTGAAATCTTAAGTTACGTTAATAGTTTAAGCTTTAACCCTTTTTCACGTGGGCAGTCAAACCAACAGCCGAATATTTATTGTTTATCTTGCTCATGAAAGTTAAGAAACCTTTTTGACAGCTACTATATGTACAGTTTGTAAACTTACGAGAGGCAAACCTCTTAACCCTTATATACATATAAGCTTGTGGTAGATTACTTAACAGAAATACAAACACTTTTTATAATTTAGCTATACACATAAATTCACACCTGTATTCCCAAAAGGAGTAAGCAGAGCACATGAAAGTTAATCCAGTGCCACATTTAGCAACTTTAGGTTTAAAGATGGAGAAAATGAGATATTGCAGTGATAGGCTGCTTGCCCGTCGCCCACAACACACTACAACTCGGTTCCCATAGTCAACTCATACGACACCCACAGGAAGAAAGGGGGAAGTGCTATTCTAACCCGGCATCACACAGGGGTAATGAAAAGCTAAATTCAAAATTAATTAATAACCAGCAACAAAATGTGCGGTACAGTAATAAACAAACTGTCTGGTTGACTGTGTGGGAAATGTCCACTATGACGAGAATGAGAGACGGATGTTAGTATTTACATTATATTTACACTTTGTACATATTATTATTTTACAATACAAAAATCACAAAAGGAGCCATGTACGTTGCTTGGCATCACACCAGAAGAAGAACAAAAACAGTACGCATGCGCGATACCATAACATCATAGAGTATTAACATATTTACAAAAAAGGTTGTCGCCACAACTGAATCCAGAAAATTATAAAATATCAATACATAATATAAGGACTAAATACACAAAGCTTTTGATTTCAAAATGTAAAAAAATATTGGCACATGTTTAATAAAAGCTAATAATATCGTAACCGGATGACAGGTATACGCACAAGAGAGTTATACCCGTTATAGGTAGGTATGTATTTTCCAGATGCTAGTATGAATGGAACTAAACAAAGAAATATACAACATTTTGACATGCACCGATGTTTAGATGGGTAAGGAACCAATTTTTGGCACATATTTAAGGCGTTTCAATTTGCCTAGATTTTAATTGATTGTGACACGCAAATTTGACATACAATTTATTTGCTCATTCAATTCATATGAGTCAGCTTTCATGAATTTATACCAACATGTCGACAACTTGTAGCAATTTGAACTTTGTCAATGAGATCCCTCTGTTAATAAGTACGAGGATATTGACAACGATACACGCGCTGTGTTAACTCTGTTAACTAAACACTGGTATGCGTAAAGGCAGTTTGAGATAACTTTTAACAGACTCAAGTATCCGTGGGTGCCCATACTCATGCTCAATCACAACTCAATTTCATCATCATCATCATCAGCCTATAGTGCTTAGCCTATGTATATACATCGCACTGCTGAGCATCTCACTGTCTCCGCTGAAGTCATCTCCCAGACCTTTCTCATCAATGACCATCGCATGTTCAAGAATTATCAGTATCTATTTCAGTTCTCAAATCAGTTTTTTTATTGGCTTAATTAACATATAAAAAATATGCTTAATCAAGTTCAAAGTATTTGGGTCAGCTTAGTCACAATTGGCGACGCGTCCGTTTCATTGCGTTTCGATTCAATTGGACTTAAGCTCCCACCGAATAAATGTCACTCTATTGATTTTATTCCTTTTGTGAATTACAGCAGCTGTTTGTTTTACATTTTATAGGCGTTCCTTTTGTGGCTCCATTTGGATTGCGATTTTTTTTTCATTAATTATGAGTTTTGAATGATTTAAATAAATTAATTTTAACGCTCAATGTTAAAAAAAGCAATTTTGTAATTGAAATTCATTTATTTGTTGAATGTTTCGTACATTTTTGAAAGTGAAAGATAATTTTTGGTATCAGTTCATACTTTATTAGAGTAGGCATGCAAAACACAGGACACGTTATTAAGTAATAAACACATACAGTTAATCACACATAATATTATATCGGTAGAGTAGAGCAAATATATCCACGTACAGGTTGATAAATCGAGATGTAAAATTGAAGAAATTTGATACACCTACCTAATTGATTTGTATTTACAAATGTGTTCAATTTTACATCTCGACATCCCCTTCGGCCGCCTACGTAACCAGGGTTTCGTATCATCTTATCCAGAAGGTCAGGCTTACGCTGTTCGCCTCTAAGTTGAGTTGTTGGTAAGCGTTGTGAATAGTCCAGTCCACCCGCATAGCTGCCTATGCCGGAAAATCAGTTTTCTACCTGCTCTTTCGTAATCTGACTGATTAATATCGAATTGCCTGATTCAACACAGATTCGGCAAGAAACGTGCTTGATTCATATTTCATATTCACATGCATGTTAATATGACCTTTGGTATTTATCATGGTGCCTGGTGTTAAATAGTAAACTGTTTAGTTTCATAGATCTATCGGCGTAACGTCGCAACCTAAACGATTTGAGAGTTGTTTCGTTGTTAGCCTAATGTGTTGGTCAATACTAAAAATTTCCGGTAAAATTGCCATTCATCCCGGTATTTTACCGTCTGAACTGGGCAGCTGCAGCGTCCTAGGAATGCTAGGATGGAAACACTTACCTACTAGTTCTACATTAGGTTCTTAAATACAATTTTATATAAGTACCTATTCTTGGCTGCTTATAAAGCAATTTGAGAAATACCCATGAATAATTATGTATTTTCACTTTGAACGTGTTTAAAGCCTTTCGGTTAGCCGCTTAAACGAAACGAGTTCAAATCTGTAACGTTATTTGGAACATAAATCAATCTTTTGTTACCATTATAATGAACGCCATTGCGCTAACAATTTAGGTAATCTTTTACCGTCTCTATAGTTTGACCAGTATAACTCAAGCTCTTCAATCATCCAGAATGG
This sequence comes from Epiblema foenella, assembly GCA_963556455.1. Taxonomy (NCBI): domain Eukaryota; kingdom Metazoa; phylum Arthropoda; class Insecta; order Lepidoptera; family Tortricidae; genus Epiblema; species Epiblema foenella. The sequence continues at coordinate 12,787,974 of OY747102.1, forward strand.
TATGACGAGAGGTCTACATTTACCATAGTCAAGCTGTAGGGTAAACTACCCGTCCGTCGCACAATGCCTGTCAATGAATTTCTTGCCAGATAATCGTATCTACGATTGACAAGAATGAAGCAATCAAATCAGCGTTTTCGCTGAGACAGCGGACCGCATCGAGTTCCTATCCCGTAGCTTAGGTACTTTTTCTACGATGACACGAACCAACTTAACAATGAAGCAAGTTAATTTGGTGGCATCGGCATCGGTTTTGTTTCGAATAAAGTATTCATGGAACACTTTTAGAGACTTACAGTGCAGTAACCTTGTCTTACTTGTAACTAATATTAAATTGGTTGATTAATTATCTGGTTACTTAAATATCCTTTAAGGGAAATATTTATACAAAAGCCCTATACGCGTGTGTTAAATCTACCAAAGTGTTCCACTTTCAACTCGTCATAAATTGTAAAAGTTAGTATATATTGCGTAGTATAGGGGAGTGAGTATATATTGCGGTAAGTAAACTACTTTTATCATTAATCACAGTACAAATGCCAGTAAACATTATTCTTCCGTATCGCTTTTGTCAGGTTAAAAGCAAATTCGAGACCTTTTTTGCAAGATTAGGATTTCGTTAACATAGAGGCTCATCCCGCTAAGCCTCTGTCGCTGCCGCCGGCAGCCGCCAGATGTTTACAGACACGATATAAACTGAACTGAAATGTCTCGGCAAATATTTCCGTTGCCATGTGTGCGGTGGAATTTTTCAATTTACGTAGACGCCTAAAATTGCAACTGCAGTAATCTGGCCGGACTGCTAACAGCTGAAGGTGCGGTTGCAATGTTCGTGGACTTAAGGCGATACGTTACTTTCCGTACCTACATTTTTCGATATGAAACGTTATTTAGGCCGAATTCGTTTTTATACAACACAATATATCAGTTTTCAATATCGTCATCACAGTAAAGACGTTACTAACTGTAACCATTTTCCAATCTACCATTCTATTTTTTAACGATCAATTCAAAGATCCTCATACCCTCAGACGCAAGAGCGAGTGATATAGCGAAATATACCCGATATAGTGGTGGTGGTGTATTATATAAGTAGCAACCATTATTTATAAGCAAAAGTTCGTGGCCCAGCAGCGCCCGCGTACCGCGTGCGGTATGCGACGTTAAGCAACGTCGGTCCATAGGTCAATCTTGGATGGATTCTAACCACAGATATCAGAGTAAAACAGATGAGCGGTATTAAGTTGAACGTTTTCTATTCTTCCGATTTATTCTCACCTAACGTACTTCTCAATAAGTAAGAAGGAGATAGTTACCATGCTGTCTGACACGTCTTATCTGTCACTGTCCCCGCTTTTGATCACTTCGTGGCGAGAGTTAGTGCAGCGGAAGATACAAAATCGACATCGATATTTAATTAGCATGTATAAGGAATTCGTAAGTTAATATTATTTTAATACTAGACATATTGAAGTACTCACTTAATTAAAAACATAAGCTGTTATGTAACAAGACAATAAACTGCACTTAATATTATCATACTCCGTACATATATGAATTACTAGCGGCCGCCCGCGACCTCGTCTGCGTAGATTTTAGATGGTAACAAAGATACAAATGAGGTTTATTTGTTTCTCTCAGTCGTCTGATGCTATTAATCTTTTGTGACTTAAATTACTCAAAAGAAAAATTACTGTCCGCCATTTTGGATTTGAAAGTGGATGTCATTTTCTTAATCGGCACCCCGAGGAACCACAAAAGTGATACCCATATCGATTTTAAAAAAAAGATATCCGCCATCTTGGATTTGAAAATGTATTGAAATTTTGATTCCCTTGAGAATGTCGAAATATACGTTTTTTGCGGCATAAAGCCGTATATATTTTTTACTTTAAGTATGGTTATTTCACAAGTTCAAGGGACTGTAGATCTGAGTCTAAGGTTTCAATTTCAACTCAATACCTCTACGCGTTCCGGAGATAAAGGGTCTAGACAGAGAGACATACGGACAAACGAACAACAAAGTGATCCTATAAGGGTTACGTTTTTTTTTCCTTTTGAGGTACGGAACCCTAAAAACATGAAATATATAATATATAATCATTTACAGTTTAATTGACTGAGTGAAACGAAGGTCTCTGCTTCAGCTTCGACAAAAATGCTTTCGTATGGCCGGATTTCCGTTTGTTCTCCTCTACAGGTCGCATTTCTCAACCGATTCTAGGGAAATTTTGTGAGCAGGTCTGGCAGGTCAGATGACAGTCGCTTTCGTAAAACTAGTGCCTACGCCAAATCTTGGGATTAGGTGTCAAAGCGGACCGCGGGCTCCTGACGGCACAACCGGGTATACGATTCACTAAGCACCGTTTTCACCAGTCACCTCACAGTTCACCCGTTTTTATATGGAAACTGTCAAATGTCAATTGTCATTTATTGACAGTTTCCATATAAAAACGGGTGAGAGGTGAGGTGACAGGTGAGGACAAGTCGGTTTGTGAATAACAGCCCGGGACAATACTAATAATAATAAATAAGAATGATAGTATGATGAGTTTTGATTATTATATACTTGATCCCCTAATAGAGTGCAATGGTAGACGAATGTTTTACATGAGATTGTGATTAACAAGTTCTGCGCGGACGAAGCCGCGGGCACCCCAAGTCCTCTTATACATTATTCAAAAAAACTCGAGGAACGTTTACTTAGCGACAATACGGGCCGTCTTTATGAGAATAGCTCCGGACTGCCAGATTCTTGAATACATTACTTGCAAATATCTTGCAAACAAATACCCCACAGTATATTCCTGGAGCTGGTTTATTATATGTATGTTTTCATTATCTTTTAATTTGATATATGAATGACTTATCGAAAAATATGGAAGGGGGTGTCGTAGATATTACAAACTAAGTGCACCTGGCAAACTAAGTGCAGTCTAGAAATGCTAAAATATATTATGTACTTAACATAGCAGTCTTTTTTGAACCTGATTGTGGCTTTATAGGCCGGACCCAATAAAGCGATAGGAGTCCGTTGGAGGGTAGCCTGCGGAAAATCCAGGGGAAAACCTCCGACACGACCAAGCGGGTGGTTTTGAACACAGGAATACTCTGAAAGTTTGCGCTCCAGTGAGATTGGATGAGCGGCTTCAACCGAATCTGAGGTGTGATTGGAATCGAGCTACTGGGAGTTTTGTCACTGGTTCACTAAACCTAGCCTAGCTGAGAAGAGTCCAGCAAGAAACTCAGCTAAGCTCGACCTGGGTCGGACTAACTCTACCCGGAGTGCGGCGGTACCGGGATGAATAGGGACTATAGGTGTCTGTGTTGTCGCGATCGCGCGGTGGGCGTCCCCGCCGGCGGGAATGTCTAAGTGTACGCGTCGTGTCTGAGTTGGACGCCGTAAGAGCAGCGTTCCATCTTTCGTTGGAAGCTGTGATTACGTCGTCCGGGTCCGTGAGTGTGTGCCTAGGACGCCGGACCGTGCGGCCCCTAATTAGTGATCGTCGAGTTACGAGGGAGGGGGGAGGGATGGGAACATAGTCGACAGCCTTCCTAACTAACGGATTCCTATGATGGGGACTATGGGGAGCGTTGTCAAAATAACGTCTGGCAGTTTGCTTAAAGAAACCATATACGAGTATGATGCTAATCCCCATGTCGTGGTGCAGACTGAGGTTTGACTGGTACCCCGGGGCACCAATCGCCCTACGGAGAAAACGATTCTGAATGAACTGAAGCGGCTTGAGTGATGTCATAGGCACGTGAGCAAAAGCTACACTTGCATAAGACATGATTGGACAAACACAAGTTTTGTAGAGTGTCAGATTATTTCTGAGTGACATTTTATGAAACGTGTTAATCATCGACCCAAGCCTTCCTAGCACGAACAACGTACGGTTGCGTATCCTACTGATGTGCCTACGGAAAGTCAGTCATCTATCGAGGGTCACTCCAAGAAATTTGACTTCGTTGGCCCAGGGGTTGGGCCGGTCAAACATCAGGATCGGAGCCACCCGCCTTTCCGTGCTAACGCGGTCAGACGGGTAGAAGACTATCGCAGTGTTTTTTTCCGGATTGACTTCGATACACCAAAGATTAAACTAACAACCTAGGTCAGTGATTGCCTCCTGGACTCAGGTATCGCCGGATAAAAGTGTACTTACAATAAGTCGTAAAGAGTATCGTCCACGAACAACCCCAGTTGCACTTTAAGGTACCTGGGAATGTCGTTCGCGAATAACGAATGGAAGAGAGTACGGATCCTTGCGGGACTCCGGCCCGAATGGGGTGTGGGTCCGAGTATGTTCCCTCGAGTGTGTATCGAAAGCGTCGATCCCTGAGAAAATCTCGTAAGGAGAGTACGAGTCTGTCAGGGATACCGAAATAATATAACTTGTATATCAGCCCGTTATGCCAGACCTTATCGAAGGCTTGTAGTAGTCGGTCTTTTAATCAGGTAAGTAAGGTAAGAAGCGAAAATTAAAAAATTCTGATCTGGAGTTGGCATAAGAAAATTGAAGCAAATTTTTTGCTTTTTTCATACACTTTTATGTTCAATCCTCAGTCAGTCCTGGACAACATGATTTGTCATAATTATGATGATCATTTCATTGTTTTTTACTAAAATGAATCGCTAATTGCATTGCCTTCCACAAACATCACTCCAAGTTCAACCAATCGAGTCCCCAAAAGTTAAAATTCTGACGGCATAATACTAATACTCCAAACGCGTCCGGTCATTAGTGGACTCTCGCGACAGAAATAATCCCAACTAGCCTCGGCTGGGACGGGTGGTGCCAATGAAACAATAGCCTAAATTTTCGGGTTGTACGTTTTGTGTTGTATTTTCAACAGCATTTTTGTTTAATCAACAGCAATTAGGCACTTAAATTGTATTTGTAAATTTTGTCAAGTCTAATTCATTCTTGAATTAGACTTAGGGATCGTTACCGGTATTCTTACTACCGGTTTTGAATAAGGTATAACCGGTTATAATTGTATTTCGCTATTTATATCGCTAAAGCTCTGATTAGGGGTATAATCGAAACCGGTATTCAAATATATTAGCGGTTTCGCCAATTGACTACAATACCTCTATCTGACACTTTACCCATAAAAACCATTACCGGTAATAGCTGTCAGTGTCAATATACTCGATTATTTGTTTCAAACTGGAGTATTGTATAAAGTAAGTATTTACACCTATTTGTTGCGTTTTACTAGTAATGTTTAATTGACATCTTACCTTTCAAGTGCTATGAATAGCGGTATTGAATACTTACAGGTATTTAATATCGTAAATAGACTATAGAGGTATAGATAAAAGCGGAATGACAACAATACCTCTAATTAGAATATAGGTATTATTTTATTAGAGGTAATAGTTTGTCAATTTCTATACAGTTATTATATGAAACGAGTTTTACAATCCCTGCTTAAGGGTCCTTATCAGAGTTATCAATTAAAAGATGCTCATCTATTTACGCCACTTTCTGTTTGAATCGATATGTATGTTGACATTTTCTCAATGTTAGTATCTAGACCAGGACAATTGCAACCTTATGTCATAAACTTTAAATGTATTTTTCATTCAGAAATATCGTTTTAAACATCACTCCAAATCGACCATTTTCAAACTAAAAAACTTGTTTTTTCCGCTTAAATTCTACTACACACAATAAAATCAAAAAATGGCTATGTTACTATTTAAAACGTTCATAAAATCATCGTAGCATATCAAAACATTTTAAGACTTATAAGGCCTCTTAACAAAAAAACATATATGATGATTACGATCAATCTCTTGATTTATCCTAATAATAATATTATAAAGGTGAAAGTTTGTACGGATGACGTTCCACTTAATCTCAAAAACTACTACACTGATTTTGTATTAAACTTTACAGTACTGTAGCTTAAATATTAAAATAACACATTACAAAATTCTTTCCCTTAAGGGGTTAAATTTGTTTTGAATGGAGAATAAAATTATCTTTAACATAGAAACCTAAAACCTGCCTAAGAGACTGCGCATTAAAATGGAAGAAAATATTTTTCAGTGTTTTTCAAAATTCGCCTTCTGTAAGGGTGAAAAAGGGGTTGAAAGTTTGTCTCGGGAGCATTTTTTCAAAAATTAGTATCTTCGTTTATAGACCTAGGAATAACGTAGATTAAAAAACAAACAGCACTTTTGATAATTCACCCTCGGAAGGGGTGAAAAGGGTGCTGAAAGATTGACCGGGCAGCCGGTTTTTTTAAAGACATCCCTTAAGGGTGTAAAATGGGGTTGACTGTTTGTATGAAAAACGTGTAATATTCGAAGTGACGGACTAGAAATTTCGTTTATATTAATATATGCATTTTTGATAATTCACCCTCTGAAAGGGTGAAAAGGGTGTTGAAAGATTGTACGGGCAGCCGGTTTTTTTAAAAACATCCCTTAAGGGTGTAAAAAGTGGTTGCCTGTTTTATGCAAAACTTGTAATATTCGAAGTGAGGGACTAGAAATTTCGTTTATATTAATATATGCAATGCATTTTTGATAATTCACCCTCTGAAGGAGGTGAAAAGGATGTTGAAAGATTGTATGGGCAGCCGGTTTTTTTTAAAACATCCCTTAAGGGTGTAAAAAGGGGTTGACTGCTTGTATGCAAAACGTGCAATATTCGAAATGAGGGACTAGAAATTTCGTTTATATTAATATATTGTATAGCAGGTAAATATATCACAACATTTAAAAAACTGGGCTACCCGTGCGACGGCGGGGCGGATCGCTAGTCCCACTAATATTATAAAAGTGAAAGTTAGGATGTTTGCATGTTTAGATGTTTACTACTCAATCACGCAAAAACGGCTGGACGGATTATGATGAAACTTAATATGTATACAACGAGTTTATAGCCTGCATTAACATAGGATACTTTTTGTCCCTTAAATCATCCCTCAAATAATACATTTGGGGGTGGAACTTGAATCGTACGTCAAATTGTACGTAAAAAATAATATATACAATGCACGCTGACGTACGAAAATTGGTGTCAGATGAACCAGTGTAAGCCTAACCTCCGCATATTCATATAGTAATCACGAATCTCAGGGTCAAGATACAAAAATAACGTATCAAGAGGCGAGTCTAAGCTAAAATTCACAATTAGGCGAAGTAAACTGATAGATAAGACGTTGCAAGGAGTAAAAAAAAGTGACGGTATATATCGATAAAAACATATCGATAAGCATAACGCACTACCAAACTTATGCCAATGTGTGTTATTCCAATCTATGAGATATGCATAAAAATTGTATAAAGGCTCGTTAAGTGGGAATCCTTAAAAAACGAAGTTTAGTCCTTTAAATACGAATAAATCATAAGATTTACAAATCATTTTAATTTTACAAATTCAGAGCATATTATACTGACCGAAACACTACTAATTTCGTTTTCGATGTTCTCGGTAACCACCTCGGAGTACCCGATAAATTGCGTCGAAAGATCGGTAACTCTAGTAAGGCCTAAATAATATCGATACGAACAGCACTGGCCATACTGTAGCAACATTTGTGCATTTTGATTTGTCAAACAACTTCGCCTAATAGTGGACTTTACTGTAGACAGTTGCAAACATCACATTACTTGACCTTTGGCGTGTCAGAGGCGTGCCATTAGAAAGATGACATTCGGTAACGTTGATTATAATAATTTGAGTCTTATAGTGGCTTATAAAAAGTAAGTATTTGCATGATTTAGTTTTAATTAGTAATAAATGGATAAGGAATTGTACCTTGTTTTGCCTGCGATACAAAGTAATTTAAAACTAGAAAGTAAGACCACGATATACGAATCCATATTTATATCATGAATTTGAAAGTATTTCTGTCAGTCTGTCTGTCTGTTACCTCTTGACTTTTAAACCGCTGAACCGATTGAGATGAAATTTGGTATGGAAGTAGTTTGAGCCTCGGGGAAGGACACAGCATACTTTTGATCGTAGTATAGAGAAGAGCGATAGCTAGGTAAGCGCCTGATATAAAACAAGAAGAATGAAATTCTAACGCGATGAACTAATTCTCCGCGGACGGAGTCGCGGGCAAAAGCTAGTTTATTTATAATGAAAAGCAAATACAATTTTTTTCCTGTGTCTTGTGGCACGATATTCAACTTGTTTTCTTATTTACGTAAATCAGTATTCTCCTAGACTAGTAAAATGCATTTCAATTTCAGGTTGGCTTTTCACTTATTAATCCGAGAAAAGATCTTGAACAGACGCAGCCCGGACTATTGTTCACCGGGTGGAACTCAGCTCCGATGAGGTATTGAAGTTTCATTTACGTGGCGGTTTGCAGGAGCGACTATTGTGTAGTGCTGTGGCCCAAGGAGATAAATATTCTGCTGATTTATAGGTAAATAATATTGACATCTAAACATCCAAAGTGTTCACGTTTGTAGTGTTTGGAAGATAGTAACTATCTATATCCAAATAATAACTGTTTTTAGTTTTTGAATAAGAAGAAAGTTTTACAGCAAATTCCTCAAACCTCCTTTAGTATACAAATATTTACTTTGTAAGACAAAACACAGAATTTTATTAGGGTAGGCATAAGTGAACAAATCCCCTAGGATTATATATGCTTTCATCAGGTTTATCCCTCGTTTAAAGATTGATTGTACGATGCTAGCCGTATCTTATAAAGAATGTACGCCTTAAATGTTTGTCGACATTTAACCTTCCTTGGGGCTATAAAGGAAATGCAACTTTGTGCTAGTCACGGCCCTTCAAATAAAATGCTGAAGCCTGCATAAACTTACCTATAAATTAAACTTAAACTGCTGAAACTGTACTGTTACAAAAATTATAAACATATATTATAAATTTAAAATCCTACTGGTTAACTTATTGCAGTCCGAGAGCTCTTAAGAACAGTATTAGGCTTAACCTCGGGTCCGAAATCTCCGGATAAGAGATGAAAATGGAAAAAAATATGGCCTTTATTTCTCTTTTACTTGCTATTAGCTTTTGCTCGCGACTTCGTCCGCGCAAACTTCCACTCCCAGTTTCATCCCTTCGAGGGATGACTTCGGGATAAAAAGTATCCTATATGTTAAACCACGCTATAAACTTGTTGTACACCAAGTTTCATCGTAATCCGTAGAGCCGTTTTTGCGTGATTGAGTAACAAACATTCAAACATCTAAATATCCAAACATCTTAATTTTCGCATTTATAATATTAGTAGGATTATTCCATTCTAAATGGAAATGGACTGATATACTCGATGCGATACTGTATGTAATACTTTTCCTATGATTCCGCTACAATAAGAAACTCATTCCAACACAACTGAAACAACCTCATTTAGCGGTCCCCCCTTGCCAGATGGTTGCAATACAATACAATACAAATACTCTTTATTGCACACCTCACATAATAAAACAGCACATACAAAAGAAAACAAAGATACAGGGAGACAGAGGCAGAACAACAGGCGGTCTTATCGCTAAAGAGCGTTCTCTTCCAGATAACCTTTGGGTAGTGGAGAAATGAAATATAAAGCTGAAAAGTAGGTGGTGCATAAACTATTACAATGACCCTAGTGGTTACTAGGTATGTGAAAAAAATAGTGGTATTACTGTTATAGGTAAAAGAACAATGTTTTTGAAACAAGTTGGGAAACTTTATTTACCTACTCAAAGGAAATATTATTTTTAAATAGAAATTTGCGGTCGGTGGGTTTGAAAATTGGTATGCAATTTGAATGAGTTGGATTCACATTCGATTATCGTCTTAAATATGTGTAGGTACCTATTTTTTCTTGTATCTAAGAGACAGTACAGCTACAAGATTTATTTTAATTATACAACAGTGCAGACAAAGATAGCGACAGCTGTTTAGGGTCCCTCCGGGCTATTAAAAACGTAAATTTCTTTGTTAATGGGGAAAGCGTTTACCTACTTCAATTAACTTTGAAGAGTGCTTTAAATTGTTGTTTACGTATATGTATAATTATAATTTCTTATTAAAGTTTAATAATCTGAGATAAGTTGAAGCCCTATGATTGCTGGTAGATCGCTACATGGCGTAGAAATGCATTGGGGATTCTTTTTTACACAACGACGAACAAACATCCGGCCTGCCTGATGGTAAGCTAACTCCCTAACTTATGAACCCTTCAGACTCTACAGCGCGATGTAGACTCTTTATGTATTGGACAACTCAAGAGGCTCCTAGCTTCCAATGACCTTCGACACGTAACTCTCTGTTTTCTCGTGTTTTTTACGGATTATTAATAACAACGAGGTTTACCGAAATATTATACCATATTACCTATACTCACTGCCTTCGAAATATACTTACGGCATAAACTTTAGCAATTTTAGGCCAAGTCATCAGTTTTTGGGATGTAACTTTTGTAAAGATGAATTAAAGATAAAAATCTTTCTTGCGTTATTAGAGACGTCAATATTTAAGGAACACAAGTAAATTTCATATATATAAGTGCATAAACAACATACTAGTATCGTAAATAGAGCTTTTTGAACCATGTTTGAATAAATCATCAATCTTGTAAATGTAGATAAAGGATTGACGAACCAATAACCGTTTGTGCCATAAATATTATGTATAGGTACTTTTGACGGAGCAGTATCAACTCAAAACTCGTCAAAAATCGATGAATAGCGCGTGGAGACCCTTAATGCGTAATTTGCATTTATGGTGGCTTTGAGGATTAAATGCGTAATCTGCAATAATTTTAAACGTCGGAAATGTTATATTTGGGCGGCATAAATGTAGTAGATATAGATAATGTCATATTGGAAAAATTACAGACAATGTTTTAGATCCCGCAAATGCGAGTAGCATTATTCATTCAGGCGTTATCAACTCGTAGGTGAGTGCCATTTAACCAACGGCATCCAGTCTCTTGTATCTTCTGTTTTATCTTCTCCTTATCCCATTATTTGGGGTTGGGTCTCCTCACTTTTCTGCGCCAAGTCATACGATCTCGGATTGTCTACTCAGGCAATTGGGCTTTTTTGAGGTCTCTTTCTATGTTTTTCCACCATGTGGAAGGGAGGCGGCCTCTGTCTCTCCTCTGTTCTGGTAGGTTCAGCGCAATTTGTACCACGTGGTCTTCTTCTCTTCTCTTGACGTGGCCATACCAACGGAGACGGTTTTCAAGGATTTTATCCGCGATTGGTGCAACGTTGAAACTGCCTCGAATATATTCATTGCGAATTCTGTCCATTCGAGTTACACCTCCCGCCCATCTGAGCATCTTCATCTCATTGGTATGTGCCTTTTGTTCATGCGACTTCTTTGTTGTCCAACATTCAGACCCGTATAGTAACGCCGGACGAACTGCCGGTTTATACACTTTGCCCTTTACCTTTATAGGGATACGTGGGTCACACAGCACACCTGTAAGTGATCTCCATTTTTTCCAGGCGACATTAATTCTGTGTGACACGTCCGCGCAAATATTGGCATCGGGTGTCAGTATAGAGACAAGGTATTTAAACTTTTGTACAGCGGGAATAGGTGTTGTTCCGATGCAAATAGTTTCCGGAGTACTGTTGCCACTAAACGGACATTTCTGGTATTCAGTTTTGCTCCGGCTAACCTTTAGCCCATATTTTTCAAGTGAATTTGTCCACATGTTTAACAGTTGTTGCGCATCATTTGCGGTGTTGGCAGCCAGAACTATATCATCGGCGTACGTCATGGTCCACAGTAACGGAGACGGTATATCCCGGGTCAGGTAATCCATGACCAAATCCATGACCAAATTGTAGCTTTTTGGTTTTTCATCTTTGTCACCGCGTGTTTAACTTAACAGCCATATCTACCTCTGGTATTGGTCCGAGTGCGGGTTTGCATGGTACAGGGTCTTCATTTGGGAACTCTTCGTTTAGCAGGTGTTCATAGTAGTCCAGCCACCTTTCTCTTATTTGGGCCATCCAGTCTCTTGTATATATATATCTTAGTCGCATTTGCTGCGAAATAAAATCGGCCAAGTAAAGCGAAACCCTTAACTTGGCCGATTTTATTTCGCACCATACCATTGCGTATAAAAACGGGCAAAAAATCACGTTTGTTGCAGGAGAGTCCCCTTAAATATTTATTTATTCTGTTTTTAATATTTGTTGTATAACGGCAACAGCAATACATCATCTGTGAAAGTTTCAACTAACTATCACGGTCCATGAGATACGAGTACAGCCTGGTGACATACGGACAGACGGACGGAGTCTAGTCTTAGTAAAATCACCCCGTTTTACCCTTTGGTTTCGGAACCCTAAAAAAACATTATTATATACCATCCAGTAGGTACTTCAAGTAAATATGCAAGGGTTAAACATTTTCTATACCTAATATATACTTATGTACGGATATAATTAAAGGAATCAGAACTTACGTGTTGTCGTATACCTACTGGTAGTGTAAATTGCGCGGTAGTATTATATTACGCGGAACCGGGGCAGTATGCATTCAGTACTGCAACTGCCCCGAACCACTTCCGCGCAACCCGTCTATAAGGGATGCACTAATTGAAATGCGCCTACAGTAAATAGCTAAGGTACTAGTAGTAGTGGTAATGTGCCTAATCAGCACAATAGCTTTTATACCGTCACGTTTTATGGCCGAAATGTAGTTACTAAAACGTGATGTTTTAAGCTATGGTGCTAGCTATGATTACTCGTACCGTACTGGCTTCGTACCACCAACTGCGGAAGTTGCCTTAAATAATATTATGATTTTCTGTTCAAAACACTGAAAATCCTTCGAAATAGCTACAGCACAGTGGCGAATTAAAGAGGACAGTAATTTGGATAGGATAACAGTTTAAGTTGTAAATTTAAACAGGTACTGAAATGGAAACCGTAGCGGTAAGTTTGCTTTTAGCGAAAATAGGATGTTGACTAAATACTAAAAACTGTTAAATTGATTTAAGTTGTCAGTTGCAAGATTAGAGGCGTTCTTAGTGTTGGTTACGCATAAAACAATTACAAACAAAATAATCCAACACCTTATATTCGCGATGAACATCGTAGTCATTATAATGTGAAATGCAATAATACTGGTAAACCAACACCCTACGTAGGTATTACTACCTTTTCCAAGCCTGCCAATTTTAAGTGATCCCCATGAACATTAACGTCATTTATCAGAATAAGGCACTGTCATGGTATAATGCTCGTCTCGTCTCTGTTGGCGAGTGCGTCGTAGCATTCTCATCTATTGCTTTTCTGGAGCGTTAAATATTTTTTCCGTGCTGGAAAAAAGGAATCAGTGGGAAGTGAAGACACGGTTATTTCCGCCAGCGAAGCGGACGGTAGCGCCCTTTCTGTTGATGTACTGGGCTGGATATTTTATTTGACGTCGCAACTACATCTTGGTTTTTTACCACGTTGAATAAAATAGATTTAAATAAATATACAGGGCGGCCCACGGCTATGCCACATGGAGGGAAAGTATACCTTAAATATTGTAGATGGTACATTTTACTGAAAGAAGACATTATTTGAATTTAAAAAAGAATTTAAACTGCATTGCCAGATATATAAATAATTTTATGGTTGAACCGGGAATCGAACCTGTTACTCGTGATAAATTGATAAATTTTGTATTAAAAATGTTAAGATTCATGGTCTTCCTTTTATTGCTGACTAACTAACTATGTTACTTAGCAAAAAATAATCCTTATAATGAAGCCTTTCGATCGGTATGATAAAGCTACAGGGTAATTATTTTTCTCGTGTAACGGGTTCGATTCCCGGTTCAACCATAAAATTATTTAAATATCTGTGAAAGCAGTTTAAATTGTTTTTTTATTCTAATAATGTCTTCTTTCATTAAAATGTTCCATCTACAATATTCAAAGTACTTTCCCTCCATGTGGCATAGCCGTGGGACGCCCTGTATAACTTAATGGTTTGGTCTTAACAATTGATCACTGCAAATAATCTTGAGTTGCCACTTTAAAGGCGATATTTCTTAAGATAAGATTCCTAATTCTAATGAAAAGTGCTAAAACTAAAGAGCAAAGACGAGCACACTGTGCGTACTAATCCTAGTATATACTTACCTACGAACTGTATTCGTATTTTCTCTTCAGCATTTAAATGCTAACTTCCTAAATTAGTCGACGTGACGACTTACTTAGCTGACGTATAAGCAAGCAATATCCTGTATATTCGTCAAAGTTTTATAAATGTCTTATTTATTTGCTGTCATGTCGTTATATTGGATTCAGCCTTCGTTCGACTCGAGGAAATTTCGGCGGCGTTTAAAGTTGTTGCTTACTTTTAAGGAAACGAATTCTGCTATAAACGCCGAAAATTGAGAAAGTTTGATGCTGACGGGCTGTTTCAAAATTTACTATATAATGGTTAATTAGGCTAAATTAAGTATTGATCATGAAGATACCGATATTTATAAACATTCTAGTGAAGATTTGATTAAAAATGATAATGAAGGTTGTCTGGAAGAAATCGCTCTTTAGCGATAAGACCCTCTGTTATTTGTCTCTACTCATTGTGATTTTGTATTGTACTATAGTACAATTAAGGTGTGCAATAAAGAGTATTTGTATTGTATTGTATGCTTCATAGACAAAGTTTAACAACCTATCACTGCAATATCACATTTTCTCCGTCTTTACACCTTTAATTACAAATTAACGTTTAATGCGCTCTGCCTAGTCCTTCGAGAAATACAGGCATTGTTTATGTATGACATCCACGGAAAACGTCGTGTCTGATATTGTACCAAAATTTCTTTGTATCTTGTCACGAACAAATGCCTGCCAAAGCGGCGAATCTAAAGTCCATTAAACTTAAATGAAGTAATTAAATCCCTTTCGATTAAATTAATGTGGTTGATAGCGGAGCGATCGTCCCAGCGAGTAGTTGCCGGTATTACAATTAATTACTAGTTACATAATGTCATTGGCCCGGAACCTGTGGTAGCGTCTGACGGATTTCTAAAACAAACCGTTCTTCTGGAATGTGGGTAAACTTCAGTTGCACATCTATCAGTGCCTGATTTGGTTCTACTTAATTTGGCGTTAACTCATCTCATATGCCTTCTGTAGGGGCCTCTAATTCAGTTTAGTGTGTTCCAAAACACGAAAGCACTCCGTTACCACTCAAAATGGCAGGCAACATTTCCTAACCGTCACAATTAGTTCTGTAGGTACCGAGATCATAGGTAACTTCTACAACTACGCAAAATTCTCCTAACTTTGAGAAGAAGACCGTTATATGCATAAACCGCGGCCCTGAAGTTACCTTTACCTTGGAAAATGGCAGACTTGGCATTGCTCATTTGAATAGGCATGCCGGTGTCTGAGCACAGGCACAGCTGTCCGTGAAACCTAGTCTTTTAGACGCGGCTAGGGGCTTGCAATGTTTTAACTAGTCAGTGTTGTTCGGTTTATAGTATCTACTGAATTTATCGAGAACTCGGGTCAGGTGTGTAAGCCTATTCTTACACTATAACTTTTTAGATACTCGTATATTCTGAGATGATTGAGTTTGGATGTGAATAATTAATTGCACCCGTAACATCTAAATGTGTTAGAGCACAACACGCAGTTAATCAGAGGACAGATTATGCAACAGATCGGGGTTCTATCAAAATGGGTCAAGTCGGGAACGGTGGCTCAGTCGGGTACACTGACTCGCGCCCATAAAACATTAGAATAGCAATGTCTATCCGTATCCGTCTCTCGGAGCGAATGAGTAGGTAAACCATATGATTCTTGAACTGGTCTGACTGAAGTATTGAAGTATATGAATCCGAACTGAACTAGTGAATGAAAGAGTGGCACAAGGTGAAATACTTCATTTGAATCATTAATTCGTGAACTACTCATGCCTAGTATGAAGCCGCCCGCTCTCGTGCCGTTCACATGTGCAGCAATTGTTTTCTGTGTTTTAGTGGTCGAGAAATTACTTTTTAAGTTACACATGTTTTTATTCCTTGAGATTTAAACATTTAGACAAGCGTTGTTGTTTTGATGCAAAATAACGTTATTAAACTAGACAATAACATAGATTCGCATGTCCTGCCGGAGGACAGATTATGCAACAGATTGGGCAACTCGGGTGAAAATGCGCTTCAAAATGGCGACAAGATGTACTGTAATTTGATTTTATAACTTTTATGTCACTGAGACTGGTAAATATTAGGCTTTATAGCTTAGTAAAAATTATGATTTTACTTAATCAATGTCTAGTTGAGCCACTGTGTACTGTTAGAGTCACTGTGTAGTACAGGGTTGAGTCACAGTACCCCAGTACCGGTACACAGTAACTTATTTCCTGTTTTTGTTTTTAAATATTGTCTGACTACTTCCATATTGTCTTGATGGAAAACTGATAATGCGGGGATAAAATTTAATAACCAGAATATTTTGAGTGTGCAAATTTCGCGTTATCACAATTTTGTCATCATACTTTGAGTGTCCGGAAAAATCTGAGCCACTGTTCCCAACTTGTGTAACGGGTTCGATTCCCCGGTTAAACCATAAAATTATTTAAATATCTGTGAATGCAGTTTAAATTGTATTTTAAAATGAAATAATGTCTTCTTTCAGTAAAATGTTCCATCTACAATATTCAAGATACTTTCCATCCATGTGGCATAGCCGTGGGACACCCTGTATAGTATTATTCACTTAACTCTTAATTTGGTTTGAAAAGCAGTACACAAATTAACTTAATCCTGAATAATTTCTGAATAACAATATCCATAATTTAAGTAATTTGTCGTAGCAAGCCTACCTTTATAGTTACATACCTAATATCAAATTGGTTTTAAACTATCGATAACGTACGCGGTACATCCCTACTGCACCCTATTGTGTTTGGAGGATGTTGGAAGACATCACCGGCCGAGGGCGTCGAGGCAAACATACAAATAGCTACAGCCTACTTCAAGCCTATACTCGGAGCCTGAAATAACGACTGGAAACAACGCGTCACTCGCCTGTTTCGTTCATTAGGCGTCAACCGAAAACTGTATTTCAAACACACGAAATACTGGCGAAAACTGGAAAAATTTCGCGCGCTGTCTTGTTAGGTCACTCGTTATCAAATTCTATAAATTACTCGGCTAACTAACACTCCAAGCTACTGAAAAATGTAGTAATTAACCGAAATGGGTCAGTAGCCCGCCTGGATTTAGCCGTGGGAGATAAAATCGGACATTAATGAGGCTCATTCGTTGATGATATCCGATGATCGCGTTGCCACTTCCTTGAGCCTACCGTGCCAAGTAAACCTTTTCTGTAGTTAATTGACTGTTCCATACATCAAGATCTACATCGTTTTTGGAATCTCAGTGGCTTACCACGAAACACAGTCAATGCATAATGTACTATTATTGAAAGTTTAGTGCTCTTTTATTGCACAAAAATCTTTAAAAAAAGACTTCAGGCTGGTAAAACATGACAGGATATATTCCGAAAAACAAAAACGGAAAATGTGAAATTTAACGTACCTGATAATTTTGAGGCACATAATAATATATAAGATATTAAGTGTCTCTCAAAATTAGTAACCTATTTTTCGGGAAAGCTTTTATTATTGACTTTACCTATTTTCTGTTGTCAAACATGACAGGTTTATTTTACGTGGTTTAAGAGTTGCTATTAAAAACAAAAACTAAAAACTGGTTTCAAAATTTTAGCGGTACCTTCTTACAGAAAATTAGTTGGCATGTATATGTCACCGCCGTACATAAAGAATGGCGTTAAAGGGGACGAGGGCTAACCTACTTATTTTTATTCAAGCTACACAAACATTACATTTAAATACGTTTTTCTAGGATTAATAATACCAATGCAATGTAAGTAAAAATAAATACATATATATGTTTCTATGTTCAATTCGCGTAGTAAAACAATGTGGAAAAAGTGTGAATCCGACTTGCGCACCGAGGATTCGCACACAGATGTGTCGGTACACTGGAACCGGCGTTCCAACCCTATTAATTATCCATTTATTTCAAAATCTCAACAACATGGTGTAGGAATTGAATGCCATGGGTACAGCGCCTTTTATAGGCGAATTTTGTTATAAATTTGAGCGACTGAATAACAGAATGTATGGTGTTTTTTCAAGGATAATTTTTTATCACGTAAACCGATTTCATTTTATTGAAAAAAAGTACTTTCAGCATAATCGCGTAGGAATTTATAAAACCAAAATACATGCGAAGGTGATTAAATTACAAATTTAGTATAGAAATGTTTTTGATAAAAAAAAACGAAAAACTAGGTAGAGCTATAGTTATATTTTCCTGTAAAATATACATTGATATCAAGGTTACGTAATAATTTCATATTTTTTCCTTAGTAAACTTCGGAAATAAGGGGAACGGTTTTTTTACATTTTCTGTCATAAATGAAAAATGGCTCAACGTAAAAAAAAAATATTTCTGAATATGCAACTCAATCCCTTTCATATGACACCCCACTTGAAATATTCACTAGAGTTTCAAATTTTAAACCACCTATGATCTCTCTTTTTTCACAGAAAATAAAAAATTAAAATGAAAACATGTTCTATGCATCTAGGTTACCCTTCTTTATAACTGTTCCAAATTACAAATCGATAGCATAAGTAGTTCTTGAGATATTAAGCGATGTGACAGATAGACAAAGTGAAACCATAAGGGAATCAGGCGTTTTTACCATTTTGGTACGAAACCCTGAAAAGGAGATTAAATATAAAACTCCCGTGAGTTTCAGACATACTGGAATATAATTTGACGACTGGTTTAGCCTAGTGGGTAGTGCACCTGCCTGTGAAGCTGACGGTCCTGGGTTCGAATCCCGGTCAGGGCAAATATTTGTGTGATGAGCATGAATATTTGTTTCTGAGTCTTGGATGTTTTCTATGTATTTAAGTATTTATATCCATTAAATATATCGTCGTCTAGTACCCATAACACAAGCCTTCGTGAGCTTACTGTGGGGCTAGTTCGATTTGTGTAAGATTGTCCTCTAATATTTATTTATTTATTTATTTATTTATAATAGATGGGTCACTCGTCGTGGTAGACATGTTTGCACCACCGCCGCCAACATCATCCAGCCGTCGCGGCTCGTTCTCGTGATTAAGGGTCACGTATTGGTCCGAAACACGTCGAGCTATACTCGACCTTGAAGATGTGAGGGACCCGTTTATTATATTTCAAAAAAGAGTTTGATGAGGGCCCTAGTCATTAAATAAAAGACTAAAGTTCTGTAAAAATATCTATCTGAGATTTTGGGTCTCCTAATAATTTAATTGTATGAAAGTTTTTACAACGAAGTTTAAGTCCGAAATTTTCTAATGAAGCCATTTTCCACTTAAAATTTTGAGTATACAATAGTTATTTGTTATACAAGGGTGAAAACTTGTATTTTAACCGCAAGTGTGGAATTGAAACACGAGCTAGCGAATGGATTCTATGGTTGAACCGCGGGCGAAGCGAGTGGTTCGAAAATAGAATCCTGAGTGAAGCGAGTGGTTCAAAAATAGAATCCTGAGCGTAGCCAGTGTTGCAACACACGAGACGTAAAATAACTTTGCAGCCGTATATAACACAAATCTTTTCACCTCACTAGAGCGAGGATTTTTCTTATTCCTCGTCCTAGCGTTATTCCAGTACAGTTGCATCCTAAATATAGTTGGATACCTGGGGTCCACTACCTAATCCCGAGATTTGACGTAGGTACTAATTTTTTTAATACACCAGCACAATATAAAATTATTGTTGCTGGACTGTCTGGCCTGGCCTTTACATGTTATTATGTCTAAAAAGTTACAAATAGCACGTTCGGATTTGAAATATTCTTTGCACTCTTGTGGATAAAATGCAGTTTTGCTATCTGTTTTTAAAGAATAAAAAAGGGCTTTCCGAGCTTTTGAGGTGAAAACATATACATTATACCCAGGTAATAATATTTTCTCTTTGAACTCCGAAGTCGAACTTCATTGTTCACTTTTTGGGGTTCTGTAGCCAAAATGGCAAGACAAAAACCCTTATAGTTTCGTTGTCTCCGTGTGCCTGTCAGTCTGTCTGTCCGTCTAACGTAAAAACCCGACAAGAACCCTTATGCGTGTGCTGAGCATTGCTGCATATTGAGCTAACATTAGCCAACGAGTTATCATTATTCATTGTTTTTCCCGGAGAAAAGACTTATTTCATTAAATATTCTGATCACGTTTTATTGATAAAACAATAAATATTTTGATCAAATAGAAATATTTTCTTATTTTTCCACGAATTCGCTGAGAAGTATAGCTTGTTGAAAGGAATTTATGCTCATTAATTCCAATATAAAACCTTGTGAAAAACAAATAGAGTTACGTACAAATTGCTTTGGTAGGCTTAAGATTGTAAGACCTCATTACACTTTGGCCGTCTATAGGTCAAAGGCGAATTAAAGTTCTAAGATGTTCATCCCTTCTGCACTGTGGGTCTACTGATCGAAGCCCTTGATAGGTATTATTTGATATTCTTAATAATAATCAACCTTTTAACCTTTCATTTTTGAATAGATTAAGTACAATTACCTACAATATTTTTCTCTAGACTGCAAAACAATACTACCGCGGAAAAAAATAACTACAT
Source organism: Epiblema foenella (assembly GCA_963556455.1). NCBI lineage: Eukaryota > Metazoa > Arthropoda > Insecta > Lepidoptera > Tortricidae > Epiblema > Epiblema foenella. The sequence goes on from OY747102.1 coordinate 12,808,601, forward strand.
ATACCTATAGTTATCTGACATTGATATAAAACATCGTTCCTGTTAATCTCAGCACTAGAAGCCTACCCATTATTAAATGTTACTTATAATTGGCGGGTCTACTCAACTTCTAACTCATAGATATATAAGATCAAAAGTATTTTCTTTAACATTCGTCATTAATTTGACGACTTCGAATGACGTATGCAGGTACAGGTACCTACCTAAATGAAGCAAGGCCGGGAGCCGCTTGCCTTTGCTCGCGACAAAAGCCGGAATGTGCCATTTATTTTTACAGAAAAGATTTACTCGATCTTTCTACATGACTTATATAAGCCGGTGCTCTCATCTCCGCTATTTTGTACAGGTTGGTCGTTTATAATAATTGCAAAGATGAATTGATCACAATATGTACCTGTATATCATGTTTTTATTTTCATAACTAGATGAAAACCCGGCTACGCTCGGGTAAAATAAATAATATTCATTTTGAATAAAGTAATTATTTTCTTTTAGACAACCCTTATTAAAATTCGGTTTAAATGTGTATTTTTTTGGTGTAAAGTCAGTATTATTTTTAGTAAGCGATTAATATTTTCCCCTTTTTATAATACTTCGAGACGGAGCGAACAAAACGCCGTGTTACGCAATAACAAACTGTTTGTAAATAGAAAGGAAATTCCTGTGTTACCAGCACACATCCACACAGAAAATAGGGCCCAGGATTCTACACCGACTAGCACAAACACACCAACACGGCCAGGAAATGACACAGGAGAGAAAACGCCACAGCCGCCATTTCTCACACACTTGCCACCACCAACGCCGTCAGTCAAAACTTTTCGTCCCTAAACAACAGAAATCCGGGATATTATTTCAGAACATGTGTAGTATTAAAAACAAAATTCACCAGATTGAGTCTCTTATAGATGAAAAGCCGTTCATTGAAGCCTTGTGTATTTCTGAAACTTGGATATCGACGTCTAAACTTGATCTACTAAAACTAGAAAGTTATAATTTAGCAAGCTGTTTCTGCAGGTCGAACCACGAAGGAGGTGGAGTCTGTATATTTTTAAAGGATTCCATAGAATACATAGATTTAATAGATATTAATAAGTTATCAGTAGAATGTATATTTGAAACTTGCGCAATTGAGATCCGTAAGCCTAATTTATTACTAATTGTTGTTTATTGGCCTAATAATACTAGAAGGCCTGACTTATTTTTTGAACAGTTAGATAAGCCCCTTCAACTCGTAAACATGAAGTACAGTAAAAAAACGTGATCATTGGTGGAGACCTGAATGTCGACATGCTCAAATCCACTACTTTATCCCAGAACTTATTAAATACTTTTAGAAATTGTAACTTTCACCAGCATATAAAGGAACCTACAAGAGTATCATCAAATTCAAAATCATGTCTAGATATTTTATTCACGAATTTTGATGTAATGGATCTGAGTACTGATGTCGTGGAGCTCGGTTTCTCGGACCACAGAGGAGTCCTAGTGACAGCACAAACTATATCAGATAAGAGCACAGCTCAGCGATGTCAATATTCTTATTTCAAGCGTAACTTTACAGAAAAGAACATTGAAACATTTAAATTGGAACTGCAAAAAATTTATTTTACACCTATTATCACCCCACAAGATACAATAAATGAAAACTTTAATAAATTTGATAATGAAATAATAAATTTGCTTGACCGATACATTCCTAAAATACTATTTAAACCAAAACCCGGCCCAAAAAGGCAATGGTTAAGTCGAGGAATAAAAATCTCGTGTAAGCACAAACGCTACTTAAAAATACTCGCGACTCAAACTGACGACCCAACTCTAAAAAAACATATAAAAAAGTTTGATAAAATTTTAAAACGATGTGTATGTATTTCAAAAAAAATACATAACATTAACAGAATAAATAAATCAAATAATAAAATAAAGACAGTATGGCAAATTGTTAGTGAACAAACATGTAAAACCAAGTTTAAAAAAAGGGAAAACATGAGCCTCAAAATTAATGACAGTCTAACTTGTAACCCCCAAATAGTAACCAACACCTTTAACACATTTTTTGCTTCTGTGGGATTGAACACCGCCAATAGTAAGCCATGCGGACGCCCCGTCATTAATCCCACCACCAACACATTCTTTTTATCGCCTGTCTCGCCATCCGAGACGTATAAATGTATACAACAGTTAAAAAACAAAACTAGTTATGGAATTGACGAGATACCCCCAACCCTTATAAAATCATGTGCAAATGAGCTTACAATTCCTCTCACTAGCTTGATTAACCAGTCCTTTGTCGTTGGAACATTTCCAGAACGTCTAAAAATGTCCATAGTAAAACCAATACCAAAGAAAGGAGATCTGTCAGACCCACAAAATTACCGCCCCATTGCCTTACTTAGTACATTTTCAAAGATTTTTGAAACAATCATAGCAAAGCGCCTAACTTCTTTTTGTAATAAGTTTGATGTCCTTGATGAACGCCAACATGGGTTTAGAAACAAAGATCAACAAGATTAACAGTTTATAAATTTATTCAGGAAGCCTTAACATTAATAAACAATAAAAAACATGCATTTGGGTTGCTCCTGGATATGAGCAAGGCTTACGATCGAGTCCAATACAATATACTTTTAAATAAGTTGTATGGAATAGGCGTTCGCGGCACCGCGCATGACTGGTTCCAGTCATACCTGAAGAACCGCCAACAAATTGTAGAAATAGATTTCTTCGATGATAATACTCAAATAATAACAAAAGTCCGTTCCTCTACAATAATCACGACATGCTCTATTCCACAAGGAAGCGTATTGGGATGTCTACTGTTTATTTTATACATAAACGATCTACCAAAATTACTCAATAATATTAATATCACATCCTTTCTCTATGCTGACGACATATCAATTATATTCCCTGGCATGAACACTGATGAAGTTATAAATTACCTAAATACTATTTTTGATACAATAGTACCCTGGCTAGAAGATCACAACCTGATCATAAATCTGCAAAAAACAAAAATAATACAGTTTAGACCCCATCAGAGAACAGCGTTAGAAATTAACTATTCCTACCAGAATAACAAACTAGAACCCGCCAATACGTGTCCACTACTCGGCTTAAATCTTGACCAACATATAAATTGGAAAGACCACATTGATAAAATTTCTATTAAATTATCAAGGTTTGCTTATGCCCTCAGGCAAATATTAATAAATACCAACATCAAAACTGCTGTATGCGCATATCATGCTTTTGCCCAGTCATGGCTGCAATATGGTATAATGCTGTGGGGCAGTAGTGTGAATGTTAATGAACTATTTTTGCTACAGAAAAGATGCGTACGAGTTCTCAGTAACATAAGAAATGAAGAGAGTTGCAGACCACACTTCCGTAGACTAAAAATACTTACCCTCGTGTCTTTGTATATATTAGAAGCCTGCAAATTTGTCCGTAAATATCAGAATCTATATCCTAAACCTGAAAACTCCAACTCACATGGACACAACTTACGTCACCGCAATAAAATAATTCAAGCAGTTCCCGCCACCCTCACAATGTACAATAAAGGCCCTTATGCGATGTCCATTAGAATCTACAATAAAGTCCCGCTGCATATAAGAAGTGAAGTTACATATAACACCTTTGTAAATAAACTGAAAACTTACCTCACAACTGAATGTCCATATTCGCTACAGGAGTTCATAAACCATTAATGTTCTCTCTAAGAATTACATGTACATTATGTGACTTATCTTAAGTACTTATATTATTGGTAGAATAAAAATAATGCCTGATTACAACATATCACAATATGTTGATTTAATATATATATATATATATATATATATATATACATCCAGGAACTCATTTGGCGTCATGCACGTGGTGCATCATTACGACGTCCACCAGTTCTCCTTATATTTTTTATCATCTCTCGATGAATATTGCTTAGTTTTTTGATTTCCTACTCCATAGGATACTTCATTTTCTTACTCATTTATTTTCCGCGATATTCATTTTGCAGTTAGGCCCAAACTTTTTTGGACCCCACACACTAGTGGAGCTTTTTCGGCCTCCTACGTATATCAATATTATTTATTCATGCCGCGGATATTTTTACGTCCAAATCAGACGGTTGGGATTTGAAAGTGCGACGTTGCCAGCATTGTGATTCGTTTATTTATACTTGTCTCTTTCTTTCACGGAGTCTCGCAAAAAGTATTGTCTATTGTACTTAAATAATTTTTTTTTATAGGGTGAACCTATGAGAGATGGGTAGACCGCCATTTTATTTGGTTATTCTCATTTTTGTATATATACAAGATGTTATTACAAGATTAATATGACTGGATTTTTCTGATAGATTATTCTCAGCATGTAATCGCCAATTGCTGAGGGTATCTTCGAGTACCTACTTAAGGTACGCCACTAGCTAGCCTCATCCAGGAATGACCCGATCGAGCTGTGATTGTCTTACCACAAAACTCTATTTAAATGGTACACCCAAGAAATCCAAATATCGACATATTTGTTAATATTGTCAGAACCTGAAAATTTTCTTCGCTATATCAAAAATTGCAATTTTTGCCCGTAAATACCTACATTTATTAACCGAGTGTTAACGAAGGTCTATGTTTTAAGATTGGACGAAAATTCTTTCGTATGTCCGGCTGGCCGCGATTTGTCCGTTTGTTCTTCTCTACAGGTCGTATTTCTCAACCGATTTTCGTGAAACTTTGTGAGCAGGTTCGATAATACGATAATTAATTTCTTTTCGAGACACTTCTTGGAAAATCCAAAAAAAAATTTTTCGTTCAAGGCTCTCGAGGTCTACAGCTCACATAGCCACTAGTGTATGACCGAGTTTAACGAAGATTTATGTTTTAGATTAGACGAAAATGCTTTAGATTAGTATGTCCGGCTGTCCAGCTGTACGGCGGTTGTCCAGCTGTCCAGAGGCTGTCCGGTTGTTCTCCTCTACAAGTCCCATTTCTCAACCGGTTCTCGAGCAATTTTGTGAGCATCTTCGACAATTATATAGATTTTTTTGTGTCAAGAGTTTTTGAAATTTTTTCAAAATGGCGGAGTTATGCAAAAAAGACAGACTCGCGAGGTCTACAGCTCACAGTTCCACTAGTGTACCTAGTTATAAGTTTAGTTATCTGATTGTTGCGAAACCCTTCCAGGAGAGTTTATGCATTTATAGGAGAAGGAATGAGTAGAGCTATTAGATTAATGTATACGGACGTCAGATATCGTACAGTATGAAAAGTATGGGTCAAACCGACATCCGTATATGTTTCGTGCAGCTTTGAAGCTATATACGGACGTCAGTTGACGATATATGCTATTCATGCCGTATCATATTCGACGTCTCATTATTTTTCCAGTGTTTTTTTAAATACTACGACGGTGGCAAACAAGCATACCTTCTGCCTGATGGTAAGCAGAAACCGTAGCCTATGGACACCTGTGATTCCAGAAGAACAAGCGCGTTGCCGACCCTTTATTAATTTGAGTACTCGTTGTGTTGACAGCTAAAGACTAATGCCGGTCCCTTACTCTCAACACAACGCATGCTCTGGAGATCTGGTCACCTTACTCACCACCAGGGACACAACACCACATACCTACAAAGCAAGTAGTGGTGTTATTATTGCTGTGGTCTTTTGTAAGGATTGTGAGGTGAAACTACTTCCCCAGTTGGGCTACTCAAAATACGAGCGAGATGACTTTCCGATGTGCCCTACTTCTCGAAAAGTAGTGCTATACATTCTCATATACGGATGTCAAATATCGTACAGTATGAAAAGTATGGGTCAAATCGACATCCGTATATGTTTCGTGCAGCTTTGAAGCTATATACGGACGTCAGTTGACGATATATACTATTCATGCCGTATCAAATTCGACGTCCCATTATTTTTCCAGTGTTTTTTTAAATACTACGACGGTGGCAAACAAGCATACCGTCTGCCTGATGGTAAGCAGACACCGTAGCCTATGGACACCTGTGATTCCAGAAGAACAAGCGCGTTGCCGACCCTTTATTAATTTGAGTACTCGTTGTGTTGACAGCTAAAGACTAATGCCGGTCCCTTACTCTCAACACAACGCATCCTCTGGTGATCTGGTCACCTTACTCACCACCAGGGACACAACACCACATACCTACAAAGCAAGTAGTGGTGTTATTATAGTTGTAGTCTTTTATAAGGACTGTGAGATGAAAGTACTTCCCCAGTGGGGCGGGACATGACTTTCCGATGTGCCCTACTTCTCGAAAAGTAGTGCTATACATTCTCGTATACGGACGCCAAATATCGTACAATATGAAAAGTATGAGTCTAACCGACATCCGTAATTGTTTCGCGCAGCTTCGAAACTATATACGGACGTCAGTTGACGGTATATATTATTCATGCCGACCCAGTTTCGACGTCCGAGTATTTTTCTAAAGTAATGCCATAGATTCATGTATACGGACGTCAAATATCTTACAGTATGAAAAGTATGCGTCAAATCGACATCCGTATATGTGTCGCCTACCTTCGAAGCTATATACGGACGTCAGTTGACAGTATATACTATTCATGCCGCCCCATATTAGACTTCCGAGTATTTTTCTAAAGCAGTGCTATACATTAATCGACCGAGTGTAACGTTCGGTATATGTTTTAGATTGGACGAAAATGCTTTCGTATGTCCGGTTGTGTGTCCGCTTGCTCTCCTGTACAGGTCGCATTTCTCAACCGATTTACGTGAAATTTTGGAGGAGTTTCGATTATTACATAGATTTTTTTCTTCGTGCCACTTTTTAGAAAATCCAAATATATATATATTATTTTGCCTTGCAAGGCTCACGAGGTCTACAGCCTACAGCTAACAGAGCCACTAGTGTATTCGGTCGTCAAATATCGCTCATTATGAAAAGTATAAGTCAAACCGACATCCGTATTTGTATCGCGCGGCATTGAAACTACATAGGGACATCAGTTCTATAGACGAAGTCAGTGTATTTTTCTAAAGATGTTAAATGTACGGGTTGAATTTATTCACATTCTACAGTAATACCTAAGCAATGAATTTTCAGACCGACTTATTGCAGTTCGATAGGTCTCTTGGAAAAAGTCCGCGCTACCTCGAGGTCATTTGTAGGGTTACGTACCTAAAAGGTAATTAAATAATATTTAAAACAATACATTTAAAAAGTTTTATTTAAAAGAAATAATAACTATTTTATTTTCATGTATTTGATTAAATAAATATTGAAAAAAATATTTAAGCCTGTAATCATTTATAGGCTGTTAGTAGAAAGATCCGTCCTATTAACGTGGGTATTTTATTCGGAGTGTATGGCAGATCGTCTGCTAAAAGACTAAGGTGGGTAGGTAGGATCACGGGTGCTCACGGTATTTTCTTTTATTTTCTTTTTTAAATTTATCTCAGTATTTTTCTCTTTTATTTAAATGTGTGTTGCTACTGACCCTACAAACCCATCCTAGTCTTTTGGCAGACGATCTGCCAAACAGCTTGTATATCATTTCAAATTGTAATATTATCTTATAACAGCTGATGTAAAGTAACATATATATTAGATAGTGCCTAAGCTTTTATAATATTTATATGACAAATTGAAATGATACATAGCATACCCCCGTTACTAGAAAGCATATTTCTACTAACAGCTTATAAATATTTTTTTGTAATATTTAGTTTTTTTTTAAATAGAAGTTTTTGTAAAAATATTTTGTTATATACTATTTTATTTTATACTTTTTACTCTTGATCCTTGGGACTTTATAAGGTAATTTATTTGTCAAGGCACTTCGGATACCAGTAAGTAAAAGACGTCAATTAGCTATATATGTCATTCTCTACGCACCATTTTTGACGTTCATGTTTTATTCTACAGTAGTGCCATAGATTCATGTATACGGACGTCAAATATCGTGCAGTATGAAATGTCTGCTTCAATCCGACATCCGTATAATATGTATCGCGCAGCATTGGAAATGTATACGGACGTCAGTTGACGGTATATACTATTCATGCTGCACCATATTCGACGTACGATTAATTTTCTAAAGTACCCATAGCTTTGGAAATGTATATGGATGTCAGGTAGCTGTGTATATTATTCATTACGCCCCATATTTAACGTCCATGTTTTATTTTACGGTAGTGCCATAGATTCATATATACGGACGGCAAATATCGTGCAGTATGAAAAGTATGTGTCAAACCGACATCCGTATTTGTATCACGCAGCTTTGAAGCTATATACGGACGTCAGTTGACGGTATATATTATTCATGCCGCACCATATTCGACGTCCGATTATTTTTACAGCGTAAAAGTTTACTTGGACTACACTTACTACGGATGTTGACACCAAACAAGAAAATCAATAAGTTAGAATTTTCTCGAAAAAGGATCAAATTCTTAATCAAATAGCGTAAAAAGTAATTCAAAAGAACAAATAATTACATAATTATGTCTTCAAACTTTTAAGAGGGGGCATAGTCTGTCCCGTTTCCGAAAAACGCACCTTTGTATTGGAACGATCGTCATTTCCTATATCGCTCGTGGTCAATGACGTCATTAATCTGATGCGCTTTCTCTCTATAATCAATGACATTAAAACGGTTGTAGCTTCGTTATTTTTTGAGATATTTGAATAGGAATTTCACCATTTGGCATATTTTTTTGCCTTATCTTTTGGAATAGTCTTATGGAGTAGTAAAATTTTGAGTCAATATCAATATTAGTCATGAAATTACCGATGTTTCGTCCCTAAAATTTAAAATTTGTTAATTAATCTGTTGCTGAATTTATTGTATTATTTCAAATTATTCATGATTTACATTTTCACTTTTTTTTACTCTCGGACGCTCGAATATCGATTTTAAACGTAATCGGACTTTAAATGAACAAGATCAATATGGCCGTCACTTTTTGTAAATCTGATGTCAGATTCATTCTAACTGGCTTCTCGGATGCTCAGATATCGATTTTGAATGTAATCGTATCTTAAATAAACATAATCAAGATGACCGCTACTTTTAGAAAATCTGACATCAGATTCATTCTAGTTAGACCAGTTGGCCTCTCTGATGCTCAGATATCGATTTTGAACGTGATTGTATCTTAAATAAACAAAATCAAGATGGCCGCCACTTTTTAAAAATCTGATGTCAGATTCGTTCTAAGTGGTCTCTCTGACGCTCAGGTATCGATTTTAAACGTAATCGGATTGTAAGTTAACAAAATGAGATAGTCGCCTCTTTTTAAAAATCCTACGTCAGATTCTTTCCAAGTAACCTCTCGGACGGTCAAATATCGATTTTGAATATAATAGCACCTTAAATAAACAATATTAATATGGCCGCCACTTTTCAAAAATATGACGTCAGTTTCGTTGTAACGGGCCTCGCGGAAGCTCAGATATCGATTTTGAACGTAATCGGATTGTAAATACAGAAAATCAGTCGTCTCTTTTTAAAAATCTGACGTCAGATTCTTTCTCAGTGACCTCTCGGATCGGTTTTGAAAGTAATCGGACCTTAAATAAATAATATGATGATGGCCGCTACTTTTAAAAAATCTGACGTCAGATTCGTTCTAACTGGCCTCTCGGACGCTCAGATATCGATTTTGAACGTGATACGACCTTAAATAAACAAAATCAAGATGGCCGGCACTTTTTAGAAATCTGACGTAAAATTCTTTCTAAGTGGCCTCTCGGACGCTCAGATATCAATTTTGAAAGTAATCGGAATCGGATAAGGTCGGTGCCGTCTTTTGTTTTCGGGGCGCGCTGGTGGCGGACGAGCGCCCCGGACCACGTCGCCGTGCGGAATTCACGAAATCAGACTTTAAGGATATAACAATAAAACCCAGAAGATATACACTTTGGCATTGTCGAGGAGGTGGTATGATAACCTACTTATCACCGGGACTAAGGAAAGGGTTTCTAACACCATTTTTATACGGACGTCAGTTGACAGTATGTACTATTCATACCGCACCATATTCGACGTCCCAATATTTTTCTAAACTAGGTCTAATAAGTTCATGTATACAGACGTCAAATATCGTGCAGTATGAAAAGCATGCGTCAATCCGACATCCGTATATGTATCGCGCAGCTTTGGAAATGTATACGGACGTCAGTTGACAGTATATAATATTCATGCCGCACCATATTCGACGTCCGATTATTATTCTAAAGTAGTGTCTTAGATTCATGTATACGGACGTCAAATATCGTGCAGTATGAAATGTCTGCTTCAATCCGACATCCGTATAATATGTATCGCGCAGCATTGGAAATGTATACGGACGTCAGTTGACGGTATATACTATTCATGCTGCACCATATTCGACGTACGATTAATTTTCTAAAGTACGCACAGCATTGGAAATGTATATGGACGTCAGATAGCGGTGTATATTATTCATTACGTCCCATATTTAACGTCCATGTTTTATTTTACGGTAGTGCCATAGATTCATATATACGGACGGCAAATATCGTGCAGTATGAAAAGTATGTGTCAAACCGACATCCGTATTTGTATCGCGCAGCTTTGAAGCTATATACGGAGGTCAGTTGACGGTATATATTATTCATGCCGCACAATATTCGACGTCCGATTATTTTAACTGCGTAAAAGTTTACTTGGACTACACTTTATACGGATGTTGATACCAAACAAGAATATCAATTAGTTGGAATTTTCTCGAAAAAGGATCTAATTCTTAATCAAATAGCGAAAAAAGTAATTCAAAAGAACAAATAATTACATAATTATGTCTTCAAACTTTTAAGAAGGGGCATAGTCTGTCCCTTTTCCGAAAAACGCACCTTTGTATTGGAACGATCATCATTTCCTGTATCGCTCGTGGTCAATGACGTCATTAATCTGATGCGCTTTCCCTCTCTAATCAGCGACATTAAAACGGTTGTAGCTTTGTTATTTTTTGAGATATGTAAATGGGAATTTCAACATTCGGCATATTTTTTTGCCTTATCTTTTGGAATAGTCTTATGGAGTAGTAAAATTTTGAGTCAATATCAATATTAGTCATGTAATTACCGCTGTTTCGTCCCTAAAATTTAAAATTTGTTAATTTACTTGTTGCTGAATTTATTGTATTATTTCAAATTATTCATGATTTACATTTTCACTTTTTTTGCTCTCGGACGCATGGATATCGATTTTAAACGTAATCGGATTTTAAATGAACAAAATCAAGATGGCCGCCACTTTTTGTAAATCTGATGTCAGATTCATTCTAACTGGCCTCTCGGACGCTCAGATTTCGATTTTGAACGTAATCGTATCTTAAATAAACAAAATCAAGATGACCGCTACTTTTAGAAAATCTGACATCAGATTCATTCTAACTGGCCTCTCTGAAGCTCAGAAATCGATTTTGAACGTAATCGGACTAAGTTCTCTTTTTAAAAATTCAGAATTCCAGATTCTTTCCAAGTAACCTCTCGGAGGGTCAAATATCGATTTTGAATATATAGCACCTTAAATAAACAATATTAAGATGGCCGCCACTTTTCAAAGGTATGACGTCAGTTTCGTTCTAACGGGCCTCTCGAAAGCTCAGATATCGATTTTGAACGTAATCGGACTGTAAATAAAGAAAATCAGAGTCGTCTCTTTTTAAAAATCTGACGTCAGATTCTTTCCAAGTGACCTCTCGGATCGGTTTTGAAAGCAATTGGACCTTAAATATAAAATATCATGATGGCCGCCACTTTTTAAAAATCTGACGTCAGATTCGTTCTAACTGGCCTCTCGGATGCTCAGATATCGATTTTGAACGTGATAGGACCTTAAATAAACAAAATCAAGATGGTCGTAACTTTTTAGAAATCTGACGTGAAATTCTTTCTAACTGGCCTCTCGGACGCTCAGATATCAATTTTGAAAGTAATCGGAATCGGATAAGGTCGGTGCCGTCTCTTGTTTTCGGGGCGCGCTGGCGGCGGGCGAGCGCTCCGGACCGCGTCGCCGTGCGGACTTCACGAAATTAGACTTTAAGGATATAACAATAAGACCCATTAGATATACACTTTGGCATTGTCGAGCAGGTGGTATGATAACCTACTTATCACCGAGACTAAGGAAAGGGTTTCTAACACCATTTTTATACGGACGTCAGGTGACAGTATATACTATTCATAACGCACCATATTCGACGTCCCATTATTTTTCTAAAGTAGTGCTATAGGTTCATGTATACAGACGTCAAATATCGTGCAGTATGAAAAGTATGCGTCAATCCGACATCCATATATGTATCGCGCAGCTTTGGAAATGTATACGGACGTCAGTTGACAGTATATACTATTCATGCCGCACCATATTCGGGGTCCGATTATTATTCTAAAGTAGTGCCATAGATTCATGTATACGGACGTCAAATTTAGTGGCAGTATGAAAAGCATGCATCAAACCGACATCTGTATATGCATAAAGTAATAAATAACCCTAAAGTTAGTAATTAATTTATTTTTCTAATTCCTTATCCATATCCAATAAGAAAGCTACGACCAAAAATATCCTAATTTATTTTTTCCAGACAATTTTGCATGGTAAATTACACAATTTAAACAGGTACTAAAATAAAAAGAAAACAAGTTAATAAAGTTCGTCTTATTTTTAAGTAGTTTCAAAGAAGTACTAGGTGATTTAACTCACCATTTTACTCACAAACCATTTTTTTAACTGACTTTAGACATGTGGTATACCGTTAGAATAGCCATGAAATGGAGAAGTTTTTATGATATTGGAAGATCTGAGGAGTTCCAGCTTTTTTTGGTGTCATGTAGTTGAGCTTGAAAATTTTTATTTTCTGTCCTTTACACTATGTCGGCTCATAACTTTTTTAAATAAAAAAAATAATAAGTTTTCTGTAGGATACTCATAAATTAGATATTAAAAACATACAGAAGTTTTTGGGCTATCAGCTTAAAAAAAAAACAAAAAACCTGATTGGTAAATTTTCGGTAAACGCCGAGACATAATTTAAAAAAATCATAAACAAAATACCGTGGGTAGAACGAGTGTAAATTGGCACTAAATGTGTTGCTACTGACCCTACCAACCCAACCTAGTCTTTTGGCAGACGATTTGCCAAACAGCTTGTATATTATTTCAAATTGTAATATTATCTTATAAAAGCTGATGTAAAGTAACATATATATTAGATAGTGCCTACGCTTTTATAATATTTATATGATAAATTGAAATGATATATAGCATAGCAGACCCACGTTACTAGAATGCATATTTCTACTAACAGCTTATAAATATTTTTTTGTAATAATTAGTTTCTTTTTTAAATAGAAGCTTTTGTAAACATATTTTACGACTACATAAGGTAATTTGTTTGTCAAGGCACTTCGGATACCAGTAAGTAGAAGAATAGACGTCAATTAGCCATATATGTCATTCACTACGCACCATTTTTGACGTTCATGTTTTATTTTACAGTAGTGCCATAGATTCATGTATACGGACGTTAAATATCGTGCAGTATGAAAAGTCTGCTTCAATCCGACATCCGTATAATACGTATGTATCGCGCAGCATTGGAAATGTATACGGACGTCAATTGACGATATATACTATTCATGCCGCACCATATTCGACGTCCGATTAATTTTCTAAAGTAGTGCTATAGGTTCATGTATACAGACGTCAAATATCGTGCAGTATGAAAAGTATTCATCAATCCGACATCCGTATATGTATCGCGCAGCTTTCGAAATGCATACGGACGTCAGTTAGCTGTATATATTATTGATTACGTTTCATGTTTTCCATGTGTTGTTGTTTACCTCCATATTTTATTCTACAGCATGGCATGAGCCATTTTCCATAAACGTAACTTACATTGCATAAGTCTCACTAGGGAATTGAGAAAGTTAGTGACTAGGAAAAATCGTGAAATCAGGACTTACTCCTGTAGCCTTATCCTTAGTGACGAGTCCAAACAGAGAATTGCCGAATTTCGGGAGATCTCGTTCAGGAATCTGATGGATAAGATCAGATTCCCGTTGGACCATACCCCCCTTGGATCGGCCGGAACACCCTATCCCTACTTTCGAGGATAGTGAGTAAGCTGAATGCCTTGCGAGTAGCTTAGAGTCCCAATGTTCGCCTAGTCTCCTACACACCGACGAAGCCCATATTAGATGGGTCGATTCCAAAGTGAACAGGAGATCGCGTCTCCCCGTAACTTAACCCATTTTACTGGTGTCGGTTAAGGAAGTCAGTGACCTTGTCAGGCGTCTTCGTGTTAGGAAGGCTCCGGGTGCGGATGGTGTATCCAATCGTATCCTGAGACTTCTCCCTGAAACCCTCATTTTGGTAGGTATCTTCAATGCCACGTTAACCAATGCTCATTTTCCAGCCGCGTAGAAAGGTGCAACAGTCATAGGGATTGCGAAGCCCGGAAAGCCCCAGACCTCGCCTGTCTCTTATAGGCCGATCAGCTTACTTAGCTCTCTAGGAAAGCTATATAAGCGGATCTTTCTCACTAGGATTCTACTCTAATCTTTCTCACTAGATTTACAGCTGAGAATAACGGCATCATCGACGAGCACTTCGGCTTTAGATCCGCACACTCGTGCATCCAACAGGTGCACTGTGTCACGGAGCACGTGCTGTACGCTTTCAGGCGATTCCAGGGGCTCAGGACCGGTTCGATCTTTCTCGACGTATCAAAGGCTTCGACAAGGTCTGGCATTACGTGATGATATACAAGTTATATTAGCTCGGTATGCCTGACAGACTCGTACTCAACCTACGATATTTTCTCAGGAATCGAAGCTTTTGATACAGACTATAGGGAACGTACTAGGACCCACACCCCACCCGGGCCGCTTCAGGTCATTCAGAATCGTTTTCTCCGTAGGGCGACTGGTGCCCCGTGGTGCCAGTCGAACCACAGTCTGCACCACGACATGGGTATTAGCACTATGTATGGTTTCTTTAAGCAGACTGCCAGACGTTATTTTGACAACGCTCCCCATCATAGAAATCCTTTATTGAGGAAGGCTGTCGACTATGTTCGCATCTCTCCTCCCTTCTGTCGTAACTCGACGATCACTGATTAGGAGCCGCACGGTCCGGCATCCTAGGCACACACTCACGGGCCCGGACGACGTAATCGCAGCATCCATCGAAAAATGGAACGCTCCGCTTACGGCGTCCAACTCAGACACGACGCGTACACTCAGGCATTCCCGCCGGCGGGGACGTCCACCGCGCGATCGCGAAAACACAGACACATACAGTCCCTATTCGTCCCGGCACTACCGCCCGCGCGGTTGTGTTTAAGGTTTTCCCCTGAATTTTCCCTAGGCCACTCTCCAATCGCGCACTCCTATCGCTTTATTGGGCCCGCCTATAAATCCACAGTCAGGTTTTAAAAAAAGTGTCATAGATTCCATATATACGGACGTCAAATATAGTGCAGTTTGAAAAGTATGCGTCAAACCGACGTCCGTATATGTATCGCTCAGCTTTGAAAATGTATACGGACGTCAGTTAGCTTTCTCTATTACTAGCGACGCGGCCCGGCTTCGCATCGGGGATCCAGTTTTTTAATGTTGGAATGTATGTCATTTTCATAATCGGCACCCCGAGGAATCACAAAGATATCAGCCATATTGATTTTTAAGTATTCATATGGATTTTTAAGAAAAATAATTGTTCGCCATCTTGGATTTGCAAATGCATGTCATTTTCGTTATCGGCACCGCGAGGAACCTTGAAGATGACACCAATACCGATTTTTAAGTAAGACAAATGTCCGACACCTTGGATTTGAAAATGGATGTCATTTCTGTAATCGAAACTCCGAGGAACCTCGAAGATGACACCCATATCGATTTTTTAAGAAAAATGAATGTTCGCCATCTTTGATTTGAAAATGCTTGTCATTTTCGTAATCGGCATCCCGAGAAACCTCGAAAATAACACCCGTATTGATTTTTCCACACAAATTTTGGAACCCTCTTTTCACCCCTTAAGGGGAGCAATTTCGAAAAACGCTTAAATGTTTTGTTGTATTTTAACAGAATCTATATACGAAGTTTTAAATCTCTCACTTCAGAAAAGATTTGCTCCCCGTACAAACTTGGAACCCCCTTTTCATCCCTTTAGGGGACCAATTTCGAAAAACGCTGAAAGACTTTGTTTTCTTTAAACAGAGTCTATTCACGAAGTTTTTAATATCGCACTTAAATAAAGATTTGCTCCCCGTACAAACTTTGAAATCCCTTTTCACCCCTTTAGTGGATCAATTTAGAAAAACGCTGAAATACTTCATTAATATATTTAAACAAAGTCTATATACAAAGTTTCATATCTCTCACTTCAATAAGTATGTGTTTTCATACAAATTTTGGTCCCCCGTTTCGCGCCTTTTTTGGGATCTCTATAGCCAGGGGTTTGGGCTGTGCGTTGATATATCAGTCAGTTAGTCAGTTTCTTCTTTTATATATTTAGATTTATTACGCCCCTATTTGACGTCCACGTTTTAATCTACAGTAGTGCCTAGTAACGTAGGTAATATAGATATATCATTTCTAATTGTAATATAATCTTATAAAATTTTAAGGCACTGAAGTAAGCGTCTCAGGCTTTTATAATGTTTATATAACAATTTGAAATTATACGCATTATTTAACGCATATTTCTACGAACAGCCTATACATATTTTTTAATTTTAGTTTTTTTTTAATATAAAAGCTTGTTCTGTAAATTTATTTTTTATTTCGTATTTTTTTACACTTAGGTATTTAAATCACAAACAACAACATACGTTTTAAAAATAAATGTCCGTGCGCCACCTACTATTATATATTTGTATATGTTTTGGTTGCAATATTGCGCCCGATCTAATGCCGCGTAAATGAGCTGGCAACGTCGCATTGGGGACGCCAAATACGCGGTGTCATCATCAGAAGATAATCGAAGTATACGTCTGCCGTATATCCGCGCAACAGCAGCGCCACACGTCGACTGAGTTTTTGCCGTGAACTTTTCAGAATACAATTGCAAGCGTCTGGCCGATTTTTTGACTTCCATCGATTTTTGGTGTACAGGTAGCCAAGGCCAAAAGGACTTACGTGGCATAGGTAAAAAAAGTGGCGTCCGGTATACGGACGCATTATGCCGGTGGACGCCAGTTTAAATGTAATTTCGCCTTCAGCGGACGGCAGATTGATTGCGGGATATATATATATATATATATATATATATATATATATATATGTATATATATATTTAATGATTAGATTAGTTCTAGTTTATAAGTATGTTGCTACACCCTAGTAGGGTCCATGTCTGTACTGGCTATCTTAAGAACACCCTGTAAATACCATGGTTGCAACGAATAAATGAATATGAATATGAATATAATAAGGTAAGGCTCCCCGCCAAACTATTCGCCAAATTATACATGAATTTTTTTAGTTTGTACAGTCAGCAGAAAATATATCTAGACAATTTTTACGATAAATAATAGTAATAATTTTGTTTAAGTACTAAGGTTTCCTCAAAAAATAATAGTTTCGTTTTAAAGTTGACGCTGACGCGCCACGTCCAAGCGCGGCGAACGGCACGAGCAGTACCAAGTTATAAGATAAATCGAGATAGGGATATGATTTTGCAGGACGCGCCGTGCTTCCGACACCTGTCGACATGGGCCGAAATCACCAACCAACCCTCGGTATTTTATGTTTTGGAAAAAAAACACACACACCCAGCTGTGACATGCCTTTAACATTCATTCATTGGCATTCATATTACACGGTGATTATTATCACGCGATACACTCATATAACAATACCTATCACTCATATCTTCACGAATATTGAAGCAAAAAAATCCATACAATTTTTAATACCACGATAATATTGACACCCCAGTATTGTTGCGAGTAATAATCACCGTGTAACTTAACTGATGCTATTCTGTCCGCTGTCCACTCTTTGCGGTAAGTTACACGGTTAATATTTTCAAATTCTGGTTTGCTAATATTATCGTGATAAGTATGCAATTTGCTTCAATATTCATGAATACATAATCATACGTATCATGATATGAGTGTTCTCGTGATAGTAATCACCGTGCATGAAGTAAGAATAAGACTGGAGCCGGCCATACACACATACAAAGAAGTGTGAAAGAAATGTAAGCATAGGCACACGTGGGAGCAAGATGAACTGACAAATCCCCTGTCCCTCATCGTGTATAAGGCCTTAATATTTGTCACCGTCACCGAAACGTCATCGATGAATGGCATTGCTGTCACCACATATAACACGACTAAGAATGTGATGTCACGATCGTGCTAAAGGATGTATCAGTCTTCTGATACATTTTAATTTAGTCAGGTTACCATAAGTCCGTCCCTTTTGGTCATACGCTAATCCTCTTTCTACGTCACCGTGTAACTGATGCCTTTGAGATGTTTTTTCGCATTCACAGTTTCTGAACGCACTCGTCGTCTATGTCAAACGTGGTCCAACAAACAAAATCACTTGTAGTCACAGCTTGACTACAAGTCGTGTGTTGTGTTGTGGTCACAAAAAAATTAGTTTCTGAACGCATCCTTCAATCAGTAAATGGCAACTAATAAATATGGCAGATCCATTTTATTATTATTTTCCCATATTTAAACACGAAATACGAGACAATCCGAATTTTGCCGATATATGTTGTCGATTGAAAACTGTTATTTTTTTACGCTTTATAATTTCAGATAGGTTTCGTTCGGGTCTACCGTACCCCTCGACGGAATTATTAATATAGATATTTTTTCTCAAAACTATGAGTCGCCTACATTGCAGAATTGTTCCGAAGAAATTTTTAGCTTCCCATTGACCTCAACATCATCATTATCCTCAGCCTGCAGTCGTCAATTGCTGGACATAGGCCTTCCCTAATTCACTCCATTGTTGCCTCCCGCCACTCTCTTCAGATCGTTGGTCCACCTGGCGGGGAACCGTCCCACAGGCCGGTGCCATTGGTCAAATTGCTCTGCGTCAAATATGCTCCGCCCACTGCCACTTCAGCCTGCTAATCCTCAGCGCTATATCGGTGACCCTAGTTCTCTGTCGGATATCCTGATTCCGGATTTAGTCCTTCAGAGAAACCCCCAGTATGGCTCACTGAGCGACTTGGAACTTGTGGATAAAGCCTTTTATAAGTGTCCACGTCTCGGCCCCATAAGTGAGAACCGGAAGAATACATTGGTCGAAGACTTTCGACTTAAGGCACTGGGGCAGTGGCGACTCGAAGAAGTGACGAAGCTTCCCATATGCTGCCAAGCCCAACCGTATTCTTCTGTCAACTTCCTTGCCGAAGTTGTTCCTACCTAGTTGAACGATCTGTCCTAGGTAAGTGTACTCCTGAACAACTTCGATGCTAACATTTTTGACCGTGATAGGCACTGGGTCCACGAATGAATTGAACATGACTTTGGTCTTATAGAAATTCATTCGCTTACCCACCAGTCTGGAAGAAACGCTTAGGCTCAGCAGCATCTCCGTCAAGTCTTCCAGCGATTTAGCCATACTCGTAATAATAATGACTATGTCGTCAGCGAATGGAAGGTGTGACATTTATTCGCCGTTTATATATTTTGATGCCGCGTCCATTTCAGCCCAGTGTTTGGAAAACGTGGGTATACAGTGGATTTGTGAACATTTTCGGAGAAATAACTTATCCCTGTCTCATTCCATGCTGTAATGGGATTGGT
Source organism: Epiblema foenella (assembly GCA_963556455.1). Taxonomy (NCBI): domain Eukaryota; kingdom Metazoa; phylum Arthropoda; class Insecta; order Lepidoptera; family Tortricidae; genus Epiblema; species Epiblema foenella. The sequence goes on from OY747102.1 coordinate 12,828,407, forward strand.
CATATCTGGACATCCTGGATTTGGACTGTCATCGTAGCGGCTCTATACAAACATTTCAGCACCTCGATATATCGCCCATCGAATTGGCATCGCTGAAGGGACTCCAGTACGGCCCAGATTTCGATAGAGTCGTAGTCCACAAACGCAAGACAAAGGAAATTGTACTCCTCAGCCTTCTGTACAATCTGTCGCAGCGTGTGAATGTGGTCCACGGTACTGAAGCCTTTTCGAGACCCGGCCTACTCCAGAGATTGGAAGTCGTCAAAACTCCGAGTAAGACGATTTGAGATGACTCTTGAGAACAGCTTATAAACGTGGCTTAGAAGTGATATCAGTCAATAGTTCTTTTATTGCCTTTCTTGGAAGAGCGTTATGTCACCTTTCTTGGGTCACGTATTTCGAAAAAATAATTAACTGTTGCAGTCGAATAAAAACTACCCTACTGACAACGCCACGTTAATTATCCACCTATAAGACATAAAAGCAAAATACAACCTGCAATATAAATGATTTTCGTCATTCGTTTATTTGTAGATAATATCAAGCAGGTAGGTAACCATCAGACTGGTTCGTTGCGTGTATTTTTTGGGTCATTTGATTCAATAGGGTTGTAATGCCACATTATATCTCCTGATCCTTGATTATCCTTTCACTCACCCGTAATTCTACTTTCCGGGTTAGTACAAGTAAACTGTATGTGAAATAAAACTTTATAACAAAATAATAATAATTTATTATTTCATTACTCCCTATAAATTTCACTTGATTAAATTGTACGAAAATAAATAATACGTGCTGTGTATGTAGATATATTATGTAGATTATAGGAAAATTCTCATAGGTTTCAGGGAGATCCAGATCCAGTAAAACAAATAATCAAATAGACTTCCATGTAGGTACATATTCAATATTTTATTTTGAAAGTAATGATTCATCGCACGATACAATAATATACTGCGCCAGGTATGGCAATCCAGTAAATCGGTTAGTAGTGTATGTGACACGACCTTGGACATCAGCCGCCTATCGACTGTATGCAGACATAAGTGTGTATGTCGTCGACAGTGAAAAAGGTCGTGTCACGATTCGGATTGTCAGACGTTGTTATCTTAGACCATGATTCATTGTTAAAACAGATGCCACAGTCAGCCATGAACGACCTTTACTGAATCACAATCCCAAATTAGCCAAGAATCAGGTACAAAGATATGATTTGCCATATTTAGAAACTCTGTGGCGTGCATAAAAGTTAGTTCCAGTCGATGTGTCTGGATGATCACATAGAAAAAAAAAGAAGCCATTAATTTGTCTCCAACTTACCCGCGCCTGGGTCGGACGCCCGTTCCGAAATTTTCTAAGTATGGTTAAAGACGTTTTTTGAGAACTGGGCTATTAACTTTAATGTAATGAATCCCAAGTTTTATTGTTATTCCGCAAACGAATTAAAAAGTATTTCAATTGTACTGTAGGCTAAATGGATATAATTGTTCTCCGGATAATTCAGACCGCTGGTTTAACAAAGGGTTATATTTTGAAGTTCCATTATTTACTGAATGAGGGCAGAAATATCGTAACCTCCAAACCGGCGTGGTTTAAGACGACAGTCATGTCATCATAATTTCTATAATAATATAGTTAATATAAGTATATATAAATTTATAATTGTAAGTCTAAAACGAAGATTTACTGCTCTTTTGTTTTAAGAACTGATGAACAATTGAACAGTACAAAAGACAAATTTCGTTAACGTTACCTCAAAGCGCGATAGAAATCATTCAAAAGCAATAGGTATAATGTAATTAAACTTACAAAACGGAATCATTAATAACCTGTACATATTTACAAACTTTAGTAAAAAGGTTGTTACTTCAAGGTCGTCAAAGTGAATCTATAAAGTAGATATATAAAGTACTTAAAACCTAGCTTTCAAGAGGAACAAGGCAAGTTGTGAATAAGTTTCGATTCATTCAGAGTTTCTCCTTATAGATATTTGCAACACTTGCCGAAAGTGAAGTAAAGTGAACAAGTGTAAGCCTGATCCGCGGGTAGCTCTATAATAGTTTTATGAATTGCGGGGTCAAAATATACAAGGGGAAATAGGTAGGAATCGGTTAGCTGGTACGGCCAGCTGGCGTTCGTGATGTCACGATTGGAAATCATGGCACACTCCAACTCGTTCCCAATAATTATGCTTGCTATTTTAGTTTTGTTCCCAAAGCGATGAAGACACATTTTTAGCATTTAAATATTTCTCAGTTGTTAAATCTAGTATTCAAATAAAAATAAATCAAGAAATAATCTAACCTGAACTCTTAAGTTTAACTGTGTCAGATACCTGAACCACTACTGGGCAAGGATTTTCATTAATTTAACTCTCCAGCAAAAGCACGTAACCCTAATAAATCATCTTAATCATCTGAATTTCAGCATTTGAAAAGACCAAGAGAGAAAAGAAATTTGCAAGGGTGTAATAGTGCAAGCGAAGTACCGCTTGCACTATTATACCCTTGCAAATTTCAAGATATTTAAGGACACTTCTTTACACGGTTTAATTAAATTTTACGTCGGTCAATATCAATTTACGTGCTAGAAGATTGTTTGAATTCATGACGTTTTATTGCACGAAAGAGAAATTTTCTCATTTACTGATTAAGTCCTGATTAGACCGGCGCCCTAATAAGTAGAAATAGGTGGATTCCACTGTGGTTTGATGGCTTCTCAAGTTTCCTCGCGTAAAAGCCGCTCGAATCCCAAGGCGTGTTATAGGCGGTTACTTTGGTTAAATTGTTGAGTGAATGCGAAACTATTAGGAAATACATTATTCTTTCTAATTTGCAGTGCGAATGCGATAGGTAGTCTGGGCAGCGAATGATTGTGGATGTGGATGGAATGGTCGAAAGCAGAAAGTTTGACTTCGGGATTTTGTTTGTAGGTATTAGTTAGGAGAGACAAACAATTAAAAGCCTCCACCCCCAGAAGTATACTCTAGGACCCGGCACAGAAAAAGTCCCGTTTTTTTTGGTTTTCAGTTTAAATCTCGAAAACGATGCGTCATAGGAAATTTTTTTGTACCACATAATGAAAAAAGTCTCTACAGCGTTGAATTTACTGTACTTGATACACTTTTATCTATTCCCAAAATGGCCGATTTTGCTTTTGTAGTAGAAGGGAAGAAATGCCTTGTTTAAATTTGAATCAATTAGCCGTTTTTCGGAACTCATATTACAACTATTAAACAAAATCCCGAAGTCAGACTTTCTGCTGTCGACCGTTCCATCCACACTCCCCGTGAGAGCGCTCATTTACTAAGCCAAGGAATCGACGCGCACGACGCGATATACATACAGCATTTTGTGTTAGTTCGGCAGGGCTAGCACAATGACATGCGAAATATACTAAACCTGTTCTACTACTAAGGCCGAGTTTTATAAAGATCCGTTAGATCGTCACATTACATTTTGCTAACTCAGTACATTTTTGACATAATTATCGGCATAAGGTATCTTAGGATCCTTATAAAACCGAGCCTAGAAGTATGTCCAGTGTCCACGTTCGATTCTACGACTCAGGTCTAATTACAATAATTATAAGTGAATAAATAACAACACACTAAATATGAATTAATTTATTTGTCACTTTTTACACATAACGTATTACGGTAACATTCTTAATAATATTTACACGTTCGTTTCAAATATTATATTTGGCAACAACCTTGAGCATAATTTAGTTTATTTAATATTTGGTTTCAACAACTAACATCAATTTCTAAACTGTCTCCATTGATAAATAAAATTTTCTTCAAAAGAAAACTAGTAAATAAATATGACTGATTATTTAAAGTGTAGGTACGGTCACTAGATAATAGGAATAATAGGGAAGGGACATTTTCTCGAAAAAGGATCAAATTCTGAATCAAATGGCGAAAGAAGTAACTCAAAAAATAAATAATTACATAATTATTATCCGGAAAAAAGCACTGCGATAGTCTTCCACCCGTCTGACCGCGATAGCACGGAAAGGCCGATGGTTCCGATCCAGATGTTTGACCGGCCCATCCCCTGTGCCAACGAAGTGTAATATCTTGGAGTGACCCTCGACAGAAAACTAACTTTCCATAGCCACATCAGTAGGGTACGCAACCGTGCGTTGTTCGTGCTAGGAAGGCTTGAGCCCATGATTAGCAAGTTTGGTAAAATGTCACTTAGAAATAAGCTAACACTACAAAATGGGTGGTAGGTAGGTAGGTGTTCGTCCAATCATGTCTTATGCAAGTGTAGCTTTTGCTCACGTGCCTATAACATTGCTCAAGCCGCTTCAGTCATTCAGAATCGTTTTCTCCGTATGGCGACTGGTGCCCCCTGGTACCAGTCGAACCTTAGTCTGCATCACGACATGGGGATTAGCACCATGTATGGTTTCTTTAAGCAGACTGCCAGACATTATTTTGACCACGCTCCCCATCATAGGAATTCGTTTGTTAGGAAGGCTGTCGACTACGTTCCCCTTCCTCCCCCCTCTGTCGTAACTCGGCGATCACTGATTAGGGCCGCACGGTCCGGCGTCCTAGGCACACACTCACGGACCCGGACAACGTAATCACAGCGTCAATCGAAAGATGCAACGCTGCGCTTACGGCGTCCAACTCAGAAACGACGCGTACAACACACAAACATGTAGTCCCTATTCGTCCCGGTACCGCCGCATATCGGGTAGAGTCAGTCCGACCCAAGTCAAGTACCAAGTAGCAGAATTTCTTGCTGGACTCTTCTCAGCTAAGTAGGCTAGGTTTACAGCCTTTCTCAGGTTTAGCATTCTCAGTCTAATTGCCACGACTGTTTTTATCCCTTGGTTACTTTTGTATAATATGCCCGAAAAGAGAATCAATACTGGTCAATGATCGATTTAATCACTTTGGCAATGTAAAAGCAGAAGCGGTCTCCGAGTTATTAAGATATAAAATATTCAACGCGATGGTAATTAGAAAAGTCCTGGAAATTAGCGTTGTGGCACTTAAAAAAGTCCTGATAATTAGCGTTATGACACTTAGAAAAGTCCTGGCAATTAGCGTTGTGGCTCTTAGGGAAACAGGCATTATGTTTAAAAAACACTACTTAATTCAGAGATTGTTTATATGTACACATCACAATCCATAGAGCCTAGAATCATGCTTTCGTTTTAGTAAGCTGCAAGATGCTGAAAATAACAGGTGAATTGTAAAACAAGATAACATGAATTAGAAATGTTGTAAACCAAAGTCGTGGCAATTAAATCCTTTCGTGCATTACTGCTATATTCAAACACTGCGGACGTCCACACACGTCGATAGCTTCGACACAGCAGCCCGCGCTTTAGTGATGTGCCGAATATAGATAAATGGTATAGGCAATTGGCAAGGCAATAAGTATGACAACCGCTATAGCCTAGTTGGTAGTGACCCTGCCTACGAAGCTGGAGGTCCCGGGTTCGAATCCCGGTCAGGGCATTTATTTGTGTGATGATCACGAATATTTGTTCCTGAGTCTTGGATGTTTTCTACGTATTTAAGTATATTTTTATCTATATAAGTATGTATAACGTCGCCTAGTACCCATAGTACAAGCTTTGCTTAGTTTGGGATTAGGTCGATTTGTGTAAGATTGTCCACAATAAAAAAAAAATTATGCACGCAAGATTGACACATCTTTTTTTAATTGTTTTCTTAAACAAAGTTTGATATATATCATGTTATGCTTTTTATATCATGGCTAATCTATTTCTCTATTTAAAAAGTGGTCGAAAAGTAAGAAACTCCTTGCCGTCAAGAAGTATGGGACATATTTGTAAACTGAGGGAGCGATTGGATGCGCCATGGCAATTATGAGAACAGGGGTTTAAAAAAATATACCAGATGAACAACTAATCGCAGGGCTCTTATTTTAAAATGTATCATATAGAAATAGACGTAAACTATCTCACAAAAAATCAGCGATTTATTATTATTTCATTTACGTTCGATTTATGTCCCGGACATGCGAAATTTAGGTTTCACTCACACCTCAGATTTGGTTGAAGCCGCTCAACCAATCTCACTAGAGCGCAAACTCTTATAGTACTTCGCGTGGTCGTGTCGGAGGTTTTCCCTGGATTTTCCCCAAGCCACTCTCCAACCGAGCACTCCTATCGCTTTATTGGGCCCGGCCTATAAGTCTTCAAAGTTTTAATAGGGGGCATTTTCTTTCTCTTTTCCGCAAAACGCGCCTTTGTATTGGAACGATAGCCGTTTACTATGACGCTCGATATCAGTGACGTCATTGATCTGTCACGTTTTCGCTATCTAACCAGCAACATTAAAAAGGTTGTATGTAATTTTTTGAGATATTTGAATAGTAATTTACCATTTGACATATTTTTGCCTTATTTTTTTCGGATTAGTCAAATTTTGAGTCGGAAACCCTATTATGGTACTTATTTACAAGATGATAGAAGGATCGTAAAAAATATGCATGTTCAGTTACACCTTAGAAAACTTCACCGTAATAAACTATTAAGTATTTTTGTAACATTTTATTTAATTGACATTATAACATTGGCACATACCTCATTTTAAAGGAAAAGAACAAATATCATTATTTTGTCGATGTTAAATTGAAAGTTAATCGAGTCGAGGCTTTCCTAGTTTACTCGAATAAGCTATGAGATTCAGACCTAATTGGCATAATTTTGACAACAGTGTAATTTATTCGTTGGCACAAAAGTTTGTATCCCTGATTAATTATTGGAGATTATGTTCTAAGTGGGTGGTTTTAAAGGTGTATTTCCAACGTGCAGGTTGTTAAGCTGGGGCAGCAGGATGGCCGCCGTGGAGATGGCCGTGACCAGCACAAACACCGCCAGTAACGCTCGGTCCGCTACCACCGCCACCTGTCAACAATATCAAATCTAGATACAATGTTCTCTGTACGTTATAAGTAGCCTACTCAATAGGTAGGCGTCGATATTTCAGTGCCACGATTCCATTACTGAAAACAAGAGGACATCCGCTTAGTTTCATGAAAGCGAAGATATGGTTTTGGCGTTTGACGTGCCGGGACGTTCCATCTTGTCATGTCGGTGTGAGCCCCATATTTATGTAGTTTGTACACTGTCAGAATAATGAGTATTGAATATTTTTATATTATTAGAACGCAAAGAGAAAGTAGGTATGTAGGTAGGTACAATAAAACTGACGGCAGGACAAACTTTTGTTTGCCCAAGAACTTTCTGCGGATACGAAAACGGTTAATTCGCATTGAATTTGTTTTATTATAGACACCCGACAACAAAAATAAACAGGCTGTCAATTAATTAATAGAGATTTCCTTTCTAATGCCAAATAAGCCCTAAAAGACAACAAGCGCTGCCAGGTATTATTTGCTAAGCCCATCAATTCATGAAAGCCTTCATTTTCACTTAACTCCTTAATCCAATCCAATTTCGAGAATTTACCTCTCAACCTGTAATAAAACGGTAAAGTGTAAAGAGACCAGTTTCAGTTTTGCAACTTTTTTCGTGTCGGGCCTTTTTGCATTACACAAACTCCAACTGGTTTTCTAATACTAATACTTCCAATTAATCAAAGCGCCAGAAATAGATTCCAGGCGATGCAGTTAATCGTCAATTACAGCTGAGCCACGAGGACGCCCCTTTAAGTCCTGAATAACAAATTTTAAACATGTAACTACCGAATGATATGATATTGAACGGAGTTTGATTTTCCCCCTCAATAATTAATCGACATTTACCTACCGTAAGATCATAACACAGTTGTGAGTCAGTCGCTCTTTCTAAACTATTATAAGATGCATCTGAAATAAGAATGCAGAAACAGTCCAATGATACTTGCTAATTTGCCGATTGCTTCTAATTGGTTCGGAAAAGTTCTTGTCGGGCCGTTATAAAAAGCTTAATCGATAGCTTTTTATAACTGCCCGAATAATCATTCAAATTTGTAACTTCAGATATCAATTAGGTATTATACAAACACGAGCTTTAGGAAACGTTTCATAGTCCATATAAGGATAACTTCTGTGAAATCAGTAAGTCACTGTAACTGAACACTATAAGGCAAGCGTCTACCAATCGGAAGCTGGCTCAGCAGAGTCAAAGCAAATAAAAAATGTATGACGCATCACTTGATACTAATTTAAAGCGGTTGTCACACTGATGCGGTTTCCGGACGGATTCCGCAGTGCGAGCGGGACACCGCTCTATATACTTGTATAGCGATATCTCGCTCGCACGCCGTACCGTCGTGCGAAAACCGCATCAGTGTGGCAACCGCCTTATACCATCATTTCGGCGAAGGAAGCCATCGTGAGTAATCCGGTTTAATATCCCTCCCACAAGGTCTAGTTTTCCCTCTAGATTGGAACGTCAGATGTTAGTCGCTATCGTAAAACCTACGCCAATTATTAATATTAGATGCCAAAGCTCCAGGCTCGTCTAGGATACAACCGGGACATCGAATAAATGTCACCAAATAAATTAAGTTTCCTACTGCCTAACATGACCTAAAACTTATCAGTAGAAATTTATTATGGGAAATAAGTTATTTCGTATTATCTGTCGTAAGCTTGGAGACAACTGTGCCAGAACGGCATCGTAAAATTATTATTATTTTTTGTTTTAATATAAGCTCCTGCCAGCATACAGTATCTTAGAAAATAATAGTTTAAACTCTATGGCAAAAACGCAAGTTTATAAGGTTTATATACTCTAGAAAATTACAATATTCAGTAATAAGTTGCCCGGGAGCCGTAGGTAACCACGGCAACTAGCTACAAGAAAAAGTTGATTCACTCAATCCTACTCATACTCTATCAATATCTTTGCTTCTTCGAGAAGGCAATGAGTCAATGTATAGCTGTCGCGAGTACCGCAGCGAGGCGGCAATATCCGACGTTTCTGTTCATTAATTGCGACATGCATAACCGTCAATTTCTATTGAAATGTGTATTAATGAAGCAGATTCAGGGCTGTAGAATACGTAAACTGATTGACTTAAATTAATCTCGTAAAGTCATAACGTTATTCGAGTACTGAATTCGGAATTCAAATAATGGCATTGAGGAGGCGTCGCCGCATTCTTGTTACGCAAGCTCTAATGCGTGCGTTGTTATGAATTAAGATTGAAGTATGTCAAAAATATTTCTTAGCGAGCTGTAAGCAGAGGTAAACAACAGTCTATCTAATCGCTAAAGAGCGCTCTCTTCCAGACAACCTTCGCGTAGCTGACAAAAATAAACAAACAACCAGTGAGTGGTACAAAAAAACTAATAGAATAAAAAGTAAAAAAAACGCTTTGCTCTACTTTGTTCGGTTTTATTCGTGTTTCTTCGAAGAGAACTAGTTTTCCAGGGAATGAGACCCACATAAATAACATTTCATCCCCATAAAACCATAATTATATATATATATAATTAAAACCGTTAAAGCCGTTTTCGAGAACACAATTACTAATTACAATATAGTATTCAAGTAAAGACTATAATAAATAAGCATAGCATTTTTACGCTCGAATAATTCGCAGCACGTTAGTAAGGTATTCAATTTTTGTTTTTTACAGTTGTTTTCTTTCGCCTTAAAACAGCGACCTCTGCTTCAAAAGTGGAACTATGAAGACACCCGTTATGCCACAAAAGCGTATGCATGTATTGTGTAGGGGAGAATAATTAACATTTATATAAACAATGCACTGAAAAAATATCTTGTGTGAACGTAAAAAACTATATTTAGTTACTTATATCAGCAGGCTCATTAAGTTTTTTTTGTTAATCACGGTTGTAATGACTTTTGTGTACCTACTTCATAGAAAAATGAAATCTGGCGAAGTTTACCTACTTACTTAGTTACACGTAAAACTTAGTTTATTACACCTAAAATAGTTGTAGTTAATCTCGTTTTTACAAATTTAATAACATTTAGATATTTTCAGACCGTAAAACTTTATTATTATAGAAACGTCGCAGCGACCTTGTTTAATCTCAATGTATGAGGCCGTAAGTATACAGAGAGTTTGTAAGTTAATAAAAGCATTGTGCCGAATGAGACCCTCGCGAAACGAATCAAATGTAGACAATGATAAATATGCTGACGTTGTTACTGAAGCTGACCTGTTTACGCTCGTGGCGCTCGTTGGTGGAGACCCGCTGCTCGGGATGCGCGGCCGGCTCGTGCAGCGTGCAGCCACAGATGTTGTTATAGAAGTTGACCTGTTTTTACTCAACGTTGGCGCGCTCGTGGCGCTCTTTGGTGGAGACCCGCTGCTCGGGACGCGCGGCCGGCTCGTGCAGCGTGCAGCCACAGATGTTGTTATAGAAGTTGACCTGTTTTCACTCAACGTTGGCGCGCTCGTGGCGCTCTTTGGTGGAGACCCGCTGCTCGGGACGCGCGGCCGGCTCGTGCAGCGTGCAGCCACAGATGTTGTTACTGAAGCTGACCTGTTTCCACTCAAGGTTGGCGCGCTCGTGGCGCTCTTTGGTGGAGACCCGCTGCTCGGGACGCGCGGCCGGCTCGTGCAGCGTGCAGCCGTAGATGTTGTTACTGAAGCTGACCTGTTTCCACTCAAGGTTGGCGCGCTCGTGGCGCTCTTTGGTGGAGCCCCGCTGCTCGGGACGCGCGGCCGGCTCGTGCAGCGTGCAGCCGTAGATGTTGTTACTGAAGCTGACCTGTTTCCACTCAAGGTTGGCGCGCTCGTGGCGCTCTTTGGTGGAGACCCGCTGCTCGGGACGCGCGGCCGGTTCGTGCAGCGTGCAGCCGTAGATGTTGTTACTGAAGCTGACCTGTTTCCACTCAAGGTTGGCGCGCTCGTGGCGCTCTTTGGTGGAGACCCGCTGCTCGGGACGCGCGGCCGGCTCGTGCAGCGTGCAGCCGTAGATGTTGTTACTGAAGCTGACCTGTTTCCACTCAAGGTTGGCGCGCTCGTGGCGCTCTTTGGTGGAGACCCGCTGCTCGGGACGCGCGGCCGGTTCGTGCAGCGTGCAGTCGTAGATGTTGTTACTGAAGCTGACCTGTTTCCACTCAAGGTTGGCGCGCTCGTGGCGCTCTTTGGTGGGGACCCGCTGCTCGGGACGCGCGGCCGGCTCGTGCAGCGTGCAGCCGTAGATGTTGTTACTGAAGTTGACCTGTTTCCATTCAAGGTTGGCGCGCTCGTGGTGCTCTTTGGTGGAGACCCGCTGCTCGGGACGCGCGGCCGGCTCGTGCAGCGTGCAGTCGTAGATGTTGTTACTGAAGCTGACCTGTTTCCACTCAAGGTTGGCGCGCTCGTGGCGCTCGTTGGCGGCGACCCGCTGCTCGTGACGCGCGGCGGCCTCGCGCAGAGTGCAGCCGCAGCACCCGCATCGCGTGCATGCTGTCGTGCAGCCCTCACTCGCGTCACTCTGCGTCACCGCGCCTGTTTTTACAGCATATATCAGTATTTAGACGCAATTTAGATTGGATGGAAGTGGGTAATATAATATTTTAGGACTTCTTATCCTTGCACGGCATCGGACAATAGGTACATTAATATCCCGTGTAAGTTAATTTGGCTTGTTAATTCCTAAATACCCTAATCCACGTAGTACAGCTACATATACGCTACCTATATATACGTATATCTGTCAATAATCTTTGATATTCACAATAACACAGGTGGACGCTGCGTTGCGTCCACTAACATATAAAACCTTCCATAGGCACAGAAGTAGTGTAATATATAGTATTCGTATTATTCACAACCAATACATAGAGGTAATTTTCGCACAAAATAAATGCTCATACTTAGATGCATAAAATAACTAAAAACCCATGGGATTAGTAAGTATCATACATGAGAATAATTTTGTCCTGCGGTTCTAACAGTATTTCAGTCATTCCTTGTCAATATCATAATGTGTTTATATAAGCGAAGTACATAATTTCCTGTTTATAAAAATACGAGACTTTTCCGTAAGCGACGCTGAAATCAACCGAGATAACCAGTATCAAATATCAAAAAATGCCTAAAATACCAAGTCATTGATATGACATCTATCTTAAATATATAAAAGAAGAAACTGACTGACTGACTGACTGACATATCAACGCACAGCCCAAACCGCTGGTTCTAGAGATTCCAAATTTGGCACGTAGGTTCCTTATAAGGTCTAGGGGTGCACTATGAAAGGATTTTTCAAAATTCACCCCCTAAAGGGGTGAAACGGGAGTCCAAAGTTTGTATGAAAAATATTTATTAAAGTGAGAGACATGAAACTTTGTATACAGAGTCTGTGTTTAAATATATTAATGGCGTATTTCAGCGTTTTTCTAAATTGCTCCACTAAAGGCGTGAAAAGGGGGTTCAAAGTTTGTACGGGGAGAAAATCTTTTTTAAAGTAAGATATTTGAAACTTCGTATATAGACTCTCTGTTTAAAAACAACAAAACGTATATAAGCGTCTTTCGAAATTGCTCCCCTAAAAGGGTGAAAAGGGGGTTTCAAGTATGTACGGGGAGCAAATTTTTTTTGAAGTTAGAGACTTAAAACTTCGTACATAGACTCTATGTTTAAATACAACAAAATATATTTAAGCGTTTTTCAAAATTGCTCTCCTAAAGGGTTCAAAAGGGGGTTCCAAGTTTGTACGGAGAGCAAATCTTTTTTGAAGTGAGAGATTTAAAGCTTCGTATATAGACTCTTAGTTTAAATACAACAAAACATGTTTCAGCGTTTTTCGAAATTGCTCCCTTTAAGGGGTGAAAAGAGGGTTCCAAGTTTGAGCGGGGAGCAAATTTTTCCTTTTCTTAAAAATCGATATGGGTGTCATTTTCGAGATTCCTCGGGGTGCCGATTACGAAAATGGCATTCATTTTCAAATTAAAGATGGCGGACATTTATTTTTCTTAAAAATCAATATGGGTGTCATCTTCGAGGTTCCTCGGGGTGCAAATTACAAAAATGACATCCATTTTCAAATCCAAGATGGCGGACATTTATTTTTCTTAAAAATCAATATGGGTGTCATTTTCGAGGTTCCTCTGGGTGCCGATTACGAAAATGACACTCATTTTCAGATCAAAGATGACGGATATTTATTTTTATAAAAATCGATATGGGTGTCGTCTTCGAAGTTCTCCGTGGTGCCGATTACGAAAATGGCATGCATTTTCAAATCAGAGATGGCGGAGATTTATCTTTCTTAAAAATCAATATGGGTATCATCTTCGAGGTTCGTCGGGGTGCAGATTACAAAAATGACATCCAATACATATCTGCATGCAGGTCAAACTGAGAACCTCCTTTTTGTAGACGGTTAAAAATTACTCTTAGTACGCGGGCGAAGCCGCGGGAAAAAGCTAGTACCTTCATATTTTAGGCCAGTTTCAAGATGATATTATCCTTTTTATTCCAAAATCTTCTCAAATGCTTCATAAAAGTAGTGTCACGATCCACTGAATTACTTTTGAAGATAACGCCGTCAGAGAATTTTATAACTTTCTTAAGTACACCGCTGCGCACCAAATATTAACTAACAAAGTATGGTTTTTATATTCTCTGGACGGAACCATATTTTTATATATTATAACAAAAACAAGTTCACACTGTTTACTACCTTGGAAAGGCAAAAGACCACACACTACACGCGGGACAAATTTTATATAATCCCAGCTCAACCAAGTTTTGCGCACGCTTGGCTTCTAGTCAAATTCAAATATTTACACAATTTGTTTACGAAAGCAAACAATTAAACTACTAACAACAAAGTTAGGGGTCGGAGCATCGATCAAACTATTTATAATGAAATTTATTTTTGCAACACATACATTCTTTATTAACTTCAGCTAAAACTTTCCCTAACAGCGAATTTAAATTAGTTAAGAGCTTCTAGGTTGGTACGGTTCTAATTGGTTAAAGGAATGAACTGGCAAATTATATGACATAATTAGGCTCAAAGGTTTTAACTGTTAAAGGAATGAACTAGCAAATTATATGACATAATTAGGCTCAAAGATTTTAACTGTTAAAGGAATGAACTGGCAAATTATATGACATAAATAGGCACAAAGGTTTTAACGGTAATACAATAATATTGGAGCTTATGACCGGCATTACTAATTAGGTACTATAAAATCTATGTCCATTACACGCTGAACGACAGATATAATTAACATCACCATTCATTTATTGTGGATGACGGATTAATTTGTGGCAGTGTAATATGAGGCGTGTGAGTTTTTACATGGTGCCAAAAGAAAATATGCGGGTCGTTGTAGGGTTTACATATTTGGCCAGTCCATGTATTTCCTTTGTCACGCCCGGCTGTAATTCACAACGCTTCACCATGCCTCACATTAGGTAAATAAACCATTGTATGTGAAAGCTCTGATTACGCGCGTTGTTTCAAATGCTGGCGTCAAGAACAAGATTAGACTACGCGGGTGGGTGATGAGGTGAGCTGAAACAAGTTTTAGTAACAACTGCTATTGTTACTAAAACTTGTTTCGGCTCACTCGTTGTTGTTCCTCACCGATATGGTTGTGGTTGTGGCGGGTAAAGCGCGGTGAGGGCGGCGGCAAGGGCGCGCCATCGCAGCTCAACTCCGATTTCAATCGCGAGCCAGTCCGAGGATTCACCTGAACTCCCACCGCCACTGGTCCGTTGTCAGCCTGGTACATATAAATCCAAACATGTGTTGTAAGCTCTTCCTTGCATCTTGCTTAAAATGCATATCACAAAAAATTTTATACACTAAGGATCAATATTAAGAGAAAATTTCTTGCAACTCCAAAGGAAATTCAAATGGAGGTCGGGTATAATTAGCCATCCTACAGCCGCATTTTTTATTCAATCACGAATTTCCGGGAAAGTTGGGAGCAATATTTCCATTTCCAATAAAACTTTGAATTTCCTTTTTTGCATCAGAAACAAAAATATGAGTTGAGAGACAAGAGAGATAAAAGTACTGTAACAATAAAATTATCACGTCTTTGTACTATAATAAGAAATTATCACAATATTGTGTAGATAAATATATGTACCTTCACAATATTCTTCAGTTGAACAACTTCTCTGGAGAATCCTAATTAGATTTATTCGGATTCCAAAGGGATAATAGGATGGGATTGAACAAACTGAAAAGTTAAAGGAAGGGCTTGTACTAGAAAAACGTTGTCTGGAAAAAAGGATGAAGCTATTTACTACTTGGCCTTACCTCATCGCATTAGGCAAAGTTAAAGCATCCCATTTTCAATGTGTGGTAAGTGTTTACAGTTTTTACAGGCCGCATTGGTATTTCAGGTGTTAGTGCAATTAGGCCGCTATTAAAATAAGTATATCTGTTCAATAAATAAAGGGAACGAAAGCAGCCTCTCATGGATAATTTTGGTTAATTTTCGTTATCATAAGACTATAGAAAGATGATGAAAAGTAGTTACAGCAAATAGCTCCAGTCGGGGAAATGGGATGTAGTAACTCATCAAAGAAATATGCTACCATTCCATATTTCTCACTTGTGGAGTGCTCTAGGAATATGTATGAAAGATAAGCAAACGTAATTGTATTGCCCGTCGCATCAAGTACAGTCAACGACAAAATTTGTCAGAAGCGTTTACCTTGCAGATTTCTTTAGAGATCAAAAGTGTAATTTCGAATGATATATTCACAATGATACACAAACAAACACACAATACAAATACACAATATAGATACAAATGATATATTCAAAATGATAATGATAAACTTTTGTAAACATATTCAAAACGCCAAACTCGCATTTAAATAAGTGTGTGTTGGAGGATAAAACAGCATTTTTGCCCATAATTTAATAAACACAGATATTTATCGAGATGTGTCTAAAAAAACCATTTTCGAAGAGTGTTGCATCCCGTTTTGTCGTGCGTCAAAGACATAAGCGTGTCTCTTTCACGGGGGGTGTGGCTGACCGAATCGAGGCATTCTCTTAAGTAGGGATAGACCAAAATCATCAAGGATCAATGTACGTGTAAATGCAACGAGATGCAACGCTTAGCCGGTTTACGTGACGTAGCATGATGAGCCGTAAAATATGTACAAGCAAAAATACCGGGTTTTGGTGCCATTAAGAAGTCATTCATAATATAATAAAACTATTGAATTTAAACATGCTGGAACACATTTATTATTCCAGAAATCATCTAAGAACGGTAAGAAATGATGTTCACGCGAAAACGAAGTCGCGGTTAGTAGATAAATAAAGCATTGTACCTTGTTTTGCCCGTGACACAAAAAATTCCAAAGTAATTTATAATTAAAACCATGATAAAGAAATCCGTACTATTATTATAAATAGGAAAGTGTTACTGTTTGTCTGTCTGTTACCTCTTCATGCTTATTGAATTTGCTACAGTCTTACTTACATGATATAATACAAAAGGGTCGACGTGAATGGAAAGCGATCACCGGGTTCATTGGTCTCTATAGGTGTACCGCAGGGATCAATATTGGGACCTTTCCTATTCCTTATCTACATAATTGACTTGCCATACCTCGTAAAGACCTACCATCATATAATATTGTTCGCTGACGATACCTCACTCATATTCAAAGTCACACTGCAACAACAAGGTTGCAGTTATGTAAACAATGCCGTTTCTAAAATAGTTAATTGGTTTAATGTCAACAATTTATTGTCAAATGAGAAAAAGACTAAATGCAAACTAGTGTCACTGTGAAAGATGAGGAATTGCAACTAGTTGATAGTGCTGTTTTTCTTGGTTTGACATTAGATTCAAAACTCCAATGGGGTCCCCATATTGCTAATCTCTCGAATAGACTGAGTTCTGCAACATTTGCAGTGAGCAAGTTCCGTCAATTAACAGACGTGAAGACAGCTCGATTAGTATACTTTAGTTACTTTCATAGTATTATGTCGTATGGTATTTTGCTCTGGGGCAGTGTTACAGAGATAAATATTGTTTTTATTCTGCAGAAGAGGGCTATTCGAGCAATATATAAGATGAAACATAGAGACTCGCTTAGAGATAAGTTCAAGGACATTAATAGAATGACAATGCATTGTCAATACATCTATGACAATATTGTGTATGTACATAAAAATGTTGTAAATAGTCAGAACTGTGACATACGTAATATTAATACTAGAAACAAATATAAGCTTGCGGTACCCTCCACTCGGCTCCAAAAAATAAGAAAATCATTCATGTGTAACTGTGTAAAGTTTTATAATAAACTACCAACAAAGGTGACTAATTTATCTATTAATAAATTCAAGACTTATGTAAAGCGTAAACTCATATCGAAAGCATATTATAGCACAAAAGACTACATGAATGATAAAACACCGTGGGCATCTAATGATATTTTAATAATTATGACATTATAGGTTGACGTTAAATTTTCCTCTTGACATTCAGATTTTATTCTAGAAACTGTCTAGATTATACTATTTTTTATGTTTTTATTTTACATATTGACGATCTTTTTGTGAATTTATTATACTCTCTTTTGACATACATTACAGTAATTCATTTCTTTTTTTTATTGTCTTATGCATCAATAAATTGCTCTCAATAATTAGATTCAATTTATGTAATATATAACTGACGATTCAAAAGTGCTTGTTGCTAGGCCTATTTGAATAAAGAATATTTTGAGTTTTGAGTTTGAGTTTTGCAATAACTATTAAGTAAGCGCCTAGAGCAATAAACGCGATGAACGAGGTTTACGCGGACGGAGTTGCGGGCAAAAGCCAATTATATAGCTGTTTAAAATATCTGACTATACCTACAAACCCTAAGTGACACTATACTCGCATGGTACCAATTTCGTATACGGGGCGAACTACGATAGGTAAGGGTTTCGGCCTCAGGGGACGCTCTGAAAATAGTTATAAAGCGTGTTTCTACTAAACAGGAGTGCTCTTTTTTATACATTTTACGCGAAGCGAGTCGCGTGTGATATTTCTCCTCTTGAGATAACACTGGGTGTTATGATATACCCGTATACATGTCATAACACTAGTGAATGCAAATTCAAATTGAAAAAAGAAAACTGTACCTACGTAAAGCCCGACCAGAAAAATATGACCATGCACTATGTTGCGGAATTTCATTGGAACTAATTTCTTACACTGGCAATAATTATAATGATAGGTTGTCACTTGTCAGTGTCACAGTTGCGGTTTATTTCTATAAAAGTAAAATGTTGAAAATTAAATGAAAATTTACAAAAGATGGCCAAACCCATTCATAGTTAAAAGCGGAACCTTATACAAACAAAAGAAGAAGTCCTCACTGACTGACTGACTGATTCATCAATGCACAGCCGAAATTGCTAACGCTAGAGAGTTGATTTTTGCACAGTTGATTACATTTAAATAACTTAGGCTAGGGATACGAAATCATTTTTAGAAATTCGTCTCCTAAGGAGGTAAAACAAGGAATGAAAGTTTGTATTTGTACATGTACTTATTTTGATTTTTGTACAGTCGATTATAATGTATGTATGTATGTAAGCACTTTATTGTACACAATAACAGGTTAAAACAATATACATGTCACATAAGATTAGAGTACAAAGGCGAACTTATCCCTATGAGGGATCTCTTCCAGCTAACCTTAACCTTATAATGCAGGTTAGGGATAAGAAAGCATTTCTCGAAATTCATCCCCTAATAGGGGTAAAACAAGGAATGAAAGTTTGTATGAAAACACATATTTATTGAAGTGAGAGATTTGAAAATATAATAATAGTAATCAAATATTTCAGGCATTGCCCATAAAGTGTTAGTAGATACAAATTTTTAAATCTTACAAGACTAGTGTTAGTAAATGACACAACATAATAACAAGAATTTCAGGGACCGGATGAGTTATAACAACAATTACAATATACAAATTACATTAAAAACTGGTAACGCATATAATAACGATTAATAAGTACGATTAAAAACTAGAATAAGAATGATTAAAAATCTAAATAAAATTAAATTAAAAATAATATTAAATCGAAATCAACATGTCAAATAACCGACATTGGCACCGCTCAACTCTATCAAGCCGTTGATGTACAGGTTGAATAGCCGGGGAGAAGTAAGCCCTCCCTGCCTCACCCCGAACTCCAAACCGAACTCCTTCGTAAGAACACACCAACCCATCTCACACAATTTCTCTGCCTGTGGTACCAATATTTTATGAGAGAAGTTACCTCTGCAGGTAATTTAGATTCCTTCTCAATCTTTTGCCATAGAACTTTATAGGACACTAGGTCAAATCTCTGTTTAAATATATTAATGGCGTATTTCAGCGTTTTTCTAAATTACTACCCTAAGGGGGTGAAAGGGGGTTTAAATTTGTACGGGGAGAAAACTTTTTTGAAGTGAGATATTTGAAACTCCATAAAAAGACTCTATACAATAAAACAAATTTCAGCATTTTTCTAAATTGCTCCCCGTAAAGGGTGAAAATGGAGATCCAAGTTTGTACGGAGAACAAATCTTTTTTAAAGTCAGATCTCTGAGAATCTGTTTTGGAGTGGTCTTCCTCCACAAGGCTCAAGAACATGCATCAATAGGTAAAATATAATTTGCCATGTCTGTCGTAGGAACGACCACCGATGGAGCCAGTTTCGTCCGTTTAGATAACGCAGTGTGGGAAGGTCAAGTAAAAGGTGGAAAAGGACTGCTGGTTAAGATCACTGGATGCGGGCAGTGCATGACCGATCGTTTTGGCGTTCTTTAGGAGATGTTTATTTACAGCAGTGTACCATGATACAATACGTAATATACTGCGCCTGGTAATCCAGAACATTGGTTAGTAGTGTGGGTGACACGAGCTAAAGCATCAGCCTATCGATAGTATGCGGACGTAAGTGCGTGTGTCGTCTACAATGACATCACTGGTGTCACGATCCGAATTGTCAGACCTTGTTTCCTTAAACCATGTACGGTACGTTCTTCGGCTGATGATGATAATGATATACCTGTATTTACCTTGGCGTCCACGTCGAAGTTGATGAAGAGCAGCCGCGCGAGCCGCTGCAGCACGAGCTCGCGCAGCGCGGCCGGCACCGGCTGCCCTCTCACTCCTCTACGAGCAACACACGGATTTACACATCAACACCAAGCAAGCGAATCTCTTTTATTACTACTAACAGCCATTTCTTTATACTCAATCCATCATCACTCATAAGCTTTGCCATACGGGCGGTATAAAAACCTTTCATTATGACGTTTTGACAATACCAACGTAGACAGGGTGCTTTTGTTACTAACTATCGGGGATATTGATTTATTTTTTACTGAATGTAGGAAACGGTTGTTTGTAAATGAGTAGGAGTTAACGGAAATGACCTTGGATTTTTTTGTCGAGAGGTGTAAAGACGATACGAGTATAGGATGAATTGTTCTCTAAATATTGTTTTTACTGATTTAATACGGTATCCCTATATCTGCCTGGTAAATGAAGAGGAGTACAACGTGAAGTTAATTTACTTTAGCATAACTTTGAGACAGTTATGCTAAGTGTCGTGTCCTGAGACAAAAGTTCAAAGTGCCTCACACAGAATGCCCAGTAATTAATCTCTTATTCATTTGAGGTTTGATGCAATGAACTTCATCATATTCTAAGTTGATATGCTATACCATTGAACAGTGATTAACTTCCTGACCGTCACAGTCACGCACCTATAGATGACAAGAGCCGCCGTGGCTACAAAGCCACTGTCATGTATAGATGACATGACGTACAATGTACATGCAACCTATGTACAAGTAAGGGTCATTTTCCGTCATTTGCTACAAAGACTGGCTACTTACAGAATTTACTGTGGCGGTCGAGGTTAAGAATTTCGTTGGTGAGTTATGTATGCATTAGAGAGACAAAATGCAGTAGACAAAAAAGTAGTCATGTTAATTGGACACGTCTAGCTTTCTGATGTTTCAGTCCGTAATACTAATAAACATCAGACAACAGTTGAATAGTTGGTAGTCACGCAAGCTATTCCTTTGTGTTAGAGGTACTCAACTGCCTAAACAACCGGTGATCTACAATGTTCTCGCTCAATGAACTACGACAGGCTTTGTGAAGATTCTGATATTCGTTCCTTTATTCATTGTGGGATTCATGATTGTCTCTTATTTTATTTAAAACGGATTTTAGCGGATTTTGAAGACTCGGATAGCAATACAATACACGTGACAAGTGTAGTTTAAGTGATTCAAGTGTAAGTGGCCATTCAAGATATATGATGTACCGAATTAATTGGCTATTTTGGTTGCTACAAACTATATGACGCTGCTGTACGAAAAATACCACACATGGAAGTATCGTTACCTGAAATCAAATCAAAAATAGCCTTATTTAACACTCAAGATGCCTGGTGAATAAGTGCAAGCTTGACCCCTAAAACCCAACATATCTTCAATCCTTTATTAAACTGCCCGAGTAATTCCAGGATTATCTCCAGGGCTCCAACTGTTTACACTACATTTATACCTCAAAGGAGAGGGTGCCCTTAAACGGTACCCGCTCACTAAGGGCACGGACGCGGCACTAATAATGATATATCAACGCTGTTTAGAGCAATGCTTAATTTAATGACATTTGAGGACTCAGAGTCAGGAAGGAATTAGAAGAGCGGTTACTTTTTCAGCTCTAATTTCAATGCTTAATTGCACTTGCAATGATGCTTAGTTACATCCGAGAGAAAAGGAAATTGTTATATATTCTCAGCGCACAATATGTAGCAGAGCTGAAGAATTACTTGATTTTTTTTATACAACGCCGGTGGCAAACAAGCGTACGGTCCACCTGATGGTAAGCGGCCACCGCAGCCTATAGGCGCCCGCAAAATTTGAGGATGCATTGTGTTGACAGCAGAAGGGACAAATTTAGGTCCCTCGCTCTCAACACAGTGCATCCTCGGGAGCTCTGGCAACCTTGCTTACCTCCAGGAACACAACACTCCATACTTTAAACAATAGCATTCTTTTGTAATGAGCCCGGGGATCCCACGGACTGGTAGACGACGGGTCAGGAGTATCTTGTAAAATGTCTGTCTTTTTCAAAATCAACCGCTCAATTGCAAAAAGTAGAGTGCAAAATATTTTTCACCTCACTAGCTCGGAAAGCCCCTTTTAGGGTTCTGTAGCAAAATTGGCGAAAACGAAACCCTTATAGTTTTGTTATGTCTGTCCGCCCGTCCGTCCGTATGTCACAGCCGATTTACTCGGAGACTATAAGAACTACAATTACGATATTTGTTAGGAAGGTGTATTCTATGAACCGCTACATAAAAGTGATGTGAAATTCCAAAAATAAATAGGGGTGCACTCCATACATGTAACCAGTGGATGAAAAAAAATTCATCGCTCATAGTCGTGTGGGGTATCCATGTATAGCCCTTCAAAGATGGTATGGAGTTTTCTAAAAACCGTTGGTGAGGTATTTGCTCCCCCCCCCCCCCTACCTCTAATTTCCAAACTATGAAGTTTAAAATTCGGAAAAAAATTAGGTGGGGTGCATTAATAAACACTTTCAACGATTATTAGTTTGAACAATATAGGTTTTACTGTTTTTGAATCTCAGTTGTCTTGCCCAAACAAAAGGTCGTAAGTGCCGTGAGTTTCCTATGATCCGACACGCACTTGGGCGGTTTTTATTTATTATTTAAAAACAGATAGCAAAACTGCATTTTATCCACAAGAGTGCAGAGAACATTTGAAATCCGAACATGTTATTATAGCGTTCCAATCCCAGTACAAATATTTTGAGCCCAGGTGTGTCGAATGGGTTCGGCTTTTTTTGTCACATCCGAAGTAAATAAATCATCACTGTCATGGATAAGCCTGCATGTGACGTGATATGACACCAAAAAGATGATTGATCCGTTTCTAAACCGAGTATAATGTTCGAAATCACTACATAGTATAAAACAAAGTCGCTTTCTCTGTCCCTATATCCCTATGTATGCTTAAATCTTTAAAACTACGCAACGGATTTTGATGAGGTTTTTTTTAATAGATAGAGTGATTGAAGAGGTAGGTTTATATGTATAATATTTCTGTAGTGTATTTAGTATCAGCATTGCACCAGTGCGAAGCCGGGGCGGGTCGCTAGAAATAAATATGCGAATCCTTTTTAGTGACAAACTTAAGTGATTGTCAAGAATAAAATATCTCCATATCTATCAGTAACACACTCTATAGATATATTTCTATGAAGAGATGGCGTCCAATAAGATTCAAAGATTAAATAAAGTAATATCCTAATAACAGCTCGGTAACTAAACAGATCCCAATAGTGAATTACTAGGCGTGTTTAACCCGCGTAAATTGAGTTGAATTTAGTTTCTAGTTTTGCGATTTCACAAAACGACACAGAAAAATTCTTTACTGTAGATTATATGATAATTTAATCAACGTTTGTTGAATTAATTAAATTAATTGGAGCATTAGTTGTGCGTGTCGAATTAAACTACTATATACTATAGTTTCATACCGCCAGTCAATCGGGAAGTTGATTGAAAACTGACATTCAGAATATGTTTATTAATAACACTAATGAATTTAATGTTATTAATTTATTTACAAGTGGTAATAATAGTTAAATAACAATAACTTAAATAATATTAAAACTAACCTAAATCGAAAACAGGCCCTTGGGACTTTGTACCGAGGATGCTGGCGGCATTTCCTCGCTGTATCGCAATGCTGATACGTTGTGCGAGGAAGTCGCCAGGTCTTCAACCAAACGCATCGCGATTACAGTAAATAAATAACTTATGCGCCCTTATATTTATTACTCTTTAATATTACGCTTTAATTATTCTGTTAGAGAACAAGATTTTTTCTGGCTAAGTTCTGCATGGGGAGAAATCGCGCAGAGGTAGGTATATTGTGTGTAATGCTCCGCTTTTAGAAAATATTTAGGATAAAACTACATTTTAAAAAATGTGGTGTGATTGTGTAGCCCTGTAATAAATAGTATACAAATTATGTAATCGAACATGTAAGTAATAAAATAGACGGTCTCAGTTATACCCTGTGGGCCTGAATAACCCGACAGGTTTAAATCATGCATTCCTGAGGTTGGAATAATTAAAAATATATATATCATCTTAAAATAGTAGAGACTTGGTTACATTAGTAGCAATGGTCACAATCTAAGCTTTTTTTATCGAGTTACGATATTAAATCATGTACTTAAAAATCAAATATTTCTCTAAAATTAGACCGATTTGGACTAACTTTGTATTTCAGTCCGCACATATAGTCACGAAACCTACACTATTAAAGTTTGTCGGGTTATTAGGAAAATAGGACTACATAATTTCAATGATGACGTATCAAATGTTAACAAGGAAGGGCGTAAAGTAGCAGTAACATTTACAAAGTAATTCAACTCGCCTGTAGGATATATTTAATGTGACCACGGAGAGAGACGCAGAGAAAGATACTAGACACGTACTAACTCCGTAATACAGACCTGAGAACAAATAAAGTCCATTAGAACTCGCGACTTTTTTATTGACATCAAGTGTTTGTGGATTCCTTTAGGTCACTCTATCGTGAGAAACTTAATTTGTAGTAGAAAAACAGATTACTTATATAAGTACATATTAGTTGAACTAAGTTACCTCAAGTTTATTAAAACTTTACTTCAAGAGTCCTTGCATACATTTTATAGAGTAAATATTAGTAGAAAAGTTATAACTTGAAACTGATTCCTAAACCTATATTTACTTTTGAAACCAATTTCAGAACTTACTTATAAGTGGAGTTTTCTCGGTGGGAGGCAAGGTGTCTCTGATGGTCATGAGGAACACCGTCATGGAGAGAAGGGCGCTGATCCCCAAGGTCACCTTTTCTCCAGACTCTGATGGCACGTAGAACACTAGGAGAGCTGCCGGGCAAAAAATAGTTAAACTTTCATTAGGGGAGAAAGATTTAGGTACCTACACTTATTTGAAGGATCCCCGGTAACATATATTAACATATATTTAGTTATATTTAGTTAATCCCTGAAACAAGTATTTTAAGAAGTTTACCTATATATGTACCTACAACATATATAATTTACAAGGTTACATAAATAATGTTTCATCGATTGTCTATTACTGAACGTAAAAGACCAATTTACAAAAAACAAGGTGTGTGTTTTGTAACAAGGTGTGAAATAAGGGAACGTTTGTAAAATACTCCAGATGGTTTATATACCAAATTAAGTAATAGAATGATTTATTTATAGCTATAAGTTTGTGAGATACGTGGATCTTCACAGATTGATAGTTGTACCTCACCCAGCTTCACCTTACCCCGACCACGAACCCCAAAACTTTGTTTGTTTGACAGACACTCGTAAACCTTTCGAATAAATTCCACATTCGCCAAGGTATATTGTATCAATCCAAGTATACGAGAATACGTTTGAATTATGGGGCGGGATTTTGCGATTGACTCTTTTTGATGGAAAGCCAGCCCGGCGAAAAATGTATGACGTAGCATGTGGGGAAATGCATTAGGAGCATACCACTGACCGATTCGGTATCGAAGCCGATACTTAGGGCGGTTTGCACCAAACCGTCTGTAATCGTAAGCGGTGTTCGTTAAAATCTGATCGTATGAAAAGTTTGACAAGTTTCTATGGGATGACAGCTGCCGGCGCGATATTTAACGATGACCGGTCTGTGATCGTATGTTGGTGCAACCGACCCTTAATGAATCAATATTGTGACTACGATATGCTTCAACTGCTAAGTAAATTTCTTAGTTAATCATTAACAAGTCAAAGAATATCTAACTACCTACAGCCGTTTAATACACGCCTGTCTCTGTAAAGCAAAGTTACCAGTTTATTGTGTTGTAATTGCAATGTTCAAAGAAATAAAGGTAAACGCTATGACATTTGATTTTTTTTTTAATTATGCTTAGTTTGAAACTAGGTCGATTTGTGTAAGTTTGTCCACAAATATTTATTTATTTCCTACCAATCAAACAAAATTAGTTTAAAAGTGAAGCACCATGTTCACACCACTTACATACAGGTGGTATCAATTAATAAATAACCTTCTCAACAATTAGGTACTAGTATCGCCTTTTAATGCCCACACAAAGTTGCATATGCAATAGCAATAGGATTAATAGGACTAAAGTTTACATAAATTCACGCTTGTATTCCAAAAAGGAGTATAAGGAATACATGGAAATAGCGTGATAGTTACATAAAAATTCATACCGATCCCATTAATAAGCAAGCACGGCAGAATGAGGTTGAATACGTAGAACATGGGCCTCCTCCGCAGCTTGATGATGTAGGTGATGTCTGGATACGGCTCCACGCAGCAGGAGTAGTACTTCATGTGCTTGTTGGCCTCGAAGCTCACCAGGTCGAACTCGCCGTTGGTCTGGTAGTTCGTTGTGTCACCTTCGTCGAATTGTTTTATCAAGTCCAACTGTTGGAATAGAAACGATAATTTTATTTTTGTTGTAATTATAATATTAACAGCATTCGTCGTAAGTACTATTTTATAAGAGTGCACGCTGTGGACGCCTAAAAATTACTAAATCAAAAATTTCGATATTCTAATGATCGTTTGAAAATGATGGTGACATTATGTGAAAGCGGTGGTTATCTCTAAAAATCGCTCTCCTTCTCAATGTCCACGGCATTTTGTGAGCCATTTTGGCAACATTACTTTTCCGAAGTAAAAAAGTCTTCTGAATCCTACTCCGAAGTTTGCTAAGCCGATGTTTTGGTCCTTCTCTCAAAATTCAAGATGGCGAAAGTCAACAAAAATCAGTTAATAGTGCGGTGTCACAAAATGCGGGGGTCGCGAAACTCAATTTTGAGAATCAGAGCTCAGTCCGGGTACAGGAAGCGGACGCAAACCGTAATTAAGTTGGTTTTAATAGGAAAAATAAGGAATATTCAATAATTATTCTGATTTCGGCGCAGGATACTTAGGATTAGTTGGACAGAGAGACGTACCAATGAAGAAGTGCTGGAAAAGGCTATGGAAAAAAGACAGATACTATATCCACCATAGAAAAACGCAGAGCTAAATGCATCGGCCACATACTAAGACATGAAGGGTTAAACGTTACAAAATGCCGTTCAACTCGAAATAATGTCATAAAACGACCCATGTGGCTTTGAGAGTTTTAAAATCGTAATATTTTTTTGTTCTTTTCGTAGGGCTGAATCATGTATTTAGGTAAAAACGTCGTATTATTAGATTGTCCCATTAAAAACAAAATAATGAACCGGTGACCGTAATAATACCGGTATTTTTCTATGGAGAAAATACCGGTATCCGATCCCTGATTCTGACTGATCAATATACGGACCTGCTCGTATTTATGCGTAAAATAGATGTAAATTATGTAGATAAAACCACTCGTAACCGAAGTCACATGTTAGAAGTCACATACTATTTCGACTTAGGTACCAAAACAAAGCTTCATAAAAGCGATTTAGTACGAGCTCCAACACCGTCCTTTAATCGCTGTAGACTTGCCTATGTAATTACTACAACACAGATTAATTTGCTCAAATGTTGCTCACATTTCTAAAAAGCTGGCTACGATCCGGGATGGTCCTTTTAACTAGGCATAATAAGGATTTAAAGGTTGACAAAGCCTGTTACGGATATCATCATTGCGGTTTGTATATGACCAAGCGTGTTGCTGCATTTGCATTTGAGCCTGCGAAGTGTGCGTTGCGGGTTATGAGAAATTTGTGGTATAGTATTACTCTCTCTTATTTATTTATTTATTGCATCCATGGTATTACAGATCTTATACATAATATTTTCAGTCTCACATGGGCCCTGTTAGGGCATAGCATTAGGTAATATTATTAACTAAGGTCATTTTTAATACATAATCTATTATTAATTATTATTATACTTTACATTATTTTATTTTATTTTTACATTATTTTATAACATTAAACAATATTTCAATAAATAATTAGGTTAAATGTAATTTTATTTATGTATACAGCAACACACATTTTAGTTACCTATTAAAAATATATTTGATCATTATTATTGTTACCACATTATCCATTATTAATTATTATTATTACGCTACATTATTTTATTACATTATACAATATTTTAATAAATACATACGTGATACGTTTCTCTAAAATAAACAAATTTTTATTTGTTAAAAAGTATTCTGACGCTAGGCTAATACTTGGCACTTTCAATCTTATGTCATAGTGACAAAGGTGATCAATAGGTGTCATCTATTAGGAAATAAATAAAGTGTTGAGCATTGGAATGTTTAACTTAATACCTATATTTTCTACTCAGGCACAAATTTAATACAATTTGTATCAATATTAAAAGCGGAAACGTTGTCACAAAAGTGTTTCTTAATTCAAGAGTATCTTCCATCATTTGTAAAAATTGAACATGCATAAATTGAAGAATAAATAATTTCATTTCATTTCTATTAGTGTCCCCATGATATAATTATCACATTTTTGTTGGCCCGCGCTGTAATGAGGCGCGCCATTAAAGCAAAAGGTAAGCATTTCCATGCAATTTGTTACAGTAGGTAGGTATCAGACTAGGTACACTAAGGAAAACAAAAAAGAAACATAACCTTTTTATGTTCGTAAATAAGTGACACTTATCCGAGGAAAAAAATGATTTATGTGGCTTTGATGTCTCATTGTTTTTGTCGATTGATAGTTTCAGGTGGAAAACTTTCCCTATTTTGTAAGGTTTCTCACTTAGAAACGTAGCAGAATACAAAGTAGGAGTTATACCTAAGCAGTAACAAATTTAACTTAATCATCCTTAAATGTGTAAATTACTTTAGGTACTGATAAGATATTTGTTTCCACGTTAATTCTTTTCAGTTAATTGTGTTCTTGAATCCATAAATTGAGCCTCACGATTCTGTGAGAGTATGCTTTACTTTACCAGTGCCTAATTTATTCAGTAGCCGGCTGGAATGAAGAAATCCAGCACGAGATCA
Organism: Epiblema foenella; assembly: GCA_963556455.1. Lineage (NCBI taxonomy): Eukaryota > Metazoa > Arthropoda > Insecta > Lepidoptera > Tortricidae > Epiblema > Epiblema foenella. Next base: position 12,857,377 of record OY747102.1, read on the forward strand.
GTTCCTATAAGTATACCACTTAGGTATGTTCGAGTCAATTTTAAAGTGAGAATTTAAATTTAAAAGTCAAATGGCAGAGCTGAGGGTAAATTTAAAATCGGGAGAATATTTACACCCGAATATTTTATGGATTATAATCCCTAGGCATTAAGGTGTTAGAAGTAAGTAAGTAGGTATCGGAGGAAAAAACTTTCTGCGTCTGTCATTTCGCATGAGCAGTAACTATGTGAAGTATTAGATTTCGATATGTCATTGTGGTGGCGGTAAAAGCTTTAGTTCGCCTAAATCCTTTTTCGAGACGAGGACAGAAAAGAAAATTTTGAATAGGTACTAGTGAGGCGTGCCTGCAAATCGGCTTATAGGCGGCATTCGCCGTGTTGTGATAGCTAACATTTAGTGCCGTAGCTTCAAAGTGATATCTAGATTTGAGAGGACCACTTCAGAACACGCTTCAGATATTTTCTTGATGGTTTGATAGGACGCTAATGGTATACCCTCTTTAATAAATTGTATGTGTGCGACTAGCTTAAACGGTCCTCTACACGTTGCTATCACAAAATGTGCTCTTTATACAAACAGTACGAAATCTGATCACGAGTAGCACTCGTCATCTGCGTCTTTAAGAAAAAAAGTGTCACGAGTGGTAGTCGTGATCGGCGAATTACGCCAGGCAGTTATTAAAATGGCCGGCGAACTTAAGCAAAATTGCGTACCGAATGGTATTCGCGATCGGCGTTCAAACTGTTAAAAATCAAGTGGTACACAAGATTTTTTGAAAACCCGGTGGTAATAAGACCCTAGGTTTGAACCCCGCGACTTCTAGACTGAGAGTCACGTGCCTTACCTCTCGGCTAAGGCAATTTGCATAGTAACGAAAATGAAATTTCATAGGTGAGCTTCAAATGCAGAGTTTTACGTCCAAGGGTTATTCATGTTCCGGGCCACAAAACACGATCACGAAATTAATAACAAAAGTCCTTAGCAATTAATTTAATCACCATACAAAACATGTTAGACTGTAACGCTCAGACTGCGTTACTTTTTATATTCGAGGCGAAAATGAAAAACGTTGTAATTTAAAAGGCAAACCGCGGTCCATTGTATTCACAAGGAGCTCTTTCGCCGCGAGGCTGACGGATAACAAAAACTTTCTATCTTACATTTTTGGTGATAAACTCTCCTTTCATACGGCTTAATTTTTTTTATTAATTTCATTATAACGTATCCCTACTCGCTTTGAGGCATTCTTACTTTAGTCATGAATTTCCCTAGATAAAAATGAAGCAAGAACTCATAAACTCAACAATGTGAGGTCTGTTTAACATTGAGTTTGTAATACAGGAGGAGTGTTTGTTGACCATAAATAACAAAAAGTTAGGCTTAAGGTTAAATGAACGCCAGCTTAGTTTAGCGACGCATTCGCTCGATTCAAGCAACGCACCATCGCACGCTGCCAACGTGTAATCAAGACTTTAAACCATTGTGTTTCCCTTATTACTCCAGTTTGGATGTAAATGTGGGCCTCGACTTTCGTTATGATCCGCCAGGTGTCTTTGTCTGGCAGAGCTATCCTATAGGATACAACTTTAGATTCGGGGCACGGTCACACGTCTTTGTGCTGGCCAATGTTTCACAAAACTTTTGGATTTTGAATCTTCTGGCATTCAAAATTGAGTCACTTTTTGTACGGATTAGTTTAACAGAACTCGACCAACTCTAATAATCTTAAGTATACTTTACGCCATTGATTATTTTGTTCCTATATACCTATGCTCTGAACAAGAAGTTAGGCAAGGAAACAGGGAAGCTTCTAAGGATTTTTCCTTGTGTAAGTTGTTTTTTGTGGCCACAATTGTATTTGCCAGGGTAAAAAATTGCGAGTTCCGAACTAAAGTCTGTGTGTACCGAATAGTTATTAACTCTTCCGAACCAAGTTATTGCCTGGAAAACTTTTTGTAATCTCTGAGGCTCGAGATTTTCTTAAACCCATTCATCATTTAACTGACGCGCGTGTCATGGGCACGCTTGACGTGTTCGCATAACACAGGCAGGTACCTGTAAAGTAATTCTCGGTAACATTTTGATAGCACCATTATTTTGGGTGATTCATGACCAAATTTTATTTGGATAATAATTCAAATTATGGTCAGAATTCAATTATTTTACAAAAAACTCTTATTTAGGGATAGACAACACTAACAATATTCGCTTGAACTTGGTTATGCAGTAGACCCCATACCAGACCACTGGTGCCAAACATACATGATTCCATTCCATATTTTTATTTAAACTAAATAAATATTACCCTAGTACCAATCTAGCCTTAGAATATAAGGACATATTAGAATATGTTTATAATAATTTGCATTACTGATAATGATGTTAATAGTCCTCCAATCCGGGACTTTACTCAGTAGAGGTAGATGCGACTTGGCACGTCGTTTCAAATTTGCGCAACGCTCCATGAAACTAAGGTAGGTATATACTATTCTCCATAAATCACAACCTATGATATCATGCAAAATCTGGATACATTCACCTATTAAATATTATTTATAAATGTGTTACGTTTTGTGAATTACTTTGCTTACTCGTTAACATTATCGCATCGTTTTGTTTCCTGTAGTTACATTCTAACCAAACTTTATCCCTTTATACCCATGATCTATTTATATGGGGATTCGCATCTATTACACTGCTCCTATCAAATTCCTGACATTAATGTGTGTGTGTGTGCGTGCGGGCGTGCGTGCGTGCGTGCGAATTGAGAAAACCATTATGTTTTCCTTTCTTTCCACTTACACTAATTTGTCACAACAACATTCTTTTCCTACGAATATTTTATTCTATTCTCCTTAATACTGTGACATAGGAAAGATTAATATATTTTAATAAGCTGTTCTTGTTGTAAAAAGTAGGACGTCAAAAAATAAGTTAGTAGGAAATTAAAATAAATAGTCTAAAATGCACAGAATGATGTAGTGATAAAAAAGGCTGGTCGAAAAAATATTGTCTGAGACAGTTTATCTGACGATGCTTTAATTTGGGAATTAATATAGGGTGTTGTTTTCGACGCCTTTGCTTTGCTTTTGAGTAATGTAAAGAATTTATAATTTTCTAATATCAACACTCAAGCCTTTTTATTTCTTTTGCTTAAATAGTCGTACTCGTATCTACTGAAAAAATGTAACCTGTTTGTCTGTTGTAACTTTTATTCAGGTTAAACGTGATATTTTCAAAAATTTCATAGCGAGTCGGCCATGCAACTCAGTGGAAGGAAGACTGGCAACATTAAATCGCGGTATTTCTAATTTACTCGACACCGTTTCTTAGAAATTCGAGTTTAACGAATGGTTCGCCTTTAAAGCGACAGTAAGGAAAAAATGTTACGAGTAAAGCAACCGCCGCGCAGTCAATAAATTAATTAGAAATGCTATAGGTATCAGATCGTATGACTACAACATTTTACGGAGGTTCAACATAAAAATATTACATAAATTAAAAGGTATGAGAAAACAAAATGTAATGTATGTTTAAGATCGTGAGGTGTTATAAAATATAAGGTGTAGGTATACTTATCTAGTTAGGTCTAGTGAAATTGAAGATACTGGCATACAGTAAAAATGTATGTGGAGAAGATGGATGGAGTTATTTATTATACCTCGATTTGCCATTTTATAGTAAGCACAAAGTTAAAACGTTACATTTGCATCTCCGTTTTATTAAAAAGCAAAACAAGGCTTCTTATGGAAAGCTTTTATACACGCCACCGGTACATATTATTATTCATATAATTATGAATTTACTATTCTTAGTCTTGTTTTCTTAATTGTAATTATTCTTGTAATATTGTCTATGGAAAAACATATGTACACAATGATGACAACGACTTGTTTTTAATATAACAACATTTGTATACTTGTTTGTAAAGACGTTCTCGAAAACGCCTCTATCGATTTCCATGATATTCACAATTTTTAGGTTTACGGAGACGAAAAATCGATCTATTTAGGCCTCATTCGTGGGGAAAACTCGTTTTCTCGAAAAACCCGAAAGACAACGTGCAAAGCTCGGTTTTCCAGGTACTTGAAATTATATTGAATACAGCGTGTTTCTTAGCGCATTCATAAAAATATTGTCAAGCATGAGGTGGGTATTCATAACAATAGATATCAGTTCAGCAGGCTTCATCTGTTTTAGTGCTTAAAAATAGATTCCATACTATAATCGAGGCTGTTTTAATGAAGGCAGCTTTTGTTTATACATCTTTTCAACAAATGAAAGAAATATTTGAATGTAAAATTTACCTCTTCAGGTGCCCCGTTAAGCCTGTTCCTTTGTGTCGTTTTACTTCGCAATTCTGTGTAAAAATGTCCCTTCTTCCATAATTAAAAATTTAAGATAATCTTTCTCGGTATTTAGTGTCACCTGGTGAATTATATACAGGATATAGCTGCCCTTTGGTCTGTAAAACATTGAATAAGTACCGGTAGGTACTTTAATTTGTAATTTTATTTCCCTTTCTGTTGCATTAGGATAGAAGATTTACACTTAGGTATGTAATATTTATGACGTGTGAAGTAATCACGTTCAGTATAAGCTAACCGAATAGGCAAACCAGTTGACCCACATACGTGTAACGACTATGTGTATAGTCGCACTTCACCTTGATTACCGCCGTACACTTTTTTATTTGAACCTGACTGTGGCTTTACAGGCCGGGCCCAATAAAGCGATAGGAGTGCGCGGTTGGAGAATAGCCTGGGGAAAATCCAGGGAAAAACCTCCGACACGACCACGCGAGTAGTTTAGAATGCTGGAATACTCTAAGAGTTTGCGCTCCAGTGAAATTGGTTGAGCGGTTTCAACCGAATCCGAGATGTGAGTGGAATCGAGCTACTGGGAGTTTTGTCACTGGCTCGCTAAACCTAGCCTAGCTGAGAAGAGTCCAGCAAGAAACTCAGCTAGGCCCGACCTGGGTCGGACTGACTCTACCCGGTTCACGTCGATACCGGGACGAATAGGGACTATATGTGTCTGTGTCGCGATCGGGCGGTGGATGTCCCCGCCGCGGGAATGTCAAAGTGTACGCGTCGTGTCTGAGTTGGACGCCGTAAGCGCAGCGTTCCATCTTTCGATGAACCCTGTGATTACGTCGTCCGGGTCCGTGAGTGTGTGCCTAGGACGCCAGACCGTGCGGCCCCTAATCAGTGCTCGCCGAGTTACGACGGAGGGAGGAGGGATGGGAATGTAGTCGACAGCCTTCATAACTAATGGATTCCTATAATGGGGACTAGGGAGCGTTGTCAAAATAACGTCTGGCAGTCTGCTTAAAGAAACCGTAAATAGTGCTAATCCCCATGTCGGTGTAGACTGTGGTTCGACTGATACCACGGGGCACCAGTCACCCTACGGAGAAAAAAATTCTGAATGACCAGAAGCGGCTTGTGCGATGTTATAGGTACGGGAGCAAAAGCTCATCATCATCCTAGGGTTGTCCCGGCACAGTTGCATCCTAAAGGATACCGGCTACCTAATCCCAAGAGTTTAGGGGAGCAATTTTGAAAAACTCTGAAATATGTTTTGTTGCATCTAAACATAGAGTCTATTTACGAAGTTTCAAATCTCTAACTTCAAAAAAGATTTGCTCCCACTACAAACTTTGAAGCCCGTTTCACCCCTTTAGGGGCGACTTTATAAAATCGCTGAATTTAGTTTTGTTATATTTAAATAGAGAGTCTAAATACGAAATTTCAAGTTTCTAAGTCCAAAAAAATTACGTTTCCCATACAAACTTTGCACCCCTATTTGATCCCCTTAGGGGTGGAATTTACAAAAATCCCGTCTTACCCCTTGCATACGTCATAAAAGTAAGCTCTGAACCAAATTTGAAGTTTCTAATTCCAGTAGTTTCGGCTGTGCGTTGATGGTAGATCAGCACTTCTTCTTCTTTTATATATTTAGATTAGAAGATGAGTGTTGTACCGAAAGATATTATTTTGAAATAATATTAAAAGTTTATTATATACAAATGAATGACGCAGTAAATTGTAAATGTGAAACTATCAAAACGGCGGAAAAATTCCGTTTCACGATATTGAGTACCAAATAAATAAAATATTACAAATTTGCGTTTCATTTTACGTACACTTAAAAACTATGCGTAATCCTGGGCCCAAATTGTAGGTATATCTTACTTTCACCAATTAAGTTTACAATAATCGTTATAATACCTGAAAGCCATCGTACGTCCACGAGGCCCACTTCATAGTGCAGAGCTGCACGTCGAACGGGAACTGCTCCACGTTGATGTCGCACACGGACACATAAATGCCGTGGCTCAGCCACGTCACCTCGCCCGTGTGCCTCACTATCACGTTCGTATTGATTACTGCGGACCGATAGTTAGGGTCCGCGCTGCAAAATATTAAATAATTAGACGTTTGTTTCCTTACCTAGAAACTTAAACAGGATATTTTGACGACTAGCAGCGTATTAAGTATAATAATGTTTGAAAATTTCTAAATTCATATATTCTTAACTCTAAATTCGTTGTCGTGGTTTTAAAACCCAATTTTTTATTCGCGTTGCCTTACTAACCCATTTATATTGCTTACTTGGTCCATGCTAAGGCCTGCACTAGAGATTCCTTCAAATTTATGAAACATCCATGAAAAATAAAAAAACTGTGCAATACCGGTGGCAGCTTACCAGGACGCCCATGTAAATGTGCTTAATGAATTCCTCAAGGGCTGTAGCACAGCACAGAGACTTAGAGCACACTAGCCATACGGTTTCAATTTAATGTCGATACGTCAGTAGCATGTACCGCATATAACCCAAGCACAAAAGTATAGTAAGGACGTAAGCACTGTTTTTCAATTACCGTTGTTCTTTTCATCTTTCGTTCTTTGATGGGAGTAGAACAAACAATCCGAATTGAAAGCGTGTTTAATTTTCAATTTATTAAACAGATTTCCGCCAAAAAAGTTGCGGTCGCCAGTATTTTTTTTGTTTCTTAACAATATTTACAATATAATTAACTAGCGACCCGCCCCGGCTTCGCACGGGTGCACTATTTAATGGATGTTATTATACATATAAACCTTCCTCTTCAATCACTATCTATTAAAAAAACCGCATCAAAATCCGTTGCGTAGTTTTAAAGATTTAAGCATACATAGGGATATAGGGACAGAGAAAGCGACTTTGTTTTATACGATGTAGTGATGATAATCAATATTAGTCCAAAAAGTAAACCATCAATTTTCAATACCTTATAAATGCATTTAAAACTTTTATTATAATTTGGCATAGGTACTCTCTCATTTAAACTGCAATCAATGAAAAAAATAGTTTCATATGTAATGTAATGTCTGCTTACAGGCACCACCATAAATATCTGCCAAAACAACGGTGACAAATATAATGACAATTCCTAACGGCCCTAGAAATAGAGTCGTGTCAGATATTTATGCGCGCTTTGTTGCGGCAGACATTGATGTTGGTAACTGTATTAGCAGACAGGTGTAAAAGACAGAAGCTCATGGCCTAGCAGTAGCAGTGGACTTAAAAACATTTCAGTCGTTTCAACTTTAGGTACTTCCTAGTAATTAGCGACAATTACTGTCGAAATAAACGGTTGATATACTTATGCTGATTTATTTATTATAAGCGCTCCATTAAAATTAGCACATGATGAAATAAAACTCTAACAGCTTTTGAGTTCATAAAATATCTTTAAAATAATGGAAAATCTTCCCAGCTTGTGACGGGGTTTGCTAATTTTACTTTTGAAGTAACCCATTTCGAAATTATTTCGGGGTAGTAAAATTTTCGTTACTGGTATTATTACTTTCTTTTTCTTTTGCAATTTAGAACTTAAGCTCATTAAAATTATTAGTTTTCTACTGTAAGTATGAATGCTTTAAAATATGTTTGTATGTTACTTTTTATACCTAAACGGCTGAAAAACGAAAGCTGTTCTAACAATTTTAAAACTTTCAGTAAACAAAGTAACATTCAAAAGGGCTGATTGTGGGTGGGTGATAATAACATCTTCAAGATAAAACGTCCGACTGTTTGACACAGATCAATCTTCATTCAGAACTATAGAGGTGAACAATGAGTGTCACCTAATAGGAATTAAAAGTGTCAAATACTGGGACGTTTTTCCTAATTATATTTAGATTATTTTTCATATGTAAGTAACGAAAACAATTTTAAATTCATTAGTAGGTACAGTCGACGTCAAAAATATGTTTACACTTTTACAGCTTATTCCATTGTAATAAGGCGAATAATGTAAACATACCTTTATCGTCGACCGTACAGGAGGCCAATTCTCGGGCCGTTGGAGTTGATCTTGATTGACGCAATGCCTTTTGAAAAATCTCACCAAAATGTCGAATACACCAAGATTTCTTATCCTGGGGCAAGATCAATATTATGTAGAACGACGATCTTAATTTCTATTGTAATAAGCGTTCCGTTTCTTCGATTGTGTTAGTTTACAATCGAGTGTAAAATAATGAATAATTTTATATATTTTCCACATAACATTATATCAAAAACAAAAGTATTATTAATGTTCAATAATCTAATAGATAATTATGGTATTTGTATTTGTAGTATTTGCTCGTTTATGTATTTACGTGAAACGGAGCGAATAAAAGCTGTTTTGAGAGTTTTGAGCCAAAGACTATTTTCAATATTTGTAATCGGTCAATATATTCCGCCAACCGCAATTCTACTCCTACATACCACTCACCGCTGGCTTCTTAGGTTTACTTATTTTCCCTTGAACAATATCCATAAGTCCACCCATCTCATTTAGCAGTGCAGTCATTCTGTATCGCCAGTTCGCCACTGCACCCAGTTGGGTTTTCTTAGTTCCATGGTTACTTATATTTTTTACTTAGCTTTAATGTGTATTACATCTAACCTATTAATGTGGTAGGTTTTTACTGTGCGAGCAGAGTGGCCAGTGTACACTATAAAAAAAAATTGGCCGGAGCACTAGTTAATAAAATACGTTTTTTCAATAGGATAAAGAAATTGAATCACTCAGTAATATTTTTGCAAGACATGTCAAACATCAAACAGTTGCATCCCACAGTAGGCACTTACCTTTCAAATATAATAGCTAGCTTTTGTATCAACAACAAAGAGGTTTCACCTTAACGGCCCGAGAATCGGTACCACTCATAAAATGCATACTTCCATTTATTATCTACTTAGTATATTTTTGATGTTCTTACCTTAAACGAAATAAGTGCCTAACTCATCACTTACTTGTTGTAGAGAATAATGTCTGGTTTCCACACCCTCTCAAAGGGTATCCTGATGACGCCAATGCCGTCAAAGTCGCTCGTGTTCCATCGCAGGTGGTAGTCCATCCATACTTGCGTGATCCAGCAGTTAGTTGTCAGCAGCTGATCCTTCTCTTCCTGGAGGGAAAAAACCACGAAATTACACCGCGTTCGCGCTCTAATTTATTCAAAATATCCCGTCGTCTACCGGTCCCGGGGATCCCCAGGCTCATTACAAAATAATTCTATTGTTTATTTTTTTCGCCGGGAGACCACGGCTTAAGGTTTTAGGTTTTTCAATATTCTAAATGTATCTGACTATATGTATAATTTTGGTACCTTGCTTGACCAATATATAAAACTAACTTTATCTTATTAATATTCTACTTTACGTGTTTTTTACAAGTACTAAAACTTAACTGCAAAATCATTAGAAAAAAATTCAGAGTATATATTTTAATAGAAATGTCGGTATGGTTAAAACGGGACTAAGTTCTTGAAAATCAAAGTACGTAACGTGATTATTCGGACTAGTAGGTAATTGAAAGGGCAGGCGAAGTTCTTCGAATCTACGGAACAAAACGGTATTGGAGATGAAATCGATTTTTGACAATTACACCTCTGCATTGTTCCACGGTCAAGGCTTTCGAGCACCCATTTATAAACAAAAAAATGAATTGTGGGTACCTACCTATTAATGTTGCTAGTTTAATATACTAACTGATAACAACTCATCATCATATACGTAGGTACTCATCATCATCCTCCTAGCGTTTTTCCAGTACAATTGGACCCTGAGGGATGCCCGGGGTCCGCTGCCAAATCCCATGATTTGGCGTAGGTTTACGGAAGCGACTGCATCTGTCCTTCCAACCTAAGGGGAAACTAGACCTTATTGGCTTGTCAAGTAACTAAGAAAACAAAACATTTTTATTTTGAGAGATGTCGTAACGAGAAAACCTTCAATATGATTTCGCTTAGCCTTACAAAGCCCTTTTCTTCCCGAATGTATAAGTAAAATAACATCATATTACGTTGCGTCGCTGTACGACATGATCATATTAAAACAAAGGTAGGGTAGAACAACCAACAAGTATTCCTGTTACAGTATGATGAGGACATTTGGATCGTACACCTTTACATTACTTTTTTAATTTTAACTAGTTAAATAATATTTTAACCGACTTCTCAATTCGGTATTACGTTGTTATTTTATGTCTGTTACTTCAGAATTCCATCGTTTATGAACCGATTTGGAAAATTATTACTTTGTTTGAAATCATATGCTTCAAGGTTGGTCCCGTTGTTACCAGAATCCAGTTCTGACAATTTTAAGTTCCTTTATTTGCGTCTAATTAATTTAAAAAAAAAACCAGTCAATAATATCTTAATACCAACAAACACTGTCTAGCACGTCTAGTCAAATAACCCGTCCCGGGTCATCCCGGGTGAAAAAGTGCCCATCACGCACGCTGCATTACCGCGTTGAATAGCGATAAACAGCCTTTGCATCAGAAATGACCCGGATCGAGGGTCATGCCCTCTCTCTCGCAAACAGCGCCCAACCTCCGAATAAAATGTCTTAGCTTCTGAGCCCCAGCACCCCTACCGCAAGCGGGACAAATAAATAAATTGTAAAAGAGGAGTATTTGTCCCGTTTCCTGAGAGCAACCGCCGCAGCGGCGGTCCCTACTATGGTGCTGATGGGCCAAATTGTGGGGCCGTGAAAGTGTTGACGCAAGTTGCATCTCACAGTAAGCAGCCCTTCTGCCATGGCACCAAAGTCATCCGGTCGTTTGCCATCGGACCAACTTAAACCTGAGGGCTCCAGTAAACAAGGGATATTCGCTGACACTAACGCCCTCCGTACAATCTGGGGATTGAAGCCGGCAGGTAGGCAACGTAACTTCGTAATAAAACTGTGTAGCTTAGACGTGTTTGCGAGCGTAGTTTTTCAACACTTAAGTATATTTTTGATGTAAAAATAAATAGACTGACTGCAGAAAATTTGGAAAAAATACTGATTATTTTCTTTAAGAAATATGTACTTTAACAAACTTTTGTATTTATTGACTAGGAATCAAATTATATGTCAAGTAGAAAATTAATTAATTGAATAACATTTTGATTAATTTTGTAGTTGTCCACATTATGGCGAGCAATGACGCAAATTTGCCCGATCTTTCATGTCAAATATTAATTTACAGTTCAGGAAAGAATAATAATTTCGAGTTTACAATTATAACAATATTAATGTCATACAGTGGAGATAAACTTGCAAAGTTATCTATTACAAATATTACAACACCAGTAAAGTTAGAGATGTATAAGGTCTCAAGATTAAACAAGGAGTATAATGAAATTAATATAATATCCCAGAGATGTTCATGGTCTCTGAGCGTCAAAATTAAGATTAATTTAATATTGTTAGAGATGATGTCTCTCGTCAATCCCCTATAAAAAGACACTAGTATTAACGTAGTCACTATGTCCTAGCAAGCATGAACAGACCGGACTCCACAAACAGCACCCGATCACGAATATGACGCGTATCTCAGCCATCCATAAGTTTTTATCATAGCGTGCTACAAAGACAACTATAGTTATTCTTTCCAACCTTTCTTTTACGATTCTCGGTTGATATTCAAATGCAAAGTTGGAGGAGATTCCTTTCATAAGTTTGGGATAATGCGACGCGACGGGCTTATGCAGTTATGTTTTATGTAAAACAAAATATCCCAACAAGGATATTATCGTTTTTACCTTTCAAAATCAGAATAACATGTATGAAAGCAACATTGTAGAGATGATTCTGTCTTTCAAATAATTGAAATCGTGTCAATACAACCAACAAACAGTTCAATCAGTTTAATTTGATTATTTATATATTCCAATCAACCTACGAAGCCACAAAATGATGTGATTAATTAGAGTGCGTTATGGAAATCAGATAATTAAATCCTAGACAATACTAACAGTTGTACAATAGATGAATCCTTAATAGCGATTCAGTGGCGTCATTAGAGTTTATTAGAGCCTTCTGAAATAATTGAAAGCAAAATGTGCCACGAAAATGATAATAGAGACAGTTTAATCAACGAAGAATGCATGCATTGTGTTGTGCGCCATTTGGCATACGTGCATTGTGCCTATTCAGGGCGTTCATTATCACGTATCTAATTTTAATTTTGACCAACAATGGCTTCAATTGCGTGCAGTTTCAAAAATGCATGGCCACAAGAGCTTCAAATCATAAAAAGATATAGGACAAAAAAAATCTTTTTTTTTTTAAATACTCCAATTGTAAATTGAAGATTACTAATAGAATTTTCATGTTTCAATAAAAAAGAAATTGTATAAAAACTATGTACGTGTAAGCAATATTTCACTATCAAAAAGCCTTTCTCGTTTTTCTATAGAACAGCTTAGTTAAAGCCCGACCAGAAATATATGACCCTTCGCTATGTTGCGGAATTTCATTGGAACTAATTTCTTATACTGGCAATAATTTTAGTCATAGGGTGTCCCTGCTGCCAGTGTCACTGTGGTGGTTTAGGTTAAGTGCTGAATATTAAATAATAAATGACAAAGAATGCCCAAAACGAATCACTGTCAAGAGCGGAACATTGTTAACAACGTATATAATAAAATTCTGGAAAAAATCCCATTGGGAAATGGAACAACTTCGCTACAAATACAACTAACGACCTAGTCTAGGATACAACACACTCTTCAACTGAGACGTGACTGTTTTATCAGTCAAAAATTGTACTTAAAACTTACTAACAAGTTACGCCTATAGCAAGAGGAGTGGACACTCTAAAGTGTTACAACATTTCAAAATTAACATCAGAACGTGACAGATATATAAAGAAGTCAAAATGTCATTATTCTGACTATAATAACATTACTGACCTGTTACCATATAAATGAAAATAATAGCGCCCTCATGACAACTTTATTATGTGTTGGCTTTTACCTGCAGCCTCGTCTGCGTAGAACTCGTTCATCGCGTTAGAATTTCATTGCCATTTTTTTTTATATTAGGCGCTTACCTAGTCATCGCTACTTCCGTACAAAATTTCGTCCTCTTAAGGGATATTTTCCGGGATAAAACGTATATTATGTCCTTTCTCGGGACTCAAAGTATCTCCATACCAAATTCCATCTAAATCTGTTCAGCGGTTTACGCGTGATGAGTTAATAGACCAGACAGACAGAAAGACAGACAGACAGGTAGAGTTTAGAGAGGTAGGGCACAGCAAAATGTCATCTTGCTCGAATTTGGAGCAGCCCAACTGGGGAAGCACCTCCGCCTTGCAGAATACCACAGCCATAATAACATTATCTACTATATAAGTATGTAGTGTTGTGTTCCTGGAGGGGAGCAAGGTTGCCAGAGCTCCCGAGGATGCATCCTCCTCCTGCAACATAGTGCACTGTGTTGAGGGCGAGGGACGTAAATTTGTCCCTTCTGCTGTCAACACAATGCATCCTCAAATTTTATAAAGGGTCGGTAACGCGTATGTGACTCCTTTGAAGTTGCGGGCGTCTATAGGCTGCGGTGGCCGCTTACCACCAGGTGGACCGTACGCTTGTTTGCCACCGGCGTTGTATAAAAAAAAGCACACTTTCGCATTTATAATATTAGTATGTATAGTATGGATTCATATTGTTTGCTATATTACATATATTATGCATATGGGTGGATCAACTATTCTTTGTTGCTCGTTACCATGGTTACATTTCCCGGGTCACTCTTTAAAACTGTGATTTTATAGGGTTTAAATTTGTCAAACATGAGTCTTAGCGATGAGCATAAATCCATTTGGATATGGGTCATCACTTGAGCATGCTTGAAGTCCATATTATAATCATCTATATATATAAAAGAAGAAGTCCTGATCTACCATCAACGCACAGCCGAAACTACTGGAACTAGAAACTTCAAATTTGGTCCAAAGCTTACTTTTATGACGTATGCAAGGGATAAGACGGGATTTTTGGATATTCCACCCCTAAGGGGATCAAATAGGGGTGCAAAGTTTGTATGGGAGAAAATTTTTTTTTTGAGCTGAAGATTTAAAAATTCGTAAAAAAGTTACGAACATAAATCCAAAGAAAGTGTTTTCAGCGTTTTGCAAAATTCTAACCCTAAGAGGGTAAAATAGGGGTGCAAAGTTTGTATGGGGAGCAACTCTTTTTTGAAGTGAGAGATTTCAAACTTCGTATATAGACTCTCTGTTTAAATAAAACAAAACATATTTCAGCGTTTTTTGAAATTGGTCCTCTAAAGGGGTGAAAAGGGGGTTCCAAGTTTGTACGGGGGGGGGAGCAACTCTTTTTTGAAGTAAGAGATTTAAAACTTCGTATATAGACTCTATGATTAAATAAAACAAAGCCTATTTCAGCGTTTTTTGAAATTGCTCCTCTAAAGGGGTAAAAAGGGGGTTCCAAGTTTGTACGGGGAGCAATTATTTTTGAAGTTAGAGATTTGAAACTTCGTAAATAGACTCTATGTTTAAATACAACAAACCATATTTCAGCGTTTTTGAAATTGCTCCTCTAAAGGGGTGAAAAGGGGGTTCCAAGTTTGTACGGGGGGGGAGCAACTCTTTTTTGAAGTAAGAGATTTAAAACTTCGTATATAGACTCTATGATTAAATAAAACAAAGCCTATTTCAGCGTCTTTCAAAATTGCTCCCCTAAAGGGGTGAAAACAGGGTTCCAAGTTTGTAAAGGAGCAAATCTTATTCGAAGTAAGAAATGTAAAACTTCGTATATAGACTCTCTGTTTAAATACAACAAAGCATATTTCAGCGTTTTTTGAAATTACTCCTCTAAAGGGGTGAAAAGGGGGTTCCAAGTTTGTACGGGGAGCAATTCTTTTTTGAAGTTAGAAATTTGAAACTTCGTAAATAGACTTTCTGTTTAAATACAACAAAACATATTTCAGCGTTTTTTGAAATTGCTCCTCTAAAGGGGTGAAAAGGGGGTTTCAAGTTTGTAAAGGAGCAAATCTTTTTTGAAGTGAGGGATTTAAAACTTCGTATATAGACTTTCTGTTTAAATACAACAAAACATATTTCAGCGTTTTTTGAAATTGCTCCTCTAAAGGGGTGAAAAGGGGGTTTCAAGTTTGTAAAGGAGCAAATCTTTTTTGAAGTGAGGGATTTAAAACTTCGTATATAGACTTCCTGTTTAAATACAACAAAACATATTTCAGCGTTTTTTGAAATTGCTCCTCTAAAGGGGTGAAAAGGGGGTTTCAAGTTTGTACGGGGACCAACTTTTTTGAAGTGAGAGATTTAAAATTTCGTAAATAGACTCTCTGTTTAAATACAACAAACCATATTTCAGCGTTTTTTGAAATTGCTCCTCTAAAGGGGTGAAAAGGGGGTTCCAAGTTTGTACGGGGGGGGAGCAACTCTTTTTTGAAGTAAGAGATTTAAAACTTCGTATATAGACTCTATGATTAAATAAAACAAAGCCTATTTCAGCGTCTTTCAAAATTGCTCCCCTAAAGGGGTGAAAAGAGGGTTCCAAGTTTGTAAAGGAGCAAATCTTATTCGAAGTAAGAAATGTAAAACTTCGTATATAGACTCTCTGTTTAAATACAACAAAGCGAATTTCAGCGTTTTTTGAAATTACTCCTCTAAAGGGGTGAAAAGGAGGTTCCAAGTTTGTACGGAGAGCAAATCTTTTTTGAAGTTAGAAATTTGAAACTTCGTAAATAGACTTTCTGATTAAATACAACAAAACATATTTCAGCGTTTTTTGAAATTGCTCCTCTAAAGGGGTGAAAAGGGGGTTTCAAGTTTGTAAAGGAGCAAATCTTTTTTGAAGTGAGGGATTTAAAACTTCGTAAATAGACTTTCTGTTTAAATACAACAAAACATATTTCAGCGTTTTTTGAAATTGCTCCTCTAAAGGGGTGAAAAGGGGGTTTCAAGTTTGTACGGGGACCAACTTTTTTGAAGTGAGAGATTTAAAATTTCGTAAATAGACTCTCTGTTTAAATACAACAAAAATTACATCAGCGTTTTTTGAAATTGCTCCTCTAAAGGGGTGAAAAGGGGTTTACAAGTTTGTACGCGGAGCAAATCTTTTTTGAAGTGCGGGATTTAAAACTTCGTATATAGACTCTCTGTTTAAATACAACAAAAAGTACATCTGCGTGTTTTGAAATTGCTCCTCTAAAGGGGTGAAAAGGGGGTTCCAAGTTTGTACAGGGAGCAACTCTTTTGAAGTGAGAGATTTAAAACTTCGTAAATAGACTCTCTGTTTAAATACAACAAAAAGTACATCAGCGTGTTTTGAAATTGCTCCTCTAAAGGGGTGAAAAGGGGGTTCCAAATTTGTACGGGGAGCAATTCTTTTTGGAAGTTAAAGTAAATAGACTATGTTTATTAAATACAACAACACGTATTTCAGCATTTTTTAAAATTGCTCCCATAAAGGGGTGAAAAGAGGGTTCCAAGTTTGTAAAGGAGCAATTCTTTTTTGAATTAGAAATTTGAAACTTCGTAAATAGACTTTCTGTTTAAATACAACAAAACACATTTCAGCGTTTTTTGAAATTGCTCCTCTAAAAGGGTGAAAAGGGGGTTCCAAGTTTGTACGGGGAGCAACTCTTTTGAAGTGAGAGATTTAAAACTTCGTAAATAGACTCTCTGTTTAAATACAACAAAAAGTACATCAGCGTGTTTTGAAATTGCTCCTCTAAAGGGGTGAAAAGGGGGTTCCAAATTTGTACGGAGAGCAATTCTTTTTTGGAGTTAAAGATTTGAAACTTCGTAAATAAACTATGTTTAAATACAACAACACGTATTTCAGCGTTTTTCAAAATTGCTCCCATAAAGGGGTGAAAAGAGGGTTCCAAGTTTGTAAAGGAGCAAATCTTTTTTGAAGTAAGAGATTTAAAACTTCGTATATAGACTCTCTGTTTAAATACAACAAAACGTTTTCCAGCGTTTTTCTAAATTGTTCCCCTAATTGGGTAAAAAGGGGTTCCAAGTTTGTGCGGGGAGCAAATCTTCACTTTTCGTAAAAATCGAGATAGGTGTAATCTTCTAGGTTCCTCGGGGTGATGATTACGATAATGACATCCATTTTCAAATCCCAGACGGGGACATTTATTTTTCTTAAAAATCGATATATGGGTGTCATCGTCGAGGTTCTTCGGGGTACCGATTACGAAAAAGATATGCATATACAAATCCAAGATGGCGGATATTTATTTTTCTTAAAAATTGATATGGGTGTCATCGTCGAGGTTCCTCGGGGTGCCGATTACGAAAATGAAATGCATTTCCGATTCCAAGATGGCGGAAATTCATTTTTCTTAAAAATCGATATTCTTCATACTCTTTGTGGTTCCTCGGGGTGCCGATTCCGAAAATTACATCCATTTTCAAATCCAAGATGGCGGACATTAAGTTTTTCATTCGAGTAAATATCACAAAAGATTAATAGCATCAGACAACTGACAGAAACAAATAAACCTCATTTATATCTTTGTTACCATCTAAAATCTACGCGGACGAAGTCGCGGGCGGCTGCTAGTATTTATAATAAACTCGGTTACCTTTGTCTCCTCGCTGACCGGACAGAATAACAACAAGAAAAAATTAATGTATGTGTATGAATGATGTATGAAGTAGGTACAAACTATAATATTATATAAGAAACGTATACGTTAGTAAAAGCACTTACTAATTATTTTAACCTTCCTAATGTTTTATTTTACCTCAGATCTGGGCGCACGGTAGAGCCCCGCCAATATCTTTTACACCTACAGTTTATTGCTTGTGTTGTCGTTTAGTTATCGAATAACGCCATTTTTATAGATTACCTACCGAGGTATTGGTATGGTAGGTATATGTAAGTAAGTACATCAACAATAACTTCAACTTACCAGCAAATATCTCAATGTAATTGGCCAAATTCTGTTTCTGCAGTAAAACTGCCGTGGCGCGGGTAGGTCCATTACATAAATATTACTATAGTAGCTGTGTGTGTATGTGTGTCTTTTATTTTACACTGTCGCGTGTGCGGTATCAAGAAAACTGAAATAAAGTAGGTACTAAAAAGCGCGCGCGTGTTCATGTCTGAGGTTTCTCTAAGATTTTCCCCTGGCTACTTTCTAACCGCGCACTCTGTCACATAAATAATAAATGATTATAATAGGAAATTGTTTTATATCATACCTATTACTAGTGAATACTTTTTTATTATTTGTAGGAAAATTGGGGGTATACTTTGTTATTGATTAAAAAGGTAACATTTACTAAAGAGGGTAGGCCGGGCTCGAGTAAGTGCAACGAATAAACTTAGTCTATTAGTACCAGGGCAGCATATAATTTGAGAGTTGTTGATAATAAGCCTGCTATAAAATATTTGCCGAATGTTTAGCGAATCTCAACCTTATTAGTAATGAGTTAGAGTTGATTTCAATATAAAGAAACAGTTACTTAAGGAAAGAGTTCATTTTGAACAATGCGAACAGAAATAAGAATACAACCAAAACATGTATCTATATACGTTATAATCTTGAGAGTAAGAAACTCGACCTAATTAGTATTGATATAAAGTATAATGTAGAAAGATCTTGCCTTATAGAAGGGTAGAGGGGGAAATTCTTCAATCACAAAGTTGGAGTATGATATAGTTAACCAAAAAAAGTGTGTGTCAGCTCTGACGCACGACTGGAGTTTACTCTTTACGAACGATTATAAAATATATTAGTAGATTAGCAAATAATTAAAAAGATTAGTGAATGAGGATAAAGGAACTCATTTTTAGGGTTCCGTACCAAAATGGTAAAAAAGGAACCCTTATGGTTTCACTTTGTCTGTCTGTCACATCGCTAAATATCTCAAGAACTACTTATGCTATCGATTTAAAATTTGAATACTTATAAAGAAGGCTTACCTACATACATAGAACATGACTTTTTTAAATATTTTGTTTTATTTTCTGGAAAAAATGACAGATAACAGGTGGTTCAAAATTTGAAAGTCTAGTTAATATATCGAGTGGGGTGTCACATGAAAGGGCTTGAATTGCACATTCTGAAACATTGTTTTAGTTTTTTTTACGTTGAGTAATTTTTGGTTTATGAGGGAAAATGTAAAAAAAAGTACCGTTCCCCCTCCCCCCCTTATCTCCGAAGTTTACAGAGGAAAAAATATAAAATTATTACATAACATTGATATCAATGTATATTTTACAGGAAAAATATAACTGTAGCTCTATCTAGTTTTTCTTTTTTTATTGTCAAAAAACATTTCTATACTAAGTTTGTAATTTAATCACCTTTGCATGTATCTTTGTTTTATAAATTCCTACGAGATTATGCTGAAAGTACCTTCTTTCAAATAAGGAAAAAAATGAAATCGGTTTACGTGATAAAGAGTAGTCCTTGAAAAAGTACTTTTCACACCTGCTATTCAGATAAGAGTTATTGTTGCCCTCGAATGAGGGATCAAAGATGTACTTTTCTTCCCTCATTTGAGGGCAACAATGACTCTTCATCATAGAAGGTGTGAAAAGCAGTATGTGACACTGTAGTAAAATCATTTGTAAAATATTTCATGTTTTTAGCAGCGAGCCTCATAGACGGTGTGAAAAGCAATATGTGTCACACGGTAGCAAAATTATTTCCGTCTTGGGCGTAAACACTTGAATCCCTCGCTACGCTCAAGATTCTACTTTAGAATCCCTCGCTACGCTCAGGATTCTATTGTAGAATCTTTCGCTTCACTCAGGATTCAATATGCCGCCCTCGCCTTAAATATATCATTTTGCTCCCTTGAGACACAATCTACTATTACATACAAAGTTATTCAGTCCCTCAAATTTGTAACAAAAGTCGCCGATAGATGGGGCTGTACCCATGGGTTCCAATTTTCACACCAGGTTCTTGAGATTTTCCTGATTTAATAGGGTTGGAACCGGTACACACCTGTATACGGAACTCTCGGTGCGCGAGCCCGACTCGCACTTGACCGGTTTTTTTTATATTAGGTACCGCAAAGTGGGGTTATTTGAGACCCAAGGGGCCCCACTTTACAGTACTGAAATCATGCATCTTACATTTATTTATATGAATAAAGACTTAGCGCGTAGACGTTATCGATATCGATAAATGTTGACCAGAGGGCCTACTCCGAACTTCGAAATCCGAACTTCGTATCGTGCCGTCCCTTTCGCTCTCGTGTTATACACTAGATGAGTGAAAGGGACGTCACGATACGAAATTCGGATTTCGAAGTTCGGAGTAGGCCCGCAGTGCCTTTTTTTTAAATTTATTTTAGTAATAAAAGTACAAAACACTTAAACTATATGCATTTCCCTGCAAAACTTTTTTAACAGTTTGCCTTCTGGTAGGAGTCTCTATATAATACAAATAAACTTGCTAACTATTATAATATAAAATTCGTGCGGAAGTCGTTTAAACAAGCTCAAGACCGTACTCGCTAGCGACTGCGTAAACGATTTAGTATGCCGATTCTTAGTTCTATTGCGTAACCGTCAGAGGCGTATATTTTTGTCTATACAAATTTTTAGGCAGTCGCTAGCGAGTACGGTCATGTAAACTCATGGTAAAGGCACAGGGACGTCCGCCGCGAGATCGCGACAACACAGACACTTGTAGCCTCTATTCGTCGCGGTACGGCCGCATATCGGGTAGAGTCAGTCCGACCCAGGTCGGGCCTAGCCGAGTTTCTTGCTGGACTCTTCTCAGCTAGGCTAGGTTTAGTGAACTAGCGACAAAACTCCCAGTAGCTAGATTCCACTCACAGCCTGCACTCCGAAGTTCGAAATCCGTAAAAACTAGTTTGATGAAATAAAAAAGTACTTAAATACAAACTACAGTACGTAGCGGCCCCCTTTTTTAGTTATATACCGTTAAATTTAAATAATTACAATTATTTACGGGTGGCGCTAGTGGGCCTGTTACATTTTATGAAAGCGCTCTTAAAGATTTTATTGGTAGATGATGTTGTTTGGACAACTATTAACTTATTAGCTGCAACCTCTTCGTCTATTATGATAGCCTGGTAGTTGGATCTCAAAAAATGTGTTCTGTTGATCATGTTGTTCGCATTGAATACTTTGAGCACATTGATCTTGATGAGCGCACGGAATTTTCTATGAAATCCCCACTTTTTACTATGAGAGCTTGGATTTTGTCCATACAAAAGTGAGCCCGATGCGCGTGATGGGTGCATCGAGCAAGTAACTTCCAGTTTTGTGTAGGCGGAGCCCAACCTTATACCAATAAAAAATATTTTTTAATTTCTACAAACCTGCTAAATGATCCTAATATGATGGGGTTAGCACATCTCTGTATGCTAGGTTCGAGACAGTAGGCTACTTAGGCTAAATATCATTACAAATTGTTTATAAAACCCACTAGGGATGCTAGATCTAAAGTAATTCAATTTCAAAGTGTGTCATTTTAAAGAAAGGTTCGGAATAGAGAGATTAGCGTTGTTGTTTATTGCGTACTAATACTACATTAGGAAAACTAAAGGATGAGGAATTCTGGGTTCCGTCAATTATCATAGAGCTTTGGGTTCTTACGGTTCACAGCTGTAGAGGGTCCCACCACTAACGGTTACGTACCGGCCATAGGATCATTATAAATAAAAAACGGTAGTTAGAAAATAAATAATTTAACATAAATCGTCAATCATCTCATCATATCATAAACGTTTAGGTTGGGTACATTCAGTTCAGAGGGGGTTCGATATGTTACAACTCCTATCGCTTTATTGGGCCCACCGGCCTCTAAACCCACAATTCGGTTAAAACTTGTAAGAATAAATAATTTAATACTACTAAAATTAAGAAATAGTTTCGTTTCTGTCAAAAATTTAATTTTTGGTACGAGCTTTTATTACAGTCTATACTAGATTATAATGCCATTAAGTTTTTTTAGCTGTAACATATCGGTTTTATTACAGAAAGACGTGTACGTAAGTAGATATAGTTATTTATATTGTGCCATCATGTTGAATTTATCTTGTTACCAATAAGAAGATGAGATTCGTGTTCGAAGGGTACCTATTCAATTAAACAAGGCGCTGACTACGGAAATTCATCATTTCCCTTATAACTCCCGAACATAGCAGGAAAACATTGTTTTACTAAAACGAAACTGCTATGTAAAGGTATTTATAAATGAAAGGAAATAGCGAGATACTCCTTCATATTATTATGTCCAGGGCCTGTCTATTGTCCTGTAGGGAAGTCCGCGTAAGGAGTTTTCTTTTTGTGAAAAGTGAGTAGGTGTCTTAGTACTCATATTTTAAACGGGGGTGGCCAACTGCCACCTGGTAAATTTTCCAGCTAGTGTCATCAATGTTTTTTCTTAAAATATACGCCGAATGCTGACTCCTCATATCCTCATATCTTAATAAGGTAATGAACGGATTTCGAAGAATATGAATATCTAGTATTGATTTAATATTAAAAAAGAGCAAGATAGTTATTATTTATATAAAAACTAGCATTTTATGCGGTTTGCGTATGGTGATTCTCTTTCAGAAAAGTTTAGTACTCGTATATTTTAAACTTGGGTGGATACTCGCCACCGGGTATATTTTCCAGTTACGACATTATCAATGATGGCATCCGCTCGATTTCTGAACTGCTTATATACTTGATATTTTTGCATGAAAGTTAAGTCAGTAGGTATGTTGCAATCCCTTCAGCCGCGTACGTAACCAGTTGAGATTTAATGCTTTTCTGGCTGTGTGCGAAATTGTTATCGATCGCAACTAGGTTGTACGCGGCCGAATTGCAACTGTTTATGAATTTTCGGTTACGTACGCATCCGAAGAACAAAATACATACGCAAAATCCCTACTTTCATGCAAACATCAAATATTCCGAGATCAGAGTTCAGAGATGGAGCGGTTGCCATCATTGGAAAATGTACCAGGTGGCGGGTATCCACCCAAGTTTAAAATCCTAACTAAGACTTATACTAAACTTTTCTAAAGGAAAAATCACTATAAGTACATGAACTGCACAGAACTGGAGTCGAGTCGATAAAAAAATACTACATTAAAAAATATAATAATAATAATATATATTTAACCTGCTCCATTTAAAAATATTAAATAATAGTAATAATCATTTATTTCGAGTATCTCAAAGACTCATAGAAATGAACACTAGGCTTTCATATTCTCCGAATTCCTTTCATTAACTTAAGATATGAGGATACATGCAGCCATTGGGCATATATTTAAGAAAAAATCATTCAGCTGTTTGCTGTTAAGAAGAGCCCAAACTTGGTGTGTTTTGAAAATGAATTTAATTTTTACGAAACCACTGGCTGAAATCTAATAGTGTAGTCTATTTTTGAAATCAGCTCATGGAGCTCTTTCTTTCGATACCCCACTCGACAGGTTTAACATTTTATGCCATACAAAATATTGATGACATCATCATAGCTGAAAATGTATCAGGTGACAGTTGGCCACCCGAGTCTAAAATACCTACTAAGACTCACCTTTTCCGAATAATTGGTATGGAATCGATTTGGCATTACTCGCCCACGCTCGTTTTGACAGGTTAGGCTTAACACGCATAATGGGGGCTATCGTTTTTGTGCTCACCAGTTGGCGCCACTGTCGAGTAAGGTCCAGCTGTCAAAAATTGTTATTGGTTATTATGGACTTGAGAACGAAGTTTACATTTAAATCATATTCAATACATTAAAACCGTACCGTAAAAATATCGAACATACCGCATTGTAGCGCAGTCCCGTTTTGTTCGGAAAAAAGGAGGAAATAAGTTTCCGAAAGACAAAACTGTCTCAAAGCCCTAACAGTCATTGACCCCTAACTCATATTTGCCATAATCAAGCTCAGGTATTGCAAAATAGTCACCATATTATTCCAATTAGATATTAACCCGCGTAGCGCAACCACAAAGAGTGACATTTGCCGTTTCGGAGACCCCACGCTACACTAGCGCCTCTAGCGGTGAATTCATACGCGATAGCTCTCATTGCCTGTGGCTTTAGTGGCAAAGGTAACAAGTATTGTATATTTGTACTAGCGGCCGCCCGCGACTTCGTCCGCGTAGGATTTAGATGGTAACAAAGATATAAATGAGGTTTATTTGTTTCTGTCAGTTGTCAGATGCTATTAATCTTCTGTGAAAAAAATACTCAAAAAAAAATATAAATGTCCGCCATCTTGGATTTGAAAATGGATGTCATTTTCGTAATCGGTCAAACAGCGAAATTTTCCCCGACTTGGACAATACTATATATAGCGGTTTTTAAGTATCTGCGTTTGAATTTTGAATTTACACTTGCATTAAGGCGCGTAATAGAGTGAAATACCACATTTTGGTCACGTTCAGAGGCCTAAAACTCAAAACTGGCCCGAAATATAGGTCTCGAAAAAATATACTTGAAGAATTGATATGTCCTCTTCAATCTAAGCAACGGAAATTGCAAAACGCCTAGATTGTCCTAACAAAAAAAATTATCAAATAAGGCATTTTTCAACCTTTTAAATCGCTACTGCTCACTATCTAGACATGTTTTTTACACGGGATATTCAGAAAATAAAACTTAATACAGTTTTTCATAATCTGAGCAACGGATATTGTAAAATAATCATTACTTTTGTCAAAAACCTGGAATAACTACCACACCGTCATAAAAGTTGGGGTGGATACGTGCGCGGGCGACGGGCGGCAGTCTGTCACCGGCTCTCGGACGGGAAGGCTGTGTCGCTTTGCGCGCGACGCTAAAATATAAAAGTTCGATTCTGAGACAATGTACCTAATTAACTATTTTATATATTTAATTACTTACACATACAAAAAACCTGTTACAGCGGAGAGGGGGTAGTGCGGCGGGAAAGGCTACGCCACGCCCCAACGCGCAAGGTCGTTCGCGGGTATACGCGCCTTAAAACGGGTGACATCCCTCCACCCAAGACACTCTGCAGGCTTGAGCCCGTCGGTCAGAGCGCCACTACGTGACACCGTCACGATTTCGTTACCCATGCTAAAAGTGGCTGGTGAAAGGAATAACTAGACATTAAGCTAAAACGAATTCAATTTTCAATTCACAGGACTGTGTTTTTATTGGGAAATTTATTCATCGTATCGATTATATCCGCTCCAACTTTAATCTTACGGGAGCGTCAAAAACTATTTAGACACACATTACCTACTCAGACGCTATTATTACACTTAACGTATTGAATTTGGAATCATTTTAGTATTTGTTGCGTCAATTTTAATAATGAGTCACCATGACTCTGATTAATTACCAGCAATCCAGCATGAGTATGATTATAACTATTTTGTCATATTATCCTTTACCCCAGTAATGGGAGCCATTGTAGCCGAAGGGTAAGGAATGCGACTTTCGATCTGGCCCTGTACTCCGAACTTCGAAATCGTGCCGAATCATGTCGATTTATACACTTTACTTTCACTCTCGTGTTATTACACTGCATGAGTGACACGGTCGGCACGATACGAATAAGTTCGGAGTAATCCCTTTGGAGGTGAACCCAGGCCACTGGATACCTACTATTGGGTTTTTCAAAAAACTTATGTACAACAAAATATCATTTGATATTTAACAGTGACTAGGAAAACATGAGGAAACCGGTCTAATACCAACAAAGTCTTGTTTTCCCTTTGGTTTGTAAGGTCATAAGATAAGGTAGTCACTTTTGTAAAACTAGTTCCTTCGCCAAATCTTGGGATTATTGGCATATCACATCATAGACCCGTGATGGTCGCGTTTGTCGCGCGATAGACTATAAGATAAAGCTACAGTCACAATGACACCATTCCAATTTTTCTATTTCACTCAACACCTGATTGGTACACCTACGTAACCAAAACTATCAATGCGAAAAACGGACTAAAAAGAGTATTTTGTACATAATAGTTTGTTCATAAACCGATTACCTATACAATTTATTGGAATTTTCAGAAAATATAACGTCTTTCGCGATCAGTTCAACTACGATTTAAATTATTATACTGCAAGTACCTAAAGATTTCAATTTCATCCAGACAGGCGTAAAAGAAGCTACCTATAACTGAAAGTTAACCTTCATCAATAAAACATTTTTCCCGATACATATTCTGGAGCCAAGAAGAAATTTTCCTCGGGGCCAACATGTACACATTCTTTAATTAATAAGTGCAGGTATTTACCGTCTATTGTTTACCAAGGTATGCGAAATTTCTTAAGACTTCATCTTCACAATTGATGGAAAAAG
This sequence comes from Epiblema foenella, assembly GCA_963556455.1. Classification (NCBI taxonomy): domain Eukaryota; kingdom Metazoa; phylum Arthropoda; class Insecta; order Lepidoptera; family Tortricidae; genus Epiblema; species Epiblema foenella. The sequence goes on from OY747102.1 coordinate 12,883,970, forward strand.
TGGCCAGATTCTTGTATAAGTAGATCCACCTGACGATATAGGTTTTTGGTGTGATTATTTATGTATGTTTTATTCAACTGGCATAAGTTATAAGTCTGGCATAATTAATAATTGACTCGAATACCATTCGCATCCCAGTGTGTTTGAATCGTTGTTTCCTCGGCGCATATGACAACAATCGAGCAGAACACATTGAAAATAATGTCATTGGGATCCAAAGTAACGAACATAAATATACCTGTTGATGAAATGGAGGAACATCAGTTGTGTTAATTTAATTGCAGTTGATTACATACCACGTCTATAATGTGATGGAGTGAGACCCCAAAAGTGACGAGGAGAGGGTGTGAAGAGTTTTCCACGGGTCGTACTGAAGCATCGTAGTTCTGCATCAAGTGACGTACCAGTCGGTACTCTTCATCACAGCAAACGACTCCTGGAAAATTAAAGTAAGTTTTATTTCAATATTTTGCAATGTGGGTCCAGACGGGATGATATTTCTTTTTGAACTACATGGCGCTATTACTGATATGGTGCACAGCCTTTTTGCTACCGTGTGGTTGAAGATTACGTTGCGCAGTTCGTTACAACTACTATTATCATTTCGCCTGGGCTCAGCCGTAGAATTAACAATAACGTCCTATATGGATAACATGGGGCCCTGAATCCTAAAAACCATTAATGTAGTTTTAATACAAAACCCTATCCCATTTATCATTACGGTAGCTTTCGGAAAGCGTAATCTGATAAATTGGACCATGAATAAACATAAATATGATTAACAAGTTTAGTAAAATGTTACTTAGAAATAAGCTGACACTCTATAAAACTTGTGTTCTTCCAATCATGTCTTGATATCGCTCAAGCCGCTTCAGGTCATTCAGAATCGTTTTCTCCGTAGGGCGACTGGTGCTCCGTGGTACCAGTCGAACCTCAGTCTGCACCACGACATGGGGATTAGCACTATGTATGGTTTCTTTAAGCAGACTGCCAGACGTTATTTTGACAATGCTTCCCATCGTAGGAATCCGTTAGTTAGGAAGGCTGTCGACTACGTTCCCATCCCTCCCCCCTTTGTCGTTACTCGGCGATCACTGATTAGGGGCCGCACGGTCCGGCGTCCTAGGCACACACTTACGGACCCGGACGACGTAATCACAGCGTCCATCTAAAGATGGAACGCTGCGCTTACGGCGTCCAACTCTGACACGACGCGTACACTTAGGCATTCCCGCCGGTGGGGACGTCAACCGCGCGATCGCGACAATATTGACACATATAGTCCCTATTCGTCCCGGTACCGCCGCATACCGGGTAGAGTCAGTCCGACCCAGGTCGGGCCTAGCTGAGTTTCTTGCTGGACTCTTCTCAGCTAGGCTAGGTTTAGAGAACCAGCGACAAAACTCCCAGTAGCTTGATTCCACTCACACCTCAGTTTCGGTTGAAACCGTTCAACCAATCTCACTGGAGCGCAAACTCTTTGAGAATTCCTGTGTTCCAAACCACACGCGTGGTCGTGCCGGAGGTTTTCCCCTGGATTTTCCCCAGACTACTCTCCAACCGCGCACTCCTATCGCTTTATTGGGCCCGGCCTATAAAGCCACAGTCAGGTTCAAAAAAAATAAAATAAATAAATAAGAGTTACTTGAAAACTATTCAGGTATCTTAAAAAAAATAACACAGACAGGCAGGCATACAAGTGATCCTGTAAGGTGTAAGGAGTAAGGGTTACGTTATTTCCTTTAATGTGCGAAATCACAAAAACTGCACTCAAACCGGTTCATTATGGTTATATGTATCATATATAATTTATATATACACTAACGTATGTATATTAGGTTTTTATTTATGAACCACCCACTGGTTATGTTTTTTTTCTTCGCTACCCACGTATGATTAAAACATCAAACCATAAAATAAAATGTTTGTCATAGGTAAGCTTTTACTTTCTCAAATTGAACTAAATTCCATTTATTCGCAAATCTTTTTTATAGCAATTTCCGATCAAAGGTAATTCGATTTCTTATTAGGGTGCCAGCGGAAAAGTTTTTGACACGTTAATCAGAGCCTGTTGGTATCTCAGAGAGGAGACCAATATCATTGATCATTGATTTGATTGATTTGATCATTGATACCTAACTCATAAAGTATAATATTAGTCATTACATTAGGTACTTATATAAGAATAAAATAACTCTCACTCGAAAACTCTAATTTAAGTAAGTGGGTTCCTTTGACTTTGATATTTTGTGAAGAAGAAATTGAATCACATTTTAACCTAATAAATGCAAATAGAAATCGCCTATAATTTTGTAGCGAGATTGCACTCATCAACCTTTATTATGTTCAACATTTGTAACCTAGATTACGCTCATACATTACTTGATGAAGCATCTGAGAATGTAAATAATTATTTTAATTAAGTCCACTTCTTACTGGAGTTTCTTCAACTACAACGTATAAATTATACGTCAAACATAACCAGTTGCAGTCAAACGATTTCAAATGTGAAAAAATATATCGTTGCAGTAATCGTAATTCAAAAACAGGCAACCGTTTGCGGAGTTTATTTTGTTCAATAGTGATATTACTTTGCGGCTTTAAACTCAACAGTGTTGTTTATTTTCACTTGAGATGTCAAGCGCAGATATAAACCTTAATAGGTGCTTCGTTGTCGTGCCACAAGTAATGTTTACGGAGATTTCCTCTTGCATTGCATGTCTGACCTTGATTTTCAAAAGAACAAATTTCCTTTTTCTTAATTCGCCGAATCAATTGAGTTAGCGTTTGGAAGAGAGATTTAACAATAAATATTAAACTGAATAACTGCATGTAGTTTACCGCATTAACTTTTCAACTGTTAAATAATTATTTCGATACCATGTCCCCGATTTCAGTTTAACAATGTAGACTTACGGACTTTAATTGTTGAGCTACTTAGGTGTCAAATTAATTTTGTTATTTTAATAGTTAAGCTATGAATAGTCCAGTATAAAGTGAGCTCTAAACGGCACAACAATTAAAGTCCACAACCGTACGTACCTACGGGAGGCTATTTTTCACGTTTTTCTGTTGTCTATGTTTTTGAATAGCTGTGATATTAATTTTCGGGAACTCTATACTCAGCATAGCAATGTAAATAATCCAAAAAAAAGTAACTAACTTTAGGAATGTGGAACTATATTCTGACGAAAGGCTAAGAACCTGTCAGCAAGATGAAGAAATACGATATTGCGCATTTATTCATCTTTTAAACACAGAAAAATATATTTCATGGGCCGTATTTCTGGAAGTTACGCTCATTATATGACTAATTACTGTTTAATAGCACATTACCTCCAACGAGGAGACACTCGCATTACTTAATCGCTAACAAACAATGTTATTGTCGTGTTAGCAACCTCGTTAAGGGGGTACTGTGTTATGTTTCGCTATTTGCTAAAACAATTAAGTACCGAGTATTCCTCGAACAATATTCAAAGTAGGCAGCATATGATATAATCGTAATCTGATTGAAGAAAGTGGTGTCTGAACAAATACACATGAAAGGCGCTGGTAATATTAGTCCTGTGGCACGATTTGTCTTTCAAAATATGACGGGCCCTCAGCATATCATTGGGATATCCGTGAGAATGAAGCGGGATGAAGCGGGGACATGATGGCTAAATTTATTTATTATTTATTTATTGTTCAGAACACATACAGTCATACATAAAAAGATAGAGGTAAGTTACAAATATGTATAAAAACAGACCTGGAGGTTCATAAATACAAACATTAAGCAAAAATATACAACAGCGTCTTAGCGAGTGGGAAAGTAAGTGGGTAGAACACTAAGTATTATTGATCAATAACAATTTGGATCTCGTACGTTCTTTTAGAATATCAAGGGAGTGCATAAATGGATCGATGTCACATCGATGATTCGATGAATCACAGAATGATGATTGATTGTTGTCGATCGATTTTTGATGTCGATGTGTGTGAAATGAAAACTAAATACCGGTCATGTGTTATCTACTTTTGTTAAATTCACACATTCTAAGGGCGTGTCCAGAATGTCCAATCCGGTATCGGCGTAAGATCCTACATCGATATTGCTACTCAATATCGAAAGGATATCGCCATTTTGTTGCCGGTGTCGGTCGTAGTGTTTATAATTAGACCCCGTTATCTTGTCGCACAGAAATTGTTTTTTAGTTGCGCGTGAATGTTTTTTTATCGACTATTTAAATGTCGATACTGTATGTCACTGATAATTTCAAAGAGGTGTCACTAGGTACTACTTATTACTTTTGTATAAAAATATATATTATAATAAACGAAGAAATAAAAGTCTAGGGTGTGTTCGTTAGAATTTATCATAGTTTTTCCACTATAATTACAATAAACTTTACACAATTGTACATGGTCAGTGTAACTATGGAACAGAACAGATGATGGATGTGTCAGTGGAACAGTGGAATCTCTATTCCTCTGTCCTCTACTGTTAGGAATTTGGGCATCACCATGGATCAGACGCTTTCTTGGACTCCTCATATTTCCGAAGTGAGTCAAAAAATATTTGGATCTCTCCACTCACTAAGGCGTCTACAGAATTTCCTTCCTCTGCATACTAAGCGGACTCTTACTCAGTCTCTTCTCCTTCCTCTTCTGGACTATGGGGATATCGCGTTCCTTGATCTCAGGGAAGAGCTGCTTGACAAGCTTGAACGCCTGCAAAACGTATGTATCAGGTACATTTTCGGTCTACGCAAGTATGATCACATCTCCTACTTTCGGTCTCAGCTTCAGTGGTTGCCGATCCGCCGGCGGAGAGATGTGCATATTCTGTCGTTACTGTTCAACACACTTTTTAATCCTGCTGCCCCTCCATACCTTTCTGAGAGATTTAGATACATGGCTGATGGCAGTGGTCATCGTCTGAGGTCCAGCGCCAACCTTACTCTTGCTCTACCGTCTAATAAGACGCGAACATACTCTAGATCTTTCACGGTACGCGCTGTGAAGTTGTGGAACGAGTTGCCCTTGTCAATAAGACAGTCCCAGTCTGTCGCCTCACTCAAGAGCAATTTGAAGAAATTGTGGCTCTCCAACAACTTATGATTTGGTTGAATACTATATATATTTATTTATGTATATTTATTTAAATACGTATATATTTATAATATGTATTTATTATATGTTATAGTTGTTATATATTTATTTGGTTTTGGTTTTAGCTATAAGTTTCCTTATTGAAAAGTTTTAGTACACTGTGTAAGTTTGTCTATCTCATTCTCCCACTATACACTCAATCCCTCAAAGGTTAGCTGGAAGAGATCCCTCATAGGGATAAGTTCGCCTTTGTACTCTAATCTTATGTGACATGTATATTGTTTTAACCTGTTATTGTGTACAATAAAGTGCTTACATACATACATACATACTATGGGTTATATAGCGATTTTCGTGATAACAAGTTCCACATTGTTATCATTTATAATAGGGCCGGTTATAGGGTGATTATTATCACAATAAATTTGTTTGGATTTATCTTCAATATTCATTATTGCTTCAATATTACCCACGTGATTCGTAGTGTGGTATAAGTAGGGCATAAACATTATAGACAAGCATAACTGACCACCCCGGCGCAGCGACTACGCACACTACAAAAAATTTATACTCGTACCTACACCACATAAACAAACGCCACCAATATCAATCGCCTATCGGATCCTACACCTATATCGGATCGGATAGTCTGGACACGCTCTAACTATGAAATATTATTGGGAGATCTTTTTTTTTTACTATTACTCATACTCACGGAAAGCAGAAGGTGCGTTTATATTATATTATAAGAATATGCGTTTAGGGTGAGAGGTTGTTTGTGTGTGCACATCAATATCTTCAAAACGGCTTGACCGATTTAGAAACGGTTTTCTTCCACAGGTTCGTAGTTTACTCGGGGTGAATTTTAGCTAAGTGTTACGATGATAACTCGCCAGGGGGCGCTGCAGTGAACATTTTTCACTTGCTAAAGTGCGTTTGAGTGCATTTTCTCCGGAACTGCTCAGCGAGCGCTTACGATTTCCATAGGATGTGGTGTGGAGTACATGCAATTTAACTTTGAAGATCTGATGATGGAGCAGAAAAGCATAGTAGGGTACTGTGCAGAGGTAGATAAACTTTTTGATTGTTTTTGGTTTCTTTTGTTTATGTTGCATTAGCAGACGTTGTACATAACCTTCTGAAGGTCAGATGATGGAGTATAACCATACCACAGAGAACTTTGCGATGGCATATAGTAACTTATTTGTGTTTGGGCACTTTAGATTGTGTTTGCTGAGTAGCTTGTGTACATGATCTGCTGAGGATCTGATGATGGATCAGAACAGTACTTTAAGGCATGTTTTAAAGGCTAGGGATGTTTTAAGGCATGTTTGCCTAGTTGGTGAAATGTCATTAGACTCTTTTGATAGTTTCTATTGAGACGCCTCTGTACATGCACTTTAGAAGGCCTGATGACGAAGCAGAACAACAGCATAGGGAATTTTGCGAAGACACATAGGTCCATGTGTCGACTATTTCAATACTATTTGCTGAGTAGCTTCTGTGCATGAACTGCCATGGGGTTTGATGATGGAATCGAATTACATGGTAAGGAACTAAGGCTCTTAGAGAGAGTCGGGCCTTTGCTATGTCAATTCGCAATTGCATTAAAATAGTAATAATAAAGAAATTCGAGATAACTTTAACGACGGCTTAAAATAAACTGTATAGACTCTTACTTCATTTCAGGGCAGGCAATGGCAACCCCCCTATTTCGCAGATATTCAAATCCTCGAAAGCCAACAAAGGCCGTGGTGGAGTTTCTCATGAACCAACTGCGAAGTTTCTCCCAAATTTCTGACCAACTTCTAATTTAGCCAGCCATAAACCTTAGTATTTATAACAGCCCCGAAGTTTTTAAATGCTTTCTTACTTTGATTAATGTCCTGCCAGACGGGGTTAGTTTCAATTCATTGAACTTAATGAAAAACAAAACGATATACACGATTCTTGATCTTTGAAAAAAAAAAGAACGTTAGTATATGATATGACTCAAATGTACGTGGCTAAATGTGCTCATATCTAGCTGTTACAAACTTACAGAGCTAGGACTACCAGGAACTGGTTACGTATGTTTAAAGACCTGTTGTGAATTTTATTTTTCCTACTTAGGTACGCTTCCAAAATAATAAGTCGTACATTCACTAATCTGTTAAACCTTCTGGTTTATGTATTGTAATACTGATACCCTGCAATGTATATTTGTATTTTATATTCTACTGCCATCCAACTTTTGTTATTCCTTGTGATGACAAGCTAATTTTTAGGGTCATTCTACTTTCACATGACCAGTTTTCTATTACAAAAAAATTCTATGATATGTATTGAATTAGTGTATAAAAATAGGATTTCGAAATAGTGCCTGAACCTAATAAAAGGATTTTGTATATAAAAATACTTAAATATTAACATATTGCTGTAAAAGGTAGGTAACACAGTGGTAAAAACCATTTTTTCATACAAATAGTGAGACATCCAAGGACCACTGAGTTACTCGATTTATGGATATTAGCTGTGGTTCGTTAATTACCAAAACCATCGGAAGTGATACTGCAATTAAACCTCTTTCTAAATAACAATACAAAAATATGAAGTGAGGGCCAAGTATTCCAAAATCTGCATAAAAAAAAAGTGTCTGAAAATTATGTATATAAAAAAGTAGAATGGCCCTTTAATACACGTTTTTTCTTCAACTAATCTATGGATTTCTTGCTGTTAAAATCTAGTTAGTGGTTATAGAAACCCATCTACGTGTTGAAGATTAGATAGTGTGACAAAAAAACAGACCTTAAATCCCTCCTAACCTAAGGCAAACGCCCCATTGCTTGACACTGTCGCAAGACATAGAACTTTCAAATTTATGTCATAATGACGGAGGTGATCAATACGTGTCATTTAGGTGTCGAGCATTGGGAAGTTTACTTTACTCTACCAGATGTAAAGCCAATGGCATAATGATGGTATTATACTGGTTCAAATTGTATAAACCACTCGTCAAAGGCTGTAGCCGTTGCCATACTGTTGTCCTCGCTTAGTAAGATCATGAAAACCCCTCTGGGCACTTAAAGTTAGTTTTACCCTTTGTCCACAATTCTATATTCGAGAACAAAGTACCTACGATGTAAAATTAAACCACTTAGATTGCTAATTGTAATTTCATTGTTTAGGCGGTTGATTTCGATGGGAAAAGGTTGTTTAATTTAATATCGAATACTTTGAAAATAATATTATTATATTAGACATTCTGTCGTATTAGAGCTTATCCAGATATCACGTGAAGTTTTTTGGGCTACTTTTAGACACCTCTTCCCGCTTGGCGATCTAGGCGACCCCCCCGAAACCTAGGTAGTGGACAACTATATTTAGGACGCAACTGTCAACGTTAGGACGAGGAGGAGGAAAAAAAATTCCTCGCTCTAGTGAGGTGAAAATATTTGTGTTATACACGGCTGCAAAGTTATCTTACGTCTCGTGTGTTGCAACACTCGCTACGCTCAGGATTCTATTTTTGAACCACTCGCTTCGCTCAGGATTCTATTTTCGAACCACTCGCTTCGCTTGCGGTTCAACCATAGAATCCATTCGCTAGCTCGTGGTTCAATCCTAGAATCCATTCGCTAGCTCGTGTTTCAATTCCACACTCGCAGTTAAAATACAACTTTGCACTCTTGTATAACAAATAACTATTAATGTATTGTGACTGATGATTATTTAAAAGTTTTCGACATTATATTATTGACTGGTATTTTTATGTTTATAAATGATTTGTTTTAGTAGTATGATCATTATTTTAATATTTTTGATAATTGTTGTATAATTTAATTGAATAATAATTATTATTATCATTTTTGACATTTCATAATTTTTTGACTATCATGATATAGTCGTATAAATTGAATTTATATTGTTATTTTTATATTATGAAATAAATAAATCTAAATCTAATCTAAATCTACAATCCATACTAATATTATAAATACGAAAGTAACTCTGTCTGTCTGTTACCTCTTTACGTTTAAACCGCTTAACGGATTTAGATGTTTAGCACGGTGATAGTTTGTACCCCGACGAAGGATATAGGATAATTTTTATTACGAAAAATGATCCCTTAAGGGGTTAAATGGAAATAAAAGTCTGTATGGAGGTACGATATAAATAAACTACCATGCGGACGAAGTAGCGGGCAAAGGCTGCATGTTATATATTGCCAGTATATATGATAAAAGAGTGCATAATTTCATACATTTTACCAGAAATTTAATATCCAAGTTTCGCAAGAGGCTGCAAGTTGTAGCGAATAAGGTTGTATTTAGCTTAAAAGTATTGCTTACTACGAGTACTACTTTCGTACATTTAATATTATCTACCAATTTGCGCACCTACCATTTTTATTTATTTATGGTTTGCCAACAGATAATACTATGTGACTTACGGAGTAAATTATGTATACAAAAACAACGCAGTACTTATTCAATCACTGGCAAACACAACATGCAAGACTAAAGCTAAAACAGCTAAATATTGTGAGGTGATTACAACTACCTACTAAAAACACATTGTATATAAAAAACGATAACGTAATGAAAGAGATTGTTAATGGGCGGTTGTTGTGGTCTCTATAAAATCAGTGAGTTTATTATTATTATCATCTTTTGGCCTCTTTTTTTATGAATGTAATATGTATTGATATTCATAGATAGTGAGTTCAACCCCAAGTTTTAATAATATACCTATAAATGATAATAATAAAAAGTAACAAAAAAAGTCTAAAGAATATCTGCTGATTCTCAGCTTTAGTTGATCATATCGATAACAAACCTAGCTTAAAACTTCACATCATTATTTCTAGTAAATACTTTACGTTTCTAAATACATAAGAAGAACCGTAGTAAGCGTTATGTAAAACTCCACAAACAGTAACTTCAGAGGCACAAAGCAAACTTACCTTTAATAAAAAATGTAACCGCTACCCAAATTAATCTTCTGATGATTGAAGAATAGAACATATTAGAAACTTGGCACAAGCGAATTTTCATTTTCGATTTTGGCACTTTTTACTGTTGTAGGTAAGACAAATAACTTATTCCTAACAAAAATCACCACTGAAAAACGAATTGTCCATCATTATAAACGGTTGCGACGCAGGGGTGTCAATATAGCTTGTTTATAACCCGTACTGATTTTTACGAAGTCGATTTGAGTTGTAAAAATGTTTATAACGTTCGTAAAACGCGGTTAACGGCTCGTAGAGGCTGCGTATCCGCGCGAGCCGGCGACGGGCGCGGCGTTCGTAGCACTGATGCCGCGCTACGCTCGCTACGACTGCTACGGATCTATCACTAGCTACGAATCTCCACGATTGTTCATGTAGAAGTACTGTGTACAGATTCATTGCCACAAACTTTAAACATTTACATATAGTGATTTTATTCCCGTGCAATCGTAAACGCTTTGGTAAAAGTTTTCTGAATACATTATTCCGTGTTTGACATTTTAACTACGCGGCATTACCTCGCTGTCTCGAAGTTCACCTTAAAATCATGTTAATCTAACAGTTTCAATGGCATTCTTATCTGAAAATTGGAGAATACATGCAGATAGTATAGTTTATTGATTAGAACCAACAAACTTAGTTTCGGTAAGTAGTAGATTGTGTTACGAGGGAGCAAAATGCAATATTTCATCGAGGGCTAGCGTGTTGAATCCCGAACGAAGCGAAGGATCCCAGAATACTGAGCGTAATGAGGGATTCAAACCGCCACGCCCGAGTTAGAAATAATTTTGTTGCCGTGTAATACACTCTTCTTTTCACTTTTCCTATGAGAAAAACTATTCATCCAAATAAGTAAGTAAAAGAACAATAATACTTGATTAATCATCAATCCATCTATTTAAGAAAAAAAATACGTAACATAAATAAAAAGTTAAAAATTTGCTCGATTGATGATATATAATAAAAATAACGTTTATTATGGTAATAAATGGTACATAGTTCTGCTTACATTAGTTTTGTAGTATATGGTATATAAGTTAAGCTATGTAAGCGTATACTGATCCCCGTACTAGTATTAACTGTATTACGGTGGAACAGGATTCACTGTCCTTAACAACACTCAATCCATGTTATCTGGTCAATATAATAATTATTGTAACAAAAACTAGTAAGATGTAGGTACAATTGCAAGATGATTAAGCACAATGTGTGTGCGCGCGTGTGTGCGTGTGCGTGTGTGTGTGTGTGTGTGTGTGTGTGTGTGTGTGTGTGTGTGTGTGTGTGTGTGTGTGTGTGTGTGTGTTGTGTGTGCGTGTGTGTATGTATGCGTGATTGTGTTTCAATGCGTGTTGTCTGTTACACCACGTTTTTAAGTTATTGTTCAGTACTTTCATAATTTAAATTTTGCATATATTTTACTAATGTATTTTTGAAAGAATGCAGATTAAGTGACCTTAGGTGTATGTGTTTGCTAAGTTTATTGTAGAGGGCAGGTCCGAGTACATTTATGAATTTTTTGGAAAATTTAGTTTTGTGAGGCGGAATACTATACACATAATCGCTTCTTCTCCTGGTTGCTGAGTAGTTAGGAATGCATTTGTGTTGTTTTAATAATAATGACTTAATGAAAAGTTGCCTAACGGATAGTACTGAGGTATCACGGTAAAGTGATTGTGTAGGATATCTAAATTTGTTGAAAGTCATTACCTTATGTACTGCTCGCTGAGCTCTCTTCATTTTAAGCATCAGCGTTTTTAATGCCCAAGCTATGATACAGTAGGTGGTATACCTACCTCGTTTTTTGTGATGTTTAAAGATGAATAACTAATCCAGGCACGGGGGGAGCTGCCGGCCTGCGATCAAGCACAGAGAGCAAAAACGTTTTTGCTCCCTGTCAGTAGGGCAGAATTGAAAGAATTTAAAAAATATATATTAAGAGGGAGCAAAAGAGAGTTTTGGCTAGTTTTGGTACGGGCTAGAAAAGCCTTTTTTCGAACAGGAGAAGTGAAAAGATTAAAACAGCGTTTAAATGAAGCACTCGTGGCCCAGCGGCGCCCGCGTACTGCGTGCGATATGCTAGGTTAAGCAATATCAGCCCCAGGCCAAGTTCTTGGATGGGTGACCGCTTTGAGTGGTTATTAAGTGAGCCTCCCGTGCTTTGGAAGGTACGTTAAGCCGTTGATCCCGGGAACAAAACTGGCATCCGTATTGTCTTCTCAAAGATCTCACGCTTCGAGGCAATTGCCATACTATAAATAAAATAAACTAAAATTTGCAGTTAATGTCTACAAATTACACAATAGTAGTAATTACGCAAAAAATACTCATTATGGCGATTACAAGAACATTTGGTAATAATAAAAATTAATTTAAATGGCAGGAAAAATGTAATATGTACATTTTCGAAGGTATTGTAGCGGCTAAACAATTTTATAAGATATTATGCAAAATGTCAAAAATTCGTGGACAAAGTGAAGCTCGAAAAATGACAACAAAATTATTAAGGAAATGAATAATAATGCGGGACCCTAGCAAGGTATTTAAGCCGGCATAATAAATGCTAAATTGGCTAGATACGTCAATTAGGGTTGTCGCCAGAGTAAACCCACATACCGATTCGATGCCGGATCAAGATGCGGGTAATTGTGGGCAGCAAGCGTGCCTCGGTGCACTGGAGTCACGCGGGCGCAAGTACAGTCGGATGCAAAAGTGTCTTTACAAATAATGTACCTATTTACAAATTTCTTGACACAGACTTTGAAGGTGACCAACCAATATTTGTGCAACTGACTGTAGATAGTCAAGCGACTGCACTCGGGACAATCTTACTATGCTTGATTTTTTCCTGCGCTTTAAAAACTCTTATAACTAGGATCAGGAATATATATATAATAGTAACATTTATTTAATTACTCTCCTCTTGCTCGACTCCGCTTCAACCTCCTCCCAGTTTCCTGCATTCAGGGAGCACAGGACTGTCGCCACTTCGTCCCTCTATTGGTATTTGGACCGCCCACAACGTGGCGTAATTTAGGTCTAAAACGCTAAATATGGTAAACCTTGGCACTACTAATTTCAACTTAAAGACTTAGAGTGTTAGTTTACCTACTGTGCAACCTCACAAAGATCTGTAACGAGTGAAAAGTACATTCATTATAATATGGTTATACAATTTATATGAGCGTAAAAGTCACGACATAGCACGGAAAACAAACGTAAACGGATTCATAAATCGTATTTACGAAATTTTATTGTTCTTTTATCGTCTTATTCAGAGAATTGCGTCATTTTACACACGTATAACAAATAATGTATATACAATGTTTGCTCTCTATTAGATATGATTTCCTAAGGGTTTTGTAATAAAACGCGTACTTCGCTGTTAAGTTTCCATGATCTTCCTAGTAGCAGTAGTTAAAGTGAATAGCAAGATACACCCTAGTCAACTAGAATGCCGTCTCAGATACTTTATTTGTGATTTATTAATACGTAAAATCTGCATTTGGAAGCTAGATGTCAAATATTTTTAATTAACACACTCAGACTAATGTAAATAAGAACATGCAATATAGAAAGGTACAAGAAATAAAACAAATTATTACAAGGATTATAACAATAATGCTTAACTACTAAATTATCTATGAATTATCGATTGTAACTGGATTAATGTAGTCCCATTTCTCCAGTTCCCAATCGATCCAGTTTTTCGTGATCTCGATTTAATTCCTCTTTAAGCGACTACGCATTCAGATATGCACTATAGCGAGCAAGCACGTGCAACCATCTAGTTTCCCATCCAAATTTCATATGAAAACTGCTACCTATTTAATTACGTAGCGCCAAGCGTATCAGACTTACGCTGGGTTAAATGTAACTGCCATTTTTAGTAACGAAAATAACATTTAGATTTGTGAGAATAACAACTTAGTTATAAATATCTCGGCACGCTTCAAATGAAGCATGCTAGCATTGGTAGCGAAGCTAAGACGCGTGTGATTGCAGCGCTGTTTCCACATCGCTTAAAACTCATCTCGGCAAAACCAGTATTACCCTGAGCTCCGATCACTAATTGTTGTTGTAGATCTAGGGATTCAAGGTATACTAGGTAGTTATTAAGTGAATCGATGCAAATTGTGAAGCAGCCACAGAGTGTCGAGTACTCGAGTCTCGAGGCAACTGATTAGTGCAATTTACACGACTTTATCTCCATTAGGAAAGTAATAGTTAAGTTTAGATGCACCAGTTAGTCGCGATTGAGTTTTCCGTTGTTTATATAGTTAAGGAATTTGAATGTTTGTCACTTTTGAACTCTTGGAGATGCAATATTGAATCCTTTCCCCAAAGAGCGGAGAACTCGCGAAATCTGCGGAGTGATCAATTGATCATAGCGGCAAACTTATTACAACTAGGCCAAACCATGATACAATAATAAACTGCGCCACGTATGGCTATCCGGTACATTGGTTAGTAGTTTTGGTGACACGACCTACGGCATCAGCCTATCGATGGAATTTGGACGTAAGTGTGAGTATGTTGTCGACAGTGACGTCACGGTGTACCGAAACCAGGTTGTTAAACATTGTCTTCTTAGACCATAGTGCAAACTAAGTCTACCAAAATTACCCGCATAATTGGTCCTACAATTTATAACGCCATCCCAAATAGTAACGAAGAGCTGAACGGACATTCCTTTTATAACCAGTAAAATCATGGGTCGTTTAAAATGCCTACTTTAATATATATGACAACTTTGTGACATTGAAACAGTAAAACAAGGCTATTTTGCTGCAAGAAGTCAGTTAGCAAAAACTTCACTCCGCGAGACAAAGTAACTTTTTAATTTTGTGCGGCACGAACCAGGCTCGCGCAACTAGGAACAAAATTTACAAAATGTCACTTTTGTATGGAATTTGGCCAAAAATAATGGCGGATACTACTATCTCGCTCCCTCAGTTAATCCATCTCAGTCACATCTCAATGTCACCTCTGGTCACTTTCGGTCAACTTGAGTGATCGCCATATTGTTTCTTTGTTGATCAGTTCGTAGTGTGGTTTGTAGTTTGTTATTTTGGTATTTATAAATGTTAGAAACCTCAATTTAAAGTGAAAAAGCATGTAGTAAGAAGGCAGTGTCTTTTTCAACATGTCACGAACTATTTCAGCCTATAGGGTATGTGTTATTTGTGGTTTTCGTGGCGGTCGAAAAGACGACGAGAAAAGGAAATTAATGGCAAGATTTCCTTTAGATCACGACCGGTAAGCAATTAGTTGGAGATTATCTATTAATATGTACCACGGCAAGTTACATGTAAGCTAAATAAGAAGCGTTATTTCCAATTTAGTTTTATTCGTATACTATACATACTAGTGTTGGCCGTAACATATCGATAACTAGCTTATCATATAGAACTCTGGTATTTTTCAGTTGCAGACAGTGGGTGAAAGTGATTGGCAATGAAGACCTAGCCTAAGTTCCGATTGAGAAATTGAACGAATGAAAATTTGTTTGTGGTGACCACTTTCAACCCAAAGATTTTAACCGAAAGAAAAGTAGTCTAAAGAGATGGTTAATCTATTTATAGCATCATAATTTTATACTTTTTGTTTTATTTATTTCTAGCCCTCCCACTGCGGAATAAGCGCATGGACGTCGTATTGTAGTCGTCATAACCTAACCAGTTGAGAATAGATTCAAACCCCAATGTTAATAAAGGAGCATCCATTATTAATGTGAGGTGTTTTTGGCAAAATTCGATCCCCCCCCCCGCCAAAAACATCTCACGTAAATAATGGACGCCCTCTAACTGGGATTTTTATAAAAATGGAACCCACGACGTCACTAGTCATCGTTTATCGATATCGATATCGTTAACCGTACTACATCAAAGTTACATCCTTATCGCGCTGTTATGTTGGCATTACCTATTTCCTTTTTTATTTTATTGTGGTACAGAATGTTTGGCCAAACTCTACGTCAATGTCATGCAATGACAATGTCACTGTCATCCAAAACCTAGTTCGCAGTCCTGTCTCTTAGAACTTAGTGGTTATATTCTCTTTGGCACGAACTGCCATTTGACAGTTCGGGGTCTATTACAAATTCGTAATATATAGCTCTGCCCCTTTCAGTTCGTTACGAAAAAAGAGAGTACCAGAAATAAGTCGATTCATAGTTCGACTTCGACATTTAAATGTTTATAGTAGACCCCCAAAACGCGCTAAATATGAAGACGTTCGAAAACTCATAAATTATCCTTAAAGTTAAAATTATCATAATTTTGTTGGCAACGGTTATTTTAAATAAAATAGTATATTAATAATAAATATTTTGAAGTAATACAATTGTAGAAAAAAAAAATAAGAAAATTTAATTGATCATGTCAATTAATAATTGTACTTTTTAAAATCTTTATTTTAGGAAACCGAGTGCAGTTTCAGAACGCTCTTTTAAAAAAATGCGGGATTAAATTGTTTTCAATTGTTATTTTCTTCCGTCTTGCACTAAAGATATTAATTAGTGTTTTAAATAACTAGAAAATATTAGTGATCAGTGATGAAGGCTGTATTTAAACAACATGCGTCTAGTTTTTAGTGTACACGCGAGCTGGCGCGCGCGTGACACTGAAACGTGCCCAAGTCTGCTGCGCCTAATCCCGTGTTGTGCGCCTGAACTTTGTCCTGAAGAGTTAATAAAACAAGCAGTGCCTTGATGAATGCTGAACTAAGTTTTCTTCCTAATTAATTACCAGACACGTACGTAAAAGTCTACGATTTTATTACATTTTAATATGTTCTCACTGCTAAGGTGAAAAGTTGTGTGTCACATGCGAACAAAGTTATTTTCATCTCATGCTTTTAATTCCCTCCCTATGCTCAAGGTTCTATATTTGAATCACAAGCGTAGCGAGTGATTAAGTTTCAGAATCTTTCGCTTGTTCGTGAATCAAAATCAGAGCACTCGCAGCAAAAACCAACTTTGCTCTCTTGTTGCCCAAATAACTAATATAATTTAAATAATTTCATTGTAATTCAATACTGGAATGTTTTTAGTTAAATTTATTCATACATAAATCAATCATCTACCATTTTGACATTCCATCTTCATTTTTGACGTGTAATGTATACTTAATGTATATGATTTATTGCAAATAAATGAATTTGAGTAAAAGTAATACAATAGTAGGTAATAGAGTCGAAAAGTGACAAACATTCAAATTCCTCACGTATATCGGTGTTTACTCTTGTTTTTACAGTTCCGTACCAAAATGGTAAAAAAGGAACCCTTATGCTGCCCTTATGGTTTCACTTTGTCTGTCTGTCTGTCACGTAGTTAAATATCTCAAGAACTACTAATGCTCTCGATTTGAAATTTGGAACAGTTATAAAGAAGGGCGACCTAGATGCATAGAACATGTTCTGTTAAAATATTTTTATTTTTATTTTCTGTGAAATATGACAGATAATAGGTGGTTCAAAATGTTATAGTCTAGTGAATACGTCAAGTGGGGTGTCATTTGAAAGGGCTGGAGTTGCACATTCTGAAACAATTTTTTATTTTATATTGAGTAATTTTCGATTTATTAGTGACAATGTAAAAAAAGATTTCTATACCATGTTGTTGAGATTTTCCTGAATTTATAGTGTTGGAACCGGTACTCATGTGTGTACGGAACCCCTGGTGTGCGAGTCGGACTCGCACTTGACCAGTTTTTTTTGTCCAAAAAATTGAATTGTGTAGCATTCAGGGGTTTATAAAAAGTATTCTTATGTTAATCCAGTCTATGGACTCTCTGTATAGCAAGTTTCATCAAAATCCGTTCAGCTGTTTTTGCATGACGGAGTAGCAAACATCTATAAATAATATTTTGTTGATTAAGTACGTGTGTATATGTATGTAAATATAAATAACTTTTTTTAGTTATAATATTATATTCCATATAGGTTCGTCATATAAAACAGTGTATACATTTAGAAAGGATCGGCAACGCATAGATGACACCCTAGAGTTGCAAGCATCTTTATTCTGATTTTTGGGCAAGCTAGCTTTAATCCTTACTGAATTTATATACTCCATTATTCTTCGCCGAAACCTTGGCAATGGGGCATTGTGATGCGCGCCCATGTGCTATGTAGCGTGACGTGCGGTCGAGTGTGAAACCAATCAATTATTGCACGGCCTGCCGGACCGCTTGCAAAACTATCCACGGTACAAAAAGACACTAAATTTCAAATTTCTACAGAAATCGTTGAAGCTAAAAACTTTTTATCTATAAGCTTTTATTTAACTTGCCGTTTTAGTTATTGTACGTATGTACTTAAAGGGTTGTTGTGTGTGTTGATTATTTATAATATAATATATACATATTATGTAGTTGAAACTATGTTTGTAAACAATTGACAGCTGCAAGTATGATTCTGGCTAGAAAGTGCTACTGTGATAGTTTGGCATTACCACATTACACACATTTTGCCCGCCACTCACTGTCTGATCCAACTCACCTGGTGTACTCGTATAATATCCATTCAGGTAATATCCCGCAATTGCGGCATATCTTTATTCTATTCCTGAAAGTATAATTACAAAATTGAAGTAGAGAGATTGAATCATTCTGTTGGGGTTGGGACAATTATTTAAAGTTAATATAAAAACAGTAATTTAGAAATATGACAAAAGACCAAACGGAACGAATTTATTGTATTATTGGATACGAAAGTTTTTAACAAAGCCTCAAATATATAAACTGACAACCGCTGTTAGATTGCGCGGGAAACGGTAGATTTGACAGTTGGTTCTAGGATTGGTTAGGCGCGTAAAATGTTCCTTGTGTCCATAAATTGTTAATTTAATGCAGATTATTTGTATATTCGTAAAAACAGCGATTACATTTTGTTCTTTATCGATTTTATGTCTTTCAGTGCTAAAAGTATTCTAACAAAGCAAATTCTGAAAGCGTGAAATTACTTTAATAATTAAATTAAGCTCACATAATATCTAATAACAAGCGAAAAACTGCGTGCCAAATTGATTGTCATAAATTAGGCACACATGAGCATGTCAGGTTCCCAACTCTCACGGAATTAGATACCTATTTCCCATATTTATACACTGCAGAGGGGCTAAGATGATCACTTATATGTCGGACATATAGCATTAGACCCTTACTGTCAAGTATGTAAGTGCGAGAGGGACGAATGCTATATGTCCGATATATAAGCGGTCACCTTAGCCCCTCTGGTGACTAAAATAGTGTACCTACACCTCTCATAAAACATCGTACCATTTGTATTGTAACGTTGGCTAATCTATCAGTTGCATAAAATCATATTCGATGCATATGACTGACCTTACATACTGACTCCACCCATAACCGACCCTGCACAGCTAACACGATAGATTATACCGTCATGTTTTACGAATTAGTACATCGCAACCATAGAACGTGACCGTAAAATCTATTGCAAACCTAACAATAGAATATGTGGTTGGGGATACGATTTAGACACGCTTCAGTAGCTACCAGTAGCTCGAAACAGACTTGCGAGTATTGAGAACCGGACCTTCAAATCAAATTGGCTTTCTCATGATTGAACAAAATCGTGTTCAATAGCATAATGTTGTTGAAGTAATTAGAGAATTCAGAGTAAAATCAAAAGTTTTGAAAATTGCAAGTGCCCTATAACGTGCAAAATATTTTAATTAATCACGATTAGCCAGCAAGAGGGAAATTAATATCGTAAAAGCAATTAAATTTTGAAAACATGTTGTTATACGGGTAACCCCGCAGGCGAGCCGCTTTTCTAGAAAAAGTGGAACACCCAGGAATAAGCTTTTATTACGTAGGTACTAGTACTGCCTAGTGATTTTAAGTGATATCAATCCGTTTTCTTATCGGATGTCGTTTCTCCTGTTGCAGACAATTAAATGCTTGCATTTTTAGTTTTCACCATGTTTTCACCATACTGTTAACACCGTTGTAATTGTATCTTTAAGAAGCTTAGGGTCCGCTTGCTACCTATCTAATTTCAAATATCGGTGAACATAATAATCACTTCTGAGCTCCTGAGTTATTTTTACCCATTAGTGGATAACCAGTACCAGGCTAGTTCCTCTTGATTCGGTTAGCCGAGCCCGCCGGCCTGTTAGTTTAGACTCGGCTCGATCATTGTCCCGATAGTCGTCTCGACCAACACCTCAAGAGACTCTCGCTAGATGGCAAGGTCAAGGGTCAGATACAAACGGCGGTGCTTCAGGTAGCAGCGCGGATAGTCAGAGGTTCCTATCTCTGTCACCCTTACCTAGCTTAGGCTCCGCCTCGCTGCCGGCGGCACCCTAGGTTAGGTTTTTTTATATTTTGTATGTGTATTTTTATTTTTTACTTTTTATAAATCCATTGTAAGAAATCCTAACTTAAAAACACAAATAAAGAGAATAATAATAAGCCTTTTATTTTCCATTTAAGAGGTACGAGCTATAAATTAAATTGATTTGTTTTCTTCTTTTTGTAATTATTTATTGGATTGGACATTGTTGGACAAAGGCATCCATCTGATGCCATCTGGTTCTATCAGCGGCTATTCTGAGCCATGTGGGTCCTGCTATTTTGATGATTTCATCGCAGCATCTGTGGCGCAGGCGGCCCTGTTGGCGCTTATCCTCACGTGGCCACCAGTGAAGCACCCACTAGCTCCATCGGCCATCTTGTGCCCGTGATACATGCCCTGCCCATCTCCACTTTATCCTGCAGGCTACCTCTGCCAGTTCGTTCGTTGGTTCGGTTTCGTTCTCTGCCTTATCGCGCTGCTCCTTATTCTGTCCCTGAGTCTTTTTTACCCAGCACACTTTTTTCTAAGGATTTTTTTTAAATTTGGAGTTTGCAAACCCAATAGACCTGTAACCCGGACGGCCAATACTAAGTATAATTATTCTGTGCCTGTTGGAGCCAGTGCTGTAATACCGTAAACAGTTGATTACGTAACGTGTCAAACTAACGTTAGGTAGATGTAACTCAGGGGATTACTTACTTATGTCACTAAAATAAACGTATAAATAGTTTAGATCCTGAGTTAGTGTACTGGGTGGTGATGTTAACGTGGTGCTATACGACCTGAAAGTGATCACCGCTAAATTCGCAGAGATAGGCCTGAATTTAAATTTTTGCAAATGTGAAATATTCTTTCCGGAAGTTTTCAGTCAAAAATACATTACTTTAGCAAGATTCACTTCAATAGCACCGAATATCAAATAAATCAATAGCTCTTCCCTTCACCTCCTAGGGTCACCGGTCTTAGAGTCATCCTTTGAGGATTACATAAATCAAAAATTATAAATTAAAGAGAAACTTATAGTGATTTTGGTATTTTCGGTAATAAATTCCATCGAAAGATGGAACGCTGCCCTTACGGTGTCCAACTCAGACACGACGCGTACACTTGGGCATTCCCGTCTGCGGGGACGCCCACTGCGCGATCGCGATAACACAGACGCATATAGTCCCTATTCGTACCGGTACCGCACCGCCGCATATCGGGTAGAGTCAGTCCGAGCCAGGTCGGGCCTAGCTGAGTTTCTTGCTAAACTCTTCTCAGCTAGGCTAGGTTTAGTGAACCAGCGACAAAACTCCCAGTAGCTCAATTCTACTTACACCTCAGATGTGTTTGAAGCCGCTCAACCAATCTCAATGGAGCGCATACTCTTAGATTATTCCAGTGTTTAAACCACCCGTGTGGTTGTGTCGGAGGTTTCTCCTAGATTTTCCCCAGGCCACTCTCCAACCACGCACTCCTATTGCTTTATCGGTATTAGAAGTTAGGCAAATATTTTTGACTTTTTATTGTTTTTTTAAGTACATAATTTGACAAGATCACAATGAGACAACGGAACATCAGTACCGTAATTAAGTTAATTGTAATTTTTCATATAACTAGGTGCTGATAATTTCAGTTTCCTGCGGGGTAATCACGTAACTTTTGTACTACCGTTAGGTAGATTTTAATGTCAAATTTTAATTGTCAGCTCATACATTTATACTTTAAAATTGACAGTAAAATCTATCTACCGTTAGTACATAAAGTTACGTGATTCGCCTGCTGTTTACCTACGAATTGTTGTGTAATAATCGAGTAACGCTGTCTAACACAATTTCAGTGAAAATGTCAGCAGAACCGTAAGAACTGCCAGTAATCTTTGAAACCACTCCAATTAGAACAATGGCGGCGTCGGCTCAGGCCAAATCTGGCCGAATTAAATACGAATTCAGCCTGCTCGGGTCACTAATCACTACTGCTAGTCACTTTCGCCATTGTGAAGTGGAAAACAAGTTTTTTATTAATCGCTAGAAAGAAATTAATGATTCTTGGTTTTATTAAATTGCGATGTTGGTGATAAAATGAGAAAGGCCTTTACAGAATAGAATTTAGGCACAAATAGTGCAGCACATATTTATTGTTAGGTATCCCGAGACTAATTTGACTCATCTTTTATCAGAGCAGTCAAGCCAGTGGAAACCAATTCTCTGGACGCCTCGCCTTCTCCAAATTGAGTACTCAGTTCCGCATATTATCATGTATATTCAACTTTCACATCGAAATGTTTATAATAACCGACAGCGTAAATTGCAGTAGTAAGTTACGCTTGCACACGTGTCGAGTCCTGAAGGCAGTAAAACCTGCACATGTAAAGCTCTTGGGACCAGTAACTACTGCTGTGTAAGTGAAGGGCTTATATCCTTGCGAAGCATAGCGTTCTTACTATCTTCTAGTTAAACAGTAGAACATCAAGGCAAGTAATTTGTGCGGCAAAGGAATGGGTCCGACCTTGGCACGTGTTGCGATTTTCTTTCCACAACTAAACCTCCTGCATCGCTCCGTATTGCAAGCAGGTAGGTAATGTACATACAATCTACAACCTAGCAAATTTCTTAATAAGCAATGGCTGTCTATCACACCCACTCTTACATCTGATAAATACTTATCTGTCGTCCATAACGAATAAAGCTTTATGCAAATAGTGCTTCTCTTATTTACCTATGTACAGTCGGCTTCATAAGAAGCTGGATACTCTGATACTTTTTAATTAGTATGACTCTTTAAAATATATATTAAAGCGACAGGGTATAAAAGGTGTTCAACCTCTTGTGAGGCCGACCGTACATAGTCTTCCCCTTTGACTTTATGATATCGATTTCACATATCGTAGTACCTGTTTTTAGTGTCAAATATATTGTCTTGAGGTTTTATGGCCATAACACCTTAACTGACTTTCCTGGCGATATAGCGGCATCGTAATAAGTAGAATGGTAACGTTGAGTGATTTTAAAAATGTTGAAATCATTATTTTTACTCTGTATGTTGCCAAACACGAATTCTAATAAGAGCGGCGCTAATACGTCTCAATTAAAGGAAATGCGTAACACATTAAAAAACTATATTACGATAAATTGTTCGTATTCTAACTTACAGTTAACCAATCAGTTTTTAATATGTGTCATTTTTTAAATTAATGATCGTTTTTAAAAATGAGACCACTCTTAAATCTTGCCATCGTTGCCACCTAGAGATAAATAAAAGAAAACCTGCCTCTATAACATGGCACGCCCATTTCACAAATCACCTAGAGCGGTTAATTTTACGCTTTAACTGAAAACATATTGATTGAGTGTATCGTGAAATAACTTGGTGCCAGACTGTTGCTATGGGCGAAATTTGTCTATTTCGTATATTTTTACCCCTTTATAAAACTTCAATTTTCTGGTTTTCCATACAAAGAAATTGCTTTGAAACCGACTACAAAAATTACAATACGACTAAATTGTTCAATCATAAAGGTATTAGTCTCATATTGATCTTTTAGAAGTTAGGCAATTATTTTTTTACTTTTCAGTGTTTTTTTAGGAGTCGGTTTTAATTTTTTATTATAAAAAAGATATTTATTTCACACTCTTTATGAATTATTCATTACCAGAGTGCATCTCATAACGATTCCAATAAGCTCAAACACTCATAAGCTACACTGTTTTATCGGAGTTCTGTTGCCTACCTTCAGGCTTCCATAAACAGATAGGTTAATGGTACCTAACATTACATCACGACCATTTAAATTGGCTTCGTCATAGTCGTTTCTTGATTGAAATATTGTTACGAGCATGGGGTACGGGATAGAGTTGATACACCTGTTAGACACAACTATGGCTTTATTCAGCGACTTGGAAACACCGGGTAAAGTTCACTGAGTCCACACGTACGAGTATAAACACTGATTAACTTTCTTACACAAGTCTAGTGTCCGCGTCTGCTAGTACTGACACAGTTAATCTCCACTGATGAGAGATGGGCATTTCGTAATCGATTCCTGATTACACGATTACTAGATTTTACTTGTAATCCGCTACTGGGTATCAGATTACTAGTAATATAATCATGTAAAACGGTGAATTACCATTACATGTTAAGGAATCAGTAATCATCTATACAAATATTATTATTACTAGTAATTGGGAATCAATGTCTATTCCATATTACTGGAATTGTTGAATTGATTACTTGCAGATTACTTCAATATATTAAGTATATAAATAAACTTAATATATAGAAATAATAGTATAGTAATAATACTTAACTAACTACCATACGGATCGAACTGGTTTGAAATAAATGCATTTTTTTTAAGTCAACAATAGAGTTGGGCGGGAGTTGGGTCGGTTGGCCGGTCAGTCAATCCCTCATTCTGTCCGTTACCTTTTTACGCTTAACCCTTTGCCCGCCATCTTCTGACATATCAGACCAAGTTACAATTTAAATGACATACTCTTCGTTTATGACAGAGTTAAAAATTGCAACATACTTTTTTGACTTTTGGCGATCAAAAGATTAGTTTTGATTTAAATTAAATTACCTAATTTAGATGAAATTTGGAATTATTCGCGGTAGTTCCTTTGGCTTGTTCCTTTGAAGGGACTACTGCAATTGTTTTCATACTGGAGTACAGAAAAAACGCAATAATTCCTTCAAAAGGAACTAACGCGAGTAATCGCAAATTTGGTAAGTATATGAAAATCGCACAACTTTACCTCATACATTAATTTTTGCATACACTATGCCCTATTGTGTTATTACCAAGTCACAAAATTTTATTTAATAAGCAAATAAAGATTAATAACAATGCCTGACTTGGGTCTACTTAAGATCTCACAACTTTTTATGGTGAAAGAGTTCCGGGACTTGGCCTATTTTTACATAAAATGTTTTTTATGAGATCTCACTTCTTTTTGCACGTAAATGTGTCAATCCGAATAAACGAAATAAGGTATACTCGTACTTCAAATTGCGTCATCCGATTTCAGGAGCCGTTGCGAAAATGAACCCTGGGTATTTATTTATTTACGCTTTGGGACTAGTTGGAAGAAGTGTAGGTACAAATCCGTGGCAGCTGTGAGCAGAAGAAGGGAAAAGATAAATGACAGAGAATGTGCGTCCACGTGAGCTCGGTCGTCGGGTCTTCGGCCCCACGCGGAACGCCTTCTGACCTCGTGTGCCTCGCCACTCACTACCGGGCCTTTGTCCCTCAGGTTTACTTGTAAGACACTCGGTGCTGGAAGTGTCGACTTGGCGAGCACGCTCCAAGGAGTAGCTTCGGGCCTTCGGCTTTTCGCTGAACAGTTTCTGACCTCATATACTTCGCTCCTCACCTTCGGGCTTTCGGCCCTGAGGTGACATTCGAAGCTAGAAATTGCCGATTTGGGCTCGTCTTTCGGGCCTTCGGCCCTCGGGCTCGTATCGAGGGCGAGCGAGCGTGCTCCGAAGAGAAGCTTCGGGCTTTCGGCTCTACGCGGAACGGCTTCTGACCTCGTATGCCTCGGCCCTCAGGTTCATTTGTAAGACACTTGGGGCTCGAAATTGTCGACTAGGGCTCGCCCCTCGGGCCTTCGGTCCTCGGGCTCGTATAGCAAACGTGCTCCAAGGAGAAGCTACGGGCCTTCGGCCTTTCACGGAACAGCTTCTGACCTCGTGTACTTCGCCTCTTAGCTTCGGGCCTTCGGCCCTCAGGCTTACTTGTGGCACATTCGGGGATAGAAAGTCGCCACTTGGCACTTACCTATTTTTGTAGCTCCTTAGAAAAACATCGGTAGGGAGCTCATTCCACAACCGAACTGTTCGAGAGTCAAACTTATAGGTATATTTAGACTGCTCTCTAAAAAGATTAAAAATTTTGAAAATACCCCCGGCGGATGTACTCAATTGAAAAATAATTAAATAATGCATTTGAAAATCCCCCGACTCTGTAGGAAATTATTATTATTAATCGTTTATTTCATAAAGACACATCAATTTACACAAAATTAACTACACTGCCAAACTGCGTAACAGTTTGTTGGCAGTTAGAATGCTCTTGATACACTTGTGTCCTTATATCTAAGTATGTAGTTATAGTATTCATGCGGTCGCTGTAATAAGGTAAATGTCACAGTGCTCAACACTGACCCAATACCTCAACCACTTTCAATCTTATGTCATAGTAATAGAGGTGAGAAACAGGTGTCAACTATTGGGTACTGAGGCATCAATCTCTGGGACGTTTACCCCAGACGTTTTAAATAATTACATATAGATTTATCTTATTTAGATGAGGGTGTGGCGCACCACTACGAGCTGCCCACATCCCTATGATCGGCGCGTCAATGTCATTCGATTTTTCCTACGCGACCGAAAATCTTGTATTATACTCGGTTTCGTCCTCTATATTAGCATAAGACACACGTAGTATCGCGTAGCGCATGCCATTTCACACTATTTTGAGATATATTGATATTTTTTTTTTTTTTTTTGGAAGGTAGATTTGCCTACCAGCTCCCGGCTGTCAACCTGTTCTTCATTCGCTTTTTAGTGCTCCGCCGTTTCACATCGCGCTCCCGTGTTAAAGTTACAGAATAAGATTTATTAACGTGAAAAATATGTCTAAACGTAAACGTGAAAAGGATAAAGATAGTTACGACTATTTGTTAAAGAAAGTTAAACGATTGGAGAAAAGATTGCGATCGACAGATCGTCACAAACATCGTGACTCACCGCCGCCCGCTGAACAAGCGGCGAATGGTACAACAGGTATGAGATACAAACCTTATTCATAACCTACTAAGGTCTATTTGGACACATTGCTAAATTGAATGCAAAAATGTGTTTACTTGTTTTCAAACTGATGTTGGCAATTACATAACAATAAAATTCAAATCAAATGATAAATACTGAATGATTTAGTTGTATCTAATCATTAAAAATGATATTAGCAAGTGTCATGTTAACTTTACAATGGAATTACGAACTCGCATAGCCTTGACCGTTTTTTTTTAGCACCATAGATACCTATTGAGATATGAGATGGCGCCACCGTCATCATGTTTCCTTTGGCTCCGTATAGTTTTATTGTTTAAATTAGTAAAACTGTAAATTACACACCAGTAACATGTAATTAGTGCTACATTTACCTTAATTCACAAGTGGAACTGTTATCAAAGTCGAAAAGTGCGTAGGAACTGATAAATTTCGAAACAAAAAGTGCTACACCGAAGAAAATTGAAACAAAAACAATCAACAAACAAAAACAATAACATGGAATTAAAACCTTAAGTCTTCGAATTAATGAGTAACAAAGTGTTTGTGCGTAATTATATACTGTAATTACAGTGAAAATTGATATTGTGTAACAAAAATAAGTGAGGGTGAATATAAATCGGCAAAGATCACCTCCTAACGAATATCTGACCAATACACAAACAATATCAGTATATGAGCGTACATTTCGCACGGTTCTCAACTAGACACTTTGGTCCAGTGGTGTAAGCCATTGCTTTTTGGTACATAACTAACACATGCCTGCAGCGACGGTGCGTTCGATCCCCGGCCGCGCATGAGCAATTTTTGTATTTATGTTTGGGACCAAGAAACAAAACAAGTTGAAGAAACATAATAGTGGAGCCACTGAGAACTCCGAATTGAATAATAAAATTGATGTTAACACCGATCACCAGAGGGCAGCACTTGGACGAAATATGACGACAACTAGGAGCAAAGCAGCGCTTGCGCAAGCAGAGATACAACTTACAACAACGACAAAAGAGTTAAAAAAAGCGCAACAACTTAACATAAAACTGTTGAAGGAGCAAGATGAATCTGCGGAGGACTACGCCAAGCTAACATCGCAAGTGGTTACACTCAAAACTCAGTTAGCAAATTTGGACTCAGAGCTGAAGAATGTCTGTGACGAACGGGATG
Organism: Epiblema foenella; assembly: GCA_963556455.1. Taxonomy (NCBI): domain Eukaryota; kingdom Metazoa; phylum Arthropoda; class Insecta; order Lepidoptera; family Tortricidae; genus Epiblema; species Epiblema foenella. The sequence goes on from OY747102.1 coordinate 12,912,324, forward strand.
AGCTGAAACGCATATTAGAAGAGCAGTCACCCGATATTCAGGAATATACAGATGCCTTGACAATTATTCAAATGCATGAAAAAAACGAAGCGCTGTTCCAAGAACTCCAGCTGTCACTTGAAACCGAAAATAGTTCTAAGATAGAAAAACTTAATCAAGAAATCAATGACCTACAGATAACCATCGTGCAATTGCAGAGTGAAAATATCCAGCTACTGACGAAAACTAAACCAACATGTTATTGCACTAATGATGATAATAATAAGATTATCAACTCCAACAAACGGGTGCTACAAAAGCAAAAAGAGCCAAGCGCACTAGTGAAGAAAAATAGAAAAACTACTCCAATGAAAAAAACAAAATCCATAAAGTCGGCCTCATCCAAAAAAACAGCGCCTAACAATAAGTCACAAAAGAATAATAATCCTAAGGATAAGACGGTAACTATTTCAGGAACTAGCGATAGTAAATCCACCACAGTTTCAAAACGTAACAACGCGCAAAACCTACCATTGACTCCCTTAACTCAAATTCAACCCGAGCAGTCAAAACAAGAACTTGATCTCCAATCGCCTGCCCTGACACAAAACGAGCCACCGAAGGACCGAAGCTCGTACCTGGACAAAAGTAATGAAAAAGCTGCAATGATAATATTATGTGATGAGTATGGGAAGTCTTTGGCACAATACGTGAAAAAACGTTCATCTTACTACAAATCAGTATTCTCGATGTGTAAGCCATTCGCAGGACTTAACGAGATAATTGGAAATATCGAATCTGCCACAAAGGAACTGAAGATTGGGGATAGCGTCGTAATAATCGCGTCCAACGAGCATAACTACAGTTTAGCGAAAATCAGGGAGGCCGTGAAGTGGTGTAACCTTAAGAAACTTAAGCTTCAAGTAACGACTCTGCCATATGATAAAAACTGGACATCGAATAGTAGAAAATCCAAGATAAACAATGAATTATATAATTTAATCGAAAGATCTAATGGTGTTACTCTAATTGAAACAAACGATTTTAGAAAGAGAATTGTAAACGGAAAAAATGAATTGTCTAACAGTTTTCTATCATATCTATGTAACCAAATCACCTTAAACTCGATGTTTGAGTTCACTCACCAATATAGTAATTTAATAGCTGTGACATGTACCGATAAGAAGGAAAGCCCTGACACTTTGTCTTTTTTAGGGAGAAGTTCACAAGGTCAAGAAAATCCAAGGTAGTACACTTCTCGGTAATGCATCAAAATTGTCGTAGTTTCCGAAACAAACAAATTATCATAAAAGGCCTTGCTGATAAATTTGAACCACATGTTTTAGTACTGTCTGAGTCCTGGCTATGTTTGGACGACGTACAGATAGTAACAATTCAAGGGTATGTCCACGCTAGCTACTTTGTAAGGGAAAAATATGCCCATGGAGGTGTCTCTGTCTTTGTAAAAAACGATATAAAACACAAAAATTGTAAGAACATAGACAGTCTGTCAATAGAATATCATTGTGAATTATGTGGAATAGAAATTGACATTAACATTAAAAAAATTGTAATAATAGGTATGTATAGGACTGGAAAAGGAAACTTTGAAGTTATGTTAGACACACTAAATACTTTATTTAATCTGCTGAACAGTGTTTATTCAAGAAATGGTATAATTTTAGTAGGTGACTGGAACATAAATTTTTTATGTGAATCGCGCCAAAAAGAATGTATCGTAGACTTATTGTCGTCGCAAGGATTAGCAAATGTCGTGACGTTCCCTACGAGAGTGGATGGAGCATGTAAGACATCTATCGATTGCGTCGTAACAAATAAAAATATGTCAGACGCTACTGTGAAACCCATCCCAACGGGTATCTCCGATCACGACGCTCAATTATTAGAGTTTCCCTATAACTTGATGCGTCAACCAGAATATAGAGAAATTGTAAGTAGACCATATAGCGCGCAAATAGTTACTGATATGTGTCAAGCAATGTTATCATACAACTGGCAAGAAGTAATTGAAAATGACACTAGCAAACAATTTGACATTTTTATGAGGAAATTAACATGGAATATGAGCATACATATGCCGATTAAGCGGACAAAGAAAAAGTTGAGCTACCGTGCACCTTGGATGACGGAAATGCTTCTAAAAGTACAACAGGACATAGAAGATTTACACTTTTTCAAGAGACAATACCCTGAAATAGAGTTAGTGGATACAATAAATAGAAAAAAGTTCATGAGAAAAACCCTATATGAAGACAGCAAAAGAATATATATAGACAAAAGAATACGAACATCTAAAAACCCAAAAAAGGAAGTATGGAACATCATTAAGGAGGAAACAAATAGCACTATACTCGAAATTAATTGGGACATTATTGATCGAAAAACAAAACAAAGGGTAACTTCCAAAGACTTACCCAACTACATAAACAACTACTACGTAGAAACAGGTCTGAGTCTCAAACAAAACAACCCGCCAGACCATACAGAAGCCATGCGAGCTCTTCAGATTCAGTCCCTATTGCCGAAAGAGAAAGATATACCAGAATTTAAATTCGATACTGTTAGTTCTGATGAATTAATAAACCTTATAAAACACAAAGTATCTAAATCATCAACTAAAGATATCTATGATATTTCCGGGACCATGTTATATGACATTATATTCAACTTAAAAGACCTAGTTACATCACTTGTGAACAACGTTTTAACATCAAGTAATTACCCTAAATCATTGAAACACGTTCGGCTGTGTCCTATTTATAAAGGAAAAGGAGAAAAATCAGACATCGCCAACTATAGACCGATAAACATAGTACCAACTATTTCTAAATTGGTGGAGTCAGTTATATCCAGAAATCTAATGCAGTATCTTGAAGAAAATAAATTGCTAACCGACGCACAATATGCATATAAAGTTGGCAGATCCACGACGACCGCAACGCTAAAGTTTACCAAAACGGTTGTAAACCTCTTAGAAAGACGAAGTAAAGTTGCTGCAATATTCCTGGACCTTTCGAAGGCATTCGACACCGTAGATCATAAACTATTGCTCTCCAAATTAGGTGCCTATGGTGTCAAGGGAGAAAGTGCCAGACTGCTGAAATCGTTCCTCGAAGAACGTGAACAGTTCGTAGAAATAAATATCGACGGTAAACGGCAGCGCTCCGAAGCGCAGACAACTAGAATAGGCGTCCCGCAAGGATCTGCATTAGGAAACAGCTTCTTCTCTATATTTCTGAATGACTTGGCGAGTATTGATATCGACGGTGACATGATCCTGTACGCAGATGATACGACAGTAATAGTAAATGCTAATACAAAAACACAGCTAATAGAAAAAATAGGAAATACAATAACAATATTAAGTAAGTGGTTCGCAATAAATGGCCTGAAACTAAATGCAGAAAAAACAAATATCATGATATTTGAAACTAAAAATCGGCTCATAGAGAAAACGGACATTACACTACCAAATGGTGTCAAAATACAAAATGAACGAAGTGTTAAACTTCTCGGCTTTCATATTGACCCATTAATGTCATGGAAAGACCATATAAATTCACTATGTAGCAAGTTATCAAAAGGAACCTATGCTCTAAGACAATTAAGACCACTTGTATCAGAAAGTTGCTTAAAAGAGACGTACTACGCGTATGTACACTCCCAGCTCTCTTACGGGATCATACTTTGGGGCAACTCAACGGATTATGAGCGCATACTAAAGATGCAGAAACGTGCAATTAGAGTACTTGCTTATGCAAAGAACAGAGATTCGTGTCGGGAACTCTTTAAAAAATTTGGAATTTTAACATCTGTCTCAACTTATATATTGGAAGTATTGATGTATGTAAAACGTAACCCAAATGAGTTTCAAAGGAGAGGTGAAAATAGTATAAGACCTATGCGAAATGTTCATGACATAAAAATAACCTCTTCCAGACTTAAAATCTCAAAAAAACTGCCGAAATTGATTGGTCAAAGATTATTTAACCAACTTCCAGCAAGCCTTAAAACAATCACTAAGGACATCTCATTTCGCCATCATGTAAAACGACTATTGCTTGAGAAAACACTGTATAGCCTAGAAGAATTCTTCTCGACCGATTATGAGAACATTACTCTCAATAATGACTAATTTTTGTATCAGTATACATAAATTTATTATTAATTATACTAAAATATTGTTAATTAGCTGTAACTTGCTATATGAATTAATTGTGATTTATGTTGTGTTTTGTTATGATTTGTTATACGCTATTCTATCTAATAGCACTAATTATTATTATTATTATTATTTTATTTATTCTGAATTGACATTAAGTAATTAACAATTGTAGTGATAATTTGATAAACTAATCAAATAATGTGTACAGCTGACGAATCATAATTTTGGAAATTTTATCGTGTATACTAATTTTATTGTATAATGATGGAATTGTAAGATTGTGATAATAAAAAAATCTGAATCTGAATCTGAATCTATTACTTTTGTTCGAGTTGCGGGCAGTACAATGGGACTGTTTCCTCTCAAACAAAGTAAATAGTTCGCATATAAGGCGTATACGCCGACGAACTTTATATGACTGTACATAAGTTACGCACTTATATACTGGTATATAAATAAAAATTTAATACCGTTTTCTCCAATAGTAGAACAAGAAAGCGATCTGTATTGCTCATTTTTAAAATGTACGGCCGCGGACAGTACTTGCAATGCACTGGGACTGTTCCATGCCGATAATTGCCTTTGCAGACAACCATAACAATCGCAATCTATTTATTATTTCTATTTGTTACGTGTTCTTTTTTCTTTGAACACTTCGTACAATGAGCGTAGTATACACACTAAAAAGTGTTGAATAACATAGTTTGGGGACAGTTCTTGTTAAACAAACATGCGACTGTCACTTACAAAGTTATTATATACTTCGCGTTCATAAGGCTGTGTCTCGATTTCAGACACTGACCTTTTAGACGCATGGACGCTTCCTGATGAAGATGTCAATAATGCGTCACCAGCAGAGGTGGAACAACCAGATTCAGATAGTTCATCTTCTTCGGATAAATCCGCCCGCCGGCGCTCAGCTTCCGGCGTTGCCTCACAGGAGCCCGCTGTTGTCCCGCCAGCGCCGGTCGCAACTACGTCATCTACTACGATCGCGCCGCCAGTAGAAGCACCAGCTATTGCCGTGGTCGAGAATGTTGAACAGGCAATTACCACCGACCCTATGGCTTCACAAACCGAAGAAAGCCTAGACCCTGAGCTGTTGGAAATATTAGGGTCTGACCCAACGACTGTAAAACAATACGGCAAAGAGATACAAAAGGATATATCAATTAGATTACAACACTGCGCAACCAATGGGTTAACAAAAGAATTGCGCAAAGAATTTAAAGACCGTTATTTGACACCTGAAAATTGTAAGCTCATAGATCCTCCTGAAATCAACGCTGAAGTAAAAGCAGCGGTATCGGACATCGTACTTAAACGCGACAAAGCTATTGAGAATAAACAAAAACAGCTTACCGCTGCAATTAGCTGCCTGGGCGAGGCCATAACGATCCTCATGTCAAGCAAAGACAAAAATACGCCCCTGCTTAAACTTTTAATGGATTCCAGTAGAATCTTATGCGATTGTCAACATGCTGATACTATAACCCGAAGAAATTTCTTATTAAATTCTATGAAGAAGGAAATGAAAAATCAACTTCAAAATACAAAAATTGACAAGTACTTGTTTAGCGAATCTTTAGCTGACACCCTAAAATCAGCCAAAGCCATAAACAAATCAGGAGCGGACCTCAAAATTTCAGCGCCTAAGCCGCCTACCAAAAAATCTACATATCAGCCATCCAAAAATTTAAACTGGAAGCCGGCCCCAGCTCGCAGGCAGCAGGGACCGCCGCGGACGAAGGAGCCTGCTACGACCTCGACGCGACATCGCTCCATGACCACCTCGAGGACATCGCAGCATCAGCACTATCAGCAGCAGAAATCGAGCCGCAGACATCGTTAAAAAGGGTAACGTTAGGAGGTAGACTATCTCAATTTTACGCACAATGGCTAATGATCACTGATGACCCTACTGTGTTATCATACATTAAGGGTTATAAAATCCCTTTTTCCAAACCAGTTTCACAACTAGCGCCACCTAGTGCAAGAATGTACTCTAATGTCGAAAAAGCACATATACGTGATGCTATTACAGACTTGCTATCAATCGGAGCTGTCTCTCAATGTGAGCCATGTGCCGACCAATATTTATCGCCATTTTTTCTAGTACCCAAGCCGAATGGAAAGATGAGGTTCATTTTAAATTTAAAGTCCTTAAATAAATACATAGATACTTTCCACTTTAAATTGGAGGATTTACGTACCGCCTTAAAGCTGATTTCCAGGGATTGTTATCTAAGTACGCTAGATTTAAAAGATGCTTACTTTCTTATAAATATACACAAAGATTACAGAAGGTACCTCAGATTTCAATATGAAAACTGTGTCTATGAATTTAATGTACTTCCATTCGGCTTGAATACAGCCCCGTACGTTTTTACTAAAGTAATGAAACCAGTAGTAAAATTGCTAAGGTCGTGCGGATATTTGTCTACCATATATTTAGACGATCTGTTACTCATTGGCAAAGATTATCAGGATTGTCTGAGGAACGTAATCAATACCGAGAAGCTCCTTACATCTCTAGGCTTTATCATAAATACTGAAAAAAGTAATCTCAAGCCTTCAAAATCATGCAAATTTTTAGGTTATATTATAGACTCCAACAAACTTCAAGTTACCCTCCCTAAAGAAAAGGTAATAAAAATCAAAACCGAAATTGAGAGATACTCAACATTAAACCGCTGTAAGATCAGAGATTTCGCCAGTTTTGTCGGTCTTTTAATATCAGCCTGCCCAGCTGTCGAGTACGGCTGGCTTTATACAAAACTTTTTGAGAGGTGCAAATTTCTTAACTTAAAAGACCAAGACAATTACGATGTATATATGACCATCCCAAATACTCTATGTGCAGACTTTGAATGGTGGAGAAGAAACATAGAAAATTCCAGTAGTAAAATTAAAGCCGATTATTACGATTTAGAAATTTTCTCCGATGCCTCAACTACTGGGTGGGGGGTAGCGTGTGGAGACCAGACAGCAAGCGGGCCGTGGAATGAAGACGAACGAAAAAACCACATAAATTTGTTAGAGATTATGGCAGCTTTTATCGGACTTAAAATATTCTCGAAGACATTAAATAATGCTCAAATTCTACTTCGCATTGACAATACCACCGCTATCTCCTATATCAATCGGATGGGAGGAATTCAGTTCCCCCATTTGACAGAGATCACAAAGCAACTTTGGCAATACTGTGAAACAAAAAAGTTATTCGTGTTTGCATCTTATATCCGCTCTGCAGATAACTTTGTTGCAGATCGGGAGTCAAGGCGTACGCATCCGGATATTGAGTGGGAACTAGCCGATTACGCGTTCCAACATATTTTAACTAAATTCGGTTGTCCAAATATAGATTTATTTGCTAGTCGAATAAACAATAAGTGTACAACTTATGCGTCTTGGCACAGAGATCCTGACGCGTATGCGATAAATGCATTCACAATTTCCTGGTCCAACTTCTACTTCTATGCGTTTCCCCCATTTACCATGATATTAAAGTCACTAAGAAAAGTTATTAATGATAAAGCCAGAGGTATAATGGTAGTCCCACAGTGGCCCACGCAACCGTGGTATCCACTTTATAAAAGTTTACTGGTCTCAGAACTTATTGTATTCAAAGCAAATAATAATCTTATTTTGTCTGCTACTTCCAGCCGCCAACAGATGCGTGCCAAGATTACCCTGGTGGCAGGAATATTATCCGCGAAGCGATGCTAAGAAGAGGCATCCCACCATCTTCTACGGAGATAATGTTGGCATCGCTTTCGGATAATTCGTACAAGCAATATGAAGGGTGCTATAAAAAGTGGTTCATTTATTGTAATGAGAATAAATTGAACATTTATGACATATCAATTCCAAATCTAATAGGGTTTTTTACGAAGCTGTTTAATAAGGGTGCCCAATATGGAACGTTAAATTCTTACAGATCTGCTCTATCCTTGATTTCTAGTTCAAAAATTTCTGACAATGAAGATTTGAAAAGATTTTTTAAAGGAGTATTTCGTTCCAGGCCCCCTCTTCCTAAGTACAATGAAACCTGGGACACTTCGATAGTGTTAAACTTCCTATCAAAATGGTATCCAAATGAAAGTTTAACTCTCGAGCAATTAACTAAGAAGTTAGTAACACTTTTGGCTCTCGTTACCGCTCACAGGGTACAAACTCTGGCCAATATCAAAATATGTAATGTCGAGATATGCTCGACCAAAATTAAGATAAAAATTCCAGACCTTATAAAAACCTCGCGAATCGGTTCCAGTCAACCATTATTGAACCTACCATTTTTCAATGAAAGGCCAGAGATTTGTCCAGCAAGAACAATAAGTACTTACCTGGAAAAAACTGCGAGAATTAGAAATCAGGCAGATTGTCTGTTTATAAGTTTTAAAAAACCTCACAAACAAGTCGGTACACAAACATTAAGTAGATGGGTTAAAAATGTTTTAACTTTAAGTGGAATTGATACGTCATCGTTCACTGCGCATAGTACCCGGCACGCCGCCTCATCTGCCGCGCTAAGATTAGGAGTCAGCTTAGATAAGATACGTAAAACTGCGGGTTGGAGTTCTAACTCACAAACATTTGCTAAATTTTATAACCGCCCGGTAAATGATTTAACGGATGATGATGATTCCTTTGGTTTGACAGTAATGAGGAGTTAACTTGATTATTATATACTCAATCAATATGTTCTAATGAAAACATACAAATTACTTCAGAGATACTAAGTTATCTACAATAAATATGATTTTGGTGAACCATAAAGTATTTCATTGCATACATAAGTCATACTTTTACGATCAATATCTCTAAAAGTCTACGTGTGTCTTATGCTAATATAGAGGACGAAACCGAGTATAATTAGAGATTAAACGAACTTACCTGTAAGTGAAGTTCTATCCTAATTATGCGAAGGTTTCGTCCGAAGATATTAGCAACCCTCCCCCCCCATTAAGTCATGGTATAACTTCCCATTGATCGTAAAATTATGAATAGCCTGCTAAAGGCCTTACTCTAAACGAAATGAAGAACAGGTTGACAGCCGGGAGCTGGTAGGCAAATCTACCTTCCAAAAAAAAAAAAAAAAAATCAATATATCTCAAAATAGTGTGAAATGGCATGCGCTACGCGATACTACGTGTGTCTTATGCTAATATCTTCGGACGAAACCTTCGCATAATTAGGATAGAACTTCACTTACAGGTAAGTTCGTTTAATCTCTAATTATAATTCATTGTAGAATACTTAATCCTTTGTACATATTCATAAAACGTTTCATTATAAATAACCATCCTACTCTCGCTTATCATTTCTGTATATATCATAAAGGCACCAACTGCGGTGCTAAATTGGTGACCGGCGACGTTCAAATTCAAAATGAACGAAAATTTTCATGATTCCGTTGCCGAAGAAATTGTTTTGGAAGAAGCGACTCCAGCGGTAGACCGCGTGGCAGTGCGATTACCACCATTCTGGGCAGAAGACGCGGAAATATGGTTCGCTCAAGTCGAGGCGCAATTTGAAATTTCCGGTATTACAACGGATTCTACTAAATATTTCCAAGTGATTCGTGAGTTAGATCCTAAAACAGCCCGCGAAGTACGGGATATTATTACGAAGCCCCCAAAAGAAGGAAAATACGAAAAACTAAAAAAAGAACTTATAAAAAGACTGTCAACGTCACAAGAAAACAAAAGACATCAGTTGCTGCAATTTGAAGAGCTTGGAGACAGGAAACCAAGCCAATTTCTTCGTCATCTTCGAGGATTAGCCGGCGATAGTGTCACTGACGATTTTCTTCGGAGTTTGTGGTCGAGTCGTCTACCTACACAAGTGCAAGCCATCATAGCTTCGCAGACCACGGCTTCATTGGACGACATCGCTGTTCTCGCAGACCAAATCATCGACGTAACACCGTGTACATCCTTCAACCAGGTCGCAAGCATGAGCTCGTTCGAAGACATGCTTAAGAAGATGGAACAATCTATTACTGCGCGCATCCAAAACGAAATGTCGCAGCAGATCGCTCAGCTCAGCGTTCGTGGCAGCAGTGCTCATCGACGTTCGCGTTTCAACAGAAACAGATCTCGCAGTCGCAGCAGATCCAAGTCACATGGTCGGTATCAATCCGTTAAAGCAGGTATGTGCTGGTATCATAGCCATTTTAATACTAATGCACGAAAATGCATTCCGCCATGCAACTTTCAAGCGGAAAACTGAAACGACAGTCTGTCGCGGCGGCTGATGACTGTCGCTCCTCTACCAGCCGCCTATTCATCACGGACAGAGTAACTAAAATTCAATATCTTATTGATACCGGATCTGATCTCTGTGTTCTGCCGCGCAAGTTTATGCCCAAGTGCAAGTCGCCAGACAGCTACTCGCTTACAGCTGCAAATGGTTCTATCATATATACCTACGGCATTATCAAGCAAAAGTTAGACTTGGGATTGCGCAGGGATTTCACCTGGAACTTTGTCGTTGCAAACGTAGATAAACCAATAATTGGTTCCGATTTCCTTGCTCATTATGGCCTTGTTATCGATTGCAGAAACAGGAGACTTGTTGACAGTTTAACAACCTTGACAACCACTGGACAGCTCAAGCACTGCAACCAAACCAGCATAAAGGCAATATCCGGTAACAGTGAGTTCCACCGCTTGCTAGCAGAATATCCCAGCTTAACGAAACCATCTGGACTGCCGCGAGAGGTAAAACATTCCACTGTTCACTATATCCGGACTACTCCAGGCCCACCAGTATTTTGTAGACCACGCCGTTTAGCTCCAGACAGACTCAAGATTGCTAAGGATCAGTTTGAAGAAATGGTTCGTGATGGCGTAGCACGACGATCTGATTCTCCATGGGCATCGGCGCTTCATCTGGTGCCAAAGAAAGGAAATGGTTGGCGGCCGTGCGGAGATTACCGTGCTCTCAACGCGCGCACGATCCCTGATCGATATCCCGTCCGCCACATTGAAGATTACGCTCATCGACTTGCAGGTAGCAAAATCTTTACTAAAATAGATTTGGTCAAAGCCTACAACCAAATACCTGTGTATGTGGATGACATTTGCAAGACTGCGGTGACGTGTCCCTTTGGAATGTTCGAATTCCCTTTTATGCCCTTCGGTCTTCGGAATGCTGCCCAAACCTTCCAGAGGTTCCTGGATGAGGTACTCCGAGATCTGGACTTTGTCTACTCCTACATTGATGACGTACTTATTTACTCCAAAGATGCGGAACAGCACTTAGATCATCTACGGCAAGTGTTTGACAGGTTCCAAGAGTACGGCATGCTCATCAATGAATCCAAGTGTGCTTTTGGTCAGAAAGACGTCACATTTCTTGGATTTACCATCTCTGAAGAGGGCACACGTCCTATCGACGACAAGGTAAAATCTGTGCAGGAATTTCCCCCGCCGAAGACAGTCGGTGGCTTGCGCAGGTTCCTCGGCATGCTGAACTTCTACAGGAGATTTGTACCTCACGCGGCCGAAGACCAAGCCCCTCTTCACGACATGTTATCAGGACCTAAAATCAAAAGTTCTACCCCACTGATTTGGACTGAACTTCAATTAGCATAATTTCAAAATTGTAAATCTGCTCTGGCAAAGTCAACATTACTGGCACATCCTATAATAGACGCTCCACTCGCCCTCGTGACCGACGCTTCGAGCGTGGCCTTAGGCGGGGTGTTGCAACAGCTTGTGCACGGACAATGGCAACCACTAGCTTTCTTCTCCAAGAAAATGACACGGCAACAGACGCAGTACAGCGCATACGATCGGGAGTTGCTCGCTATTTATGAGAGTGTCAAGCATTTCCGGTACATGGTCGAAGGTCGACACTTTGTAGTTTATACTGACCATAAACCCATTACTTTCGCTTTTCAGCAAAAGGACAGGAAATGTTCTCCGAGACAATTTAACTACCTTGATTTCATTTCGCAGTTTACAAGCGACATCAGGCACATCTCGGGGAAAAACAACATCACCGCTGACGCGCTCTCCCGTATCGAAGCTATTGCCGTACCGCCAGATTTTGAAGCTATCGCGCAAGCTCAGCAGGAAGATCCCGAGTTGCAGGAGCTTATCGTCAAGCGATCTTCATCGCTGAAACTGGAGAAAGTACCCGTGCCAGGTACCAATGTTTACTTATATTGCGACACTTCTCAAGCAAGGCCCCGTCCGTTCATTGTTAAGGAGCATCGGCGGAGAATATTCAACTCAATCCACGGCATGAGCCATCCAGGTACGAGGTCTACTACTAAACTAATAACTCAGCGGTTCGTATGGCCTTCAGTACGCAAAGATTGCGGTACCTGGGTGCGTGCGTGCGAATCTTGTCAGCGTGCTAAGATTCAACGCCATACAGTTTCTCCCCTTGCCGATTTCAAGCTACCAAATGAAAAGTTTAGCCACATCCACATTGATCTGGTCGGCCCATTGCCACCTTCATCAGGATACCGTTACCTTTTTACTGCCATAGACAGGTATACACGCTGGCCAGAAGCCAAGCCACTGTCTGACATCACAGCTGATACGGTAGCCCGTGCATTTTACGATACGTGGATATCTCGTTTCGGTTGTCCGCAAACCGTAACAACTGACCAGGGACGCCAATTTACCTCACGTATGTTTAAGGTCTTAGCAGAGCTTTGTGGTGCACAGCTGCGACACACGACAGCTTACCACCCACAAGCCAACTCCATGGTCGAGCGACAACATCGTAGTTTGAAGGCGGCCATCATGGCCCACAACAGCACGAAGTGGACAGACGTGTTACCAATCGTCCTCCTCGGCATTAGAAGTGCGTGGAAGGAAGATTTGCAATGCTCAGCTGCAGAAATGGTATATGGTGAGCCTCTACGCATCCCCGGTGAGTTCTTACATTCTCATAACTTACACACGCTGCAGCCTGATGACTTCGTCATACAGTTGAAGCGACAGATGGCACAACTTAGACCTGTCCCCGCATCAAGGCACGGAAACAAATCAGTCTTTGTTCATAAAGACCTCAGTTCATGCACACATGTTTTCCTAAGAAAGGATGCACTGCGTGGATCGTTAGAACCGCCATACACTGGCCCATATCGTGTATTAAGCAGGACAGACAAGACCGTCACTGTTGATTTATTACGAGGACCAGTGACAGTCTCCATTGACCGCGTCAAGCCTGCCTACATGCAGAACGACACAGCTTCACCTACAGGCTGCTCTAAGCCTCCAGCTGTTGTTCAGGCTAGGACCACTCGGTCTGGTCGAAAGGTAACTTTTCCTTTCCATTTTCAGGCAGGACTTTGATTCTCCCAGGGGGGTCCTGTGGCGCACCACTACGAGCTGCCCACATCCCTATGATCGGCGCGTCAATGTCATTCGATTTTTCCTACGCGACCGAAAATCTTGTATTATAATTCATTGTAAAATACTTAATCCTTTGTACATATTCATAAAACGTTTCATTATAAATAACCATCCTACTCTCGCTTATCATTTCTGTATATATCATAAAGGCACCAACTGCGGTGCTAAAAGGGCCCTAGCGGATGCACTTCGACCCATTGGGATCTTTTGTGCAAAATATATATATAGATAAAACATTTTTTATCTAAACGGTTAACTGGTTGCGAGATATATTTACAAGCCATATGTTTATTTTTCAATCTATACTTCATGCGTACGATTCAAACCTCCACCTCTTTTATTCGTATCTTACTAAAAAAATGTAAATATTATGTAAAATGAGGTTCAAAAGAGGTAGACCACTTTCTTAGCTGACTGTACGTAACCGCGGTAAGTATATATTCCATTATAAACCTTAGAATCAAGATGACTTCCAATTCACTGCGCCGAGACTGGTCCATGCGCCGGCCAGCATTGTTTTTCATACATATTCCAGTGAGGGCCGAGCCACTTCAGTGGGCCTGCCAGCAAAAAGTTGACTCCCATCAAAATCGCGTAGGTAGGAGTCAGTGCATGTCAATTATGAAAGCGCAAACACATTATGTAGTCGGATTATTTATTCCAGTGTCAGCACCGATATGGACCGAATCATTATTTAATTTGGGACTTCTCACGCGTTTACGAGCCCCAATGCAAATGAGTACGTCTGGTAGGAAAAAAATGTACTAAACTAACGTTAACCTAAAAATTCTGGGGGACGAAGGTGTTTGGAAGAATTAGCAATATAAAAACAGTATAAGTTATAAATCGTATTTTATTTATTCAATGAAAAAAAAAACGAACTTTCCTTGGTAATAAAAAAAACATTGTTTCACCAATTGTACTAAAATGCAAAAAAGTTCGTCTTTAGTGTTACCGACGCAGATTAGAACGTCTACCACTTGGTGGCGTCTCCTTTTGCATCTAAAACGGCTTTAATTCTGAGCGGCATTGTATCTACCAGCTGTCGACACTCTTCCGGGGTTGTTTCATTCCAAACACAGGTAAGTTTCTCTTTAAGATCAGCTTTTGATCTGGACGGGTCCTTTCGCAACTTCTTCTTCATTTTCCACCACAACGTTTCTATGGGAGACAAGTCCGGGCTGCTGGATGGCCACGACATGGTAGGTATTTTTTTCTTTTTCAGCCACGCCATCGTTGCTTTAGCGGTATGGCATGAGGCACCATCTTGTTGAAAAGTATACGCATTTTTATACTTTAACTTACGTATAGACGGCAGCAAACTCTCTTGTAAGATGCTTTTGTATTTTTCGGCATTGACGGTTCCATCTATAAATTGCAGACAGCCGACACCCTGTGCCGACATGCAGCCCCAAATCATTAAGGAAGCTGGAAACTTTACCTTACGCTTAAGACAATCTTTTTGAAATGCCTCTCCTTTTTCGCGAATGACTTTACTTCGTTCATCGCCTACTGTGACTTCAAATTTAGATTCGTCACTCCATATAATTTTACGCCACTGATCGACGGTCCAATTTCTGTACTTTTTGGCGAATTTCAACCTGTTAGTTTTCTGCCGTTGTGTAAGTAACGGTTTCTCTTTAGCAGTGTAAAAACCGTAGCCCATCCTCTTCATCACTCTCTTGCAAGTATCCACTGAAATGTTTTTTTTAATTGCGTCACGCCATAGTACCGTAAGTTCTCCAGCTCTTGCACGACGATTTTTCTTGATGATCTTCCTCAGAATCCTGTTTTCTGCTTTAGTAGTAATTCGTGGGCGGCCGGATTTCTTTAAACAAGAAATTTTGTCGTGTTTTCGATGATGCTCGATGATAGTTTGGATTGTAGACCTTGGCATAGAAAGGTCCTTGGCAATTTGGTACGTAGATTTGCCTTTATTGTTACTGGAGATTATAATTATCCGCACTTCTTCAGTCACTGGCTTACCTCGTGCCATCTCGATAGAAAAACGATTTGGAGTAATAAAAAATTAGGCTGAATTTGCCCTTTTATATAGTGGTTTGTCATTTTACATGACAGAGAATATTCCGTATTCAATTTGAAAATAATATTTTATATTACGAACCCTGGTAAACAGGTTTTATTTTAAATAGACGACCTATTTTGCCTTAAATATGAAGCAGACGTAATTATTTGCGTGTGAGATGTAATATTTATAATTAAATTATTTTAAAATAAATAACGAGATGTACACTTTGTACAACTCAAAACTAAGCTAGCTTTAGTGACATTGCGTCTAGTGTATTCCATTAATCATCAAAGTCGATTCGGGTAGAAATACTAGTTTTTGAAAAAAAATACGCATGCAGAATTGCGACTAGACGAGCTATTTTGCATTGGGGCTCGTAGTTTATTCAAGCAAAATTGAAGTGCCAGTAGTACACTTTGAATACTTTGATAGAGTTAAATAACCGGGAAGTTTTTGAATTTAAACATGCTGGAATGCATTTTTATTCCTGAGATCATCTCCTAACGGTATGATGGTATGAAATACGGAGTATAAGTTGATATGGATGTTCACGCGAAGGAAGTCGCGGGCAAAAGCTAGTTAATAATATAATCTCGGAATCCGTTAGCATCTACGCACTTTTTAGACTACGATCCAACAATAAAACTTAATTGTGAACTCACAACTTTTTAAATCTTGAAGAGATGTACATGCTTACTAAGTTACAAGTTACATGCGGCACAGTAAAATATGTTATAACTTTCGTAGGTACCTTATGAATTTGCTAATGTTGGCGAAAGTACATGTTTATGGAAATAAATGGCTCGACATAAATTACCTAACTAATTAGTTAGACCGGTACCTACTTATTTGTGGGTATTTTTAATAATTCATAGGTATTTATGTAGGTACCTACTCATAATCAAACTGATAACACAGAACGGATTTGATTACAATAGGTACATTTAAATATAATGATTACCAACTATAATATTTAAAGTTCAAGAATTAATGCGTACCACGTACCAATCTCAGAAATATTTGCCCCTACCGTGATTGAAAAATATAGTATAAATATAATATGAAGTATATAGATATTCGTTTCCTAACAACTGTTTTATAGAATGCTATTTCGCAGAATTGTCGCTGAGGCCCTATCCTGCATTTTTTAGAGAGCATAGTAGTATAGGTAGGTAGTTCTTTCGTTTTAAATACCTAACAATCCTCTTTGAAATTATATTTTTAATACGTACATTTTGTGAAACGCTATAGAAGCTTATTCATGCATGATTATTCTGCGTGGCAGATACCTATTACATACCTATAGGTTAGGTAGATCCAAAAAACGTTAAACTCAACGTATCATACTTAGTATTAAACTTCTAGTGGCTTCTAGGACCTAGTAAAACATAACATCACCTAAATTTAATAAAGTACCTAAATACATAATGCACAAAATTTACACCACCACTGTTTTATCAAAGTGTTGATTTATTCAAGCGGAGCCTTTAATTTCCCGCGCTCCTGGCTCCGTCCGCAAAGTTCCTGCAAGTCGCAAGTCGCCGGACAAACCGAACTTGTAATCCGGGAATCACCTTCCACCGCCGACCCCACAACTACTTATACCTACCCACTGACGCCGGACTCGAGAGACGACTCAGACGTTCCACTTTTAGATACTGAGAACATTTCAGAATTATTGAGATGACTATAATTGTAATTACAGAGCATCAGAATTATTCTACGATTTAAGTAATTTGCTTTCGTGCTATTCTCCTGTTCTATGCAACTTTTCAGGATAAGATGGCTTTACCAAATTATGATACCATAATAAGCAACTCCGATACAGCGTTTTTTAGAAACCTCCTTCTTATAATCCAGGTACAGGTTATAGTTACCTGGATTGTCAGTACCTGGGAGACCAAGCGAACGTTTTTGTGTTTTTTCCGGTGACAACGAGTTTTCCTGGGTTGGACTTTTAGCTAGGTTAATTGTTCGCCCCCCGAAAACCCCTACATTGCACATTTCATCGATATCGTTAGAGTAGTTTCCGAGATCACCGAAATAAATAAATAATTACATATACAAGATAGTACCTATATACATAGATTATAGATAGTAGTTAATAGATAACAGCTAGTTATCCACGTCCATATTTTGTTCAATAATACTTTACTTTTGTGTGAATTTCGGTTTATATAGTACAAATGCAAGTCCGAGGTCTAATAATATCCATCAAAAATGTAATTCCCTTCATCATAAATTTAAAAGTTAGACTCTTGTCGGTGTAGCTCTCTCCATCTGACTCTATCTAGGCTGCCGCCTCCTTGACCTCCTTATACGACACGACTGCTAATTTTCCTTTTATTTGTTTTATGTAGCTTATCCTTGGTCTTCCCCTTCCTCGCTTTCCTTCAAGTTTGCCTGCTATGATGTTCTTTATAAAATCATCGGTAATTAATTTGCTCTATACTCACTTTTCTATCTCGTCAAACTACTTCGTTAATATTGGCCACATTTGCGACATTTGTTAATAAATCAACTGCAAACTCGTCGCACAAAGCTAGAAAATGGTCCGTCTGAAGAGAGCTATGCGGGAGCGCCCTTAGATCAAGTAATCAGTATGAGTTCTCTGAACCAATTATAGGCTGTTAGCTTTTGGCGGTGAACATTATTAGAAACAACGGCACTTAAATGTATTTAACATCCCAACTCTTACAAAGTTAGGTAATCAAAGTAGAAATTAAGAAAAAAGTAGTTACCTGATTATTTCCCAGCACAACCTTCGTAAAAATGAAGCCTAATACTTACTTTATTATCTCTACGTAATCATCTGAGCCAAAAATGCCCCCTAGCTAGCCTAAACACACTTCCTACGAAACGACATTGTCTTTAATAATATCTGAGTAAATATAGCGGTAGACAATAACACTTTAAGGAAGGTCTATTCAATTATGTGTAATAGAGCATCGGGCGTGCTCCGGGGCCTGACCCCTAGATAAGTGGCCTCTGGGACGAATCGGTTTCATGAAATCCTGTCCCACAATCTCAAAAAAAGGAAAAGAATGGCTCGCAAACCAGACAAAGCTTATATAAGCATGTTGCTACATGGGTCTCCGCACCACAAGGCACTTAAGTGGCAAAGCTAAACGAATAAGAGGCGGACTATGATGACTAAGGACGTTATTTTTGTTCAAATCTTTAAAAGTATCTTAACTAAGCAAATTGCTTTCACGTACCATTTTATAGGTTCATATTTCGAATCGTTCTCGTGTTTGCTGTACTTTACTTGTAGGTAAGCTACAAGTAGCATTTAATAAGCTCCCACCCGCTTGGGTGGGATTCGTACAGCGAGAGCATACATACAGTGGACATATCTCCACTATCGAATGTGTTGATGCGTACGTATATATCTGCCTAACTCCCACTCATATATAGGAACTACTCGAGAAGAGGGAAGACCGTGCGGCTGCTGGCTTCTTGGGAAATCAATGAAATGTGTTCACCAAAAACACTGTGCCACATCAAAATATTTTTTCTACCCACACATTGACTGCACTTAGTTCTAATAATTATTATAAATATGTACAAAGTCATCTGTTGAAGAATATTATATACATTTTTGGTTTCATAATTGCCTAATCCGCCGTTTTTAATTTTATTAAATTTATACCTACGTTTTTTGGTTCCTCCTTCGTGCAGTTATTATTATAGCGGTAGACAATAACACTTTAAGGAAGGTCTATTCAATTACGTGTAATAGAGCATCGGGCGTGCATGTAGAATCATGCTATGCGAATGCTCCCTACCTCTGTTTAGGGGAACGTATTCGTCGGTATACTATTATTACAAGACGTAGTAGTGTAGGTACATAGCTAACCCACGCGTAGGGTGCTTTCGTACAATTTCCACCTTTTAGGAAAACCGCCATTGCTTGATAATGTTATTTCATATAAACATAAACTTTACTATATTATAGCTAGACTAGCGGCCGCCCGCGACTTCGTCCGCGTAGATTTTAGATGGTAACAAAGATATAATAAAAGAGCTTTTATTGTTACTGTCAGTTGTCTGATGCTATTAATCTTATGTGAAAAATTACTCAAAAGAAAAAAATAAAGTCCGCCATCTTGGATTTGAAAATGGATGTCATTTTCATAATCGGCACCCCGAGGAACCACAAAGATGACATTAACACCCATATTAATTTTTAAGAAAAATAAATGTCTGCCATCTTGGATTTGAAAATGCATGTCATTTTCGTAATCCGCACCCCGAGGAACCTCGACGATGACACCCATATCGATTTAGAAGAAAAATAAATGTCCCCATCTTGGATTTGAAAATGGATGTCATTTTCGTAATCATCACCCCGAGGAACCTCGAAGATGACACCCATACCCATAACACCTATATCGATTTTTACGAAAAGTAATGATTTGCTCCCCGCACAATCTTGGAACCCCTTTTTACCCCATTAGGGGAACAATTTAGAAAAACGCTGAAACATGTTTTGATGTATTTAAACAGAGAGCCTATTTACGAAGTTTGAAATCTGTCACTTCAAAAAAGATTTGCTCCTTTACAAATATGGAACCCTCTTTTCACCCCTTTAGGGGAAAATTTTGAAAAACGCTGAAATACGTATTGTTGTATTTAAACATAGAATCTATTTACGAAGTTTCAAATCTCTAACTTCAAAAAAGATTTGCTCTCCGTACATAGTTGGAACCCCCTTTTCACCCCTTTGGAGGAGCAATTTCAAAAAACGCTGAAACAAGTTTTCTTGTATTGAAACAGAGAGTCTATATACAAAGTTTTAATAAATCTTTCACTTCAACAAAGATTTGCTTCCCGTACAAACATGGAACCCCCGTTTCACCTCATTAAGGGAGCAATTTTGAAAAACGCTGAAATACGTTTTGTTGTATTTAAACGTAGAGTCTATTTACGAAGTTTCAAATCTCTAACTTCAAAAAAGATTTGCTCCCCGTACAAACTTTGAAGCCCCTTTTCAACCCTTTAGGGGACGAATTTAGAAAATCGCTGAATTCAGTTTTGTTATATTTAAACAGATAGTCTAAATACGAAATTTCAAGTTTCGTGGTCCAAAAAAATTACGTTTCCCATACAAACTTTCATCCCTTGTTTTACCCACTTAGGGGTGGAATTTCATTGCAAAAATTCCGTCTTATCCCTTGCATACGTCATAAAAGTAAACTCTGCACAAAATTTAAAGTTTCTAGTTTCAGTAGTTTCGGCTGTGGACTTCTTTTTTTATTTAACACGCACATTCTCTGTCATTTATCTTTTCCCTTCTTCTGCTCACAGCTGCCACGGATTTGTACCTACACTTCTTCCAACTAGTCCCAAAGCGTAAATAAATAAATACCCAGGGTTCATTTTCGCAACGGCTCCTGAAATCGGATGACGCAATTTGAAGTACGAGTATACCTTATTTCGTTTACACAATTAAGGTAAGCCTTCCAGTAATCGACACCTTAGTGGCCAATAGATTACAGTAATTAATCATCAAACCACAGTATTGGGCCAGTGTTGAGTACAGAGACGTTTACCTTGCCAACATATTTAGAGCCAAGGAAGTTTATATGTTATTTCAGCAAACATAATATTTATAGTAGTCACTAGGACGGGTCATAAAGTAATAGTACATGCAGATGAAAACGCGAGCGCAGCGAGCGCGATTTTTTCGAACATTATGATACAGTGCGGAAAATACTTCATACATTTCGGTCTCCGGTTATAAAGCCATATCACATGTAGATGAAAACGCGAGCGCAGCGAGCGCGAAATTTTTGAAACAGTATGATGCAGTTTGGAAAATACTTCTTACTTTTCAGTCTCCGGTTATAAAGTCATATCACAACTAGATGAAAACGCGACCGTAGTGAGCGCGATATTTTTCGGACATTTAATACAATTGCGAAAAATACTTCATACGAGTCGCCAGAGATCTTTTCACGAGCCTTAGTAACCTAGTTAACATCGGTAGTATCCAAAACATTAAAAAATCGCAAAGCACACGATGTAAGTATCTGGTTACTTTTTAGGGTTCCGTACCCGAAGGGTCCTAATGGAGTACACAGAAGCTACGCAGCAAACAATATTAAAATAGTCGGCATACGGTAATCCACCTATATGCCTTCGCATAATTCCCTATGCCGTTGTTGTGCTTCATCATCAGGCCTTCTCAAGTTCCTGTACAGAGGCGTCTCAATAGATAGGTACTATCAAAAGAGTCTAATGACATATTATTACTAACTAAATACCTTGAAAACATGCCTTAAAATACGTTCTGATCCCAGCTACTCAGCAAACACAATCTAAAGAGCCCAAACACGAATAAGTTACTACATGCCATCGCAAAGTTCTCTATGGCATGGTTTTACTCCATCACCAGACCCTCAGAAAGTTATGTACGACGTCTGTTCATGCAACATAAACAAAAGGGACCAAAAACAAACAAAAATATTATCGACCTCTGCACAGTACCCTACTATGCTTTTCTGCTCCATCATCAGATCCTCAGAGTTAAAGTGCATGTACTCCACACCACATTCTATGCAAATCGTAAATACTGGCCCAGCAGTTCCGGAGAAAATGCACTCACACGCACTTTAGCAAGTGAAAAATGTTTACTGCAGCGCCCCCTGGCGAGTTATCATCGTAACTCCTAACTGAATTTCTGGCCGACTAAACTACAAACCTATTGCAGAAAACCGTTTCTAAATCGGTCAAGCCGTTTCGAAGATATTGATGTGCACACACAAACAAACAAACAAACAAACAAACAACCCCTCACCCTAAACGCATATACCTTCTCCGTTCCGTCGTGGGTAAAAAATACCTCGCTGGATACCAAATTGCGACATTCTAGGACACCTAAAAGTAGTTAAACATTATGATTAGTAAATACGTCAGTCAGTCAAAAATAGTACATTTAAGAAGTAGGTAAGAGCTTTTTTACAAATTTCAAATAAAATACTAAAATTTTGTTACTGGCGATTTCTGAATGTAATTTAAGACGTTGGTGCCTTTAAGAAAGCCAGAGTCATCTAGGTAGATGTCGACGTATGCCTCCCTACGACGTTGTAAGAGGAAAACGGTCGAGGAATTTTGGAGACGAGCATGGTTGTTCCGGTAGCTCAGTGGTTAGAGCAATTGGCCACGAATGCCAGAAAGTTGCAGGTTCGAATCCTGTTCGCCAGCTAATTTTTTTCAATTTTTCCGTTTTTTATGTAATTTCCGTTAGCAGCTTAATTTTAAATGTTAAATTAATTTAGAAGTTAATTATTTCAATTAGATTTCGGTAATTAGAAGATGGTTTTACAAGAATCTCGACATTGCAAGTGTGTAGTCAAAAAGGTTTTAAGTTATTGGGGGGCAAAAGTGGCCTCCCACACGACATGACACGATTTTAATGACGATCACGATTTTTACGTGACATGATTTTAATACATCTATAAAAGTTTCGGTTTCCGTTTCGGCTGAAACTAGAGCAAAGGTTTCAGTAAAAAAACATGTTTCGGTGGGACACTTAACTAGTAAAAACGTCAAAAAGATGTATTTTGCCGTTCTAGCAACTCACAGCTTCAGATAAAAAAGGATACTGTTGCAAATTTAATGTTTCATTAGTATGCGCTCGATTTATTATACGCAAAATGAATAATGGTTTGGTACATTAATTCAGAACCTTAAAGTCGGATGTAGTAGCTGAATGCGATGTACGTTCAGTCCTTGTACCTATTTTAAGATCTAGAGGGTATTTTATGAATTGGAGTTTGCAGACTCAAATTGCCTTACGCTTCCGAGACTAAACAAGAATTGTAAACAACTTCGATAAGCACTTTATCTCAGGGAATAAAACTTAAGTGCCCAAAAATTTAAAGTAATAAGATGTTCATTGGGTTACGTTGTTATGAATTTTCTAAATACCATCTCAATGTACGAGTAAGTTATTTAAAATTTTCCAAGAACCTCGTCTTGCGATTGATAGATTTCTTACTTCTTTCAATAACAATAACACAACGAATACTCATGTCAATACAATTTTGTTGGTGAATCTTCTAGAGTCGCAAGCGTCAACAGGCTCCGGTGTCTGCTTACCATCAAGCAGGTCGTAAGCTTGTGCATCCCCGAAACTGTAAAAAAAACGATTCGTAACAGTCAAGCTATACTGCTTGAACTCTGAATAATTATATATAAAAAAAAGAAAATCGCCCGTGCGTAGACCGTAGATAGCAGACGCTCGTGTGTGGATGAAACACACGAGTGTCAGCAATCTACGATCTACGCACGGGCGATTTTCGCAAAATGCTTACATACAAATCTGTAGCAATTGTAATGTAAACTATAACTTATAGAGGTCGCAGTTTTAATTTTTGCATTCTACAGCTGGTGAACATTAGGACTATTAGACAGCACGAGTACCTAATCTTAGAGATAATAAATCGAGTTATGAGCTTAGCAAATTATTTTTTATACCTAGATGATGTGAATCGTATGTATTTTATTTGGTAGTCTGAGAATAGAAATCCAATAAATAAATAAAAAACCGGTCAGGTGCGAGTCCGACTCGGGCACCGAGAGTTCCGCACACAGATGTGTACCGGTTCCAACACTATTAATTCAGGAAAACCTTAACAACATGGTGTAGAAATTAAACGCTATGGGTACAGCGCCGTCTATGGGCGAGTTTTTTTACAAATTTGAGCGACTGAATAACTTACCACCATACATACGGTGGTTTTTTAAGGGTAATTCTTTATCACGTGAACCGATTTTAATTTTTTTTTTCTTTGTTTGAAAGAAGGTATTTTCAGCATAATCGCGTAGGTATTTATAAAACAGAAATACATGCAAAGGTGATTAAATTACAAACATAGTATAGAAATGTTTTTTGATGATAAAAAAAAGAAAAAGTAGATAGAGCTATAGTTATATTTTTCCTGTAAAATATACATTGATATCAATGTTATGTAATAATGTCACATTTTTTTCTTAGTAAACTTCGGAGATATGGGGGGGGGACAGTACATTTTTTTTATTTCCCCTCATAAATCGAAAATGATGACATAAAAAAAATTGTTTCAGAATATGCAACTCAAGCCTTTTATATGACACCATACTTGACATATTCATTAGACTTTCAAGTTTTGAACCACCTATTCATCTATAATTTTTCGCAGAAATAAAAAAAAATATTTAAAACAACATTTTCTATGCATCTAGGTTACCTTTTTTTATAACTGTTCTAAATTTCAAATCGATATGATAAGTAGTTCTTGAGATATTTAGCGATGTGACAGACAGACAAAGTGAAACCATTCATAAAATCATTTTTGCCATTTTGGTAGAGAACCCTAAAACGAGAACTCCAAGTACTTAGTCGCAAATCGACACCTACACTAAATTCGCTAACCGGACCTGTCGACCCACGTGTCTTCCACTTTCATTCGATTCCAGCGGTGCGAGAATATGCCCTGTCTGAAACTGAATACAAAATCGAATCTAAAGTTCATAACCGATTTTGCAGCTACAAAAGTCTGCCTTTTTATAAAAGACTTATCTCCATCTTAATAGGAGCACGTGGGCTAAAAACATTTCACATTAGGTACCAGTAAAGGTACGAAATTAAATTAAAATGGAACGGGACGTTTGCTCCGGTACGCTCGGTTGAACGCTCGCTGGCGCGTACGACCCACTACGCTTGCATTTAGTGTCTCGTATATGAACAAAAACATACCTAAATCTCAGTTTAATCATGTTAACCAGCCCGCGGTAATGGTAATACGGGTATTCCCGGGGATGTTTTAACTTTACTTAATTAAATATACTTAGGCCGGGTTTTATAAAGATCCGTTAGACCAAATGTAAGATGAAATTTCAGTAACTCAGTACATTTTTTGACATAACAAACCGACATAAGGTCTAACGGATCTTTATAAAACCGAACCTTAGTGAATAAGTATTTCAGTTGTATTTTCTGTTAAGAGCCCTTATGTGTTAAAAAAAAACACTCATCTATTTGACACGTATCTTGACATTTTCTCAGTTTTACTATCTAGAACAGGACTATTGTGATCTTACGTCATAAATTTTAAATTCATATTTTGAATTTGTCATTAAGAAATATCGTTTCAAATATCGCTCATAAACGACCATTTTTGAACTAAAAACGGTTTGTTTTTCGCTCAAATTTTAGTACACGCAATAAAATTTAAAAAAATGTTATGTCACTATCTGAAACTTCTATAAAGTCACCGTATCCTTTAATCACTTTATTGGTATTATTAATACTTTTGTCATAATTTGAAATCAAAACATTTAAAAACTTATAAGGCCTCTTAAGTACCTAAGTACGTCTCTACGCCGTGAGCACTTCTAACGTAGGTTGAGTTTGCGTCGTATCGTATTAGACCGTGGGAGTGTCTGTATTCCCGGATTCTTCATCTATTTTTAAATAATACAACAACAACAACAACAAATATTCTTTATTGTTCACCAGAAAATACATTGAGAACAAGATTAAAATTAAACATGTTAATGGTAGACAACAGGCGGTCTTATCGCTAAAAAGCGATCTCTTCCAGGCGACATTTGATTGATGGAGACATATGAGAAAAATTTAACATGAGTAGGTGAAACAGAGATATTAAGTAGTATAAACAACCGAATCATAAGAAAGATCATACACTTACAATACTTACATAAATACACACATATATATATATATATATATACTAGCGGCCGCCCCGCGACTTCGTCCGCGTAGATTTTAGATGGAACAAAGATATAAATGAGGTTAATTTTTTTCTGTCAGTTGTCTGATGCTATTAATCCATTGTGAAAAATTACTCAAAAGAAAAATTAATGTCCGCCATCTTGGATTTGAAAATGGATGTCATTTTCGTAATCGGCACCCCTAAGAACCACAAAGATGACACCCATATAGATTTTTAAGAAAAATAAATGGCCGCCATCTTGGATTTGAAAATGCATGTCATTTTCGTAATCCGCACCCCGAGGAACCTCGAAGATAACACCCATATCGATTTTTAAGAAAAATAATTGTCCGCCATCTTGGATTTGCATGTCATTCTCGTAATTGGCACTGAGCTCATGCTCCCCGCACAATCTTGGAACCCCTTTTTACCCCATTAGGGGAACAATTCGGAAAAACGCTGAAACATGTTTTGATGTATTTAAACAGAGAGCCTATTTACGAAGTTTGAAATCTGTCACTTCAAAAAAGATTTGCTCCTTTACAAACTTGGAACCCTCTTTTCTCTCCTTTAGGAGAGCAATTTTGAAAAATGCTGAAATACGTTTTGTTGTATTTAAACATAGAGTTTATTTACGAAGTTTCAAATCTCTAACTTCAAAAAAGATTTGTTCCCCGTACAAACTTTGAAGCCCGTTTTCACCCCTTTAAGGGACGAATTTAGAAAATCGCTGAATTTAGTTTTGTTATATTTAAACGGAGAGTCTAAATACGAAATGTCAAGTATCTTGGTCCAAAAAAATTACGTTTCCCATAAAAAATTTCATTCCTTGTTTTACCCCCTTAGGGTTGGAATTTCCAAAAATCCCGTCTTATCCCTTGCATACGTCATAAAAGTAAGCTCTGGACCAAATTTGAGGTTTCTAGTTTCAGTAGTTTAGACTGTGCGTTGATGGTAGATCAGGACTTCTTCTTTTATATATTATTAAAATTAAAATAAAATAAAAAAAAACTAATACTATAAAATATGACTCATTTTTCATTCATATGGTTGTTCTGCCAGAAGGAGGTCGAATCCGATATAGGTATGTAGGGGAAAAGTATAGAGGGTGCCGACGTGACCCCCAGAAAAATCTGACATTCGAGCTACGTGGGAAAACTAAAAAGTTGGACCCCTGCCCGCCGAAACGGTGCCAGATAGGTGGGGTGTGCTCGACCAAATGTCATAGGGAACCGCGAGCAATTTGGTGGGGTGACATTTTTTTTGCCCTAAAATGACTTTTTTTTTACTCCCGTCACTCTTATAAGCGAAACCTGAGGGCCGAAGGCCCTCTGGTGAGCGGCTAGGCCAAGCGAGGACGAAGGCCGAGCTCCGCGTAGGGTCGAAGGCCCGGAGCGTCCCATCAGAGCGCGCTCTCCGCGCGAGCCCGAGGGCCGCACGAAGGGCGAGCCCACGCGGGCACTCGCTACTCCCGTCACTCTTACAAGCGAAACCTGAGAGCCGAAGGCCCTTAGGTGAGCGGCAAGGCTGAAGGCCGAGCTCCGCGTAGGGCCGAAGGTCCGAAGTTAGAGCGCGCTCTCCGCACTAGCCCGAGGGCCGCTTGCAAAAGTAAAACAGAGTGCAACTCCCGCCTCGCAAATCTCTCTCCCGCTCTCCGCTTCCCATTGCAGATTTTTAATCTCCGAGTCCTCTCTCCATGACAAACTCGCCCCTCCCCTCCCCCTCCCCTCTCCGACGTAAAAGTTCAAGTACCAACAAAAAAACAAAAAACAAAAGTAGAGAGCACAGATAGAACCGCGAGGCGCTCGCTCCCCGCGCATCACGCGAAAAACTAGTTTAGATATATAAACCCACATAAACATACAAACACAATATCGAGACGATGTAACACGTCATAACAGACAGTATAGTGGTGACAATACCTTAGAGCATTTTATTTTCGTGCCACCTGTAGGTAACCAACGCTACCTCCCTGCCCCTCTCTTGCGTTGCCCGTCGGGGGTTAAAATTAAAGGGTCAATTTTCAAAAGAGGTGATTTTGCTGTCCCAGGGCTATAATTCCAAGTGTATTTAAAATACAACATTGTTATGCATATATTTGCATTCTGTGCATCATAATGTACTAAGGCATATATATAGCAATTCATCTAAATATTGAAACGTGTCCCACGCGCGGATTTGCTCAAACAAAAATTCACAACTATGAACTCAAGTAACGTATTATTAAAAAACTTATATCATTATAAAGAGCATTAATTAACGCATTTAACGATTTACTTTTAAAAAAGGATGCGTCAGTAATTAAAACCAGGTAAGCCTTTTCGTAGCTGTCCCACGCGCAACACTTTTATTTTGACTCCCCGAAACCTCCCAATATCTGGTTTGTCTATTGACCTGCCGTTATTATTTATGTAACAATACAATGCCACGTTAGTTGGGCTTCAGTCGCCAAAGCGATTGGACGCGGCGTCGGCGTGTTTGGCGAAAGAAACGGTTAAGTCTTATTCGACATATTTTGGTACAACTATCACGACATTTGTATGGGCCCTTATTTATCAGTATGCAATTGAAATACAACTCTGTGTTTTATAACAATAGTTAGCATTATGGAGTAAAAGTTTCATGTTGAATAAATGAGTGAATCAAATTAATAGTGTACAAAAGATCGCTTATTAACGTATTTGGCGACATTTGTACGGCTATTTTGTCCATACAAATGTCAAATGTTGCATACAAATGTCGAATAAGGCATACAACTGTCGAATAAGGCATACAAATGTCGACTCAAATCAAATGTAACGGCATTATTTCGACATTTATATGACGCTGGTGACATTTGTATGGCGCAATCGACATTTGTATGGCGTGGTTGACATTTGTATGGCACAGTTTTTTTAAGTGTCAATATCTCAGTAACAATCAGATGCAGAGTGGTGCCACTATAATTTTTCTTTTTCAAAACCCTACCTCACCGTGCAGGAATTAATTTAAGTTTCACAAAAGAAAAAAACGCCATACAAATGTCTAAAAAACATGCTCTTCAAAAATTTACCCTAAAACGGTTTTAGCCTAGTTGTACGTTGCTGTCTGTTACCTTTAACTAGGTAACAAGCCGGCGGGTATCAAATCGTTTGCAACGCGAGCGACATCAAAAAACATAGATGACGACCTACGCAAGCATTCAATCAAACGCAGCGGGCAAACGAAATCAAATTCACTTCTAATCAGAGCCTCTACTATCAATGGAAATTGGACGATATTGATTTTTTAAACCGATCCAATGTGTTCGTTACTCACCTGAGGCCGAAAAATAATAAAACTGTCATCTATATTTTCTCGCGGTCAGAAATGGAATGGATTACTTTTAGACTTTTAAGAGATAGGACACACCCGAATTTTGTTTAGAATAGCTCAATAGTACATTCATGTCACAGAAGGGGTCAAAAGGCAAATAACTGGTTATGCAATCGGGAATAGGTACCTAACGCTAAGATGAAGGAGTGAAGTAACGAGTTTATTCCCACCGTTTACCATTGATAACATATCCAATTTCCCAAGGCAACACGATATTTACTAATAGTGAAATCAGCAAGTTATTTTGATTATGAAACCTCAAAAACTCTCGGTTGATATGAAATTTTTAGGGAAATATAAAAATGACTGTAGTGTCCTACCCTCATCTCGTGCGCATACGTCACGATGACCGGAGTGGGGATCAGTAGTGGTCCGACCGGCAACCGGAGTGGTGGTGCGCTGTCGAGCTGAGTGTCGTGTAGTTACGCAGTTATACTTATGTGTATATAGTGCTTGGTAAGAGAATTCTACATGTGGCGACGAGGATAAAAGTATGTACTAAAAATATCCAAAAAAAAAAGGGTGAAATAGATATTAGTTCGACATGCACTCGATGCACTCTTATGTAACAACTGCTTTAATGAATTTTCGATCATAGCATAGTGTCAATAAAGTTCATACTGGGACTGACACGGTCATATTGTTTATGCGGAACATCCGGTAATATAATAACCTAGCTAATTTACCTTCAAGTACAATGAGATTGAAAAAAAAAACCGTTATAGCTATACCGTGGATAATCGAGACTTACCATGCAGTTTAGTATGGGTACCTACATACGCAGTAATTATTTTACAATACCGTACTAAACAAATATATGCTATTCTTATAACCTCTGCTTATACCGGTCAAACATTTTCTCAAGCCGATAGGATTTTGCTAATACCAGCAAGGAAATTACATTACTAAATATGATCCGTAATTGAGAAAAACAAGTACTAGTATTAAATGCTTTTATTGTTGAAAGGATAACATAAATTATTATTTACGTAACATTGGTCTCAACCCAATGCATTGTTTGAGGGTAAAATTCATATCGTGGAAAGGACCGTAAGTGAAGCTCATCATATCATTATCGAATGATTAATTAGTTTATGGGGATGCATTTGTATGTCACTCGGTCATGGTGAAGGTAAGACGATACATTAATGAGTATCAAAAGCAAATGGGTTGTAATAATAATTTACGACAAAATAATTTACGGTTGCATCATTTAGGTACTGTACGAACCTGTTTTTGCGGACCTAAAATTAAGTGAGACGGAATACTTAATGTGTGGCTAAAGCAGGAAAATTATTTGTCAACTTAACAGCTTACCTGATCATTTAATCGACAAGATTAGTAAAGTTATTTACCTACCAGTGGTGTACGCACTGGTCATTTGATTGAAAATGTGATAACATTTTTATCCTGTGTATGTTTAGCGACCTAAATAATAAGTGGTGGGCTATTCAATTGGCAGATAGATGACTTGAATGCTGCGGTGTTGAAAAACAATCGAGCGCGTTTATAACACGCGTTATGGCCATTTAAATATTGTATCCCAATAAATATTGTACGAACTAAATTAAATGGAACTGACGTAATAATCATCTCTATACCATGCATGCAATATTCCCATAGTATTATTCATAAATGAGTATGAGTATGAGCATATGTTTCCATGTGTACAACTACGGTCTAATTGACCAAAACACCAGTAAACATGCAGTTCCATATACTCATATTTCCACGTGTACATCTAGTTGGCATATATCACGGTCTGGTTGATCTAATAGTAAATAATTATGGGTAAATACCTAATGATATTACTAGATATTGTGGCCTAACAAATTTTCCGGTGAAAAATAAAAGGTGCGTAAAATACACATTTGTTGTCAATTGATTAAGAAACATGTCCAAAATGTATGTCTTACACTGTTTATGTTCCACGTAGGTACTCGTATATGCCGTGCAACTTGTAGGGGTTGTGCCCATGTAAAGAAATTAAGTAGTAATTAACCATTATAACAAATTGGGAACAAAAACTAATGTTTAAATATACAAAGATTTGTTCCTACAAGTAACCTAGTATGGGCAGTTAAAGGACTAAATAATGGTAAGCCCTGAACAAAACTGAAAAAACAAAGGTACCCCGGCGTACGAATTTGCTCATGTACATACCTGTAATACTCGTGAGTTTTTATTATAAATAAAAGTTACTTGATAACTACCTACATGCGGATAGGTACATACCTAATTTGTCAGCGCGTACTTACCTTTAGATTTGAGATATTTCTATGCGGTAACATTGTTAGTTATTATTTAAACAAACGCGTTATATGAATACATATACCACTGGTTCTGTCTTTGTTCGAATGTGTCCCGACATTAAATTATGTAACCTGGTTGCAAGTGCGTAAATAAGTCTTGAGGAAGACCAGGGTTTAGTCACGACTATTTACAAGTCATAATATAACTACAAGCTCTTAAAAATATTTTTTGAAGTATGTTGCCATCTAATGAATTAGTTTAACAATAGTCATAGGTACTTAGTATTAGCGGTATAACACCGGTCATTTAATTGACTTGCAACTAAGTACGTTCTTTAGATTGAACTGAGCAGATTATTGGATCTGGACGTTAAATTGTCACTCGAGTTACAGATATCTGGTCACTGAATTACCTAGAATACATTAAAAAAAAGCAGATCACTAACTCTGGATATTAAATTGTCACTCTGGTATATGAATGGTGAGATTAAACCTAACTAAACAAGTTACAGCAGATACAATTATCTGGTCATTAAATTGACATGTATAGTTAATTACATTTAAAAAAGTAGATCACTGAATCTGGACATTAAATTGTCACTGGGTTACAGCAGATAAAATTATCTGGTCATTAAATTGACATGTATTAATTACATTAAAAGAAGCAGATCACTGGATCTGGGCATTAAATTGTCACTTGTGTATACGAATGGTGAAACTAAACCTGATTATTAAATAAAGTTACAGCAGATAAAATTATCTGGTCATTAAATTGACATGTGTTCATTACATTAAAAGAAGCAGATCACTGGATCTGGGCATTAAATTGTCACTTGTGTATACAAATGGTGAAACTAAACCTGATTATTAAATAAAGTTACAGCAGATAAAAATTATCTGGTCATTAAATTGACATGTGTTCATTACATTAAAAGAAGCAGATCACTGGATCTGGGCATTAAATTGTCACTTGTGTATACGAATGGTGAAACTAAACCTGATTATTAAATAAAATTACAGCAAATAAAATTATCTGGTCATTGAATTGACATGTAGGTACAGTTCAGTACATTAAAAGAAGCAGATTACTGAATCTGAGCATTAAATTGTCGTTTGTGTTAGTTAATTTCTGGGTTACCCATTATTAATAAATTAGACATACAGCAGATTAAATTATCTGGTCATTAAATCGACATAAATTTATTAATTTTGGAGGCAGCAGATTACCTAATCTGGACATTAAATTGTCATAACTACAGAGCTTTCGAGCAGATAAAATTATCTGGTCATTAATTTGACATAAAAGCAGACGGCTGTACCGCTATCTGATTATTACACGGATTGATTACAGGTTGCCCAAAGCATGGCAACGTCTAACATAAAACCATATTATAGGTTACCTACGTGCTTTTGCTTTCATTATTGAGGTATGCAATAAAGATAATTTGTATTGTGTTGCATTGTAAGTGCACTTTAGTAAAAAAAAAAAAACTCTTCAAACGATACCCACAGTTATGGGTTAGGTTAGTTTACCTAACTACCTAACCTAATATACGCCTTTTTATATTTGGAAAAAAGAGTTGCCTGCCGAGGGTGTTATAGACCTATAAGGAGAACCGTCTAATAACTAATAAGCACAAACAATAGTAGAGGTCGTGCCCACTGGTGGGGCGTATTAAATAATTACCGTTTCTTATGAAATATAAGAAATGTATCTAGACATGGGACTACTTACGATTTGCTTTATTATTTTAAAACAATCATTATTATATAAAAATGTTAACCTAGTGTTATTAAAACAGGTAATGAATCCATCCGATTGGATTACTGGGCCCCATTATATTAGGACATCTGAATCCATTAAGCTGGATGGATTACAGGTTTACTTGAAACCATTAAATAGGAATTTTTAGCTGCATTAAATTGGGATACATGAATAGATTCAATTGAATTACCTGAATCCATTCAATGGGAATTGGAATACCTGACTCCGATAAATTTGGTATACCTCCTGTATTCATTAAATTGAATAACCTGAATATAATATATTGACACAGGTTATCCTGAATCCATTTAATTGGAATGCCTAGTTTTATTCAACTGGAATACATAACTACACAAGAGGGTTAGGTTAAGTTTTAGTAGTGGGTCCTAGACTTAAATTAAAATACAGGTTATTCTTAAAAAGTTGATAAAAAAACATAATTTTAAGATTCTGAATGTTTATTTATTGAATATGTTAATGAATGTTTGCAATATGTGATTTGAGTAAGTGCCTTGAATAATATCATTATCGGTGGCCCTAATTCCAATATGCGTTGAATGGGGGTACAATTGTTGTATACGTGGGGAAAAATGCAAGTAGCTTTCGTTGTTTCGGATAGTTTGACTGACTTGTCTTAGACTGAATAATAACGTAATTATGGTACCTACAACTAGTTTTACAGGTATTCATCACTAAATCGTAAACATAGGTAAGGGTTGTACAGGTGGTAGGATTTTGCACTTGCGACTACGCTGTTGTACCGTAGAATACATGCCCTATAAATGGTATTCAATAAGAAAATGGTGCATGTGGTGAGTGTTGGTCAAAAGGTACAACAAACACGGAGGAGAGTGGCTGCTTGAGTTCCTTATGAACTGGAAATAATCATTTTTATCAGTTTACGCAATTATTACCACGAAATTTTGTTTTGTTCGTCTGCGCTATAAAGAGGAGGCCCTTCGATATACTTATAATTAATTTAGTTCGAGGGTGTGCCTGGTTGTGCGGGTTATGACGGAACGAAGTCCAGATTCCTACCCTATATATCGGTGCCTACCCTGTTCTTTTGTTTTCGCGTAAATGAGTTATCGATTTCTTAATACGGGCATGTTAGTTATCGATTAAGAACCGAGAACGATTGAGAATAGAAAGATCTTAGAAGCGTGAATAATGTCACATAGGTATTTGATAATGGGTAGTACCTCAAAGTCATGGTCCAAGAAAACCAGGTCTGACAGTCCGGGTCGTGACACTGCATTACGTCACTGTCGACGACACACACACTTGCGTCCGCGTGCCGTCAATAGGCTGCAGCAAGGATGATGACGTGGGTCGTGTTACGCACACAACTAACCGATGTACCGGATTGCCACGCCTGGCGCAGTGTATAATTGTATAAGTATATTATGTGCTTTCCACTTAAAGTTTATGAAATGTAACTTGAAGGTCTTGAAATAATATAAATAAATATCGAGAGTAAAATATTGCGATAGGTACTTACGTAAATCTCATGATTTTGCATTGTACCTATACTCGTAGTGTTGCATAACTCTAGATCGCGGTACATTATTTTCTGTAGAATAGTGTTTAGTAAAACAATGCACCCACCGATTGGATCGATTCTTTACTATCTACGTAATAATTTGTGCAATTTACAAAAGAAAATAAATAAATAAAAAAATTTAAAGGGGGAAAAGTTACGGATGTGTGGATGTATAAAACATTTTCTCGATTATATAGATTACGATAATAGGGTGAATTTATTGTGCTAACATATTCTCCTAGCTAGAGTAATAGGTAAACTAAAACATGCCGTATAAGTAAGTCTGATTCAATAACTACGTGATTTAATTTTTACAGCGAGACTAGTACGAGTAATTAGTTATTTTCATTAAAACAAAAAAGGGATGTAGTGTCCTACCCTCATCTCGTGCGCATACGTCACGATGACCGGAGTGGGGATCAGTAGTGGTCCGACCGGCAACCGGAGTGGTGGTGCGCTGTCGAGCTGAGTGTCGTGTAGTTACGCAGTTATACTTATGTGTATATAGTGCTTGGTAAGAGAATTCTACAATGACGTCACTATTTTCTACGGTCAAACTAAACTGCCTACTTTTTTTCTTCTTTATATATTTAAATAGGTTAGATATATTATAGATGTTTTTATTATTAACGTAATAGTGACGTAATAGTAGATTGTACACCAAGGGGATAAAGCACTGTTCTATGTCACGGGCGCGATATTGAATCCTGAACGTAACGAAGGACTCCGGAATTAAGACTGAGTCCTGAGTATAGTAAGGGATTTAAGCGCGCCCAGGACAAATACAGTTGTATCCCCGAGAAGTATACTCTACCTTTCTCACCTCTTGCGAGACAATGAAGGCAAACCGAGGCTGACTAGAAACAGTATCAATTAGTCCGCCAAAGTCCAATCACTTTCGTGACTCGCCATGTTATTAGAATTGTGTCTTCTATTTTTGTAGAATCTGTAGTTTTACTCCGTATAATGCAGCGTCTTGTAGCACTCGCGGCTTTTGTTTTAGGTATTTAATAGTAGGTACATTACTGCAAAGGCCGCGAAGGAGGGTCATCCCTGTTCCCGCCGACGCCATTTCTCAAAAAACGCAATGAAATTTGAAAATTATAAGGAAGCTCCAAATGAAATTCCAAGAAACAAGCGCGGCAGTAGCCCGCAGCCGGCTTCGTCGTCGTGTTTTGTTTCGAACGCGACGGCCGCGAGCGAGCGACGCGGTTGGCGGTGCTGGCGCGTCGCCACCGCCGTGCGAACTTCACGAAATTAGTAGTAATTAAATAAGAACTATGAAAAGTGAAATCATTTGATTACCCGGCGGGTTATAATGAAATTCAGTACAATATTACTGTGGTGAACGCCATAAAATACGACGACGACAACTGACATAACTGTCAATCATACTTTTAACATTCTAATACGCTATTATCTATTTTGCTGAATAAAGCCTATTATATCGGGCATTGTCTATATATATCTTAATTTATTCAGCAAATATGGATAAATACTTAGGCCCCGAGCGGTTCGATGCGGACCCGACATCAAGCACCGACATTATCATCATTCATCATTTGGACTCATTGGAAGAAAACATTTCAAAGCTTTCTCGCATCGGTAGAGCCGCCTGACAAAAAGTGTAGTGACGAAATGAAATACCAACTACTAGTCAACCATCTCTCACCAAATGTATACTGCTACATACAAGACGTGAAGACATTTGAAGACGCTATTAAGAAACTAGACAGTATCTTCGTAAAACCAGCCAACGAAGTCTATTCTTGATTTAGACTGACCAAGAGGAAACAACAACCTGGCAAAACTATAGATAAGTACATCCAAGAACTTAAATTAATAGCTAAAGATTGTGCCTTCAAATCTATGTCAGCTGAATTATACGAAATTGAATACGTAAGGGATGCATTTATAGCTGGCCTATCGTCGACCGCCATCCGGCAAAGGCTTATTGAGAAGACCTCTCTAAGCCTTGATGATGCACACAGACAAGCTCGTTCGCTCGAAATGGCACAAATGAATAACGAATACTTTGAACAACCGACTACTAGCACATTCGTTAATGCAACCGCTGCCCCCAAATCAGCTTCGCAGTATAGTACCTGCTACTTTTATGGATCAAAGAGACATTTTCGTCGAGTATGCCCAGCTTCAACGCCACCTGTTTAACGTGCGGCAAAAAGGGCCACTTTGCGAAGGTATGCAAGAGTAAACCTCAACAACATAGTACCTCTGCCGCCTGCTGCAATGAGACCATGGAAATTGATCCGGACGCTCCTCCCGCCTCACTATCATGTCTAAGTGCGGCCACAAATGATCTCAGTAAAGCAACCGTGGACATTACTATTAACTGTAAATATATAAGTGCCAAAGCTCTCATCGACACGGGCAGCTCCGCAAGTTTCATTAATAGTTGGCTTTTTGAGAAACATAAATTAAACAAGATTGCTTGTAAACAAAATGTGACTATGGCTGCCATACACATGGTGTCTGCTGTTGATGGGCTATGTGTGTTGAATATTGAATTATTGGGACAAAACATTGAAGCTAAATGCTTAGTACTACAGAGACTATGCGCTGACGTCATCATTGGACATGACATATGGTTATGGTTATGGTTGTGGACTCCTTTTTCCGCACTTAGTCCGTGTAGGTCGGACCATTGTGCGTGGGTAAATACTAGCTAGGGATCTAGCCAGCCTAACTCCGACCAGAAGCGCAGGATTCTCCTGGTGTCACCACAGGCTTCTCGGAGTGACCTCGGTGTGTTGAGGATTTGAGTCCGTTGTGCAGCTACACCTTCGCATTCCAGGATGACGTGGGGGGCTGTTTCATCGGCCGACAGGCATCCCCTGCATAGGGGGCTGTCGGTCGTACCTAGAACATATAAATGTTTGTTGAGTGGGCAATGTCCAGTGATAATGCCTACGATTATACGTAGTGACGCTCTGTTGAGAGAGAGCAGACGCCTAGTAAGGCGTGCATCCGGGTGTGGTATTGTTTCCCGGGATTGTCTGCATGTACTGGTATTTGTCCATTGATCGGCGTGTTGTTTTGATGTTCTGAGACGTAGCCATGACCTCAGCTGGTTAAAAGGTAGTGGGAGTATTGGGTTAGGGCCAACCGTAGGTCGACTAGATCCTCTTCTAGCCAGCTCGTCTGCTACGTCGTTTCCTAGAGAGCCGCTGTGCCCTTTTATCCATTGTAGGGTGACAATGTTTGTCCTCCCTATCACCTCCAGGGCTAGGTGGCACTCTAGTATGAGCCCAGACTGGATGAGGTTGCTGTCTAGGGCTTGTAGTACTGCAGCGCTGTCGGACACTATGCGTATCTTTTGGTTATTGATACTCCTCCTAGCTACTGCCTTGGCGGCCTGTGTAATGGCAATACATTCGCATTGGTATATGGAACTGTATTCGCCTAAGGCTATTGATATATTAATGTTTATCTCGGGTGAATACACGCCTGCGCCCGACCCTGTCTTTGTTTTAGAGCCATCGGTATAAATACGCAGTTCCTGTATTCCGGACCGATCGTATAGTTCTTCAACCAGTTTAATTGTATAACTTTTGTTGAAGACGTGTTGCTTGGGTACCTTGTCGTTAGGAGCGGCTATCAGTGGTTGGTAGGTGATAGCTTCCTTGAGGATTTCGGCATGGGCCCCGTTAGATACACCCCAGAGGTTGAGTGATTTCAGTCTGATGGCCGCTGAGGCCGCCTCCTGCTGGATAAACAGATCGAGAGGGGGCAGCCCCAGCAGTACCTCCAGTGCCGCTGTTGGTGTTGTTTTCATGCAGCCCGTTATCGCTGTGCAAGCTAGCCTTTGGAATTGCTGCAGTTTATTCTTGGCTGTTGTTAGTCTGGTTCTTTGCCACCAGACTACAGCACCATAGGTGATTATAGGCCGTATCACAGCAGTATAGAGCCACATGGTGATTTTGGGGTGTAGGCCCCAGGTTTTCCCAAGTAGTCTTTTACACTGCCAGAATATGACACAGGCTTTCTCTAG
Organism: Epiblema foenella; assembly: GCA_963556455.1. Lineage (NCBI taxonomy): Eukaryota > Metazoa > Arthropoda > Insecta > Lepidoptera > Tortricidae > Epiblema > Epiblema foenella. The sequence goes on from OY747102.1 coordinate 12,951,548, forward strand.
TTTGTTGTGTAGGTGTTTATTCCACAGCAGTTTGTCATCCAAGATTACACCTAGGTATTTTACCTCTTTTGTCAGTGTCAGTGTAGTACCTTGGAGCTTTGGTAAGCGGAGGTGGCTTACAGTCCGCTTCTTTGTGAATAAAAGAAGTTCGGTTTTTGATGGGTTTACTGACAATCCATTTTCAGAACACCACCGTTCGACGATCTTGAGTGCCCCCTGCATGAGGTCGCATAGGACTTCCTCAAACTTTCCCCTTACGAGGATTGTGACATCGTCTGCATAGCCCACAGTGTAGAAGCCGGCCTCGTTGAGGGACCTGATCAGGTCATCCACTACGAGATTCCACAGGAGCGGTGAGATAACACCTCCCTGTGGGCAGCCTCTAGACACGATAGCTCGTGTGGTGCCGTTCACTGTTATTTGCACTGCCCTTTTCCTTAGCATGCCGTCGATCCATCCAGCTGTGGTCCGATCGGCGCCGTGTCTGAGCAGTGCCTGGCTAATGCTGTTAAATTGCGTCTTGTCAAAAGCCCCTTCAATGTCTATGAAGGCGGCAAGAGCAGATGATTGCGTTGATAGTGCATCTTCTATCGGCGAGATGACACTGTGGAGTGCTGATTCAGTTGATTTGCCTGCGCAGTAGGCGTGTTGTTGGTGGTGTAGAGGATTTCGCACTAGTGCCCTATCTCTGAGATCTCGATCGCATAGTCTCTCTAGAGTCTTCAGGAGGAAGGAAGTAAGGCTTATTGGCCTGTATGCCTTGGGCTGCGTGTAATCGCTCTTACCTGGTTTGGGTATAAATACCACTTTAACTTCTCTCCATTTAAGGGGAACGTAGCGGTGCTCGAGGCATGCCCGGTAGATTCTCACTAGGTGCGGGGCGATCGTGTTTTTGCACCATTGTAGAAGTCCCGGAAAGATGCCATCTAAGCCTGCCGCTTAACTGGTGAGAAGCTGTTGATTGCCCATATTACTTTGTTTAAGTTTACTATTCTATGAGCAGTGTTAGTGGCTTCAACAGTTGGATCTTCAAATCTCTGTTGATCGGCGTCTTCCCATATGGTGTTTTCCGTGACCGAGCATTCTGGGAAGTGTGTATTAAGCAACAGTTCACACATTTCGCCGGAGGTGGTTGTGTAGCTGTTGTCTGGTTTCCTCAAGGAGCCTAGGTTGCGGTTCGGTTCGCTGGACAGGATGTTTTTCACCCTAGCTGCTTGAGTGTTGGTTTCAATGTTAGTACAGAAGGTTCTCCAGCATTCACGTTTCCTTTCGCGGATACGTTTTTTATACAGAGCTTGGGTTGTTCTGTAAGCATCCCAGTCTGTTACCTTCCTTGTGTTCTTTGCTCTGTTGAACAGTTTGCGTAATTTGCGTCGCAGCTTCTCGGATTGGACATGACATATTGAAGAAACAATTCACTCGAAATGCACTTTGGTGGACCACTCGCCGCACCATTGAAACTTTATTCCCTACCAAGTGTAAATATAGAGTCAGTCAGTATCTTTCCTAACCTTCTGCCGGACTGCAAACCAGTAGCCATAAAGTCAAGGAATCACTCACCAGATGATGCTGCTTTCATTATTGAACCAAGCCAATCACCATGGCGAGCTCAGATTCTAGTGACGTCAACTGATAACCACAAGAATAGAATGTGTATCGATTATTCACTCACAATCAACAAGTACACTCAACTGGATGCATATCCCTTGCCCAGTATTGAGGATATCGTGACAAAAATATCCAAATTTAGAGTGTTTAGAAAAATCGATTTACGGAGTGCCTATCATCAGATACCAATAGTAGAACACGGCATTTGAATGGCAATTTATACCAGTTCTGTTCTATCCCGTTTGGGATTACGAATGGGGTTGCTGCTTTCCAGCGAGCCATCAACACGATCCTGGCTAAAGAAAACGCTCAAGGAATTTACGCTTACCTCGACGATATCACTGTATGCGGACGTGATCAAGATGACCACAATGAGAAATTGAAGCACTTCCTAGACGTCGCTACTCGCTACAACCTGACTTTAAATCTAGAGAAAAGTGAATTCTCCAAGCAAGAAATCAATATTCTGGGCTATAATATTCATGACGGCGTTATTAAACCTGACCCTGATCGTCTACGCCCACTCATAGAGCTTCCCATTCCAGAGAATACGGCATCATTAAGACGAACTCTAGGGCTCTTTGCGCATTATTCAAAATGAGTCCTTAATTATTCAAAGAAAATCCGTCCACTAGTTGCGCATGAAACATTTCCCTCGTCAATAGACGCTACCAACGCTTTTCGACAAATAAAGGAAGAAATAGCCAATTCGGTTCTGTACACTATTGACGACAAGACTCCATTTACTGTAGAAAGGGTTGCATCCGACCATGCCATAACTGCAACTTTAACACAAGAAGGAAGGCCAATCGCTTTCTTTTCAAGGACGCTATCTACCTGTGAACGAAAGTATCCTGCGGTCGAACTGCCATAGTTGAATCGATCAGGAAATGGCGTCAGTTTCTTTGTGGAAGTCTTCCGACTCATAACGGATCAGAAACCTGTATCATATATCATATATGATACAGATACCAACAGAAGGTTCTTCTAGAAACCGTTACATCTTGACTATAATTGACGAATACTCACCCTTTCCATTTGCCTACCCCTGCCCAGATCTCACATCAGAAACGGTCAAATCGAAGTTAACTGACCTATTTGCAATATTTGGGATGCCGACCTATATACACAGTGATCGTGGGGCAACCTTCTTATCTGAAAATTTAAAACAATTTTTACATGACAAGTCTATAGCTACAAGTTATACAACAACCCTCGTGGTAATGGCCAAACAGAACGATACAATGGAATTATCTGGAAAACAATAGAATTGGCCCTGAAAACACAAAACTTACCTACAACCAAGTGAGAACACGTGCTGACAAGTGCACTCCACGCTATCCGCTCTCTGCTAAGCACAGCCACAGACTGTATCGCCCACGAGCGGATGTTTTTACACCCGAGGCGATCGGCAACGGGCCAATCCTTGCCCTCATGGCTAAGCAGTTCTGGGCGAGTTCTGCTAAAGAACCACCATCGAACCAGCAAATACGATCCCATTGTAGAAGAAATAGATCTACTTGAAGCGAACCCGCAACATTCCCGAGTTCTAACCGGCACCTAGCACCTGGTGAAGACAGTCTCTCAGAAATAGATGATGAGGATGATGAACAATGGGAGGAGGCTCGAGAGCAACCTAGCATGAACGAGAGCCAAGCAGACGCCAGACCGGAGAGCTATCAACTACGCCGCTCTGCCAGGCAACGCCGTCCACCACCTCACCTGGACGACTTCGTCTGCAAAATGATGCCGGGGAGAATGTGGTGAACGCCATAAAATACGACGACGACGACGACAACGTCGACAACTGACATAACGGTTAATCATACTTTTAACATTCTAATACGCTATTATGTATTGTGCTGAATAAAGCCTATTATTTCGGGCATTGTATATATATCTCAATTACAACATTATAAGGCAAGGGCTATAAATAAATAAATAAATATTATAAATAAATATGAGAGGACAATCTTACACAAATCGAACTAGCCCCACAGTAAGCTCAAGAAGGCTTGTGTTATGGGTACTAGACGACGATATATTTAATAGATATAAATACAGAAAACATCCAAGACTCAGAAACAAATATTCATGCTCATCACACAAATATTTGCCCTGACCGGGATTCGAACCCAGGACCGTCAGCTTCACAGGCAGGCGCACTACCCACTAGGCTCAACCGGTCGGCTATAATGATTTGCTTTGTGATTTGACATAAGCACGATGCATCATTATTTAACTATTTATTAATTTTGTTTAATACGTTTTTGTGTCATACTTTTATGACTATTCATATGCCTTATGGCGAAGACATAGTGAGACTTGTAAATATTCATAACACCTCTGTATGAACCTATGTTTTTACGAATAAATGACTTGATTGATTGATTGATTGATTGATTGCTTTCGGTAAGGTTTGCATGATATGTACCTAATTAGCCATTGTCGAGCAGGTGGTGCGTTTTTTTTTGTTACTGTAGTTTAATACTGTACCTATTCCCAAATGACTTAGCGGTAACATTGCAGCTTGCGAAACACCAAATAACACTAGACTAGATCATTACTCTTTATGTATAATCGTCAATAAGATAGGCAGAGCTGCTGAGAGTGCGCCGTGTTAAAGATGTGGTTACCTCCGTTATACCTTACTTATACATAAAAGCTTTCGACACAGATATTCTCCATATACCTTTAAACAACGCACCTACCTACGCGTTACGAGTACCTAAGCATATGACTATAATACTGCCTGGAATTGCAGTTGGGTGATGATGGGTGAAATGGAGATGGAAGTTTGTGGAATGAAAGTGCGATTAAAATGCCACGCAGACGCGGGCAAAAAGCAAGATAAAAAGTAGGTTTATGTCGTTAATCTGGAAAAAGAAAATTAGAATGTAAGAACATATTGTGACGGGAGTAGAATATTAGTAGGTAGGAGGCATATTTTAGGAAAACCGTTTTGTGGGAAACAAAAAACCTTTCAGATCTCTAGCTTCACCATCGTTCGCTTTCTTCGTGGGTTCGGTGTGAACGCTGCTTTAAATAATAGTACCTATTGATTTCAATTCACCCGCTGGCAGCTTGACGATTTACGTCGAAAAAATATGCACCTGTCACATTTTGTCAAAATTAACTCATTACTAAAATATTCTGTAGTTAAAAAAATATTATTTTGTCATGTTAAAGTAACAATTTGAGATATAGGTACAGTAAATAATTTATGCACTGTACTACTGGTGCAAAGTGGTGGTGGTACTAAAATGTACCTTTACCGTATAAGTGTCAACAGTAAAGCGTAAATCAACAGCATGAATGACTTCACGCACCTGGAGAAGGCGATAGTTCGGGAGCTGTCATGCCGTTTGTGCCTATGTTCGGACGTGGTCAAGCTGAAACCACTCAGTCTTGAACTCAAGCGCAAGATCAAGCGGCTTTTCAACGTTGTTGTAATTATCTTTTTCTTTTTGTCTACAACTATATGCCACCGCAATAGGTTTGGGAATAGGATTGTGATAATCAATGTGATAATACGGATAACTTTCGACAGTCACTTTGACGTAATTTTATGGCAAAAGAGCGCATTTCGTTTCATTCGCAGAATGTCGCTTCGTCCCTTTTGTTCCCTTTTTTACAAATACACTAATTTCGCATAAGGCCATTAACGTCCCGTTCTTAATATGTGATAATCCATATTGAAAGGGACCTTATGGCGGCCGGCACTTACGCCTTTATTGCCGCTGTTCCAATACAATAGTGAATAGCTGCAACGTAAGCGCCTGCCGCCATAAGGTCCCTTTCGATGTGGATTATCACATATGTCCCTTTTACTTCATGCTATAAGGGGTCTATGATGGTCTCGTTTATTTCGCGATAAACGACAGGATAAAGCATCTATCCCTTTCTGTTACGACTGGATCGACAGTGACGGATTACGCGTTAACTACGACAATGACACCTACGTGGCCTGGCAAGAGTTCTGCGAAGAGTGTGGGACGTTTTGCAAACCAGACGCTCTATTATGACAGGTCATTTTGGAGCAGAACGGGACTTTAATGCGCCTGGCAAAACTGTCACTTCCATTCCCAAGCCTATCGCAGTTTAATATAGTACGCCCAACGAAGACCATTAACTGCCAAATTGGCGGAAATAATTCGTGTAAAAACGAATTTTGACATAGTTGTAGGTAAATCATGTTGGTCAGTAGAGGATACAGTGTTAATTAAAAAGGTAAGTTAATAGAAGATACTGTAGACGACGACGATGATGATGATCCATTAAAAGTAATGTAATTTATAAACATCTCTTTCAATGTAATTTATAAACAGTTTCATCTGTTTTATTTCGTTTCGTGTGATGGGCGGCTAGAGGATATAATTAGATTTTTTTAGGACTATATGTGTGCCATATTTAAATTAATATAAGTTTTTTTATTGTCCAACTACTTCCCTCCGTATCTCTAAGGAAGAGTGAGATACGCAGTTGAATGGTCTTGATTTTCTCACTCTATCTTATAGCTTTCAGGAGTACAGTGCCTCGCTTGTGGGGGACGCGCCTATTGACGCATAATTTTAACAGTAAATGGTCATTCTTGGGATAGCACAGACGCTTGTCAAATCCTTGTTTGGACAAATCTAAACTGTGGCAAATCCTTATTTCGTTAATAAGTGGTAGTTTTGTCCAATCCTAGAGTTGTCAATTCCTTGTATTGTCAAGACCTTTATTTCGTTAAGTGCTAGTTTCGTCCAATCCTAGGGTCGGTCGGCAAGTCCTTGCTTCGTGATATATATATTTGTTCTGTCAGATGCTTGTTTTATCTGATTCTCGTTACGTTCAAACCTAGCTTCGTCGAATCCTTGATTCGTCAAATCATTGTTTCGTCTAACGCCTCGCCTATTAAGTCAAGTTTTTTTTCATCGAAATATTGTTTGAACGTTATTTATGCCAGCGTCAGTACAATCAAATAGTAAAGTATTACTGCACACGCAGTACAGACATGTGACCCCTTTTATTATTTATCGTATGGCAATTATTTCAAACCGTGAGATCTTCGAGAAGACAGTACGGTTGCCAGTTTTTGTTGCACTTATTTAGCACCACCCAGGGGCTACCTACGTGTAGGGTAGCGGTGGATACTCCCTACGGACGTGGTGCAGGCAAGTGAGTGGGCAACTTGATTGTTGGAAGTTCTCAAGCCGCCCGGAGGCCTCTAACTCGGCTTAACGACTGCTATCATAGACAGCAGCCGGGATCAACGGCTTAACGTGCCTTCCAAAGCACGGGAGCGCTCAGATAATAACCACTCAAAGCTGTCACCCATCCAAGAACTGACCTGGCTCGACGTTGCTAACCTCGCATATCGCACGCGGTACGCGGGTGCCGCTGGGCCACGACCGCTCCAAACATGTAACCGGTGGATGAAAAAAAAATCAACGCACGTAGTCGTATGGGGTATCGATGGATAGGCCTTTAAAAATGGTATGGAGGTTTCTAAAAAACTTTTCCATTTAAGTCAATAGTTGTTGAGATATTAGCTGTCAAAATCATAAAATGTGTGTCCCCCCCCCCCCCGTCTAATTTCCAAACTATGAAGTTTCAAAGTCTGAAAAAAAGAGGTTGTGTGCATTTATAAATACTTTCCTCGATTTTTGGTTGTCTTATTCAGACCGGTTTTAAGGTTTTTGAGTTTTCGCTTAAAAACTGTCATACCCAAACAAAAGGTCGTAAGTGCCGTGAGTTCCCTATGAAGATAAGATTTTTTAGATTCAATGTATTGAATTGTGGTTTTAAATGGAGACAGTCTGGCTGTAGCTAAAACTGTTTGCCTGTAAAACCTGTGTGACAGACGACGGACAGACAGATGGTCGCGTGAGTGACACAATAGGGCTCCGTTTGGATCCTTCGAGTACGGAAGCCCAAAAATGATAGCTGCAGTCTTCGAATTTTGAGAGTTTAAGCATCTTTTTGACTCAAATCTATAATAATTGACAAAAAATATTTTTTAAATGTTTATAAGGGTGGCTTACAAACAGCTATAGAGAGGCACGAACAAAAAAATTACCTACCCAACGAGTGGGGTGTCGTTGTTTAGAACTCGTTGAGTAAATAATCACCATTTTTTTGTTTCTAAAAATATTGGAAAACAAAGGAATGAGAAGACACTTTTAATTAAATTTCGCCCTTTTAAATCTCATTAAATATTGATCCTAGCGAAAAAGTGTATAGAATCTTTTTTTGTAGATAATTTTATGTAGATTAGTTATCTCAGAACATTTTTTGCTACGAAATCCGCCGGTACTTTTAGATTTACCTACAACTGTGCCAAGATTCGCTTATACACGAATTATTTAAGCCAATTTTCCTTCGTTGGGTGTACTAATAACACTAGCATGATACTTAATTACTCCTTCAAAAACTACTTATTTTTTAAAACTTATGGGACGGATAGGCTATGAAATTAGAGACCAGTTTCTCTATTCATAACGAGCGCGACATGAATAACTTAAGGATACACAAAATAGGTAAGTACCTAAATATTATCTCCTGACGTAAGTACGTAAGTAGATATTGTTACATTACCTACATAAAACTGTTTTACTGAAGTGTTCATTTATTTCTTTCGTCCTTTCTCCTATGTATGTTGACTTATAGTCTACTATAACTACTTTAATTATTATTATTATTATATTATTTGCAATTGTATTATATACACTAAGGAAAAGCAGTGCCTCTTATTAACACAAGTATTACTTAGAAAGAGGCATCAACAGCTATTTTGTTAGGTATGAAGAACAATTCTGATTGAATAAATAAATTTATTATTATTATTATGTATCTCTCCTTTGGGATATCACGGCACAATGTCCGGTCTTTTTGGAAGGCGTTCATGGGGATACAGATCCAACACGAAGAGGCCCCTTTGAAATACGATAATGTATTGGGATGTGTACACCTAACGGCGGATACTATCTCTGCCTGCACTATTGAGGAGATCCAGCTAGACATAGCACCCGCTGCGTGAAAGGGCTATTGCGAAAAGAAGGGAAACTACTTCGGTTGTATGGGAAGTAACTTGAGGGACTGGTTGCTGGGATATTGATGAGACAACGGGACGCCTGCCATATGAAATGCCTCATCTCGGTAATCAGGGCAGACGGTGACTCGCCGCTCACTAGGTGGGCCACCCTATTAAAAGCTGCCAGCTAGCAGCGAGGGTAGCAACACTGGTGTAAGCAGCTCAGGGTGTAGAGGTACGGTTCCGATTTCACCATCGCGGGGTTTACCCCCGTGAGCGGGTTTCCTCGTTATTACGCCATTACGCACTTCCACCCTGCGAGCATATAGCTCTGGCACCCCACTCTGAACGGCCGGTTAAGGCAAGCCAGAGGTGAGAGTCCTGCGGTCCCTACTGGGGTCCACTCCGCCGGCCAACAAAGGCAAACGGAGAGAGGGCCTGACCGACTCTCCGAGGCACGGGATCCAAGTAGGGTACGCCACTTCCCATTCCACTCGCCACTAGCTGCCCGGGGATTTATTATTATTATATAAACCGTAGCTACATTTTCGTCATTAATTACTTCCTTACTTACAGATACGCTCAGACGACACGCTCCCAAAAGCAATATGTCACGACTGCTTCCAACTAGTCAGCATCCAACACTTATTTGTCGTAAAAGTCGAAAAAACGCAAAAATTTTTGGAATTCCGCAAAAATAAGATGGCAGAGAAGCCTAAACCAACTACTGGAACCGTACCACCAATAACACCGGCCGTTTATTTAACAGGAAACGTATTAGAGACGGAAACAATTACACCACATAAGCCGAAGACGCCCCCTACGGAATCCGTCCATCACCAAGGAGACTCGAATAAAGTCAAACAGCCCAAGAAAAAATCGCTTCTCGAATTGAAATATATGGAATCAATGCCTATGGAAGAATTCGTGCGAACTGAAAATGTGGATGAGTCTTTACTAAGCACAACAGCTGCAAAGAAATCAGTGGATAAGATCAAACCGAGTAAAAAAGAAATTAAAGAGATTGACGACGTAAATACTGACGTTTTGGACACAGTGGTCATTATAGACGGCCGGCCGGCCAAGCAAGGAGCGGCCTTAGATAGGCAAATTACACTATTCTACAAGATGGAATGCTGCATCTGCCACCAGAATGACTTCCATTATAGATCACTTATGAAACATTATAAAGAAAGGCACGGCGTGCCTGGCTACGTCGAGTGTTGCGATAAAAAGTTTCACTATTTTTGCCCTAAGAAAATTATCGAGCATATGGCGTACCATCTTCAGCAAAATATATTCATGTAAGTTCACAGGACCCTATTACTAAGACTTCGCTGTCCGTCCGTCTCTCCGTCTGTCACCAGGCTGGATCTCATGAACCGTGATAGTTGTTTTCACAGATGATGTAGGACAACAAATACTAAAGGAAACAGAATAAAATTAATATTTAAGGGGACTCCCATACACCAAACGTGTTTTTTTTACACGAGCGGAAACGTAACTACATTGTTAGGTACTTACATATACATTTTGTAAGCTGAGTGTTTACCACTTGTAAAAAATGTTCCCTTTTATACGCCAACCGCTAATCAAGCAAGTCACAAAAAATGCGTAGGTACAATTAACTATCATCTATGTGTTTACTAGTCAGAATAGGTTCTCATGATGAATATGCATCTAAGACTCCTTTATGGATACGTGCAAGACAAAGAGTAAATTGCTCTTACTCTTTCCCTGTTTACCTAGTTATGTGCAATAGGGCTCGCTATAACCATATAACTTTTTCTTGTATATTCCACGCAGGTGCCACAGCTGTCACCACAACTTTCAGTCATCGCAAGACTTGCAAGAACACAGGAACAATGGCGGGCGGTCGGAGGGCAAGATCCTCTGCCCGCGCTGCCAGGAGCGCTACCCCACGTACCACGAGCTCGGGTTCCACCTCATCACACACAGGGAATCTTCGAAGTTGCAGTGCGATTATTGTGGAAAACAGTAAGTTGGGTATTTGATATTTTGAATGCTTGGGAACCATTTCTCAAAGCTTTACAAGTGGAAGTCTCTTTCTAATAAAACGAAAAGTCGCTACCGTTGTGGGGCGTGAGCATGACTACAGATTAGCAGGTAGTTGGCTCGCCTGGATGGGAAGTAACTGCAACGCCAAAGATGTCACTCACTGGATCAATTCCTTTTGCTTGCTTTTGCCTAGAATAATGGATGGCAGCATAGGTTTCTTCCCCGCGTAGGTATATTCAATCAGTTGGGGAGGACTTGGTCCCAACTGGGACCTATTTTACTCAACTAATGCTGGCTGCATTATTTTATTTTCATTATGAACTAAAATTAACACATTCAGCACCGAGGTCCCGATGGTTGGGATCTCCGTTCGTAGACAGTTTTCGCTACAAAGCGGATAAACCATGTTTTCGGTTACAAGCGTATCGCATAGCACTCATCGGCAATGAATATGTTAACTGAATAAACTGCAGTAGCTTGCAGTTCTAAACTGAGGTTTAGTTCGGCTCGAAGAATTTATCAAAAAATCCAGCTAAAAAGCAATTGGGTTACCTCTACTGATTGCCCTGAATTAGTGTTATAAATTATTATGCTGAGTGGCCATCACCTTGATGTGAATATTTTTATGAATATATACTATTACTGTTTTTTACAACAAAAATTAGTAAATCATGCAACTGTTACATAATGAGAGATACGAAACGAGCCTTAGGCGAGAGAGACGGTGTCAATTAGGTATTGCAATCACTGGATCCAGCATCCAGCAATCCAGCTGGACGAAATTTTTAGTGTATTGGATCCAAAACCGGGCGCTGTATCCAACACTACGGATCCGCAGTGAAGATAATTAGAAAAAAAAATAAGAAAACTATGCCTGAGATAATTCAAATTTCCTGATTTTTTAAAAACCATACTAAAACTAAAGTTCCAACAGGACCGTACCGTGATAAAGTACTTACGGACAATAATTAAATCAACAACAACTGTGTCTATTTCAGATTGAAACACCATCACCGCAAGAAAACCGTAAATCACATGGAAGACGTCATACTTTGTTCACAGTGTATCCGTTCCTTGAGAAATATTGAGAAACAAGAGAAAGAAATCGTGAGTAGGTTTTTTCGTGTAGTCACCGCGTAAATAGAGCAGCATCACCAACACTCTAAATCGGAGAAAATGAGATCAGAAAAGTCTCGGACTAAATTGGGGTGTAGGGGACTCGTTTCACTCACGAACTAGCTAATATCTTAATGTTATTAGTTATTACTATTGTTAACTTTACCCGACCCTAAATAGACTTACTTTATCCGTAGAAGAGTGTCCCAAGCATAAAACGCGAATTTGAACCTTACACGAAAATTTAAATGTAAGTAGCTATTGTACTATAGTTATACACAAATATTTATTAAATACCTAGTTGACGTTGCTACTCTAGCGTAAGCATCTAAAATTATGTTGTAATTGTAAATGAAATTGTACCTACTGAATGCATAAAGTTGTCAAAAAGATTTAACCGCCTTTTTATTTCAACTCTTTCAGAAAGAAAAAAAGAAGTCGATAACACCTGATAAAGTGCAAGCGCAGAAATATCAGAAATTCAAACAAGCCCTCGGCTTATCCGGCGACGAAGATGAGTCTACAGACTAGAAATGTCAAAAATAAATAAAAATAGTAAATTTGGTAAACTAAATATGAAACTAGTGTAATAGAAATTTTGTAATAAAACTTGTGTCGAACTTATTTGTAATTTATTGGAATACCTTAAACTAAATTATTAAGTTGAGAAAAGCTCAGTCTAATCTACGTTTTTTGACAAGGGACCCGAGTAGGTCCGAGATTGCCGGCAAATTGTTGGTCTGATCATTGGCACCGGTATTTAGACTAGACAGTGGTATGTTCAGTTGGTTGGAAGTGTTCTTTTGCTGTCCTTTCATGTTCCTGTGTTGCGGGAAGCTCGGCATCAGCTTAGGATCACATGCTGTAACAATAAATGTTAATGGTTCATGTTTGTACAAAATGTAAAGTTAGTTGTATAAAAAATTGGTCAAGTATGAGTCCGACTCGCGCACCATGGGTTCCGTACACAGATGTGTACCCGTCCCGACCCAATTAAATCAGGAAAATATTAACAACATGGGTGTAGAAATTGAACGTCATAGATAGAGCGCCATTCTATTGGCGAATTGGTATGGTGATTTTTTTAAGATAATTCTGTATCACGTGAACCGATTAAATTTTTTTTTTATATGATAGAAGGTATTTTCAACATAATCACGTAGGAATTTATAAAACAAAAATACATGCAAAGGGTGATTAAATTAAAAACTTAGTAAAGAAATGTTTATTTACATTAAAAAAAAGAGGAACTAGATGGAGCTATGGTTATATTTTTTCTGTAAAAAATACATTGATGAATATTTACGTAATAATTCCATTTATTTTGGTAAGATAAGAAGGGGAACGGTATTTTTTAAATACCTTTTTCCTCATAAATCAAAAATAACTAGACGTATACAGTGTACAAATGGCGGACTTAATGCCAAATGGTCTCTACCAGTGAACCACGGGGCTAAACAGAGACACTTAAAAACGGTGCAGGAAAATGTAGAAACGTTGAGTGCAAAACAGACTTCAATAAAATTAAGAAATACACATAATTATATATGATTAAATCTTTCATTTTTCTCAGAAAAAAAGAGATATTTAAAAAATCACGTTCTGTGTGTCTGGGTTTCCCTTCTTTATAACTATTCCAAATTTCAAATCGATAGCATAAGTAGTTCTTGAGTTCACAGTGAAACCATAAGGGTTCCTTTTTTTATCTATTTAGTAAGGCCTTAAAGCTTCATTTTAAGTGTTATTACAAAGCGTTAATTCTAATCGTGGCTAGGTACGGTCAAACAATTTGATTTCTGGGCCACTTCGTTCCGTGTCGCAGTGACAATGAGATTTCTAGCAACTCTCATATTAATTTTAACTGTGGCAAGGTAGGAAGTCGCCCAGAAATAAAATTGGTTGACTCTTCCTAATATCCAAGCCACACTTAAGTAAAGGCTGCTCCTTGAAGTACGAGCTCTGCAGGCACTCCTCGGCCGTGGCGCGCTTGTTGGGGTCGTACATGAAGAGGAAGTTGAGCAGCCGCAGCCCGGCGGCCGACAGCCACGGGAACCGCTCCTTCAGATTGTTGTACGGCTGCTGTTTCACTTACGTAAAGGCTGCTCCTTGAAGTACGAGCTCTGCAGGCACTCCTCGGCCGTGGCGCGCTTGTTGGGGTCGTACATGAAGAGGAAGTTGAGCAGCCGCAGCCCGGCGGCCGACAGCCACGGGAACCGCTGCTTCAGATTGTTGTACGGCTGCTGTTTCACTTACGTAAAGGCTGCTCCTTGAAGTACGAGCTCTGCAGGCACTCCTCGGCCGTGGCGCGCTTGTTGGGGTCGTACATGAAGAGGAAGTTGAGCAGCCGCAGCCCGGCGGCCGACAGCCACGGGAACCGCTCCTTCAGATTGTTGTACGGCTGCTGTTTCACTTACGTAAAGGCTGCTCCTTGAAGTACGAGCTCTGCAGGCACTCCTCGGCCGTGGCGCGCTTGTTGGGGTCGTACATGAAGAGGAAGTTGAGCAGCCGCAGCCCGGCGGCCGACAGCCACGGGATCCGCTGCTTCAGATTGTTGTACGGCTGCTGTTTCACTTACGTAAAGGCTGCTCCTTGAAGTACGAGCTCTGCAGGCACTCCTCGGCCGTGGCGCGCTTGTTGGGGTCGTACATGAAGAGGAAGTTGAGCAGCCGCAGCCCGGCGGCCGACAGCCACGGGAACCGCTGCTTCAGATTGTTGTACGGCTGCTGTTTCACTTACGTAAAGGCTGCTCCTTGAAGTACGAGCTCTGCAGGCACTCCTCGGCCGTGGCGCGCTTGTTGGGGTCGTACATGAAGAGGAAGTTGAGCAGCCGCAGCCCGGCGGCCGACAGCCACGGGAACCGCTGCTTCAGATTGTTGTACGGCTGCTGTTTCACTTACGTAAAGGCTGCTCCTTGAAGTACGAGCTCTGCAGGCACTCCTCGGCCGTGGCGCGCTTGTTGGGGTCGTACATGAAGAGGAAGTTGAGCAGCCGCAGCCCGGCGGCCGACAGCCACGGGAACCGCTGCTTCAGATTGTTGTACGGCTGCTGTTTCACTTACGTAAAGGCTGCTCCTTGAAGTACGAGCTCTGCAGGCACTCCTCGGCCGTGGCGCGCTTGTTGGGGTCGTACATGAAGAGGAAGTTGAGCAGCCGCAGCCCGGCGGCCGACAGCCACGGGATCCGCTGCTTCAGATTGTTGTACGGCTGCTGTTTCACTTACGTAAAGGCTGCTCCTTGAAGTACGAGCTCTGCAGGCACTCCTCGGCCGTGGCGCGCTTGTTGGGGTCGTACATGAAGAGGAAGTTGAGCAGCCGCAGCCCGGCGGCGGACAGCCACGGGAACCGCTGCTTCAGATTGTTGTACGGCTGCTGTTTCACTTACGTAAAGGCTGCTCCTTGAAGTACGAGCTCTGCAGGCACTCCTCGGCCGTGGCGCGCTTGTTGGGGTCGTACATGAAGAGGAAGTTGAGCAGCCGCAGCCCGGCGGCGGACAGCCACGGGATCCGCTGCTTCAGATTGTTGTACGGCTGCTGTTTCACTTACGTAAAGGCTGCTCCTTGAAGTACGAGCTCTGCAGGCACTCCTCGGCCGTGGCGCGCTTGTTGGGGTCGTACATGAAGAGGAAGTTGAGCAGCCGCAGCCCGGCGGCGGACAGCCACGGGAACCGCTGCTTCAGATTGTTGTACGGCTGCTGTTTCAAGGTGAAGTTCTGGAGCGCGGGCAGCGCGCTGAACTCGGGCCAGATCGCGTCAGATGGTGTGCCTGGTGACAAGTGAAATTAACCTTTTAAATTGAACAACCTTTATCTCTTAACAATGCCATATCGAAATTGAATTAATATAATTGTATGGTTTTTTAGGGTTCCGTACATAAGGGTTAAACAAGACCCTATTACTAAGACTTCACTGTCCGTCCGTCTGTCACCAGGCTGTATCTCATGAAGCGTGATAGTTAGACAATTGAATTTTTCACAGGTGAATACATAAATATCGCGTTAGACCCGGTTAAACAAATCTTTTAAGTAAAATCGAGAAGTCAATGTTCAGAGTCTCTTTGAATGACTGGGTATACAACTTTGGGCTTGGTACCAGAGTAATATTTATTTACTACCTTTTTGCCCGCGGCTTCGTCCACATAAACTTCCACTCCCTATTTCATCCCGTCCAGCGATGATTTTCGAGATAAAAAGTATCATAAATGTTAATCCAGGCTATAAACTCGTAGTATAGTAGCCGTTTCTGCGTTATTGAGCAACAAACATCCAAACGTCGACACTTTCGCATTTATAACATAGTAGGATAGGATTTACCCTTTTAAGACAAAACAATTGTTTGCTTATCCACAAAAGATGGACCTAAGTGTCTTATGCTACGCACAACAATAGGTCAAACAGAAGCTTGCAGATGTCGAGAGAGTGCTGTATTAATAACGAAAAGTGTTAGTTTATATTTCTAATATTTGAGGTAAATGCTTTAAATTGTAATAAAAATATGACACATTTATTTCAAATATTAAAATTAATAATAATAATATAATTAACTTTTCTTTATTTATAAATATTTGTAGCCCAGAGCATTATTAGTACTACAGCAAACCTTACCAAGCAAATCAACAATGAGCTCCAGCTGCTCTATCTCGGACCTGCCCGGGAGCAGCGGCTTGTTTGCAAGCAGTTCCCCCAGTATGCACCCAGCGGCCCACATGTCCAGCGCTGGCGTCTGCTTGGGCGACTGCAGGAGCAGCTCGGGTGCTCGGTACCAGAGAGTGACCACGCGCGGTGTGGCGCTGCGAGCGGGGGCACCAAGCCAACGTGCCAGTCCGAAATCAGCTGGAAAAATAATGATAGATGAAAATAAGATATGATATATATTCGAATACAGAACAGGCACATTTTGAGGTCAAATGTTTGACTTTAAGGTCGAAAATAGTTGATCTTCGAATCGATCCACCCATGCTTTATTGCCCGATCGGCTGCTTGACGCGACTTTTAACACTTTGTAGCGTTACGGAATTTCCTCTACATATGGGAAAACGCATAGCACCGGCTACGCGTCTACAAACAGAGTGCCCTCTAGACGAGTTCCTGGCAGTGAATGAGTTAAAAGCTTGTATTCTAATCAGTCCAGTTTTCTATTTAGCATTGATGCTAATTAGATTATTCTGTATTTTAAGATCATGAATCTCGAAATTAGGGATAATTGGTTGGAAATGTTAAATTTGGTTCCTTCCCTGCCATTATTATGATTGATTATGATATTAATAATTCATAAAGCCTACTGTAAAAAAAATAGATTACAGTCAAAGCCATTTATAAATGGTCTTCAAATCAAGGATCAACATGTCAACCTGTTCCACAGTAGCTTCCCTTTACCAATGCATAATTTAAGATTTCACTTTATTTGACAATACTCATGTAATAATATATGACATCTACAATTGTTTATTTATTATTTAAGAGCCTAGAATGTCCCACTGCTGAAGGCTTTTATGGCATTAACAAATTGACTAAATAATATCTCACCTATTTTGACACAACCCTTGTCTGTCAGTAGTAAATTAGAGACCTTCAGATCTCTGTGCACAATGAAGTTCCCGTGCAAGTACTTAAGACCCTTGAGCACTTGCAGCATGAGGCACTTCACTTGTGACTCGGTGAAAGGTGCAGACATGTTGTCCAATAATGATGCCAGGTCTTGCTCACAGTACTCCATAGAGAGGAAAATGCTGAAAGAGGAAATTGAACATACTCAAAAATCACTAGAATGCAATAGAGAATGTAAGTTTATTTTCATGGTGAGTAGTCAAACTTTACTAGTTTAATACTTTAATTCATAATAAGCATAAACTACACAATTTTGTGCACTTATTTCATATTTTTTTGCATTTCGCCAAAATACCTAAAAAATTATAAGTAAGCATGTGCATGTGCATGTTTTTATGGAACCAAACATGCACAAAGACTAATAGAATTGTAATAATTTGGATTGATTTCCATTATTATTCCATTATCAAATGGTGTCCCTCTTTATCATAATCATTGACAGTAAGTCAATACGATAACAGACATATTATGAAATAATAATAGACCAAATGAAACAAATGGTAACTAAAATACTAAAGCAGTAATGTTTGCAAACATGTTGAGATAAAGGAGACAGTTTACTGTGTTAAACTGTTGAAGTTATAGACTCATCAAATTATTCTTTAAATTAGGCGTGCATGGAGTGGGTCATACTAAACTGCCCACTGCGGTAGCATCAGGCCATAGAACAACATTATTTTACTTCACCTTTCCAGAGACCTCCCAACCAGAACTTCCTTAAGCTGCACAATATTCTCATGCCTACAGGCCATCAACACCTGTATCTCACGGAGACCACTTAGTGGCAGCCCATCTTTTTCCACTTCCATTCTCACTTTCTTAAGAGCTACAATATTACCATTCGCTTTTTCCTTTGCTCTATCTGTAATTTTAAGTGTGTTTTAATTTAAACATTTTTAGTTATATGAAGTTAAAAGTTATGGATAGGGATATATGGAGATTTTATACTTACATACAATACCATAGGTACCCTCTCCAATACGATTAATTTTTTCAAATTCTCCCACAAACCTGCATCTTCCCAACTAAAATAACAAAATCAGAATTTATCAAAGAAACAGTTCACTAACAATGAGTGAAAGGTTATGTTTACAATTTTAACTTACTATGTCTTTTTCTGGTATTTCCATTGTTTTCCCCGTTCTAAACGATATGAGGACTCCTTTGCGCAAAGCCGGGCCAGTTGGATCCACATCTTGATTGTTGGATGGTTTTTCAGAATCTAAAATAAGAAGAAACCTAAATTTCTTTACTTGATCAATTCTACGAGCCGGCCGAGAAAATAAAATGTTATACGTACTCTGAGACATATTAAATGATGATTCTACTATGCCGTGATGGTGTAGCAGCTATAACAGTCACACTTAAACAAATGTTAAAAATACAAACAAAATGTTCTGATAGGTAATTATTTCGCTTGGTTCAAAGAGTATTGGACTACTTGGTTTTACCGGCACAGATAAAGTAGAAACAGAGTAGAATGTTACCATCGTACACAAAGGGAATGTCATACGGTCCTGCAGCGCAGTCCTGCAAGCAATAGGGCAAGCGAAGGAACCAACATTATTGATACTCAGTATTGCCAGTGCGGATCTTTTGGTCCGATTTCGGATATTTCAGGGGTGCTACCGCGACAGCAGACGAAGTTTTCCCTCTCTGTCGCACAAGACTTGCAAGTTTGCACATAAGTGAGACAGAGAGGGAAAACTTCGTTTGTGGTTCGCGGTAGCCCCTCAGGCCTCTGGTGGATCTTGTGGGGGTCAAGTCGGACCACGGATCAAATCGGACCGCTTCCCAATGATGTATGAGAAAATAATGAAATTGTACGTGGCGGATCCTCGCGACTGTTTTCGGATCTTTTCAAGGCTGAAATCGGATGGTATCAAATTCCAGTCCTGGCAACACTCTATCTCGCTCTTTCTCGAAGCGTACTGCTGCGGCCAAAGAGAATATAACCACTACGTTCTAGCTGCGGCGGGCTGCAAACGAAATTGACGTGCTACCTGGGGCGCTACCGCGAACAGCAAACGAAGTTTTCGCTCTCTGTCGCACTTGCATGTTCGGACGTAAGTGAGACAGAGAGGGAAAACTTCGTTTGTGGTCGCGGTAGCCCCTCTGGAGTGCTACCGCGAGCCTCACTTATGTGCAAACTTTCAAGTGCGACAGAAAGGGAAAATTTCGTTTGTGGTTAGCGGTAGCCCCTCTTCGCCTTAAAGCTGTTTGCGCACATTACCTGATTTATGGCGTTTTTGTCCATGACTTGATCAACTTAATACAGCTGATCGATCGACCATCGGCTTGCTCGTGCAGTGCAGCTCGTGCTTGTCATTTTATGTCAAAGTCAAAAGTCAAAAACGGCGAACAACTGAATTGCATAATTGAATTTTGTATTAATTTTTGTTAACAATCTCTTATTCACGACTTAATGAATAAAACTAACTCTTATTTGAGCATATACTAATATATACAATTTATTATGGAACTATCTCGAAAAATTATTAGTTCTCTGAACCAATTCTGGAAGACCAATGTGTAAGCGAATTTGGAGTGGCCTAATTAATTCATCCCGTGCTAGTTACTCGAAGGATTTCATTGCACATTTTGTTTGATTTAGTTCATCCCTATAAAAGGTTTAATAATCTGTAGAAACGCTTGTTTTTGATAGTAGTATAGTAAAAGGAGGGCACAGGCGAGTTTAGAGCAGATCTAACACTGACAATGCGAGTTCCCAAAGCACTAAATCCAAGGCTCCAAAAACAGCTCTTGTAAGTATGCTTATTAACCATATTTTTTTATTTTTTGCACTGTTTTTTTCGTGTATATGTAAATTGTGTTTATTAATGTACTAGCGACCCGCCCCGGCTTCGCACGGGTGCACTATTTAATGGATGTTATTATACATATAAACCTTCCTCTTCAATCACTCTATCTATTAAAAAAAAACCGCATCAAAATCCGTTGCGTAGTTTTAAAGATTTAAGCAGATATAGAGACAGAGAAAGCGACTTTGTTTTATACGTAGTCTAGCCATAAATTCTGTCCCAACTTTTTCGCCATTTTAAATTTAATAATGGAACGTTCGATGTACTTTTGTTTCTTGATTATGCTTAAATAGACATTTGACTGTCAGAAAAAGTATATTTGGCTCCAGGTATCGTTTCCCTGAAGACGGAGTGGGGCATCAAAGAGAATCGTGTCGCAGTGATAGCGTTATACAAGTGTAACAAGCAAGTGAACAACATTTTCAAACTGCTGAAACCTTTGAATATAACAAAGAAATTTATCTATCGTACCATCAAGCGATACAACGACATCGGTTTAGTCGACGACCGGCCCAGGAGCGGTCGACCACGGCAAACAAGGACACCGGCAGCGATTAAAGCGGTAGCTGAGCGAATTCGGAGAAATCCGCTACGCAAGCAGAAAATCATGGCTAGGGAAATGAAAATTCCCCCTAGAACTATGTCCCGTATCATAAAACAAGACCTTAAGCTTGGGGCTTATCGACGGAGCATAAGTTAGCGATTGACAGCGGCCCTACGGAAAATAAGAGCGACGAGAGCTAAAGTGTTATGGTCGCGGCATGCAAAGGGCGGATATCGTAATATTCTGTTTACAGATGAAAAAATCTTTACTGTGGAGCAAAAATTCAACCGCCAAAATGATAAAATATATGCTCACAGTTCCCAAGAAGCTTCTGAAAAAGTTCCAAGGGTAGAAAGAGGCCACCATCCTGCATATGTCATGGTTTGGTGGGGAGTATCCTATGAAGGCATCACAGAGCTTCATTTTTGTGAACAAGGGGTAAAAATACGTGCTACGAACTATCAAAAAGACATTTTGAAGAGAGTTGTTAAGCCGCTAAATGATACTTTATTTGCCGGTAAGCACTGGATATTTCAACAAGACTCTGCCCCTGCACATAAAGCTAAGACAACGCAACGGTGGTTAGCGACGCATTTACCCGAGTTTATTGCGGCTGAAGATTGGCCCTCAGGAAGCCCGGATCTCAACCCCTTGGACTATGGTCTGTGGAATATTTTTGAGGAGAAAGCCTGCTCTAAACCTCATCGCAATGTTGAGTCTCTGAAGTTAGATTTAGTGCGGGCAGCGGCTTCAATACCCATCGATACCGTCCGTGCCGTCATAGACGAGTGGCCGGACCGTTTAAAGAAGTGTGTTAAAGTAAAAGGTGGACATTTTGAATAAATATTTTATTTTATACAATCTGTATAGTATAATTAATAAAAATAACCCAAATTTATTTATAAACTTTCTTTTATTTTCAAAATAAATGTCATTTCATATAGGACAGAATTTATGGCAAGACTACGTACTATGTAGTGATTATTAATTTAATATTAGGTACTTATAAGATAAAGTTCCTATTGTTTGCTAGTAAAAAGC
This sequence comes from Epiblema foenella, assembly GCA_963556455.1. NCBI lineage: Eukaryota > Metazoa > Arthropoda > Insecta > Lepidoptera > Tortricidae > Epiblema > Epiblema foenella. The sequence goes on from OY747102.1 coordinate 12,973,313, forward strand.
AATTGTTGTTTTCACAATACTTTATTATTTAAAAAAAAAAGGAAAATTGTAAAATGCTATGAAATAAATTACCCACAAAAGTTGATATAAATAAATACTTATAATTTCAGGTTAAGGTTTGGAGTATATGAAAAGGTTTTTCCTGTTGAAACAACTCCAAGCAGGTCAGTGCCGGACCACATTGAGAAGCCGGAGTATGTGTTACAGAAACAGCCACTGGTGTTGCCAGACAAACCTGAAGTTAAGGATGTCAATCAGTTACGTGGGATGAGAAGAAGTTGCAAATTGGCTGCTAATATTTTAGCTCATGTTCAAAAAAATATATATGTAAGTATACATACAAAAGAGAATTCTCAAAACTTAAAAATAAAATACTGACTTCATCAACATCATGCTCAGTGACCTATTTTGCCAACAATAACATTTTACCTTCTTATACTAAAATTAATTAGGAACCCAATTCCGGGCCCTAAATTTAAAAACAGAGTAAATATCTTTTTTTTTATATAGCACACTAGCATATCAGCCTCCTTATCTATTTGAAAAGGATATGCAAAACAATCAATTCATTATTTTATATTATCTTCAGCCAGGAGTAACCACAGATGAGATTGATGGTCTAGTGCACAAATTGACAGTGGAAGCTGGGGCATATCCCTCCCCATTGCACTATAAAGGCTTCCCAAAAAGTGTGTGCACCTCTGTCAACAATATAGCTGTTCACGGCATTCCTGATCTAAGACCACTTAAGGATGGTGATATAGTGAATGTTGATATTACAGTAAGTATATGCTTAAAATGTTAAATACAATGGGGTGAGGTGAGGTAATGCGGGAAACAAAAGGAATTAAAGGAAAAGAAATTCTCTTATCTTCACCTAAAACATTATTTAATCTTATCCCACTTCACCTTACGCACTTTTTAAAACCAAGGATAGTTTAGCTTCATTAGACAGGTGCGGATCTGGGATAAAAACTCAAAATTCAAAATCTTGTTACTAGATCAACTGGGTTATCATATGAAAGTGTCCAGTTGAACTTTCTGAAACATTTTATTTTTATTGTAGTTCAATTTATAAAGAACCCAATTTAAAAAAAAATACTTTACTATTATTATTAAACTCAACATTTTATTCTTATATTTTAGGTATATTTTAAAGGATTTCATGGAGACTGTTCCGAGACGTTTCCGGTGGGTAATGTAGATGACCGCGGCTTAGAGCTTATTGGGGTCACAGAAGAATGCCTAAACACTGTAAGTTCTATTTAGGAACCCGAATCATCTTCTAAAAGAATTAAAATAATGAATATAGCATCGATCATTATAATTACATTTTGTCACGCCGTACATCAGGGTTCGAAAGATAATTATCGTGATTTTTATGCTTTGATAATTATCGATTTGATAATAACCTAAAATTGAAAATTCGGCATGAGTCTTAAAAAAATACGGGTGTGAATTCGAACGTTAATAATTGCACTCTGTATATGTGTTTTAATGACGTTGTAATGATTAATTGATTATATTTTAATGGTTAATAAAAAACTAGTAAAATATTGTATAGCAACTATTTATTTTGCAGCCTAAAACACCATAATCTTTTATATATTAGTACAGAGTAGTCTTTATTGGTAAAAATACATTTTACAGGTCATATCATACATCGGAAAATAGATTTAACTACTTAATAAAATAACGTATACTACCCTACCCATAAGAGGTATAATTATCCGATAATTATCGCGATAATTATCAATAATTATCTTGATAATTTCGAACCCTGCCGTACATCCGCTCCGATTTCTCCACAACTGAGCTGAGCTATCGAGGGACCTACTTATGTGCGTCACACAATTTTGCAACCACTTCTCTCTTTATATCTTTAAGTTCGCGTTTATTTTGATAAGTCTCGTGGACATGCGCCACATAGTCGACTGAACGGTGACGCGGCTTGTAGCGCAGCATGTCGTCTGAGGGGCTACCGCGAACCACAAACGAAGTTTTCCCTGTCTGTCTCACTTATATGCAAACTTGCAAGTGCGACAGAGAGGGAAAACTTCGTTTGCTGTTCGCGGTAGCGCCCCTGAGGGCCTACTGACAACCGAAAACGAAGTATCTCCCTGTCTGTCGCTCGAATGTATAGAGTTATATATTTCGTAGTACATAGTGCTCTATGTACTCGGACTATGTGCTACCTCCGCTGCTGAGCAGTACGTACGTAAAATTAAGTAGTTCGAAACTATTAATTAGTATTTTCTGAGTACATTGAGCACTATGTACTCGGACCTAGTCCTAAAATAATTATCTACATACAAACTGATATTCTGTCTGGCTACCTCTGCTGCTGAGCAGTATTTTTGGCAAGCTTTTTATTTAAACTTGTTCTAGTAGGTATGTATGTGGGGTACCAATCTTGCAACTGAATTTTAGACCTGGTGACCCATTTCTCAAAGCTGCAAGTTATAAATTACAAGCGGAAGTCTTTTTCTATTAAAAGGTATTGAAAAGAAATGTCCGCTTGTAATTTGTACTTGTAGCTTCGAGAAATGGGCCCCGGTTGAGCTGAAAGATGGCCATAGCAACTCCTAAATGTAGTTTAGGAGTTGCTATGGCCATCTTGACGCAAGTGCATACTTTTTTCTTAACAGGCAATCAAAACTTGTGGCCCAGAAGTACCATTCAGTGAAATAGGTACATCGATATTCAGGCATTCGAGAAAAAATGGTCTGACAGTGCTGCCTGCCTTTGTAGGCCATGGGATTGGACAATATTTCCATGGCCCTCCAGACATTTATCATACACGTAAGTCTAAATCAGTTCAGCGGTTTAAGCGTGAAGAGGCAACAGACAGTTACTTTCGCATTTATAATATTAGTATTGATAGTATGATATGGTAGTAAGGGCCTGACCACATTACCACAGCGAGGCGTCGTGAACGTGAAACGGCACGGCACCGTAGTGCGGCACGTCGCCGCGTCGTGCAGACACACGGTGCCGTGCCGCGTTGAGCGGATTCACGGTACGGTGCCGCGTCGTCCCACGATGCCGTTGTCCTAAAGTGTCATTCTATGGAACTTGTTAACTATGTAAACAAACCGCAATATTGAAATTGTCTCTGAATGATGAATTTACTAGTGATGCGCAAGAAAAACAAATAGGTATTTATTTTTAATTTATTTAATCACAATCAGAAGAAAAATCGGTTGTTGAAGTCACCAGTATTTATAATAAAAGGTGGCGTTACATCGTCTGTAGCCCTATCGATGATGCCGTCTAAATTTTTCATTTCTGCCAACAAAACCTTTAGTTCTGGCATCTTGAAGGTTTTATTTCTCTATTTTAGGGGCGCAGCGTCGTCAAAATTGTTAAGACCAGTCGTCAACTAGACATCATACTAGAAGAGCCGACGACACTGAACCTAGTTCGATAAGACTCCCAGATGAGATATATATTATAAGATGCGTCATTCCTGGGGGAACACGAAACGGCTATGCTGCCATGCAAAAAACCTGGTGGCCATAGTAAAAAAAAAATTTCAATAAAAATAAAATTTCCGGTTTCTAGTACGATAAGTCTCCCAGGTTTCGTTTGTTCCTCGATACAGGGGAGGGGTAGGACTATACGATAATGCAGTGCTGCAAGCCCCCCTGACTGGCCTTGTCAGTGGCAGCTTTTTTTTTACTATGGCCACCAGGTTTTTTGCATGGCAGCATAGCCGTTTCGTGTTCCCCCAGGAATGACGCATCTTATAATATATATCTCACCTGGGAGTCTTATCGAACTAGGTTCAGTGTCGTCAGTATTCTGCTCTTGTTGTTGTTACAAAAATCTGGGTGAGACTTCTTTTCCTAAAGGAATTTCAATCATTTTCAAACAAATAGAAATAACTCTGTGTTTCAAACGTTTTTAGGGTTTCGTACCCAAAGGCAAAGAGAATATAACCACTACGTTCTACCCAAAGGGTAAAACGGGACCTTATTATGTTAGGTACTAAGACTTCACTGACCGGCCGTCCGTCTGTCATCAGGCTTTATCTCATGAACCGTGATAGTTAGACACTTGAAATTTTCACAGATGATGTATTTCTCTTGCCGTTATAACGAGAAATGGTGATAATTTACTTAGCAGTTCTTCAAAGGTTGGCACTGACATTCTAAAATAATCATAAAATTTGTGAAGTGACCACAAATTTCACGTGATACGTTTTCAACGCATCGTATTTCCTCCTGAAATTACTCCCATCATGATTCATAATAGAAAGGTATGGCTTCACCCATAATTTTCTTTTCATTTGCTTTTTCTTCATGCGTCGTCTTAATAACAACAAAATCAGACCGTCCGGTCCTACGCCGCCGCGCCGTTTCACGTTTACTACGCCGCACCGTGCTAATGTGGCCAGGCCAAATCCAACCTAAAAAATTGGGAAAATTAATATAAATTAAAGTAAGGAATTAACATGTTATTTGTTTTATTTTTTCTTTGTGACTTTTGCTTCTGGCAGTTGCCAGAAACCTGCCTAATACATTTTAGGTTAGGCATTTTAGTTTTAGCAAACCATTATCTCCAATTCGGGGTACCTATCATCAGTAACATCTCAAACAAAACGTACCTAAACCCAATGTAGGATCTTTCATTGCTTTTATGTTTTTGATTGAAATTCTACAACTGATTTGCCTTGTTTCAGTAAACCGGTACCCTGGCGTGATGATGCCGGGTATGACCTTCACGATAGAGCCGGTGTTGTCGCACGGTAGTAAGCACACGCTTATGCTGAGCGACGGTTGGACGGTAGTCACGGAGGATGGCGCAAGGACCGCTCAAGCTGAACACACTATTCTAGTCACTGAGGATGGCGCAGAAATCCTTACCAAGTAGATTGTGATATTGTTTTTAGTCAGTCTATATAGTACCTGAATATTATGTTTGACATTAAATTGCGCACAATGCCAATCTTATGTTTTGTTGTTTTATGTGAAGTACGAGTATGTACATGAATGTGAAAGTCCTATTTGATATTACCATTTTAAAGATGCATTTGTAACAACTATTCTATACTAAGTATGTTATATTTTATTGTTGTATTGGAGTAGGTATTTACAAGTAAAACCACGAAGTTCAGCGTGTGGTGTTTTATTTTATGCAATCTTAAAATAAAAACATTTAACTTGGTACATTAAAAGCACAAGCACAATTTATCACTCAAGTCAGTCAATAGATAAAATTTTAAAGGCGTAAAAGGAAGGTATCGATTGAATTCATAACAATAATTGCGGGTTATTTAATGTTTTATAGGTCAAAGGCGTAACCAGTGGGACGTTACCCCCCGGAACCGGAATCATTCTACACTCTGGGTTCCACCACAAGTCCTCTTAATTTGGTCCCAACATTTATACCAGCTACGCCTTGATTAATATAGGTGCTAGTTTAAGTGTTAACAGTAATATAATATCCTTAAAAGTAGAGAAGAGGAATTATGACTAGATTAATAGATTTTAGATCAGTAAATGTTTTGAAATTGAGTAGGTACATTTTAATCACAATAAATAAGCCACAAAAGCATTGTCGGCCTCAAAAATATAGAATGCAACAATACCTAGAAACATCTAGTAATTAATAAAAATATAACTATAATAGGTATACATAAACTGTTAAAATTTGAACACAGATAGTTAACCCTGCATCAATATTTTAAATAAATGCAAAGTTTAATAATTTAAGTAACCATCAAGAGATTTGTGGTAACACTTAATTAACTAAAGTAAGGCCATTGGCGCAAACCGTCTGCGGACAATACCGTACTTGTGCACTCACAAGCAAACTTCAAAGGTAACGACATAATGCCTTCGCCATCTGATGTAAATGTTAGAACCAAAAAATTGCGAACAATCCTATGTACGGAATTAGCCGCAAACGGAATTGCCGCCACTGACCTGTGTATTATTATTATGTATAGGTATATATTACAGATGGGCATTTGCGAAAATATTCACTTTCAAATATATTTGGTATGCATTCGTAAATACTTTCACTGTAGAACATAGACAATTCACGGGTGTAGGTAGGGTCGGTAGGAGGGTTTACGGCCTGTCAATTTGATGCGCCAGTTTGCGGCCACTTGGATGAGTTGATGAACTAAAAGGATATTTTCTTGCTTTTTTAATACATTCCCATTCAATAGCTACTAATTAAAACGCATACGACTCACTATTTCTTTAGGGCCTGTAAAAATTTAAATATCTTTAATTGAAAAAACTTCGTTCTTCAGAAGGCCGCAAATTGACGCAGGCCGCATAACTGGCCTAGCGACCCTATTAGTTTCAAGATTAAAATTGAAAATTGTTAAGGTAAATGGGAAACTCCTAATATAGTTGTAATCATAAATAATTAAGTATTCTTAATATATGTAAAAATACCTCCTGCCCTACAGACTCAAGACACGTTACTGATTTAGTATGGAAATGGCATTGACAGGCAGATAAACGTTAAAACTACTCATGTTAAATATGTGTAAAAGACGTTTACGAAGTTTGGATGTGTACGTATTAATTTATGTCACCACGAGCTTAAGGCTTTAACGGGAATACACGGCCATTAACATAAGTACAGTTTCTAAAATAAGCAAATTAACACACTGACTTATACCTAATAAGGACAGGCCCTAAAGACGCGATTTGGGGTACAGAAATTTGGTACCCTTGATACGAACGCAAATTAATATTTAAATGGTCGCAAATAGGTCGCAAGCAGTCGCGATCGTGGTACGGCGCTGTCATTTACACATGAGATGCAAAGACTGTGTAAAAGGTTCAAATTCCTTTGACGCTAATAAGACGCGCGCCGACTCCGGCCGTCAGTTCAAAATATTCGGACATATATGCCTATACTTACTTTTGAACTCATTGAGGCAACATAACACAATATTTTCAGCAATTCGTAATAAGCAGTTCCACTTTTTTACTTACACTATGCAATACATATGGGAGTTTACTCTCTTATTAACTGCTAAGGGTGCTAGGGCAGGATAAAAAGAGTGTATAAAAGTTGATACAAAAATTATTCAATAGATTTAACAACATACAAAAGCTACTTCGTGACCATTAACGCTACTACATATAATAAATTACTTAAATATTAATTTATCACTCAAGGTAACATACAAACATACAATCCGTAAATTAGGATTACTCCATTCAAAACGAGAACAAGAAGAACCTACAGATAAAATATACTCTTTATTATTTAACAGAACAGATGAAGAACAATAACTATACATAAATATGATATATTATTTCTTATTACTAATATGCTTTTATAAAATTGAGACGTAAGCACTAGCTTCTCTGTAAAACTACTAAGTTATTTTAGAATTGTTCTATCTATGAAGGAATATAAATATTTAATAATTAATGTAGGTAATAGTTTAATGATTAATACAAATTCATTTTACTATTCAATAATTAGAGAATAATTCATTGGTCAACAATTCTATGTATGTTATACTTTTAGTATGAACTAAAATCAGACAAAAAAACAAAAGGTTAAAATAAAATATTTTAACTACATATATAAATTTGACCAATTTAAAGTTAAGTGGTATAACATGAGTGGTTATTGTTAGTTTCTTTGTGCAAGACACTTTTTTGTGTGAGAGTGGGTAAAATTGAAATTCACTGTGCTTTGTTTGTATATTTACAAGCTTAGATTGACTTTAAGTAATAATGGGTAAACTCTAATTAATTACTAAATTAATTCAGGAACAACAAAGTAACTAAATAACAAAGATTACTAGAACATAATCAACTAAATCCATGATTAGTCATGGGAAAACTTTAATTAACAAATGCGTCATTTGACTACCTATCTAATGATGTCAGTCTACCTGGGAGTATGTCATTCACATGCAAGGTTTACAGTTACATGCCCATAATCTAGGATGAAATTTTGCATGGAACTAGAGGGTTTCTCAGATAGGCATGCAACCAACTCCTGTTTGTACTACTTTTCTATTTTATAAAACCGCTGTACAAATTCTATCAGGTTGAACACCTGGCCCAAACCAGATGCAGTATCCATGTTGATGTACTCATCTAGGTTGTTTGTTGACACTGAAACAAGACAAAATATGTATTGAATTGTAATGACAATAGCATTCTTGTGTAATGAGCCCTGGGATCCCGGGACAGATTGACAGGTTAATAAAATGTAGAACCAAATTATAATTTTTGTACTTGGTTCTCATAATATAATTTTGAATGTAAACTGCCACTAGGGAAAAAACTGAGCTGTTAAGTATTCCCTCCTTTTATATTCAGCACCTTAATCTATTTGCTTTTGGTTATTGTTGACTCAGAACTATCAAATGAATTTATTTTAACCAATGTATTCCCAGAATTAATGAAGACAACCATTATAAGAAATTTATTTTAAGCAGCATATTTCCAAAATGAATTCTTACACCGGTTCTCCTCGAGCCAGAGGTTTATTTTATGAACAGGTGGTAGTTTTATGACTTTCATAAGTGCATGTAATATGCCTAAATTGAAGAATAAATGATTTCATTTTATTTCGAATGAAGACAACCATTATAATAATACATGTCACGACACAGCAATCTAAGTTATTAAATTTTCATACAAAATGTATACCTGAAGTGCAGATGGCAGGATATGGAGGTGGAGGCTTAATCCACGAACCATCAGGTCTCTTCATGTGACGACGATCAGATGCAAAATGTTGCAGGAATTGTTTTGCAGGCACAACACGAAAGAATCTAAAATTATATTATCATTAAAAAAAATTTAAGCAAGTACAATAGAATTTACAATGTTTGTTTATGATGCTTTCATTACCTGTGAAAGTCCGACTTTAACACCTGATCTGTGCGAAATGTTTCAGTGACATATTTATGGAAAAATGTTGGAAAAGGCAACTCAGAGTCCAGATCGTAGACAAGGCAAGTCTTGCAGTCCCACGAGTACAAGAATATCACATGATAGTCCTGTAGGTAAAAATGAACAACCAGTTAAAACATTAATGGGGCACTAGCAAAAATTACAACCAAGTGTATACAAAAGCATAAGCAATTCGTGTTATTTGGCGTACTTCCAAAAATTTTAAGACCATGCGCAACATTAAGTAGCGTGACACACAATATTGTAAGTACACACCCATATAACGAGACGGTCCTCCTCACGCCCAGCCCTTTGTTTCCACAGAGGCACCGTACGGCAAGGGTTAGATATGAATACCACGAAGCACCGGTCTAACTCCTCCGGTATTCTTAGCGATACATCCTGACACAATTTCCAAACATTTTCTTCGCTAGAACAATAAGATACTGACCATGAGACAATCAATTCAAATTCACCAATTAAACATTTAACATTATAAGAAAAACTTATTTCATACCAATAACAAGACACATATGAACACTCCGCTTGCTTAGAAAACAGGGGTTTGAGAGTTTTGTTATTCATTTTATTATTTTCATTTTTAGCCAAATGTACTTGAGCGTTGACCGACATTTTGACAGTTTGCAAGTTCTTTGTTTTGATTCACGGCCTTTGAAATCGATCCGGCGCAAGTCAAAACACAAGTACTTTAAAAAAAGCATAGATTGAATACGGGTGAAATTAACTAATAATTAATTACTTTCGCTTATTATAATGGATTTATTACGATATTCATTTCTCTGACTTATATTAAAACTTAAAATTACTATTTTATTTTGTAAAATCGAATGGCCTTTGATTTATCGCATCGAATGCAATTTAAGCGGCCTTTACACCTGGCTAAATTTAGTGCAGTAACTGGTGGAGGAGAGTTCTCTCTCAATAGAGCGAGATAGTTTAACTCCCCTCAGTTAGTGCATTAAATTTAGCCAGGTGTATCATTCCCGCCGGCGGGGACGTCCACCGCGCGATCGCGACAACAGTGACACATATAGTCCCTATTCGTCCTGATACCGCCGCACACCGGGTAGAGTCAGTCCGACCCAGGTCGGCCCTAGCTGAGTTTCTTGCTGAACTCATCTCAGCTAGGCTAGGTTTAGTGAACCAGCGACAAAACACCCAGTAGCTCAATTCCACTCACACCTCAGATTCGGTTGAAACCGCTCAACCAATCTCACTGGAGCGCAAACTCTTAGAGTATTCCAGTGTTCCAAACCACATGCGTGGTCGTGCCGGAGGTTTTCCCCTGGATTTTCCCCAGGCTACTCTCCAACCGCGCACTCGTATCGCTTTATTGGGCCCGGCCTATAAAGCCACAGTCAGGTTAAAAAAAAAAAAAATGCCAGGTGCAGGTGTAAAGGCCGCTTTAGGCTCGGTTTTATAAAGATCCGTTAGACCTTATGTCGGTTAGTTATGTCAAAAAATGTACTGAGTTACTGAAATTTGATCTAACATTTGGTCTAACGGATATTTATAAAACCCGGCCTCAGCCTAGGTTCCACAGGTCGTAACTGTACGAAACCATTGTGAGCGTGTTCAGACTATCCGATAGGAGTAGAATCCGATAGACGAGCGATATCAGTGGCGTTTGTTTGCGTGGTGTACAAGTATACGTTTTTTGTAGTGTGCGTGGTCACTGCGCCGGGGTGGCCAATTACACATGTCTATAATGTCTATGCACTGCTCATATCACACTAGTCACACTACGTAGGTATCATGTGGGTATTGAAGAATATTGAAGCAAAACCGAAACAAATTATTAATACCATGATAATATTGGCACCACAGTTGATAATAATCACCATGTTACAGGCTCCATTATAACCACTACGGCCGAAACTGGCAACAAAATGCCGACATCGGTCCGATATTATCGGACAATGTGAACAGCATTATCGGTAGGTGTAGGATCCTACACCGATATCGAATCAGATAGTCTGGACACGCCCTTACGGAACGCAAAAGTGTAGACAACACGCATGTTCGTACCGAGCACAGACTATATATACTCTAAGGTGGTACCAAGAGAGGTAAGTAGTACTAGCAACATTTACTTCATTGACCACCATTTTCCTCTTCAAGTCGTCGCCCATTTTATTGTTTGTGGCTAGTTGGTGGTTTTTATTTCGAAGCCAGCTGTTATCTTTTAGTTGTTTTCAAAGTTCCTTTCATTGTGCATAAAGGGAGGGCGGTGCGTTGTCTTAGGTTTCGGCCGGACTAGCGTATCGTCCGGACTTTGTGCCACTTCTGAGAAGACCAAATTTCAAGATTTCGACCTTGCGGTGCTGATATATATAATCGAGCCACGATGACCCGTAAGTGTCTCCAATCGCCTAAAAAAAATGTCTGAATGTCTATTTACTTTTATATGCTCTTTAGAAATACCTTTGCCTATTCCTCCTAGTGATAGTTGTGAATGTTATGATCTCAATTTATGGAATAATCTAGTCTTGAGTAATCAACGTTTACAAGACCTACGCCACGGAATTACGAAAGTAATAAGTGCTTTATTGTTGTATCCCATTTGTCATGTTTGGATTGTAACATATCTATGGTTATTAAGCCTAAATAAATGAATAGGTTGTTATTAAACTGTTACAAATGTACTATGTTTTCATCATTTACTAACAATCAGGATAGAGAAACAACTTATGATTTAGTACTTTTAAAAATATGCCCAATCAAGAGATTAAAGTCTAAACACGTCCAAAGATTTACTCAATTGAGATGGGCCAGTGACTCTGTTAATGTGTTTTAATTGTTTGTAGGAGGAAATCAAAGAGATTTGGCTCGCGCTAAGAACCAGAAGAAGCAGCAGGAGTTGGCTAAAAAGAAGAATGCTAATGATAAGACAGGGTTGTCCCTGTCTGAAAGGAAGCATAGGTGAATCATTGTTTTTACTTTAAGATATGTATCTCATGGTGAAACAGACTTACTGCCCAATTACATTCAGGTATGGCATAATGTGTAATGCATATGTGCACTATTGTACAATGGAAATTAATTATTTAAAGCAGCTTATAAATGTGTCTTTCGCCATGGATCATAATTAATATTTTTTTAAAGATATTTGTTGTTCATTTGAATAAGTTTTTTTTTTGTATATGACATGTTAGCTGTCCTTTCCACTTTTTACTAAATCTCCTGTGGAGATACAAGATCCTGAAAATTCATTCTATTTCTATATGATAGGAGGGAAGAATGAAAGCAATAGAATTATTTCAACCGCTTCACTTTCGCAGACACATATTTGATGAATTGGCTGTAGATTTTGAGCATTTCTGAGTTGGCAGCATTCCCCTACTTCTACCAACTAACCGAAAATGGCATTATTAAATCTTTACGCAATTGAACAAAATAGTGCCCATGAAAGTGATTTGGAGCAGTTGCCAAATAATAACCCACTTACTTAGTCTTACTAAAGGAAACATGTTAATCTCTTTGAAACAGGGATGCGGAACTAATGAGAGAGAAGCAGCGGAAAAAGGAGGAGCAAGAAGGCCTTCACCAGAAACAAGCTGTTAATTAATAAATATTTCATCCTATTCTTATGAACAATCACAAAGAAGTTATAAGTTTTTTGAGGAGCTGAAACAGTCCAAGTGATAATAAGCAATTCTAAAATTAGAAGTATGTTTTAAATTCTCAGTTCTAACATAAATCCAGTAACACGACCATGAGAGTTTTCTTCAGTATTCTTTGTAAGCTACTTTTAATGTCCACAAACCTCGTTCACAATATGATTATGATCTGAATAGCATGCTGTTTTTCACTGTATCTTAGCATTTATGCAAATATTCATGTTAATTTGACTGAATATGTTTGTATGTATGTATACTACTAATCAAAATACCCCTTTTTTGTACAATAAAGTATTAGAGTAAGTACAAACTAAATTAGTATTTTATTTTATATTTCTATTGAATTATAATATGTATTATCTATCACACTTGTAGCACAATACTGTTTATTACTTACCAAGCATTTTAGTTTAGTCCACTGGCACTTAACATGTTCACTGTCCCCATACAAAACGATCTGACAATATCACAAGTCCAACTGCATTCAGAACAGGTATGTGACTTATTGTGGTTCATGACCTTACATTGGGGCACCCGGACAGGGATTGTATTAATAGACAAGCATTATTTATACATAGCATATTTGCCTAAAATGTTGTTTCTGCTGATAAACAATATGCAGTTCTGCATTACTATTAATTACAGTAGTTTATTTAAATAACATGACAAGTAATAACTTTCACCAACTCTGAAGAAAAGTCCTTGTTAATCTGTATCCTGTATGCATATTCACCAATATGATGTGGTTATAAATTGGGTAGGTACTAACGTTAAAAAGCCCTTGACTGCATACATATACTACTTTTTATGGATGGGCTCATTACATGTAAAATCAGCCCCATTTACGCATGTGCTAGATTTATACGCTAGTTACAGTACATTGCGGGGTACTGAGGTATACTTAAAACTTATTTGAGTTGGCGAAGTAGTGTTAAAGCAATCGATAATCTGTTTACCATGAGTAAGAATAGTCGTCTGAGGCTTGGTTTTATAAAGATCCGTTAGACCTTATGTCGGTTTGTTATGTCAAAAAATGTACTGAGTTACTGAAATTTGGTCTAAAGGATCTTTATAAAACCCGGCCTGAGAGGCTACAGTTTAAAGATTACTCGGGGACAAGCAATCCTAGGAAGCACTTTCAAACAAATCGTGTAGTACGTGAGTGGAATAAACTACCAGAGACTGTGATAAGTGCCCCTTCAGTGAACAGTTTCAAAAATAGTCTTGATAAACATTTAAAATAAAAAAACGGACATTAAAAAAAAACAAGTGCAGTGATATACACGCATCAGCTTGTAGCTGCTAGTGTATAGTAATAATAATAATCGGTACAAAAAGCTACTTAATTTTGTATGATAGAATATTCAAAATCCAATGAAAGTCTTATACAACATCGGACAGCACACAAACGATCTCAACTATATAATGAACGAGTTAAATCGATTAATCAAATCACGCTATATACTTAAACTTTCATGATGCTATTCTTGGACGTGTCCACAGTGATTAATAGTAGATTGTCTCAAGGGAGCAAAATGATATATTTACGGCGAGTATCAATATACTCGCCGCTTCACTCATAATTCAATAATTATGAGTGAAGCGAAAGATTCGAGGGATTCTATTGTAGAATCTTGAGCGTAGCGAGGGATAAAAGTGTTTACGCCCAAGACCGAAATAATTTTGCTACCGTGTGACACATACTGCTTTTCACACCGTCTATGAGGCCCGCTGCTAAAAACATGAAATATCTTACAAATGATTTTTCTACAGTGTCACATACTGCTTTTCACACCTTCTATAAGGAAAAGAGTCATTGTTGCCTTCAAATGAGGGAAGAAAAGTACAACTTTGATCCGTCATTCGAAAGCAACAATAACAGAATAGCAGGTGTGAAAAACACTAATCACTAAGGCAACGATAATTTTTTTTTCTTGGCCATGGATACAGCTACGCGTCATTGTCGCAGCGCGGCGTGTAGAATCGGCGGGCATAAAAAAATAGAAATTGTAAAATCGGTCTAGCGTGGCGGTATCAAATAAAAGACGTTATATTGAAGCGTGATGCGTAAGACGCCAAAGTACTATGAAAACAGTGTGTCTATTGGCATGGCAACATCTCTGTATATCCATGGTCTTTTAGTCTCTATTGCTGTCAACACAGCAAATCCTCATGTCCGTAAGGGTCGGCAATGCGCCCTGTTACCGTTTCTCATCCACCAGTTGTTGACATTGACGTTATTGGCGGAGTCGCAACGCAATTTAGGGAAACTTACGGTTTTTTTTACATCCGATATCACCTGCTAGTTCTGATATGATATGGATATAAATATGTCAAACATCAGGTCATTTGTGACTTCGTTACTAATATATTTTAGTTCCTTCGTGAACGTGTGACGGTGGGAGACACTATACATCGATGACGCAATCTGTGATGATGCGTGGGTCAAGTATGTAAGTGCGAGCGAGAGGGACGAATGCTACCTAATGTCCAACATATAAGCGATCATCTTATGATAGCTACCTAAAGGTGTTATCCATAGTACTGTCAGCTCAACCTAAGCCCCTTTGTCAAATAAAAATAAAACGATCACTTAGGCATTTTCTGTCACTTTGTGACGTTATTGTTTGTGAGAAACATTTACTTACTTATTATATATCTTTTTTTCTAAATAAGTACTATGTCCAATCACGAAACTGACCACTCAGGTGTGCAATGTAGAACCGAGCAACAATCAGAAGAAAGCGATGAACATAAGTTACGTAAGTATGACTGCTTTGCTTTATCTATTTTAAGTATATGTAGGTATAGGCTAGGTTCTGTACTGTAACTGTAAAAACAGTATAGGTAGATAGGTACCTACGTAAAGAATCTCAAGTTCGTTTGCGATTTCTTACTGTCTACCTACAGCTAGTTCTTTCTTATACTAGGCAAGTATGCAGGCTTTGAACGTTTTGACGGGCCTGCGTGTTGAACCTGGAAACTTGTAGGTCAGTCTTCACTGTAGGACAGTTACGGGTGAGGATAGACCTAAAAATATTTTCCGTAACCCACCTAAGTCTAAGGTAGTCAAAGTGTAACAAACATTCTGAATATTATTTCTCATACAGTTGCAGAGTTCAATAAGACCCTAACCATGAGTTACGACTTGCTGCCACTGTTCGAAAGACAATACAACGCCTTCGTGCGTACGCGGCAATACTCAATGAGGACCAATGAGAAGCTACGCAGCCGCTGGCTCGACCGGTTGCTAGGCAAGCCGGAAGTGGTAGGCGCGAGGACGATGCCCGTGGTCAGGTAGGCCATAACGGACTACTTATCCTAAACACTTTTCCTATATTCACCGTTCCATGAGCGTTATCGTAACCACTTCCCCAAAAATATCCAACAGCCGGTATCCAAACTTCGCGGCATAGAAGTCAGGTTCTTTGCTTGCCAGTCCTTGTTTCCGTGAATCAGTCTGATGCCAAATCCACACAATGGGCCATGATGGAGCAATGCACAGGACTCAGTTATGCGTTTTCATCTAATTTCACCGCATTGCTGCGTCGGACCTGACCTAAGCAATAGCCCATTGTGTGATCCGGCATGACCGTTGGCTAGTACTATGACCATCGCAGTTAACTGACTTTTCCTGAACTTTATTGCATGGAGGAAGGTATCAATGGTCAGTTCATTTGTCAAACAAAATATAGGTCGCGTAGTATGGGTACGTTCCCTTATGACCGGCGCGGCAGTTCACAACTTGCTATTCAACTTGACTTCAACCCGCACGCAGGACCCGTGTGGGCGTGTTCCCGTATGGGTCGCAACGCCTCTATTGTAGTTACGATATAATTTTGCTACAGCGACTACCACTTCTACAACTGCCGCACGATCCTGAACGCTTCTCTGTCGCCGGGCAACTATCCGACATTGCGTTACCATCTCAGGCCGGGGCCTGGAGTTGACAAGTACGGCTTTGTATCCTTTATTGTACCGGTACCGTAGACGAGCACTCATTCCTTTCGCACACCATTGTCAACGTTCTCGTAAGTACCTACCTACTTGCTAGAGTCGAATTAGATTTGAATCAATGTCTACCGGACTATGTCCACGTGTCAAACTACGAACAGCATAATGATTCATATGTTACGACTACTCAAACCTTGCCTACTGTACTTGAACTTGCAATGTGGGGTCAAGGTCATGCACCTTTTTTTCAGAAGTCCATACTATTGAGTAAAGTCCCCATACTCGAAGCACAGTCCAACTATCAGTTGGACTTGTGACATTGTCAAATAGTTTTGTATTGGGACAGTGAACGTGTTAACGTAGTATTCAGTTCAATGCCAATCGATCCATCCCAATCACTTTATACCTACACTCGTGGGGTTATCCATGATTATATTGATGATTCGAGATTGGCTTGTATTTATTTATCGAATAATCGTACGTTATGCCATTGAAATAAGGTCCAAAAATGTATATATATTTATGCCCTCGACTGTACGGTACTGCGTGATAGAAGACTAAGCGGGTTTCATATCGGATGTCGCGCTATCATTCGTTCCGTCTCTTCATCCAGAACAATAAAGGTCACATCATTTCATAAGCTAGCCTTAACCCAGATCACCACAATTCGACATTTCCAGACATTTGACGCATAGGTAGCAGATTTATCTTACTCGCTCAGATAAACGGGGTAGGTGTGGGCGACGCATAAGGTAGGACAGGAGCGTGTTCCTTCAGACTACTTAAATAGTCATTGACCACGAGCGCCATAGTAAATGATGATCGTTATTTCAATACAAACAAAGGTGCGTTTTGTGCAAAAGGAACAAACTATGCCCCCTCTTAAAACTTTGAAGACTTATAATTATGTAATCATTTATTCTTTTGAGTTATTCTTTTCGCCATTTGATTAAGAGACCAACATCCCTATTGCTTGATTCCATAGTGGAATTATAGTATATCTTGTTCACGTATTTTATCATTTCAGGTTCGGACAACTACCGATACCTGCCGTCATGATGATGCAAAGAAAATCCGACCATAAGCATAAGCCGACGGCCGGCAAAAGCAAAACAAAAAAGCGAACTGAAGAGGCAAGTGGACCACACAAGTTAGGTGTTGGTGTTTGATATGTAAATATGTTACATTCTGTTATTGGCACCCATCCTCAATGTGGCATAAGATATAGGTATAGGAGTCCCTAGATACTTAGTTACTTAATTTTTATTGTTTATAATTAATATTGTAGTCAGTTACTTACATTCAGCATCATATATTATATCAAAAATACATCGTAACATATCCCTATTCCTATAGTTATAAGACTGTTTTACGATTATAGTTGGCAATCTGGGCTCTCACTAACTCGTATCATGTTGACTGTACAAAAATACTTTCACTGATAACATATTCAAACGAGATTGGTATATATTGGTACTTAATGACGGTTTGGTAACTGACTACCAAAGGCAGCAGTCGTGGAGACCTTAAATAACTCACCTTATCGTAATTGGCTAACCGATAGAATATAGCTCGTATTTGCTACAGATTAGGCTGGGGCATCGCTAGGTGAGAAATCTTAATTAAAATATAAAATACATAGATAAACACAAACCGGTACTTTTATTTTAATGTATATAAGAGAGGTAGTATTTTACGTTACGGCTTCTGTAGTAATACGGCATTCAGTTTATCACATATTACAATGAAAACTGGTTAGTTAGATTATTTGGATCATGAAGAATAAAAACTTTAAACTTAGCCTTACCAAGGACCATATACAATAGGACTGACAATCTTCATACTACGCACCGTACACCGAAAGTTAGTATGTCTCTACGTAGCTAGATGCCGCTAAGAGTACCGATTCATTCAAAAGTCGTTTTTATAATTTCCATGAATGCGCAAAAGTGAAGTCACAGCCATCGAACGTTCAACGACATTCCAAATGATACAGTAAAAAGTGAAAATAGATGGCGTTAGGTGCGATGTTTCATTACTAAGTTCCGTTTCGGCGCACTTCACTATTTTTATTTGTACTTACATAATTACTTACAAATGAAATATGTTTCACAGTTCATTCGTCCCTTACTGTCAAGTATGTAAGTGCGAGAGAGACGAATGCTATATGTCCGACATATAAGCGATCATTTTAGCTCCTCTGCTTTGACAAAAATGTTTTCGTATGTCCGGGTTTCCAGTTGTTCTGTTCTACAGGTCGCATTTTCTCAACCGATTCTCATGAAATTTTATGAGCAGGGGTGCTGCTACCGCGAACAGCAAACGAAGTTTTCGCTCTCTGTCGCACTTGCACGTTCGGACGTAAGTGCGACAGAGAGGGAAAACTTCGTTTGCTATTCGCGGTAGCGCCCCAGGTTCGATAATTAATTCATCATCATCATCATCATCATTACAGCCGAAAGACGTCCACTGCTGAACATAGGCCTCCCCCAATTAATTAATTCTTATTAATTAATTAATTCTTTGTAAAGTCAGTTCTTGGCCATATAAAAAAAACACTCGCGAGGTCAACAGCTCAAAGAACCGATAGTTTATAACTGCAAATCAAAGTTTGTTTTTGTAGAAAAATACCAATTTTAATAAATATTTTTTGATTTACATACTTATATAAATATTCCCCTTATAATTTATAAACCTATCTTCCGCATTAAACCTATTTAGGTATTAAGAGGTGCAAGTAGTAAATACCGGCCACATATTTATACAATACCTAAATGTCAAAAATGTTCTACAGTCCTCGAATCACAGCTTAAGACAGAGTAGTCAAAATAATTAAACGTAATTTTCTGAGACTAGCTCTAATTTTCATTGCATATTCATTCACGAAGATAATTCTAAAAAATCCAAGGTCCATTATACTGTTTGTAACATATAGTGAAACATCTAGCTTAGTTTATAATAAATAAATATATAATAAGTAATAAATAATGTGGGTATGATCATATACAAATCCACCCCACCTAGTCCCGAACACACTAAGCAAGCTTCTATTTTCTCTCTCCTCTGACACTTATACGAGTATATAGATAAATATATACTTAAATACAAAAAGGAGTTGCGTTTCTTTTAACTACCGATATCCCGCATCACCTATTAATTTATTGAAAGAAAAAACCTTGGTAGCTACATTGAACTATCTGTAACTTACTCTATAGTTGGTAAGAGGCAAAATGTGAATATAATAAATGTGTTAAATCAAAGGCGATTTCCATAAACAAATGAAGGCCCAAAAAGAAAGGGACGAATGTATCGTATGACATTTCCGATCTCTTCTTCTCGATGAGCGTCAAATTTTGTAATTAGAATATTAGTTTGTTTACAGTGCGGATGTTTATGAGCAATGCATGTTTACATATTTTTGCACTCTGCTTAGGCAGATATAATTGTGTATGTAATTTGCCTACGTATTTATAAAAAAGGTGGTTTAGATATTTGTTTCTATTTGCTGTCTATATGAGGTTGGAAAAGAATTGTGTAGATATTTTTGACTCCTGCTTATGTGAACAAAGTAGGACTTAAAAATATCTATTGTATATGAAAAACAAGTGCATATATGCTTTTGTCTGCGTGTTTGTCTACATATATTTGTCTGTCACTGTACGTATATTTATGAACGTATTAGCGTACACAATTTAATGACTCGATTAATGTTCAAATATATCTGATCGAAATTGTTGTATGGATATTTTTGGCTAACAGATAGTAAAGACATTTTTGTCGCTTTGGGAACGTATATATATTTATGCCCTTGACTGTACGCGTAATTTAATTTTATACACATTTTACCAGTTCACCAACGCCATCTAGTTATTTTATGTATCAAAAATTGGCGAACCCGCGAGCAATCTTGAGCAATCAATGATTCCAGAGGTAGTGCCATCTATTAAATATGATCTGTTTCACGTTGTTGATGAGTAAAAAATATAATCTTTAAAAATTGTGTATAGAAGGTATATAATGGTATTAAAATAAAGCACTTAGACGTTTGTTCTTAAAAAACAAAAAAAAACAGGAGAAAACTGGTGAAAATAACATTTTTGTGACTTCCAGGCTACGAAGCAGCGCCATCTAGTTTTAATACCGAATTTTGAGCTATTTCAGAGTTACGTTTTTTTGTATAAGATTGTCGGTCCTATTGTATATGGTCCTTGGCCTTACTTAGGTAATAATAGCCATTTAAAATAAACATTTTGTCACAAAAACATTAAGAATCAACTTAATAAATGGAATAAAACAAACGACACGAACTAACAATGTTGATATATGTATTTCTGGTATTGTATTATTTTTTTAAGAGTTAAGCGGATAACACTTAAAATACCTACAAGTACAACTTATATGCATAGTTGTATATCATAAGGGAATGTAACTTAGCAATGGTTATAACAGCTTTATATATTCCGACTTAAACTGCTTGTAACATTTCGATTACTTGTCTGACACCTTTCTAAGTTATGACATAATGAGATTAGAGACCAAATGAATTCCCATACTAATTAATTCATTTTGGTATGGGAGTTAAAAACATAATCCCCAGAAAACATGGTAAGTTGAGAAACACAAGTTCCTTTCTAATGGTCAGTGACGTGAGCTAGATATAGGGGCAATGTTACTGCCTACAATCTTTAACTATTCAACTGGTTAAGTGTTCACAAGGGACGAAACTTTCAGTGAGCATATCTCTTTGGTGTTTCTTATCCTGCCCTAGGTAGAATTTTCTACACGCACTTGTAACAATTTCAATATAAAATTCTTAAAAAGTAACCAATTAGCAATTACATAAATCAAAATCACATTGTAACCATAAATACGTAATTAATGAATAATTATATTATGACTAATAATATAAAAAACGCACATTAACGAGAAAGACTACACACTCTGTTGCAATATTGACAGGTACCTATACCTAACTTTTTGGACGCTGTTATGTAACTAAAATAAAGATCGTTTATGCCAGATCCAAGCTATTTGTCACTTCCCTAACTGGTATTGTATGAATGCAAGAGCAATTTTCCTTTCTTATACGCAATGACACATCCTGTGACCACCATGTGTCAATTAGTCAAGTATTGACTAACCGAGTCGGCTCGCAATGCATACAAAATCCCGACTATAGACTAATCCTGACTATAGTCAGTAGTACAGAATAGCGCTCCAAACGTTAGGATATTCCAGGGCCCGCTTCATGAATTTGACGATTTTACAAGTCTAAAACTGGCAACACTGATGCGCTAGCCAGCGGTCGGCAACCTTTTAGCAGTCAAGAACCACATAGTAACTAGTGAGATTGTCGCGGGCTGTACTTGTTAATAATTTGTGATTATCAGGCAAAAGAATCACATTGCCGGTTGTCAATAAGGAGGCTCGTGGAGCGCAAATAAGGGGCTCACGGGCCGCCTGGTGCCGACCGCTGCGCTAGTTCAATAGCGCATTTGATGTTACCAGTTTAGACTTTTAAAATTGTAGCTTCGTGAAATGGCCCATAGACCCTATTCCAATCATTACTCAAATTAAATTATTAAATTTTATATTTAATAGCGTAGCTTACGTTCTATAGTAAAATATAATATATAAACATGTTTATTGTAATATGTAGGTGGGTAATTATTCGAGCGTTTCAACCGCGTCATTTCCGTGGTCACTATTTTGTCGAAGTGGATATAGCTTTTAATGACATTTTCGGTTATTCGGTAGAAGTACGGAACTGCTACCAAGTAATTCATAAATGTCACCAAAATCTACAGCCAATTCGTCTAAAACGTGTCAACTGAATTGACGCATAGGATTCATATCAAATGGCCGGAGTCGGCGCGCATCTTATTAGAGTTAGGGAGAATTTGAAACTACAGCAAAAAACGATTAGAGCAATAGTTGCGAGCAGCCGCGAACGCGCGGCGCAGTGGCAAAGCGTGGCTATATTATTTAATATTTAAATATGGAATGTAACCTACTGTAATAGAAAGTTTAAATTCCTTTGATTCTGGGAAGACGCGCGCCTACTCCGGCCGTTTGATGTGAATCCTACGTACAATAATCGTGGAATAGCGTCTAGGATGTCTTAGATCTTTGTCATCGCCTAGAGACCCAGTCTGGTGGAAATATAACATAAAAGTACTCTTAATCAGACTTGTTTTGCTTTATAAGCCAAAACTAATTAAGGATTTACAATAACTAATAAAATACTATAGTTACAAGGCTAAAATTGTACATGAATTACCTGAATTATGTGGTACCATTTACGAGTTTCTTTTCGAAGTCCTCTCGTTGCCTGTATAATTCGGTGACTAAATCTTTGATAAATGGATGATAGAACTTCCCTTCTGTGGCTGTAAAGAATTCTTGTAGCCTCCGCGGGGCCTTCTCACGTTTTTCATATTCGAAAGCTTGTAAAATCATATCATACCTATCTAAATCTTTAGCAAACTTTGCTTCAGGTGAAGATTGATTTTCATATTCCTGAAAATGAAAAAAAGTTTGGTCATTTTTTATTACGCTTTGGAGATCGCGCAGTTCTGATTCGACAGCGTTGCTCCACTGATACTAGGACGTCCGACGGGTCGCCTCCCGACTGGGTGGCTCGGATAGGCCCGTTTGGCGTCTTTCCAAATCCTGAACTGGAGGGAGGTGGTGCAAGATCGGACTAAGTGGCGACAAATCGTGTTGGAGCCCAAAACTCACTTTTAGGTCGGTGAGCCATTGTAACGAAAAATTGAGGCGTTCCCAACGCCGAAACGAATATTTGATTTGTGCTCTAATTGCACAAGAAAATAGTTTGACTGTAATTATAAAAGTAAGCGGCCGCCCGCGACTTCGTCCGCGTAGATTTTAGATAGTAACAAAAATATAAATGAGGTCAATTTTTTTCTGACAGTTGTCCAATGCTGTTAATCTTTTGTGAAAAATTACTCAAAAGAAAAAATAAATGTTCGCCATCTTGGATTTGAAAAGGATGTCATTTTCGTAATCGACACCCCGAGGAACCACAAAGATGACACCCATATCGAGTTTTAAGAAAAATAAATGTCCGCCATCTTGGATTTGAAAATTCATGTCATTTTCGTAATCGGCACCCCGAGGATCATCGAAGATAACATATCGATTAGAAGTTAAGATAAACATAAATTTGCTCTCCGTACAAACTTTGAACCCCCTTTTCACCCCTTTAGGGGAGCAATTTAGATAAACGCTGAAATATGTTTTGTTGTATTTAAACAAAGTCTTTTTAAAAAGATTCGAATCTCTCACTTCAAAAAAGATTTGCTCCCCGTACAAACTTTGAACCCCCTTTTCACCCCTTTGGGGGAGTAATTTAGAAAAACGCTGAAATACGCCTTTAATATATTTAAACAGAGAGTCTATATACAAAGTTTCAAATCTCTCACTTCAATAATTACGTGTTTTCATACAAACTTTCATCCCTTATTCTACCCACTTAAGGGTAAAATTTCAAAAAACCCTTTCTTATCCCTACCTTATGTTATAAATATAACCGACTTTGCAAAAATCAACTCTCTAACGTTAGCAGTTTCGGCTGTGCGTTGATGAGTCAGTCAGTCAGTGAGGACTTCTTCTTTTATATTATGTATAGAAAAGGATGAAGTCAAATCATCAGAAAGTTACAAAAAACCGTCAAAATCGCTCTGTCAGTATGAAATTTGTATGGAAATACAAAAAGTGCAGTCACGACTCACGAGGTCACAACACGATTCTTGATGGTCAAACATCATCCATCTTTTATTATACAGCAAACGAAGTTTTCCCTCTCTGTCGCACTTGCAAGTTTGCATATAAGTGAGACAGAGAGAGAAAACTTCGTTTGTGGTTCGCGGTAGCGCCTCTGATGTTTCCCCGAGTAGCTTCGTTCGGAAGTTTTGTTTCTTGGTATTGAAAAATTATTTACAGTCAGTAGTGTCAACTACAGTCAGGTTGATTGCGGATTGTTATTCATATTAAAGAAATCTGTTGAATACCCAGGACTCAACGTGAAGTAATGCATTAACCTCTTCATCGCCACAGTAGATTTCGTAAGTTGCGTCTCACACGCCAAAGTCACAGAGCAAACGACCGAAAATGGACCTTACTTGACAGCACATAGGTTGCTCTACATCAACTTGATATGAAGTCATAGCGTGTGGGGCACTAAATGTACTGACTTTATATCAAGTCAATGGTGGCGAAAAGGTTAAGTATTGTAATAATCTTAAGTACTAGCAATTCATTTGCTTTGTGGTTCCTAACAGCAAGTTGATAGATTCAGATCAATTATCAGACCAATTTATTTTAACAATTACATTTGATGGGATTAATTTGTACCTTGTAAAGCTCATACATCCTATCACCAGCAAAACCGGTGAGCTCCGCAATGGTCTTCATGGCTTCATCTTCCTGTCGATGCTTTTCTTCAGGCGACACTCCACAGTGGGGTGTGATGTCACCGACAATGCATTCCGCCAAGTCATGGACGAGAGCTGGAATGTCCAAATATCATACCATAACTATGCATTTATTTTTACTTTTTTATTGTAGCTGTCCCGCTGCTAGGTAAAGGACTCACCCAATTTTTTGCACTAAGTCCCATTGCCTGTGTCCCTTCAAGCACATTATCCAACCAATATTTATTACCAATAACATAATTATAGAATAGCATAGATATTTATAACCCACACTGAACAAAAACTAGCGAAATTAACATTTTTAAACTGGACAATTGATAAATGTAATATTATGCTAACCTTGACATAATTATGAAATATATTGAAATTAAATAGATTCAAAATAGATATGTAGTACCTAGTACATTTATTCCTGTATGCATGTATCTTGTATACCTATATTTATATTTTATTTATTGTTTATATGTATTGTACTTGTACTACATTTATTTTACTAGATATTCTGGTAGACATTTTCATACTTTCTTCTTTGCACCTTTTATAAAATATCTGTTTAGCCCAATGGTTGGCTGGTAGAGAATACCTTTGGCATTAACCCCGCCATTTGTATAATTTCTGCATTTTGTGCAATAAATTTTAAATAAATAATTGGCTAAATAAAAGGTTTTAGTTAACTAATGATACCTACTGAAAGTAATGTGTATTGTACCCACATTTCAAGGGAATATGCGTTCATAGGTTAGTGAAAAGGATTTTAGTAGTCAGATTAATTAAAATCAATGCAATGGGTGGTCCTATTAACATTCACTGTAAATCTTTTAGTACCCAGCTTGCACAAAAGCTGTAGGTTTTATTTGTCATTTTTGTACATTTTGGCCATAAGACATGACACCATGACCATAAAACCTATTGTGATTATTTGTGATAGCTGAAGTGCTACCGCGAACTGCAAATTAAATTTTCCCTCTCTGTCGCACTTCAATGTTCATATGTAAGTGTGATAGAAAGGGAAACTTCATTTGTGGTTCCCGGGAGGCTCTCTGGGCTGATACTATGCATAAACAATATTATATGCTATTGAGCAGTGTGATAACACTGTAATGAAAACTATTCAGAAACTGAACTCACAAGTGAAAGTAAATTAAAGCAGCCGACCTGCAGAATATGGTGGCTTATTAAATATGATATAATATAAAAAAGAGGTAAATTTGTTTAATTTCTTGCTTAAAATATTCAGACTTAATTCCCTCGTTCTTCTACTTAGAATCGAATAGGAAACCTCACCTATCTGAAGGCACCTGAAGCGGTCCAATTTTGTTGGGTTGTTCTCATCAGTTAGAAGGAAGGTCATTAGACCCATACGGTACATATGACCAGCGATAGACTCACAATCGTCGATATCGCATAGAACCCAGCCAGTTCTTTTTACGTGCTGAAAAAAACGTAATATCAAACAAAGACAGTAGAAACAGCTTTTAGTTTCACAAATGTAGTACAAAACACAAATTCGCGTTAACATTAGTGAAATTTAAATAGGTAAACTCAAAATTTCTTATAATGATGCCTTACCTTCAGACGACCCACGAGTTCTAAGAACTCAAGGATTTTTTTGTTCTCCATAACCAAAGCCATTATTAGACTTTAACCTAGGTTAGGAATATTTTTAATAAAGAAATTAATTGAGCCGAGTTGATCACTTTTGCACTAGGCCTAATACCGTACGTAATACGAAATTAATTATGAGTACTTGATGAGAACTGCCTGAATGAATTTTTTTTTCTTTGACTTGATTTCATAGATAAGAGTGTGTATGACCTTGGGCGCTACCGCGACCGCAAACGAAGTTTTCGCTCTCTGCCGCACTTGCACGTTCGGACGTAAGTGCGACAGAGAGCGAAAACTTCGTTTGCTGTCGCGGTAGCGCCCCTTGATTTGACAGTGGAATGTGTTGCCAGATGGGTTTTACGTTCCGTTACGCGCAGCTCTTAAAAATAGTACGCAAATTCAAATTTGAGTACGCAGTGCTAAATAAGCTAAAGAAAAATTAAGAAAACGCCAAGGAGCCAACAGCAAAGAAAAGCACTTATACATGCTTGCACCATACGTGCCATCC
The DNA here is from genome assembly GCA_963556455.1 of Epiblema foenella. Taxonomy (NCBI): domain Eukaryota; kingdom Metazoa; phylum Arthropoda; class Insecta; order Lepidoptera; family Tortricidae; genus Epiblema; species Epiblema foenella. Next base: position 13,000,368 of record OY747102.1, read on the forward strand.
TGGCATCATACTCATACTCGTCCTGAGGGGCTACCGGGAAACGAAAACGAACGAAGTTCGAATATCTCCCTCTCTGTCGCACTTGCTAATCCGTGCGGCAGAGGGAGATATTCGAACTTCGTTCGTTTTCAGTCGCGGTAGCACCCCAGGATCGCTTACTTACGGGTCTCTGCCACAGATTAATATTTAGTTATTTCGTGTCTCTGCAGTAATGTACCATTTCGTGCCAATGAGGGCTATCGCGTATGAATTCGCCGCTAGAGGCGCTAGTGTAGCGCGAGGTCCCCGAACTGTCAAATGTCACTCTTTGTGGTTGCGCTACGCGGGTTATCTATTTGGAACAATATGGTGACTATTTTGCAATACCTGAGCTTGATTATGGCAAATATGAGTTACGGGTCAATGACTGTCAGTGCTTTGAGACAGTTTATTCTTTCGGAAACTTATTTCCACCTTTTTTTCCGACCAAACGGAACTGCGCTACAATGCGGGATGTTAGATATTTTTACGGTACGTTTTTAAGGTATTAAATATGACATAAATGTAAACTTCGTTCTCATTGCCCATAATAATCTATAACAATTTTTGACAGCTGGACCTTGCTCGACAGTGGCGCCAAGTGGTGAGCAAGAAAACGATAGCCCCCATTCTGAGTGACTGGATCCATAATAAGTACTGTACAGTGTAAAATAAGTTCCGGCAAAGATCAGACGTGGAAAACCGGAAACGGTCTCCCGAGTCGTCGAGCACCCCAAACCAAACGGGAGAATGCATGATTCTCTCCCGGCCTTCCAGCTAATGGCTGAGGCAAGGATCTAGCGGGTAGTCCAAATTCTCTTCCCCCCTCTCGACACTGAAAAATTCTAAAAATAGCAATTATGTACAGAATTCGAATCGAGGTTTTTAGTCGGTAAGAGTCTGGCACTGTCTGGGCTTCTTTTCCCAGTCGTCCATGAGGATTTTCCTCGATTCATACACTCTACATAAACTTTTAACTTCGTAAATAAAAGCAAGGACTCTCGTACTTGGCCCTTCAGGCGACCACATCAAATAAATAAAAAAAACTGTACAGTGCCAGTCCAGCACTGACACGCGCAGCCTATTGACGCCCGCAACTGAATTCGTCTGTAAACGCCTTACGTAATAGCGGGCTGACAGTAGCAAAAGTAAGGCCGCGTTTATGGACCGTCGAAGCGTAAGTCGCCCGAACGCAAACATAATACCTACCTATGTCATATGTCCTATGTTGTTATATGATCAGACGTGAGTGTTTCCATATTTGCCTAAAAAACAACAAATATAAGCAATTAAATAATAACAACATAAGTAGGTATATAGCAGTAGCAAGGTAGACCTTGGCTTGGCTAGCACAAGACATGAGGGATATGTCAAGGGCATGTCAAGATTATTATACCTAATACTAAAATACTCTAAGCTTTTTTATGTTCCGTGACTTTACCCGCGACGCGAGATTTGTTAGTTGCAGGATGCTTGGGTGCTTGCGTAGCTAATACTCAGTCACAAAATACACATCTCTTACCTACCTCTCCTATCGTTTAGAAGAGCGGTGCTGTTCTAAAATAATGCAACATCGTAAAGTGTCAGCCACGCAGTGAAAGGCATCATAACACCATGATTTAATAAGTGGAAACTTGACTAACACCACTAACAGCTTGCCGCCAGCTCTCTAACCGGCATATCTCCGATCTAAGATCCGCATTTGTTTAACAGGATACCATTCAGTCTTTCTAAATTGTGCGTCACACCCGGTTCCGTGGGCAACGAAAGGATAGTTTAACTCTTGTTTAATTAATATGATCGATGGGCGAGCTACGGCGCACCGTGAATCGCAATAGGCTGCAGTACCGCTATACAAATTTAAATTCAATCTCGACCGCTAGCGGTCAGTGAAAATGTGTGACTACTCGCTGACGGTTCACCAATTAGTAGCGTAGCATAGCCGGAAAATGAGCGTTCTAACTCTGGAGTTTAGTGAAGTTTTGCTCGGCATGTGGAAAATTGTTTGCCCCGTAATTTCTGGCCTGTGAGTTAGCTGGAATGATTCTGTTGTTGTTCTTTTGCGCAGGTTTGTGGTATCAATTAATTTTCAGTACCTAAGTTAATAGAAAGCTTTGTGTTCCTGTCTTGTTATTTACGAAAAAAAAAAGTTGATTCTCTAGTAATGTTGCCTTAACAAAGAACCCTTTTTAGATTGAGTTTGCTTCTAAGCAAACCTTTAATTTTAAAAGTTACGAGTTTAAAAGTATCGGCATAGATGCCTACAGTTGTTTGAAAATCTTACCGTATATGAACTAATTTAAGTATTCTAATAGTTATAATTATAGACCTAAAGGCTTGCAAACTCTAGACTAGGTATCAAGCAACGTTTGTTCTGTTAGTTTTACAATTTCGCTGATACGAGTTACTACTCAAGTTTAAATTAACGGCAAGTAATTCAGTTCGTGTCTTTGCAACTACGGTGTACAGATGAGCAGCTCGATCAGGAGTTCTGTTGTCTGAACATTCTATTTTAACTTCTTTACAATGTTAGTACCTAAACGTTCAGGAAGTTTTAGAGAAGGTTCGTTACGTATACGTATAAGCTTTCGCGAAATTAACTTTCAAAGTTGGTATTGGATGGCGTAGTCAAGTGCAAACGACTTGCTTAAAATAAAAATATGTGGCCAATTAAGGTTTCGATACACATTTAGAGATCTTTTTCACTTGACTGTACATGTTTTGTTCGCATGATGAATGATGAATTGCTGAGCAATGACAAAGGTTTCACCATAACCACGAAGGTTTTATGGTTTTCAAGGTTTGGTAAAGTTATTATAAAACAACATAACGAGAAAAATACGAGGTATGTACGTAGATCGTAGCTTCCGAGAAATAGGCGCCGCAATGCCTTTGGCCTTTCGGTAGGCCTCTAGCTTTTAGGTACTTAAATGCAGTCTGAATATTCTACCGCCACGCTTTTTACTAATTTTGTAAAAATCAAAAGTGTGAACGGAAGACAGGTAAATATGAAATAGTTTGTTAATGGCCGCTAAGACGACTTTTTAACACTCGCTGCCATGCTTTTCGTTAGTGTCCAACCGAAGTTTCGGATTCAGTCTAAAAATCATGTTTCGGCGGAAGGTTCGGTTTCGGCCAGAAAACTGCCGAACCTTTCGGCCGCGCCGAAACTTTCAACATTGTAGGTGTCTTCTTCCGGACCGCGTTTGGCTAACACCGGGTGCGCTCGGCACAGCCGGCAATGGCGTAGCGCGCTCGACTCCGCCATTGTAGCAAGTATTTTATATTTTTATATCCCACTAAAAGATAAATGTGAAAAATGCCATGTCCGTTAACGATTTCTAATAAAATAAATACAAATAAACCGGTAAGATTGAACTAGAAACCAGGTTCTTTCAAAGCCTTAGAGCACAGCTCCAGTCATGATAACGTTATTAAATTCCTTAAAATGATTTGTAATGTTCTTTGCTGCTCAATAGTGCGACTTGGAAAAGTTTTCTGTTCTTCAAACTCCTCTTCTTGATGCCTTAACTTCGGCACACTCTTACTTGGCATTTTTGATGGGATATCATTATTTTTTATCAAATAAGTAGAGGGCTTTTAGAAGTAGGTAAGAAGTTTTTTAAAAAATTCAAATAAAAGACTAAAATTGTATTACTGGCGATTTCTCAATGTGATTTGAGCTGTTCCCTTTAAGGAAGCCGGAGTCTAGGTAGATGTCGCTGTACGCCTCCCTAAGACATTGTAGGAGGAAACTGGTTGAGGAATTTCGGGGCTAAGGTGGCTCGGGTAGCTCAGTGCCTAGAGCGATTGGCCGAAAATGCCAGAATGTTGCAGTTTCGAATGCTGCTCGGAGCCAAGAAAAACCCCTTTTTTTGTAATTTGCTTTAGCAGCGTTACTACTTAATACAAAATTAATTTAAGAAGTTAATTATTGAAATTTAGGAGTCGGTCATTAGAAGATGATTTTACAAGAATCGCGAAAATGTAGTATGTAAGTTAAAAAGATCTTGAGTTACTGGGGGGCAAAAGTGGCCAGAAATGCTTCTTGTAGTATAACCCACTGCCGGTGTATCGCCTTTTTTGTTTTTCGAACTTGGCTGACACGATTTTAATACATCTACAAAAGTTTCGGTTTCGGCCGAAACTAGAGCCCTCGCCGAACCTTCGGTTTCAGCAAAAAATCACATTTCGGTCGGACACTATTTTTCGTAGCGCTACGGAATTTCCTCTACATACGGGGAAACGCAGGTTATCGGCTACGCGTCTACGAGCAGAGAACTCCCCAGGGGAGTTCTTGACACTGAAAGTGGTAAGTGTACAGTCGACGTCACAGATTCGTTTAGATGCACGTTTCTGCCTTATTCCTTTCTAATAAGGCGAAATATGTGTAGGTACCTATATAATAACTTGTATATCATTCACGCCCACTGCATTTCTTCTCGAGTGGCCTCTATATCGGAAGATGCTACCCCGGATGCGATTTGCACAGGACCTGTACCTAGTAGCGGAAATCCTTTAGAGAGGCATAGGTTGTATGTATCCAATAGTTGACTATACTTTAGAATAGTTTCCGTTATATACACACGTTTTATGCTAGAACCAATACCAAAATAAATGAGTATCAACAAACAAACAACTTCTCACCCCAAACGCCTTCTCTGTTCAGTAGTGGGTAAAAAAAAGCAAAATGCATTCTTCGCAACAAACTCAGAAGTTACTGAACGTTGATGATGGCACGATTTTCTGTGACATCACAAATGATATGGCAATTTGAAGGTACTTAGCTCTTTATTATTGTGCTATTAGATTAGAACCCAGGCCCGTCATCTTGGTAGGCACATGGTTACTAACCATTAGGTTATAGGCTAAACCTCAAACGTAAACACAGCTTACACAGGTTAAGGCTTGGTCACACAGCATGCGCGATGAAAGCAGGACGCCGCGCAACGCAACTGCTACGCGCCGGAATGTATGATAATGTGTCGCTCGTGTCGCCCAGTCTGTGTGGAGTCACTAACCTGTATCGTACGTTCCGTTGGGCAGCGGTCGCACTCTCGCGCTAGTCGCGCTAGCGTCGCGCACGCTGTGTAGCCAAAAGCCTTTCAGAATTACCTCCTTTATAGTGTCGGCGATAGATTGGGACGCACCGGCGCCGTACGACCCCGTGTGGCTGGCCAGCGTTCAGGAGTACGGGGCCGTGCCCTCCCTCAACGAGACTAGGTTCTGGTTCTGGGGTTGGAGCTGGAGCTGGTTCAAGGAAGAGGATGTGCAGTTCCGGCTCTTCACTAGGTAATCCTCAACTGATTCTATAACTGAATGTGATTTGGGGCAGTTGTTTTAATTTGAACGTCCATTAATGTTTAGTGATTTTCAGTAATTACTCATAGGTTAGGCTTTACCCAAAAGCATATTTTCCTAGTTGTAATTTGTTTTCCAAAGGGATTGTTCAAGTATAGCCACATCAGTGTACCTCATGCATATGAAATAACAAATAACACTGTGGTACCTACAGCATATCATTCATTTTCTTCATACCTACCACTTTCTCGACTAAGGTGGTGCTCACAGAATTACTAAATTTAATTGATTTATTATGTTTCTATTAAAAAGTTATTTACCTATAAAGGGACACTAGTAACGTTAGAGACTTAATCTTGAAGGTACTCCGCCAGGAATGCATAGTAATAATTTTATAGGTAGGGGAAAGTCGGTATAAGTACACTTTTTACTTTGTGTACCTTGTAAAGAAATAACCTCGTGCTCATATGAAATAACATTACCAAACAATGGCGGTTTACCTAAAAAGTGGAAATTGTACGAAAGCGTGTGGGGGGTCAACGTGGGGTGGCTATTTTTATTTATTTGTATCAAGCAACAAGGCCCATATTCACCTTACAGACATAAGAGAAAACAAAAAAGAGTTCATTTAGGCGATATAATGGTGTGGCTCCACTGCGTCGTCAGTTGATTTAGGGTTCGGGAGGTTGCCCCGGAAGCCCGGAACCGCCAAAACGCTACGCCCTTCGGCCAGAAGTCAGCGCTCGTGAAGGTCGCATGCAGCGGCCGCGACATGCGCGTTGCGCACCACAAACGAGCTGAAGTGCACGTAGTGGCGCGAACGCAGCTGGAACACTCTACATAATATTCTTCAACGTTACTGTTACTATTAATTCTTTTTACAAGTTGATGATACTTTTTATTAGAAATAAGTTAATGTGTGGGTAGAAAAATTACTTTGATGTGGCAAAAACACATTTCATTAATTTCCCAAGAAGCCAGCAGCCGCACGGTCTTCCCTTTCTCGAGTAGCTCCTACATATGTGTGGGAGTTAGGCAGATATATACGTACGCATCAACGCATTAGATACTGGAGATATGGCCACTGTATGACGTATGCTCCCGCTGTACGAATCCCACCCACTTTCCCCTACCTACAGAAGGTGTATTATCTAGAAAATATACACTGAAATCTTGCTTCTCCTTTCAGATATTTATAAGTAAGCGCGTGTATGAGACCTAGATCAATAGATATCTGTACCGAGCCATATATATCGGAAAATCCCCGTCGCTCACATAGAAACTGCTGGCGGGCGGATAACGCGGCGTCGCCTATTTTTTTTTTGTTGCGGTTTGTGGCATTCCTTTATTGGAAACAAAAAAGTTTGGGAATAAAACCAGACTACTCTCATTTCGATATTATCCATCATTAATAAGGCCGGATTAGACTAAACAATAATAAAGTTTATTTGATGATTATTACAAATTGTCTTTAGTCGCAGAATAAATTTTCTTTCCAGCATTTTCGTCAGATCAGGCCAAAAGTGCAATCATTATGTAGAAATCATTGTTTTACATTAGTATAGTTAGATTCACATAATTAAATTCATGTTAGGTCAAATGTGGTAACATATAGCAATAGGTAATATAACAGCTTGAATTACACATTATAAAACGGTTTCTAGACTAAGTTTGTAGTTTAATCACCTTTGTTTGTAGTTTTTTTTATATTCCTAAGAGATTAGGTATTTCAAAAATATCTTAAATTCTTTCAATGAAGATGAATGATGAATGAAATGATGAATAAAATGTCAATGAAGATGAATGATGAATGATTTCAATCGAAATGGATCCACGAGATACAGAAAGATCGCTACATGTGCATGAAAGTTTGTAGTACCTACGGAACCCCCCTTGCGCGAGTCCGAATCGTATTTGACCGGTCATGGCATTGTAGGTAGGTACTAGTACCTATGTGTTGCATGTAATCGTAAAAGGAGTAATTTGGGATTTCGCTATCCTTTGCTGACACATATACCTGAAAATTGAATTGGTAGGTACCAGATACCTTTATCATACGTACATATTGTAATATAATTTACAATGTGCCAATTTATTTCCAGGCGCAACCCTTATGAGTTCCAAGTTCTGCAGGCGAACGATTCGTTATCTTTATGGAACTCTAATTTCGACTTCAACAACAAAGTTAAGGTTCTCGCGCACGGATGGCTTAACCATGGGGATAGTCCCATGCCTGAATCGATTAAAGAAGGTAAGAAATCGGCCTTAATCTTGACTGTTTGTTATGTACAATTTGGTTAAGGAAACATAGATGATATTTGGCTCTTGATAAATATTGTCTCTTATATACTCACTCAGCAACAATTCCTTAGGTCTATGAGATCATCATGTATGAATTAAACTCATTTAATACCTGGAGTTTACTGGCTTTATACATATGTTACTCATACCTACTTATATGCTATTAAGTGTTGCCTCGAGTGTGCCTATCGCCTAGGTAACCAAACTAAACTGACCTTGGTGATCTGCCTTAAAAAATATTTTCAGCGTATCTAAACGTCAGCGATTTAAATATAATAGTAGTGGATTGGGGCAACGCAGCGAACGTGAATTACATCCTGGCGAGCTACAACGTTGCCATGGTGGGCCGTCTGCTGACAAACTTCCTGAACTTCCTCATCGAAAAGGGGGTGTCCATGGACGACGTGCATCTGATAGGACATAGCCTTGGTGCCCACATAGTAGGCATAGCTGGCGCTTACGTAAAATATGGACCTGTGGATACAATTACAGGTATGAAGTTAATCTTTGGCTTGATTTTAAGCGGTAACCAGTGGCGAGAAAATTTGATATGGGCAAGATATATTTAGCGAAGCTCTCTGGTGGCGCAAGAAGCATAAATAAATAAATAGGTGAAAAACTGGCCCCTCGGACCGCGAGGCCGTAGGCGGTGGCCCACAATGCCCACGCCTAACGGCGCCTCTGGCGGTAACCTTTGGCCTACCTATGTATGGATTTAGCAACTGCGTCGTTTAAAAGCGCGTTTCTACCTCTTTTTGAATGTGGGAAATACCATTTTCTTTAAATCACTATATGGATCATAGTTTAAAGTTGTACTGGTTGAAAAAAAAAACGATGAAGGTTCCTCAACAAAGCGCATCTTTGGAACTAAGATCTAGCGGCGTAAGTCAGCACCCGACAACAAGGTCTCGCATAATAATCAAGATTTCTAGTATGTAGGTAATCTGGCTTCTAAGTAGGTTACGAAGTAGGTAGGTTTATTTACGATAGAATTACCAACTAACTTCTTACTAAATTTGCAAGGTTTTCGTTCCGTACAATATAGTATACTATAAAAAACAAATTTAATAGGACCACTTAGTTCTACGCTTATCCGTAACGACTGTCAGGAACGGGTATGCAGTGAGATAAAATTTATTACATCTCGTCTTCAAAAACAGTAAAAGTCAGGTTATAACTAGTACGGCAGTAAACAAAATGCTACCTATAGTGATAGTGACGTAGGCGTAACGTAAACCTTTTCTTCTTCGTCTTTGTGAAATAGACTGCTGAGAATAATCTTAAGTAGTATTTCTATTGCTTTAAAAGTGTGTGTTTTAATAAAAAAAATCCCGCTAGCATATTATTCACTTGTTTTTGTAAACTAGGCAGTTGACGAATAAGTAGATAGAATTTCTAATTTGCTGTTTCTTGCATCGCCGAATCCAATTACTTACAATTCGTGTGATGCGGTATATTTAAATAATAATCTTGCTAAGTACTTTACTTTGTATATGGCAATGGTGACAAAAAAACATATGATCTGTGTTAGAAGAAGAAAGTTATCGTAGCCCACGGATGCTTGACACCCACTGTCACAAACTCTGTCAGAAACTTAAGGGGATACCTAAAATCGTGTAAATCACGTCTCCGTGCCAGGGCTTTTACTCCGAACTTCTAAATCCGTATTGTGCCGTCCCTTTTCGCTCTCATGTTATACGCTATTATGAGTGAAAGGGCCGGCACTAGACGAAGTTTGGAGTAGCCCCTCAGAGCAGAGACACATTTAAGTACGTATGTCGTCCACGCACGAGAATGTGAAAACGAGATGTAATGCTTCGAGAAACGCTTTGTTTAAAAATTACGTATTTATTTTTCATTTAAATTTGTTGAGTTCATATTTTCTCCTATGAGATTTTAGATGAGGTAGAGTATCAACACCCTTAACTTGATTGTCTCGTTCGATAATGGATTGTGTGATTATGCTGTACAAGAGGAAAAATACAGGCCTAATTTTGCTTTTCTTTTACATATCGAGTTTTTTAAGTAATCATGCTTTGGCTATAATCAGACAAACAATCATAATTATACTTAAGTGTCAGTCTTTAAATAAGTCCTTATTGTCTCCAAATCTCCAAATGTACCTTTGTCTCAACTCCGAAAATAACTTTCCATACCTAGCTAGAAAAATAACTACTAGAGATCCAGAAATTTAACATTAATATGTCCAGCATGTTAAGGTTAAGGAGTCTGCAGATGAAACTAAAAAAAATTGTGAAACCAAAAAATTGTAACAGTTTGGAGGTCAATTTATAATCCGGAATTTTATATTTGATAGATATTCTTTTATCTACGACTTTGAAATCATTGGCGATATCAACACTCAGCTTTATTTCCCTCGCTCGGGGATTTACTCCTAGTTGTGCGTTCGGACGGCTGGATGTTGTTTTCGCCCTATTGGACCCGTAATATAACGTGGTCATGGTTATTTATGAGTATTTAGTTCGTATTTTAGCCCTTATCGATCATGATCTATTATGATCATGTAGTATGATCAGATATATAAAAAAACAGTTATCAGATATAGAATCATCATCATCATCATCCTCCTAGCGTTATCCCAGATGCTGAAGGTGAAGGATGCCAAGGGGAAAACTAGACCCTAACTGGATTAGGCTTATCAAGTGAGTGGGCAACTTGACTGTTTCTCAAGCTGCCCGAAGGCCTCTAACATTAGCTTAACGACTGCTATCATAGACAGCAGCCGGTATCAACAGCTTAACGTGCCTTCCAAATCACGGAAGCGCTCAGTTAATAACCATTCAAAGCGGTCACCCATGACATGACTGACTGACCTTGGTCGACGTTGATTAACCTCGCATACCCCACGCGGTATGCGGGCGCCGCTGGGCCATGAGCGCTTCAATATAAAATATCATCATGGTATTCCAAATTAATTCCGGCTGTCTAGCCTCTAAGGCTTGCCTATAGATGCTTATGTGAAAATCAACTGTATCAGCTATTAGTCCTTATTAGTATTATATCCACAGGAAAGACTCAAAAGTAAATCCATATATGAATTTGTATGATGACCCCCACCGTTTAAAAACAAACACACACTAGGTTTCTCAATCTAAATAATCTAACCTATGTTGTAGCACATTTGCAGCATTGCAATAATGCAGCATCTGTGAAAGGCAATTTAACTAAATGATTCGTGAAATACTGAACAAATTGTATGGTAAAGGCACCAAAAGATGAATACCCCCAAAAGATGAATCACGGCTCAAAAGATACAGCCTGCTGACAGACCGACAGACAGACGAACGGAGAGCGGAGTCTTAGTAATAGGGTGGGCACCCTACCTTTTGGGTACGGAACGATAAAAAATCGTCACTTATTTAACGTGGTCGGGATATTTTTTTTCTAAAGCAGCATCTCTTTGCCGAGGTAGAAATTTATACTTTCAGGGCGTTACGCCATGCACTCGAGAGTGAGCGGTCGTCGCGTCTAGGTTGCGCACCAAAAAAGCAATTTATATGGGGATCTACTTAAGACTCGAACTTCCAAGTTTAAGCTCTAACATAATGTAGAGGTTCAGAATGGTTCAAATATTGGTGTCAAATTGTTCCAAATCAGGGTACACTGTACAACTTCTGGGAAAATTTGACTATTCTGGCATAAAATCAGTATTAGAAAAATGTTGTGATAGGATGGTTAAAAGAAACAAATCCTATCTCGAAAGTATACTTAATCGCATAAAAAATAAAATGAATACAAACAATGTTAGAGAAAGACAAGTTCGGGTATAGTCGCTTAAATGTTCATCAATTGGTGCCTTGATACAATATTTGGCAGTCTTTATAACTTTGACAAAGATATCTTAAAGATGAAAACAAAAATAATCTCTTTAACTTTATTTCTCTGAGTCACACAGCAAAGTTCGTTCTTTCAGGTACTACTATAATTCAAATTTGCTGTGACTCGGAGAAACCGATATTTTCCGGAAATTAACCGAGCTAGATTAATATATGCCTCTATAATTTCTGTAAGTATTTGTAAAACAGCGTTGAAATCCCTGGAGGCGTTTTCGAGAAACCATAACAAATAAATAAATAAATATACATAAATCCTGAGATCCGTCTATATCATATGGATCACCTTGGTGTTGAAGTATTCTGGTAATATGAAGTATACCTACGGCTTTCACGACAGAGGGTCGGCTTTGCGCGAGGACCATTGATTGCTCTATGAATCGTTGCAAATTATGGTTATGGTTAATTTCTGTAGGTCTGGTAAATAAATAATATTACTATTTGTAAATAACTAGTACACGATATGAAAAGATGCAGCTTAATGTTAATACTAAAGCATAATGTATAAAATATAAATCCGGTGTAACAACCACGTGCTAAACTTTGGAACTTCATCGACACCGTACAGTACATGACAAGAAAAAACGAAAGCGCTAAGCCAAAACTTTGCTTTATCCACAGTGGCCACGAAACTCGTGCACCTCTCACGTTAAAGTTTCCACGACCCTAATTCGTTATTCCCCCAGGGCTGGATCCGGCACAGCCGCTGTTCTCACTGAGCAACAAGAATGCAAGGCTGGACAAACACGACGCGCGCCATGTCGAGGTTATTCACACTTGTGGAGGATATTTGGGATTTTCTTCGCCTTTGGGACATATCGACTTTTATCCCAATGGGGGCACGCGGCAGCCGGGCTGCACTTATGACTATAGAGGTAAGTTCGCCAGTGAGTAAAATTACGGTGTTGCAGTTGGCAGCGCATTTGAATGCATGAACTTCAGTAAAAAAAGTTCGATGTAAGCGAAAAATGTAACTGCTTTGGGATGTTGTAATAATACGCATCATTTTTAAGCGCCTTCAAAAAACACTTGTATAATGTCGACGTACCTATTGTAATTTTTGTAATCGGTGCCATTTCGTCAACTTTAGGTAATTTCTTTGGATGGCACCGATAAGACGGCCTATTGCCTACCTCTACTTAAATGCTATTGTTTTGCTTCTTATTGTAACTGATTTGTTTTGTGTGAGGTGCGCAATAAAGACTGTTTGTATAAGGAAATAAAATCACAGGTCAAAGGAATCGTTTTCACTGTTTAAGTACTGGTATTCATTTAAGTATAGGTAAGTCATGATAATGACCAGTGTTTTTCTATAGAATGTATCTCTATAATGTCTACATAAAAACGTCCTATAGTGTTTTATTTTTGTTGTGATCTACCAGATTCCGATATTGGTTATCAGTTACGGTTAATTTACGATGTATTTAGGTACAAGCAGTATATAATCGCCCTAAAAGTCCATACCCAACAACCCAGGTTCAGTGGTGGTTGTAAAAGATTTCGGATACATGAATTTCGAGTGAATTGTATGTACATATATATATATATATATAAATTTCAGGTCTATGTGCCCACAACCGGGCGCACATGTTCTTTGCGGAGTCGATCATATCAGATGTGCCGTTCACAGCGGTTCGCTGCCGTGACTATGATGAGCTGTATTACAATGGGTCCTGCGAGGGCACTGGTGAGACCCTCGTTATGGGCGGCTTCGACATACATTATGGGTGAGTACACCAAGTATTATAAGGGTGCAAGTTGTTTTATCTCACAAAGACGGGTTTCTCATACTTCAGTGAAACTATGTGTGACTAAGTATAATTGTCCTAAAATATATGAGAACATTATTTCTTCAATGTAATTAAGCAAATATGGGGTACCTATGTTATGCGCATATTCAACAAATAAGAATCATAAGCCACGTAAATGACAACTGGCTTCCTCTTTTCGCTCCACGTTCGGGTAAGTGACGTTTTAATGAGATTGTAGGACCTTGTTACACTTAAATAACCCACACCCTCCCCAACCTGAATATTTCATGATTTAATCAAAAACATCAGCATGCGTCCGCTGCCCTGTCAGCCGTTTTTACTCAAAGGCCGTTGACAACAAAAGAAGTAATTTTAAGTATTCATGAACGTTGGTAACTTTTGGCGCTTCTACGTTTAATTAAACAAAGAACACTCGTTTGTAAAACAGTAACAGCATTAGTTTAAATCTTGGAGATCAAGGACCATTGTTTCGTTTCAGGAAGGATGGAATTTACTACCTCAAGACCAATGCTGAAAAACCCTACGCTCTAGGGGAACCGACGTGAAATGCGATAAAATATTAATTCTAGGCAAACTTCTCCTGTAATTTAAATTTTCATGAGAATTATTGCGAGGTGCCGTTTTACATAATTTGTTGGCTATGGCGACAGGAGCACTGGTGTCTCCGATGACGTGTCGTGGCTCATGGGACGAATGCTTTTACTGTGAGTAAAAGCTTTCATCCCATTTCCGTGTAAGTTCAAACAGATGAGATACTTAATATCAATTTACCTACTAAATGATTGCACAAATTGATAAAACTTATTAGAAATAAATTCACCAATCAATTAATTCAATAGAATAGACGATATAAACTTAACTAATATATATATTCCCATAAGGCTGACCGCAGTTCCTCGCTGGATAGCGATACCTATCCGATGACCGAAGAAGTAGTCAAAACAATAACTTTTTTAAAGCTTTATAAATATTATGGGCCACAGGCTTCAAGATCCGAGAGTTTCGATCGCGAATGCCGCAAATACAAATACATGGCTGTGTCAGGCCAACATATTTGCAGCGCTTCGCGGCTTCCGCCGCAATTACCGCTCCGCCTGCTCTCAAGTACGTAGAGGCAAAATGGGACGATGCCAGGGTATCCACGAAGGTGGCGTCCCAGAGAAGCGGTCGTCACATCTGCCATGGAATGCGTGTCATTCCATCGGGTCTCTTGCCGTCGTCGCGGGCCAGGCCTGGAGGTTCCAGGACGGCTGGCACATTGACGCTGACAAGAGCACGACGGATGACGTCATTGAGGCAGGCGTGACGGGATAAGCAGCCGGCGGCACTCTTTGTGCAACGTAAGCCTCGGTAACCCAGACGATCCACCTCAGCTGCACAGCTATTTTTTTTTAAATACTCAGTTTACAATTAATTAATTTATTTATACCCATTTTACAATATGTTATTATTATTATAGCCTGACTGACGATATTTATAGGAAAATAACTTTTATTCGTTTATTTGTAACGTCATCGATCAATATAGCATAGACGGTTTATAGTTTCTTTTATAACTTATTTAATGTAGGATATTATATGATAATATATCCATTTCTTTACACTGTGTACAGCATAGCAGCTCGTATTAAAGTATGTATAGTGTACGTAAATTTATATTCAATTTGAGATCCCGCCGCCGTTCCTCCCGTTTTATTTGGGATCCGATTGTAAGATAAGCCGAACTACATACACCTCGTAACTAGATAGTATCTACAAATAAGTTATTCTATATTCGTAGTTCAAATGACGAAAGAGTAGTGTCTTTCGTGTCTATTGTATGAGCTCTACACTAAGCCGTTTCCTATCTTCAATCTATCGTTAGTCTTGCCATACTAATGAAAGTAACGATAGAAAAAGCTATCTGTCATTGACAATACAAACAGTAATTAATTACCGACTACCGATTATCCATTGCAGGCTATCTCTACTGATCTTGTACATACGAAACGTCTTTTGATATGTTTCTCTATTCTTAGAAGTACTCGTCGTACATATTTAAAGAACTTTGTCAATTAGGCTTAAGTTGTAACTAACTTGTTATATTTATAATGGTAAAACGATTAAGTAATGTATTTGGGTGACTATAATAATAATATCCTATAAATTTGTATGAATTAAAGTTATTACTTAAGTACCTATCTATTTTTATAGTTAAGTTATGTAAATAGGAAAATTGGAGCAAAATAAAATGTTTAGATTGAAGACGAACGCAGTTGTTTTTCATTTTTCTCGCCCTATTGCGCTCTTTTTATGTCAGAGTTTAACTTAGCCATAAACATTACATGTTGGAACGTATTTTTGTGTGATTGAATTTCGTTTCCTTGCCTTATTTACATTTTTACATCAAACGTCTCGTTTGCTCGTTGACGACTCGAAAATTCGGGTAAGCAAACAAACGCGAATTGTGATCACGAGTTACGTTGATCTCATATTTTACGGGCGGCACAGAATTCAGCTAAAATGTATAAATACGTATAAAGTTCTGAATAGAACCGAGCACATAACTAAAGTCTTTAGCTCAACTGCACCTTTCGTGTGCAACTGCAGTCGCGACGTTTGCCAAACCATTTCATACTCTTAGTGTGGAATTGTATGAATTTGTATTCCCCGTGGGGATGTTCTGGAGACTGCTCGGAATATTAACCGGGTACCGGGAGAAATAATGTGGAATAAACTGTCCACGGTAGAACGTGCATACAAGATGCACGGTTGACATGCGCTTGATGTATATGCACTTACGTATTTCTGACCGCCAGCGATAACTGGTAAATATTCTAAGGTATATTGAGCCAGAAATGGCTTCGACGCTTTTCATCTTATTAATATTCCGTCATATGAATTTTGACGAGTTATTTTGAAGAGTAGAGGTATGTATACAGTTAGTCAAATTATTACTAATTAAATCGTAAACGATTATCACAACACTTGAACTAAAAGAAAAAAATAAAAATATGGTGGAACAACCTACGTAAATGAAATATTGCTCTGAAAAGCACCGACCGTGACTAAGTATAGAACTCGTAACACCTCGTATGTCGTGAAAATTGTGGGGAAACAAACTATCCGGTCCATTAAATAAATTGCACTGCTTTTGAGTGTTCCTACAAAGAACATGTGGCGGAATGTCTTCCTAGACGTGAAGTTATGAAGATGCGGAATTTTCATTCGCTATAATTTACTGAGTGCTTTCATAAGTTTTTCTTACAATACATGTACCTAATGTGTCTCATAAGAGGCGAAGGCACCCGGAAGTTACCGACTCGTAGTGCGAGATTTATGAATGTAAGGAAGTTCGTAGCTGTTATGTACCTACATAGTAGCTAATATGTGTATCAAAGGACACGCTGTGATAAAATGAAACACAAGAAATGTGCTACTTATAAAATTATCACTTTCCAATAACAGGACTCGGAAGAAAGCGGAATAGGATTTGCTCTCGTCGGAATTATTTAAATGGTGCTGCAGCCTGTTTACAGAACATTCTGCGCCATTGGGTATGTGCCTACAACACAGATAAGGCTACGGGGAAGTAAATTTCATCTGATTTTTCTGTATTTACCTGCTCTCAAACGTGAAGTCCCATTTATTGATAATACTCTGTCATCATGGCTTAAGCTTATTAAAATATACTTTACATACGTGAACCTGTTTTAAACATAACTTATACCTAATTCGAGAGAGGGAGCCGATCGCCGGCATAATCAAATCACCTATTAAGTGATAGAAATTTCATAGTCACCTGACTTGTAACAAAACTTCACGCAATATCTACAGCAACATTGAAATACTAACGAAAGAGCTTTTGATAGAACCATTCTGAATTACTGACTTATTTAATTGAATAGGTAGGTGCAGTAATCTACAATGTAGAGAAATGAAAGCTCTTACGCTGTATAATAAATTATGCAGGCCAGAATCCGTTGTTCTTGTACATTTGCAGGATAAATATTATTGTTTGGTTTGGGCTCGATTTGTGAATATAAGTTTTAAAACATAAATTAATTCTTGTTGGAAATTATTCAAATTATCTTCGTTTCGGGTACGATAACTCTAGCGCGGAGTTTACATTTGAAGTTCCAGCGAGCCGCAGTTTGCTGAACGCTTGAACATGTTAAAAGCCACTAACTTTATATTACCCTTTCTCTTGGGATAATTACTTGTGTGGTTAGTCTTATACGTTCAGTACTTTTTAGTGGAATAAAAAATCGAGTAACTTATAGTTGGTTTTCAAACTACAATCTCTGTCTTTAATTCAATACCTAATTTAAAAATACTACTGCTACTCCTTTCCCAAAACTATTTTAATATTGAATAATGGTTAAGATCATTTGTTAAGGCCTAATTTAATCATGGATCTATTATCATTATTAGGTTCAATTCGTATAGATATTTGTAGAGAAGGGAAGTTTAATTTTCTACATTATTTAAGTTAGGTGTGTGTGGATATTTGTAGAGAAGGTAAGTTTAATGTAGAAACTTAATTTAATGAGTGGACCTCTTTACTCGTACAGGTGTGCTTAGGTACTCTGAATGAACGAAACGGAAATGAGCGAATTTATACAGATAACTCAATCTGTATAAACAAACTAATTAATTAGTTAATATTTCCACTTTGTGAACAAGTAATGCCTTTAATTATCCTGAAAATGAATCATTCTAGGAACGTAATTACAAGCCAGGACCTTCACATTTTTATCCTAAGCTGGAATCTGACTGGGAGCATCGGCCGGCTTTGTTATTTCCTAACTGTAATAAGATCCTGTTGAGTGGCTCGTTGTGCTATAAAATGATATTTTGTCGTAAAACATAGCGGTGTGATGATGGAGGTTGTAAAATATTGGGTCAGCGAGCTCGTAAACTAACTTGGGGATGAGTGGACATTAGAAAAGTATGACTCGATCGGAACGAACTAAGCTAGCTAGTCAAATGTGTTTAGACTATAACGATAATTTATATCATCAGGCTTAATTACTAAGACGCAACTGGGATAATTACTAAGACGTCTACCAGTCAAAATTTACATAATAACGGCCTTGAGACCGAGGCTTGTTATTCAAAGTTTAATCGAAGCTAAATTTACCACTCGTAAATAAATACCACTGTTAAAGTCTGTTGAATATTATTTGTACTATATTTTTTACTTCCTATCGTCACATAATTTTGTTTTATACTCGATGGCGGCAATTTTGGTGACGTCATTACTAGGGAGATCGGCCGGTTATAGGTTGTCTCCCAGTAGTTGGGGAGTTCAGGAGACATGCCTAACATGCTAAAAGAGGTCCTTGATTTCCGAAAGTGAAGTATGTTCCCCCGAAATCAAGGACTACTGTGATAATTGATAGGTAGGTACAGAATTGGTGGTATAGTTAACTATCTCGTGCGAGACTGGTGGACCATTTTATTTTAAGGCTTAAATTTTCTTGGAATGATATCTATTGATCGATTACTGGGTATATGTAATTTAAATTGGATACCGTCATTGTCTATAACTGTATTATGTACCTAAGAGACTTAAATGACTTGGGAACTAGTTTGACTTCTGGGTTAAAAGATTAGTTGGCAGGAAGTCAGGTCACTTCATATTTAATGCAAGTAACATTAATATGGATACTGTAACTGACCCGCATTCAAGTAGGTTTGTGACAATAAAAATAATTTATTGTACAAGGTTTTTTGCCAACTATACCTTTTTTTTCCTCAGTCATCAAACACATCAACTACTCGTTAAGTCCAAATACAACACGTTTATCTTGTGTCGTTAAGAAGTTGCTACGGCCACCTTCTATCACCACCATCACATTAGCTTGGAAATGGTATAATATTGCATTGTTACTCAATTTACATTTCAGCTCAATCGGACACTGGCAAGTGGCTGAAAAAGACTTTGTAATTTTTGAAGGATAACTTATTAATTACAACAGTGCAGTCAGGCGCGGATCCAGGATTTTGTTCAAGGGGGGGCACTTTCGAATTTTCCGAAAATAAAACTAACTTTTGATAACTGTTTTTATTGTCAGAACATATTTCCTACGTCAGGACATAGGCAATTGCCCTCCCCTGACACAGGCTTCAGGGGGGGGCAATTGCCCCTGTTGCCCCCCCCCTTGTATCCGCGCCTGAGTGCAGTTAATTAAGCTTGTAATAATGGGATTAGACCAGGGGTCTATTTCTCGAAGCTAAAAGTTACAAGTGGAAGTCTCTTTTCAATGCCTTTTAATAGAAAGAGACTTCCACTTGCAAGTTGTAATTTGTAGCTTCGAGAAATGAGCCCTAGGAGGCTGAAAAGGCTCTTTGTATTTACTTATAAACTTTTCCTACTTTATTCTCATTTCAAATGACCAACCTGACTCATTTTAAGGTAGGGATACAAAACGGCAAAAATAGATCGCACTCACAAATTTTCGACATGTCGATCTGTCTGTCTCATATAACTGATAATATAATGTATTGCAACAACTGCTTGAACGACGACGTATAGTAGCCCCCACTTTGCCCTTGAACTAGTCACATGCCAGTTACACTTGTGCCACTGTCAGCCCCGGCTTTTTAAAGGAAAGCCCCCTGGCTAATAATCTCAAAACCCATCAACTGAGCCGCAAATAAATATGACTAAGCTGGATGGAGCCCGAGTGGGCGGCAATACCCATCTACATATTGCGGGGCATCAACACAAATTCAAATCGAATGACACTGGCTATTAGCTATACTGATCGGACAGGATTAGTGATGTGCGGCTTCCAGAATTAAATTGAATTTAAGTTTTTTTACTGACTTCAATATGTTTAGATTCGCGTCATTCCTGTGACCTCGACTATTTCATTTATTAGCTCACAGTCCCACAGGCAACATATGCTTTGGACACTTCTTAAAATGTATTGGCACTTTACCTAATAAGCACGAGCTCATAGTCGACACACCAATGTTTGGAAAAAGGAATACAAGGAGAAAATGTAGTTGGAGCCAGTAGTTCATAATCAGTCAGTTTCAGTAAAAAAAAATACACATTTATTAATGAATAAAATCGAAAAAAGTTTTTTGATGTTTTCAGGCTTTAATTGGAATAAACGTTTAGGTAGGGTTTATATATTTCAGCATGTTGTATTACTCTAATGCAGCTTATTCTTTTTTACATATTTTTGTATATAGGAATAAGTGGCGGTGTCGTCTAAAACTGTCCGAAAAAACGAAAACTAAATAATAAGCTCTCTTAAAATAGTAAAATAGACTTGTAAAATTGTAACTTGTAGCTTTGAGAAACAGGCCACTGGGGTTAGCAATATCGGCAACAGCACGTCACTAGACAGGATTAAACGGGAGGTATGCTTATGCGCGGTTATAATTATTGAGATAATACAATATAAATTCGGGTTTACTAATTCCCTTAACTGGGAGTAAATTGGTAGGTGATTTAGTTGGTCGGTAATGCTACCTACTGTAGTACCTACTTACTTTATTATGGAAACCGTAAAGTGTACATTTCAATCATACATATAATTACGCCGATGGCAATTCCGAAAAGAATAACTGGAGCGCTGGCATCGTTTGCAATTTAGGGATGAGTGCGTTTGCGACCCGCGCGGATTGCAAGCAAAGGTGGATCTACCCACCGCCCGCCGCAAGCCTCGTTACGCAGTCTCAGTAAGTATAATAATATTTCCTCTGTGATCTATAGTGTGCAATCCGCGCGGGTCGCAGACACGCAATCTGAGTCCGACACCACACTTCGCTATGCGTGTTCGCGTTGCGTATTCGCCTCCTTTTCGTTTGCGATATTAAAGAAAAAGATACGGCCAAGTGTGGTATCGGCCTCAGGAAGAAAAATTAATATGTGTTTTAACCGTTAACTATAGAGCAGTTATTGCCGGTCATTTTCATTTCATTTTGGTTGAGGGATAAAATTTTTAATAAAAATATAAAACCGACTCCAAAAAAAATCACTAAAAATTGCCTACTTCTAATGTTAGACTTTACTTACGCTTCTTATTGAACAATGTAGACGTACCTATTTTAATTTTTGAAGTCGGTGCCATCCAAAGAAATTGTCTAACGTTGACGAAATGGCACCGACTACAAAACATTACATTACATTACAAACATTACAGTATTTTTTTTCTTTTTAGTGTTTTTTTTGGATTGTTTTATTTTTTTATTAATAATTTTATTTATTTCACACTTTTTAGCGAATCATCACCAGAGAGCATCTCATAACGATTTTATTACGGATACACTGTTTCATTACTACTGAGTTCCGTTGCCTACCTTCCGGCTTTAATTACCAGATCAGGTTGATGGTGAAATTACAAATGGTCCTGCCATTTAACCTTTTCGCCGCCATTGACTTGATATAAATTCGCGAATGAAGTCTTTAAAAAAATCGAGGTCTTAAATTGTTTTAAAAATCTTCAAGTGCAACGAGTATTCTGATTTTCATGTTACATATACATATGTCATATGAAAACAAACTTACCTAATTTATTTAAATAAATAAAAAAAGTTTCCGGTAAAACTTTTGTTCGGAGATATATTTTGATTAGTAGTTGGCGAATTAATGTAGATAAGATCACGTTGCATAAGCTTTAAATCTCACGTTGAAATGTTAACTTAGATATGTCACATTTTGAAATAAAAGACTATTTACATATGTATATGTCTATCAAATATTTTTATTAAAATTTTATTTTCCTCTTCGAGTTCTTATCTTATCGATGAGGGCACTTGCGAATGCACTTCGACCCAACGGGATCTTTTGTGCAATTGCCAGGATGGCCTTTATGGTTACTTTAAGCTGCTCTCCACCGTTTCCATAAACCGGATGATGGAGCTCAGCCGGTAACCATTGCCAAAGTCATTCATTCTCTGTCTGACAAGGGCGTGACATTCACACAATAAGTGTTCTAATGTAGCTGTGTAGATTGCGATTGTGCACAAGCAATTATGGTGCTTCCCATGTTTGTTATTCTGTCTAGGAGACTTCTCCGAGATATGTTTCCATGTCTGTTTAGTTTTAGGTTTGCTGTTGCTCCACTTCGTAGACTTGTTTGCTTCAAAAAACAAGCTCGTGACAAGCCTGCCACCTACATCAGCTGCTTTCTATAAACATCCACATACCAAGCGGGCCACATATTGGAAAACGCTCTATACCTACATTGAAAATTATTTGCCGTAGCCAGCTCTTAAGACAAGAAACTGTTATTATTGCTTGCATTGCGTCATTTACATTAGGAGTCGGGGATGATGATCGCCAATTGATGAACGGGTATACGAATTAAAACTACATAGGTACCTATTTTGTGATTACATTTTTTACTTTTTGCATAGGAGACATTAATTCTTACAAGTAGGGTTAGAATCATAGTCATTACTCGTTATCAATTCCATTCTAAATTATCGTCTTCTTTCTACTGGACAAGTTTAAGTTTCCTGAGTTTATCCTCGATCCGTTTTTTCGCCTCGGCGGTTAGCGGTTTTTGGACCTGCGATGGCGGGCCGACTTTGATGCCGGTTACGATCTCCATTCCGGCTTTAAATGATGGTACCCATTCACCTATAAAAAAAAACCGGTCAAGTGTGTGTCGGATCACGTACAATAAATGGTTCCGTACCAATACCTACTAGTCCACATTTAAAACAACTATCCAATACATTTAATTTAAAAAGGTCGTATACTCATAGGGAACTCACGGCACTTACAACCTTTTGTTTGGGCAAGACAGTTTTTCAACGAAAACTCAAAAATCGTAAAACGTATCTTGTTAAACCAAAAATCGTTGAAAGTATTTATTAATACATACCACCTACATTTTTTTCAGAATTGTATAGTTTGGACAGCTAATATCTCACCAACGGTTGACTTAAATGGAAAAGTTTGTTGCTTATAGTCTCCGAGTTAATGAAGAACTTAAAACGGTTCCCTTTTTTGCCATTTTAACTACATAACCCTAAAAAAGCGCAATGATTGGTCCATAGAAAACCAACAATTAGTATAAAATATTGCTACTTATACATTATATTCTAGTTGATAAATCTGGCGTATAGGTACTCCCAGACAGACTGTGTTCACTTTAAAAAAAACATATTTACAATACAATCCGTTCGCTTAGAGTTGGCGGCCAAATCGTAGCAAACGGGCAGTACATAATAGCGCGTGTACTCAACTGAGATAAATACAATGTTAAGAAGTGACAAAGGGGGTAGGAAAGAATCGAAGTAAGTAAATATGTTGATCAATAAAAAAAATGCAAATAGACAATCCAAATTATTTTGTGTGATGTACCTAATGTGGACTTGCTACGTACAGTAGATGCCTATCAGTTTGTAAAATTAACTTACCTTCAGATGTATGAGCCTCTACAGCAAGGCTAAGAGTCTCCTGTAGAGCGCGGGCTTTGGGGATGTCATTTGCTTCCACTGCAGCTACAATATCCTGAGCCAGTCGAGGGAACAGGTTAAAGGATGTACAGACAAAGGACTTGACGCCAAGCAGCGCTGCCGGGGCTATCAGCTGGAAACATATATAAAAAAACCAGTCAAGTGCGAGTCGGACTCGCGCACCGAGGTTTCCGTATACAGATGTGTACCGGTTCCAACCCTATTAAATCAGGAAAATCTCAACAACATGGTGTGGAAATAGGACGCCATGGGTATAGCGCCATCTATCGGCGACTTTTGTTATTTGAGCAACTAAATAACTTTGTATGTATGGTAGTTTTTCAAGGATAATTCTTTATCACGTAAACCGATTCCAATTTTTTTTTCTTTATTTGAAAAAAGGTACTTTTAGCATAATCTCGTAGGAATTTATAAAACAAAAATATATGCAAAGGTGATTAAATAACAAACTTAGTATAGAAATGTTTTTGACGACAAAAAAAAAGAAAAACTAGATAGAGCTACAGTTATATTTTTCCTGTAAAATATACATTGATATCTATGTTACGTAATAATTTTATATCTTTTCCTTGGTAAACTTCGGAGATATTGGGGGGAACGGTATTTTTTTTTACATTTTCCATCATAAAACAAAAACGACTATTCGTATGATACCCCACTCGACATATTAACTAGACTTTCAAATATTGAACCACCTATTTTATCTGTCATTTTTCACAGAAAAAATGTCATGTTCTATGTATGTAGGTAAGCCTTCTTTATAACTATCCCAAATTTCAAATCGATAGCATAAGTAGTTCTTGAGATATTTAGCGATGTGACAGACAGACAAACAGACATACAAAGTGAGACCATAAGGGTTCCTTTTTTTACCATTTTGGTACGGAACCCTAAAAATCGGTTAAGTACGTGCTGAATCGATATGTATGTACGTACATTTTATTTGTATGCTGCATGTGCCTGCTCGGTGCCAGTGCGCGTATGATAAATAGATATGTCATCAGATAATGGCAAATTTAATGAGATTTATTACTTGCTTACTTAAACTCTGAGTTCATAGTAGGTTTATTACTTAATGCTCGATCCGTGTCAATATATATTATTACACCTTGATCAAGTTATGTTGGGTCGACTTTGACCAAGCTATAATGCTAAGGTGAAGAATTAGCTAATTAGCTTACCGCATCAGCTGAGACTAACATCTCCTGGCCGTCCTTAAGGCTTCTCAATACTTGAGCACCTTCGCTCAAATCCTTTGAAGAAAACTTGAGGCCCCCGAAGTTGGGAATGCGAGCTGTTGCTTTTTGCACGAATTCAGGCATGTTTACTGAAAGATAAGTTACTTAGAAATTAACCCCTTAATCGCGAATTTGTCCCTGTAGAACCTGGAATCGAATGAGGTGAAAGTTGAAAGTAAGTGCTATTAATCTATTATATAGTTAAGTTACACATACCCTCAACTCTACTTCTGGGGGGATTATTGTAGTATAGTACGGGTAGGTTAGGCGCGGCTTGTGCTACCAATTCCACGTAAGAAACCAGCTCGTCTGCATTCTTAGGCTTGAAGTATAACTCGGGCATGGTGAGGAGAGAATCTACGCCGACTGACTGGCAGTGTTTGGCCTGAAATTACAGTCGCGAGTGTAATCTAACGTACATAATTAGTTTACGAAATTCTATAAAGAATGTTAGATGAACTATATAAAATGGATTTTTATATTCCTGTACTTTTATCGCGACTTAAGCAATATCATGGACTCGATTATAATAGTATTTTATACAATAGTTGTATAAGAGGGTTCAAAAAAGGTGAGTGGTGTGTGTAAAAATTTGAGGCGAAGCCGAAAATTGTTAATAAAGAAGTCATGAGCCTTTTTTGACCTACTTATACAACGTTGCATACATTACTTTATCTACGACTAGGGATTAAATAATAAAACACAAAATTAAACAGCAATACAGCATAAGAAAGAGCGGTAAGTTGGATAGTGACAAATGACAGTCCACAGAACGTAATCATAGACAAGGTATTTTTTTTCAACTGTCATTAACTGACTTGCGTTTTTCCTTATGTTGGCAGTAATTATTTTAGTTTTGTTATTGTTTCAAACCATATGAATTCAGTTGTTTGTTAAGTTGCAGTTTTGATTTTCGTTGTAAATTTAGTGTTTTTTTTTTAATTGTTGAGTTCACAGGGCACCTCTGTTAGCAGTTGCATTATATCACATAATAACCCTAGGGTCTTTATGAAGAATAGACTAGATAAACTATATTGAAATTGCATAAGACATGCTATTATATTCGTTTGCTACTTCTCATCCGGTACTTTTATCTGTCAATTATATGGTCCCATATAATTGACAGATAAAAGTACCGGATGAGAAAATACATAAATCATTTAGCCTGTAAAAAGCCTATTGCTCAAAACACACTCCTTACCCTACTTTCATGAAACAATAAAGCAGTGTTGGGTGTCACCGGCTACTACAAATATTATGTTTAGTAGTCATTCTTAGGTTGATCGCACCTTAACTTTATCTATTTTCGCAGCCATTTATGAAATCTAATAGTTCAGATTCGAATTCAGTTTAGGTAGGATGCCAAGTCCAGCAAATTAAAAAATAAAAACAAACCATAATTCTCATGTTTTTGATTTCTCACCAAATTTCTAATTGAAAACGAAAACATTCAAACTGATTAACAATTATATTATTTATATAAAACGATTTTATTTGTGTTCGTGAAGAAAATGTGAAGGTGCCTTGATTCTTTTAAAAGGAAAGTTACAGCATTTTTGAAGAAATTGCTTGGGTAAGTTGCACAATCATAAGGGAAAATGGCGCATGAAAATTCTGAAAAAAATCTTACTTTTTATTGAAATGAATCGTAGAAAAAGTATTGTATGCAACGATGTATATGGTCTAAAAACGCTTGTGGTGTCTTTACTTGCGTGTTCACCAAGGCTCACAGTGCGACCCACACCACTCGCCTTTTTATACCCTTACAGGAGTTGTATACCGATGCCGGGGTGGTGCTAATTAAACATATACATGATGCCTGGGAAGGGGCTCAAGATGCTATTGGAGTGTTCTGTGATCTATCAAAGGCATTTGATTGCGTTGATCATGAGAACTTAATTAGAAAGTTATGACATTATGGGATAAAAAACGGTGCTCTTGCCCTTGTTTCATCGTATCTGTCGAAAAGAAATCAACGAGTAGTCATTAATGGAACTCAATCTGCAGGGACAACTGTTGCGCTTGGAGTCCCTCAAGGCTCGATTCTGGGTCCATTTCTGTTCCTAGTTTACATCAATGACTTACCAAATTTGGTGCAACATAAACATGATATAGTGCTATTTACAGATGATACATCACTTATCTTCAAGATAGGACGGAAAGAGAAAAACTATGATGTTATTAATGAGGCACTAATTACTGTTGTGAACTGGTTTACAGCAAATAATTTACTTCTAAATTCCAAGAAAATAAAGTGCATCAAATTCACTTTGCCAAATGTCAAGCAAATAAACTATTCTAAGATCAAACTAAAGGATGATGAACTGGAATTTGAAGACAACACAGTGTTCTTAGGCATTACCTTAGATTCAAAACTGCAATGGCATGCGCATATTGCCACTCTGGCTGGCAAACTTAGTTCTGCGGCATATGCAGTTAGACGTATTAGACAGTTAATTAACGTTGAAACGGCCAGGCTGGTGTATTATAGTTACTTCCATAGTGTTATGTCCTACGGAATCCTGTTGTGGGGTAAAGCGGCTGAAATCCAGACCATCTTCGTGCTACAGAAACGAGCTGTACGCTCCATCTACGAACTAAAAGCCAAAGAATCTCTCAGAGATAAATTTAAAGAGGCAAACATTCTTACTGTAGCATGCCCATACATTCTTGAAAATATTATGCATGAGCGGAAAAAAATACAGGAATTCAAGCTTAACAGTGATATCCATGACTACAACACTAGAAGTAAACACAAGATTGCAGTGAAGGCCAGTCGTCTCCGAAAGGTTAGCACGTCATTTGTGGGGAACTGTATACGATTTTATAATAAAATACCTATCGAAATAGTTAATTTGCCATTCAGTAAATTTAAGTCCCATATTAAAAGGTATTTGCTAAGCCAGGCGATTATACTGTCAACGATTTCTTAAATGACAGAAATGCTTTCAAGCCAGTGGTAGTTTAATCCTGTTACTTTTAATATATCTATGTTTATTTTAGGATATATCCTTGTATAGTAGTTCCGTTACGTTTTATGTAACACGATGCTATTTCTCGCCTCACAGTCGCCTTAATTTTGTTATTATCAATGTCCAATATGTCATGCTCGCTTTAAGGGCTTTGCCTACGGTGGCGTCGTTGATCGGGTCGCCACCTTCCCTAACAGATGGTCGAGGGAGGCGATGGCTGAGATACGCGTCATACTCGTGATCGGGTGCTGTTTATGGAGTCCGATCTGTTCATGCTTGCTAGGACATAGTGACTACGTTAATACTAGTGTCTTTTTATAGGGGATTGACGAGAGACATCATCCTGTTGTGTATTCCATGTACATCTCTGGGATATTATATTAATTTCATTATACTCCTTGTAAAATCTTGAGACCTTATACATCTATAACTTTACTGATGTTGTAATATTTGTAATAGATAACTTTGCAAGTTTATCTTCACTGTATGACATTAATTTTGTTATAATTGAAAATTCGAAATTATTATTCCTTCTTGAATTGTAAATTAACATTTGACATAAAAAATGTATTACTTATTATAGTCAGTCTTTCTTAAATTGTAAATTAATATTTTGACATGTAAAAGTGCCCATGTGGCCTATTTGCAGAATAAATGTTTGATTTAGATTTATGTATAAAATACTATATTATTTCAGAATATTTATGTTTACTCACTACGTCATTGCACGTATCACCTTTTGTAAAGAAACACTTTCATGACACCTTGTAACTGTTGTAATTCGGATTTGGATTATACTCGCACAATCCACGGGAAAACTTCGTTAGCGTGAAAAGGAGGTGTTTCCGAATATAACACCGTCATCTACCATGTGGACTATAAAAGTAAATAACTAAATATTGTATGCACTTGAAACAATTTGAATCCATGTATTGTCAGCATTATAAAAAAATATATAGGTTTAGGTTTTAATCTAATTAGCTAGGCAATCCCTCATAAAATGGGAACTGATTATTGAGTGGTTCATGCGAGTGGGTAACAAGTGGGTACTACTCGCATGGGCCTTTGGACCTGTATGTAGAAACCGGTGTTCCATGTTACCAATTCAGAAATAGAACTGGTGTAAAGTAATGTAGTTATATCTGATAATTTTTGTGCTGGCCGATATTTTATAAAGCTGATATTCAATTTTGAATCTTCTGGGATGAAAATTAAATCAGTTTTTTAAAGACTTTGACAACTCGCCCAACTCAAATAATCTTAAGTATACTACAACCAAACCCACCAAATCCAGGACATCGGCCAAGGGAGCGCCGCCGACTTGAATTTGAACGTGCAAACCGCTAGGCTTTGCAGCAGCCACCCATAGGTCTATCTCCTTCTTCCTGTTTGCTACACTAAGCGTCATAT
Source organism: Epiblema foenella (assembly GCA_963556455.1). NCBI lineage: Eukaryota > Metazoa > Arthropoda > Insecta > Lepidoptera > Tortricidae > Epiblema > Epiblema foenella. The sequence continues at coordinate 13,029,664 of OY747102.1, forward strand.
GCTCGCCTGTCGTACCGCCAACTGAGAAGGCAATAATAATACATTGTTATATTTGTAATCCAATCGACGAAGTAAAACGTCTCGAAATGTTGGTAACTTTTTCGTCTCCCTGATAGAACCACTGCTACCTTGGAAAACGTACTCCGTTGGTAAGATATTCGCATTTTGTGTGAAATCTACGTACCCCTATTAAAGTACGGTTAAGGGCAACATTATAGTATTTTATGCAATAGTTATATAAGATAAATAGTTCAAAAAAGGTGAGTGGCGTGTGTAACAATTTGAGGCGAAGCCGAAAATTGTTAATATAGACGCCATGAGCCTTTTTTGACCTACTTATACAACGTTGCATACATTACTTTTTCCACGACTAGGGATTAAATAATAATGCACAAAATTAAACAGCAATATAACATAAGAAAGAGCGATAAGTTGGATAGTGACAGATAACAGTCCACAGAACGTAATCATAGACACGGTAATTTTTTTCAACTATCATTTACTGACTTGCGTTTTTCCTTATGTTGGCAGAAATTATTTTAGTTTTGTTATTGTTTCAAACCATATGAATTCAGTTGTTTGTTAAGTTGGCAGTTTTGATTTTCGTTTTAAATTTAATGTTATTTTTTTTTATTTGTTGGATTCACAAGGCACTGCATTATGTCACATAATAACCCTAGGGTCTTTATGAAGAATAGACTAGATATACTTTTTTGAAATTTCATAAGACATGTTTTTATAGGTATTCGTTTGCGGGACCATATAATTGACAGATAAAAGTACCAGAGTAGAAAAATACTTAATAAATTCTGCACTAACCTATAGTACATAATTATGACGAGAATACATGTCTTCGTGGAGCAAAATGCATCAACATTGTGAGATTCTCCCTTCATGTCTTTCCAGGGGTGGTTCTTTGAACTTGAAGCTTGGAAAAATTTCAAATCTACTTAAATGTACACAATGATAACATTTTATCCAACTACGGCTGAAGAAAAAAAACCGGCCAAGTGCGTGTCGGACCACGCACAATGAAGGGTTCCGTACCAACACCTACTAGTCCACATTTAAAATCACTATCCAATAATTGAATCTAAACAAGCCGTATCTTCATAGGGAACTTACGACCTTTTGTTTGGGCAAGACAGTTTTTAAGCGAAAACTCAAAAACCGTAAAACCTATATTGTTCAAACCAAAAATCGTTGAAAGTATTGCTAATGCACACCACCTCAATTTTTTTCAGAAAAGAAGATTAGAGGGGGCGGGACACACTTTCTATGACTTTGACAGCTAATATCTCACCAACGGTTGACTTAAATGGACAAGTTTTTTAGAAACCTCCATATAATTTTTAAAGCCTATCCATCGATACCCCACACGACTATGTGCGTTGAAATTTTTTTTTTCATCCACCGGTTACATGTATGGAGTGCCCCACTAATTTAATATTTTTTTTGTAATTTCACATCACTTTTATGTAGCGGTTCATAGAATACACCTTCCTACCAAATTTCATCATTGTAGTGCTTATAGTCTCCGAGTAAATCGACTGTGACATACGGACGGACGGATGGGCGGACAGACATGACGAATCTATAAGGGTTCCGTTTTTGCCATTTTGGCTACGAAACCCTAAAAAGGGCACTTTATGGTTTAAATAGATTGTTAGGTACTGATTGTTTACTGCCAGTCTGCCACCTCCAAGTCAAGATGCTTGGTGGATTCCAACAATTGAAACTAAGTGGTGTTAGATTTCTCCTAATTCCGACTACGTGTTGGGGCATATTGAACAATGTAGGTAATGCAATTTTTGTAGCCATTTGATGACCTATTAGAAGGTAGGCAATTACATTTTACTTTTGTTAGTCAGTTTTTATTCTTTATGAAAACAATAATATTTTTAATTATTGTGTTTTTATTTTTGAGAACCAATCTTAAGGGACTGATTTGCTCAGAAAGTAAGTGAGTACAGATTTTTGTTATTGTGTGTTCATCTTTGTGACTACTTTATTTATAAGAACATAGTTACTTACCCAGGATCGATTTGAAGCCAGACTCCAAGACGTACTGCAAATACGCAGGTATGGCGCCAAAGTTGACGGTGAAATCATTGTTGAGAGATGTGAAGACTGGTATCATAAGCCCCCGCGCAGTAAACTTTACCTGTTAAAATGTTGTACGCACGTTGTACGGAATAGATAATAGGTAAAGTAGATAATAGGTGTCTTCATTAAATTTAAAGTGCACCATGGCGGCCGGGATAATCCTGGCTCTACAATAAAACCATCTTACGTACAGGAGAAACTGTTGTACCATGGACCTGTCATGCAATATTTAAGGGGCTATATTTGGGGGTACATTGCTTTAAAGAGTGACTTTTACGATATCATCGTGGTTCTATACATTTGTGTTTAATTATCGCTATTTCCAAATATGTTTCGTCAAGTGCAAATAATTATTGTTCTCAATATAATTCACTAACAGTAAAAAACTTTCGTTTTAATAAATGTAATCTTTGCAGGCCACACTTTTTTAATAGTCAATTACTAAATTTACGAAAGTTTCAATTTTATGTGTAGGTATTAAAATAACTGATAAAACTGAAGATATTAATTCAATTTAACACATTAAAAAATATGTGTTTACAATGCCCAATTGCCCATTTAGAATTAAATGAGTAACTTTGTACTTTCGTATAAAACATTGCTCGTTGAATAATATAGGAGTAGTGTAGTATGGCATTTCGTTAACTTGCGAGCAAAACGTTAAAACAAATAGTTAGGGAGGCGAATAGGGGAATTTTCGGTAATACTCGAGCGTGGCAGTTTAAGATATGAGAGATACCTTAGACCTAATAGAACAACCTTGTAAAGTATTTAGCTCTATATGTAGTGACGCGCGCCTAGGATAGACGATCAGATTAGTAAAAAAAAATCGATAGTCTGAAATACTCGAGCGCGTCAGATTAAGATATTGGGGGTTGATTTTAGTGTTTTAAGACTAAATTTAACTAATCTGACGATAAGTCCTTGACGCCGCCGAGTAATAGGGTCGCGAACTTGTAAAAAAAAAACGTTAATCCGGCATTCTCGAGCGCGATTTTTATTTTATTTATTTTGAAGAATATAATGTAAAACTTACTAAAAATACAAAATCTGCCGGATTCCGCATGACCGGAAGTGTGGAGGAGCCATTTCGTCTTCCGAAAAACGCGTCGCGGCATATAAGTCGCGAACGATACATTTTACAAAAAAAAAGTTTAAATAAACAAAAAAGGTAATTTTATTTTACTCAAAAAAGGTCTCTTTACATTTTTGTCCAATGTTAAAACTTTTTGACTTGAAGCATCATAAAAACTCAAACTCCCGGTTTTTTGAGTATATCTCGAAGACTGAGGGTGTTAAAAAAATTTGATATGAAATAACGATGATTAAATTATGTGACTTTTATTATATCTCAAAATTTTATTTTTCTAAAGCTTCTCGACAATTTTCGTGGACTCGGAAAAAGTTACGCGTATCTGTATACAAAAGTATTATTAACATGTACAGTTTCATGTATGTATATTATTCAATAGCCTGTTGATCCTCAAATTGTTTTTTGGACGTACCGTAAGCAAAACGAAGTGAAGAATTGAAGTAAATGTAAAGGTCATACATAACAATACAATTATAATACAATTTTTATATCATTTCATTTTTTATACAATAAACTAGCTTTTGCCCGCGGCTTCGCCCGCGTACTAAGAGTAATTTTTAACCATCTACAAAAAAGGAGGTTCTCAGTTTGACCTGCATGTAGATATGTATTGGATGTCATTTTCGTAATCGGCACCCCGAGGAACCACAAAGATGAAACCCATATCGATTTTTAAGAAAAATAAATGTCTGCCATTTTTGATTTGAAACTGGATGTCATTTTCGTAATCGGCACCCAGAGCAACCTCGAAGATGACACCCAAATTGATAATTAAGAAAAATAAATCTCCGCCATCTTTGATTAGAAAATGCATGCCATTTTCGTAATCGGCTCAAACTTGGAACCCTCTTTTCACCCCTTAAAGGGAGCAATTTCGAAAAACGCTGAAACATGTTTTGTTGTATTTAAACAAAGAGTCTATATACGAAGTTTTAAATCTCTCACTTCAAAAAAGATTTGCTCTCCGTACAAACTTGGAACCCCCTTTTGAACCCTTTAGGGGAGCAACTTCAAAAAACGCTTAAATATGTTTTGTTGTATTTAAACATAGAGTCTATGTACGAAGTTTTAAATCTCTCACTTCAAAAAAGATTTGCTCCCCGTACATACTTGAAACCCCGTTTTCACCCTATTAGGGGAGCAATTTCGAAAGACGCTTATATATGTTTTGTTGTATTTAAACAGAGAGTCTATATACGAAGTTTCAAATATCTCACTTTAAAAAAGATTCTCTCCCCGTACAAACTTTGAACCCCCTTTTCACCCCTTTAGTGGAGCAATTTAGAAAAACGCTGAAATACGCCATTAATATATTTAAACACATACTCTATATACAAAGTTTCATGTCTCTCGCTTTAATAAATACGGGTTTTCATACAAACTTTGGACCCCCGTTTCACCCCTTTAGAGGGTGAATTTTGTAAAATCCTTGTCAGTCAGTCAGTTTCTTCTTTTATATATTTAGATAATACAATTCGCACTACATTTCATCATCATCATCATCATCATTTCAGCCGAAAGACGTCCACTGCTGAACATAGGCCTCCCCCAAGGCTCGCCATTTAGACCGGTCCTGTGCCGATCGTTTCCACCGGATTCCCGCGACCTTCACCAGGTCATCACTCCACCTTGTCGGAGGCCTACCGACAGCTCGTCTTCCGGTGCGTGGACGCCACTCAAGCAGTTTCTGGCCCCACATTTACGTTGGTTGTATCTATCGCTTTATTGTCATTCTTAAATTCCCCGTTTTATCAAGGAGAAAGAAAGGAAAAAAAAGAACCAAAAATCCTTTTTCGGTCAGATTAAGAGAACCCACCAACATTTTTGTCAGATTAAGAAAATATGCTTTCAGGATACCGAGATAAACCTCCCCTATGAAAATCTGACGCGCTCGAGTATTTCAAACAAACTTTATTTTTTTGTATTTTCAAAAATTTATCGTAACTTATCGTCACGCCGAAATCGTCAGTTTTTTTAAAGGGAGCTTCCTTGGGGCCTACTTAACACCCCTTCTGAAAATCTGACGCGCTCGAGTAATTTTTTTTTTTTGCATTTTTGACTACTTTATATTCCTACCCCCACCACGCAAACTGGCAGATTAGTATACCGTTGTTATCAGAGGCACTTGGGGCATACGTAGTATGAATATCTGACGCGCTCGAGAGTGCCCAAGTAACTGTTTTTTTTAACGTTTTTGAAACACCGTACACGCCAAACCCACCGCTAAAATGGTTTTTACCATACGAGCTTTTCTTTTCGAAATTATTTTATCTTTCGATTTTGATAGGTCTCGACGGCGCCGTTGAATTACGCCATTTAGCTACCTCGCCTCCCTAACTAAAATGATCGGAATACATTTTTTCAAGAAAACTGGCCTAACTAAATAGACTATTTTTTACTTTATCAGAAAAATAGAAAGCGTAGGTAATGAACTGATGATCAGGGGGTCTATGATGGTCGCGTGATATATACGAGATACTTAAAGCATCTGTCATTTTCTATCGAGTGGTATCAGAAAGTGACATATGCCTTATCTTGTTGTTTATCACGCTATGACGCGACCATAATACGGGGCTGAATCAAATTGTGTGTTGGTATTTTGTAGTATTCGTTAATACAAAGTTAATTTCCTCATTATTGGACTGTGACTATTAGTTCACAAGTGGCAACCTAATAAGACTGTGTATCTTGATAATAGTACACCTACCTATTTTTTTAAGTAAAATAAGTGCGTATTCGGGGCTAATTTAGAAGTATTGTAATAATTTAGATTATTATTAATGTAGTTAAGGAGTACTGGGGCATAGTATCCAGTATTACAGGTGTTAGACACATCACTAAATATCGAACATATCTAAATGCGGCCCTGGGATGAACGCCAAGGCGTAAACAAAAGGTTGTCGTCAAGCAGTGTTATCGCGATCTACTATTGTAGACCTAATATGTATTACTTTAAAATACAACTTAGTTTTATCTTACCCTGTTCTACCCACTTGTAGTTATAAGCTTAGCAACAATGTATGTGTTATTTGTGAGTTTTAGTTAAGTTGCACTTTGTATTGATCAGCGCCTTGCGGTGCTTACCTATAAATATTTTTGTATTGTAAGTTTAATTTCTCTTAAGTGAAATGTAAAATTTCTTTGAGAAATAAAGTTCTTTAAACCTAAATATCGACCCCATCACTATTGTTTCTAACGTGAGTGGTGGCAACGCGACTCCCATAGATTCCAAGATGGACGCAACAGATAGCTAACTATTGTATTGTAACGCTCTGAACTGTGTCTATAAAATAAACCTTAAGTAAGACTTAAGAAAGTTTTAGATAGGGCTAGGCAAGTTAATTTAAAATTAAATAAGTCAAAATGTAAATTTGGAGGTCAGGAAGTAGAGTTCCTAGGCTATATTTTTAATCGTGAAGGTGTCAAAGTCAGCTCTGAAAGGGTAGAGGCTATAAGGCAAATGCCAACTCCGAATAATGTTAAAGAACTCCAGAGATTTCTGGGTATGATTAACTAACTAGGATCCTTCATTGAAAACTTGTCAGAGAAAACTGCTTTGTTAAGAAGCATGTTGAAAAAGAATGTGCCGTGGCAATGGGACGAGAACTATGAAAAAGCCTATTCCTATTTAAAAGATATAATATGTAACACTCCTGTGTTAGCACACGAAGCTGAGATCCCATTGGTTCTGTCAGTGGACTCATCAAAGTCGGTAGTAGGTGCAATTATTATGCAAAGGGGTAGACCAATAGCATACAGCTCCAAAACCTTAACAGGGTCCCAACAAAATTATGCCCAAATTGAAAAGGAACTGTTTGCAATTGAGTTTGGATGTAGTAAGTTCAATCAATATGTCTATGGCCGCCAAGTCACTGTTCAAACAGATCACAAACCACTAGTCTATTTGTTCAAAAAACCTCTGCATGATGTACCTCCCAGATTGCAGCGTATGATGTTAACATTGCGAAAGTATGATTTAGATGTTGTTCATGTTCCTGGAAAAGAGATGTATATAGCTGATACTCTTTCCAGAGCAGCGATGACGGATCATTTGGTTATTATGTGGAATGATTCGTCATTATCAGGATAATGAATCCGATATACTTTGTCATGTAAATATAATAGTCGAATTTAGGCATTAGCAAAGAATATAAAAATAAAGTCATAGAGGCAGCCAATGAAGATGAGCCACTACAACTATTGAAAAAATATTATATTGAAGGTTGGCCTACTAGTAAAGATAAAGTCATAGTCGCATCTGTACCAAGCAAAAAATGTGCAAATACGGCTTTTAATGAACAAAAGATTTCCTTTGGCAGAATCGATATCTGTGGTGTAAAGACCCATTTTCGAAGTAGAGCCCCCGGATTTTTGATGTAGGTGGTAGTGGGGGGCGGGGTGGTAAAGTAAACAACTATTTATATCAATAAATATTCTAGTTTATTTTAAAGAAACGTATGACAACAACGAACGGGGCAAAAGTCATATATTTTACATAGTTTGAACGACAGATGTCACGAGCAGCATAGACACACTAAGATGAGGTTGTATGGCTATATTTCCACAGGTGGTACGTATAAAATGAATACGCTGAAATCATTTTTGATTTATTTTTCACTATTTAGATTTTTATTTTATTATTTTTTATTATTATTACTTTAAAAATATCCACTGCATTATAATAAAAATGAGATATCTATTGGCCAGGAAGCAAAGATGAGGCTTATTCACATTACCTTTCTATATATGTTTACCAATAACTGTGTTAGTTGTAGACTGATTCTGAGTTTTTTTTTTATTCGAAGTGGGCTAACACCATGATGTTTTGATATAAATTTAGTGAAGATCTGATAATGGGATCCATTACAAAATTAACACTCTTTAATTTACTAAGGCATCTCCGCGGCATTTGGGTGTTAATATTTTTTTACATCGTAGACCGATATCGTTTTTTTTACTATTATTAATAATACAAGGTAATCCCATATAATTTTAGTCAGGATCAGATAAAGTTAGTACTTATAAATGTTTAATTTAGTAGTTATCCAAACTAATCAACGGATGCCGAAGTTTGTACTATTGTTTGTCGTGACATAATATGAGATTTTTTAAATTCATTCTGTGATAGAAATATATATTAGTCCTTAATAACATAAGCTAAATTTTTTTGTAAATCGATTACCCGTACGAAGCAAGGCGGCTCTCTAAAATTTAATAAGTTTATATGTGAAATTTTATGACATGTTCTATTTATTTCATCTTTTTTTAAATATTTTAAGGCGTGAATTGGCATGAAATATATTTTTATTGTGTTAATAAACCCACCCCTACCATTCCAAGACTACAAAGTAGTTTTTTTTTAATTATTTGATTTTTGGTCCTATCTACGATTTTTTTTAATACTCCCATATTTTTGTTATATTTTTTTTAATATATAAGATTAACATTACCGTTTTTTTCTTATTTCTCAAGAATTTTCTACTGAATGGTCCAAAAATAATTCCAGAAATGAATTCGGCATCCCTGATTTACTCGAAATTGACACCCAACTTGACCTAGTAGCTTAACTGCCGCAGATACCAAGAAAAACCTGTACTGCCCCTCCCCTCAAAAATCGCGCATCAAAAATTTCGAGGGTTCTACTTCGAAAATCCATCCTTGGGTCCTAAGGACCTAGCCTGCAAAAGGAATTTTTTGTTCACGAAACGCCGTATAATTTATCGTACCGACGCAACTATCAGTCCATTAGTGAAGTCATACTTTAGCATCCAAGGTGAAATGAATGTCATAGGTAATTTAGTGTTTAAAGCGCTCAATTAAATTGTACCTAAGTCATTGCAAAAAGAAATCTTGTCTAAAATACATGAAGGTCACCAAGGCATAAATAAATGTCTAAGGTTAGCAAGAGATTCGTTATACTGGCCCAATATGTCTGCTGACATAAAAAATGTAGTGGAAAATGTGATATCTGTGCCAAGTTTAAGCCATGTAATCAGAAGGAACCATTAAAAAATTATGATATTAGCACATATCCTTGGCAACAGGTGGGCATTGATCTCATGCATTTTGACAGCTCAACTTATATAGTAACTGATTATTATTCTAAATACATAGAATCAGCTTTGTTGGGAAAAAACAGTACAGCTCAGGATGTAATCATAAATTTAAAGTCTATATTTGCCAGGCATGGGATACCGATGACACTAGTGTCAGATGGTGGTCCTCCATTTCAGTCTTTAGAATTTAAAACTTTTTTACATGAATGGGACATAGAGCATGTAGTCACAGCACATTATCATTCACAGTCAAATGGGCAAGCTGAGAGCTCAGTGAAAATTCTAAAGATTATTCTTAAGAAATGTAAAAAATCTGGAACTGATCCTTACTAGGCATTATTGCAATACAGGTGTACAGCTAAAAACCACATGCTGTCACTGGCTGAATGATTGATGTCAAGAAATTAAGATGTAATATTCCTGTGAACTGTACACAGCTGAAGCCTAAGGTTAGGTAGGTAAAAAATAATTTGGAAATGTCAAAGTATTACAATAAATACTCCAAACCATTGCCAATTTTTAATGTGGGAGATCATACATATTATAAAAACATCCTAATGCCAACTGGGAGAAAGCTGTTATTGTAAAGCGGTTAGATAACAATAGGTCAAATGTTGTAAAAATAAGAACAATGTAACTTATGTGAGGAATAGGGTTCATCTTATACATAGATAGATATAGCATTCTCAATGATGTGATGCGATCTAGCTCATCACAAGGGAAAAGCATGGAGCTTGTGGATGCTGGATGGGAGATGGAGACTCCAGAACCTGAAGGCATAGCACCTGCTACCACTAATACCAGAATGACTACGTGCCAGCGTATGATGACGTGCCATTTAACCTGTGCAGCGCCTGGTTGATGAAATGTAAAATATTTATCATTAAACTTAAGAAGGGGGATGTTAGGTACATCACTAAATATCGACCCCGTCACTATTGTTTCTAAGGTGAGTGGTGGCAATGTGACTCCCACTCTATTCCAATATGGACGCAACAGATAACTAACTAATTTATTGTAACGCTCTGAACTGTGTCTATAAAATAAACCAGTTGTTAATGTTATTCTTGAGTGTTTCCTTCATCCACACCTAACAATAGGAACTTATGCTCACAACTTTGCCTAAAAGGGTTATGATTCTAGATGTAATACGTTTTTAATCATATATAACTTATACCAATCAATTGATAAGCAAAGCAGTATTATCAAATATGGAATTTCAATATGGATTTCAATACAATCCACACAGAAACTGAATGACATTGAACAGAAGAAATTTATCCTTTACAGAACAGTTTAATTGTAGTCAATTGCTAGTATAACATATTCTTATAATAAATTTTGTTTCATTGTTTTAAAGAGGATGGTACCTTTCAAGAAACATGTGGTTGATGCTTAGATAATATATATCGGCAGTCTTACCATTTTGACTTTTCAAATAAACAACAAAACTACGTAATGAAGTCACGATACACCCGTGTTAACCGAACAGAAGTCGACCACTGTCGACCACTAAGTCTACTAATTCAATCTAGACATGGGTAACTCCGGAGCATGGTCTAAGATAAGAAAACAAGGTCTGACAACTCTGACAATAAGGATCGTGACACGAGATTGAGTTGCCACTTCATAGTAACAAAACGGATAATTAAAGAAAAAAAATCTGCCGTTATCATGCAAAATAAATTGTTTACGCATTAAAATTGGCATTTTTTGTTTAAGCACACGAAATAGGTCAAGTTAAACATGAATGTACTAAATAATTTAATAAAATACTCACAGAATACGTGGAAGTCAGGGAGTATCATAATACACTACTGGCAACACTGCTTATTTACACATACGAACGTCATGTCAGTCGCTTTGACGTTAACCGCGATCTCGCTCGGATGTACTGAATTGCATATAACGCTCTCGGTCGGTGTCAGTTTAAGCAGTAATTTCCAAACTTTTTTGCGGTGCCGTTGCTAATAAGAGTTCATGTAGGCCAGATTTTAAAATGGTAGGCTGTTCAGTGGCGGATTAGCAAATGCCACAGGCCCGCGCATTTGGGGGCCCCGCGCACCCACGTTTTCTGACCCTATTATAAAAAAGTATCTAAGTATTATGAATGCGAATATCTTCCGGATGGAATATATTTTCCAAGATAGCGGCGACTCTAAAAGGTCCTGAGGGGCTACCGGGAAACGAAAACGAACGAAGTTCGAATATCTCCCTCTCTGCCGCATGAATTAGCAAGTGCGACAGAGAGGGAGATATTCGAACTTCGTTCGTTTTCGGTTCGCGGTAGCCCCTCTGGCCTGGGGACTTGGGGACGAAAACAACGCCATCAATGAACATTCGTACCAAATTTCATCCAAGTTACGAACGTTTCGAGGTTTTTCTTCCTCGACTGGGTTGTAACTAGGTGACGGCTAAAATACTAAGACTCACTTTTCCCGTAAAAATATCTCCATACGCGAACTTCCCTACAGGACGTAGGTATGTATATGGTATGTATGGCGTAAGTAAAACAACCGTATAGTTTCACTGCTGATTTATTACTAGACACAACGCGCCGCTCATTAACTTAAGAAGTAGGTAGGTATATATATATATCTATATGTAGCTGCGTACACGTCATCCCTCCCACCTTATTCTTGGACCTTGTTAACAATTAAATAACTAATTAATAACTACAAACAAATAATAAAATTAATTGCACTATAACTAAATCTTGTAATCTACTGGTCGTCTCGGACGCAATAAGTGCCTTGACGTGGGCTGATCGGCCGCGCGCGGGCGCCGGCGCCTACGCGCCAACCGCGGCGACGTCCATCGGCGCGGGGGCTCGCGGTCGCGGCCCATGCTCGCCGACGTCGCCGACGCAGTCTGTCCACACCTCGTCCTCACCTTGGACCACATTTCCCTCTCCTTCTATGTGAGTGCTCGACTCGGGAGCTTGTAAAGAAGCTACATCTGGTTCAGTTACGACTGAAGAAGACAAGGGGGGCCCTCGATTCGTGGACATTGTGTCAACAGCTGGCCTGTTAAATCTGACATTTCCTTTATACTTAAGTAACTGATCCGTATGCCTTATGCAATAAGAGCCTAAATTAGACATGTACACTATGAACATTTTATTGCCTATTTTATCCTTATCTATGCCTTGTTCCCACGTTTCTTTCCTCGCACTGTACCAGCGGGCCAAAACAACGTCACCGATTTCGAAATTTCTCCGAGGGAGCTCAGAATTATTGTATTTTTCGGTCAGTAGAATCAAATCAATGCGAGTTCTTAAGTTTCTCCCAAACATTAATTTAGCCGGTGTTTCGCCCGTAGTGCAATGAATAGTGTTTCGGTACACAAATAAGTAGCCTAACAATTTGTCATGTAGGTATAACTTCGGGTATTACATTTTCTCTCAATATACATTTCAACATTTTTTTACAAATTTTAACAGATGATTCTGCCATTCCATTGCTATTAGGGTGATAAACTGGGGACGTCATATACTGAATACTGTTACTGGAACAAAATGTAACAAATTCATGGCAATTTATTTTGGCGTCATTATCGGAGACTAATGTATATGGTAATCCTTGTCACGTAGCCGGTAGAATACTTTTGAGAAACATTCTAATTGAAGCGGACTCACGCGCCACGGTTTAACCCCATCACCCCTCTTTCTTCAGAAACCGCCCCCGTTATACATAACGTTTCCGAGTGGATCGACTCTGGAAACGTTTTATTGAAGACATTTAATAATTAATTTAATAAATAGTTCATTGTTTCCTGTATTTTGATTTTATTTCTTTCCCCGCAAATATGATCAAAATCATTGTGAAGGGCGGAAAAAGGGATGGCAGACTCAAGCCAATAAACTTAACAAAATTACATTTATAGGCACTTGATTGTAATCCATCCTTTTAATCAATCTCATTAGATCCATTCAGTAGATCCACTGTGTATCTAATGAGATTTTTTTTTACCGCTAGATACATTGCAATTCATAATGGATCTATTGGGATGTTTTCTTTCATTAGATACATTTTAGCCGGGGTCTGTGAGGAATGGATCTAGTGAGAGTTTATTTCTCATTAGATTGAAATCTAGAATGGATCTAGTGAGAACTTAACAAAAAAATGTTATTATTTATCATTGTATTAATATTTTTTTTGTTTTTATTTTTTATTTTATTCCTAATTTAATTCTACTAAATTAATAAATAAAATAATAAATTAATGAGAAAGATTGTATATGTAGACATTAATTCCTCAATCACACTAAACAGTCGATGTACCTACAGTTTATATTAAAATATATGCAAACCTACCCAAATACCTACACTTTTTTTATTAATATTTTTTCTCTAAAATTATTTAAACTCAATTTTATATTGCATAAAAGATAAAATGTAATGAAGTTTGATCACTTCGTACTCTCTACTTTGCTGTTTCATTTATGATTCTTACCTCTACAGTATAAATGTACACTGTAAAAAAAGGACCTCCCGTAGGTACTCGATCGAGAAAATTATAAAATCACAGATTTCACCTACTGAAATTAAGGCGTTTCCATTTATTTGAAATTTAGGAAGAATAAATTGAACAATCGAGTAGAATAGATCTTATGAGAAATACTTCTTCACAGATCCTTTATTAATAATAGGAATGGATCTAATGAGAAATAAATTGTCGCTAGATCTATAATGTATCTCGGGAAACAGATATAGTGGGAATAAATGCTTACTAGAGCCACAGTCTTCAGAAGTAATAGATCTAATGAGAAATAACTCTCACTAGATCTATAATGTATCTCGGGAAATAGATCTAGTGGGAATAAATGCTTACTAGATCCACAGTCTTCAGAAATAATAGATCTAATGACAAATAACTCTCACTAGATCCCTGATAAATTATAATTCAATAGATCCAATGAGAAAAACACTGTCACTAGATCCATCATGTATGTCACAAAAAAGATCTAGTGAGAATAAACTCTTACTAGATCCTGTAATGAGAAACTAGATCCTAGATCTACAATTCTACAATAAGATTTATAGAAAATCTCTAGCACATAGGGACAGCATAGGAATTACAAGCTTTATATGAATTTGGTCGAATGCTTCATAATTTCAATTAATTATAATTAGTTTTTTCGGTATTTATTTGATCGGCTCACAAGGAAACGAGCCCGAGCGACGGGCACAAATAGATGTCCTTGCCTTTTGATTACTTCTGTTTAAATAATATACAATAAAGAATAATACACTTCGTTTTAATCCTAGCTAGTATAATGGCCGGATTTAGAGTACCTAATTAATCAACGTTTTCTGCTCTGAAAGCGCCAGAATTATCTGGCAGGGGCAACCTCACTGCTAAAGTTAAGCGGAATATTGATTCTGCCACAGTTATTGACTCTTTATTTGTCGATGCAGAGTCAGTGGCCGTGAGATCACCCTCGGCTCTAAGGGCAATCGAACACAGAGTTTTTGAGGGTGACCTCAGGGGCGCAGTGCGGATGCTTATGTCAGTCGATGGAGTGGCACCGTCAACTCCGGAAACTCTCGCCACTCTACGGACGAAGCACCCATCTCCTTCTCGATCGCTTTTATTACCACCAGAGCCTGATAGATCTATTACCCCTTTTGCTGCCAAGGTTGAAGATATAGCACTGGCTCTCAGCTCCTTCAACAGTGGCTCTGCATCTGGATTGGACGGTATCCGTCCAGCACATCTGAAGGAGCTTACTTCGGGCTCCGCCGGTGACAACGGTTCTCGCCTGCTTGAATGCCTGACGAAACTCTGTAATTTTTTACTGAGTGGTCAGTTAAACCCCATGGTTTGTCCGTTCATCTACGGAGCGTCGTTATGTGCTCTATCAAAAAAAGATGGAGGCATAAGACCGATAGCTATTGGCAGCACATTTCGACGCTTAACGGCCAAACTTGGATGTCGGGCTGTGAGAGAGAACATGGCTGCCTATCTTCAACCCTGCCAGTTAGGGTTTGGCACTAGATTTGGCTGTGAGGCTGCCATCCATGCTACTCGAGCTTTCTCTATGGACCCTAAAAATGCAGATTGTGTCTTAATAAAACTAGATATCAAAAACGCATTTAACTCTGTAGAGCGCGATGTTCTGCTGGCCGAAGTAAAGGAAAAAGTTCCTTCTCTTTTTCCTTTCCTCTTTCAGGTTTACTCCTCACCATCAAATCTGTATTTTAACGAATCTCCCATCCTTTCCCAAGTAGGAGCACAACAAGGGGATCCGCTGGGCCCTTTAATTTTCTGTCTGGCCATTCAAAAAGCAATCATAGAAATTCTTTCCCCATTGAACGTTTGGTACCTTGACGACGGTACTCTAGGAGGTAAGCCTGAGGAAGTTGAGAAAGATCTGCTCATGCTCCTTCCACGCCTACAAGCCCTTGGTCTGGAAGTTAACACCTCCAAATGCGAATTCTATCCCTGCAGTACCGTTTCCCGATCATCTTTTTCCATATTCCATGATATGCTCCCAGGTCTTAAAGAGTTAGACTTTCATAACTTTTATCTGTTGGGTTCACCTATATTCCCAGCAGGCATTCCTGAAGCTTTTGAGAGCAGAAGGCAGCTCTTACTCACAGCCCGAGACAAACTTAAAAACCTTTCCGCCCACGTTGCGCTTACACTTCTGCGTGCCTGTTTTGCCATTCCCAAACTGACATATTTTTTAAGAACAGTTCCAACGTGGTTTTATCCCCCGCTTATCGATAACTTCGACAACGCTATAAAAGAGACGGTGGAAACTCTTCTGAATGCCTGCCTTAACTCAAACCAATGGGATCTGGCATCTCTTCCGATTCGGAACGGTGGACTGGGCGTGCGGCGCGCACGGGATGTGAGCCTGCCAGCCTTCCTGGCATCGGCGAGTGGGGTTTCGGACCTTGTCACTAAAATTTTATCTTTAGATGGTGATAAGGTAACCATTCCTTTCTCTTCCGATGCTTGGATGGCCTGGTCGACTCTCAACCCGAGTGTGTCTGCACCTGAAAAACCAGATTGTCAACGCCTGTGGGACGGAATAGATGCGAAACGCATATTCGACGGCCTCATGGAAGTCGCGGCCGGAGCGGATAGGGCAAGACTGTTAGCAGTGTCGAGAACAGAGTCTGGGGCTTGGCTACACGCCCTTCCTTCTCCACATTTGGGCACCCTCCTGGACAACGACTCTTTGCGAGTGGCCGTGGCTCTCCGCCTGGGCTGCGATGTTTGCGAACCTCATCTTTGTATTTGCGGCTCTACGGTCGAGAGCAACGGCCATCACGCCCTGAGTTGTCGCCGATGTGTCGGAAGATTCCCGCGCCATCACGCGTTAAACGAAATTATCCGAAGGGCACTTGTGTCAGCGAACGTCCCTTGTATGTTGGAGCCCCCTGGACTAAGCCGCTCGGATGGTAAGAGGCCAGATGGTCTAACCCTAGTGCCTTGGAAAAAAGGAAAGTGCCTTCTCTGGGACGCTACTTGCGTCAGTACTTTTGCTACGTCGCATATCGGCCGTACCATCCGAGTGGCTGGTGCAGCGGCCGAGCTGGCGGCTTCACGAAAAAGGGAAAAATACTCATGTCTGGGGGGTTACTTATTCGTCCCTTTGGCGGTGGAGACGACCGGCTGTTGGTGCGCAGAGGCCAAAACATTTATTAGTGAGGTAAGGAGACGCATGCGGGACAGGGGCCTTGACCCCCGCTCCGGGTCATTCTTGATGCAAAGGTTGTCCATTGCAGTCCAACGCGGCAACGCTGCAAGCGTTTTGGGCACCTTTGCACCAGGAATGACTCGGGGTGGGTTATTAGATTAGAATAGGTTAAGTTTCGTTTTTAATTATTTGTTGTATTTATATTTGATTTATTTGTGATTAAAAACTTTGCCAATCAACGACTTTTATATTCAATATTAGAAATCCTTGGATTTCAAATATTGAATATAAAAGTCGATTAGAGTAGACCTACTGTAAATAGGATATGTATTTTTTTCTTAACTGCAAGTAACATTATGTCTACTAAAAGTACCATTCAAATAACCGTGGGATATTTTCTACTTAAATAATAATCCAGTCAAGGGCTATACATATTATTAAGTTATTTTTCTCTTTTCGCTTCTTAAAAAAATGTTAACTTCTGTATGCGCTCCTTAATCAATATTAACTTATTTATTCAACGGGTGTCAACCGAGCCGTATACTAAGAACCGATCATTTTTATGTTATATAACTTGTATATTACATGAAAATTATACCATATTATGATTATAATAAATATTTGAAAATTCATCATCATCATCATCATCATTTCAGCCGAAAGACGTCCACTGCTGAACATAGGCCTCCCCCAATTATGGGGGGGATTTGCCATAGTCGCCACGATTGGCAAGCGGGTTGGCGACCGCAGTTTGATGGTGGCAATGATCGAAGGATGCTGCTGCCCACCCTCCGATTTTCCCTTATTCGCCTCCTACGAAACCCACGGGAAGAGATGGGGTGGCGCAATTCTTACCCGGCAACCACACGGGGCATTTGAAAATTACATATACAAAACGTTTATTATATAAAATAAGTGACTAAATAGTTTGCAATAATATAAAGTGTTATTATACTGAATGCAAATATATAATTTATTTTTATACCCCACATTTTTTACACACCCATGGGTTCAAACCTCGGCTGGGATTATTCCCAAAAAAAACTTATGTACGACCCTCTCGGTTTTAAAATAAACTTATGTACGAAATATCATCTGATATTTAGCAGTAAAATTGTCATTAAATATTTAATGGATCTGGGAAAATAGATCTATTGGAAATAAAAATCTCGTAAGATCCATTGTCTTTGATCTAATGATAATAAATTCTCATAAGATCCACGCTTGGTCAGTAAATGTATCTAGAGAGGATAAATTTCTCATCTGATCTATTTTATATAATCTAATGAGAAATAAACTCTCACTAGATCCATTCCTCACAGCCCCCGGCTAAAATGTATCTAATGAAAGAAAACATCCCAATAGATCCATTATGAATTGCAATGTATCTAGCGGTAAAAAAATATCTCATTAGATACACAGTGGATCTACTGAATGGATCTAATGAGATAGATCCATCCTTTTTTAACCGCCCTTGGTGCGCAATGTACTGTTTCTTCTTGATATATTTTTTACTAAATACAATTAAAATTGAATAGCTACGCTATACCACGCTTGCACTCTCGAAGTATGCATTTTTAGGGGCCGTATGAGAAAATACAAAGAAAAGCCATTATTTTTTCAACTTTCCGCAATTTTTTTTTTATAAAATATACTACGTGAAAACTAGGCGGGGAGGGGGGGGGGTCTTGCCATATACTACGCTTGGTCACCTAGGGGGGGGGTAAAAAATTGGTCTCGTTGTTTGTGTATGTTCCCTAAGGCCTTATCAATTTACAGCTTATCTTACGCGGCCAACCCTTGTTGATATATTTAATTACCGTTTTTAAAACTGTGTCATTTTCGGTGGCCATTGGGAATGAAATTCCTGTAGTAATTTACTACACCTAAGAATCTTCTTACCTCGGTTATGTTCGTAGGTTCGCCTGTGCTGGGAATTACTTTTTATTATTGATACCTATAAAAGAGTTAAATTACATAGGTAGCGAACTAAGATGCTTTTGCTCTGATACATCTATTACAATTTTAGCTATAAGTACTTCTATTATATTACCGTTTAAAATAATAAGTATCAGCTTTTCATTTGTGTAAGGCAAAATTCATATTTAAAGTACTATATTTTCATTGTGTACCTCACCGATTGTCGTAATTTCGGAGTTTGCGCAACGTCACCTACTGTCGCATTATTCCGGGGAGGTGCATATATATTGTGAATTTTCTTTTTTTTTTTTTTTCACTTTATTTTGGCACAAACAGTCATTACAAAGATTTACATTTTGTGAATAACATTACATAGTATGTAGACAAAACAGTGCCGAATGATTTAGTAGATTATATTACTTTTAATTGTTGGAACGGACCCGAGGTAAAAAAATAATAATAATAAAAGAATACAGATTTCAGTGGAACTGTAGACCGGATGTGATGTCTAGCATATATGATTGATGGCATATACACACTTATCACTGTAGATGTACAGTTCCATCCCACCTTAGTTTAGTTTAAATTACATTTGCTTAAAACTTAAAACTACCTATAGCTTCTCCAGAAAGTGATGAGGTTAGCAGGTTATAAAATATCATTGCATTTGAGAGAGTATATCTACATGTAAGTGTCTACGTATAATTCATAATGTTCCCGGAAGCTCACTACAAAAAAAAGAAGAGGTATTAACTCTAAAACAGTAAATTTAAATTTAAATCGTAATATTACTTGACACGAAATTTATTGGTCGTAATTGGACAACTTATTAATAATTTTACTTTTCAAACCCCTGAGAGTTGTGTTAAACATATCTAGGTCATTAAATTCTTTATTGTAAAGTGTCATTGTGCGGAGAATGAAACTGTTTCTGGTATAGTTTTTTCGGAGGATGGGTGGCGCGAACATATGAAGATCACGATTGGGGCGAACTGGGAGTCTAGCTTTAGTGATGAAATTTACTTTTGAAAGTAATGCGGGGCAATCAACTTCATTATTGTCAATTTTGTAAAGGAATGAAATATCAAATTGCTTGCGCCGGTTAACTAGACTCGTAAGTTTATAGTGTGTCAGAGATTGGTTGTAGTGTTCGCTACGGTGATTAAATCGAAAGTTTAATATTTTTACAAACTTTCTTTGGACTTTTTCGACACGATCGATATGATGTTTATAAAAAGGACTCCAAATTACACATCCGAAGTCGAGAATTGATCGAACAAATGCAAAATAAAGGATTTTAAGAGTAGAAATTTCCCTGAAAGGTTTGGTAATTCTATTTATAAAACCCAGATTTCTAAAGGCACGCTTTACTATACTGTCAATATGTAATGTAAAGGACAACTTATCGTCTAAAATTATACCTAAGTCACGAATATGTTTGACACGGTTGAGCGTGTTATCGCAAATACTGTAATTGTGCTGAATAGGAGATATTTTTCTAGTGTATGATATAACATTACACTTATCTGCATTAAGAAACAATTGATTAGTGAAACAGTATAATGATAATGATTCCAAATCAGATTGTAATTTGTGGCAGTCGTTCTATGTTAATCTTATCGATAAACTATATAAATCCGATAATGTCACGGTGCGTGTGGCGCTGTGGCGGACTTTCAACTATGAGATAGTAAAATAATCCCAAGGTCATTCGTAATATCTACCTTTTCTTCATTCTATCTTGTAGCTTACAGTCCGCTACGAAGGACGGTCTAGGAGCACCTTATTAAAGACAATTATTATTTTTATTTATAAGGTATCTCCCTTTTAATCATTTTATCATTATTATTATTTAATAATAGTAACAACAAATAGGTTAGGGGTCGGCACAGGGGGTCGCTTGACTCCTACATTCGGCATTCCAATGCTCAACTGACCCTTTTGGGTTGGATTCGTATGTACGTGTTGTAACATGTTAGCTGTTCGCTCATCGCTATTAGAAGCGAACACTATACACACTGAAACCAAATTAAAATGCAAAATTCATATTCAGAATGACCCTTAGCCAGCTAAGTTTCAGGTTTTTTTCCGTTCACGCACCCCATACGTGATGCATAGGGCATTTTAGACAATATGTACTAGACATACTTTCTGAAAATAGCACTTAACACTACTTAGAATGTATTTCTTTTTATACGTTTAGTATTCTTGCTACTTTGTACCTATAAGTAATTTAAATAAGTAGAAATTAATAATATTTAGTTTACTAGCAACATCATAACGGTGTGGATCGCACATATTTGTACCCATTTATATTTAACGTCTAAACTAAGCAACCTTGTAGCGATTGTTTGTTGACCTAAATAAATGAAAAAAAAAAACATATTTTGTCCATCTACTCTCATTAACCGACTTCAAAAAAAGTATTTTTTACTAGCAACCGTACTGTCTTTTCGAAGATCTCACGGTTCGAAATAATTACCATACGATGAATAATAACCTCAGAACTCTGTCATTTATAAGCAGATTTGGAGAATATTTGGAGGTACCCAAACTTGGTTTAATAATATAATTTTGGTGAAGATCTGATGACGAGATCCATGAGGAATTGAAGGTACTCCTCAAATATTATTATAAGCACGACAAGCTCCATGGCGATTTCGGTTAATATATATTGAAGACTTTTTTGCAAACTTTTCTTATCATGTTGATATTGAGGACACTGAAACAGTATAGGTATGCGCAATATTGATTTCATAGCTATAAATAGAAACAGCTGTTGTTTACGCATTAGATATAGATATTAAGGATCTATTATGTAAATATATTACGCAACCTTGCGATGCGATTATTGTATAGTACGATGCTGGGACTACTTTGTCGTATATATATATATATTATATATAGAAAATATTGGCCCGAATTGCCAATATTATTGACGTAATTATTGAGTAAAAAAACTGTGATAGTCCTATGCTTTTTTTAAACGAATACATTTATTTTGTTCTGTTGGAGCGAATTGTCAAAACTGGAGAAAATTTACGTTCAAGCGGTAATTAAATTGTTGCGTTTGAAATTTTTTTGTTAACCTAATGTTACTTGCAAGTCTAAACAACAGAACAGATTCGTTTAGACTTGCAAGTAACATTAGGTGTTCGTGCACACACATACAACAAAAATTTTGTAGTTTACTTTAACGGGTCGCAGTTTTTCTGTTCATCTTATAGCTCTCTGAAGAAGTTAAGATTTTGATAGAGAGCATCTATAAATATTACATGCCCAGAAAGCTTACGGATGCGCAGGAATACTACCTATAAACTGCGGATTTCACTTAAGTGTTTGGAATTGTTACATCAAGATTCTGATGGATTTTGCCTCGACTCATAACTAATATGGACGAAATATGACTTCTCCATTACGATCCAGAAACTAAACAACAGTTCATGACTTGTAAATGGCCATCATCTGAGAGTCCTGAGATATGTAAGAAAATTCCATCCACCGGTCAGGTAGGGCTCTCTTTTGTGGGATAACCAAGGGGTGGTAATTATCTAATACCTAGATCATGGAGCCACTACTATAGGGATTTTATACACAGAACCAATATAATAATACGTGACGTTATACGCGACAAACGTCGAGGTAAATGTTCAAAGGTTGTTCAGTTTCACCAAGGTAACGCTTCAGCGGATAAGTCTAAAGTTGCGATGGCTGCCATTAAAGATGCTCGCTCAAATCAATGATGAAACATCCTCCATGTTCACCAGACCTCTCTCCTAGCGATTTCTATCTATTTCCGAGGCTAAAAGAACACCCGAGAAGGTAGAAATTTAAAGATAATGACGCAGGGATCGCTGCAGTAAAGGATTGTTTAAAGGTTCAGGATAAAGATGTTTTTAGAAAGGGAATTTTATATTTAGGCGGCAATTTCATTTCGTCGTTCACCTAATGCGGTCGCCGAATTCATTTTAAACTACTTAGGCCAACAAAAACGTCGTCTTTACATTAGTCTGTCCACCTACCTATAAGCGTTGGCAGCTGTCGATCGCCGAATGCGGCCGACTAACGTGTTCTTTACACTTTTGCGGTCGCCGCATGCAGCATGCGGCGAACGACGAAGTGTAATTGCCGCTTTAGATAAACGATATTGTAAGTATATACTCCTAAAAGATGACTATAATGTAAAATAGAATAGATTTTATTAAAAAATACCTGCGTCATTATCATTCTCATTACTTATTGAACACCCCTCGTATATCTATACATATAAAAGAAGAAGTCCTCACTGACTGACTGACTTATCAACGTACAGCCGAAACTGCTAAGGCTAGAGAGCTGATTTTTGCACAGTCGGTTACATTTATAACGTAGGCTAGGGATAAGAAAGGATTTTTCGAAATTTATTGTCTAAGGGGGTAAAACAAGGGATGAAAGTTTGTATGAAAACACGTATTTATTTAAGTGAGAGATTTGAAACTTCGCAAATAGACTCTGTTTAAGTAGGTACAACAAAACGAATTTCAGCGTTATTCGTAATTGCTCCCCTAAAGGGGTGGAAAGGGGGTTCCGAGTTTGTAAGGGAACAAATGTTTTATGATGCCTTTCCTCCTTCCTCCCTTCTTAAAGTGAGAGATTTGAAACTTCGTTTGTAGACTCTCTGTTTAAATAAGAAATATGCATTTCAGCGTTTCTCAAAATTTCTCCCTTAAAGAGGTGAAAAGTGGTTCGAAGTTTGTGCGAGGAGCAAATCTTTTTTGATGTGAGATATCTAAAACTTCGTATATAGACTCTCTGTTTAAATAAAAGGGTGAAAAGGGGGTTCCAGGTGTGTATGGGGAGGTAATCTTTCTTGCACTGCGAAATTTAAAATTTCGTGTATAGACAGATTCACACTTTAAATACGTACTTCAGCGTTTGTCAAAATTCCTCCCCTAAAGGGGTTAAATGTTTGTTCGGAGAGCAAATCCTTTTTAAAGTGAGAGATTTGATACTTCGTATTTAGACTCTCTGTTTAAACACAACAACACCCAATCGTGCTTCAGCGTTTTTCAAAATTTCTTCCTTAAAGAGATGAAAAGGGGTGCGTGCGGCAACAAATGTTTTTTGCAGTGAGGGATTTGAAACTTCGTATACAGGCTCGCTGTTTAAACAAAAAAAGACGTATTTTAGCGTTCATCGAATTTCCTACCCTAAAAGGGTATAAAAAAAAAGTTGGTCCGAGGAGCCTTTTGAAATGCCGAGGTTCCTTCTATAACACTTCATTTTGGCCAGTTCTCTTCTTCTAATAGTCTAGCAGGCGTTAAAGGTGCCAGTTTTGCCTTCTTATGGAATAATGTTCAATACCCCCATTTTCTAACCCCAAATCCGAAATCCGTTTGTACATATTTTTTGAGAAATGTTTCATAAAGATTAACAACATCAGATAACTGACAGAAAAAATGACCTGTGCCTTTACCATGAGTTTGCATGATCGTACTCTCTAGCGACTGCGTACACGATTTAGTATGCCGATTCTTAGTTCTATGCGTAACCGCCAGAGGCGCTGTATTTTAGCCCATACAAATTTTTACGCAGTCGAGTACGGTCATGTAAACTCATGGTAAAGGCACTGATTTATATCTTTCTTACCATCTAAAATCTACGCGGGCGAACGCTAGTATAAATATATATAAATAAACAAAATAGTTTTTAATAGTTATTATAGTTAGTTTAATAGTTAAAAAAAAAAACGAGCTCGGTACAAATGTCGTTGGTCATTTTCTCACTGACGATAACTTGAAAAAGGCTTCAGAAAGGATAAGGTTCCGGTACGTCGTCGGTGCGGTATCAGTAAATTGTCAGCTGTCATTGCAGTGTCAATTGTCAGTAAAGTCAAGTTAATTAATATACATTCCTTACTACGAGTCTACTTTATATAAGTCTTTCATGATTGGCTCGGGATGCGCGGATGCATGCGTAAAAGTATAATACGAATAATACTATACTGACAGTATACCGCCAAATAGGTAAGGGAATCTGGGTGATATCAGTAAAATGCAAAATACCGCATGCCTATTTTGCTCCGCCAAATGTGAAGTGGCCTAATGCTGTATTGTTGCTACACGAGCCTTAGGGGTCCAGCTGGAAATAGCTACATTTTGTACCTAAGCCAATTTCATACTAAATTTAAGTCCAAGGTCTCAGAGAACACAGAACACTGAAATTAAATTGGAATGTAAAATATAGTCTGGTATGTTTCAGGTTGACTTGTAATTAGTGCTATGTACAAGTCTTAGAACTAGCAGTCTTATAAAATTTTTCACTTCTTATGCTCGAAAAGTGTGTCATATTAGACTTGTCAAGCGGGGCTAAAGTAGTGCATTTAACCCCTAGGGAAAATATGAATACATATTTATGATTTACAAAACATTTAATTTAGACCAATCATAATACTTCACCTATTAAATCCACCAATCACAAAACACAGATTTAACTCTTTAAAAAATATTTGGTATTGGGTATTAACAAACCAGAATACAGCTTTACTAAAATCGACCAATCAGAAAACAGAATTCATTTCTCTAAAGAGTCTAAAGATTAAGTTTGTAGTAGTCCCTATTTCACAATAATTAAAAAAGTGATTAGTTCGTTCGAGCAACGCTTTGAAGCGCTCAATGGAAGGTGAGTTACCTGTTTTGCACGTGAATGTTGCGCGCGAACCGCGGTCTATTTTGTATGTCAAATCATGAAAGCAGTTTAGAAAAAAAAACCTGCTGCCAAATTACATATAAGTCCGCCGTGGAATTAATTGTTAATTTTGGATGGCTAACCTTTGTTTATTTATTTTCTCGCAATCGATGTGAAAAGTAGAGTGTATAACTCTGGTCTAAAAGCCATATTACCCCTCGAACTATTTTCCCTCACTTTGTTCGGGAAAATAACTATCTCGTGGTAATATGGCTCATTTTAGACCCTTGTCATACAATCTACTATTGTTTTATTCCCTTCTGGGACCTGCCTAACTCCCTATTTAATAAGTAATAAATGTTAATGCATTGCTTTAATACAAAGGTTTTATACAAAAATCTCATTAAATTATGAAAATTGTTTTAACTATAACAGGCATAATATATGCAGAACTGGTGCGGTTTTAACATTAAATTTTAAAGTTTTCACCAAGCACGGCGCGGCGGTATCTGGCGACGCCACACTCGCACCGACCAGCCACACCGCCCCTCATTGCAAATTTAACGCTTTAAACATTTTCTCGGACTTTTCTGTTTTTCTTTAGCTTGCCAGCCATTTTCTGACCTCCATCGTTTTGCAAATTTTAAATATTCATCAACACGTCTTTAATCATACGCTATTTGTCAACAGTAACGGTTGTAAAATATATATATGTTTTCTTAAGAGTACACGAACATAATTGAGTTTCTATAAAATTGGGATAACTGTAAACAGGCGGGCAGCGGCGTGTAGGTATGCGGGTGCCGGTTATCATTTTCTTCAACCTCACCCGTAAGCTCTTTGTTTGCCATTTTGTTTGTTTGCGGCGCCGGCGCGCAGTGTAAACCTTCCCGCGTTATTACATACCTATTAGGTTATAGCGTGCAATGGGATAATTTTCATTAAGCTGAGTAGAGTGTACGTGATCATTTGAAGTTTATACGCAATTTTGGGCTATAATTAGGTACCCATAATAAATCCGTAGGTATTACCTTATGTTCCGTGTTTCGATGCGTTGGTAAATATTATTTATCTACACCCATACAGTAAATCCTCTTTTATGTGCTCAAAAAGTGTAGGTAAGGACCAACTTTACAATATCGCGCCGGTCCGGGGCGGAGATGGCCATAACAGCATCAAAAACGGTATCGTTATGGCCATCTCCGCCCATTACGATACAGGCTCGTGCTCAAAAAGACTTCAAAGAGCTCACGAACTCGAACTCCTGCACTTTCAACTCAATGGTGCCTCAACACATGAAAGAGGATTTAATGTATGGATGTAGATAAAGTAGTGTATACAACTGTACATAATTAGACCTTAAAACACTCGTGTGATCCTATTATGCAACTCGCTGACGCTCGTTTCATAAAACCACACTAAAAGTGCATGATTTACTTTTATGTTAAATTATGCAGGGTGGAAACCTTATACGAGCAAATATTTAAATTGAATAAATGATAGACACTTACTTTAAACCATTATACACAGTCAAGTCTGTAAATAGGTGCTTTCTATCTTGACGGTAGTGTATGTAGGTATGACTCATGTCTTCCCGAATTTCAGGTACGCTCTGGGTTAGATGAAAAATAACGCAGCTTTGGGTCTTCTGAACTGGGAACTCATAGTTAATAGCTTTAGCTACTCCCTCCACATTACCGGTCAGCTTTTTTCCCGAACTAGCGAACGCGTTCATAAGATTCACTCAAACATTACGTTAAGACAACTCCCGCTTCAAGTCGCTTGGTACCTATAGTACCTACAAGCTTTGCTTAGTTTGGGACTAGATTAATTTGTGTAAGATTGTCCAAAAAATATCTATATAAATAAATAAAATAAATAAATAAATAAATATTAGAGGACAATCTTACACAAATCGAACTAGCCCCACAGTAAGCTCAAGAAGGCTTGTGTTATGGGTACTAGACGACGATATATTTAATAGATATAAATACTTAAATACATAGAAAACATCCAAGACTCAGAAACAAATATTCATGCTGATCACACAAATATTTGCCCTGACCGGGATTCGAACCCAGAACCGTCAGCTTCACAGGCAGGTGCACTACCCACTAAGGCTAAACCGGTCGTCAAATATATATCTATATCTATATCTATCTAACTACAAGTTGGGAGTCGCTCACAGTACGGAAATTTACTACTAAGTACCTAGTTGATTTTGAAATAAAACACATCAAGTTTTATTTCAAAATCAATGCAATTCATTCCGGAACAATTAAATTGGTTGCATATGGTATTTATATGTCATGATTTCGTTGACTGCTGCCGTCAAGTCAAAGTTGAAAACACCGGCCTAGTGCGTGTCGGACCACGCACAATGAAGGGTTCCGTACCAACACCAGTCCACATTTAAAATCACTATCCAATACATTGAATCCAAAAAAGTCGTATCTTCATAGGGAACTGACGGCACTTACGACCTTTTATTTGGGCATGACAGTTTTTAAGCGAAAACTCAAAAACCTTAAAACCTATATTGCTCAAACCAAAAATCGTTGAAAGTATTTACTAATGCACACCACCTCAATTTTTTTCAGAATTTTAAACTTTATAGTTTGGAAATTAGAGGGGGGGGGACACTTTCTATGACTTTGACAGCTAATATCTGCCCAACGGTTGATTTAAAAAGCAAAGTTTTGTAGAAACCTCCATATCATTTTTAAAGGCCTATCCATGGATACCCCACACGACTATGTGCGTTGAAATTTTTTTTTCATCCACCGGTTACATGTATGAAGTGCCCCCTAATTTAATATTTTTTTTATAATTTCACATCACTTTTATGTAGCGGTTTATAGAATACATCTTACTACCAAATTTAAAAATTGCAGTGCTTATAGTCTCCGAGTAAATCGGCTGTGACATACGGACGGACGCACAGATGGACGGACAGACATGACGAAACCGTTCTCGCTATTTTGGATACGAAACCCTAAAAAGCACCATTATGTTTAACCATAATTAGGCGCATAAAAAGTATTATGCATATGCATACCGTAGGTATATATATTTTTTTCTACTCGTCGATTTCAATGCTTGAATTAAGTTATCGTAGACGAAACTAAAATCACATGTTTTTCTCTATGGAGCTCCCTTCAACTGAACTCTTATGAAATAGACCAATCACGTGTCGCCATTTAGTGAACTCTTATGAAATTGGCCAATCACGTGTAGCCCTTGCTGAATTCTTATGAAATTGACCAATCACGTGACGCAGCGGACATAGAACAAAAGAAATCAATGAACCATCAACCCATGTGCCTAATCTTCGTTTCCGCAGGGCTAGTCAGTTTAATAAATTTCTTTTAACCCGTAGAAAAAATAGTGTATGCAATGGTTCTATAATTATAATATTTTTTTTGTAATTTCATATCACTTTTATATAGCGGTTCATGGAATACACTTTTCTACCAAATTTCATAATTGTAGTGCTTATATTCTCCGAGTAAATCGGCTTTGACATACGGACGGACAGACATGACGAATAAGGGTTCCGGTTTTTCCATTTTGGCTACGGAACCCTAAAAATAGATTGAGTTGCACTATAAAGTTAGTACATTTTAAAATATTTTTTAGCAATTTCCGAGGCATTCAGTTATTATATGGGACCAGAATACAAATAAATTATCAAACGGAATAATTATTATCTGGCATTTGGTCTGTAAAGTGTTCAATAAATGTAATGAAATGTTAAGAAACGTCGTGTTAAAAGTTGGGATAGGCAACTACTGTTGTGATAAGAATGACAATACATCAAGTCAATTTCTTCTTGATAATTAAATAAGAACATTCAATAAGTAACTGGTTAGTTCACTGAAATAATCAAACATTGTATGTGTGTGACATCTTGTAAAAATCATATTTTACAGTTGGTAATTACATAATTTTCTTGGACAACTATTGTATCGTACTTGAATTATTTGATGGAATGCTTATAGAAGTTTGCGTTATATTTGCTGCTTGGTAAATTTTCATAAATTAAATACGGCATCCTAATTAGGTGGAAAATTAAAACTATCACTATTACTACTACTATTATTATTACTATTAGGTAATGATTACACTACAATGCCCTAATATGACGGGCTTAATTAATGGCCCTTATATATAGTTTCCGCTCTGTATACGTAGTTAGTGTGCTCGTCATAGATAACCTCCACTAGATAGAGCTTATAGGGCGAAGCGCGCGCGTCACACATGTGGGGATGTTCCCCTTAATAAACTGCCCCGCCCCACGCCGCTCAGTCAGTCTCGTCCAGGTTCATGACCTATACGTACGTGGCACAAAAAAATCTAAAAATTGGTTTTGATTAACCGTCGGCATGGGTTTTTATTCCGTAAAGTGGTGTGGGAACGACTCCCGAACTAAAAGTCGAAAGAATGGCGGGATAATACATCACAAATAAGTTAAATATATACAAATACACATTTAATTCTGCTCGGCGGGGATCATTTTACACTGGCCCACAAGGCCAACAAGGCGTAGTGAAGTGTGCTTGTTCCTTTCCAACCACCTCAAATGCCAATATACTTTCTCTTTCTGATGACATCACATGCGCGGGCTAGTGATGTGCCAGTGATGTTCGGTTCCGATTTCATTTAATTATCGGTTCATCCGTATTTTACCATATGATTTTAATACTTATTAAAATTCTATGGATAACATAATCAATTAGTTTTATTTTTTTATATTTAATGTTAGTTTTGACGTAGACAATGTTCTTTTATTATCTGAATCATAAGTAGATCTTCGTATAAGGAGGTGGAAGATGGTAATAGTGTAGTGTCTTTTTTTTATCTCGTTTTATTTTATACGCTATACAAATCAGTAGTTGTATGGGAAGGAATATTTAGTTAGTTTGTTCTCATTGTAGTTTTGTTGTTGTCTTATTTTATTATGAAGTCTATATACTCGTAGTAGTAATATAATTAGTTTAGTGGTGATGGATTTCCTTTAGCAATTAGGACTACTGACATAAGACGGACCCAATACTGAATTTCGAAGAAGTATAAAGGATTTAAAAACAGAGCCATTGCAATTAGAGTTTTTCGTATCGTCTTGGTCGGCAACTAGGCCTAGTGTCGCGAAGTGGATATAACGCAGGACTTCGAAGGAGTATAAGGGATCTCGAAGTTGGTTAGAGATGGTGCCATGATATTTGGGTTTTTTTTAATCGTCTTGGTGGGCAAACAGGTCTCTAGACTGGTGAACCTTTTCCACTACTGGTAGTGGACCCGCTGCTGAACTTCGAAGAGGTATAAGGGATCTCGAAATCCTTGACCTTATAAGTAACCTACGTGCCAAATTTGGAATCTCTAGAACCAGCGGTTTGGGCTGTGCATTGATATGTCAGTCAGTCAGTTAGTCAATCAATCAGTCAGTTTCTTCTTTTATTTATAAGCCACTAATTTATTCCTTTTACAGTTATTTAATTAATACTCACCAGTGCTCTAGTTGTATCTAGTCTAGTTGTATGTTGTGTTGTTGTTGTGTCTAGTTGTACGCTATGTATAATAAACAATATATACATATATACAGGAATCAAAATGAAATAGCTGCTGCAATCTTAATATACTACGCGATTTTATATAATATATAATAGCAAAGGTTCGTTGTTTACATGCCTAGAAAATATTATTCTACTCGTAATACCAATTCAACAGACATATACATCATCTAAAATAATTTACCTAAAATAAATTGCAGTGCCCGAAAAAAACCGCTAATAAACAACGTGTCCCATCGCTATGCCGGCGCGCCATTTCGCAGCGTATTCGCGCGCTTTTTGAAACTGCCAATCGCAGCGCTGTTACCAACCTCCCCGCAGCCCGCACTTACCGCCAACTGTGGTGACTTTTGATCCGAACTAAATCTTTCATAGGCTCAATCTATTGGAGGTTATCTATGGTGCTCGTGTAGGACTCGATACCACCAGAAATTTAATAGGGAAATTATTGATTTATTGATTAGATAATATAGGTTGATGTCGCTGTTTTAGTGATGAGTTTCGCAAAGGCGGGGTCTACTAGTGAAGGGCGAGGGATAACTTTGATTCATTTAGGCTTAATCTCGCCCGCGTCCCCACTATCTCATTAGCTGGCCAATTTGTCGGGATCACGCGAAGACTTTAATCTTGAGGTTTGGCGAGTTGTCGGGTTTTTATTGAAATAGCTTCGAAATTAAGGGTTTTATAGAGCTTCATGAAGTTTTGGTGCACCGATAGATTTGTTATCTGAAACTGTTAGACAAAACCAAGTTTGCCAATTCATAAAATTGAAACACGTCCTTGCATTAGACGGTGAAATTATCCAGCCGACTGGACATTGTCGTATTAAGGAGGTTAACCCTTAATCACTAATACAGTGAAAACTTTTCTTACTTTATGTGTTAGTAATGCAATAATCTTTTAACTAAGTATTATTTCTAAATTAATTACACATTCCACAATAAATTACTTCTAGAGCTAATAAAAACTTCTAATTAGTAGTCATAGTAAATTGATTTGACTATCGTGAACGGTCCGGGATGCACTGCACTTAGCTCAAAGCTAGCCGATATCCTGGGATTACTGTGTTAGTATAGAGGGTGGTAAAGTTCTCTACTAAATACTAAAACTTACCGCTCCCTGAGCATTATGCTGATCAGTGGTTACCAAACTTTTAAATTACGCGTCCCGAATTCCCGATTGAAAGTTAATAATCCATTCTGTCCTTAAATTCCGGTCGTTTAGGTAGCCACAAATAAGCATTGATAAGAGAAAGAATTAAAAGCAGGTGACCAACCCTAATAATGATAAAAGATTGCTAATTACAAACTTTTTTCCGCAATGCGCCTAACGATTTCATAATTAGTTCATGTTATAATCATGAAAATGTCATTAAACTTTCTGTTGACCTCTCCACAAAGGTAGAGCTAAAGAGAACGAAGTTGTAGGTAATATTAAAAACTCGTACCAGTGAATGAAATATCAACTCAAAATCGATAGAGTTAACCCAGTTACGTTTCTTTGTCCAATACGTATTGTTTCCACTCCAGAATTACACATTCTAGGTATTGGGTCAATATCGTGGTGGCAATTTGCATGCTAAAGCTACCTAGGCTTTGAGAATTTTCCTGGGCTACCTGCCACGGGCGGGCACCGAGCGACGCGCGCATTAATTAAAACGGCAATTTATCTCACTTAGCCGACTTCGCGCTGCTTACTCTGTAGGCTAGTTTTCTCCTAACAGATATATGACACTGTTGTCACTTGAGCTCTTGATCAGTTGTGGTAGATTGCCGTGACTGCGATCACACATGCCTAGAGATGGATAACACTAACTAAACAGAAACAGATTTTGATAAATAAAAATTACCTTCCTTCACAGTCTACGCCGGCTCTTACTGTTTTGTTCTCTATCACTTTTAATGTGTACAACTATATAACTTGTTACTTGAATAATCCTCTATTTATTTCATCATAGAAACTGAAATTTAATCCCTATACTTAGTTCGTTTTATTGCAGCTAACTAATGCTATAGCTACATTAAAATATGATCCCGTTGTTTGTTAGTTAGTATTTTACGTTAGTCCCCTAATATTAGGGTGGGTAATAGATGATTGAATGGGCAGAATATGTCTATATTTATAGATTACTAGCGACCCGCTCCGGCTTCGTACAGGTAGTCCAGTTATTTTGATCTCTAGTCCCTCCCTTTGAAGATTCCTCGCTTTCCATGCAAACATTCGACACCCTTTTTACACCCTTAAGGGATGAATTTACTATAATTGCTTTGCTTATATTTTAAACGAGAGTTTACCCGCTAAATATGATGTTACTCACTTAAAAAAATTAGATTGCCCGTACAAACTTTCAACCCCCTTTTCACGCCTTCAGAGGGCGAATTTTGAAAAACGCTAAAATTAGTTTTCTTATAATTGAATGCTGGGTCTACAAATAAAGTTTCATATTCCTCGAATAAAAAAATGCTCCGTAACTTTCAATACCTAATTACCTACCCTTTTCACCCCTTCAGAGAGCGAATTCATAAAACGCTGAAAACAGATTTTTTTAATTTTAATGGTTAGTCTGTTAGGGATTTTTTTTAAAGTTTACAGGTTAAAAACATATTTTGTTCCCCATAAAAAAACCACCCCATTGTAAACCCCAAAGAGAAAGAATTTTCAAATAAGCTACGGCCTATAATTATGTAATTTTGATATCTGAGCTACAATATTGGAAAGTTTCGTTAAAATCCGTTCAGTAGTTAGTAGTAGTATGAGATTAAGACATACATTCGCACAAACTTTCATTTTTATAATGTTACTAGCTTTTTCCCCCGGCTTCTACCACGTAGAAAGCGCAATTTTGACCCGTATGTTTGTATTTACCTACGTATGTAGGTATGTACGTATGTCATTTTATTAATCGGCACCCCGAGGAACCTCGAAGACGACACCCATGTCGATTTTTAAGAAAAATATATGTCCGCCATCTTGGATTTGAAAAAGCATGTCATTTTCGTAATCGGCACCCCAAGGAACCACAAAAATGACACGCATATGTATAATTTAAAAAAATAAATGTCCGCCATCTTGGATTTGAAAATGCGTGTCATTTTCGCAATCGGCGCCTCGAGGAACCTCGACGATGACACCCATATCGATTTTTAAGAAAAATACATGTCCCCCTCTGACAATAAAGTAGTAGTAGTCATGAAGACGAAACTCATATCAATTTAAAAAAAAGTAAAGTTTTGCTCCCTGTACGAACTTGTAAACCCCTTTTCACCCCTTTAAAAGAGCAATTTCAAAAATCGCTGAAATAAATTTTGTTGTATTGAAACAGAGAGTCTAGATACGAAGTTTTAAATCTCTCACTTCAATAAATACGTGTTTTCAAACAAACTTTCATCCCTTGTTTTACCACCTTAGGGGATGAACTTCGAAATTGTTTTTCTTATCCCTAGCCTACGTTATAAATGTAGTGTGACATTTATTTTTCTTAAAAATCTATATGGGTGTCATCGTCGAGGTTCCTCGGGGTGCCGATTACGAAAATGATATGCATTTTCAAATTCAAGATGGCGGACATTTATTTTTCTTAAAAATCGATTTGGGGTCATCTTTGCGGTTCCTCGGGGTGCCGATTCCGAAAATTACATCCATTTTCAAATCCAAGATGGCGGACATTAATTTTTTCTTTCGAGTAATTTTCACAAAAGATTAATAGCATCAGACAACTGACAGAAACAAATAAACCTCATTTATATTTTTGTTACCATCTAAAATCTACGCGGAAGAAGTCGCGGGCGGCCGCTAGTAAATACATAGTTACATAGAAATGTACTACTTTTAATGTCTGTT
The DNA here is from genome assembly GCA_963556455.1 of Epiblema foenella. NCBI lineage: Eukaryota > Metazoa > Arthropoda > Insecta > Lepidoptera > Tortricidae > Epiblema > Epiblema foenella. Next base: position 13,064,568 of record OY747102.1, read on the forward strand.
AATTGAATGCAATTTTATTTTATATTCAAGTATTTTAGGAGGTACTTTTACATATTTTATTCAGGACGGAAAGGATCAGCTGGCCGGATGGAAATGATCAGAAAGACAAACGAAGAGGAGGTCTGAAAATCCGGATCGTGACACCATGACTTCACTGTCGATGACACACTCACACTTACATCCGCATACCATTAATAGGCTGATGCCGGCTCATGCCGTAGGTAGTGTCACCCACACTACTAAACCGATGTACCTGATTGCCATACCTGGCGCAGTCTATTATTGTATCGTGCGAAGTGGATTTGAGTATAGTAGGTAGGAGAGAAAAGGTGTCTATTAAACCAATTATAAATAGAAGAGGCATGATGATGGGGGACCTCATACGGCACGACAGCTTCTTCTTCAACAACTTAGAGGAAAAATTGAGGGCAGGAGAGGAAGAGGAAGAACTAGACTAACTTATTTAAACCAAGTGAGGGAGGAAGTTGCTGTTGAGTTGTATGGGGAAGTCAAGATAGTGGAAATGAATAGAGAAGAGTTGCAGTTACTCCATCGACGAGAGCGAAATCTTAAGTTTTGATGATGATTTACATATTGCATTCTACATGGATATTGAGTGAACAGCACTTTTACAAGTAAGACCGCTTTTATAGAATAGACGTGCAGCGCGTTACGCGGTACGTGTAGCGTATGGCAAGTTCCCATGGGATAACAGCTGCCGGCGCCATATTTAACGTTGATCGGTATGTAGGCTGAGGGGCTACTCCGAACTTCGTATCGTGCCGTATAACACGAGAGTGAAAGAGACGGCACGATACGATGCTCGGAGTACAGGGCCAGAGTGGCTACTACGAACTTCGAAATCCGAACTTCGTATCGTGCCGTCCCTTTCACTCTCGTGTTATACACCATATGAGTGAAAGGGACGGCACGATACGAAGTTCGGAGTATAGGCCCAGGCACGGGCCAGGTATCGTAAGTTAACGCAGCACGGCGTTAATCGATAAAGTGACATAACTCATAAACAATCAAAACTAAATCACCGAAGGTTCGAAATTTATTTTTATTTTTGCACACTGTTCGTACATAAATCATATTTTTATACGATATAAAACCTAATGTCCATCAAATCGTCGGGTGAGAAGCAAAACTCACTATCAAATCTGTCACTACTCTTCGAAACCTCGTATCGTAGTACTGAAACGATGCTGATATACGAGCTTTATTTTAAGTAGGTATTTGTTACTTAGTGAATTTTGCTTGTAACCCGACGAAATATTTGTGCTTTCAGCTACTTTATATCGGTAACTTGTCCAATTATAGTTACAAAACGTTTTCGTACCTACACATGTTTATACAAAACTATATAAAAGGAAAAATCCGTCAAACTTTGATATCAGCAAATCAACAAAACGTACAGAAAACAAACACAATAGATGTTTTCAGCGAGATACCGCATTATTAGTTCTGTTCGTACGTACTCCCACATGGCACTGCTCGGGCAATGTTTCTTCTAAATAGAAAAGTTTTAATTTGCTGTGGCGCTCTCTACGAATACCTACACGAGTAGCGGCAGCGGTGCTATCAATATTATGTTTAAAAAATAAAAGACAGGGTAGGTAACCTCGCTGCCAGGCCACCTGAAGAGAACTGTGTCGTTACAGAGTTATTGGGGAACTTCACGATCGTTACTATAGTAGTTTATGCAATCGTTATATTTACTTAAAAAGATAATTATAGAACCATTGCATACACTATTTTTTCTACGGGTCAAAAGAAATTAATTAAACTGACTAGCCCTGCGGAAACGAAGATTAGGCACATGGGTTGATGGCTCGTTGATTTCTTTTGTTCTATGTCTGCTGCGTCACGTGATTGGCCAATTTCATAAGAGTTCAGCAAGGGCTACACGTGATTGGCCAATTTCATAAGAGTTCACTAAATGGCGACACGTGATTGGTCTATTTCATAAGAGTTCAGTTGAAGGGAGCTCCATAGAGAAAACATGTGATTTTAGTTTACTTAATTCAAGCATTCAAGTCGACGAGTAGAAAAAATATATATACCTACGATATGCATATGCATAATACTTTTTATGCGCCTAATTATGGTTAAACATAATGGTGCTTTTTAGGGTTTCGTATCCAAAATAGCGAGAACGGTTTCGTCATGTCTGTCCGTCCGTCCGTGCGTCCGTCCGTATGTCACAGCCGATTTACTCGGAGACTATAAGCACTGCAATTTTTAAATTTGGTAGTAAGATGTATTCTATAAACCGCTACTTACATAAAAGTGATGTGAAATTTTAAAAAAATATTAAATTAGGGGGCACTTCATACATGTAACCGCTGGATGAAAAAAAATTTCAACGCACATAGTCGTGTGGGGTACCCATGGATAGGCCTTTAAAAATGATAATATATGGAGGTTTCTACAAAACTTTGCTTTTTAAATCAAACGTTGGGCAGATATTAGCTGTCAATGTCATAAAAAGTTTGTCCCCACCTCTAATTTCCAAAGTATGAAGTCTTATATTCTGAAAAAAATTGAGGTGATGTGCATTAATTGACCGAGTGAAACGAACGTCTCTGCTTCAGCTTCGACAAAAATACTTTCGTATGTCCGGATTCCCGTTTGTTCTCGTCTACAGGTCGCAATTCTCAACCGATTCTCCTGAAATTTCGTGAGCAGGTTCAACAGTTATATACAGTGGAATCCGGATAAAGCGACAGTCAAGGGACCCATGATATTATATTGCACTAACCTGATTTACTTTGAAAATGTTTGGTATGAAATCTAATGTGTGGTGATTTCGAAGTCGTTAAAAACGGTCAAATGTTGTAAGCGAAGTCGTCATAAGCGGGTTCTACTGTAGATTTTTTTTGCCGAGATGGTTTTTGGAAATTTCCAAAAACAATTTTTTTATCAATGATTTTGTATGTTTCTGCGGGCGAATTTCGGTTTGTTCTCCTCTATTGGTCGCATTTCTCAAAAGTTTGTGAGCAGGTTGGATAAATATACAGATTTTTTTGTCGAATAAGTTTTAGGAAATTAAAAAAAAAAGGTTTGTTCAACGGTTTGTTCTCATTTCGCAAACGATTCTCGTGAAATTTTGTGAGCAGGTCCGGTAATTATATAGAATTTTTTATTCGAGTCAGTTTTTGGATATTTTCCAACACAATTTTTATTTCAAAAATTTTGTAAGTTTCTGCGTCCGAATTTCGGTTTATTCTCCTCTACGGGTCGCATTTTTCAACCGCTTCTCGTGAAATGTTGTTAGTAGGTTCGATATTTTTTGATCTTTTTTATAATGTCAGATTTTTGAAATGATAAAAAAACTCCTCTCCTCTCTGTACTGTATCCTTTGATTGAGGTGTGCAATAAAGAGTATTTGTATTGTATTGAAAAACTCACTCACGAGGTCTATAGCTCACAGAGCCGCTAGTAAATACTTTCAACGATTTTTAGTTTGAACTATATAGATTTTACGGTTTTTGTGTTTTTGCTGGAAAACTGTCCTGCCCAAACAAAAGGTTGTAAGTGCCGCGAGTTCCCTATGAAGATATGACCTTCTTAGATTCAATGTATTGGATAGTGGTTTTAAATGTGGACTAGTAGGTGTTGGTATGGAACCCTTCATCGTGTGTGACCCGACACGCACTTGGCCTGTTTTTTTTTGTTGTACTAAGCAGACGCCCATGAGAAGAACAGGGGTGGTGCTATTCTAACTTGACATCACACGGCTAGACAGAAATAAGGAACATCACACACACACGAGACATAGAGTCGACCATGGGAAAATTTGTCACGGTAAATGTCTTATTTTCTCCTCTCCTAAACCTGCTATTGCTAGAAATGGCACTGAAATTATTTAATGTGCTCTGCCTTCCCCTTTCGGGAACACAGGCTTCAATTTATGTATGTATTGGACCTCGTATGTACTAAGCAGACACCGTAGCCAACCGACACTTGCGATTTCATACGAATCATAAGCGCGTTTCTGATTAGTACAGGAAAAATAGCACATTTTGGAGGGAAAATATGTAAATCAATGAAACCTTGTTTATAACTTTATCTTTGTTTATAAATATAGGGGTCCTGCCCGCATATGGGCATGGAAGATTATTTTTAAATGTGTAGGGTATCTATTGATAGGCTTAGCCGTCATTTCCCAGTGCCGGAGATCTCCGGACACATAACAAAAGAGTGCTATTGTTTATTTTTCGGCAGCAGAGGACGGGTTAAAAAACATATAGAGGTTTCTAAAAAACTCAAAGTCTGTCAAAGTCGTACAAAGCGTGTCCCCTCCTTCCAATTCACACCAAATGATTTTTTTCAATGTGGACTAGTAGTATAGGAACGGATCCCTCAATTTGTTTTTAACAGAAACCATTCATGTCTCGCAAAATATCGATCCTATAAGTATGAGTATGGTCTCATTCGATTCAGCGCAAACAATCACACCGAAAATAACACATTCACACGTCTAGTTTGTAAAATGTGCATTTAAAAAAATACTTATAGGACCCCTAAATTTTGATAGGACTCGGCAGATCCTCGTTTCTAGTGCCTAAAGTTATTAACAAAGTTTCATTGATGTACATAATTTGCCGCCAAACTGGCATACCTAAGTATTTAGTCTTATTTTTACCTGTAGGTACTACCTACATTGATTTGAGGATAAAATATTGATCTAATTGAAACATTGACAAAAGGTACCTACGACGATCTTTAAAACTAGGATTATGATAAACGTCATATACAAATTAATTTGCTTGTAGTTTTGCAATGTTTAAATGAAAAGTTCTCAATAGTTCTCATACTATCTAACCAATACTTAGAATTGGCTACTTATTAGCAATTAACGCGGTATACTTTCCAACCTGTGTTAATCCCGACTATTAATCATAATCATTCATTTATTTGCTTTTAACACAATCATACTTAATTCACAATGCACATGAAAATACATTAGAACATACTTACATCTAAAACTAATTTCAAACAAAACAATGTAAAGTGTATTATACAATGAATAGTGAGCAAAAATCTTATTCTAACCGACGATAAGGTAAACGTTCCAGTGATTGATACCTTAATACTCAATAGTTGACACTTATTATTCACTTCTATTATTATCATTCAGTGTCGATGGCGAGCACTGGCGTTGGAACGTTTACTTTAGTTCTAAATTTGGGAGCTATGCAAACCTTGTATTATCGTTCCAGCTCGGCTATCTGCAGTTCGTATGCATTTCTCATTCATTTAGTCCGTAGCAGTATGCACGATATTATTGAATTAATACCTACGCCATCTATATTGGAAAGGTTTTTGATTAAAATACGGTTCTAGAGGTAGCGAAATTGAGGTGCTTATTGATATTCATTCATGACTCAATAAGCGGCTTTGAGAGCCGGCCTTGCGGTAGCCGCTGCATTCGTTTTACCAGGGCTGGCAAGTACCAACCCATAGTGCCACTCTAACCATAGGCCAGGGCCAGAGTAACATGATTTGTTTCATGCATTCAAAACTTGCATTATTTTTTCTGCTACTTCCAATGTTTAAATTGACATATGTTAACTTATTTATTCATACATGTAGTCCTTTGTAGTAGCAATCCAAATTAAAAGAGGAATGATCACTATTTTAACTATAACATTAGGTACTCGTACTACAGAGGAATACGTATAAAATTGTGTTAGGTAAATATATTTTCTTCATTCAAAAAAAAACAAAAATCATTCAAATATGTAGGTGGTTCAAGTGTGTTCAATTTATAAAAAAAAACCGGTATAGTGCGAGTCCGACTTGCGCACCGACGGTTCCGTACACAGATTGTTGTGTGTGTTGGCAGGTACCCATCCCAACCCCATTAATTCAGAAAAAATGCGCAACTGAATAACGTAGTATGTATGTTGGTTATACAAGTATAATTATCCTTAGAGCCATCAGGCATATTAAGAAACAACGGCAAGAGACCGGACGGGATGTTATTAATCCCGTGGAGTATGGGACGGGTACTGGTGTGTGGGATGCGACGTGTGTAGACACGCTAGCCCCGTCGCATCTCCACCGGACTTCCTTGAAGGCAGCAACCGCAGCAGAGGTGACTGAGCACGAAAAAGCGGGAAAATGTTCTGGTCTCGGCACCGAATATAATTTCGTCCCTTTCGGTGTCGAGACCCTTGGTCCGTGGGGCCCAGGAGCACTGAACCTCTTCAAAGAGATCGCGAAGAGGCTTAAAGATACTACCGGTGACCGAAAATCTGGCAGCTACCTCGCAAGAAAAATTAGCCTTACTATTCAGCGAGGAAATGCTGTCGGCGTCTTCGGCATAATGCCGTAGGGGCCATTTTTAGATTTAGTTTAGTTTTTAATTAAGTTTTATTTTATTTTATAGCGTTAAGCCTTATTATAGTATGTATTTGTTATAGTATTTTATATTCAATAACTAGGTACTAAATAAAATTCAGAATTATTTGCACGTGAACCGATTTCAATATTTTTTTTATTTGAAAGAAGGTTTTTCAGCATAGTTTCATAGGAATTTACACAAAAAAACACATGCGAGGTGGTTAAATTACAAACTTAATTAAGAAAGGTTTTTATGATTCAAAAAAAGATAAAATTAGATAGAGCTATAGTTATATTTTTCCTGTAAATATGTTGATATTATGTTGTGTAATAATTTCATACTTTTTTTCTTGGTAAACTTCGGAGATAAGGGGTAGAGGAACGATTTTTTTTACATTTTCGCCCATAAATCTAAAGTTTAGATACGAAAAAAAATAAAAACTGTTTTAGAATGTGTAACTCAAGCCCTTTGCAAGGCCCTAGATTTTAAAAAAAATTGCCTTTTTTACCTTTTGGTACGGAACTGTAAAAATATGTTGACGTGACAACCCTATCCACATTGAACCCAATTTCGTTTCAGAGTTAGCTCGTGACATGCGCTCCTCCTATACCTAACTAACATAACTGTGCTTAATTCCTGATTGTTAACCTTACCTAGTTTGAACTGAGTGCATACTGCACGGGATGCTAACACGTCCTTGTGAACGTCCGACGAAGCCCATATTAGATGGATCGATTCCGAGGTGGACAGGAGATCGCGTCTCCCCGTAACTTCACCCATTTTACCGGTGTCGGTTAAGGAAGTCAGTGACCTAGTCAGGCGTCTTCGTGTTAGGAAGGCTCCGGGTGCGGATGTATCTAATCGTATCCTGAGACTTCTCCCTGAAACCCTCCTCCTCATTTTGGTCGGCATCTTCAATGCCCCGCTGACCAATGCTCACTTTCCAGCCGCGTGGAAAGGTGCAGCGGTCATAGGGATAGCGAAGCCCGGTAAACCCCGGACTTCTAGGAAAAATCTTCTTCTCGGTGCTAGGAAAGCTTGGGCCGATGATTAACAAGTTTAGTAAAATGTCACTTAGAAATAAGCTGACACTACAAAACTTGTGTTTGTCCAATCATGCCTTATGCAAATGTAGCTTTTGCTCACGTGCCTATGACATCGCTCAAGCCGCTTCAGGTCATTCAGAATAGTTTTCTGCGTAGGGCGACTAGTGCTCCGTGGTACCGGTCGAACCTCAGTCTGCACCACGACATGGGGATTAGCACCGTGTATGGTTTCCTTAAGCAGACTGCCAGACGTTATTTTGACAACGCTTCCCATCATAGGAATCCATTAGTTAGAAAGGCTGTCGACTACGTTCCCATCCCTCCCCCTCTGTCGTTATTCGGCGATCACTGATCGCCACACGGTCCGGCGTCCTAGGCACATACTTATGGACCCGGACGACGTAATCACAGCGTCCATCGAAAGATGGAACGCTGCGCTTACGGCGTCCAACTCTGACACAACGCGTACACCTAGGCATTCCCGCCGGCGGGGACGTCCACCGCTCGATCGCGACAACACTGACACATATAGTCCCTATTCGTCCCGGTACCGCCGCAAACCGGGTAGAGTCAGTCCGACCCAGGTCGGGCCTAGCTGAGTTTCTTGCTGGACTCTTCTCAGCAAGGCTAGGTTTAGTGAACCAGCGACAAAATTCCCAGTAGCTTGATTCCACTCACACCTCGGTCGAAACCGCTCAACCAATCTCACTGAAGGGCAAACTCTTAGAGTATTCCAGCGTTCCAAACCACCCGCGTGGTCGTATCGGAGGTTTTCCCCTGGATTTTCTCCAGGCTACTCTTCAAACGCGCACTCCTATCGCTTTATTGGGCCCGGCCTATAAAGCCACAGTCAGGTTAAAAAAAAATTGCGTGAAAATCTCTTAAATCTGCGTTAGCACCAGGTCATTCTACTTTTTCATGACCAGTTTTCTATTACACAAAAAAATCTATGTATTGAATTAGCGTACACAAATAGGATTTCGAAATATGGTACCTGAACCTAGTAAAAGGAATTTATAGGTAAAAATACTTAAATATTAACATATTGCAGTAAAAGGTGGGTAACACAGTGCTTAAAACCATTTTTTCATACAAATGGTGAGACATCCAAGGACCACTGAGTTACTCGATTTATGGATATTAGCTGCGGTTCGTTAATTACCAAAACTATCGGAAGTGATACTGCAATTAAACTTCTTTCTAAATAACAATACAAAAATATGAAGTGAGGGCCAAGTATTTCAAAATCTGCATTAAAAAAAAAGTGTCTGAAAATTATGTACATGAAAAAGTAGAATGGCCCACCAACTAAATTAATTACTAAACCCTATGGTGTTTAGATTTCATTACATTATATTTATTAGGGTTCATAAAATATGCAACGGGCACGTAATAATTTTCTGTTTTGTTGTTAGGTTCGCCTAAGATGCTCAATCAAGAATATAATATATAAGGGAGGCTCCAACACCACAGACGAGCTAAATTATTTACTTGGGTAGCAAATCAAATAGAGGCCGAAGTTCCGCCGGGAGTCGGCGAACAAACTGCCACACATATTTAGCTTTCACAGAGCTAAGTAAAGTAACACTCAACTTAATAGTCACTTAATAGCATTAAGAAAACGTTGAAACAACGCTGTCGCAAGTTGGGCGTTGAAGTGGGCTCATAATTAAGTTTTCAAAGGAGAGAAATGTGGTTTATTTAGGGACAAACATTAAGGAACAACTGGACGCTCAACGTTACTCCTTACCTGCGGTCGGGCTCATTTTATATGCAAGAATCAAGCCACAGGTGAATTTTTCATATACGTTGTATTTTTGCTGCCGCTGCCCCTATAACAACAAATACTAAAAATACCGAACACAATATAGTAGATTGTATGACAAGGGTCTAAAATGAGCCATATTACCACGAGATAGTTATTTTCCCGAACGAAGTGAGGGAAAATAGTTCGAGGGGTAATATGGCTTTTAGACCAGAGTTATACACTCTACTTTTCACTTCGATTGCGAGAAAATAAATAAACAAAGGTTAACCCACCCAAAATTAACAATAAATTCCACGGCGAAGATATATACTTTTGCAGCATGTTTTTTTTTTCTATACTCCTTTGACACACAAAACATAGACAATGCGGTTCGCGCGCAACATTAACGCGCGAAAAAAGCTAAACTGACCTTCCATTGAGCGCTTCAAAGTGTTGCTCGAACGATTTAACCACTTTTTTAAATTATTGTGGAATAGGGACTACTACAAACTTAATCTTTAGACTCTTTAGAAAAAATAATTATGTTTCCAGATTGGTCAATTTTAGTAAAGCTGTATTCTGGTTGGTTAATACCCAATACCAAATATTTTTTTAAGAGTTAAATTAGTGTTCTGTGATTGGTGGATTTAATAGGTGAAGTATTTTTATTGGTCAAATTCAAATGTTTTGTAAATCATAAATATGTATTCATATTTTCCCTAGGGGTTAAATGTACTACTTTAGCCCCGCTTGACAAGTCTAATATGACACACTTTTCGAGCATGAGAAGTGAAAAATATTAATACAGCTTTACTAAAATCGACCAATCTGGAAACATAGTTATTTTTTCTAAAGAGTCTAAAGATTAAGTTTGTAGTAGTCCCTATTTCACAATAATTAAAAAAAAGTGGTTAAATCGTTCGAGCAACACTTTGAAGCGCTCAATGAAAGGTCAGTTTAGCTTTTTTCGCGCGTTAATGTTGCGCGCGAACCACATCGTCTATGTTTTGTGTGTCAAAGGAGTATAGAAAAAAAAACATGCTGCAAAAGTATATATCTTCGCCGTGGAATTTATTGTTAATTTTGGGTGGGTTAACCTTTGTTTATTTATTTTCTCGCAATCGAAGTGAAAAGTAGAGTGTATAACTCTGGTCTAAAAGCCATATTACCCCTCGAACTATTTTCCCTCACTTCGTTCGGGAAAATAACTATCTCGTGGTAATATGGCTCATTTTAGACCCTTGTCATACAATCTACTATAATGGAGCTCCCATACTTACAACAAACGTGATTTTTTTTGCCGTTTTTATAGATAATGGTACGGAACCCTTCGAGCGCGAGTTCGACACGTTTGTTGTATGGGAGCCCCATTTAATTTAATTTAATTTAATCTTTATTTCGGACTTACAATCCATATATTGTTAGTAATTTCTTAACCTAGGCAAGTAGGTATTTACATTATTTCAATAATTTACATTAATCATCATCATTATATTATACAAATAAATTACGTATTACTCACATATATTGAATTAATTACATTGGAACCCTTTACTTAAATATCTATTTTATTCTGTTTTTTAGTATTTGTTGTTATAGCGGCAACAGAAATACATCATCTGTGAAATATTCAACTGTCTATCACGGTTCATGAGATACAGCCTGGTGACAAACGGACAGACAGACGGACGGATAGCGGAGTCTTAGTATTAGGGTCGTTTTACCTTTTGGGTACGGAACCCTAAAAACATTGCATTGCGGGGTTGCGGGCTACCGAGGTACAGGTAGAAATTACTTTAAGTTTGCCACTGACTCCTATTCCATTAGTGATTATAACCACCGAGTAAAGTAACATTCTAACTTAACACTAATATTATGTAATACCGTCTACTTTATATTCACAATGTCCACAAATTATACGCTTGTAATAAATACTTAATTATATTGATGTTAAGATTGAATATCAATTGGATTAACATCACCTGTTAGTGTCAAAGTTTCAGTAATCGTCTAATCGTATATATAATGCAAGAGTTTGATTAAACCTGCAATTAAATGAAAATCACAAGCAAGTCCTTACAGCACCGTGGGCCTTACATCGTTCATACGTTGATATTTTTATGGGGTCACACTTGCGACTTTGACTGGTAATATCTCACCAACGGTTGACTTAATTGAAAAAGCTTCTTAAAAATCTCCATATAATTTTTAAAGGCCTATCCCTATTTTTCATTCCCCGGTTACATGTATGGAGTGCCCCCCCTATGTATGTGCCCCTAATTCAATTATTTTCATCAGTTTTCATCACTGTTATGTATAACTAAATTTTATAATTGTAGTACTTATATAGTCTCCGAGTAAATTGGCTGTGACATACGGACAGATGGACGGATGGACGAACGGACAGACATGAGGAAACTATAATGGTTCCGTTGCTATTTTGGCTACGGAACCCTAAAAATGTTCCGGCCATACGATCTTTAGCTTTTTAATGATTATCGGTCGTTTCATATCATAGTTTTAAAGATAAACACAAAATAGTAGGAAATCCCATTTAACCCCTCCAGTTGGAGTTAGTAGGGATAGCAATGAGGGGAGATGGAAAAATTGCTAGGGTTGATACTTTCGGATTATGAACATGTTAAGAGAATATTTTATTTACGTAGCAATATTATGTTTTATTTATACTCCTACACAAAAGGATTTATGGTTTTCTATTAGTTGTAACCTTTACCTTTGTTGATTAAAATTATTATTAGCTGTATCGATATTTCTTCAAACGACAATAAATTTTAGTCCATATGTTATGTTTTGTTACGTTTTGTTTTACATATGTTTTGTTTGTATGTTGTGTTTTGACTCATATAAAATGACAACCCTGGGCCACAGACACCAGCTGACCCCTCTATCATCCCTACATACCCGTTCGTAACACTCACCCCTCAATAAATGACTACTCATCCAATAAAATTTCTTAAATACGGTTGAATCATTTTCTATGTTAATACCATTAGGTATAATAAGGAAAATAGGACTTATGTTTTTCTGTTTTAAATAAGGCTCATAATTATATAAACGATATATAGCATTCTGAGCCCGAAAATTAAAGTAGCAACTAGCAACCGAAAAAAGAAATTCTTGATTCGCATCCCTACTGCCCCCGCAATCCCTATTCCCCCCCATTTTGCGGGACAAGTACACGTTGTTTACTCCTTTCAGCGTGCATGACTGGCATGCTTTGCCAGATTTTTCTCTACCTACTTATAATTTTATTAGGTATACGCTGCGGTTTAGCGATAGCTTAGCATTGTCGCGTGCCTCGCGTGAAGACTTTTGGTTTTTTATTATGTCGATCACAAAATTAGACGAAAATTAGAATGGTGAAGTCTCTACTGGTAATATGTACAGATTGAGTGATACGTGTAACTTTGCCTGCAATCTATGGACTTTCTTGAAATAGTGGAATCCGATTTAAGAGCTCTCAAGTGACTGTAGGTACCCATGCGTTTTGTTACGATTCTAGTGTAAAACATACATTAAGTTACAGGCAAGTTTTCATATCGATATTTGTCTAAAAGTTAATATAAGTACAGTCACGAACCGGGATTGTTGAGCCACTTGCCATTCTCCATAATTTAGCCGTGTAATGAATGACAGATATAATATGTTACCGGTCCGTGTCAGTCCCGGTTTGCATGACACGACCAAGTTGCGAACATTGTCAAGTGGCTCAACAATCCCCGTTCGCGATGGTACGTATTTACAGAAAGCTGAAAATATTATAGAATGTATAAGGAACTCAGTTCCGTTTTTTCGAACTCTATCATATATTTAATAGCCTATATTCGAGTCATAATGGACAAACCATATTATACCAATTACTATTTTGTAGATATTACATTCGACTTTATTTTTTTTACATCAATCCAATGTTGTGTTTTATACTAGACATCTGATACAAAGAACGTCATGAACGCGCTTTTCAAAGCGTTTATCCATTCGATGGTGTATTACAAAGCATAAAAGGATTGTTGAAGGCTCTCGGCGCCTCGATCAGCGAGTTTACGGTCCATTCGCTGCGAACTGTCGACAGCATACATTGGGTGTAATTCACAACGTGCCACGACTCACCTCAGTCACTCCTAGTATAATTTTGGCCTGGAAATTTGTAATAACTACGCATCAGCACATGTCACACTTGAACTAGTCTGCTTCAAGCGAATTGTCTGCAAACATGAAAACGCTCAGAAATGCGATTCACATTGTCTCACCTCTCCTTACCACTAGTTTCTAGAATAACTTGAGCTCAAAATCTCATTACCACACCTATAACGCGTACCTCTGAATCTGACTACAAAGGTTCCCCTAATGTCAGCAAGTGCTGAGGATAACAACACGGAAAGGGAACACTAGCGACTTTATGCGACACACTATAATATAACGCCCGTGTTACAAGCTATGTTTTTCGCACATACAAATATATCAGAAGAGAACCACAATTCAATATTAAGAGTGATCTGCCCAGCTAGGATGATCGCGCTTTAACTCAGACATAGCATTCATCCCTCTCGCACACACATAGGTAATTGCAAGCAAGGGACGAATGCTATATGTCCGACATAAACGTGATCATCCTAGCTGGGCAGACTTAATATCGAATTGCTAGGCTAGGCTGAGTCTGTACCTAATAATCTGAAGCATATCGTAATTCAATAGTAGATTTGGATTTTTTAAACAAAACTATCTATGAACAAGTACCAACTTATGTCATTTTCATTTGTATTAATTGGATTAGTGTGTAAAATGGGTGGTAATAGTCATAGTCCATTTGAGTGCCGGAGTTCTAAAACCCAGCGCAGCCCTCCCTCTATGCCTGACCTACCCCCCGTGTGCGCGCCCCTTCGACCGCCGTGACATAAACTCCCATATCGCCGAGTGCAGGCGACCAAGACCTCGAAGTAGGGCCAACAGCCGAAGTTGATAAATGGATGAACCACATAGAAAGGTGTCCACGAAATTTGTAAACTAAAAATCAGCAACCTTCGCCGCAAAGTGGCACATCAAGCATGACATTTCATTACCAGGCACTTAAAAAAACAGCTCTCGTCAACCAATGCACTCTCCAAGCTCTAAAGGAAAGGCAAGATCTGTCAGAACGTCTTCGAGCTATGAAAGACCCTATCGATAACGCTCCTAAGCCTAATACCTCTAATGCACTTACTTTCTCCGATATAGTGAAAACTATTGATAATAGCGTTGTGCGGCCCAGTAATTTGAGCTCAGTTGCAATTTATCCATTTGATAAACAAAAACCAAGTTCACTAAAAACTTAAACCAAAAAAATATTAACCCGGAAAAAATAAATTGCACTTATGTTTTAATAAAGAAATTGTTAACAACAGTGTACTTAAACGCAATATTTCACGACCAAAACAGCCAATTATAACATAAAATCTCAAAAAAGTACATCATCAGTACTAAGATCAGTAAAAACCCTTCTACGGGTCCGTAATTAAGAAGGCAAGGAAGGCCTAGCTTAGTGCGGAGACTCCTGGAATCTCTGCATAAACCAAATGTCATGCACCACATAATGTGTTCTGTTGTAAAATTACTTTTATATTAATATTTTTATGTTTTTGTGTGCAATAAAGATTTTTTTATCTTTATCTTTTATCTTATCTTCCATACAACGGTATGAGCACCTATATGACGTCACATACTGTGCTCAATTAGTATGGGACGTTTTGAGGGTTCGGATTTAATGCTGTAAAATCCATTTTTGTTTTTTGTGTTGTTCGAATTGTACTTGTTCCATATACACATTTGTTCTTCTCTAAAAACTGGTTCGAATGGCATCATGAAAAAAATTAGAGCTGGGCGTTTTTTCCCGTAAGCGTTTCGAAAAACAGTTTCTCGTACAATAACGGAGAAACAGTTCCTTGCTAGAACTTAAAACTGTTTCTATAGAAACGATGACAAAGAGGTGACACATAATGATTCTACAGTTACAACGCAAAACGTGAAAACGCAACTCGATAACTGATTGCAAAACGTAAGTTGCAATAATGTATATGAAGTGATGAAATATAGAGAGATATTTATTATATTAGGTATATTTTTGATTCTTTACTAAGGCTGGGTTGCACCAAACCGTGTGTAATCGTAAGTGGTGTTCGTTAAAATCTGATTGTATGGAAAGTTTGACAAGATTCTATGGGGTGACAGTGGGGTGACAGCTGCCGGCGCCATATTTGACGATGCGGTCGGCCTGTGATCGTATGTTGGTGCAACCGACCCTAAGTGTTAGACAACTTAATATTTATAAGTAATGAAAGGTACTTATAAATATTAAGTTGTCTAACACTACATAAATTGCATTAAGTATTATATTTTCTTTTTGCCTGAGATACAGGATCACCTAGTTCAGGCGGTTGTAATAATGTATGAACGATGTAATAATTTGTAAGGACTATGTAAATACTAACAATAAGATTTTGAATTCAATAAATAATATTATTATAATATTATACTATTATGTACAGTGTATGTGACTATTTATTTATACCACCTTATATAGAGCACCTTAGCTTTCTTTAATATAATATCTGTAGAAGGTACCGTAAAGTTCAGTCAGGTCAGGAGTAATACATTGCCGTGTCCTCTTTACTGAAAATAAAGTAAATTCTCACATAAAAACTTTTTTAAATCCGCTTATTACCGCCCGAGATAATCCCTAAATTGTACTTGTGCCGTGGCTATAATGAAAATGAGATTTTTTTAATGAAAAATCCAATATATTTTATGCTAACACTGTTATCATATATTATTTAAAACCGTTAGCCTGAATATAGCTAACTTAAAAGGTGCTTTATGTTCACAAAGGAACGTTTATGAAAAGACGACATAAAGATTCCTCACCTCACCAACTGGACACATCTAACACTTCTAATACAGCTCCATAATAAATATAAAAGACTTCTAAAAAATATTTGAATTTGATAAATCGAATAATAAAACCGGCCAAGTGTGTGTCGGGCCACGCACAGTGTAGGGTTCCGTAGTTGCCCGACTATCACGTCACCGGTCATATGCGGAATTACGGACCCGTAGAAGGGTTTTTACTGATCTTAGTACCTACTGATGATGTACTTTTTTGAGATGTTGTGTTGTATACATATTTTTGCCCTTTACGGTAATGTCTACTTAGCTGTATCACTTCAAAGTTTAATATCACGCCAACCGATTCTTGAATCAAAAAATGCCTTTAGAAACCTTATAATATTTTTGAAAGAGCTATCCAGCGATATCCCACACGATGGGTTTGGACGAAAAAAAAATTGCACCACCACTTTACATGTAGAGGAGGTACCCTAAAAAAATGTTTTTTTATGATTTATTCTACTGTTTTGTCGACGTCATTGATATGTATACGCATGTCAAATTACAGCTTTCTAGTACTAACGGTTACTGAGAAAAGCGGGGGACGGACGGACGGACATGGCGAAACTATAAGGGTTCCTTGTTTACTACGGAACCCTAAAAAATGAACTAGGTATATTCCAAGTCGCCGCAGTTATATCATTTTACACGTCTAAAGATCCCACTTGTGTTTCAAAAGAGGGGACCATGTGCCGAGAAGAAATTCCTGTCACTTTCTATATAGGTACTCGTAGCGATACTATGTTGCAAATTGAAGCGTAAGGACACTACTTACGTATTACAAATACGTTCATCAAACCTTTTTATAAATATACTGTATTTCGTTTCACTTAATGTACGTAACAGAGTGAAAGATGATGAAAGAAGACTTTTGTGTTATAAACGTTTTTTATCGCCGCCATCATTTTGCGCAACTAATTATTTATTTTTGTAACACATTTTCCCCGAGCTTAAGCCCGCTTAACTGTTATTTAGTATTTTGACTTTATTATTTTAATTGGGTGTTTATGGAAAATTTCCGGGAATATACTAGAATAAATATTATACTTTAATAAATACTGTGATGTATAAAGTAACGCGATATTCCAAAGTCGTCAATCATTATTTTTTTATAGTTATCACAGTTTAACACATAGGGCAGTGTTTTCTGTACCTTTTCCTTCAATTGTTTATGTCCATGTATGTCATGAGATGACCGATACACATCTCACCGAATCTAACATTCTTATTTGGGGAAACTCTTTATAAAACAACTAAATATTTTACTTTTTGTGGAATATATTTAATCGTAAATCAAAAAAATACTGATTTGGACACCTAAAATACTTGCAAGTCAAACCCGCGTTTAACGTGCAATTAGTATTTGAGTTGTGCAATACCTAAGCAGTTTTAGGTTTTTAGGTTTTTTGATGTACCTTTAAATACTCGAAATTTTAGGGTTCCGTACATGAACAGGAAAAAAAACGGAACCCTGATAGGATCACTTTGTTGTCCGTCTATCTATCTATCTGTCTGTCTGTCTGTCTGTCTATCTATCAAGACCCTTTACCTCGGGAACGCGTGGAGGCATCGAGTTGACATTAAAACCATAACAAAAAAAAGACAAACTTTTAAGTTACTGAAAAAATATATACGGCTGTGTACTTATGCCGCAAAAAACGTATATTTCGACGGAATAAAAATTTATAGGGTACTTGCCAAATTTCATAGTTCTAGGTCAACACCTCCAACTATGAAATTTGGCAAGTAATATTGTCTTATACCTATTACAAGTATAGGGAAAAATCTGACCTATACATTTGTGATTTAAAACATAAAAAATATGGTCTGTTATTTATAGTAGGTACGAATCAATACCTACAAATTGGTACGGAACCCTTAGTGGGCGAGTCCGACTCGCATATGTCCTGTTTTTTATTACCCTCATACACCTATTTCATAAGATACGACCGATATTCAAGATATATGTTTGTAGACATGTATTTTTCCTATATGCTTCATCTTATAAACATTATACCGCAGATGTCTTTTGTTGTCAAAAGAAGACCGTTAGAAATATGCTCAACTAACATTGCAGCGTCAGATATTATAACTTTAACCTATTTAAGTGAGTTATAATTATTCCAGTTGAAACTATAAATGATATAAAGGAGTTAAAAATGAAAGTAACACCCAAAGTGGTACCAAAGAAAAAAAGAAAAAATATATTTAAGAGGCTATATAGCTTTAACCTATTTGTAGCACTTAAATCTATACAAGAGTGCTCGCTGACTCTCGTTAATTCTTATTGTTGTTTAGTTGTTGTTGTGGAGTATCTTGTACAACTTAAGGTTTTATATTGACTCTAGTCGAGACTGTAGTAACACAAGATACTAGAACTGTTGAACAACTCCTTGTAAGTAATGTAACTTTTCGAATGCTTAATGTGTTAGGCAGATACACCTTAAAAACACAGTAATAGTAATGGTGTTAGACAAGAGAAGTATCGATAGCTGTCAGAGGCAAAAAATGTTTTGTTTATTATTTTCCTACGAACTATTATTTTAGTACGTATTGGTGAAAGTCGTTTACCGAGTATTATTTAGGTACCTTAAAATGAAACTATTGCAATCTTGGAGTAACTGGAATTACCTGTAAGATCGTGGGCCTCTTTCGCGGTTAATCGGTGTTAGAGCATGCTCTAAACACCTTTATACAGGCATGTGTTAATATTTTAATACTCGAATGGAACCGATATAAGAAGGTACTCTTAACGCTGGCGTGCTAGTTGGGTGATTATCAAAAATTTACAACGTCGTGAGTACCTATTTGCGACAATAACATTATCTTGTACCTATTGTGTCCACTAGGCGCCATTGTAGTGTAATGTAGTGAAACAACGGCGAGACACCTGTAACGGTAACCCGCTTTGTTGCAACTCGCTACAACTTTACACAATTGCTTCCTTTACAGGGACGGCGGAAAATAAAACATGCACTCCTTAGACACGAGATTTGAATGTTACGAGTACATTAAGTACATTTAAAACAAACTTTATCGAAGTTATTTTTCAGTTTTCTCATATTATAGATAAAAGTAATTGAAGTTCATAAAAAACAAGCGTTTTTCATACAACTCGAAATAGTTTATGCGATAAATCTACTGGTGTTTTTTTCATTTTTGTTTACGTGTCAAAAAAAAGTATTTAGTACCTACGGAACTGCCGGACACGGAAAGGCAGTGCCAGGATAAGCTAAGTGATTCTGCCCCCATCGAGTTTGGGCTTGTTATATTTATGCAGGGTGTGCTTCTACATTAGTAATAAGTATGCGAAATTTCTGCCCCTTAAACTTTATAGTTTTTTGTAAAAGAAAACTAAACGAACTATGATCTTTTTTTAAACATTTTGTTTGTTCTAGGCAACCGATTTTAGCGTGTGTCACATATATATGTACATTTACTAAAGATGATTATATGACATATTAAATTACATTGATATTATTTCATATTAAAAAATGATGTCTGATTTTTATTTTTGACAGTGATACATAGGGTACACGACACCACCAACGAGCTATAAAATATATATTTTTTAATTTAATACGCCGGCCACGGTAGATTCTAAAGCTGATTCCTTATACCTACGGTTTTTGAACAAATTAAAGAGGATTTACTATATGGGTGTAGATAAATTATTTTTTGGCAAAAATCTTATTCATTCGTTTTTCTTATTGGTATCTACGGTAACGGAAGCTAAAACCCGTAACACAATCCGCTTAGCCAGAATAGTCTAAGGTTAGCCCATAGAATGTTTCACATTAAATCTCAATCCTTTTTGGTGAATCGGGTCTAACTGTAACTGTAACCAGAAAGAAAAACGCACGTATAAATTTTGGCTGTACTATTTTATGAATACCTATTACGTGTAATGTATACACCTACACACGGAGCAAAATTCGTCTTCGACAAAGAGAGCTTGTATCATAATCCGTAAAAACCCTAATAAAAAACACGTAAAAGTAATGTTTTCCTCTTTTTGACGTCTATAAGTATAAATAAAAGTTGATTATGATGTGATCCAATACTAAAGGGGCGACTAAGGCCAGTGCCCTGGAGAATTCATTCGCTTACATCGTCATAACTTGGCAGAACTTTAATTATTTAGTTACTAACTAGTTTTGGTAACTTGTTCCAGCATTACCAACTTAATTAAACTTACCGCAAGGAATCTATCATTTTTGTTGCTTGTAGGGTTAAGTCAACTACATAAAATGAGGGATACCTGAAGAAGGTAAGTAAGTATCATGCGTGAACAATCCTTAAAAGAAAGGTCCTCTTGACAGGCAAGGCATTTGATATGAAGAATTATGTATGTAATCGTAGGTATGTAAATACTTTATTGTACAGAAGACAAAGGTAAAAAATACAAACACAACTGATTATACATGTACAAAGGCGAACTTATCCTTTTAATCTCTTCCAGTTCATATTTGAGCAATTGAGTGGAGAATAAGAACCAAACAATAGACAAACCAACAGCTGTACAAAGATGTATTTATATAAATATTATCAATATACAACTATACAAATATACAATATACTATTATATTAGTATATAAATATATATAGAATTGACAAACTTGTGACAAGACTTAATGGAACGGACCGTTTCATTGTTAAAATATGTTAATTTTTTACCAACACTTACATGATACAATTGGTAAAATATAAAATGAACCATTCCATTTTACGGAATCTTAATCAGGATTCGACTGAATATTGGATAAGGCCATAATATCAGGATGAATGTCACAATTCTATGGAAATATCTCTTAATTAACTCAGTTCGTGTTTGATCGAATCAACATTCAAACAAACTACTCGTCCGATTTTAATCCTCCAGGGATCAAATTTTTTTTATGAACTGCGATGCTGAAATGCTAACTTTTACCGCATCCACATGGTGTATGTATTAGGTATTCGGCCGAACCATTCGCTCGTTTACTTTCACGTCCAGCAACGTCGCCCCGGCACAATTAGAAATATTTCCGCTATTCTACTTTATCCCCGCTGCTAGTGAAAAATTTGACTTTACAATTTTACCTTTTTTATTTAGTTTCATCTGAACGATAAAATAATTGAAGTGCTGTTGCCGACTGACTAGTCAAAGGAGTAGTATTATTAGGGAGTTATAAAACGTAGGTACTTATTGATTGCAATTTATATTTTGGGGCACAGCGGCACAGATCGATTGTTTCAATATAAAAAGCTCATAGTCTATTTACCACCTATACTCGTAGTCTATTTATCAGTCAGATCATGCGATTTGTTTCACAGTAGGTTGACACGTTAAATTCAATATATAGACTACTTATAACCATTATTTCTCGCAAAAGCAACTTTGATATTTTAACACATATAACAGATTAAAATTATAATTAGTAGTTTTTGAGCTTTTCAAGTACCTATAGAACACTACGTCGATACCAAGCCGCTTAATGCTGGACGTTGCTTCAGCAACAAAAAATAAGCTTTCGCCGAGCTCACCCCACGTGTCAACTTTTCCATGCGTCGGTGCCAAAATACGATAGAGCTATTTTTGAGATTTAGCTCCTTTTAAAGCCTGTATAGAGTATTGTTGATTTTGTTTTGTCTCGTTTTTAGGGTTCAGTACCAAAAAGGTAAAAGGGGAACCCATATGTTTTCACTCTGTCTGTCTGTCACATTGCTAAATATCTCAAGAACTACTTATGCTACTTATGCGATTTGAAATTAGGAATAGTTATTTAGGTTTGGCTGGATTATCTTTGGATCTTGTGCTATGTTTTTTAATAGTATGTAGTTGTTTAGTAAAACGGGACTTTAGATATCAAACAAGAGTCAGATACCTCACGTTGTATTAATGTCCCTGAATATAAGTCCTAGTTAGGTCGATTTTGCACCCGCGTAATTCCCTGAATAGTAAATCTCATTGAAATCATTAGTCCCATTTCCGAAAACCAAAACAAACAAATGTTGCTCGTTTAATAGTAGGTATAGGATTACTTAAATTTATACGACTAAATTAATCGACATTTCTTTTTCACTAGCTCCGTTTACTGCGATATATTTAACTTCACAGCTTTATCAGAGTGCAAAACTGCGCCAATCCTTAATCGCTCCCGGCGAAATAGGTACTTTTCTTAGTTTACGTTAAATATTTTTAAATTAAATCGTAAATATCAAATGAGGACTCGATATCTAAGTCAATTTATTTTAATTAGAAAATTCCCTCGAATTACGGAATCCAATTATTTTGTTCATTAGTCACTAGAGCACTTAAGGCACATCGTGGATATAAATGTTTATAATTCAGGGACGGCGTTCATGGGGATAAATCAATATTGGAAATCATTACTTACTGGATCCAGTAGCTGGCTTAATTATATCACCTACAATTAATATAAATAAATATTATTGAAGTAGCTTTCTTAATCCGAGCTTAAAAACTCGGACTAAGAAAAAAAGATATAACAACCTAATGAAGCCGGGTTTTAAAGCCATGCCTAATATTAGTAAGCACATGCTTCGTGATTCTTGGTCTGAGTTTAAAAAAAAACTGTATTTCCATGATAGAACAGCATGTATATATATATCTTGCCTCTTTAATATAGTTTTATTTCACAAATTCTCTAAATTAGATTATTTCAAACAATAATAGTTATTTGTTATGCCAGGCTGCAAAGTTGTTGTTTGGAGCGAGTGCTCGAATTGAAAACCGAGCTAGCAAAGGATTCTAGAATTGAATCAAGAATAGAATCCTGAGCGTAGCGAGGGTTTCAAGACACGAGAAGCCAAATAACTTTGCTGCCGAGCGAAACACACAACTTGTCACTTCACCCTAGCGAGGAAACGTAGGTACAAGAAAACAATTCAAGTATTATAAAAGAAAATTGCAATACGAATATTGTTTGAATATATTCCTTATTTTTGTATTTCCATAAATTAAAAAAGTTGAATGATTTTCAATTTAATGTAAGTACCTAAAATAAAATGTTTCATCGGATGACACATTCCTTGTGAGAGCGGGCCGTAGCTATATACATGTATAGCGCTGTCTCACTCGCACACCGCACCGTCGTGTGGAAACCGCATCAGTGTAGAAACCGCCTTAAGACCGCATGGCCAAACCATGATTCTGAACGCATCCATAAAAAAATTGGGTAGCGCGGTACTACGTCATGTTCGAATTTCAAAATCACTTTATCCATATAAAATGGAATTTTGCACGCAGATTTGAAACGATAAAGTAAGCCTTTTAGTTAAGTTATTTAGTTTATTAAGCCTAAGTTATTTAGAGCAGTATCGCTCCCGATAGTTTTGGTAATTAACGAACCACAGCTAATATCCATAAATCGAGTAACTCAATGGTCCTTGGATGTCTCACCATTTTTATGAAAAACGGGTTTTTACCACTGTGTTACCCACCGTTTACAGCAATATGTTAATATTTAAGTATTCTTACCAATAAATTCCTTATATTAGGTTCAGGTACTATTGTGAAATCCTATTTTTGTACACTAATTCAATACATATCATTGTTTTTTTTTGTAATAGAAAACTGGCCATAAAGAAGTACAAATACTACCACCACCGGGTGCAGCACACAAGCCGACTCTCCGATTAAACTTCTCATATTAAACCTATTTTAAGTAGACACAGGTTTGAATGGCAGATAGCAATTTGTGGTCGGCGTACTTCGCTGGTCGATTAGCTGGACCATTGATCATTTTTGTGTTTGACAGGGATTGGTGTTATAAATGGTTTACCGTCCGACGTTCAATGTCGGCGTGTCAATACATCTAAAGTCCTTTATAATATTTAGGCACTCGCTGTGCCTTTGCATCTAACAGATCCTCTTCGAGTGTATACCAAATTTTACAAAATATTTCACTCCCATAATTAAGACTCAAGTTCGGTTATTAAAAGAGGCTAGGTATTTCGTATTTATGTCGGACAAGGTCCTTATCCTTAGTTCCTGATACCGGGACATGCCCGTCCATCTTAATTCATAGGGTATTATTGGAACGAAGGTGTCAAGCATTGGAACCTTATATCTAGGTATTATGCTTTAATACCGTCAATTAATTTGCCCTAATACATTTCCGGTTGTCATAAACCATATTTATGTGTTTGACTTTGAGTTTTTGTCTATAGTTAGGTGGAATTTTAAATAATGTTGACATTAGTTACTTTATTTAAATAATTAATGGCTACTTATTAAACAAGAATTTTAAAAAAGGCTGTAATCTCCATTTTTTAATCATACCCAGAACCTTAACGATCAATAATACTGAGCTTAGTGTCACTAAAACAACACTTAGGCAAAGCTATTGCTTAACAATGACTTAAACAAATGCCCGCGCTAAGCGCTTATTTAGTGGTTCATCAGCGGACATTGACCTCTGAAAAGCAGACAGTTAAATTGCTTGCGGTTCACCCTAAGTGCCGATCTAAACGAGTATCATCCGAAAGGGGCGGGTTGTTGTTCTTAGCCCTTCCAGCCACCGGTCGCGGGCCTCTCCGTCAGTGATACGAGTATGCCTGCCTGGTGCTGATAAAGGATTACAACGTATTAGATGCGACTTATTGAGTATTTTCCCAACAATTTACATAAGTCAACAAATAATAAGACCCTCGTCTTACTCAAATGAGATTTAGAATTGATCTTTTTGGTTGGGTTGATCTGGTATCTGAGATTGGATGTGTTGTGTGGTGTGATGCTTCAAAGGGTTTTAAATAGGGTTAATCCCTCCAAAAAGTGGCCGCTTCGCAAAAATACGAGTATACATATAAAACGGATCGTTTTGTGATATTTATGAAATTAAATTTAAATAATTAGACGCAGAATCTATGTATATTCAAAACGTCTACAAAATACATCAGGTGTTAATTATTAACTGTTAAAGTACTATTATTTTTAGTAATAAAGTACTAGTACTTTAATATGTTACTTTGTTTTCTAAGTGTATTGGGTTTGTTTCTTTTTTTGTCTTTAGCACATGCATGATTTTCAATTAAAAATGGTGTGTTCACCTGTAATAGGGGTGTATTTAAGCCCAAGTAATGTAAACTTTTATAATGAGGATTGTTAGCATGTACTCCTTTGATGTCCCGTATAAAAATAAATAAAAAAACAAATAAATAAAGAAATATTCCAGTTACTGGCAATTTACCATACAATGTGGCACGCTCATGAAATCTCATATGGTTTTCTAGACAAGGATGGACGCGGACCGAATTTTATGGATTATCTATTAAAGATCACATTGCATTCACACATTTCCTTGTACAACCGTTGTATGCCTGCATGACAAAATACGGCGAATGAGAATGCTGTCGGGAATTTTACCCGTCAGGGGAAATCGGATGACCGCACAGCATGTGTTTCATTTCATGCTGATATTACGTAGGCGGCTCAGTATTCTCCTTCCTATGCAAGTTGATAGCTAATAGGTACCCGTTGGTTGCCGGCGTTGGGGCGGCTTAATTAACATTGTTCGAACACATTACACTCACAGCATCCGCAAAAATATTTGTGGCCATAGGTTTACCTCCATCCCTTTAAAAAACGTTAGGAAAAATTGCAATATCATAAAGATATTATTCCGTTAGTGATTATAATATCGATAATATAAATCATTATGGTCACCTATGAGTGGCTAAGCATATTAGCTAAATTTTAAATGCTAGGCATATATGTTATTTATATGTATCATCCGTTGGTGGTCCTTAAATAAAATAATAAAAAAACAATATTCCCTTTTACGATATTATAATGACGTTATAATAAATCATTATCAATATTCTGCATAATGATATTATAATATTATTACGTTATTATTATATCCTTATGCGGAATATTGATAATGATTTACATTATCGATATTTTAATTAGGTACTTAATTTTCATCATCGGGCATCGTTTTGATATTGATGTCAAATATCAAAACGATGCCTATTGATGTCATAAAAATTTAATTAGTGAAAGTTTTAAAGTATTAAAAAATGTAAAAAAAAATGATTATTTATTATATCGCCATATTATTATACTCTTATATCATATCACTTGTACTACATAGCGAGCGTCTAGTACCCATTGTACAAAGTACAAGCTGTGCTTAGTTTGGGACTAGGTCCACTTGTGTAATGAACATCTATAGTTATTTACATAGATCGAAATATTACATTAATATCGACAAATTGAATATAAACCAAAAAATAACTACTTTTTAAACTAAAAATCTATTAATTTATTTTAATATAATTATTTATTCTGAAAAACAAATTTACTAAATACAAAAAAAAACTAAATGTTACTAAACTTATTACTAAATTTAATTTAATTATATTTAACAAAGTTGTTATTTATTTATATTGATTTTCAATTTAGGAGCGCTCGGAGGCCAGCGGCACCCGCGTACCGCGTGCGGTATGCGAGGTTAAGACTGTTAAGAGTAGTGTCCGACCGAAATTTCGGTTTCGGTTTCGGTTTCGGCCAGTTTCGGCCAAAAAATCAAGTTTCGGCCCGAGTTTCGGTTTCGGCCAAAAACGGCCGAACCCTTCGGCCGCGCCGAAACTTACAACATCGTACCTTCGGGTCGCGCTCGGCTAACGTCGGGCGCGCTCGGCACGGCTGGCAATATGGCGTCGCTCGCCTGACTCCGCCGGCAACTACCTAAATCAGAGGGGCTACCGCGAACTGAAAACGAACGAAATTTAAATATCTCCCTCTCTGTCGCACTTGCTAATACGTTCTACAGAGAGGGAGATATTCGAACTTCGTTCGTTTTCGGTTCGCGGTAGCCCCTCAGGGCGCTTTGCTCGTGTAGACGTGTCAATACGTTTTATTTTATACCACCATTAAAAAATCGCTAACTTTGTGTTACAAATAATGTATCTTTTTCACTTTATTTACAGGGTAGTTAAATTTTCAAACAGAACCTCTGTAACTGTGCTGAAATTTCATTGTGATAAATCTTTGAAAGTAGAAACCTGTAATTATAGGTCGGCGAGATATTAATTTTAGAAAAAAACTTACTAACATTTTGTCGACTTTTTAAGGACTTTTTTTTATAAAAGGTTCGGTTTCGGTTTCGGTTTCGGCCGAAACTACAATGAAACCGAACCTTCGGTTTCGGCAAAATAACATGTTTCGGTCGGTCACTAGTTAAGAGCAACGTCGGCCGAGGTCAGTTCTTCGATGGGTGACCGCTTTGAGCCGTGGTTATTAACTAAGCGCTCCCGTGCTTTGGAAGGCATGTTAAGCCGTTGATCGTTAAGCCAAGTTAGAGGCCTTAGGGCGGCTCGGCTTGAGAACTTCTAACAGTCAAGTTCCCATTCACTTGACAAGTCTAATTCCAATAAGGTCTGTTTTTCCCTCGGGTTGGAAGGTCAGATGACATTCGCTTCCGTAAAAACTAATGCCTGCGCCAAATCTTGGGATTAGGTAGCGGATCCCGGGCATCCCGGGATAACGCTAGGAGGATGATGATTAATTTTTAATGTGTAACGATATAGCGGTATCCATCACTATAAATGTGAATCGAATTTTGTTTTGAGTAAAATGTTTTTAACTAGTATTTTAATGAACCATAACGATATACAAAAATATTAAAAGGCCTGTTTATTTCTCAGTATGTGGCCTGTTTGAAATGAGGTTGGACCACAGACCATCCTTGTCTATTACCATTGACAGTTCATTTCAAATATTAATTTTGAATTTAGTTTTCTCCGCAAAAAGAACAAGAAGGAATCTTGTCACTATTCAAAATTATCAGTGTGTATCAGTCTATAAAACAACTACATTTATCACTATTTATTCCATATAATTATATTACCATATATTATATTAATTGCTAATAATCTATATCTGTTGTGCTCATTTTGTGTCACTGTGTCTCTGCTGCGTCCCACCCTATCAGGGTTATGGGCAAAGAAAATGAATCAGCATGAACATAAAAAATGTCAACGGGCTGTGGTGATTCTTCTAGCAAAGTGAATGATAACAGTGATATTGGAATTATGAATAGTTCTACGCTCTTCGATAAACTGGATGGCTGCTCGAACTATTCAACATGGAAATTCCAAATGGAATTGTATCTTATAGATACAGACCTATGGGAATACACGAGCGTAACTCCCGAGGCTACTGATACTGCAGGTACGAGAAAGGATCAGAAAGCAAAGGCTAAGATATGCTTAATGATCAAACCGCATTGCCTGGTGCACGTCAAACACGTGAAGACAGCTAAAGACGCATGGCATGCGTTAAAAGAAGCTTTTGAAGACAAAGGGTTGAATAATCGCTGTAGATTACTCTCTAGACTGGTGAGCTATAAACTAGAGATGTTTACGACAGTACGAGAATATGTAACAGCGGTAATGGTGACATCTCAGGAGCTGTCAGACCTTGGAAAGGAAGTAGACGATGAGCTGTTGGCTGCTTTGATGCTTCAAGGTCTCACGAATGAATTTCAACCTATGCGTCTGGCTGTAGAAAACAGCAACATAACGTTGACAACCAATTATGTCAAATCGAAACTTTTTCAAATGGAAGAAACATATACGTCACCCAGTACGAGTGGAACTACTACAACTTCTGCATTGCTTTCAAAACAAAAGCACAAGAAACAGCTGAAATCTAAACAGAAGAAAATAAAATGTTTTATTTGTGATGGTCCACATAAGGCATCAGTATGTCCAGAGAAACCGAAGAAGCAGAAGGAAGTTTTTAGTGCTTTTGCATTTGCCATGGTTGGAGATCGTGAAGAAGAATGGGTCCTAGATTCGGGAGCATCCACGAACATGACAAATAAAAGGCAGTGGTTTAAAGACTTTAAGGTTATTGATCGTGTTCCTATAACATGCGCTAATGGTGACAAGGTATATGGAGAAGGACAAGGTACGGTGCTGTGTGAGTCAACTGGAATGACAGTAAGTAACGTAATGTATGTTCCTAAGTTATCAGCTAACTTGATGAGTGTGAGTACTATTGCAGAGAGGGGATATGTAATAGTATTTGGTCACAAAAGGTGTGAAATCTACAAAAGTGACGAATGCAAGATAAGTGGTACGCCTATTGTCAAAGGTATAGAAGATAGAGGTGTATACAAGCTTAATGAGTGTTGTTTACAGAA
Source organism: Epiblema foenella (assembly GCA_963556455.1). Lineage (NCBI taxonomy): Eukaryota > Metazoa > Arthropoda > Insecta > Lepidoptera > Tortricidae > Epiblema > Epiblema foenella. Next base: position 13,093,812 of record OY747102.1, read on the forward strand.
TACGGCTCTCAATACTACGTCAGAAAGCAATGATTCAATGGAATTATGGCACCGTCGTATGGGACACCTAGGTATTCGAAATCTTCTACTTCTGAAAAACAAGATGGCAACTGGGGTAAGTTTTCCTAATAGCAATTCCAACCTGGAATGTGTATCCTGTCTGAAGGGGAAACAAACTAAGCAACCGATGAAGAAAAATCGTGTAACACGAGCATCAGAAGTGTTAGGACTTGTACATTCCGATGTTTGTGGACCCATAAACGTACAATCGTTTGGTAAGTTTCTTTACTTTCTCACATTTATAGATGACCTTACGCGCAAAACCTTTGTTTACTTCTTAAAAAACAAAAGTGAAGTTTTTAAGTATTTTCTTGAATTCAAAGCATTAGTTGAAACGCAAACCGGTCATAAATTGAAGGTGTTAAGAACAGACAACGGAAAAGAGTACGTTAATAAGCAGATGGGTGATTTTCTTAAACGGAATGGTATTAAGCATCAGCTTACGGTTGAATATACCCCAGAACAAAACGGTGTTGCAGAAAGAGCAAATCGTACCATCTGCGAGAAGAGCAGGTCGATGTTGCATGAATCAGGTCTGGACAAGCGTTTTTGGGCTGAAGCTGTTCATCACGCGGTGTTTCTGAAGAATAGATCACCGACAATTGCAGTCAAGGAGAAAACGCCAGAAGAGGCGTGGACGGGAAAGAAGTGTAATTTGGACAACATAAAGGTGTTTGGATGCAGAGCTTTTATGCATGTTCCTGACCAGAAACGGACTAAATTTGATTCCAAAAGTGTAGAACTCGTCTACACAGGCTTTGCAGATGATGCAAAAGCATACAGATTGATTGATCCAATTACTGGTAGAGCATGTAAAGCAAGGAATGTGGTATTTTTTGAAAACCAGATGTACCGAACCAAAAGGCAAGGAATGCCAACCAGAGAAGCACCTGTTATCCAAATTATACAAGATGAGGAAGACCAAACTGTAGAAGATATAAGAGTTGAGCAACCAGCAGTTGAATTTTTACCTAATGTTCGGGAAGGTCGATCTCTCCCCATAGAAGAAGACATTAGGAGAGAATCGCCAATAATGGACTTCTTACCGAGTGTTCAGGAAAGTGAACCTCTCTGTATAGAAACAGAAGAAACTGTAGAAGAACCGCTAGTGGAACCTATCATGGAAAGAGTTCAGTTTCCTAGAGTGGAGATTGAAACGGTGGGTGAAGAATCTGAAGGCTTCATGTCAGCAGATGAAGAGGGTATAGAAGAACCTGCACAACCACGAAGATATTCCGCAGATGAAGAGGATATAGAAGAACATACCCAACCACGAAGATATCCTTTAAGGAATAGAAAAACCAGGCAGTTTCAAGACTATATCCTATATCACACAATAAACCATGAAAAGGAACCTACTACCGTTCAAGAAGCTCTTTCGGGTAAAGATGCTGATAAATGGAGAACAGCAATTCAGGAGGAGTTAGATGCTCTCAAGAAAAATAATACATGGACTCTCGTGAAGCCTCCTACCAACAGAAATATAGTTGATTCTAAATGGCTATTTAAAATCAAAGAAGAGGCGGGAAATAGACACAGGTACAAAGCCCGACTGGTGGCAAGAGGCTTCAGTCAAAGGTGGGGAATAGACTATCAGGAGACGTTTTCGCCTGTCGTACGTCACAGTTCATTGAGGTTACTAATGGCCTTAGCAAGCAAGATTGGACTGAACATAGACCAGATGGACGTTAAGACTGCCTTCTTAAACGGAAACCTAAGCGAAACTGTTTACATGAAGCAACCTGAAGGTTTTGAAGACAAAGAGAAGAGAGACCATGTATGTAAGCTCAATCGTTCGCTTTATGGGTTAAAGCAAGCACCCAGAGCGTGGAACAACAAGCTTGACGGAGAATTGAAGAAACTTCAATTTCAACAATCCAAAAACGAACCATGCATTTATACAAGATCAAAAGGAAACAACATCATCATAATAGCAGTTTATGTGGATGACTTGTTAATTTTTTGGAACAATGAAGATGAGCTTCGTAAAGTCAAGAGAGACCTCATGTCCAAATTCGAAATGAAGGATCTTGGAAAAGCTGAACTCATTCTGGGAATGCAGATAACTCAGACAAAGGATGTGATCAAAATTGATCAGGAGAGGTACATCGAGAAAATCCTCAAGACCTTTGGAATGGAAGACTGCAAGACAGCAGCAACTCCGGCGATTGCTGGCTGTCACTTAAATAAGTCAGAAAACAAGCCTGACGACAGGATCCCATATCAGAATCTTATCGGATCTCTGATGTATTTAGCAGTGTGTACAAGACCAGACATAACACATACAGTTAGTACTCTGAGTCAATTTAACACGTGCTATACAGAAGAACACTGGGTAGCAGCCAAGCGTGTGCTTCGCTACCTAAAAGGGACAAAGTCTCTTGGAATAGTGTACTCCAAAAGAAGTAATACACACAGATTCATCCAAGGATATTCAGATGCAAGTCACGGAGGTGATGAAGACAGAAAATCTTGGACTGGCTATGTCTTTACAGCTCAAGGATCAGCTGTCTGCTGGCAAAGTATCAAGCAGAGGACAATAGCACTATCAACGGCTGAGGCAGAATATGTAGCCATGTCAGAAGCTGCTAGAGAGGCAGTATTCCTCAAGAGGCTTATTGCGGAGATCATCAAGAAGGAAGAGGAACTGATTCCTATTCTCAGTGATAGCCAATCTGCAATAGCTATAGCAGAAAATCCGGTGCATCATCAGAGAACGAAGCACATAGATGTACGCTATCACTTTGTGAGAGAAGCCATCATGAATAAACAGATATCAGTTATGTATGTCGAGACAGCTTGTATGGTTGCTGATGTACTTACAAAACCTCTACCCAAAGTGAAGTTTGCATGGTGCACAAGTAAGTTGATGAGCATGTAAGATGATAGAATGTCTTAATGCTTGTGTTGTCAAAATTAAGGAGGAGTGTTTGAAATGAGGTTGGACCACAGACCATCCTTGTCTATTACCATTGACAGTTCATTTCAAATATTAATTTTGAATTTAGTTTTCTCCGCAAAAAGAACAAGAAGGAATCTTGTCACTATTCAAAATTATCAGTGTGTATCAGTCTATAAAACAACTACATTTATCACTATTTATTCCATATAATTATATTACCATATATTATATTAATTGCTAATAATCTATATCTGTTGTGCTCATTTTGTGTCACTGTGTCTCTGCTGCGTCCCACCCTATCATGGCCCGCCTAACACCAGCCATTAGAAACTTATGACCTGTACCACAAATTGGATGCTGACCGGCAGAATATTGCAGACTGCCTTCGGGTCTACGAAACAGTAATACAGTATTAGTTTAGAGGAGAGCTGTATGTATGCTGTTAGAGACATTCTATGCAAATAAGAATAAGTTTGGAAGTCGTCTTTTAAACTACACAAGATTCAACGACTTTTTATTAGATATTGTAGTAAAGTGGAAGTATAATAAAAAGGTAAGGTAAAATCTGAAATAGTAACATGTCAGAAAGGATTGGAAAGGACCCATCTAAAAATAAGAACATAAATAAATTAAAAGTGAAAAGATAAGACGGAATACTACATTTATAGATGCCTTGTACATTATGCTCTACAATAGAAGTGGAGGAGTGAAGAGAAGGTGCGATGGGTAAGACATAGATTAATATGGAGATAAGAGACAAGTGAGATTACTATAACAAGGGACAAACAGGAACAAGAGAAATGAAAAGATAAATACGCCGACAACTATTGTTATTGAACCCTAAAAATCAGTCGACGAACCTTAACAAAATAAAGTACCATCATTTTTACTCAGTGTAAGTAAGTTATCTTCTATATTTGTCACTCCAATTTTTTTAACCATATATATAAGTATTGTATATATTCTCATGCTCGCCTTTTAAATACGTTAATTTTGATATCCCACACCAGGCTCTTGAAAATATTTTTTTAGTCGGCACATTAAAGCGCATAATTTATGTAGGTACCAACCAAGTGAGGCACTGACTATTGCGCTATGAAGACAAATCTAATGACGTATCATTTATCAAATTCGGATGAGCCAACTGCTTAGTAACGACGTGACACAGGCACGGACATACATACAAGTCATACAGGTCGAACACATAACCCTCCTTTTGGGAAGAAGGTGACCTCCTAGAAAAAGGTGGATAGAAGATATGAATGCGATAGCAGGAAACAAATGAAGAAATAGAGCAATAGACAGAGAGGCCTGGAACAAGCTGAAGGAGACCTATACCCATTATCATAGCTCGGTTTGCCATTTGCTAGGTTTTAAAATATTATCTTTAATAAATAGTAGCCTCTAGAAGTACTTGCACTGTAACTAATTACCTACGTAGGGTCGATACGCCAAACGAGATTATATTAAGGGATATTGAAAATAGAGTAGGTTCTTCTATCACACTTGACCGAAAATTTAGGGAGCAATGAAGCAATAATGGGTCTCGATACACATAGTATATGTATTCCCAATGATATTTACAAAATAGCTAGGACAACCATGGCTGAAGGCAATGACAACATGGGCCAACTAACACTAGTTTTTTTTTTTTTTTTTCTTTTTCTTTCCTGCATAGCTGGGCAATCTGTTTTCATATTAAACAATAATCCCATTTGCTGTCAGATGTTACTCATCGGATTCATTTTTAATGTTAAGGAAACATCCAATGATGCTTCTCTCATTCCTTGTCTGCGAATCTCGTCGCCAGGTCCACTACGCTATTCCTTTTCAGTCGGGAGAATTGCAAACTGCCGGTTCCCTTCAGTTGCGCAGCTAGTTCATTTTTGTGCTTGTTCAATCTGACTTGATATTTCTCACTATTCGTTACAATTTCTTCTTTTACTGTTTTCAGATTGAGGTCTATGTTGATGTATCTGTTACTTATGTAGGGTGGTGAATCTTGAACATAGTCCTGATCGCTTTACTTTGAAAACGCTCTAGTATTTCAATGTTACTATGGCTGGCGGTTCCCCACGGTCCATATAGGTTTCAATATACTTTTATAAATAGCCATTTTACTGGTATTTGATAGCTGCGATTTCCTACCGGTTAGCCAATACATATTACGGAGTTTGCAATCTAATTGTTTTCTTTTGGCCCATATGTGTTTTCTCCATGTGAGACGACGATCGAGGTGCATGCCCAAGTATTTAGCGTCTTCGCATTGCGGGACTTCTTCGTTGTATAATTTGACTGCAGGGCATGTTGTTCTCCTAAGCGTGAATGTAACATGGGCTGACTTATCCTTGTTTGCTTTAATGCGCCATTTGTCAAACCATTTTTCAATCAACAGCAGGTGTGCTTGAAGATTTTGAGAAGCCGTACTGGGGTCTTGATGGACAGAAATCAGTGCTGTGTCGTCTGCGTATGTTACTGTCGTGGTGTTATCAGTGGTTGGTAAGTCAGCAGTGTAGATAAGGTAGAGTACTGGGCCTAAGATGCTACCCTGTGGCACGCCTGATTTAATACTATACATTTTGGAAGTTTCGGTATTATGTCTTACTTCGTAACACCTGTTTTGAAGATACGACTTCAAGATGAGAAAGAATGAGTGCGGTAGTTTTTGTTTTATCTTGTAAAGAAGTCCATCATGCCATACTTTATCAAATGCTTGGCTAATATCTATGAAAATAGCAGAGCAGTATTGTTTGCGTTCGAATGTTCTTGATATGATGTCTACCAGCCGGTGTACTTGTTCTATGGTACCATGGCCTTCTCTAAACCCAAACTGATGTGTTGGGATGACGTCTGTGAGATGTTCGCGCATTCTGTTAAGTATGATCTTTTCGAACAATTTTCCGATTACCGGAAGAAGGCTTATGGGTCTATATGATGTAACTTCTTGAGGCGGTTTGCCTGGTTTTAGTATCATCACCACTTGTGCTATTTTCCACTGACTAGGATACAGGTTCAATCTAAAGCATGCGTTAAAAATGGCACATATCATAAGTACACCTTTTTTAGGAAGGTGTTTTAGTACTGTCACATCTATTAAATCGTAGCCTGGACTTTTTCCATCTTGTAATTTATGGATCTCTCTGTAAATTTCTTTTGGTGTTGCACACCTCAACGGCATGCACATTTGGATGGCTGTATCGATGTGTGTTTTTATTTCTTTGTCCTGTTCTTCACTGTTACTATGATAACACTTTATTTAAGTGTTCTGCGTATGCACAGGCTTTGTCTAAATCTGATCGGGCCCAAGTTCCATCCTGTGTTTTAATAGGAGTTACTGGAAGTTTCGGTCTTTTTAATTTTTTGGTTGCTTTCCATAATGAGTAGTTTGTATCTATAGTCGGTGTCAGAGCTGCAAGGTAAGTCTGTAGGTTTTTGTTTACCATAGATTTAGTTAGGTTTTTTAATCTTTGTGATGATTTATTAAATGCTGCCTTATCACGTGGGCAACCCGTTGTATGCCATATTCTTCGTAGCCGTCTTCGCTCTTGAATTTTATTTCTGATATACTCCGGGTATATATGCTCCTTAGTTGTTCCCGTTTTTCTGGCAGGGGTGCATTCATTGATGGCTGAGTGTATTGTTACGTTTAACTTTTCTATCGCCTGCTCTACTTCCTCTTGGTTTTTCAGAGATGTTCGAAGGTTTAACTTTGTGTTGATGTAAAGTTGATATTTCTGCCAGTCTGTCTTTTTGTTATACATTTTTAATGGGACTTCAGTAAACGTAATATTTTCTGTAATATTGAGAACAATTGGAGTATGATCAGAAGATAAATCAACTATCGGTTCTGTGTGCATATTGTCGATGGGCACGTTTCGAGTTATAAAGAAATCTAATAAGTCTGGGATTTTTCTGTGATCTGTGGGCCATTATGTAGGTTCTCCTGTAGACGAAACTTCTAGATTGAGGGCCTCTACAGCTTGGAACAGCTGCCTCCCTCGTGTGGTTATGAGCCTGGAGCCCCAGTAAGAGTGTTTTGCATTCCAATCTCCACCAGTTATAAACCGGTGTCCCAGTTTAGAAAAGAATTGTATAAATTTCTCTTTGGTGATCGTGTATCTGGGCGGGCAGTATACTGCTGATAGAGTAATTCCAGTGACTCTGTCGTGCACTTTGATTTGTGTTGTTTGAATTTCAGCAGCGTTGTCTGACTCGAGTGGGTAGTGCTTTATATTTGATTTAATTAGGACTGCAGTTCCTCCATGTGCATTTCCCGACGGGTGGTTAGTAGTGTATAGATTATAGTTTTTAATTGAAATATAGCTTTTAGCCGTAAATCTAGTTTCCGTTATTAATGCAATATCTATCATTTCTGTGTGGAGGAAAGTTTCTAGCTCCAATTTTCTTTCAGTAAGGCCGTTCGCATTCCACGTCATGATTCTAAGGTTGCGGATCATTTTTTTTTAACAGGCTGCTGACAAGTTGGATCATGCGATCCATCATTGTGTCCATCATGTCGATCATGATTGTTTGGAATTTGTTTAACATTTTGTCTAGTACTTCTACGAGGTTATTATTTTCGTTTGTTGGCATGTCATCGTTATTTTTACCCTTTGTTACCTCAGCGAATGTGCGGGAAGGCTGTCTGTGTGGATTATATCTTATGGGTTGCGGTTGTTCTTTGTTTTGAAATAGTGATTGTCTTACTTTATCTGGTTTCTCCTTAGGTTTAAGTTTAAGTATGTGCTCTTTGTATTGCTTATATTTAGAGCAGCCTCTATAGCTTGCCGGGTGTTTCTCCTGACAGTTAGCACATGTAGCATGGGTGTCTTTGCTTTTAGTACAGCTGGAGCTAGGATGGTCGATTCCACATTTAACGCACCTGTATGGCCTGTTACACTGGTTTTTAGAATGACCGAATCTTTGACATCTTTTGCACTGTAATATCTCTTTTTTCTTATATGGGGTCTCAAATGTGACTTTGCAATGATTTATTATATGTATTTTAAAAATGTCTTTGTTGTTGTGTTTGGGTTCTAAATCTACGTAGTATAGTGGTAAAGGCTCTTTTGTGACTCTATGGAGTACATTTACAATTTGCCGGACATCATGGCCATGTTGTTTAAGCTGTTCAATAATTTCATTGGTGTCCTCCGTTTGGTGGAGCCCACGCAGTACTGTTCTGTAGGATCTTTCGCATTTTAATTTATATGTATGATGACTTATGTTATCTGCAATAAACTTATCTCTTATTATTTTATATGCTTCTATAGTTGCAGGCATAATTTTAACAGTGTGGCCTGATTTTAGTGTTGTTGTTTATAGTCATCAGTCTTAACGATTTCCTGTAGAATTTGTTTCAGTGGATTGATATTAAGAACTCCGGTTACAAATATCGGTTGTGGTTTAGGTGGCTTTTCCTGTTCCATGTTCTCTCTGCTTTCTTCTACAGCATCTACTTTGTCTAAATCCTCAAATTGGTTCTGGGTTGGGATTGCATATGAGGTTGTGTTGGGTTTTTTTTTTGCGTTTTCTTGTTGTGTATGGCCATTTTCTATTGTTTTTCTTTTTGATGAAGGTATGCGGTCCTTTTGCCATGCTTTACTTATTTGGGACGTGGTTTTGTTTGCCGACTTTTCATTGGCTCCATCGGAGTTAGTGCGTGTTCTTATGAACAAGCTCTTGTGGAGTGTTTGTTGGATTAGGTTTGGAGGTTGATTTGTTTGATTTGTTTTATTTTCAGAATTATCCATTTTGTTCCCACGAGTAAGGACGAAGTACAGGTCACTTAGGGGTGACGCCATTCCCTAAGAAGGCGAAATACAACTGCATTTGCCAGGTCTGCAGAGGTTGGCGCTAGAGACTGATCACCCTATCAGCCATGCATCCAATTGGCGCGTTTCCCACCGTTGGATTAGGGTAGTTTTTGAAGAGGTTGTCTTCCTCTTGGCCCAGGCGGTAAAGCCAAGACCACCGTTCTCGCATGACATGACTACAAGTTTACGGGTTGTGCTGGTCATTTCCTTCCAGCACTGGCAGGCTTGTTAGGCCTGTTGGGTCGGGTTAATTACCGCCGCCCGAAACTCGGCGTTGTTACTCGTTTCGCACCACCCGGGGGACACGTGTAGGGTGAGCCTAGGAAAAGGTGGTAAGTCCTACGGACGCGAGTAACATCATCCCCCTACACTAACACTAGTGAAAGCTTAACAGAAAACAATACGAATATAATGTATAAAGGTTACATAGGTAATTGATAACCTTTTCTAGGCTTCATCGTTAATTAATAAATCAATAAATCAATTTCTTTATTTCGTCATCAAATGTAGGTTAAATGTACAGGTGGTTTTTTAAATTATTGCCGATTATCAGTTCCCAACCAATTTTTCGCATAAGTTATGATCAAGTGTCAACTTATCAAAAGATTTCGTTTTATTTTGACGACCGCTTTAGCCTAGTTGGTAGTGACCCTGCCTACGAAGCTGGAGGTCCCGGGTTCGAATCCCGGTCAGGGCATTTATTTGTGTGATGAACACGAATATTTGTTCCTGAGTCTTGGATGTTTTCTATGTATTAAGTATATATTTATTTATATAAGTATGTATATCGTCGCCTAGTACCCATAATACAAGCTTTGCTTAGTTTGGGACTAGGTTGATTTGTGTAAGATTGTCCACAAATATTTATTTATTTATTTATTTATTTCCCAACCTCACAGTTACCAACTGTACGTTTGGTCTATTTTTTATAAAGTCACTTTTCATAATGCCAACTTTCGAGTAGGTAGTATAATGTTTGAGTAATATATACATTTCGTCATATAATATTTACCAAAATATTTTATTGAATAGGGTTTCATTTAGTAACTGTAATATAATTAATCCCTTAAAAACATTTCATGTAAAAATAGGAAAAATTTCGAAACTCTTTCACCGTAAAAAATTGTGAGATATTACTTAGAGCCAAGTCTGGCATTGTTATTAATCTTTATTTGCTTACTAAACAAAATTTTGCGACTTGAGAATCACATAACCTTACCCACCCATTCATTAGTGTTTGCATACACTATGTCCTATTGTGTGATTGCCAAGTCACAAAATTTTATTTAGTAAGCATAAAGATTAATAAACAATGCCTGACTTGGCTCTACTTAATACAACTTTTTACGTTGAAAGAGTTTCGAGACTTGGCCTATTTTTACATGAAATGTTTTTTATGGGACCTCACTTCTTTTTGGATGTAAATGTGTCAATACAAATTTATGAATACATCTAGAACTAAAAACTTTTCATAGATGCAGGAACTACAAAAGTATATCATTTCTCCGCTGCTATGGCCACGTCAAGAGAAGAGAAGAAGACCACGTGGTACAAATTGCGCTGAACCTACCAGAGCAGAGGAGAGACAGAGGCCGCCTCCCTTCCACATGGCGGAAAACATAGAAAGATACTTCAAAAAAGCCCAATTGCCTGAGTAGACAACCCGAGATCGTATGACTTGGCGCAGAAAAGTGAGGAGACCCGACCCCAAATAATGGGATAAGGAGAAGATAAAGAAGATATTTGTATAGGATTACAATCTTAGGTACGCAGTTTGTGATATACAAACTGCGTACCTAAACATGACTGAAATTGCAACATTTTTAGGTCTTTTATGACTTGATACGCTAAAATATAATTATGTTAAAAATTAGAAGCTTGTGGGTCTGCTAGATGTACCTTAAAATTATGAAGATCGGTCAGTTTGTCAGTGACAAACTGACTGGCTGTACTTTCGTCCATACATATTTTTACGCAGTCGCTAGCGAGTACGGTCATGTAAACTCATGGTAAACGCACAGGGACGTCTGCCGCGCGATCCTGACAACACAGACACTTTTATAGCCTCTATTCGTCCCGGTACCGCCGCATATCGGGTAGAGTCAGCCCGACCCAGGTCGGGCCTAGCCGAGTTTCTTGCTGGACTCTTCTCAGGCTAGGCTAGGTTTAGTGAACCAGCGACAAAACTTCCAGTAGCTCGATTCCACTCACACCTCAGGGCCTGTAGGCCTGTACTCCGAAGTTCGAAATCCGACTTCGTATCGTACCGTCCCTTTCATTCTCGTGTTATATACTATATGAGTGAAAAGGGACGGTACGATACGAAGTTTGGATTTCGAATTACGAAGTAGCCCCTCAAATTTGGATACAACCGCTGAATCAATCTCACAGGAGCGCAAACTCTTAAGAGTATTCCAGTGTTCCAAACCACACGCGTGGTCGTGTCGGAGGTTTTCCCTGAATTTTCCTCAGCCCACTCGCCAATCGCGCACTCCTATTGCTTTATTGAGCCCAGTCTATAAAGACACAGTCAGGTTCATAAAAATAAAAAAAAATGACCAGGGATATCGTGAATTTACACGGAGAAAGAAAAAAATATAAAAAATAACGTAATAGGATAAACATTTATATACAATATTCGTCATATTGGTTGTAAATTATCAGAAGAGCAATTGCGTCGGCTTTTACAAACTACTCAAAATCGGCATTATACGTCGCAACAGCTATACTGTGGCATCTCTTAATGAGCCAGGGGCCGATGTTGTGGATTTCAGGGACGAGCTTTCCACTATTCCTAGCACGTGCCAAACCGTTAGTATTCGTAGCAGACTTACGACTTTGTATTTCCATGTATCCTAATTAGATTTTCACTCTAGCAAACCAATCTGCAGTATTGTCAAATTCTCCATATCTAACCAATGTGTTCAAGGTTTGCACCCCTTTGGACTCTGAGTGAATATTTCACTAACTTTATACTAATTATATAGCACATTATAAAATACGAGAGTTCCGTAGCGGCGTCCCGACGCCGCTAAAATACTGAAATTCCGATAGTTATTCAGAAAAGGAACAACTATAGGTATAGATAGATTTCTGTAATTTGTGCCTCTTTTAGGAACACCAAAAATATCTGAAAAAGGGGTCTTAAAAATCGACAGTTCCTTTTCAGTGCCACATTATGCCGGATCAAAGCCATGCCTAAAGTAGACTGCTAGCTAAGTTATCCGGACAGCGTGGATGCGGCACATCATCATCATCAGTCGTTCCCTCGACGCTGAGGACATAATGTCCAATTATTACTGACCAGACTCCTCTATAGGCTCCTATCACCAATCACCTATCACCTTATGCATGGCCTCGTGCAGATATAGTTGCAGGACACCAGTGATTTGGGTGCTCTACCTAGCGGGTAGTCTGCCCCGGAACCTGTGCCCTCAACTTTTCCCGTCATAATATTTTCTACTGGCTATCCGAAGAACATCGTGAGAACTCCCCTTTCTTCACAGTACCCGCTCCACGATGCGCCTCAGGTAAGGAGGGACTCCATGATATTGGAGTGGCATTGGGGCCCGCATTTTCAACATATTCCGAAGCGAGGATTCTTTTCAACATATTCCCGGTCTCGTCCAGCAATACCATGGGCCTCCACCCGGAATAGGAGTTCGCTGGGCGATTTGCCATTCCGAGGATAAAAAAGTCTTCTAAAGGCTAAATCGCCAATAGGAATTGTACTCCTATCGGCGTGCAAGGCACTGTTAAGAATAATAATTATTACTTATTAATAGAATTGACTGTATATATGAAATAAAATAATATCTGACATGTAATTTTGACATTATGAATAAAGGAATATGAATAGATTAGATAGATAAGATTAGATAATTTATTTCACGATAAGGAATTACATTATAAATTTGCACACATGTCAAAATTACAAGAATTCTTATCATGATCGTCATAACAGGAAAATTAAAAATAACATAATGTCGACCAGAGTAATACAAAACACGATAAAAAGTAAACAGAAAAATAAATGCATCTTCCATTCGGAATCGTCAGTCAGATAAAAATAATAATAACAATGTCCATTACAAAATACAAATTTCAAAACACAAAAATACAAATCACTTGATTTCAAATTGAGTTATAATTATTATACAAATATAAGGTCAACAAAGATGCCAAGAGACTATAACAGAGATGGACGTCCACGAAAATGAATGGCTTAAACCTAAAGAGGTTTTCTCTCAAAATTTTGAATATGCGAAGAGTTTGTATAATTATAATGACAATTTAATACTGGCATAGAAGAAAAAAAAATTAAATGTTGACGTTGAATTAAATAACGATACAATACGTCTGTCATTCATGTAAACATTGTAAAAAGATCGTTTATTTTGTATTTTGTTAATTTTCTTGGGGTTGTGGATATATGTCGCCGATTCAAACCATATAATTTCTCATACTGAAGAACTTACTACAGGTTTGAGTTCAGTTATTGTTTATTTTTTTACTGTGTTATGTCAATTCAAAACAGGAGCCACGTCGCGTGACGTCACGCGGCCAAAGTCTCGTGGTCAGCGCAAAGTAGTTTTTTAAAATCAATTTTATAGTCCTTTCGTTAAAAAATATGAAAAAAAATTAGTTTTATGCAACTCTCCAGCATGAGACGAATCTTATGACATATCATTTATTAAAATCGGACCATAACTGTAGATCTGATGGGGTGTACAAAAAAAGGCCTCGCGTAATCTTCTTCTTCTTCTTCTAAATATATAAAAGAAGAAGTCCTGATCTACCAACAACGAACAGCCGAAACTACTGCAACTAGAAACTTCAAATTTGGTCCAGAGCTTACTTTTATGAGGTATGCAAGGGATAAGACGGGATATTGGGAAATTCCACCCCTAAGGGGGTAAAACAAGGGATGACAGTTTGTATGGGACGCGTAATCTAAATATATAAAAGAAGAAGTCCTGATCTACCATCAACGCACAGCCAAAACTACTGGAACTAGAAACTTCTCAATGAATTGTGTCTTGCTCGATAGATTATGGTTTATATAAATATCTAAAAACTGTGTAAATGTTTTGCTTATATGTCCTTGATATTCAACGTTCATTTCAGGAACTATTTTTCTTTGATTAAATTGCATTAGATTAGTTTTTTCTAAATTAATTGGTAAATTATTATCAATAAGCCATTGAAATACATTGTTAATAGAGCTATTAATGTCGGTTTCATAGTCAGTTATTGTTATGTTCAATAAATACTGTGCTATCGTCTACAAAAGATATCATTGGATGTCGTGTGCCAGTAGTAATATCGTTGATATATATTTTTAACCGTTAACTGTAGCAACTTAACATACGTATGAGAAGTTTACAATAAAAACAAATGAAAATGATTTGATTGCCGTAGTAGGAGTTCCTTTGTGAAGGAGGGAAATGAGGCCCGCGAATGTTGGTTTGTGGCAAACAATGAGTCTGCAATTTGTGGGCGACGACGGTCGCTTTGTTGATGCGAATCAAAACCTTAACAAAATAGAGCTTTTAGCTCAGCAGAACCGAATTTAATTATACTTACTAAGCACATAATTATTCTAACCCGCTCCCAGTTAGTAAATAATTATGAAGGCGCCTCCATCCCGATGTTGAGTTCCGTTGTGAACATTATTTATCGAGTACTAAGCACTACACTCGGAGCCCTGCGGAGACAGGTTTTCATTCATTAGTTACAGACGCTCAAAACCGCATTGCGTACCTTTTCTGTCATGCTCGAGAGAGAAATGATGAGGCAATTCTATTGTTGTTTCAACTAAATCACGTTATATATATCGTTCCAATGTAGAGTTGTGAAAAGAAGAACACCCCATTAAATGTTTTCGGTTTCGCCGCCATCCTAAAAACAAAAATAAATCGGTAACAAACTCCTTTGGCTCACATTTCTTGTTCAGAGAATAAGAGAGAAACCGTGAAAAACTTGGCAATTTCCTAAATGGGCAATTTTATCGATATTATGTCGACAGTCTGGTAAAATAATAGCAACGAACGGAAAACGAATGTAACATACCTATCCGTTGTACAATACAACGGATAGGTATGTTACTCATCATAATATTTTAAGGGTGCATTAAATCAGTAAACAATGAACGATTGTCATATTTGATGATTTTAATGACTATTCTAGTAAGGCTATCAAAACAATTTGTTTGTAACATTTCACGCATACCTATCTAATGATAGTTTATCATTTACATAAACTACTCTCCCGGCCAAAAAAAATAGCATTCTATTGCTATGTGCCCGGAGTTCTCCGGCTCTGGGAGATAACGGCCTAAAGTAACTTCGACTTCATCATGTTATTTATATTGGTACTGGATATGTTTTATGGAATACAATTTAATTTTATCTTGTTCAGCGTGATTAATTGATAATGTTTATTGAAAATGTGATATAGGAAAAGTAAAGTATAATTTACGCTACTTGAAAAAATACCCTCAATCAACCAACGCGTAAAAAACATGGGATGTGTTATTTATCATACTAATATTACCATAAGAAAGTCGGGCCATTCATCACAAACTGCTGACTTTCCTTTTATGCCTAGAGGTTAGAGTGAACGCGCAAGGGCGTAAAAGAAGGGATCTGCCGCTTAGATTATTACGTATAATTTGCTTACAAAAGGCTGAGAGCCGTTAATTTTTTATATATTACTTTGGGGCCCAGGTAAAGCCGCCCTTACCCCAAACGTATACTATATTACCCAAACACCTAACCAACCACGACCCTCGCGGTCCTGAAAAACTTTACCAGGATTGAGGTATACAGACACCTATACCAGGCAGACCTATAGATGTAATTCAAGTATTACTAAGGTACGTATCTGCTTCGGGTTTAAAGTTTTTCATCTAATATTCTACGTTTATCAGGTTTTCACGTGTAATAATTCAGAACATTGGAAAACAACTTTATTGTGTTTTCAACCAGTGCTGTTCAACGTATAACCAAATTTAGTAAAATTTTAACGTACATAATAGGCTGGTGTTTAACTGAAACAAATGCTTGAACGTATAAATATTTTCAATTATCGTTCGGGATAAGTACGCCAATGGGGAAAATGCACCTACTATAAAAAATATACAGATAGTTATTACGTATATATATAACGACTTCTTACATCCTTGCAACAAACTACAACAAACATTTTGTTGATATTTTTGGTAAGTAGTAGGTGCACTTACCCTGCTAGCGCGTTTGTCCCAACTTGCACCTTTGCAACAAAGTTTAGATTATCATATACTAATGAATAAATCCAATGGTCGAAAGGAATATACAGATCCCAAAGTTACAATTAATATTGCAAATAGAACAGGTGTGTAGTATATAGTCTACCAAGAGAGGAGAGTACCTATAAATCGTTTGCAAGTCTCACCGCACAAAGCGAGCCACTGTGACAGCCACGTTCGCTTATCTTAATTGCCTGCGCTGATATCATCCATCTGAGATTTATCCGCAGGACTGCGGACCGAGAGGTAAAAAGTTTAACGATACCGAATCGCCGATTCTGTTTGCGTTTTGTGGGTAATTATCAGTAAGTAAATATCTCTTAATAGACAATTTATTTGATTCATTATTATGTAACTAGTCTTTGCCCGCGACTTCGTCCGCGTAAACTTCCACTCAATATTTCCTCCCTTCGAGGGATGACTTTCGGGATAAAATCTAACTTATATGTTAATCCAGGCTATACATTCTTTGCCTACTAAGTTTCGTCAATCATCATAATGCGTTCAAACGTTCCAAACATCTAAACATCTTAATGACATTTATAATGTTACTTATTAGGATTATCAGGTTAGTTATATACTATATTTTTCCATCATAAGGTACTAAATAACCTCATTGGTAAATAATGTTGTCTTACTCATCATATCACATTTCAATGACGTTGGCGGCCGACATTCAGGTCCAGTATTGGGCAGAAGGGGAAAGGTCCCCAATATCTTATCTCTGTCTTTCAAAATCAAAATGATAGAAAATCTACGGAGGATGGAGGAAGGGGCCTACCCCTTCTGTCAAATATCGCGGATGGAATTTCGACCCGTGAGACAATTAGGTACCTTTAACTATGGAAAATAACATTTAGATCTAACTTACGCACGCTCGAAAATGTTACGTATTCACCGTGAATGAAATGTCTGTCATTTTTCAGATTTTCTCTCTTATCTCTTAAACTAAGGATATTTTGGTTCCATATTGTGTACAAAGTTAAAGAGCGTTAAGGGTCATACTTAGTTGAAAAAACAAAAGTCGTCCCTCCTGTGGTCAATAGTTAACGGCTTATGTGCATGTTAGCTATGTTATTATTACAGGGATTTATAGAAACGAAGACACTGTTTATGCGGGTTACTGGTCCAATCTAAAATTAAGCTTTGTAGCCCTTAACTTTTGGTATGTCCACAGAAAAGACGCGAACCTAAATCTGCGTATGACCCTTAAATGCCCTACAAGTTCATTGCTAAACCATATTTTCAGGTCTACTATTAACGGAGATTCAGCCGATATAAGTTTAGTATGGAGGCAAATTTACAAAAATCGTCTTGTTTCATCTCGAGGCTTCTCCTTAGCGTAATTCGGAATGATAAAACGTCACACGCCATTGAGCTGTCATTGAATGAAAAATCAGGAAAGATAACCTGACCTTGGTGGAAGCCACGCGTAGACAAGACGCGCATGGTGGCATAATTTGTGTAGATATTTGATTGAATTCGCGGCTTGACCTGGTACAATTGACCAGCGCGATGATTAATTAGCGGTAACGTAATTATTCAGTTCACGCGGATATCGAATTGTGCGGTTTGGAGAGCATTGTGAGTCGCTCGCGCACCGAGGCCTGCGACAGGTATCTGCTGATCCTTGTTCCCAGGGCCGGCGTTGGTACCAACTGCTGGGCTCTGCTCGGAAGAAAGAAGTCCAGCGTATTTGTAATTGCTAGAATTAAGTTTAGCGGTACACAACCGCACCCGTTGTTCAGGATAATCCCAGCTTTGGATGAGGCCTCTATATGGACCCGTGGTCTTCGAGTTGTCCTGGAGCGAACACGTCTTCTTCAAGATTTTCGTCGACACGGCTTCTATATATACCTTAAAATGGTTTGTATGTGTTCCTGTTTGTGTCCAGAATACGAATTTACTGATTTTAAGAAATGGAGGGGAGGCAGCCATAGCTGTTACGTCATAAAGATGGCGGACGATTTGTCTCAATCTCAGATTCAATGTTCCCAATCGGTACGTGTTAGGTGTCGTTTGAAAGCTTATTAATCGTAATACAAGAATTAGTTTAAGATATATAAGCGAAAATCAAAAAATAGTCAGACATTTAGGCACTATTTTTTACGGAAGCGACTGCCGTCTCACCTTCCAACCCGAGGGGAAATCAGACCTTATTGGAAGCGCTCAGTTAATAACCACTCAAAGCTATCACCCATCCAAGAACTCACCTCGGCCGACGTTGCTTAACCTCGCATAGCGTACGCGGTACGTGGCTGCCGCTGGGCCACGAGCGCTCCCGTATAGAAATATATTAAAGCCCGAACAGAAATATATGACCATGCGCCATGATGCGGAATTTCATTAGAACTAATTTCTTACACGGGCAATAATTATAATGATAGGTTGTCAGACTGGTCAGCGTCACAGTTGTGGAATATTTCAATAATAGTAGTAGTGAACATTAAATGATAAGTGGCAAAAGATGCCCAAAACAATTCAGAGTAAAAATGCTCGGGAAATGTAACTATTTCGCTGCAAAATATTTCAAAATTAATAACATGTTATCAAGTCAAAATGTCATTATTCCGACTATGACATTACTGACCTGTTGTCATAAAAATGAGAATAATAGCGTCCTCTTGACAATGGTCATCTAATACTGGTCGGGCTTTACCTACCAATAATAAAACTACTTACAACCAAATTAGAAACAAGTAAAAAATTTAAATATAAAACCAAATTTAACCTAAAATTGGAAATAAATACATTCTTCTTTTGTCTATCTGGGTTGCAAAGCACTAATTTTAGTAATTTAACAACTTACTCCAGTAACTTTATACAATCAGAGCTTGCGTCCAAACCGGTAGTTCTGATTTTTTGCAGACTTGTTTATGATGTTGGCCCAATGAATTATCCAAGTTTGGGACCTCGCGCCCCGAACGCAATTTTGTCAAAAATTTAAAAACCGATTATAACCCTAAAGGACTAGTTGCTAATAGTACCTTCTCAGGTACAATAAGAGGCTAAAATTGTCTTTGTAGACCCAATAGTGCACACTACTCCATACTTTCAGGCGATAAGGTTACTGGATTACTTAACTAAGAATCATTTATCATTAACTAATTATTTTTGTATTGACCTTACATTTTAATATGATACTGAACGGGCATGAATGGGAAAAAGATTTCAATTTAATAATGCACTGCAATTTGGGCTTCGAAAGCTCCGATCCACTATTAAAAATAACGGGGCACGTACAGTAAACATTTTCAGAGTATTTTTTCGAGGCTGCTCTACGACTATTTGCTTTAATGGTGATAAAGCAAATAGTCGTTATACCGCAGTTGGTCTGGTTCAACGCTCATTCAAAACGTGCGAAAAGGGATGCCTACGGTATTATTTACAGTTCTTTCTGTTGTCTGCTTAACTATTATCATGATTTAAAAAAATACTTGTGCCTATAAATCTAAGGTACGATTTAAAGTTTGTACGTATCATTTATTATCCATAAAAATCAATTTCCCGGTGCAGTGTGTCCCATTCCCGAGTGCAGAAAACGTTAATTCAGCGGTCAGACACCGCGTCGGTAAATGTGTCATGTTAATGGACTTCCGTGGAATATCGGGACATCCTATACGTTCTATGGTCTACCAATTTATTTTATCACGCAAGTGGTATTGAAAGAAATACGAGGTACGACGGCAGAGCTGAATTTATATTCAACATCCATTGACCTTATCAATTTAGTTAAAGTTCTGTGGACGATTGGTTTCCTTGCTTTTGTCTTGTGAAGAAGGTATTTGATGCTTAGTGAGTTTAGGTTGTCAACCGATGATAAAATACTTTTCCGCATAAATAAATACCTACTTTACTTTGTGTATGGACTGTTTGATTGTCAAAGTAGAGGTGAACAACTGAACTTCTGCAAGACAATATCATCCATCATTCAAACGTGTCTAAATCGAAAGACAATCAGTCAATAAATATTTATTTGATATTTACCTGAACTTGGCCTATTAATAGTTAACATGTTTTACTAAGTCGAAATACTCGAAATGGTGGTGAACAGATCGTACATAAATAACGAGGAAGCGCCCCACTCCTCAATTCGTAGTAGTTTGGGTTTCGTCCATAATTTTAAATTACTTGTGACCTGAGGACTGAAAAATTCATTCATCTCATTATTCCTAAAGTATTTAAGAGGATTCCTCGATTCTGTTAACCACGCACCCCGTAAAAGAGACACGCTTAATGTCTTTCACACACACCAAAACGGATTCCAACACTCTTCGAGGATGGGTTTGTTTTAGACAAATGCCGATAAATTAAATATCTGACTGTGTGAAGTTTTATTACGTTTCCTCTTGACAGAGTTTAGATGAGATAAAGTACCATCATATTCACTTAAATGTGTCTTTTAATAATTCGTTGTTTTAGCAGGCTGAGTAAAAATTTTAATCATATAGTCAAGAATGCGCATGAAGAACGCGGTATTTTTGCTAGCTTGTCTAGCTTGAGACACTCTTAGTCCAATAGAGTTCGAAGTAAATGGCGATAACCGTTATAATTTTTTTGTATAAGCCCGCGTATGGGCTCTATGTATGTTTTTAAACTTCATCTCAATTTAAACCCTATTATCTACTCCAATTTGTGGCACCAGGTGCCTTCAACGGCCCTCGTAAATAACATTATAAATGGCAAATTAAGTTCTTATTGAATCTGATCGAATTCTGTTCACAATCAGCAGTGTATTCAGTTTTTAGAAGAAAAAAATGGTAACAGTATAAGTAACATAAATTATGAAAAAAGGTACTTGCTTAAAACCTGCTCTCAATTCGCTTCAACATATTCGCATTTAAATTTGTTTCGCCTCCTCATTCTGACGCGTCAGCATGGTAACGCAGATGAGCACAGCGTGAAACAGATCGATATGATCGATATAAATTGGTTGAATGATCATCATTAATTTAAGAGCTAACCTTTTGTCGGTGGAGCAAACTCCATATATATCTCTTTCTTAAGCCTTCTCTTTTGAGATACATCAACTTTTTACTACCAACATGAAAATGTTTCTTTCAAGAGAACGTTGATCAGGATTCCGTACCAAAAAGGTAAAAAAAGGAATCTGTCTGAACCTGTTTCACTCTGTCTGTCTATTATATCGCTGTATATCAAGAACTACATGCTATAGATTTTTCTTTGGAATAGTTATAAACATGAGTAACCCAGATACATGTTGAACATGATTTTTTGATATATATATTTTACTGTGAAAAATGACCAATACAAAGTGGGAAAAATTTCATCATCAATAAACAATACTATATTTCTAATTTATTCATCTCTGCATGTAGTTTTGTTTGGAAAACTGCTATAAAATTATGCTGAAAGTACCTTTAATAATTCTTTTGATAGTGTACGAATCCCTAGGCGCGGGAGTCGGACTCGCACTTGACTAGTATTTTTTCCGTAACAATGATGTCATTATTCAAATTATGAATGTAATTTAGTTTTCAGCATAATGAATAAAGGCACATTAAGATTGTAACGACACTCTTTTCACGCAAAAACGTAATTTCCTCTCCTTTTTATTCAAAAATCCCTCTAATAGCGTATGATTAAGCTTAAGTGCCACGGCAGCGACAGTCTATTGTAATGAGTCAAGAAATACCGTTTTGTTACAAAGAGTCGAGTTTATTAAAGTGTTGGACTTATGATTTACTTCATTTGATTCTATTTTTACTGTGTACGTATATTGACAGTGTTACGAGTAGTATACATACACTCACGAACGAAATATTTCTATGTTCTTTATAAGTTAATTAATTTCGAAACAAAAGACGTACTGTCAGAATTTTAACCAGGTTTCTGGATATAATGCATATAATATAAAATACCCTTAAGGGTGGCTAAAATCTGAACTAGTTGACATTGCTACTGGCACGGTTGGGTAGCCAGACTTCAGCTTTAATTTTATTAAAATTACACTTTTCAGGGTTCCGTAGTAAACAAGGAGTCCTTATAGTTTCGTCATGTCCGTCCGTCCGTCCGCGACTTACCTTAGTACTAGAAAGTTGTAATTTGGCATCAGTATATAGATCAATTACGCTGTAGTATGGCGTTTGGCCTCTTTCAGTGTTTAGCAGTAACTATAGTTTACTGCGTTATAAACGCATGTTGCTTGTATCAGCTTGTATATATAGCTAGGTCCGAATATTGATAAAAAGAACTCTACTACCAACAACACTGAGTTTACCTCGAGTCCAAATTCCGGGACACCCACCATCCTGTAGATGGGGACCTTAGCCTAATGGACCGAAGACGAATCGAAACGAACGAAGCAGTCAGAAAAACCAAGAACCGAATTATATCAAGAAAACTGAAGCGAAAACTAAAAAACAAGATACAATATTAATGTATTTTTTGCGGAAAGAAGAATGAAGTTAATATGAGTTTAATGAATGTTAAATTTGAAGAATCCTGTACATATAGTACAACTCCCACAAAACGGTACAATAAAACATTAAAAAAAATTGTTTAGGGTAGCTCTCGTACACGTAATGTGGTGGATGCAATTTTTTTTCTTTCAAACCCCATCGCGTGGGAGATCGCTGGATGAGTCGTTCAAAAATAATAAGCTTGAAAGTAATAATTTTTGTTATCGTCAAGTGACCCCCCCATTTGGCTGGCAGTGGGGCGCCCAAAGCTACCAGCTAAATGGTGGCTACGGGGCATGTAAAAAAATCATGGTAGTACTATATATATTGAATTTAAAAGGAAAATTTCAAAACTAGTTTAGCACGTTGCTAGTTGACGAGTACTAGCCAAACTTAAGATATGTAGTTAAATAAGCAAACTTTCGTACAAAGGGGGAAGGCAGGGCACATGAATTTTAATTCCAGTGCCACATTTAGCAATTATAAGTTTAAAGTAGCAGAAAATAAAATGAAAATGGGATATTGCAGTGATAGGTTGCGAGCACATCGCCCACAACACTCTACAACCCGGTTCCCATAGTCGGCTCTTAAGACACTCAGGGGAAGAAAGGGGGAAATGCTTTTATAAACCCGCTGAAAAAAATTGGCTTCACAAAGCACAATATTAGTTTTGTACATTTTTTATTGTTTCAGGGACAAAAAACTTTAATGGCACATTTAAGTTAATTTATGTACGAACACAATCTGTTTATTGTCGGACTGATAGTTGTGACGCACACAACTTTATTTTGTCAATTTCAAATTTACTAAACTTTATTGTTACAGTAACAGTAATACGTTGTGAATTTATTAACGTTTAACATTGTCCGAATTTCACAAAGTTCAACCTAATGAACCTGACAACGTTTTACGTTTTAACGTTTGAGGTGGCGACAACGCGCAAAACTTAGCATTTGTCAAATTATTCAAATTTACTTAATATACTTTATTGTTATATTAACAACAATAGGAGATACGTGGGTTAATATCCCAATTTCCCGCTAGATGTCGCTGTTCCGTCCGTTGCGCGCCCATAGTAAATTGTACATCGCGGTGTTAAGATTTTTTTCAGAATCATCATCCTCCTGTCGGTTTGTCCACCTCAAGACCTTACTTCATAGGATCATTTCTATAGTAAGCTCTTCACCAGGCTATCACTACGTGAGCTGGGTTGCTACCGCGAACCACAAACGAAGTGTTCCCTTTCTATCGCACTTATGTAGACTTACAAGTGCAACCGAAGAGAGAAAATTTCGTTTGTGGTTCGCGGTAGCCCCCTGACCCCATCTACGAAGATGAGTCGGGGCGCGGTGCCCTGAGCGTGAGGTAGGAATTGACAACGTTGTAACATTGTCATTAAATTTTGTGTTTCCAAAAATTGTTGCGGAATGATGTCATTTTGACAATAATCTGGCGACAATAAAAACGTTGACTAATATGCAAAGTTACTATGTGAGCTCTGTGCCGTTAAAGTTTTTTGTTAGATTGGCAACGTTGCAACATTGTCATTAAAGTTTGTGTTTTCAACAATGGTAAAAATTGTTGCAAATGATGTCATTTTGACAATAATCTGGCGACAATAAAAACGTTGACTAAGCTGCAAAGTTACTATGTGGGCTCTGTGCCGTTAAAGTTTTTTGTTAGATTCGCAGTAATTTTTTCTCAGTGCGGCACCACACGGGAGATTTTATAAACTTTACTTCGTAATAAGTAGTCGTCCGTTGAATTATTAGTCCTGTTAGACTATGCCATTCATCACATAAACTTAAAATAGACAACGATATCAGAAATGTTCTTGTTTCAGGCGACGTCGTTCAATTACGTCGTTGGCACTACCAAATTTACGAAGTTATCTGATAGTTAGTCAGTTGTTTGGAATATGTTATTAGCTGGTGAAAATTTATCAAATTGTCTATTGTTAGCGGGTTCTTAAAAACCAAAACCATACATTTCGACTTGTTTTATGGCGACACGCCGCAGGTATGGGCCATTTTGTGAAAAATTGCGATGCCATGGTTGATCTTTCAGAATTTGTTTTTCGAAGTGCGGCCGGGTTTCTACTCTTCACATTGTTTGTCGTAGAGTTTATTTCATAAAAAGGGCATCTTATCACAGAGTCTCTTTTAGTAGGTAACTATATTTGCGCGGTGTAATTATTACTCATCAGTTTCTCTTGGAAAATAACAATAAAATAAAATAGTTCCCTCTTTGACTTGTTTGTGTATAAGGGCTTCAGTCGGGCGTAGTACTTAGAAAGCCACTATTTCTCGATGCAGCCCCGGCGTGAATAGCTCGCAATAGCAAGGTTTCCAATATAAGCCTTTACATGAAACTTATAAGCCTTGTATTACACAGGTGAAACTTTGAACATGAGATGCTTTGCCGCCGTTCTTCTTCAAAGTAAAATGTATATATATATTTACATAATAATTACAATATTGGTTATTAATACATGCTAAGTTAGTTTCGTTCTCGTACGCTATTTGTGGCGTGTAACAGAAAAAGAGTAGTAATTACTAGCATTCAGTTGGGGTGACGCATTTGAAATGTTGTGGTAACGCAAAATGCTATTACACCTATCTCCTTGACAGCGTATCGCACTAACGTAGGTAGGTACCTGATTCTTAAAGAACTCAAAATTATAACTCGCCTCTTTCGATGATCTCGGTTTTTTGGCACTTGGCCGGATGACGTGAGCCAAATACTAGCTTGAAAAAGCTGATGATTGCCGATGACGTCGCGAAACTCAGTGCTGGCGAAAGCTGGCCAAGTTTGCTCGACACTGCAGTCAAAAGCGACCAATGGTGGTAAAAAACTCCCAGTCACGAAGTTTCGACTAGGATGAAAAACAAGCCCATGTTAAGCAAGGAACACGTATATTCTGATGACGAAGAAGTGTGAATAAATTGCTTGACTAAGCCTCAGTCCATTCCGTTATTGTAATTTTCAATGCGCTGCTTTCAAAACTTAGTAGTTAAGTGATGGGCAGGCTGGGTACACACGATAACAACTGGAAAACTTTTTACTTAGTTAAGCCCAATCGTTAAGTTAACTGCACCTAATTACCGTCGCTTTCCGCGTGCCTTCTAAATAACTGCGTTCAAAAGTTTACCCAACTCGTAATGTATTCGTTTAACTGATGATTTTGTTCGATTAGTTACAAAGGGTCGGAGGTGAGCGCGCGGGCTTCGCCCTTTAATGATCTAATTTGACAAACGCCGCTTCTGTGCACTTGAATATTATAATTGGAGTTGAGTTAACAAGTGGCAAAAATGTTATTTTTTTAATTTGGATATTTTTTCAAATCCAAGTCTTAACCTAAATTTCAATTTTTACCGCAATGGAAATTATATAGATATAACATCATATCGTGAGGCAGACGTGACCAGTACTCCATTATATGTTATTAACTTATATATGATGACTTATACACGATGATGATTGCGCTAAAATTTTTTACAGAGTAATTAATTTTAGAATTAAAAGAGGATTTTTATTCTATATCCTGCTACTTAACAATCTGTTTCTTCGGAACAATAATTTAATATATTGTCAGATTATTCTCAGTCAGTAGATAATAGATATATCTTCCGCCGAGATGTGAGCCCACGGTGCACTGGGGCCATTCTTATCTTTTGTCTGAGAATCTTGTCGCTAGGTCTGGTATACAATTTCTCTTGAGGCGAGAGTATCATAGACTGCCCACTCCCTGCATTTTTCTCTTATCGATTTGTATACTTCTTTAGTTGCTGGCATGTTTTTAACTACGTGTTCTGACCTGAGCGTTTTCATAATGTAATTATCTGCTGTTGTTATTAAATTTATGTTATTACACTTCTAAGAGCGTTGATGTCCAGGACCACGGTTGCGAATATTGGCTCTGGTTTTGGTGGCTTTTCTTTTTCATTATTATCTTTGTTGTCTTTCTCATTGCCCAATATTTCACATTGATTATGTGTGGATATTGCGTATACAGTTGCATTAGATCTTTTCTTTTCGTTTTCTGTCTGTGGTGTTTGGTTGCCACTATTTTTCTATTGGTTTGTCGTATTCTGTCTTGTTTCCATCATTTGCTTGAAATATTACTTCCGGAGCATTCATAGCTTGCGGTTTCGTAGTGATGGAGTTGCTACCTACCTAAGTTTGTTAGATCATGCTTGGATTTGGGTTTGTTTTATTTTTTGGGTTCTCATTCATTTTGTTCCCACGAGAATTGGACGAAATAACAGGTTACTTAGGGATGACGCCATTCCTTAAGAGGGCAGATTACAACGACGTTAGCCATGTCCGTCGAGGTTGATCGCTAACGACTGGTCTCCCACCAGCCATGCAGTGCCAAGCACGAAATTTCACCGTAGGCTTTTGATGATTTTTTATACAAATTGTCTTTTTCATGGCCCACGCAGTTAAGCCAAGGTCACCGATCCTGTGAGAGCCTACAGGGTTGCGGTTTGTGGGAGTCACTTCATACTCTCACTGTGAGACTAAGCAGGTTATGCTGGTTTGGTCGGGTTAGTTAACTGCGGCCGAGACCCGGCGTTGCGTTGTTATTCATTTGGCAATTATGGCACCACTCAGCGGACACGTATAGGGTTGTGTATTAGGTAGTTCCTACGGACGCGAATAACATTATTCCCCTTAGAAAGGGAAAATGTAAAAAAATACCATCGTACCTTTACCTCCGAAGTTTACCAAGAAAAAAAATTAAATTATTAATTAATATTAATATTTTTTTTATTATATAATTAAGCAAATTTATTATATATTATAACGGAACAAGTAAAACCATGTCTCTACTCTACCTAGTTTTTTTTAATCTCCAAAAACCGTGGAAATCTAAAGTAGAAAACCGTCGGCACGCGCCAGGCTTGCACTTGACCGGTTTTTATTTATTTACCTTTGCTGTTATGTAGGGATATTCACTCAAGAAACACAAAGCAACATGTCGTAAGCAATAGGTACTACCATAAAATTCAAGTCAATTTTCATGCATTTACAGTGACTACGAATCCTGTTCGAATGCTGGCGACATTCCACAGCACACTCTGAGAATTTTGAATTCAACTTCAGATGTATGAAAGATTTGGTGGCATTGTATAAATTTATAGGAGCGAGAAAATTTGTAGATTTTATACGCAAACTTGTAATAGGTATCTAAGTACGATTTTGTCTAAAAAGTTGGGGATGATTATTACTTACTTAGCTTACCAGTAAAATGAAATAAGTAGGTATCTACTATTTTTTTTATAAACAGATGAAAGGATTTTCATAAGAAATTGCTATTAGGTACAGTCATCATAAAAAGTTACTACGTAAATGAAGAAGTCAAAAGTTCTTATTCCCTTGCAATAATGACTTTTGAACTATTCATACGCGCAGTTACTTTTGATGGTGACTTGTACTATAATAATCAATTAAGTTGTCAGACGATTACAAAAAAAGGGTATGGAACCCTTCGTGAGCGAATTCAACTCGCACTTGTCCTATTTTAAATCAGTTAAAATGAGTAGCTTAATGAAACATCATATAGTTGACAAAAGGAGAATAGAGAGGTTAGGCACCATGTGTCATGGGCAGAAAGGTTTTATGTGCGGGCTAATCTGGCCGGGGTCGAAGCCCATTAATTAGGTCGGCCGTCCGCTCCTTCGGCGGTTTTTGTGGCTCCCATTGATGTATTTCTTCTTCACAATATCGGTTAGCCGTTACGAACGTGTCCCTCGCTCAATTTCCTCGGATCCTTTACAAAACATTGTAAACTGACCAAAGTAAAACCTTATGGACACTATTTGGATTACAAATACAATGAATGTTTTTATTGAATTAATTGACCTAAAGTAGGTAAAATATTATTTAATAGTTACCTTCTGAAATAATTGTAATGTAATTAATAACTCATGTCATACCAGCAAATAATGTTAATATTTAGGTACTTATTCTTATTTTGAACATATTTGCTCGTAACGTGCCTCTTATTACTTTGATTTAAGGCTCATAATCCAGGATCTTACTCACGCATGTTTTAATTTATTACGACACTTGTGCTGTAATGAATTTATATCCCGAGTAAGATATGATTGGACCTCGCAGCAAGGTAAAAGAACACGGAGCAGTCTTAAATTAGACGGGTTATAAGTTTTTAAAATTTCGGCTCGTTCTTACGCGGCTAAAAATGAATCGTTTGGTGAGTAAATTAACTATTCCTTCTTAAATATAAGTGTTAAATTTAGCAAAATTATCTATTTTTAATAACAATTATTAATTGTTGTCCCTCACTTGTGTCATAATCATAATGTACGAGAAAAAATGACACTGAACTTTATTTTCGTGAACACACATATAGTCCTGTGTTCATACAGTATTTTTATAAAGATACCCGGGCCTTTAGCGTTGAAACGACATGGTTAGAGAAAACAAAAAATGAATCGAGAGGCCGAGCAGTGGCAACAAAAGTGACTCTGGAAATAGCGGCAATCAATAGAAACCCGCGTCGTTTGCCACTACGGCGCCCCACCGGCCCCATCTCCCATATTTACGACTTATGTTCCGTTAATTTACTCTCCATGATTGAATAATTGGTTGGAAACAAATCTATTATTGTGTTAATGTTATTACTTATTAACGGAGTATTAATCATTGCTTGTCCCTCAATAGCAATATTGTCATAAGTTTAACATGTCTCTCTCTCTCTCTCTCTCTCTCTCTCTCTCTCTTCGTGTGTGTGTGTGTGTGTGTGTGTGTGTGCGTGTGCGTGCGAGCGTGCGTGCGCGCGTGCGTGCGTGTGTGTGTGTGTGTGGGTGTTTACGTATCCTAAATCTCAAACGGATGCAAACGTCTTTGAAATTCTTGGCTTTCGATGTGTTTTTAAGCGTTGATTGATAGAAACAAAAGCAGTTTACAAAATATTCAGCTTTCATATTGAAAGTAGTCACAGGGTATCAGCCAATATTGAAGAATTCCAGATTCTGGTTATATTGTTTAGTTTTAGTAGCATTACCATATGCAAATCGTATTAGGGTTTTTTTATATATATCATTACTATAAACTAGAACGTAAATGGGCTGATCAACCCATTATTTTTGTTATTGTATTCCAAGATACACACGAAGACTGTAGTACCACAGCTTCTTAGAAAAATGGGTTTTAATATAGATCCATGCTTAGGAGATGCTCCATAATAAGATGGGATGGTTTCAAAGAGGAATTAGAGGAGTCCTAACCATATCAACAAAAAATAGTCGATTGGTCCAAACACACACACGTACAAACACACCGAGACACTACAGGCAGGTCGAGCAATGAAGAAAATTTATTAGCATATTCATAACCCCAAATTCTAAAACAAATCTGTCCCGAAAGCCCTCAAGATGTACAATAATACTACGAGGGCGGTGTTTACATGTACATTTAACGTGGTCGTGACATCAGTTGTTGGTAAAAACAGCCCGCCTCCCGCGCCTCTCAATTCAAAACACGTTCCAGTACAATGAGAGGGCAAACGTAATACCTATCTGTGCGCGTCATGCCGTACTACACATTGATTGAAAAAGATTGGTTCAAACCAATCACAGGACGTTGTTTGTTTTTCATTTGAGACGTGTAACAATACAGAATAACATTACGAATTAACAATAACGAATACATTTTAATTTACACCCACACTTTTTTAATAAGTACTACATTGGGATCATTTCACTACACAGATTTGGGCCTTTACTGATTTTCTCCTTTCCGTGGAAATTACCAAAGTGAAGGCTGTAAATATAAAGTCTAATTTTTGGTTGCACTATTCTGGATAAACGGTGTTATCACGAATATAATTTTTGCGGTACAATCATTTTACTGTACAAGTAATTATATAAACCGCACACACGTAAGTCCTTAACTATTGACCACAATAAAGGCGTTTTATTTACTATAGTATGCTAGACAGGTATAATCTACTAGTATTTATATATTTTTTTTCTGCTAGGTGATAATATTCTTTATTATAAGATTCATTCTTCTTTTTCATGTATATATTTTTCGGACACTTTTTTTAATGCTGATTTTGGAATAGCCTTCACTTCATTATTGTATTGTTATTTAGAAAGAAGTTTGATTAGAGTATCACCTTAGATAGTTTTGGTAATTACCGAACCTCAGCTAATATCCATAAATCGAGTAACTCAGTGATTCTTGTATGTCTCACCATTTGTATGAAAAAATGGATTTTACCACTGAGTTCCCCACATTTGCATCAATGTGTTAACATTTAAGTATTTTTACCTATTAATTCCTTTTATTAGGTTCAGGTACTGTTTCAAAATCCTATTTTTGTACACTAATTCACTGGTTATGAAAAAGTAGAATGACGCATAACCCAAATGTAAAGTAATAATACGAGTACACCTCGAGTAACCTTTGCAGACGTAGCGTCTTCGAGCACGTTAACCCAGTCGAACATTGGGGTAAGCATTTAGTTCGTTCAGTGACATGTCTAACAAGTGTTATTATTATTATATCTACGCCCTGTATTTATAAAACTTCGTACCTATAATAGTTATAATCTAGTAACTTTATACATCATAACAGGTTTCTATGATTTTGCAAAAATTTTGACAAATATCAAAAAAAAAATTATAACCCTATAGGACTAAATATAAAGCCGTGTGTCTCTCTTGTACGTTTTTAAAGTAGACTAAATTTGTTACAATATGAGACTAGAATTGTCACTGTAGACTAAATAGCTTCCGAGATAAAAAACCTTTCAAAGATTATCTTTTTTTCGAACTTCTAAACTAGTGGCTCTGTGAGCTGTAGACCTCGTGAGTGAGTTTTTTTATGATTCCCAAAATCTGACATTATAAAAAAGATCAATTATGAATATCGAACCTGCTAACAAAATTTTACGAGAAGCGGTTGAAAAATGCGACCTGTAGAGGACAACAAACCGAAATTCGGACGCAGAAACTTAAAAAATCTTTGAAATATAAATTATTTTTGAAAATTTCCAAAAACTGACTCGACAAAAAAAATCTTTATAATTACCGGACCTGCTCGAAAAAATTCACGAGAATCGTTTGCGAAATGCGAACCTGCTCACAAAATTTCACGAGAATCCGTTGAGAACAGGTCTACTACAGGTCGCATTGTAGAGGAGAACAAACCGAAATTCGCCCGCAGAAACTTACAAAATCATTGATAAGAAAATTGTTTTTGAAAATTTCCAAAAACCGTCTCGACAAAAAAAATCTATGTAACTATCGAACCTGCTCACGAAATTTCATTTATAACAATAATTCATCTATTGCCAAAGTTTTCCTATTTCTTGAAGATCTTATAAATTTTAGGCAATATTTTAGACACATAAATGTAATTAAAAAAAAATTTTAGGCATGATATATAAATGTATAATAGCCGGTCCCCCGCGATACAGGCCTAGCCTAATGTGAGGATCCCTGGAATATCTGCATAAACCTAATGTCATGCACCACATTATGTGTTCTGCTTTATAGTTCATTTTTATATTAATATCTTTATGTTTTTGTGCGCAATAAAGATTTTTTAAATCTTTTTATCATTTGCCTTTATATTAATGATTGACGATTTATATAAAAGACAAATAAAGATCGTTTGATGTAAAAGTTAAACATGATAAAGGGTAAAGGAATGGAGTAAATTTAAGGATTACAGGGGGGCATTTATTAACTGTCAAAGTGGAAGGCGGTCGGCTCTAAAAATACGATAAGGAAACTATCAGGCAGTTGGTTATCGGCTCGGCAAACATAGGACCAACCGTTCATGAATAGTTAAAAGCTGGGCATCTTAGGGCACGATTACACACGGAGCAGCCCTCTAAAAACAAATCCCAAACACAATAATGAAATTAATGTTTACGTAGGCCCAGGGTATCACGCCATTATCATATACAGGCGTTACGTAATCAGTCTTCGAGAGGATTGTTGCATAAAGATAAATTCGTTTCACGGCTCGAGCAACCTCTTCAGCAGTCCGTGTGAACTTTGGCTTATTGTGATGGAGGCATGCGCGGTGTGTGCCGCCAGGCGGAGTTGGCATAGTGGCGTCCGGCGCGACAGGGAACGCGCGCCGCCTCGCGCCCGCCGCGCTCGCTCCTTGAAAACTCGCTATCTCGTAACCTGATTACTTCACACTAACACTACCGACGGCATTTTAACGAACTTTTCAGTGCTTTTGTGACCTAACCGAGAGCCTAAAAGTAGCTGAGGGCTATTTTAATAAACATCAGTGAGTAATCATAAGTGGGTGAAATCATTCGTGCGTTTATTTGAGATTTGGACATTGTTTATCTACGAACCGGGCGATCGGAATGAGGTAAATGTAATGATTTGCTATTAAGACTCTTATTTATGAAAAAAATATCCACCTATACTTGATGACAAACAGCGTTTTCCTGTTTACATAAATGATAAGGTAAGTATTATGAAGTAAGTATATGATATATAATAAAACCTACTTCAATTAAGTATTAATACTTCGCCAAGCCCCCCGAGAGCATACAACACCGAAAAGCCGTTTTTTTGAAGTCGGTTTTTATTCTATATTTTTTTTATTTCATTCACACTTTTTAGTGAGTCTTTACCAGAGTGCATCTCATGACAATTACAATAAGCTTAAACACGGCAAAGCGTTTTATTACGGAGTTCCGTTGTCTACCTTTCGGCTTCAATTACCAGATTAGGTTGATAGTAACATTACATCAGGACCATTTAAATTGGCTTCGTCATACTCGCTTCAGTATCTTAATCGAAATATCTTAGCGCTAACCATGAAACACTAGGAGTTTTGGATGACCATCCGTGGTCTTCTCTATCAGTTCCCAGTGTACACCAAATGCTAATACTTTCTGAATGTAAATGCTCGATGTTGCCGAAAATACTAAAATCGCTATATGTTTCCCTTGAATTTTTGAGGAGTTCCCTCAATTCCTCATGGTTCCCATCATCAGAAGTGACCTTTGGGAATAATGGGACCAATCTGGAAGAATAGGCTTTCAAACAAAGAAATAATCTGTTTAGAAATGGCGGAGTAATCGCGTAACAAACATACAAAAAAAAGAAAGAACATACAGGCGAATTGAGATCCTCCTTCTTTTTTGAAGCCGGTTGAAAAGGAAGAAATTTTTTCAATCATATCTACACAATATCGCGACGTGTTTTCTGCGAATCAAAAGCTACCTGTTTACTTTTTGTAGGTAATATTTTTCCTTACAAAGTACAGTTTGATTCAAATAACACGATATCTACATATATTAAATGCAAATTTTATGAAAACTCATCTTCAGGATCTAACCCACTTTCTTTTTCGCTAACTTCAAAGCAACTTTATTACCGACCAGAATTTTTACTTATTCGTAAGGAATGGGTATTGACTATATTATTAGAGATATTAGGTATTTTACGTACGTCTACCTATTTAAAACAGAATACACTTAGGTTTTTTGACATAATTGTGCAACGTTGTAACGAATAGCGCATGAAATATATATAATACTTAAATAAGTAAGTATTAATTAATGGATCAGGCACGTAGCAGAGCGGGAGGACTTTTATAATGCTGTTTCTAGTTTCAGGCTTAGTTTAGTATTTATTTCTCTGTCTTTCTGATTCTTATTTTTGTGGGTGGAAAAAAGACTCATTATCATTTATGACAAAAATCGCAAACATGACTATAATGACATAGGTGTTAAGAGCGTACAGATATTCTTGTCGCTCTGGGAACGATATTTATGCCTTTGACTGTACAATGACGAGAAACTCGTGAAGGCCGAGAAGGACAAAGTCAGCGAGTACCTAGACCTGGCACACGAGGTAACCGCTGTTGATTTGTCGATCTTTGTCCTGATAGTCTGCAAACGGTCTAATAGCGAAGAGTCTCAGCCAACACCTCTCGTTAGGTGGCTGGGTCAAGGGACGGCGCGGATAATCAGGAGGTGCGTCTCTCTGTTGAACTAAATTATTGTCATCATCATCATTTATTTACTAGTACGAACTGCGCCAGTGAAATTAGGTAGCTCTTGGTGCGCAAATCAGATTCCTAATTGGATAAATGATAAGTCTTAAATTAACTTCTTAAAATGTACTCGTAAATTTCGATGTCGTTGTGATTACAGTATAAATTACGGTACAGTCGGCATCAAAAATAGCTTGGCATATGAAAACGTCAAAAGACACAAGGGATACCACGTCAGCTCAGTTGGTGGAGCAATGGACGGATTCCAGAGGTCGTGAGTTCAAATCCCACCTGTGGTGATTCATTTTTCAATTTTTACTTTGATTGAAAATTATAATCTCTTTAGCGGACGTGTCCTTATTAAACGTCAAAAGTCTTTATTATTTATTTATTCATTAATGTCGATGTCGGAGCCAAAACATAATAATAACGAACTTACGTTATTTAGGTTTAGGTAAATAACAGTAAAGCATTATAATTCATAAGTCTTTAGATTATGACCATTCAAATTGAATCACCCATTAATAGATTCTTAGAATATACAGGATAACAAAACACGCGTTACACGCAGAGATCTACAGTTAGGTACCTTATTAATTTATTGCTCTCAAGCGCTGGGTGTAATCAGTCGCCGCGTGCTGCACCGTAGAACTAGTTTTTGACATACCCATACAGGTTGCTCCAGAAAAAAAGAAGAAATAATTCAATGTAATTAATTTTTATATTTGTTTGGAAAACTCTGCCCTAAGTATCGTGCTAATATTATTTGGTGTAAATTTATATTATCTCATACTTTAGGGAGGTTGTTGATCAAATCTGCCAGTATATATTATGAGGTTCTTTTCGCCTAAAATTTTTGAATTTTGGTTTGCTGAGCTGTTTACCATCTGCCTTGTTATTTAAGAACGAGATACTAATTGTTTAATTTCAGACCTAAAGAATTGTTCAACTATAATTTGGCGCTAAACTTAATATAAATAGGTACAAATTAAAAAAAAACGAAAAAATCGTTTTCCGATTTCAATGTTTGTTTTTTATTATGCGATACAATAAATTTAAGACATCTTAGTTGTAACCCATAAATTAGATCGAGGTATGGCTTAAAAGTGCGACCGTAACTACTCAACTCAAAATGATGTTTTCTGCCAGCGCAATATACGTATTTAATTGTATTTTATATGGAATCCTGTTACTTAATGTATATAACTTTACTAGTACCGCCCGGAGTTTATAGCATATACCATCGATATGGGAGCTCCAGTTAAAGCGGTTGTCAATAATCAGCCCAAGATATTTTTGTTTATTGCCTTGTTCCAGTGGCGGACAGTTCTGGACTGGTTGGAGTGAACATGTAGAAGTTTAGTTTTGCTGGCGTTCAGAACTAAGTCTGTGTATTGTGGCCACCTAGAAACCAAATCAAAATCACTTTGCAGGATTGTTTCAGCAACTTTCAAATCTTTGTTCGCGGCGACAAGACAGGTATCATCAGCGAACTGATACACGCTGCAGTCTTGGACACAATTATTCATGTCCTTGACATAAGCCTGGTAATGGAGAGGACCAAGCACCGACACCTGTGTGTACTACGGTCACTGTAACCTTGTCACTGAGTGAGTCACCAATTTTAACGTGATTGGTGGTGTTTCTCAGATAGCTTTTACACCAGTCGAGTACATGTCCAAGGAAATAAGTCAAGGATATATTACAAGGGTATAAGAACTTTTGACCATCTTCATAAGCCAAGCACTTTTGATGCTGACTGTACAGGTAGTAAACAAATAATGTAAGTTTAATTTAATTAGTCGAAGATGTAGCAAAACAATATAAGTGCAACGCAACGCAGGTGGATGGAATCTTCAGATTGCATTATAGATAAGTTATAAATAGTAACAATTATATATTGGTAAAAATCTTTATAAATATATACATAGTATCTGTTATTGTATTTAACATACCCACGTAACCTAGTTCTATTTTCATCGAAATTGTTTTTGATTATTTATTGTGCTAGGTATCAGTGGCATGGCTTCAAACAAAGTAAAACGTAGTAATTTGGCTTAATGTTCCTCAATTATAGAACAATATGCTCCACGTTTGGTTGTTAGTGCGCGCCGGCCAAAAAGAGAAAGCAGGAATAGCAATCTGATTTCAATACGTCATAAATGCGATATACAAGTACTGGGCCCCGGTTCAAATCGTATTCAAAAGTCAGCGTCAAATCATTCCTTATAATTCCTTTGCGGCTCTCGTAATACTAATAATGGCTAATGGCTAAAGATAGGAATGATTCCTAAATCAAATCTTCAAAGATTAAAACGCAAACTATGCTGAGTTAGGCAGAAAGCGTTCAAAATGACTT
Source organism: Epiblema foenella (assembly GCA_963556455.1). Lineage (NCBI taxonomy): Eukaryota > Metazoa > Arthropoda > Insecta > Lepidoptera > Tortricidae > Epiblema > Epiblema foenella. Next base: position 13,130,668 of record OY747102.1, read on the forward strand.
TGAAATAATTGACTAAGAGGCTCGAGTGTGTCTGTCTTGGCGGAAAGGAGTTGAGAGCCCTTCGTCAGACGAGTGACTCTGTCAAATGACTACAATGGAAAGGATTATTCACACAAGGCACGAACCACTCCGCAGTAAGACGCATTATTTTTTGTTAGCACCCCTTGCCATAGTGATAAAAATGTTTAAGTGAATTACACGTGTACGTGACTCCTTTGGAGTTGCGGGTGTATATAGGCTGCGGTGGCCGCTCACCATCAGGTGGATCGTACGCTAGTTTGCTAGTTGGTGTTGTATTAAAAAAAAGTGAATTATAGCTGGGGTAAAATAATACTTATGAATGTTTGCACTTAATTCATGGTCTTACATACGTAGTGAAACTGACATTAAATTACCTAACTAGGTCAGTGGGAATCGACAGTAAAATCGCGTAGTACGATATCAGTAGTTCTCATTTTTTAGTATGTTGCATGGATCGGTGTTCCAAATTTGCGACATCGAAAAACTTGAGCGACATTTTGGAACTTTTTCCTCATGTTTTAAGTCATAAACTTTGCATTTTTCGACAACAAAATGCCCTTCGTTTTTAAAATTAATGAAATTTGCAACAAATTAAGCCCAACCGCAACTCTACAAGCCCTCTAGGGACCAAGCTTCGGCAAGGAAAGGCCCTTCGAAGATAGTCCGATTTATATTGCTTTCGGAGCAATTATCCCCGAATATATTCACTACGAGTATATAAATTTGTTTTTGCTTAACCTTACATATATTTTTAAAGACCTATCGATTGGCATTGTCTATGTCTACTGGGTTGCACCACCCATGAATATCGGGAGATAACCTCAGGCCTATTCGAGCTCTTTCTTTCTTGAGTAGGAGGTTTTTTTAGATACAATTTTATATGGGCCTCTTTTTTAAGACAAAATCGAAATCAATTAGGTAATGCTCACGCGTGAATCTGTATGACGCAAGTTGTCACACCAAGTTATATTCTTTATAGGTGTGGCAACTAATAAGGGAATATGCATGCGGTATGAACAGCAATAAGATTTCTTTTTTCTGTTAATTTGATGATTTTCAGTAAACCATCAAATTATCAAAAAAAGTTAATTAAGAACTATTATCAAAATCTTAAAAAGATATGGTAGATACGAAAGATGGTGGATGTTACCTTCTATCAGGATTTATATGCTTGAATAAAATAATAAATTCCTTTTTTTTAACCCAATAAAGCGATAGCAGTTGGAGAGTAGCCTGGGGACAATCCAGGGGAAAACCTCCGACAAGACCACGCGGGTGGTTTGGAACACTGTAATACTCTATGAGTTTGCGCTGCAGTGACATTGGTTTCAACCGAATCTGAGGTGTGAGTGGAATCCAGCTACTGGGAGTTTTATCGCTGGTTCACTAAACCTAGCCTAGCTGAGAAGAGTCCAGCAAGAAACTCGGCTAGGCCCGACCTGGGTCGGACGGACTCTACCCGGTGTGCGGCGGTACCGGGACGAATAAGGACTAAGTATATGTGTCAGTGATGTCGCGATCGCGCGGTGGACGTCCCCGAGAATGCCTAAGTGTAAGCGTCGTATCTGAGTTGGATGCCGTAAGCGCAGCGTTCCATTTTTTGATGGACGTTGTGATTACGTCGTCCGGGTTCGTGAGTGTGTCTAGGACGCCGGACCGTGCGGCTCCTAATCAGCGATCGCCGAGTTACGACAGAGGGAGGAGGGATGGAAACGTAGTCGACAGCCTTCCTCATTAACGGATTCCTATGATGGGGAGCGTTGTCAAAATAACGTCTGGCAGTCTGCAGTGCAATCACAACCAAAGGCACACTATGAACTGGTTAACTTTGCGCTTAAAAATGGCTCGCATACTGCTAAATATATCAACCGAGTGTAAGCTTTTGTTATAGTTGCAGCACATTCTGCGCACTGTGCTGCGCGCTCCCCGGTAGACGGCAGGACCGCGAACAACGACCAACTACGTGTTCTATAAGAAGAAGCTCGGAAATTGATATCCTCTAATAGTTCCGGGCAGTTATAGTGGCATGTATGTGTGCATATATTAAATAGTACGGTTGCATCATGGGCATGACGCCTGCTATCTAGGGTTTTCAGCTTATATCGCTCTAGGAGCTTGTCATATGATAGAGGTGCATAAACATGTCTGTAGTGTAGGGCTCTGAGGAATCGCTTCTGGACCACTTCAACAGCATCGCTATAGATAGCGTAGTGGGGGTTCCAGATTTCTGATGCGTATTCTAAAGTAGGGGCGTTCTAGGGACTTATATAGTAATAAGTATGACAAGCATTGTTTTAAAGGTTTGGCAGATCTAGGAACAAATCCAAGTATTAGCAGTTATTTTGAAAATATGCTGGTCGAGCGTTACCTTCTCATCGAGTACAACTCCAAGATCTTTCACTTGCGAAACCCTCTGGACCGCTTCTCCTCCAATATTATATCTATATAATACTTTATTTTTGTTTTTGGTGATATGGACACACTTATCATAAGTCAAGTACAGTTTATTATTTATACGATAATCATGGAAACGGTTTAGGTTATCTTGTATAATGTATACCTTTTTGTATTTGTATTTTTGTATGAGTTTGCAATCGTTTTGTTCTGTCACTGTTTTAAATATTTTTAGGTCATCCGCGAACAGAGAAAATTTATAATTCCGAAAGCAACTATCAATATCATCAACAAACAAGGGGTACAGTAGCGGCCCTAATATAGATCCCTGTATTACACCAGATGTCACGGGAGATGTTTGCGACTCATAGCCGTTTATAATATGTTTTTGGGGACGGTTTTCTAAATAAGAAGCGAATCACCTCAGTAAAGTAAATTCCCCTTAATCCCATTAAAAGCTAGTTTACATAAAAGCAGTAGGTGATCTACTTTGTCGAAGGCTTTCCGGAAATCTGTATATACCACATCGACTTGGGTATGCCTGTCCATAGATGGATGGTAGATGTTGATTTATTCTTCATAAAGCCGTGTTGTTGGGGTGTGATGTTATTTTTAAGAAGTGGGTACATTGAATCATGTATAATCGACTCGAGGAGCTTGAATATACAGGATTGTATTTATATAGGTCGATAGTTTTTTTATCTGGCCTTTCGATTCAGATTTGTGTATGGGGATAACAAGCGACATTTTCCAATATTCAGGATATGTACCCACTAAGAGGCATTTGTTAAATAGTATTTTAAGTGGGGTTATGATGGCTGGAGCCTTATTTTTTAGGAAATGTGGGCTAATTTTATCCGGACCAGGTTCTTTGTTGGTCCAGTTGACGGAATTTGCGCTTAATGTCTACGTCGCTTACATGTATCTCAGGGATAATGTTGGCTGACTGTGAACATGGTCAGTCAGCCAAGTCACTTACTTTAAAGACACTTTGGAGTTCGAATACCGAGCTAAAGAACTTTCACTTACTTCCTTGGGGGTGTTGGCAGATGTATCGTGAAGAAACGTAGTTTGTGGGTGCCCAAAAGGATTTGATGTTAGATCTCGTCTCGTTCTCGGTGTTGTCTGTGTATCTCCGGAAGCAGTCAGTCATAAGCAGTTTACATCGCAAGAGTAGCAAGGAAAATTCGCTGTAGGTAGTCCCTAAGAGATTTGTAAGTCTTCCCTTAAACCATCTTTTTCCTTCCTTTTCAATGTTTTTCTAAGCGTATGCGAAAACTATTTGGAGTTGGACCCCGTATTTGTTTTGCATAGCATAATTTTCGACTGTTGTGAATATGATACTGTAAAATTTTGACACGGCCTCATTTATTTGCAAAGAATCTAATTCGTCGAGCCAATTTATCTTATTCAATAGATCGAGCCCTACGGAGAAAACGATTTTGAATAACTTGAAGTGGCTTGACCGATGTCATAGGCACGTGAGCAAAAGTTACACTTGCTTAAGACATGATTCGACGAACACAAGTTTTGTAGAGTGTCAGCTTATTTCTAAGTGACATTTTACTTAACTTGTTAATCATCGGCCCAAGCCTTCCTAGCGCGAACAACGCACGGTTGCGTACCATGCTGATGTTGGTACGGAAAGTCAATTTTCTGTCGAGCGTCACTCCAAGATTTAGATTTAAACTTCGTTGGCCCAGGGGATGAGCCGGTCAAACATCTGGATCGGAACCATCTGCCTTTCTGTGCTAACGCGGTCAGACGGGTGGAAGACTATCGCAGTGATTTTTTCCGGATTGACTTCGATACGCCAAAGATTAAACCAACGACCTAGGTCAGTGATTGCCTCCTGGAGGTATCTCCGGATAAAAGTATACTTACAATGAGTCGGAAAGAGCGCGGTATCGTCCGCGAACAACCCCAGTTGCATTTTAGGGTGCCTGGGAATGTCGTTCGTGAATAACGAATAAAGAGTGGAAGAGAGCACGGAGCCTTGCGGGACTCCGGCCCGGATGGGGTGTGGGTCCGAGTACGTTCCCTCTAGTCTGTATCGAAAGCTTCGATCCCTGAGAAAATCTCGTATGGTGAGTACGAGTCTGTCAGGCATACCGAGATGATATCGCTTGTATATCAGCCCGTTATGACAGACCTTGTCGAATGCTTTCGCCACGTCGAGAAAGATCGCACCGGTCCTGAGTCCCTGGAATCGAGAGAAGCCGTCCAGCACGTGCTCCGTGACCTGTTGGACGCACGAGTGCGCGGATCTAAAGCCGAACTGCTCGTCGATGATGACGTTATTCTCAGCCGTTCTGAGAATCCTAGTGAGAAGGAGCCGCTCATATAACTTTCCTAGAGAGCTAAGTAAGCTGATAGGCCTACAAGAGGCGAGAGAGAGAATAAATTGTATGAAAACTATGCGTGTATGTAACGCAATATTTCACGATCATTCGTTTTCCCGTATAATGGCAGTACAGAGCCAGAGAGAGAGAGTGTTATGGGATGTCACATTTCGCTGTCAAATAGTAGCACATAGTCATATGACACGTTTTCAGGACTTGGGAGTAATGCTGTAACATTGACTCTCATTTATTAAATGTCTTTTGTGTTGTTTTTATTATAGTTGGTCCTATACTAACTAACATTTGATCCTCTCTAAAAACTGGTTCAAATCGCATAAAATAATGCATAAAATATTAGAACTAGTAAGGTTAATAGTGTACGATAACGTGGACACAGTGACACAGTTAGCCAATGCTCCTTATCTAAAGAAATAATATAATGGCAATAATCTTAACACAATTAACATTCTCACAAGCTTTGAACTTGCTCTGTTCGTATGTCAAATGTCCTCAAAATTGGTAATCTTTTTTTCAGCCAATTGACGGTATCCGATTAAACTGAAATTGGCATACTTACATACGTATATTCGGAGGTCAGCCTTATACTGGTTCTTCTGAGGCGCATTTTTCGTACGTCAGCAGCATTGTAAATATCTATATGACTCTAGTCTGGTTCATAGGTTCAACTCCCACCCCCGAAATCATCAATTTGAGGGATGATTTAAGGGGATAAAAAGTATCCTATATGTTAATTCAGGCTAAAAAATCTATGTATACAAAATTTCAAAGCCATGATATTGTATTGTCACCGAACATATAATGATCTGGTGCTCAAAAATAAAATAATAAAAATTGTTTCTGCAAATAGGCTACAGGGGCACTATTACATATCAATCGGTAAATAATAAACAATAATCACAACGCTTTTGTGTAATTTACAAACTCAATATCATTAATATATAACAGAATTTTAAAAAATAAACGGAAAATAGAGATGTCTCTGTCAAATTATCATGAATATATGGATTTTTTTTTAAAATACCACTGACATGTATAGCGTCTCTGATTGCCAAAACGAATTTATAATAACAATTAAAAACAATAATTTAATCATATCAGCGATGTACAATGTACATATAAGGTATCTGAGCGTCGAGACATGAAAACCAATTCATCGTACTGAATGATATATCTCGCCAATCCCTAAAAATAATTATAACACCAGTATCTATGAAGTTACTATGCCCGTGTAAGCATGAACAGATCGGACTCCTTAAACAGCATTACACGTATCTCAGCCATCGCCATCTCAGTCATCGCATCGATGGAGAGAAGGTGGCTGTAACAACTCTTCAACTACACAAGATAAACACTTTGTGTTTGGGCTCATTGGAACCGTCTCAACGAGTTAGTAAATAGTTGATAAATCAAATATTATTTATTTGCGTGAATAGGGTCAGATTACAGTTGTTACATATACATAAATGTTCTCCTTATTCAACCGTACACAAACAGCATTGAAATATTAAATGTAGTTCTTAACCTAAGTAAGTATTTATGCAATATGTACGACATTATAATGTGTTATTACATAATAATATATTATTGAGTTATTGAAAATAATCGTTGAGTGAATAATACATTTTATCTAACAGCCATTCATGTAGGGCTTTCTTAAATTTATTAAATGGTAAGCTTTTAATGTCAGATGGCAGCTTATTGAATATTTCCACAAACATTGCAGTACAATTTTTGTTAAAAATAGCAGTTCTTTTTTGCGTTCCAACTACGAGTCTTTCACCTTTTCTGGTATTTCTAGGGTATATGTCCCTAGCTGTAATAAAAAATTCAGGGTGTTGTTTTACAAACTTGGCTATTTCAAAAACATACAAGCAAGGTAATGGTAGAACTTTAAGTTTAACAAACATCGGTTTATATGATTCGAGTGACCCAGTAGCACAGATTGCACGAATACATGAATGATGTGCTGATGAATGATGACTCCGGAAAGAAAGGTACAGTTGGCTATAAAAGCTTGTACCAAACATTTTTTTTGACAGAAAGTTATTGATAAACAATTTGCCTTTTGATCAAAATTGAAACATATTGGCTTTGAATGAATAATTGCGGGGTATTATGGTTCAAACTTTACGTAGTTAATATGTAACGTTACATACCTAATCAACTAGCTGGTCACCGTTCACATACTAAACCAAAGTCCGCTGTGTGCCGTGCATATAAGTCATTTTTGTATAACTTTAAGTGTATACGACGTAGGATTAAATGTATAAATAACTTTTCATATGGAGGAATTATCATATGTATGCATGGAGTCATAAGTAACATTATAAGTACATCCTATATAAATCATTGTCCACGGGCCGGGCCTTTAATGTGCGCATAATGAGAAAACCCCGTTTAGTTTTTTCATCTTGTGCACCATTTCCGAGCAGAGCAGGTTAATAACTAGTTTACATAATATTCGGGTTAATAGATACAACCCTACATAATGACACAGTGCTATACTATGTTATCAACAATTAGGGCATCATTCACAAGCTGTTGTACTTAGTTCAGAATAGAAGCCTGATGTAGGTCAGACAGTGTTCCGCTTGGGTAAATTTACCATTTGATTCGTCGCATAGAGTAGCACTTTCATTTTTTGTATGCAAGCGAGAGTGCCAAAAGTTTTGCGCACTGCGTCGGTCTTTCAAACTGAATATGTATGGGATGAACTTGCCAATTCAAATTTGGATACTTTGTTCACCGCACTGCGACCTATAATTGAGTTTCCAATATAAATATCACCACCCTCCTAGCGCTGTCCCAATACAGTTGCATGCTGAAGAATGCCCGGAGTCCGCTATCTTATTTCAAAATTTGGCGTACCTACCTAAAAACTATTGTTTAAAAAATAAAATTGTTATTAATACGTTTCGTAAAAAAATGACGTCAAAACCTTATTATAGGGTTGAGGACTTATCTAATAGACGGAAATGCATGGCCAAAACCATTTTTTTTATACAACGCCGGTGACAAACAAGCTTACGGTCCACCTGATGGTAAGCGGCCACCGCAGCCTATAGACGCCCGCAACTCCAAAGGAGTCAGGTACGCGTTGCCGACCCTTTATAAAAAAAAAATATATATATAAAAAAATAAATTAAATCAATTAAACGTTCTAGAAAAGGTGGTTGGGATAAGTGAGTATTATGGTATTTAAATATTATAACCAATGAAAATATGCATTTTGTTTTTATGGCGATTGAACGACACCCCATCTTTCTTTAATGTGTGACGAATACACACCAAGATATATTTTATTCGTTCTATAGATTTCCCTTGCCGGCGATAGAAAATAATAAAATAATAATAAATATTGATGGTCAATCTAACATAAATCGACCTAGTCCCAAATTAAGCAAAGCTCCGTGATGTATGTGCATCTAACCTTGTACTCTTGAGTCTCATTGCAGAATGCCTGTATCTCATAGACACAGAAAAATAAAAGTTGTCTCTTTTCTCAAAAGTTACTGAAACTGGAGCTACGTTGTGCATGGAGTAGGTAAAATTGTGTACATCTGAAAGTCCCATATATCTTCAAGTATCGGGAGCAGTAAACACAATTTAACATCTAAATCTCTGTATGACACATTACTTTACCCATATAAATTGTAAATTTGTGTCATTAGTCATAGAGACCGAACTGAAATGCAATTGTAAAATATCGATAGGGTTAAATCAGTCAACCAGTTTTGGGGATATGCCAATATTTTATGTAGGTAGTTAAACTTCTACACTCTTAGGTCGGATGTATTTGCCAAATGGCAACTCATCTAGGTTCCAGCACCAACTTACAATATGATTTATAGTGAGTAGGTTTTGAAGGAGAACGTTGAATAGAATTATCAGCGTGAAAAAAAAAACAGTTGTAATGTAGATGACTGCAATGTAATATAATCTCTCTTAGGTCCAAGGCCAGATTTGACTAAGCAGCTATACCTTAGGAGGTTAAGATATGTCTTGAGAGCGACAAGAAATTCAGTTTCAGAGGATTTTTTTAAAGACAGCAAGTGACTTCGCACTCCTTAAATCGAACGGAGAAGACTTTACGGAAGACTCGGAAGAGAGACGTGTAAAACGCTCCTTTAGATATCAATGTAACAAGCTTAAAAATAAATGAACAATATGATCAATAATATTTACTAATACTCGTAATTATATATTACATAATGGCTATAGAATTTAGTAGTTATACTACTTAATAAGACTTTTTTCTTTACTGCTTCATTAACTCACATAAGTCACTCCAAAACATTTTTTGAGCAACCGATATGTATTCCAAATTGACGCAGAACGACTCATGTGGTCTAGCACAACTTCCATTCCTCTCAGAAAGTCCCATGTCAGTCACTCAAACCTTGATACAACAATATACTGCGCCAGGTATGGCAATCCGGTACATGACTTAATAAACAAAAGTAAATGAAGTATGCGTTTTGTGCAGCAATAGGTAACGCATGTTTATTATTAGTTCTTTATTTTTTCATTACTTCAATGCACAGTCTCGAAAGACTAATGCGTTTAAAAATAAATGTAATTTGATCTGAATTCTCAACACCATTTTGGAATACGAGTATTCACTTACTTACTAAACAAAAGAGAGTATTTTATTTTCCTTCGAAGCATAAATCTTCCGGTTTGAACTCGTGCTCTTTTTCGACATCAAAGGGTCAGGTAACGCATAAAAATAGATTGTTTTCTTTTTTGTTTTCCCTTTTTTTACCTAATGCGTGCTGTATATTTTGTGCTACTTGTTGGAAAATTGTTCTATGAATGTAAAATCGTTGATGATGATACATCATAAAACTTTGTAAGGAGCTGCGACGTGACCAAAACAATGCGGCGAAATGGTTAAAATGGTTCTCATTGTTGCATCATCCTTGTCATGTTCGACACGTTCTGTAGAATTTGTTGGAGGTCACACGTGGATCGAGTGGTTGAAGAAGTGAAGTGGAGACCTGGACTTACGTATCTGGTCAAGACGTCGGGAACGGCGGGGATGATGAAGCAGCAGTAGTTTATTTAAAGTCGTATTTAAAGGCACAATCACTTTTTATTTAAGACATACAATGGAATACATGTTGACAGCACAGTCGTAGAAAAGTAAGAGCCGGCCATATTAGAAAATAGTGAGGGGGGCAACTTTTAGTGTTGCACCATAAAACGCAGTTTTACGGTATTATAATGCATACGAATAATATGCAAATCGCAATTTTAACACGCCCTCTTATGCTTTATAATAGAGTGACACATAAGTAACATGCATGACACTGAACATTAAACAATTATACAAACGTGCATGAGTTACATTCAAATCTTTAAACATTTCTACTATACACATGCACTATGCTAAACCTGTTTAACATTACAAGCCTGTATAAATTTCTTATGCTTGACAGTACCTAGCGCCTTTGTAAAAACATCTGCAATCATGTTTTCCGTAGGAACATACATTACACATATAGAATTGTTCTGCACTATATCTTTAACATAATGATACCGAAGGTCTATATGTTTTGTTCTTTTGTGACAAAATTCCCTGACTTGTAACAGCTTTTGAGCACTTTGGTTGTCATTATATAAGTTGATACATAGTTGGACATTTAAAATCTCTGTTATGAAGTTTTTGATAAAACAAATATCCTTGCAAACGTCAGACATTGATAGGTATTCAGCTTCTGTGCTAGAAAGTGCTACACAACGCTGTTTTCTGGATTCCCAGTTGATTGTGTCATTGCCAAGTTTAATTAAATAACCTGTGTAGGATTTTCTATCAATACAATTGTTTGCCCAATCTGCATCTGCAAAGGCATTCAAGGTCCAATTATTATGTTTTGAAAACACCAAACCATAATTAATTGTTCCAGACAAATACCTTAAAATGCGTTTCGCTGCTTGCCAATGACTTTCATCAAAACAATTATTGAACTGGCATAATTGGCTGCAGGAAAATGCAATATCAGCTCTTGTACATACACATAAGTACATAAGGGAACCCATTAGTTGTCTAAAGTTATACACACTATCATCAAGTCCTTGTTTAGGCATTACTAGTTTATTATTTGGCAACATGGGAGTCGAAACAGATTTACAATCTTGCATTCCAAATTTGACAAGTAATTTTTTCACATACTCAGACTGATCTAAAATTAAAATACCTTTTGATCTGTCACGAGTGACATTCATTCCTAAACAGCTCTTGAGAGGACCAAGATTTTTAATATTAAAATTACTTTCCAAAATATTTAATAATTTCTTATAATTGCTGCTGTCTCTACTATAGAACATGTAAAAATCGTCCACATACAAGGCTACTATAACTAAATCATTTTGTGACCTTTTAGTATAGACACAGGGTTCACATTTGCTCTGTACAAATGAATTTGAAGAAAGCAAGTCGTGAACCTTTTTGTTCCATATTCTGCTTGCCTGCTTCAATCCATATATACCTTTTGACAGTAAGCACACTTTACTACTATCCCCATTATTAAAGCCAGGGGGCTGTTCCATGTAGATAGTCTCCTGGAGATCCCCATTTAAAAAGGCAGTGGTGACATCAATGTGGTCTATATTTAGATCTAATGTATTTGCTAATGAAAATAAAATGCGCATACTAGAATGCCGCACTACAGGACTAAAGGTATCTGTATAGTTTACACCATGAACTTGCGTAAAGCCTTTGGCAACTAGACGAGCTTTGTGCTTGTCAAACTTGCCAGCAGCGTCACATTTTGTCTTGTATACCCACTTGCACTTTATTACTTGCTGTCCCACGGGGCGATCTACCAGCTTCCACACTTTGTTGGCAAGCAATGAGTTATACTCTTGCTCCATGGCAGCTTGCCAGTTGTGACTATCAGTGCCAGATACTGCTTCCTCATAGGTCTGTGGCTCATCAAGCGATGAATGAGCCATAAGAGAAAAAACAGTTTCAAATTCATCATACCTGGATGGAAGTTTTGCACGAGTACTACGTATTGGGCGCGGACAGAGTACGGGCGTCACGGGATGAATGATGTCCTCCCCTCCAGCTGACGCCTCGGACGATGACGCCACCTCAACATGGGTGTCACCACGTGGCGAGTCAGCAGAGCACGCCTCACTTTCACTGCCCGTACAGTACTCCATTTCTGAAATAACAGACGATTTCGAGTTATTTTCATTTGAATCACTTATTCTAGAATTGTCATTCATATCACTAGAATTATTATTTAAAATTGTCTCATGACTAGAATTTGATAAACTCAAACTATTATTACAACTAATGACCACTTCATCATTCTGACTAGAATTAAATTTCTTATCAATATTAGAAGAATTACTATCATTACCATTATATGAACTAAGGTGACTAATATCACAGTTATTGTCGCACCATTCATAAAAAAAATAATTCATTATTAAGTTTATCACATTCAATATTATTATTATCAGTCTCTTTATAAAACTTATTTTCTAAAAAAGCTACATTCCGAGAATAAATCACTTTAGTAGGATTCGAGGGGTCCAGCAACCTGTAACCTTTTGAGTTTTCACAATAGCCAACAAATATATATTTTTTACTTTTGGCATCTAATTTTTGGCGTTTTTGCGCAGGTACCAGAGAATATGCAACACACCCAAATACCCTTAAATGACTGAGGTTTGGCTTAGAACCAGTCCAAGCGCCCTCTGGAGTCATGCCTGACAGGGCAGATGTTGGACTCCTATTTTTTAAATAAATGGAACACATTACCGCCTCACCCCAGTACTTTTTACTTAAATTGGCATTTTGCAGCATACATCTGGCTTTATTTAGCAGTGTTAAATTCAGCCTCTCAGAAACCCCGTTCTGTTGTTGGCAGTAGGGTATACTGGTTTGATGAACTATACCTTCTTTAGCCAGGTATTCAGCAAATCTAGAGTTGCAATATTCTCCACCCCCATCGGAACGTAAAACTTTCACTGGCAAACCTAACTGCTTCTCTACAAGTGATTTAAATTTAATAAAACTGGACATTACCTCCGATTTATTCTTCAGTAGGTACCCAAAGGATTTCCTTGTGCAGTCATCCGTAAACGTGACTAAGTACCTCGCACCTCCAAAGCTGCTTTCTTGCATTGGTCCCGCTACATCACTGTGAATAAGTTCCAAGGGCTTGCTAGCTCGTGACGCTTTTCCCACAGGGTAAGGTTGAGCGCTCAACTTTCCCTCGAGACAAGCCACGCAGCTCTCTAAGGGCTGTTTACTCTGAAACAGAACGCCAGAAGCAGCACCATTTTTCAAAGAACACATACCTTGTAGACTCAGATGACCAAGCCGTCGATGCCAGAGCTCAGCTGGCACAGACAGAGCAGCAACATCAGTACTCTGTGATTCCTGTCTATGGCACAGGAACATAGAAGAGTACACTTCCTGCGAGGATACACCAGACTGACACACACCTACATTTACATTCAACTTGTATAAGCCATTATTATTAGCAGCAGTGCCAATACAGTTGCCAGTATTTTTATTGAAAATAGAACATCCTGTGCTGTCAAAATTAACATAGAAACCACTCTCTGCTAGTTTACTGACTGACAAAAGATTTGTAGCAAGCTTAGGTACATACAAAACATCTTTTAAATGACTGAGTACATTATTATTCGATTCATTGATGTCACCCATACCAAGACATTGTAACTCTTTGCCATTGGCAATAGTTATCGTTTTATTATTGCATGGTTTAAAATTACATAAATAATTTTTATTATTAGTTAAATGAACCGAACATCCCGAATCAATATAGAAATCTGATGCTTGATGTTTGGCCATGAAGGCAGTAACTAAAAAAGTGTTATTACCATTATTAGTGTCACTTGCCATTTTTCTATCACGCTTTAATTTAAAACATTTAGCACGCACATGTCCGACTTTACGACAATAATTGCATGTCACTGTTTTCTTGGATTTAATTAAATAAGCAGCGTTGGCCCCTACAGCACCATTGACATCTTGTTTCCTGAATTCTTCTTGTAAGATCCTCGAACGTACTAGCTCACTTGAAAGAGTGCCGGTCATGCAAGCCGTTTCCAAGTTCGAAACCAGGGCATCATAGTCGGAGGGCAAACCACTCAGAAGCAGCTCTGCAATCTCACTGTCATCGATGAGTTTGTCTATGTCGGCTAGTTGTTGGACGACTGTCATAACCGCTTCGATGTAGTCACTCATCGACGAAAATTGACTGTACTCCATTCGGTGAAGGCGCCTCAGCAGTAGAACTCTCCTATACAGCCCCTTGTCCTCAAAAACCTTGGAAAGTTGGTCCCAAGCCTCTTTAGCCGTAGTCGCAGTACGTACGTATTGATAGCAGGATGTCTTAATGCTCAGACATATCCTAGCGAGAGCGCGCTGATCGCGCTGAGCATCCGTATCGGTGCCCTGCACACAGCTCCATAGGTTTTCTAAAGTTAACACCATTCTCATAGTAAATTTCCATGTATTATAGTTTTGAATGCCATCCAATTTATCGATTTGAACATTAGCTCCGCCAGTACTAATCGAAAGCGAGCGGGCAGGCAAACCTTCGCCGCCTGCAGGAAGCACGTGGCCGTCGCCGCCGCCGTTCCCTGAATCGCCATCAGTTGACATAATTCTGATGTGAAAATGTTTATTCCAGATACGTACTTTATTGCTCCTTTTGATCACGGACTTCGCAGCTTCTTCCTTGAGCTGGGTCCTAACCTGTTGGAGGTCACACGTGGATCGAGTGGTTGAAGAAGTGAAGTGGAGACCTGGACTTACGTATCTGGTCAAGACGTCGGGAACGGCGGGGATGATGAAGCAGCAGTAGTTTATTTAAAGTCGTATTTAAAGGCACAATCACTTTTTATTTAAGACATACAATGGAATACATGTTGACAGCACAGTCGTAGAAAAGTAAGAGCCGGCCATATTAGAAAATAGTGAGGGGGGCAACTTTTAGTGTTGCACCATAAAACGCAGTTTTACGGTATTATAATGCATACGAATAATATGCAAATCGCAATTTTAACAGAATTATCATGTTGAAAACCTCTGATCGCTTTTTAGCGACAAGGCCGCTTGTTGTTGCATTAATGTTATACTAAGTTTTTTTTTATATTTTGATTTTCACATTGTGGTGCACAATAAAGTATATATGTATTATTATTTTTCCTGTCATGGCGATCATGATAACAATTCTTGTAATTTTGGCATGTGTGCAAATTTATAATGTAATTCCTTATCATGAAATAAATGATCTAATCTAATCTAATCTATTATTATTATCCCTGAATTGACAAGATGTTAAATGAAATTTTCGTTTCATACATATATCCCGGATCCTGAAGGAACTACGAAATTCGTACATAATATTTATTAATATAGCTTGTGTTGCTCCATATTGCGTGTCTTGGAAATAACAATCGCTGTAGCGGCGTACATACGCTAACCAAAACCTCATAATTATAAGGATAATTTGATAGTTAATGACTTCGACGTCGGCTTATTCCGATTAACACCATATCTCTTGCCACGTAAAGTAACAGATTACAGGTCTGACAAAGTCCGGTTAGTTTTGATTTGGACGATCAAGGAAAACAAAGTTGAGTCCCAAAAATGATGGCCTTGAGAGGGAATCGTCACACTGTAAACTTTAAATATTTCCGCGGCGCCGCGCCAACTTGAAATAATTTACAGCATCCTCACTTTGTGAAATAGACAATTTGAAGTTTCTGGTCACATTGTACTCGAGTTATTAAAATTAATACAGCCTTCGGAAATGATTGGTATATGTTTACAATCTCTAAATAGCCGTTACTTAATCATGTGAAAAATGAGATAATTGTTTAATTTTGTAAAACAATTAAATGTAATCTATAAGTTTTTTAATGCATTATTTATCAAATCGTGATGTACTCACTGTATAAAGATTAAACATTGTAATCGAAACTGGCACGATGAGTGCCGATCATCTCGAAGTATAGGTACTTAAATGTATAAGCGTCAGGAAATATCGTTCGTGTTATCGTCGGCGAATACTGTGATAATGATGTTCTGTTAAATACATATTTCTACTGAATTTCCATTACCTATATATGTTTATTAAATGAATAATAAATTATTGGAAACAATTTTCAGTTGCGCATATTTCCCGAAAAACTTTTTAATCGTACCTTACTGTGTGTAATAAATAATAATCTTCTGATAAATAATTATTTCTAGTGATATTGTTTACATGTTTATTAAATAAGTGTATATTGGAAATTTTAAAATCCTCGAATATTTTTGTGGTTGGTACCTATAATACATCATAAAGTTTCATCAAAATATGCAATGTTTTTTAAATTCCACGAAACTACCTGTACTTTTATACATAAAATATTTTCACACCCAAAAAATTCCCCGTTATGTTACATTAAGTACTTTGCATTTGGGATTTTGAGGTACACTAGTGTAACAGCGCATTTAGGTAGTCTAATGGCGCTGTAAACAACCCACACCAGTGCAACTCCGAGCGGAAATATATGCCGCTTTCATAAAATCCGAGGTGTCATTTCCGTTTGAATAGTTCGTTATATTTACGCGGGCCCGCTGCATAAAGTCTCAGGTTATTCACGTTATTACGGCGCGATCCGTCGTTGCGGCGACGAGTTATAAAGGGTACACTAAATCTCGCCCTTATTGACAAATGACATCCCTCGTTACAATACCGTGGATATCGTTTTCCATGTCCGTCGTATTTTATACATTTCCTCCCTATTTGATGTCGTGCGATCGTAAATAAATCGAAGTGCCAAGATATAAGGTATATATATCTAAAAACATACTCTGTACGTAAGTATTGAATACTAATGTTTTAATTTCTCGACTATTTGCTTTCACCTCACAATAACGTAAATGTTTTTTATTTGTTATTTTTAAACGATCGAAAATATACGTAGGTAAGTACTAGGTAATTCCTAAGTTGTTAATAGAGCCCAAATTTTCCCATTATTTAAAATTTATTATCAATAGAGATTTATATATCTTAATAAATACCTGTATAAAAACAGAAAGACTGCATTATTTTTATTCCAGTTTTTGTATCAGGACCAACTTTTAAGTTACATGTTCCTTGCCAACGTGTCGAGGACATATCTAGGTATACGGTGTAAGATATTCCTGAATGTAAGAAGCATTTTTAAGCTCGAATGACTTGTAATTCATTCAAACAACGGACATAGGTTGCTGTACAGTAGAGTTCGTAAATGTAGGTACCTACTTTTCCAAAGGTTCAAAAATAGGTATCTGAGCAACCTTGTGCCTTTATTAATAAAGTTATATTCACATATTTTTGATCACTTAGAATTTGACTCACACTGATGTTTAGAACTCGACTGTACCTATCCACGCAAATCTATGAAACAACTAGTTATAGACAGGATTACGTACGGGGCATTATTAGTGTAATTATTAACGTATGTAGAGGTACCACCAGTACCGAATTAGCAACACCCCGGTTCGAGGAGATTGTTCATTATACGATCAAAATATAGTACGATATAATAATAATAATAAGGCCCTACATACCTGAGTCCTCCTGGGCGTGGCCTGTATGGTTGGTGGGACAGGCCCCCCCGCCTCTGGCTTGCCTTAACCGGCCGTCCAGAGTGGAGTCGCAAGAGCTGATGCTCGAGGGTGGATGTGGTTACCTAAGGGGCATCTACGTGTTGGCTATGTGGTACTCGATTGGTACTTCGGTGCCTCGGTACTTCGGCTCCACGCACGACTCCCAAAGGTTCGGGATAGCATTGTCCCGTGAACGGGAAAGACATACAAATAATAATAATAAAGCCATTTATTCCTTAATATCAATACAATGCATGCATTACAGTTTATAAACGTTTTAAACATCATTTAATTTTACAATTTTATGTCAAGTTCTCAGATATTTATAGATTAATATTATTTTAATTAATTAATTATCACTATATTTTCATTGACACACATTACAAAATAAAAATTCGATATTCATGACATAAATAATTGATTAAAAAAAATAATTTCATAAAATATTAAGGACCTCTTCTCGAGTACTGGCCTCAACTCCTTCCACTTTTCTCTATCTTCGGCTGTCTTCATCCAATTTATTCCTGCTATTTTAATTATTTCGTCTGACCATCTTTCTAGTGGTCTGCCTCTCTTCCGCTTTCCGGGTGGTCCGTGCCATCTCGTTACGGTTTTTGTCCACTTTGTATCGCTTATCCGTGCTATGTGGCCGGCCCATCTCCACTTTATTTTTTTACAATGTGTTAATGCGTCTACGTATAACTTTAGTTTTACCTCTTATCTCTACGTTTTTCTTTCTGTCTTTACGTTTGTCGTGTCGTGTCAGGTTTAGAATACTGCGTTCCATACCTCTTTGGCACGAGTTTATCTTGTTTTTGGTAAAATTGTTATACACCCAAGTCTGACACCCATAAGAAAGACATGGTAAGATGCATGAGTCCAGTATTTTCTTTTAAAGGTAAATTTGATTTTAAAAGTTCTTTGTAACTCCAATATTTGTTCCATGACTTTTTTACACGTCGATTAATCTCTTCTCTATGTCGGGTTTTATCGAATAATAATTGTTTTCCCAAGTAGATTTAGTATCCAACGTAGTCTAGTTGTATGTTATTCACTTTTATGGGAGTTCTGTAATATTACTCGTAATCTTTGTTTTGGAAGCGTTTAATCCTAGTCCTATTTTTTACTAACGGTGTATATATATATATGTGAGGCAGATTACGAGAAAAGTACTATATCATCCGCAAATCTTAGGTTATACAGTAATTGTCCGAAATTAGTATATGAAGAGGAGTAGGTACGGCAAGGCGATCCTTTGTCGCCGAGAATATTCATAACAGTGCTACAGAATATAATGAAAAAATTAAACTGGTCTGACAAAGGGATCTATAGTACGATATAATCGAATTCAAATGGCGGTAATATATGTTTAATTTTCTACTAAACCTTTTATCATATTTGAACAAATAATTCACGTAGTTAATCTACTGTGCGTGGATATAATTTATTGCCCAATATGTACTACGATAAAACCGTAATGTCGCCCTTATCACAATTGTATATAGAGTGCAGGAGTCACGGCATCACCGGGATCCCATGTTCAAATAACAAACGGAAGAATTTATTACAACAAGTCGACGTACGAACCCTTTTATGGAATACGTCATGAATCACCCGGATGAACCCGCGCGCCTTTGACAAAAGCCTTCATAAATAAGTAAATGTGCATTATATTTATAGGTAAAATTTTCCTTTTTTCATATAACATAACACATTGAAATGTAAATAAATGGAAATAGGATATACAGATACGAGTATAAGCGATCACGTAATATTTTCGAGATTGGATTTTCTCGAATTCACCCGGCTGTTGAATATTTAATTAATATACCTCGAATTTTGGATAAGAATATTTCAAAATAAGGCTTGATAAAGTAGAACTATCGTAATTTTAATTTATCACCAGGGCCAAAGGAGTACAAGGGAAAATTCTAAATTAATAATAGTTCATGAAAAAGTCCTGCTAACTGATACTTAAATATTGTGTACAGTCGAGGAGATTGAAACAAGCAAAAAATGTCGCTTTTACACTCTTGAAAATGAAAAATGAAAATGAAAATGAAAAATGTTTATTTAGGTTAATTACGTCTCTTACTCTTACGTTAACACTTTCAGTATCTCTGCGAGTAGACGCGTAGCCGATAACATGCGTTACCTCGTATGTAGACGAAATTCCGTAGCGCTACGAAAAGCTTGGCAGCGAACGTGTCAAGGAGAGACGAAATTATACGCGTTTCTGTTTTCTTGACCACACACCGATATGAGCATATTTATATATTATTGTCTGATCTCAGAGGTTCTGATATAAATGATTTTTGGACCCAACTCGAGCATAATGCAAGACGAATTATTTTCGCAATTCAATCGAAGTATACCTATACTCGTAGTACGTTTCGGCCGTTAAAGGTATTTATCTCGTGTACAGTGTTCTGAGGCTTCAGTTGAGTGGAAATATCTGAGGTACAAGGGTATCGAATACACCACAGTTCAGACTGAAAGGATTAAGTCGATTGGAAGTAATCGCCTTTTCTTCTGATTATATTACTGGGGGCGATTGTAAACGTCCCTTATCTCTGATCTTGCTAGGCGGCGGCTGGATTGACGTTATACTTGATTGGATTGTCTTTGTCTTACTAAGTTCAAGATATATTATTTTGAGATATGTATATTGTTAACCTACACTAAATAGATACTTATAATTATGTTTATGTACATGATTGTGCCGATGTCTACAACAAAATGTGTTTTTTTTCTTTTTAGAGGTCATTAGAAATAACGTAAGTAGCTGTCACTCGAACGAAACAAGGGCGAACACATACATTAAAAACAGTTGTTGGATAGAAATACTTTTTGTTATTTAACATATTAAGAAAACGCTTACTGAGGCGAATGTTTCCCTCAATGTTCACTCTGCAATGTCTTCATCCGCACGCGCAAAATTACCAGTCGCCATGAAAATAAGATTTTTAACAAAAGAAATCCCTTTTATAAAGTGAACAATGAAGGTTTACATTAATATACATTTAGATTCTTTTCCCCAACAAACTTTCAAAATAGTTCTGATACTTAGTTTACAACAGTAGCAAATTTCATGTTGAAATATAACAATTTCGTAAATATATAATGTATTAGTTACTTTTGACAACCCTTAACTAAAATTATTTTCCATAACCTAATACTTTTATTTACCCTACGATTGTCTCAATTCAATTGTTACGTTCATATTCATACAGTATCTACTATTACACCGGCCACCGCTTCCCACATGGGATTCAAATCCCCTGTCAACCCGACTCAAAATCAAATACAAAATACGTATATACTTACTTTGTTTTTGTGCCATTATAAATTTGTCTGCCTTCACTCTCCTCTTAGTCGCACTTTTACGTATTCAATATCTATGGGATAGGTACTTTCAAATTTTGTCAAGCGGATTAGAATTTCAAAAGAAAATTTGAAAAAATTATCAGGTTGATTGAACTTGGATGAAATTTAGTACGAATCTTCAATGATGGCCTTGTTTTTGTGTGCTCAAAAGTCCCCAGGCCAGGACCCTACCTACCTACGTTCTTTGTAGAGCCGCCGCTATCTTGGAAAATGTACTCCATCCGGAAGATATTGGCATTTATTGCGAAATCTACGTGCCCTATTAAAATATGGTAAGGGCAACATAGAAGTTTAGCAAATTCTGCACTAACCTGTAGTACATAACTGTAACGAGAAAACAATGCTTTCGTGGAGTAAAATGCATCCATATTAGAGATTTTCCGTTAATGTCTTTCCAGGGCAGAATATCTGAATTTGAAGCTTGCAAGAATTTCAAATCTACTTACATTTACACAATAGGATATAGGCTATGTTAATATTAACATTTTACCCAACTACGGTTAAACCAAAAGAAGGGTAATGGTGTAAATAGATCGTTAAGTACTATAATATTTTGCTGCTATCTCCAAGTCAAGATGCTTGATGGATTCCAATAATTGAAGGGGTGTTAGATTTCTCCTAATTTTGCTAACGTGTTTGTGTATATTGAGTTTAAGAAAATTCAACAAGGCGGGCAGCAATTGCTTTTATCACTTATATTATCAGGCGGATTTCAATAAACGTGACAGCAGATAGCCCAGGCACGGGCCAGTGCTACACTATAAAATAAATATAATTGACGCAGGACGTATTACAAGGACTTCGTAATGTAATGACCAAAACAGATTTTAGGGTATGTATGGGATCAAAATGCATTTGACAAATGTCAGGTTCACTACACATGTAAGCAGAACACTCTGTTTATATCTCTTAAAATTTGAACTTCGGGGACCATGGGGATAAAACGATACCTTCAAATATGTACTTCATTTTTATTACATTCGCATTTTTTTAATAAACCATTGAATTTATATGAGATATATGACAAGAAGAATTCTTGCAGCTCCTTCAATGTACTACAAAAAACGTAGGCGAAGCCGCGGGATAAAAAATAGTTCACCTTTAAGGTCCATTCCATATGCAGTAGGTAAAACCAGCTTCAAAATTCTAATCGGCTTTTTATCGCTATCGCACTCACTCTTGCAGCTGACAGTATATTTGTCGTCAAAAATTAAGTACTCGGACAAAAGCTGGCAAAGGCTGAATAATTTAATTAGAAGCGTAATAACAGCCAAGTGACAGCATAAGATTACAATCTCTGCTATAACACTTCTCATGCTGGGCTAAATGTACTATATTTACAAAACATTTTAATTTGACCAATCAAAATACTTCAGCTATGAAATCCACCAATCACAGAACACTAATTTTACTCTTTAAAAAATATTTGGTACTAGCAGCGCCCTGCGGTGTTACCCGCGGATAAATAATAAAATAATAAATAATAAATATTAGAGGACAATCTTACACAAATCGAACTAGTCCCACAGTAAGCTCAAGAAGGCTTGTGTTATGGGTACTAGACGACGATATATTTAATAGATATAAATACTTAAATACATAGAAAACATCCAAGACTCAGAAACAAATATTCATGCTCATCACACAAATATTTGCCCTGACGGGGATTCGAACCCAGGACCGTCAGCTTCACAGGCAGGTGCACTACCCACTAGGCTAAACCGGTCGTCAACGTAGCGTAATAAAAGGTAGCCTATGTCCTATTCTGATGTCTAAGCTACAATACTGGAAAGTTTCATAGAGATCCGTTCAGTAGTTTTTGAGATTAAGCGGAACGTACATCCATCCGCACAAACTTTCACATTTATAATATTATTAGGCTTAGGATTAGGATTGGGTATTAACCAACCAGAATACAGCTTTACTAAAATCGACCAATAAGGAAACAGAATTTATTTCTCTAAAGAGTCTAAAGATTAAATTTGCAGTAGTCCGTATTTCACAATAATTAAAAAATTGATTAAATCGTTTGAGCAACACTTTGAAGCGCTCAATTGAAGATTAGTTAGCTTTTTTTTGCGCGTGAATGTTGCGCGCGAACCGCGGTGTCTGTTTGGCGTGTCAAAGCAGTTCAGAAAAAAAACATACCGCTAAATTATATATAGGTTCGCCGTGGCACTTGGACCGACCCGACCGACCGGGGGGGGGTGTTTTTTACATTTATGTTTCAGAATGTGCAAACCAAGCCCTTTCATGACACCCCACTTAACATATTAACTAGACTTTCAAATTTTGAATCACCAATCACTATCACACCAATAAATATCTGTAATTTTTCAGAGAAAAAAAAAAGAATAATTAAAAAGTCATGTCCTATGTATGACCTTCATACATAGAACATGACTTTTTTATAACTATTCCAAATTTCAAATCGATAGCATATGTAGTTCTTGAGATATTTAGTGACGTGACGGACAGAGAGACGGACAGAGAGACAGATAGACAGACAGACAGACAAAGTGAAACCATAAGGGTCCCTTTTTTACCATTTTGGTACGGAACCCTAAAATTATTAATTTTCAAACAACAAACACGCCACCCGCCATGATCGCGAATGCCGTGTTGTCATTTGTCATACAAGTTGTAAGTAAATCAACGTCTTTCACATGTCAGAATACACCACCTATACGACTGTTCTATTATAGGTATAACATTGTCTCCCATTTCTGCAGCGCTCGTGGCCCAGCGGCGCCCGCGTACCGCGTGCGGTATGCGAGGTTAAGCAACGTCGGCCTAGGTCAGTTATTGCATGGGTGACCTTTGAGTGGTTATTAACTGAGCGCTCCCGTGCTTTGTATGTATGTATGTAAAATTCTTTATTGTACATGAGTAAAACATAACATAAATTACAAGAACAGTAAGGCAGTAAGGCTTTGGAAGGCACGTTAAGCCGTTGATCCCGGCTGCTGTCTATGATAGCAGTTTTTAAGCCAAGTTAGAGGCCTTCGGGCGGCTTGAGAACTTCTAACAATCAAGTTGCCCACTCACTTGACAAGCTCAATTCCAATAAGGTCTGGTTTGCCCTCGAGTTGGAAGGTCAGTTGGTCACTTTCGTAAAAACTAGTGCCTACGCCAAATCTTGGGATTAGGTAGCTGACCCCGGGCATCCTTCGGGATGCAACTGTACCGGGATAACGCTAGGATGATGATGATGATTGTCTCCGATTTCTGCCCGGTTTGCTTACACCCTGCGTGACGTCACGGTCTAGCTAGACCATCATGTTGGAGAGCGTTTTCGCTAAATTCGTGAATAATTAAATTTTGCCATCATGGTGGAAAACGTTTTCGGTGAATTCGTGAATAATTTAATTTTACCATCATGGTGGAAAGCGTTTTCGTAGAATTCGTCAATAATTAAATTTTAAATTATACTTTTGGGCTTTAATTGGTCTCTGAAAAATCTAATAAAAGAAATATTAACAATGTAAGAACCTGTCCAAAGTATTGTCAAGCAGCGCGTTAATTGGCTGTAAGCAACTGCTAGAAAACCCCTTGCTACTTACTGCCTATTATCATAAACCACCTTCCTTTTTATTATTATTATTATATATTCAATTCGTGAATAATTAAATTTTAAATTATACTTTTGGGCTTTAATTGGTCTCGGAAAAATCTAATAAAACAATTATTAACAATGTAGGTAAGACTCTGTTCAAAGTTGTCAAGCATCGTATTGATTGGCTGTAATTACATCTCAGAAAACCCCCTTGCTACTGTCTATTATCAAAAACCACCTTTTTATTATTATTACAATGAAGAAACTATCTATTAAAGTATTGAAAGAAAATATGAGCACTAAAATAAGATAATAAGTGCCTCACTTAAGCGAAGTAAATAAAATATGTTGTTGGTTTGGTGTTCATTGACATAAGTATCAAACGCGTTCACTCCTGTGCGCCACCGCTACTCCAACCCTACCGTGCACGCTAACCCTTTTGTACCTATATTAATGTTAGAATGTTAGAAGAGGATGGCGCGCTTGGCTCTAGGCGTGAGTGTGTTTGTAGGGTCAAGTAGAAGCGAGTCTACACACACAAGCGCACTTTGCCGCGCGATCGCTGTCTAAATGCCGAATTTGAGCAAGCGCTTTTGGTGAACGCGCTCTTAAAGGTTTGGGAGAATTACCAGGGACCCATTAATTATTAGTAGATCCAAATGTGCCGCCAGTAATTTGCCCAGTTCGTAGAATACCGTGAGGTATGAAAGATAAATTGTGGGAGGAAATAGCTAGAATGGAAAAACTGGGCGTAGTGTGAAAAGTAAGCCATCCCACTCCATGGGTCAACGCTATAGTCGTAGCTGCTAAGAAAAATGGGGATATCCGAGTATGTTTGGATCCGTTGCACTTGAACCGCGCGGTGCGGCGTGCGCACTACGCGCTGCCGACAGTGAGCGAACTGGCGGCGCGCCTGCGTGACGCTCGATACTTCATCGTGCTGGACGCGCGCTGCGGGTTCTGGATGCTGAAGCTTAGCAATGCCAGTGCTGACCTTTGTACTTTTAATACTCCATTTGGTAGGTACCAATTTTTAAGACTTCCGTATGGAATCAGCTGTGCGCCGGAGATGTTCCATGCAAAGGTAAGGCAATATTTGGAAGACTTGGAGGGGACAGACTCGTTTATTGACGACATAATTGTTTGGGGGCCTACAAAGAAGGAGCACGATACAAGACTTCAAAGGTTATTGCAGAGAGCGAAAGATATTGGCATGAGATTTAATAGGGACAAATGTAAATTCGCGGTTACTGAAATAAAATATTTGGGGCACGTGTTTGACCGACGAGGAATGAGGCCGGACGATGAGAAGGTAAAGGCTATAATTGACATGCCTGATCCACAGGACAGACGGGCATTAGAGCGATTTTTAGGCATGGTTAATTATCTCTTCAAGTTCATACCTAACTACTCCGAAAGTGTAAAAATATTGCGCGATCTGCTGAAAAAAGACGTTAACTGGACAACATGAGGAAGTGGTAAAATTGTTAAATCAAAAGATCGCAACGGCACCGTTCTCGCGCTGTACAGCGAATATCAGCCGCTGGTGCTATCAGTGGAATATATATTCGGAAGACGGGACGTGACCATTCAAACAGATCACAAACCACTCGAGGCAATTTTCAAAAAGCATTGTCTGCTGTACCACCACGTCTTCAACGAATGAGATTGAAGTTGTAAAGCTACACTTTCCAGGTAATATACACTCCAGGCAAATATATGTATATTGCTGATACACTGTCACGGGCAGCGTTAACGGAACTGATGCATGAGCGAATGGCCGATGAGATGGATGCGCAGGCGTGCTTTGTGTTAAACCATGTACAATTCAGTGATAAAAAAATTAATATGGTAAGAGAGCATGTGGCTAAAAACGAAGTGAGTCAGAAGCTGGTACAGTATATTATGAGCGGATGGCCTAAAAGCAAATACGAGGTTGACAATCAAGTGAGAATCTTTTGGCCATATCGAGAGTCCATGAATTATGAGGGAGGAATAGTATTAAAAGGTGATAAGGTTTATATTCCAGAGTCTTTACGTGCAGAAATGTTACATCGCATCCACGAGGGACATTTGGGTATCGACCGATGCAAACAACGCGCATGTCGCGCGACGTGGAGGACGCAGTGCGCGCGTGCGCGGCATGCGCGCTGCTGGCGCCGCGGCCGCCGCCGGAGCTGCTCGTCCCGCATGAGGTGCCGGATGAGCCGTGGTACAAATTAGGCTCAGATATTTTTGAACTTAATAAAAAGTACTATTTAATACATTCTCAAACTATGTGGAAGTAAACCAATTAAAAACAATGAACAGTAATTGCGTAATCGCAGCTATGACGGAGCAATTCGCAAGACACGGAAGTTCGATAGAATTGATAACGGACAATGGGCCGGCGTACGCTTCGAGAGAATTTAAAAAGTTTATGGAAAAGTGGAATGTAACTCACATCACATCTTCTCCAATGTACCCGCAGTCAAATGGAAAAAGTGAGCGGGCAGTGCGTACAGTTAAAAAAATTATACAGAGATGTATCCTATCGGGCCAAGATTACCATTTAGTGTTGCTAAATTTCATGACTACGCCTAGAGATGGAATAGATTCTCCGTCTAAAATATTAATGGGAAGAAAAATTCGAACACGTTTGCCAATGTATCAAAAAGAGGAAGCAAAAAAAAATTTTGTTAAAAATCATCATGCTATTTTAAATAAACAGCAGCGACAAAAAGGTAACCACGATAAAGCAGCTCGAGATCTGCCACCACTACAAAAAGAAGAAGTGGTAGTGGTAGCAGACGGTCTAAAGCGTGAATTTATGAAGGTGGTAAGTAAAGCTCCCGAGCCCCGGTCGTATATTTAAAAAAAAGACAGTCGGGGGCGCGAATATAGGCGTAACCGCCGTCATATCATTAGACGGCAGACACCCCGCACTCCCACTGGCAATGCGCAAGGCGTTGTTGGCGGCGATGTGCCGCCGCCCAGCACGAGTGTGAGCTCGAGCACGCATGAACCGGTGGCCGGCATGGTTCCTGCTCCACCTCCACCGTCGCCCTCCATCGAGGGCCTGTCCGAGGTACTCACGACTCCCCCGGTACCGAACCCCGCGGTAAGTATCACGACAGATTTGACAAGATCCATGCATACTGGGATATCTACAGTCCCTATGACTAGGAGCAGGTTTCGGAAAATACAAGAAGCAATGCCTGAATTTGATTAAATAAAATTCAGCAAAAAATACTTCAAAATGGGCAGAGTATTTTGAACGCTATTCCCTAGACATAAGTTCTTTAAGATACGTTTTAGCTTAATTGTTGGATGCAATAAGCAATAGGTAAGTAGGTATAAGTTATATTATACATT
Organism: Epiblema foenella; assembly: GCA_963556455.1. Lineage (NCBI taxonomy): Eukaryota > Metazoa > Arthropoda > Insecta > Lepidoptera > Tortricidae > Epiblema > Epiblema foenella. The sequence goes on from OY747102.1 coordinate 13,158,380, forward strand.
AGTAAGGATTTGAGATCAAAAAATTATTTTTGTTTATTTTCTGTATTTCCCCAAAAAGCTAAGCCATGCTTTGTCACTATACATCAATGTACATTAGTTACGATAATATAATATAATTCCAGAACTATTCCTCAGTATTTACAGATAAACAGCTGGTACGAAACTTAACAATGAACGAATGTAACGAATACGTCACATATTATACGTTCTTATGATATTGTAACGAGCATCTAATTTTAGCTGATAAGGAATATCCAATGTTCAATATGTTACGCCATGGTCATAAGGATTATAATCGTTTAAATCAAATGCCATTGTACTTCTTTTTACAACACAATTTGGTTCTTTAAGGATTTTTAGAATAGGAATTACGGGGTTAACCCTACTTCTTAATGATAATAGTCAATAGTTACTTTTACTGTCTGTGTACTATAATTTTGTAATCTAAAAAACAAAGTGGGTATATGATAAAGGAAGATGATGGCCATAATTGCGACAGTGGAGTATGTACTTATGGACGTATGCATGTTTAACTTAGTTATTCAAAACTTATAAAAAAAAGAATATGAGGAGAAAGATGTTGTACTTAGATTTAACTATGAAGGTAGTTGTTTGTAATCCTTTCCGTATTTACATATGAGGGTAGCCCTTAATAAATCAGTGTTTGACCAAGCATCTTGTGTTTTACTTCAACTAATTCAATAGCACGAATATGAATAGTATAAATATCAGTTGCAAAATGCATTGCATACCCGCTAACTTATAAATGACATGTACCCCCATCGCAATACTGGGCAATTTTCGAGCGCCTACAGAAATGTAATAAGCAAATGCATAGCAAAGATGAATCCGAATGCATGTTTAGTATGGCGTTTAAATATTCTGTTAAATAATATTATTGCAAACAATAATATGGAAAATAATACGTATGGCATTCGTATCATTATGACATCCAATATTCGGGTAAACAAGAGTATGTCAATTAACTATTATGGTAAACGAAACATTCTGGCAAATGAAATTCGGGCAAGCGAAGTTCGGGCAAATGAAATTCGGGCAAGCGAAGTTCGGGCAAATTATTATTATAGTATATGAATATCGGGCAAACAATAGACAACCTCATTTTAGACCCTTATCATACAATCTACTATTAAATCCTGATATACAAATCCTATATGTTTCTGTCAAAATCCAAGTACATTTAATTTATTAAACTTAATCTTATCCCAAGTAAATTAAGTTAATCGCCGAGATCTGCCATCTTATACTTGAGCAAATGCAAATTTCGCTAGTCTCCCTTAGGACGTGGTCATTTTCAATTCTCTGCGGAAGTGATGAACGGAATCGGCAAGTAAAAGGCATTAAATCTGTCTGGAGCGTTCGATTTGCATTGGGAAAATTGCATTTTCGAGTCGTCGGCGACAAGGAGGCGGCTGCAAATGTTTGCGACGCTGGCAAAAGCTTTGCTTTAGGATTTTGCTCCGGGCTCTTGGCGGCGATAGCACGGTAACTAATATGTTTCCTTGGCGCGGGGCAACCTCACCAAGGTGCTATAAACTAAGAACTCAAAATAATTACGCTAAGTATCTAATGCCTTGTAATGTATAATTAACTGTTTCACTTCACACTAATCAATATCGAGAAAAGACACCCGCGTAATAGGTAAGGTTAAATAGGTTACCTATGCATTTATTATTAACTTTAGTAAGAACTTGTTATACCTTCAGACATTGTGATGTGCGGGTTTAGCGCACACCCATATCCCTCGACCGTTTAGGGCCTCGTGAGGGTTTCCAGACTAGCTCAGAGGTGATATCGGGGATCGAGAGTCAAACACAGGTTTAAATCTATAGTAAAGATGGGTCTTACGCCCCTTTATTGATATAATGAAACCCTAGTTTAGAATAAACTACGGCGCGGAACGGTATGACGGTTATCGCGAATCTACGGTACGGAAGTATTAATACGCACTTATATCTAAGGGCGGGCGGTTGTTAATGTAGGACTGGAGCGGAATGTTATTTCAAGGATCCTAGAATCGTGGCTAGTGCGGCGGAACCACTCTGCCTCAAATACTAGGCGTCTCGGGCAACGAGGCGAACCCCAGTGCCTCGGAGAGGTCGGGAGTGACTCGGGCGATGCGAGGACTTGCCAGCGCAGCCTCGGAGAGGTCGGGATACTCGGGCAAAGTGAGGGCTTGCCAGCACTGCCTCGGAGAGGAGGGGAGGGCAGTGTTCACCACAGCGAGCCGTGGCTCACACTGCCGCTGCGCACGCGGCGCATCGGCTTTTATTCCTTCCGCGCGGGGGGCGGCTGGCCGCTGCGTCGCACTGCTCCCTCCCCGCGCGCCGCCTTCGGCGCTTGTGACGTAGCGCGTACCGATCCGGTGTAGCTGTAGCGTCTACGTCACAACATTGTCACATTACAGACGATTGCATGACCACAAAGCAAGAAAGTAAACAAAAACTGGCGAAACATAAATAATACATTTAAGTATATTTTTTTATATAATGTAAAGTATAATGTAGGGCATGTAGGTACCTACCGTTTGCTGCGTGTTCGAGCCGCTGTAGGATTTAATTATTTATTCGGTGCTATCACGTCACCATATCAGACACCTCACGGGACAACTCATCTCGAAAACATAGTCACAAACACTGTTATCTTACTCATTAATATCATTATTTTGAATATTAGAAGGTTTTATCAGTTTTATCACATTGAGTTGATATTTTGACTTTGTCATAACCTGCAACTTTTGACAATTCAATTATTTCAATCGTTAAATTAGTTGTTATTTCAAGTAGGTTTTAATCTGAAATGTAAGGTGACGATATTTTTCATATTGTTAGGAATTTAATATTTTAGGTGCATCAAATTTTTTGTGGTTAACAATGTGGAAAAAATTTATAAATTTTCCAGTAAAATACCAACGACCAGTAATAAAATGAGAGAGTTAGTAATCAAAAGAATGCTGGCAATTTCAATATTGTGTATTCTCTGAACCTATTCAAATATGACAAATAAAAACTAACTGTCACGTTTCGGGAAACCATTAAAAATTTGCTGTAACATTTGTGCTATTATGATCTAAATTTTAAAGTGATACATGAAAATTTCAAAGTCCTAAAAATGGATATATGTTGCATAGAAGAATGTGGCCCACACTCTGTTCGGCCAATGCTGGTCGCACCGAGTTGCGGCGTTGAACCTGTTGCGTATTATCCCTGCCTTCCTGCGTGCACCAAGCCTGTTTATTGCTGCGAAAAACCAAAACCTAAAAAACATCATTATCATGAAGATTCTCATCGAAGCGAAAGTCATCACGGTCACCGAAGTCACCATAAGATAGAAAGGCGTCCTTGTTCACCACCTAACAACCACCAAGATTGTTGCTATATTCGCCCACCGTCGCCGCACCCGTCTTGTTGCGAGCCACAATGCAAACCAGTCAAAACAAAATACGTCATACCTTGTTATCGATATGAAGACGGTCGCATTGTAAGTATATTAACATTAAGTGTGTATTTAGGTTTAGCTTAATATTGAAATGTGTGTGTAGTTATACAATTATGCAGTAAGCGTATCCATAGCAATGTAAACGTGAGAGGAAGAGACGCGTCAGGTTAGTTGTTCTGTTCTCGAGCTGGAAAATGGATCTTCATAGTCGTCGGACAACATGTAGTTATATTTTTTGACTTGGCTATTACCTGTTACAACAGACACACATCGAAAACGATCTCTAGTTTGAATTTGGTAATTTAGTATTTGCTCATATATTTTTAAAGATAATATTAAAGTTTATATACCTTCTTTAGATTAATATACTTTGGTACGATAGACGTTTCAATACTAGCGATCTTGTGGGTTTTTTGCTGACGGCCGTACACTGAAACCAACAAATTTTTTTACACATGTATTCTGTGGTTGGTTTCAGGAACGGTACGTTCCTACTCGTTATGGAAGACTTCCAAAAACTGCGTACATGCGAAACGGGATTCAAGATCAAATCCACGGATACAGAGGTGCCATTAGGTTTTTGTGTGCTGGCGGAGAACCACAGCACCCTTCCGTATACACTAAAGTCACACCAATGCGCAAACTATTCCCAAAAATCACTCAAGAAGTGTTGCCGATTAAAAAGAAGAAATAATTCGCTAAAAGATTGAGTAGTAAAATAACAAGAAAAGGATATAAATGTAGTGACCACTCAGATGAACTTTGGCAGGTTAGTCCCTTGCCATCATCTGCGTTGAAAAGGAATGGGATCCAAGATCAAACTGTTGGAGAAAGCGGCGGCATTTCGTACATCAGAAAATGTTGGCACGAGGCATGGTGCGGCGACTATCCCAGACCAATACTCGTTAAACGAATGAAGAAGCTTGCAGTTAAATTTCCTAAGAAACACTGATCCTCTGGGTGCGTAAATTTTAGAGTGGATGTAAAGAGCGCCATGAAGAAACTGAGTGGAAAAACTTTACTGCACTCTTTAAGTCTAATGCTTAAATTTCACGCCTAGCAGAAGCATATTAAACTTCTTACGCACAAGAGTTCTTAAAATATTTATCACTCTGTCTCTTCTGTCACTAAAAGTTCGACATATTGTAGCAAAATATGAAGTTGTAAATGAGATTAAACGAGAGTGTCTGGGTTGCAGGTGCGCAAGCTCCCCGTGACAGCGTTCAAGCGGAATGGCATGCAGGATCAAGAGCACGGCAAGGTCCAGGGCGCCGCCAACTTCCTTCGGCGCTGTTCTCGCGACGTCGAGCTGGAATGCGACGTCTGCCCCAAGCAGATGAAAGTGTGCGATATCGCGAAAGTGCCCGTCTGTGACGGCAAGACCATTTGCTGCAAACTCTTGAAGAAAAAACCGATTAGAGTTTCCCTTGCAGACATATTGGATGATTAAAAATGTACGCGCTGTACTTATTATGTATTACCATCAGACATGTGCTAGTTTTATGGTGTGCAGATATTTACGTTATTGAACATTTTCCTTTCTATTTTTCCAGGCCAACCAGCCAACAGTGCTGATGAGGCGTGCCTGCGAAGTGGCAGTCGGCAACCGTCCGCGTAAGAAGCCTTACGTAGAGACCCGCTTCGTCCGAGACGCCGACCACCAAGAGTCGCGGTACATCAGGGAAGATGAAGAGGTACACTCTAATTCTTATTGGCAATCGTACAATTTTACATTGGCTCTACTCACGCGTTTGACTTCGCTTGACCAATAACGACTGGCTATTTGACCTGTGTTTAGAGTTGTAAAATTGTAATTTGTAGCTTCATGAAACGGCCTAGAGTTATGCACAACGCTGACCGACAATTCATCTTAGGCGAAACTATATAAGGCTGATCTCTGACCTCATAGACAATTGTTTCATCTTGCAGAGGCCTGTCATATTTAGCCTTTGAACGTCAAGAACGCCTAAAGGTGTCGCGTGTTGTCGTGATTCCGGCGCCAATAACGATTATGACGTACGTTGTCAGTCACCTTTGTGCTTTACGATTTCTAGTTTGAAGTCAATATTCAATCTCTTATGGAAAATGAGCACGAAGTAATGGCGTTCAAAGGATTAATGACAGAAACTATAGTATAGGCATGTTGTCTGTGTGACACATTCAGTTATTCAGTACTTTTCTCGGACCACATATACACGAGATATAAAACAAGCGCAGTTGGTGCGACCGACCCCATCGCATTGTCGCACGTACTAGTTTTATTCATAGCGTAGGTAGAAGCGGGGTATTCCTTTATTCATTTATTTTGTTAATTACACCGAGTTAGGCTGAGATTAAATAATAAATAATAAATAAATATTAGAAGACAATCTTACACAAATCGAACTAGCCCCACAGTAAGCTCAAGAAGGCTTGTGTTATGGGTACTAGACGACGATATATTTAATAGATATAAATACTTAAATACATAGAAAACATCCAAGACTCAGAAACAAATATTCATGCTCATCACACAAATATTTGCCCTGACCGGGATTCGAACCCAGGACCGTCAGCTTCACAGGCAGGTGCACTACCCACTAGGCTAAACCGGTCGTCGAAAAAGTCGTATTAAAGGAACGAGGGAGAGGAAAGAGAAGGAAATGTAAGTTATGTGTAAATGGGGCACAAGTGTATAAAAGAAGTGGCCCTTAATTACTCATGAAAATGTATTAATATACAAATCTTGCTGAAAATTTATATATATATTCAGTTAAATCCAATATCAAAAAAATGGGGGAATGGGGGAATCACCGTCGGCATAAAGTCCTTTCAATGCTAAAGCAAAAACTAATAAACGCCTGTGACGGCGAGATGAAATCCAATTTCATTACAGCCATGCTCAAAACTAAGGTGAAGAACTGAATCAAACTTAAATATCAAAGTATATTAAAGCCCGGTTATATTAAAAAAAATTTGAACAAAGAAGGGAGAGATAATATAATATTGATACCATTTAATGATAATTGGATTTTATTAGTAATAGGTTTCATAAAATGCTGAAGAAAGTCAATTTAGCAACATAATTAAGTACTGCGTGTGCGTCAAAATAAAAGTACTATACTAACATCCTTTTCCCTTACAATTCAAGCGTTTAAAAGGTCACGTACGCGTCTAACTTTCGGGTGTGGTATAGCCGAAATGTTTGCAAGTAATGATGTGTCGGATTCTGTCCAGAACTTAATCAAACAATTCTAAACTACGATTTAGGTTTCGTTTGATCAGATCATTCATTATGGTCAAGATATATGTACTATTATTAAACTATTCAAAATACTGTTTAAGATAGACACATAGGTTTTTACTAGATACAAAACATTAAATATGATGCTCTTCACAATCACCAATATTCCAATTAATAAAATGTTACCCAAATATTTTTCAATTTCACTAAATTTAAAAGTTCCCAACAGCAAACTCACATACCTATGCAAAAGCCTAAAAGATGGACTGCGATGTTTACTTACTTTTCGGCGAGGGCCTCACTGGGATTTGTATTGGACTATAGCTCCGGGGTCACAATTCCTTGAGATTGGTCCCTGTAATTCCTCTTCTTAACTCGAGTTACTTACGTTGCCACGACTGAAATGAAATGAAATTATTTGAAATGAAATGAAATTATTTGAAATGAAATGAAATTATTTGAAATGAAATGAAATTATTTGAAATGAAATGAAATTATTTGAAATGAAATGAAATTATTTGAAATGAAATGAAATTATTTATTCTTCAATTTAGGCATATAACATGCACCTATGAATGCCAAAAAACTACCATCGGTTCATAAAATAAACCTCTGCCTCGAGAAGAACCGGCGTAAGAAACTCGGCGAGGTGTCATTTTTTCAAAACAATATATCTAAATATATAAAAGAAGAAACTGACTGACTGATTGACTGACTGACTGACTGACTGACTGACTGACTGACTGATCTATCAACGCACAGCCCAAACCACTGGTTCTAGAGATTCCAAATTTGGCACGTAGGTTCCTTATAAGGTCTAGGGGTGCACTAAGAAAGGATTTTTCAAAATTCACCCCCTAAAGGGGTGAAACGGGGGTCCAAAGTTTGTATGAAAAACCGTATTTATTAAAGTGAGAGACATGAAACTTTGTACATAGAGTCTGTGTTTAAATATATTAATGCCGTATTTCAGCGTTTTTCTAAATTGCTCCACTAAAGGGGTGAAAAGGGGTTCAAAGTTTGTACGGGGAGAAAAACCTTTTTTAAAGTGAGATATCTGAAACTTCGTATATAGACTCTCTGTTTAAATACAACAAAACATATATAAGTGTCTTTCGAAATTGCTCCCCTAAAAGGGTGAAAAGGGGGTTTCAAGTATGTACGGAGAGCAAATCTTTTTTGAAGTGAGAGATTTAAAACTTCGTACATAGACTCTATGTTTAAATACAACAAAACATCTTTAAGCATTTTTCGAAATTACTCCCCTAAAGGGTTCAAAAGGGGGTTCCAAGTTTGTACGGAGAGCAAACCTTTTTTGAAGTGAGAGATTTAAAACTTTGTACGTAGACTCTGTTTAAATACAACAAAACACATTTAAGCGTTTTTTGAAATTGCTCCCCTAAAGGGTTCAAAAGGGGGTTCCAAGTTTGTAGGGAGAGCAAATCTTTTTTGAAGTGAGAGATTTAAAACTTCGTATATAGACTCTTTGTTTAAATACAACAAAACATGTTTCAGCGTTTTTCGAAATTGCTCCCTTTAAGGGGTGAAAAGAGGGTTCCAAGTTTGAGCGGGGAGCAAATTTTTCCTTTTCTTAAAAATCGATATGGGTATCATTTTCGAGATTCCTCGGGGTGCCGATTACGAAAATGACATTCATTTACAAATTCAAGATGGCGGACATTTATTTTTCTTAAAAATCAATATGGGTGTCATTTTCGAGGTTCCTCTGGGTGCCGATTACGAAAATGACACTCATTTTCAAATCAAAGATGGCGGATATTTATTTTTACAAAAATCGATATGGGTGTCGTCTTCGAGGTTCCTCGTGGTGCCGATTACGAAAATGGCATGCATTTTCAAATCAAAGAGGGCGGAGATTTATTTTTCTTAAAAATCAATATGGGTGTCATCTTCGAGGTTCCTCGGGGTGCAGATTACAAAAATGACATCCATTTTCAAATCCAAGATGGCGGACATCTATTTTTATTAAAAATCGATATGGGTGTCGTCTTCGAGGTTCCTCGTGGTGCCGATTACGAAAATGGCATGCATTTTCAAATCAAAGAGGGCGGAGATTTATTTTTCTTAAAAATCAATATGGGTGTCACCTTCGAGGTTCCTCGGGGTGCAGATTACAAAAATGACATCCATTTTCAAATCCAAGATGGCGGACATCTATTTTTATTAAAAATCGATATGGGTGTCGTCTTCGAGGTTCCTCGTGGTGCCGATTACGAAAATGGCATGCATTTTCAAATCAAAGATGGCGGAGATTTATTTTTCTTAAAAATCAATATGGGTGTCATCTTCGAGGTTCCTCGGGGTGCAGGTTACAAAAATGTCATCCATTTTCAAATCAAAGATGGCGGAGACTTATTTTTCTTAAAAATCAATATGGATGTCATCTTCGAGGTTCCTCGGGGTGCAAATTACAAAAATGACATCCATTTTCAAATCCAAGATGGCGGACATTTATTTTCTTAAAAATCAATATGGGTGTCATTTTCGAGGTTCCTCTGTGTGCCGATTACGAAAATGACACTCATTTTCAGATCAAAGATGGCGGATATTTATTTTTATAAAAATCGAAATGGGTGTCGTCTTCGAGGTTCCTCGTGGTGCCAATTACGAAAATGGCATGCATTTTCAAATCAAAGATGGCGGAGATTTATTTTTCTTAAAAATCAATATGGGTGTCATCTTCGAGGTTCCTCGGGGCGCAGATTACAAAAATGACATCCATTTTCAAATCCAAGATGGCGGACATTTATTTTTCTTAAAAATCGATATGGGTGTCGTCTTCGAGGTTCCTCGTGGTGCCGATTACGAAAATGGCATGCATTTTCAAATCCAAGATGGCGGACATCTATTTTTATTAAAAATCGATATGGGTGTCGTCTTCGAGGTTCCTCGTGGTGCCGATTACGAAAATGGCATGCATTTTCAAATCAAAGAGGGCGGAGATTTATTTTTCTTAAAAATCAATATGGGTGTCATCTTCGAGGTTCCTCGGGGTGCAGATTACAAAAATGACATCCATTTTCAAATCCAAGATGGCGGACATCTATTTTTATTAAAAATCGATATGGGTGTCGTCTTTGAGGTTCCTCGTGGTGCCGATTACGAAAATGGCATGCATTTTCAAATCAAAGATGGCGGAGATTTATTTTTCTTAAAAATCAATATGGGTGTCATCTTCGAGGTTCCTCGGGGTGCAGGTTACAAAAATGTCATCCATTTTCAAATCAAAGATGGCGGAGACTTATTTTTCTTAAAAAACAATATGGATGTCATCTTCGAGGTTCCTCGGGGTGCAAATTACAAAAATGACATCCATTTTCAAATCCAAGATGGCGGACATTTATTTTCTTAAAAATCAATATGGGTGTCATTTTCGAGGTTCCTCTGTGTGCCGATTACGAAAATGACACTCATTTTCAGATCAAAGATGGCGGATATTTATTTTTATAAAAATCGAAATGGGTGTCGTCTTCGAGGTTCCTCGTGGTGCCAATTACGAAAATGGCATGCATTTTCAAATCAAAGATGGCGGAGATTTATTTTTCTTAAAAATCAATATGGGTGTCATCTTCGAGGTTCCTCGGGGCGCAGATTACAAAAATGACATCCATTTTCAAATCCAAGATGGCGGACATTTATTTTTCTTAAAAATCGATATGGGTGTCGTCTTCAAGGTTCCTCGTGGTGCCGATTACGAAAATGGCATGCATTTTCAAATCCAAGATGGCGGACATTTCTTTTTCTTAAAAATCGATATGGGTGTCATTTTTGTTGTTCCTCGAGGTGCCGATTACGAAAATGACAACCATTTTCAAATATGATGACGTTATATGATGGATATACGGTCTTTTTTTTTCCTAAAAATCGATATGCGTGTCATCTCCGAGGTTCCTCGGGGTGCGGATTACGAAAATGACATGCATTTTCAAATCCAAGATGGCGGAAATTAATTTATCTTAAAAATGTATATAGGTGTCGTCTTTATGGTTCCACGGGGTGCCGATTACGGAAATAACATCCATACGTATCTACATACATACATACAAACATACGGATCAAACTGAGGACCTCCTTTTTTGTAGACGGTTAAAATTACTTTTATTACGCGGGCGAAGCCGCGGGTAAAAGCTAGTACAATGTATATAAAATAACAGTATCATAATACCACAGAATTACAACGCTACAATAGAAAACATATATATATATATATATATATATATAATTTGCTTTGAAAATATTTAGGACAAAATATTTCTGTGTTAGATTACTTGTGCGGGACGATCACTGGCCAAACATCCCTATCCATGACGTAATCGTTTATCTTATAATATGCTTTTGAAATAAGTGTTTGTTTCACGACAGATTTAAATTTAGAATCCGTAAGTTCAGTAATGTGTCTTGGAATTTTATTGTAGAATTTTATACAATTTCCCAAGAACGACTTATTCACCTTTACTATTCTGTAAAAAGTTGTTTTGAGTTTCCCAGTGTTTCTGGTAGTTATTAACTTATCAGTGTTCTTTGGGAAATTATATAAATTCTACAGCTTATATAAGTGCTACAGCTAATACGAACAGCGACGGTAGGGTTAGAATATGTATTTCCTTAAATATTTCTCTCAATGACTCACGCGACCCCTAGTTATAAATTGCTCGTATAGCCCTTTTTTGCAATATAAACACAGTTTCGATATCTGCAGCTGATCCCCATAAGATAAGGCCATAACTAATTATACTATTAAAGTAAACGAAATAAACTAACCGTGCCGTTGCCACATTGGTAAGCTGCCTTATTCTCCTGACTGCAAAAGCAGCAGAGCTTAACCTACTTCCTATAGCGACTGCAATTTTGACTCCAATGTAATACCAAAGAATACAGTTGTCTTAACAAATTCTAAAGTTTCACCATCTATATATATTACGCGAGGCCGATTTTTGTACATCCCATCAGATCTACAGTTATGGTCTGATTTTAATAAATGATATGTCATAAGATTCGTCTCATGCTGGAGAGTTGCATGATTTTTTTTCATATTTTTTAAGAAAAAGGACTAAAAGATTGATTTTAAAAAACTACTGTGCGCTGACCACGTGACTTTGGCCGCGTGACGTCACGCGACGTGGCTCCTGTTTTGAATTATAACACAGTAAAAAAATAAACAATAACTGAACTCAAACCTGTAGTAAGTTCTTCAGTATGAGAAAAAATACGGTTTGAGTCGGCGACATATATCCACAACCCCAAGAAAATTAACAAAATACAAAATAAACGATCTTTTTACAATGTTTACATAAATTTAATGACAGTCGTATTGTATCGTTATTTAATTCAACGTCAACATTTAATTTTCTTCTACGCCAGTATTAAATTGTCATGACCTTTTTACTTCAATAAAAATTATAATCATACAAACTTTTCGCATATTCAAAATTTTGAGAGAAAACCTCTTTAGGTTTAAGGCATTCATTGTCGTGGACGTCCATCTCTGTTACAGTCTCTTGGCATCTTTGTCGACCTTAATAGGGCCTTGCGCGCCGATAGGAGTACAATTCCTATTGGCGATTTAGCCTTTAGAAGAATTTTCTATCCTCGGAATGGCAAATCGCTCAGAGGACTCCCCTTCCCCATGGTATTGCTGGACGAGACCGGGAATATGTTGGAAAGAATCCTCGCTTCCCGGATCGGGAAACAATTAAAAAATGCAGGCCCCAATGTCACTCCAATATCATGGAGTCCCTCCTTACCTGAGGCGCATCGTGGAGCGGGTACTGTGAAGAAAGGGGAGTTCTCACGATGTTCTTCGGATAGATAGTAGAAAAACATTATGACGGGAAAAGTTGAGGGCCACAAGTTCCTGGGCAGACTACCCGCTAGATAGAGCACCCAAATCACTGGTGCCCTGCAACTATATCTGCACGATGCCATCCATAAGGTGATAGGTGATTGGTGATAAGAGCCTAAGGAGGAGCCTGGTCAGTAATAATTGGACATTATGTCCTCAGCGTCAAGGGAACGACTGATGATGATGATGATGTGCCGTATCCAGGCTGTCCGGATAACTTAGATAGCAGTCTACTTTAGGCTTGGCTTTGATTCGGCATAATGTGATACTGAAAAGGAACTATCGATTTTTACGACCCCTTTTTCAAATATCTTTGGTGTTCCTAAAAGAGGCACAAATTACAAAAATCTATCTATACCTATAGTTGTTCCTTTTCTGAATAACTATCGGAATTTTCGTGTTTTAGCGGCGTCGGGACGCCGCTACGGGACTCTTGTTAAGTTTTATATTTGAATTTATATTGATATTTGATGATGATGAGTTTGCTAGTGAGAATTTTATACATTTCGTTTTTTTCGGATTGTACACTAAGTTATTGGCAGCAAACCAGTCATATATCATGAAGAGGGTATTATTTGGTTCAACGAGTTCAGTATCTTTCCTATTAACCTTGAACAATAATGACGTGTCGTCTGTGAACATGACGATGCCTAATCTTCGACTTACCATATATGGTAAATCGTTTACATAAACAAGGAATAGGAATGGTCCTAGAATAGATCCTTGAGGTACTCCCATCTCTACCACTGTATCTGATGAAATAGCTCCATTTATCTCCTTTGATTTCTTTGTGTTAGGTACGACTTAATGAGATCTAATGCATGTCCTCTAATGCCATAAAATTTCATTTTACAAATTAAGATACCATGGTCTACACAATCAAAAGCCTTGGAAAGGACACATCCACTCCCACTAAAATTACATTGTAATTGAAAATAAATGTAGCTCTAAAATTCACACGTTAAGGCTGCCATTATTTAATGTGACCTATCAATCAGTTTAAACTTGCTTTTTGCTCTTACTAGGAAAGGTTAACTAAATTAGTTTTCCAGGATGCACTTTCTGGTAACATCAGTTAGCACTTTCGTATAACTCGTACCTTGGGAGATTTAAACTATGTTGACAGCGTTCAAACTTTGACTTAGGTTCACTAATTGCCACGCGAGTGCATGGAAAATTGTATGTAAAGTTTAGAGCGCCACCCGGTTGGTGTTTGACCTATATCTAAGGAGCAAAAGGCTTGTTTTCATAAAAAAACTATTATTAACAAATTGTTGGGGTACAGTTGAGTTCATAAATTTCATGATTACATGTACGTTCCCAAAGGTTTAAAAACATCTGAGCAACCTTATACCCTTGACAATAAAGTCGTGTGCACATATTTTAGAACTCGACTGTACAACGGAAATTCCACTGCGACGGTAGTTGTGCTTAATCCAAATTGTCTTATTCATGTTGATCGTGTTTTATGTTATAATAACTATTTAAATTTAACTACGCTTTAGAGCTAGTGAGAGCGCACTGAAGAATAAAATTCTAGCTTAATGTAAACAGTCAGTACCACGTCAAGTTAAGTCAAATTTTATCTACCCGATTACCAAGTGCTTCGCTACGCTAAGTGCAATCGTTTAGTATACATACGTACGTAGCTCCATTTAGCGAAAAATATCAAAGGCTCGAGACGTAAATGCCTAGCCAACATACATACAGCATTCGTTGCTTACTTGCAAATTTATATGTAAGTGCGAGAGAGACGAAAAGTTAGACATACTTACACAAAAGCACAGATCTGCGTTGAAGCCTATCTCCTTCATGTCTCTCTGGACATTCGTCATCCAAGTCGTCGATGTTCTTCCGCTCTCCCTCTTTCCGGTAGCCATGGATAAGCACCTTTTCACCACATGGTCATCAGGAGCCTAATCACGTAAATTTAAGTACTAACCGTAGGTATATTTAATGTCATTTTTGAAGTATAACTCTATGAGCTAACGTCAAAAATGAAATTCAAATATGCCTAACGTTAGTACATAAAGTTATATGATTACCCTGACGGTCTACGCAGTACTTGACCGTACCATCTGAGCCGGGACTCTTATTTTATCGTCTATTCTTATGTTTGAATAAATCATAAAAAATTAAGTAGTCATTTTTTTTCCTAATTTGACTCTTGCAAATGTAGATAAAGGATTCATCATCATCATCATCATTTCAGCCGAAAGACGTCCACTGCTGAACATAGGCCTCCCCCAAGGCTCGCCATTTAATTTTTTGGGCATGTTTTTTATTTTTCCCTTGGGGGGGATTTGCCATAGTCGCCACGCTTGGCAAGCGGGTTGGCGACCGCAGTTTGATGGTGGTAATGATCGAAGGATGCTGCTGCCCACCCTCCGATTTTCCCTTATTCGCCTCCTACGAAACCCACGGGAAGAAATGGGGTGGCGCAATTCTTACCCGGCAACCACACGGGTTCTTACCCGGCAACCACACGGGTTAAAGAACCGATAACCGAGATAAAGGATTAAAGAACCGATAACCGTTTTTACCATGTATAATATACACACACACACACACATGTATATATATATATATATATATATATATATAGATCTGGCGCAGCAATATCCACTCAAAACTCGTCAAAAATCGATGAATAGCTCATGGAAACTCTTAAGCGTAACTCATCCTGCCCATACGCATTTCTGTAGTGTGGAGTCTTTGTTCATGTGACTTTTCGCCGCCTAGACTTCACACCCATATGACATCGCTGGTTTTATAGCTATCTGTACATATAGGTACATGGAGTGCCAAGGTTTCTCAAAATAATGTATTTGCATGACGTCGCTCAAACTTAAACAAAGAATTTATATTTTATACTATTATCTTTTAACAGTAAATATCGGCATAGGTAGAATAATGCTATCAGAATTCTTCAACTTCTCGGTAGAGCATCGTAGTAGCTTAGTAATTAACAGGAAGCGTCGTATTACTCGAATTACGAAAAGTTTTTGCCAGGAATTTTGCAGTAAGATTACCTGGTAAGTTAATTAATTCACGGGATCCTACTTTAGGAAGTTATCTGCTTATGTAAATAAGAAGATTGCCGTCTGGGTCTTTTATAGCGAGGTAGTGATTATATGAAAGTGGTAGGGTTTTTCTTCCATACGCTGTAAAACCTCGGGCCGCATCGTGAGGGTAAAAAATAGAACAATAGTTATTTGTTATGTAAGGCTGCAAAGTTGTTATATGGCGCGAGTGCTCGAATTGAAAGCCGAGCCAGCGAAGGATTCTAGAATTGAACCACGAGCGTAGCCAGTGGTTCAAAAATAGAATCCTGAGCGTAGCGAGGGTTTCAAGACACGAGAAGCCAAATAACTTTGCTGCCGAGCGAAACGCACAACTTTTCACCTCACCGTAGCGAGGAAACGTAGGTACTTACAAGAAAACAATTCAAGTATTATTAAAGAAAATTGCAATACGAATATTGTTTGAATATATTCTTTATTTTTGTTTTTCCATAAATTAAAAAAGTAGGTAAAATAATGTTATAAAACTAAAATTGAATGATTTTCAATTTAATGTAAGTACCTAAAATAAAATGTTTCACCGGATGCCACATTCCTTGTGCGAGCGGGCAGTCGCTATATACATGTATAGCGCTGTCTCACTTGCACACTGCACCGTCGTGCGGAAACCGCATCAGTGTAGAACCGCCTTAAGACCGCATGGCCGAACTATGATTCTGAACGCATCCATAAAAAAATTGTGCAGCGCGGTACTACGTCATGTTCGAATTTCAATATCACTTTATCCGCTAGCGGATAAAATGGACCTTTGCACGCAGATTTGAAACGAAAAAGTAAGCCTTTCAGAGCGGGTGAGGTGAAAAAACTATTTTGAGTACGCGTTGTGGATCCCGATGTTGAAACGGTCATGGTCTGCAGTGGTGCTCAAAAGTACTTAAACGCGCTGTAACGCTTTGATAATTAAGCCGTCGTATGAGAAACAGTTCTACTTGCCTAAGAAGCTACTTATAATCAATTTTCCCCCTTAAATATCTCATTAAACATTTGTCCCAGCGAAAAAGTATCTATAACTTTTTTTGTATACACATTTTTACTTATGTGTTAGAGTTTTCTGCACCGGCCACCTTTTACGAACGTTTTCCAAAAAACTAAAAAGGTACCTTTACACCCCGCCCCCCTTACCCTTTAGCTCCACCCCCACCCACCTGTAATTTTATTAGATCGAACAATCGATCTAACTAGGTCTCATTCCTGGAAAAAGGCAAAGCAAAATTCGGTTTCCCAGGTACTGCTAACAGGGCACGTTAAATAAAAGCTTTTAAAAACAACAGACTTTATTGATTTACTAGTCACAAACAAACATTCGTAGGTACATAAAGACGATACAGACTATAAATTTAGCATAAAACAGACCTAAAGGCTGATTCAGCCGAGAAATCCAGTTGTTATACACAATGATGACTAGTTAGTGTAAACCAAACAAATAATTTACACCTGGAAATCATCAAAATATAATAAGTATAGAAGGGTAACTTCGTACAAAACTGACTTAGAAATATGACCCATTTTCCACGTTGCTGAAACTAAAATGACTCTTATTTCATTAACCAATCCAGTATTCAGATTAGTTTAAGCAGACCTCATTTTGACCAAGGTTTTATGCCATTCCACCAATAAGAAAAGTTTTACTTGCTGTGACTGGTTAGAATATATTTTGACACATGATTTTTATTTGTCAGTAATTTGTCGAACTCAGTATACTAGAACATGATTTAAAAACGCCTACTTTTGACGTGGATGGTATAACACAAAATGGTACAATCATGTATCAATTTATTGAATATCTAAATATATAAAAGAAGAAACTGACTGACTGATTGATTGACTGACTGACTGACTGACATATCAACGCACATCCCAAACCGCTGGTTCTAGAGATTCCAAATTTGGCACGTAAGTTTCATATAAGGCCTAGAGGTGCGCTAAGAAAGGATTCTTCAAAATTCACCCCCTAAAGGGGTCCAAAGTTTGTATGTAAAACCGTATTTATTGAAGTGAGAGACATGAAACTTTGTACATAGACTCTGTGTTAAATATATAAATGGTGTATTTCAGCGTTTTTCTAAATTGGTCCACTAAAGGGGTGAAAAGGGGGTTCAAAGTTTGTACGGGGAGCAAATCTTTTTTGAAGTGAGATATTTGAAACTTCGTATATAGACTCTCTGTTTCAATACAACAAAACATATTTAAGCGTTTTTCGAAATTGCTCCCCTAAGGTATTCAAAAGGGGGTTCCAAGTTTGTATGGAGAGCAAATCTTTTATGAAGTAAGAGATTTAAAACTTCGTATACTCGTATAATAGACTCTCTGTTAAAACACAACAAATAATATTTCAGCGTTTTTCAAAATTACTCCCCCAAAGGGGGTTCCAAGTTTGTACGGCGAGCAAATCTTTTTGAAGTGAAAGATTTAAAACTTTGTATGTAGACTGTCTGTTGAAATACAATAAAATATATTTAAGCGTTTTTCGAAATTGCTCGCCTAAAAGGGTGGAAAGGGGATTTCAAGTTTGTACGGGGAGCAAATCTTTTTTGAAGTGAGATATTTAAAACTTCGTATATAGACTCTCTGTTTAAATACAACAAAACATATTTCCCTGCTCCCTTTAAGGGGTGAAAAGAGGGTTCCAAGTTTTTGCGGGGAGCAAATTTTCTCTTTTCTTAAATTCGAGATTCCTCGGTGTGTCATGTCAAACATTTATTTTTCTTAAAAATCGATATGGGTATCATCTTTGTGGTTTCTCGGGGTGCCGATTACGAAAATGGCATCCATTTTCAAATCCAAGATGGAGGACATTTATTTTTCTTAAAAATCGATATGGGTGTCACCTTTGTGGTTCCTCGGGGTACCGATTACGGAAATGACATCCATTTTCAAATCCAAGGTGGCGGACATTTATTTTTCTTAAAAATCGATATGGGTATCATCTTTGTGGTTTCTCGGGGCGCCGATTACGAAAATGGCATCCATTTCAAATCCAAGCTGAAGGACATTTGTTTTTCTTAATTATCAATGTGGGTGTCATCTTCGAGGTTGCTCTGGGTGCCGACTACGAAAATGACATCCAATACATATCGATATACAGGTCAAACTGAGAACTTCCATTTGTGTAGATGGTTAAAAATCACTCTTAGTACCCGGGTGAAGCAGCGGGAAAAAGCTAGTAAATTTATAAATATGTTCTAAAATTTGAAGTTAAGTTAATATTAATATTTAAATAACGAATAACAAAGAAATCAGTACATCCACTGCTGCACACCCTTCCCTAAATCTATATCATAAAGATAAATAAATAAATATTAGAGGATAATCTTACACAAATCGAACTAGCCCCACAGTAAGCTCAAGAAGGCTTGTGTTATGGGTACTAGACGACGATATATTTAATAGATATATATACTTAAATACATAGAAAACATTCAAGAATCAGAAACAAAGATGCTCCTCTATTGCCCTGAATACAAGGGAACGCAACCAGTCATGATCGTGTTCATGTCGAGCGTGAAGCGTTTGTTACTCACTACCGAGTAGATGACGAATCATTCCAGTCTGAGCGTTTCTAACTGTATTATGTCTCGCGGTATACGATCACTTTAGGTCTACCAGTTCTTGAAATAATAGGCTTCTCATACCATCACTAAAGATAAGACTGGTCTCTGCTGTTTTGATTTTAACCTCAACGAAAAAAATCGAGTAATATGCTAATGAAATATTAAACTCGATTTAGGCACGTAAGTCACGATTGGCAAAAATTTAATCAAAACACATATTATTAGAATAAATGTGAATTGATTTTCATTCGTAATCTTTACCCATGAAAAAGGCAAATCATTTAGGACAAATATAAACACATTTCTCCGAAATGATTTGATCGATATAATTTGCTTTCACATCAGCGAAGAGAGGCGAGGTTTTAATTGTCGACGTTCTTGCCTGTAAAAATCAAGCTTCACATTGTTTATTGAATACCATTTCTTCGTTCTGCTTTTCTTAACAAGTTATTATCTTATGCACAGATATTTTTATATTCCACTCTACTTTTTCCTAAACACGTATGGGATTACTGTAATTGGAATAACTAAATAATAAAAACAAAATATGTTCCTGATTGCCATTCGTGTGGCTTCTGCGCTAAATAAAGGCGCTTTTCACCGCTTATATATTGAAAACCAATGCCGGAAACCATTAATATGTTATTATTTTCGTTTGACGCAATGAAAACTTTTCAACTCAACGTCGGATAGCTGACTAAATTGCGATCCGGCACTGAAAAGTCACTAAAAGTATAAGCTCCGCCTTCGGCGCTAGATTTTGTGGCACCAGTTTTGACCGACAGTTATGTTTCCATACTTATTATAATTCGATGCGGGAAATACAAAAAGTTTACTGGTTTTCTCATCTGAGCTGAATAAACTAGATTCATCAGCATTCAAGATAGAACATTTTGAATGACTGTAAGTGTCAACAGGCAGCAGTCTATACCGGCCCTGTGAGCTGTCACAGTTTTCAGTACAGTTTTTTTTTTAATCATTAACCAGTCATCAACAGACTAGCAACCAAAGTGCTCTAATATATAGTAACAGATCCTTACCTACGTCAACTGTAGGTATTAAAGGGACGTATCCGTTAGTCTACTTTGCCTGCTACTGTCTATTTGATGCTGACTATACTAGACTAGTGACTTTTTTTCTTTTCTTTGTCAGGGTAACTGTTGCTTTCATTTTGAAAATCAGAATACCCGTTGCCCACTGCGTCCCGTGGGCTCATGCGCGTCGTGCTCGCCCTGTCCGCAGTACTGCATGGAGTACCCGCCGTGCATGACTGGCCGCCCATCGCCCTGTCCGCCACGTGACTGTTACTATTGCTACCCATGTTGATTAACACGATCACAGTCCGTGACCCCGATAAGGGTCACTGCAAGCCTCTATTAGAAAGACATAAAGTTTACAATTCGAATTCGGACAGTCAACGTGTTAAGTATTAGTTAGGGCACACCAGCAAGGTAGTCGCGTGAATATGGCATAGCTACCGCTCGACATCTGCGACAGTGAGACATATTTCGTTTCTCTCGCTAGTCAACACTGACCTTGTGCTATCCGGAAGTAACTGGAGGTCTATATTGATCGTGGTGTGGGTGCATATGTCGGGAATACTAATTATTTGTTTGCCTGTTGTTTAACAACGTGAAATTCGAGATCCTGAATCTAAATCCTAATTATTGCTGAAAGTTTATTCGTTAATCGTTTAGTGTTATTTTTGTATTTGCTAGTCATTGTCTTTTTGGCAGTACACACAACATTAGTTTCTGTTACTTTTTGCTCAAAACGTATGAACATAAATTAAAAAATAAATGTATGTGAACTAACACGTTGAGGTCCTAACCAGGATTTATTTTGTAGTGTTTCCGTTATTATCACTAGAAAATTATGAAGTACTCGTACCATAGCAAACACAGTTAACTGACCACTTTATACGCATTGTAATAAGGGTCACAAGTGATCAGTTAACTGTGTTGGCGTTACTAGGTACCTATAAATAATGTGATAATTAAATATGTTGGCTATTTTCGGTTGTTTTATTTATTGTTTACCGTGCTTGAAATAATGAACATGTAAAAACTGATTTTTGACATGATAACGTCTTATCAATCGATGAACGGATGGACGGATTGTTAAGCGAATTTCTATAAAAATGTTATTGGATTTTTAACCTTATTGTTCGAACGGTAAAATAGCTTTTTGAACAAATTACTTTGATGCAACTCAGCCAACTGATTTCAAGTTATACATAAACAGTTGACGGTCAAACCGGTTTCTGTCCTCAAAGCGCAAAACGCGTAAGTCCTGCCTTACCCAAAGAGCGCGGACGGCCCCGTCGGCAAAGCAGGGCGATCCTAGTACCCCTTCAATCAACTCATTTGTATTATACAAAATAGTGATAATTCAGTGATAATAATACAATTCATAAAAGTATGCAATTTTTCATCAATATTTCCTTATTACGTTATTACTTATCACGTAAAATTATCGTCCGTAAACCGACTACCGCGTTACAGACTACTACTTTTTTTTTGAAGTTTTCAAACGTTTTTCAGTCTGGTTTAATTTATTGCTTCTGTCAAAGGCGACAAGCCATGTACAGGGTCCAAATAAAACGGTCTTTAGATGTTCATTATTCCAAACTAGCTTTTGGCCGCGACTTCGTAAGCATAAACATTCACTCTCTATTTCATCCCTTCGAGGGATGATTTATCAGGGATCGGACATTCGGATAGACATTTACCAAAACTTTGGCGGCGTGAACGGTATGGAGACGGACTCGACACTGTTCCGTGTTGTGAAAATTACCGGGATTCTAAACTTAGTAACAAAGCAGCTCAAACTCATATTTGAGTGTTTAAATACGCTTATTTATTATGTATTTAATTTAATGTAGTTTATTATAGGGAAATATTACATTTAAATTACCTCACATTTATTCAACTAGCGAAGTATCATTATTTAGTTTATCAGAACTTATCGTGTAAAATACTTTTAAAATTGTTTACCTCCGACGTTTTGTGACGACATTATCCCCGTGATCTTTCTCCGTGGTCGTATTTTACACGATAAGTCCCGATAAACTAAATACTGATGAGTTTAAATAAGTATTTAACGAAGTATCGGCAGCAGATTTCCGCCATCCACATTAGGCATTTGGCAGAAGAAGGCTATGGCATTACTGTGAAGAACAGAGATAGTAATAGCACATTTCTCTTTTGTGATCAACAGTCATGGTTATCCAAACTGTTTCAGACAGTAGTTAGTAAATGTCAGTGTCTAAGTATTTAGACGACTTAGCAAAATGACCTTATGGTGGGTCATGATTCAATTTTGTCGATCGTACAGTAAGTTTATTTGTGACAGACCCGTCTAAATATAATTTCAGTGTTAAAAATGCGTAGTGTTCAAGAGTTTGCAATGTTAATTAAATCAGTTCCATGGAACCAGGGACCGATACCGATATTTTTAAAAAACCCTGAATTAGCCCAATATTTTGGATAATTTTTTGCTCTTTACGTAGGGCTGAATCATGTATTTAGGTAACAACGTCGTATTATTAGATTGTCCCATTAAAAACGAAATAATGAACCGGTGACCGTAATAATACCGGTATTTTTCTATGGAGAAAATACCGGTATCCGATCCCTGCATGGAACTCGTGATGTATATGTAAATTATTAATAATTAGACATAAATGTGTTATAATTCTTTTGTTATTATTCTCCTATAATATAGAACCCTTGAGTCTACTATAATATAGAACTTACCAGTAATATAAGTATAGAGAAATGCTTAAGTACATTACTTTGCCAATTCACGCTGCAGCTACACTACATACACTAATATTGTTACATCTATATAACAACTTATTTGCTTACAAAAATAGTCAAAAATATCCATAAACTAAACGTGTCCTATGTAGTTTTGTGCAATTCCGGAGTCCCGGTGCATATTTATTGAACTTATTACAATTAAGAAGCCGCCTCCATATTTGCCCAAAATTTTCCGGAATTTTGCCAAGTTTAGGTAAATAAATATCTATCCGAATATCCGATCCCTGATGATTATCGGAGTAACAAGTACTTTATATGTTAATCCAGGCTGTAAAATCGTTGTATACCATGTTTCATCAAAATCCGTCCAGCCGTTTTTGTACGATCCAGTCGGGTCAAGCCGAATTTTTTTTAGATTATACGTAAAGCCCGACCAAACCGTGGGCCATGTTGCAGAATTTCATAGGAACTAATTTCTTACACGGGCAATAATTCTCATCATAGGTTATTACTGTTGTCAGTGTCACTGTAGTCGTTTAGGTTGTTGAATATTAAATAGTAAATGACAAAAAATGTCCAAAACAATTCATTGTCAGGAGCGCAACATTAACAATGTATATAAGAAATCGATCGACGCATCGAAAATGCCTGGAAGAGCTTCTGGTCCATGAAGGCACTAATGAAGGGCAACCTTCCTCTGACACTGAAGCGCAAGCTCGTCGACATGTGCATTCTGCCTATCCTAACCTACGGCGCCCAAACTTGGTCATTAACCGAAGCCCAAAAGTCTCGACTCAAGGTTTGCCAGCGAGCAATGGAACGCAGCATAGTTGGAGTCCGTAGAATTGACCGAATCAGGAACACGGAGCTGCGTTCCAAAACTGGTATCGTAGATGTGGGTGTTAAGACCGCAAAGCTGAAGTGGGACTGGGCTGGGCATGTCTGTCGAATGCACTCGGAGCGATGGGCCAAAGTAGCCACTGAATGGATCCCACAAGATGGCTCCCGAAGCAGAGGCAGACCGAAAAGGAGATGGCGGGACGACCTTGATACATTTTGTACGGATTGGCGGGAACTGGCATACGACCGAGACGAGTGGCGAAAAAGAGGGGAGGCCTTTGCCCAGCAGTGGGACACTATATAGGCTATAAAAAAAAAAAAAAAATATTGGAAAAAACGCTCGAGAAATGAAACTATTTCGCTACCAAATATTTCAAAAACTGACAGATAAAACAAGTCAAAATGTCATTATTCTGACTAAACTGACATTACTGACCTGTTACCATATTAAATGAGAATAATAACGCACTCTTGACAATGGTCATATGTTTCTGATCGGGCTTTAAACATTATCAGCAAATTTCAAGTTCACAGGTCTACGGGAAGCTTTAATAAGTACAATCACAACTAATTATATTAAGCTAGAATAACAGAAGCAGATAAAATTATATTTAAATATAACTAAATAAATAATAAAAATACAAAAATAAACCTAAATAAAAAAGACATCATAAGAAGAACACTTCGTCGAGAAGGTCAGCAGCACTCCTTGCGGCATAATGGGGACCCCCATATTACGCTGGCGGTGTTACCTCTCTGTATCGCAAGGGCTATTCGTTTAGGGAGGTAAGCGCCAGTCCTGGGGTCACCTGAAGCTTCGATAAGGCGCTAATATAAGACTTCCATGTCAGCTGACCAAGGACCCAATGTCCCAACAGCGAGATAAGAGATTGCCGGCCGAGTACATATAGATGGATAGTTACGAGGTTAGCAACCCCTTTTCACGCCGAGGTATGCTTTTCTCAAACATGCAATGAAATAAATTAAAAAAACTCCAAGAAAAAACTTTTTAAATAAACTAAAAGCAGATAAGACAAAAAAATATAATTAACACATATATTACTATTTATTTCGTTCAATTTCCAACTCGAAATGAATATAAAACACTACTACTACATAAATATAGGTACTAAAATGGTCGTAGCACGTTTCTGAACGAAATGTTAGAATCGACCTATCCTATGGAACGACACTGACAGTTTGTCATTCTTGTTATTGTCAAAAATTATAACAACTTTTAATTTTTTTATGAATGCTTAAGGTGGGTAGATAAACGTAACTTATATAAGATATGTACATTTCTTCATCGCTGTTGTCATGTCGGAACTCATATTTAAATTGGTAACAAATTCAACAACGCTTAAATCCAATTACAGAATGAAAAAAAAATTGCCTCCAAAATGATTTAAAATAAATAAATACCTTCACGGTTTGAGTAGACATTTTTACCGCTAATATTTAGATGGAATATGTAAAATATGTATTTTTGGTAGTTAAATTTGCAATTAAAATTATTGGACTGTGTTAATAATGGGTTATCTATTATGTTCATGTCGATTTTATATAAACAAAACAGCAAACTATATCAAACATCGTTATTTTTATTTTTTTAATAATCGTAGTGGCAGAATGTCATGATGAACCAAAAAGCAAATACTTGCTTATGGCTGAATGCTGATGCTGTGTCACAAATAAATATGGAATGGAAATTAAAAAAGAGCACCTTGCAGGCCTCCAACTTTGTGTGAAATTCATTTAAAGGCCTCTCGTCTAGCTGCACCCGAAACGTGACACTTGGCAACCTATTACAAGGAATATAATCTCAATATTTCATTGCATGTTTGAGAAAAATCAATGAAAATATGTGGCCCATTGAGACATTGGGTTCAGCTGCAGCGCCGGCTAATTTATTTAGTATGGCAATTTTGTTGCCAGTTTTTGTTGCATCTTTTAGCACCACCCAGGGGTCACCCTACGGTAACAGCGGGTACTCCCTACGGACGTGGTGCAACTTCGACCTTCCTTGTCAAGTGAGTGGGCAACTTGACTGATAGAAGTTCTCAAGCTGCCCGGAAACCTCTAACATGGCTTAATGACTGCTATCATAAACAGCAGTCAGGATCAACGGCTTAACATGCCTTCCAAAGTACGAATTTTAATACAGTCTTTAGGGTTCCGTAGCCAAAATAACAAAAATGGAACATTTATAGTTTCGTCATGTCTGTCCGTCCGTATGTCACAGCCGATTTACTCGGAGACTATAACCATTACAATTATAAAATTTGGTAGGAAGGAACCCGGGGTTGAAAATAAAATCAATGCACGTAGGCGTGTGGGATATCTCTGGATAGGCCGTGAAAAATGATGACGAGGTTTCTAAAATACTTTCCCATTTAAATCAACTCCTCCCTCTAATTTCATGTTTTATGCATCTTGGTTACCCTTTTTTAAAACTATTTCATATTTCAAATTGATAGCATAAGTAGTTCTTGAGATATTTAGCGATATGACAAACAAACAGACAGACAGATAAAGTGAAACCATAAGGGTTCCTTTTTTACCATTTTGGTAAGGAAAAACCGGCCAAGTGCGTGTTGGATTTCGCGCATTTATGGTTCCGAACCAACAGCAAAATTAAGTTGGTTTTAACCCTTTTCCAGACCGCACCATTTGTTTTTGAACCTGACTGTGGCTTTATAGGCCGGGCCCAATAAAACGATAGGAGTGCGCGGTTGGAGAGTAGCCTGGGGAAAATCCAGGAGAAACCTCCGCCACGACCACGCGTGTGGTTTAGAACACTGGAATACTCTGAGAGTTTGCGCTCCAGTGAGATTGGTTAAGTGGTTTCAACCGAATCTGAGGTGTGAGTGGAATCGAGCTACTGGGAGTTTTGTCGCTGGTTCATTAAACCTAGCCTAGCTGAGAAGAGTCCAGCAAGAAACTCAGCTAGGCCCGACCTGGGTCGGACTGACTCTACCCGGTGTGCGGCGGTACCGGGACGAATAGAGGCTATAAGTGTCTGTGTTGTCACGATCGCGCGGCGGACGTCCTCCCCAAATCGTGGTGTAGACTGAGGTTCGACTGGTACCACGGAGCACCAGTCGCCCTACGGAGAAAACGATTCTGAATGACCTGAAGCGGCTTGAGCGATGTCACAGGCACGAGAGCAAAAGCTACACTTGCATAAGACATGATTTCACGAACACAAGTTTTGTAGAGTGTCAGCTTATTTCTAAGTGACATTTTACTAAACTTGTTAATCATCGGCCCAAGCCTTCCTAGCACGAACAAGGCACGGTTGCGTACCCTACTGATGTGGCTACGGAAAGTCAGTTTTCTTTCACCGTACCAATGTAGAAGGATTTACAAAAAACAAAATATATATTTAAAAAAAAGTGTTTGTGAAGTCGGTTTACGGACGCTAATTTTACATAATAACGTCATAAAAAAACTTAATGAAAAAATACATTTTCCGGGCGCTTACGCGTTTTTCCCTTCGAGGAGAGAAACCGGTTTGACCGTCAACTGTTTAGGTATAACTTGAAATCATTCAGTTAGCCGAGTTACATCAAAGTAATTCGTTCAAAAAGCTACTTTACTGTTCGAACAATAAGGTTTGTGATGTGTGGGTTTTAATCACACACACATATCCTCCTGCCTGAAGGGCGTGTAGGGAGGTTTCCTAGCAACTCAGCGGGTTCAGGAGCACCTAACGGGAAGTAGGGGAGAAATAAGAACGCCAATATGTCTTTAACTACAATAAAGGGTCTTACGCCCGTTTATTAACCTCAAACTCTACTTATCTAAATCTTTATCCTTAATCACAATAAAGGGGTCTTACGCCCGTTTATTAATCTCAAACTCTACTTATCTAAACCTAAATACGGGCGATACGGGGCCTAAACCGGGTTGTTCCCTACGCAAGGGGCGGTGAGCAGGGAGAGCGGGTATACGGGGATACGCTGCGACGGCGAACTCGGGAAACCGAGCTGCCAGGGGCAGTGGCGGCTAGCTCGGGAAACCAAGCTGCCAGCGGGAAGGGAACGGGCAATACGCGAGAGACGGGGACCGGTACGAGGGCAGACTCGGGGGAACCGAGCCGCCAGCGGGTGCCGGTGTGGGGGCGGATACGTCACAACGGCGAACTCGGGGCAACCGAGCTGCCAGGAGCAACGGGAGCACTACGACGGCTAACTCGGGGAACCGAGCTGCCAGGGGTAGCGGGGAGAGAGGGCTGCGACGGCGAACTCGGGAAACCGAGCTGCCAGGGGCAGTCAAGGAGCGGAAGGGTAGGCGGGGGGCAGAGCCGGGTGCGCGTGCGAGCGCCGACCGAACTCTAACTTTATATCCTTCTTCCGGTTTCTTCTGCACCCTCCTGGGTGCTAGGAGGCTCCGCCTGCGCTGGGCGCTTTGGGAGCTGTTGCGGGTCGCGTCACCGCTACGGCGGGACGGGCTTCTGGCCGTCATTTGGGGGACGGCGGATGTTGCTGGTGGTGTGCGAGCCCCCGGCCTGGGGGCCCGCTACGGTGTCTGCTGCTGGTGTGTCTCGTGCGGTTGGTGTCCATCTGTAAATTCAAAAATAAATATTAATGATTTTACTCATCGATGGTGAGCAGCTCTCTGGGCAGTGCCCGAGAGCTGCGTTCTGGAGGGCGGGCATGCTGTGGGGCGATGCCCTGTAGGTGGACGTGGCTGGAGTTGTCCGCACGGTCGTACATGGCCCTTGCGAGCCGACCGATGAACGACTCCAGTCCTGTCCACTTGAGGTCGTTGGCGATAGTGCTGTTTCGCACATATCGCGGTGCTGCTACGATGGTGCGGAGAGTCTGCGTCTCCTGCACCCGAAGTCTCCTCCTGTTGGTTGCTGCGGCGAAGGCGTACCAGGCCGGCGCGGCATAAGTGAGCCGCGACCGGACGTACGCCTTGTATAGTCCCAGCTTGGTCCTCCTGGGAAGCTTGCTGGCGAAGACAGGCCGGAGTGCGATACGCGCAACGAGGGCTCGTTGCGCGGTGCTGGCGATGTGCTGCTTCATCGTCAGGCCCCTGTCGATGGTCACACCCAGATATTTCACTGTGTGCGACCACTCGAGGGGCTGCCCGAGCAGCGTTGGTGGCTGTGGTAGATGCGTGCTCCCAGTGATGAGAGCCTGCGTCTTGGCCACGTTCACCGAAAGCCTCCACTTGGAAAGCCAAGCTGGGAGGGCGTCGAGTGTTCTCTGGATCTTGGTGACTGCGTGGCGCGGGCTCATCGATGACACGTAGTATGCCGCGTCGTCTGCGTAGAGGCCCAGTTGTGTGTTCCCAACGACTGGGATGTCGTCGGTGAACCGGGCGTAGCACGCAGGTGAAAGGCAGCTACCCTGAGGTACCCCAGCCTGGATGGAGTGTACTTCAGAGAGGGTGCCTTCCACCTGGACTCGGAAGCGTCTGTCTGAAAGAAAAGAAGCAATGACTCGTACGATACAACGAGGGGCCGTGGAGGTGGACATTTTGTAGAGAAGGCCCTCGTGCCAGACTCGGTCGAAGGCCTTCTCCATGTCCAGCAGCACGGCGACAGTATACTCCTTCTTGTTTCTGGCCATCGCCATGTGGTGAAGCACCCTGGTGAGTTGCAGCGTTGTGGAGTGCCCGCCCCGGAAGCCGAATTGCTCCGGCCGGGGCGAGATGTGCGGCTGCAGGTGGCGGAGCAGCATCCTCTCAAACACCTTCGAGAGGGTGCTCAGCAGTGTGATGGGGCGGTAGTTTTCCGCCTTTCTTCTGTCCTTCCCAGGCTTGGGCAGGACGATGACCCGCCCCTCTTTCCACGAGGAAGGAAAGTGGCCCGACCGCATAATCCCATTGAAGAGTCGCGCCACCGCCGCTACGGTGCATAGCGGCAGGTGACGCAACGCTGCATTGGGGATGTTGTCGGCGCCAGGTGCCTTCCTCGGTTTGACGTGGTGCCGGATCGATCGCTGGACCTGTGAAGGAGAGAAGAAAATCGGGTCTTCGAGCGGCAGGATCGGTGCTTCGAAGTACTGCTGTAGGTGCTGCTCAACCTCGGCGGTGTGTTGGGCGTCAGTGATGGGGTTCGGCGTGAACTGCCGTTCCAGGCTTTGAGCGAATAGCTCCGCCCGGTCTTTGGCAGCGTAGTGCAGAACCCCGTTGTCGTCTATGAGTGGCCGAACTGGTTCGGCCACCGTCCCCAGTTGCTTGCAGAGCCTGTGAATAGAAGGAACACCATCAGAGATGGAGGCAATGTGTGCTTCCCAGCTCTCAGCGCGGTAGTCTGAGATTTGGATTTCACAAGCTCGGTGAGGCGGTTGAGCTCTGTTTTGAGCGCTGGGGCTCGGATGCGTGCCATTGGAGCCTCATCCAGCGCTTCTTTTCGATGAGGTCCTGCAGGTGCCGCGGCAGC
The DNA here is from genome assembly GCA_963556455.1 of Epiblema foenella. Taxonomy (NCBI): domain Eukaryota; kingdom Metazoa; phylum Arthropoda; class Insecta; order Lepidoptera; family Tortricidae; genus Epiblema; species Epiblema foenella. The sequence continues at coordinate 13,188,560 of OY747102.1, forward strand.
GGCTTGCGGCGGTCGGTGTGTGGCACTGTTTTGGAGGCGGCGTCCAGGGCCTCTTGGATGTCTGTGGTGAGTCTGTCGGCGGCTTCCTCCACCTCCTCTGCCGTGGAGATGGGAGCTGAGCGGGGCTTGGCCTCTAGGGCGCGACCGAACCCCTCCCAGTCGTAGCGACGGCTCGGACCCCTGGGCAGGGTTGTTACCGGCCGGTCTGCTATGGTTAGTAGCACCGGCCGATGGTCCGAGGGCAGGTCGGGCAGGACTTCGTGGCGCATGGGTGCGCTGACGCGCATGTGGCACGCGAAGTCGATGATGTCCTCCAGTCCTCTGGCGCCGTAGTGCGTGGGCTCGTACGGGCCGGCCACGCTGAAGTCGAAGTCCTCAGCCGCCTGGTAGATGACTCTACCCCGAGGGCAGACAGGGATGCCCGCTGTTGGAAATCCACCGGTTGGTGGGTCAGGGAGCGCTTGACGAGGACCGCTAGGCCTCGGTAGGCGATCCCGAGCGGGGAGACTTGGTCCTCGCGGTACACGTGGTAGCCGCTGAGGCGGAGATGCTGCGACCCCTTCAGGTGCGTCTCACTGATGAGCATGACGTCCACGTCCTGTTGGTGAACAAAAGTGCGCAACAGATTCAACTTTCCCGTGAGGGTCTCCGCATTCCAGTACACTACCCTTAGCCATCTATTGAAGAGGAGGCAGTAGGGCTAATGCGGCTGCTACAGCTTTAGTGACCGCCTCATTGACTGCGGCGGTCACTATAGCCGTGATGTGAGCGGGGAGACCCTCCATGGAAGCCGCGGGTTGCGGCTGCACGGAGGTGACCCTGGTGCACTCACCGGTATGCTGCTGTTGTTGTTGCTGCTGCGGCTGGGACTTTTTCTTCTTCTTCTTGTTTTTCCGCTTTTGCTGCTGCGTGGGAGACCTAGGGTTAGAATGAGGTGCAAACCTGTCCCTTGGCTGGTTGGCCGGGGCCATGAGCGAGCCAGATGCAGACTCCTCCACCATGTTTGTGGTGACGGAGGCTCGTGTGGTCGGCCCTCGGCGCGGCTGGCTGGTGAAGGCGCGAGCGCCCGCTTTCTTGTTGCGGGCTTCGCGGAGAATTACCTGGCAGTTGCGGTGGTTAGCCGGGTGTGCTCCCCCGCAGTTGCCACAAGTGGCGGGCTGGTCCTTGGGCCTCTCGCATTCGCTGGCGTGGTGCGGGCCGGCGCAGCTGACGCAGACTATGGGGCGGCGGCAGCCATGCGAGGAGTGACGGAAACCCTGGCCCGCCACAGCTCGATAGTGGCTGTGCCCACCCCCATGAACCGGGTGATCCCTAGGAAGCCTCGGGACTCGTGCTCGGTTCCTGCCAGCTGGACGAAGAAAAGGACTTTGCCCGACTTGCCTCTACCAGTGATCAATTTGACGTGCTCAGCGACGTGACCTGTCTTAGAGCATGCCAACTTGACTTCATCGGTAGTGGTTGTTGCCGGCAATCCTCGTATAGCCACTTTGAGACGGAGGTCCGACTCGGCTGGATATACGATGAAAGACAGCCTAGAGTCGGTGGCCTTTGCTTCCTCCAGGTACCGAACAAGCTGGCGGTACTCCTCTCCATCTTTTGGGATGAAGCGGAGACCTTTGCCGCTTGCTGCGGTGCGAGGTGTGAAACCGAGCTGAGTCCCAATGTTTTCCAGGTGTCTGGGCCAGTTGGGGAAATCCTCAACTATGATCTGGGGGTACCTGTTGCGGCGCTTTCCCGTCTCGACGGTGTTGGGTGCTGGAGTCGCTGCTGCTGATGCGGCCGGGAGGGTGACCGCGCGTGCCGACTGGGACTGAGGCGACTTTGCCATATTGGCGTATGTCGTCCTGAGAGCTATGGGAGTGAGTAAAAGAGCCGGCCGCTTTTCGGCGACCGGGTGAGAGAGACTGGTTGGAGCGTCCTGCCGCTGACCCTTAACGGGCTGACGATCAGGAGCGGACTCCGAGGGCTCTGGAACTGCTGCTGGGGTGGGTAAAAGCGCTGGGCGCCTGGTGGCGCCCGGGTGTGTGGTGTTGCGTGAGGAAGCCTCTGGTTCCTCAATTGGTGATGGAAGAGGAGTCGGTGAGATCTCTTCGTATGCAGTGTGCGTCTGCTGTGGTGTGTGTTGGGGTGAGTGTGTGGTCAAGGAGGGTACGACCTCCTCTAGGCCTGCTGGCGGCGTGGTGCGGGTGCACTCCCTCTTGTCCTGAGTTGGCGGAGTGACGTCCTCTCTGCTCCTCTTCTTTGTGGCCTTCGTCTGTACGGCCTGCTTCCTCGGATCTTGGTGTTGGGGGGACTTCGGGGTGCAGTGCGTGATGATGACCTTGAGGAGGTCTTCCTCTAAGGGAGACAAGCTCGCCCGGGTCATCATACCGTGCGAGACTTGGTTGAGTCTGTCCAGCATGAAGAGCCAGGCGAGCGTGCCCCCTCCGAGGTCATCCTTGACCGAGTCGATCGCTTCTCTGTCTGAATTGATGGTGGATCGTTTCAGGCAGTTGAGTGTGGTTAGGATGGGTGAGTAGTGATTTGGTGATGATGATGGCGATGATGATGATTGGGTCGGCGAGGCGGGCGGCACGGTGGCTCCGCCGGTGTGTGGTGTTATCACCAGGGGTGCGTTTGGTGATAGCAGTGTGCGGCGTGTGGGTGAGCGGTGTCTGTGGGGTGTGTCACCCAGTGAGGGCATGTGGCGTATGGGAGTCGGCGGTGCCGGTGAGTGGAAGTCAGTGGGTGAGCTGGGGGATGAGGTTGGACTCACCGGGGTGGAGGAGCGAGAGCGGCCGGAGCCGCTGCTAGAGCGGCTGATGGAGCCGCTGCTAGAGCGGCTGCTGGAGCCGCTGCTAGAGCGGCGGTTGGAGGGCGCCTCACTGTCACTGCCACCACTGTCACCACTGACATTGTCCTCCACTTCCGAGACCGCAGCGGCGGGAGCGGTCGGCGAGGGAACGGGGCGGGCGGGCCCCGACATCTCGCTGGCGGGCGACGACGTGCGTTTAGTATTCATGTCTGAATACCGTGCCGTCCCTTGTCACTAACTTCAACCGGGCATCCATGTGACTGGATACCAGCTTTCGTTAATAACAGTGGACTCACAATAGACAGAGCAGGTATACCAAATACACCACGCGGCACTTTCACTCCCGGGTTTCTCTTTATCAGTAATTGTAATTAAATACCACGTGGTATTTAAAATGCCTTGAGCACTGTGCTGTACGTAGCACTTACAATTACCAACTTGGAGAACACTAAAAGGAGCAAAACACTAATAGCACAGAAGGGGCTGCACAGAAGGTGCTTAACACTTAAACACACGCGACACGAACTACGACGAGACGGTAACGGGAACGGCCCCGAGACACGTCTGTAACCGACGGCGGCGCGCGAGCGAATGGCTAACTTTATACAGGCGCGCGGCGGCTTATATACGCTGCAGCTGTGTTCGCTTAACAAGGCTCAGGTTAGTCATATATTACCTCACACTTTCTCGTGTTGGAACCCCCTCATCAATTTATAAGACGTTATCACGTCAAAATAGTACGTTTTGGCGATTTATTTCAAGACGAGTCACTTATTAAGAAAATGCAATCTAATTTTAACCCCAAACCGCTTTTTACGAAATAATAATAAATCAACCAGTCAAATCACGATCACGCACGAAGGAACACTGATAACAGGTAGACGACCCAAAAGCAACTAACTGACTGGAGCCGCCAATCTTACGTTATACCGGCAGTAATAATAACATACTTAGGCTCGGTTTTATAAAGATCCGTTAGACCTTATGACCTTTTGCTTGAGCAAAATTAACATATGTACGAGGCACGAGTTAGTAATCAAGAAATACATAGTAAATTCAATTTGAGTTGTATGTCATACAGTAAGAAATGTAGTTCTAGGATATTAAAATAAATAAATAACTCGGTTTCGGTTATTGTATCCTGTCAGTAGCTATTTTAATTACTAGTTAGGATAGTTACTTTACGTTTTGTGATAAATAAAACTTCAAGAGTATAATAACACGTATTTACTAGGAAGTGTTAATGTCAGTATTTTGTATTCAATGAAATAAGGTCTACAACTTTTATGTTGGCTAATATAGGTAAGGTGTCTTCGGGTAATTTCGAATGTCGGGTAATTCCAGACTAACTAAGCTATTTTATTGCATCTGATCATCATCACCATCAAAAAAAAATGGTAAATTTTTTGTTGATGTTTGGGTAGTACAACAAAATCACTTAGTTAGACAGAAATCTGTTATTTTCGGAATTACTCGACATTCGGAATTACCCGAAGACACCATATACATTTTGTTTTGCAGAGGGCATAGGTTATTTATGTCTGTGCTATTACCCCAGAGAATAATGCCATACTTAAGCCATGAAAAAGCGTACGCGTAATAAGCAGTTAACGCACACTGAAAGTTTGTAGATTATTTTAATTCTCGTAGGGTGTATATAAATTTATGAAAGTTTGTTTTTGCTTTTTTGGATGTGTGATATTCAGTTAATAGAGATGTGTCTATATCTAAACCGAGGAGAGTATGTATCTACGCATTCAAGGTTTATTCCGTTGTAGGTAAAATTAATTTTTAATGGGTTTTATGGTAAGGCCTAAATTACATAATTTTGGTCTTTAAAAAGTTTAAGTCTAAGTTATGGTCGTTTACCCAGTGTGTATGTTAGTTTTGTCAATATGGTATGTAATTTATTATTTAGGCCTTTATCATTTTGAGACGACATTAAAACTGAGATATCATCCGCGTAGAGGACCCATAATTCATCGAAGAGACTTGGGAGGTTGGTTGTTAATATAAATGAAGAAATATACCAATTGCATACCTTTTATCGTTTAGTATTACTCAGCACCACACTCGTTAAAGTAGGATTTTTTTTCGCGCTTCCTTTAGCTGTGTTTAGTGTAAAAATTAATATTAACGGTAATTTTGATTTGAACACGAGTCAAATTAAACTATACCATTATCGTGATCGTTTTGACTCAATCCTAACAATTTTGTTCCAGACAAAATGGCATCCAAAACCCGCTGCGCGATCAAATGGAAAAACGAAGATTGCGAGAGTTCGCAATAAAACTGCAATAAACTAGTGGGGTGCTGAGAAATAACATTAAAAACGATTTTATACTTATTTTTGAGCAATGAAGTGGCGTGGTGTTTCGAGCGGGGTCTGTGCGAGTGCGTGAGTGTCAGTGTATCAAATGCGAAGGCGCCGGTGGGTGAGGGGAGCGGAGGTGACTCGCGCGCACCATGCAGCTGTCTCTCTCGCTGCTGCTTCTGGCCGCTTGTGTCACTGCTTTTGCGCAGATCGCGTGGACGCCTATCTTTCTTGACGGTACCAGTAAGTAAAGCTATAATAAGAAACAAGGCTGTTCTTCACTAACCGACTCTTCCTCGCCTGTCAATTCACTCCTCACCCGTTTTTATATGGAAACAGTTAAAAAGTGACAAATGCCAGTTTCTATATAAAAACAGGTGAGTTGTGACGAGGACGGTGCTTAGTGAATCGCATAGCAGTTTAAGATGAAACACACTGATTTAACTGTATAGTCAGCCAAGAAAGTGATCTAGCACTTTTCGACTCTATTATTTGTATGATTTCACTTTTTTATGATTATTTGCAAGAGTGAGAGACCGCTTTTTACCTATGTAGTGACATTTTATTTGCTTCGTCCTAATCTTAAGTTCCGGTGTAATTAAGCCCTTTTCCTACCTCTATACACTTATGTGGGTTAATGTACCAAATACGGAAGTACTCTGTGTGACAGACGATGTCCGGACGAACAGACGGACGCCTCACCTTTCTCCGAAATATTCAAAAATCCAATTATTATTGAGTTAGAACGATAGTAAGAGGCAAGCATAGTGTACCTGTAATAAAGTATTTACATAATTTTGTTCATGCTATTGGTATTTACTTTCCATCCACAAAAAGCGTTATTCATGGCCGAAAATACTTAAATTAAGCTAAATCTCCGTTCAAACATAACTAGCCTTTGCTCGGCAGGCCAAGTGGACCTATGGACGCAGTCGCCGAAAGGCTGCGCGTGCCCATCGGGCGCGGACGGCGACTGCGCGTGCTGCGTGCGCGACGGCGCCTGCCCCTGCGGCGAAGTCGCGCCGGCGCGCTGCGCGCAGTGCGGCCTGGAGCAGTACTGCGCAAACAGTAAGTTTCATTATGAACGCAGTCCCTGAAAGGCTGCGTAACGAGAGGGCTGCACATGCTACGCCCGTGGCAGTGCCTGCTCTTCTGGCGATATCACGAGACGCCATGAGACCTAGAGCCGTAGCGACTGGGACAATAGTAAGTCAAGTTCTTTCTATTGTAGATAAACCCCCTTTTTCACTAGCGGCTCTTAGAGCTGTAGTTTTGCGAGATATTTTTAATTTTTGAAAATATCCTAAACTAAATATACAACAAATCCATATTATAATCAACGAGCCTGCTTACAAAACTTCACGAGAATCCGTTCAGAAATGCGACTTCTGTAGAGGAGAACAATTGAGAGTTTTTGTACAAGCTGAGTCAAAGACAAAGCTCTGTCAATTAAAATGTGTTTTGCTTGCAAACGAAATTCACCGGCATTTTTGTTCAAAGTTAGGTTACTTGATGTTTGATGAATGTCTATAGCGGCCTTTAAACCTGGCTAAATTTAGTACACTATCTGGTGGAAGGAAGTTAAAGCAAATCTCTCATTAGAGCGAGATAGTTTAACTCCCCTCCACCAGTTAGTTTACTAAATTTAGCCAAGTGTAAAGGCCGCTTTATGAATCAGGTAAATAGTCTGTGGTTAGGTATAATTACACTGTCATTGAACCATTTACGGAAAAGTAGTTCATCATCATCAGCATCATATATATGTCCCATTGCTGGGCACAAACAAACCTCCTCACATGGCATATCAGTTATCTTACTGTTCAACTCTTAGATCAATGATAGGCCTATTACACGAGAAGAAAATTTACATCATCATCCATAATCCTAATTTTGTTAAAGTTATCGAATTTTCGTACCTTTTCAGCACGAATACTGGTAAACTTAGACAAAATTATAATAAAACCCAGACACCCACTTTTAATCTTCTCGTCCATTCCTGCACTTCCGACTTATCACGCACAAAATTGATGACTTGGAAATTGCTTACGTCACTTTACTGGTCGGTTTCCGTACCAGCACAAACGGGAGGATCCGACATGTCTTTCACAGCGAGTAATTTGACCTTTGTACTGTAAGGGCGAGGACGCGTAAAGTTTGGTTTTAATAATTTAGTTCTAATCCTTTGTTCCCGGCCGAATAAGCCAGGTTGCGTACCGTGGAAGTTGTATTATTCATAACTTTATTGTTCAGTATTCTCAACAACTTGTTGCTACTGAACCCAATTAGGAACTCTATCATTGTTTTAAGCTACGGCAACGTTTCAGTTGTATGGATTTGTGTAAATTGGATATAGAATTATTATTATTATCTCTTTCTTTATTTTTGTACATAAGTTAGAGTTTATAATATTTCTATAAAAGTAAAATATAAACATACACTTACAAAAAATAGAAACATTATAAAAACCTAACCTAAGGTGCCGCTGGCAACGAGGCGGAGCCTAAGCTACCAGTGGTTAGGGCGACAGAGAAAGTAACCTCCTGACTATCCACACCGTGTTATTATTATTATTATTTAGAGCCTAACGTATCCCACTTCTAGGCAAAGGCCTCCGCCGTCTTTTCCATTTGTATTTCGGTTCTTGGATTCTTCTTTCCTGTTCTTTAAAAAGGAATCCAGTTCGTCCTGCCATTGTCGATGAAGTCTGCCGCGTCTCCTTCTCGAGTTCTGAGATATAAACAGTATATACAATAAACAACAACATGATAACAATGTACAAATAAATAAATCGACCATTATCGAAAAAGGGATAATATATGTTTTTGACTAATTACCGAGTTTCTTTGTAATCTCCTGATATTTTAAGGACAACACGGTATTTAGACGCAGGTAAATCCGTAGAATGACCTCGTTCACCTCATCCTATTGAAATGACCCACAGCAGACCACCAATGAGGTGAATTTGATGAGTACAATCTATTGACAAATCAACAACGAAATATCTATCAAAACGAAGCTAGAATAAGAATTGAGACTTTTTCAAATTGCTTATATTAATGCCAATAAATTATATGCATGCCACTTTAAAAACAGACCGCGGTTTGTTCGCAGATCCCCCAGGTATTAGGAGGTCCAGTCCCCACAATGTTTACCTTTTCCTTGAATAACGGTCCGTTATGAACCCTTGGTCAATATCAAAGCTTTTCAGTCTTGTTCTTGTGGGATTTCAAGCTTGGCTGGCGATGTGCAATTGTGTTTCGTAATAAATGTGATTTGTTAGTGGTTATGTCAAACCAGATATCTACAGAATTATTAATAGTCATTATAGAGGGTTTAATTCAAACTATCAGTAAATATCAAATGGCTGACATGCTGAGTGTTAAAAGATAATAATGTAATTACGGTGCCCTTGCGGTCGTAGTATTTTGTTTTGTAATAATTTTGTACTTACATACATTTTTGCTGCATCTCATAACAAAAAAAACCGGTCAAGTGCGAGTCTGACTCGCGCACCGAGGGTTCCGAACACAGGTCGTGTACCCGTCCCGACCCCGTTTAATTCAGGAAATATCTTAATAGCGCGATGTACAAAATACAAATTGAACGCCGTGGGTACAGCGTCACAAGTCATTGTCGTAACTTTAAACCAAGCACTAACAACTCCATAAATTTTAGTTGACCCATAGGTTCTTAATAACTACGGTAGGCCGATATGAAAGCGCAATGTATTTAATCTCCTATATTAAACATTAAAATGGTTACGGCTCCATGGATCAGCATCTTTTGGCTGATATTTATATCGCAATACTTTTATAGGTGCTTCAATCTGATAAACTATATATGTAACGTAAAATTTGTAATTAACTGTTGTATTTTTCTGTACTACCCTGTATTTAAATGTATTATTGTGTAATAAAGATCATTTGAAAAAAATAAATATATCGCAAGCGGTTTAGAGTCTATGGGTCAGTCAGTGTATAAAATAACTCTAACCTATTGTTTTTCATGCGATTATGCATGTAATTGCTAGAACTTAAGGGACTGAAATGCGTTGATTTTAATTGACATAATAAGTCATTTTGGTTTGGAGATCATTTAAATCTGTCAAAATAGTAGCTCATCAAAATCAAGTCATACTCTACTTGTAACCACGATCGTAAAAATAAAAACTAAATAATGCGAAAACCTGCTCCATCTTATCTTAGCCAGGATAAGTCCCGGAGTAAAATTATGTTCAATTCAATTGTGTAAAATATGTTCATTAATATTAGCTTCAACTTCACCTAATGTCATCGGTATAAAATGAGACGTCTATGCCAATGACGTTGTCAAATGTCGTGATATTGACAACTGTCTATAGAGTCGCCTCACCATACGGCCTTATTATATCTAGATCCTAAGATTCGTGACAAATATGTGCGTATTTGGAGGTCAACCTTATACTGGTTCTTCTGAATCGAATTTTCCGTACGTCAAGCATTGTAAATATCTACATGACTGGTCTGGTTCATAAGTTTAACTTCCACTCCTAAATTCATCAATTTGAGGGATGATTTAAGGGACAAAAAGTATCACTAGTGTTAATCCAGGCTAAAAACTCTATATATACAAAGTTTCATCATCCGTTAAGCCGTTTTTCGTGATTGAGTAACAAACATCCAAATATTCAAACATCCCAACTTTCGTATGTATAATATTAAGTAGGATATTTTATATGATTTCATTACAAATATATAGTTTTTAGACTTTTCCCTGTACTTGTAGTATATAATGATATTACTTGCCAAATTTCATAGTTCTAGGTCAGGGGTGGGCAAACTTTTTTCATGGCGGGCCAGTAAGCTTGAGAAATTTCGGAGGAGGGCCATAATTGCAGCAAAACTGCACTTTTATATAAAACCGCTGCTCTGGTTTTTGGCTGAACCGTCAAAATATAATCATCGCGGGCCATGTACTAATTAATTCGATGTATCGGCGGCGGGCCGGATAAAATGCTTTCGCGGGCCGCAGTTGGCCCGCGGGCCGTACTTTGCCCACCACTGTTCTAGGTCAACGGGAAGTACCCTATAAATTTTGATTCCCCTGAGAGTGTCGAAATATAAGATTTTTTGCGACATAAACGCCCGTATATTTCTTTTACGTTAACTTAAAAGTATTATTTTTTCACAGCTTCGAGGGACTGTAATCATTATAATAGTATAAGGTTTTAATTTCAACTCGATAGGCTCGCCTTCCCGAGATAAAGGGTCATGACAGACAGACGGACAACAAAAGTGATCCTATAAGGGTTCCGTTTTTTCCCTTTGAAGTACGGAACCCTAAAAAATATATTTAGGTATACATAGTTAACTACAATCGTTATTTTTACCGTGAAAATACAATCAGCACTCCGCATGCATTTTAAGAAAGTATCTTTCAACTATCGACATTTTCTCCTGTGGTATTTTCACGATCAGCTCCTAAAAACTATCTGGTTGCATTGCGTTGTTCCATAACCATAATCATGTTAAACCTCAGAATACTCAAAGACATAAATAATAATACCAAGCTCAAGTTAATTATTTATTGTTTGTTTATTGTTAGCCGTCAGTCGTTTCACAGTTGAGTTATTCTATGATGTTTTTCAGACATTCAAAATATATTTCATTGCACTTTTCAACCTGAAACGAAAGTCTTATGCTCTATAGACCATTTTAGATAATAAAATGGAAAATAATAGTGGGTAGAAAAAATATACGTAATATTTCAAAAAAATATTTTCCGTACACTTGAATTAGCCTTATTTAGAGCTACATCAGTCCCTATTCGTCCCGGTACCGCCGCACACCGGGTAGACACAGTCCGACCCAGGTCGGCCCTAGCTGAGTTTCTTGCTGGACTCTTCTCTGCTAGGCTAGGTTTAGTGAACCAGCGTCAAAAATTCCAGTAGCTCGGTTCCACTCACACCTCAGATTCGGTTGAATCCACTCAACCAATCTCATTGGAGCGCAAACTCTTAGAGTATTCCAGTGTTCCAATTACACGCGTGGTCGTGTCGGAGGTTTTCCCCTGGATTTTCCCCAGGCTACTCTCCAACCGCGCACTCCTATCGCTTTATTGGGCCCGGCCTATAAAGCCACAGTCAGGTTCAAAAAAAAGTGCTCCCCTAACTTTTTTTCGTAATTATACATCATTTTTATGTAGCGGTTCATAGAGTACACCTTCCTGCCAAATCTCATAATTGTAATACTTATGGTTTCCGAGTAAATGGGCTGTGACATACAGTCGGTCCCCAGGCTACTCTCCAACCGTGCACTCCTATCGCTTTATTGGGCCCGATCTATAAAGCCACAGTCAAGGTCAAAAAAAAAAAATTATGTGATAATAAGGACCTACCTGTGTTTTTTTCTAACTGTTGGATGTTTTCTATAAATATTCGTATTCATATCGCCGTTTTTCAAGCCTTGTTTTTTTGGAATGGATAAATTTGTGTAGAATCATAAATAATGAACAACAAAGTTGAATTCTGATAAATGTGTACTTTTTTAACAGTGTGCAACATCACGATCGACTCGCGGATATTGAAGAACAAGTCGGGCAAGACCTTCGGGCAGATCAAGTCGCCTTCCCTCCAGGGCCCAGGTGCCTGCTCCTACTTCCTGCAGCCGGACGCTGGCCAGCGCGTGGAGATCCAGCTCTACAGGCTGGTCTCCGTTGGAAGGTTCAATGGTACCAGGTAAGGCTACATTATACTTAGTGTGCCGATTAAAAAGTGGTAAAGTTTTCTCAAAAGCACTGCACGAAATCGAAGGGTAACGGTTTGAAATACTGCTGGAGGCAAATTTTACGATAAAAAAAGAACACAATGTAACACTGAAAATTTACCTAAGTTACTTACATTTGTAATAGTCCCGAAGAGTAGGATATTATTAAAGCGAGATACTGTTTTTAAATGTAAAATTAAAAGATAAATTAACTAATACACTATATTCAATATGCATTTTTACAGTCAGATTTTAGGTATTGATAAATGAAACACGTAATGTCGAAAAGACATTGTCTCGATAGAGCCTAAAAATCAGAACATAAACACTGTAGTAGGTATTTTAGATTTTTTGTTCCAAATTACGAAATGGATTTCGATATTCCCGCTGTATTTCAGTTTTCACCACGAGGTATCGCTTTAGCTCAGAAAACATTGCTGGATTTTAAAATAGTTTAAGAAACAATTATTGTCAGATTATAATTAAATGTTAGGTGTTTAACATCAGTCTACTAAACAATATTTAAAAGCTTGGCTAAAATTTCTTCTGCATTTTTATCGTGTTTCTTTTCCGAACAAATATTCATGAACGAGCTTCTTCACTATTTATCGGCTGCGAGCAAAAACTACCAATATCCAGAATTTCAAAAACAGGGATCAGCCGAAATGTGAAAAACTCGAGTGTGAAGGGACAGGGGCTGTCATACGCACGCAGTTGTGATCAATGTCCCGTCAAATTGAATAGGTATTTATGTAGACTGACCGACTTAAGCCCGGCCATGCGACCTTGTATTTGGAGCACGGATTCCTCATTATTATTCAGAACTTTAACTGTTCGGGTCAGAGCAAGTGAATATGCGCAGTTTTTTAGATAAAGTGATATTGGATGACAGTGATTTTAAATGTTATGCCTGCATACGTTTTCAACTGATAAATAGCATTAATTTTACATCTGATTTGACATATGAACTAAAGAAGCGTTTTGTACACCATTTGAAGATAATAAATGGTTAATTGTTTATTGATTAACGGTGCCGTTATTAGTGATGGTTACTCTCACACGATTGTACAAGTAAAGTTAAGGGGATGTTTTCGAAATCGTACTCTTTTTCATTCAATATTAAACAATCAAATACTTACTTTTTTGATGAGATATTGAGATATGTTGAGATACGTTATAGTTTAAGAGTCGTTCTGAACATTTTTACTGGTCAGAACATGATGTTTGAAACTTTGCTCGATCATTTCACACCATGAAAACGGAGAAATTTTGATATTATATCGAGTCGTATATAAAATATATCAAATTTTGACTCTAGTGAAACATGATAATAGATAGGTAACGATGTGAAGAAGATATTTTTACGGCTACTTTCTATAAAAATGGTTTAATATTCAATAAACCTCAAATTATCTAGGAAAGTGACCTACGCGAATTATTTTAGTAGACAGATGGCCACCTAAATAAGTGTGTGAATGACTCACCTGACATTGAAATTGTTTCAATTCAATCTAGGTTTTGCAAATATAATATATTAAATTATTAATTTTATATAATATAAGGAGCGTCTTATACACTGATGAAACCAAATATGCACTGATGGACCGTAAATCCTGCCATAGTTTTGATATTTTGGACTTCAACTTCTTCTGCAGTTCCACGTAAAGAGCGGAATATCACACAATATTGCGAAGAAAGTGAAAATAATGCATTGTGGAAATATATCAACATGTGAACGTGTCACGTTAAAAGTCACTTGGTAAGCAAGGCGTATTATTGCGTCAATGATTATTTAAACGATCAAGAAGCTTTTAAGCCAGTTGTCTAATTTACCAGAATTAGTAATGTTTTATAATGTAGACATGTATATGTAACTACAATTTTAGACTGGACTTTTACTATTGTACATTTGAGCACATCATAGGGTATCCCATTGTATTTGATATTTTATTATTAACTATTACTTTAATTATAAATGTCCTGCAGCTTAAATATGTCAAGCTCGCCTAAAGGTCTATGCTTACGGTGGCGTCGTTGATCGGGTCGCAACCTTCCCTAACATATATATGGTCGAGGGAGGCGATGGCTGAGATACGCGTCATACTCGTGAACGGGTGCTGTTTATGTGGTCCGGTCTGTTCATGTTTGCAAGGACTAGTAACTTCGTACTAGTGTTCAATGTAATTGACAAGATGAGAGACTTCGCTCTGTTCTCATTTGATTTTATTTTTAGACTGACGCTCAGAGACCTTATACATCTCTGAGGATATTTATTTATTAGATTTTATTATTTTCATGTTGACGCTTATAGATATATCTTAAAATATTTTATTATGATTAATGTACCTACATTATTACCTTTTATCTTGACGCTTAGAGACTTTATACATTTCTAACAAATTTCGATTGTTATTAGTTTCTTAGTCTTATTTTTGATATGTAACACTACATTTTATTAATGATACTTTGATTATTGAACTCTCGGAGCCTAGTTAGGGAATATGCATTTAATGGAACTAAATCTAAGGTAAGGGACTTTAGTTCCACTAGCTTAGATCGATTTAGAATAATGATAATGATAGGTTAACTTCATATACTGAATTTATGGGTAGCGGGTTTGTTATCTGAGGATTATTTTATCTATCGGTCATGCAATAGATACTAGATATCGACAGGGGTTTAGGTTTTGAGTATTAGATTATTTCGGTTATTAATGAGTACGAAGTAAACGCCTTGAATTGAATAGGATTGCTGCAGTAATTATATGAGCATTTATTCTGTTTTACCTCTAATTCATGGGTACTGATACTAGCGAGATACTTAGAGATCGTTTGTTTATATTAATATGGGCGGAGAAATAACTGGATAATACAATAGGTATTTGAGATGATTATAGGTATTCAAACGAATGATATCAAAGTACGGGTTTAGATACAGAAGGTTGTAATTATTTGTTGTTGTAGATTCAATTGGCAGGGCAGAAATTGCTCTGGTCTAGTGACAAACAGAGTCAGTCGCTAGTTACTCCTAAGTATTTATTGTGAGTAAAAGGTATAGACATCGTTAGGGAAGAATCTACGATTATAGGTAGAAATACGATCTTTAGTGTGGCCATGAATTGTTGGGGGTCATGTAGTATGTGTGAAATATAGACATAAGGTATTAAGGTTCATTAAGGTATATCAATTCCAGTTTTGATTAAGACAACGGAATTGTTTCAAAAAAACTGAATGATTCTATTTCTGGCACGCAGAGCAGTCCAGACGTCTGTTATTGAGAATGGAATAGTACTAATAAATATAACACAAACGAAATAGTTTGAAGTATTTCATATTTAATGCACGATTTATCCCAGCGCTCAAAGATTCACAGGAGAGGTATTTCTAGTAGGGATGTCTTTATTCTTATGCTTTAATTGGCAGAAAAAGACAAGAGTTAGTAGTTGGTTAATTATTAGGTGGGTAATCTCACATGAGGTGCGTAGCGTTAGGAGGGCTGGATAGTTAGAGATGGTTTTAAATCATCAAAAAGAACTTCTATTCATTAGTATATCTAGGTCTTGTTTGGATAGCGGCCAATCCCCATCTTGACGGGTCCAGTAGTGTACGGAAAAATATAATAAAATACCATACGAATAATCAAAGTTATTGTTTTAGCTAGCTTAGAAATGGGATCTCTCTTATGTTTTATTTTTGTCTTGAATAACTTTGATTTAGGGGAAAAAATATGGCTGCTGCAGGAGATTTGCCCCCCTAAAGCAACCAAATGACTACTGGAACGGAAAGAGGTCTTTTAACAGTCCTTGTAGGGGTTAAGTTACCAATAAATAAATTCAATCAATTACTTTCTACGTCATAAACATATTAGGTATAATTAATCTTCAAGTTTCTACGTCATAAACATATTAGGCATAATTAATCTTCAAGGGATTTAGTCATTTACGATTTAAAACTTTGAAAATATGATTAGAAAATTTTAACTGAGGGATGAGGACTCCAGGGTTCAGTTAACAATCATAGAGCTTTGGGGTTCTACGGTTCACAACTATAAGAAGGTTCTACCACTGACGATTACGTTTTGGCCAAAGTTTCATCATAAATAAAAGCTTTTATTAGTACATAATTATATATTCATCAATCAAACGGCGTAGGGAGTTTGATCCGTGACACTAGCGGTATTTTTGTGTCGCTCATTCGACCTAGAAAGCCTTAAATTACGCTTGACACCCCAAATTAAACGAATATTCCTTTCTTGGAGGGACCTCGGTAGCATAGTTCAAAAAGTTAGATCAGATGGACTCTTCAACATCTTCTAATGCAGGCCGATGCAATTTACCTTAAATATCATGTGTGTATTTCGTGCAGTTGCGAAGGAGGATGGTTGCAGCTGAGCGGCGCCAGCGCCGTGCACGCAGCGGGCGTCGGCGGCCCGGCCGAGACTCGCCTCTGCGGTGCCAATGAGCGCTACACCCCGCCAGTGGTGCTGTTCGCTGACCACGGCGCTTCCACTTTAGAATTTAGGTATGCATCTAAGATTTGCTGGTATACACGTGAAGAACTATGAAGCTTGAACTAACAGTGCGTCATTGTGTAGTTCCCGTCTCCAACATCTGCGGTGCGAATGAGCACTACATCCCACCGGCTGTACTATTCCTTGAGAACAATCCTTGAATTTTGAACTAGGACATGCAGTTATTCGATGGATAGCAAAGAACTCTATCTGTCTATTTCGACCAACTCTTATACAAACCCGAACTCTGACTGTCTCTTCTTTAGAACTCTATCTGTTTATTTTATATATTGTATTAGAATGGCGTCTGCCGCCTGCGGTTCCATGCACACCCCAGTTATCGTGTAAGAACGAATACGTGCAACAAATATCATGCCAATTGATTTCAATACCCTGATCCAAATATACGTCAAGGTTGCAATGATCAAGATCTTTGAAAGCTGATTGTAGCATCACCTTTGATTACAGTGGACTTCAAGCGTGATATCGATACTTTGGACGCAAAATGTTTACAATTATTATTGAACGATCTGCATTATTAGATATGTGTCGTTAATGTTACAAATAATGTGTATATACACTACGACGACGACGACATACTATTACAGTTTTTGATATAGTAAATACACTCTAGCTAAAGCCCGACCAGAAATATATAACTATTGTCAAGAGGGCGCTAATAATCTCATTTATGTGGCAACAGGTCAGTTTAATGTCAGTATAGTCGGAATAATTTCCTGTGAGTTAGGGTGTTAATTTTGAAATGTTTTGTAGCGAAATTGTTACATTTCCCGAGCATTTTTATCAGAATTCTATTGTATATAATTATTAATAATGTTCCGCCCTTAATAAAGAATCGTTTTGGGTATTATTTGTCATTTATTATTTAATATTCAACACTTAACTTAAACCACCATAGTGATAACCTATTATTCAAATTATTGTCAGTATAAAAAATTAAAGGGTCAATTTCTGGTCAGGCTTTTAGTTCTGAGTATAATGCAAAAATGGAGACTATAGGTATTTATTATAAAAATATTAAGTCCTCCTTTTGCCTTTTTGCCATAGTCTAATCTAGTGTACATTATGTTTCTGTTATATGTATGTAGCTAAATTGTAGCATATAAGCTCTACCTGTGGGAAGCAACACTATTTTTGGGCCTTATTTCAATTAGAATCCAAAATTTGAATTAGGTAATTTAGCCAGTATTAAATTTCGATGTGTAAATAAATCGGCAAACTACGTCCCACGGTAAGTGGTTTGCAAGAGGATTCTCTTAAATCTGATCCTTATCATATTATGGGTCCCACTGGAGAGCTCCATCCAGCGAGTGTATAATTTAAATAAATTACCCACTAGATGCATGCTAGATACTATGACGGACTTTTGATACGTTGTTAAATCATATATTCTCTTGAAATCTTCAGTTTCAAAAATATACTGTTACCGCAGCATGAAAATCATGCTGTTCTATTCAAGCATGTTAATGTGTGAGCTAATAATTTCCACACTTATTAGGCATAATGGGAAAACCACTGCTTCGTCCAACGTCCTTCCGTAATGAATAATAATTAATTACATTTTCGTGCTAATGACAATGGGAGCACTTAACCAGTATTATTGCGAGGTATAACGGTCGGAGGCCTCCAAATTTATCTGCATTTGCAGTTCGTTTCGGAAACGCATGTTCCGGTAGTCAGCGGGACAAAAGGTCGTCACAGCGGAACCGGTAATGCTCTGTTCGGAATTGTGGTCCCGGCTCACAGAGCCATGCCGACTGGTACCAGCTCTGGTAGGAATGTACTATGGCGGCCGCTGATGTCAGTTTATAGCTTGAGACGCGGGTAATTCCATTTCCGCCGCGATTTGCGACTGCGGTAATACATTAGGGCGGTAATTGAGCAAGTGCCGTCACTTTGCAGCTCGCAGCATTGCGACTGTGATTTATGTAGTTTAACTGCCAGCCGCTACAACGATGAACGTTGTTTACTCGTAATTTAATCTTCTGTTGTAAGCATTCGATGTTTCATTTTTAAGTTTACGGAGGTTCTGTTTATGTCATATACCGTAGAATTTAAGGAGAGTTAGTAGCAGAACACTGAAATAAACTTGAACTTTTAAAATTAACAATGTTTGTTAAGAACTTTATATAATTTGTTGTCATTTTCTGCAGCCATATCAAAATAGTGAAAGATTTTTTTTTACAAAACCGATATTTTAAATCGGGTTTGTAAAAGAAACATACGGACATAGGAAATGTATACATTTTATTTTGACTGCCATGAGACCATAGTTCAATA
Source organism: Epiblema foenella (assembly GCA_963556455.1). Classification (NCBI taxonomy): domain Eukaryota; kingdom Metazoa; phylum Arthropoda; class Insecta; order Lepidoptera; family Tortricidae; genus Epiblema; species Epiblema foenella. The sequence continues at coordinate 13,207,221 of OY747102.1, forward strand.
TTGACAGAATAACAGAGAAGACGGACCGGTCACAGTTTCTCGCGTTCTTCAGCTTCACCTCGCTCAGTAACACACAGGGCGTGGGCTTTCACCCCAGTGGCGGCTCCAGGATACCACTTACAGGTATTACCTTATCATCCACTTACCAACTTTAAAACACAGTTAGCAGTAGAAATATCTAAGCATAAAATGTGGGGTCAAAATGATCTGCACACGTTTTTACTATTGGATTATAAAGTTTTGTGTAGACTATTTTTAGCGCTTCAATTAATTCTGTTGCTGATTCTAGCAAAACTATTCCCAGTTATTCCTACCTACACCTTCATTGTTCCCGGTAAAACACCTTACCGACCGATCGGTCTTTAATATTTTTAAAAGGCTTATGTTACAAACATGCCAACTACGCTGCCAAGCCATTTAAAATGCATATAAATGCTTAGAAATTCTGTATACGGACTCATTATGTAACATTATTTTAAGCTTCTTGAACTATTCCTCCTACTGTCCCTAGGCAGTGGAAGAATAATTCTGATAGCATTCATATTCTTTAGCAAAATTATTTTACCGAGAAGTTTAAAGCAACAATAAATCGTACGCATTCTTTCCTAAAACGAGCGCCTTACGGATTGCAAAAAGAATATTGAAAGTGCGCACCACTACAAAACTTGAGCAGAAGCGACGCTCAACTCCATCCTCGAAGTCGTTCAGATCCATTTAATTCCATTGCACTCCCACTCCATTTAACTCTTTTACTTTTACTGCATAAACTTTGCTTTATGTTATTCATCTTTAACAAGTGCTTTAATGATTGCAAAGTTGTGATAAAGTATATTTTGACTTCGTTCTATAATTTGAAAGTGACTTTTCAAACTATCGAACTAGATAGTTATTTTATTATAAATTCAGTGGAAATGTACGACTATGTTTTTTACTCGGTGTCAAAACATAAATGTTTAGAACTGAACGCGAGTGTGCCGGAAGTAGGTGAGACCCTCGTCACTTTCTGTTTATAAATATTGTGTGTCAAAATATCAGCATGATATCGCATCGAACTTACAAATAAATTAATGCCCAGCCAGAAATATATGACCATTATCAAGAGGGCGCTATTATTCTCATTTATATGGCAACAGGTCAGTAATGTCAGTATAGTCAGAATAATGACTTTTGGACTTGTTTACCTGTCAGTAAAGATTTTAATTTTGACATTTTTTGTAGCGAATTATGCGGAATATTATTAATACTGTTCCGCTCTTGACAATGAATCGATTTAGGAATTTTGTCACTTACCTATTGTTTAATATTCAACACTTAACCTAAACCACCACAGTAATACTCACAACAGTGACAACCTATGATTAAAATTATTGCCAGTGGAAGAAATTACTTCTAATGAAAATCCGCAATATGGCTAACGGTCATATATTTCTGGTCTAGCTTTATGCATTTATTTGACTTTTCTTTCGATATATTGTTCAGATTTTTGTGATTTTAGTCCGTAACTTTTGGTGAGGGTATTATTATGATTAATAACTTTGGCTTCAAAAAATACAATATGTAATACTTACCATTTACAGTAATATTTGATTTGAATTAGTATATTACAAAACGGCATAAGATTCTAAACAATTTCATGACAAAGTGAACATAAGCAAAGCGGATAAGTAGATGATATTTGTGCTATGCCGATATTTTGAACGGGATAATTTCAGAAGGTCAATGCTTTTTAGGCTGTTTAAAATATTCAAAAAACTAAAGTTTGCAAAAAATATTCGATCAGTCCGCTACAACATTACAGAAAGCTTTAATGTATGTATATGTATCTTTTGACTTCATTCTATAATTTGAAAGTGACTTTCCAAACTTATCTCGATAGTTATTTTATTATAAATTCAGTGGAAATGTACGACAAAGTTTATTACTGTACACTGCTTACAATGCTTACCTAATGTAATAGGGATGTTGACTCAAAATTTATTGGTATCTAAATTATATCCAAAAGAAAGAAGACATAAAACTATGCCAAATGGTGAAAATCCCATTAAAATATCTCAAAAAATAACGAAGCTACAACCGTTAGAATGTTGTTAATAAGAGTGAGAAAGCACTAATTTGTAGTGACGTCACTGACTTAAAGCGCCATAGTAAATGAAGATCGTTCCATACAGAGGTGCGTTTTGCGAAAAAGGGACAGAACATGCCCCCACTTAAAACTTTGATGACTTGTAATTATGTAATTATTTATTTTTTTGAGTTACTTTTTTCGCTATTTGGTTGAGAATTTGATCCTTTTTCGAGAAAATTTGAAGTAGTTGAGTTTCTCACTTAGTGTCAACATCCCTATTGCAATATTCTGACCACATAGGAAGCGGTTATCTTCAATTATACCTACATGTGAACAAAACACTATCTGAGGTGAGGACCAAATTCTTGTCACATAGTTAAGGCATTTAATGCGCCTAAATTTTAATTGATTCCATTGTGACACGAAAGTTACCAATATAAATTTTATGGGTAATTTTCGTGTCACAACGGAATAGTCAACTAAAATGTAGGCGTATTAAATGCCTTAATGTATGATTACTAACCCGTTGCTTTACAAGAACACGTTATTTTAGTTGTTACCAGATCATAAAGCTTTCAAATGTTTACAAATAGGATTGATGACTCAAAATTCAATTACTCGAAAAGAAACAAGGCAAAATATGCCAAATGGTGAAAATTCTATTCATATCTCGAAAAATATCGAAGCTACAACCGTTTTAATGTAGCTGCTTAGAGAGAGAAAGCGCGGCAGATCAGTGGCGTCACTGATTACGAGCGCCATAGTAAACGACGATCGTTCCAATACAAAGGTGTTATTGCCGAAAAGGGACAGAATGCCACCTCAAAAAACATTTAAGAGTAAAAATTATGTAATTATTTATTCTTTTGAGTAACTTTTTTCACCCTTAACAATCTGACCCTTTTTCAAGAAAATTCTAATTGATTTTCTTGTTTGGTGACAACGTTCCTATTGTAACGACGAAGCCTTACTTGGTACAGACTGCGATTGGCTCTACCAAGACGTGTCATGCCGCGGGCCCGTTCCGTGCGTGCTGGCCAGCCCGGGCTATCCGGGCCTGTACCCGCCGCACCGTCGCTGCCGCTACCTCTTCGCAACCAACTCTGTCAACACCAGGGTTAAAATCATTTTCACCTCCATTCTACTGCCAAGAAAGTGAGTAGCATTACACAATAAGATGTTTTACACCACTACCACTATACCACGCTAAAGTTACTAAATGGTATAGTTTGTCTCATTTAAAATGACGAAAAGTACTTTAAACCAACCGTTACCACCATCTATTGTTTACCTGTTATCTTCCAGGAGGTTTATAAAACAATCATGAAGGTGTGTATTGTTTAAATATGTTTACAATACAATAAGGGTTACGTTACACCAGTACACGTTCCGTACTTCGATAAGTTTTATGACGGCTCTTTGTTATCTTTTCATTCCGTAATTAGGTAACATAAGATGTTGTAAAATCCTACTTCAAGTCCTTTTCGTCGTTTTAAATAAAATAAACTATACATCGTCGAACAATGCTCTTATATCGAAAATAATTCATGGAAATGTAAGCTTAACTCGTTTAACTTAACATACTATTCAGGTAATAATAATAATAATAATAATAAATAATTGTCCCGATAGTCGTCTCTGCGAACGGTCTAATAGCGAAGAGTCTCGACCAACACCTCAAGAGACTCTCGCTAGATGGCTGGGTCAAGGGTCAGATACAGAAGGCGGTACTCCTGGACACGGCGCGAATAGTCAGGAGGTTCCTCTCTCTGTCGCCCTAACCACCGGTAGCTTAGGCCCCGCCTCGCTGCCGGCGGCACACTAGGTTAGGATTTTATAATATTTTTGTGTTTTGTAAGTGTATTATTATATTTTACTTTTTATAAAAATATTGTAAAACCTAACCTAAGACCAGAAATAAGGACCAGAAATAAATAAAGATAATAATAATTTTATTTCGGACAGAATCCATGGTGTGTAATGGTGTACACTGTACCATAATGGATATCTGTACATAGAAATTATACTTTAAAACCTGTTTACGCTCATCCTGTGATGGGAATCTTTAGACATGTAAGTTTTCATGTTAATATTTAGTGATTATATAACTCTGTAAAAATAATACAAATTGGGAATTTGCACTGGAAATCTAAAGAATTGGTAACGACTTCGTACTCAACACAATAAAAGTTGTCTTAAAATGTACAGCTTTTTATTCAATCAGTTGTGCAGCGCTAAGAAATGGCTTGACAGGCATTTGCGGGCGCAGTTCATAATTAGATAGTAAAACAATATTACTCTGCTTTCAAATGAATACGAAAACGTGCCAAACTAATAAGTAAATTTAAGCTAATGGGCATTACCTTGATGCAGATAACGTGAGCATAATTTGTCTATCTGTGTTTCGCTTTTAGTTAATTTTATGATTTTAAGTGATGGGTTAAACTGCTCTGTACCACTATCCCAAAGATGAAATGCCTAAGTACAAATTAGATCAATCCAAAATAATTTGTTTCAAAATTGATTTATTTCTTTAACGGAATAGCAAGTATATTTTCCACGGAATAACGCAAATTATTTCAGATACATACAAAAACGTTGCGTTTCGATCAGAAAAAAAATACGAGTTGAATTGGCTGAATACTTACTATCTGCGGAGCTTAATGTACCATCGATGACACACTTCACCGACCATTCGTAGATCTTATTGCAACGTCATAAGATCCATTCATGGTCAGTGTAGCTTGTTACTGTTTGTACTTTGCCAAACTCTATTTCAGCCGCGCAAGCAGAGTAGAGCCTATGTTAATTATTTTCTGATATGCATTGCCGCGAACCAAATGCTCATGTGCAATGGTCCCATTTATTGCTGGATTATTAAATTTAAAAGAAACGACAAAACCCGGCTAAGTGAATGTTGAACCACGCATCATAAATGGTTTCGTGTTTACTAGTAGTAGTACTAGTCTACATTTAAATCTTCTATCCTATGATGTTAATTAAAAAAAAGTCGTATCTTCGTAGAAAACTCACGGCATTTTATTTGGTCAAGGCAGTTTTTCAGTGATAATTCAAAATTGCTTGAAGACATCCTAAAAACATTTAAAAAAATGGTCAAGTGCGACTCGGACTCGCGCACCGAGGGTTCCGTATACGGATGTGTACCGGTTCCAACCCTATTAAATCAGGAAAATCTCAAAAACATGGTGTAGAAATGCTATGGGTATAGCGCCATCTATCGGCGACTTTTGTTACAAATTTGAGCGACTGAATAACTTTGTATGTATGGAGGATTTTCAAGCATAATTCTTTATCACGTGAACCGATTTCAATATTTTTTCTTTATTTGAAAGAAGGTACTTTCAACATAATCTCGTAGGAATGTTTTTTGACGATAAAAAAAGAAAAACCAGATAGAGCTATAGGAATATTTTTCCTGTAAAATATATATTGATGTCAATGTTATGTAATAATTTCACATTTTTTCCTTGATAAACTTCGGAGATAAGGAGGGGGAACGGTATTGTTTTTTTTACATTTACCCTCATAAAACAGAAATGCCTCAACGTAAAAAAAATTTTTCAGAATGTGCAACCTAAGCCCTTTCATATGACACTCCACTCGACATATTCACTATATTTTCAAATTTTGAACCACCTATTATCTGTAATTTTTCGCAGAAATAAAAAAAGTCATGTTCTATATATCTAGGTTAGCCTTCTTAATAACTATTCCAAATTTCAAATCGATAGTAGGTATAAGTAATTCTTGAGATATTTAGCGATGTGACAGACACTTCACTATAAGAGGTAGATCAAAAAAACCCGAGCTCGTTTGATGAAAGGAAAATATCACTGTTGTTTGATAATATCTTTTTTGGTATCCCTGAACAAATACTGTGTTCAAAAAATCATTAACCTTAAGAAGTTTTAATATAACGCTACATCCTTTCGGTTCACACAGCTTACAACCGTACCATTTGGAAAAAAGCCATATGTAGTCGCGATCCTCAGCAGTGAGGGACCGAGGGAGAAGAGACTCCCTTTAGAAATAAACAAGCTGTTATGAATTAATAAAAGGCATCAACGTTATAAATGCCATGCGAGTTTTATTCACCTCCCCGCCTCCGGAAGTATTTGTATCAAGCACCCCGTATGAAATCCACTCATTCGCGTTTGAAAAGCTTGCGAACAATCGTTTCTGTAAATAAACGTCCGGCTTATATCTACCTTTCACCCCGCGGATTCACGTGTATGCAACTGGAATTAACGGGGAGATTTTTCACCTCTACTTCTTTTTCACCACCCCTATGAGATAATTTGGTCAGAAGACTAAAAAGCAGCAGCAGAAAAAGCGAAGAAAAATAAAATGGAAGTATAGTATTCTAGGGTATATGATGCTAAATAATGCGTCGTGTTATTTAACTGACAGCTGAATTCATAAACATTATACGTACAGATGTTTAACAAAAACGTCTTCGTTTGGTTTTACCAATAAACGATTGTATTGTATGAAAGTAAAAGTATAGAGCGACAGCCGATCGCGTCCGGCAGGATGTCGACGCATACGATCGGCTCCGGACCGTCGCTTGCGAACGTACCTATCCGTTTGTGTGCCTAGTCTAATAGTTTCATTCCTACCGTGTTGAAGTGTTCATTTGTGAAAATGGTTGATGTTGACGTAATATTTTTGACTATTGCATTTAATTAAATAATAAGAAGAAAATAATCACACAGAAGCGGAAAAGAAAAATTTGGGTAATAATGGCAAATACGGTGTAATGTTGGCGAATGAGTGGTGCCGCCCGGACACGGCGTTGAGCGGTAATGAAGCCGAAAGGATCCGATCGGCTATAGCGCGTCGCAGCATACTTTCGGCTACCATCGCTTGTCGCGGAAGACGCCCGCGGTCAAGTTGGTGTGCGCGGGTTTGTAATATAGATATTTACCGTGTACTTATATGATTTAATATCGTTAAAGATTTTTTAAATCCGTTCTGGAGCAATGCAATGCTATCCGTTTGGTGGAAATTGACCTTAAGGTTTCATATAATATATATTTACCCTTTATACTAAAATGAATATTATTTAAACTTGTTACCTCACATTCCCATTAGGAACCAAATTCAGGCGAAAGGTAATATTATTTGTTTTGAATTTGTACCGAATTAACAACTACGCATACTTACATATTTGTATAATGATTGCTTAAGTGGAAATAATTGGATTGTATTATATTCTAACAAATCCGATGGCTTTGTGGTAAATTAGAGCCATAGTGCATAGGTAAAACGTCCACGTGATTAGCATGCGTGGCGCGGTCTACGTACAACTCGATTGCGATATCCCGGCTTAGTCACGCTTAGTGTAATGTGTTGCCTGTTGTCTCATCGGAAATGCTAACGTGCATTTGGAAGGAAACTTTGTTCTAGCCAACTGATCAGATTATTCTCGCGGTAGTTTGTGTATGTTCATTAGAACAATTTACAGGGTACATTTTAACGTACGTGACCTTTTACGTATAGCCTATGCTAAGTTACATGCAATAAAAAGAAGCAAAAAATATTGTACAAAAATAATAAAGCAGAATTTCTATTTGAACGTCTTTTCAAGCAATAAATCCATTAAGCATGCAAAAAGTACCGCCCACCTACAGCACGTTTATACTCAAAAGGAGAGCCATGAAGAGGAAATAAAACCGCTATCTCCCTGCAATACGTTTTCCTACATACTAATACACAAGGATGCTGCCTACTCTCTGCTCTTAGATTAATAGCAAACACACCCTTTAAACTCACCAAAGAATACAGTGCTCTGTTATCTTGTAGATAAATGCTACGGCGACTAAAAGCGTTGGTGCTGTGGCGGCACCGTGCACCGTTCAGATGACACTGCGTTTTCTGTGGCGCCGTGAACACTTGCAAGGGTGGCGCTTTTGACACATTGTATATATATATATATTGTACCTATATACGTACGAGTGTGTACATTTTGCATAAATTTCCCACCAAAACTTTTAATTACTTACTTGTTATTTTGGAATAGGTTCCTAAATACCTAAACTAGTATTTAGTAAATAAGTAACTGCTTAGTCAAAGTCAAATCGCTTTGGCCAGGCAAACATACAAAAAAACGTAATGTATTCACACGTAAAACACTTTGAGAGACTGCGCGTAGCTTCCGCTTTAGAGATAACGAATTTATGAGCGAAATAAAATACAAGTGTTAAATGATTAAAATGAGAGCTACAATTTAGCAGTGCCAGCTTCGCACTAAGTATTATGGCAAAGCATGCAAAGTTAGCTGCAGCGTTAAGCCTCCTCCTTAATTCAAAAAGGCTGCAACGAAGTCTGAACTTACGTCATGTTATTTTAACTTTAATTTATTTTAAGTAGGGGATGTTTCACAGCCATAATTATTTGCAGTCACTGCGCCACGGATTACCTAACGCTTCGGGCTGGCAACTCGCCCTCGGCTCCGTTGCTGGCGACACTCTGCTCCGAGAGAAGCGCTACTTTGGAGCAACCCGGGCCAAACCTATTACTAGAATTCAAGTAAGCCCTCGTTGGCAATCTAGCTGATAGAAATAATTCTGCTTCCGACGTCAGCTTTTAAATTAATTGAACGGACGTAAATTTTAGATTTGCTTTCAATTTAATTAGTGGGAAGCGAGATATGAGAATACTTTGGGTTGAAAAGGGTATGTTTCGCGTTTAGTTCGGGGCCGCTGGTGCCGCCGTACGACTACAATGGATTCATCGCGCGGGTGGAGTTCACGGAGGGGGCGGATGGCAGCGCACCGCCGCCCACCGTCGTCGCCTCACCGCCGCTGGCTGCGCTCACACACCATAATGGACAGCTTGGTGAGTACAGGTGCCTCAAAGCGGAGTTACGCCGCCTATAGGCTGGTCACCAAATGGTGTCACTAGGATTTAAAAATATCTATATATATATTACGCGAGGCCGATTTTTGTACACCCCATCAGGTCTACAGTTATGGTCCGATTTTAGTAAATGATATATCATTAGATTCGTCTCATGCTGGAGAGTTGCATAAAACTCTTATATTTTAATATTTTTCTAGAAAAAGGACTAAAAAATGGATGTTAATAAACTACTGTGCGCTGACCACGTGACTTTGGCCGCGTGACTTGACATAACACAGTATAAAAATAAACAATAACTGAATTCAAACCCGTAGTACGTTCTTCAGTATGAGAAAATATACGGTTTGAGTCGGCGACAATATATCCACAACCAAGAAAATTAACAAAACACAAAATAACCGACCTTTTTATAATGTTATATGAATGACAGACGTATTGTATCGTAGTTTGTATCGTCATTTAATTCAACGTCATAATTTAACTTTTTTTCTTTTATGCCAGATTTAAATTGTCATGACCTTTTTATTTCAACAAAAATTATAATTATACAAACTCTTCGCTTATTCAATATTTTGAGAGAAAATCTCTAATACCATGGACTGCAAGGCGAACAAACCAGTCCATCCAGCTACGTTAAGTTGTCTATCCACAGTATGTCAGGACCGCATTCTCATATATTTCGAACACCTGTTACGGCGTTCTTCGGATAGCCAGTAGATAAATATTATGAAGTAGAAAAAAGTTGAGGGCCAGAGGTCCCGGGCTAGACTACCCGCTAGACGGAACACCCAAATCACTGGTGTCCTGTAACTATATCTGCACGAGGCCATCCATAAGGTGGGTGATAGGAGTCTATGGAGGAGTCTGGTGAGTAAGAATTGGACATTATGTCCTAAGCATTGAGGGTACCTTCCTTTCCTATGAGGGTTCCTAAGAGAGGCACAAATTAAAGAAATGTATCTGTACTTATTTCCGTATTTTGGCGGCGTCGGGACGCCGCTACGGGACTCTCGTTGTATTAAAATATTCGCTGATCCCTGTCATTGGATTGATAGTACTAGCGTAAGAAACCATAAAGTGAGTATAGTATTATTTCAATTCACCTCCCATGACACGAACGGTTGGCTAAACTATAGATTAGGTCTATTATTCTTTTATGGCGTGTACATAAAAAATAAAATTTACTTTTTTAACCTGACTGTGGCTTTAAGCCGGGCCCAGTAAAGCTATAGGAGAGTAGCCTGCGGAAAATCCAGCGCAAACCTTCAACACGACCACGCGAGCGGTTTAGGTAAACACTGGAATACTCTAACTCTAAGAGTTTGCGCTTCAGGGAGAGATTAGTTGAGGGGCTTCAACCGAATCTAAGAGGCTCTATGACTGACGATACTGCTAGGATATTGCCTGTAGCTACCATTACATTTCAGACCCTCTCTTAAGGTTTACGTAATAAAACTAATAAATAATACCCGTATTAGTATACCAAATTGGACATCTGAAGGTTTTACTCGTAAATCGTATGGATTTCTTGAAGCATTTATTACATTACAGTATATTCCTGAAGGAATTCCATTTAATATCACATAGATTAGGGTAGTGTATTACGACGGAAGAATGGAACGGGGCCTTTTATTATTTTCACTTCTCATGCTCGAAAAGTGTGTCATATTAGACTTGTCAAGCGGGGCTAAAGTAGTACATTTAACCCCTAGGGAAAATATGAATACATATTTATTTATTTACAAAACATTTGAATTTGACCAATCAAAATACTTCACCTATTAAATCCACCAATCACAGAACACTAATTTAACTCTTAAAAAAATATTTGGTATTGGGTATTAACCAACCAGAATACAGCTTTACTGAAATCGACCAATCTGGAAACATAATTAATTTTTCTAAAGAGTCTAAAGATTAAGTTTGTAGTAGTCCCTATTTCACAATAATTATAGGTACACTTTGTATGGATATTCGGTACAAGGTATACCCGTTTTTAGCTCTTGAGTGTATAATGAACTTGATGGTATACTTATATAGATGGTGGTATCTATAATGAAATTAGATTGTCGATATAAGTACCTAATATAAAGACGTGACGAGGTATATCCTTCGCGTAGTAAATATATAACTGATATTCGTCCACGCCTATAATGTAGTAACAAAGTATGGTCAAGATTCAATTCTCGCGTGAGTAGGATACGATAAGCTTTTTTGGATAAATTGCTTTGGCTCGTATTTGTGTCAGTCTTCTTTTTTAGCCTTGATTATAAACTATTATATCTGTATCATAAACACTGGTGGTCAATCTAAGACAAAATTTTGCATTCCAGTATCGCACGACTGGGCACTCCTTCTAACGTGTTATACCGATATGAGTGCGAGCGCGTGCAACACACACCATTGTAAAACGTCCAACCAGATTGACCTCCTTATTTCAAAGTGTTGATTTCAACACTACGAGTTTCCTAAAATCCGTGTTTTGTTTTCTCACAGTAGACAGGTTTTTAGAGATGGACAGCAACTCAGCGACGAATGAGATCTCGAGCACTACCCACGGTCGCGTGGGGTGCGGCGCACGGGTGCGAGGATATGGGCCCGGCGGCGCGCGCTCGGGCCATTTCGACACGAGGACCTCCGCGTGGCGCGCGCAGTGCACCATACACCTACTAGGCATGCCCACTGACGTCGTGCAAGTGTCGTTGTTTAATTATAATTTAAGGTTAGTGATTTTGAAAGTGCTAGGGTGAATATCCACCAGAGCTGTGCTAAGCCGTTTTTATTGATTACCTAGCATGCTTGACATTTAGTCACTTGTAAATATTGTATGGCAACACAGCTTAGCACATCTCTTATGGATAATCAGTGAGAATTGCTCACCTTTTAAAAAAATACAAGCCGCTATTCTTATTAAGTACTCTATTCCTATTTGTTGGCGTCTTTACGAAACGCTACGAAGTGCTACGTCCACATATGTGTTAATAAAGATCGATAAAGTTAATACATTTTCAATAGATTAAATTAGAAAGATACAAGAAGCTAACATAAATATTTTCTTAAGCTTGATATTATGTAAATATATTTCTTAGTAAATTTAGGTACCTGTATGGGGCACATTAACTTTCTTTCTCCAAGCACTTAGTAATATGTATATTTGCTCCACATTGAAAGTAACAAGATTCACGGTTCATTACATCGATTAAACTTTCAAATACGTCAAGTGATCTCGTTAGCTGCTTAATATGGTCGTAAACAAAACTTGAGACCTTATTTTCACTATATGAAACTTTGATACTTTTTGTAATCAGGTTACAAAGTTGTAGATCTCATATTGAGATCTTTGAAGGACTTCACGAGTTCCCCTCGAGGGAGAGGGGCGAGCGATCGGACAGAAGTGACCGGACGCTTCTTAGAGTATGCGGTCCCTCGGTGAGAGAAGCGAGGGACCCATCGGGGAGGTTTCTGGTGCGGCAAGCAGTGATATCGAAGGGTGCTAACTTGACCATTTTGGTGCGGCGCGCAACCTCGCAGAGCGCGGATGACGAAGAATTCCTTGATGGCGCTTTTGCGTTTCATGACGGTTAGTAGGAAAATATTATTATTATACTCAAATGTTGTTATGTAATTTTAACTATTTATAATGGAAAAACTGAGTTCTGTTCTAGTGTTTTATGTTTTTAAATATATATCAATTTAAAACACCCCACACAATTTGAAACACTGCCTTGTTCACACCTACTAACTCTCCGTAAGTATTTAGAATAGGATTCGGATCTACATTTTTCTTTTGCTTGCTCTTACATGTTGTTATGCCTAATTTCAAATGTATCGTATTGGACTACTGTTTGTAATAAATAACGTTGAGTAATATATTCATTTGTTCCTTTGTCTAATAAGAATAAATGATTTGACTCAACAACTGACCTGAGTCGCCGGATTCGATTTCCTGCCTCTCACGCAACATTTTTTGTTGTGTTTTATCCTTATATCCTTGGATAAGTAACTGCTGTTTGTGCAGAACAACACGAGGGCACAGCATCCCCGGACGCGACGTGCACGGCCACGCATTACGGGCTGGCAGCGCCCGCGCACGGAGGCGTGGCCGCGCCGACGCACCACCACGTGTTCTGGAACCTCGAGGAGCGACTGGTGTGCACGCATAGGTTCATACCGGCCGCAAACCAGAGCGTCACCATCGAGGTGAGTAGGCTACATGCACAAGTTAATTTCAAAGTGCGTATCATTTATTTATTATCAGAAGCACAACCTTGTACTTATACAAACAAAACTAAATTGTTCATGCGTCAAGGAATTTAAAATAATACCTATTACCAGATATTTTAAAGTATCATTTATTTCTTATCAGAAACACTACCTTGTCCATTTCTGGCAGTAGCGAAAATAAAAACAACGCGTATTATTCATTATACCCGAATGATGAAACTTTTTGTTTTTGGATTTTTTACCCTCAAGGACAGTCATGAGGAAATTCATAATACATTATACAGTTTGTTATTCATTTATACAATGGAGATACAACGCACCACGGCCCAAAGGTTTACTTAATTCCTAATATAGAAGCAACTGGTTTTCGTGTTCGTGGGGCTACCACAAGAGATCAATCTCTGGTCGAAGCGGCATAGATCGAGATTCGAGAATGCTTTGTGCCATCCTTGTCTTGTAGATAGGTATGTTATGATTTCCGTTTGCAATGAAGATTAAACAATACCATACCCGTGTACAGATACAGCGGTTGGACCGCATGTGGAGCGCCGAGCCGGCCGGCTCGGGGGCGGCTGGGTGCCGCACCGCGTGCGGTGATGCCGGCTGCGAGTGCCGCGCCACCACGCCACTTCACTACCACGACCATGTTGCGCTGGTGGCCGGAGATGGCACGCATCTGTCGTGTCTGTGCGGCGACTTTCAGGTAGGATATGGCTTAGTTTACAGTTTCATTTCTGCTTAAAGAAAGCATAATTATAAAATAAACTTTTGTAACCAAACATGAAATAAGTTGCATCGATCGTTGTAATGGTTTATTTAAAAAAATGTGATAAATACATGTGCATTTCTCGTATATTTCATAAATCTAGGTATGTAGGCCATATGACAAAACCAATAAAGATTTTGTGATCAGTGAGGTCCTGAATTCATTTCGTGCCATTTCGTGCACGACTGTGTTATAAAGTAATCGTGTTATCCGCACAATGTTGGGTTTTTGTATGTTGAGTCTAACGTTGCTTATGGCTTTGGTAACTCTCGCAAGAACACTCCTCAGTGACGCAGTCTATAGGTATAATTGAGGAAATGGGTCGCTATTAACTATGTAATAGCAATAATAAATAAAAGAGACCGGCCATCAATCTGAAAGAGACTACACAAAAGGTTTTCTATTAACGATTTATCGTCGACAGTTCATTCGACCAGATGTAATTACTGGAAGGAATTTTGCATTTTAGGTACTTTTCAATGCACACGATTATCCGCCCTGATACGTCTAGCTACAGACAATATCACATCCACGTTTCTGTTAAATTCGGTGTACATCCCTTTCACTTTACTAATTTTCCCGGTCCGAAGTTTCAGTATCTGTAATCGAATAGCAATTAACTGATTGCTAACTTCGTCTTATTTCTTAACTTCGCCGAACGCAATAACACAATTACTTTAGTGGAGGGAGCAACTAAGTGCGTAAGTAATTGAGTACCTATATTGTGTTTAACACTAGTACAAGATACGCGGGTTTGAGGAGTGTTTTTACCTACCACTCAAGCCGTGAAGCTGCGCAACTACATACTCGCCCTTTTGTTTAGTTTCTTTTGTTGTTCTATGGCTATGGCTGTGGCTGTTCGGCTACTATTAGTGATTATTTACTAAGACCAAGATATTTATCTAATAAAATATATTTTGTCTTAGTGCAACAATTTATTATTATACACGAGGAAATATAAATGCCACGCATTTTATTCTATCCGCGACAGTATCTTAATTACATACATGCACTGGTTATTCGGTTCAAACTTTCGCATGCACTGCACTACGTCCGTCCAGCGAACAAGTAATCTAATTATTCACAGCGCTTTACTCCTATCAGGAGTTGGCGTTGACGACGCTTGGCGCGAAATTGCTATGAGGACACATTGTTGTGAAATTTTCGAGAATATCAGATGCTGACGGTTGCTCCTGCCTGCCCCTGCCTCGTCCCGGCGGTCATAAAACATGGCCTAACTGGCGGCGTGTCATCCTTCCGCCCTTGTTATAAGTGTCCGAGCGTCGCTCGGGGCGATCGACCGGAGTCTCACCCCTGAAAATTCAATTACTTAGTAGCCGAGAACGTATGCGTGTTGCGTAGACAGTTGCAGGATAAATTTGTCAATACTCCGTACACGTACTACACACCTACACCGCGACCACAGTCACCGTTCCCTAAGGTCATTAGTTAGGTCGATTCCTAGATGCACGTGGCATAATTACATATGATGAATCATCGTTTACACATCTGTGTGGTCGGTAGGCAGCGTGGCTGCCCGTGGTAGTGCGAAGCTGGACGAGCTTGCGTCTCGAGTACTCGGTGGCACACTACACTTACGCAAGCCGGGGTTTCGACTATGCTGCAGCCTACAGTTTCAACGAAGATACCATGTGTGGACAGCGCACCTTCACCACACATTCCGGTAAGCCTTAATATATTTTTAGCGCCTATTGTAGCAACCCATTATTCTTGTAATAATCCATATAGCTGATGAAAACGGATAATTCGATGAAAAGGTCGGCAGGAAGTAGGAAATAATCGGCAATTTATCTCCAATGAACTCCGGCCTGGCCAGCAATCGCATAAAACGAAAAACAAACAGTTCAACTTGACATTCGACACGCGTCGGGGTTTTGGAAAATGCGTTGGATATTGTTCTCGGCGGCTCGGGGCGTGCCCGAGAAAATTACATGGCACGACCCAGTTTCACGCCGCCTCGGGTGACACTGAATCGAAAAAATTCTTGAATAAGATCATAAAGTTCCAATTACGACGTAGCTATTGCGGCGACTCGTTGCGTCTGCCCTTTAATTTCATTATTGCTCACGTAAACTGTCTCTTGAAATCTCTTTTTTTTTTTTTACAATGTTGTTATTTTTTGTTTTTTCTTGCTATAGGTGAGATATCTTCGCGAAACGTGCCGGTAACGGGCAGCCTTAATGAGTTCTTTTATCAACAATGCACCTGGATGTTGGACTCAAATGTTGAAAGACAGCTCTACATTGATATATCTTCAGAACAGGTAAAATAGTTTTATAATTTAACTTGTGGACTGTGGAATTTTCCGTATTAAGTCAGATTACCTACCTATGTGTTTATATCCCTCGACTACGACTACGACTGTGCCCCATTTCTCACAGATATACCATCGAACAGTCTGGAGATTACTCAGAGAGAAGATAAAGGCTCATTTACCAACTGATAATATATAATTGAACTCTGGAAATCTGTTCCTTTGAGGCTTAAAATATCTTCAAAAACCCGATAAGATCTTTTACTTTCATGTGGGTGCATTCAATGCTCACTAAACTTAAATCTGTAAAGCTTTATGAGATTCTTGAAATCGTACGATCGTTCTGTTGGGTGGCCCCGTAGTGGCTGTACCCACAGACAGCCCGAACACCCAGCTAAAACCGAAATCGACTAGATCACTTGTAAATCAAAAGTGCCGTCGGATCATCAATAACCACCGCTGCAGATCATAAAGTCGATCAACGGCCTTCCCAACCAATGCCAGATGGGTGTAGGGAGCATGAGCGCCCGAAACATGTCTTAGAGAAAACTGCTGAGAAAAAATATTAAAATTCTTTTTTTGCCATTATTTCAAAATGGTCGTGGTATACTAAATTTTGATAAGTAGAGTTGGTATACTAATACCAACTCTACTTATCAAAAGGGACTACCCTGTGAATCTAAAAATATAGAGGTATACATTTTATTGTAGCTCGAGGCAGTTGACTTTCTGTTTACAGTAGCACACGGACCTTTACATTCCGCAAATTACGCTCGCGTGCTTCTTATATGATCTATTCTGATTGAGATTTATTTCCTATGCAGTAAGAGCGAGTAGGTGCGTTATACCTTAATTTTTTTTATAATGCTGTGTACTAACCACACAAAATTGTATAAATAAAAAAAATACTTCAATAATAAAATAGGAATTACTTCAATCGATTTATATGAACACAAAACACCTTTTGGCGTTAGTGAGGTATATACTTACCTATTGTCTGATTAAAATATAATGCGTAGGATAAGTCGTGTGGATCGTGGAACATCACGCTGCACGAGTGGGCCGGCGCGGGTGCGGAGGCTGGGCTGGCGGCGGCGGCCGGCGACCGCCTCTTCACATTCTGCGCGCGCTACAAGAACCACACTTACTCGCTCCCATACAAACAAAACACTGTCGTTATAAGGTAACAATTGTTTCGCTATTTTAGACAATTAATCCAATGTTAGGTACAGTCAAAGTCATTAATTATATTTACCTTTACAAAACGTTAAAAAATATGAAGGAGGCCGAGCGTGCTACACAAACCGTCACCATCACCTAGGTTTCGCTGGAAGATCAGCGTCGGCATTATGCTGAGGCGAGACCTTTTGGTGACGATTTCATGTTCTTTGTAACATTAATTTTGTTTCTCTGTATTTTATGTTTATTTCGTCATTAATAAATGTTTTTTTTTCTTCTTCATATGTACGCCCTTACGCCTTTGTCATTAAAGTCACGTTCGCATGTTATGTGCACCGAAATAAATTATCATAGTCGTAGTTATAGTCGGAGCATGGCATTCTTTGGTCTCTGCCTACCCGAATGGGATACGGGCGTGAGTTAATCTATGTATGTGTGTGTAGGTAATCGTAACTAAATAAAAAATGTAACACTCGCGTTTTAAAGCCAAGGAAATTGAAAGACGACTTTGAATTGGCCTCTTTGATAGTCAATTGTTCATACTCGCACTAACACCTGCACATGTGATATACCTACTCGTAGTTTGTCTAAATGCACTTTGTGAAACACGTCTTTGGTCAAATAAACTGACTTTCCCACAAGAAAGCTAATACTGTCCAAATATTTGGAGCACGTACATAGTGGTAGACCAAAGGAATAAATAGAGAAGAAATTCGCCCTAAAAGAAATATGTCTAAGGGAGCTTTTAAACACGATGTAAACAATTAACTAAAGACAGAGAAATACTTTTCAAGCTGGCCATTTGCTGGGTTATTTAGGAATGGGCCCGGCATAATACACACGAGAAGAAGTGCCAAATTCTTGAAAGCGCATGCTTTTATTTATACATTTTCTTGGTACAAAGGTTCTCTCTGCGTGCATATTAGATAGGGGCCGTAAGTGGGGACGTGGCGTGCTTCCCGAATGTCGTTCCCAGTCGTAAATCCCGCATAACGATGTGTAAAAACAAGGCTATTCGATGAGCCTCCTTATATTCCCTTCAAAATATTTTCTGGCTAAAACGATAAATGTAGTTCGCTCTTTCAGTGATCTCTTTTATTACGAAATTCCAAAGAAAAGCGCTTTTCATCGTGTTACTCAAAGATTTTAGGGAAATGTTTTTACATGACGAATACTCTGGTTAAATAGTAGTAATAAACTAATGGTCGCCTGCTCCGCGCAACACTTTCGAGACGCGACAAACAGGGCAATAAGATCACCACCTTCTGGTCCCGCACAGTTAAGTAAGGTAAATTTTACTTTTGTGCAATATATAAATAATAAAGGTCTTTTTACATGGTAGGTATTTTCAACAGAATTTTGCACAATTAATGTCAAGTAAAATTTATGTAAACAAATGATTTAATGTTGCGAAATTTACGTTTAAATTAGGTTCCCGCAAAATAACACCAACAGTATACATGTACGTGCATGCAAACATTAGTCACTCTCGAGCTAACAAGATCCGCAGCATACCTACAGCGTACGTGCGACGAATACACAGGGGCGTCGTGTCGTCAGTAAAATGTACCTAAGCCATAATTCTGTTCGTAGACTCGTGGCGCTGTCGCGGCAGCAGCCGCTGTACACGATCCGCTGGCGGTCCCAGGTAGTGCGCGCGAACACGCGCCTCGGCGCGCCGACGCCCGCGCCGGCCGCCTCCGCCGCTGAGCGCAGCATACATTTACGTCATCTTCTGCTCTTCGCGGCCTCTGTATCAGCACTCAATCTTTCCGGCCAGTGAGACTATGTGATTTATATTATTCAGTGAACCTCAGTGGCTGTTATTCATATTTACTACATTGATATTTAGAATCTTGGCAGCCCTGTGACCGATGGATATCGAGTGAGGCAAGAACACTGTTTCTTTACTGAATGTGTATCGTGTAGACCTGTTTTGAATTTGAAATTGAATGAAGATCCGCAGCTACAAATACTGATAAAAAAGCTTTTTCGCTCAAAAACACAGGGTGATTGTACTCCATGTTACATACCTAAGTGAATTTATTACTTCTTCTTTAGAGGTAGATGTTACGTACTCATTTTATTTTCGAGCACTTTGTTGTCTATTTTGCAGTTGTTTGTAACAGACTTAATAATTATGACATGAACTTCGCTTAACAGCCGAAGATAAAAACCGCACGGTATTAAAATGAGTAAAAAATTGTATAAAACACGTCACTAGAAAAATTCGTTGAGAAAAAAGACACTGAACATTTTAAAAATCAATAGTAGATCGTTTTAAAATTTAATAGCATTGTAAATACACACATCTAGTACCATTGTAAGTCAAGTTCATTATGTTATATTAAAATGCAAGTCGATGATAAGAATTTATTATTTTAGAATGTTTAGTGTCCTTCAACACTATTTACTATCTAGTTATTTTTTTTGTTTGAGACGTTAGTCTTTGATGTTATAATGTATGTACGTCTTGATGTCAATTACGATATAATATGTTGAAATTATGTTAATCAATCGTAATAGTCGTTTTATTTTTTTCGGTTTATATATCTTAGGAGCAGTATGATTCAGATTTACGTACCTTTCTAGAACTCATTAAATTGAAGTAGGCACTGTAATTTAATAATTACTTCATCGTAATCTGAAATACACAAATTGTTAGCTCGATCTTATGTAAAGCTATTAATATAATTAAAATATACTTTGTTGCAAAAAAAGATAATAATTGGTACGTATTATTTATTGAAGAGTTAAACTCTATTATTATTAACTATTTAAACCATGTGCACAGATTTTATATTATACTTAGCCTAACATATAAGACGTGAACAATTTCAGTTCATTGCACAAAATTTCTTAGAAACGCTACATTAAGTCAGATTTACCGGCATTTAGGTATTTCAAATCTCAGCCATGTAGAAACCTAGTTGCCATAAGTGCGAGCAGCACACTGTACTGACCATGCTAGAACAAGTCCATTGAAAACCCTTATTTGTAGAGATTCAGTCCACGTAATGTCTTCGCTTGCAAATATTTCTGTTGCTTAATCGCTGTTTATTTAATTTTAGGGATTTGCAATAGTTAAATGGACTTAAAGTGTTGATAAGGGCGTTTGCGAGAGAATTTCCTTTGGCGTGGAGGCAATACTCTAGTTTTAATTTGAGTGCTTGTGATTAATCATAAAGAATATTTGTATTGTATTGTATTGTAATCAGATCGTAAGCACAACGATCACCGGGTTAAATCCAATGTTCTGTATTTTTAATGAAAATACTTAATTTTACATTAAATTGTATTTTGGGCCTGATAGAGATGTTTTTAAGGAACTAGAGTTCGTATTAGTACCCTGTTTGAAAGAAAAGGAATGTTAAATAATATATATCTTACCTAAAACTTTTTAAACAGTGCTGGCGTTAAATAATATATACTAACCGTATGGAATCTTGACCGCCCTTGTCTCTACGCCTTTGTAATGTTAACACGTTCACAGTCCGTGACCCTGGTAAGGGTCACTGCAAGCATCTATTACAAAGCCGTAAGGTTTACAATTCGGATTCGGGCAGTCAACGTGTTAATATAAATTTGTATGTCTACGGCGTTATTCAATGTTCTTAGTCATTTATTTAATATATCAAATCTGCGGCTGACATGAACTATTAACATATTTAATTTAGATCAGTAGATGTAAATAGTTAGGTGGGATAATAACCTAACGAAGCTCTAATCTTAATAGATGATTCAGTGGTATATTAAGAATAACGTTTGTTACACCGAAATAGATCAAGTGAACGCATTCAACGTATTTTTTTTCATCCTCCAAACACACAAATGAATAATTAATAATATATTATGGGACAGTTTTACATTAATCGACCTAGCATCATAGCAAGCTTCATATAAGACTTGTTTTGTAGGTAGGTACTAGATGAAGACATTTATAATTGATATATATGTATATGTATATATATATATATATATATATATATATATATAGATATCTCCACTCGGCAACTGTTGATCAAACGGATTGTGGCGTCAGTTAATTGTTGATCCGTTGGCGATTGTTGATCCGGATAGCTTTTGTTGATCTAATGTATGATTCTGCATACTAATGTAGCTCCGGTCTGATCAACAATTGACATCCCTCTGGTGGCAAAATTAGGAATTATTGTTAGCATTTTTTATACAAATCCGCTCCATCAATTGTTGATCTGATTCAAATGGACCAATCAGGGGCCACCTTCTCCACGATTGGTTGTTTTCAATTGTGCGCTGTTGCCAAATCGCTTCAGTCGCTATTTGTAGATTCTTTTCTAGAATTAATTTCGTTTTCTTTTTAGGGTTTTACGTACTTTTAATTTTGTTGTAATATTCGTTTTATTATTGGTAGGTAATATAATAATATTATGTTTATGTATTTTTATTGCGCAGATTACATGTGTACCTACAACGTTTTCTTAACTTAAATCAAAGGTTTGAATTTACTTTGAAAAAGCGTAATCGCTATAAAAATTACTTTTATAAAATCACTGATGTCATGAATCTAAGGCTTATTACAGGGTTGAGGACTAGGTATCTAACAGACATTAGGATAATAATAATAAGTCATTTATTTCGGGTAGTTCACCAATATGCAATAAAATATAGATTAAGATAAAAATGTAATGTTACTGACATTTTTTTTGGAATTAGCTTTCATTGAAAGAAGTGACGAAACACAACAGAAGTAAATACAAAATAAATAAATAAATAACTTAAAACAAATATCGTCACGAAAAGGTCTCGCCTCAGAATAATGCCGACTCGAGCCGACGCTGATCTTCCGGCGAGACCTAGGTGCTTATTGACGGTGTGTGTTGCACGCATTACTGTCTATACTTTTTTTTCCACAGTCATCAACTACTCCTTGAGACGGTTCTATTGAGCCTAAACATGACGATTGTATCTTGTGTAGTTTAGGAGTTGCTGTGGTCACCTTCCGTCTCCAGCATCAGATCAGCTCGGTGGACCAAAATATTGCATTGTCACCGAACTTATATAAGTATGCCAAATTAAATAAATAAATAAATATTTGTGGACAATCTTACACAAATCGACCTAATCCCAAACTAAGCAAAGCTTGTACTTATTTCCGCTCAAATTTGGAGGACGATTTCCTACTGCGATGTACAAAGCCAGCACTTTAGAATCTGGCAGTCCAGGCGCTCGGAAAAAGTTGAGAGTATCTCGTTAACTGTTGTACGAAGATAGTTCTTAAATGCTGCCTTGTGTGACCTAACTATGTCGAAGAAATCTGGAATACGGGCTTCCGCAAACATGCTTCACGCACTGCAGTGCCGAGGTACGAGTACGAGGCACTGATGGTGCTCATAGCTCGTCCCGGATAGTTGACCCAGGGCTGACATGTATATAGAGGCATTGGCAATACGCCTTGAATAGTGTCATCTTTACTGAGTCACTACACTTTCCAAACCGGCGTGCGAGCCGTTCGCTGTCCAGGTGATCGCATAGTGTCTCCGTTACAATATGTTCCAAGTACCATTGTAATTATTATAAAACTCCCGTGAGTCTCAGACATATTGAAACATAATAAACGGGTCAATCACGTCTTCCTCAAACACGACCTCAAAGACATGAGTGACCCGTTTATTATATATCAATATTGTAATTATTACTTTATTTTAGTTTTTCGTGCTAGCAAAACTCGATCAAATTAATTTAGCTTGTTTATTAGTAAGGTCAGTCACCCAACCTATAAGTTCAATGACATCACCGAGAAATATTACGACAAATGTTGATCAGGGGGGTTGCGGAATCAGTTCATTGTTGATCCCTTGGCAATTGTTGATCCGAACAGTTTTTGTTGATCTGATCAACATGTGCTGTACTTTCTGGTTAAGTTATGTTAGGATAAATAAAATTCTTATCACACCTCGACAATGTCAAATTATACGTATAAAATGCAAATCTTATCCAACGCAAATCTTTATAGCCTTTGGCTTTAGCCCGGGCATAATAATTGACGACCGCTTTAGCCCAGTTGGTAGTGACCCTGCCTACGAATAAGCTGGAGGTCCCGGGTTCGAATCCCGGTCAGGGCATTTATTTGTGTGATGAGCACGGATATTTGTTCCTGGGTCTTGGATGTTTTCTGTGTATTTAAGTATGTATTTATCTATATAAGTATGTATATCGTCGCCTAGTACCCATAGTACAAACTTTGCTTAGTTTGGGATTAGGTCGATTTGTCTGAGATTGTCCACAAAATATTTATTTATTTATTTAATTACTGAATTTCATTATAACATTTATAACCCTGGTAAATAATGTGACTTAACATATCATAGTTCTTATTGTTATGTACTTAAACTCTAATTTCGTGAAGTCTGCACGGGTGGGTGTTGCCGCTCGAACTGATTTGAAAATCGAATTTATTCGAAAATCGTGCTGGCCACCACAAACTGAATAGAAATAGCATTAGGTACTTACCTAGGGCGGTAAAACAAAGAATGTGTCACATCGCACGTATTTAGAAGCCCGAGCCGAAGGAAAGGGCGATAAATATGCGATCTGCGGCTTTCTAAATCACCGCTCGTGCGTAAATACAAAATTTTGTCTCTCCCTGGTCAGGAAGTGGGATTTTCCGCACACGTAGTGAGTGGTAAATGCCACTTTATGGCCAGGTGTGACATACCTACCTACCTAAAATAAAAGCCGCGAGTACGTACGTACGTTATATTGCAGGGTCATGATGGCCCATTACCATTACAGACATGCGCATTTAAAATAAATAAATATTTGTGGACAATCTTACACAAATCGACCTAATCTCAAACTAAGCAAAGATTGTACTATGGGTACAATCAGCCTCATATGTTATAGTACGTAGCAGCCAAAGTGGCCAAATAGTTCGGTACACCATATTATTTTGTAAGGTGTACCGAACTTTTCGGCCACTTTGGCTGCTACATACTATATGACGCTGACTGTACTAGGCGACGGTATACATACTTATATAGATAAATAAATACTGAAATACATAAGGGTCGTTCTTCTTTTTTATCGACAATAGCCTGTCCCTTACCCATATTTTGCGAGTCATTACATGCAGTATTGGTTGTTATGTTTTATTAATAAATATACCTTTTGTTCCTTTTATACTAATTTAGTACCACATAAAGTTTGTAGAATCCTGTGACAGAGTGTTAAGTCGAAGTGCGGTCCCGCGCCACTCTGTCACAGCATTTTCTAAAAACTGACTAAGAGGAAAAATGCTTTATTTGTATTAAAAGAGACATTACATAATCCCAATAAAAATGCAACCACTTTTATTGGGATTCGTTAACCGTGATTAAAAATGTACTTCGATAAAAATGTATGGCATTGTAGGTAAAAAAGAAGAACGACCCAGAAAAAATCCAAGACCTAGGAACAAATATTCGTGCTCATCACATAAATAAATGCCCTGGGCGGGATTCGAACCCGGGACATCCTGCTTCGTAGGCAGGGTCACTACCAACTAGGCTAAAGCAGTATTCAGGGTTATCATTCTCTGGATGGTGTAATCGTCTGTGAGTGGTCATCATTGCTTGTGATGTGATCGAGCGTAATCGGTCCACTGGCGTTGCTACATTAGATAAAAGGAATATATACCGATGATTGTGCGCGCGGCCACTTAACCCTTAAATGCATGGTGTAGGATGCATCCTACATAACCAAAACATGGTTAGTGTTTGAAATCTAGATATGTATGTATTATGTTCTTGTATGATTTTGCAAGAAAAACTAACGCATTTTCACATTTATTAACGATTTGTTGGCAAAACTGAATATAAAAAAAGTTATAAATGTTTTTAACCCAAATGGCGGCAATTTAGAAAAAGTTGAATATTGAAGGTTTTCTTCGACTGTGTTTAGTAGTTTTTAACTAAGTAAGTAATTATTTTCTATTACAATTCTGTAACTCATTTCATAACGATTTTACTTTTACAAACTTTAATTAAGGTCTCAGCCAGAAAGTAAAGAATATTTACATATTTGATCTTGTAGGATCTAGCCTACATCATGCACTCCCGGCACTTTGCAATTACTATCGGCACTATCGAAGTTATTCTGGTTGACAAATTTAACTCGTACATTATTTTGATATTTTTACTAGGTTATTTTATTTCATATTTGTTATTACTTAGATAAACAACTAAAGTAAGGAATTATTTCTTTCAACAGTCATCAACTGCTCACCGTGGCGTTTCTAATAAACCCTAAAACGATGGGTTTCATTACAGAGTTCCTATGCCCTCCTTCTTGCTCCATCATCAGATCAGCTCTGTGTCATCATAATATTGGATTGTCACGTGATATACACACGTGTGCAAAATTTCTGCTCAATTGGTTAAAGATATCTGCCTCAAAATTGAGTTGCAAGATTCCACCCGAACAAATATAGGTACATATTTAAATATTTACATGCATAGTTACAGTATACAGAATTGCGCCACCCCATCTCTTCCCGTGGGTTTCGTAGGAGGCGAATAAGGGAAAATCGGAGGGTGGGCAGCAGCATCCTTCGATCATTACCACCATCAAACTGCGGTCGCCAACCCGCTTGCCAAGCGTGGCGACTATGGCAAATCCCCCCCAAGGGAAAAATAAATTGGGGGAGGCCTATGTTCAGCAGTGGACGTCTTTTGGCTGAAATGATGATGATGATGATGATGATGATGATGATGATGATAGTTACAGTGCAAGTTAAATAAAATCTTTTAAAAAACGCGAAACCTGGTTTTGGTTGCATGGGAGTGCATCATTTAAGGGAAACGACGTGTTATTATATTAATTACGTATATTACAAGCACATATTTTCATAAATGTTTAATTCGTACCTACAAACATTGCGGATTTCAGATCTGTCATAGACCGTGTATAGGGTTATTTCATTTTGCGGGGAGTGCATAATGTAGGATGTATCCACATTTTGGATAGTAGTACAAAATTCACCCAAAATATGTCTTTAGATTTTTTTTTCGTATTTTTCTCGTGTTTTTTACGCCATTAGGTATCCACATTTTTTTTTGGATTGAAAAAAAAAATCATGCATTTAAGGGTTAAACGGCCATTATTATGACGCAAATGCCGATTAAATATTATGCTTTGACGAGAACCTAGTTAATTTAGTAATTAAGTTTTTTTTTTCAAATACACAAAACAGTAAAACCGAATTTTCTGCAACTGGGGTACTTATGTGAGGAAAATCTAGTGCTGATTCCATACACAAAATTTGTAGGCATTGATTACGTACTTTAAATAAAGACTTGATGACCAAAGATATTTTTATGATTTAATAACAAATGTATAGTTTTCAGATTTTTCCCTGTACTTGTACACGGAAACGATATTACTTGCCAAATTTTACAGTTCTAGGTCAACTGAAAGTACCCTATAAATTTTGATTCCCTTGAGAGTGTCGAAATATATTTGCGGCATAAACAGCCGTATCTTTTTTTACGTTAACTTAGAAGTTTGATTCAAGGGACTTTAGACCTGAGTATAGCAGGGGCAGCTCTAGCCTATGTAGCGCTCGTGTGCAGTCGACGTCATGGCGCCCCCTAGTGGGCGCGCGGTCAAAATGAAATGAGTACTTACACATGAGTATTTTTAGGGTTCTGTACCCAAAGGGTAAGACGGGACCCTATTATTAGGGTTCCGTATCCAAAGGGTAACACGGGACCCTATTGTCCCTATTACTAAAACTCCGCTGTCCGTCTGTCTGTCCATCTGTCATCAAACTGTATGTCATGAACCGTGATAGCTAGACAGTTGAAATTTTCACAGCTGATGTACATATCTCTGTTGCCGCTATAACAACAAATACTAAATCAGAATAAAATAAATATTTAATGGGGCTCCGTGATTTTTTTCGGTAATGGTACGGAATCCTCCGTGCGCGAGTCCTACTCGCACTTGCCCAGTTCTTTTTTCAAACTCCGCGCACCGTATTCCGATCTGTCAGATGTGATGTGACAGGTGGGAACAAGTACTTAAAAAAAACTATTTTTTTTTAATTTCATTTATTAAGAACACAAACAGTCGTATATACATACAAATTATAAATGTTGTACATGTAGTGTACTAAGAAACATTAATACAAAGACCTGGAGGTTCATTTTTGTATAATACGAGTTGTTAACAAAACAAGACTGATAAAAACTAAACTAAATTATTATATATTTATTATTTATTTCTAGGGAAAAGGGGCTAAAACTGCTAAAAGGATAAAAACACGACTTTATACTTATTTCAAAAATATTTAATTGAAAAAATACTTAAATTAGGTAGGTACAAGACGCTCGTAATCAACTAATCAATACAATAGACAACACTACCTGTTCTAATTTCCTACAAAAAACTTACTTTGCGAGCCTTTGCGTTCGCGAAATCCTTTATGATGTCACTTGTTTTAATTTTAACTTCGTGTTCAATGCTAATTATAGATAAATTTGTTAATCTGCTTTGTGACAATGTTAATCTTAGATAATTTTTAATTATTTTTAATTTCGAAAACGATCTCTCACTGTATGCGACTGTGACCGGCAAAGTGAGGTATATACTTAACGCTGTTGACAAATTTGGGAAGACCGGATTAAATTGTTTGTATACAAGTACTTAATTTAAAATGTCCAACTGTGTAGTGGAATTATTAATGAACATTGGCAACAATTCGATTTTATTAAAGAACTCGAACTTGTCCAAATCAGAAGAGCCAGCATGGCACAGATTATTTTCTAAATTAGAACAATGAGCGTTTGTTGTATCAATGTCCGAACCAGTGTTGTAATTTTTGAAGGAATGAAAAGGTTTCATTATTTTGATGTAAAAGTGAGAATCGTTCCTCGACCTTGGTTATTGCGGTATCTAATAAATAATAGTAAAAATTTACTTTGAAAGTATGCTAATAGGTACATAGCACTTCGACTTACCTTCGCTTCGTTACTTCAGTTACTTGTTTCGTTTCGCTTCTCTGAATAAGTAGATAAATAATGTATAGCACTGCACTAGGAAAAAGTAAGTAATTATTTTTCATGAGCTCCCCCGGCAAAAGTCTCGATCATTGTGGTAAAAATATCCAAATCCTAGAAATCCTTTCCTTATCAAAGGAAAAGCCGATCGAATTCAATAATTTATTAAATATGACACTTAATACATTGCAGCAAGGCTTTTATCGCAGAAAATTTTGCATCATACTACTCGTATTCACGCGTAGGTACACGCGGCTATAATAAGTAATAACTTCACATATCCCTGCCAATTTGAATTTGATTTCTATTTAGTTCTTATAAAGTCGACTTCGCAATGATTTTCGGCGTGTTTACAAAGGAATCAAAACAGGTAGGCTAGCACAACTTGCTGCCAAGTCGCATCTCGCGCGACTCAGTGCTTGCTGTCTCGCTCGAACTGTGCGAATTAGAAAAAGGAGGGTAGATTTTTCTCTAGTCGCGTCGCGTCGCATTGGCAGTTGTGCTAGCCCCACTGTGGCGACACTTGCGGCACGCGCCGTAGGCAGCGATGCGACACTACGCTAATACAATCTAACTGTTTGTCTTAAAGTTGATTTCACGTTGAAACAAAAGATATTGTATAGAGTAGGTAGGTAATGGACCCGAGTTTCGCGCCTTTCTATGCTGCCGACGCTGGCGCGCTCGCGATCGGCCATAACATGGGTTACATTGGTGTCGCGGACGTGGTGTCTTCGGAAGCGCCGGCGCCTCAAGCAGCGAATCTTAGGGGGCGTTGCGAGTGGCGCTCGCGGCGCCCCCTGAGACCCGGCGCCCGTGTGCATTGCACACCCTGCACCATAGGTAAAGCCGGCCCTGAGTATATGGTTTTAATTTCAACTCGATTGCTCCATGCGTTCCAGAGATAAAGGGTCTTGACAGATAGACAGAGGCAGACGGACAACAAAATGATCCTATTAAGGTTCCTTTTTTTTCCCTTTTAAGGTACGGAATCCTTACAAGAAATGTTAACTTAAATAATGATTTCTGTATTTTCTTGTTTCGAGACAATGCTACTCATAGTTAAGCAATTTGGAATCAGGAACCATTTATGGAAGGTTCCATTTTTTGCATTATTTTATTTATTCATCGTATGGCAATTATTTCGACCCATGAGATCTTTGAGAAGACAGTATGGTTGCCAGTTTGTTGCACTTTTAGCACCACCCAGTGGTCACGTGTAGGGTATTAGCGGTGGGTACTCCCTACGGACGTGGTGCCACTTCGACCCCCCATTGCATCTGCACTGGGGAGTTATCACTAATGTGTTATCTTATCGCATAACTAAATAAACTGATATGGGGTGTTTGACACATGTTAAATTTATAACATGGTGTCACTCTATGGATAGCAAACTGTCAAAACATTACAATTAATTGTAAATTACAAACTACTCACCAAAATCATAAAAAGATATGTTACTTAAAAAAATCGGAAAATTTGTTTTTTTTTGTTGACAAAAGTCAAATAAAACATACCAATAGAACCTTTATGTAAAAATAAAGAATAAATTATACTACAACTATGTACCTAAATGCAGTATTTTACGACTGAAACAGGTCAATACTTATTTTCCCAAACAACGGTTGGTTCGGTTCTTTTCCTGTAATTCATTCTTTCATTGGCCATTATCAATTTGTAGGAGCCGTTTCGAAGGCCGCTAGCGTGAAGCTAGGTTTATCCCTAATTTGTGTCCTTTATTGTGCTCTAATTGTAGTTGGTCCCATATAGACCTTTGATCGTGTCTAAAAACTGGTTCGAATGGCACCACAAAAAATAATAGTCAAATACCGTATTATCATTACTTTCTTTGAAAAGTTAGATTTTTGTATGTATCGTCGAATATTTACGTCATAACAAAGGCTTAAGCGCAGCGCATCGCGATGTTTGGGTCCCTTCGGAGCAAAATGCACAAAACGCAAAAAGTACACTATACGCAAAATGTAACTAATAGCAAAATGTACAATTCGCACAATATACCCTACGCACATTGTGAAACACGCGGAACGTACACGTAGCAAAAAGTACATACGCAAAATGTACAAATCGCAAAATGCACAATACTCGCAAAATGCACATTACGCGAAACGTGCAATACGCAATTAGCCACACACGCAAAATGTACAAAAAGCGAAAAACTGTGCTTTTCAAGTGGTTATCTATGATCTATTGATGTACAGTCATCAGCAGAAGTAGCTATACGCTCCAGGTGGTCAAACAGAGGTAATGGCCGAACCGAACACCGTGACATTGTCGCGGACTTGTTACGTATAGTGTGGACGGGTAGAAGTTTGCATCGGATCGGACGCTGAGTGCTAGCTCCGTGACCGTGAGAAAGCCAGATGTCTATTTCACAACTCATTTTTATTATTTGTAAAGTAAAGATATGTATATTGATGCTTAGTTACCATTGCAATAACAACTGCTTAGCAACTGGTGGCACCCTGGCTATTGACGTACGTGATTGGCAGTGAGTGTAGGTATTAATGACAGAAGCTCAAATTTAAGTGCTTAGTTACCAGTGTCTACTGACTATCTAGATGTAATTGTCATTATGATTAAATAAGGGTGTTCGTATTAAAGAGAAACTGAATAGTTGAGATATAAGTAACGAACTGAAAACCTATACGTCAAAATGACAACTTAGCTGTCAATAATTTTATGACAATTGAAATGTTTATGTTTTCTTGGACACCTTGCCCGCTGAGATATATCTGCTACTGACTATACGTTTATGAAGAAGGATCCAATCCACGAGACAATACCGTTGAAATGTGTGACTTTTGCTTTTGACAGTAGGTTCCAAAGTCATATTTTATACATGTGTGGGTTGGGATCTTTTTCCCTAAATTATGGCAAATTTTATGAAACAAAGTTCGGACTTAACCAATGGAAAATATTTCACGCAATCCTCACTTTTTGTACATTTTGCGTGTGTGGCTAATTGCGTATTGCACGTTTCGCGTAATACGCAATTAGCCACACACGAGAACTTTTCCAAAAAATTTATGTAAATAGGTACTCCCACTACCCAATAAATAGAATCAGTGGTTATTACTTCCGCGGCCATTTAGGAAACCCGACGATTGTGTGAACAACAAGCAAACAGCAGCCATGATCCCCACGATTATGGTAATTTTTTGATGGGCCGTCTTGACCCTATGTGTGGTATGGTCATAAAATTGTACCGTCGAACAGTATGAACATTTAAATATGTAGATAAAAAGAGAATCGAAGGAAACTGTGCCGATAATCGTATGTGGCCACGGCCACACATGACAACGTTTCGATTTATCGGTACAGTTTAAACGGTACAGTCGGATTGTAACGACAGTAACGTGTGTAGCAGCCATTACAAGACGCTGCGTATGGAGCAAACCTGCAGATTTTATAAAAATAGAAAATAAAATATTAATAAAATGTCGACTGACGAAAAAGATTTGGTTTTAACTGACTGATTTGATTCTGCTTCTAGTAGCCTTAGTTTATTTAATTGTCTCACAAGAGATCATAAAAGTAGAGTAGGTATGCTCCTCGGGGAAAAAGTGTTTTGGTTTTGGGCTCGCCTAAATCATTTACTGCACTCAGGACTCAGTCATAATAAATTCCCTCGTTTCGCTCGGGATAACGCATAAGACCCTCGCTATGCTCGGGAGTAGAATCTGGAGTCCTTCGTTACGTTCAGGATTCAATATCCCGACCGTGACATAAAACAGTGCTTAGTCCCTTGGTGTACAGACAGTCTACTATTTAATACAAGCGCAGGCGAAATTGCAAACGAACAATGTCGACGGTCCGTGTTAAAAGAGTCGGACTGCAAAATTGCCATTTTCGTTCTATTGCGTCAATGTCATTAAAATCGCTTTATTTTATTACTACATTCTCAGTTTTTAGTTTAACTAATTTTTTACGAGATTTTATGTTAAAGATGTTGGATCTTCTACAGCGTCCGTTTAACATGGTCGGATGATACGTTGCGACTGTATTAAAGGGGCGCGAGTGAGACGCCGCGGTCGTAAGTGCCAGTACCCACTATCTTGCACGGACCAAATGTGCGCTCCTCACTGACATTTTTTTATGGGTATAAAAAATCGGCTCATGTCGAAAGTAACATATCCGACAGTTTTGATTGGATGTTGTACATTTTTTTGTTCAAAATGACATTACCGACAGTTTTCATGGGACTAAGTAGTATTCATCGGTATTGGAAGTGTATATATTGAGGCAAATTCCTTGTAAAAAACTATGCATCCATCTATCTATCTATCTATACATCTATCTATCTATCTATATCTATACATATAATAAAGCTCTAGTGGGTCGAAAGTCTGTACATTGAAGATATTAGCAAAAAAATCGATTGAGGGGTCTTAGAATCGATAACAGAACACATTTCAACGGTTTTTAGAGTTCGTGTCTGTTTGTCTGTCTGTTTATTTGTCTAGGCATCACATGAAAACTAGCGAATAGATTTTAAAACAACCTTCACTAATATGTTGATTGGATCTTTGGGCAGATTGGGGATGAAAGGGGTTTTAAAGAGGGGTCGAACTTTGTATGGGAAGGCCTTCAATTCGTGATATGCAGATTTGAAAATTGGTATGCACATACAAGCAAGAAAAACGAACCCCATTCAAACATTGCGCTATAAACGCATAATTTGTGAAAAAACGGGGGGTGAAAAAAGTGCTTAGGGGGCTAATAGCTACAAATAACCAGAAATCCCTCAACCCATAGTAACTGTTTGAAATAAGAGATTTAATTATATTGGACAGTCATTCGCTGTCAACATTGCAAAACCAGTGCCTTGAACTCCGTTTACCTACATTTGATATGTCTTCAGGGGTCACTAGAAGGTGGTCCCTCAAACCATACTAACTGTTTGAAATGTGAGATCTAATTATGTAGGACATTCAGTAGCTATGAACATTCACAAACGAGTACCTTGAAATAACGGTGTTATCTGAGGGCCTACAAAATTTGACTTAGGTATTGAAGACACGTTGACATTACCGAATACCAAAGTCGACCACGACATGGGGATTATTAGTCTTGAGCTGTGCTGCATTTGGTTCGCTCTTTCGGCTCGCAAAAGTTAATAACGTACTCAACGTTTTGAAAATTGAAAATAGCTCTCTGGGTTTGATCTCTGGCTTCGTATAGGTAAATAGGTGCAAGCTTAGGAGGAGGAAAGAAAGTATAACCATCACCAGGACTCCGGTATTTGGGTTTACGAAAATAGCTTTTACAACTATACCTAATAAATACGACAATATAAGAAAAAAAGTGCATTTAAAAAAGAATCTAAAAGTATCATAGTAGAATATCTTTTAAGAATGTACATTTTATGCAATCGTCTCTTACTATTTACTAATAATTCAAAATCCAAAATCTAGAATTCGGTGATGTCTCTTTCTGGCCTGCTGCTGTTATCAAACCAGCACAAAATGTAACACTAACTACAGTCGTCCAGGAAAGTTGTTTTCCACTTTTGAGTCTTTTATACTTATGTATAATGAGGTGCAAAAGTGGTAGACCACTTTCTTGGGTGACTTTACCTAACCAGCGGGGTAATCACGTAACTTTTTTACTACCGTTAGGTAGATTTTAATGTCAAATTTTAATTGTCATCTCATACATTTATACGTCAAAATTGACAGTAAAATCTATCTACCGTTAGTACATAAAGTTACGTGAATCGCCTGCAGGTATAGACAACGTTTTTGCTCAATGTTGAGCATGTTTGTTGTACGTTTAGTCCATTACAGACCTTAAACTTTAGATGACTTCCAGTATATTGCACCAAGTCCGGTCCGTGAGCATTGTTTTTCATACATTTTCCAGTGAAGGCCGAACCACGTCATTGGGTCTGCCAGCAAAAGGTGATCTGCACTAAAATCGAGTAGGAGTACTGTAACGTACACTTTATGTAGACGGATTATTTGTTCCAGCATCGGCACCGATATGGCCTGGGCTCGGCAAAGTGTACCGAATCATCTTTTAATTATGGACTATTCACGAGTTTTGATTCGAGCAAAATTAAAGTGTGCCAGTAGTAGGTACACATTGATGGAAAGTTAAACCCCGGGAAGTAATTGATCAAAACCATCAAACACTCACGTACGTGTAAATGCAACGAAATGCAACGCCTAACATGTTTACTTGATGTAGCATGATGAGCCGTAAAATATGTACCTACAAGCAAATAGCGGGTTTTGGTGCGCTTATGATGTCACAATAATATGAAATACATTTTTTATTCCAAAAATCATCTCCCAACGGTATGAAATACATAGTAGAAATTGACATGGATGTTCACGCGAACGAAGTCGCGGGCAAAAGCTAGTATTTATTATAAATAATTAGTATTTATATAAACCTCACAGTGGTTTTATGGTTTCTCTATACAATTAACGCTTATGCAATTTTATCTAGCCTTGTGACAACCGTCGTAAACGTAGAATCTGAGCTCATCTTAGATAAGGCAGAAAAGGCGCCTCTTCTCGGATGCCGGGGTGCGATGGTTCCGCCATCGGGAGCCCCGTCATTATCTTGGTGGAACCCTGCCCACTGGAGCGAGATTTTTGTTTTTGGAAATTCAACTCAGAACCATTATAAAACGTTGCCTTAGGCTACCAGGTGTACGAGAAAAATAAAAATAAAAATATTCAATACTACTTTTAGCCCTCTACTGCCATCTTGAATATTAACATAAAACGTAAATCAAGTCCATATTGTAAAACTTTCCATTTTGACAAAATCCTGTTTTTTGTTAATGAAAGTCATGTTAATTTGTTTCTAACATATAATAGTCCCAATAAAAAATATATTGTAAATAAAATCATAGCCATATTAGAAAATATGATACTATTAGAAACACAGAATTTTAAGCCCAAGTAACATTGTTGACGTAAGTATTGAACTAAATGGGTAGTTAAACAAAACAATTGAAGTTGACACTCTTTTTATAAATCGAGTTGAGTAGTTTTGTTTTGAGTTATAAAAGGTTATTTATTGTTGAAATTACTGTTCAAAGTTTGTGATTATTTGTTCCAATATTAAAATTATACCGAAAAACAAACACGAAAAGTATCCGGCTGTCCTATACTTGGGGCAGCTAATCCATTTACTAAATGTGTGCTATCAACGACTGCAGAAGTACCTATTAAAACATATGCTATATGTGCGACATAAATTGATGATCGAGGGAAACGTAAACAACCTGCTACTTATCCTGTACATGATGCAGTAGTACGCGATGTTATCAAAGTGTGGACCACGGCTTCGTTGCCCGTCATAACACTCCAAGGTGTTCGGAAGCAGTTGAAGGTTGCTTATGATAAGTATATATATTTTCTTCGCTACCCCAACTCAAGAAAAACTGAAAACTATCATCTCTAATCTAAATTCATTAGTTTAATAGGTTTTATTATTAAAGAAACTGTACTTTAATATCTCTGCATTTAGTCTTCTTTCTGTGTATTGTTTCTGTATTTCGCCAAATCATTGTGACTAAATTACTATAGAAGAGCGGGACTTCCTGACACAGGTATTGTATACTTACTAGGAAGTCCCAACCTTTATATTATTGGTGTAACCTTTATTGGTGAATAAATGCTTTTTATTTTTTATTTTTTATTTTTTTTTTATTTATCAATTGAAGTTTCAAACCTGGAAAGAAAAGTGCCTCTCGTAAGATCCAGGAAAAATGGCTCACTCACGTTGGTTGACAACGGCCAACAGAATTTTAAGACTCTATGTAGTCACATCTAATCCTTCAACAAACTTGAAAAGCTCACTAAATATATTGTGAAGGTGTATGCTCCGGTTTGGTTCAGCATAAAAAAAATCGTTTAAAAAAGGATCAAATCACGTGTTTGAATTAATTGCCTATTCGAGATATGAGTTCCGATGTAAAGAAAATCATTGATCCTGTAACTCAAAGAAACGCATTTTTTGCACATCCAGTAAATCTAATTTTGTCCATGTTATTAGATGAAAGACCTCATATCACATACATAAACGAAATCGCCCTAAATCGAATAATCGCTGCTCGAAATAGTTACAAGCCTGGAGTGAGAATTTTCAAAGTCCCGACTTGAAATTTTAACGCTAAGGTCTATACCGACATGATTATATGGGATAAGTCACAAATAACCCCCCCCCCCCTCCAATCCTAAAGACCTCTACCGACGAGGAATTAAAAGACTGTTCAATCACAGCAACAAGATATATCCGAGTTCCCGGCTTACCCTTGCCACACTCAAGCCGTGGAACGTTGTGTTAAAATGGTGACTGAAGCGTCGCTCGCCGTAGCTGGTGAAAAGGCGAGAGATGGATTTATTTGCTCCAAAATGAAATCGCAAACATTAATGCCGTCTTTTAACATAAAAATCTTTAATATAATTTACTATAAATGTCTGTTTAAAAATGGTGCAAAACACAATATTTTCACATCTTTTAACAATTTTGCATTTTATTTTTTAACAATTACATTTTGCTTTTGCCAATTAAACTATTTCTTTTTCAAGTAATTTAGTTGTTTATTTGACGTATTACATAAAAAAACTTTCCTTTTAACACTTCCGTGAATAAAAAAAAATTACAAAATTTCACCGTTTTGTAGTAAAATATAAAACTTTAGAGCTCAAGTAGAGGGCTAAAACATATGTAAAAAAAATCAATATATCTATATTCATAAATATCTTATCTGTAGGCAACATATTACAATGGTTCCAAGTCGATCTGACAACTTTTTTTTTCTCCATACATCGTCGCTCCACCCTACTGCCCACCCGTCGGTGCTGTGGCTTCGGACCTGTCATCTCTTATAGGATGCAGAGGTGCGATGGTTCAGCCATCGGGATCTCATCGTCATTATCTTGGTGGCACTTCACTAGTGTAACGGGTGGACAACTACGGAACCTTACATTGCGCGTGGCCCGACACGCACTTGGCCGATTTTATAGAAAATGGTACGGAACCCTTCATGCGTGACTCCGACTCGCTCTTAGCCGATTTTTTTAAACCTGACTGTGGCTTTATAGGCCGGGCCCAATAAAGCGTTAGGAGAGCGCGGTTGGAGAGTAGCCTGGGGAAAATCCAGGGGAAATGTCCGACACGACCACACGGTCGGTTTAAACACTGGAATACTCTAAGAGTTTGCGCTCCAGTGAGACTGGTTGAGCGGCTTCAACTGAATCTGTGGTGTGAGTCCGGGTCCATGAGTATCTACCTAAGACGCCGGAGCGTGCGGCGCCAAATCAGTGATCGCCGGGTTACAACATAGGGGGGATGGATGAGAACGTAGTCGACAGCCTTCCTAACTAAAAGATTCCTGTGATTACCGGCATTGTCAAAATAAAATTGGACAGTCTGCATAAAAAAAACCATACTTATTTTTAGGAAAACCTCGGTTATTCCACAAGAAGATCGGTTATTTCCCAGAAAAATCCGTCGGGGGCTGCCATTGCCTGCCCTGAAATGAAGTAATATTGTATGCAGTTTATTTTATACCGTTGTCTAGGGTACCTCGAATTTCATTATTATTACTATTTTAAAGCAATTGGGAATTGACATGGCAATGGCAGCCCCCGACGGATTTTTCTGGGCTTGTAAATACACCTCGCAACCAGATAACCGTTTAAAAAATATATTTTTATGTAATTATTTCCTATAGAGTCGGGGGATTTCCAAATGTATTTGGTTTCCACGGATTGTACACTTCTTCCAAGTAGTCGCAAAGCGTACCTAAATAAATGCCCAGGGTTTATTTTCGCAACGTCTCGTGAAATTGGATGTCGCTATTTGAAGCATACCTTATTTCGTACCAACACATTTCGAACCAAGGAAGCTATACACCGTGGGCTGTTTAAACCCGACCGATTTCAACGACGTATTTCTGATGATATTACAATAAAAAAAAAATGGGGGCAGAGATCTGTGCGAATCATTCCTGCGCCTCTTGTGGGGCTACCGTGGAACGTTTTGGCCATCATGGGCTTGTCTGCTCTTCGGGCGCCGGCCGCCAATACCGTCACGCCGCGATCAATGACATCAATCAATCAATCAATCAATCAATCAATCAATTTATTTATTTCTATGAATGTGGTACAATTTAGGGTCTTATAATTATTTTAGTTCAGCACATCCTGCCAGTGTTGGCGTAGAAATAGTTACACATGGAAGTCATTACATGTCAATAATAAAATATTTACAACAATATATTAATAAGAACATTAACATCTTGAAGGTGGCTCTAAAAACTCTTTTATTGAATAGTAACATTTTTCAACCAAAAATGCAACTAAATGTTTTTTAAATTGGTGTGTATCTAAACTTTTAATAGTGTTCGGTATTTTATTAAATATTTTTGTTGCCATTCCAAAAAAGCTGTTCCGCATTAATGCTGTTTTCATAGGCTGATTATGCAGCTGTATTTTATATTGCGAGCGAGTGGGAAGCTTTCGTCTTTCTGATACAAATCTGAACATATCAATATGGCGTTTTACGAATAGAGCTACCTCTAAGATATACAATGAAGGCAAAGTCAAGAGTTTCAGTGATTTAAATATGGGAACACAGCTGTCTCTTACGTTTATGCCGCAGATAGCTCTAACGCATCTCTTTTGGGCAATAAAGGCTGCCTCGCGATTTACAGAGTTGCCCCAAAAGATAATGCCATATCTAATTTTAGATACTACTAACCCATGGTATGCTACTAAGACTGTATCACGGTTAGCTACTTTGGATAGTTTATATAGTGCGTAGGCCGATTTGTTCAGGTGCTTACATACATCATCTACATGTTTTTTCCAACTTAATTGACTATCAACTGATAATCCTAGAAATTTAGTAACAGCTACATCCTCTATTGTTGTACCTTGATAGTTAACGTTGATCTTACTATTAATATTAGATAATGTTTTTTGATAAAAATGCATTACATTTGTTTTATTTAAATTAATTATTAAGTTATTATCATTAAGCCAATTTATTATACGATTTAATTCCTCATTTATGTCTTGTTCATAATTTGTCAAATCATTATTATTACAATTTATAATTGATGTACTGTCGTCTGCGAATAATACTATGGGATAATTTACATTGCTTGGAAAATCATTAATATACATTAAAAACAACAATGGACCAAGTACACTGCCCTGTGGAACCCCAAGTTGTAGGTAGTGTTCTTTAGAAATATATTTACATTGTTTCTTTGTCACAAGGCATATTCTGGATATTTCTGTATATTGTATCCTTTCTCAGAAGGGCGCTCGTCAGTGCCAACGTTCCCGCCGCTCTGGAGCCCAGATCGTGCGGAGCGATGGTAAGCGCCCTGATGGGATGTCGTTGATCCCTTGGAACAGGGGCCGTGCGCTGGTATGGGATGCCACTTGCGCCGACACGCTGGCTGCGTCCTACCTCTCGTCGACCAGCAAGCGTGCCGGGGCGGCGGCGGACTCCCGGGAAATTTTGAAGGCAGCAAAATACAAGTGTCTCGGCGTCCAATACGATTTTGTCGCGTTTGGCGTCGAGACACTTGGCCCATGAGGCAGGTGCGCGCGGGGGCTCCACAAGGAGCTCAGCAAGCGGCTTAGGGAGGCGACAGGCGACCCACGCGCGGGCAGCTTTCTCGCGCAAAGGATTGCCTTCGCAATCCAGCGCGGGAATGCTGCCTGCGTAATGGGTACCATACCGAGGGGGCCCAATTTAGATAATAATTTTTAGTGCTTATTTTTAGTAGTCACGTTTTATTTAATTTCTTAATGTTTATGATTAACTATTGTAGCCTTGTTTAATTAAAAAATGTTATGTGAACATAGGTCCAATTACGCATTTTATATTTTTATTTTGGAAACAAAATAAATAAATTAAGCTTAGAACTTCATTGTGAACAAATCTTTAATTGAGAGTGTGAATAAGAAATCTTATCTTGCGTGACAGTCAGAATAATAATTTTTGTCGTAGACATTTTAGCGAATATCGTATCACAGCCGTGTTTGGATTTGTTAGAAAGGTCTTGTAATGAACTTTGACCACGATTAAGTTTCAAGGTCTGATTATGAAGCCGGAAGACACGACCACGTGGGTGGTTTGACACACTGCGATACTCTAAGAGTTTGTACACCAGTTAGATTGGTTGAGCGGCTTCAACCGAATCTGAGGTGTGAGTGGAATCGAGCTACTGGGAGTTTTGTCGCTGGTTTACTAAACCTGGCCTAGCTGAGAAGAGTCCCGCAAGAAACACAGATAGGCCCGACCTGGGTGGCACTAAGTCTACCCGGTATGTAGCGGTACCGGTACGAATAGGGACTATATGTGTCTGTGTTCTCGCTATCGCGCGTTGGACATCCCCGCTGGCGGTATTGTCTAAGTGTACGGCGTAATGTCAGAGTTGGACGCCGTACGCGCAGCATTCCATCTTTCGATGGACACTGTGATCACGTCGTCCGGGTCCGTTAGTGTGTGCCTAGGACGCCGGACCGTGCGGCCCCTAATCTGTGATCGCCGAGTTACAACAGAGGAGGGAGGGATGAGAACGTGGTCGACAGCCTTCCTAACTAACGGATTCCTGGATGAGTCTCTAAATTTCATATGCACGTATAGACTATTAGTCGTGTTATTTCAAGTTATTCAGGTAAGATGATGAAACTCCTTAACGGTTATGAGCTTGAAGATGATTCTTTAAATATCATATGCACGTTTATACCTTTAGTTGTATTCTTTCAAGTAATGCACGTGAGAAAGGAAAGCAAGACATGCATTCTTTTTTAAAGATTTTTTTTTTCATCACACGCCATACATATATAAAAGTTTTACGCGGACGAAGTCGCGGGCATAAGCTAGTAGTGTTATGGGTCAATCAACTTTTTCTTGTTGTTATTCTGTCCCGTCAGCGAGGAGACAACAGTAACCGAGTTTCTTAGAAAAATGTTTATAATACGGATTTCAAACATGGACAAGAGATGACCCATGTCCAAATGGATATATGCTCATTGCTAAAACTCATGTTTGGTAGTTTAAAATCCTATAAAATGACAGTTTTAAAGAGTGACTCAGGAAACGTAACCATGGTAACGAGCAACAAAGAATAGTTGATCCACCCTTATAAAGGAGTTAACAAAAAAAATTAACACCAAAAGTGTTACTAGAGCTTTAATGAACGATGTTATACACATACAGGTTTTAGAGTTATAATAGTGTTAATCAACGCAAGTATACGAGTACTTAAGAGGTTAGAGCTTTAACCTATTTGTAACACTTAAACCTACACAAGAGTGTTCGCTGACGCTCGTTAACTCTTATTATATATCTCAACAAAAAAACACAGTACAGTACATAATTTCAATGCGTAGAGGCAAACAACCTGCGGTCTTATCGCTAAAGAGCGATTTCTTCCAGACAACCCACACTAGGTATTTATTTTCCGAGAGGATTTACTACGAATTTTACTGACAAGAAACTGTTTTTGTGAAATAATTGACGACCGCTTTAGCCTAGTTGGTTGTGACCCTGCCTACGACTGGAGGTCCCGGGTTCGAATTCCGGTCAGGGCATTTATTTGTCGATGAGCACAAATATTTGTTCCTGGGCCTTGGATGTTTTCTATGTATTTATCTAAATAAGTATGTATATCGCCGCCTAGTACCCATAGTACAAGATTTGCTTAGTTTGGGACTAGGTTGATTTGTGTGAGATTGTCCACAAATATTTATTCATTTATTTCGTACCACATGGCTTGCTAGTAAAGTTAACATGGTGTCTCGCCGGCCGCCCCCGTGGACTGCTATA
Organism: Epiblema foenella; assembly: GCA_963556455.1. Taxonomy (NCBI): domain Eukaryota; kingdom Metazoa; phylum Arthropoda; class Insecta; order Lepidoptera; family Tortricidae; genus Epiblema; species Epiblema foenella. The sequence goes on from OY747102.1 coordinate 13,249,466, forward strand.
GAAGTTATTCAGTTTAAGACGTGGCGCGCATCTAAAACTCGTTGGTGTCCCGCCGGCAACACACATGTGTTGCTAGTCGGCACGATTTTTGAATAGTCGATTTTCAAATCAGTTCGAGCGGCGACACCCGCCATGCACTACACGAAATTAGAGTTTAAGTACATAACAATAAGTACTATGATAAGTGAAATCACACTATTAACCAGGGTTATGATGAAATTCAGTAATTACGCCCGGGCTAAAGTCAAAGGCTATAATGATTTGCTTTCGGTAATCGGTAAGGTTTGCATGATATACGTATAATTTGACATAGTCGAGGTGTGAAAAGAATTTTATTTATTCTCTCATAACTTAACCAGAAGGTACAGCAATTGTTGATCAGATCAACAAAAACTGTTAGGATGAGCAATTGCCAACGGATCAACAAATAATTGATTCCGCAACCCCCCTGATCAACATTTGTCGTAATATTGCTCGGTGAGGTCATTGAACTTGGAAGGTTGGGTGAGTGACCTTACTACTCATCATAAATTTAAGAGCAGAAATCCGTTTGCGTGATATTAAGGTTTAAAGTGATAATTTTTGTTATGGTCAAGTGTCCCCCCCCCACTGCCAGTTAAACTGAGAGTGTGAAAAAAATCATGATAGTAGTAAATATAATGAATATAAAAGGAAAACTATAAGGAGTAAGTAGACGTTGCTTGTTATTGAGTAATAGCCGAACTTAAGAAATGTACTTAGAAAAGCAAACTTTCGTACAATTTCCATTGCTTACTTAGATAATGTTATAAGTTGTTTCGAAAACGCGGTAAATAATATAAAATTGCGAACTTTTAAGTCCGCATGATGTAACGGGTGGACAACTACGCTGCCGTCTCAAGGAGAAAAACCATAAGTGACAAAAAGTAAGTTTCGAGATAAAGCCAAAAAACTTTAGATTTCTTGTAAATTATGCACTTGTGGTTGTCTAAATCGTGATCTACAAAAGATATAGTACTATATCTCCTAGAGAGAAAGATCACATTTTTTTTCCTGATTACAAGGCTGGTAATAAGTCCATTTTGCAAAAAATGACACTTATGGTTTTTCTTCTTGAGACGGCAGTACGGAACCCAACATTGCGCGTGGCCCGACACGCACTTGGCCGGTTTTTGCTGTATGTTGTCAGTCATAACAAATCAAAACCACTCATCTTCATAATTATTTTTTTATTTATTGTTAATATTTTTAGAATTTGCATTAAATGGGCTTTCGGACAATATTTTTTATTAACCAAATTTAATTCAAAAAATATGAAATATGAGGGTTTGTTTGCATTTCGTTACTACTAAAAGTTTATTATTTTAAGTATTGCGTCATATTTTGCTACGGAACCCTAAAAAACTGGTATGGGGAATGAATTGGGCATCATCTAGTTACCTGATCACGACACCAATCTTGACTGAAAGGTCCAAGCTAATCCGTCAGATTTATTTTTCTGAGCGTGCTGGGAGATCTGTACTTTGACCCCCCGTCCCGCCCACGTGTCGAGGAGTTCAAACTGGCTACCGGGCGTTTTCGGCTCAGGTGGACGTGTATAATACCCGTACCAAATGGCATTGCGGTACTCAAAATTGTATACCTCTCCATACAAGCATTCCCAATAGAAAACGGACTCGAAAATCGAACTTCGTATCGTGCCGTCCCTTTCACTCTATACATATTTAATATGAGTGTGTAAGGGACGGCACCATACGAAGTTCGATTTTCGAAGTTCGGAGTAAGCCCTATGAGCTACCTATATTTCAAAATTTATTAAATTTTGTACTAAAAATCGACCAAGTGCGTGTCGGGCCACGCGCAATACATTGCGCGTGGGTTCCGTAGTTGTCCACCCGTTACGTTGTTGCAATATTATATTTATTATGTTTTTTAACTTTATATAAATAATCAATGGTTATTGTACGAAAGTTTGCTTTTCCAAGTACACTTCTTAAGTTCGGCTATTACTCATTAACTAGCAACGTCTACTTACTCGTGATAGTTTATCTTTTCAATTTATTATACATACTACTTCCATGATTTTTTTCACACGCCCAGTACCCACCGTTTAGCTGGCAGTGGGGGAGTGGGGAGGGGACACTTGACCATAACAAAAATTATCACTTTGAACCTTAATATCACTCAAACGGATTTCTGAATAAAAAAATGGATTGAGAAACACCATAATATTTTTGAACGAGCTATCTAACGATACCACACACTATAGAGTTTGGAAGAAAAAAAAATTGCAACCCTAGGTTACATGTAGGGGATGTACCCTAAAAACAAAAATGTTTTTCCAAGATTTTATTCTACCGTTTTGTCGGCGTGATTGATATGTATACTCATGCAAAATTACAGCTTTCTAGTACTAGCGGTTACTGAGCTACGCCGCGGACGGACGGACGGACGGACATGGCGAAACTGTAAGGCTTCCTTGTTTACTGCGGAACCCTAAAAATGCATTCGTGGCTTATTTAAAACCAGTTGGTAGTTGGTATGACGAAAAATGACAGTTATTTCGAATCTGATGGCGCCGGACCGTATGTAGGTACTTAGTCGAGAGAATAGTACGTTACTTACTTAGGGCGGGCGGTAAAACAAAGAATGTCTCAGATCGCGGGTGTTTGACGCCGAGCCGAAGGCAAGGGCGATAAATTTGCGATCTGAGGCTTTCTTTTTACCGCCCGTGGTAAGTACATAATTTAATGTCTACCCCTGGCCAGGAAGTGGGAATTTCAGTGACAAAAAACATTATGATTGCTTGAATCCGGGGCCTTTTTGTAGCAGATCCGTGGGATTCCGGATGCTTGTAGACTTAAGAAGTAGGTAGGTAGTAGGTACCTATGTAGCATTTAAATTATACATTGGAGTATACGGTATTGTTTTTACCGCCCTAGCACATACATGACAAATAGGACGATCACATTGAGTCGATAAGTTACAATATTACAATAAATGCGTAGGTACTTATTATTTGTCTATTTGGCTCCTTTGATGTGCGCCGAAGACTGACGCGGCGCGATGTTTTTTTATTATTGGTTCTATTTGTCAAATAGGTAAATAAATGTTAGGTGGCCACTGTTTACTGTACTCTAACCTGCGAAATTCCCGGTTTTCCAGAAAGTGGCCACCCCCGAGTCTTTAGTCAAATACACCTTAATACATATGTACTTAAATCATGTAGTTACTTACTCGTGTCGTCCATCTTCCAACAAAAAATCACAAACGTAGTAGTAACAGAACACAGCACTTGTTAACCGCAAGGAAATCATATTCGGCTGTGCGAGCGCGAAGCGGAGCGGGCGCAGCGAACGCGCGAAGTTGCGTAGTCCGATCTTCCGTTTCATTTTGCGACGTTGCCGCGTCGACTTCAAAATGCTAGTTTCCGCGGTAAATGCTGATCAATCAATGTTTATATTGATCAACAAATTATCGTTAAGTGTGAATAAAAAGGCGGTTACAAGATCAACAACTGCCGTGTCAGTCGATGACGAGCTAGAGACTTTGCGGCACACTTAGGCACAGCGTCGCAAGGAGGAGAATTAATGTATAGCAATATTAGCACGATAAACTGTAAACTTTCTGAGCTACAGGCTGGTAAAGGTGGATCAACAATTAATGCGTATCTCGGTCTGATCAACAACGGCCGAAAGGAGGACAATATATATATATATATATATATACCTAAATACATAGAAAACACCAAAAGACTCACGAAAAATGGTCAAGAGCAAATAAAATGGGTATACTTTGTATTGAATTTCCCTAAGTGTAGTTAAATGAAAACTACGTGTCCTGTAATTATTTAGATTAGTGATGACTAAAGTGTTTTTTTTGACCTGAAATTATATCATAAATCCTGATTTACCTTGGGGTATAACCGAGAGTAAGGAGAAAATATGCTTAGGTATATGAGACATTATTCTTGGATAAAACATTTTGTTTTAATTCATATTTTCTACAAATAAATCATAAATCACACACAGCAGACTAATTAACGTCTCCTAGAGCTATTATTATAATTGCCGGCGGTGTGCCTTTGATGTAAGTACTTACGTAAAACCACTTTGCGTCTAACAAAATATATGAACCCATAGAGAGCTATAGGTAGTGACACCAGAGTTGAGGTCACGTGCAAACAACAACATGTCATGTAATACATCGAATTCAAACAAAACAGAAAATTAAAAGATAAATGATACCTGGTAAATTTAATATTCATTTATTTTTGTTTACATTCACTCATTCACTTTTTTGCAATCAGTACTTCGTGTAGCTACGTGTTAATCATTAACCTCAACTCTCGTGGCACTGTCATTTAAGTATCAAGCTCATAGTCATTCTACAAGAGCGGGGGTTAAACTTTTCATTGGAAATGCTCGACATTGCCATTCTTTAACTTTCGCCACTTAGCTTTGAGGTTTCTAAGACGGAAACTTAGTTTTTACAGTAGATCTTTACAGTTTGTGACTTGTGAGTGTGTACCTACTTCATGTAGGTAAGTATTATACTTCACTAAACAGCTTGTCTCAATTCATTCTAAAGCACAAGTGAAATTCTACTATATCCGATAACATTTTTTTGTTAAATCACATTTCCGGATTAAATGAATTTATTTACTAGTACCTAGTAGGGGGTCGTTAACTAATATGTACCTAAGTAATTTGGACTTGTCCCTATGCATTCAACATAGATGCAGTTTTGCATATAGTACCTAATTAAAAAAAACCGCAAGCCTATTTTTAGAGTTACCACTTCTATAGAACGTTTTATCCCTTCTCTCGGTTCATTAATATGTATACATTTTTGGATCTTATAACAAAGAAATAGAGTGCACAAGTATATTAAGAACTCGACTGTACCTACGTGGAAGTGATAAAACAAAGCGCTATCGACAGCAGTACCTGCATATTCTAATACAATTTCCCCAAGTTTGCAGCCTACTTTGACGCTTTTGATTGTCGTCAGCCGCTGCGCAGCTCGGAAACTTGTGCATTGAAAAAGACTGCTGCCGCGGCCTCCGTCGGGCTGAAGTTCTTCGCATCCACGTCGCCGACGTCTTTTGTGCCCCTCTCAAAGGAAACGCAATTTAAACTACATGCGGGCATGGCAAATATTCAAATCCCGCCCAGCCCGACTCTTCCCGCACCGACAACAAAGGCCTAACATAACAATTAAACAAATCCTGATGAAGGCAAAATTTTCTTTCCCTCTTAAATATGCAGATCGTTAAAACTCTGTAATTGGGGTTTTAAACATCGGACGTGTAGCTATCACCAAATGCCAAACTCGGCAAAGGATTAACATAAATTTCATATTTTCTGTAGTACCTTAATGATATTCGGAAGTTTCCTGACTGCGAAGAAATTCGCAACTAATCGAAATACAAACAAAGGAACAAACAGAAGTGGTTGTGATTGAATTTTAGAAGAAGTGTTGCTGGAGTTTAATCATGCGAAATCAATAGTAATAAGAAGCCACTATATGGCTAGTAAACCATCAAATTATGACAATAAAAATAAATGAAAGTTGAAAATTTATGTAATTTTTAAAAATATTTTTTATAAAATAAAGTCAATAAAATAGCGAAAAGATTGTATAACAATTATATACCTACCTACCTAAATGCAATATTTCACGACCAAAACAGCTTTTTACTTGTTTTTCGTATTTTTTGAGAGCCAGCTATTTTATTTATGTTTTTGAACCATTTTGTCTTTTGTGTTGTTCTAATTGAGATGTTCCGTATAGACATTTGTGCCTCTGTAGTCGGACTCGCGCACGAAGGGTTTCGTACCATTATCTATATAAACGACAAAAAAGTCACGTTTGTTGTATGTTAGCCTCTTAAATATTTCTTTTATTCTATTTTTTGGTATTTTTTGTTATAGCGGCAACAGAAATACATGATCTGTGAACATTTCAACTGTCTAACTATCACGTTTCATGAGAATCAGCCTGGTGACAGATGGACAGACAGACGGCAGCGAAGTCTTAGTAATAGAATTCCGTTTTACCCATTGGGTACGGAACCCTAAAAATTTATGCATATTCTCAATTATTCAAATGAAATGCTCAAACAATTAAATATGACACTCGTGTTTGTTTATTGTTTTCTTAATTACAGGTTTTAGTTTAACTGATTTCTTCATACAGTCTCCCGTCGTCTGTGAGTCTGCCAAGGTGGCAATAAAATTCAAAGTAAGAAACTGTATATCATTTCGCAGTGGAAGTTCCCGCAGTAGAAGTTGGTGCCAGCTGAACTCAACTCAAGAATAATTACTGGCACTGTGCTGTCAGCGGTTCGCTGTTGTTGTTGCTTGTCGCCATCATTTAAACGACTAAACTGACATATTTGCATAAAAATACAGTTCATAAAGTTTCGCATCATCAGTTTGTTTTATAAATTGCTCGTTCTATTTACAATGCAATATTTGTAATTCGGTGATACCGCCCGCAAAAAACATCAAATTATTTTGATAAATGACCATCGTTCTTCAATAGAAGAAAAACATTTTACATATATTTTATGTTTAAAGGTAAATCAAACTTTTAAACGTTCAACAGTATGCTCAAAGATTAGGAATATTTCGCCGAATAATGAAACATGGATATAGTTTTTTTAAGTAGCAAGAGAAGCTTAATTCGACCTAACAAACTGAATTACACCCAGTATTGTTTTTATTGTTCGCGCTCATTTTGGGTCGTAGGTCTTGTAGGCGATATTAGTTTCACGCAGCTAATTGAGATCAGAGATTAAGGAATGAAAAGGAATGCTAAATTGTATTTCACATGCGAAATATGTGTAAAACTTATATTTTCCAAAGCATTTCATATGTCCCAAAATATAGTGGAAACCTGGAATGTCGATTTAGACACTAAGGTCATGCAAATCGGTTCAGGATTAGGGGGTGAAAACCTTGCCGCTTTTTGTATGGAAAAAATCAGCTAGAAGTAGAAGGAAGTAGGTAATTACGAGTAACTATTGTACTCCCTTAAATACTTCGCTTAATTGATCTTTGCGCTCAAGCAGAACTTTTACGAGTAGCTTAACTTGTTAATTGAAGTTACAAATTCGAATGAACTATAACAGCTAACTGGTATAGTTAACCTAATGTATAGCGTATTTGAGAACATTGAATTTGAATGACACAGGGTTCTCTGTCAATGTCGGTTACGGAACAACTTTCTTTTGAATATACTAAGAAGCAATTTCATGAATGATATTTCATGACTTGGCTCAAAACTTGACAGTATTAAGGCGGCTGCTGTGCAGTAGACAGTGCAAGTACAGAAAAACGTATCAATTGATTCACTGTCACGGAATATTATTAAAACAAAAGGGGTTTTAAATCGGGCAACGAGACGAGAGTTTGACTCTGTATACCACAATATGAGGTTCATCACCTCCGTCACGCCTCATTGTATTGAGTTAAAAAAAGTTTTTATCAGTTAGACGACAACTAGAAAAAAAAACTCACAAACGATAATTAGATAATTACACAATAAGCTTCTGTCAAAAATGACATTTTTGGAACAAGCTTTCATTGCTAACTGTACTTTTTTCCACAGTCATCAACTAGACATTTAGACGGTTCCAATAAGCTCAATCACGATGGGTTTATCTTCTGTATTTTATGAGTTGCTATGGCCACCTTCCGTCCATATCATCAAATCAGCTCGATGGTACAATAATATTGCATTGTCACCGAACTTACATAAGTAGGTAGTAGTCCTACCTGATATTTGGCATACTAGCCAATTGCAATGAACTACGGATCACACATTTTGAAATAATACATTAACATCCGCGATATTATGAATGTGAGGCTTGAACGAAAAATGAGTGCCATTTATCGGCCCGACACCTGGCAGCCAAGGCGTCCGTTGCAGACGGCATCACGCATTTTAGACGCAATTTACGCAATGGATCGTCTGGGTAACTTATCAATATTCCGTTTTTATTTCAACAAGTGTATAATATGTCAGATTCATTTGCATTTTTATATCAAGCATTATGTTTTCGATCATCGGTCCGTGCTATAAAAAGTTTATTAAGATCTAGAGTTTGGAAAATAATGGGCTACATTAAAATTCGATAAAAATACATTCTTATAAACAATCATTTGAAAGTGAAGGTGACGGAAGAAGAAAAGTACCAATAATGAGATTATATCATTAACTACATAATAGCATTGCTTATTGACCGCAATATCTGTGTCGACGCCAGGTATCCTGTATGTATAATTGGCAATCTCTAATTATTTATATATGGAATTTACATTGGAAACGCAAATAAAGTTGATAGGATGCGTGGATGAGCAGGGCAGCGAAGTGGGACGCGAGATTAAAGGCTTTGCCCGGCAGTAGCCAAACAAATTGCCCATCTAATGTGCGCGCGGCGTGAGCCCGCCACGATTTCATCCGGCTAGCTCGCAGCTATCCTATTAAAAGCCTATCGGCGAGGCCAAATACCGTCCCTTTTTATGCATGCGAAACACCACTAGCGTGGCTGAGACAGAGAGCAGTGAAAAGATTTTAGTTTTGTAGAATAGTGAGTACGAATCGGACATAGCTGGTGATAGTCTAACCCACATTTAAGGGATTGAAGGCTTTTTCAGGCTTCGTTTGATTAGATTAAACCCAGCTTTGTTGATGCCAGTGCGAACTTCAGATTAGTTTTCAAAAGGATTCAGCTTTTTCATTTAACAACATATTTTCACGCGCGAAACGGATTCAATCACGCTTTTATTCGTTTATCGAAGCACTGTATCTCTACTGAAATATCGATTGGACAAATAATAGCGAGCACTGATACAAACGACTGCAATCGAAGACGGGACGGGAAATAGGAGTGCGGGACGTATGGACTTCATCAGCTTGTTAAACTACAAAGGGGTCTGATTCTTTTCTCCTTTGTATAATAAATCAGCAAGCAAAAAAATGATTCACGTAGTTTCCGTTGCAAGACTGAAGTGCAAGCAATAATGAACAACAGCGGGTCTTAACGATGGTATACGCGTATGCAAGCGCAGGCATACATCAGTGTAATGTAATTAAGTTGTACAGTCGAATTCATTCATATGTACCTACACTTTTGCGCTCTACCCCTTCGTGATAAGGTCCAAAAATGGGTACTTACTATATTAGTGAACCTATCTATATGTAAGTATGTAAAGTTTAACTGAAGTACGAAAAAGGTTTAATAAAACACGTATTATTGACCGAGTGAAACGAAGGTCTCTGCTTCAGCTTCGACAAAAATGCTTTCGTATGTCCAGATTCCGGATTTCCGGATTTCCGTTTGTTCTCGTCTACAGGTCGCAATTCTCAACTGATTCTCGTGAAATTTCGTGAGCAGGTTCGAGTTATATAGAACTTTTTGTCAAGACGGTTTTTGGAAATTTCCAAAAACAATTTTTATTTCAAAGATTTTCTAAGTTTCTGCGGGCGAATTTCGGTTAGTCCTCCTCTACAGGTCGCATTTTTCAACCGCTTTGTTTTGCAAGTTTCAGTACTTATTGTTTCGAGATCCGTTTTCAACCTTTCGCACTCGAACGGAGCAGTATTTGCAGGCAGTGAAACCGGTGGCGATCTAGATTTATTGACTGTACCTTCACGTCGCAGTCATAAATCTGGGGGCGTTAGCAGCTCACACTGAAGTGGCCATAGCACGTACCGGCCCGCTATCACTTACAGATACATGACATATAGCACTTTTGTCAGGTGCCAATTCAACGGTCTCTTTATTTAGAAGTCGTTTACAAAATGATCGGTACGTCATATGTTGACTTTATTGAGATTTTTCCCTCAATATAGGTTTTCCTACTGATGTGCCGTTAACTATATTCCCTTACCCGACAATATTTCAACGTTAACTGTTAAAGCGGGACACGAAAAAGGAATTTGATATTTTTATGATTATTTAATTGAATTTATCCAGCAACGGAACATTACTAAATTTGTCAACAGTAATAGTACCTTTTTTTGTAATTGCTGCTGATGTAAAATTAATTTAGTATGGGATCGCATCGTTACTGACAATTTTTCAATCAATGTAGGTAGATAATTTAAGAAGGTGCCTTTAAGGAAGCCTCAGTCTTCTAAGTAGATATCGCTGAACACCTCCCTAAGGCGTTATAAGAGGGAACTGGTTGAGGAATTTGGGGGCTGAGCATGAGAAGAACAGAATCTAGTAGTAGAGCGATTGGCCACGAATGTCACACTGCCGAAAGTCTAAATCCTGCCCGGAGCTTTAATTTTTCAATTTTTCCCATTAGTTTAAAATTACGTATATTGCGTTGAGGTTTGATATTCTGAATGTTTCAAATATCAGGTATTCCTGTACAAAATAAAAATCACAATTCACTATTTTTCCAACACCGTAGTCTGTACTCTACATGTATAACATAACATGGACGCTAAGGCTCGGTTTTATAAAGATCCGTTAGACCTTATGACGGTTTGTTATGTCTGAGGCGCATCGTGGAACGGGTAGGTACTATGAAGAAAAGTGAGTTCTCACGATGTTCTTCGGATAGCCGGTAGAATAATATTATGACGGGAAAAGTTAAAGGCGACAGATTACGAGGTAGACTACCCGCTAGGTAGAGCACCCAAATCACTGGTGCCCTGCAACTATATCTGCACGAGGCCATCCATAAGGTGATAGGTTATAGGAGCCTATGGAGGAGTTTGGTCAGTAATAATTGGACATTATGTCCTCAGCGTCGAGGGAACGACTGATGATGATGATGTGCTGCATCCACGGTGTCCGGATAACGTAGCTAGCAGTCTACTTTAGGCTTGGCTTTGATCCGGCATAATGTGACACTGAAAACGAACTGTCGATTTTTAAAACCCCCTTTTCAAATATATTTGGTGTTCCTAAAAGAGGCACAAATTACAGAAAGCTATCTATACCTTTAGTTGTTCCTTTTCTGAATAACTATTGGAATTTCGGTATTTTAGCGGCGTCGGGACGCCGTTACGGGACTCTCGTAATATTAAATTGATGAATAAATCTATCTCAGCAATGTTACATTCCTATAGATACGATAAACGTCCCTGTACATGGCACTTTCAATCTTATGTCATGATGACAGAGGTGATTATTTGGTGTCAACTATTGGGCACTAAGGTGACGAGCACTTGGACGTTTACTTTATAAATCACAAGAACAGAAACTAAAAACCAAGAAAAGTGTAATGTCCCAGTAACCGCCTCTAATAATACTCGAATTTTCTTTCTCAACTGATACCACCATTTTATTAAAGGACATACCTGTAGGTAGTCGTAATACTAGGCACAACCAATCCGTGCTAGCATATCCTTGCCAATACAATACGATACATCGAACATCCACAGGCATGTTATCGAGTGTAGTAGGTAATTGAAGACAAATTATCCAAAGTCTAGCTGGTATGTGCATCAAAAGACTGTGCCATCTCAGGTGCGGTGCGGAGTACTGCTAAACCGCAATCGTACTTTGCTGTTGACCATTAGGCAGATTCCAGTATATTCACGTCTAAAACATGTAGGAATAAGCTTTCAAACGTATGTCCCGGGCATGAGATTGAAAATCGCATACATATTTTTAGACGTCACCGTATGTAGCATGTAGGTATTCCATTTAGAGCAAGATTTGCTTCAACGGCAAGGATGTTTCCACCTCAATAGATCGTTGCTCAATTGATCAATCTGATGTAGATCCCAAGCAAGCATTAATTCAGTTAACCAAGCAAACATTTTAAGCAAGCACTTGGTTAACTGAAAAGCGATGTTATGAGAAAATCATTAGTTACAATCAAGCAATAATACTTATTTACTTAAAGAATATAAGTAATACCTGGGAGACCAAAAACCCCCACGTAGCAAGTTTCATCAAAATCGGTACTCCCGAAATAAATAGATCTCTCTATGGACGTATAGACGGATGTTTAAACTCAGAGGAGATCGCACAAAACAGAGCGCATTTAGCGCCAATGCACACCGCTTCAGATCGCTGAGCAAGTGTTGTAAGGTACCCTTCTATTACTTTGCATATTTAACATCCTACATAGTTATTTTTTAACCTGACTGTGGCTTTATATGGCTCCAGTGAGATTGGTTGTGCGGTTTCAACCGAACCTGAGGTGTGAGTGGAATCCAGCTACTGGGAGTTAGTTTTGTCGTTGGTTCCCTAAACCTAGCCTAGCTGAGAAGAGTCCAGCAAGAAACTCAGCTAGGCCGGACTTGGGTCGGACTACATAGATTACCAGAGTCACATATTAGTGCTATACTACAAACCAATAACGAAACATCGGAGCTTAACTCCGAACTGACCATATAATTAGTAATTATAATATTGAAACAATTTTACAGTTTTAAACCAACTGGGTGTAAAAAGCTGTTTGTCGCATCAAGCTTGCGGTTGTGGTATCTGATCGTTTTTGTATAATTATTTGAAATGTTAGCAATTAATTTTGCATATACATTCGTCACGGCCTGAAGTTTGCTTGGACCATTGATGAATTTCATAACAATAGGTAAACAACATGACCGCCGCCGGCTTATTGTCTGCTTACTCGTAGGCCTAGTTCAAGATCTGCTAGAATTATGTTAGTTTGTGCTGGAATCTTTGGAGGTAACATTATTTATTAACTACGCATGTTATATTTAAATGATTTAATGTAATATGATTATTTAAATTGTCCTTTGTCATTGGGTTAATGACTGTTTGTACGCCTTAAGGCAAGAACATAGTGATTCTCATAAAACACTTACTTGTAACACCATACCTATGTTTTACAAACAAATAAATGAATTTTGAACAAATGAGTCATTCTCTGGCAAAGGTATTTCTTTGTGAATTTTCTACATTGTGGTCTATTTTTAACCATATCGTAAAGAAAGAAAGAAAGAATATTTGATATAAATTGGTAAAATACTTACAAGAGACAAATGAGACAATATAATACAAATAAATGGGTGCCGCTCAGTGAGGTGTCATGAAAATCATGACGCTGATTTTCAGGGCAACCAGAATGTAATATGTAACATCTACATATATAATAAAGCTGAAGAGGGTCGAAAGTCTGTGTACATGGAAGATATTCGAAAAAAAAAGTTGGCTGGGGATACTTAGAATAGATAACAGAACACGTTTCAACAGTTTATAGATTTTTTGTCTATTTTATCTGTTTATTTGAACGCGCATCAAGTGAAAACGGCTGAACGGATTTTGATGCAAACTTTACTAATCTGTCGAAAAAATAGCGGTCACGGCCAGGTTATAGGCTAAAAATTATACAGATTAGGGATGGAAGGGAGGTTAAACTTTGTATGAGAACTTCTTATATTCGTGATATAAAGGCTTGGTAAGTAAATAGTTGGAAGTAAATTAAAAAGAACCCAATACAAACATTGCGCAATTAACGGATAAAATGTGAAATAGGGGATGCAACAAAAATACTCAGGGGTTATAGACAAAAAAGCAAAAGTCCCTCAAACCATAGTAACTGTTTGAAATGAGAGACCCAATTATGTTGGACAGTCAGTCGCTATCAACATTCACAAACCAACCACCTTCCTTACCCACCTTGAAATATTTGGTATATCTTCAGGGGTCATCTTTCATCTAGAAGGTTATTAGAGTGGTTGAGTTCGATAACGTTCTTGAAGTCATTGATATGTCCATTATTAATGCGAAAGTATCTCTGTCTGTTACCTCTTCACGCATGAATCGCTTAAACGGATTTAGATGAAATTTGGCATGGAAAAGGTTTGTATCCCGAGGAAGGACATAGGGTAGTTTTTATCCCGCTATAATCATCCTCCAATGATATAAACGACTTCCACGCGAATGTAGTCGCGGGCAAAAGCTAGTGAAATTATAAAATAGTATACAATAACGGATAGAGAGAGAACCGACCCTAACATATTTCCTAAATAGAATATAGGAAATATGCATACGGAATAAAACTTCTAAAGTTACGAGCATATACCTATAGCTTACTAAACACTATTAACGCTTTATTTACCAACATTTTGTCTGGGAATATCACCAATTGTCTGACTTTCCCAGTAAATAAAGCACGCAAAGACATTGCAGCGTGTATTTTTTTTTTACCTGACTGTGGTTATAGGCCGGGCCCAATAAAGTGCGCGGTTGGAGAGTAGTCTGGGGAAAATCCACGGGAAAACCTCCGGCACGACCACGCGTGTGGTTTGGAACACTGGAATACTCTAAGAGTTTGCGCTCCAGTGAGATTGGTTGAGCGGTTTCAACCGAATCTGAGGTGTGAGTGGAATCGAGCTACTGGGAGTTTTGTCGCTGGTTCACTAAACCTAGCCTAGCTGAGATGAGTCCGGCAAGAAACTCAGCTAGGTCCGACCTGGGTCGGACTGACTCTACCCGGTGTGCGGCGGTACCGGGACGAATAGGGACTATATGTGTCACTGTTGTCGCGATCGCGCGGTGGACGTCCCCGCCGGCGGGAATGCCTAAGTGTACGCGTCGTGTCAGAGTTGGACGCCGTAAGCGCAGTGTTCCATCTTTCGATAGACGCTGTGATTACATCGTCCGGGTCCGTAAGTGTGTGCCTAGGACGCCGGACCATGCGGCCCCTAATCAGTGATCGCCGAGTAACGACAGAGGGGGGAGGGATGGGAACGTAGTGCAGCGTGTAAGTCATTGCAGCGCGCTGTGTGACGTCAACACAGTGCATCAATGTCAGACTTTTACACTACTGTTGGTATTGCGTCTGGATCAGGTGTAATTTACCTATCTGGATACAAGGCGTGCATGTGACAAATCCAAAACCGATTCCAAAGTCCAAACAGACATCATCAATAGGACCTTACAAATGGAAAAATAAATTTAATAGTAGATTGTACACCAAGGGGATGAAGTACTGTTTTACATTTGTTACAGACGCGATATTGAATACTGAACGGGACGAAGGAATCCAGATTTTATGCCCGAGCGAAGTGAGGGTGTTATGAGTTGAGATACTGACTCCTGAGTGCAGTGAAGGGATATAAGCGCGCCCAAGACAAAAACAGGTTTTTCCCCGAGGAGTGTACTCTACTTTTCTCACTTCTTGATGCGAAACAAGAAAACCAAGACTAACTAGAAACAGAATCAAATCAGTCAGTCAAAGCCACTTTCGTGACTCGACATGTTATTAGAATTTTATCTTCTATTTTTGTAGAATCTGCAATTTTAACACGTATAATGCAGCGTCTTGTAACACTCGTATATTAGGTACTACAAAGACCGCGAAGGAAGGAAGGTTATCTCTGTTCTGGTCGATGCCATTTCTCAAAAATGAAATTTGAAAATTATAAGAAAGCTCGAAATAAATTCCAAGGAGTCAATAATAGAAGCACGCGCTGCGGCAGGCGGCGGCCGGCCTCGTATTTTGTTTCGGGATGCGGCGGGCGAACGCCGCGGATCTGCGGTACTAAGGAAATAACAATACGAGCTATGAAAAGTTAAGTCACATTATTGCCCGGCGGGTTATAATGAAGTTTCTAAATTCGGTACAATATTTTAACCTGGCTTTAGCCAAAAGGGTTATAATGATTTTCTTTCGGTAAAGTTTGCATGATAAATATAATTAGGCATTGTCGAGCAGGTGGTGTGAAAACACTTTTCCTCTCCTAGATAAGATGATACCTACTAGTCATTAAAAAAAATGTTCACATAAAACTGAAGTAACTGTCCGGTGGATTTTTTTGTGTAACAGCTGTAATAATAGGGAATATGCATACGGAATGAACAATAATAAGATGTCACTATATAAATAGTAGACCATCATATTATGACAAAAAAAATTAAATTAATAAATATGCTCAAAATCTTAAAAAACGATGTAATTTTTTTTATGGACTCTGTGTAAATTAAAAACCACCATCAGGATTCTTAGGTTTAAATAAATAATAAATTGTGTGATAACAATATACCTAAACGCAATATTTTAAGACCAAAACAGTAAATTATTCGTGTCTCCATACAACGGTAGTACGTCACATATACTATGCTCAATTGTATGGGAGTTTTGCGGGCGTATTGAGCGCTCGAATTTTATGATGTACTTCGAAATCCAATATTGCCTTTTGTGTTGTTTTAATTGTACTTGATCCATATACACATTCGTTCCTCTCTAAAAACTGGTTCGTAAGGCATCATGAAAAAAATGCATATTCTCTATTATGTGGTGCACTCACGTTTAAGTAAGGCATAAGCATATAAATACTTGTCGGCTTATTAATGTCAAAATAAGATGATTAATCTTTATTACTCACTCATGGTCTTGGTTTGTTTGAAACCACAACTCTTCTCGCTGCATCACAATCCATAAGATAAACATGTTCCACAATTTAATATAGGTATGGTGTTAACTGCAAAATGTCAAATTCTTACGCCAATTTAATTTATCATACACATTAGATTAACTTGCATGGTCAAGATAAGCAAATCGATAGACTGCGCGATAATATTTTTCATGCAATTTACATAAATCTAACAAGGACTCACATAAAATCTTGATAATTAATAATCAGGCAAGTGTTCACTGAAGGTAAGGCCGAGTCGAGTCGAGACCAAATGCACTAATGGGATCAGCGCATCTATCATATACAATTGAAGCCCCAAATTACTTCAATTATCACACCTAATCCAGACCTTATCGGTTTGAGTCGCTGA
The DNA here is from genome assembly GCA_963556455.1 of Epiblema foenella. Lineage (NCBI taxonomy): Eukaryota > Metazoa > Arthropoda > Insecta > Lepidoptera > Tortricidae > Epiblema > Epiblema foenella. The sequence continues at coordinate 13,266,180 of OY747102.1, forward strand.
GAATTTCGATAACACATTCTATCGAGTTCATTTTCTCACGGGAAAAAAGTATTTTATATATGTAACAAAAAAAGCGGTATTAACACTGGAATACTTTAAGAGTTTGCGTTCCAGTAAAATTGGTTAAACGGCTTTAACGGATCTGGGGCACGCTGGTTGGGAACTGTGTAAAACAAGCTTTAGCACTTGTAATTTTAACAGAGAATGATTGATTCCTCGCTTTGTCACTGTATATAATAAAACAAGGCCTATGATTCGTTTACAAACATTCAAGTCATCATACCGACTCGTATAGTTACAGTGCTTTATACCGGAATATATAAACTCATTATGTTGCAGCCATTAGTTTTAGTTGTTTTGTTATTTTATCCTCTACTGCATCGAGCTGCAGCAACTGATGCATTTTTCTACTTTGCGTACGGCAGCAACCTCCTTAGTAATCGGATACTCATCAAGAATCCCTCATCTGTATTTTACGGGCCTGCCAAGTTATCGGTAGTAGAACATTTTATTATTTACCAATACACACTACGATAATAACATAATTATGTACGTATTTTCAACATTAACCTGATCTATCTTTATCACATTAGACGCCACTTGGTAACTCATCTACGAGCTCTTGACCTAGTGTGCCACGCTTAGCATATCAAATAAAGTGGTAACGCTATTAGTTAAGTACTCTTCACTTCTATGCCTGGTAACTACTTTATACTGTTAATTCTTCCTTGACATAATATTTAATAAGATAAAAACAATTTAAAGCTCCATTGGCTTGTACTTTGCCAAGAAAAGGGTTGGTCGATTTCATCAATCATGTTAAAACGTATTTACTGTATAAAGCCCTATAATTTTAACGGCCCAATGTTTGACAACTTAATTCCTAATAGTTGACATTTATACTTCACCTCTATTGTATTCAATTAAGATTGAAAAGTGTCAAGCACTTTTCCAGTGGCAAGCACTGCACTATTTTCATATACAGCGTGTGTCTTTAATACGAACTTACATTTTAAGAGATGAAATTTTATCTTATGTCATGAAAACAATTTGCTATATCTTATTTTAAGATGTAGATCATCTGTCCACTGTCCCTGTAACAGTTAGCCCCTTGTACAAAATCAATCACAACTATATTTCGTAAACATGAGGTTGCCATTTCGTGCAACCATGCGATTTATATAGTAAAAGTTGAAGAAAAAGGCTAGAGTATTTTTTCTCTTCAATTTTTTTTTATATTAAAGTAATCTTTATAGGACGGTTGAGTGGACTCAATAAACAAGCTTTCATTTAGTATTGTGAAAACATCTTCAGACTATATGTATCACATGAGTAGTCCCTTGCATTTAAAAATTAGGTTAGCGTATCGGTTTTGCAAAGCGGGTATTCTACAGTCAACCACAATACTAGGCTACACAGTTAAACAGTTAACCGTGGTTAATCGTGTGCGAAAACTGTGAATTTTGATTTTATAAACATGTTAATTTATTTGTATAGTGCGTGTCATCCAAGAAGGCGCGCCCCTTCACATCCCAATCCGTACAATTGCGCATAGAACAGTATGAGATTCGCAGTGGAGGGGCACGTCGTCGTGGATGACGAACTGTAATTATTGTAGGTAAGTATAATGTGTGATTTTATTTAGACTATACTAAGCTTTATTAATAAATAAAAAGCTTATTTCATAACACATGGTGTTATTTGATATAAAATATTTTGCGATTAACTGTGTAATGGATGGTTAACTGTAGAAACTCCCCGTTTAATAGTGTACATAATTAGCCAAATGTAATTTTTATAAAAAACATCATTATTGTAAAAACCATTGAAAATACGGACATTCTTTATAAAGCCAACACCTAGTTAATACACCTACTTACCTATTGAATGTTTGTTTGGTTTGAATGAATACTTGCGAGGTGTGATGGTTGGTACGTAATATGGTTAACTGTTCAACGAGTCACACTAAAGGTTATGGGCTGAGCAGCGCAAACTTTGCTTGTGATATAAACCTCAACAAAATAAACAAGACCTTTTTTTCTTAGTAATTGATTCAGCACGCAATGTATCGGTAACAGCATAATCTATCACTGACGTTTGATTGTCTTTAAAAAATTCAAACAAACGAAACGAGACACACGCCGTATAGTTTTATTTTACGGTGGATTTTTCTACAGGGTTACAGACTCGATTTCAACATGCAGGTGCCAATGTGGAATGGCGCCGTAGCGACCATTGTGCCAGATAAGAAAGGCGTTGTGTGGGGCGATCTTTGGCTGATCGATTCTAACAAAATGAAGGATTTGGACCAGTATGTTCTTATAACATATAAATATGATTATATATATTACTTATTATCATCCATAAGCTGAATGATCACATTGAAAGCAAAACGTACATACATGTCGGATTTGTTCCGCTATCATGCTCACTGGATTCCATGTTCATTGAATGAAACCAACTAATTGCAATAATCACTTTTTATTTGGACATAGTAACAGTAAGTAATAATCGTCGTTCCAACGGAATTCTGACTTAAAACTAGGTAATAAACAACCCCACTGCCCCGATCACGCCACTCTGCTTGATCAAAACAAGTGACGTTATTGACTATTGGTTTAGATCCCAATAGCATAGAATATAATTTATTATATTGATCATACATTGCCAACAACGTTATCCAAAACAATACTACATAAATAATACATTAATTTTATAGTTAGTCACACATAAAGACTCAAGAAATTGCATTAAAATATAGTCACGATTTTATTAAATGTTTTTCTGCGCTGATTCTGATATAAAAATATGTCCCTAATTTTCCATTTTTTTAGGTTTCCACTAAGTTGTGAAAATCCAAACAAAATGTATGAATAAACTTCACATAGTGTATTGAAAATATGGGTAACCATTTTCTTTGTCAGGATGCTCATGATTTGGAGCAACATCAAAACTATCTAAATTCTGAGACAATATGTTAAAGACCCCATTATGAGTGAAAACTCGCAAGTGTATTTTTGGATGCTTACTTACGTAATACTCAATAGTTGATGCCTATTATTTATCTCTATTAATATGATATACGATTTAAAACTTCAAGTACTGGCTCAGTGTTACTGGGACGAATCGTATACCTTATGAAAATGAAAATAGTTTATTTGGTTAAATATTTACAGTGTAAAAACATTGTGTCTGGGACCTCCTAGTAAGTATAACCTTATAATGTTCGTATTATGTTCAGACAAGAAGGCGTGAGTCGTGGCTGGTACTACCCAAGTGACGTTGCGGTGAAAACGAAGGACGGTAACATAATTGTAGCTCGTACATACATCGAAACCCACAACCCTCCAAAGCTAAGATCAGGACAAGTTCTGCCTTACTACCGGCGTCCGTCGGATACTTATATGAAGGTACATGTGTTGCATAAAAATATTGATGAGATTTACTTCTTACAAATCTAACTAACATTTTATGAATTTATACATACATAACTTACCCGCATGTTTGTTTTATACAACGCCGGTGGCAAACAAGCTTACGGTTCATCTGATGGTAAGCGGCCACCGCAGCCTATAGACGCCCGCACTCCAAAGGAGTCACGTACGCGCCGCCGACCCTTAATAAAATTTGAGGATGCACTGTGTTGACAACAGAAGGGACAAATTTAGTTTCCTCGCTCTCAACACAGTGCATCATCGGGAGCTCTGGCAACCTTGCTCACCTCCAGGAACACAACACTACATACTTGTATAGTAGATAATGTTATTATGGCTGTGGTCTTCTGCAAGGCGGAGGTACTTCCCCAGTTGGGCTGCTCCAAATTCGAGCAAGATGACATTTTGCTGTGCCCTACCTCTCTTGAAACCGAATGAATCCGTTTTTATTAGTTTATATAGTAAATAAATGTACTAACGTCCAACATTGCCCCAACAGTTAACAGTTTCAACGTTTAACCTTCAACGTTAATTTATTATTAGCAATAAAGGCGACAAGCAGATTGCAGATCACTTATTAAAAATTAAGCTGTCATTAAAGATGTAGTGAATAAAGTTTTTCCACCAGGAAAACTAGGAATACGAGTAGGAATACCCGAAGTGTCAATCATGTACTGTATTCAGTTAATGAATTGTTTATGTCCGTTAATGTGAAACTTAGTAAATTTATGTCAGATACTGAAATACTATATACTATCACTTTTCATTCTGACTGACTAATAAGGTTTCATATTAAAGGACATAAACTTATCAGATATTTAATAATAAATTGATTGATACGTCGTGTCCAATCGTATTCAGAGTTTGCCCGATGGATAAATCACCATTAGTACCATTACTCACCATCCATTATCATTATTCACTGCATCTGTACGTTTATATTTTTATCTACACCCCTATACTAAATCCTACTTAAGCACTCTTTAGTTATGATCCCTGGGATCCCAGGGACCGGTAGACGACAGGTTTATGTTCAAAACCCCGTAGGCAAGGACCAGCTTTACAATATACCGTACCCAAGCGGCGGGTGGCGGGCGGAGATGGCCATAACAGCATCATAAATTGAACTGTTATGAAATTTAACTGCACAGCCCGTCAAAAGTCAAAATCAAAAACATTTATTTGTGAACTTAACAGCACAGCTACGCGCCGCACGGGCTCGGCTATTTGGTGAAGCATGCGCACGCTGCCTGATCGGGCCCACATGAAAGAGGATTTAATATATGGATGTAGATAGTGTATGCAAATTTACATAGTCAGGAATTAAAACACTCGTGTTTTAATCCCTCTCATTGTGTACCAGTTGCATAAAGTACTATTATTTATTCATTTGTACATATTTTATAGAAACTTACTAGTCGTGAGCAATAGCAATTTAACATAACATAACATTATAGTATAACGATTTTTTTTTGTTGATTCGGTTAGGTGATAATCCTTGGAGCGATTCAAAGTCACCTACCAGCGTATTACATAGATTATCTGAAAACTATTCCGACGAACCACAAGAAGGCGACCAAAAAAACACTCGGAGCTCTTGGATCGGTGAGACTAACACCAGATCAACTCTACAATTTTATTGAAGATCGACTGATTTAGGTACCTATAAAATTTAGTTTTCACCTCATCCGCTCTGAAAGGCTTACTTTATCGTTTCAAATCTGCGTGCAAAAGTCCATTTTATCCGCTAGCGGATAAAGTGATTTTGAAATTCGAACATGACGGAGTACCGCGCTACCCAATTTTTTTTATGGATGCGTTCAGAATCATGGTTCGGCCATGCGGTCTTAAGGCCGTTTCTACACTGATGCGGTTTCTGCACGACGGCGGTGTGCGAGTGAGTCAGCGCTATACATGTATATAGCGACGGCCCGCTCGCACAAGGAATGTGTCATCCGATGAAACATTTTATTTTAGGTACTTACATTAAATTGAAAATCATTCAATTTTAGTTTTATATCATTATTTTACCTACTTTTTTTAATTTATGGAAATACAAAAATAAGCAATATATTCAAACAATATTCGTATTGCAATTTTCTTTAATAATACTTGAATTGTTTTCTTGTACAGTCGCCATCAGATATATCGAAGCGAACGAGGTGTTCATAAATATCTGAACACGCCTCTATTACCAAGGCGTTAGAGTGCACGTTCAGATATTTTTGATCACCCTGAAGAGTGCAGATATATTTGATGGCAACTGTACCTACGTTTCCTCGCTAGGATGAGGTGAAAAGTTGTGTGTTTCGCTCGGCAGCAAAGTTATTTGGCTTCTCGTGTCTTGAAACCCTCGCTACGCTCAGGATTCTATTCTTGAACCTATTCTAGAATCCTTCGCTAGCTCGCCTTTCAATTCGAGCACTCGCGCCAAACAACAACTTTGCAGCCTTGCATAACAAATAACTATTTCGAATTTATTAATGATTTCATTTCATGTAATGTATGAATAACAGTTTCGCCTATTTTTAATTTTGGGAATAAAACTATTATGAGCCTATGGGATATGCTATCACTAATCACTATCCTTAAAAAAGTAACAAAAATAAAAAAAATATTTATTTACCAAAAATATTAGATCTCTTTCATTTTCATTTCAATCAGCAACCCCCCCACACTAGGCTACTTTTTTATACCACGTCAGTGGCAACAAGCGTACGGCCCGCCAGATGGTAAGCGGTCACCGTAGCCTATGGACGCTTGCAACTCCTGGGGTGTCACATGCGCGTTGCTGACCCTTTAAAATTTTATACACTCCTTTTTTGAAGAACCCCTTCCCTGTATCGTGGGAGTTAGTAACATGCACAAATTACCTGAAGAATAGCGGCTTAAAGTATAAGAGTATTTAAAGGAATAGTATAAGTGCATGCATACATTATGATTGAAAAAACCAAAAGAAAAGAAGAAGTGCGTGCGTGCGTGCGTCTGTGTCTGTGTCTGTGTCCTTTTACGTGTCCGTGTCCATGTCCCTGTCCCTGTCCCCTTGTCCCTCTGTGTATCTGTGTCTCTGTGTCTCTGTGTATCTGTGTCTCTGTGTCTCTGTGTATCTGTGTATCTGTGCATCTGTGTATATGCGTCTCGTGTGTGCGCGCGCGCGCGTGTGGGTGTGTGTGTGTGTGTGTGTGTGTGTGTGTGTGTGTGTGTGTGTGTGTGTGTGTGTGTGTTTACATATAACTGGTAAAAAACAAAACATACAGAAAAATAAACTAGGGAAAAATACCGACATATATACCTAGGTATTACCAAATGCGAGATAAGGAAAATAATAATAATTGAAAATACTTCCCCCAAACAGTCAATTAAATCGTTTGATAACCTACCTTTCTTGCAAGAACTGTGTCAACTAGATACAATGAAAATATACTTGAATTTTTCCACTATTTAGGTATATGCTGGTTTGGATCATGCATTTGTGTCTGTTACATAGTCCTCATATCTCAATTACCCTAGCCCAGAATATCATACGGCATAACACTATGAAAATAGCTACAATGCCATCCGGTATTTCATGAATTAGGTAATTGTTAAATCTAAATCCGCGCACTGCGTTTCTTTTTCTCGTTTACTACACAAGTAGATGGAAAAAGGATGATGAAGGATACACGACGAGGATTCTAATATTTACGCATATTAGCGGCTGAAATCGCAGCGCAATTACGTCACCGTGTTCCTATTAGTTGCTCAGCTTGTTAGACTATAGTTATGTCCTGTAACTTGACGAGTCGCACTTCACGCATCACGTCAACTCCAAAAATATTGATCTTCTCACTTCAAAAAACGGGCACATTAAACGAGTGTTTCATTAGTTTACTAGTCAGGTTCACCACACGAAGCGCACGGAGAGATAACTTTTATTTTTGGAATGTGTAAATCGTAGTCTACAACTTGATGAACCCAACTTTATAAATTGAAAATTTGCTCGTAGTATAAAAGAGAAATGTGTTCCTACATTACATACATACGCAAGTATTAGTACAAACGGTTCTAGTTTTACGATGATGAAGATCACTATATATTGCTAAACGGTTAAAACTCACGTATATGTAATTATACTACGTATGTATATAGTGATGAAATGATTCAAGAAAGTTTATATTCAAATGAATGAAGAACGTTTTTATTATAAATAGGTATGTTCTCTACGATAGACGACGATTGCCTACTCAGTACTCCTATTATCATATCAAAACAATGAGTGCGATCTCGCAGGATAGTATACTTCAGCTATGTAGGTACTGAACAAGAGAATATAGTAGCCTGCGGACTTGCTTCATGCAAAATTTTGCTGCACTGGCTTCCAATCTTAACTGTTATAATTTTACGGTAGACTGTACTAGATGAGACCTTACAATTTCACGGTTGGCACAACGTCCCTAGACAGTACTGAAGCCTGTGGGCCGTAGACTTAGCTATCTCTTTCTATCCTTCATAAGGATTGAATAGGGGAGGCGTGGAACGATAGTGTGTGACAAATCAAATCAAGTTGTCACTTTATGGCCAGTATGCACGGAACGACGAGGGTCGGCTCGGCAACACTTCACTTCAGTGAAGAGAACCACTTCACGCAGATGGTGAGTTGGTTACTTAAATCAATTGATAAAATACAACATGATATTATGATATTCATACAGATCCTCATATTTTAATTAAATTGCCGCTAAAATTCGTTTGGCCGTATGTGTCACTTTGAGATAAGTTTTTGAGAAAGGGACAAACACATTTTAGCGAGCAGAGGTTTGTTATTTATAAATAAGGGGGTTGATGTGTAAATATGTACGTTATTATGAATCGATAAGATTTAGTTTCAAAATTCGGTAAGTAGAGCACAAAGAACTTCTATGAAGTGAGTCTTGAAAGTTTTTAAGTAGTGTATTTGTAACTTTATAAGTAGTAAGTAGTAGTATAGGTATTTGCACGAGAGTTGAGGTGAATTATTACACACACACAGCTACATGCAGTACTGATTGCAAAAAAACTGAATGAATGAAATGAGTGAGTGAATGTAAATTAAAACTTTATATTTTATAGGTATAAAAAACAGTAAAAAATGCTTTTATTTCTTCTTCTTGGGTTTTTTCTGAAAATATTATGAAACGTCTCTTTGTAAAGTCCTTCAATTTCTTCGGTTGAATTCAGAATGGTATGGTGGCAGACGTAGTACTGAGTGCCTATAATGCTTATAATACTGAGTAATGTCAAATAAAATGAGCTTCGTGTTCTTTTCAGGATATGGTATTTTATTTTATTTAGTCATTTCAACATTTCTGCTTTTTAGTTTTCAGTTGGCCACTGATCATACTGTACATTATGGTCAGATGCGTTGTCTAGAACCAAAACTGAATTTGGTTCTAAATTTGGCAAAAGCTTCTCCGAGACCCATTTTCTGTAATTAGCGAAGTTCATAGACCTATGCTAATCACCCGTTTTTTTTATTTAATTGAAACGTGAGAAGTTCATTCGGTACAAAACCGTTTTTAGTGCATATATGCACAATAATACATCGTTGTCCCTTAGATACGGGCACTTTATATCCTTTATTTATCAGTACAAGCCTTTGGTGTTGAATGACTCCTAATTATTATATTTTTCTAATTTGTTAAGATATTGCATCCCTTTTAATCTAATATCATTAGTTTCGATGATACACTGTCCGTTTGATTGTGATTTATTCCAGCGTAAACTGACGTTACGTACAATTCTTTATAATGAAGTTTTACGTCCCGTAAAGTTTCTGTCACGTTTTAAAACTTCATGTATTCTTTTTAGCGTCCGCATTTTTTTTATGTACCAAATGAAAGTCATAATGCATCTTCTTATGACATCGTAATCGAATTTATCAAAATTGGTTTTCAGTGATAATAGAATACAATACAAATACTTTTTATTGCAAACCTCAGAAAAACAAGAGCACAGTACTTTAGGCTTAAAGTATAATAATAGTAATAAGTGAAAATTTTAGTCGCTTCAGTCCCGGTGTCGTGAAAGTGAATGGTTGAGTTAATGAGTAACTGACAAGAATTCAAATGTCTGATATTTTTCTGATTTAATTTCTTCAAATATTTAAGGTATAAGTGCTAAAGAAGCAATTGTCGTACGTTTAATATGCTTTCAAACGACACCTCACGCGTACGGATTGGAACCGTATATAACTTGAGGTTTAGACAAAAATCGGCTTCCATCTTTATGACGTCACAGCTATGGCTATCGCCCCCTCCATTTCTTAAACCAGTAATTTCCTTTTCCAGAGACAAAGAGGAGGAAGAGAATCCTCGAGGTGGAAAACTTAAGATAATCTGCCTAGTGTACCCCCAAATTACCCCATAAATATCCATTAAGTTCCGAACACTTTCCAGGTACAAAGTACATAACAGCTCGATTGTAAGAAAAAAGTTGTACGGTTGTTTTCTACTTAAAATTTGCTACAGCTTTTATACTTTATGTTTGATATTTGATTGCTTTTTCGGGAAACGAATCAAAATGCTTCATTTTTCGCTTTTTGAAATAATGAATACAACATCCGATTTGATAAAATCCTACCTAGACTTATTAGCATGCCGATTTTCGTAAGTTACAGTTTCGTATGTTCCTAAACACGTTTTCAATAGAAACCGTCGTGTACAGTCGAGTTCATAATGATATGGACGTCCCCAAAGGTACAAAAATATCTGAGCAACTTATGCTCTTAACATTAAAGTCGTGTTCACATATTTTTGATAACTTTATATTTTCGAACTTGAATGTACCTAACAATAGGTAACTTAAATTCCACAAAGTTCCTTCAATATGAAACTGAAACAAACTGGGAAAATTCCCGTATTTCGAACATATATGACAATGACTTACAATGGTTTCTCAATTATAGCTTTAAGGTGCCGTTCCAGTAAGATTTCGGTGAATAATATAATTTAAATACAGCGTGCTGAGTCATCTTCGTTACAGTTAACATATGATAAAAAAATTAAAAGGTGTATTTTTATTAACTTAGTGAATTTATAATAATATTAATAGGTATTCCACACAAACATTCGCTCGTGCGTCGGCCAGCCGTAAGAAACGCACATATATTTAGGTATGCCTTTGACTATACTGTGAAATATTACTGCTGCTTTTCCATATCGTCTTCCAGTTTCCAGTTCCTCTTTGACGACAATACTTGTAATCAGGATTTCCATGTCGTGATCACCAAATTTCAAACAATTTTAATATTTTTCACCTCACTAGCTCGGAAAGCCCTTTTTATTCTTTAAAAACAGCAAAACTGCTTTTTATCCATAAAAGTGCAAAGAATATTTGAAATCCGAACGTGCTATTTGTAAATTTTTTAAACATAATAACATGTAAAGGCCATTCCAAACAGTCCAGCAACAATAATTTTATATTGTCCTGTTGTGTTAAAAAAACTAGTACCTACGCCAAATCTCGGGATTAGGTAGCAACTGTACCGAAAAATAAATCCTCGCTTTAGTGTTATACACTGTATAACCAAATCTTTTCACCTCACTGCTGCAAAGTAACTTTACGTCTCGTGTGTTGCAACACTCGCTACGCTCAGGATTCTATTTTTTAACCACTCGCTTCGCTCAGAATTCTATTTTCGAACCAGTCGCTTCGCTCGCGGTTCAACCATAGGATCCATTCGCTGGCTCGTAGTTCAACCCTTAGAATCCATTCGCTAGCTCGTGTTTCAATTCCACACTCGCGGTTAAAATACAAATTTGCACCCTAGTATAACAAATAACGATTGTTTATTTCGAAATAGGTACAATGAGAGGAAATGTTTGTCATTTTGCACTTCGATGACTGGTTTGTTTCGGTGAAAGGTCGGCAACGCGCTTGTAATTCTTCTATAGCCATCCTAAGCAACGGGATCTGATTAGCATCAGGCAGGCGGTAAGCTTGTTTGACACCGTCTTTATATAAAAATAATTAAAAACTTGACCATTAGGGAAGTCGTCTTATTACTTATGTAGATAATATATAGGATTTCGATAATTTGTTACACTAACTTTTTTTAACCTGACTGTGGCTTTATAGGCCGGGCCCAATAAAGCGATAGGAGTACGCTCTTGGACAGTAGCATGGAGAAAATCCAGGGGAAACCTCCCACACGACCTCGCGTGCCACGCGGTTTTTGAACACGCAACGTCCAAGAGTTTACGCTCCAGTGAGATTGGTTCAGCATTTTCAACCGAATCTGAGGTGTGAGTGGAATCAAACTACCGGGAGTTTTGTCGCTGGTTCACTAAGGCCGGGTTTTATAAATATCCGTTAACCAAATGTCAGATCAAATTTCAGTAACTCAGTACATTTTTTGACATAGCAAACCGACAAGGTCTAACGGAACGGACGGCAAGAAACTTAACTAGGTCCGACCTAGGTCGGACTGACTCTACCCGGTATGCGGCGGTACCGAGACGAATAGGGACTATATGTGTCTGTGTTGTCACTATCGCGCGGGGTACACTAATAACCGTCGTTTATCATGTTATTCCTGCAGTACTTGCTCAGTAAAGTAGGCAGTTAATGTCAGATGTTAAGAGTACTATAACCAATATCTATATCTTTGGCAGTCTTTGTAAACAAGAAAATTAAACGAGATTAAGCGCTTTATATTTACGAGGTAAGACGGTACTCCTTATTAAGGAGGGAATACAATTACGAAGTTCCAGCAATTTAAGAAGATCTAGTCGCGTTTAATTGCTGCTACATAAATTGTCTTTTGAACAGACGATATCTTCGCAACTGTTTCCTAGGGTACCTATGTACAAATGTGACTTCGTAAATTTGATATGATGCTTTAATTTCATTTTGAGTTGAAATTGTAATATTGATTTTCGGACCCCACTCCGGATCGGAACGAAATCTGATATCTACCTATGTAAATGAAGATGCCTCCATTAGCCGGGGAACTACGCTAATTATATCGCAAGTGAATGTCAAGCACTGACAATGGAGGCAACATGAATAGCAAACAATACATTTCCAGATAACAATTTATTTACTCCAGCCCAGGGTCGTTGATTAAATCCCAAGACATTTTCGTCCGCGCCCTTATTAAATATTTGCAATCTCAACAGATTCTGAATTAAGTTCGCAAAATTAAAAACAAATTGCAAACTTCCTGTACTTCATAGTCCTACTGGGAAATTAAAAGCCATGTCAATTACTTCATTTATAATACCGCAGCAAAAGGCGGATTAATGGGGTAGTGAAATTAATTCACATTATAAAAATTAATCCTTGAACATAATAAATTGATTTGGTATAAGTTCGACGTAGTGTATTTTGATTTGAGTCAAAGAAAGCACTAAAAGACATTCATCCATTATTTAAGAGCTAGGCTGTTGTCGGTAGAGTAATCGCCAATCTTCTCTATTAGCGTCTTCGACTTCGATGTAAGACACGGCAGCCTCTTTCTCCTTCACTTGACCTAGATAAGTCAGTTTAGGCTTTCTTCTACCTCTCTTGCCATCTATCTTTGCTTCCAAGGTTTTTAAAACGAACCTTTCATGCCGTTATCATTATTCGCTTGCCTTTTTTCCCATTTACGTCATATCGTCTTTCATGTCGAATGTTGCCTCTTCCATTTTGAATTATTATTATTAATAAACATATTTTCTACACTGACTATGCTGAAAACCTTTAATTTCTTTCCTTCTTTATCGCCGCTACGTCTCACTACCATAATTATAATGAAATGCTACAGATCTACAAAATCAAGAGTATTAATCAATCCTAATAGTTTTATTTTTATTTATTTATAAGAAACGAACAGTCCTATATAGACTAATGATCAAACATTATAAGATGATAATTCTAGACCTATAATTTCCTTAACGATTAGCATCAACGATGAACCGTACACATTATTAAAACTACTTTACTGTTCATTTAAATACACTCTTAGCGACGTAAATATGACAATAATCAATATCTTTAAGTTTTTCAGCATTTAGTTCTAAATATTTCCTGGCAATTAATACGAGTAATAAGGGAAATTGAAGATTTCAATAAGGCAATAAAGACGTTGGGTTATTTAATTAATGTAAAATTTTTTCTAAGCATGTAAGGTCTCCCACTGTTGGGCAAAGGCCCCCTCCTTGACTTCTCTGGATCTGAGCAGTTTCAAGCTAGTCGTTTAGAAAAACGTCTAGGTCATTCCACCATCTCCACCTCTGTCTCATTGTCTGCCCGTCTAGTTCGACCCTCCGTTTCGTGCTGTTGGTCAGTATCTGGGTCTTGGATCTGTTCCCTCTAAGACCAAGTTGGAGGATTGCCATAGTTAGGTCTTGGAGCATCTCTTGGAGCGCAGGAGCTGATGAAGAGAATAGTATAATTTTATCGGCAAATCGATGGTGTATTAATCTTCTATTGCCAACGTCAATGCTTTTTTTCTGCCACGTAGCCACCAGGCTGCAAAATACTTGCTCAAACGTGCTGGTGACAAGTATAGGGGATAGCGGGTCTCCCTGTTTTACACCTCTCTCGATATTGAACGACTAGCCGTGTGACTGTAATTTAATGTCTGCCGTGCTGATATCGTAAATTGTATGAAGCAGTTCAATGTAAGTTGACTCAATACCTTGGTCTTGTAGTGCTGTAAAAATTGAATTGTAAGTAATTCTGTCAAAAGGCTTTTGTATATAATCTACAAATGCTTAAGTAAAAGTTTTGTTTAAATTCATGGCATTTCTCTATAATTTGATTTAATATTTGGAGGTACGGGACAGGACGGAATCCGGCTTGTTCAGGGGATCACAAGGAGTTGGTTTTTGTCCAGTTGAGCAGCTATACGAAACTTTACTATCTTAATAAATGTTTTATACAGATGTGAAATCAGACTAGGCCGGTCATTCTCAATATCGCTCTTGTTACCCTTTTTATGGAGCAGCATGATATTAGCATGGGTCATCTGTATGAGAATATTTCCGACAGCAGCAGCATTTCAGCGTAAAAATGCTACAAAAACTTCGGAGGCACTGTAAAAGTACCGCTGGATTCAAAATAAAAATGTATCTTCCTGGAACTCGGTGTATGGGAAACAAAATCAGTTACGGAGATCATAGTTAAGCACGTATACCTATTATCTTCTCGACTATTCGTACTATACATACTATATAGTAGTTCACGTAAACGTGGTGTAATCCTTGAAATCAGAGTAACGGTACATTTAGGTATTTGAACAGATTTTTCCTGCGAAAGGGCGCGTGGGGGTGGCTTCCGAGATTTAAAGCAAATATAACTCGACGGGGACACATTAAGTGGATATCCCAGCTTACGAAACCCGGTATAAAGTGGACACTCTGAAGCAGCTCTCAGCAGTACCGGTGGCAGTCTCGTTAGTTGCAACTATCACTGATCCCACTCTGTCAGTCAGTATTGATTCCTTTAAAATAAATAATTCAATAATTTCACTCCCAGCTTACATTAACAGTTTTTCCTACAATTAGAACGTAAAAAATAGATACGTGTACCTACCTACTAAAATGGAACTTATTAAGTATATAAGTCTAACTAGAGTTTTGAAACTACATAAAAACCTTCTTAAAAATGCCTGTTATATTATGTAACCTAATATTAAGACCTTGTTGTTGTTTGGTCAAATTTGGCATTAAGATCAATAAATAAAATATATTATTATAAATAATATGCTCGCCAAGAGAAGGACTAACAACAAATGAAGTTAATAGGAAGTTCAACTTAAATAGTTCAAAAATATTATATAATTTATTTAACTTAAATAAATAATCTTAATAGTTTAACACTTATCATGATCATCGTATCCATAAATTTCTCAACATCCATCTATGAAAAGCGGCAAAGCATAAGTGAATCTCGGTGGTAAATACTAATTAACGATGAATGAGCTAACCTAAATGTCAATTACGCACTGTGGAAGGGGCCGTGGGTCGACCGACACCCACAAGTCAATCTTGGGAATACGTTCCTACAGAAGATCTTTATTCTGACCATTATTTGGTGAACTCGTGTCTGCTTGACAGCTAATTGTTTTAAATTATACTGCGCACGCTGTGATTGATAATCGTGTGTTATAGGTATAATGGAAGATGAATGAGTAAATTGCATGTCAATCGTCCCAGACTTGTGGCATCAGAATGAAATCCTTTCATAAGGGCTAAGAGTTGCAAAATAAGGCCCAGAATTATATACTTCAATATGAATATGACCATTTTTAAACATGATCATTTAAATGATTGATACATATATCTTCTAACAGCGATTAAGCCGTTATCTACCAGTGGCAGTGATCTCCGGGCACATAAGAAAATAATGTTATTGTTTTTTTTTTCGCCTGACCGATGACTTTCAACCTGTTTAAATAAGAACGAATTGTCAAGGGTACTTGACTCAACAAATGGGAACTTAAATATATACGAAAAATATATAAAATATAAACGACCTATATATATGTATAATGTTAGAAATAAAAAAAACAATGGGGCTTATAATCGACCGTTAAAATATGGTGAGACTGGAAAGCTAACTTACCTAGTCGAAAATGATTATCGCCTCCACAAAAATAATTGGAACCTTTTTTCGAGAATATTATTCGTATTGTTCGTGCAACACAATAAATAAGATTTAAAATATTATATGTATAAGGTTCTCTCCGCGAGTTTGCGTTAAACAAAAAAACATGATGCACAGTAAATTCATTTCAGTAACTAGAATTGGAGCATGACCGCCCATATGTTGATACGTAATAGAGTTCTACAGCGGCGGGTTCCGTGGAATTGTCACGAAACTGCAATTAACCCTCGGGAATTTTCTGCTTACGGCCTCACCAGTGTTATTCCAGTTTACGTTTGCGATAGCGAAGTAGGCATGAGCCTGCAAATGTGCATAGATGTGAATTTTGTTAATAGTACATTATTGCAGAGGCCGCGAAATAGGGGATTGCCGGCCGAGCAGTAATAGATAACGAGGCCATCTAGCGATACGACGCCGACAATCCTTGTTTGCACCGAGGCCTGAATAGTGCTTTTCTCAAAAAACGCAATGCAATTTTAAAACTATAAGAAAACTCAAAATGAAATTGTAAGAACACAGTAATTAAATCACCCGCTGCGGAAGCGGGCGGTCGCTGCCACCTTTTGTTTCACAAACGTCAATATTTCATTGCAGGTTTGAGAAAAAAACATATTATATATAGACTGTAATATATTCCTTAGGCTAATTGAAATTTTGGTACGGTTCGGTTTTTACCCGACAGGCAGTTTTTTCATTTAGATAGTATTTGGGCAAATATTTTTCTGCAACGTGCAAAACAGGCTTCAAAGTATCACGTTTCGGGCCGAAAAATTAGAGAGAACTGTAAAGGAAGTTCATACAAAATTGAAGGCCTAGGCCGAGAAGTATTTTATTTTAATGTAAACATGGCGTCTGTGTTCATGGTCAGGGCTGCGACCGCGACGGCACTATCGTATTTTATCTCTCTGTCGCTCAAATGACATTTCTCATTGGAGAGAGAGAGAGAAAATACGACAATACTTTCACGGAAGCGCCCCAGGCTAAATAGCTGAATTATATATTTTTTCTAGTGGCTGAATGGTTATCGGACCAACAATATCCGTGTTAATGCCTATTACAGACGAACTGATATTAAGAAACTAATCTGTATGATTCAGTGTGTTGATAAATACATTTTAAATATTGTCTATAATGTAAGTCACCAGAGACCATAGACAATATTTGAAATCCTCTGTATTTATTTTATTTGTTTGACTGGGTTTTTTTTATCTTCGGTTACCGCGATATTAAATTTGTTTTTTGAGAGGTGTAGTTTTTTATTTCATTGCATATGTTTGAGAAAAACACTATACATGCCTAGCCGTGAAAAGAGCTTGCCGGCGTCATATATACCTGCTCACCTGGCTTGCTTCTTTTCCGGCGTCTGCAGTAATGTACTATTAAAGTAGGTTGTTAAAACCCAAGGGTTGTAAGCCACCCATGTCAGATAAAATATAGATATAGTTTGAGGCTGAAATGGGAGAACGCTCTGCTTATCATTTAGAATACGAGGAGTCTAAAACATATATATTTTCTGAATCCGTCCAATCCTATCGATATCCATTATAATGCCCGCTTTGTAGGCAGGGTCTCTACCGACTAGGCTAACAACCGACCAAACGCACACGCGATCACCCCGCTATACAAAATGTATGCTGTGCCGTACCGCGCCTGTGTGCGGAATTAAATAATATGTTTCCCTTATTCTGATCTCTACTTTAATATCGCAATGTTTCAGGCGAAAATAAATGCATGCTTAACATTTTTCCTTACTGCCGGCAACTATGCTGCAGAATTCATTTACCAACAGGAAACATAAACCCGTGCCCTCAAACATTTATGAAACTAAGCTAACAAAATCAGTGACACCTGTTACAGAAGTTCTCTTTCATTTTATGTTTTTGGTATTCGAATGTTTATGACGTTATTCAAATATTATATATTCCACGGTACAATATTCCGTACCAATTTGGTAGAAAATTGGGCAGAAAGCAATTGATATTCTGATCTCGTAGGGGAATTTTCGAAGGAAATTCTGTCGAATCCACTTCTGATTCAAGTGAAGCACATGTCGCACCTTTCCCAGGAATATCATCTGACAAACGGTGGAGAACGCGCGACAATTACATTAATAAGTTTAAATACACACCCCTATACGTTAATTAAAGTCACCTAACAAACTGACTGTACGGAAAATCAGTTCAATACCTTTTCCGATCCCACACAATATGAGCGTAATTGAGCGGTCTCCCATTCTCATAGTAACTGTTTCAAGGCGTCGTAAATAAAAGGTTTATGCTGCAGCATGAATAGTTTTTCGAAGGCGGTTTTATTGGAGAAGTAAAAAAGGTCGCTTATTATTGTTTTGGGGCCCCTTCAACGTAAACGACTTCCAACATACCTACTATGCTAAACAGAGGAAACTACCAACGCCTCCGTGACTCAACATGACGATGAATTTCTGTGTTCCATTAGGAAACTACGAATATTAAACCTCTTGGGCATGAAACGGTCGTAATGCTCATGAAAGAATGTATATTAGCGAAGGGCAATGTTCTTATTACTCCATTGCTTATCACGCTCGTATAAGCAGTTAAGTATTATAGTTACGGTGATTTATGTATATTTCAAGAATGTTTTATTTCACCTTGTTTTGCAAATATTTATCTTACAACCTATACAATAAGTTATATATACCTACTAAGATAATCTACTATTTAATGAAGTTGTGAGGTGACATTCTGGGTACATACATGTATACTTATTTCATGCGTGACCAGTTAACCCAGATAGACAATGACATTACTGATACGCATAGTTGGATCAGCTATTATTAATCATAGTTAATAAATAAATAACTATGTAGACAATCTTACACAAATCGACCTAGTCCCAAACTAAGCAAGGCTTGTATTATGGGTACCAGGCGACGATACTTATATAGATATATAAATACTTAAATACATAGAATACACCCTAGACTCAGTAAAAATTATTCGTGCTCATCAAACAAATAAATGCCCTGACCCCGGGATTCTAACCCCAATTTATATATAGTATTATTAAGCCCAACAAATTAATATGATTATGAAACCCTTCGGGTTTGAGAAAAACTTCGTATATATGTCGAAGCCGTTTTTCTTATAATATGAAATAGACGTCGAGAAGAATAAACTGACTGACTGATTAGATGAAGACAGAAAGTATCCAATCATTTTGGAACAAGAACCTGTTAGTGCCACTAATCGTGGCTGACGTACATGCAAAGACACTTCATGGCACTATGGCTGAAATGAGGGATACTGTATGCTTCTTGACATGTGATAAGTTGAGATAATTCTGGATACACCGTATAAAATCACTCGTGAAAATATACATTCAGAAATGCAAACGAGCAAAACAAAATGCAGCAGCTAAAATTCAAATTATGGGAGATCTGCCTGAAAAGAGAGTAACTCCATCAAAAGCGTTCCTGCACTGTGGATTTTTGATAATAACTCTGGAGTTCGAACAAATAACAAATATACTGTACCAGATTGAAGCCTGCTTAAACTCCCGGCCCTTATATCTGCTTGATTACACAGATCTAGAAAACGTTGACCCCCTTACACCTGGGCACTTTTTTATTGCAAATCCCCCTATCGCTATTCTAGCAGCAGAATACAAAGACGTTGAGATTTATACATACACACAGAAATTGTTGGTTGGTTTTTGGAGGTGATAGCAAGATGATTATCTTTCTAGCAGCCTAGACGCAACAACGACCGAAAGGGCTGAAACAAAAAGAAGAGTTTAAAATAGAAGAAGAATAGAATTAATCAAGACTGACCTGGGAAGTGGTTGCTAGGACGCATCCTTGATAAAAATCATCAAGTTTAGTAGTGCTATCGTAAACCAATCGGTGACTAAATTATGTGCATTGCCGGTTGATACTTAAACTTTATAATGTCATCAATTTGTTCATTAAATTGTAATGTGTTTGTGAAGTTTTGAAAAGGACGTAATAGTACTTTTGGTGGACGGTAAGTTGTGATAGAATATACGGTTATAATGGATGCACACTCTCACCTTGTCATCCTAATAGATACTTATTATTTTTAGTCGCCTAATAAACCCATACAAGATCACACGTCTATTTATCTAAATTCAAAGAATACCAAATTTGCAAAAGTGAACCTAATTTCACCCTTCACAGGAAATTTGTACAATTTTAAATACATCATGCTGGTATATTTTACACGAGTGAAAACAGTGTGGGAACACAGTCGCGAGATTTTCTCATATCGTTGCAGGCCGCGGGCTTGGGACCACGGCGCCTTGGCAGTCTTGAGTCTACCTGAAAATCGTGAACACTGAACATGTAAATAAATATTAATAATTGGAGTGACATTTTCATTTAACAAGGATCACCACTTAGGGTAACCTTGGTCTAAGGTACGCAGCAAGGCTAACTGACAGCTTTATTCATTGATGAAAACCTTAGGTGAAAACCGCGCATTTCTCTGTGACAGTTTTTTTATTTTCCTGTTTGTTTTTCTTGTTTATCATTACCGTTCCGTTCTGGTGACTCATCCAGCCAGCAGTTCTGCTGCAAGGACGAAGAGGTGTTGGCCACACCCGGGAGGGAGGGTCGAAGAGGCTTGAGGACCTTCCTCAAAGGAACGCACTGGCACTGCACAGGCAGTCAGCCGGAGGAGCACAGGAACTTTAGCCGCCTCTAACCGGAGCTGCAAGTGCTGTGAGAGGGCGGGTCCTATCGTTATGTTAGGTTAGGTACTAGTATAGCTCCAACTGACTCTCCTATCCAAGACACCGGAGAGCCAATAAGTACAGGAGGGAAGCGTAGGGCTTTTACAGTCAGAAAATGGATTGAAGGGATAGATACAACCAGACTGAATACTAGCATCGTGCCCAGTAAAAGAAACATTAAATAGATACGTGTGTCAATATGTATGAAGGGAGAATGACTGCTGTAACTCAGATTCGTGAGTTGGAGGGTGGCCATCGTGGCTTTCATCATGTTGTTATTCGACTTCGTCTGGTTCAGATTCTGTATCCGTTTCCGGTGTTTTGTACAACTTGTTTGCTTTTATCCTTATAAGGCCCGATGCAATGGATTTCCCGTGGGCTTGGTTACTGTTTGTGTAGCGAGTTATATATTGTGATGAAGGGAATCTTTCCAAAAATTGTTCAGCCAACTTGTTCGCTTGCTCTCTCTTTATCTCATGGCGGCATGAAGCAGGTGTGGATCTGTTCGTTTGAGTATGGCCGTAATATTTCAATGATTTTGTAATGGTGTCTACTCTAGAATTTCGTGTATTTTTCTTTTCGGAGAGTCCATGGTGACAGCTAACATTTCTTTTTTTTATTTATTTGTTTAGTTACGACTTTATTGTCACTAGCAGCTGCGACGGTATTAATTGGTGTTCGAAGGGCCATCTTAATACATGATTTTCTTCGATAGCCTTTTGTATGTTGGTTGCTAAAGCTAACTAATTATTATGTGCCTCGCTACATAGCTGTACCTATTGTTAGGTTTGGTTACTCCAGGTTGGGTGACAGGGTTTTATTAAACTCCTGTTCTTATAGTTACCACAAAGCGAATTAATATGTAGTACAATGTTTACACCACATTATCCTAAAATACACATTTGCCTCGCTTATACTTATATGTATACACATAACATATCAACACACCTTTATAAATAACACTTTTTAAATCACACTATTGATGATTTACGTGTTAGAGGTTTCATAGTTTTGTAAGTTTTTCTCAGAGTGCGTTATTTTCTGTTTCAATTACTTTCTTAGAACTTCGTGACACTACAATGTCCCAAGGGCCTGTGTTAGAATTGCTTTTACAATATTGTATAAAAATTAGAGATATCATCGAAATCCAATTAATTTTTATTCGACTGCCCAAAAAAAGGAGTGACGTTTTATACAAAGCCACTGTGATTGGCTATCTGTAATTCGCATAGTACCTACCTTTACTGCTTATCGCTAAAGGGTATTCTTATAAATAAATATTTATGAACAATCTCACACAAATCGACCTAGTCCCAAACTGAGCAAAGCTAGGAATAAATAAACAGAAGCAATCGTTGCAAACTCGGAAGCAAATGGCAACGATGCAACCTGAAATTGGTCTCTTTAATGTCTCGGTTATGAATGTTCCATTACGTTTGTTGTCAACAAAGCGGCATATGAACGCTTTTCAAGAGTTGACGTATCAGCGAGCGTTGTGTCGACAATCAAAATGTTGATGGGTATTGCATGTCGTCCGAATAGGTACCTACTAATGATACATTTTACTCCTACACTAGAAGAATAATGCTCCTATGTGGGAATTATTCAAGACGTATCAGGTTAAATGATGTGAGGTGGTAACCTATAAATAATAACATAGAATAGTTTGTGTGTTTTTTAGTTTAACATACGTATAGTTAGTTTGTTGTGTGTACATCACAATGTTGGTAGATGAATAATAGCTGTCAAGCCCTTTGTATGTCGTGTCACTTAGTTAGTCCGGAATAAATCCTCGAACCAACTAGGCGCCTATCATTTTCCGTACTTACGGATTTACCTAACTCTCAATATACTACAGTGGCGACGAATAGTGAGCGTACCGCGTGTGTAATCACATAATCCGATTAGCATAAACGGAAACAAAAAAATATCCATCGGTAAATTGCATGAGTTTACCGTCAGTAATGGCGCGTGATCATCGTACATGGATCGGGTCGAAATGCACTATGAGGTGAACGTGGTGGAAGAAGAGATGAAGGTACCGGTTTTAATAACCGCGATGGGTGACGAGGCGTAAGAGCTGCTGGAAAACCTGACCAGTCCCACTAAACGGGCAACGTTAACCCTAAAACAAATAGACGACCTATTGACGCAAACGCCATCAGTTCTGGCGGAAAGTTATCGGTTTCGACAAAAGCGGCAAAATGTGGGTGAGACTATCACGATCTATGTGGCGGAGTTGAAACGGTTGACTAGCCATTGTAATTGTAAGTTTGGCACAAATTTAAATGTGGACTTGCGTGACCAATTCGCATGTGATGTATCCAGCGATGTATTTAGACAACGTTTTTGCAAAGAATGACAAGGTGACCTTCGCAGCTGCAGTAAAACTTGCAACATCATTAGAGGCGGCGGAAAGGGACGCAGTTATAGTGGATCAGTCTAAAGCAATTGGGGCGGGCTAAAACGCAGACCTTTATGTTTACGAGTAGATAGAGGTCTTCCAGTACATTCGGCGTCCGGCAGGCGCGTGCGCTTCCAGTTACGTTACAGCGGCGGAGTTCTAATGGCCGACAAGAAATACAGTGCGAGGATTGTGGGGCGCGTAGTCCACATTTAAATATGTGCCAACTGCAAATTTAGGGGGAATATTTGTGCAGCAAGTGTCAGCGGACAGGTCAATTGCGACGCGTTGCGATGTATTTCGGGGACGCCGATCGCGGATCCTGCGAGGAGCTCGGTGGAGATATTGAAGAAGAATTACACCCCTTATGCTTAAATAACTACTAATTGATGAGTTACGATGATACGAATCGATAATACCGTGATTAAAATGCAGGTAGATACGGATACGGCGATTTCCTGTGTGAGCAAAGTCACGTACGATAAATATTTCTCCCATCTACCGATAGTACTGTTTTTAAGTTTTACGACGGAAGTACCATTAAGGGGATGCCTTGATTTGGTCGGCCATGCCCCCCGAGAAAGGGACACGCTTATGTCTTTCGCGCACGACAAAACGGGATGCAACAGTCTTCGGGAATGGCTTTTTTAAACAAATCTCGATAAATATCTGCCTGTGTGCAGTTTTATTAAATTTCCTCTTTACAGAGTTTAGATGAAATACCATCATTTTAACTTAATTTTGTCGTTTAATAATGCGTTTCGTAGGCTGAGTAAAAAAAGAATAATATAGACTCAACTTTGGTTTTTTTTTCTATCTAGAAAATTTTATGTTGTCAATCATGTTTCGGCTATTGCCTCCACTAGTAGTTATAAATAAGCCGGATGGCTCGCTTAGGATTTGCGCAGACTATAAAACTACCTTGAACCCGTGCTTAATGGTTGGTCGTTACCCGCTACCTAAAACAGAAGATGTTAAACGATATTAAATCATGTACACAGTGTTTAAAGTCTACGGGTGACTGGTAATTCGACCTATTCCTTGAAAGGGGTTATACTCGTACTAGAGCTAATTTGCAACAATTTAGGCCCAGTCAACCGGGGGTCGAAACTCGCTGGTTTCCGTTATTCGAGTTTTTATTATTTTTTTTTTTAATCCGCCTTGTTGCCTTAAACTGGTGATTGTGACTAAAGTACTGCCATTTGGATGACAATAGATCATTTTTCTGATAGCCTATGAATAAGATGATTACTTGAAATCAAAATTTCCAAAAACTTTGAAATAAAAGG
Source organism: Epiblema foenella (assembly GCA_963556455.1). Classification (NCBI taxonomy): domain Eukaryota; kingdom Metazoa; phylum Arthropoda; class Insecta; order Lepidoptera; family Tortricidae; genus Epiblema; species Epiblema foenella. Next base: position 13,290,647 of record OY747102.1, read on the forward strand.
TGATGAAGTCAGAAGTTTTGACTTTTTTCTCCAAGTCGTCTCGATCAAAGAGAATTACCCAAAAAAAATGTTTGACACTTGGCATAAAAACTGCTCAAATAAGTTTTCCAATTCATAAGCTTTCCAAAACGATACAATTGTTAACATTTTTTTATAAAATTACAGATAATAATAACAATAATAGCAGAGCAGGTAGTGGATTTGCTACAAGCGTGCCTGAACGGGAACCGACTTGTTTGTTAGTGTACTTTGTTTACCTTCGATATCTTATCTTATCTTTCTAGGGGGCGGGGTCAAAACAAGATGCCTTCTATAAATAATAATAATCTCTGCTTAATCAGAGCAATTAACGGATTTTAGGCTTAAATACCCTCATTAAGCATCGAATCAATCAGTTAGTTTCAACCATCTGTCTAATTCAGACCTGTCGTTGTTAACTTGCTACTTTTTTTAAATGGCTGCTTACCAAAATGAAGACTACGCCGACATCATCTTTTGCTACGGGTTTTGTAATGGTGACGCCGCTGCAGCTTGAAGAGAGTATCATCGGCGTTTCCCTAACCGCCGTTAACCTGATGTAAGCGTGTTTGGCGGGACATATCGACGTATTCGATAAACAGGATCTGCTTTACGACGCCATGCTGATGCTGGAAGACCTCCAGTTGAAGAAGCACAAGTTCTGCAGCTTTTCCGGGCCGACGGCAATACTTCCACAAGGATTGTGGCTAACCGGCTTGGCATATCTCAGTGGAAGATCTGGTTCATACTACACTCAGGACGGCAGTATCCATACCACTACACACGCTACTGTATACGCTACTGAAGAGGGAGATCCGGCAAGAAGAATGGATTTCTACAGATTTTTATTGAATTTCGATATTGATGATGACCCGGAGTACCTGAAGAAAATTTTGTGGACTGATGAATCCAACTTCGACCATGATGGAATAACCAACTATCATAATCTTCATTATTGATTAAAAATCCTTTGAAGGAGCTCACTAGCAAAGATTTCCACTCAATGTGTGGATGGGAATCGTGAAAGAATTGGTTTCAGCTTAGGTATTTAATGAGGGTACTTAAGCCTAAAATACGTTAATTGCTCTGATTAAGTAGAGATTATTATTATTTATCGAAGGCATCTTGTGTTGCCCCTGTCCCCTAGAAAGATAAGATACTGATATAGATAGAGAAGATAGAGATATTACAGAATTTTTGTGTTGGCAGAGCTTTTGTTAGAAAATCAGCCAACTGATTTGAGCTTTGTATATATTGAACTTTTAACAAACCTTGCTCTACCTTTTCACGGATAAACTTATATTTTATATCAATGTGTTTCGATCGCTGATGAAACACAGGGTTATTAATTAATTTTATAGCAGCTTGGTTGTCCACAAACAGAGTGATATCATTTTCAGGTTCTTCTAACTCAGCCATACTCTAAGTGTGTTCCGCGGAACCCTATGGTTCCACGATACCCCTGTAGGGGTTCCGCAAGAATTTAGAAAAAAAAATCAAAACACCTCTGTCTGGTCGACCGTTCTGACGCGGCGTATCACGATACGATGGTGTGAGATGGAGGTATCTCCATACGTGTCGCACGTATTGCTGCATCCCTCTCGTCAGGACCTAATTTAGGGTGGTGTAATAGCCGCATTAGTCGCCTCGAAAAATTTTACTTTGCCGCCACCGCCGATACCTACTTGTGAGCGCGCAGTCCCTTTGATAAAAGCCGCCTCTGAGATTAGACAATATAATTGTGAACAAGCGACTTTCGGCTCTAACTTCAAAACGTAAAGTCGAGATTGTTTACACCACATTTTTTGAATTTCTATTTTTATTTCGGCTTTTTCTTCATCGAAGGCGCCGACTCGAGTATTTTTGAGAATGTTCGAGAACGAGGCTAGGACTATAAAAGTGACGGTCGCGCCTTGACACTAGTCAGTCGACGATTAGCGTTCGGAGCGATAAGTACTTACCTACCTGCTAGAAACAAAGTGTTTATTGTTTTACTGCTGTTTTCTGATTGTATCAGTTTTGTACATTTCTTCTTTGGACTAAAGTGCTAAACTCTTCTACGCAGTAACGTTTTAACCCCACCATCCTGATAGAGTGGAACGTTGGCTTAAAGGCGTTAAACGTGTGGCAACAACATCTACCAACGAAGCCGAATGTTCAAAAGCAGTACGCGCGGAGTATACAGCAATTACCGATCCAGACGATGATGCAACGACGTCAAGTTCCACGGTTTCAAAGGCGAAAAAAAGGAAGGATGATGAATCATATATCAGTTTCGGATTTGTTGATTCCAACGGCGCACCTCTGAAAATGAAAAATGAAAATATATTTATTGGGTATCAATACATCAGCTTATAGTGTATATACTAGAGTGCACTTATTACTAGATAAGCCTAGGAACGGTGTCCTGTGCCCTAAACTAGGTAAACCTGTCTTATAGGGAACAGGCGAATTCCGATGCTCATTTAGAGATCGCTACTTCGCTACATTGATCTTCAAGCAGGGTGATAGATAGTAGTAACAACCTGGATAGATGTATTGCATAGAATAAACAATAGATTAGTATGCATGTTATGTAAGCTGCTTCCTAATAGTTCCATGGCACCTGCCAAGTTGCGCCGACATTTAGAAACTCTACACCCCGAGTCTAAAGACAAGAATAAAGCATTCTTTGTACGTAAAAAGAACAGTTATTGGAAAGTCAAAAAACCATGATGCATGTGACCCAAACTAGAAATGAAAAGGCCACGAAGGCATCATATTTAGTTAGCTATCGCATTGCACAAGCAGGGGAAGCGCACACTATCGCTGAGAATTTAATAAAACCATGTGTGTTAGACATAACAAAATGTTTGCTCGATGAAAAATCTGCAAAGCATCTTTCTACTGTGCCGTTATCAAACGATACTGTTTCACGGCAAATTCATGATCTGGCAAGCTACGTCAAACAAGAACTTATTACACGTCTACAAAAAACACGATTCGTCTTGCAAATGGATGAGTCGACTGATGTCGCTGGTTTGGCTATCTTGTTGGTTATCGTGAGATATCCATATGAAAATTATTTTGAAGAAGACATGCTTATGTGTTCACCTCTACCCACAAACACGACCTGAGAAGAAATATTTAATAAAATAAATATTTTTTGAGGAAAATAATCTCAGTTGGAACGATTGCATAGACATTTGTACAGATGGGCCCAAGGCGATGACGAGTAACACAGCAGTAGTGTCACGAATAAAAAATAAAGCGCCTAATTGTAGTTCCAGCCATTGTATCCTGCATAGACAAGCACTGGCGATGAAGTAAATGCCGTCAAATTTATTAGTTATGGATGAAGCGGTAAAAATAATTAATTTTATCAAATCACGACGCCTACAATCCGATTGTTCTCATTATTGTGTGAAGATTATGGCAGCAAACATAAAACACTGCTGCTCCATACAGAAGTGCGATGGCTGTCTCGGGGTAAAACTTTAACAAGGCTATTTGAACTTAGAGCCGAGTTACAAATGTTTCTTTCAGATACTTCTTTAAATTTAAAAGACCGTTTGTATTGACGTTAGACTTGGTTGTTCCGACTGTCTTTTATGGCGGATATCTTTCAAAAACTGAACGAATTAAATTTATCATTGCAAGGTAAACAGACAACAGTGTTTCAGGCCTGTAACAAAATAACTGCCTTCAAAAGAAAATTGGATTTTTGGATTATTTGCGTTGGAAAGAGAAAAATAGAAAGCTTTACGACACTCAGTGAGTTTGTCAGCGATAACGACACAGAAATATTTCAAGATGATGTATTTGAAGAATTGGTCCAATATCTAACTTCGAATCGCGCACCTTTTTAGAAGTATTTTCCCGAAGAACAGAATACAAAAATGAAACTGAATTCATGGATTCATAATCCTTTTTTACGCAACTTACAAAAGCCCGAAAGTATGTCAAACGAGATATATGAATCTCTTTTAGAAATGTCATCAGACACAAGTATGGAGTCACTGTTCAAAACGAAGCCTCTCAACGATTTTTGGTGCAGAATCCGTGATGAATATCCAATGCTTGCCAAAATGGCTCTGAATATTCTTCTCCCATTCCCAACAACATATTTGTGCGAAACAGGATTCTCAACCTATGCAGCCACGAAAACAAAATACCGCAATAGACTGGACGCCGAACCAGATATGAGACTTCAACTGTCCTCTATCAAACCTGATATCAACCAATTGATGAAAAATAAAAAACAGTTTCATACCTCCCATTAGTTAGATTTTTTTTCTTTTTCAATATCTTCTATCTATTATTATACTTGTTACGTAAGTAAGTAATAAGTAACTAATAAGTTACATGGTACTCTTATTATGCTTATTAATAAAAAATACACTTTTAAAAACTATTGTTTTATTATAAGGTTCCATCAAGTATTTCGCTTTCCAAAAGGGTTCCGTCACCAAAAAAGCTTGAGAACCGCTATTCTAACCTATTTAACAGGAAGACATTTTTTTTATAGACAGTGGCGCTAGGTGAGCAAACTAATTACTATTTTTTTTATAAAACAAGATTGACTTGGTAGCCAGCAATGTAAAATTTAAACTCAATATTCAATAACAATTCTATCGTTTTAGAAAGCTTATGAATTGGAGAACTTATTTGAGCAGTTTTTACGCCAAGTGTCATACATTTTGTTTTGGGTCTTTGATCGAGACGACTTGGAGAAAAAAGTCAAAACTTCTGACTTCATCACCTTTTATTTCAAAGTTTTTGGAAATTTTGGACACAAATTTTGATTTCAAGTAATCGTCTTATTCATAGGCTATCAGAAAAATTATCATCCAAATGGCAGTACTTTAGTCACAATTACCAGTTTAAGGCTACAAGGCGGATTAAAAAAAAACTAAAAACTTGAATAACTCGGAAACCAGCGAGTTTCGATCCCTGGTTGACTGGGCCTAAATTGTTGCAAATTAGCTCTATTATAACCCCTTTCAAAGAATAGGTCGAATTACCAGTCACCCTGTACATTACCAGGCCGCGCACAGCAGCTTGACCGCGGGCGCCTTCCGCGGCAAACGATTGTAGCCGAAAGGTGCCGAAATTATGCTGCGACGCGCTATCGGCTCCGTTCGCCTGTCGTCGTATCCGATCGGATCTTTTCGCCAGTCGTCGCGTGCGCTCAACGCCGTGGCCGGGCGGCACCATTCATTCGCCAACCTTACACCTTTTTTGCCAAAAGTGATGTCTTCGGTGTGATTATTTTCTTCTTATTATTAATTTATGCTATAGTCAACAATATTAAGTCAGCTTCAAGCATTTTCAAAAATAAGAACACTTCATTTTCTAACTATTAGACTTGGCACAGAAACGGATAAATACGTTCGCAAACGACGGTACGGAGCCGTACGTCTACGTCAACATCCTGCCGGACGCGATCGGCTGTCGATGACGCCGTATCCTTTCCGATCCGATGCGATGCGGGCCGTTTGATGGTAATGATTCGGCTGTCGCCGCATCCGTTCGAGTATCCATTCCGATCCGATGCGATGCAAGCCGTTTGGTAGAAACCGACCTTTAGTCGAACATCGACGTATCCTCTGATAACATTGTTATAATACATGGTAAGGGGACCGTTGTGCCATAGTATTTGAATTTATCGCCACATTACTTAAAATGTGTATTTATATTATTTGAATTATTTATAAGTAATGCATGCCTAAGCGTAAATTTAGTTAGCCGTAATTTAAGTGTGGAGGAGTGTGATGTAGGTAGTTGAATAAAAGCTGTCAACCCCTTTGTATGTTGTGTCACTTACGTCATTCCGGAATTTCCTCTAACCAACTAGGCGCCTATCATTTGCCGTACTTACGGAAAAAAACTCCCAATATACTACAGTCTGAACATAATCGGTTTTCGCGCAACACAATGAAATTTATCGTATCGTGACTGGTTTTTGTAACACAAAGATGCCACGCAACCATATTTCGATGTAAGTACGCAACCGTGACGACCTAAGAGAACGTGCTACCTATGCGGTAAAACAGCCCAAGTATTATGCTCGTAGTTATCGAGTGATAAACGATATTTAAGATATTCAATACATATTTCAATGGCCTTCAGGGCCTCGCCACATTGAGCGCGGTAGCGGCGCGCGGGCCTGCGCTGATCTGAATGTACGGAACGTTATGAGCTATGCCACACCGGCCTCAGCGCGAGTCCACTCTCGAACAGCACGGCAGCAGCGCACCTCAGAGAGGCGTATGGAAACACGTGCGCGGGTGCTCGGACGTCCCATCGAGCGCGACGCTCAAGCGGTGCGGTAGAAATTATAATTACTTTTAGTGAAATAGATAGAACGGAAAGAAATATTGAATGTGTTAGGCGATATTCATCTTTATATGACGTACGTCACAAATATTACAGGAACACAAATTATGAATTGCGATTGTGGGAGAAAATTGGGCAAGAATTAAATATTACAGCTGAGTAAGATTGTTGATTCCAATATGTTACCTATAAGTATATTGTTATTAAAATACGTTACAAAACGTTCTTTAACTACAACGCGGTGGGAGCGCGGACCCGCCGCAGTTTGAGCGCAGGCACGCGCTCCCACCGAGGCCTTTACTCACACGGTATGGAGCTTTTATAGCTGTAAAAATTGCGAATTGCTAATATTACAACTTTGTTCACCGTGACTTTGCTACTTGGGTACTTATTTTCTATAAAGTCGTGACAGAAAGGGATAGATGATTTATTTTGTCGTTTATCGCGTGATAAACGAGATCTTCATAGTCCCCCAGGATACCATGATTTGGAATTTCTAGATTTCAAATTTCGATTTTGTTAGATAGAGGACCATTTGTTACGTCAGTAGTTATTATTATTTACGCTGTGCAAGCGCTTACTTTATGTTCTTAGGTTAGATGTCTAGTCTCTATTATTATTATTATTGTATGTTTTTTTCCATATCTCGGGACCATGGGGTCCCGGACCTTTGGAAGGCATGCGTGGGGCCGAAGCCAACAGCGCAGAGGCTCCTTTAAGACAAAATAATCTAAAAGCACGGGATACACATGGCGGATACCATCTCCGAACGCACAACATGATACCTACATCCGGATATGGTCCCCGCCAGGTGCAAGGACTATTGGAGTGCGGCTCTTTGGCCGCGATGGGAACTAAGGTCATTGGGATATTAAGTTGAATGTTAGATGGACTGGATAATGGGTTATGGGAGGAGACTAGCGGACACCTGCCGTGACAATTAGTCTCGGAATTGTAAAATGGCAGGCGGTGACTTGCCTGCTTGTTGAGTGGGCCCCACATAACAGTCGCACGTACAGTGTGACAATGAGGCAACATCCCTTTGAGCGGCTGTAAGGTTGTCGAGAGGTGAGTCAGCGGTAGCTAGATCCCGGTAATCCGTTCAGCAGGCCGCCGGCGTTATGACAGTTTACACTTCCAACCTGGAGCATAGGTTCCGCTCTTGCTAATCCACTCTGACCAGCCGGTTAAGGCAAGCACAGAGGCGAGGGCCGGATGCACGGGCCCTCTTTATTATTATTGTTCCTTGCACTCGTTATCTTCTTCTAAATATATAAAAGAAGAAGTGCTGATCTACCATCAACGCACAGCCGAAACTACTGGAACTAGAAACTTCAAATTTGGTTCAGAGCTTACTTTTATGACGTATGCAAGGGATAAGACGGGATTTTTGGAAATTCCACCCCTAAGGGGATCAAATAGGAGTGCAAAGTTTGTATGGGAATTTTTTTTTGAGCTTTTCGAAAAAGGTTACGTATTTAAATCCGAAGAAAATTTTTTAAGTTTTGCAAAATTCTAACCCTAAGAGGGTAAAATAGGGGTGCAAAGTTTGTATGGGAAGCAAATCTTTTTTGAAGTGAGAGATTTAAAACTTCGTATATAGATTCTCTGTTTAAATGACACAAAACATATTTCAGCGTTTTTTGAAATTGCTCCTCTAAAGGGGTGAAAATGGGTTCCAACTTTGTACGGGGAGCAATTCTTTTTTGAAGTTAGAGTTGAAACTTCGTAAATAGACTCTATACTTAAAAAAAAACAATACTCATTTCAGCGTTTTTCAAAATTGCTCCCCTGAAGGGGTGAAAAGAGGGTTCTAAGTTTGTAAAGAAGCAAATCTTTTTTGAAGTGAGGGATTTAAAACTTCGTATATAGACTCTATTTAAATACAACAAAACATGTTTCAGTGTTTTTTGAAATTGCTCCTCTAAAGGGGTGAAAAGGGGGTTCCAAGTTTGTACGGGGAACAAATCTTTTTTGAAGTGAGAGATTTGAAACTTCGTAAATAGACTCTCTGTTTAAATACAACAAAACATACATAAGCGTTTTCTGAAATTGCTCCCCTGAAGGGGTGAAAAGGGATTTACAAGTTCGTACGGGGAGCAAGTATTTTTTGAAGTGCGGGATTTAAAATTTCGTGTACGGACTCTCTGTTTAAGTACTACAAAACATATTACAGCGTTTTTTGAAATTGCTCCTCTAAAGGGGTGAAAAGGTGGTTCCAACTTTGTACGGGGAGCAATTCTTTTTTGAAATTAGAGATATGAAACTTCGTAAATAGACTCTATGTTTAAATACAAAAAAACTTACTTCAGCGTTTTTCAAAATTGTTCCCCTAAAGGGAGGAAAAGAGGGTTCCAAGATTGTAAAGGAGCAAATCTTATTTGAAGTGAGAGATTTAAAACTTCGTATATAGATTCTCTGTTTAAATACAACAAAATTTGTTTCAGCGTTTTTTGAAATTGCTCCTCTAAAGGGATGTAAAGGGGGTTTCAAGTTAGTACGGGGAGCAAATATTTTTTGAAGTGAGAGATTTCAAACTTCGTAAATAGACTCTATGTTTAAATACAACAAAACTTATTTCAGCGTTTTTCATAATTGCTCTCCTAAAGGGGTGAAAAGAGGGTTCCAAGTTTGTAAAGGAGCAAATCTTATTTGAAGGAGAGATTTAAAACTTCGTATATAGACTCTATGTTTAAATAAAACAAAACATATATCAGCGTTTTTTGAAATTGCTCCTCTAAAGGGGTGAAAAGGGGTTCCAACTTTGTACGGGGAGCAATACTTTTTTGAAGTTAGAGTTCAAACCTCGTAAATCAACTCTATGTTTAAATACATCAAAACGTATTTCAGCGTTTTTCAAAATTGCTCCCCTAAAGGGGTGAAAAGAGGGATCCAAGTTTGTAATGGAGCAAATCTTTTTGAAGCGAGGGATTTAAAACTTCGTATATATACTCTCTGTTTAGATACAACAAAATATGTTTCAGCGTTTTCTGAAATTGCTCCTCTAAAGGAGTGAAAAGGGGGTTCCAAGTTCGTACGGGGAGAAAATCTGTTTTGAAGTGCGGGATTTAAAACTTCGTATATAGACTCTCTGTTTAATACAACAAAACGTGTTCCAGAGTTTTTCTAAATTGTTCCCCTAATCGTGTAAAAAGGGGTTCCAAGTTTGTGCGGGGAGCAAATCTTTACTTTTTGTAAAAATCGATATAGGTGTAATCTTCGAGGTTCCTCGAGGTGCCGTTTACGAAAATGACATGCATTTGCAAATCCAAGATGGCGGACAATTATTTTTCTTAAAAATCGACATGGGTGTCATCTTCGAGGTTCCTCGGGGTGATGATTACGAAAATGACATCCATTTTCAAAACCCAGAGGGGGACATTTATTTTTCTTAAAAATCGATATGGGGTCATCTTTGTGGTTCCTCGGCGTGCCGATTCCGAAAATTACATCCATTTTCAAATCCAAGATGGCGGAAATTATTTTTTTTCTTTTGAGTAATTTTCACAAAAGATTAATAGCATCAGACTACTGACAGAAACAAATAAACCTCATTTATATCTTTGTTACCATCTAAAATCTACGCGGACGTAGTCGCGGGCGGCCGCTAGTGACACTTTAAGTAAATTTGGCACGCGTGAAAACGAGTGTATTGGTATGATAGGTAATTAATAATGTCAATCGATTCAATCAAGTTCATTTATTTGCCAGAATACAGTATAATAATCGAGGTGGTAATAATACATTCCATTGATCATTGTATTCCGCCTACATGCAGGCATACAAATATTTAGGATTAAATTAAATTCAATAATTCATTCACTTTTTTAATAATTACAATTGTCAATTGTTTTGTGTAATTACACTTATACATTTCGAGATAATAGGCCTCGTGAGTTTAATTTTTTTACTGATGCGAGGTTGCAGCCCTCACCAATACGTGCGAAACACCGTGCTGGGCCGTATCTCTGGCTGAAAACTTTTAATTGGCTTTCCGTTCTCGTTGTTGTCAGGATTTTGAACATCTAGTAGGAGTATAACTATAACGACGCCCTAAATTTAAGACGACGCTTTAGAGCTAGATTTTGTTTTTATACAAATATATATATATATATATATATATATAATACAACAACAGGGTTGCACCTAATACTTTAGAAATACGTATAATTGTGTAGGTATTTGTGTATATTCCACAAGATTAAATTTTCTATCCTTGTAATATGCAATATTCCACAAAATGTCCGCTAGCAGAGAAGCTATGTAGCTGTGCCGATCCCGGGCCGCTGAACTAAATCAATTATGAGCCGCAATTACCCAGGTAATTACATGCTTTGACAGCCCCTGACGGCAGTCACCGTATGTCTATGTCTAGCACATTTCGCTGTCTTGGGACCTAATTTAATTTAGTCGAAGATACACAACTGGGTTTAGCGCTGGGGGTACCTGCCTTTTTTTCAATTATTTCTTAATTCTTGAGAAGGATCGGGGATAAGGTCAGGTTGATAAAAACTACTTGAAATCTTTAGATTACATTTCAATGACGGCACGAGTTGACTACTCCATGCTGAGCTGAAGGTACGTTTCAAAAGGAATCAATTTAGCCTTGAAGGGATTTGTCTGACAGTTTAATTTCTAGTACCTATTTCATTAAACGAGTTAAATTGTCTATTTATTGAAAATCGTGTCGTCGGTTACTAGGAGAATACTAAACGCCTTATAAAGTACAAACACCCTCTTGCCTATTCCAATAAGCTTGTCAAATCAAAATCTATTTTCCGTAGTCTCAGTGGAGCGCTTGTTATGTGCGAGCCGGGGACAACATGATATTGAAGTTCTTACGCCTTTGTACGGATTCACTCAAATTTATCCGCTTTGTGGTAAACCATTCTAATCATTATATATGTATAATGTGTGCCTTTGCAAATATCCCGTACTACAAATGGTAGACAGCTGCTAACAAAGTCTCAGTTTATAAGCGAGGACATGTAAACCTAGTTATATCTATTAAACGATATAGATGGTATCTATAGTTAGTATGTAAGGGACCGTGGAGGAAATATTGGAATTATTTTTTCAGTCCTCGTGCTCGAAAAGTTTGTCATATTAAACTTGTCAAGCGGGGCTAATGTAGTAGGTTCATTTAGCCCCTAGAGCTAAATGTACTACTTTAGCCCCGCTACTACCGCTTTAGCTACTTTTTAAATGTTTTGTAAATCATGTTATATGAATAATAACAAAACATTTTAATTTACCAATAAAAATACTTCGCCTATGAAATCCACCAATCTGTAGACCCAATGGTCTACAGAGGTAATTCTAGTCTCATATTGTAGCAAACTTAGTTTTCACTAAAAACGTCCTGAGAAGGTACTATCAGCAACTAGTCCTTATCAGTTTTTCGATTTTTGACAAAGTCGTCCGGCGCTCGAGGTCACAAACTTGGGTTATTCATTGGGCCAACATCGTAGACGAGTCTGCAAAACTTCAGAACTACCGTATTTGACACATACTTTGACTTTTGACTTTCAATATAAACAGATGTCCAAATAACAGATTTATCATAAACCAATCAAATCAGGATAATAGCACAAGGTTTAATTAAATGTTACTATAAGTTGAAATAATTATATCCAATTCTTAAGCTAAAAATAGTCAAGCCATAAGCAAAATAAACATCATAATTATGATAATACTTCCTATAAAATGGAACGACACAGCACAGTAATTAGTTAAAACATAATAGCTAAATAGCCATAAACTAATTTCCAATAATCTAAATTATAAAGAAATTGCACAAGATTTGCCCGACAGTCAGAGCACTAGTCGTACCGTATCCAAGGTTGGACAACTTTTAATCAGTCGACAGGTGCTGGTCTGGTGCCCCCTTTATAAATACCTGCCAGAGTGTCTTCATGGGAGAAACCGAGTGGCGTGAGATGCGCATGCATTGGCAACAAACAAGTTACATACCCTCTTTTGTAATTATTTAATTTGGAAACTATCTTCATTCTCCCATAAGTATTACAATTTTAAAGGTTTAAGTTTTTAAAGTTGGAAGCTTAAACCCTTATTAATTACGAGCGTAGTTTCTTAGTTGAGGTCAATCGGAGACTGAAAATAAATCTCTCCCCAGGATTCTCAACTATTTCAAGTGCATTCGTAACAAACACTCCATTGTACTATCGGGGTTGCAGATTGGTATGCCTGAATACGTGGGTACTTTCCGTAGTTGTGCTGTTTCTTCATAATCTTAACACGTAGCGTAGGTACTTACACCATTAATAAAAACTTTCTGGATTACACACGGTGCTAAGTAAAATACAATGTTCTGTCATAATAATGTTTATTTAACGAGTACGTTTTTGTTGTTTCGAGGGTCCCGGCTCGGCTGAGTGATGTCGCACGTGACTGGCGGAGGCGTCATCTGACTTACCTCATAAATACCTCGCTGGGTGTCACGGCGCAACCTGCAGCGTTACTGTTGCAAATAAGTAAAGATAAAAGCATTCCCCCGCCAAGATATTAAGATGCACACTATACAAAGTAAATACAATGTAAGGGTTATAGTGAGTAGTTTAGGGTCAAAAAGGGAGGCGTTATAAGTTATAAGAAAAGCCTAGCGGTACCACGACATTTCTTGCCGCATATGAAGAAAATTTATGTTTTACATGCATGCTACACTGTATTTTTATATACTTCTTGTGATTTGAAGAACCACCCCCACCCGCGCGCTATTAGCGGAGTTATTCATATGCGGCAAGAAATGTCGTGGTGCCGCCGCTGGTAGGTTATATGACCATAAGAGCCGGCGTGACAACAATCATCCGACAGGTATGCAATTGCCTTTGTTGAGTAGGTTATGTAATTTCCCTTCTACTTTGTTAAACTACATAAATGCAAACATAATTATATATCCTAACGTGTTTTGATGTATTGCTCAGTCTAATTATACAAACATAAAGCTTGTCCGGCTGCCTATCAGATAAAGGTTGTTGCGTTAGATCCTGACACCAGCCTTCTGTTTACCTATTCAGACATTAGGTAAACATTTTGAATCGCTTTCATATAATGATATTGGTCTTAATGGAAGTGATATAAGCAATTTGAATCGTTACAGGTTGGTTAACGTTGTCATGAATGTTATTAGCGCTAATTAATCGCCACGATTGTAATAATTTCATTATATGATTATTAACATATTATTTGCCGTTCATGCGATATCGTATTTTAAAAATTAATGAAATTCTAGCTAAAAAAATATAGCGGTGCAATATGGTCACAGTCGTTCTTATGATATATTAGGTAAGTAGTAGTCGTCTTTTATCAGCGTAATGATATGATATGAGTATGATATAATTAATAACAAAATAGCGGAAGCAGTTGGTATTGGTCAAAATACGCACTTTAAATATACAGATTTTTAGAAAAAAATACAAAATACCTACCGTTTTATAGACCATCCTAGTTTGCTTCATTGTGGATTTATTAAACCAAATTCATATAGTTTTCTTTTGTGTTTCACATAGAACAGCAAAACAAAGTATAAATTAGACTAAAGAAGATTAGAGGATATACCTGTGTATATGTATGGTATGTAGTAGAAGGAGACAGTGGGCCGTGTGTGAAACCATGCCTATAAGTAAGTAGTGATAGAGCAAGTACCTACTTGCTATACAGCACAGCAGCACAGCAGTGTGGTAACAGACTGACTGGTATATTTTTTTATGAAAAATATTTGCGTTTCCATCCAGCAATATAACCTATTTCAACTCCGAGAGTGTTCATTTCGTTCACAGAATTGGGTATTTCACACATGTTAAAATTTATACCATAGTGTGGTTGTATAGATGGAAAACCATCAAATTATGACAATAAATAGTAAATTAGACAAATTAATCAAAATCTTTTTACTTTAAAGAGAACTTTAAAGAGTCTCTCAAGTCAAAATGTTTTTTTTTAATAGTATAAATGTAAATTGAAAGTTACCAATATAGAATTCTCATGTTTCAATAAAAAAGAAATTGTAGGGCAACATTACGACTAAAATGACAAATTACTCGGTTTGCTATACAACGGGATTACGTGGGTCAATCAACTTTTTCTTGTTGTTATTCTGTCCCGTCAGCGAGGAGACAACAGTAACCATGTTTCTTAGAAAAATGTTTATAAATAACATGGACTTCAAGCATGCTCAGGAGATGACCCATGTCCAAATGGATTTATACTTTTCGCTAAAACCCATGTTTGATAGATGTAAACCCTATAAAATCACACTTTTAAAAAGTGACTCAGGAGACGTAACCATGGTAACAAGCAACAAAGAATAGTTGATCCACCCAATGTAGCCATTGCACTGTGACGTCACATTTCACTGCCCATCAGTATGGGGCATTTTCAGTGCTCGTCAGCTATGCTGTACTTTACCTCCCGTTTTCGTCCTTTATGTTGCTCTAATTGTATTTGGTCCCATACAAACGATATATAGCGATAGACAAGGTTAAGCAACGTCGGCCCAGGTCAACTTTTGGATGAGTGATCCGCTTTCAGTGGTTATTAACTGAGCGTTCCTTTCCTTTGGAAGGCACGTTAAGCCGTTCATCCCAGCTGCTGTCATAAACAGCAGTCGTAAAGCCAAGTTAGAGAGCGGCTTGAGAACTTCTAACATTCAAGTTGCCCACTCACTTGTCAAGCCTAATCATAATAAGGTCTAGTTTCCCCTTGGGTTGGAAGGCCAGATGGCAGTCGTTTCCGTAAAAACTAGGGCCTACGCCAATTCATGAGCATCCTTCAGGATGAAATTTGTAATGGGATAATGCTAGGAGAATGATAAATAACCTAATGTAACTTAGTCTTTATTTACATTGTACAATGGCTTCACGTTTGAAATAGGTATTTAAATCTTTATCAAATGATCACATTGCCATTAGATTAAAATGTAGGTAACATTCTTCATATTAATACAACAAGTTCTGACCCAAAAACTGTTTTTTATTTTATTTATTTGAATGGTAGATTTAAGAGAAGCGAGATGGAATACTAGGTACCTATCAAGTTAGTTCGTTAGTGGTGGAGGGCTCTGCAGACGGCTCGCAACTGTGCACCCCTTTGATGTCGCCGCCGGTAGTGGGTCCTTGGCCTTATTACCTAATTATATATTTGCTATAGTTACTTGCCTAACTTAACCAGTATGGATACAATACTACTTTTTAAATATGTTTTCTTATTTACTGTGGAAAACAAATTTCCCACATTACTTATGAATCAAAAAACCCAGTATGTGCCAGTAATCATGTAAGATTTCTTTGACGTTTGCAGCATTATGATGATTATGATATGAATTTCCTGTATTTTTTACTTATAATATATTCAAATTTATAGTTTCATGCATACATAAATGTGAAAAAATTTCTTTTGTCACATTTGGACTCTATTTATATTGAATCTATTTATATACGTTACCATAGTATTAATTTATTTCAGACGCAATATTTTATTGTTTACGAATAAATAAACTAGAAAAATTGAAAATCGAAATTGTAATAGAGTGCTAAAGTGCTAATTAATACTATGATATGTACGCAATCAAAGCCAAAAAGGGTAACGTTCAGATAGTTTGAGTTGTTTAATATTGAGTTTGAATTCAGTAATCAGGTGGTACCCTTGGCCAATATTTGGGCATTTGATTAACTGGCGATTGCTAAAAGCAATTTGAAACAATTTTCGGTCCCAAATTTGCTTCGGTGGAATTAACAAACACAGAGGCGAGAAGTTCCGGTTTTCAGCAAGGCACTGAAACTTTAAACGAGAGTTAACTATCTTCGGATGATTCGTTATCTCCTTAATCCCTATGACTACCTATCCTGTAAAAGGTTTTAGTGCCTACACCTCTACGTGTTTTATTTAAATATATCGTCCAAAAGGAGTAATATTTACAGAACAGTCAGGTTCTGAGTGCACGGTACTCGTATATTTCACATCGGCCTGCAAGCGGAGTCTAAAAGAATAATAGACGCAACATACTGCCGGGTGCTGCGCATGACTCTAGGAATTTACAAGCAGAGAGAAGTTAACAATTTCATTTTTATAGGTGAACAACCCAGGATATTGCAGACGGTTCTAATTTCCGCCGGCCGCCCTCCGGCTGCTATGCTGAGTTATTACGTATTTTACAGTAAATATTTTCCCTGCCTCACCTGAATTAATGCCGAAAGAACGTACAACGCGTATGCTACATACATAAAATATGTATTGGAAACATAAATTCAAGTTGTAAAAATATCAATTGTTACTAAACTTACAACCAAGCAAGTGATCGCCGATCCTATTTTGGAAACGAAATAATGAGTGAACAATTCTGAAATCTTCTTTTCCAAATATTTTATTAAAATGATAACTTGGCCAACAAACTGCCATTAGTTTGACCTAAGTTTATTTTGAATATAAATAAATAAATAAAATTAAAAAGTAAAGTAAATCCGAAATGAAACCGTTGACTTTAATGTGTATGTCGTCGAATACACTTTGTATGGACTAAGTCAACTTAACAACAGTAATAAATTGATATTGTATGTAGAAAGAACGAGTTTAATAATATAATTTAATTTTGAAAATGTATCACACTCTACAACAGGGCCAGTAATATACTTTCTATGTTTCACGTATCCTAGGCATGTTGATAGATATCTCTTTTTTCAAGAGCTGAGATAAAACAGGTACAGTCAGATAATATTATTAGCAGTACGCCACTGAACGATCCGTGGCCCTTAATTATTCTTCAAAAATGAAATAACTTACATTCAAAGATCAATTGATACATCGTTTATATAACATTTTGATAAAATTGGAAATAGCACGTTTGGGCCATATAGCGTGATTTTATCATTTACTCAGCCATAATTAATCGAATGGGACGTGGAATCGCGCCCGCGCCACGTTCCCAGTATTGTCGGGAAATACATACCTACAAACAAACCTCTAAACCCTGTCATCATCCCTCATGTATCAAAGAAAAATATAAATATAGTTTATTCATAATGTCAATATTATATTCAACATATAAAATACAATAAAAGTCTAGCCAGAAAAAAAGTGTTAATTAATATGAAGCCCGCGAAATAAGACTTATGATATCTACCTGTATTCACTTTTATTTATGTAAGGAATCTTAGGTTGTTTATTTATAGCTCTATAGGTTTTTTAAAAATTAAAATAGGTATAGTTTGGCGTGTAAGACTGACCCATTTTATTTCTTTATATTGCACTAGAATTGAATGTTGAATTTTTTGATTATTTCCAGTACCTACATAAGAAAAAGACTTTGTGTTTGTTACCGTTATGTTTTAAGTTACATGTTTTTATTTTCATTAATCATGCATTGTCAACAACATTAATTAAACGTAGATTCATTATAATACTATTTAGATATACCTATGTTTATAAACGATGTAATAAATGTTTTACTATACAAGTAAAATATGTCATATAGAAAACTGGAAGACAGCACGCGCCCTTATAATTGCTTTTTAATCAATCCTTTACCACGATATTAGTGATGGTAATTTATATCATAATTAAGGCTTCACGTAATCGTGCCGTTAAGTAAAAGTAAAGATATTCACATTAGGTGAGTTCCGTATCAAGTAAACATGTTAAGCGGAGAGGAGTGGTTCTCATACTTAAGTCGGCGAATAAGGTCCTACTGTAACGTCTTCAGATGCTTTCAGCTAATAGTTGCGCCTCATATACCATAGAGTACACTCATTAAATAATAATCTCGGGAGAGCGTGCACAAACAATTTAATTTGTTTCTATTAACGATCTCAATTAGAGAGTCGGAGTAGCAATTACCAGCTAATGGATCCCGCGGCACTGAGATTTCAGTAACCCACGATTAAAATAATGAACCTTCTTTGTCCCTCACGTCGGGTATCCATTTAAACTGTTATCTGCGATCCGTTACACTCCCGAAACCTTATTAGGGATCTAAAACATTTCGTTGAATGTGTATGTGTACTGTTAATACGAGTACCAACAAATTGTCCTTATGTCCATATCAGCTTCTGAAGGCGGTGAACAGGACCAATTTTCAGATATATAATTCTTGAACATATATTATAACTGTTTAGTTAATTATAGCCGAACCATGATAATTTAAAATTAAGGTCTACAGAAAAAAATCTGAAAATGAATCTATTTTTTTCTTTCTTTCCTCGGCCTACTCAATAAATTAACATTAAACGGTTTAAAATAACGGTATATTACATCATATAAGATCTCATAAGAAGAAATATTCCTAAAACTACAAAATCAGATATTTATCAAAATTTCTCCAAAAAGGCCATTCCCAAAGATAGTTGCATCCAGTTTTTGTCGTGCGCGGAAGACATAAGCGTGTCTCTTACACGGGGGGCTGGTGTACAGAGTCAACGCCTCCCCATAAGAAAGGTTTAGAAGGTCGGCTACCCAAAGGTTGTATGGAAGAGATCGTTCATTAGCCATAAGACCACCTGTTGTTTAACTCTATTTTAAGCATTTTGTACTGTTTTTCTGTTCTTGTTATGTTTTTAAATATTTCAGTTTATGGACGAAAATTAATTCATTCCATTTTGCACTGTGTTTGGTTTGAAGTGTGCAATAAAGAGTATTTGTCAATACAATACAATTATTGTATTGTATTGTTTACGTGTATTTTATCTACTACTACCCTTGTGTTAATTGGTATGTCACGGTCATGAAACTTGGCTAACTCTCAAGCAATATCTACATTTAAAATATGTTATAGTGTGTTTTTTAGGCATATTTAAAATGTTTTTGTCTTACAAACTCCACTCCATTACCGTGTGAATGGTCCATTAAGCCACAGAAGCGCAATGATCTGGTGATTCGATGTTTTTGGCAACAGCCGTCGTTAGCAAAGTGGATAGTGCGAGATGCGTTTAGTTATGCATCATTAGGCGCGGTATCGGGCAGTGCTAAGTCGCATATTTCACGTCGGCCTTGCCGGCTCCAGGCAACACACGGCTGCGAGGCCCGAATAGCAACCAAAAAACTCATGAATAAATTGGAGGCATGTACTAGGTATCTCAAGTATATTATGTATGTGAGTTATGTTTGGAATAACTTTAATGGTATGCTGTGGGATTTCTTTGCCGCCTCAACACAGCATTTTGATCTATTGTGGCAGTTGGAATAACTATGTGATACTGTCTTGAAAATATGCCTGTATGTTTTCAAACTTAAAAAATCTGTTTATTAGGACTTGTCAAAAGGAATCATGTCAGTATTATATTAATATAGGCAGTGAAACAAAAATACATACTTGGCGGGTAAACTCTCAGTTAAAATTATAAGTAAAGCAATTTCAGTAAATTCATCACTTAAGGGTGTAAAAAGGGGGTTGAATGTTTGTATGGAAATATAGAGTAATTTTCAAAGTAGAGGAAGTTATCAAAAAAACTGGACTACCAGTGCGAAGCCAGGGCGGGTCGCTATATTTCATATTCCTTTCTGTATTATGGCCTAACAATGGCCTAGCATTTATTAGTAGGTATTTCAAGAGGGCAAACATTTAATTTAGTCAACGCGAAGTTTAACGTAATTCAATAAATTGGTGGTCCAATTTATAGCAATTTAATGGATAATGGGTAAAGTCCGAGAATTTTCGAGTCACGGTAATCTAAAGGGTATTATGGGGTAAAGTCCGAGAATTTTCCAGTCACGGTCTACGATGTTAACTGTCTTAGGTTGACGTTTATCGCGGGCATCGGAAATTCAATTACGGCTTTCGCCGGTCGCATTATGAAGCGGCACCTTCGTCACCGCCTCTTCAACGCCGACATTGTTACGGGTAAGTAAATGGGCACCTTGGGAAGGCTTAATCCTTCGCGCAACTTTGACACCTACTCTTATAGGTTATAAAGGTTCCATAAGCAATTCCATAGGCTTGTAATAGTGTTATTTTAGCTTAACAACATTTGTGGTTTTAACCCGTACTTTTGATGAGTACTATATTTATATGTCATTGGCACTATGAGTTTGTCTATTCATGATCGCTTTATATAGCATGATTTTGTGTACGTATGTAGTACACGTTGTGTTGAGTTTTTTAGGATTAGAGATTTTAGGTTTGCTGCGTTCTGCACGCATCCGTTCTAGTTTTTTCTACGAAGGTCAAACGTCATCAAGAATCTTTCGTACTTCCATACATGCAAAAAAATCGAGGGTGTACCCTATTTTATGTCACCAATCCACTTTGGGCCAGCTTGGACTATATGTTTCCAGGTCTTTAAGCTGCAGGCAATAAATGCTATTTATAAGCTGATGATGACGTAATTACAATACAAATACTCTTTATTGCACACAAACACATTTACAAGTGCATAGAACAGTTTCAGGTACGAATTACATATAAACATAAAATAATTAGAAGAGAACAAAGCGGCCGTAAAGTGATAAATTTCAGGACGAATTTTATTAAAATTTCCATCACGACAGTAACTAGAGGTGAAAATATTCGACCAACAAATTGGATTAGTGAATAATAATTACCCATAAACAAATGCAAGGGTCTTAACCACGCTCAGGGCTTAGGGTGACTTTGTGCTGATTGAAATTTAAATGTGACTTTTAGTGTTATTTACTGTTCAAGTTACTAAGTCTGTATTAAATATTTTATCCTCTTTACGATCAAGGTTTTTATTAGACTTAATTTAATATTTAGTACAATTGGAAAAACCAATTACGTTACATATACATAGTCAAAACTAAATATATTTCCAACCTGATGATAATTTCAAGTAAAATGTTTTATCTCAGCAGCTATAATAAGCCTAGTTTGGTGTGAGAAATCAGTGAGTAAAATGAGCTTTCGCTCACTCCGTGAGACAAAGTAAAGCACTGCCATTTCGTAGTTCGGGGTCTGTTACAAATTCGATATATTTGAACTTCATTCCCTTTGAATTCATTACGAAAAAAGGAAGTGCCAGAAATAGGTCGATTCGACATCACTTAAACATTCAAATTTTATAGTAAACCCCCAAGACGCGCTAAAATATGATCCCCTTGTTGCACAAAACAAAAAGTTATCAATAATTAATAATATTATATTTAACAATTTTATTTTTGTAAACGAAATACACCGGAGCTATTTCAGATTCCTACTTTCTTGCCCTACAGGTATAGGCGCTAATTAATGTTGAATATTGTAAAATTAACAAGAAAATATTAGTCACCATCAGGGTTGAAAGCTGTATTTTAAAAAACAGTACGTTAAGTTCTTAGTTTGCATGCGATCTAACTCGTGCGAGACATGCTTCCATATTGGGATGCATCTTGGTTTGCACAAATTTGAAAGCCATAATGCCGGTGGCCGGTGTGCATAAACACTTTTGTTATAATATTCTTTGCGCATAAATAGTGTTAATCATTAATAGATCTGAATAAATTTTATGACCATAACGCACGCATAAGTAAGGAATGTCATCTAGTTTTGACGCAAATCAACCTAATAAATCAAAATCATTAAACAGCATAATGTTTTAATGCATATCGTGTTTTGGCGCACAATACTGAACAACATATATATTATTATCAAGCTCCATAATAATTAAAAAAATTAGGTTCTGGAGCTTCGCCGTCCACTACCAAGGCACGCTCGCTTCGCTTGCTCGGCTCGAGCGCCGTATGGTTGCAGTTATCTATCTAACCACTCACTCTTGCTTCGCTCGTCATACCTACAGCGACCTGCGTTAGGGTAGAATATGTAGAAGAATATTTGGCACGGTTTTGCCATGCTTGCGAGGAAGCAAACACGCATGCATGTATACAAGCAAGCAAGCTAACAAGCACGCATGCATACATGCAAGTACGCTTGCTTGTTTGTAGCAAGCAAGCATGATTTTTCAAGGCGCATAAAAAACCTTAACACGAGAAAAGTAAGGCGGGAGCTCCGCTTCGCTTCCCACCTTAATCTTTTGAACCCCTTAGTTGTTTTGTTTTGACATTTCATAAATTATTTGATAAGTCGTATAAATTGACTTAGGATAATTTATATCGTATTTTTATATTATGATCTAAATAAATCTATCCTTATTACTACAAAAATTATGATCTTCAAAATTAATGACCTGAAATTTTATGATATTCAACATTATGGCTTAACAAAATATGACTGAAAGTATTGTGCGCAGGATCATTAAAGACGATTGATGAGCAACTACTTTATGCGAAATGAGTTATGACAATCGAAATTATGACAACAATTTTTATTCCACTACAGGGAATACAAAGTAAAAGCATATGATACCTATTACTAAAGTTTAATATGTCCTCACTACTGAGGTGAAAGTTGTATGTGTCACAAAAAGCAAAATTATTTGCATCTCGTGCTTTTGCGTCCCTCGCTACGCTCGTGATTCAATTTTAGAATATTTGCCTTGCTCGGGACTTAAAATCAGCACTCTCAGCAAAAAACAACATTGCACTTTTCTTGCACAAATAGCCATTTAATTTCATTCTATTTAATCTAATAAGTATTAAAAGGCGTTTCTAGAGGAATATTTTGTAAACAATCGTACCCAGTTCAAGAGCTGTGTAACTTACATTTGTATGTAGCTAAATGGAAAGTTGCCAAACTGCGAGAATTTCCGAGCAATTTCATCCTTCCTACCTTGCCCTACAACAAATCAAAACTTTTCTGTACTGTTCTGTGTATCAGAAATGTGAAATGTTTCTCAAATCTCTAGTTAATTAATTGCTTTGCTGAGTATTTACCGGATGCTGTGAAAGTGAGTTCAGCTTTAGTTGTTTGTGATTTCAATCTGATTGCCTTTATTGTTTACATTCTTTACATATAACGGTAAACAATATTAACGGACCTATATTTATCCCTTATTATTTTGAACATACTTTTTTCCCGTGGTACGCCTCCAAACGTATGGTAATGCTCCGGATTAAGCTATGGAAATTCTAATACCTAAGTGCCTGAATGTATTCGGAATTATTCATTCGGGCCAATTCGAGCAGTTTGTGAGGCGGTCGGAGATTTATGTCTCCCAACTTTACCTAAGTAACGTACGGTCACGACGGCATTCCATGGGCATAAATCAAACGATTCTGTCCCTCAGTTCGTGGCACAGCCGACCTCGCTGCGCCAACCCTCGCAATACACCGGGGAATTAAAAAGGTTTTAAGCAAATAATCTAACCAATAAATTGCTCTTGGGACTGCATGATTTTATTGAAAGGTCCACGCCACGGTCAATAGTGTTGACCTCATAATATTATTCAAAGATCATTGAATTGCTAATAGGCTCTAATTAAATGTTTGAAATACCTATACCTCCTTATTTCTTGGACCGATTATTTTTAATGAACATAGAGCACAACAATACAATCGTTAAGTAATTCCTTTTTGCTAATCCTTTAATAATGTTACTTGTTGTATAAACAAATAGACACACATTGTACGTATTGTTAAAAAAAAAATTGCGCTGTGCCTCTAGCCTGGGTCCAGTGAAACCTGTCATACTGTCCAGTATCGTTAATTAAAATTCAAATCATTAAATCATTTTATTTTAATTCATTAAAATAAAATGTATATTCGTTCGACCTATTTCATCTGACCTTGACTGTCAAAAAAATTAACTCTAAACTAATTTATATTTAATAAATACTTGCTGATGCATCTTAGGCTACTGCAAAAAAAGATTTTCAAGGAGAATCAAGTATAAATAATGAACTTTGGAGGAAAAAAGTGTGTGCCAGCTCCGACGCACGACTGGAGTTTACTCTTTACGAACGATTATAAAATATATTAAGTAAAGATTAGTAAACAATTATATAAATTAGTAAATGAGGATAAATGAACTCGTTTTTTATATTACCGCAAAGTGGGGTTGTTTGAGACCCAAGGGGACCCACTTTACAGTACTTACTGAAATCATGCATGTTACCTTGGACCTCTCCTGTTTGTCC
This sequence comes from Epiblema foenella, assembly GCA_963556455.1. Taxonomy (NCBI): domain Eukaryota; kingdom Metazoa; phylum Arthropoda; class Insecta; order Lepidoptera; family Tortricidae; genus Epiblema; species Epiblema foenella. Next base: position 13,314,958 of record OY747102.1, read on the forward strand.
TGTTAATAAACGACTTGCCAGAGGTGCTGCAAAACTCCTCTATATTAATGTTCGCGGATGACGTCAAACTTGTGAGAGCTTGTAAAACGGTGGCCGATTGCGAAGCGCTTCAGCGCGATATCGACGCGGTTTTTGAATGGAGCTTAAACAATTAATTGTTATTTAATCCTGACAAGTGCGAAATGATGTCATATACTCTGTCGCGAGCCCCTCTGATACATCAGTACTCTCTGGGCGGCGCGGTGATGACGCGCGTGGAGCGCGTGCGCGACCTGGGCGTGCAGTTCGACGCGCAGCTGACGTTCCACGCGCACGCGCTGCACGTCGTCGACGTCGCGAACCGTCGCCTCGGCTTTGTCTTGCGGAATACGGCTAACCTAACTCCTGTGGCCACGAGAACCGTATACGCTGCCCTAGTTCGCAGCGTGCTAGAAACGAACGCAGTAGTGTGGAATCCGCACGAGGCCAAATATATCATTCTCTTGGAACAAATCCAAAAAAGATTCCTCAGAACCCTATACAGGAAATCGTTTACGTATTATCCTTACTTGTACCCGACACTTTTTATACAAGGTCGACTAGGTTATCAGTCGCTAGAGGTCAGAAGATCCTTAGCCCTAGCTAAATTTGCTATTAATGTCATAAGAAACAGACTGGACTGCAACGGCCTCGTGGAAATTTTTACGCAAGTAATAGTCCTTAATTTACAAATATGCGCATACCTACACGGGAGCGCACGCGACCAGTGCTGGCGACGGCGCCGGCGCGCACGGCGCGGGGCGCGCAGGCCCCGGCCGCGCGCGCGCTCCGGCTCTTCAACTCGGCACTCGAAGCAGCTCCGCACGCCGATATATTTATGACTGAGATAGAATGTTCGATGACGGAATGCAAGAAGGTGATAGAGAAGAATTCAAGGAAAAGTACAATTTTATAACTACATATTTACAAATTGGACATGAAATATTGTATAATTAATAATTAATTTTTAATCATAATTCCAAATGTATTAATAGAATTTTAATATTTGACATAGTTTACCCTTAAATCTGTCCTTGGCAAGTGCATGCTGGAGCTAGCTAGATATATATATTTTTATGACGAACTGTACCTACCTATATCTACTATAAGTAGTGGTACAATTTTTAGAAAATGTATATAATGTATGACTAACAACGATTTGGTGATATCATGTATTACTGTCATGTTGTAAGTATATTGAATAAACGAATATTACTAAATGTGGCACTGGAATAGAATTTCATGCGCCCTGCCTACCTCTTTTGGGAATACAGCCGTGAGTTTATGTATGTATGTACGTGGAACAATAATAGCTTAGCAGATAATTAATAATAAGTAATAAAGGAATGTTGAGATCAACGTATTGAAAACTTGGTGGGTGAACACCGCCTACACTAGAATAATGAAGGTAATGAAGATTGGTAGCCAGTAGGTAGTCTGTATTTTCTTAAGTCGTTATTTCTCGCGGAAGATTTAATTAAAATGAATCTTTTTAGGACGCAGATTTTTGGACACAAAAGTTGAAAAGGTAAAAGCATTTTAAGATGTACTGCTGTCGAGGTGGTAGGTTATGCTCTTTCAGTATACAGTGTGATTATTAAACGTTCATTCACCTTTCCCAATTTATTAGGGTTCCGTACCAAAATGGTAAAAAAGGAACCCTTATGGTTTCACTTTGTCTGTTTGTCACATCGCTAAATATCTCAAGAACTACTTACTTATGATTTGAAATTTGAAACAGTTACAAAGAAGGCTAACCTAGATGCATAGAACATGGGGTGCTATGTCAGGTAACCTCCTCGAGTGTCTGGGCTCTTCCAATTCCCCTTGATCCGGTTGATCCGCGGTAAAGGGAAGAGTCCAGGCCGGTGCGCCCTGGAGGCAACGGCAGGTGATCATTTAGTGGACCCTAAGTGATCACCTGCCGATGCTACCAATAACCTGACAGGGGGGGATGGGGGGTTCCGCATCAGGGAGTCGCAAGGCTCCCCAGATGCGGCGGTGAGGGTCAGGAGGCGGGGTAGGGGCGTTTGTCCTCCCGTTGCCTGTTTGGGGGGCACTGCGGACAGGGTAACTAGGGACCTGTGCCGTTGCGAGGTGGCCGCTCCGATTCCGGTTGGCAGAGGGCCTAGAACCGGATCGGATGCGGCGTGGTTGCGGGGTAGGGGCATTTGTCCTCCCGCGGCCTGTCGAGGTGTGCTACGGGGTAGGGGCGTTTGTCCTCCCGTAGCGGTGGTGCACCGGGGTAGGGGTATTTGCCCTCTCGGTGCCGTGAGGGTGGGACCGGGACACCGTGTGTCTGGTGCCGGTCCCAGGTTCCCCGGGGGTGTAGGGAACCAGGGGAGGGAAAGCACAGTGTTCATGCTGCAGTGTGCTTTTTCGGAGAGGGTTCGCCCTAGGGCGAAGGTGCCGGTGATGTCGTGGTAGAATGTTCGCGATCCCATGGCATCACCACCAAGGCACGTGAGGGAAGCATCCCAGAGTTTTAGTGGGTAGGCTAGTCCCTTCTGGACTGGAGAGCCCCACATAACCAATGCGTAATTTCTGGTTTTCCCCCGGAACCTTAGGTTACGTAGTGGTATGCAGTTTCATGCATTTCTCTGAGTCAAAAAAAAAAAAAAAAGATGCATAGAACATGTTTTTTTAATATATTTTTTTTTATTTTCTGTGAAAAATGACAGATAAAAGGTGGTTTAAAAATTTGAAAGTCTAGTGAACATATCAAGTGGGGTCTCATATGAAAGGACTTGAGTTGCATTTTCTGAAACAATTTCTTTTTTTACGTTGAGTGATTTTCGATTTATGACGGAAAATGTAAAAAAAATACCGTTCATCCCCCTTTATCTCCAAAGTTTACCAAGGAAAAAATATGAAATTATTACATAACATTGATATCAATGTATATTTTACAGAAAAATAATATATATATATATATATGTATTAGCTCTATCTAGTTTTTTTTTTATCATCAAAAAACATTTATATACTAAATTTGTAATTTAATCACCTTTGCATGTATTTTTGATTTACAAACTCTTACGCGATTATGCTGAAAGTACCTTCTTTCAAATAAAATTGATATCGGTTCACATGTTAAAGAATTATCCTTGAAAACCACCATACATACTAAGTATGTATGTATGTAAGCACTTTATTGTACACAATAACAGGTTAAAACAATATACATGTCACGTAAGAAGTTAGCTAAGTTATTCAGTCGCTCAAATTTGTAACAAAATTTGCCGATAGATGGCGCTGTACCCATGGCGTTCAATTTCTACAGCATGTTGTTGATATTTTCCTGAATTAATATAGTGAGAATGTTATTGAAAACCCGTCGTCTACCGGGTCCCTGTGATCCCCGGGCTCATTACAAAAGAATGCTGTTGTTTATTTTTTTCGCCGGGAGATGACGGCTTAATAGGGATGTGTACCGGACATCTGTGTACGGAACCCTCGGTGCGCGAATCGGACTCGAACTTGACCGGGGTTTATTCTGTATGTTATTTGTAGAATACAGTATGTTTAACAATTCATATTGGTGAAAAATCGAAGTTAATGTGGCTTTGCTGCTGTAACATAACAGTTGTATACCAAATACACAAATTATTATAAATAGGTATGTAGGTATATACAATCGTACATAACGCATTATCACGCGTATTTCCTGGCGGGATAGATTCGTCATGAGAGTGCACCGGAGGTCGGTACTATATATCTGAAAGTTTGGGTACTTAATTTTGTGTCATGCATGGTATTGTATTATCTCAAATGTTTATATTTCCATTCCAAACTACCAATTTTAATGCAAACTGCAGGTGGGGTTATTACTTCTCGTTGTCTCAGTAGTGAATATAATATTTCCGGAAAATCAATAGAATTTCCTTGAGCTCCCACCCCGGTACGCTTGTTCTTGTCACTGCAGAGTAAACGTCGCAGGCAAACGTCGCTCCTGCATTCTGTACATATTTGAACCTCCAATAGCCGCAATGAATACTGAAAACGTATTTATATTTAGTTCCTTTGTAAATACACTGCGTGTACTCGGTGTAAAAGAGCGAAAGGTTAATCTTTTTAGCTTCTTATCTCCATATCTGTTTTTAGGGGTCCGTACCCAAAAAGTAAAACGGAACCCTATTAATAAGACTTCGCTATCCATCCGTCCGGCTGTCACCAAGCTGTATCTTATGAACCGTGATAGTTAGACAGTTGAAGTATTCACAGATGATGTATATCTGTTGCCGCTATAACAACAATCCTAAAAAACAGAACAAAATAAATATTTAAGGGGGCGTCCATACAACGAACGTGATTTTATTTGCCGTTTTTATAGATAATGATACGGAACCCTTCGTGCGCTAGTCCGACTCGCACTTGGCCAGTTTTCTTAAGTCGTGTACCTAATTCAGCAATTTAGAAAAGTGAAATTTCACAACGAAATGTCATCTCAGTAGCCCGAGTACGAGTACGAATACAATCGAACTCACAAAGGGCTTAACACCTTTGTACCTTGTCGGTTTAAAGTCATGTTTAAACTGTCATACTAATATTTTCAACGGGTGAAAACGACAAAGTACCAAATTGTACAGCTACTTATGAGTTCCACTGTACCTGCACCTTATATAAAGCGATAGGAGTGCGCGGTTGAGAGAGTTGCCTGGGGAAAATCCAGGGGAAAACCTCCGACACGACCACTCGTGTGGTTTGGAACACTGGAATACTCTAAGAGTTTGCGCTCCAGTAAGATTGGTTGAGCGGTTTTAACCGAATCTGAGGTGTGAGTGGAATCGAGCTACTGGGAGTTTTGTCGCTGGTTCATTAAACCTAGCCTACCTGAGAAGAGTCCAGCAAGAAACTCAGCTAGGCTCGACCTGGGTCGGACTGACTCTACCTGGTGTGCGGCGGTACCGGGACGAAAAGGGACTATATGTGTCAGTGTTATCGCGCTCGTGCGGTGGACGTCCCCGCCGGCGGGATTGCCTAAGTGTACGCGTCGTGTCTGAGTTAAACGCCGTAAGCGCAGCGTTCCATCTTTCGATGGACGCTGTGATTCCGTCGTCCGTAAGCTACACTTGCATAAAACATGATTGGACGAACACAAGTTTTGTAGAGTGTCAGCTTATTTCTAAGTGACATTTTACTAAACTTGTTAATCATTGGCCCAAGCCTTCCTAGCACGAACAACGCACGGTAGCGTACCCTACTGATGTGGTTACGGAAAGTCAGTTTTCTGTTGAGGGTTACTCCAAGATATTTCACTTCGTTGGCCCAGGGGATGGGCCTGTCAAACATCTGGATCGGAGCCACCCGCCTTTCCGTGCTAACGCGATCAGACGGGTGGAAGACTATCGCAGTGCTTTTTTCCGGATTGACTTCGATACGCCAAATATTAAACCAACGACCTAAATAAAGAGTACTTACAATGAGTCGTAAAGAGCGCGGTATCGTCCGCGAACAACCCCAGTTGCACTTTAGGGTGCCTGGGAATGTCGTTCGTGAATAACGAAGAAAGAGTGCGAGAGAGCACGGAGCCTTGCGGGACTCCAGCCCAGATGGGGTGTGGGTCCGAGTACGTTCCTTCCAGTCTGTATCGAAAGCTTCGATCGCTGAGAACACTTAAAAAATTGTTTAAACGTTTTTAACTCTATATTTAAGTATCTGTTACCTTCGTTTTCGAGACAGGTTGAACCGGTTACGGGTTACACCCGTTTAAATAAATCTTCATGTATGTTTACAATTCGCAAGAGGTTAAAATGTTATACAGATATGATATGTTTCTGATGAGCTCCCAAGGGTGCGCTGTGTTGAGTTGGGAGTGGGAGACCTACATGTTAATGTAATCAGGTTGGTCCTTAAGTTGCATGTTTCTCTTGTTCATTTTATGCCATGTATATTGTAAGTACTCGTCATCATCATCATCATCATCATCATCATATCAGCCGAAAGACATCCAGTGCTGGACATAGACCTCCCCCAAAGAGTGCCATAATGGCCGGTCCTTCGCCACTTGCATCCAGCGGTTGTAAGTACTGAATAAGCGAAATAAAAGTTATTACCACGCGACGGATAAATAAAATTTCATGAATACCTAAATAAAAAGGTAATTTACAAAATCCCATGTAAATGCCGTTGTAAATTGAGCAGTCATCGTGATAATGTGTATATTAATTTCATTGAACACTCGCGTGGTAATAAAAAGTTATTGCCACGCGAGTGCTCAATGAAATTTGATGAATAAATACAAAGGTAATTTACAAAATCCCATATAAATACACCCGTAAATTGAGCAGTCATCGCGATAATGTGAATACATAATAATTTCATTGAGCACTCGCGTGGTAATAAAAAATTATTACCATTCGAGTGCTCAATGAAATTTGGTGAACAAATACAAAGGTAATTTACAAAATCCCATATAAATGCCGCTGTAAACTGTGATAATGTGTATATATTTCATGTAAAATAACATTGCGGTACAGTAGTTGTTGCCAAATCCATTATTGTTCAGTGGAAAGTACAAAGAAAGCAGGCAATGCTGTGTCGTAATGGATTTCGTTTCTCGGACACAATACGCTCAGCTCTAGATTTAGATCGGCGATTTTCCATTCGCGGCGATGCTTTTGCTATGATGATACAATTTTCAGCAACTGTCTGTTGGCAAGGTGCACGCTGCTGCATGGATATAAATTGATGCAGCATTAAGATAAATCTAAAAAACCGGCCAAGTGCGTGTCGAGCGACGCACAGTGTAGGGTTCCATAGTTGCCCGTCCATCACGTCACCGGTCATATGCGGAATTACGGACCCGTAGAAGGGTTTTTACTGATCTTAGTACTGATGATGTACTTTTTTGAGATGTTGTGTTGTATACATATTTTTGCCCTTTACGGTACGGTAATGTCTACTTAGCTGTGACAGTTTTCCTTTTAAATTCATTATATGTACTACTACCATGATTTTTTTCACATGCCTAGTTGCCACCGTTTAGCTGGCAGGGGGGGGGACACTTGACCATAGCAAAAATTATCACTTCAAAGTTTAATATGACGCCAACCGATTCTGGAATCAAAAAATACTTTTAGAAAACTTATAATATTTTTGAAAAAAGAAAAAAAATTGCACCACCACTTTACATGCATTGGAGATACCCTAAAAAAAATTTTTTTATGATTTTATTCTACCGTTTTGTCGGCGTCATTGATATATATTCATGTCAAATTACAGCTTTCTAGTACTAACGGTTACTAAGAAAAGCGGGGAACGGACGGACGGACATGGCGAAACTATAAGGGTCCTTGTTTACTACGGAACTCTAAAAACGAGCCAGGTTCGAGTCGGACGCACCACACTACTGGTTTCGTACCCACTTTTTGCATGGGCTCCCCTTTTAATTTATAATTAAAATTTTTAATGTGTTGTTTTAGTGGCGAACAGTGATGAGTACATATTCTGTAAAAAAAATAACTGCTGCGTATATATTACGATTCTTAATAAGACAAATTAATGGATAGACACATTATGTGAAATAAACAGCATAAAAACGAGTAGGCTTGCCTAAATAATTCGTCGTGTATCATAATTCGGCTTAAATATATTTTTTAAAGCGATTGGCCTTTTAGTCTCTCCTGATGGAAAGCGATGACACTTAAGCCTTGTCATCGCTTTCCATCAGGAGAGGAGGATTTAGCTCCGCTAGTTCAGTAATAGCCTATTCACTCTTGTCTTGAAGAGGCTTGAATTATAATAGGGATGTTGACACTAAGTAAGAAACTCAACTACTTCAAATTTTCTCGAAAAAGGATCAAATTCTCAACCAAATAGCGAAAAAAGTAACTCAAAAAAATAAATAATTACATAATTACAAGTCATCAAAGTTTTAAGTGGGGGCATGTTCTGTCCCTTTTTCGCAAAACGCACCTCTGTATGGAACGATCTTCATTTACTATGGCGCTTTAAGTCAGTGACGTCACTACAAATTAGTGCTTTCTCACTCTTATTAACAACATTCTAACGGTTGTAGCTTCGTTATTTTTTGAGATATTTTAATGGGATTTTCACCATTTGGCATAGTTTTATGTCTTCTTTCTTTTGGATATAATTTAGATACCAATAAATTTTGAGTCAACATCCCTATTAGTCGAAAATACAGAAGACGGGAGCAAATTCCATTCCTTTGCCGTCCGCATTAGAAAAGAGGAAGTAAACCGCTTCATGCGAATATACTAACAACATAAGGATGGCATCGCTCGCATCGTCTGGATGTCCGCTGATGGAACGGACAAGGCGAAATTAAATCGTGCAATTCCTGTGCACACTTTCCAAAATTTATCCGATAAAAATAAAACCGCCTCCAAAAAAACACTAAAAAGTAAAAAATAATTGCCTTACTTCTAATATGAGACTTGACGGTTCTTATTGAACTATGATTCAAAGAAATGTCTAAAGTTGACGAAACGGCACCGACTACAAAAATTAAAATAGGTACGTCTATTGGATCCCATCATCAGAACTAGATTCTGGTAACAATAGGACCAACCTTGAAGCATCGTATGTTTTTCACACAAAGAAAAAAAAACCAATTTGGTTCATAAACGACGGACTTCTGAGGTAGCACACATTAATAAAATAGAATAAAAAAAAGAACATACAACCAAATTGGGAATGGATGAAAATCTCAGAAATGCTTGATTTTTTCCGGTGATAGGAATAACCTCCCTTAGGACCAGAAAAAAGTTTCAGATTGTATGGCTGCGCCAATGTTTTTTGAAAAATAAAAACATTTTCGTCGCTCGCTTTCTGGGGCAATATAGTGAAAAGGGACAACAGGGGGACCGCTCTCTCGATAGCATCGCGGAACGGGCACTAATGTGCAACGCCCACATAGATTCTGTATTCTACTTGCATACGCATATTATCTGGCAGTTATCGATTTTGGAATGTAGTAAATAAACCTAATGATCTATTTTGTAAGTAACACGGTATAACTCTGTCCGAAGCATACATTTTAGTGTCACATATTTTGTATTATTAGGTATTAGTAGATATCGTATATCATTCACCTATCACCACGTCAGGCTAGTTTGTCTTCTTTCTGGGGTGCCAGGATGTGCGGGCAAGCATACATGATTTAATTGCTAAGTCAGCAACACGGAAGGCATGACGAAATGCACATAATAGTAAGATTTAAGTAGATATTATAAATATTATAATCGTTCATTGTATGTGATAGCGGAAATGTCGTTACATACGTAGAATCAATGTATATGTAGCAATTTATATCAATAAAGAGGAGAGTTCGGGAGTTGGAAGTTAGCAGTTATCAAGTCAGCCAAGTAGTTGTTTCACTCAGAATTCCTGCTTAGGCTATCTATATCACCTGTTAGGGAATCACCCTAACAACATTTCTTGTTTCAGGTTAATACTGATGTATACAATAATAAAAGGTTATTTAATGGCTTAGTGTTTTATTTTATATAAATGATATATATTATATTGTCGGGTGACAAGCAAAAGTCACTAAGTAACAAATACCTACCTAAAATTAAGCTCGTATCTCAGCATCGTTTCAGTACTGAGATATGAGGTCCCCGATGATACTATAGAACATAATATATGACATAGTTCAGCGTATTTGATCTAACGGTTGTTTTTATCCTAAAAGAAAATAATGATTTAACCATCGTCAAAACAGCTCATATTACTCTTTTTAAAATGAATTTTGCCATTATCTTCGAATTTAGGGTCTACAACACAAAATATGGATTTGTTTTTTCCAGTCGCCAGCATTTCCAACTGGACTTGGCCCAAATATTTACTGCAAATTTACCCAAACTTTGTGTAATTTCTTTTGTTTTTTCGGACAATGGGCATTTTATTTAAATAACAGAAATGTCCAAAATGCTCCAATAATTCCGTTTATTACAATAATCCCTGGATCTTCTATTTCTTCATTTAAATCTTTTTGAAGTTTATGTTATTGGTCTGTTTTAAAGAGCCAAGGACGATGAAATTCGTCGTTCAGGCAGGCAATAATCAAAGTCAGGGACAAGAAGAACAGTTCGTAATATTAAATGAATCGTAGAAAGCACAAATTGCAGCGAAAGAAACAAGGTTATGTTTGTGACGAGGAGACCTGTCAACGTCATTGTCAGTGTCAATTTGCCACAGATGTCTTTTTTTATAATGTGGTGGACCGAGGAAAGTGTGATACAGCTGCCCCAGGCCCAGAACGCAAGCGAGGAAAATGTTTTCATTATTCAAAAATCATTGCCGCAGCCGAAAAATCTTTTTCTGGTGCTAAGGGAGGTTATTCCTATCACCAGAAAAAAATCAAGCATTTCGGAGATTTTCATCCATTCCCAATAGAGAACCTCCTCATTTTTTGAAGTCGGCTAAAAATACTGACAGGCAAGCGACTCGACGGCGGTGTTCCAAGCTTTGCAATTTAGACTCAACTGACCTAAAATTACATATATGTATTAATATGTATTTGAAGTTAATGCAATTACTTATCTTTAGTTTGCTAACTGAGGTAGTTATTTTAACTTTGAGGTCTAATCTCGCGGGTATTTAGCGCTTTAGTAAACTCGGAGCACTGATGGAAAAACTTCTGCCGAAGTGAGTTTACGTGCCCGGTGTGCCGAGCAGAGCCGCGGATTGAGATATGTAACGTGAAAAACCATTTAGCTTCTGTGTTCATCCAATAACATAAAATAATTCTTATTAATCATCCAGTTTAATAATATATTAATTCAATGTGAGTAGCGTAATCGCAAGTTTTAATTACGCGGTAAAATATGTTGTAAGTAAAAATAGTAGATGCTTCTGCGCATTTGATTGATAATTAACAGTTAAATTCGTGTCTTAGAGCATCGATATTTACGAGTACCTGTACTGCACAACCACACCAACTTATTAGATCGGCCGCTTTGAGTGGAACCTATGGAGTTATTACACCTTCCTGAATTTAGCACCCTTAATAGGGGAGGAGAGTTGGAGCATCTCACTCTAACGTATTGGTACTTTAAAGGACATATAACATACACAAGTTAAGCCTTAGGCCGCGTTCGCCTACAAATTACATGTTGCGTTACGAGCCACACGATCGTTCAGTCGACTGTGACGATAATGAATTAGCCAAAGCTTTAAAATATCCAGTGTGTGAATAATAGTTAGCCCGCAATTAGTACGTAATTCTATTTTATTACCTGTGTGCGTTTGTCTTTGTCTTGTGTAATGTAAATCAATAATATGAGAATTCTTCCGTTGTACCTGGCTTCCATATAATATAATAATATGCATAAATTAAGATGAAAATTAAACATAATAATATACATAAACTGAGATGAAAATAAATGTAGGTATAAATAAGTACTTTCAAAATATCTGCTAACCAGCTGCCCAGTCGAAAGGAGGGAAACTGTATTACATGTAAATACTTAGGTACGTAACCTACGTGGCCTTTTATCCGCTAAAAACTTATGGATACGTTGACCTTCGTTTAATTTGCTCCAGGACGAGCACATTTTCCTTTCAAGGGGCCTTTAGTAAAGCTCCGTATCCCTGTCATGAAAAATAACTTGACGACTCCGATTTGGCAGAATGTGGGCCTATTTTAGACCAGCTTAAAATAATTATTATCATCATTATCATAATAGCCGAAAGGCGAGACTGCTGGACATCCCCACAAAACTGACACAATGACCGGTCCCGCCACCCGCATCCAGCGACTCCAGCGACCTATACCAGGACCTTGTGGGGGGTCTACCACGCTACGCCTTCCCGTGCGTGATCGTCACTCAAGAACCTTGCCGCCACAACGGCCATCGGTACTACGTGCAATGTGCCCCGCCCACTCTTAAGTTTAGCTATAATTAATAATTATACCTAGCTACAATGTGCACAGTCAAGGTGTCAGCTACATTGTTCTGGTATAATGTCTTCTCCATCGAATTTATGGGGTCTGTCGTAAAACGGTCATATTTATTCATGGGCATGTTTATGTTCATTGATATGACTAACATAAATGAAGATAACGTCTGACGGTGTAGCTCTTCACATGAATTTGTCACTGATGCTGTAATGGCCTGCTTTGTCACTTTTGAGATGGAAGGTTACCTTATCGTGTAGTGGTTTAAATATTGGTAACGGTAAACATGTAATAATTATAATGATGAGTCTTTATTTAATTGATTAATGCCATTTAATCTTTTATTCGACGACTTTTAGTGACCCTGCCTTCGAAGCTGGAGGTCCCGGGTTCGAATCCCGGTCAGGGCGTTTATTTGTGTGATGAACACGAATATTTGTTCCTGAGTCTTGGATGTTTTCTATGTATTTAAGTATTTATTTATCTACATAAGTATGTATATCTTCACTTGGTACCCATAGTACAAGCTTTGCTTAGTTTGGGACTAGGTTGATTTGTAAGATTGTATAAAAATATTTATTTATAGAAGAAATCGACCGAAATAAAGTCGTAAATATAAATGTCTGTGTTTACAATAAAATGAGTTGCTTCTCGTTTCGTGGTCTCAGGCCGGCAGTCTACGTAGCGCAAACTAACAAATTGCAGTCTCAGCCTTCGTCCCGCAACAGTATTTTCAAGTAAATGTCTCGAAAAGAAGCTCGGAAATGTTCCACAGACGTCAAACTTTCTCCGCAAAATTTATAGTCGATATTTCGTGGCACGGGTGTCAAATTATATATTTAAAGGATCCTCCACGTCACCAAACAAGATGCCGCTATTTTCTATGTGAACATTTGTGTTTCCAGCTTTAGTTCACCGGAATTACATTTTTGCAATGGTTAAATTAATCTGCCAATAATTCTGAAAAAGCGTAGTTATCACGTAATGAGAAAGATGTTTTTCTATGTATATTGCACATTATACATTGGAATAATATAGTTACCTACCCAAGAGTATTTTATTTTATGCTTTGTTTATTTGCTGAAAGGAGCAGCGCTGAAAGGATTTAGCCGGCGAGCAGGGCGCCAGCGCGGCAGGATATTTCGTAGAACAACGAAAATCTAATTAAAGAAGTACAACACGTATTCGTACACCCAAGAAGTAAGTGATTAAATAGAATTTAATCTTCAAAACTTCTACAAAAAACCAAATTGGGGAAGGACTACCACCTCACCTGTTTATAGTTATGTGGCGTTGTGTTTCTCAGAATGAGAAGAGTCGCCAGAGCTCCCGAGGATACGTACGATTGAGAGTGAGGAAAATGTATTTGGCAGGCAATCCGATGCATCGGTTGGTAGTGTGGGTGACACGACCTACGTCATCAGCATTGCATCAGTCTATCGATGGTATGCGGGCATAATTTTACGTGTGTCGTCGACAGTGACGTAATGTGGTGTCACGATCTGGATATTGTCAGACTTTGTTTTCTTAGACCATGTATTTCTTTCTATGATAACTGACAATACAATGAATTCTCCAAACGGTCAGCAACGCGCTTATTGTGTCGCCTCATAGTGGCAGCAGCCCATAGGTTACGTCATAATCGTATCTGTTACGTAATTATTTAAGACTATTACTTACAAGTTACATGGTCTTTTCGAGATATGATGAGACATGGTCTTTACATGTTCATTTCCAATTCCCCAAATTTATGTTTCCGATATTTTGATGTTCTTAATAGATTTCTTAAGAAATCTATATTACATCGCCTGTTGAATATGGTTAATGTACATAAGCTTCATGGTTCCATTAATCTTCTGTAATACTGAATTATCTTAAGTAGGTAGTACTCCATTCAGCTGTGTCAGACCTAAACTGCAGGTGGTGCAGTGTCGTACTTCCAAATCGCTCTCGTTACGGTCAGAAAACGACCAAGTCTCGGCGACCGGTCTACAGCTCGGACACGTTCTACCGCATTTGAGACTGTTCTAGCAATGACTATTCACTTTTAATGTGAACTGATTATCGGGTAAGCACTTGATAGTGCTTTTTGATCCAATTTATTTTCGCAATACCCTTTGTAGTATTGTAAAGGTAGAGTCGTTCTAAATATAGGGTGAAAATCATTTTTTTGTACATAGTTAAGGACTTGGTATTTTAATTGATAACGATGATGATAACGAAAGTTATCCATATCATAAATTGCATAAATAAATTTTCCTTACGAAATAGTATTAAATCAAATGTAGACCTCATTAGATCCTTAACTTTTTAAGTCCTTAATCCTTCTTTTTAAGTCATTTAAGCCCTTAATTTTCATCCAGTATAGGAGTAGTTTTATTTAAATTAGTTAGGCCGGGTTTTATTAAGATCCGTTAGACCAAATGTCAGATCAAATTTCAGTAACTAAGTACAATTGATAACAACGGGACCAATCTGGAAGCATAATGCTTTCAAACAAAGAAAAAATATATAGTCGATTTGAAGTCGTTTAAAAATGCTTGTTAACCTACGGTTCGTTTATAAAATCTTTGTGAACATGACAATTCCTTTTTTTACTTAAAATTATCACCATCAGCCGCGATATACGATCCACTGCTTGGTGAATGAGAAAAGACTATTCGAAATCTTATAGAGATTAATCAATTTTTTTTTTATGAATTATAAGAATAGGCTACTTAAATAATCAACTTCGATAATGACAGGCAAATTGACTTGATAGTGACATTGATGACCTTAATCCCACCCACAGTGCACTTATCGTCCAATATCTCAAGCAAACAATTCTCAAAAGGCCCATTGAACTGAATTGAAATGGCTAGTGATTTGAAGCTTTAATCAAAATTCAACGTGTACATACTCGTATAATACAACAAATATTTAGTAAGCTGTCGAAAGAGGCGCCGCGCCTGCTCTGGGAACACAGATATCAGAGTAAAGCAGATGAGCGCTATTAAGTTGAACGGTTTCTATACTTCCGATTTATTCTCACCTAACGTACTTCTCAATAAGTAAGAAGGAGATAGTTACAATGCTATCTGACACGTCTAATCTGTCACTGTCCCCGCTTTTCATCACTCCGTGGCGAGAGTTAGTGCAGCGGAAGATAATTCTCTACAAAATATCGACATCGATATTTAATTAACATGTTAAAGAAATTCGTAAGTTAATTTTAGTTTAATACTAGACATGTTAAAGTTTTCACTTACTTAAAAACATAAGCTAACTGTACTGAAGATTATAATATTCCGTACATATATAAGTTATACATATACATACTGTAGTAGGTAATCGTAATTTACGTGAAAACGATTAATAACTTTAGTCATCCCCCCAACCACCCTTAAGAAATAATTGTATCATAAACTATACTTATAAGCGTTCCATACCTGAATATAGTTATTATTCTTAAAACATCATGTCTGATTATTATAATTTCTCATGACTAGAAAAGAGGTTACCATCGGCAATTGTTAATAAATGATATATCAAATAGTGTAAACAATTAAAACCGAGTAAATAATATACCGAACATTCGTCTATGTTCATGTTTTATACCTGTCTACAGGAGAGACAGGCACTGGAAGTACAAGAATAAATAAAACTGGCTCATGAATAAAACAGTTGTGTATTTAAATGGACACGAAGCTTTCCTCTTTTGACACTTGCTTGTTCAGTGATGCGATTTATTGCTCCCTGTACTACGTCAAGTCAATCCATTATTAATGTAAATTGTTTTCCGGAAATCTGAAATTTTCATTTTACTATGTAAATAGTAATGTAATAATATTTTATATAAATGCCTATACATAAACAATTTACATCGATAAAATATCGACAGGTTTTTATTTCATGAAATTACAACACTAGCCTAATCTAACCAAAGTTTTATTTTTAACAATAACTCTCTACAATCAACTTGGAACGAGACAAAAGCTACTTATTTTATAGTAATAAGCATCTGCAGTTTATCTGAGACTATAATATTGCATAATGTACTTGAAATTTATGAAATAATAGCACTAGTTTCTAACCGATGAAAAGTGGTGCTTTCTTTGGACTTTCTCGCCGATCTAAAAGTGCTCCAGCAGTATGGCACTATACGCACGACATTCTGCCTACATAGAAATATTAGTAACACTCGCACAAAACTTATATTTTCTTGAAATATTAAAATTATATGCAAAAAACCGCATTTGGTGCCGTTTTATTTTGACATAAGAGGTGTATTTGTACTTGTTTATCAAGTTTGGTGTATTCTCAAAAAGGGGGACAGTTCGGTGAGGGCCGAAAAAGTTCGTACTATGTATCCCACTCTAACTCATTTTGGTGTGCCATAAGGATTACAAGAGACAACTATATGGAAAATCGTTTGACTTAATACTGCCGGTCTGCTTTACTCGGATGTCTGTGTCTGAGAACGATAGTGATAGTAATAGCCGCGTCAAACCCCGTCGCATCGCCAAGCAAAGACACCCAGCAGCACAAATCGCTCCGTTACAGGTTTTTTTATACGACTGAAAACAAGCGTACGGTCCTCCTGATGGTGAGCGCACACCGCAACCTATAGACGCCCGCAACTCCAAAGGAGTCACGTGCACATTCCCGACCCTCTATAAAATTTGAGGATGCACGCAGAAGGGACAAGTTAATGTCGCTCGCTCTCAACTCTCGCGTTCCAAGGATGCACTATCCTCGGGAGCTCTGGCAACTTGCTCACCTTCAGGAACATAACGCTACATACTTGTATAGTAAATTATGTTATTATGTCTGTGTTTTTCTGCAAGGCGGAGGTACTTCCCCAGTTGAGCTGCTCCAAATGCGAGCAAGATGACTTTTTGCTGTGCCCTACCTCTCTTAAAAATGTACCTACTCGTAGATTTCATAATTCACGGGGAAATTAAATTGAAGTTTATAAGATGGGGATTTGCAGCGTCTTGCTAGATAGAATGATTATAAGTAAGTACGTGGTACTTATTAAAACTGGTTCTTGAAAATGTTCCTGTGACATCTATCCTTATTTTATTACTATGTATTTAAGTATATATTTATCTACATAAGTATGTATATCGTCGCCTAGTACCCAATAGCACAAGCTTGGCTTAGTTTGGGACCAGGTTGATTTGTGTAACATTGTCCACAAATATTTATTACTATTATTTATTAATATTTATATTAGTATTCGTAATACCTACGAGTAAGAATTTAATAAATGAGTATTTATAAGCAAAATAATATAATAGAAATAAACTGTACAAAACTACTAAACTGTTCAATAATAATTTACAAAGGCGATCGAGTTTGTTAATTTCGCGTAGTACAGTTTCCTCATGGAAACTGTACTACGGGAAATTCCAATCCATAAACTACAATTACCACCTCATTTTTTTCAGAATTTTAAACTTTATAATTTGGAAATTAGAGAGGGGGGACACTTTCTATGACTTTGACAGCTAATATCTCACCAACGGTTGACTTAAATGGACAAGTTTTTTAGAAACTTCCATATCATTTTTAAAGGCCTATCCATCGATACCCCATATAAAAATTCAACGCACATAGTCGTGCGTTGAATTTTTTTTTTCATCCACCGGTTACATGTATGGAGTGCCCTCCCCCCCTAATTTAGTATTTTTTTGTAATTTCACATCACTTTTATGTAGCGGTTCATAGAATACACCTTCCTACCAAATTTCATAATTGTAGTGCTTATAGGCTGTGACATACGGACGGACGGACAGACATGACGAATCCATAAGGGTTCCGTTTTTGCCATTTTGGCTACGGAACCCTAAAAAGGACACAAAGTATTATTTAGATAAGTAAGAATGTATTTACTTTATTTCTTCGTTGAGTTATACTTCTCATAATAAGTCCGCAACTCCGCGTAATCGCAATAAACGCAACGTCGCATATCTATGCGACCGTAACTTTACTGTTAGACTATTATTCGGTTTATGGTGTAATCTCAATGTGCCGTCGTATTATTAAGTGTTTAGTTAATTATTTTAATACATTTTAATTACTAGCAGCGCCCTGCGGTGTTACCCGCGGATAAAAGGTAGCCTATGTCCTATTCTGATGTCTAAGCTACATACAATACTAGAAAGTTTCATAGATATCCGTTCAGTAGTTTTTAAGATTAATTTCACGTTTATAATTTTATTATTAGGATTTCAGTACTAAACCCATACGATTTTATTGTTTATTTGTCATACACCAAAATACCCTATTTAATTCCTTTCCATGTAACTAACTATATATTATGTTATGATTTATAACTTAAAATAGAAACAACTATTTCTAGCTAAAAACTAAACATTAAAACGTAATATCAAAATAAGGTATTAAATTTAATAAATTAATATTGAAATGTACGATTGTTATTGTCCATAAACCAAGAAGTAACTCCGACGCTCTTATTGGTGAGAGTCAGGATGGCGGGTGTACCTAAACAAATATTTAAAAGAAGTGTACGAAATTTTTGTACTAAATTTGTACTATTTTGTACCACATTTAAAAAAAATTGTACCCTTCCGTAATTAAAGTTATTACAAAGTGAAGGTACACCCGCCATCCTGACAGTCAGGATGGCGGGTGTACCTGGAAAAACTATGATCCTACCAATTATTAACCAATGTTAATATCTTAATTTTTTGTACTAAATTTGTACTCAAATATACAGTAAAAACTTCAGCCATCTAATTCGTAGTTTGCGAGTTTTACACATTTGATGATTTTCTACTCCTGGGCAATACGGTTATTCTAAGTAATGAATGTATGGGAAAATCTAACAATTAATAAAGTTTTGAAACTTGTGTGACATGATACCTTTGGGTGTAGTCTTCAAAACTCACAATTCTCCCCTCCCCTCCCAGTTTATTAATTTGTCTGACATCCCCATACATGTATTACTTAGAATAACCGTATTGCCCAGCAGTAGAAAATCATCAAATGTGTAAAACTCGCAAACTACGAATTAGATGGCTGAAGTTTTTACTGTATATTTGAGTACAAATTTAGTACAAAAAATTAAGATATTAACATTGGTTAATAATTGGTAGGATCATAGTTTTTCCAGGTACACCCGCCATCCTGACTGTCAGGATGGCGGGTGTACCTTCACTTTGTAATAACTTTAATTACGGAAGGGTACAATTTTTTTTAAATGTGGTACAAAATAGTACAAATTTAGTACAAAAATTTCGTACACTTCTTTTAAATATTTGTTTAGGTACACCCGCCATCCTGACTCTCACTCTTATTGGCTAATTATAGTACCCATGACAATATTTTCGACGCCATTATGGTTCAAATTAGTGTTCCTTCCATTTAAAATGATCACTCTTTGGAGACAGCGGTAATGAATCGAAAGACTAGGTACTACTTATGCGATATGTTGACAGTTTTGTATATGAAATATATGACATCCATTTTTAATGTTAATAATAGTATTTGTTATACAAAATATCATGTATCATTAAAATGGCCTCATATTGCTGTATTTATTTATTTATTTATTTATTTATTTATCCTTGTATACAGTAGTACATTTAGATTACTTAGTTGCAGGAGTAAATAATATAAGCGAGATAGCTATGCCATTTAATAACGTAATTATCATTTAAAGGTAGCAACTACCTACCTTCACGTGTCATTTTTATGTTATAAAGAATAAAAAAACTTCTTTCAAGATTATGGTGTTACAAAGGAACAATTCCCTAAACCCTTTCACAACGCTTTTGCCATATATAGTAGATTGAGTCTCAAGGGAGCAAAATGGTATATTTACGGCGAGGGCGGTATATTGAATTCTGAGTGAAGCGAAAGATTCTACAATAGAATCCTGAGCGTAGCGAGGGATTCTAAAATAGAATCTTGAGCGTAGCGAGGGATTCAAGTGTTTACGCCCAAGATGGAAATAATTTTGCTACCGTGTGACACATACTGCTTTTCACACCGTCTATGAGGTCCGCTGCTAAAAACATGAAATATCTTACAAATGATTTTAATACAGTGTCACATACTGCTTTTCACACCTTCTATGAAGAAAAGAGTCATTGTTGCCCTAAAATGAGGGAAGAAAAGTACAACTTTGATCCCTCATTCAAAGGCAACAATAACTCTTTTCTGAATAGCAGGTGTGAAATAGTAGATTGTGTCTCAAGGGAGCAAAATGATATATTTACGGCGAGGGCGATATATTGAATTCTGAGTGAAGCGAAAGATTCTACAATAGAATCCTGAGCGTAGCGAGGGATTCTAAAGTAGAATCTTGAGCGTAGCGAGGGATTCAAGTGTTTACGTCCAAGACGGAAATAATTTTGCTACAGTGTGACACATACTGCTTTTTACACCGTCTATGAGGCCCGCTGCTAAAAACATGAAATATCTTACAAATGATTTTACTACAGAGTGTCACATACTGCTTTTCACACCTTCTATGAGGAAAAGAGTCATTGTTGCCCTCAAATGAGGGAAGAAAAGTATAACTTTGATCCCTCATTCGAAGGCAACAATAACTCTTTTCTGAATAGCAGGTGTGAAAAAGGAATTTCCGTGACAGTTACATCAATCAGATTATCAAAGAGTTTAGAAGACGGTTAAATCAATGTTAAGCGATATAAACGAAACTACTTTACAACAAAGCCGCTCTATAGTAGTGTCGTTGAGACCCTATTGTATCTAAGTACTATAAAGGTGATCTGTAAAACCACAATATCGCCATTTTCTCATATTGTTGAAACCTTATCACTGTTATAACGCAATGCCTATAGAAGTTTCCAAAATACCTTTATTGCGCCAAATAGTTGCATAATGGCGATTTAAAACACCACTATAAAACAGTATGGCTCTCTACCGGTTATGTCACAACCTACTATAGCGCTGGCCTATAATAGGTCTATAAAATTGTGATGTAAACCTTTACATCAATCGATTATAACATATTTTGGCTCTATAAGCTTATAAAGCAAAAAGGTATAGCTTAGCGCCTTTGTACAACAAGCTGTCACCGCTAATACTTAAATACGACGTTTATACAAGTGTTTTGGGATATAAGTTTAAGTTACAGGACCATTTGTTGGTTCGGGAAGGCAATTATAACTTAGGAAAATTATAACTATCGATGGTGATTTTGTACCTAGTATAGTAACCCACGAAGACGCTATACGCTTAATTTAGGATAGGTACGCTATGTCACGAAACAAATTAGAACGAGACGAAAAATACATTACGTGGATTAAAACTGAGAAAGGTAAGCAAGTATGTACCTACATTATTTTTAAAGGCATTAAATGCCGCAAATGTCGCTAGATCTATATAGTATTATTTTCAAAGAGGATTCATTCGTACTTGAAACAAACACAGTTGTATTAGGGAATTGTTTATATTTTCACATCTATCTATCGGGCGACCTTAGCGACCAATGCGACCATGGGACGCGCAGCACAATGGTATTTTATTGCTAGCCACAAATCTTCATTTAGCGGCATTGCCCAAGGCCTTTTAGTGTTTCCGTACACACCAAAATGAAAATGGAACCATTTATATTTGATTTACGACTGCCAATAATTACCGGTCTCGGATTGGATTTGTCCTTTTTCTCGCGGACTTCATTCCAGTTTATAATTTTCTCAGTAAATATAGATTTTAGGGTAACATTTTGTAAATGTAAATGTGCGTTAGTTTTGAATTATAAAATAGGATTTTGATTATACGAAATAACATTACCTAAATAATAACCGGTCGCTTTGTAATCAGTGTGCTATGTAAATTCTAATGATTCGTTAACTGGGGAACGACTTTCGGACTTTGCTGACAGGTAGTTACCTACTAATTTGTTAAATTAACGTTTGGGCATGTTGGGAATTTGAATTGACCAATTTTATTACAGATTCTAATCATCATTTGCTGGGTTCACTAAGTGATTTGGGTATTTTAGTGCTTATACTATTTGATTTAATCTGCTTAGCTAGAAGGGTTCATTCCATTTATGTCAGCTTCCATTTACGTCACAAAATGTATTGAGCTCCGTCTAAACTGTCAAATTACGATAAAATTTGGTTATGTTGCAATTTTTTTGTCGTTAGTGGATTCTGGTTACGTCAGGGCGAACCTAAATGAATTAATATCAGCTTCAAATTTAGACATAAAGGAAACATTGAAAAATTTAGGCACCGAGCAGGATTTATACCTGCGACCCTAGCGGCCAGTCGCTCTAGTTAACTGAGCTATAATTGCAATTACCGCCCGGCCCCAAATTCTGTAACCGTTCCTTCATTTATACAAACGCCTTAAGGGAGGCATACAGCGACACCTATCAAAAGACTCAGGCTTCATTAACGATTTCAATATTGCCTTTATTTCTAAATTTATAGTTTGCGTCAGCAGCGGTACTGCTTAATTCAAAATTAAAATACAGCTTCAAAAAAACAATCATGTTTTGACGTAAGTGGACCCCAACATAAGTGGAAAAATTCGCTATTTAAGTACCTAGTGGCCGAACGAACGATTTCAAACAAACATTCTGGAAATCTGTCCCTTTGGTGAAGTACCTAGTGACGAGATGGCGGTTAGTCTAGTTACCTACTTGCAATAATGACTAAGAAGCACTGTGGACGGGACAGTCAAACGATCTGTGAACCCTTTTCCTAGCGTACCTAGTTAATAATGATTTGGTTTTAGCGATCTAAAACCACTGTACTTTTTAATTGAAAATCGTTTTAGGTGTATATATATAAGGCCGGAACAACTATCAAAATTAGGGCTTCCAATCCCGCAGCCTATTTTCCATTTCGGTATACGCGGGATTACATTTTATCAATCCCGCGTGATCTCGCTATTTGCAGGATCCTAAAAGAAATAAATAAAAAAGTTAATTGTGTGGAACCCATTACGTACCACCAGAAAAGTAGGTTAGGTTAGAGAACTGCGACCATTTTTGAAAAAAAATGTGTTCTACGGAATGAAAATTCTGCGAAAAGTCTTTTTCTGTCAAAAAAACTCTGCAACACATCAGTGAACCCTTTTTTAGAGACCAAAACATTGCATAGAGTTGGAATAATAACCATTTTTATTTTTAATTTTCAACTAAATTGCCAGTGCAAATTACAACTTTAATTTGTTTAGTTAGCTGCTAATCGAAAATATTTGCAAAAAATATCTAATCTGCCATACTATTGCATATTTTAGAGCAAATAAAATAAAGCCCTTTCGGCAGCCACACTAGTCGCCTGTATTTATTTTAATTTTATTCCTAAAGAGTCATTTCTTTATAAGCGAATCAAAATCAAGTGCATTACATTACAGATCCACAGCACTTTTTTTGTCATTTCACATGTAGCAAAGGTGACTTCTAACAGCAAACGCCCTGATGGTGACCGATCGCGCTCGCAAATGGTCGCCTACATGCCTTTCCGCAGTTCCGCAAATCCTGTTCTTGTAATCCCGTAACAAACGGGATTGGAGAATACGGTGAGGCCCTTGCCGTGTCTCTTGACATCTCGAAGGCCTTTGACAGGGTTTGGCATGCTAGTCTGCTTCGCAAGCTTCCTGCATACGGTATCCCTTCTGGCCTCTGTAGCTGGATATCTGATTTCCTGAGTGAGCGGTCGATCCGAGTAGTCATCGATGGCTGCTCGTCGGACCTCATGGCTATTGATGCCGGTGTTCCTCAGGGATCTGTGCTCTCCACGACCCTTTTCCTGCTTCATATTAATGACCTTCTTCTACCAGGAGTGGTCGCATACGCAGACGACAGTACGGTCATGGAGAGATATTTGTCTAGCGCAGGGGCTGGTCGTGATGAAATTCGGTCTGAGAGAGAGACAATGGTAGAGCGAATTAACTCAACCTTAAGTCTTGTCTCCCAATGGGGTGACAACAATCTGGTTAGTTTCAACGCCACCAAAACGCAAGCGTGTCTGTTTACCGCAAAAAGGAGCTCATTCAATCTGGCTCCTACTTTCCGAGGTACAACCGTACCTGTAGCCAACGATCTCAAGCTGCTTGGCATGAGGTTAAGCTCAAACCTTAACTTCGGCACTGCCATCGAGTCCAAAGCCGGAGCAGCGGCCAAAAAGTTGAGCATCCTAAATAAGGTCAAGCGATACTTCACGCCTGGGCAGCTTCTTTCTTTATATAAAGCCCAAGTCCGATCTTGCATGGAGTATTGTAGTCACCTTTGGGATGGCTCGGCTAAGTACCAACTTGCCGCACTCGACTCGGTGGACTGCAGAGCCAGGAGGCTTATTGGCGACGATCAGGTAGTAGGAAACAAGCTACAGAGCCTAGCACATAGACGTAAAGTAGCATGTCTGTGCGTCTTCTACAAATTGTACTTCGGAGAGTGTGCTCAGGAGCTCCATGAGCTCATACCGCCTTCCCCCTTCTTCCATCGGACATCCAGACGTACGGCTGGATACCATCCTTACTTGGTCGAAATTCCTCTTATTCGAACCAAGCGCTTTTCATCATCTTTTATAATGCGCACTTCTAAGGTTTGGAATTCTCTGCCGGCGTTTGTGTTTCCGAGCTCATATAACCTAGACCTTTTTAAGGCACGAGTGAATAGGCACCTTCTGGGTGAGCTCGCTTCATCGTCGGCCTCATCTTTGCCCCCTGGCTAGATGCTGGCCAAGAGCGATCCTATTTTTAATAAAAAAAAAAAAAAAAAAAATAGCGCGGGATCTCGGAATACCGAGATCTCGGTGTACCGGGTTTGTAAGCTCTAATCAAAATCAACATCCTGCAAAAAAATTGGATCAACACACAGTGGACTGGGTAGTATAGCTGCTGCTAGCGAGAATATAAATTAATAAAAGTCATTTTTGTTCCTGTGTAGGTGTTTATATCATCAAGTACGAAATCGGTAAACAAAGCTGACGATGAAGGTAAACTGTACCCAAACGTGAAAACGACATACTTGACTGGATACAATAATTAGAGGAAGCTATTGAATGATTTCCGCCGAATCAATTACATGTCGCGCCTCGTAAATGATCTTTTAGCCAATTAATATGAAGCGTTTGGAAACGATTCAATGGAGACAATAGGAAAAACACGAAAAATTTAAAAGAACACACACATACGTCATGGAACCGATGGGTGCGGTATTGATGAACATTAGTTACTTACTAGGAACATTTCATATGGTGTGTAGAAAGCTATTCCACGAGTATAATAACCAGAATCAAAAATTATCACAATGATTTAGAAAGGAGAATTAGGTTTAGAAATATAATCAAAACAAGATCTAAATAAGTTTGTTTCACAAATAATTGCAAATGGTATAAAAGAAACTTATTATCATTCACAGTTTTATGCATCTACCTATTTACTCGTAATACCAGCGCAGTACCTAAACTAATAACGGTCCTATACCTGTAGAAAGTGCCAATAACAATTCGCTTAACCTCCATTCAGCGTTCTATCTCAAATGTAACAAGAAGTTTAAGTAAATTTTACAGCAATTTGCAGTATGTTAACTGTACCGCCGTCGCTTATTGCCACTCTGGCCTCGTTACACTCAGGCCGGATGATGTTGCTAATTGGATCTCCTAGCTGTCGGAAATCGTATAAAGTTCAACTAATACGATACAAAGTTGCTGACGCTAATATAACGTTACATTAATTGCCAGCGGACAATACACGCCCATAAATATGCGAAAGTGTGGGAATCTTGTTTAACTTGCTTATTTCTAGTGGATAATTTGATGAAGTTAAGGGTGCAGCAATTTTAAACAGGGATATGATGCTCGCATTTCCTGGCGAAGTTAATGAATGTACCAAGCGGGCTGAGGGCGTGTTAGTGCATACGCCGCCGTGTGCGCGGCAGAATACACAGGGCAGGTTGATTAATTACAAGTATCTACTGACTCTCGAGTCTTTACCTATATATAGGGTAAAATCGTGTAATGGAAAATGACAAATATTTTATTAAAATTTTGTATAAAATTAGAAAGTTTTTTATTTTTACTTTTGATATCCAACATTGTAATATCACTGGAGTCCCATAGCGGCGTCGTGTTAAAATTCATTACGCATACCCCTCATCCGGGGAAGGCCATGTGGGGGTTATGTGGGGCTCTCTTCTCCCGCAAGCCCATCTGCTGGTCAGAGAGCGGGGAGGAGCATACCTAAACACACCGACGTTACTCGCTCTGCTCATAAGGGGTCGGTCCCGGCTCAGGCTTACCCATGCCCGAACCCACTGGCCCTACTGGGGAAAGCGGCCAGCAGTTGCGCGCGACCCTGCCTACGTCCGGTGCCTTTTTTTCGAGATTACTGTTGCACAAAAGAAAGTCACCGCCTCCTAGGATCTCTCGCCTCGCAACATGGCCGACACGACGTGAAGCGAGATATCACCCACTCTGAGAGCTGTCGCCATTGTGCAGCGCTCCTCAGCCCAGCGGCTACACTATTCCAAGGTGTGCTGGGCCGTATCGTCGTCAACGCCGCGCTCATGGCAGGCGGGGCTGCCCTCTCTTTTAATTTTTTGCAGGGAATGACCGAAACAACAATGTCCGGCAATTAGCTGCACCAACCTGTGCATGTACCTCACGCCTCCTTTCCATGGGCCCTGTCCAACCATGAGTCAAACGATCCGAGGAGCGTCCCTATGGTGTGGATTCCATAAGGGCACTCCCTAAGGTCGATCTTCCATCGCTCCCTAAGCCTGCGCTCCCTGTCTTCTTGCCGCCCTCACCTCTTCGATAGCCGGAAACTCTCCCGAAGCGAGGATTCTTTCCAACATATTCCCGGTCTCGTCCAGCAATACAATGGGCCTTCACCCGGAAGGGGAATCCGCTGGGCGATTTGCCATTCCGAAGACAGAAAACGTCTTCTAAAGGCTAAATCGCCAATAGGAATTGGACCCTTTTTATGATTTTTTCTAACATAACCCAAAAAATCTCTATTTTCGATATTAGTAGTGTTTATGCACTTATATGTATATGAAATGTACATGTAACTGTTCCTGATTGATGTCTCTAACAACGCAAGAGATTTTTATTTCTAGCTCTTTTTCACAAAAGTCACTTAAAAAAAACTGTTTTTTTTTTGGCCTAAAATTGCCAAAGTTTGATGCCATATATCTCGAAGACAGTGAGTTTTAAATTAAATATGGTATACTATTTCCGTTAAACCTCGTTGTTCTTAATACGACAAGCCATAAAAAACACGAGAAAACAGGGTTTTTTTTTTATACAACGCCGGTGGCCAACAAGCGTATGGTCCACCTGATGGTAAGCGGCCACCGCAGCCTATAGACGCCCGCAATTCCAAAGGAGTCACGTGCGCGTTGCCGACCCTTTATAAGATTACAGAGTTACAGATCAAAGGTCATTGGGAGGTAGCATATTGATCATCTGTAATCGCCTAATCACTACTTCGTCTCAGACGGCGAGTCGCTCTTGTTCGACTCCAATCATCGAGTCCTGACTAGAGGAACAACAACTTGGAACAACTTCACTTCATTCGTGCTTTCACAAGTTGAGGAATAACTTAGAAATTCAATTTGCAGACGCTGAGCGCTGCAGCGCGGTACCTGGCACCGCCATTACACGAACTTATTCATTGTTGACGTCACACGCCTACTCTCATGATTTTGGCGTTTCACGTATCGTATCATATGCATTTCGATTTTTTTAAAAATTAACAAGAATTTGAATAATCAAGTCATTAATTAGTACTTGAGTAGTCGTGCCTTAAGCTATTTCGAAATAAATTCAATATAACGTAGAAGTTAGTCCCTTTTATGTACTTAGTAGACAGAGCTAAATATATTCACGGGTATATATAGTTGGCTCAGAGAAATAAAAGCATATTAAAATTTACAAGACCACCACTTTTATAAGGCCCGAGTGAACGAAAAAGAAATAAAATACAAATAGAAAATGAAATTGGTAATAAAGAAGTTAATACAAAACAGTAGCTGGTACTTTCTAAAACAGCAATTTGTTTATCTGCTAAGTGAGGTACGTAATTAGATGAGGCAACCGTTCACTCGAATAACAAAGGAGACAAATAACGATCGCGATAACAAATTTTTGATCGCTATTTATACGAAAAAGGTGTTCATAAACAGCAATATGATGCATCAGACAATGGAGCTAAGATTTGGATAATAAAACAGCCAGTTTACTTTTCATGCAACTAAAACTGTCTATGCTTATGTACCCAAAAAATCGAACTTTCTTGAAAGGTAAAGGCTCAAAATTTAAAAATACTAGTACATTACTACAGAGAACCGTAAGTTAGCCACCCGGGACGAGTATGAGTTAGCCGGCCGAGGCGAAGGCGGGGTCCAGCTATACGAGGCGAGCAGGCTAATCACCTAAAATTTATGTACTAACGGTACGTATATTTCCCTGTCAATTTTGAAGTATACACAGATAACTATGATATTAAAATCTGCCTAACAGTAGTACATAGAGTTACGTGACTATCCCGCTGGATGGCACTTAAGGTCGCGGCATGTGTTAGTGCTTTTCTCAAAAATAAAACAAATTATATGAACAAAGTTATATTAATAGTACATTCTGACTAACTCCGTTTGATATTCCATTTTTCATTTGAAAAACTTTGGGTGCAAGTATTTTTTTAGTAGTGCGATTTATGTCGCAATCTGATTCATCAGAACTCATTTTTAGCAATTTTAATTTTTTACTTAAATATTTTATTTCAATGTAGTCAAAAGTCATCCCGCCAAAATCCTAGTGCGGATTTTTTTTGCTTGGTTTTGTTTAAGATTGATATTATGCCACAACCCCAATAGAACAAATATATAAAAATCGTTATGTTCATGCTAAATTAGTACCGGAATAGATAGAAACATACTTGAACATTGGTTTCCTGGGCACTTCTGGTAATTGTCCAGGATTAGTAACTTGCGCAATATATCTTCACAGAAGTTATGAGAACATTTCACACTATTTTTGAAAAAAAAACATTGCCAGCCGCCTCGTATGTTACATATAAGTTCCTTTATTCTATCGAGTTGCAAACTTTATCAAAAATTGAAACTGGCATAATATAATAGACGCCACAGGTCGTATTCAACCAGATCAACTAGCATTTTTCTGTTAGAAATGCGACGTTTTTGTACGTATCTCAAATAATTTGAAAATTTCGGTGGAAAAATACACTTGCGATTCTGTAAATTATCTAATCTTAATTCAATTTTCGCCTTACTTCCCCTTTTTTAAGAAAAGCACTATATTAGCCTCGCCCAGAATGGCAATTGCAGACTTCGTATTAAAATTTAACGGACTCGCAAGCTCGTCTGTTTAAACAAATGCTCAGCTTACAATTGCCTCCTTCCCGGCCACGGCAATAATATTACGGCAGGGGTTTGCAAAATTATCTTGTAATATTCTTGATAAATATCTATTTGCAAAAACGTATAGCTTAAAAAGTATTGCAAAATTATCTGAGTAGCTACCTATTAATGAGCTTAGTAAGTGGTTTGGCCGAATTAAATAAAAAACATACACCTACACAGAATTCATCACATCACACACACACTTTCTAAAAACTGTAAATAAAAAATATTTAGTTCCTGAACGTATCCTTCCCAAACGCATCCTTTCCTTTTTACCTCAAATTGGCAATAATACTTCCGGTGCCGACCAACCTGTGACGTCACGTCCAGTCGCCATATTGAAGCAAAAAACTCAAACATCGCGCGCGCGCATCTCTACCGCAAAAAATATAAAAACCTCAAATAAACCTCTCAAACTCATACAAAATTAACTAAAACCAAAAACCCGCAAGTGAATCAATAATAAGTGATCAGGATCGCCGAAGAAACTGCACCAGGTACCTTGATACAGCACCGTCATCATCCACGAGGTAATCCCTTTTTATCCTCACTTAAATTCCCTCATCCGCTTCATTGGTCCTTCTCCCCGTGATAGTTTACAGTCACACTTTAAAATCTTACTGTATTTAAGTATCTAATTCTAGCACACATTACAATTTACACGATTCGCACATTTCATACCCGTTTCGCCATTTTTCACGTGTTTTGTAACTTTTCACCCTTGTTTCTTGTTTGATGTGTACAAGTGTTATTAAAAATGACCACAAATATAGATTTAAAACTTTTAGATGGCAAAAGGAAAAGTTTTTTCGCCATATTACAAAATGTGTACGATTTGAGCCGAAATGTAACAACCGCGGAAGAACAGAAGAAATTCCTCATTAGAACAAAAACTCTCGATAGATTACGAACAGAATTTACAGATGTAGTAAACGAAATGAATCGCCTAACGATGACCCTCAATCCGGAGCTCGAGGTCGACTTCAAGGCCGTCGAAGCCTTCGACGAAATTTACTGTCATATTCGATCGACTGAAGATTCGCTCATTAATTCAGTTAAAATAGAATCAGCGCCCTTACCCGCAGTATCAGTACCTATCAGCAGGCCTATGCCTAAGTTGCCGGCTTTAGAGTTAATCTCATTCAATGGCGATCCAGCACGATGGCCTGGAAAACTTTAAAGAAATGATTCACGAGAATGAACACCTCTCAGACGCCGAACGCGTTCAATACCTAGTCTCGAAACTGTCCGGGCCGGTTTCCTCTGTCATCGCGGGAGTGCTCCCTGTTGCCTCCAATTATAACATCATTTGGAATTTACTCGTTGAGAAATACCAAGATGAACGTACTTTAGGTACTCAGTATTTAGATAAGATGTTCAAATTCAAGCCCTTAACTACGGCTTCACCGCATAACCTTGACTCGTTTGTTGAACAATATTGCGCGTCAGTAGCAGCCTTGAAATCACTAAATCTTCAGGATTTAGCAGATTTCATGATTACGCATATAGCTCTCAATAAACTCGATAAAGACACTGTTCAATTATTTGAACAAAGTTGCCGCTCGGAGAAAATACCTACATTCGCTTCGCTCGAGAAATTTGTCAAAGGACAAAGCAAAGTATTGTCGCGTACTGAACTAAGTATTAAACCGCAATCGAATACTTTCCGCGCACCCGCTAAACAAAGTTACAGTTACTCGCAAAATAACGCTTATAGAAACAAACCTCTTCAATCATACGTGTTGAATAATTCGCAAACCGCACCGCCGTCTTTGGTGAATACCGCTTCGCCGCTTTCGATACCTAAAGTTGTGTCGCCGCACCCGCACGTTTTACCTACCGCTCCCGCAAACTCCGCAGACATGCATACTTGCATAGTTTGCAATAATGAAAAACATCCTTTGTACTTTTGCAAGAAATTTAACGACCTTGACGCAACCTCTAGGTACTCGATTGTAACCAAAAATTCATTTTGTAAAAATTGTCTCGGATTTCATCACGTAAATTCTTGTAAGTCGAATAGAACTTGCGCCAAGTGCAGTCGTAGACATCACAGTCTTTTGCACATCGACAACATGTACCAACCAAACAAAATGCAACACTTTGATACGCCGCCGCGAGCTAATGTTTTGACATTTCATGAGCCGCAAACTCTAAGCGCGAGCGAGAAAGATATACACTCCTCGTCTTCCTCGAATCCCGCATCGCTCACCGGCGCTGTCACTGCGCAAAACTCGCGAGTCGATGTTTCCGGACAAACAACAACAAATGCGCCGCGTGACAAACAAACTAGTGCAAGTGAAAATATTCATTGTTTTGTAACCTCCGACGTGAATTCGTGCACGTTTTATAACGACGTGGTTCCTACCGCTTGTGTAAACGTGTTAAATAGTGTGAGTCCCGGTAACATGAGAATCTTATTGGACATTGGATCGACTGCGAATTTCATAACGGAATCCTGTTGTCAGAAACTTAAATTAAACATAACCTATCAAAGTTCCTCTGTGCATGGAATAGGTATGACAGTGAAACCAGTGATAGGATATACGACAATAGTGTTTAGCTCAAGAATGGATCCCCGCTGCCAGTATTCTATAAAAGCCGCCGTCGTCGAACAAATCACAGGTAACTTACCTACCACGCGACTTAATACAAACATTTTAGAATATTTTAAAAACACGACACTGGCTGATGAGCTGTTTTACATGCCATCAGAAATAGACTGCGTTGTTGGGTCGGGATTATTCCCGTATTTATTGCGATCAGGCAAAATCACTCACCCAGACACCCGCGCTGTTGCTTTGGAAACTACTTTAGGTTATGTAGTTATGGGTGAAGCTGAAAGCAATACTTACGATTCAACGAATCATTCCTTTCACGCTTTCATTGAAGACAATAACAAATTAGATAATTTGGTACAAAGATTTTGGACCTTAGAATCATTACCCGCACGCAAAATATTGAGCCCCGATGAACAACAATGTGAACGAATGTTTAATGAAACTGTGTCCCGCGAATCTGATGGTCGATATGTTGTCTCATTACCTTTCTCTGATGACCCCCAAAAGTTGGGTGATTCTTACAAAAACGCTACCCGCCGCCTTTTATCGCTTGAACGCAAGTTAGATTCAGATAAGGAATTGCGCTCAGGTTATAACGCGACTGTGCAAGATTACATAGACAAAGGGTTTTTAGCTAAAGTGGTTGAACCTTCAACTGCACCTCTCGCTTATCATATACCTCACAGAGCTGTGTATCGACCTGATAAAGATACCTCAAAAACTAGAATTGTTCTGGACGCTAGTTCGAAGACATCATCTGGCAAAAGCCTGAATGATATTTTACACTGCGGTGAAAACTTGCAAACTAACATATTTGATTTGTTAATCAATCTTCGATTATTCGCTGTTGCTGTGTCTGCAGATTTAGAAAAAATGTACTTTCAACTCAAATTGATAACAGATCATAAAGCCTTTCAAAGGATATTATTCAGATTTGACCCAGAAACTGAACCCATTCAAATATATGAGTTCCAAAGGCTTGCTTTTGGACTTAAATGTTCACCTTATCTCGCGATGAGAGTGGTGCGCCAGCTTGCTCAAGATGAAGGGCACAAGTACCCGAAAGCCTCTCAAGTAGCTCCGCTTTATTCCTATATGGATGACTTTATTCATTCTGTTGCTTCAGACAGCGAAGCACTTGAATTGTACAATGAATTGGTCAAAATGTTTGCCAGCGGTGGTTTTAAGTTGACCAAATGGACCTCAAATTCACCTCAATTTCTACAAAATATACCTGTGGAGTATCGAGCTTCAAAAAGTTTAAATTTTGACTCAGAGTCTGAAACCAAATTAGTTGGTCTCCGATGGGACCCAGTCAAAGATTATTTTACCTTTAAAATAAACTGTACAAATAATGATAATCATACCAAACGATCAATTCTTGCTCAAACCGCTGCTCTATATGACCCACTAGGCTTACTTGCTCCGCTCACTGCTTACATGAAACTTCTGGTACAAGAGTGCTGGCAGCGACTTCTTTCCTGGGATGAAGATGTCCCTAGTGACATTTGTAAAGTGTGGTCACAGATTCAAAGTGAACTGTCCAATCTCTCCCAAATTAAAATACCTCGTCATGTAGGAATAGATGAAAATTCCTATATTAGTCTTTTGGGATTTGCAGACGCAAGTGAGAAGTGCTATGGAGCTGTCATTTATTTGCGGATTGGCTCTTTGACCTCACAAGCTTCGCGTGTGGCATTGCTGTGTGCTCGCTCACGCCTTGCTCCTCTAAAAAAGATAACTTTGGCTCGACTTGAACTCTGTGCAGCTCATCTTCTCGCTCAACTAGTACAGACCGCTCTAAGAATTATGAATACCAGATGTCAAGTGAAAACTACTCTTGCTTTCTCTGATTCGACCATTACACTTGCATGGATTCATTCCTCACCTCACAGGTGGCAAACTTTTATTGCCAACAGGACTTCTGCAATACATGACATTCTAGCCCCGCAGTACTGGTATCACATTCCTGGTGATGAAAATCCAAGTGACATTGTTTCACGACCTGTCACACCAAATAAATTAATTGACAATAAATCTTGGTTTGAGGGCC
The DNA here is from genome assembly GCA_963556455.1 of Epiblema foenella. Lineage (NCBI taxonomy): Eukaryota > Metazoa > Arthropoda > Insecta > Lepidoptera > Tortricidae > Epiblema > Epiblema foenella. Next base: position 13,348,821 of record OY747102.1, read on the forward strand.
CTGAATGGATTGCTTTACCTTGTGATCAATGGCCAATTAGCTATTTTAATAAATTGAATATTCCCGCTGTTATTCCTGAGTCAAAGTCTATCTCTCTTGTTCAGAAATTAGACTCACAAATTGAACCTCACCCGCTTTTGGCACTCATTGAACGTATGTCTATCTGGACTAAATTGATAAGTGCAGTCACTTATGTTTTAAGATTTGCTAAGATATTAAAAAGTAGTGGTCCTATAAATATATCAGATATGAATGCCGCAGAATCTTGCCTTATAAAAGTAGTTCAGTCTAAACACTTCGCTTCTGACATTGATGCGATTAAAAATAATAAACTTGTTCGCGCCCCTCTTAGAAAATTAAACGCTTTCATTGATGATAAAGGCATCTTACGTGTTGGAGGACGTTTACATAATGCTCCTATGACATATGAACAAAAGCATCCGATACTTGTTCCCGCAAAAAGTAGAATAGCAATTTTACTTATTGAACATTATCACCGAAAGAACTTTCACACGGGACCTGGGTTAGTTCTTGGCTTGCTCAGGCATGAATATTGGGTGCTACCCGCTCGAAGTTTAGTTCGCAAGGTTATCCACGCCTGTAATAAATGTTTTAAACATAAACCCAAAGAATTGTATCCATTTATGGGAAATTTACCTGAATTTCGTGTTACTCAACAGAAATGCTTCTCAAAGTGTGGAGTGGACTATATATTATGGGTCCTCTCTATATAACAATGAGCAAGAAAAGAGGAATAAGAAGCCAAAAGGCTTATGTGTGTTTATTTGTGGACTTAGTGTCCAAAGCAATTCATTTGGAATTGGTCTCTGATTTGTCAACAGAAATGTATATTGCTGCATTCAAACGCTTCATCTCACGCCGCGGGCCTGTATCACTTATTATGAGTGATGGAGGCAAGAATTTCATTGGTGCTCGTAACCAATTTGATGATATCTATTCTGTAGTTTGTTCTGAGGAATATAATAAAGCAATTATCCAGGAATTAACTCCACAGAAAATAGAGTTCAAAATTCAACCACCATATATTATGCTCCTCACATGAGTGGGATATGGGAAAGTAATGTAAAATGTGTTAAAGTTCATCTTCACAAAGCAATTGGCTCGCAAATCTTAACATATGAAGAAATGAATACAGTACTTGTTCAAATAGAAGCACTCATGAACTCCAGACCTCTATGCGTTCTCAGTAGTGATCCTTCAGAACCTTTGGCTCTCACTCCGTCACATTTTCTTAATTTAACTCCTTTAAAATATATTCCAGCAGTAAATTTAGATGATATTCCTGTAACTCGTTTACAAAGATATAAATTGATTGACAAAATGGTCCAACCTTACTGGAAAAGATGGCACATTGAATATCTTACCTCATTACAGAGTCGCGAAAAATGGAACACTGCTTCTAACCCTGTTAAAAAGGGACAAATAGTGATATTAAAGGAAGAAAGACTTCCTCTCTTATGTTGGCCCCTTGCTATGGTAGAGGAAACTTACCCTGGTAATGATGGCATTACTCGGGTTGTAAAGGTTAAAACTAAAACCGGTACTTACATTCGTCCTGTGGTCAGAGTGTGTCCTCTACCCACTCAATAATATATTTGTTGCTTTATTTTAAGTAATTTTAGTATTAAGTATTAAATTTCGCACTCTATAAACTTGTAAAAAAAAAAAAAACGCTGTATATGTAAATTGTATTCTAACTTTGTTCTCTCAATTTGTAATTTTTATGTTGGAGTACACTCCAAGGCGGGGGAGTATGGTTTGGCCGAATTAAATAAAAAACATACACCTACACAGAATTCATCACATCACACACACACTTTCTAAAAACTGTAAATAAAAAATATTTAGTTCCTGAACGTATCCTTCCCAAACGCATCCTTTCCTTTTTACCTCAAATTGGCAATAATACTTCCGGTGCCGAGTTGCAACTTTATCAAAAATTGAAACTGGCATAATATAATAGACGCCACAGGTCGTATTCAACCAGATCAACTAGCATTTTTCTGTTAGAAATGCGACGTTTTTGTACGTATCTCAAATAATTTGAAAATTTCGGTGGAAAAATACACTTGCGATTCTGTAAATTATCTAATCTTAATTCAATTTTCGCCTTACTTCCCCTTTTTTAAGAAAAGCACTATATTAGCCTCGCCCAGAATGGCAATTGCAGACTTCGTATTAAAATTTAACGGACTCGCAAGCTCGTCTGTTTAAACAAATGCTCAGCTTACAATTGCCTCCTTCCCGGCCACGGCAATAATATTACGGCAGGGGTTTGCAAAATTATCTTGTAATATTCTTGATAAATATCTATTTGCAAAAACGTATAGCTTAAAAAGTATTGCAAAATTATCTGAGTAGCTACCTATTAATGAGCTTAGTAAGAAATCCGCGAGAGATGTCTGAGATTTTAATATCTACTAAAATGATTGCCTTTACAGTTTGTTAAGGAAGCGTTGTCAGCCGATTGTGAGCTCTATTCCAATTGCGTAACGTGCACAAATACAGGCATCTCTAGTCGCGAAAAGAAGATATAAATTATTCAAGATGAACTCAGCAGGTAAATTGAAGGGAGAGTGAAAAACGTCGCCTAGAGGAAGTGCGTCGCGGCTATATTCGGGGCCATTACTCACGCGATTGTTTGCCGTATATTATATTATTTCTACTTGTATATTCCGTTCTAGTTACAATTTACTTGTAATTTTACAGCCAAAACGATCGTGATAATGAGTTTATCGTTCATTGTTTTATTACCCTCTATTTCAGCATCGCCTGCATCATCCATCATGTTAATAGCTTAGAGCCTACTTACAAATATTGAATTTAAAACCATTCAATAAAGTTGATTCTTAAGATGAATACCTATAGCTACATAAAACGAGGGTTTTAAGATATTCTATTTTTCTTTTTGTTTATTTTTTCTTTACTAGGTAGGTATATAGTTTTTGTTTGAATATTGCTTTTCCAAATAAAACTAAATTCCATAAAACGATTCTAAAAAACAAAATGACCAGCTAATTGGTTGGATTAAACATTTTCATCTAGAAACACAACCAGAATAGATTCTTGTTATTTATTACATGGGATCAAGCGACATCTCGATTTCCAAGAAACAATAATTATGTATTTCTATTCCTGTACTTTTTTCGCGACTTAAGCAATCATGAACTCTAATATAAATACATACTTTATTTCTTCTGTCAAAAGTCTATCTAGTCTATTGCCCAAAAACACACTCCTTACACTACTTTAATGAAAAATTAAAACAGTTGGGTGCCACAGACTACTACAAATACTATGTTTAGTAGTCATTGTTTGGTGCGTTGAAGTGAAACTTTTATGATTAAAATCAGTGCTGCCAACGTAACGCAACTTTGCTACAATTTTTATGTATTAATTAATGCATAATACATTGTTTACTAATATAAATACATACATTTATCATCTTTTTTGTATTTTTCACCAAGTTTTATCTATTTTCGGATATATTTATGAAAACGAAACAGTAAGATTCTGCTAGGTGCTATCTAAAAGAGCGTTTCAGTTTTTTTAAATCACTTAGATCATCTCATAACTTGCTCCTAACAGTACCATCATCCTCGTCAAAATTTTATAATTGTTCATTTACTTTCCAGACTGTCCGACTCTGGAACTCTCTTCCAGTTGAATTAAGACGTGCTAAATCGATAGCTATTTTTAAATCCCATCTTAAAGAATATTATTTGTCTCACCCTTAAAATTTTTAATTAATTATTATGGCTGACACTATTTTATTCTTACTATTCTACACCAGTTCCATAATATTCTATTATGGGTCATTGTCAGTTGTAAAAACAAAAGTTGTCCACCCGGTGGTCAATAGTTAACGGCTTATGTATATATAAGTTATGTTTTTATTACATGGATTTTTAGTCGCGGAAACACCGTTTAAGTGGGTTACTAGACCAAACCAAAATTAAGCTTTTTGGCCCTTAACTTTTGATATGTCCACGGAAAAGACGTGAACCTAAATCTTACAATGACCCTTTTGTACTCGTCGAATGTTCAATGTTTGAATTAAGATATCGATGACGAAACTAAAATCACATACTTTTCTCTATGGAGCTCCCTTCACGTGAACTCTTATGAAATAGACCAATCACGTGTCGCCGTTAATGTACTCTAATGCAATTGGCCAATCACGTGTCGCCGTTACTGTACTCTTATGAAATTGACCAATCATGTGACGCCGCGGACATAGAACAAAAGACATCAACGAGCCCCCGACTCATGTGCCTAATCTTCATTTCCGCAGGACTAGTGTTTAATTGTTTCAGTTTGTTTAATTAATTTCCGTGGATTCGTAGAAAACATAGTGTATGCAATATTTATATAGTTAGTTTTTTAAGTCTCGATCCTAAACGCGGTTCTTGGCTAATAAAGCATACATTAGATAACGACTACATAAACTACTGTATTGCTTGTTTTAGCTCTCCAGTTAATACCAATTCTCGATCAATTATGACCGGGCAAAACTGCAAACTCTGAAGTCACAGTAGTGTAGCAGATTTCAAAAATGATTGTTTACTAATAAAGCCTAATATATATTATGATGGAGTGTCGGGGGTGTGTGCATTATTTTTCGATGCACGATGAGATCATTATTAATCACCAGCGACCCGTAAATCGCTCACTGTCGTCGCCGAGCGCACGTATTGAGTGATTGAGTGCAGATTGTAAGGCGACACTGCCGTGACTTCTCTGGCTTTCCTCATTTTGATCGCTCTCAGAATTAAGATTGACGGTGAAATTCTTCTTTTCGACTTATGTATCGGGCAATGCTACAAAAATAGATAAATTGGTCATGTGAAGTGATTCAAAGTATATTCGTTCCTTTAAAGAATATATTTTTCTCTAAAAGCACATTTTTTGTGCTTGTGCTCGTGAACTGATAATCATTATTAGAAATTTAAGTTTCTGCCCATTAGTAAAATTGATTATAAAGATTATTTGGTTATTACATTGTAATTGACTTTATTTTCACAGTTTTTATGGACTATTGCATACTAAAACCTAAAAAATGTGTTAGAAATTGGAGCTTTTTTTTAAACATCATATAATCACGCGTACCTACTATTGATAAGCATGATTTTTAACAGGAAAACCAAAAAAAAATTCTGTGACAAAGAAACATACAAAAGGAATACAAAAAGAATATGACATACATTATAAAAGGAAGTTCGAAAATTTAATCACCTTCGCATATATTTTTGTATTGTTAATATTATGCTGAAAGTACCTTTTTTTAAATAATTTTGAATCCGTTCACGAGATTAAGAATGTTTATTATGCGATGGTCCATAAAAACTGTAGGAAAATAAAGTCAATAACATATTGTCTCTTTGCCGGGCATAGACCTCCTCTCGGGGACGAGAGGGAATGGGGTTTTATTTAAATATTATTTTACGTTACAATAACGCGATATTGATGGATATCTTTTTCGAATATTTGAGGATAATTCTTAATACACCATGCCGTAGCTGAGCAGACTCAGAAGCTAAAGCCTAAAACCTGACTAAATAAAGTCAACGCATAGACATTTGACATTTAATCAGGCCAATAGTCATGCGCGACACAGACAATGTACCTAAATGGAAAGAGCTGACCACGCGCCACCTGACACTCGTGTCGAGAAAATTTACGTAACTTTAATGTTTCAGTGTCAAACCAGGGATTAATGCAGGAAGTTGGCTGGCAAGTGCCATAAATATATTTTTCTTGGCAGTAATCGATATTGTCAGCGATTTGCCGCGTAAGCGTCGTGATGGATGTGGTGCCAACGTTGTAAAAGTTTGCGCCTGTCGTCGTTGCCGGCTCTTGTTTAGTAATTACAGCATATGTATATTTTAAATAAAACAATTTTAAACTAGTGACTCTGTGAGCTGTAGACCTCGTGAGTGAGTTCTTTTATCATTTCCAAAATCTGACATTATAAAAAAGATCAATTATGAATATCGAACCTGCTAACAAAATTTCACGAGAAGCGGTTGAAGAATGCGACCTGTAGAGGAGAACAAGCCGAAATTCGGACGCAGAAACTTACAAAATCTTTGAAATAAAAACTGTTTTTAAAAATTTCCAAAAACTAACTCGACAAAAAAATTCTATATAATTACCGCACCTGCTCACAAAATTTCACGAGAACCGTTTCCGAAATGCGACCTGTAGAGGAGAACAAACCGTTTAACAAATATATATTTATTTTATTTAATATCCAAGATACTCACAAGATTTCTCGGGAATCGGTTGAGAAATGCGACCTGTAGAGGAGAACAAACCGAAATTCGCCCGCAGAAACTTACAAAATCATCGATAAAAAATTTGTTTTTGGAAATTTCCAAAAACTGTATCGACAAAAATATTCTATATAACCATCGAACCTGCTCACGAGAATCGGTCGAGAATTGCGATCTAAAGACGAGAACAAACGGAAATCCGGACATACGAAAGCATTTTTGTAAAAGCTGAAGCAGAGACCTTCGTTTCACTCGGTCAATAACTTGTTTTAATAAAGTGAGCGCACCGGTATTAATATGAGTAGAAAGAGATTTCTCGTTCGCTTATTCGAAACTTTTCCTTAATTAACCTTGATGGATTTTTGAGTCGTCCAGATCATTAGAATTACGATTTGAAACGGGATATTTACCATGTATATTTGTATTTTTGAGTTCCCGATATTTCGGCACTGGCGGACAGTGGTAGTGACGGTGACACTGTGCGAAAAAAGCGAACCAGGAAGAGGGTAGATCGCTATGGTGTGTGGGTAGACCACAACTAAAACTCGCAGCACGTCAGTTAATCCTTGATAATGGCGCTTGCAACAGTGCCGAAATATCGGGAACTCAAAAATACAAATATACATGGTAAATATCCCGTTTCAAATCGTAATTCTAATGTAAATGACCATGTAAGCTTGAAATCTTATATCGTACAGATCATTGTTCTTCTTGATAATCCGGGATAATATAGAATATTAGAACCCCATGAGTTTGATACAGCCAAAATATATAACACAGGCAAACTCTACTACCAGAACAAAGCTCCAGTATTTTTGACTTGAATTGTATAGGCTGCGTTATAGGATTGTCCCTTTATATATAATAGTTAATTACGATACAAGTTCGGAAGTAAGCAGTTCCCAACAAGTGGTGGTATAAAAACACCAGCGATTAGCGAGTGTTTTTGACAGACACGAGTTTCCAAACACGTATCGTACAACTTTTTATAATGCATTGTGCGAGGAAATAAAAAAAATAATCTAAAAGTTACTTTAATATTTATAGGTTATAATTTACATATAACCTATGTTCAGCAGTGGACGTCTTTCGGCTGAAATGATGATGATGATGATGATAATTTACATCGCTCGATACGTCAACGTCAACGGAAGGCACAGGCTGAATCTGCATTCAGCCAAGCATGTTGATGAATATTTACAATTTATTTTTAGATAATAATTTAATTCTAAAATTATTATAATACGGTTAATGAAGTATTCATATTAAGGTATATATAACCTTTTATAGGAATTTAAATCTGTGATTGACTAATTTCTAAAAAAAATATCAAATAACAAATTCTGTTTGCGTCGGTCTGACGACTAAGATAAAAATAAGAAAAATTTGAAAAGTAAAAAGCACTAGTGCGGAAAATTGGTACTTTCCGCAGTTTGACTGCTTAGAAAACGCACTTTTCAAGCACATGCATTATAAAATATTTTAATAAATAAAATTAGAAATTCGTAATTGAAATGAATAATTATGAGTGTGGGATTTACTTTATGGTGTGGGTGTACCCTTACAATAATTAGTTCATTAGTCTTCATACACTCATTTTAAGCGCATATCCTCCGTTGATATTATGTCTATGGATGTCTCTAAATAAACGGTTTTAATTTCCCTTGAGCCTGGTAGCGGGTGGGCTGAGCCAGCAATTTGCCGAGCCACGTCTCATTATGAAGCTCGTTGTCTTGAGACAATATTCCCGACTCGATGCTCGGTGCCAGTCGACCTATTCAAACCATTCGTCGGGAGTTAAATTCTACTACTACCTAGCGCTATCCCACTTCACCTTTGTGTAAACAACAGGGAGCCATTGAACGACCCAATAGGGATGATGAGTCATGTTACAACTTATTACATAGTGAGGCTATATCGATTGAAATTTTCGCAATAAATAGTAAAACAAATTAATTAAAATCATAAAAAGATATTGGACTGTAAAGATTAGCAAAAATGTAGTTTTTTGTTGGCCAAATATAAATTGAAGGTTACCAATATAATTGACATTTTTCAATAAAAAAGAAATAGTATGGCAAGTATGTACATAAATGCAATATCTCAGAACAAAAACGGTAATTTTCCCTTTTTTCCATACAACGTTACGTCACGCCTGCGTGTCAATCAGTATGGAGCATTTTAGTGCTCGTTAGCTATGCTATACTTTGCCTCTCATTTTTGTATTTTGTGTTTCTCTAATTGTAGTTGGTCCCGTACAAACATTTGATCGTCTCTAAAAACTCGTTTGAATGATATATTTTTTGTCATGTTGTCTATTGTAGTAACCTTTACCGGCTCAGAATTAGATCCCAGTTCAAATGCACAGTGCGGCAGCCGCGAGACGAATTTGCGATTGTTCATGTTGTGAGAACATATGCACTGGAGCTAACTTCGTATGTTTATTTACGTTCGGGAGATATGATTCTACAATTGCCGAGGGAATAACATTATACAGTATGCCGGCATCCCAATTATGCTCAAATAAAGCTTTAGCTAAAGAACTTAAAACTCATTTCACGCTGACTTCTGATTTCTTCCACCCGAATACCTTGTAGACAATATCCATACAAATACCTTGGTATAAAGAAAACGAGTAAAAGTAGAATACAACCTGCATTTTCAAGAATCCCTTATTCCGCATATTTCAACGTCTGTTCCCGGGCAGAAAAATTCCCAAAATGTAACGTTGTGTCTTAATGCACAGGAAATATTCAAGAGAACCGCTCCCACGAGAGCTTTCTAAAGACTTGCTACGAAAATCTCTAACCGCTTCGCCACTTGGACGATTTATGAGGATAGTTAGGCCAACGCAGCTCAACTTGAAAACAGGTATTGCCAAGGAGTGCAGCTTGGAGCGAAGGTTCTTCCCTCACTAATAGTCATTAAAAGGAATGTTACACTTAACCGCTCTACTTCCTAACTTTTCTTTTAATTAATTAACTAATGTAAAGCCCGCTTAAGGTATACAGGATTATTTAGGTATGGCTATTGGTAAAAATATGCAAGATAGACGCCTCTACTCCATTTAGACTACGTGGACAACATTAGCAGCTACACTCAACACTCCCCCGTGTCGCGGTCGCGGCTTGTAACGTCTACTAGGAGGGCACCAAGTCGAGATGGCCCAGGTCTGTCTCACCGGTGGCTGCACAGTTGCCACGAGTAGAGGACGCGGCGCGACTGTCTGATGAACTTTAATTACAACGCTGCGGTACCAACGTGGAAATTGCCTGGTATATTAGCATAATCACCGTGGTTAATTGAACTGAAATTGAAGAAGCTCTTAAACTTACCTTTGGTAGATGCGAACCGTCTGCATTTGAGTAAAAACTTTGCCATAATTTAGGAATCTTTAATTACATCTCTATTCTACATTCGAAAGTTTGTGGTACAAACAGTCGGCTTAAAAAGTTTATGTAATCAGGGCTCGGAATCGGTTTTTACTATTTTTGAAATATCTCCTAAAGTACTTTTCATATCTCCATTTTTATTTTAAAAATTGTTTTTGGTAGCCTTTATCTATGATATAAATGATTTAAAATACGAAAAAATATCGTAAGACGTAATTAACCGAAATTTTTAACCGGTTAATTGTATGACGACGAAACCGGTTTCCGAGCCCTGTATGTAATTAGTATAATTACCCAAGTTAATGTTCGGGTAGAAATGGGCTATTCCGTCACAAGAAGCACTATTACTACAGAATAAGTAATTGTATGTACACATACGAACAAAACCAATGTTTAGCAACTAGAAAATACCGAAGCGTGCTTTCCCCCTCTACCGTATTGAACGCGCTGTGTTGTTAGTCTGGTCTGCTTATTACTATTTAATTTTCTTGGCACCGACTTCAAAAGCGAATAAAAATTAAAAAATATATATACTTAGTAGGTAGCTACTTATTAAAAACGTATTTCATTATATTTGCTTTTTATTTTCTTGCTTGTTTTTGGAATACAGTTTTGTGTTAATACAATATATATTAATTAGTGATTATGTGATCTATACTTTGATTGGCAAAAAGAAAAAGTAAGTAAAGTAAGCAATTGAGACTCGTACCTGCATGTAAACTGTTATATATATAACAGTTTACATGCAGGTACGAGTCTCAATTGCATTAGAACACATCCGAAACTCAAAAACATAAAACATTCATGTTCACCACAGAAATATCGGCGCTGATCGGTATTCGAAACACTGACTAGGACACTTGGCTCTGTAGGCAGGGTCAACCAGTGGCACTCAACAATATAGTAGATTGTATGACAAGGGTCTAAAATAAGCCACAACAAGATGAGATGGTTATTTTTTTGGCTTTTAGACCAGAGTTTATACACTCTACTTTTCACTTCGATCGCGATAAAATAAATAAACAAAGATTATCCACCCACAATTAACAACAAAATACAATGAAAATATAGCGGCATCTTTTTTTTAACTGTTTTGACTCAGATACATAATAGTTGAAATATAGGGACGAAAAAAGACCTAATGTTTTTAATAGTTAAATTAGTTGAAATGCACCAAACGAAACCCAACGTTCCGATTGGCTGTCGATGTGTTTTCTGATTGGTGGATTTAATATGGTGAAGTATTTTGATTGATCAAATTAGAATATTTTGCAAATCATAAATATGTATTCATATTTTCCCTAGGGGCTAAATATACTACTTTAACACCGCTTTATAAGCCTCATATGACACACTTTTCGAGCATGAGAAGTGAAAAAATCATTATTTGAATAAGAATTCGTAAGAAAAAATCACTTGATTTTATTCCCATCAAAATAATTCAATTAAATTTGCTCGTGAATAATTTGTACCTGAGAAATTTGAATGAAGATAACTTATTCTTATAGTCAATTTATCCTTACTGTAACAAATGAATGACAATCGGTAATAATAGTTAAATAACAATAATTTAAATAATATTAAAACTAACTTAAATCTACAACAGGCCCTTGGGGCGTTGTACAGAGGATGGTGGGGGCATTTCCTCGCTGTATCGCAATGCTGATACGTTGTGCTGATAAATAAATTTAATCATGATTTTTATATGAAATAATATCGCGTGAATAATAATGAAGTCTAGGTACCCGGGACAAATACGACATTATTAGGTACTAGTATTCTAATACCTCCTTTACATCATTGCAAGACAACATTACGCCCTTACAAGACCACTGTCACATAGTTTTGTTACTCGTATTGTTTTTAATTTGATAATGATACAAATGCAATATAATGATTTGGTACAATTGAACTGATCTGATGATGGAACCAGATAGTGGGTAGCGGAACTCTTCAATGGCTATAATAGCCTTTTCGAGTTTAGGCGCATTGCTCTGTTTTGATAAGTCATGTTTATTACACTTTGTGATGATGGTCTCAGGAGGTATATAGTGGAACTCTTCATCAGCTACTGTAAGAAATCAAAATATGTACATGTTTAAGTTATGATGACCCAATATTTAAGTTAGAACGTGATGTTTTAAAAATCGTACTGATATTTCAAATTTGCTAATATAACATAGCAAAGATAACGTAGCAAACGTATACAGATCGTTTGAAGCACCGCCTGCTACCGGTGGTTCCAAAGTACTCACCCGCCACGACTTTATCGTGTTGTATTGTTTGACGGTCTCAAACCCGGGAAACACGCCAGATCTAGTGATAAGTGAAGGTAAGGTGTAAGGTTTTTTTACCTGCTATCATTCACCATTTCTTTCGCTTTCCATAGGTGTGAGAGATATAGCATACTAAAGAGGAAGGGTATAGGTTGGTAGGAATAATAAAAAAATTCTAGCTAGAAATTAGTTGTCTATTGATAATACATTTGCTAGTATCTCGTCGGTACTTATAATGGATGATAATATACCATATTTATTATTTTTATTAAATCATGGATGAACTAAGTAGTGAATCTATATTATGTCAGTGGCCAGTTGTCATGAACAAAATACTATACCACCGGATATTACAATTTCCATTAACACGAACTCTGAAAGCAGTGCTGTTTTAGACGTACTTTTTGGTGGAAAGTGAACTACATTCAAACAGTTCAAACGGAAGAAATATAATTTCCATATGTAAAAAATGTACACCAAATAAAACCCAATTAAAAGGATCCCACCGCTCAACATCTAACTTCCTTAGTCATCTGAGAAACTAATTACGTTAATAAACAAAACATATGCTTTTAGCCATCAAAGAGTTCCGCTATTCATTCTAGAGTATCTTTCTTATCAGATCATCATCACCGTTTCGTAGTACCACAACATTTTGTTGTCATAAAATCTACGTACGCTTACAAAATATACCAAATCAATTGAACCATTGAAAATTTTTAATTAAATATTTAGAACAATCCCAAATCTAAAATAATTATTAATTTTTTTATTCTTTATTTTAAATGAAAGTTGCATGATTTATTCATGTTCGTTTTATTTTAAATACCGAGTGCAATAATTCAATTCGAATAAGAATAACAGTTAGGTTTGGTTTCTTATTCAAGTTAAGTCTGGGTCAAATCAGTAGGCTAAACCGATCGTCGTTTTTGGTCATGCAACATAACATACCCCACATTGTTATAATATTACTTAGTGGACAGATAGGTACTAATATTAAATCAGTGTAGATTTACGAAGCGACTATAAGTACTGGGACAGGAAAACATGCTTAGTAACTAACTTATTTCTTCGAAAATAATTAATAAAAAAAGCATTCAGGAAAAATTTTTACGAATAAAAATTATTTAGTGTTATAATGATTTGTAGTTTTGTATTATATTTTTATTAACTATATATAACTTTTAATCTAAACCTAACCAACTTATAAATACCTATAAATAAACTTAAATACATAAACATAAAATGAGCGTATAAAAACTAAAAGCCTAATCGAAAAGCCCACCCCGTGTCGTCCTCGGCGCGAAGGTGCCCATCACGCTCGCTGCGTTACCGCGTTGTACTGCGATGGATAGCCGCTGCACCAGGAACGACCCGGAGCGGGGATCAAGGCCCTTATCACGTAGGCGGCGACCGATTATTTAAATTCTTTATAATCTAATTATTTTACTTCCATTGACTAGTTGACCAAGATGTTATGAAGATACTGTCTACTCAAATTCAAGTAATGGCTGATCTGTTTTGATAGTGTCAGTATTTATTTTTCTTGGGTGGATGGTAACAATACAAAACCCGTAAAGTAGTGGTGGCCATATCCTGCGTTATTATGTCGCAATAACCGTCGGGGATGTTGGGGAAAATATGATCTCCGCGGGAAAAGGCTTGATATAAAAATATTAATGGTTGCGTAGTTTTTCGCAACCCTTGCCTTTGTGAGATTTCCCCGAAAATACAGCGTCAATCTTTTAAAATTACTAAGCCTTTAAAGTTAGTCATTTTAAGGAAAATTAGAGGTTCTCTTCTAGCTGGGTTGTTATTATAATTTGTTTCATATGCATCATTTTATTTTATGAAATATTCTTCTTATTCAGGTAATAATAGGTAATATACAAATGACCCGTTTATGTTTTAAGATAAATGTGGATCCTTTTAGATTTTGATTTTGTAGCATTCTTATAAAACTGTCAATTCCATTATCCTCTGAAGTGAAAAGTCAGCCAAGGGACCAAATCCATGTTAACCATTCTATATGAAAGGTATGCTAAAACCGTTTCTGTTGTCTATTTCAATAAATAAAATAAAGGCAACAATAGTATATATTTAACGTAGGATCCATTACAGCAATATACACACATACATATTTATGATGCACATCGGAGATCAATTTATGGTAGTGGTAGTTCTAGTTATTCCCAGCCATACCTATAAGATGCTTGTAACCAGAACAAAATTAAAAACATGAACCACACATATTTGGGAGTTTCCAAATTTACAATTAATAGATAGGTACTGTGACCTAGAAATCATACAGTACAAAATCATCTATATTTAAGAAATCATCTATTTCGACCTAGTTATCACCTTTTTTATCTGGTAAATGAGTACAAACGTGTGTAAAAAGTGTAGGTATAATGTTTATACGTAAATATTGAGTACAGGCATAAAGTCGCTAAATCAATAAACAGCCCAGTCATAAATAAGGCGGCATTTGACTAAGCCAGCGACAAGCCAGCGCCCGTCCTTCGCAAAACAGAAGCAACAAACAACGCGAAAAAATAGACGAAGAAGATTTTAGTTTACATAGGCATATAATATAATGTTTCCAAAAATAATCGTTAAATTAAATCGTAACAATGGTTGGCTGGACTAAATATGCATAACTATTAACTCTCAATTTATTTTTAATGTTTACTTTCCATAACAAAATTACTATAGTTATATTTTTTAATTTTCAGTAGCTAATTATAAGTTAACGTGTTTCTGTTTCACCAAATAAAATAACTAACAGATTTTTGTATGTAGGTATTCATCAAGTATTAAATTAATTATAAGACATTGAAGTACACAAAATTGTTGAAACATTATTGTTGTACTAAAACCTCATTTGAATCGTTGAAAATCTACTTAATGTAACAATTTACCTGGTTTTTTTTTACAATCATACTTACAATACCTTTGAGTATTTAAAATCCTAAATATTTAAAGTTATCAATCTTTTGATGTTTGATTGTACCAAAATGTTGCTGATTTATGTTTGACGACACTACAATATTCAAAACACAGTATTATGGGCTCCATTAACTCATGTTAATAACTTAACAGTTGACGTTAAAATTAGTGCGGGTAATATTTTGAAAGCGAACGTCTTTAATTTGGGGAACCCTCGACTCTGCCGTTCTGCCAAAGTTATTTTGACAAAATTTCATTAGTCAAACAAATTTTTACAACCATTGTGTTTGGTAATGCAATCTTTGGAATAATTTTTGTAGGGACATTTTATTTGGTCAAATTTTCACGCAGCATAATATTATATACCACAGAAAATAATGTTCAGTAATTTGGTATTTTATCAAATACCTTATTAAACCAAAAAAATCATTAGACAATAAATATTTAGCCAAATGAATTGTTATGAGAAAAAATACATACAAACATAAATAGGATGATTTTTATAGTTAAATTTCATGTCATTTGCATACTTTAATGAAATTTTAAGTGCTTGCATTTGTCTCACAACAAGTTAAAAGTTTAATAGAAATGGTAAAATGTCTACGTACAAACTTGGCTACCAGGCGAGCGAGCGAAGCGAGTGAGCGAGCGAAACCTTCCAGAGCAAAACCGACTTTAATGATGTTAGGTTTTTTTATGCGCCTTGAAAGATCATGCTTGCTTGCATGCATGCATTCATGCGTGCTTACGTTGCTTGCATTCATGCATACTTGCTTGAATGCATGCGTGCGTGCTTACTTGCTTGCATGCATGCATGCGTACTTGCTTGCTTGTTTGCTTTTTAGTAGTGTAAATTTTAGGAACATCGTAGTTATCTGAATCACACACATATATACATTATTATCAGTTTAGAATTTGTCCCAAGTGGAAAAAACACTTGGGACAAATTCTAAATTCATGTTAGATCTTATGCTAGAAATAGAAGTTTAATCGTCAATTATGATTTACCCATATAACAAAACACATTGCAATTAATTTAATATCTTTTGCATAACTGAAATAAAGATGCAAATCAGTTGTCATCGACTAAGCAGTCACCTAAATAGAAATGGTAAAATGAACACTGACGATAGAAATGATTTGCCTTATTATATTTTGCGTATAATATGTTTTTCCAACTAAAACATTTGACTACATTAAATTTAGTCAAAGTACCAGATTGGTAAGTATTAATAGTCATTGTTTAAACGTGTACTTGCCAAACATTGGGTTTGTGTTATAATTATTTGCGAAGAGTTTATTTGCCACATAATAATTTGGCAAATGTTAATTTGTGAAATGATAATTTGTCAATTTTTTTTTATCAAACCTCAGTCACCCGAAATTTGGCACAAAGTTATTTTGAGATCTCAGGAAGAATATAGGATACTTTTTTCCCCAGAAATTATCCCTTAAGGGGGTGTAAGTATGTATGGAAGAACGATAACTAGGTAAACACCTGAAATAAAGGATTACCAATTAGATTATAACGCGATGAATGAATTCTGCGTGGACGAAGTCGCAGGACTCGCAGGCAATAGCAAGTCAGCAATAAAATCATTTGTCAAAAATGAAATTTATACTACAAAAATGTTTTGAAATATGTTTAGCTTATAAAAGAAAATGAATGTTTAAAAAAGTATTCTATTGAGAGAGGTAAATCTCCTGAATGTATACTTACTTAAATAAGAATGATATTCGTTATATACAAAGTGATGAACCGCATCATAATATGGCACGAGGGTATTAGATTGCGAGTAAAGGCAAGGCGCAGTGCGGCGGGTTTTGATAGCTCCATGATGGATAGAAGGGCTGAGCCGCCGGCAAAATGATGAGCATCTCATTGTTCTCTGCGAAGCGAAGGTATTTTAAATTCAAATCAGACGGGGAAGAGTTTTTAGAGACCACCTTGAGAATATTGTTCCTACTTTCTTGAGTAGTCCAAGGTGAAATAAATTCATTGTTATAAATTACACGAAGATATTATTTATATTTTTTACATTCACTTGTGAATTAGAGTACTATACACAATAAGGAAATCTAAGAAAGTTCATTCGAAGAGATGACACAAATCTCCCGTAATGATGGTGAGAAGGAAAATAAACAAAATTAAACAAAAAAACTGTCGTAAAGTTAGCGGTTTCGGTAGTTCGGATGATGGAATTTGTTCAGGGACAATTTTAGGGTAAAATGCTCCCATTTTCTTTTATTTCTTATTGTTCTAGTCTTTATACCCCGTCGTATGATAAAAAATAAGAAATAATAAAGAGTGTAATTTCATTTTATATTTTGTGGTCACGGATAACCGATTCGGGGAAGCTTATTTATCTGCTTTAAAAGCCTTAAAAGGACAGTAGTCGAACGCTGGCCCCTAAATATTCAATAGGTACATAAGTTCGAAAAACTCATTGATGCATGCCGGATTCGAACCCATGACCGCCGTTTGACATGTTTGAACCACTAGGCTACCGTGTGTACATTTGTATGTTTGTTTTATTAAAAATAGTATAAGATATATTAACGTCTGCAAGATACTGCCACTTAACAATATGTATTTATTTACTCGTAGGTATCTAAGTAATACGCCACCGATATCGAAAGTCACAGTCAAAATATTTTATTCAAATAGGCCTACCAACAAGCACTTTTGACGAAAAAAAGAGAAGAGAAAATTAAAGAGACTTTTACGGAATATATGAGATGAAATAGAGGCACAAACATTTAGAATTATTAGGCATACTTATTTTAATAAACGAAAAGCCTCACCCTATAAAGAAAGAAATACAATCTAAATAAAGATGAGAAATTTATTTGGCCAATGTGAATCGTCTGTGTGAAGTGTGCATTGTTGTGAACCATAGAAACCCATGTTCTTTAATGTGAATGCTTGTCAGACCTTGGACTCCCCAATTACCTATAAACCTTGCTATGCCTAATATTGTTCTACTAAATCTATTAAATTTTACTACCAACTGCAACTTTTCTACCAATCGTCAGAATAATCTTTTCTAATGTACTTCACTTACTTATTGTTCCCTAATCTTATAAATAATAATATTTGTGTTGGTAATATATCTCTTACAAGATTTCTACCATGACCTCTTCACGTAATCAGCAGCTATTGGTCGTCATAGGAGGGCAAGTCTCCTAACAGCCTTATTTTTCTATATCGAAATTATTCGCCAATATTTTCACAATAGAAAATATAATCCTAGAAAATATAGTTTCAAAGAATGCGTATTCCCTGACTAAGCCCTAAAGAGTTCAGTCGGCTAAACTGATGTTTTCAACCTGGTAGCCTGTGTAATTGTCTCCCTCCACACGTCCGAGGACAAGGTGGTGTGAGTAAGACGCCCTATTGTGTATATAAAGGTAATATATAAATAGATTTAACAAGACCGTCCCTCAAATACTGTGAACTTCAGTGAGTAGAGTATACACTCCCGTTCTGACCCAAACTATGGCAAATCTCACTTCCGTTCAGCAGCTGGGCATTGAGAGACGGGAGGGCTGAGATCGTCGCCTATGTTTGTATAGAGGCAGACGCCAGACAGGACCCTCAATCTGGTAGCAAAAGACTCTGAATCATGCCCATTGACACCGTTAGGCGGGAATGACTCCTCAGGTACACTGTAAACCTGGACAAAGTTCTGGCTTTTAAATTTACTCAAAATATTTAAAAAAACCCTTAAGTTATTACTATAATGCTAAAAAGGTGATCCCTCATGATGGAGAGAAATTCCTCAACATGACGAACCACCCTTAAGACAATAAATTCACCCACCAAAGTTTCTACAAAGCAAGCCAGAAACCTTGACAGTCTGAACGATGAAATGTAAGTCCGTCTGAACCGTTTTATTCGCCCTTTTATACCATTATATCTGCGACAAGTGCGATAAGTGTGACAAATGCGATAAATGTGATAAGTGTGACAATTGCGACAAGGTTGACAAGAGCGACAAGAGCGACAAGAGGGATAAGTGCGACAAATGCAACAACTGTGACAATTGTGACAAATGCGACAAGTGTATCTGCCTACTGACTGTCCGAATCTTAGCCTACTTTTTACATAACAGAAGGTCGTAACCACCTTATCTTGATCCTTCCTTATGCTTTAATTTATAAGGTTGAATTTTGAATGTTGATTGTTTTACATTAGTTAGATTTACAGCAAACGCCGCCGCCGTTACCATTAGCACGTAAGGTTCAACTGTTAGTGCTAATGTAGAAATAAATAAATAAATAAATAAATAAATATTGAGTTGAAAACGATAACAAAAGCGCGGCGCGCGTCAAAAGCAACGCGGTAAAAGTAAAAGGAAATGAGTAGTAGTTTTTATTGTTAGATTTATTGTTATTTTAGGATTCCGTTTTTATATAATTTAATATATAAAACTGGCATTATTACAGATACACAGGAATATTTTCTAATTCTTATACTTTAAACATTCTGTACAATTCCTAATTAAAACTAGTCAAGCCAAAGAATCATTTAAAATTTATGTAAGATGCACGGTAGTGTCTCCGCCAAGGCCGCTAACTACTTATAACGACCCAATAAAGGCTTCAAAGATAAAAAGGTGAATTCAATCCGCTATGCCTTGGAAAGTTATTTTAATAAGAAAGTGACAGGACCAGCTAGCTGCGTTCTGTTACATTATCCTACTGACAATCAACCAAACCAAAAACCAAAACCAAAAGATCAGATTTAATCTTGTCTATTTTGGTCATTTGCTCCGGCTCCATTTGTGAAGACTCATCAATTGGGTAGAACAGTCGTGTCACCTGCGACCCGCTCTCGGACGAATGCATTAATTTTGCCTCCACTGCGCTCAGAGTCACTTTTTAGCATTAAAGCAAGGCTACCCCAGCTTTAAGAAATTTATGTCACTGGAATTCGAATGCATTTAAACTAGCAATGCTTAGACGCAATAACAATAGCTTAATACAATTTTTATGAAATATTTTCACTGTGGCTAAGGAAACGTATATTGTTTGTGTCACGAGCATGGGTGCACGTTTAATCTTACGACTGTCTCTTGAAGTACTTAGACAGGAAGTTCCAGTTGCATCGGTTGCCTGTTTCGTTTCATACGTTCTTGGCAAGCATCTTGCTTCTGTTATCTATGATGTAGGGATATATAGTTAATATTTTCTCAGTCATACGGTACATTACATCGTTACCTATAAATGTTTTTAAAAAAATAGTGCTATTACATATTAAAATCTACGTGATTGATGGTTCAATATGCAAGTGGTTGTGACGAGACAGGGAAAGGGAAAGTAATTAAGAACAAAAACAAAGATTATAATGTATTTTATACAATAATTGGGATAATAAAGTTTAACAAACATTAATTATTTTTTGACATGTTGATTTCAATTTTATTTTATTTTTAATTTGATTTTATTTTGATTTTTAATGATTCTTATTTCAGTTTTTAATCATAGTTATGTTATGCGTCCCACAATAGTGAAATATTTGTTGTGATACCGTGTGTAGGGGCTATTATTCCAAACAATAATAATATTTAATTAATAGACTGTATCACTCCAAAGAATTAGAAATGTATATGCTTTTATATCATTACTTTACTCCTATTCTACTTACCTCGACTTAAACTTAGTGTGAACTTTATTTACAAATAATTACTCTATTAGTCATACGAGGTTCTAACCATTTTGTAAAAAGATCCGAGGTTACTATTCAGAACGTGGGGTTCCTACCAAATACTAGACGATGACATATTTCATTACAAGGCCCAATCAATAGATGACAAAATACTGTAGGTTTTAATCTCACAAGAGTGTCTTACCATCTTAGCGTTAAGAGTGGGGAATAGGTAAGATTAATGACAAGTAAAGGGTTGTATTTAGGGGGACCGTCTCATGGTGAATTCATTTGAAAAATAAATAAGAAATTTCCGCTGCTCCGGCACCACCATAATATTCGCCGTAAACTGTGACACGAGCGACCTAAAAAATATGGACCGGTCGGTTTTAATGGCTCTGCAGACTTAATTATTTGTTCCAATTTGAAAGGTAGTTAGAACCAACCCCAATTTTATGATTGACAGCTTAACCGGGCATAATATTTATTGTAGGTATAATAGGTATTTTTTTAAAACTTTGTACTCATTTATTAACTTTTACTTAAACTGTGCCGCATCTCAATCTCAAATTATTATGTTACCTCAATACTCGACTTTAGCTCAAAAAGGTAAATAGAACTACTGTTAAGAACTGATCTCGAAGTGGATCGTAGAAAAGTCCCGCCACTCTGTAGCGACACCTGCCCGCTCGGATATTAGCTCGGAATTTATGTGATCTTTCCTTGCCGCTGACTTCCCTAGAAAACCTCACTGTCGGCCGACTTTTTCCTAAAGCCAAACCTGACCGGACACGCTGCCGTACTTATCTTATTTGTTGATTAAATACACTTGTATGATACAATACTAAAAACTACAATACTAAAATTAAAATACTAACAACATCCAAAGCCAGTTTGTAACCACAACAGAACATGATATCTCACTTCAAAATGTTACTAGTTTTAAATATTTGGGTAGTGACATCACTGCAGCAGAATCGGCTGAGCAAAAACTGGCATTAAAAAAAACAACTAGGTTCTCACCACAAATATATCCCAGCAAAACTAATAAGGAAACTCATTCAAACTTTTAAATGGGGCATAGCGTTGTATGGGTGTGAGGCGTGGACCATGACTCAAAGAGATAGAGAATATTTAGAAGCCTTCAAAATAGGCTACAATTAAATATGAAATTAACAGTTGAATATAAAACTAAAACTACCTACAATTAAAATCTATTATCTGAAGCTAAAAATACCTATCAAAATTTACTGCCCTTGGTAGGGTTCCCATCACGCAGGCAGCGTTCCCGCGCTGAATTGCGATTGCAGGGTCGCCCGTTGCCTCTCTCAGCCGTTTGCCGAACATCTTGTGGAGCATCTGTGCGTCCCTGCCCCAGGAACCAAGTGTCTCGACGCCAAAAGCGATGAATTGAAGCTGTAATTGGCTACCTTTTGTCGCTCCCGAACGTCTGCCGCCGCGCCAGCACGCCTACTGGTCGATGGGAGGTAGGACGCCGCTAACGTGTCAGCGCAAGTGGCGTCCCACACCAATGCACGGCCTATCTCCCAGGGAATTAACGACATTCCGTCGGGGCGCTTGCCGTCGTTCCGCACTATCTGGGGCTCCAGAGCTGCGGGAACGCCGGCACTGATGAGCGCCCTTCTTAGAATGTCGTTAAGGGCGGCCGGCGCCCGAGGAGCAGGCAAGCCTGTGATGGCCGAGGCGGTCCACAGGTGACTTCACAAGATGCACAGCTGTGGTCGGCACAGAGATGAACCCCAAGCCGAAGACCTGCGGCTATACGGAGCGTTTCTGGGTCAATAAATGTGCCGGTATTGGGCGAGGGATAGGCGTGGAGCCAGTGACCTGACTCTGGTCTAGATGATGCCAGAAGCCTCGCTCGGTCCCTGCCTGTCGCGGTGTCTATTAGTGAACTTAGGGTCGCTACCGATGCTATGGAATCCCAGGCCCTCTGTATCTTAGGTCGGGATGGCAAATTTGGACTCGTTCCAGCTAGCCAGGCATTCGAAGCCTCAACCAGGCACGCAATGTCGCAAAAAATACAAACGAATAAGTGCTGTGGAGAGTAGAGGAGGAAAGGGAACTGTTGAAAGTTATAAAAAATAGATGAAGGAAAATTATTGGTCATCTTATACGACACCATGATTTTACAAAGACATCACAGAAGGCAAAATTGAAGGAAAACGAGGAAGGGGAAGACCGAGGATAAGCTAAATGAAACAAATAAAAGGATAATTAGCAGTCGTGTTGTGTAAGGAGGCCAAAGAGGCGGCGTAGATAGTCAGATGGAACTACACCGACAAGAATCTAACTCTTAAATTTATTATGATGACACAATACCATTTAATGGGACAAAATCATTAATTACTTGATTTTTTATTAAGTTTAAGTTTCTCTCTCTACCTCTCGTTAACACATTATTGTATCTTTAGAAGATCGTTAGATATATTTATTCTGGTTCGTATTAAGGAAACACGACAAATTGTTCTAAAAATTTAGAGGCACACAAAGTAATTATCAACCAACATAAAACTCTTAACGCATTAAATTTGAAAAGAAGGTAACTAGAGAGAATTAGGCAACAAAAGGGTTCTCAACATTAACCTTTTTAGGCCGTCTATGCCGAAGCTACAAATAGCCCGGATCAATACGAGAAACCAAATCTATTTAGGTCTGCCTCGCACGGACAGCCACGGAAAATAAATGCGGCTCGACCTTTGCCCGTTTGTCCACTGCATTTATGCATTTACACTTACACCTGATGGAGACAAATTTCAGCGGACACGGCAATGTAGTTTACACTTTTTTTAGATTAAATCTTTTATGGAAACAATTGTAGCTATTATTGTTTATTTAAAAGTGCTTTGCAATTTTTGAGAATTTAGACTTCATGCTACGCACCCGTCCATCTAATATTGTTATTTATGATTAACAATATTACATATATAAGTACATAGAATTACATATATCAAACATGAATGGTGAATATAATGCCTATCCGTTCCTGTCTTACAAAAAGTCCAGGCGGAGCCGTGGGATAAAATATAGCCTATGTCATTCCTGTGGAAGATTCATTCTATATATTGGTGTGAAAACTTATCAAAATCGAGTAAGTAGTTTCGGTGATAATAATTTATACAAAAACTTTGCTTATAATATAAGTAGAGAAAGTAAAGAAGATCTTTGACCTTTTGTCAAAAATTAAATTATCGATAACACTGATCAGTGCTTAGTTCTTAAGAAAGGTTAATTAAGTACCTATAGCCTATCATGATATATAAGCCATGTATGAGTTGAATAGTTCCCAAAAGTGTAAGAGTTTGTGCGCGAATACGCCAGACCTTAACTATGTATAGATGTGAGAACATACACCTAGCTCTGAGTAGGATTCTATTTCAATTAAGGTGGGCACGCGACAGGTTCGATTTCTATAGAATTGCCTCCACAAGAAACAGCACGAGACCGTTTCATTATTTCACTACTGCATAATTAATAATAATAGAAATTCATAATAATAATCACCTAGTAAAATACCTACTACAAATTTTGCCTTCGTTCTCAAATATGATTAAAAACAAATAAGTAAGACAACAAAAAAGTGATTAAAATGATTCACGGTTCTACCTCTAAAAGTAATACTTATTAGCCAGTTATTAGCATTAGGTAATGGAAACGTTGGTATATCAACACGAAAAGCCAACACTGAATAAAACCTGTTAAACTACGAGTTGATAGAATAATAGATTTAGTGTTGAGTTTTCGCTAATTTGCATACTGTATAATATTTTAAATTTTCGTAACCCGTGAACCTGCAATTATCTTATTAAAGGTTAGACCTAGCTGATGACGCTGAGAATAGCAGCACGAGAAGCAAACAAAATAACGCCTCAGAAATGAATTATGAATGAACATTATGATAATTATAAGGGAGCTATAAAGTGGATCAACCTATCTCATTTGTGGTTTGGGGTGTAGGTTATACAAAGAAGGCAATAAACTCTGGTTATATCTGGGCCAGCACGGCTCCACGTAATCAAATAAGCGGACTCACGACCAACGGATTTACGACCTGCAAAGCAAATCCTTCTCGGACATGCTTACATAAACACATACGTACGAAGAATACCTGCAGGACACAACAAAATACGTTGAATGAACGAACCTTTATTGGAAACACAAGATTTATTTTTCTACAAATGAAATCACAATTTAAAAAAGGTAGGTAGTTTTTGCGGACGAAATAGGTTTCTCAGCATTGAGTATCCAACGTTGTATGAATTTTAGCTCCTTTGCTCAAAATTCAAGATGGCGAAATTCAACTAAAAATGCGTAAATATAACTCGTATCTGGTCGAGTGTGATGTCCTGGAATGGGTTTCGGGGGTCGGTAAAGCTAGGTACGTACCTAATAAATCATAAATTGGAATATAACAACGCATCGGTGTGAACAGGGATAGAGTGTAGTAAATCATGAACTAAAATACACTTAACTAATTTTCCACATCGAAAAACACAGCCGTTTCTGCCTGGCTAAGTCATGTTTCCCAGTCTATCACTGTTCGTCACAAGAATAAACGCAGAAAAGCTTAAAATTACGATTAAAACACACTTATTATTTAAAATAACCAAGTTAGTTAAAAGTAACCATGGTTATTACTACCACAGGTGAAGGCCGGTGGACGTTTCTTATCAAGCGTATTTCAAGAATATTTCAAAAAAATTAAAGAGAACATGCCCAATAACACGTGATCCGTTCATTTTGGCATAGTTGCAGTTTAAAGTTTTTTTAACAACATACTAAAAGTACCTACTGATAGATGGGGGTTGAACTAACGGGTAAGGGGGTGTAAAGGTCCCCTTTTTTGTTTTGTAGCATAAGTAATCTATATAAAAATTCTACAAAACAGGTTCTATGCACTTTTTAGCTGCGATCAATATTTAATGAGATATTAAAAGGGAAATTGTATATTATGCAACTGGTGTATAAGAAGGATACAAAAAGGCGAGTGGTGTGGGTTGGCGAACATCGCAAGTAAAGACACCACGAGCCTTTTTATACCAGTTATACACCGTTGCATACAATACTTTTTCTACGACTCATTTCAAATAAAAAGTAAGCATGTATCATCATTTTCATACGCCATATTTCCCCTTAGTAATTATGCAACTTACCTACGTAATTTCTTCACTAATGCTATATAACTTCTTCATGGATTTTTAAAAGAATCAACGTACCTACACATTTTCTTCAGGAACACGAAAAAATCGTTTTATTTAAGTAATATAACCATTTATCAGCTTTGAATGTTTTCGTTTTCAATTAGGAATTTGGTGGGAAATCAAAAATATGACACTTTGTTTATGCTTTGTTTTTTTTTATTTGCTGTACTTGGCATCCGACCTCAACTAAATTCAAATCCGGATCGAATCTTAACTGTTTCGTTTTCATAAATATATCCAACTAAACATAGTATTTGTAGTAGTCTGTGGCACCCAACTCTACGTTTATTTTTCATTAAAGTAGGGTAAGGAGTGTGTTTTTGGGCAATAGACTAGATAGACTTTTTACAGAATAAATAATGTATGTATTTATGTTACAGTTCATGATTGCGTGAGTCGCGAAAAAAGTACAGGAGTAGAAAAAGTTAATTATAAAAATGGCTTCTCATTCCTTTGTTTTACAATATTTAAAAAAAATGGTATTTTACTCAACGAGTAATTTCTAACTAACGCGTAGGTTTAAATGTGAATACTCTGAACTGTCCCAATGAAAATATAATTACTTGCATAAAATTTTTATTTGAGTTATTTTAACGTATCTTATTGATTGATGATGAGGTTAAAATTTCTATATGTGCCATAAACAAAATCATACATTCGGAGACATTTAGTTGGCAGTCTCATATTTTCATTTTTCATACTCGAATGTGCTATTGCCGCCGGATATAGGATTCGCTCACCTGTAACGTATAATTGCGCACATAAAAAGGGACAAAGGATGAATGTTCGGATATAAAATGTTTTATTCTATTGACGATAATGGCACATGTACGTAAATGATAAAATAATATATATTTCCATTTGACCCACGTTGAGTGCCCGATTAGGCTGTCCTCAATTCTCTAATATCAGTTTTTTCCACGATGACAAATAGCCTGTGTACACTGTACAGTACATACTCCCGGTTACGCGAAATAATCGATATTGAATCTCGTCCGTTTGTATGTATGATGTTGAAACTAAATTATTTCCGCTGTTATTTTAATAATCAAATCGCAATAAAACATAGCGAGTACTGCGTCTTTGCAGCTGAATATAGACGGCACACTATCAGTGACTTGTATGTAGGTATATTTGTCATAGAAGTACTTAAACTCCATGAGTGCAGAAAAATTATGTGAATATCCAACGCTAATATTCCCCCACTCACAGCGAAGTGCACTCTGTCCATTTTGCAAGCGTAGCTCAATAACACAAACAAACGGATTACATGTGAACAACCTCTCGAATGCACGTATTGTTTTGCCATTTTGAGTGTTTGGAGCGATAAAGGTAGACTAGTTTAACGCTCAGTGGAGCGCGAAAATACTTAACAATTCGATAATTACTGAATCTAAATGATAATTAATACACATGTAATGAATATAATTGCAATTATAATTAATTATGAGTTCTAAACCTTTAAAACTGTAAAAATGACTACATTTACCCTGCCGCATAATTCATTTCGCTAACAAATTAAACTTATACTAGAGTTCTTGATGGCTTAAGTCGCGAAAAAAGTACAGGTGTAGAAAAATATCCCTACTATATTACCGTATAATATTATAAATGCGAAAGTGTATCTATCTTTCTGTTATCTCTTCACGCTTAACCGATTGGGATGAAATTTGGTATAGAGATAGTTTGGAGTCCCGAGAAAGAACATAGGATACTTTTTATCCCGGAATGACGCCTTAAGGTGGTGAAAGTTTGTGTGGAAGAGTGATAACTAGGTAAGCGCCGGATATAAAAGAATAGCAATAAAATTATAATGTGATGAACGAGTTCCACGCGGACGGAGTCGCAGAAAAGCTAGTAATTATACAATATCAATCACTCACACTAACATATCATCATAGGCCTTTACGTCTATAGCAGACGATTCAAGCATTACTGCTTGTATAGACCGATGCAGGAACGGCACGGTCTTCCACAGGTATTACATTGAAGGTTGACGTCAGAAGCTCTAGTTCCGATTGTTGTCTGTGTCTACCAGCTAATTCGTCAAACCGAGCTTCATCGCATAACTCTCTGCCGTCCACAACGTGTCTATCATAGCTAAGTGATTCCCAGGCCTGATTGTCAACTCAAAAGCCCGCTATAACTTGCTGGGTTATTCTACTTTTTCATGATATTCAGTTTTCTATTACCAAAAAAAGCTATTATATGTATTAAAAAACATTGTTTCATACAAATGGTGAGACATCCAGACACAGCTGAGTTACGAGTAACTAAGCGGATCCATAAATCGAGATTTATGGATATTAGCTGTGGTTTGTTAAAACTATCGGAAGTGATACTCTAATTAAACTTGTTTCTATATAACAATACAAAAATATGAAGTGACGGCCAAGTGTTTCAAAATCTTCATTAAAAAAAAGTTTCTGAAAATGATGTATATGAAAAAGTAGAAAGGCCCAACCAACATATATGTCACCTAATATTTTTCATTTCTCATAGTCTGGAAGTGGGTCATTGTTCATCTAGGTGGCGTGCTAAAAACCACTTCAGAAGATATTTGTGCATATTTTGTCATTTTTTAGTTTCCTCGTATTTGTAATAAAAAGCTCAGTGTTTAACTCGGGTGAAACCACGCATTTTAGCCTCTAGCTATATTACTAAATAGTCACTTTCATACCTTGGTTAACAATCTACTAAACATTTACAATAAAATCCCAAGAAGCATCCCAACTGAGCAAAATATTCAAGAAGCGCCGGTATGGTGCCACAGCCGTGATGCTTCAGTGACAATGAATATTAATAGGTGGATTACCTCCCGGAAGGCCTGCAAGGTACCTAACACAGACACACCTTTATACACCGGCAAACATATCGCTGACTAGATACATAACGTCCAAATGTAGTCTTAGGACCCAGACGTTAAGGTCTAATTTGGACATTTTAGACGCGCTGTCCGCGGCGTCATATTTAACGCTAACTGTACGGCATGACACCGAACCAAGCACCTTCATTAACCTACGGCTTAACGCCAGGTATAATTATCAATTATTTTGTAACAGCTGACATTATCTTATTACAAACTGGATGTATGTAACGGTATTCGCAAAAACGATTACGCGAATATTATTTCATGAATACATCTTAAAACGCATTTCACTGCATCATATCATTCATATATATATTGTCATTGATCCTTTTTATGTATTATTTTAGAAAATTCGGAATAATGTTTCAACTTACACTGTATAAAACTTGTAAAAAAAAACCCTGTTATATTAATACGTCTAATATGTAAGGAACGCATACAAAGAAAGCTCTGGTAAGTAATGTGTTTGATTGCTCACGTACTCGGTGAAGTCCCTAATGTATTCAGGGCCTTGAATAATTTATCAGTGAGCTTTGAGTTTCACACATTGTTTAGTTTGCCATTCTACCAAAAAACACTAATCAGTATTTTAGACGCTGATCCTGAAACTCTTAATCACTCATCAAATCAACTAAAAAAATATGTTCAATGAAACTGAGTATATATGGTAATTGTATGGACACACGTTAGCCTGGCTGCCAGCCAAATAGCAACATACGGAATTATTGAAAATCAATTATGTCTAAAATATCAGTATATTTTTACTTGCAACAAGAAGCCCTATATAAGGTTTAGTATTTAACTATATTTTTTTACTTCTGTACTTTTTTCGCGAATTACGCAATCATGAACTCTAATATAAATACATACTTTATTTATTCTGTAAAAAGTATATCTAGTTTATTGCCCAAAAACACACTCCTTAACCCTACTTTAATGAAAAATTAAAGCGAGTTGGGTGCCACAGACTACTACAAATACTATGTTTAGTAGTCATTTTTTGGTGCGTTCAAGTGAAACTTTTATGATTAAAATCAGTGCTGCCAACGTAACGCGACTATGCTATAATTTTAATGTATTAATTAATGCAGAATATATTATTTACTAATATAAATACATATATTTATCATCTTTATGTATTATTTAACAAGTTTTATCTATTTTCGGATATATTTATGAAAACGAAACAGTTGAGATTCGATCCGAATTTGAATTCAGTTTAGGTCGGATGCCAAGTCTAGCAAATTAAAAAAAACATAAACAAAGTATCATATTTTTGATTTCCAACCAAATTTCTTATTGAAAACATAAACATTCAAGCTAATAAACGATTATATCACTACATAGTATAAAACAAAGTCGCGTTCTCTGTCATAGGGACAGAGAATCCCTATGTATGCTTAAATCTTTAAAACTACTTTTAAAAATCCAAGAAGAAGTTGCGTGCATTACTAAAGAAATTGCGTAGGTAAGTTGTACAATTACTAAGGGAAAATATGCTGCAGTTACGCGGCCTGCGTCAGTTTGCGGCCTCCTGAAGAACGAAGTTTTTTCAATTAAAGATGTTTACATTTTTACATGTCCTAAAGACATAGTGAGTCGTATGCTTTTTAATTAGTAGCTATAAAATGGGAATACATTTAAAAAACGAGAGAATATTATTTCAGTTCATCAACTCATCCAAGTAGCCGCAAACTGGCCCATCAATTTAACAGGCCGTAAACCCACCTACCGACCTTACTTTTTATTTGAAATGAGTCAGAGAAAAATTATTGTATGCAATCGTGTATAACTGGTATAAAAAGACTCGTGGTGTCTTTACTTGCGACGTTCGCCAAGACTCACATCGCAACCCAAACCACTCGCCTTTTTATACCTTTCTTATACACCAGTTGCATAATATACTATTTTAATCCAGGAAAATATACTGACCCAAAATCTGACGAACGAGCTCAAAGCGGCTTTTCCAACCCAATTTATATTTTATTTATTTTGGCATTCAGAAAGCGCTAACAATAGTAAGAACTTTTCTTCTATAGGTTGACGTTAACGAGGTTGGTTTGGTGCAAAAATAGTGACGTAGGCTGCCACCGCAGGCCACGTCAGTGTGTGATAATTAAGAGAACAATCCTCCGCACGAAGGGTTCCGTACCATTATCTACAAAAAAACGGTATAAAAATCACGTTTGTTGTATGGGAGTCCCCTTAAATATTTATCTTATTCCGTTGTTAGGGTTCCGTAGCCAAATTGGCAAAAACGGAAACCTTATAGTTTGGTCATATCTGTCCGTCCGTCCGATTTGCTCGGAGACTATAAACACAACAATTATGAAATTTGGTAGGAAGGTGTATTCTATGAACCGCTACGTAAAAGTGATGTGAAATTACAAAAAAATATTAAATTGGGGGGGGGGGGCACTATGGAGTGCATGTATGGACATGTAACCGGTGGATGAAAAAAAAATTCAACGAGGTGGTGTGCTGTAATAAATACTTTCAACGATTTTTGGTTTAAATAAGACAGGTTTTACGGTTTTAGAGTTTTCGCTGAAAAACTGTCTTGTCCGAACAAAAAGTCGTAAGTGCCGTGAGTTCCCTATGAAGATACGACCTTTTTAGATTCAATGTATTGGATAGTGGTTTTAAATGTGGGACTAGTAGTCATTGTACGTGATCCGACACGCACATGGCCGGTTTTTTAGTATTTTATGTTATAGCACTAACAGAAATACCCCATCTGCAAAAATTTCAACTGTCTAGCTATCACGGTTCATGAGATAAAGCCTGGTTACGGGCGGACAGACAGAAGGACAGCGAAGTCTTAGTAATAGGGTCCCGTTTCACCCTTTGGGTACGGAACTCTAAAAACGTGATTTATCATTATTTTAGGATATGGTGGTAAAAATATACGTATTAATAATTAGTATTACCAAATTTCAAGTTCGTAAGTCAATGGAAAGTTAAAACATTCTTCGAGACGACATTTTGCAAAAAAACTGACTTTGGTGGCTCATTCCTTTGTTTTCCAATATTACCAAAAAAGATACGTCATGTATTTGCTCAACGATCTCTAAATAACGATACGCCACTCGATGGTGTGTGGTGGCCCCCTTAAAAAATATATATAAGTTTTGAAAATTTTTATTGCTTTGGGTCACCAAGATTGTGAAAATTTGAAGACTGTATCTGTAACAGTTAGGCTGTAAAACCCTTGTGTGTGACAGCAAAAGGGTTCCGTTTGTACCCTCCGGGTACGGAACCCTAAAAAGGAACATTTTTCACTCCGTCTGTCTGTCTGTCACATCGCTAAATATCTCAAGAACTACTTATGTTATCGATTTGTAATTTGGCATAGTTATAAACAAGGGTAACGCAAATGAGTACATTGGTTATAAAAAAAAACTGTTATAAAATGTCAAAATTGCAAAATGAAAGGACTTGAATAGCACATTATAATAAACTTTTCAATTTTTTTTTCATCGGGTAATTTTCGTTTAAAATGTTAAAAATTACTAAAAAATGAAATGCCCTATATCTCCGAAGATTAACAAAAATAATATATGAAATTATTACAATAAATTAATATCAATGTACATATTACAGGCAAAATATAAGTATATAATGTATATGATAATCATAATAACATTTCTAAGCTAAGTTTGTAATTTAGCTCCAGCTTCGCATGTATTTTTGACATTGTTGTTTTGTTAACTCCTATGACATAATACTGAAAGTACCTTCTTTTATATAATTTATAGGGTTCCGTGCCTCAAAAGGAAAAAAACATGGAACCCTTATAGGATCACTTTGTTGTCCGTCTGTCTGTCTGTCTGTCTGTCTGTCTGTCAAGACCCTTTAGAAATTAAAACCATTTACTCAAATCTTGGCCACTTCAAGGGACTGTCACTGTTGAGGCGGCCGTTTCTACCGCAAAAAAACACTCAATAGAATCAAAATTTTATAGGGTATTTTCCGTCGATTTAGAACTATGAAATTTAGCAAGCAATGTCGTCTTATACTACAAGTCCAGTAAAAAATCTGTAAACTATTCATTTGTAATTAAATCATAAAAAATATAGTCTTTATTTAAATTACGTAATTAATACCTAGAAATTTGTACGGAACCCTCGGTGGGCGAGTCCGGCTAGCAGTTGTCCGTTTTTTTTCTCATTAAAATCTGTTCAAGTGATAGGTATCTACAGAATTATTATTTCTTTTATATGACACCGTACTATTTATTATTTACTTTGTGACCATGAAAGAAAAGTAATACGGAACATCTGTTTGAACTTCCCGTGAGCCGTGGGCAATACACGGTTGACAAATTGTAGGTAAATAATACCCAATAAAGATCTCCGGTCGTATGTACTTACTTAGATACAATTTTAGCAATTCAAAAGGTCCGAATTACGGGGTAACAGTAAAGTTTGCGAGTAACGACAGATCCTCTTTTGTGTGAAGGTGTATACGTGAAGGAGACTTACATGTCGACTTAACAATGACATTTGAAATGGGTCACCCGCGATACGACCAACTGAGGCATTCCAGAACTTCGGCCCCGAACAGGGAAAGTCAATTCAAACTGGGAACTTTTTTCAAAGCGCTTATGCCGCACTAAGAGGACCCTTTCCATTAATTTTCAACTTGAATACTTTGCATTATTGTTTCGTCTCGATATATTTTTTTTTGGGGTCCGTAAGTACCTACTTTAATAACTTATTTGCTGCCCTTTCTTAAGAATCCCACAGAGGAGTGAAAGCCTCATTCTTCAAAGTAAGTACATCAATTACGATAAATGGGAATCGTATTTTATTTTTATAATTGTAGTCTAAGAATACTTGAATCTTTAAGCCGAAACGGAGAAAATACCAACCCTTCCGCTTATTACCTTAACCAAAGATGTAATAAAGTTTAGTGAACCAAATCTCACTCAAAAGCAACGAAGCATTATATGCCATCTACTCATAGCTATCTTAGTACCTCTTAAGTAATAAACATTTAACAATAATTTTATAGTCATATTATTCTCGTGCGCTCGTGGCCCAGCGGCGCCCGCGTACCGCGTGCGGTATGCGAGGTTAAGCAACGTGGGCCCAGGTCAGTTATTGGATGAGTGACCGCTTTGAGTGGTTATTAACTGAGCGCTCCCGTGCTTTGGAAGGCACGTTCAGCCGTTGATCCCGGCTGCTGTCTATGATAGCAGTCGTTAAGCCAAGTTAGAGGCCTTCGGGCGGCTCGATATCTTCTAACAGTCAAGTTGCTCACTCACATGACAGCCTAATTCCAATAAGGTCTGGTTTCCTTTCGAGTTGGAAGGCCAGATGGCAGTCGCTTCCGTAATAACTAGTGCCTACGCCAACTCTTGGGAATAGGTAGCGGACCCCGGGCATCCTTTGGGATGGAACTGTACCAGGCTAACGCTAGGATGATGATGATTATTCTCGTGGCCACGATGGTAGCGATAAGTAAGTGTAGATAAACATTTCTTTTTGAAATTCCTTTATTTATCACACAAAATTTTGATTAAGTCTTAGTACATAACTAACGATGTGTTTAGATAACAATTGCTATTATCTTAATCACAAATGTTTCTAGGCATAAAGGAGTGTCTGCCAATGATCGTGAAGGCTTAGCGCCGGCCGGTTGAAAGAGATCTAGAGATATTACAGTGGATCCCGACATCACGAAATTAATTACGTGTATAGCATTTCACCACTTCTATATTCTACGCACGCATCAAATAAACTTACAAATTACTCGAAAAAAGCTGTGTCGTCAATGTGATTCATAACTTATTTGTAAACAGTGATAATAATGGAATAAATACATTTCTTTCGGTATTTGATCCGTTGGTTGGAGGATATTCGATCCCTTATACATCAAAGTTGAAATCAATTTCCTGTGTAAAAGGAAGTTTATATATGTAGTGCCGGAAATTATTATAGGGTTGTAAGTAATTGACATACGTTCAGATATTTCCACATCGTTTGTTGATTTGTGTGTAACGATTTAGAGCTTGTGCAACATCATCCGTAGGAAAAAGATATTTACTTTTATCCATCAATTCCGATCCCGATCATATTTAAATCTGTTTCGCGTGCTCGCTTCTTTACAAAGTATTGGGCTAACATAATAGAATGAGTCAAACCTATCAAAAATGGCGAAAACGGAACCCTTATAGTTTCCTCCTCCGTCCGTCCGTATGTCACGGCCGATATATTCGGTGACTATTAGTATTACAATTAAACATTTAGTACGAAGGTGTATTATATGTACCGCTACATAAAAGTGATGTGAAATTACAAAAATAATATTGAATTAGGGGGGGCACTCCACACATAACCGGTGGATGAAAAAAAAATTCAACGCACATTAGTCGTGTGGGGTATCGATGGCTTAGAAAATGATATGGAGTGGAGGTGTCTAGATAACTTTTCCATTTAAGTCAGCAACCGTTGGTGAGATGTTAGCTGTCAAAATCATAAAAAGTGCCCCCCCCCCCCCCCTAATTTCCAAACAGTGAAGTTTATAATTCTGAAAAAAATTGAGGTGGTGTGCATTAATAAATACTTTCAACGATTTATGGTTTGAACAAGATAGTTTTTACGGTTTTTGATTTTCTGAAAAACTGTTTTGCCCAAACAAAAGATCATAAGTGCCGTGATTTCCCTATTAAGATACGGCCTTTTTAGATTCAATGTAATCAGACACGCACTTGGCCGTTTTTTTTCCTCAGTCATCAACTACTCATCGAGAGGGTTCCAATGAGCCCAAACACGTACCAAATTTACATGAGCATATCAAATTTCAGCTCAATCGGATAGCAGCAAGTGGCCGAAAAACTGAGGACTACTGACTTAAGGATTACTTGGTAAAATAAACTTACGAACGGTACAAGTTAAATAACAGCTGGTAAAAACAGTACCTACATCTGATGTCACCTCAAGAAACAATATGTTAATTTTTGTGTCACGTACCTACGGATCTATAAGTGAACACCCGAACTGAATAACATCTATAGCATAAATCTCACACTTTTTCAAGCGATGAAAGATACCTACTTCTTTACTAGTTTTGCGCACATATTAAACTGAATAAGTACAAAATTAAATGTATTAACACTGTTAGCAACACGTGTAACATATTGTTTCCCTTCCTTTTATTTAGGGACGTACGCATTGATGTAGGCGCTGAAGATTTCATGGTGCAATCTATTACAGCGGCGCATGTCCCGCGCGGGCTGAATAATGGATGCCCTCTCTCGCCAGCCACCATATTTATGCTGCCCTACATTTAATATTTCGCTGTAGGTATCGTCCCAAAGTACATTATTAAAGCGAATAACTATAGATTTACACTCATTCACAGTGCACTAGATTTTATTGCCGACTGTTACCTTAAGACTTGTGTACCTACGGAGTGTATTTTACGAACGTAGAGGTAGTTTAAGCGTGAAGAGGTAACAGACAGACAGACAGTTAATTTCGTATTTACAATATTAGTATGGGTTTAAAAAATATTTTGGTACTTAAATTCATTCATTTGACCAATGATAGATAAATTTAGGTAGGTTACCTTCAACCCCTATCATCCGCTACAAGCAGTTAAAATTTGAAGATATATTTAGGCCGGGTTTTATAAAGATCCGTTAGACCAAATGTCAGATCAAATTTCAGTAACTCGGTACGTTTTTTGACATAACAAACCGACATAAGGTCTAACGGATCTTTATAAAACCGAGCCTTAATGGACTTATTTATTGTAATTGATACACTGGTTCGAAGACTACAATTAGACATCACTAGCTCAATAGAATCCTTTGATTTAAGGAAGAAATCCTTATTTTGATTTAATTAATAGTATCTATCGAGCGATTCTATTTTAAGAGTACTGAAAGGCAATTAATCACCCCAGACAGGGAACTACGTAATGATACTATTTAAAACAAACAACTTAATAAAATTGAAATGAGAGAAAATGGAGGAATAATGAACGCCCACCTCGACCGGAAGCCATTGCTCCGTCGCACGTCGATCCGGTGCGACGATATCCGGCGCAGCTCAATTTCCTGGACCGTTGAAATTCTCCATCAGTTTTTATTTGTACTAGTGTTTTTCTTAACATATCATTTTTGTCTCGTTTCACCAGCGTTCAATCAAGGCCCTGATTGAATGATGGATCACATGCGGGTCACGCATACGGATACAGACAAACAAGTGTTTAGTCCAAAAATAGGTACTCGTACGTTCGTCTGTTCTATAACCAGAATCAAACGAATAAAAACAAAGATGTGAAAAGAAACGTACGTATACCAACAATTTTAAATGTAAGTTATAATTTTCATAACTATAACACTAAACAACGTCACTATTGCCCAATGAATAAGGCCTAGGTAAGTGTCTATGACTGGTACTGATATGTCATATTGCAATGTCATTCTCATGTCACAAAGCTGCAACAATGACAGATATGACAGATATCAGAGTAAAGCAGATGAGCGCTACTCAGTTGAACATTTTCTATACTTACGATTTATTCTCACCTAACGTACTTCTCAATAAGTAAGAAGGAGATAGTTAGATAGTTACCATGCTATCTGACACGTCTTATCTGTCACTGTCCCCGCTTTTGATCACTTCGTGGCTAGAATTAGTGCTGCGGAAGATAATTCTCTACAAGATGTCGACATCGATATTTAATTAACATGTATAAGAAATTCGTAGTTAATTTTATTTGAATACTAGGCATGTTGAAGTTTTCACTTAATTAAAAACATAACCTGTTATGTTTATGTAACAAGACAATAATAAACTGCACTCAGGACTATAATATTCCGTACATATATAAGTTATACATATAAATACTGTAGTAGGTAATCGCAATTTACGTAAAAACGATTAATAACTAGTCATCCCCCAACCACCCTCAAGAAATAATTGTATCATAAACCATACTTATTAGGGTTCCGTACCTGAAATTAGTTATTATTCTTAAAACATCATGTCTGATGTTTAATTGAGGTGTGCAATAAAGAGCATTTGTATTGTATTGTATTGTCTGATTATTATAATTTCTCATGACTAGAAAAGAGGTTACCATCGGCAATTGTTAATAAATGATATATCAAATAATGTATGCAATTAAAACAGAGTAAATAATATACCGAACATTCGTCTATGTTCATGACTTATACATGTTTAGAGGAGAGACAGGCACAGAAAGTACAAGAATAAATAAAACTGGCTCATGAGTAAAACAGTTGTGTATTTAAATGGACACGAAGCTTTCGCCTTTTGACATTTGCTTGTTCAGTGATGCCAATTATTGCTCCCTGTACTACCTCAAGTCAATCCATTATTAATGTAAATTGTATCTGAAATTGACATTTTACTACGTAAATAGTAATGTAATAATATTTTATATAAATGCCCGTACATAAACAATTTACATCGATAAAATATTGACATGTTTTTTTTCATTAAATTACAACACTATAGCCTAACCTAACCAAAGTTTTATTTTTAACAATAACTCTCTAAAATCAACTTGGAACAAGGCAAAAGGTACTTATTTTATAGTAATAAGCATCTGCAGTTTATCTGCATTATATTGGACTTGAAATTTATGAAATAATAGCACTAATTTGCAACCGATGAAAAGTACGACTAAGTAAAATAAGCACTACGTACGACATTCTTCCCACATAGAAATAATAATAACACTTGCAAAAAACATATTTTTTGAAATATTATTATTATAATATATGCAAAAAACCGCCTTTGGTGCCGTTTTATTTTGACACAAGAGGTGTATTTGTCAAGTTTGGTAAAATCTCAAAAAGGGGGACAGTTCGGTGACGGCCGAAAAAGTTCGTACTATATATCCTACTCTAACTCATCTTTGGTATGCCATAAGGATTATAAGAGACAGCTATATGGAAAATCTTTTGACTTAATACTGCCGGTCTGCTTTACTCTGGTGTCCGTGGCAACAACCAAACTTAAACCCGCAACAGAACTGCGTGAAGGTTCCAAAATCAGTGGCGCTATCGCAAAATCCACTTTGAAAATTGAAATTCGAAATTCGCTAATCTCCCCCAAGTCTCCCCCTCTGCCACTCGAATACGCAAGTGCGATAGAGACCGAGATAAATAGACGAATGACCGAAGAAGACACGACCGGGGTCTGGTGCCCCCGCAATGTCGAGCAAAACAATATACCTACCTTTCCAGTTAGTTAGGCAGTTTCACGTGATAACGTGCACATGCTGGACAAAAGCACAAAAAAATTCCAGGGTCTAGTTACGTATATAGGGTTTATGTTTATTAAGGGACCAACTCCTCCGTCGTTGAACGTAAAGTTATTGGAAGTGGAATTTTTTATAGGGACCGAAATTATTTTCATGAAATGGACTTGAAAATTCGCTATTAGCAGCTAATAGTGGAAAGCTGGTTGAACTTTTGTGTGGGGAGCATTTTTTTTTAATCGAGAAACTTGAAACTTCGTATAAATTGATTTCAGCGTTTTTCAAAATTCGCCCTCTGAAGGGGTGAAAATTGTGTTAAAAGTTTGTAAAAAAGAAATTTAAAACTTCGTTAACATTACGATAACTTTGTAGTCTTTGGGATTACGCGCCAGCTGCCCAATAAACGTAAACGACGAATCGCATATAAATATAAGACATTTAGAGAAACTTACCTCCGATAATGCATAGTTGTTACTAATCTCGAGGTCAAGATGTAATAAGGACGTGTATGGTAAGGCTAGTCTATTCAGGTTGCGAATATCACGGTAACTATTTGACAACTCGTCATTGCTGTTTATAACGACTGTCCGCCATTGTTAAGTCAATGCATGTGGATGTAATTTCGATGTTGACTGAACATGTAGCCCATGTATTCTATTCTCGATCTGCTTCGATGAAAGGTGAGAATTGCCGAGTGTCAAAATTCCAGTAAACGCACAGTACTGCGTATCTAATCATGCACACCACGCCTAACATAACCTAACCTATATTATTTAGTCCCGGGACTTTAAATCTCCATTCTGATGTTCATTAAGCGTATACTTATAGCTTATAGTCTAACAACATAATTCAGATTTCTGCCTCCTTAGCTTGGCCACTTACGAATATTTGCAGAGAAATAAAACAGCACAATAGGTATGCTGTACGTACATTTAGGTGTTTCAAACTTTTTATTATTATATGCCAATTAAATACTGCGAAAAATGTAGGTATTAAATTTTTCTTCTTCTAAAGTTGAACTTAAAAAACCGGCCAAGTGCGTGTCGGGTCCCGCGCAATGTTAGGGTTGCGTACTTGTTCATGCTTTACATTATCCATACACAATACAAATTAAATTAAATTAATAATGAAACAATATAAAAGTTCGCAATCTTATGTTACTATGTTTTTTACATAACATTATCTAAGTAATCAATGGAAATTGTACGAAAATTTGCCCTTCTAAGTACATTTCCTAAGTTTGGCTATTACTAGTGAACAAGAATGTCTACTTAGCTGTGAAGCTGTAATAGTTTTGAACATACTTAAATTCATTATACGTAAGTATATAGATATGCACTAGCCTAAGGAACGGGTGTGGCCACAGACCATCAATTTAACTAGACGACGCCTGTGTACGTACTTCGCGTGCCAAAAAGTAGTCAAAACGTCAACCTTCTACGCAGTCTCGCTCAGTCTGCCTTGAACGGTCATTGCCGCGAGACGTCAACCGAAATACGTAAAAATGACTGGTTGTTCATTATTGAGTTGTAGAAACTATTCAGAAAATGCTGACCCAAATAATGGACATATTTCCTACCACAAGTAAGTAAATTCCTTCTAAAATTATGTTTAATTCCATTTTAAAATCATTTATTTTAGATTTGTCGTAGTTGTAATATGTAAAATAGTCTATTTGCGACAGATGTACGATTACTTCATGTTCATGATACATCAACTACTTTAGTAACAAAGTTGTAGGGCTTGCCTATATTAAACGCGCAATGGAAATAAATCGATCGATCTTTAGCTTGTGTAGTGACACAAGCCGAGTGCGGCTTCTTGGTAAGGGGGAAATTCTCATTCATCTGTCCAATGAAGCGAATAGTGATGTTCACCTTTCGATTCATCACAGTTCTTATCGATTGTTGAAATTGAGGTATGGTAATGTTCACTTAGGAATTTTGTGACACATTATAATTATAAATTACAGGTTTCCATACATAAAAGAGAAATGGATGGAAGCGACCGGACAAAAAAATTGGTTTCCAACAAAACAACACAATTTGCTCCATACATTTCGATGATAAAACAAACAAAAAAATATCGTCGACTTTCACAGTAACGATTAGACGTTCTAATTGTTGATTAGAACTAAAGATTCGATGTTTACAAAAAGAAGCCTTTTTATTTAAAAAAGCCAGACAAGTATCGTTTTTCCTTTTATTGGTCGTCATGGTATTGTTTTTACATGATCATATTTTTCGTGACCGATTTGTCCGAGTCCGATTCATCGACTCGAACTGCACGGCGCGGGCGATATATCGCCTTTGTATCGATTTCGCGGGGACAACGGAGATTTCACATCACTTATATGCTCTCGTGACGTCATAGTAGGCAGTAAAAAAGTAACATGGTCGGTTCACATACAGACTGAGGTGCTTAGGTCCTCTAGTTAAATTGATGCTCTGTGGGTGTGGCGCTGCGGTGCTATATCAGTTCCGCTTTAACGCTCTCAAAGGCGGTCACTCGACGCTGCGCTAATTCACTGATGCGAACTTATATACATCCGTGGGAGCTCCTTACGTGACCGCGGCGGGTGGACGTACGCGAGCTTCGTGCAGTTAGCCTGCTGCTAGCGTGATACGATACGAATCCTTCCAGCTAAAGTACGTATCACGGATACCTGACTCAATAAACGGATTTTTTTTTGAACGAGCTATCTAACGATGGGTTTTAAGGGGAAAAGAATACATTTCTACTTTATGTGTGGTACAGTACACTATTTTTTTTAAATAAATAAAATAAATATTTGTGGACAATCTTACACAAATCA
Organism: Epiblema foenella; assembly: GCA_963556455.1. Taxonomy (NCBI): domain Eukaryota; kingdom Metazoa; phylum Arthropoda; class Insecta; order Lepidoptera; family Tortricidae; genus Epiblema; species Epiblema foenella. The sequence continues at coordinate 13,390,535 of OY747102.1, forward strand.
ACCTGGTCCCAAACTAAGCAAAGCTTGTACTATGGGTACTAGGTGACGATATACATACTTATATAGATAAATATATACTTAAATACATAGAAAACATCCAAAACTCAGGAACAAATATTCGTGTTCATCACACAAATATATGCCTTGACCGGGATTCGAACCCGGGACCTCCAGCTTCGAAGGCAGGTACACTACCAACTAGGCTAAAGCGGCGGTTTTTAAGATTTTATTTTACCATTTTGTCAGCGTGATTGATTTGTATACTGATAAACTACTCAGGGGCTTTGGCAGTATATATTTATTATTAATTTAGGAGATAATACACGTGGTATTAAATATTACAATAAACTTTATATTACAAACATATCAACATCGCGATTTGAAGGTGAAAACTCAAACTGACATTCTGTTACAGTGAGTTTTTTGACATGCGCATTCAATTGCAAATACCGAATATAGAACATTCTTTATGGGCCAATGAGTTTGACAACTATTCAAACCTCATTTCAATATATACCCTTTGAAATTATAGTTTTCTAGTAGTCAAGGAAAATGAGCCAAGATGCAGATAGACTGACAGACGGACTTGGCGAAATTACAAGGGTTCCTCATTTACTACGGTACGCTATATATATAGTTAGGGAGGCGTGGTAGCTAAATGGCGTAATTCAACGGCGCCGTCGAGACCTATCAAAATCGAAAGATAAAATAATTTCGAAAAGAAAAGCTCGTATGGTAAAAACCATTTTAGCGGTGGGTTTGGCGTGTACGGTTTTTCAAAAACGTTAAAAAAAAACAGTTACTTGGGCATTCTCGAGCGCGTCAGATATTCATACTACGTATGCCCCAAGTGCCTCTGATAACAACGGTATACTAATCTGCCGGTTTGCGTGGTGGGGGTAGGAATATAAAGTAGTCAAAAATGCAAAAAAAAAAAAATTTACTCGAGCGCGTCAGATTTTCGGAAGGGGTGTTAAGTAGGCCCCAAGGAAGCTCCCTTTAAAAAAACTGACGATTTCGGGGTGACGATAAGTTACGATGAATTTTTGAAAATGCAAAAAAAAAGTTTTTTTGAAATACTCGAGCGCGTCCGATTTTCATAGGGGAGGTTTATCTCGATATCCTGAAAGCATATTTTCTTAATCTGACAAAAATGTTGGTGGGTTCTCTTAATCTGACCGAAAAAGGTTTTTTGGTTTCTTTTTTTTTCTTTCTTTCTTCTTGATATAACGGGGAATTTAAGAATAAAGCGACCAACAAAACAGCCAACGTAAATGTAGATGAAATGTAGTACGAATTGTTTTATTTATTGTATAAAAAAATTAAATGATATAAAAATTGTATTATAATTGTATTGTTATGTATGACCTTTACATTTTTGCTCAATACAATTCATCTTCTTCTTCTTATATATATATATATTAGGGTGTACCGAAAATTCCCTTCTACCGCTTCTTTCCCCACCATGAATGTTGCGAAATAAAGGAAAAATACTGGTAGGACGGCATATTTCCGCGAAGCGCTCAGTCTGTATTACATGTTTATGGCAAATTCCTCTTTTTTGCTTCAATTCTTCACTTCGTTTTGCTTACGGTACGTCCAAAAAACAATTTGAGGATCAACAGGCTATTGAATAATATACATGCATGAAACTGTACATGTTAATAATACTTTTGTATACAGATACGCGTAACTTTTTCCGAGTCCACGAAAATTGTCGAGAAGCTTTAGAAAAAAAAAATTTTTGAGATATAATAAAAGTCACATAATTTAATCATCGTTCTCATATCAATTTTTTTAACACCCTCAGTTTTCGAGATATACTCAAAAAACCGGGAGTTTGAGTTTTTATGATGCTTCAAGTCAAAAAGTTTTAACTTTGGACAAAAATGTAAAGAGACCTTTTTTGTGTAAAATAAAATTACCTTTTTTGTTTATTTAAACTTTTTTTTTGTAAAATGTACCGTTCGCGACTTATATGCCGCGACGCGTTTTGGGAAGACGAAATGGCTCCTCCACACTTCCGGTCATGCGGAAACCGGCAGATTTTGTATTTTTAGTAAGTTATACATTATATTCTTCAAAATAAAAAAAATAAAAATCGCGCTCGAGAATGCCGGATTAACGTTTTTTTTTACAAGTTCGCGACCCTATAACTCGGCGGCGTCAAGGACTTATCGTCAGATTAGTTAAATTTAGTCTTAAAACACTAAAATCAACCCCCAATATCTTAATCTGACGCGCTCGAGTATTTCAGACTATCGATTTTTTTTTACTAATCTGATCGTCTATCCTAGGCGCGCGTCACTACATATAGAGCTAAATACTTTACAAGGTTGTTCTATTAGGTCTAAGGTATCTCTCATATCCTAAACTGCCACGCTCGAGTATTACCGAAAATTCCCCTATTCGCCTCCCTAACTAATACCAAATGACAACTTCCGGACTGGATGCGGACTGTTTAACAAAAAAAAAAGTAATTGTGGTTAGAGTCGAAAAAATAAAATAGACACTTCAAGTTTACGTCATTTGCATATGTCATTCTTGTTATTTGTAGAAATTTTATTTTATTCTGAAATAACTTATATCAAATTCGTAATGCCGTGGGGTTGGGAGTGTAGGGCAAAGTTAGTGAAGCAACTGCCGGCCAAGCCGACCGAGCGGCGAGGAGGGACGTCGGAGGCCGCGGAACCCGGCCCGCAGCAATATGAGGTGCCCGAGCTATATTGTAAGATAATTATCCTTACTCATTCTTCCTGCTATACTTTGTTAAACCTGTCTTGAAATACATCACGCCCCAATTTTGTTATGATGACATAGTATTTGACACGTCTATAAAATTCAATAATTTTCGTCTGCTGATACAGTCACCAGCATAAATATGTGACTATGGGCAGAGCTGCAAATATATCTGATCATCAATTGAGATTATAATTATATAAAGATACATAGCCGGTAAAGATATATAATACATAATGGTTTCTTCTCATTTATGTCTATTATGTCATCATTTTGTGAAATGATTTATTTTTATTAAAACACTTAAACTAGAATACCATAATACTCGTACTCATTTATTAATAATATTTTTATATTACATGTCAAGTATAAAGATTAATACTATTTCAGTTCCATCAAATTTAGTGCGTACAATATTTATTAATTTTACAGTTATTCAATGTTACAGAATTCATTTACATTATGATTATAAAAATCAATAAGAATTATAAAAGGGATTATAAACTTAACTAAAACTAAACATTAAAATTTGTGAAATGGATTCTCTGGGGCATGACGGTACGTGATTTTCGTACAGTAATTTCATCAAAATCGTGATTGTGAAAATATTATGCAAAAAGAATAATTACAAGGAATAAACGATTTTAAGAATAGTAGGTATCTAACAAACTATCTACGTTACTGTTTGTGAGTATTTGAGATATATACCACTTGCATGCTTTTGGATGGTGCAGGTGGCAAAGGATATGGGCACATCAAGCGCGCACCGGCATATTCATTTGGACAAACAACCGCCAACACAGTCAAGCCAACAGCGTCACCAAACGCAAAAATGTTCAACATACGAGGAATCACACAAAAAGGTATAATATCATAATATTTACTTACAATTTTGCTCGAAAAAGCCCGCCTCAGTTCACCTAGGTATTTCTAAAGGTTTGTTCGTGTAAAACTCGACATTTAATCCTGGTCGGGATTTAAAGGTTGAAAAAAGATGAAAGAAAGAGGGCAAAATGTTACGCCCCTAAACAACTGTCATCGCTTTACTTAATTATCCGTTTGCGAAATTTTAACAAAGTTGTTACCCATTTTCGGGAGAAATCCGAATTCGTTAGCTTCATTGTCCGGTGGACTAGTTATTTAAAATAATGTAAGGGAAATTATAAATAAGTAAAGCCGTAACATTCGTTACCAATATTTTAGATATCTATTTTTTCTCATACGAACTTTACTGTGAAGAGAATAACTTATCTACCGTTACCCAAAAAATTGCAATTCCTAACTAATGGTTATAAATACCAAAGTTATAGCCTATCTGGTCCCTCTTAACTCGTAAACAAAATTTTTGTATTAAGATTTTAGCACAACTTTTTACTTGCATTTTGACTTGACTTTTTACATTGCTTCAATAGTTTATGAATGGTATATTAATTAGCCTAGTAATGCACGAGGGTTCCGCTCTGACTATTTTCAATTTTTAATGCACTATTATATAGGTTAAGCTTTGTCCATAGAGTGGCCGTAGGCGCGTCTTCTTGATTGGAACGATTTGCCCGTCATCTACTGGTCCATGGGCTCATTACAAAAGAATGCTATCGTTTTTTTTTCCCGGGAGACGACGGCTTAAGAGTCGAATTTTCGTCATACCAAGTCGTTTGCTAACAGGTGTATCCAAGATTCCTGGAGGGGTGGTAGGCCCTCAGCTCGAGCCGATAAGCGACCGCACACGCAAGCCCGGCCCGGGGGCGTACTCGCCGCTCGGCGACTCGCGCCAGAAGCGCCCGCCGGCGTACACCTGCCAGCCGCCCGCGCGCCCGCCTTACCAGGCCTGGGACATGTGGACGTGCCCGCCTAATATGTACTGCCCGTATGTACCATTCAAGTAAGTTACTACTAAAATTATTACAGTATGAAATAAATATTACACAACAAACACACCCTGTATTAAGATTTTAGCACAACTTTTTGACTTGACTTTTTACCTTGTTCCTGAGCCTTGGATGTGTTCAATATGTGTAAGCATGTATATCATCGCTTAGTACCCATAGTCCAAGCTATATCTATCTATATATATAATACGCAAGGCCGATTTTTGTACACCCCATCAGATCTACAGTTATGGTCCGATTTTAATAAATGATATGTCATAACATTCGTCTCATGCTGGAGAGTTGCATAAAACTCTTATTCTTTCATATTTTTTAAGAAAAAGGACTAAAAAATTGATTAAAAAAAACTACTGTGCACTGATCACGTGACTTTGGCCGCGTGACGTCCTGCGACGTGGCTCCTGTTTTGAATTGACATTACACAATAAAAAAATAAACAATACCTGTAGTAAGTTCTTCAGTATGAGAAAATATACGGTTGGAGTCGGCGGCATATATCCACAACCCCCAAGAAAATTAATCTTTTAACCGCCGTAGTCTGATATATAAGACAGAACATACCCAGCTCATTCTGCCGCAGTCTGACAAATAAGACTAAGATCTGGTTGGGTTTTTACAGGATATTTACTACTCTCGCCAAATTTATTTAGCTTAATTTATGCATAAAAGATTAAACTATTAAGTTAATAATAGTAAAACTGGTTCTATCCATTAATTTTAAGTAGTTAACGAAATATATATTACCTTTATCCATTACTTTTTCATCCAAACTTCATAAGAAGCAGTTAGCCAATGTCTGATTTGTAAGACGCTAGTAATGTGATAAAATCATTCGTATGATTTATTAATTTACGAGTAGATACTAATCGATTATAGGTATTGCTATCGATTATAGTATTAATATTAACCTAATGAATTGACTTATGACCTACTTTATCTCAATGGTATCCTTACAAAACACAGCTGCACAGTCGACGTAGGTATATTGTAAAAGAAAATCTAAATATAACCTACTTATATTTGACAAATAAATAATAAAAAAAGCAATTTTTGTGACTTACAGAAATCATATTAACTGTCAATCATTTAAATTATTTATTAACAATGTCGACTGCGGAAGAACTAATACAAATTTTAGAAGGGGCCGATGATACTGGCGAAGAATATGAGTCAGATGATGACCTTTTTACCAACGAACAGGTAATTCATTAATTACATATGCCTGTATAGGAGTATTTTAGGCCGAGATCAACTGATTCTACCCCTGACCTGTACATACATCGTGGCACACAAACACATCGGGCACATTTTGAAGAAAACTTTTCACAAACTGCCTGCCTTTCTGCAGAAGATGTTTTTACTCAGACGGACGAATATGCTAAGCATGTCTCCACGCAGACTGATGACAGTTTTGGTCTCATAAAACGGCACGAGTTTATGGCGGACATTTTGGCCGAAGAGTATTTTGAGCGTAATCAACATTTACTTAAAGGAAATATTTAAAAAGGCTTTTCTGGTTGTTACCGTTCGCATAGCGAATAACGTCTCAAAACGGTATGGCAACGCAATACCTTAAGGATATTAGGATGACATGAGTTACCAAAAGTTGTAATTGCTTTATTCAAGTAGAGATTCTTACATTCTTCAAATAAATTTAAAAAAAAATCGATTGTTTATTTGACGTTATCGACGTCGTGAAGTCCTTGTTGATCAATTCGATTTTATCGACAAAACTTAGAGGACGACTCAACGCTAGGATATCTTACCTCAATAACGAATCATAGATTCTTCGCCACCGTCTTATTTCTCAGACCGCATGTTACGTCACAGATATAAAGTCATGCCCATAGTGATGCGACAATGTCGATGACACGATAGCCGACTTACTCTCTATAAATAATTACATATGCTTTAGTTGTAATACGTAGGTTCCCATTACGCTATACATTTTCGATTCTAAATCAATATAATGTTTTAATGCAGTAAAATACGAGATTACTTATAATATCGACAGTAAAATTATTTTTATTCGAAATTTTCCTAACATACTTATTCGCTTCCCTAGTAATGTCATCGTTGTCAACTAATAAACTGATTGAATGAATGTGTTCTACGCCAGTGTCTTATTTAGTAGACCGCTTCTGACGTCAGACATATAAAACTTCAAATTATAGCGATGTGACCATGATAAAAATCGTAACGTCTGTTAATATTTGTAAATGCAGTAAATTCATTCATCTTGCGATAAAAATATTAATGTAACGTTCTGAATTACTATTATGCAGTGTCATTATGTGATAGGGTGGTAAAATATTTTTATTACGGGTGATAATAGTTTATTTCAAAATAAATATTTTTTTATCGATACATGGTTTGTTCAAGACCTACTTTGCGTAGTGCATCTTCGTATCGACGGCGACACGAGCATGCTCGATGAAAAATTGCAAGCGGCTAAAGGGTTAACAAAATACAAAATAATCGATCTTTTTACAATGTTTACATGAATGACAGACGTATTGTATCGTTATTTAATTCAACGCCAACATTTAATTTTTTTTTCTTCTATGCCAGTATTAAATTGTCATGACCGGAAGTAATTATAGAAAAAGAGTCCCTCCTTACCTGAGGCGCATCGTGAAGCGGGTACTGTGAAGAAAGGGGAGTTCTCACGAAGTTCTTCGGATAGCCAGTAGAAAAATATTATGACGGGAAAAGTTGAGGGCCACAGGTTCCGGGGCAGACTACCCGCTAGATAGAGCACCCAAATCACTGGTGCCCTGCAACTATATCTACACGAGGTGATTGGTGATAGGAGCCAATGGAGGAGTCTGGTCAGTAATAATTGGACATTATGTCCTCAACGTCGAGGGAACGACTGATGATGATGATGTGCCGCATCCACGGTGTCCGGAAAACTTAGCTAGCTGTCTACTTTGGGCTTGGCTTTGATCCGGCATAATGTGACACTGAAAAGGAGTTGTCGATTTTTAAGACCCCTTTTTCAAATATATTTGGTGTGCCTAAAAGAGGCACAAATTACAGAAATCTATCTATACCTATAGTTATTCCTTTTCTAAATAACTATCGGAATTTCCGTATTTTAGCGGCGTCGGGACGTCGCTACGGGACTCTCGTATATTGTAACACTCATGACAGCCATGATTCTCATCAACAATTACAAAAATTAGGTGCATTTTATGTGCAAACTTGCAGTTTCATGTTTGCCGTTAGCTGTATTTACTCATTTAAAAATCTTTGGTTCATTATATAGAGTCTCTATTTTACTCCTACCATACAATATATAAAAAAATGTATGTTATAGATTTTCTTGTTTCTTAACATTTATAGATACAGATCGCAGTCGTTTTATGATTAACCTGTTCACCGCCACAGTATAGATTCCGTAAGTTGTGTCTCACGCCCCAAATACTTTGAAGCAAAAGTGAAAATGAACTTGATAGCACGTAGGTTGCCTTTACATCGACTTTATCTACTCGATATGAAGTTATTGACGTGTGGAGCACTAAATGTCCTAACTACATATCAAGTCAATGGCGGCGAAAAGGTTCAATTGTTACATCGAGTATTTTTGTTAAATATATTTTTGCTGAAAGTATATTGAGCTTACTAGATGGAAAACCGTTCTGAGAGCCCTACGCTCCTGATGAGGGATAACAGGCCATTGTTGTAATCATTATCTTTTGTCATAAACCGTGTACTGTTAAGTCTATTTTTATTAGCTACTTCCGATTTCGCTCTCCAAGCTACCGAGTCAGTCAGTAGGTACGCTAGGTACTATCTTCGTTTGATGAATTTATTAAATTGAAAGTTGGCGCATGGCAGTCGTGGTGGATGTAGACGAAAATAGGCACGATAGACGAGGTTACCGTTTAGTTTCAACGTACCCTAATCCGACAAAGATTGTTGTTAGCTTTGGTAAACATTACTTACATTGAGAACACCAACGTAATATTATTTTTTATCATTACAGAAATGCCCCAGCGTACTCCCTCGGTCCCGCAGTGAAAAGCATTACAGTTTCATCTATGCTTGGGCCTGGAGCACACGATCCAAATTTCCAGTACCAACAAAAGACTCCTCCAGCGTTTTCTTTTGGTCCTCCATTCCCTCCCGCCGTGCCGCCCGATTATCCTCCGCCTAACCGCTACTGCGAGAAAAAGGTATGAGATGAATTTTCGTGGCCATAGTCATTGCACGTCTATTTACGACGACTGGTGATAGACTAGCAAAACTTGCTGTCAATGCTGGTCATACACGATCATACGACATACGTTTGAAGTGCAGTTGGCAGTGCCTCCATATAAAAAAATCAGCTATTTCATAGGAAAAGGTTTTCAATGGAAAATCTATGAAGGATTTTTTTTTGGCACGGAGAGTGTTGGTCCCAGAGTAAAAATGGTTGTTAATACACGCATCATCACACATTTAGATTTTTTCAATACACGCGTCACATCGCGCCGGCAGTTGCGCTAGCCCAACTGAAAAATATTAAAACGGGTTTTACTGGTTTATGTTGAAATATTACTGCATTAACAGACTCATTAGCATAGTTAATAATATTTTACTGATACTCTTCCATCACAGGTATAAATATTTGCTACGAGACAAACCACTCTCTGTGATCGATTGCTCTTGTACATCCTTTAAACGTAATTCTTTGTTATGACTATGCCTTTATCGTAAAAATAATTTACTATTCATATTTCAGTAGCCCGGTACCTACTTTTTGATTCGTTTTTCCGCTCACGCTTTCTGTACATTAACAATTAAATTTCCAAGAAACCAAGCAATTGCGTTTCAAGTAGACGGAGTTCATTTTTGCCAAGAAAAGTGTTTCAAGAAAATATTTATAGTAGGTAATCATTTTTACAGTTCTCGGTGCAGAAAAGAAGAGCACCGGCACCCTCGTTTGGCATTCGCCATACTCCGTATTTGGGAGAGTTTCCTGCACAACTCAAATCATCGAAACTGGATTTGGTCATCAATGCTGGAATGTAGGTAATTAATTGCTATTCTTTTTCATTTAATCGGGTAACGTCAATACTTGTCACTTCGTTTATTGTATATTTGCCTGCAACCACCATGACCATAACAACCACGCAAAAGCTATCAATGGTAATAAGCATATTAATCGAAGATAGGCAGTACAAGCGAAGTGACGGGGTTAGAGGCCAAGCAAAGATAGGAACCATAGGCGAAGTTGTAAAGACGCCTGTGCCTAGTAGGTACCTAATGTAAATAAGACACTCTTATATGTATTTTCTTATGCTAATAGTAGGTAACAATAACAAATATAATGTTTTTTCGATGAACAATGCCAGTTATGTTACGACAGAGAGCCAGTAATGATGAACAGTTCAAGTCAAAATTTTCGTTTATGCGTCTTCTTAAGTTGCGAAGTCGCTCAACACGATTGTGGTTCGCGGTTCCCGGGTACAGACAGGTGAAGTGTTCGTCAGGATTCTTAAAATGGTGTATTATAAATGCTACAAAACTGTATCGCCAACTGGTAATAAAAACATATATAGAAATGATTATATATTAAGTATGTTCTCACATTAACAACATCCAGGCTGGACATCAACGATCGAGGACTTTAGTGGCGGCGTGATGAAATGGCGGTTCCTACTTCTGGTGCTTCATTTGTTTCTACATGAATCTGCGCAAGCGATGGGCAACTCGTTGTGTGGTATGAAACGGCACTAGACTAGGTAAATTATTTTAGGGAGACGCTGGACTGATCGTTTTCATGGTTCCGTACCCAATGCGATATCTTGTACTTAACTTAAGCTTCGCTGTTTGTCCATCCATCTGTCGCAGTTTAAGAGAGTATTTTATCAATATAAAAGTTCATTCATTTGGTTTTTTAAGTTAAGAGTTTCAATTAACATGGAAGGTTTAAGGTCATCAGGGATGGCCAAGTCACATCTTACATGTCCGTTTTTTAACTAAAATTACGCGTTCGGCGAATAAAGGGTTACTTAAAAGAAAAAGGAATGTTGATTCAAAATTTATTAGTATCCATATTATTATCCAAAAAAAGGGGACATTAAATTATACGAAATTATGAAAATCCCCTTAAAATATCTCAAAAAATAACGAAGCTACAATCGTCACAAAGTTTTTAAATAGACAGAGAATGCTCTACAAATCAGTGACGTCACTGACCTAAAGCGCCGTAGTAAATGACGATCGTTCCATACAAAGGTGCGTTTTGTGAAAAAGGGACAGAACATGCCCCCACTTAAAGCTTGGATAACTTATAATTATACAAGCGGCCGCTCGCAACTTCGTCCGCGTAGATTTTAGATGGTAACAAAGATACAAATGAGGTTTATTTGTTTCTCTCAGTTATCTGATACTATTAATCTTTTGTGAAAAATTCCTAAAAAAATTTAATGTACGCCATCTTGCATTTGAAAATGCATGTCATTTTCGTATTCGGCACCCTGAGGAACCTCGAAGATGACACCTATATCGATTTTTACTAAAAAGTAAAGATTCGCTCCCTGTACAAACTTAGAACCCCCTTTTTACCCCATTAGGGGAACAATTTAGAAAAACGCTGAAACATGTTTTGTTGTATTTAAACAGAGAGTCTGTATACGAAGTTTTAAATCTCGCACTTCAAAACAGATTTGCTCCCCGTACAAACATGGAACCCCCTTTTCACCCTTTAGGGAAGCAATTTCAAAAAACCCTGAAATGCGTTTTGTTGTATTTAAACAGAGAGTCTATATACGAAGTTTTAAATCTCTCACTTCAAAAAAGATTTGCTCCCCGTACAAACTTGGAACCACCTTTTCGCCCCTTTAGAGGAGCTATTTCAAAAAACGCTGAGATACCCTTTGTTGTATTTAAACAGAGATTCTATATACGAAGTTTTAAATCGCTCACTTCAGAAAAGTTTTGATCCCTGTACAAACTTGGAACCCCCTTTTCACCCCTTTAGGGGAGCAATTTAGAAAAACGCTGAAATATGTTTTGTTGTACTTAAACATAGTCTATTTACGAAGTTTCAAATCTCTAACTTCAAAAACATTTGCTCCCCGTACAAATTTTGAACCCCCTTTTGACCCCTTTAGGGGATGAATTTAAAAAACGCTGAATTTAGTTTTGTTATATTTAAACAGAGAGTATATATACAAAATTTCAAGTTTCTAAGTCCAAAAAAATTACGTTTCCCATACAAACTTTCATTCCTTGTGTTACCCCCTTAGAGAATGAATTTCGAAAAATCCTTTCTTATCCCTAGCCTACGTTATAAATGTAACCGACTGTATATAAATAAACTCTAGCGTTAGTAGTTTCGGCTGTGCGTTGATGAATCAGTCAGTCAGGACTTCCACTTTTATATATATATATATATAGATTAAGCTTTTGCCCGCGACTTCGTCTGCATAGAACTCGGTCATTGCATTAGAATGTTATTGCTATTATTTTATGTTAGGCGCTTATACCTAGTTACCTTTCTTCCATACAAAGTTCCACCCCCTTATGGGATGATTTCCGGGGTAAAAGTATCCTATGTTCATCCCTGGGACTCAAACTATATCCATACCAAATTTCATCTAAATCGGTTCAGTGGTTCAAATATAAGTGGTAACAGACAGACAGACATACTTTAACATTTGTAACTCGCCACGACTTTGCACGGGTAGGGCAGTTTTTTAATCTATTTTAACTGAAAGTGTATGAACTCACTCACTTTAAAAAATTCAGGTTGTCCATACAATGTTTCAACCCCCTTTTCACGCCTTCAGAGGGTGAATTTCAAAAGACGCTGAAATTAGTTTTCTTAGTATTTAATGCTAGGTCTACAAAAGAATTTTCAAGCTCCTCGTTAAAAAAAATTGCTCCCCATATAAACTTTCAACCCCCGTTACACCCCTTTAGAGGGCGAATTTCGAAAAACGCTGAAAATTGTTTTATTTAGTTTTAATGATTAGTCTATTAAGGGGGTTTGAAGTCTCTATCTTAAAGAAAATTTTATTTTCCATACAAAAAGGCCACCCCCTTTTTATCCCCTCAGGGGATGAATTTTGAAATAAATTATAGCCTATGTCCTATTCTGATGTCTAAGCTACAATACTGGAAAGTTTCATAGAGATCCGTTCAGTAGTTTTTGAGATTAAGCGGAACGTACGTAGTCTAGCCATAAATTCTGTCCCAACTTTTTCGCCATTTTAAATTTAATAATGGAACGTTCGATGTATTTTTGGTTCTTGATTATGCTTAAATAGACATTTGGCTGTCAGAAAAAGTATATTTGGCTCCAGGTATCGTTTCCCTGAAGATGGAGTGGGGCATCAAAGAGAATCGTGTCGCAGTGATAGCGTTATACAAGTATAACAAGCAAGTGAACAACATTTTCAAACTGCTGAAACCTTTGAATATAACAAAGAAATTTATCTATCGTACCATCAAGCGATACAACGACATCGGTTTAGTCGACGACCGGCCCTGGAGCGGTCGACCACGGCAAACAAGGACACCGGCAGCGATTAAAGCGGTAGCTGAGCGAATTCGGAGAAATCCGCTACGCAAGCAGAAAATCATGGCTAGGGAAATGAAAATTCCCCCTAGAACTATGTCCCGTATCATAAAACAAGACCTTAAGCTTGGGGCTTATCGACGGAGCACAGGTCAGCGATTGACAGCGGCCCTACGGAAAATAAGAGCGACGAGAGCTAAAGTGTTATGGTCGCGGCATGCAAAGGGCGGATATCGTAATATTCTGTTTACAGATGAAAAAATCTTTACTGTGGAGCAAAAATTCAACCGCCAAAATGATAAAATATATGCTCACAGTTCCCAAGAAGCTTCTGAAAAAGTTCCAAGGGTAGAAAGAGGCCACCATCCTGCATATGTCATGGTTTGGTGGGGAGTATCCTATGAAGGCGTCACAGAGCTTCATTTTTGTGAACAAGGGGTAAAAATACGTGCTACGAACTATCAAAAAGACATTTTGAAGAGAGTTGTTAAGCCGCTAAATGATACTTTATTTGCCGGTAAGCACTGGATATTTCAACAAGACTCTGCCCCTACACATAAAGCTAAGACAACGCAACGGTGGTTAGCGACGCATTTACCCGAGTTTATTGCGGCTGAAGATTGGCCCTCAGGAAGCCCGGATCTCAACCCCTTGGACTATGGTCTGTGGAATATTTTGGAGGAGAAAGCCTGCTCTAAACCTCATCGCAATGTTGAGTCTCTGAAGTTAGATTTAGTGCGGGCAGCGGCTTCAATACCCATCGATACCGTCCGTGCCGTCATAGACGAGTGGCCGGACCGTTTAAAGAAGTGTGTTAAAGTAAAAGGTGGACATTTTGAATAAATATTTTATTTTATACAATCTGTATAGTATAATTAATAAAAATAACCCTAATTTATTTAAAAACTTTCTTGTATTTTCAAAATAAATGTCATTTCATATAGGACAGAATTTATGGCAAGACTACGTACATCCATCCGCACAAACTTTCACGTTTATAATATTATTAGGATAATTATTTATTTTTTGAGTTACTGTTTTCGCTATTTGATTGAGAATTTGATCTTTTTTTGAGAAAATTTGAAGTTATTGATTTTGTTATTTGGTGTCAACATCCCTATTGCCCAGCGTCAACTAAAAGTAATTTACCTGGACATCGGTTCAATCTGCCGCACGCATGACGTAATAAGTTAATAACTGTACGTTCGACCCGGGTGCATGCTCGGAGCGGTTACTTATGGCCTGTTTACACATTGCTAAGTGCAAGTGTGAAGTCAGATCCGGTTGAAACCGCTCAACCTATCTCACTGGAGCGACCTATCTCACTGGAGCGCACACTGTTAGAGTATTCCAGTGTTCCAAACCACACGCGTGATAGTGTCGGAGGTTTTGCCCTGGATTTTCCTCAGGCTCCTCTCCAACCGCACACTCCTATCGCTTTATTGGGCCCGACCTATAAAGCCATAGTCGGGTTCATAAAAAAAGAAGTTCATGCATTTGCTGTCAAGTGGCAAGTAGCAATTGTATGAATTTCGCACATGCAATTCGCAATATGTAATCAGGTTAAGCCTTACGTAACGAGTCAAAGCCCGTCAAACACAATGAAATCAAATTAGAATACCAAACTTAAGTATCATATTGAGCTGCCGTAGCTGCCCGTAGTCATTCGGCTCAGGATCGAAACTATAGCAAGCTTGTTTTCCATCGCACTTTTAGTGTGGTCTGTTTTCGATTGCTATGTTTGTTGATTACGATTTTATTGTAGGTTCATGTATAATTAAGGTAACCAACTCTAATACTTCTTAATTTTGGTTGATTTTTTCCCTTTGGAGCAAAATGCACAAAACGCAAAAAGTATACTATACGCAAAATGTAACTAATAGCAAAATGTACAATTCGCACAATGTACCCTACGCATATTGTGAAACACGCGGAACGTACACGTAGCAAAAAGTAGTTCGCAAAATGTACAAATCGCAAAATGCACAATACTCGCAAAATGCACATTACGCGAAACGTGCAATACGCAATTAGCCACACACGCAAAATGTACAAAAAGCGAAAAACTGTGCTTTTCAAGTGGTTATCTATGATCTATTGATGTACAGTCATCAGCAGAAGTAGCTATACGCTCCAGGTGGTCAAACAGAGGTAATCGCCGAACCGAACACCGTGACATTGTCGCGGACTTGTTACGTATAGTGTGGACGGGTAGAAGTTTGCATCGGATCGGACGCTGAGTGCTAGCTCCGTGACCGTGAGAAAGCCAGATGTCTATTTCACAACTCATTTTTATTATATGTAAAGTAAAGATATGTATATTGATGCTTAGTTACCATTGCAATAACAACTGCTTAGCAACTGGTGGCACCCTGGCTATTGACGTACGTGATTGGCAGTGAGTGTAGGTATTAATGACAGAAGCTCAAATTTAAGTGCTTAGTTACCAGTGTCTACTGACTATCTAGATGTAATTGTCATTATGATTAAATAAGGGTGTTCGTATTAAAGAGAAACTGAATAGTTGAGATATAAGTAACGAACTGAAAACCTATACGTCAAAATGACAACTTAGCTGTCAATAATTTTATGACAATTGAAATGTTTATGTTTTCTTGGGCACCTTGCCCGCTGAGATATATCTACTACTGACTATACGTTTATGAAAAAGGATCCAATCCACGAGACAATACCGTTGAAAGACATTTTGCGTGTGTGGCTAATTGCGTATTGCACGTTTCGCGTATTGTGCATTTTGCGAGTATTGTGCATTTTGCGATATATTCATTTTGCGAATGTACTTTTTGCTACGTGTACGTTCCGCGTGTTTCACAATGTGCGTAGGGTACATTGTGCGAATTGTACATTTTGCTATTAGTTACATTTTGCGTATAGTGTACTTTTTGCGTTTTGTGCATTTTGCTCCGAAGGGGATTTTTTATCAATATTAATATTTAATGTATTCACTTGTATATTATCGTTACGTTCCAGTTATTTAATTACTGTATGTCTTTTAAAAGTGTTGTAATATATTTACATTTCTCTGTGAATACTTTTTTCAATGCCACGACTTCAAGACAAGATTCGAAAGTGACAAACAGCAAAAAATCCCATTCCACGTCTGTAATTCATAACACACGTCAAAAGAGGAGGAAACATGCAGTGTAACATCTTCGCAGATCCGTAAGTGGTAAATAGAAATATTGGACTATAGATTAGGAGCTGGTGTAATTCAAAATATATAGAAAAGTACATGTTACGGTCGCTGGGAATTGCTGCACAACGGTAAGTTTCAACGTAAGTCGATTTTGAAAGCTAAACATTGCCATATGAAAATTATGCATAGTAACTCGGCTGGTTATGAATTTTTTTTATACAACGCCGGTGACAAACAAGCTTACGGTAAGCGGCCACCGCAGCCTATAGACGCCCGCAACTCCAAATGAGTCACGTACGCGTTGCCGACCCTTTATAAAATTTGAGGATGCACTGTGTTGACAATAGGAGGGACAAATTTAGGTCTCTCGCTCTGAATACAGTGCATCCTCGGGAGCTCTGGCAACCTTGCTCACGTCCAGGAACACAACACTACATACTTGTATAGTAGATAATGTTATTATGACTTTGATCTTCTGTAAGGCGGATACTTCCCCAGTTGGGCTGCTCCAAATTCGAGCAAGATGACATTTTGTTGTGCCCTACCTCTCTTATACTTTACATTGAATATTTTATATGCAATTACTAGCGGCCGCCCGCGACTTCGTCCGCGTAGATTTTAGATGGTAACAAAGATATAAATGAGGTTTATTTGTTTCTGTCAGTTCTGATGCTATTAATCTTTTGTGAAAATTACTCGAAAGAAAAAAATAATGTCCGCGATTTGAAAATGGATGTAATTTTCGGAATCGGCACCCCGAGGAACCACAAAGATGACCCCATATCGATTTTTAAGAAAAATAAATGTCCGCCATCTAAGATTTGAAAATAGATGTCATTTTCGTAATCATCACCCCGAGGAACCTCGAAGATGACACCCATGTCGATTTTTAAGAAAAATAATTGTCCGCCATCTTGCATTTGCAAATGCATGTCATTTTCGTCATCGGCACCTCAAGGAACCACAGAGATGACCCCATATCGATTTTTAAGAAAAATAAATGTCCGCCATCTGGAATTTGAAAATGCATATCATTTTCGTAATCGGCACCCCGAGGAACCTCGACGATGACACCCATATCGATTTTTAAGAAAAATAAATGTCCCCCTCTGGGATTTGAAAATGGATGTCATTTTCGTAATCATCACCCCGAGAAACCACGAAGATGACAACCATGTCGATTTTTAAGAAAAATAATTGTCCGCCATCTTGCATTTGCGAATGCATGTCATTTTCGTAATCGGGACTTCGAGGAACCTCGAAGATTAGAATCTATCTCATTAGATTGTTTTGAGTATATTGTCCATTCAGTATATTGTTTTGAAAAAATGACACCTCGCCGAGTTTCATACGCCGGTTCTTCTCGAGGCAGAGGTTTATTTTATGAACCGGTGGTAGTTTTTTGACATTCATAAGTGCATGTAACATGCCTAAATTGAAGAATAAATGATTTCATTTCATTTCATTTCATCCACTGTGTATCTAATGAGATTTTTTTTTACCGCTAGATACATTGCAATTCATAATGGATCTATTGGGATGTTTTCTTTCATTAGATACATTTTAGCCGGGGTCTGTGAGGAATGGATCTAGTGAGAGTTTATTTCTCATTAGATTGAAATCTAGAATGGATCTAGTGAGAAGTTAACAAAAAATTGTTATTATTTATCATTGCATTAATATTTTTTTTGTTTTTATTTTTTATTTTATTCCTAATTTAATTCTACTAAATTAATAAATAAAATCATAAATTAATGAGAAAGATTGTAAGTGTAGACATTAATTCCTCAATCACACTAAACAGTCGATGTACCTACAGTTTAGATTAAAATATATGCAAACCTACCCAAATACCTACACTTTTTTTATTAATATTTTTTCTCTAAAATTATTTAAACTCAATTTTATATTGCATAAAAGATAAAATGTAATGAAGTTTGATCATTTCGTACTCACTACTTTGCTTTTTCATTTATGATTCTTACCTACAGTATAAATGTACACTGTAAAAAAAAGGACCTCCCGCAGGTACTCGATCGAGAAAATGATAAACTCACAGATTTCACCTACTGAAATTAAGGCGTTTCTATTTATTTGGAATTTAAGAAGAATAAATTGAACAATCGAGTAGAATAGATCTTATGAGAAATACTTCTTGACAGATCCTTTATTAATAATAGGAATGGATCTAATGAGAAATAAATTGTCACTAGATCTATAATGTATCTCGGGAAACAGATCTAGTGGGAATAAATGCTTACTAGATCCACAGTCTTCAGAAATAATAGATCTAATGAGAAATAACTCTCACTAGATCTATAATGTATCTCGGGAAATAGATCTAGTGGGAATAAATGCTTACTAGATCCAGTCTTCAGAAGTAATAGATCTAATGAGAAATAACTCTCACTAGATCCCTGATAAATTATAATCTAATAGATCCAATGAGAAAAACACTGTCACGAGATCCATTATGTATGTCACAAAAAAGATCTAGTGACAATAAACTCTTACTAGATCCTGTAATGAGAAACTAGATCCTAGATCTACAATTCTATAATAAGATTTATAGAAAATCTCTAACACATAGGGACAGCATAGGAATTACAAGCTTTATATGAATTTGGTCGAATGCTTCATAATTTCAATTAATTATAATAAGTTTTTTCGGTATTTGTTTGATCGGCTCACAAGGAAACGAGCCCGAGCGACACACAAATAGATGTCCTTGCCTTTTGCTTACTTCTGTTTAAATAATATACAATAAAGAATAATACACTTTAATCGTAGCTAGTATAATGGCCGGATTTAGACTACCTAATTAATCAACGACTTTTATATTCAATATTTGAAATCCTTCTTGGATTTCAAATATTGAATATAAAAGTCGATTAGAGTAGACCTACTGTAAATAGGATATGTATTTTTTTCTTAACTGCAAGTAACATTATGTCTACTAAAAGTACCATTCAAATAACCGTGGGATATTTTCTACTAAAATAATAATCCAGTCAAGGGCTATACATATTATTAAGTTATTTTCCTCTTTTCGCTTCTTAAAAAATGTTAACTTCTGTATGCGCTCCTTAATCAATATTAACTTATTTATTCAACGGGTGTCAACCGAGCCGTATACTAAGAACCGATCATTTTTGTGTTATATAACTTGTATATTACATGAATATTATACCATATTATGGTTATAATAAATATTCGAAAATTACATATACAAAACGTTTATTATATAAAATAAGTGACTAAATAGTTTGCAATAATATGAAGTGTTATTATACTGAATGCAAATATATAATTTATTTTTATACCCCACATTTTTTACACAACCTTGGGTTCAAACCTCGGCTGGGATTATTCCCAAAAAAAACTTATATACGACCCTCTCGGTTTTAAAATAAACTTATGTACGAAATATCATCTGATATTTAGCAGTAAAATTGTCATTAAATATTTAATGGATCTGGGAAAATAGATCTATTGGAAATAAAAATCTCGTAAGATCCATTGTCTTTGATCTAATGATAACAAATTCTCATAAGATCCACGCTTGGTCAGTAAATGTATCTAGAGAGGATAAATTTCTCATCTGATCTATTTTATATAATCTAATGCGAAATAAACTCTCACTAGATCCATTCCTCACAGCCCCCGGCTAAAATGTATCTAATGAAAGAAAACATCCCAATAGATCCATTATGAATTGCAATGTATCTAGCGGTAAAAAAAATTAGATACACAGTGGATCTACTGAATGGATCTAATGAGATAGATTCGAAGATTACACCTATATCGATTTTTACGAAAAGTAAAGATTTGCTCCCCGCATAAACTTGGAACCCTTTTTTACCCCATTAGGGGAACAATTTAGAAAAACGCTGAACCAGCTGGTTCAAACTAACGAAACAAGACCATATTTTAAGCTTAGCATCACAATCTTAAAATGTAAAGATTTAGCTAAGTAATTAACATAAAATGTAATTAACTTTCTTTTGAAATAAACAGTTTAAATTTTAATTTTTTTTTTTAAACTAGTTTTGTTATATTTAAAAAGAGTTTTTAAAATCCGAATACGAATACGAAGTTTTAAATCCCGCACTTCAAAAAAGATTTGCTCCGCGTAAGAACTTGTAAACCCCTTTTCACCCCTTTAGGGGAGCAATTTCAAAAAACTAAAAAGTAAAGTATTTTTTGTGGGAATCCATCATTTTACCGAAAATCGTTACATCGATTATCGTTTCCTATAACACTATTCGCAGAATTTTATTATCACTTAGGAATCATTCATCGAACTTCGTTAGATCGAACAAACATTTGCTCGAATTACCTTTTACACAAGAATCAACTCATCGTTTTAATTCAGTATTTTATTTGTTCATCGACGTAGTCGTTCATCGAATGGCCTTTAGTATAATTTTGGTTTAACGAAGGTTTCAGTTCCCAAAATTCTTATTACCTAGAACATCATTTTACCACTGTTTACTATTCTTGATAATACGTCTAAAATTAAAAAAAAACCAGATTCTTGTTGTAATGTGTAAAAGTACTCAAAAACAAAAATACTCAATAACAAAAATACCCAAAACCTAAAATGTACAAAAGACCTGTTAGGGCAAAACCGACTGTAATGCGGATAGGTTAGAAGATTAAGACGGGAGTTTTGCTCCTGTCTTAATCTTCGAGGTTATTTTTTTATATAAGCCCAGAAAGACCTGTTAGGGCAAAACCGACTGTAATGCGGATATTACAGTCGATAAATTTTGTTGTATTTAAACAGAGAGTCTATATACGAAGTTTCAAATCTCTAACTTAAGGCGCCTATACCCGCGAACGACCTTGCGCGTTGGGGCGTGGCTTAGCCTTTCCCGTCGCACTACCCGCGCCCCCCCGCTGTAACAGGTTTTTGCAGATTTTTTGTATGTGTGTATGTATTTTTTATATTATTATTTTCTAAATACGTAGGAATGTTTGAAGTAATTAAATATATAAAATAGTTAAGTAGGTATATTGTCTCAGAACCGAACTCTTATATTTTAGCGTCGCGCGCAAAGCGACACAGCCTTCCCGTCCGAGAGCCGGTGGCAGACTGCCGCCCGTCGCCCGCGCACGTATCCGCCCCAACTTTTATGACGGTGTGGTAGTAATTCCAGGTTTTTGACAAAAGTAATGATTATTTTACAATATCCGTCGCACAGATTATGAAAAACTGAATTAAGTTTTATTTTCTGAATATCCCGTGTAAAAAACATGTCTAGATAGTGAGCAGTAGCGATTTAAAAGGTTGAAAAATGCCTTATTTGATATTTCTTTTTTGTTAGGACAATCTAGGCGTGTTGCAATTTCCATCGCTCAGATTGAAGAGGACATATCAATTCTTCAAGTATAACTTTTCGAGACCTATATTTCGGGCCAGTTTTGAGTTTTAGGCCTTTGAACTCGACCAAAATGTGGTATTTCACTCTATTACGCGCCTTAAAAAAAAATTTGCTCCCCGTACGAACTTTTAAACCCCTTTTCACCCCTTTAGAGGAGCAATTTCAAAAAACGCTGAAATATATTTTGTTTTATTTAAACAGAGAGTCTATATACGAAGTTTTAAATCTCTCACTTTAAAAAAGATTTGCTCCGCATACAAACTTTGCACCCCTATTTTATCCTCTTAGGGTTAGAATTTTGCAAAACGCTGAAAGTACTTTCTTTGGATTTAAGTTCGTATCCTTTTTACGAATTTTTAAGTCTTCAGCTCAAAAACAAATATTTCTCCCATACAAACTTTGCACCCCTATTTGATCCCTTTAGGGGTCCAAAAATCCCGTCTTATTCCTTGCATACGTCATAAAAGTAAGCTCCGGACCAAATTTGAAGTTTTTAGTTCTAGTAGTTTCGGCTGTGCGTTGATGGTAGATCAGCACTTCTTCTTTTATATATTTAGATGATTGAAATAATAATTATTAGAATAATTTATTTTATAAATGCCTTTATTTGCTGTTTTCGGGTGCAAAAAACGTTTTAAGTAGTTCATCAAATTTACGATAAGATGAATTATAATTTCACGTACACGTATATTTTCGCTTTAATTATAGTTTTGCACTATTAAATTTTATTAAAACTGTAAATCGAACATCAATTACAAATTCGATTTAAAAACATTCGTGCTTGACCATCACACTTTGTCGCTATTTTGACATCAAACGTCACCGGATGTCAGGATATAATAAGGACTACTGTCCATAAGATTTTCTATGAAATGTGATCCTTAATGAAATTGCTCTTTTTAGCCATGCGATAACTGACTAGTGTAAACAATAGTTAAGGCGGATTTTATTTTAGAAATTTAGTGTTTTGAGTGTGTGTGCATGTTTTGCAAGTGTGCGTAGTTTATTAAGGCGTCTCCTGTCTTAAATGCTCTAAGGTTCGCAAGCATTAGAGGTTAGATCACCAGAGTAAACTCTAAATTGATTCCTAAACTAGGTAACGAGGCGGCTCAGACACAAGACTCTTAACGTCCAAGGCGCCTCAGCAGGATTGCCCCGCCGCTGCCGCGAAGCCGTGCATTAAAATGCGATCAAAGTTAATTTCAAAAAGTTTTATTCAAAGTCAGCCACTGGTCTGATTTGTATGCAAGAGGGTCGCGGCCACTGTGACACAGCCGCTCGCCTACCGTGGATAGCGAGCCATTTAGAAACTTTCCATATTTTTTTCATGCATTTCATATTGTTGTCGTCGCTTTGTCCATTTCCTACTCAAGAAATATAGAACTTTATAAGGAGTTCGCTTAAGCGTTCTTTTTGTTGCTGTCACATAATTTATGCCTTTCTTGGAATCTTTATAAGGACTACCATGGAAACAATAAACAGGTTCAGAAATAATTGCTTCATGAATAGAGCGAAGCCGCTGATGGGTGAAATTTAAGATGGCTCCAACTTATTCAAGCCAATGAACAATTAATTTCTTATGAACATTCGTTCTTATTGAATGTAATGATTTTATTCGGCAAGTATAGCATAAACTAACTGTTAAGAGAGTGACATATTAAAATTGCAGGTTTACTGGTATTTAAAATGACTATTAGGTACTTATTACTCGTACATGTGTTTTATCCATCAGCAAATCAAATATTTGTAGATGGTTGTTAAATTAGGTTGTATATTTACATTTCATCGTGTACAGAGCAGATAGAAAGTGCAATCGTAATTCAATTTGCAAAGTGAGACAGAACAGTGACCAGGCAGGGAGGAATCACAAACATGTGGGAGCACAAAACGTTAAGTTAAACACATCTTCGTGACTAGGACTGGATATGGCCGACGCCGACACAACCGGCTGTTGGTTTTCGATGATTAGGTTTACATTGCTCAAGTGATAGCTCCCGTTTCGCATTTGAGAAGACAACTTAAACATCAGTTGAAAACCACGTTTGATTGCATTCGTTTTCATTCAAGTACAGTTGAAGTCAAAAGTAGATGGACATCGTTGGAAATGTTAGTATGGCAGTTTAAACATGATGTAGCTACAAGGTAGAAAGGTGTTAAGCCCCTTGTGAGTTCGACTGTATCTATGGGTACATAAGACTATTGTGAATCGTGCGGGGCGAGAACAGGGATTTCGGAATATTCTTTCTATTTCACCCGTCGGAGTCTTGCGCCCGCATTGTGCGATAGCGAGAGTCATCGCCGTCTGCCGTTTGGCGCCTAATTTCTCGGAGAATTTGTGCTCCGGGCGGCAACGTTTTCCACGCTTAAACCTTTATCGAATTCAATACTGTCTATTGGGCTTGATCGATTTCTTGCATCCTTAACTAGGTTGTTACATTTTGCTTTTTTGGTGAATCTTTCGCGTTCCTTTACGAAATAATAGCAAAAACTAGGAAGAAACGAATTTTTTCGAGTGAAAAAACGAATCTTAGAAGATCCATATTTTCACTTAAATATGCAATTTTAATAAAAAATCTGAATATGTTGAACCTTCAATTTAATGATATCTACAACATACTACACAATCTTTTTAAGTAGGTCCTTTCTGCCAAGCCATAAAAGTTCGTTCAAAGTTTAGTCTTCATTTAATGTTCATTTTTGCAGATCTTTTTCATAATATGTCATTACAATTATTATAGTTATCATAATATCGACTGAAGTATTAACAAGAAAAAAAGAACTGGTAATGTTAACTCGCCTTAAACTCGTGAAATAAGACTAACTCACTTTTTATGCACCAACTAAACATTAAAAAACCAAATCAATATGAAAGATTAAGATTAGATACATTATATAAATATAATTTACACCATAAATCTTAAAACGAAACTTAACTCTAAAAACTAGCCTAATCGAACAACCCACCCCGAGCCACACCCGGCGCCCATCACGCTGGCAGCACGTTGAACGGCGACCGCCAGCCTTTGCGCTAGGAATAACCCGGAACGGGGGTCCATACCCCTGTCTCTTAAACGGCGCCCCACTGCCGAAAAAAAGGTTTAGGCCTTGGAATACCAACAACCCATCGTTTCGACTGCAATTGGAACGAACAAGTAGTTGACGGGCACTGAGTACTTTCCCCGCTTACGCACCGCCGCCAGCTCCGCCGTTGCTCCCCCATCCGCACGGTACGGTCAAGGTGCGAAGCAGCAAAAGTGCTGACACACGTGGTATCCCATAACAGGCACCTGCCCTTTTCCCAGGGTACCTAAATTAAACCATCCGTCCTTTTGCCATCCATCCGGTTAAGACCAGGAGGCTCCAACACACAAGGAACACCCGCAGAGATAAGCGCCCTTCGGACAATATAATTGAAGGTATGGTGGCGGGGGAATCTCCCTGTACATGAACAACAACCCAAAGCTTGATGACCGTTCCTCTCCACCATAGTGCCGCAGATGGATAGATGAGGTTCACAAACATTGCCGCCCAGGCGGAGAGCCACGGCCACCCGCAACGAATCATTATCGAGGAGGGTACGCAAATGCGGAGATGGAAGAGCGTTCAGCCACGCCCCAGACTCAGGTCTCGATACCGCATTAAGGCTAGCCCTGTCCACACCTCCAGCGTTCTCCAACAGGTCGTCCAGAACCCGCTTCGTCCTAACATCATCCCACAAGCGTTGAGGGTCCTGTTTCTCAGGCGCGGGTGCCCCCGGGTTGAGAGCCTACCAAGTCACCAATGCATTGGCAGCATCAGGTATGGCAACCCTGTTACCATCACCCAAAGGTAAAATTTGAGTGACAAGCTCCACAACCCCATGCGCCGACGCCAGGAACGCCGGTAAACTCGCATCCCTAGCGCGCCGTATGCCTAACCCACCGCTTCAAATTGGTAACGACGCCACTCACTGGCCCGAACTCAGAGAGACATTGAACAGGCACAGAAACTAATTTTAAACATTTCGACGGTGTAAAGGAATAACCCTTTAAGCGACATTTTGGTCAAAATCGAGTTATATATATCGTTGGAATCAGCGTTTTTTTCTGCGTCGTTTGAGCCGGGTTTCACATCGATCCGATGACTTCTATGTCGCTTAAGGGGTTACAGAAATAAGGCCCAAATTTAAAAATCGTTACCTGATGCGACACATAATTTGAGTAAAATCTTACCTGAGTCACTTAACCATATATACAGGCATAATCATAGTCGCATAAGTGATTTTTAAAAATAGGTCATTTTTCATGTGATGTCACTTACATGTTTATTCCAAGTACATTTTACATAGGTTACGGCGCTTAAGTGGTTCTTCAAAAGTGTTAAAATTAACTGTTGTCGCTTAAGTGAATGTTACAAAAATGTACCTAATATTTCATTACTTTAAGCGACATGCTTGGCCCTGGCCGAAATTGTCGCTTCAAGTATTTTTTAAAAACAGCAATACGTTGGTTAAATGAAAATTGCAAGAGGTGTGATGGCGTTTGAAGTATCGCCCAAATTTATAGTATGGCGTTTAAGTGTATAATTTTTTGTATGAATTACGCGCGAAAGGGACTCTTATTAAGGGCAGTGTAACGCCGTCGGTCGCTTCAGTCACCGACAAACAGGAGGGGGTGGTTGTTTTGCCGTTCGCTGACGGAATTAACTAGGTACGTATGCTAGTTCATGTTCAAATAGTGAAATTTTTAATGTTATGGCTTAAGCCAACCAATAAATTACTGAAGTCAGAGACCTAGGTGTTCATATAGATAATGAAATACAACTCACTTCTCATATTGACAAAATCACGTCAAAGGCATACAGGGTGTTACGTTTTATTTTCCGGCAGAGTAAGGACTTTAAGGATCCGCATACCATCGTTCTTCTGTATAATGCTTTTGTTAGATCGCACTTAGAGTTCGCTTCAATTGTTTGGAGTCCTCAATATTCGGTTCATATTGATGCCAT
The DNA here is from genome assembly GCA_963556455.1 of Epiblema foenella. Classification (NCBI taxonomy): domain Eukaryota; kingdom Metazoa; phylum Arthropoda; class Insecta; order Lepidoptera; family Tortricidae; genus Epiblema; species Epiblema foenella. Next base: position 13,417,208 of record OY747102.1, read on the forward strand.
TGAGAAAATTCAAAATAAATTTATTAAATGGATGAAATATAAATTTACATCTTTTTCCAGTGATAACATCGTGAGTCTTCAGCTGCGTAGAGAACATAAAGACCAGATATTTTTGTTTAAATTACTAAATCATTTGACTGAGTCGCAATATCTCATTAGTAATATTTCATATAGATGCCCTACATTTCGAACCAGATCAAACGCTCTATTTTCTATTCCATTTTGTCGTACTAAATATGTCAAAATACCAACGTATACCTTGTGAGAGCATGCTCAACATACAACACAAAATACTTTGAGCAAAATTGAAGAAGAAAATTGGTAAATTCGATGCCTCACTGAAGATTAACACCCAGTAACAAATATAATAGTGTTTTAATACAAATGTAGTGTTGAATGGTATATTCTGTTACAACTAGTATTAAATCTCTGCATGTTATTGTATTTGTAAAGGATCTGTTATTGTTTTCCTTTTGTTGATTAACCTCATTAATATTACTTTTTTTTTCTTCTTTATACATTTTGCACCTTTAAACTTACACTTCAATTGTATTTTAGGTACCCTTTGAGCAAATTTTGTTGTTATTTCATTACTGGAAACTGTTTTGGCTCATGTATCAGTTCATAAATTTTATATTATGTATAATTTTTAATCTGTTTGTTTCCCAATAAAATAAAATAAAAATAAAAAATAAAATAAAACAACAATTTGATTTTTCCTATTGTGTTTCCTTTATAAGTGTACGTATTTTCTTCTATTATACTTAAATGAAAATTCCAATACTTTCGAATAAAATAAACAACAATAAATTCATCACATCCCTTGCTTATTTAAAACGACGGACAATTTATTTTTATTTATGCAAATACACTACTGTCGCTTAAATTAATTCCCGAGATCAAATTAGATATATTGGTGTAGTTTCATTGGATTTTTTAGGGCCCTGGTTATAGCACGAAGGTGTCGCTTCAATGGTTCTTCCGGGATCGTTTCGGGGGCCTATTCACTTAAGCGACACTTATTTCAGAATCCTGTAAGATTTCAAGTTTGATAATATTTTTAAAATATAGCTATTAAAATTTGAGAAAACTTGTGTATAGAACTCAACTTTCTAAAATCAATAGTAAAAGAGATAAATTTTTTTTTGTCAAAAAATACACTTTAATACGCTCTCCTGTAAAATTCAAAAAATGTCGCTTCAAGGGTTATTCCTTTATACCGTCGATTTTGTATTTTAGTTCCATCGACGACCGCTTTAGCCTAGTTGGTAGTGACCCTACCTTGGAAGCTGGAGGTCCCGGGTTCGAATCCTGGTCAAGGCATTTATTTGTGGGATGAACACGAATATTTGTTATTTTTGTCTTGGCTATGTATTTAAATGTATTTAAGTATAGTATGATGTTTTCTATGTATTTAAGTATTTATTTACCTATATATAATTATGTATATTGTCACTTGGTGCCCATAGTACAAGTTTTGCTTAGTTTGGGACTAGGTTGATTTGTGTAATATTGTCCAGAAATATTTAGTTATTGTCTCTTGTTTTATACAAAACAGGTATTCGATGCCCACACAACTGATACCTTACCATTGATTCGATCAATTATAGCGCTGCCTCTTTCATATCTATCTAATAAAAGTCTCTTTTTCCTCATACTTGAAGCTTCACCGTTCATATTACGGAGGGTATTCATCGAGTCCCTTAATATAATAAAGAGAGTTCGTCTTCGTTTCAAAGAGATAAGTACCAAGGGAATTCGCTTCACGTAAGTACAAGTGCGCTGTTTCGGTGCCAGGAACCACCCGTCATAATTGGCCGTCAAACGGTAAGCGTCTCCTCCGTGGGCCGCGTAAATGGCGTTAAATTAAACCCGTGCTACGGAGTGTATATTTAATCGCCTTCCACCTCCAGTGCCTTCCCTAGAGGTACAGCAGTCTACGTACCTACTTAAAATTGATCATATCAACTAGTGATTGGTTAAGCAAGGAAAATATCAGTCCATAATAAATCAGTCTATTGACCGTAATACCCACTCCATAATTATTTAATAATAGGTATTTTCAGCTACAATGGTGCGTCCCTTTTTCAAATTGTATTTATTATTGTACCTGTGTAAACATGGCGGACAATCAGACCTTAAAAAGCGGCAAAGCAAGCTATTCAAATGCTGGGTGTATTACAAATGACTTTCCTGCGAGTAACACAACTTATCACTTCCCCGACGATATCGAGAGTGACGCACTTTTGGAACCCAGTTATCAAGCTTCCGAGGTGTCAATTAATATGAAAACCCGGCTTTGCACATCTTTGGTGGCTATTCAAGTATTCGCCCAGAAAGTTGATGATCGGTACTTCTGTTGCGATTATTTTCTTTGGAAGAAAGCTCAGCTCAGGTCAGTTTGTAGAGGTATCTATATTTTTATCAATATAATAGAAAATCAAAGTTTAGTGTGAGTGGAAAAATGGAATCTATCTCATTAGATCCATTCAGTAGATCCACTGTGTATCTAATGAGATTTTTTTTTACCGCTAGATACATTGCAATTCATAATGGATCTATTGGGATGTTTTCTTTCATTAGATACATTTTAGCCGGGGTCTGTGAGGAATGGATCTAGTGAGAGTTTATTTCTCATTAGATTGAAATACAGAATGGATCTAGTGAGAAGTTAACAAAAAAAATGTTATTATTTATCATTACATTAATATTTTTTGTTTTTATTTTTTATTATAATTCCTAATTTAATTCTACTAAATTAATAAATAAAATAATAAATTAATGAGAAAGATTGTATGTGTAGACATTAATTCCTCAATCACACTAAACAGTCGATGTACCTACAGTTTAGATTATAATATATGAAAACCTACCCAAATACCTACACTTTTTATATTAATATTTTTTCTCTAAAATTATTTAAACTCAATTTTATATTGCATAAAAGATAAAATGTAATGAAGTTTGATCACTTCGTACTCTCTACTTTGCTTTTTCATTTATGAATCTTACCTACAGTATAAATGTACAATGTAAAAAAAGGACCTCCCGTAGGTACTCGATCGAGAAAATGATAAAATCACAGATTTCACCTACTGAAATTAAGGCGTTTCCATTTATTTGGAATCTAGGAAGAATAAATTGAACAATCGGGTAGAATAGATCTTATGAGAAATACTTCTTGACAGATCCTTTATTAATAATAGGAATGGATCTAATGAGAAATAAATTGTGACTAGATCTATAATTTATCTCGGGAAACAGATCTAGTGGGAATAAATGCTTACTAGATCCACAGTCTTCAGAAATAATAGATCTAATGAGAAACAACTCTCACTAGATCTACAATGTGTCTCGGGAAATAGATCTAGTGGGAATAAATGCTTACTAGATCCACAGTCTTCAGAAATAATAGATCTGATGAGAAATAACTCTCACTAGATCCCTGATAAATTGTAATCCAATAGATCCAATGAGAAAAACACTGTCACTAGATCCATCATGTATGTCACAAAAAAGATCTAGTGAGAATAAACTCTTACTAGATCCTGTAATGAGAAACTAGATCCTAGATCCTAGATATAATAAGATTTATAGAAAATCTCTAACACATAGGGACAGCATAGGAATTACAAACTTTATATGAATTTGGTCGAATGCTTCATAATTTCAATTAATTATAATAAGTTTTTTCGGTATTTGATCGGTTCACAAGGAAACGAGCCCGAGCGACGGACACAAATGTTCTTGCCTTTTGCTTACTTCTGTTTAAATAATATACAATAAAGAATAATACACTTCTTTTTAATCCTAGCTAGTATAATGGCCGGATTTAGACCACCTAATTAATCAGGTAAGAAGGATTTCAAATATTGACTATAAAAGTCGATTAGAGTAGACCTACTGTAAATAGGATATGTATTTTTTTCTTAACTGCAAGTAACATTATGTCTACTAAAAGTACCATTCAAATAACCGTGGGATTTAAAAATAATAATAGTAATAATCCAGTCAAGGGCTATACAGATTATTAAGATATTTTCCTCTTTTCGCTTCTTAAAAAATATTAACTTCTGTATGCGCTTCTTAATCAATATTAACTTATTTATTCAACGGGTGTCAACCGAGCCGTATACTAAGAACCGATCATTTTTATGTTATATAACTTGTATATTACATAAAAATTATACCATATTTTGGTTATAATAAATATTTGAAAATGACATATACAAACCGTTTATTATATAAAATAAGTGACTAAATAGTTTACAATAATATAAAGTGTTATTATACTGAATGCAAATATATAATTTATTTTTATACCCCACATTTTTTACACTACCTCGGGTTCAAACCTCGGCTGGGATTATTCCCAAAAAAAACTTATGTACGACCCTCCCGGTTTTAAAATAAACTTATGTACGAAATATCATGTGATATTTAGCAGTAAAATTGTCACTAAATATTTAATGGATCTGGGAAAATAGATCTATTGGAAGTAAAAATCTCGTAAGATCCATTGTCTTTGATCTAATGATAATAAATTCTCATAAGATCCACGCTTGGTTAGTAAATGTATCTAGAGAGGATAAATTTCTCATCTGATTTATTTTATATAATCTAATGAGAAACAAACTCTCACTAGATCCATTCCTCACAGCCCCCGGCTAAAATGTATCTAATGAAACATCCCAAAACATCCCAATAGATCCATTATGAATTGCAATGTATCTAGCGGTAAAAAAAAATCTCATTAGATACACAGTGGATCTACTGAATGGATCTAATGAGATAGATTCGAAAAATGCAGGTTTCTATAAAATTTCGTTACATAGTTGTTTTAGAGCGCTCGTGGCCCAGCGGCGCCCGCATGCCGCGTGCGGTATGCGAGGTTAAGCAACGTCGGCCGAGGTCAGTACTTGGATGGGTGACTGCTTTCAATGGTTATTAACTGAACCCTCCCGTCTTTAGAAGGCACCTTATGCCGTTGATCCCGGCTGCTGTCTATGATAAGGATAACAGTCGTTAAGCCACCCATATAGCCATTTTCGGACGCAGATTTTTCAAAGTAGTCACAAGTCGAAACAGCTTCGTAACCGTTACGAGTCTCTGCGACTGTATTGGGCCTGGTTTTTATGTGTGGTAACAGTTCATACACAATGCGACCGAAATTATTTTAGTAACTAAGTGTAGTCATCGGGTCCATACGTTACTGAAATATTTGTGTCGAAACATTTTATACACATTTGCGTTTAAATTGTGGCTGGTGTACAGTTTAGGCACAATGTTTAGTAACTGTGTTGACACTTTGTTACTGAAGTTTACGAAATGTGACGTAACTGTTCCTACACTTGGTAACTAAATTTAAATGGAAAAGGTCACTACAACGTCCCAACCTTTACAAACTTTTTCTCCCAGTTTTACTTCTTACTCTGCTAAATAAATGAGTTAGCGTATCGCCGGTCAGTTTCCTTACTCGTCAGTTAACTGATTCACCAGTTTACTCATTCGACAGTTTCTTAATTCGACAGTTTCCTTGTTTGTCAGTTTCATTAAGATGTCAGTTTCTCTATTAAGTCAGTTTCCCCATTCGCAAACATCTTTATTCGTCAGTAAGTTTAGGTTGTCAGTTTTGTTATTTCGTCATTTTCCCAATCAGTTAGCGTATCGCCGGTCAGTTTCCTTATTCGTCAATTTTGCTGATTCAACAGTTTAATGATTAGACTGTTTCTTAATTCGCCAATTTCCTTTTTTGCCAGTTTCATGTCGGCCTCTGTAGCCTAGTGGTTAGTAACCCTGACTACGAAGCTGGAGGTCTCGGGTTCGATCCCCGGTTAGGGCATAATATTTGTGTGATGAGCACAGATATTTGTTCATGGGTCTTGGATGTTTTCTATGTATTTAAGTATTTATTTATCTATATAAGTATGTATATCGTCGCTTAGTACCCATAGTACAAGCTTTGCTTAGTTTGGGACTAGGTCGATTTGTGTGCCAATGTCCCCAAATATTTAAATATTTATTTATTAGTCGCTTTCGACCTAGCGAAACAGTCTAATGAGCAAACTGACGAATCAGGAAAATGCCTAACTAGCGAAATTGTCGACCTAGCGAAACAGTCTAATGAGCAAACTGACGAATCAGGTTTGCCTAACTAGCGAAATTGTCGACCTAGCGAAACAGTCTAATGAGCAAACTGACGAATCAGGAAAATGCCTAACTAGCGAAATTGTCGACCTAGCGAAACAGTCTAATGAGCAAACTGACGAATCAGGAAAATGCCTAACTAGCGAAATTGTCGACCTAGCGAAACAGTCTAATGAGCAAACTGACGAATCAGGAAAATGCCTAACTAGCGAAATTGTCGACCTAGCGAAACAGTCTAATGAGCAAACTGACGAATCAGGAAAATGCCTAACTAGCGAAATTGTCGACCTAGCGAAACAGTCTAATGAGCAAACTGACGAATCAGGAAAATGCCTAACTAGCGAAATTGTCGACCTAGCGAAACAGTCTAATGAGCAAACTGACGAATCAGGAAAATGCCTAACTAGCGAAATTGTCGACCTAGCGAAACAGTCTAATGAGCAAACTGACGAATCAGGAAAATGCCTAACTAGCGAAATTGTCAACCTAGCGAAACTGTCGAATGAGTAAACTGGTGAATCAGTTAACTGACGAGTAAGGAAACTGACCGGCGATACGCTAACTCATTGTACTCACTTAAGTAGGTACCTATTCAAAATAACATGTATGTCAATACTCATAAATGATATAACTCACTCGCTTCTAGGAATGTGTACATGAAAAAACGGGAAAAGTAACACTAGTACTTGTACTATTTTGGATTATTTAAATAATAATCATTTATTTCGGAATAAATCCATATTTGGGGATACAATCAGACACGTTAAACTACAATTTATAATTAAAAACAAACTATATGTAGCTAAATCACGTGCGACTTGGTCCAGTAATGCAAAAATGAGCTATCATTCCTTTCCTTCTGTCTCCAGGAGGCTGTTGCCTGCTGTTAAAATCAGTTTATTACATCTATTACTACTTCGTATGTTTTGGTGTCTTTTCTAATAGATTCGTAACCGAAGCTCGTTTTCACAAGTTATTCAAACGCGGTATTTACTTTAGTCTTCTACACTAAAACCCGGTTTTTAAAGTTTTTATAACACAGTTAACATCATGCTCAAAAATGACGTTATTTCCCGACTATTTAAATCCAAGTATTATTATTTATTACACAAAGCTTTGGTAATATCCATCAAAAGTTCGCAACCGCACAAACATAACAATTAGTTACCATCGCTGCCGTATAAATGCCATGTTTAGTTATTACACGCGAGACTTTAAACTATCAACGTTTGAGATGAAAGGAAACCTCTTAATGCTGAGGGTAACTTTGTACTTCGATAGTTTGCCTTTCGGTTAACGCAATTTAACTTCAAGATTTTGTTTATCTAGTAATAAGCAGGAGCTATCTTTATACTTAAAGGGTGTGGGGCTTTAGTTGAGCGCTCATCACCCGTTGTAAATTTTAGTAATGTTGGCTCTAGTTTCGGCCTAAACCAAAACCGAAACTTTTATAGATGTATTAAAATCGTGTCAGTCAAGTTCGAAAAGCAAAAAAGGCGATACACCGGCTGTGGGTTTATTATTACAAGAAGCATTTCGGGCCACTTTTGCCCCCCAATAACTTAAAATCTTTTTGACTTACAAACTTGTAATTTCGCGATTCTTTTAAAACCATATTCTAATTACCGAATCCTTAATTTTAATAATTGACTTCTGGATAAAGACTGGCTTCATAACACAATTTTAGTTTTTTACTTGAAATTTGTAAAAAACCTCCTATACTTCTTAAAAGCACTATTTTTTACTGACTGACAGACAGACTTACTCATCAAAATATTTGACAACTTTCAGGTGACCTAGAATGTTGAAATTTGATATCCAGCGAGGTAATTGTGTGTACAGAAAGGAAAAAGTCTAAGAAATGTGAAATTTAGCGTTTTTTAATTCACAAAGTATTTATTTTCCCATACCGGGACTATATATATAATTTGCGCGCTTGTTAAATGTAGCCTTGGTTATAGGTTTCTTTGGCTCGCTCTTCGATATTTATATTACTTACCTACTTATTTGTAAAAAATATATATCCCATCAAAAAATGCTAAGTTTAAGTATGTCGCAGTTAAGATAACAAGTAGAGGATTTTGAAGAACAGATTTTTTTTTCAATTCGCACTATTGAGCAGCAAAGAACATAACAAATCATTTTAAGGAATTTAATAACGTTATCTAATAACTGGAGTTATGCTCTAAGCAGCTTTGAAAGAACTTGGTTTCCAGTTCGATCTTACCTATTTATTTTATATTTTATTATAATAAGAAAATGTGTGATAGTCCTTTGTTTTTTTAAACGAATACATTTATTTTGTTCTGTTGGAGCGAATTGTCAAAACTGGAGAAAATTCACGTTCAAGCGGTAATTAAATTACTGCGCTTGAAAAACTTTAGCACAGAACAGGCTCGTTTAGACTAGCAAGTAACACAAGGGGTTCGTGCACCTTCTTATTCTACGATTGCGCGGTGGGAGGCGAAGTTTAAAAGAGGGAGAACTTGCACTAATGACGACCCAGGCTTGGGGCTTCTAACTTCTGCAGTAACCGATGAAGTGATAACAAAAATTTAGAAATTTACTATAATGGGTCACAGTGTTCCTGTTCATGTTATACCTGAAGAAATTAAGATTTTTATAGATAGCATCATAGTACACTACATGACACTTTGCGTATGAAAAAAGTATCAGCGCGCTAGGTGCACAGAATGCTTAATACGGATGCGCAGGAATACTATAAACTGCGGATTTCACTCAACTGTTTGGAAATGCTACAACAAGATTCTGACAGATTTTTGCCTCCGCTCATAACTAATATGGACAAAATGTAACTTCTCCATTACGATTCAGAAACTAAACAACAGTTCATGACTTGTAAGTGGCCATCATCTGAGAGTCCTGAGAAGTAAGGGAATTCCATCCTCCGGTAAGGTAGGGCTCTCTTTTCTGGAATAAGCAAGGGGTGGCAATGATCTAATACCTTGACCATGGAGCCCCTACTACAGGGATTTTATACAGAGAACCAATATAGAAATGCATGACGTTATACACGACGAACGTCGAGGCAAGTGTTCAAAGGTTGTCCAGTTTCACCAAGGTAACGCTTCAGCGAATAAGTCTAAGGTTGCGATGGGTGCGATTAAAGATGCTCGCTCAAATCAATTATGAAGCATTCTCCATGTTTACCAGACCTCCCTCCTAGCGATTACTATTTATTTCCAAGGCTAAAAGAAAACCCCAAAAGGTAGAAATTTAAAGATGATGACGTAGTGATCGCCGCAGTATTTATAATATTTTTGTATTTTTTAGAAAGGAAAATGTATATATTGATAAACGATATTGTAAGTATATACTTCTAAAAGATAAAATAAAATAGGTTTTATTAAAAAATACATGCGTCATTATCATTCTTATTACTTATTTAACACCCCTCGTACAATTTCAAGGTAAAAAAAAAAACTTTTTCTGATAGCCAATGAACTACTTACCAAATATTTTAAACTAAACAACATGTAAAGGAACAACATGTCATGTCAACATGCCAATACTTTAGTAATAATAGGGTTTAAAGTCGCAAGTCATTATTATTATACACTATCAGCTACAAGCTGATGCGTCTATATCACTGCACTTTTTTTTAATGTTTATGGAGTCTATTGCTTGTGCTGGATCTCCGAGTAATCTTTAAGCTGTGGCCTCTCGACCACAGACCAGACGACTATTCTTACTAATTGTAAACAGATTATTTAAATCAGGTAAGCTATAATAATCATGCAGGATCTTGTAAGTTTAAGAAATTTGACTAGGTGCATAAAGTGGTTTAGTGGTTGGGTGGTGGTGGGTGGTTTGAGTAAAATGCCTATGACATACGGACAGACAAACACACATGACTAAACTATAAGGTTTCCATTTTTGCCATTTTAGTTACGGAACCCTTAAAAGTATCAACAGCAGCCAAATCACGTAACTTCCTGTACTAACAGTAGGTATATATTAATGTAATTTCTGAAGTATAGTTATATGAGCTAATGGCATTACAATGACAATAATGCCTAACATTAATACATAAAGTTACATGATTATCCTGCAGGTCGCATTTGTTTTATATCTACTCGTAGTCATAAATTGCAGCCTCAGTGCAACATTAGAATCAATTTGTCATTCACGTAAACATTTTTTCACGGGAGTGGTATTATTGTTTGTCGATCCCTCAAATTTAAATGACCTATGCTATACTTCACAAATTAACTTATATTATTCTGAAACCCATGCCTAGCCTAGCCTATTATACTCAGCTCCTTAATAAATGGGATATAAATAATTATGTCATTTTTGTGACCCAAATTAGTTATATTCATTTGCATGGCAGTAATTAATCTTCTTCGACATTCGCAGAGAAGGGCTCTGATAACAAAGGAGTTGCCGACGGTGAAGGGGTCATTTGAGCTTTGTTCTGCTGAAAGAACAAAAGAGGCCACGATATCTTTGTTTAGTTTTGAAATATCATACCAAAGCGCTATCAACCGGTCGCTTTGCCTGTCCTTAATTTTTTTTTTCTAATTATAGGGTTACACAACAATGTTGGAATCTTTATACTGACCAAGCACCAGTCATTACTAATTCAAACATCATTTACATTACATTTTTAATTCAAAGATTACATTGATTATTATAAAAAAAATAAAACCTCATTCATTACATCATTGAATCCTTATGCATTAGGTAGTGGTGGTACTCGTAGTGTACGAAAAGATTAATCTTGACTTTTTTTTTTTCATCATAGGGGGCGGCCACGTACAGTCGCATTCCGATTCGGATTTTCGATTAGTAGTATCGATTCGAGATTTCGAACGCATTATATTCATACAAACACATGAACCTGTCACATACATACAGTAGAATACTTCGAACGGAAAACTACTGTATGTATGTGATGATAGATTCAGAGATTTGTATGGATTTACCGCGTTCGAAATCTCGAATCGACATTTTAAAGACAGCTGACAATGTACAAAATCATAGGTACTTGTTAGTCATTCTCTTCATTTTGCATTATGTACGAGTATGATGTATGTGCGGTGTTCAAGTCCAACATAACGGACTGGCATCATTGGGACTTACAATAGGTATGTAAGGTTGTCACTTTTCCAAAAACAAAAGTTTCCCTCCTGAGCGCAAATTACGTGCATTTGTAGAAAAAGAGACGCTGGTTATGCACATTATGAGTTTAATCAAAAACTAAGCATTCTATACGAGTAACTCTTAACTTTAGATAAAGTCCACAAGAAAGAAGCTAATGTAGATCTATCTATATGACCTACTTCAATAACAATCATGCTTTAGTTTAGTTAATAGTAGGACATCCTTCCGATATTGCGGATGGAATTTGGGTTCATAATTGGTAAAAATCGAACACACTCAAAACAACTTCAGAGGAACTTCTGTTACACAGCGAGCCTCATGATAGAACAAAACATAAACAAAACCGTCCGCGGGCGTCATCCAAACGAAGTCCTCTCGGATATTTTCATCATTGCCCCGCAGCTTACGTGTAGCAGAATAAATACATAAATAAATATTTGTGGACAATCTTACACAAATCGGCCTAGACCCAAACTAAGCAAAACTTGTATTAAAGGTACAAAGCGACGATATACAGACTTATATAGATAAATAGATACTTAAACACATAAGATTCAAAACTCGCGGAAACAAATATTCGTGTTTATCACACAAATAAATGCCCTTGACCGGGATTCGAACCCGGGACCTCAAGTTTCACTACCAACTCGCCTAAAGCCTAAAACAAAGCCTAAAACTTGACGACCAAGAATGAAACAAAACAATAAATCCACCTGTAGGTACGAATAGATTCCTTCTAGCTAATTTTGGGTAACCATGGATTCAACTTAAACTATCATAAGAGTACCTCGTTCTTAAATATTTTAACTAATAATAGTTTCATTTAAGAGTACATTGTCAGTACCCTCGCCATCAACTTTAAGACCGTCATCTCCTGGTCAAGGATATCTCGGGGAATATATCAAAACAATGATGGGTGAAATTCAACATGTCTAACGTTTTGCTAACTTTAGTGGAGTTTTTTTATTTTGATAGTCTAGCTAAGCTAGCCTTCTTGAGCTTACTGTGGGGCTAGTTCGATTTGTGTAAGATTGTCCTCTAATATTTATTTATTTATGTCTCATTAGACATAAATAAATAAATAAATAAATATTAGAGGACAATCTTACACAAATCGAACTAGCCCCACAGTAAGCTCAAGAAGGCTAGTGTTATGGGTACTAGACGACGATATATTTAATAGATATAAATACTTAAATACATAGAAAACATCCAAGACTCAGAAACAAATATTCATGCTCATCACACAAATATTTGCCCTGACCGGGATTCGAACCCAGGACCGTCAGCTTCACAGGCAGGTGCACTACCCACTAGGCTAAACCGGTCGTCAAACATGATTAATATTATGTCAAAATGGCCTTTCATTCCACTGAGTAGTTTTTGAGATATTGTTTTTTTACTTGATTGCCGCCGAAATTAGAATTAGAAACAGATTAGATAATTAAGGCACCGAAATGGAATGTAGCCACCAAAATTAGAGTATGTTAAGTATTTTGTATCAAAAACAATCATATATGACGTACTATGTCTGCAAAATGTGTGACTGCTTATAAGTCATTACATATATTTATATACGTCAACTTATATTGTTTATAATAGCACCTATTTGAATTACCCCAAAACTACGTAAGCGATTTTGATAAGGTTTTCTTTACCACACTATGGGTTAAAAAGACATATATAGGGTATAAACATGTATATATATGTGTAATATATGTTAAATATATAATACATTTAATTATCATAATGTGTATCTATCTGTACATATAATAAAGCTGTAGAGGTTCGAAAATCTGTACAATAAAGATATTAGTAAAAAAATCGATTGAGGGGTCTTAGAAACGATAACAGAACACATTTCAACAGTTTTTATAATTTGTGTCTGTTTGTCTGTCTGTTTATTTGTCTAGGCATCACGCGAAAACTAGCCAATAGATTTCAGTACAACCTTCACTAATAAGTTTAATTGGTCTTCGGCCAGGTTATAGACTATAAAAAATCGTCTCAGATGAAACAGTGTAAGTCTGAACTCCGAATATGCACATACTTAGTTGTCACGAATCGTAGGGTCAAGATACAATAAGGACGTATCGTGCGGCGAGTCTAGACAATTGTAAATTTACGATATTTGACGTTTGGCGTGTCAGAGACGTGCCATTACACAGATGACATCCGGTAAAGTCGAATCGAAGTTAATTTAGATTATTTACTACTTGCACAATTCAATAATTTGAGTCTTATAGTTGCTAAGATAGAGAAGGTATTTTCTTGTAAAGTTTTTATTTTAACCATCGTAGTTATAAACTGAGTAATGTCGCTAGCAATTGATTATGATGAGCTATTATTATGAAAGATTTAGTTCCGATATTTGTGACACTTAGAGCTTAATTATCTCAAAACCAAAGCGACTCCTGTGAATGTGAATGTTTACCGTATTTCAGTACCTAAAGATCTATTAATTACATGCATAATGCTATATTTGTCTACAAAATTAAAGAAAATCAACGTGTTTGAAATTCACTCCGAAATCTTTGCGCTCCAGTGAGATTGACTGAGCGGCTTCAACCAAATCTGAGGTGTGGGTGGAATCGAGCTACTGGAAGTTTTGTCGCTGGTTTACTAAACCTAGCCTAGCTGAGAAGCAAAACTACTGTACTGATGTCGTTTGTTGTCAAGTCATTTTATGTAAGTTAATGGATAGTTTCGATGTATGATAGCGTTTTGTTACCAGAAATAAGTAAACGACACGTCACCATAATTAGATTTTCGCCATTTAATATTTTTTTATGGCTAAGTTAATAGGTTTTAAGTAATGTCCATTATGGCTCAAGGTGAAGAAATGGAATAGTTTTCATATAAAAAATAGAACATTAAAATATAAGAAGTCCTCGATGCAATTATCACCTCCGCCGCGCAAAAATCGCGTTGGGGTTTCACCCAGATATCGTTTATTTTTTCGCCCGGAGAGGACGGGTTAGGAAGGATTAGACGAATTCAAAACAGTTCACACTGAAAACTTCCTACTCGTATGTGTATGTATCGATAGAAGTTACAAAGATATAATATTTATTTAATTTCAATCAAATCTAGATGATATTCTTGATCGAATACGAAATAGCTATTAGCAAACTCGGCGGCCAGAAAAGAAAATCGATTGTGATTTCTTGACTCAGAATTTCTAATATGAATTGGGAAATAACGTGTATATTACCGCTTTATATTTCCACAGAACATGACGCAATCGTAGCATAATACTATTTGTCAAGTGTTCATAGGCTTATTCGGTATGAGGATCTCAACAACCTATTTGCATTTCTCATTTTCGCCCCTCTTGTGCCACTCCCCCGAAAACAAAACGGTACCTACGCGAGAATGTTTTTTTTATGTTATACACGGAGGTGTACGAGATAAATGTGGGAGATATTACCATATAAAATTGGAAAACAAAACTATTATTATAAGTGTGTGGAAAGAGACATTGGCAGTCATTTTAACCGCATTCGACTTGTTTTAATGGAAAGCTCCTGACAACACCGTGAAAATTGTTAATCATGACTATGCTGTATTCAAAACATATATAAATGTATGTGAGTTACTTACATTTAATTTTACACCAATGTTCTACAAAAAATAATTTTCGAAAAACGCTTCTCATATATTTTTACTAATTTGCCTTACCTATATTTTTGCCACTTTGCTTTTACCTTTACTTAACCCGCTTTCAGGGACCAATAATAACTAGACATTAATATGTACATTTAGATGTAGGCCATTTAAAAACCATGACATTATGCCTGAGAAAGTGTTGACATGAATCAATGATGATGGGTTGATGGTTGGATGATGATCGATCATTCGAAGGGCGTTTCACGGACATTTAAACTCGATTTATCCTGACAACATGTACGAGCATAGTATATCGTTGCATCAACACGTAACTATACCTAATTCTTGGTGTGTAGCATCTCTACTTATGGTCATTGACACACCACAGACCAGCATTGCCTTTTTTCAAGTATCTCTGACCAATATGAACTAACTACGTAAATTTAATAAATATATTACTAACAAACATTCCTACTAGATTTGACTTGTGCATCCACTTCAGACTTAACAAAGTATACTTATTAAACGTGCAATCCTGACGCGTCCGGTGATGCGTAAAAATTCTCCGTCCCTGGCCGAGCGACGAGCGAGCACCGGCGCCGAAACCTTCCGACACGTATAGCCCCTTGATCGCCCCGAGCGCTACGCGCGGCATAAAAACGGACCACTATTTTCAAAAATCCTGCATTTTCAAATTTTGTCTATTGCATTTAAATTTGTTGCAGGAATTTACGAAAGCCTGATGAGAATTATGAGTTTTGTTCAATTCATAATTTGTGGGCAAATTTGAATATTGATAATAGGAATAATTTACCAAAGGTTCACAGTTAATAAATACAAAAAAGTTAATAGTACGTTGTACACTAAGGGGATAGGTCAAAAATCCTGAATGTAAGGAAGGATTCCAGATTTTACTCCCGAGCGCAGCAAGGATGTTATGAATTCAGAGTCCTGAGTGCAGTGAGGCATTTAAGCGCGCCCGAGACAGAGACACTGCCGTATCAGACCTATCTCTTCAACACCATTTTGAGTAAATCGACTTTAAAGTTTTTTTTGTGAAAACAAAGGAGTTTAGGGTATTAAGTAATATTTAAATGCTGTTTTGTATTTTAATAGACTTAGAGAATAACATCTCTTTATTATATATTTTTTCTCTCACATAGTTATAGAAATAAATGCATAAACATAGTTTGGAGTGACCACAGTTTCATACTTTTGGTGGTAGCGCGCAACTATGTTATATTCAAGTTAGATGAGTTCGTTATATGAGCGCTCATAGTAAACCGCATGACCAAGACTAGCGGGCTTGGGAGGTACTTTACTTGCGGTATCTCGCATTTATCTAAAGTTAGAAGAAGATTGTATGAGTATGTGGCGACCAGAGCATAGGGCTTATTGCAGTGCTTATTGCCGCGTAATACACGTATCTTAAGTTGAAAAAATTTGTTGCATGAGCGTTCCTAGTAAAACGCATTACCAGACCAACGCAAATTATTCAAGTGTTGAATGTATTAACTTCATTTGCTCAACCAACTGTCGAAAGGATGCTTATGTTTTTCGAGGTTGTATTGTTATGTAGATTTCTTTTAATTACATTGTTACCGTGACGATGGTAACCGAGTGTTCGGCCCGCCCGATGGCAAGCTCAGCCACCACAGCCTGTTGACACTTGCAACTCGAGAGGTGTCTCAAGCGCTTATATATAAGATTCACAGTAGTATCTACGTTTATACCTACACCTTGACACCTCTTGGTCGATTTCTTGACATAGTACCTATCATAGTGGAGCACGGAAAGTTCACTGATTGAAGTTCACCGTAAGTAGGCGAAGAAGACATTATCTTCCTTGGCGAATAGTCTCTCGGAATCATTTTTTAAATGACACACACAATTATTCAAACGTGATCTTCTTTTAAATACGCTGATTGTTCGCTAGAAATCGCGAGTAATTAGCCCAACATTTGATTTAAACAACATTTTTATCACTACACATTCGTAACAAAGCCTTACTTAGTACAGAACTCATTTTAAGAACTAAATTATCATATTTCAATAATAAACACTAAAATACACGAACGATAGGTTATCCATGTCAATATTACGTAGGTTATGAAATGTAGCTAAATAAATAAACAAAATGCACATGGCCGGGAGTGACGTGTGGTTCCCCCGCGCCCGCCATCCTCACCTCGAGTCGGGCCTATTGCGTCCTTAGAACATTAAGATTACGTGTAGTCACGCGGAACTATGATAACTTAACTTGAGATAGTAGATATCCAGACGCGGTACAAAAATTGCGGAGAGTCACGCTTAATTATTTTAATTGGAGATGCAAGAGATGCGCATTAACTCAATCACGAAAAAATCAAACCATTTATCTTGTAATATGGAGTATCTCGATAACTAAAGATATTTTTTTTTATTTTGTTTGAGTATTATGTTAAGCATAGTGTCTAGGTTAGGCGTATCTCTATTATTTCAAGATAACAGAGAGAGGCCTGACACGGCAGAACAGCTTTATCCCCGAGGAGTATACTCTACTTTTCTCACCTCTTGCGAGACAATATAGAAGAACTTTTCCCGCCGGCGGGGACGTCCACCGCGCGATCACGACAACAGTGACACATATAGTCCCTATTCGTCCCGGTACCGCCGCACACCGGGTAGAGTCAGTCCGACCCAGAGCTGAGTTTCTTCGTGGACTCTTCTCAACTAGGCTAGGTTTAGTGAACCAGCGGCAAAACTCCCAGTAGCTGGATTCCACTCACACCTCAGATTCGGTTGAAACCGCTCAACCAATCTCACTGGAGCGCAAACTCTTAGAGTATTTCAGTGTTCCAAACCACACGCGTGGTCGTGCCGGAGGTTTTCCCCTGGATTTTCCCCAGGCTTCCCGACCGCGGCCGCCGGCGGCTATAAAGCCACAGTCAGGTTCCAAAAAAAAAATAGAAGAACTAAGGCTACTAGAAACAAAATCTAATAAGTCACATTCGTGACTCGACATTTTATCTTCTATTTCTATATAATCTACAGTTTTACTCCGTATAATGCAGCACTTGCAACACTCGCTCTTCTTGTAACACTCGCGGTTATAGTTTCAGATATTTCATAGTATTGTAATTATTTTCTCTTGATATACCTTTACCTATCCGTGTTCTCATATATTATTTGTTGGTGTACAGTTAATACATGTATTTAAGATTAATTTTCTCAAACACGCAATGAAATGTCATCATTATGTGTGTTATAACAGGCTTCAAAGTACGTTAACGTCCGTATCAGTCAAATCAGCGAATTTTATGAACCGTCAAAAACGCTCTGTTTGTGTGAAGTGTAAAGTGTATAATAAGTTGAAGCGTGACATTTTCCAAGTATTTTCGAGAGTTTTGTTTAATAATAATGTAATAATAATTTATTATTGTTGTCAAAATCCCAATTGAGATCCTCCTCCATTTTTGAAGTCGCTTAAAAAGGGAATATATTAAACGGCATAGGTAATAAGGTACGTATCAGCTGCTCCATGCGAACTATTTGTTACTAACAAGCTAGTATCTATATAAAGCAAAGTTACGGGTCAGCTCTGTACTATTTAAGGCTCTATGTCTGTTGCGATAAACTTTGAAAACGCCAGACTAATATTGTGTTGCAGTTTTACTAACATGTAGGTAACTTTGTTTGCAGAAATAGTTTTATTTAGTATTTAATTGTAAAGTTCGCTTGTTTAATTTATATACCGAGGCTGGTGAGAGTTAGAGATACTGGGATAAAGACTTTTTCACTTCTCATGCTCGAAAAGTGTGTCATATTAGACTTATCAAGCGGGGCTAAAGTAGTACATTTAACCCCTAGGGAAAATATGAATACATATTTATGATTTACAAAACATTTGAATTTGACCAATCAAAATACTTCACCTATTAAATCCATCAATCACAGAACACTAATTTAACTCTCAAAAAAATATTTAGTATTGGGTATTAACCAACCAGAATACAGCTTTACTAAAATCGACCAATCTGGAAATTAATTTTTCTAAAGAGTCTAAAGATTAAGTTTGTAGTAGTCCCTATTTCACAATAATTTAAAAAGTGGTTAAATCGTTCGAGCAATACTCTGAAGCGCTCAATGGAAGGTCAGTTAGCTTTTTTCGCGCGTGAATGTTGCGCGCGAACCGCTGTGTCTATGTTTTGTTTGTCAAAGGAGTATAGAAAAAAAATCATGCTGCAAAAGTATATATCTTCGCCGTGGAATTTATTGTTAACTTTGGGTGGGTTAACCTTTGTTTATTTATTTTCTCGCAATCGAAGTGAAAAGTAGAGTTATACACTCTACTTTTCACTTCGATTGCGAGAAAATAACTATACACTCTGGTCTAAAAGCCATAATACCCCTCGAACTACCTCGTGGTAATAGAGCTCATTTTAGACCCTTATCATACAATCTACTATTATATATAGGGTAACCCATAATTCAACCTAATATTTGTTACGCTAGTGAAATTACAAGAAATTAGTATATAGTTACCAAATTTCTTTGTAATGTAAACTTTTTGACAGATCGCATTAAAGTTACAATTTTGCTTCTGTTGTATCCTGCAAACAAAATACGACTACACGCTCGGTGAATTTTATGTCTTTTTATTTTATACAAGACATCCTGTATTATCGTTACACTTACTTTTTTAATGGCCGCTGCATAAACACGAAGAAACTTAGCATATATAATTTGTCTACTCTAACAGTTCGCTAGCTTTTCGACTAGATCAATTCAGACGTTCACAAACGGATCGTTTCCATTTCCAGTAAATCTTCGATCTTGTAACCGGATTGTATTATTTGTATTCCCGCGGTATACATAACAATGTTTCTATGTACTGTCAACAGATGGCGCTAGTAGGCATTCATCGTTAGAAGCAAAGCCCAGATTTGCATAACACGGGCCGGATCATCGGCTGTGATTGTTTCGATGCCAGTTAGGTCATGTAATTTGTAGGGATTGCGATGAATAAACGGCACACATTACTTCCAAAAAACGGTTTGCTGTTTTTTATTATTGGTTTTCAGGTTTTTTTTTTAACTAGGTACGTTTCTAAACCTAGGACATAACCTTACTATGTTAGGATGGATTCTATAGATGTAGGATAATTATCGTGATTTTAAGAATCCCATACTTACTTGATTCATTGTAGACATCATATGATATATTTGTAGACATAAGTACAAGTGCCTCGAAGTTTCTGAAATATTAGTACTTAACATTGCTAATGTTTCAGACTCAGAATTAAAAATCGAAAACATCGCTGTGCATCGTATCTTTTTTAAATGTTTCTTTATCACGTATTTAATCGTCAATAACTAGTCACTTAAGATAGTGTTATGTTTAGTTACTAGCCACCAATCTTGCATAATATAAATAAATACCTAGATTTTCTGAAAATACCATCAATTAATCGCCAAATCAGACGATGGGAAAAATATAGTAATTCAATATACTTCGTCACGAGTCCATGGATTTTTTTTTAGAACTTCGCTATGCTTTTATATTTTCTCCCTAATATTTTCATCAAAACCCTTAAAATTTCTTTACAAAACCATTAACGTAGACTTGAATGATGATAGATAAAAAAACCCTTAAATAATTTAAAGCTGGACTTTAACAGAGCCGTTACGATATTAAAAAGCTGCGTCATTGAATCAATACTAAAATGTTGCTTCGGTCGGTACACAACGCCGATAATACATCACCTCTTTGTTGGAAAAAAATGCGTTAATATTTCGCGAGGAATTTCATTACTGCGAGCCTTGTTGGCTTTCAAATAAATAGGCGTTTTATTGCCTTTCTTCCCGCTGTTCGATACTCCACATCGGGTTAGGATTAAATAACATCGGTTCGGTAAATGTTAATCAACATATTTAGATGGAATCTATCCGATTTTTGATTTTTAACAATAGTTTCCTGTTACTTATTTCGAAGACGTATTCTTCCAGCAGTTCAGTTCACCTGCGAAATAATTAAAAGTTGTGTTGAGTATCACTGCATGTTGTTCCAGCTATGGCCAGTGACTGTGACTTATTAAGGTTATTATATTAATTCAAAGATAGGTTTTACCTAAATATACTAGTGGCTCTGTGAGCTGTAGACCTCGTGAGTGAATATTTTTATCATTTCCAAAATCAGACATTATAAAAAAGTATCAATTATGAATATCGAACCTGCTAACAAAATTTCACGAGAAGCGGTTGAAAAATGCGACCTGTAGAGGAGAACAAACCGAAATTCGGACGCAGAAACTTACAAAATCTTTGAAATAAAAATTGTTTTTGAAAATTTCCAAAAACTGACTCGACAAAAAAATTCTATATAATTACCGGACCTGCTCACAAAATTTTCACTAGAATCGTTTGCGAAATGCGACCTGTAGAGGAGAACAAACCGTTGAGCAAATATATATTTTTTTTAATCTCCAAAAACTTTGTCCACCAAAAAAATCTGTATATTTCACGAGAATCGGTTGAGAAATGCGACCGGTAGAGGGGAATAAACAGAAATTCGCCAGCAGAAACTTACATAATCATTGATAAAAAAAGTATTTGGAAATTTCCAAAAACCGCCTCGACAAAAAAAATCTACATAACTATCGAACCTGCTCACGAAATTTCACGAGAATCGGTTGAGAATTGCGACCTGTAGACGAGAACAAACGGAAATCCGGGAACCCGGAGATACGAAAGCATCTTTGTCGAAGCTGAAGCAGAGACCTTCGTATCACTGGTCAATAAGTAGTGCCAAATTTTATAATAGAAATTTTATAGACAACAAAAATACCAGATTCCTGGTACCTATTTAAGGCGATACGTGCCTATTTTTAATGTCCCGTATTAGTCAACAAGGAACCTTATAGTTTCGCTGTTGTGTAGGTAGGCGATAAGGGAAACAACCGAACTGCTCTGTAGCTAGTTTATTACTGGTTTGATGTACGGCAAGTGTTTACATATATACCATTCCTCCGCCATTAGTTAGGAAGCCTCATATTAAACAATTGGCATTCCTTACAGTTATCACAATCTTGAACTTCTTGCGATTCAGTAGCAATATTGTGAAGTCTTGACTTGACCCCACAATCCTTCTTAAAGTGTCCTTTTTGGCCGCAATTTTAACACTTATAATTATGACACCTGCACCTCGCGGCATCGCGATGCTTCATTCCGCAAACCGAGCACCGCGATCCTCCGGCGTCATCGTCCTTGCGGTTGCTCGCATCGCTGCCGCCGGCACTTCCCCGGCGCTCCGTGCGCGCCTCTGCCCGGTACACCGGCTCCTCCTTGACGACCTGCGTACGCGCCTGCCGCGTGCACGCCGCCTGCTGCGCTATTTCTAGCGCCTTTGACAGCGTTCACGTTTTCGGGTCACTTTCGAAAAGACGATCGCGTTCTGGTCCCATATTGAAGCCTAGTATTACGAAACGATCACGGAGTAGTGTTTCCAGTTCCGTACCGAAATCGCAGTTGACGGCTAGCCCTCGGAGCCGTGCTGCCCAAGCCTGACTGCTTTCTGCCCCGGATTTGCTCGCCTCAAAAAACTTCGCCCTGTCCGCGAAAGTCGATCGTTTCGGTGTGAAATGACCGCTAAGTACTTCCACTAGCTTTTTGAACGTTTGATCTTCCAGTTTGGCTGGGTGTACAAGAATCCGAACCAGACGGTATGACTCATCTGACAAATGAGTCAACAAAACTGCACTTTTGTTAGTGCAGTGTCGTCAGTAATCTCGTTAAGCTTTATAAACTGCGACAACCGTCCGTAAAAAACGTCCCATTCGTGCACTTTGTGGTCAAAAATCCCTATATTTCCAACATAGTTGATAGCCTTTTTTTTACACACGCGGGTAGATCGTTTTCATCGCCAGATAGTGTGTAGGTAGGCGATAAGGGAAACAACCGAACTGCTCTGTAGCTAGTTTATTACTGGTTTGATGTACGGCAAGTTTACATATAAACCATTCGCCATGTCCGTCTCTCCGTCCGCGGCTTAGCTCAGTAATCGTTTGTACTAGAAAGCTCTAATTTTGGCGTTAGTAATAAACGGTACTATAAAATCTCGAAAAAATATTGTTGGACATCTCGCTAAAAATAATTATTGTTTTTTTTCTATTCTGGAATCCATTTGCTATGAGGAACATTTTAATTCGTGGAATATTTTAACACGTGTACCGATTTCGGTATTTTTTTATCATTTGAAAGAAGGTTTTTTCAGGATTATAATCCAGTAACCTTGTCTGCTGAAAGTACGGGTTTTTTTTTAACCTGACTGGGGCTTTTTAGGCCGCGCCCAATAAAGCGATAGGAGTGCGCGGTTGGAGAGTAGCCTGAGGAAGATCCAGGGGAAAACCTCCGACATGACCAATTGACCACGCGGGTGGTTTGAAACACTGAAATACTCTAATGCACCAGTGAGATTGGTTGAGCGGTTTCAACCGAATCTGAGGTGTGAGTGGAATCGAGCTACTGGGAGTTTTGTTGCTGGTTCACTAAACCTAGCCGAGAAGAGTCCAGCAAGAAACTCAGCTAGGCCCGTCCTGGGTCGGACTGACTCTACCCGGTTTGCGTCACATCCAGTAGTTCTGATTTTTGCAGACTTATTTATGATATTGGTCCAATGAATGATCCAAGTTTGTGATCCCGAGCGCAACTTTGCCAAAAATCGAAAAACCGATTTTAACCCTAAAGCACGGAACGCTAAAAAGTTGTCAAAATGGGGTTCGCTTAATGCACGGCCATGATAATGCACGACCTGGAATCCGCATGCAAAAAAAGTGGATGCGAATTCTCGGGCTGTACTCGTAGGTACATTATACGGCCGTGCATTCTTGGTTCCCGGTAAAATTGAGGCATATTATTTGTCTCAGACTTGCCAGACTCGACATCAAATAATATTTTACAACATATTTTCTTCGTAAATCGAGAAAAGAACATTTCAAAATCAACAACTTAAGCCATTTCGTAAGATATCCCACTTCACCTAATAGCTATAGGGGTAAGTTTGGTACATAAAAAAAAATTGTATCTATTTCTTTTTTATGTGGCAGACATGACATTTGTTTTATTAATTACATTCGTGAAATTACTATATTGCAATTATAACTACTAAATGGTTGGCTGGTAGAGAATGCCATTTGGAATTAAGCCCGCCATTTGTACAATGTTAGGTTTGAAGCTTAAATAAATAAATTTGAAACCGCTTAGTACAAACAGCTACCTCGGCATTTATAATTATAATTTATGCATACTCAAAGCCAGTAAGGAAAGTAGGTATTCTGTTATCTCCATTCGCACGAACCTCTTAATGCGGAATTTCACTTTGCTGTTTAAAACTTTTATACTCAAAACGCAGTAGGCTTCATGCCACTCCGCAAACAAAGTACAAATTAAATTTATCACTGCATAAAATTACTGGATTACCTTTAAAGAACATGAAGCGGTATAGCCATAGCCTTACGAAATCTGCTGCTCCCGCCCGGCCCGCTCATTACATATTCCGTTTCGGCGAGCGAATATTTCGACAACAAACATTATGGTAATACCGCCGCATAACCATCCATTTTACACCTGTTTAGGTAAATACGCTGCCTAAGCTTCCGAGACGATTTTGGTTACAAACTACCTCTACACCCAAATTTATTTGATGAGCACATAAGGGTAAATGGATCTTAAAAACTCATCAAGTTGGGACGTGCCAGGGAAAGCCCAAAAAGCTTCGTAATAATCTGAATTTCGTAATAATTAGTATTCTTGTAGCATTTTCATCCTCATAATATAATATTTGATACCGGGAGCAATTATCGCGAAATTAAAGCTCCACCGTTTTCCTTATGTGAGGGGAGCATGGCACGCTGTCGCCGAGTAATCTGCTTTGATTTGTCAGAACGTAATGTTGCCTATACAGGTACAAATCAGACACATTCCTCTAAATTGCTATGAATAATTTAGACCCGAAGTATGGTTCCTGTGTATGTACAACCAAGTGGTTAAGATACTGTGAATTAGTGTGTGTAATTGAGAATAGCTAAATGAATATAGGTACGACTGAGTACAAACAAGTTTTTTTGTTGTTATCTTTACTAATACCCATATCACATTATTTCACCTAATATACAATATTAATAACATTTTATCCGTAATTAAACCGTAAAACCGGTAACACAGTAGTAACGCTAATGAGCTAAATCCTAGTCTTATTTTTATCAAACAAGGCAAGCAGGTGTTTCGACATCATAACTACTAACCACAACATAAAACAACACAAAATCCAGCGACATAAGTAGGTAATACAACTAACGAGATGCTACAATCCGACGCACGGCCAATTAGAAGCAGACACGACTATTTCAAACTCGAGGAATTAATGTTCCCGGCATAAAACAGCCCACGGCGACAACTGCCCTCCTGCGGGAACTTTCTTAACGAGTTCGCTGCAAATTTTAGATGGTAAATAAGAGAAAAATCCGGCGGCTGCTTTCATCCTGAAGAACTGAAAATGAAAATGTTTTGTAACAGTTTTATAAATTGAGTTTATGGACGGATATGGGTTGTTGCGTTATAGTATTTAACGCACTTTTTGTTAAAGAAGGGCCTTATACAAAACGCAACTGGCGAGGGCATGTTTTAGACCAGTTATACACCGATGCATAGAATAATTTTACTACGCCTCATTTCAAAAAAATATTAAGTTTTTTACACTCATCGTGCACCATGGTTTCCCTAAATTAGTGACCAATTTCACAACTTCTTCAGGAGTACAGTTATTTCCTTCTTCGTGCACTTTTTTCTACCAGAACACAAATAAAATCTGTTTTTGTATGTATTATAGTCTGACAAATTACCAGACAGAATTACTTTTTAAATGGCAACTATAATATCTACGCCAAATGTGTCAAACTTCACTTAATTGCCGTGTCAATGGAGATAAACATTGCTTGATCCTTTACGGGTCAGAAACAGGATACAGCAAATCGTATCATAGTACATTTCTCTCATGAATTGCTACTTCCATAGCAGACTCGGAATATTTAAATATCATAAATCATCGTTTTGGTAACGTTATCGCATAGTATGTACTGAACTATGTAGTGCGGAAATTTTATTTTGTTGCCCAAGTATCAGCATTGTTTTGTCACATTATGCACAGTGTTGCACCATGTGGGTTTGTTAATTTGCCACTCTTTTTTAGTTTCAGCCTTCTAAAGTCTTAAAATGATAAAAATAAAGAGCACAGAAGACTTATGGGGCGTGTCAGTCAAGGTACTGGAATCTATTCTGGAGGTCGTTGCACCCACTTTAGCTCTCATTTTTAATACTTGTAGAGACAATGGCATATTTCCAGATTTAATGAAATGTAGTAAAGTAGTTCCTATTTTTAAATCAGGCCATAAAGATAATCCTTCTGATTATCGTCCAGTTTCTATCCTGCCTGCATTTAGCAAAATATTTAAAAATAATGCTGACGCAATTGATTTCTCACTTTATACAATATTTTGCACGCACAGCAGTTCGGCTTCACGAAAGGTAGATCAACTACTGATGCTGGTGCAAGTTACATAAAATTCATTTTGCAGTCTTGGGAAGAGTTACACGACGCCATTGGAGTCTTCTGTGACCTTTCCAAGGCTTTTGATTGTGTAGACCATGGTACTTTAATTTGTAAGCTGAAATTTTATGGCATTAGAGGACATGCATTAGATCTCATTAAGTCATATCTAACACAAAGAAATCAAAGGGTAGCGATAAATGGAGCTATTTCATCAGATACAATAGTAGAGATGGGAGTACCTCAGGGATCTCTTCTAGGCCCGTTCCTATTCCTTGTTTATGTAAATGATTTACTATATATGGTAAGTCGAAGATCAGGCATTATAATGTTCGCAGATGACACATCATTCCTGTTCAAGGTTAATAGGAAAGATACTGAACTCGTTGAACCAAATAATACCCTCTGCATGATATCTAACTGGTTTGCTGCCAATAACTTAGTGTTCGAATCCGAAAAAAACGAAATGTATAAAATTCTCACTAGCAAACTCATCTTCAAATATCAATATAGATTCTTAATGGTGAAACTTTAGAATTTGTTAAGACAACTGCATGTGTAACTGTAACTGTAAAAAAAAACCGCTATAGGAAGTAGGTTGAGCTCTGCTGCTTTTGCAGTCAGGAGAATAAGGCAGCTTACCAATGTGGCAACGGCTCGGTTAGTTTACTTCGCTTATTTAATTATTAATAGTATAATTAGTTACGGTCTCATCTTATGGGGATCAGCTGCAGATATCGAAACTGTATTTACATTGCAAAAAAGGGCTATACGAGCAATTTATAACATGGGGTCGCGTGAGTCATTGAGAGAAATCTTTAAGGAACTAGATATCCTAACCCTGCCGTCGCTGTACATATTTGAAATAATTATGTATGTTAGGAAGATTTATACAATTTTCCAACGAACACTGATAAGTTAATAACTACAATAAACACTGGGAAACTCTAAATAACTTTTTTTTACTCCTGCACTTTTTTTAGCAACTTAAGCAACCATGAACTCTAATATAAATACATACTTTATTTATTCTGTAAAAAGTCTATCTAGTCTATTGCCCAAAAACACAGTCCTTACCCTAATTTAATGAAAAATTAAAACAGAGTTGGGTGCCACAGACTACTACCAATACTATGTTTAGTAGTCATTCTTTGGTGCGTTCAAGTGAAACTTTTATGATTAAAATCAGTGCTGCCAACTTAACGCAACTTTGCTACAATTTTTATGTATTAATTAATGCATAATATATTATTTACTAATATAAATGCATACGTTTATCATCTTTTTTGTGTTGTATAACAAGTTTTATCTATTTTCGGATATATTTATGAAAACGAAAAAGTTAAGATTCGATCCGGATTTGAATTCAGTTTAAGTCGGATGCCAAGTCTATCAAAAATTAAAAAAAAAACAAACCATAAACAAAGTGTCATATTTTTGATTTCCCACCAAATTCCTAATTGAAAACGAAAATGGTCAAGCTGATAAATGATTATATTACTTAAATCAAACGATTTTTTTTGTGTTCATGAAGAAAATGTGTAGGTTGTTTGTTGTTTGTTTGTTTACTGATTTTTTTTTAAATCCACGATGAAGTTATATAGCATGACTGAAGAAATTGCGTAGGTAAGTTGCACAATTACTAAGGGTAAAAATGGCGCATGAAAAGTATGATAAATACTTACTTTTTATTTGAAAGGAGTCGTAGAAAAAGTATTGTATGCAACAGTGTATAACTGGTATAAAAAGGCTCGTGGTGTCTTTACTTGCGATGTTCGCCATACACCAGTTGCATAATATACTATTACAGACTAGTGAAGGCGAAAAAGTCCTTCTTGGGAAATTGTATAAAATTCTGCAGTAAAATTCCAAGACACATTACTGAACTTACGGATTCTAAATATGATCGGTCGTGAAACAAACACTTATTTCAAAAGCATATTATAAGATCAACGATTACATCATGGATAGGGATGTTTGGCAGTGATAGCGTCCAGCACAAGTAATGTAACATAAAAATATATTTTATATATATACCTAGGTATGTGTGTGTTTTATATTATTGCATTTTAATTCTGTAGTATTATGATAGTGTTATTTTATAT
Organism: Epiblema foenella; assembly: GCA_963556455.1. Taxonomy (NCBI): domain Eukaryota; kingdom Metazoa; phylum Arthropoda; class Insecta; order Lepidoptera; family Tortricidae; genus Epiblema; species Epiblema foenella. The sequence goes on from OY747102.1 coordinate 13,445,776, forward strand.
ACACTGTATATTGTTTTGAAAAAATGACACCTCGCCGAGTTTCTTACGCCGGTTCTTCTCAAGGCAGAGGTTTATTTTATGAACCGATGGTAGTTTATTGACATTTATAAGTGCATGTAACATGCCTAAATTGAAGAATAAATGGTAATAATACTCGGTAATTTATCAGCGCTCGTAACGGTTTATCAGCTAGAATAGCTTGATTGTTTTCGTTGCCTATTTGGAATTTTGGTTGGAGATAAAGCCCGACCAGTAATATATGACCGTGCGCCATGTTCCGAAGTTTGATTAGAACTAATTTCTTACACTGGCAATAATTACAATGATAGGTTGTCAGACTTATCAGTGTCACAAGATGCGGTTTATTTCAACAATAGTAATGTAGAAAATTAAATGATAAGTAACAAAACATGCCCATAACGATTCCTAGTCAAGAGCGGAACATAATTAATAATCTATATAAGTAATAAACTGCTGAAAAAAACGCATGGGAAATGAAAATATACATCGCTGCAAAACATTTCATAATTAACATCAGATCTGACAGGTAACCAACTCAAGACATTTAGTATGTTGCCATATAAATCAGAATAATAGCGCTTGACAATGGTCATATATTTCTGGTCAGACTTTAAAAAACATGACACTTCTTATTTAATTGTTTATGGTTCATTTTGTTTTTAATTTGCTGTAATTGGCATACGCACCAAACTGAATCCGAATTCGGATCGACTTCGAACAGTTTATTTTTATTATATACTAGCTTTCGCCCGCGACTTCCTTCGCACGAACATTCATATTAACCATACTCCGTATTTGATACCGTAGGTGATATCGAGTAAGACATGTATTCCAGCATGTTTAAATTCAATAGTATTATGACTTATACACAAGTATATATTTTATGGCTCATTATGCTACATCACGTAAACCTGCCCGGCGCTGTACCTCGTTGAATTACACGCACATTGGTGCTTGATAATTTCGGCGAATTTTGCTTAAATGAAAAAAAAATCCATAAATCAATTATGATTTGGTACACTTTGCCGAGCCCAGGCCTTACGCTGGAACAAATAATCCGACTTCATAAAGTATTTGCGTCGCGCTTTGATAATTGACACTGACTCCTGTCGACGATTTTCAAGGGGGACAACCTTTTTGCTAACAGGCCCACTAAAATGGTTCGGCCTTCATTGGAATATGGATGAAAATCAATGCTGAGTGGCACATGGATCGGAAGTCATCTTGATTATAAGTTTTGTAATGGAATATATACTTAACCTGGTTAGCTACAGTCAACCAAGAAAGCGGTCTACCTCGTTTGAACCTCATTTTACATCAGTATAAAGGACTCAAAAGTAGAAGACTACTTTCTTGGTCGGAAGTTGTTAGTGTTACAATTTCTACTGCCAGCAGCGGCCAGCCTATAAATATACGACGCCAGAGAGAGCTTTCTTCAATTTTGAAAAGCGTTAGTTAAGCGATTTACTTTTGCGAGCCGGAAGAGCGAACTCAATGCAGCACAGCAACTGAAAACTAAATTCTGGTGGAGGGCTAAGTAGGTATTAGGCTAAGTATTACTTCATATCAAAAATAACTAAACAAATTTCATTCAAGTACTTCATCTATTTTAACTGACCCCTAAATTAATAATAACTTGCTAGAAAGAGATCAAGGCGCCCTAAAGAGGTCCAACCGGTTTTAAGAGAAGTTAGGGTACAGCAAAATGTCATCTTGCTCGAATTTGGAGCAGCCCAACTGGGGAAGTACCAGATGGGTTGCCAGAGCTCCCGAGGATCGACTGTGTTAAGAGAGAGGGACCTAAATTTATCCCTTCTTCTGTCAACACAGTGCATCCTCAAATTTTATAAAGTCTCAGCAACGCGGACGTGACTCCTTTGGAGTTTCGAGCGTCTAAAGGCGACACCACAGCCTATATACGCCCACAACTCCAAAGGAGTCACGTTTACCATCAGATGGACTGCACGCTTGTATGCCACCGGCGTTGTATAAAAAAAAATTAAACAATTTTTACGGGTTTAGGGGTACTTTTCGTCAACAATTACAAATTTAACTGTCCGCGAATTATGACCTTTTTCGTATCTGACTGGTTTTATAAGCCGGGCCCAATAAAGCGAGGAGTGCGCGGTCGGAGAGTAGCATGGGGAACCTTTGGCACGATCATGGAGAAGAGTGCAGCAAGAAACTTAGCTAGGCCCGACCTGGGTCGGACTGACTCTACCCAGTATGCGGCGGTACTGGGACGAATAGGGACTATATATGTGTCTGTGTCGTGGCGTTCGCGCGGGCTCCGCCGGCGGGAAGGCCAAGCTTGATTACGTCGTCCGATCCGTCTGTGAGTATATGCCTAGAACACCGGACCGTACGGCTCCTAATCAGTGATCGCCGAGTTTCGGCAAAGGGGGAGGGAAGGGAATGTAGTCGATGGCCTAGCTTCCTGTCTAAAGGATTCCTGCGATGGGGATCGTTGCAAAATAATATCTGACAGTCGCCTTAAAGAAACCATACATGCTGCTCATTTCCATGTCGTGGTTGACTTTGGAATACAAAAATGTCAACGTGTTTTCAATACCTACGTCAAATTGTGTAGACCCTCGAATAACACCATTATCGAACTCGACCACTCTAACAACCTTCTAGATGACCCCTGATGACATATCAATTACAGGGAGACGGAGTTCGAGGCACTGGTTTGTTAATGTTGACAGCGACTGACTAACATAATTAAATTTCTCGTTTCAAACAGTTGCTATGGTTTGAGGGATTTTTGGTTATTTGTCGCTAGCACTAGAGCACTTTTTACCCCCATTTTTTTACATATTATCTGATCCTTGCACAACTTTTGAATGAAGTTCTTTTTACTCTGCTTTCAAGTAAATACCAATTTTCAAGCCTTTACATCACGAATTGAAGGACTTGTCATACAAAGTTCAACCCCTCTTTTCACCCCCTTACATACCCCATCTGTGTGATTTTTATAGCTTATAACCTGGCCGAAGATCCTATATACTGTAACGTTGTAACGTTACGTAACCTAGGTTATGAATGTAATCCTAGTTTTAACAACAAGATAAACTTAAGGCATTACCTACGACACTTACCTAGCATTAATTAGGATATGATGTTTAGTAGTAAAAACATACATAAAGGGTATAACATTAATTATGAGCCCCAACAAGTAACTTAATTCCGCGGCGCACTGTACTCGACTCGTTTCGCCTTTGTTCGCGGCGATAACAGGTGAGACCCCTCCGCCCTCACCGCGCGGCCCGCGCTCGTCTTAGCGCAGCCGTTCCCCGCCACACAGATTTTGTTCTCGACGCAGGCGCACGTTTCGCTCTCTCGCAGCGTCCTCATACGTCGCCGGCGCGGCGTTCCAATAATAAGATTTTTTTGGAAAGGCGAAGGAAGCCGATCAGGAGTTATGTACTCAAGTTGTATTTAACGTTAGAATCAGTGTAGCACCCCGGAGAATGGTAAGTGTTGGACAGTTGAATGCCGTTTACTTTTAAAAGCAGTTGTATTTGAATGTGTGCTAACGGTTTTTTTTAAACTGCTGTGGAATCCTTTGTTCTCTTGTGCGTGCATATGATAAGTGCTTAGCTACGCTTCTAACATTTTATAACTTCCATTTAGCATTTAATTTAGTTATTCCCAGGTGCACAAAAAGAATGTAATTAGCCATGATTAGCGTTCCATCTCATTTGTAAACTCCGCTCTGACTGTGACATTCCGCCTCACCATCACCAAGCCATATTTCCATCACGCATTACTTCTTCTCGCTTACGCTTCGGGGCCGGTCACAGTCAACGGAGTCGCTTATGCACAGTTTAATTTACACGGTGGAATATTCCAGGGTGTTACGTCACGGCTCGAGCCGCCGAAGGAATTTTACCAAAACCAGTGCCGCTGAAGCTGACGTCCCTCAGCTAGCCCATTCTCCGCAGCGACTCCTGGAACGAGCGAGGGGAGTAATTGTGTGGTGGAGGCAGACCCCGTCAGGAACTGGGAGCAATATATAGACCGGCAATTTACGAACCTCACCCTACGACATTTTTTTCGTGTGCTAGCGACGACCGTTGGGAGAATAAAGGAACACTTAATTTGAATTTTGTTTAATTTAATGACTCCCACCGGAATCGTAGCAATACTCATTAGTGAAAGTTGTACTAAAATCTATTTGGTAGTTTTCACGTGATGCCTAGACAAATAAACAGACATACAAACAGACACAAATTCTAAAAACTGTTGAAATGTGGTCTGGTATCGATTATAAGAGTCCTCAATCGATTTTTTTGCTAATATGTACAGATTTTCGACCCTCTACAGCTTTATTATATGTATAGATATTACGAAGGATAAATAAAACTTGTTAATTAACTGAAGAATGATGTATCTTTATATTAGTAAACTAGCTTTTCCCCACGACTTCGTTCGCATGAACTTCTACTGACTATTCCTTCCGCTTGGTAGATAAATTCTGCAGGTTAGGTTATAAACTTCTTAACTGTGAGTGACTCATTCATAATTTACTCAAACGTTTCTTATATTTATATAAATATATTAGCAAGTGAAATGGGCTCTCTTGTCCATTAAAGGAATCATGTTCACATTCAGATTCAGATACTTTATTAGTAAAAAATGATTTTTACAGGTCAATAAGATTACACAATTACAATTTACAAAGATGTCGGCAAGAAATAAATAATAATAAATTATTAAACAGAGAAATTAAAAATAAAAGAAACAATTATAAATAATGTGTTCAGTGCAATAATTATAAGATTATTGGCAGCGAAAAAACACTTTGTCAACTAGATCCCCGTAGAAACTCGTCAACGCTGTAACATGCTTGCTGTACGAGAAACACTTTAAATTTTTTGTTGAAAACAATGTCACTGTCGATCGACTTTATTTCTAATGGGATCTTATTATAGATCTTTGGCCCTACGACACTCAGTGACTTTTGGAGCTTGGCAAGTCCTTGGCATGTGTCCTGAAGTAGGATATAATAGGCGGGTAATGAAACAAAATGGGTATGATTTATCAATACCTATATATGTATATATATGTGAATGCTGGTAATAGGTACTGGCAAAGCGAGTCAGACGTTAAACATCCAAACTTTCACACTATTTTTCTATTAAGTGGGAATTAGTGGAATTTTGTAGGCCCTCAGATAACACTGTTATCATACTCGACGTTCTAGATGACCACTGAAGACATATCAATTACAGGTAGACGGTGTTCAAGGCAGTGGTTTGTCAATGTTGACAGCGACTGACTATCATAATTAAATCTCTCATTTCAAACAGTTACTATGTGTTGAGGGATTTTTGTTTATTTTTAGCTAGTCCCCTAAGCACTTTTTTACCCTCCATTTTATCACATATTATCTGCTTATTGTACAATTTTTGAATGGGATTATTTTTATTTTGCTTCCAATTATAAGCTTACCAATTTTCCAGATTGAAAGATTTCTCATACAAAGTTCAACCCCTCTTTTCAGCCCCAATCTGTATGATTTTTATACCTGGCCGAAGATCCAATATAGTTATTAGTGAAGGTTGTACTACAATTTAATTGATAGTCTTCACGTGATGCCTAGACAAATAAACAGACAGAAAAACAGACACCAATTCTAAAAAATGTTGAAATGTGTTCTGTAATCGATTCTAAGATTTGATGTACAGATTTTCCACCCTCTACAGCTTTATTATATCTACAGATGGTATATAGAGATAGATAGATAACCTATTAACAGTAGAAGTAGGATGATTACTTTGAGTTTCACACTCAAAGTATTCTAATGTAACAGGAACTATTACATTAATGTTAAAGTAGAATATCCAATGAGACGAGATTTTGTCAGTGTCATACTTAAATTAATTCATCTTCTTAAGTTAATTATTCCGTCTACAACGGACCACATATTGTGCGATCACCCCGAGTAGGTCCGTTTGTTTACTTGTTTTGGAAAAAACGACAAAACAAGGCTTTAAACCTAACATTATTTGTTTTTCGAGTCCCTCTCCAGACATAGGGCAAAGACACGTGTGGCATGGCAGCCGTGTCGTGTACACTATGTAGGTACACATACACACTTGTGATCTGCGGAGTGACAAGCACTCATTGCCGAGCCCTGCGGCGCGGCTCTTGACGCCCCTATTGTTGACTTACGACGTGATATACTAACTAAAGTATACCTAACTACAAACGTGTAGGTACATTACTTCGGTAATCACACAAATGATCCTACTTAGGTCATATAGAGAAACAAAAGTCCTCTTACCTATGATCTGCAGTAGTTACAGTCAAGGCCAAATATTTTAGTTATAATTTTTGATAAAGATAGAAAGCGTGTAATATGTGATATAGGTACATATATTAATCATAGTAACGTCGTTTAAGAATTCAACTTGTTATTCGGTTTACAAAGCCCTTTTGGCTATAATGCCCTGGGTTTAAAACATCGATGTATCTATGGCCTAATTGATTTTTTTAAGCTTGCCGACCTTGCCGTATTTGATTGCCAGATTAAACATTTTATAAATACCTACAATTCCATCAATTTAAATATAGTATTAATAGTTGGATTCAATTATTTCGAATCAATTGTTATCTTCTGAGGCTATGTTTTTGACAGCATTCATAAAACGGCAATGAATACGAGGGCTGCTTTTTAAATTGTGTCATTTGCAAACGTCCCCCGATTATTAAAAAAACCGGTCAAATGCGAGTCGGCCTCACGCACTGAGGGTTCCGTATACAGATGTGTACCGGTTCCAACCCTATTAAATCAGGAAAATCTCAACAACATGGTGTGAAAATTGGACGCCATGGGTACAGCGCCATCTATCGGCGACTTTTGTTACAAATTTGAACGAACTTAGTATGTGTGGTGGTTTTTCAAGGATAATTCTTTATCACGTAAACGGTTAAAAATTTTTTTTTTTTATTATTTGAAATAAGGTACTTTCGTAGCTTTTAGCATAATCTCGTAAGAATTTCTAAAACAAAAATACATGCAAAGGTGATTAAATTACAAACTTAGTATAGAAATGTTATTTGACGTAAAAAAAAATATTTTCAGAATGTGCAACCGAAGCCCTTTCATATGACACCTCACTCGACATATTAACTAGACTTTCAAATTTTGAACCACCTGGAATTTTTCGCAGATAATAAAATAAAATATTTAAAAAAGTCATGTTCTATATATGTAGGTAAGCCTTCTTTAAAAATGGAAATATCAAAGGAAAATATGCGTGTGATAATTTTCTACAACTTTCAAAGGTGATTAACTCGACTTCAGTGCTTTGAGGAGATCACTTCTATGTTAAGTGATGCAGCACCATGTATTAGGACTGTAGAAAGCTGGTATTTAGAATTTCAACTTGAGCACTATAGCCTCAGTGACAAGTCACATGAAGGTCGTCCAAAAATCGACATGACGCAAGAGCATGTCGACGCCGTGCGGCAGCTAATCGTCGAAGATCGTCATGTGGCATACTGTGAAATAGAGGCATCCGTGGGCATTTCTGGGACTACTGTCCAAAAAATCCTACACGGAGAACTCGGCGTGGTATGGTTAGTGTTTATATACTTACAACCTAGATTCCAAGCAGCAGTCAACTAAATGGGTCTTCCAAGATGAGCCAAAAGGGCCAAGGGTTGCCTCGTTTATGCCAAATGGTGGTCACGTCGCCACTATTGTACTAGAAGATCGCAAGACGGTTAACGCTGATTAGTATACCACTGTTTGTTTGCCACAAGTCATCACAGAGTTTCGATTAAAAACAACTCAAGACGTCGTATGATACTGCACCATGACAATGCAAGCTCGCACACCGCCCGCCAAACACGTTTTTCAGCAGTCAAAATGTCGAAATTTTAGATCATCCGCCTTACAGCGCTACAGCCCTGGCTTGAACCCTAACGATTTTTTACGTTCCCCAAAAAGTCTTCGTGGTCAACGTTTCAGCACACCAGAAGGAGCTTTCTAAAATCTTTTTAAAATAATAAATGGTAATAATCTAATAGATTGTCTACACTTATTCCAATCGACACAACTTAAAAGGCAACCCTCGTAATGATATAATTGAGTTGTGTTTCACACACCAAAATTTTTGTAGCAAAAAAATGGACATGAACCTTACTTGGTAGCAGGTACCTAGGTTGCCTTGACATCCTTTACATCGTCTTTATATGAAGGCATGGCGCGTGGGAAACTAAATGTGACTTTATATCAAGAATGAAGAATCCTTTCGCTGCTAATGTATGGCAGCGAAAGGGTTCAAAATGATAATGTTAACCTTCTTCTATTCTTTGTCGTATCCTCATGACTGAGGGACGTGACGACTGAGGGTATCTCTCAACACTGTTCTCCAAGCAGGTCGGTTCTGGGCTTGGTGTATAACGTGGCCTGTAACGTGGCACCCGTCCCAGATGTTACTGTGTCCACCCAACGCATAGGCCCTCTTCTTCTTTTTCCTGCCATGCGGCCAGTGATAATACGCGTTTCCAGGCTCTCTGATCCAGACCTGACCAGGTGGCCAAAGAAGCTGAGGTCACGTCGAGTGCAGACAGTTGAGAGCCTCACTTTGATTTTGAGCTCATCTAGAATAGACTCATTAGTGCGGCGTTCTGTCCATGAGACCCGGATCATTCTGCGCCAGCACCACATCTCAAATGCATCTATTCTGAGATGAGTGCGATCTTTTATGATCCAGGTTTCTGACCCATACAGAAAAATCGAGAAGACAAGGGTCGGCATCAGTCTTATTATTGTTTTGCGGGTTATACCTCTGTTCTTCCATATCCTCTCGAGTCGTTTCACCGCAGTCTTGGCCACCTGAGATCTTCTGAATACCTCTTGATCACAGTCGCTGTCATCACATATTTGAGAACCCAAGTATCGTAAGGTCTAATCGCAACATGGTACCAGTAACAACAGCAACGAACATTAACTTAATGTTAATAGAAATGCTTATATTTGCGACAATTTACTGTTTAGACGAGTACCTAACGAGCAGAAATTAAATTGATTTACCTATAAATAAATACGATAGACACAAAACGATTCTTTTTAGGGTCCCGTACCCGAAGGGTCCAAACTGTCAGTCATCACGCGTCCTTAATGTTGCGATTGGTTCGGAACCCTTAATGTGCGAAGTCCGACTCGCACTTGGCCTGTTTTTTAAAACAGTAGACGGGTTTTCTTTTTACGAGATTTCTTATATAATAAATAATCTTATAAGAGCCTTACACAGAGATGTTACTCTTACTTACTTTCCTTAAGATATTACATTCTTGTTCTCAAATCTCTTGCAAGATCGAATCCCCATTGATGTACGGGTGCCTCTGATCAAGGTCTTTTAATATAATATGTAGCAAGAAATGACGAATTTTATTATTAGATCAATGATTTACACTGTCATAATCATAAATCTCCCCCGCATTGTATGAAATACCTTGATCTCTAGATTTATTAAGAGGGCAGTAAGCCCTCTCCCCGGGTTCTGTCTTCGACCCGCAAAACTTTTGCGGATCAAGTAATCCTTTTTAGGGTTTCGTGCGAAAATGGTAAAAAAGGAACCCTTATGGTTTGACTTTGTATGTCTGTCTGTCTGTCACATCGCTAAATATCTCAAGAACTACACAACAGCTTACCTAATGTTATTGAGATAAGAGCGAAAAATGTACGTGTTTCTATTTCCTTAACTGGTCATTGCTATCATTTGGTTCCATTCTTTTAATTAGTTTTGGTGAATGATAATCATGAATAATAGTATTCATTTCGGATAAGAGCCCTGTTTTTCTACGTTAGCTTCATACCACATACGCAGGCTTACACATGGTTATATATTAACAGTAAATCTTATCGCGATTAAACGCCAAGGTCGCAAAAACAAACATCGGCAAATGTGTGGAAGGACCGGCCAGTTTTCCGTCGCTTGGCGCGGGTAAAAATACCTGCGTCACGCTAACTGCCGCCATAAATCTAGTCCACTTCCGAGGAGATTTCTCTTCGGGACGCCTGCTCCGGGAACTCAGAACTTTCCGCGCGCGTGCTCGACCGGCTACTTGCGAGGGCTCTCGAGGATTTTACGGAATTATTAATAGTATTGTCCTTGTTTGGAAACGTTCTTTCGTAAAGAACCTAATTAGTGACCGAATCAAGTCTAATATTTATACACAAACATCCCTTCCTGCTTGGGTATTTTATAAGGACACAATTCCGTATTAAAATCTTCAATCAAAAAAGATACAGTTGCCTATTGATGTGAATAAGTGATACTCTCTCCTTAGCTAATCAAATTAGCGATATCAAAGCCCAAATAGCCGTAACTAATATCGTTTTTGTCCTCCCTAATAAAAAATATTTTGTAACTCACATAAATTATCTAGTAGTCATTTGTGTGAGGTGTGCAATAAAGAGTATTTGTATTGTATTTTATAGTCTCTACCGAGAGCCATTATTAGTAACTTGCATAAAATAAAATAACCACACTCATTTAGTTACGCAAGTTTGTTTTCCCTATTACCTTGTTACAAATCGAATTACTTACCTTTATACTTGTGTCGAATCGAGGGAACCGCGACGCTAGAACAACAAGTAACAACCACGTGAAATGGGCTGACGGTGTTTATTTTAATATTTTTGCTTTCCAGCCAATCCCTGTAATGACCCAATATTATGTAAAATACCTGCGAGGTTGTAATATTTAATTGTGCCCGGAGCGCGCGCTAAGGAAGACTCCGGAAAAGTAAAAATCTTGAAACGTAAGATTTTCTATTTCTGTTTTAATTTGAACGGCATTTATTTTGTGGGTTCTGTAGTACGTAATTAATATAGATTTTGTATGTTTGTCTCCTTGTTATTTATCTTATTTGCAACGAAAACCGAGAAAATAAATCTGATGATAAAAGCCATCCATTTCATTTCATAACAGACTAACCTGGTGGGCTAGCACAACTTGCTGCCAAGTCGTATCTCGCGCGACTCAGCGATTCCTGTCTCACTCGAACTTTGCAAATTGAAAAGAGGAGGGTAGATTTATCTCTACTCGCGTCGCATCGCAGCGGCAGTTATGCTAGCCCCGCAAATCGTTTGGTATGATTTAGGAGGTTATGGACTAGGTAGTTGACGTTTTCATTTTTTTTTTCATAAAAATATGAACGAGAATTATTTTTAGGGTGCTTTTATTTAGTTTAAGTCATTCTAATAATACTATCGCCATATGAGTAGTGGTTGTTGTTGAAAAACATTCAAACTAGGTACACATCTTGTACTTTGTTATAAGGCGAGTTTATCTAGAAATTCGCGCTGAATAATCCAATTATTTGCTGAACCTTGCTGGCCTTACTTATTCACTCGTAACTTGGTCAAAATTCTGTAACAATTTCCAGAGTAGAGTAGCCACCCTGATTACTAACAGAACACTATATCTCGGCGATCCGATGTTACACGCTTGGATCGCCATATTAAAAACTCTATAAGTAGAGGTGAATGTTCCTTTATTTTTAATATTTTTTATTTAACTAATGCCTATGCGAACAGCCTACAACCACATGCAAGACGCATATGTGCGTTCACGTTCATAGGTATACGGTTTTTGCAGGCTAGCAGCGAATGTGTTAAGAAGCCCACTACTGCAATTTATGATATTGTGATTGAAATAAACTTAAAGTGCAATATCCTTTATTACGCTGCATAGGGTATTATTATAACAATTTAATGTAGGCAATTTCAACCATAATTTCATAAATAATACGAAATTTCGATATTGTTGAGACCTCGATATCAGACCGGACAGGAGAGATCTGATATTGCCAGTCTGAACCTCATATTTATCGACGCGACTTGATATTGCATTCCCTACTTGTAGGTATTATGACAACATAATTATAATAAATATGTATGAGTATCGTAGTGTGTACCAGTAAGACAAAGGCGAATGCAAGAAAAATATAGTGCGTAATGTGTTGATGTGTTGAATGAATTGCATCTAGCCTGCGCGGTTCGGAAAGTATTAGAGTTTCAAAGGCCTCACTACTTATTTGAAAAATTAAAATGGAACAATGACACCCGCAGCAAATCACTGAGGAAATGTACGAAACTCGTAATACCAAAACACAAGACAGCGTTCTTTAGAGGGGGTTTCTAATTTGCTTCTGCAAAGATTTGGAATGACCTGCCACCACCCCTCCGAGAACCGTTAGGGTTGTTCAAATACAAACGGTTAGTCAGGTCATTCTTACTGGAGCTGCAGAGCAGATTTTAGTCTCCCTCGTAAGACACGAAGTTCAGCACGCACTCACACAGTAACACGTATGACAAATATGTAACACACACAAACACACACGCACACACCCACTAACGCACACCTATACATATATATATACACACACACATCTTCTTTTATTGCCTTTTTCATTTTATATTGTACCTAGTTAAGCACTGTAGATATAATATAAGCACTGTAATCTGTATTGTCTTTCACATTTTATTTTATTAATATATTATTATTATAAGCACTGTAATTTATAAGCACGGTAATTTGTTAACCAGTGATCGACCGACCGATCTCTCTAGGGTCCTTTCTGAAAACCAGCGTCAGGCCCTGTGCTTGGCACAAGCTGAGACTGGAACCCTTTGCCCAACCAATGTTTTGTTTTCAATTTTAACTGTAGATACTAAGTACTACTTTTTATGTTTAGTCTGTAAAGAGTTCGTATCCATCTATTTTTTTCTATAGTTGCTTAACCTGCTTATAGCGACGAGTACAGAGCTAATTATACGTTATTAAATAAATAAATAATAAATAAATAAATATTAGAGGGCAATCTTACACAAATCAAACTAGCCCCACAGTAAGCTCAAGAAGGCTTATGTTATGGGTACTAGACGACGATATATTTAATAGATATAAATACTTAAATACATAGAAAACATCCAAGACTCAGAAATAAATATTCATGCTCATCACACAAATATTTTCCCTGACCGGGATTCGAACCCAGGACCGTCAGCTTCACAAGCAGGTGCACTACCTACTAGGCTAAACCGGTCGTCAAAAATTGTATATTAGTGTTGCGTTATTATACTCTATATTAGTGTTGGTGCTAATTACAAGCTGAAAAGTTTAATTTACCTACTCAGAAACAGACGTGTGGAAAGGAAATAAAAAAAACAGAGCACAGCTTAACTGCAAACAACAAACTTAAATGAACAATCGGCCAACAGCTTACCACTATAACACCTTTCTGTCTGCAGAAACAAGATTTTCTAGCTTCAAGCACGAATAGTTACATAGCTTACCTAGCAAGTTAGTCACACTCCCACACATAAAATTACTCCCTACACCTCCAAAAAGTCTACTTCAGAAAAAGCGTGTTTAAATAATGTTTAACTAGTCTCCCGGAAGACCGTTCAAAACTAGGCTTTAAGTCACGCCGAGCAAGTTTCTGATTTGGGAATCAGCCAGTCTTTAGTTTTACAAAGTTGCTGACTGTATGCATACATAATGCCAATATTTTCCTTCTTAACAAGGTAAAAGGTTTATAAAACTTAACGTCGTCTCCGGACTTGTTTAAATACCGGGAGCTTGTTCATTGCTCAAATATTTGTTTCCAAATACCAGTCCTCTGTCCCATGAACCATATGGAATCTAATTAGAAAATTACGCTGTTGGACGAAGACTAATGAAATTACTCTTATGTATGGAGGGATTGGAGGGTACGGGGACCCGTTAATGCACCTTCTAAAGGAGATTAAGTGGCTAACTTCGCATATATCTCGCTACATACCTAAACCGATTAGTAAAAAAGCTATGTACAACAAAAATGTTTACAACATGTGCATTAAAATTTATAATCATTTAGAATTTAATGCTATGTAAATGAACGATTATTATTATTACTAAAATTTTTGACATTTTAAATATTTACTTTCAAACTAATATGATGATTATTATGATGTACTAGATTAACTCTCTAGAATATTTGCACGCTTGCTATCAAGCAAAATACATGATTCTGAAATTTTAATTATGACATCTATTATGTACTGTATTTTTATGCAAATAAATTGATTGATTGGTTGATACAAAGTAGTGAGAGCCAGTTTCTGACCATTTTCAACATTTCAGTTTTTACGTGAAAAAGGATTTGGGGATTGCTATAACGGGGACGTCACACTTTGTCATATCAAATTAACTCTCTCTAAGAAATGTCCCCTTCTGTCAATTAACACCATTATTGAAACGAATGGATCACCTCGTTTTATCACACTTGCATTAGGCGGTTACTGTATCATATTTAAAAGTGGAAAACATGTTTACCATTTCAATGACAGCTTTAGATAATGTGATTTGTCAGGTAGATTAAGACTATTTTGTTTAGGGTAGGAATGTTTAGGTATAACATATCATTGTTAACTTTTAACAATCTCATTAAAATCTCTCTCTCTCTCTCCCTCTCTTTTGCTCTACAAAATTTCGTCTTTTATATAGATAATTGATAACTCTTATAACTACTAACGTATTATTCATATTCTAAACCAACGCCATCACATCTACAGACTCACGTTTCGCTTGCTAGACGCACCTCCTCAATGTATTATCATAATTCTCGCCCCTGCCATTCCACCAGCAACGAAAGCATTCCTTAGACGTATTATAGCAGTGCACAAGGAGGCATAAAGTCCTACGTGCTTCAAGAAGGTTATTCACTAATCAATATAATAATTAGGTGTCTTAAACATCACTTACACACTCAAACACTTAAACGTCACTGGATGTATATAGTAGCAATACTAACTTCTGCCCGCTATTTTAATCGAAATTACTCTTGATTCCTTTATTTAGTGAAGACTGCTTTAGCCTAGTTGGTCACCACCAACTAGGGTCACTACCCTGCCTACGATGCTGGAGGTCCCAGGTTCGAATCCCGGTCAGGGTATTTATTTGTGTGATAATAATGAATATTTTTTCCTGAGTCTTGGATGTTTTCTATGTATTTAAGTATCTGTTTATCTATATAAGTATGTATATCGGTAACCTATCGATGTTTCGAAAATCTATTTACCGAATTTCACTTGTCCGAAAACGGTTCACCGAATCTTTACAATCCAAATACTTTGTTTCGCAACTGTTTGAAATACCACGCATTCATTTTACCACAATATCATTTGCCCGCAATTCAAAAGCCCGCTTTACAATTCCCCATTTTTACAGTTGACAACTTATACGTTAGCCACATTTTCATAATTTCAATGATACGGAAAGTCGACGTGACATTTTCCATAATTTCGTTATATAAGACTATTTTTTTTATAAAAACCCAGAATGACTTGTTGGGAAAAAATCGACTCTAATGCGGATAGGTTAGAAGATTAAGACGGGAGCTTCGCTTCGCTTCAGCTCCCGTCTTAATCTTCGAGGTTATTTTTTTTATAAAAGCCCAGAAAGACTTGTTGGGACAAAATCGACTTATAATTGTATCGACTGTTTGTAAGCTGATCATAAATGAACGTAATTTTTGGTCCTAGCCGAAATACAATTTTATCAGTTTCCTCAATCAGCGCCTGCAATTAAATTCATAGCAAATAACACAGTATTCATGATTTGTTATAACCCGATGGAAATGAACTTTGTTATCTTTAGAAATAACTGGACGTTACGGTATTTTAACCCTACGGACAAATAAAAATTTGGCAACTGAATGTACGGAATTATAATCGTTGTGATTTTAAATCAGCTGGATAATAAAATTGTGACCATACAAAATCTGTCAATAGAAAATATAGAAAATGAAAATTCGGACAAATAAAAAAAATGTAAAACGAAAAAAGGCGTTTCGTTTTCGGACTTTTAATATTCGGCATAAAAAAATTCGAATTTGCGATAGGTAACCATGTATATCGTCGCCTAGTACCCATTATTACAAGCTTTGCTTAGTTTGGGACTAGGTCGATTTGTGTAAGATTGTCCACAAATATTTATTTATTTATATCCCTATTGATATGTTATAGATTATGAGGCCTTATAAGTTTTAAAATGTTTTGATTTCAAATTACGACAATAGTATTGATAATAGCAATAAAGTTATTCAAGGCTACGATATTTTTTTAAAGTTTTAGATAGTAACATAGCCATTTTTTGATTTTATTGTGTGTAGTAGAATTAATATGGAAATAACTAGTCTATCTTGAAAATGGTCGATTTGGAGTGATGTTTGAAACGATATTTCTTAATGAAAAATACAAAAAATACATTTAAAGTTTATGACATAAAATTTAGATAATGTCAAGATGCGTGTCAATTCAAACAGAAAATGGCGTAAATAGATGAGCGTTTTTTAACTGATAAGGACACTTATTTTGATAAACTTTAACCTACCTGGTAAGACAACAACACGAATAATCAAATGAATGAGCGTGCAGGTATCGCGAGTAATAATGATTAGAAGCGGGTTCGGGTTCGTTGGTAGTTAGAGGTACGAACGCATCCATCTCAGCGCACCTGCCTAACCATTTCACTCTTTGCGGCCACGCGTAACCAAGTGTGTAAGAGCGGTACACAACATAGCCTTTCAATTAACATCTGCACGATTGTAGAGCATGCCGAATTATAGCCAAATGAGCTTTCTTATTAGTAAACTATCCTAAACAACTTAATATTTCTGCAGCACTTACTCGTATAACAACTTCTGGCTCTTATGTCGGACTCGTTACTCGCGGTGTGGTTTACCTCTCGCACCTATATACTTGCTAGTAAGGGACGGAGGCAACTATGTACGGTAAGTCATAAACACGATCATGTTAGCTAGGCAGAAGTTGTTATGAGTTGCGGCTGCCTACTACGGCCTCCTTTTTTGTGTAGGTACCCAATTAAACTTCTTTAAAAGCAGGGCATATTTGTAGACAACTAGGCAAGTGACAGGGACACTAAGTAGGTACCTGTATCGAGTCAACGGAACTCAATTAGCAGCAATTATTCCAACAGCGACGCGGCGCTAACCCAAAAGTTTCGTCGACTATTTCGTAATTAATTTTGTTTCCAGCGACCTCCGCCGGAGCTCACCACAGTTTGACTTTACACGAGGTTTGGTCTTCCTTTTCTGTCCCTTAAATATCTACCACTTATCCTACCGAGATTTATACGTACAGAAATGTTTAAAATTTAAACAATCGTAGGTACTAAGTATTACTTGAAAATTTTAGAAATTTCGTCTAAGTGATTGCGATAACTTCGGATTATACTGAATTTGAAACATTAAGAAACAACTATTATAAAAGCGTTATATGATATGAAGCAATAGAAGGAAGTTTCCAATGGATTTCACGCCTGCGACTATATAGTGGTCCATAACGACCATATAAGGCCGATTGCTTTCTTAAACTTATCCCATTTGTACAGCCAGCCTCAAGAACTTAGAACTTCTTTATTGTGCCAAAGTTACGAATGAGAGAGGTTATTTCCATTTCTATCGGATTAGTAGGCCTGAACCAATAAATTATTGCTATACCATGGGATAGAGGGGATCCGTTATGAAACTCGGGTGATAAATGGCACCGCAACTATTACTTTCTGACGCTCAAAGGGCGTGATGCGTGCGGATAACAAACGGTTTTATAATAACATACAATTTACATTTACAAATCATTTAATCTCGCGCTACCGGAATAAGTCCATCACTAGCTGTCCTGTTTTTTATACAAGTGTATGAAACTCATTACATGAAGCAGGGTTTACATTAAATATACGGACGGGGTCATTTAAATTTTGAACGTAACACTTGCTCTGCATATTGTCAACATGCCAACCAAGCATGGAAATGGTGGGCTCGGTGTAAAGTCCCATATTAACATTGTAAGGGACCCATTACCATTATCATTTCCCAATTTCGTGCTCCGAAGGCACTTAAGCACTTAATGGATCTCGGCTCCCCAGAATTATAGCGGCCTCTGGATTGAATAAAACCGTAAATCTTAACATTAACCTAACGAAGGTATTTTAACGAAGAATGATTTGCGTTGGATAATAGTCCTACCAGATAGTTCGTTTATTGAAAAGCATGCAAATTTATAATAAATTACCTACCATGGTTGGTTTTATTAATAAACGGCCGAAACAGTAGATTGCTAATGTGGGAAAGCAGACGATCCGCTGGGTGGCAGTATGCAGCAGTCCACAAATAAACCGGATCAATACCGCGCCGCGCCGACCTGAGCCCGAGCCTCCCTGGTGACTCATGCACATCAAATTATAACCATATAATAGGAAATAATAACCTGGCATTTTTTTTAATTACTTAATTTTGAGGCAAAGGTTTAGAGTTCCGTACCGCAATAAGAAAAACGGAACCCTTAAGAAAAATATCATCTGACCATCTATCAAGACCCTTCTTCTCACGAATGCGGAGGTATCAAGTTGAAATCAAAAACAAATAAGTACCCAGGTCTGCAATCCCATGAAGCTGTGAAATACGTAATCAATCTTCTGAGTTAACGTAATCAAAAGATACGGCCGCTTATGACGCTTATAGACGGATATTATGACACTCGCAAGGGATTTTAAACCCGATGTAGGGCGGCACTTCCCGTTAATCTAGTCTCGTGAACGTTGGCAAGAAACAAGGTCTTATGAAAAAGTAAAGGAACAATTTCGAAATAAGTGATTTTTTAACTGATTCATCATCATTATCATAAATTTAAGAGCTGGGCACTTGTCTTAAGTATATCGCAAAAAAAAACAGATGGGCTAGACTGCGTAGCCCGATGATGATAATTCTAGAGATGTGCCGAATATTCGGTATTCGGCATGTCTTTGAATGTTCGGTATTCGGCCGAATTATTCGGTTTAGTTGTCGAATATTTACCGAACATAATAGGGAACTTGCGTTAAGATATATTAGTAATCCAGTAATTAAATACATTACAAGTGTATTACTGGAAAATGTATTACGAAATTATATATTTTTTGCGGTGTATTAAAATTAAAAGAATTAATAGTTACCTAAATTGAAACGTAATTTAAAACGCGCTGTGACGTCGCTCCATCAGTCACTATAGTAAATTCAGTTGAAAACATTGTAAAATATCTATAAAATGGAAAATGATTTATTATATTAAATTCATCTGAAATTAAATAATTACCTACAAATTATTTTCAGGCGCGTCATGCGCCAATAAAAGTTTGACGTCTTATGCAGTAACGTCACTCACGTCAAGCCAGTGAGCGTTTTAGCGTGAAATTTTAAATGTCAGTTTTTGATTTGAATTAAATAAATTATTTATGCAGGTATTTTAACTTTTTCGTGTTTGGTATCTTTACGTAACTTATTTTAAGATAACAATGAAATAATTCAAGTTCCCTATTCGGCCGAATTTTCGATTCGGCGAAAGCTGGACCGAATATTCGGTCGAATCTTCGTATTCGGTGAAACGCGCATATCACAAAATGTATGTTAGAACCACGCGAAATGGCTCAGCGATGACAAAACTCCCCGGGCAAGTTGGCTTCACGGCAAACATGCAAATCCAAATACATTCCAGAAACCCTTGGGGAAATACAAACTTAATGCTCCCAAGCAACAACATTGTTCAATGTGTTTCCACGTAAATCCTGTAACTACGGTTGATCCGGGCTCCCGAGTGACTTGTTGCTTGAGCCATTGGTCATAGGGTGCCTTTCCCCACCAGAGATGTGCTGTGCTACGTTGCCATAGATGCGTTGATATCCACCAATCATATATATTGGTCCACATAACATAGTGCTGGTGGAAACCGAAAGCTTTCACATCCTCGCAGGATTTGAAAATCCTCACAGCATAGCTGCATAGCACATCTCCGGTGGAAAGACTCTTAAGCATATAACCGCAGGTCTGTATTAATAAAAGTGAAACTGGATGACACAAGCCTAAACAAAATCTCCCTTGATAAATATCATTTTCACACCTGCTATTCAGAAAAGAGTTATTGTTACCGTCGAATGAGGGATCAAAGATGTACTTTTCTTCTCTTATTTGAGGGCAACAATGACTCTTTTCCTCATAGAAGGTGTGAAAAGCAGTATGTGACACTCTGTAGTAAAATCATTTGTAAGATATTTCATGTTTTTAGCCGCGGGCCTCATAGACGGTGTGAAAAGCAGTATGTGTCACACGGTAGCAAAATTATTTCCGTCTTGGGCGTAAACACTTGAATCCCTCGCTACGCTCAAGATTCTACTTTAGAATTCCTCGCTACGCTCAGGATTCTATTGTAGAATCTTTCGCTTCACTCAGAATTCAATATAGCACCCTTGCCATAAATAGGTATATCATTTTGCTCCCTTGAGACACAATCTACTATTACGAAATAACCTCTCACTCCGAATAAATAATAAATTTATTATCCTGCAATAAAGGTCTGCGTCGCTGGCTCTCTCCAACGGTCATATCATATTATCTGCCTGTCCGGAACTACCTCTAATATTTAATGTGCTCAGGTTATTACGAGTTATTAAAGTCTGTATTTTGAGCAAAAGTTTACATGCTATGGTAGTATAGAAGATGTGCCACGGCTATGCCACTTTAAAAATTGAAAACTAGCTTTTTCCCGCGGCTTCGCCCGCGTACTAAGCGTAACATTTTATTGAAATGAAATGAAATTATTTATTCTTCAATTTAGGCATATTACATGCACCTATGTATGTCAAAAAATTACCACCGGTTCATAAAATAAACCTCTGCCTCGAGAAGAACCGGCATAAGAAACTCGGCGAGGTGTCATTTTTTCAAAACAATATACAATGTATATAAAATAACAGTATCATAATACCACAGAATTACAATGCTACAATAGAAAGCATATATATACAGGGTATCCAGTAAATAATGGACAAGCTTCTAACCACCGATAGAGCACCTGAGGCTGGTTCAGAAAAAGGACTTCCATATTTAGTAAAAGTCCCTTGGTTTTCGAGATAATCGAACTTTTCCATTTTCTTAATAATTGGTACCTTCTTTGACTTTAATAACTGTCGAGGCCATAAATGAAGAGATATTCTCGTTGTTTTTATTGCTAAATATTCTCTAATAGTCTTGCTAACAGACAGGCATTAGAGTTATCTCTGTTTTTCATTAACAACTTTTCTTTCGATGACTCAGGCCAATTATAACGAAACAAAATTGATATCTGCTATAACGCCATAGTATTTATCTTTAGCGATAAGACGCTTGTTATTTACCGCTACTGACTTTAAGTATTGTATTCTTTTTGAAGTGTGCAATAATAGTACATTTTGATGCAAGTGCGGAAGGTTTGTCATTTCGGACGAGTCCCGAGTTATCTTGGCCCGAGCGGAGAGCCGTCAGGCGAGGGACAAGACTCAGGACGAGTGAAAATGACACTCCCGCAAGTATATCAAACGACCTTTTTTAATACAGTTGCGAAAAAATAACAAACAAACAAAACTAAATAAAACAGTAATTAAAAGAGAGACAAAACAAAATGTATTTACTTGCCATTGTGGGCTTTACACGTACCTGCAGGCGAATCACGTAACTTTATGTACTAACGGTAGATAGATTTTACTGTCAATTTTGAAGTATAAATGTATGAGATGACAATTAAAATTTGACATTAAAATCTACCTAACGGTAGTAAAAAAGTTACGTGATTAGCCCGCTGTCTACATCTGGCGTAGTTTACACACTTTTTATTTAACAATCGTATAAATCGCACATATCACAAGAATATTATTAAAACAATACGTCATTACAAATTTAATTCGCCAAATTATGAATGAAAGAGGCGAAAATTAAAAAGTCGGTTTAACTTTTAATTGATAAGACTTTTTTCAACAAGCCATGATTGTCAGCATTCAGCCAAAACCAAAACTATTTTGCGAGACATTTTACGTCACGTGGTAGTTTAATTACATTTAAACATGAAAAAACAGTTATTTGTAATTTTATTATTAATTCATATTTGATTTTTTGGTAAATAAATGTATGTTTTGGCGAAAAAAAACAAGCGTTCATTCATCCGGCGCGGCGCTCCTGCATAATACCCTATTAATCTTAGGTCTCGCATAATACTCGTTTCCGGTCATTGGTCTACTCAATCAGATAACTTTTTGAAAACAGTTTTAGATTTTTAGTATATGACTACCCTTTAACCTGTTTAATACGCAATTTTAATATTTTAAATATAATAGAAGTATACTTTTAATACCAAATGCTTTATTAAATAAATGAGTAAACTGATTGAACTTGAAACTCGTCTGTTGGATGGTTGGATTGGACCAACAGTAAATTTAAAAAAAGGGAAAAGTAAAAAGCACTGTATTAAAAAGTGTATTTGTATTTATTAAATTATAAAATAATAAAAATCGTAACTATTCAGATTGTAAGTCAGATTGTATATAATTACCAGACCTGCTCACAAGATTTTGCCGAATCTGACTCGATAAAAAAATTCTATATAATTACCAGACCTGCTCACAAAATTTCACGAAAATCGTTTGCGAAATGCGACCTGTAAAGGAGAACAAATCGTTGAACAAACATTTTTTTTTTAATTATAAAAAACTTATTCGTCAAAAAAAATCTGTATATTTATCCAACCTGCTCACAAAATTTTACGAGAATCGGTTGAGAAATACGACCTGTAGAGGAGAACAAACCTAAATTAGCCCACAGAGAGTTACAAAATCATTGATAAAAAATTGTTTTTGGAAATTTTCATAAATAATTTTTATAACAAAGATTATGGAAGTTTCTGCGTCCGAATTTCGGTTTGTTGTCCTCTGCAGGTCGCATTTCTCAACCGCTTCTCGTGAAATTTTGTTAATAGGTTCGATATTCATAATTGATCTTTTTTATAATGTCAGATTTTGGAAATGATAAAAAAACTCACTCACGAGGTCTACAGCTCACAGAGCCACTAGTAATAGGTTGGTATCGTTTTGATGGTGACATCAAGATCACTTAAATGTCTTGAAAACGTTATGACATATAATAAATATTGTTATGAAGCATGACGATATACAAAAAACCGGCCAATTGCGTGTTGGACTCCGCACATTCAGGATTGCAATAATAGAACATTTTGATGCAACTGCGGAAGGTTTGTCATTTCGCACGAGTTCCGATTATTAGGCGAGGGACAAGACTCGGGACGAGTGAAAATAACACTTCCGCACGTATATCAAACTACATTTTTTTAATACAGTTGCGAAAAAATGTCAAACAAACAAATTTAAATAAAATAGAAATTAAAAGAGACAAAACACTGTTTACTTGCCATGTGGGATTTTCACCTACTGGTCTAGATCTGGCGTACTTTACATACATTATTATATGTAAATAATGTATGTATGTTTTGGCGAAAAAAAACGCCACAGTCTTGCATAATACTCTATTAATCGGAGGTCACGCATAATACTAATTTCCGGTCATTGTTCTATTCAATCAGGCAACTTTCTGAAACCAGTTTTAGATTCTTTGATATTCGATAACCCTTTAACTTGTCTAATATACAATTTTAATGTTTTAAATGTGATACACGTGTAGTTTTAATGCCAAATGTTTTATTAAATAAATAAGTAAACTGATTGAACCTAAAACTCTTCGGTTGAAGCCATACAGGCTTGGACCAACAGTTTTAAAAAAATTGGAAAAGTAAAAAGCACTTGTGCGCGAAATCCAACTTTGCGCACGATATACAGCTACTTAAAGTACCACTTTTTGAGCAAGTGTATTAAAAAGTGTATTTGTATTGTATTAAATCATAAAATAATAAAAATCGTAACTTTTTAATATCACTTTATAACACGTAGGTATCGTTTTGATCGTGACGTCTTTATCACTTAGAATCAATGTAACATAACGTTATGACATAGATATAATATCTAACGTATTGGTGTTTATTTTATAACAATGTACCAGATTGTACTTAATGGATACCGCAACAAAGATACGTTTGGAAAAATAAGGAATTGATAAATATTGTTGTGGAGCATGACGATATACAAAAAACCGGCCAAGTGCGTGTTGGACCCCGCACATTTAGGGGAACCCTAAATGAACCACCACAAAATTAAGTTGGTTTTAATAGGGAAAAATAAGGAAATTTCAATTAATAAATTTGATTTATTAATATATTAGTATTTGTTGGTAAATAAACATTATCACCAAATTTCAAATTTATGTTAATGGGAAGTTAAAAAACTCTTCGGAACAAATTTTGTAAAAATTGCTGACTTTAGTGGCTTCAGATTCCTTTCTTTGCAATATTTTTAAAATCACAAAGTATATTATCTACTCAATACGCTCTAAACAATTGCAGAGGTCAAAAATTTGTTTTGCGCTTCCTTTGGGATCCCCTTAAAAACATTTAAAAATAAGTTTTTCACTTCTCATGCTCGAAATGTATGTCATATTAGATTTATCAAGCGGGGCTAAAGTAGTACATTTAGCCCCCAGGGAAAATATGAATATATATTTATGACTTACAAAACATTTTAATTTAACCAATCAAAATACTTCATCTATTAAATCCGCCAATCACAGAACACTAATTTAACTCTTTAAAAAATATTTGGTATAGGGTATTAACCAACCAGAATACAGCTTTACTAAAGTCGACCAATCAGGAAACAGAATTCATTTTTCTAAAGAGTAAAGATTAAGTTTGTAGTAGTCTCTATTTCACAATAATTAAAAAAGTGAATAAATCGTTCGAGAAACGCTTTGAAACGCTCAATGGAAGGTCAGTAAGCTTTTTGGGCGTGTGAATGTTTCACGCGAACAGCGGTGTCTATGTTTTGTGTGTCAAAGATGTGTCAAAGCAGTTTAGAAAAAAAACATGCTGCCAAATTATATGTAAGTTCGCTGTGGAATTTATTGTTAATTTTGGATGTTTGTTTATTTATTTTCTGGCAATCGAAGTGAAAAGTAGAGTGTATAACTCTAGTCTAAAAGCCATATTACCCCTCGAACTATTTTCCCTCACTTTGTTCGAGAAAATAACTATCTCGTGGTATCATGGCTCATTTTAGACCCTTGTCATACAATCTTCTATTAACAATTTGTATGACTTTCGGTCAACAAGTTTCTTGTACTGTGTAAAATTTGAAGACTGTAAAGCTCCGACCGTTTTGCTGTAATACCTGTGTGACAGACGACGGACACACGGACGCGTGAGTGACTACAATATGGTTAAAAAGCGATATTCAAATGTCTGATGCTCATTGTATTATTAATTTCACTCAAAATGTGTATTTGTAAGGGCATTAGTTCCTATGTCAACGAAATCTCAACGAAATCTGTGAAGTTACTTACATCATCGAGGAGTTCCATAAGTCATCTGTGGGTATCATCATCAATTTCACTTCACCAAATTTGGGTTTTATGAGGACAATACATGGTTTACCATAGAAAATACCGAAATCGTCCAGACACATGAAACATGATAATAATAAAAATATATAAATGATAAGTATATTTATTAGTAGTTTACTATCTGGTTAAATCAATTATTTAGACTCTACCTACAGTCTAAAGGTAGGTTACAATAACGGTAGGTAGGTACATTATAATTTTTCACACGTAAAATATAAATAGGATACGGTGTAACCACTGGATTTATGAGAGTCCATAGTTATGTTACTTCGAATGAACGTCCATAAACTAAGGTGTCAATTAGTAACTAAGAACTTTCTACGGTGTCCATTGGAAAGCTTATATAATAGGCTATTCTCAACTATTATTTTTATTTCCTCAAAATAATACCCTTCGGCCGTCTACGAAACCGGAGTTTCGAAACTGGCTTCGATCGAGGCTTTATCGCTTTTTACAAAAAATATAGTTAAAATTTGAACGATACTTATTCGAACCGTAAAAGCAACCGCCATTTGTTCCGCCGTTGTGACATCACGAGGGTAGAAACATAAACGTCAAGAAGAATGAGCTTTCAATAGTCTGTATCGTTGCAGGTGTGTGTTTTTGCAATCTCGTCACTCACGCACGAGCAAAAAATGGCGGTCAAATCTAAGAAGCGAAATAGGTAACGGTTCATAAAGTTTACGAAATAATGTTTGCAATGTCATATTTGTCAGAATATATTGAGTCTTACTTATGTCATATAAGATATTTTATTTCATACTTAGTTTAATCTGAATCGACAATTACACAAAAAACAAGCTTAAATAGCAATAAAAAACTAGCCAGTCAATCGTTAGTAGAAAACACGAAATTTAAAAAAATTGTGATATCATAAATTGTTGTGTTCCGAAGCAAAAGGTCGTTATAGCAGGTATCTATTGAGCTACGCATGGATTTATAATCTACAATATATAGGCTACTAAAACCAAAAACAATAATGTCTCTAAATGCCCTACTTTATAAAAATCATCAAAGTTACGCATACTAAAAATGCACTTTAGAGAAATAATAAAAATAATTTTGCAACTCATTGGTGTTTAAAAATAAAACCATTATATGTCACTAAAGCAATATCAATCATTCAAATCGCATATTTTTCACTGAATATAGCCTTCAATCTATTCGGGCTTATTCATTACAAAGAGTTTGACGCATGATGTACTCGCCATAGATGTTAAATAGGATTGGAGAGATCACACAACCCTGCCGAACGCCTTTTCGAAACTTGAAACGGCTTAATGTTACATCTCCTATTGTGACAGTGCCGTATCCCGACACATACAGATTGCGAATAATCCATACCAGGGGTGATGGAACTCCGGTCTCCGTGAGTACTTCCCATAGTTTTCCCATTTCACACAGTCAAATGCTTTCTGGTAGTCAACCAAGCACATAAACGTCGGGGAGTTAAATTCGTAGCATTTTTCTAGTAGGAGGCGAAGGTTAAGTATCTGCTCCCTGGTCTCCCTCCCTTTGACAAACCCCGCCTGCTTCTGTCGTAACTGCCAGTCTAGAAAAGCTCGCAACCTCGCATTCAGGACGTACAAAAGGATTTTACTTGGATGTGAAATTGATACTATTGTTCTGTAGTTGTTGCAATCTCGAACCGTTCCTTTTTTATGCAGAGGGAAACACCAGAATGTACCCAGTCAGATGGCCACATATCTCCATATGTCGTTACATATACATGTATACTGGCAATTCCACTTGGACCTAGACCTTTCAGTGCCTCCGCCGTGATACTATCTGGTCCTGGTGCCTTATTTCTTTTGCGTTTTCGCATCGCCTCTTGGACTTCCGACAGAAGTATGGCAGGTTCTTGTTCATACGTACTATATGTGATGTCAGTAAACTGGGCTGATTGAGGAGGCTGATTCTGGTAAAATTCCTCGCAGTATTCCCTCCATTTCTCGGCAACTCCTTTAACGTCATGAATAGGATTGCCATTCTTATCGTCGATTGTCCAGGAAGACGGTTTAGATTTGCGAGTTATTTTTTTCACCAACTTGAAAAGGACAGCTGATTGGTGTTTTTCGGTATGACGCTCTATTTCAGTGCATATATTTTCGAGGTACTGGTTTTCATCCCTCATGCACTGGCGTTGGATTAGTTGCGAAAGTCTGAAACATTCGCCCTCATTGAGGTTATAAATTATGTCCTTTTCTTCATTTCCTTGCGAAGAGTTATGTTTGTCTAAACCTTAACCGACATCCATTTCTTTTTTTTCTGAGTGCTTTAGTCATGGAGTTTAGCACGTCGGAGACTTTTGATTTGAAATGTTCCCATTTATCGTTTTGACCCATAACAGCACCGTTGGAGAGCAGATTAGTCATTTCCGGTTCTGTCTTTGTCTGTAAGTATACGTATTCCGGTTCCGGTATCCTGACTATGTGACTCGTCTTCTTTCGTCACACCTTTAGACGTAGGTGTACGCAAGTCGGCTACTAGTAATTGATGGTCAGTGTTGTTATTGATGACCTCCAGCGATTTGCAATCGTAATGAAATCAATACTTAAAATAAAAATTACTTAAAAAAAACATTGATGTCAAAGGCTTATTATAGGGTTGAGGACTATCTAGCAGACAGAAATGCATGGCCCAAACCAAATACCTAAATAGCGTAAAGAGTCAGGTATAATATTTTCATTGTATCTAGTTGACACAGTTCTTGCAGGAAAGCATATCAAACGATTTGACATGTTTTGTTTTCTTGTGGAACTACACATTGTAAACACCTACTGTTATTTTTTCCTCGTTTTTCTATCAATTCTCTTTTGTTGTTTACCACTTACATTTACTTAAGTAGATTAAGTAGTATCATTGTAATAAGCATGTTTTGGAGAACATTACTGACTGTCGAGTTTCTTTCGGCGTTTCTTCTCGGCAGTGATCTCATGAGAAACGCTAGTAGTTTTTGACTTGTAAAAGTGCCTTTGCGGCCTACTTGCAGAATAAAGTTCATTTATTTCATTTATTATTTCAATTTGATTACGATAACGGTCGCAGGGGGAGATCCATGTGTATGGTCTTCTCTTGTGATGTTTGAAGCAGGTGTTGGTTATGGACAGATTGTGGCAGCGTAGAAATTATCAATGTCCTCTTGCGATGGCTGGCCGGTTGGTGCATGTCTATGCACGATGAACGATGTTAAGTGGTAATATTCTATCATTTACTGTTTTATATATAACCAGTGACGAAAGGGGATAATTTTCGGGGTATTATTATGCCTACTCAGTTAATACCTCAGACTCGTGACCATTAATTGTCGTGAATTGGCCTTTCCCTTTCATATAGGTTTCACATACCCCCAGTATCGTGAGTTTGTATTCACTCATTTCTTTCTCTATGATTGCGAGTTTACCTGGTTTTAGCATTCCTCTCATATTCTATGTACCAATTCTGTGTTTGGAACGCATTGATGGTTTCTTTAGGTCTTCAGTGGTATTAAATATTTTGGTAGCCTAATGACTCACTGCCGAAGAGTGTTCGGTCGCATTTTTACACCCGTCGACCAGGGTCTCGACGAGCGCCGGGAGTCAGCCGGGTCGTCCGACAAAACAGCATCATTATCGACTTGATGCATAGAGTTGCCTTGGGAGTTAATCGTAGTGGTTTCCCATTGCCTTCTACGTTGGATCTTTTAAAGGTGATTTAGACCTCCAGGCTTCCATGACCTGGCTAGAGTACCTACTCTAGCTAGGTCATGGAAGCCTAAAAGAGCCACTTTTCTTCAATATGAAACAATTAAAGCTTTTTCAATTCCACATCCACGTTTATAAAAAAATGGTTCTTGATCGGAGCAAGGCGCTAATAATAAAAAAATGAGAAAAATGGTAATCTATCAATTATTATTTCATATTTTGTGGTTTTCATCTTACTATACGCTAGAATACGCTTTTCTTTCAAAACCTTAAAATGAAAGCAAAAGAAAAAGAATAACGCAATGAATATTTTGGATCATTTGGATTGGATTTATTTTGGAACTTATCCTTTGGCCAAAATAGTTGCCAGCCCTGTTGTCACCCGAAGTCTCATTAATAACTTACCAACCCACCAAATTTATATGGGACCACCAGAAGGTAACAAAAAATAATTATTATCAAAATCGTACAACATAGTAATTAAAGAATTATCGCTGAGCTGAACATACAAAATCAATGAAACCGAATTGAGAACTAAATTCCTTCTATTAAAGTCGGTTAAGAAGAGAAGGACATTAAGAAGAGATAGAAGAAGAGAAATACTCTAAGAAGTTATGAAACATAGCATAAGTTCAATTTTGAGTCGGTAGTATAAATAGTGCCTGCCTTTAAATGTGTGCATAACTGTTGTTTAAATTCGT
The DNA here is from genome assembly GCA_963556455.1 of Epiblema foenella. Lineage (NCBI taxonomy): Eukaryota > Metazoa > Arthropoda > Insecta > Lepidoptera > Tortricidae > Epiblema > Epiblema foenella. The sequence goes on from OY747102.1 coordinate 13,475,576, forward strand.
TTCAGTTTCCGAAGGGATAGTGAACACAAACAACATAACGAACTTAAAGTCCACATCCAGCGCGGCTCAATTATTGATTGAATTTTAGATACGCGTTTAACGAAGCTAATGGCAGTTTTGACTTTCGGCTTACATAGATTATCGGATTTGCCTGTATGTGTATAATTGAAATTAGTAAACGGAATTGTTCGCAAGTAATTCCAACTTTTTCGCAGTAAGTATATACCCGTACATCGCAGCAGACTATGCACATGTAATTCAATTATCAGAGCAACAGTATGTACTAATAATAGAAACAAAACGGAGTTGTGCTATCATGAGTATTTGAATTGTCTCTCACTAAAATATTGAAATTTGAGCTTCCAGTGTGAAGAAATAATGTAGAGCACTAGACAAAAATTACAGTAGATTGAAAAAGAAGCACAATAACCAAACAAAATATTGAATTAATTTTAAAACATGTGGTAACTGACGATTAAAAAGTGCCTGTTACTATGCCTATTAGGATAATGAATATTTTGACTACGAATATTCTCCAGCTGGTGAATCACGTAACTTTATGTACTAACGGTAGATAGATTATTCTGTCAATTTTGAAGTATGAATGTATGAGCTGACAGTTAAAATTTGACATTAAAATCTATCTAACGGTAGTAAAAAAGTTACGTGATTACCCCGCAGTTCTACACCAAGTAAATATTGTAGCCTACCAATAGGGGTAGGCAGAGCACATGAAATTTAATTCCAGTGCCACATTCAGAAATTTTAGGTTTAAACAAGGAGAAAATGTGATATTGTAGTGATAGGTTGCTAGCCCATCGCCCACACCACTTGCCCCAATACACTTCAACATGGTTCCCATGGTCAACTCTTACGATACCCACGGGAACAAAGGGGGAAGTGCTATTCTATACCCGGCACCACACGGGACAGATTATTGTTGTTGGTTGTAATCTAGCTAAGGACAAATATTTTGTATGATGAGTAGTTATGAGAAATAATAATTAACTACAAGACTCATATATATTTTTCTCTTTTTTTGTATGATTTTAATGGACTAGACTGCGAATTAGACTCATAGGTTGTGGCAGAATAACAGCGTTGCAGTTTGCACGGCAAATAGCAACACATGCTGAATCTCAGCCTTTTCTTTATGGCACTCATTGCTGTAAGATACACATCTTACACCTATTTATTAAGACCGGTTGTGTGTGCTTTATTGTATAAATGGTTTTTCTTTCTTTATTCTTTCTTTTAGTGTGTATTTATATTTTCCTACGTAATAGTTATTTAAATAGGTATGTGTATCGTTGTCAAGTACTATTCGTATTACACAAGCCTATCGGGCTGTGTAATAAACTCAATAAGGCTGCAACCCCCTAATCCTTATTCGAAAGATAATAAAACCTTCGACGTTCGCATGTTGATCTCATAAAACAGAATTCAATTTAAAAATATTTAATGCATTCAAATTTGCACTCGTACGGCTTGACTGGTATTGTATTACAAAATGAAAGGAAATACGAGCAAATTATTCTGTTAATAAGAAGTTATGAATAAGCACGCTGTGAAATAAATAAGTACCTCTAGAACAAAACGATTTAATTTCCATTCTTCTTATACTAATTGCACTTTTTCCTCGCAGTGACGCCTGGCGCGGTTTGAGCCTGGAACAGTTTATGAAAAACTTCACTTGCATACAAACTAGTTTCATTTTCGAGCACTGAAACAAGCGCCTAGCCGCCGCGCGACCGTGTGCTCTCTCCACAATTAGCCAACATACCGAATCGAAATCTGCCTCGATGGTTTTCCGTTCAGGCTGTTTCTACTTTATTTCGCTTCCGCCGTGAATAACAAATATTGGATTTCATATTTCCGCCCGGCGGTAATAATATTAATTACAATGTGCATCAATTTCATATTTTTTTGAAATTGTAGTTCGCTATGATCGTATGTACTTAGTCGGTACACTTCGCAGATTGAATATTTAACCCAATATCATTACGTTATACCACGTCCATAATATACGTACCCCACGATTACATGACATATCTACGACAATTTCCTTTATATTTAATTCAATTTGCATTTAATAGATAGGGAACTTGAATTAAGATTGCTTCGAGAATATATTAGTAATCCAATAATATTTTCGTATAATATACTAGCTTTTTCCCGCGGCTTCGCCCGCGTACTAAGAGTAATTTTTAATCGTCTACAAAAAAGGAGGTTCTGAGTTTAACCTGTATGTACGTATATATTAGATGTCATTTTTATAATCGGCACCCTGAAGAACCAGAAGGATGACGCCTATATCGATTTTTAGGGTTCCGTAGTAAACAAGGAACCCTTATAGTTTCGCCATGTCCGTCCGTCCGTCCCCCGCTTTTCTCAGTAACCGTTAGTACTAGAAAGCTGTAATTTTGCATGAGTATACATATCAATGACGCCGACAAAACAGTAGAATAAAATCATAAAAACGATTTTTTTAGGGTACCTCCCGTACATGTAAAGTGGTGGTGCAATTTTTTTTTCTTCCAAATCCCGTCGTGTGGGGTATCGTTGGATAGCTCTTTCAAAAATATTATAAGGTTTTTAAAAGCATTTTTTTGATTCAAGAATCGGTTGGCGTGATATTAAGCTTTGAAGTGATAATTTTTGCTATGGTCAAAATCATGGTAGTAGTATTAAGATGAATTTAAAAGGAAAACTATCACAGCTAAGCCCATGAAAAGTTTGACGTCTTATGCAGTGACGTAACATCAAGCTAGAGTTTTTTTATTTATTATTTGTGCATTAACTTTTTCGTGTTTGGTATCTTTATGTAATCCTTAAATCTTTCAGATAGACTAAATCATTGAAGTAATGCAAATTCCCTATGTACCTATGTACCTTACCGTGTCTGTTCTCAGACGGCTATAAATATATATAAATGTTATACTGGCGGGCGGCGGAGGCGAAAACTCCATGCCCGCCTGATAGGTCACGCTACATATAGCGCAGAATGTATTTTTTATTTCAGTTACACTTTTTTGTGAGTCATTACCAGAGTGCATCTCATGACAATTCCAGTAAGATCAAACACGGCTAAGCTACACCGTTTTATTACAGAGTTCCGTTTTCTACCTTCCGGCTTCAATTACCAGATCAGGTTGATAGTAACATTACATCAGGACCATTTAAATTGGCTTCCTCATACTTCAGTATCTTAATCGAAGTATGTTAGCGACCATGAAACACTAGGAGTTTTGGATGACTATTCGTGGTCTTCTTCATCAATTCCTGTCCACCAAATGCTACTTTCTGAATAAGAAAGCTCGATTTGTTATATGCTTCCCTTGAAAATTTGAGGACTTCCCTCAATTCCTCATGGTTCCCATCATCAGAAGTAAATTTAGAATAAAGGAAAAATTGAAAAATATAAAAAAATATCAGAAGTCAACGGGACTAATCTGGACATGCTTTCTAACAAAGAAATAATTTTCCGAATCTGTTCATAAATGGCGGAGTAATCGCGTAATAAACATACAAAAAAAAATACAAAAAAACATACAGGCGAATTGAGAACCTCCTCCTTTTTTGAAGTCTGTTAAAAACAAAGATATGATAGTGATGATATTGCTCTGACATCCTCGGGGCGTCATATTTTCTCTCATCTAATAAGACGAGGCGTAAAGAAATATTATAGTATATCAGATTTTACAGACTTTTCAAGTTTGTAATGTTACACTTGCAGGTGAGACTGCACTTAATGCAATCCCTTCAAGCCAATTAACTAGACTATAATCGTCCTATCAAATATGCAGCGAATTCCGCCTCGATATTATTAATACCGGAATATAGTCAAATAACGTTATTTAACGTCAAATTACTATTAGTGTGTCACCTAAGTTCCGGTAATGGTGTAACCGTGTAAGTGGTGATAATATAACATACCTAATAGCAAGGCAAATTAGTTGGGCGAAATGATTGCGTTACAGAGAAATTAAATGTTTTAGAGAACGCGCATGACAAATTCAAATTACTTAATGATAAGTGTTGAGTTTACAGAAATAAACTAAGCAAAAACGGAGTCGGCCTGCCTGCGACAATTAAAAAAAACCTAGTAAGGTAAACGCCCCTGTGCTCGACACCGGTCCAAAACATGGCACTTTCAATCTTACATCATGATAACAGAGGTGATTATATAACGACACCTATATATAATAACTTTCCGGTGCTCGACGCCTTAGTCCCCAATAGGGGACTAAGGCGTCGAGCACCGGAAAGTTTACCTTATTTAAGAAACAATTTCTTCCGCATTTAATGAAACATTGATATTTATTAAAATCATTATCTAAACTAAGTATATTTTCATTCTCAACATTGCCTATTTCGTTATTAGTTATTATTAGGCTATCCTTCTGCATTCACTTTTTTATTGGAGCAAAAAAGAACGTTGTAACAGAGTCCGGGCCTTTAATAAAGTTGTCATAAGTTTTGTATCGTGGACGTATAGGACCTAAAGCGGCCAAAACATTCAATTGGCGTATCCTAGATTGGCCACGAGCCAGACGCCCCTGCATATTGATGTGCCAACTTTTAGCGCCGACTCAGCTCATCGAGGCAAACTTCAGCGACCAACCTGCCAAACTGTACGTCGCCTAAGCATTGCATCTAGATTTTAATGATGATGCTTTTTATGCATGTATCAGACCAGTCTTCTTTCTAAATCGCTTGCTGATGCTAACCTACCGCGCACCTCTGAGATGTCAATACGCCCGATCCATGAATTAAGTAACGATAAGACTGGAGCCGGCAATACACACATACAAAGATGTGCGAAAGAGATGCAAGCATAAACACCAACTCACGTGGGAACGAGATACAATGTGTCATCTCCTGTCCCTCATCGCCGGCCTATGTCACCGAAACATCATGAATGTATTCAAGCTTATTGGCTTAATTTAAATTTGGCACCAATGTACGTATATATATATATATATATATATATACAGCACGACTAATTATGAGATGTCAGAATTGTGATGCTACATCCATATCAGTCTTCTGATACATCTCAATTTAGTAGGCCTATCATAAGTCCGTCCCCCTTGGTGATTCGCTAATCCTCCTTCTTTCTAATCCTCTTTCTACGGCCCTATCGGTCTAGGAATGAACGAGCATGTGCTATGCGCCGAGCGCGTTCGAATGGGGTGCCGTGATAAAATATATGTCTAACTGTCAAACTTCGGTTTTATTCGGCAGACAACCTTCTGTACGTAAGTACAGAACATAAGTATATTAAAACTTGTACCACTCGCACTACTCGGTTTCTGTCGCCGCTCACAGGCAGTTTTTTATTAGACCGTAATTCGTCAAACGGCGTAAAGTTTTTCAATATGACAGCAACGATTATGAAGGCGGCACGGAAAACAAACTATCGTATTTCATAAATTGAACAGAGATCAACTTTGATTTGATGGATCGCTCCCGGGCGCTCCCGGAGCGCTTGCCACGAGGGACCTTTGCAAACTAAATAATGACAACGTCAGAATGTCTACACTGGCTTGTGTTGCTTTTTTTAACCTTCCAAACTAATGATTACATCAGTGTTGATATTATTCTAAACTGCAATATTTGTACATTTATTATTTATTTAATTGTTTGTTAATGGTGTCGGAAACGAAATCGATCAGGGTTTTAAAATAACTTTTTCCCTAAATAAGACGGTCATTGTATGTTTTCAGCCCCTTCACCAAAGTGGTGAAATGGTCAGCCCCTGAGGTCCAGCCTAAGTTATATTTCTACCTGCCTGTAGCTACTAGGTGAAAGTTAATAATATTATCATATAATTCAGATATGACTAATTTCTTTACATATGTACTTAACTTTTGAACTGCACCTTCAAAATATTAGTAAAATGTAAAATCAAAATAAAATACATTAAAATATAGCCCATTTATCAGTCAATATAAACAGAATCACTTCAATAATACATTTTAGTAAATACAAGATAAAAACGGTTTTTCCATAGCGCGAAGGAACTGATTTCAACGGCGCGGTGGCAAATACGGTGCGGTGCGGTAAGTAAGCTTTTCCAAAATGAAACTACCGATATATGCAAAACTATCAAGCCTATCAAAAAATGTTAAGAACTTTTTTGTTAAGAATTTAATTAGGATTTTTTTTTCGAAAAAATGTGGCAGTACTGGAAAAGGGACCATAGTAAGTTTCGAAAGGTATCAGGCCACACAGTTCCAAAACTTTATTAATGTGTTTGACTTCCGCATACATTAGTTACATAGAATGACCAAGGAATCTTTGTCCCAGGTACCTACTCATATTTAACTTTTTAACATAATCAGAAACATCAATAAACAAACCTATCGATTTTATAATGGAAATACTATTTTATTAAAATTTCTTCATAAAAGAGGTTAATTTAATTAAGAAAAAATGATAAAAGAATACCCTGTTGCTATAGAAGAGATAAAAATTTGACGAAGAACAAAGAAACATTAAAGCTTCGCTAATGCTTGCCAACAATTATAACTTTGAATGAATTGTCTTCTACACCTAAGTATAATTATTTTTAAATTATAAAATCCCGTAATTAGCTACCTGTCAAAAAACGTATGTTGCTATTCGAAGCAGCTTTTAGAGACGATATTATTGTCTATATGGGTCCAACTACAATTAGAGCAAAATTTTGGTACTTTTTATTTGGCTTATGGATGAAAAAAACATAATTTTCCGTTTTTGAAGCTAAGCTCGTAAGCAGTTGATACTGGGCATAAATAATGAATTCAAAAGAAAAAGGTCACAGTTCATAGATACATATTACTAGTTAACGAGTAATAGCCAAACATTAAGAAAATTAAAGTAAACTTGAACTAGAAATGGAACCCTACATTGCGCGTCGCCCAACACGCATTTGGATGTTTTTTTGGGTATAGCGGTGTGTATGTATGTTATGTAATTCTGAGTTTTCTTCTATATTTGGAAATACTGCTCAGTATTGAGTTTATCGAATGTTAAATATTAACCTAAAATCGTCGTTGAAATATTCTCTCAAATATATAAAAAAATTGTGATCAAGCTATTTGAACTGATATAGAATAAAAGTTATATTGCGGGTATAGAAAAGTAGGGATAGGAGGTTCCCCGGGAAATTACGGTTTACCGGACCGGTGCGCTGAATTTTGCTATATTTCTGAGCGGGAAGGAACTTTCTCCTCTCAAGTCGTTTAGGCGGTTCGCTATCGCGCCCCAGAGGCCCCATCTCTGCGCTTTTCTTGTGGCCTCAAAGTAAATGTCTTTCCCATCCTTGTTATGTATATGCAAGGTGTAGTCGTTACAAAGAAATGTATCCATTTTTTACCATATTGCCATGTAGGTACGTATCGTAGAACTTTATACCAAAAAAGCACGTTTCTTGAATATAATTAATTCTTGAGTTTATTTTATTTTTATTATATATATTGTCTGTTTGTGAAATTAAAGAGAGGTTTTAGTTGGTGCGGGAGGATTGTAATTTGTGAAGTAAGAAGTCAGCTACACCTTTGTTACCAAAAGAGAAATATTTTTTCAACGTTTTTAGAAATTCATATTTTTTATGAATAGACGACCACAGTTAAAAGTCACATTTCAGACAGAGATGACAGTTTCTTAAATCACAGGTTCGAAACTTTGGACATAAACTGATTTCTGCGGTTTTAGGAATTTATTCCCTAAAAGGGTTTTATAGGGGCCGTAATTTAATGCGGGGACGCGTAGTTTCTGACACTTCGCAAAGCAATATGCTTTATTAAATAAAAGACAGGAAAACTAATTTAATTTTAGGCCATTATGAATTTTCGAACATGGTTTAATTATGTTAAAAGTTGGAATCCAAACGGAGCGTTTTCCAAACAGATATAAATATACCTACACAAAATCATGGTAAGAAATTTTGATTGCATGATAATAGTTTTGATGAGTATACATACATGTACATACGTTTTAACAATTATACCAATTGATAGTTATCGTAAACGATTGATACCAATATCTAAGCTCATTGTAAAATTATACATTATGATATTTTAGGTTTTTTACTTTGCAATTTTTAATGGCAAATATAATAATAAGACGTTTATTCAATAATTGTATACATGGCAATTTACGGGTAACTAACAAAGGCACAACAAAAACAACGTATATAAAACAATAAACACTAACCTACGTATATTATACATAGATATATATATATATATATTTAATTCTCATGCTCGACAAGTGTGTCATATTAGACTTGTCGAACTTGCCGGGAGGTCGCAGGTTCGAATCCTGCCCGGTGCCTAAATTTTAAAATTTTCCTTTATTTCTAAAGTACTTTGCGTCAGCAGCGGTTGCTTAATACAAAATTAATACATATTTATAATTTACAAAACATCTTAATTTGACCAATTAAAATACTTCACCTCTTAAATCCACCAATCAAAGAACACTATTTAAATATAAAAAAATATTTGGTATTGGGTATCAACCAACCAAAATACAGCTTTACTACAATCGACCAATCAGGAAACGGAATTAATTTGTGTAACAATTAAATTTAATTGTTAGAGAATTTAAAAAAGTTATTAAATCATTAGAGCAAAGCTTTGAAGCGCTCAATGGAAGGTCAGAAGCTTTTATTCGCGCGTGAATGTTACGCTCAAACCGCGGTGTCTATGTTGTGTGTGTCAGTGCAGTTTACAAAAAAAACATGCCTCCAAAATATACGTGTTTGCCGTGGAACTTATTATTAATAGTTTTGTATGTTTGTTTACTTAATATTTCTTCACAATCGAAGTGAAAACTCGAGTGCATAAGTCTGCTCTAAAAGCCATACTCGTATTACCCCTCGAATTATTTTACGAACGTAACTATTTCGTGGTATTATGGCTCATTTTAGACCCTTGTCATACAATCTACTATGTATTTCATGTTGTACTGACTTGAATAAAATAATAACCCAATAGTAATTTTACGGCATGACCCTTGTATACAAATATTGTTTTGTAAAATTAATAAGTTTAATGACCGTAATTTTGAGTTTGTTGTTGCGGTTTTCCAGGGCTTAATATCTGAATCCGAAATTAGATTAAACTTGTGTAAACGCACAATCACTATTGTTAAAGAGAGCGCACTAACCAATAATTTCCACGCAATATCAACACATCACCGTTCGTGTTTTAAGGTAGTGTCGGTGCCCTTCCTCATTGCATTTACGATCAGAAATCACGAGTTAACTTTGAAAGTGAACATTCTAAGTAATTAGGCTGTAGCACTCACGTAGCTGCTAGGAAGATTTACCAGTAGACGTAGCATTGCTACGAAATACTGTATAGTTTACACCTAAGTACCGATAGATATAGTAATTTATTGAGGATTGGTTACTAAGTTCTGTTAATAGTATTTACCGTAAAAATTAGTAGCATAGTTTTTCTGACTATTGATATACATGGTTTGAGAACTTGTTAAATACTGAGTAGATTACAATAAAAAAAAACCGGCCAACTACGAGTCTGACGCGCGCACGAAGGGTTCCGTAGCATTGTCTATAAAAATCGCAAAAAAAATCACGTTTATTGTTTGGGAGCCCCCTTAAATAATTTTTTTATTCGGTTTTTTAGTATTTGTTGGTATAGCGGCAGTGAAATACATTATCTGTGAAAATTTCAATTGTCTAACTATCACGGTTCTTGAGATACAGCCTGGTGACAGACGGACGGACAGCAGTCTTAGTAATAGGGTCCCGTTTTACCCTTTACGTACGGAATCCTAAAAATTAAAAGATTGCCGCATTGCAACATCATTCCTCATAAGCTCATAACCTTCGAATTTTAGGATCTAAATTTACCATCATATGCACGCGAGAGATTTTTGTTTAACAAGGAAGATAATTTCTACATTGTAGTGTCATTTAATCGAAGTAAAATAAGCTTTCAAATGCTGTATATATTGAACTACTGCAAGCTGGTTACTTTATTTTATGTACCAAAAAGCCCAGTAACAGCACTTAGTAACCGACTAGGTATTAAACAGTTTGTCTTCACGATGATTAAATAGGTACTGTGTTTTAACATATCACACTCCTAAATTTTCTGATCTAAACGTATTAGTTCAATCATTAATTCCAACTCTAACAAAATTATTTATCGTTTGGTCAGAATTTTGTATAAATAAATAACATAAATTAATAATACTAGTTCAAGAACATTGTATTCCATTCCGTCATCCATATTTATTTCAGCATTACGCCAATAAACTTTCAAGTTTATATAATGAAGCGGTTAAATTCGTACATAGGTACTTACACTAAATCCACTTGATGGTATACGTATAAAACACATCTTCTAAAACGGTGCTTCGAAATATGCGACGTGCAGCTCTTAAATTCCCATAAAGAACATCTTGCCCGGTCGGGCGGCGCGCGGCGCCCGCCGTGAGAGGTGCGGTGCGCACATTACGTCTCCCAGACTACTGCAGAGTTACAGGTTACAGGTACATGCATAAAGTGCACGATTGTACTAACCACATATTCTTACGGTATTCATGATGTTCGATCATGTCATTGCTAATTAGAACATTTCTTTGACCTAAGACTTTTAGTAATTTTAACTTGAGTAATAGTATCTAGATGTCATAACGGCTCTGCTATTTTAATACAAGTCTTTGTATTTGTTACTTATACAGCATATTTATGTACAGGTAGGGCCATTTAGATCGATCAGTATTGAGTCTGAAACTATAAGGCATACAAAGATCTGCTCTTAGGAACCATGTATTCTATACTAGTAAAAAGAAAAAGTGCTGCAAATTCACCACCTAAAGATACAAAACCCAATCGTAAAATCGTTACCTGAACGAATTGAATGCTGAATTGGAAAAAATGGTCGTCGTTTCAAACAACAACGTATTTTATATATCATGTCTTAAATAGTTTCAGACTTGCAGATACTAAAAGAGATTTGATATACGTTTCTGTATAAGACCAAACTCCAGATTCACCTACAACAGTTGGTTTTATTTAAATATTTTACATAGAGTTACCTATTCTAACATATTCATATTGTAATTCTCACCTAATTGCATAAATTAGTCGTATAAAAATCAGTATTCTGCCTCCAAAAAAACCTAAAAAGTACGACGCTAAATAAAATTGTGTCGACCTTAAAATACCGCGGCGACGTCCAATTACGTGCTTTTAAATGGAATTCGTATTTTCATTGGCGGCAGCGCACCAGCAACTGCTATAGACAGGTCGTAAATATCGCAGTAATGTCGCTCGCCCTACACTATGGGACACGGCTTTCGGCCGGCACTATGACGACAGGAAAAAAGTATGACCGCTGACGACAATCTTAAAAGGAACGCTTTGCTATAAAAATATTACCAAATACTTATTCGTTTCTTAGATTAAGGCATATTCGGCAAATTTGAAGATAAAGAATATTAACACCTTTATAACCTTGTTGCTTTAGGCCGGGTTTTATAAAGATCCGTTAGACCAAATGTCAGATCATATTTCAGTAACTCAATACATTTTTTGACATAACAAACCGATATAAGGTCTAACGGATCTTTATAAAACCGAGCCTTAACGTCATATTTAAACTGTCGTACTTAATTTCCAAGAGGTGAAAGGGACAAAGTACCAAAGTGCCCAGCTAACTATGAGGCTGACGCACAAGTTTTCAGGGAAATAATAATCATAACGATGAATGACAAATGGTTCTTCTATCGACAGAAAAAAAATAGGAATAGTAGAATAAGTAACTTTGAATATGCTACTGGTAATGACAAATTTACGGAGAAAATTTTATGGCAAAATTGTGACCCATAAGATGCGCCTACGCGTATACGCGCCGCCAAGCTCCAACTAGTCCATCCATTACTTGCTATTTTTTGCTTATAGGGCGCATCATTATTGCTTAAGGGGCTCCAAGCGCTATTCATCGATGTCAAGTTTTGAATTGATATTGCTTCGTCCAAACTATAGAATAATTATGACGCAAATGATTATCGGTTCTTCAATCTCTTATCTACATTTGCAAGAGCCAAATTTTGCTAAAACTGACTACTTATTTTTATGATTTATTCAAACATTTTCCAAAAAAGGTTTAATTTTGCTTATGTTACTGTTCCTTATTGACGTCTTTAACAACGGAAAAGAGATTTTTATTTTTAACTCATCGACACAAAAGTAAACTTTTATAGTTAGGCAATTTTAGGCCTAAAATTGCCCAAGTTTGATGTCATATATCTCAAAGACATTGAGTTTTGAAGTAAATATGATATACTGTTTCAGTAAACCTCGGGGTTCTTAATACATTAAACCATAAAAAACAGGAGAAAAGTGACAGTTATATGTAGATCGAAGATCATTTATTATCATAATATCTTTCTCCGTTGATGTTGGTACCAGTCAACTCGAACTAGCGCTATTGGCGCTGAGTGTACGTGTAGATATCATGTGTCATATAGCTATATCAATGTATGCTTATTGAATACGACGTCTAATGAAATTTGCAGAGTCCTCTCGACGCAGGCACTGCATCCCCGAGCTGTATCGGTGTATGATTGAAAAGAGTGAATGATATTTGAATAAACATGATTCGGAATTCAATGTGCAGCATTCATTGTGTGAATGATACCTGCGCGTGAATTATTTGGTATACCTATAGTAATTTGACAACCATAGCGCAAAATTTTACAAAAATAAATATACAGTATACTATTTTTATACGAACGTAGTTTACTGTGTTACGATATACAATACCTATACACTCGGGAACAATTAAAACGGGTCAGCTTGTAAGGAAATTCGATACAGTGTACCTATTTTATTTGCTCTTACATACCCACATGATGTATATACATGCATAAAGTTTATGTAGTATAATGTACCGCCTATACTTCTACATTAAGGAACAAGTGTGGACGTACCTTAAATGATATCATCGCAATATGATTCAAAGTGAATAATTACATTATATATAACATAGGCAGAGCACATTAAATTTAATTTCAGTACCAAGTTTACCAATAGACTTTACGAAGGAGAAAATGTAATAAATATTGCAGTGAAAGATAGGTTGCTAGCCTAAGACCATTATTGTGTCGAAAATGGTTGATCTCAACTTTGAAGAAGGTCCTATTAAATTGGTTTATGCAAACAATTAAATAAGGTCATATTGAATTCTGCCAAGGTCGACCTTTCCCGCCAATACCCTATATAATAAGAGATCATCTAAATTGGAATGAAATTTGCAACTGAAATAGAAAAAGATACAGAGTGTATCGTTTCTAGGATTCTGTACCCAAAGGGCTAGCAGAGGACCCTATTACTAATGCTCCGTTGTCTGTCCGTCTGTCATATGTTTATTACAGTCAGGTTCACTAATATATACGCATTTTTTGACCTTATTCCAAAGGAATAGAGTAAAAAATTGTACATATATTAATGAACTCAACTGTTCATCTTTGGATCAGTAACGTGTTAGTTAAGCTCCTGAAATTGTCATTTCAATTGGGTTGGAACCGGTACACCTCTGTGTACGGAGTCCTTGGTGCGCGAATCGGATGTGGACTGTACGGTTTTTATTTATGTACTTATTCACAAATTCTTTATATCATTATATCATACAGACAATTAGAGATTATACGGTGGCATGATAAAGAAAATTTAGCGTATGAATTCTACTCGAACTTGACCAATTTTTCATGCATAAAATACAAATCAATCTATCGAACACGAAAAGGTCATTTGGAGTTTCTACAAGTGTTGAAAATATGAGCTAATCAGTATGGTAAAAAATGGCTTGGTATTTGATATTATTGGTATTAAATATTGCGATTGAAATTATAGCCCAGCTAGCACGATTTGTTTTATGGCCGTGTTTTACGCCGTAAATCACCCAATGAGCCACGTAAAACGTGATGATAAAACCTACCATATACGTAAGTACGAGTACTAGCAAGGTAAGTACAGGTGAATCAAAATAATTTCATTTACCTATTGAGATTTCTTCAACTTCATTAATTAATGTTTATGCTTTCATCACAATAATTCTGAAGTACGAGTACGTTACGATCAAAAGTGTATTATTGTATGCATTAATTGTAGGGTTCATATATATTAACTATGCACTACCTACTAAGAGTCGTTATGATTAGATTTGATTTCCGCTACCGTAAGGTTGTTTGGAAGATATCGCTCTTTAGCGATAAGACCGCCTGTTGTTTGCCTCTACTCATTGTGATTTTGTACTGTACTGTGGCCTTCAATTATTGAGGTGTGCAATAAAGATTTTTTTTGTATTGTATTGTATTGTAAAAGTGGTATGGCATGTGATATGAAATACTTCACGGCACGGTTCAAAAATTAAGATCTATTTTTGTAGACGCATTCGTATATCAATAATATTTATACCTAGTATTTTAAACAGGTATTTATCATTTTACGAGGAGCAAATTGATTGACATGAGATAAAATCATAGTTTGAAAACATGTAAATAGTTTGCCCATACGAAGTGACGCCATATGTATATAGCCTATTTCGGTACCATCGCTAACATTAATTGAATTTCAGACAAAAGATCCACTAAGTTTATACTTAGTAGTAGGTAGTATAAACTAAGTTTTTTACTTAGTAGTAGTATAAACTAAGTGTATACTAAGTGTATACTTGTTTTATACCAAGTTTATACTTAGTGGTGCGGGTGGCGGTACAAAGTGGTGGGTTTCTTTATAATCTTTGGTTTCCCGGAATCCGGTGTACCTACTTGAAATGTTATACTCGCGTATAAGTCAGGTTAATAATGTAATATTACGTTACAATTGAACTGGTGAAATGAAATGAAATGAAATGAAATGAAATGAAATCATTTATTCTTCAATTTAGGCATGTTACATGCACTTATGAATGTCAAAAAACTACCACCGGTTCATAAAATAAACCTCTGCCTCGAGAAGAACCGGCGTAAGAAACTCGGCAAGGTGTCTTTTTTTCTAAACAATATACAATGTATATAAAATAACAGGTCTGATGATATCTAAATTACTCAAGGGAGAGTTGGCAATAATAGAGTTACTAAAAAATATATATTTTGACAGAATCTTGGCAACTTAAAAAATAGCCAAGTGCGAGATAGATTAGATCCATACTATACTCGCATGATTTGTAGCACGACAGTACTTACCGGCTTCTGGGTACCTATCCATTTACGCTGGTTAATCCAAACAACATTTTTATGCATCTAAATTTACGCATGTAAAAAATGAAAATATTAGTAGGATATCTATATATATATATATATATATATATATATATATATATATATATATATATATATCCCTCGAAGGAATGAAATAGGGGGTGGAAGTTTAAGCGGATAAATTTGCGGGCAAACCCTAGTACATTCAGAGGTATTCATTTATTTCATGATAAAAATTACATTACAAATATTAATGTAGCTGTCAAAATTACAAGAGTTCCTACCATGATCATAGTAGTTACAAATTCAAAATGTTCCGACTTATTCTTTTATTTTGTAACGACCTTGCTTCTTCACAAACTTCACGATTTTAAAACAACGGGAAGTACCCTATAGGTTTTTAATTTTGTTAGTATCAAAATATGACAATAGGAGGCAAAAATAGACATAAAAACGTTTAAATATTAACAGCTATAAGGTATTGCACACTTGAGAGCATTTGATTTTATTTTCTACTTTAGATCTTCACGAATTCCCTGAAAAAGGGTTTAGACAGACGGAGAGCAAAGTGATTATACAGGGAATCCATCATTTCATTTTACCGGAAATCGTTACATCGATTATCGTTTCCTATAACACTAAACGCAGAATTTCGCAGAAAAAAAACCTAATGAAATTCAGCGAACAGTTTTCGGTGAAATGCAAATCGATGTAAGATATTTCGATAAAATTATAGACACCCGATTATACAGAATGTTCGGCACATGGGCCGGCAAATATTTTTCGGATCAATCCGGTTGCGGCAACGGTCGAGTGAGGTCGTGCTACCTGTGCGCTTTTACCGACTACCTGCTCGCTCTTATCGCTACCCCTCGTGGTGATTATCGCAATTACCACGTGGAAGCACCGGGTGTGTTAGTTAAGACTTTCTTAAGTCTCCAGCTGACCCGCGTGTCTCTGCCCCTCTGGAAATCCTCGCTCGTAGTGGTCGCAACGATCGGACTGTGGGCTAGACACAATTTGTGGCTATCCGTTAGTCAAGACTCTCAAGTCAGACCCGGGTCTCTATCCCTTTGTAAGACCACGCTCGCAGTAGCTGCATTGCAACGGATCCTAACGGCGCCAACGAAGTTGCAGTGTGGGGTGGATATGACCACGAAGCCCAGTAATTGCTGACAGTCCGATTCTTTCCCTTCGTGTGTAGGTTAGCCTTTCGGTTCCTCATAAGTATAGTGTTAGGCAGTGACCGATATAAATAGTTAGGATGGAGATGCAAGCCAGATTCGAGGTAATGGAGGAAACCATGCGGGCTATGCAGGCTGAAATCGATCGGCTGGCCGCTGAGAACGACCGCCTTAAGTTGGCTCTCAACGGAGAGAAAATCGACTGGGCCCACGCAATCCCCCACCCCGCGAACTTTGACTCGAATCGCCAGGCCCATCCGGCCACCCCGGTGGTTACTTCAGCTACCCAAGCCCCTAAGGCCGCCATGGGACCGCCACCACCACCGCCGCCGCCGGTAGTAGCAATCCCCTTGCCTCTTTCCCAGGTCCCTAAGGCCACTCCGCCCAAAAAGGGCAAAAAGTCTGTAAAGGCAGCCGCGTCTGCCCCCGGCAACCCTCCGGCCCTTCAGGCCCGTCCCTCAGCGGTTTCAGGCGTGCGGAACTCACGTTCTCGCTCCCCAGGGAGCGACCCTCCTCGCAAGAGGAAGGAGTCCCGCTCGCTCCCGCTCTACCCGCTCCCGATCCCGCTGTCCCAAGGAGACCGAAACAGAATTACAAGACCGACTGCACTGTTCTGCAGACGATATGGACACGTCAGGATGGGAAACTCTAGATGGAAGCCGTAAGGGAAAACGTACGCGGCCGAAGTCTCCGCGAGCTGATTCGTCGGCGAAGAAAGCTCCGCGGACTCCTGTCGTCCCCGCGCCTACTGCGCTGGCCTCTCCGACCCGTAGTGCCACTCTGGCAACGGTCGGCGGGTCTTCGGCTCCCAGCTCGACTGCGACCTCAGCCATCAACCCCGACAAGCCGGACTCTTGCGTCCTAATTGACGCGCAAAGATGGCCAGCTGCCCTCGCAATAGCCAGACAGCGGGGCATCCGAGTGCTCAATTCGGATACATTGAAGCCGCCCTTGGAAGGGCTTCGTATTACGGTCCAGGGACCTGAGGACTATCGCGCTCTGACCCGTCTCTTCGATGAGCTGTCGATGGCTTACAACCGGAGACAGTCCGCCGAAGAGAAAGGCTATAGAGCCATCGTCCGGGGGCTCCATAAGGATATCCCGCAAGATGAGATATTCGCGGATCTCAAAAGTAAGGGGATCCCGATCAGGGAGCCACACCCCATCCGAGCCGGAGTCCCGCAAGGCTCCGTGCTCTCTCCCACTCTTTATTCGTTATTCACGAACGACATTCCCAGGCACCCTAAAGTGCAACTGGGGTAGTTCGCGGACGATACCGCGCTCTTTTCGACTCATTGTAAGTACACTTTTATCCGGCGATACCTCCAGGAGGCAATCACTGACCTAGGTCGTTGGTTTAATCTTTGGCGTATCGAAGTCAATCCGGAAAAAAGCACTGCGATAGTCTTCCACCCGTCTGACCGCGTTAGCACGCAAAGGCATGTGGCTCCGATCCAAATGTTTGACCAACCCATCTCCTGGGCCAACGAAGTCAAATATCTTGGAGTACCCTCGACAGAAAACTGACTTTCTGTAGCCACTTCAGTAGGGTACGCAACCGTGCGTTGTTCGTGCTAGGAAGGCTTGGGCCGATGATTAACAAGTTTAGTAAAATGTCACTTAGAAATAAGCTGACACTCTACAAAACTTGTGTTCGTCCAATCATGTCTTATGCAAGTGTAGCTTTTGCTCACGTGCCTATGACATCGCTCAAGCCGCTTCAGGTCATTCAGAATCGTTTCCTCCGTAGGGCGACTGGTGCTCCGTGGTACCAATCGAACCTCAGTCTGCACCACGACATGGGGATTAGCACCATGTATGGTTTCTTTAAGCAGACTGCCAGACGTTATTTTGACAACGCTTCCCATCATAGGAATCCGTTAGTTAGGAAGGCTGTCGACTACGTTCCCATCCCTCCCCCTCTGTCGTTACTCGGCGATCACTGATTAGGAGCCGCATGGTTCGGCGTCCTAGGCACACATTTACGGACCCGGACGACGTAATCACAGCGTCCATCGAAAGATGGAACGCTGCGCTTACGGCGTCCAACTCTGACACGACGCGTACACTTAGGCATTCCCGCCGGCGGGGACGTCCACCGCGCGATCGCGACAACAATGACACATATAGTCCCTATTCGTCCCGGTACCGCCGCACACCGGGTAGAGTCAGTCCGATCCAGGTCGGGCCTAGCTGAGTTTCTTGCTGGACTCTTCTCAGCTAGGCTAGGGTTAGTGAACCAGCGACAAAACTCCCAGTAGCTCGATTCCACGCACACCTCAGATTCGGTGAAACCGCTCAACCAATCTCACTGGAGCGCAAACTCTTAGAGTATTCCAGTGTTCCAAACCACACGCGTGGTCGTGCCGGAGGTTTTCCCCTGGATTTTCCTCAGGCTACTCTCCAACAGCGCACTCCTATCGCTTTATTGGGCCTGGCCAATAAAGTCACAGTCAGGTTCAAAAAACAATTTTTTTCGGGGTGCTGGTAGCGTCATATGATTTTTTTGGGTCCTAAGAGTCATGGTCATGGAGGTACGATTTTATTATTGTTTCCTAAACTACTCAAAATCTGACATTTGAAGCCTCATAACTTTTTTGTGTATGCTTTGAATTGCATATTTTTTTATTTAATTGTCTTTCGTGTACGTATTTGTGCTCATAAAATACGATTACTTGATACAACTTACACTATAAAATGAGCACATGGGCCTTTTTATTAACAAACTAAATGAATTTACGAAAGCATTTCCTCTTCTAAATTGGTTGTTTTTAAATAACAGCTATTGCGAGTTACATTTTATTTTAAAAACCACTTTTTTTATAAGTTTCTAATGGTGTACTACACACTTCAATAAATTATAAAAACCGCACTCCAAATAAGGTTTTAGTCAGAAAGTCGCACTTATCTAACAAAGGATTTGTCGAGGTGCTCTCGAACTTCTATTACAAAATCGTACTTCCATGGCCGTGACTCTTAGGACCCAGGGTACAAGGGTGGAAACGTAGCGAAGGACTCTACCACCACCCCTAAAATGGTGATGGTCCATGTGCCGAACATTCTGCATAACACCAGTACTCCACAGGACAGTAAAGTGATTAATAAAGGATTCCATTTTTAATTAAGAAACTTTCTTGAAAATACAACGTCATTGTCAAGCAATCGTTGACATTAATGTACACTTAATTAAAATGTGTGCATCTGTTGCATAATTTAACGGCATAACGATTCCAGGGAGACAAACCACTGTATTACAATGAATATTAAATTCGTGCACACAAAGAGAATTCAATTAAGCTGCTTGCTTATTTTCATCACGACAGCGCTGCAATATTTTATAAATTTCTAACCGGTAGGCATAATTTTCAGGGTCACGTTAACACTTTCAGTGCCAAGAACTCCCCTGGGGAGTTCTCTGCTCGTAGACGCGTAGCCGATAACATGCGTTTCCTCGTATGTAGAGGAAATTCCGTAGCGCTAAGAAAAACTTGGCAGCGAAAGTGTTAAATTCCGTCAAATGCGGTAAAATAGGACTTCTAAGGGTTACTTGGGACACCTGTTTTACCAGGAACTAGTAATGTATGTGTTTGTCTCTAGAAGTAATCCCGGCATTCAGCTTGCGTCAATTAGAGGTAGAGGTTTACCTACAGACTGACACATATTTATATTACAATTTCTGGTGAAAACGGGTGTCTCAAGTAATCCTTGAATGTTCCATTTTATCACTTTTGACGATAGCCCTTCACAACTTTATTAATAAAGATGAAAGCAATAAAATGTTGCCTGCAGTATTTTACTAGGCGTTCACGATAATCTGATAGAAATCTAGTTAACAGCAGTCTCCTTGATCACAGGACTGATTCAAACGGTTACTTAAGGAGTTTAAATTTTAATAGTTATATATAGATTCTTTAAACCATCACAAAACTCTGTTGTATAGCTAAGAAACGGGAAACAACAAATACTTTCTGAAAGCCCAATAAAGAAAATAGTCGGAACAAACGACCACAAATTACTAAAAGAACAGTACGAAGTTTGATTTGGACAAAGAAAGGGCGGGTGGAACAACAAAGTACGTAAACAAGCAGACTCATTGGTTTTATTTGAAAAGTTTAGATGGCCGGTTTACTACCTTTTACAGATAGTTTATTTTAATATAAATATGTTTTAAACCTAAATCCTATCGCCGCTATGACAGCAACACCTTACATAATATAGTCGATGATAGAGTGAATAATAATGTATAATATTGAAGACAAGCCATTAGTCGGTAGGTATAAGTAATAAATACCTCAACCAAAAGGTTAGGTATTTTTTTGACTGACTATGAACTGAACCAAAACAAATTCGGCTCTACTCGTTAGAAGTAATATTACAGGACTAACGAATGAAAACCTTATGTTTGGTACTTATACGTTTATTGTACCTCTAATATTACATTATGACATCTTTTCTCTAAGACTAAAAACCAAGTTGCTTAATTGTCTTAATGCTATTACTGGTCTAATAATATTTTATTGCGTCCATCAAGCGACACAGCATTACGAGTCGGTGGCGTTGAAGCGGAGTGTGTTGCCAACGATCCGAATGATTTACGAAAATCGTCAAGACGTCAAAAGCACTCGAGATCGACACAGCGGCGTAGCATTCGCGAGCAATACAAATCATGTACCTAACATGGCTACTACATCGTCATATATATTCATATCAATATTCACTTATTGAATATAAATAAATCGGCAATTTGCCGGTTTTGCCGTGTGCAACCTATATGCTGTTATGCTGTTATTAAAATTTCGCTCCTATGAACACAAAATGCCACTAGGTATATCGTAATCAATGGAATGTAAGTAACAGTATGATATAAAAGTAATATTTTGTATCGCAGTTTTGAAAGTTTTCACTGACTATGCGTTTCAGTTTCTATATTCGCCTGAATTGTCGTCGACTTTGTTGTTGTACATAAAAAGACCTAGCTTCGTAGCTTTGTAAGATTAACATATGATTCGTCTAATCACTATTCGTAACTAGTAGGCTCGTAGGCTGAGATAAGACCTACTCATTGTTCCGCCCAGTACGTCCCAACAAGTAAATTTCCTCGGCGAAAATGGTTCTATTAATCCACGCGATCAATTGCGTCGGATGACACTGTCCCGTCATTATTGAGAAGTTAATTAATCTTTGTCAATGCCCGTTTACAAGTCTGTTCCTGCTATAAGTTTTGCTCCAAGTATCATCCTTTCCAAAGGCGGAACACCTTTTGTGTAACTTCAAGATGCAAGCCGGCAGATATTATTTGATGTTATTCTGTTCCCCGCTGATAACCGAAAAATGAAGTCTTATAATGTCTATACAACGGTACATTAGCTTGATCCGCTTATACATTCCAAGCATTTAGTGAGGTAGTGTCGGTAGGTGGGTTTACGGCCTGTTAAATTGATGCGCCAGTTTGCGGCCACTTAGATGAGTTGATGAACTGAACTACTAATTAAAACGCATACGACTCACTATAACTTTAGGGCATGTAAAAATGTAAATATCTTTAATTGAAAAAACTTCGTTCTTCAGAAGGCCGCAAACTGACGCAGGCCGCTAACTGGCCTAGCTACCCTATATGTAAGTAGTACCGTACATAGGGTATATAACCAGTCATGTTGCGCAAAATCTGAATTCTCCCCACTTAGTTCACATTGAACTAGTAAATTATAGATTAATTATCGTTAAATTGTTGTAAATTTAAATTGGTATTGAAACGTAAAATAAATTAATAAGAACCGGCCAAGTGCGTGTCGAACCACGCACAATGAAGAGTTCCGTACCAACATCTACTAGTCCACATTTAAAATCACTATCCAATACATTGCATCTAAAAAAGTCGTATCTTCATAGTGAACTCACTGCACTTACGACCTTTTGTTTGGGCAAGACAGTTTTTAAGCGAAAACACAAAAACCGCAAAACCTATATTGTTCAAACCAAAAATCGTTGAAAGTATTTACTAATGCACACCACCTCAATTTTTTTCAGAATTTTAAACTTTATAGTTTGGAAATTAGAGGGGGAAGGGGAGACTTTCTATGACTTTGACAGCTAATATCTCACCAACGGTTGACTTAAATGGACAAGTATTTTACAAACCTCCATATCATTTTTAAAGGCCTATCCATCGATACTCCACACGACATAGTATTGAATTTTTTTTTCATCCACCGGTTACATGTATGTTGTGGCAGACAAGCGTACGGTCCACCTGATGGTAAGCGACCACCGCAGCCTATAGACGCCCACAATTAAATATTAAATATTTTATAAAATATTTTTTTGTAATTTCACATCACTTTTACGCAGCGGTTCATAGAATACACGTTCCTACCAAATTTCATAATTGTAGAGCTAATAGTCTCCGAGTAAATCGGACGGACGGACGGACAGATATGACGAATCTATAAGGGTTCCGTTTCTGCCATTTTGGCTACGGAACCCTAAAAACGGTCTGGTACTAGGGTGGCATAAACGAACGCACGCATGTAACTTTTATTTTATTTTATTATTTAAGTATCTTTACTTGCTGGATTTTTTCTGCTGGCTTTTTATCGCGGTTCAAGAGATAAATCCCTACCCGTTCAAGGTGGAAAAGTGAGGTCTTTGGCTAAGCCTACGGGCTACCGTAACAGGTAAACTCTCATACATAATGAACAGAGCACCTCAGACGCGCACCATGTCTGAGCAGCATCCGCACAAAAAGGGTTAACTGATGTAGTGCGCATCACTAACAGTAGCAGCAGTGCTATACAATATCGCATAGTATGCCTATTTACAGTATTACAGTAAAGGTGTAACGAAGACATAAACACTTTTTAGGGTTCCGTAGTAAACAAGGAACCCTTATAGTTTCGCCATGTCCGTCCGTCCGTCCCCCGCTTTCCTCAGTAACCGTTAGTACTAGAAAGCTGTAATTTGACATTTATTTATTTAGGCAAGGTAACAAAATGTAAATTATTTCAGACATATACAATAAATAAATAAAATAAAATAAATAAATAAATAAATATTAGAGGACAATCTTACACAAATCGAACTAGCCCCACAGTAAGCTCAAGAAGGCTTGTGTTATGGGTACTAGACGACGACATATTTAATAGATATAAATACTTAAATACATAGAAAACATCCAAGACTCATCATTTCAACCGAAAGACGTCCACTGCTGAACATAGGCCTCCCCCAAATGGGGGGGATTTGCCATAGTCGCCACGCT
This sequence comes from Epiblema foenella, assembly GCA_963556455.1. Taxonomy (NCBI): domain Eukaryota; kingdom Metazoa; phylum Arthropoda; class Insecta; order Lepidoptera; family Tortricidae; genus Epiblema; species Epiblema foenella. Next base: position 13,499,246 of record OY747102.1, read on the forward strand.
TGGCAAGCGGGTTGGCGACTGCAGTTTGATGGTGGTAATGATCGAAGGATGCTGCTGCCCACCCTCCGATTTTCCCTTATTCGCCTCCTACGAAACCCACGGGAAGAGATGGGGTGGCGCAATTCTTACCCGGCAACCACACGGGTTTTTGCCCTGACTGGGATTCGAACCCAGGACCGTCAGCTTCACAGGCAGGTGCACTACCCACTAGGCTAAACCGGTCGTCACAACCGGTCAACCGGTAGTTACAATAGCTTAATAAGACAAGTGTTAAATTTACATTTCAATAATAACCAAGCACAACTTTCTAATGACATGCTAATAACAAATTATAAGAATTAAATTTAATGAGATCATGTATTAGTAAATTACTTAACTATGAGACAATTTTTAACGCTATTTTTGAATGAGTTCAGACTTAAACGAAAAATATCAACGTCTTTACAGATTTTATTATAAGATGTGGACATACGTGCCAATGGACTATTTTGAGTGACATTGTTGGAAGCTACAAGTACTAGAAACTGAGCAGGGCTGCGACTTGGTTTAGGATATACCCGAAAGTATATGTTACTGACGACATGAGTATATATCAATGACGCCGACAAAACGGTAGAATAAAATCATTAAAAAAATTTTTTTTTAGGGTACCTCCCCTACATGTAAAGTGGTGGTGCAATTTTTTTTCTTCCAAACCCCATCGTGTGGGGTATCGTTGGATAGCTCTTTGAAAAATATTATAAGGTTTCAAATTTTTTTTGATTCAAGAATCGGTTGGCGTGATATTAAGCTTTGAAGTGGTAATTCTTGCTATGGTCAAGTGTCCCCCCCCTACCAGCTAAACAGTGGCTACTAGGCATGTGAAAAAAATCATGGTAGTAGTATATACGATTAATTTAAAAGGAAAACTATCACAGCTAAGTAGACATTACCGTAAAGGGCAAAAATATGTATACAACACAACATCTCAAAAAAGTACATCATCAGTAGTAAGACCGCATATGACCGGTGACGTGATGGACGGGCAACTACGGAACCCTAAACTGTCCGTGGCCCGACACGCACTTGGCCGGTTTTTTGTAGGTACGGATGCCTAAAAACTTGATCGAGCATGGGAAACAATTCCCATTACCCGGTAATTCCGCGAACTGCCGTAACAGTACACAAAATACTGTGTGACACAATAATAATGTCAACGTGTAATGGGGGCTATCGCGTATGAATTCGCCGCTAGAGGCGCTAGTGTAGCGTGAGGTCTCCGAAATGTCAAATTTCACTCTTTGTGGTTGCGCTACGCGGGTTAATTTCTAATTAGAGCAATATGGTGAGTATTTGGCTATACCTGAGTTTGATTATGGCAAATATGAGTTACGAGTCAATGACTGTCAGTTCTTTGAGACAGTTTTGTCTTTCGGAAACTTACTTCCTCCTTTTTTTCCGAACAAAACGGGACTGCGCTACAATGCGGAGTGTTGGATATTTTTGCGGTACGGTTTTATATGATTTAAACGTAAACTTCGTTCTCATACACATAATAACCAATAAAAGAAAATTGACAGCTGGACCTTACTCGACAGTGGCGCCAACTGGTGAGCACAAAAACGATAGCCCTCATTGAATAGCAAGAATAGGTAAATAAAGAATCGCCGGCACGGGTGACAGCGCAACAGTGTCAACCCGCGCGAAGTGATCTCTCGAGAGCGATCATCAACGTGCTGAGTGTGGATCGTACATCTCTTTTGTACGAGATTAAAGAGGCGATGGCGTGGGCCCATCCCATCCATCTCCGTTAATGCTGTTTCGATGCCAGCGGCGCTCATCCACCCGCGCACCCAGCTGCGCGAATCACAAATTTTCTCCATTCACCTCACTACTCATTCTAAGTGTAATTTGACCTCGAGACTCATAAAAACTATACGCAATTGGAGCTCGGAAATACAGTAGTTAACAACAGGCGTTGTCGTAAGCGTTGTGAACACATGCCCAGTATAAACGCCTCGAGCGCGCCCATGATACATGACCGAATCGCTTGCATCGAAAATATTATCGCGGATATCTTTCCGAACGCACGAATTTTGCGCTTTTGTCGCGCAAAATGAAATTCACTAGTGCTACTATAAAAAATCACTACTCTAGGTCAACCGGGTTAAAGGCGTCTTTGTGAAAAAGCGTTTAAATGAGGTTTCTTTTTAAATACGTGAGACACAGCAGCTCCCGCGCCCTCTAGTTACAATCACTACAACAACAACTTGGAGGACATCAAATGACAGACGGCATTTTGACGCCTCGTGTTCGAAGTATTGAACATTTTGGAATTTAATGTAGCCGACCAACAGTTTGCGCTACTAGGTGAACTAAGTGAACTAAATCCATTCCCGCTATAAGTATATTTAATAAGCCTAGCGGGAATGGATTTAGTTCACTGTAGCGGTAAGTACCAATGTCCCCAAAAACAAAAATGATTTGCAACTTTTGGAGTCAGCCATGGGAAAATGCGTCTATAAAATTACAGACGCAACTTGTCCAATTTTAGTAATTTCTATCTCAGTTCATTAGGTATGCTTTTTTGTCCCTCGCAATATTAGTTATACATTACATTATTCTAGGTGTTGCGAATATGTGCCAAGAAGTACTTTTCAGAAGTAATTATTTCAAAACTAACGGACCCGGCGAACTTCGCAAAGCTTAAGCCGTCATCTCCCAATGGCGGTTAGGTTAGGAAGGCGGTTACGTGTCATCAATGTATTCAAACCTATGGGCTTAATTTAAATTTGGCGCCAATGTGGACAAACAGGACGACTAATTAAGAGATGTCAGAACTGTACTACATCCATATCAGTCTTCTAATACATCACAATTTAGTCAATAATAAGTCCGTCCCCCTTGGTGATTCGCTAATCCTCCTTCTATCTAATCCTCTTTCTACGTAGGATTGTCATAGTAATCGATGTGCGTAGATCTTCAATGTGCGGAATCCGAAACGCACTTGGCCGGTTTTTCAAAACAAATCACGGACAACATATATTGTATACAGTATTTTCTCTGTACATATTTAAATATCTTTCTAAATTCTAACATCCTATTTTCCATTTAATTTCTATTCTATAATGTCTATTAATACTATTTTTATAATATCGTATGTTGAGACAATCACACGGAAATCCACTTTTGTTGACATAAATCGGATAGTAGATAAGCCGTGCATTAAGCGAACCTTGTGATTAACATAATGAAAAGAAAACTAAAATCGAAAATGTTCACATATTTCCAAAAACTAATGAAACATATAACGAAAACAAAATAATTGCAGCCGAATAAAAACTAGCCTATGACAAGGGGAGGATAATAATCTACCTGTATAACAAAAATTGTATAAGTCGACAGAAGTTAACTTGTCAATTTTGTTACTAATAGTACGCCCAACGAAGGAAAATTGGCGGAAATAATTCGTGTGTAACCAAATTTTGCCACAGTTGTAGGTACAGATGTCCTAAATAACATACTAAAAGTACTGGCGGATTGGGGAGGAGCTAACAAGTAGGAGGGTGTAAAGGTATTTTAAAACAAAAGATATAGTATTTATCTCTCAACGAGTTTTAAACAACGACGGACAGACAGATGGTCGCATGAGTGACACAATAAGGATCCAAACGGAGCCCCCGTTTGGATCCTTCGGGTACGGAAACCTAAAAATGACCATTTATTGTCAACATTATGCGTCAATAGGCGCGTCCCCCACAGGCGAGGCATTGCACTCCTGAAAGCTAGCTCCTGATAGAGTGACAAAATCAAGGTCATTTATTTTCTTAGAGACACAGAGGGAAGTAGTTGGACAATAAAAAAAACTTATATTAATTTAAATATGGCACACATATAGTCCTAAAAATCTAATTATGTCCTCTAGCCGCCCACCATATGCCACGAATGAAAACAAATGAAACTGTGTATAAATTACATTGGAAGAGGCTACCTTTTAATAGGTCTTTGAATCATCATCGTCGTCGTCGTCTACAGTATCTTCTATAAACTTACCTCCTTTTTAATTAACACTGTATCCTCTACTTCGTTGGGCGTACTATAAAGAGTTGCATAAAATACACAACGTAAGAGTATTTCGGTACGTTTTATATTTTTTCCTACTTATATACCTAATATGAGGTTAACAAAAACGTTCAAAAATCGTGACGCCTTTATCACGTTTGACCTTAGTGCGGTCTTTAAATTGTGTAATTTTATCCAGATATTTTTCGGCGAAAACTTAAACAACAAAAATTTATATTTCCCTTTATCTTTGAAGATGATGATCCACTGTAAGTATTTATTAATTTATTTACAACCTTCATTAAAACTTTGCAAACTCGTAAAAAACATTTTCATGTTGCTTCTCAATGCTGTAAGCTGTTTTTTTGTCGTTAAGCTGTTTCGACAGTATTTTCTTTGCTTTGAATTATTTAAAATGGCAAAGTTAATGGAGGATTTCTTAGTAAAAAAAAATATTGCTTTACACTCGACAGGTATACTCACTAAGCATTATGTCATGTACCCGAGTAATTTAATAAATAAAACAATACGCTTTAACAGTTTTGTAGGTTTTTAATTAAGTATTTCACGCACTGATATTCAAATAATAAATACCTGGTTCACTTCACTCAAAAATAACAATGTCCTTAAAAAAATAATACTACCATTGCCATGGGTCAATCAGCACCAACTATCTTCTATGACGTACGTGGGGTAGGACCTGAAACAAAAAATTGACATATAAATGAAATGCTACGTGAATTTAAAATAGTAGGCTGAATAAAATATGTTTTATATTAAATACCAGCAAACTAGGCAATTTTTACAGCAAATATGTATATAGGTATTATAGGTTCTTAATACCTGTAACCACCATAACCACCACCGTATCCGCCGTAACCGCCGCCGTAGCTGCGTCCGTATCCGCCTCCGTAGTGGTAGCCACCTCCGTAGCCACCGCCGTATCCGTAGCCACCGCCGTATCCGTAACCGCCGCCGAATCCTCTGCCACTAAGAGCGCCGGCTGCCAGCGCGCCGCCGACCAGACCCGCCTTAGCGCCGATGAGGCCGACGCCGAGAGCGCCGGCTCCGAGAGCGCCGGCGCCGAGCAGACCGAGACCGCCCAGACCGATAGCGCCAGCTAAAATGTAGTCGGGTTTTAAATTGGAGTACTCAACTAAACTAACAGTTATTTGTATAACACTAACAATTTAAAATGGAGTTCGATTTGTAGCAATGTGAGACAAACGAAGAGAGTATTTTTTAAATAAGTATGTACCTACTTATTCAGACTGCTATACTTAATCAGTTTCAATGGTACATAATTGATTGTGACGAATAGTAGTACTCGGGACTTGAGCATGTCGTTGTGAATAAAAGGCCGGGGTTTTCCAAAGTGGAGCGCGGGTACCCCCAGGGTTACTCCAGTCATCCAGCCATCATCATAAAAATGATAGGACTTTTTCTTAAATAAAGAGGTTCTCAGTCATTTGGAAAATTTAATAGGGGCACATAAGGGTTTACAAGTTTGTGTCTTCCAATATGAATTGAATTAATAATATCTATGATAATTTCAGAACAGCGGTTACTTGCTATAACATACCACTCTATCACATTTTTCATGTACAATAGATGATGATAACTTTATTGATGCAATTGTTACAAATTTTCTCCCATTTTGCTAAATGTTCAACCTTTGTGATGCCTTTATGTTGGTTGATAGTGCAAATTATATCGAAATTATGAGAGTGTACATAGCGAGCGATTTCATTCGAATCAACAACATAACCGTAGCAATATATATATATATAGTGTGTAGAGATTTAAATACATATTATTTCTTCATTTTAAATACGCATAAATCTTCAAATACATGCTCAAATTGAACGGCTGCCACTTAACGTATTCACTCAATTTCATCATCTTAATACGAAGTTCATGGCTGAGACCGTCTGCCAAATTATGCAGCCTATCCACGGTAAATTAAAATATTTCATAGTAAATGAACACACACACACACACACTCTGATTAGCTCACCTATATTCCCACTAGATAAAACAATCAACCATCAATCTCTGGAGGTAGAAAGTAAGTCGTTCTCCAGGGATCCACGTGATCCCACGTAATGTATCCGCGCGGAATGTCGCAGGCCCGCATATCAATGTCGCACGAACCCCTAGTGGTAAACCCATTCTAAATACGCGTATATATGAACGGTTTCACTTAAGTACCGAAATGTAATGTTCGTAGTGTGATCTTTAAATGGAACTAGATGAGCGATCTAGAAGGTATGCGAAGGATAATCATTAGTCAATGTTATGTTATTTTGTCTAATTATGATTAGCTACGATTAAAGAAATAATAATGTCAATTCCATGGAACAGATTTAACAAAGACTGTAATAAAACGCCTTTATTTTAATCAGGTTATTTTCCAGGTCATAGCGGGCTACTGAGGCACTGGTCCTGTCTATAAGTTTAGGTACTAATGTAATTGTATAAGTCTTAGTACTAACAATCTATGAATCTTGCTGGTTGTCCGAAATAAATGCATTTTATTTTATTTCATTGTTTTTTTTTATGATGAACAGATTAGAATTTTTCTACTTTGTATATATTTTACTTCCAAAAATTGTATTTCAATTCTTTATTTACCTAAATTATCAAACTGAATATCTAGTTATATAAACTTTCATCCCTTGTTTTACCCCCTTAAGGGATGAATTTCGAAAAATCCTTTAATATCCCTAGCCTACGTTATAAATGTAACGGACTGTGTAAAAATCAACTCTCTAGCGTTAGTAGTTTCGGCTGTGCGTTGATGAGTCAGTCAGTGAGGACTTCTTCTTTTATATATATAGATGTAAAATGGGCCAAATTATTTGACTATAAAAATTCTCAGTAAGGGAAATGTGGCAATAATTTCATGGGCCAGTGTTAATGTTAATTTCAAATATTCGATGTTAAACGGACTAACTTTAAGGTTACAGTCGTAATTATTGAGATTACACTTTTAATACATTGACGTGAACGCACATATGCGTAGCCGGCAGTAAATGTCTTAAAACGTTATCTTTGGCTTTATACTTCAGTGAACGTGATGCTCGGTTGGGTCTCAGAAAAATAGAACAAAAGGCTTGACTTTTATTGGCCTCAGTAGTAGCTTGAACTTTTGAAAAAACTAGTTTTTGTTCCGAATACGGTCTGTGCTTAAGCTAAAAGTTAACTATGGTACTAGTCGTTAACCGTTCCAATTCTTTCTCGCAATTTTTCGGCTTTCAATTCAGCTAGCTATTAGATTTTATGATTAGAAAAATAAGCTTCAAGCATTTATTCGTGACAACACAAAACAGTACCTACAGACAACCTACCACGCACCAACACCTAGGACAAATACCTCTCAGTATACTTGTAACCAAAATGAGAGAGGTTTCAAAAACCAACCATTGTAACGTATCCGAAAACAAAAATTGTATAAATTTTACGGAAAAATCGCAATACAAGAATGTAGTTACTATAAATGGAATCCCATAAAAAAAACATTCCATGTAAAAATAGGCCGTCTCGAAACTCTTTCACCGTAAAAAGTTGTGAGATATTACGTAGAGCCAAATCAGGCATTCTTATTAATCTTTAGTTGCTTGCTAAATAAAAATTTGAGACCCCATTCATTAATTTTGGCATACCTAAAACTATACATATAGTATTGTGTGGTTGCCAAGTCACAAAATTTTTAGAGCAAATAAAGATTAATTAATAATAATGCCTGACCTGGCTCTACGTAATATCCCATATCTTTTTACTGTGTAAGAATTTCGAGACTTGGCCCCAATTTTTTACAGGGAATGTTTTTATGGAATCTCACTTCTTTTTGTAGGTTAATGTGTCAATACAAATTTATGAATGTATCTGGAACTAAAAAAAATCATAGATGCAGGAACTACCAAAGTATAACTTTGTATCGCATGTATTTGTATAGAATTAGAAACTTACTTATGCAGATTGTTTATCTCTGAAACGTGACAATTGCAATATTTTTAGGATTGTAATGACATGATAGGCTAAAAACTTATTACGTTTAAAATTTGGAGCTTGTGAGTCTGTTAGAAGTACCTTAGAATTATGATGATCAGTCAGTGAGTGAGTGTGTCAGTGGCAAAACTATTAAGGAATCTTGACGGGCAATAATAGTTCTTAAACTACAAGTTCAAATTGAATGTTATTGAGAATGTATCTAAGTCACATTATGCCCTATATATTACTGCAGATTCAGGGTTCTAGCTTTAGCCAGCACAAAATTACAGGATGTTGAAAATGCCCTAAATGGCTTTGAGAGAAGGATGATGGCGGGGGCACTGCTCCCAGATATATTTCGGGTAAGGTATAATTCAACATAAGCAAGCAATTTTCGATGTCATGTTCCTTCAAAGATGCTTTCTATGTATTTACGTGTTTTTTTTTTTTTGAACCTGAATGTGGCTTTATAGACCGGGCCCAATAAAGCGATAGGAGTGCGCGGCTGGAGAGTAGCCTGGTGGTAGGTTTGGAACACTGAAATACTCTAAGAGTTTGCGCTCCAGTGAGATTGGTTGAGCGGTTTCAACCGAATCTGAGGTGTGAGTGGAATCGAGCTACTGGGAGTTTTGTCGCTGGTTCATTAAACCTAGCCTAGCTGAGAAGAGTCCAGCAAGAAACTCAGCTAGGCCCGACCTGGGTCTGGGTTTTCGAATATCTTCCATGTTATTCTCTTTATTTATTAATGTACTTTATAATAATTATATAAAAAGTCAAATTTGTAACAATATTTACAAAACATAAAGTCATTGATAAAAAAACAAAATCACGGATGTTTTATCTTGTCGTCTATCACGCGATAACCGTGATTATCATGGGATAATTACCAAGTAAGTGCCTCTTCTGCCTCGGGCCCTGCACGACGTCAGTGGGTCCCGCCACGTAGACGGGCACCACCTGCGCGGGCTCCTCCGGCTGCACCGGCTGCAGCGCCGCGATCAGCGGGCTCGGCTCCAGCGCCACCGCCGCCGCGCACGCCACTAGTACTCCCAACGCTACTGTGTACACCTTCATTGTGATCTGCAGCAAAATAAAAAATACTTTTTTTATAAAAGGCTGTAATTTTAAGTAATCATACTTATTGTATTGACGTAATAAATTAGGTTTCCTAACCAATTAAAGGTACCATTTGAAGGTAACGATTCTATTATCTGTTAATTAGTAGTAAATATACAATATTGTACTTCGTACTAAATGGCATACATTTTCAATTTCATACATTTTAATTCACAAATCTATTATTAGAGTACTTTAGTAACTAAGAAAAAAGACACAAACATGGGAGCTTTCAGGTGAGAAACGGATGTAACGTATTAGGAGCGCTTAGGACAAACTTGTGAAGCGGGAAAAACGCGGGCGCTCGCAGATACTGATTTCGGGCGGCACATACCAGACACTTGCCCTGTTCTTTACCACACTTCTCCCCCTTACAATTTTAATAAAATTACACTAGAATAATGAATTGGTGTGAGTTGTACTTATTATCTTCTAATAGGAAATATCAATTGACTTTACGCATTTTTTTCCTTTCTGAACTATGTAATCAAAGACAAGCGAATTAGCATGATGATATTGATGATGTTTTAAAATCGTTTTAATAGTAATTTAGCTTATTTGATAAGCATTGTGTTCAAACAAGAAGTGTGTTATTTGTACTGAGTATAACCACTGTACCTAGAATTAGAGTGAGACATATAGATATTTGGAATTAGCAGTAGGTATAATCGTATAGCAGAACAAATTAATGGTTTTTGGTTAAGAGCAATACTAGACATCGTTTATTTGATAATTTTGCTACTACTTATTAATTCTGAATGAAAATACAGTTATAATACATGTTAAAAAGGAAATAACTTTTTCATTAACTACTAAGCACTAATTATACAGAAATATGTATTCCTTTCATTTTTCTGTATGTATTCCTTTCATTTTTCTATGTCTGTTTTTTTCCCCAATAAACAAAAAAAAAAAAAAAAAAAATTATAACGAACTGTAGGATGACCATAAATAATGATTTAGATTTATTTATTTACAATATACGATTACATTATAAATTAAATGTCATGTAGCATTAAGATAAATTCAGGTCACTTCAAATGTAATAAAGCAGTCATGAATAGTGTCTAATTATTTTAATTAACACATAATCGCGAATTTAAAATATTGAGCTCGTCCTTATTACAACTTTAAATTAGTCGTTGCAAAAAAAATGTATAACGATACTTTTCTATTAAGGAAATATTAGAAAATAATATGACCCACCTGTTTCAAAATCTTCGGCTAGCACACACTCAAACCGGTACTAATCTACTGCCCAGTGAGATCCTACCTCCGTCTTATATAGAACGACCCGCGACCACACATACGGATATATGTCGTCGTCCTGTGAAATAATATGTCACGTCACCATCCAAAACCCCCCACCTAGCATAATACTAATATATCAATAAGAAGATACACGATAATAGGCCAGGTGTAGCCACGCGTTCAATATTCATTAGTATCTATTATAAATATAATAACGTTGATGTTGATTGCTATGGTTATCTTCTCGAAACTGATTCATGCCATGCATCTATGATACTTTCCGCTGTTAGAGTTCACTTTACAACTGTTTTGCATTGTTGCTTCACTAAAACAATTATGTAGCATACTGTGTGTTGGTGTAGATACTGTAGATGGGTTAGTTAATGAGAAGCTTTGTGTAAGCTATGATTATTAAGGAATGTTCCTTGTATAAAATAATGCACATGGCTAAATGGATATTTGGCGAAAATCCTATGAACGTTCGATGCACTAAATATTTACTTACATGCAATTGAAGAAGAATTTCTGTCTATTAATTTTCTTATTATGTTGCTTCGACGGCTAATGGTAACAAGTAACAACATATTCATCGTCAATCTTGAAAGAAAAATGAAGAATTTGAAAAAAAAAAATTTCAAGTTCAAGGATCTGAATAAGTTTTCAAAACATTCAAAGATTAATAGAAGCAGTGGATTAATAGGAGGAATGCTAAGTGCCTTTAATCAAAGAGACAATATTAATCTGCTTTCAACTCTACACCTGTATCCTCCTATGCTGATCTCAGACGTGTCTAGGTATATTTGAACAGTCTCGCCATTCTCCTCATCTTAGTGCTATCCCAGTTCCATCCTGAAGTCCGACACCCGCTTCTTCTAGTCCATCTAATCCCAAGAACCTTTAAGGTCATGGCATGGCCATCTAAAATCTACGCGGACGAAGTCACGGGCGGCCGCTGCTATATCATATGGCAACTATCTCCAACCGTGAGGTGTTCGAGAAGAAGAAATTTTATTGCACCGTTTAGCAGCACCCAGGGGTCACGTGTAGGGTAAGTATAGGACGTAGGTGGCTAGTTCTTATGGACGTGGTGCAACTCCGACCGCCCTTGTCAAGCGAGTGGGCAACTTGACTGGTAGAAGTTCTCAAGCCACCCGAAGGCCTCTAATTTGGCTTAACGACTGCTATCATAGACAGCAGCCGGGATAAACGGCGTAACGTGCCTGCCAAAGCCCGGGAGCGCTCAATTAATAACCACTCAAAGCGGTCACCCATCCAAGAACTGACTTGGGCCGACGTCGCATTCCGCACGTGTAACGCGGGCACCGCTGGGCCACGAGCGCTTCCTAAAATGCACTATTATTGCTATATCAAAAAAAAAACAAAACATTTATTCTGCATATAGGCCTAAAGGGCACTTTTACGTCAAAATCTACCTATCTATATCAATTAAAATAATACAATACCCAGCAATACTGTAATATAACAATGATTAACTATTAAGGATATATTAATGGTGGAAGAGTTGGTATCTTTTTGGTGTAATATAAACGTTTTCGTCAGACAAGTCAAGTAATCGCACCTACAAAATTTGTGTCATTTAGAAAAGGAGATACGTCAAGTACTTACATTACGAAACGGACCTCTGTATAGTTGAGATATGATGCTCTCGTCAACGGTTTAATCAATGAAAAGGGCAAGTACCCAATAAGACGAAGTGCAATTTATCGTCTCGCTTGATGGAATGTGGAAGTTTTTGTCCAATTTTGCCGAAACGGCCCTTGCGTAGCGACCCGCAGAAGTGATAGCGACATTGACTAAACCTGCTGTCAGACCATCCGCCTCGCTACTATGACAGGTCAGTCACCTTATTGTATGTGTGAATAGATCCACCGACAAGTCGTTGGATTTGGTGACACTGACATCCAGCGTGAGCGTTGTCATACCTATATCACCCTCATTACTTTTCCGGGGTCCACAATATCGTGTTACAATGTCGCAGGGGCTTTTATATATTTTCGAAGTTTTTCTGTTCGATCGCATTCAACGATAATTTTATATTGAGAAATTCACGAATGATAATACATGTTCTTTTATCTGGGTGATTTATAAATGTCGTTTTTGTAGTTTTTGCATGCTAATTATTTTATTTTATAGATGTTATAAGTAGGCGGCAAAGCAGTTATGCCCGGCCAGATTATTTTATTTATTATATGCCCCGTCATGGTGAGGCCGTCCTTAAACTCCGAACGTGCTTTTGAAAGCACGTTATGGTTTTATCCCGATCGTTGTCTGAAACATCAGTGATTACGATGTGGCCTTGGTATTGCTTAAGAGCTTCTAACATATAAATTTGTCTCATTAATTTGCTTACAAATATTTCGTTCCTATCAACGATACTCGAGTAATCGTCTAACAAACATTTTACATACATACACGCATATCAACGTCGGATTATTCTAGTAGATGAGTAGAGAACTGAACGAAGAACTTCGCTCGCTCGTTCAGTAATTTGTTTTTATGTATATTGCAAATTGAACATGTCTGATATATACTTAATCAGTATTTTTAATACTAACTACACGAAACATTTATATATACAAATGAGTAGTGCTAATTCTAGTATTTGATTATGTAATTACCCATTTAGCTACACTCTTTCGCGAGGGGTCATTACCACATCCATTTATAAGAAACCTCTCTTTACGTGATTGTTTAGGTAAGTAAAGCCATTTTTAATAAAGTCAAGTAACACGTGCCACATACCTACATGTGGCATTTTGTTCCTTCACAGCGTAGTGTGAATTAAGTTATACTTTTCTAACTTGGTGACATCACACCTCTAATAGTTTAGTATAGAATCTATCGTATCACACACATGGGTTGACACGTGAGTTCAAACACAATCATAAATTTAACTAAGTAGAATTCAAATGACCACCTTCAATATCTCTAATAGGCATCGAGTCGTGTGTTGTTGTGATTTTTAGCCGTATGTTAGCCGATTTCGACAGTTTTATTTTATGTGCTATTATTTTTATGAATTCGCACCGACAATGGAACTGCCTTTCAACAATCGATAAGAACTGTGACGAATCGAAAGGTGAACATCACTATTCGCTTCATTGGACAGATGAATGAGAATTTCCCCTTACCAAGAAGCCGAGCGAAACAAGCTAAAGTCCATCGTTTTATTTACATTGCGCGTTTAATATAGGCAGGCCCTACCACTTTGTTACTAAAGTAGGTAATGTATTATGAACATGAAGTAATCGTACATCTGTCGCAAATAGACTATTTTTCATGTTACAACTACGACGAATCTAAAATAAATGATTTTAAAATGGAATTAAACATAATTTTAGAAGGAATTTACTTACTTGTGGTAGGAAACATGTCCATTATTTGGGTCAGCATTTTCTGAACAGTTGAAAAATGACTGACTTGAAAAATTGAGTTGTCTACAACACAATACTGAACAACGAGTCATTTTTACGTATTTCAGTTGACGTGTCGCGGCAATGACCGTTCAAGGCGGCCTGAGTGAGACTGCGTAGAAGTTTGACGTTTTGACTACTTTTTGGCACGCGAAGTACGTATACAGGCGACGTCTAGTTAAATTGATGGTCTGTGGTACGTACCAAAAAGAACCCAACGTTCCATTGGCTGTCGATGTGTTTTCTGATTGGTGTATTTAATCTGGTGATGAGGACATTTCTAGCAATGAAGCTAATATATATTGAAGCCACACCCCTTAGGTATCGCCATTTCAAAATATCTGGATTTGCGTGATGATTGACGTGCATTGCAGTATCGTGATAATATGTGATATCACGATACTGCAATACACGTCAACTTTCTTGTGATACTGATCATGATATAAGTGTATCGCATAGTAATAATCACCCTGGAATCCACCCCATAGTAAAAATAAATAAAAATCGATTATTAAAAAAACGATTTTCAAACGTCTTTCGTTTTAGCAGTACTTAAGTAAATCTGTTGTTGGTTGAACATTCACATAATACGCTCAATCAAAAATTGCTATGCGTGGAGATAATAGACACATGTCTTAAGATTATTTGTAGATTATATAACGATTTAACCGACATCCCGTCTACCGACCCTGGGATCCCCGAGATCATAACAAAAGAATGCTATTGTTTATTTTTTTCGCCGGGAGACGACGGCTTTGATACTTTAAAAACAACCATATACTAAATGACACCATATATAAAGTGACACGAAAATAAGTCATATTTGCGAAAATAATTTTTCGTTTAAATTATTAAATGATTAGTTCGGTCAACAACTTTAACTTTATTAAAGTTCAATGTACAGAAATACACAGTACCAACGGTAATATTTACATTTGATGGGTTATTTACATTTGATGGTATATTTCCCGTAGGCACCTACCTTAGATAACAGGTTTGAGTGAAGAAAGGTGTGAATAATCAAGTCGTAATCTTTATTCTTGAGAGTATCTTTTATTGGCTGTGTCGCTGTGATATATTGATCAGAGACCTCTTCTGCGAGTCTAGTTCAGTTGAAATTCTCTTTATAAAAAAAACCGGCCAAGTGCGTGTCAGAACACGCACAATGAAGGTTTTCGTACCAACACCTACTAGTCCACATTCAAAACCACTATCCAATACATAGAATCTATAAAGGTCGTATCTTCATAGGCAACCCACGGCACTGACGACCTTTTGTTTGGTATATTTTTTCACTTCTCATGCTCGAAAAGTGTGTCATATTAGACTTATCAAGCGGGGCTAAAGTAGTTAATACATTTAGCCCCTAGGGAAAATATGAATGCATATTTATGATTTACAAAACATTCTAATTTAGGGGTGTAATTTCCGTTTTGAAAAATCGATTATTTTGCTCCACATTAAAATCGAGAAAAAAATCAATCGATTCAAAATCGTTTTTTTAATAATCGATTTTTATTTATTTTTACTATGGGGTGGATTCCAGGGTGATTATTACTATGCGATACACTTATATCATGATCAGTATCACAAGAATGTTGACGTGTATTGCAGTATCGTGATATCACATATTATCACGATACTGCAATACATTATCTCCACGCATAACAATTTTTGATTGAGCGTATTATGTGAATGTTCAACCAACAAGGGATCTACATAAGTACTGCTAAAACGAAAGACGTTTGTTGATAAGTTGAAGTATAGTCAACATCGAAAATATAAGATCTCTGTAAGTAACTATGTGACAATAAATATTTGAATTTCAGTGCCAAAAATATGCGAACATGGTCTTGATGACAAGAGCTTAAAGTGTACAGATATGTATGTCACTATGGTAACGTAGGTAACTACAAACTTAGACAACATACATCATCAACCTAGAATCATCACATTCAATAATTTCAAAATTCTCGCATGGTAAAATAAGCTTCGGATATACCTGAGGGTCGATTGGTATTTTTTTTTTTTCAGATTTTCCTTCATAAATCGTAAATGAACCTCTGTATATAAAAAAAGGTTTTAGAATGTGTAGTTTAAGCCTTTTCATATGATACAGAACCCTCAAAAATAGTTCTTGTTCCTGGAATAACA
This sequence comes from Epiblema foenella, assembly GCA_963556455.1. Lineage (NCBI taxonomy): Eukaryota > Metazoa > Arthropoda > Insecta > Lepidoptera > Tortricidae > Epiblema > Epiblema foenella. Next base: position 13,515,235 of record OY747102.1, read on the forward strand.
GCTGTCAAACGTGCATAACTTCAATTAGACCAATGTAATCGATTGATTTGAATCACAAGAAAACTGAAATAGTTGAAGTACCTACCTATCTATAGTAGACAGGTAGGTACTAGCATACTTGGTACAGGTAGATAGGTACAGGCAAAGTCATAAATATAGTTTTTTATGTATATGTATTTGCAAATTTAATCATTTTTTTATGTATTTTCTTTTCACTTGACATTCCAATGAGTTCTTCGAAAGTATCTTGTTTCAAATAAAAAAAAGCTATAGAAATCGGCTCAAGACTTAAAAAAATATTGCTGAAAACCCAACTTACATACTAAGTTGTTTGGGCGCGTAAGTTTGTAATAAAATGCCCCGATAGGTAAGTGGTGCTTGCCCATGACGCTTTCTATACTATCCGCTGTTAAGATTTTTCCAGAATTAATGGGTACGTGTATAAATGTTTGTGCGAAACCCTAGGTGCGGAATTCGGACTCGCACTTGACCGGTTTTATACGACGACAGCGCTCAATCGGTTATCCAACTGTTGTCTTTCCAAGCGATGACGCTCTCTAAACACTGCGGTGTCAATTATGTTAAGGTCGATTACTAATCGACAACAAGAAATAATCTCAAATATACACAGTGAATTGGACAACGTTACTTTACTAATTACAATTTGCGAGTATAGTTTGTTTGATTGAAAACGGCCAAAAACATTTGTGACGAGACTTTACGACACCTTGTATAACTTTAAATATGAAATGATAAGATAACAAAGAGACGTCATAAAACTAACCGAAGTGCGACACGTGTGGTGTAGCTCAACCCATATATACAATATACATATTATCGAAACAATACACACCTTCGTAATTGTTTTACAACCCAACTTGAAGATAACATCAGTTAGACAATAGATAGTGGAAATGGTTGGTTTAAAGTACTTTTCGCCATTTTAGATGAAACGAACTATAAAACTTGGTACTACTATACAAAGTACATGACTCCTTTCTAACATTGCTCCTTTTACGTAGATGGGTATCTGATCCTTCAAGAACCGATGAATATAATAGGTAGGTATATTCACGTTCCCACGTTCAAATAGTATTATTAAGAATTATCATAAAATCAGGGTTTTTGGAGTGTAGGTATTATCGATTATTGACAAAAATGTTTACCTCTTACTTTATTTAATCATCACAGTACAGGACCACGTAGTTCGCTAATATTTAAATAAACTCGGTTTTCGGAATATCTTGTCAAAAAATAAAACGAACAAATTAAAGGAAAATCTTTTTATACAAACAACTGTAACACTAAAACACTACAAGTAAAAGTACAGCGTTTTGCTATAAATATTATAGAAAACGCCCCAAATTATAACTAAAACCAACAGTTATAACCTGGTGATAGTACGTATCAGTCTGTCCGAGCTGCTTATACAATTTTAAACTTATTCTCAGGTAATATGGCAGAAACAATATTCCGACGGCACTATTACAGAATCATGAATTTATACCATGAGCGACCAATACATGTACAACATAAATGGAGATATATTTCGTTATGGCGTATTTTTCGTCGCCCAGATACAACCACAGTTCAACAGTAAAGCCCTTCTTCATAATATACTCGTTGGGTTGGGAATAATTGTGTTCCAAAACTTTTCCAACTAGCACTAAATGTACACAATCTTAGCAAATACTTAAGCGATGCTCTTCTCGTTTTTCTGGAGTACGCTTGAGGCGACATCAGAAAACTTACGCGGCGCCACTAACCAGACCAGCTGCGAAACAGAACAAACGTTAATGGTAGGTACATTCCAATCCAATTACAATTATTAACATTAAAATAAGGGCACGTAAAATCTTAACATTTATTTAGTGATTCATGCTACGCCACGCCATTAAATAAATAAATAAATATTAGAGGACAATCTTACACAAATTGAACTAGCCCCACAGTAAGCTCAAGAAGGCTTGTGTTATGGATACTAGACGACGAGATATTTAATAGATATAAACAACAACAACAACAACAACAACTTGCAACTTTTTTAAATATTTGGTACTATATTCGCTTGCTAAAATACCAGGTGTGTTACAGATAACATTGTTTTTGTCTATGTATTAAATGCAATTAATTAGATTTCAATGTACGTAGTCTTGCCATAAATTCTGTCCTATATGAAATGACATTTATTTTGAAAATAAAAGAAAGTTTATAAATAAATTAGGGTTATTTTTATTAATTATACTATACAGATTGTATAAAATAAAATATTTATTCAAAATGTCCACCTTTTACTTTAACACACTTCTTTAAACGGTCCGGCCACTCGTCTATGACGGCACGGACAGTATCGATGGGTATTGAAGCCGCTGCCCGCACTAAATCTAACTTCAGAGACTCAACATTGCGATGAGGTTTAGAGCAGGCTTTCTCCTCCAAAATATTCCACAGACCATAGTCCAAGGGGTTGAGATCCGGGCTTCCTGAGGGCCAATCTTCAGCCGCAATAAACTCGGGTAAATGCGTCGCTAACCACCGTTGCGTTGTCTTAGCTTTATGTGCAGGGGCAGAGTCTTGTTGAAATATCCAGTGCTTACCGGCAAATAAAGTATCATTTAGCGGCTTAACAACTCTCTTCAAAATGTCTTTTTGATAGTTCGTAGCACGTATTTTTACCCCTTGTTCACAAAAATGAAGCTCTGTGACGCCTTCATAGGATACTCCCCACCAAACCATGACATATGCAGGATGGTGGCCTCTTTCTACCCTTGGAACTTTTTCAGAAGCTTCTTGGGAACTGTGAGCATATATTTTATCATTTTGGCGGTTGAATTTTTGCTCCACAGTAAAGATTTTTTCATCTGTAAACAGAATATTACGATATCCGCCCTTTGCATGCCGCGACCATAACACTTTAGCTCTCGTCGCTCTTATTTTCCGTAGGGCCGCTGTCAATCGCTGACCTGTGCTCCGTCGATAAGCCCCAAGCTTAAGGTCTTGTTTTATGATACGGGACATAGTTCTAGGGGGAATTTTCATTTCCCTAGCCATGATTTTCTGCTTGCGTAGCGGATTTCTCCGAATTCGCTCAGCTACCGCTTTAATCGCTGCCGGTGTCCTTGTTTGCCGTGGTCGACCGCTCCTGGGCCGGTCGTCGACTAAACCGATGTCGTTGTATCGCTTGATGGTACGATAGATAAATTTCTTTGTTATATTCAAAGGTTTCAGCAGTTTGAAAATGTTGTTCACTTGCTTGTTACACTTGTATAACGCTATCACTGCGACACGATTCTCTTTGATGCCCCACTCCATCTTCAGGGAAACGATACCTGGAGCCAAATATACTTTTTCTGACAGCCAAATGTCTATTTAAGCATAATCAAGAAACAAAAGTACATCGAACGTTCCATTATTAAATTTAAAATGGCGAAAAAGTTGGGACAGAATTTATGGCTAGACTAAGTATGAGTAGAATTTACAACCACAAAATAGTCGTCGGTTCAAATAATTTCTAAACTACTTTATTGACGTTCTTGAACTGATCCTAGCCATTAAACAAACTTATTCACTGGTTGAAAAAACTTCACCAAAACCTTTAATAAAATCATGCGCAATGAACGTTTGATGGTTTTTTAAGAATGTTGTAATCCGCATTCCTAACGAAGATATAAAAATTGGGTTTTACCTAATCGAAACTGCCAGCTGTAAGTCGGGTTGCTAAATATTCATAGATCACCTCATGATATAATATTTAAATATAATAGGTATTCAATAGGAACCGGTCCGCTCCACAAATAAAACAAACACTCAAATACTCAATACATCTCAACGGATGCCGTATTGAAATAAAACATTTTTCACCGAATTAGTATGAGGATCACGTACCAACTGTAATTATAAGCCATCTGTGATATAATGAATCCATCTCGATTTTTGCATTATTTTTCTATTGAAAGCTATATTATTAATACCTATGTACATTAATTTAGTTATCTACCGTGAAGAGTTAGACAAGAGCTTTGGTTTGAATCCTGAAGCAAAATCGATCCAATTACTAAGCATTATTATAATTAGTTCCAAGAATTCGACATCCTTCTGGTATGGAGACATCAGTAATTATATAAATACCCGTTGTATTCATGCTAAAGTATAATTAATTAAATAGGTAATATTCATATCATTCGTGCTGGAAAATTATGCCGCCCAGACTCACCTTAGGAACGATATAAACATAATATTTCACACTAAGCTATAAAACCGGCCAAGTGCGAGACGGAATCGCGCACGAAGTTCCGTACCATTATCTAAAAATACGGCAAAAAATCACGTTAGTTGTATGGGAGCCCCCTTTAATATTTATTTTATTCTGTTTTTTAGTATTTGTTGTTACAGCGGCAACAGAAATACATCATCTCTGACAACTATCGACTATCTAACTATCACGGTTCATGAGATACAGACTGGTGACAGTCGGACGGACGGACAGACGGACAGACAGACAGACAGACGGACAGACGGATAGTGGAGTACTAGAGTCCTGTTTTACCCTTTTGGTACGGAACCCTAAAAAAGCTTGTAGAAAAGGAAGATTTCAACATAATACTGTTTTTTATATTTATTTAAGTCTATTATTTAAGGTGAGGTTACCACTATCGTTTCTGATTGTGATTAGATATAATGTCTATTGAGAGAATTGTTTTTAGCTTCGTTCAGAACAAATACAGCCCCGGTTCCATAGATTTGGACTGGTTCCATTGCTTTAGACTACGACATCCAAAAATAATTGTACATCTTAAGTACCCTACGAATTTATATATGGTATACCTACAAATCGAACAGCATCTAATATGAACATACCTAAAAAATGCCATCGGAGTTCGGACTGTGGGGAGAGAATTAATATCCACTTATCGGCTCCGATGACGGTGGGTAAGGTTACAACATTAGCGTATGATTAAATTGTACAATTACTTCGTTAATTTTTAGGGTTCCGTACCCAAACGGTAAAACGGGACCCTATTAATAAGACTCCACTGCCCGTCCGTCCGTCTGTGTGTCCACCAGGCTGTGTCTCATGAATCGTAATAGTTAGACAGTTGACATTTTCAAAGGTGATGTATTTTTGTTGCCGCTTTAAAAACAAATACTAAAAATAGAATAAAATAAATTTTTAAGGGGGCACCCATACAACAAATGTGATTTATTCCCGTTTTTATAGACAATGGTACGGAACCCATCATGCGCAAGTCTGACACGCACTTGGCTAGTGGTTCAACTACAGGGCAAAGAGCAGAGATGAAAGGCATGAAAATAATTGCATTGACTGAGCGCCATACATTAATGTTGCATCTTGTATCGGTCAAGGAGATTTGCGTATTTCAAGTAAGAAAAAATTCTGATTTATTAAGTTTTATACCAAATAGCCTTCCTTCAAACGTCATTTTGTATATTGTTAATATCTTTAAACGGGTATTTACGGACTAAGCGACAGTCATTTAGACTAAGGCCTCATTAACAAGTTGTTAGCACTTACTCTAAAACTTAACGCAGTGCTTAGAAGATTTAGCTGACGAGACACGCAAACCGACCATAGAGATGTAAAGTTTAAATTAGTATTGCTGCATAATCTCCTCAGTCAGTAGTCAGACGCGAGGATGCTTGATCGTTAAACCAATTTTAAAAATCGTATTAGCATTCATGCAGGTGTGCACAGGGTAAGTGCATTAGGCTCTGAGAACTAACTACGTGGATAAAATAAGGCACTCAGCCACTGCACTCACCTATGTACTTCTACGTTATAAGAGGGAGCACGGCTGCAACATTTATTAATTTTATTATCGGTTTAATTAATTAATTCGAGTAATTTCTAACAGATCTCTTATTTAAATGGGCAATAATTGAGTTAGGCACCTAGTAATAAGTAATTACATTATATAATAATAATAGGAGTTTGAGTTGATAGTTGTTTGTGTGTTATATTTTTGAAATGGCGATCTGTTTGTAGGTTTTAATTTAACGCGACTTTAAAAGTAAATGTGTGTATATCTCCGACATACTGTTAGTTTACCTCTGACATATATTATGATAATTCAATCGAATAATTTAAAAATAAACCGATATTAATGATGAGGTAACAGTTTTAAAGTTGTTAGGTAGGTACCACTTTGATAAACTTTGGTGGTTAAAGTTCAAAGCATGAAATGATGATTTGCAAAAGCTATGATGACGGCGCAGATTTATCCAACGACACATGTCAAGTATTACTGTTTGTCAAGGTTGAATGTATGAAGCTTGAATGAGTTGTTATTGTATTAGGCAAGCATGGAGCTTGTTAGAAACAGTCACCTGTTATACGAATAGGAATGGCCGCTGTGTCCGCTGTGGACGCTGACGGTGGTCGGTACTGACTTGGACTTATGGCTCTTAAGGGCGAGGGCGCCGGCCACCGCGCCTGCGCCGATCTTGGCGGCCTTCAGCCCAAGAGCTCCTAAAAACACACAGGACACCACATTTATTAAAATACACTGCATTACATTGAGTCACCGTCTACATACTTATTACAGAGTTGGAGAAGGAGTGTCCTGATTATATTCCTGTCGTTGTACTGATGCGTGTATCTCGACATTTTACACAGTGCGCTAGTATATTATACAAGTAAGAACGAACTACTATAACGTTATTGACTAAGATTGTCCCTATACTTTTTGCTTTTAAGGATGTTACCAGAAGTCTAGGGCAGATAATATTAAACTGTTTTTTGTAACAATAGTGACAAGAATAAAATACCTATTAGCTACCTTACGACAAAATACATAAATGTCCAAAACGTAATTAATTATTACTGCATTCAACTGTATTAACCTATCATTATCCTATTGAAAGGAATTATCCGTACGAACTTAATATAGGAAAATAATAAACGCTAAGCGGCAACAATGGGTTCCCACACCTGCACGACATTTACTTATTAGCATTACGTCACAAAAAAAATACACACTGAGATGTGCTAAATAACATTGACCCATTCACCAAATGTTCTTTTACCGGATTTACCTTGAGGCTATGTTAGATGTTGATATGTGCCTACTACACAAGGTAAACTTGCGAAATAATTTTCGATGGATTCCGATTAATAATGCCATCCTATTGCCGAAGACAATATTGGTGGCATAACACGTTTATATTCGGGAAATGTCTTCACCGTGTGTGTAGTAAACTATGAATTATATTGTTTGAAAAAAGGATTATAAGGCCAATACTGAATTATGGATTTAGCACATTTGATTTCTGCATGTAGGTCATTGAATTAATTTTAAAATATAATAGTAGCTCTTTTATCCGATGTTTTTACATCCATAAGGTTGAATTCTATTTAGTACGAATAAAATCCAGAATAAATTACTGAAACATCATCAATATTGATATATTTTCCTAGTTTATTACGAACGTATGAGCAGATATGGGAAAGGAAACGTAAAGAACGCCTGATAAGGTTTAATAAATATTGACGGCAAAATTTAATTAATCTTAATTTCATACCAAGCAGAAGTTTCTTCTTCAGAACCAGGAGGCTTCTTTTGGCCCTGTGGCTCCTCTCGAGCTCGGGGGTGTCGTAAAGGGTTTCATGAACCTGGTCATCGGCCTCCTGAACCGCCTCCACTGCCGGGTAGCGCTCGTAGTGGGCCCCCGCCACCACTACGGCAACCAGACACGCGAGAACGATGATCGTGGTCGACTGCATTTCTCTGGTTTCTGTAAACATTCAACAATGCAACACTTGTTTGTGAAGATTTTTGCTTGGCCGAGCTTAACTTCGGTTAAAATGAGTATCATACATTGATACGTAAACTCACGACTGTATTCCCAAAAGGGGTAGGCAGTCGTGAAATTTAATTCCAGTCCCACATTTAGCAATTGTAGGTTTAAAGATTGAAAAAATGTGATATTGCAGTGATAGGTTGCTAGCCATCACCCATAACACACACCCGGTTCCTATAGTCGGCTCTTACAACAGCCACGGGAAGAAAGGGGAAAGTGCTATTCTAACCCGCCACCTCACGGGGCATTATATGAGTATAATATACCTTTCTAGAATGATCAAAATGAAGATGAAGACTAATGCTGGCCATATGCTGAAGGGATTGATCTAGTTATGGCGATTGATAACATAGTATAAGTGGTTAGATAATTTCAGCATGTGTGTGTTTACGTATACTGCTACTAAGTTACAACTGTACATTGGTACAGTGCACTATGTTAAATAGCCACAAAATTGGAATGCATCAGATAACAGTATGAATTATTTTGCCAGTTCAAGATTGTGACTCCTTTCTGGTACATTTTCTTTGAATCTGTGGCACAAAATATTTTAGTTGAACAGGAAAACGATAATTGTAGTGGAATAAAAACATTTCCAGAAATCAGAGAAATACACTGCGATTTCTGGAAACATTTTTACTAGCCGTTACTTGGCTGACTCATTGAAGCGAGTAAGTTACGTCTGTTGTTATGTTATGCGTAAACTATGTACCGGTGTTATGGACGAAAATCAACTCTGAGTTAATCACGCATAAACATGACCATACGTAATGTTAGACAATTCAACAGGTTCCTTACCAAAAAGGTAACAACGGAACCCATATGTTGCGACTCTGTGTGTCCGTCTGTCACAGTTTTGTATCTCAGGAATTCATTACTACAGTGGAATCCGGATAAAGCGACATTCAAGGGACCGGTGATATTACGTCGCACTAACAGGACGTCGCACAAAACGGATTTATTTACTTTGAAAATGTTTGGTATGAAATCTAATGTGTGGTGATTTCGAAGTCGTTAAAAGCGGTCAAATGTTATATGCGGAGTCGTTATAGGCGGATTCTACTGTATATCGAAAAACAGTCGAAAATAGAAGTTAGTCGTAAATATTACTAACGGATATGTATATGTTAAAATATATATGTTGTTTCTGTAAACATATTTGTTACTTTTCACAAATATGTTTCCAGAAACAACATATATATTTTTATTTTCAGTGAACATTGACTGCTATGGTGGGTTGGAAAAAAAAACAAAGTTTTGTTATTAGAAAAGGTGGAGCAGGGTTTCTCGCAAATTTTATAAATCTGGTCTATAGAGCAGGGTAGCAAAATTTGTATGAAAATAGTATACTATGCAGCACAACTAACATGTACCTATGAGATTGAACTGATTTTACATAAAAAAGCACTGTTAGCTCAATCTTATACAAGTCGAACGAGACAATAAAATCTCCGTTTATAATTATATTAGGAAATAAATTATAATGAACTAAGGTAGTTAAATAATAACACATTAGCCGCGAGCAAATGATTTTGATGACGTTGATAAAACAATTGCCTTTCACGGGTCACCTTTATTTTTGTTGTTAAACTATAAATATTTTTATTCAAATAGTTTTAAAGCGTACATAACTGAATTTTTAAAATCCATAAACGTTCGAACGTGAATGCTATCATATAAAAATAACGTTGCAAGGAAGCATTCCTCCGGAAATTGAGACATTTCTATTTGGTTTTCGTTCAACATTTCCTAGCCATCTCCTTGGCGATCCCGTTGCGGTGGGCGCGAGAAAACATTTTACTTCTATCAGCACCAATACAAACGCACGTCGCGGATACCTATGTAACGCTGCACAAAAACTGTCTGCACGAGCCCTAAGACAAATACAAGGTCGGCTGTGATGCAATGACCCGCAAAGATAGCTGCCACAATACCTTACCTTGTATGTTTATTCTTACCGAATTAATTATATATTAAAATTGTACATGAATAATGAAGCGCCTACATGTATTAAACCGTCAAACACTGGATGAACGTGAGTATACTCGAGTAAGTACCTTGGGTTGTTTGTTTCCCCGGTACACAACACAGCACTGCAGTCACAGACACACAGATGACAAGGAATGGTGTCGAATTCTTATATAGACTGCAAAAGCGCTGTCCGAGGGGAGGGCGCATGGGCGCTGCATGCTTAATTGCTTATGGCAGAGTGAGCACGGAGCCTCGTGTTACGTCGGCGGGTTCAAGGAAGCGCTGGACACGGCATTGTGACGCGCCTGTGGACGCAGATAACTCATCCATTCATTGTCTGTGCGCTCGATCACATTCTCCAAACACTTTTCGGATTATTAAAGTCCAGCCAGACTCATTCATCATCTGTCTCCATGCTAATACTTAGGCGTTATTCCCGAATTAGAGAAGTGTTAGTGCAATAATTACTTTACCTTCTACGACAGTGCTGACCCTGACTTGAGTGAAAGATCGATTGTTCTCGTTGACATTTAAAAAAAAAGCATGTAAATCATTTTAATTCTTTATAATTGCAGCTTCCTCGTAAATATCGCCAGAATAGGATGGCTTATTAAGGCATACTCGTCCGGTTGAATTTATCTTTTGATACATCCTTATGATCAATAAATTACAAGTCATTCATTTGATAATTACGCTCATTTGAATGCCACAGAGCTATAATTAGCAAAACCAATTACATATCCGCATTTGAAGGAGTCAATCGTCGTCATGTGTGTCGAGACGAGACATGTTTAAACATTGGCCATAAAATGATGTTTTATGTTTTGTGTATCTACGCTCAGTAAACGGGCATTAACTGTCGCAAACTACTTCAAAAAAATGATTAAAATACGATGACCTTTAGAAACTGGTACTCAGTATAGTCTCAGTATCTAGTTAAATAAGAGATTATTTAACTAGATACTAAAAATTCGTACTCGTAAACATGAGTATGAAGTTAATTTCTTTGTAGAGTCATCACATGTTTAGCATTGTGGTCAAATCATATTGGAATATTAGACGTATTTAATTTATATGACAAGCAGCTAAAGCATTTTCGAGTGTATACTGTATTTTCCGAAAATCGTTTTTTCTAAGTGGCGATTAATGCCTTTTGCAATTTTTACCTTTTTGTTTTTTCTCGTTAGCTTCCTTTCCCGAAAGCATTTGTAACCATTCGAATATTTTCCCAGTTTATTTATTTTTCAGCAGCTTATTTTTCCAATAGGTTTTTTTAACCATTTGCATAATTCCTCACTATAATTATTTCTTTTTCAATAGCTTATTTTTCCGATAGGGTTTCTAACTATTCGCATAATTGACCACTATACTGTTTACAGAATGGAAAGAACATTTCTGCTTTTTAAGGGTAATACATTTTTTTATATCAAAACGTATTGTGCTAGACGGTTTATTTTGTGCCGTACACACTACACAGCACATCATCTCATTCGTGTTGAGGCTGAAACGTCAGAGACTACTATGTCACAGACATAGGAATCCGTGGGGCAAAGTTGTTTGACAAGTAGTTCCTATATTGATAAACTCAACTATCGATGCTAGTTCTATATACTAGTGATCGCCCCCAACATTGTGTGCTTTTGTTCTATTATTCAACATAGCATATTTTAAATAATCGCTATGACCTCCACAGAAATTGAAAAGTCATTTTGCCACCTGAAATGGATTTATCAGCCAAGACAAAGTCGTCGGTATAATTAAGTTTATCCATAAGCGTGGTCTAATTTTATTTAAGTTATAATAAATAGAAAATGTGTTATTGCCTGTTCTAGTTTTATTTTAACGCATAGACAATACAACCTATTAGGAGATCGATATACACTTACTTATCATTCTTATAAATCTCATAGTCCGACATAGGAATCTACATAAAAAAATGTATCACCCTTAAAACGCAGAAATGTTCTTTCCATTCTGTAAACAGTATAGTGGTAAATTATGCGAATAGTTAGAAACCCTATCGAAAAAATAAGCTATTGAAAAAGAAATATAGTGAGAAATCATGCAAATGGTTAAAAAACCTATTGGAAAAATAAGCTGCTGAAAAATAAATAAACTGGGAAAATATTCGAATGGTTACAAATGCTTTCGGGAAAGGAAGCTAACGAGAAAAAACAAAATGGTAAAATTTGCGAATGGCATTAATCGCCACTTAGAAAAAACGATTTTCGGAAAATACAGTATACTCTCGAGTGTGCGTCAGTGACGAAATGAAGGAACTTTGACATGCAATAGTTCTTAAACTATGTACTAGTTTAAATAAATAAGAGGTCGATATTAACAGCTATGATACCTATCATGATTATACATTATAATTTGTGTTCTTATGTTTTGAGTCTTAATGTAAATATTGCCAAGACACTGCCAAAACCACAAACATGCTTTAAGCAACAATGCCAAAAGTAAATAAGAGTAACATTCAAGAACAACACATTCTTACCGAAAGTTGTTACCTAATTCTAGAGAAACGACCTTTTATTTGAACTTGGTAAACTGATGAATCAACTTAATATGATTGCCAACGTATTATAGCGATCTATTCAAAGGAATAGGAATTTAAACTATCTGACTTTGTCATAAAGGTTAAAATTGGTTGCTGCATGTGCACACGTCGTGGGTTTGTTGATCTCCGTGACATTTCATTTGTTTTTAAATTACATTTAGATATATATGAGTAGTGTGTGACAAGCTTTATAAGTAGTCGATAACTACTTTTACTCAGAATTAGATTTTAATACAGGTTTAGAAGTCGATAGTTAAGGATTTTAGGTCTTGAGAACCGGCTTATGTGGATATAATTCAAAGACCAAAAACAAACTCCAGTTCGTCGAGGCTCTCAGAGTTTTGTTAAATTTCTTGTCTAGTTTATTGCTCCATATACAGAAAACTAGGTACTAAGTTTGGAAAAATATTAGATTAATCATAACGTGTAACAATTTTTTAAAGCATCGAGTGAGAAAAGCTCTTCACCGATAATTCGTAAATTGCCATTCCAAAATATAATTGTTAACATTGATTGGTGAAATGCGAGATTATGTGCTATCTTTTTTTTCTATCTAACTATTTAGGAAAATAAATTTATAGATTCATAACAGCTTAACTAATGATTTTTATTCATTAATACTGCAATTTTCCGTAAATTTCCTACACGCGAACTCGAAACACTTAAGGTATGGCAGCTTACGACTTCTATTCATACCAAATCTCTAATCAAAACACTTATGCGTACAAAGAAACGTTGCAAAACATGGACGCAACTAAACCAAACACTCCAGACAGTTAACTTATTTATACAACATTACATACTGACTTGGGGTATATTAGTTATGCTTGACCTTGGGCAACGCAAACTAATCCATACCGTGGAAATATTTAAGCTAAGTTATTCATAAGGTCTCGGAACACGAATATTTCCATACGAGTAAATTAATATAATGTTAATAACGTGAAATGAATGTAGAAAACAACCGTGCAAGGTTTCTTAATGTAGATGTCTAAGTACTCACGACTTCTCCGTTATACTGATGATCTTAGTTGGTTGGTGGTAGATGTCAAATATGATCCGAACTATAATGAGAGCTTTAGGTTTGAATTGATAGGGTTGTCAGAGTTTACCTATAATCTGGCGGAAACTATACAATATTTTCTTAAACAGGAATTGTGTAAATGCAAAAGCTCTCCAATGGAAACGTATTTTTAAATTATCGTGAAGTGTCCTAAAACAAAGAACTATCCTGAAATTTTGAGTTTCCTGTAACTAAATGAAGAGGTTTTATTCAAGAAGAAAAAGCAAACTAAAACAGACACAAACGTAATAACTGAAAATAAATAAGTATTCGTTGGAAATGTTATTTTAAGTTTACCTAGATTCTTTACTTTATAGGGTCCCAAATATTATAAAGTAGGCGTTCAATCCAAATTCCGAACCGTATGTAACGGTCAACCATTATTGATTATAGGGCTACTTCGTACGTTATCATATATTGATTCTCATGGTACAAAGTAGCCTAGAAATAAATTTGGTTGACTGTACCTACCTTCTACCTACGATTCATCGTATTGACATGACTAATGACAACGCATTGATTGGTTCAACTATACGTACTTGATGCGGCTATCAAGCGGTGGTCGCGGGTTTGAATCCAAACTCGTACCAATAAGTTTTTAGAACCTCATTTGATATTCACAGTTTGCTTTTCGGTGAAGAAAAACATCAATAGGAAACCTGCATAGGTCTGCGAAAAGATTCAAAGGTATATGTGCAGCCCAACCCGCACACTGGGCCAGTGTGGAGCCCGTCCCTCTTATCAACGAAAGGAGACCTGTACGTGTGGGACGTACATTATCTGACGATCAATTTAAACCTTACCTCTAAATTAATCTTTTACAACAAGTCAAAATCTGGTTGCTAGCAATACGAATAGTGGATGCACCGCATCCCCAGACAATCTAATCCGCTTGATGCGATTCATCAGATGAGTAGGAACGGTATGGAACAGAACACGCTTACTTATAAATACAGCTTTCTATATTATTGCTAACTAGCTTTTTTCCGCGGCTTCGCCCGCGTACTAAGAGTAATTTTTAACCGTCTTCAAAAAAGAAGGTTCTCAGTTTGACCCGTATGTTTTTATGTACGTATCTACATATGTATGGATGTCATTTCCGTGATCGGCACCCCGAGGAACCACAAAGATGACACCCATATCGATTTTTAAGAAAAATAAATGTCCGACACCTTATTGGATTTGAAAATGCAAGTAATTTTCGTAATTGGCACCCCGTGGAACATCGAAGATGACACCCATATCGATTTATAAGAAAAATTAATGTCCACCATTTTGATTTGATAATGTACGTCATTTTCATAAACGGCACCTCGAGAAACCTTAACGATGACATCCATATCCATAATTAAGTAAAATAAATGTCCGCAATCTTGGATTTAAAAATGGATCTCATTTTCATAATTGGCATCTCGAACAACCTCGACGATGACACCCATATCGATAATTAAGAAAAATAAGTGTCCGCCATCTTTGATTTGAAAATGCAAGTCATTTTCGTAATCGGCACCACGAGGAACCTCGAAGGAGACACATATGGGTGTCTCCTTCGAGGTTCCTCGTGGTGCGTTTAAAAAAAAATATTCGCTAACTTGGATTTGTAATGCATGCTATTTTCGTAATCGGCACCTCGAGGAACCTCGTCGATGATACCAAAATCGATTTTAAAGAAAAATAAATGTCCGCCATTTTGGATTTGAAAATGGATGTTATTTTCGTAATCGGCACCCGAGGAACCTCGAAGATGACACCCATATTACTGTTCCCCGCACAAACTTGGAACCCCCTTTTCAACCCTTTAGGGGAGTAGTTTCGAAAAATGCTGAAACATGTTTTGCTGTATTTAAACAGAGAGTCTATATACGAAGTTTTCAAATCTCTCACTTCTAAAAAGATTTGCTCCCCGTAAAAACTTTGAACCTTTTCACCCCTTTAGGGGAGCAATTTAGAAAAACACTGAAACACTCCTTTGATATATTTAAACGGAGAGTCTATATACAAAATTTCAAATCTCTCACTTCAATAAACACGTGTTTTCATACAAACTTTGGACCCCGTTTCACCCCCGTTTTTAGGGGATGAATTTTGAAAAATCCTTTTTTAATGCACCCCTAGACCTTTTAAGGAATCTACGTGCCAAATTTGGAATCTCTAGAACCAGCGGTTTAGGCTGTGCGTTAATATGTCAGTCAGTAAATCAGTCAGTCAGTTTCTTCTTTTATATATTTAGATAATAAAAAACCTTCCTCTTCTCAGGGTTATTCCGATTGCATCGATCTTCAAGGAACACCGGTACATTTAAAAAAGGAGTGACGATAATCATATAACCTTAATTCTACTTAATTTTCACTACCGTATTTATGTAAAATTCATTACCACCCAAAAGACATTACATTTCTGCTCGGAAGTTCCTATTACCATCTACGGAACAACACTGGTCACTGAGAACCAATCAGAAGATTTTTCCAGCGGTTTCTTTAAAGATATATCCATCACTGACTCATCCCAAAACGGAGCCGGCTTCCGAATTAATTACAATCAGTATTTTTAGCCGACTTCAAAAAAAGGAGGAGGAAATCGAGCATTTACATTCAGAAAGTAGCATTTGGTGAACGGGAAACCTTCATTCAGTTCATTGTTCAATAAGAAGCTTAGTCTCATATTGACCTATTAGAAGTTAGGCAAATATATTGTAGACCGTGTAATTCGGCAAAAGGACCTTCAACTGAAGCGCTTATTGTTCACGCCTGTATCAATTATTATGTTTGTCTAGGTACTTTATTTATAAGTAGGTAAACAGCATTCAGCAGATGTGCAATACAGATTGATCATTATGAATTATGGACGAAGATTAAAATAATAACTATATTATTTTAATTTGTATAATTATCGCTTGTTTTCTTTCTCTACATATTATTAAGTAAAGCGAGCCGCAATACTTACCTAGCCTTTTAGCCTTTTTAGCTGTTAAATGTAATTCAGATTCAGACTATTTGGAGCAGTAATATAATTATGACCATCTTCTGCCAGTCCTCCTTCATAAGTCATGTCTTAGAGTTAGTAGGTACGTAAATATAAACAGATTGACTGATAGAAAAAGTAAACAAAAAAGATAGAAACAAGTTTCAAAATAAAGAAGTAACGGAAATCTATTTTGTTTGCAGTCGCGAAACCTAATATTTTTGCATTTTAGGCACTGTTGTTGTTACGGTAAATTGAGGCTGATCCTATCGGTCTAGAATTATAACGTATAAAAACATAAAATTCAAAGGGTGTTGCAGAATGCCTGTCGAAGCGGCATTCCTGGGAAAACAGTTGGTTTTTCGAGTAGACTTCGTCTTGACTGGATCGCAATCACATCAAGTATTTTGATTGTATTTTGGTAATTGTATGAAATACAATAGATTTATCTCTTCTTTTGAATTTCATGTTCGTAAACGATATGATTCTAGACCCATTTGGCGAGACTCATACCGTAACAAGCTCTACATT
This sequence comes from Epiblema foenella, assembly GCA_963556455.1. NCBI lineage: Eukaryota > Metazoa > Arthropoda > Insecta > Lepidoptera > Tortricidae > Epiblema > Epiblema foenella. The sequence goes on from OY747102.1 coordinate 13,532,142, forward strand.
CTCCCTCCGCCTCGGGCTAAGAATGTTGGTAGGGACCTCCCTAACCCTAAAACCGTACCTCTACAGCAGTACCCCTACAGTACATACATAGTAGGTCCCCCGACTGCAGACAAAATAGATTTCCTGAAGTTCTTTATTTTGAAACTTTGTTCTATCTTTTAGTTTATCTTATCTTATGTTATCTACGTGAGGGCCCAGTGGGATCGTGGGGTTTGTGCAATTGCCCCCTCCTTTATACCTACTCCAAGCTGCTCTCCAACATTTCCACAAACCGGATGATGGAGTTCAGCGGGAGTACTCTGAATTCCTTTGGTTCAGGATAACCATTGCCAAAGTCATTCATTCTCTGTCTGGCAAGGGCGTGATCTTAAAGTATCTTAAATACCGTAAAATCATGTTTTAAATACAAGCCTACGTTATAAATATATATATGAAATAGTCTTTTCAAATCCTTCATTTTGATATCCCACTTGATAGGATCGATTATTTTTTCTTCACTTTACATAAAATGGAGCTTAGAGTACATTTATATGTACTTTGTGATTCCTTACTTCAAATATTTGAGGCATCACAGCACCTATAAAACGTGAACACGAATGATTCATTGAAATTATAAATAAAAACACGTAATAATATTATAGCTTCTCAAGTAAATAATAATAATATTTTGCTTTTCTTAAACATACTCTAACTTACGTTATTTTTTTTTCTATCATAGTTGTTGAGTATTGTGTGATAATAATTCACCACCCAATCAGTTACGTATTATGTCTTATTTTTCTTAAACCAGTGTAGTGACTACTGACCTTCTGTCGTTTCGATTCAGATTAACAAGTTTAGTAAAATGTTACTTAGAAATAAGCTGACACTACAAAACTTGTGTTCGTCCAATCATGTCTTATACAAGTGTAGCTTTTGCTCACATGCCTATAACATCGCTCAAGCCGCTTCAGGTCATTCAGGATCGTTTTCTCCGTAGGGCGACTGGTGCTCCGTGATATGTATGGCTTCTTTAACCTTTCGTTTGTTATGAAACTGACAGTGCTGAAGAAATCAGTATTTTTCCTTTTTGTCATAGAGTTAATTTTGTATTATACTGATCCTTATCAGACACAGGCAAGAGGTTAAGCGAACTGCCAGACGTTATTTTGACAACGCTCCCCATCATAGGAATCCGTTAGTTAGGAAGGCTGTCGACTACGTTCCCATCACTCGCCCCTCTGTCGTAACTCGGCGATCACTGATTAAGGGCCGCACGGTCCGGTGTCCTAGACAAACACTCACGGACCCGGACGACGTAATCACAGCGTCCATCGAAAGATGGAATGCTGCGCTTACGGCGTCCAACTCAGACACGACGCGTACACTTAGGCATTCCCGCCGGCGAGGACGTCCACCGCGCGATCGCAACAACACTGACACATATAGTCCCTATTCGTCCCGTTACCGCCGCACACCGGGTAGTGTCAATCCGACCCAGGTCGGGCCTAGCTGAGTTTCTTGCTGGACTCTTCTCAGCTAGGCTAGGTTTAGTGAACCAGCAACAAAACTCGCAGTAGCTCGATTCCACTTACACTTCAGATTCGGTTGAAACTGCTCAACCAATCCCATTGGAGCGCAAACTCTTAGAGTATTCCAGTGTTCCAAACCACACGCGTGGTCGTGTCGGAGGTTTTTCCCTGGATTTTCCCCAGGCTACTCTCCAACCGCGCACTCCTATTGCTTTATTGGGCCCGGCCTATCACCACAGGTATCGGCCACAGTCAGGTTTATAAATTAAAAAAAAATGTTTGAGAGGAGGAAGGTAGTAGTAGTAAGCACTCCCTCTTTACAAACTATACGTAATAAGTACGACAGTATGAGAAAAAAATGTGCATTTTGAATAAAGTATAATATTTTTTTAAGAATGTATACCTACATTTGTTTTCTTCGTCTCTTACTAATTAATACCTCAACATCGTCACTAAGTCTAGAATTCACTGTTGTCTCTTTCTAGCGTACCGTTGCTATCAGTAGAAATTGTAACACTAACTACATTCGTCCAAGAAAGTAGGTTTCCACTTTTGAGTCTTTTATACTTATGGAAAAAATGAGGTTCAACAGTGGCAGTCCACTTTCTTGTTCTTGGCTGTCTGTATCTAAACAGGTCAAGTATATATTCCATTACAAGACTTAGAATCAAGATGAGTTCCAGTACACCGCGCCGAGTCTGGCCCAGCATTGTTTTTCATACATATTGCAGTGAGGGCGGAAACACTTCAGTGGGCCTGCCAGCAAAAAGTTGCCCCCCATCAAAATCGCGTAGGTAGGAAGGAGTAAGTGTCAATTATTAAAGCGCGACGCTAACACTTTATGTAAGTCGGATTATTTGTTCCAGCGGCAGCACCGGTATGGCTTGGCAAAGTACAAGTATACCGAATCATCATTTAATTTTCGTCGTTTTAATTCGAGCAAAATTGAAGTGTGATAGAGTTAAATCCCGAGAAGTAGGAAATTGACCAAAATCATCAAGCACCAATGTACGTTTAAATGAAACGATGCAGCGCCTAGCAGGTTTATGTGACATAGCATGATGAGCCGTAAAATATATACAAGTCACAATACTATTGAATTTAAATATGCTGGACTACATTTTTTATTTCACAAATCATCTCCCAACGGTATGAAATACGAAGTATAATTTGATATGGATGTTCACGCGAACGAAGTCGGGGCAAAAGCTACTATTAATATATCTATACGTATAGTAAGTATAATATGCGTAGCGACTGCCATCCTGACCTTCCAACCCTATGGGAAACAAGACCTTATTGGGTTTAGGCTTGTCAAGTGAGTGGGCAACTTGACTGTTAGAAGTTCTCAATCCGCCCGAAGGCCTCCAACTTGCCTTAACGACTGCTATCAAGCTATCATACACAGGAGCCAGGATCAACGGCTTAACGTGCCTTCCAAAGCACGGGGTCGCTCAAATAATATAACCAATCAAAGCGGTCACTCATCCAAGAGTTGACCTAGGCCGACGTTACTTTACGCTCGCATACAGTACGCGGTACGCGGGCGCCGCTGAGCTGGGCCACGTTAGTACCTTTAAAACAACTAAGTACCTATAGGTACCATTAATATATTGTTTTTAGGGTTCCGTACCTCAAAAGGAAAAAAACGGGAACCTTATAGGATCACTTTGTTGTCCGTCTGTCTGTCTGTCTGTCATGACCCTTTATCTCGGGAAGGCGTGGAGGTATCGAGTTGAAATTAAAACCTTGTTCTAAAGTCTACAGTCCCTTAAAGCTGTGAAAAAATCGTACTTCTAAGTTAACGTGAAAGAAAAATACGGGCGTTTATGTCGCAAAAAAACGTATATACTACAAGTACAGGAAAAACTCTAAAAACTATATTTTTGTAATGAAATCATATAAAATATCCTATCTCATATTATACATACGAAAGTTAGGATGTTTGAATATTTGGATGTTTGTTACTCCATCACGCAAAAACGGCTGAACGGATTATGATGAAACTTTGTATATATAGAGTTTTTAACCTGGATTAACACGAGTGATACTTTTTTTCCCTTAAATCATCCCTCAAATTGATGAATTTGGGGGTGGGAGTTAAACTTATGAACCAGACCAGAGTTATGTATATATTTGCAATGCCTGCTGACGTACGGAAAATTCGATTCAGAAGAACCAATATAAGGCTGACGTCCGAATATGCACATATTTGTCACGAATCTTATGGTCAAGATATAATAAGGACGTATGGTGAGGCGACTCTACAGACAGTTGTCAATATCACGACATTTGAATGGACGTGTTATTTTATACCGATGACATTAGGTGAAGTTGAAGCTTATATTAAGAACATATTTTACACAATCGAATTCAGTTCAGTTCAGTTTGTTGAATATATTTTACACTTTGAGTCTTATCGTGGCGTATAAAGTAGGTTTTCGTATTATTTAGTTTTTATTTTTACGATTGTAGTTACAAATAGAGTATTACGCTTCTACTTGATTATTGATTATGATGAGCTATTATTTCGACAGATTTAGTTCGTATATATGGGACTCTGATATTACAAGAGCTAAATGATCTCCAAACCAAAACGACTTTTGTCAATTAAAATCAACCCATTTCAGCCCCTAAAGTTCTAGCAATTACATGCATAATCGCATGAAAAACAATAGATTAGTTAATTAATACACTGATCCATAGCCTCTAAAGCGCTTACGATATAAATATAAGCCAAAACAAGCTGACCCATCGAGCCGTAGTAATTTTAATGCTTAATATAGGAGATTAAATAGATTGCGCTTTGATATCTGCCTACCTTAGTTGTTAAGAACCTATGGGTCATCTAAAATTTAGGAAGTTGTTAGTGCTTGGTTTAAAATCACAACAATGACTTGTGACGCTGTACCCACGGCGTTCAATTTGTATTTTATACATCGCGCTATCAAGATATTTCCTGAATTAAATGGGGTCGGGATGGATACACGATCTGTGTTCGGAACCCTCGGTGCGAGAGTGAGACTCGCACTTGACCAGTTTTTTTCGTTTAGATACACTATCTGGGTGCTTTTTGCTATTGCGTTCTCGAAACTTTCTAGGAGCAATTTGAATTGATATAAGTTGGCGTAATTTTATGGAAATTTATTTTGGTCACCCAGTTACCTACCTACTACATATTGATAAAAATAAAAGGTTTGTAAATCACAAATGATCACAACTACATGATTTGTAAGCGTACAAACCCAGCCGAATCCATTTACATACATACATCTCATTGTGATAAATCGGTACGGTACGCGGAATTTCATACACGGAGGCTAATTTCCTAGAGCCGTGCTTTCCCTTGGCCTCTCTGGGAAAGTTGCCGCCGAGCTCCTGAAAGTTCACAGACAGGTACCTACTGTCAGCTGACCAACCAACCGGCACCTAGTACACCTCATACTTATGGCATATGTATACACATCATTTTACAGATTGACGCCGACACCCGATAGTTCCTGTTCAGGGCCGTTTCAACGAAATTATGTTTAAGTAAAGAATATCACTATCAGTTACACAATATTTGCGTCTGATTGATCAGCATGTTTAAGTAACGCAACACACCCGGCGCTTCCTACTCGGCAGCTCCCTGCGTGTGCGCTTGCATGTAATTTATAATTACGGCCAATTGCGTGGCCAAAATGATATAAGGCTGTTTGAAGTTAGCGTTTAGCAAGCTGTGGAACGTGTACCGCACGCCGAGACTACGAATAAGGCGGTACAGTACAACTACAACATAAGGCGACGGACAAGCGATATAAGACCCTTCGCCAATGCCATTGGGACTCCCAAACGCATTGCATTACATTGGTAGTTTTGGAATAGGGACTGAGGCACATCACGTTCCTGATGTTTTACAAATTAGAACTTATGTTGAGAACGACGATGAGATATAGTGTCGTATGCGTAATTTTATCACGTAAATCTACAATGTAATAATAGTACTTAGACGTGTGAGCGCCGAATTCATTGAAGTTGATATACTTACGATGCGTTACGAAAGTAGCGCAAAAGACCATGGATTAAAATTTTGCCAAACATTGAACAACAACACAAGAAAATGAAATGAAAAGAGATTGTTACAAACACATCGGGCGGAGCAGCAGGATACAACTGCTCTTCTTATTTTTATATATATGACTATAACTGCTCTTCCTATTTTTAACCGACTTCAAAAAAAGGAGGTTCTCAGGAGGGCTATCGCTTTTGTGCTCACCAGTTGGCGTCACTGTCGAATAAGGTCCAGCTGTCAAAAATTGTTATTGGTTATTATGGGCTTGAGATCGAAGTTTACAATTAAATCATATTTAATATCTTAAAACCGTAACGTAAAAATATCGAACATCCCGCATTGTAGCGCAGTCCCATTTTGTTCGAAATAAAAGGAGGACATAAGTTTCCGAAAGACAAAACTGTCTCAAAGCACTGACAGTCATTGACCCGTAACTCATATTTGCCGTAATCAAGATCAGGTATTGCAAAAAAGTCACCATATTGTCCCAATTACATATTAACTTATTAACCCGCGTAGCGCAACCACAAAAAGTGACATTAGACCTCACGCTACACTAGCGCCTCTAGCGGCGATTTCATACGCGATAGCCCTCATTCGGTTATATGTTCTTTTTTTTATGTGTGTTACCTCAGAAGTCCGTTGTGTATGAACCGATTTGAACATTTTTTTTCTTTTTGAAAGCATATGCTTCAAGGTTGGTCCCGTTGTTACCAGAATCTAGTTCTGATAATTCAAGGGAAACATAGAAATTTCAGTATTTACGGCAATAAATCAAGCATTTGTATTCAGAAAGTGTCATTTGGTGAACGAGAAGACCAGAAGACCACGGATGGTCATCCAAAACTCCTAGTGTTTCATACCACCCGTATTAAGAAAGAAGTTTGAATAAAGAAGTTTATAAAGAAGTTTGAAGTTTAAGATATTTAGATCAAGATACGGAAGCGACTATGACGAAGTTAATTTAAATGGCCCTGGTGTAATGTCACTATCAACCTGATCTGGTGATTGAAGCCGGAAGGTAGGCGGAATTCCGTAATAAAACAGTGTAGATTATCCGTGTTTGAGCTTATTGGAATCGTTATGAGATGCACTCTGGTAATGATTCACTAAAAATGCGAAATTAGTAAAAAAAAAACCGACTCCAAAAAAACACCTTTTAAATAAGTTTCCGAAAGACAAAACTGTCTCAAAGCACTGACAGTCATTGACCCGTAACTCACATTTGCCATAATCTAGCTCAGGTATTGCAAAATATTCACCATATTGTTCCAATTAGATTTTAACCCGAGTAGCGCAACCACAAAGAGTGACATTTAACTTTCGGAGACTCACGCTACACTAGCGCCTCTAGCGGCGAATTCATACGCGATAGCCCTCATTTCTTTCGATGGTACCGGCTTCAAAAATTACAATAGGTACGTCGACTTCGAATCATAAAGTCTCATGTTAGAAGTAAGGCACTTATTTTTTACTTTTTAGTGGTTTTTGGAGTAGGTTATATTTTTTTATTAATAATATTATTGAGTCATCTACTTCAAGCTTCAGCGTAACATTAGATATCAATTTACATTTGCTAACTTTTAAATTCACAAAGTTCCGTATAATACATAATAAGTAAAAACTATACTATTTACCTCTAAGTATATCATAAAATTATTGTAGAAGACGGCTACAGGCAATGAGTTCCGGGCCGGACGACGTTTAATGGACTCTTATTTATTATTTGCAAGTATTGCAGCTGCATTAATCCCTACTCACCGGTAAAAAACCTGAAACGAAAAAGATTGATTCATTTATCTACCTACAATAAGTACATTATTGTTTACTTTTATATATGTATGTAAGCACTTTATTGTACACATAACAGGTTAAAACAATATACACGTTACCCACAACATAACATGAAAGTCATGTACATCGTCGGGGATAATACAATACCGCGTAACTAACACTGGTAAATACTGCGTATCTACACAACACCGATAAGCCAAATCCGCGTAATTGGCATTGGTTAATACCGCGTATCTAACAAATGTAGCCAAATTAAGATTTCCCGCCAACGAACGTAAAATCCTTTAAAAAAACGTTTTAAGCTTCTACTGTAAAGTTGGGTGTTGTGTAGATCGGAGTATTTACCAATGCTAGTTACGCGGTTTTGCACTATGGGTGTTTTGTAGTATACCCACTATTTACCAGTGCTAGCTACGCGGTAACGCGGTATTGCACTGTTTCCGACGATATGTGGAATCATAGAGAAAATATTAGGGATGCGCCGAATATTCGGTTATTATTCGCTATTCGGCATATACAATACAAATACTCTTTATTGCACACCTCACATAATAAAACAGCACATAAAAAACAAAAAACAAAGATACAGGGAGACAGAGGCAGAACAACAGGCGGTCTTATCGCTAAAGAGCGATTTCTTCCAGACAACCTTTGGGTAGTGGAGAAATGAAAAATATAAAGCTGAAAAGTAGGTGGTGCATAAACTATTACAATGAGAAAAAAAAGATTCCAAAACAACAATTCAATATAAATGCACATACTTAAATAATATATAAATATACATACATATAATATACAATTATATATATCGCGGCTATAGAATAGTAAGAATAAAATAGTGTCAGCCATAATAATTAATATATATATTATGGCATATTCGGCATGTTTCTGAATGTTCGGTATTCGGCCGAATCATTCGGTTCAGCTGCCGAATATTTGGTTTAGTTACAACTTACAAGAGTGTATTACTTTATATAACTAAAGTTACTGCGTCGTGAAATTAATACTTGACCCATTATTAACAGTGATTTAACTTATTTTTTGCCAATATTTCGTCTTGATAATGAACAAAAATTTTACCACTCAATTAGTCTCTTTTACAACATCAGATTGAGACAATGGGCCTACAGGCTCGGCTATAATTCAGGAGGACCTTGTCACAGGTTTCTAAATAGAAAACAGAATTAGCTTATCTACAGATTTGGGCAAATAACAGGGAATAAATGAAAGAGGTTAGTTCCTAAGACTTGTTATTTATTCAGCTTTTATACAAAACGAATTTTAGTACCTTAATTACTTCTGTAGAGACGCCTGGCCAAGTAAAACTCTGCAGAAGCCGTTCTTAAGTCATATTTGTAAAAAATACCCCAAACCACCTTTCAGTTTCCCATTCAGATCTCAACTCTGTCATCCGTCAACTCTTTCACCACTCGTAAACAATTCAAAATACATTCGATCGGTCCTTATTCATCTTCTAACAGCCAGCACCTTACACAGCCATCATAAATTACCTATCCCTCACTTATTTACTGGAGATCAGATCATCAGGTTGTTAAGTATCAAGTTGTTCAGTCGGTAGAGCTGGTCGCTTTGCGGTTCATGAATGATCTGAACTACCAGAAATCTAAACTATATGTTAGTCCCTAAATATTCTGTGCTATCAATAAAGACTTTGTTTTAAATCCTACTTCCCTATTGTAAAATAAAATTCAGACCGACCGACCTTCTTTTCAGTTGCTTGTGTGAACGCTGCTGGATGGCTTGACCCAGCAGATTACCTCAAAATGGGGCATACGGAGGATCTTGGTCCCGGAGCAGAAATGGATCCCCGAAATACAGCATACAAAACATGCTTCAGAACACCCTTCAAAAAAACAATCTCTTCAAAACACTCTTCGAAACAACTTCAGAACAAAATACCCAATCGTCTGAAAGAAATCAATTATGTCTATTAGTACAGAACCATGTGTTTGAACCTAACAAATGATGTTCAAAATGTTCAGAGAATCTCGCTTACCAGGGTAAACGCTCCAAAATTGGATTAAAGTTTCTCCTGCCGAGCCCACCCTTCCACATGGAATTACTGCCCATATCTGTAAAGAACCACTTGGTAAAGAGCTGACAAGGCCTTCAGAAGCCATAAGTCATACACAAATTTGGAAGAAAATAACCTCTTACATTTGATAACTCCGGAAAATAAAATAATTCAGGCCATTTCCATCTGAACAGCCACCAAAAGAGGCACTCCGCCACACTGTTAATCGGTGCAGAGACCGGATGAAAATGGACAATATTTCACAAGACTCCCATGATCATTTCGAAAGCATCTTGTCGCAGCTCTGGATAAAATTGCCAAGTAACAATGATACCAGCGCTGAAGAATCCAAGTAATCAATTATTGCTATTTATTAAGGAATAACTTTATCTTTGAATTTTGGGCCTGTGGTCAATAATGTTATTTAAATCAGTTGTATGTTTTAAAATTAATTAAGAAATTTAAATATACAATTTTTATTATTGTTATTGCATAAAAATACCCATACATTCCAACATTCCTCATCTGGTTGGCAACTCTGAAAATAATTAATTTTATTCTGATTGGCTTAATTAGATTTGACAATTACTTAATTATTGCTAGCCTGATGAGAAAATGTTGCTCCTTGAAAATATACATAATTAGGTGAGTGTGAGTTCTCAAAACTCTATATATATATACCGCGAGGCCGATTTTTGTACACCCCATCAGATCTACAGTTATAGTCCGATTTTAATAAATGATATGTTATAAGATTCGTCTCATGCTGGAGAGTTGCATAAAACTCTTATTTTTTCATTTTAAAAAACTACTGTGCGCTGACCACTTGACTTTGGCCTCGTGACGTCATGCGACGTGGCTCCTGTTTTGAATTGACATAACACAGTAAAAAAATAAACAATAATTGAACTCAAACCTGTAGTAAGTTCTTCAACAAGAGAAAATATACGTTTTGAGTCGGCGACATATATCCACAACCCCAAGAAAATCAACAAAATACAAAATACTTAAACGATCTTTTTGCAATGTTTACAATTTACATGAATGACAGACGTATTGTCTCATCTTTAATGTCAACATTTAATATTTTTTTCTTCTATGCCAGTATTAAATTGTCATGACCTTTTTACTTCAATGACAATTATAATTATACAAACTCTTCGCATATTCAAAATTTTGAGAGAAAACCTCTTTAGGTTTAAGCCATTCATTGTCGTGGACGTCCATCTCTGTTATAGTCTCTTGGCATCTTTGTTGACCTTAACAGTGCCTTACATTTAGCCTTTAGAAGACTTTTCTATCCTCGGAATAGCAAATCGCCCAACGGACTCCCCTTCCGGGTGGAGGCCCATGGTCGCTTCCCGGATCGGGAAGCAATAAGAAAATGCGGGCCCCAATGTCACTCCAATATCATGGAGTCCCTCCTTACCTGAGGCGCATCGTGGAGCGGGCACTGTGAAGAAACGGAGTTCTCACGATGTTATTCGGATCGCCAGTAGAAAAATATTATGACGGGAATGTTGAGGGCCACAGGTTCCGGGGCAGACTACCCGCTAGATAGACCACCCAAATCACTGGTGCCCTGCAACTATATCTGCACGAGGCCATCCATAAGGTGAGGTGATAGGTGATAGGTGATAGGAGCCTATGGAGGAGTCTGGTCAGTAATAATTAGACATTATGTCCTCAGAGTCGAGGGAACGACTGATGATGATGATGTGCCGAATCCACGCTGTCCGGATAACTTAGCTAGCAGTCTACTTTAGGCTTGGCTTTGATCCGGCATAATGGGACATTGAAAAGCTGCTGTCGATTTTTAAGACCCCTTTTTCAAATATTTTTGGTGTTCCTAAAAGAGGCACAAATTACAGAAATCTATCTATACCTATAGATGTTCCTTTTCTGAATAACTATGGGAATATCCGTATTTTAGCGGCATCGGGACGCCGCTACGGGACTCTCGTTAAAAAAAATTGCTGAAACCAGCCTGTTGCTATTTAAGAAAATAACGCAATATTACAAGATGAAGGAATTACGTTGAACCGAATAATTAGGCCGAATATTCGTATTCGGGCAAACCCATATTCGGCGCATCTCTAGAATACATATATAAATAGAACACAATACAAATGGTATCTTAACATAAAAACGTACAATTTCAAATATGTACTGTCTATATACATATATAAAGTAAATATATCTAGACTATTTAAATCCATTCAAACATAAAAGCTACACAACATGGTTCATATACTCGAAACCAACTTCGGAAAAGATCCTGCCTGGCATCGCATTTCGATGAAAATAACAGGTAGGTAAGTTAAAAAATAATGACCGTTGATTTGTCCTAACTCACATTACGCAATTAACCCTCTGGACTGGATTTAATGATGGAATAGTCTATTTTTGTTTGGTCAAATTGAGACGATACTTATACTAGGATTAAAATAGCGTGCAAAATAGATTGACTGGATTGAACAAAGAACAATCATTATTACATAAGTTGAACTGTAATAAAAGATACAAAAAGAGGGCCCCTCCGGGATTTGAACCCGGGACCTCCTGCACCCAAAGCAGGAATCATACCCCTAGACCAAGAGGCCACATGGTAGACTGATCGAAATAAGAATACAGTAACATAATTCTTTGACAAATAACACATATCTACATAGAATGATAAATACCTTGTATAATTGAAAACAACAATATGGGTGTATGCAAGCTGATTAAAAATATGTCCCATGGATCTTATGTCTACGCATTAAGGATTCGGTACGTATTTATGAGAGGATTCATTCGATACATATTTTTACACTTGACTGTACATTAATTATACCGTTAAGGCATTCACTGCCGTCAACGCATACCTATGTGTGGTCACGTACAAACAATTTTCGTGGACTGGCAGCGAATATGTTAAACGAATTATTATTTCATTTTACAAGGACTGACTATAATTATTAAATCCAACCACACTTGTAAACAAATAACTTAATTTCGCATATTTACAAGAAATTACTGTTAAAAATTATCACGTTGTTTTCTTTTGTCAAGGAGAGTACGGCGACATCTTGGTGATTGGCGTAGAACCAAATAGTGATGCTTCATTGTAGATATCTATGGGCGCCATCTTTGTGCAGTGAGTCAGATCACAAACTAGCATCATCGAACTCGTTGTCCAGCCATCTATGACTTGCATTAGATAACTTTCATTATTTACCTTAAACAGAGATGTCACTAGTTTCGCCAAATCAGCTGGTAGAAATGGCATTTCTGGCTCTCGGATAACTTCACGCTGAATATTCTACAAGCCAACCAACCAAAGCAAAGCAAAACTTACCAAACCAGTGTTGCCATTTGGTTCCGTTTGTTCCGTTTTACGGAACTTCTGGCAACCCCGTGGAACTTGGAAGGAACTTTAGATTTTAGGACAATTTTCGAAACTTTTAAGGTCCCGGCATTAATATATTTAATAACACACTCTAAAAATGTAATAAAGACTCATTTTTCTGTTAAAACTAAATAATTATGTTTTATGTTCCTATCACAAAAATACAGCTGATCCAAACCGGCCAATCACGCGAGCATACACACGAAGCTTGAGCCGTGGTCGTGGCCGCTCATTGGTCGAACGTTGAACGGGTCAGGGGCGCTACCGCGATAGCAAACGAAGTTTTCCCTCTCTGTCGCAATTGCAAATTGCCTTATTTATAAGTATTTCGTGATTTAGAAAAAAATGGAACTTTTCAACCTAAAATGGAACTTTTCAGGAATGGCGACGAAACTTTTAGGTGAAGTAACCTGGCAACACTGTACCAAACCAAACGCCACCTCCATCAGTAGGTAGAGTTTTGTACCCATCTGTGCGAGTGTATGGAGTAGTTCGTTCGCTTAATATTTTGTTGACAAATTTTATTGACAAGTGTACTTTGATTTATTTACTCTTTATTCGCTGTGTTTTTGAAAATCTGATTCAGAATTACAATTATAGTGCATTTACTGATTTTGTGTGACGTTCATCGCCTTTCTCCCACAAAGGAAACACGGGAGCCCTCATCATTGTTCTGTATCCACTTCAACAGGAGCACCTTTATACCATTTAACGTAAGTTAAACGTTTATTTTTTGCTATATTACGACATTTTATAATGCAATAGGCACAGTCTTAACATAAAAAATCTATAAATATATTAGTAATGCATTGCATTTATTTTGGGAGAAGAAAAACTCCAGTCTGTCAATTCATCCCTGTCAAAAAGTTGAAAAAGATGGGCAGATACAGGTTTTTAAAATTACCAAAGCAGATGAAGAAATGCAACACGAACGTAACACGCCATCACGTGGGTATTGATTTTGTTATTTTCGTTTTCTGTCCGTGTTTGGCAATCACAGCTGATTTGTCTTATTGTGGGAAAGGGAAATAAATTCGCCACCTATAGTGAGATTCGCTGTATTCCAATGTTCGTAAGCATTCCATAAAAGGCAATAATAATACACCTGCCTACACTTATCACTATGCTGTTAGAAGTTTGTGTAAGTAAGTAGAGCAGTTTTTAAAATGGAACCAATGTGTTTGGGATCTGGGACATCAGTAAAAATTAACATCTGCCTATGAAAAATCATATTATTCTCGAATAATTGATTTATCCAATTAAACAGTAACCAAATTTCAATATTACATTACAATATAAGAGCAATCAAGACAAATTTTGTTATGCTGGCTGATTCGTATTTTTATACATTCAAGTTTTACAACTAACTCAAAGATATGTGCCATGGGTCTTATATAGTCTTATATAATTAATTCAAAACATATTTTTTTCTTAACTGGGTTAAGTTAAAGTTAAAAGTTTAATGCAAGTTTTTATCTGTATAATTATTATTCCTGTTAAATATTGATTTGCACCAATTTGTCAAGTTTTAAATATGATCAGGTACAAGAATTAATAATAATTCATGGGCACTCCGAATGGCAACAAAGCAGGTCTCCTAATTATATAGGTTACTTATTTCTTAATTAAATGCACATCAAACCATTGCAAAATACCAACAAACCATTTTCTTTATACTCCAATAAGTTGTTTAATTCGTCACCACCACCCATTTTCTGGCTATCTATATGAATTTAGCTGAGAGACTTCTTATACAAATAGTATAGCTACAAAAAAAGGAATTACTATTTTCAACTCCTATGATACTGACATGATTGGTGACCTGTCCAGGCAACTTACATCAATCATGAGAGTTTGCCCATAGAGTAGTTGACAGTACTTTCTTATATGCTTTGTACACATACAGTCAGTGAAACAGTCTCCACTTCTCAATAATTGTGTTTGCAGAAGGGATTACTTTTCTCTGCAGTTGATTGTACAGGCAGGTTCACAAGGGGCTTAACATGTTTGGATGCCATCGCTTGCATGTTATGTTTAAACTGTTGTACTACATATGATTCTAACCGGTGATAGGGACTACATACCGAAATATCCAGCTACTTGTGAGGCCAACTGCCGACTTATGCCCAAAAAATGACTGTTCTGGCATGGGCATATTGAGGGTTAAAGAATATCCATTCCACTAGTCCTAATAACTTCTTTGAACTTTTTTTTACCTGACTGTGGCTTTATAGGCCCAATAGAGCTATAGGAGTGTGGGGTTGTAGAGTAGCCTGGGGAAAATCCAGAGTAAAACCTCTGACACAACCATGCCGGTGGTTTTGAACACTAGAATACTCTAAGAGTTTGCACCGAATCTTAGGTGTGAGTGGAAGCGAGCTACTGGGAGTTTTGTTGCTGGTTCACTAAACCTAGCCTAGCTGAGAAGAGTCCAGCAAGAAACTCAGCTAGGCCCGACCTGTGTCGGACTGACTCTACTCGGTGTGCGGCGGTACCAGGACGAATAGGGATTATATGTGTCTGTGTTGTCGCGATCGCGCGGTGGCAGGGATCGTATACCGATATTTTCTCCATAGAAAAATACCGGTATTATTAGGGTTACCGGTTCATTATTTCGTTTTTAATAGGACAATCTAATAATACGACGTTGTTACCTAAATACATGATTCAGCCCTACGTAAAGAGCAAAAAATAATCCAAAATATTGGGCTAATTCAGGGTTTTTTAAAAATACCGGTATCGGTGGTGGACGTCCCCGCCGACGGGAATGCCTAAATCTTTGTACCTAATATTTATTATAATACAGACACATTGGCCCTGCATATCTAAATAGTATCCAGGTTCTAGTTGCACATACCCAGGTACCTATGCGCATTGAAGAATGTGAATCACCATAAGTTGTATGAATTACCTGATACCTATCTAAGATCGGCTCGGCTGATGTCGTGCATCTGACGATCAATCTCTTCCGCGTGCGTTTGCACCTTCACCTGTCAAGGTTACAATATTGATTCGACTTCTATTTGAATTAGGAACCTAGCTGGCTTTATGAGCGCACTATCTTGTTACGATCCTATAAACGATCCTAACAACGTAAGCAATAACAGAGGAAACCTTTGTAAGCTATTAAAGTATGTACCTTAGGACAAGTTAAGCACAAGCTATAAGTAAAAACGTAAATTTAAAGATTTCTAATTCATTTATTCTCATCATGAGAACCTTATTTAGTGAGTGGTATAGAAAATACTACTAAAAGTAAACATTACAAAATACATTTTGAATTCTAAGCTTCAATATTAACTTAGATCCTGTCACCTGTACCAATGGGGTTTCAGTATCTTGAATATGACTGTTTTTATTTTCATTAAACATAGCTAAGAATCATCATGACATTCATGACAGACAGACTTTCGATTTCAAAAACCGGGACAGAAACAAAGATACATCTGATAAACTTATACGAGGTTCGTTTGCGTCGGGGGTTGAAAATAGATACCTACCTACTGAATGACATTCACCGAAGGAAACCAACTTTTTATTGTGCCGAAGATACTGGCAGCATTTCCTCTTTGAATAGCCAAACTTATTCGTTGGCCGAGGTAGCTGCCAGCTCTTCGATCACCTGTGGCATCAATAAGCCTCTTCGACAATCCCTTGAAGCCACGGACCGAGTGTCTCGACGCCGAAAGGCGTGAACAAGTATTCGGCGCCGAGACCGCTATATTTGCCGATTTTAGTATGTTCGGCCGCCTCTGCTGCAGCATCCCACACCAGCACCCGTCCCATACTCCACGGAATCAAGGACATCCCGTCCGGTCTCTTGCCATCGTTTCTCGACATGCCTGCAGGTTCTAAAATGGCAGGCACGTTCGCCGATGTAAGAGACCGGCGGATGATGTCGTTGAGGGCAGCATGTCTGGAGAAGCGGCCGGCGCTTCTCTGGCAAGAAAGTCCGTGGTGTCCTAGCTGGTTCACGTGGCTTCCGCAGGGGCATTGGTGTGGGGCGCAGACCGGGACCCCGAGGCGAAGGCAAACTGCAAAGCGGAGTGTATTGGGATCTAAAAATGTTCTAGTACTAGACGATGGGTTAGCATGGGGCCAGTAGCCAGCTTCCCTTGTACCAGCTGCTAGCAGTCTGGCTCTTTCCACGATACTAGACTGGTCGAGTAAAGAATTGATGGTCAATTTACAAGATATGTCGTCCCAGCATCTCTGAGATTTTGAATGTTCTGGAGAATTTTGACCGAGGTAAGCAATCAACCAAGCATTTTTCCCGTCCTCCAAGCCCGAAGTCTCATAGTGTGTGGGAAGGATTTTACCTACGAGACTAGACGAGCTATGGACGGACGACAAAAAAGCTGGTAACGCGACACTAGAAATTTTACGGATCCCTAATCCACCGTACCGGATGGGAAGGGATCCTTGGGTCCAAGATTGTTCACTGAGTTGAATATTCAGGATTGATTCTAAAGTACTTTTTATCAAAATGTCTATTTGTGACAAAAGATTTTGATGATTCCAAAGAGGGCAGTTGCGAAGCAAATAGGTAAATTTGGGAGAAAAAGGCAGAATTTAATAATAGAAAGTGCATAATGAGGACTTATTTCGAGTAGTCGATGAGAATGATTTTGGAAATGTTTATATCAGTGTGTGTGAACGGATTATGTGAAATATTTTGTTCCGTGGAACTGTCTGGTCGAAATGCTGAATGGATGGTGTAAATAAAAACCGCAAAACGCTTTATCCGAGAAATGAGTCACTAAAGCTGGCTAGACTGAATACGGATATAAGCAAAGTGCGCTCATCATAAGTGTCTTAACTTAACACACATGATTCACACGCACTGCGAACTTGGAATCCAGGCATATGTAAATTTCAACCTAAAATGTTATTTCATAGCATTTCTGCACACGCTAAGCAGAAGAGCAATGTGGGTCAGTATCAGTAACGCTTCCGCCTCAGCGTCGGCGCAGAATGCAAGCCGCTTGCCAACTATGCTCACTTTGCTAAGTAGGTAAACAATTAATAAAATTATTGTTTCTGTCTCATCCCGTCATGCGTAATAAACACAATGTTTGCAAAAATAACAAGCTTTGCTTGCATAGCTAACAAGGGTATCTTGTGTTATGAATTATATAGTCCGTCAGAGACGGGCCCATATAATACTGTTTATTTTAAGTTTGAAATCTTAATATTGATTATTTTAATTAATTGTATCTCTGTAACGATCCCAGTTTGTCGAATAAATGAATGTTATTGTTATTATTATTTGTCTCTCGCGGTCTCACATATATATATATATATATATCATAGCGAAACATTTAACTATATATTTTGCCTACTACTTAACACAGTCCACACGCGCAGCTATAATCTATATTAAAGAAATAATATAAAATAAGTAAATTGCTGTGCCCTTACAGGGTGCATATTATATAATATGTATTTTTGTGTATTGTAATATGTGTGCAATAAACAGTTTGAGTTTAATATATTATATTATAGCTCCGTCTGTGGATTCTGACAATTAGAATGCAAAATATATAGTAAGATGGCTTACTATAGCTTAGCGATGGCTTAGTATAGTATATATTAATATACCAAATAGTAGACTGTATCTATTTCAAGCGAGCAAAATGTAATATTTCATCGAAGGCTAGCGTGTCGAATCCTGAAAGAAACGAAGGATTCCGGTTAATCCTGAGCGTAGTGAGGGATTCAAACCTCCACGCCCGAGTTAAAAATAAAATAACTTGTTTATCCCATTTTCATACAAATGCTTACCCCAATTTACCGTAGGAAGGATAAAACGTATCGGAAGTCCTTTTGCGAAAACTATCTCTGTATCCATTTTTTTATGTGAGCAAAGCGTGAGAAGGTAGGTAACAAGGAGACAGATCAAAGTTACTATCGCTTATATAGTTAGTATTCATGAGTTTTCCTTCTCAGTATTTATCTAGCACACTGGGATCTTGACCTGGTGATCCGAGGATTCAACCGTAATGAATTAATCAACCGATTCATCGTTCTTACCTGCGCATCACGAGTTAAGCCACGTAAGTAAATGAGGAAGCGGACAAATGTCAAGGTATAAAGGGTTCGCCTAATCGCCTGCCAAACAAAATGTGTGAGGTCATAATTCAGTCCATGATGATGCATATTTATTTAGAACCTTGTGAAACAAGAAAATAACTTCTCTTCATTGAATTGCGATGTCTATCTTTCTGTCTTTCATTTTTTTGTCACAATTTTATCATTACTAGTTCTTCGTACCTACTCAGAAATGCAGGCAATATTGTTGATTATGATCAGAGATCGGACAAATTTGCGTCATTGCTCGCAATACTATGGACATGACTCCAGAATTAATCAAAATGTTAATCAATTAATTATTTCTTGGAATAAAGTTTGAATTTCCGGAGACAATAGTTTATACGTGCTTATGATAAGAATTAGGGTCCCAATTGTTTATTTCATTATATGACGATTTGTCATTTTTACATTTTGTGGGGGCCATTAGAAAATGGAAACCGAAAAATGTATATAAAATTGGAGACCTTTTATCTTTGTCACAATCAACAGTATTCGTAATTCTTAGTAGAAGTAAACCCCAATTTACAAATTCTGAGAATAAGTCCCGTCTACTATAACATGACAAAGTGCTAAAATGTTCAACATTCTCTTGACCACTGTAGATAGTCGACCTGCTGCTACTGGCAATACTTAAATGTGCATTAAAGTAGGTAGAGAGGGCTAAGTCCGGGCCTGGGCCGGGCACTGACGCAAGCACGTTGCGCAAACGCCACGCTCGTTGCCGTCTGTCCGTCGACATAACACGAAACCAACACTACGTTCCTGCACGATAGCATTGCTACTGCTATAGCCAATATGCTTTAAACCATGTTCCACCCAGATTTAACACCAGTGGAACATAAACTTGAAAGCGTGAAGGGTGAAGGTTACTTACTTTGACAATATACGCCATAATTTAATATAGGTATGATATAGGTAATCGTTATTGTTGCCGTGGACTCGACAAATATTTGCGCCTTTAGCCCATCGTATGGTTTAGCACGGAACCTTGTTAAACATTTCCAGTTTTAAATCTCAAGGTCAGCTTTTGATTGTTGGGTTTGAAAGCATTAACGAGAAACATTTGACCTACTATATATGCAACATTTTAAGCAGACCTGACATTATAACAGCTAGAAAGACACCACCCTGCCTGAGAGAAACATTTAAGAGCCTTGCTATTTTTACTCGGTTACTCTGCTTCATATAATGAAAGTAAATAACAAGGTCGGCCTGAACGAGAACTGATCTGTGCTGATAACATTGTTAACGCAGCAGAATGGTCCGCGCGGCCAGTGAAAGACGTGCGATCACGAGTTCTGCTCGAAGACTTGAGCAATTGTTATTCGCAATGCTACACTACATCGCTAAATAATACACAAAATACATACCACCTTTGCCTACCAACTATAATATCACTTTGATGTTCATATGAATACCCGTTAACCGTTAACGTTATATGCGCTGAGTCCGGCTCGTCAGTTATAAATGTTTTTAGGGTTCCGTAGCCAAAATGGCGAAAACGGAACCCTTCTCGTTTTTTTGTGTTTGTTTTATTCTTATATGTATATATATTTAATAGACCTAAAACGCGATATGTTTATAACTATTAGCCATTGCCAAAAGGCTTTCATTAGTCCGTTAATTTACTTTTCAATTCAGGTATGTCTCAAAATTAGTTGATATTAATTTACTTATAATTTTTTTTATTTCTTGTACCAAAAGAATTCACAATTGTCGTAACTGAACTGTTGTTATACCAGTAAGTAGGTCTTTATCCACCATCGGAGGATGCGGTCATTTATGGGCTCGTAATAAACAGAGTTAACCGCTTTGACGTGGAATAGATCTTAATCTTTGAGGTAACTCTACTGGCAGCTCTTGTTTATACTCTGCTGTGCTAAGGCATTACCAACCATGTTAACAATTGGACTGATTTACAGCTAATAAAGCCAATTTATTAGCTCTAAATCAGTCCAATTGCTATCCTCGAAAACTTATACGAGTAAGTTACTGACTTCAGATAATCAGCGAAGGCGTTTCCACTTTTTCTATAAATATATATATGCAATGATTAATGAGATAAAACATCGCGCATCCGTGCCAGAAATCTGAACAGTCACGTCATCATGCTCCGGTACACAATGGGTTCCACGATGACGAACATTACTGAGCACAATTAGTTGTCTTGCCTGGCTCTGGCGTTACAACCAAAGCGAAAAGTTGATTGAGAATTTGAGACTAACACTGTCCTTAGCTATAGGTTGATATTTTGGGTTGGAGTAATGCAGTGGAAGTGGACAGGGTTTTTAAACTCCAAAGTAGTATATATCATGATCGTTAGTAAAGCGGGGTGGGACGATAGTTGCGTTTACCTTTGAAATGGTAATAGAGAAATATATATTTTTGTTAAAACTCACCCATCATATTTCAAAACGCGAGGCGAAATTATTAATAGACAGACCTGAGAAAATGTCATGACTTTTATACCATCCTCGATGCCGTAAAATCATCTACAGGAAAAACGTATTTAATATTAACCCAGTAGAGTAAGCAAAACCTCGAAATGTTGGTAACTTTGATGAAATTTGGTACGAATGTTCATTGATGGCCTTGTTTTCGTCTTCCAAAAGTCCCCAGGCCAGGGCCTTCTAGAGACGCCCCTATCTTGGAAAATGTACTCCACCCAAACGTTATTCCCATTTTGTACGAAATCTACGTACGTTAATAAAATATGGTCAAGAGCGACATTGAAGCTTAGTAAATTCTGCACTAACCCGTAGTACATAACTGTGACCATAAAAGATGTCTCCGTTAATGTCTTTCCAGTGGAGAATATCTAAATTTGAAGAATTTCAAATCTACTTAGATTTACACAATAGGATATGAGCTATGTTAATATTAACATTTTACCCAACTACGGTAAACCAAAAAAAGGGTAATGGTTTAAATAGATCGTTAAGTAAGTACTTACTGATAATTTGCTGCCATCTCCCAGTCAAGATGCTTGATGGATTCCGACAATTGAAGTGGTCTTAGATTTATCCTAATTCAGCCTACGTGTTTATAAATATTAGGTTTAAGAAAATTCAACATGGCGGGCGTGAAAGGGCGTCTAGTCTGAAATCATAACTTTGCTTCTAGCACTTATATTATCAGGCGGATTTCAATAAACGTGACAATAGTCCATAGCGATTTTTAAGAAGAATGTATGTCCGCCATCTTGGATTTGAAATTCCATGTAATTTTCGTAATCGGCACCCCGAGGAACCTCGAAGATGACACCCATATCGATCTTTTTAGAAAAATAAATATCCGCCACCTTGGATTTGAAAAATGCATGTTATTTTCGTAATCGGCACTTTGAGGAACCTCAACGACGACACCCATATTGATTTTTAAGAAAATTAATGTCCGCCATGTTGGATTTGAAGATGCATGTCATTTTCGTGATTGGCACCCCAAGGAACCACGAAGATGACACCCATATCGATTTTTTAGAAAAGGGGTGAAAACTTGGAAACCAGTTTTCACCCCTTTAGGTGAGCAATTTCAAAAAACGCTGTAATTTGTTTTGTTGTATTTAAACAGAGAGTCTATTTACGAAGTTTCACATCTCTCACCTCAAAAAAGATTTGCTACCCGTACAAACTTTGAACCCCATTAATATATTTAAACAGAAAGTCTATATACAAATATACGTAACATACAAACTTTGGACCCCCGTATCACCCCCTTAGGCGATGAATTTTGAAAAATCCTTTCTTAGTGCACCCCTAGACCTTATACGGAATCTACGTGCCAAATTTAGAATCTCTAATAGAACCAGCGCTTTGCGCTGCGCGTTGATGTCACTCAGTCAGTCAGGCAGTCAATCAGTCAGTCAGTCAGTTTCTTTTATGTATTTAGATATGTCGATAGTAATAATTACAACAGACTTCCTGTAAACTTGAAAGTGCCTCAGGGTAACGCTTTCAAGCATAATCTTGCAATCTGGCTTTTAGACCATTGTTTTATAGCGTGAAGGCTTATATTGACTATAATTGATAATTATTCAAATAATTCCCATTTTCTTGTGTCATATAGTATATAGCCGAAATATTTGGCGACGCCGACTGTCCATGTACCTCTACATTTTTGTACATTATTAAATTATTGTATTTATGCTTGAATTATTCGATTATTATTGTCATTATTGTATTATTCCAAATTATTAAAAATGTTTGACGTTTCTAATCGGCTGAACATCACCCTTCCATAAAAAAATAATATGTAACCTCTGCATACGTTATTATAATATACCTGAACAATGAACATCCTTTTATACACTTGGATGGAATATCACCAATATAGTTTTATCGTAACTGCCATCATGTAATGGCACAAATTGATAAAATTGCGGATGTGTTTTGTCCATCGTCCTAAAAAAATATTCGTTTTCACTGCTGGGCATAGCATATTCATTAATGGTATAAAGGTAGTTTGATCCCGGAGAATATGTCATTGGAAATTTTATACATTCTATATAGTAATCATGTTCTAATGGGGTAGAAATTTATATAAAAAAAAATCAAACATTTATTCTGCAAATAGGCCACAAGGGCACTTTTACATGTCAAAATATTAATTTACAATTTAAGAAAGTCTGACTATAATAAGTAATACAACTAGCTTTTGCCCGCGACTTTGTCTGCGTGGAACTCGTTCATCACAATAGTTTTATTTTATTTCATCGGGTGCTTACCTTAGTCATCGCTCTTCCATACAAACCCCCCCGGAACCCCCTTAGGGGTTGATTTCAGGGATAGAAAGTATCATATGTTCTTCCCCGAGACTCCCAATTATCTATCTCCATACCAAATTGCATGTATGTAAATCGGTTCAGCGGTTTAAGCGTGAATAGGTAACAACGAGACAGACACTCTTTCGCATTTATAATATTAGTATGGATTGAGGTAGACGAGTTCTACTCATACCATTGTATTTACCTAATAGTACAAAATAAAATGCAAGTAACAATGAAATTATTAAGTTGTACCTACTTTATACAATTATTGTGATATCTATTCCCTCATCATTGATATTAAAAACTCATTTTGTATACGAATAATCAAGAACCAGAAGGTTAAATTAGGATCAATTTGTTAATTACACCAACGACACGAAATACCGCAATGAAGTTAATTTTACGATTCGAAACCGTATTTTATTTATTAAAGTATTTAGTTAGGGGTTGCGGCGATCACCTTGCAAGTAGGGCTTGCATTCTGGAATTTCGAAAATCCGGAATCTCGGTCGATTTTTCCGATATTGCAATTCCGAAATTGGTACACTTGGAATATCGGAAATTCCGGAATTGGAGTTGATGAATTTCCAGAAGGTTTTGTATGTTTATTAAAGTTCCTAATGTAAAACTGAGAAATTGTTCGCCTATCACCAGACTCATAAACATTTTGTGAATAGATTTCAAAATGTTATTGGTTTACCATCACGTATACTCCTCCTATCCGGATTTTGGATACGACGATCGTTGAAGCGATCCGCCGTTAGCTGCGTTCGTGTGTTCCTGCTCTCATCATCTCGTGTGGCTTACGTAGCCTTTCTTATCTACGAAGACCCATGCACGTGCACGCAGTGGGTACGTGAGCACACCGTTGACATAATTGTAGCTGATCCGCTTCGCCGCTGGTGGTCGCACTTTAAGCTCATCTCTTTCGCCGTCCCGCTATGTACGTCAACATGGGTCATAGTTGTTAGTAGGCTTCTCCCACAGGAAAGGGTGAATATTACAATTTTATGTGGCACTTAATAAATCACATACTTTTATGCTTAGGTAGTTGATCACCTTGCTTCCACTTACTCTCCTCTAAATCCGAGTAACAGATGCGCTCATTAGCCGTTCGACCCTCTGCCATCCTTCATGTTATCCAAGTGAAAACCTAACTTAGAGCAAGACTCGTGAAATTCAGTCACAAGCTGCTGAAAGTGGTCTAGCTAGACATTCCGCAAGGAAGCAAAAGTCATCTGCGTACACCATCACACTTATGAGCGCATATGACACTTGTATACGCGCTTTGAATCTGGCCAGGTTGTTGAGGTTGGCATCAGTGCGATAACGAACGAGACTTCCTTTTGAGGAGGTTCATCTCCAACCGGCAGCATTATCCATTCAACCAAGCAATACATTGATTACAAGTTTTCAGAATTTCATTTTTGTGAAGATCATCATATCAGCCGAAAGACGTCCATTGCTGGACATAGGCCTTCCCAAAGAGTGCCAAAACACTAAGACCAGTCCTACATTACCCGCATCCATCGGACTCCCGCGAGCTTTCCCCACTCTCAACGTCAGTTTCTGAGCCTTCTTGGGCCTCATCCATGGTGAGCGACCACGTTTAAGTGCCAGATGTCATCAATGGCAACACGCGCTGGTCAAAGACCCTCGTCTTGAGACGCGGAATATTGGATGAAAAGATGTGCCGTAGCTTCCCGAACACTGCCCAGCCTTAGGAGAAATAACATCTCCTTGCCCGACTCCGCGCTCAGTACTGGTGCAAGTGGTACTCCTCAGTCTTCTGTATAACTTAAAGGAGCCTATGGATGTGGTTTGTGGTCTATGGTACTAAAGTCTCTTCGGAAACCGGCTTTTTCGGGAGGCTGGAATTCATCTAGCCTGCGTACAAGACGGCTCGTAATGACTCTTGAAAACAGCTTGTAGGCATAGCTCAAAAGCGTGATGGTTCGGTACTTGTTCAGTAGGGTGTTGTCACCATTATTGAAGAACCACCACCTCGCCTGTGTTTGTATGCTTTTGATCTAATGTGGTAAAGTTAAAAAGTGAGATTGCCTATAAAACGATAATCATTTTTTAATACATTTTCGTAACATCCATTTAGTTGAAAAAAGTAAATCCCAATTCCGGAATTCCGGAATTGGAGTCCAATATTGAAAACAATTCCGGAATTGAAAAACCGTCCGATATTGCATGCCCTACTTGCAAGGTGGTGGCCACATACGGGGCTTACCGTGCTCGGTGCTCTGTGGAATATTATCTACGTCAAGGGTGGATGGACTTTGCGGTGAAACTTCTGTGTCCTAATCCTAATCCGCTTAATGCAAATCCTCTTTAATGTGTTCAGAAACCATAAGTAAAGACCAGATTTTCAATATTTTAAATTTGTAATTTACTTACTATAGGTACTTGTCGCCATATTGGAAATTTGCAGCTCAGTTTTTAATCATTTCTTGTGGTACAGTCAAGTGTAATAATACAATACACTACACTACAAATACTCTTTATTGCACAACCTCAACAAAAGAACACAGTACAGTACATAATTACAATGACAAGAGGCACAACACGCAGTCTTATCGCTAAATAGCGATCTCTTCCAGACAACCTTAGGGTAGCGAAGATCAAATCAAGCATTATGGTTCATGGTAGGTGATGCAGAGATAATATATGTAACCTACAAAAAATCAATTAATACTTAACTAATGACAGGATAAATAGATACATATAGATATACAAATATATACATATAATATATATCGAATTAATCCTCTCATACTTAAATATGTACCGAAACTTAATTCGCCGACATACGAGCCATGGACAGAGTACAATACGTATGCACTAACTGTCGAGGAACGGGCGTTCGTGAAATTGGACCTAATGGACCGGACCGGATTATTTTTGCACTTGATGTAATATTTGACTTGATATTTACTACGTCTATCTGTATGGGTACAATGATAATTGAATACCTACTAAATTAATGCCGTTTCCAAAATGACTAGTGTCAATTAATAGTAGATTGTGTCTCAAGGGAGCAAAATGATATATTTACGGTGAGGGCGGTATATTGAATCCTGAGTGAAGCGAAAGATTCTACAATAGAATCCTGAGCGTAGCGAGGGATTCTATTGTAGAATCTTGAGCGTAGCGAGGGATTCAAGTGTTTATGCCCAAGACGGAAATAATTTTGCTACCGTGTGACACATTACTTTTCACACCGTCTATGAGGCTCGCTGCTAAAAACATGAAATATCTTACAAATGATTTTACTACAGAGAGTCACATACTGCTTTTCACACCTTCTATGAGGAAAAGAGTCATTGTTGCCCTCAAATGAGGGAAGAAAAGTACATCTTTGATCCCTCATTCGAGGGAAACAATAACTCTTTTCTGAATAGCAGGTGTGAAAAAATGTGTTTATTCATGCATATGCATTTTTTACAAGCTTTTATTTGACTTCCCCTGTTAGTATGTGTAGGACAAATCTTGCAACTGAATTTAAGACTAGTTCTCCTCAACCGATTGAGGTGAGGTATACCTACTTATGTAGGTACGATGATGGAGTCTCGAGATGGCCATAGGAACTCCTAAACGAAACGGTGGAAACTCATCGAGTTTCGGTTCGTTGTATTTATCTTTTCGAGCACTTTAGTGCTAGATGATGTCCAGGGCCCTGATGATGGAGTCAGGAGGTAGCCATAGGGACTCCTAAATGAAACTGCGGAAACTTATCGAGTTTGGGTTTGTAGACGCCGGTGCCGGTGGTGATGGAACTCGACGACTCAAATAAAACTTCGATGTAAAGTTGACTGTATAATTTCAATAGGTGCTGATTTACAAAATTAGTTTGGCCAAAAGAGGTATGTGCAGAAGTGGTTGTATGTGAGAACAAAGAATAGGTAATGACAAGCAAGATTTGATAATTTGAGTTAACGTATGTTACAATGGTAGGGATAAAGCGTATGTGAAGCGTTGCTATTGGTGGCTTTAAAAAAGCCGCTCTTATACTAACCGTGCCCGATGGGCGCGTTTTGCTACTGCATACTAAGTTATTACATATATATAAATTAGATAAGAGTTGCGTTCGCAACAGGTTCGTTGGATTTGTCTTCCCGAGCACTTATGATTTATGATGCATTACAAGAAACGCAGGGATTGAGAAACAAATAGAAAGTGTAAAATAAAATTATAATTAAAAAAAACGTTTTTAAAAACAAGCTTTTATTCTAAAATGCAGTTGTACTAATTCGAAAAAAATAATTGTATGCAAGGGTCATGCTGATAAATGTTATTTTAGGGTATACGTATACATCAATGTTTATTAATATATATGAATAAATGTTTATTCAGCAATCTTGCATAAAACTATATTATATTCTTTATACATAAAATAATTTCGAAAGCTTGTAGCGCAAACAGAAAAAAAAAACCGGCCAAGGGCGAGTTGGACTCGCGCACGAAGGGTTCCGTACTAGTATCTATAAAACAGCAAAAATAACTTAACCAAAATTACAGTTAAATCAACCTATCTCAAAAACTATAAGAGATACTTTGATCAAACCAAAAATCGTTGAAAGAGTTAATTAGCATGCATCACCTCTATTTTTTTTAGAATTTTATACCCCGTAGTTATAAAAATAGAGGGGGGGGGACATACTTTTTACGACTTTGAGAGCTGATATCTCAAAAACCGTTCACTTTAAGAAAAATGTTTTTTAGAAAACTTTATATCATTTTAAAAGACCTTTCCATTGATACCCCACACGGGTATGTACATCGAAAAAAAAATTTTCATCCCTCAGTTACATGTATGGGGGGCCCCACCCCCAATTCTTTTTTTTACTATTTAGTGTCATAATTTTGTAGCGGTTTATACAACACATATTCCCATCAAATTTCATCACTGTAGTACTTATAGTTTCCGAGTAAATCGGCTGTGACAGACGGACAGACGGACAGACGGACAGACGGACAGACGGACATGACGAAACTATAAGGGTTCCGTTTTTGCCATTTTGGCTACGGAACCCTAAAAACGGAATAAATTTCATGCGCAGTTTATCAGCATGACCCTTGCATACAATTACTTTTTCCTTTTTGGAACAACTGCATTTTAGAATAATAGCTTGTTTTTAAAAAAGTTTCTTTTATTTAATTTTTTTTCGAAGGTAGTAGAAACGTGCTGGAATAAGTAACATTTACCGTGACCTTGGTGTAGTGATATCGGCTAATCGATTGCCACAGTTAACGGCCGGTTAGGTATTTTTTATTTTCCTACATATTCATCCGTCTGACGGTCGAATTTGGTTTAAAAAAATGACAGTGTACGTTTACGACTATTATGAATTACGACTTATAAGAGACAATCTTCTTATTAAATTAATCCTTTTGTTGTTTCTTACACTTACTCTACAAAAATATGGTCTACTAATATAGTAAGTTCTGTTACTTTATGTTTTTATTTGACATGATACATTGTACTCCTATTCCATTGTTACGAGGTACAGGCCGATAATAATTATACCTGTTAAGTCCATGCCTAAGTGCATCTGTACCTGCAATGCACCTATCTAGGTGCACTACAGGTTGACATTAAGTACTTTACCCAAGAGACGCTGCGATAAGTTACAATCTCTCAAATAGAAATATAATTGAATCTAGCAACAGAACACTAATCGAATAGCAGAGATACTTTTTCACGGTTAAATAAACAAACACGGGGAGGCTCTGGGTAATTGTGATACAGGCGTAAACAGCCCGCAATCAAATTGAACAAATCCCATCGCGCCCACGACAGCGTCCGCAAACAATGAAGCCAGAATTAGACCTAGGGTTTGTTCACAATGCTCACCCACAACTCTCTTAAGGATAACCATTGCGAAGTCTCCGATGACGCGTATTTATTACGAATGTCAAAGGCTCAAGATACACTTGGTGAGTGCTGAGGTGTACCAACAGATTGTGAATAACTTAGCAGGACCGAGGGTTCGGATCTCGTGACCATCGAGCACGTACCGAGGAAGCCCAAACAGCTGCGCAGTGCGACAGTTCGCCGAGGTCATCGCCTTGCGAACTAGCTTATCAGCGCCCGTTTGACCTCCATTTAATGTACAGTCAAGTGTAAAAATATGTATCGAATGAATCCTCTCATAAATATGTACCGAAACCTTAATGCGCCGACATTAAGATCCATGGGATATATTTTTGAGTAGCTTGCATGCACCCATATTTTCCCACTCGACTGTGCCAACCAATATTGCGCTACCGATACCCAGAATAAACCATAATATTGTCTATCTTTTTTGTATGAAAATCTATCATGTGCGAAGCGAAGCTCATACGAAAGTAGTAATACTTATAGTCAGAACAGGAAAATGGTAGGTAAATGGTTAGGTATATATAACTAAAGACATCTTATATCGTATCTCAGCAATCGTAAAATGAAGTTTACTGACACATTTATTTTAGGTACTCTTATTAGAGATATTTTATTTTCTGTACACATTTCAAAAGTAGCAAACTCTGATGGTTCAAAGCAGCTTATTTTCCCATTACATATTCTGTCGTGCTACGAGTATTACCAATATGAGTAACCAATAATCATCAGCATCGAAACATCCTCATCCTGTACCTTGTATGTAACAAAAAATTAAGAATTTTCTTTTGAAACAGTCTTTGTTCGATTCTTCTTACCCATTCCCTACGCACGCTCTCCGCTGCAAATGCGACATTATTACAAGTAGCAAACGCTCGTTTTTATAATGCACGAGGATTCTATTGTTGTTAGTTAGAAAGTGCAGGACGAACTCGGATCACGGCTAGCATTCAAATTAGGCTACGCTATTGCTGGAGCCCACTCCATAAGGTCCTCTTGTGACGGTTGCTATTCTCATGCATTAAACTAGAGCAACATACGTAAACTTCTTAAATACCTACAGTTAATTTACTCCAAGTATTACCGCGTATTAGGCACGTGCCGTTCTACTTGCATTATTTAACGTGTACCTAGTACTTGCTCTTGATGTTAATACATTTCCTTGCATATGATGCTCTACGTTCGGAATTTTATTTACCTAAATAATATATAATTTGCTTGTAGTCGATTAGGACTACAGTATTATTAAAAAGATACGAATAATATTTATGATTATTATACATACGCATACGGTGCGTACGATCGATCACACGCGCGTAATATCGGAAAAAGTTAAATTTCTACAATTTATATGCTCTCTCTCTATCCGCTTTATATACATGTATGACATACAAACATTATGCCATGTGCTTAAAACAATGGAGCTTATTTGCCTACGCCATTAGCCTGACTGACTGGACCATTATAACTGATAATATAATTGGTTGATCTTACATAACCATCAGTCACGTACTTTCAATATTAACAATAAAAAGCTTACGTTTCTAATCCGTTTCGCAATTTTATTGTTTTTTTAACTTGAATTACTTGCGTTTAATCCAATTTACTAGCATTTTACTTATATACCTACCGAGATATACGTTATAGCGTTAAACGAATGAGTTCCTGCATAAGACGAATATAGGATCATTGTACAGTTGTACACTTGTAAAACGATATTCTATCAATCATTATATTTTTGTACTTTATAGAAGCCATCATTGACTTCATACATTTTGAATTCCTAAGTATAGCCGGATAGAGATGGACGTCTTTGGATTACGTAACATGATATCGTCCCAAGCATCCCTGAAAATCAATGGTCCCATAAAATGATATCAACAACTAGTAGGACGTTGAGATAGGCGATGATGTCAGCAAGGAGGAAGAGGAAGGTTGCTGAGGCTAAGATGCGAAAGGTGAAGAACGTTTGACAGAAAGAGTTGGATGCTTTGTCTTATTTATAAATAATGTGTTTTAATCACCGTGCTATATTAATGTCCTGATTTTCTACGGCCTGATGGAGCTTATGATGGTATTCTTTATCGTATGAGGATAAAACAAGATAACTACAGTTGCTATAGATCAATGCTTATCACGCACGATGTACCCGGTCCTGACCTCATACTCCGAACTTCATATAGTGCATAACACGAGAGTGAAAAGGACGGCACGGTACGAAGTTTGGATTTCGAATTTCGGAGTAGCCCCTCTGACCACACCTTTCCATCTTTTGTATGCGATTGCACATTTTTTTCATCAAGATATACTCATTATTTAGCAGTACAATTCATGAGGCTGAATTGTGACCATTTTGGGTCGTCAAATAGAAATAATAATTGCGCAATCCATCAGCGCCAGCGGAGATGAATCAGAGCTGCGTGTGCGACGATGACCGGCGGCTCGGTCGCTCACCCCCGGCGTCTCCCGCAGCGGCAACATGCTGCGGCCTGTCTTAAAGGCCCGTGTAACGCCATGACACCATAAAATAAAACAAAGGGTCACCAGCCTGTGCCACGCTTTTTAACGGATTATACGTTTTGGGTATGAAAACAACGGCACGTATACTTGAAAATTGCATCAGATTAGCTAATTGGAAATCTGCCTCGTGTTCTGTACGAAATATATATATGCAGACGAGAAGTGCATATTAAAATTGAACTTTACTAACAGACAGACACAAACACGGATAGGGTGTTTTGCTTTAGGCAGGTCAGGCATCATAGTACATCATAGAAAAAAATTAATTTGAAACAAGACAAATACCAAAATAACAGACGAAAGTAGCCTAAGAACAACTATCATGATTCATATGAGCAGGTACTCCCAGTAGCTCGATTCCACTCACTTCTCAGATTCGGTCGAAACCGCTCAACCAATGTCAATGGAGCGCAAACTCTTAGAGTATCCAAAATCACCCGCGTGGTCGAGTCGAAGGTTCCCCTGGGTTTTCCCCAGGCTATATACTCTCCAACCCCGCACTCCTATCGATTTATTGGGCCTAGCCTATAAAGCCACAGTCGGGTGAAAAAAAAATCTTATGAGCAGGACGAGACCAACGCCCACATATACAATACAAATGCTCTTACTCTTCTTTTTCTTGTTTCTTCTCTTTTCTCATATATTTTATCCTACTGGCAATTATTGTATCCGTATGTTGCTTGCCGACAAAAACGGCAATCTCTGCTAACTTGCAATGAAACGAGGGCAAACCCAATTTTGAAACAGTAAATTAGATAATCCAAAGCGAGAAATCGCACTTTCTTTTTTTCGTTTGGGCAAATTTAACCGTGCGGCGAAAATCGATTTCCTTTTAGTTAGAACTTTCAGATGAATATTTAAACCGAATGTTGAGTTCATCTCATAGCACCTTGGTATATTGACGCTCAGGGCATACCGACATACCGACTAGAAAGACCAAAAAAGCCCGTAAAGTCTGTTGGTACCAATACCCATGTAAACAACTTATATGTACACAGTTCTACACAAAAATGTATTATTGTTATCTGTTTATTTATTTTAGAGCTTAGGTTGGGCTTTTACAATATTTCTTTAAAAAGTGAAATATAAACATACAGACACAAAAAATAAAGACATTATAAAAACCTAACCTAGGGTGCCGCCGGCAGCGAGGTGGGACCTAAGCTATCGGCGGTTAGGGCGACAGAGAGAGGAACCTCTTGACTATCTGCGCCGTGTCCAGGAGTACCTCCTTCTGTATCTGACCCTTGACCCAGCCATCTAGCGAGTCTCTTGAGGTGTCGGTCGAGACCCTTCGCTATTAGACCGTTCGCACAGACGACTTCTTTATTATTATTATTATCAAAGAAAACCAATTGTTTTGAGTATATTCAAGTTTTAGAACTGCTTCAGTATGCCATATATCTTCACGATTGTATGGTGAGTTTTGCTTACTTATCTGATTTTTGTCCCAGAGTATTGTGGGTTGGTATTAGTACATTTACTGTTCGATCGCATAATTAAGTACCTAACACAGTATTTTTTAGAATGCTATTATATTATTGTAAATAGCCGCGAAAATCCTTTATTCTAAGAAATTTTAACTTTGGAATAACCAAACATGACATACTCGTAATTGTTTGCCAATGATAATGGGATCCAAAGCGTATATTAAGCGCATAATAAGCTTGTTACGTTCGGGCGTCACGGCAAATGTTTACACGGAGTGTTTGTTTGGACGGCGATAACAACGAGGCACTCTACAGGAGTCAAGTAATTGTATCAGCTACTACAAGAACAATTCCATTGAGCTACACTTCCATACCACAAAATGCGCAATGTGCTTCTAAAAAAACCAAAAAACTACCTTAACTGTGTAAACGTCTGCATGCTTTGCATGCATGCATTTATATTATGTACACTGTAAATACAAAGCATCGCTTAAGTTTAAACCTATTGACCGTAGACATTAAAGTTACCCTTTGCAAAAAAATATTCTTGTAAAAATGTATCCCTAAAAATCATGTTTTTCAATGTTCAACCCATTCAGTTATAACCTAATTGGTCCAGCTTGAACGAGACTAAACCACTTTTTTTTATACTCCTGTACTTTTTGTGCTGCCAACTTAAAGCAACTTTGCTATAATTTTTTATACATTAATTAATCCATAATATATTATTTACTAATATAAAGACATACATTTATCATCTTTTTTAACAAGTTTTATCTATTTTCGGATATATTTATGGAAAGCGAAACAGTTGAGATTCGATCCGGATTTGAATTCAGTTTAGGTCGGACGGACGCCAAGTCTAGCAAATTAAAAAAAAAAACAATCCATAAACAGTGTCATATTATTGATTTCCCACCAAGTTCCTAATTGAAAACATAAACATTAAAGCTGATACATGATTATATTACTTAAATAAAACAATTTTTTTTTTGTGTTCATGAAGAAAATGTGTACCTACGTACGTTGATTCTTTTAAAAATCCACGAAGAAGTTATATAGCATTACTGGAGAAATTGCGTAGGTAAGTTGCACAATTACTAAGGGAAAATATGGCGCGTGAAAAGTCTGAAAATACTTACTTTTTATTTGACATGAGTCGTAGAAAAAGTTTTGTATGCAACGGTGTATAACTGGTATAAAAAGGCTCGTGGTGTCTTTACTTGCGATGTTCGCCAAGGCTCACATCGCAACCCACACCACTCGCCTTTTTATACCCTTCTTATACACCAGTTGCATAATATACTACTACTATTTTATAGGAAACACCCGTGAGTCTCCGACACATTGAAATATAATAAACCGACCGGGCGATATTCGACTCATGAGTGACCCGTTTATTATATTAATCAACATAAAAATTACTTTCTTGTTTTGGAATTCCCAAGCATACTGTCCTTAATGCATACTGGCTTGTATTAGGGTTTCAGATCGGTATTGTCGATTTATGGTGACGTGGCCTAGTGTAGTGGCCCATATTTGATTCGGATGGCGACACGGGTCGAGAACTTTACCCGATTTATTACTCATTGTTCTACAAGATTTATCAGCTCGGATAGCGCCAATAAAATGTACCTACCTACACAAATCAACGGTTCCTCTATTTACAGTACATGCAACATGTTGGCAGTGATATGTATACTTTGTCCTTATGTGAAGTAATAGGAAAACATCATGTATATCATCTATCATATTGCCCTACTTATATGAATATTCTTACACAGTTTTGTTATTATTCTTCGGCTTTATTTGGCACGATAATTAACTTGGTTACTTCTTTTATTACAGGTTCTGGAATGAAAAAGAAACACCTGAAATACAAGTCGTCACCGTAAAGGTATTGTACTTCTTGTCGTTATTCTAAAGGTAACTCACATTGAACCTTTCTAAGTAATCAAATCAACTATCGTTGACTTTAACCATTTCGTTGACGTGACATTTTATTACTCAACGCGACCAATACCGAGAACGATTCGACGACCTGATTGCGACGTTAAAATCCCGGACCACAAGGGTATCGACCTCGCTCCCGTTTAAAATACAACGGTATTAGTTACAACGACATGATGCATGCAATCGTGTGCCGATTAGGTGCAGCTCGCGATACATTCGGCCCTGACAACACATCGCGTCGGAGGACTTATCCCACAACTAGTATATCGAGTCCTCTCTATGAGTCTGAAGCGGTATGCAAACAATAGAAGCACTTTACGGGGTGGTGGAGGAACACAGACTTCAGAGCTTTGCAATTAGCTATATATAGTTCACTTTTCACTTTGTGCGCTAGGCTAGGATAATCGCCAAAGAAACTAGAAACTCGTCTTAATGGTGATATTGTAATCACGACTTTGCATAGCTTTAATTAATACCTTTTTACAAGTTTTTATTAACTTTCAATGTATGTATGTTTGTTCGGGTGAAATCTTGCAACTCAATTTTGAAACAGATATGTGCAACCGATTGAGCTGAAATTTTGTATACCTACATGTTTAATGAAAATGCAACATTATGGTACCATTGAGCTAATCTAATGATGCAAACAGAAGGTGGCCATAGCAACTCCTAAAGTACACAAGATACACTCGTCGTGTTTGGGCTCATTGGAACCTTCATTACGAGTAGTTGATGACTGTGAAAAAAATAGTACACTCGGCAATAACAGCTTGTACCTACCAAAAATAAAATATTTGACAGAAACTTATTTCAATTTCATTTGATATTTTAGAACACTGTTTCGAACCCGAAATTTTAGCTGTAACAACAATTTTCAACAAAAAAATCTCTTGACGGCTGCTCGCAAGGCGATGCATAAGTACCCGTGACTCAGCCAATAGAGCCATCAAATAACATACACGGTGTTTATTTATATTTATATGGCATTTCAAGGTGATTCATCCTACCTCCATTCAATTGAGCTGTCGTTGTTTCTATATAGGAACAGTAAACTGATATACACCGTACATCATTCTCACGTAATAGCTTTACGTGTCAAACACTGTCCCGACTCCTGATGCAACCAACGTGTTTTAAAAGAATGATCGCTGTCTAAATCACATGTTACCTCTTTTTTATAAAACAGTAATTTAGATTACCATGGATCCCTAGACGTCAAATAAATGAGTAGCAAACAGCGTATGCAGTTAACGTTGACTGACTAGCTAATGATTCACGCTTGTGCGGCTACGACCGAACCGGTCTCACCAGATCTGTATTCGTCCAGTCTCCGACTGACATGAGTCCATATGCGGCATTATTAAAAATATGAATGACATATAAATAGAAACAAAAGCCTATCAAATTACATGATTTAATAAGTATAGTCTAGTTAAGCAACTTCCTACTTCAATAGGTGTACTTTTTCCGAAGAGTAAATTACCTGCAGTGCTCGAACTTTGTGTATAAAAAATACTGAGATCGCAGAAAGGCAGGTTTGTTTTCGCAATTATTCGATTATCTGACCACATAACAATGGCTGTCCTTCACCCGGTTCTCGATATACAGAACACACGTTGCTTCGGCAACTATCGGTAGGTACTTTAGGTAGTTTTGTTTACGTGGAGCCGTCTTGCTTCCTGTCGCTTGCTCCTTGTTATTTATAATGATGACTTTATTGATCTAATGCACCATTTCTCTAACTAGAGATTGTGAAAATAAATCAAAGCCGATGGGGGGGTCTCTTCTCTATCAGTATTGTCAATATTGTATTGTTTGGTTTCTGAGTAAACAAACGACAAAGGTTAGTGGAACATCCGTTGGTTCTGGGTTCGAAAGAGATTTTTGTGCTCATATTGGACTTCATAGTAGAGGCAGGTTTAGAAACAAAGCATTAATGCGTTAAGTACATATTGACGTATCTTTTCAGTTTTTGATGCGAAGTTTAACATATATAATAAATGCAAACTAATAATAATAGATACGATTCTATCTATACGGAAAGAAGAGTGCTTGTTTCACCCTTTTTATTTTGGGCCTCGAAGAAAGATAAAGGATCAATAATCAAATCAAATGATAATATCTCAAAAATTAGCTGTCTAAGAAAGGTGGAGCAATTCAATGGAGGTGCATGTCTGTAGTTGTATCTGCACAAAGTTTTAAGCAAATTCTACTGCTTCCATAAGCTGTAACAAAAACATGATGGTGGTATTACAAGACCGGAATTAGTTTACACTCGGAATAGCTGACATTTCATATACACTTTGACGTAAGTATATGAAAAAACTGTCACCTCTAATACTATTCTACAAAACAAAGACCTTCCAAATCTGGGTCGACGGACATTATTCCATGCACTTGTATTTTGATGTAAGCGTTAAAAACATTGTTAAAATGACATTTATTAACTAAACATTTATTAATAAGTATTCTCAAATCCACAACGCACGTTTCATCGAAAATAATCAATAAGGTACTTATGTCTAATAAGAAAATATGCACAAGGAAGTGATTCGAGTGCGTATTTTAAGAATAAGAAGTTTAAGCTCTAACCAGTGTAAAGCAGTCAAGAGGATTATTGTGCATCACCAACGTCAATGTAGACAGTGTAGACACTAAGCCTTTGGCTTAGCCTTTGGTGGAACTTGCAATCGGTTCTTACGGTAATAAGGGCTGAATCACCTTAGATGGCTTAGATTAAACAAGCAGATCATAAATCAACAGTTAATAGGATCAGATCACCGACGCGCACATAACGTTCAGAACATAGCTTAGCCAGTCTGACCTTGATGTTTATATTGATTTGTGAAGATCCTGTTAGTATAGTTGGTATCAAAATTAGTGTTTGGATCGAAGCGGGCAGCGTCGCCCACTCGCGGCCTCATGCCTTTCCCTCCGTGACGCCGCAGAGGCCGCGACTGTGACGCGGACGCGTACTGCCACACTTTTTGAAACAATGTATTAAGTTTACATTTTTGGCTACCGGAACATTACAAACTCACTTTTGCTCGCCTAGGTCTCGATCCGACTGCAGGCAGTCTTATTTACATATTTGGTATTTAGATCTACCTATAATATAGAATCACGTGTATTCGCCCGTTATTATTCATCCGCAAACGGGTTTTATACTTCGCCGCTGTCTATTACCAATTAATCACAAACTAATTAAAAAAAACAAGTACGAGTCGAAATCGTCCACCGAGGGTTCCGTACTTTGTAGGTATTGATTACGTACTTTACATAAAGACTACATTTTTTGTAATTTAATTACCAATGTATAGTTTTCAGTTTTTTTCTGGTATTTGTAGTATTTAAGATGATATTACTTGCCAAATTTTATAGTTCTAGGTCAACGGGAAGTACCCTATAAATTTTGATTTCCTTGAGTGTTGAGTGTGTTTTTTGCAGGATAAACGGAAGTATCTTTTTTTACGTTAAATTAGAAGTTTGATTTTTTACAGCTTCAAGGGACTTTTGACCTGAGTATATGGTTTTAATTTCAATTCTATAACTCTTCTACGCCTTGCCTAGATAAGGGGTCATGACAGACAGACGGACAACAAAGTCCTATAAGGGTTCCGTTTTTTTCTTTTTAACGTATGGAACCCTAAAAAATTTGAAAACCATCTTTAATTCATTAAATAAATAAAACGAACTTACAAAATATAGTAAAACGAATACTCAAAAATTACAAAAAACCCACATCTTAAATTAAATATTATGGAAACATCAATCTTAAATCCTAGTAACGATGACATTCGTCATCCACTTACAATATAGTTAATTCAGTATAGAATTCGCCAACAATGATACCGGATTCAGCGTGAATGTCGTTTGCTACTGGTAAAACCTCAAATGTAACTATAGGAGAATAGGGATGTTGACTCAAAATTTATTGGTATCTAAATTATATCCAAAAGAAAGAAGACATAAAACTATGCCAAATGGTGAAAATCCCATTAAAATATCTCAAAAAATAACGAAGCTACAACCGTTAGAATGTTGTTAATAAGAGTGAGAAAGCACTAATTTGTAGTGACGTCACTGACTTAAAGCGCCATAGTAAATGAAGATCGTTCCATACAGAGGTGCGTTTTGCGAAAAAGGGACAGAACATGCCCCCACTTAAAACTTTGATGACTTGTAATTATGTAATTATTTATTTTTTTGAGTTACTTTTTTCGCTATTTGGTTGAGAATTTGATCCTTTTTCGAGAAAATTTGAAGTAGTTGAGTTTCTTACTTAGTGTCAACATCCCTATTATACCAACGGTATAGATGTGCCGGCTCCGAAACACCAACCGTGACGCAATAGCGACGCAATCGCATCTGAAGCCGACGCAGAAGCGAATTGATTGAAACCACGCACCAAGCGTTATGTTTTTAGCGCCACCTATGTTAAATTGCCTTTCGTAATTTGAAAATGAATACACTAGTAAAGACGTGGAAAGTATCGACCGCACGCATGGTTTAATGCGTGCGGCAACCTTGATCGCACACCCTGATTCACATAAATCTGCTTCGCATTTCAGTACCTAATCTAATAGATGTTGTAACTAGGTACGTGTTTAATACCTTGTTTGGTCAGCTGCGAGTACGTTGTATCTTTTTTAAGGTTTCATAGCAAAAATGGCCTAAACGAGACGCTTGTAATATCGTGATGTCCGTCTGTAATGTCAATATGTCACAGGCATTTTGCTCAAAAACTATAAGGGACATATGAATACGATTTTAATTATAGGTGCATTTTGAAAACCGCAGTTA
Organism: Epiblema foenella; assembly: GCA_963556455.1. NCBI lineage: Eukaryota > Metazoa > Arthropoda > Insecta > Lepidoptera > Tortricidae > Epiblema > Epiblema foenella. The sequence goes on from OY747102.1 coordinate 13,572,378, forward strand.
TATAGTCAAATTTAAGTGAATATATTTGGAGATAATAAAAACTGAATCTCCTAACAAAGCAAGTATTCAGAACGCTATGCGCATGGTCCATCTCCAATCTCCATACGCACTTGGCCGGCTTTTTTATTTACAATAGTGATAAATCTGCATCGCTTATAGTATTGATTGTACCGTGCTCTGCGCACAATCTTAATTTTAAGTCACAATAGAAACAAAGATACACACACAGCTTTCGGTGTTGAGGAGAATAATTAGCCAGATATATTAAAATAAGCTGCATACATATAGGAGTTAAATTGTTTCCAGTAGTCACGTTTAGCCCGCATCGCATCGCTGTGCTCCCTGCTAACGGAATGTGCGGGAGAGAAATTTTGGCAACTGATCCACTCTGCAAGGTTACGTAATGTTGCAGGTCCGCGAGGGATCGCATGTATAGTCGATTATAACCGTTACTGCCCTATCCTAATTACCGACCTAGTGTTTACACCAATATTATTATGTTCCGTATAGAAAGTCAATTTTAAAAGTAAGTTAGGTAGTTAGTTACTCGTATGTAAAATGTGTTGACATACGTTTAATGATTTGCATACATTAATTTCTGCAAGCCCATGGGTAATTGCGACATCACAAGCAAATCTTTGCGGTAAATGAAATGACTAAGATCCGTTTAATTACAAGAACGTAACATTATTCATACAATGTTGCTAATACCGACGATCGAACTACTTTGCACTTAGTAGGAAGAAGCAGAAAAATGCCCTGTAACATTCCATTTAGTCCAGTTATTAGAAGCATGGCATGACATCTAGTCAGCAATGCAAGGTGTAGGAACTGAAGTTGACAGCAAGTCAGAGTGCATGCACGTCATGACGTAATAATCGCATGCGATTATTAGAATGACACGATTCCTACCACGTAAGACAAAAAGTGGCTATGGTGTATTCTACCTACTAATAAAAATCGAACCGAATATCTTTTTATTTAAATATTGGTTGCTGAAGTAAACGGACAACTGCGACAAAAAGAAATTCTAATAATAGCAAGGCGTTCTATTTTTATCTTTACATTCTCCGTCTTCAGAATCAGAAAGCATATTGTCCCATAATAACTCAGCATAAGTAAATCAGTAAATGTATATCTTGACGCCGCGTAGGTTCGCATTATTACGCGGTGTCCTATGTGGGCGAAATCCTCGCGAACGCGAAGCGAAGCGGCGCGGCGCGAAAGAAACAAACAGTCGACGATCTTTTTTTGCACCTATACGATAGGAGTACGCGGTTGGAGATTAGTCTGGGGGAAATCCATAAGAGTTTGTGCTTTGTGAAATTGGCTGACCGGTTTCAACCAATCTGAGGTGCGAGAGGAATCAAGCTACTGGGAGTTTTGTCGCTGGTTCACTAAACCTAGCCTAGCTGAGAAGAGTCCAGCAATAAAGTCGGCTAGGCCCGACCTAGGTCGGACTGACTCTACCCGGTATGCGGCGGTACCGGGACAAATAGAGACTATATGTGTCAGTGTTGTCGAGATCGCGCGGTGGACGTCCCCGCTGACGGGAATGCCTAAGTGTACGCGTCGTGTCTGAGTTGGACGTCGTAAGCGCAGCGTTCCATCTTTCGATGGGCGGTGTGATTACGTCGTCCGTGTCCGTGAGTGTGTGCCTAGGACCCCGGACCGTGCGGCCCCTAATCAGTGATCAACGAGTTACGATAGAGGGAGGAGGGATGGGAACGTGGTCGACAGCCTTCCTAACTAACGGATTCCTATGATGGGGAGCGTTGTCAAAATAACGTCTGACATTCTACTTAAAGAAACAATACATGGTGCTAATCCCCATATCGTGGTGCAGACTGAGGTTCGATCATGTGAGACCAAGATGGTGAGACCCATATTACTGTACGGAAGCCTGGTATGGTGAGGAAGGTGCAAAGAACGGTATGCATGGCGTTTCGGACAACGCCAACGGTGGCGTTAGAAGTGATATTATACCTGCCGCCGCTTCACATCGTGATTAAGTCAGAGGCGCGCAAGTCGCTCTACAGACTGAGTGCTTGGATTGTGGAGCGACGGCAAGCCCAAGACTAAACACACAAACATGGAAACAGATGGCTGAACATCTTGAACCACCAAGTTCCGCAGGTAAAGACAAAATTTGGTACACAGACGGGTCAAAAATGGGATCCGGTACAGGATCAGTCATTTATGCAAATTACTATAGTGGTAGTGTAAGCATGGGGCAATTCGCGACTGTCTTCAAGGCGGAGACATAGGCCATAATTGCATGTGCAGAGGATAATATAGATAGACAAACCAGAGGGGAGAATATCTATATACTCAGTGACAGCCAAGCGGCCCTTAAGGCACTTACAGCGCCGAAAATTGACTCTAGACTCGTTTACGATGGTGTCCAAGCTTTGAACAAGCTTGAAAGACTTAACAAAGTGCAGCTAGTATGGGTACTGGGGCACGAGGGTTTCATCAGCAACGAAAAAGCAGATGAGCTTGCAAGAAAAGGATCAGCAAACTGTTTTGTAAGTCCGGAACCGTTCGTGAGACTCTCGCAGATAACCATAGCTCTACTGCTACTTATTACTTGAAAGACTATGCCAAAAGCATACACCAAGATGAGTAGAGGGATGAGGCGGGCTTAAGGTACTCAAAACTCTTCATGCAAGGACCCAGGCTGGACCAAGAAATTTTTGAAGTACAGCAGAAAGCAGCTCAGGATCATAACTGGGGTGTTTACAAGTCACTTCGGGGTCAAAGGACTCTTGGCCAAGATGGGACTATCGAACAATCCAGAATGTAGGATGTATGGCGAGGATGACGAGACAATGGAACACTTATTGTGTGAATGTCACGCACTTGTCAGACGGCGAAAGAATGACTTCGGCAATGGTTACCCTGAACCAAAGGAAATCATTACTCCCGCTGAGCTCTATCATCCGCTTTGTGGAAATGTTGGAGAAGGCATAAAGGAGGGAGCAATTGCACAAAAGATCCCATTAGGTCGAAGTGAATCCGTAAGGGCTCCCACTTATATAAGAGGTTCGACTGGTACCACGGGGCACCAGTCGCCCTACTGAGAAAACGATTCTGAATGACCTGAAGCGGCTTGAGCGATGTCATAGGCACGTAAGCAAAAGCTTGCATAAGACATGATTTCACGAACACAAGTTTTGTAGTGTCAGCTTATTTCTTAGTGACATTTTACTAAACTTGTTAATCATCGGCCCAAGCCTTCCTAGCACGAACAACGCACGGTTGCGTACCGTACTGATATGGAAACGGAAAGTCAGTTTTCTGTCGAGGGTCATTCCAAGAGATTTGACTTCGTTGGCCCAGGGGATGGGCCGGTCAAACAGCTGGATCAGAGCCACCCGCCTTTCCGTGCTAACGCGTTCAGACGGGTGGAAGACTATCGCAGCGCTTTTTTCCGGATTCGAGTCGACGCTCTATTGAAGTGTCCTACGTGTGACTCCCACTGTCGTTCACTTGTTCTTATTTTATGAATTGGTGTTATTTTATTAATAATACTTGCAATCACATTTAAGGTACAGGAAGTACTTGTTCTTTAAAATTGGCGAGGTAATTAATTATAAGCGTTAAATTAGTACCTAATTAATGGCTGCTAAATTTTACCTATTATGCGATGATTTCCAGGAAAAAAGTAATAATAATAGGGGGTTCCCTCGCGTCTATATCACCGTACCAAATTTAATTGGTTTAAGCATTATTTTATGCTCTTGCGTTTTAACATCATGCCCATAGAACGTTAACTGCGAAATATTTAATCCACGTACATGCACCAAACGTTGTACGGTCATTGCTTCGTGCAATTCGCAAAACACAGGCCACGCTGAATAACCGTTATTAAAACCCGTCTATACACAGTTCCCTCATTGTCGATTTCAAATTGATGGTGGTTTGTTAACGGCATTTTTAGTGACTGGCCGATTTCCCATTGAAACGAATAATAATAACAGATGTACTAATGGGGGTTTTCTATTCAAATAGTTTCTGGGTTGACTATCTAACTAGTTAATCAGCAGCCTACATAAGTATACAAATAACGGTCGGTGTTCTAACAAGCGCTATGTTTGAATTGAAGCGAACCCGACTCCCGCGGTCCGTATGGCGCGGCGCAGTCATATTTTTGTACCACATACACTTCCACTGCACCACAGCAATACAACATGGGGATCACAATTCACCGAAAGTAATCTGCGCAGATGGAGGTCGCGCGTACCGCCCTGTGCGGCAAATGCATAGGTCGCATAATGACTTCTTTATACGGCCTGTTATACCTATAATGCTGGATGCTTTTTCGATTTGTTAATGCACACTTTGTAGAAACGTCATATAATGTGTATTCGTTTTAGTAACGTATAAGTTTAATTGTGTAATTGCCATGGCCCTGTATGACGCCAGAGGTTAAGTAAACTACGTCTTATAAAGATAAAGGCAAGTCTCGTTTTCACGATACACTGCAAGTTATGAAACATCACTACATAGTATAAAACAAAGTCGCTTTCTCTGTCCCTATGAATGCTTAAATCTTTAAAACTACGCAACTGATTTTGAAGCGGTTTTTTTTAATAGATAGAGTGACTCAAGGGGAAGGTTTATATGTATAATACATGCATCAGCATTGCACCCGTGCGAAGCCGGGGCGGGTCGCTAGTTATTTAATATAGATACATTTCATATTATAGAGGTAATCTGCAATTTTTTATATTACGTCCTATTGATTATTGAACTAAAAATGTTGGTTTGAAAATGATGGTTCAGATAAGTTTTTGAATCATCATTCTGTTTTGTAAGTGGGTTGTTCTTTTTACCGACAATAACCTGTCCCTTAAATACCCATATTTTGCGAGTCATTCGAGTATTGTTTATTATGTTTTATTAATTAATGTACCTCGTTGTTCCTTTTATACTAATTTAGTATCACATCATTCTTCATTTTCTGTAACCTGCATCTCTTTTAAAAATATTTTTTGTAGAATCCTGTGACAGAGTGGTAACTAAGTGCGGTCCTAGTGCCACTCTACCACAGCATTTTCTAAAAAATAACTAAGAGGAAAAATACTTTATTTGCATTAAAGGAAACATTAGGTACATAATCCCAATAAAAATGCAACTTCTTTTATTGGGCCTCGGTGACCGGGAATAAAAATATACTTCTTCGATCAAAATGTATGACATTGTCGGTAAAAAAGAAGAACAGCCCAAGTCCATTGTTCAAATTTTACTTGAATTTCGACACAGTTAAATAATTAAAGAGCATTTGCGCCGCTAAAATTAACATATCTATTCCCATGACATCCTTTTAACCGCAGAACTTTATAAAACTCACGGTCTATGATTTGTAAATTGTTTCATTTGACAGGTGGAGCAGTTGTGTGCAGAGTGTAATGGGCCCGCGGTGAGCCGTTCAACACACCACCATGACGGAAGGCGAGCGGGCGCAGAGCGCAGGCGGCGCCAACGCCGCGCCGCAGCACAGAAAAGGGCACAGGTCAGCCATCTTGCAAATTCACCTTACATTTTAAAAATCTCAATACGAATTTACACTTCGAATTCTGGCCCCTCAAATTCGATAATCTAAGCAGTATAAATGGCACCAAAGACTCGAAGATGTGGTCGAAAATATACGTATTTTCTCCTAAATAAACACCTCTTCATATTTGATAGTGATATATACCATCCCGTCTATCTCTCAGTCATCAACCCAAATCCATAACAAATTCCTTAGCTTCCAAACCCCAGGATCCTGCAGTCAACCACAACTGGGACAAAATCGTACTTTGGTTCCAAGGCAGGGAACTTGTCATACTTGTACTTGAGCTTATCAGCATACTCCAGTGAGTCATATCACCAGATCTTTTGGGCCAAGGTCAGTACCCTGGCCTAACAGATCTGGGGATATGACTCGAATGGGATCTAAAAAATCCTTTTATGCCACCATAGTTGACATTGTTTAATAGAGGCAATCGTTCAACTCCAATTTGGCTGAACCGGCTCGATCCACCAGGATATAGTGATATCCAACCGGATTGAGAATCATACCGGATTGCAATCCCTAGTTACATTGTTTACATGTCTAGAATAAATGTCCCACTGACACTTTATTTGACGATTTTCACACGTCTATAAAAGTTTCGGTTTCGGCCGAAACTAGAGCCAAAGCCGAACCTTCGGTTTCGACAAAAAAACGTGTTTCGGTCGGACACTACTAATTATACTAGTACGGCATTAGCTTGATAGCTTAATTTAACCGATGTGTATAAAATAGCTTAGCTATAATGAACCTTTTCAGCGCCAAGCATCGGACACAAATGATGAAGTGACGCCTCGCTGATGGCCCACCATCGCATTGTTCAACGCGAAATTAAAACTTACGCGTTCGCGCATAGATCGCTATTGGTTTGGCCAACCTGTCGGCTGTAGCCGTCGTAGGCGTCCATGGCACTTCCCGATGACGTGTATAGTCTACTTTGGTGGGCAAAAGAGTTCATTATAATAGCCTTACAAATCTCATTCCTGCTGGAAACTTTGATAGGTATCTTATTTATAAATGACTAATAGTAAATTGGGATTCGATTAACGGGATTCGAAGTGCCTAGCTAGCGTAGTGCTAGTGCCTTTGTTAATCGGATTCGAAGGAATGAGATTAACAAAGGCACTAGCCACAACAAATTCGGTTCCGTTCACAACCATTAGGGACAGTGACCGAAGAACGACGACAACGGGATTGGAAACCCTCAAGGTAATATGTTGATAGATGTAACTACCAAATTTGACATCTGTCAGCTGTCAAGTTGATGTTTATTTTTTTGTTTCGCAGCAGACCCAGGCACACGATCCTATTAATGTCTGTGTGGTATGTTATAGATAAGAGACAAAAAAAACACTTAAAAACGTTACTTAACAAAAAAAATCGGCAACAGTATTGAACTCTATGATAAGTCTACTATCAATAAAAAATATAATATGAATTACTCCAAAAAACTTAAGGTTCCCAATTGTCCATCAATCGAGGAAAAATAATACCGTTTACTAAGAAAAGGACTCTCTGAGGCACAATAAAACTGTACGAAAGGGTAATTGAACTGTCCAATGAAGTGAAATATCTGGATGTTACACTGGATAAGGAACTGAATTGGAAAAAGCATACAGTTCTCTCCATAACCAAGGCACCGAGAATAAAGAATGTGCAGATTGGCGTATGGCAAAACATGGGGGTTGAAACCAAAGGTACTGAAATGGATTTACACTATGATGATGAGACCCTTATTACTGTACGAAAGCCTGGTATTGTGTGGCCGAGGACTTTAAAGAGTACATGCAGAGAAGCCTTGAAAAAGGTGCAAAGAACGATATGCATGCGGCCTTTTAGGCGCTAACAACACCGAAAGTGGACTCTAATAGGCAAAATAGTTCTCCAACCAAATAAATACTCTTGATTAAAGATATTTTGTGTTTCCTAAATCAGGAAAATATTAATTACTTGCGTTAAGCTATAAAATGTCTCAAAGTTTATTATTTAACCTAAAAAATTAAATATTTAATCCAAGCTGTAAAAAGGTTTTTTAAAGCTTAATGTTCAGACCAAGAGCGTGATCGTTTTTTTTATCTATTGTATTTTTAAATTGAACCTTAGTGCAATACTTAAAGAACTTGTACCAAGAAACTTTGTTTCTGGGTTCAAGAGTATGTTACTGAATGTAAAATGTGATATTTTTCACATCAACAGCCGAAGTTTCTTGGCGCATAAAATCGGTAACTTGAGATAAATAAATAGATTTTTGCTTATACTACTATTGCATAGTGAAATAATGACCGTCAGGCGCTCTTATTGCGTAATAAAAATCTCGCCTAAAAACTTAAGTTTCAAAGGAAATCTTTGGTGCTTCTTCTTTGGAATAGCTTTGGATCTTGACTGTAGATTGAAAACATCAAACCAAGAATTAATCACTCTTGCCTAAAAACCTAAAAGTCTTAAAGGAAAATTTTCGTGCTTCTTCTTTGGAATAGCTTTGAATCTTCACTGTAGATTGAACACATCGAACCAAGAATTAATCGCTCTTGCCCAAAAACTTAAAAAGTCTCAAAAGAAAATTTTGGTGCTTCTTCTTTCGAATAGCTTTGACTCTTGACTGTAGATTGAAAATATCAAACCTAGAATGAATCGCAAGGAAATACAACAGGAAGCAGCTCAGTATGATAACTGAGGTGTTTACAGTTCACTTTGGGGTCAAAGGACTTTGGCCAATATGGGACTAGCAGACGACATAGAATGTAGGATGTGTGGCGAGGATGACGAGGCAATGTAGAACTTATTGTATGAACGTCACGCCCTTGTCAGACAGCTAATGAATGACTTTGGCAATGGTTATCCTGAACCAAAGGAATTCAGAGTACTCCCGCTAAGTAAGCTCCATCATCCGGTTTGTGGAAATGTTGAAGAGCGGTTTGGAGAAGGTATAAAGGAGGGGGCAATTGCACAATAGATCCCACAGGGTCGAAGTGCATCCACAAGGGCCCTCAACTAAACAAGATTAAGATAAAATAAATTCTGATTATGTTTATAGTCCATAAATGGTCTGATTTGTTATAAATCCTTCAACTATTCTGTCCAAACTTAAACCAGATATATATCTTAAGGTTAATACAGATTTAGATTGGGTTATATCAAAGTCAACCATCTCCTTATATAATCATTATTATTAGTCCCTCGCGACTACTGAGAGTAAGGCATTTCTCGTTTAATTATTCGAAATTCGCTTAACATTGTTACTGCAGTATCAAAGCCACACATTTGAATATGTTATCAGCATAGCATAAACATCGGTATGCCAACAGTTTTATCATGTTTACTACTTAGTTGTTATATTATTGCAAGTTTCATACGAGTACAATGCAAAACAATTACAACCTATTCACTTCAGTTATAAATAACTCAATAATTGAATGTTAGTAATGGTTTTCCTATCCTAAAAGAATTTATAATGATCATGATTCTGGTTATTCACTTAAAATGCTCCAAGTTTTGAAAAAAAAATATGTTGCGGTTTTTATGAGAAACGCCCATCATCTTATAGGTACTTGCCTAATTGAACGGCCAACCAAATTTACCAAATAAACTACAACAAGCAAGGATAACAATAACAATACGAGTACAACTTTTCGAAAACAGATATTTCATAGGTCATTTCGCCTTACAATATCTCTTTGAAGTATCTTTTTTGGCAGGTATCTGTCCTATAACGTTTTTAATGGCTAATCGCAATGCGAAAAGCGTCGCCTCGTTTATCTTTACATCGACATCTGGTTTTTAATAACATTAACCGTTACCTGACTTCACCGATTTTTACAGCGGATCCGATCTCTGTTTGACCTTCACTTTGACGCTAATTTTACGTTTCTAGAACGTTGATAGATATACGAAAATACGCTGAGGTTTAAAAAAATATTATTAAATGCTAAATATGCGGATAACTTGCGGCTTCATGAGCCCTTTCACGTTGTGCTTCTCATTGACTCTAATTTGAACACCACATACATCGTCCATACAGTACGATTACTGAAACATTGACACTGACAGACGAAGTTAATCCAATTGATTGATATTCTGTCTTAACACCTATATAATAAAGTATTTCATTAAAAAACAGTACGTATTAGGGTTAGAGATATATACTTTACTTTTCCATTGGATATACTACTCGGCTTTTTAGGGTTCCGTACGAAAATGGTAAAAAAGAACTCTTATGGTTTCACTTTGTCTGTCTGTCACATCGCTAAATATCTCAAGAACTACTTATGCTATCGATTTGAAATTTGGAATAGTTATAAAGAAGGCTTTCCTACATTAATATGTCAAGTGGGGTGTCATATGAAAGGGCTTGGGTTGCACATTCTGAAAAAATTTTTTTTCGTTGTCATTTTTGTTTTATGAGGGAAAATACCGCCCCCTCCTTATCTCCGAAGTTTACCAAGGAAAAAATATAAAATTATTACATAACATTGATATCAATGTATATTTTACAGGAAAAATATAACTGTAGCTCTATCTAGTTTTTCTTTTTTTATCGTCAAAAAACATTTCTATACTAGTTTGTAATTTAATCACCTTTGCATGTGTTTTTGTTTTATAAATTCCTACGAGAATATGTAAAAGTACCTTTTTTCAAATCAAGAAAAAAAAATTAAATCGGTTTACGTGATAAAGAATTATCCTTGAAAAACTACCATACATACAAAGTTATTCAGTCGCTCAAATTTGTAACAAAAGTCGCCGATAGATGGCGCTGTACCCATGGCGTCCAATTTCCACACCATGTTGTTGAGATTTTCCTTATTTAATAGGGTTGGAACCGGTACACATCTGTATACGGGACCCTCGGTGTGCGAGTCCAACTCGCACTTGACCGGTTTTTTTAAAAGTACGTAAGTAGTAAGTAAGTAAGTAAGTAAGTAGTTAAGTTTGTTATTATTCTTTAACTAAAAAGCCTAGGTGAAAACAACATTGCGTTTTAAAGAAGACTTAAAAATAGTGCTTTCAGCTAAGTCAAAGTCCAAATAGCACCGCGTTATTAGGTAAAGCACTATATACATATATACCTTAGCGCAAACCGGGATGCCTAACGAGGTGTATGACAGGGCGAAGCTTTTCCGCGCCTTGGCAATAATGTACTATTAAAAACATAAGTCAATAAAGTTTTCACGTGAAAAAATGTTAAAAGGCAATCTCGTATGGAACGGCACTTACACTCATCATTATGTTATAACTAAATTCAATATTTTGTGCATGAAATTTTTTGTATGTCAACAGTGTCTAATTGATTAGATTTCATTTCACGGCCAACATACCCGACATGTACATTGTACAATAATCCAATTGTTTTTTTTACATCGGAGTGTACCTACACTTAGCGATTACGATAACCTGTAAGGCATCCCGAGCAACTACAGAAACTTCGAATATCTGCTTCTCTGTCACACTTGATCATTTGAGTGATAAATTTATTTAAAGACTTGATTGGAGATTCTTGTCAATATTTTGTCATGGAAATTACATGTAGATCAAATTTGCAAGAAGGTTAATAGGTTTGTTAATGCACTCAGGAGGTTAAAAAGTCACTCCTGGCTTACCACAGAGATGTTGCTTCGGTATTAAGACACGGTCTTCTTCTTTAGGCAAGTTAAAAGTTACTTACTCTACCTTTGATAATTTGAAGCATACAAATGCGTAAAAAGCAACCCAGAAATATTTCCAGAGTCAAAATAATTATGTATATAAATCGGAACTTAGACATCCTCGAAAACTAATGGCACCCAAACAGAAAACTACCGTATTTAAGAATAATAGCTATCTGAAGAACATTAAACTATACAATAATCTACCTCAAATAATTTAAGACCTTCCTTATAAGCAATTTTGTACTATAGTTTACTTTATAGTACCTATTAGGGAATACTTATACTGAAATAAAAATTGAATAAGGTTTTATGTTCCCTAGTATGTATTTGCATGCTATGATGTTGGCGAGATATGCTGTACCTGTATTGACATAATTATGAACACCTTTGTGAACCATGTCCTATGCAAATAAATTTCATTTAATTTTCTTTCAAAGATACGTATTCGCCTTTATACAAACTGCTACAGCGACTTTCGGCAAAAATACCCATCTGTGAGGCTGGACAGACTCCTGTCTTGAGCACAGTAGTCACAGTAGGTAACATATTTCCATACAAATGAATTGTTTTGTCTCGGATCGGATATTATGTGTACTCCAGTTAATACTACACTAACTGGGGGTCTATGGTGGCCACATTTATCGACGACAAACGACAAGATAAAGCAACTGTCACTTTCTATCGATTGGTATCATAAAGTGACATAATACGGAGCCTGTCATCTACTGATTACTTAAGTATAGGTGTAAAATTGAATTATCTTATCGGTGCGGTCTATATCTAGGTGTCTACAATATTTGTTCATGAATAGATTAGATATTGTATTTGGGAGCTTCAGCTGACTCATTTCCTTTTGAAATTCCTAAATTATATTTCTACCTTAATAAATACTTAGCTAGGACTAGAATCTTTGGAAAGTTTGGACCACTTAAGCCTTACTTAGTGTTTACCTTCCAGCATCCCCTTGGGTGCACCCAATAGAAGGTACAAAAAATGCATGGTTTTGTTTTTGAACTTGAAGAGGGGTATGCCAACCACACGGTAATAACGCTGCTAATTTTATTGCGGTTCTATAGCTCTCATAATAACTAAGCAACTATGAATGTTATCAAACTTAAGAAATGATTACTAGACGTATTACTTAAGATTAAGTAATTTGTAATGATTTATTAGGTAGAGCTTAACATGGATTACATTACAAATCGCAAAAAAAACACAAAGTAGGGCCTCATCGGCTCATCGTAGGTATATCGTCGGCATGGATTTCAATCTGAAGACATTTTTTTCATATAGCCTACTAGTAGATTCCACTTACATGTTAACATACTGGGAGCTAAATATGACACCGCCGCCACGTGTTCAGCGCCGCACAGCCACCGGCCCGTTACCCGATAACGTTACTCATTGTGGTATCTCCGCGACACCTGGCCCACATTCATGTCTTAATCGTGCGATATTACTTCAGACAACACACACTTTACTCATTCCTCTATGTTTAGTAGGTACGGTCCTCGGGCACGCGTGTCGCTTGCCTTACGGGCTAGTACTAATTCTTTTGGAACAACGTGCTCAATTATGTGTTCATACTCGAATTGTAGAAAACCTGTGTAAATAGAGTGTCCAATTGTGTAGCGTTCGTTACTTCATCTATTCGCTCCCCGTTCGTTCAATGTTGTTAAATTGCCCCGTTCATTGACAATGACGGAAAAACCAGCGGATCAACTGCGTTGTTTGTTACACATACACAGGTAGTACTCATCTCCGTGAAGCTGCGCTGTTATTACTTACCATTACTTACCTACCTCGTTCTTATTGCAAAGATGTTTTCAATGCTAAGCAAGTTCAGGAAATTTTTCGTATGATTATTATACGCGATATATGTAATTACACAAGAAAATTCCCACAACTGTCTACCCTGCTTTCCACTATTACAGTTAAACATGTGTATTGTAATTTCTAAGTGCTTTAGCGATTATGTTCAAATGATATGATCTGAAATTGGGTGTTATAAACCATAAAAACTTTATGTGTCATAAAATATAGTTTCGATAAGCATAATTTTTGTACAGGAGGCAAGAGTCAATGTATGCAATGACGGGGCTGTACGCGGAGTCAGGTGGTGGCGCGGAGGCCGACGAGTCGGCCGGGCCCGGCCCGAGTGCGCCCGCGCATCCCGCGCACCCCCCACGGGACCCCGTCAAGTGCCACAGCCGAAACCCCTCAGCCAGCATATGCGACAGGTATGCACTTGAAACTACATCCTTCTCCAATTTTAAACTCGACCTAGCAACCTACTGCACGACTCAATATGTGCTTTCTTTGCAGAGAACGCGAGAGGGAAAGAGAGAAGCCTCACCAGTTATTCCCAGAAATTTTGGACATTCCTCATGATGCGCGCGACTGCGGTATCTTGTCGTGGAGACCGCTATTCATCCAGAGGTTTTCTAGTATTAAAGTAAGTTTCATAGTATACACCGATGTAATCGATTAAATACCTGCCCTTTTTTTACAAATTTCACAATTGTCATCTGACTTTGACAATGTACAGAAGATTATTAATGTTCTATATAGTGAAATGACCCTAAATTATATGAATTAATCTTCGATAATGTTTTATTTTGCAGGTATTCGTATTTTTCCTCTCAATCCTTGTGACGCTACAGCAAGCATTGAGCTCCGGGTACATAAACTCTGTGATCACAACAATCGAGAAACGCTTCGAGATCCCCTCGAGCCTCTCGGGGCTCATCGCGAGCAGCTACGAGATCGGCAACGTTATTACCGTAATCTTCGTCTCGTATCTCGGCAGTCGCCGCCACATTCCCGTTTGGATCGCAGTCGGTAAGAAATTCTATGAGCCCATTAAATCTACGGTCAATACTCTATATCCTTTATGAAAGCAATGTTCATAATACTCTTTTGTATTCTAGGTGCGGTAATAATGGGCATCGGCTCATTAGTATTTGTGGTGCCTCACTTTATAGCAGAAATTAATAGCGAAATGACGATAAACAATAATTCCGCTGAGAATATTTGTTACCGACCACAGGAGAAAAATATTCTCGCCCAAGGCTTGTCTCCTAATAATTTGAGACCTGAAAATTGTATTAAGGTAAGAACATTCATTTCAGTTCATTTAAGTTTTTCTAATAATAATTTGATCTTTAGATTCAGAACAACTAACTATTCTTAATCTTTTGCCAGAAATTGACTGGTGTGCCAAACGCATGTAGCGTAAGAAAAATTGTTATAAGGCCGTGTTCAAACCAAACTGACTATCAGCCGCCGAAAGTGAGCGAACGTGACGCAGTTTATTGTATTTCCATACATGTTCGCTTTTTCGTTCACATCTAGCCGACAATACGTTATTACACTGAACGAAACATACCGTTTATTTTCACGTTTACACTGGGGCTCACAGTGAGCCTGCTCACATTCGGCGGCTTACAGTCAGTTTGGTTTGAACACGACCTAAAGCATATTATACGTGCGGTCACATGTCATGCATGTCTGTCTGTTTCCAATACTCTGGATATATAGGGTCAAACTCGATGAGATTGTTAACAAATTTGTACCTGTATCCTTGGGAACTGTGTTAATTTACGAACCTGTATATTATTTAAAGTTATGAGTTGCTAATGTAATTTGTACGTAGCAAACGCTAAAACGCGTTATTCAATCACATAAAGCGCCATTTAAATTAGTTATGCGGTACATACAAGTGTCACCTTGTAATTGATAACCCGAATCATACGTACACAACAGAGTTCGCCGAGCACGTTCCTGCCGGTGATGGTGTTCGTGGTGGCGCAGCTGCTGCTGGGCTGCGGCGGCTCGCCGCTCCTCACGCTCGGCACCACATACGTCGACGACCACGTGCGCCCCGAATCCTCCAGCATGTATATAGGTACGTACCAACTTCCTTGGCCTGAAACTGAACTGAAACGGTCCGTCTGGTTAGAATTGCAGTAGATCATCGCAATGATTATAGTTACTGTACGGACAGATGTGTTGTTAGGTCCACCTCAGTATTCCTACCACTTTCTTCACAATATGACAGAATAGATAATAGAAGGTCCAGTGTCTAAAAGATCCTGGATAGGACAAGACAAGTAAGTCGAATCAAACCTCTCTTTGTCACATAACACGTGCTCTTTCGAATCGCTAGGATTATAAACTTTGCGCGTCATCTAGCGTACTGTTATTAGCGCTGTGGCAACTGCGATCGGCTGTATAGTCTACTCAGAGAACCGATATTACCCGAAGCGGCAAATGACATTACTATACTTATATTATACCTAACTTCGCCATTTCTTTACAGCTATAAATCGTTGACCTTCGGTTCCCTTCAACCTTCCAGTGTGGTGTCACTATATTCTACAGCTTTAATGTCATGCCTTGACTAGTGCGCTCGTAACCGCACTGCTCTATGCTATTTGCTATATACTTGCAGAGATAAAGAAGTTCGGTGAACTTTGTGGCCAGATTTCTTTTATTAAACTCTAGTCTGGGCTTCGACCTAAATACGTATAAATCACTCAATTATACTTACTCTGTTAGTTAATTTTAAATCGCCGTTTACTAATTATCCACTTGCGTTCTATGAAGATCTTTATGTATTAGAGTACTATGATTATCAATATTACTTTATACTCCGACGTATATAGGTATGGTATACATACCCCATCCAAAGTATATCCAATTATCCATAGTGAATAATTAATTTTGTGTAGTGCGTTGCTAGTTTAACAAATTTTGCGTATAGTAGAAACGTATTAATGGTATGTATGTTCCTAAGTACTAAAAAATAGCAATCAGGATAACTAACAAGCTATTAGTACTATTTGCGGTTTTACGTTGTCATTGTTTAAGTGAAATTAGACTTGCAGATTCAATTGTTACTGTAATCATTTATCGTCATTTGTTTGGATTATTAAAGTAGGTATAGACCTATAGACTTTTTACAGATACATATACCTAAACTAACACTTCACCATTTTGCACGCCGAAGAATAAATAAAGTCATAACTCATCGTAGAAAAACAAATATTGCAAGCTAGTGGCCGGCCGACATAACATCCAATCTTGAATTCTCGACGGAGCCGTAATTTAGATAGCCACCTGAATCATGTATGTGGGGCCGCCGTAAAACTGCAGGATACATTTAATAAATGAAGCAGGCCGTTGAACCCGTGCGTGTCGTGTCAAAGTTATAATATAGTACTATTTTGTCGTCATTACATACATATAAAATGTTTATAGGTCCAGTCAATATTCGTTCAGAGTGAAGAGGGAATTACAGAATACCGTGTCTCACTCTCCACCTCATCACTGTCTATGCAAAAGATGAATTCGTTCACTTCCTCAGTTGAAATACATATTACAATACAAATTAGCACGCTGGTAATTCTTATTCAAATAAAATACATTACAATGTCCTAAGCGTGAATGAATAGTTGATTTGGTGCGAAAAATTACATGACGCACCCCCACGGCCGTGACTAATAAACTTCACCCCCGTGGCGCGCCCTTGACCCACCACGGCTAGAACTTCCACTGCCATCACCTCTGCGGAACAAGCATAAACATAATAGATATTCTAATGTACAAAACATATAGGTAGTCAAAAAGTGGTGGATCACTTGCTGTACCTAAAAAGTACTTGACGAGATTGGAGGCTACTTATGTGTAATGCTTCGTTGTATTCCGGTTTTTATGTGTTGCTATAATTTAGTACCACGACTATATATCGAAAATGCGAATTTGTGTCTGTATTAAATATAGAACTAATTAAATTCCATCGTAAAGCGGAATGTCACTAAAATAATTGGGGAAGGTAATATTGTTGATAAACACGTTAGCCTTTTAGTTACTTTCAGGCAGGATCAGAGCAGAGATACGTACACTGATATTTTTTTAAATGTCTTGTGTAGTTTAAATAAAAAATGTAGTCTTTATCACAATTAAAACGCATTAATTACTTAATTAAAACAAAGCTCGTATCTTATCACGCAGTTCAACGAATTAAACCTCTATTTTGTGTTTTATTTATGATTTTACACGAGGATAAATGTGTAAATATTCAATAGGTATGATGACTCGTGTTACGTGATCACAAAAACAGTAAATTAGACAAATTAATTAAAATCATAAAAAATATGGGACTTTAAAGATTCGCAAAAACGGTTTTTTTTTGTTTATTAGCCAAATGTAAATTGAAAGTTACCAATAGAATTATCATGTTTCATTAAAAAATTAAATTGTATGGCAACTATGTACATAAACGCAATATTTCACGACAAAAACGGTAAAATCCCCTTTTTTCCATACAGCGGTAGCATGAGGCCACGCAGGCGTGACGTCACGCCCCCGTGTGAATGGAGCGTTTTCAGTGCTCGTTAGCTATGATATACTTTTCCTCTCATTTTCGTATTTTGTGTTGATCTAATTGTAGTTGGTCCCATACAAACATTTGACTGCTCTAAAAAGTGGTACGAATGACATGTTTTTTTTGTTATCATGCCTATTACCTATATTGGTATAGAGTTAAGTTTTGCAAACGAATTTCATTACTTATCTCAAAACAACTATTGCGTAGGTGCAGGTAGCAAGCATACTGTTACATGTGACCGAAATCAAACGGGTCGAGTTTTATTCCGTCGATGCGGAGGCTTTACAGTGGCACCGAAGTGAAGGGTTTTAATAAGGCCCTACAGGTACGCTCGAGAGCGCTTGAATCGTCTGGAATGATTCGCTTCCGCTTCCTTTGCGCCCCACTTTTAATGGAGGACACTCGTTTATTCTTAGACACAATTCGTAAGGGTCAATTACACATAATATAAAAATTAATTATTCGAAGAACCTTTGGGACTTGTTTAGTAAATGTCAGACGTATCCAATTGCCACATAAATGGTATATGAAGCGAAAACTGGAAGCCGAACACGCCATGTCAAGATCCATTAGTTTGAAACGCCACGGTTAGTTTGAAAAACAGGTCTAGAGTCAACGGCAGGGTGCGGCTAAGATCTATTAGACTATTACTTAGCTGTTTTTTTTTCGATATATTTCTTATACTAGGTACTGCTACTACTAGGTACCTAAACATCAGATTTCGTCTTTGTTAGATATTTTTGTACATAATATTCATGGGATTACCTTGATAGGATCTTAGGTACTTTTATTGTTCAACTTGACATTTGGAAGAAGCTAAGTTTACCAGAACCGGCTGACTCTGTCTTATAGCTTTCGAGTTTTAAGCTCCGGCAGAGTCGGTATGAAATGTTTCACCTCAGTGTATGCTAGACGACGTCTGAAAATTGTAAATGTGTTTAAAGAGTAGTGGACGAAAAGAATAGCAATACTATATCACGTGATTTGATTACTGTATTTTAGGTAGTGTAGGTATGTAATAAACCTTAATCAGCTATTTTATCAAGAAATCACTTAAGTACTGAGATTCCTCCTTTGAAGACTCCGCGAACTATAACCTGGACTAGAGATTCGAAAACTACTATAGGGCATGCAATATCGGACGGTTTTTCAATTCCGGAATTGTTTTCGATATTGGCCCTCAATTCCGGAATTCCGGAACTGGTTCCGGAATTGGGATTTATTTTTTCAACTAAATGGATGTCACAAAAACGTACTAAAAATATGGATAATTATCGTTTTATATGCATTATCCAGATAGGGTAGCCTGTTTTTTTAATAATAAGTAAAACTAAATATAGAAATTTGGTACTTTGCCCTACCACATCCTCATTTTCAATTTACTTTTTCACTTTACCACATTACATAAAAAGCATACAAACATAGGCGAGGTGGTGCTGTTCTTCAAGAATGGTGACAACACCCTACTGAACAACTACCGAACCATCACGCTTTTGAGCCATGTCTACAAGCTGTATTTTTTCAGAGTCATTACGAGCCGTCTCGCACGCAGGTTAGATGAATTCCAGCCTCCCGAAAAAGCCGGTTTCTGAAGAGGCTTTAGTACCATAGATAGACCACATACCACATCCATAGGCTCAGTTAAGTTATACAGAAGATTGAAGAGTAGCATTTGCACCTCTATATTGAGTGTTTGTGGATGATGAGAACATCTTTGATTCGATCGAAACCTGGGTGATATTACAATCTCTAGCGGGGAGTCGGGCAAGGAGATGTTGTTTCTCCATAGGCCCGGCAGCGTTCGGGAAGCTACGGCACACCACTTCATCCAATATTCCGCGTCTCGAGACGAGGGCCCAGTGTGGGACCAGTGTGTGTTGACAGTGATGACATATGTCACTTAACGTGGTCGCTCACCATGGGCCTCATAAGAAGGTTCAGAAAGTGACTTTGAGAGTGGGGAAAGCTCGCGGGAATCCGACTGATGTGGGTAACGTAGGACTGGTCATTGTGTTCTGGCGCTCTTTGGGGAGGCCTAAGTTCAGTAGTCATCCTTTATTTATTCTGTAAAAAGTCTATCTAATCTATTGCCCAAAAACACTCCTTACCCTACTTGCCACAGACTATTACAAATACTATGTTTAGTAGTCATTCTTTGGTGCATTCAAGTGAAACTTTTATGATTGAAATCAGTGCTGCCAACTTAACGCAACTTTGCTATAATTTTTATGTATTAATTAATGCATAATGTACTATTTACTAATATAAATACATACATTTGTCATCTTTTTTGTGTTGTTTGACAAGTTTTATCTATAATCGGATATATTTATGAAAACGAAACAGTTAAGATTCGATCCGGATTTGAATTCAGTTTAGGTCGGATGCCAAGTGTAGCAAATTAGAAAAAAAAAACCATAAATAAAGTGTCATTTTTTTGATTCCCCACCAAATGCCTAATTGAAAACGAAAACGTTCAAGCTGATAAATGATTATATTACTTAAATCAAACGAATTTTTTTTGCGTTCATGAAGAAAATGTGTAGATACATTGATTCTTTTAAAAATACCCGAAGAAGTTATATAGCATTACTGAAGAAATTGCGTAGGTAAGTTGCACAATTACTAAGGGAAAATATGGCGCATGAAAAATCTGAAAAATAGGTAGTTACTTTTTATTTGAAATGAGTCGTAGAAAAAGTATTGTATGCAACGGTGTATATAACTGGTATTAAAGGGCTCTTGGTGTCTTTACTTACGATGTGAGCCAAGGCTCACATCGCAACCCACACCACTCGTCTTTTTATACCCTTCTTATACACCAGTTGCATAATATACTACTGTTGTTTACTTTTGGTTAGCGCACTATCAGTGACAATGTAAAACAGTTAGACTGACCCCTTCGTAAAATATTAATCACATTATTTCACTCACGTGTATTTTTTCACTATTAAAAATTTAGACTGAAATGGTATTGTGTTAGTTGATATTGTGTTTACTTTCGTATGTGTTGTGCAAGCGGTCCAAAATTTCAAAAAACGTAAATAGAGTCGCTGTTTTTATAAATGCGAAATGATGATTTATGATTTCCTACATGAGTAAATATTATTTTTCGGTTTTGTGGGTACAGGAAAAAAATACACATGAGGTCTACCCCTAGGTTGTACCCCTCTCCCCCAACGTGATCAGTCGTGAGGTTTTCATGAACCCCCCTCCCTTTCGGAACCTCGCGTGATTTCTGGATGAACCCTAAGTAACAACGGTATTTTGTAACGTTACTTCGTGGCAAGTCACACTGTTACTTTTTAACGGCAGATCACCGTGATTTTTTCATCGTGAAGTTATTTATCACCAACCTAAAACTTTACCACATTATTTAGACATTTACTGTACAGTTTGTGAAGTTTCTTCGGATTTAATTCTAGCCCACTAAGAGGTAACCAAGTTCGACGGCAAATAAAATTACGAGTATAAAAATGCAATATTCAAATTTAGTTTGTACAAGTTTCAAGTTCAAGGTGAATGGTTAGGTAAATAACGAAATGGGTAAATGCAGCAACGCTCACGCGACGCGCCCCGCCCGCGCCCGGGCGCGGGTGCGGGCGATCAGTCATAGATATTTGTTACCAACGCCTAGCGCAACGTGCACGCCGAACAAGGTTGACCTACTTCCCGTAATGTCTACAGGCGACACGCTGCATACGAGCTTCTCTCGAAGCCTGTCGGCTTTTCTTCATAAGCTTCGTTTTGTGCATTCGCCGCGGTGGTTTCCTTTCATCGCACCTGCCCCGATCATTTGAGACTTGTTTGCGCTATGTAGATCATATTTGATATGAACTTTGTTTTACTGCAATTATGTAAACACTGGTTATAGTTATGTATGTAAACTGCGTATAAAGATTGCTTTGAGGTGAAACAAAATCCTAAAGAAAAAAAAACAGGAATAAGCCGGCATGTTGCCGACCAATGTTTAGGCAATTATGAAGTTTGTGTAGTTTTATAGTGATGTTAAAAAACTGGTCAAGTGCGAGTCTGACTCGCACACCGAGGGTTCCGTACACAGATGTGTACCAGTTCCAACCCTATTACTTCAAGGAAAATTTTGTGACAAATTTGAAGGACTGAGTAACTTAGTATGTATGGTGATTTTTCAAGGATAATTCTTTATCACGTCAACCGATTGAAATTTCTTTTTCTTTATTTGAAAGAAGATACTTTCAGCAAAATCGCGTAGGAATTTATAAAACAAAAATACATGATTAAATTACAAACTTAGTATAGAAATGTTTTTAATGATAAAAAAACTAGATAGAGCTATAGTTACATTTTTCCTGTAAAATATACATTAATATCAATGATATGTAATAATTTCATATTTTTTCCTTAGTAAACTTCGGAAATAAGGGGGGAACGGTATTTTTTTAAACATTTTCCTTCATAAGTCGAAAATTAACAACATAAAAAAATAATAAAATGTTTCAGAATGCACAATCAAGCTCTTTCATATGACACCCCACTTGACATATTCACTAGACTTTCAAATTTTTAACCACCTTATTATCTGTATTTTTTTCTAATAAAAAGAAATTTTTATAAAAACTTGTTCTATGCATCTAGGTTACCCTTCTTTATAACTTCAAATAGATAGCATAAGTAGTTCTTGAGATATTTAGCGATGTGACAGACAGACAGACAGACAAAGTGAAACCATAAAGGTCCCTTTTTTACGATTTTGGTACGGAACCCTAAAAATATATTTATACTAAGAATCAAACCAAATGTTGTTGGTTACTGAGTAAATGTTTATTTATTTCTCTTACAGGATGCATGTACAGTATGGCCGCCTTCGGACCCGTGCTTGGCTTCCTTCTCGGTGCCTATCTGCTTTCCTTCCACATGGATTCCTTCTCCGGGCAAATAATAGAAATCAGTAAGCATACCATGAATAACGGAACTCTTACGATTTTTTGAAAATGCTGTTGAACTACAATCATAGGTAAACATTTTGATTGTTGTGCAAAAGTATATGTTCGGTTATTAAAATAAAAACTGTTATTTTGGTTAACACGGTAAAAAATTTGCATGGCTTTAGTGTGGTGTCAGATTGCGTGAAATATCGGATTTTTGATTTAGATTTCATTAAATCTGAGAAAGTTAATTACTATTTATGAAGTAACTAACTATTTCAAACTTTTATGGCTCAGAAGTTAAAACTGTTCGCTAAAATCCGTTCAGTGTTTTTTTTTTCTTACAAAACCTTGCTCGATGGTTTGAACTGCTAAATTCTCTTTTGATTGTAATAAAATTGCTATTTTAGACAAAAATGTGTAGATGTTTTACGATTAGGTAGCGTTATCCAAACAACACAACAATAAATCAACTGCAGTGTACACCTACACTATGCTTCTATCATTTCTGCTATGATCTTATCATTTCTTTTTCCCTTTTAGACCCAGGCGACCATCGGTGGGTCGGCATGTGGTGGGGCGGATTCCTGCTTTGCGGCTTCCTTCTCATTTTGGTCGCCGTCCCGTTCTTCTCGTTCCCGAAGGTTCTGGTGCGAGAGAAAGAGAAGATCAGACTTGTGGAAAAAGCTGCGGCGGCCAGCGGATCCGGCACCGCCAAACCTCCAGTGAAACCGCAGTCCGATATAAAGGACACTGGCTATGGGAAGGATATTAAAGGTAGGTTCACTGAGGATTTCGACCTTACTTGTACATTTTATTCAATCACATTATACCATCAGTCTAAAAGTAGAAAATCCCAATTCGAAATATTACCTACAAGATGATTTCAGAAATATGTTGGAGTGAGACACTTCAATGTTTGGGTACGTCCCTTTTTCGATATTAACTGGATGAAGGTATAATGAGCCTTTTCTATTTGAAGAACTCCACAAAAATACGTGAGCCTTTATTCGCTATTAACAGAGTTCTCCCCGCCTGCACATCTGAATAAAATTAATACTAAGTTGTTTATAGTCTCACATGTTTACAAGTGACCATGTTTGTTTATTGATCCTAGAATAGCTCGCCTAATGCAAACAAATGCACCGTCCCCGATCAGATTACTAACAAACGATGATTGTCTCAAAATGGCGTTTAGGTTTCGGACACAGTCACGAGAACGTGTTTTCGAACACAATCAATTCACGGGGCCTAATATACTTTAGTAGTTGTTTATTCGTACAACTTGTATGTCGTCTAGTGTCCGACCGAAGTTTCGATTTCGGCCGGTTTCGGCCTAAAAATCATGTTTCGGCCAAAATATTGCCGATTCTGTCGGCCACGCCGAAACTTTCAACATTGTACTTCCGGATCGCGTTCGGCTAACTCAGAGTGCGCTCGACTCCGCCAACAGTACATCTTATTTTAGCTAAGTATTTTGTATCCCACAAAAACATAAACGTGAAAAATGCCAAGTTCGTAAACGATTTCGCTAATAAATTATTAATTAAAATAAATAGGTAAGATCGAACTGAAAACCAAGTTCTTTCAAAGCTCCTTAGAGCACAGCTCCAGTTATGCATAACATTATTGAATTCCTTAAAATTATTTGCTGCTAAAATGAATAGTGCGACTTGGAAAAGATTTGTTCTTCAAATTCCTCTACTTGATACCTTAACTTCGACACACTCAACCTTGGCATTTTTTGATTGGATATCATTATTTTTTATCAAAGACATAGGTAGGTAAGTATCAAAATTAACGATTTATTTTCGGAGAGCGAGCCTAAGAAACCTATAATCAAGGCTACATTTAACAGGCGAACAAGTCATACTCCCAGTACGGGAAAATAAAAATACATTTTAAAATGTAAACTTTCACATTTCTTAGATTTTTCTCATTTTTATACACAAAATTACCTCGCTGGATACCAAATTCCAACATAAAGTCACCTGAAAGTAGTAAAAAAAAAGATGAATAAGTCTGTCAGTCAGTAAAAAATAGTGCTATTGAATGGTAAGGTAAGGGGTGTTTTCAATTTTTTAATAAAATACTAAAATTGTGTTACTGGCGATTTCTCGATGTAATTCTACGTACATGTTAAGAGGAAACTGGTTGAGGAATTTGAGGGCCGTGCATGGTAGCTCCGGTAGCTCTTACTTTTTTCCCTATTTAACTTGTAATTTACGTTAGCAGCGTTACTATTTCGTACAAAATTAATTATTGAAATTTTGGATTCCGTAATTATAAGATGGGTTTACAAGAATCGCGAAGTTGCAAGTGTGTAAGTCAAAAAAATTTGAAGTTAATGGGGGGCAAAAGTGGCCCAAAATGCTTCTTGTAATATATCCTATGGCCGGTGTATCGCCTTTTTTACTTTTCGAACTTGGCTGACACGATTTTAATACATCTATAAAAGTTTCGGTTTCGGACGAAATTAGAACCAACGCCGAACCTTAATCTGACACGTCTTCAAGTCATCATCATAGTTTTTCTCTTCCTCGATCCCGCACGACTGAGGGTCGCGACAGCAATCGCCGGTAACATATTGTTTCACTAAAGCTCTCCATGTCGTTATATCGTCCGCTTTTCGGTTAGATGCCTGCAGGTATCATTGTATTTAAATTTATTCAATGTCTGGCATAGACATATTTCCTGAATATTGCGAAAACGTGTTAACCAACTTTAATTTTGATTGAACAGTGTGCACTGATGCACTGTGTTGAGAGCGAGGGACCTAAATGTGTTCCTTCTGCTGTCAACACAGTGCATCCTCAAATCTTATAAAGGGTCGGCAACGCGCACGTGACTCCTTTGGTGTTGCGGGCGTCTATAGGCTGCGGTGGTCGCTTACCATCAGGTGGACCGTACGCTTGTTTGCCACCGGCGTTGTATAAACACTGTTTCTTTCAGTCCTATATAAATCTGTTTCTCTTGTCTGTACATCGTTATTTTTCAATTTCCTATAACTGAATTACATTGCTTCGATTTTGACGACGAACATACTATCTAATAGCTTCATTAGATTTGTATGCCTCGGCCCAACATGGTGTTTCATAATATTGTATTTCTTACCTTTGACCTTTGTATTTACCTGTGTTGAACAAATAAATACATTATTATTATTGTTATTATCAGAGTATGAGCAAGTTTGGTAGCGATATATAGTGACAGGTATTATGAAGCTGTAGTTGTAAATTTCGCCACTCATTGTAATCATTTACATTCAGATATCCCGGTGTCGATGTGGCGCTTGCTTAAGAACCCAGTGTATGTGGTTACCTGCCTCGGCGCGTGCATGGAGCTCATGATCGTCTCCGGCTTCGTCGTGTTCCTGCCGAAGTACTTGGAGACCCAGTTCAGCCTCGGCAAGAGTCAGGCCAGCGTCTTCACGGGTAAGTCATTAAAATAATGACTTAAAACATTGAGCAACGTACGTTAAATTAATACAATCGAGCTGCGACAATTTACGCGAGATGTGACAATTTACGTTCTACTTCCTAGTTTGCACAGTGCGAGTGAGACAGAATTACTACGCCGCTACTTTGCAGCAAGATTTTCTTCAACAATCAAACTCAATCACGTTGGTCCTACACATTCTAGTTACTAGTCAGTTCTGGGTACCGTATTGCGAGTAGATTTCCCCGTAAAATTGGATTTTTAGGGTTCCGTAGCCAAAATGGCAAAAACGGAACCCTTATAGATTCGTCATGTCTGTCCGTCCGTCCGTCCGTCCTTATGTCACAGCCGATTTTCTCGGAGACTATAAGCACTACAATTATGAAATTTGGTAGGAAGTTGTATTCTATGAACCGCTACATAAAAGTGATGTGAAATTACAAAAATATATTAAATTAGGGGGGGGGGCACTCCATACATGTAACCGGTGGATGAAAAAAAAAATTTCAACGCACGTAGCCGTGTGGGATACCGATGGGTAGGCCTTTAAAAATGATATGGAGGTTTCTAAAAAACTTGTCCATTTAAGTTAACCGTTAGTGAGATATTCGCTGTCAAAGTCATAGAAAGTGTGCCCCCCCCCCCTCTAATTTCGAAACTATAAAGCTTAAAATTCTGAAAAAAATTGAGGTGGTGTGCATTAGTAAATACTTTCAACGATTTTTGGTTTGAACAATATAGGTTTTACGGTTTTTGAGTTTTCGCTTAAAAACTGTCTTGCCCAAACAAACGGTCGTAAGTACCGTGAGTTCCCTATGAAGATACGACTTTTTTAGATCTGAAGAGTCTGGATAGTGATTTTAAATGTGGACTAGTGGGTGTTGGTACGGAACCCTTCATTGTGCGTGGTCCGACACGCACTTGGCCGGATTTTTCAATATAAAAATATTATTTGGTTGGTTCATTGACGTTACTGACAAAAACCAGCGTACTATAATGTAAAACATTCTACAACCCGGTCACAGCTGTTTGTTAAACAATGGTCTAAATCAGTTTAAATAAACATCGACCGTTGACCGCGTGGCATTGTAGATAAAATATACAGCCGTAAAAGTAATAGGCATCATTCACGCCTAGGTAAACGTTAAATTCTTTATGCGAATAATTATTGTTTGTAAACACAGATTTTTCCTCAGTACTCTTTCAGCTACGATTTATTAGAAAATCTATGAAATGAAATGAAATATGTTTATTTGCTTAACATTATGTACATATGAAGATGGTGAGGTAAATGTTAAATAGCGTCCATATAATGTTAAAGTAAGCATGCAAATATTTTATTTATGGTTATAATAATTTTAATTAGTTACAAGGTTTTATTTCTACAACAAAATTCAATGTCGAGACTGTTAATATTAATACACATTTAATTAATACAATCAACATTATTTAAATATTCATTAACTCTATAATAATTATGTTCATTCAGAAAATTTACAATTTCTCGTCTAAACTTAGTGAGCGGCATCTATTAACTTTTGCGGAAGTTTATTATAAATTTTTGTCAAAATAAAAAAATATATATTTAAAAGAATATTTCTCCTCCAACCCATCTGATGGCATCACCTTTTCCCTTCAAGATTTGAACTCTCATTTCTCCTCTGCCCTCTGCGTCGACAATAATGTCAGAATCAACTCTCTTAAAGAGATTTCCTCCATACCCATTTCTGTTACTGATTCTTTCTCATTCTCTCCCACTTCTCAAACAGATATTAAAGTCATAGTCAAAGCCATCAAATCCAAAGCCATCGGCTGCGATGATATCGGTCGGTATATGATAGTATCGGTCCTGGACTGTGTGCTGCCTGTATTGAATGATAGCATTAACGCCTCGCTCTTTAGTGGCGAATTCCCCTCCCTTTGGCGTAAGGCTTTTGATATACTCCTACCAAAAATCAGCAACCCCACGGCGCTAAACAACTTCAGACCCATCTCGATACTCCCTTTTTTTCGAAAGTTGCTGAAGCGGTGGCTCACAAACAGTTATCTCGTTTTATTTTCTCTCATAGACTTTTGAGCCCCTATCAGTCGTGCTTTCGGCCTGGTCATAGCACGTGTACTGCACTGCTGAAGGTGACCGAAGACATCAGACGTGGCATGGAGAATCAGCTGGTCACAGTTCTTATTCTTATTAAACAAATCTCGATTTTTATTAGTTTCTTAGTCTTATTTTTGACATGTAACACTACATTTAATTAATGATTATTGTATTATTTTTATTTGATGATCTATCTAGGTAATAGATTTTGACTTGTAAAAGTGCCCTTGAGGCCTATTTGCAGAATAAATGTTTTAATTTTGATTTATTGATTTTTCTAATGCTTTCAATACTGCTGACCATGATATCCTTCTTGCCCTACCTGAGCATCTGAATGTGTCGCCTGGTGCTCTCAGCTGGTTTTCTTCTTACCTTCGAGGTCGATAGCAGGCGGTTTGTGTTGATCGTGCTTTGTCCGACTGGTGTGACCTAGCTGCTGGCGTGCCTCAAGGAGCTCAAGCTATTCTCTCCCCACTCTTATTTTCTATCTTCATTAACTTTATAACTCCTGAGCTTCGCTGTTCTTACCATCTGTACGCCGATGACTTACAACTTTATGAACAGTGCAACGTGAGTGAACTTAATGCCACAATTGATAGGCTGAATCAGGACCTCTTACATATTCAGCGGTGGTCAGACAAGTTCGGTTTATTTGTTAATCCCTCGAAATGCCAAGCTATTGTTATTGGTAGCAGTCTCCAGCATGCGAAATTCAACCTTGACGATATTGCTGCTGTCAAGTTTAATGGCACTCCTATCCCGTATAGTCAAGAGTGTCAAAGACTTAGGCGTCTATCTAGACAATACTCTTGAGTTGGAGGACGCAGATTTCTGGGGTTAGTCGGAAAGTATTGGAGTCACCTCATGCTCTTAATAGGCTGAAACATTTCTTACCCATTAAAACGAAGATTGTATTGATACAGACGTTGATATTACCCATTATCAATTACGGCGACGTATGTTATCCTGACCTGAATGAAGAGCTTCTTGACAAGTTAGATCGTCTTCTCAACAACTGCATTCGTTTTATTTTCTGTCTTCGAAAATACGATCAAGTCTCTTCCTATCGCTCCCAATTAGGATGGTTTCCCACCGCCTACGTCGTAAAATATGTCTGATCTGCACTCTTTTCTCCATTCTTTATGATCCCCGATCTCCCTTACCTTACTACTCTTTTTCACTTTTATGGTGTCACTCGAGACCGTCAACTTTGCTCTTCCGGCAATCTTTCACTCTCTATTCCGTCTCACCGTACTGGCTTCATGTCGAATTCCTTTTCCGTTCAGATAGCCTGCCTCTGGAACAGTCTCCCCGTTAATATTAGACGATCTCCAAATAGACTTGTTTTTAAAAAGATCTTATCTAAGTTTTTTGCTGGCAGAAATAAAGACTCTTAATGTATCTGACTTGTACTTTTCATCTATATTCGTATGTAGTTGTATTTATTTATGTATAGCCAAGGACCATATACAATAGGACCGACAACCTTATACAAAAAAACGTAACTCTGAAATAGTTCAAAATTCGGTATTAAAACTAGATGGCGCTGCTTCGTAGCCTGGAAGTCGCAAAATTGTTATTTTCACCAATGTTTTCTCCTGTTTTTTTTGTTTTTTAAGAACAAACGTCTAAGTGCTTTATTTTAATACCATTATATACCTTCTATACACAATTTTTAAAGATTATATTTTTTACTCATCAACAACGTGAAACAGATCATATTTAATAGATGGCACTACCTCTGGAATCATTGATTGCTCATGATTGCTCGCGGGTTCGCCAATTTTTGCTACATAAAATAACTAGATGGCGTTGGTGAACTGGTAAAATGTGTATAAAATTAAATTACGCGTACAGTCAAGGGCATAAATATAGATACGTTCCCAACGCGCCATTAAATCTTTACTATCTATTAGCCATAAATATCCATACAACAATTTCGATCAGATATATTTGAACATTTATAGATTCATTAAATTGTGTACGCTAATACGTTCATAAATATACGTACAATGACAGACAAATATATGTAGATAAACACGCAGACAAAAGCATCTATGCACTTGTTTTTCATATACATGTGAACAAAGCAGGAGTCAAAAATATCTACACAATTTTTTTCCAACCTCATATAGACAGCAAATAGAAACAAATATCTAAACAGACTTTTTTCTTAAATACCTAGGCAAATTACATACACAATTATATCTGCCTAAGAAGAGTGCAAAAATATGTAAACATGCAATGCTCATAAATATCCGCACTGTAAACCTTGGTATAGCTTTATATTATATATGTTGTGTAATATCATATCGTATCATATATAATCCCCCTATTATTTTACATACTTAAGATTTTTCTTATAAGTTGCACCGCCCACAATCTTTCTGCTTTGCCTTAGGTTGACTGGTAGAGAATGCTTTAGGCATTAACTTCACCTTTTGTACTATAAGTTTTTCTTTGTGCAATAAAGATTAAATAAATAAATAATAGTAGATTATATGACAAGGGTCTAAAATGAGCCATATTACCACGAGATAGTTATTTTCCCGAACGAAGTGAGGGAAAATAGTTCGAGGGGTAATATGGCTTTTAGACCAGAGTTATATACTCTACTTTTCACTTCGATTGCGAGAAAATAAATAAACAAAGTAACCTTTTAACCCACCCAAAATTAACAATAAATTGCACGGCGAATATACTTTTGCAGCATGATTTTTTTTCTATACTCGTTTGACACACAAAACATAGACACTGCGGTTCGCGCGCAACATTCACGCGCGAAAAAAGCTAACTGACCATCTATTGAGCGCTTCAAAGTGTTGCTCGAACGATTTAACCACTTTTTTAATTATTGTGAAATAGGGACTACTACAAACTTAATCTTTAGACTCTTTAGAAAAATTTATTATGTTTCCAGATTGGTCGATTTTAGTAAAGCTGTATTCTGGTTGGTTAATATCCAATACCAAATATTTTTTTAAGGGTTAAATTAGTGTTCTGTGATTGGTGGATTTAATAGGCGAAGTATTTTGATTGGTCAAATTCAAATGTTTTGTAAATCATAAATATGTATTCATATTTTCCCTAGGGGTTAAATGTACTACTTTAGCCCCGCTTGACAAGTCTAATATGACACACTTTTCGAGCATGAGAAGTGAAAAAGAATATTTTGCATGGATCTAACGCGATATTCATTGTAGGTACAAGAAACGATCGAAATTGCAACTTGGGGTCCGTTATGGCCGTTATTCTGAAACTGAAACCACGGGATCTATCTTTGAATCTGTACGCGGATACTGTGTTGTAAATACTAAAATAATTAAAATTTTTGGTGCCTACTGCCTGCTCGCCACATTTTTATTGGCCTTTGTAGGGCTAGTTTAAAATGGTGTGTACTCTTATATCCATGTCTCTTGATTATTTGCTGAGACGTCATCTTAGTCCTCGATCGGTGCAACCCGTGTCGCAATAACGAATATTTTATGTATACAAAGCGCGAGAATTCAAAATGTAATTCCAAAATCTCTGTGAATTTTCGCCATACACACGCCCAAGTGGGGATACATTTATATTTGGCGGAGAATATATTAAACCTCAAGTTTTTTAGCAACGTAACTTATAAAACGATTATGGGCTGTTTGAAATATCTGGGCGTAATTTTTACATGTTACCCGATTGAGCGAATTCTCATCGTGCGTCACCTTCGGGTAACCTTTGGTGTCAAGATACGATAAGATACGTTTAGCCTCGGAACAATAACATGCATGTGCTTTTTGTGAACCATCCATCAACCGTGTCAAGGCATACCTACTATTGTAATTGGTTTTTCGTCAATGATCAATAGCCGAGAAATGTTTTACGGAAATTGCTTCTTAGTGGTATTTAATATTCAAGCTATTTATTTTAATTCCGAAATTGTTTAATGCACTATGAAAATGATAATTCATTTTGATGTATATTTATGTTGTTAACAGTGTAACATTAATACAAATAAAATCATATCGTATCATATAGGTATAGGTATCTGCCATGTCGAGAAATTAACACGAGTCCAGTGAATATTATATAGGTACACCAGGCGACCACTATTAAAATTATAACTTGGGCGTACCTTATCAAAATATAATAACACCAGTTACACAATTCTGCGTTTAGCACGCTGTAATGCATGCAGGACTACTTACTAGTCCTAAGCTTCGACCCCCTTGTCTAATTCGTCTGATTCATAATATTTTATATGGGCGTTGCGGACGTGCTTAGTTCAATGCGCCGCAACGTCGCTGTTACAGCAAGTAGTGCATTAATCAATTTCATTTATGAGGTCAGTTCTCGATGTTAAAGACGGAACACTCGTACACGTAATACGTTTTATTGACCGTGTTAGATATTTTTAATATGTAAATCCCTGTCTAATATTTATTTTTTGACTGACGTGGTGTACTTATGTCTATTTCGGTCCAAATATAAGAATGTAAAAGTAAATATAGTCTGTTGCTATGCGACACATACCTAAAATATTTAGTTACACTATGTCCTACTGACTTTCATTGAAAACTATTGATTGTTGGTCCATTGGACTAATGCTAATCTATCATACCAAAATTTTAATACCTTACTAGTTACTACAGCACTATTCTTTGAAAACGCCGCGATATCCTGGCAGCGTAATGATGACTTGCATTGTTCTGTAAGTGTTTTGCTTGAGTAGGTCACGACCTAACTGATTACTGTTAGGAAACTTAGGAATAACTTCCCATCCAAGTTTTTTTTACTATGTGACATGTCGTTTACGTCACGCTGTCGACGTTTTGTCTGTGTCTTCGTTAATTAAAGTTTGAATCAATTATTCTGCCAATGATATCGAAAGTAAGTTCATTTTTTTGTACAGGATCTATCGCTATCCCGGGAGCATGCATTGGCATCTTCATGGGCGGTTGCTTGCTGAAGCGGCTGGAGTTAAGGCCGAAGGGCGCCGTGCAGTTCGTGCTCATATCCAACACCATCTGCCTCTCCTGCTACGCGCTCCTATTTTTCCTCGGCTGCGATAACATACAGATGGCCGGGACAACCATTCCTTATACAAATAATAGGTGAGCTTCTTCAAAATTTTTAAACTGCTGGACTATTTTACAGCATTTTGCGGACACTTGACAGATAATAGGTCCTGTTCACATGGATGGTTTTCTTCTATCTATTCAAAAAAAATTTTAGCACAATATCTTTGCGATAAATAGGTTATATTGTTATATTGTTTGTATACATTTACATTGTTTAGAATTATCTAATTTGAAGATCAAGATCTTTGATATTTGAACTTCGCGGTGTTAGGGCTGAATCTCAGGCAACCTGGTGTCTTAATGCTCTGCCAAACTGCAGAAAAATGCATCTAGTTATTTTTTATAGATATATAAGTTTCATAGCAGACTGATTGTGGTTAAACGGTTGCGGTTATTAATACCACAGGGAAACTGAGACTTACTAGTAGGTTTGGATATTACGTTGTATTTACCTGCTTTGTACAAATGAATGTTGTTGTAACTATTATAATGCCTGTATTTAGGAAGGAACTGGCTTTTGAGTCTCAGGGAAACCTACTTTGAAAGCCGGGGCTTCAACTATTATGTACCTATGTTTATAGTTGCAATAAAGAATTATTATTATTATTTCTACCTTTAGTTTAAAACGTATATATATTTTAACCTGACTATGGTATTATAGGCCAGAGCCAGTGTAGCGATAGGAGTGTGCGGTTAGAGAGTAGCCTGGGGAAAATCCAGGGGAAACATCTTCGAAAAGATCACGATCAAGATCAAGTTTTATTCACTTGAATAATCTATGAGTTTGCGCTCCAGTGAGATTGGTTGTAATTTTTTGCAGTAACGTGGAGCCGTTCAAAGTGAACCTCACGGCGGCGTGCAACTTTAACTGTCTGTGCACGGAGACGGACATGGAGCCGGTGTGCGGCAACAACGGCCTCACCTACTTCTCGCCCTGCCACGCCGGCTGCGCCGAGTCGTTCTCCTCGAGGTCCAACTTCGCCAACTGTGCCTGTGAGTCTCCTACAAACTTTCATCAGTCAGGCTGGTATTCTTTTTTTTTTACCTGACTGTGGCTTTATAGGCCCGGCCCAATAAAGCGATAGGAGTGCGTGGTTGGAGAGTAGCCTGGGAAAAATCCAGGGGAAAACCTCCGACACGACCCCGCGTGTGGTTTGGAACACTAGAATAATCTAAGAGTTTGCGCTCCTGTGAGATTGGTTGAGCGGTTTCAACCGAATCTGATGTGTCAGTGGAATCGATCTGCTTGGAGTTTTATCGCTGGTTCACTGAACCTAGCCTAGCTGAGAAGAGTCCAGCAAGAAACTCAGCTAGGCCCGACCTGGGTCGGACTGACTCTACCCGCTACTATACGAGACCGGGACGAATAGGGACTATATGTGTCAGTGTTGTCGCGATCGTGCGGTGGACGTCCCCCCCGCCGGTGGGGATGCCTAAGTGTACGCGTCGTTGAGTTAGTTGGACGCCGTAAGGACAGCGTTCCATCTTTCGATGGGCGCTGTGATCGCGTCGTCCGAGTCCATGAGTGTCTGCCTAGGACGCCGGACCGTGCGGCCCCTAATCAGTGATCGCCGAGTTACGACCAGGGACCGATACCGGTATTTTAAAAAAAACCCTGAATTAGCCCAATATTTTGGATTATTTTTTGCTCTTTACGTGGAGCTGAATCATGTATTTAGGTAACAACGTCGTAATATTAGATTGTCCCATTAAAAACGAAATAATGAACCGGTGACCGTAATAATACCGGTATTTTTCTATGGAGAAAATACCGGTATCCGATCCCTAGTTGCGACAGAGGGGGGAGGGATGGTTTCCCATCCCTAACATCAACTAACAGATTCCTATGATGGGAAGCGTTGTCAAAATAACGTCTGGCAGTCTGCTTAAAGAAACCATACATGGTGCTAATCCCCATGTCCTGGTGCAGACTGAGGTTCGACTGAGCATCAATCGCCCTACGGAGAAAACGATTCTGAATGACCTGAAGCGGCTTGAGCGATATCATAGGCACGTGAGCAAAAGCTACACTTGCATAAGACGTGATTGGACGAACACGAGTTTTGTAGTGTCAGCTTATTTCTAAGTAGTGTCCGACCGAAATTTCGGTTTCGGTTTCGGGTCGGCCAAAAAATCAAGTTTCGGCCCGAGTTTCGGTTTCGGCCAAAAACGGCCGAACCTTTCGGCCGCGCCGAAACTTACAACATCGTACTTTCGGATCGCGCTCGGCTAACGTCGGGCGCGCTCGGCACGGCTGGCAATATGGCGTCGCTCGCCTGACTCCGCCGGCCGACTTATTTTATACCACCATTAAAAAATCGCTAATTTTGTGTTACAAATAATGTATTTTTTTCACTTTATTTATAGGGTAGTTAAATTTTCAAACAGAACCTCTGTAACTGTGCTGAAATTTCATTGTGATAAATCTTTGAAAGTAGAAACCTGTAATTATAGGTCGGCGAGATATTAATTTTAGAAAAAAACTTACTAACATTTTTTCGACTTTTTAAGGACTTTTTTTTTTATAAAAGGTTCGGTTTCGGTTTCGGCCGAAACTACAATGAAACCGAACCTTCGGTTTCGGTTTCGGCAAAATAACATGTTTCGGTCGGTCACTATTTCTAAATGATATTTCACTAAACTTGATAATCATCGGCCCAAGCCTTCTTAGCATGAACAACGCTCGGTTGCGTATCCTACTGATGTGGCTACGGAAAGTCAGTTTTCTGTCGAGGGTCACTCCAAGATATTTGACTAAGTTGGCCGGCCAAACATCTAAATCGGAGCCACCCGCCTTTCCGTGCTAACGCGGTCAGACGGGTGGAAGACTATCGCAGTGCTTTTTTTCCGGATTGACTTCGATACGCCAAAGATTACACCAACGACCTAGGTCAGTGATTGCCTCCTGGAGGTATCGCCGGATGAAAGTATACTTACAATGAGTCGTAAAGAGCGCGGTATCGTCCGCTGTGATGAGCACGAATATTTGTTCCTGTGTCTTGGATGTGTTCTATGTATATACGTATATATTTATCTGTAAGTTACAAGTATTTATTACATATTTATTTATAGTCCAAACTGATTCCACAGTATTACAGTGAGACACCAAGGCACTGTGAAATGCATACAATGTTGTATAGGTACCAACATAAAATTGTGTTATACATACATGATTTGACGAATTTTAATAACTAACTGAAGACGGGCGGTCATCCATCGCCTCACATGACCTATATCGTCGCCTAGTATCCATAATATACTTAATTTAGGACTAGGTTGATTTGTGTAAGATTGTCCTCAATTTTTTTTTAACCAGACTGTGGCGTTATAGGCCGTGTTCAAAAAATGATGTGCCTCTCCGTTCCCCTCAGGTGTGGCGGGTAACGCGCGTGGTCTGGGCGGGGCGATGGGCGCGATGGGAGCTTTAAGTGGTGCATCGGCGGCCGCACTCACCGCGAACGCGGCGCATGAGTACAGCGAGGTGACGGTGGTGCCCGTGGCCACGGCCGGCGCCTGCAACCCGCCCTGCACCACCATCTTCCCCTTCCTGGTGCTGCTGTTCTTCATGACCTTCGTGGTGGCGGTCACGCAGATGCCGCTGCTCATGATAGTGCTCCGGTGAGTACAGTTAGGTGGCGGTGGTATCTATAGAAACTGCATTAAAACCGTAATTAATTCGTATTTGTTGGTAAAATATACATAATAATAAATGTTATCACCAAATTTTTAGTTCAAAAGTCTATCGGAACTCAAAAAATTCTTTAGGACTATAGTGCTTTGCATTCCTATATTTTCCAATATTAAAAAAAAAAACAGTATTTATCTACTCAACGAGCTCTAAACAACGATACTCTATGGGGTAGGTCAAAAAAAGCGCCCCCTTTAGCTGCCCATTCCCATGCAGCTATTAGAGGGCCCCAAAAAAAATTAAAATCTCCCTTAAAAACATGTTTTTTTATATTTATTTTACAGTGTATGGCTTTGGGTTAACAAGATACTGTGAAAATTTTAAGACTGTGTCTGTGTGTCTGTTATGTTGTGTGTGTGTGCGTGTTTGTGACTGTGTTGTGTGTGTGACTCTAACGGCTTGGCTATAAAACTTGTGTGTCAGATGACTGACAGATGGACGCGTGAGTGAGAGCAACAGTGGTCCGTTACCACCCTTGGGTTATCGTTTGTCGGGTGCTTCTTCTTCCATCTCTAATTACATATTGATCACCCCGGACCTAACTTTTAGTAATAATTTTACTGGGACTATTGAGTAGAATTTTTTAAGTATAACTTAAAAATTGAGATTTTATTAATGAGCATGAGGCATTCGCCTTAGTTGCCTAAAATAAATTATATTTGAGAGGACTAATCCCTTTTTCCAGGTCTGTGAGCGAAGAGGAGCGCTCGTTCGCGCTCGGCATGCAGTTCGTCATATTCCGTCTGTTCGGCTACATCCCCGCGCCCATAGTGTTCGGAAACCTCATCGACTCCACCTGCATCCTGTGGAACAAGTCGTGCAGCGGCGAGACCGGCGGCCGCTGCTTGCTCTACGACATAGAGCAGTTCCGATTCAGGTAAATATTACAAAATCTCCAACCGCCCACTCCTTTCGCTTTATTGAGCCCGACCTATAAAGCCACAGTCAAATTAAAAAAAAAACCAAGGATCGAAGTCATGATATCTGTTCTATGTCAAATGTGTGAAGCGTTCATCCTTTACAATTCAAAAAGAAGGTATAGCAAGTGGCATCATAGTATAGTATCTAGTTTTTCCGCCTAAATTGCTACTTCCATATCAGACTGAATATTTCAATATCTTGAATCTTGTTTTTGGTAATGTTATCGCATGCTTACTGGACTATGTAATACGGAAACTGTATGTTGTTTTGTTCACATTATACACAGTATTGCAACACGTACATTTGTCGCTCTTTTCTAGTTTCATTAACAAGACTCAAGAATATCTTAACATTGATACTGAATATGTTGTAACTGCATGGTAACCATGTCTTAATATCGCTGGCTCAATATTACAGGGTCCAATGTTTAACTTTCAACCAATTGAAATTTGAACATTGTCATAGTGACACTAATTCATATTTTGACCACCGTGAAAATAATAAATAAATAAATAATAATAATAAATATTAGAGGACAATCTTCACAAATCGAACTAGCCCCACAGTAAGCTCAAGAAGGTAACATACAACCATATAATATTGAGCTAGCGATATGTGTGAGTGCATTGTTTAAAGCGTTGATGAACGTGTACGTGTGCGTGTACGCAGGTACGTGGGTCTGTGCGGCGGCATTAAGATCGTGGCGCTGGGCATCTTCCTGGCGGACTGGTGGCTCGTGCGCCGCCGCCGCCACCTCGAGCTCGCGCCGCCGCTCCACGCGCGGGACCTCGCCGGATCCATCATCAGCCTCGACAAACGTAACTAACTATTCGTTCGAAGTCACTCTTCAGCTGGCCGATTCGCAACCTAACCGGACTCAGTGTTGCCGGATGCCGAAATACAAAAAGCGAAAGGCGCGTTTAAGCTTAACGCGGATTTTTGAATCAAAAAGCGGGATACATTCATTGTTAATAGTTTTCTTTATTTTTATGAAACAAATAAAAAAAATGTGCTCTACGCCGTCACATGTACTATCAGGGAAGTTATGTTATTTGCAGTAATTCTAGTTACAGTGACATCGAGTTTTGAATTTATCGCCTTTTTCACCAAGCAAATGGTAATATTTAAAAAAAGCGGATCCGTGTTAGCTTAACGCGAATAGCATGGCCAGTAGCAAGACGGGAGAAAAAGCGGGGGGTATCTGGCAACACTGTTTCGACTCGATTCGTCGAAATCTAATGGAGGTTTTGCCACCAGTGTGGGAAGTTGCCTCGGCTGCGTAAAAACAGGTTAAATTGGCACGACGGCGTCAACTTTTCCTACCAACGTTTTTGGGACTATATTATCTAATTACATAACATTTGCTATTTTATTCAGTCAATCATATTGACAAATTCATAAAATAGGTATGCTTTTTTTATCATTTTAATTTCCTGATGTAAAATGAATAATTATGCTGTTCCCGATTTTTCATCCTGCATTATCGCTCCTCTCTTCATATTGTTATTAAATCGCATTAAGGAATAGTTTGCTTTAAATATTTTTGTTTCATTCATAAATACAATTTATCAATCTTTCCAGTGTTCGAAGAGCTGCCCTCTGCTGAAAACGCGAGCGGGTTCCGTTCGGGCGTGACATCGGGCTTAAGTTCCGCAGCGACGTCGCCTCTCGAGGCGGGCGACATGGAGCCCCACCGGCCCAGCATCCAACGCACCGACTCCCAGTACTCTCAGGAATCACAAGCGCGCAAGAGCTCCCGCGTACTAACCGCCTCGCGCCACCTCCGCAACGACTCCAAGACTATACAGTTAGAGAATACTAACTACAAGTCGCACTCGCGCTCCGGCTCGCGCGACCTCAGCCTCGAACAGCTCAAGCAACTCGCGCTCAAAAGCGTCGAGAATCTAGACTTGAGCCTGCCGCTCGCGAAATGCGGTGACGAGGAGAGCAAAAGGTTATTGGAGTCAGGCGCGTTACGCCACAGGCGCACGGGTTCGAGGGACTTGAGGCCGCCGCATGACTTTAGGCGCCATAAGCGCACGTCCTCGCACCACATCACGCTGGAGCCGCACGAGCTCAGCCTGCAACTGCAGAAGGGCCGAAGCGTCGACCAACTCCCGCAGGACCCACGCGTCTAAAGGTACTGTTATACATGCTCGAAATTAGCACGAAAACATGCTGCTGTTGAGCAAATATATTGTAACCTACTAGCATTTGTCTACGACGTACTCGTATTAAGCATGCTTTTTATGTCCTAATTTTGAGCACGTGTAACAGTGCCTTAAACCTCGTGATATTTAGTTAAATTGAGCCACCCGGCTCGTACTGTCGAATAATTATAGTAATGAATGAGTGATTTGGATCATATCTATGTAGTTTAGATGCTTTAACGAGATCGATCTCTGTAGAACCACTTAAAACTATAGTAACCTTGTTTGGTTTTGGCGTATGTGGTCTCTTTCGATTCTCGTCCTATTAGCAAATCGTCTCGCAATGGCACCTCGTCCCGTTGACAAGATCCCGTTCGCCATTCATCCCGTTATCAAATCGTCCTGCAATCCATTTCGCCCCGTAAAAAGTAGGCGTTCGCATGTATCGCGTATACGAGTCGCGCACGGTGCGAGATGAAATCACGAAACTATTTGCTTACATAACAATGCGATCGGGACGATTTGCTAGAGACGAAACAGGACCCTATTTCGACAAAACCTCTTGTTTGATCG
Organism: Epiblema foenella; assembly: GCA_963556455.1. Taxonomy (NCBI): domain Eukaryota; kingdom Metazoa; phylum Arthropoda; class Insecta; order Lepidoptera; family Tortricidae; genus Epiblema; species Epiblema foenella. Next base: position 13,612,809 of record OY747102.1, read on the forward strand.
CGAACCGCAATGAATGAAATTTAAGGGGAATATACCGCAGCTAAATGCACCCTTGCAATAATTCTAGCCTCTAACTCTATTTAATTTATTGCCATGATTTAACTTAATCAAGTGATAATCAAGTTCTTTTGCTCCATTTCAAATACAGTTGTGTGAAGAACTTTACAGAAAGTGCTGTGAGACTACAATACTGGAGCTGCGATATATTCTTTTTCAAAGTGCTTGTGTTAGATATAAATACTCAGTATATTTACACTCGCGTTTTCACCGTAGCTGTTCTAGTTTTAATGAATTAATGACCTTGTTCATAGATTATTGTTGACAAACAAGAAATATTTGAACTGGATTCATGTCAATGTGTTACAGAACACATGTATGAGTAGAGTAACTACATTCACTGTAAGTAAGATAGGGAGAATAGTTTCTTATTTTATCACAGAATAGTTATTAATAGAGGCTCATGAGGGGGGCCACTTCATGCAAGTGATCTTACTTCTTTACTCTTACTAAGAGAACATATACATGGGGAGAGATGTCCATCGGAATATATTTTGCAAATGACTCAACTGATGTGTATGATTAAACCTTTAGTAAATAATTTACAGCTTTCATGCAATTCACCATTTAGGTTACTTTGTACTTGAACCAAGATTAATATTTTCTGAGAAGACTAATATAATAGAGCACATTAAATGACAAGATGGCCTAGAGCTCAATCATAAATTAACACTAATTGTACCAAGTATCTTTATATTCCCATCATAGTATCTTGATATATAATAATATATATCAAGCAAGGTCTTCAGTGCATTACGTGTAATGCATGGACAGTGAGTATTAATAAGAATACATTTTGTTCACATTTATTTCAAACGACATTTATTTATGCACAATGTCCTATTTACAAACGCTTATATCATAATAAGTGTGATTGTGCCTAGCCCATCTTTAGTTGTTGTGATATGCGCTCGCAAAAACTGCCATTTTGTTGATTTTTTTAACTAAATATATTACCATTAAAATCACAAAGTGCCACAAGACCAGTTCTCTTGAATGCTGTTATACAGCTTTTATACCAAAATTCATATCTTTCCTTCTACTTCTATAACTTTACTGCTTGCACAATAACCAACACACAACAGAGGACTCCATTAATGTTATAAAAGAACAATATATGCTTATACTGTTATCACAACACTAACCACTGAAAATTAAAAGTGGTCTCTTGCACCACCTTTGCAAGTTTCTGTTTGGCCTTATGGTTGACTGGTACAGAATGCATTGAGGCATTAAGTTCGCCATTTGTACTCATTTGTGCAATAAAGTTTAAATAAATAAATAAAAATTCCACTGCAACAGGCTGTAAAAAAATTATACTTACAGTGTCAATTTTATATTTATTTATCATGATCTCAAGATGGTGATGGCTGCTGGTTATAACTTTGGTTTTGTAACTTGATGTACATTTGTTTATAATATCTTTTATTTTTAAGTTGTAAATATTATTTTTATATGTAGACAACGTTATTTTTAGTATAGTTAATAATATGGCTCACTTCCCTCTATGTTTTATATGATAAAAATATTCGTATATAAATTCAAAATTATGTTTTATAAATTTTCTTTGATGAGTAAATAATAAATGTCAATTCTCGGGCTGATGTGTTGAAATAAATATTCAATTATTATGGTAGAGTATTAACCTCTTGTCTGTGTCTGATAAGGATCAGTACAATCGAAAATTAACTCTATGACAAAAAGGAACAAGAGTTAATTTTCGATTGTACTGATCCTTATCAGACACAGACAAGAAGTTAATCTTGTTATGGAACAAGTATTTTAACAAAATACAAAGGAAATTAGTAAGTCATCCATGTAAAATATACTTGTTAAAAGAGATAAATAGTTTGATATCAGAGTCTTTTATCTTAAAAATGCCTTATTACAATAGATGTTAAGACTTGATACTGACCTAGTTGTAATTGTAAAGTTGTTATCTGAATCTTGGATGGAAATGGTGGATGATAGCAACTCCTAAACTAATTTGTTGCATTTAGTCATTAATAAAATTGCATACTTATTTTAAAGGAAGTTGTTTTATTTTAATTTTTTAAGAGGACAAGCTCTTAAAAGGCTACCCAGGCCAGGTCAGACCAGATTACAGAGTCTTCTCCACAGCTAGTTCTTCATCCATCTCACCTGAGAAAATGAATAGATGAATAGAGAACTGACTATTTCACATGAAAATTAAAACCAAAACTACTTACCACTACCACTACACTTCTAAATATCTTTCTCAAGTCTCAATAAGGATGATAATAAAAACGACATAGTACAAGATCTAAAATTTACTAAACAGTATACTTAACCTAATATCTACAGAACTAAATTCCATCACACAGGCTACTTTTACTGTTCACTATCACAACTGTCCTTAACATGTTCACAGTCCCCATACAAAATGTTTCAATATTCTTGGATGTCCAAGCAAATTACGTGCATCACACATCCATGCTCCATGTTTGGGTCACTATGAAACAACCAGGTACGCACTCGGATTATTGCAATATACAAGATGATTTTTAAGTCGTGATCTGAAGTGCCAGGGGGTGATTGGGGAGGGTCACACTGAGCAACTTCTACTATGAGGCCAACCATGAAATCGCGAAAAAAATCACCAAATTACGACACAGATCACGACTTAAAAATCACATGTATATTATAGAATGTTATTTCATATCTAAAATATGAATTGATAAATCAGAATTGTCTTTATAAGCCTTTTATCGAATGCAGTAGGAAGTGAATCATATCTTCGAGTAGCACTGCAATGATCAATAAACAATAATTTGCATCATGATCGCCAGGCAAAATAATATAACGAAATAGAACAATCTAAACAAAAATATAATTATAGTGATTTGAGTGCATACCTGGTCGGCTATAGTGACCCATGTATGGGGCATGGACTTGTGGAGATAGTTCGTCGTGACCCATGTATGGGGCACTAGACTGTGAATGTGTTAATCCAACTCACCACAATCTTGAATTACAACTTTCTTGGAAACTTGTCCACTCTTTGAACCCAATTTTTCCATTTTTTGTACAGTATCCATGCCTTCCACTACTGCACCAAAAACAACATGCCTCCTATCCAGCCACGGTGTGGCAACAGTTGTGATGAAGAACTGAGATCCATTAGTGTCAGGACCAGCATTAGCCATAGACAGGATTCCTGGGCTAGTGTGCTTCAGCTTGAAGTTCTCATCCTTAAAAGTGCGACCATAAATGGATTTCCCACCAGTGCCATTATGGTTAGTAAAATCACCACCCTGACACATAAAATTGGGAATAATTCTGTGGAACGAGGAACCTTTGTACCCGAAACCCTTTTCTCCGGTGCAAAGTGCTCTAAAATTTTCCGCAGTTTTCGGCACCTCTTCAGTATGAAGCTTGATCACGATTCGACCAAGAGCCTCGCCGTCCGCAGCGACATCAAAGAAAACCTTCTTCTCTTGTTGAGTGGAGGCGAAACGCAGAGCAGCAGCTGAATATACTGTGCTGTTAATGATCGAGCGGCGTAAAATAGTTGCGACCGACATCCTGTAATTAATAATATTGACATGTTGTAAAATAAAGATATGCAAGTTGTAATGTACGAATTGATCAAAGAAAACCTGTTTCTTTCTTACCTTGCTATTTGGGTCACCAGAACCAGCAATATCTAGAAGTAGAATCAAAAAGTGGATCCTTCGATATTAATGTCAAAGGAATAATAACCTACAAATTCCCGACCAACAATCACGCCCGCACTGTTAGAAAATTAAGAATTAGAAAAGAAAATGACATTTGAATGACAAGCAGGTGGTAATTATGAAAAATATAAAAAATGTGACTTTTGCATCAAAATGTACATTTTCAGGCATTCTCTTTGACTAAGGCTGAGGGGCTACCGCGAACCGAAAACGAACGAAGTTCGAATATCTCCCTCTCTGCCGCACGAATCAGCTAGTGCGACAGAGAGGGAGATATTCGAACTTCGTTCGTTTTCGATCGCGGTAGCCCCTCAGTTCACCAGTCCGATCTTCGAGTACCAAGATCTTCCCACGATACATGATATGCTGGTGGCAGACAAGTGGCGTTTTAAGACTTGTAACGTAGATGCTGCCCACCATCTTTACGTTTACTCTGGTCTAACTCAGAGTACAAAACAGCTTAGGGCAGTCTCCAATCTCGATCAGTCTCGATGGTGATGTTAGGCGTGGAATGGAAATATATCATTAGCAATACAATGCCTTTTATTTTATTTGAATAAACACCACATTTATAATAACGTATTTTTCTATTAGTAAAATTCGTGACAAGACAAGCTTGACAGTTGAAAATCATAGAGCTGATACAACCATAGAGTTGTGCCATACCAACACTCCTCCTCGCGACTCTATGCCAGTCCAAAGTGGAACATCAGCTCCTTGAGCCGTGGCCCTGATAGGCCCTTCGTTAATAAATCAGCCGCCATCTTCTTTGTCTCCAAATATTCCAAGCTTATTTGTTTATTCTGGATACAGTTTCTTATATAGTGCATTTTCAAATCGATGTGCTTGGATTTTGACGACACAATAGGGTTTTGACTGAGCTTCAAAGCAGCTTGATTGTCATTTGAAATCTGGACGTAATCTATATGTATTCCCACGTCGTTAAATAGCAATTTCAGGTGTATAGCTTCTTTTGCTGCCTCGGTAATTGCGCAGTACTCCGCTTCGGCTGTAGAAAGTGCTACGCTCTTTTGTTTTCTTGAGGACCAACTGATACAGCCTCCTGCATACATGAAGCAATACCCGGAGAAAGACTTGCGGTCTAATTTGCAGGCGCCCCAGTCTGCGTCTGCCATCCCGTACAATTCTTGTTCGGTTCTTTTAAAAGTAATTCCCATACTAGATGTGCCCTTGAGGTATCTTAACACACGTTTGGCACTCTTGTAGTGTTCGGCACTGTAGCTATCGTTGAATTGCGAGAGATAACTGACAGCGAACATAATATCGGGTCTCGTAGCTACTGCTAGGTACATAAGTGTGCCAATCAGGTTTTTGTAAGGCAATTCTTCACTTACAGTTTTTTCCGCTTTAAGCGATAACCCTGGTTCTATGGGAGTGCTTGTTGGTTTGCATTCGTCCATTTTATATTTAATTAATGTGTCCTTGATGTATTTTTCTTGGCACAGTTTTACTGTATCTTTGGTGAATTTAAAATCAATTCCGAGCATTCTTTGTGGTATTCCCAGATCTTTTATTTCAAATTTGTATGCGAGCATTGCTTGGATTTCTTGCATCTTCTTAGCACAGTTGTAAGCTATCAGTAAATCGTCTACCCATATGGCTGCGATTACTTTAGCTCCTCCTTTCTGCAATATATAGACACACGGATCTGCTTGTGATGGGGCAAAACCAATGTTTCGTAATTCCGTGTCCAATCGGGTGTACCACTGCCTCCCGGATTGTTTTAGACCATACAAGGATCGTTGTAATTTGCAGACTTTTTCTCCTTTAATATTTCTAATACATTTTAGCATATCTTTAGCTTTGTTGTATATAGTCAGGTCATTATTTTCGCTCTCATCGATAATGATTTCTGTCACATATTTTTCGAGATTTTCAGGTACCTTCATGGTAATATCTTCCTCTATATCGCCGTTCAGATACGCTGTCGTGACATCCATCTGCTTTAGTTTCATGCCTTCTTCCACAGACATTCCAACAACGGTTCTGATGGAGCTTAACTTGGCCACAGGCGCAAAAGTCTCATGGTAGTCTATTCCAGGCCTTTGGGTGAATCCCCGAGCAACAAGTCTTGCCTTCTTTGTTTCCGTATTGTCCGGTCCAGTTTTTGTTTTAAGAACAAGCTTGTAGTCGATGAGCTTCATGTCACTGGTTTTCTTCGTGATTTTCCATGTCTCATTCTTAATATGTGCTCTTATTTCATTCTTGATTGCATCGTGCCAGTCGTCTTCAATTTCATTTTGTTTAGATAGGTATGACATATCCGACACATACATGCTTTCATCCATGTCTTCTTGTAAGTGGTAGTCTGTTGTCCATATAGGTTTCTTTATATTCCTTGTGGGTCTTTGCGATGTTCTCTCATTTGTTTCATGTGGGGTTTGGTATCCATCACTCTCGGCCCCTTCATCCTCTTCAATTGACGTTTGGTCTTGATGAGCAGTTTCAGCCCCCTCATCCTCGGATGACAACAAATTTTCATTTTCATTTTTTTCAGAGTTGGTGGCATCGGAGGAGGACATATCTGCCAGGGGAAGAGGATCCTGGATTGGTAAGTTAGACGTTTGATTAACTTTTTTATTGCTAAGTTGTATCACCGTTTCTTTTTCTTTTTCAGGTCCCCGTCTGCTGTTATCAAGGGCTGCTTTGGTACGGGTGTCATCATAGTACATCTTCTCGATGAATCTGACATCTCGACTGATTACAACATCGTTTTGGTCAGGTAAGTAGACTCTGAATCCTTTAGCATTTTTGGCGTACCCCATAAATACTCCTTCAGTTGCTTTAGGGGAAAATTTGCCTCTTCGTCTTTTGTTCAACATGAATGCTTTACTGCCGAAAATGCGTAAATGGTTTCCCGCTGGATTTCTTCCGACCCATTTTTCGTACGGAGTACCTCCATTTAAGGCTTTTGCTGGGCTCCGGTTTATTAGATAATTTGCTGTGTTTATTGCTTCTGCCCATAAGTGTGCGGGTGCATTTGCTTCCATCATTAAACATCTAGCCTTATCCAGCAATGATCGGTTTTTTCGTTCACTTACGCCGTTTTGTTGTGGAGTGTATGGAGCTGTCAGCCTCCTTTTGATGCCACATTGTTTCAGTAGGTCATCAAATTCTTTGCTTCTGTACTCGCCACCATTGTCCGATTGCAAGTTCTTAATTTTCTTTTTTGTGAAAAGCTCCACTCCATTTTTGTACTCTTTAAATTTTTCGATTACTTCATTTTTGTTTTTGATGAAGTAGATACAGCAGTACCTGGTGAAGTCATCGATGAAAGATACGTAGTATCTGGACCCAGCAAGCGATTCGGTTTCAAATGGTCCACAGACGTCGCTGTGTATAATTTCTAAAATTTCAGATGATAATCTGTCATGGCTGGTAAATGTTAATGACGAAAGTTTTCCTCTTATACAAGTTTCACAGGTATCTAACCTTACTTCTTTTAAATTTAGTCCTCTCATCATATTCTTCGAAACCATCATTTTGAGATCCTTTTCATTTATGTGACCCAATTTTCGGTGCCATAACATCGATTCATCTTGAGACTTCGTTGTAAAATTTGCTGATTCTTCCGATTTGAAATCCAAATAGTATAGTCCATTTACATTTCTTGAAGCTTGTAGTACGACGGTGTCTTCTTGTATGATAGATGCTTTTTCTTTTTCGAATAGTACCTTGTAGCCGTTATCAGCTATTTTTCCGACTGATATGAGGTTTGTCGATATTTCCGGTACATACAACGTATCATTCAAGTTGTATTTATCGTCATTGGTTGAGATACAAATTTTTCCTCGCCCTTTGATTTGTGTGGTGTGCTTCTTTGACGCTAGGGTTAAAGTATTCACTTCAGGAGTTAATTTCTTGAATTTTTTCTCTTCGCCTGTCATGTGGGAGCTGCTGCCACTGTCAAGGCACCACAGATTCTCACCAATGCTGTCTGTAGATGTATGACATATGTTGAAATTTCTTTCGTGACTTTTATTTTTCTGGGCGTGTGTGACGCCTTTCTTCGACCAACATGCCTCTGTAGTGTGGCCTTTTTTGTGGCAGTGTTTACAGACGACAATCTTCTTCTTCTGTTTAGCATAAAGTGCTTCGGACCTTGATGATGTATCTTTTGGTTCTGTTTCCTTTCTGGCCTCGTTTTCTTCAACAATTTTTATTTGTAATTCTGCTGGGCTAGGCAGCGTATCTCTAGACTCTATAGCGATACGGAAGTTTTCATAATTGGCTGGTAAGCTGTAGAGCATCATAATGCTTAACAGTTCTGCGTGGATTTTAACGTCCATGTCCTCCAGCTTTCCGACGACATCCATAAAATTATTTAAATGGTCGCGGATGTCCTCTTGGGAACTCATTTTCTTTAATACGAGTTGTTTCAACAGCGTAGCTTTTCTCGCCGGACCAGTACTCTGATGTATGGATTTGAGTTTATCCCATATCTCCTTTGACGTTTGACATCCTTTAATTTGTTTTAATTCGGTCGGCGAGATGAGCAGAATAAGTTCCGATCTGGCTTGTATGTCCATTTTTGCGAACTTACATTTTTCTTCGGCGCTTGATGTTGACGACAATTTATTTTCGCCGCTAACATAATCCCATAGCTCGGTTTTAATTAGTACAGCCTGGGCTTGTAAACACCAGGTGTCGTAATTATTTCTATTTAGCGTTTCTATCGATCGGTATGTCGATGACGCCATTGGTACGTTATTTCATTTCCTATTTTGCATTTATGCAGGAAACCACGCTCTGCTACCAATTGTTAGGCGTGGAATGGAAATATATCATTAGCAATACAATGCCTTTTATTTTATTTGAATAAACACCACATTTATAATAACGTATTTTTCTATTAGTAAAATTCGTGACAAGACAAGCTTGACAGTTGAAAATCATAGAGCTGATACAACCATAGAGTTGTGCCATACCAACAGGTGACATACGTACAAGATGTCCTACACCGATATCGATCGATAGTCTGGACACGCTCTAACTTTACGTAACCTAACCTCAAAAAATGTAATTGTGACATTGTCATAAATATACTTATTCTATTATACTCTTTGGATTTGGACATTGTCATGTCGTTGAATTCATTGCAGTGTTGCCATTTGGTTCCGTTTGTTCCGTTTTTCGGAACTTCTGGCAACCCTGCGGAACTTGGAAGGAACTTTAGATTTTAGGACAATTTTCGAAACTTTTAAGGTCCCGGCATTAATATATTTAATAACACACTTTAAAAATGTAATAAATACTCATTTTTCTCTTAAAACTAAATAATCATGTTTTATGTTCCTATCACAAAAATACAGCTGATCCCAACCGGCCAATCACGCGAGCATACACACGAAGCTTGAGCCGTGGTCGTGGCCGCTCATTGGTCGAACGTCGAACGGGTCAGGGGCGCTACCGCGACAGCAAACGAAGTTTTCCCTCTCTGTCGCAGTTGCAAATTGCCTTATTTATAAGTATTTCGTGATTTAGAAAAAAATTGAACTTTTCAACCTAAAATGGAACTTTTCAGGAATGGCGACGAAACTTTTAGGTGAAGTAACCTGGCAACACTGATTCATTGATGTCGTTCGTTGATATGGTAAAAGACAATGAATAAATTGGTAAAAGAGTAGAGGAAAAGTTTTTTATATATGTTTATATTCCAAGATTTACTAAGAGTTTAATTGCCACTTGATATTTAGGATTTAATTAATTACATATTTAATGAGAAGATATAATTATAGTTCTGCTGTGTACCATGCCCTCCATCACAGATTTACCTTAGCCTAGTTAAGTTAATACACATTGTTAATAATTTCCTCTATGATATTTACCTAAATATATGGTAATATGTAATTTTCAAAATGTACTGTATTAAATCAATTTTACGGCACATAAGACGACCAACTATTAAAAAACTACAGCCTAAGGGTATAATTCATATTAAGCATTCGTTCCTTCGGCCAGCGAGTCAATTTACACAACCTTCCGAGGATTATTCCGGTAAGACTGTATGATTATATTATAATATAAAGAATCCATACCTGATGTAACCAAAAAACGTTTTCAGTAAGGAATGTCGTAATTATTTACAGAGGAAATCATTGAAGAAATTTGTAAAGGAGATGAAGAGCTTGAGAAGAAATTGCGCATACTTATGCTAGAAGTTGAAGTGATGCGGCAAGATGGGCGCCGTGCGCCGGACCGGATGCAGAGCAACCACTGGAAACACCTCATGGAACTACCAAGCAGGAACCAGAGAAGCTCATATCTTTTGTATTTGTTCAAGATAGAGAGAGCAAAGGAAAATGTGAAAGTAAGTATGATTGTCGTAACCTGTTGACTACTGCCAAAAAACAATAACCCCTGCCTGTTGTTTGCTTCTACTCATTGTATTTATTATATACTGTAATGTGGTTCTTTTGTTGAGGTTAAACAATTAAGAGAATTTTTATTGTTATGTGGCTGGATATCTAAACGAACTTTTAATAATTACTTAACATTATGTGCCCGGAGATGAACAATGGCCTGATGTCTACCGGTCCCTGGGATCTCAGGGCGCATTACAAAAGAATGCTATTGTTTATTTTTTCGCAGATAGACAACAGCTTTTAATAACTTTTGACATGTACAGGCAAAAAAGGAAGCTAAAAAACAAGCATTTTTGGAATCAGAACCTGAGGACACCAGAGAATATCCTGATGATCTCATGTACGGCATTCAACACCAGTCATTGTTTTTACGCATAAGGGACCAGTCTATTAACAACTTTGATAACTACAGGTGAGATACAAGTTTGTTTGAATCACCTCAGGCTTTACCTGCAGTAACAGCATCATTTATATGGCTGTGCAGCACTTTATAAATATTATTTTATTTCAGAGCACTGCAAGCTATAACACATGGTCAACCAGTGATAATAGATTGTTCGTATGAAGACAACATGATATATAGAGAAGCAGTGAATGCAGCTAAGCAAATGACCTTTGTCTTTGGTGACAATAGAATTCATAAGGATCCATTTGATGTGCACATGTGTAATGTCAATTTGAAAGGGCACTTCTACAAGCAGCTGGTTAAAAATATACCATCCCTAGAAGAGCCATGGATACCTTTAAATATTCACACTGAAAGCTACTTGGATGTGTTCCCAAAAGAAAAGTTGGTCTATCTGACACCACATTGCCGAAGTGAATTGACAGAATATGATCACGATGTTATTTACATCATTGGTTGTATGGTTGATAAGGTATGTTACAGGACATTAACTACTACAATCAATTGATAAGTTATAAGTTAAGTAGCTCAAAGAGGTTGTTTATGGAATCAGATCAGGTCTTAAGCTTTACAACACTACTAATACACACAGTGGCTCATGAATTGAATACACACAGTGTGCTTATTCAATTCAAAACTGTGAAATTGCAATCATGACAAATATTTTTGAATGTTTCTGTTTTGCCTACTCTGTTTTGTAAGCCCTGATTTCAACTCCGAAAAACTCAGAAGCAATTTTGCATACCAGCAAGTGTAAAAGACAGATGCTTTTATATCATCAACAAGAAACAAATTTGTATTACCTACCAGTTCAAGGTTCATAAATTACAATATGCCATATGTAATTTTATTTAAACATTGATTTCAGGTAAATAACGAACCACTATCACTGGCTAAAGCTAAGCGAGATGGAATCAAAATGGCAAAATTGCCACTTGATAGGTATCTTGAATGGGCCCCTGGATCAAAAAAGAACCTTAACATCAACCACATGGTCCCAATATTATTAGACCTGAAAACAACCGGCGATTGGGAATATGCTCTGAGGCATGTCCCTAGACGAAAGCTTATGGAGACCAAAGTATTAGCCATGGAGAACAGGCTAAAACGTAATCCAGCACTAAAGGAAATTGCCTTCAAGAATTTAAGACTGCACTCTGATGAGCTTTCAAACTCTATTATTCAAAAGAAAAAAAGATCAAATAAGTCATTGTATGATGATGATAATATATAATTACAGAATGAAGTAGAAATTATGTTTTAATTCGAGAAAATTTAGAACTAGCAAATCCAGAATATACTAATGAATAAATAGGTGAAACATAAGTACACATTTTATTTTCACATAAGCATTAGATGATTTAACTAGCCATGGCTATCTCATTCAACGTTAAAAACCGCAGTACAATTTTATTCGGCGTCTTACTTGGTAAAATGTAATTATTTACGTGAATTTTCTTTAATTAAATTTTGGGGTTGGTGGGGAGATGCTCTACAGTAAGTCCAAATTGAGTTCATTGTACTCTCGATCTATTGTGTACATCAGCATTACGTTTCAATAAATCACAAAACAGACAGTTGGGTTTCCACGGAGCATGACGTGATCCGGATTGTCAGACCATGTATTTGTACCAGGCTACTCTCCAACAGCGCACTCCTATCACTTTATTGGGTCCAGCCAATAAGGCCAGTCAGATTAATAAGACACAATTTTCTATGTTCAAGCTGCATCCTTTTTTCTCATCTTTCTGTATTTAAAAACCTCTAAAATGGTGTAAATAAGTTTTATCTTATGTTTTCCGAGTTTTTTATAGGCAACATAAAATAACATTATTTTACTGTTGTTTAATACCGTATTTGATCAATTCTGAATCGGGATCTCAATAACTAATCTGCTGCTTAACCCTCCCGCAGAACTGCAACTGACATTCATTTATTTATTTATTTAATCTTTATTGCACAAAAGAAACCTTATCGTACAAAAGGCGAACTTAATGCCGTATGGCATTCTCTACCAGTCAACCTTAAGGCGAAGCAGAAAGATTTGTTGGCGGTGCAACTAACAACTAACGAAAGTCAAAATTAATTACATTTACTCGTTTTATTACATTACACAAATAATTATATAAAGACCCACCCATAATCCATACACCCATGTATTGTACATAAATATGTAGATATATATATATATATAGACGAAATTCACAAAACCGATACTTTACTACTCCACGAATCTGCCAGCAAAGAAATCACGTACCGACTTTTTAAAAGAGAACTTGTTAGGGGAGGTAGGCGGTTCCAGAGGCGAGCCACCTGAACGGTGAACGAATACGACAAAAAGCCTGTGCGGTGAAGGGGGATAGACAAAGAGAGATTGCCCGAAGAGCGAAATTGACGGGCACGAGAAATACCATGAAAATTAAAAAGGGACTTGAGATATTCGGGAGATTGTGGATCATTAAGAATAGAAAATAGAGTGGAAAGCATGCGAGCATCACGTCGCTGACGGATAGGAAGCCAGCCAAGCTGAGACCGAAAGGAAGAGACGTGGTCGTATTTTCGGAGACAGAAAATGAAACGGATACAATTATTAAGAAGTCGATCCAACTTATTGAGAAGTTCTTCATTTAAATCCGGATAACACACATCACCATACACGATTATGGGTAGAATGAGGGAATTAATAAGCAAAACCTTGGTGCTTACAGGCAAGAAGTTCCTCAACTTATTAAGGGAGTGTAGTGATCCCGTAACCTTACGGTTATTATTTCCGCCACCTGTTCTCCAGCTGAGAGTACAGTCCAAGTGAATACCCAAATCATTAATGCTCGGACTTTAGGGGATGGGAGTACCATTGAACTGCACTGGTCTAACCGAGTCAAGGTCAAGCTTAGCAAGTTGCCGATGATAATGGCCTGACATTTAGAGGGGTTTACAAATAGACCGAACCTCTTGGACCATTGTTCAATGTGTAAAAGGTCTCGATTTAATTTATCCACGGTGGACGTGCTATCGGTCGCTATACAGTGGTCGTAAAGTTGCAAGTCGTCAGCATACAAATGGTAAGCGCAGCGAAACTCCCCCGAGTAATGAAGTTAATAAATGTGGTAAATAGGAGAGAAGAGAGAATACCTCCTTGAGGTACTCCAGTAGCAAGGTCGCACCAGTCACGGGGCGTCATTATTAATACAACTTGAAGGCATTTACAATGACCTGAGATGAACTTAGTAATGAAAATCTGTCACTATTTAACGGTAAGACTTCTTTGAAATCTTCCAAATGATATAAATAAAACAATATTTCGAGTCTAATGTGCCATACATAAGTATAATTTTGTACACAGCATTAAAAGATTTTATATCATAACTATAGTTAGGTTTAAACTATTTACAGTCTGATGTTGATCACTGAAGTTATAGATTGTGATAGACACTTAATATTATAGAATCAATACAAATATTGACCATTTTTATACAATCTATTGCACACATAGATAAAAAAGTACATGCTATGCATGCATGCATTTTTGCGTTACATAAAGTAATAACTATGTAGTCCATTGAAGTAATAAAAAAGTAAGTCTAAAATTACAGTCTACAAAAGTAGAAATATACACAACATATTCTCAACATAACCACTACACAGTAGATGGACTCTCGTCGCGACAGGCAGGCGGATAAAACCATATCATTTATACATCCCTCTTTCTACAAGATTAGAATAAGTAAATTACGCTCCGCATATTACATCACTATTTATAAATAATCTTGTACTCCTGTAAATCAAACAGCTCTACAACTATTATATATACCAATGGCAGAAGACAACATTTTTAAAGTGATAATTACAGTTAACTATGTTAAACACATCATAGTATCATCCAGAAAAACTCCAATCGCGCTAACAATTTGAAGAATAATACACCTCGATTCATCGCTTAACAATCTCTTATTTAAAATACACGACCACCCCAATAAAACACAAACGCCGAGTACGAGTTCGTCCAGGCCAAATGCCAAATATATCTCGGAACCTCGCGATAGAAAACCCGAAACATCTCATCAATCTTTTCACGTCTAAAATCGCCCCATAAATTTCGTATAGGGATTCCCCACCCACACGAACAGGGAACGCTCATGTAGGAAATCGTATTTTTCAAACACCGTGTGAACTGAATGATTGGGAGGCTAAAAGCCTGTGCCAGACAGTCACCGACAAGCCCCTAAGACGGAGCGACCTTGGTCCGCAAAGACCGGTATCCAAAGGAATTCTTGCTGGAAGCAACTGTCTACACGGTCCGTGCGGACCAAGGTCGCCCAGTTTTGGGGCTTGTTTTCGACCGTCTGGCGCGGGCTTAAGGAAGCGGCGCCCTCGTGCGCATGTCCACATCTGTAGCGGGCTCGGAGCGCTGCTTGATGGTGGCGAGGATCTCCTGCAGGTTGGAAGGCAACGCGATATCGGCTAAAGGCACCGCGCCCGAGTCCACGGGCGTCATCGGCCGGGACGGCGAGTAGGCCTCGTCCTGAAACACATACACCGGTTTACATTTAACTACCCTCCAAAGCTGCAAGTCTAAAATCGAAGTATTAACTGTTCACGTTTGCAAGGATTACAAGTGATAAAATATCGAGGAAACAAAAAAATCGACTTCAATTTAATACTTCGCCAAGTCACTGAGAGCAGAAAAGACCGAAAAGACATTTTTTTGGTGTCGGTTTTTATTTTTTATATTTTTTTTATTTCGGTCACACTTTTTTAGTGAGTCATTACCAGAGTGCATCTCATGACAATTCCAATAAGCTAAAACACGCTCATTACAAAAGAATGCTATTGTGATTTTTTATCGCGCGTAGAGGACGGGTTAAGCTACACCGTTTTATTACGGAGGTTATCGTGCATCTACACGGAGAAAGAAAAAATATAAAAATTAACGTAATAGGCGGTGTGCTCTCTCCCTTGTCTAAATAATCTCTCTTCTCACTATCACCTCCATGCCGATGATCTTCAGATTTATTCGCAGGGTGTACTTAATGATCTGCCATCTCAAGGAACATTAATTGTTATTAGTTAGACATGTAGGTATAGTCAGGGAAGATTCGTTATTATTTATTTCAACTCTAAAAGTAAAGAAACCTTTAAATTCCGTGATTTTACGTACTAGTTGGTAACGTATTAGGTACTCGCCGACCCGCCCGCGCAGCCGTCTTGCGACCTATGATATTTTTTTCTGCCATATTTTTTTAATCAAACCTATATGATATTTATATATTTAGAATCTACACAAAACCAGCTTTCTTTTAGTATTTATTTCATAATTTTAGTTAACTTTGTACGTATTAATAATTTTGCTATCTTTGAACCCCCCCACTACCACCTACATCAAAAATCCGGGGGGCTCTACTTCGAAAATGGATCTTTAGACCACAGATATCAATCCTGCCAAAGGAAATCTTTTCTTCAGATTAGATTTTCACTCTAGCAAACCAATACGCAGTTTTGTCAAATTCTCCATACCTAACCAATTGTCCAAGGTTTGCACCCTTTTGGACTCTGAGTGAATATTTCACTAACTTTATACCAATTAAATAGCACATTATACAATATTTACATGTTGTTTTATTATTTTTGATCTTGACAGACACACTTGACAACATAGCTTGACAATTCAACAAGTGAGAGCTGCGCAAGATAAGTAGCGCACGAACATAACATAACGCATAACGCATTAAGTGCTAAATTATAAAAAGTCGTATCTTTACCCTGATCGTATACTGAGATACGACTTTTAAAATTAGCACAGCAGATTACTTTTGATTTTATACCCCATAAATTTTCATATCCCGGGCTTATATATGAAAATCGATTCTAAAGGAGTAAACTCCAAAAAAATATATGAACGTTATGTTATGTCTTGCAGAATAAGGTCGTAATTTCTTTGTTTACCAACTCAGGGCCGTGCTGTCGCGAGTCGCGAGCTATTCTCGTGTGGTAGTCGGCTCGTGCATTCATTTATTATAGGCTTATAGTCAATGATTGTCAAACTTTTATAAGCACGTTAGGTGCACCACGGTTCGGCTGGGGCGGAAATTTATTGAAATATTGTGTTTATTAATCGATAATAACTATATTGTTCAAAATGAGATATAATATGATTTAGTGTTGGGTGGGACATGAAATTAAAATGAGTTTGAAGGAGTACCTTATTTCCAAACATGAGTTGGTTGAATGTCCTACTTCAAATGAGATGAGGTAAGGTACCAACATATACTTAATATCTGTTAGCAGCAAAAAGAGGATTTTTTTGAGATGTAGTGTATATGATAGTCACTAACCACTTTCATACTTCATACACGTATTTAACCGGTGGATGAAAAAAAAAATTAACCCACAAAGTCGTGTGGGGTTTAATAATGATGGAGGTTGCTTTAAAACTTTTCCATTTAAATCAACCCTTGGTGAGAAATTAGCTGTCAAAGTCATAATGATTCCGTACCGACACCTACTAGTCCACATTTAAAACCACTATCCAAATACAGTGAATCTAAGAAAGTGGTATCTTCGTAGGGAACTCACGTCACTTACGACCTTTTGTTTGTTATTTACTGAGAAATACATTATTATTAAAACGTTAAAAATTAATGTTAAATTTTTTTCTCAAATGTCTAAAAAGACACAATATAGCTTAAACAGATACAACCATCATAGTTACCATTTTTGCTTATCTAGATATTGAGATCAGATGGAAACTGAAAAAAAAATGTACTTGCGAATTTGGTTTCAGGTTAATTTTGCTATTCAGTGATCGCATTTGAATCCACCTCAAAATTATACTAATATGGTATTTGGTTACCTATTTTGCATTTAGATAAAAGTTAGGTAGTGTACGATAACTCACGATTTTTTTAATATGTTACGATCACGCATTTTTTACTTAATATATCCAATTAATATTTTATACTGAACATTAATATCCGATAAAATAATAAAAACAACGGGTTATCGAATTATGTCCAGGTCTCGCTAATTTGATTGGTCTATAAAGAGGTTAAGAAAAGAGGATACACGTGAGTGTAATGATTTTCTTTATATACATTCTAACACTGGAATATATAGTTCCGGATTTTTATTATTATAGTACGTCCGAAACTGAAAGGCCATATTATGGCAAACAAACAAATAAATAATGGCAAATGAACCTTATCGTAGTCAAAGCTCTTAGTAGTCTATTGTTACTTGCCTTCTTTTGACAGAAATATCAATTGATCTTAGAGTTGCGTACGTACCCATACGTACCCTCCAACATACAAACTTTCAACCTCACAAACTTTACTTCTTTCTAACATTAGAATAGGAGTACTTAACCCAATAGCTTATAGAATTTAATCTTGTTTATCAAGGGGTTTTGGAAGTAATTAGTCAAGATGACTCAAGATATACACGGAACGTACGAAAGTTATTGCACATGATACAACTAGACATAAAAATCAAATTTAGAAATGCGATTATATTCCAGAATTTCATAATCCAACATCCATGTCTTCCCTCCTATTCAAATAGTGTGCGACAAGAGAGTGACGAAGAGAGATGATACAATCGAAGTATTAAAATTTATAAGAAACATGACTACGTCCTTAGCTAGGTCTATGCTCTTTAACACTTATTGCCGAGCGCTAGATAACTATTATAGCTTGCTTATTTTTTTTTAAGATTAGAAATTAGGTAAACAAAGAAGCAGTGGCCGTAAACACACACTGCACACACATTTAATTCGCATTATTCGCACGAAAGATCAGAATAAGTAACAGTGACAAATTACTCTTTTAAAACCAGAACCGATTTCTTACAATTTCTGCCTCTTTGGGTTTTTTACTCTACAACTTTTAGATGAATGAAACGAAACGTAATTTAATAAATAATTGATGCCTTATCTTATCATTTAAAAATATATATTAAGTAAATACAAATTAAGACATATTTTATTATTTTTGACTAAAAATTTGTAATGTAAGCATGAAATAACTTATTTAATATTAATTGAGATTATTGGACACTTTTAGCGCATAACGTGCCTGATAATAAAGCTTGTAAGTCGTTCCCTGTCATTCTTTCTAATGCTAATAAAAACAAGGTATAAATGTTTCGATTCTGCAGTGAAATAATTTTCAGCCTATATAGGAAAGATGTTGTAATGTACGATGTTGTATGTTGTGATTAATGTACGAGCGAACATCAATTACCTCGGCCGTGACAGAGGAGTCTGCCTGCGTCATTTTCCGTATCTGCTGCTTCTGCTCCTCGATCTGTCGGTTGAGCTCCTCCATCTTGCAGCGCAGCGACGAGGGCGCGCTGCCGCTGCTTGTCGACGAGCCGGGGCTGTACGCCTCCTCGTCGTCCGCTGACGCTGCCAATTCAGAATCACTTAGTATAGGGTAGAGAACTTTGTCAATGGACAATGTATAATGATACATGTTGGACGCAATATTTCATGACCGAAACGGCAAATTACTTTTGTGTTCCTATAATTATTGTAGATCCTATACCAACATTTGTTCTAAAAAAATTGGTTGGAATAATAAAGACCCATACCAAATTTGAACCTTAAAATACAAATTATAGTCTAAAAGTGGTAGACTATACTTTCTTGGCTTGCTGTACGTCTATCCGCGGCTTAGCATTGCTGTATACAATGCCTGAAAACAGTTGATTCAACTCGTAGTATCCATGGTAGTCTGTGCCGAGCAGTGGGACGAGTGTAAGTTGACGATGATAACTCACCGAGAGTGGCAGCAATCTTGTCCTTGACGGAGGTGGATAGCGCCGGCGAAGTGTACGCGGTGGGCAGCGGCAGCGCGCGTCGCCGCGGAGAAGCGGGCGGAGTGTAGGACGCGCCGGCGCCGACTATCACCGGCGGCGTGTACGAGCGCTTGCGCGACGAGCGCCGGACCTGCACCAGACATTATTCTCTTTCTCTCTTCTTTTATCGAGGCAGAGATTTATTCTCTCCTTCCCGACGGTACTACTAAGCCGCACTACTAATAGTGTCGTGGGAAATGTTTTCACTTCTGCACTACTGGTTCAGAGTTTCGAAGGTAATTGAAAAAATGCATACGGTTCCCCATAACACCACCAAATTTATTTTCGTGACAACATGTAAATAAATAACAAAATCCCTATTTATTTTATGGACCGGTGGTAGTTTATGGACATTCATAGGTACATGTAATGTGCCTAAATTGAAGAATAAATAACTTTGACTTTTGCATAGTCGCCTTATACAGGGTTTAGCAGCTAACTGAAAACTTTCAAGGATAATAGAAAATGACATTTTAGACCACACTGACTATAAAACAAAGTCTTCTAGTTTAAAGTTATGCTCCATTTTTATTTTGACAATTTGTAATGTTTCCGTACAGCCATACAATGAAAAAATAAAATGATCTATTGTTTGAAACAAAAGACGTTTTTGTAATAATTGAATTTGGTCTAAAAACTTTTTTACTTCTTGTATTCACATGATACTAACTGGTTTATAGTCTCAATTGCTTCAATTGGTCGAATATTTTCAAAGCCAACAAATTTTGAAACGAAAAACATTGTGCTGAAGACAAATTGTGAGCAAGTTATTAGGTAAGGTTGCAGCACATAGCGGACACTTTTAGAGAAATGTATAATTTTGGTGACAGATCGCATTCACTTAATTGAATGATTCTAAAAGATACAGCACTTTAGAATCACTTATCATAAGGGGCTAGCTCAACTTTATACCAAAAGGCGTTGCGCGCCGCTGCTTTCCGGTTATTCCTCAGTGTTTTGTCTCTATCCCACTCACACAAATATCGTAGTAACAGATAAAGATAACGAATTTTAAAGGATTATTTTTAGTCGCGCGCCACTGCTTTCCGGTTATTCCTCAGTGTTTTGTCCCTTTCCCACTCACACAAATGTGGTAGTAACAGATAAAGATACGAACTTTAAAGGATTTTTTTTGTAAAATAGGTTAGGTTAGGTTTGTGGTGAATGTTTAAGAATAAGGGCATTATTTTCTTACGTTATTGTGCGGTAGACTTGAAATGCAACGATGAGCGATGGGTGATTCATTACTGATTAGGTTAGGTACAAACCATTCGTGGGTGTGTTTATTATTTTATGTAGACCAGTGGTGGGCAAAGTACGGCCCGCGGGCCAACTGCGGCCCGCGAAAGCATTTTATCCGGCCCGCCGCCGATACATCGAATTAATTAGTACATGGCCCGCGATGATTATATTTTGACGGTTCAGTCAAAAACCAGAGCAGCGGTTTTATACAAAAGTGCAGTTTTGCTGCAATTATGGCCCTCCTCCGAAATTTTCAAGCTTACTGGCCCGCCATGAAAAAAGTTTGCCCACCCCTGATGTAGACCCATATAGTAAATCCTCTTTTATGTGCTCAAAAAGTGTAGGTAAGGACCATCTTTACAATATCGCGCCGGCCCGGGGCGAAGATGGCCAAAATAGCATCAATAAAAACCAGCCAAGTGCGAGTCGGACTCGCGCACGAAGGGCTTCGTACCATTATCTATAAAAACGGCAAAAAAACAAGTTTGTTGTATGGGAGCCCCCTTAATTATTAATGTTATTCTGTTTTTTTAGTATTTGTTGTTATAGCGGCAACAGAAATACATCATTTGTGAAAATTTCAACTGTCGTAACTATCACGGTTCATGTGATACAGGTTGGTGACAAACGAAAGGACGGACAGCGGTCTTAGTAATACGGTCCCGTAAACCCTTTGGAACCTTAAAAACGGTATCGTAATGGCCATCTCCGCCCATTACAATACAGGCACGTGCTCAAATAGACTTCAACGAGCTCACGAACTCGAGCTGCACTTTCAACGCAATGGTGGCGTGAACACATGAAAGAAGATTGAATATATGGATGTAGATAAAGATTGTATGCAACGTTGTATAACTATGTCAAAAAATGCTCGTGGCGTCTTTATTTACGATGTTCCTCTTTGGCTCTCATCGTAATCCACGCCACTCGCCTTTTTCGACCTCTGTTATAAAACTGATGCATAATAGGTATTATCGAATCAGATGCGGATACTGTTTATTCATTTAATCATGTCATCAAACATTATCTACTTATGCAAATTTAGTTCAAAGCTTCTTGTATTTTTCAAACGACAAGTACCCTGTTAATTGATTCATTCAACATTCCAAATAAACTTTATAGCTTAGTGGGAAGAATACAACTAGAAACAGCATTATTTAATGACATGGTATAGGAAGCAGGACTGTAGGTATGCACATCTATATACATATTTTAGGGGAGGACACTTTCAATTATAAAAGGGTCCATGTCTAATGCAAATCAAAATGCCGAAATCACTTTTGAGGAACGTTCTGGCGGGGCAGGAGGGGGCTATATAAATAGGTATGAAGCAATGAAACCACTCGGCAAAATCTCACTTATATTTATCGTCATATTTACATGCGAGCGTATAGTTATATTTACATGCTCTCGTCGCCGTCTATATGGTGTGACGTACCTTAGCGGGCAGAGCTTGCGGCGCTTGCGCAGGCGCAGGTCGTTTTCTTCGCTGTCGGATAACGATGGCGACGAGAAGGTGCGTGCGCGCTTCGCCCAGGCCCGGCCCGTCCAGAGGTAGCAGTACGGGCGGCAGCGCAGTGTGCGCGGCAAGCGGCACGATGTAGAAGTCCTTCACTAGCGTCGTGTTGAGCACGCGCACCACGCCCAATCTGCAATACAACGTATGTGTAGTCGAGCTCATTATTATATGTACACTTTTGCACCATATTCCTTTGTAATAAGGTCCAAAAATGTGTATATATTAGTGACCCGACAAGTATGTCAGCTGCTCGAAACTGTAGGATACATGTTTATGTGTAAATAAATATTCCCTATTTTCTTAACACAGAATCAGAGCTCAATCGTAAAATTGTAAGTTTGAATCGATACACGTGCAGCCATCGTTTTGAATCGGTACAAGTTCAGACTTTGTGGTGATTGATATCGGTTTACCATTCATAATATTAGACTAGGATCGATGCCTTCGTGGTTTTTCAGAAGTGTTGCGTTTTAATATGATAATTCACCACATGCATCGATCGGTGCCCCTCGCACATAAATGAAACCCTATCTATACTTTGCAAATAATGAAATTGGTCGATTCACGTAAGATCGCACGGAATGTCTCTGAAATTAATGAGTTTCATACATTTTCCGCCCTAGCTTCCGTGAATGAACCTTTTATTAAAAAACGACCAAAGAGTTTTGTTTTCATGTTGACTTTGGTTATTTACGAAATAATCGATCATATTCGTACGTAACATTTCATCATTAGTATGCCGGACAAGTTCCTTGTGTATGCCGTTCACAGAGAGGAATCGGCCGACAGGTTTTATTGTGGGTTGAAGGTCAGGGAAAATAAAGACACACCTATTCCGACTACTGAGATAGCTGTATAGAGCGATGTACTGCATTTTTTCCTCGTCGTTTGCGGCCTGCAGTTTTAGTATTATAATGTCTTTATTGCTAGCTCTCTTCATTTTGCTTATGTAGTCCCAGACCGTGTCCGGGTTTATTCTTCCCACGATATCCAACTCCGTGCTGAGATCTTCCTCCAAGTCTGCGGCTGATCCGGACACCTGACAACCACAACAATTATTAACAAAGAGATTCATTAAGATTTTATAGGTCCGAACCGACATCTAAATCGATATAAACTCCTAGAGCAGTGGTTGCCAATGTTGAACAGACCCACCTAACAAAAAAATCTAAATTTGGCCTCGCCTCTTGGATGTCAGTGAACAAATGAGTGTAACTATGTATTAATCCAGGATTGTCCAAGTATCTGAGGCCCAATCCAATATTTACTCGGACTCGCGAACCACCATAGTTTGAGAAATGCTGTCCTAGATATAATATTTACTTTGAAAGTCGATTTAAATAAACGTAAATACCTCATGCGCGGCGACGTAAAACCGCGCTACGTCCACCATGTTGATGCAGCCGTTCCACACCGGCGCCGACGAGTGCTCCACCGTGCTGCTCGGCTCCTGGTCACTTTCTGCTTCTGAGAGTAACATAACAAGGTTTTACAAGGGTGCATAATCCATTCTAATATTATAAATGCGAAGTGTGTCTGTCTATATGTTACCTCTTCACTCTTAAATCGCTTAACCGATTTAAATGAAATTTAGTATGGAGATAGTTTGTGTACCAAGAAAGGACATATGATACATTTAATCCCGGAAATTATCCCTTAAGGAGGGCGGAAATTTGTATCGAAGAAGCGATGACTAGGTAAGTGCCTGATATAAAAAAATAGCTATTAAATTCTAAGGCGACGAACGAGTTCCACGCAGACGAAGTTGCGGGCAAAAGCTAGTATTCTATATAGTAAGAGCAATTTGATTTTCTCGGCAACAGGGTGGGATTGAAGCGGCTGCGCGTTGAAAGTAATTTTGCCAGCGCGATGACGGCTTGGAGGTACTACCGGCCTACCATGTTCAACACTCACGCGTTTGTATACGCGTTTCATTTTCTTTACTTTCACGGAAATAATACAAAGAACTGTTTCTTACCTGCTATTTTCTCACGTTTTTCAGAACTCTGTGTTGGTGAGGCAAAAGTAGTTCCTGGCATACTTAGATTAACATCGTCTGCGAAAGTTTTAGTCGGATCATATTCGGTGTTACTGAAGCCACCAATCTCATTTTTATTAAAACTGTCTTCATATACATCATCCCTCGATTTTCTCAGGTCCTCTTCAGAGAACGCCGACGTGATCATGGGCTCGTGGGGATCGTACTCGGGGTGCGATTCCTTCAGCATCGCAGACTTGGGCCTCTCCAATGAATCGGAATCTGTAGATCTACAAAAAATCCAAACATTAATTTGATTCTCAAGTGCAAACATTAAATTGTGTTGAACATTGAAGTTCTACAAATTAAACTTACTCATTTTTGCTCTTAGTGTAAAGCACTTCTTGAGATCTCGAACGGTGTTTGGCCTTGTCATCGGTGCTGCTCCTGTGCTTGGAGCGCGAGCTGTGTCTCCGGCGGGAGATCTCCTTGGACTTGGAGCGTCGCGAGTGCCGCGAGCGTGACCTGTCCCGACTCTGGGAAATCGACCTGGAATGTTCTCGAGACTTCGATCGTTTCTTCAATTTGGTCCTCGAATGCGATCTCCGTCTACTCCGCTCGCTCGAGTCTTTCTCTTTCGATGGTTCTCTCCTCGACCTATCCTTCGACGCAGCTCTTGCCCTCTTTTCCGATCTTCGTGTATATCGTTCATCTTTATCCTTCCCATCAGACTTCCTTCGTGACGATCGTGACTTTCTATTTTCAGAGTCTCGTTTTGACTCCCTACTACTTTTTTTAGAATGGCCTGAAGAATCTTTTGCCTTTTTCTTACTGCTATGCTTTTTAGTATCAACTTTAACCGGGCTTTCAAGGCTGAAACACAAAAGAAAGTTCATTAGCTTTACATATAATGTTATGTATGTACAAAATATAGTTCGAATATAGAAACTTACGTTTCAGAGGAATTGTCTTTCAACGGTTCTTCAGTAGCTGTAGAGTCATTTAGAGCAGAAACTAAATCTTCCACGGGAACATTCGGGTCTAATTCTGTGGAAACAGATTCTTTCGTCTCCATCACCTAAAACAACATTACACAACAACATTTATGGAAACAAACTGTAAATCTTTGGTGAAATATTACCAAACTTGTTAATTAATACATACCTCTTCACCCTTATGTGTCTTAAGAACATATGTTTTACTGGCAGCTAAAAGGTCTAGTTCTGATTTCTTTATCAATTCCAGCTGATATTTAGCTTCTTTGTCCCTCCATTGTGCCAACTCCTGGCTAGCTAACTCCTCTGGCGATAATCGAACCTACAAAATACGATATTAGAGTTGTTGAATACTAGCAAAAAAGTTCCTCTAACTATATAAAAATAGTCCGAATTAATTATTTTGGTCGAATTATTAGCATCATGATGATGAATTAAAACAACAACCCAAACCTCTATTCCACGTATTTAAAAAAAACAGAAATCCCTATTATACAAGAAATCATACCAAACAATTGGGTTAAGTAATACTGTGCGAAATTAACCGGATGAAGGACTCACCAATTGCTTAGGCGTTATAGTTTTGTCGCAGATCTTCTGCCACAGTGATAGGTTTTTCCGATCTTTGATGTTGAACATTAGCGAGCGGTACTTCGCTTTGTACTTCATGCCGACGTCTCGGAACAGCTCATGCAGCTCTAGCTCCGTTTCGTACGCGAATTGTTTTATCTCCTCTTCACTGAACTTCGGTCCAGTATTCTCTGACATCCTTAAACCCATTTGCTCTTGCAATGCTTTCCTCACATTATCCCGAATTGGTTCCACGGACTTCATTTTGTTCTTATTGTCCGGCGTGTCTTTCTTCCGCGATGCTGCCGGCGAGACTGATGGTGCCTGTAACATAATGTTATCATGTACACGCCAAACCATATATAATCAACGTGCAAACACAATCAAGGTTATTGCCATTACAAATAAGGCATGGGACAATATCTTCCATCATCACATAAAAAAAATATGTGTAAATTTTACTCTATGACCAGATTGATCAATCAACAAACTAGATTTTGCAAAGTTAGTCCTTATTTCAGTGAGTAACGTAAAAAATGTAGAGTATTAGTAATATTTGGTCTAACAAAAAAAAAGGTTTGAAAATACGGCTGGCTACTTCCTCTGTCAAAGGATAGGTATCGCTATCCAGCAAGGAAATGTGGCAGCCTTATGGGCACCATCCCCAAAGACAACGACCTTGGGGAATGTATATATTAGTTAAGTTTATATTATCTGGTGTAACATAAATTCTAATGGATGTTTATCAAACCAAGCCAAGAGACCTTAGTATTTTTCTCGCTTGCAGATCGGTTAGCGGTGCGAACAAGTTTTCTGGGTTCACTCATAGTTCTAAGTCCTGAAGTGCTGGCTTTTGGAGTATCAGGGAATTGTGGCTGCTGCGGTTTTGGAGTCACTGGGGTTTTAGGAGACGTTAGCGGTTTCGTTTCTTCCTTTGACGGGTACATTAATTTCGGAGGAATCTCTTTAGGTTCAAGCTGGCCTTTAGCAGCCGATACCAATCCAGGTTTTTTAGGAATTCGTTCAAAGTTGAGTGTTGTCTGTATTTTATTTGGTTCCTTTGCAGCTGCAGCCTTCTTTTTCGTAATATTTGGCTTAATAGCACTGAGAGTTCCAGGTCGAACAACTTCAAAAGTAGGATTCTTTTGTAACCAAACTTTCAAGTTTTCAGCAGTGGGTGCATTGGGGCCAGCCAGTAACCTTCCGGATTTTCTTTCATATACAATAACCTGTAACATTAGAGAATAAAAAAAAGTTTTAATTGGTATAATAAAAATGTAATGATGTTTACAGTAAAAAAAATGTTCTTACTCTGGATTCCGATTTAGTTTTATCATGCAGATCTCTTTCGCCAGTTTTCCCTGGGGTTTGGTTTCCCAATGAGTCCTGGGCATGTTTCAAAATACATGCATCACTGCAGTATATACTGCTAGCTCGGGCTGGCTTCTTACAGACAATACAACTGGTCTTAGATGCAGTTTTAGCTGCTGGCGGTGACACTAGTTGAGGTGGTGACTGATCACTTTCAATATCTTGTTTCTTTTGGATTGTCATCTAAACAAAGAGATTTAGAGCTTCAATAGACAGTTACAGAGGATTAAAGCTACTTTATAACAATAGGGTCTTACACGTATTTTTGAAAAGTAGCCTAAATTAATCAGGTTTCAATTACCACGTGGAATTTTTATTTATTTATTTATTTTTATGAATACTAAAACAATAAGATTGAAATTTGCAGTTTCAATATCCGCTCGAAAACGAGAGCCGCCATTTCTGTGACGTCATACGGCACATAGTGATTGACAAAATCGCTATGCAACCGATTCGTTGTTATATCCGTCACTCGTGTCAGTTATCGAGTAATATTACATCTGCCTATGTGAGTAGTTGTATATTTCTTAACTCAAATATTTTACAATTATTTTATGTTAGATTGTAGCTACGTTATTATTGTTTCATCTTATGTCGATGGATTCTAATCGATTATCCTTATTTCGTAAACCATATCTATTATCGAAAAAACTGTATGCGATTTTGATTGGCCATCACTAAAGGTGCCTGTCATAAGTGTCAAACAGAGCTGTTATGTCGGACACAATGGGCTACGTAGAAAGAGAATTATACTCAACGTGCAGGACGCAGTTATGCGTTAAAGGGAGAAAGACATATTTTCATGTATGTTGTGCCCTCATCGCCCATTGTGTTGATCTGGCATTTTATTGTCGTATGACGTCATACTTGATATTGGTAATGGCGGCTACCGTTTTGCAAATTTTTAGCACAGATAAAATATGCATGAGTTTTAAAAGTAATTACACAATTTATTTTACATGATGAGTTTATATGAACTCAAGTCGACTTCCCATTTATAACAAAATTTATCTTATTCTTTCAATTTTATTGTTTATTTTTCATACACAAAAATACCCTATTATTGACAGCTGGATTCATACTCACTTTATTTGTAATAGTCTTAGCAGTAGGCTTCGTCTTTTTCACACAATTAGGACATCGCCATTCAATGCCGTCCTCTTCCATTTGCTGACCCATTGCTTTGGTAATATTAACACATTTTCCATGGAACCAGTCCTCGCAGCTATCGCAGCATATCATGAAGCGATTGTTGTGTGGCTGTTTACAAATACACCATAATCTGAAAAAAGCACAATTAAGGAATGAATTTGACTTCCTGACACTAATAATTCTTATTGATTTGTGCATTATGTAAAAAACTTAAGTAAACTTCTCCGTTTTATATTTGCTTATTTGACAAATATAATGTTGACATGTTTGACAATGTCAATAAAGTTGTAAAACTTTTATGAAAGAAGCTGCCAATTAAGTGGATCATAGATCATAAATGATGGGAAAATACCTATCATATAATACCTAATTTTGATGTCAAGGAATGACACATGGTGCATCATGTGGGCTGATATATCATCCTTACTAGTTATAATCTTTGTTTTGAAAAGGGAAAATATTAATAAAATAAAAAAGCCAATTGATTTGCAGTTAAGCAAGGTTGGAGACGGCAATTTGGTTGTGGAAGTTTGCGGAATAAACAGTTTTGGACTTTTATGAGTTATGAATGACTAGAGACTATTATCGTTATAATGAATGACACTTTATGCATAAGGTTTATACATTTTTTTATATACCTATAAGGATCATCTTCAGAGTTCCAGCTTTCTTGAGATTCTGTATATACTTTTTCAGCAACAGGCGTCTGTACCGCGGGCTCCGGTTTTTTTGGAGTGAGCTTCTTATTAACATAGGCCTTAGATGTTTGCGCAACCGGCAGTTCGGGAGTGGCAGCCGGGGCTGGAGGCGCGCTCTGCACCGGCAGAGAAGCAGGTGGTGGAACTACTTCTGCATTAGTGGTAGTTTCCATCTGACTCTTTCGTTTCGATGACCTTGTAGCGGGTGCCTCTATTGGTGGCAATGTGATAACGCGACCATCGCGTCTCACTATCTCTATTGGATTTTTCTGTGGCAGTATGGTTTTCACTGCTTTAGGTGGTGTTTGCTGGTAAAGAAGACTCCTGGATGCGGGTGTTTGGGGCGCCGGAAGTTGAACAGCGGGTGCGGTAGCTATGGTTGTGGTGGGCACTGTATCTACTTTTCCTAGAACCTGCTTATCTAGTACCTCCTGCAAATGCTCTGAACTTTCTACTAGCTGGGCTACATGCATCAAAAAGTCCTCACTCAAACCTTCTTCCTCAGAGGGCAAAGCCCCCAGTAAATCTAAAGTGGGAGATAGTGGGCCAGCTAAACTTGGGCTGTTCATAGTGTGGATTGTAGAAATATTTGGCTGATTTTTGTTTAAAGTTGTAACTGGAGTGTCTTGGAATATCTGTGCTAAACTGGCGTCATCAATTTGTGGAATGAGATCATAGCCTTTAGATACTTTGTCAGTAGGATTAATAGGCTGCTTATCTTTTTGCTTGGAGTAAGTTTTTTGTGGAGCTACATTCTTGGATTTATCTGTTGGCACAAGAGTTCTTGCACCCTCTATTGATTTTTCTTCTGGCTCCTGAGGTTTTGGAGTGTCTGGTTTCTTAGCACCAGCAACTAGTTCCTTTTCACCTTTTGTTGGTGGTTTATTTTCAGTGGAAACCCTCCTAATCACATCAGGTGTTGAGAAAAGTGATGTCATGTCAGTTAACAAAGCTGAGACATGAGCAGGAGTTTTCTTTTCTTTTTTGACTGGTTTCTGGGACGGCTTGACAACAACTCTACTGAATTCATGACCACTAAGGTTAGCTTCTGGTATAGCCACAGCACTCTCCTTTTGTAGCACATTGTCCAGAGTTGTTTGCTTCTTTTCTGGTACATTTTGACTGATGATCTTTTCCTTAATTTCTCGTTTGATAATACTCTTATTAGACTTTAATCTGGCAGCCACTTTTTGAGGAACTTTAGCTTTAGAAGCCTGGGCACCCTTTAGGATTCGAGGCTTCAGTTTGGTTTTACGTGGCTTAAGTGGGCCAGACCTGTCTTTTGCATCTTTATAGTCTGAATCTGAGTCTCTGTCAGAGATCCCATCAGCAGAGGAGCTCGCAGATGAAGACTCACTTTCATCCTCATTTTTTTGTTGGCTTCCTGAACTTTTCTCAGTTTCACTAACATATTTTGACTTAGTCAAGACTGGCAATGGTTTTGTTAAGACATCGTCTCCCTTTAAGATAATACCTTCCTGAGGATTGATAGTTATCTTTTTGCCTTTTGGTATGATTTGCTGTTCCAATATTGTGATTTTCTTTGCACTTGGGACTGGTTTTGGTGGTGGTGTGTGTGTGATTTCAATAACAGGATCATCATAGCCAGCAAAATTGTCAGTTCTTTGTGGTAGAGACTGACTTGGGGAGGTGAGTGGTGTGTAACAATGATCATTATGAAACCCAATCAGACTATTCTCTCTTGTTTCAATTCTCAATGATTGTAACATTTCTGCTCCACTATCTGCAAGTATGAATGGAAATTAATTAATATGGTAAACTTATATATCTATTAAATTATTTGTAAATACTGTAGGAGCGCGATAATTCAAAAGTCAAAAAAACAACCCCTGTTTGGACTCACTGAGCATATGGATTATGTTAGAATGATTATTGAAATTTTGTGTTCTTTTTTCTTTAGATCAGAAATTGTAGCTTTTAACATCATACTTTTGAAAATGCGAGTTTGCAGACACTCCGTCTGTCAAGCTGTCTAATATGGCACACTTCTCAGCAATTTTGTGTTACCGTTTTGCTGTAGGAACCATGTCATATTTGTAACCCCAAAAAAATATGTGGTATGCAGTACAGCAGAGTAACTTTGTATCCTTGAAAGAACTAATAACAAACCACCCGCAAAACTAAAGTCAGATGTTATGGTGGGGGAGAAAGGGGTCACTCTGCAATTCAGATTACAGTGACATTCTGATTAGCCTGTATATGGATTATCAAGGCCCTACTGCGGAAAGAATTATAGTAAGTTGTAAACAATACATCTTTGGGTATAATAATACAATAAATATAACATATTTCTGAGCAATATTTTTCTGTGGGACAATAAGAGTAAGAAAACCTTACAAATAAATATGCACTTACCATACTTTATGATGCTATTGGGTTCATCATAATAACTGTCAACTGAAAGTGTGACATGTGGTACTTTGTCATCCTCTGCCTCTGAGTCTGTAGCATCATCAGGTCTACCTTCATGTCCCACTCGCACTACACTTATTCCAGCAGCTTGAGAGCCATCAGTGCCTTAAATACATAATAACACTGTTAAAATTCAACAATACCACTTGACTGACCATTAGCATTCAAAATATATTGGATATTATTTAGTATTTAAATAGAAAAAATTGGCGCCAAATCAGTCTCCAGCTAAATTACACTATATGATTATTGAACATTTCTGGGGCAAATTATTTGAGGAGTAAAAAGAAGAGACTATAGCAATGGGACATTCTCTTAAGCAATGGTTAGATATATTTCGTAAAAAGTTGCGTTTTTTCTGTAAACTGGTCTAGTTAAAAAAAATTAAAGGAATTGCTATAAGAATGGTATGATTACTAAACAGAAATCTGATCAACTATGGCTAAAAAGCACCGAGTCTTCGAGTAATAGCATTATTCAACAAAATTTTCAATGGTAAATGATAAGCGTCACAGCGAGCGTCGCTTGGATGTTTGATTCTGTTTGTTCGAACGAAAAAGTATTAGGTCGAATATCTTAATGTTCGACCTAATACTTTTTCGTTTGGCGAATATCTACAAACACAAATTAATAGTTTACATTAATAAACTCTTACCCATTAAAGTCCCAAGTAAGTTTTGGTCCACAGAAAGAGATCCATCCTTGTTTACAATAACAACAACAGAACTGTCGGCCTTTGTGGAAGGCCCATTAAGGTCCGTATAGTTTGTTATCACGGTATTCGACATGTTTCATCGTAATCCATGCAACTGCCTTATGCAAGTCCTCTATTTTTAAACCATTGCAGAAATACACATGCACCGATTCTATAAATGACGCATTCTAGCAAGCAACGCGCTTGACGCCATTTTGAAATCAATCCGCAGCAAGGATCGCGAGTCACTAAGATTTGATGACTCTAATGACCTAACGATACATGAAATTGTATTGTAACGCGAATATAAATAAATTAGACACATTAGAAATCCACAAGTACTGTCATAATGCGTGTAATGAGAAAAACAAATTAATTTATAACCTCGCAAGTAGTAATCGCCTCTATTTTTTTTGACAACATGTAACAGACAACAAAAAAAATCTTATCGATCATTGTCTATTGTAGGAGCTGGTTCACACTCTCCTGCATTTCAGACGTCAAACCAAGAGTGCTACCGCGACCACTCTGTCGCACTTCCGTGCAAACTTGCAAATACGATAGAGAGGGAAAATTTCGAATGCCGTTCGCTGTAGCGGCCTAAGTCCGGCGGTAGGTTAAAATGAGTAAGTTGCCAGATACTCCGCTTTTCTGCTTTTTTTCCCGCGTTTTTGCCGTTGTCCCCGCTACCCGCGTTAAGCAAACACGGATCCGCTTTTTTGAAATGTTAGCATTTGGTCAGTGAAAACGCCAAGGCAATTCAATATCGAACCTCTTATTGTCCAATTAGGTAACCTGCAACACTATTATGAAATTTTTGAACGCGACTTTACATTCTTCAGCCAAGTCAATTAAATTTGAGGTTATACAAAGCCTCTTCCTCTTATTCCGACGGGCTAGTTGAACTGTTGTTGGATTTACTTTTAGAAGAAGTGAAGGTTTCAAATTTAGTGAAAGGAAAGAGTTCATCATGAGTTATTCAAAATTTGACTTGACTTTCAAGATAGGTCAATATTTAGACCGTCACCTTGTGTTTCCCTTACTGGAATTCTTGGCTGCTAAAGAGGTTGGTTGTCGTCATCAAAAAAGCTGTACAAGTGGCTATTATTTACCTACTCAAATTATGTTATTGTGTAAAATTAAAAGACATTTTAATTGTATTCTTCATATCGCGTCATAATTTTCGAGTACAAGACTAACACCAAAATGGCACATAACTTAACATCTCAATGATTACTCGTCCAGCAACTGAACATCTATGAATTGAATCACTACATAGTATAAAACAAAGTCGCTTTCTATCTGTCCCTATGTATGCTTAGATCTTTTCGATAGTCGGTTTTTTTTTAATATATAGCGATTCAAGAGGAAGGTTTACATGTATAATACATGCATCAGCATTGCACCCGTGCGAAGCCGGGGCAGGTCGCTAGTAGTTAATATAACTTTGCCACATGTTTTATGAACCCAGTTGTAATCTAAAGATACTACTAAACTCCCTGCCTTGACTTTTGTTTCAGACCTATGATCAATCAGAATTACTTCAAGCTAAATTGGAGATTCTGAGCAAAACTAACATGATTGATTATGTTATAGACATCAGGAGAATGCTCTATCCAGATGAAGATACACCAGAGGTAAGCAATTTATTGTTTGTCTTATTAAATGAAATAAATAAAATATATCTTTGAGCATGTTATTGCTATTTTGTTTATTTTTCATTAGGATATTAAGTCCCGCAGAGGTGTAGTCCTATCACAGCTACAAGAGCTCCAAGATGCAGTGGAGCCAGTCTTGAGACTAATGCAGAGGGATGATGTCATGAAGACTGTGGAAACCATGAGGGACCCCAAGACTCTTATAAACTATCTTACTACCAATAAGGAGTTTGAGGTTAGTGTTAGAATCTTTATATCAGTTTTGTGGCTTTACAACGAACATATTACAATGAACCAGGGTTCATCGTAATATGTTATACCATATAGATGGTGATGATAATGGTGTCAAACAGCAAGTAAAAAGTGTACAAACACAGAAGAGGGCTATACTCAGCAGTTGGTAGATATGTGCAGAATAGATAGAGATAGCTACTGAATAAAATATAGCCTTAATTCATTATATATGCTGGTGATTTTTTTTTCTGAATCAGAAGTATTTTTAGTTCTGATGGCTCAAGCCTGTTAATCTTGATTATGCCTTGATGCTAGGTTTTGAATGTTTTAATGCGTTAAATTAAATTAAGGCCAGTTGTGCCAAGTACTTAAGAAAGTACGGTACTTTTTCCACAAACAATTTTTTTTAATACAAGTGTTTGTGGCACAGCAGCGCCCGCGTACCGCATGCAGTATCCAATGTTAAGCAACATTGGCTACTGCGGAGGTCAACTCTTGGATGGGTGACAGCTTTGAGTGGTTATTGTCTGAGTGCTCCTGTGCTTTGGCAGGCACATTAAGTTGTTGATCCTGGCTGCAGCCTGGATGCACCTGTACTGGGATTACGCTAGGCGGATGATGATTGGTTAATACATTTTGCCTCCCTGGGATCATTACAAAAGAATGCTACTGTTTTTTTTTTCGCTAGGAAACGATGCTTAATATTCTGTTGCCGTCCTGTTGCATCATCATTATTATTGTACTAATGTATAAATATGTCTTTTCTAGTTTAAAATTGAGATGATAGACAGCATGTATCGCCTGGCTAAGTACCGCTATGAATGTGGTAACTATGTGGAGTCTGCTTCCTACCTGTACTTCTGCCAGCTTGTCATGTCACCCACTGATAAGGTAAGAACATGGAATTTTTACATGTGTGAGTGTGAATCAATTTGCTATATAACAATATTTTAAGTTATAATTTCAATCAATGACTAACTTTTAGTGTCCGACCGAAACACGTTTTTTGCCGAAACCGAAACTGAAAGTTCGGCTTTGGCTCTAGTTTCAGCCGAAACCGAAACCAAAACTTTTATAGGCGTGTGAAAATCGTCAAATAAAGTGTCAGTGGACCACTTTTTTTAGACATATAAACAATGTAACTAGGGATTGCAATCCGGTATTATTATCAATCTGGCAATATTTCACTATATCCTGGTGGATTGAGCCGGTTCAGCCAAATTAGAGTTGAACAAATGCCTCTATTAAAAAATGACAACTTTGGTGGCATAAAAGGGTTTTTCCGGTCCCATTTGAGTCATATCACCAGATCTGTTAGGCCACCTTGGCCCAACAGATCTGGGATATGACTCACTGGAGTATGCTGCTAAGCTGAACTACAAGTATGACAAGCTCCCTGCCTTGGAACCAATGTACGATTTTGTCCCTGTTGTGGTAGACTGCAGGATCCTGGGTTTGGAAGCCACGGACTTTGTTATGGATTTTGGTCGACGACTGAGGGATAGACGGGATCGTATAAAGTGCAGCAGATTTCGCTGGCTAACGTGGTGGCTGCAGGTGTCATATGGCGCGATCCAAGATGGTTCATTTGACTAGGTAGGCATAATTAGTGTTTAAGGTTGACGAAGTCAACTATTACTACGGAAACGAAAACCACTCATGGCCATGCCTTAAATTTTTTGAATGATTGATTGAAGTCTTATTGATTTGCATTAGTGCCCACCTAACGAAGAATTGCAGATTATGATTGTCGGTTTACTATTGCTGCCTTTTTGTGAAATAAACGTTATTTATATATTCATTTAATATTAACAATGCCACGTTGTAACGATCGCTCGTTAGCGCACGAATTCTGAAAATACGCGGGAACGTTGTCTACTTACATTTATTAAAAAGCAAATCAATTTTCGTAATGCGTTTTAGCGCTCTTTTTCAAGCCTTCCGGAGTTATCTATCCATATCGGAATATTGCCGGATCCGGTGCCTATCGAGATACTGGAGCCAACCGGATTACCGTACCTATCCGACGGACCAGATTGCAATCCCTAAATGTAACACAGGATAGTTCGTGTAGTGTGGTATAAAATAAAACAATATTATTAACTTAACAAGATATAAAATAACTAAAATAAAATGTATTCTTCTGGCGGAGTCGGGCGAAGTTATCCAAAGGCAGCAGAAATTAGGCCAACGCGATCCAAAAGTACAATGTTGTAAGTTTCGGCAGTTTTTTGGCCGAAACCGAACCTTCGGCCGTAACATGATTTTTAGGCCGAAACCAGCCGAAACCGAAACTTCGGTCGGACACTACTAACTTTCATTGTATAATATGATGAAGATACAAATAGCATCCTTGATGAAAGTGATGAAGAACCTAAGATGTAGGTCTAATAAAGAAATTGATGACAACACATGAGAGAGTAATTAATCATTGGGGCTAGCACAACTGCCTCTGCGACGCGATGCGAGTAGAGAAAAATTACTCTCCTCTTTCTAATTCGCACAGTTCGATTGAGACAGGAATCATTGAGTCGCACGAGATACGATTTGGCAGCAAGTTGTGCTAGCCCACCATAATATTTTAACACGTTCACAGTCCAGTGCCCCATACGTGGGTCACGACGAACTATCTCCACAAGTCCGTGCCCCGTACATGGGTCACTATAGCCGACCAGGTACGCACTCAAACTCAAGTCACTATATTTTTCTTTAGATTGTTCTATTTTGTTATATTCTTTTGCCTGACGCTCATGATGCGAATTATTGTGCACTGATCATTGCACATAAAGTGCTGTGTCAAACTAGTAGGCATTGTACATTTTTTATGAAACATATTTTCGTTAGATGTTTTTAACTATGGAAACACCACAATTACCCCCGACACCGACGAGCCCAGCGGGTTTTATTTTCGGGCTGTTCCGCTACTTCTAACGGCTAAATTTTTCTTTGTTTTTTGATATTTGTATTCAAGTAGTAGATACTATTTTTTAATATGTGGGAGAATATATGTATCATCATTCATCATCATTACTCATCATAAAATAATAAATAAATATTACACTCAAGAAGGCTTGTGTTGTGGGTACTCAGCCAACGATATATATATAATAATATGGAGCTTTCCATGGAGGGTGACGCTTACGAAATGCTATTTTTTCGTCATTGCTTAATTTTAATGTTTATTTTTGTTGAAATACAAACTTATGACACATAGCCCACCTGCATGTAAAAACAAGTACCTAGTCAATTTCAAGAAATTTTATAAAAGTAGTGATTTTTAAGTCGTGATCTGCCGTGCCCCATCACGGGAATGATCACACACAGCAACTTTCACTATGGGGCCAATGACAAAATCATGAAAAAAAATTAGTTGTTCCTTGTTCCATACATTTAGTGTTTTTTTTTCGCGGTTTCATGGTTGTCCCCATAGTAAAAGTTGGTCAGTGTGACCCTCCCTATCGCCCCCTGGCACTTCAGATCACGACTTAAAAATCACCTTATATATTGTAATAATCCGAGTACGCCCTGATCGTTTCATAGTGACCCAAATGTGGAGCACGGACGTGTGATGGACGTAATTTGCTTGGACGTCCAAGAAAATTGAAACATTTTGTATGTGGACTGTGAACGTGTTAAATAATCGAGGGGTGCGTGGTCAAATCTGGCCCCTATTTCACCAAGTTGACATATATGTATTTGACAAATGTAGGCTGACAAATCGAAAATTTTCATGTGAAAACTGTTTCACCAACTACAATTGTAATGTTTCTGGACAATTGGCGCGCCTGTCAGCTTTGGTGAAATAGGGGCCTGATGAATCGAGATAATTGCTTTTTGAAATAAGAACTCAACATCCGTTACGCATAGTTCTATTTCCATAAAACTTTTACGCAACTTATCAGGTTTGACCACGCACCCCTATATGACACACCTGCTGCCCTGGGACAAATCATAATCATATGTGATGGTTTCTGATGTACTATGTCGTATCAGGACACAGTATATCAGACACTGGCTTTACTAGAATATCAAAGATTTTCACAGAATATCTTCTTAGATTCAGATATTCCTCCTACAAAATTTGTATTTGTAGTTAGTAGCTAGTAACAGAAATGCAATAGACAATTTTTCAAGAATATATCAATTTTGATAGTTAAATATCTAGTTAACATTAGTTTACTGAGCAAAAATAAATTCATAGTGTGTACCTAAAATAACATTTTTTATTTATAAACAAAACAAAAACTAATCTTATTACATAAACTTCTGCATCTGACTAATATTGCTGGTCTTCCAGTTCATGAATATCATTTTCACAGGACATGCTGCTTTGATTTTCTGCATAGTTCATGTCCTGTAAATAACAGTAATATGTGAATAGGTTGCCTAACTGGGCAAATTATACGTTAAATCTGCATACACACCAGGATGCCAGTTGAGGCTAAAAAATACAGCCTCTGCTGTTTGTTAGAACATTACAATTATGTTACTATTTTATTCTAACTAATATCTACATCCCTATTTGTTAGTCTTCATAAGCCCAGTGTGTATGTGGTTTAGGAAGAACACTTACACATGGAGCTATGGTGTTGGTGTCATATCGAGGATGGTACTGGCTCCTATGATTCAGAAGAAGAGCAACAGAGGCAAACCACTGGCTGCACATTTCACACTGATACACTAATACGCCAAGTGTATTGTGGCCTTGATTGTAATGAGTTTTTGTCATAAAATGATTAGCTTTATACCTGCAAAAAAATATATATTGTGTAATATGATTAATGAACTTTATGTATTATTTACCGGTAGGTATGCCTTTTCCTCACCTGTGATTGTACAATTGCTCGTAGTTTCTAAATTTCCGATCACAGGCATTGCAGAGCAACAGCTTGCCCAAATGAAACGTGTAACACGTTTTCAACCATGGACATGAAAGCCAATGCTGTTCTGCAGTCTTGTAAGACGAAAATGCCATCTCGCAAGCGTTGCACTCGTAGTTGCTGGCACTTGTGTGTGTCTTCGCATGTCGCAAGAGTCGAGGAATGCTTGTGAATACTTTCTCGCAAAATTCACATTGCAAGAGTGAGGATGTTTTAATTTCACGGACACAATCCAGATTGTCCGCCTGGCAGCAGCGAGTTGCGTGTTGCAACGCCACATCATGACGCGGCCAGACCTGGAAGCATTCTATGCAAGTCCATACCACCTGCCATCTCGGCTGAATGTCCAAAATCGCATGCCGCGTAGAATAGTGCCTCCTCAGACCAGTTTCATAAACGAAACATTTGCCACACGTGTTGCATGTGTAGGATCGAACAGGTTTCGAGCAGCCAATTTCGAGGCCTTCTTTCTTTTTCGTATAGTTCAAGGTTCTATTCAACATGTGAATGTTTTCCATTATACGAGCGTTGGTTTCCTTAACTCTCTCTAGACTGTACTCCAAGGGACACACAGTGCGTAGTGGACTATTTGAATAAGTGTTATTTTGGTCGTAGAAATGTTTATTGAGATTAATATTCAGTAAGCAATTAGGTTCTTCTAATGCACTGAGTCGCATTTTTAAAAAATCAGGACTCTTCGTATTAGCCTCGTTGGTCCCATTTACGTTGTAAGAGTTTTGCACCGATCCGGAAACGGAAATGGGATCGACATTGTTTATTTCCATCCCATTGACCTGTTTTGCACAGGAATCCAGATTAAAATGGTCATACTCTTGACCCGATACTATTTTCACAATCAAATGCGACGATTTATCTGTAGCCTTTTTCAAACTATGCGTTTCACCGTCCAACCACTCGCTGAATCTAGTTTCGTCATGTTCACCTCCAATAGTAACATTCAAGTATTTAAAATTAACGTCCGTCTCAAATCTCTGAACTACCAATTTCGCTGACATGTTTGCAAATTGACGATACGATTTGACAGTACCATTTATTTCTTTTAGGAAATCATTTGACTGGCAAAAAGTTTATATATGGCCTAACTAAACTCTGTGATGATACTCAACTACAAATTACGATCATATAGATTCAATTAAATGTATCGGCATGCACTCACGTGTATCACATAGCGTTGTATTTTTCTAGC
This sequence comes from Epiblema foenella, assembly GCA_963556455.1. Classification (NCBI taxonomy): domain Eukaryota; kingdom Metazoa; phylum Arthropoda; class Insecta; order Lepidoptera; family Tortricidae; genus Epiblema; species Epiblema foenella. The sequence goes on from OY747102.1 coordinate 13,652,840, forward strand.
TCGAAAAGCATTTTTTAGGGCTCCATAGTAAATAAGAAACCCTTATAGTTTCCCCATGTCAGTCCGTCCGTTCGTCCGCGGCTTAGCTCAGTAACCGTTAGTACTAGAAAGCTGTAATTTGGCAAGACACATATCAATTACGCAAACAAGTACAATAAAATCTTGAAAAATAATTTTTTGTATGGCACTTACACGTAAAGTGGGGGTGCATTTTTTTTTCCAAACCCCATCGATTGGGATATCATTCGATAGTTCATTCAAAAAATTTATGGGTTTCTAAAACCATTTTTTGATTCAGAAATCCGTTTGCGTGATATTAAGCTTGAAAGTGATAATATTGTTAAGGTCAAGTGTCCCTTAACTTGACCTTAACAAAATTTCTTAACATGAACTATGCAGAAAATCAAAGCAGCATGTCCTGTGAAAATTATACTCATGAACTGGAAGACCAGCAATATTAGTCAGATGCAGAAGTTTATGTAATAAGATTAGTTTTTGTTTTGTTTATAAATAAATAAATTTTCTTATACAGAAATTGATGATCTTTCAGGTGAGCGTTAGTTTTTTTAGGTAACCGATCATACTAGTTACCTCAGTATTGGCGTCACTTATCAAGCTGCTGCCACTGACAAGGTCAGTCGGGGGGCTTGCAGCACTGCATTATCGTATAGTCCTACCCCTCCCCTTTATCGAGGAACAAACGAAACTTGGGAGACATCATACTAGAAACCGGTTTTTTTTTTTTAAAATTTACTATGGCCACCAGGTTTTTTGCATTGCAGCATAGCCGTTTCACGTATCTTATAATATATATATATATCATCTGGGAGTCTTATCGAACTAGGTTTAGTGTCGTCGGCTCTTCTACTAATTGTAGTTTTGTCATATTATACACAGTGTTGCACCACGTAGACCTTTTAAAATTGCCGCTTTTTCTAGTCTCAGCTTTCACTAGCCAGACTCTAGCAAAACTGAATTTTATTCACAAGAGTGCCAAGAATATTTAAAATTCGAACGTCCAATTTCTTTGTCCAGTCCAACTTCCTTGTTCAATCTTTGATCATATTTATTTGACGCAGGCCCACTCCAAATATCCAATATCTTTGTCCAGGTTTTTTCATGCGTAGCCATATTGTTTTTAATGTCATCTAATCAAATCATCCAATTTCTTTGACCAAATGTACCGGACAAATAATTTTGATAAGTGGAATACCACCCTTATTTGTGTACTAGTTAAAATAAAGGCTCATTTTACATATTTCAGGTTTTACTACAAGTTCTTTGTCTTATGTAGTATTTTCCTCGCTTTAGTGCAACGGCACACGGCTGCAAAGTTATTTTACGTCTCGTGTGTTCCAACACTCGTTACGCTCTAGCTTGTATTTTTGAACCACTCGCTTCGCTCAAGATTCTATTTTCGAACCACGCTTCGGTCGTGGTTCAACCATAGAATCCATTCGCCAGCTGGTAGTTCAACCCTAGAATCCATTCGCTAGCTCGTGTTTCAATTCCACACTCGTGGTTAAAATACAACTTTGCACCCTTGTATAACAATAGTAGATTGGTAACCAAGGGTTGAAAGTGACCGATTTCACCCGAGATATTTTGGCGCCAATAGTTCAAGGGTGAAATGGGTGCTTTCACCCGACTTAAACACGACTTTTGATTTCGACTATGAGGAAAATAAATGAGAAATAGTAAATGATATTCTAGGGATTCAGTAATAAAAACATGAGCTGCAACCAGCAGCCGGCGCCGCCACGCCCCGCGGCCCGAGCGCGCGGCCGGCGCGCACCCCCGGTTTATTGCACTATTTAAAAAAAATTGCTTTCCACCCTAGGGTTGGCAAAGCGACTTTTAGCCCGGCTATCTACTCATGAAAATCTAACTTTCCGAACAGGAGGGATGACAATAACTATTATTGGTTTCTTCCAAATTAATAGTTGGATTACCTTGAATCAGGGCTCGGAACCGGTTTTCACTATTTTTGAAATATCTCATAAAGTTTTTGTCGTATCTCCTTTTTTATTTTAAAATTTGTTTTTTTAATCTTCCTCTATGAAATAAATGTTTTAAACTATGAAATAATATCGTAAACCGCAATTAACCGAATTTTTTAACCGGTTAATTGTATGAAGACGAAACCGGTTTCCGAGCCCTGCCTTGAATTTTGTTGTTTACTGTCGATATGCGTTAATCAAGGCAGTACAATTCTTTCACTAACTTTTTTTTTTAGAATTACTTGTCAGTTCTATGGGGCAAGTTGGCCAGCGAGATCCTGGTGCAGAACTGGGACGGAGCGCTGGACGACCTGACCAAGCTGCGCGAGTTCATCGACAACGGCGCTGCCGGCGCCGCCGCCACCAACATGCAGGCGCTGCAGCAGCGCACGTGGCTCGTGCACTGGTCGCTCTTCGTCTTCTTCAACCACGTCAAGGGGCGCGACCTCATCATTGAGATGTTCCTCTACAAGCCTCTGTAAGTTCAAGTTCATCGATACGCCACTAACATGCAGGCGTAGCAGCGTACGTGGCTCATGCACTGGTCGCTCTTAGTCTTCTTCAACCACGTCAAGGGGCGCGACCTCATCATTGAGATGTTCCTCTACAAGCCTCTGTAAGTTCAAGTTCATCGATACGCCACTAACATGCAGGCGTAGCAGCGTACGTGGCTCATGCACTGGTCGCTCTTAGTCTTCTTCAACCACGTCAAGGGGCGCGACCTCATCATTGAGATGTTCCTCTACAAGCCTCTGTAAGTTCAAGTTCATCGGTACGCCACTAACATGCAGGCGTAGCAGCGTACGTGGCTCATGCACTGGTCGCTCTTAGTCTTCTTCAACCACGTCAAGGGGCGCGACCTCATCATTGAGATGTTCCTCTACAAGCCTCTGTAAGTTCAAGTTCATCGATACGCCACTAACATGCAGGCGTAGCAGCGTACGTGGCTCATGCACTGGTCGCTCTTAGTCTTCTTCAACCACGTCAAGGGGCGCGACCTCATCATTGAGATGTTCCTCTACAAGCCTCTGTAAGTTCAAGTTCATCGATACGCCACTAACATGCAGGCGTAGCAGCGTACGTGGCTCATGCACTGGTCGCTCTTAGTCTTCTTCAACCACGTCAAGGGGCGCGACCTCATCATTGAGATGTTCCTCTACAAGCCTCTGTAAGTTCAAGTTCATCGGTACGCCACTAACATGCAGGCGTAGCAGCGCACGTGGCTCGTGCACTGGTCGCTCTTAGTCTTCTTCAACCACGTCAAGGGGCGCGACCTCATCATTGAGATGTTCCTCTACAAGCCTCTGTAAGTTCAAGTTCATCGGTACGCCACTAACATGCAGGCGTAGCAGCGTACGTGGCTCATGCACTGGTCGCTCTTAGTCTTCTTCAACCACGTCAAGGGGCGCGACCTCATCATTGAGATGTTCCTCTACAAGCCTCTGTAAGTTCAAGTTCATCGATACGCCACTAACATGCAGGCGTAGCAGCGTACGTGGCTCATGCACTGGTCGCTCTTAGTCTTCTTCAACCACGTCAAGGGGCGCGACCTCATCATTGAGATGTTCCTCTACAAGCCTCTGTAAGTTCAAGTTCATCGGTACGCCACTAACATGCAGGCGTAGCAGCGTACGTGGCTCATGCACTGGTCGCTCTTAGTCTTCTTCAACCACGTCAAGGGGCGCGACCTCATCATTGAGATGTTCCTCTACAAGCCTCTGTAAGTTCAAGTTCATCGATACGCCACTAACATGCAGGCGTAGCAGCGTACGTGGCTCATGCACTGGTCGCTCTTAGTCTTCTTCAACCACGTCAAGGGGCGCGACCTCATCATTGAGATGTTCCTCTACAAGCCTCTGTAAGTTCAAGTTCATCGGTACGCCACTAACATGCAGGCGTAGCAGCGTACGTGGCTCATGCACTGGTCGCTCTTAGTCTTCTTCAACCACGTCAAGGGGCGCGACCTCATCATTGAGATGTTCCTCTACAAGCCTCTGTAAGTTCAAGTTCATCGGTACGCCACTAACATGCAGGCGTAGCAGCGTACGTGGCTCATGCACTGGTCGCTCTTAGTCTTCTTCAACCACGTCAAGGCACTTGTTACTTCCTCTTCTTCACACCACAAAAAACTTCCGTTCTTTATACTATTAAGCAATTTTTCTAACAAGCAATGTTGAATGATGTAGGTCTTATTTGTATATAAAAAAAAACTTGCATTCAGGGACGCGCAGTTACCTACATTGCTTTCAATTACTTCTTATTGTATCCAAGAATATATATATTATATAGAAATATAATTGAAAGTTATTTCTATATGTTTTTTACATCCAGGTACTTAAACGCCATCCAGACGATGTGCCCGCACATCCTGCGCTACCTGGCGACGGCCGTCATCATCAACAGGTCCAGAAGGAACGCCCTCAAAGACCTTGTAAAAGTAATCCAACAGGAAGCATATACTTACAGGTGAATATTATATGTTGGCCCTAAACGTTTAACTTAATACTGCAGGCACACGCTTCTTGCTAAGGAAGTCGCGTTTTTGCAAGACGCCATACGATTTTATTTTCTCTCCATCTTTTGCGTCATGCAAAATGATCCCCTAAACAGCTACATACTATTATCAACTATTATGTGCATAGGTAAAGCCCGATCAGAAATATATGACCCTTGTGAAGAGGGCGCTATTATTCTGATTTACATGGCAACAGACTAAATGACATTTTTACTTTGATTACCTGTTAGCTCTGATGTCAATTGTGAAATGTAACTATTTCACGAGTGCTTTTTTCAACAGTTTTTTAAATACATTATTAATGAGGTTCCGCTCTTGACTATGTATGGTTTTGGGTATCTTTTGTCAATTATAATTTAATTTTCAACACTACTATTATTGAAATAAACCGCAACTGTGACATTGACAAATCTGACAACCTATCATTGTAATTATTGCCGGTGTTAGAAATTAGTTCCAATGAAATTTCGCAACATGGCGCATGGTCATATATTTCTGGTCGGGCTTTACCTACTTGCTTAACACATTTTTTTATTCATCATTAATAATATTTGGATTGAAGTATTTAAAAAACTGTTCTAAATATTGTTAGTTGTGCAGTTGACTACATAGGTAAATATTTTCGTCTAGTGACCTTCGTATATTTGTTACAGGGACCCTATCACAGAGTTCATTGAACACTTGTACGTGAACTTCGACTTCGAGGCGGCTCGGCGGAAACTGAACCAGTGCCAAGCCGTGCTACTGACCGACTTCTTCCTGATCGCGTGCCTCGAGGAGTTCGTCGAAAACGCGCGCCTTATGATCTTCGAGACCTTCTGCCGCATCCACCAGGTCATCAGCATCGGGTAAACACAGTTACATCTATCTATGCCATAGATATAAAATTGTAGCATGTTTGATTGTATAGTCGCGGAATGAAAAGGTTCATTACTTTTGCACCTTCACATTGTAGAAATTAAGTCGAAAAGTGACGAACTTTTTTTATTATGCAACTATACAAGCATTACGGAAAAACGGAGACACTATGCGATTCTTTGCGTGAATATAGTTTATAGACCAGAACATTTAGTTTAATTCCCAAAAGAAGCCTCGTGTTACTAGACGTCTATAACACACTGCAGCATTTACCTGTGTATGCATTATACTATGAAATGATATACTATTAATTCCGCCATTGTAATACTACCTTACTTTCCAGAATGTTGGCCGAGAACTTGAACATGCAGCCGGAGGAGGCGGAGTGCTGGATAGTGAACCTGATCCGCAATGCCCGACTCGATGCGAAGATCGACTCGAAGCTCGGCCACGTGGTGATGGGCGCGCAGCCGCTGTCGCCGTACCAGCAACTCGTCGAGCGCATAGATTCGCTCGCTGTACGCTCTGAGGCGCTCACGTCGCTTGTCGAAAGGAAACACAAAGCTCGTAATCAAGATGTAAGTCCTTTACACGTGGCCGGCACTCGTTGGATGCCCGTTCATGCGATAGAAAGTGATGTAGCGACTGTAGCGAGTAGAAGTGCGTGCGATAGAAAGAGATGGCCACGTTTAAGCACGTTTGGCATACCTAAATGGGGGATTTGTTAATGGTGGGCCTTCTGTATTATCTATGAACTAGTTTTTACCCCCGGCTTCGCCCGCGGAATAAAAGTAATTTTTAACCGTCTACAAAAAAGGAGGTTCTCAGTTTCATCCGTATGTATGTATGTAGATACGTATGGATGTCATTTCCGTAATCGGCACCCCGTGGAACCATAAAGACGACACCTATATAAATTTTGAGATAAATTAATTTCCGCCATCTTGGATTTGAAAATGGATGTCATTTTCATAGTTGGCACCCCGAGTAACCTCGAAGATGACACCCATATCGATTTTTAGGAAAAAAAGACCGTATATCCATCATATAACGTCATCATATTTGAAAATGGTTGTCATTTTCGTAATCGGCACCCAGAGGAACCTCGAAAATGACACCCATATTGATTTTCAAGAAAAATAAATGTCCGCCATCTTGGATTTGAAAATGGATGTCATTTTTGTAATTTGCACCCCGAGGAACCTCGAAGATGACACCCATATTGATTTAAAAAAAAAAAAAATCTCCGCCATCTTTGATTTGAAAATGCATGCCATTTTCGTAATCGGCACCACGAGGAACCTCGAAGACGACACCCATATTGATTTAAAAAAAAAAAAAATCTCCGCCATCTTTGATTTGAAAATGCATGCCATTTTCGTAATCGGCACCACGAGGAACCTCGAAGACGACACCCATATCGATTTTTAAGAAAAATAAATGTCCGCCATCTTGGATTTGAGAATTTGGATTGGAGCAATTTCGAAAGACGCTTGTATATGTTTTGTTGTATTTAAACAGAGAGTCTATATACGAAGTTTCAAATATCTCACTTTAAAAAATATTTTCTCCCCGTACAAACTGAACCCCCTTTTCACCCCCTTTAGTGGAGCAATTTAGAAAAACGCTGAAATACGCCATTAATATATTTAAACACAGACTCTATATGCAAAATTTCATGTCTCTCACTTTAATAAATACGGTTTTTCATACAAACTGGACCCCCGTTTCAACCCTTTAGGGGGTGAATTTTGAAAAATCCTTTCTTAGTGCACCCCTAGACTTTATAAGGAACCTACGTGCCAAATTTAAAAATCTCTAGAGCCAGCGGTTTGGGATGTGCGTTGATATGTCAGTCAGTCAGTCAGTCAGTTTCTTCTTTTATATATTTAGATATTCGGTAACGTACAGGAAGGGACAGTTTAAACGCTCCATAGCTATACCCATACCCATTTATACCCGAATCCATATCAATGGAGAACGTGACAAACATAATGGTACTTATTTCTTAACCACCAGCGAACTTGAATTCAGGCTTTAGATTCAGGTGCTACAATATGTCGTACTTGTCTTTGGTACTTTATTTCAAGATATGAGTTTACATAATGTTTAAATATCCTTGATTAATCTATATATCTTGAATTATATACAAAGTTTAATGCAACCAACTATTTTGATTTTGCGTTAAGTTAAAGCCGCGAAAAACATTAGCTTTAATCCGAATTTCGAATAGTAATGTGAAATGTTTCAACATTTTTGTATTATTGTTGCAGATCCGCTGGGGTGCCCAAGAATTCTAAGTTAAGAAGAAGACAGTTTAGTCACTATTCAGAGTTTGGTCACAGGACAAAAGTTGACTGCAACTTATGTTGTGGATGATGCGATTTGTATTAAATATACTAATTATTAACCACATTCCTTTCAATTTTATTTAAAATATTTTCTATACATTTATAAGGTTTCTTTTTATAAAAATGGACATCGGACAGTTGCCTGTTTAAATCCTAGACTACTTTCAAAATTTAATAGAGAAATTAATGTAATATTTCTCTTGTGATGATGTAGATGTAATGTAATGTTGGTCATTACAATGTTCATATACATGTAACAATCTAATCATAGGGTGTAGATGTGGATTCCTAGAATAGAACTTTTTACCGTTTCAGGTGGAAATTAAAATAACATACATACATAGTATACTCACCTCCTGATATAGGTGCATGAAAACCTACTAGGAGGCCTTAACCACTACTGTAAAAACTAATTTCAGTTATCCAAATAAACGATTATTATATACTCACGCCCGGTATCCCATTAGAGTAGGCAGAGAACAAAGAACGCCAAATACTACATTCCTTACATATTACATACTTCTTTTGCTTCAATCACATCCATACATCTCTTCATATATAATCGTTGGTTGCGGGGACTTCTGACCTGGCCTTTTTTAAGTATCGCGGAAATTTGATCAAGATACCGCCTTGGTCGCCCTCTTCCTACCCTTCCATCCATCTTCTAACCATAAATCCTCTTAGTCTGCTTTCACATATGCTCTCAACATGCCCAAACCACCGAAGCATACCTTTTTCAATCATAGTCACTACATTGTATTCTGTTCCGCATCTTTCTTTTATATTCGAATCACACAAACATACTCCACACATATTTCTTATCACTCACCGTATTTACTCTACTCTCATGCTTTTTCTGCCATACCCAAGTCTCACTTCGTATATCAGCGTAGGGACAAGGTGTATGGAAGTGAGACTTGGTATGGAAAACAATTAATTATGACGATATAATGTATGCATAGGGGACCCCAGTTTTGAAATTTAGTTATATATATTGTATCCCTGATTCATGTTATTTTCGTTTTGGTACAATACATGAGCAAAATGATTTAATGAAATAATAACAACTATGTATAAAATCAGGACGGGAGATCCTAGCAAGTATGGCGAGCCTCCCGAGGTGGTATACAGAGATAACAGTGGGGGTTAAAATACGTATACATTTTCGAAACATTAGTGCAGAGGAATAGGAGGAGGAGGGATTATTATCATTTGGCGGAGGCTTTTTTCGTTTTATCTTTATAGTTCCATCTGCCATCAGCCTTGAGACATAATCAAATGTTTGAAGAAAAGAAAATAACATGTGGAAAGGCCATCCATTGATGTGTCTTCCTTAACTTTGTATTAAATTGTTGCAAGACGGTTCCTTTTCAGACAAAATTTGGAATTTCAATTGTTGGTTAAGTTCGAAGCTAGTATATTAGTATGGCATGCTAGTCTGTGCTTGTAATTTTCACAACATATTTGTATCTCCTTGATTGATCTTCTGTGTTTTTTTATGAAGTATGGAGTGTTACTTGTTACTTTTAAGGCATCATTCTGGAATCGTTGCAGGTTTTTGATATTGGACTGACAGGCTGAGCCCCAAAATTGTATGCCGTAAGTCCATATCGGTTTGATGATACATTTGTAGATCAGTACTTTGTTTTTTAGACTTAACTAGCGACCCGCCCCGGCTTCGCACGGGTGCACTATTTAATGGATGTTATTATACATTAAAAAAACCGCATCAAAATCCGTTGCGTAGTTTTAAATATTTAAGCATACATAGGGATATAGGGACAGAGAAAGCGACTTTGTTTTATACTATGTAGTGATATTGACTCCCTGAGTTTATGGTTAGCATGATCTCTCTTGGATTTGATGTGATCTTTCCATGTTAAACGTCTATCTAAGTGCATACCAAGGTATTTGATAGTATTTTGCTGAGGTAGGACATTATTGTCTAGTTCAACTTGTGCACAGTTTTCTTTCCGAAGGATGAAAGTAATATGGTTTGACTTTGCAGCACTCACTTTGGCAACACAAAATAGGCTGGATAACGCTGCAATAGACATAAACAATATATGTAAATAATAAGGGAGACAGCAAAATGAGGTTCCAAATTGTTAAATAATAAATGCAATTAATAAATCATATATTCATGTGAAAATGATAATCTACATAAACTAATCCACTGGTTTAATTGTAACAAATCTAGACAGAATAAACGCAACCATGATTGTAGAGCACACAAAAATCACAACAAACACATAGAATGTGTCTTCAGAGAACACATCTGTGAATGCTGGTATGTGGCTATAGAACTCCTCCACTAGCTGAAGGAACCCTCCTTTGTTGTTGCGTCCCATTTCTTTATCACTTCTTTTTAGTCTTTTTCTTTTCTGATTTAGTTTGTATTGTTGACACAGGTTGTTCAACAGGTGCTAGTGCAGAAATATGCTTATTTAATAACTGTAGAAGCTCCAAACAAGTTAGATTTCCACTTTTCAAAGTAACTTTTTTAAGATTTGCTGTTTCTGAAATAAAAAGATATTACTACTGATCAATATTGTAAATGACATTTGATTTTAAATTTATATTTTGAAAATACTACTTACTAAATATTTTTGTCTCAACTCACCAGCAATTGAAGGTGTGAGGAGGATATCAACAGTGGGTTCACTGCGATCACAAACAATGTCTGTTTTCAAAGTGCAATTAGGATTACTTAAGGCAATTTTAGGGGAACTTATATAGTGCAGAAAATTTCTGAAAATAGAAATTATACAGTAGTTTACAGTTTCAGCCATGTAAACAGTATTTATAACAGGAGAGCAGGTCAATATTTAAAATGTGGCAAAATTGATAATTGCAATAAATTCAATAACATAATGTGTTAACATAAATGAACATAGGAATGAAAATTAATCAGATAAGTCAAGGATTTCTTTAGTGGCCGTCCGGTAACAATGATCATTTCATGAATTAATCTAAGAGTAAATTGTGACCTATATAAGCTACTATAGAATATCACAAATGCTAAACGTATTAGGGTGATTTTAGGACTATAATTGTATTACCGTGTTTCTGCAACATTGTCACCAAAAGGATCGAATTTAACTGTGATTCTCTTCGCTGCCTTCAAATTTACAGCCCTGAGTTGTTTTCCAATTGCAGAAACTACTCCCCCAGACCTTCGTAATGTCCCGCTGAAAGGAATCGACATATTATAGATCTTGGAATTTTCAGGAAGGAAGAAACTATATTTATATCTAACCTAGCTATAAATACAAATGTCAAAGTTCGTAGAGATAGGTAATAAATGATGTGGAGTTAAAGCGCTATAAAAGTATAATAATTTAAGGAATCCGAAGATTCATCAAATCTATTCTGTAGATACACTTATTGGTAAAATGTAAACGAAATCTAATTATTTTAATGTTGAATCCTTTTCACTAAAGTGAACTAACTACCTTCGTGAACGTAGACTTTTTTTTACTGTGTATTTTCATGACAAGTCTAATCACAGGGGCGCTACCGCGACAGCAAACGAAGTTTTCCCTCTCTGTCGCACTTGCAAGTTTGCATATAAGTGAGACAGAGAGGGAAAACTTCGTTTGTGGTCGCGGTAGCCCCTCAGAGCATCAATCACTAGAGAACTTAAGCACCTCAATCTGTATGAGAACCCAAAGAGAATATAATAGGCGGACTGAGCGAGACTGCGTAGAAGGTTGACGATTTGACTACTTTTTGGCACGCGAAGTACGGACACAGGCGACGTCTAGTTAAATTGATGATCTGTGAGTCTAATGGAAGCAATGCCGAAAGGCCGACGAAGACGACGAACTTTGAACGTGTGTGGCATGGGGCGCTACCGCCACGTTCGGACGTAAGTGCGACAGAGAGGGAAAACTTCGTTTGTTGTTGTTGCCATTTTATAGCAAAGAGAATATAACCACTTGGTTTATAGTAACAAAACGGATAATTAAGAAAAAAAATCTGCCGTTATCATGTAAAATAAATTGTTTACGCATTAAAATTGGCATTTACTTGTTTAAGCATACAAAATAGGTCAAGTTGAACATAAATGTACTTAATAATTTAATAAAATACAGAATACATGGAAGTCAGGGAGTATCATAATACACTACTGGCAACACTGCTTACTCATACGAGCGTCATGTCAGTCGCTTTGACGTTAACCGCGATCTCGCTCGGATGTACTGAATTACATATATCGCTCTCGGTCGGTGTCTTTGGAGTTGCGGGAGTCTATAGGCTGCGGTGGCCGCTTACCATCAGATGGACCGTACGCTTGTTTGCCACCGGCGTTGTAAGAAAAAAAAACTGATATGTCAGAATCGTGTATGTGGATGTATCGTTTTCTGATACATCTCAATTTAGTCAGTTTATCATAACTCCATCCCTTTTGGACATTTGCTAATCCTCCTACAAGATCCTCTTTCTACGCATACAATATACTCTACTCTATGGTTAGGGGTAATTGTCAACTCGGAGACGTCAATTTGTAGCAGACATTATCCACATCGTTAATTGATCACATTATAGCAAATTCAGCACGAGGAGCTTTTACATTTGTTAATTTTTAACTTTTCGTTAATTTCATCAGTAAACAAAATGTACCCCGTTGGTCAACGTTAGTATCAGCATGTTCAAGTGATCGCTTCTCGCGACAGTAATGAAAAGAAGCACGTCCTTTGTTTGATTGCCCTAAATATTACCATTATACAGCATAAACCATTACATACTACAGACCGTGTAAATTTTGTGCGTGATGTTTCAAATCTGAATATTTCGGTATAGCTCCAGCGGGGGAAACGAGTGGTGGTGCGGTGGGTGTGTCGGCAGGAGTGAGCACGGCTGCTGGCACGACGGGAACGGCGCCCGGGCCCTCGAGCACTGCGGCCACGACGGGCACGGCGGGCGCGGCGGCGCCTGGCGCCGGCAGCATGGCGCTCGTGTCGCCCGTCGCCGCGCCGCCGCCCGACCTGCCCGTGCTCACGTGCCCGCGCCGCCCCAACCTCGGCCACGAGGGCAGGCCCATCATGCTTAGAGCCAACCACTTTCAAATATCCATGCCCAGAGGATATGTTCATCATTATGATGTTAATATACAACCGGATAAATGTCCCCGTAAGGTAATGAAACTAATGAATGTGATAGTTGATCAATTACCAATATCATGTAATTAGTTACAATATTTTGTAAACAATGTTGTAATCAAACATGCATATTACAGGTGAATAGAGAAATTGTAGAGACTATGGTTCATTGTTATAATAAAATATTTGGTGCCCTGAAGCCGGTGTTTGATGGCAGAAATAATCTGTACACTAGAGATCCTCTGCCCATTGGCAATGATAGAGTGGAATTGGAAGTGATCCTGCCTGGTGAAGGCAAGGACCGAGTTTTTCGTGTGACAATCAAATGGGTAGCTCAGGTATGATCTTATAATTTTAATGATATTGTTCTATTTATACTTATTTGAATACAATTTGTTTTAAACATTATATATCATCATATTCTTCAAAATGCAATATGATTCTCTACATTTCTTATTAGGATTACTAATATACAGGTTAATTGTCTGGATTTTAAGATATGTGTATAAATCGGGATTTTCATTCTTATTTTGTAGAATGATGCATTAATGACTAATCACCATGTTATTTTTTTAGGTATCACTTTTTGCACTTGAAGAGGCTTTAGAAGGTCGAACAAGACAGATACCATATGATGCCATTTTAGCATTGGATGTGGTAATGCGGCACCTACCATCAATGATGTACACCCCAGTGGGGCGGTCTTTCTTCTCATCGCCCGAGGGGTACTACCATCCCCTGGGCGGTGGCCGGGAAGTTTGGTTTGGTTTCCATCAGTCAGTCAGACCCAGCCAATGGAAAATGATGCTAAATATTGATGGTGAGATAACAATTTGATTTATTTTATAGAAATTGATTAATACAGACTAAAGAAATTTGACAGTGGCTTTGAAATGAAATGAAATCATTTATATTCTTCAATTTAGGCATATTACATAAACTTATGAATGTCAAAACCACCAAAGGTTCATAAGATAAACCTCTACCTCGAGAAGAACTGGCGTAAGAAACTCGGTGAGGTGTCATTTTTTGGAAACTATACAATATATAACAGTATCATAATACTACAAAATTAAAATGCTACTATATTTTAAGATTGAGGACAAGATATTTCTGTGTTAGATTACTTGTGCGGGACGCTATTACTGCCAAACATCCCTCCCCATAATGTAATCGATTGATTATCTTATATGGTTTTGAAATAAGTGTTTGTTTCATGACATATTTCAATTTACAATCTATAAGATCAGTAATGTGTCTTGGAATTTTATTGTAGAATTTTAGATAATTTCCCAAAAACTACTTTTTCGCCTTTACTAGTCTGTAAAAAGTTATTTTAAGTTTCCCAGTGTTTCTGGCAGTTATTAACTTATCAGTGTTCTTTGGGAAATTGTATAAATTCTTCCTAACATACATGATTATTTCAAATACGTACAGAGATGGCAGGGTTAGGATATCTATTTCCTTAAAGATTTTTTTCAATGACTCACGCGACCCCAAGTTATAATTGTTCTAACGAGTCCAGTATCTATCGTATTAACCTTGAACAGTAATGGAGCTATTCTAATACATACATATTGCTATTCTAATACAGAATTTTCAGACACTTTTTTTTAATGCAGATAGATTTTGGAATACTTGGCCCTCACTTCATATTTTTGTATTGTTATTTAGAAAGAGGTTTAATTGCAGTATCACTTCCGATAGTTTTAGTAATTAACGAACCACAGCTAATATCCATAAATCGAATAACTCAGTGGTCCTTGGATGCCTCACCATTTTTATGAAATAATGGTTTTACCACTGTATTACCCACTTTTTACAGCAATATGTTAATATTTAAGTATTTTTATCTACAAAATCCTTTTATTAGGTTCAGGTACTATTTCGAAATCCTATTTTTGTACACTAATTCAATACATATAATATTTTTTTTTTGTAATAGAAAACTGGTCATGAAAAAGTAGAATGACCCAATGATGTGTCATCTGCGAATATGACAATGCGTGATCTTCGACTTACCATATATGGTAAATAATTCACATAAACATGGAATAGGAACGGGCCTAGAATAGATCCCTGTACTCCCATTCCTGCCACTGTATCTGATGAAATAGCTCCATTTATCGCTACCCTTTGATGTCTTTGTGTTAGGTATGACTTAATGACATCTAATGCATCATGTCCTCTAATGCCATAAAAGTTCAGCTTACGAATCAAAGTACCATTGTCTACACAATCAAAAGCCTTGGAAAGGTCACAGAAGACTTCAATGGCGTCCTGTGACTTCCCAAGACTGCAAAATGAATTTTATCAAACTTGCACCAGCATCAGTAGTCGATCTACCTTTCGTGCCGACCTCCTTTCCCAAAATATTGTTTAAATTAAAGTGAGAAATCAATTGCGTTAGCATTATTTTCTCGAATATTTTGCTAAACGCAGGCAGGATAGACACTGGATGATAACCAGAAGGATTATCTTTATGGCCTGATTTAGAATTAGGAAGTACTTTATTACATTTCATTAAATCTGGAAATATATCATTGTCTATACAAGTATTAAAAATGGAAGTTAAAGTGAGTGCAAAACAGCTCCAGAATAGATTCCAGTACCTTGACTGACATGCCCCATAAGTCTTCTGTGCTCTTTATTGTTATCATTTTAAAAGACTAGTACATCCAGAGGAGAAACATGGTGAAAGTTGAAAATACATAAATTATCTAGCTTTACATTCTCACTCAAGAGGAATTCAGCTATTGGGGAAGACGATTCCAAACTGCTTGTAGTAATTATAGGAATTTTGAAAAAAAAAAAATTAAATACATTTGCTACTTTTACTGCGTCAGTTATTAAATTATCCTCTATTTTCAATGACACTGTGGACTCTTTATTTTTTCTGCCCAGTCTCTGTATTTATGCAGACTGTCTTGGCCTTATTGTCTAAGGATTTAATTTTGTTATTCAAGTGCACTGCTTTTGCTTTTCTACACACTATTTTAAATAATTTGGAATAATCCCTAACATACTGATGGAAGCGTATGTCAGTGGTGCAAGACCTCCTTTCATAAAGTTGATATAAGTTATTCCTACTTTTCCGGATTCCGGTAGTTGCCCACTCATTAAATCTCATTTTATTATTAATTAAGTTGCATCAAATTATTTACAGACTGTATTCAGAAGCATTTTGAACTGATCATTCATTGACTCTACCTGGGTGTGCGGCATAGCGACTAGCAGATTTTACTTTAATGGTTCTGGTCTACTTCTACTCAGTGGTCTTATTTCTATAACGCGATCTGGATGTTTTGATTCGCAATGTAGCCTGACCATCTGAGCTTTATGATCCGAACGAACTCCATTCATTCCTTGTCCAGTTGAGGACTGTTTAACCAAATATCTTTATATCAACTAGCACAGACTGATTATTAGAATAGTCACTTTTTAATTGGGCTTTGCTTATTATTGCCTGGGTTAAATTGTATATATACACTTTTTGTATTTCAGTATCTGCCACTGCATTTTACAAAGCCCAACCAGTCATAGAATTCATGTGTGAAGTATTAGATATTCGGGACATTAATGACCAAAGAAAACCATTGACTGATTCACAAAGAGTGAAGTTCACAAAAGAAATTAAGGGTCTGAAAATTGAGATCACACACTGTGGCACTATGAAGAGGAAGTACCGCGTGTGCAATGTCACCCGTCGGCCCGCGCAGATGCAATCGTACGTATTCTTTCACAGGTTTTCCTGCATTTAGCCAGATTCCGTTTTTGTCTGACATAAAACATGTGTTCCTCTCTCACTTCTCCCAACTGGCTACTTTTACTTAATAAGGGACAAATGCTCTTGGTGAAAGAGTTTGCAGTCTCTGGGACCGGCTTGTATTCTGGGATTTTCAGGACTTTTTTTGCTAAAGTGGGGTCTGGAGGTACCAAAAAGTAGCAAAAATAGGAGGTTTAAGGACCAAAAATGTTACAGTGTTATGTAATTCTAGAGATTACAATAAATAATCACAGAATATATAGACATTGCCTGATAAAACATTATATTGTAGTGTGTTTTTGTCATCATAAAATCCCATATTGAAATCGTTTTGGATATGGATATATTTGTGTTTAAGTAATAAATTATTTTTATTTCCTTTTCTATGAGGAAATGTTCTTATGTTTATTCAGATAAAATAATTTCATTTCTATTGATATCTGTTATCAACCAGCCACATAATTCCACAACCATTTTTCATTCCAATTGCAAAAGTAACCAATAGTAAAAATAACACCATTTTCAGATTCCCCTTGCAACTGGAAAACGGCCAAACTGTTGAATGTACAGTAGCCAAGTATTTCTTGGACAAATACAAAATGAAGTTGCGGTATCCACATTTACCATGTCTACAAGTAGGCCAGGAGCACAAGCACACGTACCTGCCCCTAGAGGTGTGCAATATCGTGCCGGGACAGAGATGCATCAAGAAGTTAACGGATATGCAAACATCAACCATGATCAAAGCCACAGCCCGCTCCGCTCCCGATAGGTAAGTTGTGAAGGACATTTTTGGCTTGTTAAGGAAAAGATTAATGGAAAATAAACATGACGATTTGATAACACTCAGTACCTACATAAAAACTGTTCGTGGAAAATGCGAACAAATAGAAAAAAAATGCTAATCATGTTGTAAAATGAATTCTAGAATTAGTCAGATATTCAATTCAATTATTTATTTCAGACATAGGTCCATACATTTTGTTAGTAAATACAATAATAATAATCTTATAAACTAAAGGGTGTTAGTAAATACCTAAACTAGGCAAAGCGTGTACAACTTTTAACTATTACAATTTTTTTTTTTAAATATTACGAGCACATGTTTGGTAAAAAAATGATGATTGTGGGTTATGCTATTCGCGTATATCAACTTACAAAGTATTAATTACATTTGGCACCGAGAGAAAGTGAAGTTTTTGCTGTTATTATTATTTATTTTATGTTCTAAAAGCTGCGGGACATAAAATAATTGAATATTATGGGACAATCTTGCACAAATCTAACGAGCCACATAATAAGCTCAGTTAGTTGAGAATAACGCTTTATTTTATTATGTACTAGACAACGATATATTTAATAGATGAAAGATATCCAAGACTCCGAACAAAATTTTGGGTAAAATATGAGCAAGGACTGCTCTCTGGACAGAGAACACTACTACTTATGTACTACCTTTACGATCTTAAATTACTAAGACTACCATTGGGTTGTCATTTTCCAACTGTCGGCCTGAAAAAGGTTTATGTGGTAGAGAGTGATGCCATGATTTGAGCTTTTTAGCTATCAATCATGGGTTGTTATGCAATCGAGCTCCTGCACGTATGTAGTATTATTGATTGCGCTAGTTGTGTCGTGTAGAGAGCGCGAGATCAACAACTTGGTGCGGCGCGCGAACTTCAACACGGACCTGTACGTGAAGGAGTTCGGGCTGACGATCTCCAACAACATGATGGAGGTGCGCGGGCGCGTGCTGCCGCCGCCCAAGCTGCAGTACGGCGGCCGCGTCTCCTCGCTCGGCGGGCAGGTGCGTCAATACTCCACCGATACCTACACTCATAAACTCACTCGTGTATTCTCAATAGGTGTGGGCATAACACATAATAGTATATTATGCAAATGGTGTATAAGAAGGGTATAAAAAGGCGAGTGGTGTGGGTTGCGATGTGAGCCTTGGCGAAAATCGCAAGTAAAGACACCACGAGCGTTTTTATACCAGTTATACACCGTTGTATACAATACTTATTCTACGACTCATTTCAAATAAAAAGTAACTACCTATTTTTCACACTTTTCATGCGCCATATTTTCCCATAGTAATTGTGCAACTTACCTTGTTTATAACTTTTTCATGGTTTTTTAAAAAATCAACTTACCTACACATTTTATTCATGAACACAAAAAATCGTTTATTTAAATAATATAATCATTTATCAGCTTGAATATTCGTTTTCAATTAGGAATTTGGTGGGAAATCAAAAATATGACACTTTGTTTATGGTATGTTTTTTTTAATTTGCTAGACTTGGCATGTCCAACCTAAACTGAATTCAAATCCGGGTCGAATCTTAACTGTTTCGTTTTCATAATAATATCCGAAAATAGATAAAACTTGTTAAACAACACAAAAAGGATGACAGATATATGTCTTTACATTAGTAAATAAAATATTATGCATTAATTAATACATAAAAAATATTGCAAAGTTGCTTCAAGTGGGCAGCACTGATTTTAGTCACAAAAGTTTCACTTGAACCCACCAAAGAATGACCACTAAACATAGTATTTGTAGTAGTCTGTGGCACCCAACTCTGCTTTACTTTTTTATTAAAGTAGGGTAAGTAGTGTGTTTTTGGGCAATAGACTAGATGGGCATTTTACAGAATAAATAAAGTATGTATTTATATTAGAGTTCATGATTGCGTACCTAAGTCGCGAAAAAAAGTATAGAAGTAGAAAATAATTAATTTCAGTTTCAGCAATAGGGTCATTTAATAACTCCTAGAACCCTTTTATGATGTATGGGCATTATTACTTTATTTTATGGCTGAAATTGCGCTGACATCTACAGCCGCCCGTGGCTCTCAAAGGGTTAAAGGCTCGACCGAGCTTAGACTAGAGTTACCCACACACAGGGCTTGAGACCGGTATTTTTTAAAAACCCGTAATAGCCCATTATTTTGGATTATTTTATGCTCTTTATGAAGGACTGAATGTATTTAGGTATCAAGTTTTGTATTATTAGATTGTCCTATTAAAAATGAAATAATGAACCAAGGAACGAAAAAAAAACGCAATAATACCGGCATTTTTGTGTGTTTGTGATCCCTGCTCATGCTCACACACAACACTCCGTGCGGCATGTTGGCTAACTGGTGTGCGTCCGTTCCTGTTTAGCAGGCGCTGCCCAATCAGGGTGTGTGGGACATGCGCGGCAAGCAGTTCTTCATGGGCGTGGAGATCCGCGTGTGGGCCATCGCCTGCTTCGCGCCGCAGCGGACGGTGCGCGAGGACGCGCTCAAGTCAGTACACATTACTCCATCACTTATTCCACTTAGCATCTTACATTATGTTGAAATTTCTATAAAAATTTTTATTCAATAATGTATGCTCGAAACTAAAAAAATCAGTACAGTAAGGTCAGCTTCTGAAAATTTCATATCTATAAAATGATCATGTACATTACATACAATTTCGCTTTTTCCATCCCAATGGCAATCCTTTTTTATTTTACAAACAGATTCATGGCAAAACGTTTTTTTTTGTTTAAATGTAATTTTGCGTGGCATTTTATTCGTGAGTCTGTAAATTCCGATCAACATTTAATTTTCGATGGGATTCAGCTGTCCCACTGGCTTATTCATATTTATTATTATTGGGAAACGGGTCTTAATCACGTACAAAGTGTACAAGCTCAGCTCAGCTCGCGACCACGGATGTTGTGCTACATTCGAAAGGTCGGGCAAACTTAGATAAATTATAATTGTACGCGATTAAGTCCCGTTTCTATTCTAAATAATAATGTGTGAAAATCGTGTTTATATCATTCATATCTCCCGCCCTTACTGGGCGCCCTTCCATTTTTATAGTATGTAGTGTAGAATAAATGTTAATACGTATGGTTGGACATTCGACTTATCTTTTTTGTTATGATATGCACTGATAAATCCTGCCCATGAACGCGTTAACTTATTTGAATATGTAAATATTGCAGAAACTTCACCCAGCAGCTGCAGAAGATATCAAACGACGCGGGCATGCCGATCATCGGGCAGCCTTGCTTCTGCAAGTATGCAACGGGCCCCGACCAGGTGGAGCCCATGTTCAAGTACCTCAAGTCCACATTCGTTCAACTGCAGCTTGTGGTTGTAGTGTTGCCGGGCAAGACGCCCGTCTATGGTAAAATACAATTTTTAAGTACCTCTGTAGTACTTCTATCTCACGAGCGCGGATTAGCCATGATTGTGGTTGTGACACAAACGAACTCATAGCTCTTACGCTGAAGTACACATAGACAATGTGCATGTATATCTCAGCACACAACCATGACTCACCCGCGTGGACAGTCTTGTACTATGCGAAAGTTTAGATGTTTGTTACTTAATCACGCAAAAACGGCTGAACGGATTGTTTGATTAAACTTGGTATACAACGATTATATAGCCTGGATTAACATATAGGATACTTATTATCCCAAAAATCATCCCTCGCAGGGATGAAATAGGTTAAATCGCCAGTCACTGGCCACTTAAGAAAATTTCATTCGGTTACTAACCACTAAATTTGTGCAGTGAAGACCGCCTTTAACAAAATACATGAATTCAGCTCTGAACCCTGTTATTAAATAAATTTATTTATTTAATTGCAGAAATACCAACAATTGGTTTGCTTTGTACATATTTTGCGAAGTGGCCAGTTATTGGGTGGTGGCCAATAATAGGCAATTTACCCGGGGTTGATGAAGTTTACGTGGACGAAGTTGCAGGCAAAAGTTATTTTTAATATGTCTGAGACACGGGAGCTTTATATTTAAAAGTTGTTCATGTTACCAGCGGAAGTGAAGCGAGTGGGCGACACAGTGTTGGGCATGGCGACGCAGTGCGTGCAGGCCAAAAACGTGAACAAGACGTCGCCACAGACGCTCAGCAACCTGTGCCTCAAGATCAACGTCAAGCTCGGCGGCATCAACTCTATCCTAGTGCCGTCGCTACGGCCCAAGGTACCCACTTTTATTATTGGTTTGCTGTGAGCCTTCGATACCGTATCAACCAGATATTGATTTATTGTGGCAACTCTTAGAGTTCTTTGCTTGAACTCATTGCCTCCAAATATTTCAAGACTCGCAATCTGGCGTATCTACTCTGGATGCATGATGTGCCTCCCTAGGTTGATACTTCTTTTGCGCAAAGGTGGTCCACAGGAGAAGAAGATGTGGTTGGCAGTTTCCTCCGACTTCAGGAGCCTGCATGCTGTACTTTGTATTATACCCATTAATGTACCCGCGCTTAGTCGTAAATATAAGTACGTTCCCAAAGCGCCAAAAATATCTGTACACTCTTATACCCTTGTCATGAAAGTCCTCTTCGCATGTTTTGCCACCGAGTGGCGTATAAGTATTCACGATGTTACTGTACCTTGTCCTTTTGAATCCTGATAGGTCAAAATGTAAGAGTCTGGATCTGGATGTGTGGCGGATATTCATTAATCGTTTCTACAGTCGGCATTATATAGACCCTTTATATATAATATGATATATTATAATATGGAAAATATTTTGTAACAACCCACTCCAACCAGAATAATTTAAATAAAAATGTGTTGTGGTTGACTACTTTCTCTGCAACTGTCTATATGATCCTGTCTGTGACTTCCAGCATTTGAATTAGGATTCCCAATCGGGCAATCGCGAGGCATTCGGGTCGTGTAAATAGTGTGTGTATATAATTTTTTGAAATAAAAACCCAAACGAATGCGTTTGCGTTTAGTTTCGATTTGTATTGGCAATAAATAGTTACCATGAAAGGCCACCAGAGGCGTTGCCATACAAATTGAAGCTAAACGCAAACGCGTTCATGAGTTTGTTTCGAAAACAACCATACAGCGGTTTCCAATTTTGAACAGACGGAGACCCACCTATCATAAAATGAAAAATTTTTGGACACGTCTGGGGTGTCAGTGAATAAATGAGCGTAACTATGAATACAGGATTGTCCAAAAATCTCGAGCGCGATCCAATTATTTACTCGGGATCCACTAGTGGGTTGCAACCTAAGTCTTAGGAAATTATGTCATTGAGGTACTGAGTGATGTCGTGTGTCAGGTTTTCAACGAGCCTGTGATATTCCTGGGCGTGGACGTGACTCACCCGCCGGCCGGTGACAACAAGAAACCTTCGATCGCGGCGGTGGTGGGCAGCATGGACGCCCACCCGTCGCGGTACGCCGCCACTGTGCGCGTGCAGCAACACAGGTCATTCAATTACGAAGATCGGGAATCGTAAGCTTCGACCCAGGGCTTGGCCAGTTAACACAGGGTTTCTCAAGTCATATCCCTATTCAATTTTCGAACATAAAATATCGCAAATAAAATATTCTGCAATAACGGTCGTGGTACTCACGATCGCGGGTGAACTACTGGGGGTTAGCGTTCTTTGAGAAATGCTGGGTTAACAAGTTAACTCGCCAAGCCCCGAGAACAACGCTTATGGCTTTTGATGGTAATATTATATGTATTTCAACTCCAGCAAGTCGCGTAACGTTTTATACGTACGTTAGGCAGATCTGTCATTGTTTAGAAAAATGACAGTTGATTGTACCGACGCTCGTTCGAAAAGTTACGCAATTACCTCTCTGGTACCGATGAACGGGACGCTTATGGCTTTTTCAAATTTTGACTGTAGTTTCATTGGTTTTAACGCTTTATTTGCCGATTCAGCCGGAAGACGGGCCGTTCGTTCGTGCTAGTCTTATTTGGTAAATTTTCTAACATCCAAAAATTCCAGGTAAAACTTCTATATCCTCTGAACCTAAGTAACAGGAGACAAAATTTATACATAAATGATTCAATTTGGAAATTATTTTTTAAAAACACTTATACATATATAAAAAAGTACATTTTAATAGGCACTAGAAATTTACCAAATCAGATGCTTCAGTAAGGCGGAATCGGCTTTAGCCCAACACTGACCTGTAGAAAACGATTGGCATTTAGAATTCGCAATTTTACAATGCAATCTCCGAGATTCATCAGTATCTTATTATATCATCATTAGGTATCACATTTGAAGTAACCGCTTGCTGTCAGCTGTTGTGATTATTCGCCGTTGTTCGACTTATGCATGTTGAGGTGATGTTACAGACAGGAGATTGTTCACGAGATGAGCAGTATGGTTCAGGAGCTGTTGATAATGTTCTACAAGAGCACGGGCGGGTTCAAGCCGCACCGCATTATAATGTACCGCGACGGCATTTCCGAGGGACAGTTCATACATGTGCTGCAGCACGAGTTGACGGCCGTACGCGAGGCTTGTATTAAGGTTAGTAGTCTTCTATTTACCCTCACCTACATAGATCGGGAGATACTAACACAAAATTTCCGGACATTTGTACCAAGTATGGCGACTCTCAGGGGTCTAATCTAATTACGTAATGACGAGAAGAAACATTATGGTTATAGCACTGGTACCGGCTGCCCGATGCGCAAAGCGATGGCGTTAATCGAACGTGTCGAATGAATTACAAAAGTCGAATGTTTTTGTGTAAGAAAACAAAAATCTTGTATTTTCTGGTAGTCGATGACAAGAGGTAGGCGGTAGCGTAATGCCGGACTTCCCCGGTGTGATTTACAGCCCACCATACGACGAATCACAGCTGATCATCGTCGAGTAGCCTTCGCCAAAATCACCATGCCAAACTTTTCCGACGATTCCAAATGGCCGCAATACCGCTGCAAAGGAGTAAACTTTTTTTTGACAAAACGATTTTTCCTTTAGAAATCCCACACCAACCTATAAATTCTCGGCACCACGCAACGATGGGTTTCGCAGTGTATTGACGCGCGCGTAAGTTCCATTTTTCCGAACATGTATGAGAAAATATGCGTGTATGTGCAGTTGGAAGCGGAGTACAAGCCGGGCATCACGTTCATCGTGGTGCAGAAGCGTCACCACACGCGGCTGTTCTGCGCCGACAAGAAGGAGCAGTCCGGCAAGTCCGGGAACATCCCCGCCGGCACCACCGTCGACCTCGGCATCACGCACCCCACCGAGTTCGACTTCTACCTCTGCAGCCATCAGGGCATACAGGTATGTTACAGATGTAGTGCAAAATGACTTTCCTTCGTACTTTATCGGAAAAGTTCGTATTTATCGTGGTCTCTCAATTAGCTTCAGTACCCATCTTACAGCCGTAGCTCGTAGGGGTAAATCGCATCAGCAGACCAATATATATATATAGAGTGGCTAACACGCAATTCAAATATTCGCTATAGTTTTGATTATATTTACAGTTTACTTATAAAAAGGTTGTATTACCATGCCGAAACCTCAAAAACCGTTAAAAAATCCGGTCCAGGGAATTATATTTAATATATACCTGTACTTCATATCAGAAAATAGCAAATTCAAAAATAGCAACAACTCCAGAGTATTTTGGCAAAGTTCAACAGCGAATTTCGGACGCAACGGGCATATCTAAACCTACAATAAAGATGAAGAAGATGTAGTGATATAGTTATCACTACATATAAGATTTTTGAACCAGGACGAAAAATATAGAAAAAATTAAAATACCAACAAAAGGCTGGGATTTTGATTACGCAGTGATACAAACAATTTCCAACAATAAGAGCACTAAAGTCCAAATTAGTAGAAACGATGAATTTCAAAGGCTGTGATTTTACACTAATGGTTGTACATCTCTATATTATACAATAACGTTTTTCACTTTGACATTTGGCACTAAACAATAAAGTTCCATAATAATGGATATGAAAACGTCACTCATTTAATACAATCATTGATTGACAGTTTGGGTGCCATCGTATTCCGATTGAAATCCGAGTTTTCCCGAAGGAAAATCATTTTGCAATACATCTGTAACTCTTTGAGGGTCAGGAACTAGAGAATGCAGTCTTCTGGGAAAGTCCAGGGATAATCTCGGGAAACCGGAATCGGTACTGCAATTCCTACCAGCGACGCCTGTAGACGTCAGCGCAAATTCGTTCTCCGGAAGCCAGGGAATTGTTTTTGAGCAGTTAAATACAGCAGCGCGGCGTCCTGTTCCGCCACCCGGCTCAAAAAAGGATAAAAAATGCTGAATTCCAATAGCGGATACTAACGGCTCAATTTAACAGTCAAATATATATATACCTGCACTTTGACTATTACTGCGACTATGAAGAATGCATATATGGCGTGTTGATATGATATTTTGGTAGTCTCCATCTGATACCACTTAAAAGGAAAAGACCGATGTCAAGTCATTTAGGCCGGGTTTTATAAAGATCCGTTAGACCAAATATCACCGAGCCTCAATCTATCCTTAGAGTTTTAAATCGAAATTGATATACTATAGGTAAACGGCACGACATTGACTAAAAAGTTTTATGCAGTTAATAAAGGGTCTAGCAGACTAAGCGAAGTATGTGTAATATAAGGTATGTTAACCAATGCTTGTTGTTGTCAGGGCACATCGCGACCATCCCACTACCACGTGCTTTGGGACGACAACCACTTCGGCTCGGACGAGCTTCAATGCCTCACGTACCAGCTTTGCCACACTTACGTACGATGCACGCGCTCGGTTTCCATCCCGGCGCCGGCATACTACGCGCATCTCGTCGCGTTCCGCGCCCGTTACCATCTCGTCGAGAAGGAACACGACTCGGGCGAAGGAAGTCACCAGTCTGCGTGTAGTGAAGACCGTACACCTGGTGCCATGGCGAGAGCTATCACCGTCCACGCCGTCACTAAGAAGGTCATGTACTTCGCTTAAATCTAACTCCCCGTTAGGCCAGGTTCCTATTTGTCGGATGTCGCGCCCGGATCTTAATCGGAGGTTCCAGTGGCAGAACATTTTGTATGAAGCCTGTGCTACACTATTTATAACCATGGTAGACACCAGTGAGTGGTTTTCAACCAAATTTACGCTGTTTTAAATCTCTGCTGTCTACTATGGCTTTAAACAGTGTAGCACAGACTTGAAGCTATTCATACTTGCCGGACGCCAACTTGTATGAGGCGCCGACACCTGATAAAATTCCGGGTCCGACATTCGACAAGTGGAACCAGCTCTTAGGGATTGATCACATCGGACCTAACATTTTTACGCAACATAATGAATTTCGAGAACATTACGTTACCCGTCCTCTCCCTGCGAAAAAAATAAACAATAACATTCTTTTGTTATGCGCCCGGAGACCTCCGGCACGGGGAGATAACGGCTGAAAGCTTCGGTGTGGTGGGTCCTTTACTTCAATATTGGGTGTATTGCTGTCGTCGGCTACGACAGTAGGACGAGTTCCAGTTGCACCGACGGGCCAGACTTTTGTCACTTCGATGGATCTAAGTGACAACTGATGAGGTGTAAAGCGGTAGTCCAGTCAACATTTCTTGGCGAATTTCTTTTTAAGTCTACCACCCTATTAAAAGCGTAAACGTCGAAACTCTTATTACAAGGTTTTATTGGGGGTTTAATACCCTCGTTCGTTTAGATATGAAATGGACCAGGTCGTAGTAGCGAGCTGGAAGCAGGGACTGTTTTCGGTACGGTATAGACGGTATGGTAGCGGTATTGGATACCGCTTCGTTATAAAGGTAGAACTGTACCGGTTGAGATATAAAAGTACGCTACCGGTATAAAATAACGATATCGCTATTTTTCATAGGTGTACCTACTAGTGCACAGTAACCTTTATTATAACGGTAGCCTACCGGTATTATTTCGGCACCGAAAAATTTCGGTCGTAACTCTTACGATGGGTAGTAAACGCGATCAACAGCGAACAGTGACTACGTCTGTAATCTATCGCAACGAACGAAATTTAACAAAAATGGGTATTTTAGGCATACACCCAATAACTAGCGCTGATTAGTTGGCGGCATTGGCGTTAGTGGACCTGTTACATGTTAGTAAAGCGCTCTTAAGTACAGTCGATCGACGCGTGACCCTGGCCGCCCAGGCCTCTACACCGCTCGGTTGAGCCCATATCAGCTATTTTTGTATATTGAATGTTGTTCAACAATTATTCTAATCGTACGTGGTGTCCCTATGATGCCGCCCTCTTAAAGTTATGGATTTATCCACGATTAATTTCGCTTCGCAGTTGTGCCTTTAAGAACAAATATGTCTAATCGAGAAGCATTGATTAGCCTTAATCTATCAAGTGAATGATCGGTCAAATGGCAGCGCTTTTATATCAAGCTATAAGGTGGAACCCTATGGAACCCGAATAGTAATCATACTTATTGACGTAATCGTATGTAATCTGCCAATATTGAGAGTAGAATTCACTGTGAAAATACCAGAGTCGAAAACGTTTCATTAGATACCCGCCAAACCTTTGTAAAACTAATAAAATTAAGATGAAAGTTTCTTGACTCGACCCTGTATTAAGTTTATTCTCAAATTTAAATCTGCTTGGTATTACAGTACTCCGGCACTTAGGCAGATGTGCGTAGGTTTATACACCTTAGTTTGATTGTGTTCCGTGTATAACTAACTGCCTACTAATTCATGAGCTTAAATCTCGGTCACCCTCTTAATTTGTCCCAAATGTTTTTGAACTAAATCTCGGTTTTGTTTTTTCTTTGTTTTTATCTTCGCCGGATCTGCCCATGTAGTGAAAGTGCTGCGTTTTTTATATGCATGCTCACACCAAAAAAAAATTTTTTAAGTAGTTTCCAATGTTTATTGAACATTTTTGACAACGATAATAATTTTT
This sequence comes from Epiblema foenella, assembly GCA_963556455.1. Taxonomy (NCBI): domain Eukaryota; kingdom Metazoa; phylum Arthropoda; class Insecta; order Lepidoptera; family Tortricidae; genus Epiblema; species Epiblema foenella. The sequence goes on from OY747102.1 coordinate 13,681,156, forward strand.
AGTAAAATACAACCATGGCTAAAATAAAAGCAGTCAGGTTCCGCCTTAATTCTCACTCTCATTTTACTCAAATTCATTGCATAGTTTTGCAGCTGCCCATAAGTTTATAGTGTGCTTTTGGCTTACGATTATGAATTGATCTCAACTACCCAAGCAATTACATCAGGCCCGTGCAAATAATGTAAGTTAAATCGTGTTCAAGTGTCGTTCCAAAAAGATTTATTTCGAATGATAAGTTTTGCTCGTCACGAGCCGCTTTTTATTTTAGGTGTAAGTAGCATACTATGTTGTGGAAATGGCATCTTGGATTATTTTATGTGACTTGATCTGGTCACTCGTTTATTTGTGTGGCTCCAGCAATACCGGAAACGGTCCGCGGTGAAATCATATCGCCGCGGATGCTGTCTTTATTTTATAATTGTTTTCGTAGAACAGCTATACTGTGCTACCCTTGTTACTTAATGCCTGCCAAATGTCTAGTGTAGGAGTGTGTTCGCACTCTCAATTACTCGAAAGTTCAACATACATGAATTAGAATTTGTTATAATAAGTTATTATAAATATAATTATTAATGTAAACAAGGGAAATAATCATTATTAGAAGTAAGTGCACTTCAGGCTACGTTTAAAATACATTCTCCTTCTCACGTGCACCGAGCAGGTGTCGCTGTCTTTAAAATATTGTTCTTCATAGATAATTAACTATTTTCGAAAGATGTGTGAAATTACGTCAATAAAACCATATTATCTCGTTTAAGTAATAATGTAATAATGGTTTTAACTATCAAATCTCTGTAAAGGTGACGTTGAGGTTGGAATTAATATAGACACTGTATTAGATTAAGATTAATTTTAAAATGTCGGCCGAACTAATTTTAATTGTGACAATGATTAAAATGTTATCGCTTTAATTTAACATATCCAGTTTTATCAACCGAGCATTGATAAAATCATTACTTAAATCTGGCTCAACATGACCTCTTCTTATTTTACTAGGACTCATTTACTACGACGTGTAGTTTTATGTGCGGTGAAAATTCATTGACCAAAAACTCTAAAAGAGATAGGTGCTTACGCACCTAACATTTAAGATCAAGCCGCGTAGATCACCGAGTTTTATTATTTAATTTAAGTATGTCGTTAGCTATGAGGCACTCGAACACCTATTTATAGATGTAAAGTTTATAAGTATCATATATGTTAAGATATATCTTCGACTATAGTCGATATAGAGCTCCAAGAAACACCGCAATCCCCCTCGAGGCCAAAAAATAAGGTTGTTATACCGCCTTTTTTAGTTTTAAGTTTCTCTTATATCTTATTTTTATTTTGCGAATATAATTATATGTAATATCAACCATAGAAAGTTGTCTCCAAAAACGTATTATGTACTCATAAAAGTTAAGTACACAAGACCTACTTACTTAAAACTTTCAATGCCAAGAACTTGAGGTTTTGCATGGGAATTAGGAAGTTTGGCACTCAAAAAGGTACAAGTGCTACTGAATTCAAATCACTCTGCACAACGCACATTTGTGACGTACATTGCAGTAGTAACAATAGCAGACTAACAGATATATTACATGTTAGGGAGACTAACAATCATTATTTTGACATCAAATTGTACAAGATCATACACATTTCCTACGATCTACAGGGGGAAATTATATATAAAGGGATTAAATTGAAAATACATTACAGATACACAGACTCGATTCCTCTTTTTTTTGATAAAATTGTAATTTACAGCGAGTTCTTGCATATCGAGACTCGTGAAACACCTTGGTCTTCCTGTTAAAATATTTCTATCGAGTATCTAATATCCGCAATAGTAGTGTACCCTTTTTCAATTTGCTAATATAAAAGTTCTCGAACTCTATCGGCATTCCCATGCAAACGATTAAAGGTCCAACATGCGCGTCGAATATTTAAATTATTTCAATTTAAGTAGGTTATACAGATAGATATCCTGAGATCGTTTTGAAGGCACACGAGTAAGTTGCGAGCTCTCAAACTTTTTGTGTGGTTTAGTTTAGATTATTAATTTGTGCACATTTGGATTTAGACTTTACCCTACCCTAAATAAATCATGACATTTAAACCACCAAAAAGCATAGATTAGCTTAGCATCGTAAAAACCGAGAATCAAATTAGCCACAGCCGGCTGAGTGTGGTAGTATTTTCTGTTAGTATAAATCAAAGATCAAAGAGTTTATTTTTATCGCACAAAATATATAGAATGTAATGTAGCTTTCTCATTATATTTACAAATTCTTAGCTCAGTTACAATGTCGTGTGTGACTTTTATGGAAACGTGGCGTAGGTAACTGGTGTAAAAGCTATCCGCTAGCCACTCAGCAAGAGTCCCGCCAACGGTTCGGCGCACTGTTTACCATTGCATGCATGATGGTTCGGATTGAGGAACTTCGAAATCCGAACTTCGTAGCGTGCCGTCCCTTTCACTCATATAGTGTATAACAAGAGAGTGAAAGGGACAGCACGATACGAAGTTCGGAGTACAATGCCTGACTGCGAAAACATAACGCGCCTCGTGCACCTTATACATAGATTGCGTCAATATATACGAGCAAACGAACCTTTTTCCATGCCCACTAGATTTGCAAAAAAACGTGGTATGCAATTATTCTCATATTTGTCTCCGTCAAATCCTTTCCCGAATTTTATAAACATCGATTATAAAAACTCGCACAATATGTACCAGTAATTACAAAAAATTTGGGGGCTCGTTACTGGTTTTGTATAATTATGTTGTTATTAACACATCATATCTAATATCGGACCTACAAGTTTCTACCTTCTAGTTAGGTATGTGGCATGAGCGAATTCTGTGTAGTCACATAGAAAAGGGGTTTATATAGATTAGTTTTCAGATTTCTTCGTGCAGGGTAATTCATGGAGTTATTCATGTGGGCGGTAATAGTGGTATATGGATATTGTAATAATAGCGCTCAATCCGCGTACTAATATCGTCCTTACTATATTTAAACAAGTTTAGTCCGGTATCTATGTCGAGTTTAGTCAATTCAAGCATTGTGTTGGTATTTCCATTATATTAGGCTAAGACTAGATTTAAGTTATCTAATTAACTACACCAATCACGCACTGTAATGTGATTTCAATAAGAGTAATATTTTTCATATAAAGTGGTATCGATGTCATCTCCGCCTGTGTTTGTAATATAAACTTGTAACCGCAATGCTAATGTACCCAAATCATCGAGCCGTCGTCTCCCGGCGAAAAAAATAAACAATAGGTTTCTTTTGTAATGAGCTCTGGGATCCCAGGAACCGGTAGACGACGGGTTAAACTAGAGTGAACTAAGTAAAAATCCTCAATGAAATGAATGAATCCATTAAATATTTAGTCTAATTGCGGGTCCTCATTATAAATATAGTCAACTAAACTGCATGTAATTGTAACTTAGCAATAATAGTAACCAAGATATAGAGAAGACGAGAAACGTTGCCTTACACTTGTCATCCATTTTAAACAACCATTGTAGACATTGTAGTGCTTTTGTCGGGCTTGTTTATTTATTAATATATTGCTATTAGGCCTTTCACTATATGGGAATAAGGTAACTTTCTGATTTGTCGGTGCGATATAAGAAAACTGTCATATATATATCAGTCGAGTCGGTACAGTCGAGTGCAAAATATGGGTGCGTGCAAACTACTCAAAAATTTGGCCCAGGGATCGGCTTATGTCGGCGCATGGAGGTTTTGGTATATATATATATATATATGAGAGGATTCAGTCGATACATATTTTACACTTGACCGTACAGCTTTTTGCTGCGCGTCTACACTTAGACGAGTGCTTCCTGGCTGGCAAGGGATACGCGGAAGCGGGGTGGTATGAATGGAGTATGCACTACTCTTTTGCGAATGATATAGACCAGTCGTTTAACAAAAATAGGTGTTGATAATATTCTTTCTTCTTTTTGGATATGTCGTTGGGGGGCATGGTAAATGATGATTATCTAAAAATTTTGAAATTTTTAGCTGCGGCTTTCGGCAATATTTATATTTTTGCTAAAAAAATCTGTAAATACCTATAGAATAGAGTTACAGTAAATAGTGGCATATTTCATAAAACTTAGATTCCATTACAATATCCTGCATTTGCAGGTGGCATTCTTGTAAACGAATAATTCTAGTGGTTCTGGTTTAACAAGTACCGGGCTATAAAAAAAAACTTAATAGACTAAAGCGGCAAACATATCATTAACGATGAAGCAAACATTTTTTATATTCATAAATCAGCAATAAAGACGTATAAATACCTAATTTGTGCCTAACGCTCGATCTAACTTTTTCTATTTTATTTTACATATATGCTTGAAAGTCTGTCCTATACCATATAAGTAACAATTTTCCAACATTAGGATTATAAAAACCTCTAGGACATAAAATCCAGTCCCACTACTGGGGTAATATTACTACTACTCAAACGCAATACTGACAGTTTCCCGTCAAGTGACGAAATCTCTGCAGTTCAGTTCAGGTTCTTTATTGGTAAAAATAATTTACAAGTTATTAAATTAAGTACTGTAACTAGAGACATCGGTTAGCTCACGTCATTCAGTCAAGAACAAAATACCTATCACATATCGATCCCGCACTGTCAAGTCAGCAAGTCGCCTAACATTTTAGTGTAATGGAACGATAACTCCAATTTTATATTAATAATGAGACTTAATGTATTCAAACTCAATAGGAATTATTTTGTCGTCCTAAGACATTTATCGGTAGCATTAGTTCTAAGTAGAGCGCCATAATTTGGTGCAGGCGTCGCAACAAGTATTGAGGTCACGCACAGAGAGCGTCAACTCCACAGAAATATATCGTTCAACTCTTATGTTTAATATAATGTCAAAGGAATTTTGAATTACCTTAAGTGTCATCTTACTAGCCTATATTGTTATCAACCGCAAAATGCTCCCAAAATTTCGTCTAAACTCTTTAATTTAATGGATATCGGCAAGATATTTGCCATCATTCATTTTAATATATTTAGAAAATGTGTACCTTTTACACATTTAGAAATTATAAGGCCACTAATCCAGAAACTAAAGAGGTAGTAAAACTGAAGTTCTATTAGTAAAGGGCTAATTTTGGACAAATTTTTAAGTATTTTGCTATTGCTTGATAAGTTAATGTATAATTGTGTAATATTCGTGTATAGTCGAGGCAATGGTAATCAGAGGCCCTACCGCGAACCGCAAACGAAGGCTTCTCTCCGCGTCGCACTTACGCACGTGCGACAGAGAGGGAAAATTTCGTTCGTCCTCAGAATTTATGATACGTAAGAGATGACTCGTATCTGTCTCATTCTAACAGTATCGAAATCAAAACGAAATATTTACCTTCGTCCGTACTTACGTAAGTTAACTTCGCGTATAGTGGGCAGACTTCTAGGTATTGTACCTGTGTAGGGTGCACAAGTAATCGACAAGCACCAATGATGCACATTAAGTCTTATTTAACAGAAAATAATTCCTTAATTTTTTATACAACAATTAGTTTAAATCAGTATGAATTTGAATTGAGAATGAAGTGACTATTGCTGGTGCTTGTCAGCTTAGTGTCCTAAACTGCTGCCGTCACCCACTGGACGTGTAATAGTGTAATCCATCCCACCTCAACTCTCGTTGCGATCCCTACATTTCCGAGTTGTGCGTGCCCGCAAACATATGGACGGCAACATAATCCCGTCCATCTGCGCGTTCTTTGTGAATATGAGGCAATTTTCTTGATTTTGTTTAAATTTATTTTTCGGCCTGCTGCATACAAAGATCTACCAGGGACTACCTATTTATTCCTTTTAAATAATCTTAATTGTGACAAACACTTTCATCGGAGCAAACTAATATAGTAATATATTTAGTGTTTATATTTTTACAGATTCTGGTTTATATGGTTAACACGAGAGCGACGAATAGTAGTTTTAACAGTATATTGTAGTTAATTATATAATGTCATGACAGTGAAAAAGTTGTGTAACTCGCCTATATTTAGAAATCTTCGACGATCTATACAAATAAATGGAGCCTTTAAATGATGTGGTGTGATATTCATCTACCCAAATGCAATAAATAAATCAATAGTCATAATTATGAATGTCATAAATGATCATATTTCTGTGGATGTAATTATATTAACGTAGTAGTAATAATACAGTTAATGAATTGCGAGATATGTGTATGGGTTGTAATACAATCTGTTTATTTAATACGAAGTTTTATTTTAAACAAAAGCTAACCACCTATCAAGCCATACGTCCATAGCCTAGTGTCTGCTTACAATCAGGCAAGCCGTAAGCTTGTTTGACGTTGCCATATAACTATTAATTCTACACCTATTAACGTAAAGAGATTTGTGTCAAGATGGGGAGACGACTAAATAAAACAATGCAAGTTTAAATACATAAATTTTATTAACCATTCTTTTAAAGGTATTGATGTAAATAGTGAAAATATTTTATAAGTAAAGGAAAGCTAAGCATCTTATAAAAATATTTTATTCATATTCAACTGGACCTAATGACATAGGCGAGGTTATATGCTCGCGCAATGCACACAACTTTACGGCTTATGGGTTTGTCTCAAGAGGCATTTCTTACTATTGCAATCCTTCCCTAGTCTTCATTGCCTACATTTATTGAACTTATTTTCCTTCGTCACATCCCAAATTTACATTTTAAACATTAAATAGACACATTATATCGAGTAACTTTCATTGGAATGCAATTTGTAGACACAATAATTTACGTAGGACCCTTTTCAGCGTTAATAACCGACATGCCTAACGCTCACCTGGCGTATACTCAATTCATCCTCAAGTGTCCTATCATGTAAACAAACGTGACGTCAAAGATTGCAAAAAATCTTACTGGAAATGATTATTCTTCAGTGATAATTTGGCGAGCTTCTTTAAGTAAACATAATTTTAAGTGATGATTATGGTGTAACTGTAGAGATGTGATAATATTTTCCAGTCACATGAAAGGACACGTAAGGATGAATAGAATTTTAATTTTGATTCACTATATTTTTAAAAAGTTTACATCCAAAAGTGGAATGAACACGCTAAACATTTGTGTATACAAAGGTATGGTTAAATTGTTTAACGCTCCTTAACTGACGTTATTCATATATTACCACTTTTATAATAGTCATGGCCTAAAATAATACTAACGAAACTAAATTGATAGTACTCAACATTTCATGGCGTAGCACTGATCCCCCATTAAGTACATTAAAATCTATAATGTAATGAGTAATAATGGGGTTTAAATTATAAATCCCTCCCTTCGTAATCGTATGCTACGACGGCAGGTCAACACATAACCGCCTAACTGCGACACTTATCGAGTGATACACAAGTCGTAAATTCCTGATCTTCAGCAACAGTAAACTATCATAAAATACTTCAAACGTCATAAAGCCAATGACTTACCTAAGTGATAACTTAAAGTGCAAGCATTTTAAGAAAGATTACGTAAAAGCGTGTCCGTACTACCCCAGTGTCGACAACTAGCTGCGAAATTGAAAAACACGCTTCCTCCGACAAAGTACTGGTGTAAAATTAATTGCAATTAACACCTAAGAAGACGCTTAAATATCATTATCTTGCTGTAAATTAAGCGCCAGTACAGTTACAAACCGTAACAAAATGAAATAGTTGAATCTTGCTTGTCAACAGTCCATGCGCATTGCAGTTAGTCGAATGAATCGCCGAAAAATGCCGGTACAGTAGCATTACTTTGAGTTTGACACTGACAGATGTCCTTATTCCATTGGATATTCCACATTAACACTGATGTAATAGTTTCTATTAGATTAGTTTTAAAGTAGAATATCTATTGGAACAAGAGCATAATACGTCAGTGCCATACTTAAAGTAATTTACCTGTAGTAGAGTCGCTTGCAACCGCACCTGTGCGCACCGGGCGAATACCAGTTGAAATTATTTCTAATGAACACTAGTCATCTTAAAAATTTTTTGTTGTATCCTAAAGGAGTAAGGGTGGGGGCCCGCTCAGGCACTCTCAAGATTCGGGTAAGCACTAATTTTACGTTGCCGACTGCTGTTTTCGAGATTGAGACTAAACACAAACTCGTTGGATTGTGTTTTGTTTCGAAAAACCAGAGGTACAGGTGTGTCCTGCCCTTTGAATGTCAACCTGACGTTCAAATTATATAAGCAGGTTTTGGTTCATTAGAAATATCTTCAGCCGTGGGTGTTTAGATGGTGTAGAGCCATTAGGGCAGCGGCTTGTGCTCGGGGATGGTGGGCGAGGTGGCGCCGCTGGCCGCGCGGCTGTCGCGGAGCGCTTCCTCGAAGCTCTGCGTCGAGTTCGACCGGGACGCGACCTTGCCCTGCAAGTAAAACACGCAAGTAAATATGTCTGACAATAATCCCACGTTTACACAATGTTTATGAACAAATTAATTGAATTTAACCACCAATCAGCCCCGACGGCCAGCGTTGACCAGTTGGGTTAGCACCATGCCGAGTCGAGACCATTTCGTGGCATTTTGGATTGTTTTACACGTTCTACTGTTTTATTTGTTTTTCAACTTTTATCCTTGTTATGTGTATTAATCCGCTTGTTTAACTCTTGTGCTAAGAATAAATATATTTTTACCCATTCAAGGTCCATGACGACACATATGCATCTTGCCTCTACGTGCGATTTCCGCTACAAGACGGAAAAATTGCTACGCGCTACGGCGTAGCACATCGTAGCGATAGTGGGCCTCGAATGGGTTAATTTAATTTCATAGACTGCAGCCCATTCATATGATACCACACTTAGGGTGGATTGCACCAAACCGTCTGTAATCCTAAGCGGTGTCCGTTAAAATCTGATTGTATGGAAAGTTAGACAAGTATGGTATGGGATGACAGCTGCCGGCGCCATAATGAACGTTGATCAGTCGGTAATCGTATGTTGGTGCAACCCACCTTAAGGGTGACACCTAGTGACAAAACAATTTTTTGCCCCCCTCATAATTGCCATTTTAATAGAAATTTTCAATATGTAACTGTGCTTCCAATCCAAATTGAAGGTTTGCCAGTGCGCTATGGAGCGCAGCATTTTGGGTGTCAAAAGGACGGATCGTGTCCGAAACACTACACTGCGCTCTAAAACACGCATTGCTGACGTAGGTAAAAAAACTGCCAGGCTCAAGTGGGACTGGGCCGGCCACGTCTGTCGCATGCATCCAGATAGGTGGGCTAATATAGCCACCAAGTGGGTGCCACATGATGGACGACGCGGACGGGGCAGGCCCAGACGGAGATGGCGGGATGATCTGGATGCATTTGCCGAGAATTGGGAGGAAGAAGCGCTCAATAGGGAGACCTGGAAAACATGGGGAGAGGCCTTTGCCCAGCAGTGGGACAGCCAATAGGCTATAAAGTAAGTAAGTAACTGTGCTTATTAATTTTCATTATACTGTAACACAACACAGGACTAATGTTCCAAAAGATGCCTGTCATCTCGCATATCACACGCTTTCCAATCTCTAGGGTTATCAACTACATATGCGCCACTCCACTCTTCAGCGTTGTTTCATCAATGTCCGTGGCGTAACGCCTACTATGTAGAAACTAGGTACTCACCGGCCCAGGCAAAAGTACATAAATATATGTACGTTCCCAAAGGATCAAAAATATCTGAGCAACCCTACTCTTAACAATAAAGTGTAGACATCTTTTCGATCTTTTGGAATTTTGACCGTGAACATATTTTCGAATTCGACTGTACTAGCCGAGCTATATATGTAAGTTTTCGTCTTAATCCACCTCACCTTACCTTTGTTCTTATATGCACTCATCAGTGAGTGGTATGAATGCGTACCTTAACATTTTCGTAAGCGGAGCCGACGCGCTCCTCGATGGAGCGGAAGGATTCCGAGTTGCGCATCTGGCCGAGCTTGGTGGACACGCCCGCCGTGATGCCGCCGAGGATCGAGGTCGTCTTCTCCGCCGTCGATTTTATCACAGATTCCGTTTTTTGGTATCTGCGGGACAAACGTCAAATGGTAAGCCCGGTGTAAAAATGTAACAAGTTACAGTGAAATATTACCCAACGTTCCCAGTGCAATGTGCGTAAGTATATCCTGCTGATAATGGGTCATTTCACGGGCGTTTCAACCGCCGTCAGTCCCTATTCGAAATATTAAACAAAAAAAGCTACACAAGAATTACGTTTTGATGCAACGTTTGCAACAATAAATAGTAGACGACGTAGATGTCAGAATTAACAGTTAAAATCTTATCTCAGCTTATTTCTCCAATATTTCGAACTAGGGACCGAATGCGGTGAAACGCCCGTGGAATGAACCTGATATTTTATCAATTTATCATCCACGGATAAGGCATTTTTTTATATTTTTTTGAGAGGGAAATAGGATAACATATTTTAAATACCTCGTAATATCGAAGTTCAACCAGTATACGAGATTTAAAAATCCCGTACCAGGGCGGATCAATCAACTATTTTCTGACTAATCGTGTCCTAGCCACTTCGGTTACATTAAAAGCTAATTTCTTATCTGTTAACGACTTTTAAGTACATTATCAAAAAAAATCAGATTGTTTGCTAGAAAAAAAATCATGACCCAGGCGACAAAATTTGCTTGACTAAATATTACTGCCTCAAGACATACCAATCAACTGTTAATCGATATCTTAAAAAAAAAAATCCTTGCCGTGTTATTTATGATTATATTAAAAGACACTTCACCTTACATTTAATTTTTTTTAAATTTGAGCGCAATTATCTATTTTAGGTATAGAAACCATTTTTTTCGGCCTTGGCCCTACCTCCACACTAAAACAACTGTCTGCTGAATCGCAAGATACAGAATACGGCTAAGTGCGAGGCAGGCAACCAATTCATGCGCAATCCAATAGGAACAGGATCTGTAAATTATATGATAGCTTCCGCTTTTGTCAAAAATTTGAATTGGCTCGGTCCGTGATACAACAAGTGACAATTGGGTATTTGACACATGTTAAAATTAATACCATAGTGTGGTTATGTATATAAAAACCATCCAATTATCACAATAAATAGTAAATTAGGCAAATTAATCAAAATCATAAAAAGACAACTATGGGACTAAACATTCGCAAGTGTTGTTTTTTTTTAATAGTCCAAATGTAAATTGAAAGTTAGCAATACAATTCTCATGTTTCAATAAAAAAGTGATTGAATGGCATGTATGTTCTTAAACGCAATATTTCACGACTAAAATGGCAAATTACTAATTTTTCCATACAACGGGATTACGAGGCCCTTACACTGTGACGTCACATTTCACTGCCTATCAGTTTTTTTATTAACCTGATTGGCTTTATAGGCCGGGCCAAATAAAGCGATAGGAGTGCGTGGTTGGAGAGTGGCCTGGGCAAAATCCAGTGGAAACCTCGGACACGACCACGCGGGCGGTTTAAACACTGGAATACTCTAAGAGTTTGCGCTCCAGCGAGGTTGGTTGAGAGGCTTCAACCAAACCTGAGGTGGGCCTATCAGTATGGAGCGTTGAAAATGCTCGTAGGCTATGCTGTACTTTACCTCTCGTTTTCATCTTTTATGTTGCTTTAATTATAGTTGATCCCATACAAACATTTGATCGTCTGTAAATACTAGCTCGAATGGCAACAAAAATTATTTACTCTAATCGTCCGTCAATTAACAATTTAATAGGTCACATGGGAATCTTGATCAGTTTATAGTTTTCTAAAGTAATTAAATACTTACTACGCTTACTCGTAGGTCTATAATGTCTCGGATACAAGTTTTTTGCAGAAATTTAATATTTTTATAACAAAAAGAACCCAAAACCGTGTAAATGTCCCTTGGAGCACATTCCATTGAGTAACGAAATTGTGACCCAAGAGACCATTTAAAGTTACTTTCTTAATTAATCAAAATGACATACATGCAATTTGTTGAATGCAGCTACTTCATCGATAGATCAATTCATTATATTCAACCTTATAACTTAAGAGATATATTTTACTACAATTATTTGTGTTTCAAGTTATTATGTCTTTAGAGTCACACGTTCATTCTCCTGGCTGACAGTTGTGTCCTAGCAGATTGTAACAGTTTACCAACTTTTTAAAGCCTAAATTGTTAGGCTACTTACTACCTACAATATTTGTACCCTCAGACATCAATATGTCTGAGGGTACAAATATTGTAGGTAGTCTGGTAAATGAAAGATGAGAATGAGTTTTTTACAGAACTTTTTATATGACAACACAACTTGAATTGTCTTACGTCATTGTTCTATGAAATATCATTTTGGATACGCTTAGCCTGTAAATTTACTCGTCGCTACTCATTATCTACTACGGGTATAATAAAATTACGCGCGGACTTATGTCAGGTTAACTTAAATATTTTTATTTAGCATGATATATATCCATTATCGTTAATTTTTTCTATGAAAATCAAAGTTTATTTTTAAACAAAAATAGTTGATCTGCCCACCTAAACGCTTTGGTACTGGTTACATATATGTTTTTTTGTATCCATAAGGTTTGAAAAGGTTAATAATAAATAGTAAGGGTACAGGGTACGAGAGCTAATTCATTTCTATCTAAATATGACTATGAAACAATATGAATATTAAGTTTTTCATGGTTTTATCGTAGTTATATAAGTAGCGGTGGATATCCTCTGACACATATTTTTATTTGCCCTAAATATTATAGTTTGTAGGTGCCTCATAGACATAAAAGTAATTAAAATCGAGGCAAGTGACAAATGCTGATAATAAATATTTATCTGAAACACTTCAGAACTAAAATGATAGCACGAGATTAGGAATGAAATCGATGAATCATGTCGAACAGCGCCTGCGTCTAATCTTTAGTCATATAAAGTGCTTCATCTACATTGAAAACGACAATAAACTCTTTCTTGTACATAATAATATTATACTTTAAGGGAATGCCTGCGTGTTGGCACACGCTTGTGTGTGCTGCTCGACTCATTCTAGCAACTATTAGGTACATTTATACATAAACTTGATAAACTACATGTAATTTCTAAAGGTAACTAATCTTGCGAATTATATGCCTACATTTTCTACATTCTTAAACAACTTTCAAAATAGTCCGTTTTATAAATAATATCTACATACCGAGTACCAACCAACATTTCTTATACAATAAAGTGATAGTTTGTAATAACGACTACCAACGATAACAAATGACTATTGATCTGATAACCGTTGCTGCAATTATAAATATTAATGTAAGTAGTGGCACCTATAGCGCATGACTCTAGTATACTTAGGCGGCCGGGTTTTATAAAGATCCGTTAGACCAAATTTCAGATCAGATTTCAGTAACTTAGTACATTTTTGACATAACAAACCGGCATAAGGTGTAACGGATCTTTATAAAACCGAGCCTTACAATCAACAGCAAATAGAATGGGTACACTTTGTGTTGAATTTCTATAGAAAGAGGAACCATTTTTTTTCTTGAATGTATATGAACAATAAGTTTTCTCGCACACCAAGCAAGAAAATGTTGTCATTCAATATATTTGTGTGTCACTTCCGACTTCTATGTGTTTTTAACCGACTTCAAACAAAGGATCTCAATTCGGTTCCGTTCTTTTTTTAATGTGTACCTCAGAACCCCGTCTTTTATGAACCGATTTGGATTTTTTTTCTTTGTTTGAAAGCATATGTGTCAAGGTTGGTCCTGTAGATACCAGAATCCAGAATGATGGGATCCATAAGGAATTGAGGAAACTCCTCAAAAAACAAGGGATATAGCGATTTTAGTATTTCGGTAATAAATAATAAATTAAAAATATTATAATATGCATTATTACTTATTAATATGGACCCCGGGCATCCTTCAGAATGCAACTGTACCGGGATAACGCTCGGAGGATGATGATGATGATGATTATAATATGCATTACTAATTTATTTTATTATGGGTCGTTGCCGACCCTTTATAAAATTAATAAGTAATTTTATAAAGGGTCGGCAATGCGTACGTGACTCCTTTGGAGTTGCGGGCGTCTATAGGCTGCGGTGGCCGCTTACCATCAGGTGGACCGTAGGCTTGTTTGCCACCGGTGATGTATAAAAAAATAAATAATAATAAATCAAATTTGCATTCAGAAAGTAGCAAACGGGAACTGAAGAAGACCACGGACGGTCATCCAAAACTCCTAGTGTTTCATGGGTGGCATTCAGATATTTCGTTCAAGATATTGAATCGACTATCATCGGAAAATTTTCCAGTTCCTTTTTGACACATCACAATTATTTTGATGACAATAATTTTGACACAACTGATAGGCAGTAAATACGAATTTACGTTATATACGTAAAACCGCATTACATATCGAAACAATGAATAAAATCAAGTATTGATATTAGAGCTTCATGAGTAGTTATAAAGTTGTAATACGTGTTTTAGAGGAGCAATCAAATGAATGCATAGTTTTTTCTAGCACTGATGAGTAGTAATTTATGATAATAATTCACCATGAAAACAGTTACGTACTATATCTTTTATTTTATAAATCTAGTGAAGTGACTAAATCATTTATTTCAATTCAGACGATATTTCCGTAAGTTGATGGAAATCGATGAAATGAATGAAATTATAACCGTAATAGATTTATTACGGTTACGACGACGCTTGGGAAATAAGAATAATTTGAACTTACATACTACACGTGACGATAATAATCATAATAGGCTTAAAATATTATTTCGTAGTTTATAGAGTTTATTTTTTGTGTCGGGGGTTTTTAAAATGTTTAATTTTACTTTTATTTTGTACTTTTTAAGTAGGTATAAATATTAGGAAGGTATTTATAGTGATTAGCTAGTTGAGTTAGTAACTGATCCCCTCAGCAACTATTAAAGAGCTGATGATTTTCAAACGGCTGATCAGGTCATGGTTACCTTACCATATACTTTCAATATCATTGAAGTAACACGGTACCAAATTTCGAATCGATCGAATACTTATTTTTTTATACCATGTGATTACGTGTTATAGAAAAATAAGTATTCCAATAAATAGCAAATGAATGAAGTGTGACATCATTCGCGAAATTTGGAAATACAGTATCGATTTCTGAACGATATAAAATTGACGTAGGTAGAATGAAAATCATATAACAAAAGTTCTTACTCTAGATTCGTATCCAGTAATGAAATATATGGGAACTAATAGATTTGAATAATCATTCGCCATTAATTAATAATCGCTAATTAAGAGGCCTCATAAGTTTTAAAATGTTTTGATTTCAAATTATGACAAAAGTATTGATAATACCAATAAAGTGACTAAAGGATATGATGATTTTATTAAAGTTTTAGATAGTAACATAGCCATTTTTAGGGTTCCGTAGCCAAAATGGCAAAAACGGAACCCTTATAGTTTCGTCATGTCCGTCTGTCCGTCTGTCCGTCTGTCCGTCTGTCCGTCTGTCACAGCCGATTTACTCGGAAACTATAAGTACTACAGTGATGAAATTTGATGGGAATATGTGTTGTATGAACCGCTACAAAATTATGACACTAAATAGTAAAAAAAAGAATTGGGGGTGGGGCCCCCCATACATGTAACTGAGGGATGAAAATTTTTTTTTCGATGTACATACCCGTGTGGGGTATCAATGGAAAGGTCTTTTAAAATGATATAAAGTTTTCTAAAAAACATTTTTCTTAAAGTGAACGGTTTTTGAGATATCAGCTCTCAAAGTCGTAAAAAGTATGTCCCCCCCCCTCTATTTTTATAACTACGGGGTATAAAATTCTAAAAAAAATAGAGGTGATGCATGCTAATTAACTCTTTCAACGATTTTTGGTTTGATCAAAGTATCTCTTATAGTTTTTGAGATAGGTTGATTTAACTGTAATTTTGGTTAAGTTATTTTTGCTGTTTTATAGATACTAGTACGGAACCCTTCGTGCGCGAGTCCAACTCGCCCTTGGCCGGTTTTTGATTTTATTGTGTGTATTAGAATTTAAACGAAAAGAAAAACAGTTTTTATCTTGAAAATGGTCGATTTGGAGTAATGTTTGAAACGATATTTCTTAATGACAAATCCAAAAAAAATCGGTCATCCAGAAAATGACAAGATATGTGTCAATTCAATCAGAAAATCGTCTAAATAGATGAAGGTTTTTTAACTGATAAGGACCCTTAAGACAATCGATTTTTCTTACCCTCATCACTACAATCGCCAATTCTTAACTGGTAAAATTTCCGACAACATGAATAAGTCAATTGAAATGGTCCTGATGTAATTATCACCATCAACCTGATCTGGTAATTGGAGCTGAAAGGTTAGGTTAGGTAACATCCAAGACTCAAGAACAAATATTCGTGTTCATCACACAAATACATCAAATATTACCTTACTTTTAATATGAGAATCTGTGCCATTTCGTCAACTTTAAACAATTCCTTTGGATGGCAACGATTTCAAAAATTACAATTGGTATGTCCACGGCAGCAAATTATCAGTGCTTAACGTTCTATTTAAACCATTACCCTTCTTTTTGGTTTATCCGTAGTTGCGTGAAATGTTAATATTAATATAGCTCATATCCTATTGTGAACTTAAATCTAAGTAGATTTCAAATTCTTGCAAGCTTCAAATTCAGAATTTCATAAATTTCATCAGTTACCTACATTTCGAGGTTATCCTCGACTGGACTAATAGGAAGGTTGACACCAAATAATATAAAAGTAAAATTTAAAATTAAAAAAAAACCCCCGACAAAAATAAACTTTAAATACTAACAAATAATATTTTAAACCTATTATAATTATTATCGTCACATATATTATGTAAGATCAAATATTTTTATTTTCCAAGCGTCGTCGCGTCGGGGGACCGCTAAGTGAGAAAAAAACAGGTGTAGTCGCAGATTGTTAGCCATCCAAAGAAATTGTCTAAAGTAGACGAAATGGCGCCGACTACAAAAATTACAATGGGTACGTCTACATTGTGCAATAAGAAACGTAAGTCTCATGTTACAAGTAAAGCAATTATTTTTTATTTTTAAGTGTTTTTTGGAGTCGGCTTTATTTTTTTATTAAAAATTTTATTTATTTCACACTTTTTAGTGAATCATTACCAGAGTGCATCTCATAACGTTTCCAATAAGCTCAAACACGGATACGCTACACTGTTTTATTACAGAGTTCCGGTGCCTACCTTCCGGCTTCAATTACCAGATCAGGTTGATGGTGACATTACATCAGGACCATTTAAATTGACTTCGTCATAGTCGCTTCCGTATCTTGATCGAAATATCTTAATACCGCCCATGAAACACTAGGAGTTTTGGATGACCGTCCGTGGTCTTCTTCATCAGTTCTCGTTCACCAAATGCAAATCGGTTCATAAACGACGGGGTTCTGAGATAACACACATTAAAATAAAAAAAAGAACATACAACCGAATTGAGAACCTCCTTTTTTGAAAGTCGGTTAAAAACCTAAACGAAAATCGGTTCATCCGTTTGGGAGCTACGATACGACAGACAGATACGCAGATACACAGACAGACACGTTAAACTTATAACACCCCTCTCTTTTTGCGTCGGGGGTTAAAAAATCAATAAGTTCAAACAAATTCTTCAAAGAAGGATCAAATTCTTAATCAAATGGTGAAAAAAGTAACTCAAAAGATTAAATAATTACATAATTATAAGTCTTCAAAATTGTAAGAGGGGGATATACTCTGACCCTTTTCCGCAAAACGCACAAATATATTGGAACGATCGTCATTTACTATGGCGCTCGTGGTCAATGACGTCACTAATCTGTCGCGCTTTCTCTCTCTCTCACCAGCAATATTAAAACAGTTGTAGCTCCGTTGTTTTTTGAGATATTTGAATAGGATTTTCACCATTTGGCATATTTTTTTGCCCTGTTTCTTTTGGAGTAGTAAAATTTTGAGTCAACATCCCTATTGTTCAATAAAAAGCGTAAAGTCTCATATTAAAAGTAAGGCAATTATTTTTTTACATTTTATTGTTTTTTGGAGTCGTTTTTGTTTTTTATTAATATTATGCTACTAATGATAATAAGTATTTGGTAAGTGTTTAGTAATGACACAACTAAATTGACTCACTAAGAAAAATAAATGCTTGTTAGTATAGTATTTATGCACAAAATACACAAAAAAATCTTAGCTCGGTTCGACTTCTCTTTATAAATATATAACGAAAAATCTAGATAGAAAAAAGTTCTCTTGGGTTAGAATACTTATCTCTCACTCTTAAATCATGCCAAACTACTATAAATGTACAATCTTGCTCAAAAGCGTTTTTCACCATTAACCACAATAAACAGAATTTACGTATGAACTATTCAAAATATAAGTAGGGTAAACAACCCATTCTATAGGCTCCAAAAGTAGTAGTAGTAGTAGTACTTTTAACAATTTGTCAGCAATTTTGCTTTAAAATAAGGTGTCAGCAATTTTGATTAAAAATAAGTTAAAACATAGACATAATCTGAGTGGTCCCGATAATAAGTTTGTTTACCCTAGTTGTAAGACATTATAATGTACTTACATTGGTGCTTCAGTCACAGCCTGAGTAAGCGCGGCCACGCGACTTTCTATCGATTGATAGCTGTTGTGCAACAAACCAAAAGGGAACTGATAAAAAAGAATATTGAATAAAACGCCACCACAAGGTCTATCTACATGTTCTACATAAAATATCTATCAAAGCGAAACAAAATGAAAAGCAAGCAATGCGCCCAAGCACCACTAATGCGTGTGCATGTTCTAACCCTCAAGAAATGATCCAACTTTGAACATGTGTTTATATTTTTTATGTCTGGATAGTGTATTCACGTGAAAATGGTGGCTTATCTACTTCAAAATGGTGTTACTTACACTTGGCTTTCTTTCACATTTTTAAAACCCTGATTAACGTCTTCAGTAATCTCCTTCCACACTGTGATCCCGAGCTTTCGTTTAAGTTCGGAGCTTTGACGCATCTGAAAATATTTTGTAATTTTTTTTACAGTAACATATTAAGCATACATACATGAATATTATAACAACGAATAACAACGATTGCTTCACGGTTACGATAAGATTTCGAACACTCCTCAGTAGAATAGAAATAGTGTCCGACCGAAGTTTCGGTTTCGGCTGATTTCGGCCTAAAAATCATGTTTCGGCTGAAGGTTCGGTTTCGACCAAAAAACTGCCGAACCTTTCGGCCGAGCCGAAACTTTGACAACATTGTACTTTCGGATCGCGTTCGTCTAATTTCTGGTACCTTTGGATAACTTGGCCCGACTCCGCCAGTAGAATACATTTTATTTTAGTTATTTTATATCTTGTTAAGTACTAAAATTGTTTTATTTTATACCACACTACACGCATTACATTTAGGGATTGCAATTTGGTCCGTCAGATAGGTACGGTAATCCGGCTGGATCCTGTATCTCGATAGGCATCGGATCCGGTAATATTGCGATATTGCCGGATAAGAGCGCTAAAACACATAACGAAAATTGATTTGCTTTTTAAAAAAATGTTCCGGCGTATTTTCATAATTCGTGCGCTGACAAGCGATCGTTAACGTGGCATTGTTAATATTAAACGAATATATAAATAACGTTTAAGTCACATAAAGGCAGCAATAGTAAACCGCCAATCACAACCAGCAATTCTTCGTCAGGTAATTCGACACTAATACAAATCAATAAGACGCTTCAATCAATCATTAAAAAAATGTATGGCATGGCCATGAATGGTTTTCGCTTCCGTAGTAGTAGTCGACTTCGTTAACATTAAACACTACTTATGCCTACCAAGTTAAACGGCCCATATTGGATCGCGGGTAGCTCAAATGTCTCCATGACACCTGCAGTCACCACGATAGCTTGCGAAATCTGCTGCACTATATACGATCCCGTCTATCTTGGGGGGGGGGGGGGGATAAATTCCAACTACCCCCCCCCCCCCCCCTCTGGATACGTGACTGACAGGGACAAATTCGTACTTTGGTTCCAAGGCAGGAAACTTGTGATACTTGTTCTTCAGATTATCAGCATACTCCAGTGAGTCATATCACCAGATCTGTTGGGCAGAGGTCAGTACCCTGGCCTAATAATGGGACCGAAAAAACCCTTTTATGCCACCAAAGTTGACATTGTTTAATAGAGGCAATCGTTCAACTCCAATTTGGCTGAACCGGCTCGGTCCACCAGGATATAGTGAATTCCGTACCGGATTGCAATCCCTAGTTACATTGTTTATATGTCTAGAAAGAATGGCCCACTGACACTTTATTTGACGATTTTCACACGTCTATAAAAGTTTCGGTTTCGGTTTTGGCCGAAACTAGAGCCAAAGCCGAACCTTCGGTTTCGGTTTCGGCAAAAAAACGTGTTTCGGTAGGACACTAAATAGAAACACGTCGTCTTAATGTGAATCATTGCCCACCCGTGGATACCGTTACAAGGAAGTATATAACAGAACCAACCACTCCTTCTCAACATCAAAATATAATTTTCAAGTAATATCCTACTTTGCATTATACTTTTCCGAATGTGAAATCTTATGCGTAAAAGTTCGTTGTTATCCAATGACGATTTAGGTAACATAATCCTATAATTTATTACGGGTTTCTATATAATGTAAAACATTATAAATGAATTCTTTATAAACATGATAAAATTAAATATTATTCAATAGATTACAAGAATTATAACAATTTTTTGTGAACGCTACGCTAGCCTGCTCTTCTTTCCAGTATGAAATCGGTCGACCTGAGGCCTTGTTTGTTATAAGCAACACGTTTGATGAAACGATACGCGTGCTGTCAGGCAACTCCTAACATCACGCTTTTCGTATCGTCGATACGTAAACAAGGCCTTCGGCCAGGCCTGCCAGCTGTTGAGTGTGGTGCTCGTATCGAATGACAGGTTACCTTGCTGTTGAGCACGGTGCGCAGGGTGGCGATCTCGTCGTCCACGCGCGCGAGCTCGCGGCTCCACTCGGCGCGGAGTTGCTCGGCTTGCTCCGGCGTGAGCCCCGCGAATTCATCGGGAGCTTGCGTGTCTCCGCCGGCGCCCGCGCCGGGTATAGCTTCCTCGGCTAAAACAGAACACGTCCACAGTCAGAAATAGTTACAATTTTGTTGATTCAGGATAGCTATAAAACTCGTCTGTCCTTGCGTAATGCAAAGATCCAATCAATTGAGCATCACAATAAATGCGTCATATCAAAAAGAACATCTTATAGTCTTAATTGTTAAATAAGAATGGTAAGTGGTGTAAGTACTTGAGGCGCCGGATATAATAATTAATTTAATTAATTAAGTAATTTTTGAACTGACAATTTTGAATTATTTTGCCGCGTGTTGTGCCGGGTTAGGGTAGCACTTTCCGCTTTCGTCCCGTGGGTGTCGTAAGATAAGAGTCGAGTATGGAAACCGGGTTGTAGTGTGTTGTGGGCGATAATGGGGCATGTGCTCTGCCTACCCCTGTAGAGAATACAGGCGTGAGTTTATATATGTATGTATGTAAATTTTGTATAAAACATTTTACGTAGGAGTGGTTTGCATCGCATCCCAACAACTCATTGTAGTTCACTTTAATTTATTGTATCTAGTATGTAATTTTGTAATCAATGGATAACTACTATTGGTCTCCTGTTATGTAAATATACTCCTGTAAAATGCATATTTACAGCTGTTGTTGTCTTGAATAAATAAAATAAACTTGCTCAAGCAAGACGACAGCACATCCGCGTTTTGTGAACTATTCGTGACACTAAAAACTTACTCGTTCTTATTATTCCAAATTCTATATGGAGATATTATTTTTATATGGAGCTGCAATACTTGAAGACGCTCTAGTAATTAGTTATGAATCTAATAATTATAATTAAATTGTCACTCAAAATCGTTCACCTGAAAACACATTACATTACACTCATTTCCGGCAGGCGGCAACAGTCGTTTTATTTTTGATCGACGAATAGATCCAGCAACCTAAAAACTAGTTTAATGTATTCAAAAGGTACTTAAATACAAAATACATATACTATTCCCGTTTTTTAAATATCTATTGTTAAATTTAAATAATCACAATTATTCATGAGTGGCGCTAGTGGACACGTTAAAGTGTTCTTAAAGAAATTGTATACCTACGTATAGGTATATGTACAATTGAAATCATGTACTTATTTTTCTTTGTATTATAAACAACGAAATGACAATTTCAAAGGAAATTGTGATAGCGTTATGCACACATGTTTTACCTACATTTTTATTGTTTAGTTCACATAAACATCAGTAGGTATAAGGTATGCACTATGTATGCAGGAATGTTACCTACCAAATGCAAGTCCAGTAGGTATATACCTACTCAGTGAATAATAATTACTACAAATCTACAATGTTGTATAACAGTATCGATTTTTAATCAGTCAGTAACACTAAAGTTATGAGCCAGAATGGTATATAGGTTCATGGCAATAGCGGGTATTGGAGGCATCAGCCTTATGAGCGCGCAATTGCGCATTTTCGAGCCATTGTGGATGTATTTGTGTTATATAGGCTCTATAATGGATTAGAAATTACCGCAAATACATGTTCATTGTATAGCTGTGTAAACAATACTCAACGTCTACTGACCTCCCGGTGTGATACCTAGAAACTTTTTATAATTCGTGTGGCTGGAAACTTTGGCAAGATATGGCTTAGATAAATCTTGGAAGGTGACTCTAACTTCGCGCATTTTCTTCTTAAATATGCGGAGCCTTCGTCGTCGATTGTCCATGTAGAACTCTGTTTCTATACAGAGCGCGGCGTCGGCGAGGTCGGGCAGGGCGCGCCAGGCGGCGTCAGGGTCCTCGGGGGGCCAGACCTCCTCCAGCTCGTCCAGCTCGTCCACGGCCACGTCGAAGCTCGGCGTGGAGCCGTCGTCTGGCGGCAGGAAGTACGGGTCTTCCATGTACTCCAAGCTTGCCGGCTCCACACCTCCGCCGCTTGCCATCACTGTAGCCTATCTATTGCGTATATCGCTACTATTTAACATGTTTATAAAAACAAAACACGAACAAGTTGACACTTGAAACATTCACGGTAACTTCATGTCACTATGATCATGCCGCCGTCGTCCAGCGCTTGCCGCGAACATAACATATGCGACTCGTCTTAGAACTAACGCGTAAGATATATTTTTCGATTCTCTTCCGCCACGTCGGGTCCCGCTAGCACGCCCGCGCCCGTCTCGCGCCGCTGCCCGAGTGCTCGTATATTGGCCACTTTCACCGCCGGGCGCGAGTTCCGAACTTGGAAAATTACATACAATGATCTTGACCCCTACTTCGCGAAGAGCAGTATTTTTAACCTATTTTGTGGTGTTGAATGTAATTATGTAGTAAATATGTCACGTGGCAGCGGAGAGCGCGCGTGCAGGTTTCTGACCGGCGACGAGCGTGAACAAAACAACCGACACGATCGGAGCTCACCTTGTAAAGCCAAAGTTTATTGACAGTGCCCGAAGCGAGCGGCGGCCGGGCCCACAGCGCTGGACCATCTTTTTGTTACGTCATTTTTGCTACATTTGAGAACAAAAAACTGGATACCTATTACACGACTAGTTTTGTGACTCACAATGTAGCGCTTCGCAGTTTTTAACAGCCTCACAGCCAGAGAAACTAATTGAACCAGCACGTAACTGTTTATCTTTTAATACAGCATAAAGAATCTGAGTTCAATGGGCTCTAAAATTACATTCTGCACGTATGTGGACGGACAATGTAGTTAAAGTTTTTTGCTTAAATCTAGCATAACTTAGGAAGATAATGAAAACCGCTCAAAGCTAGAAGTGAAAAAGTTAAGCAAGTTTCTCAAACGCTTACGACATAACGAGTTGTCTGTTTCGGCATTCGCTCGCTGCACCAGAATATAATTGCATTTTACATTGCTCAACGTAACAATTTCAGAGTTACTCTTAAGACGAAGAGCGTTGGCCATTCTAATTTATCTGCGGTTAAACGCATTAAGGTTTAATATTTTCAGCAACAGTATCAATAAACAGTAAATTTTGTTAAGCGTAACTAAACTATGTCTGATTTATAATTTTCAATCGAAGTGAAAAACTGAGCCGTAATTCCCCTAATCTTCTTTCGAAATTCCGGAATCTCGGCCATTTTTAGGGTTCCGTAGCTAAAAACGGAACCCTTATAGATTCGTCACGTCTGTCCGTCCGTCCGTCCGTATGTCACAGCCGATTTACTCGGAGACTATAAGCACTACAATTATGAAATTTGGTAGGAAGGTGTACTCTATGAACCGCTACATAAAACTGATGTGAAATTACAAAAAAATATTAAATTAGGGGGGGCACTCCATACATGTCACCGGTGGATAAAAAAAATAATTTCAACACACATAGTCGTGTGGGGTATCGATGGATAGGCCTTTAAAAATGATATGGAGGTTTCTAAAAAACTTGTCCATTTAAGTCAACCGTTGATGAGATATTAGCTGTCAAAGTCATACAAAGTGTGTCCCGCCCCTCTAATTTCCAAACTATAAAGTTTAAAATTCTGAAAAAAATTGGGGTGGTGTGCATTAGTAAAAACTTTCAACGATTTTTGGTTTGAACAGTATAGGTTTTGTGATTTTTGAGTTTTCGCTTAAAAACTTTGCCCAAACAAAAGGTCGTAAGTGCCGTGTGTTCTCTATGAAGATACGACTTTTTTAAGATTCAATGTATTGGATAGTGATTTTAAATGTGGACTAGTAGGTGTTGGTACGGAACCCTTCATTGTGCGTGGTCCGACACGCACTTGGCCGGTTTTTCGATATTACAATTCCGGAATTGGTACACTCGAAATATCTGAAATTCCGGAATTAGATTTCCATTCTTTTGGACGTTTATTTTAAAGTTCACCATAAAATTTAGAAACTAATGGTAACTAATTATCAACTTTCAGCTCATCCCGTTTACCGTCAAGCTCTTTACGTCATCAAGATTCAAATTTGTCGCTTGGTTATAATTTCACAAGGGTACTATTCCATACTGGTTCTGGTTGGCCGCTTGATTTGCTTCCCACAGTGGAAAGGGTGAATTATTAGAATTTCTCATGTGGTGGTTAAGCAAGTCTTTATCACATTGTTTTTGCGTGCCCGCCTCAAAATACGAGTAAAAAATGCGTTAAACTTGTCACTCGACCCTCTGCCAGCGTTCATGTCATGCGAGTGGACAATCTTGGTATCCACCTTACCAAATGTTGCAGCAGCGGCACCGATTCTGCTGTTGATTTCAGCATCATGGTCGCACGTAGACTTAACGGTGCCCCCTACTCCTCAGTAAGGCCTCGCCAAGTTGGACAGTCGTGTGTCTCTCTACCATGCATGTCCAGAGACATTACTTCTGTGTACTAGAGATTGATTTTTAGGACTCGTGAAAGTCAGTCACAAGCTACTGACGATCGTCTAGGGATTCCGCAACGAAGCACAAGTCGATCCCGTGGCACCGCTACTTATGCTGTTGAGGGCATACTCTGGCGGTTTTACGCGGTAGTCCGGGCAGATGCCGGTAGTCCGTCATACCCGGCCTAGTTATCCGCTAGGCGTGATGCGTCAATATATTTCGTTATTTCATTAATGTTATGCATGACAGGAGCTTCGAACTAAGTCACTTTGAAAGAACTTCTTTTCCACTTAGATCTCTCCATTGATGAACTAGAACTGTTTAGGATCACAGACTGATTTTAGTTCGATGATGATTACATATAAAACAATAAGGGGGGAGGGGGGAACTATTTGAAGTGGGAGTGGCAAGCATCAAACCTGTTGGATACACTCAAGCGTTTAGTCGTAGGGGGAGAATGAGAAGTACAAAATAATAAAACATTTTAATTTGAGGGTTGGTGGAAATATGGTTAGTGGTATAGTGTTTCACAATTTATTTAACTGATATTAGCACTTTTCCAGTTTTTTACGTCAAGATAACACTAGCACCTTTTGGCATTAAGTATCAAAATGTTCACTTTCGTAGACACCTATAAGTTAGTGGTATAAACAAAGGGTACAAGGAACAAAACGATCGTCCAGACTATGAGTGTGCACTTGCACATACATAATAGTTTAGGTAAACTTTTGACGAGATAATGTCATAAATCGATTGAATGGATGCCAACACGAAAAAGTGTGACGTAATGTATGACTAACTTGAGCCTTGTTAAGCAAATTTCTATAAAAATGTTATTGGATTGAACCTTATTGTTCAGGTAAAATTGCTTTTTGAACGAATTACTTTGATGCAACTCGGCTAACTGAATAATCTCAAGTTATATCTAAACAATTGACAGTCAAATCGGTTTCTCTCCTCAAAGGGTACCGTAAACTGGGGTGACTAGGAAAAAACGGGGCCTCTTTGATAGGTTTAGGACACTTATATAATCATTAATAAGTATTTCTAGTCTGATTTTAGTAAACGGTTAGGAAATTTACTAATATATTTCACTGACCTCATGCTAACCAAATTAAAACTAACATATGGTATAAAAACTGGATTTTTAAAGTCGCCCCTCAATTTGAAAGTAACCTCGATTGACTGTAATTCACCAATGTTTTCTTATGACATTGTCACGTAAAATTATAGTCCGTGAATCGAATTTACAGACAACCACTTCTATTTAAATAAATAAATAATACTTCTAAAAAAGCACACATAAACGAAGCTGGGAGTGATTACTAGAAAAGGGTAAAACATTGATAAATTAATATATATATGTGGGAACTCCCTATCTGTGGTTCAATTATGCCCTGGATAGTCCGATATCTGCTTTTTATTTAACATGAATCCTATCATGCTTTAAATTTTTACATGAATCAGACACAAATGCCAGAGATCTGAGGTCTACGGCAGCAGATGACTTGATTTTACAACAGTTGAATTAGCACATCCTCTCCTGGTGAAAAAAATTAACAATAGCATTCTTTTGTTATGTGCCCGGAGATGTCCATCACCAAGAGATAACGGCTCAAGTGCCTTCCATATTTGGAACTCTGTGTTCCTATGTTAACTGGAACGATATCACTTGAGTCATCATATTGATAAGTCATAGATCTGAAGCAATGATCTATTTAAAAATACAGGCCTCTAAGCAAACACAGGAACTGAAGAGAACTTCATAAAACTAGTGTCATAAATATAAAAAACATAAGCAAACTAAAATTACATAGAACATTTTTTTTATGATACCAATGTAAAACATGATGTCTTGATACCAATAACAAACAAGGTGATTTAATAATGTGGGTACCTATCTAGTAATCCAATTAGAATGCCCTATATATAGCATACATACATCATGTTAGCTTGCTTTGAACAGTAAAACTTATTTCATTTCATCTCCTAAGTATGTAGTAGTAGCATTGTGGACATGCTTAGTACTAATGCTGATAATTAGAAAACGCAATTGTTACTTATCCATTGAAATTGTTATTCATATTCATAAGCAAATATTGTGTCGATTCAATAGTGTAAATGAAAAATCACACCGGCAAAACAAGCTTCGAAACATCCTCCTAGCTCATAAAGCGCACGATTTTCAATAATTACGTACCTGTTTGAACTCCGCTCATTTTGCTTGGAAAATAATAATAACTTTTCAGTCTTCCCGATGTAAAACTATTCACAATAGTGAGTTGAGAATACGACAGTAACAGAAGTTGTAGAATTGATGAAAATTTTAAGGAAACAGGTGTCTACGTAGAAAAATTTCACAATCCACAAAAGACTACGTGATGTCGTGCGCAGTCGAACTTAACTTCAATAAACTCAACTTGCTAACCAAGTCTTGCGTGCACCATCGGCATCAACCACGTAAAATTTTCAGTGATAACGACAAAATACACAAGATGGCGATGGTATGGTAATGGTACCAGTCCACACCACTGTGACACATGGTACAATAATAGTGACAGATGAACAGTGTTGCCAGACCCAATTTTCAAAAGTTACCCCGGTATGATCAAAAAGTTACCTTTTGCCAAGAAAAGTTACCAAATACTATAGACTGTTTTATATCAAACAAAAATCATCGGTGAGTGATATATCAACACTCGTCAGTATTAAAAACCGAGCACCTGAACCGACAGAGTCTAACTTTGTGTACTTATAAGACATTTTTTGTTTAATTTCCTAAGTTGAAATCTAATTTTTTTTTTTTTTTTTTATTAAGAGTCTTCAAGATTGGCCTCCAATGGGGCCAGTTTCTTTTTTCGGAGACACGCTCGACCCGGCCTTTGGGCCGAGACGAGGCCAAGAAGAAGAGGAAATATAACAGAAAGACAGCACCAAAAGTATAGAAGAAGAGAAAGTGAAAAGAGTAGGAAAGAGAAGAGAAGAGAAGGAGCAGTATAAGAATTGTTATAACTAAAACTAAGACCATTTAGTATTTCCTAATTCGAAATTATTATTTTTGGTGTAAATTATAACAAGCCTTCGCCACAGTACACAGTTTTAGTGCAGTACTACAAAGTGTTTGAGCTTTGTGGGAGACAAAGATCATATAATTGCTCCGGGGGGATCAGGAGGGTCCGGAGGATCTGGCGGATCCCGGATTCTGATGTAATGCCTGTCGCCGAATCTTGCGTCTCTAATTGCCTGCAATCTGGCATCCCGGTGAGGCCGATTGTTGTGGAAGTTTGCTGGATGTCTAATGTTGGGTCTGTATCTAATTCGGGCATTGGGAGTGTTTCGGCGGGATTCAGCTTGGCGCCTGTGGTTAATTAATGCAAGGAGCTCACGTTGCTCAATTTGGGCAACGGTAATTGGATCGTTGGGATCTGTCAAGACATGCCTTGGACGACGCACCCCCTTCCTGGGCGGAAACTCTGGGACGTAGTTCGAGGCATGCCTTATCAGATGGTTTGGACTGTTGATGACGGATGAGAAGAAATTTTGGCTCAAGTCTTTAAAATGTTTTGCTATTGAAGGGATGCCCAGGTCCCTGTGAATGTCCAGGTTTCTCACTTTTTCACCCACGTAAGGCAATGCCGTGTATGATGTACGAACGTGCTTCGCGGTAGCTGAGCTATTTTTACGCCAAACGCACGTTCCATTTTACGTAGATAAAGCGTCAGCCGGACATTTATAAATTTATTTAACAGTGCTTAAAATAACATTTGTAAATAAAGATAAAGAGTTCAAAAGTGACCTAAAAGTAACCTTTTGAGATGGGGAACTCGGCCGTAACCTGACAGAGCTAAAAGTAACCTAAAAGGTTACAAAAGTTACCTTCTGGCAACACTGCAGATGAATAAAATAATCGTATCATGACAACTTTTTTGGTGGCAACCCTAACCTTACGAAGTTTCACACTATTCAACGAATATTAAGCTTGTTGTACACTATGAGAATTCTAACATTCATTCTGTAGAAAGAGGATTACTTCATGATTCATTCAGACACACACAGCCTTGATTGACACATTGACAGCAGGCCTCAGATATCAGAGTAAAGCAGATGAGCGCTTTTAATTGAACGTTTTCTATACTTCTGATCGACCGACCGGCCGAAAACAAACGAAGTTCGAATGTCTCCCTCTCTGTCGCACAAACAAGCAAGTGCAACAGAGAGGGAGATATTCGACCTTCATTCGTTACATCGTTTTCGGTTCGCGGTAGCCCCTCTATTCTCCCTAACGTACTTCTCAATAAGTAAGAAGGAGATAGTTACCATGCTATCTGACACGTGTTATCTGTCTCTGTCCCCGCTTTTGATGCCGCTTTTGATCACAAAATTAACGCTGGGAAAGATAATCCTCTACAAAATATAGACATTGACACATAATATTGATATTCGTAACATGTATAAGAAATTCGTAAGTTAATTTTATATGAATACTAGGTATATTAAAGTTGTCACTTAATTTAAAACAAAAGCTGTTATGTTTATGCACCAAGACAGTAATAAACTGCACTCAAGATTACAATACTCCCTACAGATTTAAGTTATACATATAAATACTATTCTAGGTATCGCAATTTATATGAAAACGATTAATAACATGTATGTATCATAAACCATACTTTATAGTTATTATTCTAAAAAATCATGTCTGATTATTATAATTACTCATGAGTAGAAAAGAAGGGTACCATCGGCAATGAGGGCTATCGTTCTTGTGCTCACCAGTTGGCGCCACTGTCGAGAAAGGTCCAGCTGTCAAAAATTGTTATTGGTTATTATGGGCATGAGAACGAAGTTTACATTTAAATCATATTCAATATCTTAAAACCGTACCGTAAAAATATCGAACATCCCGCACTGTAGCGCAGTCCTGTTTTTTCCGGAAAAAAGGAGGAAATAAGTTTCCGAAAGACAAAATACTCACCATATTGTTCCAAGTAGATATTAACCCGCGTAGCGCAACCACAAAGAGTGACATTTGACATTTCAGAGACCTCACGCTACACTGGCACCTCTAGCGGTGAATTTATACGCGATAGCCCTCATTGTTAATAAATGATATATCATCAAATAGTGTAAACAATAAAAACAGAGTAAATAATATACCAAACATTCGCCTCTGTTCATGTTTTAATACCTGTCTACAGGAGAGACAGTCACAGGCAGTACAAGAATAAATAAAACAGTTATATATTTTAATGGACACGAAGCTTTTCCCTCTTGATATTTTCTTGTTCAGTGATGATTGGACGGCTCCCCGTACTGCGTCAAGTCAATCCATTATTGATGTAAATTATTTTACGGATATTGTCAATTTACTATGTAGATAGCAATGTAATGTAATAATATTTTACCTAAATGCCTATACATAAAAAAATCACATTGATAAAATATCGACATTTTTTTTCATTCAATCACAACACTAGCCTAACCTAAGCAGTTTTATTTTTACCAATAACTCTCTAAAATCAACTTGGAACGAGGCAAAAGCTACTTATTTTATAATACGCATCAGCAGTTTATCTGAGACTATTATATTGCATAATGTACTTGAAATTTATGAAGTAATAGAAATAGTTTCTAACGATATGGCACTACGCACGACATTCTGCCTACCAGTGTTGCCAGGTTACTTCACCTAAAAGTTACGTCGCCATTCCTGAAAAGTTCCATTTTAGGTTGAAAAGTTCCATTTTTTTCTAAATCACGAAATACTTATAAATAAGGCAATTTGCAACTGCGACAGAGAGGGAAAACTTCGTTTGCTGTTCGCGGTAGCGCCCCTGACCCGTTCGCCCAATGAGCGGCCACGACCACAGCTCAAGCTTCGTGTGTATGCTCGCGTGATTGGCCGGTTTGGATCAGCTGTATTTTTGTGATAGGAACATAAAACATGATTATCTAGTTTTAACAGAAAAATGAGTCTTTATTACATTTTTAGAGTGTGTTATATATATATTAATGCCGGGACCTTAAAAGTTTCGAAAATTGACCTAAAATCTAAAGTTCCTTCCAAGTTCCGCGGGGTTGCCAAAAGTTCCGAAAAACGGAACAAACGGAACCAAATGGCAACACTGCTGCCTACATAGAAATATTAATAACACTTGCACATAACTTATATTTTCTCGAAAAATTAATATTGTATGCAGAAAACCGCCTTTGGTGCATGGTCTAAAGTATATTATTGTATCATGCTTTGGTGCCTTTTTAACATGGTTTGTACTTATTTGGCAACTTTGGTATGTTTTCAAAAAGAGGGACAGTTCGGTGACAGCCGAAAAAAATCGTACTATCCGGTCCCACTCTAACTCATCTTCGTGTGCCATTAAGGATTACAAGAGACAGCTATATAAAAAATCGTTTGACTTAACGTGCTTATAAGGGCATACACACACGTACACGACTACATTTCGCCAAAATACTAGCATATATGTATAAAACAAACAAAAAAAAAAGTGACAGTGACAGATGTCAGTGATACGCATCGCATCCATCATATCCTTCTTGGAGTTCTTGGGTTGAAATTTGTCGTATCATCCTCATTCTTCCTCGTCTTTACTTTACTTTTTGTCTTGTGTGAAATATAGAAGGAACTGTAATTTATTTGTAAGTATTATGACTGCTCTAATCAAAAGTAAGATTCTTATAACACTAATTTAATTGATTGTTATTTATAGTTGTTACAGCATCATGTCTGCCACTGCATTGTTTGGTAACACATCAGCTCTAGGAGGGAGCTCGGGAGGAAATAAGCATCTAGTAGAGTTTCGTGCTGGTAGAATGACGCTTAAGGGCCGTATGGTTCATCCCGATAAAAGGAAGGGCCTCCTGTATGTTTACCAAGGTGAAGACTCGCTCATGCATTTCTGCTGGAAGGACCGCACGACGGGTGAAGTAGAAGACGATCTTCTAATATTCCCCGATGACTGCGAGTTCGCACGCGTCAATGAATGCACAACTGGCAGAGTGTATGTTTTGAAATTCAAGTCTTTCTCGAAGAAGTATTTCTTCTGGATGCAGGTATGCAGAATTGTTATAGTTAAAGTTCTGACACATTTTAACTAGAAGATAATCAAACCGTAATTTCTTAAACCATTGAAAATCTTCAGGAACCCAAAACAGATAAAGATGATGAGTTATGCCGCCGCATCAATGAGGCACTGAATAATCCGCCGACATCGGGTGGGCGTGGCGGCGGCAGTGGTGGCGCGCAGGACGGCGAGCTCCAGAACCTACTCAATAATATGTCCCAGCAACAGCTCATGCAGCTCTTTGGAGGTGTCGGACAAATAGGTGGCTTGTCTTCCCTGCTTGGAACTATGGGGTATGTCCGTTATTTCCATTCAAATATTGATGTAAATTGCTCTCATTAAAATGTACTTGTTTCTTATCACTGGATAGTTTTAAAGGAGATGCCTCGATTCAGACAGCCACGCCCCCCGTGAAAGAGACACGCTTATGTCTTTCGCGCACAACAAAACGGGATGCAAAACTCTTATGGAATAGCTTTTTTAGACAAATCTCGATAAATATCTGACTGTGTGCGGTTTTATTAAATTTCTTCTTGACAGAGTTTAGATGAGGTAAAATACCATCATTTTAACTTAATTGTGTTGTTTAATAATGCATTGGTTTAGTAGGCTGAGTAAAAAAAGGAAAATAAAGACTCAACTTTAAAAAATTTTTTCTATTGAGAAAATTTTAAGCAATCATGTTTGGGCTATAGTCAGAAACACAGTCATATAGTCAAGAATCATATATGAAAATCAATCCTTATTGTTTCCTCGTCTGGACAGAACAGTGTTTCAAAGAACGTGATATTTCTCATTACAGGGCTTTTATCAGTTAAGGTTAATTAGTTATAATTAATCATGATGTTCAGTTTTGTGAAAGTGTAAATGTTTTCTTAGTTGTTTATGACACTATATAGATGGAATGTTGGTCTTACAATGTATATGTGATCTTTTATTTGATATGGAAGCAACTATTGGTTCAGTTGATATTATTTGAATTTAGGCATATATTATGGAGCAATATAATTGCCGAAATTCGGGAGAACACGTGTTCATACGCACCTGACATAACCAGACTGATTTGTTGTAGGAGTACCCTCATTTTCCAATATATAACATGCCTTCCCGTCGAGATAGTCCATTAACACTAAGTTCTCACTAAACACTGATAGTTCACTAACACTATATCGTCCGTAGGAACGTTCTTACACTATGTACTTATTCTACAAACTTTAACTATCATCTAAAACGATAAATCGGAGCCAGCAGTATCTTCCTTCTCTGACTCTGACAGATTATCATGATCTTCTAGAGCCATTCTCTTGGCTTCCATGTTTTGCGGCGATGAAGGCGATCTTGCTCGTTTATTAGTTGGCGGTATGTGTTCCTGGCTCTTGTTAAAAGTACAATCTTGTGGACCAGATCTTTTTTCTATGATGCCTTTCAACCAGCGTAGCCCTGGACCATAATTCCTGAACAACATTATCTGTCCAGTTTGGAATGAGCACACTCTAGTATTTTCATTCTCATCACATGCATCACTTCTCCCCTGATCCTTTGAAGTGAGAGGATTCAAGTGATCGAACTTGGTTCTGAATCGTCTATTATTTAAAAGTTCTGCAGGTAACTTGTCATTGGTATTGTTAGGCGTTGTACGCAATCCATATAATATTGTAGGTAATTTTATATGCCATGGGAGTGTAGACTGTTTCTTAATTTTATTCTTGACAGTCTGGACCAGGGGTGGGCAAACTTTTTTCATGGCGGGCCAGTAAACTTGAGAAATTTCGGAGGAGGGCCATAATTGCAGCAAAACTGCACTTTTGTATAAAACCGCTGCTCTGGTTTTTGGCTGAACCGTCAAAATATAATCATCACGGGCCATGTACTAATTAATTCGATGTATCGGCGGTGGGCCGGATAAAATGCTTTCGCGGGCCGCAGTTGGCCCGCGGGCCGTACTTTGCCCACCACTGGTCTGGACCGTCCGCTCTGCCTGCCCATTAGACGCCGGATGGTAAGGAGGTAGTAAGATTTACTTTATTCCATTTGTAGATAGAAACATTCTGAACTGTTCCGAAATGAAACTTCTCCCATTGTCACTGACCAACGTGTCTGGCAGTCCTTGTTCTGCAAAAATATTTCTTAATATTCTAAATTTATAAGTGTATCAGCGCTCATATCAGGAACAATCTTGACTTCTGGCCATTTTGACTACGCGTCAATTAATATGAGGAAAGTTTTTCCTTGGAAAGGTCCCGCATAATCTACATGTAACCTGGACCATGCTTTCTCAGGCCTTATCCATTTATGGCTTACTTGTGAAGGCATATTTCTGTTTTCGGCACAAGTCTCATAGCTTTTTACCAAATTCTCAATTTCTTTGTCTACCGCAGGCCACCAAAAATAACTTCTAGCCGTGGCTTTGGTAATTACAATACCATCTTGGCTATTATGCAGTTCTTGTAGGATATATGGTCTCATTTTATACGGTATAACTACCCGGTTACTACACAAAATACAATTTTTATACTCTGATAATTCATTACGCTTCTGCCAGTATACTTTATATTTAGCGCCTATCTTGCTAGGCCATCCGTTTCGAATTCAGTATAATATTTTGCTTAGTGTATTATCTTTGATTGTCAGTCTAGCCACTTCATTGGCCGACAATTCCAAGTCTATTGGGGTTTCTTCTATTAACATGGAATTTCTTTAGACCAAACATGATAGCTGCTGTCTCTTTATCTATTTGAGCATAATTTCTTTCGTGCCTATTCATGATTCGTGACGCAAACATTACAGGCCTCACCGAACACAACATATTAGAACACGTAATGGATGATCCATTACGTGTTCTAATACTGCTCCTAAACCGTATTGTGACGCATCACACGACAATAATTATGATCTCCTTCTTCACATCGTAATGAACTAGTGTATCTGTACTTGATAGCATACTGCGTAATTTTTCAGAGGCCTCCTGATGTTGCGAAGTCCATTGCCATTTTACATCTTTGTTTAACAGCTTGTACAATGATTCCGCAATATTAGCCTTGTGGGGTAAGAAACGGTCGTAAAAATTTAGCAACCCTAAGAAAGCTTGGGAGTTCTTTTACGTTACTTGGATGGTACGATGGTAAGCAATTACCGTCGCCCATAATCTTGTAATTTTTTCAACACCATCTCTAGTCTTGAGTTATGTTCGGGTATATTAGCTCCACTCACAACAATGTCATCCAAAAGTACGGCTATGCCTTTAATTCCCGTAAGTAAAGAAGACATTAATCTCTGAAATATGCCCGGGCACGTTTTTACACCGAAAGCTAAACGTTTCATTTTAAATAATCCTTTTGGCGTATTTATTGTCAACAGCTGTGCTGTTGGTTCATCAACACTAACTTGAGTGTACGCTCTTTCCAAATCAATTTTACTGAAAATTGTACCCCCTTGTATAGCTGTGAAAGCTTCATCCAAAGTAGGCAAGGGATATGTATCAGTATCTGTTACCATGTTTACTGTAGCCCTGTAGTCACCACAAAGTCTAACAGTGCCGTCCGGTTTCAGTACTGGTACTATGGGCGTTGCCCACTCAGAATGCGCCGTTGGTATCAGTACGCCTTCGTCTACCAGTCTGTCTATCTCCTTGATCTCTCTTTCTCTCAAAGCGAAAGGTCTGCTTTTTAAAAACTTCGGCCCTGTTCCTTCTTTGGGTGTAATATTCACCATGGGACCCTTTTATTTCCCTAAACCTTCCTGGAAAACATCACCATATTTTTGAAGTAACTCCTTAATTTCACTACCATTTTTTTCCATATGATACACTCCTTGCAATTGTATTTGCAATGGTTCAAACCAATTACGCCCTATAAGGCTAGGTCCATTGCCGCTGGCAATATAAATCATCAGATTGTCATATAATCCTTTACAAGATACTTGCACCTGAATTTTCCCTAATATCTTCAAATGATTTTCTGTCCATGTAGTTAATGTCACATCAACTTTCTCTAACATGGGTATTTCCCCATTCCAAATGAGTCTGGCTGTCGCTTCAGAAATTAGTGTAAATACACATCCGGAATCCACCTCCATGTCGATCACGGAACCCTCAATTGACACTTTAATCATATATGCATCAACTTTATGTTCTCTCACATTGTTTATAGTTGCCACATATAAACCATTACAGTTTGATTTCAATGTACCATCCTGTTTATTTTTGTTAAGGCATACTGACTCAATGTGTCAAATTTTACCACAAAAATTACGTTTACTCCACCGAAACCTACACTCTCCCTTATGCGCTGCTTACCATATCTGAAACATGATTTACTCTGCTTATCAAACTTATTATTGGTAATTTTATGCACTTCCATGGGTTCATCTTTCTCCAACAATGGTTCAGAAGGCCCCGGTACTAATATTATATTAGAATCAAATGTAGCAGTCTCATGTGAAAACGCTATCTCAGATGCTTGGGTAAAAGTTAGTTTCTCGCACTGTAATAACTTCTTTTGAACTTCCTTACTTCTGATACCACATACTAAGCGATAGCACAAAGTCCGGTCCAAATCTTTAAAATTACAATGTATGCTTAATTTTCTTAAACTGGCAACATAATCCCGGACTTTCTCCCCCTCTTCTTGATTGCTTGAATGAAATTTAAAAGATTCCACTATTTCATTGGGTGTGGGGTGGAAATGACTGTTTAAATGCTTTAAAATTTCCTTATAGGTTACGTCACCTATTCTAGTGGGAGACGACAAAGAAACAACCAAATCAAATAATTGAGAGCCACATACCGCCAAGAAATTCGCCTTTTTCTTGTCCTCCTCGTCTATATCATTAGCTTTTAAGCAAAATTCAAACCTTGTGATGTAATTCTCCCAGCACCCATGTGCCATGTCAAATTCACCAAACTTAATACCCATTTCCGCGTTTCATCTTTCAGAATTTCACTAATATTCACTAAATATGGCCAATTGCACGCTTTACCACCGATTTATACGCGTCGCCACTATTATGTAGCGATATAATTGACGAAATTCGGGAGAACACGTGTTCATACGCACCTGACATAACCAGACCGATTTGTTGTAGGAGTACCCTCATTTTCCACTATACTGCAGCTGAGTTTCTTGCTGGACTCTTCTCAGCTAGGCTAGGTTTAGTGAACCAGCGACAAAACTCCCAGTAGCTCGATTCCACTCACACCTCAGATTCGGTTGAATCCGCTCAACCAATCTCATTGGAGCGCAAACTCTTACACCATAAAAAAATATTAAAATCAATTAAAGGACACAGCAAGTACAAAATAACAAAAAATAAAGTAGAAGCAAACAACAGGTGGTCTATAGCTAAAAAGCAATTTCCTCCAGACAACCGTAGGGTAGCAGAAATCAAATCTCATAAATATTCATAGTACGTAATGCAGTTACTCGTACTGCTACAATGGGAAACCTATTTTTGCGTTAGATTGCCCCCTATCACTGGCTAACATCCATGTAAAAAGTGCTTGTTATGCAACTAATTGGAGTTTAGGATCCATAAGTGTGGTAATGTGTTTTGGAATTTTATTGTAGAATTTTATATAATTGCCCAAGAACGACTTTTACGCCTTTACTAGTTTGTGGAGAGTTATTTGGAATCCCAGTATTTCTGTTAGTTATTGATTAAGCAACGTGGGCTGGGGTCATTTCTTGGACGGGTGACCGCTTTGAGTAGTTACTAACTGAGCGCTCCCATGCTTTGGAAGGTACGTTTAGCCGTTGATCACGGCTGCTGTGTATGGCAGCAGTCGTTAAGCCAAGATAAGACCATAAGTATAATGATTATTAAAGTTAGTGAAGTAACTAACTGTGCATTCTTTAACACATTGGTTTACCTTATTTTTTTGACTGCAAAAGCATCACCCCCACAACGCAATGTTACGTGGGAACCCCACAGTGGTTTTGACTCCCGATGCCGGATGGTAAACCTTATCGCTAACCTATCACTGGCGAACCCCTGGACGTTGGCGTAGCCCAGTTTGAGAAACGGTGGACATATGGTATAGTTGTTGTTTGTGGACAGGAACAACAGCAGCAGCGGCGGCACGGGGTCGCGTTCTTCGGGCAGCGGCGGAAGCTCGCGCGGCGCGTCTGCTGCGCGCCAGGAGCCACGAGCGCCCGCGCGCCCGCGTGACGCCGCGCCACAAGCGCCCGCCGCGCCCGCCGCGCCCGCCACGCCGCCCAACACCGCCACCGCCACCGCCGCGCAACCGCGTAGTGAGTATTCGCAACTCGCGACTGGAGATGCGACGAGGATTCGGAAATAGGGATGTTGACACCATAGATTAAGGAAATTAAGAATTTGATCCTTTTCTCGAAATAGGATCAAATTTTTAATCAAATGGCCAAAAAAGTAACTCAAAGTTTTAAGAGGGGGCATATTTTGTCCTTTTTCCGCAAAACGCACCTTTGTATTGCAACGGTCGTCATTTACTATGGCGCTTGAGGTCCGTGACGTCACTGATCAGTAGTACTTTGTTTCTAACCAGCAACATTAAAATGGTTGTAGCTTCGACAAAATAACGATATTTTTTGAGATATTTGAATAGGATTTTCACCATTTAGCATATTTATTGCCTTGTTTCTTTTGGAACAGTCAACTTTTGTGTCAAGTATTTGGCACGTTCGGAATAATTTAAGATGTTCGGTATCCGGCCGAATTATTCGATTCGACTGCAGAATATTTACCATACCATTTATATTAATGGTTTTGGTGTACCTACAAGTTGCAACAAATGTAATGTAGGCCGGCCCTGAAATTATTATTATATTTATTTTAATTTCTCTTTCCTGTCCCTATTTTACTTTAAAAACAAAAAATATTTTTACCACAAAATTAGCCTAATTAAGAAACGCCGATAAAGGCATTATGTTGAACCGAATATTCGGCCGAATGTTTGTATGCGTTGAAACCCGTAATGATCTCACAACGAACCGTCTTCCACCTGACCCGACTCACGGCGAGGACCCTTTTCAAATAAACACAGTCGTCTGAACGTTCAGATTTAGAAACTTTTGTTACATAGTTTACATTCAACAATCTTTGGCGTTAGCAGTGGAATCGCACTTACACCTAGTGTGTGCTCTTTGAATGGACCTTCGCTAGTAGGTACTTAAAGCCCAACCAGAAGTTTATAACCCTTGTCAAGAGGGCGCTATTATTCTTTTTTATATTTTTAACCGACTTCAAAAAAGGAGGAGGTTCGCAATTCGGTTGTATTTTCTTTTTTTTTAATGTGTGTTACCTCAGTACTTCGTCGTTTATGAACCGATTTGTTTTTTTTTCGTTATTGGAAACCATATGCTTCAACGTTGGTCCCGTTATTACCAGAATCTAGTTGTGTTGATGGGATCCATGAGGAATTGAGAGAACTCAAAAATTCAAGGGAAACATATAGCGATTTTAGTATTTTCGGTAATAAATCAAGTATTTGGATTTAGAAAGTAGCATTTGGTGAACGAGAACTGATGAAGAAGACCACGGATGGTCATCCAAAACTCCTAGTGTTTCATGGGTGGTATTAAGATATTTCGATCAAGATACGGAAGCGACTATGACGACGTCAACTTAAATGGTCCTGATGTAATGTCACCGTCAACCTGATCTGGTAATTGAAGCCGGAGGGTAGGCAACGGAACTCCGTAATAAAACAGTGTAGCTTAAATCCGTGTTTGAGTTTATTGGAATCGTTATGAGATTCACTCTGGTGATGATTCTGATTCACTAAAAAGTGTGAAATTAATAAAAAAATAAATCGACTCCAAAAAACACTAATAAGTAAAAAATAATTGCCTTACTTATACAACACAAGTAAGGCGATTGTTTTTTACTTATTAGAGTGAGACTTTACACTTCTTATTGAACAATATAGACGTACCTTTGGGCACCTTTTGTCAATTATCATTTAATGTTGAACACTTTACTATTATTTAAATAAACCGCAACTGTGAACTGACACCTATCATTATAATGATTGCCAGTGTAAGAAATTAGTCCCAATGAAATTCCGCAACATGGCGCATGGTCATATATTTCTGGTCGGGCTTTACAGATATAAAACTCCCATGACTATCAGACATATTGAAATATAATAAACGGGTCATTTACGTCTTAAGGTCAAGTTTAGCTCGACATATTTCGGACCAATACGTGGCCCTTAATCATGAGAACTAGCCGCGAAGGCCATGTATTGGTCCGAAACATGTCGAGTTATACTCGACCTTAAGACGTGAGTGAGACCCGTTTATTATATTTCAATACATACAGATTCAATTTATTTTATCTTAGTGCGCGGCTGAGTGTGTGCGTTTGCCTGTAACTATGACTACTCTGTCGTGTTACTGCACACCTCGAAGCGCACGCACACACAACCGCCAACCAAGATCAGATGAACTATCTGTATGTACATTACTGTAAAGATTGATCCGCGGTAAAGGAACTGGTAAAGACTTACGTTTATGTCATTTATTTACACGTTGTGACAACCATGTGTACATGTGATAAAGACCAAAGAGTGTATACTTATAATTAAAGTCATTGCACAAAAATGCTTTCATATGTCCGGATTTCCGTTTGTTCTCGTCTACAGGTCGCAATTCTCAACCGATTCTCGTGAAATTTCGTGAGCAGGTTCGATAGTTATATACATTTTTTTTGTCGAGACGGTTTTTGGAAATTTCCAAAAACATTTTTTTTGTCAATGATTTTGTAAGTTTCTGCGGGCGAATTTCGGTTTGTTCTCCTCTACAGGTCGCACTTCTCAACCGATTCTCGTGAAATTTTGTGAGCAGGCTCGATATTCATAATTGATCTTTTTTATAATGTCAGATTTTGGAAATGATAAAAAAAAACTCACTCACGAGGTCTACAGCTCACAGAGCCACTACTTATGTAGTTGTTATTGATATAACAAAAATGCAACGAATAAAATCATCATTACTATAATTTAGCCTATTTCTGTCAACAGCTGGGCTTAGCAATAAAATAAGTTACGTATTTAATAATGTAAAAAAAAAAACGAAAATAGCTAATTTTAAATGAAACATAATCTCAGAAAGAATGTAGTTAATTTTAAAAATCCCTTTTCGTGTATTTACTACTTATTACTCGTAAAATATACACGTCCCATTAAATAATTAAAAATATACAGTCGTGTTCATAAATATATGTACACTCAAAGGTTCAAAAATATCTAGGAAACCTTATACCCTTAACAATAAAGTCTTGTTTATGATAACTTTGCCCGTGCACATATTTTCGAACTCGGCTGTACATTTCATTAAATATTAGCATGAATGTTAGCATGTAATGAGTGGTAATCCTTCATAATCCTCGGATACCCGTAACTGTTTCTGTGTATTTGTTGTGTTTAACGTTATTTTCAATCTTATATTAAATGAACATTACAGCCGAACTTAAAAATAGGTGGACATTTTAGTGCCCGGCGCATAAAACGTACTCCGTAGGAATCTGTTGCACTGCAGCAAGGCTCATATCGAGGCACTAAAACGTTTCACTATGCCAGGGTTTCTTAAACGTAACCTATATTAAATTGTTCAACCGCGACATCTTAATTTGAAATTAATACAGTGTGTCAATTCGAATGCTTTATTGGTTACGATTAAATCTTGTCTCGAACCCTTTACGATCACTGCCGAAACCGCGAGTTGGTTCGCGTACACTTTGAGAAACCCCGCGCTCCGTATGTACCCGCAACTGTCGTTTCGGCTTGCAGGTGGCCAAATAGTCTTGTCCGATTTGCAACGTTACTTTTCTGGTCTGGGCACGGCGGAGGGTGCAGGCTCGGGCGCGGATGCGCCGCGGGTGGACCTGGCGGCGGCGCTGGCGGAGCCCGACGTGCTCGCGGCGGCGGCGCCCCACGCGCAACGCCTGGCGCCGCACCTGCCCCCGGCCCAGGACGATGTAAGGACCACCCTGCTCTCCCCGCAGTTCGCTCAGGTGAACCCCCACGTCTGCCCCACCGCGCCGGAGCTTTTTTTGCATGCGGTTCGGTTCTGCGGTCTCCTGTTTCTTCATTGGTTTGGGCCTGGGGAAACGGTGAATATCCACCATGGATGTGCGTAGCTGAGTTCTCATATATTTGACAGCTTTGGCCAGCTGGCTGTCAAATGTATGGAGGCACATCTCAGGTGGACTCACACTTACTAATTTTTTGTTTTATCTCTTATTCTCGTGTTTCTGTTCGTTTAATGCAACATTTTTCACTTTCATGGATATGTCCCTAACTAACCTTAAACTGCAACTACTTCTGCCTGCATATCGGTGTCTGTCTGTTACTTCTTCATGCTTAAACCGCTTAACCGATTTAGATGAAAAATGGTATGGAGACAGTTTGAGTCCCGGGGAAAGACAAAGGATACTTTTTATCCCGGAAATCATCCTCTAAAGGGGTGGAAGTTTGTGTGAAAGAACGATAACTAGGCAAGCGTTTGAAATAAAAGAATAGCATTTAAATTCTAACGCGATGAACGAGTTCTACGGGGACAAAGTCGCGGGCAAAAGCTAGTAAGTTTATATAGCATGGAAGAATATCGATATGGTGTCCTTGACACCTTAACGGATTCTCTCCCATCACGCTCTGCACACGTTGGTATTAGACTGGTAGTTAATTTAAAAAATCGCTCTCCTTTTCGATGTCAATGGCATTTTGTGAGCCAGTTTGGCAACATTACTTTTCCGTAGTAAAAAAGCCTGTTGAGTGCGATTCTGAATGTTGCCAGGCCTAATTTTAGTTCCTTTGATCGAAATTCAAGATGGTGGCAAAAATGGCGCCTAAACTTAAAATTCCGTAACTCGAAATCGAATTACTTCGGCGGAAAAGTCGTGTCGCGAAAATGGCTCACAAAATGCCGTTCAACTTGAAATATATGATATAACTAACTACCAGTCTAAATAGACACTAAGATAATAAAAATAAGAATTAGGGTAAAGTCCTAATTGTTTCTTTATCTATCAATTATGTGTGTGTAATGCCGATTTGCTGCAAATGTTTTCGCAAAGTATATGCCGTAGTAATTTGAGTTCTGACTAACACAGGTAGGGTCAGTGGTCTCACCATTAATAATTAATTAACACGTAGATTTAAGGTTAAAGTAATATATGACTATGAATTAAGTTCTTCCCGGGGAATAAGTATGTTGTTTTTTCTTTAGTTCCCTAATCTTTATCGTAAGAACATGTTCGGATATCATATGGTGGCGGCTTCAATACATGTCAAGTCAATACATCTTTTATTTTTGTTTGTCTAGTCATCGTAGTATTTATACGTGCTACTGCAGGGCATAGATCGTTGTCCTTATTCATAAATATTTTAAATCTTTATTAGTTAAAAAAATAAACACATAGGGACTGTGTTGGATACATTTTCAATTTCAAATATGTTTATTGTGACCACAGGTGCATGAAAAGGTGTTACAGTATATCTTACAATTACTAAGACGGTAGCCTACCATATTTAAGATGTACGATGTTTTCCTATGTCAATATGCATAAGTAATATTTAAACAGTGATCTATAACCAACAGTCAGAATATCAATGACTTTAAATTGCTTTATACAATATTAACTTAAATTATATATTATATTTAGAAAGTCATTAGTCGTATAAAACATTCTAATAAGTAACTCTCTCGTCTAACGATTTAAACTTATCTGGAATATTTTAATAGACATAAAGTATATACTGTTCTTATAGAAGGCAGAGAATATTGGTTAATTTATTATTGTTCCGAAAGTTTATGTTATACCTGCCAACGATTTCAAAAAATTGTAGGTTTGTTTTTTTGACAACCATCACCACCTCTTTTGCATATAGACAGGGTAGAGGCAATA
The DNA here is from genome assembly GCA_963556455.1 of Epiblema foenella. Classification (NCBI taxonomy): domain Eukaryota; kingdom Metazoa; phylum Arthropoda; class Insecta; order Lepidoptera; family Tortricidae; genus Epiblema; species Epiblema foenella. The sequence goes on from OY747102.1 coordinate 13,725,587, forward strand.
TTCCATATCTAATAAATAATTGGGACGCCACTTGTGTGAGCACTTTCGCTGCCTCGTACCTTGGTCGCAACGTCAACGCAGCAGGAGCTGCCGCCGAGGCAGCTGCTCCCAAAAAGCGGGACAAATACTCCGCATTGATGAATTATTAATTTGTCCTACCTTGGGGTGGAGATCATGCAGGGATTGTTGGTGTTCAGAGACCGAAACGTTCTTGGCAGATCGGGCGCCGTTTGCGAGTGAGAGGCCATGACTCAAGTTCCGGGTCATTTTTGATGTAAAGGTTGTTTATTGCGATCCAACGCGGCAATGCGGCCAGCGTGATGGGCACCTTTGCAGCCGGAATGATACGAGGCGGTCTATTTGAGTAATTTTGATGACTTAAACTCATTATGAAAATGTACTTTTTTTACAACTGTATTACTATATTACCTGTGATGACGAAATAAACGTAGGTATTTGTATATAAATAATGGTTTACAAGATTCTCGCTGGGAAACACTACACAGTGCTCGTACCAGCCTTACACATCGTTTCTGAGCTTTGAATGCCTTCAGCCAGTCCGTGGAGTGCCTCCAGAACATATCCGAAATATGCCATAATATACGTGCTTTCGCGGTTGAGCTATGTACCTACAACCTTACGCAACGGATGTATAAATTTGGAGAGTTTATCACACAAGTCTCCTATGTGTAATTTTCTATAATTAATAATTCCAGAAATTTTGTGTTATTTGTTATAAAAATAGTTTCCGTCCTGTAACTTAAGTTGATAGGAACTGGACGTGTGTTTTTGAAAGATTTGGGTCTTACGTGGATTTAGGTTCGCGTCTTTTCTGTGGACATACCAAAAGTTAAGGGCTACAAAGCTTAATTTTGGATTGGACCAGTAACTCGCATAAACAGTGTCTCCGTTTCTATAAATCCCTGTAATAAAAACATAGCTAACATGCACATAAGCCGTTAACTATTGACCACAGGAGGGACGACTTTTGTTTTGTCAACTAAGTATGACCCATTTATACTTAATTCATTAATGCTCAACCGTTCAACAATGCCACCAATAGTCTTATTAATATCATGTTCATAATTTTCTATGGATTGCTTACATTTTACTATAATTGTGCATAAAACACTATTTGGTTGTCTCTGTACTTTGGTATATCATAAATATAAAATAGAAATAAAAGTGGCCCTAAAATACTAACCTGTGGGACCCCTCTTTTGTTTTTCTATAATTATGCTGATCTTACTGTTTTCATAGTTTTTGTTTTACCACAGAAATAATTCATTATTATTATATATTTTAGACAGGCAGCTGATGCTGATACGTCTAAATCATAGTTCACTTGGCACTGGTTAACACTATTTAACTCTGAAAATTGTTGCCTATATTTGTCAGGTAACTCCTCAACCGATCTAGCGCTTGGCCTCGTATACCATAACAATCCAATTTATTTAGGAGTACAATGAGGGCTATCGTTTTTGTGCTCACCAGTTGGCGCCACTGTCGAGTAAGGTCCAGCTCTCAAAAAATGTTATTGGTTATTATGGGCGTGAGAACGAAGTTTAGATTTAAATCATATTTAATACCTTAAAACGGTACCGTAAAAATATCGAACATACCGCATTGTAGCGCAGTCCCGTTTTGTTCGGAAAAAAGGAGGAAATAAGTTTCCGAAAGACAAAACTGTCTCAAAGCACTGACAGTCATTGACCCGTAACTCATATTTGCCATAATCAAGCGCAGGTATTGCAAAATAGTCACCATATTGTATATTGTTCCAATTAGATATTAACCCGCGTAGCGCAACCACAAAGAGTGATATTAGACATTTCGGAAACCTCACGCTACACTAGCGCCTCTAGCGGCGAAATCATACGCGGTAGCCCCCATTGAGTAAGGAGTACGAAATGTAGCTTAGAGTAGAGTTAACTTGTCCATGACGCGTCATTTGATGGACCGCTGGAATTATTTAATAGACGGCACTACAAATTGCTACTACGCAATAGCTAAGCTAAACACGTTTTTAAAATATACCTACACAGTCGTTCTTTTTGTTTAAACCATCCGCCTTGCAGGCGGCAGCATCTAACGTTATTTCTGATGTATAATTTATCGTGTAGCAAAAATTTAAAATTCCGCAATAGTTACTCATTCATACTATAACTACATGTGATATCGAAACGCTTCATTGTTGAAATAGTTAAGTTTATTTTTCCGTTGTGGGGGAATATCCGGTCTAATTGGGGTGTATAATGTTTCATATAAAAACAAATTGTATATTATCATGTTGCATACAAACGAACTGCATAATTTCGACTTGTGTAAGTGATTAGTTTTTCTAAATAGAAAATGCACTAAAACTATTTGCGTTATGCGTATATTGCGTTATCATCGATTATAATGATTAATGTTCATAATCATCAATTGTGTAATTATCAAACGCTATAATCATCACGGTGTATAATATTTAATAGTCATAATATACATTTTTATACAGAGCTTGGAAATCGATTAAGAGTAAGCCTCCTAAAATGTACTGTACTAAAAAAACAAGCATACAAGCAGGCATGCATGCAAGCAAGCAAACAAGCACACACGCATGTATAGAAACAAGCAAGCAAGCATTCTTTTTCAAGGCGGAAAATAAACCCTAACACTAGAAAACTAAGGCGGGAGCGTCGCTTCACTTCGCTCCCGCCTTGTCTTCTGAACCTAACAACATTAGATTTAAATAATATAACCAAAAAAAAATGCATATGTTGTTAACAGTTTTAATTATTATACTAATGTGTATTATATAAAATCAATTTGTTTAATTAAACGTTATAGAAAAGGTGTTTGTGTTATGGTATTTAAATATTATAAACCAATGAAAATATGCATTTTGTATCTATGATAATCGTTTATTATGTAGTCGGATATATGCTATTAGAAAATATACATTTTGTTTTTATGATGACTGAACGGCACGCGGTCTAATATCGTTATGTTTGTAGGCGGCGAACCAGTTCTCCTCAGCACTGACCTCAGGGCAGATGGGCCCTGTGATGACGCAGTTTGGGCTCTCGCCCGAGGTCGCCTCGGCCGCCAACACCGGCGACATGCAGGCCTTCTTTCGGGCCCTCGAGAACAACACGTCTGCTTCTTCAGACAGCAGCAAATCCAAAGACGAGGAGAAGGCGAAGGGCGACGAAAAACCGACAGATGAAAAGAATAACGAGAAAAAAGATGGCGACTCTGGAATGTCGCTTGATTGATTTATTTCTGTAATGTGTGCTCCAAATTATTTACTTGGTTGAACTGCATATAGGTTTAGTTTGATGTTCACTTATCGCGTTGGAAAATATAATACATTATAAAAGTATGTAATACATTATGGTCAGAGTTCGAACGGATGAGCGTTAATACTCGCAATAATGTCATTATATTGCGGGTAATGACCCATCCGTTTGAACTCTGATTATGGTTTAAATTCATCACTATTTTTTATCCCCTTAATTAATCATGAACTAAAAAATCACGAGGGCCGCCAACAGTGCCATCTATAAACTCTATGGTAGAAGTTTCTATAGATGGCGCTAAAGTAAGCGCCATACGAAATGAATGGTACTTACGGTACAGGAGTCCTACCGCGAACCACAAACGAAGTTTTCCCTCTCTGTCGCACTTATGTGCAAACTTGCAAGTGGGACAGAGAGAGAAATTTTCGAATGCGGTTCGCGGTAGCATACCTGAGCCTTATCTATGTATTGAAACTAGCTACAGCAGCCCCGCAAGCACTAGGTTTTATTGTCACGATTTACAGCCGTATATGCTAGATGAGCAAGCTTGATGAGGAACACGATATTGTATGGGCATATAATTGGGCGGCACTGGCGGTCTTCTTTATTTATTCGTCCGTGCTTAAATAGCATATCATAAGAATAATATGGACGTTCACGCTCATGTTCTAAGGGCGGATTGCATCAGCTAATGAGTAGTGTGATCAAAGAGTATAATCACTACGATTTAATGTGACTACAGACCGGTCAACGTTTTAAATACGGCACCGGCAACTGTTAACACATAGACACTTGTCAAACTTGCCATACAATCAAATTTTAACGAACACTGACTAAGATTAGGTACAGACGCGTTTGGTGCAACCCACCCTAAGAAACTGATTTCTTACTGACTTAAAATTGCCAAAATAGTACGTTATACAACAATCCTACTGGTTCTGGTCACAAAGGTACTCTGATGTGCTTACTAATCAAATCACGCTGAATGGTGCCGTATAGGTATCTACTTGCGTTTCAGTTTCTGTACCACTTGGTCGTTCTTGGCCCGATATTGCGCTAACCTTACAAATTTATTTTAAACGATTGGTATTTATAGTAAAGGAAAACCACGTACCTACCTACGTACTAGCGTTACATGTTATTTCTTGTAAATAGAGATTTAAAAGATAGGGAAAGTCGAATTATTCGTTATCTAAGACGTGTTCTCTATTTTTGTGATATCTACATAGTAAGTGGATCTATACCTATTTTCACACATCTGCTTAATTTGAAGAAGTTTATATAACAATGATATTTGCGGGATCTCCCGAAAAATGTGGAAAAAATCTTGCATATGATGAACGATTTACTCTACTAGCGGGAATATTCATATTATCTCATTAGCTGCCTCTCATAAATTGTGAATTTTATATTCATGCCAATTTAATTTTTTAGGTACTTTGTTCAGAATAACTTAGTATATAGTACAGTACTTTTATCTCACGTGAGCGGGTTAGCCAAAGCTGTAGTTATGCCACATACGAACACAGGCAATATGAACTCATAGCTCCTATACGCTGACGCACACATAGACAATGTGCATGTATAATTGTATATCTCAACAAGCAACGATGGCTCACCCACGTAGAATTAGAAGTATGCTATATATCTATGTACTTACTAGCTTTTTCCCGGGACTTCGGACGCGCATAAATGGTAGTTTACATGTTATTGTTATCCAAAATCTACATTACTGCTTGTGCCTACTGGCAAATTTGTACATTTTCGGTAGATGCACTACCGATAGTAGGACCGTAGGACATATTTCATTAAAAACATACTAAGACATTACTTAATTGAACTTCGTTTGGGATTCGGTAGGTAGGTAACAACGGGAAAATAAATGTAATTGTGGGAGCATCATTCAACTTATGAAACCTTTCAAGAAATTCTAAAAAACACTGAAATATGCCACTATTTAACGTATTTAAACAGAGAATCTATATACTAAGCTTCAAAGATCTCACTTCAATAAATACGTGATTTCATACAACTTTCATCCCTTCTTTTACCTCCTTAGGGGATGAATTTCGAAAAGCCTAGCTTACGTTACAAAAGTAATCGACTGTGCAAAAATCAATTCTCTAGCGTTAGTAGTTTCGGCTGAGCGTTGATTGCTGTTGCTCAGTCAGTCAGGACTTCTTATATATAAATATATAGGGTCGCTAGGCCAGTTACGTGGCCTGCGTCAGTTGCGGCCTTCTGAAGAACGAAGTATTTTCAATTAACGATATTTACATTCTTACATGACCTAAAGAAATCGTATGCGTTTCAATTAGTAGCTATTTAATGGGAATATATTAAAAAAGCAAGAAAATATCCTTTCAGTTCATTAACTCATCCAAGTGGCCGCAAACTGGCTCATCAAATTAACAGGCCGTAAACCCACCTACCGACCCTAGATGCAGATTACATACTACTAACGACATCTTATATCTATGCAACAAACTAAAGTAAGTTTGTTGCAAGGAAGTAATATTCCTTCTCTGTCACCCTTAGGTACGAATGTGCAAGTGCGACAGAGAGGGAAAACTTCGTTTGTGGTTCGCGGTAGGCCTGTATATTTCGAGGTGTTTTATAATAACACTTATAATCCCGCTGGCGCTGGTGCACTTATCCGGACTGACCCCAACTATTAGGTTAATAGGTACTATTGTGTATTTAAAATGATAACACGACGCGATTTGCAGAAATAAAGTTTATTATTATTTAAAGTTTAAGTCGAAGAGGTACAAAACACTGGCTAGCTGAATAGAAACACAAAACTAACAGTTCTAATACACTACACACACTAAATTAGGCCCGGCTAAAGCCTAAATAGTTATTTAACAACAAATTAGGTACTGTAATTAGGATAAGTTTTACATCGAAAGATGCGCGTCGGTTCTAGCCAGAGGTCAGACTGATTCGCGGAAATGGCCGCCGCTCAAAAATGGGCGGGTGCCGCGCGAGTGTCGACTTTGTCGTTTATGCCGCGAAGTTTAAATATCGGGAGTTTGGTATTTTGGCGAGCGTGGAACGGCGAATAGGAGAAGTATTTACGATAGTACTTGATTAAGGACTAAGTAGATAGCGACTAGAGAGTGTGATTAAGATATGATATTATATGATCGAATCCCTCGGTATATGGTACTATGATGATACGTTATTTGTTATTATGATTATAAGTTTATCAGAAGTCGAATCTAATCGCGGAGCGAAATAGATACCTACGTGAAAATACTGATAACATTATTAATTCGGGTACGATTTTTATTTTTTTAAATTTTTTTTTTTTAAGGCCTGGCCCAATAATCCGATAGGAGTGTGCGGTTGGAGAGTAGCCTGGGGAAAAACCAGGGGAAACCTCCGACACGACCACGCGGGTTTAGAGGATTTAAACGGAACCCTTCACAGTGCGTGGTCCGACACGCACTTGACCGGATTTTAGACAATGAAATCGCGACGTTGATGGTGTGCCAATCAACTACTTATCTCAAAGTTATATACCACGGACTGAATACCTACTTCATATAATCAGGATAGAACTTCACTTCAGGTAATCCTTCGTTCAATTCTGTAATTATAGATAAGTAGTTAAGTATTTTATTAGTATTAATTTAAGGTAAGATATTTAACAAGAGTAAAATAAGGATGTAAAATGTCAAGTGAACTAACTATACCTACCTATAATTGAATGGATGCCCAATGATGGTGCAGCACAACGGGTGCCTTGTTCAAATCGCGGCCATTCGCGGCAGCAAAAGCGCGGGCGACGCGCATGACCTCGAACGACTGGTTTTCACCGCTTAGCGGCTACTCGCCTCACAAACCAGTGAAACTGTGAGCTCCGATCACGCACAGTTGTTACGAATCTCGGAATCGTGATACACTAGTAGAGTAGTGAGGTGAGCCGAGACAGGCAGTGAATCGTGTAAAGCGGGGCGCGCGGTGCGGCTGGCGGGGAGCGTTGGGTTGGGGAATCCTTCTGGCGCCAGACTGGCATCGGGCGTCTACCGGCCCCACTCCACCAACCTCTCGCCCGCTCCGGCCCACTCGAAATAGATGCACGGTGATTTACGCCTCGGGCATATGAATAAATATGTTGCTTGCTTGCGCCTACCTCAGGTCGCCGCAACATTGGCACGTCCGCCCGCCCCCTCCGCGCCGCATACCGAGCCATCTCATTCGAGCTTAGCTCATATCAACTGCGGCACCTTGCCGTACAATACGGTCAACTTTCATTTAAATAACCTAACACGCGCCTAGTAAACCTTCATTTCATGTTACGAGTACGATAAGGTAACCGGATGCGGACGGATACATTCTCAATTTGTAAATCATCTGTTGACATCCATTTTTGAATATGGTCAATAATATTTTCATATTATTACAAAAAGCTTACGCGTAAATGGGAGAGAATAGTCACTTAGATAGGTACCCTAACATAATTTATGTTTATCATAAAAAAAATAGGTAAGTACTTAACCTACGTTTCAGAAAACACTTGTTGTTGATATGCGATCCATCATAGGTGCCTAGCCCAACCTAAATGAACGACTAGTTCCTAAGTGACCAAAAATATAGAAAATATATTATTTAGCTAGTTATCTCATCAAGTTTTATTTCAATGTAAAATAAATATTCTAATGAGTCTTTCCTTCCTATTAATACTCGCTACAGCTTCTAAACTGAATAGAATAGAAAAGCCAATACAACACTAGTATATATGTTACAGTGATTTATTTATAAAATTACAGAAGTTTATTTAATTTTACCTATGTCCGATTGGTGTATTTTTTCAATGTGTTAATTTATTAATTCATTTATTTATAAACAAATTTGTGCGTTTATAAGTAACTATATTAGGTATTCACAAGCACATTACATACTATGTAATGGGCTTGTGCATAGTATATTTGATATACAGGAGATTAGGAACCTTGTCAGGTAAGGTAAGTTATAAATGTAGTAATCATTGTGATATTTTGGGTGTTCTGCCTTTTCTCCGACCGTTTTTCGCCGAATTTCACTTGCGAACCAACTTTTCGCCGATGATTCACTTTGACAACTATTATCAACTTTTTGTACCTCTATGATAACGATTTATTTGGTAGTATTATTTTAACGTGTTGCTTTTTCAATATTGAAGCACATATAACTATGGTGTATTCGGGTAATTTCGAATGTCGGGTAATAACGAAAATAGCAAATCCCTGTATAACTAAGCTATTATTGCATCTCATCATCATCACCATCAAAAAGAAATGTTAAAGATTTTGTTCATGTTTGATTGTGCAACGAAACCGCTTAGTTAGACTGGCATTGGTTATTTTCGGAATTACTCGACACTCGGAATTACCCGAAGACACCTTATATGAAAGTTACATGCACGCCAAGTTTCGTGCTTTCTGCCAGATGGGACCGTATTTCAAATATGTTCACGCTAACAAGCCATACTACAGAAATCATTTCAGTAGTTTTTAGGATTTGGTTCGTTTACCAGCTCTTCACGTCGTCCATCGTCTCTTTTAACTGGTCCCAGGATTTTTCGGAACACAAAGGTGGCATGCTCTTGTGTCGGAGGCCAAGACTCATTTTGGTTTGTCGTGCCAACCCAGTTACTTAGTTTAGTTTTTAAGGGGTTTCTCGATTCTGGCAGCCACGCCCCCCGTGAAAGAGACACGGTTGTCTTTCGCGAATGACACAGCCGGATAAGACACTACGGGACTGGCTTTTTACACAAATGTCGGTATATATCTGACTGTGTAAAGTTTTATTAAATTTCCTCTTGGCAGAGTTTAGATGAGGTAAATACCATCATATTAACATAATTGTGTTGTTTAATAATGCGTTGTTTTAGTAGGCTGATTAAAAAACAGAAAATAAAACTTAACTTTGGTTTTTTGTCTATCGAGAAAATTTTAAGCAATCAGAACAGCGTTTCAAATAACGCGATATTTTTGCTTCCAAAGCCCTAAAATTCGGAGGAACGAACTTACTTATTTATTTATTTAAACTTTATTGCACAAAATACACAAATTGTACAAATGGCGGGCTTAATGCCAAATGGCATTCTCTACAAGCCAAACTTTCATGTTTAAATAGGTACTTAATAAGTATTAAATACGATCTGTTCGTGTCTAGTTAAATCGACATATAGGTAGTTATCATCATAGTTGTGTATGATAAATGGCGTTCATAGAATTAGGTACCCAATGGTCGAGAATGGGTTCCAGAATTGGACCTCGGTTCAGAATATAGGGTCGCAGTTACGCGGCCTGCGTTAGTTTGCGGCCTTCTGAAGAAAGAAGTTTTTTCAATTAAAGATGTTTACATTTTTGCATGCCCTAAAGACATAGCGAGTTGTATGCGCTTTAATTGGTAGCTATTGAATGGGAATATATTCAAAACCGGCCAAGTGCGTGTCGGACCACGCACAATGAAGGGTTCTGTACCAACACCTACCAGTCCACATTTAAAATCACTATCCAATACATTGAATCTAAAAAAGTCGTATCTTCATAGGGAACTCACGGCACTTACCTTTTGGTTGGGCAAGACAGTTTTTAAGCGAAAACTCAAAAACAGTAAAACCTATATTGTTCAAACTAAAAATCGTTGAAAGTATTTACTAATGCACACATCTCAATGTTTTTCACAATTTTAAACTTTATAGTTTGGAAATTAGAGGGCGAGGAAACATTTTCTATGACTTTGACAGCTAATATCTCACCAACCGCTGACTTAAATGGACAAGTTTTTTAGAAACCTCCATCTCATTTTTAAAGGCCTATCCATCGATACCCCACACGACTATGTGCGTTGAATTTTTTTTTTTCATCCACCGGTTACATGTATGCGCCACTTAATTTAATATTTTTTTGTAATTTCACATCAATTTTATATAGCGGCGATAGAATACACCTTCCTACCAAATTTCATAATTGTAGTGCTTATAGTCTCCGAGTAAATCGGTTGTGACATGCGGACGGACGGACAGACATGACGAATCTATAAGGGTTCCGTTTTTGCCATTTTGGCTACGGGACCCTAAAAAAGCAAGAAAATATCCTTTCAGTTCATCAACCCATCCAAGTGGCCGCAAACTGGCGCATCAAATTAACAGGCCGCAAACCCACCTACCGACCCTACCTACAAAGAAAATCTAGTTTAATATTGTTAATGCGTATCCCCTGTGGAAGCCTTTAGACGTATGATAATTGCAGGTATCGGGATTGTAATGAACAATTCCCATTCAGCGAAGGGCTCTCATTAGAGGCCGGCGCGGTCGGTTAGTCGGCAACATGGGGAACAAAAAGCGTTGCCGTGCGACCGGTCCCGCAGGTTTCAGTTCAGCCAAGTGGCTCTCCGCGTCTCGGCGCCGAGCGCGAGCCATGGCATCCACCTCCATTCATCATTATTCAATACACACTCACATATTATTTCATTTCTTGGTTTTTTTGCTTTGTGAAACATCCTATTGGGTTACAAGTTTATACATATTATTCTCGTCAGTTGTTGAATTTTGATCACATAATGGTAGCGAATTCCTTCCTGCGAAGTAAAAGTTTAAATTCAGTATTGATGAGCTGGAACACGGGAAGGTCTTTTCTTTTTCGTAGTCAAAAACAGTAGAGCGGACCCGGGCTCCGTGGCACTCTGTCTCTGAGGATAGGATGCAACCAAACCAAATGCTAAGTGAGAAGGAATTAACCCGTCATCTACCGAACCTGATAATAGGCATGTCAGAAAAATGTTTCATGCCATTCGAATCATTTTTAGAGATGATTAAATGTTTGTATGAAACCAACTACAATTAGGAGTCACACAAAGACCAAAATAAGAGGCAAAGTACAGCATAGCATAGCAACGAGCACTGAAAACGCTTCATACTGATTCACACCCAGGCGTGACGTTATGCCTGCGTGGCTACCGTCGTATGGAAAAAGGTAAATTTGTCGTTTTTGTCGCGTAATATTGCGTTTATGTATAGCTGCCATACAATTTCTTTTTTATAGAAACATGAGAATTCTATTGGTAACTTTCAATTTGGCCAATAAACGAAAAACAACGTTTTTGCGAATCTTTGTACTTACTCCTGTATCTATTTGTGATTTTAATGTATTTGTCTTATTTACTATTTATAGTGATAATTTGAGGGTTTTCTATGCATATACCCCCACTAAATTGTAACATGCTGAGTCCATCCACCCCTATTATAGTCCACATGGTATATATTATTCGTTTTATTCCGGTGTACGACGGGTAATAGCAGGTATTTCATGTCGTTGTAAGTGTTAAACATTCAAAATAGGTTCATAGAATCTGAACTGCGACTGCGAAATGAATTATACCTACGTCAATTATAATCGAAGTAGGTAGTTCGCCAATCCCTTTTGGCGGTTTATTTAGTCGCTTACCGTAAATAACAACAAGGTTATTATGTTCTCCGACGTTTGTGCAACAGAGTGGGCCGCGCTGCCGCCGGGGCGTCGGCACTCGCGCAGGTGCATTCAGCTCCCTCGCTCGCGGCCTGAGCCTACTGGTTTAGTCGCTGCGCCAACAACACCAAGTTCAATGAGTTCAAGTTTTTGTTTATACCGGTGAGCGCTCGCTGTACATTCCCCGTATTTCTAATATACTTGGTACTTTTTAAATTAACTTATCACTCAAACAACTCGTGACAATGACATGATACGTGGAACGTAGCCTACTATTGTCGTATAGAATATAATTATGTAATTGTCGCAAAGGTCAGCGCGAATACAATGGCGGGTGACCCTCATTGAAATCATTTATTTATTGGCTACCCCACACGTGAAGACAAGTCCACTTCCTCTGCGAGTTTTGTGACCGGTTATCATTCTATCTGTTGTATTAAATGAATATTGCAGTAGAAAGAGATGAATGGTGATCCTGCTGTCCTGTACCAGGCTTAAGTGGTTACCATGGCAACACGAAGCTATCGCGTCGGGTGGGCGGCGCCGGAGTGTCGCTATTATTTTCTACAAGGAAGACGGGCTTGACAGAGTACGAATTTTACGGACGATCCCAATTCTTTTAATATGCGTTATTGAGAGAAGGAGTAATATATAACGCAGATGGTCGTTTTTGAAACATTAAGGTTCTTAAATAAACGGGCGAATAATTCTGAAAACAATATTTATTGTTATTTTACAGTTTGAGTAATAATCTGGATGTTTAAATTTCTCGTAAAAAAAAGTTAAGCCATTTTTGACTTTCTGCTACCTATAGGTACTTCTAAACAACAAGTGATTCTTATATATTCACGGTTCTTTATAAAAAAATGATAACTGATTTTTATGTTTAAATATGTTTTTAGGGTTCCGTAGCCAAAATGGCAAAAACGGAACCCTTATAGATTCGTCATGTCTGTCTGTCCGTTCGTCCGTCTGTATGTCACAGCCGATTTACTTAGAGACTATAAGCACTACAATTATGAATTCGGTAGGAAGGTGTATTCTATGAACCGCTACATAAAAGTGATGTGAAATTACAAAAAAATATTAAATTAGGGGGGGGGGGCACTCCATACATGTAACCGGTTGATGAAAAAATTTCAACGCACATAGTCGTGTATCGATGGATAGGCATTTAAAAATGATATGGAGGTTTCTAAAAAACTCGTCCATTTAAGTCAACCGTTGGTGAGATATTAGCTGTCAAAGTCATAGAAAGTGTTTGGTCCCCCCCCTCTAATTTCCAAACTATAAAGTTTAAAAACCTGAAAAAAAATTGAGGTGGTGTGCATTAGTAAATACTTTCAACGATTTTTGGTTTGGTTTGGTTTTATGGTTTTTCAAATTTCGCTTAAAAACTGTTTGGCCCAAATAAAAGGTCGTAAGTGCCGTGAGTTCCCTATGAAAATACGACTTTTTAGATTCAATGTATTGGATAGTGATTTTAATTGTGGACTAGTAGGTAGGTGTTGGTACGGAACCCTTCATTGTGCGTGGCCCGACACGTACTTGGCCGGTATTATTCACGTTTCACTAATTGGTCCGTGGGTGGACGACGAGAGCACGCGGCATATCGAGCTAGCACTAACTAATGAGGGATCAAACCAAAAATTAGGGATGGCGTTGGTGTTATTGCTTTTAATTGAAAATCTTGTTTTAAATAAGTACCTAAGTTCATAGCTACTTATAACCTATAGGCACCTCACCTATATGCATTTCGATGTAATGTAAACAATATAAATATGGCGTTACAAAGCTTCCATTTACAAGCTCTTATTTAACTCCACACGTTTGATTATCGTAGAGGTGTATAGAACAGTCTATAATTAAAATGAATTTGCCCATTGCCGAACATCTGAAATGTTTTTCGTCGAAGACTGGTTTAATGATGGAGCCGAACGATGGTCATGCCACAAATAGCGAGGACTCTATAAATAAATTAAAATCGCTATCATCCAGTTTAAGAATAGCCACAACGAATATACAGTTCATCATTCAAGACCTAAGTACACTTAAATTGTTAGTTTTTTTTCATTCTTTTTATTTTATTTTAGTTAATTACAGATATCAACAAAACTAAATTGAAACAAGTTTAGGTATGTCAAAAAAAGGCCTAGAAGCTTTCATTGGCGATTGTAAGTTAGGTACTTTTTTTGTCTCTTTTGCAGTCATCACCTAAGTAGGTACTTGCTGAGAGGGTTCCAACGAGACCAAAAAGTAAAGTTCGAAAGTGCCCCCCCCCCTGAACAAAATCCTGGATCCGCGCCTGTCTCGGTGGTGCCTTAATATTGCATTGTCACCGAAGTTTTATAAGTATGCAAAATATCAGCTCAATCGGACACTAGGAAGTGGGTCAATTTTTTTATAGTAATAGAAAAAGCATATTAAGTCGATAATAAAACAGTCACTGTGGAATGTTTGACAAGTACTTGTTTGTCTAATAAAATACAGCAAGTATAGGTACGCAAAGAGAGCACTAATTTATTTTCCTAAAAATAAGCATACAGGTTGATTAATAATAAGAAAGAGGGCGCTAGCGCTAGCGAGGTATTCTTGGAAATATCTAAATCGTAAACGTGAAAAACTGAACTATAGACTGGCCCGACGGGACGGCGGCAGCGGCGCGTGCTCGGGGGATATTCCGAGAATCTGTGCTCGAGCTATAACAACGCTGCTAATAATACTTATGTATACAACTATTTATGAATCTGCTTATCCGGAAATCATTAACACAACATAGCTGTCCGCGGTATAATGAAAATTTTTCTACAATAAGCAATAACATACTGTATGGGGTTTATCAGAACAATAAAAAAAATGTTTTGATCAAATATGTAATAAACTGTAGTACTTAAGTTAATGTTACTTATTGTAAAAATATGTAGATAAGCGCGATGGAAAAAGGGTAAACATTTAAACAATAGGTAACCGAAAATAGTATTTTAATGAATCGTACTTATTGATAATTTTGGCTTAAAATGATAGATCTAGACAAAACGTTCTGTGAGAAGCTCCAAGGAATAGGTACACATATACAATAAAATACCACCTGCAAGACCCTTTCTAGTTTATCTCATAGGAGCAAGCGTAACATAACCGTGGTACTCATACTAAACCAAAACAAAAGATTTCTGTGATATTGTCGGTGAGGCGTGGCTCGAGAATTCTTCAGAAGTAATATCACATATTTTTCCCAGTACCCACGGTACTGCCAAATTGCGTAGGAATAATTACGTAGGTGAAATATTTATAGCAGTCAAGTTTGTCTTGACTGACAACAGATCTTTTTGGATTAGAGCCATTTGATCCTGTTTTCGTTGTGGTCAAATATTTGGTAAAAGTAATTTTGGTTCATTGACTGAAATATATATATAGGTAGCTACTAAATGCGATAATGTGCAATGACTAGTTAAGTATGTTAGATTCGCCAGATAATGTTGTTTGCAATATCCTTGTTATTTACTCACATTATTGCCTGATTTGGCTCTTGGTAGGGCTTTAAAGTCCCGAAAGTAATGGTACTACCTATTGTATGAAAAAAAAAGCCGTTAGGCACTTTCTGGCTCATATTGTGTTGTTGCAGCCAAACCTTACAGACGAAATACCTTAAAGACCGCAGTCATGAAACCACTACAACTTGCTCTTTAGGTGTTATGTTTTTACTGGTGGTCATCATCAGAGCTTCCGAGGGCAGGCTGTGTTGAGAGTGAGGGACCTCGGGGTCTATGATGGTAGCGCGATAAGCGACAAGATAAAGCATCTATCACTTTCCGATACCACTCGATAGAACGTGACAGATACTTTATCTTGTCGTTTATCACGCTATCACGCGACTATAATCCTGGGCCTGGGGGCGATTTTTGAGTTTCGAACGCTCGAAATCAAAGGCGAACGGTAGAAAATAGTCGCACGACCGAAGCCTATGATAAACGTGAATACCTAACGACATGAGGAGTCTCTTCTCCCCGCTTCTTTACAACTGACGCGGTAAATTAGACCAACAATGCGCGTTCAAATTCTTAATTTAAAAAACTACCTATCTACATTATTTTGCAATAAAGATGTTTATTCTGTTACTAAATCAATGCATAATTAAATTTTAGTAACAAATTTTTATAAAGGTAAGTGTTGGCGCCATTTATTGTATTAAAAAAAAGTGGCGGATGATAAAGGAATATTTCTACTGATAGAATTGAATACCACTCGACATTATAAAAACATATCGCTTGACTTTCAAAACAACAATTTTTGGCAGTTTTCGAGTGAGAGTCGAGCGCTCGAAACTCAAAAATCGGCTCCCTGCGTATTGTATCTTACTGTCAACACAACGAATCCTCAAGACAATAAAGGCCAGGCCGCGGCTATGCGCTTGTGATTCTTCTGGAGTCTCAAGCGTCCATAGGCAGGTATCTGTTGCTGTATTAAAAAAACCGGACAAGTGCGAGTCGGACTCGTCCAGCGAGGGTCTCGTACAAATTTGTAAATACATATTATAAATAGTTCAGGAATCGAGTCCGGCAGTTTTTCTCCTAGCTTTTCCCGATATTAGATTAAGTTCCCTAAATATGGATTATAGTCACATAATATGGACAATTACAATATTTCGATAGATGTCGCTGCTACCGCAGTAAAGTTGGTCGCTTTCGATGCCCTGCCCCTCTGCCAGTGGAGATGATTGCAGAGAAGCTATAGGTACCGTCCGTTCTTGTTATTGGTCACCGTTTTGAAATTATAGGCACATTTGATGTAATGTTTGGGTGAGTTTTGTACGATTAATACTACTTTATTTACAGCCGCTTTTTCTTGAATATCAATATTTTAGAAACGATGGGTTGTTAGGATTTGTTTTTGATATAATGTGTATCTGCACGTCATACCTATAATTAAAAAAAAACATTCAAATGCTCCTAGGTTTTATTATAGACCAACAGTGAGGTTTCAAATACGGTCTAGTCGTCCATATTATAAGGGGTGATAACAATATGGACTGCTATTAGTGACTCTATATATTTTTTCGATATTTTATTTGTTTAAGGTCATGGGCTCATGGCATCGACATCATAAAAGTCAAATTAGGACAAAAATTTCTCTTTTGTAAGGCTGTTTGGCATATTTTCTAAAAAATAAAATATTGTTTGGGGACATGTTTCTTTATTGCATTTTTATTATAGGATGTATGTACTAGATAGTTATTTGACTGATTCACAATAACAACACTAGCTTATCTTTAATAATGTCTGTTTTGCACCGTGCTAAATAATCTGGCATTAATGCTATTTTTTTTTATAGAAATAATGAAAAATATTTTGGTATAACAAGGCAAGGTTTAAAAAATATATTTACTTGTCAGTTAATATTGGTAACATTTAAAAAGTTCGTTATAGTTTTTGCAAAATTGTGATTATATCCCATTAAAAATATCATGGTCCATATTTTGTACCCCCCGTCCGTATTAAATACCTAGTGGTCCATATTAAGTATCCTCTTTTGACATATTTTATAAAAACGAAAATATTGTTGGACGATTTCTTTTCTGTATGCAATTTTAGCATAAGGTGTAATCACAGATAGTTTATCGACCGTTTGACATTATATTACAGTTATTTAACTTCAAAGTTCTGTTTTTCATTTCATTAATAGTGGTCCATATTTAGAGAACTTACTCTACGTACTTTAAATAAATAACTATATTTTTAGGGTTCCGTAGCCAAAATGGCAAAAACGGAACCCTTATAGATTCGTCATGTCCGTCCGTCCGTCCGTATGTCACAGCCGATTTACTCGGAGATTATAAGCACTACAATTATGAAATCTGGTAGGAAGGTGTATTCTATGAACCGCTACATAAAAGTTATGTGAAATTATAAAAAAAATATTAAATTAGGGGGGGGGCACTCCATACATGTAACCGGTGGATGAAAAAAAATTTTTTCACGCACATAGTCGTGTGGGGTATCGATGGATAGGCCTTTAAAAATGATATGGAGGTTTCTAAAAAACTTGTCAATTTAAGTCAACCGTTGGTACATATTAGCTGTCAAAGTCATAGAAAGTGTGTCCCCCTCCTCTAATTTCCAAACTATAAAGTTTAAAATTCTGAAAAAAAATTGAGGTGGTGTGCATTAGTAAATACTTTCAACGATTTTTGGGTTGAGCAATATAGGTTTTACAGTTTTTGAGTTTTCGCTTACAAACTGTCTTGCCCAAACAAAAGGTCGTAAGTGCCGTGAGTTCCCTATGAAGATACGACTTTTTTAGATTCAATGTATTGAATAGTGATTTTAAATGTGGACTAGTAGGTGTTGGCAAGGAACCCTTCAATGTGCGTGGTCCGACACGCATTTTCCCTATACTTGTAGTGTAAAAATGCCAAAATGCCTTGCCAAATTTCATAGTTCTAGGTCAACGGAAAGTACCCTATAAATTCTGATTTTATTGAGTGGCGAAATATACGTTTTTAGCGGCATAAAAGGCCGTATCTTTTTATTACGTTAACTGTAAAAGTATGATATTTTCACACCTTGAAGGAACTGTAGACCTGAGTCGATACCTCCTCGCGTTCCCGATATAAAGGGTCTTGACAGACAGATAGACGGACAAAAAAGTGATCCTATAAGGGTTCCATTTTTTCTTTTGAGGTACCTAAGAAAGTATAAAAACCCTATTGTGGTTGTTGATCCAGAAATTACTTATGATATGACAGAAATCTGCTTAAGATACTACTTGTCAAGAAATGTAACAAATAAAAAATTGGTAAGTTAAATCAATGGAGGCTCTTTCAAATATCGTGCTTCAAAGATATGGAACAATTTACCACCACCTTTAAGGAACAAAAGTAGGCTGCCAGACATTTAAAATAAAATTTAAGCAAGTATTGCATGAGAGGCAGAAGCGCGATTTTGAAACAGCCTTTAAATAACATAAATGTCCGTACATATAAAAAAAGAGGTAAAATTAGCGTAGCCATTCACACACACACACGCACACGCACACACACATACACACGCACACGCACAGTCATTACATATTATTAGTTCGTTTGGTAATTGCTACTCTCATCCAACACATTTTCCTTCTTCTCGGCAAACACCCTAGCCCGAGTTCACGGGCACATTGAAAATCAGCGCTGGTGACCCATTTATGGGCCGCCAGCTGTCGCTGAATGTAAGTACTCCTTTTGCCTTCGCCCTTAAATGTTAGTTATTATGATTACTATTTAATTACGTTCTGGTTTTTAACAGTGTCAGAAATTGTATTATGTTGTTTGTGTAATGGCAATAAATTCTTTCTTATTCTTATTCAATTGGTTTAATTAGGCACCGACCGCGGCAAACGATGACACAGCTATTCGTCAGTTTAATGATAGGTCGTAACTCGTAAGTCTGTTAAACTACAATACGATGACTGTTCGGCATTGTTACTGTAGTTTCCACAATCACGCAACTGAATGAAGGCATACCTACCTCATTACGTAACACAATAATAACATTTTAGTAAAAACCTCCTTCCAATTTATCTGATGAGCCTGTGAGAATATACTTTTCTGTACTATACAAGTTGTGATAACTACCTATTATCTTTTATCATTATTATCAGTGAATGAAGTAAGCAGATATACTTATGCGCCAATTTTGCATGACCGACTGTGTTATCAAATATCATAGTGTCCGACCGAAATACGTTTTTTTGCTGAAACCGAAACCGAAGGTTCGGCTTTGGCTCTAGTTTCGGCCGAAACCGAAACCGAAACGTTTATAGGCGTGTGAAAATCGTCAAATAAAGTGTCAGTGGGCCATTTTTTTTAGACATATAAACAATGTAACTAGGGATTGCAATCCGGTATTATTCTCAATCCGGCAATATTTCACTACTTATATCCTGGTGGATCGAGCCGGTTCAGCCAAATTGCAGTTGAACGATTACCTCTATTAAAAAAATGACAACTTTCGTGGCATAAAAGGGTTTTTCCGGTCCCATTTAGTCATATCACCAGATCTGTTAGGCCACCGCACCGTACTGACCTTAGCCCAACAGATCTGGTGATATGACTCACTGGAGTATGCTGCTAAGCTGTACTACAAGTATGACAAGTTCCCTGCCTTGGAACCAATGTACGATTTTGTCCCTGTTGTGGTAGACTGCAGGATCCTGGGGTTTGGAAGCCAAGGACTTTGTTATGGATTTTGGTCAACGACTGAGGGATAGACGGGATCGTATATAGTGCAGCAGATTTCGCTGGCTATCGTGGTGACTGCAGGTGTCATATGGCGCGATCCAATATGGTTCATTTAACTAGGTAGGTATAATTAGTCATAAGTAAGTAGTAATAAGTCAACTATTACTACGTGAGCGAAAATCACTCATGACCATGCCTTAAATTTTTTGAATGATTGATTGAAGTCTTATTGATTTGCATTAGTGCCCACCTAACGAAGAATTGCAGAGTGTGATTGGCGGTTTACTATTGCTGCCTTTTTGTGAAATAAATGTTATTTATATATTCATTTAATATTAACAAAGTTGTAACTATCGCTCGTTAGCGCACGAATTCTGAAAATACGCGGGAACATTGTTTACTTACATTTTTTTTAAAAGTAATTCAATATTCGTAATGTGTTTTAGCGCTCTTTTTCAGGCCTTCCGGAGGTATCTATCTATATCGGAATATTGCCGGATCCGGTGCCTATCGAGATACTGGAGCCAACCGGATTACCGTACCTATCCGACGGACCTGCAGATTGCAATTCCTAAATGTAATACAGGATAGTTCGTGTAGTGTGGTATAAAATAAAACAATATTAGTACTTAACAAGATATAAAATTATTAAAATAAAATGTATGCTTCTGGCGGAGTCGGGCGAAGTTATCCAAAGGCAGCAGAAATGAGACCAACGCGATCCAAAAGTACAATGTTGTAAGTTTCAGCGCGGCCGAAAGGTTCGGCAGTTTTTTGGCCGAAACCGAACCTTCGGCCGAAACATGATTTTTTGGCCGTAACCAGCCGAAACCGAAACCGAAACTTCGGTCGGACACTACAAATATCTTCAGTAATTTGACTATAATAAAACCCACAAACATCGAAGAGGTCAAATTGATGAGATTATTACAATTTAACGCTAACGCATGACGTACCTATATATTGTTAGATTATTAGGTACTCTGACTTTATTAAGCTTAGGTTAGTTTAAATTGTTATATACTATTGCTACACCCTAGGAGGGTCCATGTTCGCACTGGTTAGATTAGATTTAAGAACATCTTGTAAATACCATGGTTGCAAGGAATAAATGACTATGATTATGAGATGGCAGATAAAATTGAAGCATATTTACGGCGGAGATTATGCTGTCGTTGTTATATACATGCGTAGCAGCAAGAATGCATTTCGGAAGCGGGAACACCTCTTGAAACTGGCATACCTCCAAGAGTCGATCCCAAACGAGCGTCGACGATACGAAGGTGAATAGTGGGGACTCACGAAAGAGCAGGATCATAATAGGTAGGTAGGGTAGAGAGACGCATGCCAAATATATTTTATTTAAAAATAGATAATTGGCGACCAAAATTGCAGAGACGTTGTTTAATGAAGTGTTGTTTCATAATTTTCTAGTTACTGGCGGTAAATATGTAGACGACGGCGATATATTAAACAATGTAAATCAAGTTTAATGCTACTACATTTTTCGTTTTATTAATGTAGGTTTTAATAATGAACAGGTAAATGCAAATCACGCAGAACGTCAGCGAGGAAAGACTCGGGCCGAATAGCTCAACAATGAATAAACATTTATTTGGTCAAGTGAAGCCCGGTTCTGGCTGACTCACGAATATTGTTGTCGCATAAATTACATCTGGCGTATTTCGGTCGTTGATATGCGAACGCCAGAATTCGCAGAGAATGACGCCATTCTCTCGAAACATGTAATGTATACATAGAGGTACATGTCAATAGCTTTGTGTCGAATTATTTTTCATGTATAGGTATACAATTTGGAAGGTTTAATAATTGATTTACATTATGACGAGAATCTCAATCTTTATAAACAAGAAAACTAGCTAAATCATAACAATATTTTAAAAACCTAAATACTTACATATAGATAGATACGCCAGTCCGTGGAATAATTCTATGTTGCAAAAGGTGGTGAATATGTAGTAGGTTTAGTAGGTATTTGGATGCAATGCAACTTAGTAAGTATCAAAAATGGTAGCACGAGATATCTTGGGACAACTTTTGGCAGGTAAAAAAACCTCGAAATTTCCAGATGTTTTACTGTTAATTTCTCGCTCATATATTCTTCTATACGATGCACCCTAACGTAGTTATACTTACTAGCAAGTGAAATTAAATTCTGCGTCTAATGAGTACAAAAACTTAATAGTTCTATCAAGCGATAAAGTAGAAAACGATGCTCATAATACGAAGTTTTCCCCAACTTGGACAAAACTACATTATTATCGCTAATAAGTACTTTACGTTATGATGAATCGTGTAGAATATGTGAGCGAGAGACCGAAAAATAATAACAAAAAATTCTAGGTTTAGTATTTAGCTGCCGAAAGTTACCCTGAAGTATTTCGTGCTACCACTTTTGATATTATACTCAGTTGTATCCATCTACTACACCACCTTTTGTAACATAGCCCTCGGCTTTGAACGTCTACTGACTGGCCTAATACTCAAACAACCGGCCAAGGGCGTGTCGGATCACGCACAACGAAGGGTTCCGTACCAACACCTACTAGTCTACATTTAAAACCACTATACAATACATGAGATGCGTAGGAACTTGGCAGACGCGGGAAAAACCTAGCTAGCCGTGTTCTATACATAGGGTTTTATTAGGCTACCTACCTTTTGCTTATTATAGCACCAAATTATTCGCGTCTGATAAAATTTTCATAAATGGGGCAAGAAAACATGAGTTTGGTTTGGTGTATCAGGATTTTTACTTTCTGAAACATTTAGATCTACGTTCACCGTTCAAAGAATAATTTGTACTCGTAGTAGGTTCTGCGACTCTCACTGAAAGCGGTACTTGTCATTGACCGAGTGAAACAAAAGTCTCTGCTTCAGTTTCGACAATAGTAGATTGTATGACAAGGGTCTAAAATGAGCCATATTACCACGAGATAGTTATTTTCCCGAACGAAGTGAGGGAAAATAGTTCGAGGGGTAATATGGCTTTTAGACCAGAGTTATACACTCTACTTTTCACTTCGATTGCGAGAAAATAAATAAACAAAGGTTAACCCACCCAAAATTAACAATAAATTCCACGGCGAAGATATATACTTTTGCAGCATGTTTTTTTTTCTATACTCCTTTGACACACAAAACATAGACAATGCGGTTCGCGCGCAACATTAACGCGCGAAAAAAGCTAAACTGACCTTCCATTGAGCGCTTCAAAGTGTTGCTCGAACGATTTAACCACTTTTTTTAATTATTGTGAAATAGGGACTACTACAAACTTAATCTTTAGACTCTTTAAAAAAAATAAATATGTTTCCAGATTGGTCGATTTTAGTAAAGCTGTATTCTGGTTGGTTAATACCCAATACCAAATATTTTTTTAAGGGTTAAATTAGTGTTCTGTGATTGGTGGATTTAATAGGTGAAGTATATTTATTGGTCAAATTCAAATGTTTTGTAAACCATAAATATGTATTCATATTTTCCCTAGGGGTTAAATGTACTACTTTAGCCCCGCTTGACAAGTCTAATATGACACACTTTTCGAGCATGAGAAGTGAAATAGTAGATTGTATGACAAGGGTCTAAAATGAGCCATATTACCACGAGATAGTTATTTTCCCGAACGAAGTGAGGGAAAATAGTTCGAGGGGTAATATGGCTTTTAGACCAGAGTTATACACTCTACTTTTCACTTCGATTGCGAGAAAATAAATAAACAAAGGTTAACCCAGCCAAAATTAACAATAAATTCCACGGCGAATATATATACTTTTGCAGGATGATTTTTTTTCTATACTCCTTTGACACACAAAACATAGACACTGCGGTTCGCGCGCAACATTCACGCGCGAAAAAAGCTAACTGCCCATCCATTGAGCGCTTCAAAGTGTTGCTCGAACGATTTAACCACTTTTTTAATTATTGTGAAATAGGGACTACTACAAACTTAATCTTTAGACTCTTTAGAAAAAAATATTATGTTTCCAGATTGGTCGATTTTAGTAAAGCTGTATTCTGGTTGGTTAATATCCAATAGCAAATATTTTTTTAAGAGTTAAATTAGTGTTCTGTGATTGGTGGATTTAATAGGTGAAGTATTTTGATTGGTCAAATTCAAATGTTTTGTAAATCATAAATATGTATTCATATTTTCCCTAGGGGTTAAATGTACTACTTTAGCCCCGCTTGACAAGTCTAATATGACACACTTTTCGAGCATGAGAAGTGAAAAAATATTTTCGTGCCTATGTCCTCATGTCCGGATTTTCCGTGTCCGGTTCTCCTCTTCCGGTCGCATTTCTCAACCGATTCTCGTAAAATACCTATGGCAGTGGTTATGTGGGCAGGGTCGATAATAAAGAATACATATATGCATGCGGAATGAATAATTAGTAGCTAGGGATTCTATTGTGGACTCTTGAGCGTAGCGAGAGATTCAAGTGTTTACGCCCAAGACGGAAATAATTTCACAGTTTCTATCAGGCCCGCTGCTAAAAACATGAAATATCTTACAAATGATTTTACTACAGAGTGTCACATACTACTTTTCACACCTTCTATGAGGAAAAGAGTCATTGTTGCCCTCAAATGAGGGAAGAAAAGTATAACTTTGATCCCTCATTCGAAGGCAACAATAACTCTTTTCTGAATAGCAGGTGTGAAAATCAGTTTTTGCTCACTCCGTGAAGCAAAGTAACTTTTTAATTTTATACGGCACGAACTCCCAATTGACAGTTCGGGGTCTATTAGAAATTCGAAATATTAGGGCCATTCGCCCTGCCCCTTTCAGTTCGTTATGAAAAAAGAGTGCCAGAAATAGGTCGATTCATAGTTCGACATCACTTCGACATTCAATTTTTTATAGTAGACCCCCAAAAGGCGCTAAATATAAAGACGTACGAAAACTCAGAAGTTAAAATTATCATACAGTTGTTGGCAACAATTTTTGAAATAAAATAGTATTTTAATAATAAATATTTTGAAGTAAAACATTGTTGACGAAAAAACAGAAAGTTTATCAAGTCAATGAGTAATTATACTTTTAAAAACCTTTATCTTAGTAGAACTACACCACGAGTGCAGTTTCAGAACCCCCCTTTAATAAATTGCGGGATGAAATTGTTTGCAATTGTAATTTTTTTCCGTCTTGCACTACAGATATTGAAGTAGTGTTGAAAATTACAAGAAAATATTAGTGATCAGTTATGAACGCTGTATTACAACAGTGCGTCTAGTTAGGGTTCTGTTGCCAAAATGGCAAATTTCCAAAAAATTGAGGTGGTGTGCATTAATAAATACTTTCAACAATTTTTGGTTTGAATAAGATAGGTTTTACGGTTTTTGAGTTTTCGCTTAAAAACTGTCTTGCCCAAACAAAAGGTCTTAAGTGCCGAGAGTTCCCTATGAAGATACGACTCTTAAATTCAATGTATTGGGTAGTGGTTTTAAATGTGGACTAGTAGGAGTTGGTACGGAACCCTTCATTTTGCGTGGTCCGACACGCACTTGGCCGGTTTTTTTTGTGTATGTTCAGGTAACCTCCTCGAGTGTCTGGGCTCTACCCCCTTGATCCGGTTGATCCGTGGGAAAGGGAAGAGCCCAGGCCGGTGCGCCCTGGAGGCAAGTGTTCGCCTGCCGATGCTACCAATAACCTAACACGGGGGGATGGGGGGTTCCGCATCAAGGAGTCGCAAGGCTCCCCAGGTGCAGCGGTGAGGGACCGGCGGGGTAGGGGCGTTTGTCCTCGCGTGGCTTGTTTGGGGGGCACTGCGGACAGGATAACTAGGGACCTGTGCCGTTGCAAGGTGGCTGCTCCGATTCCGGTTAGCAGAGGGCCTAGAACCGGATCGAATGCGGCGTGGTTGCGGGGTAGGGGCATTTGTCCTCCTGCGGCCTGCAGAGGAGTGCTACGAGGTAGGGGCGTGTGTCCTCCCGTAGCGGTGGTTCACCGGGGTAGAAGTATTTGACCTCCCGGTGCCGTGAGAGTGGTACCGGAACACCATGTATCTGGTGCCGGTCCCAGGTTTCACCGGGGGTATAGAGAACCAGGTGAGGGAAAGCACACTGTCCATGCTGCAGTGTGCTTTTTCGGAGAGGGTTCGCCCGAGGGCGAAGGTGCCGGTGATGTCGTGGTAGAATGGTCGCGATCCCATGGCATCACCATTAAGGCGCGCGAGGGTAGCATCCCAGAGTTTTAGTGGGTAGGCTAGTCCCTTCTGGACTGGAGAGTCTCACATAACCAATACGTAATTTCTGGTTTTCCCCCAGAGCCTTAGGTTACGTAGTGTTATGCAGTTTCATGCATTTCTCTGCGTAAAAAAAAAATGGTTCACGCGTGCTGGCGCACGAATAAATGTGCCCACATCTGTCGCGCCTAATGCCTAATCTCGCGTCGTGTGCCTGTACGTTGTGCTGAGGAGTTTATAAAACCAGCAGTACCTTGATGAATGCTGAAATAAGTTTTCTTCCTGATTAATTAGCAAACACGTAAGTAAAAATATGATACTATTAAACTTTAATATGTTCTCACTGCTGAGATGAAATGTTGTGTGTCACGCGCGAGTAAAGTTATTTGCATCTCGTGCTATTGATCCCCTCTCTACGCTCAAGATTCTTCTTTCGCTTGTTCGGGAATCAAAATCATTTTTGCCTTCTTTGTTGTTCTAATTATACTTGTTCCATATAGGCAATTGTTCCTCTCTAAAAACTGGTTCGGATGGCATCCTGAAAGTAAATGATGCATATTCTCTAGATAGGCATACCTATCTAGAATTTGTAGTCAGTTTTTGGAATTTAATTCAATTTTTTATCAATGATTTTGTAAGTTTTTGCGTGCGAATTTCGGTTTGTTCTCCTCGACAGATCACATTTCTCTACCGATTGTCGTGAAATTTTGTGAGCAGGTTCGATAATTACATACCAGTGGCGGAGCGTCCATACAACTCGATTCCCACCGGCTTGCCTAATTTTCAGTCAGTCCAGTTCTTTTACTACGGCTGATGAAGAATAAGACAGGCAAATTATTTCCGGTTTCTTTAAGAATATGTTTCAAGTTAGTTTCAGGAAATTTTCAAAAACATTTTATTTTCAATTATTTATGTTTATGAGGGTGGATATCGGTTTGTTCTGCTCTACAGGTCACATTCCTTTATCGATTCTCGTAAAAATTTGGGTGCAGGTTCGATAATTACATATATAGAATTTAAGTCGTCCGTTTATGGAAATTAAGAAAAATAAAACCGGTCAAGTGCGAGTCGGACTCGCACGCCGAGGGTTCCGTATACAGATGTGTACCGGTTCCAACCCTATTAAATCAGGAAAATCTCAACAACATGGTGTGGAAATTGGACGCCATGAGTACAGCGCCATCTATCAGCGACTTTTGTTACAAATTTAAGCGACTGAATAACTTTGTATGTATGGTAGTTTTTAAAGAATAATTCTTTATCAAGTAAACCGATTTCAATTTTTTTTTCTTTTATTTGAAGAAGGTACTTTCAGCATAATCGAATTTATAAAACAAAAATACATGCAAAGGTTGTTAAATTACTTAGAAATGTTTTTTGACGATAAAAAAAAGAAAACCGGCCAAGTGCATGGCGGACCACGCACAATGAAGGGTTCCGTACCAACACCTACTAGTCCACATTAAAAACCACTATCCAATACATTGAATCTAAAAAAGTCGTATCTTCATAGGGAACTCACGGCTCTTACGACCTTTTGTTCCGAAAACTCAAAAACCGTAAAACCTTATATTGTTCAAATCAAAAATCGTTGAAAGTATTTAATGCACA
This sequence comes from Epiblema foenella, assembly GCA_963556455.1. NCBI lineage: Eukaryota > Metazoa > Arthropoda > Insecta > Lepidoptera > Tortricidae > Epiblema > Epiblema foenella. The sequence continues at coordinate 13,753,368 of OY747102.1, forward strand.
TCGCAATTTTTTTTAGAATTTTAAACTTTATAGTTTGGAAATTAGAGGGAGGGGGGGGGGCACACTTTTTATGACTTTGACAGCTAATATCTCACCAGGGGTTGACTAAAATGGAAGTTTTTAGAAACCTCCATATCATTTTTAAAGGCCTATCCATCGATACCCCACACGACTATGTGCTTTGGATTTTTTTTTTCATCCGCCGGTTATATGTATGGAGTGCCCTCCCTAATTTAATATTTTTTTCTAATTTCACATCACTTTTATGTAGCGGTTCATAGAATACATCTTCGTATCAAATATCATAATTGTAGTGCTTATAGTCTCCGAATAAATCGGCTGTGACATACGGACGGACGGGCGGACGGACTGACGGACGGACGGACAGACATGACGAATCTATAATGGTTCCGTTTTTGTCATTTTGGCTACGGAACCCTAAAAACTAGACAGAGCTACAGTTATATTTTTCCTGTAAAATATATGTACATTGAAATCAATGTTATGTAATAATTTTAGTTTTTTTTTCCTTTTAATTAAGACTTTCAAATTTTGAACCACCTATTATTATTTATCTGTCATTTTTCACAGAAAATAAAAAAAAATATTTAAAATAGTCTTGTTCTATGTATGTAGGTAAAGCCTTCTTTAGTATAAAGACTAGAAACTATTCCAAATTTCAAATCGATAGAGTAGTTCTTGAGATATTTAGCGATGTGACAGACAAACAGACAAAGTGAAACCATAAGGGTTCCTTTTTTACCATTTTGGTACGGAACCCTAAAAACACTCGCGGGGTCCACAGCTTACAGAGCCACTATTATGTACTTTATTCCATAGAATTCCGCATTTTAGTACCCTCTCGTATTAAGTTATGTTCTTCGAAACGTTGCAAATAAAATTAAATTATTACATAGGTAGGCGTAGGTACATGAGCAGGAGCGCGAATTGGTTGTGTTGTGAAGTGTCCGGACTACGGCGCGGTCCGCGGCGCGCCTGATGACCTGGTTGCGACGGAAGCCCGCAGGGGGGGACGCAACTCGGCCACAATGCTGCAACGCCACTGTTTGTCAAGTTTGCTTACTTCGAGCGTTTTACCAACCAACACCTACGTGTCATTGCATATTTGTGCAATCGTTTAGCATACTCAACTTTTGAGTAGGTAATAGGAAATGTTAGTGAAACAGCGAATAACTTAGTCACGTTAAATATTTGTTTCGAGGCAGAGATATATTTTTGTGTCACCGAGGTGCGCGTCTAATATAGCTTCTAACTACACAACGACGGGTTTCCCGCCCACGCGACTTCGTGGCGCCCGTCCGGGCCAATTTACAATACATATACATAACATACATTAGGTATGAAGTACATTCTGATACATAAATACACATATGATGAGGAAGACAGAGTCGCCCAATTGTGAGGAGTGCGAAACCATTGAAGATGTGCAACACTTGTTGGTGGAGTGTGTTCGAACTCGGGAGAAAAGGGAGAAGTTGAACAGAATTTGGGGCTTCTCCCTTTTGCATGTTGGGGTTTTTCAGTCCATCCTTTCATCCTCATCATGTCATCCTTTGTCAAAGGCTGCAAGGTTTGTATACGTTTTTTTTGGAAATAAGTATACAAATATTTCTTTTAATTCTTAAAATTTTGTGGTTTTTATTAGTTTTTTTTTAATTACATCTAAGAAGTTGTACTGTAATTAGAGGCTTGCTGGAGCTGACATCGTCATCTTGATGAAAGCTTCGAAAAAAAAAGTACATTCTATGTATATCAGTGGCGGCGCGTGAGAATTATCGCCGGGCAACCCCGAGCAAAAAAAACCTACCTTAACATTTATTCTCTATAGTGGCATAGTGAAGCGTGCGCTATGTGTCCTTCGGCAAAACCCCTCGCAGTTAGTGTATACCACCTTTGTCATATAATCCGCTGTGAAAGTGTTTAAAGAAACCATCCCTCCGCTTGTAATCAATTTTTATCTCTGGGCGAGCACGACACGCACATCAAACTTCTTATTTTCAAACGATAGCTTAGAAAAACAAGACTACTCATTTAGTAAATAATCAACGACACAACAATCGAAATTAACTAAAGCAGCTATAACGCCATTAGTAAAAGAAAGTATAGGTACTTTCTTTTACTCAAAACACTGACGAACACAACGAACTGACCTTCAAATACTCGCAACAAAACTACAACCCGCTCCCCAAATGAATTATTCATGCACAAGATACTAGTAAATCTGAATTTCACTGGTTAACTTGATTTTCTAATCTATATTTATGCACAAAATTAACTAAACTCACATAAGAATTACAATAATAAATATTTTCACACTGTTCGTACCGCAACCGGGCAAATGACTGTGTTGCCATTACATTCAATTTTTTACCAACGAATCTAAAAGCAAAGAAACTTTCTTTGCGCACTTGTAGGTAAATAAATTACCGAGCTTCAATCTACGTTCGATTTTCGTGTTTTGTGATACGATTTATGTCTTTTTTTAAAGCTTGTGCATAATTTAATTATAAAGAATCGAAATTGATAATATAATTTTGCGCAATTTATTCCACGCAGTATTATATAACAGAAGTATGGCAATGTTTCGAAATGGCCAAGCAGTGCATTCTAATATAAACCTTATCGGCTCATGTTTAAGGTTTAAATTCAAATTCGATCATCTTCCAAAAACTCGATATTTTGCGGGTTATTGGCGACCTGCGTCTACGACAGAATTTGTGAGTGTGTGCGTGCAATTTCGATGGTCGTGTGCCATTTTTATGAATCAGAAACATACCCAAGGTAGGCTAATTTACGTCGGGTTTTTTTTACCGTTTCAAGCGCAATGCGTAATGCGGATACGTAGTGAATGTTGTGACTTGTTATTAGATGTCTGGCTGAAATCTATTGTGTGAAGCTATAGTCAATCGCATTACTAAGTGCTGTATTTTTATTGATGATTTATGAGTTTGATATACGTAAGCAAAAAGTTTAGGGCAAGCCGGTGGGAATCGGGTTGTAGGGGGCCGCCGCCACTGATGTATATATATATCCTTTCATCAAAATTGTAGCTGGAATAGGACATTATTATTGGTGGTAATCTGATATTCTTTTACGTTGTCGACCTGGTCTTGGTCCTACGGGGTTGGTAGGTATGGGGTGTATGTGCCCTGTAGCCCGGGCATAGAATATGGCTACGGTATCCTCTGCCTGTCGTAGAAGGCGACTAAAAGGGGGTCCTCGGGGTCGTAGACGGTCGTAGTTGGGGGCTACGATCGTCATAAAAACATAGCGGGACCCACATAAGTGGACTCTAGGGCGGCACTGGTGCGTTCCGTAGGAGATCCCAGAGCCGCCCGAAATGGGTTGAGGAGGACAAACGGGGGGTTTTTAGTCGGTGCAAGTCCGACATAACCACCGCGCCGCTCCCACGGTGCGGAGGTATCCATAACAGATTTTCCCCCCGTGGAAAAAATAAAAGTTATGGGGTGTATGTTCTACTTACGTAGGTCCAGATCACTTAGTACTTAACTAATCATTATAGGTAATTAAATCGTTAAGAAACTGGTTCAGTATACGAAAGTTTGACAAGTACTACTAGAATTAGTAACTACTTGTTATATGAATCCGTCATTTGCGATTTTTGTAGACGCTTCTTTGAAGGCCAAAACTGGTAGATTAATCATCGATGACGTCTGAAAATGTGTATGGGCTGGTACGTTAAAGTCTACCTTTTTTAGGGTTCCGCAGAAAACAAGGAACCCTTACAGTTTCGCCATGTCAGTCCGTCCGTCCCCCGCTTTTCGCAGTAACCGTTAGTACTAGAAAGCTGTAATTTGGCATGAGTATACATACGAATGACGCCGACAAAACGGTAGAATTTTTTTAGGGTACCTCCCCTACATGTAAAGTGGTGGTGAATTTTTTTTTCTTCTAAACCCCATCGTGTGGGGTGTATCGTTGAATAGCTCCTTCAATTTTTTGATTCAAGAATCGGTTGGCGTGATATTAAGCTTTGAAATGATAAGTTTTGCTATGGTCAAGTGTCCCCCCCCCCCCCGCCAGCTAAACGGTGGCTACTAGGCATGTAAAAAAAATCATGGTAGTAGTATGTACGATGAATTTAAAAGGAAAACTATCACAGCTAAGTAGACATTATCGTAAAAGGGCAAATATATATATACAACACAACATCTCAAAAAAGTACATCATCAGTACTAAGATCAGTAAAAAAAACCCTTCCACGGGTCCGTAATTCCGCATATGACCGGTGACGTGATGGACGGGCAACTACGGAACCCTACACTGTGCGTGGCCCGACACGCACTTGGCCGGTTTTTCATTTTCTTGTCGTTGCGTGTCACTGTGACTTGTATTTAATTTTAAATTTTGCTAGTCAGATTAGACCAACTCCAGATTCTAATAGACGGTTTGATATTTTATGCACATATTGAAGGTACCATGACATTATGGTACAATAGAACTGTTCTGATAATGGAGACGTGCATTCCGTCTCCGTCCGTTCCGTCATACACAATATGTAGGTACATACACACACACACACCTAAATTTTTACATCACAAAGATGACGCGTTAGGGCTTCTTCACCGAATCGTCTTGCTGATGAGGAGTTGACGACTGCAAATAAATTAGTGCTGCCTTTCAAAAGCTTCTCAAAAAATGACATTTTTGCCAGAAACTATACTTAATTATTAAATAGGTACACTATAGAAAAAATATGCATGTTTAGGTCTACTTATATTATTTTCGTACCTACTTATTTGTTACGCGATTTCTGTTCACTTAGCATAAATATGTAGTTGCTTACTGATTGCTTATTAAATGTAACATAATTTTGGCATAAACAATACCAACCCGTGCCATATTATAAATAGTAAATAAATTGTCAGACATATTACGACGGTTAAAGCGAGTTTGGCAATAACACAAGTGAGATGGCAGCAAGTATCGCCTACGTCCACAACATTTTATGTTATAGCAGATCCTCTGGCCGTGCCGCGTGGCTCAAGGCCGCGGAGTGACGTCGGCGCGCGGCGATGAGCGCAGATCGCGGCAAGCAGACGGGACCGCCACGCCAGCGCCAGCCGCGTCGGCCGCGGCCAAACAACGCACGCAACAAGTGCTCGCGCCCTGCGCTGGCATGCCTTTCGCGGAACTGTTGTACGACACTACAACAATCTTAGCGCCAACATCACAAATGATGTAAGTTGTAGATAGATTTGAGTCCTTTGTCCACATCCAATTGAAGAATTTGATAGTATCTATCAGTAGGTAGTGTCATATCATATGAGATTGTATGTAGTACATAAGTACATATATAAGAATTCAGAACATTAAACATAACAATTTTGATACATAAATTACACGACACATTGTTTGGTTCCTTTTTTATATCCAACATAAGTCAAATCTCTCAACTGATTCAGTTCTACATAGTACCTACCTATCTATTTAACATAGCTGTTTCAGTTTCATAATTCATAATAGTCAGTGGTGTCCTCAGTTAAATTGTTTTTCTACTCCTTTAATTTTGTTTCGCGACTTAAGCAATATGAACTCTAATATAAATACATACTTTATTTATTCTGTAAAGAGTCTATCTAGTCTATTGCCCAAAAACACACTCCTTACCCTATTTTAATGAAAAATTAAAGCAGAGTTGGGTGCCACAGACTACTACAAATACTTTGTTTAGTAGTCATTCTTTGGTGCGTTCAAGTGAAACATTTATGATTAAAATCAGTGCTGCTAACTTAACGAAACTTTGCTACAATTTTTATGTATTAATTAATGCATAATATATTATTTACTAATATAAATACATACATTTATTATCTTTTTTGTGTTGATTAACGAGTTTTATCTATTTTCGGATATATTTATGAAAACGAAACAGTTAAGATTCGATCCGGGTTTGAATTCAGTTTAAAGGTCGAATGCCAAGTCTAGCAAATTAAAAAAAAAACAAACCATAAACAAAGTGTCATATTTTTGTATATCCCACCAAATTCCTAATTGAAAACGAAAACATTCAAGCTGATAAATGATTATACCAATTACTTAAATCAAACGATTTTTTTTTAATTTATGAAGAAAATGTGTACTTACTGAAGATATTGTGTAGGTAAGTTGCACAAAAAATGGCGCATGAAAAGTATGAAAAATAGTTACTTTTTATTTGAAATGAGTCGTAGAAAAAGTATTGTATGCAACGGTGTATAACTGGTATAAAAAGTCTCGTGGTGTCTTTACTTGCGATATTCGCCAAGGCTCACATCGCAACCCACACCACTCGCCTTTTTACATCCTTCTTATACACCAGTTGCATAATATACTATTTCAATTGATCAGTGCAGATTGAAATAATCAGTAAGGTAACTTTCATTTCGAGCCCTCATTTGAATCGACGATGACCACGCGCTCGTAGCGATTAATGATTGATTATACTCTGTGTGTCTTTAATGAACACTATTAAGGACACAAATTTGGGTCCTTTTTAGGGTTCCGTACCAAAATGGTAAAAAAGGAACCCTATCGCTAAATATCTCAAGAACTACTTATGCTATCGATTTGAAATCTGGAATAGTTATAAAGGCTTACCTACATACATAGAACATGATTTTTTTTAAATATTTTTTTTTATTTTCTGTGAAAAATTACAGATAATATGCGGTTCAAAATTTGAAAGTCTAGTTAATATGTCGAGTGGGGCGTCATATGAAAGGGCTTGGGTTGCACATTCTGAACGTTTTTTTTACGTTGAGTCATTTTTATTTTATGAGGGAAAATGTAAAAAAAAATACCGACCCGCCCCACTTATCTCCGAAGTTTACCAAGGAAAAAATATGAAATTATTACATAACATTGATATGTATATTTTACAGGAAAAATATTTAACTGTAGCTCTATCCAGTTTTTCTTTTTTTTATCGTCAAAAAACATTTCTATACTAAGTTTGTAATTTTCCTACGAGATTATGCTGAAAGTATCTTCTTTCAAACAAAGAAAAAAAAATGAAATCGGTTCATCTGATAAAGAAATATCCTTGAAAAACTACCATACATACAAAGTTATTCTGACGCTCAAATTTGTAACAAAAGTCGCCGATAGATGGCGCTGTACCCATGGCGTCCAATTTCCACACCATGTTGTTGAGATTTTCCTGATCTAATAGGGTTGGAACCGGTACACATCTGTATACGGAACCCTCGGTGCGCGAGTCCGACTCGCACTAAACCGGTTTTTTTTATAGGTGAGTATGTATACAATGACGTATGTACGCAAATAACATTTTAAGCATTATTTAAGAGAATTACTTACATTTCTTAGGTATGCGTGTGTTACTCTAATATGGCATGTAGCAGTGGTATCGCTCGTTTCCTGGCCAAGTCGTCCACGGCGCAATCAAACGGCTGGTATCGGCGCGCGCATGCGTCATCGCCTCCGCTCACTGATAGCGCCTACCAATTATCATTGCAAATAATGTATTTATACAGTCGGGCGATCGCGGACGCATGAGCACAGAAGTTTCTCCGTTGAATCTTATCAGCCTCATCCATGAGCACATAAATTCATATCCAAAACGACGCCAACTCGGCATGTTTATCTTCAAGTAATTCATATGTATAGTCAGTAAGTATAGAAAATTGATAAAGAGGTCTCACTGATAGCAAGTTCAAGAGATATAAGTTAAATATAGGAAACTGCCAACGTTACGATGTCAAGTCGAGACAACCTCTTTAAGATTACAAAAAAATATAAATATTTTTCATTCGGTTCAGTTGAGAGTACTTACATAAAAAAAAATCTATGTGTATTTATATTAATTACATTGACTATTTTATTGACCTTTAATGGGACAACTGGAAGGCTATGCTGTCTTTCCTTTCATAAATTGGAGAACGTACGGGCCGTGGAGCCAATACCCGTTCTAGTCGAGCGCAACCGTTACGAAATCAGTGCTGCATGAAAATTACACCAACTCGTACTGCGCTGCCAATGGATGGGTAATAGGTACTAATAGTAATTATTCGTTCCGCAACCGATCAGGCGCCCACCCGTGCCACTTCAACAGATCAACATGCTTTACACTCCTCACCGAACAGTTAATCCCAATATTGTATGTGACCACGTGCCATTGAAGCCTACGTCATTTCATTGTGACTCTTATTTGTCCAACAAGTAGGTAAGTTTATTAGCATTCATTATAAAATAGCAAAAACAATAGGTATGCATGGTTTTATACACATTAAATGGTAAAACGATACCTATAGTAGCGTTTCACTCCTCACTCGCTCGAAATTGCTTCATGGTAATTTTATTGAAGTTGCTGCTACTGTAATCGCAAGTCTCAACGCAACGTTATAGCGTAGTTTACAAAGTATAGATATGTATGTATAAATAGATTACGAAGAACGAGCGATCCGGTTATGTTGAAGGAGAGAGATAGATAAACGCGACATGAATCACTACTCCCAGAGCGAGCGCAGGCAAGTCCGTTCGGTGTGCGGAGTAGGAGCGGGCTGCGAGGGGCGGGGCGCGGAGCACGACGACGAAACGAACGACAAACAGTTGGGTTGCCCGAACAGTCATTATTCGCGCTCGCATTAGAGCGGTGTGTTGCTTAGGTTTGAACCACAACCAACAGACTATCAATTACGATTTGTAGACAAAATTAATAATTATCCATTCGACGATATTTATTCGCGAAAAAGAAAGTGGCGTCGTTGTCGAGGTACAAATGAGCCGAGTGTGTTATCACAGGTGTGTGTGTGAGCGTGGCGTGGACCGTCGCGCAGTTATTAACGATGATTCACTTGTGCGCGGGTGAAATGCAGCCTATCGGACTTGTTGACATTTGTTCTGGAGGCGTAAACAAATGATATCAGAACAGCATACATATGATGGTGGACTAATTAATTATTCCGCGGTAAGTGCCTTCCGGAGTAATCTATACTTACTGAGAACGTGATGTTCTATACCTACGAAATATTAATACTTACGTATGTATAAATATTTTTATCAGCATTGCATGACCCCGCAAAACCCACAATACTCATGTTCAATGTTTAAATAAATTATGACAACATTGTAGGGAAAACGGAGTAGGTATAATGTGTTTTATTAAATTGCATATGTATTAAAGGTATACATGTTCTATAGGAAATTCCTCAAATGAACAAGTTTATACATATTTTCATGTGTATTGTAAGTATATTCAAAAATAAGGCAGACGGAATGGCATTCGCTTCGATTTGAGACTTGCTTGAAAATTGGGAGTAATGTTACGATCTTATCGTATTTGCATTAGTTGCCAAACCAAGAAGAGAGTAAATGCGTATTGTGTCGGCGTCCCTTTCAAACGCGTGGTCGGAGCAATCTTAATAAAAACACGTTCGCAAATGATAGGTCATATTTATCTCAGCGAGACCGTTTTCATGCCTAACCACATATTAAAAATCTTAAGAAGGGGCTGGTAAATAATTTAACAATTATTACAATGAATATGTATATACAAAATATATACTTAGGTATACACATCAGAACTGTGAGCAACAAGTCAGACACGTCAGTGGAGTGGTGGCTTTTATTACTATACTACCTACCTACTGGTAAGCCTACTTGATAGGTAGATATAAAATGATGAGTACGTTATTACTGGTTATGCGACATATCCAGACTGGGTTAAGTAATAAATACCTACACATCCTTACGTAGGTACTGTTAATGTGCCTAGAGCGCGATGTGGACAGTCAATTGTCAAGTCTATAATTGCTAATGACAGTAATGACCTATAACTATACTATACACATTTAGCTCGCCCGTTCGAACCTAGCTAGCGTACGTCACTATCTTTTGGCTAAGATAAGAAGAATTAAACATATAGGTACATATATACATTCACTTATGTTTGGCTAATCTAATAACACACACACGTCACACAATTTACCTAAAAAGCCTAATCGCTAACTTTAAATGATTAAAATCTAATTTAAATGAATACGAATCTACACGTAAAACTGGTTTACTAGCTGGGAAGGCGTACCTTCTTGCCGATTGGAATTAGATAGGTAGAGGCAATGCAGGCTGACGGCCGACTCAAGCGTCGCCAGGGCCGCCTGGCGTGGCGCCAGGCCGGCGGGCGGCAGCCGACCGCCGGGATTCCTTTGTCTCATTACAACACTAGTGTGCTGAGCCGCCGCCCCACCTTGTCCGACAACCTGCCTTCGCTTGACTCTCTACTCTTAACTTGCACTCACTTCAATATCTTGCATTGTTACCTTTATTTATTGCTTCCTTCGATACACGTAAACAAACTCAAACGTACCATTAAAATTATTTAAATGTTATCCCTTGTCAGCTGATTTTTTCAAGACGTTAATAAATACAATTGGAATGTCATCGTAACTAAATAAAGAACAAATCTTAAAAACAGGAACAAAAATTGTATTACAATCGTGAAATGCACTGTACGGTCCGAATTATGTAGTCGAGAAACTCCATTCCATGCGCTTGTGTGTGTAGTGCGTAGGCTCCGTAACATTTATTCGCTAGCTCGTTCTTAAACGAGTGGAACGGCTTGCTTGTCTCCGGTTTCTCAGAAATTGTAACGCCTTCTAAGAACGCACAAACGCAGTCGTACACAAACAACTACTCGGTGTGAGCGCAAAGCGAGGTCGGTTGCCACCGTTCCTTCTACATTATTTATGAATACTAATTATCGTATACAACATACAATCCCATTTCTATGGTCTCATCAAATTTTTATCTAGTTACCATGCATACCTAATACTCCATGTTATTCGCAATAATTGTATATAAATATCAAGGCGTCTAGGCTAAGCAAGTCATGACATGATGTCATCTATTATAATGTTTGTTGTTAGTGATTTTAGTCAGCAAATCCAAAACATTTAAATAACGTTTCCATACAAAACAAGTAACGTTGTCATATGTATAAACTAGATAATGATAAAAAATAATGTTCATAAGCTAGCATAAATTTAAAATGAAGCTGCGTATTGTTTCGTTAGTCACACAGTGTAAAAGATAAAACGGCAGAAAGTAAGTAGCAAGCATGTTCGGTGGGGATATCCTCATCCGTGAGCATAAGATGTGTCTACGTCACGATGATGTCACGCCGCACACCAATAGAAATAGCCCGGCACATGCGCGTTGCGTCAACTCGCTCACCACAACACTGTTATGTTGACGATTTGCCACTTCTCAAGAGTTTACTAGCAGACCTAATGTGTTTACTTTTTATAATAGGAATATATACAGGCTTTTGGCGTGATTATTTTAGTTGGTTACGGAGCTAATTTTATGTATTTTCAAGTGTATACATATTTTTGTAAAAAAATAAAGTAGAATTATTTCGCCAATATATTTTATAATGACATGAATATTATAATATTGCTTTTTTCTCATGTTTTCAGGTACAACGTTCGCGGGTACGATGCCTCTCACTCAAGAAAAACGTTTGGATAATAATTTCACCAATAACAATGACCACAGTTATCTCCATAAGAAGTTTAAAAAAATGGCATCAACCATTACAGTGTTCCCAGTTAACACTGCAATGGTTGGGGACACTAGACATAAAAATATCGTCGCAGAAGAGACGGGTCGTAATATTTATATTACTAATGGAAGCATTCAAGCAGCTCCTCCAGAAATAGAGATAATAAAGGGATCGCAAGTTAATCAGAACTATAAAGATGTACAAATTAATATTAATGATGAGAATAATAGGTTAAGTGATGTAAATAATGTTGATCAAGTATCTGGTAAAACCAGTTTTAATGATGAATTTTCAAACAAGACTGAGAACCCTGAAAATGATTTTAAAGACGTTCAGAGTGGAGGAGCAGGTGGGCGATACGTATGCCAGTACTGTAAATTATCTTGTGCCAAGCCTTCAGTTCTTCAAAAACATATCAGAGCTCATACTAACGAGAGACCTTACCCTTGTGTACCTTGTGGTTTTGCCTTTAAAACAAAATCAAACCTTTATAAACATAAAAGATCGCGAACCCATGCTTTAAGATTAAGGGGAGCTGACGTGGCTGCTACAATTAACGATGAAGATATATCAGGCGGATCTGAAAGCGACACATCTTTGCCGCCGTCTACTGTTTCTGATTCCGGGACTGATGTATCTAATAATCGCCTTGACAACTCAAGACCTTATGAAACTTCATCACCAGAGTTGACAAACGACCGAATCACTCCCCCAGCTGGCGCTGAAATGCGAGATAGTGATATAAGTAAATCAAAGACCATATATAAGCCGAAGTTTCGAGTCTCCTCTTATCAAGACATCGATGAAAGAGATAAATTTAGAAAGACAATTTCACCTAATGCCGATTTTCTTACAAAACATATCTCTAAAATTATATCAAACAATGAAGCCATTGTTGATGTTATTGAAACGCCGTTACAGAAAAAATATGGTAAAATCAAACAAATTGCAGAAAGCAAACAATTTCTGAACGAGCATGAAATTAAAACAGAACCTTCACCACTTAACTTGACGAAAAACTCCAATGAAACAGATAATGTTTTTCGGAAGCGGTCTCATTCAGAAAGCTTTTCTCAAACGGATCACCAGAAACATCCTTTAAATCCTGAAGGATCAATCATAAAGGATCTTCTATTAAAAACAAAATGCAATGGTGTGACTTCAATGACAGGAGAAGTAGTCGACGGACCGGCACTTCTATATATTTGCCCGCTTTGCCAGATTGTTTACAAAAGTGCTGAAAACCTAGAGATTCATAGATTATACTATTGCAAAGGAAATTTTTCTAATAGCAGTCTAATTAATGATGTCCAAAAGGAGGTGAAGGTTGGTAGGCCTGAAAATGTCTATATAAGAAGCAATTCGGTGAATGTACGACTACCTGAATCACCTTCAAATTCTTCACCGAAAATGACAGTTTATAACAACTCTGCGTCGCTAAAAATTAAACCTGATAATTTAGTAATTGTTAAACCTGAATCCAATGATGTCGTTGCGCCATTGCCCTCGCCTGGCCCGCTTCTAGGAAATACCAGGCTGGTTGATACAAGAGTCCCATACGACTATAACAGAAAAACAGAAAATGTCATAGTTAAACCGATGGCCAGTCCAAGAAGGAGGATAGATAGTGGTTCTGACCTTTATAGTACAAGACTGTCGGATAATACTTCTCCGAGATCAACCGATTTATACAGTCAATCAAAAATAAGGTGCATCGAAGCCAATGCTACCACATTACGGACTATGGATGAGTTATCACAATTAGGAAGACATAATTCCACATCCCTTCAAATGTTCGGAGGAGAAGTTAAAATAGTCCATCATTCTGGTAGCACCACCACCCTTCGCATAGAACCAAGTAAAAACCAATTATCACCAATACTGATTCATCCTAATCTATCGCCATCAAAATTAGGTGCCGACATGGAAGCCAGCAGCGTTGTAGTTAGATCGGAACTGCATTCAGGAGGAACTATTGTGCATAATCCTCCAACGCCAAAAGAAATAATTGTAACTCCCAAACCTCAAACCCCAAGGATATCAGTATCAAGTGGGATTTCAAATACTCTACCTAATATTCATGATATGACACATTTCCAATTCCCACCTTTTAGTGCTATTACGGCATTTAATCCGTTGACTCTACCACCTCTTAGTCCAGCTACGTCCCCTAATGGGGCTACAACCATCCTGCATGGAGGGAAATTGATACCACACGTACCAGGTATACCAGGACCAAATACGCCTGGCACGAATGTAGTAACACTGTCTAAAAATACAAACGATTATTTTGTTACTTCTGAGCCTACAAAGATGTCAACGGGAGATAACGTTCACACCAATTTCATATGTGTCAATGGACAAGCAGCTAAATCTAGTAAATATGAAATAAATAAAAATGAAATTATACATGGAATGAGAAGTCCTAACTGCAGAACATTAAACTTAGAAACGGACAAAGTTCCACCAAAACAATTTAATAATGACACTTCTAATTATGTGTCTTCGGTGCCTATAATAAATATAAGGAATGTAGATGAACCACACATTGCTCCGAAAATATTATCCAACATTAAAAGTATGACGCCAAAACAGGATGTGGCTGTAAAAAGAAACTCCGAAGGCGTTCCAATAACTCATGTTTTCAAAGAGAACTTTTTGTCAGTGAAACCGAAATACCTTGACAAACTATCACCACGAAATGGTGAAATAAAATCACAAAATTTTAATTTTGAAAATCTTATCACAAAAGCAGAAATATTCAATAATCAAATACCATCTTCGGCTGAAGTTCAGAAGAACACTAACGACCAGGGGGCAGTAGCTTCTTCAAGTCACAATGAAAGATCAGAAACATCTTATTTTCAAAAGAACGTTAGTGTAAAATCTATACCTGAAGATCGGAAACCTAATTTTTTAAGACCATCGACACTACCCTTAAAACCTGGTACATTTACACCTAAGAGACATCATGGTATTACACCTAACGCAAACACAATGCCCTTAGTTTCGCCTGAAACTCCACGACCGGCTAAAGCTTATGGACAATTGTATTTAAATGGGAATGCGTATACATACTTAGGCTTGAAGTGCTCAACAAAAGTGTTCTACTGCACTATAAATCGGCCACAGCCGACTTATGTTCCTAATCAACATTTTCTCTCGATGTACAGTAATTGGCAGGTAAATATAATATCTATTTTAATGGTCGTCCGTGTTATTAATATTACGATGCAGACGTGATAAATAAATGAATTAATGTTTACAGTTATTATCGGAGCTTACGCCAGACCCGCTAGGACTGTCAGCCTCGTCTGCAATGTCTCTTTATGACTCACGGCATCGACCGCAAAATGTGGTCAGCTCTGTGATTAAACAGGATCTCATACTGACACACTCGTCGCAATGGAATAAAATTACTAAACCTAGCAAGCAGGTAATATCGTGTAAATCCTAAACCTAAAAAAATTATAAACGTGAAAGTTTGTGCCGATGTATGGATGGATGTACGTTGCTCTTAATCTCAAAAACGTCTAGACAGATTTGGCTGATATTTGGAATAGAGGGAGCTTATACCCTGGCTACCTTTTATCCGCGGGTAACACCGCAGGGCGCTGCGAGATATAAATATTCCTTAGGTATTATTTTATTATTATTTGCCAAGACGAGTCGGTAGATATATGTGGAGAAAATGATAATATTTATATTTAATTATTACAGTACTAAATTTCAAGCTTACGTATTTTTGAATGCCCAAAACGATTAATTGTCAAGAGCGGAACATTATTAACAAAAAACTGAAAAAATAACGCACGTGAAATGAAACTATTTCACTACAAAACATTTTAAAATTAACATAACCGACAGGTATACAATTCAAAATGTCATTATTCCGACTATACTGACAGTTAGTGAGCCAATTAGTTGCCATACAAATGAAAATAATAGCGCCCTCTTGATAATAGTCATATATTTCTGGTCGGGCTTTACTTAAAGTATGCATCAGTGGTCCTGAGCTTCAGCTTAAGAAAACAAAATAAAGTATGTACCCGTACCGAGATAATTACATTTATATGCACACGTGTTCCGCTTTTATTGTAATATCTATTTTAATTAACTTGTTTGCATTTATTGTTTGCAGTCGGTGCTGGGCTTGGACCCTAAGAAAACTGAAGAAAATAAATTACAAATACCTGAGAATGTTATCACTCCCAAAAAGGAATTAGCGGGAGGATTTGAAAGCAATGAAGAATACACATATGTCCGCGGCCGCGGCAGAGGGCGGTATGTTTGCTCAGAATGTGGTATTCGTTGCAAGAAACCGTCAATGTTGAAGAAACATATAAGAACTCATACTGATGTACGCCCTTACACTTGTGTGCATTGTGCCTTCAGGTAATTCCTTGCTAGAGACATACAGTCATAAATATTTTTCTTCATATGTGGTTTTGCAGATAAGATGGTTAATCGTTAAAACATTAAGCAACAAGCGGACATATTTAACGTCTTACTATTGAAATACAATTAATGAGGTCACACTTATTTAACCTTTTCGCCACCATTGACTTGATATAAAGACAGTACATTTAGTGCCCCACACGCCATGACTTCATATCAAGTCGATGTATAGCAACCTACGCGATGTCAAGTAAGGTTCATTTTCGGTCGTTTGCTGTATGACTTTGGCGTGTGAGACACAATTTACGAAATCTACTGTGGCGGTGAAGAGGTTAAGGTCAAATATCGCTCGACAATGAATATGTCTGTAACTCACGGGAGATACTTTTAAACCGTTGGTCTCATCGTTTATAAACTTTTTATCCTGGTTTATCATTTAAGAAAACCATGATAGATTGAATTTTCCAATATTTTTCCATACTAATATACATATTTTTGATTTACAGTTTCAAAACAAAAGGGAACCTAACGAAGCATATGAAAAGTAAAGCTCATTTTAAGAAGTGTTGCGAATTAGGAATCAACCCCAACGAAGGAACCGACGTTGAAGGCGGAGAGATGGCTCCGGGATCCGGAGAAACGGACGACGATTCAGATTCCGATGGCGACGAAGGCAATGAAGGAGAAACGGAATCCAGCGGTAAATAAAACCAAATATTATCACTGAGAGTAAGACTTGTAGCCCTTTAAATTATTTTTATTTTTGGACACTTATTTGTTTAAACGTCTAACTGAAAGAGCTTTAATAAACACCTAAATCATAAGTTTTCTCGTGAACATTCAATTAAGGCCAGCTTCTCGCAAAATATGTGATTTTTAACATGGTTTTATTCCGAAATACTACATATTAAAATGGATAAAATATATATTTATAGGGTTATATTTGTGACCTTTAACTGGTGCAATCGGATGACCGCTACGTAACTGGATAAACTTTGTTCGATAGAAAAAATGCCAAACATGCCTCTATTCTTGATCTTAAAACTCATTCTATTTCAATTATACGTACCTTTATGAATAGAATATTATACCAAAATAAACGTCTTTGCTAGTAATGATAGTGTAAGATCGGGATTAATATCTGTAATATACTAAGACATGTATTTTTTCACCCAAAATCATCGAAATTATGGCACAATTCACGCCCGCTCGGTCCCCGCCGCACCGCGCCAGTCCCGAGTAGAAAGTATCGGAGATTTTGTAGCGCTCCGAGTGATTTTAAGATTTCTAATAAAAATAAATAAAGAAAAGCTATCGTCACTAGGGTTCCGAAGACTGAATAAACAGAAAAGCTTAGTGCCTTAAGAAATCAAATTCCTCTATTTAATAGATTAATAACACACGCGCAGCTACACAGCGTATACTTCTATAGTTACACAGTATAGAGACGAACAGTACAGGCACTTCATAATTATTTTAAGTATAGCATAATAATAGTTATGTGATTCGTTTTGATAACACATTTTGTCATGCAGAAAATAGTACGAAAATGAATGGTATTAGTCTATTCCCGCGGCGTTGCCCGCGTGTCCCTTGAAAGCGATTATTGGGGTTCTGTAGCCGAAATGGCGAAAACGGAACCCTTATAGCTGAAAATAGTAGATTTTCTCAAGACACTCAAGATACTTGACAAAACAAAAATTATCACTAAAGCTCCCGCAACGGATTTTTGAAAAAATGGTGTTAGAAACTCTTTCCTTAGTCTCGGTGATAGTAGTTTTTTACAGCACCTGCTCGCCAATGCCAAATTATATATCTTCTGGTTCTTATTGTTATGTCCTTAAAGTCTAATTTCGTGAAGTTCGCATGGCGGCTCGGTCCGGGGCGCTCGCCGCTGATTCCGATTACGTTCAAAATTGATATCTGAGCGTCCGAGAGGTCAAAAACGAATCTGACGTCTGATTGAAAAAAAAATAGCGGCCATCTTTATTTTGTTTCTTTATGGTCCGATTACGTTCATAATCGATATTTGAGCGTCCGAGAGGCCAGTTAGAACGAATCTGACGACAGATTTTTAAAAAGTGACGGCCGTCTTGATTTTGTTTATTTAAGATACGATTACATTCAAAATCGATATCTGAGCGCCCGAGCGGCCAGTTAAAACGAATCTGACGTCAGATTTTTAAAAAGTGACGGCGATCTTGATTTTGTTTATTTACAGTACGATTATGTTCAAAATCGATATCTGAGCGTCCGAGAGGCCAGTTAGAACAAGATGGCCACCACTATTTAAAAATCTGACGTCAGATTCTTTCCAAGTGACCTCTTGGATCCTCAGATATCAATTTTGAACGTAACCGGAGCGGAAATAAATAAAATCAAGATGGTCACACCTTTTTAAAAACTGACGTCAGATTCTTACCAAGTGACCTCTTGGACCCTCAGATATCAATTTTGAACTATGTTATCCTATGTTTTATGTACGCGTATATTGGTCAACTGGGATGTCTGTACAAATCATATAATACAAGACCGCGAGAAATCGCGCACGCGCAACAGTCGCGATACAGCATGCATTATAATTAATACGGGATTCTTATATGTTTCTCTTAAATTTTCAGACACCGAAGTTTGCAAGTCGCGTTTGCCAGAACATGAAGCAGCTCATTGTTTACTGTCTTTGGGAGGCGGTCGGCCGGCGACTTCAGCAACACCTGGCCTCATTACTAGTGCCAGACCGTCAACGTACCCTTATACACCCACAGGGCTAGAAACGACTACATCGGAATTAAGTCCAGAAAAATTCAGTATCTCTCGAAGTGCATCTGTAGATTCGCGAACGGACACCGACAATGAACCAATGGACCTCAGCAAAAATGATGTAAAAGTTACTCCCAATATTTCTGAAATTCCAACAGCTAGAGAATCTAGCGTCTTAGCATCTTTAGCGTCAAATACAGCTAAGCTTCCTCATAATCAAACTAATTGGTCGAATGGAGAGCCAATGCTTCATACGTATTTAACCGAAAGAGCTCTTCAAGATTCTAAAATAAAGCAGAGCCAGCTAACAAGTAACCTGAGTAAACTGAAGAAAATAGAATTAGAAGAAAATGTTTTCACGGAAAGTGATAAAGTTAATGTTAACCTCAGAACCATAACAACTAAAAATAGCGTAAATACGTCTACTTCATCGCCGCAAATTATTATTAGTACTTCTAAGATATCGATAGTATGTGAAAAAGATAGTTCAACGACTCCGTCGAATGTCCCAACTATACCAAACGAAGATAATGTGACTGGTAGTACTGACGCTACACCGTTAAATAATTTGGTAATCGAGGGAAAAAGAACTCGTACGCCGAGCAGCAGTAATGCAGAGAACGCTAAACATGTCGTGTCCGAGTATCTAAAGCACGCACGAATAAACCTCATAAAGACGTATGATGACAACAATCAGAGTCAATCAGAATGTAGTGATGTCAGCAATTCTAAAATGACCATGGAAGATAGGGACGAATTAAATAACACTGACGATATCAAAATGCCGCCCTTAGACCATGATCCCATAGCCAGAAAAGTAGTTATCGGCGCAGGTGTAACATTTAAAGTTACTAAAGGAAAGGAATTCGAAGGAACTTCGTCTTATTCGCCAGGCAGGCTCATGGAAGATGGGCGAAGAGTATGTGATTTCTGTAATAAAACTTTCACGAAACCTTCACAACTCAGATTGCATCTTAATATCCACTACATGGAAAGACCGTTCAGATGTAGCGCATGCGCAGTTAGTTTCAGAACTCGAGGTCACTTACAGAAACACGAACGATCAGGATCGCATCACAACAAAGTGTCGATGACTTCGACATTCGGAGCGGCGACTTCCTTAAATCCTAGACCTTTTCGATGCTCGGATTGCAACATCGCGTTCAGAATACACGGACATTTAGCAAAACATCTTAGGAGTAAAATGCACGTAATGCGGCTAGAGTGTTTGTTTAAGTTGCCTTTTGGTACATTCACGGAGATAGAGCGTGCAGGTGTAAGTTTAACGGACATAGACACGACGGACTGCGCAAGCTCACTGGCCAGTCTGCAGACGCTGGCGCGCAAACTACACGAGAAAGACCCCAGCAAGCTGGAGTATCGCGAGCTCAGCGCGGGCGCCGCCACTGCGCCCTCGCACGACTGTTCCGAGGACGAAGAGCCCGCGGCCGCGGACAACACGTGTGACAGTGAAAGAGATAGTGAGATGAAGACTATAGATAATAGTGACGAGCAGGATAAAGAAAGGAGTTAATTATAGTGCCACAGATAATTAGTGCCAAAATTATATTAAGTAGGTTATTTAATGTGCAATTTTGTTATTAATTTAAGATTTAATTATTCGTAATGGGGTTTGACTCAGACACGTATGAAAACGAGATAATACGCTTTAAATACATATACCTATATTTGTATTTTGTTTCTATATGTTAAATATTGTAAAAATCTCAAATTGAAATATCTATATTGTTGTTATAAATTGCTTCCTTTGTAAGGCTTGCGTATTTGTAGCAGTAGGTCTTTTACGTACAGAATATAACACACAAGTTGTTTTGTGGCCATGAAATTTAACGGAAACTGAGATGGGGTCCAATTCCACGTATTATCACGTCACAGTATGTCGTAGGGTCCCCACTTTCATGAAACAAAAACGATATTTCAAGGACGAGCTCTTCTGTTAAATAAGGCAGACCATAAAATAGTAACATCTCTTATAAAATATAACAACAGACATTTTGCGGTCCATATATAAGAAACAATTAAAATATCAGAGAAACATATTGAAAACCTAAAATATAGTCATCTATAATATTACCTTGATAAGTACCACATTGTTTTGTATGTATTTTTATAAAATATATACCACTATGTATTTACAGTGAGTAACGTCTACTTCCAAAAGCGTTTATCTTTAAAAACGATTGGCATATCATCTTCCATAAACGAAATTTAGATATACATTGTAACAATCCTTGAAGAGTCTTCCATATCAAAAATAGTTTTTGTGCTAGATCTTTGTTACTAGTTACTCTTCACTCGAGTGAAAATTTGACAAGCGTAAATTATCTTTACAACTACAAATGTAAGTAGCTGTTCCTTTTGTAAATAATACGTATTTATTACTACTTATATTACTTATACCTGATCAAGTGATCATATCTTGGAGTGCACTATAATGTGTCATTGTCAAAATGTTATCGAGCAGATGGTGCCGTCTGATTGAAACCCATATTTTATAATGCTAGTGGCAAAGCCAATTCAAAGGTTCGTACCTATGTCTAATTTTTTTCAAGTTAACGACATTCGTGATCGTATAATATAGGTACCGGTGACAAAGGTTTTATATATTAATCGGAAGTAACTGTTTCGCTTTAAATTATCTTTGTTTAATAATTATCACTTTTCACTTTTGCCTTTCAAAATGCTTGGGTACAGTGAGTGACACCTATCGTTTTAACTATAATCGCAGTACAATATACAACCTTAAAACGTCAAACATGACGATTTGTACTAGGATAACTAAATTCATCGTAGGTAACAAGAGGTGAAGTCAATAACTTAGTTAGAACATAAACATGGTTTTAAGGAATTAATCATAAACGATGTAACTTTGGTAAGTCATGGTTAAATTCTTCCAAAGCCGATATTGAAATTGACTGTTGTCAAGTCGTGGGTAGGGTGAGTTAACGGGAGGAATTATCGCCCGATAGACGAAAACCAAACTTTATTTTCATCATAATTTATTCAAACTATTATTATAAATGGGTGACTTTTAAAAGACTGCACAAATTGAGATATATTATATTGTTCACTAGTATTAATTAAAGATACGTCCATTTTTTTGCCTAAATTATCAAACTTGAGTGATAACGACCGTCAAAAGATTCCTTAAAACTAACAGAATTCATTGACACATTACACTGTTCTACAGTGAAAACAGGTGAGTACTTAATTAATTAAAACAAAAATGAAACGCCAGCGGAAGCGAGAACCGCCCTGCCACTCCTACAAGTATGTAGAATTTTTATGTAGACAAAGTTATTACTTTAAATACATGTAACCGGTGATATAGGGGTAACATTCATTCATAAAAAGAACTGTACTTCAATCATTATGGTATTATCACCCCCGATGTGCGCCCGTAAACGTCAGTTTACATTGTTTAAGTAATTAGAAAATCTACTTGTAGACTTTACCATTTGACATCTGTCTTAGAATTAGATTATTTTCTGACATGTCCAATTACTTCTCTAACAAATTCAAATATGAAAAAAGTTTTCATCAGCAAGGTTGAATTTAGTGTTATGACACTAGAACAAAGCTTGTAGACACTATGGTGTCTACAAGCTTTGTTCTATTCAAAACAACATATCAAAATATGAGCACTCATTTGAAAATCACCTGTATAAATACGACGTTTTCATTATTTTCGTTATTACATCAAAATGCTATGCATGTGGATGTTCTCGTGAGGTTTTCATACGTCACTCGCGTTTAGACAGTTAGATGATTAGGTCAACTCCAAAAGTCGGTTAACGCTTGAACCTTGGCAGCATTCATATGAAGGTTAAAGTGATTACCAATTATTGGCGTAGACTGTATTAGCATGTAACTATAAGCTATATTATTACATTAAGTTAGGTCTGTACACCTTTAAGGTGGCATGTGCCACTAGTTTTTGTATACTTAGATATTTTGAAGAACAGTCAAAGTCAGGATATGTAAAATAAACGAAAACCATATTCGCGTGCATTATTATTTTTCGCCTCAAAATATCTCTACTCATTTAAATCCTTTCTCTTGTTTCTTATCCATGGATACAGTCCTACAGTTGCATAAAACCTTTCCTTTCCTTTCATTGAGTTTCACTTGTTTCATATCAAAAATAACTGACGACCATCAGTCAACTATATTCTTTAATATTACAAACTAATATATAAGAGATTGACATTATGGCAGGATCGTTGCAGATTCTGGTAGAAATACTGTGTAGTGTGTACTGATACTGTTACCTTACCAGCTGTTTTGACTAACACTTGGAGCATAACTTTGTTTCTTCTTCTTCCCGGCTTTATCCCAGTTCATCTGAGGTCGGGCCTCCTTGTGCAAGGGCCCAATGATGTCAGGATAAGGTGAAAGACTTTTAAATCAGTCTCGACAGTTGACCACCAAGTTGCTGGTCTCTGCCTCTAGGTCTAGGTAACTGTTTTTATGTAGTAGGTGTCATAACGGCGCATTATATGTCTTTTCCAGCGAACTCTACTTTCTCTTAGTTTTTCAGATATAGCAGCATCATCATCATCCTAACATTATCCTGGTACCTACAGTTACATCCTGAAGGATGCGAATCTATCTCATTAGATCCATTCCGTAGATCCACTGTGTATCTAATGAGATTTTTTTTTACCGCTAGATACATTGCAATTCATAATGGATCTATTGGGATGTTTTCTTTCATTAGATACATTTTAGCCGGGGTCTGTGAGGAATGGATCTAGTGAGAGTTTATTTCTCATTAGATTGAAATCTAGAATGGATCTAGTGAGAAGTTAACAAAAAATTGCTATTATTTATCATTGTATTAATATTTTATTTGATTTTATTTTTTATTTTATTCCTAATTTAATTCTACTAAATTAATAAATAAAATAATAAATTAATGAGAAAGATTGTATGTGTAGACATTAATTCCTCAATCACACTAAACAATCGATGTACCTACAGTTTATATTAAAATATATGCAAACCTACCCAAATACCTACACTTTTTTTATTAATATTTTTTCTCTAAAATTATTTAAACTCAATTTAATATTGCATAAAAGATAAAATGTAATGAAGTTTGATCACTTCGTACTCTCTACTTTGCTGTTTCATTTATGATTCTTACCTACAGTATAAATGTACACTGTAAAAAAAGGACCTCCCGTAGGTACTCGATCGAGAAAATGATAAAATCACAGATTTCACCTACTGAAATTAAGGCGTTTCCATTTATTTGGAATTTAGGAAGAATAAATTGAACAATCGAGTAGAATAGATCTTATGAGAAATACTTCTTGACAGATCCTTTATTAATAATAGGAATGGATCTAATGAGAAATAAATTGTCACTAGATCTATAATGTATCTCGGGAAACAGATCTAGTGGGAATAAATGCTTACTAGATCCACAGTCTTCAGAAATAATAGATCTAATGAGAAATAACTCTCACTAGATCCCTGATAAATTGTAATCCAATAGATCCAATGAGAAAAACACTGTCACTAGATCCATCATGTATGTCACAAAAAAGATCTAGTGAGAATAAACTCTTACTAGATCCTATAATGAGAAACTAGATCCTAGATCTACAATTCTATAATAAGATTTATAAAAAATCTCTAGCACATAGGGACAGCATAGGAATTACAAGCTTTATATGAATTTGGTCGAATGCTTCATAATTTCAATTAATTATAATAAGTTTTTTCGGTATTTATTTGATCGGCTCACAAGGAAACGAGCCCGAGCGACGGACACAAATAGATGTCCTTGCCTTTTGATTACTTCTGTTTAAATAATATACAATAAAGAATAATACACTTCTTTTTAATCCTAGCTAGTATAATGGCCGGATTTAGACTACCTAATTAATCAACGACTTTTATATTCAATATTTGAAATCCTTCTTGGATTTCAAATATTAAATATAAAAGTCCATTAGAGTAGACCTACTGTAAATAGGATATGTTTTTTTTTCTTAACTGCAAGTAATATTATGTCTACTAAAAGTACCATTCAAATAACCGTGGGATATTTTCTACTAAAATAATAATCCAGTCAAGGGCTATACATATTATTAAGTTATTTTCCTCTTTTCGCTTCTTAAAAAATGTTATCTTCTGTATGCGCTCCTTAATCAATATTAACTTATTTATTCAACGGGTGTCAACCGAGCCGTATACTAAGAACCGATCATTTTTATGTTATATAACTTGTATATTACATGAAAATTATACCATATTATGGTTATAATAAATATTTGAAAATTACATATACAAAACGTTTATTATATAAAATAAGTGACTAAATAGTTTGCAATAATATAAAGTTTTATTATACTGAATGCAAATATATAATTTATTTTTATACCCCACATTTTTTACACACCCTTGGGTTCAAACCTCGGCTGGGATTATTCCCAAAAAAAACTTATGTACGACCCTCTCGGTTTTTAAATAAACTTATGTACGAAATATCATCTGATATTAAGCAGTAAAATTGGGGAAATAGATCTACTGGAAATAAAAATCTCGTATGATCCATTGTCTTTGATCTAATGATAATAAATTCTCAGAAGATCCACGCTTGGTCAGTAAATGTATCTAGAGAGGATAAATTTCTCATCTGATCTATTTTATATAATCTAATGAGAAATAAACTCTCACCAGGTCCATTCCTCACAGCCCCCGGCTAAAATGTATCTAATGAAAGAAAACATCCCAATAGATCCATTATGAATTGCAATGTATCTAGCGGTAAAAAAAAATCTCATTAGATACACAGTGGATCTACTGAGATAGATTCAAGGATGTACGGGGTGCGCTACCTAATCCCAAGATTTGGCGCAGTGACTAGTTTTTACGGAAGCGCTTGCCTTCTGACCTTCCAGCCCAAGGGTAAAACTAAACCTTACTGGGTTTTTTTTTCTTTTTTTGAACCTGACTGTGGCTTAATAGGCCGGGCCTAATAAAGCGACAGGAGTGCGCGGTTGGAGAGTAGCCTGGGGAAAATCCAGGGGAAAACCTCCGGCACGACCACGCGTGTGGTTTGGAACACTGGAATACTCTAAGAGTTTGCGCTCCAGTGAGATTGGTTGAGCGGTTTCACCGAATCTGAGGTGTGCGTAGAATCGAGCTACTGGGAGTTTTGTCGCTGGTTCACTAAACCTAGCCTAGCTGAGAAGAGTTCAGCAAGAAACTCAGCTAGGCCCGACCTGGGTCGGACTGACTCTACCCGGTGTGCGGCGGTACCGGGACGAATAGGGACTATATGTGTCAGTGTTGTCGCGATCGCGCGGTGGACGTCCCCGCCGGCGGGAATGCCTAAGTGTACGCGTCGTGTCAGAGTTGGACGCCGTAAGCGCAGCGTTCCATCTTTCGATGGACGCTGTGATTACGTCCTCCGGGTCCGTAAGTGTGTGCCTAGGACGCCGGACCGTGCGGCCCCTAATCAGTGAGCGCCGAGTTACGACAGAGGGGGGAGGGATGGGAACGTAGTCGCCAGCTTTCCTCACTAACGGATTCCTATGATGGGAAGCGTCGTCAAAACAACGTCTGGCAGTCCGCTTAAAGAAACCATACATGGTGCTAATCCCCATGTCGTGGTGCAGACTGAGATTCGACTGGTACCCCGGAGCACCAGTCGTCCTACGGAGAAACGATTCTGAATGACCTGAAGCGGCTTGAGCAATGTCATAGGCACGTGAGCAAAAGCTACACATGCATAAGACATGATTGGACGAACACAAGTTTTGTAGTGTCAGCTTATTTCTAAGTGACATTTTACTAAACTTGTTAATCATCGGCCCAAGCCTTCCTAGCACGAACAACGCACGGTTGCGTACCCTACTAATGTGGCTACGGAAAGTCAGTTTTCTGTCGAGGGTCGCTCCAAGATATTTGACTTCGTTGGCCCAGGGAATGGGCCGGTCAAACATCTGGATCCGAGCCACACGCCTTTCCGTGCTAACGCGGTCAGACGGGTGGAAGACTATCGCAGTGCTTTTTTCCGGATTGATTTCAATACGCCAAAGATTAAACCAACGACCTAGGTCAGTGATTGCCTCCTGGAGGTATCGCCGGATAAAAGTGTACTTACAATGAGTCGTAAAGAGCGCGGTATCGTCCGTGAACAACCCCAGTTACACTTTAGGGTGCCTGGGAATGTCGTTCGTGAATAACAAATAAAGAGTGGGAGAGAGCACGGAGCCCGGATGGGGTGTGTGTCCGAGTACGTTCCCTCTAGTCTGTATCGAAAGCTTCGATCCCTGAGAAAATCTCGTATAGTGAGTACGAGTCTGTCAGGCATACCGAGAAGATATAACTTGTATATCAGCCTGTTATGCCAGACCTTGTCGAATGCTTTCGCCACGTCGAAAAAGATTGCACCGGTCCTGAGCCCCTGGAATCGAGATAAACCGTCCAGCAGGTGCTCCGTGACGCGGTGCACCTGTTGGACGCACGAGTGCGCGGATCTAAAGCCGAACTGCTCGTCGATGATGACGTTATTCTCAGCCGTAAATCTGAGAATCCTAGTGAGGATCCGCTCATATAGCTTTCCTAGAGAGCTAAGTAAGCTGATCGGCCAATAAGAGTCCGGGGTTTACCGGGCTTCGCTATCCCTATGACCGCTGCACCTTTCCACGCGGCTGCAAAGTGAGCATTGGTCAGCGCGGCATTGAAAATGCCAACCAAAATGAGGAGGGTTTCAGGAATACCTACCACCACGTAATCGTAGAATAAGAAGGTGCACGAAACCCTAATGTTACTTGCAAGTCTAAACGAACCTGTTCTGTGGTAAAATTTTTCAAGCGCAGCAATTTAATTACCGCTTGAGCGGGAATTTTCTCCAGTTTTGACAATTCGCTCCAACAAAACAAAATAAATGTATTCGTTTAAAAATAAAACAATAGTATATTAGTACAGAGGCCGGGAAGGTTGGCAACCGCTTTTCACGCCCGAGGTATGTATAGTGCTTTTCTCAAACATGCAATGAAATAAATTAAAAAAAACTCCAAGAAAAAACTTTCTAAATAAACTAAAAGCAGATAAGACCAAAATAGTATATTATGCAACTGGTGTATAAGAAGGGTATAAAAAGGCGAGTGGTGTGGGTTGCGATGTGAGCCTTGGCGAACATCGCAAGTAAAAACACCACGAGCCTTTTTATACCAGTTATACACCGTTGCATACAATACTTTTTCTACGACTTACTTCAAATAAAAAGTAAGTATTTTCTGACTTTTCGTGAATCATATTTCCCCTTAGTAATTATGCAACTTACCTACGCAATTTCTTCAGTGCTGCTCTGTAATGCTATATAATTTCTACGTGGATTTTTAAAAGAATCAACGTACCTACACGTCTTCATGAACACAAAAAAATCGTTTTATTTAAGTAATATAATCATTTATCAGCTTGAATGTTTTCGTTTTCAATTAAGAATTTGGTGGGAAAACAAAAATATGACACTTTGTTTATGCTTTGCTTTTTTTTATTTATTTGCTAGACTTGGCATCCGACCTAAGCTGAATTCAAATCCGGATCGAATCTTAATTCGTTTTCATAAATATATCCGAAAATAGATAAAACTTGTTAAACAACACAAAAAAGATGATAAATGTATGTATTCATATTAGTAAATAATATATTATGCATTAATTAATTCATAAAAATTATAGCAAAGTTGCGTTAAGTTGGCCGCACTGATTTTAATCATAAAAGTTTCACTTGAACGCACCGAAGAAACATAGTATTTGTAGTAGTCTGTGGCACCCAACCCTGCTTTTAGTTTTCATTAAAGTAGGGTAAGGAGTGTGTTTTTGGGCAATAGATTAGATAGACTTTGTACAGAATAAATAAAGTATGTCTTTATATTAGAGTTCATGATTGCGTAAGTCGCGAGTAGTACAGGAGTAGAAAAATATAATTAACACATATATTACTTTATTTCGTTCAATTTCCAACTCGAATTGAATATAAAACACTACTACTACATAAATATACTAAAATGGTCGTAGTACGCTTCTGAACGAAACGTTAGGATCGACCTACCCTATGGAACGACACTGACAGTTTGTCATTCTTCTCACTATCAAAAATTATAACCACTTTTAATTTTTTTATGAATGCTTAAGGTGGGTAGATAAACGTAACTTATTTAAGAAATGTACATTTCTTCATCGCTATTGTCATGTCGGAACTCATATTTAAATAGGTAACAAATTCCACAACGCTTAAATCCAATTACAGATTGAAAAAAAATATACAATTTTGCCTCCAAAATGATTTAAAAAATACCTTCACGGTTTGAGTAGACATTTTTACCGTTAATATTTAGATGAAATATTTTAAATGTGTATTTTTGGTAGTTAAATTTGCAACTAAAATTATTGTACTGTGTTAATAATGGGTTATTTATTATGTTCATGTCGATTTTATATAAATAAAACAGCAAAATATAAAAGAACTTCGTTTTTTTTTTTGAATAATCGTAGTGGCAGAATGTCATGATGAACCAAAAAGCAAATAATTGCTTATGGCTGAACGCCGTGATGCTGTGTCACAAATAAATGTGGAATGGAAATTAAAAAAGAGCACCTTGCAGGCCTAGGCCTCCAACTTTGTATGAAATTCCTTTAAAGGCCTATCGTCTAACAGCACCCGAAACGTGACACTTCGCAGCCTAGTATAAGGTACATAACCTCAATAATTCATTGCATGTTTGAGAAAAGTACTATTACACATGGCAATACAGGCCAATATTTTTGACATCTATATCATTCTCATTACGTATCGAACACCCCACGTATGGCAATTATTTCGAACCATGAGATCTTCGAGAAGACAGTGCGGTTGCCAGTTTTGTTGCACTTTTAGCACCACCCAGGGGCATTTAAGACTGCAGAAGCCATTGATATACTTAATCCTCTGCCAAAGGCATAGGAGAAAAATCTGCCACGTTATTAAAAACTACTTCATTAATCGACTATACGTCAGTCTCGAAATCGTTCCCGGCGTGTCAAGAGCTCGTGTATTGCCGGCTCCAGTCTTATCCTTACTTCATGAATGTGAAATTGGTAAATTTATAGCCATGCGATAATTGCCTAGACTAAAAGTTTGTAAGATCGATGTTTATTGCTCGAATTTAGTGTTTTGATTGTCCGTGCGTGATTGTTTTAGTGTAGGTGCGTAGTAATGGGAGAATGTTTTACAAGTGTGCATAGTTTTTTACATGTGTGTTACCTCGGCTCCTCCAAAATTTGGGGAAATACTTTGTTTAAAAAGACGTGCTGAAGGCGTCTCCTGTCTTGTATGCTCTAACCCAGGCGCCCAGGAAGCCCAGGCGTCACGTGTAGGCACGTGTAGGGTAGCGATGGCAGGGTGACCACTACGTCCGACCACCCGGTTTTCTAGGCTTTTTTCTAGTTTTTCCCTGACCATAATCTTAAATGTAATAAATGTAAAATATATAATTTGAATAGGTTTTTTCAGAATTATCTGCTAGTACCTAAATTACAATTTATAAATACAACGAAATAATACAAAAACGGAAATAATAAGAAGTAGTATCTGAATAGCTCAGTTGGTAAGAGCGAAAGGATTTTTAGACGGAAGTCGTGGGTTCACATCCTACGTCAGGTGACGTTTTTGTACTGTTTAATTGTACTTATATATAAAATATATTTTAATTTGCTGTCAGACAGTTCTACAGTTTCAATTTCCCAATAATTCATTTGATTTTTGACCATTTTTGTTAAAAGCTGTACAGGAAAAACCAATTGAAACAGTACTACCTCTGACTACTGAATTTATTGGATATATGAAATGTATCATATAATATAATCCAGCGTGAAAAACTAAATGTGTCAGATTCTCTTTACCTAATGTTAGACCGGTGGAAACTAATATTCTTTTAAATAACGAGTGTTTAGAAATTGTAGATAAAGCAATATTCTTAGGTATAACATTAGACAAAAATCTACAATGGAGTCCCCATATAGCCATTATGGCACGTAAATTAAGTTCAGCCGCTTATGCTATTAGAAAAATCAGACAACTGACCAATGTAGAAACGGCTCGCTTAGTTTATCACAGCTATTTTCATAATGTCATGTCGTATGGTATTCTGGTTTGGGGTAAAGCAGCTGACAAACAGACAATTTTTGTGTTACAAAAAAGAGCCATTCGCTGCATATATAACCTGGGCTCACGTGAAACTCTAAGAGATCTCTTTAAAGAAATTAACATTTTAACAGTAGCATCCCAATACATCTATGAGAATATTATTTATGTCATAAAGAATCGAGAATCATTCTGTAAAAATTCTGATATCCATAATTTTAATACCAGGAATAAAAATAAAATTGCCACTAACAAGTTTCGTGTCCGTAAAGTTTAAAAGTGTTTTGTAGGTCAATGTGTTCGTTTTTATAGTAAGTTACCCGATGAAATTTTGAATTTACCCTTTCCAGCTCTTAAAAATGACCTAAAAAAAACTTTGATGTCAAAGGCTTATTATAGGGTTGAGGACTATCTAACAGACAGAAATGCATGGCCCAAACCAAATACCTAAATAGCGTAAAGAGTCTAATATTTTCATTGTATCTAGTTGACACATTTCTTGCAGGAAAGCATATCAAACGATTCGACATGTTTTGTTTTCTTGTGTAACTACACATTGTAAATACCTATTGTTATTTTTTCCTCATTTATTAAATTCTCTTTTGTTTACCACTCAGATTTACTTAAGTAGGTTAAGTAGTATCATTGTAATAAGCATATTTTTGGAGAAAATGACTGACTGTAGTTTCTTTCGGCATTTCGTCTCGGCAGTGGTCTCATGAGAAACGCTAGTAGTTTTTGACTGTCAAAAGTGCCATTGCGCCCTACATGCAGAATGAAGTTCATTTATTTCATTTACATAAAGAGACATTTTTTATTCCCTGACCTCCAATAAATTTCCCTGACAATTCCCTGACTTTTCCATGACTAGCGAAATTCCCTGACTTTTCCCGGTTTTCTAGAAAGTGGCCACCCTGCGATGGGTACTCCCTATGGGCTAGGTACTTCGCTCCCCTTTTTCAAGTTAGTGGGCAACATGACTGTTAGAAAGTTCTCAAGCTGCCCGAAGGCCTCCAACTTGGCTTAACAACTGCTGCCATAGACAGCCGGGGTGAACGGCTTAACGTGCCTTCCAAAGCACGGAAGTTAGTAAGCACTCAAAGCGGTCACCCATCCAAGAACTGACCCCGGCCCGTGTTGCTTAAACTCGCATACAGCACGCGGGAGCGGCTGGGCCACGAGCGCTCCTGAATGAATAGAACTACAAAATCTTCTAAAAATCTACGTCTGTGAGTCCTCATCAGTATTTTTAATTTGTCAAAATGAGACGTTATGCAAAATCGCCTATTTCGCTCACAAGTGTATGAGGGCTCGGGACGAAACGGGAAATAGAAATATCTATTCGCTGGAATACGTTTAACGGACGAGGTCTACAAAACTATGCTGGTTATCTCAGGATCAATATGTATATGTAGTATCATTTTCGACTCTCTCTACTATTCGCATCTAGCATAACTTGACCCGGAGATTCGTAACGACGATGTTAAACTTCACTAGGTATTATCAGGATAGAACGCATTCATATGCGTTTAACGTGGTGACATTCATGCTTAGGGAAGTACTAGTTTATGTAAAAAAAAAAGAATATCAGTTTAAGTCATTTATTTCTTATTAAGTATACAAAATTATAGAAGTAAATTCGTAGAATTTTTAATTCCTCAACTTCAACGTGCATCGAATACGACCACTGTGATCTTGATTAAGGACAAAAAATGTAATTAACTTGGGATATTCAGGGAAGTCTTCGTTACTTAGTAAGTAGGTACATAATATGCAGAGATTTCCATACTCGGTTGTGGCTTCGAAATAGGGGTATCATTAGATGCTTATGGAACCTATGATTTAGTCACATTGTATTTTTAGGTATGTAGTATGGCAGTCTTAGTAAGCCAGCTCTGAAAAGCTAAATAGGTATTCAAGTTGTTTAGTATTGTTAATTTGTGTTGGTATGCAGATGACACAGTAAGCATGCTTTTTTTTATAGGTTTAATTATGTTGTAGGCGTCTATAGGCTGCGGTGGCCGCTTACCATCAGGTGCACCGTACGCTTGTTTGCCACCGGTATGTATAAAAAAAATATTGTTGTAGGTAATGTAAATACCTATTACCCGTTGAGGGTGCAAACTGAAACATTTGTCATGCAATAACTAATGTAAAACTCAAAGAAAACAAACTTACCAAGAGTCACGAATGTCACGACGATACGTGTATGTTTGTCTTACGTGTAAGACAAATCAAGCAACATTGATATTAATATAAAGATAAGAAAAAAATAACATTGATTAAATTAATGCGTAAAATCATGCAAAATGAAGTAGTATGACTAAGGACCGACACCAAGGAAACTTATACGTTGAAGTTCGGCAACAAAACACTTGTATAGCGACACACAGAATCATACGCGTTTATGTCGGACATCGTCACTCTCGCTTAAGCCAAGGATTGGTCACACAGCGTCCGCGATTCAAGCGCGACACCGCGTAACGCGACTGCTGCGCGGTGTACGATAACGTCCCGCTCGTGTCACGCAGCATGTGTGGCGTCGCTAACCTGTTACATTACGTTACGTGTGCAGCGGTCACGCTGCGCGGACGTCGCGCACGCTATGTGACTAGGCCTTTATGTCCTACTGGTAGGGGACGAATGATAAAATAAAACCGACATAAACGCGATCATGCTAGCTAGGTCTGTTAGGGCCGGCGCTAACTGGATCAGCACAGATAAGATTTTAAATTCCTTGAAGTGTAAGTATTGTACTTTATATGGAAATAAAAATAAAATTCAAGTTTCAATGCACACAACTGCAGCGAGAACCGAAATTGAACCAATAACAAAAATTAGAATCCTTTCTACTGCACTGACACGGCATGTATATGTCGTGTAATATGCTGCACAAAGTACTAGCATGGCCTATTCTAAGTGGCATGAAGTGGGCACAATGTAGAATAACTTCCTCTGAGCCTGTACTCTGAACTTCGAAATGCGAACTTCGTATCGTGCCGTCCCTTTCACCCTACGTACGTTAGTGAGAATAGATCGGAAGTATAGAAAACTTTCAAATTAATAGCGCTCAGATGAGATGCTTTACTTGATATCTGTTATTCCGATCTTGCTATTCCGAAATTTGAAATCCGAACTTCGTATCGTACCATCCCTTTCATTCTCGTGTTATAAACTATATGACTGACCGGGACGGCACGATACGAAGTTCGGAGTGGGCCCTCTGGGGCCTCTGTCCCAAGAGAAAATTATTTCACCACCCGTTTTGAACTCCTGGTTGAGTGTAGTAAGAAAATTAACAATTTTTGAGAATGGTTTATGTCCGTCTTCAGTGTGTGTGAACCAGTTTGATAAATAACGTATAACTTCTGTAAATAAGACAATTTCCGTGTGACATATGTTATGGTACCTATATTACATTATAATTGCATAGCTCAAACATATGATGAATTATAAATAACAGCAGTTTATATCTTTATGCCAATTTCACTTGAAATCTTATCTATGATCCCAGAGAAATCTTTCCACTCTTAAACGCAAAAAGATATAGCAGTAAGAAGAAAAAGAATGGGTTAACATTATATAAGAAATAAAAATATGTGACAACAAGCCCATGCAAAGTTTAGTATTTCGTTATTATCACAGTTCACATTACACGCAATAAAGCAACTCTACTGCTTGAAGTTGAAATTGGATTCCATACACAAATGCATGGTCAACAACTCACAAGTAGGTGGTGGGTAGGTAGTCCAAATGGAATAAATAGACTATGTTATGAAAAGAGATAGAAAGAGAGGTTAGGCACAGCAAAATGTCATCTTGCTCAAATTTGGAGCAGCCCAACTGCGTGCTGGATTGCAGAAGACCACAGCCATAATAACATCTACTATACAAGTATGCAGTGTTGTCTTCCTGGAGGTGAGCAAGGTTGCCAGAGCTCCCAAGGATGCAATGTATTGAGAGCGAGGGACCTAAATTTGTCCCTTCTGCTATTAACACAGTGCATCTTCAAATTTTATAAAGGGTTGGCAACGCCTACATGACCCCTTTGCAGTTACGGGCACTTATAGGCTGCGTTGGCCACTTACCATCAGGTGAGGTGGACTGTACACTTGTTTGCCATCGGCATTGTATTGAACAAAACCAGATGTAAAATTTTGCCAAGATAACTAGTCAAGTTTATTTGGGTGGAAAGGCTACTTACTAGTACTGATATCAAGAAAGCATAGTTTTATACATGGATCTTCACGAATTTCATTATAGCTTGTGATTGTGATGTGTGAATTTCATTGAGATTTAGTTAAGTCGTCGTCTCCTGGCGAAAAAATTAACAATAGGATTCATTAGTAATGATCCCTGGGATCCGAGGGACCGGTAGACGACGGGTGACATAACAACAACAATAAACCCACCATTAGAGCGTGCCGTGGCTAGTTTACTATTTGAGATTAAGCTAAGAAAATTTCTAAAAAGGATACATCTTTTAGTCCTCTTCTTGTACATAATCCGGTAGCCGCATTCTCGACATCTAATGGGATCTCTTGGTTTAATTTCATTTTCTCTGTGGCATTCTGAAAACATGATAATATATGTATATACTGTACAATAATCATTTAGTTGTTTATAAGTGAAAATGTTAATAACTACCTCCACAAACGTAAATCATGGGGACTTTTGTCACAGATTGCTCTTTGTTAGATGTATCTGCCATTATTATTAGTTATTAATACCAACTAAACTATATCCAATAAAAAGAGCAACCTTAAATTTAATCAATGAATAATAATTCGCTAGCGATAACAGTCAAAGCACATGTAGAGCATAGATAAGAATGTATATAACTGAAAATGTAGAGGCAACACACTACATAGGGCACGAACCTGTGTTGCCAGATGATTTTACGTTCCGTTACGCGCATCTCTTAAAAATAGTACGCAAATTTAAGTTTGAGTACGCAGTGCTAAATAAGCTAAAGAAAATTAAGAAAACGTCAAGGTGCCAAAAGCACAGGAGTGCTACCGCGACCACGAAGTTTTGTTCTCTCTGTCACACTTATGTGCAAACTTGCAAGTGCGACAGAGATGGAAAATTTCGAGTGCCGTTCGCGGCAGCAGCACAGCACAAACCAAATCAAAACTGCGGCTCTGATTTATAATAGTTATAACCATACAGTACAGTCAAACAAAATCAAACTGTAATGTAACACTCATATGTTCAATTTTGCCTTGACTATTATGGTGCCTTAATGTCATTTGAATTTGTAAACTAGCTTCGCCCAATGAAAAAGGAATCAGATGGAAGCGACATACCTACAGCAAAAGTGTGGCCGACGCCATATTGCGATAGCTACAAAGATGGCGGTCTCTAGTGCTGAGAAGACAAGTTTTTATATATGTGACGATCCAAATCAAAAGGGACCTTATGGCGGGATTTAGTTTCTGAGATAATCTAAGTTTTGTGAAATGTGTCAGAAAAACGTTTTTTTCTTTTATTGCTTTAATAAAAAGAACGTTATTAATAGTATCTTTTCAATTAACTCACTTTGGTATAGGTCAATAATTAAGGGTTTTAAATCCCTGTTAAGTTTAGTAGAAAAGGGACCTTATGGCGAGATGATTTAATTATACAATAAAAAATTTTTTTTAGGTCCTTATTAACATCTGGTAATTACGTACATTCGATAAATATATTCCTTTTGCATTTTCGCATAGGAATCATCATCATCATCATCATCATCATTTCAGCCGAAAAACGTCCACTGCTGAACATAGGCCTCCCCCAAGGCTCGCCATTTAGACCGGTCCTGTGCCATTCGTTTCCACCGGATTCCCGCGACCTTCACCAGGTCACCACTCCACCTCGTCGGAGGCCTACCGACAGCTCGTCTTCCGGTGCGTGGACGCCACTCAAGCAGTTTCTGGCCCCATCGACCGTCAGTCCTGCGAGCAATGTGCCCTGCCCACTGCCACTTAAGTCTCGCAATTTTGAAGGCTATGTCGGTGACCCCAGTTCTGCTACGGATAGCTTCATTCCTATTTCTATCACGCAGAGAAACCCCGAGCATAGCTCTTTCCATTGCTCTTTGGGTGACCTTGAGCTTTCTTATGAGGCCCACCGTTAGCGCCCCTGTCTCGGATCCATATGTCATCACTGGCAACACACACTGGTCAAAGACTTTTGACTTTAGGCACTGCGGTAAATTGGACGAGAATACACTGCGAAGCTTCCCGAACGCTGCCCAGCCGAGTCGGATTCGACGAGTGATCTCTTTCTCGAAGTTGGACCTACCTAACTGGACTGTTTGTCCCAGGTATACGTACTCGTCAACAACTTCGAGCGCAGAGCCGCCGATTATTACGGGAGTTGGTACAACATGGGCATTAGACATGACCTTCGTCTTGTCCATGTTCATTTTCAGACCAACTCGCTGCAGTGGAACAGGCTTTGTTTCCTGGTCCTGTAGTCGGACGGACATGGTGGCGTTTTCGTACAGGCACTTCAGGACTTCGATATACCGGTAGTCAACTTGGCACCTCTGGAGAGACTGCAGTACAGCCCAAGTCTCGATCGAATCGAAGGCTTTCTCGTAGTCCACAAATGCTAAACAAAGTGGCAAGTTATACTCTTCGGTCTTCTGTATAACCTGCCGCAAGGCATGTATGTGGTCTACGGTATTGTAGCCTTTTCGGAATCCGGCTTGTTCGGGAGGCTGGAAGTCGTCAAACCTGCGCGCGAGACGGTTCGTGATGACTCTCGAAAACAGCTTGTAAACATGGCTCAGAAGTGAGATGGGTCTATAATTCTTCAGCAGTGTTATCGCCTTTTTTGAAGAAAAGCACCACCACAGTTCTGTTCCATGCTTGCGGCGTTTTCCCCTCGTGAATTACAGAACTAAACAGCGTTTGAAGGGCTCTGAGGACAGGTTTACCGCCCGCCTTCAGGATTTCGGCTGTAATTCCGTCGTCACCCGGGGCTTTGCCGTTCTTCAACTGTTTGAGAGCCATACTAATCTCATACAGGCTGACGTCCGGGATATCTTCGGTATAGTGTCGGGTTAATCTAGCTCTAGGGTCTTTGGCTAGATCAACGACGGGTCTTCGGGTGGTTGTGTATAGCTGCCCATAGAACCTCTCAACTTCACGCAGAAGCTCAGGTTTGGAAGAAATGATCCTGCCATCGTCGGTCTTCAGCTTAGTCATCTGGCTCTGCCCAACAGACAGATCTCTAACGAAAACCTTAGAGCCTCTGTTGCGCTCAATAGCCTCTTCAACACAGTTAGTGTTAAGTCGGCGTAAATCGCGCCTCAGACACTTCGAGATCTGTCTGTTGAGCCGCCGAAAGCGAGACGCATCATCTGGAGACTGCAGGATCATCTCACGTCTTACATCCATGAGCTTCAGAGTGAAGTCAGAGATCTTCTGGGTCTCGCATAGGAATAATGCAAAGGAAATAACTTTGCTGTTTGTACAGACTGTACCATACCTATTTGTAGATTGCATACTATACCTTTCTAAATTCATATTTTTATGTTGACCAATATTATTATTACTTGAATACAATAATAAAACCGATTTGCGACTGTCGGCAATTTCAAAGTGAATTGCGGGGTAGCCGTGTTCTATGTATAATACACGTGATTTGCCAGAAATAAATTTTAATCGCACTCTGTCTGACCCCCGAAATGAAGATTTTGCAAGAATCGTGGCATTCGAATTAGAGTGCATGCCCGAAAACCAGCGTACTAAAGCGTATTCAACAATATTTGACACTATTCACAAGTCCCAAACGCCCGCTGTAGAGTCTCTTCCCATCGCTGATAGTAACCAAAACGAGTTCGCTGGTTTGAGTGCATCACAAAATAAAGGGATATTAAAGAAAAGAGTCCTTAAAAATATAACAAACGAGGCTTTTTAGAGCACTTTTACTAAAGGCCGCCGTAAGGGCCCTTTTATTAAATCTTTCTTTCTTACTAAAGTTTTTCATCGTTGATTTGAAATCCAACCGATTACGAAATATATATTTGATCTCTAATGTCACTGTTAAATTAGTTGCAAGTAAAATTATGACAGAATTGCACTAAAATATTGATATTTCATGTTTTAATTACATAATTGGGTTTAGTGTCTCCCATAAGGTCCCTTTTCTCTGAAGTATGGCGAAAATGATACCGTTCCTACATAAATAAAAATTGTTAAAACTTTTAGATTTAAGGCAAATTATGTTTGTGAGGTTGATAATTATGTTGATACATGTAAACTTTATGACGTTATTATGAATAAGTGTAAGGATTTTGTTTAAAGAGTCTATTTTTCATAAAAAAATTGAAATGAAGAAAATAAATAAAAATAACTGTTGCATCTTAGATATTTTAGTTTTAGTTGTATGTTTGATTTTCCCCAATAAATATAATTACTAGATCGTCGAAAATAGCTAAAACTATAGTAGAATGTGAGAGTTATTGTATTTTCAATGCTTTGTCGATAATTTGCACCTTGTTGTGTTTGGGCGTCACTAGCTCCCAAAGTAGGAAAGCTCATGTACAAATTATGTGATATTCCGTTAGATTACATCATGGTCAATTGTATTATACCATCAGCTACATAACTTCACACTATAAGGTAGGTTTTTGGAACTCCGAACTTTATCTGTAATTTTCTTGAAACTGGAGATATCGATGGATCGACTTTAAAAAATTATAATAAAATAAATAGAAAAGCTAGGAGGTTGATTCTTGAAATAATAGTTAGGTCTATGATTCTAGATTTTATTTCTGTAGATAACTCATTTCCGCCACAAGGTCCCTTTCCATGTGGACTACCACATATATAACGATATCGATAAACCAAAAGAAAAGTAACTTTTTATCACATACTACTAAACGTATACGTTGTTAAGGCCGTTGTCTCCCAGCGAAAAAAATAAACATAGCATTCTTTTGTAATGAGGCCTTGGATCCCAGGGACTGGTAGACGACGGGAGAATACATATTGTCGTCGTCGACGACAAAGATATCGAGACATTTGGCTTATTAATAATAATAATTATTATTATTATTGTAGCAGAATAATTATATAAGTATACTCATAGGAAGATTATTCTTTATATTTTAAATAAAACAACAATCATACAAAATCATAGTTTTCTTAGCTACTATTTTCATTTCCATCGGAAAGGGACTTTTCTCAAAAATGGCCCGCAAAGTGAACGTTACTTGCTACATACTGGAAGGTAAAGTGGTTTAAGGTCAGATCAGAATTAATGCACATAAGCTGTTTGCTATTGACTACAGGAGAGATGACTTTTGGTTTTTCGACTGTGTATGACCCTTTTATATATTAAAAATGTTAAATATAAGTTCACTACCTTTCCGTGTAACTGTAATGGTATTGCATCATCTCGCAGTCTAATAATATTCAATATCTTATTGAATGCACTTTCATGAAAATGTAAGGAGCATATATATATTTCTTTTAGATTTGGCTTTATATTTTCGGTTCCAATAGCTTCTAACCATTTCTTTCTTTTAAATTCACTTCTTGGTAACCTGAATAAAATTCGTATAATTTCACTCACTACAATGTCATTTATGATACAGGTGTTAGGTACATAAACGAAGTTTGCCTATACTATCAAGGGTGGTTGCGTCCGCATCTACAAAAAATCTATGCGGAGTTTATGCAGATGCGGATGTTGAACAAGTCGCTACAGGAACGACTTAGCGGAGCGCGTGTGACTGGCGAATATTTCTATTTTATGGCCTAACATTTCTAGAAATCGACATAATAATCACATCACTAGTTACCAAAGTAACCTATTTTTATAGTCGAAAATAATCGAAACAAACCCTTATTTTATTCTCCTTTGCCACTAATCGTATTCTTTGGACGATTATTAACTAAATACTCACCAGAAGAAGTTGATCATCTTAATAATAACAAATATTTCAGTGAAAATGTAAACATACCGGTGAATTGACAAACTTTTCTGGTTTTCAATATTTGTCGCGCCACAGCCAACGACACTGCACTTACGCATTATGTACTTGATTAACAGAATCACTTCACATAATTATAAAGCTGCGATGTCTTGTAAATCTATGGTATTTTTAAATTTAAACAAAATCAGTTCAAAACACCGACACAGATCCGCCATTTTTGTCACTTGCTTGCATTGCTGACCGGCCACAGTAGGTATTGGGTAGGTACGTAAAATGAAAAATGTTGCCATAGCAGCACATACTGAAGTAATGTCATCTTTTTCATATATGGAATAAGATATTGGTTAGAAAGTGACAAGGTTTGTTTTACTCTTTCTGCACCGAAATGCCTCGTATTTATATAACTTATTGCATGTATAGAACATTACACCTAGTCCACTCTTTATTACGTCATTGGCTTCGCCATTTTCAGTGTCACTGTGTCACTTGTGTCACTTGTAGGGCATGCAATATCGGACAGTTTTTCAATTCCGGAATTGTTTTCGATATTGGCCCTCAATTCCGGAATTCCGGAACTGTTTCCGGAATTGGGATTAATTTTTTCAACTAAATGGATGTCACCAAAATGTATTAAAAATATGGATAATTATCATTTTATATGCAATAATAAGTAAAAATAAATAAAGAAATTTGGTACTTTGCCTTACCACATCTTCATTTTCAATTTACTTTTTCACTTTACCACATTACATAAAAAGCATACAAACACAGGTGAGGTGGTGCTGTTCTTCAAGAATGGTGACAACACCCTACTGAACAACCACCGAACCATCACGCTTTTGAGCCATATCTACAAGCTGTTTTTTTCAGAGTCATTACGAGCCGTCACGCACGCAGGTTAGATGAATTCCAGCCTCCCGAAAAAGGCGGTTTCCGAAGCCACCATACCATAGTACCATAGATAGACCACGAACCACATCCATAGGCTCAGTTAAGTTATACAGAATATTGAAGAGTAGCATTTGCACCTCTATATTGAGTGTTTGTGGATGATGAGAACATCTTTGATTCGATCGAAACCTGGGTGATATTACAATCTCTAGCGGGGAGTCGGGCAAGGAGATGTTGTTTCTCCTTAGGCCCGGCAGCGTTCGGGAAGCTACGGCACATCACTTCATCCAATATTCCGCGTCTCAAGACGAGGGTCCAGTGTGGGACCAGTGTGTGTTGACAGTGATGACATATGTCACTTAACGTGGTCGCTCACCATGGGCCTCATAAGAAGTGACTGAGAGTGGGGAAAGCTCGCGGGAGTGAGTGAGCCGACTGATGCGGGTAACGTAGGACTGGTCATTGTGTTCTGGCGCTCTTTGGGGAGGCCTAAGTTCAGTAGTGGACGTCTTTCGGCTGATATGGTGATCATACGATGATGGTCTTCACCAAAATGAAATCATGAAAACTGTAATCAATGTATTGCTTGGTTGAATGGATAATGCTGTCGGTTGAAGATGAACCTCCCAAAAGGAAGTCTACTTCGTTATCGCACTGACGTCAACCTCAACAAGTTGGCCAGGTTCAAAGCGCGCATGTTGTATGCGCTCATAAAGTGCGATGGTGTACGCGGATAACTTGTGCTTCCTTACGAAATGACAAGACCACTTTCAGCCGCTTGTGACTGAATTTCACGAGTCTTGCTCTAAGCTAGGTTTTCACTTGGATAACATGAAGGATGGCAGAGAAGCCAAGTGCCCACCGCCCTTGCGAAAAAAACTACTGACAAGTATGACCCATGTCGACGTACATAGCGGGACGGTACAGAATGTTTGCCAAACTCTACGTCAATGTCATGCAATGACAATGGCATTGTCATCCAAAACCTAGTTCGAAGTCCCGTCTCTTAGAACTTAGTGGTTATATTCTCTTTGGTTTTTTTTTAAATGGTTTATCTTCCCCTACAAGTCGCATTTCTCAACCGATTCTCGTGAAATTTTGTGAGCAGGCTTGGTAATTACATAGAATTTTTAGGTAGTCAGTAAAATTTTTCAAAAATAAAGGTATTTTCAATGATTTCGCATGTTTTTACTGGCGGATTTCGGTTTGTTCTCCTCTACAGGTCGCGTTTCTCAACCGATCCTATTCTCGTGATTTTTTTTTGAGCTGGTTCGATAATTTTATACATAGATTTTGTTGGGTCAGTTTTGGAAAATTAAAGATTTTTTAAAAATGTATGTTGTCTTCCTCTACAGGTTTCATTTCTCAACCGATTTTCGTGATATTTTGTGAGCAGGTTCGGTAATTAATGTATGTTCGGTAGTTAATGTATGTTTTTTTGTCGAGTGAGTTTCTGGAAATTAAAAAAATATATATTTTTTGACACTGAATTTGTAAGTTTCTGAAGGCGAATTTCGGTTTGTTCTCGTTTATCTACAGGTCGCATTTATCAACCCATTCTCGTGAAATTTTGTGAATAGATTCTATAATTATATAGAATTTTTGTCGAGTCAGTGTTTAGGGACTTAAAAAAAAATAACTCGCGTGGTTGAACCTCACAAAGCCGCTAGTATTATTACAAAAACATACGAAAATACGGCGGATTTTGATAACTATCTGAACGTAGATAGATTTAATCAATCTTTGTATTTTATGGCCCCATCGGTATTGCCGATGATTCCGCCAACGTCAAAGTTAGAAAAAACACGTATTTTTTTCGTTTTTAACAATTTGACCGGCGACTTTCGATTGCCAGGTTAACTCAGAAGAGAATTTAAAACATGAATGTAGATTGCTGCGATGCCATTTTTGACACTGACAGCGACATACATGACAAAAAGAAGACACCCAAACAGCGAATGACCAAAAGGGACAGACATATGATAAGCTGAATAAATTGAGATGTATCAGAATCAGAAGGCTGATACATCCATTAACACGATTCTGACATGTCATAGTCGTGGTGTATATACATTGGCGCGAAATTTTAATTAAGCCTATTTATTCATAGATGACGTGGCACAGGCCGGTGACAAACATGGTCTAAGAAAACAAGGTCTGACAATAAGGATCTTGACACGAGGTCGAGTTGCCGCTTTATAGTAACAAAAAAGATAATTAAGGGAAAGAAATCTGCCGTTTACATGCAAAATAAATTGTTTACGCATCAAAATTGGCATTTACTTGTTTAAGCACACAAAATAGGTCAAGTTGAACATGAATGTACCTAATAATTTAATAAAATACTCATAGAATACATGAAAGTCAGGGAGTATCATAATATACTACTGGCAACACTGCTTACTCACACACACGAGCGTCATGTCAGTCTCTTTGACATTAACTGCGATCTCGCTCCGATGTACTGATTTGCATATATCGCTCTCGGTCGGTGTCAGTTAAAGCAGTAATTGCCAAACTTTTTTGCGGTGCGGTTGCTAATAAGAGTTGATGAAGGTCAGATTTTAAAATGGTTGGCTGTTCTATTCGGAACTGTAAGAGTAGAAGTGTTAAAGGCGGAACCTTATTGTTTTTCTACACTTCCACAAAACGAGTCAGTAGGCAACGAATGGCTTCACTATTGTGGAACGAAAACAACGAAAAAAAATGGTACACCGTACTACGTAAAGTTATTTGTTTTCTTAATTTGTGAATTTTAATGTTGTTGGGGGTCCTTTTTATTCAGTCAAAATATAATTTTGACACTAAATAATAAGAATAGTGATGTGACTAAGCCGATACTTGACAATTGGAATATCAACCTATTATTTGCAAAAAACCGCAATCGTTGTGTCATGTTGTTATACTGATTGAATATAGCTGGTATAGATGATTAGAATTCATATTATTTGGCAGGGAGACATGCAAGACAATTAAGGCCAGATGCCTTACCCTATATACCTTTTTTTGTAATTTTGTTTTTTATACAGTCGTTTAATATAATTTATATCCTATTTTTTAAGTAAGACAACTATTTTTCCCCAAAATACAAAGTTTGAGAACCATCGATAGCAGGGAGTCCGAAGGTCGTGTCACCCACACTAC
The DNA here is from genome assembly GCA_963556455.1 of Epiblema foenella. Taxonomy (NCBI): domain Eukaryota; kingdom Metazoa; phylum Arthropoda; class Insecta; order Lepidoptera; family Tortricidae; genus Epiblema; species Epiblema foenella. The sequence continues at coordinate 13,798,211 of OY747102.1, forward strand.
TAAACGATGTTTCCGTTTGCCGTACCTGGCGAAGTATATTATTGTACCATGGGTGACAAATAATACGCGATGAGCACCAGACACGACACTCATATAATAATACCACTACTGATCGAGACGGTCATATACAACTTTGTATAAAGGCGTCAGAGTTACATATCATTTGTTGTCTCTGTCATGTTAGGGAGGTAATTTATGGTAAACCGTCAGCCATCTTAAACAAGTACTCAATTTATCTGCATAAGAACTATTTCGTCCATCTGAAATGATGTTTTGCTTACCTGTGAGTGATACATGGATTTGATTAAAATTAGAGTAAAATAAAAATGATGATATTATTATATTTAATGGTGCTTCATGAGTAATATTTTGGATATTTGATCGTCTTCGGTGATATGTAGATTTTTAGGGTTCCGTACCCAAGGGTAAAACGCCCTATTACTAAGACTTCGCTGTCGGTCCGTCTGTCACCAGGCTGTATCTCATGAAACGTGATAGTTACACAGTTGAAATTTTTACGGATAATGTATTTCTGCTGCCGCTATATAAAATAAATATTTACGGAGGCTCCCACATAACAAACCTGATTTTTTTTTTGCTGTTTTATAGATACTAGTACGGAACCCTTCGTGCGCGAGTCCAACTCGCCCTTGCCCGGTTTTTATGATTGTTTTTTTAGTATTAAGACAGGTTTGGATATGTTATTAAATGAAATTTAAATTAAGTAACTTTTACAGTCAAAATGTAACATTTCGAGAAGCGAAACGTAACTTTAGACCCAAGGGCCCTGGGGCGCTACCGCGACGGCAAACGAAGTTTTCCCTCTCTGTCGTACTTGCAAGTTTGCACATAAGTGAGACAGAGAAGGAAAACTACGTGTGTGTGGAAAACGATCGAAGTTCGAATATCTCCCTCTCTGACGCACGAATCAGCAAGTGCGACCGAGAGGGAGATATTCGAACTTCGTTCGTTTTAGGTCGCGGTAGCCCCTCTGGGCAACACTGCCGGACTGTCACTGTCACTTCACTTCCTAGATAAGAGTGTGTATATCGGTTTATGTGTATGCTTCACTCTTTACTTTATGGTTTATGGCTTTTTGCTGCGGTGTTGTGTTTACAAATTGCTATTAAAGTATTAAAAATTACAGATTAGGTAATTAACAGTTGGACAAGACGGATTGTATTGCGAGTGTATCACAAAATTACTTACAACATATAACAGATTAATTAATTTAGTCCTACGTCCTACACATAATCCCATAAGATTTTCAAAATTTCGTCTAAAAAGAATAGTGACAAAAGAATGCATTTTTTAGACAACTTTGATCCTGTAACATCCGAGCGTGAACGTCGTAAACTGAATCGTAAAAATTATTTTGGAAAGTAAGTTGTATTTTTTGTTTACAAACTTATGATTGTTCTCTGTTGAAAAACACCAATCCTCTTTTCTTATATTATTTCAGCCGGAAAAGCAAATCGATTTACAACGAACGTGGTGAAATAGCGGCTACGGGTAAAGATATTTGCGATTGCTTGGATGAGAAATGCCCTGGGTGCCATTTTCCATGCCCAAAATGTAACTCCTGCAAATGTGGCCACGAGTGCAGGTATTAACTTTTTAATTAAATACTGCTGATTGCCAAGATACCAGTTGCAAATCATTTTGCAACTATGGTGTATATTACGCCTCACAATGTTTCCCATCATTAAATGTTTTCTCCGTCTCTGTCATAAAAAAATAAACAATAGCAGTCTTTTGTAATGAGCCCTGGGATACCAGGTACCGGTAGACAACAGATTAACAGTGAAATCAATTGTGATTAATAGTGGATGTCAATGTCTCTCATCATACAACAGTAGAGTTGAAACATTTTCCTGCATAATTTGGTATCTGCTAGGAAGGTGTTGTTTGCAGTTTGCTTCAAATATTGTAAGCTGGTCTAGTGGGAACTGATAAGACTGAACTCCACCTGCCATCTAAGTACTAGTATTGGTATAGGCATTCATTTGTACATATCCACAACATGTTAACATCTTATGGAGTATTTGGCACACTTTTATCTAACTCTACTAAACATCGTATCAAACGTATTCGAGAAAGTGCAGCTAGCAATTATATCACAGTATTGTGATAATATACCTAACCTTAAGAAAAAAGTAAGACCCACCCGCCTGCGTAACTTATCTGATCTCCCAACCTATGAAGTAGGCAAAAATAATAATGAATATGGGCAGAGGGTATGGAATTGTATTCTCCCTTCAATACTAAATAGATTTTCTAGTGACCTAATACTTAAAATTGAGGGTAAAACCTGCAGTCAAACAAGAACCATTGTCAAACGGCATATGCTGCGAAACAAAAATCAACTATAGAAGATATATGTAATAGTTTAACTTAATGATTATGTAAGAAGGCTCCTTAACTCAAAAAATCTCCCTTCGGAGCAAAATGCACAAAACGCAAAAAGTACACTATACGCAAAATGTACAATTCGCACAATGTACCCTACGCACATTGTGAAACACGCGGAACGTACACGTAGCAAAAACTACATTCGCAAAATGTACAAATCGCAAAATGCACAATACTCGCAAAATGCACATTACACGAAACGTGCAATACGCAATTAGCCACACACGCAAAATGTACAAAAAGCGAAAAACTGTGCTTTTCAAGTGGTTATCTATGATCTATTGATGTACAGTCATCAGCAGAAGTAGCTATACGCTCCAGGTGGTCAAACAGAGGTAATCGCCGAACCGAACACCGTGACATTGTCGCGGACTTGTTACGTATAGTGTGGACGGGTAGAAGTTTGCATCGGATCGGACGCTGAGTGCTAGCTCCGTGACCGTGAGAAAGCCAGATGTCTATTTCACAACTCATTTTTATTATATGTAAAGTAAAGATATGTATATTGATGCTTAGTTACCATTGCAATAACAACTGCTTAGCAACTGGTGGCACCCTGGCTATTGACTACGTGATTGGCAGTGAGTAGGTATTAATGACAGAAGCTCAAATTTAAGTGCTTAGTTACCAGTATCTACTGACTATATAGATGTAATTGTCATTATGATTAAATAAGGGTGTTCGTATTAAAGAGAAACTGAATAGTTGAGATATAAGTAACGAACTGAAAACCTATACGTCAAAATGACAACTTAGCTGTCAATAATTTTATGACAATTGAAATGTTTATGTTTTCTTGGACACCTTGCCCGCTGAGATATATCTGCTACTGACTATACGTTTATGAAAAAGGATCCAATCCACAAGACAATACCGTTGGAATGTGTGACTTTTGCTTTTGACAGTAGGTTCCAAAGTCATATTTTATACATGTGTGGATTGGGATCTTTTTCCCTAAATTATGACATTTAATGTTATTAATAATATTTGTATGGATTACTCTAAATAAAATAAAATATAAATAAAGTAAAACCTCTGTTCGACCAAAACTAAACAAATTTTATGAAACAAAGTTCGGACTTAACCAATGGAAAATATTTCACGCAATCCTCACTTTTTGTACATTTTGCGTGTGTGGCCAATTGCGTATTGCACGTTTCGCGTAATGTGCATTTTGCGAGTATTGTGCATTTTGCGATATGTTCATTTTGCGAATGTACTTTTTGCTACGTGTACGTTCCGCGTGTTTCACAATGTACGTAGGGTACATTGTGCGAATTGTACATTTTGCTATTAGTTACATTTTGCGTATAGTGTACTTTTTGCGTTTTGTGCATTTTGCTCCGAAGGGAAAAATCTGTTATAATTAAGATTAGTAGTTAAGTATAGAAAAAAATGTAACTTTATTATGAATTCAATGAAATAAACAGTTTAAATTTAAAATTTAATTTATCTGTATGTATATTTTAATGTGCTTCTTTTGGTCCAGGGTCAATAGAAAATGGATGTACGACAGGATTGAGATAGAAGGCAATGATGCTGTTATAAAAAATGAATTCAAACATAAGTAAATGCCTCAATATGGAATGGTGAGGATTAAACATTTTAGAAATGGGCAGATGAGAGTAATTTAATTTTGTGTTTGTTAAAAGTACTAGTAAAACAACATGCTGTTTCTCATATGAATATTGCTGTATTTGATGTACCAAATGTAAAATAATAATAAAATGGTTTATTGTACACACTAACTTGTTTGAACACAACCAAACTGTTACATTGCTATATAACCTAAAATACGTTAATTGCTCTGATTAAGTAGAGATTATTATTATTTATCAAAGGCATCTTGTGTTGACCCCGTTCAGGCACGCTTGTAGCAAATCCACTACCTGCTCTGCTATTGTTATTATTATCTGTAATTTTATAAAAGGAAAGCTTATGAATTGGAGAACTTATTTTTACGCCAAGTGTCATACATTTTTTTTGGTTAATTCTCTTTGATCGAGGCGACTTGGAGAAAAAAAGTCAAAACTTCTGACTTCATCACCTTTTATTTCAAAGTTTTTGGAAATTTTGGAGACAAATTTTGATTTCAAGTAATTGTCTTATTCATAGGCTATCAGAAAAATGTTTGTCATCCAAATGGCAGTACTTTAGTCACAATCACCAGTTTAAGGCTACAAGGCGGATTAAAAAAAAACTCGAATAACTCGGAAACCAGCGAGTTTCGACCCCTGGTTGACTGGGCCTAAATTGTTGCAAATTAGCTCTAGTAGGTATAACCCCTTTCAAGGAATAGGTCGAATTACCAGTCACTCTGTATATCAGGTATCACTACCGTGCAGTACCTACCTTTACTCGAAGCGCTTCGTCGTTTTTTTGAACCCTTACAACTTGGGTTTGGGTTATACCAGATAAACAAATTTTTCGGTATATGATGGTCAAACAGTGGACTTATTAAGCATATAGTTTCATTTCTCATACTCTTATACTTAAGATTTTATTAATATCTAAAAAAACCCGATTTCGTCACTCACTGAAAATTATCAAAATTCTTAGGGTACTTCCTGAAATCCTAGAAAGCTAAAATTTGGCGTGTAAGCTGTTATTAGTACACAAACAACAACAAAAATCCTAAAACTTGGAACTTTTACCCCCCAATCGCTTAAAGTAGGGGATGAAATTTTATGAGACTTCGGTAGGTAAGTTTTGATGCTAGAAGTCTGAAAATTGATCTTGGGACTCCTTGTTATAAAATATTATTGTATTTCAGGCGTTTTAGTAAATCACCCCTAGCATTTAAGTTAGGAGATGGAAGTTTGTATGGGATTGTCTATACCTACAAACTTAATTTCATGCTTGACATCTGAAAATTATACCAGTACATAGACATCATATAACAAATTTAAAAGTACGTTTTTCAGGTTTATGAAAAAAAAACATCCCTCAACCATTAGGGGATAAAAGTGTATATGGGGCTTCCGTCAGAAGTTACAAAGAGACTTTGAAATCCCACCAAAAATATATTCATGTAAAAAATGTTGCCAAGACGAGATCATATCGCTCGCACTGTCAAAACTAATGGGTGCACGCGTCGGGCGAGGTTTGCTCGACCCAGGCGTGTGCCTAGAGCCTGGTGTGGATCCGGCTATTAAGGAGTATAAAGTTGTGTTGCTTTAATTTTATAATAACCATCTCTTTAAACGACTTCTTTCGGTTAAGATCTTTGGGTTGAATGTGGTCACCACAAACAAATTTTAATTCGTTCAACTTCTCAATCGGAACGTAGGCTAGGTCTTCATTGCCAATCGGCAATCACTTTCACCCACTGTCTGCAACTGAAAAACACAGAGTTCTATATGATAAGCTAGTTATCGATATGTTACGGCCAACACTAGTATGTATAGTATACGAATAAAACTAAATTGCAAATAACGTTTCTTATTTTGCTTTCATGTAACTTGCTGTGGTACATATTAATAGATAATCTCCAATTAATTGCTCACCGGTTGTGATCTAAAGGAAATCTTGCCATTAATTTCCTTTTCTCCTCATCTTTTCGACCCGCACGAAAACCACAAATAACACATACCCTATAGGCTGAAATCATCCGTGGCATGTTGAAAAAACACACTGCCTTCTTACTACATGCTTTTTCGTTTTAAATTAAGGTTTCTACCATGTATGAATACCAAAATAACAAACTACAAACTGATAAACAAAGAAACAATATGGCGATCACTCAAGTTTAACGGAAGTGGCCAGAGGTGACATTGACATGTGACTGAGATGGATTAACCGAGGGAGCGAGATAGCAGTATCCGCCGTTATTTTTTAGCCAAATCTCACTAGGTACTGAAGTACCTAGTGAGATTTATAAAGTACCAAATACTGTAATTAAAAGCTATGTTGATTAGGTAGTTATAAAAAATATACAATAACAAATTAATAATTTGTTTTATTGATAGTCCCTATTTGTCTATTATTATTTCAGTGACGTCCTTATCGGACGTCTGATGTCACCACCAGGTCACATTTTACTATCGATGCCGAGTGTGATACGAAAAAAAAATCTTTTTTTTATTAAATCCCAACTGATTCTGAAGGATTACAATAAAAATAAAAAATACTTTTTATTTTTTCATATCACCACCGCACTTTTTAACTAGAAGTAGTTTGAATTAAATTAATTTAAAGTATGTTCCTGAGTTACACTCAACAACTCTCTCTGAGTTACATTTTATGTACGTAATATTAGATTATGAATCCTGAGGCTTTCTTCTGTAGAAAGCAAAGATTTTTTGATTCCACCACGACTTAAAAAATATGGTCATTTTATTAACAAAGTATAAAGTACCTAATCATGCTGGGACTAACAAATCAATCTGCGTGCATGTTTGCCACTAGCTTGAAAAAGTATTCGACCTCCAATTCGGCGTCCTCCTCCAAATCTGTGCAGTGGACGGCGTTGTGAACGACGTCCTTCCCGAACATCGCCCTCAGGGAGTCCGGGTACAGCTGGCGACACAGCTCCTGGATCATTCCAGTTAAGTAACATAAGGTTGGTATATCTAAATCTTTAAACGAATACTTGTTTATTATTTTTTTTATTTCGTGGAACTCGGAAACGGGTCTAACGATTTTGATGAAATTTGCTATGTAGGGATTTTCGGGGGCGAGGTTCGATCTAGCTAGGTCTCATTCCCGGGAAAACTCATTTTCTCCGGGGACATGAAAACTCCGGGCAAAGCTCGGTCTCCCAGGTGCCCAATTAATACCCATGTAGTAACAAAAATACATATTAGCGTACATATTTGTAAAGTGATGTTTACCGGATCTCTTGGTCCGCATAGTTTCCTGAATTCTTGAACGACACTAATATTAGGTTGATCACACTTTATTTCTAACGCAACACATTTACCTTCCGAGAGATGAATGCACATGTCCTGCAAATGAAGTTTGTGGCGAGTTATACGTACCCAAAACAAATATAAGTAATCGAATCAGGCTTACCAGTGACTTAGCGCCACGCTATAAACAAAACCGGTCAAGTACGAGCCTGACTCGGGCTCCGAGGGTTCCGTGCAAACATTCATACAACATTACAACGCTTTGTAGAGATTACCGTCAAAGGTACAGCGCCATCCATTGGTGAGTATATTTTGTTAGTAATATCTTGCAAGCTTTTGGTAGGTAATTTTGTTTTCCAGCGATATTTTTTTATCACGACAATCAATTTCGATATTAGGTTTTTTAATTGAAGGAAGGCCATTCAGCATGATTTCATAAGAACTTCAAGAAATAAAATACTGCACAGGTACTGGGCGCGAAGTTTATAAAAAATTACATCATTTCAAATTCGGACGGGGTGGAGTCTTGGGTGCTACCGCGAACAGCAAACGAAGTTTTCGCTCTCTGTCGCACTTGCACGTTCGGACCTGAGTGCGACAGAGAGGGAAAACTTCGTTTGCTGTTCGCGGTAGCACCCAAGACTCCACCCCGTCCGAATTTGAAATGATGTATTTTATTATAAACTCCGCGAGCTCACGCGTCTGTCTATTGCTGTCACTCACGCGTCCGTTTTTCAAATTTTCACTCCTTTTTCCCATTACAACCAACTTAATTTTGTGGTTGGTTGGGAACCCTAAATGTGCTAAGTCCGACACGCACTTGGCCGGTTTTTTTTAAATTTTCAATACATGTTGGTACGTCCTGTTTACAAAGACTATTCTAAATTTGAAATTGACAGCATACGTAGTTCCTGAGATATTTAACGCACCATAAGGGTTCTTTTTTATGTTTTTAGTACGGAACCCTAAAAATACACAAGACATATATGTCACACGCTAACATCATTGTTATTATACAAGGGAACAAATATTTATAAATTTATAAACACTGCAACGTATACGCTGTACTTGGCGATGAGGGCACTACGGCAGTTGGCGACATCTCTAGTTAGACATTGTTGATAAGGGAACGTACCCATACTACGTGACCAATTTTTTACAATGCTTAGCCCCCTCCCCCTTTCGGCGACCACCCATAGAGGAGGTGCCCTCACCCTCTAGTTTTCACGTAGAAATTCATAAAAATGGCTTGAAAACATTTTCTAAGTACACACCGAACTCCATTTTCTAAGTACCATACACCAAGTCAGCTGGTGTCCCAGCATACGTGCGTCAATGTTAAAGTACCACCGGTGTGAGAGTTTAAAAAGCGCTGAACTCCGCGCGCCATTATTTGAATGTAGCTTAAAAAAGCGCAAGATTTCCCTAAAGGATACTGATGAGTGATGACGGTCACGTAGTATGGGTATATTCCCTAACCACCTTCTATTATCAAGAGTACTTCAGGCAATACGCAATAAGTGTTATTGGTATGCTAGCAGCGTCGTCGTGGGCCTTGCTTAAAGGATTTCATGTTTGCTGGCTAGTCACCACCTGAAGTTTTTGGATTTGCTGAGACAATGTAGAGGTAGATTAGATACAGAGTAGGTATAGGTATTTACCTCATATTCAGGTACGACCCCTTTATATATTTCATAGAATTCTTTGGAGTCATAAACTTTTATTGAAAACATGGCCATTGCAGAAATATAAAACTTTGATGTACTAATGTGGTCGATAATATCTCCTAAGTGTCCATCGGTCAACACATGAGGTTTAATAATACAGCATGTGCAATCTTTGAGTGTCGCTTGAAAAGGTACTTTAGGAAGGTTGTTCTCTTGGCCGAAGAACCAATCTAGTATCTGTAATATTATTAGATATTAGCTATTTGAAACACAATGAAAAAAGAAGTACTCTTTTTGAGTTCACTTACGTTTTTAGCATCTTCTGGTGTATTGCATCCATGCGCTACGTTTCTTAAAATATTTTGACCGTAAAGATACCTTAGGGTCCAAGGTGCGGCTAGTTTAGGGTCTGTAGCTCCCAAGCAAGAGCGCCAATACTTCACGGCATTGGGCGCCACCAGCTCTAATCCAACTACCTCTCCGGATGTAATGTAGTCTATTATGATACTGGAATATGTATTCTTATTAGGTTGGCTTATTTAAGGGCAGAATATAATAAGTTAAGGAACTTTATCCAATTTTATCTTACGGGAGCATATCGCTTCCAGCGACATTTACGTAAAGTTCCATGGCCAGTTCCTTACTAACTCTGGCATTTTTCATGCGAACGATATTGAAACCCTTTTTCACTATGTATGTTAGAATTTTTCCGTGGTCACTCGGTGGGCCTGGTTTGATTAAAGCGAATGTGCTGTAAGTTAAAATATACACGGTCGTTAGTATCTACTAGGTAACATTTCCATTTAGTATTTCTACTAATGATATTTCAATTTTTCTAATGTATTGATGAATCACACCTCTCAGTTTTATTGAACAACGTTCTCTTTGTCACGGGGGCGCAGTCTTTTATAAGAATCAGTCTAGAAAAGATGTTAACAATATTTCCTATTTGCAGCATCTCCATGGTTAGTGTTGGCAGCTGCACTCGGCGAATTAAGTTCTTGCCTTTCTTAGGGTCCATTACTTGGACGGAGTTGTCAAAAGGGAAGAAGTTCACAACTAATTCAATTATTGTGTCAGCTTCTTCGTCGTACATTTCACATATAAAAATATATTTATCAAAATAGTCGAAAACCTGTAAGAAAATATGGAATTCATATTTTTTATCAGGATATGAAGTTCGGAGTACCTACAGGAACAGAGCAGAGCGTCCGCCGCCTCGCAACGGACGCTATTTCATTCAAAATTCAATTATCCCTAACAAGTTGGGTACTTTATTTACCTATTGGTAGACAGTTCGAATATCTTTGCACCTAGGTACTAGAATACGCTCCGGCTCGTCCCGGTTAGTGTGTAATTGTAACTTTTATTTAAAAAACTTCGTTCTTTAGGTGGTTGTAAATGTAAACTGAACTACGTATGATAATTAACACAGACATCTTTTAAATATGTACATCAAATAATGTATTTACGTACAACTATGAAAATGTATATACAACAATACTTAACAAAAATATCATCTTTTGCCTAAAATAAATCATACCATTTTATACAAAATATACTGATTTGGATTTACTCATTAAGCTTGAGCAGGCACTGGAAATAAAATATATCAATTAGTCTCAAGGAAATAATATTTTAAGGTTAAGCCGGCAAAGCTATGTATTATCTAGTGACACTTCGACGAGTATGTCACTTTTCTTTTTACTGTATTGTTTGGCAACCAGTATAGGTATAATTTGAATTTCGAGCTAGTATAGTAGTTTATGTGATGTATGCTTTTTTAGTCGAGCGTTTAGATCACGAGGCTTGCCGAGTGGTCGTAAGGTTCGAGAATTAATAAGTTAATTATACAACTATTGCATACACAATTTTTTCTACTAGTCAACGCAAATTAATTAAACTAAAAAATTAAGCCAACTAGTCCCGCGGAAATAAAGATTAGGCACATGGGTCGGGCGCTCGTTGATGTCTTTTGTTCTATGTCCGCGACGTCACGTGATTGTTCAATTTCATAAGAGTATACAGTAATGGCGACAAGTGATTGGAGATTGGGCCAATTTCATAAGAATACAGTAGCGGCGACACGTGATTGGCCTATTTCATAGAGTTCACATGTAGGGAACTCCAGAGAGAAAAGTATGTGATTTTAGTTTCGTCTACGATTGAAGTCGAGAAGTAGAAAAAATATATTAAAATTATGGTATCCGGGTGGTTATACATTTTTAATTACAGTCATCCACATCCAAACGTCGTCATAAAACAGCAGTATTGACTAGGGCTTGCAATATCGGACGGTTTTTATGTTCCGGATCTGTTTTCGATATTGGGATTTACCGTTTTGCTATTAAATTTATGTTACAAAAATGTACTAAAAGTAATAACTAATAATGATTATCGTTTCATAGGCAATATCCAGCCAGATACGGTAGCATACATTGTAATATTTGTACAAAAGAAAAATATTACTATAGCTACTGGTACTTGATGATACAGATTCAGATTCATTTATTTCATAGATGTTTGTATGTAGCTGTATATCGTGCGCAAAGTGGGATTTCGCGCACTAGTGCTTTTTACTTTTCCATTTTTTTTTAAATTTGCTGTTGGTCCAATGTTTGATCCAACAGAAGAGTTTTAGGTTAAATCAGATTACTCATTAAATGGACAAGTTTTTTAGAAACTTCCATATCATTTTTAAAGCACTATCCATCGTTACCCCACACGATTGTGCGTTGAAAATTTTTTTTTTTTTCATCCACCGGTTACATCTATGGAGTGCCCCCCTAATTTAATATTTTTTTGTAATTTCACATCACTTTTATGTAGCGGTTCATAGAATACGTCTCCTACCAAATTTCATAATTGTAGTGCTTAAATCGGCTGTGACATACGGACGGACGGACGGACGAACGGACGGACGGACGGACATGACACATGACGAATCTATAAGGGTTCAGTTTTTGCCATTTTGGCTACGGAACCCTAAAAATTGCATATCAAACAGGTTAAAAGGGTTATCATATACCAAAAAATCTAAAACTGTTTTAAAAAAGTTATCTAATTGAGTAGACCAATGACCGGAAACGAGTATTACGCGAGACGAGACCTAAGATTAATAGAGTATTATGCAGGTCCGCCGCGCCGGATAAATGTTTTTGTTCGCCAAAACATACATTTATTTACCAAAAAATCAAATAGTATAGTAGACCAGGTACGTGCAAAGCCCACAATGGCAAGTAAATACATTTTGTTTTTTCTCTCTTTTAATTACTGTTTTATTTAGTTTTGTTTCTTTGATATTCTTTCGCAACTGTATTAAAAAAGGTCGTTTGGTATACGTGCGGAAGTGTCATTTTCACTCGTCACTCGGGAGTCACGTCGTCGTCGTGCGAAAGGACAAACCTTCCGCACTTGCATCAAAATGTATTATTTTTTACTTCGCCTTGCCATTACCAAACATGTTCAATTTCAAATCACTTTTTCACTTTACATCTTTCCGGGAGCAAATGCGCTGAGTGCTAAAATGTGTTCCATCGGTCATGTGGTCAATATTATCCCATCAAAAACATTATATGTAAAAAGATGCAAGTCTCACAACGCAGACCGCAGGCCAATTCATTATATATTTATATATATTAATAAATAAAGATATCTAATATTGATACGATCACTTTGTGTTGTTAGTAAACTAATTGTTATTAGGTAAAAAATTATGATAAAATTGTTAGACAGATGCAAAGAGAATATAATCACTACGTTTTGACAGATGTTTCCATGGATAGTTATTAGTGGAGCAGCAAACCTTATCTGCTTGGCAATCTGGAGATAATTTGGCTTACTCTTTATTTGATAATTATGAAATGTGTGCCTCCACGCTTAAATAATAGGCAAGTCGGTGGAAATCTAGTTCTGTGGAACCCGGTACTGACTAAAATAACCGACTTGGTTTAATATTACATCTCAAAACTTTTTTGTTGTGAAGATCTGCATCTTTTTATGTGTAATGTTTTTGATGCGATCTCATCTCTTTTTGTTGGCAGTCCTTCTTTTTTAGGGTTCCGTAGCCAAAATGGCAAAAACGGAACCCTTATAGATTCGTCATGTCTGTCTCCGTCCGTTCGTCTGTCCGTCCGTCCGTCCGTCTGTCCGTATGTCACAGCCGATTTACTCGGAGACTATAAGCACTACAATTATAAAATTTGGTAGGAAGGTGTATTCTATGAAAAAAAGTGATGTGAAATTACGAAAAAAATATTAAATTAGGGGGGCACTCCATACATGTAACAGGTGGATGAAAAAAAAAATTTCAACGCACATAGTCGTGTGGGCGGTGTGGGTATCGATGGATAGACCTTTAATTTAAGTCAACCGTTAACCGTTGGTGAGATATTAGCTGTCAAAGTCATAGAAAGTGTGCCCCCCCCCCCTTCTAATTTCCAAACTATAAAGATTAAAATTCTGAAAAAAATTGAGGTGGTGTGCATTAGTAAATACTTTCAACGATTTTTGGTGTGAACAATATAGGTTTTACGGTTTTTGACTTTTCGCTTAAAAACTGTCTTGCCCAAACAAAAGGTCTTAAGATACGACCTTTTTAGATTCAATGTATTGGATAGTAATTTTAAATGTGGACTAGTAGGTGTTGGTAAGGAACCCTTCATTGTGCGTGATCCGACACGCACTTGGCCGGTTTTTCTTTTCGGGTACGACTTCTTGTACGTCAGCTACCACTTTTCTCGAAGCCCACTCCCTGTCTTTATGGACCTTTCTCCGGAGCTTTGATGTGACAATTTCTGACAAGACTGGACAGTAAATGCTTCTAAGTCTATTGTATTCGACTTAACAAATCGCTCTTAATACCTGAGTATCCATGCTAAAAATTAAATTGATAATTTGTTAATTAATAATTTACCCTCGTGGCGTCCACGCGCCTTTTGATAAACCAAAATAAACATGGCGGTTCCAGCCGCAGCCCAGCACTTTTTTCAAATAATTTTCAATTACTGCCCATGCGCCTTTCAAAAGGCCATATTAATAAACTCTGTATAGATTTTTGAAATTTCGCGGGTTAGAGAAATAACTTAATTCAATTTCTAAAAGAAATATTAGGGAGCAGTTTCCGGTATGCTACCATTGGCTGTCACAATTGACACATGTCATTGTTTGAAAAATCCACGGCGGTATGGATGGCTCACGAAGACGTGGTAAGTAAATCGCATTTTTTTTATGATAATCCGTGACTGTCGAGTATGTCTTTATGCAAAATGTTGCTAATGAATAGGTAACTATTAAATGAAGATAATTAGTTCGCAGTTTTAGAGCTGAAATCCTGCGAAATCTTGGTTTGAAATAATATGTACTTTGTGAAATCGGTTGGGTCGAAGCTAGTACTAAAAATATCTTAATGTTTTTAGTTTGTGGCTTTGTGTTGTACTGGTTTATGAAATATTACTAATATGGAAATGCTACTTATCTTTCACTAATAATTTAATACTCTTTACACTACTAAGTTTTCCTGTCTAGTCTGTGTCGGTACACTTATCTAGCACTATTCTAACCCAGTATTGTTAGCCAGAGGTTCAGGATTGCATGAAGCACATATACGTAAGGTGTTTTATTCACAGGTTTGCAGGATGATGAAATCCAAGCCATTATGGACGATGGTACCCTGGAAAATTCGGAGTTTCAAGGTGACGGAGAAGCGGATGCAGATTTCGTAATAGATGATGGAGACAACGCAGACAATAGCTTGTCAGACTCTAGTCCAGAAGATGAAATTTCTCTTTCCGAATTTAGCAGTAATTTATTTTACAGAAATACTTAAACATATTAATCCTAAAAAATATATAATTTTATCACCTAATAATTCCTTTTAATCTAGTAATTGTGGCCCAGTGGCCTTTGTAAAGAACAAAAGGTAGACAAATAATTGAATTTAAAAACACATGCTAATATAAACATAATTATACCCTGAAAGTTTCACTTCAAACCGGTAACTCTAACACATACAAATTTCAAGTCAAAATCTTGGGCGGATATGACTATAACTATTATGTCCTATAAGAAGGACGGTCGGGTCATAGTAAAAGAGGAGCCAAAAAATCTTTGGACGCCACGAGGTCACAGTAAATTACGTAAGTCGTGTCTCACACGTCAAAGTCTTTTTATTTAAAGACGGAGGAACCTTACTTGATAGCACGTATGCTGCCTTTACATTGTACGTGTTGTCATCTATAATACATGACTGTGGCGGTGAAGAGGAATGATTTCCGCCATTTCCGGGATAAAAGGTATCCTATGTCTTGACTTACACATACACGCGCGCGACCGTGCACATACACACACACACACGTACAAACACTTATACACACACACACGCACGCATGCATTATTACTATGCAGGAACTACGAAAGTAACTTTGTATTCGCATGTATTTCTAAAGGATTACAAACTTACTTATACAGTTTGTATATCTCTGAAACGTGACTGAAATTCAATTCAGCGTTCTAGCTTTAACCAGCACAAAATTACAGGATGTTGAAAATGGCCTGGATGGCTTCGATAAAAGGATGGTACGGCCGTGCCTTTGATAGACTTGGCGGGGGCACTGCACGTAAGTATTGGTTCGTAAGATGTTGAGCGATACTCGACCTTTAAAGACGTGAGTGACTTTTATTATATTTCAATAAGTTATAAAGCTTTTTAAATGGCAAGTCCCCGGCCGATAAGAAGTCAATCCAGAGGGGCTACCGCGAACCACAAACGAACGAAGTTCGAATATCTCCCTCTCTGTCGCACTTGCTAATTCGTGCGGCAGAGAGGGAGATATTCGAACTTCGTTCGTTTTCAGTTCGCGGTAGCCCCTCTGGGCTGCTACCGCGACTGCAGTCGAAATTTTGCCTCTCTGTCGTACTTGCGAGTTATCACATAAGTGCGACAGAGAGTGAAAACTTCGTTTGTGGTCGCGGTAGCCCCTCTGAGGGGCTACTGCGAACCGAAAACTAAAGAAGTTCGAATATCTCCCTCTCCGTGGCACTAGTTTGTTAATTCGTGCGATACAGAGGGAGATATTCGAACTTCGTTCGTTTTCGGTTCGTGGTAGACCCTCTGAGGCGCTACCGCGATCAGCAAACGAAGTTATCACTCTCTGTCGCACTTGCACGTTCGGACTTAAGTGCGATAGAGAGGGAAAACTTCGTTTACTGTTCGCGGTAGCGCCCCTGACACCTCTCATTGCGGTACATTTTCTAACCTAAAAGTGACTTACTTTTTGGTGACAAGACAGAGGGTCTATTCCGAATTTCGTATCATGCCGTCCCTTTCCCATCGGGGATTGTTTCCATTCGTATAGCACGACCCAAGTAATAAGGCGTGTGGATTAAGCAATAATAGTCTCTCAGTCAACTACTTAAGAGCTTTGACGCGCGCCA
This sequence comes from Epiblema foenella, assembly GCA_963556455.1. NCBI lineage: Eukaryota > Metazoa > Arthropoda > Insecta > Lepidoptera > Tortricidae > Epiblema > Epiblema foenella. The sequence goes on from OY747102.1 coordinate 13,814,574, forward strand.
TATTAATTGTGTTCTCCTGTACGAGTAAAGTCTGTCACACACTGCAGCGGCCGGCATTGGCGGCCAGCTGTCACTATGACAATCCCGCGTGTGTCTCAATCAATATGCCGCTCTTGTAAGGTGTAGGTGTATCGCGAAATGGCAAACTGCGTTTTAGGCAAAGAGAATATAACCACTACGTTCTAGTTTTAGGTACAGAGCAACTACAACTAAATGTCAATGAATGTTAGGATTGTCATAGTGTACAACAGGCCGCCACCGCAGGCCGCTGCTGTTTGGCATGCTTAATGTTTGTTATATCATCTGATGTGAGACGGACATCCGGTCTTGACCAAATCGGTACGTCTGTGTCAACTTAACACACATTCATTTGTACAATGGCAATACTGTTTGTGACGGACTCTATCTTGACTTGACTCTAACCGATTTGTTTAAAAAAAAGTCAAAGCCGAAGCCGTCAGATAACCGTCAAACAAACGGTATTGTAATGTTGTGCCTATTTGTTGTTTACATATTGGAAATGTTTGTTTAATGTACTAAAAATTGACTCCAGAAATTAGTTTTATTTCAGCTTAACAATAAATAATGGTTACTAATATTTTACCTTCAATTAAAATTAAATTTATTTTCGCAGCGCAGCTTTTAAAATTGCTTTTTATGGACGTGTTGTTTTGTATTTTAGGAAACTGCATACGGAGAGAAATATTCATTTGTTGGCGAATGGTACGACAGCCAAGCCAGTGTGACGCGCCGATACAATGTGTTTTATTTTCCATCAGATGATACAGTAGAAATGTTTGATTTAAAAACTCGTAAAACTTTTGTTAGACGGGTAAAAGTTAATGGTATTAGTTTAGACAAGTTTTGTATTGGTGGAACTTTGCTAATTTTAGGGCGCCTTGTCAAAATTGTAGATTTTGCCTGCGAAGACACTAGAAAAAAATTACAGAAAGATATGGAAGTGTAAGTTTGCACATTAACAAGAAATAATTGGAAAGAAATTGTTATAGGATAAAAATATATACTATTTCCATTCCTATTACAACTGATTTCTGTTTCAGGACATTTGTTATGATCAAACCAATACCAACCAATATAGTTGGAAAAATTGTATCATATTTTAATGAACATGGTTTACGGATTACTAAAATGAAAAAGGCTCGTCTCACATCGGATGATGTAACATTTATCTATAGAGAGATGCTAACTGATCCCACCTATCCGTAAGTATTGCATTTCACATTTACCTACTGGTAGCACAATTATTTTTAGGGACGTCTGACTGAAATTCATTTCTAATAGGTAGCTGTTATAAATATCTTACATCAGTTTTGTTCAAAAATATTTACAGAATTGTTTAAAGATGTTATATTGAAACAGAAATAAATCTTGAATGAAAACAGTTTGTAATGAGTAATGACTCACGTTTTACAGATCCTAGCACATCTGCTGGTCTGCAAATGGGATTACAGACTTATTTTTCAATATACTAATATACGTAAATTGCCATGTATCTTCCATTCACATTGTCCATAATGTTAAATAAATGAATATTTATGAACAATCTCACACAAAACAACCTAGTCCCAAACCAAGCAAGACTTGTACTATGGATACTAGATGATAATATACATAAAGAAATACTTAAATACATCCAAGATTCAGGAATAAATATTTGTGCACATTAAACAAATAAATACCCTGACCAGGATTCAAACCCGGAATGCACTAACACCTAGGCTAAAGTGATTGTCATATACACAACACAATTTTTGATCTATTTTTGGTAAGAGATAGTACAGTTGAGTTGAGTAATTGAAAAATATGTCCTTTCGTTTTGGCACATTTATAACAAAATTAATTGGATACATATTTTTGCATTTCCCTGTACAGAGTTAACACATTCAGTGTCGGTGACGCGAGTTTGTGGGTCTTTTTCATATGACGCCAAAGGTATAAACCCTGTCTAACCATAGGGCAGTCAAATCTTTTCGAAAATTCACCATATTGTTAGGTACTTTGTTTGGACTCATCCAGAAATCATGTGATCGTTTATGGAGGTCGAGGGGAGGGGGTCTGAAAAACATCACGATGGGGGAGGAGGTTTTCTCAAAGGGAGGATTTCCTCTCGGACGTCCCGTGTCATTTTTTTACACTTCGCGATAGTCAAAAACAACGAAATTACTTAAGCAATTTCCTCATATCCGCGTTACCTCGCCTTGTTGTACTCTGTTGTTCCAAATGTGGGAGGAGAGAGTTTTTTGCGAGAGAGGGAGGCTGAGATGTAAAAATCTACTATGGGTGGGAAGCGGAAAGCGGGAGAGAGAAGAGTGCAGTCGTGATGCGTCTTGCTTGTGAAAGAGTGAGAGGGGTGTAAGTGTCTGCGCGGGATCCCTCGTCGGGGTTTCGGCGGCCCTCGGGCTCGCGTGAGAGCGTGGGACGCTTTCGGCTTACGGCCCCACGTGGAGCTCAGGTCTCGACTTTGCGTGCACCTTCAGGCCTTTGACCCTCAGATTCGCAAGTAAGTAGTGTTGTGTATATACTCGGGGATAGTGAGTTGCCCTCGCCCTTGGACACGCGTGGAGAGGGCGCTCTAATTGGCAGCTAGGGCCTTTGGCCCCCAGGTTCGTTTGTAAGAAACTGAGGCTTAGAAAACGTCCGCGTGGGCTCGATGGTCGGGCCTTCGGGCTCGCGTAGAGCGCGTGGTCTAATGGAACGTGTAGGGCCCTGGGCCTTTAGCCTCGCGACTCCTCATCGCTCACCGAGCTTTTGGCTTTCGGCACTTCACGTTCAGGTTCGCTTTTAAGAAACTAGGCATATGAATACTTGAGCAATCCGATTCTTCTGCAACTCGGCCTTCGACCTCACAAACATTTCTGGGTGACCAGGTGAATCAAGGGACCGAGACCCTAAATACCAAGTTCCAGCTCTATACGACCAATATAAAGTAAAAACATTTTTGGCCATAAAATATCACTTCACTTTTAGCCAGCTTTTCCTTATGACATTCGGTCGAGAACCCCTTTAGTTAGTTAGTTAGTTTTACTGGGCATTTTCCGCAAGTCGACATCCAGCGTGCCTATTTTGCTTCAAAAAGGGGTACCGCTACTCTAACCACCCCACCCTAAGTAGTTCCTGTATGAACTTTATTTACTGCTTCTTGCAGTGTTCGGATTTCCTATGTGCTTCTTCCTGTATACTTCTACCTGCTTACAGTCTAGTAGAATGTGTCTAGAAGTCCAGGAGACTTCTAGATACTGTCTGTAATGCCGAAGTTGTAAAGAATTTTGTTTATTATATTATGTCCTGTTATTATTTCCACTACTTTATGTAGTTGGTTTCTGTGTGTTCTCAGTAGTATACTTGTGAGTTTGTGATTTAGTTCTAGCATTATTTCTTTAGTCTGCCTATACGTGTCTATCTCTTCCCAATGTCTTTGATGTAGGTGTTTGATATACCGATTTAGTTCATTATGTATGTATTGTTGTGGCACGGGTATAATTGGCTCTGGTTCGTATGCCGGTGTTTCTGAGCCTTTACTAGTTAGTTCATCCGCTGCATTGTTTCCTCTCGAGCCACTATATCCCTTTATCTATTGTAATATTACTTTGTTCTTGTCCCCGCACACTTCTGACATTCGTACATTAGGCCTGGTCAGCAGCGCCTGCAGTACTGATTTACTGTCAGAGAGTATTTGTATGTTTGTGTTTTTGACTTATCGTCTCTTTACGGCGTTGCATGCCTCTATGATCCCCACACATTCAGCCTGGAAGACTGAGTTGTGTTCACCATAATGTGACCGTGTTGTGAGCATTCTTTTTAGTTTCCCCAAGTAGCTTGAATCAGATTTTTCTGGAGTTTATCTCTACTTTTGCCATATATCACAAAACTCCTTATGAAAGATCAATTATGTCAATAGAAATGTTCGAATTGCAGCTTTTAATTGTCTCTTAAATAATGGCTGTATTTTTTTTATTAAGTATGTACGTACATTTTATAAATACACACACGGGTCATACTTAGTTGGAAAAACAAAAGTCGTCCCTCCTGTGGTCAATAGTTAACGGCTTATGTGCATGTTAGCTATGTTTTTATTACAGGGATTAATGGAAACGGGGACACTGTTTATGCGGGTTACTGGTCCAATCCAAAATTAAGCTTAATAGTAGCCCTTAACTTTTGGTATATCCACAGAAAAAACGCGAACCTGAATCCGTGTATGACCCCACACATTAACGACATACAACATGCTTATGCTTAGCGTTTAATGGTCCTCGGTAATTTATATATATATGTAGGATTTTATGTTAATAGTTACTAGCGTATAGGCTAGCGTGAAATGAAAGGGAACGTAGCAGGGATAGAGTGAAAGGGATGGATGAAAGTGAGAGAGAGAGGGGATATAAAAATATGGCGGAGGAGTGCGTAATGAAAGTGTGTGCGAAATAAAAAAGAATAGTGTTGCATAGATTAGTGACTTTTATTAATGAATGTCTTTTTAACCCACCCCTGAAAACTGCTGAAAATTGTTTTACTCTTTCCTCGATTTCTTTAGAACCACAGTTTTCCCATTAGGCAAAAGTTTTACTCCAGTACGCATTTTTAGAGCGGTAACGTTCTAATAGTAGAAGAGCCGACGACACTGAACCTAGTTCGATAAGACTCCCAGATGATATATATATTATAAGTTACGTCATTCCTGGGGGAACACGAAAGGGCTATGCTGCAATGCAAAAAACCTGGTGGGGCTAGTAAAAAAAAATTTCAAAAAAATTAAAAATCCGGTTTCTAGTATGATAAGTCTCCCAAGTTTCCTTTGTTCCTCGTTACAGGGGAGGGGTAGGACTATACGATAATGCAGTGCTGCAAGCCCCCCCTGACGGGCCTCAGTGGCAGTAGCATTATAAGTGACGCCCGTACTTAGGTATCTAGTATGATCGGTCTCCTAAAAAAATCAAAGCTCATCTGAAAGATCATCAATGTCTGTGTAAGAAAAACCACTGCTGCCTTTTCCTAATAGTGGAGGTGGTTGCTGCAGCGATTGAAGGAGCTCACTACCCTGAACCTAGTTCGATAAATCTCCCAGGTGATATATAGGTATATATATAATAAGACACGTCATGTATGGAGGAACACGAAACGGTGATGCTGCAATGCAAAAAACCTAGTGGCGCTAGTAAAAAATTTTTTCAAAGAAAAATAAAAAATCCGGTTTATTTTTGTATGTGGCACATTGATTCATATACAAAAAAAGTGTTCCGGATGTATGAATTTTAGTTTGTCAACGATAATTTGTTGTTTTATTTCTTAGTTTCGATGATAAACACATAATAGTAGGCAATCCCAACTCACCCCGTAGTTGGGGTTAGAAGGTATAGCAATGGGGTGAGGTGGGAATATTACTAGGGTCGACACTTTCGGATTAAGACAATAGCTTGACTTGTAAAGAGAATATTTTATTTTTGTAACAAAATTATGTTTTATTTATGCTCCTACATAAACGATTTAATGTTTTCTGTAAGTTGTGACCTTTATTTTTTTGACGTAGGTATAGTTTTTAGATATATTTTTTTATATTACTTTGGTCTATGTGGAATTAGTAAGGTGAATCTCATCAAAAACATGTTAATAGACAATTACTTACGCAGTGCGTTTGTTTCACTTGGAACAAATATTTATAGATAGCATGTACCTGAAAATTATTAATAGCGAAGTCGAATCTTGAGCTTTAATCATATCCATACCTCGGGGTTTTCGGTACGGGAATATTTGACATTAGCCAAAGAGTAGGAATTGACTCAAAAAACAGAATATACTTTAGCAGGTTTCTGCCTAATGAATAAATAATATAAAAAAACTTTTAAAAATAATATTATATGATGTTTTCACAAACTAATCTAACTGTTTATCTCTACTTTTTTCAATTCATACCTGCACCGAAGAAGGGCGATAGTGCGATAAGGGTCGCGGGGGTGTTTAAATGGCCGGCTTTTCAAATATTCTATGTAAATTCACGAGTTTTAATATAACATGTTTATTTAATTAGCAATTTCTTCAACTCCTCCGATACTTCAATATTTTAAAAAATAAGACACTTTTGACTACTCATGTCAATTGACAACTATGAACTGCAAACACCAACTCCCCCTTCTATCATCCGGGATATTCGTACCGTAGGCATGTTTGCCACCAGCGATGTATAAAAAAAACACCAACTCTCCCCATTCATAACCCAACGGTCCCCGTTGTCGTTCAAACTCACCCCCCAATACATTGCTAACCCCATAAAAATATAACTTATGTTTTTTGAACAATGAAGCAAGCGATATCCGAAAGATTGTAGAACACTTACTTTGGAAAATTTCACATAAAAACGAGTTAAATTCAAACAAGAGTCCGCTGCTTTTGAGCATCAAATTTGTGTTTTAAAATTGAATGATTTGGCAACTTAGTGTTGCCAAAAGAAGAAACAATATGTCTAAATACATAATCAAATTACTTTAAGAGCAACCTGTGCCCGAAAATTAAAGTAGCTACTGAAAAAATAAATTCTGAATTCGCATCCCTACTCCCCGCCATTTTACGGTATACCATTATATCGAAATAAGCTCTATAATCGAAATCACTACCTTCAATCGCCGCAGCAACCACCTTCTCCACTATTAAGAAAAGGCAGGCAGCAGTGGTTTTTCTTACACAGAAATTGATGATCTTTCAGACGAGCCCTGGTTTTTTTAGGAGACCGATCATAATAGATACCTAAGTACGGGTGTCACTTATCATGCGGCTGCCACTGATAAGGCCAGTCAGTGGGGCTTGCAGCACTGCATTATCGTATAGTTCTACCCCTCCCCTGTATCGAGGAACAAACGAAACTTGGGAGACTTATCATACTAGAAACCGGTTTTTTTTTTGAAAAATTTATTTATAGCGCCACCAGGTTTTTTGTTTTGCAGCATAGCCGTTTTGTGTTCCCCAGGAATGACGTATCTTATAATATATATATCATCTGGGAGTCTTATCGAACTAGGTTCAGTGTCGTCGGCTCTTAAACCATAAGCCCTGAAAATCTGAAAGTATTGACCGCACACCTTCGAAAAGCAGATGAATTTATAGAGGAAAAGCTTACCATTCATCTATTTATATAAATGAAGAAGTCCTCACTTAACGCACAGCCGAAACTACTAACGCTAGAGAGTTGATTTTACAACGTCGGTTATATTTATAACGTAGGCTGGGGATAAGAAAGGATTTTTCGAAATTCATCCCCTAAGGGGGTAAAGCAAGGGACGAAAGTTTGTATGGGAAACTTAAGAAGAAAGAGACTTACAAACTTGAAATTACGTAAATAGACTATCTGTTTAAATATAACGAAACTGCTCTCAGCTATTTTCTAAATTCATCCCCTAAAGGGCTGAAAAAGGGCTTCCAAGTTTGTACGGGGAGCATCTTTTTTGAAGTGAGAGATTTAAAACGTCTTATATAGACTCTCTGTTTAAATACAACAAAACGTATTTCAGCGTTCTTTGTAATTGCTCCTCTAAAGGGGTGAAAAGGGGGTTCCAAGTTAGTAAGGGGAGCAAATCTTTTTTGAAGTCATAGATTTCAAACTTCGTAAATAGACTATGTTAAAATACAACAAAACGTACTTCAGCGTTTTTTGAAATTGCTCCCCTAAAGGGGTGAAAAGGGTGTTCCAAGTTTGTGCGGGGAGCAAATCTTTACTTTTCGTAAAAATCGATATGGGGGCCATCTTCGAGGTTCCTCAGGGTGCCGATTACGAAAATGACATCCGTTTTCAAATACAAGATGACGGACATTTATTTTTCTTAAAAATCGATATGGGTGTCATCGTCGAGGTTCCTCGGGGTGCGGATTATGAAAATGACATGCAATTTCAAATCCAAGTTGGCCGACATTTATTTTTTCTTTTGAGTAATTTTTCACAAAAAAATAATAGCATCAGACAACTGACAGAAACAAATAAAACCTCATTTATATCTTTGTTACCATCTAAAATCTACGCGGACGAAGGCGGCCGTTAGTATTGTATATAATATGTTTTATGGTCACCCTTACATTTTATACAGAAATTGAAAAAAAAATTAAAAATATTGGGGTGGTCCGATTTCTTTCCACCCGAGTGTATCTATGTGCGACCGCCATCCAGAAGATTTAGTATTTTCTAACAGAGTCGTATCAAGCCGCCGGCAGAGCGGCTTAATTTCTGGACGAGCTCTTTCCAAGAATAAAAAAGGTCAGGCTATTTGTATCTTCCTTCAATTTGAGCTTTAGCAGTTTACCATTTACTTAGAATATCTAACAATAGCAATACAAAATTTGACCTTCCCACATCCCACTGATCAAGTCGAATATCCCTATTCCCATTCTCCCAGTCCCTCCACTTGTATTGCCACTGGAGTTCATCATGACTTTATTTATGTTGTCAGGTTTTTGATGGAATATTTATCAGAACAATTAGTGATTGGCATGGAGGTAACTGGCAAAAATGCAGTAACAGCTTGCATTGAATGCTTGGGTGACAGAGACCCACTCAAAGCTGCAGCCGGCACTATAAGAGCTCTGTATGGAACTGATGCTGTAAGGAATTGCGTGCATGCATCTGCGACTCCTGAAAATGCTTTAGAGGTATGATAATTGGAAAATGTATGTATCCTATGAGCTACCTAAATTAATTTCGAACTTGCATTGTTTTCATTTTCAATGTTACATAGGATTTGAAAACCTTTACTTATACATTACATTGACATAAAATATACGTCTCATTTAGCTGATATCCTAAATTTTGAAAACTAGGTGCAGCTAACTTAAGAAAAAGTTTGACACTACATTGGTCTGTTGGGTAGTTGTGTAAATAATCCCATTTTTATTTTAATATTTGTCTACCGCCGATTAAACGTTGTTACTTGGCCGCTATTCTTTGAATACGTTACTGGCGACGAATTTAATTGAATTTAGTGGTTTTTAGGGGTCATTTGTACAAATAACCGTCGAATTAGTGTTCGAGTGAATCATGTCGTACGGTAAAATTGAAAGTCTCGATTTGTTGTCGCGAAAATTTGACGCTCTGTTACTAAGAAACGGAAAGGTTTAGCACAATTCAAATAATTGCTTTATAGAGGTCAATTTTTATATTTTACGCAGCGGCTTCAAATTTTAGTTTAACTCAATATTTTAGTTTTATTTACTCGATTACCGACAGTTGATTTCTGAAGAGGGCGCGGAGGTATAAGTTTGACCTCTCAAAACGTGATGATATTATTAGGTAACCTAATTGTTTAAAAAATGTTTTACTGCCGCAATATGTTGTTAATTTACGCTGCGGCCTCAATCTTTTATTATTTTTCGTAAATACTCTTACAGAAAAAAAATTCTTACGCTAATTTCTCAACAAAATTATGCCAAAACACACGGTTTTTCTCAGTATTATTGAAAAATTATTACAATTACTTATAAGTATTACACATTAAAATTCATGTATATTTCAGTAAAAAAAGATATAATAATACTAAAAATTATACTGTCAAAAAAGATTCAAAAGTTGTATATATTTGTTTGCGCGCGAAAAAATCCTCAGTACGGCGCGAGGGCTTATCGAGGCAGGACCGGCGGCGGTGCGAACGCTCTGAATGTGATTATACCGCGATCAGCCACATTTGATCGTAGGTAAGTATGTTTTTTAAATTTAGGTAGTTTTCTTATAGACTGATATAATGTATTTTCAGCAAACTAGTAATTACTTATTTCATGTTGATTTTAGCATGGGTCGCAAACAGTCGGTTTAAAGTTTAAACTTGTGTTAGGAAGAAAAAATATACTTCAAGGCTAAAAGAGCCAAGGTAACTTAAGTTACACCCACCATATTTAAATGTAAAATTGGCGTAAATAAATAATATGTATTAGACAGATTTACAATAAATCTGTCTAATACATATTATTTATTTACGCTATTCGGCTTTTAAAGACATTTCGGTCTAAATCTTTATTTCCCCTAGTATATTGTAGCCTTACAAATACATACAGACATTTAAATCTCGAAGTAGAAGATGGATTAAAAAAAAACCGGTCAAGTGCCAGTCGGACTCGCGCACCGAGGGTTTCGTATACTGATGTGTATCGGTTACAACCCTATTAAATCAGGAAAATCTCAACAACATGATGTGGAAATTGGACGCCAGGGGAGCGCCATCTATAGGCGACTTTTGTTACAAATTTGAGCGACTGAATAACTTTGTATGTAAGGATAATTCTTAATCACCTAAACCGATATAAATTTTTTTTCTTTATTTGAAAGAAGGTACTCTAATCTCGTAGGAATTTATAAAACAAAAATATATGCAAAGATGATTAAATTACAAACTTGGTATAAAAATGTTTTTTGACGATAAAAGAAAAATAAAGACTAGATAGAGCTACAGTTATATTTTTCCTGTAAAACATACATTTATATCAATGTTATTTAATAATTTTATATTTTTTCTTGGTAAACTTTGGAGATAAGGGGGGGAGGAGAGGGAAAATGTAAAAAAAATACCGTCCCCGGTATTATTTTTACATTTTCCCTCGTAAAACAAAAATGACAACGTAAAAATATGTTACAGAATGTACAACCCAAGCCCTTTCATATGGCATATAAGTGGGGTCTTGACATATTAACTAGACTTTCAAATTTTGAACCACCTTATTATCTGTCATTTTTCACAGAAAATATATAAAAATATTTAAAACAGTCATGTTCTATGTATGTAGGTAAGCCTTCTTTATAACTAAGTACATATTCCAAATTTCAAATCGATAGCATACGTAGTTCTTGAGATATTTAGCGATGTGACAGACAGACAAAGTGAAACCATAAGGGTTCCTTTTTTACCATTTTGGTACGGAACCCTAAAAATTATTCATTTTCAAACATCAAAAACGCTACCCGCCATGATCGCAAATGCCGTGTTGTCATTTGTCATACAAGTTCTAAGTAAATCGACGTCTTTCACATGTCAGAATATACCACCTATACGACTGTTCTATTATAGGTATAACATTGTCTCCGATTTCTGCAGCGCTCGTGGCCCAGCGGCGCCCGCGTACCGCGTGCGGTATGCGAGGTTAAGCAACGTCGGCCTAGGTCAGTTATTGGATGGGTGACCTTTGAGTGGTTATTAACTGAGCGCTCCCGTGCTTTGGAAGGCACGTTAAGCCGTTGATCCCGGCTGCTGTCTATGATAGCAGTCTTTAAGCCAAGTTAGAGGCCTTCGGGCGGCTTGAGAACAGTCAAGTTTCCTACTCACTTGACAAGCCGACCTTATTGGAGGTCCGGTTTGGCCTCGGGTTGGAAGGTCAGTTGGCAGTCACTTCCGTAAAAACCAGTGCCTACGCCAAATCTTGTGATTAGGTAGCGGACCCCGGGCATCCTTCAGGATGCAACTGTATCGGGATAACGCTAGGATGATGATGATGATTGTCTCCGATTTCTGCCCGGTTTGCTTACACCCCGCGTGACGTCATGGTATAGCTAGACCATCATGGTGGAAAGCGTTTTCGCTGAATTCGTGAATAATTAAACTTTACCATCATGGTGGAAAGCGTTTTCAGTGAATTCGTGAATAATTTAATTTTACCATCGTGGTGGAAACCGTTTTCGTTGAATTCGTGAATAATGAAATTTTAAATTATACTTTTGGGCTTTAATTGGTCTCGGAAAAATCTAATAAAACAATTATTAACAATGTAAGACCCTGTTCAAAGTATTGTCAAGCAGCGCATTAATTGGCCGTAATTAACTGCCAGAAAACCCCTTGCTGCCTATTATCAAAAACCACCTTCCTTTTTATTACTATTACAATAAAAAAAACTATCTGTTAAAGTATTGAAAGAAAATATGAGCACTAAAACAAGATAATAACTGCCTCACTTAAGCGAAGTAAATAAAATATGTTGTTGGTTTGGTGTTCATTGACGCAAGTATCAAACGCGTTCACTCCTTTGCGCCACCGCTACTCCAACCCTACCGTGCACGCTATCCCTTTTGTACCTATATTATTGTTAGAATGTTAGAAGAGGATGGCGCGCTTGGCTCGGGCGTTCTGGGCGTGAGTGTGTTTGTAGGGTCAGCTAGTAGCGTGTCTGCACACACAGGAGCACTTTGCCGCGCGATCGCTGTACCTAAAACCGCTAAATACCTAATTTGAACAAGCGCTTTTGGTGAATGCGCTCTTAAACACGCGGTGTGCATAGGCCCTTTGGGATCAGGTGATTTAACTGAGGTCATCAATATTACTATTTCATAAAATATTTCTTCAGCTTCCTTATGTTAGTTTATTGTGTGTCATAAATAAATGTATTTCTAAAATGTAATGTCAATAATGTTGTACGTATGAGTATCATGGTTTACAATGGTCACGTTTATCGACGACAAACAACAAGACAAAGCATCTGAGGGCCTACTCCGAACTTCGAAATCCGAACTACGATACGAATTCGGATTTCAAAGTTCGGAGTAGGCCCTCTGTCACTTTCTGATACTCGAAAGATTCTTGATCTTGTAGTTTGTCGTCGTTAAAATTGACCATAATACCGGGCCAGGATGTGGCGTACTTTTTTCCGGCGTCGTCGGGCGGATCTCGGCTGCGTCTCACGGCGACGCTGGCCAACTGCACGCTGTGCGTGGTGAAGCCGCACGCGGTGCGCGAGGGCCGGCTCGGCGCCGCGCTGGAGATCATCCACGACGCCGGCTTCGAGGTCACCGCGCTCAACATGCTCATCGTCGAGCTTGTCAACGCGGCCGAGTTCCTGGAGGTCTACAAGGGGATCGTGCCCGAGTACAAGGTCTGCTTCGTTGCTGTTTAATGCCCGATCCACATAATGGGCCATGCATGACGGCGCAGGACAGGGACGCAGTCATGCGTTAAAGGGAGAAAGACACTTTTTATCTCATTCCAATGCATAGTTGCGTCCTTGTCTGTGCCATGATGGGCCATTGGTGTAATTTCACCATAGGGCAGTTGCCACCCTGATTCGGTTTCCGGGCGGTTCCCGCAGTGCGAGCGGGATATCGCTACGCAAGTCTATAACGGTGTCCCGTTCGCACTGCGGAAACCCTTCGGAAACTGCATCAGTGTGACAACCGCCTAATATGCACATATCCTTAGATACAACAGAAGTACGGGCGTATTTTGAAAAAAAAAATACACAGGAAATATGCCAAAACATAGGTATCTTTTCCCAAACGCATGACACTTTATCAACGCGGCCGCCATTATACTTTTTTGCACCACACTAGCGCGTAATAGACGTAATGATTTTTTTCTTAAATTGTATGTGAATATCTAACATAGATATGGATAAATGTAAATATAAGAACACTAATAAAAATATAGGATTCCGAAATAAAAATGTAGGAATTTAGTATGCGTAAATTATTTATAACGGTGACTGCAACTAACGTCCTAACATTCACAGTCCTCTGACACGCATAAATGGACGACTGACATTTTGTATTTTTATATTGCGACTGGTATTAATTTTACCTGTTATTTTGACTGCAGCATGTACGAACCAGAGGGGCTACCGCGAACCGAAAACGAACGAAGTTCGAATATCTCCCTCTCTGTCGCACTTGCTAATTCATGCGGCAGAGAGGGAGATATTCGAACTTCGTTCGTTTTCGTTTCCCGGTAGCCCCTCAGGATTGTTGAGCCACTTGCTATTGTCCGTAATTTAGCTAGATGAATGAATGATGTTACCCGAAGTCGTGTCAGTCCCGATTTGCATTACACGACGAAATTTCAAACATTGTCAAGTGGCTCAACAATCCCTGTTCGCGATGATACGTGTATTGAAGGTGAACGGTATATACGTTGCAGGGCATGGTAGAGGAGCTAGCGAGCGGGCCGTGCGTGGCCATGGAGCTGCAAGCCCGGGACAAGTCGGTCAACACGGCGGTGGAGTTCAGGAAGCTGGTCGGCCCCTGCGATCCGGTAAAATTCCTTCCATTTATTTATTTAAACTTTATTGCACAAAACAAATGAGTACAAATGGCGGACTCAATGTCTCAAGGCATTCTCTACCTATCAACAATAGGGCCAAACAGAAACTTGCAGAGGAGATAATAACATTCAAACTACTTAAACATCGCTTTATAGAGTTTATTTTTTATACTAACCCCCTTATTCATAAAACTTAACAAACCTCTGGTAACTAAAACGTTCTTTGTCCCTTTCTCACAAACTTAAATGTCAAAGTGGCTAATAAGGATAAACGAACTATAGCGACTAGTTAACTAATATTAGGTTTGATAACCGTTTATGAATAAGGGGGCAAGTCGGTGGCACAAATGTTTTAACCTTTTGAAAACTGGGGGAGGGCGGGACAGGACGACTACCGACGTCAGTGAAAAATCACGGGACTCAAACCATCTCCATACCGAATTTCAGCGATTATCGGAATTTTTTACCAGTTCCTTTTTGACAGTTATGAATTGGTATTTTAAGTGATGAGGCAAGGATTATTCAAATCGATTTTATTGCAATTTTATATTTTTTTATGTGCCCATATATTTCATTATTGGACACGAATCTAGAATAGGAACTTTTATGCTACGTCAGTTTTGTATTAGTACGACTCCTTAGCTCGAAAATATGACGAATACGGTCCCATCTGGCAGAAAGCATGAAACTTGGCATGCATGTAGCTTTCATATTAGTGCTTCAAAAATTTTAGGGAAACACGTTGACAGACCTTTTTTTCCCCCCCTTCCCCCCACTTTTGTGTGCCGAATTACAGTTTTTTTTAATTTTATTGAAAACGGCTGAAGCTAGGAGAAAACCGTCAAAGGAAAAAATGTTCCTTATAAAATTATCTACAAGTTATTCTTTGGATGTATTTTGATAGGACCTATACTTTTCAAAATATACGAGCATTCATTAGGGTAAGTACAGCAGAAAAGGTGCTAGAGGGCAGATTACTAACATTTTTGTGCGCATCGGGTTACAAGCATGAAATATGTACCATAGATAAAGTGTTCCGCGGTGATTCTTTTCAGATGTGGAGGTTAGTTAGATTCGTCCCCTGTGCGCGGGGAGAGCGGGGTGAATTGGACCAAGCACACCTTTTTTTCGTCTTTTGCTCACTGACCAGTTAAGGCTACTATGGCTTGCGGGGTATCCTTTTCGTGTAAAACAGACACCAGGAATTCATTTTTTGGGTTCTTTACCCGAAAACTCTAAGCGAAACCCTATTTTTGTGAGTCATACGTCCGTGCGTCGTCTGTTTTACAGATTTCACAGCCAAACGGTTGGAGCTACAGGCTTCAAATTTTCACAGTATAAGCATCTTGTTGACCCAAAGCCACACCAATTGTCAAAAAATTTTTTTAATTTTTTTTATGGGGGTCTCCCATAGAGCAGAAGTGGGCCGCAAAAAAAATTTTTTACCCACCCTATCGAGTGGGGTATCGTTGTTTAGAACTCGTTGAGTAGATAAACACTGTGTTTTTTGTTTTCAAAAACATTGGAAAACAAATGAGTGAGAAGCCACCAAAATCTGATATTTTACTAAATTTTGTTCCGAACATTTTTCCATTTCCCATTGACCTACGAACTTGAAGTTTAGTGGTAATGTTTATTATTGCGTGTATTTTAAAAGCAAATATTAATATACTGTGTTTTTTTTTCTTTTTTTTTATTAAAAAAAACTTAATTTTGCGGGTAGTTCGGCACTCTATATGTGCGAAGTGCGACACGCACTTGGCCTGTTTTGTCGCCGAAAAGGTAAAAATTACAAAAAAATATTATTATTCAGAACAATATATTAGTTTGAAGCATAATAGTAGTTGTTGACTCAAAATTTTACTACTCTAAAAGAAATAAGGCAAAAAATATTGTACGGCTCCTTATTTCTAAAATTAAATATGATGAATACGATCCCATCTGGCAGAAAGCATGAAACTTGGCATGCATGTAGCTTTCATAGTTGTGCTTCAAAAATTTTAGGGAAACACGTTGACAGACCTTTTTTTCCCCTCCTCCCCCCCACTTTTGTGTGCCGAAGTACAGTTTTTTTTAATTTTATTGAAAACGGCTGAAGCTAGGAGAAAACCGTCAAAGGAAAAAATGTTCCTTATAAAATTATCTACAAGTCATTCTTTGGATGTATTTTGATAGGACCTATCCTATCAAAATACATCCAAAGAATGGCTTGTAGATAATTTTACAAGGGACATTTTTCCTTTTGACGGTTTTCTCCTAGCTTCAGCCGTTTTCAAATTAAAAAAAACTGTAATTTGGTACACAAAAGTGGAGGGAGGGGGAAAAAAAAGTCTGTCAACGAGTTTCCATAAAAATTTTCAAGCACAAATATGAAAGCTACGTGCATGCCAAGTTTCATGCTTTCTGCCAGTTGGGACCGTATTTTGAGCTAAGGAGTCGTACATATTCCAAATACTGAAAATTATTATTTTTGGTTTATAAATAATGCTTGACATTGCGTAACTTCACAAGTATACAAATCTTAATAGATAGCTAATCCAATACATACCAACCCTAGGTATGTGCTTAATTTCGCGGCGTAGCAATTCTTCCACAAGTATTCAATCAACTAATTAATATTAAAAATATGAATCAATTACAGTAAAAATAATACTTATTTCAATTCACATGCATCGCCTCCGCATTTACAAAGTCCAGTACAGGGAAGCCCTGACTTCCTACATTGACATCGACCTGTACTGCAGCTACGACATGAACACTTTGTTAACTCCTTTACTGATGCCGAGGTTTCTTTGTTTTTACTCCAGATTGGACTATAAACACCATCTTCTTTTTTCCATCCCCAGTTCTCTAAATAAGGATATTCAGGGTTTGCAATCAAACTCTGGCCCCAGATGAATCCCGCTTGCAAACATGCCCGTCTTGTATGCTCTAATAGAGCACCAAATGTAGGTGGCAGCCTATCCATGGCCCGTCCCTTAATGAATAGCGCCTTCCTCGCTTGGTTGATGTCTTGTTCGTCACTTGTTTTATCATATGTTAAAATAACATATCTTGCTAAAAGATCCATATGATGGTTTTCAATTGCATTTACAGGCTGTGATAATTCTTTGAAAACTTCGGTAACATCAGGGAAAGACTTCCATGCTTTCCAAAACGACTTCTTTCCCTTTCCATTGAATCCCGATACAGTATCACAGCCTGTAAATGCATGGAAAAACAGAATTCCACTGCATCTTTCTGGACCGAGGGTATTGACCAGCTGATGTATAGCGATTATACGTGAAGTTTTACCGACTCCGAAAGATATCCAAAAACCTTCTAAATTCATTTTTTTAAGTTCACCGTACAGGGAAACAGCTATAACAATCACATCTGTATCCACAGTTCTTACTAAAATGTTTGTGTGACCATGTTGCACAGCATGACACACATGAAGAAGGATTCTGGTGTCGGCTTCTTCTTGTTTCGACCTCAGGAAATCTACGTCTGTAGCATCATTAGTTACAACCTCTTCGCCTTTGGTTGCAACTATAGTTTTTAAGTCATGTTGAACCAGCTTGAGTCCATCCGCTAGGAAATGGAAGAGCTCAACTTTATTTTCTGAAGAGCGTAGAAATGTTTGCCAGTTTTTTGGCAGCTTGCCTGCTGCTATGACTCTTTGTCGAAGACCTGTTCCACGCTTTTCTCTAGTATTATTCTTAAGGCTGTCGTCTCGATAAACGTCAAAAATGACATCAACTCTCTTCCCCTTTTGGTTCGTTACATAATTTTTAAAAGTATGTCGGTAGTCCTCAAAAGTTATGTTAGTTCCTGGCCTTATCATTTGAACAACCGCAGGCCCATCTAAAAACGTTGCAGTGCAATCTGCGGGATCATCTCTCTCCCTTATAAAACCTTCTTCTTCATCTTCTTCGTCTTCATTCTGGTCCTCTAAACATTTCAGAAGTTCAGATTTTACCACGGGCCTTATGTTTCCTGTCTCTGAGAGGGACGGAGGAAATGGTTGGTTTTCGTGTTTGAAAAATTCATCTATATCACCTTGCCTATGCTGACAAGCGATATACAATTTGGAAAATAGTGCGGCGTCACTTTTCGCCAATGTTAGTTTTGTGGCCTGTTTTGGCTTAGAAGATGCAGCACTTCCAAATATGTTGACGTTATTCCTTTTTATAGTATGGAAGACGGAAACATCCCTAGAAATTATTCGTTGCTCTACAAATTGAGCGTATTGTGTATTTCCAAGGCTTGGTAGTGCTCGCATACTTTCCTCAGCGTCTTTTTCGACAATGATGTGAGTGTCGATAGTTTGTAAATTAATATCTAACATTGGGTTGTCCACCTCCAGAAGTGTCGAAACAAGAGATTTTACGTGCTTCGTGAACCTTATTTGATTGCTGTCTGATTCTTCATGGTGGAGTTCTTCAATATTTTCCGTATTTTCACGAACAGTTTCATACGATGCCTCGTATTCCCGCAATACAGACGCTATTTCGGGGCCAGCAATCATCCAGCGCCTCAACGCAGCAGCATCTTCTGTCAGTCCCACTGCCCCTCCTGTGCTCTTCACTAGTTTGTTTTCCTGTTCATGGCCCTGGTCAAGCGCAATTGAGGAAAAACGCGCTTTGGTTTTCTTGACTGTAAATTTTCCTAAACTGAACGCATGGTGTACTTCAGGGGCAACGATTGGCAGTAATTCCATATCCCGAATGTGCACTGGTATCCATCTGGCATAATTTGTATGATTAACAGTAAAAAACCACGGAGCCATCGACTTCAAAGCCTGAAGATATAGGCCAAAGTTGGAGGTGCGGATAGAGCGCACAAAAGTAGCTCGCAGCATTTCTAAGCTGAGAATCATATTCCAGTAGTGAAATGCCGCTGAATTTGCCGACTGTTGTTCTTTCCATGTCTCGACGTCAAGTTCTGTATCTGGGTTTTCGGTTTTGTATGTGTTATAGGCGCTCATAGAAATAATATGTAAAGCAGCTGATAGAACTTCGTGAATGTATCGAGCCCGTCTTGGATGAGAGGCTTTCAAATATGATTGAGCCTTTCCCTCGCCACACACTTCAGCACGTAACAAAGCTGAAATTATTCCAGATTTATCTAATAAATCCCCTATTAACTTCATAAAATTCATCTCTATGTGGAAAGCACCCATCATGACCACAACCTTGTTTTCACCAAACTGCTCTTGATTATTCCACTGGAAGATCTTTGCAAGAGTGTATAGAGGTTGATCCATAGTGATAACTGTTGCTTGCTTTGGGTTCAAAGATGCAATGGTTTTTTGCACATTATAAATAATGTGCTTGACAACAGCTATTGAGTGCGACGGATCTGGAAGAAGGGGCAACAGAACTGAAATCGAAACGCCTCTCGTTTCTTTCGGTTGTTGACATGCGTGATAAGCCGCCCACGAAACAGATTTAGGCTTATCTTGTTCTGTTGTATCTACAATATTTTTAACATGCTCAAGCCACGCTGCCTCGATCTTTTTCTCAGCATGCAAATCTACTGCGAAATTTACTGGACAGTTGTCTGAAATCAGAGGAATCCTAGGTTCCTTCTCTTTTAACGTGTAAGGAGCAACATCAGTGTAAAAAGAAGGTAAACTTTTTACACGAAGTGATGAAGAGGGACTGGTGTCTGATATAGAGAGCGTACGGCGACGTATTATTTTTGAGCCTTGATCATGATGCTGAACAATACTGATTGATGTTCCATGAAGAGCACCTTCTGCTGTCACAGATGATGGGTTGTAATCAATGTTGTCAAAAGCAGCTGTACAGAAAACATCTGCCTGCAAAACTGGTGGGGAAACAACTCCTTCATCTTTGTAAATTTGACAAGCAGCATCAGAAACTTGTTTGGAGCATTGTAAGACTCGTTTGTATGAAACTGAGACCCCATGATGAGCTAGTTTGTCAATTAATGTACTCTGTCTGGTGTGAGTGTGAATAAGAAGTCCTATGTACAGCGGCAATGCGGGCTCTCGTTTGGTTGTATGACGCTGTAGGGTACCTGTGCGTGGATGTTTTGTTGCGTTGAACATAATGAGTTGAGTTATTGAATTCACAGCAGGCGATCCCATTTCCACACTCTGATCTATGATACTTGGTCCGTAAAGAATCATGCTGATAAGTGTTACCAAAGACTTTGGCATATCTTGGACGTCTTGTATAAGGCTTCCCCTAAACGTAGTGTCCTTCTGAGTAAACATTTCAGCTCGACAAGAATTAGCAACTTTTGCCAACTCAATGAAATCGTGATCGTGAGTTTCCCGATTTGCTGCAGCACGAACAATCTTACCAATATCTTTGTCAAACGCAAGAATAGTTGGCTTAGGTGGATCTGCTTGAGATCGAAGGCCAGGAAAATATTTCAGTAGTTTCTCTTGCAGGCGATGCGATGAAATGCATAATTCTTTATCTCCGTGTAGCTGTTGTAATCTATCATTAAATGTCTTCCTTAATTCTGCCAACTTGAAAATTTCTTCGGAACTAGACTCCATATACATCACAAGCTCAGTAAATGCAAGATTACTAAAATATGTTTCATTTTCACAATCTTTCATTTTCCTTCCATAGGATCTAACTTGAGTGTAAAAGTGTGTTAGACAATTCTTGTGATACGATCTTTCTTCTGCCACCGAGTCTTGTGTTGCCATTTTGACCAATAAATCCTGTCGTTCAAGAATGGCTGCTCCATCTCGAATACGTTGATCAATCTCGAGAGTTGCGACTGCATGCAGGGTTTCCTTATCATTCGCAGGGTTATTGCAGAAAAGACAAACTTTAATGATAATTGTATCTTTTGAGCCTTTATCCCTTGATGAACGGTTTTCGCTACTTGATGATTGGCCCAATTTCATGGTTTTATTGATCCGGTCTATTATAACTTTGTTATATTTCGATCGACAACGTTTGTGAAATTTTGCTTGTTTGGATTGTAGAGTTTCCAAAAATGATCCACTTTCCTTCAGTCTCTTCACAATATCTTCAGGTATCTTTCCTAGCTCATTTAGCGTCGAAGCATTTTCAGCGAGACTCACATAGCCGACACCTACATCTTTTTTTTAGATGATGCAGGGCAAACAAGCGGCTCACCGTCGTCAAACTGACAATACAAGCACTTGTTCCAATCTGTTTCTTCCTCCGAACTTGCCATTTTGAGTTTTCTTGGAGCATATTAACTGCGAATAAATTAAAAATAGTTAAATATATTAAATTGGCTTCAATTTAGCATCCATTTATTCGAAATACCTCAATTTAAAAATAATAAATTAGATTTATAATTGTAGCTTGGCAATTCCGTTCCTGACACTTTATGGTTTGCACCGGTGGCGAGCAACGTTACTTTACTTGTAAATGACGTTTTATTCACCGCTACATACGATATGGCTTAAGATATGGATACCTATGAGTTCCGATATTCCAACATACCTACCCTGGTCAACACACCTGTAGGGGTAAGAGATTTGATCAAAAATATAATAATAGCCCTGGAGCTACCGGCTTCGAAGAATCCTGGCCATTTGTGTGATGAGCACGAATATTTGTTCCTGGGTTTTCGATATTTTCTATGTATTAAAGTATCTATTTATCTATATAAATATGTATATCGTCGCCTAGTACCCATAGTAAAAGCTTTGCTTAGTTTGAGACTAGTTCAATTTGTGTAAGATTGTCCACAAAATATTTATTTATTTAATATCAAATTTGACAAACCTGACTGCACTTACAAGAAGCTATGACTAATATATAAAATTTAAGGCACCTTTTATTAAAATGGGGTTCATCTCTCCCGGACTTCCCCTATGACTTCCGATATCGCTATAAAATAGTCTGCACTAACCTTATCTATAATTTGATTTATTGTGATATACGACTATGATGTAATCGTGATGACAGTTTAACATTATTACTGATATCAGTTTGTTTTAAGTAAGAAATTTAAAATATCAGTGATGGCAGCCGACTGACGCTCCTATCAGCCGGCCCCGCCGCGCGCACACTTCATACCGCCCCCGCTGTCTTTCGTCCCCCGTCGCACGCTGTACCATGGGAGTGACACGAACGTATTTGCCAAGCTATATTATAATGTGTTTTATTTCATTTTCCATGACTTCTAAAACATATTCACTTATTTAGTATCATTCAAATGTGTCAACTATTAAAAACCTTCAAAGCACAGAATAAATAATTATTTTACAACTTTACGACATTTTACAACTTCATAATTAATACATTATTTCATTTATTAACGGTGTTTCTGCTGCCAGATGTGTAGATACGCACACAAGCGCGCGTGTCCATATATATACTTCACAACTATAATCATGGCTCACCCGTGCTCGTGAGATAAAAGTACGTACGTAATTTAATAGAGAAAACAAACACTTGCCTGTTTAGCTAACACAAAAATACATCGATTGTTGAAAATTAAAACACGGATACGCAACGTGGAATGGCAACGCGAGCGAGAGAGTAAGCGGACGAACACGACTGACCTCTAAGTAGTCCGACTGAGAACTGACTGATGGTTGACCGGCCAGTGGCGATTTCGCGCATCGACATCGCACGCCAGACTCCCCCCGCCGCCTCCACCGCCTCGCTTAGTTCGGTGCGTGCGAGACTATTCCGATTGTATTTCGAGTATTGAAAGCGTATGTTTTAACCTGAACCTACAGTTTATTTTTGAGTGTGCATCACGAGCAAAAGCATGTTTAAGGTGCTGTTGTATGTATCTTTATATATATATATATTTCTTCTGTACGTATGTTTGTCACCTAACTCCTCCTAAACGGCTGGACCAATTTGGATGAAATTTTGTGTGTATATTTGAGTTGGTCCCTGGAAGGTTTGAAAACACAATTGGACCCGGTAGGTGGCGCTGCTTTTCCGGGCAGGACGACGTCTGCCCGTCATTTCTTTATTTTTAGAAACAATATTAAATACCTATACCTACCTATTGGATTACCTACCTATTAGATTTGTATAGGAACTTGTGAAGTCACGCAATGTCAAGCATTATTTAAAAACCAAAAATAATAATTTTCAGTATTTGGCATAATTTTTGCTTTGTTTCTTTTTGAGTAGTAAAATTTTGAGTCAACAACCCTATTAAAACTAATATAACGTTCTGAATAATAATAATTTTTTGTAATTTTTACCTTTTCTGCGACAAAACAGGCCAAGTGCGTGTCGCACTTCGCACATATAGAGTGCCGAACTACCCGCAAAATTAAGTTTTTTTTAATAGAAAGAAAGAAAAAAAACAGTATATTAATATTTGCTTTTAAAATACACGCAATAATAAACATTACCACTAAACTTCAAGTTCGTAGGTCAATGGGAAATGGAAAAATGTTCGGAACAAAATTTAGTAAAATATCAGATTTTGGTGGCTTCTCACTCATTTGTTTTCCAATGTTTTTGAAAACAAAAAACACAGTGTTTATCTACTCAACGAGTTCTAAACAACGATACCCCACTCGATAGGGTGGGTAAAAAATTTTTTTTGCGGCCCACTTCTGCTCTATGGGAGACCCCCATAAAAAAAATTAAAAAAATTTTTTGACAATTGGTGTGGCTTTGGGTCAACAAGATGCTTATACTGTGAAAATTTGAAGCCTGTAGCTCCAACCGTTTGGCTGTGAAATCTGTAAAACAGACGACGCACGGACGTATGACTCACAAAAATAGGGTTCCGCTTAGAGTTTTCGGGTAAAGAACCCAAAAAATGAATTCCTGGTGTCTGTTTTACACGAAAAGGATACCCCGCAAGCCATAGTAGCCTTAACTGGTCAGTGAGCAAAAGACGAAAAAAAGGTGTGCTTGGTCCAATTCACCCCGCTCTCCCCGCGCACAGGGGACGAATCTAACTAACCTCCACATCTGAAAAGAATCACCGCGGAACACTTTATCTATGGTACATATTTCATGCTTGTAACCCGATGCGCACAAAAATGTTAGTAATCTGCCCTCTAGCACCTTTTCTGCTGTACTTACCCTAATGAATGCTCGTATATTTTGAAAAGTATAGGTCCTATCAAAATACATCCAAAAAATAACTTGTAGATAATTTTATAAGGAACATTTTTTCCTTTGACGGTTTTCTCCTAGCTTCAGCCGTTTTCAATAAAATTAAAAAAAACTGTAATTCGGCACACAAAAGGGGGGGGAAGGAGGGGAAAAAAAGGTCTGTCAACGTGTTTCCCTAAAATTTTTGAAGCACTAATATGAAAGCTACATGCATGCCAAGTTTCATGCTTTCTGCCAGATGGGACCGTATTTCGAGCTAAGGAGTCGTACTATATCGTTCAGAAATCGATACTGTATTTGCAAATTCCGCGATTAAGGTAATTTCACACTTCATTCGCTTGGAACTTATTCGTATATTTTTTTATTACCTAATATATTACGGTTAGAAATTCATTCATTTAATCGATTTCCTTCAACTTATGGCAATATCATCTGAGTCGAAACGAATGATTTACTTTACTACACTAGATTTAAAAATAGAAGATATGGTGATGGTGAATTTTTATCTTTAATTGACAATATTTCATAATCTTCAAAAGTCTTAATTCGAAAACCATTTCGGTAGAAAGATGTTGAGTACACACAAAACAAATTTACGGATTTTTTTCGCCATTAATTTTGGAAATAATCGCGAAATAGTGTAAGCCGGATGGTGACATCACTTCCCCTGCAATATCGAGAGAGACCTTAGTTCTGATACGATTAAAAAGTTAGTTGTATGTGTAGCTATTCCGAACTTCGAAATCCAAACTTCGTATCTTGCCGTTCCTTTTACTCATATAGCACGAGAGTGAAAGGGACGGCACGATGCGAAGTTCGGATTTTGAAGTTCGGTGTAGGCCCTCTGTGAAGTGCCGCCCGACAAAAAACTTATAGTACATTACTGCAGACGCCGGGAAAGTAGGTATAGACGGCCGACCGTAGGGAGGCCGGATAGTGATACGAAGCCGGCAAGTCGTTTTCACGGCAAGGCGTGTATAGTGCTTCCTCAAACATATGTAAAGAAATAAAAAAAATATACTTCTCAAAAAACAGTTTAATTTTCCTTCCAATCTCTTCATAATGTTTTTTTTTTACGAAAGTCGTCCGTATTTCGCGTGTGTGGTGTTCGAATAGACCCTATTAGAGCCATTATACACAACCTGATAATATGAATCTTAATTTCTATAATAAATAAAATAAATGCAGAGGATTTCAAATATTGTCTATGGTCTCCGGTGACTTACGTAAAGAAAATAATTTAAAATTTATTCATCAACACATTGAATAATACAGATTTGTATTGTTAATATCAGTTTGTCTGTAATTGGCATTAACGCGGATATTTTTGGTACAGTAAACTTTCAGCCACAAGAAATAAATAAAAAATATAATTCAGCTGTTTAGCCTGGGGCGCTATCGCGAAAGCTCCAATGAGAAATGTCATTTGAGCAACAGAGAGAAAAAATACGATAGTACTTTCGCGGTCACAGTCTTGGTTCAAGAAGACAGACGCCATGTTTACATTAAAATAAAAAAAAATTACTTCCCGGCCTAGGCGTTCAATTTTGTATGAAATTCCGTTACGGTTCTCTCGAGTTGTTCCGCCCGAAACGGGATACTTTGAAGCCTGTTATGACGAACATAACGTCAATATTTCATTGTATGTTTGAGAAAAGCGCAATTATCAGGCGGCAGAAGAAGCGTTTTTCAACTGCCCTCTTATGCCCTTATCTGCAATACACAGAGTTTTTATTAATTATTAATTAAAAAGGGGATTGCTCTTAGCCAGCATAGCATCTGCCATGCCATCAGCCAGGGGGCGAAGATAAGGCCGACGGCGAAACGAGCTCTCCCATTAGACGCCTATTCACTCGTGCCTTTAAAAGTGAGAGTCAGGATGGTGGGTGTACCTAAACAAATATTTAAATAAAGTGGATGAAAAATTTGTACTATTTTGTACCACTTGAAAGAAATTCTGACTGAGACTCTCACCTTTAAAAGGTCTAGGTTATATGAACTCGGAAATAAAGTGAGATTAATTTTTATTGGTAAGTTAAAAGGTTTATCGGCAGGAAATCGCCCGATTGCTGCGCCCGCACACGCTGCGCGCCAAATTGGGAAACACCAAGGTTCAGAACGCGATTCACTGCAGTGACCTGCCCGAGGACGGCTTGCTCGAGGTGGAATACTTCTTCAAGATCCTGGACTTTTGAACAAAGACTGCAATCTCATATAATACGCTTACTATACTATAATTTACTTAACTATTTCTACTAGCACCGAGTGAGCTGAAATGTGTTTTAAGTAAGAGTGATGCGGCATAGAGTGCCTTACCCTATAGGGTAAATGAAATGAAAAATGGAAAAAAGAAATGGAATGGAATTGAATATGAGAGCTTAGTTTTGTCTAAGGCTCGGTTTTATAAAGATCCGTTAGTCCTTAAGTCGGTGAGTTATATTATATCAAAAAATATACGGAGTTACCAAAGTATGATCTCACATTTGGTCTAACGACTCTTTATATAACCTGCAGGCGAATCACGTAACTTTATGTACTAACGGTAGATAGATTTTACTGTCAGTTTTGAAGTATAAATGTATAGGCTGACTGTTGATATTTGACACTAAAATCTATCTAACGGTAGTACAAAAGTTACGTGATTACCCCGCTGGCCTATATATTTGACTCCACACCATTTTAAAGATGTATGATGAAATTCAGAGATTTGAAAAAAATTGAATGTCGGTTTTGAACTGGCTTTTTATTTGTGTATTGAGTGACTTTGGAAATATATTCTATAAAATACACCTATCGTATTATATGTAACTACTTCGGGTGTCTATTATTTTATCGAAATATCTTACATCGATTTTCATTTCACCGAAAACTGTTCGACGAATTTCATTAGGTTTTTTTTTTTCTAATCACATAATCATCAATTCATTGCATTTTATATAATCGAACCACTTTTCATAGTTAATCGTTTCGAATCCGTCCCTAGTCGTAGCGTAACGGTACATCGAATTTACCTTTCATAGAAATATTCGATATTCATAGTATTAATTTAACGAAACACGATTCACATATAGTACCTACGTTCCATATAGTATTCTTTCCAAGAAAAATGTTTCATCGAAAAACCAAGCAAGCATGATTTTTCAAGGCGCATAATCTTTCTGGGCTTATATAAAAAAAATAACCTATATATAACCTATATAATATAGCTTTGCTCCCGTCTTAATCTTCTCACCTATCCGCATTACAGTCGGTTTTGCCCTAACAGGTCTTTTGTACATTTTAGGTTTTGGGTATTTTTGTTTTTGAATACTTTTACAGAGTACACCAAGAATCTGGGAAAAATTTAATTTTAGACGTATATCAAGAATAGTAAACAGTGGTGAAATGATGTTCTAGGTAATAAGAATTTCGGGAACTGAAACCTTCGTTGAACCAAAATTATACTAAAGGCTATTCGATGAACGACTGCGTCGATGAACAAATAAAATACTGAATTAAAATTCGATGAGTTGATTCTTGTGTAAAAGGTAATTCGATCTAATGTTTGAGCGATCTAACGAAGTTCGATGAATGATTCCTAAGTGATAATAAAATTCTGCGAATAGTGTTATAGGAAACGATAATCGATGTAACGATTTTCGGTAAAATGATGGATTCCCAACTACTTCCCAATCCACATCAACAGCCGTTACGATGTGACAAGTAGGTATTTAGGAATGAGTGAGCGTTGGGCTTGAGCGACCAGCGGGTTTAGATGGAGAGAGAAGACACAACACGATGAGAAACTAATTTGCTGAGTGAGTATAGGTACTTAACCCTTAAATGCATGGTGTAGGATGCATCCTACATAACCAAAACATGGGTAGTGTTTGAAATCTAGATATGTATGTATTATGTTCTTGTATGATTTTGCAAGAAAAACTAACGCATTTTCACATTTATTAACGATTTGTTGGCAAAACTGAATATAAAAAAAGTTATAAATGTTTTTAACCCAAATGGCGGCAATTTAGAAAAAGTTGAATATTGAAGGTTTTCTTCGACTGTGTTTAGTGGTTCTTAACTAAGTAAGTAATTATTTTCTATTACAATTCTGTAACTCATTTCGTAACGATTTTACTTTTACAAACTTTAATTAAGGTCTCAGCCAGAAAGTAAAGAATATTTACATATTTGATCTTGTAGGATCTAGCCTACATTATGCACTCCCGGCACTTTGCAATTAGTATCGGCACTATCGAAGTTATTCTGGTTGACAAATTTAACTCGTACATTATTTTGATATTTTTACTAGGTTATTTTATTTCATACTTGTTATTACTTAGATAAACAACTAAAGTAAGGAATTATTTCTTTCAACAGTCATCAACTGCTCACCGTGGCGTTTCTAAAAAACCCTAAAACGATGGGTTTCATTACAGAGTTCCTATGCCCTCCTTCTTGCTCCATCATCAGATCAGCTCTGTGTCATCATAATATTGGATTGTCACGTGATATACACACGTGTGCAAAATTTCAGCTCAATTGGTTAAAGATATCTGCCTCAAAATTGAGTTGCAAGATTCCACCCGAACAAATATATTAGGTACATATTTAAATATTTACATACATAGTTACAGTGCAAGTTAAATAAAAGCTTTTAAAAAACGCGAAACCTGGTTTTGGTTGCATGGGAGTGCATCATTTAAGGGAAACGACGTGTTATTATATTAATTACGTATATTACAAGCACATATTTTCGTAAATGTTTAATTCGTACCTACAAACATTGCGTATTTCAGATCTGTCATAGACCGTGTATAGGGCTATTTGATTTTGCGGGGAGTGCATAATGTAGGATGTATCCACATTTTGGGTAGTAGTACAAAATTCACCCAAAATATGTCTTTAAATTTTTTTTCGTATTTTTCTCGTGTTTTTTACGCCATTAGGTATCCACATTTAATTTTTTGAATTGAAAAAAAAAATCATGCATTTAAGGGTTAAATCATTCGAATTGGCAGTGTTGTATTATATTAGTCCTTTCAAAAAGCGACTTTATCCCCAAGCCCGAAGATGTCTATGGCAGAATTATAGGATATCATACATTTTAATTAATTCCACCTATAACAGGAGGCACCGGATAGCGTGCGCTTCTACTTAGCAGCAAATTACGCTAGTTCTACCTATGGGAGTACCAACACTCGGAGTAAGGGATGAGGTGGAAACTGAAAGTTCGTTCTAGTAGGTACCTGATTAGTTTAATTTCTGTGTCTTAAAGTGTCACTACAAAATTGTAAAGTTAAAAAAATGTGTACCTAGAGGATCTTATAGGTAGGCTAAGCTGTGTGGCCATGTATAGACAGTTCTACATTTAAATTTAAAACTGGATGTGCTAATGGATCTTTAATTTCTCAGAAGTTAACGATCGGTATAGGTATACAGAGCTGAATCTACATCTATTAGTTGTATGGATTTACTTTACATACCATGTCTCGCAAAGCCCACGTATATTAATACAAGGTATAGCGCCCTATGCTGGGATATAAATAATATAATAGAGGTGAGTATTGATCGATGCACGCGCCGGAGTTGTGCTAGCGGCATGTAATAAACGCCCCTCCTACCCTTATTTAATTATGAAATAAAACCTTAAACAACGCTGAGAAATTTATTTGGCCAATGTGAATCGTCAGTGGTAGGACCCTGTATTGTTGTGTACCGTAGAAACCCATGCTCTTTAATGTGAATGCTTGTCAGACCTTGGACTCCCCAACTACCTAGAACCCTTGCTATGCCTAATTTTGTTCTACTAAATCTACTATATCTTTCCTACCAAATGTAATTTTTCTACCATTTCTACTAAAATTCTCCAACCTTCACAACAACTACCCTAATGCATTTCACCTTCATTTTGTTCCATAATCTTATAATAATAATAATGGTGATGGAACTAAATCTCCCTACGACAACCTTTAAAATTGAAATACTTAAGTTTTAGCATCCCTAGAGGATTTTATTGAGATAAATTAATGGGATTTAGATTGGGTTTAATTAAGTTGTAATGATATTTAGCCTAAGTAAGTATGTCAAGCTGAACGTACGTATGTCTCGAACCTAGTATACAGAGATGTGCTAGCCCTATCATATTAGGACCATTTTGCAGGTTTGTAGGGATTAAGAATTATTTTGTTATTGGTATAAGGCCGAGCCCCTCCATCCGCCCGAGAGATTGCTATATCTCTCCGTTATTAAACAGAGACCAGTGGCTCTCGACCCTGACTTGGACAAGCCCCCTCCAATATTTTTCTAACACTTCGGAGTGTAAAGGCAAATGACAAATTACTAATATTATGGAGAGCTATGCCGAGTTTGTTCAACCGCATTGTCCCAGGACGCAACGAGCAGACAACCCTTTGTAGCTCTCGGGCTTAAAATTTGTTTTAGAAAAAGATTACCATATAATTATAGCAATTGAGTCTACTAGTACTTCAGAATTCGCGCTGAAAGATAAGGTGAAATACTGCAAGGCCTTATCTTTGGACATAAGAGTAGTGGACCGCTCAGCCTGCCACTAAATCAGAGCAATCCCATATTTCTGGGAAGTCCTGCTATCCTATTGATTACAAATAATATTATACCTTGCTAAAACATCTACCCATCATCTAGGCTATACCTAGTAAATTGTATGACTTAACCGTTTGATAAACCTCCTATCCACGTGAATTAACCTGATAATCGAAAACCAGATACCTAGATTGTACCTAGTAACCACTACATAACCCAAAGTGCTCGATAGCTATTTAACCACGTGAACCATTCTAAAAGTTAAACCCTAGACTTCTAGAACGCCCTTAATATCCGAACTATCAGTTACCTGGATAAAATAAACCCTTAAATTCCAAACCTGTTACCCCTAATTCAGTGTATGAAGTTAAATCTAACATTAACCCCAGGAGATCTAAACTAGAAATTAAATTCCTTACCAGATTTAGTTTCTGAGAATGCGTATTCCCTAACTAAGCTCTAAAGAGTTCAGTCGGCTAAACTGAGGATTGCAATTCTAAAGCCTGTGTAAGTTGTTCCCCCCCTTGCGCCCGAGGGCATGGTGGCAAGAGTAGAACGCCCTATTGTGTATATAATAGAAATATATAAATATATTTAACAAGACCGTTCCTCAAATACTGTGAACTTCTGTGAGCGGAGTATACACTCCTGTTCTGACCCAAACTATGGCAGATCTCACTTCCATTCAGCAGCTGGACATTGAGACACGGGAGGGGTGAGATCGTCGCCTATGTCGGTATAAAGGCAGACGCCAGACATCACCCTCAATCTGGTAGCTAAAGACTCTGAGTCATGCCCATTAACACCGCAAGGCGGGAATGACCCCTCAGGTATACTGTAAACCTGGACAAAGTTCTGGCTTTTAAATTTATTGAAAATATACAAAAACCCACTAATTTTACTAGTTATAATGCCAAAAAGTGATCCCTCATGATGGGGAGAAAATCCTTCATAATGACGAACCACTTATGCCAATAAATTCACCCACCAAGAGTTTTTACTGAGCAAGCCAGAGACCTTGACAGTCTGAACGACGAATTCTAAGTGATCTACCTACCGCCCCGCACGTCCTTTTATACCCTCATATCTGCGACAAGTGCGATAAGTGTGACAAGTGTGACAAGTGTGACAAGTGTGACAAGTGTGACAAGTGTGACAAGTGTGACAAGTGCGACAAGTGCGACAAGTGCGACAAGTGCGACAAGTGCGACAAGTGCGACAAGTGCGACAAGTGCGACAAGTGCGACAAGTGCGACAAGTGCGACAAGTGCGACAAGTGCGACAAGTGGGACAAGTGCGACAAGTGCGACAAGTGCGACAAGTGCGACAAGTGCGACAAGTGGGACAAGTGCGACAAGTGCGACAAGTGCGACAAGTGCGACAAGTGGGACAAGTGTGACAAGTGGGACAAGTGGGACAAGTGGGACAAGTGCGACAAGTGCGACAAGTGGGACAAGTGGGACAAGTGCGACAAGTGCGACAAGTATGACAAGTGTGACAAGTGGGACAAGTGTACCTGCCTACTGACCGCCCGAATCCCGGTCGACCCTTTACATAACAGAGTCGCATCGGCCCTATCTTGAACCTACTTTATGCTTTCATTAATAAGGTTGAATTTTGAATGTCGAGTGTTTTATATTAGCTGGACGTGCGGCAAACGGAAAACAAAAGCGCGGCGCGCATCAAAGGCAACGCGGCAAGTGTAAAAGGAATTGGGTTGTAGTTATTAATGTTAGATTGATTGATATTTTAGGGTTCCTTTTTCTTAAATAATTTAATATATTAAGCTGGCATTATTACAGGTACTCAGGAATATTTTCTTATTCCTTTACTTTAAACATTTTATTTGATATAATTTCTAATTAGCCAAGACAAAGAATCATTTAAAATTTACGTAAGATGCACAATAGTGTCTCCGCCAAGGCCTCTAAATACTTATAATTACTTAATAAATGATTCAAAGATATAAAGGTGAATTCAACCCACTATCCCTTGGAAAGTTATTTTAATAAGAAAGTGACAGGACCAGCTAGCTGCATTCTGTTACAAGCTACCCCTGATGAATTTTATAGACGAGAACTTTCAGATCTCGTCTATGAAAATCATCTCTTTCGTTGCTAGCTTTGCTCAATCCTATCAAAACCTGGTGTAATTTTTTATTTTTTTATTTAAAAGCTTTGCTTTTATTGAAAATTATATATATGGACATGTACTTGCTTAGTGTAAAAATCAGTCCTGTGAATTCCTCAATGATCCATGACTATCTTTTCCCCAAATTTTCCATTTGACTGAGGTATCAGGTTGTGAGGCTGATAGATTAAAAATCAGATTTTGTAGTATCAAACTTGAATGTCTAGATCTGGCTGGGCATCTATCGATTCTGTTCACGTTGTTCGAACGAATGATACCCCAAAACCTCCCCATGTAAATTAAAAATTCTTTATGTAAGTACTGCGATATTCATTTCACATTCAACCAATTCATGAACCAAACTTGTTACTCCAATATCCTATTTTTTTCTTAAATCCTTATCTATTTTAAATAATTAAAGGTCTAACTTCCTATTTGTAAAGAACTCAAAAAGTTTCAATTTAAAGATATATCAATCTCTCCATTACAAGTGATTTTAATGTGGTGTATCTTTAAACCAATAGCAATGGCAATGACTATTCGAAAACAGAAAATGAACCATTAAACCTTAAAAAAGTTTCAAGACAACTTTTTCCTCATGCATACCCGTTTTGTTAGAGAAACCAGGTTGTGAGGCTGGTCGGCCCTATCGACCCAATTACAAAGATTTACCCCGGGATTGTGTCTACATTGTTCAGACGGCATCCCTAGAAAACATTGTCCTTTCTATAAATAAATCCCACATAATCGCCCCATACAAAACTGATAAGCCTTTGGAGTAAGTACTAAAGCGTTCAATCAACAGATTCAAGGTTCGATTCACCATCAATCATCAAAACAACCCTTGCCTATCTTAATTGGTGTATGTATCACTCGAACAAGATAACTGTTCAAAACTCTTTTACCATAAAATCATTTTCTATTT
This sequence comes from Epiblema foenella, assembly GCA_963556455.1. NCBI lineage: Eukaryota > Metazoa > Arthropoda > Insecta > Lepidoptera > Tortricidae > Epiblema > Epiblema foenella. The sequence goes on from OY747102.1 coordinate 13,848,227, forward strand.
CAAAATATTCGCTTCGTTGAGCAAAATATGAAATATTATTTTATGAACTTTCACTTAACTTGAATATACCTATGAGCCATTAACTTATATTTATTATGAAATTAAACTTATTACATTAGCATATTTTATTTGATTACGCATGCAAATGAAACAAAGTTTATTAAAATATCGTCAAACCTCTGTTATGTATAACATTATAGGTTTCGATTTTGTATTAGAAATATGTTTCAATTATCTCATTCGAAGTGAGGTGTGTATAATCATAGAATTTGGTATTAAACCCTTGTAGAGTCTGTGTCCACACAGTAAGTCTCATAAGGACCTTGTCATATTATGACTTTAACCTAACACCTATTACTGTGGTAACACAACGTGTATTCGTTTGGAGAAACCAATTACCATTAAATCTAGGTTGCACTGTAAATCTCGTTTGATTGGAAGAAACTCATTCATACCTCCCACTCTCCATTCATAGCCTCCTTATCACACATATTTTCATGGCGATACATCCTTCATCTTCATACTAACTCATACCAGCTCTTTCTTTCTTATCTCTAACATACAGTTTCCACCAATGAAACAAAACTCCGTAAGCACAACCACAATATAAATATTGCTCTTTTCAAGTTAAACGCAATTTATACTTAATGACACGTGTGAATTTATAGGTAGGTAAATCAGAGAATTCCCACGAAATTGTCGTATGAAATTATATTAAAACCGGACTACCTCTCCAAAAGTCAACCATTCACTTACACCCCTACCCCCCGCTTAAATAACTCTTAGATATTATTGTACCCTTCACTGAGTATTCAATTTTTATGATTAGGTAAATCTAAAGTTACATAATTTTGTTCAAAACGATTAATTTGAATTTTAGAATAGGTAAATATATATATATATTTACTGAAAAACCCTCAACCTATAACCACCAGCTTAATATCTTATTCCTATTCATTATGTTATGTCAATCAAGTAGGTATTTATCACATAATTATTACCATTTCTCTTATAATTATATTGTGGAATATAACCATAATGATGACACCTTGGCGAAAGTTCCCACCTCGACAACAATTTCCACTGCTACCCCATGGTATATCACAAATCCATCTCGACCCTATAAAACTATTATTATACCCGTGAAAATCTTTATAAACCTAATGAAATTCTGGAATAATTTTCCCAGTAATAATGAAATGTTCTGCCTTAACCACTGTGTCTAACATAACGTCCGAAATCCTACATTCACGCCCAAAATAGCATTGATTATTTGTGATTCTAAACCAAGAAGTAACAAAACGCCCAAGCAAAAGTGACTGTCATCGATGTGTCAAGTGTCAACGTACGCGCATCTGTCAAACAAACATGAATCAAAAAGTATGTATTCTGTATTTCATTAATTGTCTATGAAAAATGCAAATACCCAAAAGGGAACTCTCACTCGTTTGAGTGGGAAAGAATAAATGAAAATATATCATGTGAGTATTATATATCATATATATTATGTTGGACACGGTCATGATCCTAACCTATATCGCAACTCAAGCATATTTTATATTTTCAGACAACGGATTAATTAACGTAAACCACGGTGTACTCTGTCTTTTACTCCTACAAGATAATTAGAGAGAATAGCCCTTAATTGTTTGGCTCATCACTATCGTCATCATTAAAACTGAGACTATTGGCTAGTGAAAGTGATTCCTGCTTCCTATCTGAATTGTTCCTACTTCATGTGTCTTAGTGATGTAGTGTATATAGAACTTTCCTTAGAAATGTTCATAGGGTATCAGCTGTTTGATACCACTTTTGGTAGTATTTTCTTAACTGTGATGTTTCCTTTTACAGATTGCTGCTATAATGTGAAACTACTGCTCCCGTAAATCAAAAATGAGCGAACTTAGAACTTCATTTCTACTGCTATGCTCGGGAACTTGTGTTCATGACACATAATTACATGTTAACTTCATGTACTACTGCTGCAAAAATCACTATGTTGCTGTACAGTTCTTCAGGTAATTATATTTTAAATATTTGCTCTAGTCTTCAATACAGTCACTGTATGCAGTATTCAAGATGTGACGATGCCCTAGTTATCTAAGTGTAAAGCCCTACGGTGGTAACTACATACTTGCTTGATGTTGATTTATTCCTATAGCCTATGGACATTCTTGTTTGTGAATTGATCCCTAATGGTGACAAACAAGCACACAGCCTCTGTCGCGGTGATGTTATCGTCACGCCCTTCAGAAGGCACCAGCGCCTAATGGCACTGTAGCCCAGGGACGCGCGTATCTTGTTTATAGATGTATACATGTATGGAGGTGGTAAACAAGCACACAGCCTATCTGATGGTGATGTTCTATTACTGAAACCTAGTGACGCGTGTTTCTTGTTTTTTATGGATGTATGCATGTATGGAGGTGGTAAACAAGCACACAGTCAATCTGATGATGATGTTCTATCATTGAAGCCTAGTGATGCGTATTTCTTGTTTATGTATGCATCTATGAAGGTGGTAAACAAGCACACAGCCTATCTGATGGTGATGTTATATCACTGCAGTCTAGCCATGCGTATTTCTTGTTCATGTGTATGAAGGTGGTAACCAAGCACACAGCCTATCTGATGTATTACTGCAGCTTAGTAACGTGCATAGTCCCAATCAGCTTAATTTAACACTGCTTACTCTAACTACCCCCAGATTGTTAAATTTGATCTCGGGTTATCATTTTCTTATTCTTGCTTACTTATGTCTATCTACCCCCAGAGTAATAAATTCAATCCCAGGTTATTCATTTCATGTTCTTTGAGATCCTTGATTGAATTGTTCATATTTTTTTTTTTATTCCTGTAGAATATGATAGTATGAGAACTTATTTCTAAATAATCTACTATTTAATATTTCTAGAGGAACTAGAGTACATTTTATTTAAGTTATTTATAAAGATAGTAATTATTGGTGCATTTTTTCAGGTGACGTTCCTAGCTGATTTATGCGAAAGAAGTTCGTAGCGAAAATAATGAGAAGAGAGGTCCAAAAACCCGACAAGATCACATTCCATCTTACACGTCAACAAATTGTAGCCTACAAGAGGCTAACTTATCCTGGTCACGGGTTAACCATATTGTAATAAACGCCCCTCCTAACCCTATTTAATTAGAAATAAAACCTTAAACAACGCTGAGAAATTTATTTGGCCAATGTGAATCGTCAGTGGTAGGACCCTGTATTGTTGTGTACCGTAGAAACCCATGCTCTTTAATGTGAATGCTTGTCAGACCTTGGACTCCCCAACTACCTAGAACCCTTGCTATGCCTAATTTTGTTCTACTAAATCTACTATATCTTTCCTACCAAATGTAATTTTTCTACCATTTCTACTAAAATTCTCCAACCTTCACAACAACTACCCTAATGCATTTCACCTTCATTTTGTTCCATAATCTTATAATAATAATAATGGTGATGGAACTAAATCTCCCTACGACAACCTTTAAAATTGAAATACTTAAGTTTTAGCATCCCTAGAGGATTTTATTGAGATAAATTAATGGGATTTAGATTGGGTTTAATTAAGTTGTAATGATATTTAGCCTAAGTAAGTATGTCAAGCTGAACGTACGTATGTCTCGAACCTAGTATACAGAGATGTGCTAGCCCTATCATATTAGGACCATTTTGCAGGTTTGTAGGGATTAAGAATTATTTTGTTATTGGTATAAGGCCGAGCCCCTCCATCCGCCCGAGAGATTGCTATATCTCTCCGTTATTAAACAGAGACCAGTGGCTCTCGACCCTGACTTGGACAAGCCCCCTCCAATATTTTTCTAACACTTCGGAGTGTAAAGGCAAATGACAAATTACTAATATTATGGAGAGCTATGCCGAGTTTGTTCAACCGCATTGTCCCAGGACGCAACGAGCAGACAACCCTTTGTAGCTCTCGGGCTTAAAATTTGTTTTAGAAAAAGATTACCATATAATTATAGCAATTGAGTCTACTAGTACTTCAGAATTCGCGCTGAAAGATAAGGTGAAATACTGCAAGGCCTTATCTTTGGACATAAGAGTAGTGGACCGCTCAGCCTGCCACTAAATCAGAGCAATCCCATATTTCTGGGAAGTCCTGCTATCCTATTGATTACAAATAATATTATACCTTGCTAAAACATCTACCCATCATCTAGGCTATACCTAGTAAATTGTATGACTTAACCGTTTGATAAACCTCCTATCCACGTGAATTAACCTGATAATCGAAAACCAGATACCTAGATTGTACCTAGTAACCACTACATAACCCAAAGTGCTCGATAGCTATTTAACCACGTGAACCATTCTAAAAGTTAAACCCTAGACTTCTAGAACGCCCTTAATATCCGAACTATCAGTTACCTGGATAAAATAAACCCTTAAATTCCAAACCTGTTACCCCTAATTCAGTGTATGAAGTTAAATCTAACATTAACCCCAGGAGATCTAAACTAGAAATTAAATTCCTTACCAGATTTAGTTTCTGAGAATGCGTATTCCCTAACTAAGCTCTAAAGAGTTCAGTCGGCTAAACTGAGGATTGCAATTCTAAAGCCTGTGTAAGTTGTTCCCCCCCTTGCGCCCGAGGGCATGGTGGCAAGAGTAGAACGCCCTATTGTGTATATAATAGAAATATATAAATATATTTAACAAGACCGTTCCTCAAATACTGTGAACTTCTGTGAGCGGAGTATACACTCCTGTTCTGACCCAAACTATGGCAGATCTCACTTCCATTCAGCAGCTGGACATTGAGACACGGGAGGGGTGAGATCGTCGCCTATGTCGGTATAAAGGCAGACGCCAGACATCACCCTCAATCTGGTAGCTAAAGACTCTGAGTCATGCCCATTAACACCGCAAGGCGGGAATGACCCCTCAGGTATACTGTAAACCTGGACAAAGTTCTGGCTTTTAAATTTATTGAAAATATACAAAAACCCACTAATTTTACTAGTTATAATGCCAAAAAGTGATCCCTCATGATGGGGAGAAAATCCTTCATAATGACGAACCACTCTTATGCCAATAAATTCACCCACCAAGAGTTTTTACTGAGCAAGCCAGAGACCTTGACAGTCTGAACGACGAATTCTAAGTGATCTACCTACCGCCCCGCACGTCCTTTTATACCCTCATATCTGCGACAAGTGCGATAAGTGTGACAAGTGTGACAAGTGTGACAAGTGTGACAAGTGCGACAAGTGCGACAAGTGCGACAAGTGCGACAAGTGCGACAAGTGCGACAAGTGCGACAAGTGCGACAAGTGCGACAAGTGCGACAAGTGCGACAAGTGCGACAAGTGCGACAAGTGCGACAAGTGCGACAAGTGCGACAAGTGCGACAAGTGCGACAAGTGCGACAAGTGCGACAAGTGCGACAAGTGGGACAAGTGGGACAAGTGCGACAAGTGCGACAAGTGCGACAAGTGCGACAAGTGGGACAAGTGTGACAAGTGTGACAAGTGTGACAAGTGCGACAAGTGGGACAAGTGGGACAAGTGCGACAAGTGCGACAAGTGCGACAAGTGCGACAAGTGCGACAAGTGCGACAAGTGCGACAAGTGCGACAAGTACGACAAGTGGGACAAGTGCGACAAGTGCGACAAGTGCGACAAGTGGGACAAGTGCGACAAGTGCGACAAGTGCGACAAGTGGGACAAGTGTGGCAAGTGTGACAAGTGCGACAAGTGCGACAAGTGGGACAAGTGGGACAAGTGCGACAAGTGCGACAAGTGCGACAAGTGCGACAAGTGTGACAAGTGTGACAAGTGCGACAAGTGCGACAAGTGCGACAAGTGCGACAAGTGTGACAAGTGCGACAAGTGCGACAAGTGCGACAAGTGCGACAAGTGCGACAAGTATGACAAGTGTGACAAGTGGGACAAGTGTACCTGCCTACTGACCGCCCGAATCCCGGTCGACCCTTTACATAACAGAGTCGCATCGGCCCTATCTTGAACCTACTTTATGCTTTCATTAATAAGGTTGAATTTTGAATGTCGAGTGTTTTATATTAGCTGGACGTGCGGCAAACGGAAAACAAAAGCGCGGCGCGCATCAAAGGCAACGCGGCAAGTGTAAAAGGAATTGGGTTGTAGTTATTAATGTTAGATTGATTGATATTTTAGGGTTCCTTTTTCTTAAATAATTTAATATATTAAGCTGGCATTATTACAGGTACTCAGGAATATTTTCTTATTCCTTTACTTTAAACATTTTATTTGATATAATTTCTAATTAGCCAAGACAAAGAATCATTTAAAATTTACGTAAGATGCACAATAGTGTCTCCGCCAAGGCCTCTAAATACTTATAATTACTTAATAAATGATTCAAAGATATAAAGGTGAATTCAACCCACTATCCCTTGGAAAGTTATTTTAATAAGAAAGTGACAGGACCAGCTAGCTGCATTCTGTTACAGGCAGTTAAACATCGTATCTTTTACCGCTAGTAGGTACCGACCTACTCGAGTTGAGCGAAGTAAGAAAGCTATTGCCAAAGCTAAATTCGATTTCGTACGGCTTTGGGGAGCGACTGGCGGGACATCTCTCCGGGAGCCGTGCTTTCTGGTTGCTTGCCAAAGCTGCCGAGGGAAACTTTTGTCGGTCTACGCTTCCGCCACTGCGGAAACCAGATGGTAACCTGGGCCACAGTGCAAAAGAGAAAGCCGATCTCATGCGCTCTTTTTTCGCCTCGAACTCAACTCTGGACGACGGAGGCGCCGCGCCGCACCGCCTGTCATCCCGTGGTGTGGTAACTCCATGCCGGAAATCCGTATCACGCAGTGGGAGGTCCGGCGGGAGTTACTATCTCTTGATGTCCAAAGTCGAATGGGCCGGATGGTATACCTGCAATGGTACTTAAGGGATGTGGTCCTGAGCTGTGTCCCATAATAACGCGCCTTTTCGTGCTCTCTTACCAAAAAGGTTTCGTGCCAACTTCGTGGAAGACTGCCAATGTGCATCCAGTTCCCAAAAAGGGTCACAGGTCTGATCCGGCGAACTACAAGCCAATGGCTATAACCTCCCTTCTCTTTAAGGTGATGGAGCGCGTGGTCAACGCTCATCAGCTCCTTAAGTACCTAGAAGATCGCGATCTGATTAATGACCTTCAGTATGGCTTTCGCCACGATCACTCAACTGGTGATCTAATGTACCTCACACACCGATGGGCGCAAGCCCTAGAGAGTCAAGATAAGGCATTGGCCGTAGGCCTTGATATGGCGAAGGCTTTCGACCGGGTCTGGCACCGCAGTTTTCTTTCGAAGCTTCCTTCCCACGGGCTACCCGAGGGTTTATACTACTGGATTGCCAGCTTTTTGTCCGGCAGACGCATCAGAGTCTTCGTTGACTGTAGTTGCTCCGATAGCATGGACATTAACGCTGGCGTCCCACAAGGTTCTGTGCTGTCGCCCACACTGTTTCTGCTGCATATCAATGACATGCTGTCAATTGCCGGTTTGCATTGCTATGCGGATGACAGTATGTACCGGCGACACTTTCTACACAGGCCGAGCGAATAACCCTCATTCCAACGTGGAGGACAGCCGAAACGTACTTGTTTCTGAAATCGAGAGTACTCTAGCCAGTCTCCGATTATAGACCTGTCAAAAATTTGCCAAACCTGGACAACCTTTCTTTTTCTATGATATGGAGTATTGTTAGTTACAGATAAAATAAAAAGTATTAAACATTTTAGGGCTCCGCGTCAACGTCATTATGGTTTCATAACTACAGCATAATAAGGTTAAATAAATCAAAATTAAACTAATTAATCAATCGGTACTATCATTAATAAAGAAGGTTCCGTAAGTTACACATTTTCTGGCTTATCTTATCTGAAATTATAGATAACTGTAATTCAACAATTTATTCTGAATAGTATATTATGTGTGTTGATAAATTGTTAAAAATTAAACAAATTCTCTTTTCCCTTCTCATGCTCGAAAAGTGTGTCATATTAGACTTGTCAAGCGGGGCTAAAGTAGTACATTTAACCCCTAGGGAAAATATGAATACATATTTATGATTTACAAAACATTTTAATTTGACCAATCAAAACACTTCACCTATTAAATCCACCAATCACAGAACACTAATTTAACTTAAAAAAATATTTGGTATTGGGTATTAACCAACCAGAATACAGCTTTACTAAAATCGACCAATCAGGAAACATAATTATTTTTTCTAAAGAGTCTAAAGATTAAGTTTGTAGTAGTCGGAGTCCCTATTTCACAATAATTAAAAAAGTGGTTAAATCGTTCGAGCAACGCTTTGAAGCGCTCAATGGAAGGTCAGTTAGCTTTTTTCGCGCGTGAATGTTGCGCGCGAACCGCAGTGCCTATGTTTTGTGTGTCAAAGGAGTATAGAAAAAAATCATGCTGCAAAAGTATATGTCTTCGCCGTGGAATCTATTGTTAATTTTGGGTGGGTTAACCTTTGTTTATTTATTTTCTCGCAATCGAAGTGAAAAGTAGAGTGTATAACTCTGGTCTAAAAGCCATATTACCCCTCAAACTATTTTCCCTCACTTCGTTCGGGAAAATAACTATCTCGTGGTAATACGGCTCATTTTAGACCCTTGTCATACAATCTACTATGAAGTCCTTTCTACTAAGTTCACTCGCAACGGGTTGAGAGCATACAAAGAGTGTTTACAAGATACCTTGCATTTGGTACCCCCGGCTTTTCACTCAGAAATACTTATAACTGCCGGCTTGCTAAGTTTAACATCCTGGAGAGCTTACGTGATCGGCGGCGGATATTAGATTTTTGTTTCCTGCACAAGGTAGTTAACGGGCAAATAAAATACAGCAATCTGTTAGAGCGAGTCTCGTTAACTGCTCCTCGCAATTACCCTCGGTGCCCTATAGCAAAACCCTTCCGTATCCCAGTCACCAGGACTAACCTTGGATTACAATCTCCTATGGTAAGAATTTGCTCTGGTTTTAACGATTTTGTCAGCCAAAATAATTCAATCGACATCTTCCACGACCGTCTACCTAAGTTTAAATCGATATTATTGCCAAAACCCAAATAATTCTGTAACCCTTGAGAGTTAATAGTTCTGTAGATATTTATATACAAACTCTGTTAATGTTAATGTTAGTTTAAGAGTTTATTTCATATCTTGAACCTAAATGTTGTTGTCTTATTGTATAAATTAAATAACTTTTATTGATCTCACTGCAACATGCGTAGCCAATGTTATGTACTTCCGTAATTGTTGTATATATCAGAATAAATACCTCCTAAATTACTAGCTTTAAGTGAAATGTAATATATATGATGTGGTTGTACTTATAAAAAAATATATATTTTAAGATGTTATTTGTTAGTTGTTTTTGTTTGTTTTTTTATATACTTACGAAACGGACTACATACGTAACGAAACACTTTTCAAAGTGGTGAAAAAGGGCAAAAGAAACGCAACTCAATTTTGACAATGTCAGATTCAAACAAGTTCTGAATCTGACATTGTTTAGTTATTATCGATTTAATAAACACAATATTTCTGTAAATCTCCGCCCTTGCCGAACCGTGGTGCAGGTACACCCCACGTGTTTATAAAAGTTTGACAATCATTGATTATAGGCCTATAATAAATGAATGCACGAGAAGACTACCACACAAGAATCGCTCGCGACTCGCGACAGCACGGCTGTGAGTTGAGGAACAAAGAAATGACGACCTTATTCTGCAAGACATAACGTTCATATTAAAACGCAAGTAAGAAAAGATATCAATTAATTGATAATCGTGGATATTATTTGTTTAATTAGTTTCTTGCAGTGCTTATAATATGTTGATGGCATAAAATATACACTTTTGAAGTAGTTATATATTTTGGTTTTCCATATATCAATATTTGTGACTTTAGAGATCCGCAAAATATTTTTATTAAGTAACAACAAATGTTTGGTTTGTTCGTTTCTCAACTTAGGCAAATAAACTCCTTTCAGTAATAATTTGTCCCGTGAGTCGCGATTGAATGACGGGTCACGGCCCGTCAATTTCAATCATTATCTTCGACCATTTCATTTTTAGGGTTCCGTAGCCAAAATGGCGAAAACGGAAAAAAAACGTACTTGCGAATTTGGTTTCAGGTTAATTTTTCTATCAGTGATCGCATTTGAATGCACCTCAAAATTATACTAACATGGTATTTGGTTACCTACCTTTTTTGCTTTTAGAAAAAAGTTAGATAGTATACGATAACTCACGATTTTTTTAATACGTTACGATCACGGATTTTTTACTTAATATATGCAATTAATATTTGATACATAACATTAATATACGATAAAATAATAAAAACAACGGGTTATCGAATTATGTCCAGGTCTCGCTAATTTGATGGTATATTGGGGACGACTAAATTTGGTCCAGTTCAACCCCACCAAGACGCAAGTTTGCGCGGTCACCGCTAAAAAAGTCCCATTTACTGTGGTCCCTCAGTTTCAGGGCACACGGCTTACCATGTCTTAGAGCATTAGGATCCTAGGCGTTGAAATCTCCAGTGACGTGCAGTTCCGTAGCCACTTAGAAAGTAAGGTTAACTTCTCAGCTAGGCTGGGTTTAGTGAACCAGCGACAAAACTCCCAGTAGCTCGATTCCACTCACACCTCAGATTCGGTTGAAACCGCTCAACTAATCTAACTGGAGCGCAAACTCTTAGAGTATTCCAGTAACCACACGCGTGGTCGTGCCGGAGGTTTTCCCCTGGATTTTCCCCAGGCTACTCTCCAACCGCGCACTCCTATCGCGTTATTGGGCCCGGCCTATAAAGCCACAGTCAGGTTCAAAAAAAAAAGTAAGGTTAAGTTGGCATCAAAGAAACTTGGAGTGCTCAATAGGTCGAAGCAGTACTTACAATTTCGACAACACGGCTGCAACTTTACAAGTCGCAAGTTAGGCCTCATATGAAGTACTGCTCTCACTTATGGGCGGAAGTTCCAAAATACCAACTTAGCCCTTGTGACTCGGTTCAAAGACGTGCAGTGAGAATTGTCGACGATCCCAGTGTGACAGGCGACCTTGAACCGCTTGAACTCAGGAGGGACTTTGCCTTCCTGTGCGTGTTCTACCGCCTGTATAAAGGGATATGCTCTGAAGAACTGTTTGATATGATGCCCACGGCCACCTTTCATCATAGCATCACCGCTCGCCATCGGCAGCGAGCTCATCCCCACACCTTGGAGCCATTGCGTTCTCGTACAGTACGATTCAACAGGCACTTTATACCAAGAACACTTATTAGGTTGTGGAATGAGCTTCCTGTCGAGGTATTCCCAATGGGCTACAGAATGGGACTCTTGAAAAGACGTGAAAAGGTTTCTTACGGGTCGGCAACGCGCGAGTAACGCCTCTGGTGTTGCAAGCGTCTATAGGCGACGGTAACCACTTATCAGGTGGGCTGTCACCGACGTGGTTTAAAAAAAAATATATAAATGAGAGAACTTCAACTGGGGTTGAATGGGTTATTATGTCGTCTCGTTCAAAGGCAATGGCAAAGGTATTTGGATATAATAATAAGCATACGGAGCGACTGCAATTTAAGTTTTTAAATAATTAATCACTAATCAGACTCAAATCAAATGGTACCAATAAATGAAATTTAGACTTTATTTTAACAATATTCGTTATAGGGACAGATTAACAATAACTAACATTAGTTACGGTCGCTCGTAAAGGACTTGATAGCCTACATATTCCAGTAACGCTTCTATTAGTCGTTTGGACGTCACCGCTGTCAGGACCATTTCCATAATAACGGGATATGACGCAGACGCCATGCCATTCCGGCATCGCTCGCTCAGAAGGATCGGTTGATTCGTTTTGCTTTCAGGTGTATTCTTTAAAGATATTAGTACCCAGTATTTACCAACAAATAACAAGGAAGATAGCTTTTTTTTTTGAAAGAGGCTAGCTATTCAAATTGTCATAAAATGGTTTTTACAGGTTTATAAGAAGGGCCATACCTTTAGCTGTATGAGCGGCGTGAAAAAAAAAATACCAACCCTATCGAATGGGGTATCGTTGTTTAGAGCTTTAAATATATAAATACTATATTTTCTATTTTAAAAAATATTGAAAAAAAGGAATGAGAAGCCATTTTTTCACTGAGTTAACTTCCCCTTTTAAAATCTCATTAAATATTCATCTTAGCGAAAAAGTGTGTAGAACCTATTTTGTAGAGAATTTTATGTAAATTACTTACTTCTCAAAACATTTATTGCTACGGCCACCGTTTACGAGTACCTTTTTTTGAACATTGGTTGCCTGAAATATATTCGCATCCGACTGGAGTGTTCAAAAGATGAATTGCTGCTCATAAACTATTGCCTCTATTGCGAAACATGTAACATCCGCACATTCGAATATGAGGTAAGTAACTTATAAAAAGTACCTATTGGCGAATCGCGTTAAAGGAACAGGGAGCCATAACTTTATTTGGACACTGCGTTGAGTGTCTAACTAAACGGGGTCATTTCTGCTTCATCATAAATGACCTACCTATACGCTCGCCATTCGCCGGCAGCATTACTGCGTGATGGACCTGTTACTTGTATGAAGTCTTGTTGTATTACTGTTGTATGAAGTCTGAAGTATATTCATAATTCACTTGGTAATATAATCGATGAAGTATACGAGTACGTACATATGACATTATAATCCTCTCTGCATACTGGCATTCTCCTGTTAATCTAAATATATAAAATCTTATCTTATCTTGTATCTTATATACACACACACAAGAAGAAGTCCTGAATGACTCATCAACGCACAGCCGAAACAACTAACACTAGAGAATTTTTACACAGTCAGTTACATTTATAACGTAGGCTAGGGATAAGAAAGGATTTTTCGAAATTCATTCTTTTCATTCATTCCAAGTTTGTAAAGGAGCAAATCTTTTTTGAAGTACGAGATTTATAACTTCTTACACAGACTCTCTGTTTAAATACAACAAAACATGTTTAAGCGTTTTTCTAAATTGTTTCCCTAATGGGGTTCCAAGTTTGTGCGGGGAGCAAATCTTTATTTTTCGTAAAAATCGATATAGGTGTCATCTTCGAGGTTCCTCGGGGTGCCGATTACGAAAATGACATGCATTTGCAAAACCAAGATGGCGGATAATTATTCTTCTTAAAAATCGATATGGGTGTCACCTTCGAGGTTCCTCGGGATGATGATTACGAAAATGACAGCCAAATTTTCATATCCAAGATGGGGGACATTTATTTTTATTAAAAATCGATATGGGTGTCATCTTTGTGGTTGCTCGGAGTGACGATTACGAAAACCACATCCATTTTGAAATCCAAGATGGTGGACATAATTTTTTCTTTTGAGTAATTTTTCATAAAAGATTAATAGCATCAGACAACTGACAGAAACAAATAAACCTCATTTATATCCTTCGTTACCATCTAAAATCTACGCGGACGAAGTCGCGGGCAGCCGCTAGTTAATGTATAAAATCGTGTTTATGATTACAATCACGCACTGACCAAGGATTGAATCCTTATTGCATCATAAAATTAAGCTAGAATAAGTATTAGCAATTTAATTCGTAAAAAACAATAAGGAATTGCACCATTACATCATATATTTTTTAACGCTGTAATAATGACCTCATTTTACTTTATAGAAAAAGTTGTAACTCATGAAACTGCGTAACGTTCGAATTTCAGTATAGTACATTACTGCAGACGCCGGGAAAGAACAATCACCTAATTTTGTCTCCCACAAAGATTCAAACATACCCCAATACTTTGTAGTAAGCACTGCGTTAAAACTGTATACTGTAGCAAAGGCATGTTAACAACTTAATACTACTCTTTCTCTTCTCTTTTCTCCTCTTTTTACTTTCTCTTCTTCTTTAAAGGCTATTTTTCGTTTCTATTTTCTGTTCTTCTTGGTCTCGGGACGAGTGAAAATGACACTTCCGCACGTATATCAAACGACGTTTATTAATACAGTTGCGAAAAAAAATCAAAGAAACAAAAATAAAACAGTAATTACAAGAGAGAAAACAAAATCCTTTTCTTGCCGTTGTGGGCTTTGCACGATACCGTCTATATATGCATGTATAAATATATTATACGTACGTATATATAGTTTTTACTTCCAGGTCTAGGCCTTCAATTTTGTATGAAATTCCTATACAGTTCACTCGAGTTGAGTGATTTTTTTTATCATTTCCAAAATCTGACATTATAAAAAAGATCAATTATGAAATTTATGAATATCGAACCTGCTAACAAAATTTCACGAGAAGCGGTTGAAAAATGCGGCGAAGAATGCATGTATTCGACAAAAAAAATCTGTATATTTATCCAACCTGCTCACAAAATTTCACGACAATCGGTAGAGAAATGTGATCTGTAGAGGAGAACAAACGGAAATCTGGACATACGAAAGACTTTTGTCGAAGCTGAAGCAGAGATCTTCGGTTCACTCGGTTAATAAGAACTACGAAAAGTGAAATCACATTACACACCAGCAATATTACAACCCGGCTCAAGCCAAGGGTTATAATGATTTAGCATGATATATACATACAAAATTAGCCATTATCGAGCATGCGTGTGAAAATTTAATTACGCGGCGAACCTACTTCATGGAAAGCGGACGATACCGTAACCTACGGATGCCTGCGAATTTAAATGAATCATAATATCATAAGCGTGTTACCCAGAACAGCAGTGGCCGATCCTTCGCTGATTTGAGGATTCGCTTTTGTATAAGCGGCAAATATAGGTCTCTTTCTTGAGAGTCAGAGAGAGTTGTGAGTACAAGCACATCTTTGGGGCTCCGGCGACCTCCCTCTCCACATGATTACGGTATGTGAGCACTATACTGAGGTACTTAAACACTATAGTAGGTTGGTACCTATTCGAGAGAGGGTAATAGGCTACCCTCTCCCAAATCGGTACCTAGGTAGGTACCGTTTGATAGGGTAGGTATATACGATGACTAGGTATTAATATGGTGGGCCATTTAGATGGGTCAGTAGGGACAAGTCCGAAACTATAAGACTGCATGTTCTGCTATCTGTTCTTAGGAACCATGTCATCGATTTTAGTGACGAGCAGAGATGCATTCATAGAATTAGAACAAAACTTCCGTACTCAGTCCGGGAATCGAACCCGGTCGTAAGGAAGAACAAAACTTTCATTATTTCTATTTCGATAACCATTGTGTAGGTCATAAACAGTAAATGTGACAATGAAATACAATCCATTTAATTCATTTTAAACTTTCAACCATTTAGGTATACTGCTTTATCACATGACCTAAACAATCGATTTAGTATTGTCTTATAGTTTCAGACTGCCATTGCAATATTGAACCATCTAAATGGCTCTTCCTGTATATAGGTAAGTATATACCTATATTCCTAAACTTTTCATGGAAATAGAAATGAACTTTATTGTAGATCTGTCTACATATTAGTAGTTTATACAACGATGGTTTTTATGAAACGAGCCGGAGTTTATCTACATCCATTATTAAATCCAGAGGTGAGGTCTCCATGCAGATGCCTATGTATGTGTAGATAACCTGTGTGAGTATGGACCTTGGTTATAAATTGCAGACAATACAACTACCTACATACCATAATAACGTAGGCAATCTTGATTGCCATAAGAGCTACCACGGTAGCACCTTTGTCAATAGGTGCTTAATTCATGCTTTATATGGCACACTTACAATCCATGACGAACACAGAGGGCACTTGTACGTAGGTGCTCAGTTGCTCACTGTCTACTGTCAAACTAAAGTCAACTACATTCACATAGGTATTATTTTTTGACATTTTAATTACATATTATATATTTGCCATTGCATTGTAAATGAAATGAAATGAAATGAAATGAAAATAATTTATTCGTGGCATAGACACTAAAAGACACTAAACTTGTACCATATTATTATTATTGAATTATTTTGTATGGTTTAAAAATTATTCTTCTTTTGTGTTAGACTGTATTATTATTTTATTATTATTCGTAATTCATATACACCCTGACGATCTTTTTGTGAATCCATGATATTTCACCAATTGAAATTTTTACAAAATACCATGTAAATTTTCAGAAAGAAATAAATAAATCTAATCTAATTTAATCTACCTATACCTTGCCAAAGGAGCAAATATTATAATATATGACCGAATTCTCTCAAGCACGTCTTTGATAGCGAAGTTCATGTTTTTTTCTACTCCTGTACTTTTTCGCGACTTAAGCAATCATGAACTCTAATATAAATACATACCTTATTTATTCTGTAAAAAGTCTATCTAGTCTATTGCCCAAAACACACTCGTTACCCTATTTTACTGAAAAATTAAAGCAGAGTTGGGTGCCACAGACTACTACAACAAATACTATGTTTAGTAGTCATTCTTTGGTGCGTTCAAGTGAAAATTTTATGATTAAAATCAGTGCTGCCAACTTAACGCAACTATGCTACAATTTTTATGTATTAATTAATGCATAATATATTATTTACTAATATAAATACATACATTTATCATCTTTTTGTGTTGTTTAACAAGTTTTGTCTATTTTCGGATATATTCATGAAAACGAAACAGTTAAGATTCGATCCGGATTTGAATTCAGTTTAGGTCGGATGCCAAGTCCAGCTAATTAAAAAAACAAAGCATAAACAGTGTCATATTTTTGATTTCCCACCAAATTCCTAATTGAAAACGAAAACATTGAAGCTGATAAATTAATAATTTACTTAAATCAAACGATTTTTTTTGTGTTCATGAAGAAAATGTGTAGGTTGTTTGTTAATTGATTCTTTTAAAAATCCACAAAGATTTATATAGCATTACTGAAGATATTGTGTAGGTAAGTTGCACAATTACTAAGGGAAAAAATGGCGCATGAAAAGTATGATAAATACTTACTTTTTATTTGAAATGAGTCGTAGAAAAAATATTGTATGCAACGGTGTATAACTGGTATAAAAATGCTCGTGGTGTCTTTACTTGCGATGTTCGCCAAGACTCACATTCGTTCGCAACCCACACCACTCGCCTTTTTATATCCTTCTTATACACCAGTTGCATAATATACTATTGAAACATTGTCCACACTGGCTGAAATGGCTTTGATATTTATAAATCGAGCGAAAAAATTATGACGATTTCGTTCTTCAAGCAGCCCTGAGTAATTGCAAACATAACAGGCTTCGCAAGTTAGTCGATCAGATTAACCTGCATAGAAAAGCAACCTTTCACTGTATGGGCTTGGAACTGTTGTTGTCATGATAAATAACGAGTGTTGTCGGCTGCGCTGCGCGAGAGGGGAGTATCGCGCAGTACGCGCGTCGCTAGTGTCGTGCAAACTTTCCAACACGCCGCGCACGCGCACCGTAGCTTGTACCTACGCGAAAACCACCGCGACCGCGCTATACTTACTTATCCTACACGAACTTTATTTACAATTTTTAGAAAATATAACTAATCACATTGTTCAGTATACGAATCATTTATGAGTCCATTTGCGCCTCGAATTATATGTGAAGGAAATTTCAGAACAATTCCTTCAGAGTGAAAAAGTTATCGCACTGTTGTATGATAAGGTTTCCTAATTTTAAACTACGGTAAGTTTTTATTGTGAAATTTACGACTTTTTCACATATGAGACATATAAGCTAAATAATTTATACTACCTAACTACAAATGTGGGGTCACGGCAGCGGGAGCACTGATAGACGATATTATTTATTTCAAATAAGTTCCTGAATACTAATTAAGGTAGGAAGTGCCTACTTTGCAATAACTATAAAATTTATAGTCTTGGATATTTTCTATGTATTTAAGTACCTATTTATCTATATAAGTATGTATATCGTCACGTGGACCCATAGTACAAGCTTTGCTTAGTTTGGGGCTAGGTTGAATTGTGTAAGATTGACCAAAAAAATATTTATATTTATTTATTTATGCATTTCTTCGAATTTACTTTACAGTATTAACATAGAGTCGATAATTAGTAAACTAGTTACGTGCTATAAAAGTATCGAAATGTTTAATTGTTGAACAATTTTATATTACTTATACGTCCTTTGATTTAGATATAAGCCACAAAAAATGCGGATACAGATACAGACAACATTAAATTAATGCAACTCGCAGATGTCTATTAGATCCCTTCAGCAGTGATTTGTATATATTCCTTGTATCAATTTGTAATAAGGTAACCCACTGTACACTCTGTACAGTCGCTATCAAATAATCTGTACACTTTAGGGTGTTCAAAAAATCTGAACATGAACTCTGACAATAATCGTGTTCAGAGCTTTTTGAGCAATTTGTTCACTTCGATGTATGTGATGGAGGCTGTAGTATACTTCTCAAGCATTTATACATGTAAATAAAATACGGTACAAAATCTAGAATGCTCCTGAAGCAAAAGAACACTAGGACACTAGGTATAGCAAATTGTCTGATTCCTTTTACCTAAATGTAGGTACCTACCTATTCCTAGGCCAGCGATGTGATGCCCTCGCACAGTCCAGCATTGCTTGCCTTCACCAATTTTCATCAGTTTTCACACGTCCAATCCAGGAAAGTGTTTTTTGAGGATTTTGTTTGTAGGGCCGTTAGGATTAGGCAGATATTTTTGCCGCCTTTGTTTTGATGATGAAATGATGAATGTGAATTATCTTGGTTCATACGCTCGTTCTTGTGTTAGCGCATAGCAGAGTGTGAATGAGCGCGAGTTACTTGATCACATGGGATTGGAATGAAATTGTTAATTGTAAAAGAAAGGAATTTTCGTCTATTCTTCGTAAAAATGAGTTATATAAGTACCATGTTTGTCCATCGTGTAGGTTAACGTAACCTACGCAAGTCATTTTCGTACTTCAAATCTCGGCTCGTACTAGTCGTACCAGTTAGTTTTTTGGAAGATTAGCTTTCGGTATAAGCAAAAAATCGCCAAGCAACCTGCAAGATGAGGCAGACTACGAAGTTGTAGAGGTATCTATTAGAATCAGTTGATTTTATATATTATACTTACATATTATGTTTTCTAAAACTTGAAAACAGTTAGTTCGGAACACTACAACAAGTATTACAATCTACCAATGTACATTTCGCGAGATACTGTGTTTATCCCTTGTTCAAGGAAACATTTTTGTAGTTATGTACCTTCATTATAAGTACTTAATGTAGGGGATAGAATTGAACCCACTTGCTTCACAGTAAATCTTGACCAACCGGTCCGTCAGGACTGATTCTAAATTAAGAGAAGTGCAGATAGGGATTATGCTCTTAATATAATCAAATATAATAGAATAATTTATTAAAAATCTAAATGTAAATATAAATAACTTTCTGCGACGTAGAAAAATTGGTTATTATTTTATATTTATTTATTTGAAAATCTAACAGCTATGATATTTTAATCGACTTTGAACTAGATAGGTACAGAGCCAATTATAGGAATTCACAGTGACATGATACTTAAGTAATGGATACGAAATGTTATACGCACTAATGTAAACACACATAACAAAACAAAACAAAGGAATAAAAATTTGAGATTTAAAATTTTGCGGAGGCTGAAGTTCTCACTAGCTAATGTATTATAACACAACACTTAGGCCACACAGAGGTGTGCAACTATATACATCAATGGCTATTGAAATAATATCATTATACCTTGTGTTCCCTGTTCAGAGTTTAGTTTAGACCGCGTCACCTTTATGATCTGATAATAGAGAAAGCGTCTAACGGGCTTTATTCAATTCAACTCATTTATACATCTACGCTTCTAGTATATTTTTTACGTCTGGGTAAAGTGGTATGTACGTATGTATGTAAAATTCTTTATTGTACATGAGGAAAAATACAACACAAATCAAAAGAACAGTTGACTGAACTTCCCCTTGAGCAGGGCCACAGATTGACACTTCCCGAGTGCTGGGGGAAATGGTGTGTGTTTTAAAGCAGTAATTTCGGGAATCATCAGACAATGAACACAAAAAGAGATGACAATGAATGAGAAACAGTGACATTAATATGAGATCTTTAGCGGCTTTCATATTGATTTTTACTGTTACAAGGTACGAAATGGCCCAGAAAAGAAGTTCAATTGGTTGACTGTACATCTTCGCCAAAATATGTACCTAACCTAATAATGACGACGTACACTGCCCATGTAGCGTCAAGCGTGAATGAAATGTTTGTTAATTTAAAATAAGGTCAAAATAGGCGAAACTTTTTATTCCTCGACTATACTTGTACCTACGAACATGATCGTAGTATTTTTGAATCGCATGTGGCAGTCGTGAAGGATTATAAATTGACTAGTAATCGTACTGAGATACCAGACTCCACATGAGCACGTCTTTATCTGCAGGCATGTCTTGAATATCAATTAAGAAATGTATCAATGGGTTTACATAGTTACATTTATCTTAGTAACATTTTTGTTCATTGTTGTTTATTATATTACCTACTGAAATAAAACATTCATTCGAACACATGTATAATTGTATATATGTAGGTATATGGGACAGCTCGTGGCCTAGTGGCGCCGAGGTTAAGCGTCGCACTGTGGACCGAAAATCGGCTCCCATTGACATAGAAATAAAAGTTGTTATTTTTAACTTTTTTTGACGGGAATAGGTTTAGCTTAGCTTTGGTATGCCAATTTAAGAATTTCAGACGAATTGTCATAAAAAAGGCCGAGTTATGATTTTATTACGAAAACAATGTATGGAGCTGAAGCAAAAATTTGAGATTTCTCAAAAACCGCAAAACAAAAACCAAAGTTAATATTTGTAGGTTTTTTTATGAAAATGGATTTCACTCATTATTAGTAAATTATTTTGTGAGTTTTAGATGATTCTGCACACAGAATAACGACTTCTATTATTTTTTTTAAAATAATGTAAGTATAGAGCAGGAGCAAAGGGTCAAGATATCTCGAGAACCGCGAAATGGACCGTAATATCCTCGCAGATGGTTACACTGTGATTTTTTGACATACAACATATATCTGCTAGAGGTGCGGTTTTTTAAAAAAAAAATCGATGTGGTTTGTATGGAAAAGAGATGAAAACAAAAGTTGTAGGTTTTTTAATGGAAACGGGTTTCCCTCATTTTAAATATATTATTTTGTGAGTTTTAGATAATTCTGTGTAAAGAATATCGAGTTATATATTTTTTTAGAAAATAATGTATGGAGCAAGAGCAAAAATTCAAGTCTTCTCAAAGATCACAAAATTAACAGTAATATTCTCGCAGGTGGTTATACCTTCTGCCAGGGATGCGGTTTTTTTTTTAAAATCTGTTATTGTTTCTATGGAAAAGACATCAAAAACCGAAGTTAATATTTGTAGA
This sequence comes from Epiblema foenella, assembly GCA_963556455.1. Classification (NCBI taxonomy): domain Eukaryota; kingdom Metazoa; phylum Arthropoda; class Insecta; order Lepidoptera; family Tortricidae; genus Epiblema; species Epiblema foenella. Next base: position 13,869,654 of record OY747102.1, read on the forward strand.
TTTTTTTATGAAAATGGGTTTCACTCATTATTAGTATATTATTTTGTGAGTTTTAGATGATTCTGCACAAATAATAACGACTTCTATTTTTTTTTGAAAAAAATGTATAGAGCAGGACCAAAGGGTCAAGATATCTCGAGAACCGCGAAATGAACCGTAATATCCTCGCAGACAGTTATACTGTTAATTATTTGTGATTTTTTGGTATGCCACATATTTCTGTCACGTGTGCGGTTTTTTTAAATCGATTATTGTTTCTATGGAAAAACACCGATTATGGAATTCGTGTGTGTCGTATTTTATGGAGGACCTCTGATGACTATCTCGCCCTAAAGGAAACGCGGTTCAGCGAGCTCAACAGCGACCGCGCTGACATGATTGATCGTACATAGATCTCAGAGCAGATTGTTGTGAGCTGTTTCAAGACGCCATTGTGAGCGTCTATTGTTCGCCTTCCAATCGTGTGACCAACTGAACGACTAAAAATAAAAGTGCAAGCATTGAATCTTATCAGAGCCTACTTACCTACTTTGTCATTTCTTAAATATTAGCATTACTGCTCGCGATTTCAATCACTTAACTAATACTTGTATACTGCAGACTGTCCAAATGGACACCTTTTTGAAATTTATACCTATTGACGATGGTACCTAGGTGGGCGAATCTCCGAGCGAGAACTTTGGTCAAACACTGCTAAACAATCCATTTATCGATCGCGATCTCTTCTACCGATCCCGGAGATCAAAGTCCACATGGTATTGTTAGTACCTACTGAGGTAAATTTTTACTTAAGTGTTTTTAATTTTTTATCTAATCATATCTAGGTACGTAATTCTACTACTCTTATATAATTTATAGCCAATTAACATGTCAGTACTTATAATTTAATTTCCACAACGCATGAACGCAGTTAAATTATGATGGTTGGTGAGTATAGAGATGTCCAGAATTAAATTACCCGTAAAATCACAAATAGGAATGCAAAAAATTATACGCTATTATATCAAAAATATTGTCATTCACGCACTGTTGCTTCTCGATTGCACCTGTACTCAAATTACATCCGTTATCCAATGTCCATTTTGTGATAAACAAAAATTATAGCAAGGCTGTTTACTGATGTTTTAGGATCTAACACAAAATTTGCTGAAGTTAAGGACGTTATTTCTAGTTCGAATTTCTAGTTATCGAACTAGAGGCGGAGTTAATGTCACACAAATACAAAAAGATTTCTTCCCCTTCTCTACCATCAGTTAATCTTTGGGTTTTCGTGGCAAGCAGCGAATTTAATGTTGTGCTCGAGCGAGACAGTGACAGTGATCCTCTCAGGTTGTCTTCATATTCTATATGATCTTTTTTAGGGCTCCGTACCCGAAAGACCCCAACGGAACCCTATTGCTGAACGCACGTGTCCCTCCGTCCGTCTGTCCGTCGTCTGTCACACAGACTTTACAGCCAAACGGTTGTAGCAACAGTCTGGGTGACCCAAATCCATACAAATAGTCAAAACTTATTTTTAAATGTTCTTTTAGCTGTAGCGCCCCCGCGTTAGCTGTATGGGGGGGCTCCCATACAGCTAAAGGGAGGCGCAAAAACTTTTATCACTTCTGCTATTTGAAAAAAGGCTTTTTTCTAGGTCGTTTAGAGGGAGCAAAAGTCGTTTTTCCTCCCTCTTAATATTTTTTGTTTCATTTCTACCCCGCCGACAGGGAGCAAAACTGGTCGCAGGCGGACAGCGCGGGCGGTGGTTCGGGCGCCCCCGAGTTGGCAGCGCGCCCGCGCCTGGTTTAGTTATTCATCTTTATTCATCACAACAATCGATGTAGATACATACCTATCTTAATCGAGTAAATTTTTAACTTTTTGTTTATTTCACGTAAATTTTGGTTTAGTATTGTTCTTGTACTTGCATACTTATTTGGAGGACTAGATTTTCTCATAGGAGAAGTGAAAAGAAGAGTGTATTACACGGCAGCAAAATTATTTCTAAAGCAAGTGTGGCGGTTTGAGTCCCTCACTACGCTCAGTATTCTATGTTAGAATCCTTCGTTTCGTTCGGGACTCAACAACCTATCCTTCGATGAAATTGCATTTTGCTTCCTTGTAATACTATCTACTATTTTAGCTACCCCATCGAGTGACCCACGTATTTTTTGTTAAAAAAAATATTGGAAAACAGGGAATGACAAGCCACCAAAGTCAGCTCTTTTGCAAAAAAAATCTCGCGATTTTTTTAAACTTCTCATTGACCCTAAGAACTTGTGATGATAATGCTTGTTATTAAGTATACTTTACTAACAAATACTAAGATATTGATAAATCACAAATATTTTTTTCTAAAAAATCCTTAATTTTGCCGCTGGTTCCGAAGCCTAAATATGCGAAGTCCGACACGCACTTGGCCGGTTTTTTAGCTCTAATCTATGGATAATGCAATTAATATTCGCAACAGAAATGATTGTTAATAACTCTCTCCCACCTCTCTTGCGTTGCGACTGAATTGGCGTTCTAGATGTCAAGTCGAAAATCGGACAATGCTGTAATTATTCCACCGCGTTACTTAAGTAATTATGTATGATTAGTAATTGAGTCATCACTATTTCAATTAATTAATTATTGTTCGTTGTTCCAGGCTCCGACACTGCGTGAAATCTACTTTAATGTATTACAAACATCACAGAACATGCATACATGAGGGACGCCGGTTGACTAAGAATTATCCCACGTAGGAGGCTAAGCCTCCAGTGGAAACACGGTGGAAGATTTCTATACAAACATTAGCATTAAATAATTCATCATGAAGTTCGTTCGCTCGTTCTTCAAGCGGATCACCGACGATCTCAAACAAAAGAAGTTGATACCACTCAAGATATTATTTTTCGTTCATGCTTCGAGTGAGTATTTAAAACAAACGACACCTACTTACTGGTGGAATAATAATATATAGTGTGGAATAGTTGAGAGAGAATCCCACAAGCTATTCTATACAGCAATAGAACATAAGTACCTCATATAGTTATATATTGTCCTCTAATATTTATTTATTTATATAATTTTGAAGACCTCATTAGCCTAATTGGTAGCCCGAACTTCGAACTTCGGATCGTAGGGTCTCTTTCACTCTCATGTTATACACTATATGAGTGAAAGGGTCGGCACGATACGAAGTTCGGAGTAGACCCTCGGGAGTGCTACCGCGTACGGCATTCGAAATTTTCCCTCTCTGTCGCACTTGCAAGTTTGCGCATAAGTGAGACAGAGAGAGAAAACTTCGTTTGTGGTTCGCGGTAGCCCCTCTGGGATAGGTTGGTGGTGGTGGACTCTGCTTACGAAGCTGGTGGTTCCGGTTTCGAATCCTGGCCAGGGCATTCATTTGTGAGATGATATATGATGAGAGACACGAATATTTGTTCCTGAGTTTTGGTTTGTATTTTTAAGTATATATTTTTATCTCTAAGTATTTTGGTCGATTTGTGTAAGACTGTCCAATCATACTTATTTATTTAATATTTATTTATAGGTTATCTTATTATTCGTACATTAGCAAGCGGTGTCCATCCCTGCGCCGGGTGCGGGCAGCCCCCACCCCCAGCCCCATCCTGCAATCGATAGCGGCCTTGTTATACAAAATTATAGTACATAATGTTTTTAAATTAGGTACTAATACTAACAATAATAAAATAAGATATTATAACGAATTTTACTAATAATAAGTATTCTTGTACGAGTCAATACTCGAAAAAAATGTATTCTATTCTATTCTATTAGGCATATTAAGGTCCTAAGTCCTAAAGTGCTCTTTTTCAAACACTAATAAAGGGTAATTGTTGGTAGGTTAAATAATTACCTCTTTTTAGTGTTTGAAAAAGAGCACCTTGGACTTGTTCAGTTCTATATAGGCCGAAAATGCTCTTGTTTATCCCCGCGATAAACGACAAGATAAAAGCATCTGTCTCTTTTTGACACCATTTGGGGGAGGACTGGGAAAATATTCTTAAATTTAAAAGGATCAGTACAAAATATGTACCTACATAATACGTACTTTACCGTGTTTTTAGGGTTCCGTGCCTACCGGAAGGGTATAAGCGGAACTCTAAATTGCTGTTACTCACGCATCCGTCCGTCTGTGCGTCCGTCTGTACGTCGTCTGTCTCACAGGATTTACAAATTGTCAAAAATATATAAGCTACAGCTAAAGAGGGTATTTAGCTGTAGCTTATATATAGGTATCTTCTTATATATCTTTTTTACCTACTCCGTCGAATGGGGTATGTAGGTATCTTTGTTTAGAGCTCCTTGAGTAAATAACTAATGTATATTTGGTTTTAAAAATATTGGAAAACAAAGTCAGCTTGTCTTGCAAAATTTTGTCCCGAAGGTTTTTTAAACTTTCCATGTACATGAAATTACGTATATTTGCTCAACAAATCCTAAAATTCTTTCTTTGAAATTTCCTTTAAAAACGAACTTAATTTTGTGGTTGGTTCGGAACCCTAAAAGTGCGAAGTCCAACACGCACTGGACCGAATTTTAATTTCGTGCGGTATGCGAGGTTAAGCAATGTCGGTCGGGGTCAACTCTCCGCTTTGAGTGGTTATTAACTGAGCGCTCCCGTGCTTTGGAAGGCACGTTAAGCCGTTGATGCTGGCTGCTGTCAACGACAGTAATGATTAAGCTAAGTTAGAGGCCTTCGGTTGGCATGTCCTAATAGGGTAACTACCCTTCCCCTTAAATTGAAAGATCAGACGGCAGTCGCTTCGGTTAAAAACTAGTATCTACGCCAAATCTTGGGATTAGGTAGCGGATCCCGGGCATCCTTCAGGCTGAAACTAAGAAGAATATAACGCTAAGGAGGAAGATACTCGTAATATCAAATATGTAGGTACTTTCAAATTATTAAAGGGAAAAAATGAAACATCCGAGCAGCATTCGACCTGCGACATTGTAGCATTCGCGTCTATATAGCGCACTGAGCTACGGAGCAACCATGCTCGGCCCCCCAAATTCCTGAACCAGTTCCCTCTTACAATGTTTTTCTTGACCTTTAAATCCGGAAACGTTTTTATTAGGATTGCGCAAACTTCCAAACAGGTTAATTAAGTAAATATGTTTTTATACCTAGAGCTGTTCGGAATACATTCATAATAATATATATTTAGGTATCTTGTATACGAGTAAGTAAATAACGCTTATGCGGACTTGGAAATTATTCTCGTTCTAATAAGCAGTGTACCTACTTAGGCCGCGCCTACTTACAGGCTACCTACATGTCACGCTTTAATACGCATGTCACGTATAGGCGCCGCGCGGCTGCGCTGCGTGAAAAGTCGTACTTAGACGCCTGAAAGGCTTTTCAGGCGTCTAAGTACGACTTTTCACGCCTACCCCGCCGGCGGTCATAGTCCCTTAGCGGGTAGCGCCGCGTGTCAGCGTGCAGCAGTTTTAATTCGACGTGCTGTAAATATTTGCCTTACGCCCGTCAGGACGATCTTGACGCTAAATGCCAGATTCGCAAAACTCGACCCAAGCCCTCTTACCATTATACTTACAACTCAAGTGGAGAGCTGTACTGTTTCTCATGTTACCGGCGCTTTAAAGCCAAGGTTGGATTTGCAAGTCATTCTCGCGCATATGCACGTAAATAACATCTAATAGAATCAATTAGTCAGGCTGTCGCTCTTGACGAATACGTATGGGAGGATATCATCATCACCACTTGGTTTACATAGATCATGGAACTGTTTTCAGTTTTTTTAACCTGGCTGTGGCTTAATAGACCGGGTCCAATAAAGTGCTAGGAGTGCGCTGTTTGAGAGTAGCCTGGGTAAAATCCAGAGGAAACCTCCGAAACGTCCACGCGGGTGGTTTAAACACTGCTCCAATGAGATTGGTTGTTTACAGCTCTATTTGTGCTGTACCCGTACCTAACGATCCACATGCGGGAGCTGGGCATCAATGTGGAGGAGACGGCCATCATGTCCGCCGTGACGCCCGTCGTCTCCATCGTGATGCCGCCGCTCGCCGGCATGCTGGCGGACAAGATCGGCAACTTCAGGGTTAGTGTTCTTCCTTAAGGCAGGTTTTTTGTCTCTTTCTTTCTCCTATCCGTTTATATAGTACGTTTATTGACCCGCTAATGACTGCAGTAGTTATTTAATACTTAAAGTTTAGACCAAGCAAAACGCACACACCTCCTGGCATGATCACAACTCTTGTTGAAAATGAACTTTTAGTGCAGGTATGGCTTTAATTCGTTCCGTCTTAAACCCATCAGCATCACAGACAACTCATTTCGAAAGAACGAGTAAGGACTTTTGAGCATTACAGTCACTGTGACCGTATACAACCTTGCGAGATCAACTCCCACGCGCATTTTACCGGACAGATTTAACTGGGCATAAAATGCGCTGACCCTATCAGCGCATTTTATGCCCTTTTGGGGACATTGGGGAGGTTTGGGTACTAAGAGTCACCCAGACGATTTGTGTATTCTTCAGATAGGTATTAATCATAATGTTTTCCGGAGTCGTCAAAGTATTATTAATTTACTTACCTACGATTCCTGTGATTCAGCACGGCACTAACAAGGCTTGTATGGCCTACAGAAGTAACTAGTTAGATCTTGTTTTAGTCAACTTTAAATTAACTGATTACTTATGTGTAGATATAACAGTACTATGACATGACGAACATAATAGCTGAGTTGAGTAGGTACTAGTAAACCTCACTCTTACCTTCGTACTTTTGAATCAGTTAAGTTGAGAGGAGACCATTCACCTTCACTTTGTCTTTAACCTTCGTATAGCAGTCCAATGAGTCTGGTCTTCACGTAAACATCATTTTGCAATTGCATAATAGCATTAATGACAGAACAGATGTTACGTAGGTATAAGTATAGGAACCACTAAAGTAAACGGGAAAACTATAATTAGGAACGTTTACGCTATTAAATGGAAATTACTCGAATGCCGTATCACTTAGTGCGGTTGATACGAGCCATATTAAATGAAAACGCAAAAAAACTGTTATTGTTTACTTAATAGCAATAGTGTCGGTAGCAAGTTAATCTGCATAGCGAATTACCCTGCGTTCTAGCAAATATCATTAGCGAGGTCACATTTGAGTATTTCGGTGATAGGTATAGAATGGGACTGATTGAATTTGTACGTATTGATGTTATGGTAAATCACCTTGGATACAGGAGATACAATAAGCTTTACCTTGTATTGTGGCATTACGCGCGCGCGGCGGGTCTCGGTGGCTCGGAGCCTCACACCTCAGATGCTATGCCCGGATGTACTATCATCCGACCATTATAAGTGATAATACTCTTATAGTAGCGAAATTTAAGTACTACCGTTTTTTGTTAAATTAATATGTTTATTAGGATAGGATTTTTAATAAGCATGAAATTAACATTAAAGACAGTTTTCCAGGAGGGACATGTCATTGTCAGGTTTAATTGAGGAATGAGGACAATTATGCGCAATGCGCATCTTTTTAACCGACTTCAAAAAATGAAGGCGGTTCTTAATTCACCTGTATACTTATATATGTATTTTTTGTATGTTTGTTACGCGATTCCTCCGGCATATATGAACAGATTTGGAAGATTATTTCTTTCTTTTGATAGGTATTTTTAGCTTTAGATAATAGATTTTAATTGTAGGTAGTTTTAGTTTTATATTCAACTGTTAATTTCATAATAAAGCTGTTATGTTTTATTATTTCTTTGTTTCAAAGCGTATATGCTTCCAGATGGGTCCCGTTGTTTTCAAAGTTCACATCTGACAATTAGGAGTAAGAGTGAGATATTGAGGGAACTCCTCAAAAATTCGAGGGAAACGTATAGCGATTTCAGTATTTTCGGTAACAAATCGAGTATTTCCGTTCAGGAAAAGTAGCATTTGGTGAACGGGAACTGATGAAGAAGACCACCGATGATCATCGAGAACTTACGATCATGATACTGAACCGACTATGACGAAGCCGATTTAGATGGTCCTGATGTAATGTTACCATCAACCTGATCTGGTAATCGAAGCCAGAATGTAGGCAACGGAATTCCGTAATAAAACGGTGTAGTTAACCGTGTTTGAGCTTATTGGAATTGTCATGAGATGCGCTCTGGTAACGACTCACTAAAAAGTGTAACTGAAATAAAAAAAATGATAAAAAATAAAAACCGACTCCAAAAAATGGCTTTCTGTTCTCGGAGTAGCTTGGCGAAGTATTAAATTAAAGTCGATTTTTTTTAAGTGAAAAAGATTAGGTATTCGTTTACCGAGTTCTATTATGTATGTAAGGATTAAAACTAGTAGTACCTAATTTTTTGTTTTTCGTAATGATTACTCTGCTGAGAGCTTTACGAATTAAGTAATACCTAGATGTGTAAATGTGATAGATGGATCCAGACAGTTATGGTAGATTCGCACTATACCTAGAAGTCCTTGAATTAGTCCTTTTTACCGGGAACCTGGCGCGTAGGTACAGTCAAGTGCAAACATATGTTCTACCGGAACTGTAATATTCGCGGAAATAATGAGCAATTGGACAAATATTTGAGCAAGTTGTTGGTACGTCACCCATATTCTTGCTCTTGGCTACGTTCGACATATTTTATGTGCACGTTTATTTTAAGCTATTAATGTTACATCAAGTGAATATTGTTGGAAATACATTTAAAATTAGTTTGAATGCATATAATATGTATGTTGTGTACACTAGTTATTGCTGGCGCTCTCGTCAGTGCTGGGCGGCGCGTCGGCGCTGCTGCTGCTGGCAGTGCCGGTGGGGCGCATCACGGTGACGTTCCCGCCCGCGGTGCAGTTGCTGGCCGCCTGCGACGGCGCCGCGCTGCGCCTGCGCCACGTGCACGACCACGTCTGCCACCCGCTGCACCCATACGCGTACGACGTCAATTTAACGTGAGTTACCACTGTACATCGATCGTGTTAAGAGTAAAGTGTCCCTCCACCCCCGCGATCGTTTTTAACTGTTTTTACATTACATACTTCTAATACTTAAAACCATATCAGATAAGCATATATCTAACCCACACATCTACGCTCTTCAGGCGGTTTATGTATCACATATAAAAATTTTAATGTGTAAAACTGATAAATCTGTCATTTATAACGGATGGCCCCAAATACTACGTAGGTAATAAAAAAAATACTTTGTTTTATAGGACCCTGTCATGTGGTTTTGTATGTGACCTCCCACCTGGAATGACAAAAGACGAAACTGATGAGCTGCTACACATGCACTCGTACGTCATACGACTGCAGTCGCCAGTCAACTCTCAGCAGCTCGTCTATCGGCACACAGTATCGTCGTTTCTCAAACCAATGATGCCAAAGAAGGACAAGAGCACAGCAAGAATATTAACGAATGATCCTTTATTTAATACAACCGCCAGCTTAATTCCTCCAGGCCAGATATTCTTGCCGGCGCCTCAACTGTTTAAAATGGAATGTACTCAAGATTCACAAAATACAACGTGTTCTTTTGGCAGGGACAATTTTCTATCAGTAAACGAAGTAAACGATGAGAGTTATTTTCGGATTAGATTGTCTCCCGACGGTCTGCAGGATAAGCCCCTAGCTGAAATTGACACGAGGGAATATATTGTTAAAGCGATAACAGCGTCGGAGAGTCGGGATATTGAGCAAGAAGTCGGTGGAGTTGAAAGTACATCTTGTGTTGACAATTTGAATAAGGTAAGCAGTAGTTCTTATTTAAGATTTTCTTTTTATTGTAAGTGTACATGAGTAAGTATTATTTAAGGTTAGGCCGCTTGCTTTAGGAAATATGTACGCACAATAGACAATAACCAAGGGTTGAAACTGTCAGACGAGCTATTTAGTAGAACAATGACCCTCTTTCAGAGTATGAGAAATGAAAAAAATGTGTATTCAACATCAACAATTATAAAACTTCGCAACACGAAAGTTCTAATTTTCGGGCTTCTAAAACAGTGATTAATATGTTCAAATGTCATTAAATATAACATTAAATAAATAGGTAAATAATTGTTATCTACACATTTCCTCTCCTATCTTTAATTTTCAACACTCAATGGTTTAGTGATAGTTCGTGATATGTAGCTATTGGTGCAGGGTTCGGCCAAAGTGTCAGTGCGCGCAGGCGCGGCGATGTTGGGGCGCTGCGCAGCGGCGTGCGCGGCGGAGGCGCCGCGCTCCAGCCTCTGCGAAAACACGCAGCAGCACATCGATCTCGACCCTATGCTCACCTTTTGGGCGTATCTTGCTGTAAGTGTTTAATTCCTATCTTTACACGGCTAATGGGGGACCTCGGGTTTAAAAGCAGACTTACACGAATGCGCAGCGACGTGCATCGCAGCGGCGTCGTGCCCCAGCCCAGCCTTTACGATGACAGATCGGTCTCGACTCCATGTTCACCTTCAGAGGGCCTACCGCGAACCGAAAACGAACGAAGTTCGAATATCTCCTTCTCTGTCGCACTTGCTAATTCGTGCGACAGAGAGGGAGATATTCGAACTTCGATCGTTCTCAGTTCGCGGCAGCCCCTCAGGGCGTATTAAGTGTAGTTTTTATACGACTTTGCCTGGGCCTTCGCTCGCTGGCTAGCTTCCCCTTATTTAGGTACTTTTAGGTACTTGTCCCACTGCCGGCGAGTAACGAGTAATCTCATAGTAATTCCACTCGCTTGAGCGAGAAAACGAGTAGAATCACTATGAAAGTACTCGCTGCTCGTCGGCGGTGGGACAAGTGCCTTACTCTGAAATTACCTAACGGGCTTTTCCGGCCGAGTGACAATGAACCTGAACAAAATGCGCTGAGGTATATTATATATTTACGGTATTGTTTGGACAAAAGAGAAGCTGTTGTGTAAGAGTAAAGTAATAGATACAAAAATATTAATTTAAATGTCATCTTGCTCGAATTTGGAGCAGCCCAACTGAGGAAGTACCTCCACCTTGCAGAAGACCACAGCCATAATAACATTATCTAAATATATAAAAGAAGAAGTGCTGATCTACCATCAACGCACAGCCGAAACTGCTGGAAGTAGAAACTTCAAATTTGGTCCAGAGCTTACTTTTATGACGTATGCAAGGGATAAGTCGGGATTTTTGGAAATTCCATCCCTAAGGGGATCAAATAGGGGTGCAAAGTTTGTATGGGAGATTTTTTTTTGAGTTTCAGCTCTTAGACTTAAAATTTCGTAAAAAGTTTACGAACTTAAATCCAAAGAAAGAGTTTTCAGCGTTTTGCAAAATTCTAACCCTAAGAGGGTAAAATAGGGGTGCAAAATTTGTATGGGGAGCAAATCTTTTTTGAAGTGAAAAATTTAAAACTTCGTATATAGACTCTCTGTTTAAATAAAATAAAACATATTTCAGCGTTTTTTGAAATTGCACCTTTAAAGAGGTGAAAAGGGGTTCCAACTTTGTACGGGGAGCAATTCTTTTTTGAAGTTAGAGATTTGAAACTCTGTAAATAGACTCTATGTTTAAATACAACTAAACGTATTTCAGCGTTTTTCAACATTGCTCCCCTAAAGGGGTGAAAAGAGGGTTCCAAGTTTGTAAAGGAGCAAATCTTTTTTGAAGTGAGAGATTTAAAACTTCGTATATAGACTCTCTGTCGTAGTTGTTTTGTTGTATTAATACAACAAAACGTACATCAGCGTTTTCTGAAATTGCTCCCCTAAAGGGGTGAAAAGGGGTTTACAATTTCGTTCGTGGGAGCAAATATTTTTTGAAGTGCGGGATTTAAAACTTCGTATACGGACTCTCTATTTAAATACAACAAAACGTATTTTAGCATTTTTTGAAATTGCTCCTCTAAAGGGGTGAAAAGGTGGTTCCAACTTTGTACGGGGAGCAATTCTCTTTTGAAGTTAGAAATTTGAAACTTCTTAAATAGATTCTATGTTTAAATACAACAAAACGTATTTCAGCGTTTTACAAATTTGCTCCTCTAAACGGGTGAAAAGGTGATTCCAACTTTGTACGGGGAGCAATTTTTTTTTGAAGTTAGAAATTTGAAACTTCTTAAATAGACTATGTTTAAATACAACAAAACGTATTTCAACGTTTTTCAAAATTGCTCCCCTAAAGGGGTGTAAAGAGGGTCCCAAATTTGTAAAGGAGCAAATCTTTTTTGAAGTGTGGGATTTAAAAGTTTGTATATGGACTCTCTGTTTAAATACAATAAAACGTGTTCCAGCGTTTTTCTAAATTGTTCCCCTAATGGGGTAGAAAGGAGTTACAAGTTTGTGCGGGGAGCAAATCTTTACTTTTTGTAAAAATCGATATAGGTGTAATCTTCGAGGTTCCTTGGGGTGCCGATTACGAAAATGACATGCATTTGCAAATCCAAGATGGCGGACAATTATTTTTCTTAAAAATCGACATGGGTGTCATCTTCGAGGTTCCTCGGGGTAATGATTACGAAAATGACATCCATTTTCAAATCCCAGAGGGGGACATTTATTTTTCTTATTAATCGATATGGTAAGGTGTCATTGTCGAGGTTCCTCGGGGTGCCGATTACGAAAATGATATACATTTTCAAATCCAAGATGGCGGACATTAATTTTTTCTTTCGAGTAATTTTCACAAAAGATTAATAGCATCAGACAACTGACAGAAACAAATAAACTTCATTTAATATCTTTGTTACCATCTAAAATCTACGCGGACGAAGTCGCGGCCGGCCGCTAGTCTGCTATAAAGTATGTAGTGTTGTGTTCCTGGAGGTAAGCAAGGTTGCCAGAGCTTCCGAGGATGCACTGTGTTGAGAGCGAGGGACCTAAATTTGTCCCTATTTTATAAAGGGTCGGCAATGGGTACGTGACTCCTTTGGAGTTGCGGGCGCCTATAGGCTGCGGTGGCCGCTTACCATCAGGTGGACTGTATGCTTATTTGCCACTGGCGTTGTATAAATATATGTATATATATATATTAAAGAAGGTACAAATGGTTTGTAGCGTATTGACGACACGAAAGTTGATACTTACGTCAACTACCATGACAATGAAAATTTATCAACGCAACGCAACGACATTTATAAATAAATAATATAAATAATTATTTGTGGACAATCTTACACAAATCGACCTAGTCCCAAACTAAGCAAAGCTTGTACCATAGCACAGAATAAGTAATAGTACAATTACAGAAGCTCCACTTTCTAACAAAAACGGCGTTTACGTTTGTAATTCACACGGGGCACGTGTAGCGCTAGGGCTGCCATGCCAAAAATACATTGATGAAGGCAAAAAATGTTCTAGCTCACCAGAGGTCGCTCGAGTACAGTAGACCCATATTAATTAAGCACCTACCTACGTGTTACTTCACATAATTGTACAGTCGAACCAACTGATTCATGACCCATTTGGACGACAAATGGTTTGGGACCGTTAAAACAATAGGGTTTTCATGTCTCGTACTATGTAGCACTTAGGTCGTTTTAAATATTAACAAATTGCGACAATATGGGCTCCGACCCATATTGTAGTGGGTTATTTAGTGTCGTATTTGTATGGAGCACCTTGCAGATTTTCAACAAAGGACGCCACTTGGCACAGTTGTACCTAATGGTCATCTGAGCAGATTTAGCCCTGTACCCACGAAATTCGTCAATGGTGGTGGGGGCGGGAGGGGGGTGAAAACCCCATCTACCGCGCTGCGCTCTTAGCTCGATTTCTTCATAAGTTTAGTGAATAGGTCATGTTTGGTATCGTTTTCGTATAATTCAAGGATGAGGAATTCATTTCTGAAACAAAATTTTCACTCGTCCGTAGAAAAAAACAAAGTTCTGCACAAAACCTGAAAATATATTTTTTTAAATTTTTACAAAATGTTGCACTATAATTAAACCGCGAGGTAATGCACTATAAAAAAAATATGAGTTAATAGCCCATTTTATGTGAAATTTATAAACATAAACTGTATTGACAGATTTAACCTGCACATGTGTAAAAAAAAATCATGTAGCGGCGGAGCTGCGTACTGGCGAGAAGCTATTTTATTTCTACATGAGTTTGGAAAATGGGTCATGTTTGGTATCGTTTTTGTATAACTCAAGGACGAGGAATTAATTTTTGGAACATAATTTTCACTCGTTCGCAGAAAAAAAACAAATCTGCACAAAACTTGAAAAAAAAAAAATTAAATACTAAAAATTACAAAATCTTGCCTAACAATTAAACCGCGAGGTAATAAATACACTATAAAAAAATGAATTAATATAGAATGTACAGACATAAACAATATTGACAGATTTAACTTTTAAATGTGTTAAAAATACAATACAATACAAATAATCTTTATTGCATACGTCACACAAATGAATCAGTAGGTAGAGGTAGACAACAATTATTTCTATTTAGCGGCGGAGCTGTTTGATAATGACTTTGATTAGGTGTTCCTAAATCTAGAAGTAATATTTTATGATATTCTCAACTTCTCAACTTTAAAACAGGTTGAGACTTGGTCCAATTGGTTTGCACAATTTTACTTGGAAACCATACTTTAGGTTAAGAAATAAGAAATATTTATTCGAGACAAAGACAACAATTAATACAGCAAAAATAGAATATAAAAATAAACAAAAAAGTTGTGTTACACTTTTAAAGGGATCTACTGGGGATAATTATTGAAAATAAGTGATACATTACTGAAAATTAAAGCCAAACCACTTAAAGTAAAATATGTTTAAACAATTGGGTCATTAACAAGCTGGCAGCGTTTCCTCGCTGAACCGCTATGCTGATGCGTTGAGCGAGCTTGTAATCCACCAGCATTTTGAATAGGTCCTTGAATAGTTGCCGGGCACTGGGATGGGCCAAGGGTCTCGACACCGAACGGTATAAAAGTGTAACCAGTGCCGAGGTCCCTATATTTGTGCTTTTTAAGCTTTTCCGCCGTTTCGGCCTCCACGGCAGGGTGATTGCTAGTCCCGTGGAGGTGAGAAGGAGCCAGAGTGACTGTACAGCTTGCGTTTCACAGGTACTAGCGCCATTCCCACCTTCTAGGGGATGAGGGATATGCCGTCCGGCCACATGCCATCGATTCTAGCGATGCCAATTGGTTCAAGAAGAGATGGCACGTTGACTAGAGAGCGGCGGATGATGTCATTCAGAGCGGCCTATTTGGAAAAGCGGCCAACCGTGAGACCTGTCAACCAAACTGCCGCTAGGATACACCGGTGTGGAATATAGATAGGGAGCCCGAGTCGTTAACAATTCGCGATTCGGAGGGATTCAGATTCCAATAAGGTGCCAGTGTTTGGCAATGACTCCTTGGTCATCATCATCATCATCATTTCAGCCGAAAGACGTCCACTGCTGAACATAGGCTTCCCCCAAGGCTCGCCATTTAGACCGGTCCTGTGCCGTTCGTTTCCACCGGATTCCCGCGACCTTCACCAGGTCATCACTCCACCTTGTCGGAGGCCTACCGACAGCTCGTCTTCCGGTGCGTGGACGCCACTCAAGCAGTTTCTGGCCCCATCGACCGTCAGTCCTGCGAGCAATGTGCCCTGCCGACTGCCACTTAAGTCTCGCAATTTTGAAGGCAATGTCGGTGACCCCAGTTCTGCTACGGATAGCTTCATTCCTAATTCTACGCAGAGAAACCCCGACTCCTTGGTGCTTGAGGCCAATAGCCTGGTTCGTTTTGCTCCTATGCTGTGCCTCAGAAGAAAATTAAAAGAAATCTTTAACACATCGTCGTCGTAGCTCCTCTGGCAGAATGGATGGTACCTAAATCATTACCCGTGCAAGCAGACTATCAAGTTTTTTGGTCTCCAAGCCAGGAATCTCATAGTTTGAGTGGAGACCCCGTAGGATTTTGCCTATTAGATTGATTGAGCTGTGGACAGGCACGCCTTTTTTGGGTGTATTTAATACAGTTTCTTTCTTTGTCGGTAAAGGGAAGAAAAGCGCGTTTCATGCTTTCCGATAAAGGCCAAAACAGGAAATTTAAAGGAGGATTTGCCGATTTTTGACAGATTTGTTATTATTGCTTTATATTACAAGTGTTTATGTGAAATACTTATTATATTAGATGTGAAGTTGAGATGATCTTCGGCATTTAAAGTTATTTAATTATTTATTAAATGTCTAACTATTGTCTTTATTTTAGATCAACTTTTTGCACTGATATCAACATACGGTTTCCAGGTAAAATTGTGGGGATACCAATATAACCAAATATACAAAAAATCGGAATTATGGTTATCTTAATCTGTTTTAATATTAAGAATATCATAAAATATTACTTCTTCATTTAGAAGCACCTAATCAGTTTCATTATCTAACAATAAAATTAAGAATTCTATAGAATCTTACCAGTACGGAGCTCCACCGCTAAATATAAATTATTTTTTAACACATTTCAAGGTTCAATCTGTCAATAAATATAGTTTATGTTTATACATTCTACATAAAATGGGCTATTAACTCATATTTGTATAGTGCATTACTTCATGGTTTAGTTGTAGGGCAAGATTTTGTAGATTTTTTTTGATTTTTTTTTCAGGTTTTGTGCAGAACTGTTAAATAATTCTTCATTGATTATTCATTTCCATATCGTTGTCTACCTCTACCTACTGATTCATTTGTGTGAGGTATGCAATAAAGAGTATTTGTATTGTATTGTATTTTTAACACATTTAAAAGTTAAATCTGTCAATATAGTTTATGTCTGTACATTCTATATTAATTCATTTTTTTCAAAGTGTATTTATAGTATTTTTTTATATAATTTGTAGTATTTCATATAATTTTTGTCAAGTTTTGTGCAGATTTGTTTTTTTTTCTGCGAACGAGTGAAAATTATGTTCCAAAAATTAATTCCTCGTCCTTGAGTTATACAAAAACGATACCAAACATGACCCATTTTCTAAACTCATGTAGAAATAAAATAGCTTCTCGCCAGTACGCATCTCCGCCGCTACATGAATATTTTTTTTTTACACATGTGCAGGTTAAATCTGTCAATACAGTTTATGTTTATAAATTTCACATAAAATGGGCTATTAACTCATATTTTTTTTATAGTGCATTACCTCGCGGTTTAATTATAGTGCAACATTTTGTAAAAATTTAAAAAAATATATTTTCAGGGTTTGTGCAGAACTTTGTTTTTTTCTACGGACGAGTGAAAATTTTGTTTCAGAAATGAATTCCTCATCCTTGAATTATACGAAAACGATACCAAACATGACCTATTCACTAAACTTATGAAGAAATCGAGCTCGGAGTGCAGCGCGGTAGATGGGGTTTTCACCCCCCTCCAGCCCCCACCACCATGGACGAATTTTGTGGGTACAGGGCTAAATCTGCTCAGATGACCATTAAGTACAACTGTGCCAAGTGGCATTCTTTGTTGAAAATCTGCAAGGTTGATGACACTAAATAACCAGCTATTGTCGCAATTTGTTATGTCTATGCAATTTTAACCATTATTATCACTGCAATAGATATATTATAATAAAACAGTTATGTTTTGAATTTCGAATAAGCTGTCATTATAATAAAATACTCTTTTCATGACATAAATAGTACATTTTGATGCAAGTGCGGGACGAGTGAAAATGACACTTCTGCACGTATATCAAACGACGTTTTTTAATACAGTTGCGAAAAAATATCAAAGAAACAAAACTAAATAAAACAATGATTAAAAGAGAGACAAAACAAAATGTATTAACTTGTCATTGTGGGCTTTGCACGTACCTGGTCTACATCTGGCGTGGTTTACACACATTTCATTTAACAATCGTATAAATCGCACATATCACTAATATATTATTAAAACAATACGTTATTACAATATTAATTCATGAAATTATGAATGGAAGAGGCGGGAATTTAAAAGTCGGTTTAACTTTTAATTGATAGACTTTTTTCAACAAGCCATGGTTGTCAGCATTCAGCCAAAACCAAAACTATTTTGCGAGACATTTTATGTACTTTAATTACATTTAAACAAGAAAAAACAGCTATTTTTAATACAGTTGCTCAAAAAGTAATATTTTATGTAGCTGTATATTGTGCGCAAAGTAGGATTTCTCGCACTAGTGCTTTTTACTTTTCCAATTTTTTAAAAATTTACTGGTGGTCCAATTCAAACATCCAACAGAAGAGTTTTAGGTTCAATCAGATTACTTATTTATTTAATAAAGCATTTGGCATTAAAACTATACTTCTATTATATTTAAAACATTAAAATTGCATATTAAACAGGTTAAAGAGTTAACATATACTAAAAAATCTAAACCCGTTTTCAAAAAGTTATCTGATTGAGTAGACCAATGACCGGAAACGAGTATTACGCGAGACCTAAGATTAATAGAGTATTATGCAGGACCGCCGCGCCGGATGCATGAACGCTTGTTTTTTACGCTAAAACATACATTTATTTACCAAAAAATCAAATATAAATTAATTATAAAATTAAAAAATATATTTCAATTTCAAAACTCAATTGCTTGTCAGATGTCAAGTGGTCAGTCAACGAGATTTCCATCATCCACATCAAAGAGAATATAATCACTAATCCACATTTGGCAGAACAAAGAGCTCGGATTATAGTGCTCAGTGAAGAAGGCTATGGCATTACTGTGAAGAACAGAGATAGTAATAGCATTTCTCTTTTGTGATCAACGAATATAGCCTAGGCCAAGACTCAGTCATGGTTATCCAAACTGTTTAAGACAGTAGTTAGTAAATGTCAGTGTCTAATAAAATGATAACAAGTTCGTTACCATAGAAATGTATGTTCAGGCGAATTTTAACCTACCTACTAATATTTAGACGACTTAGCAAAATGACCTTATGATGGGTCATGATTCAATTTTGTCGATCGTACCTATATATGTCAGTGTCATTGTGAGTAACGCCACAAATAAAACAACACCATAACGCCACAATTATCTTGAACTCTTGAAATTTGAATTCGTAAGTAAGAATAGCAAAAAAAGCATGCATTTTTATTAGGATACTCTTTTTAGGGTTCCATACCTACTTTTATAGAAAATTGTTTTGAACAGGATATAGCTTTAAGCCTTTGGCATTAAGTCTGCCATTTGTACACTTTATTTTTGTGCAATAAAGTTTAAATTAATAAGATAAATAGCTCAAAAGATTACGTTATCACCGGAAAACGGCGGCGGCGAAACTTGAGACGACGTGCATGTACTCGCTCGCATGACGACGCCCCTCGACTGACGAGCGACCCCGGGGCGCACGAGCGTTAGGTATCTAAAGCTTCGCGCGCCGCCCATTGCAACCCCTTGACTATGGGTACTAGGCGACGATATACATACTTATATAAATACTTAAATACATAGAAAACATCCAAGGCTTAGGAACAAATTATTTGTGTTCATCAAACAAATAAATTCCCTGACCGGGATTCGAATCCGGGACCTCCAGCTTCGTAGGCAGGGTCACTACTAGTACAGAATAAGTAATAGTACAAGTACAGAAGGCCCACCGTTAATAAATCCCCCGTTTAGGTATGCCAAATGTGCCTAAACGTGGCCATCTCTTTCTATCGCACGCAACGCGCTCTTTCGAGGCCCCGCCCTTAGCGCTAGGGTTACCACGAGCGAGAACCTATTATATTATACTTTATTATTAGTAGTGTTGTTTACAATACAATTGCGAGTAGTACTTTTAAGGTTCCGTAGCCAAAATGGTGAAAACGGAACCCTTATAGTCCGTCTCTCTGTTCGTCCGTATGTGACAGCCGACATTTAGCAGGAAGGTGTGTTCTACTCGTATGAACCGCTACGTAAAAGTTATGTGAAATGACGAAAAAATATTAAATTAGGGGAAGGGTTGCACTCCATACATGTAACCAGAGGATAGAAACCTCTATATCATTTTTAAAGGCCTTAATTTAAAAAATAATAAGAGGTTTCTTAGAGCCAACGTTTTCATTTTCGTTTCCTTTTATATCAACCGTTGGTGAATATTAGCTGCAAAAATCACCAAACTCCATGATAATCATAACTGTCAGTTTTATCAACATTTTAAGATAATGACACAGAATTTTGGTAACTATATAAAGATAATTTTTATATCTATATCTATACATTATAATGCAGCACCGGTGGCTAACGGAAATTCGTGAAGGGAATTTGTTGAGGCCTATTGCGGCTAGTCCAGTCTACTTTTTAAATTATTGTCAAATTGAGCGTGAATAAAGCGTTATATTTTGATTGATACGAAACGAACAGGTCATTCGAAAATATACTCGTAACTCGTACTTCAAAGTACATTCACGATTAATTCGTGGAATTAAGGTAATTGATTAGATATGACTTACTTGACTTATGTTCCTATGTCCCCTAGATGGGGCAGAGGGCTTCCACAGTGCGCCGCCATCCCGTTCGGTCTTGAGCTTCGCGCTTTAATTCGCTCCACGTCTTCCCTATGTTCTTCGTCTCTGCGATGATCGTCCGCCGCCAGGTCTGCTTAGGGCGGCCACGCTTACGCTTTCCTTGGGGATTCCAGTCTAGGGCTTGCCTCGGTATGTGATCAGGGTCCCTTCGGAGCGTATGTCCGATCCAATTCCACTTGCGGCGTTTGATCTGCTGGTCGATCGGAGTCTCATGGCAGCGTTCCCACAGTGCGATGTTGGAGATTTTCTCGGGCCAGTAAACACCGAGAATACGGCGAAGACATCGGTTGATGACGACCTGGAGCTGGCGCGAGATCTCCTTCGTAACCTTCCACGTCTCGCATCCATACAGCAACACGGTCTTTACGTTGGACCGGAATATCTTGAGCTTTACTCTCCTAGTCAGCTTCCGCGATTGCCATACAGGACGGAGTTGCGCGAAGGTTGCTCGTGCCTTGGCGATTCTCGAAGCGATGTCCTCTTCGGTCCCTCCAGTTTCCGACACTACACTACCGAGGTAAGTAAATTTGTGGACCCTTTCCACAGCCTCTGTGCCAATGAGCAACGGCAAGGAGCTTGTCGCCCCGCACCTCATTTCCTGAGTCTTCCGGGCGTTGATTTTCAGTCCCGTCTCCGTTGCCTCACGTTGTAGGTCGTCCAGCTTAGCTTGCATATCAGCGCGTGTGTGACTAAGCAAGCATAGGTCGTCGGCATAATCCAGGTCTTCCAAGACGCTGGATAGTCCCCACTCTATGCCGCGGCGCTTGTTGCTTATTGCGTTGCTCACAATGCCATCCAGAACAACAATAAACAGGAGAGGTGAGAGGAGACACCCCTGCCGTACACCCGCGTGCACCGGTATGTCCTCCGAGACGAGACCATCGTGTATCACTCTACAGGAATACTTCCCGTAGATGGCCTTTATCATGTTGATGATTTTCTCGGGGACCCCAATTTCACGCAATCTGTTCCAAATGCACCTCCACCTGATCGTATCGAAGGCTTTTTCGAAGTCCACGAAGGTCAAATACATTTCCCTCTGCCATTCTGATGCCTGTTCGAGGATTATGCGCAAGGTGTTGATCTGGTCCGTGCACGATCGGTTAGGTCGGAAGCCAGCCTGCTCTTTGCGAAGAAGAGGTTCAACGGCCCTCGATAATCTGTCTAGGATAATCTTGCAGAGCACCTTAGACGGGATCGAGAGCAAAGTAATGCCTCTCCAATTGCCACAGTCACTGAGATCTCCTTTCTTAGGCACGGTGATGAGAAGGCCCTTATTCCAGTCATCGGTTAACTCTTCGGCTGACCAGATGTTCTGCAAGAGGGATGTCAGCGCGTGCGCGGCGGTAGGCACGTCAGCTTTCAGCATTTCCGCCGTGATGAGGTCGACTCCTGGCGCTTTGCCATTCTTGAGTGAACGAACGGCTTTCACTACTTCCTCTGCAGTGGGAGGAGACACGTCAATGTCGAGGCTTTGCGCAGGCAAGCTGACAGCAGGTGTCGTAGTAACGAGGTCGTTCGGGACTTGGAAGATCTCTTCGAAATGCTCCCGCCAGCGTTGAAGTTGCCCCTCCGACGTCACGATAAGCTGGCCTCCTTTATCTTTCAAGGGTTTCCTCTTCTTCTGGTTCCGGTTCCCGGCCAAGGTCTTCGTCGCCTTGTACATTTCTCTGAGATTACCGGAATCAGCAGCACGTTGGGCGCAGTCCGCCACACCATCCGCCCATACTCGCCGATCATGACGAGTACTGCGGTAAATGTTCCTGCGTATCTGTCTGTACTGCAGCCTCAGGTCTTCGCGCACCGCTGGTTTGTCGGTTGCCAGGAGTTGAAGATGGAGTTCGCGCCTTCCTTCAATGAGGCGCCAGGTTCTCTGTGATATCCAGTCTTCACGTGTATGTGTTTTGTGTCCAAGAACGACGGAGCTGGTCTCTACATAGGCCATTTTGATGTGGTTCCGCTCCGCGTCGACAGAAGTAGTAGAGTCCGTCTCAAGGGCGGAGAAGCGATTCCGCAGCTCTAGTCTGAAGGCATCGCCCATATCCGGATCAAGGAGCCTGGATAAATAGAGTACCTCCGATGGTGAGGTCGTTGTCTTGACAGAACTCCAAGAATCTGTCCCCGTTCTCGTTCCGAACTCCCAGCCCGTGTTTGCCCATGTGTCTTTGACAGCCGTCGTTATCTGTGCCAACCTTGGCATTCAGATCCCCCATGACGATAACTATGTCCTGCTTGCGGGTGTTCTTCAAAGTCAGGTTGAGTGCACTATAGAAATCGTCCTTGTCTTCCTCCGATGCCAGATTTGTGGGCGCGTAGCACTGAACAACGGTTATCTTGCGGGCTTTGCTGTTGAACCGAATTGAATAGATATAACAATAATAAATTTAAATAGCCGTGGTAGTAAGTTACTTAAGCCAAATTGTTGTAAAAAATCTTTGAATTTTAAGAATAAATTAAATGATACACAAATACTTCCCTACCTTTTTTCTCCTTCTCCGACCGTGTGTTATTTATTTGACGACCACTTTAGCCTAGTAGCAGGGGCGATTCACTGACCTGACGTCATCGCGCCGCTACAAGTACACGTTTACAGCAATTTGGCATAAGTAACTTATTACCACAGCTATGGTTAAATGTATGGAGTGCCCCCCTCCCCCTAATTTAATATTTTTTCGTCATTTCACATAACTTTTACGTAGCGGTTCATACGAGTAGAACACACCTTCCTGCTAAATGTCTTAATTGTAGTTGTGGTGCTTATAGTCTCCGATTACATCGGCTGTCACATACGGACGAACAGACGGACGGACTATAAGGGTTCCGTTTTCACCATTTTGGTTACGGAACCTTAAAAGTACTACTCGCAATTGTATTGTAAACAACACTACTGATAATAAAGTATAATATAATAGGTTCTCGCTGGTGGTAACCCTAGCGCTAAGGGCGGGGCCTCGAAAGAGCGCGTTGCGTGCGATAGAAAGAGATGGCCACGTTTAGGCACGTTTGGCATACTTAAACGGGGGATTTGTTAACGGCGGGCCTTCTGTACTTGTACTATTATTTATTCAGCGCGCACGAACAAATTTGACGGGCGCTGATGTTTGACGCCGTGTCACTGCTAAGACACGTGTACTACGTACTTCCCCAAGCTATGCGTATACATATTCGAGCACGTGGCGCGTTAGGTAGGTAAGCATGCATATTGAACGACGGAGCCGCAGATGGGAAGATTGTCCTCTAATCGCTGCTAACTGGGTAATGGCGAACTTGATACGGACCGGCGAGCGCCCGACCCATTGCCACCGATCTTGTTCCAAGACCCTGTTGCGCCCATGCGGCATGCTTTGTCCTACATGGGCTGAGTTTATCTGAATGCGAAATAGATTTATATTGAAGGGATGCGATGATATTGTTCGATATAACAAATTGGGGATAGCTTTTATTCTTGCGGATCAGTCGAAAATATAATTATGATTAAATTTCTTATTCTATCAAAATAGTAGATTGTACACCGAGGGGGTAAAGCACTGTTTTATGTCACGGGCGCGATATTGAAACCTGAACGTAACGTGACTCCGGATTATGAGTGCAGTTTTACTCCATATACTGCAGCGTTTTGTAACACTTAAACTGTGTTCCGTTCAGCTTGTTGGGGCCAGCACGAATAAATTCGATTTTAAAATTAGATCGGCTCGGCCCGCGGGGCTGGGCTCAGGAAATTAGACTTTGAAAGACTATAAGAATTATCAGAAGTGAAATCACATTATTAACCAGCGGGTTATAATACAACATTACGGTCAGACTAAAGCAAAGGGCTGTAATGATTTGCTTTCGGTAAGATTTGATATACCTATAACTTGGCATTGTCGAGCAAGTGGTGTGAAAAGTAATAGCTGTCGTTACTCGGCGATCATCCCCCCTCTGTCGTTACTCGGCGATCACTGATTAGGGGCCGCACGGTCCGGCGTCCTAGGCACACACTTACGGACCCGGACGACGTAATCACAGCGTCCATCGAAAGATGGAACGCTGCGCTTACGGCGTCTAACTCTGACACGACGCGTACACTTAGGCATTCCCGCCGGCGGGGACGTCCACCGCGCGATCGCGACAACAGTGACACTTATAGTCCCTATTCGTCCCGGTACCGCCGCACACCGGGTAGAGTCAGTCCGACCCAGGTCGGGCCTAGCTGAGTTTCTTGCTGGACTCATCTCAGCTAGGCTAGGTTTAGTGAATCAGCGACAAAATACCCAGTAGCTCGATTCCACTCACACCTCAGATTCGGTTGAAACCGCTCAACCAATCTCACTGGAGCGCAAACTCTTAGAGTATTCCAGTGTTCCAAACCACACGCGTGGTCGTGCCGGAAGTTTTACCCTGGATTTTCCCCAGGCTACTCTCCAACCGCGCACTCCTATCGCTTTATTGGGCCGGCCTATAAAGCCACAGTTAGGTTCAAAAAAAAAAGAAAAGTAATAGATACTAACTAGTATACTCACAACACTATAACTTTACACTTAACTAGTTATAATAGTTTCTGTTAATTTGTTGAGTATTTTTACACAAATAATATCGGCCATTGTTACTCGTTGAATACGATCATAACATTTAATATTTCTCATTACATTCATCACGTAATTTATTACTTATAAGACGCATGTTAACAGAGCAGTTGCCACTTTTCAATGTATAAAATTTACATAAGAATTATCGCAAGAGAAAGTATTTTAGGAGGGAAATTTCCATATTGGTTCATACAATATACTATCTGGTGTTTATTTAAATGTTTTCTATAACCAAGTCAAACTAATACCGTAGCGTATTGTAGAGAGCACTTAGCTTAAGCCTAAGCTTGTTGTACATAACTACACTAAGATATCACATTAGTCACGTTTCGCAATCGGAAAGGAGCTGCTAAGACCGACCAAAACTGGCCTTGTCCCCGATCGGCGCAGCTCACTGGGAGCATCCACAATCTCCTATCATAACCTTAAAACAAACATTGAGCTTAGTAATTTAACTTCCATTGTTACAATGAAGTGCAGGTAACCACTCTCAACTCAAGCATTATATCATCAAGAGTAAGTAGGTTTAAAGATAATTACATCTTGCGTATCATGTTTCTCAGTCAGATGTCCGCGTTGTAATGTAATTATGTTCACGACAATGTATCAATATCTACGAGACTAGACTATAAAAGCTAGATAACTAGGTATTCAAGGTAAGAGTGAATAGGTTACATCTTATTAGTCTTATTACCTTGTTGTCACTTGAAAAGAGACTACGCACAGGTCTCCTTTTTTTGGGCAGTCGTGTAATAAAAACCGGCTAAGTGCGAGTCGGACAAGCGCATGAGGGTTCCTTACTGTACTCACGATTAGTAAGTATGATAACCTCTAGCGTAGCGGTCCAATTCAACCGACCACACGGTGAAATTTAACGACAACATTTGAATAAAACTACATATGTATTTATTTTAATATATATTTCGCCCGTCCCAGTCCACGGGTTGTCGTTGTCAATGTGACACCACAATACGTTGTCGTTCGTCTGAATAGACCCTAATGCAACCCGTGAACTTAAATGTAATCACCGTCTGATAGATGAATACCGTACTCGTCCCCAGGTTCGCGTATTCATCGGGATCATAGGAGGCACGGCGTTCGCGATGTTCGAAGGCGCGGTGATCGCCATTGTTCGCGAGCAGCGAGCCGACTACGGGCTGCAGCGCGTCTACGGCAGCATCGGCGGCATGATCTCCTCGCCGCTCTCTGGCCTGCTCATCGACTATGCCAGCCGCGGCAAGGGTTACACCGACTTTAGGTAAACTGCGGAGGAACAAAACAACAATATGGTAATCCTTAAAAATGACCCCATCGAATGGGAAACGCCAATTATGTAGGTTACACTTTTGTAAATGTAAAGCCATTAACAAAGAGCCCTATCTAACTCCTGATATAATGTAGAGTAGGAAACTAAATTTAATCCTATTTGAAATAAATATCACAACTTCCTCAATTGTCACAAACC
The DNA here is from genome assembly GCA_963556455.1 of Epiblema foenella. Classification (NCBI taxonomy): domain Eukaryota; kingdom Metazoa; phylum Arthropoda; class Insecta; order Lepidoptera; family Tortricidae; genus Epiblema; species Epiblema foenella. The sequence goes on from OY747102.1 coordinate 13,896,097, forward strand.
GCGCGATTCACGTTCTTTCATGCGAATAGACAAGTCTCCTACTTTCCGAGAGTTGAAAAAGCTTCGCGGCTCTGCCCTTCTCCCTTGAAATTCATTTACTGAAAGGTATGTTTGTATTATGTTTGGCAAATATAACTGTCGGGGCTGTTTCTATGTACCCTTATACCTTAATTTTTTAGGGTTCCGTAGCCAAAATGGCCCTTATAGTTTCGTCATGCCTGTCCGTCCGTTCGTCCGTCCGTATATCACAGCCGATTTACTCGGAGACTATGACCACTACAATCTTGAAATTTGGTACATATTGTGGTGACATATTAGTAGTGTTCGACCGAAGTTTCGGTTTCAGTTTCGGCCTAAAAACCATGTTTCGGTCGAAGATTCGGTTTCGGCCAAAAAACTGCCGAACCTTTCGGCCGCGCCGAAACTTTCAACATTATACTTCCGGATCGCGTTCGGCTAACTCAGGGTGCGCTCGGCATAGCCGGCAATGGCGTAGCTCTCTCGACTCCGCCAACAGTACATCTTATTGTAGCTAAGTATTTTATATTTTTATATCCCACATAAACATGCCAAGTTCGTAATGTGAAAAATGCCAAGTTCGTAAACGATTTCGCTAATAAGATAAATTAAAATGAATAGGTAAGATCGAACTGGAAACCAAGATCATTCAAAGCTCCTTTAGAGCACAGCTCCAGTCAGGCATAATGTTATTGTATTCCTTATAGTGGGTTATTTAGTGTCGTATTTGTATGGAGCACCTTGCAGATTTTCAACAAAGGACGCCACTTGGCACAGTTGTACCTAATAGTCATCTGAGCAGATTTAGCCTTGTACCCACGAAATTTGTCCATGGTGGTGGGGGCTGGAGGGGGGTGAAAACCCCATCTACCGCGCTGCACTCTGAGCTCGATTTCTTCATAAGTTTAGTGAGTAGGTCATGTTTAGTATAGTTTTCGTATAAATCAAGGATGAGGAATTCATTTCTGAAACAAATTTTCCCCTTCTCCCTAGAAAACAACAGAGTTCTGCACAAAACTTGAAAAATTTTAAAAAGAAATTATACAAAATATTGCACTACAATTAAACCGCGAGGCACTATAAAAAAAATATGAGTTATTAGCCCATTTTATGTGAAATGTATAAACATAAACTGTATTGACAGATTTAACCTGAAAATGTGTAGAAAAAAAATAATTCATGTAGCGGTAGAGCTGCGTACTGGCGAGAAGCTATTTTATTTCTACACGAGTTTAGAAAATAGGTCATGTTTGGTATCGTTTTTGTATAACTCAAGGACGAGGAATTAATTTTTGGAACATCATTTTCACTCGTTCGCAGAAAAAAAATAGTTCTGCACAAAACTTGAAAAAAATTATATGAAATGCTACAAAATCTTGCCTTACAATTAAACCGCGAGGTAATACACTATAAACAATTAATTAATATAGAATGTACAAACATAAACTATATTGTCAGATTTAACTTTTAAATGTGTTAAAAATACAATACAATACAAATACTCTTTATTGCATACCACACATAAATGAATCAGTAGGTAGAGGTAGACGACAATATAGAAATGAATAATTAATTAAGAATTATTTCTATTTAGCGGCGGAGCTGCGTACTGGTGAGAAGCTACAGAGTTCTTCATTTTACTGTTTGCTAATGACTTTGATTAGGTGTTTCTAAATCTAGAAGTAATATTTTATGATATTCTCAACTTCTCAACATTAAAGAAGAATTGAGACTTGGTCCAATTGGTTTGCAAAATTTTACTTGGAAACCATACTTTAGGTTACACTTTTTAAGGGATCTACTGGGGATAATTACTGAAAATAAGGGATATATTACTGAAAATTAACGCCAAACTACTTAAAGTAAAATATGTTTAAAAAATTGGGTCATTAAGAAGCTGGCAGTGTTTCCTCGCTGAATAGCTATGCTAATGCGTTGAGCGAACTTGTAATCCACCAGCATTTTGAATAGGTCCTTGAATATTTGACGGGCACTGGGATGGGCCCAGGCTCTCGACACCGAACGGTATAAAAGTGTAACCAGTGCCTAGGTCCCTATATTTGTGCTTTTTAAGCTTTTCCGCCGTTTCGGCCTCCACGGCAGGGTGATTGCTAGTCCCGTGGAGGTGAAAAGGAGCCAGAGTGACTGTGTACAGTCACTCTGGCTTGCGTCTCACGCTACTAGCGCCATTCCCACCTTCTAGGGGATGAGGGACATGCCGTCTGGCCAGTTGCCATCGATTCTAGCGATGCCAATTGGTTCAAGAAGAGATGGCACGTTGACTAGAGAGCGGCGGATGATGTCATTCAGAGCGGCCTATTTGGAAAAGCGGCCAACGGTTTCTGTCAATATCTTGCCATGGCTATCACCCGTGAGACCCGTCAACCAAACTGCCGCTAGGATACACCGGTGTGGAAGACAGATAGGGAACCCGAGTCGTAAACAATTCGCGATTCGGAGGGATTCAGACTCCAATAAGGTGCCAGTGTTTGGCGATGGGTAGGCGTTAGGCCATTCACCAGACTCCTTGGTGCCTGAGGCCAATAGCCTGGCTCGTTTTGCTCCTATGCTGTGGCTCAGAAGAAAATTAAAAGAAATCTTTGACACATCGTCGTCGTAGCTCCTCTGGCAGAATGGATGGTACCTAAATCATTACCCGTGCAAGCAGACTATCAAGTGTTTTTGGTCTCCAAGCCAGTAATCTCATAGTTTGAGGGGAGACCCCGTAGGATTTTGCCTATTAGATTAATTGAGCTGTGGACAGGCACGCCTTTTCTGGGTGTATTTAATACAGTTTCTTTTTTTGTCGGTAAAGGGAAGAAAAGCGCGTTTCATGATTCCGATAAAGGCCGAAGCAGGAAATTTAAAGGAGGATTTACCGATTTTTGACAGATTTGTTATTATTGCTTTATATTACATGTGAAGTTGAGATGATCTTCGGCATTTAAAGTTATTTAATTATTTATTAAATGTCTAACTATTGTCTTTATTTTAGATCAACTTTTTGCACTGATATCAACATACGGTTTCCATGTAAAATTGTGGGGATACCAATATAACCAAATATACTAAAATTCGGAATTGTGGTTATCTCAATCTGTTTTAATATTAAGAATATCATAAAATATTATTTCTTCATTTAGAAGCACCTAATCAGTTTCATTATCTAACAATAAAATTAAGAATTCTATAGAATCTTACCAGTACGGAGCTCCACCGCTAAATAAAAAATATTTTTTAACACATTTCAAGGTTCAATCTGTCAATCATCACCCCAGCCGAAAGACGTCCACCGCTGAACATAGGCCTCCCCCAATTTGGGGGGATTTGCCATAGTCGCCACGCTTGGCAAGCGGGTTGGCGACCGCAGTTTGATGGTGGTAATGATCGAAGGATGCTGCTGCCCACCCTCCGATTTTCCCTTATTCGCCTCCTACGAAACCCACGGGAAGAGATGGGGTGGCGCAATTCTTACCCGGCAACCACACGGGGCAATCTGTCAATAAATATAGTTTATGTTTATACATTCTACATAAAGAGGGCTATTAACTCATATTTGTATAGTGCATTACCTCGTGGTTTAGTTGTAGGGCAAGATTTTGTAGATTTTTTTGAATTTTTTTTTCAGGTTTTGTGCAGAGCGGTTAAATAATTCTTCTTTAATTATTCATTCCTATATTGTTATGTACCTCTACCTACTGATTCATTTGTGTGAGGTATGCAATAAAGAGTATTTGTATTGTATTGTATTTTTAACACATTTAAAAGTTAAATCTGTCAATATAGTTTATGTCTGTACATTCTATATTAATTAATTTTTTTATAGTGCGGTTTAATTGTAAGACAAGATTTTGTAGTATTTCATAAAAAATTTTTCAAGTTTTGTGCAGAACTGTTTTTTTTTCTGCGAACGAGTGAAAATGATGTTCCAAAAATTAATTCCTCGTCCTTGAGTTACACAAAAACGATACCAAACATGACCTATTTTCTAAACTCATGTAGAAATAAAATAGTTTCTCGCCAGTACGCAGCTCCGCCGCTACATGAATTATTTTTTTTTACACATTTGCAGGTTAAATCTGTCAATACAGTTTATGTTCATACAATTCATATAAAATGGGCTATTAACTCATATTTTTTTTATAGTGCATTATCTCGCGGTTTAATTGTAGTGTAAGATTTTGTATAATTTATTTAAAAAAAAATTTCAAGTTTTGAGAACTCTGTTTTTTTCTACGGACGAGTGAAAATTTTGTTTCAGAAATGAATTCCTCATCCTTGAATTAAACGATACCAAACATGACCTATTCACTAAACTTATGAAGAAATCGAGCTCAGAGTGCAGCGTGGTAGATGGGGTTTTCACCCCCCTCCAGCCCCCACCACCATGGATGAATTTCGTGGGTACAGGGCTAAATCTGCTCAGATGACCATTAGGTACAACTGTGCCAAGTGGCGCCCTTTGTTGAAAATCTGCAAGGTTGATGACACTAAATAACCAGCTATAAAATGATTTGCTGCTCAACTTGGAAAATTTTCTGTTCTTCAAATTCCTCTACTTGATACCTTAACTTCAACACACTCAAACTTGTCATTTTTTCATTGGATATCTTTATTTTTTATCATATAAATAGGCAGGTAAATATCAAAATTAACGATTTATTTTCGCAGAGCGAGCCTAAGAAACCTATAACCAAGGCTACATTTAACAGGCGAGCAAATAATATACTCCCGGTACGGAAAAATAAACACATGTTGAATAAAAAAATGTAAAATTTCACATTTCTTAGATTTTTCCCTTTTATACGCAAAATTACTTCGCTGAATATCAAATTTCAACATTCTAGGTCACCTGAAAGTAGTCAAAATTTTTGATGAATAAGTCTGTCAGACAGTTGGGTCGACCCCAAATGAAATGGGAATGAACACGGAAGAAGAGCAGTCGGACAGTCAGTAAAAAATACTGCTTTTGAGTAGGGTTTTTTTTACAAATTTCAAATAAAATACTATATATTCATATTCATATTCATTTATTCATAATGTCAAAATGTCAAAATTACATGTCAGATATTATTTAATTTTTTATAATTGTGTTACTGGCGATTTCTCAATGTAATTTGAGACGAGGTAGAATCTTTTACGTACATGTAGCTGTATGCCTCCCTAAGGCGTTGTAAGAGGAAACTGTTTGAGGTATATGGGGGCGGAGCGTGCTTGCTCCGGTAGCTCTTCCCTCTAATTTCCAAACTATGAAGTATAAAATTGAGAAAAAAATTGAGGTGGTGTGCATTAATAAATACCTACTTTCAACGATTTTGGGTTTGATTTGATTTGTGGATGTGTGAGGTGTTGGTACGGAACCCTCCATTGTGCGTGATCCGGCACGCACTTGGCCGGTTTTTGATTTAATATTGTCTTTTCGTACTTATTGTAATATTCTAGAAAAGCAGTGACCGTATTATGTTAGATATGTATCAAATGCACTAGCTAATACCTAACGGCGTCACGCAGGATCGATTTTTTGCGACATTGTTAGGCGAGGTTGAATTGACTACAACAAATAGAGTACTTTGGTATACCTACATTATGTAGGTACGTTCAGTTGCGTAATTAAATGTTCGTCACTTTTTGCACCTTAATGTTATTAGAATGAGGTCGAAAATTTGCGTAAATTTTTTCATCGATTATACCTACCGTACCTAACAATCGATAAGGACAGTTATTTCATTTTTACAGCTGTTGATAATACCTGCCTGAGAAATACTTGCCAAAGTTGAATTTTTAATAAAACTAGCGACCCGGCCCGGATTCGCACGGGTGGCAATGCTGATGCATGTATTATACATATAAATCTTCCTCTTGAATCCCTCTACTTATTTAAAAAAAAAACGCGTCAAAATCCATTGCGTAGTTTTAAAGATCTAAGTATACATAGGGACAGACAGACAGTGGAAAGCGACTGTTTTATGCTATGTAGTGATGTATATACCCAATAAAGTACCAGTAAAGTGTCTTACTAATTGCTCTATTACAAAAAAGGTATAGATATGTATCTACTGGTTCGTCTGTATTCCTGTATGTAGCAATGCGTTCGATAAGCACTGAATGATAGCCAAGATCTTTAACAAATACCTATAATCTATATATATATATATATATATACTAATTAAAACGTTGTAACGGTGGTAACTTCCTTATTCTTTGAGATATTTTAATGGGATTTTCACCATTTGGCATAGTTTTATGTCTTCTTTCTTTTGGATAATAATTTAGATACTAATAAATTTTGAATCAACATCCCTATTGGGACGAACTCATATGTACTGGCTCCAAGTTGCTATACTTGGCGTGCTTGAGTTTGGCGGCGGTTTCAGCGGCGCCGCCAGCTGCACGCCTCGTGCTAGCTAGGTGAGAGGGAGCAAAGGTGCTCACGCATGTTGCGTCCCAGAGCAGGCTGCGACCTCTCACCCATGGAACCAGTGCGAGTCCGTCCGGTCTCTTGCCGTCAGTACGGTTTAGGCCCTGGGGCTTCAAGACACATCGTATATTTGCCGAGACTAAGGCGCGTCGTACGATATCGTTGATAGCGTGATGTCGTGGGAATCTTCTGGCGGTGCGTTGGCATAATGTCTGATTTTGGATATGATAAAAATAATGTTATAACATGTGATAATCCACATCGAAAGGGACCTTATGGCTGCAGGCGCTTACGTTGCACCTATTCACTATTGTATTCGAACAATGGCAATAAAGCCTTAAGTGCCATATGCCTCTATATACCTTCTGTGCAATTGTAACTGTATATTTACTGCATACCTACTTGCAAAGGCACTACATATAACATGCCTACGATATACTTACTATATATACCTACTAATACCTACTGTGTGAAATGGTTGATGTATGACTTACGTCTCGTTCACTCTATCTTTGTTTCAACGCATTAGCAAGAGTGAAGGGGTCACAGCAACAGAGAGATATGCATATTAATATCTCGCTCTTTAAAATTAGGGTGCCGTACCAAAACCATAAAAAAGAACACAAATTTTGCGATTGTGTTCATACCCTTGCACTTGTATTAAATGTGCATTAAAAAACAACATGATTAACCAAAAAATAATTTCAGTGAAAACGCACTCTCGTAAATGAGGACTTGGGGCCTATTTGAAGGTATAGGGTGGACGTCCAATTTAGATTTATGCGCACGAAACAGTGCGTTCATTAACTGAATTTGATCCTAATAGAACCGTTAGGTTCGTTTAGACAAAACTGGAATAGGAACTTACGATTAAGCGTCAAAATAATATCAACGAAGTCTTGGGATAAACTCTGTTTGTTTAGCAAAATTAACAGAAAATGTGTTGTATGCAGGCCCGCATTCTACCTCTACGCCGTGCTGAAGGTGGTCTCGGGTGCGCTGATGCTCAGCATCGACCTGGAGTTCAAGCAGCCCGCGCAGAACCTCCTCGAGGACGTCATCTCTGTGTTCCGGAACGTTGAGCTCGTCGCTCTCTTCATCGCCTGCTTTATTATGGGTAAGGTGTTTATGGGCAATCTGATAATAGGCCAATACCGTGACGTGACTTTTTGATTCCAAGGTTGTTGGGTTTCCCAAATTGGTATATCAATTTACAAGGAATGTGATAGAGTCCGACCACGCTAATTCTGCAAGGAATAATTTGGCGACACTGTCCATTATACGTCATATTTGTATGAAAATGTAACGTTTGAGGTGGTGTTGCCAAATTATTTACACTAAAATACCTATAGTTAGGAAAGACAATAAAATCGTCTTTCCTAACTAAAGGTCAGAGATAAAAGAAGCCGCTGTCAGCGCTGATCGTCAGAACTAGTACTAGTCTGAGGATATCTAAATAATATCTACAAAACTGGGGATCCAAAAATAGATGGAAACCTAATTAACCTAACTTAGTCTTGTTTGCAGCAGAAGTTTTATGTAGGAAATATTTGTTATGCAAATAATGAAAGTAGATGGGAGAGTTAGTAGGTAGAACTCGCATCGCATAAATTTCACCATTGTCCTAGTTGGTTCCGTTTCAGTGTGAGTTCAAGAGATTACACAATATGCAGCGCTACTTGAAGTGGGCACTATACAGACCGTTGGTACAAAACATAAATGGTAATAAATAAATCTTTGACTTGTATGACATTTTTGAATATAGCATTGTATTTTAAATTACCTAGGCCGAGTGTAGATGCATGTTAATATAGGCCCCGATGAATGTTTTATGTAACAAGTCACCTACTGAAAAAGTGTAGGTTAGTATGTGGTTTTGCTTTGGCATTATCACAAACACGTTTTAGTAGCTACATGTTTAGATCATGATGCTGGCTTTGCCTTAAAATGTAGGAACCTATTCAATATGGCACGCACAATGGCCTTCTGTGTGCTGACATTGCTGACCACATTCATACATCACTGGCCGACTATCAGTTCAATGAAACTGCGATCTTATAGGTGCATGCATGTGGTGAAGGCCTGTTATTATTTGTACCTACTTACCTAGACATTTATTTCGTTCTTGATAATGTTTATTTCACAAATTCGTGTGAGAGTTAACTAATTCTGTAGGCGTAAACTTAAATTATTCACATTGTTTTATCGAGGAATCTGGCGTTATCGAGGATAAAAAAGTTTTATATAACGACAGTAGTACACGAGCTAACAATCTATCGCACATTCGGTGATGTGTAATCAATAGCACATAGTTTTCTCTTTCTGGTTTTACGAGCTTCTTGAATATTTACCCTCTAAGTAAGTTGGTACGTGTAATGTTATGTAATAGTAGTTACATTATTTACTTAGAGCTAGGGCAGATCGCAGGTATTTGACGCCCGAGCCACAAGGTCACAACGGGACCAACATGGGACATAATAGAGGAACATACAACCGAATTGATAACCTCATTTTTTTGAAGTTGGTTAAAAAGAAACGAATTTTGTTTTTCAATTGTGTGTAGGTACGTTACTCATATCGCTTATTTGTTTAGAAATTATGTACTTATGCGAAACGCTTGCAGGCACGGCGTGGGGCTACATCGAGAGCTTCCTGTTCTGGCTGCTTCAGGACCTGGGTGCGTCACGCTCGCTGATGGGCATCACCATCACGGTGGGCGGCGTGGCGGGGCTGCCGCTGCTCGTGCTGTCCGGGCCCATCATCCGCCACCTCGGACACGCCAACGTGCTGTTCATTGGGTTCGTGTTCTACGCTATTAGGTTGCTTGGTAAGTTTTCCATCTGGCCAAATACACATATTTGTTCCACATTCGACGAGAGCCAGACTATTTTAGAGGTCGACATAAAACAAGACTATAGCATGTCCAATGTACCTACCTAATAAACTAACTACTAAATAGCATCTATAGTAGGTATGAAATATACTATATTCGTATGTGCCTCCAGTCTTATATTTTAGCTACGATCTCCTCGCAGTACCTCTAAACCCGTACCTCTTGTGCAGCATATCTCATTACATACCACATTTGGTGGAGGCTTAAGATTTAAAGAGAGAGGGGAGAGAGAGTTGTTATATAGGTGACCATGAAGTCGCATATCCAAGAAGAGAAGAAATTATTATGAATAATAGTAAGATAAAGAGGTCGACAAGGAGACGACCAGCACGTAAGCGAGTGATTGATTAAGGTGATATATTAGTGAAATACCTTGACCTTGGATGCAAATGTCCAATATATAAACATGTCAGCATCGAAATACAAGAGATGATAAGAGATGATTTTGTCCAAAATTTTTATTATCGCAAGCAGCAAGAGAATGAATCGCCACTAGAATATTTTTATACCCTTAGTGCCAGTAGTAGTTTAGCCAAAATCACAGATAAACACTACATGAAGTCGGTATTGAATAAGTATAAGTAAAGCCTTGGTTTGCACCCGTGATTTTTCAGACCAAGAATGATCTGAAGAAAGCGATATGGCAAAGCATGGGTATACAGTGATAATACAGACACTTCTTTGGTGAACCTGCCTCTATTAGATCTGAATGTGCCCAACAGCTGGCCTGCCGCTAGTTCATTCAGTATTCCATCGGCTGAACATGTTCCTAGCCCTCAGCTAAATGTTCCGCAGTCTCCGCCATCTCAATACAATACGCCAGTGACGCCAGTAACTGTATTTGGGCAGGATAATTACTAGCACAGTCCGGGCGCACCACCATATCATTTCAGACAACGCCCACAACAACCGCCACGTTACAGAGATAATTATAGGGATAATTATCGGAACCAATATACCCCGGCCCTCCACCAAATGTGGTATGTAATGGGATATGCTTCACGAGAGGTACGGGTTTCGAGATACTGGGAGGAGATCGTAGCTAAAATATAAGACTGGAGGCACATATGAATATAGTATATTTCATACCGTTACTGAAATATAATTACAATAAACTCTTAGATGATTTACAGAACATGTGACTCCGATGGTGTCGTGAAGACAAGTCCCTGGAAAACCAATTGTTTCCAGAAGAATGCCGGTTTGACGCATTCTCGAATCATATTTTAAATTCAATTTGTGTACGTTATGATTCTTAACCTACGCGGCCAGCCTCACCTTAACAACCTTAACAACCTCTACAGTACACACTCCAGAAAAATGAAATAAACTCTACTCAGTACTCTCGGGATATATGTGTTTTTGGATCTACCTATCACATGCTGAACTTGAGATTTATTTACTACCTACACCATAGCCATAGAGCAAATAGATACAGCCAAAGGACATGGAAGAAATATATCGGTTTCTGTAATTAGTTCATCCAAAATATTCCTCGTGTTCCATATGTATGTGGATCCGAAATAGTGCATGTTCGACATATCATAAAACAATGAATTTCCACACATATTCTCGAATCTCTCGATAGAGTATCGCGATGAAACTGCATACATTTTTGCCGATCGATTATTGAATGTTTCCAGGATACTCGCTGATCTACAACCCGTGGCTGTGCCTGGTGTTCGAGGCGCTGGAGTCGGTGACGTCATCGCTGTCGTTCACCGCGGCCGTAACGTACGCCGCGCGCCTCTCGTCCACCACCACCGATACCTCTGTACAGGGACTGTTGGGCGGCCTCTATTATGGAGTCGGTGCGTGTACCCACTATAGCAAAGAGACATTACGTAACAACTCACTTTGCCCAAACATCGCAGCTTTCATTACTTTCACCCGCATAATCATAGCGACCTCTGTAGTCACAGCGTACTAAATCCGGAAAGTAGAAACTAAAATTCAGCGTAACGGGGTTCATCGCTATATAAGTCGGCACGGGATTTTGTAGCTATTCCTACCGAAACAAATGAAATAAGATGATTGTGAAGTAATTTTGCTATTATATTTTATATAAATATATTTAAAAGAAGAAGTCCTGATCTACCATCAACGCACAGCCGAAACTACAGGAACTAGAAACTTCAAATTTGGTCCAGAGCTTACTTTTATGACGTATGCAAGGGATGAGACGGGATTTTTGGAAATTCTACCCCTAAAAGGATCAAATAGGAGTGCAAAGTTTGTATGGGAGAATTTATTTTTTGAGCTTAAGACTTAAAAATTCTTAAAAAGGTTACGAACTTAAATCCAAAGAAAGTGTTTTCAGCGATTTGCAAAATTCTAACCCTAAGAGGGTAAAATAGGGGTGCAAAATTTGTATGGGATAAACTTCTGTTTTAGAGTTAGAGACTTAAAACTTCGTATATGGACTCTCTGTTTAAATAAAACGAAACTTATTACAGCGTTTTTCGAAGTTGCTCCCCTAAAGGGGTGACAAGGGGGTTCCAAGTTTGTAAAGGAGAAAGTCTTTTAAATAAAATTACGCTTACTACTTAAGGGGTGAAAAGGGAGTTTCTAAGTTTGTACGGAGAGCAAATCTTTTTTGAAGGTAGAGATTTGAAACTTCGTAAATAGACTCTATGTTTAAATACAACAAAATGTATTTCAGCGTTTTTCAAAATTGCTTCTCTAAAGGGGTGAAAAAGGGGTTTCACTTTGTACGGAGAGCAAATCTTTTTTGATGTAGAAATTTCAAACTTCGTAAATAGATTTTCTGTTTAAATTCAAAAAAACTTGTATCAGTGTTTTTTGAAATTACTCCTCTAAAGGGGTGAAAAGGGGGTTCCAAGTTTGTACGGGTAGTAAATCTTTTTGAAGAGCGAGATTTAAAACTTCGTATACAGACAGACTCCCTGTTTAAATACAACAAAACATGTTTCAGCGTTTTTCTAAATTGTTTCCCTAATAGGGTAAAAAGGGCGTTCCAAGTTTGTGCGGGGAGCAAATCTTTACTTTTCGTAAAAATCGATATAGGTGTCATCTTCGAGGTTCCTCGGGGTGCCGATTACGAAAATGACATCCATTTTAAATCATGGCGGGCATTTATTTTTTCTTTTGAGTAATTTTTCACAAGATATTAATAGCATCAGACAACTGACAGAAACAAATAAACCTCATTTATATCTTTGTTACCATCTAAAATCTACGTGGAAGAAGTCGCGGGTGGCCGCTAGTATCTTATATTTCTTAATACCTACTAAAATTGACTACTTTGTTTATCACACAGGTAAAGGATCCGGAAGTCTCATTGGTGGCTACCTCATGAAGTTCTTCGGAACACGACCGACGTATCAAATATTCGCGTGCGCCACGTTTGTCACCGGGTGCATGTACTTCTTGTTCAACAAGTTCTACATCGGCAAGAGAGCTGTTGGTGACGAGAATGATTTATGTAAGAAAAAGCCCGCAATAGCTGATGTGGAAAATCGCGACACTAACACAGAAGCGGAAAAAGTAAAGGCGACGCTAGATGGCGCTTGTAAAACTGAAATTAACACATCAGAGATCGCAACCATCGATTCGCTTAAACTAGCCGACTCCAATCAAAAGAACAAGTTAGTGGCGGACAACACAGATGGCGGTAGCGACTCCGGAGTCGAGAATCCAGCGTATACCGAAACGGAAAACATTACGAATAATGCAAGCAAAAATGTCAGTAAAATATAATAGTTACTAGATTTCGATGAAGTATTATATCTATTCTATGTATACAGCTTAGTTATATAAGATCATAATATTGTTACGAGTATGTAGGTATATAATAAATTATTTTTATTTATGAATACTCCGTTTTCTGTATACCTATATTGCAGCCTTTAGTGCCTATTTACTTCCGAAATTGTCACCATCGCGCAATTTACGTTTAAAAAAATAAGCGAATTTGGAAAATAAGTACCTATCATGATTCACTTTAGTTACGCCTCAGTGAAATGTGTTTCGAAAAAGTAATTCGGTTGGAAAGTCGATACTGGACAGGTGGAGTGTACAGGTCATTTTCGCTCATCCATAAGAGGAGGCGAAGGCATGTGCGTGCGAGGTGACCGTACCTGGTCTATACAGAGTGTAACAAAAATAGTCGCGATCCTTTTAAGCGGCATATTCGGTATCGTGTTCTGATTAGGAAAAAGTAGAAGAAAAAATTTTTTGACGCGAAAAAAAAATATTTTCTATGGGGCAGGTCGTCCAACTCAGTCAACTGTCCATACAAGGGACAAACATGTATTGCATCAAAAAAAATCTTCTACTTTTTCCTAATCAGAATACGATACCGAATATTCCCTTAAGCGGATCCTCACTATTTTTGTTACATCCTGTATAATACAAGTACATGTTAAAAACGACTGCGGCAAACAACCTTACGGCCTGCCTGATGGTAACCAGACAACGTAGCCTACGGACGCTTCCTACTCCAGAAGAATTATAAGAGCGTTGCTGGCGTTTTATTGGACATGAGGATTATTAGATATGTAGCTATAGGCTATACAGGTCAGTCACTCACAATACAGCACATCCTCGGGAGTTCTGGCGACTTTATTCACCACCACACCAAACACCGAACACCACCAAACACCAAATATCTAAAACAAAGAACAAGTGGTGTTATTATGGCCGCGGTCTTCTGAAAGTTGGAGACACTGCCCCAGTTGGCCTCTGCTCCAAATATGAGCGAGACTGGGGTGGGCACCAGACTATTCTGGGGTGGACCGTGCCCACCCCAGTATGTTGGGTTACCGATTCGAAGTCTAAGCTAGACAAAAAAACTGTTGAGAGGGAAAAATCTGTAGATATTTGAGAAAAAAAAACCAGTGGGTTTTAATATCATTAAAATTAAAATGATAAAAAAATATTTAATTACGTAGGTTATTGACAATTCAAACGTTTTTAAAATTTCTGTCTGTGTATGGATTTCTGTGTAACTACCGGGCCGAATTTGATGAAATTTGGTTTGATATGGTTCTTAGATTAGACTGATAACTGGAAAACGCGTCTTTAAACAATGCAAGCGGCAAATCATGTTGGAGTAAAGGCATGGAGGTATCGAGTTGAAATTAAAACCTTATATTAGTATAAGGGGTCTACAGTCCCTTGAAGCTGTGAAAAAATCATACTTCTAAGTTAACGTAAAAGAAAGATACGGCTGTTTATGTCGCAAAAAAACGTATATTTCGACACTCAAGGGAATCAAAATTTATAGGGTACTTCCCGTTGACCTAGAACTATGAAATTTGGCAAGTAATATCGTTATATACTACAAGAACAGGGAAAACTCTAAAAACTATATATAATGTAATGAAATCATATTAAATATCCTACTTGATATTATACATATGAAAATTAGGATGTTTGTTACTCCATCACGCAAAAACGGCTAAACGGATTATGATGAAACTTTGTATATATAGAGTTTTTAGCCTGGATTAACATGATTTATATTTTTTGTCCCTTAAATCATCCCTCAAATTGATGAATTTGGGGGTGGGAGTTAAACTTATGAACCAGACCAGAATCATGTAAATATTTACAATGCCTGCTGACGTACGGAAAATTCGATTCAGAAGAACCAGTATAAGGCTGACCTCGGAATATGCACATATTTGTCACGAATCTTAGGGTCAAGATAAAATAAGGACGTATGGTGAGGCGGCTCTAAAGACAGTTGTCAATATCACGACATTTGACAACGTAATGTCCGAAAAGCCATAAACCGCTTATCGTTAGCAGTTCAAAACGAAAGGAAGTATGAAAAAAGATAATCCGCACAAATAGCTACCTTCCGTTCTAGATGATAAGGTTCAAATTGTAATGACTTGGAAATAAAACAGTAGCAGCCTTTGCCACGCGCTACGCCGGCCGACTGGGCAAGCCCCAACCGTTGACTGTGACTGTTTTATTGCCAAGTCATTACAATTATACCGATGACATTAGGTGAAGTTGAAGCTAATATTAATGAAAATATTTTACACAGTTGTATTGAACATAATTTTACACTGAGTTTTATCGTAGCTATATATAAAGCAGGTTTTCGCATTATTTAGTTTTTATTTTTACGATCGTAGTTACAAATAGAGTATTAGGCTTCTACTTGATTATGATGAGCTTTTATTTTGATAGATTTAGTTCGTATATATGGGACTTTGATATTATAAGAGCTAAACAATCTCCAAAACGACTTATGTCAATTAAAATCAACGCATTTCAGTCCCTAAAGTTCTAGCAATTACATGCATAATCGCATGAGAAACAATAGATTAGAGATAATACACTGGTCCATAGCCTCTAAAGCGCTTGCGATATAAATATAAGCCAGAACGCTGACACATCGAGCCGTAATAATTATAATGTTTAATATAAAAGATTAAATATGTAGATTGCGCTTTAATATCTGCCTACCTTAGTTGTTAAGAACCTATGGACAACTAAAATTTATGGAGTTGTTAGTGCTTGGTTTAAAGTCACAACAATGACTTGTGACGCTGTACCCACGGCGTTCAATTTGTATTTTGTATATCGCGCTATTAGGATATTTCCTGGATTAAATGGGGTCGGGACGGGTACACGACATGTGTTCGGAACCCTCGGTGCGCGAGTAAGGCTCGCACTTGACCGGTTTTTTTTCCTATGACGTAAAAGTTCATTCTAGAGCTAATTACGGTTCTGCAATATTGTAGACTATATATTTTTTATATTTATTGATTTACAGTCGGTAAAATAGTTAAATAACAATAACTTAAATAATACTACAAAGAACGTAATCTAAAACAGGCCCTCGGGGCATTGTACCGAGAATGCTGGCGGCATTTCCTCGCTGTATCGCAATGCTGATACGTTGTGCGAGGAAGTTGCCAGCTCTTCGGTCACCAGTTACGTCAACCAAACGCTTCGCGAATTCACTAAATAACTTGTGCGCGCTGGGACCCCATCGAATAAAATTTGCTAAAACTTGGATTCAATGATTTTTTCCACGACTCCTAGGGCTCACCGTTCTCGCCAATGATGGAACTTCATATTCTAAGAGGGTTTGAAAGTCATAAATTATGCAAAGTTGTAATTTTCGACGGTAGCACTCCATAGATAATTCCGTATCTTCGTCCCTAGAGGTCATGAAAAAATGATTTCAACCCAAAAATTATAGAAAATTTTATGATGTACAATATTGCCGACCTACAGTTTTTTCTAAAATATGCTAAACGTAAAAATGGGAGGAAAACTAGTAATCATTTTTAACGCTAGCTCCCCATAGACAATTTAATATCTTCGTTCCTAGAGGTTGTGGAAAAAATCTTTGAACCCAAAAGTTTTAGCAAATTTTGTATGCTATAATATTTCAGAACCATGCACTAGAATGAACTTTAAAGACAGTACAGGCAAAAAACTAAAAAAAATACAGTTTTTCCAAGATGGCGGAGAAAGATTTAGAGCTAGAGGGAAAAAATCTTTGGGTTGTCATAACTATATTAACGTAGTAGAATTTGACACTAAAGAAGAACATACAACCGAATTGATAACCGCCTCCTATTTTTGAAGTCGGTTAATAAGGCTTAAATCGCAAAGTATGATGTAGTTCTGCCTTTTTAATATGTTGTATGGATCAGTTAGGGTAGTGTGTATCTAAATTTGCAACTTCGAAAAACGTAATAATTGCTCCGAATGGAACTTAAAATGGACTATCTTCGAATGGCCTTTCCCTGGCTTGGTCCCTGGAGGTCTTGTTGTAGCTATTTGCGGTTGGGTTTAATCTGTTGCAAATTTAAGTAGGTAACATTAAAAAAATATTAAAAAAATAAAACCAACTCAAAAAAGCACTAAAAAGTAAAAAATAATTGCCTTACTTCTAACATGAAACTTTACGCTTCTTACTGAACAATGTAGACGTACCCTATTGTAATTATTGAAGCCGGTGCCATCCAAAGAAATAATCTAACGTTGACGAAATGGCTCCGACTACAAAAACTACAATAGGTACGTCTACATTGTTCAAAATGTTTTTCTCGCGTTGCTCAACAAGCTCCAGGTTTTCGAAGTTTCAAATTTGGATACACACTACCCTAAATCCATAAAGCAGGATCCATAAACGAGAACTACATCATGCTTTGCAATTCTGATGTATATCATCAGGCCTATTTACGGCACCGGAACAACGATTTAGGTACTAAATGTATGATATCACGACTTCGTTGTCTATTTTTACTATTTTAAGTTGTATTTCGCATTTTACAAGTTAGACGCATTTGGGTAAGGCGCACTGGTGCCGGTGTGCCTTCGGTACAAATGCGTGCGATATTTAAATTATTTATCTTTTGTTTAATGCTTTTTTAGTATGAGACAAAGTGGTAGGTACCTTAGTGCTAGGAATTTATTCCGTAGATTATTTCTCCAGAATGATTTGGGGGTTCAAAAATAGCCCTGTACCTACGTGTGTGAGTCCCAATATATCTCAACAAGGTAGGGGTCAGGCCTCCCCTAGAAATTATCTCTAGATACGCCAATTGGAAGAACCTTTTATGTCAAGTTTACAAATTTTATAAGAATTGTTTTAAATAAATAAGTGTTAGTGTTAACTAACTTGAATCTTATCAATCGAGGGACATCTGACATATTTACGTAAAAAGACACAGACAGGACAGGATCTTCGACACAGTGTAACTTCCCTCCCCCTTCTCCCCCTCCACTCTCTCTACCAACTACCCCCTCCCTACCCCAAAATGTCTCATACCCCATATAATAAATAATTAAACGTAAAACATTAATTAATTTGGCCAAGTGATCGTTTAGTTTCAAACTTAAATCCAAAGAAAGTGTTTTCAGCGTTTTGCAAAATTATAACCCTAAGAGGGTAAAATAGGGATGCAAAGTTTGTATGGGAGAAACTTCTGTTTTAGAGTTAGAGACTTAAAACTTCGTATATGGACTCTCTGTTTAAATAAAACAAAACTTATTCCAGCGTTTTTCAAAGTTGCTCCCCTAAAGGGGTGAAAAGGGGGTTTCGTGTTTGTAAAGGAGAACGTCTTTGATGAAGCGAGAGATTTAAAACTTTGTATATAGACTCTTTGTTTCAATACAACAAAACGTATTTCAACGTTTTTCGAAATTGCTCCCCTAAAGGCGTGAAAAGGGGGTTCCAAATTCGTACGGGGAGCGAATCTTTTTTGAAGTGAGAGATTTAAAACTTTGTACATATACTCTCTGTTGATATACAACAAAACATATTTCAGCGTTTTTCAAAATTGCTCCCCTAAAGGGGTGAAAAGGGGGTTCCAAGTTTTTGCGGGGAACAAATCTTTACTTTTCTTAAAAATCGATATGGGTGTCGTTTTCGAGGTTCCTTGAGGCGCCGATTACGAAAATGACACGCATTTTCAAATCCAAGATGGTGGACTTTTGTTTTTCTTAAAAATTGATACGAGTATGGGTATCATTTTTGTAGTTTCTCGGGGTGCCGATTACGAAAATGACATCCGTACATAACTACATACGTAGGTGCAACTGAGAATCTCCATTTTTGTAGACGGTTAAAAATTACGCTTACTACGCGGGCGGAGCCGGGGGAAAAGCTAGTATTTCATAAATCTGTTTCATAATAATTTCTGCACCTGCTTAATTTATGTTATTTTTTCCGCTACCCAAAGGTTGCCTGGAAGAGATCGCTCTTTAGCGATAAGACCGCCTGTTGTCTACCTCTACATGTGTACTGTTGTTGTTTTGATTCTGTGTGTAGCTGATTCATTTGTGTGAGTTGTGCAATAAAGAGTATTTGTTGTATTGTTGTAAGTTTTATACCGTGCATATTATATTAGACGAATAAGCCCGTCACACTTTCTTCGGTCCGACGTCGCTTGCTGCGTGACATCAATTCCCTTGCTAATAGTGTAAATCATAACTCGGTCTTGGGTCATGGGGATCGTGCCTTAGGCGTGGTGCTCCACATTCCAGGGTACCGCTAAAAATTATCACAATTTTACTCTCGGCTTACCAGTAAGGTGAATATGGTTCCGAGTAGTGCCCACTCCTTCGATCATTTTCCATTTGGAGTCCGAACAAACCGGTAGTAAAATTGTGGTAGATGAAGAAATAAAATAAAATGGCGCAAATAGCCGTATATTTTAGTTTGATTGTGTGCTTATACAATGTTAATTCGTTGAACTTACCCGGCCCTCTTGTGTACGTCGTGACTCCCTCGACACGTCCGCCGCGCCCGTCGAGTATCAACGAGGGAAGATCAGCGCCCTTCTATTACCACAACTGGATCAAGAGGATAGATTCGCCTCAAAATTCTACAAGTACAACGATAACACCGAAAGTGGAAACGCCCGACTTAATATTTGCCGAATTCGAATCTAATAACGGAGACAGCTATAGAAAATCGTTAAGGAATCTTTTGGAAAAGGAAAAAATACAATCCAAGTCAACTACAACCATGAAGCCTATATATGTGCCAGATGATATCTCAGAACCAAAGCCTCAAGTAAATCACGCATCATCAGTCAATAACAAAGATAAAGATGAAAATTCTAAAAAGAGTTCTCCCGACATGACTGATTACTTTGCTCTTTATAATAATCTGTATGGAAACAACGATGCGGCACCAGTGTATATTCCGCCTAGTACGCCGCCTACAACATCTACTACGACCACAACTACAACTGCTGCGCCAGAGTTGAACAATGTACAGAACATCTGGCATGTAATCGACAGTGAAAAACATGATCAATACGCTGGTCAGTGGGAAGAAGCACCGATCGATTCTAATAGTGATAAAAGTAGTGTCGACAGTGTGGAGCTGCGTGAAGAAATCCAGAAAGAGGATCAGCCCAAAGACGAAGATATAATCGATGATAATTTCGCTTTACCAGGGTAAGTAATTTTTTTTTTCCTAACGAGCTAATAATTTTCGCTAGGTATCTATAATGGATAGCGAAAATTATTATAGAATCGAGTATTTTTTTAATAAATGTTCGTTTTAATTGTTCACAGATTTGGAACAAATCCGGGAAACGGAGCCGAGAACGAGTCCAGAGCAATTCGTACTGAGCCTAACATTCGATTTCCCTATGTAAATTTGAAACCTTTCCAAGTCAAAAATTCATTTACAAAGAACAAAAAAGGCAATAATAGCATGTTTACAAATTTGGACCACTTCCGCGAAGTAACAGCTCCAGTCCGAGGAGAAACTCAAGATGTCATGACAATGCACCAGCCCATCGATCGTTATAACCCTGCGCAACCATATTTACCGCCAACAAAGTACGGTATAAAACCAAAAGATTCTAGCCTAGATTCCCCACCAGTAAAGTCAGTTGCAAACTTGGTTCCTCCACCTCCACCGCCATCTACTGGTAATGATTTCCCTGCCCCCGGTATTTACGAATCATTTCCACCTTTCTCGCCGGCTGACACGAACTCGCTTCCAGCGCCTTTTCCCACCCCCGCTCCTGCACCGCCATCTCGGCCACCAGTGAATAAACAATCAGCACCTAAGTATCAACCTCCGATGGACACATCATACGACTCACCACCTGATGATAGCAATGATGATGGCCCGCTTATGGATTTGGGTTACCGATACAAACCTCCGTCAGCCCCAGTTCAGTCTTTCTTACCAACTCTACCACCTTTATCAAAGCCGTTTAAAGGTTACTCATATGATAAGCCAACGATGACCGTAGACGCTCCGCCTGTAATGGATGCAACGGATTTTCAAGGTTATCACTATAAGAAACCCGAGCTTGCTGCTCCTCCAAGTGATGATCACCCTCCGAATCCAAGCTACGATCATCATGGACCTCCCTCGTATGAATCCGACTATCCCGAGTTAATTTTCAATAAACACCAAGGCAATGATGACAGTAAAGGAGGAGACGACATGAAAGGAAATGACATGGGAATGATGCCACCGCCTCTATCTGCGGATATGAAGCCCGATATGGACAGTGGTTCTCCCGCGGACGACCATGGATTTCCCCAGGACTTCCCTGGAGACTTTAAATATCACCACGACTTTGACGAGCATGATTTCTACCATCATCATCATCATCATCATCCCACGACAACGACGACTACTACGGAGATGCCGCGTGTTAACAGATACAGTTACTACTACCTAGGAAAGAAGTTGTATTACTTACCGCTGTATTTCAGTGTCTATTTCATTGTGTATGTGGGGGCATTAGTTATCAAGGCGGTGTTACGACACAAGATAGTATATCCTAACAGCTGGAGACCGAACGACCAAACTCAAAACTTTTTTTCGAAGCGTTCAATAGGTCCATGGGATCTATCAAACGAAAATCTTCACGAAGTTACAGGACAAGTTACGGCTGCTATCGGAAAAGCTGCTGAAAAATACTTGAACAAAGAAAAGAAAGAGGAATGAATTTGCACCGCACCAGTGCATGAGTGTACAAAGAAATACTAGTAAGTAGGCTTAGGCTCGGTTTTATAAAGATCTGTTAGACTTTGTGTCGGTTTATTATTCAAAAAATATACTGAGTTACTGAAATGTGATCTGATATTTGGTCTAACGGATCTTTATAAAACCCGACCTTAAGTTACTAGAAACTTAGTAGGTAGGTAGGTAATGAATTTGTTGTGAACTGGACATATTCAATGTAGAAAGCGATGAATTTATAAAAAAAAATAGTTGAGTATAGTTCATTATCACAACGTAAATGATTTTAATAAGTGGTTACGCAATCGATGGATCGATCGATCTCAATTGTAGACCTCGGTACAGGTGTCTGGGAGATTGGGGACAGTTGTTTTAGATATAAGCTAAAGCCAATAATAATTTTAGTTGCTCAATAAAAAAACGTGTTTAAATTTGTATGTTTGTTTCATTAAATCTAAACCTAAAAAGACATCCAAAATCACTCCTGAGATACTAAGTCGTCGATGTACTTTTATAGTACCTAGGTATATGAATGCCAAGATTGAGTTAAGTAAATCTACCCATACAAAAGAAGTGGTGACTGTTGAGTACGTAGGTAACGGAATAATACACATCTACATCGGTTGACTGAAAATAATTATTTATTTAATTTTACACAAGGGTGTTACAAAAATGGTATATGAAGCGATTAAGCCAATAATTGATATTGAATTGCGATTCCGAAAATCACTTCCCTATTATTCTTAGATAACTTAAAAAAAAACATTGATAAAATATAACATATTAATAGTTATTTGTGCAACAAGAGAGCAAAGTTGTTTTTTGCTGCAAGTACTGATTTTGATTCCAGAACAAGCGAAAGATTCTAAAATTTTAGAATCTTGAGCGCAGGCAATCTAACACGAGATGCAAATAACTTTGCTCGCGTATGAAACAACTTTTCACCTCAGCAGGGAGAACATACCTATTAAAGTTTAATAATATTATAGGCTTTTACGTACGTGTCTGGTAATTAATCAGGAAGAAAACTTAGCTCAGCATTCATCAAGGCATTGCTTGTTTTATTAACTCCGTAACGTCACGATTAGGCGCGGCAGACTTGAGCAGCACATTTCAGTGTCACGCGCGCGCCAGCTCGCGTGTACTTATACTAAAAATTAGACGCACTGTTGTTTAAATACAGTCTTCATCACTGATCATCAATATTTTCTAGTTATTTTAAACACTTATTAATATCTGTAGTGCAAGACGGAACAAAATAAGAAAATAACTACTATACTTAATTGAAAACAATCTAATTTAATTAACAATTTAATCCCGCAATTTTTTAAAGGGGCGTTCTGAAATGCACTCGTGGTAGTTCTACTAAAATAAAGATTTTTAAAACTATAATTATTAATTGACGTGAAAAACTTTCTGGTTTTTCTTCAAAAATTTTAACATTCAGGATAATTTATGAGTTTTCGATTGTCTTCATATTTAGCGCGTTTTGAGGGTCTACTATGATTGAATGTCGAAGTGATGTCGAACTATGAATCGATGAACTATTTCTGGCACTCTCTTTTTTTTTAACGAACTGGAAGGGACAGAGCGAATGAAGTCCAAATATTTCGAATTTGTAATAGACCCCGAACTGTCAAATGGCAATTCGTACAAAATTAAAAAGTATTATCCGACCGAAACACGTTTTTTTGCCGAAACCGAAACTTTTATAGACGTGTGAAAATCGTCAAATAAAAGGTCAGTGAGCCATGTTTTCTAGACATATAAACAATGTAACTAGGGATTGCAATCCGGTATGATTCTCAATCGGTTGGATTTCACTATATCCTGGTGGATCGAGCCGGTACAGCCGAATTGGAGTTGAACGATTGCCTCTATTAAACAATGTCAACTATGGTGGCATAAAATAATTTTTCCGTTCCCTTTCGAGTCATATCCTCAGATCTGTTAGGCCAGGGTATTGACCTTGGCCCAAAAGATCTGGTGATATGACTCACTCGAGTATGCTGATAAGCTGAAGTACAAGTAGGTATGACAAGTTCCGTGCCTTTGGAACCAAAGTACGATTTTGTCCCAGTTGTGGTAAATTGCAGGATCCTGGGGTTTGGAAGCCAAGGAATTTGTTATGGATTTGACTCGACGACTGAGAGATAGACGGGATCGTATATAGTGCAGCAGATTTCGCTAGCTATCGTGGTGACTGCAGGTGTCATGGACATTTTAGCTAGCATCCAAGATGGTCCATTTAACTAGGTAGGCATAATTTTTCGTGTTTAAGGTTGACGAAGTCGACTACTACTACGGAAGCGAAAACCACTTATGGGCATGCCATAATTTTTTTGATTGATTGATATATATTGATATACTAGCAGGCGCCCGCGACTTCGTCCGCGTAGATTTTAGATGGTAACAAAGATAAAAATGAGGTTTATTTGTTTCTGTCAGTTGTCTGATGCTATTAATCTTTTGTGAAAATTACTCGAATGAAAAACTTAATGTCCGCCATCTTGGATTTGAAAATGGATGTAATTTACGGAATCGGCACCCCGAGGAACCACAAAGATGACCCCATATCGATTTTTAAGAAAAATAAATGTCCGCCATCTTGGATTTGAAAATGCATATCATTTTCGTAATCGGCACCCCGAGGAAACTCGAAGATTACACCTATATCGATTTTTACGAAAAATAAATGTCCTCCTCTGGGATTTGAAAATGGATGTCATTTTCGTAATCATCACCCCGAGGAACCTCGAAGATGACACCCATGTCGATTTTTAAGAAAAATAATTGTCCGCCATCTTGGATTTGCAAATGCATGTCATTTTCGTAATCGGCACCCAGAGGAACCTCGAAGATTACACCTATATCGATTTTTACGAAAAGTAAAGATTTGCTCCCCGCACAAACTTGGAACCCCTTTTTACCCCATTAGGGGAACAATTTAGGAAAACGCTGGAACACGTTTTGTTGTATTTAAACAGAGAGTCTATATACGAAGTTTTAAATCCCGCACTTCAAAAAAGATTTGCTCCGCGTACGAACTTGTAAACCCCTTTTCACCCTTTTAGGGGAGCAATTTCAAGAAACGCTGATGTACTTTTTCTTGTATTTAAACAGAGAGTCTATTTACGAAGTTTGAAATCTCTCACTTCAAAAAAGATTTGCTCCCCGTACAAACTTGGAACCCCCTTTTTATCCCTTTAGAGGAGCAATTTTGAATAACGCTGAAATACGTTTTGTTGTATTTAAATAGAGAGTCTATATACGAAGTTTTAAATGTCTCATTTCGAAAAAGTTTTGCTCCTTTACAAACTTGGAACACTCTTTTCATTCCTGTAGGGGAGAAATTTTGAAAAACACTGAAATACTTTTTGTTGTATTTAAACATAGAGTCTATTTACGAAGTTTCAAATCTCTAACTGCAAAACAAAATTGCTCCCCGTACAAAGTTGAAACCAACTTTTCACCCCTTTAGAGGAGCAATTTCAAAACACGCTGAAATGCGTTTTGTTGTATTTAAACAGAGAGTCCGTATAGGAAGTTTTTAATCCCGCACTTCAAAAAAGATTTGCTCCGGGTACGAACTTGTAAACCCCTTTTCACCCCTTTAGAAGAACAATTTCAAAAAACGCTGAAATGCATTTTGTTGTATTTAAACAGAGAGTCTATTTACGAAGTTTTAAATCTCTGACTTCTAAAAAGATTTGGTCCTTTACAAACTTGGAACCCTCTTTTCACCCCTTTATGGGAGCAATTTTGGAAAACGCTGAAATATGTTTTGTTGTATTTAAACAGAGAGTCTATATACGAAGTTTTAAATCTCCCACTTCAAAAAAGGTTTGATCCTTTACAAACTTGGAACCCTCTTTTTACCCCTTTATGGGAGCAATTTTGGAAAACGCTGAAATACTTTTTGTTGTATTTAAATATAGAGTCTATTTACGAGGTTTTAATTCTCTAACTTCAAAAAAGAATTGCTCCCCGTACAAACTTGGAACCCCCTTTTCACCCCTTTAGCGAAGCAATTTCACAAAACGCTGATGTAAGTTTTTTTGTATTTAAACAGAGAGTCTATTTACGAAGTTTGAAATCTCTCACTTCAAAAAGATTTGCTCCTCGTACAAACTTGGAACCCCCTTTTCACCCCTTTAGAAGAGCATCTATATACGAAGTTTTAAATCACTGACTTCAAAAAATATTTGCTCCTTTACAAACTTGGAAACCTCTTTTCATCCCTTTATGGGAGCAATTTTGGAAAACGCTGAAATACGTTTTGTTGTATTTAAACATAGCGTCTATTTACGAAGTTGAAATCTCTAACTTCAAAAAAGATTTGCTCACCGTACAAATTTTGAACGCCCTTTTCACCCCTTTAGAGGAGCATTTTCAAAAAACGCTGAAATATGTTTTGTTGTATTTAAACATAGCGTCTATTTACAAAGTTTCAAATCTCTCACTTCAAAAAAGACTTGCTCCTTTACAAACTTGGAAACCTCTTTTCACCCCTTTATGGTAGCAATTTTGAAAAAAGCTGAAATACGTTTTGTTGTATTTAAACATAGAGTCTATTTACGAAGTTGAAATCTCTAACTTCAAAAAAGATTTGCTCACCGTACAAATTTTGAACGCCCTTTTCACCCCTTTAGGGGATGAATTTAGAAAATCGCTGAATTTAGTTTTGTTATATTTAAACAGAGAGTCTATATACGAAGTTTTAAGTTTCTAACTCTAAAACAAAAGTTTCTCCCATACAAACTTTGCACCCCTATTTTACCCTCTTAGGGTTAGAATTTTGCAAAACGCTGAAAACACTTTCTTTCGATTTAAGTTCGTAACCTTTTTACGAATTTTTAAGTCTTCAACTCAAAAAAATTTTTTTCTCCCATACAAACTTTGCACTCCTATTTGATCCCCTTAGGGGTAGAATTTCCAAAAATCCCGTCTTATCCCTTGCATGCGTCATAAAAGTAAGCTCTGGACCAAATTTGAAGTTTCTAGTTCCAGTAGTTTCGGCTGTGCGTTGATGGTAGATCACCCCTTCTTCTTTTATATATTTAGATATATAGAAGATTGCGTCTTATAGATTTGCATTAGTGCTTACCTGATGAAGAATTGCAGATTGGGATTGGCGGTTTAGGTACTACTGCTGCCTTTTTGTGAAATAAAACTTATTTATAAATTCATTTATTATATTATATTAACAATGCCACATTGTAACGATAGCTCGTCAGTCTGAAAATACGCGGGAACGTTTATTTACATTTTTTTTAGAAG
Organism: Epiblema foenella; assembly: GCA_963556455.1. Classification (NCBI taxonomy): domain Eukaryota; kingdom Metazoa; phylum Arthropoda; class Insecta; order Lepidoptera; family Tortricidae; genus Epiblema; species Epiblema foenella. Next base: position 13,923,145 of record OY747102.1, read on the forward strand.
CAAATCAATTTACATAATGTATTTTAGCGCTCTTTTTCATTCCTACCTGAGTTATTTATCTATATAGGAATATTGCGGGATTCGGTGCCTATCAAGATGCTGGATCCAGCCGGATTAGCGTACCTATCCGACGGACCAGATTGCAATCGTTAAATGTAATTATGTAACACAGGATAGTTCGTGTAGTGTGGTATAAAATAAAACAATTTTAGTAATTAACAAGATATAAAATAACTAAAATAAAATGTATTCTGCTGACGGAGTCAGGCGAAGTTATTCAAAGGCGCCAGAAATTAGACGAACGCGATCCGAAAGTACAATGTTGCAAAAGATTCGGCAAACGTTCGGCAGTTTTTTGGCCGAAACCGATCGGTTCGAACTTTCGACTGAAACATGATATTTAGGCCGAAACCAACCGAAATCGAAACCAAAACTTTGGTCGGACACTATTAAAAAGTTACTTTGTCTGACTATGAAGTGAACAAAAAATCATTTTGCTCACTGATTTCTCGCAGCAAAATAGGCTTGTTCGAGCTGCTGAGGTGAAATATAAACATTGAATTAAATAATTTAACTGGTATGCTTTTTTGCAAGAACTGTGTCAAAGATAAAAAAAAATTATAAAAAATCAAAACCGACTGCAAAATAACACTAAAGTGTAAAAAAATTGCTAAAAGTTAGGCAATTATTTTTTACACTTAATAATATAATTTAACTTAATAGGTCAATGTGAGACTACGCTTCTTATTGAACAATGTAGGTAGGTATAGTAATTTTTGAAGTCGGTGCCATTCAAAGAAATGCTTAAAGTTGACGAAATCATTACTGACCGACACCTGTAACTAGAAATATGTCTATAATGAACGCCTTGTAATAGAACTTAACTAGCTGGTCCTGTCGCTTTCATATTAAAATAACCTTTCAAGGGATAGCGGATTGAACTCACCATTTTATCATAGATGCATAGGGACGCTACGGTTAAAATTTTCTCTTAAAGTTTCACGTGAGCCCAGGTTATATATGGGGCGAATGGCTCTTTATTGTAACACAAAGATTGTATGTCAGCTGCTTTAACCAAAACCAGAATACTATAAGACATAACACTATGAAAATAGTTATGATAAACTCAGCGAGCTGTTTCTACATTGGTCAGTTGTCTTAACCTGACATAAACAAATGTTGGAAATAGCGACTTACTTATCAGTTGATAGACTCGAAAGTACAATTAAATTAAGTACTTTATAATTATTACGCAAATTTGTGCATTGTTGTTATTTAATTTAACAATCTGTCGACTTCCCTTCTACTTATATATTCCATGTCGTTTAGCACCTCAAGAATATATCGAACATCACTTAACACTAAACGCTCATAACGCAAACAGTTTCTCCTCTTCAATTTGAAGGATTTCCATGGTTATCTAAAGTGGAGTAAGTGTTCCCAGGCGAGAAAATAGATCATAACCCCGTACACTAGGCGGGCTGTAGCAGGTCACCATCCCACAGGCGTGCGAACATAAATTATTACTGTTACTATAGTGATAATTGAGGCAAGCCGAGTGTGTTCTACACATATGTCTCAGTATTCAAATTGTGACCGTCGTCTTTTTACTAGACGGTGAACTGATTTTTATAAAAGTGTTTAGTCTCGTTCTTTTTGGCACACACCTTACAAAGGAGGTTAATATCATAAAATTAACTATGAAGTGCGCCTTCTATTTGCGTGACATTTATTTGATAGTCGCACTTTTACTTCATATTGTACTACTCATTCTATATAGGTTAGGGTGGTCCAAAAAATTCATATTGCAACTTCCGGTTTGAACACCCACCCAATCTGTTGCTTATGCTTATTGATTTAACGTCCTAAAATATTGGCTCACTACTGGTAGTAGAAGTTGGTAATAATAGGTTTAAAAATACAAGAACTGTATGATTTGGTGTCTCTGTTACTCACAAACAACTAGTCTTTTAGTAATATTTGCCATATAGAAATAAAATTGGTGAGGTGTTTTTTCAGATACAGCTGATAGAAAGTGGTTTCGTTGGCCGGAAAATGCTCCACCAGCCCTTTTATAAGAGGTTTTTGAGGCGGGAAAGTCCTGTTTTCCTCGTGCTGGGTTTCAGAATCTGGACCTTTTTCTTTATTTAATATTTATTATGCGTCTAGAAAATACCTTTAATATTACGATCAGCACCTAAAAGTAGCATAAAATGGGTCCAATTGGTCGTCTCACTTGAAGACGTAGAGCAAGAAATCGAAAAAAATCGTGTTTTTGAAGCCGTTGAGCACCCCCTTCCTACAGAGCTTCAAAAACACGATTTTTTTCGATTTCTTGCTCTACATCTTCAAGTGAGACGACCAATTGGACCCATTTTTTGCTACTTTTAGGTACAGATCATAATGTTGAAGGTTTTGTGTAGTCATATAATAAAAGTCGAATACAGAAAAAGCTCGTGGTTCTGAAATCCAGCAGGAAGAAAAAAAGGACTTTCTCGTCTCAAAGACCTCTTTTCAAAGGCCTGGTAGAGCATTTTCCGGTCAACTTAACGACTTTCCATCAATTGCATCTAAAAACACACTTCACTAATGTTATTTCTATGGGATAAATATTACTACAAGACTAGTTGTTTGTGAGTAACAGAGACACCAAATCATACAGTTTTTGTATTTAATAACCTATTATTACCAACTTCTACTACGATTAGTGAGCCAATATTTTAGGACGTTAAATCAATAAGCATAAGCAACAGATTGGGTGGGTGTTCAAATCGGAAGTTGCAATATGAATTTTTTGGACCACCCTAATATAGGTCTATACTTATTTATTGACAGGTTGAATTGATTTATACTAAAATGATTTTGTAAGTACTATGTATTTCGTATCCATAATTTAATATTGCAAATTTAATAGTCAGAATTTAAATGGTTATCAAACTTAAAAACTAGTGGCTCTGTGAGCTGTAGACCTCGTGAGTGAGTTTTTTTATTATTTCCAAAATCTGACATTATAAAAAAGATCAATTATGAATATCGAACCTGCTAACAAAATTTCACGAGAAGCGGATGAAAAATGCGACCTATAGAGTAGAACAAACCGAAATTTACCCGCAGAAACTTACAAAATCATTGATAAAAAAATGTCTCGACAAAAAAATTCTATATAACTATTGAACCTGCTCACGAAATTTCACGAGAATCGGTTGAGAATTGTGACCTGTAGCCGAGAACAAACGGAAATCCGGAATCCGGACATACGAAAGCATAATTGTCGAAGCTGAAGCAGAGACTTTCGTTTCACTCGGTCAAAACAACTAAAATGTCTTGTGTTTGAATCACAATACCAATACCGACGCAGTTAAACCTGAAAATTGAATAAGCAGTTCACTTGAGAGCACCACGCTCCTACTGTTTGCAGAATTCATATTTCAGAAACTCTCTTTCCGTGGCTAACCGGAGCGCGACATTCAAATTAGTCACTCGCTTGCCCAACGTCCACCCGAAAACACATCCTAAAATTTTAACAATACATACATTTTAGTAGTAAAATCATATGACATAATTCCGGATTTCGTATCAAGTAAAACTTTAAAATTAAGTTGGTAAAAGCTGTATTAGAAGATGGTCCGCAAAGGGTTGATAGTGCCGGGTATCGTGGTGGTGTGGGTGGCGCTCGCGCTGTGGGCGGCCGGCGCCGGCGCGGCCCGCTACGACAGCGCTACGCCGCACACGCCGCCCTATACCAAGTATAAATATATACCGCTGCGGTGAGTATCTAGTATATGTATGTTTGTATAGGTTACTGCCTTTGCCTAATCTAACTACGATACACCGTAATTAGATGGATCTTTTTTAAATACTTCTACTCTAGAGCAGAAAAGTGCACTTTCAGTACGCCACCTGGATGAACAATGACCCACTTTCAGAGTACGAGAAATGAAAAAATATGAGAATTGTAAATGGTCATCATTTGTATAATGTTTATTCATTAGAATTATTGACAATAATGAAAAAACTAAATTTGTTATATTAGGGCTTTATATCGTTCAATTCTATAATTGCTTAGTAGGTAATATTCATTAGCGGCGATTTTTAAAGTCTACGTGTATAAACCTACGTTTTCAGATCGAGTTATGATCGCTATGACCCCGCGAACGACGTAACTTCAGGCGCGGAAGCGGCAGGCAGTGCCGTGGCGAGCGCGGGCGGCGGCATGGCGCCCTCCGAGTTCATCCTCACCGCGCTGCGCACCGCCCTTGACGTCGTGCGGAACATCAACAAGCAACGAGCGCGCGCGACTCCTGGGAACAGCACCGCCCTTGCGGTATGTTTACAATACTTATACGGTATTTAGGGACTAATAGTCAAATATTTTACTTATTTACTTACATTTACGAAACGTCAAAAACGCTAGGTTAGTATAAAATTTGTAGGAATACATGACCCTTGATAACACAATTTTCTGTGGTGAATGGAACTGATCCTTATATACAGCGTTACGTAGCGACACTATCTACCCTCATAGAATTTCAATGTTTTCGTGTCTTCGTTTCCACGTGCAGTGGTGCTGTGGTCAGCTCGGGAAATACTTATGTCGCACTTTGAGTTCATCCTCCTGAGCTCACTCCACTGCTCTACTACTTAACTTTGGGTTAGTAGGTACTTTTACCTCACGAACGCGGATGAGCCATGGTACATTGTCTATGTGTGCATCAGAGTAGGAGCTATGTGTTCATATTGTCTCTGTGTTCGTATGTATCACAAGTACAACAGTAGAAACCGCACTCGTGAGATAAAAGTACATATCCCACATCATCTCTTATGATGTGTCTTTTGCGTTTGCACACATTTTACTGAGTCAATAAACTCTTCGATTTATCCTTGAACAAAAATGTGCAATAATTAAATTTCAATATTTTTAAATGGGTGTTTTGAGTTCGCAAGTTATAAAAGTGATATTCACTAAAAAAACAAAGAGGCTAATTAAAAACGCAATAGTCTATAATATTATCCAGAAGTTTTAAACTAACTATGAACCATGGAAAAGCTGTCCTCATTGTTTCTCATTTCATCTGACTTTTAGAACAAACAGATTAAAGTTTCATTCTCCGTGTTGACTATTATATACCTACTCATTTGAATATTTATGTTGAGTACTGCCTCTATACTACCTACAGTATAAAAAGTCAAATGGTCAAAAACGAGGTCACCAATAACGGTACTGGCTGAAGTAGGTGACCAGGTGCGGCGGCGCTAACTGCTTCAGCCCCTCGTTTGAGGAACCCATCGCGACTTGACACATGCCTGTTAATTAATTACTCGACTCGGGCTCAACGGGAATTTGGTACAACGCCCTACAGTTAAGAATTTCATAGTTTTCGGTTTGATGCGTTTCTATTGTAAAAATACACACGCAGGCATTCAAAATTGGTAATTAAGAATGGTAGCCCAGTGTGCGTTGAGAACTTTACATACCTACCTTCTTTTCTTGATTTCTTTGCAGATGTTGTAACTAGACATAAGTTCGTTCAAAATATTCTCCTTCCACGTAGTAAATATGAATTCTCTAACCTCTTCGCTATAGAAATGAAGACTCGCAATAAATGCTTCAAATCAGATTTAGAATCCTAGTGGTAATGTTTCATAAAACATACTTCCTAATTAAACCTAACCTAGCCCTAATTCTACAGGCAACGAAAATGTGTTAGAGACTAAAAACCCACAAACAATGTGCTAACAAAAGTCACTGAAAATCTATATAGTTTGTGAAGTCTAGTCTTTACTCTGATATTTAACAAGTTTAAGTACCTAAATTTCATTAAATACAACACAACACAATGTACAACCTGACAACCTTCACAGCACCTTGTATGATGATAAAATAAAACACTCGTTAGCATAGCACCGTTAACCAAATAGTTAACTACATTAATTGCTAATCCGTTAAAGAAAAAGTTAACTTCGTTAAACGTTAAAGCGTTACATTTCGGGCCATTTAACGGAAGTTAATGTTAATCGTTAAATCCTGGTAAAAACAACACCTGCGTATGCGGGTATGCGCTATGGAAAGTAGGCAGGGAATGAAAAAAACGGGTCAAGTGCACGTCCGAATCGCACACCGAGGGTTCCGTACACAGATATGTACCAGTTCCAACATTAATTCAGGAATATCTCAACAACACCGTGTACAAATGGAACGCCATGGGTACAGCGCCATCTATCGGCGAATTTTGTTACAATCTGAGCTACTGAATAACTTATATACTATATAAGTTATTCAGTAGCTCAAATTTGTAACAAAATATATAACAAAGTATGTATGATGGTTTTTCAAGAATAATTCTTTATCACGTGAACCGATTTCTTTTTTTTATTTGAAGGAAGGTACTTTCAGCATAATCGCGTAGGAATTTATAGAACAAAAATACATGCAAAGGTGATCAAATTACAAATTTGGAATAGAAATGTTTTTTGATGATAAAAAAAAGAAAAAGAAAATTGTTTCAGAATGTGCATCTCACGCCCTTTTATACGAGTATGACACCCCACTTGGCATATTCACCCACTAGACAGAAAAAAAAATGTTCTAGCATCTAGGTTACCCTTCTTTATAACTGTTCCAAATTTCAAATCGATAGCATAAGTAGTACTTGAGATATATAACGATGTGACAGACAAAGTGAAACCATAAGGGTTCGTTTTTTGCCATTTTGGTACGGAACCCTAATAAGAAAAGCAACATGGATTTAAGAATTTCTTATAATTAAATATTAACTTAATTATCAAAATAAACAGCACTTTGCCATGCGCGCGCCTACGCTGTCCCGGTGCCCCGATCGAACGGACTTGTCAGAACCTGTTTTTCACGGCGCGGTGTTGGCATGAGTATCTGTACATATCAATGACGCCGACTTTGTTTTTCTTGCATGCGTGTGGGGTATCGTTGGAAAGGTCTTTCAAAAATGTTATAAGGTTTCTAAAATATTTTTTTGATTTAAGAATCGGTTGGCGTGATAATTAAGCTTTGAAGTGATAATTTTTGGTCAAGTGCCCCCCCCCCCCCCCCCCCCTGCCAGCTAAACCGTGGCTACTAGGTATGTGAAAAAAAAGATAGTAGTAGTATATACGATGAATTTAAAAGGAAAACTATCACAGCTAAATCTACGGGTCCGTGATGGACGGGCAACTACGGAACCCTACACTGTGCGTGGCCAGATACGCACTTGGCCGGTTTTTTTTATTTATATAAGGTGAATAGGTACGAAGGATAGCATAAGGGAGGAAAAGGCAACTGAGAAAACAAAATCCACAGCCGAGATGTAGTCAACTCAAACAGTTTCAACTACTTAGTATGGAGGAATCCTTGCCTATTTATGCATTACATGTCATAATTTCAACATTTGTTTTACAACTATTTTCCAGTTGTTAACTTCGTACCTACCGAATCCCAAACAAAATATCAATTACGTAATGTCCTACTTCTTACCATTACCTATTATTAATTAACACGTAAGTTTGTTACGGGGTTTGGATGTTGACATGTTTTCAATGATAGTACCTATAGCTTATAGATAAAAATAACATGTGCACTAGCATTTATGCTCGTACGAAGTCGCGGGAAAAAGCTGGTCGCTAGGTACATAGAGTGACACCACGTTATACCTATAAGTATTTTAACATGTGTCAAATACCCAATTCTAGCATCGACGAACAAGAAAGAACGGCACATCAAGCGAGAGCGGGCGTGGCTTCGAGGACTATTACGATGAGCACCACCACGAGACCACCACCACCGCCAAGCCCATGAAGCAGAGTCGTTACACCGACCCCTGGGCTGGCTACTACGATTGGATCATCAACGAGGGCTCCTTCAAGTTCTGGAGCGTCTTTCAGGTAAGCACTCATTTAGATTCTAAGGGCTGGTTCCCTAAAATCTGATTGTATGGAAAGTTTCTCAAGTTTCTATGGGACGTCAGCTGCCGGCGCCATATTTAAGGTTGGTCGGTCTGTAATCGTACGTTGGTGCAACCCGCCCTAAATCTCCGTATGACTCACATCGAGAAAAATACCATTCCCGGGGGTTCCACTTTCTGGTCCCACTCGATAGACAGTGACGGATGCTTTATCTTGTCGTTTTCGCCGACCTCTAATTTTACTCCATCATAGATACTTGTTATCAATTTGGAGGACTAAGTATACATTTATTCTTAAATATTTATTTTAACTTTACTTTGAACAAACGCTTATTATATAAGTTTAGTCATAGTTTCGACCTTAAGACCACCGTAGCGCAACGTAGCGAGAAAATATTATTGTTAATTACTTTGGATGAAAAAATGACGATTACTACGTATAGTTACGTGCCAGGCAAAAAGATATAACGAACGAGGGACGGCGTGTAGTCTTAACATTGACATAGTTTTGATGTTTGTCCGGTATGGGACGGTCGTCAAGCATCGGCGCCGCGGCCAGCCAAGGATTCTGCAGGAACCTTGCGCATGCTATGTTTAACATAGACAATCTTCACTACTCGTAGTACTTGTATCTACTAATTTCGTTTAAATTATGGTGATGTTTCTCTGACGTTTTAACGCTGAGTTTTTCGTAGAATTTTAAGTAGGGAACAGACCTTATTGAAAACATTTTGTTATACAAGATACCAAATTGGTAACGTATTCAATGTCTGAAATGAATGTTTCAGCCTAAAGTCAAGCTACCTATGCTTCAGCTCGTAAGGTCACCGCGAGGCGACTAAATAGACTCGAGCAATTTGACATGTTTGATTGTTCCGCGACATTGTTTTTGCTTTTATGTTAGGAGGTCATATCATAATACTCGTATTCGGACATGGCAGTAGCTACATCTACTGTATCCGCGAAGGCTCTTATTGTTTCGAATAATATAACATAAAATAAGTACTGTAAAGGCGGGTTACTTTGACTCTATAGCGGTTAAATTTGGCCCATATAAAAACCACAGCTAGAAGGTTCTAATAAAAAATATAAAAACGTTGACGGTTAATTGAAACGAACGATATGGAAATGTGCCATAATTTAAATACAGTGATAAAAACGAGACCTAATAAATCTCTAAGGCCAAAGTTACCCTCCAGGGCTTAGTAAACAGCATTTACGGTATGTGTTGTATTTTTTTCAGCTGTTCACTGTCGCTCTACTCCTGTACGCGTGCATCTCGGCCATTTATTACGCGAAATTCAACCCTATTATACCGGATTACGATAGAGAGTACGACGACTATTTCCTGGAGAGAACAGTCGGCAGGCAAGCCAGGAGTCTGGACTCGATGGAGTCATGGGAACTACCATCCGGGCTAAGTTGGATAAACCCAAGGACATTCCAATTCATCTTGGACGCTATTTCAACCCAATATGAGCAAGAATAAAAATAAAATTAGAAATGGAGTACAACGGATTGATATTGTTGAAATTGTAATTGCATACAGCCATAAATTACTTAATTAGTAAACGGATTTATTTAAGTATGATTGCTAAAATCTTTGTAAATATCTACTTAGTACACTATACGTATATCCACCGGTTCGCTAGCTCAAATGTGTACCAAATTTAAAAATAAGAAATTCATTCAAAAGTACGAACTCGGCAACGACGGATTAAAATGAAAACTTATGTACTTCGTTATTTATTACCTATGTAAGTCAATGCCCTTGTTGCTTTGTGAGTTTGTAACGAGTGAACATCATATAGGTTTAAGTAGATGATATAATGTAAAATATTAGGCGTGATTTGACAGAACTTGCAATAAGACTTAAATAATGATTAATATCGTTATAAATAGGAATAGTTTTCTATTTTTATGCAAGTGCTTGCCATCATTGCAAACTTATGTAAGTTCTCATTGAGTCGGGCCTAAAATATGATAGCGCTAAAAATAATTAGGAAAATAAATGTTATAAGCTTATTATCCATATTTGCTCAATTTTAGTTCCTAGACAGTTTACTTTATGAAATAAATGAGATAAGTATTAAATAAGAGGAGTTATATTATTATTTGAAACAAAATCATAAATACTTGTACAAATAAATGGGCTCATGCGGTTAGCTCGCTCGTCCGGAGTAAAATATGGATTTCCTGTTGCCGTGACTTTTATGTGATGTAACGCCCGCATTGGCTATTGGAAATAAAGGTTTAACGGCTAAACCTTACTTGGAAAGCACACCGCACAATACGACGTTAACTCATACCTTTTTTTCTTGTTTATGATTTATTTCTTTAAATAATATAATTATGAAGACTTTCAATTAAAATCGTTATCAATGTTACAGCGCGCTATCAGTGGCGCGGACGAAAGATGGCGTGGCTTTAAAAGGTGTATCGTGTTTAAGTATCAACTAGAGCTAGCTAGCTAGCTAGCTGTATCATTTATTCTCTTTATAGAATAGGAATCTCTATAATTTTTTTTTAGATCATTGTAGCCGTTCCGCGTCTAGATTTCATAACCGTATAATTACGTTTAAGTATCCAAATGAACTTTGTCTCTATAAGAATACAAGTGACGTGTATTACTTAGCTATTGTAATCGAGATGTGTCGGTATGCGCTCGGCCTAGCGCGCGGCCGCGGGGTCCCGGGTTCGACGCCCGCGCGCCGCAGGCGCAGGCTCTAGGATATGCACAGGACGTCGCCATTACGCTCCCTCCTGCATCGCCACGCTATAATTCTATACCAGCACAATCATAATTATTAGGTATAGCTAATATAACACGTAAATACCTACCTATGCGTTTAGTTTTTGTTTTAATTATTTCTTTTGTGTTAGGTACGGGACTGAAATGTTTTTTTATTGTGAACGCAACTCGCCCTGTTTATATAGATAAAGGTTCATTTACATTTGCCTCTCGTCTTACAAGCAGAAGTTCAAAATTATAATGGGTGCCATTGTTCTTTATTAAAAAGTATTAAATGCGGAACGAGGGCAATACGTAAGTACAAGTAAAGCCTGTATAAATTACGAAATAATGCATTTTACATTGTTATTGTTTATCCTTCTGCCTTCTCCCACTAAAAGTACCTACCTACTACCTCACCACTCAAATTTGAATGTAAATTATGAATAAGTAAACGCAGGAAATGTGCATACAGGAGTTCAGTATCGTGTCAACTTTATTATGAACTTCCTAGTTACTTTTAGAACTGTTATCAACTTATCACAGACGAACGCTACCATCATTGTCTTATCGGAAAAGTATGTTTATGTCTCAGAGTCATTCATAGTTATCGTCACCGGTAATTCATTTCTATGGAAAACGGCCGAAATCTTCATGTTTTAAGAACGTAGATGTGACATACCTTTTGTGTTATCATTAGGTTATATCAGTGGATTTTAGAGACATCTTACTCCAGTCATAAGTAAAGTATCTACTTGTTAATAAATAAATCAAATATTGTCTATTGGTAGGTAGTGAAAATATTTTTTTATATTGTGTACTTACAATATCAACTTATGCTTACCTACACATTAGTTGACATACCTAGATCGAACCTTTAGTAGATGACACACGAACTAACTAGGTAGGTACCTAGTGCAGTGCTTCTTATTCGTATATATGCAATAGTGACCGTAGCAAGCACTACGGTTAGTCATGTTAACCGTATGTTTAGGAGATAGCGATCATCGACGATCAATTAAGCTATCTCGCGCCGCCGGCGACCACAGCACGGTTTCCGAACTACTTTTGCGGTTTGCTGTCCATTGCCCGCATTCATCTTTTGCGCCACAATTACTTTACTTCTATGTAGGTGTATTGGAATAAGCCGAAGTGATTTAGAAGTACAGAGGCAATGCGATGGATATGCGTGTGTAATGCCTTCTCGCTTCGGCCGGGTTGTCACGCCAGTTCAACGCTCAAGTGCAACTCGGGCGCACACCGAACGAGTCCGTAGCAGTGCGCGGCTGCGCGGGTCCATGAGCAGATGTTCCAGATTCGAATTTCGTACAGGATAATTTTTTTCTGACTGAATACTATTGAACTAGACCGCGATTGTTTTACCGAGCCGGCAACGGAACTGTTAGAGTGAAGTGATTGCTTGAGACGTTACGTTTGAATGAAATTACGGTATACGTGAGGTACAGTGCTTTTTGGTGCATATAAAGGTAAACAATTTTAATTAAGTTATATATTATGACACATATGCTTAAAATTCAGAGAAAAACACTTAGTCTCTTCATTTAACTCATAAAGATCTTAGAAAAACTGCCGTTTCTATTCCACGTTCAAAAGACATCAACGAGCAAAACACGATTAACTTTTGTACTGAAGGAGACTGAAAATAATTACTTGTTTTTACTATAGGTAGGATAAAATAAAATAAGACAAAATATATTGAGTATAAGTATTTCTTTATCACTTGATAACTAGTTTTTAGCAATATGATAACGGTTTTATGTGAGCAATGGAGTACTGACTCATGCTAAGTATGAAATAGGGGATTTTATTTAAGCTAAAATTACATGTTTTTGTTACCTATTCTCAGATAAGTACGTATTTAGCATCACAAATGAAGATCTTTACCATATTTGAACATATATGTTATAACTTATAGGTATTTGCGCGTGTCAAATAATAAGGTAATGTTGACGTCCTGTTACGCTGGTTCGCTTTGTCTGAATATTTAGATTATTTAGCGCTGAGAAGTGTTAAAGAACACATTTGGATGAAAAACTGATTAGCTACGTACGAGTCTTTAAATTCCATAATAATTGGAAAATAATGTGGTGTGTTGTTGGTTGATAAGAGAATAAAGATGTGTTTAGACGTATTCGTGTGCAATATGTCGTGAATGTGTTCAACTCAAAACCATGAGTATCTATACTTTTGATTTTAATAAGGAAAAATGGAAAGAAAAATCCTAAAATTTAATATATTATTTCAGCTTTTTGCCGAGTGTCCCATATTCCTGCATCAACAATAAGTTCGGATGTAACTTTTAACAACTCAATATATTTCAATTATGCAAAAGGAAATATAGTTTATTGAGAGAGTATGGCGATATTTTTGCCAAAATCTTTTTTTTCTGCTAGCAATTCACAATATTCAAACAATTTACCATCGTTTTATATTATCCTTTCACTTGTCTTACCGAAGTTTATTTTATTGGTATCTTTTTTTACCGAATGCGACAATTCCATTCGCATATCATTCGCATTTGAAAGTCCTGTGAAATTGACCCTGACCTAAAACGTATAAAAGCTTATATATACACATAACTGGGCACAACGGCCGGCCCTGTATATGGTCGCGTGATAACATGATAAACCACAAGATAAAGCATCTGTCACTTTCTATCGAGTAGTATTAGAAACTGACGGATGCTTTATCGTGTCGTTTATCACGCTGTCATGCGACCATCATAGACCCCCAGGAATTAGATGATAACGATAAACATGATTAATGATGATGATGTATGTAAATAAGTCTTTGTCAAATATTTCATTTTTGGTACAAGCTCTTACTGCAGACTGTACTTATTTTTCACAGTCGTCAGCTAGTCGTGGAGACGGTTCTAATGAACCCAAACACGACAGGTTTATCTTGTGTAGTTTAGGAGGTGCTATAACCATGCATCTTCTTCTATAATATTGTATTGTCACCGAACTTGTATAAGTATGCCAAATTTCAGCTTAATCCGATACAGGCAAGTGGCTGAAAAAAGGATAGCAAATTTTGAGGACAACTTACATGCATATATATGTACCCTTGCCGTACATAAAAACATAAAAGCTTCCAATAAATGAACCATGACGAAATCTGTCAACAAAAGTTGTATCGAGATTTCTGAAAAGGTCACATATGCATATCGGTCGTCATTTGTCACATGGGCTTTATGAAAGTTTATGAGCATAACAAATATCCCGTTATGTTTTAACGAACAGGTTGATTTAGCGCCGATACCGGCCCCTGCGTGGACCTGTGTATAAAACGTAGCTGTAAAATACGGTCACAGAATACGGTACTTGAGTGATAGTGAAATCAGCAGCTTTAAATGAACCGTCAAAAACACTATGTTACATACTGTTATTCTATACTTTGTACAAAAGTATATAATTTTCCAGGTTTAAGACCACAATAATGTCGCAATATTCTATAGTCCACAATCATGAAGTAAGGATAAGACTGGAGCCGGCAATAGACACATACAAAGATGTGCGATAGAGATGCAAGCATAGACACCAACACACGTGGGAACGAGATACGATGTGTCATCTCCTGTCCCTCATCGCTTATTATTTGTCACCGGCCTGTGGCACCGAAACGTCATAAATGTATTCAAGCCTATTGGCTTACTTTAAATTTGGCGCCAATGTATATACAGCTCGACTAATTATGAGATGTCAAAATTGTGCTACATTCATAACAGTCTTCTGATAAATCTCAATTTAGTCAGTCTATCATAAGTCCGTCCCTCTTGGTGATTCGCTAATCCTCTTTCTACGTCCACAATCCATTTTCTTATTACGAATTTAAAAAAAGCTTTCGAATTGCAAAAAAATGTTGAATCGTAAGTTTTTATTGGTAATGGGATATAATTTCATTTTATTGTTATGTGTTATTTCATGTAAAATTGTTAATGTTAAATTATAGAAGAGCAATGATCAACATGACAAGACATCGACATCGGTAACCTTAGATTAAGTACAAAGGGAATTGTTTGTAGTGTAATATGGCGTCAAGTTATGTATAATATTTATTAACATACAAAATCACTAATTTGTCATGTTTAAAAACAAATCAGATTTAAGTTTCATACAGACACTTAGTTTTGCGCCTTTCCTGTGTAGTCAAACGTATAAATCGGAAAATGAAAATGAATTAGTCTACGGATATTTCTATCTTTACCATATATTTTGTTGTTTGTCAGTACCACAATACTATTGCATAAAATATTCGATATAGAAAAAAAAACCATTGTCCGAAGGCACCTCAATCAATGTAGGTATTCAAAGTTTTGCATCTCGGTTTCTCGTACGCGGAATATATAGGCGTCTCCTGTAGTTTACGTAAATCGAGGCATTATATATCCTTAAGGTAAACATAGCCTAATTTTGGTTGTAACTTTAGGTGATAAATAGGCTTACCATGCAGATCCGATTTCATCATTTTGGGGACAAAGGAATTAAAATTTTGGGGCTTAAGATTAAAATACAGGACAATTAATGTTTGAATTTCTTAAAGTCAAGGTATCTTTATAATTTGCTTTATATTTTCATCAAAGAGTGTTTGTTTGTTATAAGTAGTTGAATTTTATTACTGACAGAGTCTGACTGACTGTATTACTGACAAAGGCATTTTATGGTTTTTAGGATTCTGTTTCAAAAGGAAAAACAACGGAACCCTTATAGCATCACTTTGTTGTCTATCTGTTTTGTCTGTCTTGCCCTTTATACCGGGAACGCGTGCAGGTATCGAGTTGAAATTAAAACCATTAGATGTATGTACATGCTTACTCAGGTCTACAGTCCCTTGAAGTTGCGAATAAAACAAACTTCTAAGTTACCGTAAAAAAATGGCCTTCATTAAATACGATAAACTGATAGTCAAAAAACCAACGGACAAAAACCTACAACTCAGAAATAACTAAAGAAAAACGAAAGAAAAATATACTATCCTCAAAGACCTCATACAGAAAAGGAAAGAGTTACTGGTAAACAGAAGAGACAAGGCAACATGGAAGAAATCCCTGAAATACTCGAAAAAGAAGTGCAACATGCAATAAGAACACAGAAAAACGACAAGGCCCCAGGAACTGACAACATCACCAACGAGATGATGAAAGCAT
Organism: Epiblema foenella; assembly: GCA_963556455.1. Lineage (NCBI taxonomy): Eukaryota > Metazoa > Arthropoda > Insecta > Lepidoptera > Tortricidae > Epiblema > Epiblema foenella. The sequence continues at coordinate 13,938,959 of OY747102.1, forward strand.
GAATACCAGAAACGGCACCTAGACTGACTGACCTATTTAACCTTATCCTAAAAACTGAAACCATACCGAAACAGTGAACAACAAGCAATATAACCCTAATTCTCAAAAAAGGAGACAGGTCGGAAATGGGCAATTACCGCCCTATAAGCCTGATGTCCAATGTATACAAGGTGTTCTCAAAACTACTACTTAACCGCATTACAACTAGGCTAGACGAAGAACAACCACGAGAACAGGCGGGATTTAGATCAGGTTACTCCACAATAGATCACAGTCACACAATAAAACAACTTATTGAAAAAAGCCAAGAATACAATCACCCATTATATATGGCATTCGTGGACTATAACAAAGCATTTGACTCCTTAGAACATCACTACATCTGGCAAGCCCTAAAAAATCAAGGAATCGAAATGAAGTACATAAGAATAATAAAAAATATATACACAGATAGTACAGCAAGAATAAAGCTGGAAACCGAAGGCGAAATCTTTCCCATTGGCAGAGGCGTAAGACAGGGTGACCCACAGTCACCAAAACTTTTCTCTTCAGTACTAGAAGTCTTCATAAAGCTAGAATGGGATAGTTTCGGTATCAATATTAACGGGAAAAACCTGCACTACCTAAGATTCGCCAATGACATAGTACTGGTATCAGACAATCCGAAGAGTCTACAAATCATGCTTCAAGATTTGTCACAAGAAAGCAAGAAGGTGGGATTGACGATGAACAAAACAAAAATAATAGCAAACAGGTCGCAAGAAAGTATTAAATTAGACGAGGAGGAAATTGAATAAGTTAGCTCCTATATTTACTTGGGTCAACTAATCGCCTTCAGCGACCAAACTGAATTAGAGATAGAGAGACGAGTCGCTAACCTATGGAAAAGGTTCTGGGCCCTCAAAGGTCATGAAGGGCAAACAATATAACATTCAAATCAAAAGGAAAATATTTAACACGTGTATACTATCGATTCTAACATACGGCTGCCAGACCTGGGCAAACACACAAAGACATGACCAAAAATTGATCACATGCCAACGAACCATGGAAAGGAGCATACTGGGCTATACAAAGAGAGACAAAAAAAGAGCTATATATATAAGACAAATAACAAAAGTAGAAGATGTCACAACTAAAACCAAAACTCTTAAATGGAGGTCGGCAGGCCATAAGAACAAATGAACAAGAGATTTTACGAAATGAACCCCTAGATTCCAAACTAAAAGAAAAAGAGGAAGACAAAGAAAACGTTGGTCCGATGATTTTAAGAAAGTAGCAGGCCCATTATGGCATCGCATAGCTATAAATAGAGAAGAGTGGAAAAAGCTGGAAGAGGCCTTTGTGTCACAAGGACACGCCAACACCTCATGATACATATAACTTACATATTATTACCGTCCAATATAACTTACCCTAAAATGTTGGCAATAAAGGCTAATAAATAAATAAATAGTAGTTAAGCATTCTTAACTACTGACCACGAGAATGAAGACTTTTGGTGACCCGTAAACATTATTTTGGAAACAACTGCAATTACGCGTTTCGAAGTATAATAAGATGGAAGTCGTACACAAAAATGTTTAAAATTCAAAAGCTCAAAAGTAGTTTAATACTTTGAATTGTTTTTGTTAATAACAATACAAAATAAGCTGGCATTTAAGTACCGAGTAAACACTAAAAATACAAAGCGAGTATTTCATGGATAGTGCCCCGCACGCAAAGGTACACCGAACACATCCAGTATACCTTGCCGTTTGCAGTCGACAATGTGGAGGCTCGTGCGTGCGCCTAGCGGGACCCCGGTGACACACTTACTCCCGGGCGCAGGTAATTCATGCAAACGGGGTAATAAGCATTATCTCCCCGCTCCCATGTTAGCATTCACTCAGACTATCATTTTACCGTGCTGACTGGTATTACGTATTATTTAGTCATCGACAATGGAGAGAGTGACCTAGAGATTGGACTTTCAGTTTAATAACCCTACACGTAGAACTTTTGATATTTCTTGTTATTGTTTTGAAAATGTGTTTGGATTTTGGAATGTATTATGCAACAATGAATTGCCATATATACCTGCTTAAAAGGTACTTACAATTAATAACTCATTCATGTAGGTAAATAATTTTTGTAGCTGAAAATTGAAAACGATAATTGGACCTGACGCAAGCGTGGACCTGACGCAAAGTGACGGACTAGAAGCGGACTAGGGCTATTCTTTTTTTTATTATTTAAGCTTTGGCCAAATTACTTTAAATTCAGAATAATAATAGATCAACGAACAATATGTACGTAGAAGCTATAAACAACATGAAATATAATGTACCAATTTTTGGATCCAGTGAAAGAAGTTGTTAGACCCTAAGGATAAAAAAAACAACAGACGTGATCAAGAATAGCGTATCTAACAATGTCAATTAGTGTTTGGCTTCATAATTCACGATGAATTTGACGTGTCCACGTTATATACGAGTAATCGGATGCTATTAAGATAACCGTAAGAGTCATCACAGCCCTGGTGAGATATGTTATCTCCAAATTAAGTGTTCCACATCTTAGAAACGATGTCATTACTTTCAGAAAATGGTCTGTAGAGCAAAATTGTGACTGACAGTTTGTCTCTAGAAAGGGAATTTCTTAATATTATCTCGTTGACGTTACACGCCTCCCATGCAGAATTCTGCTTAGGTTTTGTTTATCGATTACTATATATTTTTATAAGTACTTTTTTTTAACAGATTCGACAGGTAAATATGTTATACAACAATAAAAAAGGTATTACAACGTTATCACTGCGATTAGCCTGCCGCAACACGAAGACGATAAAACTTAATATAACTTGGATTGTTTTAAGAACAATATGGTGTTTAAATATAATCTATTATCTAATGAAATCGTTGTTCCTATTGATAACAAAGGCAGGTAAACGAGTAATTGGCCGGGTGACGTCACCCGAGGCCAGTGCACCTCACGGATCCACCCTGGCTCTTCACCGGAGGACGTTCGTGACACGAAACTCGTAATCATCGTCTCGGCAGCAGGAAACGCATGCGAACACACGAACACATTGGCTTCTTTACGGCGCTATGATCTAAGAGGCACTTTAAACATGAAAATTATATAATTTGTTTAATTTTTACATGAGGCGTTATAGATACAATCGTCTGATCTTTAGAGGAAGCGTAACGGCTTAGCCGCCGCTAATTCTACATTGATGCTCGCTCAGCTTATTCAGTATCTATCAATTTAGTAATAGATATGTTATTTAATATTGAAACATGTTTATTATGATACGCAACGTTGTAGGACTTGCAGGTAAGATACCTAATACTGATAATGAATTTTGCATCAAGAAATCGATATGACGTACCTATAAAACACGATTTATGACTTAACACGACCACATAAGACACTGAGAGGTCCCACGCTACACTGTGCCTTTACCATGAGTTTGTATGACCGTACTCGCTAGCGGCTACGATTAGATAGAACACGACGTATTCATAATTAAAATCTGTAATGCCTCACAGCGAATGAGTATTCGCAATTAAAATGTTTTTTGTCATTAGTTCGCGTAGCTACTCTCTTATATTGAAGCAGTGATTGTCTAAGACGCCCATACCGCGTACAATATTAAAGTAATTAGCTCTATTGTTATCTACGCTGTCTGTACGCCTTGACGTTTTGCGTTGCGCATCGCACGCGCATGTACCGTACTCGGCCGAATTCCGACATTCACGTTATCTCACCCAGATTCACTGACATAGGTATTAAGGATTCACAAACGCTTTGTTGACAGCCTGCCAATAGATAACGTTGGTTTTGAGGAAAGTAGTACATTCGGACTGGCAGAAGCGATTTCGTCCGAATGAAAATGCCATAAAAAGCTCTCGATGTAACTAAGTTAGTACATACAGCCAGTGGGCATAACTATTTTTTTCTACTCCTGTACTTTTTTTCGCGACTTACGCAATCATGAACTCTAATATAAATACATACTTTATTTATTCTGTAAAAAGTCTATCTAGTCTATTGCCAAAAAACACACTCCTTACCCTACTTTAATGAAAAATAAAAGCATAGTTGAGTGCCACAGACTACTACAAATACTATGATTGGTAGTCATTCTGTGGTGCGTTCAAGTGAAACTTTTGTTATTAAAATCAGTGCTGCCAACTTAACGCAACTTTGCTATAATTTTTATGTATTCATTAATGCATAATCTATTATTTACAAATATAAATATATACATTTATCATCTTTTTTGTGTTATTTAACAAATTTTATCTATTTTCGGATATATGAAGAAGAAACAGTTGAGATTCGATCCGGATTTGAATTCAGTTTAGGTCGGATGCAAATTAAAAAAAAACAAACCATAAACAAAGTGTCATATTTTGATTTCCACCAAATTCCTAATTGAAGACATAAATATTGAAGCTGATAAATGATTATATTACTTAAATAAAACGATTTTATTGTGTTCATGAAGGAAATGTGTAGGTATGTTGATTATTTTAAAAAACCATGAAGAAGTTATATAGCATTACTGAAGAAATTTCGTAGGTAAGTTGTACAATTACTAAGGGAAAATATGGCGCATGAAAAGTCTGAAAATACTTACTTTTTAGTATTGTATAACGGTGTATAACTGGTATAAAATGGCTCGTGGTGTCTTTGTGAGCCTTGGCGAACATCGCAAGTAAAGACACCCACACCACTCGCCTTCTTATACCCTTCTTATACACCAGTTGCATAATATACTATGACGTTTTTAATCAAGTAATCATGCATACCAACTTAAACGTTGCAATGCGTGATAAATGTATGCAAATGAATACATTATTCAGGTACCACTTGCCTATTGAAGTCTCCGAGTTGGAAATACCTATAATGGATAAACAACGGAGCACATATAATTTTACTGTCCAGTTCAAATTACCTCATTTTACCAGAGTTGCCACAAACGCAAGTTAAATTATATCACGCAGTTGATTAATTTATGTAAAAATATGCCAATGCTGGCGTTATTTATTTATTCTTCAATGAGGAAGCTATGATATAAATCATCTCAGGCGTAACTTACAAAAAGTCGACTGATGCTTTGTCAATTTACTCTTTTTGGTTTCGGTGTGAAGATACAATGTAAAATCTTTGAACTGTGTTTACTACTACAGTTGCACTCGCAGTGCGCGGGCGGCGGCGCGGTGGCCACGTGCGCCGGAGTGGAAAGGTGACATTGACATTGGGCAGACTGCGTCGAACCGCATTGCAACTCGGAAACGTTGAACCTTGCGGGTTTGTTTACCAATGCCGACGCACTTGTCACACGCTTTTGATGATGGTATGACGGCGACCCGGAACAACATAAATATTTATTCACCTACAATATGTTAGGTGTGGACAATGCCATCTCGACCAAGTCGGAACAGTCCAGGCCGTTCTCATTGCACCATTTTAAAATGTTGCAATTTTGCTTTTTTCACAGCAAGATGGATAATTTCGAATTAATTTCGCGGTACTTATGTGCATCATAACTGTTTTAGTAATTACTCTGGATCTTGGGTTTTCTTGTTGTTTTTGCTACGCTCTGCAGGGTTCTCTAAAAGCGATTGATTAAGAGAGTAAACGAATCACGGAGATTTGCTCACAAACCTGGAAAGCTTTGACGGTATTATTATCGTTTGAAGCTGTACTGTACTGCCACTGGCCTGCCCGTGAAGAGTCGCGACTTCGCTATTATCTATCTATACATATAAAAGAATGGGAGACATGAATGGACGACCAATTAATAATGTCCGGCCCGAGAATCCGCGTCCACTTTCATGCGTATTCTCGGGCCGAGCATTATCGGCCCGAACAAAAGTGGCTTCGGATTAATGTCGCGGACCAAGATTGCTCAGACCTATAATGCACGGTCCAGTAATGTTCAGCCCAGTAATCGGCGACCACTATTTTGGACGCGGATTCTCAGGCTGAGCAATATCGGCCCGAACAAAAATGGATTCCAATTCTCGCCTTTTTGTGGCTGGGCATTATCATGACCGTACATTATAGGGCACCCTTCTTCTTTTAGGTGCTCTCACTCCTCATCACTCACTCACTCACTCACTAGGCTAGGGATAAGAAATAATATTTCGAAATTCATCCCCTAAGGGGGTAAAACAATGGATGAAAGTTTGTATGAATAGACTCTCTATTTAAATATATTAATGACATAGTGAAAAGGGGGTTCAAAGTTTGTTCGGGGAGAAAATCCTTTTTGAAACGAGAGATTTGAAACTTCGTATATAGACTCTCTGTTTAAATACAACAAAACGTATTTCAGCGTTTTTAGAAAGGGGTTCCAAATTTGTGCGGGGAGCAAATCTTTACTTTTCTTAAAAATCGATATGGGTGTCATCGTCGAGGTTCCTCGACGTGCCGATTACGAAAATGACATCCATTTCAAATCCAAAATGGCAAACAATTATTTTTTGTTTTGAGTTATTTTACACAAAAGATTCACAGCATCAGACAACTGACAGAAAAAATAAACCTCATTTATATCTTGGTTACCATCTAAAATCTACGCGTACGAAGTCGCCGCTAGTATCATATAAAAGCTTGTACCGAGATTTACTTGTGTAGACAAGTAAATTATATTAATTGGTCTAATTTTTCGAAATTCGCTCTTTGAAGGGGTGAAAAGGGGATTAAATGTTTGTAAGAGGAGCACTTATTTTTATATGAGTACCTAACTTGAAACTTCGTTCGTAGACCCAGCATTCAATTATAAGAAAAATAATTTCAGCGTTTTTCAAAATTCGCTGAAGAGTTGAAAAGGGGATTTAAAATTTGTATGAGGAGCTATTACTTGAAACTTGGTTTATAGACCTAATAGCAATACAATACAAATTTGTATATGCATCTTGATTTTTTTAAGGTGAGTGACTATACTTGGCGGGTAGAATCTCAGTTAAAATATAAGAAAAGTCATTTCAGCGTTCTTAAAAATTACCCCTTAAGGGTGTAAAAAGGAGATTAAAGGTTTGTGTGGAAAACGTGTAATATTCGAAGTAAAGTGAGGGACTAGAAATTTCGTTTATAGTAGTATATAGAATAGTAGTAAAATAGATCACAATAAAAAAAATGGAATATCCGTGCGAAGCCGGGGCTAGTCGTTAGAATATATAATATATATATTCGTCGAGCTAATCGAAGGCCATTTCCATGGCTGGCTTCGGTGGATATGGAGGTGAAAAACGATGAAAAATATGTAACACCATTACGTCCAACCCGTACAAAGTGCAGAAAACGTAAACGCGAAACCTTACTGATAAGCGGCAATTATTTCCCACGCTGCTCATGGTCTATGAGTCAACTATAACAGGTAACTGCGATGGGCCGGCCTCGCTCCTGGTGTGGCAACTTGCTCTACGTGTTAACGACGCGTAACTTATGTTACGGCCTACCTGTGGAAACTTAGTACTGTTTGCTATGTAGTTGTAATAAGGATTAATTTTGCAGTGATATTGAGTGGCATATTCCCATTGTAAATCAACTTCAAGGCCCGTTTCAGACAGCTAACTGTGAGCGCTAAGAAAATTATTAGCGTGTGGTAGGACAAATCCTAGAAACTCGCCTAATACATAGAAAAATTACATAAACCACGTAACACTGAAACACGAAGTACTGAATCGTTCATCCAAATTTTATTTATTTGCAGTCCTATTCAAAAAGGATACCATACCGATGATAAAAATACGATGACTAAAACACTTCCCGATATCAATCAACAATTATGTTAATACAAGCTAAAAGTTTTTGCTGTTTAAAAAAATAAAAACACGAAAATTGTATCATAACATGGGATGGTAAAAAACCTATTCATCGTTTGGTTTTTGGGCGGTTTCAATGGCTGGCCCTGAGCTGAGGTCAGCCTTCGTATTGTCAATGAGTATTCAATATCTGCTCATCAAGCAAAAACAAAACACGGTAGATAATATATGATAATTTATGAAATGGACAGTGTGAGAACTGTCAGGAGTTCAGGCAAGTGGCATAACTAGTTCATGGTGTCACCGACTGACTAATTGTTATAAGCAGATATTATATAATAAAAAGAAAACGATCAAGTGCGAGTCCGACTCGCGCACCGAGGGTTCCGTACACAGTGTGTACCGGTTCCAACCCTATTCATTCAGGAAAATCTCAACAATATGGGGTACAGCGCCATTTATCGGCGAATTTTGTTACAAATTTGAGCGACTATATAACTTAGTACGTATGGTGGTTTTTCAAGCATAATTATTTATCAGGTAAACCGATTATAATATTTTTTATTTGAGAGAAGGTATAATAGCGTAGGAATTTATAAAACGAAAATACATGCAATGGTGTTTAAATTAAATTAATTTTGTTAGAAATGTTTTTTGATGATAAAAAAAGGAAAAACTAGATAATCTATAGATATATTTTTCCTGTAAAACATACATTGATATAAATGTTATGTAATAATTTCATATTTTTCCTTGGTAAACTTCGGAGATAAGGAGGGGAACGGTATTTTTTTACATTTTCTCTCATAAATCGAAAATGACTCAAGGTATAAAAATATAAAAAAATGTGTCAGTATGCACAACTCAAGCCCTTTCATAGGACACCCCACTTGACATATTCACTAGACTTTGAAATTTTAAACCACCTATTTTATGTCATTTTCCACTAAAATAAAAAAAATAAAAAAATAAAAACATATTCTATGCATGTAGTAAACAGAAAGGTAAACCTTTCTTTATAACTGTTCCTTTCAAATCGATAGCATAAGTAGTTCTTGCGATATTTAGCGATGTGACAGACAGACAGACAAAGTGAAACCATAAGGGTTCCCTTTTTACCATTTTGATACGGAACCCTAAAAATGGAATAGTTTGTCCATAACAATCATCCTTATCATATGATATACTGGTATACTGTTATATTATGCTGTGGGGAAACAGTAGTACTAATGTACAAAGTCCGTTCATCCATCAAAAAAAGGGCATTAGAATCCTTGCAAATATTAAACATATGCAAAGTTGTAGACCTAATTAAAAAAAAAAACTGGATTGTGACATTTGCCTCACTCTATATCCACGCACACAAGCTACCACCCGAAGTAAAATGTATTTAAACAGTCAATATACATATTTACAAAAGAGCTGGACAAATATTTACTGTATAAATGTTACTATACATGACAGGAATTCCTAAATTAATCATAGAGTATAATTATGTAGTTTTAGTAATATTTATTTATTTATTTATTTACACATTTATAAAATTAGCACTTACAGTTTAACCTTACGCGCTAATTTGTACAATTTCATTTAGGAACATTTAATAATCGCAAATTACATGAAATAGTCGCAAAATACAAAAAATAATAGACAGGTCTTGAAAAAAAAAATAGTAAAATTTAGAAATAAAAATAAGATTGAAGATTCTTCGGTGCGGTGACATTATATTAATTAGTTAGTGTGAAGTAGATTTATAGTATATTATGCAACTGGTGTATAAGAAAGGTATAAAAAGGCGAGTGGTGTGGGTTGCGATGTGAGCCTTGGCGAACATCGCAAGTAAAGACACCACGAGCCTTTTTATACCAGTTATACACCGTTGCCTACAATACTTTTTCTACGACTCATTTCAAATAAAAAGTAAGTATTTTTCAGACTTTTCATGCGCCATATTTCCCCTTGGTAATTGTGCAACTTACCTACGCAATTTCTTCACTAATGCTATATAACTTCTTCATAGATTTTTAAAAGAATCAACGTACCTACACATTTTCTTCGTGAACACAAAAAAATCGTTTCATTTAAGTAATATAATCATTTATCAGCTTGAATATTTTCGTTTTCAATTAAGAATTTGGTGGGAAATCAAAAATATGACACTTTCTTTAAGTATGCTTTTTTATTTTTATTTGCTAGGCATCCGACCTAAAATGAATTCAAATCCAGATCGAATCTTAACTGTTTCATTTTCATAGATATATCCGAAAATAGATAAAACTTGTTAAACAACACAAAAAAGATGATAAATGTATGTATTCATATTAGTAAATAATATATTATGCATTAATTAATTATAGCAAAGTTGCGTTAAGTTGGCAGCAATGATTTTAATCATAAAAGTTTCACTTGAACGCACCGAAGAATGACTACTAAACATAGTATTTGTAGTAGTCTGTGGCACCCAACCCTGCTTTTATTTTTCATTAAAGTAGGGTAAGGAGTGTGTTTTTGGGCAATAGACTAGATAGACTTTTTGCAAAATAAATAAAGTATGTATTTATGTTACAGTTCATAAATGCGTAAATCGCGAAAAAAAGTACAGGAGTAGAAAAAGTAAATTGCTGTGCCCTTACAGGGTGCATATTATAATATGTATTTTTGTGTATTGTAATATGTGTGCCATAAACAATTTGAGTTGGAGTTTATTCCCGGTAGACCTTACTTTAGTTTTGAAATGTACTTATAATTAAAGCAATAGCCGTACAGGGTTTCACGTTGTACCTTAAACTAGCACATTTAAGACCTGCTGTATCAACATGAGAGCAATAAAGGATTATTATTATTGGAGGGAACCAACAAGTGACGTCACGACTTTTCTATAGTCAAGTCTAGTGATATTTTCCGAGTCATTACGCGATTTTTGTTTATTGCTGATGTAAGACTAATTTACACTGACTACTTTAATTTAGACTGGGCCAGCGTGGGGACTAACGCCCGGTCCCTTTCATGTATGAGAGGAGGAATGGCAGTGGAACATATAATATACTGATTCATCATCATCATCATCATTTCAGCCGAAAGACGTCCACTGCTGAACATAGGCTGCTGAATATACTGATTATGAAAACTAATTGTTGTCAACATCCCAATTATTACAACTTCATAAAATATGACACAAGTAGGTACTTACTTTTGCAGCTTATTCAATACCATTAATAATTATAATAGGCACAGCTGATAAATGCAAAAGCCGGGGTAATGACCAGTCAAAACGAATTGTTGTATCCACAGAGGCCCGAATCCGGTTCTAGCCTGCTTATGTAAACACAAGTGTAGAAAGACTCGGATATAGGATTAAAAGTGTACCCGAGGCACAATCCCGTTACACTAGCAACCGCTTCAACAAAAACTGGTATCATTAGATGAAACGTCTATTATCGGAAACGTATAGGCTCATTTCAATAACCAATGCTATGTTCTTTAAAGCTAATAGTAAAAATCTAGACTACATCAGCATATGAATCTCTTACAAGTAAAATTATTAAGTAATGTAAATAATAAATACACTCTGCAAGCAGGTGTTATTATTATTATAAAAGAGAAATGGCAGCCTCGAGGGCCTTTGCCAGAGTCAGTGAATGGATAAATTTACTAAGAAATATTGAATAAAACCATTTAGCAAAAATAAATATAATGCAAACACGTGCTTGCACTCTACCGAGACAACAAGATAGACAACTTTCTGTCATGAACATTTTTTTTACTTGGTATTTCCGTATGTTTATGTTCTGAGGATTAATTTGATTATGGGGCCGACAGAGATAACAACCTGACCACTAAATTCGGGTCTCCCCGTACGGTACGAAGTTGTAAACCCGTTATAAATAAATTCCTTTAAAATAAAATACTGGTTGCATAGTTCCTGGTTAATTAAAAAGAAATACCTGTCTTTCTTTTTTGCCGATTTTTATGTCAAAATCAGCTAGTACTTCCAAAGGTTCAAATCAAAACTTTTTCAATAATTATTTTTGATCTCGTATTACTGAACCAGAAACAATTTGTATTTTTACTATAAAAAAATATTGCGGCCGAGTACAATTGTCAAATATGACCGACCTACCTCCAAATCGATCTTTCAGAATATAAGTCATCGAAATAGCTTATTATTTTATGGATGTGTTGGGAAACAGCACTTCTCTCTGCCCTAGCTATTTATTTATTACTACTATGAGTAGGTATTTGTTTATTTATGTGGCGAGTGTCGCAGGGGGTTGCTTGCTGCCGCATGTGCGAACGCTCGTGGCACTATTCCTTATTCACCGGCATTCCAAAAGCAAAGCACGAGAAATTCGAAATAATTGAGTAATGTGAGTATTCACTTGGGTCTAGAAATAGGGTACCAGAAATGATATTTGCTCGCATTTCTCGAAAATGGAGCAATAATGTGTTTAGGGCAGCGATTGTAAGCTAACTTTATTTTACTTGAAGTTCGTATAGTAAGTAATATTTGTCTATATATAGATACTTATACCTTTATCTTTATATGTATGTGTCTTCTAGTACTCATCGTAATCGCGCAGCTTAATTTGGTACGAAGTCGATTAAAGAGTATCTATCAATTTCAACGAATGTATACTTATTAGCTAGCCGAGAGGAATATCTAACTTGATACGGTCCTAAGAACGCTTCGTTGTTACAGTAAGAATGACGCGTGCTGGCGAGTAGCCGACTGGACGCAGATGTGACCACACTGAGCAGGATGCATACCATGGACACCATGGGCTACGGCCACAAAAAGTACCGGCCGCCGCTCTCGCCCACCAGCTTCTACCAGCATGACATGTACTCCAGACCAACTACGCTACGCCCCCAGGTACTTCTTCGTTGCTGTACATTTCTCTACCAGTTAATATAAGTTAGAAGGGAGTTGCCGCGATCGTTGCGCGATCGCGACAACATTGACAGATATAGTCCCTATTCGTCCCCACCGCGTTCCACCGCCGCGCATTGGCGCACACCGTGTAGAGTCAGTCCGACCCAGATCGGAACTAGCTGAGTTTCTTGCTGGACTCTTCTCAGCTAGGCTAGGTTTAGTGAACCAGCGACAAAACTCCCAGTAGCGCACACACTTCAGATTCGGTTGAAACCGCTCAACCAATTTCTCTGGACCGCAAACTCGTTAGAGTATTCCTGTGCTCCAAACCACACGCGTGGTCGTATCGGAGGTTTTCCCCAGGCTACTCTCCAACCGCGCACTCCTATCGCTTTATTGGGCTTCGCCTATAAAGCCACAGTCAGGTTTAAAAAAAGGGATTACGTGAATCTTATTTTAAAATTATAATAATATCCCAATCTACCTTGTCGTACTAGTTAGTTAACTTAGAGAGTTCAATATCTACATAGTTTTGATGTCAATTTAACAAGGTAACTAACTGTAAGTACCCAAAAATCCATGTATGCCAAATTGTTGCTAAGGTCTACGAGTGAGTCTTGGTAATTTATTAAGGGGCTTTTAGCTCCCAATGGCTTTCGATCTGTAACTCTCCGTTTTCTCGTGTTTTTTTATGGCTTATCGTATTAAGAACAGAGGTTTACCGAAGTAGTATACCATAATTATTTACTTTAAAACTCACTGTCTTCGAGATATACCTATAGTATCAAACTTTGGCAATTTTTCCAAAAAAAAACCGGCCAAATGCGTGTCGGGCCACGCACAGTGTAGGGTTCCGTAGTTGCCCATCACGTCACCGGTCATATGCGGAATTACGGACCTTTTCACTGATCTTAGTATTGATGATGTACTTTTTTGAGATGGTGTGTTGTATATTTTTGCCCTTTACGGTAATGTCTACTTAGCTGTGATAGTTTTTCTTTTAAATTCATCGTATATACTACTACCATGATTTTTTCACATGCCTAGTAGCCACCGTTTAGCTGGCGGGGGGGACGGGGGGACGACGACGACACTTACACCATAGCTTTTAGGAACTTTATAATATTTTTGAAAGAGCTATCCAACGATACCCCACACGATGGGGTTTGGAAGAAAAAAAATTGCACCACCATTTAACATGTAGGGGAGGTACCCTTAAAAAAAAATTTTTTTAAGATTTTATTCTACCGTTTTGTCAGCGTCATTGATATGTACCTACTCATGCCAAATTACAGCTTTCTAGTACTAACGGGTACTGAGAAAAACGGGGGACGGACGGACGGACATGGCGAAACTATAAGGGTTCCTTGTTTACTACGGAACCCTAATCCATTTTTTGGACATAACTTTAACGTTGTTAGAGAAGTCAATTAGGAACAGTACATTTAATATATACAAGTTCGTAAACAACATACTAATGTCGAACAATAGAGTTTTTTGGATCATATTTGAAAGAATCATAAAAAAATTGACCTTTTTTTTAAATTTGGCTCTTGCAAATGCAAATGAAGATGTCTTGCAAATGTTGAAGAACCGATAACCGTTTGTGCATAAATATATGTATAGTTTTAACGGAGCTATATCAACCCAAAACCCGTCAAAAATCGATGAATAGCGCCGCGTGGAACCCCATAACATATTTTCTTCGATTGTGTTTTCATATTTTCCACAAGTGTGTTTTAATTTTTTTAAAACATTTTTATCAAATATTCGACGCTTATCTAGATTAATGCATTGATTAATTTCGTACCGATAACACCATAGCTTAAACTTTAAACTAATTAACTGCGTCAGAATTAAACCAGCCATTTATAACCGATTTCGTTTAGATAACCCCTAACTGCGTAGCTATATGCGTATAACTGAATATTTTCCACGATCATTCGAAAGCATTGTTTACTGGGCCTGTTGTAGTAGACAATAGTTTAGGTGAATGAAGTAATCGCGGGAGCGTCTACATAATTTTGGAATGATATCAGTTGATCGGAGCGCTTCGCGGGTTAGGGCCGGCGGTGGGTCGGTCCCGTTAGTCGCTCAACGGTACCTGACAATGATCGTTGATATGGTATAAAACCGTCCACTACGATTTTTAATAGAGAGGAATTAAAGGGACTGGGCCACCATTCATAGTTTGGGCAGTTATTTAAGGTGCGAGTTTACAACGTGATAGGTCATAATCATAATAATAGACTTTTACAAACCTAAGGTTAGCTATACATTAGCTTTTTAACTTAAATAATACACTTAGTAAAATAGCTTCAATTTGAAAAGTTATTGGTGAATTCATTTCGATTGAGAAATTGTACTAGTTAATGAATAAAATGGTTACAAAACTACAAATTTTAAGATAGTTTATCAAAGATTTTATCAGGGAATTTGTTTAACCTGAATTGACATAATGTACGAACCTAGACTTAAGACGTATTCTAGTGCATATTGTATGTCAATGGAATAAATGTTGTTGACTTTGACTTCGACTTTGATGAGCCTTAATCGAATTTCATGTGCTCTGCCTGCCCCTTTTGGGAGTACAGGCATGAGTTTATGCTTATGTGAGTCTTAATAGCTTAGCTCCTCGTATTCTTTCCCGAATATTAAAAGTATTTTTAAGAATCGGATACAAACAAACATCGTTAGAAAACTTTTTAAATGCTGCCGGCTGCACCTAAGTTAATCTTATCTATCTAAATATATAAAAGAAGAAACTGACTGACTGACTGACTGACATATCAACGCACAGCCCAAACCGCTGGTTCTAGAGATTCCAAATTTGGCACGTAGGTTCCTTATAAGGTCTAGGGGTGCACTAAGAAAGGATTTTTCAAAATTCACCCCCTAAAGGGGTGAAACGGGGCTCCAAAGTTTGTATGAAAAACCGTATTTATTGAAGTGAGAGACATGAAACTTTGTAAATAGAGTCTGTGTTTAAATATATTAATGGCGTATTTCAGCGTTTTTCTAAATTGCTCCACTAAAGGGGTGAAAAAGGGGTTCAAAGTTTGTACGGGGAGAAAATCTTTTTTAAAGTGAGATATTTGAATCTTCGTATATAGACTCTCTGTTTAAATAAAACAAAATATATATAAGCGTCTTTCGAAATTGCTCCCCTAAAAGGGTGAAAAGGGGGTTTCAAGTATGTACGGGGAGCAAATCTTTTTTGAAGTGAGAGATTTAAAACTTCGTACATAGACTCTATGTTTAAAACTTTAAATACAACAAAACATATTTTCGAAATTGCTCCCCTAAATTGTTCAAAAGGGGGTTCCAAGTTTGTACGGAGAGCAAATCTTTTTGAAGTGAGAGATTTAAAACTTCGTACATAGACTCTATGTTTATAACTAAACATGTTTCAGCGTTTTTCGAAATTGCTCCCTTTAAGCGGTGAAAAGAGGGTTTCAAGTTTGAGCGGGGAGCAAATCTTTCCTTTTCTTAAAAATCGATTAGGGTGTCATTTTCGAGATTCATTTTCAAATTAAAGATGGCGGACATTTATTTTTCTTAAAAATCAATATGGGTGTCATCTTCGAGGTTGCTCTGGGTGCCGATTACGAAAATGACATCCAGTTTCATATGGGTTTCATCTTTGTGGTTCCTCGGGGTGCCGATTACGAAAATGACATCCAATACATATCTGCATGCAGGTTAAACTGAGAACCTCCTTTTTTGTAGACGGTTAGAAATTACTCTTAGTACGCGGGCGAAGCCGCGGGAAAAAGCTAGTTATGAATAATTGCAGGATGTAAATTTTACTTGAATTTTCATGAGTTTTGTATTATGCACTTATTTACATCATTTTTGGGATTATACATTACCCGGAGATTTTACTTATTGGCGTATGGCAATTACTTCGAACTGTGAGATCTCTATCATACTTTACCATTCCTTTATATTCGCAATAGAAATACTAATCAATAAATGATTAGTCAGAACAAATATTTTTAACTAGATAGTGTATTGCCTTAATTTCCTAATGAATTTGGCACGTATGGATAATATTGTATATGTATACTTACACCGAATCATAGTCTATTTTAGGTAGTGCTAAATACGTAGTTTTTACTCTCAGTGAATCGCAGATGCTGCCGCGACTGCTTAGGTAAGTATAGACTTAAGCCTTGTTAGAATGAATACGTCGTCATAACACGTTACCTTGTTCATACAAACCCGTAAATCATGCATTCAATTTATGAATCAATGCTCATCTTGACGCTTGAAAACTAGTACTTAAATTTTAAGTAGTTTCGTGATCATATGATAAAGATACAACAAAACCCGTTTCGCAGAAGACATGAAAGGGCGGACGGAATATGAACCGAGAAATACGCGTAATAATGGCTGTCGGAAGTTTGTTCCTTAACTCGTGTTAATTTGTCGAACTAATACGTTCAATAGCACGTTGTTGCCTTCAATATAATGTTTGCCGTTACTTACCTAAGTGTAGGCAAGCAGTAGGTAGCTAAACTAAGCATTAACAATTTCAGGTACACCACGGTTATAGACGCCGCATGATAAGGCTTAAAGGGCACCTTACGTGAAGGTGTGGACATCCATAAGGTTACGTGATTAGTTGATTACCTAGTAACCATGTAGGTACCATGAATGGACCATGAATGGACCATGAATTTGAAAAATCTGTTATAAAAGCTCGTTCCGCTTTGACTGAATAAGGGTCGGTTGCACCAACATACGATCACAGGCCGGTCATCGTCAAACATGCATCGTCAAACATGGTGCCGGTAGCTGTCATCCCATAGAAACTTGTCAAACTTTCCATACAATTAGATTTTAACGAACACCGCTTACGATTACAGACGGTTTGGTGCAACCGACCCTAAGAATCACGAACGCGGGTCATATTATCGTTGTTTTTTGGCTGGCTCCGGTAAAAGCACCAAACATAGTTAGCCCAGTCCATAATTTCGACACGCTCAGGCATTCAAAACTGTAAAAGTTTGAAAACTGCCACTACGAAAGTAGTTTACTTGCTATTCGAGCCGCTATTTCGTGCTAAAGGTATATGTGCTGCTTGAAGAAACACTATGAGTTTCTTTCCGTTTTCCCCTAATATGCGTAAATATTAAAGTGGACTTGAATTAATCATTGAATTAATAGTACATTATTGTCCAGGCACGGAAGGAGGCAATTTCAGTGTGTGTATTAGTTTTAAACGGACGATCTTGGGAGCTACTGAATATCAAGGTTTGATAAACATAACCTTAAAATGTCAAAATGTATTATTATATTTCAATTTTTGTATGACCTTATAGTTTTTTGTTATTTTTCATTTAATTTACCTTCCTCCAAAAAAATATATTACTTCGTTGAAAACAGGCTTACTTAAACGAAGTTTACATATTATAAACTAATCTACCTAATACATTCTAATTTACAACACTTTTATGCTACTGTCCATTAATATAATCACAAGCTTAACAAATAAAAACTGACATAGGTATAATAATTAAACTATTTAGTGCACCTACCGACTCGTAGGCAAGTTAATTAATAACTAATGTATTTAACGACGCATTGGTCAACAGTGTCGTCACAGCTCTAGACGAGCTCATAGTACGAAGAAATTTATCAATGAATCGGTAATTGATTTATATTATCGATGAGATGCGCCGCAGACGATCGCACGGTGTCGTTCACCGACTTCACCGTCGCCGTCGACCGTTACTCTGCCTGATCTCCACGATATCAAATCACCTCTACATTCTTCATCTCAATGTATTGAATTGTAATATCCTGTTACACTATTCATTGAATATTTATGCCCTTATTCATTTAACTTAACAAACCCCCGTCCTTTTCTCACAAACATAGGTAAATGGTAAACTGACAGATAAGAACAAACGAATTTTAGCGGCAATTTAACTAAAATAGGTGTGCTGAACGATTAGTGAATTAATCTTCATGTTTTAACGAAAATAATACTTATCAACTTAAACTTCAACAACGATTGATGCCATTTTATAATGCAATCATTTAAAATTTATAAGGATTTTCATGTTTAGACATTGCAAATTCTAGCAATGTATTAAGTATTCGGACACGTTTCACTTGTGTGTTAAAATTTGTCAAATGATAGTGTTGGTTGGATGAAAAGCATACATGATGGTCAATTCTTCAAAGTTAATTTAAACACATAAGTAGATTCTTTTTGTATTGTCGCACCGGGTCGAGCCTTATCGTGTTATTTTAATCGATTGTCACAATATAACGGCAACGTGTTGTTCTTGTTTGATAGGTATATTATTTTATTACACAAACAAGAAGGTAGCTACTGGTACTCGAACAACCTTATCAATATATGTCAGCAGGGTCTATATTTATAAACGGAATACGAAAATTGTTTAAAACAACGTTAGATCCATGACCTTAAAAATGAATCTTGCGGTGGTTTTCGATGCAATTGAGGCGACCATAACTCATCGAGAATCGATTAAGAGAATAAAATAAAACAAGTGACTGATCTCATGCTCTAGTGGGCTACATCGCCGCAATTCGAGCAGTCATAATTATATCTCCTTTTAAAAATCTCGGGTTTTAAGGCGTGCGTGGGGATAAAGATCCAACACGTAGATGACCATTGGAGAAGAAGTTTACTGTGCTGAAGTACACCTGCTAGAACCCATTTCACGGATACAACGGTAGATACCCGTGAACTGGTCCCAACAGGCGTTGGGGCTATTGTATGTATTAGAGTGGAAAGAGAGTGAACTAGCCTATGGTGATGAAGTTTGGATGGATGATAAGATTGGGCTATTTCCATGAGGTCTGGACTGCTGCCATAATTGTAATTACAAGGTTATCAAGGCAGGCGGTGACTAGATGCTCATAAGATGAGCCCCTGAAAGCGCCGTCATAAAGACGGCCAGAAACAACACCGGTGTAAGCGGCTCAGGGGTGTCGAGAGGTGCGCTGCGCTTTCTCCGAAATTACTCGCGGCGTTGTGCCCTGGACGGCCAGTAAGACAAGCCAGAGCTAAGAGTCCTGCGGGCCCCCTTGGGGTTCCGCTCCGACTGACGAAGACACGCCGGAGACGTAGGCCCTGACCGACTCTCGGGAGCACTCGGGTCCGTGGGGTCGTTACTGCCCAACAGCTCGCCACAAGCTATCCTGCGGGCTCATAATGATATTATTATTATTACCTTCCTATTTACTTGAGGTGTCGCTCCCGGCAGCGCAGTGGTCACTGTGTTGTTTCCACTCCACATTCCGTAACGGTTTCCGGCGCTACTTTGATATCTTGTCTCTATGCAGCGTGTAAATATTACCATATGCTAATATTTTAAAATATTTATATAAATGTAAAAGTACCTTACATCTATCTACGATTGCTTGGAGTGGTAAACCAGTTTAGCACCGTTACATTATGTTAATAAAATCGTAGAGCGCGTCGAGCGATGATTCTACGAATCGCGTTTAATTGTTGACGATGAACATGGTGCTTATAGGTGTAACGAGAGGATGTAACAATAAAATAAGTAATTTAATATGCGCTTCGGTCGGTTATATATGGCGGCGTGCGCCGCCGAGCGCAGCCGCGCGGCACGCGTGAACTCATCTGCTGCTGCTGCTGAAAAACCCAGGAAGCGTGGCCCGAGCTAAGTGATGCTGCTAATGAATAATGATGAATGGACTTCCGCGTGTTCGCTTAATTACCTCCTTAGTCGTGTGCGCAACCACCACGAACACCTCTGATATCGATGTAAACGAGCAGCGCACTCATCTGACCGTGAAGACACGCGCTACTAGATAAAGATAGTTTACCAATTATGTAATTGCTTCATGAGCATTAACCATAACTATATTGGGCTGTAATTACAATCGTGAAAATAAGGTATAAACATCCTGCTCGCTGTTTTGAATGAATGAAAACATTTATTTCAGACCCAACCCATATCGATGAGGAGTAACATTATTAACTTAACATAATAGATTCATATTTTAAAATAAAATAAAATACATTTTCACCTCAGTGGCTCGGACACGGCGGTTTTGATGCTTGAAACCAGTGAGCAAAATGCAATTTTGCTGCGAGCGTGAAGAAAACTAACTTTTTAATTTTTCATATCGTAGGTTAGTCACAGGTCATCTTTTCATACTGCGGGGTGTAATACAAACTTGGAACATTTAACCTTAATTTTCTCTGTCACTTTTACTCCGTTACAAAAAAGAGAGAGATAAACTATGTCGATTCGTCATTCGACTTCGAAACTTCGTAGTAAGCCCCTAAAAAGCGGGAACGAAAAACTCGTTCCGAAACAAAATAAAATTCGAACTCGTGTTAAAGTCGTATAAAAATATTAAATCTATATTATATCTAATTATTATAATCGTATTAATATTTCATTATTCTTAAAATACAATGAAGAAATGCGATATTGATCGCGAACATTAATTATTATAAGTCTTTAGTTTTTTTCATACGGTGAACGAATATAAATTCATATACAGTTTCAGAACGCATTTTATATTCTTTAAAAAGTTAGCGCGATCGAACTTTTTAAATATTATTCGTATTTCGTTTTCTTGGATATAAAACATAACTTAAACTAAAAACTGTACTAAATATGAGTGAATAAATTGACGAAGCCGATGTTTTAACTCCTCAAGAGTTGAGAGATGCCGTCAAAGAGTCTGAACTGTGTTTTATGCCTGAAAAGTCTCGACAGAAGTATTTAAAGGGACACGAAATATTCAATAAATGACGATCGGATAAAGGAGCAACCATTATCTCGGAAAAAGTATAAGTAAGTAAGGTTATCCCATAACAAACAACCGAAAACCATGTGGAGCAATATTCGATGCTTAAGCGACGATGAAGACGAAACACAATATACATGTTGAAACTTACCCAAAACTAGTTGCATTTCTAAAACGGTTGTCAGTGGGCTTTTTATTAACGTCATGTAAAGTGAATGTTATGGGAAAGAGTAATTGTAGTTAATGTTTGTTATTTCACATGTATTTGTTGTTTGATTTTTTTACATAAAAATGATTTAATTTATTCTATGTGGCGTTTTATTCCATTGAGTTATATGTTCTCGCCGCTGAGGTGAAAAGTTGTATGTATCACACGAGAGCAAAGATATTTGCATCTCGTGTCTTTGAGTCCCTCGCTACGCTCAAGATTCTAATTTTGAATCACTCGCTACGCTCGTGATTCAATTATAGAATCTTTCGCTTGCTCGGGACTCAATATCAACACTTGCAGCAAAAATCTACTTTGCTCTCTTGTTGAACAAATAACTATTGAATGTCAATAACGTTACAATAAAATAATGAAACATGATGTTTGAAATACCAATTAATTAATGATATTTAAAATTCAAATGATAAAGCAATATTATTTAGTACAATTAGAATTTACATGAAGGCTCAAGAGCAGTTTCATAAGGGGAAAGAGTAAAAATTGAACACATCTGGCCTTTATTTGCTCATATAACTCATTCAAATAAATCTATTTGAATCGGTATCTACAAATAATAAATAAAATGGATCTAAATATTTTATTATATTTATTATAATTATAGACTTCGTTGTATTTGTATTCGTTGTAAATAAGAATTAACAAAATAGTTTAATGAAACTTTTTGGTATATATATCTTGCAATTCACTGTTGAACTTACTATATCGGTACGAAAAAAGAATAGTAGGTAATTTCAAATTCAAAATCCCGCTGTCATTACATGATAAGTTGTTGTCTGCGTGATCTCAACTCTGGTGGTATAATATACCTATATGTAAAATGGTCTTGGAAAATTGGAACAAAACTGTATGTAGGGATATCTTATTATTGGAAATTTTTACCAGTTCCTATTTGATAGTTATGAATTGGCGTTTGTAGTGATGAAGCTAAGACGAATCGATTGTCATAATTTGCGATTGTTGAGGAATGGCAAATTATTACTCAAATCGATTTTATTGTAATATTATTTCTTTAATGTTCCAATATATTTCATTATTGGATACGAATCTAGAGTAGGAACTTTTGTCATACAATTTTTGTTTTACGTAAATTTTGTATCGTTCAGAAATCGATACTGTATTTCCAAATTCCACGATAAAGATAATTTCACTTCATTCATATGCAATTTAATGGAAAACTTATTTTTTTATTATATTAGTTGTCAAACTCAACGTGTCAAGAACGGCCTTATATTTTTTTACTGGTTTTTTTGTAATTCTAAATTTTTGTGATTTTTGGGACGCCCTATATTTTCAAAAATATTAAAAAAAAAATTTATCAGATAAATTTAACAAGATTGTCGAATCCTCCTTTTAAGTAAAAACTTGTGTTAGAAGAAATTCGCTCTTTCATACAAGGTGTTGAGTAAGTTAAGGATAAGATTAAATGAAATTTAAATTAAATCTAAGTCTATACTCAAGAGGAAAGGAAAATGAGACACTACCAATCTGGATTACGAAACAATTTGTTCAGATCTTTGGTTTGGTTACAAAGTTTTCTTAAATAGTAGGTATATCTAAAACAGTAGGTATATTATTATCTAGTGAGCAAGTACATATAATTAAAAAATATTTGCATGCAAACTTTTACAATATTTGAAAGTTTTTGAGCTATTACGAATTATGATATGATAAAACTGTACTACCGTAATAGTAATTCAGTTTTATCGTAATCACTTTCTTTCGACCAAGCGGTAATAATTGCTTTACACTCTCCATAACTTTTATTGTAGATATTGGTCATTCTGTTTACTTTGTTATATAAATTAATAGACTGTGTATGAAATTGTCTTCGAGCAAATGCGGTCCTAGTTTTATTCGGTTGCTTAATTACCAAGATAAATACGTTTTTTAGGAATGTTACGTCAAGCTTAAGGGTTTTCTGAATCTTAAGTATTCATAAGTATAGTAACTGTGCCTCGAAATATTTACGACACAAATTAAAAGCAAATTTTATACAGAGAAAACAGGCGTGACATAAATTTCACCTTTTATTCCTTTTAAGCTAATTTCGTCGTAATCTGCGGAGCTTTTTTTTATGTTATAGGGGGCAAACGAGCAGGTAAGCAATTACCCTCGCCCATAAACACTTGCAACAGCAGAGGAGTCGCAAGTGCGTTGCCGGCCTTTCAGAAGGGAATACGCTCTTTTCTTGAAGGTTTGAAGGTCATATCGGTCAACCACTGAAATGGTAAAATAAAAAAATTCACTGAGTGTCTGAACACTCTTTGTTTCAATAAATAGGTACAATATAAGAAAAGATCTGTATTCATCATCTAACAGTCTCGCGATGGACTGATGATTATTTTATGATAAATTTCTCATTTGCTGGACTAACGAGGGAGCTTTTATGAGGTAGGTAGATACCGATGGATTATTACGACCATTGTGAAAAAAAATCGCACGCGCATTGTCCGAATGTCGGCTGATGGCGGCGCCGGGGTCAGGAGTCGCACAACGGTTACCGAGCTAACTATTTGTAGCTCTGAGCGGTATTTTTGTGTCAATGATCTTGACTTCTATATAAATTTCCATACAAATAGCTCCGAAGTCTCAGAAATTATCATTAGTTAGAAAAGGCCAAAACTGAAACAAAGTAATTCTTTCAAGCACGTACTGTGTTACGTACTTAATATTCTGTGGGTATATAGTTTCAAATATCGTTTACCGGGGTACCAACAATGTTTGTTTAACAGATTACAGACTTATTTTTGTTACTGATAAGTTATTAGGTAGGTGTTTTATTGTGGTAGAATTTATGAAAGGAAAGGAAACGTATATCAGAATTTAAAAGGTTTAAGTTACAGAATGTCTGTTTTTGGAGATTTCCACGAATGTTGCTCATCCTAGGTATCATCAAAAATATACCTCAACAGGATCAGTGTCATCTGTTACGTTTGGTGGCCGCAAGTAGACAATTTATCTAAACCTATCTAAGCTATAAACCTGGCCTGAACTACCTACATCACGACCACAGAACTATTCAAATTGAGTATAGGTATTCGTTACAGCTAGACTAGGGGGTCGTCAGTTTCCATACCACGTTCTCGTAACACTACTAAATGTTGTTTGCTTAGACATCTGATGTGATATCGTTGTGCCGAAGGCCATAGATTGGAAATCTGTGAAATAAGAATATTTTCTTTTCTTTCAAAACATTTAATTTATGGTCCAAGCTTTTATTGCTGTAGATACATACCTTTTTTCCACATTCACCAACCTCTTTAAGAGGGTTCCTTACATCAATTATGCCAATTTTCAGCTCAATGAGGATAAGTTACTTACTGCTTTAAAAGTTGCTGCGTTCAGTAAGATTGGGCCCAATCATACATAGCATCCAAAAATTGCAAGTTAAATAAAAGCTTGTTAAAAATAGTTATGAAATTTAAATTACATAGTCCCCTCCATGTGCAATGAACACTGGGCCACTATATTTATCCTGCAGCTCAGAAAATTAAATAGTGTATGGCATTGCAGTTATGGTACCTAATAAAAACTATAATAGCTGTTTAGTTTTCTCTCAATGTCAACTAATTGAAACAAAACGTCTAATTATAGCTAGTTGATTTGAGAGCAATTTTAAAGATGCTGAATTCATAAACCAGTTCTTTGAAGCGCAGGCTCCGACCGTCTTGGGACATTAATTTTGTCTGCTAATTCCATCTATGTGGGAACCGTCATCCACTGACATGGCAAGCATTATTAAATTACCGGGCTCAACGTTTTTGCTGTTAGTATTCAGTCCGCTCAAAGAACACCCGTGTTCGAATAGAGAAAACGAGATAAACACGTTCGTTTAAGCTTGCATCCTCAATACTTATCTGTATTGAATCGCCAGTGAAACGTGCACCGACTGCACATCCATTGCATTTGCGCATGTTGCCTTTTTCTTTTCGACTGCGGTAAACCGTCACAACATGGATAATTTAAAAGTCTGCATCCAACGATCTTCACTTTAATTTGATTCAGCTTGTTTCCAAAAATAAATTAAAGCATTAGATATTACTTTGGCGATCAATTCTATGAAGATGATGATGAATTGATGGTCAATTTTTTGATGAGATAGAAAGAGTAGGTATCTATTTGCGTTTCATTCTCCTAACGTTTCTCCGGGCTGTATCCTAAAGTAGACAGGGGTCCGCTTTGGCTTCTAAACTACAAGGTGGCATTTTATTGCATATTCAGCAACTATTCACTTTTAGCACCGCTGTTGGTGAAATATGATTATATATACAGAAATGATACGCGAGAGTAGGATGGTTATTTATAATGAACTGTTTTATGAATATGTAAAAAGTATTAATTATTTTACAATAAATTATATTACAAGTTTTCGGTCGTGTAGGAAAAATAGAATGTAACGGAATGACATTGACGCGCAGCTCGTAGTGATGTGCCACAGGACCCCCCTGGGAGAATCAAAGTCCTGCCTAGAAATGGAGAGGAAAAGTTACCTTTCGATCAGACCGAGTGGTCCTAGCCTGAACAACAGCTGGAGGCTTAGAGCAGCCTGTAGGTGAAACTGTGTCGTTCTGAATGTAGGCAGGCTTGACGCGGTCAATGGAGACTGTCACTGGTCGTCGTACCTAATAGATTTTTATTATTAAATCAACAGTGACAGTCTTGTCTGTCCTGCTAAGTACGCGATATGGGCCAGTGTATGGCGGTTCTAATGATCCACACAGTGCATCCTTTCTTAGGAAAACATGTGTGCATGAACTGAGGTCTTTATGAACAAAGACTGATTTGTTTCCGTGCCTTGATGCGGGGACAGGTCTAAGTTGTGCCATCTGTCGCTTCAACTATGTGACAAAGTCATCAGGCTGCAGCGTGTGTGAGTTATGAGAATGGAAGAACTCACCAGGGATGCATAGAGGCTCACCGTACACCATTGCAAATCTTCCTTCCACGCACTTCTAATGCCGAGGAGGACGATTGGTAGCACGACTGTCCACTTCGTTCTGTTGTGGGCCATGATGGCCGCCTTCAAACTACGATGTTGTCGCTCGACCATGGCGTTGGCTTGTGGGTGGTAAGCCGTCATGTGTCGCAGCTGCGCACCACAAAGCTCTGCCAAGACCTTAAACATACGTGAGGTAAATTGGCTTCCCTGGTCAGTTAATTGTTACGGTTTGCGGACAACCGAAACGAGACATCCACGTATCGTAAAATGTACGGGCTACCGTGTCAGCTGTGATATCAGACAGTGGCTTGGATTCTGGCCAGCGTCTATACCTGTAAGGTCAATAGCAGTAAGGTAACGGTATCCTGATGAAGGTGGCAGTGGGCTGAACCTTTCATTTGGTAGCTTGAAATCGGCAAGGGGAGAAACTGTATGGCGTTGACACGACTCGCACGCACGCACCCAGGTACCGCAGTCCTTGCGTACTGAAGGCCATACGAATCTCTAAGTTATTAGTTTAGTAGTGGACCTCGTACCTGGATGGCTCATGCCGTGGATTGAGTTGAATATTCTCCGCCGATGCTCCTTAAGAATGAACGGACGACAAATGTAACGGAATGACATTGACGCGCCGATCGTAGGGATGTGGGCAGCTCGTAAGTGATGCGCCACACACTAAACGAGCATAACACAGCAGGTTTATCATATGTAAATCAAGTTTTTCCCCAGTTGTCTTGCTACACACAATAATGCATTGCCAACTTACTGAACTAACCCAAAATCAATTTTTGCCTACTTGCTCCCATAGCAAGTGAGTGAAAAATAACGCTCAGATATTGAACAAGCTAAACTATACGACTGCTTTAGCCTAGTTGGTAGTTACCCTACCTACGAAGCTGGAGGTCCCGGGTTCGAATTCCGGTCAGGGCATTTATTTGTGTGATGAGCACGCATATTTGTTCCTGAGTCTTCGATGTTTTCTATGTATTTAAGTATCTATTTATCTACATAATAGTACCCATAGTGCTTAGTTTGGGAGTAGGTCGATTTGACTAAAATAGTCCACAAATATTTATTTATTTAATTATGAATAGGTCGATTCACGAAAGCTGGCGTGGAACATGTATGAAACTGTCATTAATATCATAGACATTCTGCGCCAGCTTTCGTGAATCAGCCTATTCATAATTAAATAAATAAATATTTGTGGACAATTTCACACAAATCGACCTAGTCCCAAATTAAGCACTATGGGTACTATTTACAGACCTACAACATTGTATATAAAATAAAATATTGTAATTAAGAATTTTACTCCAATTTTTTAACAATTTAAGAGACTTGTGTTTAAGTTATCATCATATAACTGATATTAATTACTAAATTTATTTATTTATTTATTTATATTTATTACTAAATACTATATTATATTCAGGGATCGGATACCGGTATTTTCTCCATAGAATTATACCGGTATTATTACGGTCACCGGTTCATTATTTCGTTTTTAATGGGACAATCTAATAATACGACGTTGTTACCTAAATACATGATTCAGCCCTACGTAAAGAGCAAAAAATTATCCAAAATATTGTGCTAGTTCAGGGTTTTTTTTAAATACCGGTATCGGTCCCTGATTATATTATACGATATTATCATTCCACTCGAATCGGTAATACTAGCGCAAGGTTACATAAAAGAGCACCGTAGTCTGCTTAAATATTAGCAATCTCGAACCATGTTGAACGCAAAAAATACAAAAAGTGTAAATCGTGTCGGCATTTTGTTGTC
Source organism: Epiblema foenella (assembly GCA_963556455.1). Classification (NCBI taxonomy): domain Eukaryota; kingdom Metazoa; phylum Arthropoda; class Insecta; order Lepidoptera; family Tortricidae; genus Epiblema; species Epiblema foenella. The sequence continues at coordinate 13,967,326 of OY747102.1, forward strand.
GTAACGTGGAGTTACGTGGAGAAGTTCGCCTTGCACTTGGGCCGGTGCGAGCTTCTTCAGTGCAATAGCCGCTAGGCCGGCGCTGGCGCAGACCGGCCCGGCTAGATCGCGAGAGCCGCGAATCAGGTCAACACGTTCTCGTAAAACGCCCACACTAAAATTTGTATCACTGAACAAAACGCACCATTGGATACATATAAATAACAGGTCTTTAAACAGTTAGGTATTTTCCTCATTAACGACTAGTAATTCATAATTGGAAAAGTATATTAAACCGGAGGTCCTTACCCCGTAAAATGAGCTATTAAATCGTCCTCGTAATTTATTGCGTAATAAAACAACTAAATGGATTAAACACATGCCCATGAATGTGGATCCAAACCTACGAACTTATATGTATAACGAACCGACTTTTTAGGTAAGTTATTTAAAATTTGGTATCATTCTGTAGAGACTCACGATAATTCGCTGTTCCCACAATTAATATAACCGGCACTAAGTTTGAATTTTAAAATATATTAGCTTTTGCCTGCGATTTCATCCGCGTAAATTTCCATCAACATAATATATAGTACTACTATTCCAATTAAATTTCCATCAACGTATATACTTTTTATCCCGAAAATTATCCCTCGAAGGTGTAAAATGGAAGTTTACGCGGACGGAATGGCGGCCAAAAGCTTGTATTACATAGTAGGATTATATTGAACACAACAACGCCGCACATTATGCCCGTTTGTAACATTGATTTTACTTAGGCCGCCAATAAAACCTAATTGAGCTAACTGGGTCCTGTCTATTAGGTACAACAAAGAATGGCATCGGGCCGGTGCTATTTTATTTATTTATTTAATCTTTATTACACAAAAGAAAATCTTTTTATGACTTTGATAGCCAATATCTCACCAACGGTTGACTTAAATAGAATAGTTTTTTAGAAACTCATTTTTATGTTGGATAGGCCGCCATCCATGGATATTTTTTCATCCACCGGTTACATGTATGGAGTGCCCATTCTAATTTAATACGTTTTTGTAATTTCACTTCACTTTCATGTAGCGGTTACCAAATTTCGTAATTGTAGTGTTTATAGTCTCCGAGTAAATAGGCTTAATATCATCAAGGCTGAATTTCGCGTGCTGGAGACGGCTACCAATAACAATAACTTGGCACTTCGACGAATTAACAAATAGACCGATTTTTTCTGACTACAATGAAACCTGCAGAGTAAAACTTGGTCTTGTATTTGTAAGACTTCGGATAATTTTATTTATTTACGCTCCCAAACGAAGTTTGCTTAAAGCTTATTAGTTTTATTTCAAGCCGGGTGTATCTAGTCCTACCTGACAACCTGTCCTGCGGCGTCCCGGCTATTTATACCGCGGGGCGAGACTGGACTCTAATTAAAACCTTCATCTTCACCGCATTAAACTGCAAGAAAACTATCGCAACGACAAACTTAAGTATGATATTCCAGGCGTAGTAAGGATTTTTCCCCACCTAACCGTTAATTAGACATATAAGATTTTATAAAATATTTAGTATGAATAAACAAACAATAAAAGTAGGTGTGTACGTACCTTAAGGTAGTATCTTTGTAGGTACCTTTACGAGCTTAAGGAACATTTGACGACACAATGAAGACAGAAGACACTATTTCTTCCATTCCTATGATAATCAGAGAAATAAATAACGACTTGTAGGTAATTGTTATAGCGGCGAATGTTTACAAATATTATATTTCGGAGTAAAACAATAGGCTTCATGTAAGGAAAGTAGACTTCGCGAGTGGGTCACTGGGTCCAGGCGGCCACGGGCCACCTTTCTCCTCGGCTGGGTAACAAAAAATGTATTTTACAGCTGATTTCGTGACACCTACTGTTTATTTCATTTGCGGTAGAAAGTAAAAGAAAGTGTTTGGATACAATAGCATTAAGTAAATAACTTCCAATTGTGCTATTATTTGGAAGGATTTAAATTCTTAGTTGTATTAAGCAGGTACCTACATGAAATCGTGTTGTTCTTGGATAACCGATATAAATTTTTAAAACTTATTTAGTAAGGCTTCTAGGTTATTAGTGCTATAATAAAAGGTATGCATTACAATGTTTACATATTATTAGTGAACATTGTATTAGCAAACACAGATCCATTTAAATGTGGCAAACAGAACGTAGAGGCCATAAATTTAACAATGTAAAAAAGAGAAAAAATCAGGTTCTGAAAAACAATTTCGGAACAACGACCAAGGACTAATCCCAATATAGAGCGTTCACTCGTGAACGAAGCCATCAAGAAAATCCCTGTTGCGAGAGGATTTCTGCGCGGCGCGGGCCACAGAAGCAATAAACATGGCCGTTCGCGGCGACCGGCCGGCCAAGTTCGTTGCTCTCCGCCATGCTAATTAACTGTTCACAAACTTTCTGTAATTGTTACATAAACGTAATGCATATAAGTAGGTATACTATATAATAGTACTGTGGTATATTACGTAGTATATATATTAATACTGGGGTATGCTGCTCGAGAGGTACGGGTTTAGAGGTACTGGGAGGAGATCGTAGCTAAAATATAACACTGGAAGCACATATGAAACTAGTATATTTCTCACTGTACTGAAATATACTTACAGCAATGATCTTAAAATAATTTACAGAACATGTGTTTCCGATGGTGTCCTGAAGATCAGTCCCTGGAAAACCAATTGTTTCCAGAAGAATGCCAGTTTGACGCATTCTCGAATCATAGTTTAAATTCAATTTGTATACGTTATGATTCTGGACCTACACGGCCAGCCTCATACCGTAACAACCTCTACAGTACTTAACTCGATAATAAATACTAACTGTTAATTAAGTGATGAGGAAATAAAAAGGCTTATTATTAAGGCATATTTGATGCGAGACTCATGACCGACTTAGGTACTTACTTACATAAAAATATGAGAATCACAATGGCTTGGTTAGGTAGACTTCTTGACTGTCAAAAACGGAAATTTGTAATGTACCTACTTTTAGAGGTAAGTACTAAAAAATATATAAAAAAACCGGAAAAGTGCGAGTCGGACTGGCCCACCGAGGGTTCCGTACAAATTTGTGGGTATTGATTACTTACTTGAAATAAAGACTATTGTTTTTATTTAATTAATTACAAATATATAGGTTAGGTTAAATTAGGTAAGTGAGGTAGGCAGGGTAAGTACTAAAAATAAAATAAAAAACCGGACATGTGAGCGTGTCGGAGTCGCCCACCGCGGGCTCCGTACAAATTTGTAGGTATTGATTAAGTACTTTAAATAAAGACTATATTTTTTTAATTACAATTATATAGGTTTCAGATTTTTCCCTATACTTGTAGTATAAGACGATATTACCTGCCAAATTTTATAATTCTAGGTCAAGATAAAGTTAAATTTATATTCCCTTGAGTGTCGAAAAGTAGGTTTATTGCGTTTGTATTTTATTTACATAAGTACGTTAACTTAGAAGTTTGATTTTTTTCACAGCTTCAAGGGACTGTAGACCTGAGTACATGGTTTAATAAATAAATATTTGTCGACAATATTACACAAATCGACCCGACCGATCGAGTGATCCTGTGAGGGTCCGTTTTTATTCTATTGAGGTACGGGACCTTAAAAATAGTGTTAAGTGGAGCTTTGAGGTTTTTAGATGGAGTGACTACTTAAGACTGGCTACTTAGTTATCGCTGAACGATTTCATACCTCATGATTAATATTTTATAGAAAATGGAAAAGATTATTTTACTTATTTCATTTATTTCAGTAGGTAGCTTATCATGTATCAAAGCACGCTGCTTATTATCCCGTTTCAAGATTGTTTTCCACGACGACGGATAAATCACGATTTTAATAAAACGAGGTAGGTATTTTGAGGTAGGTTTTTTTATAAGTATATATAATTTAAGTGAAAAAAAAACGATAGGCATCATCTGATTACGTATGCCTAATACTGGAATATTCTCGTGTAGGTTTTGAATAGGTACCGTACTCGGTATTAAAAACTCCAAGCTTGTCAGTCGCATTTTGACGAAAAGATTAAGATCATAAGTTTATGGGCATTAATTGCGACAAAAAACATATTTTAAAACGGAATGAGAGTAAAAATGCAGCTAATGACTAATTTTAGCTCAACTTTCTACGATCTTAATTATTTAGATATACTTTACATACCTACCTGTAGGTATACTAGATAGGGTGGGCAATACAACGCCGGTGGCAAACAAGCTTACGATCCACCTGATGGTAAGCGGCCACCGCAGCCTATAAACGCTCGCAACTCCAAAGGAGTAACGTACCCGTTGCCGACCCTTTATAAAATAAATATCTAAAATAAAAATCAGGCGGGGCAATATCAGGCGGGAGAGGGACTCTGTTTTATTAATTAAAAAGAGGACCTGTTTCAGGGTCGACAATAAGGTAGATGATGACTACTCATGTCACAATTTATAACATAGTGTAGCTATATGAATAGAAAACCATCAAATTATCGCAATAAACACTAATATATATATAATATCGCATTAGACAAATTAATTAAAATTATAAAAAGATATGGGGACTATAGCATACATTTTGTTTTTTGTTTAGTTATTGGCCAAATGTAAATTGAAAGTTACCAATAGAATTGTATGCCTCGTTGACTTGGCGGTGTATGATGTTTTTCATTTCATTTCACTTATCCTCATCTCTTCCTACTATTGTGTTTGTACTTGTTGTGTATTAAAACTCGCTGACCGTGGATGACTGATTAATAACCAGTTTGTATAATTGTAGTCTTTGTTAATAACTTTGCAATAATATAACAAATTAAGGCACGCATATGGGCATGCGCAAGTATTTGACATGTTTTATCTTCTTCATCACACAATCTGTGCTATTAATGTACGGCTACCGTAGTGCCCGGCCCGACACTCCGTGCCCATCGGCTGGACGGGTTGCTGGATCGGGCATTACGGAGTCTAGTTCTTTTAATTTATTTATATTCTTGTTTACTGTTATTTTTTACGCTTGTTTTTTTCTGTTCTTTTAATTGTAGTTATAGTTTCTTGTCATTTTTAGTTTATTTTTTATTTAAATGTGTTACCTTCTGGGAAATCACTTAATGGTTCTGTCGGAAGATCAGCGCTGGTAATCGCGCCAGCACTACGCTGAGACAGAACCATTTCGTGCAATACCTACCTTGTTCTTCTGTTTTCATTTATTTTCTTGTTCTTTTTGTTTTGCATGAATAAATATTTCTGATTTCTGATTTCTGATTTCTGATTTCTGAATTCTCATGTTTCAATAAAAAAGTAATTTTATGGAAACTATGTAAGGTAACAAACGTCCCAATGCTCGACACCCTAGTGCCCAATAGTTGACACCTATCGTTAACCTCTGTCAGTATAACATAAGATTGAAAGTGCCAAGTATTGGATTAGTTAGGGCTTATCCAGAAATCACGCTAGGTTTTTGGGCCTCTTTAAGTAAACCCCCCCCTTGAGGTTCTAGGCGAGGTTTTCGTAAGCCCCCCTCCCCCTTCGGAGCCTCACGAGATTTCTGGATAAACCCTTAGCACTGGGACATTTACCTTACAGAACATACAAGGGTACTGCGAGGCTACGAAGGCATGACGTCTCGCGACGATTGACCTAGCTGTCAATAAGGATAGAGCGTTTTCGTTACATCTATGCTGTACTTTGTCTCTCATATTCGTCTTTTGCGTTGCTCTAATTATAGTTGGCCCCATACAAACATTTGATCGTCTCTAAAAACTGGTTCGAATGGCATGATTTTTTTGTCATTTAGTCTATTGTCCCTATTACACTCCCCTGTGGTGTATAATAGGCACAAAGGAGTTATCAAGGTTGCTAAGATTACCTGTAAGACTAGTTGCCGGAGAAGAAAAGACTATAATTATTAAACAATGCGAATATTAATTAATTAGACTTTACTGGTATAGGAATGATTATCTTATGGCGAGGAGCTGCCCTCCGGTTGTGCACGTGCAATTCTATAGAGTCGTTATTCTGAGTAATCACTAGGTTAACATTTTTATACCTAGATAACCACCATATCAGTATAATAACATCTGCTTTGATTTATGGTCGGTTTTAATTGAAGTATCATTCATTCATAATCAAACGATAGGGAATGAGCTCTGAGGATCAAATTAATTTTATCGGTTTTCGTATTTTAAAGGTTAGCTGGAAGACATCCCTCATAGGCATAAGTCCGCCTTTGTACTTTAATCATAAGATTAAAGTACAAAGTCACATCAGTGACAGGTGTATTGTTTAAACCTATTGTTGTGTGCAATATAGTAAATAGAAATGTAGGTCTGTATACTTACATTTGAGTGACAAAAAAGTAGTTGCTGCTCACTTTTAAATTAGCAAATACACGTCCGTTTTATAACCTTATTTTTAAAAACTGGTTTTGTAATCGGACCTCAATGACGAAAAATCCCAACCCCCGATCAATTCGGCCGTGATCATGACTTCTAAATTCGAGTCATTTGTTGCTTGGCTCCGTATCGGAATTTCTTTCCTTTAACGAAATATTCGAGAGATACAAACATCCAACAAGAATTCCGCACAACCAGAGATGGAGAAGGTATAAGTATTATCTATCAACTTAGTATCTGTAGAAGAATATATCGAGAAAAAATGTATCCTTATAGGATCTGTGAGTAGTCTGTATTTTAATGTAAGTACTTGGTGGTATTTTAGTTATGCAGTCAAACAATTATGGGGTTTACGGGTTACCGTTGCGTTGAACCTGTCTCGATGATATTTTAGTTGCATAAAATTATTCTTAAGTCTATGACTGTACATTTTGTCGAGGTTTTCTTGACCAGAATACTCATTTGGCACACCACCAGTATGTTTAATACTACCGTTAAACATCTTTTAGTTTTATAATTTCAAAAAAATCCACAGTATATCACATTAGAAGGCTACTACTACTAACTACTACTAAACTAAGTCTACTAAAGTAATAAAAAATAATTCGTAAGTAGATTTCCGCGGTCCTTACTCGATACTGGCAATAAAAGGATTACCGCGTCTATACTCACGCTGTAATCCCACATAATGAATTCATGAGATCTCCATAAAGAGGTCCAAAAAAGAAGTAATCGAGCCCGCAGTTGGGCACCGGGTAACTGACCGAGTCCTTGACCCACAGCCGTGATCACGGTCCACTCTCCTAAACAGACCTATAAGTATAATGAGGTTTATTATGTTTTGAAAGCGATTCGTGGGCGACTCGCTGTAGTAGCCGTAAGGAGAAGGCGAGAGAAAGTTGAGGAGATGTAAGTTGTGTTTGTTATGCAGATGTAGGTACGTTATTCCGCTTTAGTTTAGTAACTTGTTTCAGTTGAATGGTGTAGATACCTAGTGCCTACCTACATTTCTCTGTCGATCTCGCCTCAATATATTACGTCATTTTCTAGTGTCGGTATTCAAGTGAGTAGGTACCTACCTAACACGTAAGAAAATCACCTCTATCAGCTATATAAAGCTAGTTTGATTTCACCCCTCATTGAATTACCAATGAATTACAAATTTATAAATAAAGGAAAAATTGAAAAGTTTAGGCACCGAGCAGGATTTGAACCTGCGACCTCCCGGCACTCGCTGCCAGTCGCTCTTACAAATTGAGCTATAGGTGCAACTGGCCGCGAGTGCCGGGAGGTCGCAGGTTCAACTCCTGCTCGGCGCTTAATTTTTCAAATTTTTCCTTTATTTCTAAATCTGTAGGTTACGTTAGCAGCGGTACTGCTTAATACACAATTAATTTACCTATGAATTGACAGTTACAATTGTTTACATAATACATTTCCGTAGTGGTTATTATTTGTGTTTCTCCTTTCACCTAAAATGCAATAAGTATGTATATTACATCAGCCTAAATAGTAATAAATACTTATTGTTTCAGTGAAGAAGGGCTTTCATTGTAATTTAAATTAGGTATCTAATTAAGCTTTTTCGTACAAGTAATTTAATACAATTAAATGGACATGTTGTATATTCAACATCTTATCAATTGTATCCTGAGCAAATAAATTCTTTGAATCTTTGAATAGTTTCTTGATATAGTATTATTGAAGTATTAACTCACCATGTATTCTCTAAACTTGATGTGTTTCGTGCATACTTATATAAGAGACGTAATGTAGGTAACTAGATACATAGATATATGTAGCGTAACCTATAATCAAGAAAACTGGAATTCTACCCCTTTACTACCATGTACCTATCAGTATATAAATTTTTTTCTACTATACTTTCTATACAGATATATTTTTTTGGATTGTGATTATTTACCCCCTCAGTGTTTCGATTGCCAAAGCTACAAATCTTTTTTTTGTCAAACGGTTCGATGGCCAAAGCTACAAATCTAGTCTTTTTTGTCACATGTAAAAAGTAAAGCGGTTCGTACTGTGTACCGAAACATTTTTTGATGTTCAATCCTGCATGTCTGAAATAGTAGCACGGCAGAAATGAAAGAATTAAAAAAATATTAAGTGGGAGCAAAACTCGTTTTTGCTGAAACGAACGGCTAACGGGCTAGAAAAGCCTTTTTTTTTCGAATAGAAGTGAAAAGCTCATTGTGTGCGTGCCAGGAAATATATCGATTGAGGAGGTGATTTTGCTAGCGAGGCTAAAAGAACTAGACGCCGTCTCAAAATTATAGTACGTAAATCGGAAAGACGGTGGTAGTTTTTCTGGCTTGACATGATACGTTGAGTCACGCTGTCGGGTTGTGTTAGCGCTGTTTGGTGAGGAGGCGCTGTACTTTTGCCCATACAAATTTTTACGCAGTCGCTAGCGAGTACAGTCATGTAAACTCATGGAAAAGACACTGTTGTTAATCGTATCGTATAACGTCACTCGTCACACTAACCATACTCGTGTTGGACCGTTACAAGAGACTCCTGCTGCCGAACACCGATTCAAAATCAACCGTACCTTTGTCTCTGTCACTTTCACACTACACGTATCCGATAAGGATCACACACATCACTTACTTCACACTCTTCATCACTTACTTCGAGATATACCTGTATCAATGTACCTTGCTTACTTCGGTGCAGCGTTGTGAATGTGACGTAATAGGTGGTCACGTACGTTCTAAGTAATTGCGTTGAAAATGAAAAGAAATAGCCTTAGAAATAATCCTATCATCACGTGGCATGGAAGATGAATCCAATCGATGATAAATTGTGTCGGTACGATAGTTGTCCATAAAAGTGGTGTTGAAGGAATGCAATCTGCTCGTCACCGCTGCAATCAGTAGGTACTGTCTTCAGCCACACATTACATACTGGGTCATCCGCATTGTACACCGCGTACTTACTTCCATATTGATTTTCTGTTGGACCCATATAGCCATATTTTTCCGATAAGAAATTATAGTTAATTATCGTCTACGAGTATTTTTAGCCCGATAATCTAATAATAGGGATTATTAGATTATCAGGTTAAAAATACTCGTACTTGCCAGTGCTACGATCTTTCAGATCAACTCGTTTGCAATAAAATATGTCATTCATTGACATAGCACAACCATAATGCTTGATCATCTAGCAATCTGCACTCCCATACCATCTATCACATCTTATATATATAAAAATCGTGTCGTTTACTTCTACAAACTGGTGTACCTCGTAGGTACACCATGCCTGCTTCTCCGTGAACATTAGGTAGTTAGATATAGTACCAGGCACTCAATAATTCGCGTGTTTTTACGGTATCTACTATGCTATTATCTTCGTCTTGTTGATATTTTATGCTTTGAAAAAAGTACCTATCCCTAATTTCAAATAATCAGCTATAGGACCGCCTGTTGTTAACCTCTAGTTTTAAGTTTTTATACTCTTTATAAGTGTTACCTCTGAGGTGTGCAATAAAGAATATTTTTATTGTATTGTATCATGATATTCTTGATACCTATTTAAAAACTGCGAATTCATTAGACTCGGTTAAATATATTTGAATATACGATATAATACGAAACAGACGCTCACAACGTTCGTAAAAATTCAATTATGCAAGGTTACAGTAATGATTCAATGTTTATTAATAACTCTTTTTCATTTTGATACAATCCAACCACGTATGAAGTATGAACGCATGTTAGTATGAACTCGCACCTACTCCAATTTGTACATGTAGAGATTAGCCTTGATCTTGATTTAGTTCAAAGCCTCTAATCCCCTCCAGTAGTTTTTATGATTTATTAGAGACGTTTAGGTGTTCGCATGTCAAGATTTTTTATCATCTTGTTTGATGGTATGTAGGCTATGTTCACGGACGAGGGTTGTTACGCTGAGATTACAGTCTTTATTGCGAGGTCCTTGGTTCGCCATGATTCATGTGCTTCATACAGAGCCGCTGGCTGTTGTATTTTGTTTTTGTTTGCAATAAAAACATTGCAGATTATTGGTGTGATGGAATGATTATAAGTAAGGATCTTATTTAATAAGCATAATTATTTCAAGAACAAGTTTAATTAAAACTATATTATCTTGTTTTTCTACATTTATGACGAGAATGGATTGGGCATAAAAAATCCATAATAATTTCGAACCTGACATTAGGAACTCTTCCAATATACAAGAGTTTAGTGTAAAATTGAAAATGTATTTAAAATGTAGGCCGTTATTATAACCTTGATGAATACTTGGTAGGATATTTGACTAATTTAGATTTAATGTTAACAATGCGATCTATAGCTTTGGTGATTCTCTTTTAATAATTTTGTCATTTTTATTTTAATTGTTTAACGCTGACATATTGTTAGCCTACTTACTTCTTATTCTGTTATATGTATTTTGTACTTTTATTCCATAGCAAAATAACACAATATTTAAAACATAATAACTAAAATGATATTAAAAAACCGGTCAAGTGCGAGTCGGACTCGCGCACCGAGGGTTCCGTACACAGATGTGTACCGGTTCCAACCCTATTAAATCAGGAAAATCTCTACAACATGGTGTGGAAAATGGACGCCATGGGTACAGCGCCATCTATCGGCGACTTTTGTTACAAATTTGAGTGACTGAATAACTTTGTATGTATGGTAGTTTTTCAAGAATAATTCTTTATCGCGTAAACCAATTTCATTTTTTTTTTCTTTAAATTTGAAAGAAGTTACTTTCAGCATAATCTCGTATGAATTTATAAAACAAAAATACATGCAAAGGTGATTAAATTACAAACTTAGTATAGAAATGTTTTTTGACGATAAAAAAAGAAAAACTAGGTAAAGCTAGTTATATTTTTCCTGTAAAATATATATTGATATCAATGTTATGTAATAATTTTATATTTTTTCCTTGGTAAGCTTCGGAGATAAGGGAGCGGGGAACGGTATTTTTTCACATTTTCTCTCATAAAACAAAAAATTACTCAACGCAAAAAAAAGTAATTGTTTCAGAATGTGCAACCCAAGCCCTTTCATATGACACCCCACTCGACATATTAACTAGACTTTCAAATTTTGAACCACCTATTATCTGTCATTTTTCACAGAAAATAAAAAAAAAAATTTAAAAAGTCATGTTTTATGTATGTAGGTAAGCCTTCTTTATAACTATTCCAAATTTCAAATCGATAGCATAAGTAGTTCTTGAGATATTTAGCGATGTGACAGACAGACAGACAAAGTGAAACCATAAGGTTTCCTTTTTTACCATTTTGGTACGGAACCCTGGTACGGAACCCTAAAAAGGTCTCCAAGCCCCGAACAACCCTAAAAGGGTCGGAGCCCTGTGGAAGGGTTCCATAAGGCTGGCAGCGTTCCTCCTTTTGATGGCAATGAATGCTGATTCGCTGGCCAAAGAACGAGCCAGCCCTACGGTCCCCTGACACCCCGGCCAGCCTTCGAGACAGTTTTTTGTTTATGGTATGGATTGTTTCCTTATTCGCAATAAAGATACTGAATACTGAAATCCCTTACGAAGTTTGTAAATTGAGTATTAGATTGTTTAACGACTATGGAATTTATAATTCGGCTGAATTGTAGTAAACCCACTTTGTTGACTTTTTTTGTTTAAAGTGTCTTCGTAATTGCAGCAGCGGTGCCAACATCGAAGGATTTCTAACAAAAAGTCTTCCTGTTTTGTGTACAATAGCTACAGATAATAAGCTTTATTACCAGCAATCTACTGAGGCCTCCGGTGAGACTGACAAGTCTGCCTGCCTGTCTGTGTGTAGCGAACAAGTGAGTACAAATCTCAGACCGTAGTTACCGAGTTCTACCTTGTTGCTTACGTAATTGAGAATCATTACAACAAGGAGAATGAGGTAAATTAAACACGTCAACGAGAACACTGGCTGGCGTGACTTCTGCGCAGCGAATTATCCGGGCATTATGACTTCTACCGTAATACAATAGCAGTCTCAAGTAATAATTAATAATACTTAATAAGCTTATCATTGTTGTTTTTATGTCAGTAATCAAGCACAATTAATAAAATAATCACTATTGTATCACCAAATAAAAACACGTCTGTCGGTATGGCGTTGGTTTAACGTATCCATCCTCATCAATGTTAACATGACTAGCAAATTAGTTCCCGTGTTTTAACTATTAGCGTCGTGAAGCCATGACCTGCACACTGCGTGCGAGGAACCTTGCCCAGCAATTATATGAACAAATATTGATTAATTGTTGAAAACTGGCCAACACTGCACGCATACGTCGCATTGTTCATTGATGCTTTTAATCAAACTTCTAATTGAAATGATTACTTGTTCATGATTTCATCGGCCACCGCTGCTGCAGACAACCAATAACAAAATGATACTTATAATGTTTATATACTATATATTTTGTCATCTGGGTTTCATTGTGTAAAACAGATGGGAGGATTACATTGAGATTGAGATATTTGTTGATAAAAATATAAGTAATTTTACATGTCATTCATAACCTTTCAAATTTGTTGTTGGAACTGGACAAAGATAAATTACTGATTAAGATCAACGTTGACAAGTGCATGCGTCTAAGTTCAATTTAACATCAGAACGTGCCTGACGTGTGTGGCATTATTGTTTGCTGAGATTAGTACATAGGTCAGTGTGATGAACGTATTTGGAAATACCTAGTAGGATTTTAACTTCGATCAGTCACCGTCAGCATCGGTGGGCATGCCTGGGCGCGCCAGCCAGGGTTGTGAGGTCGCGCGCATCCGCAAGGTCGCCCGGTCTACGTGTCCATGCACCATGCAGCCCACTTATGTATGTGCATCTTGAAATAGATGCTGCAAGGGTAATTGCATGGTAATCACTAAGTACACGCACGTTATTCATCTATAGATAAAACTGGATATTCTAGTTCAGGATTATCTGTTTTGAATTGAATTAATACCCTATTTCAATGACAATAGAGTTGGTGACAAATGATTTTGAAATCATTAAGTAGGTAGTAGTAAGGTGAAATAGACTGGTAATTATTTTTAACATCCGCATTTACTTAAACATTCCTCGTTGAGGTTTTGAGGATATACAAAGCGAATTCATTTACCTGACAAATAAAGCATTAATTTTCCTAACCTAACCTAACCTAAAGCGAGAACCTTAGCAAAATTTAATAGAAGGTTATAATTTCTCCTTTGTAATAATTGTATAGGTACATAAAAGCTCCGGAGTTTATAAATATCTCCAGTCGATGGCGCTAAGTATTAGGCACGATATTATAGACAGGTACATAAAATTTATTCATGCGCGAATTGTTTTAATGTATTTCTATATTATTTCATCTTTTAGAATAGAATAGAAATGTATTTATATAGCACACGTTATTAAAAAAGTATACAATTTAATTTGTATTATTTGTTTTTCTTTCGTGTCTCTATAAACCTCTATGTGTTGTGTTGTGTGGCATGTTGTGATCTGTGTTTATTCTTGATACTTTATCACGGGTTTTAATACCTCAAAAACTAGGTATAAAGGAAGACCCCTGATTGGGTTTCTTTTCTTATCTCGAGCTTGGGTGAAATATTGTAAAGCCATCATAACCGCTATCGGTCCGTTTGAATAACTTATAATATGTATTTGACCATAACGCTAATGTCATGATTAGACCCCGTTATCTTGTCGCACAGAAATTGTTTTTTAGTAGAGCGTCAATGTTTTTTTATCGACTATTTAAATGTCGCCAACCCGCTTGCCAAGCGTGGCGACTATGGCAAATCCCCCCCTTTTTGGGGGAGGCCTATGTTCAGCAGTGGACGTCTATCGGCTGAAATGATGATGATGATGATGATGATTTAAATGTCGATACTGTATGTCACTGATAATTACAAAGAGGTATCACTAGGTACTACTTAATACTTTTATATAAAAATAAACGTAGAAATAAAAGTCTAGGTTGGTCGTTAGGATTTATCATAGTTTTTCCACAATAATTATAATAAACTTTACACAATTGTACATGGTCAGTGTAACTATGGGTTATATAGCGATTTTCGTTATGACAAGTTCCACATTGGGCGGCAACTGTAAATCCTGCTGCATATACATGCGAAGGACGCACTGACCAGCCCCACACAATTTCAAATAACAATTTCTTTTTAAAACCTGCTGGTAATGGTAATACAAACAGTTTTCATTAAAATTGAGCATAGACTTAAAAGGCGAAAATTCAATTGCATTTTATAAACATCGATATCAAGAAAGTCGATAAAAAAACATTCACGCTCTACTGAAAAACAATTTCTGTACGACAAGATAACGGGGTCTAGTCATGATGTACGAGTACCTAAACAATAATACCTACGAACTGATGTCAGCCACATCAGCTTGCAATTACAGTCTAAGTCTATTCCAACACGATTAAATTAAAGTTAGTAGGTCTTTCTGTTAGGAGTTCATCACGGTGATAATTTCTCGGTCGCGGCGTAAATAGATGTATACATGTCTATGTAATGAGGTGCGACATGCCGGTCAGTGATATCTTATTGCTATGCCACGAATCCAGCAAGTAAGTTACATGTAAATTAATCTCAAAGATATGTGATGGACGACGGATAACATTGGCGTTGGGATGCCTGAGGGAAAGCGCTAGCTGCTCCCGAATTTACCTAATAGTCGTGATAGATCTGCTATTTATGGTTAAGTCTAAGATTATAGGTACCTATTTACTTATCACAAATAGCCTAGGTACGTACGGTTGTTTGCAAGTTGGTCAACGCGCCTGGCTTCAACTGACACTAACATCAGGTCAGATAGCGCCATTACATTGAGTACCTACTTAAGTACTGTTTAATCACTGAATAGATACTTTACTACATCTTTTAAATTAATATATTTAAATATTTAAATTAAAAGCCATCAATACATCATTTACTTACAAGGTATTATATGTACCTATATTTTTTTAGCTACCTGCCGACTACGACATAGGTAAATAAAGAATAATGATACATATTTAAGTATGACCTTATGTTTCAGGCATTAAAGCCTATGTAATACCATCTTTTAATTTGAGAACCTTGTAACGATAATAAGTCGCGAATGTCTGTCGGCCATAAAGGTGTAAGTGGGCGTGAAATGACCAGAAGTGTTAAACACTGCATTAAGCATTCAACATTGCAGGTATTATACTCGGAAGGAGATTTTAATAATCTCCTTCAAATACTTGTACTTAATATCTGTACGCTTCACAGTACTATTTAATTGTGTTATCTAACACCTCGATAATAGTTACGCCTTGTCATATTTGTGAGCTATACTTACCTATTCGGTCCGATATATCTGATTGCGACTGCTCGAGTGTTAAACAACCTATTGTTAATCATTGGAACATAGTCAACACAGACATGAGTTGGTCGATACTAATAGTGCCAAGCTTTGTCATTACCGTAGCCCCGTTACAATGGGTCCACGGCCACCGTGCCGTCTTCGTTCAATAAATGCTAATTTATCGTACTTACCTATTATTAATGGCACTGAGAAATAAATAGGGGCAGTGCCTTTGTCACAGGTAGGTCCTGTGTCGAATATATGTCGATTAGGTACAGTGGAGTGCAAACATATGGGAGTATGCAAGCTACTCAAAAATATGTCCCATCGATCTGATGTCTACGCATTAAGGTATCGGTACATGTTTATGAGATGAGAGACATTTGATACATATTTTTATACTTATTTATTAAAACTAGTCTAAATTAAACTTATAGGGACCTATAATAGGCACATTGGGATTGGGAATAAAAGTTTTTATTTTGAATGTAGATAGGGTGAATCGCCAGTAACTGGCCATTTAAGAAAATGTCATTCAGTTATATTTGTGCAGTGAAGACCGCCTTTAAAGACATGAAGTCAGCTCTGAACCCAGTTATTTTAATTTTATTTATTTAATTGCAGAAATACCATCAACTGGTTTGCTCTGTGCCATTGTGCATATTTTTGCGAAGTAGCCAGTTATTGGGGGGTGGCCAACAATAGACAATCTGCTCTACTTAATTGTAAACTAGCGTTAGGAATGGTAATGCTCAAATCTCTAGAGGTCATCAACTCATCACATCAAATAGTTATATATATATATACCTATGTATAAATTGAGTGGATCTCAATGCTAAATTCGCACATTTGCTCAACGGTTCCATGGTGTAATGGTTAGCACTCTGGACTCTGAATCCAGCGATCCGAGTTCAAATCTCGGTGGAACCTTCATTTTTTTTTCCTATTGTATTTTTATTCATAAACCTTGTGCATTTTTAATTAAAACCTTTTTTACTTTTATTCGCGGATTTTTTTTGGTTTCGTAACTGAATCATGTGCCCTATGAACAAAATAAGTATTCCGTTTTGAAATTTTTTAGGCTTCCTTTTTGTGACAGCCATACAAGATGTACGAAAACCGATGTGGCGTTTTTGGAATATAATATATAGATTAAATAAAATATACTTTTTTTTTATACAACGCCGGTGGCAAACATGCGTACGAGTCCACCTGACGGTAAGCGGCCACCGCAGCCTATAGACGCCCGCAACTCCAAAGAAGTCACGTGCGCGTTGCTGACCCTTTATAAGATTACTTATATATTTTTCTTTATCACAGTTATGGCCATAAGGGCTTTGATTTTATATAATAAATTGCTTCAATAGAATGAATGAAGTTCTCAGTTTGTTTTAATAGGTATGTACTTAATTAATTTTTTTATTTGGTGTGGGTATGTTGTCCGGTTTTTTGTATTTTTTATGTTCTCAGATCTGATGATGATATGAAAATGGCATCGGCATAAGGAGTTGAAGGAACATTACATTTAAGGCGATTTCCGTACTTCTTTCGTATGAAAACGCCTTTATTGTCTTATTCTGTCTAATTTATTATTGTTTTTTATTACACTTGTCTATAAAAATAGAATTTAAATGGTCAATGTATAAAAATTAATTACGGAGCTATAATAGCAATAGCTACCTGACCTAATTCTACGAATTATAGGTAATTTATTAAAAAAAGGTTTAGATGTTTGGAGTTTGGAATGGATGTTCATAATTCCCGAGTTTTTAACCGACGTCAAAGGAGGAGGTTCTCAATTCGGTTGTATGTTCTTTTTATTTTTATTTTTTAATGTGTGTTACCTTCAAACTCCGTCTTTTATGAAATGATTTGGATCAGTGTGAAGGATAAGCAACTTTATACCTATTCTTCACTTTTACATTGTCACTAAACGTCGTCACACTAGTTGAACGTCAGGAAAAGATCATTTCTCGGGAAATAAATATTTTTTTTAATAAAAAAATAAAATCAACTAAACAGTAAAAACTAATTGCCTTACTTCTAATATGAGACTTTATGCTTCTTATTGAACAATATAGACGTACCTATTTTAATTTTTGTAGTCGGTGCTATTTCGTCAACGTTATTAGCTAATTTCTTTGGATGGCACCAACTTCAAAAATTAAAATAGGTACGTCTACATTGTTCAATAAGAAGCGTAAAGTCTCATATTAGAAGTAAAGCAATTATTTTTTACTTTTTAGTGTTTTTTTTTGGAGTCTGTTTTTTTAGGTATATAAGGGCGAGTTGCACCAACTTACGGTTACAGACCGATCAACGTTAAATGTGGCACCGGCAGCTGTCATCCTTAATTCCCATAGACACTTGTCAATACGCACATTCAGATTTTAACAACACTGCTTACGATTAGGTACCTACTAGTTCAGGCGGTTTGGTGCAACCCAGGGTTGGTTCTTATTATTATAACTAGCGACCCGCCCCGGCTTCGCACGGGTGCACTATTTAATGGATGTTATTATACATATAAACCTTCCTCTTCAATCACTCTATCTATTAAAAAAAACCGCATCTAAGTCCGTTGCGTAGTTTTAAAGATTTAAGCATACATAGGGATATAGGAACAGAGAAAACGACTTTGTTTTATACTACGTAGTGATACTAAAGTGTTGAATATTCAATGATAAATGACAATTTTTGTGTTTTTTGTATCACTGAATATTCAACACTTCAGTATTATTCAAAAAAACTTACAACCTATATAGTATTAAAATTATTGCCAGTGTAAGAAATTAGTTCCAATGAAATTGCGGAGCATGGTCATATTCCTACACATTAATGGTTTACCTTTACCTTCAGTAAATCTGTGCACAGAATTAAACGTGTCATTACTCACATTTATTTATAGTAGGTATTACGAGTATATATAAATAGGACAATATTAGGAAAATATTTATTTATAGTGGCTCACTTACAGGCAGCACTGTAAAAGTCTTGGAGTAAGACTGAGACATAATTGTTATGAGCAATTAAATACGCAAGTAATTGGCAGGTTCAACGGCCTCATTGCGCAACTCGTCATTTAACGAGGGGTAATTACATTGCTTCTGCGGATGTGCCGGTACTCGCTAAATAAATAAGTATACTACCAGTAAGCTCGGTAGCTATCCGGTGTTTTAAGAAATGTTCAATCTCGGAGTATATGGACGTGCCTTGCCATCCCGTCCGTATATTATAATGTAAGTATTTAAAGTATTGATACTTACTAATTAGTAATCAGTTACGTACTTATTAGACGTCCAGAAATGTGATAATGACAGGTAATAGATTGTACACCAAGGGGATTTAAAGCACTGTTTTATGTCACGAGCGCGATATTGATTCCTTAACGTAACGAACTCCAGAACTTACTCCAGAGCGTACAGAGGGTGCTATGAGATAAATCCCGAGTGAAGCGATGGAATCAAGACTGAGTCCCGAGTTCAGTGAGGAATTTAACCGCGCCCCAGACAAAAACAGCTTTATCCCCGAGGAGAATACTTTTCTAACCTCTTGCGAGACAATAAAGAATATTCAACGCTAACTAGAAACAATTTTTGTAGAATCTGCATTTTTAGTCCGTATAATGCAGCGTCTTGTAGCACTCGCAGCTTTTGTTTTAGGTATTTAATAGTAGGTACATTACTGCAAAGGCCACGAAGAAAGGAAGGCCATCCCTGGTCCAGCCGGGGCCATTTATAAAAAAAATGTACTGAAATTTGAAAATTGTAAGGAAGCGCCAAATGAAATTTCAAGGATTTCAGTAATAATTAGAAACGACCGGCTTCCGGCTGACTCGTCGTGTTTTGTTTCGAACGCGGCGGCCCGGCCGCGGGCGAACGACGCGGAGCTAGCGCGTCCCCGCCGCCGTGCGGACTTTACGAGATTAGACGTCTTTTAAGATGTAGGTATCAATAAAAACTATGAAAAGTGAAATCACATTATTACCCGGCCGGTTATAATGAAATTCAGTAAAATATTACAACCCGGCTCAAGCTAAGGGCTATAATGATTTGCTTTCGGTAAGCATTATTGCAATTGTCGAGAAGGTGGTGTAAATTATATTTTCACTTCTCCTATTCAAATAAAGGCTTTTCTAGCCCGTTTAGAGGCAGCAAAAAATGTTTCATTTCTGCCCTGCCGACAGGAAGCAAAATCGAGTTTTGCTCCCTGTGCCTGGTCGCAGGCGGAAAGCGCGCGTGGGCGATTGCGGCGGCTGCACGGGCGCCCGAGCTGGCAGCGCGCCCGTGCCCGGTTTAGTTATTCATCTTTATTCATGACAACAATCGATGTAGGCGCATATATGTATCTTATTCTAGATTTTTTAAATATTGTTTATTTCACTTAAATTTTGGTTTAGAATTGTTCTTTTACTTACTTATTTGGAGGAATAGTTTTTCTCTTAGGAGGTGTAAAAAGAACAGTGTATTACATGGCAGCAAAATTATTTCTAACTCGGGCTTGGCGGTTTGAATCCTTCATTACGCTCAGTATTCTATAATCCTTCGCCTTGTTCGGCATTCAACACGATAGCCCTCGATGAAATACTGCATTTTGCTCCATGGTAATACAATCTAATATTTTTATGTAGGTAGTTAGGTACCTAAGTTGTAAGATAAGAAGGTGACCGTCCCATCAACCGATTACCTAGCTCAGGGGTCGACATACCGCGGCTTGTGGCTCTTTAAAGGGCCAGTTACGGCTTTTCGAGGTTTTCTCAAAAATAAAGTGAGAAACCTGAAACCGGTATTTTTGAATCTTTGAGGCTCCCAATAATTAACAAATTTTAATATTTTGAGTGCTACCTTTTATTGTCCGGATCCAGTGAACTAATCTACTAAAGTATATTTTAATAATCGGAGTGCGTACCTGGTCGTTTCATAGTGACCCAAACGTGTAGCACGGACTTGCGATGGAAGTAATTTGCTTAGACGTCCAAGAAAATAGAAACCTTTTTTATGGGGACTGTGAACGTGTTAATACGAAAATCCCCCAATATTGTAAGTTCGCGTCAAACGTCAAACCATCAGCTAAATGACGTCGCAGCTGTGTTTAATTACATAATCATTTGTTGTCCCTGTTATAGTTTCACTTTTATTTTTGTCGGTCACAACCTATTTTAAACGACAGTTGTGCCCAATTACGTCAGATAAACGATTACCCGTCCAAGTGAAGGTAGTAATTTATGGTACACTGTCCGCCATTTTAAACAAATTCTAAATTTGTCTGCATGAAACCTTTTCCGTCCTTCTTGGTGGCACACGTATGTGATCTCTATAGAAATATTAACACTAAGTGTCAAACGGATAACAGGAAAAAAATAAATAGTATATATATTGAATCGCTATGTGACGTCACTTTCCTTTTTAAATATTTTGATCAGTCAAAAAAAATGTTTATTATCTACTACATGTGTTTTTCATGAAATGATTTTTGAATTAGGGAATTCCTAAAAAATGAAATGTCAATGATATTTTTAATGAATTTGGCTCTTTGATTAAAAAGTTTGCCGACCCCTGACCTAACTTATAGTTAATCTCAACATACCTACGCTGAATTTACAATCACTTTATGGCAATATCTGCGTTGATATCAAATAAAGACAAATATGTCGTACAATAACATAAAATATTAAGTACTTTGTTCGTAATATTAGTGATACAAAAATTGCGTAATGATAGCGATTTACCCTTACAATGAGAATTCTGAGTCCAACTCCAATAATTGTACCTACCTACAGCATTTTGTTTTCCTTCTCTGAAAACTTCGCGGATGAAAAACTGCTACTCACCTTTGGCGGTTTTTTACATTGCTACAAAGCATACTTCACAAAAAAAAATTACTCCGCCATGTTTCTGGATCATTTCTCCAAGTAGGAGTTTCTTCATTCTTGCGTTTGTAAATATGCCAACCCTTTTGTAATGGCCGCCGCTTCCACGGTATAATTATACTCGCTCGGTCCATAAAAAACATTAGCCAAAAAATTTTACCTCATCAAAATTCTGTTCGTGTTTCTCAAAACGACGTGCAACCTACACGTAAAATTTTGAAAGATACATTATAATTAAACCGATATCGATGGAAGACCTTATTTCCACAATTTTTGGTGTCTTATCCGTCTTAACCGATTTCCTTCGTGGCTATACATATTTCGGTCTGCAATAATCTTTAATTTTATTAGGCGCACGATGGACTACAAATATGTACTGTTATAATGTCAATAGCAGTTATAGATAAATAGCTAGTTGTTTAGTACAGGTTCTTTAATTTTCTTTATCAACAGAAATGTGTTATTTGTCAGTTGAATTGAACTAGGTATAATGGCGAACAAACCACATTCAACGAAGAGTAATAATATAAGTAAAAGCACACCGGTTCCAACCCTATTATTTTAGGAAAATTTGAGTGACTGAATAACTTAGTATGTATGGTGGTTTTTCAAGGATAATTCTTTATCACGTGAACCGTTTTCAAATTATTTTCTTTATTTGAAGGAAAGCATTTTCAGCATAATAGCGTTGGGATTTATAAAACAATACATGCAAAGGTTATTAAATTACAAAGTTAGATAGAAATGTTTTGTGTTGATAAAAAAAAGAATAAGTAGATAGAGCTATAGTTACTTTATATTTTTCCTGTGAAATATTCCTTGGTAAACTTCGGAGATAAGGTGGGGGGACGGTATTTTTTTTTACATTTTCCCTCATAAATCGAAAATGAGTCAATGTAAAACAGAATGTGCAACTCAAGGCCTTTATCTGTCACTTAACAGAAATAAAAAAAAACATGTTCTATGCATCTAGGTTACCCTACTTTATAACTGTTCCAAATTTCAAATCGATAGCATAAGTAGTTCTTGAGATATTTAGCGATGTGACAGACAGACAAAGTGAAACCATAAGGGTTCCTTTTTTACCATTTTGATACGGAACCCCCAAAATGAGATTTTGCTAAGCGGATCGCATTTGTTTTGTAGTAGGTATGTAAGTAAATGTAATGTAATGTAAGTAAAAGTACTAAACTTAAAATAAACTTCAATATTTGCAAAGTAACACAGAACAACTTACATCATCGCCGCCGCCGCGCCGTCATCGGTTTTGATATATATTACGAGTCACGCGGGGTAAACTGAAGGTAAAAGGTGTGCATTATTTGACGTTGCCCGTGGGCAGTTCCCAGAGCCGGTCGCACATGATGTCCAAGTTCCCATCGATTTCAATTTAGTGTCAAGGCAAAACAATGATCTTTTTCTGAATTGTTTGACTTATTTATGTATTCTACGTCAATATATCACAGCGCCTGGTAGGTTAGCGTTGTGGAAATTGGGATTATTTATTTATAAAAGTTTAGTTTTGTAATGTAAATGTGTTGTTCGCAGAGTGAATACCGGTTTGCGGGCGGAGGATACGGGCGCGGTCTCGGCAGTGGCAGCGGATCCCGGAGCGGCAGCGGGAAGCTGTGTTCGGCGGCGTTGGTGGGTGGCGCTCTGCTAGCAGCAGTAGCAGTACTGGCTGTAGCAGCACTAGCATTTTACATGGGGGCTTTGAGGCCTGACAATGGGGAACGTAAGTAAATGAAATCTACAACGAATACAACAAAACCGGTCAAAGTTCTAAGAGCAGACAGCACGCACTTCCTTAATCTCTTAGTGAGAACGTTTAAGAAAGTAGGTACACACCTAATGTCCTACATACTTACTTACATTATAATATTATGTGCTTACTTCTGTTGTTTCTCCAATAAATAAATAATGGTTCGATTGATGTTCCAGCTATAATGTCCTTCGAGGGCACGTTACGAGTGACGCGCGGGGACGTGTACGGCGGCGCGGCAGGCAGCCCTGCGTGGCGAGAGCGGCAGCGTCGATACGGGGCCGCGTTGAGGCAGGTGTACGCCGCGCCGTCGCCGGTGAGGCAGGCATTCGCCGGCGCCCTCGTCACAGGTTTCGGCGATCGACGACTCGATGTACACTTCAGACTGTACCTCGACAGAAGAAAAATACCGAGGTAATTCACAGACATAGTTTTGCCAAGCATTCAAAATACAGGAATGAACTGTATTGCTAAAACTTGTTTTATTTTTTCAGTTCGGTGTCGAATATAGAAGAAACGCTGAAAAATATCTTAATTCAAGATTTGAATTCTAAGAATCCAGCTTTTGGACAAATAAAAATAGATACGTCTAGTATAATAATAAAAAGGGATTTAACCCATACATATCATTCGGAATCTTACGTCAAAGAAGCATTAAATGAGACTATTATAGTAAGTAGCTCAAAAGCGCCCCCCGCACTTAGCAACAAGGATAAAACTCTTCAAACAAGAGTGGGCGTCGTCCGTAAAACCACAGTGAAACCAAGCTTGTCGAATAAAAAGAAGGATCCTGAAGAACCGGATATTGATACAGAAAATTTGCCTGTAGTACAAGGTACTTTCCAGATAACAAAGACGGAAGCTGATATTACTGAAAATAAACAAAATTCTAGTCCACCAAGGCATGACGAGAAACCGAATATTAAGTCCACAACTACAACTAAAGCAACGACTACTACAAAAGCACCTTTGACGACACCTCCTTTCATTAGACCATCTACATTCAGACCGTCAACGACAAGACGAGCTCCCATCCCCACAAGTACAGCAAAGACGCGACCATTTACGATCAAGTCTACCTTAAATGTGAAACCAAAAACAGAACCCACTCCACAAAAAGATTCTGAGAGAACCACCAGGAGTCCTTCGTCTTCTACTTCAGCGCCCCCTAGTAGGCCCCCTTCAGAGATAAACACGAACAACGTTTCGCAAATATTGCTGGACCTTCTCACGAATGAAAATCACTACAAAGATATACCCAAAATCGATACTCTGTTTACTGTACCACATGTTGTCGATAATGAACCATGGCGGCCAATTACCAGGCCATATTACGAATCTACCAGCAACATGCCTGTAGTTACCGAGGAGCAACCTTTAGAACCTATTGAACAGAATGCTGAAGATAGGATTGGTGTCGCTGAAGTAGTCGAAGACACTTCGGTTTTAGAAAGTTTTTTAAGTCCAATCCCTCCAGTTAAAAATAGAGATAAAGTAACATATAGGCCTCCTGGTTTATTAAATGTGGATCCTAATTTAGGCGCAGAAGTGTACGTGCCAAGTCCTGTTTACACGAGTTTTACCCTCCCAACATATGCTCCACCTTTGAAAGATATGGAAACGTTGGGATCTAATTTTCCGAAAGCTCATCCAATTCCTGTAGATAAAATAAGTGCAGTTGTGGAATCTGAAGAGATTAATGATGATGATGACGACGACGATGGGAAACCAGTGGAAAGACCTCCTAAAGAAAAAACCACTTCTGTTACATTAAACGTTGTGCAATTTGAACAACAAGATAATAATACTGAGAAGGTATCTATAGAAGGTGCATCAATTATTAAGAAACAAGATGTCACTACGAGCAGTACTTCAACAACGACTAGCACTACGACTACAACTAGCACCATGTCAACTACTTCCTCTCGAGAAATATCCTCGACTAAAGCAGCTGAAAGACACGACGAAACGGAGAATTCGACAAGGCGACCTAATAACAAAGTTTCAATTATACCCAGCACCGAGACACCACATCACACTTGGGAATTAGTAAATACATCAACCAATGACAACGGCACGTTTAATAAACACTCGCCAGAAACATATTACAACGATACGTTGCAAGCTATAATTACTAAAGATGATGCTGTGTTCCCTAATACGACCCCTAAATTCACTGGGAAAATATCGATTCTACGAAATTTGACGGATATTATAAAACGATATACACAAACCACTACAGTAAAACCTATAAAAGAATTTGATGAATCTGAAAATGAAGACCGTCAGACTCAAAACAAAATGACTGGATCAGTTGAACTTGTACCCGAAGATGAAGTCGAAGTCACAACTACAAGAGTGATCACTCTGCTACCTGCCAAATCTAATCTAGGTGTTAACCGTCCTTTACGGCCTAGACCGTTCGTTAAGGTTGAATCTCCGGCCAAAGAAAGCGAACGTAGTTTTTTTCGTGACAACATAAGATCTCAGACGATTACTGAAAAAACTACAAAAAGGAGTATAGATAATGAGGATTATGTGACACCTAAAATTGAATTGCCAGCGAATGACGATGAGACCGAAATAGACGAACGGGATGTCAGTGTTGCGAGTTCACCGCACGTTGTCACTGGCAGTAATCGATACCCTAAAGCAAGTGATGAATTAAGTGGGTCGATTCATGATAAAAAGGAGAGTGGAACTTATGTACCTGAAGGTACATATAGGGTTTCTTACCACGTTACCGGGAGTGTCAGTAGCAAGCAGGCGAACAAAACTCTAGATCTTCCTGCGTACGAACTAGCTTTGGAACCCGATGTCGTCTTGGAAATACCCAGTAATCAAACAAGCACTCTTACTGTCGACAAACTAAAATTATTAGCTAATTTGGCAACGATTTCAGATTCTCAAAATAACACTTTATTTCGTAGGCCAGGCGGAGTAATTTCTACAAAAGCTATTCCTTCCAGTTACACTCTGAATCAAGCAGGATTCAAGATATTAACTAAGACGTTTAGTAAAATTCCGCCTTCAAAACAAGAAGTAAACATTATTGACAAACCTATTCCCGAAAAAAACTTTAATAAATTATATTATGAGAAAGAAAGCACAAACGATGTCGTCAAAACAGGTATGCACATTTATTTATTCACTAGCCACTTCCGAAACATACCTACCTAACTCATTTCTCTCCCATCAATATCTTCCTTCTTACCAATCCACTGTTTAATTTTTTGCATGACAAAGTAATTCATAAAATTTAAAACAGAAGACAACCATCCGTCCATAATTGACATTTTCTATATTTCAATGGATAAGGCGACGTTTAAGTTCCTTTGCCCTTATTCATTGTTCATCAAACTTGTTTTAGCTAAAATGCTTTTAAAATTCGTTTGTCTTTATCTGTTACCTTGATATTCTTATTTGCGAGAAAGTGTCAAAATATATTTTAGTTAGACCTTACAAGTTTTAAAAAGTTTTCAACTCAAATTATGACACAAGTATTGATAATTCCAATAAACGGATTACGCTGCATTTATCAAAGTTTATTGTAATTGTGGGTTGTAGAATTTAAGTGAATTGTTTTTTACAGTTATAAGCTTGACATTACGCGATTTGCAGCGGTATTTGAAAAAAAAAAACGATATTATGCCGCAATGGTCTTGAACTAGATAGCGACGAAGAGGAATTGTAAATACCTACTTACGTGTCAATTCACACAAAACATTGGCTAAATAGAAGAGCGTTTTAACTGAAAAGGACCTATAACAGAGTCTTGCTAAATTATGAATAGGGGGGTTATTTTACAAATACATCTTTATATATGCTACTTAAATGAATGAAAGCGAAGATGGTCGTCAAATACTAAAATGCTTGTCATGTTAAAATATACACAAGTCGCATTAAAAGTTGATGACTTCGTTGAATTATTAGAAGAATGCAGCAACAGCACGTCGTTCCGGTGCTCGACGGGGCAGTGCCTGCCGCTGACGTCGCGCTGCAACCGCCTGTTGGACTGCGCGGGCGGCGAGGACGAGCGCGCGTGCTCCTGTGCCGACTATCTGCGCGCGGACTTCGCCAATGCCAAGATCTGCGACGGTGTTGTTGACTGCTGGGACTACTCCGATGAGAACAGATGTGGTAGGGATCACATAGTCGCATTAAAATCCTTAAGCCGTATTTATAAGGGCCATTCACATCCTATCCTCCTGTCCTCACCACGCGTCCTGCATCTGCTCCTAATATCTAAGGAGTTTAATGTTTTTGGTTTTTGGGTCTATCTTATAGCTTGCAGGACCTTATGAAGCGGTTTTATATGAGCATTAGATTTATTATAATACTCACCCTTTTAATGTTAATGTCTAATGCTCATTATGTGAGTTGCGAGTTCGATCTATTAACGCTCACCCCCATTGCCCGCTGGTGTCCATTGTCCAAACCGCGGCCTCAGATACCAGTGTAATATTTGTATAACGAGTCCCCAGTTCCAATAAGTTTTCGTCTGTTGGAGTTTCCCTTTCCATAAATTTTATCTATGCAGAATGGTGTGAAGATGGCCAGTACGTGTGCGCGAACGCTCGGCAGTGCGTGGAGCAGGCGCGCGTGTGCGACGGCATGCCGGACTGCCCGCTCGGCGACGACGAGAAGAGCTGTGTGGCGCTCGCCGACCAGGTCGACAACGAAGTCGTGCCCTACAACGAGGAGGGTAAGTACTGGCAATACATATTGCGTGAATTGCTACACCAACGAAATCTGTGAAGTAGGTCTACATCATTGAGGAGTTCCATACTTATGATTACATACAAGTATGGAACTCCTACTATGTCCTGCATCCTGTGGCATTATCATCAGCACTATTTTACCAAATTGATGTTTTTCGAGATCAAATGCTTGGTTTACTATAGAAAATACCGACATCGTTAAATGTGTGCCTATCACATTTGGGGACACCTCTCTATTATCAAACCTTCGCCGAATTTAATTGGGACCATCTAGAAGAATACGTCCTTTGGAACCTCCTTTCTTTTATTGAACTCGGTTAAAATTATTTTATGATTGTTAATGGTAGGGTTCGTGATGGTGCGCAAACGAGGTGTATGGGGCCGTCTGTGTGTGGAGAGCTTCGCCGACGTGGTGCAAGAAGCGCACAGCACGCTGCAGCTGCCCGATCTCGGCCGCGCCGTCTGCCGCGCTATGACTTTCCAGTTAGTAACACCACATAATGTAATTTCAGACAATGTTAAATTATAAACAGCTTATTAGTAATTATTTATATCTGTATGGGATTGTGATCGCCACTCGAGAATTCGCTAGTCCCATCAGCATTGCCTGGAGGATGCTTATGGCTAGCAATTGAAAAAAAGCAGTACTCTATTGATTTTAGGATATAGTTATCTGACTCAGGGCATCGTAAAGCTTTATGTAAATAGTGGGGTGATAACTCAATCTTCGTGTAACTGAAAGCACTGTGACGTTAGGTCTGCCGCAAACTTCTTCCAAAAAACTAATTATTTGTTTTGTGGGTGTGTCGTAGATCTGTTGGGTGGGCGCGCGAGGCTCGGTCGGGGCGCACGTCACACGCGGGCTACTGGGAGGTGTGGCATGACGCGGCGCGCGCACGCGAGGCGCGGCTCACGTTCCGGCGCGCCGCGTGCCCTCGCCGCCGCGCGCTGCGCGTGCGCTGCCGCGGGCTGGAGTGCGGCGTGCGCCCTCATGCTGACGCGCAGCAGCCCAGGTTAGTGAGCGCTAGTACTGAGAGGTGTGACACAATCAATCAGATTAGAGATGATAGGCAAGATGGCAGGCCATTCGGGGGCACGCTCATTTTCTATAAACGTAACTTACATTGCATAAGTCCCCCCCCCCCCCCTCCTCTGAGAAACATGGAAGTGTCGGTTTGCCGTATATCGATGGAGGGCCACCCCCCGATATCGATTGCGTCAACCTATCTTTCACCTCAAGGTGACTTACTTAAGACTGACCTCGACTCACTAGCCTCCCTAGGTCCTTCGGTCATCGTGGCCGGGGACCTAAATAGTAAGCATATTAACTGGGGTTGCATTGCAACCAATCCCAACTGCAATCGGCTTCATCACCTTTTGATCGACAGCCTCCCTTTCGATCTCCTCGCTCCATTAGAACCAACTCATTTCCCTCATAACGTAGAGCACCGACCTGACATACTCGACATAGCACTCCTAAAGAACGTAGCGTTAATTCTGCGTTCTGTAGAAGTGATACACAAACTTGACTCGGACCATAGGCCAGTTTTTTTGAGATTAGGACCTCACCCTAATAATGCACCTCGTACCAGAACACTCGTGGGCTGGAATAAGGTACAATTAGGTCTCTTCTCTCACTTAGTCAGACGTCTTCGTGTTAGGAAGGCTCCGGGTGCGGATGGTGTAACCAATCGTATCCTGAGACTTCTCCCTGAAACCCTCCTCCTCATTTTGGTCGGCATCTTCAATGCCGCGCTGACCAATTCTCACTTTCCAGCCGCGTGGAAAGGTGCAGCGGTCATAGGGATAGCGAATCCCGGTAAACCCCGGACTTCGCCTGCCTCTTTTAAGCCGATCAGCTTACTTACCTCTCTAGGAAAGCTATATGAGCAGATCCTTCTCACGTCATCATCGACGAGCAGTTCGGCTTTAGATCCGGGCACTCGTGCGTCCAACAGGTGCACCGCGTCACGGAGCACGTGCTAGACGGTTTCTCTCGATTCCAGGGGCTCAGGACTGCTGCAATCTTTCTTGACGTGGCGAAAGCATTCGACAAGGTCTGGCATAACGGGCTGATATACAAGTTATATCATCTCGGTATGCCTGACAGACTCGTACTCATCTTACGAGATTTTCACAGGGATCGAAGCTTTCGATACAGACTGTAGGGAACGTACCCACACCCCATTCGGGCCGGAGTCCCGCAAGACTCCGTGCTCTCTCTCACTCTTTATTCGTTATTCACGAACGACATTCCCAGGTACATCAGCAATAACTTTCAGGAAGCTGTTGGTGCTGTTCCACATTCTGTGCATCAGGGAGGCGACTTGTTTGCGAAATATTGCTGAAAAACAATCCGTTCGAGCCTCCGCAAACATCCCTGACGCACTGCAGTGCTTCCTCAGCCCCATCAGCGCCCTGAAAGCATTGTTGTATTGGACCCGGAGAGCCCTATACGATCTCTGTGTGTATCTGGTCCACAAGCCATACGTTTAGGGTTTTCTCCTGGATTTTCGCACTCCTATCGCTTTAAAAAAAAAAGTGTGACACAAAGCGGCACGAGAGAAGCTACCTGTTATAGAAGGTACCTGTTGTAATAATTTTATAATCTCGTAGCTTGTCGAACGAAACCGCGTTGCTGAAAATCCATCCATAGACATTTTTAAATGCAGCTTATCCTCGTTTAAAAACATCATCACAAAAGTTTTGTATGTGTAAGCTGCGTTCACACTTACCTTTACCAAAATTGATTGACTTGTTTTGTTTGTATAGTTAGGCTTAGTTTGATTGTTTAGTGATATACCATATTATAGATTCCATTTACTTACCGGCAATAACTGCTTTGTGGTTGATTAAGTTAAGTTTAAATAATTATTTCTCAAACATGCTCGCAAAGAGTCGTATTTTGTTTGAAAAACGAACACGGGAAGTGCCTAGTTTTTATCCGCCTAAACTTAAAAAGTTAAAATTCTACCCTCTCTCTATCTGACAGTTTCACAGTAATTCAGACAAAACTTGAGGAATTTTGCGTTCAGCCAAGCAACCCGCTCGTTTTTCAACACACTGCATATGTGTGTTATTTTTTAATTTTACTTTTTAAAATGTCTACGGTTACAAAAATACAATTTATAAGTAATAAATTGGCGGCAATTACAGTATTAGTGAGAGTAGCTTAGATATTGATTGCACTCCGCCTAATCTGAAGGTGGAAGCGAACGCAGCAATGCAAAACTTGCTGCCCGCTAAGTCAAGGGAAAAATATAATCGAGTTTACGAGCAATTTATTTAACGTAAAACATATTCTTGGCGTATTTCAGCGAGCAGTCAAATACAAAGAAGCCGTCTACATTGTGGGCTAGGTATTCGATGCTCAAATGCACTGTTCACATTAAATATATTTTCATTGTCAATTAATGAATTTGCATTATTTCCTCACAATGTCTGAGAAAAGCACTATGCAAGCCTCGGCCTGACAACGACCTCTTCAGGCAATCCCTTACTTTCCGAGCCTCGGCAATAATATACTATAGATTTCAATTAGGCACTGTGTAAAATAAATAAAATAAAGAAATAGTCGCGTGCGCTGGGGCAGGGTGGTGGGCGGCGGCGGCGCGGCGGCGGGCGCGTGGCCGTGGCAGGCCGCGCTCTACCGCGACGGGGACTTCCAGTGCGGCGCCACGCTCATCTCCGGCGAGTGGCTGCTCTCCGCCAGCCACTGCTTCTACCAGTGAGTCAACTACTATTCTATATTTTAATACATCCTACCTAGGTGCGGCAGACATGTCTTATCATGGGTCATGCCAGTTCCGCACGTACCTATATCAAACAATGTTTTTTAATTTAATAAAATTTAAGATAATAAAGTGTGCCCAAAGTAACTTTTCACACCTGCTATTCAGAAAAGTGTTATTGTTGCCTTCGAGTGAGGGATCAAAAATGTACTTTTCTTCCCTCATTTGAGGACAACAATGACTCTTTTCCTCATAGAAGGTGTGAAAAGCAGTATGTAACACTCTGTAGTAAAATCATTTGTAAGATATTTCATGTTTTTAGCAGCGGGCCTCATAGACGGTGTGAAAAGCAGTATGTGTCACACGGTAGCAAAATGATTTCCGTCTTGGGCGTAAACACTTGAATCCCTCGCTACGCTCAAGATTCTACAATAGAATCCCTCGCTACGCTCAGGATTCTATTGTAGAATCTTTCGCTTCACTCAGAATTCAATATACCGCCCTCGCCGTAAATATCTCATTTTGCTCCCTTGAGACACAATCTACTATTGTCGGCCCGGTTTGACATGAGGTAGAGAACAGTGGAATACAAAATACAACTAACGCCACCGTTAAAAATTGTTCAAAGAATACAAAATCAAAATATTTATTCTGCAAATAGGCCTCAAGGGCACTTTTACAAGGCTGGATTTCAAAATCCGGCGTTAAGTTACGTTTCGGTCATTATAAAAAAAACTACCTATCATGTTTCAAGAATAGAAACTCTGTTAGTCATTGGCTAGTACTTATGTATTAACAGTGCTTCAATCAAAATCACCAATAAATAAATAACTTTCTTGTAAGAAAATAGTTTATGTGTTAAAAATCATCACCGTCTTGCAAAAAAATCCAAACCTTTATATTTGTAGTCAAAAATATCGCATTCACAACGTACGATACCTATGTTTACAGATGTATTGCAAAATGATTTTCCTTCGGGAGAACTCGGATCTCAATCGGAATACGATGGCACCCGAACTGTCAATCAATGATTGTATTAAATATGAGCGACGTTTTCATATCCATTATTATGGAACTTTATTGTTTAGTGTCAAATGTCAAAATGAAAAATGCCAAGCCTGCCGAATGCTTGAAGCGGCGTCCCGTAAACTTGACCGTATAAGTATGTGTATCAGTTTGCATGACAAGTTTGCTGCTGGAAGCTAAAATATAACGTGTGTATGAACGGTCAAGTATGCATGACGTTATTCGGCAATTACCACAGGGTAACTTCATGATTTATGAATATGATACGAAATCGGATTATATCCATGATTCTAAACCATTTTTACTTAGGGACCAACTCTGTCCATGGCAAGCCAAATTGCTTTTTCATACATTTTCCATTAGTTTATTGAAGACCTTTTCCTAAGAAATATCTGGGTTTCTTATCGCACGTAATAATAAGTTACATTATCTAATTGGCAATTTATGTATCAATTTAAATCTGTTCATGACAATGACAACGTCCGTTACTTGACGACATGTTTTCAACTGACGCGCCGCCATCATGCAAGCTTGACGGCAAACTTGAACGTGTATGGTCTATATGGAAGCACTGCAAATTGGACGCGGCTTCTAACTCACTGCAAGTCTGACGGTAAACTTGATCATGTATGGCCTGCATTATTGGGCCCGGTCTATAAAGCCACAGTCTAGTTGATAAAAACACCGTTTTTTAACTGTGAGTGGATGTCACAGAGCGACGGAGGCGCACTGGGTGGCGCGACTGGGCGCGCTGCGGCGCGGCGCGTGGCCGCGCGGGCCTTGGGAGCACGCGGCGCGGGTGCTGACCGTGGTGCTGCACCCGCGGTACGCCGCGCGTGGGTTCCGCAACGACATCGCGCTCCTGCGCGTGGCACCACTGGCACTCCACGCGCGCCTGCGGCCGGCTTGCCTGCCGCCGGCACGCGCGCCGCCGCCCGCCGGCCAGCACTGCACCGTGCTCGGCTGGGGGCAGCTCTACGAGCACGAGCGCGTCTTCCGTGAGTACTCTTTCAGTTTCCACATCCACAATATAAGGATTTGGCTATTCCTTATATTTCCTTGCTCAACCTAACTATGTACGTTGTCTGTAATAAAGAATTACTGAGTCATGTAAGTACGTATGTACCTAGTGATATTAATCTAAATAATTTAGTTTACTGCACCATTTTTTATAATGAAAACGCTCCACGCTCCGGACTCCGTGACGTCACGCCTGCGTGACCTCGTACTGCCGTTGTATGGAAAATTTGCCGTTTTTGTCGTGAAATATTGCGTTTATGTATATACATAAACGCGATATTTCATGACAAAACTATGTAGTTGCCATACAATTTCTTTTTTATTGAAACATGAGCATTCTGCAACTTTCAATTTTGAATTTGGCCAATATACAAAAAAACATTTTTTTTCCGAATCTTTGTAGTCTAATATCTTTTTAATTAGATTAACTATTTATTGTGATACCTATAATTTGATGGTTTTCTATCCATACCTATAGCCACACTATATTATACATTGTAACACGAGTCATCATCGCTATTTTTGGACAATACATATATTTTACAGTACAATGCTGATCAGGAGGAAAATTTATATCTTAATTGGGCAGTTGTTTTCCTTAGGAATGAAAAGGTTCGTCAGTTTTCGACTTTATTCTACACTTTAAAGGTCCAAAAGTGACGAATATTGTTTCCGCGACTATAGCTAATATTCTTATACATTATAAATTCAGAAATCAGAAATATTTATTCGTGCAAAACACAAAAAAAACAAGAAAATAAATAAAAACAGAAGAACAAGGTATTGCACGAAATGGTTCTGTCTCAGCGTAGTGCTGGCGCGATAAAAGTAGTAGTAGTGAAATTCTGATTTAGATGCTATTAACAACAAAGTAAACAGGAAAAGCCTGGAAAAATACTGCCGCGAGGCGTCTTTACCTGAGGTCACTTGAGGCCTCCTATAATTTAGGGTCATCGCAAACACCGAAAGCTCTTCAAAGTCACCGAATTCGGGAAAACAAAATATGATTTGAGATCTTAAGGAGCAATAGAAACATTAGTTAGTCGTCATTCTATTTGTTTCAATTGAAAAGTCAATTTTTTGTTCCTGAATTCCAGTTTGCTAATAACTTCAATCGCTCATAAATATGCTAGCATAATTTTAGCCTATCATGTTGAAGTACCTAGCAATCCTAGCATCCATAGTTAATCGCTTGTGGTGTTATCCATGTGCCGCGCGCAGGGAAGAAAGTAAGGGGAGGGTAGTTAGGGGTCCATATTGGCTCACATAACATTACTTGTCATATTATTTTTCGTAATAACGCTTTTTGATCATAGTAATCATTTGTTATAATTTTTTTGCCTACAAATTTGTTGTATATACATTTGTATTACCAACATCATTACTCATAATTATATTTAGGCAGATTTTTTAACAACATAATGTCATTTCCAACTATTCATCACAACTCATAATGATTTTTAAAATAAACTTAATAATTATAAACTTATATTGTATAAGTATTTGAAAGCATAACATATAAAGTATGGGTGTATTGGAACGTACAAACGTAAAATCATCTATTATGTCGATTATCCCCGCAACTTTTTTATTTTTCATGTACCTAGCTTATTAAGCGATATTTCGGCCCGCCAAGGAGTCGACGGAGCCCCGCTTCGCGGGGCTCCTTTTTCCGCTCTGAGGAACAAAAGACACCTAACACTCCTCCTCGCTTCGCTCGTCGTCGTACCTATCCCGACTCTGGGACTGTATTTCTATTTTGATAGCAAGTTGAATGTGGTGTGGAAGATACCTGACAGTTTATAAATAAAACCAGGTAAAGTTTAAAATAAATATTATATAAATTTTTATTACTAATTTGTCGTTGTGAAAAAATAAATATGATTTAAAATTTTATTATTTAAATTCGTTATATTTTAAAAATAAATGAAAATTAACATTAGTATTACAGATATTTATTATGATTGACATTATTAACATGAATGATTCAGTGTTACGATAGTTACGCGCAAAGACAAATTATAAGTAATGATCATTATGATATAAAATTATATAACAAACATTTTCGGACTTCCAATAATCGAAGTAGCAATTTTATGTAAACTTTGGCGCACCCGGGTAGTTAGATATGACTATGGAGGGTTGTAAGAGGAAACGCAGGCCTAGGAAAACGTATTGACTATTAACGCTTGGAAGATGACATGAATAAATGAGTTGTGAGTGACAAGGTAACCGGCGATGAGAATCAATAGTCCTTCAGTTGTATTACAAAGCGAAATATTACATAAGGTAGGGACGTACTTACTTGACTAGTCCATATACGCCTAGCTTTGCAAAGTTTAGAAAGCTCTATAGTTGACTGTCCATAGGTACAACATGTTTCCAAAAATGTCATTGAATTACTGAAATGGACACACTTATCAGTCTTATCACACTAAGGATAAAAACCCGAACTTTCCAAATTCTAAGAGAAAAAGCAAATTCTATACTTTTTATTGAAAACACCTAACTGTATTCTACAAATCATTGTTTTTGAAAAGTTAGTTACCTACCTAATGGAGAAGTGGCAGCCTCTGGTGCCTTTGCCAATAACACTTTTAAAAATAATGCCTGGGTAAGTATACTGAAACAATAATGATACTTGGGCAACAAAATAAAATGTTCGCACTACAAAGTTCAGTAATCCTATATTGGATAACATTTACATAGATACGAAAAATCTATACACGGTCTTGGTCCGTCTTGTCACGGGGAAGGGGGGTCAAAAGCCATTCTTACGTAATATTTTATAAATTTGAGTTTTCATTTTTCAGTCCAATATATATACGCCTGTTTTTTTTACATTTCTGATGTACAATTTACATGAACACTTTTTTAAGTTTCTAAATAAGTAGACTACATTGTATTTTGAATCATAGCGCCGATCTGTGCCTACAAATAAATTGCAATATAAATTAAAAATGTTTTTAAGGCTCACCACATATCATAGGCTGAATTGCGCGACCGAATTCTGCGATCTAATGAGATGCGGAATGCCGCCCGCTGGTGCTGCTCCATATACAAACTATGGTCCCTGGTCCCTGCTACAGACAGGAGGGTGAATTCCACCGCCAAATTCATCTATGGCAGGGCGATACAATTTACATATAGTCCAGGAAGATTATGGTCCAACAAAATATTAATTTATAATAGTCATATTTTTAATTTACCTTCAAAAATACACATTCTAAGATACTATATTTATGAAACCTTAAAAACATTGTCAAATAAGCGCCGATTTTTTTAAATATAAATAATAATCGAGATTATTTTTGTAAACATACCAATATTTGTAAACAATGTTTAGGTCCACTATAATTAACAAGTAAAGAAGAAACTTAAAGCCAGTTAGGTTATTTTTAAGTGCGTAAATATGGTAAATTAACAAAATACCGTAAAATTTCCAAAATCATCCTTACGTAATTAATAAATGAAGTCTTAGCGCTTTACCGTAAATGCATTCTCGAACAATAAAATTAATCACCCCGCGTCGCTGCTTTAATATTTTTTATAACAAGTTTATATTTTTTAAACATTTCTATGAACTGTCACGATTTTTTACACTATATATATTATGTCTCAGGTGTGTTGCAATTATTAAGTCTTATAGGACCCCTTCCATCTTTTCCAGGTATAATACGATTTATCGACCACATACACGTCAATTGAGTTTCAATCTAGCTTAGTTCTGAGATTTAAGGTTAAAATTAGATTGCATTTTATTAAAAAGTGATTCGTCTTT
Organism: Epiblema foenella; assembly: GCA_963556455.1. NCBI lineage: Eukaryota > Metazoa > Arthropoda > Insecta > Lepidoptera > Tortricidae > Epiblema > Epiblema foenella. The sequence continues at coordinate 14,004,995 of OY747102.1, forward strand.
GAATGTATCACCAAAACGTGACTATTTTTAATACCTATATATTTTGTTACCACTGGAAAAGGGTCAAGAATGTTTTACTAAATTATTATACACAAAAGTATTTTTGACGAAATATTATCGCGATTATTTGAGTATTAATTCTTGAAGAGAGCCATATTTTACCTAGGTCTATAAAATATTTTTATAATAAACGAATCTAGAAAGTCAATCAAGTCAATTTGGAAGACAAACGAAACGAAATAATTTTTATGCTTTAAACGCTTTTACTCAAAAGAAGCCGTACTGTATTTTCAACAATTGTGTCATCGGCCCATTAGCTCAGTTGGTTAGAGCGTCGTGCTAATAACGCGAAGGTCGCGGGTTCGATCCCCTCATGGGCCACTTTTCTTCTTCTTGATTCTTTTTCTGTCTAGTAAAAATAGCGTATATTTTTACTTTTTGTTTTTTGCTCCTACATCTTTGCTACAGATATTTATTACATTATTACGATTATTTTGCCCCATTCGTCAATTGTATTTTGAATTTGGTAACTAATTAAATTATTGTCGAGGCATCGAAGGAAGTGATTATTACTTTAATAAGTCATTCCAGTCTAGGCTAATACAGTGATTTTCTCGATAACCCTTTATTGAAAAAATCACTATATTAACTCTTATTTCCCTTCCTTTCCCCTGTCAAAATATTTGATTTCCTGCCTTTTATTCTTTAGGGTTCCATACTTCAAAAGGAATAAAAATAGAACCCTTACGTTATAGGACCCTTTATCTCGGGGACGTGTAGGAGATATTGACTTGAAATTAAACCATATACTCATGCACGTCTACAGTCCCTTGAAGCTGTAAGTAAAAAATCAAACTTCTAATGTTAACGTAAAAAAGGTACACCTGTTTATGCCGCAAATAACGTATATTTCGACACTCTCAAACTCTCAAGGGAATCAAAATTTACTTTCCGGTTCTTACTTTCCGTTGAACTATAAAGAACTATGAAATTTGGCAAGTAATGTCGTCTTATAAAAACAAGTACAGGGAAAAATCTGAAAACTAAGTATACATTTGTAATTAAATTATAAAAAATATACTCTTTGTTTAAAGTTCATAATCAATACCTACAAATTTGTACGGAACTCTCGGTGGGCGAGTGCGACTCGCACTTTTAGGGTTTTTTAAATCTGAATCGCAAGTGTAGGTATTTTTCTACCTACTTCGATATTTGAATCTCTGATTCTAGGACAACAATGACTCTTTTGTGATATATACAGGGTTTCTGGCGGCAGATTTATAATTTCAATATTAAGTAAAAAACGTATTATTCAGTATACATCTTTATTAATTATATCCGTAGTTCAAGAAATAATGCGGATTTCATTTTTTTAATAATGTTATCCAAATGTCTTCCTTCGAGTTGCCGACATTGGTCAAAGCGAAGCCTCGTGTTTCTCGCCACACTCTGAAGCAGATTCGGTTGAATGTTGCGGATTTCATGACGGATGTTTTCTTTTAGGGCCACGACAGTACGCGGATTGTTATTGAAAAAACTCTCTTATCCCTATCCTGTTGGAACCACGTGTGTGACGAGAACAATGGATGAGCTCGCAAAGTCGATAAGAAGAAATCCGTACTTAATCATTCTTGCATAATTTTCGCTGTTGACATTCGTCGCTTGTCCCCGGGCATTTTCAAAGAAAAAAGGCCCGATAATCCCATTCGCTGACAGAGCACACCACACAGTTACTCTGGGGAAATACAGCGGTTTCTGATGTTTGATTCGTGGATTATGTGTTCTTGGAGACCAGTAACGATAGTTTTGTTTATTAACATGGCCGTTTAAGTGGAAATGAGCCTCGTCACTCCAAAAAATCGAATTCATGGTGTGAAAGCTTTGCAACATTATTTCACTAAACTGTTTCCGTAACACAAAGTCATTTTAATTTCTTCAATTCTTGGACGATTTGGATTTTAATGGAACTTTAAGTCCTTTTTTTTTTCAAAATTTCATGGACCGCTGCTCTAACAAGTCCCAATGAGACTGCCCTTTTGCGTATCGAAAGTCGGGGATTTTCACGTAAACCTCTTTCAATGAGTTCAATGTTTGCGGGGGTCGTTGAAGTCCAGATAGGCCCTGGGCGTGGTCTGTTCATAGCGGAAGTAGTTGCATGGAACTTCTGCAGAAGTTCCGTCCAAGAACGAATTAAATTCACGCTCGGTCCATCACTCAATCGTCGAATATTGAAATGTGCACAAAACTGTCGACGAGCGATAACGTAAGAATCGCCGCCTTTAAAGAACGACTCGATAAGGAACACGTCACGAACGCACGATGCACTTCTGACCATTGAGGCATTGTGGCTAACAAATCCGCACTATCGGTGGTTCGAATGACGTGACTAACATTTCGCACTGTTTTTATAAAATAATCTGATTTAAAAAAATAAATTTGCGGCCAGACAACCTGTATAACATTTCAGGAGCGTAATACCTCATCTATTAAACACAGCTATGATGGGTAACACACATTCCCACAGTTGTCTATTTTATTAAGTATATAGGTATGAGTATGTTAAGTCGGTAGGTAGGTATGGTCAAAACGTGGTAAACGAGGTGCGAGTCGTAATAAAGAGTAATCCGGCACGTTTCTCATCTCGACACTTAGGTAGCCGGTTGCGCCCTGGCGTACCTACTAAAAAGCGAAGTACTTATTTTATTTTACACCTTTAGTTGGATCTGTCTATAAATGGGTGCCTATGCAGATCTTTGTGTTCTCGTTTGTCTAGGTAAGTATATTGCCTAGTTCGTAGATACATTTTAATATTTCGAATATGGAGGTGTAGTTCAAACAGTGTCGAGTGTTGTTCAGCGAGACCTAAAGTAGGTAACTAACAAAATCGCGATAGAAGAAACGCGGTAGTTACTTAGACGCATGCGAATACAAAGTTACCTTGAATTCTAGACGAATATGAATATTATCAAAATGTGGTGTCAAAAGAGGATTAGCGAATCACCAAGGGGGACAGACTTATGATAGGCCTACTAAAATGAGATGTATCAGAAGACTGATATGGATGTAGCACAATTCTGACATCCAGGGCCGTCTTTAACCAATTGGAGGCCCTGGGCACATTAGGGTAATGGGGCCCCTATATACCCTTGACAGATCACTATTTTGTTAGAATCTTAGACAAAGAAAGTGGCTAAACAAGGTTCTACATTTATTTTTATTGACCGAGTGAAACAAAGTTCTTTGCTTCAACTTCGGTAAAAATGCTTTCTATGTCCCGATTTCCGGATTTCCGGTTGTTCTCCTCTAAGTACATGTCGCGCATTTCTTAATAGGTTCTCATGAAATTTCGTGGGCAAGTTCGATAATTACATAGGATATTTTTGTCGAGCCCAGTTAGTAGAATTTTCAAAAAAATAAACGCTCGCGAGGTCTACAGCTCACAGAGTATGATATAATCTATAAAAGTGATACTTTTATTATTCACAGGTTATAGTGTTTATGATTCTGCAAAAATTTCATTTTTGGTACAAACTTTTATTGCTGAATATACTTTTTTTCACAGTCATCAACTAGTCGTTGAAACTGTTCTAATGAGTCCAAACACGACTAGTGTATTTTGTGTAGTGTAGGAGTTGCTATGGCCACCTTCTGTCTTCATCAGATCAGCTCGGTGGTATTATTGGCTAATGATTTTGCTTAAAACTAAACAAACTCGAGGTCAAAAATCAATTTTGAATATCGAACCTGCTAAAAAAATTTCACGAGAAGCGGTTGAGAAACGCGACCTGTAGAGGACAACAAACCGAAATTGGGCCATAGAAACTTACAAAATCTTTGTAATAAAAATTGTTCTTGAAAATTTCCAAAAACTGACTCGACAAAAAAATTCTATATAATTACCGGACCTGCTCACAAAATTTCACGAGAATCGTTTGCGAAATGCGACCTGTAGAGGAGAACAAACCGTTAATCAAATTTTTTTTTTTTTTTCAAAAAACTTATTCGACAAAAAAAATCTGTAGGTATATTTATCCAACCAGCTCACAAAAATTCACGAGAATCGGTTGAGAAATGCGACCTGTAGAGGAGAACAAACCGAAATTCGCCCGTAGAAACTTACAAAATCATTGATAAAAAAATGTTTTTGGAAATTTCCATGAACCGTCTCGACAAAAAAAATCTATATATGTAACTATCGAACCTGCTCACGAAATTTCACAAGAATTGGTTGAGAATTGCGACCTGTAGACAAGAACAAACGGAAATCCGGAACCTGGACATACGAAAGCATTTTTGTCGAGCTGAAGTAGAGACCTTCGTTTCACTCGGTCAATAACTGTACAAGTTTGTACATTTTAGGAAATATGACGGTATTTTACCGACCCGGATTCTTTGTCCGAGAGATATTTTGTATACCAATCCCATCATTATACCATTCCCGACGACATCTCTATAATATTCATAATACGAGTAAACTATCTAAACAAACTGAAATCGGAAAAGTTGACTTCCGAGTGAGTGAGAGTATATTGTCGGATATTTTGACCAGTTCCTTTTTGACAGTTTTGAATTGGCGTTTGATTTGAAGTGATGAGGATAAGAAGAATCGATTGTTTTAATTAGCAATTATTAATGAATGATTATCACGTACACGTAATTTATTACGGTTAAAAATTAATTCTTATGATCGATCCATCGACTTATGGAAATAACATGTAAATCGAGACGAATGATTTAGTACAGTATATTTAAAAATAAAGGATATAGTACGTAACTGTTTTAATGGTGAATTATTATAAATATACTTAGATTCATTTTTGATTGCTCCTCTAAAACGCGTTTACATTACAACTTCCTAACTACTCATGAAGCTCTAATATCAATACTTGATTTTATTCATTGTTTCGATGTGTAATGCGGATTTACTTTATATGGGTGTTGTGACGTGTCAAAAAGGAACTGGTAAAATTTTCCGATAATAATAGATTCGCGCATGTAAAGGCTATGAGCAAGTACTTAGGTCATTATCGTTTGATTTTTTGATCGAAATATTTTTCGGTAATAAATATTGGTTATCGTTTGGTGATCTGGCAGGAACTAGGGGGCCCCTATCGATCGCGGGGCCCTGGGCAAGTGCCCATAGTGCCCAGTGGGAAAGATGGCCCTGCTGACATCTCATAATTTAGTCGTGCTTTACATACATTGGCGCCAAATTTGAATTAAGCCGATAGGCTTGAATACATTGAAACCATTCGGAGATACAGGCCGGTGACAAATAATTCGCGATGAAGGACAGGAGATGATACATTGTATCTCGTTCCCACGTGTGCTGGTGTCTATGCTTGCATCTCTTTCGCACATCTTAGTATGTGTGTATTGCCGGCTCCAGTGTTATCCTTACTTCATGAGCGCGAGTAACACATTGAAATGCAATCGGGATGGGAAAGTGACGAACCAAATTAAAGCCCTGGGGGTCTATGACGGTCATGTTTATCGAACACAAACGACGAGACTAAAAACATCTGCCACTTTCTGATACCACTCGATAGAAAATGACAGATGCTTTATCTTGTCGTTTATCGTCGAGAAACGTGAGTACCTACTGTGTATCACTAGACTTGATAATTTTGAAAGGTGTAGCATAATGAATCGTATATTATTCCAGCGGACACTCTCCAAGAGGTGGAGCTGCCGGTGATCTCGACGGCGGAGTGCCGGCGGCGCACGGCGGCGCTGCCGTTGTACCGCGTGACCGACGACATGTTCTGCGCGGGCTACGAGCGCGGCGGCCGCGACGCGTGCCTCGGGGACTCGGGCGGCCCGCTCATGTGTCAGGTACTTACAACTCCTATTGCTTTATTGGGTCCGACAAAAAACGTATTTCGTGCTTTCTTCAACGCCGCCTGTCTCGGAACTGTGTGCCAAGTATGGTTGACATTGTTTAAGATGTCCGACACTGCGAATTCGTTTAAGACGATTCTAGCTTAGACTAAAATGTCGCTATTTGAACGGATTATTCGACCAACTGAAATATTTTTTAGTGGTTACGTTCACTTTATTTCTATGCCCTCGCCGTCTCCAATACGGAGAAATATTCCATTAACAACCCAATTTATTTTCTGTTAGCGGAACCGGAATAAATATTTCGGTAATCGAGTGCCAGATGTGTCGAAAAAAAGATCCTGAAACGAACTCCCAAAATACGTTATAGCCACTGGACTGATTGAGCGGCTCACGGGCCGTAAACTAGGAATAAGGAATTCAAAATAAATCCGCGCGGATTTTCTAAAGGTGCTTAATTAAAGTAATCAAAGTTATTTACGAATTATTTTAGTTTTAACAGTATTATGTAGTTGGAGATAATTAAAATGTAATTTAATTCGTATTTTAGGAAGCAGACAACAAATGGTACATCTACGGCGTGACGAGCAACGGTTACGGATGCGCGCGCGCGAACCGACCTGGCGTCTACACCAAGGTCTCCAACTACATCGACTGGATAGACGGCGTAATCGCGGCGCATTCCCTCAACGACTCCGTCGCGACCGAGGACCCCGAAGACTTTTACTACGACTTGGAAGTCGCCGAAAACAGGTTAGATGTCAAAAATAATGTTTCATGCCATTAGAACCAGTCTTTAGAGACGAACAAATGCTTGTGACCAACTACAATTAGAGCCACAAACACAAGAGACGAAAATGAGAGGCAAATGCTGAAAAGGGTCCATACTGATTGACAGCTAGGTGTGACGTCATACCTGCGTAGCCTCGTAGTACCGTTGTATGAAAAAAGGGAAATTTGGCTTTTATGTACCTGGTTTATATAACTTCTGTTTTATAACTTTTCATTTACATTTGGCCAAAAAACAAGATTTTTGCGAATCTTTAGGTATAGTCCTATATAATTTTAATAATTTTATGTCACACCTGGCTAGAAAGTGGCAATTACAGCATACTTCGCGCGCGGAAAATCCCACTTCCTGGCCAGGGGGTGACTTAAAATTTTGTACTTGCCACGGGCGGTAATAAAGAATGCCTCAAATCGCATATATATCGCCCTTGCTTTCGGCTCGAGCGTCAAATACTTGCGATCTCAGACATTCTTCGTTTTACCGCCCTTGGTAAGTAATGTACTATTGTCTAATTTGCTATTTATTGGATAATTGAAGGTTTTCTATCCATATAGCCACACTATGTTATAAATTGTAACACTAGTCATCTACCCTACAGGCGGGCGATGAAGCTCGACACGTGTCGCGGGCACCGCTGCCCCCTTGGAGAGTGCTTGCCGCCTTCAAGCGTGTGTAACGGCTTCCTAGAGTGCTCCGACGGTAGCGACGAGTGGCAATGCGCAAGCAGACTCAACTCCTCCAGCGCACTCGATCCCGATTGACACAAGATTGCTCCAAGCTACTCATAAGCCAGTACTTAATGTAGTTACTTTCTTAAATGCGACTGATATAATTAGATGTACTTATAAGTAAACGTTTTAAAACTGTCAATTAGGTAAATTGTTAAGACCCTATTTGATTTTGAACAAGTTCACTACCTTTTCCGTGTCTCGTTAAACTTTGACTATGCCATATTTATAGAACATGGGATACGCTTTGTAAATATAGTGATTAGTATGTTATGTATCCGAACTGTTGTTTCGTTAACCAATTCATGACCGCTTAAATTTAAAAATTATTTATTAAAATTCATGGATGACCTTTTCCGTTTGAATTATCACGTCTCACCGTTCAAATGGACGATGTAAGCCATGGTCGAAATAAAGAATCTATTAAATTAACAAATCACTACAAATTTTGTTTTAATTCCATAGACAATTCGATGGGAAAATTTTCACTAAAATAAATACACGTTTCCTTAAAACTTAGTTTAATCTCTCGACAAATAAATTAACAAAATGCAAACTTGTAATACAAATTATCATTATTCATATGTTCAAAATGATGGCATTATAAATAGTTTCAATCTTATAAGCAATGTCACATTCATATTAAAACGGAATAGAATTATACTGATTAATTATTGCCTACATTTATATTAATACTTTAAAGAAATGAAAAATTATAATATGAATATCAATTAATCATAATTGTCTTAAATTAGAAGATAATTTTATCTTCACATGAGAGAACATTTTGCTCAAACACTGACAACTAAAATTAGCGTTTTGCGAGTCAAATGTCGGGGTTATAGAATCACTGCTAGTAACAGCAAAAGTCGAGACCAATAAAAGCTTTCCTAACTTCAAACTCGATACAGTCACACGCCTTACGCCTAACTTATCTAAATCCCGTACCTTGCGGTACTCCCTCGCCTCTCATGACTGATTCTTTAACATATATTTCCAAAATGAAAGCAAGGAACATCATACTGATACACAATTCTCAAAAGGCCAGTAAATACTCGAGTTACAATGATTGCTACGTCACGTAAGATATACCTTCATTCTACGTCACGTAACATATACTAGGAAATGAAGTGAATTCACATTGGCAAAATCAGATTGGACACAGAAAGAAATGCCCGAGAACATTTGTGCTTGGAAACGAGTTCAATACGTACGCTAGTGTGTTACAAGATAAAACTAGACCGTGCAAGTAATTATGTTAATGTGTCGAGTTGGGCAGTTGTTAGGGCCGAGTGGTACAGTGATGGTGGTAATGTTCCCGGGCGGACACGGCTCTTAGCCCTTGCTCTCGACGGGCGTGGTGGTCAGCCCGCCGCTCTTGTTCACCACGGTCTTGAACTGCTCAGGCACTGGCCACTCCGTCTGCAACGTTACACAACATTAATTATCACTTCTACAGTCATCTTCACTAATCCAAACTAATATCCTAATAATATTATCAATGTGAAAGTTAATCTCAAAAACGGCTGGACGGATTTAGCTGAAATTTGGAATGCAGATAGCTTATACCCTGGATTAACACATAATGAAATAAAATGAAAATTTATTGGTAACAATTGTTACAGGTCGTTTGTAATCCTAATAATCCTAATAATATTATAAACGTGAAAATTTATGCAGATGGATGTACGTTCCGCTTAATCTCAAAAACTACTGAACGGATCTCTATGAAACTTTCCAGTATTGTAGCTTAGACATCAGAATAGGACAGAGGCTACCTTTTATCGGCGGATAACACCGCAGGGCGCTGCTAGTATTATATATGTCCTAATTCAAAAGAAATAGGTTTAAATTATTCAATACAATTCACTATTCAAAACACAAATTAATATTATAAATTATTAAACATTATTCGTAATTATGAATTCTTGATTATTATATTGTTATTGGTAAATTTAAAAAACGGTATAGTTATAAAACACGTTTTTTAGAAGCCACTTTTTCAGTCTACATTTTAAAACCGCGGTGGAAGCTGCATTTCTGATAATGTCAGGTAGGCGATTGTATATTGTCGGCCCAAGGCTGTAGACCGACTTTCCTGACTTCGCTAGTTTGTGTCGCTCGACCACTAGCCTGTCTCCATGCTTGTTGCTCCGTAAGGGATATCTGGAGTTCGTGCCCCTGCATTTAAACTGACCAAGTTTTTCATGAGTGAATATTGCCGCTTGGTATATCAGAACATGAGGCCACCTTTTATGCTGCTAGTAACATTATAAATGCGAAAGTGTGTTACCTCTGTGCGCTTAAACCTCTGAACCGATTTATGTAGATGAAATTTGGTATGGAGATAGTTTGAATCCCGGGAAAGGACATATACTTTTTATCCCGGAAATCATCCCGTAAGACGGTGGAATTTTGTATGGAAGGGCGTTAACTAGGTAAGCGCCTGAAATAATAATTCTATAGCGATGAACGAGTACGCGGACAAAGTCACGGGCAAAAACTAGTTTATTATAAACATGTCTGACGGTGTTTTGACGACCGGTTTAGCCTAGTGGGTAGTGCACCTGCCTGTGAAGCTGACGGTCCTGGGTTCAAATCCCGGTCAGGGCAAATATTTGTGTGATGAGCATGAATATTTGTTTCTGAGTCTTGGATGTTTTCTATGTATTTAAGTATTTATATCTATTAAATATATCGTCGTCTAGTACCCATAACACAAGCCTTCTTGAGCTTACTGTGGGCCTAGTTCGAATTGTGTAAGATTGTCCTCTAATATTTATTTATTAAATAAATAAATAAATATTAGAGGAGTCTGTCAAAAATTTCAGATTATTGGTCAGACTTGAATGTCAAAAACGGCATAAGAACCATACATTTTAAGCTATCCAGAAGTTATGTGCAGTTGAGTTGTATCACAAATATACAGACATTTTTGAGAAAAACCTGCACATATGGAAACAGCGATCCCTTTATTGACGTAGGTAATTTGAGGAACAAGTCACTAACATAGTCGCCGTTGGCTTTCGGCACGAGCACGTTCATCTCGGAGGACTTGGAGCTGACGATCTCGACGTCGAGCGCGTCCTTGGAGAGGTAGATCTGGCAGCCGTCCGTCTTGTCCACGGAGATGGTCGGCACCTTGCCCAGTACCTGCCAATCAACAACACACTATTAATACGAGTTCATAAATATACAAGTATTTATATCGCATGTATTGTAAGTACCGTTCACGAAAACCGTTCTATTTTATTTTATTTCTTTTAGCTTAAAACCACAGTCCAGACACTGTTCAGTCAAGCGACAGAACTGAATATAATGAGATGCAAAACATAAAATAAATGCCATAATACGTCTCTTTAAAAGGAATGAAATTACCAGTTCATAAAAATCATATTGGTACTTTCCAGAGAAATACAAGTAAAAGTTCTATCTTTGAATGAATAATTCAAAGATAGAACTCGTCGCAGAACTCGTGACGGCGTCATGTCATTGTCATCGCACCATTTAAAGTTTCAGACGGTATTGTTTATATTTGTATATTATTTTTTGATATGCATGGCTAATAAACGGGTGAATGTGATGAGAATCACGAAACGGTTGGTAATTGTGATCACGTCGGTGGTCCTCGCGCTGTATACGAGCGGCGTGTTCGACGGGGTGATATTGTACGCGGTTAGAGCAGATCCTTGGGACCATGTACTGACCTACTATGGCCTACCGTTTGGACAATATTGTATAACATCGCTTTACAAAATATACTTAAGGTTTACCGTTATGAACGTGGTAAGTTTCATACAGAACTTTATAATAATATACATTAAGTTCAAGCATTTAAGTTATTGGAAGAACCGTTACTTACAGCTGGTGTTTACCACGAAATATTTGCCTACCGGGCTCTACTTGTACAAGTTTCTAAAGGATATTTGTCGTTCCTCGAGAGAAGATCTAAAGACAAAAGAATTGGAACTCGAGGATATCGTACTGCAGGTACGAAACTCTATAATGAATTATGTCACCCGATGTTAAATGATGTCGAGAAAGGTAATGAAAAGTTTGAAATGGCTTCACTGCCGCAGGGCTAACATTCGTATCTTGTGTACTGTTCTTAAGTTTGCACAGGCGGAACTAAACAGAGGTCAATCAGAGAATATACGTCACATTCCAATTTGACGTTTCGCGCACTGGTTCTGCCACGTTAACAAGGCGTGCGTGGAAGCAAATTGCGATTTGGAACGTAAGTCACGGCTCGACCCCCACCCAGGCCTGTTCCTCTTGCCGCTAGGAACGAAAAAGCACGTGCTATGCGGCAAGTGCGTGCGAGCGCGATGCCATGATTAGCTGTCAAGCGACAAATGTCGGTTTTGTTAGAAGAAAACCTGTACGTAAGGACTATTAATTATTCTGTGCCCCAGATCGCGATAGTGAAGACGAAGCAGTGCGTGCGCGAGGCAGAGTGCGACGAGTGCACGTCGCAGCTGGAGCTCGCGGCGGCGCAGGTGCGCGCGGCGCGGGCGCGCGTGCGCGACCTCGTGTCCGCCGACCACGCGCTGCAGCCGCTGCTTGAGAGCTTCGGCCCATCGCGACTTGCCAACTTGATCGACCATCACGCCACCAGTGATGACCTTAACTTAAGTATTATTATTGTTTTATAATACCATAAAAAGTTGTGAAATGTTTGTTTTGTGTTTTGCATCGACTTTTTAGACCTAATATTACTGATATAAGTAATAGCCTAATACATTCGAAGTATGTTTAGTCAGCGACTCTTGATGAAACGCCCAAACTAGGTAATAGTTAGAAAGTCACAATTTTGCATGGCCTTTGACGTACCTATGTATGAACTTTAAAAATTAAAAAAATATTAAAATATAGTTGAATGTGTAAAAAATAACTTCGAGGCTGTATTTCTTACACAGGTACCTCCCGAAATTTGAATTCTTTTTTAACCTTTTGAGCGCCAAGCATTGGACACAAATGCCGCGCCACTGACGCCACACCATCGCATTGTTGAACTCGAAATTAAACCTTACGCAACGCTTTTTTTTTAAACCTGAGTGTAGCCTAATAGGCTGGGTCCAATAAAGTGATAGGAGTATGCGGTTAGAGAGTGGCCTGGGGAAAAACCTCCGACACCACCACGCGGGCGGTTTAAACACTGGAATACTCTTAAGAGTTTGCGAGATTGGTTGAGCGACTTCAACCAAATCTTACGCATACGCGCATTTGCTTTGACCAGGCTGTCGGCTGTAGACGATTGCACGATGCCGTGATTTGCCGTCTGTGGCGGTGAAAGGGTTAAAACTATTCATAACTAATTCGTCGAATTAACCTTTAATACGGAATTTCCTTTTATTATTGTATAGTGGAACTCCTAAAAGACCTGGCAAGTGATAATAACGGCATAGCCGAGAGACTGAACGAGAGCGGAGAGGGCGAGCCTAGAGACGCCATCTCCTTGTCCGAGAAGAGCGACAACTCGCGGGGAGACACAGAGGTGGAGAAGGACTGTCAAATCAAAATCATCAAAGTGACCAACGTCTACAAAGTGGCTTATCTGAAACACTATATAAAGCAGAAACGACTGCGTCGGGCCAGCAGACATGCATTGCTGAAGACAAAAGTAATTCATATCTCAATTGTTTATTTCATGGAATGTATGCAATTTGAACGTGGCTCCTTCACGTTCATTGAAAGACCTGGCTGAAGACCTGTCTGAGGAGCCAGGTCTTTCAATGAACCTGAGGGAGCCACGTCTTAGGGTGAGGACACATAAAATTGTTTCAGTTGGTTATTTCTGGTTGGTATGCTATCTACCATATTTACTTATCGGACCAGAAATGCACGACATATTTCGAGTATTTATGAAATTTTGTCATGTTAGTAAAATACGAGCTTTTCATAATTGTCATCTATGTAATATTCTGCAACGACTTGAAGTTGTAACATTTCGTGTTATTTTTGTATTTCTTCAGATGGAGAACATTAAACTACTACTGCAGAACTGGCAGAAGTCGCTTAACCTGGTGATAAAGGACCAGTACATGTTGGAGAGACGAGGACGCGACGAGATGTCGGAGGAAGCGGGCGACTCGAGGCTGCGCGACTCCGACACAGATACCGCCATCGACGAGTATAACCCCGCGTGGGACAACACAGGCCCTTATAAAAACTACAACAAAGTAGAGTATAACTACTAATGTAAATTACATAGGCCGCGTTTATGGACGAGCGAAGCTTTGGACGGTGCAGCCGGAGTAGTTCATTTACAGACGTGAGCGTTTTCATACTAGTCTGTGAGTCTGGGTCGCTAGTTCTTAATCATGCCCTTAAAATAGGTACGTTATATTGATGAGTACGCTTGGTTTTAATTAGCCGTTACTATTTTAGGAGCCCGGTATAGCACCGTCTCAAGAGGACTTCGAATGCCAGGAGTACGACAGCTATTATGGGAACTACTACGAGGTAAAACCATACTTAATGATATCATCATTATAAATCAACAGTCAAAGCCACTTGGCTATTGCCTGACGGTCTGTTGTGGTATGATTATGTTGTCTGAGGATCCAGTTTCATATCTAAATTAGACGGATAATCCACATTATGACTCGCCTCGCTGAATAATTTAGTATGGAGATAGTTTGAACGGGGTCTCAACTACACCAACATAAACATAATAATAAATTTTAGTTTTTATCCCAGAAATCACCCAATAAAATGTAATAAGGGACTGAAATTTCTATGGCAGTACGATAATTGAAGCTGCCCATGTAGAAAATCTAAGTACATTTGGTCTTATATGATTTTTGCCATTCGATTTTGTATAGGCGTTTTTACTAATTCTACGCAGACGAAGTTGCGGGCAGAAACTAGTACTGAATAAAAACACATTTTGATTTACGAAATAGATTTCATCGTATGAATCGGGTTACAGAAGTGAGTCTACTCTTTCCAGTTAGGTACTGGACATCGCTAGTGATAAACGAATGAGGATTGACCTTTGACAAATTGAGACTACATACTATATGTTGTGCAAACCGTTTTCATGAATGTTTAAGGAGATCGATACGTCGGTATACGAAGAGCTAGACACCAAGTACGAGGGCGAGGCGCAGTGCGCGTGCGCGCGCCTGCCGCGCCTGCTCGAGGAGACCAGCAGCCAGGTCCTCGCCGCGCAGGACCTCAGCATGAGCGACCACAATGATTCCAATGAACACATACTCGAAGTTTAACTTTTGCCATTAAATTCGTTGTTGCTACTAATATTTTGTTTCTTTTTAATACTCAGTCCAGAAACAGCCTTGAAAATGACAGTAAAAGGTATGTCAAGAATTTATGAGCCCGATAGCAGGCCTGTCCCTTTTGCCACTTTGGCTAAATTCTGCTCACGCACATCTCAAAGGCGCAACTCACACGAACGCAAATGCCACCGCTAGTGACTCTTAGTACCGCGGGTACCATAACTAGATGAAAGAACACGTGCTATGCGGTAGAACAGGATGCCATGATTTAGGTTTTTTAGCTATCAATGGTCGGTTTTGTGGGGTCCATATTGGCTCATATAAAATTTTATAATCGATTTTTTCTAATAATACCGCTTTGTGATCATAATCATCACTCTTCATAAATTTGTTTTTCCTAACCTTATTTGTGAATAATTTATATTACTACCGTCGTTATTCATAATAATGAATATTCCGAAAATTTTTACTCATAATATTATCGTTCAGATTATATTTATTCTCATAATTTTGTTTTCCATAACCGTTTTCTTCATAAATGACACACTTCATAAATTTGCTAGTAATAATGTCATTACTAATAAAGTATATGAATTCCTAATATTGTTTTTCATAACAGTTTCCTTCATAAAGGATATATTTCAATTTTGCTAGTAATAATGCAATTACTAAGAAAATATCTTAATTCCTAATTTGTAAGTCGATTTTGTCCTGACAGGTCTTTCTGGGCTTTTATAAAAAAATAACCTCGAAGATTAAGACGGGAGCTTCGCTTCGCTTCAGCTCCCGTCTTAATCTTCTAACCTATCCGCGTTAGAGTGGATTTTGCCCTAACAGGTCTTTCTGGGCTTTTTTTTCAATTAAGAATTTGATGAAAAATTATTTGGTAATACATTTCAAGGTTTAAATAATGGAAAATAACGTGTTATTAGTAACAAAAAAAGTCGTATGATTGTTAACACTATGAACGTAAATGACAAGGAATAAAAACACTTATGAATAAAAAAATATGAAACGAAATTGTAGTATTATTAGAAATTGTAATTGCAAATTCGAATATTAAATATCCGAAAATGTCTTTCATACAATTTTAATTCATAATGATCGCTATTCATAATTATGTTTGGTTCATAAATATCGGAATATTATTAATAAAAAAATTAGCAATAAAACTAGTATGTATAAAAATTATATAAAAATAAACTATATTGCTAATACCGTTATAATAAAAAAGTATATGAATATAGATAATAGCAATAGAAATACTTATATTTAATGACATTATAAATATTGACAATTCTGAGATACGATAGCTATCAACCAAAAATAATTATGAATAGTGATCATTATGACATAAAATTGTATAAGATACATTTTCGGATGTACAATAATCGGAATTGCAATTTTATATGAACTTTGGCGCACCCGGTTTTGTGAGATAGAGGATCTTCTGTATGTAAGTACTATTATTTATTTTCTACCGATAGTACTGAAAGTTTAGCAACTATCCATACCTAAATAACGTAAGTTCGGAAAACTATATATAGGTAAATAAGAATTAATTTACAAAAAATGCTTATTATTTATTTTTTCATCTTCTGCCTACGCGTATAGGTAATCTAGTTATGCAGTAAACTTGTACATCTATTTTTACAGCATCAATCAAAAGCACTACGAAAAACTGGGTCAGGCGATCAGCATAGTAAAACGTTCAGAATCTGTAAAGGTAGTCCACCTTGGAAGGAAGTGTGCTCATTAGTGCTGACACAAATTGTGGTAGCTTATCAACGTCAGAACACTGAGTGGCCTGGCTACCCGAAGTAACTCATTAGTGTTGGTGCACTCCAAACGGTTAAGAGTTTACTCCAGCTTCTCGACGCACGAGGTCAATTATAAGAATAATAGATTGATTGGTAGTCTAAATAACCCGTTGCATGTCCAAAACTCGCATTCTAACATTTTCTGTACAAGACAACAAGACGATGATACTATTTGGCTGGCGCTGTAGGTTCAAAAACCCGCCACGATAGTCATCCTTGACATCCAAATTTTTGAAAATCACAAACAAGTTCAGCCTGTCAGTGAGGAGACAACAGTAACCATGTTTTTTAGAAAAATGTTTATAATATGGACTTCAAGCATGCTCAGGAGATGACCCATTTCCAAATGGGTTTATACTTATCGCTAAAAGTCATGTTTGGTAGATCCAAACCCTATAAAATCACAGTTTTAAAGAGTGACTCAGGAGACGTAACCATGGTAACGAGCAACAAAGAATAGTTGATCCACCCCTCTGATGCGCTCTGTCACAACAGCTACGTAGAAAGCATCAGATGAATGTGAAATTAACCGTACTAAATGTATGACACCGACATCGTTCTGTCACGCACGGCACTTCACGTCAATCAAATATTATTCCAGCTTGATAAATATCATAGGCCGTACTGGAGGCAAATTGTCGCGATAATATTAATTAGTTTTCATACGTATATAAGGGAATTGAAACAGTAGATGCTTGTGATATCGATGTTAGAATTTGTGTAGGCGTGTCAGCTGTATCGGCGACTTGAGTAGCAAGGTAATCGATGACGGTTAACACTTTTCCAGGCCGCATCAATCCAGAAGACTTGTCAAAAAAAAAAACAAAATATATATAAAAAATAGTTACGTTACGGTGATTAATTTCAAGACGAGTCACTTTTTAAGAAAACGCTAATTAATTTTAACCATAAACCCCAGAAGTAAGATTAAAAAAAAAATATTCTATTGACACGTATGTGGTCGATAAATCGTACTGTGCCTGGCAAAGGGTTAACAGATAGATCCCAGTTTTTAACTCTTTTTAACTGAATATTTGAATATATTACCTATATACTAATATGTGTTTGTGTTACCTACGCGGTTCGCGATATCTCTGTCGGTCTCTCGTGAATCGATTATTTCTTAACGCCTTTCCAACTTTATTTACAATTTTAGTGAACGATGTTTCGTTTCTATCGTGATAATAGTCAGAGATAGGGTAGTCTCACGACTCTCTGCCACAAAACCTGTGTGAATTTAGTACCTTGTTGTTTGTTTCAAATTGAATACTGTTTATCGCAAGAAAGCAAAGGTACCAGAAATTTAGCCTCAAGACAGAAATTGAAATGGGCAGGACACATTTCAAGATACACAGACGAAAGGTGTACCATCCAATCGACAAAATGGCCAGGTGCTATTAGAAAATGGCGAGTGAATCGCCAGAGGAAACGATGGATCGACGATATACTACTCATAGCGGGAGCAAATTGGTTTAAAACTGCCACCGATAACAAGAAATGGAGAATAAGGAGGATGCTTTTAATCAAGGGTGACCGACACAGAACGACCAAGAAACAAACTTAATTGAATTTATCTTATCTTAGAATACAAACAACTAGATAATAAAGCTATAATAATAATAAAAGAGAACAATTGTTAAAAACTCACTTGGAAAGTCACTACACATGACTACGAAACATGTCGCAAATAATGAGTTTCAGCCGTTGTTCTCTTATTACGTCATCCACTGACCTGCATCTGCACCGACTGGCAGTTGACGAACTCCACGCTTGACACGAGGTTGTCGAACACGACGGCGCACTTGGTGCACGAGTCGAGCACGACCCCGTTCACCTTGCCGCGCACCGTCAGCGCCGAGTCGCGGCACCGGAACATGTACACCACGTTGTTCATCTCCGCGTTCTCCACAACCAGGTTGGGGTTGCCCTTCTGGTATTCCTGTTGGTACAACGTACAACAATGTGTGATATAAATGAAATTAATTAAATTTATTGTCACACGGAAATTAGTCCACAATAAGATAATAAAAGGGCTTTTGTGTTTTCTTTACCTAATTTTTAACGTTTAATCCAGATTTCGGAATACTTAAGTGACGCAGTCTCTCTAGTATAAGTTTTTTCGATACACAACACAAACGAACTTATTTCAATATGTATGGCAACGCGAGCAGCGCCTCTGGTGGCCTTTGATGGTAACTATTTTTTGCCGTATTAATTGAGACTAAACACAAACGAACGCGTTTGTGTTTAGTCTCAATAATATTAATTATTCTAGTATAGGTTTTTTCGAAACAAAACACAAACGCGTTCGTTTGTGTTTTGTTTCGAAAAAACCTATACTAGAGGTACGGTGTACGTAACGTGTTAATCCTACGCTACTCCCAGTATTCAAACTATCCGTCACTTATATACCATCATAAAAAAAAATGCATATTCTCTATTATGTTTACGCAGGGGCACCGATTCTTAAATATGTACTTTAATAATTATATATTACAACAATAAGTATTGTAGTGAACACTTCAAGCTGGCATGTGATCAATAATACATGCCGATTAGTAATGCCACATGTTTATCTCCTTTCCCTGAAATGACTGAATCACATGAAGGCAAATCAGTTTTGGATGGAAAGGTAAGGTACGGTTTTCATGTTTAAAACGATTTCAACGTAAACTTTGTTTTCATGCACATAATAATCAATAACAAGCTTAGAAAGCTGGACCAACTGGCGTAGTGGCGCCAACTGGTGAGCACTAATCTATGCGCAATTGTATGGATTGGGCTGTGGAGAGGCGCGCCTTCGTGGATGACACACACTATAGTGTGCTTTAGCCACGCGCGCTATAGCCCTCAATGTATTAATACTCACGATGAGCCACTTCTTGCCGTCGCGCGCGAACACGGGCGGCTTGTCAACGGCGCCTGCGCCGGGCGTCGGCAGCGCCTTGCTCGGCGCGTGCGACGCCGCTTTGAACGGCGCGGGGCCCTGCCGCAGCGACGGGTTCTTGTGCGTCTGCATCTCCGACGTCACCTTGCGGAGGCCTGCACGACAAACACTGCTTTCAAACAAGTCCTTATCAGTACCTCTAGTACAAGTTTATTCGAAACAAAACGCAAACGAATGAGTTTGCGTTTAGCATCAATTTTTATGGCAACGCGAGCATCGCCTCTGGTGGCCTTGGTGGTACTATTCTTTGCCATACAAATTGAGAGTAAACGCAAACGAACGAAAATACTTATATTAGAGGTACCTACCGTTAAAAAACGATTATCTAATTAGGCCATTTTCTGCTTGGATTGAAACGCATCTTGATATTTTCTCACCGTTAGTCTCTACAAAAGTACTATTGCGTATGTCCTAATGTCATAATTTTTAAATATATTTTTTGGATTGTTCATTAATATATATCGTTTCAAACATCACTCCAACTCAACCATTTTCAACTGTTTATTTCCGCTTAAAATCTAATACACACAATAATAACAAAAAATGGCAGTACGTGTACGTGTTTACTATCTAAAACTTTAATAAAATCATCGTATCCTTTAATCACTTTATTGTCATTATCAATACTTTTGTCATAATTTGAAACAAATGTGGCCCCATAAGAGAGTCAGTGTGTGGATCTCCGACTGTAAATAAGATATAGTCTTTGTTTTCCAATTTTGGCCGATGCACTTAAAGAAAACAATGCTATTTTTCGAGTAACCTCAAAACACTACGTTGCAAAAAATCGTAACAACCGTCTTGAATTTTCAATTGATTATCGACTCTATCTTCGTAAGCAAAAGATTACGAGTGCACCAATAGAAAAACGGCGGTCCAGATGCCTTCTATTAGTACCATTCTCAGGTTTCAGGTAAACGCTGCCCGGTGTATTAGGCCATGTGTGTAACGTCACATTACTATTAAAGCAATTTAAACCTTTGGCAAACGCCCTAGAGTTGATAATACGGTAAAGTGTTAATGCACATGCAACGTCTTTATACGAAGTAATCTCATCTTTTATGACGGACGATAATATGGTAGCAAACCGCACAATTGGACACGAGAAAAACACAAACACTATAAAAATGTAGCAGAATTTGCAATGAACAAACTAATTAGGGTTGCAGCAAAGTATTGCCAAACAATTCTCGGGGCCCAGAGACAATTTCGTAGAGCTCAACAACTCGGAAAACTAACTTTTCTTCGTTGACCCTACAATATGCCGGGTTAATGCCGGGCCTTGGATCGGTACTGTCCAAAGGACATGTGACTAGTAACCCCACAGAACATTTTTTTTATGAATCACTGAACAGCGATTGGCCTTCGTATCGCCTGATGGAAAGCGATGACAAGGCCTAAGATGTAGCTCGCTGCGATCGCTAGTTCAGTAATAGTCTTTTCACTCTTGCCTTGACGAGGCTTGGATTATAATTTGCCGGAAATACAGAAGACGGGAGCAAGTTCCATTACTTTGCTACGATCTTAAAGTTTTAATTACGTATGTACGTATCGATAATTATGGATTATTGAGTAGGATTAGAAATCATACATTATGTTTTTGTTCGGATCAATAAATTATGAGTTAACTTAAAAACTTTACTGGCGGGATAATCTTGTGTAAAAGGAAAAAACCGGCAAAGTTGGGTTCGGTAGTTGTCCACCCGTTACATTATGAGGACTTAAAAATTTCCAAACTTATATTTACAATGTGTTAGACACTACTAACAACCTGTGTAACAACAGTCATTAAAAATTGACCCTTCTCACTCAGACCACGCTGTCTTTATTAGAACGAGATTTTGTTATAAATGTTTTTCTAAAATAATTTCAAGTAGTGTGTGTGCGTGTAATGTGTAGTGGATACTGACTGCTAGTGATGTTCTCTCCCTGGTTGATCTGCGCGAAGAGCGCGCTGCGGTCGTCGGCAGAGAGGTTGGCGAAGTCGGCCTCAGGCAACAGAGGGGGTGGTGGCGGCATGCCTCCAGGGGGTGGCGGCGGCGGCGCGCCCGCGCCCTTCCCTGTACCAACGTAACAATAGTAAATCAGAAAAAGAACTAAAATATTTATTGTTAGTTCAATCTACACCAACCACTTTAGCCTAGTTAGTGACCCTGCCTACGAAGCTGGAGACACCCATATCGATTTTTCGGAAAAGTAAAGATTTGATCCCCGTAGAAACTTGGAACCCTTTTGTCACCCCTTTAGGGGAACAATTTCGAAAAACGCTGAAATAAGGGTTTTTTGTATTTTAACAGAGTCTATATATATATATATATATATATACGAAGATTTAAATCTCTCACTTTAAAAAAGATTTGCTCCCCGAACAAACTTGGAACACCCTTTTCACCCCTTTAGGGGAGCAATTTAGAAAAACGCTGAAATATGGTTTTTTTTTTATTTTAACAGAGAGTCTATATATATATACGAAGTTTTAAATCTCTCACTTTAAAAAAGATTTGCTCCCCGAACAAACTTGGAACCCCCTTTTCACCCCTTTAGGGGAGCAATTTAGAAAAACGCTGCAAATTGCCATTAATATATTCAAACACAGTCTATATACAAAGTTTCAAATCTCTCACTTCAATAAATACGTGTTTTCGTAGAATTCATCCCTTGTAGGGGATGCATTTCGAAAAATCCTTTGTTATCCATAGCTTACGTTATAAATGTTATCAACTGTGCAAAAATCAACTCTCTAGCATTAGCAGTTTCGGCTGTGCGTATATGAGTCAGTCAGGACTTCTTCTTTTATATATATTATATATATAGATAATGGATTTACACTCTAGCTAGAGGTTCGGTTTAGTAGTTATCTCAACAAAAATAAAATCGGTATTTTTTACCTGAATCAATTTATAAATAAATTTCCAACCGAAATAATATAATACTGCTTAAAAAAAAACATATTTTATGTAGTACGATGATAATGTCATGTTTAGCTTGAGGGTAAGGAGGGAAATTTGCTTCATTATCGCAAAGGGATGTATTTCGTACGAGATCAGCAGCCAGCGCTTCATTCGCATACATTTAGATTATTAATTACTGTAGTTAACAAGTTATTAATAGCACTCACACACGCGACGAAATGACGTGATGAAACTACCGCTATTTGTCAAACAGATATATAATTGTAAATAGATGCTCACAACGTGTTTCACTTGTTTTCAAAATGTTATTACTAGAAACCAAACTGTGGTTAGTATATTTACGATAAATGTTCACAATTAAACTCGAGTATCATAAGGGCAGGTAACAAGATGTCAAAAATTAGGATAACATAAACAAAAACGTATTAAAGTATTCAAATAAACTATTTTAGTTGTTCCTATTTACAAAATGTTATTTAATTCATGTATGTTTCATTTAGCGATACAGTATTAGTTGACATCAAACTAAAATATAATTGTTTCTTTCATTAAAAATAGTGGTTCCTACAAATGTAAATCAGTAAATTAAAACAAATGTACATAGCCATACTACAATGTACATAGCTCGTTACAGAGCTCAATGTCATGCTACAAGACCTTAGCAGAGCAAGCCTTGAGGTCGGATTAATGATGAATATGTCAAAGACCAAGCTCATGACCAACAGTGTCCGGAGGCATGTGCAGGTGGATGGCGGAGTAATGCAATATGTCCATGAGTAACTTATACCTGGGCCAAATAGTCACCTTCCAGGTCCGACAAGACAAAGAGGTTGCTAGACGCACTGAAAACGCCTGGAGGAGCTATTGGTCTACGAAGGAGTACATGAAGGGAACCCTTCCAATATCTTTAAAACGGAAACTCATGGACATGTGCATTCTTCCAATCCTTACCTATGGAGCACAGTTGGTCTTTGACAAAGGTTCAGAAATCTGCCCTCAAGGTTTGCCAGAGAGCCATAGAACGCAGTATTTTGAGCGTAAAATTAACAGATCGCATTAAAAATACAATACTGCGTTCCAAAACCCAGATAGCTGACGTAGCTCACACCTCCGCCAAACTTAAATGGGACTGGGCTGGGCACGTCTGCCGCATGCCGGAAGACTTATGGGCTAAAATCGCCACCAAGTGGGTCACACAAAACCGAGCGCGGCGTCGCGGCAGACCTCGTCGGAGATGGAGGGACGAACTTGATGTCTCGGATCAGAAGTGGTGGGAGAATGCACAAGACAGGGACGCGTGGAAAAAAAAGAGGGAGGCCTTTGCCCAGCAGTGGGACACTTGAGGCCCTTAATAATACATAGCCATACAAAAGTGAACAGGTAATTAACCTACAGCGACACCCGTGGTATAATATTATCATTTCCGTCCTTGTAGCTGTCGTCTCCCAGCGAAAAAATCAACAATAGCATTATTTTGTAATGAGCCCTGAGATCCCAGGGACTGGTAGACGACGGGATGTTTCGCAGGTGGTATAAGTGCATAACAAGTACCGTGTTCTGGATAAGAAAAAAACTATAAGATTTTTTTTTTGTATTTATTTTACCATTTGTATGGAGCGTTGGCCGACTGGGGCGACCTGCTCCATATATAAAAATACTTTCATGTTTTCATTTCACAAATTGCTATCTCAATATATACTGTGAGTTTGTTGTATTATGTATTTAATATATGTGGCCAGTAAAATTGTTACAAAACTAATATTCATTTCGAAGCGGTATTAAATTAACGCGTAGGTACGTTTATATACTCGTAATGTACATTACTCACACGCTTTATTTCACCGTTAATTAAATAAAAAGAATGTAACATTAATTTATTAAACACGTTTCTGATAATAATATGCATAAAGAAAAAGTTCAAAACGGCAATAGGAAACCAAAGGTATAGGATTTTAATTCATTATCCCAAAGATATAAGAGCAACCGTAGTAGAGAAGTTTTGAGAATAATTCCAGCGTATTCTGTTTTCATTTATAGGCAAATTGATAATGGCAAATTCGAGAAATCAATACTGTAATTGTTTAGTTAAACAAAATCAAAGGAATGCTTTTGTCTTGTACCGATCAATAGAACTAGCAAATTGTGTAGCCTCGAGTACAAAACGGCGATTGTTCACTGAATAATAAATTAGCAGCCGAGTAACGTCAACGCGGTGTACAAAATTAGTACGAAAAACGACACGACTCTGCTCCTGAGTCGAGGGTTCCAAAGAGGCACACGATTTTTAATTTTGATGTATTTAGTGAACATGTCCTTATATCTTGTAGTAAATATTGTAATACGAAACATGGTTAATGTCTAAAATCTGAAATCCGTTTTTAGATTAGGTCGTTCGGTCGTTACTAGAAGGGGTAGAATGTTACATTACGTAACTGGATATCAGCTAAACGAATACATGATAAAAGCAAAGCAAAGGTTTAGTGACTCTATTAGGGTTAGATCGTGTAGTATGATAGTGTGACAAATCGGGCATTATGATATCAAAAAACCTTTTGTTACATTCTTCGACGCATCGGTGGTGTATACACATAAGCCCATTACGCCTGAACGCTCCGTCATCTACAACCTCATTCTAATGTAAGTGCAGTATAGCTAGGATATTCGCGATAAACACTTACCGGACCAAACAAGTCCCGTGGTGTGGTATTGCTTGACATAAGCCTGCAGATCGGAGAGCAGCTGCACCCAGGCGCGGCACCACTCTACGTGCTTCACACCCTTATCCTTCCACTCCTTGAGCACGCGGTTCGTGTAGAACTGGCCAGCATCATTCATCTCCTTAACGTAGGGTGCCGGCGTGGGCGTGATGGCCACCCAGCCAAGAGCGGGAATGCTCTCAGATATAGCTGAGAGGTGATTGAATTGCTTCGACGCACGATTCTTTTCGCGGTACGCCTGGATGGCTGCGATCTGTTCGCTAGTGGGGGCTAGCAGTTGCATCTCCTCGCTTTGCGATGGTTTGCCGCGAGAGCCCGCCAGCTGAATGTAACGCATTTGAGCCCTGGAATTAATATTAGCATAAGAATCCTAGCGAGCACGCCTGGAAGAAACTTTGGAGGATCCTTGTTGTTTAGTAATCAAAGTTATTGTTTGAAATTTGTAACTTTTAGGCAGGTAGGTATGTAACAGAGCTCCGGTTCCGGTTCCGTTAAGTCGGAACTTCCGATTGGTTTTAAACATCCGCTTCGGTTCCGATTCTGTTACTTTTAATAAGGATGTTATGTCGGATGTCACAGCAGCGCAGCGGGAGGAAATGAGCGGCCAAGTTCATACCTGTTGTAATTTAACATCTAAAAGGTGATGCTAAGTAGGTATAACTAGTAAATGATTGTAAAATATCTACTAATTAGGTAAGATTTTTTTTTTGTTGAACACCTAGAGGGTCTAAGTTTGTTAAAGTAAGTACTGCAATACTAAAAACTGATTAATATTTGGATTTTTTATTTAGACTTAGCTTAGACCTGCTCTGCCCTTAACATCTTATCCATCCAGCTCTGCATCCGGTTCCGCATCCGTTTACATTTCCGGCCCTGGTTCCGATATACCGAATTTAAAACATCTGTTTCCGCTTCCAGTTCCGATAAAACTACGTCTGTTACATCCCTGCTTTTAGGTATTCCAGCTGGTATAACGAGATGGTAGGGTTCGTTTAATAATATAATCATAAATCTTACTGGAAAGCATTTCCGACGAGATTGGCGTGAGTGGCGACATCGCCACCTATCTGTTTGGACAGCTCCAAGTACGACCGCAGCGGACCCTGAGACAACAGAAAATACAGGTTTAGTGAAAAAACATTTTCAACAGATCAAGACAAATTCAATCTTAATATTAATGTCTTCTTAAAGACTTTAATAGGGAAAAAGATCCTCTTTTGATAGTGAGGGGAGACTCTTCACACACACCATCTTTGAAGATGCAGATTTGTTTGCGATATTTTTCCATGTCGATTCTTGGTACCTAGTGCCAGCCGGGGTTGAAACTTTCAACCTCAATTTTGAAGCTGCATATCGGAACCTAGAGCTACCACATCTTAAAACAGAAACAAGAAAATAATAAACCGGCCAATTGCGTGTCGGACTTCACACGTTTAGGGTTCCGAACGGACCGCAAAATTAAGTTGGTTTTAAAAATAAGGAATTTCAAATAAATATCTGATTTATCAATTTCAATACTAATGTGTTGATAACACATTAGTATTTGTTAGTAAAATATATGTAATAATAAACATTATCGCCAAATTTCAAATTCATAGGTCAATGGGAAGTTTAAAAAATCTTCGTAAGGAAATTTTGTGACAGACGACGGACAGACGGACGCGAGAGTGACAGCAATAGAGTTCCGTTTGGACCCTTCGGGTACGGAACCCTAACCAGAAAACACTTACTCAAAAAGGAGAAAAAAAACTGGCCAAAAACCAAGCACAATTAGGAACTCTTCTTAAACTAATACTACTTACTAATCTACATTTAAAACAACTGTGTATAGTGTGTATTATAAAACTCAAGGCACTTACGTCCTTTACGGCAATTTTTCAGCGATAATTTAAAAACATTTTTAGATCATAACTATCTCTTTTATTATTATCTATTTTATCCACGGTTCGAAGGTTGGAAGCGGGACGCACAATTTTCATGAACCGTGATAGTTAGACAGTTGAAATTTTCACAGATGATTTATTTCTGTGGCCGCTATAACAACAAATACTAAAAAACAGAATAAAATAGATATTTAAGGGGGCTCCCATACAACAAACGTGATATTTTTGCCGTTTTTATAGAGAATGAGTCCGACTCGCACTTGGCCGGTTTAATTTTCTGACACTACTGACTGTCTACACGAACCGCCATCTTAAGCTTCGAAAAGGAGAACGCGCCTCCAATAACAAATATGCCAGATCAAAAACGTATCCCATTTGCGGAGAGATCGCGCCCAATTAAACAATTCAACCCGCAATCATCTAACTGTAAACTTTACAGTGTTAAAGCACCGTATCTAGCTAGGTATCAACACTGATGAGAGTAGACTAGATAAAACTAAGAGTGCGCAATTTTTTACTTAACAAACAAGGAGGTAATCCCAATCTGAAATGAAAACATGAGGGGGTTTTTACAGAAACCAATTTTGGTATCAGGTATGCAGGAGTAAGTCACCCGTGTCAAATCACTTAACACTTTTACCACCATCCTATGATATATCAAAATGACTGTAAATGACACCCGAGTGTGAGTGAGTTGAAAATTGCGAGTAACATTTTTTTTACATTCGGCGGTTAAAGGGCTACTGATATCTTGTCAGTGACTCTATTTATAACAAGTACCTATGCTATTAATGAAAACCATATTTGAATAGCTTTGAACTCTTATCAAAAACGGATGATTAGTTGGTGTCCTTAAAAAACAAAAACCTTGACGTTAAATGATAAGAATGTGTACTGTACTGCCTAATTAAGCTGTTTCCCAGATGTTTTTAGACAAATGCAAATACTGTTTCCGACGACTGGTTTTGATGTTTTACTTGGCTAACAAGATTCAGCTAAACCTAAAAAAATAACTTAAATAATTTGATGTAATAAATGAAACTGATATAATAACTTATTAATCTGATACAATAAACTAATTTGAGATCTGTGTTAATGTTAAGTGATATTTGAACGCTGCGCTTGTTCAATTTGCATTTAACTGTAAATTATAACGAACAGGCGTTAATAAATGCGGCCGCTCCGTATGAATTATCAGGTTTCTCGGTTCTTGCACATAATTATTATTTTATCGAATTACAATACCTATCATATATACAGAAATAGGTTTTATTTAACTGGCCGACATATTACCCTATTCCTAAGTGGACTGCAAATGAAATACTTTTATATGAGCGACATAGATTTGGGCGTGTAGTCACTATTTTGGTATTTATTTTCGTATGCTCGATTTATTGAGTACAACAATATATTTACAATTTGATTGATTACTCAATCGTCCAAAGCTTGTTAATGACGAAAAGAAAAGCATAAATAAGTCAAAAGAAAACGAACGATTGACAAGGTACAGACCTATCTACTAATAAACCAACGATAATATTACTTATTAGTTCTGTGGTAGCTACGGATATCGAGAAGCCAAGATATTTCCTGCTGCGCCTAACGCTGTCATAGCAAAGCCGGGATTAATTGCTCAACTCAATCATTCGATGCCCTTAGAGAGCTCAATAAAGTAAATCCTGGATAAAATATCTGTAAATTTCAATGGAAGCGTTGAGTTATGTTTACGATACTTAAGAGTTCTTATCAGTTAAAAAACGTTCATCTATTTAGACGATTTTCTGGTTGAATTGAAACATATCCATATTTTCTCAGTGTTACTATCTAGAACAGGACTATTACGACATAATGTCATAATTTTTTAATGCAGTTTTATTGGATTTTTCATTAAGAAATATCTTTTCAAATATCACTCCAAATCAACCATTGTCAAGCTAAAAACTGTATTTTTAGCTTAAATTCTAATACATACAATACATTAAAAAAAACGTAGCCAGTTGCTATCTAAAACTTTAATAAAATCATCGTATTCTTTAATCAATTTATTGATATTATCAATACTTTCGTCATAACTTGAATTCAAAACATTTTTAAACTTATAAGGCCTCTTAATATTGAATGTAATTAACGAGTATCGGTCCCTGGCCTGAGGCAGTTGGAAGCAACTTCAAAGCTGCTACATAGCCCCGAAGGAATATAATCTCCTTGTTAAAATATTAGCATTATGGAATAATATAAATTACGGCTTTAAGACAAAACAGAAAAATGTTAGGAACGAGTATATGTGTTAGCCATAACAATATAAACAAATATGTTTAAGGGAGCTTAGGGACTAGAAGATCATCTATCTTCTATCTTCTATCTAATCTTCTTCTTCTAAATATATAAAAGAAGAAGTCCTGATCTACCATCAACGCACAGCTGAAACTACTGGACCTAGAAACTTCAAATTTGGTCCAGAGCTTACTTTTATGACGTATTCAAGGGATAAGACGGGATTTTTGGAAATCCCACCCCTAAGGGGATCAAATAGGGGTGCAAAGTTTGTATGGGAGATTTTTTTTTTTTGAGCTGAAGATTTAAAAATTCGTAAAAAGGTTACGAACTTAAATCCAAAGAAAGTGTTTTTAGCGTTTTGTAAAATTCTAACCCTAAGAGGGTAAAATAGGGGTGTAAAGTTTGTATGGGAGAAACTTCTGTTTTAGAGTTAGAGACTTAAAACTTCGTATATAGAATCTCTGTTTAAATAAAACAAAACTTATTTCAGCCTTTTTCTAAGTTGCTCCCCTAAAGGGGTGAAAAGGGGGTTCCAAGTTTTAAAACTTTGTATATAGACTCTTTGTTTGAATACAACAAAACGTATTCCAACGTTTTTCGAAATTGCTGCCCTAAAGGCGTGAAAAGGGGGTTCCAAGTTAGTACGGGGAGCAAATATTTTTTGAAGTGAGAGATCTAAAGTTTGTACATATACTCTCTGTTTAAATACAACAAAAAATGTTGCAGCATTTCTCAAAATTGCTCCCCTAAAGGGGTGAAAAGGGGGTTCTCAATTTTTGCGGGATGCAAATCTTTACTTTTCTTAAAAATCGATATGGGTGACGTTTTCGAGGTTCCTTGAGGCGCCGATTACTCCAAGATGGTGGACTTTTGTTTTTATTAAAAATTGATATGGGTGTCATTTTTGTAGTTTCTCGGGGTGCCGATTACGAAAATGACATCCGTACATACCTACATACGTAGGTGCAACTGAGAATCTCCATTTTTGTAGACGGTTAAACATTACGCTTACTACGCGGGTGAAGCCGGGGGAAAAAGCTAGTATTATGATAATGAGTTTGTAATAAAATATTATCTCAGTGGCTAAATATTACCTCGACGCAATGGTAGCATGAGTACGAATGAACGAAGTGAAGCCAAAAGCAGACAGATAATCTTCACGAACATATTTTTAACATTCAAATGGGAAATATGTATCAACACCGTTGTTAACAATAATACTTGGACTGTCATTTACGTTTCTCACCTCAGCCCAGGCGAGCCAGTGGGTCACCTCTAAGACACAATCCACTATTTATTTATTTATCTGTCCCTTTATTGCACAAAAAGAACATAAGTACAAAAGGTGGACTTAATTCCATTCATTCAGTCGAGCATAGGGCCAAACAGAAACTTGCAAATGTGGGTGCAATGAGAAAATAATTCATAAAAGTTGAATGATTTCAAAAGAATAAACATTAATATTCGTAACTAACATACATTTACCACGGAATAATATGTACAAATACATACTTAAACATAGCAATCAATTCTTAAAGTTTGAACTAAATTTAAGGCCCGGTTCACATTGCTGACTGCAGCACTATGCCCATACAAAGCTTATTCAAGGTGTATTTTTTTTTGGTAAGTCTATATAAAATACTTAATATCACGAATAAAGGTACCAATTAGGTATTAAATTTTTGCTAATAGATGGATTCGGTATAACGCCTAAAAGTAGGAAAACCGGTCTTGGTCCTGTCAACCTGACGTCTGATATGCTGACCACTTTATTTTAAATTTTTCTCGATTTTTAACGAAGCGAGGTACTAATTATTTTATGTCAGGTACCAAATAGTACTAAAAAGGTACTAAATCTTGGAGTTAATGAAAATCTAACATGTTCCTGTCATCCTAACGCTCACGAACTAACAGTTGGAAGGTATTTTTTTTATATTTTCCCTCATAAATCGAAAATGACTAAAAAATAAACAGTTTTAGAATGTGTAACTCAAACCCTTTCATATGACACCCCATTTGACATATTGACTAGACTTTCAAATTTTGAACCACCTGTAATTCCATATCTGTAATTTTTCACAGAAAATAAAAAAATATATAAAAAGAAACATGTTCTATGCATCTAGATTACCCTTCTTTATAACTGTATCAAATAGATAGCATAAACAGTTCTTGAGATATTTAGCGTTGTGACAGACAGACAAAGTGAAACCATAAGGGTTTCTTTTTTACCATTTTGGTACGGAACCCTAAAAAAGCGGTATCCTTGTTACGATCTTGATAAACATGAACAATAAGGGTTTTCAAGAATTTAAATGCTTTGACAGGTACCAGGTCAGAATGCGGTCTTGTCTTGGTTATTTATTGTGCCAGTAACAGAGTAGAGTAATAGTGCTAGCAAAAGACAGAGATATGATTAATATCTAAGCTGCGCTACAATGCCTGGAGAAGTTGTCCTGAGCTCCTGAACTGTAAAACATATAGGTATTCATTTCATACTGTACCAAACTAAAGGTAAACTTTATATATGGCATCAGCAGTAATCTCATACAGAACTGTCAACGGAGGGTTTTACAGGCTGTTGAAACACTTGAAACAATGGATTAACTTACCTGAATAATGTCTTGGAACCCGTTGACACTCATGTTGTCGGTGAGGATGGGCTCAGGGTGTTGTTCGTACGGGGCAGGCGACGCGGGGGTCGCGGGAGTTACTGGGGGCGAGCGCGGCGGGGTCGGCGAACGCGCGCGCAGCAGCGGCAGGCGTTCCAGGCGCGAGGTTACTCGCTCCAGGCGCTGAATCAAAGCCTCGAGCTCCGCTGCGGGACTGTGGGACGCAGCTGCAGACTCGGGTTCACCACCTGTTAAATCACACCATCTCATATGAAGACTCTCATCTTACTAGCCGGAGGCCTTTAAATTTTGCGTCAAGGTGAACCTGAATAAATAATAGAACCTGGCCTGGCAAAACTTTTTACATTTTATATTGCGCTGACGAATATCTTATACCTTGTTAAGTAATACGAGTTTACGGTACGTACGTAAACATCATCATTAATAGGTATTTAGTAAATTTTATGGCTGATGTTTCTGAGTCATCGAGACTCGAGTTCTATCATCGCGGGATGACTCACAGTCACATTCTGAACAAGATAGCTTTAACTGAGGTCAGGCAGAGGGAAAGACAATAAAAAACGAATGAACAATAAACACTCCCTCTGAGATCGTCAGGAACTCTATATACAATGATATTCATTAAATTATTTTTCAATTCGGAAGAAGGAAAGCTGGACTACGTTTTCATTTCTGTGAAGGTGTCGGGAAGAATAAAAATATAGCTTTGTTTAAGCTATCCAAAAACACAAAAAATATTCTTATAACATAACTCAATGAAAAACATTTTTTTTATTATTCCTGATAAAATTACGTTAATACAGAATAAATTCAAGAACGGATTGTTGTTTCAATTCAATATCAAAGATATATATTATGATATCCATTAAACATCCATTTCATACAACTTTCTTTTCATCAGTTAGACGGATCGCGATAGACTCCTCCCTAAATACATAAATTAGGTACTAGAAATTTGTCATATTCATATATTAATGGTAATCAGAGGGGTAATTTCGTTACGAAAGGTAATGAAATTGATATCTAAAAACATTTACACATTTTTGCCCCTACACAAAAACGTGGCTAAGTTTGCTTGATACTGTGAATTTAATGAGCTATAGGCTATTTTGTAACGGTGAACCAAGCGAGAACACTATTTCTCTAATAAACATCCAGGCACAAAATGACGATAATGTATGTATTTAAGAAAATAGAGTCAGGAATAGTTAAAAATAAAAATACTAAATCAATGCCTTTATTACTAGTGGCTCTGTGAGCTGTAGACCTCGTGAGTGAGTTTTTTTATCATTTCCAAAATCTGACATTATAAAAAAGATCAATTGTGAATATCGAACCTGCTAACAAAATTTCACGAGAATCGGTTGAAAAATGCGACCTGTAGAGGAGAAAAAACCGTTGAACTAATATATATTTTTTTAATTTCCAAAAACTTATTCGACGAAAACAAACTATATTTATCCAACCTGCTCACAAAATTTCACGAGAATCGATTGAGAAATGCGACTTGTAGAGGAGAACAAACCGAAATTCGGACGCAGAAACTTACAAAATCTTTAAAATAAAAATTTGGTTTTGAAAATTTCCAAGAACTGACTCGACTAAAAAAATCTATATAATTACAGGACCTGCTCACAAAAGTTCACGAGAACCGTTTGCGAAATGCGACATGTAGAGGAGAACAAACCGTGGAACCAATGTATTTTTTTTTTATTTCCAAAAACTTATTCGACAAAAGAAATCTGTATATTTATCCAACCTGCTCACAAAATTTCACGAGAATCGGTTGAGAAATGCGACCTGTAGAGGAGAACAAACGGAAATCCGGACATACAAAAGCATTTTTGTCGATGCTGAAGCAGACCTTCGGTAAAAACAGATTATACCCTATGTCACTTCCAATGTAATGTAGACCGGACGATAGATACCTCATATGACAAAAACACTTTAAACAAATTTAGGCTGCAAAGAGAATGGCAAAGAAATAGACATATCCACAAACATACATACACTCGATAAACATTACCCCCTTCATTCTATGGCAGTCAGATAATGAAATAACTAAGGTATGATTTAATTACGATATTACCTAATAGCCAGTGGAAAAAGACCGTACTATGATTATGGGTACTTAAGATACTACGCAAAAAGGACCGATTTAAACGAATTTAACTCGTCTAGAATAAATGGTTTAGTTTCGTTTAGGGGACAATCGTAAGAGTAAGAAATAAAATATGAAGAAGTTCGTAATTTTAATCAGAAATCCATACCAGTCATCTCATCGAAGATTGTGTTGACAGCGTCCGCGACATCATCCTCAGAGAGATTACTCCGTGCTTCAAACATTTCTATTAAATGCCTCATATTTCTCCGCAAACCAGACCCTTGGCTATCCGTCATTGTTCGTTCACTAACAAAGAACTAACAAAATGATACACAATTTACGAAAGATTAGTTACACCTGCGCTGACCGCGGTTGTGGTGTGTAGAATCATCTGTGAGCCTCACTTCAAGGAAACTGATTCGATGTTTGCTATTATCGACAATTCATAAAAGATAACAATGATAAAAAATGTTTCGATTTAGTCAAATGGTTATCGTAAGACAACAGAGATAATGTGTCGGTATGATAAATATGTTTATTTTGAAAAACTAAAAAGTGGTATGACGAAATGGTTAAGGGCAGGTTTTTTTTTTAATATAAAACACCGGCCAAGGGCGTGTCGGACTTCGCACTTTTAGGGTTCCGAAGCAACCGCAAAATTAAGTTGGTTTTAATAGGAAAAACAGGGAAATTTCAAATAAATTATCTGATTTATCAATAATATCAATTATACGTAATAATAAACATTATCACCAAATTTCAAGTTCATAGGTCAATGGGAAGTTAAAAAATTCTTCGGAAGAAAATTTTGTAACAGACGACGGACGGACGGACGCTTGAGTGACAGCAATAGTTTCGTTTGGACCCTTTGGTACGGAACCCTAAAAATGCGTGAATTCGTATTGTTACGTTAATAACAAATCGAATACGCCAGATATTTGTCCAAGATTGTTACTTAAATAAGTAGTATCAACATTTCTATTAAACAAAAGAGGCAATTCACAACTCATTGCCGCTTAGAACACGACTTCTAAGCGGTAAACGGTTATTATTACAGGAAAGGGCATTAATTCAATGTAATGTTACCTGAATTGTGTGCGGGTTAGCGACGTGTCTAAAACAGCTTTATGCATTACATCATACGGTACCCTTACACCCTTCTCCATACAACTAACCGTAAATAAATTATTTATTTAACCCTAACAATTTTAATTACAACTACTTTAGGTTGGGAAATATATATATCAAATTACATTACGACGAGAGGACTAAGCTAAGTATAATTATCATATTTTCCTTAGAATAGAATTTCCTAAAAATATCACATGCGGTATATAACGGGAATCCAGCTGGTCACATCTGGATAATTCTAACATTTGCCTTATTCCAACATAGCGTAGGCCATACGGTCATCAACCTATTCAATCTAAAACTAATTAAATTTTAATGAGACTATACGTAGTATTGTGTTTCGTATGCTGAATGCTAAGAAATTAGATCTAAACTTTTCTTATTATATCACATTAGGTAAATCACCCGCATAGTTTCCAAGAGTAGCTAAGGCTGGCTGGCACTCGTGTTAATGACTTACTAATGGCGAATTAAAATGCAAAAGATTCTTTTCACTGAGCACTACGTATACGTGTACGCGTATTTTTGTATGCCATTAATCGCTCTTGAAAATTACGTTTCATTACACTATATTAAAACATTTTGTTTTTTTCGTTGTTTTACTATACGTAGAAACATAGAGAACTCTTTATCTACTCGTACCATGAAGTAAAAATAAGACTGGAGCCGGCAATACACACATAGAAAGATGTCTGAAAAAGATGTAAGCATAAGATGAAGACACGTTGGAGCGAGGTACAATGACATATCTCCTGTCCCTAATCTAAATATATAAAATCGCGTATAAAGCCGTAATATCTGTCACAAACACCGAAACTTCATGATTGCCTTTGCTGTCACCACGTAACACGACAAAGGGTGAGATATCATAACCGTGCTAATGGACGTATCAGTCTTCTGATACATCTCAATTTAGTCAGGTTACCATAAGTCTGTCCCTTTTGGTCATTCGCTAATCCTCCTATAGGATCCTCTTTAACGACTCGTACCAAATATATGTCAGACTGTTTCGAGAGGTCTACTGACACTTAAACGATTATTGAGCACATACACTTTCCATGTGCGTGCACTCTGATCTGCTCGGTACTCTATGACGAGTATTAATGCTATAATACGATACTTTGCCTACACGGCGGTTTACCTGAACCTACTACAAACAAACTCACTTTAATGAATCTCAAACACCCTTTTATCTGTTTTACTGAATTTACTCGTAATTTAGAAGGCTAAGTAACTAGTAACGTAAACTAATATAATTACCGGAGTACCTGGATGTATAAAGATAGTTCAATTTGCTCTCAAGCTTAAAAATTACTTTAGGTTGTTGTTAACTTTGCAATTAAAGGCGTGACCTTACACTTTTGTTCGTCGCTTTACGAGGGTGATGTATGTACCTAAGGGACATGGAGCATACATTTTATAACAGTCTCTACCAAAATATACGAGCAAGCTGGGAGGGCAGACCTTGCACTCTATGAATATAAAGATAACAAATTCACACTCAGCTGATGCGTAACGGTTAATTTTAGATTCCAGCTGCCAAGATTATTTTCAACGTAACCTCATTGCAGTATAAGCTATTTGCACTAAAAACAAAGGTAGGCTAGACGCAAATAAATTCAATACGAAGGGAAGGAAACAAAACATCCTTATCAGTGAACAAGGCAAAAATCCCTTCTATATAGGCGGTTAATCCATATGCGGGCGCAGCCAGAATCTGAATGTAGATACTCGTAGATATAGCCACACTGTCAACGCCGATATTAACTTCGTTATACAAATTCGCGTCGCATAATCGTATTCATAAATCGGTTTGAATTAAAAGATAAAACTAATACCTATCTGCATCCGCAAAGTGATAACCTAAAAATGTAAAAATAAAACAATGAATACTTGCATAGGTTAGCTTTACCAAATCGATATTTTACAAATTCAATATTCACTAAATCCATACACCATTTAGTTCGGAAGATTTGAAGGCCTAAAGTAGATAGATAGTGTCCAAAACAACCCGGGATTTCCTGACGCGCATTATAAAGGGGTTATTATCGAGCAGAAAATTTCAAACGTCCTTGCTCACAACGAGCGAAGCGAGCAGCCACCTTGCTGCATCATTAAATGACACCAAGTTGGTTGAATTATTTCACTGGCCTAGCGACCACAAAGCGCTAAATAGTAACCGTAGCCCGGCGGTAAACCGCGGTACCGCGAACCATGTAATAGCGAGAGCATGGTTAAATATTATCGTACAATACGTAAGTAAATTAACCTTTTATGAAGTTGAGCAAAATTGATAGTACTTTTAATTATGTGAATTAAATTATATTGTAAAAGTGCTATCGCGGCCTACTTGCAGAATAGAGTTCAATTATTTATTATAAAGGGACCTTTGTAAAAGCCCACGTCGAAAAGTTAAAACGAACCACACCCACCAGTTTTGTTGAGATAATTAAAAGATAAAGTAGCGCAAAGGGTCTTAATTTTGGCTAACGAACGGCTAAGCTAAAAAAGATTCATTAAATATTTTACAGAGTTGGTCGGAGAAATCAGTTAGGTCGGGTTTTATAAAGATCCGTTAGACCAAATGTCAGATCAAATTTCAGTAACTCAGTACATTTTTTGACATAACAAACCGACATAAGGTGTTACTGATCTTTATAAATCCGAGCCTTAGTAAATAAGAGTCAGTTTTCTGCCAGTATATAGATACATATATGCGTCCTAGATACCATCTGTTGCACATGTCATTGAGTATGCCGTGTACCGGCATCTTACTGGTGGGCCATATATGTTAACATGACCCATATTAGGTAACCTCTTACCGTAGGTAGGTATTTCGTAGATTGTACGTCTATATATTCATGGATAACTAAAATACTGTTATATACGAAATAAGGTTTTCTACAATTTGTGTACCGGCGGTCGGCTAACAAGCGGCAGGCGCTAGTTCTCGAGGAGGCCGTGGTTACGTTATGGAGAGTAGGCTAAGGGTTTGCAAGGCCACGCAAATGAGTAAGAGCCTCTTAGCCTGTTCCATATAGGTAGATTAAAATACAGTAACAACACATGCCTTTTAAGAGCCGTACGTAACCCTACAACTTAGTACCTATACCTATACATTTTTAACGAGTTCCGGCTTGAAATTCTCGGCGTAAAATTTTAATCTTCATATCATTAGAAGAGATTTATTTTGTACCAGTCTTGAAATACTAGTTATATTAACATTTTTAGAGATAAGTATCAATATAAAAAAGAAATGACCTTTAAAAATGGAACACACTGGATGAATGGAAAATAATGTTTTCTGAATGTTGCTTTAGAGTATTCACGGTTATATTTACGCATGGGATGGGATTCGTGCCAGGTCAGAATAAAGCATTCGTCCCACAAAATGTGACTCTAAAACGTTCAGTAATAAATGACAGCTAGAAATAACTTATTATTCGATGCCGTAAGGTGAATTTATAAACTCTCAAA
This sequence comes from Epiblema foenella, assembly GCA_963556455.1. Taxonomy (NCBI): domain Eukaryota; kingdom Metazoa; phylum Arthropoda; class Insecta; order Lepidoptera; family Tortricidae; genus Epiblema; species Epiblema foenella. The sequence goes on from OY747102.1 coordinate 14,043,496, forward strand.
TAAGGCGTTAAAGTTTTGTCAAGCGATTCAAACGATAAACATGCATCGCTCAAGTTAGATGATGAATTAAAAACCAATCAAATGCGAGTCTCACCCGCGCATCGAGGGTTTGGTTGACCATAGGCAAGCCTCTTCATAACCTACCTCCCAGTGATATGATTGTGAACTGGACGAGATCTCTTGGAGATAAGAATTCAGAATTCTTGGCGCAATGATGCAAGCGACTGTACTTATTTACTAAGCAATCTCACAAATCCATACATTTTAGTTGACCCCGAATTCTTAACAGCTATAGTAGGCAGATATCAAAGCGCAATCTATTTAATCTCATATATGTATTAAACATTAAAATTATTACGGCTCCATGGGTCAGCAAGTTATGGCTTCAGTCAGGCTAAAACGTTAGTGGCTGAAATGCTTTTATTTTGATTGACAAGAGTCACTTTGGTTTTGAGATCAGAAATAATACCAGTCACAGATATTCGAACTAAATCTTAAAATAGGTAATAGCATAGTATAATATAGTAACATAGCATAGCATAGTAACATAATCAAGTAGAAGCGAAATCGCTCAATGAATAAACTTCGATCGTAAAAATAAAAACTAATAATGCAAAAACCTACTTTATCTTAGTCACGATAAGACTCAAAGTAGTAAATTGTATAAAATTATGGTCATTAGCTTCACTTCAACTTTACCGAATGTCATCGGTATAAAATGACACGCTAATGCCCGATATTGGCAACTGTCTATAGATTCGCCTCACCATACGACCTTATTATATGTTAACCCTGAGATTCGTGTGTATATTCGGAGGTCAGGCTTATACTGGTTCTTCTGCGACGATTATTCCGTACGTCAGCAGGCATTGCAAATATCTACGTGACTCTGGTCTGGTTCAAAGATTAAACTCCCACCCCCGAATTCATCAATTTGAGGGATGATTCAAGGGATAAAAAGTATATGTTAATCCAGGCTAAAAACTCTATATCACGTTTCATCATAATCCGTTTAACCATTACTGCGTGATTGAGTTACAAACATCCTAACTTTCCAATTTATAATAAGGATATTTATTTTGATTTCATTACAAATGTACAGTTTTCAGATTTTTCCCTGTACTTGTAGTATAAGACGATATTATTACTTGCCAAATTTCATAGTCCTAGGTCAACGGGAAATACCCAGTTTTGATTCCCGTGAGTGTCAAATATACTATTTTTGCGGCATAAACGGCCGTATCATTTTTTATGTTATCTTAGAAGTTTGGTATTTATTGTAAACTAGATACCTACACGCGTTCCCGAGAAAATGGGGTTTGACAGACACGACATTCAAACAGACGGACAACAAAGTGATCCTATAAGGGTTCCGTTTTTTTTTCTTTTGTGGTACGGAACACTAAAAATAGTAAAAAGTTAGATGCGAATGCTACAAAACTGGTTATCTTGTTTCTGTAGCATGATAGCATCACCAATCACCATGTTGTTTTGATACACTTATGAAGATTGTAATTTTACCATTGTTCAGTACTTTTATTTCACGAACGCGGGTATAAATTGCACATTGCCTATGTGTGCGTCAGCGTAGGAGCTATGAGTTCACATTGTCTGCATATGTGTTCGTATGTATCACAACTACAACTATGGGTAATGCACGTGAGATAAAAGTACTGTATCTATAAGAAATATGGTAGAGACAGTAGATGTATACAAGTAGAGACTGAAAGACAGACATGTCCTACAGATATCAAGCAACCAAAATGACCGAGCAGCAATGACTCGGTACCTATTAAACAGTACATCGAATAATTTACACATCAGTAGAGCTGCTGACAATACTGAATAGTAGTCTACAGACCATTAGCCATCCAACCAAATCGAGTTCAAACGAATCTCACTGTACGAACTACATAGTAGCAGTAGCACAAAAAGAAAATCATTTATTTGGTATACCTAATGGATATACATTAACCGTAACCAAAATAGATTTTGCATTATCAGGCGTTTTATGGTCGAAATAACCCTTTTAAGAAGCTTTCTACAACCTTTTAAAGAACCCTTAGTTGGGAAAGTGTCTTAACCAGCACAAAATACTACATCACTTGAGAAACATCCTTACCCGAGTATAATAAGAGAACACACCGCATATATTAAGACTCAATGAATAATCGTTGATTTTCTATACGGCTAATTTATATGAGTGATATTTTGGGTTGTGATTCATTTGATCATCAACTTCATTCACTTAATCATTACCTTGCATCTATAAAAGCAGATGATTTGGCGTGGTCAAGTTCTTATCCCACCCATTACATTATTTGAATGAGCAACGAGCATCATTGAGTACACATGAGACTTGCCAAGAAAACTAAGTAGCGAAAAGTATGACACAGAAACAATATCAGTTTCCCACTCGAAACCTTGCAATTGTTTTGCATTTGCGCTATGCTATCCCATGTATATGGTATGGTATGTCGGTAAGGAAGTTTTAAATTTTACTTTATTATTTTCTCAAACATACTCTGAAACACCGTCCTTATTTTTATAATTGTGAAAGTAATTAAGTTATAATAAAGCGCCGCGTTTTGGGACCGATGATTGAAACGATATTAGATCTTGGCATAATATCACCGGCCTAACAGAAAAGGATTAGTACTACTACTGTTAGGTGAATTGGTATTATGTATCAAGCATTTACAATACATATGCAGTTTTCTAAAGTAGTCATAAATAATATTGATTAGACAGTGTATGAAATCAACGGTATAAATAATATTAGTGATGTAACCGGGAAACAGCGCCAAAGCTTACACACGTCACAAGACTCATAAGTTACGCCCCGTACTATCAGACCAGACCAATGACCATCCCATGTCTCTGACAGCGAAGTTATAAACAAGTACCATTAAACCGCAGTTACACGGTTATATAGACAACCATTACAGCAACCAACAGGAAAATAACTGAACTAACGAATTTAAAATCGTAAATTTTAATTCCTTATTTATTTGACACTAGAAGACCGTTATTTCGAGATACTATGTATAAACTGTCTAACGAAGGCACATTATGGTGAAAATACATAAATTCAGCTCTTACCGTTCAATACAGATCCGTAAAAAAGGGCACATTCACATCACAATATTAGAACACTGCCTATTGTTTAGTTCTGATATAATCACTAGCGATGCGCGTGCGTCGGCCTGGCCAACACTGTCTGGAGTGTAGTCGCCGAGCGGATGCGGCCGTGATACTCAACCGGCTGCCAGCGCTCCGTCATTCCGTACTGTACTCACTCGCCCTCTCGAATCGAAACATGCCAATGACTCACTGCGGTGATGACGTACGACAAGTAATAATCAGTATGAGCCATATCAGCTGCATAAGAAATGACATTGGCATTCAATACAAGCAAATGAACCGTTACGTCACTATTTAAAAGTACTAGTGTTCAGTGGAATTGACATAATGAGAGACTTCACTGTTCTCATTTGATTTTATTTTTTTAGACTGACGCACAGAGACCTTATACATCTCTGAGGATATTTATTTATTAGATTTTATTATTTTCATGTTGACGTGTTATAGATATAGCTCAAAACATTTTATTATGATTAGTGTACCTACTTTATTACCTTTTATCTTGACGCTTAGAGACCTTATACATCTCTAACAAATCTCGATTGTTATTAGTTTCTTAGTCTTATTTTTGACATGTAACACTACATTTAATTAATGATACTTTGATTATTGTATTATTTTTATTTGATGTACCTAGATAGATTTTAACTTGTAAATGTGCCCTTGAGGCCTATTTGCAGAATAAATGTTTTGATTTTGATTGATTTTGATTTTGATGCGCGTTTTTAGAAAAAGAGTATTCTTATATAAAAAAAATTAACTGGCCTGTACACATACGATGAAGGTAACGCTTTCATCCAATCTTGAATTTCCAGTCCAAATCAAGCGGTGGGGCAAATTTATCCATCAACTTTCGTACAAGTGCAAAAATAAAAGTAAAAGTAAAACTGTTTATAAAGTGATTTTAAAGTGTTTTACAACAATTATAACAAAAGCTTAAAGTTGAACAAACACTGCGCCATTCATAAATTATTTCATCCATTCTGTTAGCTGTGACCCCATACACTAACTAGACTTGGCTTGTATGACGTGTATCGTACGCTGAAGTGTAAGTACATAAATTCTACATGAGAGCTTTTCGCTAGTGGCGTTGCAGGACGAAAATTGATCTACTACCAAAACTTCAGACTAGTTTTCGCCTAAAATAGGTAAATACGAGTAAGTAATTTTTAGATACATAGGAGTAATCATCTACAAAGATACGCCAAAATACTAAATCCACTTACTTTAATGCATAGATATCATTATAACTTTCCTAAAAAAACCATTAGGTACTTGAGTGACAAGGAAAAGAAAGCACAGTGACTGACTAGGCGATTACATTATCAAATAGGATCATTTATTTTAATGCGAAATCGGCATAATTTGCGAGGGATTTAGATAATCTATTAAGTGGCAACTCCCGAGAAGGCTCATCCAAGTTGTAAATTAAGTGCACTTGAAAGCAAAAGTCACGATCGAAAGTTTAAACACATTTACTCCGACAGGACTCAATTTTCTATATATAATGCAGACACTATATTAATAAATTGACAAAAAAGCCCATTTTCACGATACTCTACTTAGATTGTAGAAAGATTGTCCAAGAACCCTCTTTTAACGATGGGAAAATGCATTTACACATCCCGCCTGGTAAGGGTACCAGGGCGGGTAGGACGAACTAACTGCGGCAAACACCTTGGACTACCGTCTAAAACCCCAACGAGTGCCAGCCCGCCTTGTAGAGTTGGACGCCGCAGGGTCACCATCGGCATTCAACCGCGTGCGTCCCGGCGGATAACGGCCTCCAGATCTTACGCGCCAGTAGAATGGGCACATTGACTTCTGAGGGATCATATTTGCAGGGTATCCCCTAACCCCCGCACAGTCCCACTACGGCGGAGGCAGTAAATCTCGCTGCATAAAACTTTTGAAAAAAGACATTCATCCAAAAAAAACGGGCCGTATACCACGCGCTTTCCAGTGAGTTCGCTTTATATATATACGTTTACAAAATTTTGTTTTTTTTACTTTTCATTGCCTATGATAAAGAAAACTTAAAATAGGTTACAATTTCCCGCCAGTGCTATCTATCTCGCGCACATATATATTAAATGTAACGTCACAATTGTTGAATAATTGCCATTAGGAGGATTATGTGAATCCCATAACAGAAGTAAATACGATAGTTTAAAGTGCCACCCAAATGTTTATAATAACTATCACGTTAAAATAAAGTAGTGCGTACGTTCAATAACCCTTCGTATTAAAATAGAGGTAAAACCTATATTGGAATCCTAAATGTAAACGCCGACTCACAGCCTTTGGAACGTACGAAACTTGAATAGAGGCATTACTCGTAAGGTATAGCTAACTTGGGTACCAGCCAAGAGTAAGACATTGATTTTTCTCCCTCTAAAACATAAGCCTTTACAAACAACAGCTCCTTTGACAAAACAAAACAATATTGTGTATGTATCAAAATTAATACAATTATTCATCAAATCATCATCTACAACATAATTTTTGATCCCTGTTGTTTTATGTTTATATATTTCACTAGTTATTGCCTGCGACATCGTCCGCAGTTTCTCCGTAGATCTCAACAAATGTCGTCTGGGAAAAATTGCATAAGCATAGAGTCTGGCTAATGAAAGCTGAGACTAGAAAAAGGCGGAAATTAAAAAAATCCAAGTGGGTCAAGGCTGTGTATAATGTGACAAAACAATTATGATACTTGAGCAACAAAATAAAATATTCGCACTACATAGTTCCGTTACATTCTGTGCTATAATATTATTACCAAAACGAAGATTAATGATTTATTTATAGATTTATTATATTTAAATATTCCGAGTCTTTTATGGAAGTAGCAATTCATGAGGAATAATGTACTAACTATGATACGATGTGCTATATCCAGTTACTGACCCGTAAAGGAACAAGAAATGTTTGTCTCCATTGACACGGAAATTAAGTGACGTCTGACACATTTGACGTAGATATTATAGTTGCCATACAAGCATATTGCTAATAGTACCTAGTATGCCCAAACGTATTAAGCAGGAGTCGGCGATGACCCGTTGGAGCGTAAAGGTCAAACTCACCGGATTCAGCAACAACGGGTCCAAGAGGATCGAACCGAACACGGTGCTCGACGGCTGCGCGCGCGGCGCACACCAGGTCCGAGAAGAAGCGATGCCTCCGCAAAGCTAGCTCGTCCCGCCCTACCGGAGTTGCGGGCGACTCCGTCGGCTTTTCACACTCTTTAGACTCTGGTATACTTTTTTCGAAAACATCATCATCATCAGAATTCGGTTCTTGAGTTAACCACTTTTCGCCACTCCCGGTACTAACACTCGTTTTAAGAATGCCGGTAGATTTACGTCGCCCACCAGGACGCATATCGAAATTAGTCTGGGCTAGTTTTTGCTCAAGACGTGCCAATTCCTCTAAAGTAGCGGAATCTCGGCGGTAATCTACAGAGAACCTTTTGAAATCCATTCGGCTTTTCTTGTAATCCACCGAATACCTTTTTTTCATTAATTCCCTTTTCAAGATATCTTCATGGATAATATCCTCATCGGATTGATCCACTGAACTTGTGACATTTTCGTTAGATATTTTACTCTCATCAATGCGTATATCTTTTTCAAGATCGACGGGGACTTCTTTTTCTTGTACGAATTCATCGTCACAGGGTCTTGGCACAGCCTCATCTTTTGTTTCACTAACTTCCGCCCCCAACTTTTGTTTCGTATTAGCAACATCGAATTCAGCCATCATGTTTATCTTTTCCGGTTTAGATTTACTTTTGGGTATCTTTTTATTTGGTCGCGCACAGCAACTTTTAAACATAATTAGAATATAAACAGCAACTACTATTGTTTTTAATTTTAAACAACTGTTTTTTAATAAATAGTAACGATCTATTAAAATAGTTAAACATAACAATGGCGTAATACTTTCTAAATCAATTTAAAAATATTAAATTTGCTAATGAATGCAACGGTTATTCGAGTGATTTGTTCACGATAAAGCGCGCGTAAGTAGCCAAATTGTTAGGGATTGTTAAGTCGGCGGCCGGCCGAGCGCTCAGCGGCGGGCGGCTGGCGGCACTGACGCAGGGCTGATGCGCCGCGGCCGGGCGCATCCTGCCACCCGCGCCGTCCCGCGCAACCCGAGGGACCCCAGTCTACCCACAACACCTACGCACACAGCCATATTACTTATACAATACGCAAGCAAATGCACACATCCCTAACGTACATAACTCTCAACTACCCAAAAGCTCACAAAAACCAAGACGTGCTTCCGAATCTTGGTTCAGTGTTTAACGAATATATCACGTGATAAAAAATTTCTACGTAAGGATAGGGGTGGATATTTTGGTAATAGTAGGTGCCTATGAGATTGTTATGTTAGGAACTTTTCTCGTATGCCGATGAGATAGTGATACTTAACTTTATGTTCACATGAAGTTGCGTATATAGGTAGCCTTAAAGAATTTATGCGACGGAAAGAAATTGGAGAACGAAGTCACTTCACGTCTACGATACGAGTGGAAATTGCAAATGTCTCCCAGGGTAACGTTGGTAAAATGCAAAAATCTTATCATCACAAATAGTGACACACATACCTAATAGCGATTTGGGATTTATTCTGAAGCGAATTAAGTATTGTGTCTAGGAAAACAACATTTCAAAATCGGATCTATTTAAGTCAGTTACCGTAGAAAATTTTTATCTAAGTATTTGCGTAATGGACTAACCGAATACCTATATGTATACCAGTGGCGGAGCGTCCATACAACTCGATTCTCACCGGCTTGCCTAATTTTCAGCCAGCCCATTTCTTTTACTACGGCTCATGAAGAATAAGAAAGGCAAATTATTTCCGGCTTCCCTAAAAATATTTTTGATGCGCCGCCACTGATGTATACATCATAAAAGCAAATGAGTTCTTATTTCATGAATAGAAAAAATGCAATAACCAGCCAAGGCGTGGCGGTGGCAATAATGGGAAGATGACAATAAGCTCCATGCATCGCAATCACTTTAGTTGAGCATTCGACGCAGCTGCGGGTAATGATGCCACTGCTATGCTATTCCCAACCTGAGTGTCACCACTAGTCACCTCACCATTACCCCGTGGTATATCTTGATCTCATAATTCGTAACAACTACGCGTAAGCTGAGGTCGAACTCATAATGGTAGGTCATGCGAGTTGTCAGCAAGCTTTATTAATACCGGCTCTGGGCGCACAATTGGGACGCGTGCACATTACATCCTCACCAATTGCTTTTGATCACTCTTTGTGGCGCCTACAGACTGGCTTCTATATTATATATACAATGAGTGCGCAATAGATTTTTTCTAGTTTACTCGTATTGTTGTTTTAATATTCATGGCATCGTTCTCTCAGTAACTGACACTGTAAAATGACTTTTTCAGTTATATTCAGATTCCTACCGCCCGTAATGTATGTGCTCACAAAATATAGCTACATTAAATCATATTAATGATTAGCTGACCTCTATACAGAAATCGGATGATACCACTACAATAAAAACTTAATTCGCATAATTCGCCGAAACGTCGAACCAAAGTAAGTTAGTCGAAAGTTGAATTTATGCAAACGACTTGGTAAACTTCTAAAACGTGATAACGAACGCCAGTACGCCAAGTCAACTGCCCTCTTTTATCATCTGTGAAATGACGTTTAGTCCTGACTGACAAAAATCGCCTTAAGTACATAGATTACTATAGCTTCCAAAAAATTATATCCCTTACGCTTCCCGTATGTTTATCGGATCCACATGCACAAAAGGCCATGATTGCAGACAGGCAGGAGCGACTGGTCCATTGGTGGTACATCAAAGGAATTCTTGCCTACACACACAGTCTGCCATTACGCAGTCGCAAAAGCTGATGATTAAGGGGATGCCTCGATTCGGTCAGCCACGCCCCCCGTAAAAGGGACACGCTTGTCTTTCGCACACGACAAGACGATATGCAACACTCTTCGGGAATGGCAATGGAATTTTTAGACAAATCTCGTTAAATATCTTTGTGCAGTTTTATTAAATTTCCTCTTGACAGAGGTTAGATGAAGTAAAATACTATCATGTTAAATTAACTTAAAATGTCGTTTAATAATGCGTTGTTTTAAAAAACCGGCCAAGGGCGAGTTGGACTCGCGCACGAAGGGTTCCGTACTAGTATCTATAAAACAGCAAAAATAACTTAACCAAAATTACAGTTAAATCAACCTATCTCAAAAACTATAAGAGATACTTTGATCAAACCAAAAATCGTTGAAAGAGTTAATTAGCATGCATCACCTCTATTTTTTTTAGAATTTTATACCCCGTAGTTATAAAAATAGAGGGGGGGGGACATACTTTTTACGACTTTGAGAGCTGATATCTCAAAAACCGTTCACTTTAAGAAAAATGTTTTTTAGAAAACTTTATATCATTTTAAAAGACCTTTCCATTGATACCCCACACGGGTATGTACATCGAAAAAAAAATTTTCATCCCTCAGTTACATGTATGGGGGGCCCCACCCCCAATTCTTTTTTTTACTATTTAGTGTCATAATTTTGTAGCGGTTCATACAACACATATTCCCATCAAATTTCATCACTGTAGTACTTATAGTTTCCGAGTAAATCGGCTGTGACAGACGGACAGACGGACAGACGGACATGACGAAACTATAAGGGTTCCGTTTTTGCCATTTTGGCTACGGAACCCTAAAAAGGAATATAACGTCGGTCAACCAAAACTCACTAAGTAACAAATACCTATTTAAAATAAAGCTCGTATCTCAGCATCGTTTCAGTACTGAGATACGAGGTTTCGAAGAGTAGTGACAGATTTGATAGTGAGTTTTGGTTGTCAACCGACGATAAAGAGTCAACTTTGGATTATTTCTATCGAGAAAATTTTAAGCAATCATGTTTCGGCTATTGTCATAAACACAGTCATATAATCAATAATGATATATGTAAAAATCAATCTTTATTGTTTCAAAGAACGCGATATTTGTGCTTTGACGAGTAGGTACCTGGTGCATGAAAAGGTTTCATTACATTTGTACTTATAGTAACAATCATTTTTTGATGCAAAATTTTGTACGTATGTACTAACCAATAAATAAAGTCAGCTGTTGTTACTTCCGCGGCCATCTTGAAAAGTCGATGGTTGTGTGGACAGTACGCAAACAGCAGCCATGATTCTAAGGATGATGATCATGATGGTTATCAAGACCCTTTGTGTGCGAGTGCGAACTTTTATGCGAGTTGATTAGATTGCGTGACTGCAGGTGCAAACTATTGAGTTAAGAGTTCGAATAAACCCTGCAATGTAATTAATGAAACTAATGAAAATTGCAAACAAATTCTTGCACCAAGTTGTCCATGATACTTATCATGATATGTTGTTCGAATTTCTTAAAATATTATCATCAAGAACTGTGCTGCGCAACGCTACAGACACTAGGGTGATTTTCTTGAAGAATGTAAGGAAACTTAGAATTAAATTAACCCAAAGAATACAAGAATAACTTGATCGAGATTTCTCAAGAATTAGCAGTCCTCTAATAAACTAATTTTTCACGAGTCTGTACCCAGCATTAATATACAAGTCGCAAGTTTAACAACATGATGTCATCGTACAAGCACTAAGTCAGTCTTTCATTAATCCGACAATTAACAGTCGCAAATGTTAATAGCTGTTAAAAATACAACTCAAACATTTTCCCTCTCCCTAGTTAGCAACATTTTGATAAGACTCCGTGTTAAACATACATAATAGAAAAATGACATTCTCTGATAGTGCTCTCTGTTTTGTAAAGAAAAATAATAAAAAAATTAAGCAAAGATAAATATTTTATTGAATGATAGATCCTGCAAGTGACCAATTCAATAGAAAAATAATGGTTATAGGCCCAGCAGTTACTGGGACTGAGAAATAAGTTGCGAATTCATATACCGGACGAGGACAAAGTGGGACTACAGGACGTGGACAAAGTTCGACTACTGGACAAGGACAAGGTTGGAGTTTTGGACGTGGACAAGGATATCCTGGACGAGGCCGAGCATGGATTCAAGGACAAGGTTGGAGTTCTGGACGTGGACAAGGACACTCAGGACGAGGCCGTGCATGGAGTCAAGGGCAAGGACATGAAAGCACCAATTATGCTGAGGAGTCAAGTGCTTTTTAAGTGAACAAGTGAACCAAGTAAGTGGTCAGTCATTAATAGAATTTTATGTAGACTCTGGGTGCTCAGATCATGTTATAAATACTAAGGACTACTTTACGGACTATGTTGAATTAAAAATACCAAGAAATATTGCTGCTGCCAAAAATGGTATGTGTTTACAAGCTGTTGGTATAGGGAATATTGAAGTAATGTTTAATGTGTAATAAAAAACGGGTATTATGTTCCAGATCCAAGAAAGAACTTGTTATCTGTGTCAAAAATGGAGAGTGTTGGATTAAGGATTGAATTTGCATATGGAAAGGTACGGGTATATAACTATAATTGCATAATAATGATTGGTAATGTGTGTGTCAATGTCAAAGTGATGTCAGCTCTTGGCAATTAATGAATAAAATAGACGCTGATTTGTGGCATAGACGTTTTGGCCATTTGGGTTCACAAAATTTAAATGTACTTGTGCGCAAAAATATGGTTGGTGGTTTGTCTGAATTCAAAAATAAAATTGTTAATGACAGTTTATGTGAACCATGTCTCCTAGGGAAAAGGCGTAGACAACCATTCAATAAATTAGGATCTAGAGCTAAAAAACCTTTGGAATTAGTACATTCCGATGTCTGCGGACCGATTTCACCCGTCACTTGGGACGGTAACAAATATTTTGTGACATTCATTGATGATTATACTCACTTCACTATGGTATATTCAATTAGAAACAAATCCGAGGTTTTCAAAAAGTTTCAAACATATTATAATATAGTAACTAAACATTTTAATTTGAATTTGTTAAAGCTGAGGATTGATAATGGCCGTGAATACCTTTCAGGTGAGTTTAAGGAATTTTATAACCGAAATGGAATAATAATGCAGCATACAGTGCCATATAACTTAGAAATGAACGGAGTTGCAGAGCGAATGAATTATACCCTAATGGATAAAGCAAGGACTGTATTAATAGACTCCGGCATGAAGAAAGAATTTTGGGGAGAAGCAGTTTTGTTCTCAACATATGTTACAAATAGAAGTCCAGTTTCAGGAAGAGAGAATACACCAAGTGAACTATGGGAAGGACGGAAGCCTGATGTATCAAATTTGAGAGTATTTGGATGTACTGCCTATAATCATGTGCCAAATGAACTGAGACAAAGGTAAGAAAATGATTATAATCGAAGATACGAACATAAGAAGAAGAACATAGGAGGATATAAACTTTTTGATGAAGAAAAACAAAGAGCAGTGACAGCAAGAAATGTAGTTTTTGATGAGAGATCTATAAAATCGGACAAGACAATCATTATACCGGATTATGAAACTTTGGAAGAGACGGAAGAAATACCTAGACCTGGAAATAACAATGTGGAAATAAAGATTACAGAAAATAAGAAAGAAGAAATGAAAAATAAAGAAATATCAATTTGTATGCCTGTATAAGAAAACGAACCAGAGAAGGAAGTGAAGAGCTATGAACGAGGAAGAGAGAGAAGGAAAACTCGAATACCAAAGAGGCAAGAAGACTACATACTAGATTTAGAAGATGATAATGATGAAGCGTTGTTTGGCCTGCTTAGCAGTTACCATGAAGATGTGCCAGTGACATACAATGATATTCAAGAAAGAGAAGACAGAAGGGATTGGGAAAAAGCGGTAGTTGAAGAACTGAAAGTATTAGAAGAAAGCGAGACTTTGGAAATAGTACCAGATAAAAAAATATTAGATGCAAAATGGGTATTTACAAAAAAGGATACAGGTGATACTGTTTGTAAGGCAAAACTAGTAGTTCGAGGTTACCAACAACAAGAAAAATTTGAGGATGTGTACTCACCGGTTGTCAGACTACAGACACTCAGGACATTGTTATCAGTAGCTGCCAGAAAAGATTACCATATTCACCAGATGGATGTGAAAGGGGCATTTCTATATGGGCGAATAGATGAGGATGTATATCTTGAATCTCCAGATGGAATGAATATACAGGATGGTTATGTACTAAAGCTTAAAAAATCATTATATGGATTAAAAAAGTCACCAAAATATTGGTACGAAAAATTCAATGACACATTAATTTCATATGGGTTCACAAGATCAGATAATGACTATTGCTTGTTCACCATGGGGAACTTGTACTTACTTTTATATGTGGATGATTTATTGATTCTCAGCGATAACTTAAAAGATGTAGAGTCAGTAAAAGACTTTTTGAAAACCAAATTTCGCATGAAAGACATGGGAAACGATACTTTAATGTATTTGGGCATATCAATTAGAAAACATTCAGAAGGCATCTCGATAGACCAGTCAAAATACTTAAAAAATGTACTTAAGAAATTCAATATGGAAAATTGTAAGGGCTGTGATACCCCAATGGACGCAAATTTTAAATTTGATGAAAATGAAACTGTTGATATGTTGTTTGAACACCAATGTAGATCATTAATTGGATCACTTATGTATGCAACTGTAGGTTCTAGGCCTGGTTTAGCAGCTTCTGTATATTAATTGAGTCGATTCCAATCAAAGCCCAGTGCAGGGTAATGGCGGGCTTTGAAACGATTACTGGGATATATTAAAAAAACTGTAAATTTATCATTACTGTATACCAAAGACGAGTCAAGTGAGCCTTTGGTAGGATATGCAGATGCTGATTCTTCCAGAACAAACGACAGAAAATCAACCTCTATTTAAAGTATTCAATAATAGTGTAGTATGGAGATCTAAAAAACAGACTACAGTAGCCCTGAGCACGACAGAGGCTGAATTTGTAGCTCTGTGTGAAGCGATTATGGAGGCTTCTTTCATGTTAAAACTGTTAGCTGATTTAAATATTAACGTTGAAAATGTAAAAATTTATGAGGATAATCAGAGCACTATCAAGGCTATTAAATATAATTATATTAAATAGAAAGTAGAACATAATATTGTTAAAGTAGAATACATAAGTACTAAAGAACAGTTGGCAGATGTCTTTACAAAGCCCTTAGGAAGAAATATGATCTTTCAGTTGAGCCTTGGTTTTTTGAGGAGACCGATCATACTAGATTCTTAAGTACGGGCGTCACTTATCATGCTGCTGCCACTGATAAGGCCAGTCAGGGGGGCTTGCAGCACTGCATTATCGTATAGTCCTACCCCTCCCCTGTATCTAGGAACAAACGAAACTTGGGAGACTTTTGATACTAGAAACCGGAAATATAATTTGTTTTGAAAATTTTTTTTACTGATGCCACCAGGTTTTTTGCATTGCAGCATCGCCATTTCGTGTTCCTCCATGAATGATGTGTCTTATTATGTATATATCATCTGGAAGTCTTATCGTAGTTTTTTTTGTCGAACACAACCTATTTGATATGCCAGTTGTACTTGTACCCAATTACTTCAGACAAATGTTTACCCGCCCAAGTTAAGGATATAATTTATGGTAAACCGTCAGCCATTTTAATCAAATTCTCAATTTACCTGCATTAGACCTTTTCCGACTCTCTTGGTGGCACGCGTATAATTTATACTCTAAATGTTTAAGCAATTGCAGAATATTATGCATGACGGGAGCTGTTATTGTCTAAGGACCTTTAAAACAATTTGGTTTCCAGTTATATCTCACTTCTTTTATTTGCAAAACTGTTTATGAACTTGTCAATTTTTCACATTCATGTTTTTGATGGGATATTTGTCTATTGAATAACTTCCAATAAATATAATAAATTCATAAAGAAATTGTCCTATTCTATTCCTATCTTTATTGTATGTTTTTTGCCCAATGTACTAACAGAGCGCTTCCGGTCTTTAGAAAACATGTTAAACCGTTACATTAAAAAGCAGACCCAAAACTGAATTACTGGCATTCTGGCGGACTGAGAACTTTAAACAGCTTAGTTACTCTCACTTGGCAAAAGCCTAATTATCAATAAGGTCTTGCTTCCCCTTTGGAGCCAGGCCAAATTATAGTTACTTCTTCAAAAACTAGTGCCTATGCTAATTCTTGGGACTCTGTAGCAAATGGACACCTGGTTCCTTCAGGTTGCAACCAGGATAGAGCTATGAAGAAGAGTTAAATGACAGTGCAACAGGTGCATTCCATTTTTTTCCTTACAATACAGACTGATATGTTGACAAACACTTTTGCCTAGTTCGTAGTGACTTGTGACCATCCCTACAAAGCTGGTGGTCCCAGGTTCGAATCCCAACCAGGGCATTTCAATTTGTGCAATGAGTACAAACACTTGTCCCTGTGTCTAATGTTTTCTATATATTTGAGTATTGAAATTGTCGTCTAGTACCCATAATACAAGCTGCTTAGTTTAGGAGTTTGTAGATTTATGAGAATTGTCCACAAATATTTATTTATTTTAAAGTTATTGACCAAGTGAAACGAAGGTCTCTGCTTCCGCTTCGACAAAATGCTTTCGTATATCCGATTTCCATTTGTTCTCGTCTACAGCTCGCAAATCTCAACCGATTCTCGTGAAATTTCGTGAGCAGGTTCAATAGTTATCTAGAATTTTTTTGTCGAGACGGTTTTTGGAAATTTCCAAAAACAATATTTTTATCAATGATTTTGTAAGTTTCTGTGGGTGAAATTCGGTTTGTTCTCCTCTATAGGTCGCATTTCTCAACCGATTCTCGTGAAATTTTGTGAGCAGGTTAGATAAATATAGTTTTTTTGTTGAATAAACTTTTGGAAATTAAAAAAATATATATATTGGTTCAACAATTTGTTCTCCTCTACAAGTCGCATTTCGCTAACAATTCTCGTGAAATTTTGTGAGCAGGTCCGGTAATTATATAGAATATTTTTGTAGTCAGTTTTTGGAAATTTTCAAAAACAATTATTATTTCAAAGATTTTGTAAGTTTCTGCATCCAAATCTCTGTTTGTTCTCCTCTACAGGTCGCATTTTTCAACCGCTTCCCGTGAATTTTTTTTAGCAGGTTCGATATTCATAATTGATCATATCAAGGGTGAAGCCACCTTGTGGGAAGTCAGTCCTTCAAGCTGGTCTAATTTGACAGACATTCAGATATTCTCCTGGATTTAATGATTGCAATAATTACACACATGTAACCTACTGACTAAACATATCAAAAATGCCCAGCCTGAAACAACTGCCTGTACTTAATGACTTAATTTTGTTTATCAATCAAAGTAAAATGAGGTTAAATATCGTAATTAAATAAGAGATGCATTCAAATTGACTCAGATTACTCAGGTATCCTATAACTCAACATGTTTTGATATGATGCTATAGATACCACACCTAACTATATTGAGGATGTTTTCATTACTTCGTAAGAAACTGGCTAAGAACAAGGACACTAATCCCGCAAAACATACTACCTACTTTAGAAATTAAGTGTGTCAGAGCAGAGCAGAGTAGGTATTACTTACGTTAATATACGAGGTAAACTAAGTTTGACTGCAGTGGTAGCGGCCGGGCCGTATGTTTTCCATACACATAAAAACCATGAGTTTACCGAATACAAAACAAAATGTCCATACAATATAAACAAAGGAAATTTTATAAACACCGTTTCGTTGACATTGATAACCAGTTAGTAAGTATAGTAAATAATGACCCAATCGGCTATCACAAATTAAGATTACACGTAAACGAAAGAAAACGGAGGCAAAATCCGTGTGTAATAGTTATTAGTTAAATATAAGTTACTTTACTATAACTTACGGGTTTCTTGTGTGTGTAATCAGCTTATATGCGGTGGAAATCACAAGATTCGCGTATATAAAACGATAAAAAAATCAGTCTTGAGGTTAGTTGTCAGATACCGTTTTGCCGTTTGCCGTTCGGCGTTCCGTTTCGTTACGTTTCGCAGTGCAGACGCTAGTATGTATGACGCACCCCAACGCAGTGTTTTTTTAAGCCCCAGTATACATAGCTAGTGATTAAAACATTTGAAATGTAAAATTCAAGGTAATACTCGTCAATTTCAAGTAGATATTATTGATTATTAACCTAACATTATTATTATTCATAAGTAATAACTTATGAATAATAATAATAATTTATCGAGACGTAGTAGCAGTAGCCGCATCTTTCACCCCGTTCTCCATGGCAAAAGAGAACTGGCGATGGCGCATACTTAGAGTATTGAGCACCGAGGACCGCAAGGCGGAATGGAAGAGTAAAGAGCTACATGGGCGGTTCTACAGGGCTTATACGGGCCCGACGTACTTAGACCTGCTCGCGTCGCGTCGGTGAACTGGCTACGTTTCGGGACGGCACGGTCGACATTTATCGGGCATGCCGCCGTCCCGGAAAGTCGCTTAGGGATATAATTCCGGTTGTGGCCATCTTGTTTCCGGCGAGTACTTGCACAGACATAACTTTGTAGCCAGGATCATTCACCAGTAACTTTCTCTTCTATACGGTTTTGTGGACTTCGAAGTGCCATACTGTATACACCTCTGCGCCCATTCTCGAAAATGGTCATGCCACGCTCTATTGGGATCGAACTGTCATCACGAACAGGACTATTGTAGCAGATAAACCTGATATCGTGCCGACAGATCGATCGAAACGCCAGCCAGTGCTCGTTAACATCACCATCCCCCATAACGAGAACCTCGTGAAAGCCGAGAAGGACAAAGCCAGCAAGCACCTAAAACTGGCACACGAGGTAACCGCCATGTGAGACGTTGATTCGACGATCATTGTCCCGATAGTCGTCTCTGCGAACGGTCTGATAGCGAAGAGTCGACCAACACCTCAAGAGACTCTCGCTAGATGACTGGGTCAAGGGTGAGATACAAAAGACGGTAGTCCTGTACACGGCGCGAAGACCTAGTCAGGAGGTTCCTCACTCTGTCGCCCTAACCACCGGTAGCTTAGGCGCCTCGTTGCCGGCGGCATCCTAGGTTAGGTTTTTTATAGTGTTTTTATATTTTGTATGATTGCTTTTATATTTGACTTTATATATGTATATTGTAAGTAATCTAATTTAAGAATAACAATGAATAAAGTGAATAATTTAGAATCCAGGGCTACAACTACTACCTAATCCATTAATGTAATAAGTGATATTGTTATGGGTGGAAACAAAGTTATTTAAGAATACGTAGGTAGAACATTATTCGCTATTTTTTACTAACGTTGTGTCTCACAGCGAAACTGCAAGATCGTTTCAAGTTTTAGGGGACAAATGTGCCACTTTTTATTAATTATTTATTCGTTATTGCTTCGAGTATAAATAATCTGTGCGTTATTGAATTATCTACCTCAATTCAACGACTTTTTGCCAGTTTGTGCTCAAAGAGGTTTAAAAAAGATATGTATAAAACCATATAAGCAAATTGACTTCAAACCGGTATGAAAATAAATAATATGTAGGTGTAGTATTTATAGGTACATCGTGTTTTTTATCTCGTTAAATTAAAAACGTTGCATGGTACTTAACAGAAGCCACCTGTTTCTATTTTTTGATTTTCATACAAAATAATAATAATAAATGAATATTACAGTGTAAAACGTCCTTTAAAGTTACAGAAAAGTTAGCGTCAAGTATGACAAAGTTTAAATTTTATCGATAACAGCACATGCCTATACATAGTATGCTGGGGCGGTAAGCGCGATAGAGAGAGAAAACTTCGTTTGCTGTCGCGGTAGCGCCCCTGCAGAACCACTATCGAGGAGTGTGTCGACCATCATAATAACTCAACTCTCTTGTAGCGAAGCGTCATAAACCTTCTCAGACGAAATTTAAAAACTAATGTAATAAGGACCCTTTACACTGACTCAGCCATTAAATTCATTTATTGAATATCTCGAAAAAGTAAGTGTCAAGACACTAGTTTCTTAGACAAATTAATTCAATTTGACCCGAAGAATCTTCCCTTGAAGTGCTTGAAGTTAACGAAAAAAAAACAGGGAGTAGGTATAAACATAGAGGGACTCCATCTGCAGCAAGACACTTATTTTTCTAATGGAACGCGACTGTGTAGACGGGTGATTCCTAAATCGGTGAAAATCGTGTCACGCGTCGATATCTCGTACACAACAAGACTTATGTTCACATTTCTTTACCAATAATCCCGTAAAAGGTGTCCCTCAATGTATTCTAATCATTTCATTAAAAACAATTAGCGTTAAGTTAGTCTAAATCCTCTTTAAATGGTCTGCACACCCCGTATCACATGTGTAACAAATCGGTTCTAACAACTTTAAGAACCTATATTTCAAACAACGTATTTCCGAGGGTGTAACTCTATTAGTACACTTAATGTAGTATTTAAAAAGTATCATTTAATAAGGGCCTGCAAAATGGAATCTAGTTCTTTTTAATGTAACAACAAAACGATCCGAAATTTGTCCACACCGATTTTCAAACTTCTAACACCTACCGCGCGCCTCATACGCGTAATACGCACACAAAAATAGGGTGAGACGCGTCTCGACCCGCCCTACCTGACACCGATACCATAACCGAAATACCTGTCACCCTGGTCGCAGCTCGGAACTCGTAAGTAAATTAATTTATTTAAAATAATAGAGTACACATATAAAGATATCATCAGCTTCTTTCGATTCCAGGGGCTCAGGACCGGTGCAATCTTTCTCGACGGGGCGAAAGCCTTCGACAAGGTCTGGCATAACGGGCTGATATACAAGTTATATCATCTCGGTATGCCTGACAGACTCGTACTCACCATACGAGATTTTCTCAGGGATAGAAGCTTTCGATACAGACTGGAGGGAACGTACTCGGACCCACACCCCATCGGGGCCGGAGTCCCGCAAGGCTCCGCGCTCTCTCCCACTCTTTATTCGTTATTCACGAACGACATTCCCAGGCACCCTAAAGTGCAACTGGTTTTGCGCGGACGATACCGCGCTCTTTAATTACGACTCATTGTAAGTACACTTTTATCCGGCGATACCTCCAGGAGGCAATCACTGGTCTAGGTCGTTGGTTTAATCTTTGGCGTATCGAAGTCAATCCGGAAAAAAGCACGTGATAGTCTTCCACCCGTCTGACCTCGTTAGCACGGAAAGGCGTGTGGCTCCGATCCAGATGTTTGACCGGCCCATCCCCTGGGTCAACGAAGTCAAATATATTGGAGTGACCCTCGACAGAAAACTGACTTTCCGTAGCCACATCAGTAGGGTACGTAACCGTCCGTTGTTCGTGGTAGGGAGGCTTGGTCCGATGATTATCAAGTTTAGTAAAATGACACTTAGAAATAAGCTGACACTACAAAACTTGTGTTCGTCCATTCATGTCTTACGCAAGTGTAGCTTTTGCTCACGTGCCTAAGTATGACATCGCTCAAGCTGCTTCAGGTCATTCAGAATCGTTTTCTCCATAGGGCGACTGGTGCTCCGAGGTACCAGTCGAACCTCAGTCTGCACCATGACATGGGGATTAGCACCTTGTATGGTTTCTTTAAGCAGACTGCCGGACGTTATTTTGACAACGCTCCCCATCATAGAAATCCGTTAGTTAGGAAGGCTGCCGACTACGTTCCCATCCCTCCCCCTCTGTTGTAACTCGGCGATCACTGATTAGGGGTCGCACGGTCCGGCGTCCTAGGCACACATTCACGGACCCGGACGACGTAATCACAGCGTCCATCGAAAGATGGAACGCTGCGCTTACGGCGAACTCAGACACGACGCGTACACTTAGGCATTCCCGCTGGCGGGGACGTCCACCGCGCGGTCGCGACAACACTGACACATATAGTCCCTATTCGTCCCGGTACCGCCGCACACCGGGTAGAGCCAGTCCGACCCAGGTCGGGCCTAGCTGAGTTTCCTGCTGGACTCTTCTCAGCTAGGCTAGGTTTAGTGAACCATCAGCGACAAAACTCCCAGTAGTTCGATTCCACTCACATCTCAGATTCGATTGAAACCGCTCAACCAATCTCACTGGGGCGCAAACTCTTAGTCATGCAGTGTTCCAAACCAAACGCGTGGTCGTGTCGGAGGTTTTCTCCTGGATTTTCCCCAGGGTGCTCTCCAACCGCGCACTCTTATCGCTTTATTGGGCCCGGCCTATAAAGACACAGTAAGTTCAAAAAAAATTACCAACTTGCTTGTCCTATGGTGGTCTTTTTAGGGGTCCGCACCAAAATGGTAAAAAAGGAACCCTTATGGTTTCACTTTGTCTATCTGTCTGTCACATCGCTAAATATCTCAAGAACTATTTACGCTATCGATTTGAAATTTGGAATAGTTATAAAGAAGGCTTATCTACATATACAGGGTGTCCAGTAAATAATGGACAAGCTTCTAACCACCTATAGAGCACCTGAGGCTGGTCCAGAAAATGGACTTTCAGGTTTAGTAAAAGACCCTTGGTTTTCGAGATAATCGAACTTTCCCATTTTCTTAATAATTCTATCGGTGGTTAGAAGCTTGTCCATTATTTACTGGACACCCTGTATATCATCATCATCATCATCATCTCAGCCGAAAGACGTCCACTGCTGAACATAGGCCTCCCCCAAGGCTCGCCATTTAGACCGGTCCTGAGCCGTTCGTTTCCACCGGATTCCCGCGACCTTCACCAGGTCATCACTCCACCTTGTCGGAGGCCTACCGACAGCTCGTCTTCCGATGCGTGGACGCCACTCAAGCAGTTTCTGGCCCCATCGACCGTCAGTCCTGCGAGCAATGTGCCCTGCCCACTGCCACTTAAGTCTCGCAATTTTGAAGGCTATGTCGGTGACCCCAGTTCTACTACGGATAGCTTCATTCCTAATTCTATCACGCAGAGAAACCCCGAGCATAGCTCTTTCCATTGCTCTTTGGGTGACCTTGAGCTTTCTTATGAGGCCCATCGTTAGCGCCCATGTCTCGGATCCATATGTCATCACTGGCAACACACACTGGTCAAAGACTTTTGACTTGAGGCACCGCGGTAAACTGGACGAGAATACACTGCGAAGCTTCCCGAACGCTGCCCAGCCGAGTCGGATTCGACGAGTGATCTCTTTCTCGAAGTTGGACCTACCTAACTGGACTGTTTGTCCCAGGTATACGTACTCGTCAACAACTTCGAGCGCCGAGCCGCCGATTATTACGGGAGTTGGTACGACATGGGCATTAGACATGACCTTCGTCTTGTCCATGTTCATTTCCAGACCAACTCGATCGGAAACTCTGCTGCGATCAACGAGCATTGTACTGAGGTCCTCCATGGTCTCAGCCATGACTACAATGTCGTCAGCAAATCGAAGGTGAGTGATGTACTCGCCATTTACGTTGATGCCTCGTCCTTCCCAGTCCAGAAATTTGAAAGCATCCTCCAGTGCAGCGGTGAAGAGCTTCGGAGAGATCACATCTCCTTGTCTGACTCCCCGCTGCAGTGGAACAGGCTTTGTTTCCTGGTCCTGTAGTCGGACGGACATGGTGGCGTTTTCGTACAGGCACTTCAGGACTTCGATATACCGGTAGTCAACTTGGCACCTCTGGAGAGACTGCACTACAGCCCAAGTCTCGATCGAATCGAAGGCTTTCTCGTAGTCCACAAATGCTAAACAAAGTGGCAAGTACCCTGTATATAACATGACTTTTTTATACATTTTTTTTATTATCTTTGAAAAATGCCAGATAGTGGTTCAAAATTTAAAAGTCTAGTTAATATGTCTAGTGGGGTGTCATATGAAAGGGCTTCGATTGCACATTCTGAAACAAATTATCTTTTACGTTGTTATTTTTGTTTTATGAGGGAAAATGTAAAAAAAAAATACCCCCCCCCCCCCCCTTCTCCCCGAAGTTTAGCAACGAAAAAATATAAATTATTACATAACTTTGATATTAACGTATATTTAAAAAAAATACCTTCTATAAACCCCACTCAAGGTGTCCACTCCGTTTAAACAAATGCAAATATCTCAAAAACCATTCGGTATAGAGAGTGTACAACAGCCTATTTGACATTGAATTGACGTCATCTGTCGATCCTAATCGATATTAAACACTTTCCTTAGCTTTTTTCGATTCGTAAAAAAAGTTGTAAGGAATTGGTAGTCTTGTTTTATTTCTCCATGATATATAATATGTTTATAAAAAAACACTAAGTAATAAAAATCATAGTATTCTGTATTTAACAAAACTAAATAGATATTCTCTATTACAACATACATAGCTATTTTCACAATAATCCATAAAAATGTGTGCATATTTACTTATATTATAATGCTTTTTTTTAAAGGCACAGAAATTATGATCTTGAAATAGGCGGCCAGCCTATCTGGCATGATCGCGTTTATGGCGAACATAAAGGGTTTGTGCCTTTAATGGGGAATATGCGTTAAGACACTTCCAGAAAATAATATTCATGCGTTTAAGTTTGACGTCTGCAGAAGTGACGTCACGTCAAGCCAGTGACCGCGAAATTTGAAATGCCGATTTGAATTAATTATTTGCGCATATTTTAACTTTTTCGTGTTTTGTATCTTTACGCAACCCTTAAATCTTTAAGATAGACTAGATCAATGAAATAATGCATGTTCCCAGTTGTTTAATATAGATACGAGGGTTTGCTTTATTGGTACATTAATTTATTTATTATAATAAGTAATACTGCGTTCACAGATTTTTTTAAATGTTGCCTCATGGAGGAATTAACTATGAAACTTGAATCACAATTCACGATGTTCCTTTATTGTATGATACCCTTCAACTTAAGAGGAATAATTTCTAAATCATATATTATTTCGTCTGGCCGTTCTGTTTATTTTGAGACTCTTTTTTTCGCATTTGTTTGGCTTGGTTCCTAGTTGAGCCCAGTTATAATGTTTAAATCTTTGAATACAGTTTTACTTATTTAAAATAATGGAGCAAAATTTCATTTTCAATAACAGTAGTAGTAGTTTATGTATTTTCATTTTACATAACCCTCTGAAGTGATTCCCTTCTTGTCGTAAATGCTTGCTAGTGAGGGACGAAGAATTACATAAACTCGATCATGCTAGCTAAGTAGGCAATACATCATTTATTTACTGCAAAATCGTACATTGTACTTAAACATTCAAGTGTGTCATTGTCCTGCAATATAAATTTCTTAGGTACTCATTTATTAAATTCATTTTATTCATATGGAAAGTGAAATTAGATCAGATTTTTTAAAAGTAATTGATAATATAAGTGTATGTAATAACACTACTACTCTATACGCCTTACTAAATGACTATACGTCGTCTTATGACTAAAATCCCACCGTTTCATAGTTGTTGCAGTTTTAGACATGTGACGGCATATTAATTATTTTATAACATACACAAGCAATAAATATATATCGATGTTTAGAATTCCCAAGATTTACTGCCATATCTTAAGTTAAAAAACAATTATGTGTATCATAAAATGCATAAAATATATTATGGGGCCGGTCCTTTTTTTAAGTGTAGGGCGGCCCATAATGTGTGCTGTGAGGTAAACCCTTTTCAAGACAAATTTGTAACTGCTAGTATGAAGTTTTTGTACACAACAGCTTTTGTTCGTGAAAATTGATTAAAATAAGGCTTACTTATGTTAAAAGTACCTGAATAAAATATTTGAAATAACGCCCAGAAACATACACAAACGCGCAATCTACATTCCAGTCCAATGTAGTTATTTATCTATAGGGTTACTTTCCGTGTATTTTAGGAACAGAATATTCATAGCATGTAAAAACTATCGTTTAAGCATATCATCATCCTAGCGTTATCCCAGTACAGTTGGATTCTGAAGAATGCCCGAGGTACGCTACCTAATCCCAAGATTTGGCATAGGCGCTAGTTTTTACAGAAGCGACTGCCATCTGAGCTTCCAACCCGAGGGGAAACCAGACGTTATTGGAATTGGGCTTGTCAAGTGAGTGGGCAACTTGACTGTTAGAAGTTCCCAAGCCGCCCAAAGGCCTCTAACTTGGCTTAGCGACTGCTATCATAGACATCAGCCGGGATCAACGGCTTAACGTGCCTTCCTAAGCACGGGAGCGCTCAATTAATAACCACTCAAAGCAGTCACCCATCAAAGAACTGACCTGGGCCGACGTTGCTTAACCTCGCATACCGCACGCGGTACGCGGGTGCCGTTGGGCCATCGTTTAAGCATATATTGCACAAATTTTACACTGTACTAATAGAAGGATTTGATAGCAATCGTATAATATAATATGTACGTCGAATATATTCTATTCACATTCAGTACCTGTCTTACGTAACTACAATACACAATAAAAATGTAAATATGTAAAGCGCCCGCCAAAATAAACTGGCTTGTGACCTACATAATCTAATTCAGTAAAAAGGGTTTCAACTGATTATCATAATCATAAAAAAAATAAGTTATATCACAAAAGTCTTATGTTACCAACAGTAAGTGATTGGTCTATTTCACTCTGCAATGATGGTGTGGTTTAAATTACTAAGTGGAATAAAATATAAATACATATTTTGTACATTGTGTTTCTCTAAACTGAAAACACAAAAATGCAGAGTACATTCATATCCTAATGCGACTTTTTAACGTCGTCTAAGTTATGTAATCCATTTTATTTATTTATGTAACTTTTTTATGTTTTTACTTATGTTCTAACGCATATATTAAATTTGTTATCAGATAATTTTGTGTCTATCCTTAGATTATCTTCGGTATAAATATAACAAATCTTGTAAAATAGTGTTTAACTGTAAATGCTTACAAATACATTCTTAAATGTTCTTAATTTTTTAAATATTGCAAGATTGTTTTGATTTAAAATTTTGACTAAATTTTGTAATGTGACTAGTACCTATCGTTAGATTAAATACAATGGTGAACTTATGCTACGTGCAATTATTATTATAATATTGTGTATTTTATATCTTTGCTTCAATAGTCGCACAATAATGAAGCAAAGGTTGCTTGCCAAATGGGCAATAACTAGAAAGCATGCAACATAAGTGATTAGGTGTGGCTGCGTATGAATACTAAGTTTTAATTTCAGGAGAGTTCCCCGATGGGTGCATTCTGAAGCCACAGGTCGTGAATGAAGTTGTAGAGGTCATCGCTCACCGCCACCTGTAAGAAGAGCAAGAACATAATGCCAATAAAGTATTTTTTGTTTCTTTCTCAATTCGTAGATTCTATGCTTATTTCCATTTTTATATCTAGTATATGTTAGTAATAATAATTATATTGTTTTGTCATCTTTTCTGACTTTTCGCGCACATATTGTTAATCCATTTTTTAATTGGCTACCTACGGGACAGGTTTAGCCTAGTGTAGGGGCCAGTCGAACCGCATAACGAAAAATCCACTCTGTACATTACTTATAAATGATGATATGTTCAACTATACCTGTAAACTTTTATGTACGAATAAACTTCTTCTTCTTAAATATCAATGCAATGAGCAATGAACAAGATTTTACGTGTTCTTAGAATAATGTATAGTTATTTATACTTTAATTGAGTAAAATAATAGGAATTTAATAAAAATAATGGTTTTAATAATTAGGAATATGATTACTTACGTTACAAATTGCTAATTATCTATTGTTTTTGGAGGCCACATTTTTAGAGGCCTTAGCCAGATCCAGCCAGGTAAGTAGTCCAGAGTTATCTACCGGGAGCAATATGTCATGTCTAATTGTACCTTATAGGGTGTAGGATTCAAGTTCCGTTTGATGTCCTGCCTCAGCGTCCGCAGCGACGACTGCACGCGCTCGCGCACCTCCGACAGCGGCTTCGGCGGAGTGCAGATCCTGCCATCCTTCCAGCACACCTGGAAAAGATTACCCCCTTTGTTATAACCTAGAAGAGGTACAGAACTATGTGTACACTGTACGTATACAGTAACTAGTAACTATATGTATATTCCAAGATAATAACAGAGACTACAGCCACTATTAAAAATATTTTTATTTTATAATAAGGTGCAGCGGGGCAGACTAGACTGCGGGAAATTCAAACTAATCGAAAATATCAATGACCGCTTTAGCCTAGTTGGTAGTGACCCTGCCTTCAAAGCTGGAGGTCCCGGGTTCGAATCCCGGTCAGGGGGGTATTTGTGTGATGAACACGAATATTTGTTCTTGAGTCTTGGATGTTTTCTATGTATTTAAAAGTATCTATATAAGTATGTATATCGTCACTTGGTACCCATAGTACAAGCTTTGCTTAGTTTGGGGTTAGGTTGATTTGTGTAAGATTGGCTAAAGATATTTATTTATTTATTATTTATATCTTCCGTGTTTTAGATCATTTACTAGAGCGCTATCTATGCACCGATAGCGGAAAGCGCTTTCACTATTTCACCAAGATGCCACTCTAGTAAATGATGTAAAATACGGAAAATATTTCGATTAGTTTTAATTTCCCGCAGTCTAGATCTGGCGAAGTGGCTCGTAGAGGCAACTGGGGACCAGAGGGCTGGCGCCTATCCCTCCCAACGGATTGCGATCACAATCCAGCGAGGCAATGCCGCCAGCCTTCTGGGCACCTTGCCCCACGGCCCCGACCTTGGGCCAGTTTTTTATTTGTGAATATTTGGATTTATTTTATTTTAGTTTATAGTTAGGTTAATTTTGTTATGCTCCTATTTGTTTTTTTTAAAGGATGTAATTATTTTTAAATAATATTATATAGTATGTCTAGATTGCCCCGCCGCACCTTACCTGGTTCATTAAACGACGATGCATATCCTTACCTACTAAGATAGCAATAAAAATAAAATTACTACATATTCTTTTTCTCGTATGTTTAATGCACAATTACAATAACATACGGGAACAAAGATAAATAACTAGATAAATTATTGCTTGACAAATCAAAATCAGTTCATGAAGTAGAAGGACGAACAATTAGTGTGGGGCAATGCACGAGAGGAAATAAAAACACTGCTACTATTGCCACTGCTATGAGATTTGGTTCTGGGATTCTCTGCGAGATGTAACAGGGATAAAAACCTTGCGGCGGCTTGGCTGTCACATAAAATTACGGGTTACTAAGTACTTATATGTGTGCCGTTTAGCTGAGACCGCGCCTGTGACATTCCTGCCCGTCGATACCCTTTCGCGTCGTCTCAGCTAAGCTCTGTTACCAGTCCTGAGCCAGGGAATCCGGATGGTCCAAGATTAAGCCGTCGTCTCCCGGCGAAAAATTAAAAAATAGCTTATGTGATGATCTCGGGGATCCCAGGGAACTTACAATTACAGGAATCAATGTTAAATACGACGCCGACAGCTGTCATCGCATAGAAACTTGTGAAACTTATCAAATATTACCGAACACTGTTTGGTGAAACCTACCCTAAGACAATCAATAGGGTACTTCTACTTCACTTGACAGATGTAATTAATAACGAAGTGTTGAATGTAGCTTAATTCCTAGAACCTAAATCACTAGTTACATTTCAATGAAAATCATCTAATTAATTAATTCGATTTTAATAAGTTTAAGTTTTTCTTATCTGTGACTGAAAAAAATGAAAATGAAATGAAAAAAAGTTTATTTCGGTTATTTAAGATTTTAACAACAATAGAAAAGGTTGGAGCCTCCTATTAAGCCAGTAATTTTGCTTGTGTCAGGAGACACCGCTCTTCCAAACAGTAAGAAGTGGTCAATCAACCATAATAAACATTTTGACGCTTAAGCAGTTACAGATTTATCTTATTTTAATCGTGTATAATAATCTATAATTAGTGTGTGTGTGTGTCTGTGTGTGTGTGTGTGTGCGTGTGTGTGTGCGTGTGTGTGCGTGTGTGTAATGTATGGATGTATTCTTACAGAGAAGGATTACTAAATTATGATGTGAAAGATAATAGTGCCTCTGTTTCATCATAAGTTAGGTTTTTTAAGGTAAGTTTGCAATGGTAAGTTTGAAGCGGATAAATACTGATCGTCTTGTTTATACGATTGTACAATCGAGCTGACTGAATGGCAAATTGTTTGCCAGCATAGCGGGACCTGCAAACTGGGACAGGAGCTACATTGTGTTTTCTTCTACAATTTTGTGTGTTTGGGTCATAGGTAAGGGTTTTATGCAATCTTACAATAGAACTTACAATATAGAGTTTCCGCATAGACAACAGATTACAATCCTTGTAAAGCTCCGTGGTGGGATACATAAATGGTTTTGAGAATGTAACTTTTGCTTTAAGTAAGCATCTTTGGGCTCTCTCTACCTCTAGGAATTTTGTTTTGCTGGCACCACCCCAACTAGATATGCAGTAGGTCATAATCGATTGTGCTAGAGTAGTGTATAGTTGTTTTAGGAGTTTAACGGAGGCCACTTGCCTGAGGAGTTTAAAGACCCATATCAGCTTTCTAATGCGTCCATTTAGGTGCTCAATGTGATCGTTCCATGAAAGTCTCTGGTCTAGAATTACGCCTAGATATTTAGTTGTAGGTACTTTGTTGATAGCTGTACAGTCACAATTTACAGGGTTAGCTTGGTTACAGATATGTATTTTTAACTTGTAATTTTGTGATGGCTGCGTCTTATCATCGCTGGAGAAGCACATGTAATTTGTTTTTGCGGCATTTACGAGGGGCTTTCAAAATATTCTCGGTATTGATATCTTATAACCTCTTTTTGAATTTGTTTTGTTATTGGCTGGTAAGGTTCATTCTTTGAAATTAAAAAAAAGTATAATTCAAACCGAGATGTTCTTTTGTTTTTCTGCAATTTCTGAACAAACACGAACACAATGAGTGAATTAACAATGTTAACGAAATTAGAACATCGTTCCGTAATAAAATTCTTGACGAAACAAGGTAAAAACCAAAAAACCATAAAAGAGGAAATGGATTGTGTTTACCGTGAGTCTGCTTCTTCTTTATCTACAATTCAAAAGTGGTCAAGCGAATTCAAACGTGGCAGGGAGAGTATTGAAGATGACCCTAGACCTGGCCGGCCTGTAGTAGCTACTTCACAAGAAAATATTGATCAGGTGGAAAACCTTATATTGGAAGATGGTCGAGTGAAGATAAAATCAATAGCTCAAGTAACCAATCTTTCTATTGGTACCGTACATTACATTATCCATGACCATCTTAATATGTCAAAGGTCAGTGCAAGATGGGTTCCGCGAATGCTGACTCGACTTCAAAAAGATGTGCGTGCAGCTTGCTGTTCCGATTTTATTGACCTGTGTGGTGAAAATCCTGATGAGGTGCTGCAAAAGATAGTTACTGGAGATGAAACCTGGGTTCATCATTATGACCCAGAGAGTAAACAGGAGTCCATGCAGTGGCACATTAAGGGTTCAGCTCATCCCAAGAAGTTCAAGGTCGTCCCTTCCGCTGGCAAGGTCATGGCAACAATATTTTGGGATTGTGAAGGAGTATTGTTGATCGATTATAAAGAAAAAGGTGTAAATATCACGGGACCTAGAGTAGGGAGTACTACGCGAATATTCTACATCAATTAAGGGACGCAATAAAAGAAAAAAGGCGAGGAAAGTTGTCTAAAAGTATTCTGCTTCTGCATGACAACGCCCCTGTCCATACTGCTCATATTGCCAAGGCAGCTATTGCTGAATGTGGGTTCGGAACTATAACTCATCCACCGTATAGTCCGGACTTAGCCCCCAGCGACTTCTTTTTGTTCCCCAATCTCAAAAAGGATCTGCGTGGAAATCGATTTTTTGACGATGAGGCGTTGAAGGCGGCAGTAGAGGAGCACTTTTATACCAAGGATAAAAAATATTTTTATGAGGGATTAAAAAAAATAATTGATCGATCTTTTAAGTGTATTAACATAGGGGGGGAGTATATTGAAAAATAAAAAATATCAAACTGTTCATACTCGTTTGTTTTCATTCCAATACCGAGAATATTTTGAACGCCCCTCGTAGCGTGAGCAGATTAGGTTTGAGCCAGGCATAGATTAAATTAAGCCCTTTCTCTGCCTTAGCATAAACTGCCTCCCAAGTACTGTCATTAAAGACTATTACAATGTCGTCAGCATAGGAAAGCCATCGTGTCCATTTAGGTAAGTCAGATCGTTTATGTAGATTAAGAAGAGGGTCGGGCCAAGGACACTCCCTTGGGGGACACCAAACTCCACCCTTTGTTCATGACTAATAAAGTTGCCAATTTTAGCTTTTTGAATACGTTCATGTAGGTACTCAGTGAAGAGTTTAAGTGGCTTCCCTCTTATTGCTATAAGTTCAAGCTTTGAAACAAGGAGGTGAGAGAGACGGTGTCAAAGGCCTTCCGTAGGTCCAAGAAGATTGTTAGACATTTATGCCCTCCATCTACTTGCTGTGTTATTTTGGTAGTGAGAGCTAGTACAGCATAAATACCCACCTAGAAACTAGAGTTGCAGCGCTCGAACAGCGCCTCGATGCCACCGAGCAAATGGCCATGGAGGACTATATTGAGCTAGTAGATGTCCCCTTAAAAGAAAACGAGGATACCATACTAATAGCCCAAAAAATAGGATCATTGATAAAAGTCATAGATAATAATAGCCTACATAACATACGCTCAGCCCGCCGGCTACCCTCTCGGGGCGGCAGGACAGGAGCGATCCTTGTGCAGTTAAACAACTCTGACACCAAGTTACGATGGACCTCGGCTGGACGAAACATGGAGTTTTCAGCTTCCAGCGTACTACCTGACGTGACCGAAGCGGAAGCGGCTGCTCGAAAAAAAATAACTCTACGGGAAGCATTGACTGGCCGAACTAAATACCTGCTGTTTCAAGCTAAAACTCAACTAAAGGACACACAAAAATTCAAGTTCGTTTGGTGCAAGTACGGCAAAGTGCTCGCTAGAAAAGGCGAAAATGACAAAATCTACTGGATTCGTACTGAAAAAGATATTGAAGCTCTAGTTGCATAAAATTTATAATTACTTAAGGCTTAATAGATACTAGTGTACTAGCAATTTTCATAGTATTCAATATGGATGACATTCATGAAAATGTGAGAGAATTAACAGATTGTGTTGACTTAAACCAATTTGTGAGTCAATTACCTAATATAAAATACAACAAACTTTTCTGTATACATATTAACTTGATGTCACTTTTAAAATACTTTAGTAACCTGCAATAAATAATATACTCATGTACATCTATCATTGATATAATAGCAATTACGGAAGCTAATATTTCTTCTAATATATGTGACTTGTTTAACCTGATAGATTACACAATGCACACAAAGTTGAGAAAAAATAGAAAAGGCGGTGGAATTATAGTGTATGTGCACAAAAAACACAAATTTGTGCCTTTAAAATGTACCACTAATCATTTTGAGTGTCTTGCTGGTAACCTAGTAACCCCGTCTAACTATAACTTGGCTCTATGTGCAGTGTATAGACCTCCAAATACTAAAAAACTGCTATTTGTAGACGAACTTGAACGTACTTTGCACCTAGCACAGAAATCAGATTTAATTGTTATGGGAGACATGAATATTAATCTCACATCCACTGATACTGTTACCGAATCTTATATAAACATGATGAGCAACCATGGCCTTGTAAGTGGGATTGCGAGTTACACCAGAATAGAAAATAGGAAAAACGAAGTGACAAAATCGTGTATTGATCACATATTCGTGCGATCCCGCTTACAAGATGTATACTGCGGAGCGCTCTGCACTAAACTGGCCGACCACAATATGACCGCGGTGACACTTCTAGGAGGACCACGTCTTCAAAATGCTCCTAATTATGTTACGAAAATTGATCACAAAACATTGCAAAAAGAACTCGCTGAGATTAGTTGGATGTCACACGAAGAGCATAATCATCCGTTAGTAATATATAAATTCATTCAGGAAAATCTGTTAAAGTGTTATGAAAAGTCCAAATATGTCCAAAAATTAAGAAATTCAAAGCGGAATAAAGAACCGTGGGTATTTGGTAAAGTACAAATAGAATGTAAAAAACGTGATGCACTATATTTGAATTGGATTAAAGACACAACTAATATGGTAAACCGTCTTGCGTACAATAAACAGAGAAATAAAACAAATAAATTAGTGGAAAATCAGAGAAATACATTTTATAAAACTAAAATAAATACAAGTAAGGGAGATATTAGAAAACTCTGGTCAATTCTGAATGAAATGTCGGGGAAAATATCATCATCTATAAACGAAACAATAAACAGGGCCTTCCATTCATTAAACTCCGACAAGACAGTAGCCGATTTGTTTGCAAACAGTTTTAAAAAAACGGTACAGAATATTATACCAAACTGTAATGTGCCGCTACTCAATCCTGAATCGTACAGAAAACCAATAGATAGGTCCATGTTATTTAAAAAGGCAACTACCAAAGATGTGTATAAAATAATTATGAAGAGTCACAGCTCCAAAGCTCCAGGAATAGACGGTGTTCGACCAGTAGACCTTAAGCTCATCGCAGATAAAATTTCGTCAGCAATAGCGCATCTCATAAATAGTAGTTTAACCTATGGCATATTCCCAGACGAACTAAAGATAGGACTGGTGCGGCCAATATACAAGAATGGTGACACAAAGAGTTGCTCAAATTATAGACCAATTACAATGCTCCCCACATTAGACAAAATAATGGAAAAGTATGTTAGTAGTCAAATACACTCATTTTATAGCACCCATAACATTCTCTCTGAAAATCAGTTCGGATTCTGTAGTAACGGGCTTTGCTTTTTAGAATTAAAACACTCCATTAGCTTTGGTAAGTTTTATTGGAATGCTTGACATATGTCATAATCACAAAAAGCGGGAAAGAAACGTTTAGTTACTTCTCAAAGATACAACGTTTAGTTACGCTCTTACAACATCCTTCCCTTTCATATTTTAAACTACAACATCATTTAAGGAGAAACGGATACGTGTTATAACATCTACACCACATACACAGTATATCCCTGATACTAGACATTCTACATTACATTATGACAGACTATAACCTAAACACTTATACCATAATTTAACCATTAACATTCTTAACAATTATTCACACATATAGTCATTAAGGTACCCAGGTCGTCTAACAGACCTCTTGGAGAGCCTCAACCCAAGATGAGATGATTCTTGATCTGGAGCTACCTCTGTTTCCGTGACTCTGTCGGTTGGTTCAAATGGAGCCTCCAAAGAGTCTGTGCTAGAATCACAATCATAATACATGTTTTCCTGAGAACTGGGCTCAATCTCAGTCTCTTTAACCTCTGATGAAATCTGTGGCTCATCCCTGAACCCTAATCCGTCTAAAGGCTCTGCAAGTGGAGCTAAGACGAGATGCCAACGATTTCTCCTAAATGTACCCCTGTCTGTTTTTAAAACATATGACCGTGGTTCTTGACATTTACTTATTACTATACCATATGTTTTTAGGTCCGTCACCCAGACTCTATCCCCTTCATTTAATTCTTTTAACTCTTTTGCTCTATGTCTCCTATTATAATTATTTGCATCTCTAGACTTTTTCCCCGACATATACTCTCTATGTTTATCCCCTACCCTAGCCATGTCTTTCTCTAATCTACTCAATACTTCTCTTAATATTTTGTCATGCTCCTCCATACTTCCTGCATGTATCAATATGTCATCCATGTGCATTAATATATTTAGGTCTTTGAACAAGCTGGCGAACTTCATGCTAAAATATTCAGGTGCGCAATTCAAACCAAATGGGAGCCTATTATAAATATACCTGCCGAAAGGAGTCACTATAGTAGTAAGCTTCTTTGATTCTTCGCTAAGTTTGATTTGGTGAAATCCAGATGTAGCATCTATTTTGGAGAAATACTTAGCTCCTTTTAGCCTGGCCAGTGTGTTTTCTATTTTTGGAATAGGATAAATAGGTCTCAAAATGTTTTTGTTTACTTGTGTATAGTCACCACATATACGAACTTTATCATTTTTTAAAACTACTACAATGGGTGACACAAAATCAGTTGGTTCTTCAATGGGACTAATAATACCTACAGCCTCCAGTCTATCCAGTTCTGCTTTAACTTTTGGCATCAATGGAATAGAAATGTGTCTAGGAGCAGCCTGGATAAATGCCTGTGAATCATCTCGCAATTTAATACTATACTCATCTTTAAACACCCCCAGCTCATTAAATATGCTTGGAAACTCTTTGTCTACTTCTACTTCCGATTTAATGGTTGTATCCTGCACCCTCATTGAATTAATCGAGACAATTTCCATGCTTTCTAATGATGGGCGACCCAATATAGCACTTTTAAGACCCCTAATTACATAGACTTTACCATCATAAGTTCTGCCTTTATAGGATAATTTTAAATTAACAGTTCCTCTCACATTTAATTTGTTGCCGTCTGGTCCACAGATGGATGCCCCAGACTTCATCAGAGGTAGACCCATAGTTGCCCTATTCTCTGGAACTGCTGTTACATCCGCTCCTGTATCAATCAGAAAAATCCCCTGATCAATATATGAATCATTATGAAACATTTTTACTTGCACCATATACTTGTCCTTCTTCTCACTTAGACTAACCTTAAACAACACTTCCTCTTCTTGTTCCTTGTTCACTTCCTCTTCTAGTCTCTTCATTGACTTAGAGCGGCACAGTTTTGCATAATGCCCAATTCGGCCACAGCTCTTACATTTCACTTTGAAAGCCGGGCATTTCTCTCTGATATGTCTCTCATATCCACAAAACCAGCAATTTTCCTGTTGTTTGAATGTCTGCTCTTTGTGTTTCATTCTGTTGATATCTTTAAACTCCCTTCCAAGTAATGTTTTATTATCCTCTGCTTGCAGTTCTGCTTGTTTAGTGGCTTGGATAACCTCACTTATGTTCAAATTGTGCCTTACCAACAACCGCTCACTTGTTGTTTTATCTCTCATACCCACTATAATACGGTCCCTTATGAGCTCTTCCTTGAGTGTTCCATATTCACAGGTTTCTGCCAACTTGAATAAATCCGTAATAAATGTGTCAATGCTTTCATCTTCACTTTGCTTTCTTGTGTTAAACCGATATCTTTCATAAACAATGTTCCTTTTTGGAGAGAATATTTCATCCAGCCCCTTGAGCACCTCTTGATAACTTTGCGTTGCAGGGAATCTTTTGATCACGTCTTCCGCGCGCTCCCCCATGCAATACAATATGCAGTTAATTTTATCTGCATCCGATCCTGCCTCATTTCCCGATAAAGTCATGAAACGTTCGAATCTTTTCCTCCATTTTTCCCAATCCGCCGGTTCAAATGAAAATTCGCCTGGCGGCTTGACGCTTAGCGGCCTCCGCTCCATGTCTGGTTTGTTTTCGAGCGGCCTCCGCTCAATTTCCTCTGATTCCTTCTCAGCTTGTGTTCCTCCCGCCATTGAATTATTTTTCTAAATACCGCTGCCACCATGTAGTAACGGGCTTTGCTTTTTAGAATTAAAACACTCCATTAGCTTTGGTAAGTTTTATTGGAATGCTTGACATATGTCATAATCACAAAAAGCGGGAAAGAAACGTTTAGTTACTTCTCAAAGATACAACGTTTAGTTACGCTCTTACAACAGATTCCAACCTAAAAAAAGCACTTCCATGTTACTGTCTAGATTTACAGATGAAATTAATCAATACCTCAACGATCAAAAACATGTACTCATCATTTTTATAGATTATAGTAAAGCGTTTGATACCTTGCGGCACGACATGTTACTACATAGGCTGGAGGACACCGGTGTACGAGGTCAACTCTTAGAATGGTGCACGAGCTACTTGAACGGTAGATCGTATCACGTGAAGATAGGTGACACTATTAGTGATAAAGTTCTGGTGACAGAGGGCACAGCACAGGGATCTGTGCTAGGCCCACTCCACTACTTGGCCTATGTAAACGACATGAACAACTGTGTTCAAAACTGTAGTGTCTATCAGTTTGCAGATGATACGTGTCTCATTGCTGCCGACAAAGATATTAAGCTAGCTGAAAGGAATCTGCAAACTGACTTCAATCTTATCTGCATGTGGTCCCATGACGCAGGTCTGGTACTAAATGCGGATAAGACCAAACTCCTTCATGTACACTCTGCCCAATCGAGAACAGTGCGACCGGTCCGTATTACAGGTCACGACCATCAGTGCCTGCACTCCGGCCTGGTCGACAGTACCAGTTGTAAATGTCCACCACTGGAACAAGTCGTGCAACAAAAATATCTAGGCCTCTTAATTGACAACCGCTTCAACTGGGGGGGACATATTGACTCTGTGTGCACTAAACTAAGAGCTATTATGGCTAAAATGTACATACTACGAAATAGAATACCATATAAAGTCAGGCTAGATATATATAATGCGCTTGTGGAAAGTATTATCTCCTACGGCTTAAGTAGTTATGGACGTACTTTTAAATCTTACCTGGATAAAATATATAATATCCAGGTTAGACTACTTAAGTTGGTGGTACCTTTTAATATTAGAAAAACTATGAAGTGTGAAGGGGATCTCTTCAGTAGCTGTAATGTACTACCTGTGCACACAAAATTTAATTACCAAATATTAAAAGAACAATATTTCAGAAGAGAAATCCAACATACATTTGAGCACCCAAAAATTACAAGACAGGTAACTAATTGCATGCTAAAGAAACCCCTATTCAACAACTTTTATGGCCGTAGAACATCCGAATATATAATACCAAATTTAATAAATCAACTACCCAAAGAATGTAAGAATAATATAACACCCACAAATGTTTCAAATGTACTTAAGAAAGAAATGTTAAAATTTTTAAAAGACTAATAATTTAGATATATTTAGATACAGTACAGATGTAAAAGTGAAGATAGTGATTTTGTATTTGTATTAACCTATATTAGAGTAGAATTAGGATCGTGCATCGAGACAAACCACTTGTGGTTTAACGATGCCGTTTAAATTATGTTACAACAATAAATTGTATTTAAACTTAATTAAATAAAAAAAAAAAAAAAAAAAAATCCTCTGTGGATATGCCCTGCCTAAACTCATATTGCGTATTAGAGAGGATGTTGAATTTGTTAAGGAAATGTAATAGCCGTTGATTTATTAGTTTTTCTATTATTTTAGAAATTGCCGGTAGAACTGATATGGGTCGATAATTATTGACATCGTCTCTTTCACCTCCCTTGTACAGAGGAGTAACAATTGCTTGCTTGAGTTCAGGCGGGAAAACTCCCTTATCAAAGCATAGGTTAGCCAGTCTGGTTATGATAGGGACAATAACATGCCTAGCAAGCTTTAGAAAAGTTGTAGGAATATTATCCCAACCGGGTGCGCTGTCTCCCTTTAGACTTGACTTGTGACTCAAATGATCGAAACAACGCCATGTTGCTAGTGACGTCATACCGCTACAAACAGCTGCTGACAAAGCGTTTTTGCTAGATGTCATATAATTCTTCGAAGTGTCACGCGAAGAGTTTAGTTCATTTATAGCAGTGTGACGTCATACAAGCACAGGGTCGCGTTTTAGCGCGAAAAATTAAATGTAATTTTAATGTGAAAGCAAAAATGTGTTTTTTTGTTAGCTGAAACATTTTTAAAATATTAAAACATATTATAAGAGATTTCAAGTTCCCTATTCAAAGTAGGTAGCCATAGTATATCGTACCTTGTAAAGGTGCTCCACTTTGCTCGGTATAACGTAGGCCCGCTTAGACTCCTGGAAGGGATGTCGGCAGAGCACCTTCTGACCGACCGCGGGCGGGGGCTCCGACGAGCGCTGCAGCAGGTCGATGAGCGCGTGCCCGTCCGCACCGAACAGTCTATATGCCTGCGGATTCATACATAAACTCAAGCCTGTATTCCTAACAGGGTACATAAAATTTAATTTCAGTGTCTAGGTTACTAGCCCATTGCCCACATTTGAATCCGGTTTCCACAGTCAATACGACACCCATGGGAAGATAGGACTGTTGTTACTCTAACCCGGCACCACACGGGAAAACATACATTTTACACATTATTATACCATTATTATTTACAGAAACTACACGAGGTATGTAAGGCCAAACATCTACTTAATAAATACTAAGTGTACTAATGGTAGATAGATTTTACTGTCAATTTTGAAGTATATGTATGAGCGTCGCATTTCTAACACTTAGTTTTTTTTTGCGTGAGGTTGTAGGTGTTGCTTGGTAAGCAATTTTAGAATTCCGCTACTCAGAATCATTCGTCTTTATTTACCTACACTGAATATACAACATACTTATTATAATAAATTGATAACTTTAATTTCTCATTTGAATACATTGCAAAAGCTCTTCACCTCGCCTATGTACATATATAATCTGTTTTGTCTGTATTTTTTAGCTTTGTCTTGAGTACAATAAAGTATTTACATACATACATACAAATTATGTTTTAGTCATCATTTTAAAAATACTCCCTATCATGATTACCTAAATACACAATGCTGAACATGAACTTAATTATAATTATTAGATATGGAACCATTTATCGGTTACAAGGTTTCGTGGATGACGTAGGTGACGTATTGATTATGCAGGTCAAAGATACGCCTTAAGAAACCGGTCTGAGAATATTCGCATGTGCTTCGTTACCAATTGCGCTTAAGTAAATATTCATGCGTGGATACTGGATAATTCTCTAATGAGCATCTTTCAAAAAGAAAACACTTAAAATCATGACTAATAAGCACTTATTAATTTGATTGGCTATTAGTACTTTGGATAAGTACGTCGATTTAATAGCCTCATGTCTTAGTGAAATTGCGCACATATAAAACCATTGCCGTAAGTATATATCTTGAATGAAGTCAGGGTTCGGTCCGTAAGTCCGTCTAATCCATTGATTCTAAACATAACCTCGCAAAGTTACACTACAGCCGTATACGGTACAACCTATCAAATTTCAATTTATCTATGCCTATTATGACCGCTATTATTTGTATTGTTTACCTAGACTAGGATCACCTACATCACCCTACGTAGCTGTAACACTAACTGTGAGCCTGATCTAAATAGTAGCAGGGTCAAGGTTAGACTAAACAGTTCCTGTTAAATATGTGTTTTTAGTTACTAAACCTATGAATACGAGTAGGTTAGAATTACCTCTTTGTGACCTGGAATGGTGACTTTCCCTACATCTTGACTTAACTTAATTCTTGGCTGTTCATTGATTTCCACCAATTTGTAAACGCATCCGAGAGCGGGCTGCCGTTGACAAGTTACTGCAAACATAGCGGCAAAATCATTTTATCATGTGTCTATCAAATAAATGAAATCGCTATATAAATGCTGATCATAACCTTACCCAAATGTGTCCCAATGCCGAAACAGTCGATTTTGTGGCCTTGTTCGTTCAGACTCAGTATAGTGTCTTCGTTTATGTCGTTAGACGCAACGATCGTTAGAGTGGAGAACCAGGGCAGTTTGAGCTCCTCAGCGACCTTGGCAAACGTATCCCGGGCCAACACAGAGAGGTATGCCAGGTCCCCGCTGTCTATGCGAATACCAACGGCTCGATAGCCACAATCGTTTAGCGCTAATGCCACCGCACAGAAGTTTAATAGCCCACTCCTGTTGACGAAAACATTTGGTCTATAATCCAATCAACTTCAAACTTAAGGATTATCGACATTTTAAATAAATTCACTAATTATTTAGTGCACAGATTCTGCCTCAACTTTAAACTATACTCTGTTTTTTTTTTTAAACTATGAAGTACTGTGCTATGCAAGTTTTATGCAAGAGACAAATGAACGTGTCATACATTTTTTATGAGCAGTACTTTATAGTTAAATAAAACAGAGTATAGGGAACTACAGAGTGGGAATGAAGTAGTTCGTCCGGGTGGCACACATTGTCATTTCATTTTATGATTGTAGGTGCACTGTATTAGTACTTACTTTAAATGATAAGTTAAACAATAAACCTTTTATCGTGAGCATTTTAGTAATAAAATTACGATATACATCGCATTAAAGTATCATGCACAGGGAGACCTACTTATATCGACTTTAATTTGGTATTTTATGTGCAATACTATTGGAGATGTCCAAACATGTTCCCTCAAATGAGGCGCGAATACTTAATGAAAAATTACCCGAAAAGTTGGCAAACAAAAAAAATCGCAATGTAGGGTTCCGGAGTTGTCTACCCGTTACATTATGCCGACTTGAGTTTCCAAGCTTACATTTACTACGTTTTTGACACATCTAAGAAGTAATCAATGGAAAATGTACGAAAGTTTGCTTTTCTAAGTACAGTTCTTAATTTTAGTACTCATTAACTAGCAATGTCTACTCTCTTGATTTTCCTTTTAAATTCATTGTCTATATCTTATAATCTCTTTTTTTCATATGCCTAGTACCCACCGTTTAGCTGGCAACATAACAAAAGGTTTGACTTTAAACCTTAATATCACGAAAACGGATATCTGAATCAAAAAATGGTTTTAGAAACCCTTCAATATTTTTGAACGAGCTATCCAACGATATCCAACACGGGGTTAGAGGTAGCATAAAAAAATGTTTTTCAAGATTTATTCTACCGTTTTCTGGGCGTAATTGATATGTATACTCATGCAACATTACAGCTTTCTAGTACTAACGGTTACTGAGCTAAGCCGCGGACGAACGGACAAATATGGCGAAACTATAAGGGTCCCTTGTTTACTACGGAACCCTAAAAATGGCTGATGATAGTTCGGACCTGTTAGCTTCAGTGTACCTTCTGCGGCAATATTATCAATGTAGCCCACCCGTACGCGATTCTCTTAACCTAATCAAGATCTACTGCAACGATTACTTTATAAATATGACAACCATTCCGAGTTACATGATAAATGCTAACTACTTAATTTATATAAATAAAAGTCTGCTAAGTGACCGCTATAACTGCTAAACTAAAAATCTATTCTACAACAATGATTCCTCTAGTAAATTAAATGAGT
Organism: Epiblema foenella; assembly: GCA_963556455.1. Taxonomy (NCBI): domain Eukaryota; kingdom Metazoa; phylum Arthropoda; class Insecta; order Lepidoptera; family Tortricidae; genus Epiblema; species Epiblema foenella. The sequence goes on from OY747102.1 coordinate 14,085,646, forward strand.
GTCTGATGAAATTACAATACATGCAATTATAATATGTCGGTAATTGTGAACGTGTGCATATCCCTATACAATGCAACTGTGCCCAATGACTAAAACTGCCCTAATCTAGGTCCAAGACAAAAGTATGTACGTCACACTGAAGCAAAATGTAAAGTCTTCGTCGGTGTTCTCTTTATTTACATTCGGTTTGAGCATGAAGCGACGTCCATGAACGCTTCACTGAAAAAGCGAAATAAAAATATGTCGTAACTACAGCTCGGATTGTAAGTAGAGTCGATGCGGAGTCCCACGTGGTTAGGTGTGCTCGGAGGACCAGTGTGTGTCATGCCCAACCCAATGAGTACATGTATAATGAATGTGGCGAATCCTGGCCCCAGGCCATAAACAACATAATACAACTAATATATTAAAAATCCACAAAACTTATACAAAATTATGACAAAACGAACAATGCAAAACAAAAAGGACAAGTTTAATATCAGACACCAAATGTCAATATGAGTTGTCTATTGCATCTTTACCTCAGTGTGCGTTCGACCGTGCTATGTCCATATGTACTATGTATACTCTGTGAGTTTTGTATTCTAGAACCATTGGATCCACAGTTGCTATTGTAGCCAGAATGCCCATTCATTTGCTGCCTGTGTCGTGACGGTAAGCCTTGAAAGTTATACCTCTTGACATCGTACGTGTCCACTAAAGCCAGAAATCCGGATGGAAAGGCATGGGCATAAGATATTAGAGCGGCTAATTCACCGTCGCTGGCTTCCTCGGTGGACACGTCCATGACGGGTGAGACGCGCTTTCGCCATTCCGTGGCAAGATCTAGCAGGTTGCACGGTTCCTGTGTCTGTGCGTGCCGTAGCACCGCCGACTTGACGTCGGACAGCGTACTGAACGACGTCACGAACGAGTGCGCGTGCGTCCCTTTCACGGGGATGTTAAACATCTTGCCCGCCAGCACATTACTCGTGCCGTCAAACCCACCTGAAAATTACAATAGGTACTCATGTTGTTATCTGTATTTATAATCGAAATAGAATAGCGAAGAAAAAAATTAAAACTAAAAGAGCTACGGGTTATACTTAAGAGTCGCGAGGTCGATGTTAGAAAAAATATAACCTACATTAATAAAAATAAGATTTTTCCTCACTGCTACATATAAATTATACACCCAGTATATCAGTGTTTACTGTGGTGGTTGTTATTGTAACATTGATGAATTTACGAGAATCGTAAAGAATAACAATTAAATACATAAAAATAAAAAGACTTATGAATGAAAATAATGCACAACTACGATAATAGATGATACCCTGTCATGATAACGCTGTCTTTTCTAGATTGTACTGCTATATATTATACACTAGCGGCCTCCCGCGACTTCGTCCGTTTAGATTTTAAATGGTAATGGTAACAAAAAAAATTAGGCCAACTTGTTCAGAAATTTTTGAAAAACGCTGAAATGCGTTTCGTTGTATTTAAACAGAGAGCCTATATACGAAGTATAAAATCTCTTACTTGTGAAAGATTTGCTCCCCGTACAAACTTAGAACCCCTTTTCACCCCTTAGAAGGAAAAATTTCGAAAAACGCAGAAACCCGTTTTGTTATATATAGATATTAAAATAAAGAGTCTATAAACGAAGTTTCATATCTCTTGCGTTGAAAAGGATTTGCTCAAACAGAGTCTATATACGAAGTATCAAAACTCTCACTTCAAAAAAGATTTGCGAACAAACTTGGAACCCCCTTTTCAACCCCTTAGGGGAGCAATTTCGATAAACGCTGAAATGCATTTTGTTATATTTAAACAGAGAGTCTATTTAAGAAGTTTCAAATTTCTCACCTCATTAAATATTTGCTGCCCATACAAACTTTGGTTGGACCTTACACCCCTTTACGGGAGCAATTTAGAAAATCGCTGAAATACTCCATTAATATATCTTAACAAAGAGTCTATATACGAAGTGTCAAGTCTCTCGGGATAAAAAGGATTTCTTCCCTGAACAAACTTTTAACCTCTTTAGGGAGAAGAATTTCGAAAAATGCTGAAATATGTTTTGTTGTATTAACTGAGAACCAATTTTTTTTAAAGATTCAAATCTCTCACTTCAAAAAACATTTGGTCCCCGTACTAACTTTGAACCCCTTTTTCACCCCTTTAGGGAAGAAATTTTGAAAAAGCTGAAGTATGCCATTAACGTATTTAAACAAAGAGTCTATACAAAGTTTCAAATCTCTCACTTTACTTAGAATCTGAAGTACAACACGCAATCAGATCACTCAAAAGCAACAAATGTCCAGGAGAGGATGCTATTACGAATGATGTACTAAAAGCCATCTCTGAACCCCTCACTCCGATACTTACAAACATATTCAACAATATAATTAGCACATTAGACATACCGGAGGAATGGGAGATGTCAATAATAACATTAATATATAAAAAAAAGAGACCCGCTAGATTTTGCTAACTACAGGCCAATTAGTTTGTTACCCACAATTTACAAATTATATAATTAATAGCCCCGACAATTGAAAGAGTTATATATCGCCTTTGTGGATTACTCCAAAGCACACATAAAGCACTATGGAATGCACTGATATTACAAGGCGTAAACAGGAAATATGTGAACATATTACAAGTACTTTATAGCAAAAGTAAAGCAGCAGTCAGCGTGGAGAGAAAAGGGAAGAGTTTTAACATACTGAGGGGTGTAAGATAGGGTGACCCGATATCTCCCAATCTCTTCAGATCGCTACTAGAAGACATCTTCAGGAAATTGAACTGGAATAGAATGGGCCTGCGAATAAATGGTGAATACTTGAGTCACCTTCGTTTTGCATATGACATAGTCATTTTGAGTGAAAACCACCAAGACCTTGAAGTAATGCTAAAGAGCTTAGAAGGAGAAAGTCAAAAGTGTGGACTAAAAATGAACACTAGCAAAACCTGCATCATGACTAACGCGAAACATAGGCCAGTTCAACTTAGCCAAGGCACCTTAAGATATGTGGAAGAATATACCTATCTAGGTCAGAATATTTCATTCCAAGCACAGACCATGGTCGAAGTAGAACGGCGAATTAAAAGGGCTTGGAATAAATACTGGTCTCTCAAACACATATTTAAAAGTAAACTGCCTTTACACTTCAAAAAGAAAATATTTGACAACACTATACTGCCGGTAGTTACATATGGATGCCAGAGCTGGGTTTTTACCAAAGAGATAGTTTGCAAACTCCAAGTCTTCCAAAGATCCTTAGAAAGAAGTATGCTGGGTTTAAGACTCAAAGACAGAATAAGGAGCAGCGAGATAAGGCAGAAAACGAAATTGAAATGTGTGACAGAGGTAGCCTGCAGGACAAAGTGGAGATGGGCAGGGCATGTAGCCCGAGCACAAGACGGCAGATGGAGCGAACGGGTGCTCCACTGGTGGCCACGCGAGGATAAGCGCCAACGGGGCCGCCCGCGTCGTAGATGGTGTGATGATATCATCAAAATAGGAGGACCCACATGGACCAGAATAGCCGCTGACAGAAAAAGATGGCATCAGATGGAGGAGGCCTTTGTCCAACAATGGACAACCCAATAAAACTGAAACTGTAACACATAAATATTTAAAACTGTAAAGGGGAAAATAAAAGGCTTATTATTGTTATTATTATTATTATATAGACTCTCTGTTTAAATAAAATAAAACTTATTTCAGCGTTTTTTGAAATTGCTCCCCTAAAGGAATGAAAAGAGGGTTCCAAGTTTGTAAAGGAGCAAATCTTTTTTGAAGTGAGAGATTTAAAACTTCGTATATAGACTCTCTGTTTACAAATACAACAGAACGTATTTCAGCGTTTTTTGAAATTACTCCTCTAAAGGGGCGAAAAGGGGGTTACAAGTTCGTACGGGGAGCAAATTTTTTTTGAAGTGCGAGATTTAAAACTTCGTATACAGACACGTTATTGGGCCGACATACTACGAGACCTACCCGCTGACATAAAAATGGAAAAATGTGAAGAAACTTTTAAACGGAGACTGAAAAACCTTTTATTAGAAAAGTCACTTGACTCTTAAAAATCGATATGGGTGTCATCTTTGTGGTTCCTCGGGGTGCCGATTACGAAAATGACATCCATTTTCAAATCCAGGATGGCGGACATTTTTTTTTTCTTTTGAGTAATTTTTCACAAAAGATTAATTCATCAGACAACTGACAGAAACAAATAAACCTCATTTATATCTTTGTTACCATCTAAAATCTACGCGGACGAAGTCGCAGGCGGCCGCTAGTATGTATATATTTAGTTTTTGTTAAACCTTCTAGAAATGATTAAAGACTATAATTTACTGCAAAACTGTAAACATTAGATATAGTTTATCTCTAAGTTTGTTGCATGTCAACAGACATCGCAGCTCAGAGTTGTGTTTGAACTTTAATCATTGCGAAAACATAAAACTGCAACAGAACTCTATGCCTAAAGTTACCGGCCGCTCGTTCCGAGGTTAAACTCCTAGGCACAGTTCCCAAGTTAACCGTAAAAGTCGATTAAAGTTTGACATGAGTAATAGGAAAAGTGTTCAAGGGCAAGGTTTGCAAAACTTGCATGATTAAATAGATTAACAGCGTTGGTAAGTCTATTTGATATTTGAGGCTTCTTGAAGCCGAAGGGGTGGAAGGGTGTATCGCACGAGTCCGGGGTGGCGCGAGAGGTGCCTGGTACAAACCGGTCGCCCTTACTTTACTACGGAAACACGCTAATATAATCAATAAAATGTATAATATAACAAGTTAATTTACCTACTCTACGCCATTATACACCAAACAAATTTCAAAGATATGTTCATTTAATTTCCAAAAGTGCCCTTTCAGCCCTTTGCAATCAAATTGAACTTACCTAATTATCAGGTAACATTATATTATTTGATATTACATGTAGTAAAACTAACCGATATATGCATATTTAGAAGCCGACAGTCCACCATCGGGGCCCTGTGCTCTTCTCAATCCAAACTCCAATAGAGATATATTTTTCCCGGCCACCATTCGATACCGAGCGGCGTTTGTTGCCATCAAACTGAAAATAGACAAGTTATGAACGGATATTTTCTAATGACGGATATATCTAAAAGAACATTTTCATCACACTTGCTCATAAACTATCATGACCATCAGCATATGTAGGTACAGTCAGCTGCAGAGGAACTAGATTTTATTTAGGCATTGTCACAATAATATCGAATTAAGTTAAAGTAGTACTGCAACTAACTGTTTTAGAATTATTGAAAAGCGTTTAACATTAAAATGATAATTGATCAGGAGAAACTGTTTACGCCCGTTTACCTAGAGTAATATAATTATTACTCTAGGTAAACGGGCGTAAACAGTTTCTAGATATAATTATCCGTCTGCCACGCAAATGCACCACATTTTTCTTCAGAAAATGTTGTAAGTAATCTAAGGTGACACGTAAGTCATGATACAAATTATAAAAATTGGATTCTATCCATAATTACGAAACTGTTTTACTATGGGACCAATTTTGTCCGTGCCAAAAAATCTGCTTATTCATACATTTCGATTAGTCGACTGAAACCGTTTTCTATGAAACAGCAATCTATTTTCGCCCGTACATGGTTAGTACCGTAATAAAAGTGGTTCAGAATAATGGACAGAATCATATTTTTTATATTTTGTATCATGACTTATGTATCACATTGTATATTATTAATAATAGGACGAATTTCAAATTCTAAATTTATTTACGGGTCAACAACAGTCCATAAAATTGAAGCCAACAAACAAATTAGTTACAATAATTATTTGAATTAAAGTTAAGTGATTCACGAAATCGGTCCCAGTCGAATGGAGACCTCTCATGTAACAAGTACTTTAATATGTAAAACCCGTAACTTGATATTATAATTAAAGTAATTAACCCGCTACCTTCGTTGGTATTGTTAAGGTTTTTTCCCTGCTCAGGCTGTTCCAAATTATTGCTCTATTTCCTAGAAGTGTACTTAAATAGCCCTCTTCATTGCCCTCTGAGTGAGTTTGAGCCTTCTTATAAGGCTCATGGTGAGCGAACACGTTTCCGTACCATATGTCATCACTGGCAACACACACTGATCAAAGACTTTCGTCTTGAGACACTGCGGAATATTGGACGAAAATATATGCCGTAGCTTCCCGAACGCTGCCCAGCCGAGTCGGATTCGACGATTGACCACTTTCTCAAAGTTGGACCTACCTAACTGGACAATCTGTCCTAGGTATAATCGTCTACAACTTCGAGCGTAAAGCGTCCGATCGTAACGGGACTTGGTGCTACATGGACATTTTACATGATCTTCGTGTTATCCACGTTCATCCTTAGACCAACTCGCTCGGAGGTTTTACGGAGGTCATCGAGCATTGTACTTAACTCCTCCATGGTTTTAGCCAAGACTACTATATCGTCAGCAAACCGAAGGTGAGTGATGTACCCGCCATTTTTGTTGAAGCCTAGCCTTCTCCAGTCCAGGTTCTTGAAAACATCCTCCAGTGCAGCGGCGAACAGTTTAGGAGAAATAACATCGCCCTGCCTAACTCCTCGCTGCAGCGGAATAGGCTTCGAGTTCCGGTCCTGGAGTCGGACTGACATAGTGGCGTTCTCGTACAAACACTTCAGCATTTCGATATAGCCGTAGTCTACTTGGCACCTCTGTAGAGATTGTGATACCGCCCAGGTTTCGATCGAATCGAAGGCTTTCTCGTAGTCCACAAACGCTAAACAGAGAGGCGGGTTATACTCTTCAGTCTTCTGTATAACCTGACGAAGCGTATGTATGTGGTCTATAAACCGGCTTGTTCGGGAGGCTGGAAGTCATCTAGCCTGCGTGCGAGACGGTTCGTAATGACTCTTGAAAACAGCTTGTAGACATGGCTCAGAAGCGTGATGGGTCGATAGTTCTTCAGAAGAGTGGTGTCACCCTTCTTGAAGAACAGCACCACCACGCCTGTGTTCCATGCCTTTGGCGTTCTTCCTTCCAGTAAGACGGAATCGAACAACTTCCGAAGGGCTATAATTACCGGTTTTCCACCCGCCTTCAGGAGTTCGGCTGTAATTCCGTCTTCACCGGGTGCTCTGTTGTTTTTGAGCTGTTTAAGAGCCATTCTAATCTCACAGGCTGATGTCCGGGATGTCATCGGTATAATCTAGCTCCCGGATCTTTCACTAGACCAACTTCGGGTCTGCTAGTTGACGTGTATAGCTGTCCAGAGAAGCGCTCTATCTCGCTCAGAAGCTCAGGTCTGGATGAGATAATTCTACCATCCTCAGTTTTTAACTTGGCGAGCTGGCTCTGCCCAATAGACAGATCTCTTGCGAAAACTTTTGAGCCCTTGTTTCGCTCGATGGCCTTTTCAATACATTTCGTATTGAATTGGCGCAGATCACGGGTCAGAGATTTGGAGATCCGTCTATTGAGCTGTCGATATAATGTCGCATCGACTGAATACTTTAGAACCATCCTACTCCTTTCCTCACTCAAAGAGCCTCTGATTGGAGTTAGAGTACCTTGTGGTTCTGTTGCTCCGTTGGGGCTTAAAGAACTTAGACCCTGTGGTATGGACAGCTTCCACAAACCTGTCGTTGAATTCGTCCACATCGCCACCTAGGCAATGGAAACGGTTCTGGAGTTCCAGCTGAAAGCTCGGGGTTTTGGAGTTGGACTGCTACTGATCGGAGCGTGGACTTCATCAGACGAGAGCGCTCCAGCTTAACACATATATTCAATGTGCCTCTTACCAGACGGTGATCACTTCCGGTTTTAACCGTATTGATCACAGAGACATCATTGAATATATGCCTCTTCGTCGACATGATGAAGTCAATCTCGTTTTTAGTTGCACCGTCGGGACTCATCCAGGTCCACTTTCTATGCTCACGTTTCTTGAAGAAGGAGTTCATTATGTAGAGTCCCTCCTTCTCCAAGAAACCAGCCAGTAGGTGGCCCCGGTGGTTTCGACTTCCAACTCCAAATTTCCCTATTCTCAGCTCTTCGCCGTCTCTCTTGCCCAATTTCGCGTTGAAATTCTCCATGACAACGGTGAAGTAGGGTTTAGAACTATGCATGATCTTTGGAATGTCGTCATACATAGCCTCCACCTCGTCGGAGTGAGCCGAGGTCGGTGCGTACACCTGTAAGAACTTCAGCAAGTACCTCTTGGATACTCTTAAGTATCAGGTACGCTACTCTAGACGACACACTCTCGATCTTCACAACGTTGTTCACGAGGGACTTGTGGACGATGAACCCGATACCTCCCTGGAACTGTTGGTCGCCCTCCCGGAAATAGAGCAAGTTGCCGGACTTTAAGGTTATCGTGTCCTCCCCCTCTCTTCGGACTTCAGACAACCCTATGATATGCCAACGCAACTTGCTCAATCCTTCCTCCAGTTCGGCTATCTTTTCGTCGGTCCGCAGTGCGCGTGTTATATGTTGCCAGGGCCAGGAGTGATCGGTGATGGTAGCCGGATCTTTGCCGGATATTCTTAGCACCCTGACTTGTCGTACTTTGCATGGGGGGGTAAATGCCATAATTGCCACGCTTGGCATGCGGGTTGGCGATCGCAGTATTTCCCACCGCACTCCAGGGATGCTGCTGCCCATCCCCCGGTGGTCTTGGTCGAATTACCAAATTACTCGGCACTTTTACCAAACCTAAAATTTGATATTCTGAGAGGTATTTAGGCAGCCTTATCAGCTGTCCACGGATTATCCCCGGTTTAGAACAATACCTACTTTTATGTCAATACTATGAAATTAGTCTGTCTGAATTGACACTTAAAATCGCTGAACAAATATGTAGGTATAATAAAATGTGGTGTATATAGAGATAGTTTGAGCTTCCGAGAAGGATACCAGATAATGGATATTCGAATGGAAGTGTAGTGAGGGCTCTAAGCAGACGCAGTCACGGGTACCGAGTAAGCATTGCAGTCTACTAAAGAGTCTTAAACAACACCCTTCCCCGTCTATCATGTTACAAGGTCTAAGAAAATTAAGTAACAATTTATGGTAAGCACTACTGATAAATAAGAAACTATGTGTCAAAATTTTGGCGATATTTATATTTACATAAGACTTAATTTCTTGTATTATATTTTAGTCCGTCATTTTTCTCATTAAGTGCTAATCGCCATTCTAATGTCAACAAAATTTGCTAAAGCTGCCTGAACCGGATCGGCACCATATTTGAGACACCCTGTAAATATTTAAATTGGATAAGTACCAAATCTACTAAATATGATACATAGGTAGTACCTGATTAGATATGTTTGGTTTGGAGCCTTGAACAAAGTCGCCATTCACAATGTACTTACTGCTAAAAACCTAATCTTAGATTGCTACAGATTTACCTAAACCTACGATTATTTTGATTGGCATTATCACAACATGAAATCGATAATATTTATTGAAGATATTCTAAACTAGTAGCTCGGTGGCTGTAGCCCTCGCGAGTGTTATTTTTTTTATTTTGTTTAAAAAAATAATAATGAAAATTTACAAAAATCGTCTAGACAAAAAGACAATATAATTATCGAACCTGCTCATAAAATTTCACGAGAATGGGTCGAAAAATGCCACCTGTAGAGGAGAACAAACGGAAATCCTTAAATACGAAAGCATTTTTCATTTCAGGGAGTCATGAAGTTCGGCTCATTTTTAGATATAAATATTTAGCGTATTTTGTGTAATAATTCAGTCGAAAAAGATTCATAGACTGCTAAGTTGAAAGTCAAGTCATTCCATTTCAAATCAAAAAATGGATTAAAAAGTGTAATGAATGCATTTCAATGAAAAAAAAAATTGAGAATACTGTTTGTGTAATGTTTAGATAAGAAAATATTATTTTGATATAAGTTATAGAATTTATAATAAAACCTAAAGTACATACATATAATTATATTATTAGTGAATCTGAATAAAAATAACTATAACGCTTCACAAAGGATGGGTGCCTTAAAAGTAGATTCACCCAGCTAACAATCATCTCAACAAAACTATCGATTTAATAAAAAAAACGGACAAAGCTTATACCTAAGTACTTGAGTTTCTTGGTGTAAGGAACCCTAGTAACTTCACTCAAACCAGTTCATCTGTCTTTGAGCTACGATGCCACAGATACAGAACAAAACAAAGGCTTTTGCGTCGGGGGTTGATAAAATCATTTTTATACCTAAAACAAACCGGTGGTTACAACCATATACTCACATGCATAGGTTGCACCATAATTATACAGGTGGTCGTTAAGGAGGTAACTAATGGGAATATCCCCACACGTTACTATACATCCGACCCAGATCAGGCCTAGCTGAGTTTCTTGCTGGACTCTTCTCAGCTACGATTTGAAGCAGCTCAACCATTTCAACCAATCTCACTGGAGCGCCAACACTTAGTATTCCAGTGTTCAAAACGTGGTCGTATCGGAGTTTTCCCTTGGAATTTCCACAGGCTACTCTCGAACCACGCACTCCTATCGCTTTATTGGGCCCGGCCGGCCTATAAAGCCACAGTCAGGTTAAAAAAAGTTAACTATACGCGCTTCGCTATAGGTATTATACGTATTTGGCAGAGAAACCAAAAAGAATATTTCAATAAATATAAAATGTATTTGTAATGTTGTGAGATGGTTGTAAGGGGAAAGGTTCATTGATTATTGTAATAGTGGACGATAATAACGAATAACATCTAATTTCATATACACTTTCTAAGTATCTATATGTAAATTGTTTACCTACAGTAGGGTAATACGAGAATCGACTACAGTGTAGACACTCTTAGATACATCTGAGCGAGCACGAACTAAGCAAATGAGCACGACCTTACTTAATATCACTATAGTCAAGGTGTTAGCGAGTACAGATATTGTTGAATACCGTGCATGTTAACGATATTAGAGACAACTCATAAACAACAATATTACCTAAAGTGTCTAAGTATATAAGTATGTAGATATATTGGTTATATAACCAAGAGTTGAAGTGCTTAGTCTGATCTTTAATTATCTGACTTAACCAAGCCTGACAACTGATAAAAAGTAGTAGGTACTTAGTCATTTACCTAATTACAAATAGGTATTCATAAAATGCAAAGTAGACCTCGTAGATAACAGATTGTTTGTGTCCTTGGTACTAATGCTATAAAAAAATAATGTCAGTACGTTTTAATTAAAATTGAACATCACCATGATACACTGTTATATATATATATATATTTAAGTGATTTAAGACTGGGACCGGGATAACATTAGGACAAGTAGTTTTTAAAAACAGACTTAATTGAATAAATTACTTACCTAGCAAAATTAACCAGGGTTAATAAGGTTGTCTCCAATAACTGAGCACTAATTAGAGGGCCTTCAACTCTCAACAGTGGGACTCTGGAATATAAGATGTTACAACATAAAAAAAGGCTTGAACACAGTCATCATAAGCAGACCATTACAAATTAAAACAAACCTTGGGAAAACTACAGATCCTTCCTCAATAGCACTCAACTTAATATCCTTGCATGTTAAATTCCTCAAATACGCAAAAAATTCAGGTTCAATATTCTCAGGAAGGGTCTGCATCAAATATTCAATATCTGGAAAACAAAAATTTGGGTAAATTAAAAAAGTTACAACAATGCCCTATATAAATAAAACTTATACATACCACTATCGGAATAATGGAAGTTCTCCAAAAACTTAAGACACTCCTCGAGTCCAGCAAATATGGTAAATTCACCATGGAATGGATTGGTTCGGAAAAACAAATCAAACACTGCTACATCATTTACTTTGTCAGACTTCCAGTAAGCATAGGCCATGGTGATTTGGTATAGATCTAAAAGAAGGAAATTAATGGTTAATCACAAGGCTTCCTTTAAGATAAGTTATTAAGTTATTGTCATTTAGTTCTTAGGGGCTATTCCCAGAAAAAAGTGCATTATTTTTTGGGATTACCATCATATTACTAAATATAGTACAACATATTACTAAGTATAGTAGTATTAAATATAGTACACTATCTGTACAACATTTATTATTTAAATATGTAACTTGATGACCGCTTTAGCCTAGTTGGTAGTGACCATGCCTATGAAGCTGGAGATCACGGGTTCGAATCACGATCAGGGCATTTATTTGTAATGAACATGAATGTCTGTTCCTGAGTCTCGGACCTTTTCTATGTATTTAAGTATCTATCTATCTATATAAGTATGTATATTGTCGCCTAGTACCCATAGTACAAGCTTTGCTTTGTTTGGGACTAGGTTGATTTGTGTAAAATTGTCCCCAAATATTTATTTATTTAATAAATTCTGTTCTAAATATATAAATATATATATATATATATTCAGTGACGAGTTAACCTTTTCTGAAGATGACTTTGTATAATAATGTTATTAATTATTCATTTGACATTGGGTCCCAAAGAAACTGTGATAGTGATATAGGTTTACAACAAAGGAGTTTTTGTCTAATTAAACATTTACACATAAAGTATATCAGAACAAAGTTATGCCATAGCTATGTTTCCTCATTAAGTGAAGTTGGTCCTGTTAAATGAAATAAGTGTATGCATTCATAATATTAGATGATAATTCAGGGCTATCTGAAAATTATAAATTTGAACCACATTAAGATTCCTTAGAACACGCATGTTAACCTATTAAAATGTAGGTAAATCTTCAGGTGACCTGAACACTTTTATGCAATATTTTTTTTTCCATATACCCTGCCTACTCCTTTACAAAACTAAGTCAAATAAAATTATTAATAAAATATTTAATAAATCTATGAGTCCAAACCTGGACAAACATTTATAATTGCAAAAGCATACATGTGTGTGTTCAGAGTCATAGAATAACAATAGTGTACAAATGTAGAGGTGTATTCTGAGAGTAATTAAGCGAGCTTCTTATACTAATATAAAAGTGTATTAGAAACGAAGGTAAGAAAATGAATAGATAGTTATACAGTACCTGCAATTAACACTCTAACCTAGATAAATTAACAAAAAACGCGCTATTTATGCAGTTCATGACGGAAGTTATAAAGTTAAAGTCCACAGAAAGTTTAATCATTGACATTTGAAATTCGCTCCAAAGTATTCTGTCTATTTAACTTACCTGTAAGTAAAGGTTGGACGATCCCATTCTGTCGTGCCGTCCTTCTATTATTGGCCAATTCGACACTACTCATTTTCGTTACAGTTTGCGAACGAACAGGATTAAATTAAACAGTTTAGGCACGTGAGGAATGTAAGATATCTGTTGTGCGACTAAAAAAAATAATTTCATCGTGATCAACCGCCTGTGCTTATCAGCCAGCGCGCCAAACACTATTTGACGGGAAATATACGCATGCGCACTTATTTTCTCTATTGACTCCAAGAAGGGCCGTTTTTCGACATGTTTGCACGAATGATGTGATCAATGTCAAAATAAATGCCGAAATTATTCGATTTTCTGAGCAATTTCTAGTCAGAGATAGTGTTACAATAATAACAACATTATAAAATATAAGATAAGCCCTTAGAACCTATAAATTACATGAATATTTTTCTGTAGTCTCAATGTTCACGCAGTTAACGAATATCAAAAACGATTCAATGTAACTGACGTCATCGATAGGGAGTTTGGAGGTCATTTTAAAGGTCGATGCTGTCATAATCATAAACTGACTGAGTAAACCATGAAGTAAACTAAAATCATATATGTGTCATATATAGCACGGTATAAGAAGGCCTATAGCGAACCGCAGTTTTCTGTCTCTGTTGCACTTACGTACGGACGTGCAAATGCGACAGAGAGGAAAAACTTCGTTTGCGGCTCGCGGTACGCCTTAGGGTTTTCAAAAAAATTAGGAGTACTTTATTAATTTTGTTTATTCTTAACATATCCTTTTTTTCAATATAATTAATTTAAATCGATACCTGGGAGGCCCAGTGGTTTGTTAACACGAATCGTAGCGGCCACATTTTTTTTATTAACTGCGTGATTACCTACGATCAAAAATCTCAAAATCGATATCCATTACTTAGGACGAACCTAAAGTTAGATTTATAAATAGTAGCAGCCATCTTGGTTTTGTTTATTTAATGTCCGACACAGAACACCTCCTCTAGAAGCCTACCTAATGTTGCTTATTTTGTTTGCGACGCGAGTCACCAAAGTACGAGGATTGAGGAAGCCAGGGTTACCAACTCCAAATTTTTTTTACCCCTAGAGCTTAAGTTAAAACCCCCTAAAACTAAACTTTTTTTTACAAAATCCCCTGATATGAAATAACAAAAATTGTGTCTCAATTTCTTCAATGTAGGTATACTTCTCTCTTCTCGCTTGTTCTAATGGTTCGACTTTTTTATGAATTATGATCATACATGCACATAGAACATTTTAAATATTTACTAGATGGAGTAAATGTTGCGCAAGATCATATTCTCTGTAGTGCAAATAGGACCATCATTACGCTTTGCAGCATTGCAATGGATAGTCGATTCCGCAGCTTATTTTTAATAATGTTATATAAAATAAAAGTCCCTAAATATACCCCTAAAAACATCCCATGCTCCTTATTATCCCCTTAAATTTAGGGGTAATACCCCTAAGTTGGCAACCCTGGAGGAAGCGGTGAGGGGAAGGGCGGGTGCAAACAGCGTTGCGATTGGTCGATGAGCTGGCACGCGGAATGCGTAGTGATGGGACATGTTCACTACGAACTGGTACCTACCTTACTGGTGGTAATTTATTATTGGTAAATTACGGCAGGTATTTACTGTGTATTAAATAGGTAACAAAACGATCTATCATTACTTGGTTCTAAAAATGAAACAAAAAATATTTTATAGCTTTCTTTAATCTGTATCATTGTGGAAAGGAGAAAGACGATTCTGAAAAGCCCACAAAACATATACCTATCTCAAACCAACCCGAGCTCCCTGGCACTTCCTCGAAGTTCATCATCAGGTCCATAATGTGATACTAGACCCAACTACTCATCAAGAGGATTCTAAAAAGTGTCCGCCTAAAGCAAGGGCTGCTGTTCCCGCAGCGCCGGAGCAACGAGAAGTCACTATTGTCATTAAATAGAGCTATTCTAACTTACGAATTTTCATGAATGAAGAAGTTTTTTGTTAGAAAATTTTTTCTCTGAAATCAAATCGTAATCAAGATCGATTTTGTTCAACTTTCGGGTCGAAAATCTCGGCCATTTTTGATTTCAGAAAAAAGTTTTTCCTAAAAATCATGCTTATTTCAGCATCCTCTATACGATAGCATCATAAAAAAAAGGTGTTATAATAACACTAACCCCATCTAAAGTCCTGCACCCCCTTTGCTTTAGTCCAACCGTGAGACGCGTCGCGAACAAAGTGAGCAACATTAGACTTCTAGGGGTGGTGTTCTGTGCTGTCCGAAAGCCGTCGTCTCCCGGTGAAAAAAATAAACAATAGCATTCTTTTGTTATTATCCCTGGGATCCCAGGGACCGGTAGAGGAATCGATATCGAGCCTCCGAGAGGCCACTTAGAACGAATCTGACGTCAGATTTGAAAAAGTGCTAGCCATAGTAGCCATCTTGGTTTTGTAAATTTACGGTCCGATTAAGTTCAAAATTAATATCTGGGCGTCCGAGAGGCCATTTAAAACGAATCTGACGTCAGATTTAAGAAAAGTGGCGGCTATCTTGATATTAAATGTAACAATATTCCTTAGCTATTCCGCTGAATGAACGTGTAGGTCTATCAGTTATAATGAGATGCATCCACTTGCGTCAAGACCATAAGCCAGAGCAAAGTAAATCTTGCTGGAGACAACTGTCTACACGGTCCGTGCGGACCAAAGTCGCCCGGTTTTGGGGCTTGTTTGCGATCGTCTGGCTCGGGCTTAAAGCGCGATCGACACGGTCGCCGACAAGTCCCTAGGACGGAGTGACCTTGGTCCGCAGACCGGTTTTCAAAGGAAATCTTGCTGCAAACAACTGAAACAACTGTCTACACGGTTTGTGCAGACCAAGGTCGGCCTGTTTTGGGGTTTGTTTTCGACCGTCGGGCACAAATAAATTCATGCAGGGAGTACCTATCCACAACGCAGGTTTCGTCAAACTAAATTAAACAAAAAACAAATCAATAAAAAAAAATGGTCAAGTGCGAGTCAGACTCGCGCACCGAGAACTGTACACAGATGTGTATCGGTTCCGACCCAATTAATTCAGGATATTCTCAACAACATGGTGTAGAAATTGAACGCCATGGATACAGCGCTATCTATCGGCCAATTTTACTACAAATTTGAGCGACTGAATAACTTAGTATGAATGGAAATCGAAAATTACTCCACATAAAAAAAAACTAAAAATTGTTTCAGAATGTGTAACTCAGGCCCTTTCATATGATATGACATCCTACTTGACATATTCACTAGACTTTCAAATTTTAAACCATTTAAGGTGTCTTCGGGTAATTTCGAATGTCGGGTAATTCCGAAAATAACAAATTCTAGTCTAACTAAGCTATTTTATTGCATCTCATCATCATCACCATCAAAAAGAAATGTTAAATTTTTTGTTGATGTTTGGGTAGTGCAACAAAATCACTTGGACAGAAATCTGTTATTTTCGGAATTACTCGACATCCGGAATTACCCGAAGACACCATATGTCATTTTTCACAGAAAAAAGTCATGTTTTATACATCTGTGTTACCCTTCATTATAACTATTCCAAATTCCAAATCGATAGCATAATTAAGTAGCCCTTGAGATAATTAGCGATGCGATAGACAAAGTGAAACCATAAGGGTTCCTTTTTTACCATTTTCATACGGAACCCTAAAAAAGGTGGCGGTTGCAACAAATCCACACGACGGCAGGGCAGGTAATATGCTAAATATGCTATCAGCGTTCCCCCGCTGTATTGCCAATGCCAGTGATAATTGCTAAACCAGGAAAGAACCAAACTTGGCATCATAATCTCACTTAAATATAAGTATTACGTAAAGTCGCCATCGGATATATTGGAGTGAACAAGGTGCTCACAAATATCTAAACACGACTATGGTCAAGCTCAAGGCGATGTTGAAAAGCACTGTGTAAACATAAACCTATGTGGCAAGTGGCAAAAAACAACCCGTTACCCCAGACGTCTGTGCCATTCCCCGGTTTTATAAAGACCCGTTGGACCAAATGTCAGTTAAAATTTTGGTATCTTACTACATTTTTTAACGTACTTATCGACATAATGTCTAACATTTATATAACAGAATGATCACAATGATCTTTATAATAATTATAAATAAAGGTAAATGACGTAATATTAAACGCACAATCATTTCTATTTTTTATTGTACATTAGTCCATTTTTTGTTACTGTGTCTTCCAATCTAAATAGTCTGGCTACCATGACATCTGTCATTTCGCAGTCATTTTTTTTTCTCAGTACACTCTTACGTAAAAGTTGTTATTAATTGTACCGTGAGATGCTGTGTCAACATATCCAAGCTTTTTGAAAAGCTCTAGGTATTACTCTTAATTCCTTAACGTACCTACAAATTATCATAATTCATAAGTATACAGGTTTATTTATGGACGTACATTCCTAAATGAATTAAGTTTGGCTCGTAACGACAACTGCGAGACAGCAAACAAAAGTACTTACACAAAATAAATAAACACATTCATTAATTAACTCATAGGTTTATATGACATTCATGGGGAGACTACTTTGGAAGTGTGTTATGATCTAGGCAGTAATAATATACAAGATGCTAAGTAAGAAAAGGTTTACTCCACTAATATTTAAACAAAATCTAACATAAGTTGAAAACTAACTTGCCATGTTAAAACTTTACAGTGAACCGGCCAAGTTAGTAGTTAAAGATTCCGTTTCGAACCATGTGCCTTAGGTTTCGAGATATTAGCATTTTTGTAATAATCGAATATACTATTTGCGATTTTAAAAATGCCAATATCTCCAAAACCAAGACATCTTACTAAACCTAAATTTAGATATTCTGAAAGGAATTTAGCAGCCCTATTAGCTGTCCTCGTATTCTCCTCGGTTTATGGAACATTGTAAACACCTCAAGAGTCAAAAATATCTGAAGTATCTGAACACAGCTCTATCGACAAAGGAGATAAAAATGTTCAAATAATCTTGACCATGGTAGGGCACATAATAAAATTGGTCAGTATATCAGTATTTTTAACAATTATGTGTGTATTCAAGCACACATGATTGTTAAAATAGCAGAACAAAATGTTACGAATCGAAATTATACGATAGTAATAATTGTAGCAGCTACTGGTGGTAATTGTTGACGTATGTAACTTTAAAGCACCTTGTCTGCCCAGAATTTAAGTAACAGAAATCTTTCTTAATTTTCAAAGGTCACCAGTGCTTCCGAGGATGCGCCGTGCTGAGACAGGCCAATCAATAAAAAGTCTGCAACGAGTATGTTACTCTTCTATAGTTACAAGCTTCCATAGGTTAAAGTATCTGCTTACTATCAAGCTGGCCCTAAGCCTGTTTATTGGGTATAAAAAAATAAAATTACTTTAGTAGCACATTTTTAGACAGCAGTGCCAGAGGCCTGTCACTGTTCGGATGCTCCTTGTCGTGGTGTAGTAGCAGTCCCCTTCTGGTCACAAACTGGTCCTGGCAGAATGTGCATTGAAATGGCTTTTCACCGGTATGCTGGTACATGTGGTACTGAAACAATACATGTATTTTTAAGTTTACTACGCGCTTTTCCGTAGTGGTACAATTAGGTTTCCGCGGCAATTATAATCTAACCTCCTTATTCATAAACGTCTATCAAACCTATATTAGTTAACTAGCTGCTAAAATGTCAAAGTATAATTTACGTTTGTGAGAATGGGACAAAGGACAGCGGATACGTCACGTCAGCGGTAACTTATGTATCAGGTTCATATTTGGGTTACGCAAATATGACCACGTATCCAGTTTTCGTTCTCAACTCAAGTGGCTCCCCATCCGATTCAGACGTAACATATTCTTACCCTCCTTTATGGAATTCTTTTTAATCCTGCAACTCCCCGCTATCTCAAGGAACGCTTTAAATTTTTTTCTTCTGCTAGGTGTGCTGAGATGTTGCTTCTCAGTGTTCCCCCTTCAAACTCAAAATTCTACAACAATTCTTTTACTATTGATATCGAGCTGTTCGGTTGTGGAATTCCTTGCCTACTGAAATTAGACTTGTCTCTTCCCGTATTTAAAAGCAGATTAAAGGAGTACTATTTATCTCACCCGTAATTACTCGTAGGATCTATCTTTGTGTGTGTTGTTTACTTTAGACTGTTGGTGCTGCTACGGCTTCTTGAATACTTAGTTATTGTATTTATATATGTATGTAAGTTTATGGTGCTTCTTATAGTCATAGTTAGTATTATAGCTTGTTTATACTCTATTTTTCTGTTTCACCTACTCAAGTAATTTAAATTTTCTAGCTTAGATTCTACTACCCAAAGGTTGTCTGGAAGAGATCGCTTGTTAACGATAAGACCGCCTGTTGTCTACCACTGTTACATGTATTTTAATTTCTGTTGTTCTTTGAATGTACTTCGTTTGGTGAGCAATAAAGAATATTTGTATTGTATTGTATGTCGGTCAGTTTCCCTAGTAGGTCACCGGCGTTGAAAAGTCTAAGACGACCCATTGAAACATTAAAAATCGGTTTATTGATATGAACACCTGAGTCTGCAGCCTGGGTGTCTAGTGTACCTCTAATTATATATTTCTTCGAAACATAAGCGCAAACGAATGCGTTTGTGTTCAGTCTCAATTTGTATGACAACACGAACAGCGCCTCTGGTGGCCTTTGCTGGTAACTTTTCGTTGTCATACAAATTGAGACTAAAAGCTAAATAGTTCGTTTGCGTTTATGTTTCGAAAAAATATAGTAGGGGTACTGCTTTACCAACTGATCTATTGGCTATGTGCAAAGTACGTGGTGGGGGTACCTAAGTAAAACGATCGCAGCGCACACCGCGGCACAAACGCTGAAATATTAAGGTATTCTGTCACAGACATGGTCTAAGAAAACAAGGTCTGACAATAAGGATCGTGACACGAGGTCGAGTTGCCACTTTATAGTAACAAAACGGATAACTAAGGGGAAAAAATCTGCCGTTATCATGCAAAATAAATTGTTTACGCATTAAAATTGGCATTTACTTGTTTAAGCACACAAAATAAGTCGAGTTGAACATAAATGTACTCAATAATTTAATAAAATACTCACAGAATACATGAAAGTCAGGGAGTATCATAATACAATACTGGCAACAGCGCTTACTCACACATACGAGCGTCATGTCAGTCGCTTTGACGTTACCCGCGATCTCGCTCGGATGTACTGATTTGCATATATCGCTCTCGGTCGGTGTCAGTTTAAGCAGTAATTGCCAAACTTTTTTGCGGTGCGGTTGCTAATAAGAGTTAATGTAGGCCAGATTTTGAAATGGTTGGCTGTTCTATTCGGAACTGTAAGAGTAGAAGTGTTAAAGGCGGAACCTTACTGTTTTTCTACACTTCCACAAAACGAGTCAGTAGCCAACGAATGGCTTCACTATTGTGGAACGAAAACAACGAAAGAAAATGGTACACCGTACTACGTAAAGTTATGTGTTTTCTTAATTTGTGCATTTTAATGTTGTTGGGGTCCTTTTTATTCAGTCAAAATATAATTTTGACATGAAATGATAAGAACAGTGATGTGGCTAAGCCGATACTTGACAATTGGAATATCAACCTATTATTTTCAAAAGACGGCAATCGTTGTGTCATGTTGTTATACTGATTGAATATAGCTGGGTCTATACTTTGGTATAGATGATTAGAATTCATATTATTTGTCAGGGAGACATGCAAGACAATTAAGGCCAGATGCCATACCTTTTTTGTAATGGTTGTAATTTTGTTTTTTATACAGTCGTTTAATATAATTTATATCCTATTTTTTAAGTAAGACAACTATTTTTCCCCAAAATACAAAGTTTGAGAACCATCGATAGCAGGGAGTCCGAAGGTCGTGTCACCCACACTACTAACCGACGTTTCCGTTTGCCATACCTGGCGAAGTATATTATTGTACCATGGTCACAGACAACATTTTACGCATAAGGGTTTATCCAGAAATCACGCGAGATTTTTTGGTCCACTTTTAGACATGAAATGAAATTTTAAACGGAAATTGTGCTAGTTGATATTGTGTTTATTTTCGTATATGTGTTATGAAAACGCTCCGAAATTTCAAAAAACATAAATAGACTCGCTGTTTTCGACGTGCGAAATGATGATTTATAATTTCCTACATGAGTAGATATTATTTCTCGGTTTTGTAGGTACAGGAATAAAATGGAGCCTCGCGTTATTTCTGGATAAACCCTAAGTTGCTTGCGCATTGCTTTTTTTAAGCCCCAGGGAGGCACCGATTTCCTTTTTACATTGCTATCAGGCTAAGATTATGGTATTGTTTTCACGTTCTTATGGACGAAATATGTGTAATTAAAATAATATACGTACCGTGAAATTATCTCTTCTCATAAAGCTATGGTTGCACAAGCTGCACTGATATTTGAAGATGCCCTTAACAGACGTTAGTTGTACCGCCGGCTTAGGAGCAATAGGGCGCGGATGTAGCACCGTATCTCTAACGGCATTGGAGCGAGTTTGCACCAAACTCTCGCGAGACGCTGCCATACGCCGGCGGACCTTACTGTCTACCCGGCGCCCCGGATGCATGCGACTTCTATGAGAGTAGCAGTTCCCGGAGCTTGCGAAACATTTGTCACAAAATGGACATTTGTAGGGCTTAGCTCCTGTGTGTTGGTTTATGTGGAACTGTGAAAATATTTATAGTTGTGGTAATTTATCCTATCATACATATTGTCACATAATAAATGTGACTCTGGCGTTTGGCAATTGATGGGTTAAGTTCCATTTTCTTAATATAATGCATATTAGTGTCATTTACGTTTTTTTTGTAAATAAAGTTAGTTAGCAGTACTTATTTTATCCCGCAGCTTCGCTCGCGTTCTTTGTAGGTAATACGAGGGCGGTGCAGTGCGGGCAGCTAGTCGTCATATATTCATTACCTTTAAGTCCTGATTTCTCTTAAAACTCTTCTTACAGAGGTGACAGTGATACGGCCTCTCACTGCTATGTGTAATGCTATGAGTTTTCAGATTACTCCGAGTGTTGTATGATCTTCCACATACTTTACAAGTATATGCTTTGCTAGTTGCCATGTGGACGGTCATATGTGCCGCTAATGTTCTTTCTGTTCTAAAACTGAGGAAAATAACCGTTTAATAACAATGTAACTATATCGATGCCCAAAGGTAATGCAAGCATCAGACAATCATTTTAAGTGGAAGGATGAAAATTAAGTCAACATATATTAAATAAATAAACTGTTTTCATTTAAGTTTAGGTACTTAACTTACCATCTTCCACATACTGTGCACATCCCATTAGTTCTGTGTTTTTTTAAGTGCACAATTAGATCACACTTGTAGTCAAAACTCTCCTCACAAGTGCCACACTTAAACTTCTTGTTTACCCTCTCTTCATTAAAATGTATCCAAGAGTGATTCTTTAATGCCAATTCTGTGTAAAAACTTCTTTTGCATGTAATACAGGGGAAGGGTTTAATTTTCGTTTTTTTTATTTCAGGCTCATCAGGAGATGCCTCTCTTTTTTTGATTAATTTTATGGTTACGTTTTCACCATCAACACTATGCAAGTGTGTTATATCTTCCACTTGCTCATTAACATTGTCTTCTGTATTAGGTGACACCAAACTCTCCGAATTCTGAAGAATCATCATTGGATCAACACTTATTTCCATTTCTGTTATATGGTTTTCATCATCAGAGTACTCTGGATGAGGTTCTGATTTCACTTCAGTTTTCTGAGCCATAATACAGTTATGTGTATTGGGGGGGTCAAATTGATCTAGTATGATGCTCTGATTGAGCAATACCTCCTGAGCCTTGCGAGCAGTGTCAATGAACTCGCAGACTGTCTGCAGCTTGGAACAGCATCTGATACAAATATTTTTAGGGAGTTTATCTTCCTCATCAACCTGCAAAGACAGTTTATGGGAATTAATTCAATAAACTTACTTTTCGAACAGACAATCAGGCAGGTGCGGCAAGGGGATATTTCTACAATTATTTAATTAAATAAACTTCACCAGTATGCTTACAAGTAAAGGATTTTGTTTTCAATTCAGGGTTTAAAATAAACACAAATAGTGAACATGTTTTTCAAATAATTTTAAATTGTTTTTGTAATCTTAAGTAACTAAAAAATATTATTTATCAGTTCAATATATTACTATAATTTATAGTAATATAAACATAACATATCAAACCTCCACACAGATGATTAGTGTCTCTTAATATTCAACTGACTACAAATTAAGCGCCCATTTTACAAGGGCTTCAATAGCTTTCTCAAATAAATTAGTTAAAAAGAGGTTTTTAATAGTATGACAAAAAAAAAATTAAAAACTAGTCTTTTTCTTCACTCTCGGAAAATAACATCCTTGTGGTGTGCTCTCTCATTGATATTCCGATAAGTAGTTGTTGTTAATTTAATTTTACTGTGAATTATCAATAATTTTAATCTGACATAATGAAGACAAGATAAATAACTACTATTTTTTCCCTATCGAAACCAGTGCGATTAAAAATAAATAATGAATTAGCTATAAGTCTTAACCTATTCAAGACCAATGAAGCACATGAGCCATTATAAAAGATTTCTTCGGCTAAGCAGAAAAATATTGCTATGTGCTATGGCATATCGCACAAAGTTGTTTGGAGTCAAATAGATTAAGCTGTCGTCTCGGCGAAATAAACAATAGTATTCTTTTGTAATGAGTCCTGGGTTCCCAGGGACTGGTAGATGACTGGTTGAGATGGAATTGGTGATTCTCATTGTTAAAGCTAATTGATGTCCTTAGCCTTACCGGGTCGAACGTTAAGTGAAACTTAAGGAAATATGAGTGCATTTTAAACGAATATAGGCTAGAGTTCGCCAAGGAAGGTTGACCACTCCGGACCTCTTGAGTTTGTATCTAAATGATCTGATTGAGGAGCTGAGATGCAACAAACTACCTGCCTGAATAACTTTGTTATGCAGACAATGACTGGCAGAAGATGGTCAGGGCAACCTCGAACCAAATGGAGGCGCTCAGTTGAAAAAGAGGCTGGCTCTAATGTCCTTGGCTGGGAGGAGCTGGAAGAAGCCGCGTAAGACCGTGACAAATGGAGAACACTTCTGCGAGCCCTATGTCCCTAATGAGGTATAACAGGAACTGATCATCATCATCATCATGTAGACGATATGATATGGTGCTTCTGAGCCCCTCAGTACAGGGTCTCCGTAAGCTCTTGATAAGATTATCAAGAGCTTACGTTCAGGTACTTGGGACATGTTTTAATGGAGACGCTATGCTATGACTTTGACATGACATCGAACGGGAACGACGGGCTATTGCGTAAGATACAACAAGCTCGCACGCATGTTTGGAAGATGTTACTCAGTAATGATGGCCACTGTTATATAGGTTTTCGCGGGCTAATTTTCTGCAACTCTACGTCATATGCATCTATTATGCACGAGATGTAAATGTTTAGGACATATTGTCAATGCTTCTATACATGTTGTCTCTGGGTCAACTATATGCGACGAGCTATGACGCTTATCGCATTCTAATGAATCTACCTTGGTAATGCAGTGTATCAAGTATGTTTGCGGACACCCATATTCCAGATTTCTTCGCCATAGTTAGGTCGCGCATAGCGGCTATCGGGAACCGTCTTCTATCAAACAGAAACAGTTTCTTTCAATCTTGGCCGAGTGCCTGGACAGGTAGATAGAACATGCTGGCTGTCTGTGCACCGCAATAGAAATAAGATATAATCATCTTGTGACTGTCCTCCTGTTTACTTTATATTTTTTTATAATGATATTTTTGTAATGTTTTATATTTTATCTTAACCCGTCCTCGCACAACGATAAAAATAAACAATAGCATTCTTATGTTATGTGCCCGGAGATCTTCAGAATGGTTAGACAACGACTTAACAGGTAAATTCATCATCATCATTTCAGCCGAAAGACGTCCACTGCTGAACATTGGCCTCCCCCAATTTGGGGGGGGATTTGCCATAGTCGCCACGCTTGGCAAGCGGGTTGGCGACCGCAGTTTGATGGTGGTAATGATCGAAGGATGCTGCTGCCCACCCTCCGATTTTCCCTTATTCGCCTCCTACGAAACCCACGGGAAGAGATGGGGTGGCGCAATTCTTACCCGGCAACCACACGGGGCAACAGGTAAATTAGATGAAAAGAAAAATAATAAAATATCTAAATAGTGTAAATAAATAAATGACATTATTATTATTTAAACTTTAGTAAACACCAATTTACTTTATATCTTGGACCTAAAAGTTAAAATAGTTAAAGCTAAAAAGAATCACTTAAAAGTCATTAACAATCCCGGCCCAGTAAGGACAAATGTAAAATTTTAGGATGAGAATCACCTGCCCCATATTTTCATAGTTATATGGATGACATTGCAGCAATGTATGTCAAAGTGGTGTAGATTTTTAATGAATAAAATGTTCAATTATGATTAAGTACACAAACATTCCAAACATGTAAATGGTACAACACCATGAAAATAATCCAAAACTTTCTTTTAGCTACCCAATTAAGCTTTAATAAGTTTTAAAACAATGAAAACAAATAATAATTTATGCATCATGTTGACATTTGTGTTCATTGATTACTAGTCAAACAGGACGCAACCTCGCGACACTTTTCACTCACCTCAATCAGTAAGTACTTGTTCAGTTTGTTCTGTAGCAGCATAGCTTCGGCTTCTGCGCTGAATATCATTATAGTCACTTCTTGCTCCTCGGCACATAGTCGGCAACATCTCTCAAAACTTTCGTGTAAGCTTAAAGCCATTGCTGATAGCAAAATAAGTATGTCTAAGGAACGATTCGGCTATGCAGTGCTTCCCATGCACTGTAATGATTTTTTCACGTTATATCCCAATGCGCAAACACGCATGCGCGTTGAGAGATAGCGATGTTGAGTTTTGTATACTTCATTATCGCTATTATTGACATTTTGAAACTACTATAGCAATAAAACGACACAGCGCAGACTCGAATCCGGCACCCTCGTTTTAGTTTGTTTGTAAAATAATGACAAACAATGTCACTCCCACTCACTGCCGGTGCGTCACTTCTGTGGCGCTAATAAAATGTCAAACAAGGCTATGTTTCAAAACAGGTAACATTGACAAACACTATACATGTTATTAGGCAGTGCACGCGTGGTCCAGTTAGGATCCGACAAATTAAGGGCAAGTTGCCGTATCGTAGAAAAAATGTCAAGCTTAAAGCGTGCCACATACTGCAGCGGCCTGCGGTGGCGGCCTGTTGTACACTATGACAATCCTAACATTCATTCTGACACGCGGCCGTGATTATCATAGTGATACCTAGCTGGCTGCCACTGCAAGCCGCTGCAGTGTGTGACAGGCTTAAATAAGACATCTAAAGCTAGCACACAGTCGGCCGTATTTGTGAAAATATTCTTGTTGCATTTCTTTCTTTAATATCACAAAAGAAAGAGAGACGAACACGTAACGCGAATACGCATAGCGAAAAGTGTGGTGCCGGCGTGACACCTTATAACCTTATAAGTTCGCCTTTGTACTTCAATCTTATGTGACATGTACTAATGTTTTAACCTGTTATTGTGTACAATAAAGTGCTTACATGCATACATACCTTAGACTGTTGGTGCTACGACTTCTTGAATACTTTGTGGCGACCTCCTTTTAAGGCGAAGTAAGCCTCCTTTTTGTTTGACAGTTCTCTGCTGTCAATTGATTGAAGACAAAATGTAAGACAGTACACCTCTTGTATCTTTTATGTTTCCAAGAATTGAGTATTTTCTAAGTATTTCATTATTGTTATTATGAATAAATAACATATAAGTCGGCACGAGCCTTTTACATTCACCATCGACCCGCATCTTCGCCACTAAAGTGGTGACCACCGACTCCGTTGGATTTGGAGTCTTCCGATTATTCTGCGTGGACGACCGGCGCATGTCAAGAGAAGTTTTGTGGAGTTTGTTTTTGCTCCTTTGTTTGAACGTGTCGCGGACTCCGCAGTGTTCTGACTAACAAGACGACCAGCGTAATATCTCTTCAGATCAGCGTCAAATACGCTACTCGCCGTCGATTTCATCGTACAGAACGCGATCGTTTTTTTTGTATAATACAATATTAACATTATTAACAAGTGGTGAAGTGTACTAATTTCGATGATACGAGTTGTATGTGTACGTGTATTCAAGAGACAAAACTTTGTACACATAGACCAGTAACTATCGTATGGACGCTCGTGAGTAAATAGGAATGTAATATTAGTCCAGTAAGATGTACGATTTTCGTTTCGGTAATAATTTAATATCTACGTTTCGACTACTTTTAACTAACTGTATTCAACACCGAGCATGTTGACGTTTTTTGACAGCTAAAACTTTATTTGCATTGTGCATTGTACTGAAAGTAACATTCTATTGTTCTTATTTACTTGAATTGATTTAGCATTTTTTTTGTAAATACATTTATGCTGGAGAATAATTTGTACCTTTTTATATATATTCGCTTGCTTTTAACATTGGTCGTTTCCCCACATACTTAAATGATTTTGCCCACAACCTCGCTGGAGCTAAGATTTTCACAACTATCGATCTTGTGAAGGTTTACCATCAGATACCTGTGGCTGAAGAGGATATCCCTAAGACGGCAATCGTCACGCCATTCGGCCTTTTTGAATATACCTTCATGACTTTTGGGCTAAGAAATGCTGGCCAAACATTTCAAAGATTTATCGACGAGGTCACACAAATGCGTTTTTGGCGCCCGTGATGTTGTGTTTTTAGGTTGTCACATTAGTCCAGAAGGTACTCGTCCTCCTCAAGACCGCATTCAGGCTCTATTAGATTTTCCCCCTCCAAAGACCGTTCAGGGTGTGCGTCGGGTTCTTGGTATGATGAATTATTACCGGCGATTTATTCCTCATGCCGCACGTTTTCAAGCGCCCTTAATTGATGCTGTAACTGCTACTAATGGTAAAGGTGCTATGCCATTCATATGGACACCTGAACTCCTAGAGTGTTTCGAAGCTTGTAAGTCGAGCCTTTCCAAGGCTACTCTCTTACAGCACCCGATCGTCAACGCACCCGTGTTGCTTTAAATACATTAACCATCTCTTTAGACGACTTTCCTTTCGGTTAAAATCTTTGGGTTGAAAGTGGTCACCACAAACAAATTTTAATTCGTTCAACTTCTCAATCGCAACGTAGGGTAGGTCTTCATTGCCAATCACTTTCACCCACTGTCTGCAACTGAAAAATACCAGAATTCTATATGATAAGCTAGTGATCGATATGTTACGCCCAACACTAGTATGCGAATAAAACTAAATTGCAAATAACGCTTCTTATTTTGCTTACATGAAACTTGCTGTGGTACATATTAATAGATAATCTCCAATTAATTGCTTACCGGTCGTGATCTAAAGGAAATCTTGCCATTAATTTCCTTTTCTCATCATCTTTTCGACCGGCACGAAAACCACAAATAACACATACCCTATAGGCTGAAATAGTCCGTGGCATGTTGAAAAACACACGTCTTCAACGCCTTCTTACTACATGCTTTTTCACTTTAAATTAAGGTTTGTACCATTTATAACACCAAAATAACAAACTACAAACCACACTACGAACTGATCAACAAAGAAACAATATGGCGATCACTCAAGTTGAACGGAAGTGACCAGAGGTGACATTGACATTTGACTCAGATGGATTAACTGAGGGAGCGAGATAGCAGTATCCGCCATTATTTTTTGGTCAAATTCTATAAAAAAGTGACATTTTGTAAATTTTGTTCCTAGTTGCGCGAGCCTGACTTAGAGTATAAATATTTATTATAAGTCTGTGGCATAACGCAACGGAGAAAGATTGATTTTATAAATTTTCATACCCCGGGCTTATGTAGGAAAAATCGATTCTTAAAATGAATGTCATAAAATATTTAATAAAATTAAATAGGTATTAATATTAATAATTACTTATGCCTGAACAGTTATGAAAGAGCGGAATCGCCTGCGACAGGTGTCCATTCACTAACTTGAAAATTCCAACCTTGACTACGATTGTACTTATTTTGTTACTTACCTGAATAGAATTTTAAAATTTTTGATTTTTATTGTCTAGTTGGACTGTCACTACTAGAAAAAAATAAGCGATGATTGGTTTTGAAACGTACCCCTAAAGTACGTTCAGAGACTAGGCAATTTCATATAAGCATACTGAATAGACAATTAGACACCCAGTGAACAGAGGGGCTACCGCGAACCATGGTTTTCTACGGATTTTATTTTTTATTATGACCTACAAACTACTCCATTTGGAATTATTGTTCTTTATCACAATGTTGTGAAGTTAACATGGTGAATATCTTGCAGGAAATGGTTTTCGAACATACCCTTGGTAGTGACGTAGTGTCGATGGTTAAATTTCAAATAATCAAATTTCAATAGCAATCAATCAATAAGGGAACAGTGATCGTTATTTGTATATAATAGCGAAACACAGTAGCGTATTTTGGCGGCGGTAACATAATTAAATAAACACGTATTTATAACATTGTGGTGAAATCGACTTTTGAGATGATTGGTAAGTTAAGTAGGTACCTACTTACTTGTCTAAAAGCTTTGCTTACTTCCATTAGCGCTTTTTCTCTTGATTAAATACCTAATTGAATATTATTTAGTTGCTTTACGGTCACATAATTAATTCATTAATCAAACATACAGCTGGTATGTGATTAAATATCAGTAGGTACCTATCATATAATATTACCTACTTATTTGCGTAGGTTCCTAGGTAATGGTGATGGAATAATTTACCCATGGTCTAAGTAAACAAGGTCTGACAATCCGGATCGTGACACGACCATACGTCACTGTCGACGATACACTCACACTTACGTCCGCATACCGCCGTTAGGCGTCGATAGGCTGATGACCAAGGTCGTGTCACACACGCTACAAACCGATGTACCGGATTGCCATACCTGGCGCAGTATATTATTGTATCATGAATTTACCTACTACGTATCTAGTATGCTTATTGCTGATAGATAATACTAATTACTTAATCTACCTTGCGGTACCTACCTATATCCGTACCTATTCGTAACACACCTAATCAGTTTTGAAACATGGATTTTATGGACATAATAAGTGAAACCTCATCATTATCATCATTCTCTTAGGAGCTGAGCTCTTGTCGCCCATCCTAACCTAAGCTTGACTGAGCCTATGAGAAACCTAAGAAGTCAGAAATTGCCTCAGCCACGTTCGAAGGGACATGAAGAAGGTGAAGTAGCATATAAAATTTTAAATATCATATATAGGTGGGTCATTGTCAGTTGTAAAAACAAAAGTTGTCCACCCGGTGATCAATAGTTAACGGCTTATGTACACATAAGTTATGTTTTTATAACATGGATTTATAGTTACGGTAACATCGTTTGTGCGGGTTACTAGACCAATCAAAAATTAAGCTTTTCGGCCTTTAACTTTTCATATGTCCACCGAAAAGGCGCGAACCTAAATCTGACAATGACCCAGGTACTTACTATGTTTCGAATCATTTCATGAATTCTTCGGTCTACATATACTTATGCCTATTCTACCATGATTAATTGATTACCTACCGTACCATAGGTAATTATCTAAAAACGAAATAAATCTCAATTCTGATTATAATGATTTGGTTTAAAAATTAGAT
This sequence comes from Epiblema foenella, assembly GCA_963556455.1. NCBI lineage: Eukaryota > Metazoa > Arthropoda > Insecta > Lepidoptera > Tortricidae > Epiblema > Epiblema foenella. The sequence goes on from OY747102.1 coordinate 14,116,603, forward strand.
TAAACGATGCTATAGATTTACTGTATTTATTGTATTTAAGTAGTTATTAAAAAATCCTGTGTTGATTTTTTTAAACAATATATAAAGGGTCGTGGCGTGGATTTAATTATTAACGTTACACTACACAATTCAGGATATGATCATTGTAGATTAATATATCAAAGCACGAATCAGTGTCACGCGCCAAATTTTGTTACTTATGCACGTACCTACTATTTTCATATTATACCTACCAATTTATTGTTTAATAATGGTCGGGGTTTCGTTGCGTCTTTCAGAACATGGAATCCTTAAAACGTACCGACCCCGACCAATTCGTATTGCTGTAGCAGGCAGCGGGGCAACAAGAATCCCTTCTAGGTGCCTTGTGATCGTAGTTCATTATTACTCACAAATATTGCCTAGACTTTTTCCCATTTTTCTCGTTACTATTTTATCTCGATACCAGAGTTTTGAAGTTAATGAGTTTTAATTCTCTATCTCTGTCACAGTTATAATAGATAGGCATAGGAAAGTTAGTTTAACTGACATCGTCCCTATTATCTTTATTGTGACTAGATTAGATAGATACGAAGATAGAAAAAAAGATATACATAAATACCCGTCGAGAAGGCATTTAGTTAGCAGTGACTAAAATGCAGAATTACAAAATGGCATTGCATGCAAGATAAATCAAAGGGGATAGTAAGGTAGCCAAGAAGGTAGACAAGCAAAGGGGGGGTGCGGGGCATCGTTCTCAAAGACCGGTCTGCGGGTTGCGCAGGCGGTGGCAGCGCGGTGCGGTGCGGGTGCGCGTGGGCAAGAGGCGCGGGGCTGGGGGCGCTAGAGCGTGCGTCAGTCGCGCAGCGAGCGCTATTCCACAAGTACGTCGGGTGGCGCTGCGCCAACCCGTTCGCGTGCTAGTGTTGTGTCACAACGGCGGGCCAAGTCGGTTTCGAGAATTATTCGTTCCGGCACAAACCATGGCTCTCAACTCTGATAGTGAACAGAAATCGAACCTGGTCTTACGCGTAGACCAGGACTCCGACTCGGTTCTACAGTCATTGTTTGACACAGTGCTTAAACCAGACTCGAAACGACCGCTACAGGTGCCTCTGCGTATGCGACAGCTTCCTAAGTCGTTCTTTAACCCGCCGTCGACCGGTTCCAAGTCACCGTCTGTGTCTCACTCGCGAGAGAACTCGGCCGACTCTGCGTTCGGCTCGTCGTCGGCGACAGGAGCGACACCAGTGTCGCACTCTAGAGCGCACTCGTCGCCAGCTAGCCTGCAACAGACGTATGCGGCCGGCCAACAAAATCAACAACCCCCTTTGCACCACCAACATTCAAAACAAAGATCATATGACGTCGGCTCACACATCCCGGATGAACTTGGTCCATTGCCGTCTGGCTGGGAGCAGGCACGCACTCCTGAAGGACAGATATATTATCTCAAGTAAGGTTCTTGTTACTAATTTCTAAACTTCGTAAAAGTTGATACTACTCCGACGATAACAGTACTCGCAGCACCGTATACCGTTGTATACCCTTATTTGTTTTCACAAATAATCAGCCATATGGTCATTAAACTTTAGATTATGGTTCGTTTGCCTTAAGCACCTGTTGTTCTTTGTGGGAATTTTTGGATATCTACCTGCTATGACCTCATATCATATAGTTTATCAGCAATTAGGTAGATGATATTTTTGACATAGTCGTAATAGGTAAGTATTATGATAATATTATTTCCTGCTGTTAATAAATATGCTGTATATACATTGTATCTATTCTATTTAATTGAGTTATTGACTTAAATCATAAGTTCACATTTTCTGTTCATTTTCCACTCTGGAAACTTACCACACATATGTACAGATACAAATAGTACCTGTTCTTAAGTATAATGCAAAATTTTGTCAGCTGCATGCTTCTCAGAAGACAGAGGCACACCTCCAACAATTAAGTTGACCGAGCGGCGAAAATGCTTTCGTATGTCCCAATGTCCAGCTGTTTGTTCTGTTCTACAGGACAGGTCGCATTTCTCAACCTCAAGTAACTCATCCGATTAAGGTTCTAATTTTTCAAAATGGCGTAGTCATTTCAATGCCTAAGAAAAGGTAAAGAAATATCACTCTCAAGGTTACAGCTCCCAGAGTCATTAGTAGTAGGTATTTAGATCCAGAAATCAACAGGTATGCACACTCTGGTCTGTGGGTATGCACCTTTCTTCTGTAGGACACGTCACTTGTTCACTAATCACAATTAACCGTAAATTAAACCCCATTTGCTGTTACTAGTTATTTAATTCGGGCAGCATCACTAAAGTGACAATATCTCTCTGTTGGCAGTGACACTGACGCTTTTCCGATTTTTTTTTCATTGTTATTACCTGTCGACCCATGACAGGTTATCCGATAGTTGGTGAAATAGGGATCAATGGGTGGCACTGACAGGTGTGGGCAATACATTTCCCTCTTACGTTTAGTAGGTAGGTACCGTTATTATAGTAACGATGATAAGTTGATAATATCTCTTTTTAGGGTTCCGTACCTGAAAGGTCCAAACGGAACCCTATTGTTGTCACTCACGCGTTCGTCCGTCGTCTATTACACAGGTTTTACAGCCAAACAGGGCTCCAGTTTTCAAATTTTGACAGTATGCGTATGTAGACCCAAAGCCATACAAATTGTAAAAATAATTTTATTTCCCCATACCACAATTTTTTTAACCTGCCGCATCGAGTGGGGTATCGTTGTTTTGAGGTGATTGAGTAGATAAATACTTTATTTTTGCTTTTTTAAATATTTGAAAACAAAGGAATGAGAAGCCACCAAAGTCAGCTTTTCTTACAAAATTGTGTTCCAACGAATTCTTTAACTTCCCCTTAACCTATAAACTGGAAATTTGGTGGTAATGTTTATTATTACGTATGTTTTACCAACAAATACTGATATATTGATAAATCAGATTTTTTTCATTGAATTTTCCTATTAGCCAACTTATTTTTGCGGTTGGTTCGGAACCCTAAATGTGCTCAGTCCGACAAACTAGGCCGGTTTTTTTCTGAAATGATATGATAGAGATATTCTGAAAATAATCCAAACTGTCCTCAATAACAATAGATATATTATTTGATGGAAATATAATTCAGATAATACACCAAACACCAAGGAGGATAAGATTTAGTGTTTACGATAGAAAACGAGTGTGATGATGCCACAACTGTAATTGTGTTGGTCTATACCTTACACCTCACGCGCTGATTAGATAAGCCAAGGTTTTGCAATTCGATATCGAAAATAACTTGCGGAGATGCATGAAGTTGAATTTTAGATTTTACCTGTGATTGTTTGATTTTACTCTATTTTATTTTTGTACGCATCTATTTATCGGTTTGTGTGTGTGTGTGCGTGCGTGCGTGCGTGCGTGCGTGCGTGCGTGCGTGCGTGCGTGCGTGCGTGCGTGCGTGCGTGCGTGCGTGTGTGTGTGCGTGCGTGCGCCCACCTATAAACTGAAAGCCATAATTGGGTAATCAAATATTGCTGTAATCGGTCGAAGTAGTTGATATATTTTTATGTTGAATTAATATGTATCTACATATTTGTAGTAGTACATTACTATTTACAAAGAATAATACTGTAAGGTTGGGTTTATAAACATCAGTTAGAACCACAGAACACCTCCACTAGAAAGCTAATATTTATCATTTTGTTCCCGACGCGAGTCAACAAAATGTGAGGAAGGAATCTCAAAATCGATATCCATTACTTAGGATGAACCTAAAGTCAGATTTAAAAATAGTAGCTGCCATCTTGGTTTTGTTTATTTAATGTCCGACACAGAACACCTCCTCTAGAAGCCTAATGTCGCTCATCTAGTTCGCGACACGAGTCACCAAAGTATGAGGATTGAGGAAGCCAGGGTTACCAACTCCAATTATTTTACCCCTAGAGCTTAAGTTAAAACCCTCTAAAACTAAACTTTTTTTTGAAAAATCCCCTAATATGAAATAACAAAAATTTATGTGTCTCAATTTCTTCAATGTAGGTATACTTCTCTCTTATCTCGCTTGTTCTAATGGTTCGACTTTTTTATGATCATACATGCACATTGAATATTTTAAACATTTACTAGATGGAGTAAATGTAACGCAAGATCATGTTCTCTGTAGTGCAAATAGGACCATCATTACGCTTTGCAGCATTGCAATAGTTAGTCGTTTCCGCAGCTTATTTGCTAATAATGTTATATAAAATAAAAGTCCCTAAATATACCCCTAAAAATATTGAGCCCCTAGAAAAATCCCATGCTCCTTATTATCCCCCTAAATTTAGGGGTAGTACCCCAATTTGGCAACCCTGGAGGAAGCGGTGAGGGGAAGGGCGGGTGCTAACAGCGTTGCGACTGGTCGATGAGCTGGCACGCGGAATGCGTAGTGATGGGACATGTTCACTACAAACTGGTACCGTAATTTATTATTGGTAAATTACGGTAGGTATTTACTGTATATTAAATTGGTAACCAAACGATCTATCATTACTTGGTTCTAAAAATTAAACAATAAATTATTTATAGCTCTTATACATCTCTTTAATCTGTATCATTGTGGAAAGGAGAAAGACGATTCTAAAAAGCCCACAAAACATCTATTTCAAACCAATTCCGAGCTCCCTCGCACTTCCTCGAAGTTTTCATCATCAGGCTCATCTTGTGACACTGGACCCAACTGCTCACCAAGGGGATTCTAAAAAGCTCACACAACATATACCTATCTCAAGCCAACTCCGAGCTGCCTCGCACTTCCTCGAAGTTCATCATTAGGCCCATCATGTGATACTAGACCCAACTGTTTATCAAGAGGATTCTAAAAAACCCACAAAACATATCGTACTACTTAATTTACTTTAAAAAACTAACAACTGAACAAAAATAAGATTCTACAGAATAACTAGTAACTAATGAAACTAAAATAAAACAAACGTGAAATCTTATTTTTTTTTATATCTTTTAAAATCGGTACGAATGAAAGCACATGGAATCGGTAATGAAACTAATGAAGGAAGAGCGAGGGGGCTTGGAGTTGGTCTGAGATAGATATATGTTATATCTATTTCAAACCAACTCCAAGCCCCCTCGCTCTTCCTCGAAGTTCATCATCAAGCCCATCTTGTGACACTGGACCCAACTGCTCACCAAGCGGATTCTAAGAAGTCCACACAACATATAGTACTATTTAACTTACTTTAAAAAACTAACAACTAATCAAAAATAAAATTCTACAGAATAACTAGTAACTTATCAAACTAAAATAAAACAAACGTGAAATCTTTATTTTTTTAATATCTTTTAAAATCGGTACGAACGAAAGCACATGGAATCGGTACTTAACCATAACATCATCGGCACATCACTAGTCGTGACGTGTTTTCGTAAGAAAGGAATAGCATATTGCATTTTTAACTTGATGAAAAGGGATAGACATAGTGTGTTTGTACCGAAGTATTCGCATCGACCAGTATAAATTGGCCTCCGCTGGCTATAAAAATTTTCAAAGAAATAATGAATTTGACTTACCTGTGGAATATAATTCCATCTTTTTTGTAATTAGAAGTATTTGAAGGCTTCCCACACCACCTCACACTACAAAATCCCATGTCCAGCCACGAGAATCCAATTTTCTATATTTTTTAAAAAGAGACACGCACACTCTGCACATGTCGTTGACTTGGACGTAACTGAAAGGCAGGCGGGCGACCGCGGATTATATAAGCCCTATAAATCCTACGAGTGGTGACTCGCATCGGGAACAAAGTGACCAACATTAGGCTTCTAGGGGAGGTGTTCTATGGTTAGTTAGAACAAATCTCAGATCATATCATGATTTTTGATGTAACGTAATCCTACATAAAAGGTTTTTTATACCCCATATTTTTATCACCCGAATTGTCAATAATCAGTGAAATGACAATTCATTGGTCCACTACAAGATAACTAACACGAGACGAGACCCAACCGAACCTAACCGAATTTAACTAAGATCTGGCAATCCGGCAAAAAGAGTAGAAAATAATAGGGGCGCTACTGACGCTTATAGGGCAACACGAATAGGCAACACCAACAGATAATAATGTGTACTTCATTTTCTACTAAAACATTTTAAGTAGGTTCGTATCGTAATATAGAAATATGTTAAACAATTACATTTACTCGTAGGTAAAGTGAAAAAAGACTGCATACATACCTTGAAATTGAATAAATAAACAGCACTGGTGTCAGTACAAACTTCAATGTTACAAATTAATCAAAGGTGGCAGGGTCGATAAAACTTAGTTCCGTTCTACTCTTTTTTGCCAACAGAGATCAAATCTTAAATAGTTATTTATTCAAATTTTATTATTACTTCAAAAGAATCAAGACCAAAATATGCCCAATAATGGAAAGGAACTTCTATTTAAATTTATCAAAAAATGACGAAGCTATTTTAAGAGGCCTTATAAGTATTTAAATGTTTTGATTTCAAATTATGACAAAAGTATTGATAATATCAATAAAGTGATTACAGGATACGATGATATTAGTACGTGTAGTAGAATTTAAGCGGAAAACACAAGTTTTTGGTTTGAAAATTTGGAGTGGTGGTGGTGATTTGGGTGGTCGCAATAGTCCTGTTCCTAGTTCCTGTTCTAGATAGTAACACTGAGAAAATGTCAAGATACGTGTCAATTCAAACAGAAAATGGCGTAAATAAATTAGCGTTTTGTACCTGATAAGGACTCTTAATATTGCTAAAGGATTCCTTATCATACAATTATGATAGGATAATTTGTTTTATTGTTCAATGTTTGAATTTGTGAATGTATGATTAGTGTCTAATTACTTTAATAGATCAAGTTAAACTTTTTGGCACTATTGCATTAGGGTCAAACGGTAATGATAGTTACTGTATATTAGAATTAGATAGGGAATCAATAAATAATTGATACGGAGGAGCAATTTAATGTGATTAATAGGGATGATTTAAAATTTTACTACTCCAAAAGAAACAAGGCAAAAAATATGCCAGGTGGTGAAAATCCTATTCAAATATCTCAAAAAATAGCGAAGTACAACCGTTTTAATGTTGCTGGCTAGAGAGAGAAAGCGCGACAGTTCAGTTACATCATTGACCACGAGCGCCATAGTAAATGACGATAGTTCCAATACAAAGGTGCGTTTTGCGGAAAAGGGACAGAGTATGCCCCCTCTTAAAACTTTGAAGACCTATAAGTATGTAATTATGTTTGAGTTACTTTTTGCGTGATCCGACACGCACTTGGCCGGTTTTTTACCAGGTACATAGGTATCCCTGATAACATTCAAGTTAAGGAAACCTTTTTTTAGATTCAAGTTAAGGAAAAAGGGTTATTCCTTCAATGTGATAATACTGCTATCTTATCGTAATCATAGGACGGTAGAGTGCGTCTAATAAATGAAGCGATACGACAAAAGAAGTGAATCATCGAATTTAAACGTAACGTAACCTAATTCTATATACATAATCTATTTTTCGCTAAATAGCCTGTAGCCTGCCTATAGCAAGTTGTTAATGATAACAGGTATCCACTGTCATCATTAACAACTTGCTACAGGCAAGAGAGTTTACAAAGACCAATTTATTATTAAATTCTACTGAAACACTAAACCAGCCACATGAAACAGTGTCGCTCACAGCGGGTGCATGTGATTATTAGTTCACATCGGTTCGTTAGCGCACATCAGGGTTGCCAACACGGAAGACCAACAAGTAAATTGCGTCGACGCACTTCATAACATCCATGAAAATATTGGTATTTTGAATATCAAAGGTATTTAATTTAGACCGGCGACAGCGAAGCGCTTGGCGCTGACCGCGCGCCGCCGACTGCAAGGAGCTCGCGATGGCCCATTGCAAGCGGGGCGTTTCTTCCGCGTCGGTAAATAAATAGACTTGGTGCGCATCGTTTCTTAATTGCGGGCTGAGGCGATACTTTATAAGCTCCATAACGTCCGTCGGCGTGCGTCTCGCCTGCGAAATATTTGCTTCAATTATTATTGGAATGGAGTGGTAATTCTCGGTGGTTTTGTTCGGCTAGACTTGGCGATGTTCCGAAGCGGGTAGCGATGCAAATTGCCTTGGCGGACGCCCAATGCGGCGCTACGTCCGGTAACTTCAGCAAAACGGGTAGCGCCTTAGGTAGTGAATCTTGACCTGAAGTGCTTCTCACTTTTGTTCATGCCTATTTTCAATTTTTACAGTACAATATTTTAAAATTTCAATAATAGCTAACGTATCAGATCCAAGTTGCAAAATAAAAAAGCATATCATTAATGTATGATTATGTATGACACAATAAGAAATACTTTCGTGCGATACTCATATTTACACATGCTTCCACTCCTGAGGCTAGACTGGCTAGAAACGTCAGATTTAGGGTCCTGACGTAGTGCAAACAGGTTTTCGTAACGTTCAAGCCTTTGATCATCTGTCTGCGCCATCGAAATTTACAAAGCAGGGACGGATGACAGATTTTTTTTAAGGTTCCGTACCAAAAAATTTGAAATGCTAGTGAATATGTCAAGTGGGATGTCATATGACCCTTCCCTTTGATTCAGAAACATCTTTTTTTACGTTGAGAAATTTTCAATTTATGAAGGAAAATGTAAAAAAAATACCGTTCCACCTCTTATCTCCGATGTTTACCAAGGGAAGAATATGAAATTATTATGTAACATTGATATTAATGTATATTTTACAGGAAAAATATAACTATAGCTCTATGATGAACGAATAAGTCCAACATCGAGTAAGAGATATAATCAATGATATCAATGTATCAATAGCCTAGGTGTCAAAGAAAATTTAACCAATATTGAAATTTAAGAGAAAGCCCAACGAAGGAGACATATGAATAGCTAATGAATATACCTACAGCCGAGTATAAAATTTCTGACAGTAAAACGAGATGGAAAAAAAGAGATATTGAAATATGTACAACCAGTTAAGACGTATCCAAGATTAGCCTCATAGGGTATTTTTGTGTAAAAAAAACAATAAAATAAAATAAACAATAAAATAGTAAGAATAAGATAAATTTTGTTATAGGAAGTCGAATTGAGTTGATATAAACTCATGATCATGTAAAATAATTTTTAATTTTACTTTTAAAACATGCATATTGCAAAACGGTACCCGCCATTACGAATGTCAATTGTGACGTCACACGGCACTAAAATGCCGGATCAACACAATGAGCGATGAGGGAAAAACGTACATGAAAATGTCTTTCTCCCATCGACGCATAACTGTGTCCTGTACGTTGGGTATAATTTTCTTTCTACGTAGCCCACTGTGTGATCCGACTTAAAATCTCTGTTGTTAACACTTGTGACAGGACAACATTAGTGATGCTGCCAATCAAAATCGCATACAATTTTTTCGATAATCGATATGGTTTACGAAATAAAGATAATGGATTAGAATCGATCGACATAAGAAAAAACAATAATAACGTAGCTACAATCTAACATAAAATAATTTTAAAATATTTGAGTTATCAGAAATACAACTACTCTACATAGGCAGATGCAATATTACTCGATAACTGACACGAGTGACCGATATAACAACGAATCGGTTGAACTGCGATTTTACCAATCACCATGTGCCGTATGACGTTATAAAAATTGTGGCTCGCGTTTTCGAGCGGATATTGAATCTGCAAAGGGCTTAGCAGGCTAAGGAAGGACGTGTGGCCCCTGTCAGGAATATTCGAATTGGTAAATGTCAATTGTTGGTAGCCTCATAACTAGTAATCACTCCAACTTTCAGCCCTCTATCTTGAACTGTCACAGAGATAATGTCAAAAATGTATTTTTATTCCATTTTTTTTCAAACTCTTGTATCTTCTGATCCATACCAGCTAGAGTATTGAAACAAAATCACAGTTATGTAGGTTTAGTGGGAGTATACCCTATAATTTTATTAACCCTTAAATGCATGATTTTTTTTTTCAATTCAAAAAAAAGAATGTGGATACCTAATGGCGTAAAAAACACGAGAAAAATACGAAAAAAAATCTAAAGACATATTTTGGGTGAATTTTGTACTACTATCCAAAATGTGGATACATCCTACATCATGCACTCCCCGCAAAATCAAATAGCCCTATACACGGTCTATGACAGATCTGAAATCCACAATGTTTGTAGGTACGAATTAAACATTTACGAAAATATGTGCTTGTAATATACGTAATTAATATAATAACACGTCGTTTCCCTTAAATGATGCACTCCCATGCAACCAAAATCAGGTTTCGCGTTTTTTAAAAGCTTTTATACAACTTGCACTGTAACTATGTATGTAAATATTTAAATATGTACCTATATTTGTTCGGGTGGAATCTTGCAACTCAATTTTGAGGCAGATATCTTTAACCAATTGAGCTGAAATTTTGCACACGTGTGTATATCACGTGACAATCCAATGTTATGATGACACAGAGCTGATCTGATGATGGAGCAAGAAGGAGGGCATAGGAACTCTGTAATGAAACCCATCGTTTTAGGGTTTTTTAGAAACGCCACGGTGAGCAGTTGATGACTGTTGAAAGAAAAGTACAGTCGGCGATAAAAGCTTTGCCAAAAATGAAATAAAAAAAAAACTTATTCACGGGTATAGTAAAAATATCTAAATAATGTACGAGTTAAATTTGTCAACGAGAATAACTTCGATAGTGCCGATAGTAATTGCAAAGTGCCGGGAGTGCATAATGTAGGCTAGATCCTACAAGATCAAATATGTAAATATTCTTTACTTTCTGGCTGAGACCTTAATTAAAGTTTGTAAGAGTAAAATCGTTATGAAATGAGTTACAGAATAGTAATAGAAAATAATTACTAACTTAGTTAAAAACCACTAAACACAGTCGAAGAAAACCTTCAATATTCAACTTTTTCTAAATTGCCGCCATTTGGGTTAAAAACATTTATAACTTTTTTTATATTCAGTTTTGCCAACAAATCGTTAATAAATGTGAAAATGCGTTAGTTTTTCTTGCAAAATCATACAAGAACATAATACATACATATCTAGATTTCAAATACTAACCATGTTTTGGTTATGTAGGATGCATCCTACACCATGCATTTAAGGGTTAATATTTTATACGTGAGATATAAAAGAAATAAATATCAAATTATTTTTTGACAGCTTTTTTCAACAAGTTTTTTTGAAAGTACAACTATGAAAAAAATCATATGTATTGCTTCTAGTATTAGCTACTAGCATACGCAAAATCAGTTAATTATATTTGGTGGAACATACTCAAAAAAAATAACGAAGTAGTCAAAAAAAAGTCAAGTCTTTTGAAAATTCGTTTTAAGGTTTTGTTTGTTGCTTAGCAACTAAGGGTGTATTATCTTGAACGTATAGCTGGTTTATTGTTTTAGGTACACGGGAATGTGATATAAATTCAAAAGGAAAGACTCCTTATATTACTTGAATACTTTCGTTATTTTTTACAACGTCGTCTTTTCTTCAGGTAATCAGAATGAATGCACTATTTATTGCAGTTTTTAAGTTAGTTTGCGATATACTTCTGAGATGCAATTTGTCTTTATTCATTCTGTTATTGTGCTTTGCGATAGCACACGATTTAGTACGAGCGAGACGCGATACAAAATGCTGACTTGACAATTATCTACTCATTTAATCATATAATCTTCTTTTTTCCTTATACCTTGGTTGTTTTTAAAGAACACTGACTCCTGTTTTAACTTCTTGTTATACATATATCCTTTTATGGCGATGTTCTTTGAATCCTTAAACAGAGGAACTTCATGCGCTGAATACAAAATATTTTTGAACACCTCCTGCGAAAATAAAAACCTGTTGACTGCCAGACAGATTTTTTAAGTAACTGTTATTTATCTTTTAAATACATAGAAATACCTTCGCCAGCACGTTTCTCTACTCGTAAGTTTCTGTTTATCGATGTAAAATACTAGTATTGTTACCTAGTGCTATGCTCTCTTGAGCAGCGTTGTCTTACGAAACCTTTAGACATAAAACATAGAATTTCATTCAACTATGCTTTGTTTAAACAGTTATCACAGAAAATCCTGTAAACGTATCTTTGTCGGACGATTTGAAATTAAACGATCAGTGGCACTTACTGAAAAATCAAGAGAATTCTCCGATACAACTGTTTCTGGTGATCAAATCTACTCGACGGCCTTATATTCTTCGCACAGACTAATGTTGTCAATATGATTTATTTTCTGGAAGTATAACAAAACGTTAGTCTAATACAAAATGAAGGTGATGTACTTATCATTAGCCGGTACTGGATGTTGATTAAAACAGCTGCGCATTAACGGTAAAGTATCTTTGGCCAGCCGGGCAGTTATTGCGCATGTGGTAGGTAGGCCCAGTACATGTTTGTATGGAGAAAGGAACAGCCTCTCGCTTGGACGTCTTTGGCAAGGCCGTTAGCGGCAACCGAGCGGCTTGTCTAGTCTAGCAGTCCGGTTAGTATCGAACCACTACGTTTATCTTTATATACTTATAGCATATTGTTTTAGTTCAACTAGCACCAGCTAACTCATATAGATTACAATATATTTTATATTTATTTCATTAATTATTAAGTTGTAGGATCATCCTAAAAGTACGTACCAAATTATTTATACTCGCAGGAACGCAGTAACGTGAGTTCTTAAAGATGTCAGGATACAAGGAATGTGAATAGAGACTCATGCCCAACAAAGGCAAAGGTAAAGGCGATCCTAATTAGCTAAACCCTCACGACAGTTTCTGAGTAAAGTGTGACGGAGAAGTCACATGCACAACAAGTGGACTTATCGTGGAAGTGCGTTCACAGCGATAACATTAAAATACAGTCCACTATCGCTGTACCTCGTTCTGAGAAGTCAGCCGTGAGCCGTGCGTCCGCGACGTCCGCGCGACAGGTAGCTGTGTCTAACGGCACTCTGCGAATACTATTTTCGTTTTAGAACTAAATAATGTTCTGTTCATACTTTCTCTCACTTAGCGGAAATAGGATTGATTTGACTATTAAAGACACGTGAATATTTTTAGTTAAATTATTTTGTATCCTGGCTGGCTCTATTGTTGTGTTTAGAACATGAATATTTTCACTTTTGTAAGAACAGGAACACATCAACTAAATAAACCCTCTAAGATTTTTTTTTTTCGAGTAGTTAACATCGAGTCTTGGTAGTGATAAGTCAATTTGATTGATATTGTCTCAAAAACAATGTAATTTGAGATTTGGTCACATAGTAGCAATGTAACAATCGAAAGGGCTTTTACCGTGTTATACGACAACATAAAGTCTTTTACCTACATAAAAATCAATAATTTTTCTGAAATACTTAAGACCGTCTCGAGCTAACTTTTATGATATTATTGTCTCCAAACATGGCCAGATCAGGAATAGGTAGGTACTTTATCGGGTTATTCGGCCCACGGTGTATATTACATATACTCCTGTCTAGTTCTCAGAACCGGATGTGTGAATGGCAGGTGCAAGGCATTATTTTGATAATGTTCCATTATAATTACAACTATTGCGTCAAGCTAAGCATTACATTAATTAATTTGCACATTAATCGTACCGATTGTGCAACAAATACATATAATATACTGCTCATCCACTGTTAACGTAGAAGTACATAGTTAGGTATGTTCTTTATACGGAGTCCGCCTATTTACAAGAATCATAACATAAAGATTATTCAGAAGAATTAAACTGTTTATATCTATCTGGTGACACATATTTACACATAATTATTATAAAACCCACATTTCCTATTAAGCGAAAGAGTGATGAGAAAGAATACAATATTTTAATGTTTTCTTAGGATGCGCTGGGAGTGGTCTTTTTCCGGCATCGAATTTATTTTCCTTATAAAATGAAAATGACGTGCCATACTTTATTAGGATTTAGTTATTCAGTTAAAAATATTTTATTTTCTAAATGAGACCCCGAATAGAATAAATTTACCCATGTACGTTTCCTCTTCAATAATCAAGTTAAAATCTCCCTGCGACATCTACATCCTTGTGTTGTTACGATAGCACCGGTAATAATGTTACATTCGAAATAAACCTTACAAGTTAACAATAGAGTTGAATATCCCAGTGTGTCGCTATAATAACAAAGTACCTCAGTTTCCACGCTCTGATTACTGGATGTTGGCTCCTAGACGGCGTCTTTATCGGCGCTGATCAGAAACTTAGCACAGCGGGGATGGTCCGAGAAATCGATCCGATGATGGTGACAGTTCGTAATTTTGGGATGATGTGACATAGCCAATTATTTGAAGAAAAAGTGGAATTTAATACTCTGTTAGAGGTTTTGCCGCGTGATTTTAGACATATTCCATATTGGACAGCTTTATGAATCTGTATAACCAAACCAGGATATGTGGAGGGCTATAGCGAAAAAGCTATACGGTCATTACCGTAATAGACATAACATTTGAGAATATCCGTATTAATAACTACCAGTCAAAGCTGATCCGATAGTGTGATCGATCAGTACACCTGACTTCCAATAAATTACAAAAACATTAAACCAGGAATCACAAGTATGCATTACATTACATTCGTGATTTTGACCTCTAATAGGTACATAAAAACAAGAATGAAAGATTAAGTCTCGAGAACCCTTGTTATCACTCGTTTCTTATGATTAAAACACTTGAAACAACTTAAAAATAGTAACCATATTTGAAAGAGGACTCATAACTTTCTGCTTTAAGTATATCGTTCATAAACTAGATTCTTATAGTAGCGGCTTTTTCAAGGGCAGATTGTTGTTCGCTGTGTGTGCACTATATTCTGTGGACACAGATGGGTCTCGTCGGCTTGTGTCATCGGTATTAATGTGCTTTAGTATTATGTGCCGTGGTCAGCGCAAGCGCAGTGCCGCGATAAAGAGAGAGACGGAGCATTCATCCAGACCACACCGGTTGAGCCACCTCGTCTACGTGTACTGTTATACTAGTACAAAGGACCGTCTTCGGATGAAACAACTTTCATAGTTATTGTTTACTTGAGAATCTCCAACAATCACATTATCTGGGAACAATATGGTGTTATGTTTAGGTTCAGTTAGTTTACATTTCTTGCAATGACCATGTATAACGCAAAACACTATCCTTATAGGTTATATCCCCATTGAGGAGAATTCTAGTAGTATTATCCCTTACTTTAAAATCGAGTTCGGAGATTATTGGGGAATACTAATTGTTAATAAAACAATTATTACGTGTACTAAAATCATAAAAAAAACAATAAGTCCCTTGTTCCCTTGCCTCCGAGAGTCGGTCAGGCCCGTCTCTCCGCCTTGCCTTTTTTGGCCGGCGAAGTGGACCCCAGCAGGGGCCGCAGGACTCTCACCTCTGACTTGCCTTAACGAGCCGGTCAGAGTGGGGTGCCAGAGCTATATGCTCGCAGGGTGTCTCATTAATATCCCAATAACCAAGTTTCTTCCCATAAAACCGGTGTAGTTTCCCTTCTTTTCGCAGTAGCCCTTGCATGTAGCGGGTGTTGTCTCTGCCTGTATCTCGTCAATAGAGCAGACAGAGATAGTATCCGGTAGGTGTACACAATCCCAATATATTATCGTAACTCAAGGGGGCCTCTTCGTGTTCATGGGGATACATCCCCATGAACGCCTTCCAAAAGGACCGGAAATTGTGCCGTGATATCCCAAAGGAGAGATATGATAATAATAATAAGTTTATTAAATACTCATTTTACAATTGATCCACTTGTAATTTATTTATTCGAAATCGCGATTAAGTAGTTGATAATGTGTAATTATAGGACTTCTGTTTGTTTATGTTTGATTCCAAACTGTATTTACCACCGCTTATAGATAATGATCCAAACCGTCATCAGTCCGGACTGGCGTTCTGAGAGTGTCGTTGTGTGCTTAATTGTAGGATCAAAAGGGGTTAAGTGTAGACATACGTTTACGGGCGCCTTAGGGCCCACTGTCCGCGTCATACCCTAGAATATATTGGCATAAATGTATGTATATTATATTGTTCCAATTGTGACGTCCCTTGGTTTTTAAACATGTCAAGACAGTCACCGTTCTATTCAAAGATTCTTATTACTCGTGGGTCATATACAGATTTAGGTACCTGTCTTTCATGTGGACATAATCTGCATAAGCGTATCCGTTTTTATAAATCTACTTATGTACTCTGAACGAAGGAAAAATAGCGGAAATAATTCTTGTATAAGCGATGTTTACCAAAATTCGCTCTTACACGAATTTTTCCCCCTATTTGGCAGTTGTTGGTCTTCGCTGGGTTAGCTATCAATAACAACAATACGCCATTAATCATTATTAGACGCAGTTTATTATTGGCCACAGAAGAGACGACTTTTTTTAAAAAGTAAGTTACAAGTGACAATATAGGCATATCAATTTTAGGTATTTTCATATTTAACCTAAGGTATGGTATATCCTTTCATTAGGTTTGTGTTTGTTTTGCGATCATGTCTGTCTAGGTAAAGTCAGCATCATAAATATGTATACATTCTAGCACTTTAATGTTAAGAGATACGGTCGAAAAGTGTATTTACGATGCTGACTTTACAGTGCCGAGTCTTCAATAACCTATGCTTAGCTCATATTATATTCTTATTATACCTACGCCATGACATAAGTCCTATTACTCATACCATACGCCATCGCAGCGCGGCACGGTGTTCGTTTGGTGGTCACTAGACGCTACCGTACGCCTTTCTATGTAGATTGTAGAATTCCGATAAGTTTACACATATGTTTTATTGCTTTTTTTTCTGCCAGTGATTAATCCTAATAATATTGTAAACGTGAAAGTTTGTGCGGCTGGATGTACGTTCGTCTTAATCTCGAAAACGGCTGGACGGCTTTAGCTGAAAGGGCAAACTTCCCTTAGCGGATAAATGATTTTCCTTTTAGGTACCTGATTGTTTACCTTAATCTATGTATATACTTTCACAAAATTTATACCCTCACATGCTTGTGGTTTTTGAGAAAATCGCGAAAAAAGGTTTTTTTTTATTTTTAACCAAACTACTTATCCGATTTCTTTGTAATTTGGATATGTTGTACATACAATTAAGTTCGTTTCTTGAAAAAAAAAAAAAAAACAATTTACTAGCAGATGCAATGTTACAAAATGCGTACGCCATAGCTGCATAATAGCCACGGGGATAATTTAAAGTACTTTCTCACTGCAATACGTCACATTCTAAATTCAAATTTGTGTAAGTTTGGGTTCGACATATGCATACTTAATTAATTTATAGTCTGCTTAACTTCACCTTGTGTGGAGATAATGTAACAAATTCGTTTTATTGACATCGTAGTTCCAAGATTTTTGTTTTGAAAAAAAATATGTGTTAAATAATATTAAATTATACATAAAATAGCTAAATCTTCTGCGCATCTCTAGAAATAAGGTGTAAAAACAGCGGTCACAGAGTCTACACTTTCGACAGCAACCAGAAAAATAAAACTCTTTTCGTCTGGAGTATTTAGAAGAGTTGACATATCAAAATGATTTTTAGTTTAGTTTAGATTTAGTTTGGTTTTTAATTAATTTTTATTTTATTGACTTAAGCCTTATAATAGTATGTACTTGTCATAGTATTTTATTTTCTTTTGTTTGATTAAATATATTTATTCAGATGAAAAAATTATAGCTCAATATCAATATGAGAAAAAGAAAATCAAGTGCAGATAGTTTTTGAGGAAGAAATGGTCGAGAGGTCCCTTTTCTTTTGCGGTTACTTAATAACGCCGTCCTCTATGGAACATTATTCTTTAAAAACTGCGAGCTGGATATACGGACGTAAAAATGTGTCGTCATGGAATGGATGATTTCAAATATTACGTTTACTTTGGGTTTGTCTACGAGTTCTACCCTCAATTATCTATGCAACCCTTTTAATTTCTACTATGGGGATAGTAAAAGTATAAGTAAATGATATTCTAAGGATTTAGTAATAAAAACGCGCGCTGCAGCAACCAACAGCGGCGCCGTCGCGCCCCGTGTCTTGCGCGCGCGACTGGTGTGAGGCCCCGGCCTATTGAATTGTAAATAAAATAATTTGCACCTTAGGGTCGGAAAAGTGATTTTCCACCTAGCTATCTACACATGAAAATCTGACTTGCCTAACAGAAGAGATGAAAAATATTTTCGTTGCATGGATGAATTGACGGTAACAGTGTTACCATTTCTTACATTTTTGGTAATTTTTGACCGGCTCGCGTAACATGTAAGTAACTTCTGTTATGAAGGAAATTTTCGTAACTTTTAAGATTAATGAAACTGTGTTTAAAAAGAAAGGTCAATAGTATCTAACCGGGACCAAGCAAGACAATTTATAGGCTTCCATACAGAAAAGGTGACAAAAGAACCTACATGGTACGATTCTGTCTGTCCGTCTCTTGCAACTATGTATGACATTTGAGATACCACCCATCACCCTGACGTTATTCTGTCGCCGTAATTTTCTTCTTAAGAGCCCTTCCTGGATATGTGTATAATGTATTCATTTCTTTCATCTGATAGTTACCTATTTGTTCGGACAAAACGCTAGGTCGCGTTCTCTGGTGGTGGAGCAAGTGTTGTTGTGCGTTCGCGCAGGAGGGTCAGAGCGCCGCCGCCGGCGCCTCGTGTTTACGTCTAATTTTGGCGCGAGCGCCGCGACGCTCCGCCCCCGCGCCTCCGCACGCTGCCCATTGAACACGGTTATTTCGGCATGGTGGCGACCCGACGACGCCACGATTACGCTCAGTTAGGTTCTTTTAGTAACCGTAAGAAACGCTTCTGCGAAACTAGAGCTAGACCCAGCTTCTGTCAGTTTGACAAATTAGTCACATTGATATCTTCCGTTTTGTTGTCCTGTTTTGATTGCGTTTTGTTGTTATTAGTTGAGTGTACAACTTAGTTATATCATTATCAAGCCAGGCTCCGCTGCTCTCAGTTTCACAAAGTAAAGCCACTGATAAATTCCGTTGGTTTTCCCTTTGATTTATTTTAGATTCTTTGATTTCATTTTGTTGTTAATTAGTGTAATTATAATGAGCAAAATAAAATTATGTTCTCTACATAGGTAATTAAAACTTTATAGCTCCACCAATAGGTGCAAATTTGCAATTAAGTATTAACCACTATGGTTCTTGCTCAAGTAAGACGCGATGTGATTGTGATTGTTTAACGTTTACCTTTCTCAGTGAATAAATTGTTCATGTATGGTTTTACACTGATTAGTGTAAAAGAGCAGTTATAACATTTAACTGTCTCAATAATACGAGAACGAGTTTCTCCAGGTGATGCAAGTCTATTTTCGATATTTTCCTTGGGCTTCAAACGAAAAAGTTAATTATCTGTATAATTCTAAACGACTCCTCAATCAGTCTGTATAAAATAAGGTACATTTTTGTTAAAATTTAATTGAGTCTGTTTAAAGTGCATTCGCCTTTCGTTTTTCACCTCGGGAGTTGAGTTAACGAGCGCGCATCCTCTGATGTAGCCGCGGTTGGCTTCGCCTTAGGGTTACCAAATAACCCATGTCAACATTTATCGCATGTGTTTCAGAGGCAATCTATCCAACCAGATGAGATTGCCAACAGCTAGTCGGTATCTGAGGGTCTACTCCGAACTTCGAAATCCGAATTTCGTATCGTGCCTTCCGTTTCACTCTTATAGTGTACCTATAACACGAGAGTGAAAGGAACGGCACGATACGAAGTTCGGAGTACAGGCCCTCTAAAGCAACGGTGACATCCTATTTCGAAGGCATATGTGTATTAAATTACATACCTACAGTATTTCTCTCTAGTTATTTAGAGATATTTTTACCCACATTCCCATTTCACGCAAACTCAAATATTGTTCTTGTTCATAAACGTTCATCAGACCTATCTTAGCTAAAATGCCGCCAAAATTAATTTGTTATTATTTGTCACTTTTATTTGTTTGTTGAAAGGGACTAAACATTTTAGTTTACAGTGGTTCGTTACCTAAGTTTTATCAATAAGGGGGTTAAAGAATAACTATTTGATTGCATCATAATTATAATTCTTTTTAGTGCATCATTGGATCTTATAATTTTGTATATATCGTGATTGGTAACCCTATTCGGAGGCTGCGCTGCGGTATTCTAACTTCTTGGAAGCGATAGGACTCGCCCGCGCCCGCGCCCCCTGTAATAGCATCCTTCGCTACGACTACGACGCATGCACTTTGATATCGATGGTTAAAAAACTCGTTTTATTATTGTCGGTCGACATCATCATTTATCATGCCGTCGTCGTCGTTTTGTTTTTAATTTCTCATCATCACTGTGATCGAACTAAGCTCAGCAGGCTTACTATGTGTAGAGTAGAAAGGCTAACGCAATACATAATAACGCAATTGATAACATTAAAAGTGGCACTTTTTACGGCTGATGTACTAGTGAAACGTCTGAAAAAGATTTACTGCAATACTACATATCGTATATCGATAAGTGCAGTGCGCTTAGCGCCGCCCTGGTCTCTGCCAGTTCGTGTCGAGCTTGTTTTATTTTATTTCGGTGTACACCTGAGTTGTTAGTAACAAAGGGATTGATTTTTTTCTCGACTCCGCCCCAGCCTTTGAGCATCTCGCCGCGTTTCTCGGAACCGACGCTGATCATTCAGTAACCTTCGATAGCCGGGACTACGACTGCCCGAGCTACGGTTTTGCCAGTAATAACAAAGGCAATGCGTCTCACAGTTTGCTTTTTGTTCCCTTATTGTAAGCTGTATGATAATATAGGATTCGTATACGGTGGATATCAATTTATCTTCGATGAAATTAGAAGCTTTTTTGTTCCTACATATAATCTTATGAAGGGGAGATGTTTAACAGGTTCTCAGATTGTTCCTACAGTTTGGACACGATTTTTCCCTGGGACAATAAAAATATAATATATATTTTAATTTAAATTCATTTTAGTTTAGAACGCTCTACCAGCAGGCTTTCATGTAAGAGTCTGGAAACTGCTGGGAGAGCAAATGAAGAGCAGTAAACTTTTTTGACAATACCACAAAAATGTAATTGTTTCTGTTTCTTCAGATAGCTTTGCATTACTAATAATATGTAGTGCTTGGGAAGTGGCTTTAGAATTCGTGGCAGTTCGAGATTTACAGATGTATATCTCTTCATTTGTCTATCGCAATTCCATGTCGGCCTTGATCAAAACAATCGTACTAGGGCGAAAGTAAATCATCTGACATTTTGCGACTCAGAGGCGTGTACTGCGTTCCCAACATTTCGCAACGCCACGCCACCACACTGTGTTTTATAGGTAGGTACCTAATGAAATAATGTCATGCTATAGGTACAACACAGTAAGTGTTTAACTGCTTTTTTATTATAATACTTAAAATAGCTACAACAACTAAACGAACTTTAGTGCGAGAGTTTGTATACGATTGGGTAAACCATGGTTATTCGGTGATATGCAATTATTCGGTGATAGTTCTTACAACAGTCTTATAGCGGAGCTATCTGATATATTTGTAGTTACTATTTTTCAAAATGCGCCGCTTGCAGTTATTATGATAACGTAGTGTCATTTGTTATTTAGTTTAATGTTTCTTCGCTATAAGACTATAAAAAACGATCACCGAATAGCCACAATTTGCCCCACTTCTAGTTTCTGTTATATAGACGCAGAGAGACCCCACACTAGCGTCTTTTGAGCGTCGTCGTCCTGCCAGCGTCAGAGCAGCGACGGCGCAACGTTCGCGCAGCGTCCCAACTCCACAAAAGATCTTCCCAATGCCGACGATATTTTCTGTTCTTTATGTGATTATCGTTGTAGTAATAACACTAACAGCAGTGTTTTGTCATCGGGATCCATAAACACACTGAAATTTATAATGTTATCAAATTCTTTATAGTGCCAAATGTTATCTAAACTGAATGTTTGGTGGTGGGCAGGGCGGGAACGCTATGCGGGCGCTGAAAAGACGCTGGCAAGACGCCGACGTTCGAAAGACGTTCGAGAAGTCGCGTTATTGCTCCATGGGAGCTGAGGGCCTCTGTCGCACTTGCGGGTTCGTATGTAAGTGCGACAGAGAGGGAAAACTTCGTTTCAGGTTCGCGGTAGGCCCTCTGGTGAAACGCTGACGCTCAATAGACACCGCTGGCGTCACGGCATACTTGCGCCAACGTTGTGTCGACGCTGCGTGAATGTTGCGTCGACGCTGCGCGGGCTCTGGCAGAACGACGACGCTCAAAAGACGCTAGTGTGGGGTATCTATTAATGAGTTCGGAATATCATTTTTATGCGACTTGTATGATACATTTGATATTTATCTGGCTGACTGCGGTTGATACCAGAGAGGATGAACTAAACCGCAGGTTCAAGGACCCTAGAACCATCTAACAGCCAGGTACCAAAGCTGATAGCCTCTAGGACCGAAGTTGCGTGTAAGCAAAAACTATATCAAACTTTCTGTGCCATAAATTGACCGGTTGTCATTAAATTTGTCCTTTGTATTGGTTATTAAGTGTGCATTGCGAAAGGGAACATTTACTCCAATCCCCCATTCCGGTTTCATGAACTAGGTTTGTAAATCATTTATCTGTTACCTAACTCAATATGTATTTTGACTTGTTGTAATTCTGATAGAAAAAGCTCCTTGACTGTGGATGGTAGCCGAAAGCCCCGACATCATCGACATTAATCGAGCGGTTATGTATTGCTGATCCAACAAGGAAAGGCGAGCAGGATGCAAGTAGGCCGCGCCCGTGGGAGCGACCGGGACGCGCATACCAACACAATCGAGTCCAAAGTCCGCCGCTACAGGACAGTAGCCTCGGCGTTGTTTCCTCTGAATATGCCTGTTGCACCACAGATCCAAGCCTCTATAGAGTGTATATAGAGGGCGTATTATACATTTTCTTATTTAGTTGATGGGTGTAGGTTGCATTAGTTTGTTTACAGCAGAATTTTTCTTTAATTGTGTTTGGAAATGTGAGAAACGATGGTATGCTATTAATTACCGTCACGTATTTATTATTACCAATTGAGCGGAGTGTTTAGTCATATGGTTTGGTGTATGTTAACTGTTTGGTTCCGGACTCGTTCCGGTTCGGATTCAGCGGCACGGCAAGTGTCCGCTGCCATTAGCACTTCCTGCCGCCAGTAAATGGGCGCTCTATCCGGGACCTGACTGCCGCAACGCACTCGCTGTGTTTGGTTATTCGTGTCAAATCCTCGATTGCGAATTCACTGGTTGTACTGGTGTGATAGGCTAGTTCTGGCATATTTATGTTGGAATTCTTTAGGTACCACTCTATTTGAAGGATTCTTTTGCTCTTCGAAAAAGCTAACTTTAAGCTAAGGAGGGTCGGGCAAAAATACCCGGGATCTGTCTTTTTCTCTCATTACCATCTAATTATAGGGCACCAACTCCCATCACATGACGCCTTCTGACTCAGCCACTAATAACTGCACAATATACTGTTTCAGAGGTAGTTATTAATAGAATTGTGTTTGGTTTGGAGAGAACAGTATCAATCATATAAAATATTTAATGTTTTGAATCACCTATCTTCCCTCAACCTCAACGTTAATGTAGAACTCTTGGACATGGTTTTGTCCTCGTACTAATATTATTTTTATTTTTAACAAGATATAGGTATATCTAAAGCAATATTCATTGACGGTTGACCACGCTATCACTTCAACTTCCGTTGCTCACACGAGATTGACGCATTTTCCTTCCTACACAGATTCTCTCTTACGTGTTGGTTGCTAAAACCGACGTTTATGAGCATTTGCAGTGTATTTTAGGAGTCTTTTAGAAATAACTTAATTACTTACAGTTTTGTTTCCCTTTCTTCACCTGTGGAACTTTGTTCTTGTAGATTGTAAAATTCGTAAGTGTGTTTTATTATTACAATATTTATTAATCTCCTAAACATCGGCGATAGTCGAGACATATTATAATGAATTTAAATATATAACTGGATAATATAACCCGTTTCAAGAATAGTATAGAGGTATTTTTTGTTTTTTTATTGTAGTCAAACGGCCTCCAAAGCAGTCCTATAAATTTTATTATGCGTTGGCAATGTTAATCTTCGTTCTGGGTATCGCAGGCAGTTTTGAAAGAGTCATCGATAAGAGGCAGTGCCGAGTTGCAGACGACACGGATACTGTCAGGTCTCTATAGTGTTATTCTACTATTGATTAACTATATTTTGACTATATTTCGTTTCTGATATTTACTGTCACGGTACGGACTATTCCAAATTCACAGTTATATACGTAGGTATGTATACTTGCTACTTGCCACATTGCATGTTCGTCAATAAACAACGTTCTTCAACTTCAACTGACGTTGTGCACATTCGATCGCTAGTAGTATGGTATATCTAGACGACAAATATCTAGTTACTTTCTAAAGTTCAATGAGAAAAAACACGTTATCAACCTCTGGGTACGGGAGGCAGTGCGGCAAGGCCGACCGGTGGTGCGCCCGCGCCGGCGCGGCGATGTCGGCGGCTGTAGCGCTTTAGGCACTCCGCTGCCTACAGCCAGTTTCTCTAGTGCGCACGCACTGACATCGTATCATGATTACTATTCTCTGTTGTTCATAATTCATATGCGTAATAATTGTCATAATGAGAGTAATGAGCCCGCATGTCCTAGAGATTTTTTCGAACTTCCCGATACGGAATGACATGTTCTACTGCAGGAAGCCAGAAATGTAAATATGTACCTATATGATTTAATCCATTTTGATTTTAATTTAGCTTTCAATGGGTTTGTTGGTTCTGTTGTGAATATGACGGGTCAAATGTTATACATTTATAACTTCGATTAGGTATACTTACAATTAAAACACCGGCAAGGGCTTATCCAGAGGTGTCTTGGGCCACTTTTAGACCCCTATCCCCCTTGGTGACCTTTGGTGAGGTTCTAGGCGACCCCCCCTCTGAATGATATTGTATTGTATTAGTTGATCTTGTGTTTATTTTCGTATATGCGTTATGAAAAAATAGACTCGCTGTTTTTGACGTGCGAAATGAAGATTTATAATTTGCTACATGACCAGATATTATTTCATGGTTTGGTAGGTGCAGTAAAAAATACACGTGATGTCACCTTGTACCCCCACCAACGTGATTAGTCGTGAGGTTTTCGTAAGCCCCCTTCGCAGCTTCGCGTAATTTCTAGATAAACCCTAATTTTATTTTTATTTATCGTATGGCAATTATTTCTAACCGTGAGATCTTTGAGAACACATTACGGTTGCCAGATTTGTTGCACTTTTAGCACCATCCAGGGGAGCTACTTCGACCTTCTTGTCAAGTGAGTGGGCACCTTGACTGTTAGAAGTTTAGAAGCCGCCCGGAGGCCTCTAACTCGGCTTAACGACTGCTATCATAGAGAGCAGCCGGGATCAACGGCTTAACGTGCCTTCCAAAGCACGGGAGCGCTCAGATAATAACCACTCAAAGAGGTCACCCATCCAAGAACTGACCTCGGCCGACGTTGCTTAACCTCGCATACCGCGGTACGCGGGCGCCGCTGGGCCACGAGCGAAACCCTAATTAATTTAAGTGGACCATCATTTTAGACTGTCGATAGTTATTATATCCAGTATTTCATTTAAAACAGTAACTAATTAACGTTAAATTTATAAATAACAAATAAAAATAATTAACGCTGGTATAAGAAATTTCGACATGAATAACCTATCGTGAGTTGGCAGGCGGCGCCTGCGGTGCGTTTGAAGTTGTGTAATAAAACAAAAAGCGTTACTCCGTTATTTTAGGTTTTTTTGTAGTAGGATCGCTGGCATCATTCGCTAGTATGACAAGCTTTTTTTTGTAGAAGAAATTAACGCAGCTTATAATGACCTTGTTATGTATGTTTATTTAGTATTTATTTAATCTATCAGACCAAGTCACTTCAACCGACCGAATAATAGGTTAAACTGAGTCTAATTACCTTATAAATTTTGTGTAAATTTTGCGTTTTTCAATAATATTCTAAATTACGAGTAGTATATACACGATGTTTTCGATTTGTGCGGAAGTAGTATTTAAAATGTGACTGAATAGGTACCTACGTGTATAGCATTACCTACCGATTAATATTCGTGTGTGCGTTTATTTACGTACGCGAGCGCCGACTCGTCCGAGATTCAAAATTAGAACGCCGTCTCCGCCATGTTGTTCTCAGTGCAAAACCTACTATCCCAAGGAAGCGAGGAAGTGTCACAAAGACACCATCTCATTTAAACGAATCTAGTGTTCCTATGCCAATATGATTATTTTTTAAATTATAAACCAACAATTTAACAACGTACAAACTTGTTATCTAAATAATTTTATT
This sequence comes from Epiblema foenella, assembly GCA_963556455.1. NCBI lineage: Eukaryota > Metazoa > Arthropoda > Insecta > Lepidoptera > Tortricidae > Epiblema > Epiblema foenella. The sequence goes on from OY747102.1 coordinate 14,143,025, forward strand.
TAATTGGTAACTAACATATTATCCGTATTTAATAATGACTAACAAAACACCTAATAAAAGTTTTCTTTAGAATGTTTCAATGGATCTGGTTCTGCTTTCGTAGTTACCATTAAATAAACAAATAATACTGTGGCAATGAGTCTAGGCAAGCGGACATGTGAATGAATGAGTCATGTCCAGAATTGGTACAGTTATCCACTACATAAATGTAGGCAGGAACTCAACACACCAACACTCACCTTTTCTTTAATCATCATAAAATTGGAAGCATTATTAAAATATCAATCAATTCTCTCACTATCTAACATTGTCATGAATCTTAATAATCTTATGAAACATAATACACTGATAATATAAAACAACATATTTAAGTAATAATCAATTATTAAGTACTTATAAATATTTTCTTTATGGAAGAAGACCCGAAAATAAACAGTAAACTAAACTATAAACCCACGCTAAACAAAATATGATTAGTAAAAAATACTGCAATGAAGAAAATGCTGCAATACTTACCTGTAATTACGATACTTTAAATAGATAAAAGTTTCTTTTTAATTACTCCATATTATCAGGCCGTGAATTTATTTCATGATAAGATAAGCAATGTCATTTAGGTTCATATATTAGTACCTACACTGAGCTCGTTATCGATACGTATTACATAATCAATCTCTCAGAAGCAAAGCTGATTTATTTTGAAGGACCGGAATACCGTAACTAAAATCATCACTTTATAGCTTAACGTCACGCAAACGGATTCCTGAATTGACAAATGTTTTGAAGGATAAGGAGGAGTAAGTACCGTTTATTGTTTTGCTGATGGTGCACCGTATAACTATATTGGTACAAGTGAAGTGTAAAGCGGGAAGATTGCGTATCCGCTAGAGGATGTGCGTCCGACATGACGCGTATCCGGCGTTCATGAACGCCATCTTAGGAACAATGCTCGGATTGGAGATTAATAAAATAGTATCGATTAACTACTACGTTTGACTTTATCATCTCTAAAATGCGAAGTTACCCTTTCGAAATTTAAAAAAAAACCGGTCTAGTGCGAGTCGCACACCGAGGGTTCCGTACACAAAAGTGTACCGGTACTAACCCAATTAATTCGGGAAAATCTCAACAACAATCTATCGGTGAATTTTGTTACAAATTTGAGCGACTGAATAACTTCATGGTGGTTTATCGAAGATAATTCTTTACCACGTGAACCATTTCTATCTTTTTTTATTTGAAAGAGGGTACTTTCAGCATCTAATATTTTATTCATTTATTCCAATTCAAACAAAAATATATGCAAAGTTGATTAAATTACAAACTTGGTACGTTTAATAATTTAACATAGTAAATGTTTTTGATGAATGATGATGAAAAAAATAGATTGGGCTATAGTTATATTTTTCCTGTAAAATATACATTGATATTAATGATATGGAATAATTCCATATATTTTCCTCGGTAATCTTCGGAGATAAGGGGGGGGGGGGGGGGGGTTGCATTAAAATCGATGGCATTAGTAGCTTTTGAGATAATTAGCGATGTGACAGACGGACAGACAAAGTAAAACCATAAGGTTTCCTTTTTTAACATTTTGGTACGGAACCCTAATAAGTGCCTGGAATCCAGGAAAGGGCCATGTATCAAGTATGTCTAGTACTGCGTCCATCCCTAGATAAGAGTTTATGTGTGACATGAATCACAAATTGTGACCGATGAAGGTATGGGCAGTCTTCATCTTGTGGGCATATGCATGGTTGCGCCTAACCGATTTATGAGTGGGGGAAAACACAGTGAGAGTTAATGTAATTTTAACCTTTTGGCCGCCACAGAAATCAGAAATCAGGAATGTTTATTTGCTTAGATACAGTTAACAAAGATGTAACTTAAAATTTATGGTACAGTGTATATCTAACCTGCAAGCAGGCGTGCAAATTAAATAAAAAAGAATTACATGTCAAATCGTCAATATATAAATTACAATAAAATAAAAAATAAAAATGAAAATGTCAATCATGGAATTTGGAATAATACAATACTGTTTAATATAATTACTTAAACAATTCAGCGACAGATAAATTAATATAAACTTTAAATACCGGAAATTACACAACTGTAATTAAGTGTACTTAGTCTAAGTAGGCTTTTACGCTGTAAAAGCAGCGATCCAGGAGCCAGTTTGTGAGGTTACGTATAAATACGTTACCCTCGAGCATCTTTAATGTCTCTGGAAGTCGGTTGTAAATTACAACACACATATTAAAAACATTTTTTTTTGAACCTGACTGTGGCTTTCTAGGCCGCCCAATAAAGCGATAGGAGTGCGCGGTTGGAGAGTGGCCTGGGGAATATCCAGGGGAAAACCTCTGGCACGACCACCTTGTGGTTTGGAACACTGGAATACTTTAAGAGTTTGCGCTCCAGTGAGATTGGTTGAGCGGTTTCAACCGAATCTGAGGTGTGAGTGGAATCGAGCTACTGGGAGTTTTGTCGCTGGTTTACTAAACCTAGCCTAGCTGAGAAGAGTCCAGCAAGAGACTCAGCTAGGCCCGACCTGGGTCGGACTGACTCTACCCGGTGTGCGGCGGTACCGGGACGAATAGAGACTATATGTGTCACTGTTGTCGCGATCGCGCGGTGGACGTCCCCGCCGGCGGGAATGCCTAAGTGTACGCGTCGTGTCAGAGTTGGACGCCGCAAGCGCAGCGTTCCATCTTTCGATGGACGCTGTGATTACGTCGTCCGGGTCCGTAAGTGTGTGCCTAGGACGCCGGACCGTGCGGCCCCTAATCAGTGATCGCCGAGTAACGACAGAGGGGGGAGGGATGGGGTCTGTCTGTGGATGACTTCTGTACTACAGTAAATTACCTAAGTCGTGTCTCTCACGTCAAAGTTAAAACATTATTTTTTCACTTTTTTAATATAAAGAGTACCTAGACCTAGAACGTTGATTCTTGAAATGAAAATGAATTTTATTTGCGGAACATGGGTCGCATCAAGTTGGTACAGAGCATCAAATTACAGTACGCCATATTGGTCCTACAAATTTTGCTGTTGGTTAGATGAGACAAAATGAGGACATTTCTCATTTTAAATTACTTGTTACTAGTTTTAATATCCAAGACCTCATTGACAGAATACACGCAACGTTCGCATAGCCATATAACTTTTTCTTGAATAGTTTTAGTGTAGATCTTTCATGTCTCTATGAAGCTTATTAAATATTTTAATACACATAAAATAAGGGGTATGAGTAAGTTTGCTTTTGACAATTTTTGGGTACATGTACTAGATTATGTTGCCTTGACATTCAGTTATCATATTTGATCACAATATTTTCTAAAATATGTAAGTATTATTTATTCGAACGAAAACAGCTATCTCGTATTATATACATAGACAGCTACGACAAGAGCTTGCGACGTTTGAAAATGGGTTTGCATGAGTCAAGGGGCTTCAAAACAAATATGAAATATCTGTAGAGTTTCCCCATATAATCAATGTGTAACGCAGAGTAGACCTGACAAAACCGTGATATGCTACAAGGGCAGTTTCTTGCGATACAGTCTCTGGAAAAATAAACTAATTTAATTATTACATACATATTCCAGGTGTGTTTTAAAATCACAAAATTCATCTATTTGTATACCTAAGAATGTAGCTTAACTGTCCTTAACACCAGGCTCCCCATTATATTTAATATTTAGGCTCTTTTTTTCGGGCTGTTCGGGTAAGAAATTGAACAAGTTTAGTTTTACTTACGATTTATTGATAAGTTGTTAGTTTCTAACCATTGAATTCATTTGTTAAATTTATTTCTCGTATTCTTGGCCATTTAAGCATGTGGTATCACAATCGAGGTATCCTCCGCAAACATTATGGAAGGGTAGCGTATTGCGTTTGGAAGGTTTTTAATTAAAAGTAGTAGTAAAGATGTTTGTTGGTCTGGTATTTAAATATGTTCCTGACTCATTACCTACACATAGATAGTGCACGCCGCGGCGGGCTGAATGAGTGCGCTACTCGCAGTACTCGCTATTTTGATTATTTTAACGTTAACGTTACGTCGGAGAAGAGGAAGAGTGCCAATGTTATTTTCTGATTAATTGAAGCACGAGGCATTTCGCGGGATTCGTCATAATAACTGCGATTCTGTTTAAGAAGCGTGCTTTGTTGCGGTCAGGGTTTACGTGCGTTTCTCTAGTGGCCGAGGAAAATGTTACAAATTTTATGGGTTGAGTGACTAGGACTACTTTCAGTATCGGAGGCTGTGGTGTTAGGGTATTTGCAATGGTTTGCCTGGTTTATTAATCAACAATTATGAATTTACTTACCTATACGTACTAAATGGTTACAGGATTAATAGTGCATCTTATTATCAATAAAGCTTTGTATTTGAAACTTAAGTATTTCCTGTTGGATTACTCAATGTCTAAACCTTTCTTTACTTCGTTTTTAGTCTCTGCAATTACGATCCGATAATCCAAAATATTTGCATAGGTATATAATTGTGCAGTTTACTTGTCATTGAATAACCGTCAATTACTCTGTTTACTCTGTCTGTAGTATTGTATTCCTATGTAATGCTTGACTTGTATATAAAACAATACAGCGCAGATACGAACACGATATATTGTGATCATACGTAGTTGGCTGTCTTTTGTGTGTAGTAAGTAACTAGTTGAAGGCCTTCGACTGAGAGAAATTACGGTATATTTCTCAATACCCCTTGTCGCCAGGCAATTGTTCTATTCGTTAGAGTAGGTAGGCGTACGTACCTATTAAAATTTTAGTTTCGCTTATAACGCGATGCAATCGTAAACATGTCTAGTACGAAATATTTATCGTGAGATCGTAACTAATAAAATGATAACTTACTGAAGTCTTAAGTCTTACCTATTGAAGTAAGTAAAGCCTCATAAAGGTACAGTCGACGTCAAAGATCTGTTTAACCTAATTCATTTTATAAAGGCGAAAAATCTATAAATGGGTACATATCGTTGACGATCTAATATTCCTTGATATTCCTGTTGCGTTTCTAAGGAGATTGTGATTACGTGTTTCGCGGAAAGGGTATGAGTAAATAATGCGATTGTGTACAAACTCCGATGCAAGTCGCGCAGTTTTCGACGCGGTGTTATGCAATCTGAGCCATCTCCGCCCACTGCGGTCTGCTAAGTTTGCGACGACGTAGTGATCATTGCTCCGCCGAGCGACAGAGATGTCCTGTTTCGCTGTGTAAAGCAGTGTCATTATTGTGATTCAATGTAAGTGATATGTCGTGGTAGGAGTGCGAGCCGGTGTAATTAGACACATCATACCACCGCGCCCGCCCGCCGATGCCTCCTATGCCTTTTAATAAGTCTCGAACTGTAAACACTGTGACTTGATCACTTTTAATTCTTTTGACTTTCTTTTTTACGCAGCATCACCGGCCGGTGGGTAGGTATGATTTCCCTCGCGTTGGATTATTTTCCTGGAATGAATAATGTCATTACGAATCAAATCCATAGATGAGCACCCGCATTGCGCCTACATGATCCTTTATTATATGAATGAATTGTAGAGAACTCGTGTATTTGTATGGCTGCACCGTATTTTATGTAGGTACTTGTTAGCGGTTAAGAAGTTGTGCTACATTTGGTATCAAGATCAAGCGTTTGATATTTACATTCAAGTACCTAGGTCGTATTATTTTGCACTTCGCTTTCTCAGTAGAATACATATTCATATTCATATTCTTATTTGACACACACATCGACACACCTAATATGTGAATGATGAATCCTGTTTCCACCGTGATTAGGAACCGGGAGAACCGGGACTCGATGCTCGATCCCGGTTCTTTGGATTCCAAATAAATCCCGGGATTTCCCGGGAAATTGAGAACCGGTATTTCCTTCCATAACGCCAACTATAAACTTATATTATCAGTAAATGTCACCGGCAACGTCGCATTTGTCGTGCGTGAATCGTGTGAAGCGTGAAGCGTGCGGTCTCAACCGCCCCGCCCCGGACACCTGAGTTTACCATATTCGCTCACTTCACTTGCTAACAGTTGATTATTTTTTAAATTATAATTAGACCCCGTTATCTTGTCGCACAGAAATTGTTTTAAAGTAGAACGTGATTTTTTTTTATCGAATTTCTTGATATTAGAGCATGCAATATCGGACAGTTTTTCAATTCCGGAATTTCTTTCGATATAGGCCTCCAATTCCGGAATTCCTGAACTGATTCCGGAATTGGGATTTACTTTTGTCAACTAAATGGATGTCACAAAAATGTACTAAAAATATGAATGATTATAGTTTTATAGGCAATCTCCAGATAGGATATCCTGTTTTTTAATGACACTCATAAGTAAAAGAAATAAAGTATGTTGGTACCTTACCACATGATCATTTTTAATTTACTTTTTCACTTTACCACATTACATCAAAATCATACAAACACAGGCGAGGTGGTGATGTTCTTCAAGAATAGTGACAACACCCTACTGAACAACTACCGAACATCACGCTTTTGAAACACGCCTACAAGCTGTTTTCAAGAGTCATTACGAGCCGTCTCGCACGCAGGCTAGATGAATTCCAGCCTTCCGAAAAAGCCAGTTTCCGAAGAGCCTTTAGTACCATAGACCACAAACCACATCCATAGGCTCCGTTAAGTTATACAGAAGACTGAAGAGTACCACTTGAACCTCTATTCAGTGTTTGTAGACTATGAGAATACTAAATAATATGTAGGTATAAAGTAACAATAACGCAACATAGCAGGCATATGCGAACAATTTCTCGTTTTACATTAGGAACTTTAAGAATAAACATACAAAACCTTCTGAAAATTCATCAACTCCAATTCCGCAATTTCCGATATTCCGAGTGTACTAATTCCGGAATTGTTATATCGGAAAGATCATCCGAGATTCCGGAATTCCGGAATGCAAGCCCTACTTGATATCGATGTTTATATAATGCAATTGAATTTTCGCCTTTTAAGTCTATGCACAATTTTAATGAAAACTTTTTGTATTACCATTACCAGCAGCTTTTAAAAAGCAATTGCTTATTGAAATTGTGTGGGGCTGTGGGGCTAGCACAACTTGCTGACAAATCGTATCTCGCGCGACTCAGCGATTCCTGTCTCGCTCGAACTGTGCGGGTTAGAAAGAGGAGGGTAGATTTTTCTCTACTCGCGTCGCGTCGCAGCGGTAGTTGTGCTAGCCCCCCTCGTCAGTGCGTCCTTCGCATGTATATGCAGCAGGATTTACAGTTGCCGCCCAATGTGGAACTTGTCATCACGAAAATTCCTATCCTATAATCCGTAGTTACACTGACGATGTACAGTTGTGTAAAGTTTATTGTAATTATTGTGGAAAAACTATGATATTTCTTCGTTTATTATTATATATATATTTTTATATAAACGTAATAAGTAGTACCTAGTGATACCTCTTTGAAATTATCAGTGACATACAGTATCGACATTTAGATAGTCGATAAAAAAAACATTCACGCTCTACTGAAAAACAATTTCTGTGCGACAAGATAACGGGGTCTAATTAAAATTTTAAGATGATGCGTGAAAATTATAAGAATGTTTAGAATATGGTGTTTGAAGTATTAGTGTAGTAAACACATGTTATGATTACGATTATGGCCGATGGCTCCAGTTACCTGATTTATTAATTAACGGTGAAGACTGATTAAAGTGTTTTATTACTAAAACAATTTTTTTATTTTTTCCCTATAACATTTTTCAAATTATTCACACGATTTCTTTTTCAATATTATTAGTTACACGATTGTCAGTTACATTATGTTTAAAGATATTCTTAAAGAAAAAGAAAACTGAAAATAAATCAGCTAATCATAAAGAACCGGGAGTACGGTATCGGCCCCAACCCAGAACCGGGAAATCAAAATCTTGGAACCGTTTCCGGTACTGCACGCCCTAACCGTGAAATAGTTTTATACTACTACGGGGAACAGAAGTAATAGTAGCAGTAGATGTACTTACACACTTGCTCAATAAAATCATTTTGTTTTGTTTTTTTTTTTACATTCTGACAAGGTTTAGACTACTTAAGATGAAGCCACTACGCGCTGGCGCTATTCCTCTGCTGCGTTGCCCTGGCCCCTGTTGTTTAGATGAGGCCAACTGGATTCGTTTCATTTCTGGATTATTCTTGTGTGCACAATTTTTTTTCTAAGGATATGTGCCAGCGACTGGCTCGATGCGTTTAGATTGAAAGTGTAGGATATGGTGTTGTTACACCACTTTGTATAGTCGCCTGCGGTCGCGGTGTTCCACTTGTACTCGGGCCACTGTACCTATAGGTATAATATATTGGGTCAGCATCGAAAACTGCGATGTTTACCTTACCAAACGCTCAAACCAATTACATTAGGAGATCCACGTCCTTCGCTCATAAATCATTAACATTTTTTTTATTGGACATGGGTCGTTACAAAAAATGTAAAATTACAAGTTATAGGTAAATACAAGTATGTTATTTACTATCCTATCCTATTTACATATAAAATAAAAATACCACAACTGTTCTTCCGCAGTGTAACTAAACGAATTGGCGATACTTACGTAAGCCTTTGTCAGGGAAATTGACATCCGATCACAAGTGTTGGATTACACATCAATCGTAAGTAACTGAACAGTATTAAAATAAAAACCTATTTAGTCATAATTACAATACATAGGGTTCATATTATAGGGTATATACCTAAGTATATCTATTTACTCGTGGGAAATGTTGCTTATATGTGATTATAGTCCAATATGTCAGTGTGATGTAGATAAAAAGCCTTACATCCCCGCCGTGAATTACGGACAGACTCTAAGAATAAGTAGTTTAAGTGACAAACAGGTATCTACTCATTAAAAAGCGGTTGCTCTATATCATCTATACCTCTCATAAAGTCGGGTTAGTAAACTAAGCTAAATATTATAGGTAACGTATAACCTGCAGTTATTAAAATTGTATCCATAATTTCCAGCTGCCTCGGCGTAAAAGGTTACCCATTGGTAAGGTGATATAGGGTGTGCACTGCACGTGCTATGCAGGTGGTGAGCAGCACAGGTGATACTTATGTGACTTTGGCGTGTCTGTATGAATAAATATACAAAACTACATTACGAAAAATATTATTAGCCGACTTACGTAAATTCACGCTCCCCAAAACGGGCAGGTATAGAGCACATGATAGGGTGCTAGCCCGTCGCTCACAATACACTTTATTCCTATTCCGCTTAGGCCCGGTTTTATAAAGATCCGTTAGACCTTATGTCGGTTTGTTATGTCAAAAAATGTACCGAGTTACTGAAATTTGATCTGACATTTGGTCTAACGGATCTTTATAAAACCCGCCCTTAGTCGACCCCGTCCTTACACCCACGGGAGGAAAGTTGGTGGTGCTACTCTAACCCGATACCACACGAGTTTACTTTCAAAAAGAGTAGGTATTTAACTATACCTTTATTTATTTCTTAAATCAAATGAATGTGTACGTGGACGTTAGTTTCTGGTAAGTAACGGGAAACGGCTCGAAACAGCTGATAACGATATCGGCCAAGTTCATTACTGTTCCGTACAAATTGATTCGCTGTGACCGTTGCCCGCCCACCCACTTTCAACGCATTTTTTTATGTACTTGTAATGTTTTGTGTATTATTGTTTTAATCCATATGCAATATGTTATGGTCATCTATATTAGACGACGCGAGGGTTTATTTCGCCCACCTGCCACAAGTTGCCCGGTATAAAAACCGTCGTAGGCCTTGTTGAATAGAGGCTTGGCGTTGATGATTATCACCATCTATGATATCAAGCTCGATCACTAAGCTAAGAGCAGCGAAACAAACATTCAATTCAAACTAACTCTCTTAAAAAGAGGGGGCATAATGCCAGGAAAAAACTAGAAATCACCCGCGCGTCCCGCGCCAGCCCGATGACCTGCCGAAAGACGATGACGACGACTCTTGCACAGTATACGTATGCCCATCCAGGCAGATGAAACAGGATAATATTATAAACCACTGTGAGCGGTACGAGTGCCTACTTTCCGGAGCGCAAAGAAAGTAAAAAATCATTCATCACGCCGCCACGCCACTGCCTTTACTGGGTCGCGTTCGCGTCCGGTTTGCCGAATTGGCCACAACAGAAATGCTACAACCACTTCTGAGTGGTAATATTCGCCACACCGACGACGTTTCTATAGTATTGTTAGTAGATAGGTAAATATTTAAAACTTGACTATTTTTCTTTGCGCCTCCATAACGTTGGTTGAAAGTGTTGAAATCCGTTCCTCATTTTTATGTGGCTGTACTTAGATTAAGGAATCGAAGATCCCATTTTTCCGTTTTTTGTAAACGGTGACCTATAGCAAAAAAATGTTCTGAGATATAAGTTATTTACATAATATTCTCTACAAAAATGTTCTACACACTTTCCCCTTTATTCATAAGCGTCTATCAAACCTATATTAGTTAACTAGCCGCTAAAGTTCGTTTATCCTTATCTATCACTTTGCCATTTACGTTTGTGAGAAAGGGACAAAGAACGTTGTACTTAGTTAGCAGAGGTTTGTAAAGTTTTATGAATTAGGGGGTTTATCGCTAGGATGAGTATTTAATGAGATTTTTTTTTTTCAATATTTAAAAAAATAAAAGATACAGTATTTATGGACCCAACGAGTTCTAATCAACGATACCCCACTCGATGGGGTAGGCCAATTTTGTTTTCGCACCCCCCTTTATCTGTAGGTATCTGTGCCCAATAAACATAAAAAAATGATTATTTGTATTAGCTGGTTATTTAGTGTCATCAACCTTGCAGATTTTCAACAAAGGACGCCACTTGGCACAGTTGTACCTAATGGTCATCTGAGCAGATTTAGCCCTGTACCCACGAAATTCGTCCATGGTGGTGGGGGCTGGAGGGGGGTGAAAACCCCATTTACCGCGCTGTACTCTGAGCTCGTATTCTTCATAAGTTTAGTAAATAGGTCATGTTTGGTATCGTTTTCGTATAATTCAAGGATGAGGAATTCATTTTTGAAACAAAATTTTCACTCGTCCGTAGAAAAAAAACAGAGTTCTGCACAAAACTTGAAATTTTTTTTAAAAGTAATTATACAAAATCTTGCACTACAATTAAACCGCGAGGTAATGCACTATAAAAAAAATATGAGTTAATAGCCCATTTTATGTGAAATGTATAGACATAAACTGTATTGACAGATTTAACCTGCAAATGTGTAAAAAAAAATAATTCATGTACCGGCAAGCTGCGTACTGGCAAGAAGCTATTTTATTTCTACATGAGTTTAGAAAATAGGTCATGTTTGGTATCGTTTTTGTGTAACTCAAGGACGAGTAATTAATTTTTGGAACATAATTTTCACTCGTTCGCAGAAAAAAAACAGTTCTGCACAAAACATGAAAAAAATATATATGAAATACTACAAAATCTTGCCTTACAATTAAACCGCGAGGTAATACACTATAAAAAAATGAATTAATATAGAATGTACAGACATAAACTATATTGACAGATTTAACTTTTAAATGTGTTAAAAATACAATACAATACAAATACTCCTTATTGCATACCTCACACAAATGAATCAGTAGGTAGAGGTAGGCAACAATATAGAAATGAATAATTAATGAAGAATTATTTAATAGTTCTGCACAAAACCTGAAAAAAAAATTTCAAAAAAATCTACAAAATCTTGCCCTACAACTAAACCATGAGGTAATGCAGTATACAAATATGAGTTAATAGCCCATTTTATGTAGCATGTATAAACATAAACTATATTTATTGACAGATTGAACCTTGAAATGTATTAAAAAATAATTTACATTTAGCGGTGGAGTTCCGTACTGGTAAGATTCTACAGAATTCTTAATTTTATTGTTAGATAATGAAACTGATTAGGTGCTTCTAAATGAAGAAGTAATATTTTATGATATTCTTAATATTAAAACAGATTGAGATAACCATAATTCCGAATTTTTGTATATTTGGTTATATTGGTATCCCCACAATTTTACCTGGAAATCGTATGTTGATATCAGTGCAAAAAGTTGACATAAAATAAAGACAATAGTTATAATGTGCCAAGTGGCGTCCTTTGTTTTAAATGCCGAAGATCATCTCAACTTCACATGTAATATAAAGCAATAATAACAAATCTGTCAAAAATCGGCAAATCCTCCTTTAAATTTCCTGCTTTGGCCTTTATCGGAATCATGAAACGCGCTTTTCTTCCCTTTACCAAAAAAAGAAACTGTATTAAATACGTCCAGAAAAGGCGTGCCTGTCCACAGCTCAATTAATCTAATAGGCAAAATCCTACGGGGTCTCCCCTCAAACTATGAGATTACTGGCTTGGAGACCAAAAACACTTGATAGTCTGCTTGCACGGGTAATGATTTAGGTACCATCCATTCTGCCAGAGGAGCTACGACGACGATGTGTCAAGGATTTCTTTTAATTTTCTTGTGAGCCACAGCATAGGAGGAAAACGAGCCAGGCTATTGGCCTCAAGCACCAAGGAACCCATCGCCAAACACTGGCACCTTATTGTAGTCTGAATCCCTCCGAATCGCGAATTGTTTACGACTCGGGCTCCCTATCTGTATTCCACACCGGTGTATCCTAGCGGCAGATTGGTTGACGGGTCTCACTGGTGATAGCCATGGCAAGATATTCACAGAAACCGTTGGCCGCTTTTCCAAATAGGCCGCTCTGAATGACATCATCCGCCGCTCTCTAGTCAACGTGCCATCTCTTCTTGAACCAATTAGCATCGCTAGAATCGATGGCAAGTGGCCGGACGGCATGTCCCTCATCCCCTAGACTGTGAGACGCAAGCTGTACAGTCACTCTGGCTCCTTTTCACCTCCACGGGACTAGCAATCACCCTGCCGTGGAGGCCGAAACGGCGGAAAAGATTAAAAAGCACAAATATAGGGACCTCGGCACTGGTTACACTTTTATACCGTTCGGTGTCGAGACCCTTGGCCCATCCCAGTGCCCGTCAACTATTCAAGGACCTATTCAAAATGTTGGTGGATTACAAGCTCGCTCAACGCATCAGCATAGTTATTAATCAAGGAAACGCTGCCAGCTTCTTAATGACCCAATTTTTTAAACATATTTTACTTTAAGTAGTTTCGGTTTAATTTTCAGTAATATATCCCTTATTTTCAGTAATTATATAGTAGTATCCCCAGTAGATCCCTTAAAAAGTGTAACCAAAAGTATGGATTCCAAGTAAAATTGTGCAAACCAATGGGACCAAGTCTCAATCTGTTTTAATGTTGAGAAGTTAAGAATATCATAAAATATTACTTCTAGATTTAGAAACACCTAATCAAAGTCATTAGCAAACAGTAAAACGAAAAACCCTATAGCTTCTCACCAGTACGCAGCTCCGCCGCTAAATAAAAATAATTCTTCATTAATTATTCATTTCTATATTGTTGCCTACCTCTACCTACTGATTCATTTTGTGTGTATGCAATAAGGAGTATTTGTATTGTATTGTATTTTTAACACATTTAAAAGTTAAATCTGTCAATATAGTTTATGTCTGTACATTCTATATTAATTCATATTTTTATAGTGTATTACCTCGCGGTTTAATTGTAAGGCAAGATTTTGTAGTATTTCATATATATTTTTTTCATGTTTTGTGCAGAACTGTTTTTTTTCTGCGAACGAGTGAAAATTATGTTCCAAAAATTAATTACTCGTCCTTGAGTTACACAAAAACGATACCAAACATGACCTATTTTCTAAACTCATGTAGAAATAAAATAGCTTCTTGCCAGTACGCAGCTCCGCCGGTACATGAATTTTTTTTTTTTACACATTTGCAGGTTAAATCTGTCAATACAGTTTATGTTTATACATTTCACATAAAATGGGCTATTAACTCATATTGTTTTTATAGTGCATTACCTCGCGGTTTAATTGTAGTGCAAGATTTTGTATAATTACTTTTAAAAAAAATTTCAAGTTTTGTGCAGAACTCTGTTTTTTTTCTACGGACGAGTGAAAATTTTGTTTCAGAAATGAATTCCTCATCCTTGAATTATACGAAAACGATACCAAACATGACCTATTCACTAAACTTATGAAGAAATCGATCTCAGAGTGCAGCGCGGTAGATGGGGTTTTCACCCCCCTCCAGCCCCCACCACCATGGACGAATTTCGTGGGTACAGGGCTAAATCTGCTCAGGTGACCATTAGGTACAACTTTGCCAAGTGGCGTCCTTTGTTGAAAATCTGCAAGGTGCTCCATACAAATACGACACTAAATAACCCACTATATAGCTTTTGGACAACAAAATGCTTAAACTGTGAAATTTTTAAGACTATTGCTTCAACCGCTGATTTTTACCGATGGGGTAGATCATTTTTATTAGTCGCGCTCTCCTTTAGCTGCATGAGAGCCCCCCTTATAATCTAAACGGAAGAACTATATATAGAGTTTAAATCGTATTGACCCAAAGCTATACAAATTGTCCGAAAATCTTACCCATACAGCTAAAGGGGGCGTGAATAATAAAATTTCATTTTTTTGCTATGAGCCACAGTTTACGATTTTTTTACGAAAAACTAAAAAGGGACCTTTATACCCACCTCTCCCCTCGGTTCAAGGGTTATGGGCGGGGACTTTTGATGTGTTTACCTCATAACCAGTCCAATCATAGTTACGAAGTCAAAAATTGTGTTCCATGCATCTCCCTTCTATACCTTTTTTGAGAATTCGTTGCCTGAACTATTTTAACTGGTGACGTCTGTTGTTTCACAGCCACATAACAAAGACGACAACATGGGAAGACCCGCGAAAGTCCCTGGCCGCACAGAGCGTGACCGCGGGCGTGCAGCATCAGAGCGCCGAGACTCTGCTCGCGACTCCCGCGCCGCAGACTGTGCCCGCCGCGCCTGCGCCAGGTACTTGCTAACACACCAAATGTACGGTCAAACAGTTTGATTTCTGGGCCATTAATTAATATGAGATGTCAAGCGGCTTTCATATTGATTTTCACGGTGACAAGGTACGAAGTGGCCCTGAAATCAAATTGGTTGACTGTACCTTGTAGAATCACAACGGGCAAAATGTAACCTAGCACTACTTTCTACACGTCGACCGCTACTTTATTAACGGCGTAAATGGCAGTTCTAATGCTCGTTAAATAAGTTTGGCAAGTACCCTGATGAAAAAAAAATTGATAATCAGTCCTGTCCTCGACATATAAATAACGGTGTCGGTTCATTAATTAAACTGTTGGTGATAAAGCGTTAATAGAACTCACTTTTAAGTACAACCTGACTGACAGCATGCGAGAAATAGGTATACCTGTGACATGTGACAAACAGATGGACAGGCCGATGAATAGAGACGATTCTCCATTATAGCTATAGGTAAGTAAATGTAGGCAACTTTGACAAGTTTTTAAGAACTTGGAAAGGAAACATTAAATCTATTCCTCACAGCAGGGAGCAGGACGTAAAATGACACATTTTATACTATTAGTAAACTGTGTGTGTATGTACTTTGATTTAAAAAATACGTTAATGCTGACGCAGGAAACTTATCATGGTTTTCTTGGTAGTCTAAAGAATCTAGATAGTTTACTTAATTGACAGTCAGCAGATTTAGGCCAGTCCCTAGACGTTCAAAGCCGAGGGCTACGTTGCAAAAGGTGGTGTAGAAGATTTTATCTTTTTATATTGTGTATTTGGATGCAACGGAGTAAATATCGAAACTGATAGCACGAGATGTCTTGGGACAACTTTTGGCAGCTACTCAACCTCAAAACTTTCGGATTTCTTTCGGCTTCTCGCTCATTTATTCTAAACGATGCATCCTGGCTTAAAGCTACTTACTAGCACCTTAAAGAACATGAAATTCTGAGTCTAATGAGTACAAAATATAATAATTCGGTTAAGCAATATAGTAGAAAACCTTCGCTAAAAATCAAAGTTTCCCCAACTTGGACAAAACTGCAATATAGTGGTTTTTAAGCATCTGCGTTTGAATTTTGAATTTGGATGAACTTTAAGCTAGGATGAATCGTATAGAATATATGAGCGAGAAACCGAAAAAGGTCAGAAAATTTCGAGGTTTTTTAGCTGCCAAAAGTTTTCCCAGGATATCTCGTGCTACCATTTTTAATATTTACTCAGTTGCATCCATATACACAATAAAAAAAAATCTTCTACATCACCTTTTGCAACAGAAATATTAAAACTTACTGTCGTAATTATTAAGCGTAAGACGACGGGCTCTATTTCATAGCACCATTTCCTGTAACAATGAGTAGTCCAGGCTACTAACATTCATTTGTGGGTTTTATGTTGTTACGTAGGTAGTTTACAAGACTAACAAAAACCAAAGTTTCTCTTGATCTCATTTTCACGTGATCTAATTGGCCACAGAGTCGAGTTTAAAATTATCATGGAACTGAAATAAAAACAAGTAAATAACCTGAATTCTAAAACCGATTTTATGACGGGTATTAACGCGTTGTTTCCGTCGGTCGATGTGAGACGAGCGATGAAAGGTGTTCGGAAAATACATCGGTGTCGTGTTAGGAGGCGGCCGGGCGCGGCCGGCAGCGCTCGCGGCTTTCAGCGTTTGTGCGTTGCGACCAACCGCCACGATGTCCCCATCATACTACCTTCATTGTCTTCTTCCAGTGCCAAAGCAATTTATAGTTTGAAAAATAATGATTTTGTACGTCTGGCGCCGTGCGGTTTGGAACTAAAGTTCGTCAAGTTTGAGTCAGCCTGTTTAGGGCGTTTTGTCACGTGTACGGAGGCACACACTTATTTATGCATTCCTGTGATAGCTGCAGTGCGGTACGTGCTGTAGTCACGTTCGCGGCCGCCGCCGTACTCGTGGCGGCGCCACCGCGCCGAGCAAGTGCCAGCCGAGCCGGTGCTTCATCTTACCTTATCTCTCTATTACCTCATCTCCACAAACTCTCTATCTAACTAAATCGTCTCTCAGCTCAAATAATGTGTTATCATTGCGGATTCCTCTCTAATCGAAGTCGCGATAATAGGGACCACTGTTTACTCTTGGAATATTTCTGGCATGAATAGGTAGTAATAATTTTCTTAGAAATTAAGATTTGATATCATCATTAATCATTAGTACCTAACTATGCGACGGTAACTAGGTAGCTATGTATCTACAAGCTACAATCCACTCAAGATCCATTCATGTCATGTGACACTTCACGAATAAAGTCAATATTGGTAGTAGTATATATGTTCATTAGAAGTAGGTAGGTTTTTATCACACTATATACCTACGGCATTGTTTACATTATTTTACATTCACGTAAACAATCTAAGGGAATTACTAACCATCATTTAACTAACTTAACATAATTTTATTATATTCGAACCTAAAGAATTCGTATTTTCTACAGTATAATAATTACCAGTATATTTGGAATATCATTTTACGTTAACAATGTACACTCGTCGCCGAAATGATGAACATGTGATTATCTTGCTGTTTTACCCTGCTTTTATTGTGTGTACTTTTATAAAAACCGTTAGGCACACAAGTGTTTATTAACTGAATTTGCTGCTTGAGGGTTTATTTTTAACCGCACGGCAGGAAAATCTAACATTTGCTGATTAACAAAAAATGGTCTTCGTTGGGTACCTAAGGGGTAAACCCATAAGGATAGGAAGATAATTTAATTTTAGCTGCAGACTCGGGCTGTTATTAATATATTATGTTGAATGAGTTAGGTCTAATAATAAATGGTGACACCTTATTTCCCCCGTGTTGTGCACTGAAGTATGAATGAGTATACCCCTTAGCGTGCTCACGACATGATGTGTCCGAGGGGACTAGTGCACGTTGTATTGTGCGTGGCTGATTCACTTGGCGAGTGCGCCAGCACGGTGTTGCGCGGGCGTGCGTCTGGCGCCGTTGTTTTCTTGGAACGAGCTCGCGACCTTCCCAGTGTCCACCTGATTACCAATCACGTGCGCGTACGTCTTAGACTATATCTCTACTGGCTTGCAACTAGTCGCTGTTGAGAGGATCATTCATGTCTTAGAATATTGCCCTGGAAACAGTCATTGATAGATTACGTCTGATTGATTTCAGCAGCGAAGAGTACAAGTAGTAACACGACAGACCTGGGACCGCTGCCCGATGGCTGGGAGCAGGCCGCAACACCAGAGGGGGAAATCTACTTCATCAATCATGCCGCTCGCACTACTTCCTGGTTCGATCCTAGAATACGTAAGTTGAGCATTTGCTGTGTACGCTTTTGTTGATAAGATTTCAGTGCGTTCATGAAATCTCAATTGGCACAGCGGACTACTTTACTCGGTCTGATGTTAGCCGGCTGCATGCTGGTATGTTCCTGAAAATCGGTTTCTTTTACGGTTTAGGAAAGGAGATTGTATCATATATGCATGTTTTTGCTGCTCTTAATTTAAAGTTAAAAACGGCGTTTGATTGTTTACAGCACAACATTTGCAGCGCACGCCGGCGGCAAACGCGGGCGCGGCAGGCGGCGGCTGGGTCAACAGCGCCACACTACAGCAGAAGATGCGCCTCCAGTCCCTGCAGATGGAGAGAGAGCGACTCAAGCAACGGCAGCATGAGATTAGATTACAGGTATAACTTTTATCTCATGTCATGTCAATTGAAATTTCATGAGAAAGATCCCGCAACGCACCCTTCACTTTAGCGATTTCTCGGTTAAGGTTCCCGGGAGGAACGCGGGATCTGCTTGCAACCTAAATCCCAAGAATTAGTGAAGGCAACAGTCTGTATAAGCGATTTCCACTGACCCTAAATTTAAAGAAGACTAGAACTCATCGGGGTTAGGATTTGTTAAATGAGTGAGCAATTTAATCATTAGCCTTTCTCAAGCTTATTGATTAGAAGTCCCTAATCCAGCTTGGCAACTACTGGCTTTGCGTACCTGCCAAAACACGAATGCACTCTTATGAACAGTCATCATGAACACTTGAAAAATTCCTTTCATTGATAAACGTATTAAAAACGCGCCTAAACAATTCCAGCAAGAGCTAATGGCGCGGCAAGCATCATCGTCTATCGTGTCCTCGCTCACGACAAGCACAGGCACTACAGAGACGGCCCTAGATCCATTCCTGTCTGGTCTGGCCGAGCACCAGCGGCAGGAGTCTGCTGACAGCGGGCTGGGCATGGCCGTGTCACAATCATACGCTCCCGAGGACTTCCTGGCGATGGACGATCGCATGGACTGCAGCAGCGAGGCGGGCGCCGGCCTCGACACCGACATCACGCTCACCGACAATCTCGACTCTACGGATGACCTCAATACTTTACAGGTGGGTGTATTTCGCTATTGTTTTAGGTAAGTATACCCTATTTATTTATCATATGGCAATTATTTCGAACCGTGATATCTTCGAGAAGACAATACGGTTGCCAGTTTTGTTGCAGCGTTTAGCACCAACTTTAGTTTTTCCATTAAACTGTTCTTATAGGCGTTTAATGTAGACAACAGTGCTTAAAAATCCAACAGACTGGTTTTGGTTGCAATTAGGATTTCCGAACGTTATTGACCTAATCTATTTCAAATCTTAATAATAGGTAGATATAAAATCTACGCGTTGGATTGTTTTTAAAATTTCCACATATTTTGATTTGCCCGCATTTTGTCGATTTTCCACGATAATGATTTCCCTATAAACTTCCAGACATCTGATGTGGTGGTCTGAAATATTTTTCGGCTTCAGAAATGTATACCAAATGATTACATATGAAATCATGAAATACATAGTGACGCACCCAATTTACTGAGGTGTCCAAACCGCAATTTCAGATGGGGGAATTCACAGCAGATATACTGTTGGATGACGTGCAGTCGCTCATCAACTCGACCCCGAACAAGCCCGACAACGTACTTACCTGGCTCTAGGGCCACGGGGAGCCATTAACAAATGTATATGGTGTACATTTCAGACATTAACTAGTTACGTGTGTATGATGTCGTGTGACTATAGTTATGATGACGGTATAACCCGATATTTTCGGTGAAGATATGATCTACATGTAAGTAATACAGTATTGTCTTTTGAAGTCTCTGCATTTATTCAAACGAGATAGAATTACGTTATTCTGTATAAACGTTATATCTATATTTCTGGTGTATACATGACGTTCCTCGTACAGTGAAAGGGCATTCGACATTACTTATTTCGAATTAACTTCTCCATTAAGTATTGTATGTAGAATGTACTGTATAGTGTCCATTTTGGTTAAGTTCAAAATGTAGAGCTATGGAAAATGCCAAGTAGGTACCCTTAAGTGGTAGGCCATGACTGTAATAATGGCTAGTCACTATTTAGAAGACTCCTCGCTGACTTTACTAGTAGCTCGCGCGCGGCTGAGGACTCTAGTAGACGGCGTAGTTCGATGCAAGCCTTCTTTCTTAGGTGAAAGTAGCAGTGTTGCAATACTATAATACTAATAGTAAGCTAGGTTTCCAATAATCTTTAGTTTTAAGACTAATGGAAATCCTATCCTTTCTTTGCCTAAGTAGGTATAAATGAACAGGTTATAATCGACATTTAATTATTAAAATTGTGATAACATCTCGATGGAACAGTGCCTTGTTGTGCCTTTATTAAAAATATATATTTATTGTGGTATGTATTAGGTAAAGTAAAAATATTTACAAGTGCAGTGTTTGAGGTCATGTTAATGTTATATAATTGGACAGATCTAAATATAGTAGGGAGTATCGTGTTTCGTCTACCTACATACACCGTCCTTGTGTATTTTATCGAGATTATAAATAGGTAGTTACGCATAAGTATCTATAATTAGTTAGGTATATAGCTTAA
Source organism: Epiblema foenella (assembly GCA_963556455.1). Lineage (NCBI taxonomy): Eukaryota > Metazoa > Arthropoda > Insecta > Lepidoptera > Tortricidae > Epiblema > Epiblema foenella. The sequence goes on from OY747102.1 coordinate 14,163,947, forward strand.
TCGTGAACTAGATAAGGAATTGCTGGCTAAATTTCAATATACACTTTTATAAATTAAATTTGTTTAGAATTTAAATTATGTGAATGGGTGCAGCTAGCTAATTAACATTAGGGGATAATTGAAGTGCGGATCGAGCGTGCTTCGCGTGCAATACCGCGGCCGCGCACTGCGTTGTGTGCCTTGTGATGTGTGCTGAACTTCCACTCGGTGCCAACTAGATTGTTGAAACATTATCAAATTATCATTTACCGCTACATACTTAAGTATTATTGTCTATTATTATAATTATTTTTCTATCTTTACCGATTGAAGTTTGGACAGAAAGCAAATTTCTCTAAATTGTATTTTAGCCCACCTAGTCTTTAGATTTTTGTATGAAATTTAATATACCTAGCTCGATTGAAAGTACGACAATAAATTAGGACTTAATATGAAACGCTACATTGAAAACTTTGCCATATTAGTAACGTACTATTATTAATCTTGTAAGACTTAATGTAATCTTCAGTTTCTACTAAGCATCTGTGTAAGTATTGTAAGTAGACGTAACGGTGCTGGGTTTATGGTACATTTAATGTTGTTTTCTGTGGATCGTCGTACTTAGCCTTTTCCACGTCAGTGACGGCCATATCCGTCACAGTCAGTAGGTAAATAATGTGCGATATGTCATGGAAACTCACAGATATAATAGGACGTTGAAAGGGTTAATTACGTTCGTGTTCTGTGAACTCGCGCCCCACATACGACGCTCATATTCTTCGGTTCATTATTCTGTATTCGCTTCAAATTTGTAGTGATGCCGGCGCCAGACACGTCTCCATACTACTAGGATATAGAGATATATCTAAAACCTGTGAAATTTAAACTGGCCGGGAGTGGCCTCACTAGTGTTCAAGTCTTCCATTAAATCTTGGTATGATTATTCGCATCCATTAGAGCCGTCCAGCAGCGCGATGTATATAAGCTGACGATGGCTATGATAGGCCGCGTCTGGCGCCCGCATGACTGTCCGCGAGTAGTTATTCTCGCCTGTTATTGTCACCACCATCGCTGGGATTTTTTCCAGTAGCGAGGACTAGGATCAGGTGGGAAATAATGCCAGTTGTAACAAATTGGTGGTAACAGTAAAAACTCTCGCGACCTGCAGCGTGCCGAGAGCTCGGCGTCTCCGTGCCGCAGTCATAAGAAACATTCCATACCACTAACAGTTGCTTTTACACAGAATAATATTCAGAACAATATTATATTTCATAATCGTTTATTTCTTAAGTAGATGTAGCAGATGTACACATGTAATTTTAAAACATATCTCTTCCTGGCTGCCAGCGGATGCGAGTTTTCTCTGTAGTAAGTTATATTTCGTGTATCTAAATCTATGTTACGACAATGAAATTTATCGTTAGAAAAATAATTTACAACAATTTCATTGTATATAATTAGATATTCTTATATGAATTAAATAAATATTTGTTTTAATACATAAAATTTATTTTATTTGTCTCAGATTTCTGTATGACGTGGACCTAGGTGGGTTTTATAATTCGCTTTTGAATACCTGTGAAAGAACAAAGTGCCATTAATATTTATAACCTTTATAAGTATGTTATAGATAAGGTAGGTATATATACGTTGTGATAATACATACTTATATTTACAAATCGATACCCAAGATTCAGCTCATCCGCGTCTGTGGAAATATTGTAAAACTTATTATATACTTAACATATTAACATATAATTTCCAACCAAATACAAAAACGGTACATAAAATACATAGAAGTGCTATGATGACATGCTATGAAAATTTGATTTGATAGGTATTACATATACTCGTATTTAGTCATATTATCATAAAATTAATTTTAATAGGGTACATCACGTTCGAAACTTTAAAGTTACCATTAAGTGCCATTAATAAAGCAGGTATAGTAAGTTCAAAATCAGCAAGCTACAGAGAGAATAATATTCCATAAAACCTACTAAAACGTACCTAAACGTAACTTAAAACTACCTATAAGTAGTCCAATTCACCTAACTATGTATGGTAGAAATGAACTCGAATATAACTTTTTTAGGCGTGATTATTAGGCATATACCTACCTAATTAGGAACACGGGAAGTATTAAATAACACAAATTTAAATTAAAACGTACAAAAATAACTATAAGAACTGTATTGACTGAAATGTACCTAAGGTTATGTTTTTTCTACTTTTTTACTTTGGACTACATAAGTATAAACTTAGTTCCTTAGCTTGCTTTTTTGGACTATAGTTGGTAGGTGTTACGGTTTACGTTTGTCAGCTTAATGACAAAGTAAAAGAAAAAGACAGCTGTTAACCCCGTCTTAACTAAAATAGGTTTTATCTACATCCATATCACAACTTCCCTGCAGCAATGGCCGATATTAAGCAACCCACACCCGTGTTTAAATGCCTCTAATATTCATATTCATATTCAATTTATTCATAAAACCAATTTACATGTCAACAAGTATTTAAATGAAATATTATAATGCATTATGTAGCAGTTGTATAAACTACTATAAAGAACGAAGATCCCCATCCAAGCCCTCCTTACCGGATGGATATGCCTCTTTTACGAACCAAGGGCTCTTCATCATCTGTTATAATGCACACTACTAAGGTTTGGAATTTCCAGCCAGCGTCTGTATTTCAGAGTTCATATAACCTAGACCTTTTTAAGGCACGAGTGAACAGGCATCTTGTGGGTGAGCTTGTCTCACCGTCTTCATCTTTGCCCCCTGGCTAGGTGCTGCCTAAGAGAAAGCCCATTTTTTAAATAAAAAACGGGGCCATGCAACTTATTGTATGCAAGCAGTGCTTATGCTTACGGCGGGGTCCTTGAAGCGTTCGTCCTGTGGGAGCTCGCGGGTGGCGGTGAGCTGCCGGTAGTACTCCACCGACAGCTTCGGGGTGCGCGGCCGAGCAGGCTCCGTGATGTCCACGTAATAGAAACCGAAACGTTCACTGGAAATATATATACAGTACAAATATAATAAAGAAAAACAAACATACAGGGATACAGGCGATCTCTTCCAGACAACGTTTGGGTAATGAAATATAAAACTGAATTTAGTATGCGGTGCATAAACTACTGCAATGAGAAGATAAACGATAGACGTAACGTAAGATACGGTGATACGGTATGGTATGGTGATAAAGATAATACGAGAGGTAGGGTAGGGCACAGCGGAACGTCATCTCGCTCATATTTGGAGCAGCCCAGCTGGGGAAGTACTTTAAAGAAGACCGCAGCCATTATTACCACAACTTGTTCTATATGCAGGTATGTCGTGTTCCTGCTGGTGAGTAAGGTCGCCAGAGTTCCCGAGGATGCGCTGTGTTGAGAGTCAGGGACCAGACCTGTAGAATTGATGTCCTGTAGAAAGGACTTTCGGTTTATAGAGCTCAATCCTGAAGTTTTGTCCTGACTCCAGTAAATGCTCTGCTATGGCAGACCTTTCACCTGGCGATTTTTGACAGCAGCGATGTGCAGTGCTAACAAAATTAAGTTTACATCATACAATTCCAAAAGTAGCTAAACTATTCCAAAAGTTGCCGGACGTTAGGTATAATTCCACAAGTGGGCTGGATACTATACCTCTACTTCCAAAAGTGGCCGAACTTTATATTTCCAAAAGTGGCTGCGTTGGTGACCGAATCAATTTTCGAATTTTGATTGATGAATCACCGAAAACAGTACAGCACTTTCATGTTATACCTTTGTCTCTTTCATTTTGGTCCTGTCAATGTCATTGGACATGTCATTTGTTTGAAGTCAACGACTTTGTACAGCAATCCTTCATTTTATATTTAGGTACAACTAAAAAGTGAGAGGTCAGCCACTTAATTATAAAAAGTCTACATGTGATACTAATTAAATCGAGTCATTTTGATTACTGGCCATTAAATACAGTATTTGAAAAAAGAATGTTTAGATCCGATGGGCATTCAGCAGCCGGATTCTATATTCTATTACGTGATACCAGTTAGTTTTCGTGATATATGTCGCCTAGTACCCATAGTACAAACTTTGCTTATAGTTTGGGACTAGGTCGATTTATGTAAGATTGACCACAATTATATAAACTTACGTACCGTACAGACAGAAGGTTTTCTGTCTAATAAAACTTTTGTTTAACAGCTAATTATGGCATCCCGCTCGCACGAGCACGCCGCATAGCATAGCACGTGCTCTTCGTTCCTAGGACGATAGGGTATTTGGACACCAGGTAGGTGTACCAAAGCCGAGTTTAGCCGAACAGGCCTCGGTTTAGACCTGCTACTGTACGTATGGATTATGGAGATAGTAAACTTACGAAAATCCAGCACGCCATTCGAAATTGTCCATCAATGTCCAGGCTGTGTAACCCAAGACATTCACGCCGTCCTCGTAGATCACGTGCAATATTTCAGACAGATAATCCTGTAAACAGGAATCTATTTTATACGGTAGCTACAACAATTCTCTGCGTAGGTATATTTATTGTTGAGTTAATTTTTCAATTAGATTACATAAGTTGTCAATATGTCAATGTAATACATTACAATTAAAAATTATTTAGTTAATATTAGTTACATTTATTACTGGAACTCATTAATATTGTAAAAAGGGTTTTCAGTCAGCCATTATTAGAATGTTGTTGTTTCGATGTTTCTTATTTCGGCGGGTAGTTGATTGTAGATACCTGGCCCTATGATAGACATTGTTTTAGTCGATTTTATCACGTTTCATTCTAGATAACTCACATTGAAGTACTTGATGCGGCCATAGTCTTGCAAAGTACCGCGGTCGGAGAAGCCATTTTCCGTAATGTAGATCGGTGGGTTGTTGTAGCTGCTTTTGCACCAACGCAGCAGATTGGCGAAGCCTTTTGGCACCACCTGGACGTTCTTGTTATTAGGGATATTACTATAGATGGGTTAAAAATATGAATAGCTGCACGGATAGCAGAAACCGTTTTGACTAGGTATTGTGAGAAGCGAGGAAAAATGTGACACAAAACATATTACTGTAATACTGTAACGTCCCACATTTCTTGTGCCAGTCGCGTTGAGAAGAAATATCAAAAATCTCTTACCCTGAGCCACTCAGAAGCAGAGTCTTCCCCTACATCCATGCTGGTAACAGCTCCGATATCTTTAAGCCAAGAGGGTGACTTGGCGATTGGATCCACGCCCGCTCCAGTAATAAGGTGAGTTGTGTAATGGTTAATGCCAAGGAAATCCGAAGTTCCCCTGATCCTCTTGATCCAATAGTCATCAAACTGTTCCAATCGAGGTTTTGGTAAACCTTCAGCTGCGCTCTGCTCTGCGATGTTGTTAACCATTGCCATTGGGTAGCCGCCTTGTTCGGTGAAAATAGGGTGAGCAAACCAGCCGAACTGTCAATAAAAGGAGATATTATATAATATACACTATTGGACCTATGTCCAAATTATATGCATCAGGTCATTAGCTGATCCAGAGTTTGATATTCTGTAGGCATTATGAGAACCTGACATGGGTTCTTTAGGTACTTACTTTAAACTGGTTGGCAACCTCAGCGAGTGTGACGAGTTCGGCGTTATTTGGATCAAGGGGCTCGTACCATATAGAATTAATAGAGATCATAATCCTTCCGTTTTGCGAGGGCCTATACTTTTCGTCGTACAGGTGGTAGGCTTCGGCGTGAGCCTTCAGAAGCGTGTCACTGCAGAGGTAACAGCCGACGCCATGACTGTCGACAGCAGGAGCTTTCTTCTCGTCTCCGTAAGCGTCTTCACAGATTTCATAGGGCTCGTTAAACGTAATCCAGGACTTGATCTTGTCACCGAACAGCCTGAAGCAAATGTCGGCGTAGTCGCGGAAGTAGTCCACCATCTTGGGGTTGGCCCAGCCGCCGAGGTCTTGGAGTGATTGAGGGAGATCCCAGTGGAATAATGTTACCTGTTTAGTACAGCAGTAAGTACAGTAAGCATGTGTCAATATTTAGACGTATAGGGTATAGTATAGACATTATAGCGTTCAAAATAGGTAGGTATGTACTGTATGGTAAGATTCGGTACATACGTATTCAGGATGGAAATCTAAGTTCCTTGCGTGCGCACTGAGGTGAAAGTGAAAAAAGTTATAAAGATCACAAAATCGTTGGCAATTACCTAAAGAAGAATTAAGAAATGACCACAGATCATAGACATAATGTGGAGCATCTTGAACGTATATGATTTATTTAATGTATATGAGGTATGTAAATGGATTATCTGTTTATAATCAAAAAATTACCAAGGCTTCAATATTGTTCTCCGCCAACGCGTCCAGCAGGTCGTTATAGTATCGCACGCCGTCCTCATTGACTTGGTCGACGCGTCCGGTGGGCAGGATGCGTGCCCACGACAGCGAGAACCGGTAGAAATCCACGCCGAGGTGCGCGAGCTCCGCCACGTCCTCTCGGTAGCGGTGGTAGGAGTCGCACGCCACGTCGCCGCTGGTGCCGTCTGCGATCATCTCTGGCCGTGTGTGGGATAGCCGGTCCCACACGTTTTCTGACTTGCCTGGACAGTTAGTTGACTATGACTATGAGTAACAAGCTGCGCATGGCAGTACCCATGTCTGTGAGTAGAGTAACATCTATAATAAAAACATGTATACCTACTTATTGTTATGCAATTACTTCTGTTGTTTCTATATGAATTAAATACAGTAGGTCAACAGTATTTTCATTTCTCATACTCTGAAAGTGGGCCATTGTGAATTTATGTAAGAGGCGTGCTGAAAGCGGTACCTACTTTTCTGCTCTAGAGCAGAAAAAGTATTAGAAAGCCATAATGTCTCTATATATGCCAAACTTGGACATGAACCCATATACACCTATGAAAATTTAGAACATGACAGAGGGAAATCGAAAGAAGCACGATAGACGTGACGTTAAAACACCGTAAAAGAGCTGAAGAAATCAGAAATACAACAGAGGTGGAAGATATTATTGTGCTATAAAAAGAAAATCCCATCAAAATAATAAATGTGAAATGAGAGCCAAGTTCAATATTAAGAATATGCGTCGTTGTTGATGAGATCTATATGGGTGCCAAGTTCTGTGTAAAAAAACCTGTTTATTTCATTTGGAATGTTTTTTTTTTTTTATTATTGCTTATCACATTAATACATGAGCAGGTGGAATTACAATATAAGTATAGACACATGCGACGCCCTGCAAGGGCGTATATATACCTATGTATTTCAAGGTCAGGATTTAACTTGCTAGTTTTTACCAACAAACCAAATTTTAGAAAAATAACATGCAAATATAATATAGCCTGTACCTACGTGGAAGTTTTCGAGTCATACGTATAAATAATAAAGACCGACGCCAAAAACTAAAACACTAAAAAGTAAAAATAATGAAAATAATTGCCTAAGTTCTAATAGCTCAATATGAAACTAATACGCTTCTTATTGAACAATGTAGACGTAGTGTAATTTGAAGTCGGTGCCATACAAAGATTAAAGTTGATAATTAAATGAGAACGACTACAAAAATTACTATTATGTTTACATTGTTCAATAAGAAGAGTATTAGTCTCATTTACAATACGTTTATTATTGTTCAATAAATAAATAAATAAATAAGCGGGAACTGTTAGCTGACGTTAACAGTGTTTGTGTATGGACCATTTCCTGAAATGAAATGAAATTGTTTATTTCGCTAGAGATATGGTTACATTAGATGGTAGAATACGTTCACAATAATAACGTCCCATAATATCTCGCCAACAATGTCGGCATGCAAAATATTAGATTTACTTAATTATGGAGCTAGGCATGCAATTAATTCATTACATAGGTACTTACACCAGTTAAGCAATATAATACAGTATTAATTTATTAATTAATTACAACATAAATTAATGTCAATGATAGTTGAATACTTATCCTAAAAAAATAATGAAGTTACCATTCAGTCATATTATATCTACAAACAATAAATACATTTTAAAATATTACCTATATATTATGTGTTAATTCCTTAAATGTCAAATATTCTTTAATTGAGTAAAAACAATTTTGTGTCAGCCATTGCTGGAGTTTTCTCAAAAATAAGTTGAAGGATCATCATCATCATTTCAGCCGAAAGACGTCCACTGCTGAACATAGGCCTCCCCCAAGGCTCGCCATTTAGACCGGTCCTGTGCCGTTCGTTTCCACCGGATTCCCGCGACCTTCACCAGGTCATCACTCCACCTTGTCGGAGGCCTACCGACAGCTCGTCTTCCGGTGCGTGGACGCCACTCAAGCAGTTTCTGGCCCCATCGACCGTCAGTCCTGCGAGCAATGTGCCCTGCCCACTGCCACTTAAGTCTCGCAATTTTGAAGGCTATGTCGGTGACCCCCGTTCTACTACGGATAGCTTCATTCCTAATTCTGTCACGCAGAGAAACCCCGAGCATAGCTCTTTCCATTGCTCTTTGGGAGACCTTGAGCTTTCTTATGAGGCCCATCGTTAGCGCCCATGTCTCGGATCCATATGTCATCACTGGCAACACACACTGGTCAAAGACTTTTGACTTGAGGCACTGCGGTAAATTGGACGAGAATACACTGCGAAGCTTCCCGAACGCTGCCCAGCCGAGTCGGATTCGACGAATGATTGGTTGGACCTACCTAACTGGACTGTTTGTCCCAGGTATACGTACTCGTCAACAACTTCGAGCGCAGAGCCGCCGATTATTACGGGAGTTGGTACAACATGGGCATTAGACATGACCTTCGTCTTATCCATGTTCATTTTCAGACCAACTCGATTGGAAACTCTGCTGAGATCAACGAGCATTGTACTGAGGTCCTTCATGGTCTCAGCCATGACTACAATGTCGTCAGCAAATCGAAGGTGAGTGATGTACTCGCCATTTACGTTGATGCCTCGTCCTTCCCAGTCCAGAAGTTGAAGGATAATTCTCTAATATTGCTAGGCAGTTTGTTGTATATTTTCATTGACATCAGATAACGTTTTCGGTTACATAATGTTGTATTGTATTTCGTTGTTCTCACAAGTCTATTTGGATATCTCGTATTGAACTTACATGTATTTCCCAGTTATGTAAATAGTTGTGGATGTAACTTGACGAACTTGCAAGATTCCAAGATGTATAGTGATGGCACAGTTAACAATTTCAAATCCCTAAATAGAGGTTTACATGTTGTTCGAGGCGCCGTATTACAAATGGCACGAATGCATTTTTTCTGACTCACAAATGCTCTGTTCAGTTTAGTTGAGTTGCCCCACAGAAGTATACCGTATCGGAGCACCGATGCTACGTACCCATGATATGCTATAAGGGATGTTCTTCTATTGACTAATATTGAAAGTCGCCGTAACACATAAGCAAAACGGTTAATTTGAGAACATTTTTTATCTATTTGTTTTGTCCAATTACAATGTCTATCTAATATTATTCCTAAAAATGTAATGTCACCTGATTCATGTATTATATCATTTCCGTATTTAATTTCGATGTCAACAATTTTCTTACGATTATAAAAATTTATGAATTTAGTTTTCTCTGAATTTGCTTGTAAATTATTCTGTTTCATCCATAGTACTATGTCGCTAACTGTCTTATTTATTTCGGTGTTGTATGTATCCAATTTCTCACAAGGTATTACTACAGATACGTCGTCAGCAAAAAGTACACAGTCGTGTTTTGTGGCAAGCGGTAAATCATTTATATAAAGAAGAAACCTATTTCCATGAATTTAAAATTTTAATTCATTGTAATTAATTAATAAGCTTAAAATTTCAGTATTACTACAATTTAATGGCAATGTGGCTGATAAGTTTCTGCCAATTTGATTTTTTATGAGTTTAGGACGCGCATATATTTTTGTGTTCGAATAACAATATACGAGTGCTTATTTAGTTTTTTATTGCCATTATTTACCTAAAACATTGACTTTACGGAGGTGACCTGTGTCTTACAGGTTTCTGCTATTGCTAATTTTTTTTATTACTTTTCAACCCACGGCGCGACATGCCTCACTTTCAACCAGTTTCTTAGGTCAAACATGACCTATGTCCTTTCAAAGTATGAGGAACGGAATAGTAGATTGTTGACCAAGGGTTGAAAGCGACCCATTCCACCCTAGATATTTTGGTGTCAATTCAAGGGTGAAATGGGTGCTTTCACCTTTCTACTTTTCGTTACGACTATGAGGAAATTAAAAATTAATGATATTCTAAAGATTCAGTAATAAAAAAAGCTAGCGCACGCGGCTGGGCGCGCGGCCCGGGCCATGGAAATGGAACTATTTAAAAAAAGCAATTTTAGACCCGGATATCTGAAATGGACACAATATAATTCGATAATGACAATCGAACTTTCCGAACAGGAGAAATGAAAGTTACAAAGGTAGGTAGGTATTTATTTATATCTAGTAATTGTACTCACCGCTAACATTCCAGGCGCCTTCAATTTGGTGCGCCGCCGTGGCCACGCCGAACGTGAACCCATCCGGGAACTTGGTGTAAGCTGCACCTCTTTAAGCAGACACACGTAGTTATAAATACAGTATACTAGCCAGTAGCTACCTACTAGATAAATTAACCAGTCAACAAGTATAACATAAGGTATCGTCAGCGGTTGGTCTCAGAAGACACAAAACCGAGAGCGACTGAATAACTTAGTATGTACTTATGGTGGTTATTCAAGGATAATTCTTTATCACGTGAACCCATTTCAATTTTTTTTCTTTATGTGAATGAAGGTACTTTCAGCATAATCGCGTAGGAATTTATAAAACAAAAAACTAGATAGAGCTATAGTTATATTTTTCCCGTAAAATATACATTAATATCAGTGTTATGTAATAATTTTAATTTTATTTCCTTAGTACACTTCGGAAATAAGGGGCGGAACGGTATATATTTTTATAATTTTCCTTCATAAATTGAACATGACAACGTAAAAAAAAATGTTTCAGAATGTGCAACTCAAGTCCTTTCATATAGCACCCCACTTGATATATTATCTGTGATTTTTCACAGAAAAAAGAACACAAACAGACAAAGTGAAAACATAAGGCCTCCGTTTTTCCATTTTGGTAAGGAACCCTAAAAAGATGAACTAATCCTTGCGCAAATATTTCTAACCAATACGAATGGTCCATTTGGAATGGAAAATTCCGATAGCAACCTGTGAAAAATGGGTACATCTTAGTACGTTCTGTACAGAATACATATATATTATGATATGATGACATAATAACTTTTCTGCTATTCAATTTTTCAGTTATTTTGTTTATTATGGTTCTATTTGGAACTTATTGTACACATAGTAGTCGACGTGAATTTTGTGTAACAGAATATATAGGTAATTAGTTCGTTGATAGCACCTACAACTAAGTACATCCTGTAGAGTAAATAATTAAAGCATAGCATCTTCCTACATAAAGTAAATAATCCGGTTATATATCTGTACAATAGGTCCCTAAAACGAATTTGCTTGACATGACAATATATATTAGTCTGTTTGTTGCCTACTACCTACATTAATTCAGCATGTACTTAATAATACTGATCATGAGTAAAATACTATCGTCATTTTGTCTAGGTACAATCAGATAGAGTACAGCAGAGGTTTGCTTAAATAAATTCAAGGTTAAATACAATACAGTAGTACATATAACATATATCTGCAAATACACAAGAAAATTAAAATGAACATATAATACTTTTTTATAATTTACTAGCTTTAAATTCTATTGAAGGCGATCCGTGGGCAAGTCGGAGCTAAATTGAGTTACTTTCTCCTCAAAAGCTGTAAGGATAAAATAAATCATAGATGAAAAGCTCGAATTTTATGGATGCCTCTGCCAAATAAACTTGTACCCAGTAGCGACTATGAACTAGTGTCACAGTATAATAAACACATTCGTAAAAGAGTCACGCGCTGTCAACTTGCCATCGCAGGGGAGTGTCTATTAGTTAGTCTTGTCATGTTTTTCAAAACATGCTGTGCTTTTGATTTACCTACTAACAATGAAACCTAGTTAATGAATAGCTAATCGCATGCAAAGCTGTAATTTCTCGGTCGCTAACATCTAGGTAGGTCAAGCCTAATAATGATCGATCTCTACTGGTACCGATAAGAACTACTTGTTTGTGTTATTTCGTAGTAACAGCTCGCGTTAATTGCAATGTGTGCATTGGTCTTTTACTACTCCTAGCTAGGGAGAGAAATAAGCAGTTAATACTCACAGGTGACAGAGCGCCAATATTCCGACAACTGTAGTCAACGCCATCGTTTCGTGTGGCATTGACGGTCCCCGACGGGTTACTGAGACAAGGCAGTGTCACCCATCCTCTTCATCCGATGACCACCCGGCTAACGGTACTTAATCTTAAGTGTCGGATTATTTTAAAGCATCTTAGTACAGATAACGTCAATGATATTGTCAATGCGTTTAGAGAAGGTTTAGAGTAAATCAATATTGTAAATGCCAAAGTGTCTGTTACCTCTTGCTAAGCCGTCGTCTCCAGGTGAAAAAAATAAACAATAACATTCTTTTGTAATGAGCTCTGGGATCCCAGAGACCGGTAGACGACCGGTTCGCTTAACAGATTTATATGAAATTTGGTATGGAGATTGTTTGTATCCCGAGGCAGGCGATAGGATGTTTTTCATCCCGAAGGTTTGTATGGAGGTACGATATATATAACCTACCTTAAAGACCCTCACGCGGACGAAGTCGCGGGCTGTGTAGGTATGTGACCTAGAAACGCCACTAACTCCAGTAAAGATACCTACTTGTATGCCAGATAAGGTTAGATAAATAATAGAATACGATAGGCTCGAAATGATCATCAATTAGTTTGCTAGGCAATAAATTACAGGTTAAGATGTTTTACTTTACCCTATGTTATGGGTAGAGTAAAACATTTACTAACCTAACATTATAAACATATATGTCATACTTATGTATTTTTTAGACTTAGAGATTACTTAGTGATCTAGTAACTAAGTGTAAATAAGAGACCTTATGTAACTCTGCTCTGCGATTACCGACTTAGTTACAGTTCCACACACTACTCTACATTTAATTCTCAGAAACAGGAACCAGAATAAAAACTACATACGAATAATTTAAACTTACTTGTTTTATTGGTGACTTTTGATAACTGCAATAACGTACTTCTAATTCCGTTATTGTTTTGATATACACTGTGGCGTGCCACAATACTTACACAATCAGAAATAGTAAGGTTTGTTTCTGATTTGTAGTGCACTGGTTTAGTGTTTACTTAATGTTAATACACTTACGTCCCACTAAAATCAGAACAGTAATATTTGTTTCTGATATTCAGTTAATTAATATACAGTTTAATGGAATGTAGAATTGTAGAAGAGTTGCCTGGCATTTCCTAGAGACTTGAGTAATGTACCACTGAGATGACAATTACAAGTAGTATTAAGCCTCATCGAGGAGTCCTTGCATGACGCAGAGGTAGTCGACGGAGGTGGCGAGCGAGTGCGCTAGCAGGATAGCGCGAGTAAGCACCTCGCGGACCTTCCACACGTCGCGGCCGCGGCTCGGGCGGAATGCCAGCGCCAGCGCGCGCCTCGCGATGTGCCTCGGCGTGAACCGCCACGGCTGCTCAAGCCACCAACTAAATTACAACACTTGTTTATAAATACCCCCATTCACCCAGTACAGCCTAGATAGAAAGATCGCGTTTACGTCCGACGTATAGTATCCGTCTTATATGTATGTAAGTGCGAGAATGCCAAACCATTCACATCACAGGTAAGAATTTAAAATTGGGGCGCAGGAGTTAAGGGTGCTCAAGGGTTAAATTATGTAGAGGTTGACACTCAAATGTCGTTAAAAATAACTACGCGTTTCCGCGGGCTGGGGGTTGTATTTTTAGAAAGAGAATATCAACCTCTACGTAATTTAACCCTTGGGCACCCTTAAATCCTGCGCCCCAATTGTAAAGCCAACTCACATCACATCTCATTCTTCTTAGACCTGCGCCGATGTTACAGTTTCCCTTCCCACTAGCTAGGTACATCCATCTCATACACACTAATAACACTGTTCAATTACTCACCCACACAATACCAATACACACCACTCTCGGATCACACAAAACAACATACTCACACACCCGGAAACAATGCGTATACCGATAGCGCTTCGTGTCCGGCAACATCTTACACTGCACCGGGTGGAGGTTTTAGTCCGTAGGCAACTGGGCCAATTCCCAGTTGAGTTGAGCATGCGGTCGGGACCGGACCGGCAGTATCCAATGAGGATTTCCCCTGCCCACGGGAAAAAAAAGAAAGGGACGAATGCTATATGTTCGACATAAACGCGATCATCCCTAGCTAGGCAGACGATGCCTTAGCACTTTACTCAAATCAGGTGGAAGGATTCAACACGGCACCCAAGGACCTAATTCCGTGGCCCCTGCGGATTCCATGGCAGGGTCAGGAAGGGCTAGTAATTCCAACGGATGCAGCCTGAGCCAACCAATGGAACTGAGTCTTTCAGTGTCTCACTCTGTTAGATGCCATGTTCGATCAAAGGAAGGTGTCACTCCTTATCAGATGGTGTAAAATTAAATGAACGCCTTTGCGTGATAGTCAAAATTAAAACTTCAATTATTGTCGTCGTTAAGCCAAAAATTAGTATAACTCCTATAGTTCTCAAATTAGCACAATTAATGTTCTACCGCCACCAGTTACATCATATTCACAATAACCTTTTATTAAAATTGACTGACCCGTATCAATAAAATCCTCATCAGCCTCACACAGAACAAGGCTTGAAAAATATTTTTTGGATCTGTTGCTTGAAAGAACTGGTAACAATTGTTTATAGGTCCGTTATCTCCCCTTATTGTACCTGCTGTGTTTATTTAGAGAGCAACAGTGTACTTGTGTAGATAATTATTATCAAGAAGACGCAGTCACCGTGAAAGTTAAACAAGTGAAGCTAACCTGAGAAAGAGTCCTTCAAACGTGAAGTAAGTGATGAGAGCGACAAAAAGCGGGTAAAGGAGGGGCATCACGACCAGCAGACACATGAAGAGTGTGCCCACGATCTTGAGGAAGGTGGGAAAGGGCGCGCCGTAGCGCCACATGTCACACACGTCGCCGGCGAATTCCGCCGCCAAAACGCGCAGGCGGCCCAGCCGCGACGCGGAACGTAGCTGCTAGAACACAACGTACACATACATACACTATACCTACCTAGAAATTTCTTTTACTCGAATTGTTTTCTTCTATACTAGTGCTGCTCATTTGTAGACGGGGTGTGCCAAGTATGAGAGAGACTGTAAGAACATCTCTGCAGAAGCATATCCTCATGGGGAACGAATGTGTTTTTGATTGCGTTTAATGGGTGCGGAGCGCTCGTGGCCCAGCGGCGGCGCCTGCGTGGTGACCGCTTTGAGTGGTTACTAACTGAACGCTCCCGTGTGTTGGAAGGCACGTTAAACCGTTGATCCCCGCTGCTGTCTATAACAGCAGTCGTTAAGTCAGGTTAGAGGCCTTCGGGCGGTTTGTGAACTTGTAACAGTCAAGTTACCCACTCACTTGACAAGGGGAGTCGAAGTTGCACCACGTCCGTAGGGAGTAGCCACCGCTGCCCTACACGTGACCCCTGTGGGTGATGCTAAAAGTGCGAGAAACTGGCAACCGAACCCACTGTCATCTCGAAGATCTCACGGTTAAAACTAATTGCCATATGATAAAAAAATAAATGGGTTTAAGAGTACCAAATTACCGATAACCTGTAGCTTGTTTGTGTACACTATACTTCATTAGACACCAACAAATACCTAGTTAACTAAAAATTATGATTTCAGTAGAGTCGAATATTTTGGGATATCTTACGATATTAGAGTATCATGAGCAAAGGGTTGCATGGTAGGTAGGTAATGTATTGCTACTATCGCACTCGATATAGTCATATAGAACGCAGTAAATACAATAAGAAATATGGGTCTTTTGACTGAATACTGTCTAGAATATATAGGTAGGTATATATAACAATAATGCAAAAGTAGATCTTTATCTTCGACATTAATTAATGCTTTCATATAAGTACAATATAAACAGTGATATGGAGCAGTGTACTCCAGGTCACGGACTTTACTTGAACCATTAATGATTTGTTAGCCCGGAGGTAAGGTTTCATGTTGTGCCTTGTGTTGGGAGGGTTCCACTGGCTCCCACGTCTTCATATTATTTATACATGAGCAGTTGACTGGATTTACAAAATATATATTAGGTATTATTTGTGGGCACTGTTGTGTTGTGACATTTTACATATGATTGTATCACAGAGAATATAATCACTACGCATTGAATGTCACTGCGACTTTAGTGAGGTCAACTAGATTTTTAACCCGTCATAAAAAAGTTTTATTTGAACTCGTTATAAATATCTACTTACGTATACCCTGCTGTCATCGTTATTTTGAATTTTTGTGGTATCCCTCATCGAATAACTTAGGTTCAACGCACATGGCCTAGGAGCTGGCTACGGCAAATCGTTTGCAATTTATAGAGACAAAATCCGTCTAGTTAGTCTGGCAATTGAAAGATGAGAATGAGAAATGGCGGCAAATTAAAAAAAAACTGAGTGTGGAATCCCTGACGTGTAACGCGAGAAGCAGTCTTGACACTATTTTACCTATACATAGTACAACACAAAGTAATATTATAAACTATCTGTGTCCTGGAACTTCTTCCGCATGACACATGTGAACTTGACCGATTCATGAGTTAAAAAGTACCCTAAATGTTGACTCATGTTATAACCGATCACCGTAACAAATTTCATATATATGCCAAATAAAAATATTTAAGTTAACCTGGCTTAAGTCTTCGTGTAATTTTATTATAATGGTATTAGATAATGAGTAGCGACGAGTAAACTTATAGGATAAACGTAAGTATCAAAAATTACATTTCATAGAACAATGACGTTTGACAAGGGTCCATATTGGCTCACATAACATTACTTGTCATATTATTTTTCATAATAACGCTTTTTGATCATAGTAATCATTTGTCATAATTTTTTTGCCTACAAATTTGTTGTATATACATTTGTATTACCAACATCATTACTCATAATTATATTTAGGCAGATTTTTTAACAACATAATGTCATTTCCAACTATTCATCACAACTCATAATGATTTTTAAAATAAACTTAATAATTATGAACTTATATTGTATATCGGCTGTCAATGTATGCGCTGAATTACAACATGTAAATTTGATTGTCAATAAATCATTTATTATGTCGATTATCCCCGCAACTTTTTTATTTTTCATGTACCTAGCTTATTAAGCGATTTCGGCCCGCCAAGGAGTCCCGCGAAGCGGGGCTCCTTTTTCCGCTCTGAGGAACAAAAGACACCTAACACTCCTCCTCGCTTCGCTCGTCGTCGTACCTATCCCGACTCTGGGACTGTATTTCTATTTTGATAGCAAGTTGAATGTGGTGTGGAAGATACCTGACAGTTTATAAATAAAACCAGGTAAAGTTTAAAATAAATATTATATAATTTTTTATTACTAATTTGTCGTTGTTAAAAAATAAATATGATTTAAAATTTTATTATTTAAAATCGTTATATTTTAAAAATAAATGAAAATTAACATTAGTATTACAGATATTTATTATGATTGACATTATTAACATGAATGATTCAGTGTTACGATAGTTATGCGCAAAGACAAGTTATAAGTAATGATCATTATGATATAAAATTATATACTTAACAAACATTTTCGGACTTCCAATAATCGAAGTAGCAATTTTGTGTGAACTTTGGCGCACCCGTTTGACAATTCAGGTTGTGTTGTCATATAAAAAGTTTCGTTAAAAACTCATTCTCATCTTTCATTTGTCAGACTCTCGTGTACCATACTTTTAATATTAATTGATTCGCGTGGCTTTTTAGCGGTGGGTTTTTCTTTCATTAAATTAAAGTTATGCAATTCATAGAGCTCTGGATTAGGTGTGTGTACTGTGTACCTAATAAATTACGTATTTAATTCGAATATAATATTGCCAGTCATTGGTTGGGGAAAAGTATTGCCAGTCGACGACCAAGGTGCGTGCTTGGACGTCGACTGCTTGCTGGCTGACAGATTTCGGGTAAAATTGCAAACGATTTGTCGTAGCCAGCTCTCAGGCTAACACATCAGATCCCGGTGTGCTGCAGGCTTTGGATTTAAGGGTCATATTTAGTTGAAAAAACAAAAGTCGTCCCTCCGTGGTCAATAGTTAACGGCTTATGTGCATGTTAGCTATGTTTTTATTACAGGGATTTATAGAAACGGATACACTGTTTATGCGGGTTACTGGTCCAATCCAAAATTAAGCTTTGTAGCCCTTAACTTTTGGTATGTTCACAGAAAAGACGCGAACTTAAATCCGAGTATGACCCTTAAATACTCTTGTTGGAATGTATCGACATCTTTAAGACTTGCTTTTAGGGTTCCGTACCAAAATGGTAAAAAAGGAACCCTTATGGTTTCACTTTGTCTGTCTGTCTGTCTGTCTGTCACATCGATAAATATCTCAAGAACTACTTATGCTAGATCGATTTGAAATTTGGAATAGTTATAAAGAAGGCTTACATACATACATAGAGCATGACTTTTTTAAACATATTTTTTATTTTCCTTACAGGACAGCAGCCCGGTCGGACTAGGTATAATCTATATATATAAATGCCTTTGTCCTGACTGACTGACTCACTCACTCACTCACTCATCAACGCACAGCCCAAAGTACTAATGCTAGAGAATTGGTTTTTGCACAGTCGGTTACATTTATAACGTAAGCAAGGGATAAGAAGGGATTTTTGGAAACTCCACCACTAAAGGGGTTAAATAGGGGTGCAAAGTTTGTATGGGGAGCAATTCTTTTTTTGAACAAGAAACTTGAAACTTCGTGTAGAGACCAAGCATGAATATATAAGAAAACTAATTTCAGGGTTTTTGAAAATTCGCCCTCTGAAGGGGTGAAAAAGGGGTTAAAAGTTTGTATGGGAAACAAATTTATTTTTAAGAAAGAAACTTGAAACTTCCATAATAGACTTGATATTAAAATAGAAGAAAACTGTTTTCAGCGTTTTTGAAAAATCACCCTCTGAAGGGGTGAAAAAGGGGTTGAAAGTTTATTTGGGGAGCTAATATTTTTTTGAACTAGAAACTTGAAACTTCGTGTATAGACCTAGCATTAAAATATAAGAAAACTAATTTCAGCGCGTTTTTTGAAATTGCTCCTCTAAAGGGGTGAAAGGGGTTTACAAGTTCGTACGGCGAGCAAATATTTTTTGAAGTGCGGGATTTAAAACTACTTACACGGACTCTCTGTTTAAATACAAAAAAACGTAATTCAGCATTTTTTGAAATTGCTCCTCTAAAGGGGTGAAAAGCGGGTTCCAAGTTTGTACGGGGAGCAATTATTTTTTGAAGTTAGATTTGAAACATCTTAAATAGACTCTATGTCTAAATACAACAAAACGTGTTCCAGCGTTTTTCTAAATTGTTCCCCTAATGGGGTAAAAAGGGATTCCAAGTTGACAGATGGGGACATTTATTTTTCTTAAAAATCGATATGGGTGTCATCTTTGTGGTTCCTCGGGGTGCCGACTGCGAAAATAACATCCATTTTGAAATCCAAGATGGCGGACATTAATTTTTCTTAAAAATCGACATGGGTGTCATCTTCGAGGTTGCTCGGGGTGATGATTACGAAAATGACATCCATTTTCAAATCCCAGAGGGGGACATTTATTTTTCTTAAAAATCGATATGGGTGTCATCGTCGAGGGTCTTCGGGGTGTCGATTACGAAAATGATATGCATTTCAAAATCCGAGATGGCGGACATTTATTTTTCTTAAAAATCGATATGGGTGTCATCGTCGAGGGTCTTCGGGGTGTCGATTACGAAAATGATATGGATTTCAAAATCCGAGATGGCGGACATTTATTTTTCTTAAAAATCAATATGGGTGTCATCGTCGAGGTTCCTCGGGGTGCCGATTACGAAAATGATATGCATTGTCATAACCAGGATGGCAGACATTTATTTTTCTTAAAAATCGATATGGGTGTCATCTTTGTGGTTCCCGGGGTGCCGTCTCCGAAAATAACATCCATTTTCAAATCCAAGATGGCGGACATTAATTTTTCTTAAAAATCGACATGGGTGTCATCGTCCAGGGTCCTCGGGGTGCCGATTACGAAAATGATATGCATTTTAAAATCCAAGATGGCGGACATTTATTTTTCTTAAAAATCGAGTTGGGTGTCATCGTCGAGTTTCCTCGGGGTGCCGATTACGAAAATGATATGCATTTTCAAATCCAAGATGGCATACATTTATTTTTCTTAAAAATCGATATGGGTGTCATCTTTGTGGTTCCTCGGGGTGCCGATTACGAAAATGATATGCATTTTCAAATCCAAGATGGCGGACATTATATTTTCTTAAAAATCGACATGGGTGTCATCTTCGAGGTTAATCGGGGTGATGATTACGAAAATGATATGCATTTTAAAATCCAAGATGGCGGACATTTATTTTTCTTAAAAATCGATATGGGTATCATCGTCGAGGTTCCTCGGGGTGTCGATTACGAAAATGATATGCATTTTCAAATCCAAGATGGCGGACATAAATTCCTCGGGGTAGTTCCTCGGGTTACCGATTCCGAAAGTTACATCCATTTTCAAATCCAAGATGGCGGACATAATTTTTTTCTTTCGAGTAATTTTCACAAAAGATTAATAGCATCAGACAACTGACAGAAACAAATAAACCTCATTTATATCTTTGTTACCATCTAAAATCTACGCGGACGAATTCGCGGGCGGCCGCTAGTATTATACACTTTGACATCATGGCGTCATGACAAAAACTATCACCTCTAATCCCATACTTAGTACTAGCGGCTTTTAAGTAGTATACAATACAATACAAATACCTATTCTTTTTTACTTACGCCTAATACAGAGTATACAGATTTAAAACTAGAGGGCAACAACAGGCGGTCTTATCGCTATAAATAGATTTTTTGCATTTATCAATTGTGATAAGTGATAACGTTCTATCACATCACTACGATATTGATATGCCCTATGTTAAGTAAGTTGTAATTTTAAGTACAATAAAAATCGCGTTGGTAGGTATAGGTATGTAAAGCTCGACCAGAAATATATAACCGTTGGCCATGTTGCGGAATTTCATTGGAGCTAATTTTTTACACTGGCAATAAGTTTTAGTCATAGGTTGTTACTGTGATGGTTTAGGTTAAGTGTTGAAGATGCCCAAAACGATTCATTGTCAAGAGCGGAACATTATTAATAATGTATGTACTTAATAAAATTCTGAAAAAAAAGCTTGGGAAATGGAACAATTTCGCTACAAACAATTTCAAAGTTCACATCAGAACTGACGGGTAAACAAGTCAAAATTTAATTATTCCGACTATATTGACATTACTGACCTGTTGCCATATAAATAAAAATAATTGCGCCCTCTTGACAACGGTTACATATGTGACATAATATGTCTGAACTAGCTTAAGGGTCGGTTGCACCAACATACGATCACAGGCCGGTTCACGTCAAATATGGCGCCGGCATCTGTCATCCCATAGAAACTTGTCAAACTTTCCATACAATCAGATTATAACGAACACCGCTTACGATTACAGACGGTCTGGTGCAACCCGTTTAATATTTTTAGATTTCTTAACCTCAGATGCCTATTCTTTAGTACAGAAATAAATGAGAATAATATGAATACTCTATTATACAGTCTAGTTAGTACAATTTCAAAAACAAGTGATATTATACCGGAGTATATTGTCGTCACAACCGGTCACGAAATTACTGCATTAAGTAAGTCGACACCGTATCGACACGTAACTTAAAGTAGTAACAAAATTACCGAAATACCAAAATGGTGGCATGTACTTTTTTCTTTACAGACATTTTCAAACTTCGAAAAAATAAATGAATACGTAAGTACGAAATGCCGTTTTGCGCAGTATTGACAAAAGAAGGTTCCGGCAACATGATTACCCTTGTGCCACATACATGGGTCAAGGGAAATAAATAAAGTGAAAACGTTTTTCGTTCACTATTCATTTTTATATCATTCAATAATTTTCATGATTATCTAGCAGAGTAAGAAGTAAAATTGTCAGCAAAAGTTTGGAAAGGTTTGGACGTTTTACTGACTTTTTCCATTTAAATCTAGTTACCAAGTGTAGGAACAGTTACGTCACATTTCATAAAATTTAGTAACAAAGTGTCTACAGAGTTACTAAACATTGTGCCTAAACTGTACACCAGTCACAATTTAAACGCCAATGTGTATAAAATGTTTCGACACAAATGTTTCAGTAACGTGTGGACACGATGACTACACTTAGTTACTAAAATATTTTCGGTCGCATTGTGTATGAACTGTTACCACACATAAAAACCAAACCCAACACAGTCGCAGAGACTCGTAACGGTTACGAAAGTGATTCGACTTGTGACTACTTTGAAAAATCTGCGACCGAAAATGGCTATATGGGTAGGAAGTTCTTATGCTATTTCCCTAATAACAAGAGAATTAGTAGCTCCTAGTAGTTAGTTTCTTCTCTAAATTCATTTTCGTACCCAAAGCATCTTTTTCACATTATTATTTTTTCTCACTTCTTATAAAAATGCCACTGTTTCAATATTTTTAGTACCTTATCTTTATTATTAATCAACTTCAAAAAAGGGGGAGGTTCTCATTTCGCCAGTATGTTTTTTTATTACGCGATTACTCCGCCATTTATGAACAGAATTGGCAATTTCTTTGTTTGAAAGCATAGGCTTCCAGATTGGTCCCGTTGTTTCCAAAGTTCACTTCTGATGATGGGAACCATAAGGAATTGAGGGAACTCCTCAAAAATTCAAGGGAAACGTATAGCGATATTAGTATTTTTGGTAACAAATCGAGTTTTTGCATTTGGTGAACGGGAACTGATGAAGTACCACGGATAGTCATCCAAAAGTTTCGATCATGATCCTGAAGCGACTATGACGAAACCAATTTATAAATGGTCTTAATGTAATGTTACGATCAACCTGATCGAAGCGGGAAAGTAGGCAACAGAACCCCGTAATAAAATAGTGTAGCTTGGCCGTGTTTGAGCTTATGTAATTTTCATGAGATGCACTCTGATAATGAATCACTACAAAAGGTGAAATACAAAAAAATATATTAAAAATTAAAACCGACTCCAAAAAAAAAAACACTAAAAAGTGAAACATAATTGCCTAACTTCTAATAGGTCAATATGAAACTTTACGCTTCTTATTGAACAATGTAGGTATTATTGTAATTTTTGTAGTTTGTGCAATTTCGTCAACTTTCTTAATTTCTTTAATAGTAGATTGTATGACAAGGGTCTAAAATGAGCCATATTACCACGAGATAGTTATTTTCCCGAACGAAGTGAGGGAAAATAGTTCGAGGGGTAATATGGCTTTTAGACCAGAGTTATACACTCTACTTTTCACTTCGATTGCGAGAAAATAAATAAACAAAGGTTAACCCACCCAAAATTAACAATAAATTCCACGGCGAAGATATATACTTTTGCAGCATGTTTTTTTTTCTATACTCCTTTGACACACAAAACATAGACAATGCGGTTCGCGCGCAACATTAACGCGCGAAAAAAGCTAAACTGACCTTCCATTGAGCGCTTCAAAGTGTTGCTCGAACGATTTAACCACTTTCTTTAATTATTGTGAAATAGGGACTACTACAAACTTAATCTTTAGACTCTTTAGAAAAAATTATTATGTTTCCAGATTGGTCGATTTTAGTAAAGCTGTATTCTGGTTGGTTAATACCCAATACCAAATATTTTTTTAAGGGTTAAATTAGTGTTCTGTGATTGGTGAATTTAATAGGTGAAGTATTTTTATTGGTCAAATTCAAATGTTTTGTAAATCATAAATATGTATTCATATTTTCCCTAGGGGTTAAATGTACTACTTTAGCCCCGCTTGACAAGTCTAATATGACACACTTTTCGAGCATGAGAAGTGACAAAAATTGTAATACCATTGTGCATTGTTCAATCAGAAGCGTAGTTTCATGTTGACCTATTAGAAGTTAGGCAATTATATTTTACTTTTTAATGCTGTTTTCGAGTCGTTTTAATTTTTTTATGTTTTTTGAGACAATATACTCACTCACTTGTAACATGTACTCGATTGCATTGCGAAAACTTTTTGGTCAGTTGATAGATTTTAGTAGTAACTAAAATACTGTCATCTCGACTAAGTTACTAACCTAGTTCCAAATAGACTTTAGTGTTAAGGGCCCTCCGCGTTTATTCACACTATCTTATCTTTCCTACTCTATGCATGAAAGACACGCTGCGTTGGTTCGGTGCAAGTGAATGAGTGTCAGCGCGGGGCTTGTTTTGATATGAGATTTCTACCCAATAAAGGGTTATTATTATAAGCCCAGAGCTCGCTGGGGTAATACACCTTATTTTAATGTTAAAGTAATATTTTCAACTTATAAATTAAAAATAATTTTCTGATAATGTTGTGGGTTTATTTAGTGGCGTTGGCAATAGCCTTATATTTTGTGAACCTTTGGATACGAAACGATGAAAAGTTCGAAAAAATTCCCGGCCCGCGGGGATTTTACATTGTTGAGAACGCTCTGGACTTTTTAATGGACCCTGGTTTGTACTTAATAGTTTTTAAACACTCTATTTTATTGGACGCTATTTAAAATTTTGATCATACATGAGATATAATAAATTTCTTCCAGTTACGCTGTTTTATTACTTTAGGAAGCTGGGTAGCAGGTATAAGCAGTTTTTCAGGTTAAAACTTGCATCCAGGAAGTTTATAATAATATGCAATCCTGAGGACACCGAGGTGCGTTTGTAGAGAAAAATTCAAGTATGTTTATAATTATTACCGTAAAATGAGGCTGCTTTGCTCCTGGTGAAAATGTTTTAAAACTTTTGTACCTACTTGGAAGCGACAGGAGCAATTCCACCCCGTTGACAATTATTCTACATGCATTATCATCTGCATATATTTTGCACAGGTACAATTGCAGTCTTAAAGAGTTAGGAAAAGACAACTTATGTTTTTTATTTAAATAAACAAGTTTTTATAATATTATACGAACGTAACTTTTAATTATAATGAGAATAATGCTTCCAAAGCAAACAAATAATTGAAGCATAGTTATACCTATGTCCCAAAGAGTAGGGTAGTATAATATTTATGTTAATAATCAATGAGGCACAAAGTAGCCTTATTTTAAGGTAGTATGTATAGTATGTTACGTAAATTTAATTTTAAGAACCTATTTTTTATACCGATATTTACGACTTTTGAGCAATGGGTTACACAAAATCCTTAATTCCTAGGTACATAAAAGTAATCTTACCAAGATTTCGAAGTTAGTACAAAAATATGTGTAGGTAAAAATGTAGGTCCGAAGTCGCTGTCTTTCTGTTTTTTCCTTCGTAGTTTTTGTACCAAAATAAAAATAACAGAAGCAGATTAAAGCGTTTCTAAAGGTCAATACCTAACCTGATAGATAGTAATAATTTATTAGGGCACAAGGAAATTGTCAATAGGAACGATAAAATCGAATCACTCGATAGTTCGAAACGAAGTCACAAACAATAACAGAAATATATACTCAATTCATTTTAAAGTCAATGTAGGTAGGTCTCGTGTGAGTTAAAATGTTTAGTTACCTAATTAACTCTACGAATAGTGTCTATCGAAAAGTGGAGAACACTTTCTTGGCTGACTGTACATGAGTTTCCTTGTACTTAGGTACCTATACCTACATCGAATTGGAAACGGATTTATAATTTGCTACCGGGCTCAGGTCTTCTTAATCATGTAATTTAGTGACAATCATGTCATGAATTGTATAAGTAGGTCAGTCACGAGCTTTAATTTGGAACCACCTTAAGGTCGACACACGTGTCTAATTGTATAGAAATTAAAGCTCGTTACTGTACCTACCTACACCAAATACCAATGTTTATTTAAGGGATAGATATATGTAGGTAGGTACATATTAAATTTAAGTCTGGCATATGTGATTAATTATTTCATAATTTACTATCGTTTTTGTAGGCGGTAATATCTGGCACGAAGTATAATACAAAAGGTTTCCTGTACGGGTTCATAGAGCCATGGCTAAAGGAGGGACTACTGTTAAGCGACGGTAACCTAGTATTGTATTGTATTAAAATATAATAACTGTCACAAGATCCTTAATATTTCGTGTACCTAATACCTATGTTTCAGGTGAAAAATGGCACCAGCGGCGGAAAATTCTGACACCAACATTCCATTTCAACATTTTACGCCACTTTAACACAATATTTGAGGAAAACTCGAGGAAATTAGTTGAGCAACTTGCTTCAGAAGTAAACAAAGATAAAACAAATGTTTCCCCTTTTATAACAGAATTTACGCTGCACTCTATATGTGGTAAGTGCAGGTGACCCTAATCAAACGTAATTAAAATAATATATTTTTTTTTGGCCCAAATTATAAACAATGTACCTATAGCCTATAAGTAATTTACAAGCGGGAGTCGCGACTTGTGACATCTTATCTGTTAATTGGAACTTTCCTGATCTGGGGGCACGGCAGTGCCCCTGACAAGTCGAGCAAAACAATGAGGCACGGCCGTACCACCCTTTTCTCGAAGCGATTCAAGCCATTTTCAACATCCTGTAATTTTAGGCTGGCTAAAGCTAGAACCCTGAATTTTCAGTAACAAATACGGCATAATATGACAGATATATTCTCAATAATATTCAATTTAATCATGTAGATTAAGAACTATTGCCCGTCAAAGTTCCTCAGTTTTGTCACTGACACACTGACTGACCGATCATTATCATTCTAAGGTACTTCTAGCAGCCCACAAGCTTCAAAGTTTAAACATAATTTGTTTTTAACATATACACATAAAAAAATCTAAAAATATTGCAATTTCAGTCACGTTTCAGAGATATACAAACTGCATAAGTAAGTTCGTAATCCTATACAAATACATGCGATACAAAATTATATTTTTGTAGGTCCTGCATCTACGAAAAGTTTTTTAGTTCTAAATACATACATAAATTTGTATTGACACATTTACCTACAAAAGGAAGTGAGATCCCATAAAAAATATTCCATGTAAAAATAGGCCGTCTCGAAACTCTTTCACCGTAAAAAGTTGTGAGATATTAGTATTACGTAGAGCTAAGTCAGGCATTGTTATATTAATCTTTATTTGCTAAATAAATAGAATTTTGAGGCTTGAGAATCACACAACCTTACCTCATTAATTATTTTTTGCATACCTAAAACTATGTACTATTGTGTGATTGCCAAGTCACAAAATTTTATTTAGTAAGCACATAAAGATTAATAACAGTGCCTGACTTGGCTCTACGTAATATGTCACAACTTTGTACGGTGAAAGAGTTTTAGACTTGGCCTATTTTTACATGAAATGTTTTTTATGCGGTAAAATATATGACTTATTAATGACGATACCGTCTCGGTGGTTATTTTCAGAGACTGCAATGGGAACCCAGTTGGATAGCGAGACGAGTAACGTTGGGCGCAGCTACAAGGACGCCATTATAAAACTGGGCGTGTACGCCGTCCACAGAGCGCAGAGAGTGTGGCTATATCCCGATCTAATATTCCCATGGACTCGGCTTGGACGCAAGCAGCAAAAGATACTGGACCTGATACGATCTTTCCGTGACAGCGTCATCGATAAAAGAAGAGACTCAAATGAATTCAAAACCATGCTTCTCGAAGCAGCGAACAGCACAGACGAACAAGAGATATTCATGACGGGTAAAAAAAGACTGGCTATGCTCGATCTTTTACTACAAGCCGAACGAGACGGGGTTATTGATGCTAATGGAATCGGCGAGGAAGTCGACACGTTCATGTTTGAGGTAGGTAGGTAGGTATAAAGACAATCTGTCCTCAAAAGAACACACGGTTTAAATTCATTGTGCTTAATTTCCAGGGCCATGACACGACGGCAACGGCCCTTCAATTTACGTTGATGTTACTGGCATGCCATCCGGATGCGCAGGTACATAATACATAATACTTAATTATGCGGCCATTGGAAAGGCGATATTTCAACACTCATTATTTATTTATTATTTTTTTAGGACAAAGCCGTAGACGAATGCAATCAAATCTTTAAATCTGCAAGCCACCAAGCAACGATGTCCGATTTGTCACAAATGAAATATCTAGAATGCTGTATCAAAGAATCTCTTAGATTGTATCCTCCTGTGCACTTCATCATGAGGAAACTCAATGAGCCTTTAAAATTGAGTAAGCATATTAGAAAGTACATATTAACTCCTTGTAAGTTTAGGGTCGCATCGCTACATTAATTATCTATCTAGGTATACGTGCACATAAATAAACACCGTATCTGCCTGATAAAACATGTTTAAACATAAGTAACGATTTATCAATATGTTACAGATAAGTAGTTCAGCCACAGAACAAGTAATAGTACAACGTACAGAAGGCCCACCGTTAACAAAACCACACAGTTTAGGCACATTTGGCATACCTAAACTGGTTAGGTATGCCAAATGTGCCTAACGTGGCCATCTCTTTCTATCGCACGCACTTCTACTCGCTACATCACTTTCTAATCGCACCCGACGGGTGCCGGCCACAATGGTTTCATGTACTTGTAGCGGTACGATTCTACTAGTATCACGGAGTGCCCGGAGCGGGCTGCCCCTGGTTCAACTCAGCTTGGTTGGCGGATGTATATAATGTACATATGTGCGTGAGCTTGTTGCTATGCACCACTTACAGGCACACGCACACATCGGCACGGCAGTTATATATTCAGTTACAAGCATAATATGCTATGCACACAGTATACAGCCGTACACCAAGATGAGTTGAATAATTTAAGTTCAGTCCAATTTTATAAAAGTAAGTAGGTACGTGATTAAAGTCGTGCCCTTCATAAGGTTCAGGTATTACGTATATGTTTATTTGTATGAACCAAATAAGGTATGAACATTATTTATCCGACTAATTGCATAATTATAGCCGAAATTAGTCAACATGTTTTGCGATAATAGGCATATTTATAACTAAGTGGTTCTTTTTACGATAAAACCGTTGGGACATCTAAACTGAAACAGATATGGTATTGAAACAGTTCAAGTATCGAAGAAAAACTATCTTTCATTCTGAACATCGATGGGAGGGGTGTCCCGCTCGACTGGTGGTGGCGACCATTGTTGTTGCCAAGCATAGAAGGTTCTTATTCCTGGAATCTGCGTCCGTACTAATGATACGAGTACCAACTTTCTGTCCTTAGTATCACTCAATGATTTGATTCTACATTATATCTATTACTTTTTTCACAAACCTGCGCTTATAATTTATCAAATTAAAGACAGTGGTGGGCATGAGGTGCCAGCGGGCTCGGACTGCGCGGTCCTGTTGTGGGAGCTACAGCGACGCAGCGACCAGTTCGTGGAGGCGCTACAGTTCCACCCGGAGCGGTTCCTGCTGCCCCCGACGTGGCATCCGTACGCTTACATCCCTTTCAGCGCTGGACCCAGAAATTGCATAGGTATGAACATTATGAATTCTTGTTTTCCTTGTTAACTCTTGGCACTGGCGGTGCTGTTGCACAAGGTAGGTAAGACTCTTTCATCATGAACTGTTCTTTTCCTTAGGCTTAACTTTTTGTAGTGCTGCTCACACGTGCCGTTCGGTAGCATGTTGTAATTTTTTTTCCCTACATGTTCCTTTTTGGCTGAGTTTTGTGAGCACATTCATTGAGGGGACGCACGTTAGAGCCTCGACCTTGGTTCGTCCTGCATTGGTAAACGGCCTCGCGTTCTGGATCCATTGACCCTACCTTGCACAGCCACAAAACTCGGTGAGGTACTAAAACGAAAAAAATGTAGGTACCTATATTCGTACCAAGAGGTAATATGTATTCATATATTGTTTCACAATATATGTTGTTTCGTACATGTAAGTATTGTTAATATGTGCTGTCTGTTACAGGCCAAAAGTTTGCAATGAACGAAATGAAGTTTGCTTTATCTGCAATACTAAGGAAATTCAAATTGCTGCCAGTGTCCACTCCTCAGAATATCGTCTTCATTACGGACTTCATTTTACGCCCCGTTGATCCCATCTATGTTAAATTTGAGAAACGATAATTAAGCTCATGAATTTCATTTTAAAGATAGACCTTCCTAGAGTATCTAGTTATATTTTAGGGCATAATTATAATTTACTGTAAGTTGGAGTACTAACTTAACTAAATGTCTTATTCATTCATCAACTGTGGCGCCATGTACCTACCTATGAGTTACAAATGAATAAGGTGATTCTCATCGTTAAAGTTAATTGATGTCCTTACCGGTCCGAACGTTAAGTGAAAGTTAAAGAAATCAGAGTGCAATTTAAACTTATTGTTGACTCTAGTTTACTCTATACTGTTAAAATAGTTA
The DNA here is from genome assembly GCA_963556455.1 of Epiblema foenella. NCBI lineage: Eukaryota > Metazoa > Arthropoda > Insecta > Lepidoptera > Tortricidae > Epiblema > Epiblema foenella. The sequence continues at coordinate 14,194,572 of OY747102.1, forward strand.
AAGTCAGAAATAATCATTCACGAGTCGTTAACAATCCAGGTCCGGTAAGGACAAACTAAGAAAATGTTAAATTTTTGAATGAGAATCACCCATAATGAAGCGATCGGCATTTGACAGCAAAAATACCTATCAGGACTTCATCCGCGTAACTAGTTATAAGTACATATCAATCATACTAGGATGTTAAATAGAATAGGTAAGTTAATCATCACTAAATGCATAGTATAAAAAAAAGACGCTTTCCGCTGTCTGTCTGTCCCTATGTATGCTTAATCTGTTGCGTAGTTTTAAAGGAATGGATCTTTAAAACTACGCAACAGATTTTGATGCGGTTTCAAGAGGAAGGTTTATATGTATAATACATGCATAATGTAGTAGACAAATACTAATAATTTTAGAGGTTTCTGATGTGATGTCGTAAATAATTTTTTTGCGCTTACATTGCAATCGCTGGCTGAACCCTACGAGATAGATCAAAATTGTATAATACGGCATTGTACACCTAAAAAGGTCTATAAAAAGTGATGGTATATGTCTATCTCTTAGGGATACTCCACAAGAACCATTTTTTATCCTTTACTTTTTACGAGAAAGTGTGGCTTCCTTACGGAGCGATTTTAAGAAATATAGCATTAATCTTTATCCAATCATGTAATCAGGGATTGTAAAACCGGTTTTATTTAATACCTGTATAGAAATTGACAAACTATTACCACTTATAAAATAATACCTATATTCTAATTAGAGATATTGTTGTCATTCCGCTTTTAACTATACCTCTATGTGTAGACTATTTACGATATTAAATACCTGTTTTCAATACCGCTATTCATTGCACTTGAAAGGTAAAACGCAACAAATAGGTGTAAACCTACTTTTTACAATAATCGGGCCTTAATCGGGCCAATATCAGGCCAGTTTGCAGAAACAAATAATCGAGTATATTGACACTGCAAGCTATTACCGGTAATATTTTTATGGGTAAAGTGTCAAATAAGTAGAGGTATTCTTGTCAATTGGCGAAACCGTAAATATATTTGAATACCGGTTTTGATTATAATCAGGGCTTAAGCGATATAAATAACGAAATACAATTATAACCGGCTTTACCTTATTTAAAACCGGTAGTAAGAATACCGGTAACGATCTCTGCCTCAAATATATTGTGCATCAATATCGCCCTTTACAGCATGTAATTTAAATGAATATTTTTGAAGATATTACAGATTTACCCCCTTATTCATAAAACTTAACAAACCTCTGCTAACTAAAATGTCTATTGTCACTGTCTCACAAGCACATGTGTCAAAGTGACAGATAAGGACAAACGAACTTTAGCGGCCAGTTAACTAATATAGGTTTGATAGACGTTTATGAATAAAGGGGTTAAAATGCAGGGACATAGCGGTTGCGGTGGTACCGGCCGGGGGGCCGGTACATTACTTTTCACATGGCCAATTATATGTCGCTCTTGCAAGATTACTCTCCAAAGAAAACATATTTGTATTGTCTAATGACAAAAAAGGTGTTAACGTTGAATATAAAGACATTCTGTAGTATATTTAGTATCAGCATTGCACCCGTGCGAAGCCGGGGCGGGTCGCTAGTATATAATAATAAATTTCAAATTGTGCGAAAATTTAGATTGTGGACAAGTATTTTTTGAAGTGAGACTTTTTATGCATTTTGTCTCAGAAAGCATCATTAGACGTGGTAAAGTAAAACTGATTAATGTGATGACATCCCTGTTCCTCTTGCCAGTTCGGCTAAAGTCAGTCCCCGCCAGTAAAGCGACAGCGTTAATCAACTTGGTTGTCTACATGTTACTAGGTAAAGAAGTTGACGCGCAAACGAGAATACTCTAACTAGACAATAGAGCACGGCATGTGCTACGAGGTAGAGCGAGATAGCATGATCTAGTGTTTTCTAACTGTCAAACTTCACTTTGTTCAATAGAAAACCTTCTGTTGAACTATTCTTTTTTTTACCTGACTGTGGCTTTATAGGCCGGGCCCAATAAAGCGGTAGGAGTGCGCGGTTGGAGCGTAGCCTGAGGAAAATCCAGGGGAAAATCTCCGACACGACCACGCGTGTGGTTTGGAACACTGGAATACTCTAAGTGTTTGCGCTCCAGTGAGATTGGTTGAGCGGTTTCAAATGAATCTGAGGTGTGAGTGGAATCGAGCTACTGGGAGTTTTGTCGCTGGGTTACTAAACCTCACTCAGCTAGGCCCGACTTGGGTCGGACTGACTCTACCCGGTCTCTAAGCTACTCGCAAGGCATTCGGCTTTCTCACTATCCTCGAAAGCAGGAGTAGGGTGATCCGAACGATCCGAGGGGGATATGGTCCAATAGGCACTTGATTTGAGAGATCTCTCTAGTTTCTAGTAAGCCAGATGACTATGAGCGATCTCACCCATCAGATCCCTGAACGAGTTCTCCCGAAATTCGGCAATTCTCTGTTTGGACTCGTTACACAGGTCATTTTTTGACGGTTTTCGGTAGAATGGTGGTTGGAGTAAGTCCTGATTGCACGATTTTTCCTAGTCACTAACTCTCTCGATTCCCTAGGTAGAGGTCGGTTTTGAATATCCTTTGCCGAACTATTCTGTGGTGATGATAAAGACCACAGGCGACCAGTGTAACTCCACAATAGCAAGTGTACGATATCGGGCTTGAGAACATATATGTCTCTCAAAAATGCACATTTGCATTAGCGCGCACGGACGACTCCCACAAACTTAGGTATTTACTTACCTATCATGACATTCATGACATAATGTTTTTGAAAAAGCAGCGAGTTGTATAGGTGATACAACCGTAATAGTATATTATGCAACTGGTGTATAATAAAAAGGCGAGTGGTGTGGGTTGCGATGTGAGCCTTGGCGAACATCGCACGTAAAGACACCAAGAGCGTTTTTATACCAGTTATACACCGTTGTATACAATACTTTTTCTACGACACATTTCAAATAAAAAGTAAATACCTATATTTCAGACTTTTCATGCGCCATATTTTCCCTTAGTAATTGTGCAACTTACAGTAATGCTATATAACTTTGTAACTCCCGCCCCCTTCACCCTCTCCCCTCTCTCACTACTAACCCCCGCTCCTACCCCAAACATGTCTCAGACCCCCTATAATAAATAATTAAACGTAAAACATTATTAATTTGGCCAAGTGATCGTCTAGTATTAAACCTACGTTATGTACCGAAATAACCCCAGTTCTTTAATGCGAAACAAATCTGACCTGGACTCTTCAATTACCAACCTAAACCCAACAAAGCCTATTAGTATTTCTACCGAACCTTCCAATCGCAACCCTTTGTTCCCTAACCATATAAAAAATAATATATTTATTTGGTGATTTAACCCCTACAAGGACTAAATGACCTCTTTACGAAATCAGCAGCTATGGACGTTATACGAGGCAAGTTTCCCAGAACATCCTTCTTTCCTATATCAAAATTATTCACCAATATTTCCATAGTAGAGAATGTAATCCTACGTAATGAAGGAACCCAGTATTAAGCTAAAGCTAAAGAATAACTTTGATTTGTATGGTATTTTGTTATATTATTTCCATACAGTGCCACTGACTCGCCAAGATGGGGAATGGTCGTAATCTACACCAGAACTAGACATACTAATGAGGTAAACTCATTAATAAGCCTTAGATGATTGAAGATCATCTCTAACTACTCAACCCTTCTAGCCTATTCACATCCCCATACTACCTAGCCATACATGAATATCTATGATCTGCGAAATACGGTACTTCATTGCTATCATAATCATGAAACAATGAAATATAAACAATGAGTATTCAATCACTCATGAAATTACAAGATAAAACTGTGTGACTGCTCCGCCTTGCCACATTCAGAACTAGCCCATCTTTCTGAGCCAATTCTGCTATCCTAATCATAAAAGGAAATACTGAACCATTTAAAGATCGCGTATTTGTTACCTAGCTAACCCATCAAAATACCTATTTAAACGTAAATACCTAATAAAAACCCTAAACCTAAACCCTTTCCCTAAAATCCAAGTATTATGTAAAACTCTAATCCTATTCTAAATGCATCCCCAAATAGAAATAATCCCTACTCTAGTGTATGAAAACCTCAGCCGAGAGGTATTTATATGTGAGTGTAATGTAGTGAGGGCCCTAATTTAGCTATTCTAAGCGTTTCCCTAATATAAAGTTCAGGAGGCTAATCTGATAATTGCAACCTAAAGCCCGTGTATTGCTCCATATCACAACTGACCGAAGTCTAAAGGGATCTGTGATATGAAACGCCCTAACATATAAAATAATATATAAATATATTTAACAAGACCGAATCTCAAATACTGGACAATTTCATCAAGCGAGGAGCACCCTCTGTGCCAGGTCTGAAGAAGAAGCAGATAGGCCATGATTACGTTGCCAGCTGGACATTGAGAATCGCTAGGAGTAATGTTCGTCCCATTTTGATATAAAAGGACGCCAAATCCTCCATACAATTTGGTAAACTAATTTACTCCGAAATAAGTTTAGTTAACACCGCAGGGTTAAGCGTATTTCGTTAGGCTTACTGTATGCCTAGACAGTGATCTGGCTCTTTAAAATAAATAACTGTAATCTCAAACCCCAAATAATAATGAGAAAATAAAAGTATGAAAGGATTTCCCCGCTATGGAGAATGCTCTCTTATAACGGCAAAATCCCAACAAAATAACGACTAAAAACCCACCGATAATAATTTAGTTTAGTAACCAGAGTCACTGACAGTCTGAACAAGAATTGAAAAGTGTCCCGTGCGCTCCGCAGGCACAGCTATTTATAACTAAAAATAACATTGCTGGCATTGCTAGAAGCATTAGACGCGCAGGCATCGCTGGCATCCTCAGCATCGCTCAAACGTAACTACACCTCACGCCCATGCGTTTACGGTCGCGAATCGGTCTTCACGCTTTGGCAGATACGCTCTTATTGAAAGGAGTTGTACTCGTCGGGTAAAGTATTCGATATGACCATATTTGGTATTGTTTTCGTGATTGTTTATTAAATGTATTAATTCCTTTACTATATTATGTAATGTTCTGTTTTTATAATGATTTAGGTACTGATCTCTATTAATTTCTCTTAATAGATGTGTATATAACTAAGATTCATTTTTAATGAATTATTTACGACTACTTTATTAATCTTTCTTTAGCATTCAGGAAGGAAGGCGTTCATTGTAAGCATCCTTCTAGTTACAACTTCTTCGTGGATTTTTAAAATAATCAAAGTACCTACACATTTTCTTCGTGAACACAAGAAATCGTTTTATTTAAGTAATATAATTATTTATCAGATTGAATGTTTTCGTTCTCAATTAGGAATTTGGTGGGAAATCAAACATACACTTTTTTACGGATTGTTTTTTTTTCTAGACTTGGCATCCGACCTAAACTGAATTCAAGTCCGGATCGAATCTTAACTGTTTCGTTTTCATAAATATATCCGAAAATAGATAAAAATTGTTAAACAACACAAAAAATATGATAAATTTATGTATTTGTATTAGTAAAAAATATATTATGCATTAATTAATACATTAAAATTATAGCAAAGTTGCGTTAAGTTGGCAGCACTGATTTTAATCATAAAAGTTTCACTTGAACGCACCAAAGAATAATAATAATAATAATCTTTTATTTCGAAATGAAAAAGAATGACTACTAAACATAGTATTTGTAGTATGTAGGCTGTGGCACCCAACTGCTTTAATTTTTCATTAAAGTAGGGTAAGGAGTATGTTTTTGGGCAATAGACTAAGTAGAATAAATACATACTTTTATTTATATTAGAGTTCATGATTGCGCAAGTCGCGAAAAGAAAGTACAGGAGTAGAAAATTATAAACTCATCGTGGCCATCGTCTACCGGTCCCTGGGCTCCCCGGGCTCATTACAAAAGAATGCTATTGTTTATTTTTTCGCCGTGGTCGTCTCCCGGCTTAAGTGAATTCTAACGTTACGTTACATTGCTTACTTATTTATTTTCGTCACTTAAATAGAATAGCAATCAATCTATAATCAATAAACGAACAAAACCGGTCAAGTGAGCGGATGACGCAAAACGAAGGGTTCCGTACCAACACCTACTAGTCCACATTTAAAACCACTATTGAATATAAAAAGGTCGTATCTTAGACAGACAAGACTGTTTTCAGCAAAAACTCATCCACGTTATCCTGACATGCCCTGGGGTGGCAGCTTACCGGGCAAAATACCTAATAATAATTGTAGTGCGTATAGTCTCCGAGTAAACCGGCTGTGACATACGGACGAAGGACCGACATGACGACATTATAAGGGTTCCATTTTCACCATTTTGAAATTTCTCCATTCCAATAAAATTATAGATTGAATATAGATTTTTTCTATGTACATACATATCTAAATTCCTGATAACTTAGGTGGTTCAGGATCACATGCTTAAAGAGTTAATAAAAATCAGGCAGTCTAAAAATACTATTTTTCTTTCGACATTTTGTATTAATATTTAATAATTGGACCTATAATACCGGTATGTGCCGAATCCACGTTTGTCACGGTGACTCAGCATTCTGGTTTTGTTCCGGTATAATGTGATAGTCGAAAGGATTTTAGGGTTCACTAGCCAAAATGGCGAAAACGGACCCTTTATAGTTTCGCCATGTTTGTCCGTCCCTATGTCACATTCGCTCCATTAACTCCAAAGCCGTTGGCCACGACGTCCAACGTGTCATGGTTTTGTACATCTTGGAAACTATCTTGCCCGTAGTTACCCACATCATTAACTTCTCTTTTCATAATGGGATATTTCCATCTTCTTGGCGCAAAGCCTGTGGAATCCCGCTTTGTAAGATTTCTTACCCCAGTTCCCTCAATCACTTCAGGCCCATCTCAATTCTTCCTTTTTTCTCCAAAATAATTGAGGCTGCAGTCCATAACCAAATCTCTAGATTTATTAATGTTAATTGTCTTCTGTCCTCTTACCAATCTGGCTTTCGTGCTGGACATAGCACCACCACGGCACTCTTAAAAGTCAAAGGGAGGGCATGAGACCTCTAAGGTCACAGTGCTGGTTCTCATCGATTTCTCTGACGCATTTAACGTGGTTGATCATGACCTTGCCCTGCCCAAGCTGTTCGTGTCGGTCAGTGCGTTTCTGAATGGTGCGTTTTAAACACCGGAGTACCGCAAGATGGGATCCTTTCTCCACTTTTATTCTCCATGTTTATTAATCTCATTACTTCGGGAATCAAAGGCTCTTACCATCTATATGCTGACGATTTACAACTTTATCGTCAAAGTGATGTTTTGGACATCAATTCCGCCATCTCTGCCATCAATGATGACTTGATTCACATTAGTACTTAAGTGGTCTAGTAGTTTCGGCATTTCTGTCAACCGCCTGTGCGCAAGTTTGACCACATCGCCGCACATTCACCGCAACTCAGATCTTTATCTTATATATATATATAAATGCCTTTGTCCTGACTGACTGACTGACTCACTCACTCACTCACTCATCAACGCACAGCCCAAACTACTAATGCTAGAGAATTGGTTTTTGCACAGTCGGTTACATTTATAACGTAAGCAAGGGATAAGAAGGGATTTTTGGAAACTCCACCCTTAAAGGAGTTAAATAGGGGTGCAAAGTTTGTATGGGGAGCAATTCTTTTTTTTGAACAAGAAACTTGAAACTTCGTGTAAAGACCAAGCTAATTTCAAGAAAACTAATTTCAGGGTTTTTGAAAATTCGCCCTCTGAAGGGGTGAAAAAGGGGTTAAAAGTTTGTATGGGAAACAAATTTATTTTTAAGAAAGAAACTTGAAACTTCCATGATAGACTTGATATTAAAATAGAAGGAAACTGTTTTCAGCGTTTTTGAAAACTCACCCTCTGAAGGGGTGAAAAAGGGGTTGAAAGTTTATTTGGGGAGCTAATATTTTTTTGAACTAGAAACTTGAAACTTCGTGTATAGACCTAGCATTAAAATATAAGAAAACTAATTTCAGCGCGTTTTTTGAAATTGCTCCTCTAAAGGCGTGAAAAGGGGTTTACAAGTTCGTACGGGGAGCAAATATTTTTTGAAGTGCGGGATTTAAAACTTCGTACACGGACTCTCTGTTTAAATACAAAATAACGTAATTCAGCATTTTTTGAATTTGCTCCTCTAAAGGGGTGAAAAGCGTTTGAACTTAGATTTGAAACATCTTAAATATACTCAATGTCTAAATACAACAAAACGTGTTCCAGCGTTTTTCTAAATTGTTCCCCTAATGGGGTAGAAAGGGATTCCAAGTTGACAGATGGGGACATTTATTTTTCTTAAAAATCGATATGGGTGTCATTGTCGAGGTTCCTCAGGGTGCCGATTACGAAAATGATATGCATTTTCAAATCCAAGATGGCGGACATTTATTTTTCTAAAAATCGATATGGGTGTCATCTTTGTGGTTCCTCGGGGTGCCGACTCCAAAAATAACATCCATTTTGAAATCCAAGATGGCGGACATTAATTTTTCTTAAAAATCGACATGGGTGTCTTCTTCGAGGTTGCTCGGGGTGATGATTACGAAAATGACATCCATTGTCAAATCCCAGGGGGACATTTATTTTTCTTAAAAATCGATATGGGTGTCATCGTCGAGGGTCCTCGGGGTGCCGATTACGAAAATGATATGCATATCAAAATCCAAGATGGCGGACATTTATTTTTCTTAAAAATCGATATGGGTGTTATCGTCGAGGTTCCTCGGGGTGCCGATTACGAAATTAATATGCATTGTCATAACCAGGATGGCAGACATTTATTTTTCTTAAAAATCGATATGGGTGTCATCTTTGTGGTTCCTCGGGGTGCCGTCTCCGAAAATAACATCCATTTTCAAATCCAAGATGGCGGATATTTATTTTTCCTAAAAATCGATATGGGTGTCATCTTTATGGTTCCTCGGGGTGCCGACTCCAAAAATAACATCCATTTTGAAATCCAAGATGGCGGACATTAATTTTTCTTAAAAATCGACATGGGTGTCTTCTTCGAGGTTGCTCGGGGTGATGATTACGAAAATGACATCCATTTTCAAATCCCAGGGGGACATTTATTTTTCTTAAAAATCGATATGGGTGTCATCGTCGAGGGTCCTCGGGGTGCCGATTACGAAAATGATATGCATATCAAAATCCAAGATGGCGGACATTTATTTTTCTTAAAAATCGATATGGGTGTCATCGTCGAGGGTCCTCGGGGTGCCGATTACGAAAATGATATGCATTTTAAAATCCAAGATGGCGGACATTTATTTTTCTTAAAAATCGATATGGGTGTCATCGTCAAGGTTCCTCGGGGTGATGATTACGAAAATGATATGCATTTTCAAATCCAAGATGGCGGACATAAATTCCTCGGGGTACCGATTCCGAAAGTTACATCCATTTTCAAATCCAAGATGGCGGACATATATTTTTTCTATCGAGTAATTTTCACAAAAGATTAATAGCATCAGACAACTGACAGAAACAAATAAACCTCATTTATATCTTTGTTACCATCTAAAATCTACGCGGACGAAGTCGCGGGCGGCCGCTAGTCTATCTATATATATAAATGCCTTTGTCCTGACTGACTGACTGACTCACTCACTCACTCACTCACTCATCAACGCACAGCCCAAAGTACTAATGCTAGAGAATTGGTTTTTGCACAGTCGCTTACATTTATAACGTAAGCAAGGCATAAGAAGGGACTTTTGGAAACTCCACCCCTAAAGTGGTTAAACATATATTTTTTCTATCGAGTAATTTTCACAAAAGATTAATAGCATCAGACAACTGACAGAAACAAATAAACCTCATTTATATCTTTGTTACCATCTAAAATCTACGCGGACGAAGTCGCGGGCGGCCGCTAGTCTATCTATATATATAAATGCCTTTGTCCTGACTGACTGACTGACTCACTCACTCACTCACTCACTCATCAACGCACAGCCCAAAGTACTAATGCTAGAGAATTGGTTTTTGCACAGTCGCTTACATTTATAACGTAAGCAAGGCATAAGAAGGGACTTTTGGAAACTCCACCCCTAAAGTGGTTAAATAGGGGTGCAAAGTTTGTATGGTGAGCAATTCTTTTTTTGAACAAGAAACTTGAAACTTCGTGTAGTGACCAAGCATGAATATATAAGAAAACTAATTTCAGGGTTTTTGAAAATTCGCCCTCTGAAGGGGTGAAAAAGGGGTTAAAAGTTTGTATGGGAAACAAATTTATTTTTAAGAAAAAAAACTTGAAACTTCCATGAAGACTTGATATTAAAATAGAAGAAAACTATTTTCAGCGTTTTTGAAAAATCACCCTCTGAAGCGGTGAAAAAGGGGTTGAAAGTTTATTTGGGGAGCTAATATTTTTTTGAACTAGTACTTACTTTTATGACGTATGCAAGGGATAAGACGGGATTATTGGAAATTTCACCCCTAAGGGGATCAAATAGGGGTGCAAATTGTGTATGCGCAACGTATTGTTTTTGGATTTAGAAACTTGAAATTTCGTATTTAGACTCTCTGTTTAAATATCACAAAAATGAATTCAGTGCTTTTCTAAATTCGTCCCCGATAGGGGTGAAAATGGGCTTCAAAGTTTGTAGGGGGAGCAAATCTTTACTGAAGTTAGAGATTTGAAACTTCGTAAACAGACTATGTTTAAATACAACAAAACATTTCAGCGTTTTTCTAAATTGCTTCCCTAAAGGGGTGAAAAGGGGTTCCAAGTTTGTATGGGGAGCAAATCTTTTTTGAAGTGAGAGATTTAAAACTTCGTATATAGACTCTCTGTTTAAATACAACAAAACGTATTTCAGCGTTTTTTGAAATTGCACGTCTAAAGGGGTGAAAAGGGGGTTCTAACTTTGTACAGGGAGCAAATCTTTTTTGAAGTTAGAGATTTGAAATTTCGTAAATAGACTCTGTTTAAATACGACATAACATATTTCAGTTTTTCAAAATTGCTCCCCTAAAGGGGTGAAAAGAGGGTTCAAAGTTTGTAAAGGGGTAAATATTTTTTTGAAGTGAGACATTTAAAACTTCGTATATAGACTCTCTGTTTAAATACAACAAAAAGTATTTCAGTTTTTTTAAATTGCTCATCTAAAGGGGGGAAAAGGGGGTTCCAAGTTTGTACGGGGAGCAAATCTTTTTTGAAGCGAGAGATTTCAAACTTCGTAAATAGACTCTGTTCAAAAACGACATAACGTACTTCAGCGTTTTTTGAAATTGCTCCCCTAAAGGGGTGAAAAGGGGGTTCCTAGAAGTTCATACGGGGAGTAAATCTTTTTTGAAGTGCGAGATCGAGATTTAAAACTTCGTATACAGACTCTCTGTTTAAATACAACAAAATGTATGCGTTTTTCTAAATTGTTCCCCTAATGGGGTAAAACGGGGTTCCAAGTTTGTGCGCGGAGCAAATCTTTACTTTCCGTAAAAATCGATATAGATTTCATCTTTGAGGTTCCTCGGGGAGCCGATTACGAAAATGACATGCATTTGCAAATCCAGGATGGCGGACAATTAGTTTTCTTAAAAATCGATATGGGTGTCACCTTCGAGGTTCCTCGGGGTGCCGATTACGAAAATGACATCCAGTTTCAAATCCAAGATGGCGGATATTCATTTTTTCTTTTGAGTAATTTTTCACAAAAGATTAATAGCATCAGACAATTGACATATCTTTGTTACCATCTAAAATCTACGCGGACGAAGTCGCGGGCGGCCGCTAGTGTATATATATTTATGTATGTATGCTTGTATATATTGTTTGTTTAAGTAGTTTGTATGTACATATAGTTATTACCTGAAGATTTTTGTTTGGTAGTCTGTCTCCTGCACCCACCTTTGCAAGTTTTTGTTTGGCCCCAATGGTTGAGTAGTAGAGAATGCCTTGAGGCATTAAGTCCGCCATTTGTACTCATTTGTTTTGTGCAATAAAGTTTAAATAAATAAATAAAATTCATGCAACCGGGGGGTAAAAAAAATCCATGCACATAGGCATGTGGAGGTCTTTAATGAATAGCCCCCTTATTCATAAACGTCTGTCAAACCTATATTAGTTAACTAGCCGCTAAAGTTCGTTTGTCCTTATCGGTCACTTTGACATTGACGTTTGTGAGAATAGGACAAAGAACTTTTTAGTTAGCAGAGGTTTGTTAAGTTTTATGAATACGGGGGTAGTCTTTAAAAATGATATAGAGGTTGCTAAAAACTTGTCCATTTAAGTCAACCGTCGGCGAGATATTAACTGTCAAAGTCGTAAAAAGTTTACCCTTTATTTTCAAAATTATGAAGTTCAAAAATCTGGAAAAAAAATTGATACGGTGTACATTACTGAACAAGACACGACACATCTGTACGACATATCGTACAGTTCTTTAAATAGGCCGAACGAATGGAACCCTTCGTGCGCGAGTCCAACTCACACTTGGCCTGTTTCTGACATGTTTTTAGAGTTCCTATAAGAGGCACAAATTACAAAAATGTAATAATCGATACCTTTAGGCTCAAAGGGCGTAAACGCCAAAACGCTACTTTTCAGGAGACCAAAAAACGATTTTTTTTTCTTTTTTTTACATAACTTCTTGGTTTTAAAACTTATAGATGATTTTGGTCGCAATTTTTAGATTTTCGAGATAAACAGAATGATCAAAATATATTTAAGATCAGGTAATAAAAAAAGAAAATAGATGTCTTTTACGCCCCATAAATTAAAAAAAAATGACAAATACGACCCTAAAATTTGCTGTTTCTGTAAAATGCTTAGGGCGTAAAGGACACACAAAACTGTTCATTCGTGAAATAGGGGCGTAAACGACACACAAAACTGTTTTTTTAGGGAAATCGGGGCGTATATGAGGTTCACTTGGGAGGTAAATAACTATTGATTTAAAATATAGATGCCTTTTCAATGAATATTTTGTAAAAACAACATGCCCTTGTTATCATCTTATCATTAATAAATGGCCATTCAAATTATTCAATTATATTAAAGTTCAGTACAAATAGACTTTAGAGAATTTATTCGAATGTAGAAACAAGACAGCTCATGCTTTTTTTTAAATAAAACATTTGTTATAGTACTTAATCATCACTTAAAATTCTTAGCTAAATTATAGCGTTCTTAAACAAAACAACAATCATACTATTTATTCACGATAGTGAATTCACTTGCTTAGAACAACAGGGACCTGCAGGCAGTGCCTTGAGTAGGCCCCTTTAGGCTGCGCTGGTAAAAAACTTCGTTCATCGAACACTCATACAATCGGGTACCCATTAAGTATTTTACTTCCTTAGACATTATTTCCGAAATGAATAAAAACCCCTGATTTTACTATCCTCAAACCAAATCCATCACAATCAATTCAGTTGTTTAAACGTAAAAACTTTATAGCAATACACAGCAGCAACAGACATACACATGACAATGCACACACTTCTGCGTTTATTAAATATTTATGGATAAATTAACCGCCTAGTAGAAGAGCCGACGACACTGAACCTAGTTCGATAAGACTCCCAGATGAGATATATATTATAAGATGCGTCATTCCTGGGGGAACACGAAACGGCTATGCTGCCATGCAAAAAACCTGGTGGCCATAGTAAAAAAAATTTTTCAAAAAAAATAAAATTTCCGGTTTCTAGTACGATAAGTCTCCCAGGTTTCGTTTGTTCCTCGATACAGGGGAGGGGTAGGACTATACGATAATGCAGTGCTGCAAGCCCCCCTGACTGGCCTTGTCAGTGGCAGCAGCATGATAAGTGACGCCAATATTGAGGTATCTAGTATGATCGGTCTCCTAAACAAAACAAGGTTCATCTGAAAGATCATCAATTTCTGTGTAAGAAAAACCACTGCTGCCTTTTCCTAATAGTGGAGAAGGTGGTGCTGCAGCGATTGAAGGAGCTCAGTACACTGAACCTAATTCGATAAGACTCCCAGGTGATATGTATATTATAAGATGCGTCATTCCTGGGGGAACACGAAACGGCTATGCTGCCATGCAAAAAACCTGGTGGCCATAGTAAAAAAAATTTTTCAAAAAAAATAAAATTTCCGGTTTCTAGTACGATAAGTCTCCCAGGTTTCGTTTGTTCCTCGATACAGGGGAGGGGTAGGACTATACGATAATGCAGTGCTGCAAGCCCCCCTGACTGGCCTTGTCAGTGGCAGCAGCATGATAAGTGACGCCAATATTGAGGTATCTAGTATGATCGGTCTCCTAAACAAAACAAGGTTCATCTGAAAGATCATCAATTTCTGTGTAAGAAAAACCAATGCTGCCTTTTCCTAATAGTGGAGAAGGTGGTGCTGCAGCGATTGAAGGAGCTCAGTACACTGAACCTAATTCGATAAGACTCCCAGGTGATATGTATATTATAAGATGCGTCATTCCTGGGGGAACACGAAACGGCTATGCTGCCATGCAAAAAACCTGGTGGCCATAGTAAAAAAAAATTTTCAAAAAAAATAAAATTTCCGGTTTCTAGTACGATAAGTCTCCCAGGTTTCGTTTGTTCCTCGATACAGGGGAGGGGTAGGACTATACGATAATGCAGTGCTGCAAGCCCCCCTGACTGGCCTTGTCAGTGGCAGCAGCATGATAAGTGACGCCAATATTGAGGTATCTAGTATGATCGGTCTCCTAAACAAAACAAGGCTCATCTGAAAGATCATCAATTTCTGTGTAAGAAAAACCACTGCTGCCTTTTCCTAATAGTGGAGAAGGTGGTGCTGCAGCGATTGAAGATCACCTTCAGCGCAGCTGGATTCGGTTTTTCAATTCAGTTTTGTCAGCAATCACCCGGTTCCTTTCGATTTGTACTGATTTAATACGCGTGCCACGTACACTTAAGAATAATTTTGCTTGTCGTTGATTGCATAAACAAATGATTTTGAAAAGTTATTCTCCATTATACCGAAATAAAAGCTCCATAGAGAATCCACAAAACACTTTTTATACACTAGCTGAATAATTGCTAAAATGTACATCAACCTTGTGTGATTTGAAGATGAGATAAAAGCGGTAACTCAAAATAAAGCTTTTTAAATAAAAATCAAGTACACCTATTCAGTTTCCATTTGTGTTAGTTAGCTGTAAAATATAACTGTATTTCCATTATATCGAAATAAGCTCTTTAACCTCCTACGACCCATTTTCGAAGACGGTACTTCCGAGGAAGACCCAATGTCCTAATATTAGAACTAATTAATAAAGTACTGAACGCCCGGACCAAAAATTGTTCATATCTGGTTAACCGTATATTTTGTTCTAGTACTATCACAGTGGGTCATTGCTCCAACTCTCTGTTAAAATACTTGGGCTTTCACTGCAAACTGATTTTGTCCTAGTATTATCACTTTGAACCCCAGGAGGATAAAGAACCCAGGAAAAACTTCTATACAGTAGTTGAATAACTGATTCATTTTGATTAACCGCTTTTATCTCGCCTTCAAATCACATAAGGTTGTACATTTTATCAATTACTCAGCTATTGTATAAAAAGTATTTTCTGGATTCTCCATAGAGTCTATTTCGATATAATGGAAATACAGTTATATTTTACAGCTAACTAACAGAGATGGAAACTGAATAGGTGTACTTGATTTTTATTTAAAAAGCTTCATTTTGAGTTACCGCTTTTATCTCATCTTCAAATCACACAAGGTTGATGTACATTTTAGCAATTATTCAGCTAGTGTATAAAAAGTGTTTTGTGGATTCTCTATGGAGCTCTTGTTTCGGTATAATGGAGAATAACTTTTCAAAATCATTTGTTTATGCAATCAACGACAAGCAAAATTATTCTTAAGTGTACGTGGCACGCGTATTAAATCAGTACAAATCGAAAGGAACCGGGTGATTGCTGACAAAACTGAATTGAAAAACCGAATCCAGCTGCGCTGAAGGTGATCTTCAATCGCTGCAGCACCACCTTCTCCACTATTAGGAAAAGGCAGCAGTGGTTTTTCTTACACAGAAATTGATGATCTTTCAGATGAGCCTTGTTTTGTTTAGGAGACCGATCATACTAGATACCTCAATATTGGCGTCACTTATCATGCTGCTGCCACTGACAAGGCCAGTCAGGGGGGCTTGCAGCACTGCATTATCGTATAGTCCTACCCCTCCCCTGTATCGAGGAACAAACGAAACCTGGGAGACTTATCGTACTAGAAACCGGAAATTTTATTTTTTTTGAAAAATTTTTTTTACTATGGCCACCAGGTTTTTTGCATGGCAGCATAGCCGTTTCGTGTTCCCCCAGGAATGACGCATCTTATAATATATATCTCATCTGGGAGTCTTATCGAACTAGGTTCAGTGTCGTCGGCTCTTAAACTAGCCACAGCTGGTTGTCACCAAACTTACACAGGTACTCTAAATTTCATTTTAATATTGAAAACAACGCTAACTCGTCACAACACAATTCAATAAGTCATTACCTATATTAAACAGTGATAATTTCTCTGTAATCTAATGGTTAGGTGAAGTTTTAACTTTGTATTTTGGTAATAGGTATCGACAATAATCAAGTACTCTTTACTCACCGTAGTGTATTTAAGCGGTGACGGGTAGCCAACGAAACCAGAGGGGCTGCTCCGAACTTCGAAATCCGAACTTCGTATCGTGCGGTCCCTCTCACTCATATAGTGAATAACATGAGAGTGAAAGGGACGGCACGATACGAAGGGAGTACAGGTTCAGATCTCGCGGCGCCGTTTCAAGGCATCGAGCCTATTCATTTTATAATCTCTTTCCAGTTTTGCACAATTTGAATAGTTGTCAAAGTTCTTATTAAACACAGAATACACTTTCACGGTGCTTCGTCGCTTGTTTACAAACAACTAAAGAAAACCGGGACCAACTGAAGGTAGAAATTTAGGTATTATCATCGTGGCTCGTGTAGCGGTCGGTTAAATACGCTATCTTGCTCAGATTGGCGGTATTCGCAAGCGAAAACGAGATAGCACCAACTACTAGCTTCACACATGTTTTAGGTCGTATAAGTCAATTAAATTTTTAAACCAAGATGTCTGCTACGTCGTATGAGTCAACAAATAAATTATATTGGGAATAACACGGTCGTATGCGTCATTTCGATCAAACATTGTCTATACAACCCAAGTAATTAAGAAAATCAAAATTTACAACAATTACGACCTTTTTTTTGAGAAATCGTTCTTAGAGGTGTAATAAAGTTAGGTCGTATTTGCCTTTTTTTTGGGAATATCTTAACTTCAACTACACAGATCGATAGAGAGAAAAAAACTGAGTAATACTGCATCCAAAAGTCATTTTGGCCAAAATGGCGTTTACGCCCTTTGAGCCTAAAGGTATCGGTATCTGTATAGTTGTTCCTTTTCTGATTAACTATCGGAATTTCGCAATTCCAGTGGCATGGCGTTTCGACGCCGCTACGGGTCTCTAGTCGTATTTATTGGCTATCGCTATTCATGACAAGATAACCCCGCAATAGCTTAGTCAATAAAGCAACTCAGCCGGCGTACTCGTCCAATATGTTGTATTTATTATCGACCGTGATTCTGTTGTGTGTCATCCATGTATTATTTAATTACAATAGTGTTGCGAGGGCGGTTAGAAAAATACCGGGGCCGGCGGATGCATTCATAGTCGGCAACGCGTTTGGTATTATGGTTTCACCAGGTGCGTATTGTAATTGCGGAGCCAACAATGGGCCATGATGGCTCAATGTACTGGACGCAGTTGTGCAGTGGAATGAGTTGAAAATATGTATTTCTCCTTGTACGCATAACTGTGTCCTGTACGTTGGGCCATCATGACCATTCTGTGGTCTCACATCTTAGACTATAGAAGCGGAGGAGGTCACGATGCTAAATGAGGATTTCCTCTAGCGCCATTGGGACGTCTTGTAGTTCAATGAAATTAGCTGAAAATTTGGCAAAATTAATGGAGAACTTTTATCTATCAGGATATGTAGGTTATAGGACAAAGTTCAATTTTATCTACTCTCCCCCCCCCCTCCGGGGCGAGCGTCACCCCCCCCCCCCCCCGCCCGTGAAAGTGTCCATTTTAAAAGAAAACCGTACACGATACATAAAAAGTGTACAGGAACGAAATAATCCTTGATAAATTAGCTATAAACCTCTACAACATACAAAAGCGATATCACTCATAGTTTCAGCGCAAACTGCCACCAAATACGAACGTTTTCAAAAAATTATCGATATTTTTTGCTGTAAGTTTAGTTTTCTCAAAAACTTCACACATTACCGCCAAAATATGTATGACTAAAGTAAAGAATAGAATATGCTCTTTATAAAAAAGGTATAATTCATTTCTAAGCACTTTCATTTACCGTTGCTGTGCTATTTTTTAAATTTAATTCATTCGACCATACAGCGAAATATAAATATTCATACTAGTTCAACGGTGGTACTAAAATACCATATTCTTCTTATACGTTTTCCTGTAATCTGTAGGTATAGGACTATTTTCTGTATTTTTTATATATTTTTATGGCCAGTACTTTAGGAGATAAGAGGGGGGCGGAGAAATGGTCAATTTTCGCCTATTTTCTTAAATCATTTCAAAAATGTTTATCTTAAAATTATGAAAAAAATATATTTGATATCCTCATAATGTACCCTTTCATTTGATATGTCACACGATATAGTTCGCAATTTTTTTTAAATATTATTTACCTACACCCCACAAGTACCTTCCATGTTTAAAAATTTATTTATTTACGTAACACATCCGTATTTGGGACACCGATTTACATATGTGTGCCAAATTTCAACTCAATCAGTCCAGTAGTTTTGGAGAAAATTGACTGTGATAAACGGACGGATACATACACAGTCGAAGTCAATTTTGCCAAATTTTCCATACATTTGAATCTAATTTTCTTGAGCTATTGGATTATGAAGATTGGATGGTAGGAAGAAAAAAAGGTTATATGATGTGTACCTCTCCCCCGTTGGTAGGAGTGTCTACAAAAAAACCGGACAAGTGAGTTTCGGACTCGCCCACCGAGGGTTCAGTACAGTTTTGTAGGTATGGATTACGTACATTAAATAAAGACTATATTTTTATGATTTAATTAGTTTTATAAGTAGTTTTCAGATTTTTCCCTGTACTTGTAGTAGGTATAAGACGATATTACTTGCCAAATTTCATAGTTCTAGGTCAACGGAAAGTACTGTATAAATTTTGATTTCCTTGAGTGTCGAAATATACGTTTTTTGCGGCATAAACGACCGTATCTTTTTTAGGGTTCCGTAGCCAAAATGGCAAAAACGGAACCCTTATAGTTTCGTCATGTCCGTCTGTCCGTCTGTCCGTCTGTCCGTCTGTCCGTCTGTCACAGCCGATTTACTCGGAAACTATAAGTACTACAGTGATGAAATTTGATGGGAATATGTGTTGTATGAACCGCTACAAAATTATGACACTAAATAGTAAAAAAAAGAATTGGGGGTGGGGCCCCCCATACATGTAACTGAGGGATGAAAATTTTTTTTTCGATGTACATACCCGTGTGGGGTATCAATGGAAAGGTCTTTTAAAATGATATAAAGTTTTCTAAAAAACATTTTTCTTAAAGTGAACGGTTTTTGAGATATCAGCTCTCAAAGTCGTAAAAAGTATGTCCCCCCCCCTCTATTTTTATAACTACGGGGTATAAAATTCTAAAAAAAATAGAGGTGATGCATGCTAATTAACTCTTTCAACGATTTTTGGTTTGATCAAAGTATCTCTTATAGTTTTTGAGATAGGTTGATTTAACTGTAATTTTGGTTAAGTTATTTTTGCTGTTTTATAGATACTAGTACGGAACCCTTCGTGCGCGAGTCCAACTCGCCCTTGGCCGGTTTTTTAACGTTGACTTAGAAGATTTATTTTTGCACAGCTTCAAGGGACTGTAGACAGAGTAGTATATGGTTTTAATTTCAACTCAATACTTCCACGCGTTCCCGAGATAAAGGGTCTTGACAGACAGACAGACAACAAAGTGATCCTATATGGGTTCCGTTTTTTTTCCTTTTGAGGTACGGAAACTTAATAACAATAAAAAACATTCATACGGACATACCTACTATAGGTCGTCAGATATTGGTAGTATATTCGGCCCCACGAATCTCCTATATTATGTTAATATACCGGTTTGCATGCCAGGGGTGGCTGTATGAAAGGGTAGAACATTGAAGAAATAAAAAATTCTCGAAATCGGCAGATTTTCAGTGAGGATATTAAATAGACCCGAATGAAGCTATACTAATCTGATGATTTGGATGCGACGTAAGCTTGTAACGGCTTTTTTAAAACGCAAAAAATTCTAAAGGGCTTATAATTAAATGGTGGAGGCACTCAACAGAGTGCAAGAGTGCCATGTGTTAATCTGACGCGCCTCCTCTCCTACCATTAGGTACTACTCGGTCACAATATATATCTATGCACCTCGCCGCGTAACCGCCGTAACCGGGTAGTAAGTTGAAATTAAGTAGGGTAAAGATGGTTGACAATGGATAGCTCCATTTTTCATTGAGCATACTTTGACAAAATGATTGTGCTTACACATAAAATTTTTGGACTATTGTATAGATGATAAATTCAAATTCAGATTCATTTATTCACAATATAAGATTACAATATAAATTACATGTCAATTTACAAGAATCTCTATTGTGATCGTCAATAACATTAAATAAAACAAAATAAATTAAAAATCAATGAATAAAATAGCCGTTAAATAATACAATGAGTATGATAAAATTCACCTGAGAGGATCGTCATGAATATATTAATATTTTTGGTACTCTAAAGACAAGGAACTAAATATCAATATCTCGCAATGATCGTCAAAGTAAATATTAAAAAAGAATTAAATTAAATCAATAAAATAAAATATCAAAACGTGATGAAGCCTGTCGATCAAAATGTGATGTAACTTTATTAATAAGCAGTCATTAAAATAAGTAAACAAAGAGATAAAAAAAGTCTAATAGATCAAATAGTAAAACGAAACCCGATGAATCAATCGTTACCAGGTCTGTCATCCCGAAATAGAGTACCTAACTAAACCATTCTTATATATATATATATATAATATATATATATACCCGACCCAATAAAAATCAATGACGTTTAAAGCAATTAATATTTTACCATTAAGTGCACTGCTTAAAATATGACAAATTAAGTACTTATACGACATTTGTACGTCAGTCATAATTTGCGTCTTCTGGTAACCTGTAGGCAAGTATTTATAAAGTTTGAGAAACATTACACGTTTAAGTTCGGATGTTTTTCATCCGATCTTTTACCAATATGGATAAGATCGGATCTCAGCCTACGGTGGCCGTATCACAATGTTAATAATACAGATTTGTTACAAATTTAATAAATAATTATCTTCGCTGAGTAAGTTAATAGAAAAATGATTTAACTTACCAGTTATTTTCAAAAAACCTTGGAAGGGTATTTTCGGACGAACCGCAAAAAACGATTTTTTGTACGTTTTCATTAGAATGAGCACAACATAGGACTCGTTGGTCATAGCAACAAGAGCGGGCTGAAGAGGGGTGCAGGACAAAATGGCGCATCGCGTCAGCTTCCCAGCCTTAAAAAATCCCGCGCAATAGGCGTAAATTTGGATCATACGTTCTTACCCGCTGTCCGATCTTAGTCGAACGTACCCTTTATGGCTTATGACATCGAACGCCTTCACATAGTATGCCGGCTATCTTGTATCTTTCATCAAGTCCAGTCATGATATATTACGCTTTAATAATAATATTTTAATAAATATGGACTGCGTAAAGCTTTTAAAAAAAATTTGACCTACTGTGCACCAGGGAGGGTGAACAATGGTTATACCAGTAGTTCACATTGGGGCATAAGAGAATCGGATAAGCAAGATAAGGGTAAAACCAATGAAATACAAGCATCCTTTCTTATTATATTTTTTATTTTAAAGAATCAATAATATGTAATGACTAATTATAACAATTCAGTGTTAATCCAGCCTGAAGGTGACGCAAGAATCAAAGACCGTGGTGGACCCATTCGAGGGTTTGTTTTAACTATAGGGAATATAATTGCGGATGGAAGAGCTTGACCACCAGCACCAATCATAATACAAGTCGTAACCATGGTGCCTTTCTCAGCACTTGTGACTTTACAAATATTCTTATGTTCCTTTGGTCCCAATACTTTTTGGACTTTGTGTAGTTCCAGTTACATCTAAGCTGAAAATTCTTGTGCCATCACTTAAAGCTTGAATGAGATTTCCATGTTTCGAAAAAATACCCTTACATTTTCTTTGTTGAATGCAGTGGCCTGCGCCAAACTACACGGTGCCTTGCCTTGTGTAGCGACAGCGCTTGGCGATTACCGGTCCCGTTCTTAATGGCATTTTTGTATTTGTTCAGCGCAATCTGGCCAATAATCACAGCTTTAATACCTTATCAACCAAGTTAATAATAAAAATAGTGGGTAGCACTAACTAATACGCGTGCACACGACTTTGCGTTGGTGTGGTCTCACGGGCACTGAGCTGAGCTAGTAGGTACCTACATGTCAGCCAGAGGTATTTACCGCGTGGAATAAAGTAATAAAAATACTATGCTTATAGCGGATGTGTGTGCGTTACCTACTGTGCACCACCAACCCACTGTCAACCACCTTACCCTAGGCCCCTTTTAAAGTAACTATACATATATGTACTTATTACAGATAAAATAATGAACTTGGGGCGAGATTTCGCCAAGAGGTTTCAAGGAATTTACCGTTTTTGGTGTTACCCAATAGGGGCAGTGACTGTCTATAATCCAGAAGATATAGAGGTAATTATTCTGATATATAGCTATATGGTTATGTTTAATTCATTGGTTTGATTAGGTATATTAAATGTGTGATTTTCTGTCCTATACGGTGTTTAAAATAGTTATAATTATTATTGGAAAATCGGGACCGCGTACAAACTAATTTAATTACCTTTTTTTAAGGTTTGCCCGACGTTTCGAATGTATCACAACATCAGTGGTCGCGAGCTGACTGGCGTGAGCGGGTATCAACATCTAGCCGTACGGGTTTTTCGAACTACCCGTACCCGGTCTTTATTAAACACTTTTACACTAGGGTTGTCACTCGCCCGACACACAACACTAACAATGTCCGTTGATGTAATGGACGATGTATTTTCACGCTTGCACTTACTGACTACTGGATTCCACAAAGATGAAATCTTAAAACCGTCATCATACCGGTTGAAGTTACGATGTTTTTTTTTATTTCAATGGCTTCACGTACTTTCCTACTGTAATCGGGTCAATAGCCCAGGTATAAATTTGTAATGGCACGGCTGATAACGGGGGTGCACTTTGGAAATTATATATTCATGATATTTTTTAAATAGCAGGGTTGTTCTTCTATCTGGGGCAAATAATGCGATTGTATTAAAATTAATATTAATCACTTTAAAAAAATAATTAAGTGCGGATTTATCATCACAGTGACCTGTCCCCCGTTTTTTTTTATGGAATTTTTTTATGCGTGTTCGAGTTACACACATACGTTTATCAATTCGGTGATGTGGGGACAAAAAATTTCATTTCGGTTATTGGTATATTTTGATAACAGTGCATATGTTTTGTTTGTTATTCGGTTATTATATGTAAGTCATCATTTTATATCATATTCCAGGTATATTCCAGTATAGCCAACGATATCTGTTGAACCAGATACGATCCGGAGCGCTGATCACAGCCCCTATCCCTAAGCCGGCGACCTAATTCCTTAATAAATGTTTTAGCCTCCACCTCCACCGCCCCAAGATCCCGCAGTCTCCACTGCAATCGGTATAAAATCGTACAACGGCTCCAGGGCACTGTACTTGGAGTGTTTAAATATGGCTGCATACTCAGCGGCTGACCCCGCAGACCTGACCGTAAGGTGAAGTGAAGATGGGTCGGTGCAAACGTACTGACGCACGTAGCGTCCGACAAGAGACACCGACTCTTTTGCCACGGAACCAGTGTGAGGCCATCTGGCATTTTGCCATCCGTGCGACACAATCCTGGAGGCTCCAAGACATAGTGCATGTTGGCCGACACCAAAGCCCGACGAACTGCATAATCTATTTCGTGATGCCTTGAAAACAGCCCCGCGCACCTCTGACAGCTAAGGCCATGGTGGCCGTCCTCCTCAACCATAACCCCACATATTCAAAGATGTGGCTAACAAACCTTACACCCCAAACATAAACCACAAACGGTATTTCGGTATCATCGCCATTATAAGACACGATGCGAGCGACGAATCCCAAAGTCCCGTGAGCGGAGGCAAGGAACTTTACTACACCGACTTCCCGACAACGACGTATACCCAGTCCCCCATAGCGAACCGGAAGAGAAGCCTGGCACCACTGTGCCTCGTTTAGATGAACATTCAAAATGGTCTCAAAGACACTCGAAGCCTATCGTCCAACCTTAACACGTCGTTCACAAACAACCAGGTGGGGGAAGTTCTTAAAATATACAACATGCGAGGCATCGCTAAACAGTTCCTTAACAGGGTAAGCGATGCATTGCACCCGTTTTTTCTCAAGAGCAAAACTAACCCCCTCCGAAAATATGGGAGCACTCAGCAAGCATAAGGACGACTCATTCAGAAGTCGAACCCCTGGCAATCGTAGCCATTATCATCCATGGGATCACAACAAATCAGCCCACATTTGCATGGGGTAACCTCCAGATATATTGCCTTTCATCATTTCAGCCGAAAGACGTCCACTGCTGAACATAGGCCTCCCCCAAACATATTGCCTTTAGACTTGGCAAAAGCTGTCTCAAATCCTCCAACACTACCTGCAGCCTACCAGCTAACGTTCCATCGTCTAAATAGCATAGATTTAGGGGATAATGCAGCTAAGAAGTAACCTTTTGTATGTCCAAACAAAATATTAAGGGCCCTAAAGGATCATCCTGCTGAGCTCCGACTTGCGAAGTTATTGATATGTCGTTATAAAATAAACTGCTAGACGTGTGCTAACATTGGCGGAGAAACGGGTAAAAAGATGGCACTCGATTCAAAACTTCCTTGGGAATTGTATCCTTCTCAACGCTATTGTCGCGACACCCGCCATACGGAATCATATCTTGTAACTCTAGTGGTAGAAGTATCTTAACAGGTATGGCAGACGACGCGATGTGAAAGAGACAAAAGGTGCCTGAATCTTACCTTTCGTCTCCTAATGTTTCGCCTATCTCTTTCTCTCGCTCTCGCACACAGCCTGACCTGCATCCGCTGCAGTCAGCTCCACCTGCGAGGCCCTCACGTACCACCTGTGGTTATTAGAGGTATTCTATGACTACACTGCTTGTCACCAAGTATCTCAAATGACTAGAAGGCCATAGGCCACGGTTACGGGATTTCAAGGGGAAATTTACCATATGTGTCCAGTGATGATAAAGTCAGTCCGTTCAGTCAATGCTCCCCCCTTTCCCATAAACTGTGCGCGAATATATCGACGCCTTCGCCAGGACCGCCGATATATTCAGGCTGTCTTCCTCATGAAGACTGGAAGACCGGTCATCCCTATCTACACCGGGTCTCGGATTTCAGACTGCGCTAGCTTCCTTCTGACCGTAACAGCAAGGGGCATTAGAGGCACACGGCCCGACCACTAGCGCCGACAAGCGCACCTTCCGCAACCTCAGCCGCGGAATTGCCAATTGTCAAAGATCACATCCGCAGATGCTCCAGCAGTAGTAACGGATTTGGAATGCGCTAACTTCCTTACTGACCGTTAACAGTAAGGCCCAACTGCTAGCGCGGACAAACGCAACATCCACAATATGATCTGCAGAAGTGCCAGTGTCCAGGGTCACATCCGCAGATGCCCCCAGCACCCCCTTCCGGGCGCCACACGATGTAACTAAGTCAAGATTCAAATCACAGGCTGAGAGGGCAATCAACAAAGAGCTTCAGCAGTTACTTGCACATAGATTCAAACATATAATAGTAGCATATAAGATATTCTAGGGGAATAGATACTGAGAACACGTGGAATGAGTAAAGATTGACTCTTGCAACATTGGGATATTTGGATAGTGAAAATTATAGAGATTTGAGAAACTTAGCTTTAGGGAAACCAGCCCCGGTAGTTTCCCAGCATCCATAAGATGAGTCTCGGCACTCTTAAACACAACTCACTGATTCACTGAGTGAATGGCAAATCTCATCTACCATAGAGTATGATCATGGACAAAACAACTCACTCACCACAGATATTCTACATTCCGGTTTGGGTTGCCAGTTGTGAGCTGTCAAACGTCATCGCGATGCTCGGCATTCGCGACACTCCCGACGGCGGACAGAAGAGACACAAGGGAGCGCGTCCACTCCTGAATCTTCTCCCTAGCTCGGACGGCTGCATCCCTTGGCTGCCGCGGTCGAGGAGAGGCGCCAGTAGTGTCATCAGCATTAATACCATCTGTGTCAATGTTATTAGGCGAGGTTACTCCATCTGGAGTTATCTCTTCAAGGATACCTTCCGTATCGCGTAAGGGATCATGTTCCCCCTCATTATAAAAAGGCATATCGCCTGTATCTTCGACCTCCATGTCGATATTTAAATCTTGAGAATCGTCAAGAACCCTTCTTGAGTCTTCTTTATCCACAGGCGATGGAGTAGTTTCTTCACCTACCACGTCTTCCACTTCTAATGGATACAATTGTGCTATTGAACGAGTAAATACCTTGCTACCTATTTGAACTTGAGCAACACGACACATATTGTCGGCTCCCCTTTTAAGAGATATAATTTTACCCACTTTCCAATCTTCCCTATTCTTATTGTCTCCTTTGATCTGCACCACCTGTCCTTCCGACGGCTCTAACTTAGACGTACACCTCGGTTGTTTGTGAGAGTGTGAGTATCTTTCCCTTAAACTCAATAGGTATCGATTTATAAACATCTTCTTAAATTCTTCAAGTATGGTGATACCCTTCCTCCAACTCTTCACCAAGTCGCACTTTGCCAGTGTTCCTTCAGGTACAGGTCCGTCATTTTTAGCGTCTATGGCTATGGTTCTACCCATAGCAATGAAGTCAGAAAGTCTCAGGACATGGTCCATCTCGTCGTCGACATAAGTTAAAGGTCGAGAGTTTATAACTGCTTCAATCTCTTTGACAACAGTGTTAAGCTGATTATCCGTTAAGAAATGCTTCTGTAGGGTTGTCTTCATGCAAACCTTGACCATACCCACGAGTCTTTCGTAAAATCCTCCAAACCACGGTGCGAGTTGGGGAATGAAACGCCACTTAATCCCTTTATCTATACAATAAGGTTGTGTCATGACTTCCGACATCAACTTTAGATTACTGGCATTGTCAGATGTTATTACCGTAGGTACGTTCCTGGTAGCTATAAATCTCCTTAAAGCAAGAAGCCCTTCTTCCGCGGTCAAATCTCGTACGACTTCCAAGTGTACGGCGCGGACAGCTAAACAGGTAAATAGACAAATCCACCTTTTTTCAGTACCCGCTCTCGTATTGACTAATACAGGTCCAAGGTAATCTACACCTGTGAAAGTGTAGGGTTCGGTATAATTAACCCGTTCAGGCGGTAATGCCGGTGTAGGTGGTAACTTAAAAGGACCACCTCGTTGTTTAACGCATTGAGCGCATTTATTAATGACATGAAGTACTCGCTTTCTTCCTTGAGGTATCCAAAAGTTCTGGCGAATAATACTGAGAGTATGGCTAGCTCCAACATGATAATTGTAATTATGAGTCTTCATAATGATCATATCAGTATATGGACTGACGTGAGGTATTAATATTGGATATCGTTTATCATACGTCCAATTAGCGTATTGAAATCGTCCCTTGCTTCTCAGTATCCCGTCCTCGTCCATGAAGAGACCGAGATTCCTTTTTAAGCTAGTTGCCTTCCCTGCCAGTTCTTCGGGAAAGTGTTTAGCTTGAATCTCTTTTATTTCGGATACTTTCGTATACACGATACCGATGTCTTCATGCGTTGCCTTCCTTGATTCAATACCTGGGCTACCGGTTTCATCCAGATTTCCTCTGTCGATCATGTCTTCATCCTGTGGAGCATTCGACAGACCCTCCCCGGCCAAAAGAGAATTGCTACTCGTTGGGCTGACAGGCCATTCTGCTGAATCCTGTGATAAGAATTCGGGGCCTGCTAGCCATTTCTCAATTTGTTCCTTCGGCTGAGCTGGCCTAGTGGCGACATCCGCTGGATTTAGGTCCGTTGGGACGTATCGTATCTTAAGCTCCTTGATTTTCTTCATTTCTTGAATTCGTCTTGATACGAAAGGTGTTAAAAGTTTATCGGAGTAGTACCAACTAATCACGATCTGACTATCCGACCAGAGGATTTGTTCCGTTATGTTGCCTTGTAGGAACTTTTTAACGTATTGAATCAAGCGGCATCCTATAAGTGCCGCAATCAACTCTAATCTTGGGATCTTAAGGTCGTCCTGGTCCTTGACTGGAACTAAGCGTGACTTTCCTATAACGAAGTTCCTTGTGTTACCCTGTACTATATAAACTACCGCTGCATACGCTTTAATTGAAGAGTCTGCAAAGCAATGGATCGATAGACTCTTATTCCTTAGGTTTTCCACACAGCATCGGGGAACACGGGTTTCTTTCAAGGTCTTAAGTTCCTCCTGTATTTCTTTCCATCTGTCCGCTAAGTCTCCAGATAGAGGAAAGTCCCATTTCACTTTCAGCTTCCACAGATCTTGTAGAAGAAGCTTTGCCGCTACCATAGAAGGTGCCACGTACCCACATGGGTCGTACACCGATGCGATGCACCTTAGAACTCCTCTTTTCGTGCTTGAGTACTCGCGTTCCTTTTGTCTTAAGTGCAGTGTATCTGTCTCTAAGTTCCATTCCAATCCGAGTACTTTAACTACCTTATCTGGACAACTGTCTGGAACTTGTCTCAAGAAATCGCGTGAGTTTGAACTCCACTCCCTCAGGTTCATCGACATCTTTTGGAATTCTTGCTTCGAATTGTTGTATAGGTCGACAGCTTCCTCCACAGTATCTGTGCCAGTTACCAGATTATCTACATATATATCCTGCGCTATACTTCGCACGCTTTCCAAGCTGGATTTTGACAAATGATATTTTATTGTAGCATTCAACAAGAATGGGCTGCTTATCACTCCAAAGGGTACTCTACGGAACCTTAAGTGTAGTACGTTCTCCTTGGTGATTGGTTTCTTCGTGTCCTTGATCCACAGGAACCTGGTGACGTCACGATCCTTATATTGCAAACCTATCTGTAGAAATGCCTTCTCAACGTCTGCACAGATGCCTATACTATGAGATCTAAATTTAAGCAAAATTCCCGTTAATTCTTCTAACATCAGGGGTCCACAGTACAGACATTGATTCAGGCTCTTTTTATCTTTTATTTTCGAAGAGGCATCGTACACGATGCGCATAGGTTTATCGTTTTGTTTGACAAAATGATGTGCAAGATAGTGCACCGGGTGAGTAGAGAGAGTAATCTCATCGTCTGGTACGACCTCTATAATACCTAGTTCCTTTTGTTCCATGATCAGCTGGTCGTACGAAGTCAGTATGTCGGCGTCTAGTCGCTTCATCAGGCCCACCAATCGTCCGAGTGCCAAACCAAAATTGGAGTCCAAGTCAGGAGGGTATTCCACCCATGGCCACGATACTTGATATCTGCCTTCTTCAAATTGGGTTGTCTCGTTGAAGAGACGTATCGCTTCTTCCTCTCGACTTTCCTTTGGAGAGTCGGTTATACCTAAAGACTCAAGTTCCCACAGTTCCTTAAGGTTAACTTCATTTAAGGGTAAATCCGGCTGGATCAGTCCTACGTCTAAGCTGGTTTGAAAGTAAGTGACTACTTCCAGTTCGTTGACAGATTTCATATCTGTTTTCCCACTGATAATCCATCCTAGTTTGGAGTTGACCATATACAGGTTCTCTTGAAGTTCAACTATCTCTGGTAGTAGTATCGAAAAGTAGTAGTCGTTTCCTATGAGCAGATCTACTCTATCGCCTAAAGAACCATCATCCGCTAGATCAAATCTAGATTTCCAGAGTTCCCGTTCAGGTCTCAGATAAGGCACACCTTGCGTTATCATAGGTACCACATTAGCTATAATAGTAATAGCATGTCCTGGCCGTGTCACAATCTGGAACCTAACTCTGGGACTATCAACTTCCTGCGGTATCGTAGAACCGAAAGTAAATATAGTCAAACGACTGTCTTCAATAGTTACAAGTCCAAGTTTCCTGGCCATGCTTTGAGTAATGTAAGTTCGCATGCTACCAGAGTCAAGAAGTGCTCTTCCTTTAAATTGATCGCAATCATTTTCCTTTCTTAGGTTAGTAACCGCTGTCTGAAGTACAGTGAATCCTACGTCATTCACATAACACTGTATGGTAGGATTGGTAGTTTCACTCTTGGCATCATTCTTTCCTTCTCCGTTGATCCTTGGAGGTTTCAAAGGGTCTGCTGACTTCTCTGGTAATACCAGTTTCGGACACAAAGCTGTATGATGCCTACGACTTTTACAAGAAATACAAGAGATCATCTCCTTGCATTTGTACGCTCGGTGACCTTCTTCAAGACATCTAAAACAACGATTTGCTAATCGTATCTTTCTCTGATCTAATGTCCCATATCTATTACATTTATGGTGCGGGTGGTCAGCGTTGCAGAATACACATCCCGATGAAATCTTGCGCCTTTTCCCCTTTGATTCTGCTGGGAACCTTCTATCGCGACTGTTCTCATTACGGCGGTCCTCATTATAACGACTGAACTTCCTCTTGAATCCACGATTGGTATAAGCTGGGGCAGAGGCACTTGAATTCCTTTTACTATCGCTGTTGGCTCTATAGTTACTTGGTCCCCGTTCAGATTTAAATCTTCTAAATGTTTCATTAATATGTAGGGTCTCGGTGCTATAGTTGCCTGAAGTGCCCTCCCCTAGATGGGAAGCGAATCTGTCGGCGTCCTCCTTGGCTGATATTAAGGCCTCCAGTTCCCTCCGAAGCTCCGGTACGGATTCGTCCTTAACCCTCTTTTTCAACTCGTAGATTATCCCTACTGGAAATTTCGCCAGTATGAGAAACCGCAGATAGCTATGACTGGTATCCTCACCCAAGGAACTTAACACTCTCAAGTGTTTTTCAACTTCATTCAAGACGGCCCGACAACTGCTAGTGGAGTCCTCTGCAGACTTGATCTTGCTTAAGGCAGAATAGTGAGCGTCCTTCACTAGCTCGACCCTTCCATATCTTGCTTTAAGAGTACTAACAGCGATGCTATAATTTCTATTGGTCGCTCCTAATCCTTCAATCAACTTCTTCGCTTCTCCTTTCAACGCTGAACTCAGGTACAAAAACTTGTCGACGTCGTTTAATTTCCGGCTGTCCACAAGAGACTGATATTGGTCCCAGAATTGAATCCACTGCAGAATGTCTCCGTGAAATTCTGGCAGGCATAGTTTTGGTAGTTTCCCCGAGACTGGTAAAATACTGTCCCTCGATGAAGTAGTCTTCGCTTGTCTAAGTCGAACTTGCAGCTCACACAAATTTTCTTCGGCTTCGAGTTGAATGGCCGCTATCCTTGACACTTCGTCGACTGCGGGTTCATTGACAAATCGAAAATAGTTGTTGAGGTCAGACTTAAGTCGATTCCAGCCGCTTTCTAGTTTAGAAATACTGATTTCGATTTCAAGAATGAAAGCATCATTCGGGGTATGAGATCCAATTAAATTAACAATCTCCCTCGCCTTAATAATTAAACGTTGCAGATGTGAAGAGCTTATTCCAAGACTTGACATTAAACTCTCTTCCATGTTGGTAAGTTCGGTTATTGACCTGCAATAAACACACCCCAAAAAAAATAATAATAATACAGGTGTATCAACTCTTGAGTAGATACCGCACACAACACACGAAAGGAAGATAAGTATTAAAAGCGACAGCATGGTTTTATATTGCTTGGCCATACGCGGTTTATAATATATTAGGTGTATACAATGCGAAAAATTCCCCAAACATTGCTATAACAAAGGCGCATGCACCACCGTTTAGCTTTATGAATGAATACCGCAAGCATCATCAGTAGTCCAGCATAACTTGAACCTCTATCTTAAACGATCTCTTAGCTCCTAGGGTTCAATATTAAACTGGTCGAAAGCGCATCCCCATTGCTGGTGAACAGCCAACCATGGCTTCACATAATTGTAAGTCCTTAATAAGTTTTATAATATTCAATCAAATGTGACAATAAACAAATGTGGAAAGTAATTTTTCGTATACATTATAAACCAAATAATAAGTATTGTTCGGTTGCTTAAGTTGCAATTTAATCATAATAACCTATATCAGTTTGAGTGAATGTGTCTTTATTACACCACTAATTAGTGAGCAGTGAATATATTTGATGCTAATGTGTGGCATAATAATTTTGATACGGAAAAATAATAATTATTTTATTTATTTATATCACAAATATGTGCATATGGCCAGAATGGTGTTGATATTCTACATAATCACAAATAATTACCACTAGAAATCAATTGTAACATAAAATAGGTATCACAAAATAATTCACACAACCTATAAAGATCTCACAAATAATATGACATAGTCACCATAAATTTTACCTACAAACCATGTATGTAAGTACCCAGGTGAATATAAACACAAGAAAATTATTGAAAAGAAATAATAAGTTCATAAATATTACCAACACAATATAACACAGAAACAATAAATTCCGTAATACAACTCAATTTGTCTTACAGAAAAGTGAGTCTTCACCAGTACCTGATTCTGACCATTTGTGTATCAAGTGGTTTAGTAATTCTATTAGAAATTAAGTTCAACTGGAAATCAAATCAATAATGGTAATACCCAAACTAGATTGATATGAACAATATGAACGCTGCCAAAGATTTAACCAAATCGATTCAACTAGTATAAGGCTTGGTAACCTAGCCTGTTACTCTACTGTTTACTTTATGTTAAATATCAATTATCATACACCATTGATTATTAGACCAACGTAAAATCTTACTACCAACTCAATTACTAGTTAATAAAAAAAAAATGGAACTTATATTCAGATCTGTATGGGATCCCAAAGTAATTTGACGCTTCATATATCTCAAATAATAATTTTAATACCCATACTTACTATAGATTGAACATTGTAAAATTTTGAGAAATATACCTTTTTGTATTTGTATTTGTATTTTGTATTTGCAAATATATCTAATTGTTGAATTCATTTTATATCAAGCAATTATTTATTCAAAACTCATTATATATTTCAACCGAATCAAATCATAAGATCAAACATAAAATCTCAATACTTCCGGCAAAGGATAAAATAAAATGTCTAATCAATACTAATCATAGATAATTTCAAATATTATCACAATAGGTAGCAAATTCTAGATATATTATTTATTTGTTTATTGTAACCATGTTCATTAAATGCAATAGATTTCAATATTCCAATTAGTAGGTACACGGAAACCCTGTTAGGGCACAGCAAGTTGTCTTATTTTAATTTATGATTCTAACTATTAACTATTAATCTCGTGAATATCATATGCTTAAGGTAAAGTTACCATTGAATGGTTGGGTGATCAACAAGTTTTATGCCGTTCAGTGAAATTATATAAGACATAGTAATTACTCTTAGTACTTATTTCATGTAGCTAGGAATTAAGACTTATGAAAAAGCTTGAGAAAGGAGAAGCAGAGACATGGCATCAAGTAGTTATCCGCGGCGCAGATTCGCAAAAGAAAGACCATAATATATCACAGGCAAAGCATCATTCAGAACATGAGGTTAGCACACATATACACAGTACCAACTCGTTGTTTCACAAACCGTGCTCACAAAGTTCGATAACGAATACGCTAAAAATCCGTGTAATGAATGTCGTACTTACAATAGGGTAAGATGGTATGTCGCCTCAGACACTACCGGGCCGACGTGACTGGCAGAAGATTGGAAGTTGTAGATCTGTGGGGCGGCTAGCGGCCTATGAGTATGAAACAAGACACAATAGAACAAAATATACCCAAATTAAACGTAGAGTAACCTATATGCGCGAACAAAACTCGACGTACTTCTGTAACTCGTCAAAATAAAGTTCCCACCAACAAAGTGTCTAGTTTTGAAAATGGAACTCGTCGCCACGCTACGATCTCGACAGAATCTTTGGGTTTTCCCACTTTTGAATAAGTTATCATCTCGCCGCCTCACAAATGTTACTTGTTTTCAATCCTGTACCTACTGAACATGAATTCAAATCTCTAAGAGCAATTTAAATCACTTACCTCGCAGTAAAAGAAATCACTATCTGTTATACAGTAGCAGCTAAGTTCTGGGTTCTGGATTCAAGAGAAGACAAAATGGCTGCTTATTTGCACCCTCGTATACAGGAAATAAAACGCGGGAATCAAATTAGGGAATTCTACTGACATCCTACATGACATCCTACATGACATCCTAAACTAAACCTTCCTGTCATACTAATACAGTTGACGCCCTTATGACCCTACTGAGAAATATTACGAATATTCTCGTAGATAATAAAAATGAACTGACTTGCTGAAACTTAGGAAAATAGATTAATTAATTAATGACAATAAATAAAATTTAACCATAATTTTATTTTTATTTAAACAACATTTAAAAAGTCGCTGTATTTACATAAAAACCGATACATCGATATGCCGTGTTTAGCCAATCACACTCCGCTTAGGGTACGCTCTCGTAAAACCGCGAAAATTCAACTTATGTACTAACTTATCAGATTAACGTAATTATAGCATAATTTCAAGATTTACACTTCTAATGAAATTCAATACCATGTTTCTTATTCCATATGCTGCATTATCCTCGCATAAACATCTTTTTGACGAAATTAAAATATTCATTGTAACGCTAGAAACTGGTTCCAACTGCCATCTACCGACAGACCTTCTCACTACAGCTCCCAATTCCTTTTCCGGGTAAATAATAGGTGGCACTCTCTGTCCTATCCAAACATTGTCGTAATATTTGGAAAATACAATAATAATTTCGCCTGGCGCCAGTGGCGTCAAGTTTGAATTTATTAGGTATCATCATGGGTTCGTAACCTCGCCCTTGAATTAATTTCTCTTCTCAATCAAATTAATTACAATTGTATTTCGTATACGAACACTGTAATTTCGTAAAAGTTCTTTTTAGGGTGAAATATTCTCGTTCCTCATATATATATATGTATAGTGCTTCGCAATCATTGATTTAGGCATAGATTCACACATCCAAGCCATCTTCCACCATGTCGCGACACCCGCCATACGGAATCATATCTTGTAACTCTAGTGGTAGAAGTATCTTAACAGGTATGGCAGACGACGCGATGTGAAAGAGACAAAAGGTGCCTGAATCTTACCTTTCGTCTCCTAATGTTTCGCCTATCTCTTTCTCTCGCTCTCGCACACAGCCTGACCTGCATCCGCTGCAGTCAGCTCCACCTGCGAGGCCCTCACGTACCACCTGTGGTTATTAGAGGTATTCTATGACTACACTGCTTGTCACCAAGTATCTCAAATGACTAGAAGGCCATAGGCCACGGTTACGGGATTTCAAGGGGAAATTTACCATATGTGTCCAGTGATGATAAAGTCAGTCCGTTCAGTCAATGCTCCCCCCTTTCCCATAAACTGTGCGCGAATATATCGACGCCTTCGCCAGGACCGCCGATATATTCAGGCTGTCTTCCTCATGAAGACTGGAAGACCGGTCATCCCTATCTACACCGGGTCTCGGATTTCAGACTGCGCTAGCTTCCTTCTGACCGTAACAGCAAGGGGCATTAGAGGCACACGGCCCGACCACTAGCGCCGACAAGCGCACCTTCCGCAACCTCAGCCGCGGAATTGCCAATTGTCAAAGATCACATCCGCAGATGCTCCAGCAGTAGTAACGGATTTGGAATGCGCTAACTTCCTTACTGACCGTTAACAGTAAGGCCCAACTGCTAGCGCGGACAAACGCAACATCCACAATGTGATCTGCAGAAGTGCCAGTGTCCAGGGTCACATCCGCAGATGCCCCAAGCACCCCCTTCCGGGCGCCACACGATGTAACTAAGTCAAGATCTGAGAGGGCAATCAACAAAGAGCTTCAGCAGTTACTTGCACATAGATTCAAACATATAATAGTAGCATATAAGATATTCTAGGGGAATAGATACTGAGAACACGTGGAATGAGTAAAGATTGACTCTTGCAACATTGGGATATTTGGATAGTGAAAATTATAGAGATTTGAGAAACTTAGCTTTAGGGAAACCAGCCCCGGTAGTTTCCCAGCATCCATAAGATGAGTCTCGGCACTCTTAAACACAACTCACTGATTCACTGAGTGAATGGCAAATCTCATCTACCATAGAGTATGATCATGGACAAAACAACTCACTCACCACAGATATTCTACATTCCGGTTTGGGTTGCCAGTTGTGAGCTGTCAAACGTCATCGCGATGCTCGGCATTCGCGACAGCTATTGAAGGTATTTTTAATTTCAATCTTTAGAATAACGGAACCCGTATCTCCATTCCCAAGATCAAAAGCTCTTGTGGCGTGTATGGCCACCTTACAACCTTGCACAGTTCCGAAACCTATCTGAACTGGTTGTAGGTAACCCGCCATTGCCTCTCTAACTACCCGGCAGCCCAGTTTAGCCATCAGGCGACGCAGATTGTAGCCTATGGCTATCGGCCGAATCCCCCCGTCCTTTATTGAGAGCACAGAGTGAAGCTCCATACAAGTAGGGGCAAACCACGGGATTGAGAGAACCTTATAAAAGGTAATTACAGAGTTTCGCTATGCAATCGACTAACCGAGGACCATTGCTGCAAGCCGAGGGCGAAGTTAGCTCTTTGATATGTTGTGGCCGCAAACCATCCAAACCAGACGCGGACCCACTATAAAATGAACCTAACGCTTTTTTCACCTCAACCGGTGTAACTGAAATTGAGGGACCAGTACCATCAGGCTCCGGCGGGAACACAAGCGGCCTAGAAGGGGATGGATGTTTCTCCCACAGAGATCCAATTGTCGCATCATTTCGGGGACTCAGCGACGAGTCCGATAATAGGAGTCGAACTGCACCTCTCAAATCACCGTTATTTACTTTGCTGCTCTCTACATGCCTATAGATCGGCCTCGGTTTACGCGAATGTCAAGGATTTCTTTGTATCGCTTTCGGGAACTAAAATCGTGCAACCACCGAAGCTATACGGATTGTCGAAAGTTCACAAGCCAAACGTGCCTTTGCAGCACTTGTAAGTCAAATTGCTTCTTTTACGTACTATCTGGCGAAGCATGTAGCATTGGTGTTGCAATCGCATGTGGGTGGCTAGACTTCTTTCGTGAACGACTCTCGTCACTTTGTGAATATTCTCAAGGATGTAACGTTGGAACC
This sequence comes from Epiblema foenella, assembly GCA_963556455.1. Lineage (NCBI taxonomy): Eukaryota > Metazoa > Arthropoda > Insecta > Lepidoptera > Tortricidae > Epiblema > Epiblema foenella. The sequence continues at coordinate 14,232,173 of OY747102.1, forward strand.
AGAGGATATAATGGTGAGTTTTGATGTAGAATCTCTATTCACCAATATTCCCGTTAGTGAATGTCTAGACTTCGTCAGAAGAGTGCTTGCTGATAACGGGATGCCGGAGTTAATCATGGTGTTGCTAAGAAACTGCTTGGGGGGTAGCTACTTTTTATAGCAGATAAAATTACCTCCAGATTGATGGTGTTGCTATGGATAACCCTGTGGTTACGGTTTTGGCAAATATCTGGATAGAACATTCGAAGCCACGGTAGATCTGCAAAAATAGGCAGTGAAGTTATGGAAGCGATATGTTGATGATGTCTTATGCATAATGAAAGGTGGGAAGCAGGAAGTGGAGGAATTAATCCAGCATCGCAATTCCATTCACGCGAAAATCAAGTTTACATATAAATTGGAATCCGAACGCTGTTTGCCTTTTTTACTTTATAATACTTTATACAGTTATATAACACAGGATCTATGTGACCCTGAAGTTTTAGAGAGTGAGAAGGCGCATATTGAGAAGATCCTTAAGTGGAATGGGTACAAGGTGGACAGTTGACAACCCAGACGGAAGCCTAAAGGAAAACATCCTGATGTTCCGAGGCATCCAGCGTACGTGCCTTATGTGAAAGGGGTTACGAAGAAAATAGGTACAGTAGAAGAAAAGTACTCTATTAAAACCGTACACGTGCCGTTATCCAACATCATGGGGCCTCTAAGATCGCCAAAGGATGCCCTCATAAAAGTTATAAATCACCTGGCGTTTACAAGATTGATTGCAGTTGTGGGAGTTCCTACATTGGTGAGACTAAGCGAACCATTGCGGAGAGGGACAAGGAACACATAACAGCTGTCAAAAATCGTCAGGTGAATAAGTCTGCCATAGTCGAGTTTTTACTGGAGTCAGGACCAAACTACTGAATTGAGCTGCATAAACCGAAAGTCCTGTCTACAGAACGTCATTTCTACAGTAGAAAATTACGTGAAGCCGTTAAAATCAAAAACATCGTAATTTCAACCAGGATAACCGTTTTAAGATTTCATCGTGGAATCCAGTAGTCAATAAGATGAAGCGTGAAAATACATTGTTAGTGTTGGGGTGGTGGTGTTGTGTATCGAGCGAGTGACAACCCTAGTGTAAAAGTGTTTAACCCTTAAATGCATGGTGTAGGATGCATCCTACATAACCAAAACATGGTTAGTGTTTGAAATCTAGATATGTATGTATTATGTTCTTGTATGATTTTGCAAGAAAAACTAACGCATTTTCACATTTATTAACGATTTGTTGGCAAAACTGAATATAAAAAAAGTTATAAATGTTTTTAACCCAAATGGCGGCAATTTAGAAAAAGTTGAATATTGAAGGTTTTCTTCGACTGTGTTTAGTGGTTTTTAACTAAGTTAGTAATTATTTTCTATTACTATTCTGTAACTCATTTCATAACGATTTTACTCTTACAAACTTTAATTAAGGTCTCAGCCAGAAAGTAAAGAATATTTACATATTTGATCTTGTAGGATCTAGCCTACATTATGCACTCCCGGCACTTTGCAATTACTATCGGCACTATCGAAGTTATTCTCGTTGACAAATTTAACTCGTACATTATTTAGATATTTTTACTATACCCGTGAATAAGTTTTTTTTTATTTCATTTTTGGCAAAGCTTTTATCGCCGACTGTACTTTTCTTTCAACAGTCATCAACTGCTCACCGTGGCGTTTCTAAAAAACCCTAAAACGATGGGTTTCATTACAGAGTTCCTATGCCCTCCTTCTTGCTCCATCATCAGATCAGCTCTGTGTCATCATAATATTGGATTGTCACGTGATATACACACGTGTGCAAAATTTCAGCTCAATTGGTTAAAGATATCTGCCTCAAAATTGAGTTGCAAGATTCCACCTGAACAAATATAGGTACATATTTAAATATTTACATACATAGTTACAGTGCAAGTTATATAAAAGCTTTTAAAAAACGCGAAACCTGATTTTGGTTGCATGGGAGTGCATCATTTAAGGGAAACGACGTGTTATTATATTAATTACGTATATTACAGGGCTATTTGATTTTGCGGGGAGTGCATGATGTAGGATGTATCCACATTTTGGATAGTAGTACAAAATTCACCCAAAATATGTCTTTAGATTTTTTTTCGTATTTTTCTCGTGTTTTTTACGCCATTAGGTATCCACATTCTTTTTTTTGAATTGGAAAAAAAAATCATGCATTTAAGGGTTAATAAAGACCAAGTGAGGGTAGTTCTCAAAACCCGTACGGCTAAAAGATGTTGATACCCACTCGCGCTAGTCAGCTCGCGACCACGGATGTTGTGATACATTCGATTAAGTTCCGTTTTCCAATAATAATGTGTGAAAATAGTGTAAGTTTGAATCAATATAGTTATTAATTGTTGCAGATATTAATGTCGACTATGAAACATACTGAGAAAAGTATAGTATACAATCTTTTGAAACCATGGCTCCAAGACGGACTGCTGCTAAGCAATGGTAATTTATTTACAAATATGTGTAGAGACAAAAAGTTGATACATACCTAGAATCCGCTCACGCTATCTCTTCAGCAAATAATTTGGCAACCTGTGCATTACACGTCATATTTGTATAGAAATGTGACGTTTGATGTAGTGTTGCCAAATTATTTCCTTTTTTATGAACCTGACTGTGGCTTTATAGGCCAGGAGAGTGGCCTGGGGAAAATCCACGGGAAACCTCCGACACGACCACGCGGGTGGTTTAAACACTGGAATACTTTAAGTTTTTGCGCTCCAGTGAGATTGGTTGAACGGCTTCAACTAAATCTGATGTGTGAGTGGAATCGTGCTACTGGGAGTTTTGTCGCTGGTTCACTAAATCTAGACTCGCTGAGACGGACTGACTACCCGATATGCGGCGGTACCGGGACGAATAGGGACTATATGTGTCTCGTCACATGAAGAGGGCCCATATAGACTCATCCAAGTGGGAGATACTGGCAGAAGGCCGGTCGCAGTGGAAAAACACTGTACACATACAAGTCCGTGAGTTTGAAGCCACGCGGCGTATAGAATTGGACGCAAAGCGCGACGACCTGAAAGCAAGACCACCTGCGGCCATTCAATATTATGTCGGAGGGGAGCAACGAGTGTGGACGCACGTTCACTGCCAAAATTGGCTACATCAGTCACCAGAGAGCACACCAGCGACGCTCACAACAGCAGATAACAGTCACTGACCGAACACGGCCAAGGGATGATGATGATGATATGTGTCTGTGTTCTATCATCGGATAGTGCGGCTTGTTAGCCTTAATTAATCAGAAAAAAATACGAAAACGAGGTATACTTGGTCCCATTCACCCCGAGGTCCGTCGAACACTAAGTCTATAGTATATTGTTTTATTTACTTATTTACATTAATAAATTCTTATATTAGGTTTGACAGATAAGCGCACAATGAGGGCTATCGTTTTTGTGCTCACCAGTTGGCGCCACTGTCGAATAAGGTCCAGCTGTCAAAAATTATTATTGGTTATTATGGGCATGAGGACGAAGTTTGCATTTAAATCATGTTTAAAACCTTAAAACCGTATCGTAAAAATATCGAACATTGTAGCGCAGTCCCGTTTTGTTCGGAAAAAAAGGAGGAAATAAGTTTCCGAAAGACAAAACTGTCTCAAAGCACAGACAGTCATTGACCCGTAACTCATATTTACCATAATCAAGCTTAGGTATTGCAAAATACTCACCATATTGTTCCAATTAGACATTAACCCGCGTACCGCAACCACAAAGAGTGACATTTGACATTTCGGAGACCTTACGCTACACTAGCGCTTCTAGCGGCGAATTCATACGCGATAGCCCCCATTGTGTCAGTAATTTGCGGTTTAGTAACTCTACTGTTGTATTTACCCCAATGAATGTTAGCATATTTTCCTATCAACATACATCCAAAGAATGTTTTGTAGATAATTTTATAAAAATCATTTTTTCCTTTAACGGTTTTCTCCTAGCTTTAGCAGTTTTCAATAACATTTAAAAAAACTACGAATGGGGACACAAAAGAGGGAGTGGGAAGGGAAACTAAAGTTTTTGAACAGTCTTTTTCTTTCAAAGCACATATATGAACGGTTTCGTGCTTTCTGCCAGAAGGGTCCGTATTTCGAGCTAACATTTTAAACATTTTAAAAACTTCACCCATACGGATATATACGCATTATTTATACATGGGAAAAATCGAGTTATATACCTACTTAAAGTGAGAAACTTGGTTGTGTGTAAAATATTATAAAATTGTAAATAAATATTATGTCGATTTCTATGATTCTCCTTGATTGGACCATGTATACATTTCCTAGTCCATTGATGGCGAATTAGCGACTCAGCGGTTCAATCAAGGTGACCCTGGTCCAAAGAAGGTAATTAACAGCGCGAAAATCCCTTTTCTTGTTTTTTTCCGAGTATATGATACTTTATTCAGTTGTATTTATGTTAAAGCATAAACATATTTCATGAGTAGAAATTATCAAACATGTATTAGTTACATACTTACATAAATTGTGTCGGTAGATTATAAGGCAGCGAAGTTAAGTGGTCCAATCATAGCGACTCTCCCCTAGCTGACGACGAGATTTACTCGGTTTAGTACGTATAATATTTCCAAAGAAAACGGTGTTTTCCCGGGAATAGGAGATAGATCGATTTTACATCCCCATAAATAGGGGTTTACGGGAGACGTATAAGCGATCGTAAATATCATTAAAATCGTTGAAGCCGTTTCTGGGAACTCAATTACAACTAAATATATACTTATTGCTCGTTTTATAGTAAAAATACATAACGGTTTTCGGTATATTTATTAGCTATCGCTGCGTGCTATAGTTACCGCGTCATGGTCTCAAATTTTGAATTCACAGGTGAAAAATGGCAAACTCGTCGAAAAATCTTGACGCCCACTTTCCACTTCAATATCCTGCGGCAGTTCAGCTTGATTCTGCAGGAGAACGCCCAGCGCTTCATTCAGGCGCTAGAAGTACCGGCAGGGCAGCCCTGCGATGTGGTGCCTGTCATATCAGAGTTGACACTCAACTCTATCTGTGGTGGGTATAAGAATGGCTTTACGCAAGAATGATACTTCATTTTCTTGGACGTGACATGGAATCAAGTTATTTAAATGGGGCTATTTATTATACTCAAATGTTCTTTATATCCGGTTGTTGTGGCGATGACCATCGATTATTATTATATTCAAATGTTTTATTCAATAGACTAGTTTATGACAGACACCTACTAGCTTTTGCCTACGACTTCATCCGCGTTATTTCTGCTTCCTATTTAATTCCTTCGAGGGATGACTTTCAGGATAAAAAGTATTCTATATGTAAATCCAGGTTATAAACTCATTGTATACCAAGTTTCATCATAATCCGTTCATCCGTTTTTGCGTGATTGAGCAACAAACATCCAAACATCTATTAACTTTCGCATTTATACCTAATATTAGTAGGATAGTAGGATTAATGTATTACTGCAGTATTACAACGATCAGGGCCGGTATTTCATTTGAGTAATTTGACAGAAGAGACGTCATTCATGTTTCTGTCTTTCTAGATCAGAATTATAGAGATATCAGAGTGGGTTATGATATGTCCTTTCCCCCTCTGTTATCATCTTATGTAGATGAGGGCCCTTGCGAATTCACTTCGACCCAATGGGATCTTTTGTGCAATTGCCCCCTCCTTTATATATACCTACTCCAAGCTGCTCTCCAACCTTTCCACAAACCGGATGATGGAGCTCAGTGGGAGTACTCTGAATTCCTCTGGTTCTGAGTAGCCCTTGTCAAATCATTTATTCTTTTTATGGTAAGGGCGTGACATAGTCTCGTCATCCTCGCCACCCATCCTACAATTTATGTTGTCTGTTAGTCCCATCTTAGGCAAGAATCCTTTGACCCCGAAGTGACCTGTAAACACCCCAGATATGATTCTGAGCTGCTTCCTGCTGAATTATAAAAATCTCCTCCAGCCCAGCCAGCCAGCCAGGTCCAGCTTGAGTCCACTCCTTCAATGAAGAGCTTTAACTTCTTTAAGCCGGCCTCATTTCCCCATTCATGTTGGTGTTTGGTTTTGGCGTAGGCTTTCAAGGCCGATGTTATGATTCCCTGCGAGCTGCTGCAAATTGGCCTTTGGACCTCATTCTTGCAAGCTCATCTGCTTTTCATTGCCGATGAATGGATGAATGCTTTTTCGAGCCCTGGTATCCATACTAGTTGCACCTTATTGTGCCTGCCAAGCTTATATATATATAGATATATAGTCCCCCCTCTGGTCTGTCTGTCTATACTTTCCTGTGCACTGAAGACAGTCGCAAATCCCCCATGAGCTACTGCTATAGTGATTGGCATAAATGCGTGCTCTCGTACCGGATTCCATTTTTTATCCGTCTATGTACCAGATCTTGTCTTTGCCACCAGAACTTGGTGGTTCTAGACCTTCTGCCCATTCTGCTCTTGAAGAAACTTTTGTAGTAAAGCCCTTATGGGTTGCATTGTATTTGTTATTCTGTCTAAGAAACTGTCTAATGTCCGTGTCTGTGTGTTTAGTCTTCGGCTCGCTATCGCTCCACAGCCCAAGAACCCTCAGACTGTAGAGCGATTTGCTCGCTTTGGACTTGATCACCGTGTGAAGCAGCGGTAGGTCCAGTAGTACTTCTAGCGCCGCCGTTGGCGTGGTTCGAAACGCCCCTATTATAGCCATGCATAATGTCCTTTGCACCTTCATCAGGGCATCTCTGCATGTGCTCTTTATAGTCCTTGGCCACCATACCAGGCTTCCTTATAGTAATATGGGTCTCACCATTATTATGTAAATCCATTTCAGTACCTTTGGGTTCAATCTCCTCGGTTAAATTACGTGGTTGGAATATCTACTGGCCCTGGTATGTGTTGATATAAGAAGTATCCTTTACATATAAGTAGGTATAAAGTTTATGTTTGGTTTGGCCCTACAGATTTAGCAGTAGATTAAACCCATTAATTCTACTTAGTTCACTTCTGATACACACTTTTTTGTCCAAATAAAGTAAAAAAAAGTGGAGCATGGTCTAATTCAATAACACCAAAATGGCACAAATTGGGTATTTGACACATGTTAAAAAAATCTATAGTGTTATATAGATAGAAAACCATCAAATTATCACAATAAATAGTAAATTAAACAAATTAATCAAAATCATAAAATATGAGACTTCAACTATTAGCAAAAAAAATGTATTTTTTTTTAATAGAGCACATGTAAATTGAAAATTACCAATAGAATTCTCATGAAAGTAGAAATTGTATGTTAATATTTCACGACTAAAATGGCAATTGGATCATTCTACTTTTTCATGACCAGTTTTCTATTACAAAATAAATCTATGATAGGTATTGAATTAGTGTGCAAAAATAGGATATCGAAATAGTATCTGAACCTAATAAAAGAAATGTATAGGTAGAAATACATAAATATTATTAACATATTGCTTTAAAAGGTGGGTCACACAGTGATAAAAACTGTTTTTTCATACAAATAGTGAGACATCCAAGGTCGAGTTACTTGATTTATGAATATTAGCTGTGATTCGCTAATTATGAAAACTATCGGAAGTGATACTTCAATTAAACCTCTTTCTAAATAACGGTACAAAAATATGAAGTGAGTTCCAAGTATTCCAAAATCTGCATTAAAAGTGTCTGAAACCTATGTACATGAAAAAGTAGAATGGCCCAAATTACTCGTTTGTCCATACAACGGGATTACGACGCGATTACACTGTGACGTCACATTCCACTGCCTGTCAGTATAGAGCGTTTTCAGTGTTCATCAGCTATGCTGCACTTTACCTCTCGTTTTCGTCTTTTGTGTTGCTCTATTTGTAGTAGTCTCAAATCTTGTTCGAACGACACCATAAAAAAATTGTAGTCAAATATCAAAATCGCGCCCGAGAGCCCAAAATAATGTATTCTTCTCTTGCAGAAACCGCAATGGGAACTCAATTGAATGAACACGAGACCAAAGCCGCGAGATCTTACAAAGACGCGATATATAAAGTTGGCCATATAATTAGCACCCGGTTCGCGCGGATATACTTACTCTCTGATTTCATTTTTAATTTAACATCACAAGGCAGACTCCAGAAGAGGATTTTGGAAATAATTCGACGCTTCACTAAAAAAGTCATAACTCAAAGAAAAATAATGCTTAGCAATGCTGATCCGATAAGGGTTGAAGAAGAAGTTGACGATATTCATATGAAGAAGAAGAAAAAAGTAGCCATGTTGGATTTACTAATATCAGCTGAAAAAGACGGCTTGATTGATAGTACAGGCATCCAAGAAGAAGTCGATACATTCATGTTCGAAGTAAATATTCGTAGAAATACTTGCCCGCTCTATCACAGCTCGAGTAACTTTTTTGTTTCTAACTAAGAAATTGCCATTCCAAAACCGTCACTAAGTTTTTTGAACCACTGACTTATAGCATTAGACGAATGTTTCGGGTTATCTTTCTGAAACATAAACTCCTGTCGAAATTCCGGTATGCCCAAAAAGATACTGTTAAGTTTTTGTTTCCACGAGGTCTCCCCATATCGATGGCTTGCCTATGTAATTCAACTCTTTCAAATATAGTATGAAACTCAATTTCTAATCAACAGTCAAGTGACGGCCCCAGAATTCTAGAATAAAATTGTTCGCAGGGCCATGACACCACGGCATCGGGCTTGACATTCTGCTTGATGTCGTTAGCCAATCACAATGATATACAGGTTTGTACATTTTTAATATACGGGTTACAGGGTATACATCAGGTTTGTTTTGTAAAATTTTTAGTAATATATCTGGTAATAGACAAATATAAGTAATGTAGTAAATACGTAAGTATTAACATTCCGCTCGAGGATGGCCGAAAAGCATTCATTCAAATCATTACCTATTTATTTAATAGGTTACCACTGTAAATAAAAAGACCGCCATAATATATTTTACAGGACAAAGCTGTGACAGAAATTGTAGACTTACTTGGCGACAGCGACCGCACTATTACCATGGAAGACCTCAACCACATGCCTTACCTGGACCGATGCATTAAGGAATCACTACGAATGTATCCTCCGGTGCATTTTATTAGTCGCAAATTGACGGAAGATGTAAAGCTGAGTAAGTAATCACTAATCACTCGATTACGATTAACAAATCACTAAATCTAATTAATAGTGATCTATTTAATTATTATTTTATTTTAGAATGAGGTCTAGTGTATTAAAATATAATGTAATGTTCAAACACAATGTATTATTGTTTATGAATTAAATAAATGAGTGAATGAAAAGTATAGATATATAGAAAGGCTATAACTAAACCTAGAAAAAGACAATGTATGAAAACTAACTTTATCGTTTCCCCTGCCTATAAATAAATAGCAGAATCTTTAACATGCAACATTTACCTACATTTGCATCATGTTACGCCATCCATCGTCTAACTTCTATGATAGGTACAAATACACGTCAAGAATAAAAACCGGTCAAGTGCGAGTCCAACTCGCGCACCGAGGGTTCCGTACACACACACACATATGTACCGGTACCGACTCAATTCATTCAGGAAAAATCTCAACAATATGGTGTAGAAATTGAATGCCATGGGTCATGGGTACAGCGCCATCTATCGGCAAATTTGTTACAAATGTAAGCGACTGAATAACTTAGTATGTATGGTTGGTTTTTAAAGGGTGTAATGTAATGAGTGATATAACCTGAACCGATTTTTTTGAGATAAGGTGCATAATCGCGTAGGAATTTATAAAACAAAAATACATGCAACGGTGATTAAATTACAAACTTAGTGAAGGAATGTTTTTGGATGATAAAAAAAAGAAAGCCTAGATAGAGCTACAGTTATATTTTTCCTGTAAAACATACATTGATACACATGTTATGTAATAATTTCATATTTTTTCCTTGGTAAATGTAGGAGATAAGGGGAGGAGCGGTATTTTTTTACATTATCCCTCATAAATCGAAAATGAGTCTACGTCAAAATAAATAAAAAAATGTAAACTCAAGCCATTTCATATGACGTCCCACTTGACATATTCACTAGACTTTCAAATTTTGAACCACTGTCATTTTTCAAAAAAAAAAAAACATATTCTATGCATCTGGGTTACCCTTCTTTATAAGTTTATAACTATTCCAAATTTCAAATCGATAGCAAGTAGTTCTTAAGATAATTAGCGACAGACAGACAGACAAAGCGAAACCATAAGGGTTCCTTTTTTACCATTTTGGTACGGATCCCTAAAAATTAAGAGAGAAAAAAGACAATGCATAATACTTAGTCATCTAAAAGATTAGGCGACGAATAAATAGCTCTGCCCAAAAATGACAGATATTAAACTTACAAAATCGATAAACTTAGTTATATACAAGGGTGCAAATTGAAACACGAGCTAGCGAATGGATTCTAGGGTTGAACTACGAGCTATAGCGAATGGATTCTATGGTAGAACCACGAGAGAAGAGAGTGGTTCGAAAATATAATCCTGAGCGAAGCGAGTGGTTGAAAAATAGAATCCCGAGCGTAGCTAGTAACACACGAGACGTAAAATAACTTTGCAGCCGTGTATAACACGAATCTTTTCACCTCACTAGAGCGAGGAAAAAGAATTTATGGTTAGATGCCCGGGGTCCACTACCTAATCCCGAAATTTGGCGTAGGTACCAGTTTTTTTTAACACACGCTGCATTGCTATAAAATTATTGGTGCTGGACTGTTTTGCTATCTTTTTTTAAAGAATAAAAGGGCTTTCCGAGCTAGTGAGGTGAAAAAATTATTATATCAACATGCTTAGTACAAGCATCCACTGTTCAAATCTTTCTCGACACAACTTAATACACTTCCATGATACCTATAACTTAGATTCATAACAACAACGCGCAGTCGGATATACAGATATGTAGGTAGGTTACCTTTTGAATTACCCATGACAAAATTTTAGCTAGCACATTGCTATTTCCAGGCAAGAAGTACGATGTTCCGGCTGGAGTACATTGCCACATTTCCATCTATGACCTGCACCACCGCGAGGACCTGTACCCCGAGCCTTCTCGGTTCGACCCCGACCGATTCTTGCCAGAGCGATGTGCCGGAAGACACCCCTACGCGTATATCCCGTTCAGTGCGGGGCCTAGGAACTGCATTGGTAATTAATAGTAGTTACTAGCGTTCACCTATACACAAGACTGTATCGTTAAGTATAAATACAGATAATACAGTCTGACTGTTACTATGCGTATTATTTATAATTACGATGTTCTGAGATTATGATCTGTGAATGTGTTTAACAATTTCATCTGATATAATGTGGTTAACTTTTGTATCTTAGAGACTTTATGAGTAGGTGTGATGCTTTTAAAAACGTCTAGAATAATATTTCGGCCAAGCCTATTGCGCTGGCTGAATTCGAGAATATTTTAGCAAATCCCATGTTAAATAAAAAAATATGGTTTAATATGCTGCCAAAACATGTTAAGTATGTAAGTGTCTCCTTCATGCTTGCCCAATTGAGAATCAGTTGAAGTCATAAGTTTATAAATTTTGCATGTCCAAATATTGGCGAGATGTGCTGATCCTTAACAAAGTTGTTCCACCTTATTGTTAACCATGTCTCAAGCAAATAAAATTTCATTTCATTTCATTTATACTTTTACGTAAAAGCGATCATTTAGGTTCCCATGAACTTCTGGGGCAAGCGGTAGGACGGAAACTAGCCAACGATATCAGCCTGGCGTCGAAACATCGGTAGAGCACGTTAATAGAAACGCTCCTTGATATTTATGATAGACGTCAAAATCGGAGTTGTAATGAGTGATATCAGTGATATGCCATATTCTTAAAATGGCCACCACAAGTGTCCAAGCCATTTTTTAACCAAAAAATCATTAGGCTATGCAGAGATATTTTACTTTACGAATCATGTGTTATTGCGGTTTGCGTAGAATGAAATTTATTTTGTGTAACGTTGTCTTGTTCGCTAAAAGTAGTTAGAATAGAAATACCGCTAGGTAAAGTTGTATTTCTAATTAACGATACAGTTTTTATGACGCGTAGACGACGGCAAAATATGAATTCTCATGTTTTTTAAAAACAATATTCTAAAAAACCGGCCAAGTGCGTGTCGGACCACGCACAATGAAGGGTTGCGTACCAACACCTACTAGTCCACATTTAAAATCCAATCCAATACATTGAATCTAAAAAGTCGTATCTTCATAGGGAACTCACGGCACTTACGACCTTTTGTTTGGGCAAGACAGTTTTTAAGCGAAAACTCAAAAACCGTAAAACCTATATTGCTCAAACCAAAAATCGTTGAAAGTATTTACTAATGCACACCACCTCAATTTTTTTTCAGAATTTTATACTTTATAGTTTGGAAATTAGAGGGGGGGGGGGGGGACACACTTTCTATGACTTTGACAGCTAATATCTCACCAACGGTTCACTTAAATGGACAAGTTTTTTAGATACCTCCATATCATTTTTAAAGGTCTATCCATCGATACCCCACATGACTATGTGCGTTGAAATTTTTTTTATTCCACCGGTTACATGTATGGAGTGCCCCCCCCCCTAATTTAATATTTTTTTGTAATTTCACATCACTTTTATGTAGTGGTTCATACACCTTCATACCAAATTTCATAATTGTAGTGCTTATAGTCTCCGAGTAAATCGGCTGTGATATACGGACTGACGGACGGACGGACGGACAGACATGACGAATCTATAAGGGTTCCGTTTTTGCCGTTTTGGCTACGGAACCCTAAAAGACACGCATTTATAACGTCATAATCCACCAATATGCTTATGACCACACCACCACCAATATGTTGTTTACCAGCAATATGTTTAAGATTTTGGGCAAGCCTAATAGCAAAATTCATACGAGTAGCAGCTATCAGCGAAAAATAAACAATAGCACTATTTTGTAATGATCACTGGGATCCCAGGGACTGGTAGACGAAGCCTGTATTCCCAAAAAAGGAAGGCTGAGTTGAAATTACAGTGCCACAGGGAAAAATTTATTTTATTTATTTATTTATTCCCAAATATGAGTTATCAACATAACAGCATACGCCATGGCGTTGATATTCTAAAAATTATCTTAATCTATTTACATAGAAGACATACAATACAGCAAAGCATAAAACAAAACAGAATTTGAGATGAGACATTAGAAATATTTTTCACAAAACTGTAAAATCGTGGAGCAAAGGCTTTTCCATTTATGGGCAAACAGGTCGCAATCTGGTGCGTAGGAAAGACATTGATTAAGCAGCGCCTGCGCTCTAACAACCGGTGAGTGCTCGTGCGCCGCCGTGCCGCCTCTTCCGCCAGGAAAGTGATATTGCAGTGATAGGTTGCTAGTCCATCGCCCACAACATACTTCAACCCATTGTCATTGAAACTCAAACAGATTGAAATTCGTCCATGTTGTCCCAAAAATTATTTGCTTAAAATTGCTTACCTATATACTAAATCCTACTGTGCAGGTCAAAAGTTTGCCATGCTGGAGATGAAGTTAGTGGTAGCGGAAGTACTGCGGAGATTTGAATTGCAACCAGTCACTCGCCCGGAGGACCTGAGCTTCATTGGCGACCTGGTCCTGAGGAACAACGCCCCTGTCTATATCAACTTCGTTAAAAGGACCGGCGCCGCAGCATAGACATAAGCATTTGCCAGTTTGATTATAGTTTAAATAAAATAAAATAAATACCTATAATACCCATTTAGCAGTTTTGCAAACTGAAGTTCAGAAAAAATAGTTCTTCAGTTATTTTCAACAGATAATACATGCCAAATATTAAAGCTTGATCAAATTAATAAAAAAAATCTCTTAAGTATATTTCTAAACTGTTTTTTGTATTTTTTTCTGCACGTTAGCCCGGCTTAGTAGCTCTTAAGAGTACTTCGAGAAATAGAACATTGGTCAGCATTGAATCAACACCGCAAGGAACTTTCTTTACAAACATGATTTAAAGCTTCTCAGTTCGTAGTTCACTACCTACATGTGAAGTAAAAGCGACACAATCCAGATCCAACATTAAATTGTAACGGCGCTTGAATGAGATTTCTCTTTAGATATTGCTGTCGCGACCGTGGAACTAAATATAATGCCGTTCCCAGCCCATGGCACTAGTCCCGGTAGTATGAGTATTTATAAACGACAAGCTGGAGAGAATTATGTCTCAGTTTCGCGTGTGCTCAGGAGTGCGAATACACGGCTGGCGGCAGCTGCCCAGGAAGGCGCAGGCGTGTAACCATAACCCCCTTCGCCGGACTGTTCACATTGTTATGAGGACTTTATCAGGCGGTGGTTACGACGATTTCGTTATGGACCGTGGCAATGATTTTGAGGTGATTATTATGCACATTTCCCTTCTTCATACACGCTACTTCGATATCGTCGCTACTTATAAACAAGCTCGTAACTGAAACTAATTTCCCAAGGAAAGCCCTGCCAGGTTGTTAAAGTACCTCCTTGTATGAGTTGCATACATGATCCTCAAGATAACAGTATAAGAGGACATGAGTTGAGATGTTTTCCAGCATAGGGTGATACATTTAATCATGCAATCATTCAAATCAATATATATATATTCAAATTCTACATTGCACCACATAGTAATTAGGACGAAATGGATAAAATTAATACTACATAAGGTAAGATAACACTATAACTATAGAGAGTTTTTAGGACTGTGGTAGTCTTGCCCTGCTGATAGTGTTCCCCACCTTACCCTTTTCACTATTCTTTTTTAATGTTCTATTATTATAATAGTAAAAATTGCAGAATGCTACCAAATTGCAACAATTTTCTCACACAAGTAATCAAGTCTAAAACTAGCACCTTATCGTTATATCAATATCAACCTTATCTCTGTATCGTAGTTCTGGCAAATGAATGTGATAAAGTAGGTATGTAGGTAAATTATCATATCACAAAATCCTTGTCTAGCCTACTGCACTGTCAGACGTGGTTACGGGAAAAATAAATTCTTCAAATTTTAGTCTGTTATCTTTTAATGCATAGTCAATACTGCCGCAAACAAATTATAAAAAACCGGCCAAGTGCATGTCGGGCCACGCACAGTGTAGGGGTTCCGTAGTTGCCCGTCCATCACGTCACCGGTCATATGCGGAATTACGAACCCGTAGAAGGGTTTTTACTGATCTTAGTATTGATGATGTACTGTTTTTGAGATGTTGTGTTGTATACATATGTTTGCCGTTTACGGTAATGTCTACTTAGCTGTGATAGTTTTATTTTTAAATTCATCGTACCTATATACTACTACCATGATTTTTTTCACATGCCTAGTAGCCACCGTTTAGCTGGCAGGAAGGGGGACACTTGACCATAGCAAAAATTATCACTTCAAAGCTTAATATCACGCCAACCGATTCTTGAATGAAAATGCTTTTAGAAACCTTATAATATTTTTGAAAGAGCTATCCAACGATACCCCACACGATGGGGTTTGGAAGAAAAAAAATGCACCACCACTTTACATGTAGGGGAAGTACCCTAAAAAAAATTTTTTTTTGATTTTATTCCACCGTGTTGTCAGCGTCATTGATATGTATACTCATGCCAAATTACAGCTTTCTAGTACTAACGGTTACTGAGAAAAGCGGGGGACGGACGGACGGACATGGCGAAACTATAAGGGTTCCTTGTTTACTACGGAACCCTAAAAAGAGTCCTGGAGCGTATTATACTTACTGCAGTTACCATAGGATCCCATAAAACGGCGCCAGAAGACATTTACGCCTTGACGTTTGATGTACTTAGTTATAGTCTTCGGCAGATAAGTCAAACCGGTCAGGACACCATCATTTCAGAATAATTTTGCTATTAAGTACTTACGACGACCATGAAATGCAGTAAGTATTAAGTTTTATAAAACTGAAGATAGCGTATACTCGTAGTGATAATTAATGAACGTGACACGCGAATTTACCCATCAGGCCCACGGCGCGTCACAGGTAAACAGAAATGATAGCAAGGTACTCGCAACCGCCGGCACCTTCCTTCAGTTAGTTGGCGCTTGCGCGTTGGAGCGTTGCGATACGGCGCGAGTGCGGGCCACACTTATAGGCTGCTTCGAGAGGGCTGTTCTCCGTCCTCCCCTGACTGTCGTCATGAGCAGTCGCCAGTTTCGCCGCCTCGCGGCCGCGGCCCGGCCTCTCCTGCAACGCTCTTGTGGGTGCTATCGCGAATACAGTCAAGTAATCCCCGTCTATGTTATAGACAGACCCGCTGTGAGTGTCCCATCAGCTTTCAAATCGCTTTTGCATCGCATCACGCATCACGATGACATTACGAGAGACACTGTAAAATCTATCGTGGTATAAGGTCAAAGGTTTAAACTCGTCAGTGTCTTATCAAACTTTCGATACCATGGTGATGGGGATGCTTTTTATGACTGATATGAATGTCCTCTACGTTCAGTTTCATTACTTTCCGAATGTACTTTTGTACATAATGTCAATACATTGTTGCAGAAATGGAGAAACTCTGCACCCAATTTCTACGCCGCTCAATCTATAGACATGAGGTAAGCGATACTTTATATATCTTCCAAGTATCTGTGAATATTATGAAGATCATGGTCAAACTATCTGTTTATAAATTAATATGTAAACAGCAGCTGCATCTGTCGCGCGACGACGGCACTAACTATTCAATTGGCAGTAGTAAATAAAGTGCCGCACTCCACATACCTATTACGAACGTCTCTAGTGACAGTTATTAGAAATAAATTGTTCCTAATGACCCACATCGACTCCTATTGATCTGTATTAAACTTGCCGGCGCCACGAGTTGCTCGCTTCTAATTCACCCCTGACATTTCGGTACATACTAACATAGAAAACAGCATGTGCAGTTACGTAAAAAGTTTCTTGCTAGAATCTAGATATTTCGCATTGTCAATTGAATTGAAAATTAATTTCGACTTTCCAGTGTATTCAAAATAATGTACATCTATAATGTGTATACTTAACCCTTTGAGAGCCAGGGACGGCTGTAGACGTCCGCGGAAATTCGTGACCCGGCAGCCAGAGCCATAAAATAAGGTACATAGTTTTTGAACCGTTAAATTTGGACACCCACTGACGTCGGGGGCTTTTGCGCCACGGCGTCCTGTTCTGCCGCCCAGCTCTCAAAAGCTTTAATTCCAGACATTCCCTTAAACTTATCCACTACCACTTCAGTGCTTCTGAATGCAAGTGTGTGTATATAATCTAATATATAGATAGTATGTTTATAAGTGCGTAATCAACGTTAGAAGTGTCATTTTAACTACCTAGTTCAGTGAAATTAGCTGAAAATTTGGCAAAATTAATGGAGAACTTTTATCTATCAGGATATGTAGGTTATAGGACAAAGTTCAATTTTAACTACTCTCCCCCCCCCCCTCCGGGGCGAGCGTCACCCCCCAACTCCCGTGAAAGTGTCCCGGAGCGCGGTATTTTCCATTTTAAAAGAAAACCGTACACGATACATAAAAAGTGTACAGGAACGAAATAATCCTTGATAAATTAGCTATAAACCTCTACTACATACAAAAGCGATATCACTCATAGTTTCAGCGCAATCTGCCACCAAATACGAACGTTTAAGAAAAATTATCGATATTTTTTGCTGTAAGTTTAGTTTTCTCAAAAACTTCACACATTACCGCCAAAATATGTATGACTGAAGTAAAGAATAGAATATTATGCTCTTTATAAAAAGGTATAATTAATTTCTAAGCACTTTAATTTATCGTTGCTGTGCTATTTTTAAAATTTAATTCATTCGGCCATACAGCGAAATATAAATATTCATACTAGTTCAACGGTGGTACTAAAATACCATATTCTTCTTATACGTTTTCCTGTAATCTGTAGATATAGGACTATTTTCTGTATTTTTTATATATTTTTATGGCCAGTACTTTAGGAGATAAGGGGGGGGGGCGGACAAATGGTCAATTTTCGCCGGTTATACGGAGAGAACGAATAGGTTCCTTCTATTGAAAATTTGTGTGTATCCGTCCGTTTATCACAGTCAATTTTCTCCAAAACTACTGGACTGATTGAGTTGAAATTTGGCACACATATGTAAATCGGTGTCCCAAATACGGATGTGTTAGGTAAATAAATAAATTTTTAAACATGGGAGGTACTTGTGGGGGTAAATAATAAAAAAAAAATAAAAAAAATTGCGAACTATATCGTGTGACATATCAAATGAAAGGGTACATTATGAGGATATGAAATATATTTTTTTCATAATTTTAAGATAAACAGTTTTGAAATTATTTAAGAAAATAGGCGAAAATTGACCATTTGTCCGCCCCCCCCTTATCTCCTAAAGTACTGGCCTTAAAAATATATAAAAAATACAGAAAATAGTCCTATACCTACAGATTACAGGAAAACGTATAAGAAGAATATGGTATTTTAGTACCACCGTAGAACAAGTATGAATATTTATATTTCGCTGTATGGCCGAATGAATTAAATTTAAAAAAATAGCACAGCAACGGTAAATGAAAGTGCTTAGAAATGAATTATACCTTTTTATAAAGAGCATATTCTATTCTTTACTTTAGTCATACATATTTTGGCGGTAATGTGTGAAGTTTTTGAGAAAACTAAACTTACAGCAAAAAATATCGATAATTTTTTGAAAACGTTCGTATTTGGTGGCATATTGCGCTGAAACTATGAGTGATATCGCATTTTTATGTAGTAGAGGTTTATAGCTAATTTATCAAGGATTATTTCGTTCCTGTACACTTTTTATGTATCGTGTACGGTTTTCTTTTAAAATGGAAAATACCGCGCTCCGGGACACTTTCACGGGAGTTGGGGGGTGACGCTCGCCCCGGAGGGGGGGGGAGAGTAGATAAAATTGAACTTTGCCCTATAACCTACATATCCTGATAGATAAAAGTTCTCCATTAATTTTGCCAAATTTTCCATACATTTGAATCTAATTTTCTTGAGCTATACCTATTTATCTACTCAACTGTTATATGTTGCATTGCTTTCATGGAAGGAGTCGACAGTATTCGTACGTGCATAACCTCGATTCCCCGTCGTGAGTAAAGAACCATCCTGACTTTTGTGGTTTTGCATGCTCGTTATAGGCTGGTTTGAAATTCAATGTTTAATAACTGATTGCACCTCACTTTACACCATTATTTGCTTCTTAATTTAGTTGAACAATCTCGCTAGTGGAAATATTATAATAAGAACTTGATTGTTTATGCAGTTTTTAATTTATTGAAATAGATGAAGTGTTATCTACCTACGCGCCACAAGGCATTATGAAAAATACAATGAAATATAATCCGCCCTGCCCTTGACACTGCAAGACTAAATCTAAATACAATTAAGTATTTTACCATGGTAACCTGCATGCAGCAGAAAATTGATTTTGATAAGAATTATTGTTATGGCTTTCATGTTTAAATCGATTTCAGTTCAAAGGTACCTAAATACTTAAACATGACAGAACTCAATCGTCTATTGCAGTATAGGTACTTACAATTTTATACGAATTTATGTTTACCTACATTTCACTTTAAATTCATTAAAAAGTTATAATGGTGTAGCAAGTCAAGTGCTTCATCGTTGGTTTTACTAAGTATCTTTTGTAGTTTGCACCTAGTTTTTATGGTCGTTAGAAGTATTTTTTTTTTCATTTTCATTACCTGATTTACATGGGATTATATAAAAGATTGATAAAATAAACGTCAATAACCAAGTTTTTAAATACCGCCGTGCAGTTACGGATAATAAAGAATACTTACGTGCCAAATCGCACATTAAGTATAAGTAGTGCTTTCTATTAAGTTAAATTCTTGCACCGAATGTTTTCTGTTTAGCCCAATGGTTGACTGGTAGAGAATGCCTTATTTATTTAATCTTTATTGCACAAAAGTAAACTTATCGTAGAAATGGAGGACTAAGTTATCCCATTAAGTCCGTCATTTGTACATTTATTTATTTATTGCATCCATGGCATTACAGATCTTATACATAATATTTTCAGTCTCACATGGGTCCTGTTAGGGCATAGCATTAGGTAATATTATTAACTAAGGTCATTTTTAATACATAATCTATTATTAATTATTATTATACTTTACATTATTTTATTTTATTTTTACATTATTATATAACATTAAACAATATTTCAATAAATAATTAGGTTAAATGTAATTTTATTTATGTATACAGCAACATACATTTTACTTACCTATTAAAAATATATTTGATCATTATTATTATTACCACATTATCCGTTATTCATTATTATTATTACACTACATTATTTTATTACATTATACAATATTTTAATAAATACATACGTGAGATTAACTTTATACTTACATTGTAATTATAATTACCTACTCTAGGGATTCGTATGTCATAAATTCTTGATGTGAGTGTAATGTCTTATTTATGAGCCACACTTTAAGTTTGCTCCGGAATACATTATATGTCTCGACATTTTTTATGATTTCTGGTATTTATTATAAATTTTAATACATTGATAATAGGGTCCTTTTTTATATATATTTAATTTATTTCCAGGAATAGCCAGTTTGTTATTACGACGTACACTTTTACAAAACTGAAACTGAGATATGTGTTTTCTTACAAACAGTCCTATTTCCAATATGTATATAGAAGGTAGGATAAGCAAACTTAATTTTTTAAAGTGCGGGCGACAGCTTTCTTATTGTCGTATATTTGCTATTACGCGTATACATTTTTTCTGAGCTACGAATAGATCGTGGGCGTGTGTACTGTTTCCCCATAGGACGATGCCATAACGTAACCAGGCATATGCGTACGCGTAATATGCGGAAAGTGTACATTCGACGTTTGTATTTCGTTTAAGCACTCTTAATGCAAAAATGAACTGTGATATTTTATTTCTAATAACCTCAACATGTTTTTCCAGTTCAAATTCGTGTCGATATTTATTCCTAATAAATTAAATGTGTCTACTTCCTCTACATATTTTTGAATTGTGCAATAAAGTATAAATAAACAAATAAATACGAGTATGTCGATCTCTTGTTAGGTCTAGGCATAACGCGAAATTGGCGGACTGCGATTTAGGTACCTACTTAGCACCGATTTTTAGCTAGGTACAGTTTTATGCATGTTATTTTCAGCTAAGTTTTTGGTTTTGTGTTTAAGTAGCTGCTTTCAAAATGCAGTTATTGTGCGCTCGATTTATCTCTTTAAATGAAAGACGTGACATTGAAAAAAGGATCAAACAGCTAAAAATAAGGCGTTCATTCCTACGTCGTCGCCACACCTACCACTGACGTCAGACCTATAACGAGTCCGCGCGTGACGCTGACGGTCTGTTATCGAGCATTTTCAAATAGGTACACACGACTGTGGTATTTGCCAAATTCATCAGTCACCCATTAGAGCTGTTTTGGCACACGTACCTCCGTCTAGCACTTTCCTTTCTATTCTTATTTGCGTTGTTTAATTTTCTGCTGTCAAGTGATTCAGATTACATAGTGTTATTTTCCTTGCACAGGGTAGAAGAGGGCTCGCACAAAAACGCGGACGATGTCCTGTTTGATATGTTCAAAAATGAAGACACAGGTCTTCTGCCTGTTGGAAAGTTTTTGGCCGTGAGTATTAATCTACGATTATTGCTCTTCACCCTTTTATGGTTATACCTATGTATGACTTGTCAAACTTTCCATACAATCAGACTATCGAACATAGCTTAGAATTACAGGTTTGGTGGAACCCACCCTAAATGTCATATCTCTCGTTACAGGCCTTGAGAACAACTGGTATTAGGAAGAATGATCCACGTGTCAAAGAAGTTATGCACAACTTGTATAAAGCCCATAAAGAATCTAACTATGAAGGAGGTTCTCCCGAAACTCTGAAACTAGACAGGAAGGCATTCAAAGAAGTTATAGCGCCCAACATTGTTTTGATAACAAGAGCATTTCGCAGCCAGTTCGTCATTCCCGATTTCCAAGATTTTATTAAGGATGTAGAAGAAATGTACTGGGCCGCTAAGAGTAATACAGACGGCAAAGTGGCTAGTTACATTCCTCAGCTGGCTCGGGCAAGCTCGGAGAGCTGGGGCGTCAGCGTGTGTACAATTGATGGACAAAGATTTTCTATAGGTAGGTACAGATTAGGCATACATTTTTATTCTAAGGCCCTGTCATAATCATAAAAAAGAAGCTGTGCTTCTTGGCGTGATTGTTTCTATTATTTTTTCAAAATCATATTTTCCAGATTTCTGGATTTTAATCCTCCCCTTTTGAAATCAGGTGACGTGGCGGTGCCTTTCACGCTTCAGTCCTGCAGCAAACCGCTCACTTACGCCATGGCGCTCGAGACGTTAGGCCCCGACGTGGTGCACAAGTATATTGGCACGGAACCTAGTGGTCGAAACTTTAATGAGCTCGTCTTGGACTTCAACAGTGCGTAACAGAATTTACACCTACGTATATTTGCCGATCTGATAGTATAAATACAAGAATAAACAAATCACACTGACGAGCGACACATGATGTTTGCATTATTTATATTTACAGTGAAACCGCATAATCCTATGATCAATGCTGGCGCCATATTGGTATGCTCTCTACTGAAGCAATTGGACAAACCAGAGATGACTCTCGCGGAGAAGTTCGACTATGTGATGTCGTTCTTTAGCAGGTTGTCGGGCAACGAGCCGTTGGGCTTCAACAATGCAGTTTTTTTGTCGGAACGCGAGGCCGCCGATCGCAATTATGCGCTTGGCTTCTATATGCGCGAGCACAAATGTTACCCGGAAAAAACAAACTTGAGGGAGTGTATGGACTTCTATTTTCAGGTCGGTGTACTGGCACATAGTTGCAAAACAAATCTGATACAATGCATTTATTTATGTATGACCCTCTTGACTCAAAATAACTTTCGCTAATTAGTCATGAGTGTTATTACCGGCGTGTTTCAGTGTTGTTCCATGGAAGCCAACTGCGACATAATGTCCATTATGGCGGCGACACTAGCAAACGGCGGCATCTGTCCCATCACTGACGAAAAAGTTCTTCGCCCTGACTCGGTTCGCAACGTGCTGTCCCTTATGCACAGCTGTGGCATGTACGACTACTCAGGCCAGTTTGCCTTCAAAGTCGGCCTTCCAGCGAAATCAGGGGTCTCTGGGGCTATGCTTATCGTAGTGCCCAACGTCATGGGAATCTGCACGTGGTCACCACCACTTGACCCACTGGGCAACAGTTGCAGAGGACTCCAGTTTTGTGACGTACGTCTGCAATATCTTTGGAAAAGGAATAATATCATTGCATAGTTATTTAAGTTCTCTATTCATATTGTTTCGTATTCTCTTTCAGCAATTGATAGAGCGCTTCAACTTCCACAAGTACGACAACATCCGCTACGCCAGCCACAAAAAGGATCCAAGGCGCTACAAATTCGAATCAACCGGCCTGAGCATTGTCAACTTACTATTCTCTTCCGCCAGCGGCGACTTAAGTGCCCTTAGGAGGTAATACACACGCCAAAACCGATCTGATATTTAAGCAATACCTACATTCTGAAGCAAGCGCTACATTTCTTGTAACATTTGCCAGTACTCCAGAGGCGTCTGTCCCATCGGAGCCAACCGGATCTTCAAATTAACGCATTTATAAACAAGTAAAATTGGTGCACCAGCATTGCATCGTAATTGGTACTCACACGAAGCTTAATCGTTGGCCATATGGTTATCATTGTTGTTTAGATAACCCATAACTCATAATTAATTGGCATATAATTTTTACCAGTTTTATTTGCTACAAAAATAGGAGCCAACTTCTTTCGGCCATCTTCATACTTGCTTGATGTAATGATGTAGTTGCATTTCAAAATCTCTTTGGCGCTTAGTTACTTAAAATACCTGTCTTTGAACTTTGAAGAAGTGACTCCATCATCCTCTTCAAACCCATTATTCGTTTTACGTCAGCTCGTCATGTAAAAATGGTGCGTATAAGGGATGTTTTGAGTAATTTTACGTATTGAATTGATCTTTTTAATTATATATTTATGATGCTATATACGATAATGAAGGCTAATTCAGTTATTAGTGAAATAGTCTGCATCAACAATTCTTCATCATTATCAGCCTAGCCTATTAACGTATGTATTACACTGCTGTGTAGGGAGTTGTGGATTAAGAGGGAATTTGTGGTAGTCTTAAGACTATGGTGAACCTATCGTGCGAGGCGAGAACGGGCATTTCGGAATATTTTTTATTTTTTACCCGTCGGGGTTTTCCGCATCGTGCGATAGAGAGACGTCGCCGTCGGCCGTTTGGTGCCTAATTTCTCGCAGAATAAGTACTTCGGGCGGCAACGTTTTCCACCCCTTAAACCTTTATCAAATGACACAGTATGGGTCTTGATCGATTCGTTATATTCTTAACTAGGTTTACGTTTTGCTTTTTTAGTAAATCTTTCTCGTTTATGAAATAATAGCAAAAAACCAGGAGTTTGCGAGTCAAAAAAACGAATCTTCAAGGGTCCATATTTTCACTAGTAGGCAATTTTTCCAAAAATCATGCAAATCAGTTCAGGATTAGGGAGTGGAAAACGTTGCCGCTTTTTGTATGGAAAATAATTCTGCTACACAATCCTCTTTAGAATTTTTCGGTAAGGATACAAAAGACCGGAATGCATTTAAGTACCAAAATATTGTTTAGCGAAATACGAAAGCGACTGGTAAATTGTAGGAATATGAGGTTTAACTTCATTTTAAATGCGTTGACCCCCAGGTCACGCCAGAGCTTAAACGCTTACTTTCATTCACTTAAGTAGAAAATAAGTATCGCTTTAGTGGCCAGTGTAGAAAACACATATAGAAGAACTACACATTGATATGAATAATTTTCCTGCATCATAAAATGTAGATGTTCATATACTTCACAAAGTACACATCAACGCTTATCAGTATTTCGGCCTTAATATTACATAATGCTAATATTTGTATTGTTCTGTTTTCTAAGGCATCACCTCTCTGGCATGGATATGACGTTGTCCGACTATGACGGGCGCACGGCCCTCCACTTGGCGGCAGCGGAGGGCCACCTGGCCTGCGTGGACTTCCTGCTCGCGCAGTGCGGAGTCAATCACGACCCGCGGGACCGCTGGGGCAGCCGCCCGCTTAATGAGGCCGAGACCTTCGGTCACACCGCCGTGGTCCAATACCTCAAGGAGTGGGAACGCGCCCACCCCCACGGCAAGGAGGCCCCTGGTGCTTCGGTTGCCGAGATCCTCGAGTCACACCCAGATGCGAATGACGCCGTGAAAGATCCAAGCATTCAGGAGATTGTCTCAAGAAATGGTGATAAAATTCAATAGAATCTCAACTTTTCAGTCATTGCCGTCGATCTCACGAATTATAAGGATATTTTAGGCGTTGGTCTCCCTTTGACGCCGTAAAATGTATGTAAATGCCATCAATTTTTATGCCTAGTAGACCTGGCGCACCGTAGATGGCGTCAACATGAGACCAATAACTGGTAAAAAATGTGTTAAGTATTTTAATTTTTTTTTGAATGGTTATAAGTAGAAAAATAGTTTTTATGTAGTTAGTATGTACTTTCGTAAATGTATTTCTCAACTTTTGGATCAATTACAGATGCAAAATGTGTTTAAGAATATTTACCTACAAGATTACATGTAAACATTCCATATTGTTGTTAATCCATTTACAACAGAAATGTATTCAGACAGATTTAATATTTATTCAAAATTTACAGACTAATCATTGTATTTGATGTCTACATTATAAATCATAACATAAGTAGGAAATAATAATCCTATCTCAAAACAAGACAATAAATAAAAGTTATTGTAGATAGGATAGGTTGAAAAACAGCTTGAAGTTAGTATTGAATTGTACTCTGTGTCATTAATGTTATTATTAATGTTGTCCAAATATTTAATGCAATTAAATAAAATGTTGATTTTTAAATTTGTCCATTGATTT
The DNA here is from genome assembly GCA_963556455.1 of Epiblema foenella. Taxonomy (NCBI): domain Eukaryota; kingdom Metazoa; phylum Arthropoda; class Insecta; order Lepidoptera; family Tortricidae; genus Epiblema; species Epiblema foenella. The sequence continues at coordinate 14,258,306 of OY747102.1, forward strand.
TTGTAGCTTCATTTAATCCTATCCTCTTTATATAAGTACATGAATTTCTGTGAAGCTGCTTGGTTATTCTTATTCCTTTTTCGTCACACATGAAGACTGAAGACGTTTCGATGAAACTTTTAAGAACCAATTTTTTCTAGATTTTAATATTTCATAATTTATGTGTGAATTTGCAGGCGGAGGCTTAGTACATGATCTTGTTTCTAAGCAAAGGTGTTAATACAGTCATAAAACTAGTGCCACTGCCTAACTTACTGTAATGTACCAATGACTACAAACACTTTCCAAATTACATTACTCACAGGGAATGCTGGTAGTTTAGGAGAATATCTAAATTGAACTGTAATTTGCAATATTATTACCTTTATTATTCATCTAAAAGTACAATTAATTAACTACATATTTACAAAATCGTTATAAACCTATATTTCTAGAAGTACCTACTGCCTATAAGACTGCGTAGATTACCTACCTTATTGTTGCTTCTCAGTTACAGCAGTTCTAAAGGGTGTTGATACTAAACCTAGGAGTTTGCAGTCGGCTTCCAGAAGGGTGAGGTCTGTACTGGATCCCAGGAAACGCGATGATAGCTCCAGGTCCATGATCTGAATCCTCACTCTTGCTCCGCGGACGTATTCTTCACCCCTATTTGTAGGGCGCGTGCACACACAGTGAAATTTCCAGCCAAAGTCAATGTATAAATCATCTTCCACAACATGGAATACTTTGCCTATGACTATTTTGCCGGAAGGATCTCCTAACTGAAACAATTTAACACATTCTCTCATCATGAAGACAAAAGCAACACTTAAAATTTAAATAAATTTAAAACTTACATCCATAAGCTTAGAATTTCGTAGTAGAGAGGAGAAGGAGTGGTTGACTATTTCATCCTGTGTGTCTAGAATTTGTGATTGTTTATCAAATGCCTTAGCAAATCCACCTTTTTCAGGAATATCGAGTATTTTTTCTTGGATCTGATCGACATTTTTGGAGTCGATAGTACTAAACGCTCTTGAGCTTCGGGTCAGTAAGCTCGAATGCTTTAAATGTCTTGATAATACGGCCAAACCAAACATTTCTAATAATGAACGTATTGACCGACGGCAACGCAAATCAAATAAATTAAAGAAAATAGGATTATTGATTAATTTTTATAACCTACAATTTTATTCAAACTTCAAAGTTTGAGTTTTTTTTTTTTTAATTTATTTCATGACCCTGGATACAAGTCTCAAAGTTTGAGGTTCAAGCAGTGTTGCCAGGGCCCTTTGGACGAAAATTACGTTTCGTTTCTTGAAAAGTTAAATTTTTGATGCAAAAGTTACATTTTTTATATTTTTCGTAATTACTTATCAAAATGTTTGATTTTAAGAAATGAGTAGCCATATACAGCTACAATTCGGCGAGTTCGGCTGCAGCCAGTCTGATGGGCGGTATCTCAAATGTCATAGATAATATATGATAGATAGTTGCAACAGACGGGCAGACAAGGTCCTACCATGTAAGTTTCTTTGTCACCTTTTCTGTATGGAATCCTATAAATTGTCTCGCTTGGTCCCGGTTGGATACAATTGACCTATCTTTTTAAATAGTTTCATTATTCTCAAAAGATACGATAATTTTCTTTGCAACAGAAGTTACTTACATGTTACGCGAACCGGTCAAAAGTTACGAAAAATGTAAGAAATGTAACCATCTGGCAGCACTGGGTTCAAGTGATGCGATGCGATCGATGCACAGTGATCAGTGTTGCCAACTCGAAATTTCGTTTAGTGCTAAAACTATATACGAAAATCTGCAAAATTTTGTGATAATGTGCTAAAAAAATATGCTAAATAAAAATCGTACTAGTTATTACATAAGTCCCATTTATTTTAAGACTACGCTGAAACATTTTAGCTTAAAGTAGAGCCATTTATTCATTAGTTTAGTATTCAAAAAGTTTTTTACCGACTATTGGTTAACTGTATTCGTGATTCTACGAATGATATTGTTTGATTTGAGTATTACTGCTTACTCAAGACTGCAATTGCACACTAAAAATCGAATTTGGATTGGATTTTCAATTATAGGACATATTTTTTAGCAGATTCATGACCTGATAAAATATGCTAAAAAAATGGTAAATGCTAAATGTAAAATTTGATTGCCAGATAAGCCGAAAATATGCTAAATTTAGCAGAAAATATTCTACGTTGGCAACACTAATAGTGATGGGTGACACTGACGTTGAGTGTTGAGTGTTGCCAGATTCCGAAATACTAAAAGCGGAAGGTGCGTTTTAAAAAAGCGATATTTTAATGAAAATACGGAATACATTCATTGTCAATAATCTTCATCATTTTTATGTTCCGGGTTGTTATGTCAAGGGTTCCGTATCAACAGCTACTAGTACACATTTAAAATCACCATCCAATACATTGAATATAAAAAAGCGTATGTTGATAGAGAACTCACGGCACTTACGACCTTTTATTTGGGCAAGAGAGTATTCCAGCCAAAACTTAAAAACCGTAAAACCTATCTTATTCAAACCAAAAATCGTTTTCTTCATTTCATCGTCATCCTCAATTTTTTTCAGAATTCAAACTTCATAGTTTGGAAATTAGAAGGGGGGAGACACTTTTCACGACTTTGACAGCTAATATCTCAGCAACGATTAACTTAAATGGAAAAGTTTTTTAGAAACCTCCATATCTTTTTTAAAAGCTTGTCCATCAATACCTACTCCACACGACTATGTCGTTGAAGTTATTTTTTTTCATCCACCGGTTACATGTATGGAGTGCCCCCTAATTAATTTTTATTTTGTGAATTCTCTTCACTTTTATGTAGCGGTTCCTACCAAAATTCATAATTGTAGTGCTTATTTGTCCGAGTTAATCGGCTATGACATACGAACGGAGAGACGCACGTACGGATGGACGGACAGACAGACATAACGAATCTATATCATCATGGCCGCGTCGGACAGCGGAGCCACGTGATACACAAAAAATGGTCTCGCCGGAAGACCAGCGCTGGCTTGTGAGTCAGCATTATGTTGAGGCGGGACCAGTTAGTAGTACAATATATATTATCTTGTCTGGTTTTATGTCACGAATAAATTATTTTCATTTCATTCCATAAGGGTTCCGTTTTCGCCATTTTGGCTACGGAACCCTAAAAAGCGGATACCCGGATAGAGCGGGGTGCCTAGCCACACTGCACAGACAACTGTCAGTGGCACTTCATTAAGCTAGATACAGAGCAGGGCAAGGACCGCGTAACTGCGTCCTTGTCCTGCGCCATCATGGCCCATTGGTGAGCATCAGATTGGCGGATCCTTGATCAAACCATAATCAATTTGGTCTAACACGTTCTGCACACTCATCAATTTGCATTGAGAGTTAAAACATCAAATGATTACTGTCTCGTTCTATCTTATAACTGCATCGCTAAATTAACAGTGACTAACTTATAGGCGTGTAGAAAACTAAAACAAAACTTTAGTGCAAAATCAGAAAATAAATAAAAGTAATTATCTGGCAACTTACGGAAATAGTGTTGCAACATTCTATCCGTCAACTTTAGAAACGTCACAACTGGTCACAACGACACAAACGTCACACATCAAAGACACTGAAATTGCGTTGACTTAAACTCGAGTGCTATTACAAAATGTTAAAAATTTAAAACTAATACTTAAATTGGGCATAAACAATGACTGAAGATCAACATGCTAAAGACGTGCAGCCTGATACGGGCAGCAAAACATTCGTTAATAAAACCAAGGATAAGAAAACAAGATCACAACGGCCTCTAACCAAAGTACGTTTTTTGTGTATAACTTATTTACATTAACTGCGAATGCTTCAGTATTTAATAAAAATATAAAATGGAGGGTTGTTAACGCTTTTAATTGTTACAGATTATCCTGCGTCGGTTGCCTCCCACGATGACGGAAGAAACGTTTTTAGAACAAGTGTCGCCCATACCGGAACACGACTATTTCTACTTTGCTAAGCCTGACCCGTCACTGGGGAACAATGTTTACTCCAGAGCTTATATAAACTTCGTTAATGTTGAGGATATTTATCTATTTAGAGACAAATTTGATGAATATGTCTTTGTTGATGATAGAGGTTGGTAGTTATTATTAACAACATGGGATTTAGGTATAAAAATGCAACTTCATAGTAGACCTTACTTTAATCACATATTCTTGTCAATCTCAGTTTAATGTGAATTATTTTCATTCATTGTAATCTTAATGCACTTACAACTATCCCAACATTATAAATGATATAAATACCAAGTGCTTTCACTTTGTACATTACAGTACCTAACTGAAACCTTGCCTGCAGTGAGAATTTATCTTACTTAAATGATAAATTTTCAGGTGTGGAATATGTGGGCATAGTTGAGTATGCTCCATTCCAGAGGATTCCCAAGAAAAAGAAGAAGAAGGACCCAAAATGTGGCACCATAGAGAGTGATCCCATTTACCAAGAGTTTCTAGAAAATTTGACCAAGGAGCCAGAAGTTGAGAGCCAGCCTAAACTGGAATATTCATATCCTATTACTGATGGTAAGAAATATATGTTGGCTTAATTCTTTGGGTATTATTGACCATTACTTGGTATATTCAATTCAATTTCAAATTCCAACATTTATTCTGCAAATAGGCCACAAGGGCACTTTTACATGTCAAAATATTAATTTACTATTCAAGAAAGTCTGACTATAATAAGTAATACATTTTTCATGACAAAATATTAATTTACAGTTCAAGAAGGAATAATAATTTCGAGTTTACAATTATAACAAAATTAATGTCATACAGTGAAGATAAACTTGCAAAGTTATCTATTACAAATATTACAACATCACTAAAGTTAGAGATGTATAAGGTCTCAAGATTAAACAAGGAGTATAATGAAATTAATATAATATCCCAGAGATGTATATGGTCTCTGAGCGTCAAAATTAAAATTAATTTAATATTGTTAGAGATATATATGGTCTCTAAGTCACTGATAATAAAAACCAATCCACAACAGGATGATGTCTCTCGTCAATCCCCTATAAAAAGACACTTGTATTAACGTAGTCACTACTATACACACAGATACGCCAATACAAAGATGGAAGTACAAAGATTTTTAACACAATCACTAGTTTAAGTATCTGATTCACCAGTGTGCATGTTTTAATTTTACTCTGTGCAATTTTTCATTACGAAACAGAAAAGTTATATGAACCTATTTTTAGTATTAGTTTATCATGGTATATTACCAGGGATCGGATATTCGGATCGATATTTACCTAAACTTGGCAAAATCCCGGAAATTGTTGGGAGAATATGGAGTCGGCTTTTTTTTATTATAAGTTTAATAATATTCATTAATCCTCCGGGACTCCGGGATCGCACGAAATGACATAAGATGGTACAAATTTACCAACATGTTTAGTTTATGGCTATTTTTGACTAGTTTTGTAAGGAAATATGTTGTTATATAGATCTAACAAGGACAGTGTATGTAGTGTAGCAGCAGTGTGAATTGGTAAAGTAATATAAGCATTTCTCTATACATATCTTACATAACTGGTATAATCGTTTTTTCTTTCACTTTCCTTTTGACAGCTGTCATCTACATACATATTTTGCGTTTTAGGTTATGAATTGTATGGAAATGACAGCCGTCGAAAGGAAAGTAAACAGAAAGTTCTATTATAAGTCATAAATCTTGACGGTATTCGCGACTCTATGATTTGCGACAAAGTAGTACCTTTTGCTTGAAAACGACACATGTTTATTAATAAATTACATATTCAGCAAAAGGTCAATGGAACTGGTTTCACATTACTAACTTTTAAACACTACCCGTTTTGAACACCAAAATTATATTTAAACGGGTTGGTCGCAAATTAACTTATTTTAGTACCTTTCACTTCAATTCGATGTTTCGATACAGGTTGCAATGGTGTTGTTAATAAATAACTAATGAATGTGTCAGCAAATACCAGTGCAACCTGCGTCGAATCGAAACGTCTAACCGAAAGGTTAAGAAGTTTAAGCACGATCTTTATCATCTATTCATTTGGACTTTGCTTAGAATTATAATAGTTAAAGTCTGTTTCTGGATACTGTAAGTATCCATTTGTACTGTACATAGAAAATGATGTTTCTACATCTACAGAAGTTAACGTTGTATATTTGTAAATGAGTCACTTTCCTTATTCATTTGCTCACACATTTCTCGGAGCACATCAAAATCAGGATTTCTGTCCATGAGTTGGTTGAGTTTATTTATGAATTTGTTATTTGCCGTCCATTCCAAGGCCATCCTTCATCGAATATTTCGAATGATTGAATTATAGATAAATCCCTACTTTGCAATTTTGTTATAGCAATTTGTTTGATTTCAAAATTCTCATGTACTGTAGGTCAACACATAAATTTGGTTTGGCTAAAACTTTTTTAGCTTGCTTAACAGAAACAGCTTCGTTACTGTTTAACATTGAAACCACATTGGATATTTTTTCTAAATGTTTAGAATAATTGGATGCAGCTTCTAACCAGGTTCCCCGCCTAGTTATTACGGGCGGTGGCGGCATGGGTAAATTTGGGTACATACATTTCTTTTAATAGATTAACCCTGTTAGGAGCCTTTAAAAATATTTTTTAACATTATTAATGTATCTACGTCACTATAATTTAATCTTATTTTCTCTGTAAATGTGTGTAAGGCATGAGCCATACAAGTAAAATACTTCAAGTTAGGACAGGTTTCTTTCAGCATTTTTCCGGCCAGTAACATCTACGCGACACTATCAGAGCTGAACAGTAAAACATTATTCACTTTGTTATGGAATTGCTCGCCCCACAAGTCTCTTAGGCCGGGTTTTATAAAGATCCGTTAAACCAAATGTCAGATCAAATTTCAGTAATTCTATCAAACTACATTTTTTGACATAACAAACCGAGGTAAAGTCTAACGGATCTTTATAAAACCGACCCTTAGACACTCAATTACAAACTCACATATACTACGACCATTCACTTTCTGTAGCGGCTTGCAGGCTAATATATATTGGCCTCGAAAGTTCTTCATATAATGGTTTTACTAAGAAATGAACAACGTATCTTGCCAAAAAGTCAGTCGTTTCATCTAAAGATATCCACAACTTCTGGTCTTTGATATCATTTTTAATGGCTTGCATTTTGGAATCAAACACTCTATCAAGATAAGTTCTTAAAGTTTTCTCGCATGGAATCGTCCCGTATTTATTTATTTTAACTTTATTGCACAATTCAAGAAGTATGTACAAATGGCGGACTTAATGCCATAAGGCATTCTCTACCAGTCAATCATTGGGCTAAACAGAAACATCTGGTGCAGGCATTTAACTTTGCTAGAAATCTTAATATCAACTTATTAAAGATTGCAAAATACATACAGAATTATACATATAGTACACACATACAATATTTTATATACTTACATATATATAATAATATTTATGTTTGCACATACAGATGTATTTTTCGAAAAACTGTCGAAAAACGGGATTTTCTACCTGTGTCCGTGGTACGAATGAATATATAAGCGAGATCATAATAAAAATCTATTGGGGGCTCGACTCTCGTTCCTTGATGCGTCTTTGACTCCAAGTGCCGATTTAAAATACCCTTTTGAGCCTTTAAATGCACTTCACATTTAGTACATGTTATATATCCACTTGCCGCATCGTATAACATCTCCGGGAGATCTCGAATCCATGATTGAGCTATATCTTCTTTCTTTGTACTATCCGCCATTGCAATCGCCACAGACTGAGGGGTAGAAAAATAGTCTGATTGTAATACAGATTTATTTAATGAAAATATCTAATATTACTACTTGGCTCCAGCCCCATACAGAAGTGATTATTAAATTTTAATTTTGGAGTGCAGTAATTCGTATAAAAGGTTGTCCAAAACTTAATTTCGTATTGTATCTAAAGTGTTGCAGGTTGTTAGTTAAAAAAAAAACGATTATGTACGATATAAATACATTTTTCATACGAATAAAAATGTTGTGCTTAACTAAAAGTATACGTAAACAAAACATTAGCTCGTGATTGCTGTAATTTGACGTGGAAATTATAAAGTACCAATTGTTTTTCTATAGACACACTAATTTTTTGGTACATTTTGGAAATAATGTTAAGAGTATTCTAGCAATAGTAACATAATTTGTTATTTTTTTATTACTTAACTTTGAATAGCATGGGTACAACTTACCGTTTAAACAGAGAAGATAATCCGGTCCAGGTCACAGGAAACACAAAGGTCCGGGAATCCAAAGCACAAGTCGGTGTTGAAAAAAGAATCGAAAATCCAAATCACAAAGCAAAGCAGAAACCGTTGTTAAATAGCCGAGTAGAAACGTAAAACCAAAGTAAATATGACACCCGAATGCATGTACAGTACAGCAACGAATCTATGCACTTTCGAAAAGTATTAAATGAATAGTATTAATATTACTCTCAACACTCCACTGGACTTCTAAGATAAAACCCACGTATATACCTAAAGTACACATGGTGATAAATTTTCTTTGTATTGCTCGCCTTTTTTACCTGCTATGCGTGTGACAATGACGGCAGTAGAGATAGCGGAAGGGCAAAAATTTGAGCCCACGGGGATAATGTCGTCCTTGAAACGTCGAAGGAAAACAATTTTTAAAGTACTCGTAGTTTTAAAAGTACTAGTACTCATGGCAAGTTCCGTTAAACTAAGTAATGATAATGTAATGATACTTCGATAGTTGAATAAATCTTAGGTAAATTGAATTTAATATTTCCCCATAGTAAATTACATTCAATACATAATAAATAAGCGTATTAAAATGTTTAAATATGAGTTTAGACTGCCTTGTTACATAGTTAAGAAATCCCGGGAAATTTATTACGAAAATAAAGTCGAGTCCGTCTCCATACCGTTCACGCCGTCAAAGTTTAGGTAAATATCGATCCGCATATCCGATCCCTGTATATTATTGACATATATATTACAACCTAATAAGAGTGTTCGGCATATGGACTATCAAAATATTTCAGGGAGCTATTAGGTCCTAAGAGTCACAGTCATGAAAGTATGAGTATTTTTTTCCTAAATTTCCCAAATCTGACTTTTTTTTATGTATGCTGTTATTAATGCATAATTTATTTAATTGTCTTTCGTGTATATGGGTCAGTGTCAGATTTAGGTTCGTATCTTTTCGGTGGACATATCAAAAGTTAAGGGCCACAAAGTTTAATTTTGGATTGGCCTAGTAACCCGCATAAACGGTGTTTCCGTAACTATACGTCCATGTAATAAAAACATAACTTACTTACATGTACATAAGCCGTTAACTATTGACCACCGAGTGTCCAACTTTTGTTTTTACAACTGAAAATGACCCATGTATGTGTGCTTAAACAATTCTATTACTTGATTCAAATAAGAATAAATGAACACATGGGCCTTTTTATTAACAAACTAAATGAATTAACCAAAAACATCTCCACTTCTAAATTCATTTTTATTTTACATAAGATTCATTTTATTTTAAAAACTTCTTTGGTTTATGAAGTTTCTCAAGTTTCAAACGGTATACTACACACTTCAATAAATTAAAAAAACCCACAGTCTAAAACGGTTTTAGTCAGAAAGTCACACTTATCTAACAAACGATTTGTTGAGGTGCTTTCGAACTTCACTATGGAAATCACAATATCGTACCTCCATGGCTGTAACTCTTAGGACCCAACGTCTAAGGGTGGAAAAGCAGCCAAGGAACCAACACCCCTAAAAATATTGACCGTCCATGTGCCGAACATCCTGTATACCCCAAGAAAAAGTCATTATTTAAGTATTAATATTAATAATTGTCAATTATCAAGCTTAGAATTATTTTTTAAATTAGTAAATACTAATAAGGTAGTAAATACTATTTACTAACTTTAACTGTAAACCACATGTACTCACTAATAAAATGGATCATTGTTATCACTACATAGTATAAAACAAAGTCGCTTTCTCTGTCCCTATATCCCTATATCCCTATGTATGCTTAAATCTTGAAAACTACGCAACGGATTTTGATGCGGTTTTTTTTCATAGATAGAATGATTGAAGAGGAAGGTTTATATGTATAATAACATCCATTAAATAGTGCACCCGTACGAAGCCGGGGCGGGTCGCTAGTCTGTAATAAATACAACTTGAATTGGTAATATTATATTTTACATTAAAGAAACAGAAATTATTATAAATTATAGGAAATGACAAGAAAGTCCAATCAACCCCATTGCTGGAGTACCTGGCGGCGCGCAAGCAGGACAAGCGCGGTCGAGACGAGCGCCGTCGCCGCGAAAACGACAAGCGCAAGATGAGGATCGAGAGGAAGACTAAAGAGCTGCCTATCAAGGTAAAACTGTAGCTGTAATTACAGTATATGTGTACCAGCCATTTACGTCACTAGAAATCAGTGGCAAATTGATAAAAATCTGTATATTGCACACTTTTACTTACCTCTAAAGATATTGTAAACAGAGGAAAGTGATGAAATTTATTATCATTCTTTTAAAAATCCATATGGTAAGCCTTTCACGTGGCCATGTGAGAGTGCAAACCTACAGGATCATTTAAAAATATGTACGTTTGTGCTGTTAAAACCCGTCGTCTACCGGTCCCCGGGTTCCCAGGGATCATAACAAAAGAATGCTATTGTTTATTTTTCTCCGGGAGACGACGGATTAATAATTTCCAATTATTGCTAGTTTTAAGCTTCATCTACAGTACTTTTATCTCACGAGCGCGGGTTAGCTATAGTTTCAGTTGTGACACATACAAACACAGGCAATGTGAACTCATAGCTCCTACACTGACGCACACATACACAATGTGCATGTATAGCTCAACACACAACCATGGCTCACCCGCGTTCGTGAGATAAAAGTAGTGACGTGTTTTATTGCCTTTTATACTGTTCCTTTTTGCCGTTTTTAGTAGGCAGGCTATTTAAGTAGGTAGTTAAAAATGTGGGAATTTTAATTGACTCACTTTTCCTCTAGACACCTGGTGATGTATCGGAAGACGAAGGGTTTAACTATAATTGTGACTATTATGACCACAAACCTAACCACCAGTTTTGGTTTGGCGAACAAAGAATCTACCATAAAACTAGAGTCAAATGTGCACCAGTTAAATCAGAATTAAGAAGGTCCCAGGGATCTGATGAGTTTATTAGCACAGATTCCGACTGGGACAGCCACTTCCCTGCTTTATCAATGAAAACACATAATACTTTTACACTGACATCTGGTAAATATTGTGATAAAAAAGAAATACAAGAAGGTAGTTCAAAGAGTGGCGGCGATACATGTTTTAAGGTTCTTTTTCTTGGTTTATTAATTATTTAATATTTTATTTGGTCTAGTTTTTGTGTCGTTTAGTATTACGTTTTAAGCATACCATTAATTTACATGTAATGTAAGTTATTTTATAATTTGTTTATCATTATTTGAGTTTCATGGCTGGTAATCATTTAGATTAGAAGGCACATGCAAATTGAATAAACAATATAGAATACACTGTATAGTTTCTATTTCTATGTTATAGGAAGACGACTCTGGCGAAAATGAAATTAAAAAGATAAAGCCCAGGGAGTGGGAAAAAGATAAATCATCTAAAGAACAGGGCAAAGTAGATAGTAAAGAGGGTACTGTTTTTGAATCAAAATCCTTTAGAGAACAGCGTAAGTCTGGCATAAGTGCTGCATCTGACAAGAAAAAGAGACTTGATTCAGATAGAAAAGATACTGTTGATGACGATGATAATGATGAATCGGATAAAAGCAAAAAAGATAAACAAATCAAAACAAAAGATGCCGTCCGAGAACAGAAGAGTAAAAAATATAGTGACACTCGTAAAGAAAGGACTAAGACAAGTGAAGCTCTCAAAACTGATAAACCATCCTTTACTGGTAAAAGTTTACTTTCCGATGGTAAAATAAAGTCTCTGAATCATGATGACATCAAACCTTTTACTCAGTTGCCACAAGTCAAAACGGATGACTTGACCAGAATAATAGACGGAATGGAGAAGAAAACTAAATCCGAGGAAGTAAAGACACAAAAGGTTTCAGAAGAAGCTAGTGAGAAAGAAGAAGTAAGCAGTAAGAGCAATGACGAATCTGCAAATGCAGCAAAAGTTAGGCGAGGCAGCGTGGAATCTAGCGAGGGACCATTCAATGATGAATCTACTTTGAAGAGACAGAACTCGATGGACGATAGGGGCAAGTCTACAGACAGAGAGGGGTCGGAGGAAAAAGAGAAAAGCGAGAGTACCGACCGTCGCACAGAGAGGCGTATAAGAAATAAGGTGAGTCTACAGCATAGGTTAGCATTTTTAAATGAAATATGTGACTTAACATCAACAATGAAATCTAAATCATCCTATTTATTTTACTAGCTTGGCGCACTTTACTGAAAGACGAACGCGCATAAAGTTACGTACTGCTAGAAGTACCTGTCCTTCTAGACTAATGATAATGACTTAACGGTAATCTCGTTTCTCAGGATCGTCCCAGCCGCGTCATATATCAACCCGGTATGGGTAAGTTCAGCAAACAGCGACTTGCAAAGGAAAAGGAAACTCAGCCCAATTCAGCAAAATCCGTGAATGATAGTGAGAAAAAAGACACTTGAGACAGTTATAAACTCCCGCAAATTTGGACAACATTCAGCGAAATTAACCCTAGGCTGGCATTCAGGGCATGTCCTTGCTGACAAGTAGAAGAGGAGGCTTGCGAGTTGCCAACCGTGGGATCAATGTTTGCGACTTACTCATATTTGATGTTTAACATTCGATTACATTATTTACATGACGGAAGACTTGAAGAACTCTCGATGCCACAATCAGCAAGGAATCGAATGCTTATATTTTAATTTTGTGACCATTTTAATATTTAGTTCAGATTAATTTCATTTCAATATAAATGTTCTTTTTTTAACAGTTTACGTTTTTGTTTTGCGACAATACCTTTCAACTATTCTCAAAAATTTTACCAATTTAATGTTATTTTGATGTTTCTGGTATCCAGCCAAAAACGGAGCGTACGTCTGATCCATTTTTACGTAGTTATTTTTACAATTTAACAAGTCCAAGCTGGGAACACTGTGGCATGTTGACCAATGGTGTGGTCTTCTTATCACTGTTTCCAATTTACACATGTTCAATTGTAACTTGTAATTATTTCTTAGTAATCATCGGGAAACGAAAAAAAACAGAAGTAGGTATTATTCATATTTTTTTAATCAAAATAAGTAACAAGATATACTGTATCACAGCATTAACCTATAATTCCATATGAAGAAGAATTTCTAAAGTTCGTCAATATAATTAGGACGTAACTACTTATTATTGCACACACCAGTGTTTTTAATAAATGCAGTGTGTTCGTATAGATAACACTAATAAAATCTATAACTCATCTGTTCCTTGGGGATCGTACAATAATCACGTGATGTTTTTTAGCAACTGTTAACCCACTCCGCCTGTGATACGCGGTAGGTTCTTTTTGTGCTTTGTACGTTTGCGTAATTTATATTCTGTTTTTCTTTTAATGTACTTTTTTTGGTGAGCAATAAAGAATATTTGTGTTGTTATTATGTAATACTTTCGCTTTTGATACGCGATATTTAGCGTACACATCGCGTGTATCTATTTGATGTGCAAAATATTTTAAAAATAAATTATTTGTACAATAATGTCCAGGCGGTCATAAGTTTGCGCGGTTCCGTTGCTTTTTCAGTGATGTATCGCCTTATAGAAATCCCACTAGACCGCTCTACCTCCTTGTGATATTTGGTGATCATTTTCTGACCCCCTCTCCCCTTTCGAGCGTCACGTGATTAATGTACGATTCTTTGCAAGAAAAGAAGAAAGAACGCTTGTATTGCATTGTATTGTCAACCAACGTATGTCAGATAATGACGTATTCACTTCAAATAAAGTTATTGTGATTCTCTTACAATATAACCTTAAACAAAACATCTTTGGCAAATCAAAAAACGACTCCTTAACACTATTGTCTTCCGAACTTATTAGCACCTGTTATCTGCAATAATATTATATGTATCAACTAACTTTATTACGTAAAGTTAGTGCCTATATAAGAAATTTGTGTCGTTCGATTTCCGTCACATTTGACATATAGGTACCTATCTTCTATTCTATTCTAGTTAGGGTCGTTTTTTCAATCGCCAGATAAAATTATCAGTCAGTTAATATTATAGCTATCACTTTCTGATGTCATATGAAAGAAAAGGACTGAGCTAGCATTTATCTGACAGATGCTTTTATCTGGGGATTGAAAAATCGGCCTTTAGTCATGTTTTTGTATTCCATTATTACAGAGGATTTTTGTTTCATCCACGTATGTGACATTTTTAATTTTCTATTATTGTTTTACATTTTCAAATTACTATAGGTATTATAGAAGATTTTTTAGTTTAGTGAATCCATTTTATTTTTGATGCAAAATAATGAAGTCATTAAAACGTGATGCAAAGCTGGAATTCACGATCTCATTAGTTCCATTATTGCACACGCCTAAGTAGATGGCGCCACTGATCTCTTCGTACACATCTTGACTCTGTTAACCTTTGAGTTCAAACACGTCAGGTACCCCTACCTATCATATTTAAACACTATTTTTTACAACCGATATGTAGCATTATTTATGTTGAAATAGTTTGAACCAGCGAAGACTCGCAATGACTTGGCACTACAAATAAAACTTTCTTGTAAGGCGTAAGGTCAAATTTAGATAATGCATTTTTTTCAATGGTACACATATAAATCTAATAATGAAACGGGCTCAGCTACCCATTTTAATTGGTCTTGAGTATACTTACACTTAACACTCAAAAATGATTTGGTTTACGCTGTATGACTTTTAATGATTTATTCTAATCAGACTTTTGAAGCGTTCCAAATAGGGAACTTGCATTATTTCATTTGATCTAGATCTTAAAGATTTAAGGATTACGTAAAAACACCAAAAACGAAAAACTTAAAATATGCACATATAATTTATTTAATTCAAATCCTAAACCGGCATTCCGAATTCGCGCCTACATGCTCACTGACTTGACGTGACGTCACTGCATAAGATGTCAATCTTTTTATGGCGCATGAATATTATTTGCATCACAGAAATAATATGATTTCTGTTTCATTTTAATATAACAAATTATTCATAATAAAAAATTTTTAATTTTATATATATTTTTCAATGTTTCAACTGAAGTTACTGAAGTGACTGATGGAGTGACATTATGCGCGTTTAAAATTACGTTTTTACTTTCGTAACTTTTAATTAAAATATTTCGCAAAAAATTGATAATTTCAAAATAAATCTTCCAGTAATAATACACTTGTACTGGCTATAATTATTGGATTACTAATATACAATTTCTCGATGGAATCGTAACGCAAGTCCTCTATTAGGCTATTACATATATCTAAGATACAATATGAATAGAATCGGGATGGTAATGGTAATTAACTAAGACCACATTATTTTTACTCGTGATTTTCCTATATCGATTTTACATATGCTTAGAACTTTGTTCTAATAAAAGCATTACGTTCATAGCGTTTACTCGTGGTGTTAGTTATTTTATACTTAATTAGACGATATGGTCATAAAAAGTTTTTAATTGACTCCATAGAACGCACATTAGCGTGGCTTCCCTAATGATCTTTCTGTCTATTGCAGACTATAATGACTACCTAATGTAATCAGGTAATCACTAGTCAATTGCTAGTGTGTTTTCCTTTAATTTTCTATATTCACCATCTGCAGATGCACCAGATTATTTAATATTAATATTGCGTTCTTTCAGATATCGATATTCCATATTATGAATAAGTAACCATGTTACCTATACATTAAAGCTAGCCTAGCCTGGCTTCAATCATAGCAGTTGGCAGTAACCGAGAATGTACATTCATCCCTTAGCGCGTTATCGCGCGAATGTAGCGTGACGGGACTGATGACGCCGACCCCTGTCATGGTCAACCTGTGTATACCTATAACGCAAACTTATGGGAACGCCATAGTCGAATGACTGCGCGCGCGCATGTCGCCTGTACATAAACGTGGCCCAACCATATTGACATACACACCCACAGATACTTTCATTCCCTCATTAAAACCATTCGCTCTGGTGCCGATTCAATAAGCCATTTGTAAATAGACTATATCCCCAGTTACTTTTTAGGGGACGATATTCTAGCCATAGGTACAAAGGACCGGACTAGCTAGGCGGAGGAGGCATCTTTCAGAAGCAGCTCAGCCGAGCGCTTGTCGCTCTGCGTGGGCAAGTGTTTCTTCTCGCTGGCGCGCTTGGTTTTGGCGACGTTGTACCGGTGGAAGACGTACAGCAGCAGCATGAAGCCGACGAGGAAGCCGGCGAGGCCGCCGCACAGCTTAGCCCACGTGCGTCGCGCTGGCCGGGACTCGGGGACCGGCTCCTGGATATATAGTAGGTAAATGTTACGTATGTTCTAATAACACGTTCAGTATTGTATAATCTGCCCAGTTATTGTAGCAGTAGTTGACGTTTCAGTTTGGGGTTCATCCGGTGAAATTATGTAATCGCATAGAGACAAGGCAGATTGGACAAGACATATATATTTGCAATCCTCACTTTGCTTTTCCATAAGAGCGAAGCTAATATATGTTTCTATTCAAGTGACTCGTAGTTTCGAAACTTGATTTGGCGGAACAAAAAAAGAAGTTCTTAAAGTTAATTTTCTTACCTACTGGTGCAGATTGTGGAATAGATTAGAATAGGTATCTACTCTTACATTTCATTCATTAACATTATTGTTTTAAAAAGTTAAACGCTTGGTCCAGTTTGATCTCATTGTTTAGTTCTGTATAATTAAATAAAAAAAGAACTGTACTTACTCTATAAGCTGCAAGACACAAAGAGTGTGTGCGGTTTATTTCATCCGAAATTGGGCTGCTGGGACACGCTGCGAATTCTGCAATCAAAGTCTTTTTTATACCTTTAACAATTGTGTCTATGAATATGTAGGCTCTGACATAGTTTAACATTTCTGTCTCTGGTAAATTGTAAACATGGGGTAATGTTTGTTCAACTGCACCGAGATACCAACATAGGTACATACTCGAAACAACGCAAGAAAAGTTTACATTATTATGGTATAGTTAGATGATTATGTTATTAATATTACATTAGATAATCTAATACCAACCTTCAGATGCCACCCTGACGTGCGAGCCATCCATCAGTAAGTAGTCTATACGCCTTCGTTTCAGCCACGTTACTGATGGTTTCAGGGCACAAAGTGCTAGTTTGTCAACAGCCTTCGTCAAATCGACTTTTACCAATTTACACATGTCCACAAAGTGAGACCTCTCTAGGTGTACCAGTGGGTTGTGTGAAATGTTATAAAAAGTTAACTGTGGTAGGATTCCCCAGTTCCATATTTCGGTCAACGAACAGCTCGACATGTCTAGGTATTGCAAGGGAGCTTTTATTGGTCTAGAAAGAGCATTGAAGTTCGAATCCATTTGCATCAGCGGATTACCATTTAGCTGTAATTTCTTTAACGAGGGTAGTTGGAAAATTGAGTTTGGAAGAGATTGTATTCGATTTTCTGATAAGTCCAAGCTCACGAGGGATTTCAGAAATGAGAGTGCATTCTCTTCTATGCCGTACATGTAGTTCTCGGGGAGGTAGAGCAATATTAATCCAGTGTACTGGGAGAATGTGTCGGTTTTCAGTAATCCTAGTCTGTTTCCTCTGAAGTCAATCACCTGCAATTGTAATACACGTAGGTATAAATGGCGAAGTAATTTGTTTTCATTTGAGTTGCTATTATGTTTTTCATTGAAAAGCTGCTTAATTTGGTTTCTCTCTTTGTAACTATCGAATTCTGTACACTGACGTTTACTATTGAGTGCCTTGTGTCGTTGCAAATAATTACAAAGAGCGATTGACTATGTGTGACGTATGGATAACCACAGAACAGTGTAATAATATTTACACTTTTCGAACGAAGCTGACGTGAGGCCTTCACTCAGTGAATTAAATAAATACGTAGAAGCCATCCAAAACTCAGAAACAAACATTCATGTTCATCACACAAATATCTGCCCTGACCGGGATTGGAACCCAGGTGGCAGTAACCACTAGGCTAAACTGGTCAGCGAAAGAAAAGTATGATAGGTTTTAAAGTTGTACCATAAGATGACTGACTTTTATGTAAGGGTACAAGTAGACTGGCTAGCTCAAGGTTTGCGCAGAACGTGCCGTAGTAGAGTTGCCAACCGTCCCGCTTCGGGCGCGACGTCCCGTTTCCAGCGCCCTAGAGGGTGCGTCCCGTAAAGGATACGTGCGGGACGCCGATTGTCCCGTTTCCCGGCCTCGTCAGAATTGTAAGAACTGGAGTAAATATTTTGTTTTATTTTAGTTAAGAGCGCGCAATTTCGTTTAATGAAAATAGTTTGTATCCCGTTCCCGGAGGACTGTACTTCCACTAAGAAGATATATGTCGCGGGCAGAAATAATGTACCCTATATCACAATTTCATAAACGTAAAGAAATAATGACACCTGTAGAGTGCGTGAGTCCTGCATTTTTTAGCCAGGTCACGCAATTCTACTACAAAACTACCGCAAATCTGAGCACATAAGTTGGCAGCCCAACGTAGTAGGTATCCTATACTGGTATCCGAGCACTGATGCATCGACTACCCAACCCGTACAACTCTTGCATATCTACTTTAGTGTCAGCTCGAAATTATAAGTTACAATTTACTTTGACGGACCTCCATACTTCCTTTAAGATTGGGTACACTGTCGAGCTCCAGGTTCGCGCAGGACGCGCCGTAGTATCCATGAGCGTACTCGTAGGAGCATCGCTTCGACTGCCCCAGCCCGTTTAGTTCTTGGATTTCCACCGTTGTGTCAGCAAGTGCCTCGAAGTGCCACAACACAGCGGCTATAAGAAAAACGCGAGTTGTTCTGAAAAAAGAAAAAAAACTTTATACCTACCATATTTCTTTTCTGTGGTCTCAAATCAAAATCTGGTACCCACTGGAAAATATTATTTTTTTGGTCAGGGCAACTAAATTTTTCCATACAAAAAGCGGCAACGTCTTCCACCTCCTAATCCTGAACCGATTTGCATGTTTTTTGGAACCTACAATTGGAAATATGAACCCTTGAAGATTCGTAAATTTGTTCCTGGTTTTTTGCTATTATTTCATAAAGGAGAAAGAATTACTAAAAAAACAAGACGTATAAATCTAGTTATAGTTACGGATGTAACGAATCGATCAAGGTCAATACTGTCTCATTTGATAAAGGTTTAAGGAGTGGAAAACGTTGCCGCCCGGAATCACTAATTCCACGAGAAATTAGGCGCCAAACGTGCCCAACGGTGACGACTCTGTCTATCGCACGATGCGGGCGCAAGATCCCGTCGGGTGAAACTGTAAGATTATTCCGAAATGCCCGTTCGCGCCCCGCACGATAGGTATTTTTTAAGCTGATTGTTTGTAAACGGGTTCTCGAAAACAGCTCCAACGATTTCGATGAGATTTCTGTCAAAAATCGTATTCTGTGTTTTCACAGAGCTATGCTCAGCCTCTCAGGAACTATACCATAGGATATCAGGAATATCTACTGCCAGTTAACTTACAATGTTAACTGGCTAGATATTCTTTGCTAACGCAGCTGCTCTACTAACCAAGTGGACGCACACTATTTAAAATTTAATATATCATCCTTTGAACACGTCAGTGACGATGACGATGTGTCTCAGGGAAGCGTTCTGGGCCCAACTTTATTCTTGATTTACATTAACGACCTATGCGACATGTCTATCCCAAATGCAAAACTTTTCTCTTATGCCGATGATACCGCGGTGTTATTTACTGGTAAATCATGGAACGAAGTCAAATCTTGTGATGAAGTGGGGATGGCTCTTATTTCAGAGTGGCTAGAATTTGATCTTCTATCACTAAAAACAAATAAGACAAATTATATATGCTTTAGCATCACTAACAGTACAGGTTTGCGTACAGTTAGTGATGAATTCGACTTGCAAGTTCATACATGTCAACCTCCAGATCCAAATTTTCTCAATTGTAGTTGTCCAAATATTGAATAATTTCCCAGGAAAAATATTCTCAATTACTTAGACCAAGTACTCAGTAGGGTCAGGAAACTGCTTTGGTTATTTAAGTCGCTGAGACATATTGTGCCAGGAAAAGTCACCAAGCACGTAACATACTAATTAAAATATATACGTCCTTGATACAATCTGTCTTAGTGTGCTGCATACCTGCAGGCTGCTGGTGCAGCTAAGAGTCGTTTTATCGACCTAGAACGTGCACAGCGGGCACTACAGCAATAACTACATTAAAGATCACGTACTTTAAAAAAATAGATTTCCGATCCAAAGACTGTATAACAAAATCAACAAAGAATTCTATCCAAAGCTATATATCTCGTTCGTATAAAATGTATCGCACTCCACTTAAACCCACACACCCACACCCCCACACACGCACAAAAACACACACACACACACACACACATCTCTGTCTAGTTTGCTAGTTTAAATATATATAAATATTTGTTTCTTTAATTGTTATAATATAAATTATGAAAGAGCGGAGCTTCCCAATACAGGCATTGTTTGTTTACCGGGTGGCTCCATCCTCTTATATAAGGCGAAAACTGCAATTTATAAAAATAAAGAATTTTATATTGTGTTTTTTTGTATTTGTAAAGTAATGTACATCACATTTATTTACCTACATTCAGATAGGTATGTATGTCTGTCACACGGTGCGCGGAGGTCATAGGGTCGCATGGATGGAGTAACGCACTGGTATCTAGATGATTCCTCGGGGTTATCGCGCTTGAACCTATTTACTTGGGAAGACTTGACTCATTGAACACAGCATTATTCTTGTTGTTCAGTTCAGCGAATATCTACATGACTATCTACTCAGTACCTCTAGCTAAGTTTAACCCCAACTAAAACGCTTGGTGTGTTTTGAAAATGAATTTTAGTTTCTACTAAACCACTGCCTCAAATCCATATTTCTGGTATGGCATTGTTTGGAATAAGCTCATGGAGCCCTTTCATTTGATATCCCACTCGATAAGTTTTTGGATAAAAAATGTTTTTTTTTTCATACGAGAAATTTATGACATCTTAGTAGGAAAACGTACCAGATGACGGTTGTCCACCCGACCCTAAAATAATTAGTAAGATGAATGAACAATATAGAACCAACACAGGTTCTATATTGTTCATATAGAACCTGTGTTCTATATTGTTCATTAATGTTGTGTAATAAAAATATTGTACAAGTTGCCGCTATCTAAAACAGCTAACCGTGTTACGCCTTTCATAGTAACTAGCGCGCGCGGTATAATGCCGAGAAGATTTTAAAAATATACGAGTACTGTATACCTACAATATACAGACGCGTTAAGATTTTCTCCTACGAGATCATGTTGTTGAGTAATGTCATTTAAATAAAATGCGTTTGAAATGGTTTCCTATTTACATAAGATGGTATAATTGCATGAGATACTAATAATAGTATAATGCGCTTATTACAATACGTGTTCGGATCACTAGGCCGGTTACGCGACCAGTGTTAGTTTGCGACTACCCGAAGAAAGAGGATTTTTCAATTAAAGATATTTGTACTTTTTCTCAAAGATGGCCGGCAAACTGAACGTTACTCGCTATACATAGGTATTGGAAGATTAAGTTTAAAAAATTAAAACCGACTAAAAAAAACACCAACACACTTCGAAAATTGCAATTCCTACATTGTTCAATTAGAAGCGTAAAGTTTGACTATTGACTTATTAGAAGTTAGGCGATTATGGTTTACTTTTTAGTGTTTTTTTGGAGTCGATTTTTTTAATTTCACATTTTTTAGTGATTCATTACCAGAGTGCACCTGATGACAATTATAATTATCTCAAACACCGCTAAGCTACACTGTTTTATTATGGGGTTCCGATGCCTACCTTCCGGCTTCGATTAACAGATGGTTGATGGTAACATTACATCAGGACCATTTATATTGGCTTCGTCATAGTCACTTCAGTATCATGATCGAAAGTTTTGGGTGACTATCCGTGGTCTTCTTCATCAGTTCTTGTTCACCAAATGTTACTTGCAAACTACTGAATGCAAATACTCGATTTGTTCCCAAAAATACTAAAATCGCTATTTGATTCCGTGGAAACAGTCATTCTTGAATTTTTGAGGAGTTCTCTCAATTCCTCATGGTTCCCATCATCAGAAGTGAACTTTGAAAACAACGGGACCAATCTGGAAGCATATACTTTCCAACGAAGAATTAATTTTCCAAATCTGTTCATAAATGGCGGAATAATCGCGTAACAAACATACAAAAAAAAAGCATACGATCGAATTGCAAGCTCGCTCCACGCGCCGTAAATGTTATCTTCATATAAATTCCATTAAATGTAGAGTTCCAAACTTTTTAAAAAGGTAAGATGACAAAAAATGTTTTTAAGTCAGTGGGAGTTTCATCTTGTTGTGTTAGTTTTATTTGGACGCTCGGAGATCATGTACATGTCTGGGATATTTTATTAATTTCATGTACTCTTTGTTTATTCAGACTGAGACCTTATACATCTCTAACGTTATTAATAAGGTTATATTTTTATTGTATGATATTTGTAATTTTGAAATTATTACTCTGATGGCATTGTCAGACTTTCTTAAATTGTAAATTAATACCTATGTTGACATCTAAAGGTTACTATATCTTTATTTTTTGTTGTTAACATACTGATTGACATATCTTAAATAGGTTAAGTATTATCATTGTAATAAGCATTTTGATGTCTTAAGGTTGTTTATCAAACCTTCATTCGGATTTCGTCGTATGTCCCCCATTTTTGAAAAATGTACTATATTTAACCTCGGCCGGAATGGCAATAGCAGGTTTCATATTAAATAAACGGACAGGCAATCTTGTCCGTTTATTTTATTTTTTATTGATTGGTATTCAAGACAACTACAGCCGTAGATATAACTATGAGTTATTGATAAGTACCTATATATAAATAAAAGACGGCCAATAACAGTTATTCATTGATTAATCATAGTGTAAATTTCCCAGTGCTCCGCAGTCTCCGCACCAACCCATTCATTGTCACTTTGGATCTTTAATCATTATAGGCAATAAAAGCGACTGCGTCAACTATTGGGTATTAAGGTGACTAGCGTTGGTATGTCTACCCTTTATCTAACAATAAAATAAGCATAATCATACATAGTGATGCATTCTAAACTAATACTCAGCCTGAAATTGCCTCCTTCCCGGCCTCGACAATAACGTACTTACCTACTATTACAACTTCCCCAAAAATAATACAAACATGCATACAACATAGGTACCTACAAGTTGTATGCATTTTATTTGGGAGTTATTGAATGGAAATTTCAGTTCATCAACTTATCCAAGCGGTTGCCAATCGGCGCACCAAATTAGCTGGTCGCAAACCGACTTATCGACCCTAATAGCTATGAAAATAAAAGGTATACATTATATAAATATAACTAGCGGCAGATTTTAGATCGTAACAAAGATATAAATGAGGTTTATTTGTTTCTGTCAGTTGTCTGATGCTATTAATCTTTTATGAAAAATTACTCAAAAGAAAAAATAAATGTCAGCCATCTTGGATTTGAAAATGGAAGTTATTTTCGTAATCAGCACCCCGAGGAACCTCGAAGATGACACACCCATATCGATTTTTAAGAAAAATAATTGTTAACCATCTTGGATTTGCAAATGCATGTTATTTTCGTAATCGGCAGATCGGCACCCAGAGGAACCTCGAAGATGACACCTATATCGATTTTTACGAAAAGTAAAGATTTGCTCCCCGTACAAATTGGAACCCCCTTTTACCCCATTAGGGGAATCATTTCAAAAAACGCTGAAGTATGTTTTGTTGTATTTAAACAGAGAGTCTATTTACGAAGTCTGAAATCTCTCACTTCAAAAAAGATTTGCTCCCCGTACAAACTTGGAACCCTCTTTTCACCCCTTTAGAGGAGCTATTTCAAAAAACGCTGAAATACGTTTTGTTGTACGAGGGCTGCTACTTATGATCCGGAATAGAAAAAATCAACACACATATATGATAAATATGGTTTTATTGTTTTAAAAATATTCTCCGTGATGATCGATGCAATTTTTAAAACACATTTTCCATCCTGACTGAGGTATCTCCAAAACGTGTTGTTTGAACGCGTCGACGGCATCTTCACGGGTCGAAAATCGTTGACCACGTAATTTATTATTTACATTTGGAAATAAATAAAAACCATTAGGTGCCAAATCACCTAATGGTTTTTATTTATTTCCAAATGCCTGCCTGTACGGTGGATGACCCGTCAAATCTATATTTTGACCTTCCAAAAATCAAGTTGTTTCGTGTGACGTATGATAGCTTGCATTCTCATGGTGAAGAATGATTCTGCCTGATTCTGCTGTTTTTACGTATTTCTTCAAAGAATCCAGGCAAATAAATGGTCGTGTACCACTCCGTATTAACCGTTTTACGAGTCTCTACTGACACTGTAGCCACATGGCCATTAATACCAAAAAAGCAAGCCACCGTTTGCTTCAAGGTACTTTTTGTACGAGCTACTTTCGTACGGTTCGGCTCATTTTGAAACACCCACACTGTTGATTTTTAGTTAATTTCGGGATCAGTGATACACAGTGGTTTTCGATGGAGCTTCATCACCAAAAGTCGAAGTTAATTGATCTATGCACTGTTGTTGCGTTAAACCACGCCGAAAATCGTAATAAGTCATAGCTCGAATATTTTCACGAGTAAGTTCCATTTATGCAGCAAGATGACATATTAAACCCGCCAAAAATAAAAGACTAGTGTACTTACATAAGAAAAAATATCTATAGCGAAGAGTAAAAGTTCAAAATTTACCTATTTATTTTAAAGGTCAGATACATACCGTTAAAACTGTTGGAACCCGGATTCCGGTTACATAAGTAGCAGCCCTCGTATTTAAACATAAAAGTCTATTAACGAAGTTTCAAATCTCTTAACTTCAAAAAAGATTTGCTCCCCGTATAAACTTTGAATCCCCTTTTCACCCCTTTATTGGATTAATTTAGAAAATCACTGAATTTAGTTTTGTTATATTTAAACAGAGAGTCTATATACGAAATTTCAAGTTTCTAAGTCCCCTTCTTGTTTTAGCCCCTTAGGGGAAAAAATTCGAAAAATCCTTTCTTATCCCTAGCCTACATTATAAATGTCATCGACTGTGTAAAATTCAACTCTAGCGTTAGTAGTTCCGGCTGTGCGTTGATGAGTCAGTCAGTCAGGATTTCTTCTTTTAATATATAGATTACACTTTACGTACAGACGGTTTTGTAACGTCACCAAAATATGGGAATATTCAGTGATTTTCCTTGTAGTCTAGGTAAGTTAAGTACGTAATATGCAAATGCATCACAGTTACCGAGGAAGAAAGGCAAATCCTTTATTTCGATGACACTGCACAGCTATATTCTCCTAGGGGAAAGCTTTTATAAGACGCTGGCCTACTTCCGTAAAGTAGCTAACGATTTTTTTTCATACAAATAAAAATGGAAACTGCTTGTGCCTACCTATTAGATACATGAATTTAGAATCACGCACGACAATCAAACTGTTGATATGTAGGTACATAATGATAAATACACGTCTATATTTTGACTAACGTGTTTTGGTGACGAATGACGGAAAGACGGAAGCGGTTCCCTGAAAAATAGCATCCACGGCGTGCTACTCGCCGCACCTATAATTTTCGGTCACGTTGCGCTGTGACATTGTAAAATAGCTTAGTTATTCTTATGTTATGTCAGCAGAGATAATGAAAATAATGGTCGCGAAATTAATATCAAATTAGAGGGTTTAAGTAATGCAATAATAATGTGGTGTGGGGTAATGAGTGGCATCCTCGTGACCAGCTGTCCCCACTGCGCCGGTACTCCCACTGACACTTCTTTTGTTGTTGTTGACGCGAGATGCATTATGGTTTTACTGCCTAGATTTATATCGAAGCAGGTATGTAGGTATGCCACTCAATGTCGGATACACGCAATAATCTGCAATAACTTTATCGTACTTGAGTCCATGATACTATGACGTAACATGCCTACTTTTTATCGTCTTGATACACTTCATCATACACTCATCTTTCCACGAATTTTCTAAAATAATGGCGATTACGGCAATTTGTGAATCCTAAAAGATTTCACATTTCTCACTGCCCGAATACTTTAGTAGAATTAAATCAGTTTTAGAATGAACGCCCTAGTAGCCATTGTTTAAATGTGTGACTGGGGGGTTTCTGTGTAATGCGCCTACCTTTATGCCTGCGTTGCGTTAAATGTGAGCGGAATCACACCGGAGGCGCATTCAGTTTAATACTGATTGGTTTTACTCTAATAGGGTGCCTACGATATGTAACCGAAGATATAACGATGATGAATTGATCCCATCAGTGTGAAATGGAAAGGGTTATATCGCTCCAACACCCATTGGACTACTTACTAACTACTACTTATGATTAACAAAGTATTTTAATTTAATTATTGTGTCCTGTAGCCAACACACCCAGTATTGTAAACTGTATCAGTACATACTGATCGCGATAAACTGTAATGGGCTTCTTTAGATCAAACACTTAACCATGACCCACTGAATCGTTATTGTAAAACTTGGTAAGTAAGTAACGAAAAGATGGCACTAGATTGATAAGAAAGTGGTTTAAAGTGATAAGACGTGCTGTGTCGTCCTAGACACGTTTTGGCCAGTAGGTACATATTAATTGATAGATGTGATTTGCTTACTTTAGATGTACGATGCGAATAGCGGATGATATTTAATTAATATATTTGTTTACTTCCTAAGGGAAGTAAACAAATTCCCTCTACAAACAGTTATAGATACTAACCTGTTATTTGTGCCATTTGAGCAGTTATCAGTATAAAGGGAGTCATTTTCTGGGTTATGATCATTTCGTCTAAAACGCAACTAGTAGAAGCGGTAACAGGTCTAAAACGCTGCTAGTCTAAAACGCATCTCGTCTAAACTGCAACTGGTCTAAGTAGCTACCAGTCTAGGTCGCTACTGGTCTAAGTAGCATCTAGCCTAGCAGGCAGTTCGCAACTGGTCTACAACGCATTTAGCCTAAAACACAACTGGTCTAATACTCATCTAATCTAAAACGCAACTGGTCTAATAAGACATCTAGTCGAAGGCGCACCCCGTTTAAAGCTGATTTGGTCTAAAACGCTCCTAGCCTAAACTAGATGTCAATCGTCGGTAATTCAGCCTTTTATTTCCTGTTTATTCTTAAAACCGTGCCAGACCCACCATACTACCGTCTATACCCCTAGTGTACGTATTTGTATAATCTCCACGGTACCACCATTATAGTGATGTCAAAGTCAATAAAAGAAAAGTCGTTATTCACGAATTAGTATTTATTAATTACTTTAATACATACATACGCACATACAAACTTGAAACAAATAATCCAATGGTAATACGAATTGTGGCTTGCGACAGTGTGCCTATTAGATAGATACATGAAAAAATGAAAAACGTTTGTTTGTATAGCCCAACACGTGTTTGTGGCTGTATATACAAATAATTAAAAATTAAAATGATGAAGCAGTTTATATCATTATTTTCATCTATTAAACACAAAATTTCATGTTATGATACACTGTAACAAAACAAGAATATGCTTTTTCCTAACAAATATCATATCTTAAAATGACACAAAAAATGTACTTCACGAAAAACCAGCGGCCTTTAGACATGACTAAAGACACAATTGGGGAGGGGAGTTAAGCTATCTTACTCATTAGAGCGAGATAGTTTAACTTTTTTTTTTCTCGACCGCTTCTCGTGAAATTTTGTTAGCAGGTTCGACATTCGTAATTGATCTATTTTATAATGTCAGATTTTGGAAATGATAAAAAAACTCAATTACGAGGTCTCAACGAGGTCTACAGCTCACAGAGCCATTAATTTATACTTTATGATCCAGTTTTGAATAATCAAGCTCTATGTAGCATAGGTATTTCTCAAATTTTTGGTTTACCAAGTGACATTTTTAAGTGATGTAGGCACCAAACCGCCTTAAATTTAATTTCATAGTTCTCGGTCAACGGAATACCCTATACCCTAGGGTCAGGTGGGGTAAAAAATGAGACCTGAGGACCATAAGACAAGCTATATTTCATCAAGAAACAAATAAATCACAACTTATTACAGACACTTAGGTTAGTCCATCGAGTTTTAGACTACTTCCTGCTTAAGAAAACAGCAAATGTTAAGTCAAATGACTACTTAAACCAACTGCCTTTTAGACGAGACACTACTTAGGTCAGTTGTGGCTTAGACCCTTTACTACTTAGACTAGCTAAGGCTTAGACCACGTACTCTTAGGCGAGCTGTGTTTTAGACCACTTACTGTTTAGACCAGTAGCGACCTAGACTGGTAGCTACTTAGACCAGTTGCAGTTTAGACGAGATGCGTTTTAGACTAGCATCGTTTTAGACCTGTTACCGCTTGTAATAGTTGCGTTTTAGACGAAATGATCATAACCCATTTTTCTAGCCTTCAATTTGCCTCTAGAACATGACTATCGTAATTTAAGTATCTACTTGTTCCAAACCCACTGAAATAAGCCCTACTAGTATTATCAGTGTTATCATTGTGTATAATCTTTAAAATAATCGCAAATATTCAAGGTTTTGAAATTGAACTCTGAGTAAGCCTTTGCTGATATACCATTACTAAGACTTCCAGGGACTGTCTCAACCATCTTAATTGTTAAGGTCAATTTAATCCCGTTTAATTGGTGGCTCTTGTGCAATTGCATGCTAGTGTAATTTGCGATCGGAATACTCATGTACGTACCCAACTTAGCTCTATCAGGCAGGATCATGAGATTTAGTTGTACTTGTGTATATGTTTCAGTTGTCTTATCGAAAATCTATTTGATTATGAGAACACAATAAATGAGTTAGTTGTTTTGAGTTATCTAGATATGAATTCCTTTTGTCCCACTTAGCAAGAAAACCAAGTGCGAGTTGATCTCCCGTTGCGATAGTTCCGTCTGTTTGTTATATATAAGTTTGCTTATATCAAATTGGTAAAAAAATAATAATTTATAAAATGTATTTATTGAAAGCCCTCCTTGCAAGTTTTTTCATTTGTTATTGACGTACGGTATATTCCGCAACACTCGCTTGTTTCTTTACTTGCTAACACTTCACTACTCGTACAGTGCAGAGGCAGGTGTACACAGCAGCTTGAAAAATATAGCTTATATATATACCCATCCCCAATATCCATTTTATATTCCTAATGAAAGAAGTGATTACCTGCTAGTTATACATACAAATTTACAAAGGCACAGACTTTACCTCTTATAAATACCTATTAGTTTATTATTATTTTATGCCGCCCAAAAATGGTTTGCTTTTTAACCGGAAGAATCTGGAAGCATATGCTTACAAACAAAGAAATAATTTTCCAAATCTGTTGGAAAATGGCGGAGTAAACGCGTAACAAACATAAAAAAATAAAAAATAAAACGTACAGGCGAATTGAGAACCTCCTTTTTTTGAAGTCGGTTAAAACGGGGGCCGGTCCGAAGTGTACTTTGTTATTAAGCACCTTTTGAATACATCAAACTAGTTATAATATTACGTTGATATAGATTCGTCAAACTATGAGCTCAAAAATGAAACGGCCGTTTTAACTTTGGACGCATAGATTAAAGATTACAGCAACGTAATAACTAGTTTGGAGTGGGTTCAAAAGGTACTTATTTCCAAAATACTGTTCATAGCGGGCCTCTTTTTTAAATATGTATCGTTAAATTTAAATAATCACAATTATTTACGAGTAGCGCTAGTGGATACCTTAAAGGATATTGTATTTTTGACAATACCACTACACTTGTTTTCATGTAGGAATATTTGCCGACAATTTTTTTTGAATGCTCGCCTACGTTTTTAGGAATACCTAACTAAATTTACAATTAATATCGCTACACCCAGGTATCGATTCCGGAATGCTTGCCGAACCGATTGAACGGAAGCTGGGCATTGTGAGATCCACTCCTGCGATGTGCATGATGCGTGGCGTGGCGGCCCCAATTGTCTGATTGATCTTTATGATGCCCCGCCCGGCAACCGATCGGTATACGATAGATCTATCCTTTAGATATAATTCCTCTTGTAGGTACTTAAGAAATTTAAGAATTAATCTTTAACTGAGGAACGAGTTACTTTCCAAAGGTTAATTGATAAAATATATGAAATGAATAGAATTACGATTATAATTAAAGGGAAACCCTGATTTCCCAAATAAAATATGAAACGCGGGAAAACATTTTAATATTTATATTTTTCCCTTGAATAGCTCATGTCGTATTAATTGTTAAAAAAACTGCTAAACCAAAACTAAGGTAATTGCTACTTATAACCAGTGATTGGTTTTCCCGGTGCAACATGGTGTGAATGACCTCAAACATTATGTTAATAGGGATTATGCCCCGGGATTCCGGAATTTACGTTGTTGCATGTTTCTGATTTTATCTATATGTATATATAAAAGAAGAAGTCCTGACTGACTCATCAACGCACAGCCGAAACTACTAACGCTAGAGAATTGATTTTTACACAGTCGGTTACATTTAAGAAAGGATTTTTCGATATTCATCCCCTAAGGGGATAAAACAAGGGATGAAGGTTTGTATGGGAAACGTAATTTTTTGGACTTTGAAACTTGAAATTTCGTATTTAGACTCTCTGTTTAAATGTAACAAAACTAAATTCAGCGATTTTCTGAATTCGTCCCCTAAAGAGGTGAAAAGGGGGTTCAAAGTTTGTACGCGGAGCAAATCTTTTTTGATGTTAGAGATTTGAAACTTCGTAAATAGATTATGTTTAAATACAACAAAACATATTTCAACGTTTTTCAAAATTGCTCCTTAAAGGGGTGAAAAGGGGGTTCCGAGTTTGTAGGGGGAGCAAATCTTTTTTGAAGTGAGAGATTTAAAACTTCGTATATAGACTCTCTGTTTAAATACAACAAAACTTAGTTCAGCGATTTTGAAATTGCTCGTATATAGACTTCGTATATAGACTCTGTTTAAATACAAAAAAAAAAATTTCAGCATTTTTGAAATTGCTTCTCTAAAGGGATGAAAAAGGGGTTCCAAGTTTGTACCGGGTACAAATCTTTTTTGAAGTGCGAGATTTTAAACTTCGTATACAGACTCTGTTTAAATACAACAAAACATGTAAATTGTTCCCCTAATGGGAAAAAGGGGGTTCCAAGTTTGTGCGGGGAGCAAACCTTTACTTTTCGTAAAAATCGTTATAGGTGTCACATTCAAGATTCCTCGGGGTGTCGATTACGAAAATGACATCCATTTACACATCCATGATGGCGGACATTTATTTTTCTTAAAAATCGATTTGGGTGTCATCGTCGAGGTTCCACGGGGTGCGGATTACGAAAATGACATGCATTTTTTTTATACAACGCCGGTGGCAAAAAAGCGTACGGTCCATCTGATGGTAAACAGCCACCGCAGCCTATAGACGCCCGCAACTCCAAAGGAGTCACGTGCGCGTTGCCGACCCTTTATAAGATTTGAGGATGCAATGTGTTGACAGCAGAAGGAACACATTTAGGTCCCTCGCATTTTCAAATCCAAGATGACGGACATTTATTTTTCTTAAAAATCGATATGGGTGTCTTCTTTGTGGTTCCTCGGGGTGCCGATTACGAAAATGACATCCATTTTCAAATCCAAGATGGCGGACATTTATTTTTTCTTTTGAGTAACTTTTCACAAAAGATTAATAAACCTCATTTATATCTTTATTATTATCTAAAATCTACTCGGACGAAGTCGCGGGCGGCCGCTAGTATTAAATAAATAACAATAACATTTTACCTTGTAAAATAAATACTTACGCAAAGTAAGCTGTAAATAAGTGTCGATTTTTCAATCGTCAGATAAAATTATCGCTGTCACTTTCTAATGTCATATGAAAGAAAAGGACACAGCTAACATTTATCTGACAGATACTTTTATCTGGGGATTAAAAAATCGGCCCTAAAACTAAAAAAAAAGTTACCTGTTTAAATCTGATCTGTCAAATAGTGATTTAAGAATGCCGAATAATAATTTAAGCGGCCATCGATAGCATTTTTTCATACGAGGATTTTTGTTCATATCTATAACAAAATTGCCGTGCTGCACTGTAAAAGCCGGTCCCTGCATACCTATAACCTATCGGGGAGGTTTAGGTGCTTGCCCACGAGTGCTGCAAAGGTCTTGGAACGTCGGGACAATTTAGCTACCTGATTTAATCGTTTTAAATCGTATTATGTAACGAGTAACAATCGTGGAACCCAATATAATGAAGCATTTGTAAAGATCTGGTTAGTCTTGAATGTAGCATTTTTATACAATCGATTTGTTTTGTGACATGTAAAAGTGCCCTTGTGGCCTATTTGCAGAATAAATGATTGATTTTGATTTTGCCCAAATATCGCTCTGCACCTGTTTTGTTTCTCCTTAGGTGTTAACGAAACAAATGTATCTAAACATACAAATTTTGGAAAACGGCCGAGTGAGTCGTCGGGCCTTATAATTTTTGAACATAATGCAACCTGATTGATTGTGTTTCTAGCTCAGTTGCATACAAGTAACATAGGTAATTACACTCTTCCAATATTCAATTGCATAGGCTCGTCTTTTATAACATGAAAAACCGTACCTATATTTGTTCCGAAATGTAATATATACTTACTTATAAACTAAAATCGTCAACCCCGATTTGTGTATAAAACTATAGGCATTTCTATGCATAGAATAACTTTTTGTATTTAGTAAAGTTTAAATTGTAGTAGGACACTTAAAAACACATTCTCAAGTTTTCAGGAATGTTCTCTGTAATTTATATAAGTTTCATGTGTTCGTCTGTATGTTTTTTTGAATACCTATGTATGTTAACTAACCATAACTTCGGCAATAGTGGACCAATTTTGAAAATTATTTTTCACTTCTCATGCTCGAAAAGTGCGTCATATTAGGCTTATCAAGCGGGGCTAAAGTAGTACATTTAGCCCCTAGGGAAAATATGAATACATATATATGATTTACAAAACATATAATTTGCCCAATCCGAAAACTTCACCATACTAAATCCACCAATCAGAAAACACGTCGACAGCCAATCGGAAGGTTGGGTCCTTTTTGGTACATACATTGTTCAACTAATTTAAATATTAAAAACATTAGGTCTTTTTTCGTCCCTGTTTCAACGGCAATGTGTGTGAGTCAAAACAGTTTTAAAAAAAGTTGCCGCCATATACTCATTTTATTTTATTATTATTTGTTGGTGGATAAACTTTGTTTATTTATTTTCTCGCAATCGAAGTGAAAAGTAGAGTGTATAACTCTGGTCTAAAAGCCATATTACCACTCGAACTATTTTCCCTCACTTCGTTCGGGAAAATAACCATCTCGTGGTAATATGGCTTATTTTAGACCCTTGTCATACAATCTACTATTATTTCTAGTTACTGTTAGGGGCGGTCAAGAACTGACGATGGGAACCATACATATATATCGATTCAGTATTTTTCACATGAACCCGTGAATTTCGCTTGAAATAAAATTCAATGACGAGTAGGATCTTCGCGCGGAATTGATGATGTAGGTAGTACCTAGTACCTACGAGCTCTAACTATAGAATTCCTGAAGAACTCAGCACTGATCGATGCACAGTGTGGGATTTGCCTTAAATTATGATCACCACCATTTTTGATTGCATTATGTTCAGTTTATCGAATTATGGCATACAATGAAACTTCTGCAGTTCTATCTACCATACTTTTCGAAAAATAAAATAAATCGAGAAATAGCCATAGAAAGTCATAGAAACCAGGAAATCATAATTTCTCACTTGTCGCTTATTTATTTCTAATTAATCTAAAGCATGTTTATTAGGTTAATAATAAACTACCTATTACATTCCACAAATGTCGAAAATAACGTTTGTAGGCGACACCAAAACTTGTTTTTTCAAAAACAGTTTTTATTTTTTTACTCTGAAACCACTCAAAAGGGGTGCCTGAAATTTTTATTTAACTTTTGTTTATAGATAGACCTAACAACAAAAAAAAAATTAAATGAATATCGCGAAGGACATCAGAGTTACAATTCTTTAAATATTTCGTGTTAGGGTTGTCACTAACTCCGTACTAAGATTTGTAAGTAAATAATCATTAACATGAAACTATTTACTGAAATTATTTCAAAACAATTACAACTTACGGACGTAAATTAACTAACTTTGACACAACACGAAATAAATTGTAGTGATTTGCCTAAATACCTCAAGCCACCCCACCATGCTGTTTTTAAATTTGACCAATCCGGGCGAGCGCGTAAAGCGGGGCAATTTAGCGCAAAAATTTGAGATGCGCGTATAGCGAATCCGTGTAAAGCGAGGTCGCGTAAACCGGGGTATAGTAGTACAGTAGTACTGAGACTGCAAGGATGTTATATTATGAGTAAATTAAAAAAGCATTACCTCTACTACAGCAGAATGGTCAGCATACATGTTTTGCTTATCGATACCTACAGACTCAAAGGCGTAAACGTCACATTAAGTTATGACTTTTACTTCATTTGAGCCTGTAGGTCTCGCTATCTCCTATGATGAAGGATATTATGTGGTATTGGGAAGGGGTCCGCCCTCGTCAAGCTTTTGCTGAAACCCACTACCTATACATAATATCTGGAGGAGCGGGGGTGAGGCGTCATGGAGCCGTTAAAGACCCATGGCGCTGCTTTGCCTCAGCAGGAACTGACCCGTTCTGCTGGGGGATGTCCTTCCGGGCCTCGGCCGGGGGACTTAATGCGAGAGGGACAAGAGGGCGCCAACCCTCTTGTTGGTCAGCGAGTGGCAAATGAAGATGATCTTCAACCTCCGGGAGCGTCTTCATCAATGCTAGGAGGTGTTAGTCAACGGAAGGCAACGCAACTGGAAATATTTGAGCTACTGATCGCTACTGCTAAATCATACAGTACACAAATCAGACCCACAGATTTAGACGTTACAGAAAGAGTTCAAGTCATACTTGATTTCCTATATCCTAATAGGCCATCTAATATTGCTGATATTAACGACAAAGCAATCACACTATACATCACAAAATTCACTCATAAGTGTGAAACTCTTTATTTAAAATACCGTCGCGATATGGCTCGGTCTCATCTCGGTTTAGCAAAAAACATCATACGTGGCTTTCAGCACCATTTCAAGTCTCGTCAGTTTTTACTATTTAATAAGTGAAAAGTATAGAACCCTCCGAGTGCGAGTACAACTCGCAGTTGACTGATTTTTCATAAAATAACCTTAGTTTTTTTGAGTTTAGCTGAGTTTGTTACGTACTAAAATAACCGAAATTATGAACCTTGGATTCCTTAAATGTGACACCCCTATTCCCATAGAAATATCTCAAAAACTTAGAAATGCTATAACTCTGATGTCCTTCGAGGTAAACAGTTGAAATTTTCAGAACATATAGGTATATTTATGTCAAATCCTATAATGAAACAATAAGGTACCCCAATTGATTAGTAATTATTTTAGAAAGAAAAATGTCAAAAAAATATTATGCGTCCTAGCGGTTTTATTATTAACGGTACATTATTGTAATTGATACTAGTAATATATTATATTTCCTGAAATGTAATACAAAAGAAACCATGTCATTACTGACGTTACTTTAGGAAATAAAATTCCAAACACTTTTTGATGACGTCATGAACCGCGCCTTTAAAAAATTGTATCTTGAAAACTATTAGTAGTAATCAACTGGGAGTTTGATTGAAGGGTTTATAAAGTATCAGAGCATTAAAATAAAATATAAAATAGGGGTGCACAAAACTGATGGCAAATCCCACACTGTGCGATGTTAGAAGCATATACACACAGTGATTTTGGTATTTCCCCTAACTAATTCCTCCTCCTGGGGCTTGGTGTCATTTTGAGGGTCATTCTACTTTTTCTTTGCCAGTTTTCTATTACAAAAAAAACTATGATCAGTATTGAATTATTATACAAAAACAGGATTTCGAAATAGTACCTGAACCTAATAAAAAGAATTTATAGGTAAAAATACTTAAATATATTCAAACATAAACATTGTCAAAACAATTTAGTGTCGTTGTCATTTATACATTACTCCTAATTTATCTACGAATTCCGTGATAAGATAATTTGATTCATATTTTCTTTGTGTGAATCAACGCTGTATTACTTTTAAGTGTGATATATTTCCCTATGCAATATGTTTCAAAATTGTTTTAAAACATTGCCCAAGAAAACACAATATAAAAATGTAATACATTGATCTAAATAGATAGTAACAAGTATCCAAATGTTCTTAATTAGGTAGTTATAGCCATTTCTATTAAGTAGATGTAATAGATAGGCATAACTGCATTAAAAGTCACTTTAATAATTACTATCATTAAGAAACGACGAAGTATGCCTAAATGGCAAAAGTAATATTACATTAGTGTCGTGAAGACTTTATGTGGAGCCCGATCAATACGTAGAAAATCTCTATGCCTTTTATTTTCACTAAGTTTTTTTCTGTGTTGCATTGTAGGCACGAGGCGTCTTCGGTTTTAATAATATTAAAGATTCATTACTTATTTACAATGAAAACAAAATTGCCCAATTTAGACTCAGCTTGTATTTGCTCTTATATAGCTTAGTCAAGGTATCTAGAGCTAGAAAATGTTTTTAAAAAATCCTCGCGCCTAAGCACTTGATTTATATAATTATCAATTAATGACCTGTACATGATGAACTCCTCACTCTCTTTAAAAAACACTATGTTTTGAAAGCACTGTGTAACAGTTGGCACACGATCACTTGAGAAAAACACTGGTCGCAGGCCAGGCACAATCAGCACAGTCGGGAGGGACACGCTCAATTGATTCAATTAGTCCATACTCTTGGAGCAAGCAAAGCGGAGGTGTTCTGTACCCGCCAGAGGAACGATTGATACTGCTGCCGTATCTTTTATCAGACTCACTAAGCCGTCCCGCAACGAAACTCATGAGACAATAAACGCTCACTCATTTGGGCCAGACATCAAATAGACACTGGTATCTAAATGCCCCGATTGGTTAAATAATTGTGTTTATTAGACGACTGGTTCCTGCACTCGATAAGTAAATAGCATCTTTGTTTTGATTTGGTGTCAACAGTATGATAAGGACCGTATTTCTGAGGAGTGTCTACGACACTAATGAGGCTAATTAAGTAATTTAATATCACATAAAACCGCCAAAGAACCGTTTGTAGGCATATAGGTATGTAATTTGGGTTCGATACTTCTTAATATTAATAAACCTTCGATAAATACTCATAAAAAGGCTTCTAATGATTGCTCAGAAACGATTATATACCTACAATGTTATATTATATGTAACTGTGTATACTTGGATAGTATGAATAGTACTCAGGTTTCTACAACTGACACACTATATATGTCTATATACTCTCAAAGCTTTTTGTACTCGCCTCGCCTGTTAACCCTAGTATAATCTGACCCCAAGATTCGGAACAATGTTACCAACTAAGCCAACAATGGGCGGTCAATCGTTTACTGGTTCAGACGAACATTACAGACGTAGTGAAATGTTCATGTTTACGAATTGTGACTTGTTTTGTTTTTAGGGTTCTGTATCTGTACCAAAATGGTAAAAAAGGAACCCTTATGGTTACACTTTGTCTATCTGTCTGTCTGTCTGTTACATCGCTAAATATCTCAAGAACTACTTATGCTATCGATTTGAAATTTTGAATAGTTATAAAGGAGGCTTACCTACATATATAGAACATGACCTTTTTAAATTTTTTTTTTTATTATCTGTGAAATATGCCAGAGTGGTTCAAAATTTGAAAGACTAGTTAATATGTCGAGTGGGTTGTCATATGAAAGGGCTTCGGTTGCACATTCTGAAAAATTTTTTTTTACGTGGTTTTATGACGGAAGATTTAAAAAAATAACCCCCCCCCCCCCCCCTTATCTCCGAAGTTTACCAAGGAAAAAATATAAAATGATTACATAACATTGATATCAATGTTACAGGAAAAATATAGCTAGCTCTATCTAGTTTTTCTTTTTTTTTATCGTCAAATAACATTTCTATAAGTACTAAAGTTTGTAATTTCATCACCTTTGCATGTATTTTTGTTTTATAAATTCCTACGAAATTATGCTGAAAGTACTTTATTTCAAACGATTTACGTGAAAAAGAATTAGCCTTGAAAAACCACCATACATACTAAGTTATTCAGACGCTCAAATTTGTAACAAAAGTCGCCTATAGATGGCGCTGTACCCATGGCGTCCAATTTCCACACCATGTTGTTGAGATTTTCCTGATTTAATAGGGTTGGAATGGCAGAGGGAAATATATTTGACCTTCGTGGACTTCGAAAAAGCCTTCGATACGATCAGGTGGAGGTGCATTTGGAACAGATTGCGTGAAATTGGGGTCCCCGAGAAAATCATCAACATGATAAAGGCCATCTACGGGAAGTATTCCTGTAGAGTGATACACGATGGTCTCGTCTCGGAGGACATACCGGTGCACGCGGGTGTACGGCAGGGGTGTCTCCTCTCACCTCTCCTATTTACTGTTGTTCTCGATGGCATTGTGAGCAACGCAATAAGCAACAAGCGCCGCGGCATAGAGTGGGGACTATCCAGCGTCTTGGAAGACCTGGATTATGCCGACGACCTATGCTTGCTTAGTCACACACGCGCTGATATGCAAGCTAAGCTGGACGACCTACAACGTGAGGCAACGGAGACGGGACTGAAAATCAACGCCCGGAAGACTCAGGAAATGAGGTGCGGGGCGACAAGCTCCTTGCCGTTGCTCATTGGCACAGAGGCTGTGGAAAGGGTCCACAAATTTACTTACCTCGGTAGTGTAGTGTCGGAAACTGGAGGGACCGAAGAGGACATCGCTTCGAGAATCGCCAAGGCACGAGCAACCTTCGCGCAACTCCGTCCTGTATGGCAATCGCGGAAGCTGACTAGGAGAGTAAAGCTCAAGATATTCCGGTCCAACGTAAAGACCGTGTTGCTGTACGGATGCGAGACGTGGAAGGTTACGAAGGAGATCTCGCGCCAGCTCCAGGTCGTCATCAACCGATGTCTTCGCCGTATTCTCGGTGTTTACTGGCCCGAGAAAATCTCCAACATCGCACTGTGGGAACGCTGCCATGAGACTCCGATCGACCAGCAGATCAAACGCCGCAAGTGGAATTGGATCGGACATACGCTCCGAAGGGACCCTGATCACATACCGAGGCAAGCCCTAGACTGGAATCCCCAAGGAAAGCGTAAGCGTGGCCGCCCTAAGCAGACCTGGCGGCGGACGATCATCGCAGAGGCGAAGAACATAGGGAAGACGTGGAGCGAATTAAAGCGCGAAGCTCAAGACCGAACGGGATGGCGGCGCACTGTGGAAGCCCTCTGCCCCATCTAGGGGACATAGGAACATAAGTCAAGTAAGTCAATAGGGTTGGAACGATTTAGTAGGGTGCGCGAGTCCGACTCGCACTTGACCGGTTTTTTTTATTTATTACCATAGGTAAGTTAGATAGACAATACATTCAGAGGGGCTCTAGCTCCCCAGGAATATATATACCTACCTACGTCCTACAAAGCGAGCATTATTTATTTATGTAGTTCCTGGTAATATTGTATGAGAATAGGATATAGAATTTAGTATTTTATTCTAACAATATTGCATATTAGGGGCGGCCAATCGTGGCAAAAATTGCGGTGGCTAACACTGCAAATCCTCCACTTTGATTCATAATGAATGAAAGATGCTGGTAGAGAATGATTTATGGTATTAAGACCGCCTTTTGTACTATTATTTTGTGTAATAAAGATTTAATAAATACAAGGTAGAGGTCATACGAGGGCCGTTCTGAAAGTTTCTAGCTACTTTATCCCTATTTATGCGACACCGCTTTTAATAGTGTCACTTTGAGTGATTTAGTTACTGTGCCTTTACCATGAGTTTGCATGACCGTAGTCGCTAGTGAGTGCGTAAACGATTTAGTATGCCGATTCTTAGTTCTATTGCGTAACCGCCAGAGGCGCTGTACTTTTGCCCATAAAAATTTTTACGCAGTCGCTAGCGAGTACGGTCATGCAAACTCATGGTAAAGGCACTGGTATTGTATACTAAAATAAAATCGTTATAGAAAGGCTCTTATTGTTTTAAGTGTGTTTTTAAGTGATATCTAACCTGCACATTACACACAGCGCTGTGGGCCATTTTTAAGGCAATTTGTACTACGGTCGTATACGAATTTAACGTTTCATAATTATACCCTAATTTAATTTTAAACATTAAATAGTGAATCATTTTCGTTGTTCGCAATGCAATTTGCTTGGATATGATTGAACAGCTGACAAAGATGAGTCAGTATTACTAGGGTTGCCAACCGTCCCGGCTCAGGCGGGACGTCCCGTTTCCAGCGCCCAACAGGACGCGTCCCGCAAAGGATACGTGCGGGACGCCGATTGTCCCGTTCCCAGGCCTCGTCAGAATTGTAAGAACTGGAGTGAATATTTTGTTTTATTAGAGTAAAGAGCGCGCAACTATTCGATGAATGAAAATAGTTGTATCCCGCTCCCGGAGGACTCACATTAGGATATTTTATCTTGGAAATCATTCACTAAGAAAGTGTATGTCGCGGCAGAAATAATCTACGTCACAATATCCTAAACGTTAAGTAATGTTTATAGAGTACGTGAGTCCCGCATTTTTTAGCCAGGTCCCGCAATTCTACTACAAAAGTACCGTAAATCTGAACGCATAACGCGTTTCAGCCCTAGTCAGTACCCAGAGCCTAGGTTATTCAAATCTTAGTCAAAATGTATGGTCTGTATGTAAACAAAAAATACAACATTATAAGTACATAACAAACATGAAAGATACAACAAAGTAACCATGGGTACTTTCGACTCCAATTTTTACTATTTTTTTATCAAAGTATATATATACATACTTTTTTGTATCAAAAACTGTATATTACCCATAAAATACATAAAATCCATACAAAATACGTTTGTGTAAATATAATGGTTAAAAACGTAAGAGACTCATAATAATTATTTTACTTCAGAACACTCATAATGAACTATCCTACAAAATGACACTACTTATTAAAAGGGGAGTCGCATAAAATAGGTTTTTTTTAATACCACGTCGGTGGCTAACAAGCGTGCGGCCCGCTTGATGGTAAGCGGTCATCGCAGCCTATGGACGTTTGCAACTCCAGGGGTGTTACATGCGCGTTGCCGATCCTATAAAAATGTTAACACTCCTTTCTTGAAGCACCCCACACTATAGTCCATGGAATATAGGTATGGAGTAGCTAGAAACTTTCGGAACGGTCCTCGTATATACATATTAAAACAACCAAACACAACACTAGCTTTTGCCCTCAATTTTGTCCGCGCATGTCAACAAGAAAAATAATGCTATAAATTGTTTAGGCGCAGGTTTAACTCTCTCCCAGAAAAAGTTCTGCCTCCATTTTCACTCCCTAAAGGAATGATTTCTGGGGGAAAAGTAACAATGTAGGTATTTCCCGCGGTCTGAAGCTATGTCAAATTACCAAATTTCCTGAGAATTCTGAGCGTAGTGAGGGATTCAAACCGCCATGCCCGAGTTAGAAATAATTTTGCTGTAGTGTAATACACTCTTCTTTTCACTTCTCCTACGAGAAAAACTAGTCATCCAAATAAGTAAGTAAAAGTACAATACTTGATTAATCATCAATCCATTTATTTAAGAAAAATAAAAAAACT
The DNA here is from genome assembly GCA_963556455.1 of Epiblema foenella. Classification (NCBI taxonomy): domain Eukaryota; kingdom Metazoa; phylum Arthropoda; class Insecta; order Lepidoptera; family Tortricidae; genus Epiblema; species Epiblema foenella. Next base: position 14,300,444 of record OY747102.1, read on the forward strand.
ACCTGAAATAAATAGAAAGTTAAAAATTTGACCATGTTGTGATAACTAAACCAGGCGCTGGGATAGCCGCCAGCGCGGGGGCGCGCGTGGGGGCACAGGGAGCAAAAACATTTTTGCTCCCTGTCAGCAGGGCAGAAATAAAAGAATTTAAAAAAATATTAGAGGCTAGAATATTGGGCTAGAAAAGGCTTTTTTTCGAATAGGAGAAGTGAAAAACAATAAATAGACACTAAGCGTGCGTTGCACCAAACCGTCTGTAATCGTAAGCGGTGTTTGTTAAAATCTGAAGGGCTACCACGAACCGAAATCGAACGAAGTTCGAATATCTCCCTCTCTGTCGCACTTGCTAATTCGTGCGGCAGAGAGGGAGATATTCGAACTTCGTTCGTTTTCAGCTCGCGGTAGCCCTTCTGATTGTATGAAAAGTTTGACAAGTTTCTATGGGATGACAGATACCGGCGCCATATTTGACGATGACCGGCCTATGATCGTATGTTGGTGCAACCGACCCTAAATTAAATAAAGATTAACGACTTCCTAACGTACACGAGTATAAACCGTAGTACGCTAATACTTGATTCGGTCAAATAGTTAAAATAGTAAATGTTAAGATAGGTACCTTTTTTCATTCGACATCGGATCGATGATGTCGAAGTGAAAAATGGAAGAAATTTGAACCTTTTTGCAATATAATCTAAGCTCAAAGTTCGACAAAAAACATCTCAGGTTGTCAACTTATTCCCGCCATGCATGGAATTAATGTATGGGAATGTGACCGATATTGGACTGGATAGTGTGCATCCACATTATCCTATCCGATATCGATGTAGGATACAAAGAGAATTAGATAGAAGGACGATTAGCGAATCACCAAGGGAGGCGGACAGATAGGATAGGCTGACTAAATTGAGATGTATCAGAAGCACAATTCTGACATCTCATAATTAGTCGTGCTGTATATACATTCGCGCCAAATTTAAATTAAGCCAAATAGGCTTGGATACATTGATGACGTTTCGGTGACAAATGATACGCGATGGGGACAGGAGATGACACATTGTATCTCGTTCCCACGAGCGTTGTCTATGCTTGCATCTCTTTCGCTCTACTCTCTTTCGGCTCCAATCTTAATAATAATAATAATAAACCCGCGGGGGCAGCTTGTGGCGAGCTGACGGTGAGTGGCGACACCGCGGACCCCTATTCCAGAGGGCCCGTGTATCCGGTGTCCGCCTCTGTCTTTGCCTTAACCGGCTGGTCAGAGTGGATTCGCAAGAGCGGAACCTATGCTCCAGGTTGAAAGTGTAAAATGTCACAACGCCGGCGGCCTGCTGAACGGATTACCGGGATCTGGCTACCGCAGACTCACCTCTCGACAACCTTGCAGCCGCTCAAAGGGATGTTGCCTCATTGTCGCACTGTACGTGCGACTGTTATGTGGGGCCCACTCAGCGAGCAGGCAAGTCACCGTCTGCTTTTTTACAATTCGGAGACTAATTGTCACGGCAGGTGTCCGCTAGTCTTCTAACCCATTATCCAGTCTATCCAATATTCAACTCAATATCCCAATGACCTTAGTTCCTATCGCAGCCAAAGAGCTGCACTCTAATAGTCTTTGCACCTGGCGGGAACCATCTCCGGATGTATGATGTTGTGCGTTCGGAGATGGTATCCGCTATGTGTATCCCGTGCTTTTAGATTATTTTTATCTTAAAGGGGCCTCTGCGCTGTTGCCTTCCAAAGGTCTGGGACCCCATGGTCCCGAGATATGGAAAAGACATACAATAATAATAATAAAAACCCGCTGTGTCACCGGATCCGGTGCCGGCACCCGACACGGCGTCGGGGGTACCGCGGGTCGATCCCAGTGCCGACGAAGGATGTGCGAATCCGAGTGTGAGTTCCCAGGCCCATGAGCAACTGAGGAGGGCTCTGGAAGAGGCGATTACGCAGTATCGCTCCACACCCAATTCTAGGCCGCGATTACCACGCTTGCCCGTGAATAGACGCAATCTAGCGCTAATGGGAGCCCTAAGCGATCTCCTAGACCCGTATTTACAGGCTAGCGAAGATTTGATTGACACACACTCCATTATGTATTGCGGGACCATTCGCGGTGTGCCGTGTTGCTCGCGTCAAGTTCCCGGACGCTGACCGTGCACCTAGGACCGCCGGGGGTGTCCCTGCCTGGCAAGTACGAATTGAGCGGCGTGTTAATACGTTTAGGACTCTCATTGCAAAGCTGATTTGCTTCAGGGGGGGCAATAACCGCCCCCGAGTCATGCGATTTGTGAACCAGGCCTTCGCGGGAACTGGTATCAGGCCCCGCAACTACATGGCCTGTATCACGGAACGCATTGACTTTCTGAAGCAGAAAGTCTATGCATGGGCAAGCCGTATTCGCCGCTACAGAGAGCGTGTGGACCGATACCAACAGAATCGCCTTTTCCAGAGTGATCAAAGGAAGGTATACCGGAAGTGGGAGGGAACCGACCGTCATGTGTCCGACGGACAACAGCCGGATGCTACTGCCATGGTTAACTTTTGGCGTAGTATCTGGTCGGTTCCTGTCGACCACAGCGAGGGCGAGTGGATCGGTGTTGTCGAACGTGAATGTGAGTCCGTTACCATCAGCAGTATACCCACCTTTCGGTCCAAGGCATCCAGCTCGGTCTGAGTCCAGCTTAGTATGCCAAAGGAGTATATGAGTAAGGGCATCACCCAGGTGTTGGAGGCGCGCACCTTGTTGCCACCCGACAAAAGACTGTTAAGTACTTTTGTCAGGCGACAGACATTAGCAAGATGACTACAACCAGAAATGACTGAGTGACTCTCCGGGACGGCGGCATGCCCGACAAATGTCGACCGTACCGTCCTTCAGAATATATTTCCGGTAGTTGTTCGTCATGATAACTTCGTCCGCAATTGCACAGACAAAACCTTCGGTTTCCCCGAAGAGATCCCCGAAACGTATCCAGTTCACCGACGCGATCAGGTCTACGTCGGGTCCCGTACGGGCCCTGTAGAATCGCCCGTGTAGCTCCTTACTTTTCCATTCCGCCTTGCGGTCCTCGGTGCTCAATACTTTAAGTCTGCGCCAGTTCTCCTTTGTCATGGCATGTTCCAACCAAATATTTAAATATCTTCTTCACTTTGGTGACATGTTCTCGAGTCGGATTTTCGACCTTCCTGCTTACTTGATTTACAGCTTGGACGATGTCTGGTCTAGTTTTTGTGGAGAGATACAGTAAACTTCCCACTGCCTCCCTATAGGGGTATTCCTTCTCCTGGGCAGTTTCCTGTTTCGACTTCTCATCGTTACTTCCAGGTGTGTCACAAGGTTTCGCATTATTCATGTTATATTTTACCAGCATTTCGGTAATATAACTAGTGGTAGATTTTATTGTATTTAACTCTCCAAATTGTATTACCTTGTCTCAATTTCCTCTATCACCTGTTCACAGTATTCGATCCGATATCGGTCACATTCACATACATTTTTTATCGCTATCGGATCCGATATCAGATTAAGTGGACACAGCCCAAGCGGTTTTCCATGCATTTTTGTCGGTGTCGGATCCTGCACCGATATCATATCGGATAGTGGGAACAGGTCCTTAGGATTAGTCATCAATCACTACTGGGGTGTCAATATTATCGTGATGAACGTGAATTTTGCTTCAATATTCATAAACCACGATGAATACGTATTGTGATATGAGTTTATCCCTTGATAATTAGTAATTAGCGTGTAACTAATGCCATTCTTCTACAGTGGTCAATACTGAACACTGTTACATCTCATCTTTAAACCGCCTGTGGCACCAACTCGCCAACGTCTATCTCTTTGATGGTATATGTAGAATTTGAAGTAAAGAACTTGATAAGATTTATATTTATTTTGATTATAAAGGCAAACATGCGACTGTAAATAAAATATAATATGCTGTAATTTGGAAATCTAATTATTTCTTGAGGAAATTCGTTTAATCCTAAAGGTGTTTATTGGGCGTTTCTTTATTGAACTTAAATAACACCTGTATTTGACAAATGTCATCTATCTGTCAAATTAGACATCACAGAAGCGCATCGCTCGGTACTCTTCAACTTGCGTTAGAATTTTTGTTGTAAACAATCAATTTTCTTTATTTGTTTTTGCTTATTACCGCGTTAAAACGATAAATGAAGATGAATGCTACTAGTCTATATGTTTCTACGTGTCGTCTCATAATACTAGCCGATGCGACGGATAAGTCTTCGTGGACGGATTTATTTCGTTTAGTCCCTTACTTGCGGCAATCTTTGTCCTGTACAGTTTGCGGTAATTTGCTTAAAGAACCTTACACGCCGACAAGTTCTGGTTGTCAGCATCACGTGTGTAAAAAGTGTAAAGGCGGGAGAAAGAAATTAAAACCGTCATGTAGTTGGTGTAAAGATTACGATAATTATGCGGAAAATTTACAGTTACGGATTCTGCTTCAGTGTTACAAGAAGCTGTGTGAATATTTTATGGGTACGGAGGTGTATAAGAGTCTAGTGGAAGAGGACGAGGTGGCGGCGGGCGTAAATGGAGGAACAGTGGCGAGCTCGGGGCTCATTGACCTCATCCAGGAGGGCGCGGGCTTTGCCGACGACTACAAGAGCACGGCGGGACTCTCCAAGTCTGCTTACAGCATCCTACCCTGTGTCTACACTAACTCTGCCTCCACACAAACACAAGCGGCCTCCACCTCTAACAACACAGAAACAAGGTCCTCCAGTAAAGACTCTCCCAATTCCAGAGCAATGTCCAATGGCTCTCCACTATACTCTGTGATGTATGCTGGCTCTGGCAATAAAATTACTATTAAGAGAAAGGCAGTTGATGAAACAGATTCATCATCACCAAGTGAACCAGCCCCTAAGGAAATTAAGGTAAATTAAATCAATAAGATTGTTACAAATATTATAAGAGTCCATATGAAAAAAAAATCAGCAATATAATGTTACTTAAGCCGTTGTCTCCCGGCGAAAAAAATAAACAATATCATTCTTTTTTTATGATCCTGGGGATCTCAGGGACTGGTAGACGATGGGTTAAACAAATTTTCCATTTATACTGTAATCAATATTACTTCACTAACTTTTGCCTGCAACTTCACGGGATGATTTTCAGGTTAAAAAATACTTTATATATACAGGCTATTGGAGAGAGTTGATTCGAGCCCTACACCGCCGCAGAGGGTAACGGGCTAAAGAAGAAGTAGAAGAAGAATCCAGGCTACTTTTTGTATATCAAGTGTCATCATAATCCATTTAGCCATATTTCTGTGATTGAGTAACAAAAATCCAAATCCAAACATCTAACCATCCAAACTTTTGCATTCATAATATTAGCAGGATTAATATAAGTATTGTTATAATTCCAGACAAATCAATTGGGATTTAAGAAGCCCTCAAACCGGTCTCGTAGCTCAGCAAGCAGCAAACGGAAAGGTTGCAGATGTGGCAATGCCACTGCTACTCCGGGAAAACTAACTTGCTGCGGCCAGCGGTGTCCATGCTATGTAGAGAGTAAGCCCTGTACAGAATGCAAGTGTAAAGGGTGCCGAAACCCACATAGGCCAGATGGGATGAAGGTAATACTAGCAATATTAAATTTTATTTTAAATATAAAACTTCCCTGAGTTTCAGACATGTTGAAATATAACAAACAGGTCACTCACATATTTAATGTCAAACTTTATGTGTGATGTGAGTGACCCGTTTATTATATTTCAATATTAATTTTAATTTTATAATTTATAAGCAGGAGCAGAAAAAAAAAATATGTGTGTAATCTTACCTTTAGGAGCGAAATAGGGGAAGGGGCTGGGCTTGAATGCTCAATTGTAAGGGCTACTGGCTATAGGTGGGCTGAGGCCAATACTATGGCTCTGACGGTAATGAAAACATTCACATCTATGTGCCCAAACATAAATCAAAACTGAATAACTATGAATCCTCTGAAATTTTAATGTTCACGTTTTTTATCATAACACCACTTCTTGCCCTTCATTCCAGGTGAGACCTCACATCCCGCAGCTGGATACCCTGCAGTTGAATGTGAATTCTAACCCAGATAGTTCACCATCCTGCTCTGGCTCCATGGACAGCCTTGACCCCGACACCCTCACCATGGAGGCTATGGAGGAGAGCCTCAACTTCAATACGGACCTCAAAACATCTAATATTAAGGGTAAGTTTAAAGGAACACTAAGAAATTTCATCTTGGCCATAATACTCTTCATATTATTAACTTATAGATTATAGAAAAGTGGGGCAACAACCTAACTTTCTCAATTAAGGTTCTTTCACCTGTCTTCTTGTACCATAGTTAAAAGATATGCAGTTTTAACAGAGAAAAATGTGGTTTTCCTATATTAACCCATGCATGGTAAATACTGCCAGATATCATCGGTGCACCTCACCGCATGACGTCTTATCGGCGCTCTGGTACGGGGTCCGCTCTACAGAAAATTATTACTGATATAAGTCATTGGGAAATTTGTGGATTTATAAAACTCTTGTTTTGAAGAAATAATTAACCAAAAATCCTTAAAAAAATTAGGTATATAGAAGTACATAGATATTTACAAAATGTATTGAAAAAAAAAAAGTTTTACATTGTAAAGCTATCTTTAAATTGGAAACATTTGTTCCTAGTATGGATTTTCTTCTTCAATGACATCCTAATGTCACGACCGTTTGTCTGCAGTATACACAAGTCAATTACAAGAAGTATCAGCCTCGTTGCCGGCGACCATAATGATGGACGAAGAACTCCCTCAGTCCGAACCAGATGAGCCAAGCTCGCCTCCCGACTACGCCATGTCTCCGCCAGACAGCCACGAGTCGCCGCGCTCCGAACGCCAGGACCCCAACAGCGACATTGAGGTGGATGTATGACACCCGCTCTCCCTCTCCACCGACTAGGAGTTAATATCCATTATACTTTTATTGTGCACATTCGGACAACTGGTCTCGAAGGTGTATGTTGTGCTAGCGCTGTTGTTCGCGAAGGCTTGGGATTGGTACGGCCAATGAGAAATTTTGTTCAATAATTCTATATGCGTGTTACAATTCCATTGAATTTTAATAAAATCTGGTTGCATTTCGTTCTTTAACGCATTCAGATACATTACAGCCAAAGAAAGAAAATTTCAAAGATATTCCTAAAATTTTAAAGATATTACCAGATAATAGATTCACTTGTCGTAATTGAAAAAAAAACTAATACAATATGCACATTTTAGGCCATTACTATTTCTAAAATTTTCCCTGAAAATAAAGCATATCCCTCAAAAAGAAAAAAAAAGACCTGGTAAATATTGTCAAGTTTTTTGGCATACCTATGTAAAAGTCCTAATATTACCAGCTAATATTTTTATGAGACAGGTATCCGGCAAGTTTTTGGACTCTCAAAATGCCGGTCATTACCAGCCCACATGTAAAGGGTTATTAATGTTATTGCAGAGATGCTGCCAACTTCACTTTATTTGTATGTAGTAGGTATGTAAGCGAATCTTTAGTTCCATGGGTAGGTTTTTAAATGTAATCTTATGTAAATAAAATAGTCACCTTGTTTTGGTATAACCAGCTTTAGGTGTGGCATTGATTAATCGTATCTAAGATGTTATGTCTTTATGTCATACAGAATCTTTGGCTCTTATTAGAGTTTTAATATATGGCAATGAAGTAAATATTTTGAAAATTAACACTTTCCATTACTCAAAAGATTTGTCCCATTCATTGATTTTTTTTTGTGTCTTTGTAAATGTAAGTATGGTGGATGGACCTCATTTTCTCGGACAAATGTATATTTGTCAGGATATTGAACTTGACTTTAATATTATAGGGCCGAAATCATCGCGCGAATGGGGCCATAAAATATAAAGCGATCTTTCGCTCGCACTAATATGTCACTAACGTGCGAGTGAGAGGTTCGACAAATATTTTCGATTTAATGTTGTACTGTCGGCATGATCATTTTAGTCAATAATAAAATAATGAAATCTGCTTGTAGTTAATAAATAAATTAAATCTTTGTTTAGCTACACAATCAAATCAATTGATAGGGTCACAGATCAGAAAGGCAATGAAATAATGTTTGTGTAATGAATTCCATTAGTAGGGCAGCCCACGACACTACACCTAATTCTATAAGACTCCCAGATGATATAAATATTGTACACAATTAGTCACGTCATTAACTCGAAATGGCGACGCTGTAATGCAATCTATGCTGCATTTTCCAAATAGTGGAGAAAGTGGTTGCTCCAGCGAAATACAGCTGCGCGGAGGGCCACTTTCGCCACTGTTTGGAAAATGTAGTAGTGGTTTTTCTGATACAAATTGATGATCTTTCAGATGCGCTTGGGGTTTTTGAGGAGATCGATCATATACCTAAGTACGAGGCGCCGCTTATCATGCTGCTGCCACTGATAAGGCCAGTCAGGGGGCTTGCAGCACTGCATTATCGTATAGTCCTATCCCTCCCCTGTTTCGAGGAACAAACGAAACTTGGGAGTCATCATACTAGAAATCTTTTTTTTAAATAGTTTTGTCAGGTTTGTTCCATTGCAGCATCGCCATTTCGTGTTCTTCCAGTACACACATAACACACACATACACATATAACACCTGGCATACACAACATCACACACATGACATATATAACATCTGGGGGTCTTATCGAACTAGGTTTAGTGTCGTGGGCTCTTAGACTACATGGACATAAGGCGTTATGCCCTTTATTTTTAGCGAGTCTTTCACAACTAGATTATTTAATACACCTTCTTATAACTTCGACTCTTACGTATTTATTTATTGTAAAATCATATGGCAGGTTTTCCTACGTTTTTATGTGATTTGTAGCTGCTATGCAGGTGGCTGTAAGCGTACAAGGCGGAAATTGTACGCTTACAGCCACTATCATTGCTTGCAGCCACCAAAATCATTGAATAAACGTTTTATTATTATTATTGTTATTATTAAATTTGTAGTTTTTTTTCGTAAAAAATATGTACCTACTGAAGAAAAAAATCCATAACTTCATCGATCGATGTGTAGTTAGATACAAAATCGATGGTGACTAATTAGGTTGATGTGTTTTCTTTGAGACCTAGGTGTCAATGTTGTCTCTTGACAATCGTGATAAACGACAAGACAAAGCATCTGTCACTTTCTGATACCACTGGTAGTTTGTTTTGTCGTTTATCACGCTAACCCGCTATCACGCGACCATATTACGGGACCAGACAACGTACAGACAATGTACTTCCAATTTAATTTTAATTCTAATGTTTCAAACTAGCAGAGACAACTAGACTCCAAACTCACTTATAGTTTTCATATTAGTGTTACTAAGAGCGATTTTCAGTTTGAGTGTGGTAGATATTGATGTCGGTACCTACATTTTATAGACGTTGGCGTAGCCGGCCTTCCCATGCCAGAGACCAAAGTGCACCGTCGTTTTAGTGATACACCGTAGGTATTGGAACTGTGATAAAAGTCACTAATTGTAAAAGCCGTTAATAATGTTGTCAACATTGAAATATTATTTCTGTGCGCTCGTAGGTGTATGTCTTATTTTTATTTATATTCATAGCAATTTTGTGTTAAAATAAGACTTGTCAAGTATAGGTACCCACTGTTTTCTCGAGTACAATACCTATTGTACTGTAATAAATGTCGTTAGACATTCCTATTTCAATGTAAGTAATGAATCGAATCCGAAAAATCTAGTACCTAATTTATCAATGTTGGGAATCCGAGTAGTGTAAATACGATGTAATAGGCTAATAAATAACAGCACTCAAGTACAAAGAAAATAATGTAGTAGGGTATAGTATGATAAAATTCTTAATAATTTTCCCATTTTCTTACCATTATTATCTCGTCATTAGGGAAATAAAATCGAAATATTTTGTGTTAATTAATGACTTTTATTTTAATCTTATAACTAAGTTATTGACATAAAAATATCTTGCATATACCTTTCCGATTCCTTAACCAAACAAAAGAACAAAAGCTATTATTTTACATTATTTGTAGGTTTTTCTGGTCCTCATTGAGCTGAGTTAATTAATTAGCTCTTACATAATGGTATGCCTGCACAAGGGAGCTCCGATACGGACATGTACCTATGGACCAAATAAAGTACTTTATAAACCGAAAAATATTAAAGTAGGTACAACGAATGCAATGCTCATTTTTATCCTGAATGAAAAACATCATTTTCATTCCCTACTTACTGAATGTTTTCACTGGCTATTTTGTTATCGGTTGAATTCCATATTCTGTCAAATTCTTTCCTCAAGATCTTGACGACAGACGGTTCTGATGTAAGTAGCGTGGCATCTCTGTTGCAGTTGACGCGAGCTGTCTCGTAGTCGAGGGACCCCATCACCGCCACGGCCTCGCCTGTGTCTGCCGCCGCATCCACCAAAATATACTCGTGTTCCAAAGGCTGCCGCGAAGTAACAATCTGTACTTCTATTCCATGTCTGTTCAACCTTTGCGTATCATAGTCGCTGTTGCTATGCACTATAACTCGAACCTTTACTCTGTTTTTCTGTGCGCCAATAAGGCACTTGGCTATGGTATCGCTCGCGAGGTCGGGCACGCACACGTCGATCGAACAGTTTGCGTGCACAATCACATAATAGATACAGAACAGATTATTCAAACCTATTTGCTTCGTCTGCACTTCGTCGTTGGCTCCGTACAACAACACTTCGTTGATCGGGATGTCGTGGTTTCTTTTGCTGAATAGATCGCTTATTTTTAAAAGTTTAATCACCACTCCACCCAATAAAATAGAACCGCTTGCACAAACAGCTGTTTTCCAGTTTCGTGGATTCATTTTAAACAATTACTCGACCAAAACTCAGAGCCCAAGCACCACCGCATCCGCTGTTCAGCAGATTTATAGTTTTATGCCGCTGTCATTGTACTTTATATGACTACCGTCTGTCCTGCATTTATACTTTTAACACAAAATTGGACATCTTAATTTACCTAAACTTTTTAATTCACGAAGAAAAAGTTACCAGTATCATTTTTAAACCAACATCTGCGCTCCTGTCAATAAATGACATAATAAAATATAAACAATTGAAGGTGTCGTATTGACACTCTCTTTTTATAGCAATTTAACAATGTATTTTTAAGAAAGTAGTATTTGGCTGTTCTGAAGTACGTGTATGTCGTTGTTGTTTGCGTCTTGAAGTTGGTTCTATAATCATAGCGATGTCTCAGCCGAGAAACCGCCGGCCGGTGTCGAGGGCCCGCGAGCCCCCAAGGGCGGCGGCGCCCCCCGCCAACTATATGACCAGCGATGCTACGGAAAGCTATGGCAATAAGAACACGTATCAAATACCGAAATCTGTCCGCTACGACTTAGAAAATGCTTTAGTTGGGGTAAGAATTGTGACAGCTGAGTTCGTCAATAGTAAATAATTTTGATAATAATTTGCTATAAAATAAGTGCCAGCACCTTTTGGTCTACTGCTTAACTCGGAAGGTGCCTGTGGCGCGCAATGCATGAGCGGGCCGGGGCACGAGCGGCAGGGACCTGCCTCTCTTCCGCTACCTAGGTACTTATTTGACGTTCTCTCTTACGCCACGCAACGCGTAGTTGGCCTATTACCTAATCTTTGCAGTAGGTACCTACTATTACTGATTTAGGAAGAAACCAAGAACTAGAAAAGAATAACGCCCTTTGTGTTGATTTGTTTTTGTTGTGTACTAGCGACCCGCCCCGGCATCGCACGGGTGCACTATTTAATGGATGTTATTATACATATAAACCTTCCTCTTCAATCACTCTATCTATTAAAAAAACCGCATCAAAATCCGTTGCGTAGTTTTAAAGATTTAATCATACATAGGGATATAGGGACAGAGAAAGCGACTTTGTTTTGTACTATGTATAGTGATAATATTGTAACATATTTGGTTCAACTTTTAGCTATGCGACATTTGGTTCGAAGAAATAAAACCACATCTGGTCAAGAACAAACTGAAGCTTCATACTGGTGGACTATTAAACGAGGATAAGGAGCCTGTGAGAGAATACCGGAGCACTCACGTGGAGCCCCGGCGCTCGCCCCGCCGCCTGCTAGACCCAGGTGCTGCCTCCGATGTACGGGCCTCTTCGCTCCGTCCACAGCAAACATAGGAGGGCGATTTATGGCACACTCTCGCTGACATCGACTGCTGATGCATCTCGCGGTTTCAATGTATCAGTGTGTCTATGTCATGTAACGTTGGTATTGAAAAGGAATCTACCTATTTTGTTTTTGTGTGTTCTGCTCAATTGTTTTAATGCCCGATCAAATTATTACTATGCTGCTCCAGCTCTTCAAGCGCGCCAGGTGTGCGAATAGACGTGCGAGTTGTAAACATGCCGCCAATAGTGGCAATTATTGCGTGAGCTACATATAAGTGCTATAACCTCCGTAAGGTTTGAAGAGGTCTTCGGGGTTATATGTGTTGGAGCCGTCTTTTAATGATGAGATATTTCAGATTCGCCGTCCGGCAGCGAACTGCAGGGCCTACTCGCCAACGCGGCCCGCAGCATCGAGAGCGCCGTGTCCCAAGCCGCCCTCGCCGTCCAGGCCAATGCCGCTAAGCCCGAATAACTTTCGTAAATTACTTCAGGTATGCTTCTATACATATTTTTAAACTTTATTGCACAAAACAAATGAGTACAAGTTAATGTCTCAAGGCATTCTCATCAGACGAAAGGAGAATTATCATTGTCATCAGATATCACTGGGTGCAGTCAGCATTATATTGAAGAGTAGCCAAATATCGAAATACATTTGTTATTGTAGGCTTCATCTTTATTTCATAAATTGCTACCTACTAATTATTTTTGTTGCTGACTGTAAATGTACGCAGTATCTTGTAAATATCAAATAATATTTAATGCTTCTAGAAATTCGATAGTCTGAGCTAAAACCGCTTATTCACAAAGTTTTAAGTGCTCGATATCGAAAATCCACGGGAAGCCTCCGACACGACCATGCACGCGGGCGATTTAAATACTGGAATACCGAGTTTGCGCTCCAGTGAGATTCATTAACCGGCTTCAACCGAATCTGAGGTGTGAGTGGAATCGTGTTACTGGGAGATTTATCGCTGTTTACTAAACCTAGCCTAGCTGAGAAAGAGTCCAGCAACAAACTCAGCAAGCCTCGACATGGATCGGACCGACTCTACCCGGTATGCGGTGGTACAAGGACGAATAGGGACTCACTATGTATGTGTCTGTGTTGTCGCGATTGTTGTGACTGAGCTGGACGCCGTAAGCGCAGCTATCGCATCTTTCGATGGACGCTGTGATTACGTCATCCGGATCCGTGACTGCCTAGGATGCCGGACCGTGCGGCCCCTAATCAGTGATCGTCAAGAATGGGGTGCTTATTCATTGCTAAGGGTACTAGCATTCTGAATAGTGGGCTATGTTAACCGTGCATGTAGTCATAATTGAAGGTCTCAGTGATAAGTTCTTATATAATCTATATGGTCTCAGTTACCTGGTGAGAAGCGCACATGTCCCCCAGCAAGGAGTACCCGTGCATCGCCGCCATTAACTCAAACATATCAACGAGATTCCCATAAATCAACAAACCAGGTATTACATTTACTTACAACTTAAAATGCAAGTATCGCACTCTGACATATATAGCATTCGTCAATCCTTTGGCATATTTTTTAGGGTGGCAAAATGGCGAAATCTGAAGTCTTATACTTTCGTCATGTCTGTCCGTCCGTCCGATATATATCACAGCCGACTACTCGGAGACTATAAGCAAAACAATTATGAAATTTTGGTATAGGAACCGCTACATAAAAGTGATGTGAAATTACAAAAAAATATAAAATTAGGGGGCGAAGGGGGGGCACTCCATACATGTAATCGGTGGATGCAAAAAAAGTTCAACGCACATAGTCGTGTGGGGTATCCATAGATAGGCCTTCAAAAATTATATGGAGGTTTCTAAAAAAAAACATTTAAATCAACCGTTTGTGAGATAAGCTGTCAAAGTTTTCATTGTTTTCATGTTTATATTGTTAAGTTAAGGTTTTGGGCAATAAAATTATTCTTATTCTTATAGTCATAAAAAGTGTCCCCCCCACTCTTATTTCCAAACTGAAAAAAGTATGAAAAAAATTGAGGTGGTGTGCATTAATAAATACTTTCAACGATTTTTGGTTTGAAAAAAATATAGATTTTTGGTTTTACAGTTTTTGCTGAGAAACTGTCTTGCCCAAACAAAAGGTCGTAAGTGTCGCGAGTTCCCTATGAAGATACGAACTTTTTAGGTTCAATGTATTGGGTAGCGGTTTTAAATGTGGACTAGTAGGTGTTGGTACGGAACCCGCACTTAGCTGGTTTTTTATAATAATTACCTTATAAATCACTTCAGGCATGAGCAAAGCCTATGAGCATGAACTCTTGGCATAATGAAATTTTGTATAGGTTTATATAGTATATACTACGTATCATATTCATTGGCCGAATAATCATTTGGCATAAAATTTACATCTCGAATCGTCGCAGGCATTTCCTTTTAGTAGGCATAATTTTGAATGTAATAATTCGGTATTTAGCATTCCTGTGTTCTTTATTGTACTGCTCCGGCAGCTCTGGCGCTGCGCAAAGGTAGCCAGCGCCTTTGCGTTGCGGCACGGAAGCGAGGGTTGCCCCTCCTCCGCTACTCCGGGTTTGCAAAAACATTCTTAGTGTCTAGGGTATGACAGATTACCCCGATTCGTCTTTTTTACGACGATAGTACATCGAAAACTAAAATTCCTAGCCGAATAAATACCTTGACCCTAATACTTCGTTTTACAGAACACTTCGACAAACACGTTTTCTAGTTTTATAGCAGATTGTTAACCTAGGGTTGAAAGCCACCCATTTCAGACGAGATATAAAAGTGTTGCAGACGAATGTACGGAAGCAATGCCCAGAGTAAAGATCGGCATTTGACAAGTTTAAATATGTTGCTATTAGTTTCGGCATGCTTGCGATTGTATTTTTTCCGATCACCTGTCTAAGACATTTGCCTCGTTGGTATTTTAGGAAAAAACGATTGGTTTCAATATTTTCAGGGCGTAGTCCCTGGTACTTCCGCACTATTTGCGTAAATTCTTCCCGGACTACAAATGTACTATCAAGTTTTAGTATTCGGCAATTTTACTAGTAATAATTGGCCGTGTTTCTACGTTTTCCAATGTAATGTTTGCAAGCTCAACACCTCTGCTTGCGCCGCTTATACCGAAAATTAGTGCCACCTGTAAAAATAATATAAAATTATCAAAGAAATTCATACATAGGTCACCGATGTACACAATAGGTAGGTAGGTACATAAAAATTATATTTTTGCGTACCTTAACTGCCAAATATATGTCGTCTGGCGCTTGGTTTAGGAAGGTTTCTACCTCCTATGCAGTAAAAACCTTCGATTTTTTACATTTGTAGCCATCCAACGTCCTTTTTAAGAATGACGTTAAGTTCGTAAAATTTTTCAAATTTACATCATGTTTTGTTTGAACTGTGGTGGAGCATGGAATAGATACTCCATAGTGTCGAAGCACACACAGCTCACTAAAATACGCAAGAAACACGCTTTCTGACAACGATTTAACTTTTTTGTCAGACCGCCACTTTATAAAATCGTTGTACGATTTTAAGTATCTCTCCTTTGAAACTGCCGGTAAAAGATTTCCCAAAACAGCCTCAGCCTCTTATATCCGGCTTTAAATACCATATCTGAATCACTAGCTGAACTCATTTTCGCAGAAAACAATTACTAGTAAGTTTATTAACTACGTTTTCACTTATCGCGCTTTCCCGCCTTTTTTATTTTTTTACGCACAACTTTTTTCAAGCGCCTGATATCGGCGGTGTTTCATCGGTGTTTTAAGTAAATGATAAATTGCATTTTTTTGTAAAATTCTCAGTAATGAATGTTATTCAAACTAAATAATAGTGTAAATGATTATCTTGTTCATGTTTGTATTAAAACATTTTATGTATTAAGTGACATCCTATTCAACCCATTATAAAAGCGTTTGTGTATGGACCATTTCAGCGGGAAAATTTTAACTGACGTTGATAGTGTTAGTGTATGGACCATTTCAAGTGCTGTTATGTTGAAAAAATACCGATTAATATTATTATAATAATTTAGATTGTTTAATTTACTTAATTTTCACAATAATTTGACAAATTAACTCGTTATAATGTTCAACAAACTCAAAACATCAATACATTTTGTAGGGTATATGGCGGTATAAGCTTCTGCCATTGCTCTTTTTTTATTACTTATCAACCCTAGGGGCGATATGACTCACTTTCACCCCGCATCTGAGGTCAAATATGACCTACTTTCAGAGTATGAGAAATGAAAAATATTAAACTCCCATGAGTCTCAGACATGTTGAAATATAGCGCCGTCTGCATAGTGTCGGCGAGACACGCACAGCGAGCCAGGCCGAGCGCGAGAGTGTAACATGCGGGTACTCGCCGACGAGCTCGGCCTGCCTCCTTGTATCTCAACGAGACTATACACAGGCGGTGTATCGAACGTACTGGTCCGAAACATGTTCAGCGATAGTCGACCTTAAAGGCGTAAAATGTGTATAATGAAGGGGTCACTCATTATATTTCAACACATGTTATAGTATTTGAAAATACTTTTCGACTATAAATTTATATTCGAAATGCAATCTGCCAGACGTATTGCGAAGTAGCGATGTTGTGATTAACAAGATTATTTGTACTAAAATGGGGCCAAAACAATATTATGCTATTTAAAATTCGTACAAAGAACATTCGGATGATTGTGAGTGTCTAAACACATTTTATGTCACTCGATCCACTAAGTATCGAACTTGGCCGAACACAGGCGTGGCGTAATTAGGTATTCGTAGTAGGAATTTTGTACAAGTAACATGCTTATATGTATCATACAACAAGCAGTTAGGCACTAACGACATTTGTGGTTTCATTATGGATTACCCGATGGCTAGTGGATGCGGTTTCCCGTTCAGGAAACGTCCCTGCGCCAACCGTCACCACCGCTTACTCGAACACGCATCCATCAACAAAAAGATCACCATAAGCCAGAACAGGTACGTGTGCCTTGATATAGGAATAGTTTTTTTTTTACGTATTTTTATATAATAATAATTATTTATTGCATTCTTAAAATTATCTATTGGATCCAGAGGGCCGCGAAAACGAGGAAGCAACAGCCTGGCCGCAGACCTACTCGGTCGCCATCACCGACACCAACCCCATTGAATCTAATGTATCAACATAATGACCAGGTGACAATATATAGACACTATTTTCAACCGACTTCAAAAAAGGAGGAGGTTCTCAATTCGCCTGTATGTTCTTTTTAAATTATTTTTGTATGTTTGTTACGCGATTACTCCGCCGTTTCTGAACAGATTTGGGAAAATTGTTTCTTTGTTTGAAAGCATATGATTCCTGATTGGGCTCCATTGTTCTCAGAGTTCACTTCTGATGATGGGAACCATGAGGAATTGAGGGAACTCCTCAAAAATTCAAAGGAAACATATAGCAAATTTAGTATTTTCGGCAACAAATCGAGCATTTACATTCAGAAAGTATTAGCTGGTGTACATGAATTGATTGAGAAGACCACGGATGGTCATCAAAAACTCCTAGTGTTTCATGGTTAGCGCTAAGATATTTCGACTAAGATACTGAAGCGAGTATGACGAAGCCAATTTAAATGGTCCTGATGTAATTTTCATGAGATGCACTGGTAATGACTCACTAAAAAAGTGATTGAAATAAAAAAATTAAAAAATAAAACGGACTCCCAAAAACAACTTTTTGGTGTTTTATGCTCTCGGGGTGGTTTGACGAAGTATTCAATTGAAGTCTGTTTTTTATTAAGTATATTAAGTATAGAAGCGACAGTAATTAATCGAAGCCCATTGATGACTGTAGGATACCTCATCAATAATTGGCCAAGATATATCTACTGGCTTGTTCTTGTTACAACTACATGTAGTTCATAGTATGTATACTATGAATAAAACGTTCAAATAGAACCAAATCGGTTAAGGCATGACACGTAATGCGGCTTAATTATTTTCGCATTATTTCAGGACACTAGCACCAATATAAAAACAAGAAAAAGCAAGAAGATTCGAAGACCGCAGTTTCCCTCACAACAGCGTCCGAGGCAGGTTTCGCGGCCATGTTGCACTGCCTGTGCCGTAGCGGCTAATGCCGAAACTGCTAAACGCCCACAACGACCGCTCGCTGCTACTCGACTTCCTCCTCCTCGTACTAAAACAACCCTGCCGTCCAAATCACCTTCTGACAATAAGAATGCTGATACTAATAAGCTACGTCGCTTTGACTTCAAAGTTCCACATGTCAATTATCCTACACAAAAACCGACTGCCGGTACTCTACCATTGCCACCACGTGTTAGAATCTCGCCAGCTGGCGATGTACCACAATCTACACAGATTACTACTGGAAATTCTGTGTTTCAGCAGGATTCTTCGGCCAATCAGAATATTTTTGTTTGGAATCCTTCACAAGATATCCATTCTGTAAATAAAGCATCCGATCCACCCAAATTTGAGAAAAACTTGCCAACGCAGCCCCGTGCTACTAACATCTCGCCAGCTGGCGACGTGCCATCATTCCAGCACGCTGCTGTTGGCAATTCTTTATCATTAAACGTGACTGCCGGCAACAACCTACCTATGCAGGATTCTACCAGAATTCCGCACAATATTGTTAGGAAACCGTCACAAAATCATTCTGCCAATACTGGACCTGGGTCGCTCAAACGTGAGAGAAATTGGCCATCGCCACTCTGTCGTACCAACATCTCGTCAGCTGTTTGCCGCTCATCCCGGCATGATGCTTCCCGCGACTTCCCACACCTGAGTGATTTTGCTGGCATCCGGAGACCTCTTAACGCTGTCAGTGCTGCACCAGTCCCGCCTTCCTTCAACAGAAAATCACCATGTGCCATCCGTGGTGTTAGCATCTTACCATCCCCGGCCCATGCCAAATGTATGTCCTCGGCCCACGCTAAAAGCCAGAGTCCTGTCTCATCACCTATTTCGCCACCGCCTTCTGAAGATGAGGTAATTATAATTTTTTCATTGTTTAAACTGACATTATACATTGGTACCGCGTAATTTTTTGTTGGAATTTCTAGGTTAATTTACCGAATCTCCGCATGCGCTAAGAAACGACACTGGGATTCACTTACGAATTGCCCCGTTTTGGGGCGGCACTAAGTTTATAATATAGGTATATCTATGATTTCAACGTAAGGATTTAAATGATTTTGGTTTGATTTTTTAATAAATTATATACTTCCGCAGATTTGGTTTGATCGACTGTTTAAGGAGGATATGACACGTCAGAGAGGAACAAGACAGCGAAGAAAGGAGAACTCGGTGCTGGTTTATGATATACGTACGTCAAGCAGTCAGAACACCCCTATTAATGAAGAAAGCAACCGGCAAAATGAATGTGATCATCCATTATTCTCTAAGGTAAATATCGCTTTAAGTACTGAGGTCTATTGTCTATTACAATTGCGGGGAAGATTTTTTTAAATCCGTTGATTAGTTTCGGAGTTTAGGAAGGTTAGATACTTACAATCTTTTCCTTATTATATAACCGCAACGCAGACGAGGCCGGCCTAAACGGAGATGGCGGGATGACTTAGACGCCTTTCTTGCCAACTGGCAGGAGGAGGCGCTGATGCGGCAGTCATGGCATTCATGGGGAGAGGCCTTTGCCCAGCAGTGGGACACCCATATAGGCTAAGAAAAAAAAAAAAAAAATTTGATACCTATATTTTTTTGCTAAGACCTAGCAGTTTCTTTTATTGTTTCCAGGATTTAATAGATTTAATAGGAGATAAGAACGATGAGAGGTTAAGAGTGCTATATGAAAATCCAGCGAGAGACGAGTCGCATCCGTCGGTATCGGTAATCCATTTGGTAGGGTCTCGAAACAAAAAAAGGAAAACCGCACCTAAGAAGATGCCGTGGAGGTAATGTTTGTGAACATTTTAATTAAGTAATTAATACTTACACCTATGTTCTTACCTATATGGTTACATTGTTTCCAATCTATACGCCACAAGTTAACACGTAAGAACAGGATTTTTTTATTAAAATGGAGTGCGGAAGGTGCGTATATATAATTTATATTAATTTTTATTTTGTGGTTAAGTTGTCTAAAATATTATTAATGGATATAAAATATGTAATAAATGTAATAATGTCTATTTGTGTTTGATTAGGCTTGATCGTAACATAATACTGTTACACATAAGTGTGTGTGTGGTTATATGTTCTATTATGGGGCGCACCGTTGACAAATCCTTAAGTCTTCCGACAGTACAGTTTGATATGTTCACCTCCTAACTAGTCAAAACAAATTTACAAAGTCACAAATTGTGTTCCGAGCATTTCCTTCTATTCCTTTTTTGAGCAGTCGTTGCCTGACTGTTCATGTTTCAACAAAAAAGAAATAACTATGTCCATAAACGCAATATTTCACGATCAAAACGGCAAATTAGGTTACCTATCGCAAATTCGAAATTTTTAATGCCGAATATTAAAAGTCCGAAAACGAAACGCCATTTTTCACTTAATTTTTTTTTTCATTTGTCCGAAGTTTCGTTTTCTAAATTTTCTATTGAGAGATTTTTGTATGGTCACAATTTTATTATCCAGCTGGTTTAAAATCCCAATGATTATAATTCCGTACATTCATTTGCCAATTTTTTTTTAGTCCGTAGGGTTAAAATACCGTAACGTCATTATCCAGATATTTCTAAAGATAAGAAAGTTGATTTCCATGATAGCAAATCATGAATACTGTGTTATTTGCTATGAAGTTAAATGCAGGCGCTGATTGAGGAAACTCATAATTATATAGGACTAAAAATTACGTTCATTATTGTGATGAGCCTACAAACAGCAATTTTTCACAAGTTTAGTCAGTCAGTGTCAGTATTAGATTACTGTGGATATTAAAATGTCAGATAATTATGCAGAATTATTTAAAACCAACAAAGGTGGTTTAAAACTATTCTATTGTGGCTATACGTATGAGAAAAATAAAGTGTATAATGAAAATTACTATTGGATTTAAAATAAAAATGTTTGCTTACATAATTAATCATTTCCGTAAACTGGTTAACCCGTCGTCTACCGGTAATAGTAAGAATCTTGAACTATATAGTAAAGACCCTTAATATATTTAATCATATGTTAAATCAACTCGCGTTTGTTTTATTTCTTGTTAACGAATTGCTTCGCTTCGCTTCAGCTCCCATCTTAATCTTCTAACCTATCCGCATTAGAGTCGATTTTGTCCCAACAAGTCTTTCTGGGTTTTTATAAAAAAAATAACCTCGAAGATTAAGACGGGAGCTTCGCTTCGCTTCAGCTCCCGTCTTAATCTTCTAACCTATCCGCGTTAGAGTCGTGTTTGGTCGGACAAGTTTTTCTGGGTTTTTATAAAAAAAATAACCTCGAAGATCAAGACGGGAGCTTCGCTTCGCTTCAGCTCCCGTCTTAATCTTCTAACCTATCCGCGTTGGAGTCGTTTTTGGCCGAGCAAGTTTTTCTGGGCTTTTATGAAAAAAATAACCTAGAAGATTAAGACAGGAGCGAAATACTTATTTTCTAATATTTTCTAGACGCAGAGAAAATAGAGATCCTATTTCATATGGAGAGTTTTTTGATAAAATGGGCCCCAGCGAATTGATACTTCTAAAAGCGGCATTACGTATATTTTGCGGTATAATGAAAATATGGAAAGTGTCACGTCGACTTTCCGTATCATTGAAATTGTGAAAATATGGCTAACGTATAGGTTGTCAAATGTAAAAATTGAGAACTGAAAAGCGGGCATTTGAATTGCGGACAAATGATATTGTGATGAGATGAATCTGTGGTATTTCAAACAGTTGCAAAACAAAGCATTTGGATTGTAAAGATTCGGTGAACCGTTTTCGGACAAGTGAATTTCGGTGAATAGTTTTTCGAAACATCGATAGGTTACCGGCAAATTACCTACTCGTTTTCCCATACAACGGTAGTACGAGGCTATAGAGCTGTGACATCACATAATGATGTCAATCAGTATGGAGCGATTTCAGAACATTACCTCTCATTTTCGTATTTTGTGTTAATTCCTACACAAAATACCTACGATCCTAATTGACAATATTTCATAATTTTCAAGTCTTAATTCAAAAACCATTTCGGTACAAAGATGTTAAGTACACAAAAAAAAAAAATTCGGATTTTTTTCGCCATTAATTTTGGAAAAAATCGCGACAAAGTGTAAACCGGATGGTGACATCACGTTCTCTGCACTATAGAGAGAGACCTTAGTTGTGATACGATAAAAAAGTTAGTTGTATCCGGTTATCAATTTCTGAAATTCATTTTTTGACGTTGATTTGTTTTGTCAACTGTCACAACTTATTTATTGGATTTTCGGTTTTTTTTTCACGACGCTTATAATTTTGTCACTGCTTAATTCGCACGTTTTTAAGGGTCACAAACCACTGTCCTACTGGACTCCGATATATCTTCAACCAATTACGCACTTGGCATATTAGAACCGGACACCGATTTTTCTTTACTGGGCCAATGAAGACTTCAAAAGGTTTTTCTTAGGCTAACAGCACGAATCTGCCCCATGTGGATAGCTGATGATGATGATGGTGGAGTACACATCGGCAAGTGATAAGCATATTCCGACCCAAATAAAAACATTCTATACCGGCAACGCTGTAGGGTATGTGGAAGTCATACGAGACGCAGGAAAATGCATAGTGCAATGCCGAATTACTCCAGAACACAGCATTCGCACAAAACCTATTGTGCATATATTGACGAAGATGATGTGACTATCCGATTAATGCCATCACTCATGTCACATGTCTCACTTGTACGAGTATGTAATCTAAATATATAGGATTGTTTTTATGTATGTGCTTAAAGAAATAAAGGGAAGAAATAGTAACATTTTTAATGACTGGTTTTATTACAATATGTACTCCTCCCTCCTCTTCACCCCAATTTGTAAAACTCCTCACGAAATCAGCATTGTGTACAATTAATGTAATAATAAATAATATGGAGTGTAACAGATTCGGGAACAGATCTTTTAAAGCCACAGGGAAGCACATTGGCAAGTATATATTTATCATCTGCCTCAAGTCAGAAAAGGTCATGCACTTAGCCAGTTAGTCAAGTGAAACAATAAGCAATCTTATATACTCTTTATTATCGGTGATTGTAAATTTATCAAACCACAGGCTTGTGGCCTGTGGTTGTGCAGCATCATCTAAAGTATGTGAAATGTCACGTCGGATGAGCACTGCACATCTTGACATACATATAGGTCAGTTTTTGCTTCCTAGGAAGTGTCAAGTATCAACTCTCCATTAAGAAGATCGATGTTTTACATAAAGATGTCCTGAATATTAGAAAACGGAGCTTGAGTTTTGCATTGGTTAGTTGTCGCTTTCATCGCCTTCCAAAATGTTCTTCCAACTGAAACAATACATAATAATCAGTTATATATCTACAATACTTTGTGTTATTGAGGTAAAGTTATTTGTTGTGTGGTGGTTGTGTGCCGAGATCGATATTTAAAGCAAATAAAAATAGAGAGTACTTAAGTACATTCAATGATCTTCATCTTCAGTAGAAATCGCATTTCATAACGTGTTTTCGATTTGTTTTTAGAATCGGACTAGCTTTTACTACTTAATACCATAATCAAACGGAACCTTAGCCTGACGTGCCTTTATCAATCCTTAGTTCGTTCCAGTCTTGAGTACGCGTCAGTTGTATAGAACCCTTTTTATAATGTATACTGTAACAAGCTAGAAATGATACAAAAAAATTCTTGCGACGCCTCAATATTCGACTGAAAAATCCAAGATCTTCTTATGATGTGCTCTTAACTAAATACAATATGCTACGGGACCGACGTTGCATCGCCGACACAGTCATGCTGCGCGACGCATGTGCGGGCGACTTGGATTGCCCAAGTCTCCTATCAAAAATTTACTATCGAGCCCCTCTTAAACTAACGCGGTCTACACACCTCTTTAGTCTTCCGAGGACAAAGACTAACGCCGGAAAGCGTGCACCTATATACAGACTGTGCGACCACTACAATAAGTCTCTTCTCGAAATTGATATCTTTTCAAAATCCCGCGTCCAGTTCAAGGCTGCAGTGACAAATTTATACAGAAAGTAAAATAACA
Source organism: Epiblema foenella (assembly GCA_963556455.1). Classification (NCBI taxonomy): domain Eukaryota; kingdom Metazoa; phylum Arthropoda; class Insecta; order Lepidoptera; family Tortricidae; genus Epiblema; species Epiblema foenella. The sequence continues at coordinate 14,324,807 of OY747102.1, forward strand.
ATTTCCTAGATGACCTTTTCCTTCCTGTAAAATTAGTTTAAGTACACATATATTACACACTAAGTCTCTCTCACTCAACACTTGTAATGTTGTGAACCGCATGTTATCTATGTATTAAGTGGCATTCTATTTTCTCAGTGAGATACGTCTAGGGAAGCAACTGTATTCAAGGACATTTATGCTATTTTTAGTTTTTTTTTCATCCCATGTATGTTTTCCGCGTTATCTCCTCAATAAATAAATAAATAAATTTTAAACGTTTTCATCACGAATATTTAAAATGTACAAACCGCTAACGAAAAAAACAACTATAACAAGTCTCAAACTGTCACTACGGTCAGTGTCAATTATTGTCAGATATCGTTTTTTTTTTAATTGCGGATCTGGATTCTTGTTGTGTATATGAAGTAATTTTTTTACTTACGCCCATTTGGAATGACCAATTTTTCAAAATGATTTTTTTTGTATGAGAAATGCAGTTTTCGTGAAAAACAGAAAACACGGCTACCTTAAAATTTCACCTATTTTCTAACTAGTTCATAAAATTAAGTAGTCTAAAATATGAATCAATCTCATTAGATCCATTCAGTAGATCCACTGTGTATCTAATGAGATTTTTTTTACCGCTAGATACATTGCAATTCATAATGGATCTATTGGGATGTTTTCTTTCATTAGATACATTTTAGCCGGGGTCTGTGAGGAATGGATCTAGTGAGAAGTTAACAAAAAAATGTTATTATTTATCATTGTATTAATATTTTTTTGTTTTTATTTTTTATTTTATTCCTAATTTAATTCTACTAAATTAATAAATAAAATAATTAATTAATGAGAAAGATTGTATATGTAGACATTAATTCCTCAATCACACTAAACAGTCGATGTACCTATAGTTTATATTAAAATATATGCAAACCTACCCAAATACCTACACTTTTTATTAATATTTTTTCTCTAAAATTATTTAAACTCAATTTTATATTGCATAAAAGATAAAATGTAATGAAGTTTGATCACTTCGTACTCTCTACTTTGCTGTTTCATTTATGATTCTTACCTACAGTATAAATGTACACTGTAAAAAAAGGACCTCCCGTAGGTACTCGATCGAGAAAATTATAAAATCACAGATTTCACCTACTGAAATTAAGGCGTTTCCATTTATTTGGAATTTAGGAAGAATAAATTGAACAATCGAGTAGAATAGATCTTATGAGAAATACTTCTTCACAGATCCTTTATTAATAATAGGAATGGATCTAATGAGAAATAAATTGTCACTAGATCTATAATGTATCTCGGGAAACAGATCTAGTGGGAATAAATGCTTGCTAGATCCACAGTCTTCAGAAATAATAGATCTAATGACAAATAACTCTCACTATATCTATAATGTATCTCGGGAAATAGATCTAGTGGGAATAAATGCTTACTAGATCCACAGTCTTCAGAAGTAATAGATCTAATGAGAAATAACTCTCACTAGATCTATAATGTATCTCGGGAAATAGATCTAGTGGGAATAAATGCTTACTAGATCCACAGTCTTCAGAAATAATAGATCTAATGACAAATAACTCTCACTAGATCCCTGATAAATTGTAATCCAATAGATCCAATGAGAAAAACACTGTCACTAGATCCATCATGTATGTCACAAAAAAGATCTAGTGAGAATAAACTCTTACTAGATCCTAGATCTACAATTCTATAATAAGATTTATAGAAAAACTCTAGCACATATGGACAGCATAGGAATTACAAGCTTTATATGAATTTGGTCGAATGCTTCATAATTTCAATTAATTATAATAAGTTTTTTCGGTATTTATTTGATCGGCTCACAAGGAAACGAGCCCGAGCGACGGACACAAATAGATGTCCTTGCCTTTTGATTACTTCTGTTTAAATAATATACAATAAAGAATAATACACTTCTTTTTAATCCTAGCTAGTATAATGGCGGGATTTAGAGTACCTAATTAATCAACGACTTTTATATTCAATATTAGAAATCCTTGGATTTCAAATATTGAATATAAAAGTCGATTAGAGTAGACCTACTGTAAATAGGATATGTATTTTCTTCTTAACTGCAAGTAACATTATGTCTACGAAAAGTACCATTCAAATAACCGTGGGATATTTTCTACTAAAATAATAATCCAGTCAAGGGCTATACATATTATTAAGTTATTTTCCTCTTTTCGCTTCTTAAAAAAATGTTAACTTCTGTATGCGCTCCTTAATCAATATTAACTTATTTATTCAACGGGTGTTAACCGAGCCGTATACTAAGAACCGATCATTTTTATGTTATATAACTTGTATATTACATGAAAATTATACCATATTATGGTTATAATAAATATTTGAAAATTACATATACAAAACGTTTATTATATAAAATAAGTGACTAAATAGTTTGCAATAATATAAAGTGTTATTATACTGAATGCAAATATATAATTTATTTTTATACCCCACATTTTTTACACACCCATGGGTTCAAACCTCGGCTGGGATTATTCCCAAAAAAAACTTATGTACGACCCTCTCGGTTTTAAAATAAAATTATGTACGAAATATCATCTGATATTTAGCAGTAAAATTGTCATTAAATATTTAATGGATCTGGGAAAATAGATCTATTGGAAATAAAAATCTCGTAAGATCCATTGTCTTTGATCTAATGATAATAAATTCTCATAAGATCCACGCTTGGTCAGTAAATGTATCTAGAGAGGATAAATTTCTCATCTGATCTATTTTATATAATCTAATGAGAAATAAACTCTCACTAGATCCATTCCTCACAGCCCCCGGCTAAACATCCCAATAGATCCATTATGAATTGCAATGTATCTAGCGGTAAAAAAAATCTCATTAGATACACAGTGGATCTACTGAATGGATCTAATGAGATAGATCCTAAAATATGAAATCTTGTCAATTGTAGTTAGTTGGACCCGTACAAAAATGTAATCGTCTCTAAAACTGGTTCAAATGGCACCATGCACGGTATATTGCAAAGCTATGCTTTTTGAATGATATTAAAGAGGACTTACTATATGGGTGTAGAATTGTAGATAAAAGATATATCCATAATTATGTATAGCAGACATCCCTTCACACATTCGCTGCCAGGCTGCCAAAATAGTTTTGACGTGAATGCACATAATAATATGCATTGCCGGCAGTGAACCCTAAAATATACTTGGTACAAAAAAGGTATATAAGGCTATATAACAGTGGCGGCACGTCCAAAATATTCTTGGGGAAGCCGGCAATAGTTTGACTTTTTTATTTTTCATGAGCCGTAGTGACTGGCTGAAAATTAGGCAAGCCGGTGGGAATCGAGTTCTATGGACGCTTCGCCACTGCTATATAATATAAGGCTATATTTTAACTAAAACGTGTGAACTTCATTATATGTGACACTATGTATCTATTTACTTTCTCACGTTTTGCGGCCGCAGACGATATACTTACCACCTGTGATCCAAATAGGTTAGAACACCTATTCTTTGGGACACGAAAGCCCCTCTTTTGCACACCTGCACGAACACTGAAAACGCTCCATACCGATTCACGATTCACACGCAGGCGTGACGTTATGCCTGCGTGGCCTCGTACTATTTTTGTATGGAACAAAGGGAAATTTGCCGTTCTTGTCATGTAATATTGCGTTTAGTTATGTACATACATGTTTGTGTATGTACATACATAGTTGCCGTACAATTTCTTTTTTATTGTAACATGAGAATCCTTTAAATTCACATTTGGCCAATAGACAAAAAACAACATTTCTGCGAATCTTCATAGATAGTCCTATCTTTATATGATTTTAATTAATTTGTCTAATTTACTGTGATAATTTGATGGTTTTCCATCCATGTAGTACAATATGTTATAAATTGTAACATGTGTCATCATCCTTATTGTCATGCCTACATTACCTATATTCGTAGCAATTGTCTCTCAGTAGCAAGTAGGAAGGGCGAGAAAGACGACGACTGCTATGTCAGAACTAAACTATTCCCGCCGCGACGAGTACGTACCTACTCATGATTGCATAAAGAGCGCGTACCGGTCCGAAACATGTCGAGTGATATTCGACCATTAAGACGTGAGTGACCCGTTTCGTTACCTATCTTTTAACAGTGCTGATCCATGTTTGCCGATTAGTGGGATAAGTATTTCGTTGCTTTTATACCCATATTTTTATTTAAGTATCAAATGGTGCAATTATACTCACCTTTTCACTCAGCCAAGTTAATTGGTAGGTACAATATAGTTTTTTCGACAAAACTAGGTGTCAACGATACAAGAATACGACGGATCGAAAATTCATAAAATAAGGAGCCCATGATCGGACTACAATCACCCGGGATCAAATTACACGTTTTGCGTTACAAATTTGTATCTGTGTGATTAGCGTTCTGCTTCCTACGCGTTAGTACGACGCGCGGTTCTGCGCGCAGAATTCGATATCCAAACAAACTGACAACTGATATCAGTGCTATACATCGAAATATAATGAGTATAGAAGTGTAACGTCATACAAAACTGATGTACAAATATGACCCATTTTCCACGTTGTTGAAACTAAAATATGTTTCATTGACCAATCAAATATTCAGATCAGTTTAAGCAGATCCTATTTCCACAATGGTTTTATGTCATTTCACCAATAAGAAAAGTTTCACTTGTTATGACTGGTTAGAATATATATTTGACACATGATTTGTATTTGTCAGAAATTTGTCGAATTCAATCTACTAGAACATGATTTAAAAACGACTACTTTTGACGTGTATGGTCTAATATAAAATGATACAATCGTGTATAAATTTATTGAATATATATTTATTAACGTGTTCTGAAATTTGATGTTAAGTTGATATTAATAGTTAAATAACGAATAACAAAGAAATCGGGTAGATCCACTGTTGGACACTCTTTCCTGAAACTACATCGTAAAGATGGACCCTCTTTTGCCCCGAATACAGGGGAATGCGATCAGTCATGATCGTGTTCATGTCGAACGGGAAGCATTTGTTCCTCACTACCAAGTATATGACGAATCATTCCAGTCTGAGCCTTTCTAACTATATCAGGTCTCGCGGTATACGATCACTTTCAGTCTAGGTACTACTTCTTGAAATAATAAATTTCTTATACTATCACTAAGATAAGATATCCTTAAGATAAGCTGGGCTCTGCTGTTTTGATTTTATCTAACCTCAACAAAAAATCGAGTATTATAATATGCTAATGAAATATTAAACTCGGTTTAGGTCCCGTAAGTCGTGGTTGACCAAAATTGAATTAAAACACATACAATTACCAGAATAAATGTGTATTTATTTTCATTATTATTCTTTACCCATGACTAAACGAACAAATGTAAACACATTTAAACGCTCTACTTTTCCTTTAAATGTTTCGTAATGGAGATAAACAGATTTTTTTTTAACTGTCACTCCAAAGTATGGGATTATTGTAATTGGAATAACTAAACAATAAAAAGAAATATGCTCCTGATTGCCATTCGTGTGGCTCCTGCGCTAAATAAACGTGCTAATCGACACTTATATATTGAGAACCAATGCCGGAAACCATTAAAATGTTATTATTTTAGCTTGACACAATGACAACTTTTCAACTAAATTGCGATTCGGTACTGAAACATCACTGAAAGCATAAGCTCCGCCTTCGGCACTAGATTTTGTGGCACCAGTTTTGAGCGACAGTTATGATTCCATACTTATTATATTTCGATGTTGTTGATATTTACAGTCACTTGCAAACATATATATTTTGTTTCAGCAAAGAGTACAGTGACTCCTATGTGATTTATAAGTCTTATCAAGGTATTTTTGAGCGTGGTATTAGTAAAGGCATTGGAATTAACTTTATCTCTTTGGTCTCGATCTGACTTATATTTATAAATATAATTATCTCCTAGCCAGTCCGATATAACAGTTCATTTCTTTGCTATGCCAACAGTGTCTTCCTGTATAATGGTTATGAATCTACATTTGTGGTTACGACTTACGATGAATATGAGTAAAAAACAAAAAAATAACTTCCACACGACACTTTAATTGGTATACAACTTAAGGACTATTTTCCTTACTAACGACTCTTTACAAAATTACAACAGACGTATCGACTATAGGTATAAGGAAGTATAGAGTGCGTTTCACACGAATAAAATAATTTACAAAACAGTCGAACAAAGACATCACGCTCATTAAATAACTAAATAAATAAGTCACACGTCACCGGGCTTCGATCGCGACCGCGACAGCGGCGGCGCCGTCCAGCCGGGGCCGAAGCACGCACGCTCTTTGGATCCGAGAAGAGTTTATGGAACGTCCTCGCGTCACTTACACCGACACACTCGACGGGCGCTAGTTGGCGTGCTTCACGTAATCCGTCTCATAGTAAGCGGCGGCGCCGTGCGCGCCCTTCCGGTCGAGCGCGCGCACGCGCACGAACAGGAAGGCGGCCACCAGCGACGCCACCACCAGCACCAGCAGCAGCATCACCAGCCCCGCCACGAACGACGGCACCGACATGCAGATCGTCTCCGGATCGCTCGCAGGAGACTGGATAACTACTGTTTCGTTACCCGCTGCGTTATTCAACGCGAAATTAACGTCACCTGGTGCGACTACTTGAATTGTACGACTAGTGTTCACATCTGTCATTTCCTGTGCGTCACGCTTGTAGATGCGTGAATGCGTTGATGTCTCTCTCCGCCGCCTTGCGCCGACGAGTCTTTCTGGTAAATCTTCGACTGATCGTGGGCGTCCTCCTAGAGTTGCGAGATTACCATGAGCTTCGTCTTTCCTTTTAACCGTGTTGTATACGCCACGACGGCCTGGTGGTGGTGGCGGTGGTAGGTTTACTTCGTCCTCGTCTCGTGACGGCGCGGGTGAGGATGGGCTGGGCGCATTTGGTGTGGACGAAACCTGTGCTTGTGGAGGTGGCACAGCATCGTCACGTTTTTCTGAGAAAGAGCCGGTTGCATCGGCGGGGTGTCGTGGGTCAGGGAACGCCGGAGGTACTCCGTACTCAGCGTGCGGCGACGGCGGTGGCGGACCATATTCAGCATGAGGCGAGTTGGGTGCGCCGTATTCCCCAGCACTAAGGGTGTTGCCGCCTAGCAATGGTACGCCATAATCGCTTCCAAGACCACCACATTTAGGTTCAGGACAGTTGTATCTGCATACTTGGATGACGCACTGGAAGTGTACATTCATCGAATCTGGGAATTTGAATGCTTGGAAATACGCGAAAGATACGACTGATGCTGACGGTCCAAAGTTCTTTATCTTTTGGAATTTGCTCATAATTTTGGGTCGTACTACGCAACCGTACTGATCAACAAGCTGTATGGGTGCCCTCTTGCCGTCGTGTGCGACGCAGTTTCGTACCAGCATGTCGAATTTGTTTTCGTCGTCTTTTATTGCCAACACCATGGTCATGGTCTGTCCTATTTTCACAATGCCCGACACCTCCGAAGCCCAGGGTCCTTTGCCGACTTGTATCTGCATCCAGCACTGCAAGTTGTCGCCAAGAAAGTTTGCCGTGACTGCGTGCAACATATCGACTTGAAAAGGTCTGAATGTGACTGCTTTTTCGTAGAAGTCATACCAGGTGCATCGTAATTTTCTTGCCTGATCCCAAACTTCTTGGACGTAGGGGTCGTACTGGACAATAATCGTGTTTTCAACATAGGATCCGCTCGGAGTCGGGCTCCCGTAAGTAGCAACATTGTGATTTGCGGAACTAGACATACCGCAGCTGTTCAAAAAGATTTCAAAAGTTGCACTGAGGTGTCCTGTGCCAGGTTTAAGATGCATACAACTTGGGTCACTGTAGAAACCTTTAGAGAAGATCATTCCGTAGAATGGGCGATCGAACTCAATATTGACTCGCATGTGAGTTTTCTCGCACTGCACTTGTAGATGTTTGATCTTTGGGCTATCCGGCGTCGCCAAGGGCCAGGGGTCGTCCGAGTGGGTCTGGGGGAGAGGCGGCCCGTAGCCGCCGCCCGCGCGGTGCTCCAGCGGTAGCGAAGCGGAGTCCACCGCAGTTTCGCATCTTGCATCCTGAAAAAAGGAGAAAATGCAAGTGTTACATTTACGTCCAAATTATTAGTTAAAAAATTAAGTGGTTTTATATGGACTTATAAGTAGTAATTGCACTGACGGAGCACATTCCTTGGCGAGTTGTCGTCGCAGTCTAGTTGCGCCACGCGACGCGTGCGCAGACGCGCGTCCCGCGAGCGACGGCGTTCTTTCCGACTTTCTACACTGATGGATAGCTCGCGGGACCAATTATAATATTAATCAAAGCAATCATACTACTTAGATGAGTTCCGAAGATGCTTTCACGATATTTGCCGTATTCCTCCGTGTTTGTGCGGAGTAATATTGTCGTTTTAGGAATTGTTACCAACGCTTTACGGTGTAACAAAAAGCAAAGTCGCGGTAGCAGGTTCCGAATTAGGTGTTTGTATCATATGTTGTGGTGTGTAAAGTAATATGGTATAAACAGGCTTTAAACGTTCCAAGGCTGCGAGTCCAGTATGTGGAAATGGAGGAGATCTATATGGGGCGAGAGCTGCGTGCTGGCTTGACCGGAGTGCAAGCATAGTTGGCAGCGCTGGCGGCGGTTGGGCGCGGGCGATGCGTACGCTCGCGTTTTCTAAACCGGTTAGAAATTGCCTACTGATCGAGATTGTCAGTTGCGGAAGAAAACACCGGACCTATAAAACATGCGCGGCTTTTAACAACTAGAGCTTTCTTTGACAGCCCTCTACGTGCAGGCTCATAATATTTGAGGGCTTTCACTTCCGACCAAGGGTGCCATAGGTATATTCAGTGTCACTACTAAGTAGACTTATCACAAGTGAAACTAGATCCTGAAATGCAGTGTTACTTATACATGACGCAATTAGTACTCTCAATTAAGTAAATAATACCAATCAAACAACCCCTTTTTATCCCCTTAATTGTGCTTTGCGCGTTCTGTAATCTAATCTGGCCCAAATAAATTATTTATAATTTTATGATTTAAGGTATGGGCGTAAAGTAGATGCCGAATCTTACCTAATTGTCGTAGAAACTTCAGATCGCGTTAAATAAACTTACAGCATTAACTCCATCTAGGTATACTTCTATTTAGTCTATCAAAATTGGTTTTAACAGAATACAGCCACTTTGCATTGAATTGCAAAGTGCATACAATGTAAACAATTATTTAGCTTTGACTAACGTGGATAATAATCATGTTAGTTATCATGTTAATGTAGATGGGAGTAAATTAGTGGGCCCGCGCGGGCCCGCGACAGGTGCGCGGCGCCATCGCAGGTGAAAGTACGAGATCCGCCGCAAACCGCATCCGCTTCCAAGCATGAGCTTCATTCGGCAAGCACCGCGTTTTTTTTATGATTTAACCTTTAATTTAAGTACTTGAGTTTAGCTCATTATTTGTGGGAAATGTAGGTTTCAAATTTTCGTTGATAACACCATACTTAGGTACCCAAACTTTTTCTCTCGTTTACAAGAATTTGAGAAATTAATTATATTTAATCCAGGGCCGTGTTTGTCTATCGCACTATATTAAACTATGTAAATATTATTACAATAAATGGACTCTCCGATTGATGATTTAAAGTTATTTCTAATGTACCTAATGATAGTATTTATAACGACCAAAGTTCATTGAGTTATGAATAGCAAAATTCTAACCACAAATGTTGGTACCTACGTAGCGAAGAAAGTTGTCCAAACAAACGAGTTTTCTCAAAAGCATTGAACCGGATTTTTGTTTGTGTTCACAGTCGTTCGCAAATCCTAACAAGGCCGATGCCTTAACAGTTTCGGTAGGTACCTACATAACTTCGCATTTTTGATCGACACTGATATAATGAAGCGATAATCAAATCGATTTTACTGGCGCCTCGCGGAGGTGACACCAATTTTTTTCGATTTGGTACCGTTTTTTTTTTTTTATAGCCTATATAGTGTCCCACTGCTGGGCAAAGGCCTCCCCTCTTTTTCGCCACTCGTCTCGGTCGTGTGCCAGTTCCCGCCAATCCGTGCAAAATGTATCAAGGTCGTCCCGCCATCTCCTTTTCGGTCTGCCTCTGCTCGGTGGCACTGGAGCGGCCGGGCACTGGGGGCCGAGACGGAGAATTGTACATTTCATTGAGGGGGGTTTGGACCATAAGCCCACCACGCTGGTCCAGTGCGGGTTGGTGGGTTGCCAGAGCCTCGTTTGTTGTTCGGCAGGGTATACCACGTGCAGGTGAGGATGACTTGGAGCCCGAATGGTGATGGTTGGGCTCCCTTGGTACCGTTAACAACTCAATTATTTGCGAAATGTAGACAAATTATACTATACAAGACAACAACAAGCAGGTATTTAAAATACGTCAGAAATAAGAACCTCGAGATGACAGGTTAATTTATAGGGTTGGTTTTAATAATTCCCACTGCTGATCTCGACCTGCAAGGCTAACATTGTTCGCGTAATACTATTTTCCAGAGAAGGGGACGTGGGAAGTGTGTTTCAGGTGCATACGACACACGAGAGATGCGGCGCCCGCGCCGGTATCTTGACTAAATATCCGAGATTCGCCGCGAGGCAAAGAGCTTTCCATCCAAATTAAACCGTTCCTACTCATAAATTACGTACAACGAAGATGTGTAATTAGACGAATAAAGCCAAAACTAAACGAGCAATGAAAATACTGTTACATGATAATGAATTTGGTGCTTAATTGGTTAGATTAATGCAATAAAACGTCTCAGATACGGAAAGCCGAAAATGTGGGCCGTAAATGTACGGTAGAGTTATCGCAGTTGATAATAGACAATTGTAACCGCACATTACCATGCCTATGCGCATGAACTTGAACTCTGGCTTAGGGCCGTTCGTGAGTACTTTCCCTGCCGCCCGTAGCGAGAAAGCATTCGTTGTGTACTTCTCATATTTGTTGTGGTTTAATGCTTTCAGCTTCATTGTTGCAAAATATTCATTGAAAATTACAGCCGTTCTTTAAACTAAACTTAATTTTGTCATACGGATTATTTAAAACCTAACTGCCTTGATAGTTACCGACTATGAGTTGCGTTTGTTCTTTTGTTGTTTTAGTAACGTAATATTTCAGTGCCATCTAATCCACTCAATGGCTTCACTGAAAATAAGCGTCACGGAGCGTGTCATGTGACTCGTTTCAAGGCACCACGCTGAGTGAAGACCCCTTGGCGCAATTATTTAAGTTTAAAAAAATATTCAGTTTCGTTTGTAAGTAGATACGTAATTTGCGCTAATAAACTATTTTCTTTCTTTGTTATTTTATTCGCGGTATAACATTAACCCTAGATTGAACATATAGAGCGGGTGTAAGTCGACAATTATTTTAAGGCGCTTTACTGTTTGACATTATAAGTACGCCTTTTTCAACTACGATCTAAATGAGAATAAATACTAGTTAGGTATTTCGTAACCATCTTCTGTTTAAATCAGCTTTCGTTAAAAGTACACAGTCTACTTTCATTCATCCTAATTCCTGAAAGCGAATTGATACTTAATCTTAATATATATCTCAACGCTAGCGTTTTTTTATATCTCCACTCTGTTCCAAACACAAGACATCAACGATGCCTTTTACCTTTCTTACAAGTATGCTTATTTTGGCTTCACTTTGAAAATGAATGATATGAAATGATGATAATAGTAGATTGTATGACAAGGGTCTAAAATGAGCCATATTACCACGAGATAGTTATTTTCCCGAACGAAGTGAGGGAAAATAGTTCGAGGGGTAATATGGCTTTTAGACCAGAGTTATACACTCTACTTTTCACTTCGATTGCGAGAAAATAAATAAACAAAGGTTAACCCACCCAAAATTAACAATAAATTCCACAGCGAAGATATATACTTTTGCAGCATGTTTTTTTTTCTATACTCCTTTGACACACAAAACATAGACACTGCGGTTCGCGCGCAACATTCACGCGCGAAAAAAGATAAACTGACCTTCCATTGAGCGCTTCAAAGTGTTGCTCGAACGATTTAACCACTTTTTTAATTATTGTGAAATAGGGACTACTACAAACTTAATCTTTAGAATCTTTAGAAAAATTAATTATGTTTCCAGATTGGTCGATTTTAGTAAAGCTGTATTCTGGTTGGTTAATACCCAATACCAAATATTTTTTAAGAGTTAAATTAGTGTTCTGTGATTGGTGGATTTAATAGGTGAAGTATTTTGATTGGTCAAATTCAAATGTTTTGTAAATCATAAATATGTATTCATATTTTCCCTAGGGGTTAAATGTACTACTTTAGCCCCGCTTGACAAGTCTAATATGACATACTTTTCGAGCATGAGAAGTGAAAAAAATTTAATTTAATCTAGTCTAATATCATGAAACGAGCAATTCTTGTATATTTATTTATTTCGGGATCTCTGAAACGGCTCTATTTCGATGAAATTTGCTATATGCGGGTTTTTGGTGGCGAACAATGGATTAAGCTAGGTTATTACCGGGAAAACACGAAAACGCTGAGCAAAGTTCGGTCTCGCAGGTAATGGATATAGTTTGAGTAGTGCTTGTAATACAAACAAGTATTTGAAATAAAGACGTCATGAAAATCATATTTTATTTAATTGCTGAAAGCAAAATATGCAATAGATATACGATAAACAAATAAGTAGATATAAAACTAAACAATTTGCCAAACCTAATTGATTCACCTGCAGTGTCAATGCAATGATTGATTAATAGAGAGCTCCATTATCTAGTTTATCTTCACTTGTTATGTATTTCAAATTTATGACCGATGTATCTCAATCAATTTGACAGTTGGTTAAGAAACAAACTATCGCATAATCCACCCTATTGTATGGTCCGTAGATAAATCAAAGCACCTAATAGGCTATTGTAAGTGTTATGGATTGCTGAAATACGCCGACAAACGAAAGTGATCATCCGTTTGCACTTTCTATGACGAATTGCTTTCTATTGCGATGTGGCTAATTCTGTTTTTTATTTTACGACTTTATTGGTCATTTTCAAATATTTCTACGGATGGGGTACATTTTCAAAGGTAGTGACGGTCCTGGTCTGCATTCGTACCAAATTTCATTAAAGTTACCAACATTTCGAGGTTTTGCTATTTCGATCTATTATAGGATACCTAGTGCTTTCAGTGCGACATGGGTATATGTGGATAATGATGACCCCACCGTTTTGAAGAAAAGTGTACTTTGTCAATTGGAATCCAGTGTGCACACACATGCATGGTGTATCATATTAATATTATTTTCATTTATATTTCTCGATACTATATATATAAAAGCTCAGTCGGTTACATTTATAACGTAAAGGATTTTTCGTAATTCATCCCCTAAGGGGGTAAAACAAGAGATGAAAGTTTGTATGAAAACACGCGTTTATTGAAGTGAGAGATTTCATACTTTGTATATAGAATCTGTTTAAATACATTTATATGTATGACATATTTCAGCGTGTTTAAAAACATCTTTCCTAAAAGGGTGAAAAGGAGTTTCAAAGTTCGCACGGGGAGCAAAACTTTTTTAAGTGAGAGATTTAAAACTTCATAAATAGACTTTGTTTAAATAAAAAAAAACATATTACAGCGTTTTACGAAATTCTCCCCAAAGGGGTTAAAAGTTTGTTCAGGGAGCAAATTTATGTTGATTGAGGGATTTGAAACTTTATATATAGACTTTCTGTTTAAATACACAAATGGCGAATTTCAGCGTTTTTCGAAATTCATTCCCTAAAGGGGTGAAAAAGGAATTCAAAGTATGTACAGAGAAAAAATCTTTTTTGAAGTGTCAGATTTGACAATTTGTATATTTATAGACTCGGTTTAAATACATCAAAAGCATATTTCAGCGTTCATCGAAAAAAATCCTTAAAGGGGTGAAAAAGGGTTCAAAGCTTGTACGGGGAACAAATCTTGTTTGAAATGGGAGATGAATGGGAAATTGGTATATTGACACTTTGTTTAAATATAACAAAACGAATGTCAGTGTCTTTCGAAATTTCTCCCTTAACCCTTTGAACGCCAAGAACCTATAAAGTGGTCGTGTGTCGTCGTGCACGCTACAAACCACTAAAAAGGTCGGAGTGAAAAGGTGTACTTGGATCATGAATAAAATCTGTTATGGATTGTTTTTATTGGTTTAAACCTTTTTTAACGTAACAGGGCTTGGCGTGTGAGTGATTACTTCATTCAAATATGAAAGTGTTCAAAGGGTTAAAGAGTCACCTCTAAAAGGGGGTACCAAGTTTGAACGGGGAGCAAATCTTTTTGGCACCGCGTGAAGATGACTCAGTTTAAATAAGTTTCGGTCCTACTTCTTGCCCTTACCTATTATGAACACATAAGTTTGTTACAGTGTTTGGATAATGACATGCTTTCAATTACCGAACAACTACCGAAAGTGTACTAATTTGCCAGTAGGCAGTAGTAGTAAATATTATACTTTTGCACAAAAGATCCCACTGGGTCGAACTGCATCCGCAAGGGCCCTCATCTAAACAAGATAAGTAATATACTTTATAGATAAAAATATGTAAACTACCATTTATGCGCGTACGATGTCGTGGGAAAGAGCTAGTACATATATGTATAAAATACTACCTAACCTTAGTCACAACTAAACTCCGAATTAAAAGGAGCGACCAAATGAACTTGTTGCCGGTAAATAGATGACTGAACCGAATCGCTCGATGACCCGATCACGACGCTAACAACGTAATAGTTACCTGTTGCCATTACGGTCGGATAACGACATCACTCCACCGACCCGCATTATAATAGTCCGCTGTAGCCAAAAATGAAATCGCCCGCACGACGCGTTACGTCACTTCACATTTACGTACGTAGCCGTGAAACTTTATTCGCAGTGAAAGTGGTCATTGAAAAAGACGTTTTGGCGGTCAACGACAGCGTTACAGCGCGGGAAGCTGTCTTATACAAATACATCTTTTACTACCATTGACTTTGTGTCCGCGGACGTAGTTTTTTAGATACCTAACGGTTACTCCATAATGGTGTTTTCTTTGCGTGAAGTTCGTATTGTTGTGATTTTTTTTAGATAAATACTCGCAATAAGTAGCATTATTTGCTCGTTAACTTATACGTACGTTGCAATAAATCAATGGTAAATCTAAATGATCTTTTTAAAAGGCTTTATTTCTCTTAGATGCGTGCTATGTCCAGATACATTTTATTTATAGTTAGATAAAATTTCTAATGGGTCTGTACAGCCGGTGAAATAGGCATTAACTTCTCAACACTACATTGATTACTCGGTAGAACCAATAAACCACAGCATGCAGTTAGATTCCGATGGTCCGCCGTTTTGTGGATGTGCTAACGGAATCATTAGCCTACTTGTTGAGAACGCGAGCGGAAAAAGCTAAATAATGCAATGCATAGAGCGTGCTTCGGTGCACACGGCGAAGACTACAAGTGCAACAGTAACAGATGTATCAGACTTTTGGTCTTTATTGTAGTATATTCCTTCGCTGCCCGCGGAACAATAAAATCTGGTAATAGAAATTACTGTAGCAAGTAGCAAAAAAGTTTCTTTCAAGCCTATCTCAAGATTAGTAGTAAATCCTGACACATGTCTCTTAGTGTTGCAACATGTCGAAATATATTATCGATAAAATACAGGTCAAGCGCGAGTAAAATAGTTAGTTTATATTTTTAACCGACTTCAAAAAAAGATGGAGGTTCTCAATTCGGTTGGATGTTCTTTTTTTAATTCTTTTTATGTCTGTTACCTCAGAATTCCGTAGTTTATGGACCGATTTGGAAAATTGTTTCTTTGGTTGAAAGCATATGCTTCAAGGTTGGTCCCGTTGTTACCAGAATCCAGTTCTGATGATGGGGTCCACGAGGAATTGCATTGCATTCAGAAAATAGCATTTGGTGTACAGGAATTGATGAAGAAGACGACTATGACAAAGCTAATTTAACTCTCAACTCACCACCTTTTGTTTGGGCAAGAAAGTTTATAAGCGAAAACTCAAAAACCGTAAAATCTAACATCTTGTTCAAACCAAAAATCGATGAAATATTTATTAATGCACACAACGTCAATTTTTTCAGTTTTTAAACTTCATATTTTGGAAATTATAGGACGGGGGGGGGGGGGGGAACATTTCATTACTTTGACAGGTAATATCTCACCAATGGTTAGATAAAATGGAAACGTTTTTTAGAAACCTACATATCATTTTAAAAGGTGCAAATATGTGCGTTGAATTTTTTTTCATCCGCCGGTTACATGTATGTATGGAGTACCCCCCCCCCCTCCCCCCTAATTTAATATTTTATTGCAATTTCACAATACTTTTATGTAGCGGTTCATAGAATACACAGTCCTATCAAATTTAATAATTGTAGTGATTATAGTCTCCGAGTAAATCGGCTATGGCATACGGACGGACGGACGGACTGACAGACATATCGAAACTATACGGGTTCCGTTTTTACCATTTTGGCTGGAACCCTAAAAAACAGGAAACTTTTATAGTGAAACCTCCGCGCTGCAACGGTATAAAATTGAAAACATGTGAAAACTGAATTAAGCTTGTAGTGTATAAACACGCTCCCGAATATCGGGAGCATGAAGTCATTGCTTCTGAAATAAGTATTTACTTATTACTTACCTATTTAGCCGGTAATGTTAAGAGTGCAACAACGGATCCGTATTCAAACTATTTTGTTGCGAATCGCGATCAGGAATCGACAACAGATGCGCGGTTGGAAGTGAGAAGAAACGTTAGTGGACTGTTATGTAGCTCCATTATCCCGCGCGAATATTGGACTGAACGGTATACGAAGGAGTCCGCGCGTGCTTAGATAGACCGCTGTGTGGTCTCTGGAAGCTTTTACGCTATTTCTTCAAGTCATAAATCGATATATCATCATCCTCCTAGCGTAATCCCAGCACAGTTGCATCCTGAAGGATGAGTCCGCTACCTAATCCCATGATTTGGCGTAGGCACTAGTTTTTACGGAAGCGACTGGGCTTTCCAACCCGAGCGGAAACCAGACCATATTGGTATTAGACTTGTCAAGTGAGTGGGCAATTTGACTGTTAGAAGTTCTCAAGCCGCCCGAAGGCCTCTAACTTGGCTTAACGACGTCAACGTCATTGTATATATACTTGTATATTATATTCTCAAAGCGACAAACATAATCCATACGAGTTATAGAATCTGGGCGGCCGCGTAAAACACTCCATTAAAGTAAAAAAAGACATTGTCTGTTGGTCCAGACCGGACACGTGATCAGTAATGACGAGACGACGTCTTGAAGACGTGATAAGAGAATTGGAAGATCCCGTTGATACTTACAGATTTTAGCTTCAATTTCACTTTATTATTTAGGGTTCCTTACCGAAAGGGTAAAACGGGACCCTATTGCTAGGACTCCGCTGTCCGTCCGTCTGTCACCAGGCTGTACCTCATAATAGTGATAGTTAGACAGTTGAAATTTTCACAGATGATATATTTCTATTGCCACTATAACAACAAATACTAAAAAACAGAATAAAATGATATTTAAGGGGACTCCCATACAACAAACATGTTTATTTGCCTTTTTATAGATAATTTTTTCACAATTGTTCACCCTACACCTTAATTAAACTTGTTGTAGTTGTAGTTTTGACACATATGGACACATAGACAATGTGAAGTCATAGACTCATACATAGCTTTTAAGCCGATGCACACATAGACAATGTGCAAGTATATCTCAATACATCTATGGCTCACCCGCATTCGCGAGATAAAAGTATATGTACTGTACAGTCCGTGAAAATCTAGAAATATTTGAACGAAAAAATATATATTAATACAAATACAAAAAGTTTTATTTCTCAAAATTTTACATTGTTCAATCTATAAGCAAGTATGGGTATTAAAAATAAGAGTTATTAATCGCGTTGAAACGGCTATCAAATATTAAATCGGAAATAAATTAAGTCCAAAATTGAGTGATTAACTAGTAGTGAATCTTTCCATGACATTAAGATAATTTGGCTGTTTCATTTATCACGATCTTATTTACAAAGCTTTTTTGAGAATATTTTAAATCCAATTTGTTACTGCGGTCATTTATAATTAATATTAAATTAGTATATTTATTAAATACTGACCTGTAATAGGAGCGCCGCGATTGCGAGCAATAACCTGGTCCTCTTCATAGTCTCAGTCCAGGGTCGTTCAGCGCCTGCAACCAACGAAACACGTTCAAGCGAAGCACTAGCCTATGGCCCTCATCGCGAGCGGGGGCGCCACCGGAGCGCTTACACTACCATGCCGGCATCGACTGGAGCGTGGCTGGGACCCCCACCAGTCCCTCGCTACCACTACCACCCTGGTGGGGTGACCCACTGACCGAGTGCAGCGCGGATGCACTGGCTACATGTTTCTCCGCGGGAGCTCCCGTTGCAGCGGCCTTCACCTCGTACAAGGTCGTGATTATTTGCGTTATAGGTTCACGGGGTTGCGGGTTTCGATATGATTTAAACCTTTATTGAATGTTAACATTATTGTTGAGTAGATATCACTTTCATTGGTATTTATTTCTATTTTTTATTCCTTTTTGTAATTTTTCACTAAATACAACTTAGGTACATACGCAATTATTATTGTTTGTTTGGCTGTTTCCAATTGAACACACAGAACTTAATCACAACATCTTTATCATCATCATATCAGTGGAAAGACGTCCAGTGTTGGACATAGTGGACATAGGCCTCCTCCTTCCCTCTTTATATTACACCAGGTTATGTTGAAGTTACCCATATAAAGTGTACCTATGACTCATTTTCGTTACACACTTGACTCAATTAAAATGGATGGATATAATATTTTTTTGTTGGTGAATAAATTAACTTCAGCATATTAAAATGTAGACACAATGAAGACCTATGTTTAAAAAATTACGAACTAACCCACCATGGAGTAATGTTATGAAACGGGGGAATCATTAGCCGACTTTAATTCACACATGAAGTGCAATAAATAATGTCATTCCTATTTATTTAAAAAGGTAGGTAGCTATGAATCAGAATTAGGTAAGTAATTTAATCTTTCGAGCTTAGATGCCCTTGCAGGTAGGTAATAATTATAGCTTTATATATTTTGTATTCCTTGAGCGTTCAACTTTACTATTATTGCCTATTACTGGTGGCCACTTATAACTGGTCACTTCCCCAAAAATCAGTAAATAGTAAAAAACCTCTTCCCCAATAATGAGTAAATACCAAAAGGTCTCGTTATGGTTTTAACTGCATTCAATTATTTCCTCTTTGCCTTCACCTGCAGTCTGGTTTTTGTAACTACCGGCAAGCAGGTTTTGGGGAAAGCATTTTCCCATGAGCGCTAGCAATCCTTGTACAGCGCAACTATAATGTCGTCTCGAGGCGCGGCGAGCTGCCGATTTCACCCCAGACACTCGATCGCTAGTTAGAAAGTCTCATCTCTTGATATGAGACAACCGACGTGAACACACACGCTCCGACACTATATGACATTACAACAAACCACCAATTTACTGCAAATATCATATTAACCATTACAAGGAGATAAGCGATTATAGAATGAACTAGAACTCGTCTAATTATAGATGTGCTATCTGCTTAATGTCGAGCTTTCTAGATTATTTACAAATTGAATAATAGGTACGTGTGCGGCAATGGCACTACATAAAAAACTGGGCTCCAAATGTTTGTGCGAAATGATCAGTCATTAGATAGGCATCCGAATCAAGTGGCTTAATTTAATACCTACGTTTCGTGTCGAGGATTGGCTATTTGAGTTTTTTTGGCTCCGCCCAGGTGGCTGGAAGTGTAACTAGGCTGCAACACCAGTTACTGCAAGAAAGCGGGCCCTCGGGCATTTTCTATTTTCTTCTAATCTGCGGCGATATTATAATAATAGACGCGATAGCAGGTGCCGGCGTGCTCAATTAAGCGCTTCGACAAGAAAGGCGAGCGATGTGGGCCAGCGGGCGTCCAACCAAAATCATAACCACACCTAACTAGTACATGATATTGGAGTGTGGCCACCACAAAAGGTTGTCTGTGGTTTTATTTTGTACCTGCTTCGGTTGTGCTTCTGACAAATATGTTTACATTCTTAGACGTTTCTATAAATTGTTTTATTTGCATATTGATTCTATTTCTATTGTAGCTATACCTTAACTAATGTAAGGGTTTATCCAGAAATCATGCGACGCTCTGAAGGGGTCGGGGAGGGAGGTTGGGGCTTACGAAAACCTCACGACTGTGGATCACGTTGGGGGAGGTCACCTCATGTGTATAATCATATTTGCTCCTGCAAGAAATAATAAATTTTCATTTCGCACGTCAAAAACATCGAATCTATTTTTGCATAACACATATACGAAAATGAACACAAGATCAACTAACTAATACAATACAATGTCATTTAATTAGTGGGGGAAGGGGGATCTAGATTCTAGAAGCTCAACAAAGATCACCAAGGGAAAACGGTCTAAAAGTGGCCCAAAACACCTCGCGTGATTTCTGGATAAGCCTTAATTTGCTATCATGTCTATAACAATACGTAGATACCTATGTGATGCGGGATCAATATAGTTCATTCTCCCACCATCTTATGCCGAAACTTTGTAATTTTATATGCAAAATAAATATCACTTTAGTAGATGAATATTCGACAACGTAGCCTTAACCAATTATTAAACTGATTGATGAGTTGAGTATTATCAGATAATTGTTTTCAGATAATCAATCACAATACGTACGTTATATGTAAGCATTAAATAATGTAGTTGCTGGGCTTATATTAATAAATAGACATACCTATCTACTTATAGACGAATCCTCGCCAATTATTGGCGATTTCAGCCTTATTTTAAGAGGATTGTGTAATTTATGTTAATTCTTTACATACAAAAAGCGGCCCACACCCCCTAATCCTGAACAGATTTGCATGATTTTTGGAAATGTTGTAGATATCATTAAATACTAGGTTTATAACGTTTTATTTTTTTGGAAATATTGCATTCAAGTGAAAATATGGATCCTTAAAGTTTCGTTTTTTTTTTTACTCGTAATCTTCCTTCTGATTTTTTGCTATCATTTCATAAACAACAAAAAATTACCAAAACAACAAAGCATATAAACCTAGCTAAGGATTTAAGGAATCCATCAAGGTCAATATTGTCTCATTTGATAAATGTTTAAGGGGTGGAAAATGTTGCCACCCGAAGTAATAATTCTGCGAGAAATTAGTCGTCAAACGGCCGATAGCGACGACTCTCTTTGCACGAATTGCACGATGCGAGCGCAAAACCCCGATGGGTGAAACCGAAAGAATATTCCGAAATGCCTGTTCTCGCCTCGCACGATAGGTTGACAATAGTCTTAATGTCGAACTAGAATCCAGCCAAACCTGCGTAAGTATATACTTGTCTGGTATTTTGATTTGATGTTAATTAGTGAGTATTATATACTACTACTAAAGGAGGGTACTTTAAACTCTATTTAGATACGTATTAGTCTTCACCCGCAGGCAACCTATTATTATGCTAGCTAATCTCGAACTAGCATAGCTATCAGTCATTGGCAACGGGCAGAGGTTATTGTGTGATAATTCTCATTGATCAACGTCTTCAATTCAATGTACTTACGGTGAAAGCTGGACTAAATTTTCATAACATGAAGCCTTTAAAATTATGAATTACTAAGTTGACGTTTAAAAATTGCTAAACATGTTGGCAATTTGCAACCGTTTGAGGCAAATTAAAAGATCATTCAGATGTACGTAATGTGTCTGATACTTTCACTATCAGCTACGTAGCTAAGTTTTCGTTTTTGTCTCCTAAATTCAGCCTAATTTCCCAATCAGAAGAAGATGGACAAGAGTTATAAATGATTGAGGTCCTCTAGAAGTTTGGACAATGAACGCAACGCATGGAAGCGAGTTGTTCACTGCTCAGTGCTCGAGTACCTATGTAGGTGGCATTCCTATTTAAACTTGTTCCCTAAAAACCTTTATTTAAGATGTTGGAAATTTTTGGGGCACAACAGTGCCCCCGCCAAGTCGTGCAAAGCAAAGAGGCACGACCGTAGCATCCTTTTCTCGATGCCATTCAGGCCACTATCAATATCCTGTAATTATGCGCTAGCTAAAGCTAGAACCCTGTATTTTCAGGAACATGTAGGTCATAATATGGCCGATATATTCCCAATAACATTAAATTTAGTTTAAGAACTACGGCACTACGTGTAATTGTAATTATAGAACAAGGACTGTCTATAAAAAGAGATGATATCTCATCACAAACATTACATGTAAAAATATTACTTTATTTTCTTAATATATAGAATGACTTGGCCGTCGCACACAACGCTGCATTCACACGAGTACATGTGTATTGTTCAAACTCGTTCAAGCTGCATGTCATTAGCGCTAGCGCTATTTTTATTATTAACAGTTCACGATTATTGTTATGGCATTATGTAGTGTTATAGTAGAAGAGCCGACGACACTGAACCTAGTTCGATAAGACTCCCAGATGAGATATATATTATAAGATGCGTCATTCCTGGGGGAACACGAAACGGCTATGCTGCCATGCAAAAAACCTGGTGGCCATAGTAAAAAAAAATATTCAAAAAAAATAAAATTTCCGGTTTCTAGTACGATAAGTCTCCCAGGTTTCGTTTGTTCCTCGATACAGGGGAGGGGTAGGACTATACGATAATGCAGTGCTGCAAGCCCCCCTGACTGGCCTTGTCAGTGGCAGCAGCATGATAAGTGACGCCAATATTGAGGTATCTAGTATGATCGGTCTCCTGAAAAAACCAAGGCTCATCTGAAAGATCATCAATTTCTGTGTAAGAAAAACCACTGCTGCCTTTTCCCAATAGTGGAGAAGGTGGTGCTGCAGCGATTGAAGGGGCTCAGTACACTGAACCTAATTCGATAAGACTCCCAGATGATATGTATATTATAAGATGCGTCATTCCTGGGGGAACACGAAACGGCTATGCTGCCATGCAAAAAACCTGGTGGCCATAGTAAAAAAAAATATTCAAAAAAATAAAATTTCCGGTTTCTAGTACGATAAGTCTCCCAGGTTTCGTTTGTTCCTCAATACAGGGGAGGGGTAGGACTATACGATAATGCAGTGCTGCAAGCCCCCCTGACTGGCCTTGTCAGTGGCAGCAGCATGATAAGTGACGCCAATATTGAGGTATCTAGTATGATCGGTCTCCTGAAAAAACCAAGGCTCATCTGAAAGATCATCAATTTCTGTGTAAGAAAAACCACTGCTGCCTTTTCCCAATAGTGGAGAAGGTGGTGCTGCAGCGATTGAAGGGGCTCAGTACACTGAACCTAATTCGATAAGACTCCCAGATGATATGTATATTGTAAGATGCATCATTCCTGGGGGAACACGAAACGGCTATGCTGCAATGCAAAAAACCTGGTGGCCATAGTAAAAAATTAAAAAAAAAAAACCGGTTTCTAGTATGACAAGTCTCCCAAGTTTCGCTTGGAACTCTTATTTCGGTATAATGAAGAATAACTTTTCAAAATCATTTGTTTATGCAATCAACGACAAGCAAAATTATTCTTAAATGTACGTGGCACACGTATTAAATCAGTACAAATCGAAAGGAACCGGGTGATTGCTGACAAAACTGAATTGAAAAACCGAATCCAGCTGCGCTGAAGGCGATCTTCAATCACAGCAGCAACCACCTTCTCCACTATTGGGAAAAGGCAGCAGTGGTTTTTCTTACACAGAAATTGATGATCTTTCAGATGAGCCTTGGTTTTTTTAGGAGACCGATCATACTAGATACCTCAATATTGGCGTCACTTATCATGCTGCTGCCACTGACAAGGCCAGTCAGGGGGGCTTGCAGCACTGCATTATCGTATAGTCCTACCCCTCCCCTGTATCGAGGAACAAACGAAACCTGGGAGACTTATCGTACTAGAAACCGGAAATTTTATTTTTTTTGAATTTTTTTTTTTACTATGGCCACCAGGTTTTTTGCATGGCAGCATAGCCGTTTCGTGTTCCCCCAGGAATGACGCATCTTATAATATACATATCATCTGGGAGTCTTATCGAATTAGGTTCAGTGTACTGAGCCCCTTCAATCGCTGCAGCACCACCTTCTCCACTATTGGGAAAAGGCAGCAGTGGTTTTTCTTACACAGAAATTGATGATCTTTCAGATGAGCCTTGGTTTTTTCAGGAGACCGATCATACTAGATACCTCAATATTGGCGTCATTTATCATGCTGCTGCCACTGACAAGGCCAGTCAGGGGGGCTTGCAGCACTGCATTATCGTATAGTCCTACGCCTCCCCTGTATCGAGGAACAAACGAAACCTGGGAGACTTATCGTACTAGAAACCGGAAATTTTATTTTTTTTGAATATTTTTTTTTACTATGGCCACCAGGTTTTTTGCATGGCAGCATAGCCGTTTCGTGTTCCCCCAGGAATGACGCATCTTATAATATATATCTCATCTGGGAGTCTTATCGAACTAGGTTCAGTGTCGTCGGCTCTTAAACTATTAAGATAGCAAAGTCATTGTATGTATTAAGAAAATACAGTAATGCCTATGCAAGTCGGTGGAAATGGAGTTCTTATGGACACTGCCCCTGGTACTGACTAAAGTAACCGACTTGGTTTAACATTACGTTACGTTTCGATCCTGATATGAAAATAAGTTTCTCCAAGTTTTCATTCATTTTGTTCTTCTTCTTTATCCCTCTGCTGGGGTGGAGGGATCGAATCAATTCTCTCCATTGGCTTCGGTCTTGGGCATTCATTTTGGACCTATGTTTTTATTTCATGATGATGGAAGTCATAGAGGTTTATATTGAAAAACGTTACCAAACGGACAAGCCATTTGTTTACCATCCGGATAGAAAAGAGCTCCTGATTCCGAGTAGTAACAACATAAAATCTCCACAAACTAATCTCCTTCTTTTGTCAATACAGTGCATCCTCAAATTTTTATAAAGGGTCGGCAACGCGCACAAGGCTCATTCGGAGTTGCGGGCGTCTATAGAGTACGGTGTCCGCTTACCATCAGGTGGGCCGAACGCTTGTTTGCCATCGGCGTTGTATAAAAGAAAAACTAAAGCAAAATTTGGGTGTTCCATGGTTAGTTCGTAATTATGTCTACATTTTTATTGCCATGGGGGCAACAAACTTAAAAAAAATAGTTAGACACTTTATATGGTAACCTCGCTATGACTAATTTTCGTTACACACACTTCACTCAAAGACGGTGAATTGTGTTGATCATATAAAACCAGCGCGCAGGTTTCACACGAGATGATCGACAAAAACTGACGTGAATCGAAACTTTGCTCGTCACTTTCGTTTTCTATTAACGCGAACGATATCTAAAACTGAATGACTTACGACTCTTACGAGGGGTGGATGAAAAATAGTCTGTTTTCTTCTCTATGAATAAAAATACTCGTTTAATTGCGGTTAATGCAATAATCACAATTTAAGTTAATGCTATCGATTTAATTGTATCTTACTATTCTTACTCTATGTTTTGTCAATTAAGCGTGATAAAGCGTATCTATTATAGATAGGTAGGTATAAGTATATATTTTTGCCTCTATGATCGGGATTAGGTACCTACTTAAGTCAGTTTCGTATTAATAGATCGGTACACTTTTGACCCACCACACGCACTTTTACTTACCTATAAATGAATCACGTTTCTAAAGATCATATTTTATTTATGATGCTCAATTGCATTAAAGACGATGTCCAAAAGCGTCTAACAGCATAACGAATGGAGCGAGAAAGCCGAGTCACGTAAAGCAATTACGCGTGCAGCCGCGGCACGCTTCGGATATCTCATCATCTACACTTCGTCACCGCGGAGCTGTTCCGATGAGCCCAGTTCCGCTCCACTCGACCTACTGGATCGTGGAAACGCAAACTTACTGCCATTGATACTACCAATGCTCTAAGAAAACAAGGTTTGACAATCCGGATCGTGATACCCAGTGATGTCACTGTCGACGACACACTCACACTTACGTCCGTATACCATCGATAGGATGATGCCGTAGGCCGTGTCACCCACACTACTAACCGATGTACCTACCGGATTACCATACTTGGCGCAGTATATGATTGTATCATGATAGTACAGTCGCCATCAGATATATCAGAGCGAACGAGGTGCTCACAAATATCTGAACACGACTCTATTGTCAAGGCGTTAAAGTGCATGTTCAGATATTTTTGAGCACCCTGAAGAGTACAGATATATTTGATGGCGACTGTACCATACTGCCAGTCATTCACAACGCTTACGAGGTGATAAAAAAGGCTGTGTGTGATTCGCGTATCGCGTAGCTAAAATGTTTATAAATAAATAAATGATCTTTTTCTACTCCTGTACTTTTTTTCGCGACTTACGCAATCATGAACTCTAATATAAATACATCCTTTATTTCTTCTGTAAAAAGTCTATCTAGTCTATTGGCCAAAAACATACTCACCCTACTTTAACGAAATATTAAAGTAGAGTTGAGTGCCACAGACTACTACAAATACTATGTTTAGTAGTCATTCTTTGGTGCGTTCAAGTGAAACTTTTATGATTAAAACCAGTGCTGCCAACTTAACGCAATTTTGCTATATTTTTTATGAATTAATTAATGCATAGTACTATTTACTAATATAAATACATACATTAATCATCTTTTTTGTGTATTTTAACAAGTTTTATCTATTTTCGGATATATTTATGAAAACGAAACAGTTAAGATTCGATCGGGATTTGAATTCAGTTTAGGACGGATGCCAAGTCTAGCAAATAAAAAAAAACAAACCATAATAAAGTGTCATATTTTTGATTTCCCACCAAATGCCTAATCGAAAAAAAAACATTCAAGCTGATAAATGATTATATTCCTTAAATCAAATGAATTTTTTGCGTTCATGAAGAAAATGTGAAGGTACGTTGATTCTTTTTTAAATCCACGAAGAAGTTATATAGCATTACTGAAGAAATTGCGTAGGTAAGTTGCACAATTACTAAGGGAAAATATGGCGTATGAAGTCTGAAAAATAGGAAGTTACTTTTTATTTGAAATGAGTCGTAGAAAAGTATTGTAGGCAACGGTGTATAACTCGTATAAAAGGTAACCCACCACTCGTCTTTTTATAGCCTTCTTATACACCAGTTGCATAATATACTATTATTCTGCATGTACGCCGCAATGGAACTTTTGCATCAATCGCTAATGCGTCAGTTGTTCATGTAGTCATATAGTACCTAAATGCACGTCCCAATGCTAAACGTACAAACACTAACTTAATAATGAATCAATCCAACCAATCGTACGCTCAGGTTGTGGAATGAGCTCCCTGCCGAAATTTTCCCGAGGGACTACAACAGTATGGGGTTCTTCAGGAAAGGAGTGTTAAAATTTTTAAACAGTCGCGCATATGACACCCCTGGATTTGCAAGCGTCCATTGCTGGCGGTGATCGCTTACCATCTGGCGGGCCGCACGCTTGTTTGCCACCGAAGTGATATAAAAAATAAAAAAAAACAAGAAAAATGGTCTGTCAACATAGTATTTTTGATGCCAATAGGAATCAAATAACACTGTGAACGCTGTATTAGATACATTCCCACTACTCATCAAGCAACAAACTCAACTCAAAAAATTAAAAAAACATTTAGGTAGTTGTCTGATTGTATTTGTTGTATGATGTATACCTAAGGATCCAATTTAACAGAGTAAAGTAAGATTTTACAATTATGACACCATCGTATATCGCATATAATCATCATTGTACAGTACGCACATGATGCCGACTAAGATCTATTTCCATCCGACTAATCAGAGTAGCCACCGGTTACCACAGAAATAGTTGTACTTCAATCAACGAGATTTTAATGCAACTATTACACTCTATAATAATTAAATAAATGACCGAGCGACCGAGACGTTTCCGTTTCAACTTGGGCAAAAATGTTATCGTATCTCCGGATCCGGATGTCCGGCTGTTCTCTTCTACAGGTCGCATTTCTTAACCGATTTTCTTGATTTTTTGTGAGCAAATCCGATAATTATATTTATTCAAATTGTCTGTTTATTCAGTTTTAGAAAAGAATGTTTTTGAAATGGCGGAGCCATGAGTGTATGCTACCCCCATAAACTTAAAAAAGGTCATTCGCGCGGTCTACAGCTCACAGAGTCACTATACCTACGTTACAGATTCATTGTTAACTTCGTGTAGTGTAACAACTAGACACTAAGGCCGGGTTTTATAAAGATCCGTAAGACCAAATGTCAGATCAAATTTCAGTAACTCGGTACATTTTTTGATATAACAAACCGACATAAGGTCTAACGGATCTTTATAAAACCGAGCCTAAGGGTCGGTTGCACTAACATACGATCGCAGGCCGGTCATCGTCAAATATGGCGCCGGCAGCTGTCATCCCATAGAAACTTGTCAAACTTTGCAATCAGATTTTAACGAACACCGCTTAAGATTACAGACGGTTTGGTGCAACCCACCCTAAGTTAATAGCTATGTTATTTCGTCTAAATAACAGGTAAAAGTAACAAAGTAAAAATTAAGTAGGTAGAACGTGGTAGGTAAGAGTAATTATCCGAAATCTAGATTATAGGTATGTAACCTCTGCCAGCAATCAATGCCAATTTCTTCCCTATGTACTACCCTGCGTACTTATGTCTCTATTACTGTATTGTATGTAAATCAGCAGGTGCTCATAATTTCGTAGACGTAATAATAATAATAACTTGCACAGACATAAGTTAGTAGCCAGGATCATTCACCAGCAACTTGCTCTTTTATACGGTCTTGTGGACTTCGAAGTGCCGTACTACAAGAATACACCTGCACCAGTTCTCGAAAATGGTCGTGCCACGCTCTATTGGGATCGGTCGGTCATCACGGACAGGACTATTGTAGCCAATAAACCTGATATCGTGCTGACAGATCGATCGAAGCGCCAACCAGTGCTCGTTGACATCACCATCCCCTACGACGAGAACCTCGTGAAGGCCGAGAAGGACAAAGTCAGCAAGTACCTAGACTTGGCACACAAGGTGACCGCCATGTGGAATGTTGATTCAATGATCATTGTCCCGGTAGTCATTTCTGCGAACGGTCTTATAGCGAAGAGTCTCGACCAACACCTCAAGAGACTCTCGCTAGATAGCTGGGTCAAGGGTAAGATACAGAAGGCGGTAATCTTGGACACGGCGCGGATAGTCAGGAGGTTCCTCTCTCTGTCGCCCTAACCACCGGTAGCTTAGGCCCCGCCTCGCTGCCGGCGGCAACCTAGGTTAGGATTTTATAATATTTTTATGTTTTGTAAGTGTATTTTTATATTTTACTTTTTATTAAGATATTGTATAAACCTAACCTAAGGACGAAAATAAATAAAGAGAAATAATAATAATAATAAATTTATTTACGAAACAACCCTTGGTTAACAATCTTTTCTTCTGCCAAACTGCAGGACAGTTTGTTGGCAGAGGGGCTCCCTTACATAGAATGATGGGTAGGTTTATACAACACGGAGTTACCAAAGTTACTATAGTTAGGTACATACGATTAGACACACTTATAATAGTTCGTTGTACTTATCTGTTACATAGGCATGTGTATGTATGTGTATGTATGTATGAGCGTAAACAGGAATGCACTGTGTTGAGAGCGAGGGACCTAAATGTGTTCCTTCTGTTGTCAACACAGTGCATCCTCAAATTTTATAAAGGATCGACAACGCGTACGTGACTCCTTTAGAGTTGCGGGCGTCTTTAGGCTGCGGTGGCCGCTTACCATCAGGTGGACCGTAAGATTGTTTGCCACCGGCGTTGTATAAAAAAAAAACTAGACCCTTTAGCCAATACCTAAATGATATACAAACGTAATATAAATAATAATTTAACATAATATAAGTACATCTTCGTTTACTATAGTCGTATACCTAGTAGATCTTTTTGGTATTTGTTAAACGTATTTTTCAACTACGTATCTTCATTCCCGTAATAAATTAGTTAACTTTAATCTTTTGCTTCACGACACTGCTAGAACAATAAAAGATCAGTCTGTGATTACAAACGACAAGATTTCTTCCACTTCTAATTGCTTACATGTCTAAGATCCTAATCTATGTAACGAAGGGCATGCAAATTCGCAAAGAAACCACGTTTCATGTAGCATCGCGTCACGTTCACTTTCTAACGACCGAAAGAATAAATGAGAAAACCTTCGCGGGCATTCCCATCCATTAATTTAGTAAAACTTTCAGCTCGTTACCATCCAATTAAAAGTCTCAGCACTCGTTAATCAGAGCCGAAAGTAACTAAGCCGATATGAGAATAAACAGTAATTATTGTTACCATTAGATACTCGTACTTCATAATTGACAAGTGCGTAATTTAGCGTCAACGATTAACTAGTAAATACCGTCAATGTTGTATGAGATTTAACTCGCTGACATTCGTATTTGGAGAACCAGATTGATTGAACCAAATTCAACTGTTAATGAGTGACTTAACATATGAGGTTCGTTATTTTATCTAATATAGTATTGATAAATACAGGAGTGTTTTTGCGAAAGAAAATGCTTACTAAACATAGTCGCAGAAAACTCTGTCATCAAAGTAGATTGCGTAGATATATGCGAAAATACGCAAATGGTATATACTATATACTATACGACATTTGATTTAGTTTTTAATTATATTATTGGAAATTATTTATGTAAAAAATCTATTGTACAAAGAGACCAAACCTGTAAGTGGACCAAAAATGAGATTGGTTCTAATCATCATATGCTGAATACCTGAAGAATTCATGTTAATATCTATGTATGTATACGCGTGTCTAAGAGTACAGAGTTATACCTAGGTATGTAAAGACTTAAAGAGTAATATCATTAACTAGCTTTCGATGCAATATTTAGAAAAAGACTATCAGTTGCCATTGATCTGATTCTTTTGTTATTGTGAGTGTTTCATTGTGTATTGACTTTTACAATTCACATAATCTAGTCGGTTTCACTTATTGGGTCAACGTACATGTTTGAACTGTAGAGCAGAATCGAATGTTAGGGTCATACACGGATTTAGGTTCGCGTCTTTTCTGTGGACATACCAAAAGTTAAGGGCTACAAAGCTTAATTTTAGATTGGACCAGTAACCCGCATTAACCGTGTCTCCGTTTCTATAAATCCCTGTAATAAAAACATAGCTAACAGCGGCGGTGGGAGGATGTGTGACAGGTTGTGGCATATCAGGCCTGTAATGTTACTTTAATGCGTCTATTTTTTTTGTTATGACTGCCAAACGTTTTGTTGTTTCGAGTAGCTGGAGGTAAGGAGCGGCGGGTGAGGGTAGTCGCATAACTTTAGTTTCGCTGCAACCTGTGCTCGAGATACGCGACTGTAAATAGCGCTCGGGTAAATAATACCCTGCCACATATCTGGTGTATATATATTTTTTGACTAAAAGTAAATTAAAAACCACAATCAGGAATCTTGTTTTTTAATAAACAAAAAATTGTACGACATAGTGTACCTAAACGCAATATTTCACGACCAAAACAGCAAATTACTCGTTGTTCCATGCAATGACGTCATATACTATGCTCAATTAGTATGGGACGTTTTGAGGGCTTGGATTTTATACTGTACTTTGAAATCCATTTTTGGTTTTTGTTCTAATTGTAATTGTTCCATATACACATTTGTTCCTCTCTAAAAACTGCTCCGAATGGGCTTGTGGCAAAGCAATATGTATGAAGACTGCACTAAATAAGATCGTAATTCCTAAGAGGTTCCTAAAAGATATAAAAAAAAATCCGTTTACATCGTTTTTGATTGTGTAATTAAAAAGTAATGTAAGTAGTTAATTTTCGTTTTTTACCTTTTTGTGGGTTTAGGTTACAAACGTTTTTGTTTTGTTGGGAAAAAGTAGTCTATGTTTTTCCTAATATAAATCTATATTTATAAAAAAGAAAAAGTCCTGACTGACTAACTCATTAACGCACAGCCGAAACTACTAATGCTAGAAAGCTGATTTTTACACAGTCGGTTACATTTATAACGTAGGCTAGGGTTAAGAAAGAATTTTTCGAAATTCATCCTCTATGAGGGTAAAACAAGGGATGAAAGTTTGTATGGGGAACGTAATTTTTTTTGGACTTAGAAACTTGAAATTTCGTATATAAATCTCTGTTTAAATATAACAAAATTAAATTCAGCGTTTTTCGAAATTGCTCCCTTAAAGGGGTGAAAAGGGGGTTCAAAGTTTGTGCGGCGAGCAAATCTTTACTCTTCTTAAAAATCGATATGGGTGTCATCGTCGAGGTTCCTCGGGGTGCCGATTACGAAAACGACGTCTATTCTCAAATCCAAGATGGCGGACGTTTATTATTTCTTTTGAGTCATTTTCACAAAAGATTAATAGCTCGGACAACTGACAGAAACAAATAAACCTCATATATCTATCTTTATATATCTTTTTCAATTTTTTTTTATTATCGGTTACTTAGAGACCATATACATCTCTAACAATATTAAATTAATTTTAATTTTGACGCTCAGAGACCATGTACATCTCTGGGATATTATATTAATTTCATTATACTCCTTGTTTAATCTTGAGACCTTATACATCTCTAACTTTACTGATGTTGTAATATTTGTAATAGATAACTTTGCAAGTTTATCTTCACTGTATGACATTAATTTTATTATAATTGTAAACTCGAAATTATTATTCCTTCTTGAACTATAAATTAATATTTTGACATGAAAAATGTATTAATTATTATAGTCAGACTTTCTTAAATTGTAAATTAATATTTTGACATGTAAAAGTGCCCTTGTGGCCTATTTGCAGAATAAATGTTTGATTTTGATTTTGTTACCATCTAAAACGCGAACGAAGCCGTGCGTGGGCGGCCGCTAGTAAGTATATAAAATATTAGAATGACACTGGTGTTTCATGTAACCTGTATTATTATATTAAAAAGTAAAAGATAATTCACAAATTAAAGTGTTATGAATGAGACATTTATAAAAACTTAAAGTTAATTTTGTATGTGGGTATGTTATAACCTTTTTTTTCTTTAACGTTGGAAAATGATAATAATTAATGCATATTCCATGCTTCCTGGGTGTAGACACGGTGATGTGGGACTCCTGACAACGTCAGTTTACCTACTAAAAACCAGCGGCTTCCTCTAATCGCCTGCGTGAGACGCCGCAAGATTCGCTTGCGCATGCCACCGCTGCGCTGACGCTTCGGCTTATGCCCGCATCGAAGCGAGCTCAGGTCAGGCCCTACAAGGTTGCTGTCTTGCCTCGGCAACCTCCGACAATTGAGACAGTTAGATGTTCAGTGGTAGGGGCCCCCCAGTCCCTACCAGTGGCTCACTGGGCTGGAGGGAGAGGCTCTGAAATTCCACCGTCCGTCCAGCACTAGACCCAGGTACTTCATTTGGGTCTTGACCGGAATCGCTTGCCCGAACAATGTAATGTAACAATGTAGCGACTGGCCGCGAGTGCCGGGAGGTCGCAGGTTCGAATCCTGCTCGGTGCCTAAATTTTTCAATTTTTCCTTCATTCTAAATGTAATGGCCGCTGCCCTAGGGGGACCTCTTCGAGGGCCATGGAACAGAAGAGCCTCCGCCTTGCCAATGGCGACGCTCAGGCCCAGTAACTGGCTCCTCTGAACCACAACACTAACTACACCTACTACTACTACTGATTAATAAAATTGTATATCCGCAACTCCTTAACTTAAAAAATCTTTTATAATTTAAGATTAATAGTTAAGTAAGTGTTTATAAAATTATGTAAAAAATTTCACTGAAATAAACAGCTTAAATTTTAATTTTTTTTTTTTACAAGCGTCGTTATAATCAGACTGAAACGCGAGGTCTCCCCATATGTGCTCCCCCGGCACGTTAATAGTTACCAGTTTGTCGTCCGCGTAGCAAATCACACCTGCACCAGGCAAGAGCGGACCGCGCAATAACCAGTCAAAGCCTAGCCTTCCACAAGATGGGACTCAGTGCTCACCCTGTGGTACGCCACATCCAACTCTTCGCTGGTGCAGTTTACCGCCCCACATTACACTCCTGTCCTGGAGGTACGTCTCCATACCATAGAGTTCCGACTTAACTCCTCCCGAGATAAGTCGGCACTCTATGGTATCTAAGTGCCTCCTTTAGCGTCTCGAAAAGGCGGCTGTTGAAGGCGTTCCTCACGTCAAGGGAGACCGCTAGCACTGCCTGCCCTCTATCCACTGCCTGCGTCGTGGGGTATGTTATACTAGGGCATAAATTATGTGGTAGGCCACAAACTCTTTGTAACGTTTGGTCACCATACTCCCGCCGGGTTAAAATATTTAGGTCTGTACTCGATGTGCTTATGTCACATATTTATTGAAAGTTTTTTGAGAGACTGCGTAACTAAAACACTTTACCTTTCAATTTCGCAAACCAGCAAATTTGATTACCCTCCGTCATACCTCTCATTATGAGAATCGCACAATGTAGTGTGACGTATCTATTAGATGATTCGATGAAGAGCAACCTGGGCTCAAGGTTACGCCACGCAACACTTTCACCCGCCTGCAGTTCGTTGCTCTCCGAAATCCGCTGATTTCTGCTGCTCCGGGGACTATCAATGGTGCTCTGAACGAGCTCCAACGCCTATAGACAAATTGATGTTAACTCTAAGATAGACCCAAAGTCAGCCTAATAGGACCTATTTCAGACTAGCATAGACCTTCCGAGATTCTATTCGTTGACGTTTACGTTCAATACCCATGTTAATGGTACCGAGAAACGTAACATGGCCCACTTTCTCTTTTAAGCATACGTAGTCTCTTTCTTGCTAGCACTCTCCTAGCTTGAAGGAAGGAGATGACTATATTTCAGATGATTCGACGAGGAAGTTGGCTAGTTTGCTTTCTTCGCAGCACTTGGCATTGGAGGCGTACGAAATCCGGAAACTTTCGTTAGCCGCGCGCGATTGTGTCAGTCGGCGTCTGAGCAGGGTATTATCGACGGCGGGCCGGCGACTTGTTACAATTAGCCGATCTTTCATTTATTGCGTAACAACCACTGACGAGACTTGACCTTCTTGGACGACTACTTAACAATGCTGTAATCGGGTGAAAAAGCAGTGACGCGATTTGTAGATAGACAAGGCCTATGTGAAAGATTTACAGAAAGTTTGATTATTAGGTATACTTGGTAATAAATATGATTTGTACCCTAACTAAGTTAGAACCATGAGAGGAAGTGCTTAAGCCGTTATCTCCCAGTGCTGGAGATCTCCGGGCACATAACAAAAGAATGTTATTGTTTATTTTCTTCTCCGGAAGAAGACGGGGAGGTCGTCTTTTGAGAGCCTCACAAAATTAAGCTTATGAAATGATTGTATTGTCTTTTGGAATGTTTTACCTTTATAATTGCGGTTTAAGCCTTTATCATATAACAAAAGAATGCTATTGTTTATTTTTTTCATCGCTCATGGACGGGTTAAGTAGAAGCAGCGATAGGTATGTTTACATTCAGCAACTCCCAAATAAAATTCATACAACATACTGCTTTAATGGGGCCTGTAAAAATACAAATTATATCTTTAATTGAAAAAACCTTGTTCTTCAGATGGTCGCGTAACAGGTCTAACGACCCTACTTGAATATGCCAAACGTATTTTGGCTTCTGAACCTGTCGGTTGCCAGTGCGTCAAGAGTCCCAACTTATCTA
Organism: Epiblema foenella; assembly: GCA_963556455.1. NCBI lineage: Eukaryota > Metazoa > Arthropoda > Insecta > Lepidoptera > Tortricidae > Epiblema > Epiblema foenella. Next base: position 14,360,743 of record OY747102.1, read on the forward strand.
TCACTATGTCGATCTGTGCGCTAGATACGCCGATCACCCGGCTGCTGCAACATCTCAATCAACCAAGAGACTGTCACGCACGCCTCGTTATAACTGACTCTCATTTTGCTATTGGACGTTTGACACACATCTCAAAAACGTATAAAAGTCTTGTTAATGCGGTAACGTCCACAGACGTCATTTATACAGTCACCATCATATATGTAGTAGGTAGCACTACATAGTCTACATACACATTACATAACGCTGCTACATACTATATGTCGCTGACTGAACATCGAGCTTAAGGCTTAACTACGCGTAATTTGATATACTTATAGTAGGTATTGTTTATTATTGTATTCTAGCTTTATTTATTAATAAATATTTTTTACAGTACGTAGTTAATAGTTAATCATACCTACATATCGACAAAATGAAGAGGAAGAGAACCTAAATGGTCGCGTACGGTACGGCTGCAGAGGGACTACAGTAGTACAGTATGGGGTTCTTCAAGAAAGTAGTATATACATTTTAAAAAGGTGGGCACCGCGCATGTGACACCCCTGGAGTTGCAAGTTGCGGTAAGTGATTACCATAAAGTTAAAAAATACCAGATCTTTACGATTTAATTGCCCAAAAAATATTTGAATTGCGTAACTTTTAGACTTTAAACTCACATTCACAAAAGGTGACTTTTGGATGATACCCTATATCTTAAATTTGCCCTTGTTTGTGATGTCTGGGTTTTCGTTTCAACGCAAAACTTGTGAACTATATCAAAGTGATATTTCTTATGCTTACTAATTAATTAACCGTTTATTAAATTTTAGGTACTTATCCATGTATGTATATATATTATCTATACATAATAGATATGAGCGCCGCGCCGGCGCGCCGCCGTCGCCGCCAATTCGAATCGGCGCGCCGCCGGCGAGTGAAATACGCGGCGCGCCGGCGCAACAAGTTGCGATTTGCTTTCTTGCTCGCACTCATAACGTATCCCACCCGCGTACGAAGTCATACATACGTCAGTCGAGTCAACAAGTATTTTGCCGAGTGAAGGCGTGTTATTTTTTTTGACCCGCGTCGTAAACAATGGCGTCAAGTTCCATTGCTATTGATGTTTACAAAACGAAAATAAAAGACATTTATATAACGCCAATGAAAAATATTTCCTCGAAACACACCTACGAAATGCGAAAAACGAAGACTAGGATGTTTTTAGTTTTAAGTTGATTAGAATGACAGACGGCATTCAGTTTTGCCATAGGAAAACGGTAATAGTGACCGTGGTATTTTCGTTTTCGAAACCTTAAACTTTTTTTAAAATCTACGTTTTAATGATGATTAAATATACCGTTATTTCTCTCTCTCTATAACTTTTTTAAATATGATTATTTTTCTGTAAACGTAATCTCCAACTGATTTATATTTAGAATATATTTTTCTATACATTACGTTTTTTAAGTGAAGATTGTGATGATTATATATATGCTTCTTATGGTATTTCGATGTATAACTATGATAATTTTCATTGAAAGAGTGATTTTTTTGTTGTTAGTGTGCAATTAAAAAATATGATTGTTTATATCTTCGGTTCCTTTATTAAAATAAATAAAACTTTCTTTATAATAACAAAACGAGTTTTTTTTTACAAATTGCTCCCTAATAAAAATGTAAAGTTCAAGGTCACGCCGCCGTGACGCCGCCGCCGCCGCGAAATTTTGCCTATCACGCCGCCGCCGCGAAATTGGCCATCGGCGCTCATATCTAATACATAATATATCTTTCGATACCGGTCATGCCTTCAATTTAATAACCATTTAGGATATATATTCCAAATTGACGGTTACATTTTTATACTCTGTCACATAAAGTTAACAGACCGTATGATCGCTTAGATATGATAGTATTTTATTTGTCGTAAAGCTAGTATAAATATAATCCAGAAATGGAGATTTCTGGATTATATTTATACTAGCTTTTCCCGCGGCTTCGCCCGCGTACTAAGAGTAATTTTTAACCGCCTACAAAAAAGGAGGTTCTCAGTTTGACCTGCATGCAGATATGTATTGGATGTCATTTTCGTAATCGGCACCCCAAGGAACCACAAAGATGAAACCCATATCGATTTTTATAAAAATAAATATCCGCCATATTTGATCTGAAAATGAGTGTCATTTTCGTAATCGGCACCCAGAGGAACCTCGAAAATGACACCCATATTGATATTTAAGAAAAATAAATGTCCGCCATCTTGGATTTGAAAATGGATGTCATTTTTGTAATCTGGACCCCGAGAAACCTCGAAAATGACACCCATATTGATTTTTAAGAAAAATAAATCTCCGCCATCTTTGATTTGAAAATGCATGCCATTTTCGTAATCGGCACCCAGAGGAACCTCGAAAATGACACCCATATTGATTTTTAAGAAAAATAAATCTCCGCCATCTTGGATTTGAAAATGGATGTCATTTTTGTAATTTGCACCCCGAGGAACCTCGAAGATGACACCCATATTGATTTTTAAGAAAAATAAATGTCAAATGTCCGCCATCTTTAATTTGAAAATGAATGTCATTTTCGTAATCGGCACCCAAAGGAACCTCGAAAATGACACCCATATTGATTTTTAAGAAAAATAAATGTCCGCCATCTTTAATTTGAAAATAAATGTCATTTTCGTAATCGGCACCCCTAGGAATATCAAAAATGACACCCATATCGATTTTTAAGAAAAGGAAAAATTTGCTCCCCGCTCAAACTTAGAACCCTCTTTTCACCCCTTAAAGGGAGCAATTTCGAAAAACGCTGAAACATGTTTTGTTGTATTTAAACAAAGAGTCTATATACGAAGTTTTAAATCTCACTTCAAAAAAGATTTGCTCTCCGTACAAACTTGGAACCCCCTTTTGAACCCTTCAGGGGAGCAATTTCAAAAAGCGCTTAAATATGTTTTGATGTATTTAAACACAGCCTCTATTCATTCATTCAAAGTTTCATGTCTCTCACTTTAATAAATACGGTTTTTCATACAAACTTTGGACCCCCGTTTCACCCCGTTAGGGGGTGAATTTTGAAGAATCCTTTCTTAGTGCAGCCCTAGACCTTATAAGGAACCAACGTGCCAAATTTGGAATCTCTAGAACCAGCGGTTTGGGCTGTGCGTTGATATGTCAGTCAGTCAGTCAGTTTCTTCTTTTATATATTTAGACTAGCTTTTGCCCGCCGCTTCGTCCGCGTAAACTTCCACTATTTCATCCCTTCGATAGAGCATTTTCGGGATAAAAAATATCCAGGCTATAAACTTATTGTATACCAAGTTTCATCGTAATCCGTTCAGCCTTTTTTTCGTGATTGAGTAACAAACATCCAAACATTTAAACTTTCGCATTTAAGGGCCTGCTTTAGACTTAAGTTTGTTTTAATACTATTTAAGTCATTGTTATTTAACTATTATTACTGCTTGTAAATCAATAAAGAATTATTTTTCGCATTTTTAATATTAATATATATACGTATGCATGTACATATAGTAGGATTCCAGTAAACATGCCACAGCGTAAAGAAAAAGGAGAAAGTGGCCGTTTAAAAGACGAAAAGATGTGAGCAACTAAAAATTATGATATCAAAAACAGATAATGCGATAGTTTGATGACGATGTAAGTAAAATCCGGTCGAGCCCAAGTTTAGTGGAGCGTTGAATCGTTTTGAGTTTTAGTTTTATTTGATAACTGATTGATTAGCGATAGCGCGGATTAAGTTTTTTTTAAACGTGTAAATTAGTTGTGCATGTTATGCTCATGTACTTATAAAATATTTAGGAATATGCCAATACTTTATAAAGAAATAAGTAAGGAACAATTTTATGAAGTCATATATTTAGTTGTAATTGATACGAATTTCATGAGCCTTGACTCCTGAAGTCTAATTGTAATTGTTTTATAGTCATACAATATGACTGGGTCAAGGTTGTGAAGTAATTTATTAGGGAATTCAAAGTAATTCAAACAAATAGTAATTTAATTACCTACTATGTACTATATATTAGGCTACAAGTGATTTATTTTTGGTATTTGGATAGATATATCAACCGATATCATTTTATTACAGGTAACACACATTTTCTTTGAATATCAACCATCGTAGAATATTTTCGGCAGTTCTAAATATGTTTTCGAAATTGCAATAAAAACTTGAAACTTGAAATTTATCTATTCATTTATTCAGCGCGTGGCACGCACCGCGTCAAACAAGTTGACCTGAATTTAGCGGATTCCTAGTAGATTTACATAGACAAGCTTCAGAGTTATAGTCAAGTTGACTCATCAAGCCGGCTGGCTCGTCGTAGAATTAACTCGGATGCAATCAGGCGCCGATGCCGATGTCAGCTTTATGCAGCCGAGTAAGCCGAGCAACTTCCGTATCTCGAAGAAATTGGCCCGATTTTCTGAGAAAATTGCTTCATTTACATACACTTGTGGCACTGGATCGAAAAGCACAAGTAGGGCTGTGGCGCTCCGATCTTTAATGTCACTAAGACCTATATTATTTTATTTATGAAATATTTTTTGATCCAATTCTACTTAGTTATTTAAAAAAATACTTGTTTCTTTGTAAGTACGTAATTGCATCGTTATCATCACTACATAGTATAAAACAAAGTCGCTTTCTCTGTCCCTATATCCCTATGTATGCTTAAATCTTTAAAACTACGCAACGGATTTTGATGCGGTTTTTTTTAATACATAGAGTGATTGAAGAGGAAGGTTTATATGTATAATAATATCCATTAAATAGTGCACCCGTGCTAAGCCGGGGCGGGTCGCTAGTGTTTCATAAATTGCTAATTTGCACTTTCGAGCGCACAGTCAAACAAGTTAGCAAATCAGCATGGTACTTATTTATACAGCATGGTACCTATGTGCTACTAGGCACCTCATTTGTGTGATAAATTGATAATTTGGACTTATCGAGCGAATTGACACTTTAATCATCATCGTCGTAAAGAAGACAGGTTAAACTTGTGGCGCTAGCAATATATGCTTCTTGAATGATATTTATTGAAAAAGTATATGTATGTACTTACTGCTGGGAGTAGTAGTGTATTTTGTATATATCCTGTCTACTTATGGGAACACGACCTTGTTTAAAAACAAAGTTTTGAGTTTTTTTTGCTTCATTTTAGTAAAGTTAGTAGGTACTTATCAGGCATTATCAAAGTAGAGTGTTCACCTCGATTTTGGAGATTTTTTATTAAGCAAACGTAGTTCTGACTCATCCAGTGCTCATATAATTTCATAAAAGATTCATATTTTTTTTAGAACGACGGTGGCAAGTAAACAATCTTACGCCCCAAGCAGACACCGCAGCCTATGAACGCCTGCGACTTCAGAAGGATCACAAGCGCGTTGCCGGTCCTTTATTGACTTGAGGATCAGTTGTGTTGACAGCTAGTGACATACATTTTTAAGGAAAGTCTTTCACCATCTGATGCTACCCTACATCTACCTTTCCTTTAAATTATCTTCCCTTTCTCCTCTTCCCTCAACTTTACCCTGAATTATTTTTTCAATAAGGTAGTCGTATTGGCCTAATTTTCTGTTTTCGATTCTACCGTGTATGCTGTGTATTACCTAAAGCGATTTATTCCACTAAAACTTGTTACGAATCCAAACGTCTATTTCAATTTTCCGCCTGTCTACCACATTTTGAAATCCTCGAATCTCTCTCTCTCTCTCTCTCTTTCTGTCCGTGCTGTATTATCATCCGTCACATATATGTAATAGTCGCAACTGTAAACGGCATTTATGTGTAAAAGTAGTGTGTAGGGATCTTACAGGCATTTTATCATCGCACCATTGCAGCCGTAGGCGTTCCGGGCGCTTCCATTCCTAACCGGAACTTCAGCCTAGACTCGATGTAACTTTCCTCGCCAATCGATACCCGCTATCGCATTACTCGGCCCTGCGATACTTACCTATTACTCGACTAGGTAAGCATTAAGCTAAGCTATGTCGCGCTATTTCAATCATTCGCCCTGCTTAAGTTTTCTTCTATTTTGAGATTAATCAGGTCGATATGAGCAATTTAATTAAGTAGTTGCGATAGATAAACATATCAGTTGGGAATATATTTATTTATTTGTGTCAGGCAACAAGGTCCATATTTACATATACCTTGCAGACTAACATACATATCAATATAAAGAAAAAACTGGCCAAGTGCGAGTCGGACTCGCGTACTAAGGGTCCCGTACCATTATCTATAAAATCTGCAAAAAAGTAACATTTGTTGTATGGGAACCCCCTTAAAAAAAAAATCTGTTTTTTTTTAGTGTCTGTTATTGTAGCGGCAACAGAAATACATCATCTGTGTAAATTTCAACTGTCTAACTATCAGAGTTCATGAGATACAGCCTGGTGACAGACGGACAGTGAAGTCTTAGGAATAGGGTCCCGTTTTACCCTTTGTGAATGGAACCCTAAAAAGGGTTCATTTAGGCGACATAACGGTACCTATATCACGGGGTGGTGACAAACAGGCTTATTACGAAGTTTAGATACCGAGGACATTTAACGTTTTTGACTAAGTATATCATCATGCTATCTAAATTATCACAACAGTATTTTGGTCAAACGCGTCAATTAATACTGACTAATTCTTGAGGATCATTCATGTTCTTAGGTACCGATTGATTGTCAGCGAGGGTTGACGAGCGTTAACGGACCTTTACAAATATTGATTCATCTATGTAGCACAAATATTTTAAAAACATTAAGCAAGTAAACCACAAAAATATTTGTTTGGCAAGAATCCAAGCCTTGCGCCGCTGACCCAGTGTCAATGCGCCCGCGCCGCGACGCGCCGGCCGCGTGCATAGATAGGTACTTAGGTACCTAATGTCTGAATCCGTTACTTATCCTGGCCTTCGCGGATTCACTGTCGACAAATGTGTAGATGCATAATGATTTTTAATCCAGGGAAAATTCCCTGGGAACCGTAATCTAGTTTTTTTTTTGTTATCTCAAAATTTCCTATTTTACAAACATCAGATCTCTTAGGCCGAGTTTTACAAACATCAGACCAAATGTCACATTAAATTTTGGTTTTTAACACGTACCTACTGAGTTTTGACATAAAACTTACCGACATAAGGTTTAACAGATCTTTATAAAACTGAGCCCTAGTGAACTAAATATAATATACAAACAAAAGATTTCCTAAGATACTGGACTACTACTCGATGTTTGTGTAAAAAAGAATGGTGATCACACATCCAGCCCTACATCCAGCGGACTCTCAAGAGCTTCATAGCCATGTCATCAGTCCACCATTGTGGAGAATCTGTCCAAACTGAGCCTTCCGGTACTCGGCCGCCACTCCCAATCCATCGATCAGCATAACTAATTGCTCATCAACGGTCTTATCTTTTCGATTTATAAGACGCTAACTAATCCGGATTCTATTGTTCTCCATGACCCTCAGGCTTCATAAGCGGCTGCGTTTGCGACGGAAGAGAAAGTCGGCCTGTCTCAAGGACGAGGGCGTCGCTCCCGAGTTGCGCAACAATCGTGAGATAATTGATGCGCCCGCAAGCCATGTTACACAAATATTAGCTATGATAGATTTAGGATTTGATTTTTAGGGTACTTTAACTGATCAGCTGAATTATTATGATTCTGGTCTATTTAATACGTTACAGCGGCCAGCAGATAATAAATACGTATCAGCAGAAGATCTCAGACCAAGAAAAAGCCCCACCAACCCAGCACAAAGAAAATATTATTATTTATCGTAAGGCAATTATTTCGAACCGATCTCATCTTCAAGAAGACAGCACGGTTGCCAGATTGTTGCACTTTTAGCACCACCCAAGAGTCACAAGTAGCGTAGCGGTGGATAGGTACTATACGGACGTGGTGCAACTTCGACCCCCCTTGTCAAATGAGTTGGCAACTTGACTGTTAGAAGATCTCAAGCCGCCCGAAGGCCTCTAACTTGGCGTAACGACTGTTGTCATAGACAGCAGCCGGGATCAACGGCTTAACGTGCCTTGTAAGGGAGCGCTCAGTTAGTAACCACTCAAAGCGGTTACTCATCCAAGAGTTGACCCCAGCCGGCGTTGCTTAACCTCGCATACCGCAGGTTTGGCCACGACCACTCCTCGACGGCTCTAGCGCTCTGAGAAATAAATTGATAGTCACACACTGCTTTTACTGTTCCATAGCCTTTAAGGACGATGACACGAATCTTTCTGATTCAGCCATCAAACGCCATGGCCGCTGCTTTCTCCCCTAATTCATTCGACTGTACCTGTAATGTCGTCACGCTCTCAAATACTTCAAATATGATTGAGCTAAGCTCAATTGCGTCATATTTCGATGATCAATTTCATAGTAGTTATTGTGTAGGTAAGGTACCTACTAAGATACGAGTATCTACGTATAATGAAACACTCTTACTCATGATCCTAAGCATAAATACTCCATCTGACAAGTTTTTTTTTCATTGTATGAGTATTGTATAGTTTTGTATAAGTAGTCTAATAAACGAACCGATACAAAACTTATGTAACTAATTTATTTATGCGCAAAATAATGCAGCTTGAATGTAAAATGCCCCGAGAACTATCCTTCAGTCAGAGTAAATGAGCAGGTACACATACATAAAATAGAGATATAATGCTTATAAACATGTAACGTAATGTATCATGTAGCAAAAACAAAGCGGAGGCTGGGAGTGAGGTCATGGTCCTTCGGTACTTTCACTCGCTGCGCCGGTGCCGTTGCGTAACACTCGCGGATCGCGGAGAAAGCCGATACACATTTCGGTGAGAATAATTAACTGAGCAAACCAGGTATATCAATCTAATGACTGCCTTCCGTTCCACACTTACACCACATTACATGTTAAACGACAATCTTATGTAATTCTTTAGTATATACACTATCTGTGAGATCCTGTACCAGTAGTTCGATTCCACTCACACCTCAGATTCGGTTGAAACCGCTCAACCAATCTCATTGAAGTGCAAACTAAAAAAAAAGAAAATAAGATCCTGTAATTACAGGATCTCACGGAGGAGTTGGCTCAGCTGTTAATATGCATGTTGTTACGTTGTTGTTACTGCTGTTGGTTCTCCTCCTAAATAAATTCACTAAAATGTTGACGTCGCTGAACATTTTCACTGATATGCCACCGCTGTCATCGCTTTCTAAGTGCATTAGATAAATTAAGTGAATACGCGTAAAGTTATACTTACACAATTGCTTATCTTAGCGGCATATATTTGTGATTGTCCGGAGCACTATAACCTGTAACAAAAACATCCATTTATTAGTTAAGTCTGTACATTAACTAAATACTTCAATTTATGGTTTGCAATTAGCACTCGTATTTTACTACATAGGTTATGATCATAACGCTCAAGTGTTAGTAAAGTGACAACAAAAGATACAACTATCGGTGATGTTCCGATGGTACTCCGTGTAACCTACTCTCCTCCTTTTCTACGGTACATGAATAAAACAAAACAACTTCGTCCTCATTACAACCTTTGCATTGTCCACACGTAGTAAGACATCGAATACAATATACGGATTATTGGCGTCATGCCTACTCTTCGAAAGGACTAAAATACATTGGTTTATTTATACACCAATTTTATGCAGCATTTCAATGAGCTTTGAAACAAATGTCAATCATTAGTTTAACAATAGTTAATTATCATCAACATTCTATTTCCCCTTAGATGTTCTTCTGCCTACATTTTATTTACTCGTATTGATTTGAGAAACCAATGGGACCATTATTGTGTAAACTTGAACAAAATAATTTACCTATTCATATTGTCAAGGCAGAGAGATTTAGCATAATCCAAATTTATCGGAAATATATCCTTATCCGTGGCACTTGACAACTACTATTGTTTCGCAAGTTATTCATTCTGATGTGTCATAATAGATAGTTATATTAAGTAACTGTAGTAATGTATACGGAGTTGTCGCGCAGAATAGTGAAATCGTCCTTGGAACAATGGGGCCGCAGACAATGCGTTTTCCTGATAAGCCTCCTCGCGTTGGCGGTCTGCATAATAGCGGAAACTACAAGTGAAAGTTTTTTAAAATAATGAAATTTTTACCACCAGTAGGGCCTAATCTTATCATCTTTAAATATGTTTTTCTACTAGTCGACTTTAATTTTTGAATTAAGATATCGTATACGTAACTGCGGTCGCCAACCCGCTTGCCAAGCGTGGCGACTATGGCAAATCCCCCCCAAATTGGGGGAGGCCTATGTTCAGCAGTGGACGTCTTTCGGCTGAAATGATGATGATGATGATGATGATACGTAACTAAAATCACATACTTTTCTCTATGGAGCTAACTCCAAGTGAACTCTTATGAAATAGACCAATCACGTGTCGCCGTTAGTGAACTATAATAAAATTTGACAATCACGTGTCGCCGTTACTGATCTTTAATGATTTTGACCAATCAGGGTGACGCCGCAGGCAGAATAAAAGACATCAACGTGCCGACCCATTTGTCGTATCTGTACTTTCGTTTCCGCAGGACTAGTTTGTTTCATTATTTCGGTTTTTTTAATTAATTTCCGTTGACTCGTAGAAATAGTTATTTGTTATACAAGGGTGCAAAGTTCTATTTTAACCGTGAGTGTGGAATTGAAACACGCGCTAGCGAATGAATTCTAGGGTTAAACTACGAGCGAAGCGAGTGGTTCAAATATATAATCCGGAGCGTTGCGAGTGTTGCAATACACGAGACGTAAAATAACTTTGCAGCCGTGCTGTGTAACACAAATCTTTTCACCTCACGTAAGGGAAGAAAATACTACTACTTTATTCTAACTAGTACCCAAATAACAAAGCAAAGGTAGGAAAAAACCGGCCAAGTACGGGTCCGACCACGCACTATTAAGGGTTCCATGCCTACTGCTACTAGTCCACATTTAAATACTCTATCCTATCCTGTTAATGAAAAAACGTCGTGTCTTCGTAGGAAACTCACGGCACTTACGTCCGTTTGTTTGGGCAAGGCAGTTTTTAAGCAATAATTAAAAAACGGTTAAAGCTACCTAGTTCAAAACAATTTATGTTGAAATTATTTATTAATGTACACAACCTCATTTTTTTCCGAATTTTTAACTTCATGGTTTGGAAAGTAGAGAACGGGGACATTTTACGACTTTGACAGCTAATATCTCACGAACGTTTGACTTAAGTGGAAATAGTAAATTTTACACCAAGGGGATAAAGCAGATTTATGTCACGGGCGCGATATTGAATCCTAAACTTAACGAAGCACTCCAGATTTTACTACGGAGCGTAGCGAGGACTGAGTCCTGAGTGAATATTCTTTGACTCTTGTTAATAAAATGCAGTTTTGATATCTGTTTTTAACCCTTCTAAAAAAGGAGGAGGTTCTCAATTCGGTGGCATATATGTTTTTTATAAATGTTTGTTACGTCTTGAACTCCGTTGTTTATGGACCGATTTGGCAAAACTACTCTTCGCTGGAAACTGCCTACATTATTGTCCCATTGGCATTCGAGACTGCGGGGTGCTGGGGGGCCGACGCGAAGATTTTTCTCATATAGGTATAGGCCGACGGCTCCGACAAAAGGGTGGGGACCCCCGTGCCGAGTCGTTTTTGGTGCAACTTGACTATAACAAAAATTATCACTTTAAACTTTAATTAATACTCAAACGGATTTCTGAATCAAAAAATGGTTTTAAACCCCCCACAATATTTTTGAACGCGCTATTCACCCCGCACGATGGGGTTTAGAGGAAAAAAATCATTCTTACGTTACGCGTATGGGAGGTACCTTAAAGTTTTTCAAGATTTTATTGTACCGTTTTGTCGGGGTAATACCCATGCAAAATTACAGATTTCTAGTATTAACGGTTACTGAGCTAAGCGACGGACGGACGGATATGGCGAAACTGTAAGGGTTCCTTGATTATGACGGAACCCTAAAAAGAGAGAAGAGAGAAGCTTTCCGAGATAGTGAGTTGAAAAAGTTTTTATTGGTCTTATTCCGTTTAATACTCTGTATGTAAATTGCTTCATGATAATATTATTATATTATTATACTTAGGGTCGATTTTTCAACCGCCTGATAAATATCTGACAGCTTAAATTATCGCTATCACTTTCTAATGTCATATGAAAGAAAAGGACAAAGCTAACATTATCTGACAGATACTTTTATCTGGGGATCGAAAAGTCGGCCCTTAAACTTGTACAGCAGGTACCGAAAGAACCTATAAGAATTTAGTTAATAGGTATACCTAAGCTCAATCATCAACATAAATCTTAAATGTAATGATTGAAAACCGATTCCAAATTGTAATCTATTACGAATTTTATCATGTAGCGGGCCTATAACCGTGTAATTGTAGGGCGACTCTTCGAGATCTAAATGTAAATGAACTCTTGTAAGAGGCAGCAATTATGTCCGGATTAGGTGGATGTAAGAACGTGAGTTGCCCGATACCTGGACATGGCTCGTGTACACTCGTAATGCAAGATGAAAGTGGTGAAATCTCGAGACGATCTGCGAGAAATCGTACCCATAAATAATGCACTAGTTCAGCTCAGTAAGCCCTATGTCTGTCTCGGCGACTAGTTATACCGGCCGATCAGCGATTTAGAGCCGATAAGCCAAATGGCGTACATGTACTTAGCCAGATAAACTACATTGATATCTTAACTACCTGTCACCTCTTAATAATAGTAAAGGGATTATATACGAAGCTGGGCTCGTTAACATAGACAAATAAGTTAACGATGGCCTGTTTTAAATAGGAACGTACATTCGTTGAATATGCAAGCATCTAAATCTCGTGACTCGAAGCATAACTAATCGGCCGAGACTTGAAAAAAACTCATAAAATGAAGAGAAATGTAAGGTATATAAAAATACGTTTCTATTTTTGTTAATGAGAATAGAAATATATTCGCATCTCGTTGCTCGAGCAAGCTGCTTACTATGCGGTCTTGCTTGCAGCTCGGCATAATTACTACTCTGTATCGTTCTGCTGTGGAGTAAAGTCACACACCGTGACACAAAACTTCGCATCATAATTGGCGCACAATAATTTGAGATACTTTCTCCAATCCGACGCTAAAATATTCATAAAATTTACACACATGCGTGAATGTCCACAATACGTTTTCCTCTAATTAGTTACTTTCGGTTTCTTACGAATAATTTTGAAGACAATGCTTGAGATGCTGCAGTCCCACCATTTCGAAGATGTCCGCATAATATGCATTTGGTTGAAATTACATAAGTACAGTATTACCATTTTACTTTAACTACCTATATAACAATTTCATAGTACGGACATATAATGCCTATATTATTAAGAGCCCAATAGTGAACAACTTTTCCCTTTAGTGCATGCAGGACGGCCTAGTTTCCAGAGGAACCATCTTTGGAGCTGCGCGGAATGTGGATACATTTGTGAGTGATAGCGTCTGTCGAGCTTGATATATGACTGGACAAAACCACTCAGAGAATAAGTAAGTTTTCAAACGGCTCAGGCGTTTCTCGTATGTAACTTTCAAGTGTTGTTGAAAGACGAGTGCAACAAAAGTGAAATCGGTTAATTTTCCCCGGGTGGCTGCGTCGTGATTGGGAGCTCATGAGGGCGCTATCAGCCACTGCAGCTGAGTAGTGCGGCTAATTCGACGCGGGCGCAGCATGCGGGTGCGGCTTGTTTACACGCAATCTCTTTATCACTCACCAATAAGGTTGTTAGAGTGACATATAGGGACACTTTCTCTTGTTATGTTGGTGAGCAGGAAGTTTCCAAAAGTCGATTGACACATCACGACAAACTAAGGGCTTACGTTTGGTACAAATTTTTGAAGCCTGTTTAATCTAAGTCTTGACGCACATTAATCATCACGCATTCACTCGAATTTAAATTAATTTATGGCTATTATAGTAATTTAAGCTTCGGTGATATGAATGGCGGTTTGATAAATCGATTACAGCGAAACACACATTTTAACGGCGCCAGCGGGCATATCAAGTTGATCAAAACAATCATCAGTGGAAAGTTGCCTGTTCGACAACCGCATTCCTTGTATGCTTTATGAGATGACAAATTAAGATGTTACGTCATTTTCTATATTTAGAACACTTTCGCAGGAGCTGCATTTAAACGAATATACAGGAATTTAATCCAACACTACGAGTAGAACAAAAATGGAGCTAATTTTATATGAAATGTAGCAAGTATAGCACGAATAGCTCAGAACACTTGACCGTGTTTACCCACAAAAGATATTACTTGACTTATTTCCCAAGCATAAGAAAAGAAAGCTCCACTTCCGAATGGTGCCTCGTCGAAACAATAACATGATGGCATCGCAGATAGTTCCGACCACACTCATTTCACACCTTATTGTCAACGCAGTAATTAAGATAAACTTAGTTTTGCTCGTTTTGGCCAGATGGGAAGTCAGATTAACGTGGCTCTGCTTTTACACGACGGAAATCTTAAAAATCTTGACAGGTAATTAATTCTGAACTAAAAGATTATTTTGTTAAAGGTTGGTGAAACGATCATCGATAAAAAAGCAACTTCCTTTTACTTTATTTAATTAAAATGTCAAATAATTCTCAATGAATAACAACAGTCTTTCTCGTCCTCTATATTAGTAATCTAATCAATCCTTCGATCATTTTCACGCTCGCAACATATCACCAAAAGGGCAACCTGAAATTGACTATCTTGTCGAAACACTCGCCGGCGGAACTTCGTATTTCACTCTTCAAATATCTTCTTAGAAATCTCACCAGCAAAATACATCGATACCTCATAATCAAGTCGATCTACATCATTACTGATGTTATTATACTCTTAAACGGTGTCATCTTGTAGGGCTCTCGGGGATTAACTTGTTTTCACCCAATGACCGTAAATACGTCAATGTTTCGCAAGGCGATATTTCTCACTCTAATGTATGCGCTCAGGCGCAATTAAAGTGCTATTTATGTCGACAGGAGCGCCGGAACCAAAGCTAACTAACCTGCTTCCTGTACCAATGTATGTACGAGATTATCCTGTTATTTATTCAAAACAAGTATGTACTGGTTGACTGGGCCAGTTTTTTAACTTGAACAATGACTGATAAGTAAGATTTATTATTGAGATCACCACGAATTAAGTACAAATGTTATGAAGTTTTGTTGTACTGACATTATAAGTATTTTTGACATTTAAAATATCGATGACTTTGTGTTGTTGTTCTGACCATGTTGTGACTTAGATTACGCAAATAGTAACACTCAATTAGAACCCTGACCCTAAGGTACTAAAATCATTCACATACGAATTAAAAATAAAACAAACTGATCAGATCCTAACATACATCGTGATGCAATCACAAATTCATCCTAATTAATGAAGATACAACAGTGAATAACATTGTAACATCTCAATCAAGTGCCATTCAACAGGTACGAAGTTTCATACGACAACAATGGGATCATTTGCGGAGGGTGCGTTCATCAGGTGTTATTGAAGGAGCCTCGCCTCGCGGCTGACACACTGACTCGCTTTGGTCGCTTTCCACTGCGCCTGCGCCGCGTGGCTACGGAGCCTGAGCTCTGAGAGGAATGTCATCTGCAAATATCACGTACACGAATACCTAAAGTAATTTTTGTTCCTCATTAAATTTTAACGACCTGTCTATATTTATATTTGTATTTATTTTAATCATTTTTTGAACACTGTAACTAATTATATGAATAGATTTTTATACATTTAGGTACTATACCATATATTATTTACAGATAATTCGTAGGTAACTAGTGTAACTACGGCCTGAAGTATTTATGGTACCTATTTAGCAATTATTTTTTCATAGTACACTCAACATTTATATTTGACAACGGATAAGCTCCATAATGATTATGTACCTAGAGGTAGAGGAGGTATTAACCTGTTATTATATATTATTTTAAATACGTTAATGTTTATAGCTAGGTACCATACCCAACCGTACCGTACCCAAGTTATAAATCAAAGCTAAAACTTCTTGGTAAGTATATCGTAAACAAAAGTATTGCGTGTTAATAAAACAGGTACTAATAAATAACCTTTTCCACAGGCCACGTGAAATACAATTTTATGTCAATGTCATACTTTAACATGGAAAACTTTTCTTGCTGTATCTGCAAGACACAATTCGTGGCGCGTTTTTTTTTTAAATTTAACTCGTCTTAGCGGCAATTAATACTGGACATGTTCATTAATGCTTTCACCGCGCGGTTTCCGTTACATTCGAAAATATCTCGTAAACATTCAATCTACTTTACAGCTTTATTATGTATGTGTCGCTGTTGAAGTGAGGAAAAGTTTAATGACATAATTGATAGTCTTGCTACCCAAATTAGCTAGGTACTGATAGGGGACGGTTTGGTTTAATTAGTAAAGTACAAACCCTAAGCCCGGATTCGACCAAACAGGAAGTGGTGTAAATTAGATAGATGGAAGAGCCAATTGTCGATATAGACGGCCTTAAGTATTTTAGAATATATTGAGTGATCACACGTTCGACAATTAGCTTTTTTTACTTACCTACATGAAATAAATTAACTAGAATCAGAAAAGTTATAGGCCTGTTTACATAATATGACTAATATGTACCCATCCGTCACATCGATATTTCAACTTTATTACTTAAAAGATAAAAAGCATACAAAACCACACGATCAAAAATATGTTTCAATGATTTTATACGCCATACTTTGAGCGATTTTACGACATCTCAGTGCACGAGTTTATCAGCTGCATCACGCTAAGAGAGAAAGTGACAATCAATAGTATATATACCTACGTATTACGTATTCCAACTTAATGAACGAGTAAAAGTGACCCTATAAAATTGTTTAAATACTAACGGGCTTGGAGTGCCCGCTATCTAAATAAAAACACAGGTGACCTCAATCTCGTTGTTTACTTTTTCGCTTAATTTAGTAATATCAACAATAAGATCTTCATTAAAATTTGCGAATGATAGAAAATATTCCGAGCGGGAATATTCTCCACACAAAATCGGGAATATTCCCGGTACGGCACGGCTCATCTCTAATTCCTGCCCACAATTTTTAATCTTATATCTAATAGTTTGACATTATAATTTATATTTCACTTCACCCGCTTCGAAAGGCTTACTTTATCATTTCATATCTGCGTGCAAAAGTCCACTTTATCCGCTAGCGTTAAAAAAGTTATTGTGATAAAAAGCAAAATAAAAATTTTGAAAATACCCACGACGGATGTACTCAATTAAAAAAATAATTAAATAATGCATTTGAAAATCCCCCGACTCTATAGGAAATAATTACATAGAGATATTTTTTTAAATGGTTAACTGTTTGCGAGATATATTTACAAGCCCAGAAAAATCCGTTGGTGGCTGCCATTGCCTGCCCTGAAATGAAGTAAGAGTGTATGCAGTTTATTATATACCGTCGTTTAAGTTATCTCGAATTTCATTATTATTACTATTTTAATTCAAATGGGAGTAGACATGGCAATGGCAGTCCCCGACGGATTTTTCTGGGCTTGTAAATATACCTCGCAAACAGTTAACCGTTTAAAAAAAATATATATCTATGTAATTATTTCCTATAGAGTCGGAGGATTTTCAAATGCATTATTTAATTATTTTTTTAATTGAGTACATCCGGCGTGGGTATTTTCAAAATTTTTAATTTTGCCTTTTATTTTAATCTTTTTAGAGAGCAGTCTAAGTATACCTACACATTTCACCGTTGAACACTCCGGTTGTGGAATGAGCTCCCTACCAAGGTTTTCCTAAGGAGCTACAAAAAGAAGTAAGTGCCAAGTTGCTACTTTCTAGACCCGAGGGTCTCACAAATAAACCTGAGGGCCAAAGGCCCAGTGGTGAGGGGCGAGGCACACGAGGTCAGAAGGCGTTCCGCGTGGGGCCGTAGACCCGACGAGCGAGCCCACATGAACGCACATTCTCTGTCACACACACGTATTTTCCTTCTTCTGCTCACAACTGCCACGGATTTGTACACTTCTTCCAACTAGTCGGAAAGCGTAAATAAATACCTACCCAGGGTTCATTTTCACAACGGCGCCTATAATTGGATGACGCATTTTGAAGTACGAGTATACCTTATTACGTTTACACAATTAAGGTAAATGTCCAAGTAATTGACACCTTAGTGGCCAATGGATGTCACCAATTAATCACCTCTGTCATCATGCCAAAAAGATTGAAAGAAGATTACATGACGATTGAAAGTGCCATGTATTGGGCCAGTGTCGAGCACAGGGACGTTTACCTTACCAACACATTTAGAACCAAGGAAGTGTATATATTATTTCAGCAAACATAATATTTATAGTAGTTTGGGTGTATAAAAATATGTCCATATTTCAAAACAGCCATAGAACGATACTCTAACTTACGAGCCTTCACAAAGTTCCTTACAATGTCATTCGATTCCATCATCAAGCCCTCAGCAGTTCAAGCACAGAAACTACTCAGCGAGCAATATTGAAATAATCGACACACGGTAATCCACCTATGTGCCTTTGCATAATTCCCTATCTTGTTGTTCTGCTTCATCATCAGGCTTTCTGAAGTTCATGTACAGAGGCGTCTCAATAGACTCTAATAAAAGAGCCTAATGACATTTCACTAACTAGGTAAATACCTTTAAAACATACCATTAAATACAGTTCTGATCCATCATCAGATCCTCAGCAGATTAAGTATGGAAGCTACTCAGCAAACACAATCTAAAGAGCCCAATCACGATTAAGTTACTATATGCTATCGCAAAGTTCTCTGTGGTATGGTTTTACTACATCATCAGACCCCCAGAAGGTTATGTACAACGTCTGTTCATGCAACAGAAACAAAAGGGATCAAAAACAATCAAAAAGATTATCTACCTCTGCACAGTACCCTACTATGCTTTTTTGCTCCATCATCAGATCCTCAGAGTTAAGCGTTTAGAAATATATCATGTAATGGTCCAGATAATTATTGTATTTTTAAAATTAAATTATCCTATAAAGTAAAATAAGAGGTCATTACTCATTGTCAGTCATTACTAAGCGTTTAGAAATATATCATGTGTAATGGTCCAGATTTAAAAAAGTTAGTTTTTAAGAAAAAAATCTCGATGCATTTAATTATGCTTTGTTTTGTTCTAAAGCTGGTATAAATTCACAATAATGAATTTCATTTATTGATTTCAGTGCAGAAAATATTTATATTAGAATTTTTACGTTGATGTTTGGAAAGAGTGAAATATATTTATACTAGGTATTACCCATGAGTACCTGCTCAACAATAATATATGATGCATTTTAATATTAATAATCCATGAAATGCTATGTATGGATGAGATTTAAACAACCCTTCATTGAACTCGTGTACAAATTACATATGACTTGTATTATACATGAAGTTTTTTCTTCGTAGTCGGTGGTGAGGATAAATGTTGTGTTTCGCTCGGCAGCAAAGTTGTTCGACGTCTCGTGCCTTGAGAGTCTCGCTACGCTCAGGATTGTACTTTTGAAATCTTACAATCCTTCACTAGCTCGGCTCTTAATACAAGCAGTCGCACCAAACAACAACTTTGCAGACTTGCATATAAGAACTATTCTATAAAACACGTTTTGTACTATGTATTACATATATTGGTATATAAATTATAGCACATACCTAGTCCGGTTTCAAAGGAATAAGAAAAATAATATAAGGTACGTAATTAATGTAGCTAGAATAATAACTACCGATTTTTGATAAAAATAAATAAAAATCACGCCGTTGATTGAGGTCTTTTTTGTCTTTATCTATCAGAGTTTAGCACAAATTACAATTAATTATATATACAAACTGGAAATGGCTTGCCGTCAGTTTCTTTAGGTACTTATATTCAATCATTTTAAAAGGTAGGTAAGACACACCGAATTCTTAATGTCACCGGTGTGTATGCGAATTAATTTTAACGTCAACACGATGCATCTCCGTAAATCCTTAATTGAGTGTATTTTCAGAGTGACACGTTAACTTTCTCGAGGACATTTTCCCGATTTACCGTTTCGAAATTATCGTAACATTGATCTCTGAGTTACCACACATAGTATTTTACAGTATCGCAAATTCACAATATAATTCGACATATTATAGGGAGTTTACGCGAACGAAGTCACGGGCAAGAGCTAATATAACGTTAAAAGATTATGACGTATTCGTTAAGTACGAAATCTATTACATAATACCTGCAGTAAAAAGAGAACATAGTAAATCTCAATAATCAGTTAACCACCTATATAAGGCATTAAAATTAAAAGTTGATTCCTTGATGCTACCACCCTTTGAGCCAGAATTTTTTATTTGTCAGAATATAGTTATAAAAGGTTTTACAGTAACATGTCCTTGTATTCAACATGTAAGCATATGTACAAATATATGATAAATTGCGCTAGAATACAATATTAATAAATGACACTGAATTAAAACTAATGATAATAAAAAGATAACGGTCAATATGATGTCAGTAGATTTTTATGATTCAAATATTCTCTTACACTGTATTGTCCATCAGCCATTTCGTCAGTTTATGTTTAAATATATTCCCCGATAATGCTTTTAAATCATTTGGTAAATTATTAAAGATAGTTATACTTGCATTAAAAACATTTCTCTTGTATATGTCCTTGTTATGACTTCACTCCGTAACTTGAAGTATTCGGGATGTTCTTTGACAAAAACACATATATCCCTTATGTACAAACATGGCAGTGGCAAAACGTTTAATTTTTTAAATAGTGGGACACAACTATCATTCATCCTGGCATTACTCATCACCCTGATACATTTTTTTGAATTATAAAGATTCTATCAGACTCTACAGAGTTACCCCACAAAATCAAGCCATAACAGAGAACCTATTGAGGGCAAACACAAAACGATTTACTTTATTACTTATATATTCAACGTGGTCTTTCCAGTTAAGATGCTCGTCTATAATTATTCCCAGAAATTTACTTGAATTTACTTCGTCTACTTGGTCATTGTCATCAATAGGTATTTTATTCGATTTATAGGAGTGGAACACAACACTTGGTTTTATTAATATTTATATGCAAATTATTATCTTTCATCCATAGAATAATGTCATTCAGTCCTCCGCTAATATCTCTCTCAAACGTTTCGCTTCTTTTACACTTTACCACCAGAGTTGTGTCATCAGCAAACATAATGCTTTTGTGCGTTGTGGCTTTAGGCAGATCATTAATGTAAAGAAGGAAAAGTAAATGCCCCAGAATACTTCCTTGTTGGACTCCGGTGTTAGTAGGTTTGAATTCGGACCTATAAACCAGCTTACACATTGAATTACCTTAGGCAACTAATGATTTGACCTCTACACACTGCATACGATCAGTCAAGTAACTCTTTATCCATTCTAGTACCTTCCCTCTGATTCCATATATTTCGAGTTTGTGGAGAAGCTTACAGTGGTCAACAAAATCAAAAACCTTTGACATACCTAGAAATATTGTCACAATTGGGATTCTATTATTTATGCTTTCAGTAACGAATTTTACCAGGTCAAAGCATGCTAAAGAAGTTAACCGACCGCTACGAAAGCCGTATTGCTGTGAACACAGAATACTATATTTTGTTAGAAAATCATTTATTCTTTTATATACCACCTTTTCTAGAATTTTTGATAAAATTGGGACGAGTGCAATAGGTCTGTAATTATCTGTATTCAATCTATCTCCTTTTTTGAACAACGGTTTAATAATACAATATTTCAGCTCTTGAGGGAGTATTCCATCAGTGAGGGATAGGTTGACAATGTAAGTAAGTGGTTCAGTTATATATGGCGCACATTTTTTCAATATTCCTGTAGATATGTCATCGTAACCGCAGGATTTGCTATTCTTTAGTGACATTATTGTATAGAGTTCTTTTATCTCATGAGCGCGGGTTAAACATGGTTGTATTTGTGACACATACGAATACATTGACAATTTGAACTCATAGCGCCTATGCTGATGCACACATAGACAATGTACATATATAGATTAACACACAACTAATCTAACCTTCCGGCTGGCTGTAAATCTTTCATTTGATACGTTGAAACTTTACATGGCAGTGATGCCAATTGAAAGACTTTGGTGGCAAACTTTGGGCATTTTATCGTAACATTCGCTTTACTTATTTATATTCTTAAAATATAATTTCTTTGCAATAATTGTATAAAAAATAGACTAAGCCAATAAAAATATAATAAACAAATACCCTAATTTAGGGTGCCGATGCCGCCCTAAATTAGGGTATTTGGCCTAAGTTATACAGAGAGAGAGAAACTCCGGACTATCCAATCAGTGGCCTGAAGTATGCCTTCGGTATCTGACCAAGCCATTTCGTGAGTGAGATCTTCAGATGTTGGTCGAGACTGGTCGCTATTAGGCCGTTCGTAACATCCTATTAGTTGCTATGGATTTACACACATACATGCAACGAACAGCTCCAACCCAAATCAAAATGTTATCTTTTGCAAGATGCATTGCGTTGCAGTTGCACAACCCATAAACAATCCTTCAAGATGGCAGGTCGCAGTGCGTGACGTCCACTTACAAAACCCAAATGCATCCAAACAATGGAATGGGAAGCCCACCTGAACGTGGACGATTTTGCAACACCACCACTTGCCATAGCGTACGCCTGTTGCTTACCACATCCGCCCGAGATAAGCTTAAGTTGAACGCTTTACCTTACTTGTTTTACAAAATGACTGAGTTAACATGGAGTTAACAACATACTCTAAGTTAAACTTTAAAATACTTACTGATGGAATTTTTTTATGTCCAGTCAGTGGTGAGGTGTCTATTATAAGTATATTTCCATCGGGTTGCTCATTTCAGTATTTTGAGTTGCCTATAATTATTTAATACCACACTTTACTTATACCTTCTAGGTACCAACATTAATATGCAAGTTGCACCTTGAAGGGAAGATACCGTGGCGTAAAGCAGGGTAGGCTTTATACCATTCTATATATATTCTTTTATATATAGTTAATCGCCTGGATTATATAGCCCAAATATTTCCTGGATGGTTAAGAAACCCTTCCAAAATAAACGGAAGTCATGACTTCCTGTGCCACCCCAAGTATATTGGTGATTTTGGCGTGCAAGCAACGGTAGAATTAATCACCTTTCGTTTTAACACGAACAATATTAAATGTGATAATCCATATTGAAAGGGACCTTATGGCGGCCGGCACTTACGCCTTTATTGCCGCTGTTCCAATACAATAGTGAATAGGTGCAACGTAAGCGCCTGCCGCCATAAGGTCCCTTTCGATGTGGATTATCACAAATTGTATAGGTGCACAATATAAGACTGTTCTTGTTAAAACTGTACACCCACGGTCACATCAACTTTTATTCATGTTCAGCATCCTATAAGATGTGATAGGGATGCTGTGTGTGTTTACTGAGTTTTAAAGTATGTAAAGTACCTATGGCGAATTGATATCCTGGTGCTTGTTGGGCACCGTATTACAATTTTTCTTGAAAATTTTACTTGTATAAAGAGGGTTGTCGTTGTCGACCCCTTTAGCCTAGTTGGTTGATCCTGCCTACTAAGCTGGCGGTCCCGGGTTCGGTATTTATTTGTGTAGTGAACATATATCTGTTCCTGAGAAATGGATGTTGTCTATGTAATTAAGTATCTATTTATCTATATCAATAACTATATCGTCGTCTAGTACCCATCGTACAAGCTTTGGTTAGTCGATGATTGTGATATTGTCACAAATATTTACTATCTATTTATTTTACTAATGCCACCCTCACTGTGGCTACATTTTACTAACCACTTCTTAATTTCAACATAGATTTAACAAATTTATGTAATACCTCCGCCTCTTCCGATGTCAAGCTAAGATAGGTACCGTATTTATAAGATAATACCCGTATTTCTTTATATTAACTAGCCTCACGGCATTGTAACGTAGTGCACATGCACATATTCCACAACCCCCATATGGTACAGTTGGGAAAGTCAACATTCAGCAATTTCAATTTGCAACAGATCAGATGTAAAACACATGGCAAACTTCCTAATTTTCGACAGCTTAATAATTGCAATAATTGTAACCCCGTTGTTCACTTTTATTAACATGTATTAAATGGGTCATTGTCAGATTTAGTTTCGCGTCTTTTCGGTGGACATATCAAATGTTAAGGACCAAAAAGCTTAATTTTGGATTGGTCTAGTAACCCGCACAAACGGTGTTTCCGTAACTATAAATCCATGTACATAAGCCGTTAACTATTGACCACCGGGTGGAAAACTTTTGTTTCTACATCTGAGAATGACCCAAATACGGAACCTTAAATAGAAGGTGTTCAACATTGAGTCAGTGTCAAGCTGCTCGTTTTTGGCAAGACAGAGAAGATATTGCTAATAAGCTCAAATTTTACTTCCTCTAAGTACCTATAGTTCCTTCCGAAGCAATCATTTACTTCTTCTACTTATTCACATGAAGGCTTTATATGAATCATCCACCTTTCATAAATATCTAAGCAAGAAGAATAAACCCTGCAGGTAAACCTATAAAATGCGAAGTGTGTGACGGCTGACCCACTTTCCACCGGCTGTTATACCACATGACGCTTCTTCGAGCAAACCTTAATCGCATTCCATACAAATCCTAATCAACAACTAAATAAGTGTCATATTCCTTTGAACCATAAGCGCGCAAAAAGGCAGCAGTTGTAGTATAAAAGTTTGTACAAAAATGCAAATGCATTTCAAATAGCGATATTCGTGGTAAAGATAATTTTGGTTGTGCAAGTGAAAGTAAAATTATGCAACTTTCTACCACCGGGCGGCCGGCGCGCTGTCGCGTTTTGGCATTTAATTACGCTGATATAGATATTCGTTACGGATAATAAAATTGAATATAAATTTTATAAGGTAAATTTTCCAGTGTTCGACACTGATCAAACACATGGTACTTTCAATCTTATGTCATAATGACAGAGGTGAGCAATAGGTGTCATCTATTGGGCATTCAGGTGTCGAGATTAGGACGTTTACTTTACTGATTATTCGTAGGTATTTTTAGCAGTAGCACTATTAGGGACCAATCTGTTGATTATTTTAGAAAGTATGGAGTTAGTTACCTATTCGTTCCAATAAAGCTAATGTGGAAGGCACATGAATCATCCATCACATAAAGGATGTGTACTATTACTTAGTTTAAAATTTAACCCAAGTATTCCTGCTACTCAAGTTAAAATTTATCATTTTACATAACATGCTTTACATACATACCCTAAACATTATCTTTTCAAGAGGGTAGTCGGATAAAAAAAGTATACTCTTGATATGACGCATGTGACGTCACTGCGTGTTGTTTAACAGTATTTTTCCTGGTTAGCAATTTCTTTTTAATTTAATTTTTCAATGTAATAAATGCAGCAATTAATGTTAATATAATATAATGTATACCTACACAAAAAATGTACACTTTGAACTGTGCCGGTATATTTCTAATTTATGTTTATATTACCCTTAAAAAAAGTTTCAGTACTCCGTGTCCAAATTACTCCCAATGGAAGACTTAATAATATTGTTTTGATATAGTATTTTTTGCTACTAATTGCGATCCAAAATTGTTTATTTTGTAAAACGTAACCCATCTCCAATTAGCAAATCCGCATTTTTCACATCCACACACAAATTCACAAACCACTCGTATCCACTTAATCCAAATCTACCTTTCGACAGCAGGCAGATCCGGGCGGGAACAGTTTCAGGATAACACGGGCTACCGATCACTGCTCCAGTTCACACACACAACACAGTCTGTCACTTTCGTTGGCGCGGGCGTCACGGGGCTCGCGCGGTGCGTACGGCACTGGTCGCGGGCGCGGCGTCAACCGCGTTATATACGCGAGAAAGTTACTGCCGCTGCGTTCCCGGATCGCGGATTTGGAGTCCTTTGATGTCATCGCGTGGGCTCCGTTTTGTAATAGAGAGATTTGTTGACGCAGGTTTTGATGAGCGTTTTGTTGAATCATCGCCATAAAAGGTAGCGCCGCGTCGGTGGAGATCCTGAACGGTGTCTTTTCCTTTTAACTAATTTTTCTCCCTTCGAAGTCATCGCACCACTTAAGGGTAACCGTAGGGAGCAAAATTAGTTAAAAGGAAAAGACACCGTCAGGATCTCCACCGGCGATCCTGGTTTTATATAGACATATTTATGTTGACGCATTTTTTGACGAGCGGTTAATTGAATTCACAAACAGCTTGCAAGCCATGTACAAAATATAGCGTCGAGGGAGATCCTGCTGCAGTCAGTAATTAACTACGCGAGGAAGTAACCGCCGTTGGGTTTCCTGATCGTGGTCGTGATTTGATGTCCTTTGATGTCATGGCTCAATGGTTCATGGCGTATAGGATTAGGTTTTTTTAATAGATAAATTCGTTGAGCAGGGACAAATAGTATCAAAATAAGGCCTAAACTACGCACATGCATCAGAAATCCCAATCTTGCCGCTCCATGAGTTGGGGCCGTTCTTTAGTGTCCATAGGATTACAGATGCATCATGCATGTAGCCCGAGTCTTTCATTTTCACTGGTAGCAAGGTACAGTACGCATCCCGCATGCGGGGAGTTCGTTTTATCTTGTTTTAATCCCCCGGTGCAAACGAGGGGTATTGTAAGTATAAGTTTATCTGTGTGTCTGGACATCGTAGCTTCCACGGATGAACAGATTTGAGTGCATTTATTTTTAAATGAAAGTCTTAGTGTATCGTGATGGTTCTTACCTATTTTTGGTGGAAATAAAAGCAGCGTTTCTAAGTTATTCACTTTCAGCCTCTCCTTTCAACTCCACACATTTTGGTTATATGTTTAGTTTCAATAGCTCTACCATTCACAAAAGTGGGTCTCATGATGAACAGCTACTTGTGTTGGTTTCAGTTTTAATTTATTTGACATTTTGAAATAAGAGTGGCAGGTAGCGTAAAATGCAGCATAAATGGCC
The DNA here is from genome assembly GCA_963556455.1 of Epiblema foenella. Lineage (NCBI taxonomy): Eukaryota > Metazoa > Arthropoda > Insecta > Lepidoptera > Tortricidae > Epiblema > Epiblema foenella. The sequence continues at coordinate 14,387,851 of OY747102.1, forward strand.
AGCATGCACACCCTAATAAACTGAGAGATTTCACTTAACTGTTGCGTAGGCGATTGTTTGTATTTTTCAGGCCTTAAAAAACTATTTCGCAGATAATCGCAATTTTTTTAGTAGGTAGATAAAGTTAGGCACGATATACAATGCTATAGTATTTGGAATTACTCAAATCGGTCATTTTCCAGATTCGTGTCTGCGTGTAAACTCTGTCAAACTAATAGAAATATTCGTAAAAAACTACGGAGTTTAAATTGACCGCAACATAAAAAGAATGACCGAAATCGAATTTTAGTTGGTTCGAGTCCCGGTCATTTCCTTATTAAAAATAAGGGAATGTCTCCTGTAAGTAAAATGAGCCCTGTAGTTTCCCTCCAGGGCTCGACTTATCTTTCCACACTGTATAATCATTATGATTTATGTATATTGTATATGTAAACGTTTCATTAAGTATTAAATATTCAAATCATTTGTACTTTAATAGCATGAAGTACTCGTAAATAAAGCCTACCTACTTTAATGTGCTTGAAATAAAAGACTTCGACGAGTGTTTGGTTCTTTCTCTACTACAATCTATGTACAGTCAAAGGCATATATAATGTACGTTCCCAGTCTCAAAATATCTGTATGCTTTTACGCCCTTGTCACTAGTCATGTTCGCATTTTTTGTCACTAGAACGCGTATAGATGTTTTTGATGTTGACTCAATCGTCACAAGATTATTTACGATTATTTAATCACAAGTAAATTAATGGACAGGGTATTCGAATGACGATTAATTAATCGTCATTTATTTTAATGTAATAAAATTAACGATTAAATCTCATCATCACTAAAAGTTGGAAGACGTTCATTTCACACGTAACAAAGATTTAATATATCGTGTGTACATTTGAAAAATCATTCTAGTGTGCTGTGTGATACAAATTTGTTCCAATACTTACTACAATGAGATTTTTATAGTGCAGCTCTTCTATAGCTTATTCTATTATTATAGCTATATATTCTATAGCTATTCTTAAGGGTTTACGCGGCTTGGGTGGAGCACATGTGGAAATTTAGAAAGAAAACGTGTATGAAAGAGCGAGAAACTTGATGAAAAACGTATTTAACTCAATGAAACTAAATTAATTTTGTATTAAGCAGTACCGCTGCTAACGTATTACTAAATTTACGTACGTGACTACGTTATTACGTACGTAAATTTACACGTATTACATTATTTCTAAATTTGTAGTCAATGAAACTAGTCAGTCAGAAAAATATGGCCACCCAGACTACCTTATCTTTTTATTTAGGATTAATCCCACACCAAACATAATGTCTTTCGAGGATAAGTATAAAACACAATAAGGTCTTGGGTAATTTTGGATTTTTTATACCTGGTAAATCTTTTATAGCTGATAAATAACACGTGGCCATTAATAAATCTGAGTTCAGTACCCTATATCGGTTAATTGTTTACGCAGGACCAGAGATTGCAAAATGGCAGATGGATAAATTAATCCATATCTGTGAGTATCTAATACCAGCATTGCAGTTGCCTTTATTAGTCGATAAAGCGTACATCCCCTTGGACACCATTTGTCAGAAAGTGACGAATGATTTGGCATCTTATTTATCAAGCAATAATCATGATTCATGATATGCCTCCAGCCCCAGGTACAGTTATACCACAGTGTTGTTTTAGGTACACTGTGGTTATTATAGCCGCCTGTCATATGGTTACTCGAACCATAAAATTACAATTTTTTTTTATACAACGCCGGTGGCAAACAAGCTTACGGTCCACCTGATGGTAAGCGGCCACCTCAGCCTATGACGCCCGCAACGCGTAGGAGGTAGGAGTCATTTTATACTTGTCATTTTATATCAGCGTTTTCTGAAATTGCTCCCCTAAAGGGGTGAAATGGGGTTTACAAGTTCGTACGGGGAGCAAATATTTTTTGAAGTGCGGGATTTAGAACTTCGTATTCGGACTCTCTGTTTAAATACAACAAAACGTGTTTCAGCGTTTTTTGAAATTGCTCCTCTAAAGGGGTGAAAAGGTGGTTCCAACTTTGTACGGGAAGAAATTCTTTTTTGAAGTTAGATTAGAAACTTCTTAAATAGACTCTATGTTTAAATAAAACAAACGGTATTTCAGCGTTTTATGAAATTGCTCCTCTAAAGGAATGAAAAGGGGGTTCCAATTTTGTACGGGGAGCAAATCTTTTTTGAAGTGCGGGATTTAAAACTTTGTATATAGACTCTCTGTTTAAATACAACAAAACGTGTTCAAGTGTTTTTCTAAATTGTTCCCCTAATGGGGTAAAAAGGGGTTCCAAGTTTGAGCGGGGAGCAAATCTTTACTTTTCGTAAAAATCGATATAGGTGTAATCTTCGAGGTTCCTCGGGGTGTCAATTACGAAAATGATATGCATTTTCAAATCCAAAATGGCGGACATTTATTTTTCTTAAAAGTCGATATTAGGTCATCTTTGTGGTTCCTCGGGTGCCGATTCTGAAAATTACATCCATTTTCAAATCCAAGATGGCGGACATTAATTTTTTCTTTCGAGTAATTTTCACAAAAGATTAATAGCATCAGACAACTGACAGAAACAAATAAACCTCATTCAATATCTTTGTTACCATCTAAAATCTACGCGGACGAAGTCGCAGGCGGCCGCTAGTCTGTAAATAATTGGCTTGTTTGCTTTGCCACTGAAGCCACCGACGCGCATAGGTAGATGTGACCGAATTAGGCGGCCAAAAGTCGAAAAGTTCAAATTATTATTAACCTCAAAACGCCACGTGCTGCAGGTAGCAGACTCTTCCAGAGATCTACCCCCACCCTTATATCCCATTAGGATGCATTTTAGCCGATCGACAGCTACTCTTAAGTTCGATCATCAATTTCGTCCGACGCACGTTCTACATCTGTTCTCTCGACACGCTCTCAGTACCTACAGTCCACTTTAAGAGTGAATACTTATCTTCAAAATAAGTAGTTGACAAATTAAAAGTGATAGATTCTCAAAATTCAGGCAGGAATCTTCGAATACACAGATATTATTCCATCTTTTCATCTAAATATATAAAAGAAGAAGTCCTGATCTACCATCAACGCGCAGCCTAAAATACTGGAATTAGAAACTTCAAATTTGGTCCAGAGCTTACTTTTTTGACGTATGCAAGGAATAAGATGGGATTTTTGGAAATTCCACCCCTAAGGGGATCAAATGGGGGTGCAAAGTTTGTATGGGAAACGTAATTTTTTTGGACTTAGAAACTTGAAATTTCATATTTAGACTCTGTTTAAATATAACAAAACTGGATTCAGAGATTCTGGGAGCAAATTTTTACTTTTCGTAAAAATCGATATAGGTGTAATCTTCGAGGTTCCTCGGGGTGCCGATTATGAAAATGACATGCATTTGAAAAACCAAGATCGCGAACAATTATTTTTCTTAAAAATGGATATGGGTGTCATGTTCGAGGTTCCTCGGGGTGATGATTACGAAAATGACATCCATTTTCAAATCCAAGATGGGGACATTTATTTTTCTTAAAAATCGATATGGGTGTCATATCGTCGGCGTTCCTCGGGGTGCCGATTACGAAAATGACATCCATTTTCAAATCGAAGTTGGCGGACATTAATTTTTTCTTTTGAGTAATTTTTCACAAAAGATTAATAGCATCAGAACACTGACAGAAACAAATAAACCTCATTTATATCTTTGTTACCATCTAAAATCTACGCGGACGAAGTCGCGGGCGGCCGCTAGTATTTTTATATAGCTTGTGCGGTTTTATTATGGTTTCGATTCAACACGACTCATAGACGATTTTTTTATACTTTGATAATTTAAAGGCATTTTTGTTATACATCAAGGCCCGTCTCTGTTATTCTTTCTTCCTAAATTAACATACTCGTATCAATCATTTACCAATATAATGACATCAAAATCAGCCGCAGATTTGGAAAAAGACACATCAACTTTTCAAGTAGATTGCGAAAAAAATAACACTTATGATTAAGCGTTCTGATGTATCTTATTTTTATTAAAGAATCATCTAGTGTTTCCAGGAGAAAAGTAAACACACGGAAGCATCTATTCGACCTAATGCAACGTCAAAATTTACCAAGCTTTGGCGAAAAGTCGATTTATTTAGAAAATCATCTCATCACGAGTTATGAACAGACAGAAGAGGACAGAAATAGTCTAAAGCACAGATTTTCATACATCTAATCACAATTAAAACTGAGATGGTCAAAAGCTCATAAAGTTGAAGCGGTATTTTTAAAACGTAATCAGTCTTGGTTAGAAGGCACCTTCGTAATTCCAGTCGGTAACAGGCAAGGCCGTCCATCTAAATCGCTTTCGGACTCTAGTGAACGGAGTAGTACTGGGTGGGGTATTTTATATATATATATATATGTAGTTAGTGTTTCTTTTAATTATAGATGTGTCATATCTAGTGTAAATATGATGTTGGTGACTTTATAATGTTTTTGTGTGTATATTTTGCGTTGAAAAGCAAATAGTAAATTGTTAACCAAGTGTTGAAGGTGACGCATTTCACCTGATATATTCGACGATTAGGAAAATAAACGAGAAAGAAAGACTGAGGAAATACGTTCTTCTGCAGATCATGAAGTCATTATTCATGCTGATCAAGTGATATTGCAAACAAATCGAAAATAGACCGCTTCTAAAATCGTCAAGGATATAACCAATTCTCCAACACGGGCAGATAAATACAAAAAAGCATACTCCAAGGCTAATGATAATGAAACTGTTCCTCCTTTGACGCCGTTTGAAGATGTTCGAGGAAGCCGACCTGACAGGGCGGCAATATGAAATAATAAGGGAAACGAACAAAATGCATGCATTATCTTTTATTGAAAAAGCGAAAGTAAAAGAACATGACCAACCATGAAAGTAATTAAGAAACCTTTACACAAGAACTGATTTTTACCAGAAACAATTGCCTTACTTTACTGCTGAATCAAATAAAAAAAATACAGTTTTTTTGAAAATCATTAAATGTCAAAGTAATGTTATGTTTATTAAATAATAAATAATTTTGAAGTTAAAAAGGAGTTTTTTAAATAATTACTCTATTCAGAACCTCTCGTAGAAAAATATTTTTGGCCGCCCATATTTTAACAGCTCAAAAACAATGAAATACAATGCCTAGGACCCTTTTATAATGGCATTATTACTTTATTTTATGGCGCTGGCTTCCGGGGCACGAATATCCGCTGACGTCTAAGGCTGTCAAAGGTTTAATACGGGATGTAACCTTTGTAACAATTCTGTAGAAGGTTACTTTGACTGTAGTAAAACGCGCGCAGACGGCCGACGTCAGGTGAAAATGTTCGGATGGCTCCATCCTCGGTCTATCGTTACTTTTGAAATCATTGGCTTAAGCTCCATTATTTAAAAGTGGATTACGTAAGTCTAGCATTCAGCAGGTGTCTAGGGAAATAAAAGGCATTGTTATGCAGCGTGCTCGTACTAATCACACATTATCTAGATTATTCATCTGTCGCACAGTCATGTTGCGGAAAGAAAATAATACTTACCAAATTCGTGCAACTCACAATGGGCAATTTATTCAATTTCACTCTCTCCGCCAATTTCATATTTGTGCGCGCGCCGCGATAGTGTACATATGTTAGTCAGTACTTTAACTTGCCTATTATTCATCATCGTTCACTCAAGGCTGGTTGGAGGGCGTGACAGGAGCGCTGATCTTTGTCGCTGCTTTCTAAACACCCCTATTTAGAGACATAATATATATTTTCCTAGGTGATAAGCCTTTGTTTGCTCTTCTTTCTCTTAACACAGTGAACCATGGCACCGTGGCAGGTTGTAGTTCACATATTTTATTTATTTGGAGGTCCGGTGACATCGTTATTTCAGACTTCAAATCTCCAGTCGCTTCGCGCTGAAACTGAAACAAGTAGAATATCGATCCTGGAGCGAAAGTCTACTTAAAACTCTACACTACGTGGAACTCCACCATAATAAAGTTGCTAGATTTTTTGGTACTGGTAAATAATTAATAAAACTTTTATTGGATGTTGAATCTCTAGCATGTATAATTAAGTCGCTTTTTGACGGATTACTTTGACACAACTCAGCCAACACAAACAATCTTAATAGAGGGTGAGTAGGGTAACAGAAGTTAAACTACTGGCATGGTATTGCTGTGGCGTCACAAAACAATGTCACGGCTGCGCCCGCGCGGCCCTAGAGTAGGTATATAAGCAATTAAAAAAACTTTCTTGAAGCCCTAAGCGGATATAACCAGCACGACCCGTAATCTCATCTCTATTGCGGATCCGTTTATATTATGCAAGCCTGAATAATAGGGTGGTGGGTCGAAATTCACGAATTTTGGAGTATAGGGCTCAAAAGTTGCTGTGTATTACAGGAAAAATAATTTAAAAAATCTAGATTTAGACTTTTAACCCCCCCGCACAGCTGTTAAATATAAAAAAATATTAATTTTTATTTTCACTTCATATTAAATATATAAATACAAACTATTTAAATCATTAAATAGCATTATTGTATTTCAAAATTATTTATTTTTTATTATATTTTATCCATGTATCATATTTTGTCATCATGTAGCCAAACTAGAGAATTGGCCTTTTATGTAAAACGCATTTTGATGTGGTCTAAACACAGACAATAGAAACAAGAAATATATCGATTAAAGCAACACAAGGCGAGAAACAATACTCGAAAAACACAATTTTAAACCTTTTAGGTACCTTTCAATATGCAATTTAGTAGCAGGTGTGGCTAGTGAGTGTCGATAACCATAAAACAATTTTTTATTATGCTTCTAGCTTTTACCCGCGACTTCGTCCGCGTAAATTTCGGATGCTTTTCGGGATAAAAAGTATTCTACATATAAATAATAGACTATTAACTCGTTATATACTAGTAGGTAGTATTGGCTGTATAGTATGTTAGTAGGTAGTATTGGCTGTTAATAACAAAACATACCTAATTTTAAATTGTAATCTGACTGACCATCATACCCTAAATCCAAAAATATGTCGTCTTCATGCATTTACTCCCGTTCATAAACATAAACTCAGGTCTCAGGTATCTAACATATGATCCTTTATACAAACTGTAGATCAAACTTACGATGTCCATTTCCACGTAATATAATACTATTTATACCTATAAATAACAAAATGTTTAGTATGTTCACCCAGTGGTTAGAATAGCACCACACCTTTTCTTCTCGAGGGTGTCGTAAGAATCTACTATGGGAACCTGGTGGAAGTGTGTTGTGGGTGATGGGCTAGCAAACTATCACTGCAAATGATACTACAATTGCTAAATGTGGCACTGGAATTAAATTTCATGTGCTCTGCCTATCTCTTTTGCGAATACAGGCGTGAGTTTATGTATGTGAATGTATGTAAGTAGTATTTTCACCATTAGCAATAAACTTGAGTGTACCTATGGTAGGTACACTCTTCCTTTAAAAATGCGTTTCATTGCGCAATGGTCTCTTAAAAATTGTAACATTTTAATGTACGAGTACTTAGAGAGACTGTTTCTATACAAACAGTCTTGCTAATGTGTCAGTTTAAACAATAGCGGCGGCACACATTTACAGATCACACTGTTTTCGAGCGCGAGTGTCTGCAGTGATGATGTTCACAACACTTTACTAACGACTCGCCTCAGGAAACCATTATAAGTCTATTCTCCGATTGCTCTCGGTTCTGACGAATCTCGGGATCAAGTTATTTGCAAGCAGCGAGGCAAGTCAAAATACGTTGTGAACAATAAATAGTAGGCGTTAGTGATCACGGAGTTCCTCCGGCAGGTCCGGTTTGCATAACAATACTGTGTCACAACTTTCTTGAAACGGAACATGCCACAAATTCGGTTCGTCTTAGTCACTTACCTCAGATCTGTCTCCATTTGCATAAGAGGATTGCTAGGCATTATCATTAGTGTAGCAAATGTTCTCAATAAATACATAAGCCAATCAAAGTATTAAAATTACAGAAAGCATTGCGGCACTATATATTTCTGAAGTTAGTATGTATTAAAACACTATTGTACGCAATAATAGGTTGAATCATATACACGTCATAAGTATAAGTTTGAATTAATCACAAAAACCAAGGAATCTCTTACAGCTAACCTTAATTAGTCTGCCTGTGGATCTATTTATTTTTATGTTTCGAGTCAACGTTAACCAATTAATGTCTATATTTATTTCAGCTGCAAATTCACTTAACGTTACTCTTAAGTATGATCAAGATTAAGCTGGGTTGTTAAAAAACTTATCCCTAACTACCAATTTACTTATTTGTACGTTTTATGCTAATCGTATTTGTCACTTTCATCTCAACTTTTGTATTAGAGAGTTCTTATTCGACGTGTGCATGATTACTCTAATTGCAGGCTTACTCGTCTAGCGTGTCTACCGTACCGTATTTACTATTATGCAACAGCGCCAAATCTAGAGCTTGAATAGGTCAGGCACCGCTATATTATTCGATAACGTCACCGACGCACGCGCAAGGAATGAGGGCGGATCTGTGACGTTCGTGCATTTCATAACGCGGACACCTCACGAAAGAACTTGAGGAAAGTGAGAGTGGGACGGATGTGTGTCGGGAATCCCTGTGCCACCCGCCGCCACCAATGATGTAACATCCTCAATGTTCATCAAAATATGTAGCGCACACCTGTTCTCCGTTTTTAAACATCGAAGATGTTGAAGTAAGTAATTTTTGTACCAACAACTGCTTCACTAACGCTTACTTTATTAGATCCGGTATTTTAGCGCCTCACAAGCTATAAACCTGCTATCTACAAGATAGCGTAATTTATTATCATTTAATTGCTCGGAATTTCTGATTTGCTACATATGTATTTTACATATTTTCTCTGAGGCACCACTAATTGAATTAAATGAAACGGCATTTTCACAGATCTGCTATATGTAATGAAACTTTCGCTTGGCGAAGTATGAGTAGTTAGGTGTGTATCAAGCCACAAAATGATATCATTGTGTGCAGATGAGATATCACAACGGGGGTGGCCGCCTTTGTTTCTAATCGCTCACGCAAGCTTGGGAAACCAGAGCCATGCAAACATCTTCAAGTTCATTGTTATTTAACATGATTAAAACTCCTAAATTATACGCATGACGTTAACAAGACACAAATTCACCTAAAGTTATAATTATTAGTCCATTTATACGTGCGACTCACTAAGAAAGTTTAAACTATTAAACATTACGTTATGAAAGCTTCTACACTCAGTTTAAATGCCATGATGCTACCAGTTCTAATAAATTGAGAAATTATAGAAACTTTCTAATTTTAGTGTTGTGGTTGATTATTGCAGATGGAGTATAATTATATCGTAGCCTCGATGAGTCATTGTTATTGTTAAAATGCGGACAAGGTGTTGCACAATGTCGCAGTCACGCACGTAAGCGCCGAAAGGGGTCCTGCAGTAATGGCCTGGCCCGTATGATTAAGCGGGTGACAGTGAAAGTGGCACATTTTGCGCAGCCCTCGACGCGAACGTTTGAGCTAGGTTCATGAAAACATCCAAGTAAACAGCTTACCTAATAAAATCTAGCAACGTACCGATATTCTTCGAATTATCTACAATACGTATATTGAAATCACATGCGGCATATAGTACCTAAGCTATACCCGGGCTAAAAAACGAAATATATTGTTCCTGAAAGCTTATACTTATGTGCGCTCACAACGTTTCCAACCTATGTAGTTTCTACTTCTACTGAATTAAAATGATTTCACCTCAACATCCCAAAACAATTACGCTATCAGTGATAGATATTTCAGTGCAAGAGTTCTGGACCCATCACCTATTGTTTTGGTCAATTTAAAAACATACAATTTTATAAGAAAAAAATACACATCAGGGTTTCCTGATGAACACGAGAATAAACAAGAGTACAAGATGGACATAATTGTCAATCATATGACGAAGTCAGCCGGATTTTTTTTTGAACCTGACTATGGCTTTATAGGCCGGGCCCAATAAAGCGATAGGAGTGCGCGGTTGGAGAGTAGCCTGGGGAGAATCCAGGGGAAAACCTCCGGCACGACCACGCGTGTGGTTTGGAACACTGGAATACTCTAAGAGTTTGCGCTCCAGTGAGATTGGTTGAGCGGTTTTAACCGAATCTGAAGTGTGAGTGGAATCGAGCTACTGGGAGTTTTGTCGCTGGTTCACCAAACCTAGCCTAGCTGAGAAGAGTCCAGCAAGAAACTCAGCTAGGCCCAACCTGGGTCGGACTGACTCTACCCGGTGTGCGGCGGTACCAGGACGAATAGGGACTATATGTGTCACTGTTGTCGCGATCGCGCGGTGGACGTCCCCGCCGGCGGGAATGCCTAAGTGTACGCGTCGTGTCAGAGGGACGCCGCAAGCGCAGCGTTCCATCTTTCGATAGACGCTGTGATTACGTCGTCCGGGTCCGTAAGTGTGTACCTAAGACGCCGGACCGTGCGGCCCCTAATCAGTGATCGCCGAGTAACGACAGAGGGGGGAGGGATGGGAACGTAGTCAACAGCCTTCCTAACTAGCCTTCCTAAATTCCTATGATGGGGAGCGTTGTCAAAATAACGTCTGGCAGTCTGCTTAAAGAAACCATACATAGTGCTAATCCCCATGTCGTGGTGCAGACTGAGGTTCGACTGGTACCACGGAGCACCAGTCGCCCTATGGAGAAAACGATTCTGAATGACCTGAAGCGGCTTGAGCGATGTCATAGGCAAGTGAGCAAAAGCTACACTTGCATAAGACATGATTGGACGAACACAAGTTTTGTAGAGTGTCAGCTTATTTCTAAGTGACATTTTACTAAACTTGTTAATCATCGGCCCAAGCCTTCCTAGCACGAACAACGCACGGTTGCGTACCCTACTGATGTGGCTACGGAAAAGTCAGCCGGATAATAACAACGCAATATTTATAGCAGCTATTGCTACTAAATGAAATCTCCAAAAAATCACATTGGGTTTTCATTTTCAAGAGGAATTTAGAGCTTCTCTTATTTGTAAGCCTGTCGTATCGTATTCTGACTTATTATGGTAGACTTATAAGGAACGGTATCCATATCCATATAAAAGCATTCGTGTTCCTAATGATACAATACCGGAACCGGATGAACCATAATAAACACGAGTTTCTCACAGAAGGCTGCATTTGACTATATTTTATTTATTTTACACACTTACAACGTAATCTACCTAGACACATAAAACATACAATATATGTATTGTTGTAATATAATAATTACTGATACTATAGATGCCCGATGTCCATAAGCAAATATGTTAAGTTACGTATGTAACACATTAAAAAATTGGTTAGCCCAGGACCTGGCTACTGTCCTGTAGGGAAGTTCGCGTATGGATTTTTTTTGGGACGAGTTGGAGTTTTAATAAGTATTTTAGACTCGGGCAGACAGCTGGTACATTTTACAGCTATGATTTTATACATTTTTTGTATAAAAAAATGTTTTTCTTCAATAACCTATCGGGTGGGGTATCAACGAGTCATACGGCGTATATTTACATAAACCGTAATACTTTAATAAATTTTGATGATTTCTAAGGTAAGGGAAGGAATGGTGCCACATTAATTCACAAGGTCATAACTGTGGAATGTTTCGCGAGAATTCGCGTCAATTAAAAATTGTCACAATCCTTCTAGGTATACACATATCGCAAGCAAAATGACAATTCTTAAAAAAAAAACACGAAAAGAGTGGACTTAGCTAAGAGACATACGTCAAATTTTCAAAAACCCAGTTTTGCAACCATTGACATTTTAGTGAATTGTAAAGAGCAACACTAGTAATAGGGTATGTTACCCATGCTTGGTTTATTTACTCCGTGAATTCTCGTGCTACACTTTCACTGGTTGAATAAGTTTATAAAGCCATTGTTTACGTTTTAATGTGCCTTTTTATGTAGCTTCTAGATATATCCGCAGTGAAGGTCGTTGACTTGTTTTCTAATTGTTAAGCTACTTAGTTAATCCCAGAGCGGCACTTTCATAATCGTTTCTTGAAATCTTTGGATTGTCTTTTTCATTCCCGCTTCAAATAGACTATATCATATCGATCGTCTGATCTAAATGAACTACAATATCAAAATTACAAGAACTGCTCTGAATAATCAACCTGCTATTAGCTACTTACAATTAAAATTTTAAGTATTATTAACTTTGCAAAAAGTTACATTTTTAACGTGTCTAAATTCAATTTCTCTTGATATTCTTATAAAAGTGTAGGTATATAATAAACAGCAACGCCCACTCTCGCTTACTTCGTCACTGATCTAGTACCTATGATTTGTTTAAATGTATATATAGTGTCGTATTCTTCACATAGAGGTCCTTCAAAATATACAGGTGAAACGTTACAAGTACCTAAAAATAATATTCGAGAGGTTGTCTGAAGAACCACTCTCGATTTGCAGAAATGTTACGTTTCCTAGTATTTTCTACCTGTAAAGAGTTTATACTTTTTTCTGTATTTTCTACCAATATACGTATGCACTATGCACCGACAGTTACCTATTCGTACCGTATACAGTGCCCCGTTCTGCAATATATACTGATACCTACTAATATTATTCTAGATGCGAAAGTTACTTTTTAGGGTTCCGTACGCGAAGAGTCCAAACGGGTTCCGCTATTGCTGTCACTCACGCGTCCGTCTGGCCGTTCGTCGTCTGTAAACATAGGTTTCATAGCCAAACGGTTGGAGTTACAGCGTTCAAATTTTCACAGTATAAGCATCTCGTTGACCTAAAGCCATACAAATTGTGAAAACTTATTTTTAAATGTTTTTAAGGGGGAACTCAAAAAAATTCTATGAACTACCCTATCAAATGGGGTACCGTTGTTTAGAGCTCGTTGAGTAGATAAATACCGTATTTTTAAACCGACTTCAAATTAAAAAGGAGGTTCTCAATTCGTCTGTGTTTTTTTTTGTATGTGTGTTACGCGATTACTCCGCCATTTATGAACAGATTTGAAAAAATATTTCTTTATTTGAAAGCATATGATTCCAGATTGGTCCTGTTGTCATCAAAGTTCACTTTTGATGATGGAAACCATGAGGAATTGAGGGAACTCCTCAAAAATTCAAGGGAAACATATAGAACGACTTCAGTATTTTGTTATAGAAAATACTAATCGAGCATTTCCATCCATAAAGTAGCATTTGGTGTACAGAAATCGATAAAGAAAACCACGGATGGTCATCCAAAACTCCTAGTGTTTCATGGTTTGCGCTAAGATATTTCGATTAAGATACTGAAGCGATTATGAATAAATGAATATGAATATGAATATGACGAAGCCAATTTAAATGGTCCTGATGTAATGTTACTATCAACCTGATCTAGTAATTGAAGCCGGTAGGTAGACAATGGAACTCCATAATAAAACGGTGTACCTTAGCCGTGTTTGAGCTTATTCGAATTGTCATGTGATGCACTCTGGTAATAACTCACTAAAAAAAGTGTGACGAACATAAAATATTTGATAAAATATAAAAGCCGACTCCAAAAAATTACTATCGGTGGTTTCTCTCGGAGTGGCTGGGCTAGTTTAAATTGAAGTCGGTTTTTTTAAGTGAATGAGATTATTGTTTTAAAAAATATTCGAATGAGAAGCCACCAAAGTCAGCTTTTTTTACAAAAGGTTTTTCCGTTTTTTTTTTAACTTTGCATTGACATATGGACTTGATATTTGGTGATAATGTTTATTATTACGTATATTATACCAACAAATACAAATATATTGATAAAATAGTTTTTCCTTTAAAATTTCCTTATTTTTCATTTTAAAACAAGCTTAATTTTGTGCATATTAGGTTCGGAACCCTAAAAGTGCGAAGTCCGGCACGCACTTGGTTTTTTTAATAGCCATCATCTACTCGGCCGTAAAGGGGTTTCAATAAGCTTAAACACGGCGGGTTTGTCTTGTGTAGTTTAGGAGCTGATATTGGCCACCTTCTGTCACAAGATAGGAATGATTTAGTATGATCCAACTTTCTCCTTGTTATACATATATACACGGTTCTACATCAGGATATCAAAATATTCCAAATGTAGAGCGCAGATACAATAATTTGGAGGTACCAATATTTCAAGTGTTATACTATAACTAAATGCTATGCTAATATTTTCCAGACGTGTCCTAAGGCGCCCAAGTTTTTTCCGAGCCCGAGTGAAATTCAATATATATCAGTGTCATAAGTCTTTGACAGTGAATATTTTTTCTCACTTTAACACTGTATATCGCTAAATAAATGATGCGACTACTATTAAGTACTTAACAATTGCTATATTTTACATTATTACGCGTACAAAATTGAATAAACTTCATTCATGTCACATTTATCCTTGTTTAACAGCCTGGCTGTAACTATAGGGGCGGATGGGACTGCCTTTTCCTTGGCTGTTGTAGAAATTGACCAAATTCTTGACGCTGCCGGGCCCAGGGGTCGTGATGGGGTTGGCAGCTGGAGAAGGATTCACGGGCACTGGCTTGATCTGACTGGGTGACTTTGGCTGTGCGGGCGTGACGGGGGGTTGCGCTGGTTTAGTGGTCACGGATGGGCCTGCAGGTAAGGGTTTAGAAGTAACTGGTACTGTTTTGACTGTAGATGGCTGTGCTGGCTGGACGGGTTTAGCCGGTGTGGGCTGAGGCTTGGGGGGAGGGTTGGCGGGTTTCACTCCACCCCCCTCCATGTTGATGAAGGCCACGTTAGCATGCTTGTCGAGCGGGACGTACGTCTTCTTACCTGTAATGTCAACAAATCAACTATTGGAATACATATTTTTATTTTCACCTCACTAGCTCGGAAAGCGCTTTTTTATTCTTTAAAAACAGATAGCAAAACGGCATTTTATCCACAAGAGTGCAAAGAGTATTTGAAATCCGAACGCGCTATTTGTAACTTTTTAAACATAATAAAATGTAAAGGGCAGTCCAGACAGTCCAGCAACAATAATTTTATATTGTGCTGTTGTGTTAAAAAACTAGTACCTACGCCAAATCTCGGGATTAGGTAGTGGACAACTATATTTAGGACGCAACTGTCAACGTTAGGACGAGGAAAAAAAATTTCCTCGCTCTAGTGAGGTGAAAAGATTTGTGTTATACACGGCTGCAAAGATATTTTACGTCTCGTGTGTTGCAACACTCGCTACGCTCAGGATTATATTTTTGAACCACTCGCTTCGCTCAGCATTCTACTTTCGAACCACTCGCTTCGCTTGCGGTTCAACCATAGAATCCATTCGCTAGCTCGTGGTTCAATCCTAGAATCCATTCGCTAGCTCGTGTTTCAATTCCACACTCGCGGTTAAAATACAACTTTGCACCCTTGTATAACAAATAACTATTGTTGTCCTTTTTACAATAAGTACAGTACGAAACACTTTATTTCACACCTCAATAAAGAACACAATACAGAACAACGAGTAGTTACATATCACTAAAAATCGAAATTGTCTCATAAGGTCATTTTAACTATTTCAGCAGTTTTTATGTAACTAATGTTTATTTTAACTGTTATTAGCACGCTCCACATGCAGTACATGTATTTATACCTAGGTACTTTTTTTATCTATGCACCCAGTGAAGTTGAAACGTTTAAGTATTTAGTCATATTCATATTCTTTGAGATCCTAGGAGCGAAATAACAAACCCAGGTGTCAATCATTGAGGTTATGTTAGAACTATTTTGTTTACTGTTTACTATTTTTACTTCACGACAAGACACAATTTCTTCTAGCCGATAAGAACCTCTTAAAGCGGACAAACTTTAGACTACATATGACATACGTAGGTACTCACATTCCACGTAACAGACGACCAACAGCAAAGCGAACACACCGGCCTTCATTGTGGTAGCGTTGTCAGCGTTGAACTCGTGGCAAGTCCGACCTCAATATGCAGACTGAGCCTATATTTTAACGAATAGCAAATTTGAGTGAACACGATTCGCTCGCCGAGGTTAAGGAGTGATCTCACAGAGCACAGGCAAGGAGCAGGCTAGGCTGCCAGCGACCTCTCTTGATAAGTGACCTCATGCGATAACATACGCTAATAAATTTAGAATTTTAGCTGTAAGGCCATAAAGCACAAATTTGAACGATCGAAGACAATGCATGTATATAATAATCTTAGTACATCGTTATTATGAACTTGTTTGTTTGGGTATAAGATCTTTTAATAACGGTTTCCGAGAAATATCAGTGATGTGAAGGCTAAATGATTAATGTACCTAAACTATATTTAAGGAAAAAATACTAGTAAGTGCCAGTAATGTTCATGTAAGATAGAACCAGGTGCCGTTAAAAGATAACGGTATCTAAACAAATTAAATTTATTTTTATATGAGTTACCTACGTCATGTTTCGCACATCAATAAAATATGAAAGATTTCCGACAAGGAATCTCGTAACTCCGGATTTCAATAAGTCATGGTCCGTCGTGAATTGGCTTTCACGACACACCTTTAAGAACATAGGCTTAAGAGTCTTAAATGGTTAAGATTCTAATGGGTTGTAAAATTATCGAATGGTACCTTACTTAGTCCCTAAATGTGCATCCGGTAGTATACTGGATGCACTAAAATCTCTAATTTAAGTAGTCAATAAGTAGTTAGAAAAGTGAGAACACAAGTACAGATAAATCAAGTACTTACATCGAGAGAAAACGCGCATCAATATAAAATCGCGTCAAACTTGCCTCCAAGACGTAAACACGGTTGGCCGTAATTAATCGTAAACTAGTTGGTTAACACTTATTTTGTATGGCTTTTATTTACGAATACGTCTATAGTAATTATTGTCCTAATAGAGAATTGAACGGCGAGTGTACAGTTGTAACAGTGGATACATCAGATGCATAATACATAAAGTAAGATAGATTTTCCCGGACCGAGCACGCGATGCATTGCGCCTGCGCGCTCGTCTGCGACCGTATGGTGACGATGTCTCTTGGCTTTCTTTTACACATTGCCTAAACAATCGAGCACATGTGGCGAGAGAAACTGTAGCGAGATCAACACTACTATTGCTAATATAAGTAGGTACCTAATGCTTGTTGAAGATGAGAAGCAGTTCTCTGACTTCAGCTTAATACAAAGGGATGCGATTTTTTTCTCCTACACGAGGCTATAAATAACACATTATCTACATAAACTCACGCCTATATTCCCAAAAACGTTAGGAAGTCAGTTTTTTTTCAGTGCCACTTACTATAACTACCAGTGGCGGTGCGCCAAAAATATTCTTAGGGAAGCCGGAAATTATTTGCTTTTCTTATTCGAGAGTAGTAAAAGAACTAGGATGGCTGAAAAGTAGGCACGCCGTTGAGAATCCAGTTGTATGGACGCTCCGCAACTGATAACTACCTACCTAATTATGTAACCGATACTTCCCATAATCTAGGAATGTAATACAACAAAACTGTATTCACTTTTGTTGCTCATATCTCACCGGTTGTACCACAGGTTGTACAGTCAGCCAAGGAACTGGTCCACCACTTCTGAACCTCAATGTACAATTAAAAAAAATAGAGTCCAAAAATGGTAGACCACTTTTTTGTCCGCCTACATTAAGATACATTTTTTTTAGAGTTTCATAGTCAAATCCATACTAATATTATAAATGATAAAGTGTGTCTGTCTGTCTGTCAGTTCCACCTCTTTATACTTAAACCTCCGAATCCATTTAGATGAAATTTGGTACGGAGATAGTTTGAGTCCCGGGACATATTATACTTTTTATCCCGGAAATCATTCCTTAAGAGGGTTGAAGCAGTTTGTATGGAAGAAGCGATGACTAGGTAATAAGCTAAGCGCCTGATATAAAAAAATACCAATTAAGTTCTACGCAGACGAAGTTGCGGGCAAAACCTAGTGTTATATAAAATAAAGGGGAGAACATAGATTCTTAATGTCCGTATGTCGTAGTCAATATACTTACTAAATGGCAGTTATGGATGAAATTTGGACGCTACTATGCGCTACTATTTTTCATGTTCCTACTAAGTAATTAAATATTAATTGAGGTGGTATATGTTAATTAAGGTGTGCAATAAAGAGTTTTGTATGGTATTGTAAATAGGTAGGTATAGTCAAGTCCAATAATGTGTATCGAAATTAATCCATAAATATGCATATATTATGTCATATGACTTTTGTGCCTGTGATAAATCAGATTTTGAGAAAGTTGTATTAGCCCATGTTTTTGCACTTATTTATCTACATAGAGCGCGAGCAGCAATTTATAGCATCCGTTAACAATAAAACTGCGATAAAATCAATATTTTCCAGAAGGCCCTAATCTGTTCGGGCCGTAGTTTCTATGCCCCCCGAACACAATATGCAACGAGGACTCGAGCGACGTCTGCGAAAGCACTAGTAACTACATCGAACCATCCTTCGGTATAAATATTTTCCATCGCCTGGAATTCCTTGGCAAGTTTAAAGCTCTTAACTAAGTTATGTTGACTACGAAGCCCTAGCACGTGCCAAGAAATAATTGCTGTCATTAACAATACAGGCTGATGCCTACTTTCGATCGTATAAGTATTCTTCGTTTCTAAAGGTAATCTCTCTAATTATCAGTTAGCCGTTACTGGAATGGAAAATAACGTTTAGTTAATTGATTGTATAAACCTACTATAAATGCAATCTACTTACATTTATATCAGTAAAGCTCGTTTCAAAGTAAATCTTGATGCTTTTCTATTACGTTTTCATGTATGCGAAAGTGAAATAAAATACTCCACTTCTTTATATTATCATTTAAACAATTACACATGTTCAGTAGACGGCGCCACAGAAGTACCTAACCTAATTCGTTTAAAATCATAAAATCAAATATAGAGTTCGGTATCGAATGGAATAGAACGGAATTAACCGATATCGAATTTTTATTCTGTGTTTGTTACAGTCCGCTGGGTTATTAAAACCCATCTCACCCCGGAATTAAACCCCAGAAAGACAATAATATTAGATTTTGCTCGAAAGGTCGTTTTTATATTGTTTTTGGTTTTTGTTAAGCCTATCAGAAAGAGTAATTATAACAGGTATCATTATTCCAATGTAGCAGGTCAAATTTGTTTACGAGGAGGTCGCATAACATACATAGAATTAGCCTCATTATTACCTATTCGGGGCAATCACCGCGAGCGGCGCAAAAACTGGAAGTCCGCGGGTTGAATCTCAATAACATACTGTACTTATGCTATGTTCCACAAGATGATGTCACCCAGAGGTCGCGCATATCGGCCGCGCGGGCGCAGCTCTGAGATCACTAGTGCGCCGTGATTGGATTCGACGCCACGTACTGGACCAAAATGAAGTGTACTATAGTTCTGTTCGTCTGCCTGGCAGCCTGCCGCGCCGACGACTTAGCACACGCCGCCGGTCAAATATTCAACAACATCCTTCCGAACCTCATCGGCAACAAAGTGACTCAGAATGAAGGTAACACAGCCACGAATACGCTTCAAAATATCGGTACTGTGGTCGGCGGTGTTGTAGACTATGCTAAGAAGAAGAGTTATGACGACCTTCTCAGACAAGTGCAGGACTCGACAACCGACGATGATCTGCTGCGGCTCAGCGAGGAGATGTTCAATGCTGACATCAACAATGCGTTCAACTACATCCAAGTGAACCTGCAGGGTCAGACCAGCCCTATGTCAAAGGACGATAAAGCACCAACTAAGTAAGGAACGCTCGTTTGTTCAGGAAGTATGTTATTTCAGAGCTAAATCACTGATTGTCACATTGTTTACAGTCTCCTAAGTGTGCCCGACAATGTTTGGAACGGACCGACCATAAGACCATTTGTGGCTCTTTTTGACAACTACCACAAGAATGTCATTAGGCCGGAGTTCGTCACACCTACCGTAAGTGTAATTTACTTACTAATAAATGATATGTTTTCCAAATAAGTCTCTTTACTACTTATTAGTACTGTGTCAATTGAGGAAACTAACAACCGTGATGTCATTTCGCAGGAAGAGTCCGAGCAAACTACTTACATCAACACTATTTTAGCTACCGGACCTATTAGGAGTCTCATGGCCTACCTTGTAAACAAAGGTTAGTGCAAGCCCATATTCACTCCTACACTTATCTGAATACTTCCGTCTGATTAATTTGCCTAGCTTTACAGTAAACGTACTTGAACAACCGTGCAACGATTCGAATAATAATAGAGCACAAAATAGGTTTGAAAACTTATGGGTCATTTTGGAGTAATATTACGCTCGTGTCTTTAACCTCCGGGTATTTTTTGTATTTCAGTTCTTGTTCCATGTCAAATTCCGCTGTCACAAAAGTTGTTTTTAATTTGATAGGGGAGATCTAGGAGTGTTGTGACAATTTCTAATTTATGAGACATATCTCGCTTAAGAAACATTCCACAGTTATGACCTATGTGAACTGATGTAGCACCATTCTTTCCCTATCCAAAACAATACTCAAAATTAATTAAAGTATTACGCTTTCCGAGAAAATAAAAAAAAAGTAAGACAACTCCCTCTGTCACAACTCTCCTATCACCGAGGTAAGTTGTGACAGGTACCGAGGTAAGATGTTACAGCTTTGTATTTAGACAGATCCTACGTTTCGACACTAGCAATGCCTTTATCATTCATTCTTGACTAGTTATTAGGCATTCTGAAACAAAAAATTGGTCATCTAGTATGCAACAACACACCACAAGACCAAATTTTTTTTTATTAAAAATGAACTTTTTGAAACAAACTTTTATTGCGGACTGTACTTGCAAGATTTGAACTTAATATACAAACACACATATATACATCGCAAATTAATTAAAAAAAGTTTAGAATAACCCAGCAGCCAACTGAAGGCAAATAGGAGAGTTGTGACAGCCTGTCACAAAAGATCAATGCAACGCTTTGAGACTTAAATAACCATTCAACTTAAGAAAAAATAACACAGCAACGCACGTGTAATAAGACATGATATAAAGTCAACCAAAATTTTGAAGAACTTACTTTTCGCGTTTTTTTGCACGCAGCCGTCGTAATTAGAATTACGCAACCGCTTCTCATGCGCCAGGGGTGGGAACAAAGTCAAGTAGCACATCTCTAAAGCGACAAACGAGCGTTGTTTCCAGCTCGGTAACTATTATAGGAAGAGAGAAATTATCTCTGTCACAAATCTCCTAGGTCTCCCTTACCTACCATCGTAAACAACATCAGATCAATGTAAAATACTGATTTGTACGTCTATACAGTACCAATTAATGTTTTATCGCAGGTTTGACTCAGCTGAATGAATACAATGAGCAAGTGGAATTGTTTAAGAAGATTTGGTTCACGAAATACGCGCGTCACTGGACCGGCCTGTGCAAGTGCAGTTGTGCCTTCGAGAACATCTTCATGGCAGAACTGAAGTCCAATGATGTATTAGGTACGTTTTAGCTGCACATGTGCAACCCTTGACGTAAGTTCAGGTTAGCTATTTGGGTTTAGCACAGCTAAACTACTGTATGTGTGCCTATTACATATTAAGGCGCTATTTTAAACCCAGTGACTCGTATCTTTTTTTTTTAATACAACGCCGGTGGCAAACAAGCGTACGGTCCACCTGATGGTAAGCGGCCACCGCAGCCTATAGACGCCTGCAACTCCAAAGGAGTCACGTACGCGTTGCCGACCCTTAATGAAATTTGAGAATTCACTGTATCTGGACAGCATTGACATTGACAGATATTTCTCGTATATAGCACATGTAAAATTGATCAAAATTAAATATGTTCTAATTACTGGCAACAAGTTAACTAATCGCAATGGACACATAGACAAGTACGAAGCACCCCACATAGCGTAGTTAATACACCTTGTTCGTATCCCTTGCACGACGACGCACGCGTCTTGCAGTTAGCCAAAATAAATAGCAACTATTGCATTACGCGTGCAGGATTAACATGACATTTCTTATTATTCGAGTGGTCTTGTCACCTACTTAACTTTGATTGTGTAGGCAGCTATGTAGTTCAATAAAACACCTTGAAGAAGTCTTAAGATTACGATAGCCTACTACTAAAAACGGAAGTACAATCCTCATTAGATTATCATTATCTCATTTACTTGCATACCTCTCTATCACCCGTCATCTCATCACATTTTGTCTCTCACGCAATCCAGCCATTTCTTCCTTAGTCTACCCCTTAATAACTGATATAGGTAGAATAATAATTATTTTGGTCTGATTGCAGGTCTGCACAGTTGGCTGTTCTTCGCCAAGCGAGAGATGGACCGCAAGGCCAACTACCTGGGCTACGTCTCCAAACTTGACTTGTCCGGAGTTAGTTGATTTTCAATTAATAACCGTTCGGCTTGAACTTCTGGTCTACCATGCGCACGAAGGGATGAGCTATGTGCTGCAATGCAATGACGGCCCTACAGACGCCGTCGGTTGCACTAATACGAGGGCTGCCTTTTAAGTTGTGTCGTTTGAAATAAGTATATTTTAGCCTCTCCTCGATATTTAAAATTCTCATCAATATTTTATCATCTTCCGGCGAAAAAAATAAACAAGAGCATTATTTTGTTATGATCTTTTACACTTTTTCATCCGTTCGAATCAGTTTTTAAAACATTTATTTCACTCCGAAGTGGGGGTAGTCAAAATAGCCGATTTGTATGCGTCAACAGCTCCTTTTCTGGTGTGCTGAAACGTTGACCACGGAAACTTTGATTAATTTTGGCGAACGTAAAAAAATCGTTAGGGCTCAATTCAGGGCTGTAAGGCGAGTGATTTAATATTTCGACATTTTGACTGCTCAAAAAGTCTTTGTTTGGCGGACGGCGTGCGAGCTTGTATTGTCATTGTGCATTATCATACGACGTCTCGAGTTGTTTTTTCGAAACACTGTGATGACTTGAGGCAAACAAACAGTGGTATACTCGTACATACCAATCAGCGTTAACCGTCTTGCTATTTCCTAGTACAATAGTGGCTATTGACCACCATTTGCCACAAACGAGGCAACCATATTTTTTTTGAAATGCTCCGTTTGCGTATGACTTTAGTCGGTTTTGGCTCACCTTGGAAGACCCAGACAGTTGACTGCTGCTTGGAATCTGGGTCGTATATGTTTACTCATATTATCTCAGACTCGTCACCACTAACCATATCCTCGGTTGAATCGCTGCAGAGTTTTGCGACACCATCTAACACGGGCTGTTTTTTGGTCATCGCTAAGCAAATGTGGTATCCAACGAGAGATCAACGTTTTTTTGCAGAGTTCTTAGTGCAGGATTTTTTGGATAGGTAGTAGTCGCTGAAATGCCCACGGATGCCTCTATTTCACGGTATGACACATGACGATCTTCGACGATTAGTTGCCGCACGGCGTCGGCATTCTCTTGCGTCATGGCGGTTTTTGGACGACCTTCACGTGACTGTTACTGAGGCTAGAGTTCCCACGTTGAAATTCTAAATACCAGCGTTATACAGTCCTAAGACATGGTGCTGCATCACTAAATCAGAAATGATCTCCTCAAAGCACTTAAGTCGTGTTAATCCCCTTTGAAAGTTGTAGAAAAATAAGGCACGCATATTTTCCTTTGATATATCCATTTTTACAACCGACAAAAGAATATTTTTTGATTGTAGCGTCTGTTCAGTGGTGACAAACCTCTGAACAGACGCTACAATGCGCTACAATCAAAAAATATTCTTTTGTTTTTGAATTCGAAATTCAAAAAGAAAAAAATACCATGTTTTCTTTTTAAATAATCGCGGGAGGTTTGCAAACAACACCAATTTAAAAGGCAGCCCTCGTATCTGGCGATCTGTCTCAGTATCTGAAAGACCAAGTTTGTATTATTTCCAAACAAAACGAATTTTGAAATGAGACTACTAAAAAGATCGATTTTTCGCCTCCGTAAATCATTGTATTACATATATGTATAACCGTTCTCGAGTACCCATATGAAAACAGTATTTTATCTTTAAATTTCCAGAAAGGACTGATTCTGAAGCAGCACTCGATCCTAAGTGAAACGAAGGACGCTCCCGAAGTGACTATGTTCGTCGGCACCTCTCCGGAGCTCGAAACGGCTCTCTACACACTGTGCTTCATGGCGCGCCCCGACCGACCCTGCAAGCTGCGCTACAACAACGTACCCTTCACCATACAGACCAAGACCCTCCGTTCGGACAACGTGCTGCTTATCGACACCGCCTATCCCGTCTTCTAAATATTTATAGTCGTATTTCCCTTGACAATATTTAAAAAAATGCGTTGTATATCTTTATTTTTATGCAAAATGAAATGCATATTGTCGAATGTGTGAATACGACAAAACGTTGTCAGTTTAGGTTAAGGTGTCTTCGGGTAATTCCGAATGTCGGGTAATTCTGAAAATAACAAATTCCAGTACTAACTACGAGATATTGTTACACTACCAAACATCAACAAAAAAAATTACATTTCATTTTGATGATGATGATGATGAGATGTAATTAAACCGCTTAGTTAGACTGAAATTTGTTATTTTCGGAATTACCCGAGGACACCTTACTATGAAGTTCTGTTTACAAGTCTTAGTAGGGTAAAAAATTGTTTAAGACGGCAGAAATACTCAAAATATTTAAAAGACAAATATGAAACACTTAGAACTGTTTACAAATATGGTAATAAGTAAAATTATACATTTTACAGACGTTCTCCAGTAATTTATTTCGTTATCTACCCCCTAAGGTCAGGTAGCGTAACCTATTGATAAACTTTAATCGAATTTAATAACAAACCCGCGATCTTCATATGACATGTAATTAAAACAAATAATACTCATATCCATGTTTTTAATTGTGATGTTTATGACACACAACGTGATTTCACAATCTATTCGACCTTACGACAAGCGAAACTCGATTTTAATTTATTGTCTAATCCGATGGCACAGTTAACTTAACTAAGTGGCATCTACGAAGGTCGTATACATTTATGGTCTAGATTTCTAGAAGTATGTTTTATCATAACAGCCATATAACAAAAGCGAGGAAATAATAACTTCACGCATGCATAATAATATTGTATATATTAAATTTTATAACTATAGATGGGGGCATCAGTCGGCATTCTATTCTTATAACAGATTTAATGGCCACCGAAAGATTTTTGCTAGGTGTTTTGATATAAGTCCAGTGGTTCTAAAAACAATGCCGCATAAAACTATAGGTACATAAACCGGGTATTATAAAGATCCATTCAAATGTCAGATACCATTTTGGGAAGTCAGTACATTTTTTGGCACAAATTACATATATAAGGAGTAATAGACCTTTATAAAACCAGTGTCCGAAATACATTATTTATATAATCATGGCCAGGGCGGTAAATATACGATCTGAGGCTTTCTTTATTACCCCGCCCGTGGTAAGTACACAAGACTCCTGGTCACGAAGTGGGATTTTCCACACACGTGTGACATAATAGTACATTATTATCGTGGCCGACAAGGAGGCAATTGCAGGCTGAGTATTTGTTTAATTATAATACGAAGCTTGAGATTGCCATTCCGGCCAAGACTAATATAGTGCTTTTCTCAAAAATGGGGAAAATTATACGAAATTTGAATTAACATTTGATAAACATACGAACCTTATAACGTCAAAAACTTTAAGCTTTCCCTTCGTTCATTTTTTTTGACAGAATCGCAAGTGTATTTTTCCACTAAAACACACAAACTATTCGAAGTACAATAACGTCGCATTTCCAAGAGAAAAATACGAGTTGAATTACATACAATACAACCTGTGCCGTCTTTTATAAGCCTGTTTCTACTTTTTTTTTTTAAAGTTGGGAACTCGATAAATAGTAGTTTATATGCATCATCCAGGCTTTACATAAAGAAATTACAAGTAAGTTTAAGGCCTTAGTCAATCCAAAACACGCGAGAATTTCTGAAAATAAGACTTGATTATATATATGAGGGTAAATTTAGGCCCTAGACATCCTATGTTCCTGGAATCCTGGATTTCATAATAGGGAGTATTAATTTGTAGTAAATTACAAAAGGTTCGTTGTTATATTATACTTATCTAAATGCTAGACCATGTATGTACCCTAATAGGACATTAACATTGACGTATGTACATATAGTGCTTAGTTATGTATGCGTGAAGTCAATCTTCCAGAATTATTATAACAAATATCTTTTAGAAAACCAAATATCTTATGAAAATGCATCAACAATACTATTTACAGTAAACATGAAGTATATTTAAATAAATAATAGTCAAAAATACTTAACAGTGATTTTCAGACCCTTTAAGGTTTTTGATTAACAAACATGAACACTAGAAATGCATTCAATAATGCTAGATGGATATTTAACTCATCAGGCCATACATGCCGCGTCAGGACTCTTCTTATGGACTAAAGGGAATGGACTAAACTCAATATAGTTTATAAAACAATTCATTATCAGTTACAAGTTTCACTTAAATAACAAATTAGTTTAAAAAATAACTAAGGTTCTAATGATTCAGATAAGAGTTCCGTTATCAATGATCTATCAAAAGTAAAATGTTATATATTTAGCTATTACTAATGTCACTATGGCAGAATAAGTATTCCATACTATCTGTTCGCTCTAAGATGGCCGTTACCTCGGGCAAGCTTCTCACGCCGTGTCTGTACTAGTATATTACACCTGTGACGTCTCGAAGCTAACGGCTAATACAGCCTAATATAATGACTAACATAATACAGATGAAAGTGCTGCTGTCTAGTTACCAAGGTACATTTTCTAGTTAATCGAAATGTCTTTTATGCATTAGCAGATATTTGTAGTCACATTAAAAATACCGGAAGTTCAATTCCACTTCATCCATAAAACTTACTTAACCACGATACAAATAATATAAATAACATGAACTTACTCTGAGTCACTAGTAAATACTTCTGACTAGAACATTTTACAGTTGCTTACATACTTTCAATATATTTATATAATACGCAAATATAAAAACATAAGTATAATAAATCAATTCTTCGAACGCCCCCTAAGTTCTACATGCGTCAGTGCGTGCAGTAAAATACACCTACATGGGTTACAATAAAGTTCAAAATCTTGCTAAATATGCCGGGTGTCCAAAGAATTAATTAAACGGACTATAGGGAAGTCGTAATAGTAAGAGTATAGTTATTCCCGATTTAGTAACATTCACATTGGATTTGCTGTATCTAAATATAGTCCGACGTCCACTTCATATTATGTGAAAACAGAACTTATTGTCATGAGCTGACAGTTGAGACTATCAGGACAATGCGACATTAGTGGAAGTCGGACCTAAGGCAAAATATAAGTAGTAACATTTATTTAAATAAAAGGTTCCTATTCCAAACTTATTTTCCATGGTTAGGAAAACTTTACATAACTGTCGACTGTGATATGATAAATTATTGACAGAAATTATATTTATTCGATTCGATTTACTTTTTGGTGGCTTATATTTATCCTATAAATAATAAGCACAAAAATGCATTTAACATCAATTTCAACTTACAAAATGTACTTACGCTTTAGAAAGAAATTACTTTAAAAGCTGTCAGGATTTATAATTATAAATTTATACTCCCATAAACAAAGTATAAATAACATCTCACTTAAGTAAGGAAAGAATTGACTCTGTTTATTTACAATTTCAAATACCTTAATAGGAAACATATACAGATTCATGATATTTGCACTGATAATGTGCAAAGTTTATTTTACTTTAGATGATCCAATGTAAATAATACACTCTTAATCTAAACGAAATAGGACCCATATTCGTGTGGCATAACGCCTCGCCGCGGGTAGAAGGTGTGCGTTAACGAATAGTTGAGCAGATTTCTGATATTGGAGGTGTAAATGTCCGCGAATCGGAACAATCTCCGCGAGAAGTACGTGGGGTTGTGGTAAGTCCGAAATACACTCCCGAACTGAGGGTTGAACACCGCTTTAATTTCGTTCCTGGAACCGACACAACAACTCCTACAATGATAGCGTGAAAAGCAAACACACAAGCGTTATTTATAGCCAATTGGGTACACACAGTAATTTGGAATAGTCATAGTAATATAAGAGCACAGAACACTGATTCTGGTATGATACATGGGTACAATGTCAAGGCTATTTATACATTTTTTTATTTTTAATCGTATGGCATTCATTTAAAATAGGCAAATATAATATAAATATATTCAATTAAAATAATTTCTGATGATTTATGTAAATAAATCACTACAATACAAACCAATTAAAATTTCTGAAATCAGAATTATTTATTAAATACATTCACATACAAACACCCAGGCGGCGAATAAGCTACTTTCGGTAAGACACGAATAAAAGCCGGCATGACTTATTACATTGTTGCTATCAGCATGCAAGCTCATAAACGCTATTGTTTTTTTATTCTGTATTGGTATACAACACTATTTCGGAATAGAAACGGCTACTGTAGCCACTTGCGCTCTCTGTCAGACTTACCTGGCATTGAAGGTGCAACTGATATGATATCTCAACAGATGGTACTTTGTTACCGCCGGCAGCACGTTCTAATAGTACGTTTGTGGCTTCAAGAGTTTCAAGACGTGTTCAAAATAGTGTTGTGAGTTAGAGCTTGGACGAGCCTCAAAGGCTTGAGCCGTTAAAGCTAAGGCTAGTCTTTTACCATGCTGAAAAGACGCCTTAACCTTCACGGCTCGAGCGTTTAAGCCTTTTCCGAGCTCTAACTCACAACACTAGTTCGATTTCTACGGAAAATCAATAAAGCTTAGCTCGCTTTTCTTATTAAGTTGTTATGAAAACTTGACATACCTGAGAAAGTCCCTCTCCGCCATCCACTGATTCAAGACCTCCATGGCCTCTGGGTCCTTGTAGTCCTGGTGATCCTCAATCAGCTGGGTGAGCATCTGCAGCCAGTTCGCGTTCTCCTTGAATGACTGGGTATTTAGCGTGTTGATCTCGTGCTGAAAATGGCCAATTCTATATTTACTCTATAGTAACTAGTAAAAATTACACAGTTAAATTATTTAGATATTCCTGGTCATAAAATGGGAATTATCGCACGAGCGTGCGCGGAAAATCCAACTTTTTGGCTAGGGGACACATAACATTTTGTACTTAACACGGCCGGTAACAAAGAAAGCCTCAGATAGCATATTTATCTCCCTAGTCTTAATATTTTGCGATCTGAGACATTGTTTGTTTTAGGTTTTTACGTTTGGAGTCTGGGCGTTTGTTTGTGACAAGTAAGTTTAGCTAATAGCTTCTTATTTGTTAGGTAGATAGATGGTCGCGGAAAGTTAAACATAAATACCGGTAGCAATAATTACCCCCTTATTCACAATCGTTCATCAAAGCTATTTTAACTAAATTGCCGCTAAAATTCGTTCGTCCTTATTTCGCATTTCCATTTCCTCACTTTGACATTTGTTTGTGAGAAAAGGACAAAACATATTTTAGTTAGAAGAGGTTTGTCAGGTGTTCTGAATTAAGGGGGTTAATATCTAACATGCCGCGACCATACTTCTATCTATTTATCCAGTCTGGGAAGAGGTTTCGCAAGATCGTGACCAGTGGAGGGAGACCTTACGCTTTGGAGTAGTGGAGCACGACCAAACTTGGTTTGATCTCTCCACAGGCGTGAATTAAGACTTAAGACATCAGCGCGCTGCTCAGCCTCTTTTATCTTCAGCCGGGACATTTACTTGTCAGTTATGCGGTCGTGGCTGTCGCTCCCGTATCGGTCTTACAAGCCACTTACGTGAGTACCGCCCCTCTAATATCACAGACGCTGCTTAAGGGTGGGTTGCACCAAACCGTCTGTAATCGTAAGCGGTGTTCGTTAAAATCTGATGTATGGTAAGTTTCACAAGTTTCTATGGGATGACAGCTGCCGGCGCCATATTTGACGATGACCGGCCTGTGATCGTATGTTGGTGCAACCGACCCTATATCATCTTTTCATAGATGAGCAAGGCAATGATGATGATGATGAGGTATTTACCCATTCTATACTAGCATATTAGGTTTCATATCGCCGCTATCATCTGTCCTATCCTATGGCAACCTCGTCCACTGCTTACTATTAATCCAGCGGATATCGTGTTGATGGAGGTAGCCGTGACGGACCGTGGCATGCATCATAACTACATTCCTGTTTGGCGATCATCACTGTCACTAGTTGCTAGACCGAGATTAAAGGTCCGACCACACCGCTACTCAAAATGCATGTTTCATGCGTGATGTTTGTAACTCATAAGTCTATCCCTCTCATCACTGCGTTAACACACCGTTACGTGGCTGTCATTTCTTTACACTTTGACGTAATTATATGGAAAAACTGTCACCTCTAATCGTATTTAAATCGCGGCTAGGCAATAACAACTTTAACAGATGACGATCATGAATACTAACCGTGAGCTCGTTGATGATGGCGCCGGTCCGCCAGCCGTGCTCTAGAGTGACGTCAGCGAGGTCGGAGTAGGGGTGGTCACCGAAGTACAGCACTTGATGCCCTCGCCAGCCTGTCAGCTCTTGCAACTGATTCACTGTGCCCTGAAGAAAGATCATGGCGTTACATTATGTCAGTATTTATGACAGGTAAATCATTTTCTTTTTCAATTTATCTGCTATCAGGTTTAGAGGCCAGTGTCTCGTTCAGTACTTAAAATTAGGATGTTGATATATACATGTACATTGTGTACGTGTGCGTCAGCGTAGGATCTATGAGTGCACATTGTTCTACATCCCTAGTTTGTCCCAGCAAGTAGTTTACTTGTCTGTGGCTCTGTGTGCCGGCTGTTATGGCGTATTAGTGGTAGCATCTCATTTTGTCTAATAATTTTTATTGTTCAAATAAATAATTCAGTGCATAACCAGACACGACAGACTATAAAGGAGAGTCCTCCAAAGGAGAGTCCCTTTGCCGATTCATTATAAAATTTGAGGGTTCACTATAGGTGTATCAGTCTCAGAACTCACTTCATAATAAATAATCCCCTTCTCCAGCGACGTGACCTTCTCCCAAATGTGCGTGTTGGCGTTCTTATCGAACACGCGGATGGGACGCGATACCTCCGTGAAGAACTTAGGCTTGTTCGCGTTCACTATCACCACGTCGAAGAACTCCCGCCAGTCAAGCCCAACCAGCATTTCCATACCCGCGTTACTGGAATATAATAAAGATACTGTCACATACCGACCCATGTGCTTCAAACAGTGCTTTCATACGGTCGCCCGTCGATGTAAACTCTCAATAAGTAGGTACCTACTCACTCGGCTGAGAAAGACGGCTGAGCGAAACAGTTCCTCGGTTACAGATCTTATAAAACACCGACCGTAGTCTCGCTATTACGTGTCACAAGTACAGAAACAGAGAGGTTCAATTATACTTACAACAAAAACCAACAATAAATCCAGTATAGGTACATATACATGCAATAGTATTAAAAATAGTTGCAAGTGGCAATTTAAAAAAATACGCTCCAGAAAACACGACTTAACATTATTTTTGTAAACTTTAAAAGTATGTAATACTTGAACTCACACGAAGTGATATGGACTATTTGTTACTAGGAACAGCTTCTTATCAGACTGCTGAAGCACCTGGAAATATTTCCGGAGGTCGGGATTGGGCCTGATGTATTCGTCTACGTTCTGCGCCACTATCTTGTGCATTATGGGGTGGCAGCTTTGTACGGAGTTCTGGAAACGATACTTTAGTCATATAGGGTAAGGCCGTCTCTTTTTCTCGTTTAGACAATTAAACTAGAGGATAAGTGTTGATGTACACTTTTCCAATCCATATTTCCTCAAACAGAAATTCAAAGGCCCAGTCCGGCACACGGCCATTGGAGTCGAATCGATTAGATCTCGTTTATAGACAGGCCACGGAAATCGCCCAAACATAAACATACGCTTTTGCCTAAGGAAACGTTAACTTAAATAAGCATGTAATGAATTGTACAGGCCTGAGCGTTTTCATATTCGCTTGATAGCATACGGGTCGTTACATTGTTCCTCCATTGGGGTCAAATCTAATGATTTACTCGATGGTACGCGTGACCCATGTCACGATAAATTAGCATTGTAAATTATAGCATCATTTTTGCTCGTGTACCTACTTAACTTGTAAGACTAAAGTTATAGCTAGTTAGGTAGAGGTAGGTACCTCATGTGAGCTTGTTTTATGAACAAGTATAATGATTTGCTGTAGGAATAATTTTTGATACCCTTAAAAGAGCATATTTACTTTCTATAATGTTTGTTATTACATGCTACTGCAAATTGCAACTTAAACTACAAGGACTACGAGTAGTGTAACGCGCGAAAAGCCGTGTAGTTTATAGTGCTAGTCTCATAGAAATAAGAAACTATGAATATTAACTAAGATGTAAGTGTACATGATGTGTGTGTGATTACTTACAGTATAATCCAACACTGATAAGAAACCAAATGGTCCATTAAAAACACCTGCAGGCATTGTTTGAAAGAAAGAGACTGATGCATTGTTAGCATAAACGGTCCTTCTGGTACATGTGAAAAATTAACGACCGCTGTTTTATGATGCGATTAAAACTTGTTTTTTAGGCCTGCCACATCAATACATTACAACATTCTGCGATACTGTCTTTCCATTATTGCTCTTTTTTATGCGAGTTATGTTCAGAGGTAGATTAGTAGATATCGCTATTCAAACATAAGACCTCCTATTGTTAACCTATGTCTACCAGGAGTCTAATCAATACTTTGGTACTAAAATAATAGTACACAAATTATTACAATTTGATTTCATTGTAATAACGGGCACAAACAAAACTTAAATTATTTTAATCTAATCGGTAGGTATAGGTCGAATTGGTGTATTGCATATTCACATTTTGTGTGTGATGTTTTTATCATATTCAACTTACCTTAACATCTAGGAAAAGGATCTCAGGATGGTAGTCAATATGGTTTCTAATAAAATATTCAGCTACATTACAAAGCAAACCCATTTCTGGCACTGAAAACAAGTCTGCTAGATGCACCATCTTCGCTCTGTTGGCCTGAAAACGTAAACAAATCCCTTTAATAGATGCTGGTCATATCAAAACATGCAATTTTATTTTTAGAGAAGCAAAAATATTTGAGTAGCCACCTACTTATTTTCTCATGAAATCTAATTCTAATTCCTACTATATATATAAAGTATAATAGTGTTGATGTACGCACATGGATTAACTATTCTTGCTATATCATTAATAAAAATACCAATTACGATTATTAATGGCGTAAATACAGAGTTATAAACTTATAAATGTATAGGTATTTAAACTACATGTACATTTTCATGTAATTAATGCTTACTTGATTAAACTATCTATGATGTTATCTTAACTGTAACACGACTTTTATATAAAAATTGTTCAATATGGAAGCAGTAGTAGTTATTTACAATCATACATCAGTGTCATGTCACACATGGCAAGGGGAGTGCACAAATGAATGATTGCTTACAAGTGCCATTGATTGCTCCACTGTCTATGAACCAGATACAATGCACGTTATACAAGTCTTTCATCAGGGATGTAATCCTTTGTTTAGTCATTAGCATTTACTTTAAGCATGGTAAAACTCTGATATTTATATGTAGTTTTGTAGAACCATATTCATAATGATGAGGCGCTTAGTTAGCAAATACCAGGTAAAACTGGTTTTTACTAATTTTAATGTTTTAGACTGATCTATAATTATTATCGGTAAAACTGGTTTTTACTAATGTTTCAGATCTATCTACAACTATAAAATAATACATTTTATTGGTGATTGTTAATTAACTATGTGTGATTAAAGTACTTATGCTAATCGTACAAGCTCCAGTGTAAACGAGGAAGGATAGGAGAAAAAATACCGTTATTTTTCATGCTCCATTTTGACGATGGAAAAGCACTATAAATATTGCACATATCTGGCTTTGCTCGCGAATTTGGACGCGTAGCTAATATCACTAGTATAATTATGTACATGTTTAACTTAGTATTAAATTATGTAAATAATAAAACACATACCTAACTATCTAACTGGGTGATCATTGAATACCTACATTTAAGTAATTGACATAGATCTGAGAGATGAGAGGAAGAGGTATCTAGTGTGCACATAAGTGCATGTAAATAATGGTTAAATATCAATAATACTTCTTATTACATATAGGTAAGTTTGTACATAAAAATACTAAGCTGCCAGCTGCCACTCATCCCATCACCCATCAGACAGAACATAAAATAACTCCCTTGTATATAAAACCGACAAACCAAAGTGCTAATCTGACACACACAGAGGGTTTCGTAAAAACAAAGTTTTTTGAAGATTTAAAAATAATCTA
This sequence comes from Epiblema foenella, assembly GCA_963556455.1. NCBI lineage: Eukaryota > Metazoa > Arthropoda > Insecta > Lepidoptera > Tortricidae > Epiblema > Epiblema foenella. Next base: position 14,422,330 of record OY747102.1, read on the forward strand.
AATAGAGATTTTCTTTTTCCTGTAATATTTACGTCAATTTTAATTGTGTTTAATAATTTCAACATTTGCTTGGTAAATGTCCGAAATAAGGGGTTGGACTTGATTTTTTTCAATATTTCTACCCCTTAACATTTTTAAATTATAGCCATAGAAAATTAAAACATGTTATAATTTTTCAGTTCCTATACACATTGGATTAGCTTTGATCTATTCCAAATTTTAAATCTATAGTTATATAACCAGTTCCCGAGATATTTAGCAATGTGATAGACAGACATACAGAGTCACACCATAAGCATACCTCCTGCACCTATTTGGTATGGAACCCCAAAACACACTTAAACCCAAACTACTCTATTCTGATTCTGTTGAAAGAGGACAGCACTGAAATTTTAATGTAAATCAATAGACATGTAAACACCAATAAAACACTATCTATACCTTGTTTTCTTTAGCATTAGAAAGAATGACAGAGAAGACTTACAAGGTTTTTTATCAGTGATGTTCTGCGGTAAAAGTGTCAAATAATCTCAATGAATGTTAAAATCATTATTTCGTGCTGACATAAATAAGAAAATGTGTCTTAATTTACAGTTACTAATATTCTTTTTAAATAATTAAGTTTTTTTAAATACGTTACATCTCATTCATCTAAAAGTTGTACAATAAAAAACCTTAAGAGAGAGAGATTGTAAGAAGTTCTCTTCTGACCTTTGATGTGAATAATAATGTTTGTGTGTTTACAACCACTGCTTCTTTGTTTACCCAATTTCTAATCTTATAAAAAACAAGGTATAAGTAGTTCAATTTCTTATTTCGACTCTATAATCTAATATTTGAGTTGAGTACTGAAAATTGTCTTGACGACATTTTTTCAATACACAGGTATAGGGACCATTTCTAAATAAGATTGGTTTGAAAATCTTTGCAATAAATATAAGTGTACCATGTTTACCTTATGAGCTCTGGTGTCACCTTCTACATAGGCTATAGGAATAATCCTGTTCTTATAAATCTTGAGAACCTCGTCTGTTGATACTGGTGTCAAGCCTCTGTACACTGCTCCAAATTGAATTTGAAGGAAGGAATCTAACTTCAGAAGTAGGCCCTTTTCAATATCGTAATGTAGACCTCTTACGGCAAAGTCAGGCTTGTACTCTAGTGTCAAAATTTCTGCAGGATACTGAAATTAATAATAATACAATTTATTTCATGCCACTACTTTAATTTGTCATCCATCACTGCAATCATTATTTTGGGAGTAGATGTGTCCAACACATATGGTAAGGTCTGGACTCGGGAGATCTGGGGTTAACCTGTAAGGCCTAAGTTAGGAAAAATATGTTATTCTGTCCGGTCTTTTATTAATATATTTATTTATTTATTTGACACAGCAACAAAATACTTAGCTAAATTATTTATAAAATTGTAAATGTTGTAAATTACTTTGTGACATATACTTATATGAAATAATGTTTTAGTTCTTATTAGGACCATTTTAATTCGGGATTATTATATTTAAAACTAGATAAAATATTGCTTGTAGGTCCCTAATTTCATGATAATATTTCATTGAATGTTGGTTTTCACATGTTGTCACTAATAGCCCTCGCAATTTTTAAATATTTAATATTTATCAACAACATATACAATACTTTCTGCTAACCTTATATTTTTCCAGCAAGATATCTCTGCCAAGATTGTACAGCAAATGTTCCAAGGTAGGTTTATAATGTGCCAGTGTATAGTCATAGTCAAACCCATAAACTTGCACTTCTGACAAATCCAGCTCATTGCAGGCAAACACACTGCGGGGATTCACATCCTGGGGTAACTTTTTCGCTAGAAAATCACCGGGACTTAAGACACATTTAAAAATTGAAAGAACCCACAGCTTTACTCAAACTATAAGCACTATACACTACAAATATTTTCAAAAAAATGTGTAATTAAAAACAATTGAAATGATATTAACGTATAATCAGATAACTAATATTCCAAGACGGCAATGACATCACAAACAAATGAGTTTAATTTTGGAATTCTATAATAAGAAATACTTACAACGACATTTCAATTTGGTGCGACAATATGCTTCCTTCAGCAATTCGCGCGTTGAAAACTCACGGGTACACCTAACATCACATTTCTTAGCCACAGTGTGAGAGAACTTAAAGTTTATTCTTTTAACTCCACAGAATAAAGAAAGAAAACTCATGTTGGGTGTTCTAATCAATTCAAAACACTGAACTCTTAAGAAAACAATGCTATTTTATTATATTGTCGTGATTATTTCCATCGAAAATTATACAAGTTTTAATTTTGATACTTTGCGTCCGATATAACATCAGGGTAAATGACTAGTACTTATACTTATTATTAATTAAAAAAATAAGTGAAAATCGTTGCATAATAAAATTCATAACGTGTCTAAACTCGTAACAACATACCCGCTCGGGCTTAATGCGAAATGCGATGATCAGTGTTGCCAGATCGAATCTGAAAAAAGCAGGAAACATGAGGCTAAAAACCAGTAGATTGGGGGAAAAATCCAGTAGAAAAATTTTATGCCCCAGAATTTACCAAACCACAAGTTTTCTTTCTTTTTACTTCCTGATATTGTCAAATCACAAATTTTCTTTCATTTTAGTTACTTCCTGATATTGTCAAATCACAAGTTTTCTTTTTTTTTCTTTTTACCTGATATTCTACAATATAACCAACCTGGTTCGATGTTTGGAATCACAGGAATTTACTCGTTACCTCAAAAATTTTCACCACTCTTTTCAAAGTTTTCTAACTTCAAGCACGTCTAAGTAAGTAAACAAACAAACAAAGAGCCCACATATACTTGAATAGAATTGGAACTAACAAACTTCGTAAGCTCTCACTATCCGATACAATATCGGCGTAGGATCCGACAAAATTGTAAAGAAAACCGTTTAGTGTTCACACTATCCGATACGATATCGGTCACATTCCCATACATTTGTCGTCGGTTCTGACACCGATAAATATCGAATAATGGGAACATAGCCTATTTTTTTGATAAATGACGTTTGTCGATGTCATTTAAGCGCGCCTAAACATTTGCTTCATAAATATACGTCATTATCCATGCGCAAATGCATGTATGTAAGAAAAAGTTTTAAAACCAGAATGCAACTCGTAAAATCCAGTAGATTCTCTTGCAAAACCAGTAGACCAGTAGACATACCCCAAAACCAGTAGATCTACTGGAAAACCAGTAGATCTGGCAACACTGGCGATGATAGCGAATTGCGATGTAGTAGAATGGGAGAGGACTCGGGGGACATGTGACAGATGACTGGTAGTATTAACTAAAATAAAAAATATAACTCGATATCGTCGAATCGACTCGGATTTGGTGACTTACTAAACTAATCATTCGGGGCTCAGCTGTCCGACTCATTCATTCACTAAATTTTAATACCAACATGATTTTTTTAATGATAAGTTGTTTACATGCCGTTTTAGGGTTCCGTAGCTAAGATGGCAAAAACGGAACCCTTATAGATTCGTCATGTCTGTCCGTCCAATCCTGAAAAAAATTGAGGTGGTGTGCATTAGTAAATACTTTTAATGATTTTTGGTTTGAACAATATAGATTTTACGGTTTTTGAGTTTTCGCTTAAAAACTGTCTTGCCCAAACAAAAGGTCGTAAGTGCAGTGTTTTCCGTATGAAGATACGACTTTTTAGATTCAATATATTGGATAGTGATTTTAAATGTGGACTAGTAGGTGTTGGTACGGAACCCTGCATTTGTGCGTGCTCCGACACGCACTGGACCGGTTTTTATAATCAACCAAGTTTATAAAAAACCGGCCAAGTGCGTATCGTACTTTGCACATTTAGGGTTCCGAACCAACCGCAAAATTAAGTCGGTTTTAATAGGATAAATAAAAAAAAATGAAATAGAAAATCTGATTTATCAATACATATTAGTATTTATTGGTAAACACAGGTAATAATAAACATTATCACCAAATTTGAAGTTCATATGTGAATGGTAAGTTAAAAAATTCTTCGGAAAATAAATTGTGACAGACGAAGGACGGTCGCGTGAGTGAAAGCAATAGGGTTCCGTTTGTACCCTTCGAATACGGAACCCTATAAAAACATGTATCCCTTATTTTGAGTTTCAAAATTGAAAGTTACTTATCTCCATTTTTTCGATAATACGTGATAATGTGTTAATTGTAGCCACTTTATAAGGAAAACTTGCGGCTTGTGTCGTGCTGTACCCTTATCTGCAGCAAATCCCGAAGAGTTTTTATATACAGGACTAAATGGCTAGTAAAAAAAAGTTTTATAATAATATGATACCAGTTGTATGCCCATAAACATATATTTATCACATAATAAAATTACAAAAATAAATACAAACTCATAGAATATTCGGATATCATTTGAAATAATCTCAAATTAAAAATAAAGATGGACTTTTAGATTTGTGGATATGCGCTACCAATCATGTTTTTGCTGCGGTAGCGGAATGTATGAGATACTATTTGGACGTCTTTATTTCCCAGCTTCAGTTTACAGTCATTATCAGCACGAGCCAAGAAACAAATAGTGTACAATGCTATTTCCAATTCCGGCGATGTTCCGACGAACATGCTGTCAACTGGTTTATCAGCGCCATTCTGGTTAAAATGTAGCTTCATTACAGCTCCTTTCTGTAAATTAATATAATATGTAATGAAGAAGTTTGAGTAGTATCTCTAGCTACCATTAAATATTTGTCTAGTTACTAACATCACCAAAGGGCACGTATTTAAGGTATCCCAAATAGTTAATGCGGTTTGCTGCCTCTTCTTTAGCAAAATAAATCCAGTTGTGTAATCCTGCGCAGAAAAAAAAACATAAAATCATGTGTGGCTCCAAAACAAATTAAAATAATCATAGTTAAAATATACTTTACCTCTTTTCAAGTATTTTCTTACCTAAAACTTCACCATTCCTTAATTCGGAAACAAAGACATGTTCAAATCCAGAGCTGCTTATTTTCCCTTTGCCCCTTGAATATAATCCAAACCACAGCTGTTTCAGGAAATCACGCTGTTGTCGCGGATCTGGCGTGACATATCCTTAAAATAAAAGATCATTACTTTAAAGTTTCATCCCTCCTGGTCGAAAAAAGCTATTAAATTACTTATTAACAATTGACAATATTTCATAATTTTCAAGTCTTAATTCGAAAACCATTTCGATAGAAAGATGTTAAGTACACAAATAAAATATTTTCGGATTTTTTTCGCCTAAAAAGTGTAAACCGGATGGTGACATCACTTTCTCTGCACTATAGAGAGAGAGACCTTAGTTGTGATACGATAAAAAAGTTAGTTGTATCCGATTGTCAATTTCTGACATTCATTTTTTGACGTTGATTTGTTTTGTCAACTGTCACAACTTATTTATTGGATTTTCGGTTCTTTTCACGACGCTTATAATTTTGTCACTGCTTAATTCGCACGTTTTTAAGGGTCACAAAACACTGTCCTACTGGACTCAGATATATCTTCCAACAATTACGCACTTGGCATATTAGAACCGGACACCGATTTTTCTTTACTGGGCCAATGAAGACTTCAAAAGGTTTTTCTTAGGCTAACAGCACGAATCTGCCCCGTGTGGATAGCTAGATGATGGTGGAGTACACATCGGCAAGTGATAAGCATATTCCGACCCAAATAAGAACATCCTATATTGCCCACGCTGTAGGGTATGTGGAAGTCATACGAGACGCAGGAAAATGCATAGTGCAATGCTGAATTACTCCAGAGCAGAGCATTCGCACAAAACCTATAGTGCATATTGACGAAGATGATGTGACTATCCGATTGAATGCCATCACTCATGTCACATATGTCTCGCTTGTACGAGTATATAATCTAAATATTTAGGATTGTTTTTTGTAGGTATGTGCACAAAGAAATAAAGGGAAGAAATAGTAACATTTTTAATAACTGGTTTTATTACAATATGTACTCCTCCCTCCTCTTCACCCCAATTTGTAAAACTCCTCACGAAATCAGCATTGTGTACAATTAATGTAATAATAAATAATATGGACTGTAACAGATTCGGAAACAGATCTTTTAAAGCCACAGGGAGGCACATTGGCAAGTATATATTATCATCTGCCTCAAGTCATAAAAGGTCATGCACTTAGCCAGTTAGTCAAGTGAAACAATAAGCAATCTTATATACTCTTTATTATCGGTGATTGTAAATTTATCAAACCACAGGCTTGTGGCCTGTGGTTGTGCAGCATCATCTAAAGTATGTGAAATGTCACGTCGGATGAGCACTGCATATCTTGACATACATATGGGTCAGTTTTTGTTTCCTAGGAAGTGTCAAGAATCAATTCTCCATTGAGAGGATCGATGTTTCACATGAAGATGTCCTGAATATTAGAAAGTGGAGCTTGAGTTTTGCTTTGGCTAGTTGTCGCTTTCATCGCCTTCCAAAATGCTCTTCCAACTGAAACAATACATAATAATCAGTTCTATATCTACAATACTTTGTGTTATTGAGGTAAAGTTATTTGTTGTGTGGTGGTCGTGTGGCGAGATCGTTTCTTAAAGCAAATAAAAATAGAGAGTACTTACATTCAATGATCTTCATCTTCAGTAGAAATCGCATTTCAGAACGTGTTTTCGATTTGTTTTTAGAATCGGACTAGCTTTTACTACTTAATACCATAATTTTTATCACGAATATTTAAAATTTTCAAACCGCTAACGAAAAAAACAACTATAATAAGTCTCAAACTGTCACTACGGTCAGTGTCAATTATTGTCATATATCTTTTTTTTATTGCGGATCTGGATTCTTGGTGGGATGCTTGTTAGGGGTATGACGTCATTTTTTACTTACGCCCTTATGGAATGACCTATTTTTCAAAATACTTTTTTTGTATGAAAAATGCAGTTTTAGTGAAAAACAAAAAAACACGGGTTCCTTAAAATTTCACCTATTTTCTAACTAGTTCATAAAATTCAGTGGTTGAAAATATGAAATCTTGTCAATTATTAAGATGGACGTTTTCCACGACATACTTAACTTGCTGTTTCGTGCTAAGGATTAGTACCAATGGCACTTAAGCTTATTCAAGAAAGAATAAGGTAAGTAATATATCATATATGCATGAATTTCCTATGCCCGGAGCGTGCCGGAGCTAAGCCGGGCATAGGAAATGTATGCATATTAGATATGTCTAAAATGTTTAATGTACTCGTAATATGTTGATAATATATTTTTAGCGATTCTGGGAATACAAAAAAATGGATGTATGTATTTATTTCAATCTACCTATAGTACACAAGACAAACATATTGGTTTTACTGCATATAAAGTACCATCGACTACACAGTTAACTGACCATTAAATAGTAGACCTTATCGTCATCGTCCTAGCGTTATCCCAATACAGTTGCATCCTAAAGGATGCCCGGAGTCCGCTACCTAATCCCAAGAATTGGCGAAGGCAGTAGTTATCTCGTTGCAATAAGGTTCACGTATGGTCAGTTAATAATTGTGTCGTCATAGTGCCGTACCTCTGTCTTTCAAAAAAGTCATCAAGTGGCGAATGACGGTTGTAGACATAATGGCATCCATGAAGGCATTTTCTTCGTTTCTTTCCTGAAATGAAAAATAATTTAGTTTTAGATTTTTTGGTTTCAAATTGGGTGTCAAATGAAATATCTTGTACATTAGCTTATTGACAAAATTCTACTACTCGTATATAATACTCATTTATTATTATATTATTCACGTTTTCACTAACCTGTGGAGTAACATATTCATTAACCAGCGTATCCCTTTCGTAATTATCTAACAAAGGCAGGAATTTTTGAATCGTTGGAATATTCCAAGCTGCTTGTGTAACTGTGAGTAACCTGCGAATAAAGTTGTAAACAAGTCATCATCTATAATGAAAGATGAGCCATTTAATTAATTGCGTAGTGAGAAGATAAGGGACTAACGAATTTAGAATTCATACATACCTAACTATTAAAAATACACCGTGGGCATTTCTAAACCGAAAGATTTAAACCAACGATTTTAGAGCAAAATTATAGTATATAAAATTATATTACGTATAGTCCAAATACCCATAATTTAAGAGATATTAATTATTTAAAGCAAATCACAAGTTAAAAATCTAAATTCTAACACACCATAAAGGCGTGACGTAGCCATCTACCACTTTTACATGCAGACGCACTAACTGCATGGTTGTTAGCCAGTTTCAATTAATTAAGTTTGGTATCTATCCTACAAAAAGATTTCGGTACCGAAAGTTTTGTTTTGTTCTCAATCGCGAGAGTGCAAACTATTTACCTTTACTGATAACTGGTTGATAGTTTAAAATTGATGTCATTAAAATAACAATGCTCGCTCTCTTCTTTTTCTTTTTTTTTGAAACTGACTGTCAAAACCTCCGGCACGACCACGCGTGTGGTTTGGAACACTGGAATACTCTAAGAGTTTGCGCTCCAGTGAGATTGGTTGAGCGGTGGAAGGCTATCGCAGTGCTTTTTTCCGGATTGACTTCGATACGCCAAAGATTAAACCAACGACCTAGGTCAGTGATTGCCTCCTGGAGGTATCGCCGGATAAAAGTATACTTACAATGAGTTGTAAAGAGCGCGGTATCGTCCGCGAACAACCCCAGTTGCACTTTAGGGTGCCTGGGAATGTCGTTCGTGAATAACGAATAAAGAGTGGGAGAGAGCACGGAGCCTTGCGGGACTCCGACCCGGATGGGGTGTGGGTCCGAGTACGTTCCCTCTAGTCTATATCGAAAGCTTCGATCCCTGAGAAAATCTCGTATGGTGAGTACGAGTCTGTCAGGCATACCGAGATGATATAACTTGTATATCAGCCCGTTATGCCAGACCTTGTCGAATGCTTTCGCCACGTCGAGAAAGATTGCACCGGTCCTGAGCCCCTGGAATCGAGCGAAACCGTCCAGCACGTGCTCCGCTCGCTCTCTGTTTCTCGACTTGAAATTAATTAAAATCGCTCACTCTGAAGTAAAGGTTCACAAAGAAGCGGTCAATTAATATGATTTAATTTGTACTGAAATAGTAATTTAATTAAGACATATAATTGGACCCATGTCGATATGGCATTATTTACTCATACTGTCGTCAAAAATACGTGGTTTAAATCTTTCGGGTTATTGACACCCACGGTGTATAAATCGGCATTTTCTAAAAAATATTATGTACAGTCTATCGTACTTATTTACTACGATTTAGTAAGATTTGTTTGGTACTATACGAGAAGTTAAATATTTACGGTTGTGGCGCTTTATCTTCCTTTGATTGGGATGTTGTTTTCTCTTGATAATTTATAGTTACGTATTTTGCTGCATTATTAGTATCTTTCCTCAAGAGCTCTTCACTTAACGTTTGAAGTTCGGCATCAGTCGGAACATTAGAGCTGCTAGCCTGATTATTGTTTTTATTGTTATTCAGAATAGCACTTGGCAGTTGTGGAGTTACGGGTCGAGATGTCGGGGAAGTTACTATGGACGATGTTGAAAATGGAGGTATCGTAGAGGGCTGCACAATCGTTTGTCTATTGGAGCCAGACACAATAGAACTATAACTTTTGGTTGTTTGCCCTTGAGGTAACTTGGGTGAGGTTCCTTGTAAGATGGAGCTGTAAGAATGTGGCTTTGGGGTAACAACGTCATTATTGCTTTTGCTGTCAAAAAAATTAACTAAATCTTGTACTTGTCCAGGTCGTTTATGGTCTTGCTGAGTGTTATCTGACGGTTTGGAAGTGGTGAATTTTGGATTGACGAAGTCTCTTCTGAGAGGTGTGTTTGGTGGTTTAGCTGTAGTTTGTTGCGATGTGCTGGAAGGGTGAGGGCGAGAGGTTGAAGAGGTAGATGGTGCTATATAATCTCTTTTGCCCGTCGATAAGTGAGCCTGAGAATTAGGATTTACGGAATCTCTTTTTGGTGACGTCACAGGTTTAACAGTAGTTTGCTGGGAAGTACTAGATAATGATTGCGTCGAAAATGAAGGAGCCACATAATCTCGTTTGCCTGAATTTGATTGTGACTGCTCTTGATGTTGCAAGAATCCTCTAGTTTCGTGAAGTAAAAAATCCGAGTTTTGGTTGTATCGACGTTGTTTGTCAATCTCCAGACCTGAAAATCATAATTATTATTTGAGAAATCGGAAATAGTATCGAGAAGCACGCAGTAACAGTACGTTCCTAATATGCTTATAATAACATTTATAGAGGTGTCTACTCGTATTATTTTATCGAAATATCTTACATCGATTTTCATTTCACCGAAAACTGTTCAACGAATTTCATTAGGTTTTTTTTTTCTAATCACATAATCATCAATTCATTGCATTTTATATAATCGAACCACTTTTCATAGTTAATCGTTTCGAATCCGTCTCAGTTGTAGCGTAACGGTACATCGAATTTACCTTTCATAGAAATATTCGTTATTCATAGTATTAATTTAACGAAACTTGATTCACAGATAGTACGTTCCATATAGTATTCTTTCCACGAACAATGTTTCATCGAACAACCAAGCAAGCATGATTTTTCAAGGCGCATAATCTTTCTGGGCTTATATAAAAAAAATAACCTCGAAGATTAAGACTTCTAACCTATCCGCATTACAGTCGGTTTTGCCCTAACTGGTCTTTCTGGGCTTACTTAAAAAAAATAACCTCGACCTATCTGCATTAAAGTCGGTTTTACCCTAACAGGTCATTTGTACTTTTTAGGTTTTGGGTATTTTTGTTTTTGAGTACTTTTACACAGTAGGTACACCAAGAATCTGGGAAATTTTTAGTTTTAGTCGTATTATCAAGAATAGTAAACAGTGGTGAAATGATGTTCTAGGTAATAAGAATTTTGGGAACTGAAACCTTCGTTAAACCAAAATTATACTAAAGGCCATTCGATGAATGACTACGTCGATGAACAAATAAAATACTGAATTAAAATTCGATTTGTTGTTTCTTGTGTAAAAGGTAATTCGAGCAAATGTTTGAGCGATCTAACGAAGTTCGTTGAATGATTTCTAAGTGATAAGTAATAAAATTCTGCGAATAGTGTTATAGGAAACGATAATCGATGTAAAGATTTTCGGTAAAATGATGGATTCCCCATTTATAGATCTCTATTCAAAGTTATGATTTTATCTAGAAACAGTTTACGACCAATAATCAGGTGTAAATGTTTAATTCATAAGTACATACAATATAATAGTTTTATGTATAATATTTGTTTAAAAAACTTTTAGAAGCAAGATTTTGTTAATACAAACAAACATTTAGACAAAATGGATCGTCAATTACTTTAATTGACCTTCTTCAATATCTTATTATACGGAAGACTCTGATAAGCTCGTAGAATAATTTTAACCATAGTAGTTTTCATTAGGTACATAAAGGTATATCGTATATGTTACATGTACATGTCTGTATGTATTTTTTAGAATGGATTTGATATAAGTAAATAATGAATAGAGGTTTTCAGTACTTATAATTAAATGCCTGCACCGAATGTTTCTGTTTAGGCCAATAGTTGACTGGTAGAGAATGCCTAAGTCCGCCATTTTTACACACTACTTGAATTTTGCAATAATCTAAATATATAAATGTTTAAATAAATGAGAAACGCTAGGCTTGGCGACATGCCATTATGTAAGATATTATGCTTATATTGTTTATATTATTAAGATAGGAGTAGGTACTATGTGACGTCATGTGGTTAAGTAAAAAAGCGTTAATATTGGGTGATTTCAAACTTTTCAGAATAGGTGTCTTACGGTGACGGTATTCCAACTTTATTGAAACTGTTACATCTTTTTTACAATTTCATATTCCTTAAAGTGTAAATAATGGAACACTTTAAATTAAAAATTATAAAAAGGAAAATTAACTCTAGTTGAATGCTTACAAATTCAATAATAAATAGGTGTATAAAGCCTATGATACTTGTTTCCTCAACCTACTTCGCAGAACATTAAACAGCTAATGTACTCAAATAAGATCCAATAATAACTCACACTGACTTATTTGGAAACACAAGCCAATCATCAAAATCACGATATAAAGATTATTACACATTTTCACTAGTAAGTGTGCTTATATAAAAAAAATCTCACTGTTAATAATGTTATTATAATGAGGTTACGTTGATGACTAGATTGACCACTTTGGCTAGTGCTCTCCGGTACGACCGCTTTGTTCGCTATATTATGTGCCAATACAGAGACGACACCGAAACTTCATCTTAACGCCCTACTTGCGTGTACTTGTGCCACATTTACAGCCACAGACTTAAAACTCGACATGAACCGCGTGAAACAAAATCGTTTTATACGTTTTATTGTAATTCAGAACGACTCAACATTATTTTATTTTAAATCAATTGAGGTACTTCAATGTACTTATTTAAGGATTTTTTACCATTAGTTACAAGAATCTTCTATAGCAAAAGTGGCAGCACAAAATTTGTTAGAATAGAATACATAGTTTACCAAGGTAAAATTTAAAAACCTAATCTTTTTTTCTTTTCAAAATATAACGTTATATTACGAGATTCACCACTGATAAAAAAGTTTTCGCTAAATCATGCGTTTAATTATTTTGAGGTAAGTACAAAATGTGTGAGTTTAATTATTAACGAAATTGTACCATTTTTATTGCTCTATTGATTTTCATTATTTGAAATAGTTCTTTACGTAATTGTATATAAAGAAGTATATTAAACAGTATTATATCAGGTACAAAACGTGTACAATATCTTTTATATTCTACAAGAGCCAGCGAAATGCATTAGGTACACGTACATGTAGGTTTATACATTTTTCGTTATAGCAGGGTAACGTAATTTTTTTTGTCCATATTCCGACGTCTACTTTAGCCTAGTTGATCTACCTACGAAACTGGAGGTTCCGGGTTTGAATACTGGTCAGGACAGTTATTTGTGTGATTAACTCGAATATTGTTCCTGAGTCTTGATATTGTCACCTAAGTACCCATAGTACAAGCTGTGCTTAGTTTGGATACTATTACTTATTCTGTGGTTTGGGACTAGGTCGATTTGTGGAAGATTGTTCACAAATATTTATTTATTTAATTTATGTATTATTCATTATCATATTACTGGCGCAAGAGGGTGTTAACATTTTGCAAGTTTAACATTAGTTTAACTTATACACCCAATTGATCTTGGCAACTCTGGCTGCCAGAAGTTACCATTAATACGAGCGAATAGAGATCTCATAATGTAGGTAGCTAACCTAACTACGCGCTAATAAAATTTAAGGTATTATTTTTATCAATGAAATGACCTTGTTTAATGAACAGCTACGCTTCCAGGCACTCGTGACCCCGAGGGGAACCAGTGTTAGTTAGACCACTAATTATTACTAATTTAATTTACTTATCATTTAAGAATATTGTTTACCAATTGTGTGAAAAGTATACAAAATATACCTAACCTAACGCTAACGAAGACGTTATAATCAGTTATACTAGAGAGAGTTAAAATAATGTTGCAGTAACTGGATGTGAAGTCTGGGCATCATTTTATACAAGATACAAGTATTATATTCATAGGTAAAGCCCGACCAGAAATATTTATTTTAGTGGAACTAATTTCTTACACTGGCAATAATTTTAATGATAGGCCGACACTGTTGTCAGTGTCACTGGGGTAGTTTATTTGAACAATACTATAGCTCGACCATTCGACCATTGTCAAGAGGGCGCTAATAATCTGATTTATATGGCAAGAGACTAAATGACATTTTGACTTTGTTGACCTGCGCAGGCTCGCGCAACTAGGAACAAAATTTACAAATTGTCACTTTTGTATGGAATTTGGTCAAAAAATAATGGCGGATACTGCTATCTCGCTCCCTCAGTTAATCCATCTCAGTCACATGTCAATGTCACCCTTGTCACTTCCGTTCAACTTGAGTGATCGCCATATTGTTTCTTTGTTGATCAGTTCGTAGTGTGGCTTGCAGTTTGTTATTTTGGTATTTATAAATGGTAGAAACCTTAATTTAAAGTGAAAAAGCATGTAGTAAGAAGGCAGTGTGTTTTTCAACATGCCACGGACTATTTCAGCCTAAAGGGTATGTGTTATTTGTGGTTTTCGTGCCGGTCGAAAAGATGACGAGAAAAGGAAATTAATGGCAAGATTTTCTTTAGATCACGACCGGTAAGAAATGAATTGGAGATTATCTATTAATATGTATCACAGCAAGTTACATGTAAGCAAAATAAGAAGCGTTATTTGCAATTTAGATTTATTCGTATACTATACATACTAGTGTTGGCTGTAACATATCGATACCTAGCTTATCATATAGAACTCTGGTATTTTTCAGTTGCAGACAGTGGGTGAAAGTGATTGGCAATGAAGATCTAGCCTACGTTCCGATTGAGAAGTTGAATGAATTAAAATTTGTTTGTGGTGGTCACTTTCAACCCAAAGATTTTAACCGAAAGAAAAGTCGTCTAAAGAGATGGTTAATATATTTAAAGCAACAAAACTTTATACTTTTTTTATTTTATTGATTTCTACCCACTGCGGAATAAGCGCATGGACGTCGTAGTATAGTCGTCATAACCTAACCAGTTGAGAATGGATTCAAACCCCAATGTTAATAAAGGAGCATCCATTATTAATGTGAAGTGTTTTTGGCAAAATTCGATCCCCTCCCGCCAAAAACATCTCACGTATATAATGGACGCCCTCTAACTGGGATTTTTATAAAAATGGAACCCACGAGGTCACTAGTCATCGTTTATCGATATCGATATCGTTAACCGTACTAAATCAGTTACATCCCTATCGCGCTGTTATGTTGGCATTACCTATTTCCTTTTTTTATTTTATTGTGGTACAGAATGTTTGGCCAAACTCTACGTCAATGTCATGCAATGACAATGTCACTGTCTCTTAGAACGTAGTGGTTATATTCTCTTTGGACCTGCGAGCTCTGATGTCCATTTTGAAATGTTTTGCAGCGAAATAGTTTAATTTCACTAGCGTTTTTTAAAGCAGTTTATTAAATATATTATTAATAAGGTTTTGGGCATCTTTTGTAAATTATCATTTAATTTTCAACACTTTACTACTATTGAAATAAACTGCAACTGTGACATTGACAAGTCTGACAACCTATCATTATAATTGTTGCCAGTGTATGTGCCATGGCGCATGGTTATTTATTTTTGGTCTGTAATGAAACTATTTGTTTACGAAACATTTCAAAGTTTACACACACTCTTATCTAACAAGTCAAAATATCATAATTCCGACTATACTGACATTACTGACCTACTGCCATATATATATATATATTTATAATGTGTCATATATTTCTGAACGGGCTTTACCTATTATTAAGTTTCAAAAGGTAGCCACGATTTATAAGAATAGGTATTGATTTACAGAATGAAGTTGTTTAAGCCTAATCAAAAAGGTAATTAAAATTTAATTCGTTTTTTGAAAACCACTAATTAAAATTTGCAAAATTGATTAAACGCTTTCGATCATAAAGTGGCACAACTCTATCGATTAATCGATTCCTAGTTGGCAGCCTTGGTTGACTCGACCTTATTTCATTCATTCGTTCCTGCCAAACAAACTTGCCTGTCAGTCCTGTCACTCCTAGCTGTCACTAATTACTGAGAACACAAATAAACCGGACAATTTGAAAATGTGAAAGTTAATTTTATTATTCAAAACGTACATTACGTACGTTTCCTCCACAACTGTGATATTCTTTAAAAACCAATACATATCCTTTAAAATGACAAATAAATTGAATTCCTTGGAGTTATTTGTTTACTTCAGTTTGTGGATTTTTGCTAACTTATTTTCATTGTTTAAGTTGTTCCAGGTCCAGAGTGGTAATATTTTTTTATGTTTCTTACAATATTACTTATTTAATTTTTGCGCCTTTGAACATGATATCAATATAATTAGGGTGCCTAACACATGTTTTTTTTAAATATTCTTAATCTAATTCAATTAAATACAACTATAGGATAGCTCTCACTTGTGTGTTTGTTTGTTGCAGAATTGTTTGGTAATAATGAAAAACCCGAGTGGCCTGACTTGGTGGACGGCTGGAGCTTTTTATCCAGGCATAGAGATATATCAGATCTTGAGTGGAACAGCTGGAAATATTTCTTTCAAAGATCTTGGTACTACCTGATATTTCAATTTGTTGTGTCTGAAACGATCCGCTCATACGAAATAAAGTACTTGAAATATTGGTACATACTATCAAGTATTATTTATATTGTTACATACACAGGCGTGAAACAAATGGGCCTTATATTTTTTCAACCTGTTTTGTATCTATCAATAATATTTTTTGGGGGTGGAAAATCCATTGTGTGGATAATAAGCATTGCCTTACTTTTTTGCTTTAATGGACTGAAGTATAATAACTACTTCTGGGATATTTTTGATGCTGAACATTTTTATGATGAAGAGATATATTTAACATTGGTCTGCATATCATGGATTGAGTTGAGGTGCATCAGTTACTGTATTGACTATATTGATGTAAAACATAAGCTGAATCTTACAAAAGTTGATATTGTGTCCAACATGCTAAGTTACATTTTCTACTTGCCGCTAATGCAAACTGGACCTGTAGTACTATATGAAACGTTTGAAAAAAGCTTACAAGTGAAGAGAAATGATGTAACAAAGAAATTGAGAAGATTCATATGGGACATGGCTCTATTTACGTTATACACCTTCCTCCTGGATTTGGCTTTTCACTATATTTACTTTTACGCCATGCAGAATGAGATAGAGGTAAGAATGTGTAAAAAAATAATACTTCTTTCATAAAGTTTATTATTGATTAATAATTACTTACAGGATATAATGTTACAGGTTTTGTTGCATACCTTAAAAATCTTCATTTAGTTAATGGAAATACTTATTTAATGTTATACTTATTATATTTGCTACATATGCTTGCATATGTACCATACCACATGTAGATTGTATCACCATATTTACTTTTCCCGAAACAAGAATACAAATCAGTTGTAAAGAAAGATCCCCTTTTATCTGGGCTTTATTGTTCTTGTGGATTGGGTATTGTAGTATGAAGATCTTTTAAACTGCCATGGTAATGCCAATAAAAAAAATCTACTGACTTATCAATATTTAATGTGAGATGGTTTAATGGACCTTTATAAAATCGAACCTTAATGATCAACTCAATTTACAGCCATACTTTCACTGGATGACTTCAAAGGTACTTAACACTCATGTACAGTACTATATTATAAATCCATTGGCATATTATTAATTTATACATTTACTAGCGACCCGCCCCGGCTTCGCACGGGTGCACTATTTAATGGATGTTATTATACATATGAACCTTCCTCTTCAATCACTCTATCTATTAAAAAAAACTGCATCAAAATCCGTTGCGTAGTTTTAAAGATTTAAGCATACATAAGGATATATGGACAGAGAAAGTGACTTTGTTTTATACTATGTAGTGATATGTCGTACAAAATTCATTAAAACTTATAAACTAAAAAACTTTGTCTGAATGTTTGTGTTGTTTGTTTGTGAGAACAATAAATGTTCACCATTATCAACACTAATAGCCAAACCTTAATATGTGCTAATTGGTATTCTATTACCACACACCACACCTACACCACAAACCACATTTTAGGGATAACTAGAGTATTCTATAATGGAGAGGAAATTTGTTTGCATCAGTGAAACTGATTAATAGACTAACTACAGCCCTACATGGACGAAGTCATGGTAAAACGGTAGTTGTTTAAAAAAATATTATGTATCATAATTCAGAATTCTATATAAGTTTCTCCTGTCCGAACATCTACCAGAATTAATAATAAAACCATTAAATGTGTTATCTTTTACTGCAGGCTATCACTGAGTTACCCACAATGGCTCTATGCGGCGGAGGCCTCTGGATGGGTTTGGAGTTCCATATGAAGTATGTCATATTTTACGGCACTACGTCAGCGTTCGCGCGACTGGACAACATAGACGCGCCCCCTAACCCGCGCTGTATAGCCAGGGTGCACGTGTATTCACACATGTGGAGGTACTTCGATGTGGGACTGTACAAGTTTTTAATAAAGTGAGTATTCTTTTGGGCTACGGATCAAAACTTTGACATACAACAGTTCATGGTGTAACAAACTCAATAGTTAACACAAAAATAAAGTTAACGGTTAGTTGTCTGCCGCATCAATCTCTTGCTATGCTACGTTCGTGACAGCTCTTAGCTGCCTAAAAAGCAGGGGCGTATTATAAAATACACCCTGATTATCCTTCAGAAAATTGCGGTTTTGCCGTCTCATACGTGCAGTGAAAAAATGCTATAAAAAGGACATATACGTACACATGCTGGCGGAAACGCTGTTCCTAGTGATTGATGAGCCGTGGGCCGCGGCTCATTGTGGTCCTAGGCTAAATCAATACACCGCTGCCTAGAAGCAAAATAAGCGGGATATTACAGTAGTGTAATGTTTGTGTTGGTCCAGTAAACCAGTTACCGGGTTCGGTTCCCGGTCTGTTCCTCTAATGAACTTTTTTTTGAATGTGTAGGTATCATGATTCAAGATATTAATTAATTCTATTTAATTTCAGATACATTTACAAGCCGAGCCTCAATTTAATACCAAGATATATTAATTTACCAGTTACACTTCTTAAATTGGCAGCATCATTCAACACATTTATATTTATCTTTTTCTGGCATGGAACTGTTTGGGACATATTTGTTTGGTCTACTCTCAACTTTATAGGCATCACATTAGAGCAACTAGGCAAATCTGCTTCAACCACGGAAACTTATAAATGGTTCAAGAAAGAAGTTCTACGATCAGATGAAATGGAAATAAGATTCTTAGCCATAGCTTGTACCCCTCTTTTAGTAATGTCAGCCATATCAAATTTCTACTTATTTGCGGGTAGTAAAGTCGCCAATATATTTTTTGCTTGTTTCCTACAACCATCGTCGTGGAATTCTGTTATTGTAACTTTGGCTATGTACAGTTGTTGCCACGTGTCTATAGCCTTGCAGAATGTCCCGTCCAGGACCGATGTCAAAGAAAGAGACTCGAATTTAAAGGAAAAAATAAGCAGAGAATCTGTTTGCAGCATTAGATAGCAGTCATAAATTTAGAATTGATGTCAGCGTCTGCGAGATAAGTTTACCTGTGGCTCCTATATAACTAACGAATAACATCGTTAGATATTGGTATTTTTAAAATAAGACTACGTCCTCGAAGAGTTAACAGTAACAGTTAATCAGTCATGACTTCGTATTCCAATGTATTCTTTAATATGATGCGCAGAGATATGCTCGGAATTTTGTAACAAAAATATTGACGATATTCTTTGCATGACAAAGAATTCGCGGACCTCCGTGTTTACGCTTACGAGGCAATTAAAAAGTAAACAATACCTGTTAACAATCTTATTTATTATTAAATTAATTGTATCAATAATGAACAGTATTAAAACGCAATTAATTGATACAGGTTAGAGCCTTTAAGTAGTAAATAGGAATGTGTGTGCATGGCTTCTATGAGATCGTTGGGGTCGCCCGCGACGCCAGCTGCCTTGTGCACTTGTATCATCTCCTGGCGAGTGAACACATCCTTGCCTAACTGGTGTGCTCGCCGCGTTAACGCGTCTAGAAATTTCTTTAACTGAAAAATAAATATACATATTTAATAATTGATATATATCATGGCCATCAAAGGCACAATCACAAAATTCATTTTTTTAAATTAAAAAGTTATTCATTAGATGCCCAATATTGGGAATAGGTTACCAAAGAAGGTCCTCAAAATGATTCTCAGTGTGCTTGAACTTTTTAGTCTAATATAAGTAATATTAGGAATTCGTTAGTAAAAATGTGGCTATATTTATAACAAAGTTTTGGTTGTGAATAAGTTTTAACATTTAGCTACTGTGTTACCTTAAAGCTAATTGGTCCTGTCGGTAATGTTTACCCGTGTCAAGAATATCCGAATAATATTTAGTGCCTGTGACAATTATAGTCGTGTTTAGATATTTTTGACTCTGGTTCTGCTCAGATATAATTGTTTTCGGATGTACCTGCGACAAGTTCGTCTATTATTTATATTTTATAATAAAATGTAAAATAAAAGTGCTTACTTTATTCCTAGAGCTGACACCTGATCCATTGATTGAGCGAGATAATTGTATGTTTCCAAATTCGTCACTAAATGTGTCTATGAGGCTGTGTTTCAATAAGCTGATGACGTCGTTGGCATCTTGGACCGTAGCCTCCTCTCTTAAACCTGCCCTAGCTCGCGCCTAAAACAACATTCGATTTAACAAAGAACAGGATGCTTTATGTTGAGAAAGAGACCTGCTTTTTGTCTCTTACTGTCAACTCATCGAATCTTCCAAATCAATGAAGGGTTGGCAATGTACAGTCAACCAATTTGATTTCTGGGCCACTTCGTACCTTATTATAGTGACCCTTAATATGAGATCTACGGCGTTTTTTATATTAATTTTCACTGTGACAAGGTACGAAGTGGCCCAGAAATTAAATTGGTCGACTGTACATGTTACTCGTCCATAGGCTACGGTGTCCGTCTACCACCAAGCGGGCCGTAAGTTTGCAACCATTGTTGTAACAAATAAAAACGACGATGAATAGAAGAAAACAGGAGTTGTAAATATACGTAGTCTTGCCATAAATTCTGTCCTATATGAAATGACATTTATTTTGAAAATAAAAGAAAGTTTATAAATAAATTAGGGTTATTTTTATTAATTATACTATACAGATTGTATAAAATAAAATATTTATTCAAAATGTCCACCTTTTACTTTAACACACTTCTTTAAACGGTCCGGCCACTCGTCTATGACGGCACGGACGGTATCGATGGGTATTGAAGCCGCTGCCCGCACTAAATCTAACTTCAGAGACTCAACATTGCGATGAGGTTTAGAGCAGGCTTTCTCCTCCAAAATATTCCACAGACCATAGTCCAAGGGGTTGATATCCGGGCTTCCTGAGGGCCAATCTTCAGCCGCAATAAACTCGGGTAAATGCGTCGCTAACCACCGTTGCGTTGTCTTAGCTTTATGTGCAGGGGCAGAGTCTTGTTGAAATATCCAGTGCTTACCGGCAAATAAAGTATCATTTAGCGGCTTAACAACTCTCTTCAAAATGTCTTTTTGATAGTTCGTAGCACGTATTTTTACCCCTTGTTCACAAAAATGAAGCTCTGTGACGCCTTC
Source organism: Epiblema foenella (assembly GCA_963556455.1). Classification (NCBI taxonomy): domain Eukaryota; kingdom Metazoa; phylum Arthropoda; class Insecta; order Lepidoptera; family Tortricidae; genus Epiblema; species Epiblema foenella. The sequence continues at coordinate 14,443,691 of OY747102.1, forward strand.
ATAGGATACTCCACACCAAACCATGCCATATGCAGGATGGTGGCCTCTTTCTACCCTTGGAACTTTTTCAGAAGCTTCTTGGGAACTGTGAGCATATATTTTATCATTTTGGCGGTTGAATTTTTGCTCCACAGTAAAGATTTTTTCATCTGTAAACAGAATATTACGATATCCGCCCTTTGCATGCCGCGACCATAACACTTTAGCTCTCGTCGCTCTTATTTTCCGTAGGGCCGCTGTCAATCGCTGACCTGTGCTCCGTCGATAAGCCCCAAGCTTAAGGTCTTGTTTTATGATACGGGACATAGTTCTAGGGGGAATTTTCATTTCCCTAGCCATGATTTTCTGCTTGCGTAGCGGATTTCTCCGAATTCGCTCAGCTACCGCTTTAATCGCTGCCGGTGTCCTTGTTTGCCGTGGTCGACCGCTCCTGGGCCGGTCGTCGACTAAACCGATGTCGTTGTATCGCTTGATGGTACGATAGATAAATTTCTTTGTTATATTCAAAGGTTTCAGCAGTTTGAAAATGTTGTTCACTTGCTTGTTACACTTGTATAACGCTATCACTGCGACACGATTCTCTTTGATGCCCCACTCCATCTTCAGGGAAACGATACCTGGAGCCAAATATACTTTTTCTGACAGCCAAATGTCTATTTAAGCATAATCAAGAAACAAAAGTACATCGAACGTACCATTATTAAATTTAAAATGGCGAAAAAGTTGGGACAGAATTTATGGCTAGACTACGTATATTGCAGAATGAAAAAAATGTATCGTTAAAATTAAAAATCTCGTTACTTGTTGCTAATAACAGTGCCACGTAAGTTGCGTGCTTGAAGGACCATCATCAACGAGACATTGTCTAGGTACATACAATATCTCGTTCTTACGCCGGTTCTTCTCGAGGCAGGGGTTTATATTACGAACCGGTGGTAGTTTTTTGACATTCATGTATATGTAACATGCCTAAATTCAAGAATAAATAACTTTTGACTTTGTAATAAGGTTCACTGTTGATCAGCGAACTGAGACAGTTCCAGTCTGTACCTACTTGCGTTAACCTAATGCAGGCTTCAAGTTGCCGAGTAGTGATAGGCGCCCCGTCGTCTTGGTGATTTTGACGTAACTCCAAATAGAACTCCTGCAATACGTTTGCCGCATCGTTGCTCAGTTTCGGGTGAACGTATCTCCTCGCGTAGGCGATGTACTTCCGCAGTAACACTAGTGGCAGCGTATCTATTACTTCGCCAGGTCTTAGTCGCAGTCGTTTGCTGTGAATTGAATGGAGTAAAAGATTGTTTAGGATACCACAGAGACTAACACGTAAGATCATAGATTGTTTGTTTTTTGTTCATAGCATAGGTAGAAGTGGGGAGCTCTTTCGTAGATTGATTGAACGCGTATAGTCAAGGAAATCGAAAAATATGCCTTTTTAGGGTTCCGTACCCGAATGGTCCAAACGCAACCCTACTGCTGTCACTCACTTTACTGCAGACTGTACTTTTTATCCTCAGGCAATCAACAATTAATTGAGGCGGTCCAATTAGCCCCAACACGACGGGTTTATCTTGTGTAGATAGTTTAGGATTTGCTATGACCACCTTTTGTGTCCATCATGAGATCAGCTCGGCAGTACATAATATTGAATTGTCACCGAACTTGCATAAGTATGCCACAAGTGGCTGGTAAAATCATTTTAAATTTTGCTAGCTTTACCTACATACTTAAATAAGAACAGGCCCCTATTTCACAAGTTGACATATGTAGGCATCGATTTAAAATACCCTAGATACACTATCACCTACAAATTCAAGACGAAAAAGTGTCCAAGCCGGCTGAGCCGACATTGTGAGTGTGTGCGTGTTAGATACACGCTAAACGAGCGTAAGTCAATTGGGATCAATTATTTTTTTTTCAATAGTGAGCCTTATGTCACCAGCGTAACGTTTTACTTTAAATGAGAGCGTTTGGCGATTACGGCATTTCAATTTTGTTCACGCACATTTTCCACTGATTGTGTTGGCAACATTGGACATACATTGGAACAGAGTCGGTATCGTGTACCGTGGAGTCGAAAATGATTTGTTTAAAATAGGTAGGTGGTAAACAAGCATACGACGTCAGACGTTAACGTCGATTTATTATAAATAGTAATGATAAATCGATTTATTATGTTGTGTTGTTTTTTAATTTTTATTATTTTAATGAGTGTTACTTTAGAACTCCGTAGTTTATGAACCGATTAGGAAAATTCTTTCTTTGTTTGGAATCATATGTTTGAAGCATGTTGGTCCCGTTGTTGCCGTAAACTAGTTCTGATGATGGTATCCATGAGGAATTGAGGGAAATCCTCAAAAAATCAGGGAAAACATATAGCGATTTTAGTTTTTCGGTAACAAATCGAGCATTTGCATTCAGAAAGTAGCATTTGGAGAACAGAAGCTGATGACGAAGACCATGGATGGGACCATCCAAAAGTGTTTGTGTGTGGCGCTAAGATATTTCGATCAAGATACTCAAGCGACTATGACAAAGCCACTTTAAATGGTTCTACTGTAATTTCATGTTATGTTACCATTAAATTAAAGCAGTCCTAAATTTAAAGCAGTTAATCGAATAAGTTATACTTGAAAGAAGAAATAGAATATTATTATCTGTAACACATTATTTTTAAAAACAAGGTTTAATTTACAAAAATTACACTGAATCAGAGTAACTTGTATACATGATAGTGTCTCAAGCTTTGAAATCTTTATTTTACATTTGGAAATGATATATAGGTAACATACCCCTCACGTTACTAGAACATATCTTTCTACAAATAGTCATAAATCATTTAATACTTTTTATTCACTTTGTTTTAGATAAACGCTAATATTTTAATTTATCGTTTTTACCAACTTACATATCTACATACACACTCCATAGGTGTGTGCTAATAACAAACAATACTTGTAAACTTTCATAAAAAAATTAGTCAGTCTGCGACTCCATTCCTTCGAAGTTTTACTATAGTCCGATTCATAGGTCTCCCGTTTCGTTTCGATATACGACTCACTCAACGTGAGGGAAAGAGACAGTAGTATAGCTGGTCGTGTGTCTGATATTATGATAAAATAATTGTTATAAGCGCGTTAAAGCTTAATATAACTACAAATCAATTAAATAATGAAACTTTAAATAAATACTCACCGAAAATACGAAATTCCATCCTTTTTTAACGTCGTTAACGTGTTGTTTTTGCATTTTTTTACGGAGCACATGGGCATGTTGACTCGCCGATGGCTAGCGCGCGACTCTGAGCGCAAGAGTGCTTAAAAGGCATTTAAGTACTCTTGAGCGCGGACGCTTTTGACAGGCGGATAGTGCATCTAGGGTATTTTAAATCGATGTATGTAGGCTAACAAATCGACAATTTTCATGTGAAAACTGTTTCACCAACTACCTACATTGTAATGTTTTTTGACAACTGTCGCGCCTGTCAGCTTTGGTGAAATAGGGGCCAGGTCAAGATAAATAAAAGCTTGTAATAGTAAATTTTGATGCAAGTGCGGAAGGACATTTTGCACGAGTCCCGAGTTGTCTTGGCCCGAGCCGTACAAGGTCAATTTAACTTTTAATTGACAGACTTTTTTCAACATGCCATGGTAGTCAGCATTCAGCCAAATCAAAAACTATTTTGGAATAGGTTTTATGTCACACGGTCGTTTAATTACATTTAATTATAAAAAAAAAGTTTTTGATTTAACAAATAATTTATATTTGGTTTATTTGTAAATAACTGTATTAGCGAAAACAGGCAAGCATTTATTTATTCATCCAACGAGGCGTTCTTACATAATACTCTATTACTCGGAGGTCTCGCATAATACTCGTTTCCGGTCATTGGTCTAGTCAATAAGTCAACTTTTATAAAACAGTTCTAGATTTTGTAATATTTTATAACCTTTTAACTTGTCTAATATGCATTTTTTATGTTCTAAATATAATAGAGGTATATTTTTATCTCCAAATGCTTTATTATATTAATAAGTAAACTGATTGAACCTAAATTCTTTAGTTGGATGTATAGCTTGGACACACAGTCAATTTAAAAAAAATGGAAAAGTAAAAAGCATTAGTGCGAGAAATCCAATTTTGCACACGATATACGGCTACATAAAGTACCACTGTTTGAGCAACTGTATTAAAAAAGTTATTTGTTTACGTTTCCTTTACTGTAACTTACACAAATATTGTGAAATTTCATTGATAGTAGAGATATTCCTATTGCTCGAAACCTCAAACGGAACGAACCGGGTGATAACCTCATTTTTTGAAGTAGGTTAATTAACACCGTTGATAATATAATCATCTTGAATTCATTTAACACTAGGTACTGTGTATAATTTAGGTAATCAAATTTAGGTAGTCGTTAATTTGAACATCGAAATATTAGTCGCGTTGGTTGCTATGCTATGAAGGGGCTAGGCCTAGGTATTGTGTGAAATTAAAGGAATTAATTTTACATGTTGCATAAATTGCCTGCCATTAATCTAAACGAAACTTGATTGTTATATTGATCATCAATTCATAATTCATCATAGGTTAATATTAAAGGCATGATAAAAAAAAATCATAATGATTCTTCTTTCAAAAACAAAATTATCGAAATCTACACCAATCTAAACTAACTGAAATTTACCTTAGAGAAGCATCATTGTCACTTTGGCTCGTGTTGATGGTCGTATTCAGAACATTTTTAGCGGAGTTTTGTCGTTTATGTCCGGAATGTAGCGCCAGCACGTGTTCGGACAACATGGCGTCGATTTTCTGGAAAAAATATTGATCTATTGTTAATAACAATAGGAAGCTTAAGACTCTAATTGGTAACTATACCCATACCCACCTCATCTGGTTGATCCAACAGTATGAATACAAGGTCGAATCTTGATAACAGTGCAGAGTTGAGTTTCAGATTTTCTGCGACAGTCTTAGCTCTGTAAATTAGAATTTTACTTTAAGTACATAAAAAAACCATTAAATACTACTTTGTGATTTTTATTTTTACAAAATTAATAAATTTATTAAATTAAATTTCTTGTCACTGTCACGATCGATGAATCACAAAAAACGTTACGAGATTCCCATTGGTTAATAAGTCGTTACTGTACCGACTTTGTTCAACATTCGCATCCGCATTAGCTCCGTATTGATTTTTGCAGATGCGGATGTTGAATTTAATGCGGAAGTTCCACCGTTGCGGATGCGGATATCCGCAACACCCCTGTTCCAAAGCTTTCAACAGACTGTGTTGTATGGTATGCTTACTTATTATAGCTGCCGCCTGCAGGATTGGCGGCGGCAAGTACTGTGGCGCGCGCGGCCAGACTACAGACCACGCCACCCTTGGCCACACTCACTCGACGTTGTTCCATAGCTTCTAAAAGGCTGCTGTGGTGTGCTGTCATCTATAATGAAACATAGATTATTCAAATTACCATACACACTTCAAATAGTTTTACCTTTGGCTTGGCGGATCCAAATCGTGAAGGGTAGTGGTGCAAGAGCGGGCTAAGTGACGACATATCGTGTCGGAGGACTTGAAGGCCAAGACCCACTTCGGATCAGTGACCCATTGTAATTAAGTTAGTTTGGCTTGGCGGACCTGTTTTTAAGGTTCCGTACCCAAAGGGTAAAACGGGACCCTATTACTAAGACTTCGCTGTCCGTCCGTCTGTCACCAGGCTGTATCTCATGACCCATAATAGTCAGACAATTGAAATTTTCATAGATAATATATTTATGTTGCCGCTATAACAACAAATACTAAAAAACAGAATAAAATAAATATTAAGGGGGCTCCCATACAACAAACGTGATACTTTTTGCCGTTTATAGATAACTAGCAGCGCCCTGCGGTGTTACCTGCGGATAAAAGGTAGCCCATGTCCTATTCTGATGTCTAAGCTACAATACTGGAAAGTTTCATAGAGATCCGTTCAGTAGTTTTTGAGATTAAGCGGAACATACATCCATCCGCACAAACTTTCACGTTTATAATATTATTAGGATGGTACGGAACCCTTCGTGCGCAAGTGCGACTCGCACTTGGCCAGTTTTTTATTACAGGAGTGTTGATGCTGATCAGACCACGTTTCATCCCTTCCTATTAATAAATTCTAAAACCACTCAAAACGAACATGGACTTAACCTGAGGTTAGGCAAACAATAGATGTGTATATATTTAAACTCTAAGTACAACCGACACTAAACAGAACTGCATATTAATTGATGTACGATCAACCAACATGAATACGAGATCTCTAGCGGCTTTCATATTGATTTTCACTGTGACAAGGTATGCAGTGGTTCAGAAATCAAATTTGGTAGACTGTACCTTGTCAAGTTCATCAACACAGCAAACTCCTTTATCCGCCAGCACTAAAGCGCCGGCCTCCAGAGCGAAGTCCCCACCGGCTTCACGCCCTAAGGCGACGGTCAGACCGCCCGCGGAAGCGGAAGCTCCGCACACGTAAACACCTGAGTCACAAAATACAAGTTAAGCAAAGGATGAAGCGGCGCAACCACTGACTTTGCTATCTCTGTCTCAATCTTACATTAATGTAGATAGTATCGGTAATTGAACAGCCGAGTGAGCTTACTAGCAGGCAGAAAAGGTAAGTATAAGGTACTTTAAAAAACACGTAAAGTCTTGGTTACACATCATACAGCGTGCGCGACGCGTTGAGTGGGCGACCGGTAGTCGCTGGAACGTACGGAAACAGGTTAGCGACGCCACACGGCAGGCGCATGGTGTCCTGCTTGCCTCGCGCACGCTGTATGACCAAGCCTTAATAGTATAGTGACCGAATTTCTCCCAGCACAGAGGCCCCCTAATACTAAAACCATAAGGTTTATTTTACTTCCCAGCAATATTGGCCGCGGCCGGCTGCAGGAGCAACATCACAAGTAGTAGTATAGACGGGAAAGAACCTTAGAACTAAGGGTTTAAAGAGAGTTTTATTTACCCCATGAGCCGCGCCTGCCTCCGGTTCCCGACTCCTAGCACGTGCGGGCCCTGCATGAGCCCGAGAATCAGCACTGCTTTCACCGCTTCGTGTCTGAATATCGCCGGGCACAAGCGGAAATGACTTTATAACTAAGATCATAAGTTTCATTTCATCTGCAGTTGTAGCAACGGTCTGCAGCTGCCACATTCTCAGTCGTGAGCACGGTTCAAGTAGTGGCAGGCTGAAAAGAACCTTACATCTAAGGTCCTAAAGTCTATTTCAGCTAGTGGAGCAGCATGAGCCGCGGCCTGCAACAGCTTTGACTTCCCCAGCCCCAGGTCGCTGATCACCAGCACGTGCGGGCTCGCCCGCGGCCCGTCCTCGAGCTCCGTGCCGCCCATGAGCCTAAGGGTGGGTTGCACCAAACCGTCTGTAATCGTAAGCGGTGTTTGTTAAAATCTGATTGTATGGAAAGTTTGACAAGTTTTTATGGGATGATAGCTGCCGGCGCCATATTTGACGATGACCGGCCTGTGATCGTATGTTGGTGCAACCGACCCTAAGAATCAGCCCCGCAATCACTGCCTCGTGCCCGAATATCGCCGGACACAGGCGGAAATTAACTTTATAACTAACTTCATAAAGTTCATTTCATTTCGCAGAGCAATGTGAACAACGGTCTGCAGCAGCTACATTCTCAATCGGAGACACGGCTCAAGTAGTAGCATGCGGAAAATACCCTTATATAAAAGATGATAATGTCTATTTCACCTCGTGGAGCAGCATGAGCCGCGGCCTGCAACAGCTGTGACTTTCCCAGCCCCGGGTCGCCGACAACAAGCACGTGAGGGTTCGAACGCGGCCCGTCCTCGAGCTCCGTGCCGCCCATGAGCCCGAGGATAAGACCCGCCTTCACCGCCTCGTGCCCGAATATCGCCGGGCACAGGGAGTGGACTAGGAGGCGGAACACGTCTACTGATGCATGGATTTCCTTGAATACACATAGATGCCATCGGGATTAGATCGAAACTAGTTGCACCCAGTGAATTTATAATGGTCTGGCGATGTGATTATCAAACGTAATGACGCGTATTGAAATAGTGCTGTTTCAGTGTATGATATTGATCATACATCTAGTGTATATCACTATTTTAATAACACCATTGCTTTTCTATTGAATATTTTATAATCCTACTGTCATATGAATTTACTGCAGACCAAAAAAAAACTTTAAAGATAAAAAGTAACAAGCAGTCAAATACAGTACATACTTGAAAGTGTAATGTCAGAAGAAAGCTTTGATACCTGTATAGCATAATAGTCCTTAAGAGTGAATGAGAGGGTCGGATTGCTAAGATTCCTTTGGCTGTGTATGGAAACCGCTTCAATGTAGAGTTGCAAGAGTCGAGCGGCCCTCTTGTCCTCTCCGCCTTTGCTTTCACCTCGGACCTGTTGTAAAAATGTATTCTGAATGATTTCCTATACCTATACCTTAGTATAAGTAGGTTAATTTTGGAACGCCAATCAATGAAGTGCATGGTGAACATCTCAAAAAGGCAAACATACGGTCATTGGCGATTTATAAAAGAGTAGGTGCATATATCAACGAGTGCGTTTTCATACTGCTTGACTCGACGTTACAGTTGTCGGTATGCGAGGCCACCAAATGAGGCCGTAGGTAGGAAATTCCAATATATTTAAAAAATGTACGATTATTAACTTCAATTACTTATCTCATATGGATATTCAGTCAGTAAATTAAGGAGTGACATATTACTTGCACTATCCCAGTGACTGACAGCACGTCGCCAGGGCAGGCCGTACCGACGAGGTCCCCTTTCAGTTCTATCTCCACACTTCTTGGAATTGTCCCGGAAGTGATCTGAAAATTATTCGGTTATAGTACCTACCTACTAGATAGAATGGTAATCAAGATTTTTTTATTGCTACGCGTGTTATAGCATTCAAGTCATCTTTTGTTTCATTTGTCTATGCCTATTTGTCATTCGCAAACGTGTTAAGTTGGGTCGCACAACGTAACCTAAGGGATACAGTAACAACTTAGGTACCATCAAGCGAGCTGTATGTCAGTTTGGTATAAAATAAAAACAATAAGTTAATTTGTAATAATATTAACATAAGAGAGGAATATCATTTTATTAAAGATAGTATTTATGGATACTATAACAATTAAATAGATTATAACAAATTCATACTTGTTTACTTACAGTACTTCTTTTGAATTCTAATGTTTTGTGCAATTGAACAACAAAGAATATACATATTCATTAAGTACCTGTGATTGTATTTCTTGAACTTTAGCCACCTGCCAGTCAGTAGTGATGGTGAAAGGTGACGACTGCAGTGGTTCAAATTTCGTGCCACTTCGACAACTTTGACAACAACTTGGAGCTAGAATACATACATGCATAAACTTACGCTTGTATTATGCAGAGCACAAGGCATAGGCAGACCACATGAAATCTAATTCCAGTGCCACATTTAGCAATTGTATATTGTAGGTTGTAGGTTTAAAGATGGAGAAAATGTGATATTGGAGTGATAGGTTGCTAGGCCATCGCTCACAACACACTAGAGCCCGGTTCCCCTAGTCGACTCTTATGACACCTCTGGGAAGGGAGAGGGCACCACATGGAGAGCTAGAACGGAATGCAAATAGAAATAATGAAAGTAACAACATTAGGTAATGGTTGAAACTGTGTTGTTGTATATTTTGCCATGTCACAAGTATAATTTGTCATATATACTTCAAACTATTTAAGTTGGCCGAGTTATAAGAGGGAGAGTTAAGAGAGGAAGACAACGAAGAACCTACATGGACCAACTTAAGGCAAAAGTAAATGTGTCATACTAGGCAGTCAAACGAAAGGCTTGAGAAAGGGACACATATAAATTGCTCCACTGACAAGAGCCTGGCTCTAAAATAATGATGATGATGATGATGAGTTATATTATATCAAATCAATCCATTCTAAAAGCAATTTTATTGATAAAGCTAGAAAATTCTAATAGCCAGTAATAAAGTTTTTAACTATACATGTGAATACTCCCTGTGGCTGGACCACAGCCTGCACAGCATTACAGCTGGAGCACTCAAATGCCATGCTAGTACATGTTAACCCAACACTGCCCACCCGGATCACTGTACCTTTGATAGTAACTAGCTTCCCTGAAATAAGGAATAAACACATACATAAAGGATAATTTTGGATTTGGATCTGGATAAGTTCATATAAGTTGGGTCAACTTTACAATCAGCATTTTTATATTTACCAAAATAGTTGACTTTCAAATTGGCAATAGGTACAACAGGCTGGTGATTCAGGACTCTGACTTTTATCTTTGATTCACATTTGAGTGCCTGAAAGACAAAATAAATATTTAACTGACATTACTGGTGTTTTGACAAAAATAGGATTAACATCCTAGCCTGTGGAACCATCACTTATTCAACCACAAACAGTGACTGTTATCTAATAACTTTAAATGAGCAATTCTTGTATATTTATTTATTTATTTCGGGGATCTCGGCAGTGGCTCTAACGGGAGATGTGGAACAATTTAGATTAAATTTGCTATTGGAGTTTTCGGAGCGTACAACCGATCTAGCTAGGTTTCATTCATGTTAATAAAGAGTCTCTGGGGTCACCCCATACATGAGAGAAAATAATTGTATTTTAAAATTACATACCTCGTGCAAACAGTACTCCAGTAGAGGCAATGTTGTATCTGGTTTCTCAGATAGATCCGAATTGAATGTTGGCCAACCACTGATGAATTCTTTATCATTTAGTAACGCTTGAATGTCCAGAGGAATGCTTCTTGTTTGGTCAATCTTCTCCAAATCAAACATATTCTTGTTGTCCTCGATAAAGACTTTAAAGCATTTGATGCTATTGTTGAATTCTGAATCAGAATGATCTAAAGGAGCACAAATTAATAACCTATTAATTAAAAAAAAAAACAACAACAAAGGAAATGGACAGAAGAATTGGAAATGCATGGAAGAGATACTGGTCTCTGAAAGAGGTTATGAAAAACAGCCAAACCAACATGCACATCAAGAGAAAACTCTTTAACACATGCATTCTACCAATCTTCACATATGGCTGCCAAACATGGGCACTCACTAAGGCACATTGTAAAAGATTAAGTATAACCCAGAGAGCCATGGAAAGAAGTATCATAAAGAAAAGAAAAATCGACAAAATAAGTAATAGTAATTTAAGAGACAAAACAGGGGTTGCTGACGTTACATACAAAACAAAACACTTAAAATGGAAGTGGGCTGGTTATACTATAAGAGGAGAAGAGAAATGGAGCTAAATTCTTACACTATGGCATCCTAGGGGTCAGAAAAGAAACAGGGGTAGGCAATTCAAAAGGTGTCACAACAGGGATGAATGGAAGAAATTGAGGGAGGCCTTTACCCGAAGGCACATAGATCGGTTACCGTGAATTAAGGAAAAAAAAGAAGAAGATACAATACCATATAAACTCTGTATTTCTGATACAAGGCTATAAAAAAAAACTAAAACTAAACTAAATAATATATTTGGCAACCGAGGTTTAATGAATGATACATGCCTTTTGAAGGAAAGTACAGACTCCACACATTATTGCCAGCATTAATTGGTACAATAATTGGTAACTGATTTGCCGGGGCCCTGGATACGGCAGAAGTGCTTGGGCGACTTGTGTTATTGGAATTGTTTAAACTTCGATTATCAGCATTGCATGAATTCGCTTGGTTGCGGGGACGGTACCAGTTATTTTTATAGCGGCCCCTCCAATTACGACGCATTTTATATTCGAATTTGAATGGTTACTATAGGAAATATTTTATTTATAAGACGCCCGCTAAAGAAAATGTATAGATATTTGTTTGCACTTTGAAGCTGTTTCTGATGTCTGTCAGCTGTTTTCATAACATAACCTCCGGAACGTAATATGTCAAATCACAATGTCAAAAAAGAATAAAAGTAAAAAAAAAAATTGGCAATTATGACTATTAAACAGTGTTTGTTTGGGGTTTTTGGTACATTCAGCCAAACGCAAGACATGAACTTTGATTTATGAATAGCATTAGATTTGTGAAGATTCGAAGTGTTATTAAATTTAGATATGGGCTACAAACGCGTGTTACAAAGCGGGATGGAAAAGTTGTTATTGTTTACAGCGGCTGACGGCTTACCATAGCCATCCTCCTTAACTTGGGCTGATAGGTACCTAATAGTTTGTTTGGCTCTAATGCCGGAGCTACACAAGACGGACTATGCGTTATAGGGAGAAAGACATATATGTCCATCTCATTCCATCGTATATTCGGGTCCTGTACGTTGGGTCATCATGGCCCATTGTGTGTGGCTCCTGCATAAAACATAAGATGTACTCTTTGCCTCTAAAGGTGGCGACTGACTTATAATTTTCGGTGGCATGTAACTCGATAGAACCCGAGCATTACAGCAGTCAATGCAGACTCGCACACAAAGGGTGCCATACCATCTTAAGGAGCATTGCATGTGCGAGTCCGATTCGACTCGATGCATATGCACTGAGTGCTGTAATGCTCGGGTTGTATCGTGTTAGTTACATTACACCCAAAATAATACAAGTCAGTCGTCACCTTTAAGTGAATTACAATCGAGTGTTGACTGAAACGAACTGTAACGTGCCAACCTACAACAAAATAGAAAACGATGATGTTCGTTATTTAAATTCGAAAGTGCACGTCAATTTCGAATTTGTTTAAAAACAGGCTGAAGCTTTCATGCGAATAATTGACATTCACGTCAAACAACTATTACGGAGAAGCTGGTTGGGCTTACTGTATTGTTAATTGAAGTAATTTTGTTAAAGCTATGGCTGACGAGGGTGGAGACAAGGCGGCAGCTGCATCTGCCGAAGGCCCAGATAATGATGAGAAACAAAAAGCCGAAGATGTTGAGAAAACTGAGGAGAATATTGACAGTCTATCATATATCGCACAGCGCAAAGCTTCGAAGTTTCAAGGACAGCCGATAGAAATGGTCGAAGTGGACCGAACTGCTCTTGAGGCTATCCTTGATGTCGGATCGCGGCTGAAAGACATTCAGAAGAAAAGTAAACTCTCTATGAGTGCCTTGGCATTAGGCCAGGAGTCTTATAAAGACAAGCAAGTAAATAAACTTTCTGATTAAACATAATTTATTGTTTCATTGTTAATTTAGATGCAAGATTCTGAATTGACTTTTCCTTTTATAGGCTAAGGCAAAGGAGGCTCGTAACAATCGCGTGGGAAGCCTGAAGACTCAGCACAGGTTTTTACTCGAGATGTCAGGCGCAATTTTGAATAGGACTCCGGAGTATGTACTGGTCAGTCGTTTTTTTTGTTATTACATTCTAATTTCTTTATTACTTTACTAAACAAAATCAAAAATATTATCCCAGAAATCGTCCTTCTTGGAAGTAGGTAGGTACCTATAAGTTAAATGTCCTAGTGGTCAAACTGTAAAATATTTCATATACTTAAAAACTGACTGCAGACACTTAAGTACATTAGGTATTGCAGAGGCCGGGAAATAGCAATGCAATTCGTGCGTGTCTATGCGAGTCCACGAATTGTCATTCTCGCCGAGGCATATATAGTGCTTTTCTCCAGCAATGCAAAATTATTATTTTTTGTGTTGTGAAATACAAAAAATCCTAACACCGCGACACCAAACCAAACTCGAACTCGTACGGTAGTCCATAATGTACTCTTTCTTTTGCTATTATTTTTGATCAGGCGCTAAGAAATCTAAAATAAGTATTAATTACCTAGAGACAGCTATACACTACATTGATTTCAATAAAAGTACATAAAAGTACATTTTTTCGCGAATACGCACAGCAAAAGAAATAACAAAAATTATCTGTGGTCGTGCCAGGTAGCATCTACCTAGCACGACCATTAGCTCTGTCGTAATGCCGAAACTGCATGAGTACATTTATTTTAATTATAAGTACAAAAAAGTACATTTTTTTCGTTAATATGTACCGCAAAATAAATAACGAAATCCTCCGTGGACGTGCTGAATAGCATCACACGAAACTCCTATTTAAATATCTCGAAAAATAACAAAGTTACAACCGTTTTAATACTGCTGGTTAGAGAGAGAAAGCACGACAAATCAGTGACATCACTGACCTCGAGCGCCATAGTAAATGGCGATCGTTCCAATGACCAATACAATGGTGCGATTTGTGGGAAAGGGACAGAATATGCCCACACCTAAACCTTTGAAGATTTATAATTATGTAATTATACCGGGTGTACAATCCAAATGGGTCAGTATGGAGAAGTCGGAAACTGTGAGAGATAGCGAGATCTGTTCTTAGGAACCATGACGTTGATTTTAGATTTAATAATAATTACATTCAAACTTTTTTATTAACTCTCATACATAACCGGGAATCGAACCTGGTCAAAATCAATGTGTATGAATTCTGCAAGTCGCAAGAAGCACAACACTAATGGATTTTTTTTTAGTTAATTGAAAGAAAAACCCACCAATAAGGTAATTATTTTATTTCAGTAAATGTTCAAAATGGTAGCCATTCTGTTGAATGCACATGCACAAACGCCCGCTGAACAAATGCTTTCTAATTTTAAATAAACGCTATTTGTAATGCATAATACCGATGCAGATAAGATATGCATAAGTGGTCTCTTCAGATAATTGATGATCGATTCATATTATTCACGACTTTTTGCAAATTAATAAAACTGTGGGCATTTTAGTCTAATTTACTGTCAGTTGTGTTTACACAAGATTTCATAGCCAAATTTGGTCCTTTTTAGTAGTTTTTTCGTTAAGTTAACGCGGTTACAAAAATATTGACCAGGTTCGATTCCCGGTTATTTATGAGAGTTAATAAAAAAGTTTGAATGTAATATAAATATATAAATATAAATATAAAATATATAAATATTTTTTTTGGACAATCTTACACAAATCAACCTAGTCCCAAACTAAGCAAAGCTTGTAATTATTATTAAATCTAAAATCGACGTCATGGTTCCTAAGAACAGATCTCGCCATCTCTCATAGTTTCCGACTTCTTCATACTGACCCATTTCGATTGTACACCCGGTATATTGAGTTACTTTTTTCGTCATTTGATTAAGAATTTGATCCTTTTTCGAGAAAATTCGAACTTATTGTTTTTCTTATTTCGTGCCAACATCCCTATTATGGCACCCTTCTTGATAATAATACACTGAGGTTGTTTATCGGCCTGCACTTAGTGCAGACATTGTCGCACCCCATCGCTGTCCCTGTTGAGCTCTGGTGGATAGCCTTAGTCACCATGATCTCTCTTGTATCAAGAGCGCCGGCCGGTTATCTCGCCACGCCTCTCTCAATGAGATCATTCGTCGGGCTTTTGTCAGCGCTAACGTGCCGGTCGTTTTGGAATCCCCCGGCCTGGGTCGCGACGATGGCAAGAGGCCCGACAGCATGACCCTTGTGCCCTGGAGACTGGGAGGGCCCCTTATTTGGGGCGCAACTTGTGTCGACACACTGGCGCTGTACCACCTAGGCGAAACATCATTGAGATCAGGTGGAGCAATCGCAGCGTCCAAGGCAGCGAAATACCGCATATACATCGGACTTGCAGACCGACACATATTTTCGCCATTTGCCGTGGAGACACTAGATCCGTGGAGCGCCGGTGCCCATCGACTTTTTGGGGAACTGTCCCGAAAGCTGGCCGAGGTGTCAGGGAACCGTAGGGCTGGCTCGTTACTTGGCCAGCGGATCAGCATAGCCATACAAAGGGGGAGGATCCGCTGCTAGCCTTATGGGAACCCTGCCCGGGCTCCGATCTTGCAGACCTTTTTAATAGGGTGCCTTACCTGAAGGGTAAAAAACGGAACCCTATTGCTATCACTCGCGTGTCCGTCCATCCGTCGTCTGTCACACAGGTGTTACAGTCGAACAACAACGGTTGGAGGCCTATGTTCAGCAGTGGACGTCTTTCGGCTGAAATGATGAAGCATCTTGTTAACCCAAGGCCATACAATTTGTCAAAACTTATATTTAAACGTTTTTAAGGGGGGCTCCTATAAGGTGCAGCGGGCATCGAAACATAAAACTGGTGCCACAAAATGTAAAGCCGAAGGCGTAGCTTATGCTTTCGGTGACGTGCCGTTTCAGTGCCGGACCGCAATTCAATCTGCTATCCGACGTTGAGATGAAAAATTGTCATTGAGTCAAATGAAAATAATAACTTTATAATGGTTTCCGGCATTTTTATTTAGCGCAGGAGCGCCACACAAATGGCAATCAGGAACATGCTTCTTTTCACTGTAGTAACTGTGGTCTAAAATGACCTCCTCTATCGTCCTTGAAGGTCTTTGCACCTATAGCTACCAAACACCCTGTATTACAGTAGTATAAGTACCTAGACTTGTAGTGTGTGTGTGAGATTGCGTGCGGCGTTTTTTCATTTAAATTATTTGAAATGAACAAAATAGGTCGGTACAAAGACCTAGACCTGTCTTCAATCTTTGGTGTAATGTAAACTTTCTTGTTTAGAGTGAAAAGTAGATATCAAAATATATAGCGGTAGTACTTATGCAAATTAATATTCGTCTCAAATAAATACAAGGTTTTAATAATTTTAGGAAGGCGTTTATGATGCGGACATCCACATAGATTTGTTAGATAGCGCAGTTGCAGAAGGTGGCCGGAACTGTATTGTGCTCTGCGATGCCCTTTTACCACCAGTCAAAATGGGTAATTCTGAAAATCAATCTTATTGTAATACACACAATGACAAAGATACAGTAGTTATTACGACGCATCGAGATAGTAGCTCAACAAATTTTTATCTTTGAGACGAGGGTGGCAGAACAGTTTCCTACTATCTCATTCATGGAAATTTCAGCAGGCAATGTACTCTCGACTTTCATAGGACCGAAACTAAAACATTGTTTGCTTAAATACTCTGTATGTGTAGTATTGTCTTCCCGATAGTGGTGCCTAATGGAGGTTTTCAAAAAGCAAGGCGAGGCGTTAGAATAGTCCTATTCTCGTTTTGTCTCGCTTGAAACGTAGGTACGGTTTATTTCAGAATCTGGCCGATTTGTGCCAAATCAAAAAGGCAGGATGGAGCGGACATATATTTCGGACGCTTCGACTATAGGCACGTGCGGGCGATGTGTTGCTATGTATAGGATCAAAAACAAAGTAATTGAGACGAAGAATGTTGCTGACGTACGTATCCATATTCCCCACAGCCCCCAGCTAAAATGTATCTAATGAAAGAAAATATCCCAATAGATCCATTATTATGGATTGCAATCTATCTAGCGATAAAAATAAATCTCATTACATACACAGTGGATCTACTGAGCCTCGGTTTTATAAAGATCCGTTAGACCTTATGTCGGCCAACAAACGTCAAAAAACGTATTGAGTTTCTGAAATTTGATCTGACATTTGGTCTAACGGATCTTTATAAAACCCGGCCTGAATGGATCTAATGAGATAGATTCCCTAAATTGGAAGTTTCATGGTAGAGCTGGAACCGTAAATTACTACTTATCATTAAACGCATTATTTTTCGGTAGAAAATCCTTCGACAGTTTACAATCTGCCTGGTTAGATTACAATCTAACGGTTTTTACAATCTGTCGGTGATACATATTCATTGGTACGGCCAGCATCAGAAATAGCTACGCATGTGAAGAGGTCAAAAGTTCTTAAGACTTGACGTCTTCATATGCGTCGGCCGTAGCTTATGGTACGCGTACAAAATAATATGTCTAATTTGTGTCTAGTGTGAGGTCAGAGGATTTATTTGATTACACGTATTTATAGTACCTACCACTGCTTTTTACCCGCGACTTTGTTCGCGTAGAACTCGTTTTACGCGTTAAAATTTAATTGCTATGCTTTTATATCAGGCGCTTACCTAGTTATAGCGGTGTCCCCTTGTTTTGCAGACAGAAATTTCATAGAATTTTGCTTCGCAGAAAATGTTTCAAATAATATTTGGTCCTTGTATTTTTATTTCGACTATTATTGTTTCAATGACTATTTACTTGAATGAAACATATTTCACAGAAACACAATTCAATGAATTTTGTAATATCATTTTTTTATTTAACAAACTTATCAAACCGTAGAATTACGTTTGGTGTTTCATTGTTTCGCAGACAGAAAAATCATAGAATTTCATTTTCCAGAAACATATATTAAATAATATTTGGTTCTTGTATTTTTATTTTGAATATGATTGTATCATCGCTTATTCACTACAAAGAAACATATTTTGCTGAAACACAATTCAATGAATTTAATTTTTTTATTTCTTTATTTAAGAAACTTATCAAACAGTAGAATTATGTTTTAACGAACATTGTTTGTTCGGTGTTTTTTTTTCATGGTATTTCAAATACATCAACACATAATAACTACGTATACATATAAAAATATAATATCTATATATAATACAGGTTATTTAATTAATAAAAGCCCAGAAAGACCTGTTAGGGCAAAATCGACTCTAACGCGGATAGGTTAGAAGATTAAGACGGGAGCTGAAGCGAAGCGAAGCTCGATCTTCGAGGTTATTTTTTTTATAAAAGCCCAGAAAACCTGTCGGGGAAAAATCAACTCTAACGCGGGTAGGTTAGAAGATTAAGACGGTCCGTCCTAATCTTCGAGGTTATTTTTTTATAAAAGCCCAGAAATCAAATATCAAATCAAATAATTTATTTCACATAATTTCAGGTACAATGAGATCTTAGAAGTAGTCTTAGTATCACTAAAATTTACCATAAATGACATGTGAAATTGAGAGGTATATACTATGGTCATCTGTCCTATGGAAAGACCTGTTGTGGCAAAATCGACTCTAACGCGGATAGGTTGGAATATTAAGACAGTTCAGTTTTACTAGATTTTTTACCCGCATTGTTGTTGTGAACGCAGTGTTGTAATTTTATAGGAGGGTATGCATTTTGTCAAAGGCATGAATTGGAATGTTTAGAAACTGCAACTCAATAACATGTTTTTCTGCGTAATAAGTTTTATATTAACTAAATAACGTAAAGTCAAAGAATATATGATTTGTAATTATATCGTAATGAATATCGAAACATTAAATTTTCTTTGTAATAAAAATATGCTGTAAAATTATCCACAAATTAATTATTTTACGAATTGATTATTCTATGAAATGATAATATGAGATTTATTTTATGAGAAACAAAATTCTATACAACTATTGTCTTGGTAATAATTTTTACGTAAACTAAATAATATCAGAAAAAATAATATTTCATTTGTAATTCTATGATATGAATATCGAAATAGTAAAAAATATTGATATCAAAAATCATTGATTTGAGTTTCTACAAAGTAAGTGTTCGGCGTAATGATTATTCTGTGAAATGATAATACCTATATGAGAAACATTTTCTGCGAAACGAAATTCTTTGAAAATGTTGTCTATAAAACAGTGTACAACCAGTTATAGCGCATTTCATATTAGAACGACCGACCAATACCAAACCGATTCCATTATAATTTTTTAAAGTCAGATAACTAGACCAGCCATGGATATAAGTAGGTGCTAAATTGTTGGTGTTTCAGGATTACTACCTAGTCTTTATTGACATGGACCAGGAGAAGGAGAACGTTGTATCGGGAACATACAAGATGCTAATGCACGCATACATGCCCGCTCTGAAACAGTGCAAGGCATGGGGTGACATCAACCCCCCGAATCCTAAGAGCGAAGACATAATAAAGACGTATTTGTCAAAAATTAATTTATTCTTTGACTACTTGGCAAGTAAGCACCGTTTCTTTCTTTGTATATTCGTCGCAATGTCAAGGCCCATTCTGGATCTATTTCAGACAGACGTTACTCGTTTCCAAGTCCGACGAGTAGAACGAGAACAGTTCATACGAAGCGACTACCTAATTTTTGTCTGAGAATAGGGGTATCGTTTTGGTACCTTGTCTAATTTATTTTTAGGGTTCCGTAGCCAAAATGGCAAAAACGGAACCCTAATAGATTCGTCATGTCTGTCCGTCCGTATGTCACAGCCGATTTACTCGGAGACTATAAGCACTACAATTATGAAATTTGGTAGGAAGGTGTATTCTATGAACCGCTACATAAAAGCATAAAAGTGATGTGAAATTACAAAAAATATTAAATTGGGGGGGCACTCCATACATGTAACCGGTGGATGAAAAAAAAGATTTCAACGCACATAATCGTGTGGCGTATCGATGGATAGGCCTTTAAAAATGATATGGAGGTTTCTAAAAAAATTGACCATTTAAGTCAACCGTTGGTGAGATATTAGCTGTCAAAGTCATAGATAGTGCCCCCCCCCCCCTCTAATTTCCAAACTATAAAATTTTAAATTCTGAAAAAAATTGAGGTGGTGTGCATTAGTAAATACTTTCAACGATGTTTGGTTTGAACAATATAGGTTTTTGAGTTTTCGCTTAAAACTGTCTTGCCCAAACAAAAGGTCGTAAAATAAGTGCCGTGAGTTCCCTATGAATATACGACTTAAGATTAAGATAAGTTCGCCTTTGTACATGATTGATCTGTTTTTTTCTGTATAATTTATAATTTATTTTACCTTGTATTGTAATGTATTGGATAGTGATTTTAAATGTGGACTAGTAGGAGTAGTAGGTGTTGGTACGGAACCCTTTATTGTGCGTGGTCCGACACGCACTTGGACGTTTTTTTTATTTATTTAGTCTCATAAACAGTCTGCACTGAAGGAAACCGATTCGTACATTGACGACGGTGACATAATTCTCGTCTATATTAACCGTAAAGATGTTTAGCCACATTTTTAATCTATAACCAAAATTAATTTTAACAGAGACCAAGGTTGACCTTGATTGCTGCACACGGTTTAAGGTAAACGAAGAATTATATGAGGAACATTTGGCTGATGAGGAGAAAATGAAAATTGCTATTACGAAAACGCACGTCTTGGAAGAAGTTTGCACTTATGTGAAACAATGGTCGAAACAAATTACCATGGTATATAATCCTTACTAATATTATTATTTCTACTTGGCTGTCTATAACCGTTGAACTGATTGAAGTAGGATTCATATTTATTTGGGACGTGAACACGTCAACTAATTTTATATTTCATATATGTTCGGTTAGATTCACATTCATCTGTTGCGCTCTGACGTGTCAGTTTATGTTTCATTTCATACATTTACTACAGTTAGGTTCACATTCATCTGTTGTGCTCTGACGTGTCAGATTATGTTTCATTTCATACATTTACTACAGTCAGGTTCACATTCCTCTGTTGCGCTCTGACGTGTCTGCTAAGTTTCATTTCATACATTTACTACAGTTACATTCACATTCATCTGCTGTGCTCTGACCTGTCATCTTATGTTTAATTCATACATTTAGTACGCTTAGATTCACATTCATCTATTGCGCTGTGACGCGGTGACATTTGGTAAATGGGTATGGATTTTGCGAGTCATGAAAAAGCATTCGAATACATTTGTTTTAAGGAGATATTATGGGGAGGAGTGAATGACTCCTTTGGAATTGTAAGCGTCTATAGGCGACGGTAACCACTTACCATCAGGAGGGCAGTCAGCTTGTTTATTACCGACGTGGTATTAAAAAAAATGAATTGGGAGTTTGTAAAGGAGTTGACTTAACGCGTTGTAAGAGTACGCGGAACCCTATATTTAACCATGGAAAGGAAGATCTCATAAAAACATTCCATGTAAAAATAGGTCAACTCTCGAAACTCTTTCACCGTAAAAAGTTGTGAGATATTACGTAGAGCCAAGTTAGGCATTGATACAGGCATACACGATACAGGCTCGTGCTCACAAAAGACTTCAACGGGCTCATGCTCGGGCTCACAACACTTGCAACGCTATGGTTCCTGAACACATGAAAGAGGATTTAATATATGGATGTAGATAAAGTACTGTATGCAACTGTACATGATTAGGCATTAAAACACTCGTGTGATCTTATTATGAATTTTAATGCTAATATTAATACCTATTAAATAAAGCTACGCATTAGTGGGTGCAGTTAGCTCCTTGAAAAATATTGTAGTGTTTCTAAAACTATTTTTGATTCAAAAATCCAATTGCGGGATATTAAGCTTTAAAGTGATAATTTTTGTAATGGTCATGTCCCCCCCCCCCCCGCTGTCAGCTAAATGGTGGCTACTGGGTCTATGACTAGACATTGCTAGTTAACGACTAATAGCCGAGCTTAGGAAATGTACTTAGAAAAGAACAATATCCATTGATTACTTAGAAATGTTATTATTTGTGTCAAAAACATAGTAAGTATACATTTGAGAACTTTTAAGTCCGCGTAACGGGTGGACAATAAGTACTTGGCATATTTTTCAGAGTAAAATACCTTGCGTAGATAGGTACATCTTACATTTACGTTATAAGTCCACCACTTTATGACGTTTCGGACACTTGTCATGTCGCGTATGTAGGCTAATTATAGTCGATCTGACAGACTTTTTAACTACAGGTAGGTATGATGAAAGGCATGAATTAGCTTATCTAATGTCAAATGAGCCATTAAATTGCGTCAAAAATATCAAATGAAAACATCATGGGATTTATTTTAAGGTTTTAGTACAAAGTCAGCAGCTACGAAGAGAACCATCCAACATTGGTCCTCTGGCAGAATTAGACCACTGGAGACGCCAGCTCACCACCTTCACTTCCATCATAGAGCATATCAAAAGCGACCCATGTCAGATGTACATACACACTCTTATTCGTGCTAAATCCAAACTTATAAAGGTAAGGCTTCATTAAGTTTAAAATACAAAATTTTGAAGTATCGATATCGGTATAATAATAAATAATGGTGACTAGGTCTGAAAACTTTACAGTGTAGACTATCAAAAAGTAAGCTGCAATAGTACGTTACCTGCAAAGGCCGGGAAGTATGGGTTTGCCTACCGAGTGCGTTAATTTAGCCGTCTATAACACACTTGGCAGGCAATATGGTAATAAAGATGTTGTTTAGGTCAACGTAATTAAGCTTTATTGATTTACAGAAATGGAGAATATTGGATAATCAAGTAACAGATTATTACAACGAAGCCTATGATAACGTAAAATATCTATATGCCCTGGAAAAATATTGCGAGCCTTTGTACAGGTAAGAGTGATAAATTTAATTGAATATTCATAGATTATGTAGTACATAGTATATTCCTTTGAATCATCAATCTATGAGGAAGATTCGCGTTCGCGTCGCGTTTAGTCAATAATAGCAATGCAAAATAACACGCTTAATTTTTTAACGCTCTTTCAAAAGCTGTCACTCACACGCCATGACATGGGAATTTCAAACGCGAAGTTGAACCCAATAGAAAATACATGTAGGTTGACATCGCACTGCACGCCGTGACGTATATATTATATCTGTCGTTGGCGTCGAAAAGGTTAAAATAATCTACATCAAGAAATTTTGAGCACTTGGTCTGTTTGCGTTTTGCCCATAGCGTAAGCAGGAGAGGGATTGAACGAATTATGATTTTCATTTTTATTCCCAGGTGTGATCCACATACTATGGAACAATATATACCTGGACTTTTATACACCGTGCGAATGGTATTCGCTACCTCTCGCTATTACAATACCACCAAACAAATTTCGACTTTGTTGGTTAAAGTGACTAATCAGATACTTAACATGTGCATGGATTACTTGACCAATAACGGGAAAAAGACCATTTGGAATCAAGATAAACTAAGATTTATCAATAAAGCTTTAGTAAGTCATATTTAATATAATTGTTATAGTTAATTAAGATAGTGTAACAGTGATTATCTACCAGAGATGGGCAAAGCAGTGATTTCATTTATAGTTTATACTCAGAAGCTGTATCGGATAACCATAAAAACTGCCCAAGTTTTATTGCTCCTGAGTGTGTTTGACAACTCGCATGTTTGACAGCTAGATGTCAAATGTATAGCAACATATCCTCGCACACTTCTGCTTGTGGATATCACTCCTAATAATACTTCAACATCTTGCAATTAATTTTCAGCTATGCCTGGGTTTGTACAGTTTTTATCGTGAATGCTATGATGAAACACAAAAGGAAATGCAGGAAGCAGCAGATGAGAAACCCTTCGGTTGCTCTGAAATGTACATATTCGGAAAATTTGAAACTTTCAGAAGACGACTTATAAAGGTATTTTTTAGGCATGTCAAGCAAATTGAATACCCGATAGAACGTAGGTAATTCGTTTATGAAACTGCTACAGAACGAGAGGCATTAAAACACGAGTGTGGTTTTATCACAGCCGCCCGTCACCGACGGGAGGGGGCTGGGGTCAAACATTGCGACAATCATCTCGCCCTTGTGAAACACATGAAAGAGGATTTAAGATATGGATGTAGAGAAAGTAGTGTATGCAACTGTACAGTCGAGGGCATAAATATATATACATTTTAGGACCTTATTTTAATGGAATAAGGTGAAAAATGTATACATATTGGTGCCCTTGACTGTACATAATTAGGCATTAAAACACTTTTGTGATGTTACTATGAAACTCGCCTTCGATTCGTTTTCACAAAACCACATGTCTCTCATTATATAGCAGTTGCATAAGGTACAGTATTGGAATCTTGTTGTTAACAGATTATAGACTTGTTTCAAACTTATATTACCTACTACATCTTGAATAAAACCACTTTGGAAGGCATTGAAGAACATGCGTCGGCATTTAATAAGTTTTTTAAAGCCATTTCAACAAAAACCTATGATGCATTGGATCACAGGTACAATATTGTTAATATTTTTCTGTTACGATAGATTTAATTGATTTTCAATGTTTCAGTAGTTTTACATTCTTAATGTTACATTTAAAATTTAGGCGTCCTGATTTCGATAAGGACTACAAGGCATATAAGGACAATGTCGCTAATCAAGAAGTATTATTAGAAAACTTCATGATAAATGTAAGTTTTTAATTAGTTACGAAATATTATTGTTGTTTTTGTTCGTCTTTGTTGATTATTAGGTAATACTATTAGGCGGGATTTTATAAAGATCCGTTAGACCAAATGTCAGATCAAATATCAGTACATTTTTTGACATAACGAACCGACATAAGGTCTAACGGATCTTTATAAAACCGAGCCTTAGTCTGCCAGTGCCAATCTATGCGGCCAAATACGAGCTTTTAGGGTTCCATAGTAAACAAGGAACTAATTTTTTACTTTGTCCTTATGTGCATCTGTCGGTCTGTCTGTCCAATCGCGGCTTAGCACATCAGTGACGCTACACACTACTACTATCTTCTTCTTCCCACGACTGATGATCGTGATCAATCATGTTGTACTTACATACAACGTGTTCAAGTGTGACGTGAGCTGCTATCAAGAAATGCATCAGCATGGGATCACAAGGCTTCTCGATGGCTGTAGTATTATAATTATAACCAGACCCATTACAAAGCTGTAATTTGGCATGGGTGCATAAATCGATAATGCCGACAAAGTGGTATTATATTTTATATGAAATCAAATAATGTTGTAATTATTTTATTTTTCTTCAGAGCGTTAACAAATGCCCCACTACTGAAATTGCATTACATTTGCTGAAAAGATTTGAGAATCTGAAATTGGGTTGCCTGTATCTTGAAGACCAATATTATGACTTAATAAGCAAGTATACCAGCGAAATAGAATCCATTCGCGACAGGTAATAATGAGGCATTTCACTTTGAATACTAATAGAAATTAAAAAATATGTAGAGAAAATTTCAGTCTGTACGGCTTTGCTTTTTTGTTACGCAGCCCCACCGTCCTATTGTGCTATAAATTCTGCGATAATGCGGGCTCTCCAAAATCTCTTGAAGAATTTAATTTCCATTAGAATTACGATTAGTAACAGGATATTTACCATGTATTTTTGTATTTGTGAGTTCCCGATAATTATAACTCGTTACTAATCGTAATTCTAATGTAAATGACCATTTGACGACCGATCTAGCCTAGTTGGTAATAACCCTGCCTTCGACACTGGAGGTCCCGGGTTCGAATTCCGGTCAGGGTATTAATTTTTGTGATGAACACGAATATTTTTTCTGAGTCTTGGACGTTTTCTGTGTATCTAAGTATCTATTTATGTATATAAGTATGTATATCGTCAATTCGTCACTTAGTACCCATAGGCTTTGCTTAGTTTGGGACTAGCTTGATTTGTGTAATATTATTGTAATGTATATGTTAGCTTGAAATCTTAATATCCATTGTTACGTGTTAGATACAACGAGGAGAGAGAAAACCCTGACCTGCCATGGAATATGCCCCCGGTGGCGGGAAGAATCATGTGGATACGGTTTTATGATAAAAATATTCATGGACCCATGGCTGAGTTTAAGAAGCAGCAAGAAATTATTACACACATGGTAGTAAAATAATAGAATATATTTGTTAATTATTTTAGGTATAAGTGTTTTTACATACATTTCTAATCTATACATATAAAAGAAAAAGTCCTCACTGACTTGTCTGACTGACTGACTGACTCATCAACGCACAGCCGAAACTGATAATATTAGGGAGTTGATTTTTGCACAGTCGATTACATTTATAACGTAGACTAGGGATAAGAAAGAATTTTTAGTAAATTTTCCCCTAAGGGATAAAACAAGGGATGAAAGTTTGTATGAAAACCCGTATTTATATGAAGTGAGAGATTTGAAACCTTGTATATAGACTCTCTGTTTAAATAAATTAATGACGTATTTCAGCATTTTTCTAAATTGCTCTTCTAAAGGGGTGAAAAGGGAGTTCAATTTGTACGGGGAGCAGATCTTTTTCTCTCATTTCAGCGTTTTTTGAAATTCCTTCCCTAAAGGGACGAAAAACATGTTCCAGCATTTTTCGAAATTGCTCCTCTAAAGGGGTGAAAAGGGGGTTCCAAGTTTGTGGAACCCACTTTTGTGCGGGGAGCAAAACTTTATTTTTTAATAAAAATCGATATGGGTGTTATCTTTGTGGTTCCTCGAGGAGCCGATTACGAAAATGACACGCATTTTCAAATCCAAGATGACGGACATTTATTTTTCTTAAATATCGATATGGGTGTCATCTTTGTGGTACCTCGGGGTGCCGATTACGATTACGATAATGACATCCATTTATATACCCTTTATTTCTCCCTTACAGATTGCGATTGTCCATAACATCCGAGCTTATGCTTTTAATGTCCAGATATATTTTAACTACATAATTTTACTACTGTATATTTCTTTGTAACTTTGAATTATTTAAGCATTTATAATTTAGGAAAAATTGTGATATGTTTTCTAATTCCAGAACACGCAACGATGTATAAAACTTTTCAATGTTATGTATATTGTGTTTACTGAATTCGAATTAATTTATCACAAAGCTTGGGCTGAAAATGTTGGCCAGGTGAGTTATAATAATTAGTTTATCAATAACAGACGGATTTGTAACTTAGAGGTTTCAAACTTACTCGTCCATCTATTGAATCCTTTGTAGAATCTATGACAATATAAAAACTTTTATGAATTGTCCCGTATAACATTTTATTTCAGGTGAGACTGGGCTTGATAGCCCCACTGCTCATAAGGCATCCAACAACAAATTTGTACATCGTTAATTTCAATATTTACATTCCCGAATGTATCAGGGAAGTTGAATATATGTGGCAATTAGGGCTAAGTATGTGCATTTAATATAATGATTAAGATACCTCGAAAAGGATGAAAAGCAAATCATTTTGATATAATTTGTTGCAGGCGTGCCAGACTCTGCCCAAGTCGTGGCATATTGTAAAGATCAAATACTAGGGAATTTTGAAAGAATGAAGTATTTAGTAGATCGGAACAATGAAATTAGGAGGTAAGCGATAAAATGTGGCGATTCATAATTATCAAAAGGGACCTTATGACACATTCTAGTTTCGTAGATATTAGCGTTTTAGTAAAATACTTCAAAAATACATTTTTTTTTGTTTTTTGTATATTGATAAAGTATAGGACTAGACGGTGTATTTGTAGCTTGGTTTCACGCGTACACGTTAAGTATTTATGTATTAAAATTGGTTGTAAAGTTTAGTAAAAAAGGGCCTATGGCAGAGCGCAGATAATAATGATATAAAATTTAATAGTTTAATCTTATTCTAATTACTTTTAACCATTTACTAGTATTATTTATTTGCAATTTCACTCCATACATAAGACTATAAGCACTACAATTATGAAATTTGGTAGGAAGGTGTATTCTATGAACCGCTACATAAAAGCATAAAAGTGATGTGAAATTACAAAAAAATATTAAATAAGGGGGGGCACCCCATACATATAACCGGTGGATGAAAAAAAAAAATTCTAATCACATAGGCGTGTGGGGTACCTATTGTTGGATAGGCTTTTAAAATGATATTAAGGTTTTAAAACACTTTTCCATTTAAGTCAACCGTTGGTGAGATATTATTAGCTGTCAAAGTCGTAAAAAGTGTGTATTCCCCACCGCTCTAGTTTCAAAACTAAAAGTTTAAAAATCTGAAAAAAATTTAGGTGGTGACCATTAATAAATACTTTCAACGATTTTTGGTTTGAACAAAATTGGTTAACGGTTTTTGAGTTGTCGCTGAAAAACTGTCCTGCCTAAACAAAAGGACGTAAGTGCCTTCAGTTCCTTATGAAGATACGCCCTTTTTAATTCCATGTATTTCATAGTTGTTTTAAATGTGGACTAGTAGGTGTCGGTACGGAACCCTTCACTGCGCGTGATCCGACACGCACTTGGCCGGTTTTAGTTAAAAAATAATTATATGCTTTATTCCACTATGCGAAATTTATTTTTCGTATAACATAAAAAGTAAGCATTATTCAAAAACTTGTGACAAGTTTAATTCAGTGTTAAGTTCTGATATAAGATTGCTATATATTATATGTAAATATTATTATTTACTGGAGTTTTTGGTTGTTTTAGTCCATAAGGGCCCTTTTTTTCAAATGTATGGAAGTAAACCTTAATTTTCATGTAACTTTAATCGGTCATAAAACAAACTAATTGTCATAGAAAAAAAAATAAAACCTTTGTAATGATTGTCTAGACTTATTTTACAGGTCAGTATAGTACATTAGACGGAAATTGTAAAATTTATTCGTGACGGAAAAAATCTCAATTTCGTTATTAAATAAAAAATATTTATTGCGTTAATTTTTGTGCTTGTATTTTCAATTTAAGGTGTAATTAAAAACGTTTCCTAGCATATACTATGCTAAAAATCACAAAATATCAAATGGTAATTTACAGATTATCATTTTTCTTATTTTTTTACTATCAGCGCCTTGCTCTGTTCAAAGGCCATTTTTTTATCGTGGCGGTGGAATTGAAAAGTCTTTGATTGTTTTATATAGAACAAAACCTCAGGATTCACAATTAACCATCATCTATGTAACTTCCGTCGGAAACATACTTTAAATGAGTTATAAACTTCTTTTAGTTATTTCTAGAAAGTGAATTTTTAGGTTACCTAAATTTATTGATTTTTTTTAAAAAAAGTAGGGCACTTAGGGACATGGTTTTTTAGTGTTTTTGGTAGCCTATGCATTGTAGATTATAAATCCCTGCGTAACTCCATACCTGCTATAAGGTCCCCTATGATATGGACTGTCGCGAATCTTTCCATCCTCCTCCTAGCGTTTCCCCGGTTATCCCAAAGGCGCTGGAGATCCACTTTGCCGTTGTCGGGATCAATCTCACACATAATTTAAAGAATTAATAAGATAATGTCAAGGAATGCAACGTTTTTTCATCAATTCGCAGGAGTATGCCTAAACTTTATCTGCCGCTTCTTCGAGCGCAGCTTGTGAAGCTGGAAAAAGCATTCCAGCCCGGGCTCTCAACGATAACTTGGACGTCTCTTGAGATACCAGCTTATTGCAAGGCCATCGAAGCTGTTCTGGATGAGGTCGACTTATTTGTTAAGGAGGTAATCCATATTTAAACAACATTTCCATTTGACTAAAAAGTCACGCAGTACTTCGTCGGTAACCGTTTTTAATTTTCAGGTGATAGATATAAAAGAAGCTCGGATTGATGCTATTTTGCTAGGCATTACGAAAACCTTGTTAGTTTTATTGCCTGAACAGGCGGTCGACCCGAATGTGTTCTATGAGGACAATCTAATAAGACGTGACGATATCGGTAAGAACATAGTCAAATTGTTCGTATTTGTATATTGGCTGAGGTTTCAAAACATGTCATTATCGTCCACTAATCTTTTACTCTACTCCACAGTAAAACAACATAATATTTAAAACATAAAAACTAAAACGATATTAAAAAAGGTCTCCAAGATGGGAGCCCTGTGGAAGGGTTCTCATAAGACTGGCAGCTATCCCTCTTTGGATGCCTATGCTAATCCGCTGGCCAAAGAACGAGCCAGCTCTACGGTCCCCTTACACCTCGGCCAGCCTTCGAGACTTCCTCGTATCTCAATTAGATATTTTATTACTTTCTGCATATAATGCATACTAATTTACTACATATTCTGCTTCACAGCGGCTGAGTTGCAACACAAATCATGGAATGCAGAAACGGCTGTTATAGAACTTATTAATAAATTTCTGGAAAGTGTTCCTAACCAAGCAATAAAAGATCTAAAGGATAACTGGCAAGTAGTGCAGTTTTTTCTATAATTAGTAACTCGCTATAAATTTAGTGCAAAGTTTTCATTGTCCCAGTATGCCTAATTAAGCTTACGTAGATTTCAATTACTGAAAGATGAATTCTGAAATCCTAATATAATATAAATGTTTGTCTCATATATCAGACAATGGCGGTTAAATGTTTAAGGAAATATATATTCTGATAGGTAACCCTGACGTCGCGTCCATTACAAAATTTACGGATTCTAAATTCAAATCTGTCGTAAAAGAAACACTTATTTCAAAAGCATATTATTATAACTTAATTAATTATGGATGGCAGTGAGAACATCCTGCAGGGGTAATCTAACGTAAAATAGTACAATTTGATGCAAGTGCGGAAGGTTTGTCATTTTATACGAGACCCGAGTTGTCTTGGCCCGAGCCGTGAGGCGAGGAATAAGACTCGGGACTAGTGAAAATGATACTTCCGCACGTATATCAAACGACGTTTTTAAATACAGTTGCTAAAAAATATTAAAGAACTGTTCATTCAGTTTTTGTTGGAATCATATTTAATGATTAAAACCGTACTATAAAATATCGAACATCCGGTATTGTAGCGCAGTCCTGTTTCGTTCGGAAAAACGAGGACATAAGTTTACGAACGCTAGAATTGCCTCAGAGCACTGAAAATCGTTGACCCGTAATTCATATTTGCCAATCAATCTCAGGTATTGCAAAATATTCACCATATTATTCTAATTAGAAATAAACCCGTGAAACCCAACCTATGAATTTGGCATTTCGGATGCCTGACAGCACACTAGCGCCTCTAGTGGCGAATTCATACGCGGTAGCCCACATTAAAAAGTCGGTTTAACTTTTTTCAACATGCCATGGTTGTCAGCATTCAGCCAAATCAAAACCTATTTTAGGAGAGGTTTTATGTCACATGGTAGTTTAATTACATTTAAACATGAAAAAGCAACTATTTTTATTTACTTGTAAATGAAAAAATGAAAAAGTAAAAACACTAGTGCGAAAACTCCAACTTTGCGCACGATATAGAGCTACATAAAGCACCATCTTTTTAGTTTTCTACTGTAGCATTGTAATTTTGTAGTATCCTCGTAGAGGTTTTATGTCACATGGTAGTTTAATTACATTTAAACATGAAAAAGCAACTATTTTTATTTACTTGTAAATTAAAAAAATGAAAAAGTAAAAACACTAGTGCGAAAAATCCAACTTTGCGCACGATATAGAGCTACATAAAGCACCATCTTTTTAGGTTTCTACTGTAGCATTGTAATTTTGTAGTATCCTCGTAAGTCCTAAGTTGTATTTAGGATGATAGAAATAATCAATCACCCGATGTCCTTAAAAAGGACAGAAAAAACACTATATTTTGAATTTGAAGTCCCAAAAAAGGATTTTATTTCAACAATTTAAAAGGCCGGCTTTTTTAAAGCTGACGTTTTTGGTCCTAAAATTAGGCCAGTGGGCGTGACGTATTGTGATTCTGTAATTTTATATACATTGTAGGTATATTGTTTTGAAAAAAATATACCTCTAAGTTTTTAAGCCGGTTTGTCAGGTGATTTATTGACGGATATATGCATGTAATATAACGAAATTGAAGAATAAACAACTTTGACATTGAAAATCTTTTCACTTTTTAGGCTGGATCCAGATAAAGCTCTGAAACAGGTTACGTCGGCTACAAGAGTATTTCCAGAAGACGCTGGTTAGTGAGCCTCCGTCCTAAATCTTCTTGATATGACACCTATTTAGACCATAAAATAACTCTGTAAATTATTAGTAACCATTTATATATTACTTTCTTCCATTTGGAGATACATTAAAAACATAAATATTCTTCCATATCATCTTGAGAGTTGGCCAATAAACTACTGATAGTATTACATATCCTTGTAGCTTTCTTGGAGATTGAGAATCCAGATCGTTTTGAACCTCAACACGCTATAAACGAAGCTAACGAATTATTTGCATACTTTGCTACAAAATGCTTTGATGCACTAGTCAAGTGTACTCGGACTAGTCTTGATTTGCTGAGACGTAGAGCTTCAGTTTCAAGGTAAGATTTAGTTCATTATTCTTAAAGATGTGCTAACCGTATTCACAGAGGCATTCATCCAAGTTGCACACAAAGTTTCGAAGCCCTGCTTGGCTGGTTTTTATTGAAATTCAGTTTAGCATAGGTCTAGTAATATAGTGTTGCACAGTAAGCAATGCCCGCCCTATGTGTTGACAATGCAACTTCTTACAGTTTCCTGACAATGACAACTGACCCAGAAGAGCAGAAAAAACTCAAGCCACTTATGAAGACAATGATGTATTTACAAATACCTCGCATCTTAATAACACCCACTCTGGAAGAGATACAATCAGCTTTTTCCCAAGTAAATATCTGAATGAGTTCGAGTAGTTAACAACCATTTTTCAGTCTTTTTTGCGCAAACACATAGTAGGTCTATCGAGCAAATAAAATATATCGATTGACGACGGGTCTATACTATAAAAACTAAATATGATCAGCTAGCATAATAAGATTGCTTGAGAGAGACTTGAAATATACAAGACCTTTAATTGTTGGTATTTTTTTCAGGTTGTGTTAAATTGCATTATGGACACACACAGAAATGTTTTTCAGTGGAGTCAACAACAACTTATTCTCAAAGAGGGAGGCCCTTCTGCCTCCGGAAAATCTGTTTCTATGCTTACAAAAAGTGCTAGTAGTAGGTTTTGTAAAAATTTATTTTGTACCGTATAATTGTTGGGTTTTGCTTGTGTTCTACCGTTGTTCTTTGCTACCTCATTATGGCCATTCTAAGAGACCTAAATTTTGCTTGTCTGGGCAGTAATCCGAATATAAATGAAATAATAATAAGTCATTGACTCTTTGTGAGGTAGTTCTTTTTATGTATTTTTCGGTAATTACTAATTTTATATTCATCATAGCTTCTCTGTCTGCCTACTCTTCTTGTTTAGTTTTGGTCACTTATTCTCATATCACATTCGTTTTTCCTTGCTCTAGCTGAAATGGCGGTCCATTTCAGCTAGTGCAAGGAAAAAGTAGCGAAAGAGACATCCAAACCCAACTAGATAACTTGTATTGTTAAATATTCTCATGTAAGTGAATTTATTGTAATTCTTATAAGAATAAAGATTCCTTAAACCGAAAATGTAACTATATTTATAGCTGCATCTAAGTCATCAAAAGGATCACTTGTTGGTGGCATCAGGAGTTACTTCCGTATGGTATCTGAGCATAAAGATATTGTTCGCGCCGTAATGGCTTTACAAGGGATGATGTACATGTACAAGCCTGACATTGAAAAATTGCTCACGGTAATAATGTCTTTTGCTTTGCAATGAAAATACTGTTTTTTTGTATCACTCTCATTGGTGGAGATTTTCAGAGTTACGGTAGATATTCTCACTTATGGGCGGAGGATAGAGTGCAGCAAGTTCAAGACTTCGTCGATTCTAATCCTTTGAACGTCATTATTAGAGACATGTTGAAAAAGTACGAAGGACAGACTGAAGAAGTGGCGAATTTACCGGAGAGACATATTATTGGATCTATTCAAATCAATACGGGTGGGTATTCCAGAAATTAAGCCCACATCATACAAATGATTTGTAGTTGGATGGTGTGTCATTTTGGATTCTATAGTTACTTTGATCAAACATGAAATTGTGACAAAATTTAAATTAGAATTAGCTTGCCTTAGTCCATTTAGGTAACAAAACTAATGTTGATTAACAAGACTTTCCTTTTTATGACGTAGACAATGTGAAGTTAGGTTTACACGTGGAATCTATTGAATGGAAGAGGATTCTAGGAAAGCTACTGAGTCACGCTTATAAGGAACGTGTGGTCAAAATGATGCAGTTCATCAACGACCGAATGAAGGCAATGTCAAAAAAAATAAAGGATCTGGACGACGTCCGCGTTGCGATGTTATGTCTCGCAATGATTCGAGAAGCATTTATAGAGTACGTATACTTTATTAAAAGTTGATATGGAAGGTCTAACATGCTTTCATTGCCAAACGAAATATTTATTTCAATTCAATTCAAATATTCTCTCATTATATAGGGGTCAATATCCCAGGCATGAATTTGAAATGGCACGGCTGATAACGGGGGTGCTCTTTGATCATACATATTCGTGATATTTTTTTTTAAATAGCGGGGTTGTTCTTCTATCGGGGGCAAATAATACGATTGTATTAAAATTAATATTAATCACTTTAAAAAAATAATTAAGCGCCGATTTATCATCACAGTGACCTGTCCCCCGCACTTTTTTTATGGAATATTCCTTCTCATGACACAAATATGGATAGGTATTTACGTTAACTGAGACATTTATTATAATCTAGGATAGTTGCATTATCGATATGAGATATAGGGGATTACTAAAATACCCTGTATATGTTTTGGTCAGAGTATATGTATCTGTCCTGCACGACGACATCATATCGGTGAACAAAGTTTCGATGCGTGTAGTTGCTAAGCAACGCCTTGTGGACGCACTGCTTCAATCAAAGGTTATTCGGCCAGTCCCGTGCTAACGTCCGGCGCAAGCGCACGTGTTGAGACCAGCTGCGTATTCGAGTTATACACATAAGTTTATCAATTCGGTGATGTGGGGACAAAAAAGTTTTCATTTCGGTTACTGGTATATTTTGATGACAGTGCATATGGTTTGTTTGTTATTCGGATATTATATGTAAGTCAACATTTTATTACATATTCTAGGTTTAATTTTTATATTCCTACGCGACATTTTCGATAATTCGAGTTAAACCTCAATGTTCTTCATTTCAGTGATCTCATTTCGGTTAATTCGGTGAACAATTTGCTCCTATCACCTCACCGAATTCAAAAATGTCACCGAAGATGAAATATTTTTTATCTGGTTGAAGGGTTCCGTACATAATCAAAGTCTTAACTGATTAGAAGTTGTGAATTGTTTTTCACAACTTTTTTGTTATGAAATATATAAAATAACATATGTTTATTTCTATTAGCATCATCTTGACATTACTGAGAAATTCTAATCCGCTATGCAGGCTTCGTCAGGTGGGTACAACTATGAATCAGCAATAAGCGTCGTCACATATTAATATCCACACAACAATAAAACAATCCGCAACAGGATTCGTCAATTAATATCAACTAAATAGGATCGCCTCGAACTGCACCGCACTGGCAAAAGTTTCCATTACATTTGCAGCATTACCGCGCTGTATAGCCAACGAAATCTGTTGAACCAGATACGATTCGGAGCGCAGATCACTGCCCTATCCCTAAGCCGGCGACCCAATTCCTTTGTGGTGCGACGTTAGTTATTAAAACACCACATATAATTAAGATGTAAAGTTTATTTTAATTTAGAAACACTTTGCCAAACTGTAGAAACGAAATACAGAAGAAGAAAGTTCACAGTGCACAAGCAGGACGATAACAGAGCAAAAACAAATAAATTATTATATTCGCGTAAGCGGTGACGTATGTCGTTAGGAGGACGTGCGCGCAGCCTCTCGGCGTGGGACATGAGAAACGACTGACTTGAGTGGGAAAACCGAGGGCACACGAATGCGCCCGAGCATGCTAGACCGTTAGGTGATGACGTCACGGCTAGCGCTGCGCCGGTGGGATGCGCGCAAGTCCATGGTAACAAGAAATGTAAATATTTAAAACTTAATATAACTAATGTCGCTACATCAGCCCCTTCGGAGACCTTTAGGTCGATCAAAAGTAATCGGGAAATCGTACTACACGTTTCGAGCGCGTTCTGTGCTCGACAGGCCTTGGTTGCGGCATTAAGAATGTGGGCTGAGAACGATTGTCGAAATCGGAATTCGACAACATATATGCGGGTTTTAAGCGATCGATGGAGACACTGTTGGGCTTACCCTTAATATCTAACTTAAAAAACTTGTCCCCTCTCTCGATAACGCGATACGGACCCGTGTATGTGGGTTGTAGAGGTTTGCGGACAGCATCGTTGCGCAAAAAGACGTGCGATGATGACGCCAAGTCTTTATGCACAAAAACGTTTTGCGTGCCATGACGAGCAACAGGGGCTGGGGTCAATTTGTGCATCTGAAGGCGCAAACGGGCGAGGAAGTCTGTGTAGTCAGTTGGTGTGTCTTGACCTGAGGATTTGAAGAAATCCCCAGGCAAGCGCAACTGCTCGCCGTAGACTAACTCCGCGGTGGAAGCGGTGAGATCTTCCTTCCATGCCGTCCTGATTCCTAATAGAACCAGGGGCAGGACTTCCACCCAATCCTCACTCCCGTGGCATTTAATGGCAGCCTTCATCTGCCTGTGAAAACGCTCCACTAAGCCATTCGCCGCAGGGTGGTAAGCTGTTGTCTGCACGTGCTCAGCTCCTATGGTCTCCGCAAACCTCCGAAATATGTCCGACATAAACTGACGACCTCTATCGGTCGTAATTCGCCTGGGGCATCCGAATCGCGATACCCAGCCGGAAACAAAAGCGTGCGTGACAGTTTCTGCCTTGATGTCAGAAATAGGCATAACCTCTGGCCATCTAGTAAAGCGGTCCACCGCCGTCAGGCAATACTGAAAGCCACGTGAAATCGGCAATGGGCCAACCAGATCGATATGCACGTGTGCGAACCTCTCTGACGGTGTTGTGAAAACCGCTACAGGTGATCGCACGTGCCTTGAAACTTTGCAACGCTGACAATGCTGACATGCTCTAGCCCACACTCGACAATCTTTCCTGATCCCAGGCCAAACGTACCGCTGCGTCAGAAGCTTCACGGAAGCCCTGACACCAGGATGGCTGAGACCATGAACAGTGTCGAAAGCGTGACGACGAAACCCTGAAGTTAAGTATGGGCGAGCTGCTGGGCCAGACGTGTCACAATAGATTACCGTGTTATTACCGGTCTCCGGAATGACTAGTTTTTTAAGTTGCAACGATGATCCGTTCTTGATCAGTTGCAGCAGCTCAGCATCGGACTCCTGAGAAGAAGCCAATGCCTTGTAATTAATACTGCTGATTGCGTCTACTGGACGAGACAGGGCGTCAGCAACGACATTATCTTCGCCAGAAATGTGACGAATGTCAGTTGAAAACTGCCCAACAAAATCTAAATATCGGAACTGGCGGGGTGAGCATCTGTCTAGGGGTTTGCTAAATGCGTACACAATGGGCTTGTGGTCGGTATAAATTACGAAAGGTTTAAGTTCCAACATATGGCGGAAGTATTTGACACCTTCGTAGATCGCCAGCAATTCCCTATCGTAGGGGCTGTACTTACGCTGGGCGACGTTTAATTTCCGTGAGAAAAAACCCAAGGGTTCCCACGTGTCATTCACCCGCTGCTGGACAACTGCCCCGATCGCTACATCCGAAGCGTCCGTCACTAACGCAACATCTGCGTTTGGACGTGGATGGACGAGCAGCGTCGCCTCACCCAGACTCACCTTGCAGTCCTTGAAAGCGGCGTCAAGGTCATCGCTCCAGTCTATCTGGGATGAGCTTTTTCCGTGATGGCCAGCCAGTAAACCGTTTAGTGGAGCTTGTTTCTGGGCAGCGTGCGGCAGAAATCTCCTATAAAAGTTGAGCATGCCTAAGAAACGTCGAAGCTCCTTAATGTTGGTCGGACGCGGGAAGTCAGTGACGGCTTTGACCTTCTCCGGCAGCGGTACTGTACCTTCACGGGAAATCTTATGCCCGAGAAAGGTAACCGCTGACGCACCAAACACGCATTTGCTTGTGTTTATAACGACACCATGCTCGCGAAGTCGTTCAAAAACCTGCTGAAGATGACTCATGTGTTCATCTGTATTGGACGACGCGACGAGAATATCGTCCAGATACGGGAAACAAAACTCCAGGTCGCCTAAGATCTCGTCAATAAATCGCTGGAATGTTTGGGCTGCATTCCTCAAACCAAATCCCATAAATCCGAACTCGAAGAGACCAAAAGGAGTTGTGATGGCCGTCTTCGGAACGTCGTCTCTAAACACTGGGATCTGGTTATAGGCTCGAACTAGGTCTAGGGTACTAAATACCTGACAACCATGAAGATTGTGCGCGAAGTCAGCGAGATGCCTCACTGGGTACCTATCTGGTATGGTGCGGGCGTTTAACGCACGATAGTCGCCGCATGGTCGCCAGCCGTTATTCTTCTTAGGCACCATGTGAAGAGGCGAAGACCATGGGCTGTCAGATCGGCGAGCGATACCTGAACGCACCAACTCCTCAAACTCCTGTTTGGCTAACTTGAGGCGGTCGGCATCCAATCGTCTCGGACGACAATACACGGGAGGGCCAGGGGTAGTACGGATATAGTGAAGCGTACTGTGCTTCACCTCACGCTCCGTGGGATCGCCTGCTGGCCTAGTGACCTCGAGGAACTGTTGTAGCAAACAATGATATGGCGTGTTACCTGAAATAACTTTTACATGGCATACAGAGCAAGAAGCAGCAGAATAAGCAGTAGTAGACATTGCGGTACAATTATCGATTAAGCGCTTATTTCTAATGTCCACAAGCAAGCCATAGAAAGAGAGAAAGTCTACACCTATGATAGGTTTCGTAACATCGGCCACTACAAACTTCCAGCTAAATGCACGACGCAAGCCAAGGTTAAGCGTAACACTAATCGAGCCATAAGTAGCGATAGCAGTCCCGTTAGCGGCAAAAAGCTCGTATTTGTCCTTCCGCCGTCGATGCCCGCGTACGAACTTCACAGGCCAAACACATAAGTCCGAACCACTGTCCACTAAAAATTGCACTCTCGTTGTTTTGTCCGTAACGAAGAGGCGGCCGGGGGACTCTGGCCAGTCACTTGCCGCCATTAGCGACTGCCGTTGGCATTTCCCTCCGACCAGTTGCACGGTGCTCGGCATTTGCTAGCCCGCAAGCCAAACCTCTCGTGGTACCAACATCTCCCGTTAGCGTTGTTGCGGGAGCGACTCCTTGAGCGGAAGTTACCTCGATGACCTTTGGAACGAGAGTGAGCACGACCACGGAAATTATTCATCGACAACGCAGCCACTTGCTTCATCAGCTCGTCGATGCGGCGATTGAGCCTCTCTTCGATAGTACCCGGCGCACCAGACGTCGACGTAGAAGCGGCAGCTACCGATGGTGGGGAGCTGTGGGCCTCCGCTACGTTAGGTATGTGCGCCACGATGTCGTAAACCTTGTCTGCCAGAGTAGCCACCTTGTCCAAGCCATCCTCTGCCATTGTCGCGATGACAGTCTGCACGTGAGTTGGCAACCGTTTAGCCCACATACTTCGCAGGAAACTTTCCGATATATCGGTACCGGCCAAGTCGCGGAGATACCGAAGAAACTGGGAGGGCTTACGGTCACCCAATTCCGCCTGCGAGACTAGCTCCTCGACGCGCCTGTCCTTGGACACTGACAATCGACGCACCAGTTCTGACTTCAGCCGGTCATACTTTCCAACTGCCGGCGGCGAGGTTATTACGTCCTTGACCTCAGCGGCATACTTGTGCTCAAGGTTACTTACGACGTGATAAAATTTCGTCGAGTCGCTAACCACATTCGCCAACGTAAACTGTCCCTCAAGCTGCGCGAACCATAAAGCCGGCTCCTCCGCCCAAAATGGCGGAACCTTAACGCCAACCGCACTAATAACTGTTTGTGATGTACTAGGCGGTGTACTGGTAGTAGGCGTCACACCAACAGTAGTAGTAACTGGAACTGGATCCGGTGCCATAGTCCTCTAATCTGCACTTAGCGAGCAAAGCAAAGTTCACGCGCCCGCTACTATAACGCACTGCACTCAGTTCGAACGTCGATAGGTCACCAAATTATGTGGTGCGACGTTAGTTATTAAAACACCACATATAATTAAGATGTAAAGTTTATTTTAATTTAGAAACACTTTGCCAAACTGTAGAAACGAAATACAGAAGAAGAAAGTTCACAGTGCACAAGCAGGACGATAACAGAGCAAAAACAAATAAATTATTATATTCGCGTAAGCGGTGACGTATGTCGTTAGGAGGACGTGCGCGCAGCCTCTCGGCGTGGGACATGAGAAACGACTGACTTGAGTGGGAAAACCGAGGGCACACGAATGCGCCCGAGCATGCTAGACCGTTAGGTGATGACGTCACGGCTAGCGCTGCGCCGGTGGGATGCGCGCAAGTCCATGGTAACAAGAAATGTAAATATTTAAAACTTAATATAACTAATGTCGCTACACCTTAATAAATCTTTTAGCCTCCACCTCCACCGCCCCGCGATACAATCCTGGCCTCCAGCCCCTAGACTTGGAGCCCCAAGCCATAGGGGATGTTGGCCGACACCAAAGCTTGACAAACTGCATCATTGATTGCGTGATGCCTTGAAAACAGCTACGCGCACCTCTGACAGCTAATGCTGGCCGTCCTCCTCAACCATGACCCCACAAATTCACCGATGCGGCTGACAAACCTTACACTCCAAACACAAACCACAAACGGTATTTCGGTATCATCGCCATTATAACACACGATGCGAGCGATGAATCCCAATGTCCCGTGAGCGGTGACAAGAAACGCCACTACACCGACTTTCCGACAACGGCGTATATCCAGTCTCCCATGGCGAACCGGAAGAGAAGCCTGGTACTACTGTGCCTCGTTTAATTAACATTCAAAATGGTCTCAAAGACACTCGAAGTGTATCGTCCAACTTTAACACGACGTACCCAAACAACCAGGTGGGGAAAGTTCTTAAAATATACAACATGCGAAGCATCGCTAAATAGGTCCTAAGCAGGGTAAGCGATGCATGTACTGACAAATTTCTCAAATGTTCTTGAGCCCCAACTAACACAACCCTTTTTTCCTCAAGAGCAAAAGTAACCCCCTCCGGAAATATGGGAGCACCCAGCAAGCATAAGGATGACTCATTCAAAAGTCGAACCCTGGCAACAACAACCTAAATGCCAACCGTAGCCATTATCATCCATGGGATCACAACAAAACAGCTCAAATTTGCATGGGTTAACTTCCAGACCGATTGCCTTTAGACTTGGCAAAAGCTGTCTCAAATCCTGCAACACTACAGGCCTACCAGCTAACGTTCCATCGTCTAAATAGCCACATTTAGCCTATAATTCAGCGAAGAAATAACCTCTTGTATGTCCAAACAGAATATTAAGAGCTCTAAAGTATCACCCTGCTGAGCTCCGACTTGCGCAGTTATTGATATGTCGTTATAAAAAAATTGCTAGACGTATTCCAACATTGACGGAGAAACTGATAAAGAGATGGCACTCGATCCAAAATTTCCTAGAGAATTGTCTCCTTCTCAACGCTATTGAAGGCATTTTTAATTTCAATCTTGAGAATAACGGAACCCGTATCGCCATTCCGTGGCGTGAGTAAGAGGCGTGTATGCCTGTATGGCCGCGTTACAACCTTGCACAATTTCGAAACCTATCTGAAGTGGTTGTAGGTAATCCGCCATTGCCTCTCTAACTACCCGGTAGCCCAGTTTAGCCGACAGGCGACGCAGAGTGTAGCCTATGGCGATCGGCCAAATCCCCCCGCCCTTTATTGAGAGAGCACAGAGTGAACCTCCGTACAAGTAGGGGCAAACCACGGGATTGAGAGAACCTTTTTAAAGGAAATTATAGAGTTTCGCTATACAATCGACTAACCGAGGACCATTGTTGCCAGCCGAGAGCGAGGTTAGGCTCTTTGAGATGTTGTGGCCGCAAACCATCCAAACAAGACTCGAACGATATATGCATATTTAAATAGATATCTTTAATAAGGATTGTATAATATTAATTCTAAATAATAGGTTCCTTTAAAGTTGTTGTTCTCTTATAATTTGAATAAATATAACGGACTTAAATATACCTATGTATAATTTATTATGGCGGCTGACCCTTTTCTTAAATTTCAAAATGCTTAAAAAAGTTTGCCAATAGTCGATTTATATAAATAATTTAACAGAATTTTATTTGCTGTATTTTTTATATATATTAAGAAATGAAAGGATAGGCAACATTCATTACATATCAAGTAAAATCAGCAAACAGCTGACACGTACAACCATGCGTCATTCGCTTGTATTAGGGTTCCGTAGATGCCATTTGAACCATTTTTTATTTTGGTCTTCTATTTTATGACTATAGTGAAACGTATAATTATTTTTTGATATCAAAGGAGCAATAAAACCATTATGTTTATTTATAAAACCTTTTTATGTTAATTTTAGTTTCATTTCAGTGACTGTTTTATCACATCGGTGAGACTTTACATCATCTCGGTTATCTTAATATCATCACAGTGACTATTTATTTCATCTCGGTGACGTTATTATCACATCGGTGACTGCATTTATTTATTTCGGTGACAGTTATTCATTTCGATGAATTAAAAAAAGATTGTCTAATATCTCCGTAACTATTTATCGTATGACAAGGCCGTTAACATATATTAACTACAGTAGCTAAATCTTTCGGTTGATGTTAAAAAATAGATGAAAAACTTCAATTTGAGGAAAATCACCGAAGTGAAAAAAAATATTGGTTTGTTGAAATTGACCCATAGATATTGCGGAATATCGCATTATTGTAGAAATTACACATCACACACGCTTCATTTGTTCGCATGACTTATAAGCCTGGTAAGAATTAGATTCAAGCACCGCAGCAGCAGGTTTAGCAATGAAGTGTGTGTGAGGTGTAATTTCTTCAAACTTGTTTCTTTTGTGATTAGGTACTACGATTTCAGTAAGTTTTATTATTTTTAGTATGGACATGGAATTGGATTTAATCGAAGAAAGTTATGCGACGTTTCATCAATTTAGCATAGACATTTCTAAAGAAGACTCGGATATGGTAGACGGACTGCGATATGCTTTCACAAATATGTTAGAGACTGTAAGTATGACACTAAGAATGTTATTTATTTTCTGTGATTCGAGGGTTGCCTTATATATTCGGGATTAGAAATAAATAACAATATCTTTAACCTATTTTTCTACAGGCTGCTTCAGTACAACAAAGAATAGTCGATATGCAAGGTCCACTTCAGCAGGAGCTGACCTCTGGCGTCGGTTCCTTTATGGAGGATGTACTCAAATTTGATGCCGACTA
Source organism: Epiblema foenella (assembly GCA_963556455.1). Classification (NCBI taxonomy): domain Eukaryota; kingdom Metazoa; phylum Arthropoda; class Insecta; order Lepidoptera; family Tortricidae; genus Epiblema; species Epiblema foenella. The sequence continues at coordinate 14,487,550 of OY747102.1, forward strand.
TGACGCCTTTGGACCCATGACTCCTGGGTTATCAGCTCGGGAAGCTAGCGATAGGTGACGCTGATAGTTTTATCCTACTATACCTGAATAAACATTGTTTGGAGAGAATAATGGTAGCTTGAGAAACTAGTATAAATTCGTTAACATATATAATTTACAGTGCCGTTGTCTAACCATAGTCCCCTTAGAGTTTTTCCCATTTGCCTAAGGGGCCCGTGGTCCACTTTGGAACCTAATTAATCCCAAGATTTGGCGTAGGGACTAGTAGACTAGTGTAATGGAATCATTTCATTTATGACACTTAAGTTATAATAAATATTAAATGTTTTTGCAGAGTTATATTATTTCAATCAAGATTTGATGAGTTATGGAGGAGATTTGAAATGTACTCTAACGGTGAAAAACTATTTGGCATGGAAGTTAAAGATTACCCCATTTTGCACGAAAAGAAAAAGCAGTTCAACTTGTTAAATAAACTGTAAGTGTTTTATCACCCGTTTCCCAGACATCAGGTATGAAGAGTTTATCCGTAATGTTTAGCAATAAAAAATATAAAGGTATGATATAAACAATAATATAAAATTACAGGTACAGTTTGTATTTGGCTGTGATGAATTCCATCGATGGATACTTTGAAACGCCATGGGCAGCAATTGATATTGAAGCCATAATTTCTCAACTGTCAGAGTTTGATGTGAGGTGAGAGAAACTATATACCTTCTTCTTTTTTTGTACTGTTCTACTTTATATGACTGTGTCTTTAGGAAATAAATCTACATAACGTACGAGCCGTCTAAATAAACTATCGGGTTTATAATATTAGATTGTATTACAAGGGAGCAAAATGCAATATTACATCGAGGGCTAGCGTGTTGAATCCCAGAAGTGAAGGATTCTAACGAGGAATCCTGAGCGCAGTGACGGATTCAAACCAACACGCCCGAGTTAGAAATAATTTTGATGCCGTGTAATACAGTTCTTTTTACTTCTCCTGTGAGAAAAACTATTCATCCAAATAAGTAATTAAAAGAACAATATATGATTAATCATCAATCCATTCATTTAAGAAAAAGAAAAATTACGTAATATAAATAAAAAGTTAAAAGTTTGCTCGACTAAGGTACATGGTATACCTACACTGATTGTTATGATGTTTAAAGATGAATAACTTAAACAGACGCGGGAGAGCCGCCAGCGGGGGGCGCCCGTGCGGCCGCCCGCACGCGTGCGGTGCCGGCCTGCGACCAGGCACAGGGAGCAAAAACGTTTTTGCTCCTTGTCAGAAGGGCAGAAATGAAAGAATTGAATAAATATTAAACGGGCTAGAAAAGCCTTTTTTTAGAATATGAGAAGGGAAAAGATCTGTTAGACCTCTTGTCGGTAAGTTAAATCAAAAAATGTACTAAGTTACCAAATTTTGGTGATATTTGGTCTAACGGATCTTTATAAAACAGGGCTTAATGCACACGTTTTTACTTTCCACAATAGCTTACGTTGAACACTTCTGTTAAGGTGTCGTATGCTGCCAAAAGCAATGAAAGACTGGCCTGCATTCATTGAATTGAAGACTAAAATCGATGACTTTAACCAGACTTGCCCTCTCCTGGAACTGATGGCTGACAAGTCGATGAAGGATCGGCATTGGAGGAGACTAGAGAAACTATTAGGTAAACTTCTTATTGAAAGGAGAGGAGTGGGGTCCGTGTATCCATAGTAGAAGCGACGCGGGAACCTGGATATGCTAAGTGAGCATACGCAAATGAGCATTAGTGAACCCGCGCAAATACTCGCCATCTTGGTTCTACTTTGGTGCCGGGAGTTAAACTTTAAAGTAGTGACTTAATAGTAGTTCCTAACCATAGTAACGTAACGGGCTAAAAGAAAAAAAAGAGACTGTTTTACCTTTGTTATGAACAGTTTTTATTTAGCTCTCATTTTTGTTTTTAATAGGATGTATTTTGGACGTGGAGTCAGAATCGTTTACATTAGCTAACGTTATGGAAGCGCCATTACTGAAGTATAAAGAAGACGTTGAGGTATTGTACAATTTTTATGTTATTTCACGACAGGACAAACTCTAGACTTAAAGTTTAACACGTTTACTGCGGCATGGGGTTGAAGGAGTCCATCTTACTACAAGTTACGTCCCGCAACGAGGATGTTCTCTTAAGAGGGGAGACGTCAAAGCCTCAAAGGGAATTGGATGGGGGAGCGGCGGCAGATCACCGTCTGAGTTAATCGGTAGATCTATAGCTTACGGCTGATACTGATGTATGTGCAATGTGCATGAACTCTCCATGAAAATAAAGCATACTGCAGAGGGGCTACTCCGAACTTCGAAATCCGAACTTCGTATCATACCGTCCCTTTCACTCATATAGTGTATAAACACGAGAGTGATAGGGACGGCACGAAACAAAGTTCGGAGTACAGGCTCAGGTTGAAGTCCGGAACCTGTACGGCCTATTTATTCTCATTCTTGAGAGGAGTTCCTTACCTATATTAAGATGAGTCAATTGTGGTGTACTGTTTAAATAGTAGCATTTGTTTCTTTATTTCCTTTACCTCTTTTGCTAGGTCTTTTTACAATATTTGTATATACTTAAAGTAAAGTATAATATCTAACATTTGTTTTATTATTAGGACATCTGCATTAGCTCAGTGAAAGAGAAAGACATTGAATCAAAACTGAAACAAGTTGTCGTGGATTGGGCAATTATTGACCTGACATTTGCACCTTTCAAGAATCGTGGAGATTTGCTCGTAAAGGCTCAAGATACCCTGGACATTATTACGATGCTTGAAGATAGTTTGATGGTATTAAACTCTTTGGCATCGAATCGGTAAGTTTCCCAGTCATAAATACTTTCGTTGTCATTTCATCTTATCCACTACCTAACTATAGGTAGTTTTTAGGGTTCGGTACCCGAAGGTTTCAAACGGACTCCTATTATTGTCAATCTCACGTTCGTCCGTCTGTCGTCTGTCACACCGGTTTCAGAGCCAAATGGTTGCAGCTACAGTCTTCAATTTTTCACATTATACGCATCTTGTTAATCCAAATCCATACAAATTGTCTAAACTTAATTTGAAATGTTTTTAAGGGAGGCTCTCATACAGTTAAAGGGGGGGGGGGGGGGGGCGCGAAAATAAATTCTTGACTTACCCCATCGAGTGGGGTATCGTTGTTTAGAGCTCATTGAGTAGTGGTTTTAAAAAAATATTGAAAAACAACGGAATGGGAACATGCAATTGGCCGGTTTTTTTATTATCGTATAATTATGGATTACTAATGTAAGTAGATAATGAGAATTGACGAAGTACTAACTGAGATGGAACGTAACCAAATAAAACTTTGAAATATATGTACCTAGCAAAAAAATAGGTTAAAGAAAAATGCTGCTTATTATTATACAATTACTAACAATAAATACATATAACATTTACAAATTACTTAATATTTCCTTCAGATATAACGCTCCATTTAAAAGAGATATTGTACTATGGATTAACAAACTGGTAAGCACCAGTGAGATTCTGGAGAAGTGGCTGGTAGTGCAGAACTTGTGGATGTATCTGGAGGCAGTGTTCGTGGGGGGTGATATAGCGAAACAACTGCCGGCGGAGGCGAAGCGATTTGCGGTGAGTTCCCATATATTTATCGAACCCCGTTATTTTCGAAGAAGTGACAAAACAACATTCATTTTTCTGATTTTGTTTCCGTAACCAACATAATCCTTTATTTATATACCACCACTATTAAGTACTACCTCTAGTATTTCGGATACTATGCCTACTGCTATGAAGCTCCTTTTTTGTGGTGATTAACGATGAATCACATTAACTAAACATGACATGAAAACTAACTTTATCGTTTAATTTTAGACAATCGACAAGACTTACGTTAAGATCATGTACCGAGCTCGAGACATCGTAAACTGCGTCGAGACTTGCACGTCGGACGATAGTCTGAAGCAGTTGTTGCCACACTTACTTGAACAACTAGAAGCTTGTCAAAAATCTCTCACAGGATATCTTGAAACAAAACGACTTATTTTCCCACGATTCTTCTTTGTATCGGATCCAGTGCTGCTGGAAATTCTTGGTCAGGCGTCAGATCCGCATTCCATTCAGGTATGATATTCACATTAGTCGGTTTGTCTCATGCAGTTGGTTGTATTTATATTGCTTTATCGAACTTGATAAGAATTGGTAGTTTCGGAACTCTGAACATATTTAAGATCGTCGATCGATCGAAGAAAGGATGTGCTAAGACGTGTCTGCCCATACCGTTGACACCTAGCTAACAAGTTTGCAAGGTGTCAAATATATGAAAACACAGCTTCAAATATCTCTGGTGGACATTCACCTTTATAAAACGTATCTTACGTGACCTATGTTAGAAACATCAGTTAATTATTTGACCTTAATTCTTCGTCTAGCCTCACTTGCCGAGTATTTTCGACGCAATGAACACGGTTGATTTCGATGACAAGGAAAGGATAATTATTATGAATTCTGATAATGGAGAAAAGATACCATTGGATAGACCAGTTGCCTGCATGGGTGGTGTTGAGGTAATTTCGTTATGTTAATGCTGCACTCTTTTTTGAGCCGCAGGTATCATCTTGAACTTTAAAGTAAAGGGAAGTTTCAATTCGATTTATAATTTATAATTTCCAGAATTGGTTAAACGTCTTGCTAGACACCATGAAAGATACTGTACGGAACGTGATCGCAAATATTTCACAGACCTTGGCAGGAGATCCAGAGTTTGACTTCTTGACTGGGTTTTGGTCTTTCCCGGGACAGGTAGAGATTTATTTAGTTATTATTGATTTATTAATATACATAATCTGAAACACTTTATTACATCTATATAACATTATAACACTTTTCCAATGCTATCCTGAAAGCGAATAAAATTCGTTTCGATGGTAAATATACATATCTGTAAACTGATGGTGTTGATATATTTTGCGCAATTAATGATTGAAATATATGTTTAAAGTATCTTTATTATGAGTAGAGTCAAGTAATGTCTTTGTTCTATAGGTACATTTAATATTGCAATCTCCTGACTAGCTATATTCTCCTTTTCTATCTAAATTACATACAAAAGAAGTAAAATATAGTGCTAGTCATTATAGTTTCTATTATTATTAGATAGATCCATGAAGTTTTTATTTGTTCATTTTAGGCAGGTCTCTTGGGCATGCAAATTTTGTGGACAAGTGATGCTGAATACGCATTAAAGAAAGCCAGAGCCGACCGCTTTATCATGCGTCTTACAAACCAGAAATTCTTAGATTTATTAAACGGCCTAATCGATTATACTGTTAAAGACTTGCACCCTCTTGAAAGAACGCAAATAGAGACCATGATTACTATACATGTGCATCAAAGGTTAGTATTTTAAAACAAAAAGGCAGATAATCACAATTATAAGGCGGATGTCATAATGCATCTAACTAAGGAACTCATAGTTAGAGAGACCATTGCTTGTAAGTAAGAAATGTTCATATGAAAAGAAACGGGTACATTTGCAATATAATAACCGCTTAAATAAGCATTTCCTTGAAATGTATTGTCTTTTTACAGAGATATTTTTGATGATCTAGTGAAGCTGAGGATTAAATCGCCAGGTGACTTCGAGTGGCAAAAACAGGCCCGGTTTTATTATTTTGAAGACTCAGACGATTGCTTGGTTTGCATTACTGATGTCACCTTTTTATATCAGGTTAATCATTCATAAACTACAAATTGGTAGTGCTAGTTGATTAAATATTCAAAGCAGCATAGTTTATAGTAGTTTATGCAACTGCTGCATAATGAGGGGCATTAAAACACGAGTGTGGTTTCATGAACGAGCTGATAATAAGATCACGACTGTTTTAAGGCTGAGTTATCATATGTACAGTTGCATTTACTAGTTTATCTACATCCATATATGTGGTAGTCCATATCAAAAGGGACCTTATAGCGGCCGGCACTTACGCCTTTATTGCCGTTGTTCGAGTACAATAGCACCGATTCGCAGCGTAAGCGCCTGCCGTCGTAAGATCCCTTTCAACGTGGACTATCACATATATTAAATCCTCTGTCATATCAATGTCATATAATCATGTTTACTGAGATACTCCGGTCTCCGAGGCCGGGCGCCTGCACGTAAAGTCCGAGCACGGGTGCGCGCCTGTGCTGTAAAATTATCAAAACCTACGGCTGACGCGCGCGTGGTGGCGGGACGCATTGCACGGTATATTATTATTGTAAAGCTACCTGCGGTTTTTAAACACATTGAAGAGGATTTGCTATATGGGTGTAGATAATATATGTTATACATCTATGGAGGATAGAATTGATGATTCAATTATATAATATATATATATATAAGAAGAAGTCCTGACTGACTGATTGATCGACTTATCAACGCACAGCCAAAACTACTAACGACTACTACTAGATAATTGATTTTTGCATAGTCGGTTACTTATATAACGTAGGCAAGGGATAAGAAAGGATTTTTTGACATTCATCCCTAAAGGGAGTAAATCAAGGAGTGAAAGTTTGTCTGTTTTGTATGTACCTATTTATTAAAGTGAGAGATTCGAAACTTTGTATATAGACTCTCTGTATAAATACATTACTGGCATATTTCTGCGTTTTAAATTTTCTTCCCTAAAGGGGTTCTAAGTTTGTACCAGGAGTAAATATTTTTTTTTTAGAGATATGAAACTACATAAATAGACTCTGTTTATATGACACAAAAAGCATTTCAACGTTTTTCGAAGTTCCTCCCCAAAAGGGTCTAAAAGTTTGTTCCATTTAACGCAAGAGATTTGAAACTTCGTGTATATCTAGGTATACTCTCTTTGTTTAAATATAAAAAAAATTCAGCATTCTAAGAAATTTATCCCCTTAAGGGGTTGGAAAGGGGGTTGTATGTTTGTACGGGGAGAAAATATTTTTTACACTGCGATTTGAAACTTAGTATAGATTCGCAGGTTAAATACAACAAAACATTTAATCGTGTTTAAAAATTCCTCGCCAAATGTTTGTTCAGTGAGCAAATCCTTTTTAAACGAGACATTTGAAACTTCGTATTTATAGACTCTCTGTTTAAATACAACAAAACATATTTCATCGTTTTTCAAAATTCCTCTCTAAATGGGGTGAAAAAGGGTTCAAAGTTTGTACGGGAACAATTTTTTTGCAGTGAGATGGAACTTCGTATAGAGACTGTTTAAATACTAAATTATATATTTTGGCGTTTTTAGAATTTCCTCCCCTAAAGGGGAAAAGTTTGCTCGATCAGCAAATCCTTTTCAAAGTGAGAGACTTATTGTTTAATTAAATACAACAAAACATATTTAAGCGTTGTTTGAAATTCCTCCCCTTAAGAGTTAAAAGTTTGTTCGAAGAGCCAATCTTTTACAAAGTGAGAGATTTGAAACTTCGTATACAGGCTCTGTGTTTAAATTCAACGAAACGTATTTCAGCGTTTTTAGAAATTCTTGTCCAAGGGAGCCCAAAGACGGGTTGAGTTTTTGTATCGGGAGCAAGTCTTGTTTTAAATGAGAGACTATAATTTGTAATGATACTCTTTGTTATGTTAAAGCACAATAAAACAATTTCTGTTTTTTTTGTCCCTGAAGATGATAACGGGTCGTTCCTCTTGACACTTTGGCTAAACTCAGCTCTCGCACACCGCCGGGATGTTATTACACCCGAACGTGGCTGACACCGCCGGACGGCATTGCAAACGCGAATACCCTAACTTTACTCTGTTTATAAAGAGGTGTTACACTAAGGTGACCAACTTATTTATTTTTTCCTGTCTTCTGCCCCATGACTACGTTCACGTGAATGTTCCCTTTTATCACATAAACTTGCACCCCCTTTTTCGCCCTATGGTTGACTGACAACAATATTTTCTTAGTGTTTCTTTAAGTCACATAATAATTACCTTCCGGCCGCCATCGCAACTGTGTTTCACAACCAGTTGTCTACGAGGATTTTTTAGTCTTTCACGGCAACCAGTTGTGATAAAAGAATATTTATTCTTCTTTCGCAACCAGTTGACAACAAGGAAAAAAATCGCCGCCATCGCAACAGTGTTTCACAACCAGTTGTCTACGAGGATTTTTTAGTCTTCCATGGCAACCAGTTGTGATAGAAGAATATTATTCTTCTTACGCAACATTTCTAATCTCGACACATTATTTCAAGAAATTATTATTAAAACCTCCATATTTCTTACAAGTCGTCGTCGTCGTCGTCATCTAGGTTAAACCCCCGTTTCCTGGTGGTCATACCGGCATGTCATACTAATAACTATGACCAGTGAGAATCGCTTGTATTGGTGGTCATACTTGTCATTGTCCCTCTAAATATAATACTTTTCTTGTCCCCTGTAGATATAGTGATACAGTCAGCTTTAAAAACATCTGCACACTTTAGTGACATAACATGTCGCTTTAACATCATTAGTGAGCCACCATACAAAAGTATTTAAGGAGTGAAACCAAAGTGTGCCGATGTTTATGGCCAATTATGGCAGCTGGAAATAGTTTGGATAATGCCTTAATAACAAGTCAATGTGTCATTCTTCATTTTTGGTATATAGCAGTCCAGGTTTTATTTTATGGTTGTGAACAAAGAAATTAACTATAGCAACTAGGCTTTTTGAGATTTTCCTTGTTGGCAACTGGTTGCGGAAGAAGAATAAATATTCTTTTATCACAACTGGTTGCCGTGAAAGACTAAAAAATCCTCGTAGACAACTGGTTGTGAAACACAGTTGCGATGGCGGCCGGAAGGAATAATTATGTGTGCCAAACTTTTTGTTCCTATATTTATTGATTCATGCTGTCAGTTGTCTATCAGCACATCAAAAGTCTATTATCTGTATTATATTCTTCGAGCTTCTTAAGCCATCTAGAAAATTGCAACATGCTATAATAATTTTTCTTCGCTCTCATTAACCTGCCTGTAAACCAAAATACAAATAGCTTGATTGAATTCGCTTACGTACATTAAGTTTTAGCTGGTGCGCTATTCAGCACATTTTAGGTTTTGGATATTGTTTTTGCTATGTCTTAATTTATCCTTTTGAAATGCTGAGGTACCTTCTAGAACATTTCATTTTGGCCAGTATCGGGAACTCCGCGTGTCTCTTCTAAAATAGTCCAGCAGGCGTTAAAAGTGCCAGTTTTGCCTTATGGAGTAATGTTCAATACCCCCATTTTCTAACTCGAAATCCGCTGGTCGCCGCATATTTTCTGAGGATTTTTTCACAAAGACTAACAGCATCAGACGAATGACAGAAAAAAAATGATCTCATTTATGTTTTTGTTGTCATCTAAATTCTACGCGGACGAAGTCGCGGGTGGCTGCTAGTCATTTAATATGGCACTAACCTTTTTTTTGTAGTAGCTTTGCTGTTTAGCTTGTATGAATGTAAACTTGATTTGGCAGTAATAAGAAAGGCTTACTCCAGAAACGAGCAGATTGTATCAATATTTTATTTCTACATGAATTTTAGTACTTAGTAGTAGTAAACTCTTTACCTATTGTTCGAAAACACATCAGATATGATTTAGAAAAGCAAAAGTTTAGAAAAGGCGAATTTCTCCCTTTAACAGATATAGTTAATCTTATTTTTCGATTACCAGAACGAGTATTTGGGTATCACCGAACGGCTGGTAATTACACCTCTGACTGATCGGTGCTACATAACTCTCTCGCAAGCGATAGGGATGAACATGGGTGGCGCGCCGGCCGGGCCTGCCGGGACTGGCAAGACGGAGACCACTAAGGACATGGCGCGAACACTTGGTAAATTGGTCATCGTGTTCAACTGCTCTGATCAGATGGACTTTAGAGGTAATTTACATTTAGTCATCTTATACTAGGAATTCCACTAAGGAGTAGAGGCCTTTTTTCGAATTTTCTAGTATTAGCATTACCACTTACAATTTTAACTATTAAACTTACAATTTATTCATTTTTAATCAAAAATTTTATCTACATTTTAACCGAACAGTCCTACGGTCTCAGAAACGCTGCATACTTAGTGAAATTTCGACGACAATTTGATCTTAATACGAAAATGAATCTGTACCTTACATCGACTACAATACATGTTCTGAATTACAGGTTTGGGCCGTATCTACAAAGGCCTTGCGCAGTCGGGAACGTGGGGCTGCTTTGATGAGTTCAACCGTATCGAACTGCCCGTACTATCTGTAGCTGCACAGCAGATTTATATTTGCCTTACTGCGAGGAAAGAAAAGAAAGAATTTTTTATATTTAGGTAAGTATGGATTTCAGTCATGTCGCAAAAAACAAAACAGTTACCTTCAATATCGCATATTATAGTCTGTATTTGCTTACTTAATTTCTAGTTTTTCTGTGATGTAGTCTGTAGTCTTCACATTTAAATACCTATTATATACTTTTCATTTACATAGTAATTGGTTTATGGGTTTTAGCGATGGTGATACTGTGAGTCTAAACCCAGAATTTGCTTTTATTATCACCATGAATCCTGGCTATGCTGGAAGACAGGAACTTCCCGAAAACTTGAAGATCCAGTTCCGTTCCGTAGCCATGATGGTACCAGACCGACAGATTATTATTCGCGTCAAACTGGCCAGTTGTGGTTTCAAAGAAAATATTCTACTGGGTATGTGTTGTTTTTTTATTCCAAAGATACTTGCAATTCATCTATTGGAGATTGTTTAGCTGTATTTCACCAGAAACTTACATTCTATGATAGTTCACTTGTTTGTAAATACAGTTTATCTACATCCATATCATATCGTTTCTGAACATATTGTAGACACGTCCCTACAATATGTTTAACTGATAAGCAAATGGCCTATATTAAGAAACCTTTATCTGTGCTTGCATCTTAATGTTTACGTTAAAGTAGGTATCGATAATCGATACTTTAATTACGTTGAAATTTCGAACTTCTTAAGCCTGGCGTCCCCCCGGTCTACATGGTCACGTACAGCTTTACAGTACAGGCGCGCGCCCGTGCTTGGCCTCGGAGTATCACAAAAAGGATTTAATATCCGACCGCGACGACCGCTTTAGCCTAGTTGGTAGTGACCCTACCTTCGAAGCTGGAGGTCCCGGGTTCTAATCCCGGTCAGGGCATTTATTTGTGTGATGAACACGAATATTTGTTCCTGGGTCTTGGATGTTTTCTATGTATTTAAGTATCTATTTATCTATATAAGTATGTATATCGTCACTTAGTACCCATAGTATACAAGCTTTGCTTAGTTTGGGACTAGGTTGATTTGTGTAAGATTATCCACAAAATTATTATTATTATCTCTTTATTTATTTTTTTGCTTAAGCTAGGTTTTATAATAATGATATAAAAAGTAAAATATAAAACAATATTTACAAAACATAAAATCATTATAAAAACCTAACATAGTGTGCCGCCGGCAGCGAGGCGGGGCCTAAGCTACCGGTGGTTAGGGCGACAGAGAGAGGAACCTCGTGACTATCCGCGCCGTGTCCAGGAGTACCGCCTTCTGTATCTGACCCTTGACCCAGCCATCTAGCGAGAGTCTCTTGAGGTGTTGGTCGAGACTCTTCGCTATTAGACCGTTCGCAGAGACGACTATCGGGACAATGATCGTTGAATCAACATCCCACATGGCGGTCACCTCGTGTGCCAAGTCTAGGTACTTGCTGACTTTGTCCTTCTCGGCCTTCACGAGGTTCTCGTCATGGGGGATGGTGATGTCAACGAGCACTGCCTGGCGCTTCGATCGGTCTGTCAACACGATATCAGGTTTATTGGCTACAATAGTCCTGTCCGTGATGACAGATCGATCCCAATAGAGCGTGGCACGACCATTTTCGAGAACTGGTGCAGGTGTATACTTATAGTACGGCACTTCGAAGTCCACAAGACCATATAAAAGAGCAAGTTGCTGGTGAATGAGCCTGGCTACTAAGTTATGTCTGTGCAAGTACTCGCCGTTAGCAAGATGACCACAACCGGAAATGATATGCCTGAGTGATTCTCCGGGACGGCGGCATGCCCGACAAATGTCGACCGTACCGTCCTTCAGGATATACTTCCGGTAGTTGTTCGTCATGATAACTTCGTCCGCAATTGCACAGACAAAACCTTCGGTTTCCCCGAAAAGATCCCCGAAACGTAGCCAGTTCACCGACGCGAGCAGGTCTACATCGGGCCCTGTGAGGGCCCTGTAGAACCGCCCGTGTAGCTCCTTACTCTTCCATACCGCCTTGCGTTCCTCGGTGCTCCATACTTTAAGTCTGCGCCAGTTCTCCTTTGCCATGGAAAGCGGGGTGAAAGATGCGTCTACTGCTACTACGTCCCGATGCAGCCCACACTCGCTGTTAAGGAAATAATCCCTGAGACTGCACACCTCACGGTTGTGCAAGTCTTTGGCATTTAGAAAGCCGCGACCTCCACACTTCCGTGGGATGTACAGTCTCATAACAGACGGGCGTGGGTGTAGCATGCGGTGCGCAGTGAGCAGTACACGCACCCTTCGGTCCAGGGCATCCAGCTCATTCTGAGTCCATCTTAGTATGCCAAAGGAGTATGTGAGCAAGGGCATCACCCAGGCGTTGAAGGCGCGCACCTTGTTGCCGCCCGACAAAAGACTATTAAGCACTTTTGTCAGGCGACAGAAGAAGCGCTCCTTCACCGCCCGCTTTACGCCCTCACCCTCAATACCCAAAGACTGTGACATACCAAGATATTTATAGGTTTCTGCTTCGGAGAGAGATCTGAGGGACATAGTCTCAGAGAGCTGTAAATTTGTGGAATTTACAACTTTCCCCTGCTGTACATGCATGACCGCACACTTATCCACACCAAATTCCATTTTGATGGCGCTACTGAAAGCTTCTGTTGTTTTCAGTAGTTCCAACAGGTCCTGTCTATTTGGTGCAAATAGCTTAAGGTCATCCATATAGAGCAGATGAGAAATGGCCTCACCCCCTCTCCGCAGCTGGCAACCTAACCCTGAATCCTTCAGCAGAGTGCTGAGTGGATTCAACGCTAGGCAGAACCATAAGGGACTAAGACTGTCACCCTGGAAGATACCCCGCTCAATCCTGATAGAATCCTGCGGACCATGGGGGCCGTCTCCGCCTCCTGGTTGACGAAGAACTTTGAGCCACTGCCCCATGCAAGCGCTTAAGAAGGATCTTAAAGCTGCATCAACTTTATACAGCTCCAAAATCCGCCTCAGCCATGAATGAGGCACCGAATCATAGGCCTTCTTATAGTCATTCCAGGCGGCCGACAGGGTCCCTTTGTTCCGCCGGACTCGTTGGCAAATGATCATGTCTATGAGGTGGTGCTCTTTAGTACCACGCGACCCAACCCTACATCCATTTTGAGCTGGAGCCAAAATATTGTTCGCAACAATGTGCGTGTTAAGTTTTGCTCTCAAAATGGATGTAAGGAGCTTGTATAGCGTTATTATTATTATTATTATATGGATCTAGATAAAGTAGTGTATGCAACTGTAGATAATTAGGCATTAAAACACTCGTATGATCTTATAATGAAACTCTCCTTCGGCTCGTTTCATAAAACCACACCGGTTTTTTAATGCCTCTCATTATGTAGCAGTTGCATGAACTAATATTAGCACATCCCAGTTATGGATGTACACCCTTAAGCGTTTTACAAATCTCCTACAATGTTGGACAACCTTAGTGTTGTCACTTTTGGTAGCAATGATGAAATTGACGAATATGATTACTTTTCGTTATCATCCATAACTGGGATGTGCTAATATTAGTTCATGCAACTGCTACATAATAGCAGTTGCATGAACTAATATTAGCACATCCCAGTTATGGATGTACACCCTTAAGCGTTTTACAAATCTCCTACAATGTTGGACAACCTTAGTGTTGTCACTTTTGGTAGCAATGATGAAATTGACGAATATGATTACTTTTCGTTATCATTTTACTTGTAGCTCGCAAATTCTTCACATTGTACAAACTATGCGAGGAACAGTTATCCAAGCAGGTGCATTATGACTTCGGACTTCGGAATATTCTTTCTGTGTTGAGGACTATGGGTGCTCAAAAACGTGCCAACCCGGATAGCACTGAAGAGAATATAATGATGAGAGTATTAAAGTAAGTACCAAATCCATCACAAATGTTTAATTTAGGTACTATATTCTGGGTATATATCAGAACTTTACTAGGATTCAAATCTTGATAATGTTGTTTTTTTTTACAAATACTAAATGTATTAATTTAGCAAAACCGCTTATTAAAACTTTGTTTAAAGAGAAATGAATGTCTCAAAACTAGTAGACGAAGACGAACCGCTGTTTGTGTCCTTGATTGAAGATTTGTTCCCGGGCATGAAGCTTACTCAAACAGTACAAAGGTAAAATTCTTATGGGTTAAATAATATATATAATAATATCAGTATAACATACACATTAGAGGACAATCTCACGCAACTGCTCATAACTCAAATAAATGTCGTTACTGGGTTCGAACCCTGGACCTCCAGTTTTCACTCAGTGTCACTACCCATTAAGCTAAACGAAGGTTACAAATGTTATATAAGTCTATAAAGAGTGCGATGAAAGAAGAAATTATTTACATTCATATGTCATTAGCATATGAAGACACCAGGCAGCAGCAACAGTTATGTTTACACCATTTGAAATTTTATTTTAGAGAAATGCAACGTGCTATAGCTCTGGTGACAGAACGCACAGGGCTTGTGAACCACCCTGAATGGAATTTGAAGATAATTCAGCTGTTCGAGACTTCGTTGGTGCGTCATGGTCTAATGACCATGGGCCCGACTGGTTCCGGCAAGACCACTTGCATACACACTTTAATGGCAGCTCTCACAGTAATAGGAAAACCTCATAGAGAGAACAGAATGAACCCGAAGGTGATTGAAAACTTGCAAGGAAAAATACTAATATAAGTAACGTAGAGTAGAGATCATAAGAGCATTTGCGGTTGATTTCTTGTTTCTTGTTATATCTGTGAAATATAAACCATTAAATGTTTCAGGCTATAACAGCTCCTCAAATGTTTGGACGGTTAGATGTCGCCACCAATGACTGGACTGATGGTATATTCTCTACCTTGTGGAGGCGAGCGTTGAAAGTTAAGAAAAGCGATACCACGTGGATTGTGTTAGGTGATTGTTATTCGCTGTTCATTTGACTACACATAAAATTAATGTTTCATTTACTTAATCTAAACTCACTAAAGCCCTATTTGACTAATTTGGATTTATGCTGCAAACACAAGTTTACCTTTTTATAATATTACTGTAAATTAAACTGTTTAGATGGTCCTGTTGACGCTGTGTGGATTGAAAACTTAAACTCCGTATTGGATGACAACAAGACGTTAACCCTAGCCAATGGTGATCGTATCTCGATGGCACAGAACAGTAAACTCGTATTTGAGCCAGATAATGTCGACAACGCTTCACCGGCTACTGTTAGCCGTATGGGGATGGTATTTTTATCATCCTCTGTTTTAAAATGGCAACCCATATTAGAGGTAATGTAATATTAGTTATTGCGATGCGCATATTAACCTATCGATAACCGTGGCTCTCTGGGTAGGCGTTGGGTTACGAAAACTTATTTCTGTCAAAATTTGGCATAATTCTCATTTTGACTAGTGGCTCCCTGGGTAGCCGCCGGGTCTTGAAAGGTTAATATTTGGTTTGTAAAATTCGTACAATCGGCAAAGTTGCAACTTGTCTTACTTGGAATCAAGTAAAGTTGTCATTATAAGAAATAAATAAATAAAAAAAGGAACTTAATCCTGCAAGTAGGCCGCAATGGCATTTGTACAAGTTAAACTCTTGAGAAACTAGTAGTTTCGGCCGACCAGACCTGCAGACCACTGCCGAGAAGAAACACTGAAAGAAACTCGACAGTTAGTCATTTTCCCCAAAAATATGCTTATTACAATGATACCCCTTAAACTATTTAAATAAAACGAGGAAAAAAAACTAGTAGTAATATTAGGTATTTACAGTGTGTGGTTTCACAAGAAAACATGTCGAAACTACGTGTACGTGTACTATGTGTACGTATTACATGGTATTACCAAATACGAGATATGGAAAATTATAATAATAGAAAATACTTCCCATAGACATGAATTTAATTGTTTGATATGCTTTCTTGCAATATCTGTGTCAACTAGATGCAACGAAAATATTATACATGAAATATTATACACATAAGATAAATTGGAAGAGATTTTTTAGAGGATAATGATATTAAAAATAAAATTGTATTTCCATGATGGGATACTCGTCATTATGTAAGTTGAAATCCGTATCATTCATTCCGTCTTATTAAAAGTCCGTCATATTTGTTTCCGTCCAAACTAAACAGCCGACTAGCCTCACAATTTTTCTTTGTTGCCTTACACCACGAACTACAAAATGTTGTACGATACATGTTCCATCAGCTTCATTCGTTGGGGATGGCTTCTATTAATTACTTCCCGAACTTATATCGTAAACAACTATTCAATTATTACAGGGCTGGTTGAAGAAAAGGAGTCAAAAAGAAGCAGATTCGCTGCGAAACGCATTCAACAAAATTTACGATGATGTTCATGCGTTTGTACAACAGAAGCTACCAGCCAAAATGAAATTACTTGAAGCCATTTATGTCCGGTAATATGCAAACATAATGTATGAATTATAGCAATCAACACAATAAAAACAACATTTAATTTTATTTTTCAAACAGGCAATGTATCGATGTACTTATTGGGTTGCTTTCCATCGAGATTCCCAGTGGAAGTAAGTATCACGTTTTGTAGCATGATATTGATAATTTTATTGTCCTTCATTAAAGTTGAAGTTACAATACCCGGCGATAAATATTGTACATCGGTCTCTGGAAAGAAACAATTGTATTAAATTTCCATAGAAAGCGTAACTATTATTTTTGCTCTTGAGTATATTTTGACGACGACTGACAAACGTCACACAGGTAGTGCGTGATAACGCCCTACGAAACCGAAATTAGCCGAGTCTCTTTCCAAAGGTCGACCTACAATATTTATCGCTGGGTACTGTACTTTACTAAATATGGTAATTTACGAATAGAAAGCCACACGGATCGACATCTGGAACGCCTCTTCATATTTGCTATGATGTGGTCATTGGGGGCTGCTCTGGAGTTGGATGCTCGTCTGAAAATGGCGGAGTTCTTTACCAAACTGCCGGTCAAAATGGATTATCCTGGGGGCAAAACTAAGGAATGGGTCATGCCATTTGAGTATATGGTCAATCCAGCTGGACAATGGCAACATTGGTTAGTTTATTTTGAATTGTTGCTGTACCTAATACTTAACTCGGTCAATGAAATTTTATGTATTTCTAATATGATTACGAACTCGCTTACATTACTCAAGATGAACGTAAATGTATTGCTTTAACACGTTCACTGTCCGAATCCGAATTGGAAACCTTACGGCTTTATAATAGAGGCTTGCAGTGACCCTTATCAGGATAACGGCTACGAACGTGTTAAAAATAAGAAATTCTCATTACTACTATGGTCAACACCTTTCAGGTCCGAAATCGTTGAAGATTATATCTATCCGTCTGACAGTGTGCCTGAATATGCTTCAATTTTAGTTCCAAACGTCGATAATGTTTGCATTTCATTCTTGATTGACACGATTGCGAAACAAAATAAGGCTGTACTGTTGATTGGTGAGCAAGGAACTGCTAAGACAGTCATGTTGAAGAGTTATATGGCAAAATACGATAACGAAGTCAAACTTTTCAAAATGATAAATTTCTCATCTGCAACGACCCCGAACATGTTCCAGGTGAATAATTGCCATTAGTGTTTATTTGCACAGAGCGCTGTGTTCTGTGGTTATAGTATAATGGAACGGATCACTGACGTCTATTCGGTCGGATATCACTTGACATGGTCTATACTCAGCGTCAATACCCGCGAATCGATTAAAACATGTTGAGCGATATTTGACCTAATAGACGTGAGTGACCAGGTTCAATATATTTTAGGTTAATGGCTTCAATATATAATAGGATTTTCCTATATAAAATAGAGAGCTGTTTTTATTTAAGAATTTTCAAATCGTGTGCCTAAACTCATACAGTTGGTTCTACTCAAAATTTAGCATGTCAGCGCTGTATTTCAGAAGTTGGTTTTTGGATGTCCCAAATCTTAAAGCTTTATTTTAATAAGCCTGATCTTACTAGATCTTACTAGTTCAAGTAGATAGCAAGATCCATCTACGTATTGACTTAATAAATTACAAACACATTTACAATATAACTATGTTTAAAATTATTTTGAAAACAGAGAATAATCGAATCTTACGTGGAGAAGAGAGTGGGTATGACTTACGGTCCTCCCGGTAACAGGGCCATGACGGTCTTTGTAGATGATATCAACATGCCGGTTGTCAACGAATGGGGTGATCAGGTAAAATCATAAGAATTTCAATATTAAGATATTATAAGTAATGTGGAATAATATCCTATCTATCTGTAAGACCGAGCTTTGATCTGTGAAATACGAAAAAAGGAGCAGTCTTGGAAATGAAGTCTACTTAGATTAATTATTTTGTACCGCAAATCACCATATGAATAAATAAGTGTACAAATGTTGCTCATTTAATAGTACGTATGGTATATAAAAATGTCGATTGTGCTCGTACTGCATCGTATGCACCCTCCTACTGTACCTATAATATTTCATACAAACACATATTTCTTATACAGGTTACGAATGAAATAGTACGCCAAATGATGGAGTGTGGTGGTTTCTATTCTCTGGAAAAACCTGGTGAATTCGTCATTATAGCTGATATACAAATGTTTGGTGCAATGATTCATCCAGGTATTTGTGTTATTTTAAAATAACTGGCTTTTGTCCGGGACTTCGTCCACGTAGAACTCATCGCCTTTCCACTTGCCTTTTTACGACCTTAAGGAATTATTTCTGGGATAATAACTATCCCATGTCCATCCCAAGATCTCCTCTACCTATGCTAACTTTAATCTAAACCCGATTAGCGGTTTAAACGTCACGAGGTAACAGACAAAACATACAGAGTTTCTTTCGCATTTATAATATATTAGCAAATTCTTTTAATACAATGCAATACTTGAATTTTAACAGGTGGAGGTCGAAATGATATTCCGCCTCGGCTAAAGAGACAATTTAACGTATTTAATTGTACTTTACCGAGCAATGTATCAATGGATAAAATATTCGGTAAGAAGCTTTATGCTTTATTAATTTTATTTATACTTTAGTACTACTCGTAGTATCATCTGTCGTCTGCTGCTGCTGCTTTATGCAGTCGGCTACGAACTTATACCTTTACTTTACGAACTTTTTGTGGTCAGAATTGTAAGTAAATTTGGAGTAGGCCACAAATAAATAGACGACGCAGCGCGGATTCCGCAGGATGGTGCGGTGTGCGAACTGGACATCACTTTAAACACGCATAGCGCTGTTATCAAATATCAAACATTTATTCCATTTAGGCGGGCCAGGACAGATTCGTACTAAATCAGTTGAGGTTTAGGCCAAAATCTGAGTGAGTACGATTCTATTGAGGTCAGATTTGCCATAGGTCGGTTTCTGAATAAAACAGTTTCGACATACGACTGATGATATGGAAGACATTTTCTCTATAAACCAATTTCTGAGTAGGACAGATTCGTATAAGGTACCGTGACATGATAGTACTACGTCGGATTAGTAATAAGTTGGATTCGGACTTAGGCAGTTTCTTATCTCATCCGAATAGCAACCATTCGATTAAGGAATTAAACATATTCTTTTAATGATGAATTCTGAAAATAACGCTTTCTTATTTAGACAGATTCTATGTATATTTTATTCCGAAAAGGCCAGGTACAATTGGCAAGTAAAAAAATACTACGAACTACAACTATACATATACATAATTATGTACTCTTTAAACACTTAAACAGATATCTGAGATACTGGCCACTTGATGATTACATACGATAAATCATTGAATAGGTAGTTTTTAATGACAAAAATAAAATTAATCACAGACGTAAAACAGAAATCGATCGGATTCCTAGATTTTCTCAACGCAGCTTCAAGTTTAAGCTATGAAAGACATGTAAAGAGAGATTTATTTGACGACATCAAAAATGAGCCTGAGCCTAGCGGTACCAGTTCCGAGAGTGAATCGTCGAGTGATTATTTAAGTGATTCGGAATGATTATTTTATGTTGGCGTTTAATTAATAAGTTAAAAAGGATTTTAGCTAAGTTGAACAAGTTTGTATTTCTAAACTACAAAAAAATCATAGTAGCTTTATGCGTATGACAGATGTCATCTCAATATAATATAATTTTACCAACTGACACCTGTAATGTAATACGCATAAAGCTACGGTGAGTCATATACAAGTGGTACGTTAATTTTTTTTTATTAGATGCCTACCAGTACAATATTTGAAAAAATATATGTTTTTCTTAATATACCCAATATTTTATTTTCCCTTTGACTGTACATTCGCCTAATGTACCCAGAAATTGATTGACATATTATCTGTCCTTCTCAGAACAAAGCCTAAACAGAATCCAGTCAACATCGAATCGGTCGTACTCGGAATCACACATACTAAGATTCTGGATATGTGATTTTCTGACCTACTCAGAATCCGGCATTATGAGAATCTGAAGTGCTAGGAATTTGACAACTTAATAATCGAACACTTTAGGAACCTGGATAACTTAGAAAATGCCTTATTCATAATCCCACCAACTTAGAATCCGAATTAAATAGAAAATGGCAACCTCAGAGTCGTACTTACTCAGATTTTGGCCTAAACCACAACTGATTTAGTACGAATCTGTCCTGGTCCGCCTAAATGATTTATTCTGCAAATACGCCACAAGGGCACTTTTACATGTCAAAATATCAATTTACAATTTAAGAAAGTCTGACTATAATAAGTAATACATTTTTCATGCCAAAATATTAATTTACAGTTCATGAAGGAATAATAATTTCGAGTTTACAATTATAACAAAATTAATGTCATACAGTGAAGATAGACTTGCAAAGTTATCTATTACAAATATTACAACATCAGTAAAGTTAGAGATGTATAAGGTCTCAAGATTAAACAAGGAGTATAATGAAATTAATATAATATCCCAGAGATGTACATGGTCTCTGAGCGTCAAAATTAAAATTAATTTAATATTGTTAGAGATGTATATGGTCTCTAAGTCACTGATAATAAAAACGAATCCACAACAGGATGATGTCTCTCGTCAATCCCCTATAAAAAGACACTAGTATTAATATGTTCCGCTGGCACTGCGGAAACCATCCGGAAACAGCATCAATGTGACAGCCATCTAAGACATACCCGTACCAAATGTTACAATAAACCAAATACGTGCTAAACTAAACCATGTACATATAGGTACGACTCACAAGTCTTCATCTTCGGTGTCTACCAAATTGGCGTACAATTCTTCGAACTTATTCGCTTCGTAGAACGATGGTACTCGCGCTCCTTTTAGTTTTATCCGACATTTTTGTTTCCCCCACTTTTTGTCGTATATGTTATTTTCCATACATCTTAACTCTTCTATATCACTTTTTGAACCTTTTGGCCAATACAATGTCATCATTAACGACCCAGCCTCTGGGCACCGCACAATAGGCGTCTGATCCCCCCTTATTTGGTGATAACCAAATGGAAAGGCATTCCTAAAAAAAAAAAACAAAAAGTTTGAGAACCCATGTCATGCTCCGTCCATTTTAAAATCGAAATAAATTGAGTAATAAGTCGACACATTACCAACACAATGTTCAAACAGTAAAAGTAGATTTAAAACATGAACCTGTTAGATATTAAAAAAAAAATAGTTTTACAACTAATAAGTCTTAATTTTAACGACATTAAACATTTGGGTACCATCCTCGACAATGACTCGTTGCGGGTGGCCGTGGCTCTCCGCCTGGGCTGCGATGTATGTGAACCTCATCTATGCATCTGCGGTACTATGGTGGAGAGAAACGGACACCATGCTTTGAGTTGTAGTCGATGTGCAGGGAGGTTCCCACGCCACCACACCCTCAATGATATTGTCCGAAGGGCACTTATCTCCGCGGGTGTACCTTGCATTTTGGAGCCTCCAGGCCTTAGCCGAACGGATGGCAAGAGACCGGATGGCTTAACACTGGTTCCCTGGGAAAAGGGCAAGTGCATGTTGTGGGATGCCACGTGCGTTAGCACTTTTGCTGCTTCGCACCTTGGCCGGACTATGCGGGCGGCAGGAGCAGCGGCTGAGCTAGCAGCAGCACGGAAGCGGGAAAAGTACGCCGTGCTCGCTAACTACTTATTCGTGCCGCTTGCGGTCGAAACAATGGGTTGTTGGTGCTCGGAAGCGAAAGCCTTTTTTGCGGACGTAGGGCGTCGTTTAAGGGAGAGGGGTTTAGACCCTCGCTCCGGGTCATTCCTGGTGCAAAGGCTGGCAGTCGCTATTCAACGAGGCAATGCCGCTAGTGTCATGGGCACCTTTGCACCGGGTGTGACTCGGGGTGGGTTATTCGATTAGGCTAGTTTTTATAATTTACTTTATGTAGTATATAGCTTACTTTTATCTTAGCTTAGAATTTGTATTGTGCTTTCATTTAATAAAATTTTATATTATTGTTTTAACAATTATATGTTGTATCAATATCTTTATATCGTTATTTTAGTTGAGTAATATATATTCTTATCTCGCGTTTAAATACAATTATTTACTTAATATTTGCAATATCG
The DNA here is from genome assembly GCA_963556455.1 of Epiblema foenella. Classification (NCBI taxonomy): domain Eukaryota; kingdom Metazoa; phylum Arthropoda; class Insecta; order Lepidoptera; family Tortricidae; genus Epiblema; species Epiblema foenella. Next base: position 14,510,407 of record OY747102.1, read on the forward strand.
TAGGCGCGTTGCTAAAAAGGAATTATTTCTCTAAAATACACGAAGAAATTCCGTTCGCACTTTCATTGACACTTACTGTAACGTGCGGAAACTCACAATTACACATACACACTTCAATACTTCAGTTCTTATTTATATATTATGTTTTAAAAATAACATTACTTACCTGACACTGTGACAGCAAAGGAATTCTCATTCATAGTGGACGCAAATATGAAGCTTAGTGTGTACTTTGTGTAGTAAGTGGGGTACTCAAATGCAACTGCTTTTATGTTTCGGCTCTTCCTCACTTTTGGTCGTCGCGACGGAACGGCGACCGAACAATAACTAAACATGTTACGTGTGTCGACACAAAGTGTGTACACTGTTACTGAATGTTAGTTAGAACGAATCATTAAATTATGATTGAAGTAATATTTTATTGTGACCAGAAACCATCAGCGCTGGATATTTCTGTAAGACTCGCTTTGACAAAAAGATAGTGGAATTTATGCCAAAGTTAGTACCTGTAACACGCGTAATCTGGCAGCAAACAAAGGTATGGTTATTCATTTTATTATTAATGTCAATTTAAGAGCTCATTCAGCAGTGGGATGTTTATAGGTCAATGAAATTGTGTTGAGTAGTGTATAATACATATATATACTTTGTGATTTCTTACTTCAAATATTTGACATTTATGAATTGACGTTTGTAGTGATAAAGCTAAGACGTATAGTCGGTCCAATCAAGCGATTATTAACGAATGGTTGATTGCATCGATTTTACAAGCGATTTTTGAAATTTTTTTATCAAGCCGATATATATTTCATATCACAAAATTCAAAATTGTTTATTTGTAAACATAGGTTGAACAGGGTCTTACAATCATTTTAGGTAGGTATCGCTATGTTTTGCCTTTCGGCATACAAACATTGTAGTCCAGATCTTGCATATACTATACTAAAACTAATTTACTAATTTAAATAACAAATCAAATTTTAAATGTCACGCTTAAATTAGTGTCGCTTAAATATTCACCTACAGAATAATATGCTTTTTTTACAAGGAATTTATACAGTCTCTTTTTAAATTCTAATAATTCATCTATTCTAATTATATTTATTGGTAACTTGTTATAAATTGTTGGTGCCATTCCAAAAATACTTTTACGAAGCAGAGCAGTTTAGAATGGCCCTGTATAAATTTTATCATTCTGCCTACAGCTGTTAAAAAGAGAAAATTGGCTTAAGTTGCTTTTAACATATACTCCTATCTCGTATATGTAAAGGCATGGTAGAGTTAATATGTTAAGCTTAGTGACATGCGTTCTACAGGTTTCTCTTGGTGCTATTCCACATACCGATCGTATACTTTTTTTTGTGCCTGAATGATTTTTTTGTGCTGAATGAAAATATGACGCCGTATCGCAAAGTTGAAGCTACATAGGCATGATATGCAGTTAATACTGATGACTTATTTACTCTTTTATCGAGGTTATATAATGCATACGAAAATCTGCAAAGCTTTTTACTTTTTGTCAGTATGATTTTTTCAAGTCAACTTACTATCAAAATGTAATCCTAAAAATTTTTGAATGTCAGTTTCCTCAATTTTATGTTCATTATATGCGACAGTGATATTTGGTGTTTTGTCAACTCTTTGTTTAAAACTCATGAGCTTGGTTTTGCTTAAATTAATGCGTAACTTTTTATTTTTCAGCCACTCAATTATAGTTTCCAATGTCTTGTTAATGTCATCTGCAATTTACGTACATTATCTCCTGTGAATATAATTGTACTGTCATCAGAAAATAGTATTATCGGATGTTCAATAGTTTGTGGCATATCGTTGATATACATCAGAAAAAGTAAAGGTCCGAGGACACTGCCTTGTGGCACCTTGTACTTTATTTCTATATAATCAGATGATATATATTCTAACTTCCGTTTTAGATTTTGTACATATTTTATTGATTGTGACAAATTGCTTTCGTTCGGTTAGATAAGACTTTATTAAATCATGAACATTTCTGCGTACTCCATAGTCAAATGCTAAGCAGGATATTGTGATCCACAAAGTCGAAAGCTTTGGTCATATCCATATATAGCGCACACACAGGATTTTTCTTATCAATATAAGTCATAATCCTTTTCAACAAATCGTGAATAGCCGTGTTAATGGATTTCTTTTTTCGGAATCCTTTTTGTTCAACCGCGAAGAGGTTATGCATTTCAAAATTGTCATTCAAGCAATTATAGATAACTTTCTCTATGATCTTGGAAATACGGGAAGAAGGGCTATTGGTCTATAACTGTCCATATTAGTCTTGTCCCCTTTCTTGAAAATGGGTCCCACCACAGCCACTTTTAACATTTGCGGAAACGTCCCATTTTCAACACAGAGGTTGGTTATATGGCTGATAAGAGTGATAAGGGGTGATATTATTCGCGCTACTTTTTTATGATTTTGCATGATATGTCATCATAGCCGGTGCTGTTAGTGTTTTTTAAAGATTCAATGATTACACAAATGTCATGAGGGCTTGTAGGTTTCATAAAAACTGAATTGGGCGATTTAAATGTCATCTTTGATTGAGTTGTCTTATGGATAGAATTAGAATTAAAATTATTACTATTGGGGTGGTCTGCCATGATGTTGGGATTAATAGTTGATTTGGCTTGGTCAACGAAATGTGTATTCAATTGTTGTGTAATGTTTTTAATGTCATTTATAACTCTACCTTCATGTTTTATATGGGTAATATATTCTCTCAATTGGGTACTTTTCGAATTTTTGATGATATGCCATGTGGCTTTATTTGTTAATCGAGTTTTTAATGCAATAATCATTTTGAGCTTTTTGCGTCAACAATATTATTCTTAATATACGCTTTGTCTTGCAAGTTCGGCGATATTCGATATTTCCAAAGTAAGTCCCGTTTTTTCCGAAACAAGTGGCGTACCACGCCACTTGTTTCGGAAAAAATCAAGGATTTCAAATAAGCTAATACTTTATTGTTATTACTGTCATCACAATGCCCCTTTAACAGTAACTCACATATTTGGTCCACACTCGCATTGTGATAACAGTAACTTATTACACTTTGATTTAGTTTTTTACTAAGCATGGCACCCATTCCTGATCCCATCTGATCAGATCATATTGTGATATATGTGTATCGTGATAATAATCGTCGTGTAACCGATGCCAATAACTATTGTATTCCTTCTCGGCAAAAGTAGGTACCTACACAGATAAAAAATAGTTATATATACGCTCACGGTTTGTTCGTTTATAGTAAGTATTATTTAACAATTTTTTCACATCGTATTTCGTAATTCCATTTTAACTATATTTTGTTTTGATTATAAATTTATCGTTGATTATAAATATACCTAATCGATTTCTATCAAGTTACGGAAACTTCGTCACAACGCTGGTTTGGCTCGACTGTAGATTATGTGCCATTGAGTTCAGGGCTTATATTTTTTTATAGATTGTACTCATCATAAGGAGTCTCCCCGCCAAATCTTAAATTTCCAACACCCATAGTTTCTGAGAAAAAAATATTAAAGTTTCCAACTTTCTATACAAAATTCACTATTTCATGGCTCCTGTCAAACTTAGCGTGCGTTCATTTGCACGTATAATTTCGTTTGTGGCGTTTTAATTATTACAATATTATTTGTTATTTGTTATTTTTTAATGGTTTTTTTATATTATATTAAGTGTAAAGCTGTAAACATGCTTTTTTTCATACTAAATACGCACAATAAAGTCCAGAAAGACCTGTTAGGGCAAAATCGACCCTAATGCGGATAGGTTAGAAAATTAAGATGGGAGCTGAACCGAAGCGAACCCGTCTTAATCTTCGAGGTTATTTTTTTTATAAAAGCCCAGAAAGACCTGTTGGGGCAAAGTCAACTCTAACGCGGATAGGGATAGATGCCCCAATCCCTCTACCCGACCTCCCCCCCTCCCGACCTAATTTATGATCATATGGCCTTCAAACGATATTGACAATAAGTGAATTCGGTATAGAAACTAAAATTTTTTTTTCCAGAAACCATGCATTTCCGCAACTTTTCAATTTTAAAAATGTACTTAGGATGGCTTAATCTACCATACAAAAAAAAACATGTTTGGCGATGGCACATAAACTACAGTGGTTCCGCTGGTTTTAAGACATAACACGTAACTGTTTAGGTGGTGAATTATTATCATACAATACTAACAGATATGACCTAAAAAAATTATATAAGTTATTACGTTCAAGAAAAGCAATATATTACTTTTATTTACTTGAAAGGCCCTAATATTATTATGCGACTTTTATTTATAATTTTGATGAGCCTTTCGTATTTCCGTTCTATGGGTGTTGTGCGATGTGTCAAATATTTGAAGTAAGATATCAAAAGTATACTTAGAGGTCAAATTTTTGTTCTAAAATTGAGTGAAACAAAAGAAATATGACTTTGAATGTTTTATAGACGGTCTATTGAAATCAAAGTGATTCTGTTGCACATTTGGCTACATGAGGATGAAGTCGAATTATGACGCCAGGAGAAACGTTAATACTTAATTAGCTCTGTGAATACCATACAGCTACCATACCATAAATATTGCTATATTTTTCATATATCCTTTACATATATACTGGAGTGGCGTCTCCATTCATTTTACATGGGGCATTCACTAGAGATGTGCCAAGTTGTTCCTATATTGACACATATCGCAGTACTATTGACAGATAACTTATATGGAAACAGCAGATTTATCCCTCCTTACGTTCTTCGTTTTTCTAGGCCAAAATGCTCCCAACGCCAGCCAAGTTCCACTACGTCTTCAATCTCCGTGATTTATCTCGAATATGGGAAGGGATCCTGTATATTAAAAAAGAAGAGTTGCAGAGCGTTAAAACTGGTTTAAAACTGTGGTTCCATGAATGTTTAAGAGTAATTTCTGACAGGTACGTGTATAGTACACGGTTAGCAACGAAGCCACAGAAAAGGAAGCTATGTCAAACATTTATTTTTTATTCCAGATTTACTACATTTGATGATAAAGACTGGTTTGTAGAAAACTTTTGGAAAACAGCAAATAGGGAACTACCAGAGTTTGCATCTGAATTTCCTGAAGAAGAAACTTTCTTCGTCAACTTCCTACGAGAGCCCGCAGATCCCACCGGAGACGAGGAAGAAGAGTTCAGTCTCGAAGCGCCTAAGGTTTATGAAGAATTGCCTTCGTTAGTAATTTATCACAACTTCAATTGAATTGCAATATATAGGTAAACAATAAGATAGGAGTGAAGCCAATCGACGCCGCACTCATAGTTCTTGGAAATAACTGTCTCAGTTTAGTAGTATGCAGTGGCCTAAAATCCACAATTATTAAGCCTGTAACTGATGGACATAAAATTAAGCACTAACAATTTTCAATGCTATTGAATTGGGTATTAAAATTTACCAGCTGTTAAAATTTATACCTTTGTGTCACTCTAGGTGTAGTAAACCATTAAAATATCCCAAATAAATTGTAAATTATAAAATTTTACCTAAATCAATCGATCGTCTAAAATGAAATAAAAGGTACCAATAAAACCATTATATCATTTTTTAGAGAGATATTTGCTCAGAAGGGAACATAAAATAGACTATCTTTGAATGGCCTTTTTCTAGCCAAAGCTTGGTCTTGTGGAGTTGCGATTGGGCTTAATTTGTGGCAAATGTAGTACATGTTGATGTCAATAAAGGCACAGTTTATGAGTTTTAGAACATTATTTAAGTGACATAAATTCTAAAATTTCGCAGTTTTCCGTGTGTTGTTCAGCAAGCCCCAATTTTTCCATGTTGCAAATTTGTATTCACACTACCCTAACTGATCCAGACAACATATTATTTCATTTCACATATCGACATTTGATAGTATTTAAAAACTGTTTCGAATGGCACCATGAAAAATTTGACAAATAGCGTATCGTATCACATAATCACACCAGACCCCCCGTATTATGGGCCATCATGGACTGCCAGGGGAGACCTGAAATACAAATTGTATTAGACTTACATATCAATAAATAGCTTCATATTGCCAGTGCTGTGTTGTTTATTTATATTCCGTATTGTTATAGATGGGAATTTGTTCTTTCGAAGTTAGCAAGTTTTCAACAACTGTTCAATGATCAGGTTAGAGGAGCTGCCTTAGATTTGGTGTTTTTCCATGACGCGATGGTGCACTTGTTCATTATATCAAGGATTATTAATACACCAAGGTATTTGTGTTTACTAATATACCTCACAAATTTTTAGGACAAGTAATTTTTAGTATGTATGTGACTTTTTTAAATGCTTATATTTATGTTTTCAATTTCCAAAAATAGAATACTGTTCTGGCATACCTGAAACTCATTCTACCTGAGAGCGGATTATACTCGTATACCTACTCTGAAGATTAGAGTTTTTATTTGTATTTTTTCTTAATTTGACAATAGAGAAGCGCTGTTACATAAGCAGTACTTTATTTGAATATAAAATAAACTATTTCTTTTTAGAGGTAACGCTCTACTTGTGGGAGTTGGTGGTTCTGGAAAGCAAAGTCTAACGAAATTGGCCTCTTTTATTGCCAACTTCTCATTTTATCAAATTACGTTAACCAGGTATTATTTCCGTTATTAGATCCCATAAAACTTACGTTGAATATGTTCCCATGGTGAGGATAAGCATCCACCAGAGATGTGCGAAGATGTTTTTCCGAACATCCTAGCTGTCAAACGAGTCCTAGCTCTTTGGTGGATATTCATATTCACCCTTTCTCAGAAACTCTGTTGGAAAATAACGTATCCTTACGCGTAGATCTGTGATAAAAAAAATCAGACTGATTATGACGGGCAGTTTTCGTCGAAGTAGTAGTTGATAAATGTATATCGCTTGTATCACGTTAGTTTTCAGCATGGTATCTAATGTTCCCTCGAATGGAAATATTTTATATGAACAACCGTTAAATAGGTTTATTTTTATTTTAAAATCCTATTATTTTAGATCGTACAACGTTTCCAATTTTATGGAAGACATTAAAGTTTTGTATCGTATTGCTGGTCTTCAAGGAAAGGGCATATCATTCATATTTACTGACAATGATATAAAGGATGAACAGTTTTTAGAATTTCTTAATAATATCTTGAGTTCGGGAGAAATCGCTAACCTGTTTGCAAAAGATGAAATGGGTAAGGCTATTGAAACTAAATTACATAGTTCCGAATGCTTAGCACAATCCGACAGCATATGATACGCGATCTACAACAGTTCATACATATATGAACGTTCCCAAAGGTTCAAAAATATCTGAGCAACCTAATGCCCTTAACAATAAAGTCGTGTCCACAAATTTTTGAAATACTCATATTTTGGCACTCGACTGTACCAGGAGTCATGGCAATTGTGGTCCCTGTTGCGACTACAAATTTTAACAGTTCTCCTTTTGGAGTATTGTAATCCATTTTGATTTAGATAAGTATTGATATACGAGTATTTTTTTTACGAAATACGACATCGAAATGAAAATACGATTATCTTTATTTCCAAGACTGGTACGTACGTAGTATACCTAATTACCTATTTTCATTTTATGCGACTGTGACGATTGTACTTTTGGGTGATACATTATAGGTAATATATGGAAATACAATAAAGGAATACAAACCATTGTAAAATAGATTATTGAGTAGTTAGTTATTGTTAACAATTAATTCATTACGATAATCGGCATACTATTTAAATCGATGACTTATCAATTGTAGATGAAATGTTAAATGAATTAACACCAATTATGAAAAAATTTGCACCAAGAAGGATTCCTGTGCCCGACGTATTGTATGAATACTTTATTATGAGATCAAGAGCTAATCTCCACGTGGTCCTGTGCTTTTCTCCGGTATAAAGTTGCATAGTAAATAAATATAATTCAAATACGTTTATTTATATGATAATAAGTTATAATGTAGCATGTTTCTAAATTCAGGTGGGCGAGAAATTTAGAAGCAGAGCTCTAAAGTTCCCGGGATTGATTTCTGGATCAGTGATGGATTGGTTCCAAAAATGGCCGAAGCAAGCGCTTATTGAAGTGGCTTACCATTTCTTATGCGATTTCCATGTTAGTCTCATAATTTATAACTTCATTTATCAACAATATCATCATAGGTGTCTGACGTTGTACATCACATCTCCCGGCCAACCTGCCAACTGCGAGTCTGACTCGCAAACGAAGGGCTTCCCCTAGGACATTTCAACACTATAACTATTTCCTATAATGTACTTTATTTTAAATACTTTCTTAAAATAACCCCGCTATTTTTTTCGTTTATTTTCGTTGTTTGTTGTTATAGCAGCTGTATTACTTATTTTTAAAAACTTCATGTGTCTTCCTATTACGGTTTTTATTTTTATTATTTGTTAATATAACGCCAACAGAAATATTTCATAAAAGAATCAACTCTCGTCTATATATGTAGGTACCTATTATGGTTCATAAATAAAGCCGCTGATAGATCACAGAGAATAGAACACTTTCACTGTCCCAATACAAAACGATCTAACAATGTCACAAGCGGATGTAACTCCACAATGGAAGCATGGACTCCTGAAAAAAAGGTTGATGACCCCCAAAAGGAAACATGTTAAATAGAGTTCACCCTACAAAAGTGGCTTCAAAAATGTTCCTAATATTTCACTGACCACAAATATATCCCTTCTTCCGAAATAATCGATTCATTTTTATGTTAATCTCCAATGCCGGACGACACATATTCTAATTAACAAAAAATTTGTTGTTCGACTTGTATCAACAATATTGAGACAACTTCTATTGTAAAACCGTATGAATATCAAAATACAGTCCGGGAAGCTCTTAGAAATTTGGTTTTTAAAATACCTACTTCGCGTTGAAACGGGAATGTGATACTGCTGTTCTGTTTTCTTATGTCACAATAAAAACTGACCCTAAGAAGTTAAGTAAAATATAAGCATCAATATTAAAATAAACTCTAACTTTATATAAAACTGACAAAGAAAAAAAACGTCATTTTCTACTACCTATACGATTACATCCGATTGTACCCAAAACCCGAATGTCATTCTAAGAGCTCACGGACTATACCGCTGTCTTTGATTATACATAGGTACTGCCTTTAAATTGTAACAATTGTTATTAATATACGATTTACTTGCATGAGTAGTATTAACTAAAGTTAAATGCAGGTGGTCAGCTCGGAAGAAACTAAAACCATGCTTATCGAAATCATGGGCATGGTTCAAGACGACGTAGCCGATACCTGTAGTATATACTACGACAGGTTTAGGAGACAGGCACACGTTACTCCTAAATCATATTTATCCTTTTTGGAAGGCTATAAGGTGCTATACAAAGAAAAACATGTAAATATCGCAGAAATGGCTAGAAGGTTAGAAAATACCTATTGTTTATGTTTGGTTTTACAAGTTTGATTATATATTTGGTATTATTATAAATACGATATTAAAGCATTGGTTTTCAAAAAGCACGGAATTGATTTATGTGTGCGACCCCTGATTCAATGCTCGCTATCGAGACACTTAATGGTTGCTGGTATAAGTAGGTATTTCAATGTACATATTTCGTAAATGATTTCAATTAAATTTAAAATCTCCGTAGGATGACGACAGGTCTTGACAAACTGGTAGAAGCAGCTGAAAGCGTAGACATTCTGAAAAAGGAATTGGAACTCAAAGATATAGAGATCAAAGAAGCTACCGCTAAAGCAGAGGAGGTAAATGTTTACAGAATATTGTCACAAGTTAATTGATCGACGTATATTAGAAAATAATGTATTGCATATATAATTTGCAAAGTGAAAATCAAAACATCTATTCTGCAAATTTAAAGATATCCCCGAAAGGGATAAGAGCTCGCCGTTGTACTTTAATCCCTTTTGAAATATAATATATATGTTTTAACCTGTAATTGTGTACAGTAAAGTGCTAACATACATACATAAATAATATAATATTCAAAATATAATGAATTAATCACATAACTGAAGTTTTACATGTCTAAAAAAGAAACGGGAGTCATATCAATCTCGTTATATTGTATCTATGTAAATTGTAAACGGTGATTCTCATTCCAAAATTTAACATTTTCTGAATTTGTCCTTACCAGGCCCGGATTGTTAACTACTCTTGAGTGATTATTAGTTAGGAACTCAGCTATAGAGTAAACTGGAGACAACAATAAGTTAAGGAAATCATAGTGCAATTTATGCACTTAACGTTCGGACCGCTAAGGACATCAATTAATTTTAACGATGAGAATCACCCAACCACTCGGGTGTTTGCACGCCAACTTTTGCAATAAATTTGTTTCCGATGTTAAATTGCTATAGGTGCTACAAGCCGTAGCGGTGTCACAAGCAGCGGCCGAGATAGTAAAAGGGGAGGTGTTGGAAGTGAAAGATCGTGCTGTAAAGCTCGTGGGCGTGATCGCTGCCGAGACCGCCATTGCGGAGGAAAAATTAGCGGACGCACGGCCAGCACTTGAAGCCGCCGAGGCTGCTTTACAGGTGATGCTAAAATGCATTTAACCAGTGTTACCAGACGCCGAAATACAAAAAGAGGAAGGTGCGCTTTAAAAACGCGGATTTTTGAATGAAAATGCGCAATACGTTCAATGTTAATAACGTTCCTTATTTTTATGTTCCAAAAGAAAAAAATGTGCTCTATGCCGTCACATGCACTATCAATGAGGTTATTATGTTATGAATGTTAGTCATTAAAGCTAGTTGTATTCGTTCGAAGTTTTGAATCTACCGCCCTTTTCACGAAGCAAATGTAATGCATAACTAACATTTAACTGACATTTTATAAAAGCGGATCCGTGTTAGCGTAACTCGGATAACGGGGCCAGTGGCAAAAACGCGGGGGAAAATGCGGAAAGGCGGGGTCTGGCACCACTGCATTTAACCAACCAACGATTTATTTTGTGAACTATACAATAAAAATAACTAGTAGCATTGTGTTTTGAATAGTTACATTCACCGCATACACATCCACTGTTTTACAGACCATTAATGCTGGCGATATTGCTACTGTAAGGAAACTGGGCAAACCGCCATTCCTCATCACACTTATTATGGATGCTGTAATCATACTGTTCAGAAAGAAAATTGATCCTATCAAGCCCGACCCTGAGAAGAACTTCTTAACTGCTTCTTGGGCTGAATCGTTGAAGGTAACAAATCACTGTTAGTTGAAAGTGGTTGAAATATTCAATGATGAACATTAAGTTTAAACCGCTATTGATTTATGTTTACAGGTAATGGCTGATTCAAGATTTTTGAATAATTTAAAATTTTACCCAAAGGATGAGATCAATGCTGAAATGGTCGACCTGTTGATACCATATTTCTCATTCCCGTAAGTATTTGCGATTATGTTGTGGTTCAATTTAAGTACGTGTGCAATTTGCTGACTTATCTATTCGTAACAGCAAGTTTGTAATAAAAAATACTACTCGCTAAGCTAGTTTTCTTTACGATGCCAATCGAACCAGTTAAAAAAAGTTTAATATTTGTAGGGGCCTACCTACTTACAATCAGAGCAACACACAAGACGAAAATGAGAATCAAAGTACAGTTAGCAGTAGAAGTAACTACGCGGGCCTAGTGCTCAAGAGAATAATTAAAGCGCTCGTGTAGATCTTTCTGTGTTATTTTACTTAGCTACTTCTGCTGCTGACTGTATGTACCTACAACAAATTTCGCGGCCAGCACTGGAAACGCTCTATACTAATTGACAATTAAATGTGACGTCACGGTTGAGTAACCCCGTACTACCGCTTTGTATGCAACAACGAGTAATTTGCTGTTTTGGCCCTGAAATATTGCGTTTACATATTTAGTTGTTATAAAATTCATTGTTTATTAACTCGTAAAAATCCTGATGAGTACTTTCTAAATTATATATAAATAATAATAAACCATCAAATTATCACAATAAAAAGTAATTTAAAAACTAGATTTCTTCAAAACTTTCGGCAAAATATGATAATAATCCTAATAGTTATGAGACTAGAAATATTTTGGAAAATTTCTACTCTCATAACTTGATTTTGCTCATATTTTCATTTTTTTCTAATTTACTTTTTATTACGATGGTTTATTTTCCATATTTTCAACTTTACAGTCAATACACGTTTGAAGCGGCGAAAGTAGCCTGTGGGAACGTTGCCGGTTTAATTTCGTGGACAATTGCAATGGCTCAATTTTACTCCGTGAACAAAGATGTCTTACCCTTAAAAGCTAATTTAGCTGTAATGCAGGGTAAATATCAGGCAGCAAAGAAAGAGCTGGATACCGCTGAGGCTCTTTTGGCGGCGAAGGAGGTCAAATCACTAATATAAAATAAAATCTAATTTAGTTTGATTTACTGAATTGTTAACTACAATTTTACAAACTTACAGGCTGAATTAGCTGGTGTGCAAAGGCAGTTTGATGAAGCTATGACGTTGAAGCAGGCAGTGTTAGACGACGCTGCTAAATGCCAGGAAAAAATGGACGTAGCTACTGCTTTGATTAATGGCCTTAGCGGAGAGAGGGTTCGGTGGACTGAACAATCGGCATTATTCAAGTCTGAAATTGAGCGACTCATTGGAGATATAGTATTGTTATGCGGGTCCGTTTTGAACGTTTATTCCTGAAAAAACTCTAAATAAAAAAGTCTGAAGTTAATCTCGTACTAGAAAGTTCAAAGATTATACTCAGTCTCAATCAATCAAAAATCAACTTTTGAATTACAGATTTTTATCGTACTCAGGACCATTTAATCAAGAATTTCGACACATTTTAATAACGAGTTGGCTGAATGAATTAATCAGAAGAAAAATACCAGTCTCAATGAATTTAAACATTACGGAGCAACTTACGGATACAGCTACGGTACAAATTTATATTTTCACCTAATGTGCGGGCGTTTTCACTCAAAATTGTATTCTTAATTATGTTCTCAGAATTAGGACTTTTCGATTCTTCTGCGCAGAATCATACTTACTTTTGACATAGCATTTGATTCCGCTATAAAATAATTTTACTAATTTCCCATAATTTTATTGGGTTTGCACGATTCATACAAAATGGTGAATAAAATGTTATATATTCTTTTTTTTTCTTGAAAAAGTTGTCGTATTAAGTAGTGTAACTTGGTTGGCATGTTTTAACGGAGCGATAGATTATATTGTGCTTTTATTACCAGATTGGTGAATGGAATTTATGCGGTCTGCCGACGGATGATTTATCAATCCAAAATGGCATTATAGTCACCAAGGCAGCACGTTTTCCTTTACTGATTGACCCTCAAACTCAAGGCAAGATTTGGATAAAAAATATGGAGAAATTCAACGACCTTATAGTCACTACGCTTAATCACAAATATTTCAGGTGCGCTAATACAAATATCATGGCTGACGACAGTTAAATTAGAAAGTTTTTTTCTAATTTAACTGTGTGTTGATTATTGTACACACAATTTATAAGCATAAACACAGTCTGGTTTATGCTTATAAATTGTGTGTACAAAAATCCAATATGGTGGACGAGACAGAGTGTAAAATCGGAAAATAAACTTATATTCTAGCGCTTAAATGATTGTACAGATTTCAGTAAATGAGACATCGCTGGCTAGGTCAGTAGGGTCCATCACCATAGAACATAAAAATATGTCACTACTGCAGTGCCAAAGAATATGTTTATATAACATTAGATCTTATAATATTAATATCCAATTGAAACATTTCAGGAACCATGTGGAAGACTGTGTGTCCTTAGGAAGACCAATGTTAATTGAAGATGTTGCAGAGGAACTCGATCCAGCTTTAGATAATATCCTTGAAAAGAATTATATAAAAATTGGTTCTTCATACAAAGTATGCATACAAACTAGGGACTTGTAAATTATAAACACTGCTATTGTCTAAACAATGTCGCGTTGCTTTAAAATAAGGCAGCGTATTTTACTGTAGATACTGATACTGTAGATACTGTAGCTAGATTCACTATAGAGGTGTCTCTATAACATTAATTTCGTATACCTAGATCTCTGCAACCTATAAGAGACATGTTTATGTCTTTCAAGCATGAGAAAACGAGATGCAACACTGCAAGAATAGCTTTTTAGGGCAAATTTCAATTCGGACATTGGTAGTATTTATAATTTACAATTTTCTGATACAAACGATTTGATCCTGATAAAGTTTATTTATTGTAACGTTTTTGAAGTGTTGCTTTTACCTGTGTTAGGTTAAATTGGGCGACAAAGAAATAGATGTAACTCATGGACATAAAATATACATCACGACGAAACTTCCCAATCCTGCGTACACGCCTGAAGTTTCTGCAAGAACCTCCATTATAGATTTCACTGTAACCATGCAAGGTATCTTATTGATTCTTAGTATTCAGTTTCATATATTCTTAATTGCATGGTATTTTTCATTCTTAATTGCACCGTATATATTACTATAATCAATATGTTATGATTGACTAGGTTTGGAAGACCAGCTGTTAGGTCGCGTGATCTTAACTGAAAAGGCGGAGATGGAAGCAGAACGAACTCAGCTGATCATGGATGTGACTGCAAACAGAAGGAAAATGCAAGAGCTAGAGGCTAACCTTTTACACAAACTCACCACCATTCAAGGTTCACTGGTTGAAGACGTGACTCTCATTCAAGTGCTTAATGTTACGAAGGCGACCGCCACTGAGGTTATTATTATTTGCCAAGTTTCCATGTGGATTTTGTATTACATTGGGCATTTAAAATTCAATTCATTAATTCAATATGCTTGGTGGTTATAAAAACTAGGCTACAACGAAACTTCTACAAAATAGATTTTCCAGGAAATCTCTTTGATGAAAATGCATTTAACCGTTTAACCGACGAATGATAAAAAAGATAATCGCAATTTTCAACTCTGAAAATATATCAGGAAGATGTCATTTACACTGTTACTTTGTCTGATATATGAGACGATAGCGGTTAAAGGGTTAATCAACATTTTATATATGTGATTCTAGGTACGAGAAAAACTTGATATTGCAAAAGAGACAGAAATTAAGATAAACTTGGCTAGAGAAGAATTTCGGCCAGTGGCGACCCGAGGTTCTGTGTTATATTTCCTTATATGCAATATGTCACTTGTTTGCAATATGTATCAAACTTCATTGGCGCAGTTCTTAGAACGGTTTGATATTTCTATGGAAAGGTCGCAGCCAAGTCCAATAACGCAAAGGAGAATTGGATTTATAATTGAGTATCTGGTAAGTTATTTGGACAGTCAGTCTAGTTACCCCGTCCAAATATCCATCCTCCTAAACATTTTATTTCTTGTTTTTGCAGACATTTGATGTTTTTAAATATATTTCTAGAGGGTTCTATGAAACTCATAAATATTTGTTTACATTGTTATTAACACTCAAGATAGATATGCAGAAAGAATACGTAACATTTTCAGAGTTCCAGACATTCATTAAAGGTATTTTATAGTTGCTATTTCTAATATCAGATAATGTATAAATACTGTTGATACTGTAAACCTACAGTTTTAATTTGGTCGTGAGTCGAACATTTTTGGCGTTGAACATGGCGGTAGCTAAAATGTTAAATGAGATTAGATGAAATTTAATAATTTATATAATCGCATACAGACATTCAGAAACAAAGTAGCTATGGTCCCTCACTAAGTTAGACTTTCCCCGTGGAAACCAAAACAATTACAGTATAACCTAACAGTCCGGATAACCGCAAAGCTAAATACACTATTCTAGTCCATTACTACAGGGACTGGGCAGTAAGGGGTTGCCGGTCGGCTACATTATAGACGGCCTCGTACCGAGGCCGGATAGTTATGAGACTGGCAACCTCTTTTCACGCCGAGGTATGTATGGTGTTTTTCTCAAACATGCAATCAAATAACAATATACAAGAAAACAATTTATTTAGGGCAGATTTTCAATCCCAGAGGCAATCCCCAGATAAAAGTATCTGTCAGATAAATTTTAGCTTTGTCCTTTTCTTTCATATGACACTAGAAAGTGACAGCGATAATTTTAACTGACGGGTAATTTTATCTGGCGATTGAAAAATCGACGCATAAATAAAAATAGAGCATAATGGTTTGGAGCGATAAGTATTTTCTCAAAAAATGGCCCGCAAAGTGAACCTTACTCGCTACATGTCGGAAGTTAGTGCATAGTTATATTAGTTATAGTGTAAACTGGCGAGCTATAGTTTAAAATACCATTGCATTTCGGGCTCTAAGTTGTCAGTAATTAGTCGTTTATTTGCTAAAACATGATACAAAATAGGAATTTCATATATTCTTGAATGGAATAATAGGGCTTAGATGCTAAAAAATGATATAACCGCTTTTCAGTCGTAAGACCTTCGCTGGTTAGTTTATTGAAAATTCGGGGTGCCATAACCAAATAAACTTCTTGATATAAAAGCGGTTTTTAAGACGTATAATTTATTTATTTAAGTCTTAGTATACAAAACATTAAATGTATAAGTATGACTTCTAAAACGCAAACAAATAACTTATTTTTCGTCATTGTTTTCGTCAGAACTCATATTAACAAAACAAAACAAAACAAAACAACAACAAAAGCAACAACGCACAATAAATCCAATAAAATAGAATCACAGAATATTTTTTATCAATTTTGCCTGAAAATTGAATAAAAAACCGGCCAAGTGCGTGTCTGACTCGCGCACGAAGGGTTCTATAAAAACGGCAAAAAAATCACGTTTGTTGTATGGGAGAATTTAAATATTTATTTTATTCAATTTTTTAGTATTTATTGTTATCGCGGCAACAGAAATACATCATCTGTGAAAATTTCAACTGTCTAACCATCACGGTTCATGAGATACAGCCTGGTGACAGACGAACAGACAGACTGACGGACAGCAAAGTCTTATTAATAGGGTTCCGTTTTACCCTTTGGGTACGGAATCCTAAAAAATACTTCCGTGGTGTACCCTGCCTCTGCTTGTTTGAGTAGACATTTTTACCACTAATATTCAGATGAAATATTTTAAATGTGTATTTGTGCAGTTAAATTTGCAATTTAAAATTATTGGAATTTATTAATGATGTGGGTTTATGTATATAAAACTGCAAAATATAGCAAAAATAGTTTTTTTTTTAATAATCGTAGTGGCAGAATGTCATAACGAACCAAAAAGTAAATATCGCTTATAGTTTTTTAATGGCTGAACGGAGTGATGCTGTGTCAAAAAATGTGGAATGGAAATTAAAAAAAAAACCATCTTGCGGGCCAGGGTTAATTTTTGGATGAAATTCCATTAAAGACTTCTCGTCTAGCCGCACCCGAAACGTGATACTTCGCACTTTGTTATTATAAGGAAAATAACATCATTATTTCATTGCATGTTTGAAAAAAAATGATTAATTCAGTATTTGACGTAACCTTAAATACCTGCACATTTTAGCGGAATGGCAATAGTCCATTACTATTGTTGTACGGGAGGAGGCAATTACAGGCTGAATATTAGTGTCGAACTTACAAATCCGTTTAATTAATACATTGCCTGCGTTTGCCATTCTGGCCAGGGTAATATATTCAGTTATTCAGTCATTTATTGCTTTCATAGCTACAATATACAATAGTGCTTTATATATAATCGTGTTTTTCTCATAAATGGGGTAAAAATTAAAATGAAGGTTGGATAAACATAACCCTTAAATGGCCAAATCTTAATGCTCCCCGAAAACCGCAAGCTGTTCATAGACTTAACAAAATTCCGCAGTTCCATCAGATAAAAATGACGTTTGTTGTATTGGCTGTATAAGACTTGTGCTCTCTTTTTATATAACCGTTTTACCTTTTTTAAAAGTTTGACACTCGACAAATAATGGAATTTAGGTATAAAATATGTAATATCACATTACAGGCGCGTGGAGCGAGACTGCAATGTTTTTATTTTTTCACTTCTCATGCTCGAAAAGTGTGTCATATTAGACTTGTCAAGCGGGGCTAAAGTAGTACATTTAGCCCCTAGGGAAAATATGAATACATATTTATGATTTATAAAACATTCTAATTTGACCAATCAAAATGCTTCACCATCCACCAATTAGAAAACATGTCAACAGCCAACCGGAACGTTGGGTTCTTTTTGGTACATACTTTGTTCAACTAATTTAACTATAAAAAACATTCGGTCTCTTTTCGTCCCTATTTCAACTAGTATGTATCTGAGGCAAAACAGTTTAAAAAAAAGTTGCCGCCATATTATTCTCATTGTATTTTATTATTAATTGTGGGTGGACAATCTTCGTTTATTTATTTTCTCGCAATCGAAGTGAAAAGTAGAGTGTATAACTCAGTGCCTTTACGATGAGTTTACATGACCGTACTCCTAGCGAGTGCGTAAAAATTTGTATGGGAAAAAGTACAGCGCCTCTAGCGGTTACGCAATAGAACTAAGAATCGGTATACTAAATCGTTTACGCAGTCGCTAGCGAGTACGGTCATGCAAACTTATGGTAAAGGCACTGGTCTAAAAGCCAAATTACCACTCGAACAATTTTCTCTCACTTCGTTCGGGAAAATAACCAACTCGTGCTAATGCGAATATGGCTTATTTTAGAACCTTGTCATACAATCTACTATTCAATTTATACCTGACCTTAAACTATACGTTTAAACTTCCAATATGCAGCGAGTAACGTCAACTTTAACGCCCATATTTGAGAAAAAAAAATTGTTCTAGCGACTTATAAAAAGTAACGCTTGAGTCAATGAATACTATACAGGGTGTCCCACGGCTATGCCACATGGAGGGAAAGTACCTTGAATATTGTAGATGGAACATTTTACTGAAAGAAGACATTATTATAATTTTAAAAACAATTTAAACTGCATTCACAGATATTTAAATAATAATTAAACCGTGAACCGGGAATCGAACTCGTTACACAAGAAAAATAATTACCCTGTAGCTTTATCATACCAATCGAAAGGCTTCATCATATGGATTATTTTTTGCTAAATAACGTAGTATCAGAAATAAAAGGAAGACCATGAATTTTAACATTTTTAACACAAAATTAATCAATTGATCACGTGTAAAGGGTTCGATTCCCGGTTCAACCAAAAAAATATTTAAATATCTGTGAATTCAGTTTAAATTGTTTTTTTAATTCAAATAATGTCTTCTTTCAGTAAAATGTTCCATCTACAATATTTAAGGTACTTTCCCTCCATGTGGCATAGCCGTGGGACGCCCTGTATATTGGCATTAGAAACAATAGTCTTTGTTATTATAGTATTTCCAAACGTTCGCTGCGCGCGAGAGCATAAAAGTGTACCTAAAAGGGACATCTGCTGCACTCTCTCTTGCACTTAGCTGTCTGAGGGGCTACTCCGAAGTTAATCCGAACTTGATATCGTGCCGTCGCTTTCACTCATATAGTGTATAAGCACGAGAGTGAAAGCGACGGTACGATACCAAGTTCGGATTTCGAACTTCGGAGTAGTCCCTCTGGTCTCGCGCGCAGTGAGTGTTTGGATATACTGTAACTAAAAAAAAATTCACAGGTGGCGCCGCGCTGGACCTCAATGCATGCCCACCGAAGCCATTTAAATGGATAACAGATATGTCGTGGTTGAATTTAGTTTACCTTACCAACCTGCGTCAATTCACTAATATATTAAACCAGGTCTCCAACAACGAGAAGGGATGGAAGAATTGGTTGATATTTAATTTGCTTATTAATTTACACCCTATCCCAATTTAGAGAAAGGGTCGTTCAATCACATTGTAAATGGATTCGGAAAATTATTATTGATTGATATTTCAGGTTTGACAAGGAAGCCCCTGAAGAAGAGCCACTGCCCGATGGGTACCACACTCTGGATGTGTTCCGCAAACTGCTGGTGGTGCGGTCCTGGAGTCCCGACAGGACGTTGGCGCAAAGCTTGTGGGTTTTATTTTGGATTATCAGTTCTTATTAAATTTGGTGACCGAAAAACGGATTCTTGTCACTCGTACCTCGCGATCGCGATCAGCCACGTTCGGGTGGATTAACGCCCCGGTGATGTGTAAGAGCCGAGTTTAGCTGAAGTAACACGAGAAACAGGCCTGTCGTTACACCACCGAGCCACATGTTAGCGCAATGATTCAAGCGCTTTTGGCGAAACGAGACTAAAACATTTAAAATGCAAAGTTTAATGTTTTTGATAGTGTCTAAACAATTAAACTTTGTTCTTTTTTCAGAAAGTATGTGGTTTCCTCAATGGGTCAGAGATATTCAGAAGCTGTTATTGTTAATTACGAGGTAGAGTAAATCTGATTAAAAACCGTCAACAATTCTCTAATGTTCCATGATAGCTTTCTAAGCTAAAGTTTTTCACTGGTTGTGATTTTTCCAGCAAATGGTTCTTGAGTCTCGTCCGCTTGTCCCATTGATTGGCTTTTTGGCTATGGGCTCGGATCCTACTCCGTCCATTGAGGTAACAGCCAAGCGGCTGGAGTGCGCCTGTTCGGCGATATCTATGGGTCAAGGGCAAGAGGTTCATGCCAGAAAGCTGATCGATCGCGCTTTAAAAGAGGTATTAAAAAATCCTTACTACTTTTCCTGGCCAGTGGATCCATTTCTATTCATAAATTATGTTACTCTGTATTATGTAGACTAGATGTACCTATCTACTGGCGCCAGCCATATGAGCCACGGTTTATGTCTGTTTTTTAGAGGGATAGTGGTGAAATAATTCGCCACTTAAATATGTCATTTTCACAGTTACTGGCTACCAGTAGCACCATTTATTGCTGATGTTATTAGTAACAATTATACTTTCTAGTAACAGGTTATGGTTTGAGAATAACCACCGAATGATTTGCTTTGTACGTATTTTTGCGAAGTGACCATTGTTGACCTAATTAAATGAGTAGTTACCACATGTTAAAATGTATAACATGTTTTAACTATATGCATAGTAAACCATCATGATATTGTAATATACAAAACTTTATCAAAAAGGGATCGCAAAAACTAGAATTTTTATGTTTATTTATTTTATGGTTTCAGAGTGAATTCAAAAGTAACAATTAATAAGACTACAATTATATACCTAATCGCAGCATATCACAACCCAAAACAACAGTTTACTTATTTTACTAGCTTATCTCCAATTTTTTGCTTTTTGTTATGCTCCAAATAAAGTGGGTTTCACTTTTAAAAAATATCAAGTAACCAATTTATCGGTTCGATATTTAATTATAATAAATGTATATTCGAACTAGGCCCTATGATTAGGACTTGTACTGGGACTGGACGGATTGTAGTTTTGGTACTATCGATAATAAATGTAAATTAGTATTTATTTGATTAGTAGGCAGACTGTTTTTATTATAAATAACTTTAATATTACATAATGCTATTACAGGGAATGTGGGTTTTATTACAAAACTGCCATCTTGGCTTGGAGTACATGGTAGAAGTTATGGAGCAGTTTAGTGAATTAGAAAAAGAACCAGAAAAGGTCCATGAAATTTTCAGGTAACCATGCTTCAAAATTTCGTGAAGGATAAATGTTATCTTTCGATTAATTATAATATTGTAAACCACTGTTTTGTAATTTCAGATTGTGGATCACTACAGAAGTTCATCCTAAATTCCCAATTACGCTGTTGCAAATGTCTATCAAATACACCTGCGAACCCCCATCTGGTAGGTTATTTATATTTTATCTGTATTGATACCACTGTTACATTACATACAATAGCTTAACCAGGACTTTAAATATTGAATTTTGATGTGAAGATTTATGGTACTGTGCGTAGTCTGTTAGTGATGGCACACTTCTCATTAAAGTTGCGTTATTTTCATTAATTCCGATTTTCTCTGACAGGTATCAAAGCTGGACTTATGCGTACATACGATTCTATGAGCCAGGATTTCCTTGACTACAGCGATAGCCCCTACTATTTGCCATTAATTTTCACCATCTCTTTCTTGCATACGGTGGTGCAAGAGAGACGTAAATTTGGTCCTCTTGGCTGGAACATTCCATATGAGTTCAATTCAGCGGATTGGCTGGCGTCTTGCATGTTTGTACAGAATCACTTGGATGCTTTGGAACCAGGAGAATATATAAGTTGGACGACAGTGCGGTAAGATAAATGTCACCTTGTGCATTACATAGCCTACCTTGTTACCGGCTCAATCCGAGCTCCATACTTCTTCTTCTTCTTCTCGTGTCGATGGTTTTTTCCGGTTTTGATCATACGGAACCAGAAGCTGGCGATAGCTAAAATCTCACCAATATGACTAACTAAGAATAGAGTTCGATATTTGAAAATGCACTGACTAACTTCAAATATAAATGAATAAATAATATTAGCGAGACAAAAAGTCTTATAACCTAAATTAAACTAAGTACCATACGAAGCTCAATACGGCATGAACACAATGTGTTATGGACACTAGACGATACACCTACAATACAAATACTCTTTAGTGCATAACCTCAACAACATAAAACAATACATTACGTAATCACAATGAGCAAAGGCAAACAACAGGCGATCTTATCGCTAAACAGCGATCTCTTCCAGACTAGCTTATATTTAACGATGATATGTTTCTTAAGTAGGTATCTATAAATCCATAAACAAATAGACAACATTTCAAGACTCGAAAACTAATTAGGACCGTCAACTTCGTAGATCCGTTAGACCTTATGTCAGTTTGTTATGTCAAAAAATGTACCATTGGTCTAACGGATCTTTATAAAACCCGGCCTCAGAGTTACCTAAACCGGTCGGTATACATAGAATGATAATATTACGATCATAATTATTTCAGTTATATGGTATCTGCTGTACAATATGGCGGTCGAGTGACTGATGATTATGACAACCGTCTTCTTGTCACTTTCTGTCGAGTCTGGTTCACTGACCAACTGTTCACTGAAGACTTCCAATTCTACAAGGGTTATGGGATACTGAAATTCAAGAATATACCAGAGTATCTGGAGGAGATTGAGAAAATGAAGACTGTTGATCCACCGCAGGCATACGGACTGCATACGAATGCGGATATTACGTAATTAGTCATTTTTGTGATATCCCGAAACACGGTCTTGATACCTAACGTCTGACTTTTAAAATGCATGACTATTCTTGTAATCTTTGGATATAATCTTTACAGCGCCAAATAAAAATAATAAATTAGGCGCGGTTCTCTATCTACCTTCTTTAAAATTATACGACTAGTTTGTGATCTGAGACCGATTTTAATCAATTATAAGCCTTTTAGTAATTATTAGCCCAGACCTCCAAACTTTGGTGACAGATTGAACTGTCATTGGTGGCTTCCTGTTATCGACCTTCTACGTATAGAAATATGCAATTACTGATTTACCTTTTATTACAGCTTTCATAATTCACATAGTGTGTCAAGCAAATAATTTACAATTCTAATTATTCTAATGAAAATATCCCGACTTAAAATGAAATTATAAACCACATGATCGCGTTTATATGTCGGATATATATAACATTCGTCTCTTACTAGAACGAATATAAGTGCCAGAGGGATGAATGCCATAAGTCCGACTGGAATGTCTCACAAGCCTGCTAATTTTAAAATGACCTGTGATTGTATAATGTAAATTAACAAGTTTCCGTGAAACTGTTCCAATTAACATCCGTATGAAATGAATCAAAAGCATGCATAACTATGAAATGAATAAGCTGAAGAACCACTTATACAAGAAAAATCATCAGTAGGAAGTTTAACCATTCATTAAGTGAAAATCGTTGTTAGTAGTTGTTCATCACAAGTGAAGTAATATACTAACTTACATACTTTACTTACTTACCTATCGGTATTACGAAGCTAACAAATTAGAATTTATGTACTATGAAAATACAAAAATGTCACTAAAACTGGCGACTCTAATTATTTCTATTACTTACAGTTATCAACGAAACAAGACCCAGGATCTTTTGGATACGATTTTGTCTATCCAACCTAAAGAATCGAGTGGTGGTGGAGGAGAAACTCGAGAAGCGTCGGTCTACAGGCAATCTAAAGAGATGTTGGACAAGATTCCTCCCAACTTCGACCCTTTCCAAGTCAAGGAAAGGTAGGAAACATTGTATTAACTTTTCTTCGATTGTATTAGCTGCAAGCATGTTCGACAACAATCGTTCTATCTAAACCGCTATCCTATAGCGGGGTTGTCTATTGTTTGCCCAACATTCATATACTATAATAATCATTTCCCCGAACTTCGCTTGCCCGAATTTCATTTGCCTGTTTCGTTTACCATAATAGTTAATCGACATACTCTTGTTTACCCGAATATTGGATGTCATAATGATACGAATGCCATACGTATTATTTTCCATATTATTGTTTGCAATAATATTATTTAATAAAATATTTAAACGCCATACTAAACAAATAGTCAAAATACCTAAAATGATGCACTACGATATTATTAGTTTTTCCGCTCTTTTATAAAAAAATAACCTCGAAGACGAAAGTATAGAATAGGATTATAAATTCGAAGACGAAAGTATAGGATAGGATAGGATAGGATCATAAAGGATAGGTTCCGTCTTCTAACCTATCCGCGATCGAGTTGGTTTTGCCACTAAGCCCCTGTTCCCTACTGCCTACGATACACATCTTCGCATTGGTTAATCTCAGAGAAAAGTTTACTTGATGTACATCCTTGGAATAGGGACTTAGTGGCAAAACCGACTCGGATCGCGGATAGGTTCGAGGTAATTTTTTTAAATTTTAGACACTGCAATACGTACCCATTTTATTACATATGAATATTATGGATGTTGAGATGGATGGCAAATTACATTACAGCATGTGATAGTTATGGATTACAATGATTATGGAAAATGAGATTATTGATATGGATATTATGGAAAACAAAGATTCTGGCATATAATTAATATTGTAAACAATGAGTATGGCATAAGAAATTACAGAAAACAACATTATGGCAGTTGAATATTATGGCAGATAAAATTCGGGCAAATGAAATTCTGGCAAGCAAGAGTATACCCGATAGCGGTTTAGATGGAATCACAATGATGATTTACTAATCAGCTTCACTCGCTTGATAAATTAGATGCTTAGTAGCAAAGTTGATGAGAAAGATACAATACTTTTTAAGGCCAACCCGGCCAACCACTGCACCCTTTCTAGAAAAGACGCTGTTATCGAATGCTTACAACTGCTTACAAGTATATTAAATATGAATTTACTTGTGAGCAGAATAGTGACAGGATTTGAGAGTAAGACGAATTTTTAAAGCTGAACTATAGTGTCATTGTCATTACACGTAAGTATATGCACGAAAGTGAGTGCGTGGTATTGCCGTAAGGTGAACAAAACGAGTCTATCATCACCATACATTCTATTTGCAGACTACGAATAATGGGCGCACTGAATTCAATGGTCATTTTCCTTCGACAAGAAATTGATCGAATGCAAAAAGTGATTGGATTGGTTCGGAATACATTAAAAGACTTACTTCTAGCTATCGACGGTACTATTATTATGAACGAGGTAATATTGCAAATAATACCTTTATTAATTGATATTCTCCCACTAATTTGGTTAAGCTGAACGATCATTTTTCAATAGGCATCATTTTATGCAAATATTAACCCATTCCCGGCTTTTTTATATCGGGCACATGTGTACTCGTACTACCAATCAAATATTTATGCATCATACATTGAATAAGTAAGACTGCCATTTCATTGTCAGTAGGTATTAAACTGTCAGACTGAAAGGGTTAAAGTTATATTTTTAATGTCACAACACTTTACGAAGTGGAATTGATTACTTTGTAAATCGTTATTAGCCGTGCCCGTATTAAAATAACAACGCATACGCATTAATCATCAACACGTTAACCGTTCTAAACGTTACTTAGGCGCTGCGCGACTCTCTAGATAATATTTACGATGCGAAAGTGCCAGGGATCTGGCTGAAAAGCTCTTGGTCATCGTCCACTCTGGGTTTCTGGTTCACGGAGTTTTTGGAACGCAACATCCAATTCTCGGCTTGGTGTTTCGTAGCAAGACCTAACTCTTTTTGGATGACAGGGTTCTTTAATCCACAAGGTTTGCTAATTCCATATATTACTTAGGGTATGATTTTGTACAGATGACGTTCATGTTACTCAGTGCAAAATCAAATTTGTGTCGTAATATCATACGTTTGTATTTCCATCTCATTTGGAGATGTTTAGGACTGTGAATGAGTTGTACTTTTTAGATTTAAATAAATGAAGATGAATATCACAGATGTGTGCAACATGTTTCTTGTTCATAGGTTTTCTTACGGCGATGAGACAAGAAGTAACCAGGGCTCACAAAGGCTGGGCGTTGGACATGGTCGCGCTACATAACGATGTCACCAAATTTGTTTTAGATGAAATAAAGGCGCCACCCCCTGTGAGTGAAATATTTAAGATCAACAGGATAAGCTTATTTAAGATAGACATAATATTCCTTGTCGAACATTTTTATTCATGCTTCTTGCTGTACAGTCAGCATCATACAGTTAATAACAACCAAGATAGCCACGCGTTTGACATACTCATTACCACGGAACATAGAAAAAGAGGGAAACGGTGCCGGCGTATATGCTATAACACTCCGAGAACCACCGTAGCCGGTTCAACAGGGTATTCAGATGCTCATTCTTTAAAACAGCTTAGTGTAGTGTAGCAAAGGAAGGTGTAGTTTAAAGTTCGATTACATTCCAGACTATTACTTACACGTAATATTTGGGTTGTATTTTTCAGGAAGGCGTGTTCGTGCACGGGTTGTTTCTAGACGGGGCAAGCTGGGATCGGCGTAATCTACGGCTGTGTGAATCAACTTTGAAGGTGCTGTACACGGCACTGCCAGTAACACATGTCTACGCTATTAATTCTACTGCGCCCAAGGACCCCAAGCTGTATCAAGTAAGCTCTTTAATTTAAAAGTAGTAATAATAACGCACTTTGACGAATTAGCTGGGCAGGACGTTTTCTTGTCAATTGTGGTAAGAGTTGCCCCTTCCGTGTCCGCTTTGATGATGATGATGAAGGTCAATGATGATTTGATAATGATAGAAACCTTACAGTCAGTAGTGAAATATATAAATAAGTCTGCGGGATTATTTAAAAGGAGTTGGGCATCAATGATGAGTAGATATGTAGCAGTTGAGAAAATATTATTATGTTAATTGCTTCCAATACGTTACGTATTATGGTAACAAGGGGTCCTCATCTGCCTTTGAAAGGATACACGGTACTAATGTGTGTGAATACCTGTTTGTACATTACGTTGTCCCGTACATATTACAGTGTCCCGTTTACAAGAAGCCAGTACGTACCGGACTGACGTTCATCACTCCATTATGGCTACCGACGATCAAGAACCCCGACCACTGGGTGTTGCGTGGAGTCGCCATACTGTGTGACATAAAGTAAAGAAAACGAACAGAACGTTTTTCTACTTAATACAGTATTCCTGGCAGCCTCGCTTCTCACTAAAAACCTTATTAAATAAGGAAGAAATGCTATTTTATTGTGTTTTTACTTATTTTCCCCAT
Organism: Epiblema foenella; assembly: GCA_963556455.1. Taxonomy (NCBI): domain Eukaryota; kingdom Metazoa; phylum Arthropoda; class Insecta; order Lepidoptera; family Tortricidae; genus Epiblema; species Epiblema foenella. The sequence continues at coordinate 14,538,082 of OY747102.1, forward strand.
AAGAGTCCCATAAATAAAGAAGTATTTATATGAAGCAGTATCACCGGAAAAAAATCTCACGCTGAGTTTTCATGTTTTTATTCGGATACTATTGCAAAAGATTTATATGTGTTTGCTGTGTTTTATCACTTACTAATGTGGTTTTATTAAAGGTAGATGTGATTGATCATGTGCTTTATTATACGTAAGTTTTTAATATCATTTATATGCCGGTATTGTGTCGATCTTTTAAATTCTATTCGATCTTTTATATTAAACTTTTAAGGGCATTTTTTTGTGACACCAAATATTTATGTGGCTCTTAATAAGGTTGTAAAAAGTGTAATGGAAACTGTTAATTTTATATCATTAAACTATACATTTTGATTGCATAATATTTATCAATAAATAACACAACTTTATAGAATTGTTTTATTTCGATAGGAATGAAGCAATAAGTAGGTATATAACCGTTTCTCTTTACAAACTATACTGTAAAAGTTATTACAAGTCAATACTGTACATGGTATGTAGTTAATATTATACAACAATAGGTTTGATAGTTTGACAGGCACTTATTTAATATCGGCAATGACTTCTGATTTCTGACTTATACGGCTTCGATTTAGTGCTTGGGCAAATGATTCATTTGCCAGAGAAAGAATGAGTGGCCATGTCGATGTCGCCAATAGTATTATACGCCAACGTCCTACTACAGGACCAGGGTCGTAGATACTAGGATCAAATTTAATAATCACACATAGCTTAATACTGCCAAGAATGACGATCCTATTACTATGGACATAGCGTCCAGATTGCGTCAGTCATATATTTTGCTTCGACTGGCTATTACAATATGCAATTAAAAACCTTCACGCCTCTCGCATGAGGAGTATTTTGCGGTAGTTATTTAGTTCATATTTGCCTAAAATCGATCCAACTTGCCTAATTACTAAATCAGGGTCATTGGGGTTAAGGATATACATTTGAACAATTGACATTTTAACACTTTCATTGGACGGAGCTAATCGGTGTTTAATGTATGTAGGTAATGTTAACAAAAAAAATTAAAAACGATACAGATTATAAATTGTTCACTTACCTATTTATAAAAGCACGTTGTAATATGGATGGAAGTATTGTATTGATTTTTACGCTAAATTTTGTCCTATTTTACTTGATATATACAATATTCTATGAGTTTTCTCAATCATAAAGCGAAAAAACTGCACGAAAAAAAATAAACTTACAAATTTTTCTACAACTGCCAAATTTTCAATACCTATATCATCATGTAATCCCTAGGTATATATTAATATTGTAATACAAAAAATCTTATGCGCGTAAAACTACCAGGATATATAAAAGCAGAATGGCAGAATACCAGTTCAGTTATTCTTAAACACAGACCGCGGTGTCATTTCGATGATTCTCTATTCCCAGATTGGTCTACACGATTTTGAAGCTTATACAATAATTTCTAGTTGCAGTTCGTTAAAACCAGCCACGAGTCTATGTTCTTGGATAGCTAGTTTAGCTGATTAGATTTATATTTTTCTCATGTTTAGGGATTGAAATATAATAAACGGTCACTGGTAGCTCGACATGATTCGGGCCAATACGTGGTATTAAGTCATGAGCACTCGTTCGTCCCGACGGCAACGCTAGACGCGTTTAAGTACGTGTAATTGTTTTTCTCTGAATTTCCATCTTCACTGTTTATTTTCATAAAAATGCGGCAAAGCTTAATCTGCAGACGTATTGATTATTGTTTAGGGTTGCGTAAAATTATGTCTAACTTTGGTAGTGGTTACGGTGCCTACTCAAATTAATAATATCAGTCTATTATAAAATCAATCTATTAAAAACGTGAACGTTGTAGTAGCTGAACTTTTAAGATGGCAGTGGTCGATTTCGTAATGTGATTTTCTTAAAACAAAACAAAAATCAACCTCCACCCACCAAACAAACAAGGATTTAGTTGAAACATATTATGTACACGAAAACTATTAACTATCACAACAGCTAACAAATTGTTTTCCTCTAGCATAGCACATATCTATCTGATATCCATTTCAATGAGATCTAGCTTGCCTAATAAAACAATATAATATAACGAACACGTCTGAATTGATGATACTTAAACTTAGAAATAAGAAAAATACGAAATGATGTTACAAGTTTTCAAAAACATTATACATAAATACAGTCTTATTGTAGGTCTTCGACTATACTGTTAACCTAAAACAATACTTTGCATTAATGCTGTATGAGTTCAAGGTATTATTTACAATCATTTAACACTTCGTAATTATGTACTTATAATAAAATGATATAAAATCTAACTATTACCAAACTATGCATAGCTACATATAAGCTTACTTATACATTATACACGTAGTAATAATACGTCATTCGTTGGAGGCTAGCAACGAAATTTTTTAACGTTTAATAACAAGTACTTAATGATTAAATATTAGCAGGTTCTACCGCTTAAACATAAAGTAAGTATAGTATAGCGACTAAGTCGCAAAGTTAATTCAGTTCTGTAACAAAAGGGTTAATAGATAATACGATGATACAAGAACCTTCATAAATAGTGTCCCGAGTATAGGTACTATAATTATGTATTTGCGTTGGACGCAATAATAAGTAACAGATATTCACCAGTAATATTGAATGATTTTGCAGAAAAGTTACATTTCTACGTGACTGTATTTAGTTATTGTTTGTATATATTATAATAAACGTATTGCACATGATTGACCAAAGTTTCTACGATCTGTAGATGTCTTTCTCGTTGTTGTTGTATTGAACTGGTGACGATTTATTCCTTTAGATTGTCGCAGCGGAAATTACCTAGAGGTTCCACAGATCTTGACCTAGGTGCTCTGAAACAAAAAATGCTACTCAAAAAAATATTTTTTAACCTTTTGAGGCATACGGTATACGACCCAAAAGATGCTCAAAATACAAATATATTTTGGGCGTGTCTTGGATAAGGCAATTACCTTCTTCTTGAAAGCGTCAGTTCAATTTTTCCTTCTTTAACTTGTTTGAAAAGCGATATGGCCCCTGCATGGCTCAGTCCACGAGTTGGTACATTGTTGACTGACAAGATCTCGTCACCTGTAACATGAAAATAAGAATATTAATCAAATAATTTAAAATACATTTCTATGTCTATGTTTAAATATATTATTAATTATTAACAATGGGTTATCGTTATCTTTGAGTAGAATAATTAATCAAATCAATGGGTGGCTTGGGAACTTCTAGCAGTCAAGTTGCCCATTCACTTATCAAGAGGGGTCGAAGTTGCACCACGTCCGTAGGGAGTACCCACTGTTGCCCTACACGTCCCCTGAGTGGTGCTAGACGGTGCAATAAAACTGGCAACAAAATTGCCATACGATAAAAAAATAAATAATCAATCCGGACGCAAAAACTATGAATTTGCATTTAAAATAGTTACCTTCAAAGATAGTTCCCCTATCAGCACCTTGCCCGTTTGGGAAAACGGTTTTTACAAAAATCCCCATTTGTCCTTTTGGGGAATCTGTCCCTCCAACAATACTAAATCCAAGACTTTTGTGACCAGGTCCCTTCCAAAATTCTGCTCTATGCAACGAACTATTTGAATAGATACCGCTCTGGTGACCCTCATTTTGCAATGCAATGTGTTCTTGTTGACGAGACACATGGCCATGGCTTGGTGAACAGCGTTGGGAACCAATCCTATTGAAAAATCTGCTTCTATTACTGCTTCTTAGAAGTTGTTCAGGAATGCTTTCAAAAGATCTGTTTTGGTATAATCTTGGAACATGTTTTATGTAATGAGGAGATTTTTCCTTTATCTCATTTGTTGTGTTCTCATTACTTGTTGAATACTGCTCGACCATAGGAGGCGGCCTTGAATTGTGAAGAGATATTGGTCTATAGTTATTTAAATGCTTGTTTCTCGGTGTCGGTGAAGATCTCATTGATATTTCAATATTTGTTATATTTTGCAACGTGGCTGTTGGGGCTGGGTAACGCCTCTCTAATAATTTTTCGTCGTCACTTTTTTGATTAAGTTGGACAGGAGTATTGTTTTTCTGAAGTTCGGTTTCTCGTCGCCTTGTTTCTTCTAGATTTTCTATCCTATTATGTTCGAAATCATTTGTAGTGTTGCTTGTATTCCTTCCGTAATTGTTGTAAAATTGGTTTTCACTAGGAAAATGAGTTTCAATGGTAATTTGATTAGACGCCGTAGGTTTATGAATTGTTTCGGAAATAATATCAGGTGGAACATTTGAGGTTGATGGTGTTATGGCATTCTGTTCACTAGAGTGTCTGTTTATAATTCGACTTAGAGTTATAGGAGTGATTTCATCATGCGCCATAACAAGATCTACTTGGTATTTATGAAATTGTGCCTCTTTTTGGCAGTTCGCTTCAGTAGAACACGAGTTAACAATATGTTGCACTTCTTTAAGCGATGTTAAACCTCGAAGGACTTTTCCATTCACATTAACTATTTCATCACCGATCCGCAGTCTCCCATCCCGATGTGCTATGCCATCGAAATCCAGCTTTACTACAATATAGCGTATTTCAAAATTAGATCCACTACTATCGAAGTCTACCCTATGTTGTGTTAAATAAACTCCAAGACTTTCATCTAATCTCGTTTTTATTAGTCGTAATTTTCTAAATCGTTTCGTGCATGGACCTCGGCCAAAAATATCAGTTTCCGGTACAGGAATATTGGGGACATCTTTATCCTCTGATGCTATTGAAGAACTAAGATTAGGATTTGAGGAATGTTCGACTGGTAATACTTGAGAATGAAGTAATTTAATTTTTCTAGTTTCCACACGTTCGTCTAGTGTAATTGTTTTATACACGTACGGCATTTTCTTGTTTAAAGTCTTTTTTGGTAGTGGCGGTGGTTTAGCATCATTGTAATCTAAAACGTGCAGTTGATTATTGGGATATTGATGTAACTGTTCTCTGTTATCGTTTACGTATTCATAAGGCAAACTTTTATCATTGGGAAAAAAAGCACATGGCGTAGAACTCCGTCTAGCTGGAACATGAACTCTACTCACATTAATTTTATGGTTGAAACTTAATTGTCTGGAAAAATGACCATGCGCTACATCTGCAGTAGTATCTATCGGTTCCGCTCGTACAGTGCCTGTGGTAATATGACAAGAGTATCCAGGTGGCGAGTGATTGCTATGTTCGTCTGTAGGACGTCCATCGCTATCATAACCAGACTCGTTTGAGCTGACATAATTGCTAAGCCGATGGGTTTGTAGAATCTCAGTACTTTCTGGCCCAAGGTGAATACTTTGCGTCGAGGACATGAGTTCAGTTTTTATGTCTCGCACAGATCCTAAATATGGACCATAGTCATAAACTGGTAAACTGTTTCTATTCCTTGGCATAAGCATGGGATCATAATCAAAAGGTGCTCTGTGCGAGATCATCGAAGACCGTCGATGAACATCTTCGACGCGACGTGAGGGGTAGGTGCCATCGATTTCATTAATACTTCTCATGGAACTTCGATTGAAATCCGGGTATTCATTTCTTAATGCAGAATTTAGTAAGAAATCTTCATGGACCGATATGCTATCATTGCTTTGATATCGTTCCTCTGAGCGAGAATTTGATAGAAACAGCCTGTCTTTTCGGAATTTCGGAGATTTTCTATCTATTCTTTCGGAGTAACTCTGCCTGATGCTACTAGTTCGTTGTTGTGATGCCATACTGTTTTCTTCCGGTAAAACCGATAGTTTTGATCTCAGGAAAGCATACGGGAAGTTTGGTTTTTTACACATATTATTCCCTTGTCCGTCAAGGTTAGGAATATTATCACAACTAACGGCTTTTGATGAGTTCACTAACGCATCTTCTGGCAGGATACTACTATTTTTTGAAGGTGACTTTTTTATTTCACTGTCAGCGTTCTGCAAGTCGATATCATCGGAAGGATCATCAGCTTTAACATACGTAGATAGGTGTGAAGTAGAACAGCTTCGGTAGAGCGAGGGTCCACTTGCCACCGGATAACAATTTTCGGGTGTTTTATGGATATTTAAAGTTTGGGACTTAGAAGAATTCAGCATTCCCGTAGAACCCATTCTATGGAAGAAAGATTTAAAGGGGCTAGGAGATCTGTCTCGAGATCCACTTCTTATAGAATCTGTGTCGTTATCTCTTTTCAGGGAAGTAGTTTCAGAGCTGCTCCGTTCCATTTTCCACTGTTGTTTTTTCTTAAACTGGCCAGATATGCTCCTGGGTGATTCTTCGTTAAAACATTCATTGCTAGGCTGTTCTTGTGAAGCTTCTTTTGCATCGGGTTTTCTTAACATATCAAGCTTTTTCCCCATACGACGACCCCACGTTGCGAACACTGGAAATTAAAGAAAATACAAATATAATGTATTTGATAACAGTAGTTTATGCAACTGCTACATAATAAAAGCATAGTGCGTAATTATGTACAGTTGCATACACTACTTTATCGACACCATATTTTAAATCCTCGATGGCCACGGTATTTTGTAAAGCTGGTCCGGCTACACTTTTTGAGCACATTAAAGAGGATTTACTATGTGTGTGTAGATAAAGTACCTCATAATGTAGTAAATGTAGTTAGCGAACGTGCCTTCAAGCTTGAGATCCCGTGTTTGAATTCCGGTAAGAGCTTTTAATTTGTGTGTGAATATTTAATTGCCCAGTATGGCTATTATAACACAATGCACACCACACACAGCACAAACTTTACTTAATTTGTAACTAATGTATATTTTGTGTAATATTTTCCACCACAATAACTGAATCTGGACCAAATTGTTTGTTTAGCATTTACGAGGTTCAATCTTGATCTTCATAACGTCAAATGTAGTGGTTCTATGAGCTGTAGAACCCACGATTTTTTTTAATAAAAAGAAAATAGTTTTTTGTACCCTTCCAAAATCGACTCCACAAAAAAATCTGTATCATGATCAAACCCGCTCACTAAATTTCACGAGAATTGGTTGAGGAACGTGACCAAGGCCTGTACTACGACGTTCGAAATCCGAACTTCGTATCGTGCGGTCCATTTCACTCTCCTGTTATACACTATGTTAGTGAAAGGGACGGCACGATACGAAGTTCGGATTTTGAATTTTGGAGTAGCCCCCCTGTTGAGGAGAACAACCGGAAATTCGGACATACCAAAGCTTTTACAATCGACTTAGAATACAGTAACGTACCTTTCTTCATCTCCCTGACGTCGTCCTCCATGACCATGGCTGGTAGTGCCGTGACGAGGGTAAAGTCGTGCGGGGTGCGCGGTCCGGCACCTGCGTCTCGGCACGGAGACGGCGCCGACGTTGCTGCTCGCGGCCCGGTCACTTCCCTGCGCTTCGGCCCTCGGAAGAGGCGCATGATGACCGATTACGAGTACATCGCGTAGCACCGCATGCGCTCACTGCTCTGGAAGAGGAGATGCAGATTTATTAAAATGTAATTCATTAAGAAATATGAATTTTTTGTGCCCACGTTTGCTAAAGACTGCCATCGTTGAAACAATTATAATTTACCCAATTTACTTGTATTATCAATTCTAATCACAGATCAGTGTTGCCGAAAAAGTAATTGAATTACAAATTAACAATTACAAAATGTCATTTTCAATTACCAAATTACAGTTACAATGAAATGGTAATTGCACTTTCAATTAACAATTACAATTACAAAATATAATTGGTAATTGTATTAATAATTATATTTTATGTTAATAATGTGAAATAAATTGCTTTAGGCCGGGTCTTATAAAGATCGGTTAGACCAAATGTCAGATCAAATTTCAGTAACTCAATACATTTTTTGACATAATATTAAGAAACCGACATAAGGTCTTTATAAAACCGAGTCCGCGTCAATTAAAAATTACTTTTATTTAATAAAATACAGTTATTAATTTTTATTAGACAAACCAGCTTAAATAGTAATAGTGGATTCGGGGGTGGGCGGGTATTCTCGCCGCGCGCACACTTCATCTGCTGCGCCGTATTTATTCGTAAACAAATTGAAATCACCAGTACTCTTTGCACTAAACCTAATCAACAAGTATTTTTGTAGTCAGTGTTTATAAGTGAATGTTATAGGACAACTTTCTACATGTGGAAAAGACAATAAAATCGAACTGTGAATCGTATCATTGTGTGTTAAGTTGTGACCACCCGCAAAACAGCTGTTTACTTTGTGCTCCCGTACCACGATATCGCGCCCCAGTGACTTTCGGCCGGTGAATCATAGAAGCTGCTGTGATAATTCTCGGAGTTTTAAGTTCCGTGGTACAGGGGTGGTCGGTTTGTGCAATTATACGTACACATATCATCTTGAAAGATGTCCACTAAAGTGTCTACGGTAAATATATGCTTTGCTTGTCGTAGTGAAATCAAAGACAATCTCGGTGTAATCATTTGCAAACGGGATAGCTGCAATAAAACTTACCACAACCTGTGCACTAACGCAGTGAAGGTCACGCCTGAACAAGCTAGACTTTGGGTTTGTCCTGACTGTAAGGCAGCCTCCAAAAAGGGTGGGGACAATTCCCTCACACCTGTACGTGGACAGTCAGAGAACGTTACATTACGTAAGAAAAGAGAGCCCACAGGTGGTCTGGAGAGTATAAGCGAGCTAACTTCAGAAATCAGATTACTACGAAACGACGTATCTGGAATTACGTCCCAAATTTCGGAAGCTTTGTCTGCAATTTCCCGCTGCACCGAGCGCCTGGACACTGTTTTTACTAAAATTCATCACACAGAGGACCGGTTAAAAGTGTTAGAAGAAAAACAAACAGATAATACCTTACTGAAAGAGACCATCTCCCAACTACAGGACCAGCTAGACAAGCAAGCGCAGGCTTCACTTAGGAACGAGTTAGAGATTGTCGGCTGTCCCGAACACGCCAACGAAAATCTTCAGCATATAGTCCTGGTCACGGCCTCAAAAATAGGCCTGAAACTTAACGACAGCGACTTGGACGGCGTCTGGCGAGCAGGCCCGCGAGTACCAGAGCAGTCCGTGGACAGTAGCTCCTTGAGCGCTCGTAAACCTTTACCCCGTGTCATCGCGGTTCGGTTCACTCGTCGGAAGACACGTGACGATTACCTGAAAGCAGCAAGAACAAGACGGAACCTCACAACTGCTGATATTCTGTCCACTGATAATCCTCAGAAAATTTATATTAACGAACGCCTGACCCGTCTAAATAGACTCCTATTCCGTGCTGCAAGACAAAGAGCGTCTCAAGCCCACTTCAAACATTGCTGGACATCCTCAGGATCAATATTTGTACGAAAGCGGGATGGTGCACGCGCCATATGCATCAGGAATTCGGAAGATATGGATCGATTTCTCATCGCCGATAGTGTACAAAGCGCAGGTGTCATCATGGCCGACAGTAATTAGCAGTAATAATAAAAATATTTTTCATATGTTCATACTGTTATCTAATAGTTCAAAAATTAATAACGATTATGTAAATTCTGAACTCTGCCTTACTTTATCGAATAATGACCTAGTTTTAAAAATCATGGTTATAGTTTATGTTTTTCTTTTATGTACAGCTACAGCTACACCCCACACTACACACATACTTCACACATTTTCACGTGCGTACTTATTATTTTTCTATAATGAAGTCCTCTTTGCCTTACTCTCACATTCGGGAAACCTTCTTTTCGCTCCCTGGAGGCGCGGCGCCATTGCTCAACAACGATATTACGCACGATGGCCGGATTAGACATCGGCTCTGAGGTAGATAAGTCCTTTATAGTACATTGTCACGCCGTAGACACTCCAGAGCAATGTAAAGGTATTATTTCCTGGAATAACTCGTTTAAAATATTGACATTTAATATCAGAAGTTTACAACGTAATTTTGATCAGTTTCATATAACTTTTAAGAGGCTAAACATTAAATTTGATGTTATAATCCTAACCGAGTGCTGGCTAAGAGAAGGTACGCAAGTAGGCCAGATAGATGGCTATAATTCTTACCGCACCTTGAGGGCAAATAATCAGGCAGGTGGGGTTGTCGCCTACGTCCATAACGAATTAAATGCCACTGTCTCCGAACCACCTCTGCAAGACTGCGACTGTCTTCTCATTAATACCCCAGATTACTTTTCTCTGCTAGGAATTTACAGGTCTCCATCGATAAATAATATTAACCCCTTTTTGTACTCTATGGAGAGTCTGATATCAGCTATTAAAAAACCTAAAAGTCTAATCGTTGCAGGTGATATAAATATTAATATCATTAATACTGAAGATCCCACCACTTCTGATTATTTGAATGTCATGGCTAGCTTAGGTCTAACGGCGGCCATAGATAAACCCACCCGGAATAACTCTTGTTTAGATCACGTCTTTGTAAGATCAAAAAATGATTTGAAATCGGTAATTTGTACGTCTGATATCACCGATCATGACATAGTTATGGTAGCTGTTTCCTCTTCTGAGAAAAAAAAAAAGTCTAAAACTACTAGAATATGCACTAAATTGAATTACGAAGCTATAAAAATGGAGTTAAGTCACGAAAGTTGGCTTGACGTGTTTTCCAAAACATCGGCAACGGAAGCAGCTAATGCTTTTTCAAAAATACTAATCCCGATTATCAAAAAACATACTATTAAGAAACAAATCCATCGTTCTCATCACTGCCTGAAGCCTTGGATGACTCCAGGCTTAATCCGATGCTCCAAACATAAAGATAAATTGCACTCTGAGTACCGTAAAAACCCAAACAATGACTTTGCCAAAATATCATACAGTCGGTATAGGAATTTTTACATAGGATTAATACGTAAAGTCAAGGATGAATATGACAGTAAGCGTATTGCTGAACATAAAAATAACCCAAAAAAATTGTGGAGCACGATAAAAGATATCACACATACCAGCCAACAAAATAACGACCAGTTCTCTGACCTCGCTTCTATTAAACCGAATGTTCAAGATTCTCTAAACTTTACGAACGAATACTTTTCATCAGTGGGACAAAATTTAGCTAACAAAACCCTAACTCGAGAAAACACCACTGAATATGCACTGGCGTCCAATGCCAAGGTTACTAATACTCCTCATAACTCATTTTATATGGGTCCCACTGACGAAGCGGAAGTTCAGGACCTGATTACAAATCTCAAAATAGATAGCGCCCCCGGCCTTGACGAAATTAACAATTGCCTTCTGAAACACATAAAACATTTAATAACTCCACCCCTAACACATATTTTCAATTTAAGTATTTCTACGGGCTCTTTCCCTGACAACTGGAAGGTAGCGGCAGTCGTTCCTATTCACAAGGACGGCTCAAAAGACTGCCCCGGTAATTATCGTCCAATTAGTCTCCTGGGAAGTCTTTCAAAAATTCTAGAAAAAATAGTTAATAATAAGTTGATGACATTTCTTGAATCCGAAAATTTGCTTTCACCGAGGCAATTCGGGTTTCGGCGGGGTAAATCAACTGAGGATGCTGTCTCACTACTTACTCGTCTTGTCTCTTCTTACCTTGATAAAGGTGAAGTTTGCACTGGTGTTTTTTTGGATCTGGCTAAGGCGTTCGACACAGTGTCTATTCCGATTTTACTCAGAAAGCTGGAAATGTCAGGTGTTCGGGGCACTCCATTACAGTGGTTCAAAAGCTACCTGTCAAATCGTAGTCAATGCCTGAAACTGGGCGCTTTGGTCAGTTCCAGAAGAGCAGTAACTTTCGGCGTTCCCCAGGGAAGCATTCTCGGCCCCACTCTGTTCTTGATTTATATCAATGATTTGCCTTCCATCTGTATGACTAGCGCCGAGGTTGTCTGTTATGCAGATGACACTGCCCTCATTTTCCACGGGTCGTCTTGGGAAACGTGTTTTACGGCGAGTGAAAAGGGTTTGACCGAAGTATCTAAATGGTTAACTCATAACTTACTTACGTTAAATATCCCCAAAACGAAATACCTTTGTTTTCACAAGACGGCTGCTTCTTCTCCAACTTATCGCCCAGACCTTAAAATAGCCACTAACACTGCATTAACTAGCACTAATGAGGTCATATCTAACTGTCGCTCGATTAAATACCTAGGGATTCTTCTTGACGAAAAACTTAACTTCAGAGCTCATATAGAAGCTCTGTCCACTAGGATTAGAAAACTAATATATATTGTAAAATTACTTAGAAACTCTGCCGGTAAAGAAATCTTAAAGTTAGTGTACATTTCAATTTGCCAACCAATACTTTTGTACTGCATTACGGTATGGGGCAGTGCCGCCAGCACGCACCTTTTAAGTTTAGAAAGAGCACAACGCTTCCTCTTAAAGGTCATGCTCAGGAAACCTCGGCTATTCTCTACATCCACGCTGTATAAAGAATGGGGCGTGCTCACTGTGAGGCAGCTAATGTTTCTTAGGGTTGCTCTTTTGGTTCATCGTATTACCATTTCTTCGGAAATATATCCTCTGCTACTGCGGAAAAGGGTGTATAAAGTTCCAATACCGCGCTGTAACACATCTTTCTTTAAACGATTTCCTAGTTACTTTCATCCATACCTTTACAACAAAGTTAACAAGTTATGTGATATCAAGAGCGCATCCCTTCCAGAGGCCAAACGCAAATTATTCCTTTGGTTAAATAGCCTCAATTACTTTGAGACAGAACAAGTCATTAAAAAAGTTGTTTAGACTTACTTTAATTACATGTATTAGTTGGTCGCACACGCGCACGCGCACACACACGCACACACAAACACACACACACGCACACACACACACACACACACACACACACACACACACGCACACACACATACACGCACGCACACACACACACACACACACACACACACACACACACACACACACACACACATAAAAACACATTTATTTCCATTTGTTTTATAATAATAGTATAGAATACCTACCTGAACAAACTTTGTACTGTTAATATTATCCAAACGGTCACCACGATACAGGCTGTGCCTAGTGTGGGACCACGGGCTAATTTAATTTGTGTTCTCTTCCATTTTTAAATAAACGATTTTTATTTTTTTTATTTTTTTTTTTTTTATAGTAAATGAACTTTTGTAATTAATTATTTGTATACTGATATGTATATTTCATTGTATTGTTTCTTCAATAGTTTTGTATCATTATTATTTCTGACTTTCATATTAATTTGTGCTTTTGACATTTATGTTTGTTTGTACCTTTTGTTAGAAATTTCTAAAAAATAAATTCGATAACAATGTATATAGTTAACTAAATAAATTAAATGAAATCTTACGCCGATACCTCGGTGTTAATTTCGGCTCGGCCTTTAGTTCCACCAGAGCACAGAGCAAGACATTTATTAGACAAACCAGCTTAAATATGTAAATGAACTTTTGTAAGTAATTATTTGTATACTGATATGTATAATTATTTCATTGTATTGTTTCTTCAATAGTTTTGCATCATTATTATTTCTGACTTTCATATTAATTTGTGCTTTTGACATTTATGTTTGTTTGTACCTTTTGTTAGAAATTTCTAAAAAATAAATTCGATAACAATGTATATAGTTAACGAAATAAATTAAATGAAATCTTACGCCGATACCTCGGCGTTAGTTTCGGCTCGGCCTTTAGTTCCACCAGAGCACAGAGCAAGCATATATTTTTATTAATAGCTAACCTATGAAGCCATGTGTTAGTTATACCTACCCTATGGAAGCGTGGTTGTAGTCAAGCCGTAAGTTGTAGTTAGTCGTAAGTCAGCCTTAGGCTAGATGCTGCGCTACACGTCGAGCGATCTGTCGGGTGACTATGACGTCTCCGCCGGCCCCGAACTTAGTCGTCTGAAAGGTCGCGCGTCGTGTAGCGCAGTAATATAGGCTACACATGAACGCAACATGAGATGAATAGGTACGAGAAAATATTGTCTAACTACATAATAGAAAAAGTTAAGGATTTTTACAAATTAAAATTTCCCCTCTTAATGTTTGAGATTCTCTGTAATGACTCATTCGGATTGCGCAACTTGTTACAGGTACAAGTAATTTTATGAGATTGGTTTGACCGCAGGATATAGATTTGATGCATCCGTTGCCATCGGAGCTCGGTGCTGTTATTAGGTAATTCAAGTTGACACACGCGATCTGCCTACAGTCAAATGCCTTTACCGCATAATATACGGTAATTATGATGATTTAGGTAGGTATAATCTTTTTTCTTTTTCCCTCTTAATATGAAAATATGATCTGAGATTTAAGGTCTAATCGAGACAATAAGAACATCTGTTAAATCCGTATAACTTATGATATTTATGACTGTATTTTGATAACGTCCTGTTTTTTCGTTTCATTTCATGCAATAAATACTATACCGTGTTTTTTTAGCATTAGAAAGAATGAAAGAGAATAGCTTACGAGGTTTTTTATCAAGCACGTTTTGCGATAAAAGTGTCAAATAATCTCAATGTGTAAAACCGTTATTTCATTATATATTTTTATTCAAAAATAAGACAAAATGTCTTTATTTACATTTACTTAGGATATTTTCAAATGATAAGGCATCAATTATTTTTAAATTACTTTTATTTTAATTCATTTTAAAGTTGTAGGTACAATAAAAAACCCGTTACCCGAAGAGACATAGATTGTAAGAAGTCGATTCGAGTCTAAAAAAGTAATTTGACTTAGTCACTAACTGTTACTTTTCTGATCTTTCGTGCGAATAATGCGAATTCAATGTGTCTGTATGTTTACGACCAATGCTTTCTTCACTTAATTTCTAATAAATAAAAAATCTTAAAAAACAAGGTATCTATAAGTGTTGTACTCGTGGTTATAATTACGTAAGGTATAAACTGGCTCTCTAATAACATGGTTTTGGTGTATCATCAAATCAATAGTGCCAAAAAGGTCACCAAGTTTGATAATCCGTAGATGCAACTAAATAGTCAATCGAAAAGGTTATTTGTTCATCGTATCGTCTTAGCAAATAATACAGAAATTGCGGGACCGGATTATGTACTTAGTTAGAATCATGGCAAACAGCCATCCAGGTTTAAACCAGCCTTAAGGTCTTATTATCTATAGTGAACAGGTCCAAGTGACTCATCTTAATGAGACTCGATAGTAATATAGCGGTCGGTAAGCGCCGGAAATCCATGAAACCCAACCAGCACGCACTAGGTCTCTTCACAACGATTACAGACCACTTCGCCACAACACCAGTATATCTCTGACCTGCGATTACACTTACTTTGTTATGAATGTTGGACTCATGTTAGACTAGAACCACTATCGCAATCGATATTTTTTTTAATGAATGATAGGCCAGTAGCAGCCCACAACCTGTTCTTGGCAACTATTCCTCAGACCAGTCCAAGGTCTAATAATTAGGAGCCGATAAATATAACATAGCTAAATATCAATTATGTAAACGTTAAGCGAGAACTTTGCCGTTTATGTCACTAAGCTATTTCTCTTGCTGTAATAATTTAATATAATTGAATGAGAAACATTATTTAAATGTTTTAGACAACATTACTAGGAGCATGTTATTAAAATATCCACCATAGTGAAGGACATATTACGGTTATAATGTCGATTATTAAAATTGGTTTGGTTTAAAGAAGATGTATTATTTACCTATTTAAATTTTATTGCACATTACGTACAAAAAAGTACAAATGGCGGACTTGATGCCTTATGGCTTAAGGCATCAAGTACCAGTCAACCACTGGGCTATATTAATTGTTCGGTGTAGGATAAGAACATTAAAACAAATAGATTGACAGTATGTTTGTGTGTACCTATGCGTAGGTACATACAAACTTTCATTTTCGTAATCGGCAACCCGAAGAACTACAAAGTTGGCACCACAGACCATCAATTTAACTAGAAGTTGCCTGTGTACGTACTTCGCGTGCCAAAAAGTAGTCAAAACGTCAACCTTCTATGCAGTCTCACCCAGTCCGCCTTGAACGGTCATTGCCTCGAGACGTCAACCGAAATACGTAAAAATTGAGTTGTCCAGTATTGAGTTGTAGAAACTGTTCAGAAAATGCTGACCCAAATAATGGACATGTTTCCTATCACAAATATATCATAAATCCTATAAAAAATAGTCTATTTGCGACAGACGTACGATTATTTCATGTTCATGATACATTACCTACTTTAGTAACAAAGTTGTAGGGCCTGCCTATATTAAACGCGCGATGGAAATAAAACGATCGATCTTTAGCTTGCGTCGCTCGGCTTCTTGGTAAGGGGAAATTCTCATTCATCTGTCCAATGAAGCGAATAGTGATGTTCACCTTTCGATTCGTCACAATTCTTATCGATTGTTGAAATCGAGGTATGGTAATGTTCACTTAGGTATTTTGTGACACATTATAATTATAATTTCTCTTTTATGTAAGGTTTCCAAGTAATCCATACATAAAAGAGAAATGGATGGAAGCGACCGGGCAAAAAAACTGGTTTCCAACAAAACATAGCACAATTTGCTCCATACATTTCGATGATAGCAGCTTTAAACAAACAAAAAAATATCGTCGACTGATTCCTGAAGCAATACCAACCATTGATGTACTGAAAAAATCAACAAGTGAAGCAGTTAGTAGATTGACATTGTAATCGATAGTATTGATTCCCTGGCATTGTTCTTAGAAACTTAATGTTTATTATTTCACAGTAAAGATTAGACGATCTAATTGTTGATTAGAACTAAAAATTCGGTGTTTACAAAAATAAGCCTTTTCATTTAAAAAAGCTAGACAAGTATCGTTTTACCTTTTAATGGTCATCATGGTATTATTTTTACATGACCATATTTTTCGTGACCGATATGTCCGAGTCCGATTTATCGACTCGAGCTGCACGGCGCGGGCGATATATCGCCTTTGTATCGATTTCGCGGGGACAACGGAGATTTCACATCACTAATATGCTCTCGTGACGTCACAGTAGGCCGCAAAAAAGTGACATACAGATTGAGGTGCTTAGGTCCTCTAGTTAAATTGATGCTCTGTGGATGGCACCCATATCGAATTTTAAGGAAAAAATGTCCGCCTTCTTGGATTTGAAAATGCATGTCATTTTCGTAATCGGAACCCCGAAGAATCTCGAAGATGACACCAATACCGATTATTAAGAAAAGTAAAGATCTGCTCCCTGTACAAACTTGGAATCCTCTTTTCAGCCCTTTAGGGGAGCAATTTCGAAAAACACGGAAATATGTTTTGTTGTATTTAAACAACGAGTCTATATACGAAGTTTTCAATCTCTCACTTCAAAAATGATTTGCTCCCCGTACAAACTTGGAACACCCTTTTCACCCCTTTAGGGGAGCAATATAGTAAAACGCTGAAATATGCCATTAATGTATTTAAACAGAGTGTCTATATACAAAGTTTCAAATCTCTCACTTCAATGAATGCAGGTTTTCATACAAACTTTAATCCCTTGTTTTTTTCGAAATTTATACCCTAGCGGGGCTTAGGGTATAAATTTCGAAAAATGCTTTCTTATCCCTAGCCTATGTTATAAATTTAATCGACTGTGCAAAAATCAACTCTCCAGCGTTAGCAGTTTCGGCTATGCGTTGATGAGTCAGTCAGTCAGTCAGGGAGGACGTCTTTTCTTTAACCGACTTCAAAAAAGGCAGAGGTTATCAATTCGGTTGTATGTTCTTTTTCTATAATTTTTTTAAATGTGTGTTACCTCAGAACTCCGTCGTTTATGAACCTATTTGGATTTTTTTCTTTGTTTGAAAGCATATGCATATGCTTCAAGGTTGGTCCCATTGTTACCAGAATCTAGTTCTAATGATTAGTTTCGGATCATGTCCCGCAGAGAAACTCCATGCAAGGCATTTACTTTTTACTTTTTAGTCCTTTTTTGGAGTCGGTTTTTATTTTTTTATTAAATTTTTTATTTATATATGTATAGAGAGGACCTCAAAGGTTACAAAATGTAGAAGTGTAGATATTACCTATGAAAAAAAGGTGACATTAGTTTCTATTGAGTCTAATAAGTATCATCTTATCAATATGGATGAGGACCAAAGTCTTGTCACATAGGTAAGGTATTTAATACGCAAATATTTTAATTGATTCCGTTGTGACACGAAAGTTACCTACCCATATAATTTATTTGGGTAACTTTCATGTCACAATGGAATCAATTAAACTGTAGGCGTATTAAATGCCTTAACTACGTGCGAAGAATTTGATCCTCACTCATATATTATTGTTATTTATTGGAGTATTTTGCTTATAAATACATGTGATGATTCTGTTTGATTTAACTATCAACTAGAATTAGTCATTTCCAAAATAGTTCATTTCCAATGACTCAATTCCGGTCTTTTTGCAATTTTGTATTTGCTTAACGTCATTAATTCCAATTCCTGTTCGGTATAATCGAGCCTAAGCGTAATGAATGGAATCGTTCTCACGTTAATCACGCGTGATCTTTTCTACCCGCTACTCGTACAGTCAAGAGCATAAATATTTGTACATTTTTGGACCTCATTTCCATGGTATAAGGTGAAAAAAAAAATTATAGGCACCTACTAATTGGTGCCCTTGACTGTAATAGGGCTGGACTAGGACGATTATGGATTTCGAAAGATGAGAATGTCTTGTAAATATGCAGATCGTTAATTATTGTGCATACATAAAAATAACAAAGTACAAAAAAGATGTTTTCGCCCAATCAAAAACATAATCTTAAGCGATTGGCATATGATCAGGGCCTATTAGTCGCCCAGTTATTTAGCGCAGCTGCAGCTTAGCCTTCCGATCGTTCAATCTAATTTTAATAGCTGCCCGTTCCGTAGGATAGGAAACGTTAATGAATTAAGCGCGATTTGATTAATACCTGCCTCAGTCCAGGACAGGTGCTCAAGGTTTTAAATTAGGCTAAGAAATGTGCAAAGACGGAAATTAATGCGCCGCGATTTATCAACGAGAACCAACGGTTGTAATGATTTGCGATTCTGATCGTGAACAGGGGGTAATGCATGTGCGGTGCACCTCATTTCTTTTACTATTTATAGTAGAACTAAATAAGTACTAATCCATAATCTAAGAAGTAATCCATGTATACAATTATATACTGGCCAGGTTTGGCAATCCGGTACATCGGTTAGTAGTCTGGGTGACACGACGTATGCGGACGTATGGACAGTGACGTAGTCGTGTCACGATCCAGATTGTCAGACTTTGTTTTCTTAGATCGTGTCTTAACTCGTCGTCTATCGGTCCCTGGGATCCCAGGGATCATAACAAAAAAATGCTAGTGTTTATTTTTTTCGCGAGATTTTTTTTTCCAAAAAATCGGTATGGGTGTTATCTTCGAGGTTCCTCGGGGTGCCGATTACGAAAATGATTTGCGTTTTCAAATCAAAGATTGTGGACATTTATTTTACTTAATTATCGATATGGGTGTCATCGTCGACGTTCGTCGATGTGCCGATTACGAAAATGACGTGCATTTAAAACGACGGACTTTTATTTTTCTTAAAAATTGATATGGGTGTCATCTTCGAAGTTCCACGGGGTGCCGATTACGAAAATTAGTTGCATTTTCAAATACTAGGTGTCGCACATTCATTTTTCTTAAAAATCGATATGGGACTTTACACTAACGTGAGACATATTTACACTTAATATGAGAACAACGGTTAACCATTTGTTGGAGCAGTCAACTTTAACACAGGACTGCGCCGCCCCGCCCCCGCCCCCGCCCGCCTCCGCCCGCGAGCTTCGCGCGCGTCGGAGGGCAGTGTTGCGCGGTCGGTTGCCTTGATAACACTCAACCTGATGAAGGACTCCAATTGTAGTCCGAAACATGTCGCAAATAGTGACTTTCCAAGTGAGTTCCAACCGTTGTTCTCATATTAATCGATATGGGTGTCACCTACGAAGTTCCTCGGGGTAGTGATTACGAAAATGACATGCATTTTCAAATCCAAGATGGCGGACATTATTTTTCTTAAAAATCGATATAGGTGTCATCTTCGAGGTTTCTCGGGGTGTCAATTACGAAAATGACATCCATTTTCAAATCCAAGATGGCGGACAGTTATTTTTCTTAAAAATCGATATAGGTGTCATCTTCGAGGTTTCTCGGGGTGCCAATTACGAAAATGACATCCATTTTCAAATCCAAGATGACGGATATTTGTTTTTCTTAAAAATCGATATGGGTGTCATCTTTGTGGTTCCTCGGGGTGCCGATTACGGAAATGACATCCATACATTTATCTACATATGTACATACACACATACGGGTCAAACTGAGAACCTCCTTTTCTGTAGACGGTTAAAAAGTACTCTTAGTACGCGGGCGAAGCCGTGGGAAAAAGCTAGTATACTTATATAGAAGACATATAGATTTTAAAATCATATCAGTAGGTAACTCAATTCGATCGTGTGTTTACATGTGAGTTAGTGAAAGCGTGTAACGCTAAAGACAAGTACAAGTACATATGGACGAGTAAAGTACATTCGGGAATTGTGTATCGGTATTTGAATTTGTTCCAATGGAGCGTCACTTTGTTCGTAAAGCACGTACCCGTGCATTGACACCGGTATGAGAATATTAATAAACAGATATTACTCGCAGCTAAGTCTGCTTGTACATAAAATTAAACGTAAAACCATATCGAGTTTCTTTCCTAACAGGAATTTCGTTTATGAATTATCCACAGTTTTCAGATTTATTTCACAGTTGATTTATTTCAGAAAAATAGAATTATTACGAGTGCTATCTATGCCCGGATAGCGGAAAAGCGCTTTCACAATTTCGCCACGATGACATTAGTAAATTATGTAAAACACGGAAAACATTCCGATTAGTTTTAATTTCCCGCAATCTAGATTGCCCCGCTGCACCTTATATACTTTTTCCTGACAGTATGAGAATTTGCAAATTAATGTCCAGAATTCTGGATGACATCAACAAATACTTTTATATTAAACAATGGCTTTTTGTGAGATTACTTGGAGTTGCAGGTTTTCGGGAAGGGTTTTGGATTAATAACGTAGGTATCGTAATTAACTAAATACGTTTCTTTTCAATAAAAAACAAAAACTAAACTAAACTCAGGATAAAATAAACTTGAACCTAAATAAACTATATTTACAAATATAAAACTAGCTCAAACTCGGAACTCGGCGGTAGGGAGCCCATAAGGCTGGCAGCATTGCCACGTTTGACAGCAGGGACTTACTCGCGAGCCTTTTAGCAAATATGCTAAAAGGCGTATTACGTATGGCCCGTATGGACTCGATTAGAAATTACACATTTTACCAAATTATCAGTGAAACTACCGATTACCTGCACGAAAACATTAAAAAACTACTGCCATTTTCATCTAACAATGACAACTCGCCCGCCGTACAATTTCTGGGCATGCTAGTAAAATGGACGGTAATGATATCGTTACTTACGTATCGACCTAGAAAATCATGACAAATTATCATTGTCGGGTTACCAGTAGGTGAAGTAGGAGCTCAGTACTATTTATTTAAAAAATCCATGGACATTTTCAGGGAAATACTTAAACGAAAAAGAAATTTAGTATGCATTGTGTTAAACGTCGCTGGTGCAACGTATATTTTTGCTAATCTACAACAGCTCGCAACTCGCACGAAGACACGTTCACGCTCTGTTACGTCCAACGGATACCCCAGTTACGTTCGCCTACTGACCATTCCATTTCGATGAAACCACTCGATTATAAACTAATTAATGTTTACTTGGCATTCCTACAACAGAGTCAATGCCTCAGTGTAACTAAGAAAATCAAGTACCTAGATAAAACCTTGATATCTGTGACAAGGCTTCTAGTTAGCGGTGGTTGCAATCGTTTATCTCAAATTAATGGTTTTTGCGTATCTAATTCTTAAAATTGCCTTACCTTAACATGTTTATGGGATCCTTAAAAAAATGAATTCATTGAACATATAGTACGAAGATATTAAAATGCTAATTGGAATAGAAACAATTTCTCCTGGTGTCCCTTTCCAGTTTGTTAATAGCCTACATATCAAGTTAGTGAGATTATAAATAATTCCAGGGATGAGCCGTAAAGATAGATAAATAAAATTTTAAGCAATAAAATTAAATAAATTGAGTGCTCTACAGTCTTGTACGGCCTGCACGGTACATTAACGGCGCACTATAACGAAGTGTCTTTTAATTACTAGAACAATTAAACATTTTAGTAGGTAATACATTTTTAAGAAAAAGGGTTTGCATGTTTCCACATAGTATAATTAATTATGACTGGGCTTGCACAATACGCTTTGAGCCAGCTTAATCCATCATTTTCTGCCTGTCAACAAATTAATGTTTGGCGGTTACAGGCGATATGTTATTGTTAGCTTTGTGTACCTTGAGTTATTTGATAACGTTGAAAATACCAGTACTTCTCCGGATATGGGAATGTTATTTATTTCCATATCGAAAGGGAGCCCGAATACCGCTTAATAGCTTTCAGTTCAATTATTCAATATGTTTAAATGGCACCATTCATTTAGGTACCATTTTTTACCACAGCAGGTCGTCATGGATCTTTTATGACGTAGAAATGCGCGGGGCATAAATAATTATTAAAGAACATCGTACCTAGCCATAGGTTGACTTACATGTGGCCTGGCTGCATTCCAAACCATATTAGCACGTAGTGACGCAACGCAGTGTTCTATGAAAAAGCAAGTTTTGTGCACATTTGAGATTGTGGGTAATTTGCAGACATTTTTTAATCGTTTTGTCGTGGTAACGCATCGTTAGAGCGAGATTAGTGGCCGGTAATTGCATAATACAGCACATTTCTTGAGTACACGCAGCTCTGACGAACGCGACGAATCTTACTGCGTAAGGCAGGATAATGGTTTTAGATTAACCCTAGATTACATCCCACTTAAGATTCCTATTAACCGAGTGGAGAAATGCCGCTTTACTGTTGAACGCTATTTTGTTTATAAATCAGCTATAATATAATATGTCGTGCCCGTTAACTGCTATTTGTAAAGAACTATCTCGAATAAACGTTTCACTAAAAAGTTTTGTGTTCGCAAAGTGTATATTTTTTAAAAGTCAATTTATTTATCCGTTTTTATAATAAGTTAAATGTTGTCTACATATTCATAATAGTCCCAAAGTCTCCATAGCAACTTACGATACAAGCATTCTTAATCACCATATAATTAAAGTAATATAACTATTTAATAGGAAGAGCTTCTTATAAAGCTTTTATCGGTTGTTGTTAGTACCTAGTATATTTCATACACACCTAACTATCACATATTTTCATTGAAGGTCGGTGCACAGCTCATGACAACATTGAGAAGACCGCTTACACCTAACGTAGGGTACGTTACCAAGATTGTATATATTTATATCTATGCTTCTTATTAGGATTCAGATTTATATATACCATATACACATTTTATTGGCATACATTTTTACTCTATGTACGGGGCGTGTTGAATTGGAATAAGGGTTTGGTGTTTCTATCGTTATCCTATACTTCGCTTACTGGAACAGGTAGAAAAGAAAACATAACAGCATAATCTCCTCGGCTCACAATTAGGAAGGCACGATCAACAATTAGCAGTTACGAATGGTAAAGACGCTTTGTAACACGTTGTATAAGCAGTGTCAGCAATTAAGTTACATGTGGTTTGCGGTAGTAAACATGTGACGTTGTACCGTCAACATTAAATGTTTACAATGTTGCACCTTATCCCCTTGTAATAAGGCGATTTATCGGATACATATATTGGACGTCCACCGTACGTAAGCCCGTGCTATAGTTAGGGCACGTTTGACGGCCATTGACATCGGCCATGACAGGTGCGCGCTGCTAATAGCGACTAGTACTTACCTAATGATAGGCCCAAGATGCCTATGTTGCGAGCTCTTTGAGAACATCTCGAAGGGACTACACGTTTTAACGTATTTGCTCGATAGAATCTCAATAGTAATATAATTGATCGAGTACCTAATAGCGTTTTAATAGGTATTATTGTACCTTATTATGTTATTTATAAGAACACAAGGATAATCGTATTGTTAAAGTATTACAAATAGTTGTGGGTATAAAAATACCATTTTGTTTTTGCGGATGAGTGGTTCTCATTGAGTTCCGGCTAGCTGGCCCGTCGTTGATTAAATTTCATGACAAAATATTCGCGGCATTTCCTGTTAACTGGCTTTAACCAAATTCTTTTTTGTTTGTTCTGATTCATTTATAATTATAACTTTCGTTACATTAAGTAGAGAGTTGAATATTAACGTAACACAGAGATTTGAGAAAGTTATGTAATTAATACAATGGTAAAAAGCATTCGAGTTTAATGGGGTATTTAATTTATTTATTAAATCCATAAATTAATTACATAAGAGCGAAGTGTTATTAAATTGTTGAAAGATCTTCAAATGTAATTTATTAAAACATATCCTAGACATAAATACGACGTGTCGTACTAAGCGCAAAACGTTCAGATGACTCACCTCATATTAGTGCACTGCACATGGGACGCGGCGCGGGCGCAAGGCAAACTGCAAATAATTTATCAGATTATACGTCAAGTGCCGCAGCTTCGATGTAAAAGATATCTTTTACAGGAAACATAACTTAGACATAAAATAATATCAACACGCCACTGTAATCATGCTACTAAATCTACGTTTGAAGTTTATTTCTAATTGAATTCTTAAGCCAATCTCGATTCAGTCCGCTCCGCATGCTATAAATAATTAACTTTGACGTGAATAAAAACTGACGATTTTAGGTGCTACGATAATTTACGAAGCGTTTTGTTGACATTCAATTTAGGCAAACGTTGACAAACACGAGCCACAAAAGCGAGAACAAAGAGGCGCGTGTGTTAATTTATTTTCGCTCTCAAATTTTATGATCTAATAATAAATTTGTCGTTGTCAGTGATTATATTTTAAGTTATATTCGTTGCAGTTATAAATTGTTTGTACATTAATCCTGCTAGCGTCAATGGATCGGAAATATAAAAATTCCATCACGTAGAGAATGTTTATCGCCATCCATCGCAGGACAATAGGGCGGCGTTGAAAGAGTGCCTAATGGCAATGGAGTCGTAGGTACTTACTGTCACCATGACATGTTAATAGAGATCCTCGGCGTTGCTATTGAGCCTTTACTGGTAATAAATTATCATATACATGATTTAAATTATGACGTTATATAGCTTATGGCATTAAAAGATTATATTAAAACGTTAATATTAAAATACTTATAGTCACTTACGATAGATAGTTATGATCAAAAACATTAAGAGAAACATATTTATAATAATTCTATATATAATAGGACTGATAGGACCACAAACTACATGAAATAATCATTTATGTTCTAAAACATAATAACTATGTGTCATGCGTCAAATAATCTTGTAGAGAACTCAGTTAGGCCCGACCTGGGCCGGACAGAGTCAGTCCTACCCAGGTCGGGCCTAGCTGAGTTTCTTACTGGACTCTTCTCAGCTAGGCTAGGTTTAGTGAACCAGGGACAAAACTTTACCAGTAGCTCGATTCCACTCACACCTCAGATTCGGTTGAAACCGCACAACCAATGTCACTGGAGCGCAAACTCTTAGAGTATTCCAGCGTTCCAAACCACACGCGTGGTCGTGCCGGAGGTTTTCCCCAGGCTATTCTCCAACCGCGCACTCCTATCGCTTTATTGGGCCCGGCCTATAAAGCCACAGTCAGGTTCAGAAAAAAAATGTTGTAGATTTATTGCGTCCATAGATTCATAAACATAGCTTTTTGTCACCAAACATGCCTAAGTATGGTACTTTGTATTTCCTATGGGACAGTGTGCAGTTATAATGGCAGTGCTCAATCTAGTTTAACTTAATAACGTCGGACTTAGATGGCCTCAAGTTTAGTACCTATAAAGTGGCATTGTGCTAGGGTTTTCTTTAATAATTTAACTTGATACATTTGACTATAGAGAAACCTACTAAGTTAATGCTCTTACCGTACAAGCCGTTCATCGGCAGGGTCATACAAAAGGCGAACTCCAATACAACTAGTTATTGAACAAAACTATCAGAAACTAGACCCTACTTATAGGAACAAAACTATAGTTACACAAGCGTAATACAATACATAATGTAGCATTGCGCACATAATTTCTAAAGTGCGACGATATTTGCGAGTCGAGTAATTGCTTCTAGTTCGAGAAGCCACTTATTTCGGGCTCAGCGAGGCATTAAGGCTCCACCTTGGAATAATATGTCTCGCTTCGCTCTCTAGTGTTAGCTCGACATGCTGTGTTCGTCGCCGACGCACGAAGACTTGAAAAAACGGATCAATTCAAAAAAGTGAGAAAACCTTGTACATTATTTTGAAATTAATATTTAACCTTTTCGCCGGTATTGATTTGATATAAAGTCAGTACATTTAGTGCCCCACACGCCATGTCTTCATATCAAGTCGATGTAAAGGCAACCTTCGTGCTATAAAGTAAGGTTTATTTTCAGTATTTTGCTACAAAGAATACGACGTGTCAGACACATCTTACTGGATCTAATGTGGCGGTGAGAAACTACTGCATTCTCACCTCAACTTGGGCAACTCACTCAAAATGGCTACAAGTAGAAAAATAAGGGTGACTTTTAAAATCAATTTTCCTAAATTGGTTTTTATTACTAGTAATATGTATTCTGAGGAAAACCATGCATGTTACTCTTTATATCCGGCAGATTATAATATAATTATATTGTAATATTTTATGGTAATCAAACTACATTAAATGCATAAAATATTATATTATATTATATAAAATTATTATATTAATGCATAAAATGGTTACAAAGCTATTAATTTTTACTAACTATAAATTATATGGTTTTCAAACAAGGAAAATTCACGAGTTATGCAAAAAAGACGGTTATCTTTTCTTTATCACGTTGCGGTAGTCAGTGTTGACGGATAATAATCAACAAATTTTACGGTGATTGGTGTGTGTTTGTTTGGTAGGGACTGTAGCTCTACACAAACACCGTTTACGGTAAAAACGAGAGGGGCCGGCATTCACTAGCAATTAAGCGCAGATGTTGACATTAGGCGGGACACCGCACGCGCTGCCGTCGCCAGAAGCATAGATTTACGCAATTTGCACATCTCTACCAGTCTGTACTGCTTAATATTACAGAGAATTTCTAAGCTTTAAAAGACACATTTTATATACCAAAACTTCAGATTGTTAAGTGACATATAATAGCAGATTAATGTACCGTAAGCTTACTTTAGGAAAACTTTGTTAATTTAGAATGTTGCATAAAAATATACTATTTACAATAAGGCCGTTTGAATCAAATATAAACAACCAGAACATTGAATTGCACTGCCACAGATCACGTGTAAATAAAACAATAATATAGGAGACAAAGCAATTTATTCAAACTCACTCCTTGAATAAAAGTAACACCAATTTACCGGTACCTAGTCATTATGTTTATCAAAACATAATAATTATAGGTACCGGTATATTGGGGTTACATTGATTCAAGGAAGGGTAAGACCTCGCTTATTGACGGTGGTTTAATAGTAGATTGTATGACAAGGGTCTAAAATGAGCCATATTACCACGAGATAGTTATTTTCCCGAACGAAGTGAGGGAAAATAGTTCGAGGGGTAATATGGCTTTTAGACCAGAGTTATACACTCTACTTTTCACTTCGATTGCGAGAAAATAAATAAACAAAGGTTAACCCACCCAAAATTAACAATAAATTCCACGGCGAAGATATATACTTTTGCAGCATGTTTTTTTTTCTATACTCCTCTGACACACAAAACATAGACAATGCGGTTCGCGCGCAACATTAACGCGCGAAAAAAGCTAAACTGACCTTCCATTGAGCGCTTCAAAGTGTTGCTCGAACGATTTAACCACTTTTTTTAATTATTGTGAAATAGGGACTACTACAAACTTAATCTTTAGACTCTTTAGAAAAAATAATTATGTTTCCCGATTGGTCGATTTTAGTAAAGCTGTATTCTGGTTGGTTAATACCCAATACCAAATATATTTTGTTAAGGGTTAAATTAGTGTTCTGTGATTGGTGGATTTAATAGGTGAAGTATTTTTATTGGTCAAATTAAATCATAAATATGTATTCATATTTTCCCTAGGGGTTAAATGTACTACTTTAGCCCCGCTTGACAAGTCTAATATGACACACTTTTCGAGCATGAGAAGTGAAAAATAATTTTATTTATCATGGTTACACGACTCGGGTAGCAAATAAATAATACAATATTATACTACCTGTTTACAATGTTTTATAATATTACAAGTATGCTGTCGATGCACGTGGTGTTCGAGTGTCATATCATATATAATATCTCATATTTTTACAATTGCAGCGCTGTATAAATGTATCATAGTTTGATAGGAAAGAGGATTTTATAATATTATTCGATACTTAAATTTTAGCTGATGTCAAAGAATTTAAACGTCGGTAGCGCATCCTGTCGATAATGGAATATTTATTTAATTCGTAAATATTGTTTAGCTTCGTCAGAGTCAGTAGTCACTGTAAACTAACGCAATCGAGTTCTCATTAAATATGCTTCATATCAAACATGCAAAACAGTGTCCAGGTCTCTCATCGAGCCGAGTAAATAAAATGTGGTCCGTTACCCATAGGAATATCGTACTCTAGCAACGTGCTATCCTAATGCTTATCTGGGACAAGATCATTAGTATAGTGTTTCACTCGTTGAAAGACGCTCTTAAGTAACATTGTACATATAAGTATAAATATATTTTGATTGTGCGAAAGCAATTGATATGGGTCTGTAGGTATGTTAAACTCTAGTATTTTGCTACTTTACCGAAACCAGTTGTGTATATAATACTATAAGGGTTCCTATGTTTCCTTTCTGGTACGTAACCCTAAAAAGAACAGAGTTGCCAGAGGAAATACCCTTTAAAGTACCAATTTAAAAGAATCATTCTTATTGTAATTGCTCTAAAAGCCTATAAATTTGTGCCTTTCATAAAACGTCTTCACACAAATGAATGTCCAAATTAAAAGTAAGGGCCTATTAGTTATGTTTTACATGGGCAATTTGTTCTTGGTACAGTTAGCGCAACAATTTATACGCATGTGGGCGGGCGGCGCGCGCCCCGTGGGCGAGCCCCACTCAGAGGAAATGCGCAGGTATAGTCGCCACCAATAATGCCCGACTATCGGGTCCGACTTTATTACAAGAAGTGTTAGGTCATTCTCGAAATTTTTGACTGTACCGGCCTACACTCGGATACGGTTTAAGATATATCACAATACGTTAATAAAAGTTTTACTACTTTACTACATAACTTTTAAAAAGCGAACAATGAGTACAATGTATCCATTGGATGTGAAAGATTTGTAAGCATTATGGCTCATTGTAAAATATGTAGATTGTTAGTTATTAAACTTATTTCTTTGTTTGACTGCGTGGTGTTATGCCGCGAAGAAAATAACTGCGAGTGAGATAAGACAAGTAATAAGTATGTGCTTATTAACATTGTATCTACAATTGAACAGTTCATATATTAATTTGCGATAGTTTTGTGCTGTGGTATGTGCAATAATATGTTAATGTTGTTTAGTATACTGTAATAAGTGTTGTCTTTTTCGAATGACCGATTTAACTCATAACAACGTGGCAGAACTGCATGACTTCACTCGTGTGATAGGGACTGATTAGTTGATTAAACCGAGTAATAGAGCCGGTGTCGGAAGTTGATCGCTTTGCCTCTCGCTCACAAATCACACGCGTCAAGCTAAGAGACAGTAATAGCCGTAATAAAACAAACTCGACTAGCACCAACGGCCGTCGCTAAGATTGTTTCCTGCCTCAAAATTAAAGGAAAGCCTTATTAAACGGATAATGAAGAACCTGTTTTACGATATAACAAATTAAAATGATTGAAGCCTGCTTACTAGTCGTGGAACCCGTGTTTGTAATGGCACGTATAGGACGAATCATATTCTTCTTCAATCATTGAAATTTTTATTGGATAAAAACAGATTAATTTTAATCTGAAATTGGATCGGGTACAGTTAAGTATAAAACTATGTATCGAATGAATCTTCTCATAAATATGTATCGAAACCTTAATGCGCCGACATAAGATCTATGGGACATATTTTGCTGTACATCAGGATCACATACTCCATATTGGATTTATGCAGTTTTTTAGGGGTTTCTTTATTGTTTAATAACAGGATGTAAATGAATACTAGGTTGGCACCGAACATTGAAAATCGAAATCGATAACCATATTCAGTGCGATCGTAATTGAGTTCAATAGTTGTTATTTGTTATACAAGGGTGCAAAATTGTATTTTAACCGCGAGTGTGGAATTGAAACACGAGCTATAGAATGGATTATAGGGTTGAACTACGAGCTAGCGATTGGTTCTATGGTTGAAATACTAGTGACGCGAGTGGTTCAAAAACAGAATCCTGAGCGTAGCGAGTGTTGCAACACGAGTCATAAAATAACTTCGCAGCCGTGTGTAACAAAAATTTTTTTGCGTCACTAAAACGAGGAAAACATGTGAAATATGTAAAGCTAGTACACATAAATTGGCAGGAAATCTTATGTACAGTCAGCAAAACTATTAGCTGTTGATTAGATGGACGAAAATTGTCCTGTCTGGACTGGCCTTGTACATGTTATTATGTTTAGAAAATAATTAACAACACGTTCGGATTTCAAATATTTTTTGCACCCTTGTGGATAAAATACAGTTTAGCTATCTGTTATTAAATAATAAAAAAGGGCTTTCCGAGCTTTAGAGATGAAAAGTATATTAGCTATTTAAGATAACAGAGATTTTGCATTAAATTAGTAAATTATTTAAATTCAGGTGTGACCTGTAGAATTCATCAATTAAGCGTCTTTATCGCAGGCCATTGGTCATGCTTCATGGTCACGGAATGGGCATAACTTTTGAAAAACTTAATATGCTGTGAACAGTTTAGATATTCTCTGGCGAAGCCTGGGGCGAATAACCTATTCATTGGCAGGATACGAGTATAAATACCTACCTTCCTTGAATGTATATTTACTAAAAATATCGCAGTTATGAATCAGTGAAATGTCTACGATACTACGATAAGGCATTTCGTAAAATACGTTTAAAAATACTAGAAGGAAACATACTTGCATACTTCGGCTAGTACTCATTTGTATTGTTACGATAATTAACACATAGGTAATTGGTTTATAACATAAAACACGGCCAGGACAAAACCATGGCTCATAAGCGTTAGCCGTTAGGTTTTAGTAATTTTAACGTTTATAGTAA
The DNA here is from genome assembly GCA_963556455.1 of Epiblema foenella. Taxonomy (NCBI): domain Eukaryota; kingdom Metazoa; phylum Arthropoda; class Insecta; order Lepidoptera; family Tortricidae; genus Epiblema; species Epiblema foenella. The sequence goes on from OY747102.1 coordinate 14,569,469, forward strand.
GCAACAATTCATTACGAAATATTTAACGAATCATTTGCGTTTAGTTAACAATTTCTAGGAATGACTGTTTGAAGGTCTCTGATATTACGCATTGCAACGTTGCAAGTTATTTTTTGTTCATGATAACATTGTGTTAGGTGCATTAGGTACTTCATAACGCAACTTGTGGTTGTATTCAGCCTCAGTGGTCAACAAAACCCAATGAGCCGAAAAATGATTAGAGGTGATGAACTAGTCTATTATAGTTACCTAAACCGTTGCGTGATGCTTCAGTTGTTATTGTACCATCATAATCGTAATGTGTATTTAGTGAAAGCAATAGTTACTCAATCGTTGTAATTGATTCGTTATCAGCTCTTAAGGGTTCGAAACAGTAAACAATCTTCCATTAATCGAATATTAAAAAGCTGATTAATAGAATACTCGCATCTCGTCTCAGTGAAACCTGTCTGCTTCCGGAGTTACGCCAAACCAGTCCGAAGCCCACAATTTGTATTTTTTTCAACTTTTATATTACGATATCTTGAATCGTCACTTATTGCGTAACAACGAAATTAGGAAATTTTGTGAGAACTTAACAATTAACATTTTAGTTGGTCTCTATTTCAATTAAATATTATATCCGGGGAGGTGTGTAGTCTATCATTAACGAATTAATACAATTATTGATTGAAGGAAGTAAATTTGCGTCTTGCGTATGTTATTTGCGTCTGTTATTTAATGTGGACTTATGTATAATTAAATGTCCGACAATGATTTTTTCGAATCACAGGTTACAAGGACGACTCGAGCTCTGTTTTCGTCGCTCTTGTTATTCCTACCTTGTGTCTGCAAATAAATAGTATCTCACACTGTAGTAAATAAAACAATAGCCTCCTTCCCCTGCGCTTTGCAGCAAAATATTTACAAGCATAATACTTGTAGGTGCAAGGTATAGCAAATATGTAAAGTAGCATGTGCGTGCGGACTACTAGCCAGGCGTGAATGGCAAGTTATTAAATCATACAGCATTATCTGCACCCATACTGTTATGTTAATTAGCAAACAAAATGATTAACGAATACAAACTGGTTACATCCATCGATTATATCAGTTAGATCTAGTTGCAAAAGATGATGCATTTGTGTACTAAAACTATATCACTACATAGTATAAAACAAAGTCGCTTTCTCTGTCCCTATATATGTATGCTTAAATATTTAAAACTACGCAACGGAATTTGATGCGGTTTTTTTAATAGATAGAATGATTGAAGAGGATGGTTTACATGTATAATAATATCCATTAAATAGTGCACCCGTGCGAAGCCGGGGCGGGTCGCTAGTAATTGATAAAGTACGTAATTAAAATATATATATGATATAATTACATCATATGTTTAAGGTTATTTACACTCATATTTAAAGAATTGCCTATATCGGTGCGGTATCAGACCACTGAGGTAGTTTATGGGTGTGTAACGGGTTCTTAAGTGTTTCATTTATCCAACAACAAAGTTGCGTCGTTTTTGTCGTTAAGTCACGGGATGGATGCGGGAAAATGTCCCGGCGACGTGCCGGGTTTAATTAAGAAGCGTTGATGAATTGTCCAGATTAATTCATGGGCCGAGGATGTATTCAGGTCACATATGCGAGTGCGCTACTCGCCATCCACAACTCTCAATGCGCTCCTGTTTCAGCTCTCAAGCAACTTTGAACGTGCAGATAACTCGGACAATGTAGGTTTTACGTGCCAAACTCGTACCTACATATTTATTAGAGCAAAGTGTCGGAAATAGCTCATATTAAACATGCATAAATAAGGGAAGCGCTCCACAAATTCGTAATTTGATGATTTTCGGAAGTTAAAATGCCGGATTTCCTATGACCGTAAATAAGTCGTTATAAAGACAGTGATTGCTGGTGTATGCAAATTGTAATAAACTAATAGTAGAGTAGTTTGATGAGTAACAAATCAAACATAAAGACAGATTTTTAGTTGAATAGATAACCAACTCATTCGCAGCGAATGAGTTGGTTATCAAAAGTAAAATCTAAATGATTTCGCAATGGGCGCATTCATCATTTTACATATTGCTTGATGCGATGCGAATGTCTATGGTTAAGTAAAAAACCCGCACATTGAGTGCACTCGCGGCTTTCTACGAAAATGACTAGCATTACAGTGTTTATCATGAATGCAGTAGCTATAGCGCACGGTCGTTAGGGCTTCTCGTATTAAAGTGCTAGTTAGGTAGTGTAATCACTGACGCGCTCATGATTTCGTTTGCTTACTTGTATCTCTTATGCACATTATGTAGCTTTCCAACGTATCTAACTTATTGTCCCCAAAATGTACAATATCGTCTAGCTGTTGAGCTAGACGCCATTGTACATTTGGGGCTAAACCTTTGAAACGGAAACAATGTTTCTAAATTTCGTTTCAATACATAATTAATGTTTCTGGAAAGTTAGTGAACAATTGAGTTTTAATCCAATTTCTCGCTACCCCTCGAGCATCATAAAACTTAAACCACTTTTAACCGTTTTTTATTATTCATCGGATCCTGTCGTTGGTTAAGTCGACCTACAAGATGTCGCATTAAATATAATACGAATACGTATATACGTGCGATACCGAAGCCCATAGTCAATGTTCAATATTAGTAACGTCTTTTATGCGAACTCTATTAACGCATCGTAAACGCAATTACGTACTCGTGTGTAAGCGCTAACTTTTCGTTTTTGCTTGTTCTATCTTAAAATTATTTCAGACAACTTGAATAGCGGTTAAAGTTAAGTTTTGTTTAATTAAAGATGAACAGAGATAGATGTTCTCGAGTTCCGATAACTCTTTGACGCCAGACCGGGTGCGAGAGTAAAAATACACGCGCCTTTTGACGCTCGATCGACTTAGAATAAGTGTGTTTTATACTCCGTCAAAGTTAAAATCTGTTTTGCCTTACTCCTGATCTATTATTAGACGTAACGGCTAAGTGCGACGGTTAGGTTTATATTGGGCCGGACACATGTTTTTAATTCAGTCTGTTTTTATTAACTCGGTGGAACCATAGAATAAATTATGTACAAAAAAGAGTTATAAACTGAGTCATTAAACTCATTAAATAATTATACACGGAGTTTTGTAGGTGTAAGTACCTACTGCATTTTGAAAACATTAAATTTCAGCTCATATTTTAAGTTGTTATGAATAAATACAATTGTTGTGTTTAAGTTCAGGGTTAAGTCTGGTACTTATATTATTCGAAAGTAAATTCTTGGAATCAAGGAAACTCGCAATTAAAACCGACATTTAAGCAGATATCTACACATAAGTTTGTTAATGCAACTTACATACGAGCTTTTAAATAGTCAAGTGTCAGCTGTCAAAAAATTGTCCTGTATTCCAAGGCACCTGACAATCACATGTTTGATCACAACAACACTTCACCGGAGTCACAGTCACAATCGCGTTATCAAGCGCGTGGATTGCGGATCGATCCCGAACTGCGGAGCCGAATGTTTTGATTAGAGGTCTGGGAGGAGGCACGAGAGGAGCGGAGGCCGCGGTGCGCGCGACGCGACTGCGGCCCGCTGCCGGCCGCCGCAGCGCCGCTCGCACCGCCTCGTGATAACACTGCATACCGAGATAAATGCATCTCATTCATTTCATTACCTATTGCCGAAATTGTTGCGATATCTCGAGTTTCACAGACGCTAACTCGTATCCTCGTATGCCGCAACTCGTATTATCGGATAATATTGTTCGTGGGTTATTATTAGTTAAGATCTTAGTTGTCATGAAAAGTTTAGTAGGTGTACAAAGTTAATTTACTTATTTATTTCAATATATTTACACAGCATTACAGATTTACTCTAATACACTGTGAAACGATACATCAATTTAAAGGAACAAAACAATAATACTAATCAACTACGTAGTACGACACCTACGCCTATCATCCTTCATCTTACAAAATTTCAGACACTCCCTATACACAGCCGTCCATGGCCAAGCAAGCAGATCACACTCGGGACACCAACAGTGCATTCAGCAGCGTCAGGGCACGAAGGTGCGGCGAGTTCCTGTGCGACACAATGCCAGCCGGAGGCACTGTTAAAAGCGGGCGCGTACGAGGTCTAAGAGCCATTCGTGGGACTTCTGGACCGTGCAACTTCACAAATTGGCTCACTAGTTCTGGTAGCAATCTGTCTCTCTCCGTAAAATATGACAAACAAAAATGTGTAGGTAGGTGACATTGCGCCTCACTTCCAAAGAGTTGAAAGCCAGAGTTCCAAGAAGAAATTTTGTAGGATGCAGGTATGGATACTATTCATACATTTTTTATATAGAAATCTTATAAATGTTTTTTTTTAACTTTTTTTAAGAGTAGTATACAAGATGATTCGTAAGGGTTCCATATTATCGCAGTTGCTTCTAGCTTGCTACGCACACGCTTGTTAAAGAGTATTTTGTGTAAAGAAGGCTAGGACTCGTTAATGCCGCGATAGATGTAGTCAATCAATTAATAGGGTCCATCAAGTTGATGTGCCTTCTAAACCCAATTGACATTTTTAATTAAGCTCGTCGATGTTATGTAAACTAATATGTGTCGGCTCTTCTTAAATAATAGTAGTTCAAAAACTTTTGAAACTGGTTATGCCTAACATTTTAACATTTTAGAGACTGAGAAAAGGAATTAAAATAGAAATAAGGTATTCAATTATTCATGACATAACCCATTCTCTACTAGAAGGTGCATAAAATAAGATGAATAAGAAATTACAAAGGTGGTCTTAGTATAATTTTTAATAAGTATCCGACTTTCGCATAATGAAACTTCTTGTATACCTACATACATAATTCGCCGATAAGGAAATTAAAAATGTAAAGAAGACTTGAATTAGCCTCCTGGGCATGATATTAAGTTATAATAGCTCTTGCATGTTTGCTAACAAACCTTGAATCCGAACCTGACAAATCTGAGTTCCTCGTATTTAATGCTAGCTTATTACACACTAATTATCTGTTAAATTAGTCATGCTACAACAACACGAGAATGTGATTCATTTTCACAATATAATAAAATACAAATACTCTTTATTGCGTATTGTAATAGGTAAGGGTCAGATTTTGGTGCTACTATTCTTGTTTTGGTTACTTCGAAAACAAGCAAAGTTTTATAGGTAACGGTTCTGGTACTTTTCAAACAGATAAAATTTTGATACCTACAGCTAAAAATCTCATGTCTGCGATGCATCGATGTCGACATATTAATTTAACTCTCGCATATTGTACCGTTGCTCAGTGCATCCCGTATCTAAACGTTGGTAAAGAAATTAAATATATACCGCTTAAAAGAATAACAAACAAATGCCGATATGCACATAATTCACCAGCTTCAAAATATATACCCTGTTTTTTTACGATTAGAAATTAGGTAAACAAAGATGCAGTGGTCGTAAACATACACACATTGAATTCCTATTATTCACACGAAAGATCAAGTTAGTGACTATGACAAATTACTTTTTTTAATCCGAACTAGGGCTTGCAATATTCGGCCGTTTTTGGTATCCGGATATTTCGAATATTAAAAATTCTCAAATCCGGATATCCGGATAAAACAAATAATTTTCGAATATATTTTTTTCCATTAAAATCAAATACGTTTAAGTAAATATTGCAAAAAATCATGACGAATGCGACACACGACTCATATCTATTAATTATTAGAACCAATTGTATATAAATTTACAGAATCAATCACGACACCGATATGTTGTGGCATTTATGCATGTGCTAAAATTCTTACGATTCATTTAAATTCGATTCATTCGATGTTAAAAATGAATATTTAAAAGGAAACGGAGATACAGCATGAGATAAGAGTAGTTTTGTACTTCCTGTTTCTTAAACTCATTGTATTGTAACTCAGTGTCACATCCAAGAATTCATTCTGTAGTATTCAATTCAATTCAATTCAATTCAATAGTTTATTTGTCCAAAAAGTAGGTAATGTTATACAACAGGTGTTATGTCACAATTTAAAAGATCTCCACTTTTTGCCGATTAAACGGCGTACAAATTTTATATCACGAGATTTCATCTCTTTACGTGCCTGCCTAATTATTACTATATTATTGTTATTTATTATTCCTTATAATTAAATTATCAAATTTCATTCATCAAGTCAGACTAGATACTAAAACAAAAAGAAGTATAACACAATAAATAAACCAACATAACACAATAAAATAATCCTACATTTCATGCATTATTAAATTCAATGTCATTTAAATATTCTTGTATGTCATAATAGCATTTGTTTTTAAGTATTTTACAGATTTTATTACTAAATTTATTAGGTGGTAAAGTTTTCAGGCATTCTGGCAACTTGGTAAATAGTTTGACTGCCATGTAATAAACACTTTTTCACTTCTCATGCTCGAAAAGTGTGTCATATTAGACTTGTCAAGCGGGGCTAAAGTAGTACATTTAACCCCTAGGGAAAATATGAATACATATTTATGATTTACAAAACATTTGAATTTGACCAATAAAAATACTTCACCTATTAAATCCCCCAATCACAGAACACTAATTTAACTCTTAAAAAAATATTTGGCATTGGGTATTAACCAATCAGAATACAGCTTTACTAAAATCGACCAATCTGGAAACATAATTATTTTTTCTAAAGAGTCTAAAGATTAAGTTTGTAGTAGTCCCTATTCCACAATAATTAAAAAAAGTGGTTAAATCGTTCGAGCAACACTTTGAAGCGCTTAATGGAAGGTCAGTTTAGCTTTTTTCGCGCGTTAATGTTGCGCGCGAACCGCATTGTCTATGTTTTGTGTGTCAAAGGAGTATAGAAAAAAAACATGCTGCAAAAGTATATATCTTCGCCGTGGAATTTATTGTTATTTTTGGGTGGGTTAACCTTTGTTTATTTATTTTCTCGCAATCGAAGTGAAAAGTAGAGTGTATAACTCTGGTCTAAAAGCCATATTACCCCTCGAACTATTTTCCCTCACTTCGTTCGGGAAAATAACTATCTCGTGGTAATATGGCTCATTTTAGACCCTTGTCATACAATCTACTATTTCTGAATAGAGCACAGTGCGGCCATGGCATTGCGTACTTATTTCTCAGGCGAAGTAAGCGTTTAGGATGCAGTTCATTCTTCTGAAAACGATCGTCATATTTCTTTATGAATGTAAGGCATTCCATTATATATAAAGAGGGGACAGTCAATATACCAAATTGCTTAAAATATGGTTTACAGCTTTCCCTAATGCTTATTCCAGCAATAGCACGGATACATCTTTTTTGCATTAGAAATACATTGTGCCAGTTAGTTGAACTACCCCAAAACATTATGCTATAGATGATAATTGATTGAACATGTCCGTAGTAGGCAGTGATTGCAGTTTCCTGATTAACTAATTTGACTAATTGTCTGAGAGGATATATAAAGCTATTTATCTTAGAACATATCATTTCTATGTTAAATTTCCAATTACAATTTTGGCCAATAGCTATTCCTAGAAACATACATTTTTCAACTATTTCAATTGGTACATTATTAAAATTAATATCTAATTTAGGCGGTTTAGACTGAGGCTGGTGAAAGTGTAGGATTTTCGTTTTGGCAATATTCAATATCAAGTTGTTGTTTTCCAGCCATTTTGCCGCGCTAGTTATGGCTGCTTCTATTTCAGTTTCTAATTTGTTTACTTCAGTGCATTTCACTATTACTGTACAGTCATCTGCAAATAGGACAGTTGGATGAGAGATGTGGTCTGGTAGATCATTGATGTAAGTAAGAAATAGTAAGGGCCCAAGGGTACTCCCTTGTGGTACCCCAAATTTAATCGATTTCATGTGAGATTGGTGCGTAACTATATTTTTAGATCGGGGACAGATAGCAGTTATTTCACATAATTGCTTACGGTCCTCTAAGTACGATTTAAAGAGGTTGTATGCATTGCCACGGATTCCATACCTTTGCAGTTTGGCCAAGAGGTGTTTATGATCAACATAGTCAAATGCCTTTTGCATGTCCATAAAAATTGCTGCTACATGTTCTTTTTTATTTATACTGTCCATTATATGATGCAGGCAATCAAAAACCGCCAGTTGAGTCGATTTATTTTTCCTAAAACCATTTTGTTCCTTTTTAAGTATATTGAATTTCTCCAAAAAGTTATAAAGACGATCATAGATTAAGGTTTCCGCAATTTTAGAAAAAATAGATAATATAGATATCGGTCTATAATTACATACGTCCTTTTTGTCGCCTTTTTTGTGAATTGGCTTCATTATAGATATTTTAAAATGGCAAGGAAATTTTGCTTGTTCTAACATAAGATTAAAAATGTGTGTTAGAGGACCAGCAATGCCTTCGGAACAAAATTTGACAATTTTCGTACATACACCATCATGTCCGGTACTATTTGTGTTCTTTAACCTATTTATTGCTTTAATTACTTCTTGTTGATTTGTTGGCATCATGAAAATTGTATTTGTAATCGGTTTCATATTATTACAGTTTATAACGTTTGTTGTCACTTGATTTATAAAATAATCATTAAAACAATTAGCCATGTCTTTTGGATTAGTTATGATTGAATTATTATAAAATATCTGATGAATTGAATGTCCTGATTTGTTGTTTCTAAATTTATTGATAACATTCCATACGGCTTTTGATTTATTTTTCCCTGTTTTTATATAATACATATTCTGCGCTTTTTGAGTTAACTTAATAATTCTTTTCAATCTCTTCGCGAAGGTTTTGTAAACGTGTTTATTCTGTTCAGTCGGTTTGAGCCTATATTTCCATAATAGTGACCTTTTTTTCTTTGAACACATTTTTACACCCTTTGTCAACCATAACACTTTCTTTTTATTTGAAATCTTTATTTTACGCCAAGGGAAACAAAGTTTGTAGAATAATTTAAATAAGTGATAAAATTCGCAAAATGCATCGTCAACATCAACACTCTCATAAACCGAGGCAAACGATAGGTTATTGATAATCTCCATAAACTTATTCATATTTTCTATACAATAATCACGATTTTTAGTAAACCAGTGCTTCAAAGGTTCCTTTACGGGTTTTTTTTAAAGGAATTGCTATAAAGATACCCCTATGATCCGATAATTCAAGTTCATATGTTAATGTATTAACATTTTTATATTACAATTAGTCACAAAATTATCAATACAAGTTTGTTTAGATTGCGTAACTCTAGTTGGATTTGAGATTTTCAATTCAAAGTTAAATGATGAGAGCAGTCTTTCAAAATAAGTATTAATGACTGAGTCTTTGAGCCTATCAATATTGAAATCTCCACAAATTATGGCTTGTTTTCTTTTGTTGTTATGACAATAATCTAAAATGAGCTCTAAATTTCGGAAAAAAGTATCATAACAATGATTAGGAACTCTATAAACGCATACTAGAATACATTTAAAGTCAGGTAACTCTACTGCACAGCATTCGAAAAGATGGTTCTGAGACAGTCCGTTGATTTTACTTATTAATCTATATTCTATATTTTCCTTTAACAATATACAGACTCCGCCCCTATTTTCTTTTCTCCCTTTTTCTTTTGTTCTGCAATAACACGCAGCCATTTTGTATCCTGGTATTTTTAGTAGATTAGCTTCATCTTTTTTCATGAAATGCTCCGATAAACATATGACACCAACTTCGCCTTTTTGATCATGCATTTCTTCTAGTGCTAATGTTAACCTATCCGATTTGTTCAGTGCGCCTGCTATATTTTGATGATATACGAGTAGATGCTGCTTTTTATTTACGAAAAAAGGTACGTATCATGTCTGATTCCTGAGTTATGTTACCAGCAGTTTTATCTAGATCTTGAGTACAGTGCAGCGTTGAGCAGATTGGTTCTGAGGTCTGGGTAGCTGGGGTTATAGTTGAAGTGTTTACTGTAGTACTAGGACGTTGTTGCTGGTTCTGTGGCTGGGCAACTATATTTAGTGAGGTAGTATTTCCTGACGTGAGCTGTTGATTTTTGATTTCATTCATTTGTGTACATTCCTTTCCATTTATATACAGTTTATTGTTCCTTATTATTGCATAATTTCCGATCTTACGCGCCTTAATTAGTAGTTCTCTTAGTTGTCTTCTTTTTTCTAAGTCTTCTCTGCTTAATACATCTGATACAGCATACCCGGTGGTCTTGAAATAGTATGCATTTTCCAAAATGTAAGTTTTCATTCTATTACTCAGTAACTCGATTATTAGCGGTCGGCGATTACCTTTTTTACCTAATCGTTTTACCGATTCAATAAAACCGTTTATTTCAATATTTAATATATCTTTAAACATGTTGTTGATGCGCGGATAGAGAGATGCGTCTGTTTCCCCGTAAAATTCATCCAATCCGTACAGAACAAATCTCTTATGAGTGTCGTGAATTTGTGAAACCTCTATTTTGGTAGAAAAAGAAGATTTAGAAAGCAGGTCCTGTAATTGGGATTTAATTTGTTGATTTTCTTTTTCCAAGATTTGTATTTTTTCATTAGTTTTTTGTAATTTTTTCGCTAAGTTCTTATGTTGGAGTTGTAATGCTGTGTTGTTTTTGTCGATAACTTCGCATTTGAATTTATGTAGTGCTGCATCTACTTCAGAATGAATTAATAATTTTAGTTCACTTATGATGTTTTTGTTATTTTTTTCCAACTTAATCTCCATCAGTTCTCCGATTTTTTCAATCATAGTGGATGTAATTACGTGCTGGTGTTCCAGGGTACAGTCTGGACGTTGTGTATCACCTAATAAACTGTCCTGGGAGTCAGGCGGAAGGTCGTCGGTTGAAATTGCCGTGTCGTTAAATATGTTGGAATCACTTTTTAAGTGTCTCCTGATTGGTGTATCATCGGTTTTTCGGTGAGTAGTAACCCTTTCGCAACAGGGACATTTCCATGCCATTTTTATTTCTGGCTTTAATTCTCTAAACTCCGCCGAAGTTATGTTTAGACACTGGTAGTGGTAGGTGAATGAGCAAGCTATACATTTTAGTAGTTCAAGGCTACTAAGTATTGGAGTATTACAGCCACTGCAGTTCATTTTGTTTACTTTTGTCGATCAAATAGTCGTAGATATGTGATATGTAAAAGTTCTCCGTCAGAATCTTCGTAGGCCCTTTTTTACGGCAGCGTTTTTATAACAAATAGGCGGGGCTTATGTTAATAGTATTGTTTTAATGAAAACTAGATTCCAGCCTAGCTAGGATAATTTCTTTTATGTCGGACATAATATATCATTCGTCCCTTACTGTCAAGTATGTAAGTGCTTAGACTTAGATTGTATGTATGCATCAATTGCTACACTTATCAAATTCATAGTTATTAGAAAAATATTTAATATTATTTATACATATACTCCTCTATGACTTCTGGCAGGTGTTCGAAACGTTCGTTGTTTATTTTTCAACTGTAGAAACTTTAACACCTCAATGCCCAGAGATACATACTTAAATGGTCTCATTTTTAGATAATTCTTCGTCCTGTGAAGTTTCACTTATGGGCATGAATCAAATATATGGAATCCTTAAAAAAAGGATTTCCAATTTTTTAAAGCACATCTTACATCGTCGTGATTTTCGTAATCTCTATATAGTACCACTACTGTCGCTTCCACATAATTTGCAAATATATATTATATATTAGGGTATTCTCGGAGCGTTTGAAACGCTTGTTTCTAAACTGATTGTAGACTCGCGACTCGCGATTATCTACACAAAATTAGGACAGCTGGCGAGAACATTGATCATATTAAACTCAGACCCGATATCATCTATTGATCTCCTTTAACAATATTTAATGAAACTAAAATGATGAAAAAACCGACGTAAACACGCTGAAGATTCATCCATTAACGATGCAATTTTAGTGTGTATCCTTTTACACAATTTGTATGTAGGTTAGGGTAATTCAAATAATTATCAAAAATAAACATTAAAGGAAATTGTAACGTAGTGTAAGTGTAACAAAACAGAAGATAGTATAAGTATAATAACATCTTTCTTATCTCACCTTCGGAGGGAGGAGAGAGGTCGCAGATTCAAATCCTACTCGGTGCCTAATTTTTTCAATTTTTCCTTTATTTCTAAATTTGTAGTTTACGTGAGCAGCGGTACTGCTTAATACAAAATACATTTATCTCACCTTTCTATCTACTTACTTTTATGCAATAAATATTTTCTATTCTATAGTTCAAAAACCTTGGTTTGTATTGTTATGTATCAATATGTGAAAATCTCCGTGCATTTTAAATTTATAAATTACAAAAGACTTAGGAATGATGCGGATCATAAAGCTCCAAAATGGGTCAATATTCTTTAGAAAATGTGTGTAAAGTTAATTTATTACGATAGTAATACTTAAACAGATATGTTTAAATATTCGAAATATTCGTTTTATTTGGATAAACAGTGTCTCCAAATCCGGATACCAAAATCAAGCGGATATTCGAATAAAAAGAATATCTGAATATCCGGATTGCAAACCCTAATCCGAACCGACTTCTTACAATCTCTGCCTCTTTGGGCTTTTATTGTAAAACTTTTAGACGAATGAAACGAAACGTAATTTAAACAATATGTGAAGGCCAAACATTAAAAAAAATATGTAAGTAAATATAAATTAAGATATATTTTCTTATTTTTGATTAATAATACAATATGTAAGCATGAAATAACGGTTTAAAATTTTCATTGAGATAAAAAACCTCGTAAGTCATTCATTCTATGTCATGCCTTAGCATAGGAGAGAAATAAATTGCGTTGTAATAATCGCGTGATATTTATATACATTTTTAATTCAGTACTTTAAATATTTCTAAAAAAAGTATGCAATTATTAGATTTTCATTATTTCCGGCGTAAGTAAAACTAATTAGTAGAATTACCGCTATTACTACCTTGGTACTATGTCAACCCAACTGCCTCGAAAGCTACTAAATGCTGCTGATGCCACCCACGACTAAGGAGTGGTTATTTGAAGCCAAGTAGCACAGTTTGTAATTACTCCCAAATAAAAAAGAATTTGTTAATCGGGAATGGTCTAAATTACGAAGTTGCATTATCATGTAAATGGGTGCTTATCGTTTATAATTATGATTTCCAAGCGTCCGCTCGGCGAATCAGGGTCATTGGAAAATAAAACGACGCCACTGCACCTTACGAAACTTGCGCCGGTTTGAAGGCAAAACAACATTTGCAAAAGTTACGTCTTACCGAGATCTATATTTCAAGAAAAACAACCGCTAAAAAAAAAAACTAGAAAAGGCTACTTGTATTCTTATGATATCAGCTTTAACGTCGATTTTATTTTGCGGGCACTGGTATTCCGCAATATTTGATAGAAAAAGATATGTTCCCTTTTTCATGACTCTGTCATTCAGTCAGAATAGCAGAGATAATAAGTCCACTTATGTTTAAAACCCCTTTAATATCAGCCCTGATCGCTAACAGTGTCAAAAGGTCTGTATCCCATCTATCATTTCATTAGTCACGATTTTCAATAAAACTTCAGTACCCACCTATAACGATATTCATTAATTAAGACAATCACCTGCTTGTACGTATGTGATATGAACCATCTTGTCAGTGTAAGTTTTGTCAGACAGCATTTAACGTTTGTGGGAGGCCTGGAATGTATATTAGGCAATATCAATATCGATAAGGCAAATCCTAGATAGCCGCGCATTTGAGCGAGCCCGGCCTGTCACCGCGCGCGCACGTTTCGCGTCGCCGTCACGTGCGCCGGCGCACTGCGCGCCGATAACGAAAATCACCCCTTATCTATATTTGTTTTGGCCAGAGAATGCATGTAGGTACCTATGTTGGAAAATTTGTAAATTGAGGCGCTTTAGCCTGGCAGCTCTCGTGGGCCGGTGACGGTCCGTGAGATTTAAGCAATATCTGCTCCGGAGTCTGGATAAGTTTGAACTAGTGCTTCTGTAGGTGTAAGTGACCACTTACTTTGAAAAAATCTCTGGGCAGTTATTTTATTCCTACAAAGTTAAAAGTTAAAACTTCATAGCCACAGTATGTGTAATTAGATAGCTAAATTAGATAGCCCCAAGAACATATATATGTTACAAATAATTTACTTCTGAATTACCTAACTGTTACTTGCTCATGTATTATTCAGTGTTACACTTATGATTTTAGTTTATATTTCATTGCAAAAAACTGAGTTTTCGCAGAAAATAATTAGAATGCATAGTTGGCGTAGTTAAATAACGGTTCGAAGAAGCAAAAACGGTTTTGTTATACCGCAAGACACATACGTATGTATGCCTGTATGTCCGTATAGAACTTTCTTAATCATTGTACAAGTTATCGGCGAGACGAAATGACTGATAATTTTTGATCCTGGCCCGAGGACTATAATACCGTACACCACCGCTTAGATTGTCTTATTTTTGTGAATGATCAATTTAAAAGCATCTGCTATACTAGCAGAGGTACGCAGATTTAGTCTATATTTTGGTCATATAGGGTTACTATTCCATCACGCTAGCTTTCTATTTGTTATATTTTCTGCATTGTGATTCAAAATTGGAATTGTGCCGTCACGGCCTGTTTCAGTAAAGCAGAGCTACAATAAATTAGTTACGAAAATAGCATCGAATAGTTTGTAAATGTGTGTAATTAGTAACATATCAGCTTGTAAATCAATATTATGTTTGTTATTGCTAAATGTTTGTAAGTATAGCAAAACTACTGGATAATAACATACTTCGAAGTTCTTAAGACTGTGACCCTAAAGTATGTTATTGCTTGCTTCGTGCGATTAAAATTATGGTGTAACAGTCAGGCTTCCCTTCATGTGAGGCAAGTGCGGAGGTAGGCTGTGTACTTGCAATACGGTGATATCCTGCGTCCTACAATCTTAATCTTCGGTTTATGGGATGCGCACTCAATATTCTGAAAAGCACGCACGATACGTGATTGCGTTACATTTAGATATACCACTGTGGCCTGGATATGACTAATATGAGTTAATGTACCTTCAACACCTTGAGGACATTGAATTCATTTAAGTTATAGATACATAAAAAACATTTTTTCACGCACGCATAATAATTTAAAAAAATATGAGTTAGTAAAGTAAGTTGCCATAGGTAGATAGTAACATGTCGTAGTAGGCAAGTGAAATCTAGTTAGATCAATTTTTCGTCTTCACAACTCCTTACACTTCAAAGTTCACTTTTATATAAGTACGCGTAGACTTCGGGGGCCGTACGCTTGTTTGCCACCGGCGTTGTATAAAAAAAAGATTAATGTTTGTCCTGATATTAATGTCTCAACTTTATATAAAATTCGATTTTCGCTTAAGTGACATGACATAATTATAACGCTTTATGTACTTTCAAAAGGACAACTTAATTAACCACCCATGTACTTTGTAAATTACTCATTGAAAAACTCCGAGGAAGCACCAGGGAATTTTGCCTTCATATTTCGTAAATATCTTAGGATTTAAGTAACATAACCCGAAAGTTTCAGAAAGATATTTCAAAAAAAGTACCTCTGGCAGAGAGGAGGTTAAATCACGTGACTTAGAAGGCGAACCTAAGTTGCATATCATTAAAATCATTCATATGTAATTGGGTTGACGATAGAACGGTTATGCCTAATTGATATTGATCGCAGACTAGTAATAAAAGAAACTTACACATTCAAGAACTATAAAATTTTATTAACTCTACATTTAATGCCAATTTAGTGCGTAGTTATTGATTACAAGTCGTATTTCTGCAGGAAGCTGAACAGTTAACCAGCGCTAAGTACATTAAACGTGCCACAGTAAATGTTTGCTTAGATCAAATCTGATTGGTTTCCTCATACTTATTGCTGACTATAATCCCGCTTGTTAATATTAATTGAATTCAATTTATGCACGCATTTCAGTAACAATTTATGTATGAACATCAGATGGTTTAATAAGATAACTCTGTTAGTATTAGGTAATTAAGCAGTAGAGTGTAACTTAACATTACTGTTTTGGCTTTTGAGTAGCAAGCAACGATATACGAGGTGTATATGAAATTCAATAATACTGATCCCTGCTAGGTAATTATTACTTACTCGTATCACTATCTTTGTTGTCTGATCATAATAAATGTAATGATCAATTTATTCCAAGAACCTTTTCTTGTGCTTTGTTAATAATAAAAAAACCCTGTTTAAAAATGATCTGTTTTGTTCTTGTTTTTTGAATGCGTGTAGCCTGAGATTTTTATTTTAAATGTTAAAATAGTCTCTAGTTTTAACTGTAGCTGCGTAGGCGTGTACACACTGAATCTGGTAGAAATTAAAACCTAAACTTATATTACTTTCTAATTTTGTTTACTTACTTAGATTGTCTGTTTTTTACCGAGATTTTATTTGGAGCTACAGAACCTTAAGGCTTTTTTGTTTTGTTCTTGTGGGGTATAGGTCGGTAGGTAATTTATTACATTCCATGTTATGTAAATATTATCTGACGTGTAGGTACCTACCTATGCGTGTGGTCTACAGTTCTTACTTGCTACTAAGTAAGTATTTAAGTACGCTGTTAATGTTTGTTTAGTATGTAACCTACCTACTGTTTGTAATTTAGTTCCGGAAAATATTTCGACATTTATTACTGAAGATATAATCTGGTTCCTATTTCACCAAGTTGATATATGTATGTTTTTCTACTCCTGTACTTTTTTCGCGACTTACGCAATCATGAACTGTAACATAAATACATACTTTATTTATTCTGTAAAAAGTCTATCTAGTCTATTGTCCAAAAACACACTCCTTACCCTACTTTAATGAAAAATAAAAGCAGAGTTGGGTGCCACAGACTACTACTAATACTATGTTTAGTAGTCATTCTTCGGTGCGTTCAAGTGAAACTTTTATGATTAAAATCAGTGCTGCCAACTTAACGGAACTTAGCTATAATTTTTATGAATTAATTAATGCTTAATATATTATTTACTAATATTAATACATAAATTTATCATCTTTTTTGTGTTGTTTAACAAGTTTTATCTATTTTCGGATATATTTATGAAAATGAAACAGTTAAGATTCGATCCGGATTTGAATTCAGTTTAGGTCGGATGCCAAATCTAGCCAATTAAAAAAAATAACAAAGTATGAACAAAGTGTCATATTTTTGATTTCCCACCAAATTCTTAATTGAAAACGGAAACATTCAAGCTGATAAATTAGTATATTACTTAAATAAAACGATTTTTTTGTGTTTATGAAGAAAATGTGTAGGTACGTTGATTGTTTTAAAAATCCATGAAGAAGTTATATAGCATTAGTGAAAAAATTGCGTAGGTAAGTTGCACAATTACTTAGGGGAAATATGGTGTATGAAAAGTCTGAAAAATACTTACTTTTTATTTGAAATCAGTAGTAGAAAAAGTATTGTATGCAACGGTCTATAACTGGTATAAAAAGGCTCGTGGTGTCTTTCCTTGCGATGTTCGCCAAGGCGCACATCGCAACCCACGCCACTCGCCTTTTTATGCACCAGTTGCATAATATACTAATATGACATATGTAGGCTGACAAATCGACAATTTTCATGTGAAAACTGTTTCACCAACTACAATTGTAATGTTTTTTGACAATTGTCGCGCCTGTCAGCTTTGGTGAAATAGGGGCCTGGAAGCTGTAAAAGTAAGTTCAGTGCCATACGTATAATAGAGCGACTATTTACCTGTTACTACTTGAAATGTAAATATAATTGTCATTTGTTCGCGCAGCAAAAGCAAAAAGATTGTTAATATTCATATCTTGGACAGTCGAATCCGAACCTTCTTCTAAGGAATCCTTTTGTTGTAAAGAAAAAGCTTTCAGACCCTAAGCTGCCTTGCTTAAATAACTCTCACTCACCATATTTAAAAGTTAAAGTCAAAATCATTTATTGCAAGTCACATTATAGTTAAAAAGATATAATTAAGAGTATTTAGTATAACAACTGATCACCACAACTACAGGTTGTGAATGATCACTAAATAATCACAAAAAACATGTATCGAAAACCGAATCAGAGCACCCCACTTCCATGTGATCTTGTCTGTCCTACCCCTAGAGTCCTGTAGAAGGCCTCGGAGACAGGTACCTACTCCCGAAACAGTTGCTGAGTTAAGCGGGCGGACGAGTCCGAAGCAAAGCACCCTCCGGAGCGAGGCGCAGTAGGTCGAATGTACTTATGAAATGAACCGCTGAACGAAGCGAGTCCCTGCTGGGAGCCCAGGCGGAGGGCGGGGGGATAGTTTCCAGGAACCAAGGGCTGTCGAGTTGAACTGCAGCTTGGTTGAAATATGGTTACTCGTAATTGTTGGGTGATCATTTAGTATTTTTGTGTCAAACAATGGTTACATCGGAGTTAACTGCTTTAAGTAAGGTTTGGTTACAATTTTAAACTAAAATGTATAATTTTGGTACTACATATATACAGACCTACACAGTGTTAGGCCCATATGCCCATACAAAATATTTCTAGTTACTATACCATTTAGAGTCAATAAAATTATTTATTAAATACAATTAGTTACATAAATGTAACTAATTGTATTTCTTTTTGTACGTAAATTTCATTTTATTGGTACAAAAGGAATGTACGCCCACAATAAGAGTATGGGAAGCCGAGACAGGTGCTCGAATGTCAGCGGGATTCCTGTAGCGTCCGTTAAAAAACTTGGGTTTACGTATGGGAACCACTCTTCAATTAAACCAGCTGAAAAATGTCGTTCAACGCACAAAAAAACGCTGTATAATTTTTTATTCACTATTAACACCTCGTTGTTATGTATACATTTCATAATGATTAGCGTTATCATCACTGTATCATTTTTGGTACCGAAATAAAATTACTAAAAGATATCTACACAAAAACGATATAATGTTCCCATTATTATGCCTCCCTTAGATTCGCCATAATATGTTTTGCGACGCTGCAATCTTAGGCTCGGCTTACAATAAGCGTGTCACATTAACTGGCCCCGTCCAATATCTTATCATTTAGGTACAAATTGACACATGGGCTCTGTTGCGGCTGACACCGCTCGCTTGTCCAATTTGTTCGCTGTTGTTAGACGAAACAAGCGACGATCACGAGGAACATTGGCAGAATTAGATCCAATAAAACCATTTTAGCGTATCAAATGAATCTGAGAACACCTGAATCAATAAAGCGTACAATGAATATGATATGGCAAACTGTTCTAAATATCTCGTCGAATGTTATTTAAAGTGATATGACATACTCGTATCTATTTTTTATAAAACGTATGTTTATACTAACATTTAAGTAGACAAGTATGTAAACCATAAAGTAAATAGATTGACTGAGTACAATTTGTTTACGTTTAAGATTGTTGGCGGTTTTAAGATTAACGACTTTAACGATTTTAAATGGCACAGTTGTTATTATTTATTATGATGAAATGTAGAAGTTTTTCATCAGTATTATGAATACTTCAAACCAAAACAAGAAACAAATTGCCGACTGCGAGTTCTTTGTTTAGATTTCTTGTAAAATTACATTTCAGTGCTCGCGTGCCTGTCATTTCTTTCCGTTTTCATTGCTATCTATTTTCTTTCTATATTATGTCGTTGGCAGGGACAGTGATGTCCCATGACGTTGACAAATCGAGTGGCGAACGCTTTACGAAAGGCAGTCCTTTGAGGCTTCGATTATATTGTGCAGCATGTATTAGAAAAACATGTAGGCACATCAGATGCGGTGTTCGCGGAATTGAACGTCATTACATGAGATCATTACCTTTTTGAACTGGTGCTTAGATCTGGCTCGACAAGGCGGCTTATAAGAATTGTAAACTGGCACAGTAATATGGAGTAGCAATCTACATATAATATTTCTTTCTATATAAAGAAATAATTTGCGTAAGTAAGTAAAACGATCTCGACATGGAATTACGGTATTTTTGGTTAGATTCTTCCGATGTATCGGGAGGTGCACTAATTGGGGACTCAGGGATCTATATTATGAGACACCATTTTGCTCATCAGAGGAACCTGTACTAGGCTTAGACGTAAAGTAAAAAAAGGAATATATATTTTGAAATACAGCAACACACAAATTATTTTTGTGTGCACAAAGAAATCAAGTTTCGTAGTTAGAATGGAACGTCAAAATTGGCGCCCAGATTGTAGGGTCATGTTTGCTATGTCAAGGGAAGGCGACTTTTTATATAACATAATCGCGATATAATTTTGTTTCTCTATTGACATCTAAATAGAGTTGACAATTGAGTGAAGCGGTCTAGATTTCTACCATCACTGGGTCAACAACTTCATATAATATTATACAGGAGTTTTTTACTCGCGGACTCGGCACGAATTAAACGATCACGCATCAATATCTTTATTGACACTAATACACATCGGTATGAGATTCTTTGTTTACATTTTTTTACTATTATGCTGACAGACGATTGTCACTACAAGTTGCGATAGTATACAATTCTAATGAATAGTAAATAATAAACTGAACATAAGGATAAAGGGTATTTAAACATATTGGAAACAGTTTGTTGAACGGTCTAATCGGACTAATGATATGGGTACCCAAAGCCTTTTTTAGCGTCTCGTTTAGGCCCCTTATGTGTAATTGGATGCATCTTTATGAAAATAATAGAAGAATAAAAAGCTTTATTGATATAATTGATCCCTCGTATCTTCCTTGGCAACGCATTGGCTCGTCTTTAGTATCCGGTAACGTACTTATACTCGTATGTACTCTACAGGCGAGTTAAACAAAAAAATATTTCAATACAGCGATTATACATATAAAAATGATATAAGCTCTCATTGAAGTGTTTGGCGCGTCCTGACGCTCACGTAACGCTTCCCAAAATGGCGCGAGCGCAGGAAGAGGCCACTGACTCAGCGACCTTATGCGCTATTGTACCTTCCAACTACCCACACTAGCACCTGCCCTTTCACGATAATGAATGACGCTGACGTAATAATCGTCTATTAATTTGTATTCATAGTGAACCTTCTATGGCGGTTGATTTTAAAGATAGTGTGCGCCGAGCACTATTTTCTGTCGACAACATTTGTATCGTTTTCTTCTTGCTCCTTTTGTGCCAGTTATGGAATTTTTGTGTCGTTTTCAAATTGCTCGTGCTGCCAAGAAGTCTTGCCGTACGGAAAGGTCAAAGTATTAGGTATTTGGCTGCAGCGAAATTGAAATGACACAGCGTCAGCACTTTTTAATGAGTGTTAACTAATTCGATTATTGTTGTACCCTGTATTGGTCGTGGTGTGGTTATTGTGTAAGTAAAGTACTAAAAGTTCGCGTGAACGACCGGCCGGCATAGTTTGTTGCACTCCCGGCCGTGTTGTCCGTTGACACTGCACCGCATTGCACTCGATATTATTGACGTGCCCCGACGGCCGTGGACTTTCTACGGCGATGATTCTCTCCAATTAACGGAATGATTGGCGGGTTGAGAGCATCTTTGTCTGAGCACGCGACACACTTACTCTTGTTACGAATCATGCGATTTTTGTAGTTTTATTGCCGTAAACCGCGGTTCCGCTCTCGTTCCCCATTCACTGAACTCCATCACGCAGATCAGACTAACTGCCACTACGGCGTGGGGTCTAATCAGATTTAGACTATGCCGCATTCGTCACATGTTTTGGTGGTGTTAGCGGAGGAAAGTAAGTAGAATTATTAATGAATTTAGGCCGGTATAACACGCATGTTGCATGTTCCGAGTTTCAAGCGTCCATAGGCTACGGTGTCCACTTAATATCAAACAGGCCAGAATAGTGGTTTTATAAATTTGTTAAGTAATAGTCGCTTACTCTACTACCACAGTAGCTTACAGCTTGAGACAATATGGGTGGTCGAAATACTTACTTATCTTCAGAAACGAAATTCTACTTTAGTGTTAATTTAGATACACCGATTGTCAATTTCTAATATTAAAAGATTTTTAGCAGTAGCAATGTCCTTGAGCGCCGTGACAGTTGGAACTAGCTACAAGGTTGTCGCTAAGTCGAGAAAAAACATTAATAACAGTCGTACTGTTTTCGAATTTACTGAGCCACTGGTTACACAATTCCTTCAAGTGACTCGTATCTACTACCTATCCATTGCAAAGCAAAATTTCTAATATTCCTACTCAATAGAAAATGTATTCAGCGTGTGTATTGTTGCGGTGTAGTGGTGTTTATGATACGACATGAGCTTTCACTTATTTGTATGCATATGATATAGCAAAATAAGTAGTCAAAGTGTTTCATATTTCACTTCGGTGTATTTAGAACAACATGATTATCAAACCTGATTTTTGGTATCATGAATATGATAGGTACCAATGACACTTTCGCGAAAGCATATTCTCGTAAGAGTCATCCGGATGATTACTTAATATGCTTACTGCACAAATTAAAATAAAAAAAAACTATTGCAGCCTCTTTGGTAAACATCCGGACTAGATACGGCATTATGATAATTATTGCTTCGCACATAACAGCGTATAAAATAATCATAGGAATCCTCTATTAGGTACTATAGAGGATCCTTATGATATTTTATAGTGAGAAATTTTTTGCCAAGCATTTGTTTACCTAAGTAATCTAATCTATTTAGTAAACTATTTACAAAACACTCCAAATACTTGACATTCTGAAGAAATACGTCACGAACCAACTCAAAATTATATTTTATTTTTCTTGCGTTGATTTCCAAAACACTCGTAAAATAAAAATAGGCCTAGACTTATTGATAATTATGATATTAGTATACCTAAGCACATTTCCAATGTGCTCGTATCATCCGCCGCTGAGCTACCTAGTCGAATAAACTGTAAGTGTAGATCGGAATTGCTCATCCTCAAGAAAGTAAAATGCTGTTACGACATTTTGGCCACCGTTAGTTGCGCGGGGGCAAGGGGCGGAGCCAAGCGAACTATGCGGATATCGCGCAAGCGCGTGGGTACAAAGCGCGCCGTCCTTCGAGGTCGTTCCAGTTGCACCGGCTACCCAATACTACGTGTACAATAACCATAGCGCACTAAACAAGCAATCTCTTGTTTAGCCAACAAAAACACGCTATAAAGTGTATTCGTGTAATCTATCTTTTAAATATATAAAAGAAGAAGTGCTGATCTACCATCAACGCACAGCCGAAACTACTGGAACTAGAAACATCAAATTTGGTCCAGAGCTTACTTTTATGACGCATGCAAGGGATAAGACGGGATTTTTGGAAATTCCACCCTTATCAACTAGGGGTGCAAAGTTTGTATGGGAGAAACTTTTTTTTGAGCTGAAGACTTAAAAATTCCTAAAAAGGTTACCAACTTAAATATGAAGAAAAGTGTTTTCAGCGTTTTGCAAAATTCTAACCCTAAGAGGGTAAAATAGGGGTTTACTAGTTCGTACGGGGAGCAAATATTTTTTTAAGCGCGGGATTTAAAACTTCGTATACGGACTCTCTGTTTAAATACAACAAAAAATATTTCAGCGTTTTTTGAAATTGCTCCTCTAAAGGGGTGAAAAGGTGGTTCCAACTTTGTACGGGGAGCAATACTTTTTTGAAGTTAGAGATTTGAAACTTCGTAAATAGACTCTATGTTTAAATACAACAAAACTTATTTCAGAGTTTTTCAAAATTGCTCCCATAAAGGGGTGAAAAGAGGGTTCCAAGTTTGTAAAGGAGCAAAACTTTTTTGAAGTGAGAGATTTAAAACTTCGTATATAGATTCTCTGTTTAAATACAACAAAAAATACTTCACCGTTTTTTGAAATTGCTCCCCTAAAGGGGTGAAAAGGGGTTTACAAGTTCGTACGGGGAGCAAATCTTTTTTGAAGTGCGGGATTTAAAACTTCGTATATAGACTCTCTGTTTAAATACAACAAAACGTGTTCTAGCGTTTTGAATTTGAATGAGGTAGTAAGGGGTTCCAAGTTTGTGCGGGGAGCTAATCTTTACTTTTCGTAAAAATCGATATAGGTGTAATCTTCGAGGTTCATCGGGGTGCCGATTACGAAAATGATATGCATTTGCAAATCCAAGATGGTGGACAATTATTTTTCTTAAAAATCGACATGGTGTCATCTTCGAGGTTCCTCGGGGTGATGATTACGAAAATGACATCCATTTTCAAATCCCAGAGGGGGACATTTATTTTTCTTAAAAATCGATATGGGTGTCATCGTCGAGGTTCCTCTGGGTGCCGATTACGAAAATGATATGCATTTTCAAATCCAAGATGGCGGACATGAATTTTTTCTTTCGAGTAATTTTCACAAAAGATTAATAGCATCAGACAACAGATAGAAACAAATATACCTCATTTATATGTTTGTTGCCATCTAAAATCTACGCGGACGAAGTCGCGGGCGGCCGCTAGTAATCCGATAAATATGATGTAGGTGTTACTTATATTATAATGTTAGTTTCTGATGCGCCAAGATATTCTCTAATGTAATGAAAACATAAGCTATGGTATTAATAAAACATCGGATTGTATTCGTTATCTAATTGGACTTAGGAAATCAGGTTGATTATGGAGAGAAAAGGAAAACATTTCAATTATGTAACAAATTAACGTCCAATGCCATTGGCTTCCACATCCTATAAACTAGCAAATCAAGGCCAGTTGCGGCGGCTTCACAAATCTAATACCTCTATTACAGCATTACGCAACGAGAAATAACGTACATGTCCAGCCTCAGAATTAACTCTGTTTTTCTATAATTGTCGCAGAACTAAACAAAGAACGATTTATACAAACGACACTTAATAAGGCTCTAATGGGGAATATTTTTTACTTTCACACAGTTCGCGGCTGGATTGGTGATCAAAGGCAATTTGTGGCTAGATAAAGGGTAGACAGAGCGGCCGAGTGTCAACAGATTACGTTTATTACGTGAATTAGGTACGTAGGAGCCGATCTGTGATGGCACGTAAGGCGCAAAAAACACGAGGCGTTTTGGCACCACGCAAAGCGGAGTTGCGCGTACCCGAGTTTCTAAACTTTATTGACGTCATATTGAAATATAATAAAGGGGTCACTTACGTCGTATAGCTCAACATGTTTCGGATCGATACGTGGCCGTCGCGGCTAGTTCTCATGATTAAGGGCCACTTATTGATGCGCGATTTTTGAGGGGTGGGGGGTGGGGGCAGTACAGGTGTTTCTTGGTATCTGCGGCAGTTAAGCTACTAGGTCAAGTTGGGTGTCAATTTAGAGTAAATCAGGCATGCCGATTTCATTTCTGGAATTATTTTTGGACCATTCAATAGAAAATTCTTGAGAAATAAGAAAAAACGGTAAATTTACGATCATATTGAAAATAGAAAAATGAACATAACTTAAAAAAAACACCTGCATTTTTGGAAAAAAAAATAGTTCTTTAGAAAGCCTTGTTAATTTTATATATTTAAAAAGTAAAACAAAAATATTCCTATGGTGGAAGTATTAAAAAAAAAATCGTAGATAGGACCAAAAATCAAATAATTAAAAAAACTACTTTGTGATCTTCGAATGGTAGGGGTGGGTTTATTAACACAATAAAAATATATTTCATGCCAATTCACACAGTTAAAATATTTAAAAAAAGATGAAATAATTAAAAAATATCATAAAATTTCACATATAAATATAATTATAATTTTATAGAGCCGCCGGGCTGCTTCGTACGGGTAATCGATTTACAAAAAAAAAATATTTTATGTTATTAAGGACTAATATATATTTCTATCACAGAAAGAATTTTAAAAATCTCTTCATTACTTCTAGAGATATATCACGACAAACAATAGTACAAACTCGGCATCCGTTGATTAGTTTGGAAAACTACTAAATTAAAAAATTATAAGTACTAACTTTATCTGATCCTGACCAAAATTATATGGGATTACCTTATAAGTATAGTCTTATTAATAGTAGTAAAAAAAAGATATTGGTTCACCATGTACAAAATTAATAGCACCCAAATGCCGCGGAGATGCCTTTGTAAATTAAAGAGTGTTAATTTTGTAATGGATCCCATTATCAGATCTTCACTAAATTTATATCAAAACATCATGGTATTAGCCCCCTTCGAATAAAAAAAAACTCGGAATCAGTCTACAATTAACACAGTTATTGGTAAACATTTATAGAAAGGCAATGTGAATAAGCCTCATCTTTGCTTACTGGCCAATAGATATCTCATTTTTATTATAATGCAGTGGACATTTTTTAAGTAATAATAATAATAATTAAAAAGCACAGACGCCCCATCTTGGGATTATGGAGCGGACCCCGGGCTTCCTTCAGGATGCAACTGTACCTACTCGGGTGAGATAACGCTTAAGAGGATGATGGTGATTTTTTTCCAAACCAGGACCAGTATACCTCATCTAGTTGCATTCTCTTCTTCGGCCTCTAAATTTGTATTATTTATACTATTCAAAGCATCATCATGTAATTTAACTGAAGAGACAATAGTTAAAACCCCATGTTTTCATAAAATTAGTTTTATTTACTTAAAACGAAGATCCTGCAGCCCAATAAGCGGCACGAATATGCGGGCGAAAGAGCGCGAGCAATATTTACGATTCAATTTACAACAATTTACACTATCTACCTACCAAAATAAATTTCCACAAAAGATTACATTGTAATTTTTATGCCAGCGTTTGTAAAACCTGATATCCTTTCAAAACTACTTAGAGGAACAATAATTGTTATTAGTTAGACACGTAGGTATAGTCAGCGAAGATTCGTTATTATTTATTTCAACTCTAAAAGTGAAGAAACCTTTGAATTCCGTGTTTCCGTGTCTTTACGTAGTAATTGGTAACGTATTAGGACCCGCCAGCGCAGCCGTCTTGCGACCTATGATATTTTTTTCTGCCATATTTTTTAAATCAAACCTATATGATATTTATATTTAGAATCTACACAAAACCAGCTTTCTTTTAGTATTTATTTCATAATTTTAGCTAACTTTGCACGTCCAATATCAGAGCGTAGAATCAAGAATAAACGAATGATAAATTAATAATTTTGCGATTTTTTCAGAAAATTGTTCCAAAATAGTGACAAATATGATCAAAAATGATTTCAGCGTATTCATTTTATACGAAAATGATATCAAACTTGCCCTAGTAGATATAAAAAATGAGTCAGCGTATTTTTAGATGTACTCGTCGAATGCTATCTTTGAACCCCCCCCCCTCCACTAGCACCTACATCAAAAATCCGGAGGGCTCTACTTTGAAAATGGATCTTTAGACCACAGATATCAATCCTGCCAAAGGAAATCTTTTGTTCATTAAAAGCCGTATTTGCACATTTTATGCTTTGTACAGATGCGACTATAATTAGATGGTACTATTTTTTCTGTCAGTTGTCTGATACTGAGGGGCTACCGCGAACTGAAAACGAACGAAGTTCGAATATCTCCCTCTCTGTCGCACTTGCTAATACGTTCCACAGAGAGGGATATATTCGAACTTCGTTCGTTTGCTGTTCGCGGTAGCGCCCCTGTTAATCTTTTGTGAAAAATCACTCGAAAGAAAAAATAAATGTTCACCATCTTGGATTTGATGAATGGATGTCATTTTCGTAATCGGCACCCCGAGGAACCACAAAAATGACACCCATATCGATTTTTAAGAAAAATAAATGTCCGCCATCTTTGATTTGAAAATGCGTGTCATTTTCATAATCGGCACCCCGAGGAACCTCGAAGATGACACCCATATCGATTTTTAAGAATTATAAATGTCCGCCATCTAGGACTTGAAAAGGCATGTCATACTCGTAATCGGCACCTCGAAGAACCTCGACGATGATACCGAGAACCTCGATGATTTGAAGGAAAAATAAATGTCCGCCATCTTGGATTTGAAAATGCATGTCATTTTCGTAATCGCCACCCATATCGATTTTTAAGATAAGGAAAGATTTGCTCCCCGTACAAAATTTGAACCCCTTTTTAACCCCTTTAGGGGATCAATTTAGAAAAACGCTGATATACGCCATTAATAGATTTTAAACAGAGAGTTTATACAAAATTTTAAATCTCTCACTTCAATGAATACTTTCTTATCCCTAGCCTACGTTATAAATGTAGCGTTAGCAGTTTCGGCTATGCGTTAATGAGTCAGTCAGTCAGTGAGGACTTTTAGTTTTATATGTACTTATAGATTTATTGACGTCGAATGTAAACCGCGCGACCTCTTCACAACGGTGAACACGCAGCTTGAGGCGGAAATTTTTGCATATAACTCGACTATTAGTGTAAAACGCGAACTCTACACGTCACACTCCCGCGCGGTCTTCGCAAACGCCACGTTGCACGGTGCCAGAATGTCTCGTGTGTTTTGCGCCTAAAGGTAATAGCGCTTGTAGATTACTCCGGAGTCGCAGGCGCATCCGCCCTCGGATATACTCGTAATTGGTCACTTGCTTCCCCGAGCGGTCTCACGAACTATGGGAAACGTCGAATTTAATTCGATCTAATGCTGGGTTCACACCGTTCAGGGAATGAACTACTGATTTTAATTTTGGCAGGATGCTGATATGATGATTTTGATTTTCATGCATCATTGCTACCGCTGGATGGTAGCATCCATTGATGCATGAAAATAGATATATGAGTAGAATGCCTACACGCCACGAATATGATGTCTGCGTTTAAACCGTTACATCACAGGGATATTTTATCCCTTTTTAAAACAATCTAAATTTTGTGATCTGACATTTTGACTATACAGTCAGAATGATGATATCATCATCGACATCATAAAAATTACATTTGTTTTGTAATATATACCAACAGCCAGCCTACTATCGTATTTTCCACTTCAAAGGTCACTTTATCTAAAGTAGAAATCTTACTGAATTTAGCAAAAGGCCGTTTGAAATAGTCTTCCTCTTGTCAAAGCCCGCCGAGTTATTTTAGGAGAACGCCAGAGCAAGGCTTATGAGCTCAGCTGTTACCGTAAACATCCGAAAATGACAGTTCGCGTATTACTCGAATATTGCAAGTGCGATAGAGATGGAGATATTCGAAAGATTATCGCGGTTTTAGCCCAGACAGTTGGACGCGGCATTACATTCCCTCAATATATTGCATTGTCCAGGCGATCCCTAGCGGCGACGTGTGAACGCCAACCTGAACATTTACGGGCTATCTTGATTTACTAACATGGACGTAATTTACACAGACGGATTTTCTATTTGCTACCTCATTTTTCCTTTGTAACTTTAATTTGCTTTCTTCTTAGTTATCTTATCTTATCTTAGTTTTTTCATGCTTTCAAATATGATATGAAATCAACCGCTATATAAAATAATACGAGTTAGTAGGTATGCGGTTCAGTCAAAATATGGCTAAGAATGACAATACATTTCTAAATAACATTTACGTAATTGATTTCGTGTTTTAAATTCTAAAACATATTTAGATAGCAGTGTGGCTGTATTAACGTTAAACATTACGAAATTATTAGGGTTCCGTAGCCAAAATTGCAAATACTGAACGCTTATAGATTCGTCATTTCCGTCCGTCTGTTCTTTTTTCCACAGCCGATTTACGTGTAATCTATGAACCGCTTCATGTATAAAAGTGATGAGACATTACTAGATTGGGGGAGCCCAATGGTTGGCTGTTAGAGAATGCCATTTGGCATTAAGCCCACCATTTGTACAATTTGTGTATTTTGTGCAATAAAGTTTAAATAAATAATGTGAAATGTAGACGCACCGAAAATATTACGTATTAGAACTAAAACTAAACTATTAAGTATTAGAATTTTGGTAGAGAGAGCAGTAGAACTTTGGTCCAATACCCATTGTCCTAGTGCGGTATAGGCAAGACGTATTTCCAATTAGTATATATCATAATTATGTACTATAAACAAGAAAATTTAATTTGTTTTCGATCGTTAAAATTACCGCAGATAAAGGATAAAATATTGCGTCTAGCAATACAGGACCTGTGCCGATCGAGGGCGCATTCCCGATTCGTTCCCTGTTGTTTTTGCGGCTAGGGCTCACTAATGGGTACAGGTTTAGCTGAAGCGCGGTTGCGGGTCGGGATCGGGATATCCGACATGTCTCTCACTCCCTCATGTGATTATATAACGGCATTAGCCGGTTCGTAGGCTGTTAAGCTACTTTCTTAAATTAAATGTGTCACAGGCTGTATTACCTCTAGGTTTAGACCCGTGGACAAATGGCGCATAATCCAACTTTTTATTTAACTTGCCCTGTTAATTAGTTGGTAATTTACTTGCTACCAGCATCACAGTTAACTGATTATTCATGAACCTTATTGCAACGAGATAAGGTCTAATACCTACTAATAGTCAGTTTACTGCCTATAGTACCTATATTTGGGACAAATCTTGCTACTGAATGTTTAGACTAGTTGAAGACATTATGTAAATTTGGTGAAAAAGCAATATTACGGTACCACTGATCACGGTGGTCAATATTATGGTACTGCTGATCTGATAATGGAGACGGATGCCGGCCATAGCAACTATTCATCATCTACACGAGATAAACCCGTCGTGTTTGAGCTAATTAGAACCGTCCTCTCAACGAGTAGGTAGTTGATAACTGTGAGAAAAAGGTAGAGTCGGCAATAATAGCTTGTAGGTACCAAAAAAAATTACAAAAACTAATTTCTAGGTATATTTATTTAATACATTATTATTCTTCTTTATTCACTAATTCCTAAGGCTAGGTATGTTTACAATATTTTTTAAGTTACTTATGCATTATTAAAATTAATAAATAACGTAAATTAATATTTGCGGACAATCTTACACAAATCAATCTAGTCTTAAACTAATCAAAGCTTGTACTATGGATACTGGGCGACGATATATGTACATATTTATATAAATTAATAGATACTAATATACATAGAAAACATCCAAGACCCAGGAACAAATATTCGTGCTTATCACACAAATGATACGCTGACCGGGATTCGAACCAGCTTCGAAGGCAGGGTCACTACCAACTAGGCTAATGCGCTCGCCAAATAACATTTATGGTATTTAAATCTTTAAATATAAATACCTATCTAATCAGTAATCACATCAATATAAAGAGTTGGAGATCCACATTAATAATTAAATAAAGTAATACATAAACCTATTCTTAAAAAAAAGGCCAAGTGCGAGTCGGAAAAAATCACGTTTGTTCTATAGGAGTCCCCTTAAATATTTATTTTATTCTGTTTTTTAGTATTTGTTGTTACAGCGGCAACAGAAATACATCATCTGTGAAAGTGTCTAGCTATCACGGTTCATAAGATACAGCCTGGTAACAGACGGACGGACAGCGAAGTCTTGGTAATAAGGTCCCGTTTTACCCTTTGGCTACGGACCCTTATTGTAACAGGATTGTTCTTATTAAACTACATTATCATTAGATTTCCCGCCATATAAACATCGAGCCCCAGGTGGTGAGTAGTGGTGACTTGTATTT
This sequence comes from Epiblema foenella, assembly GCA_963556455.1. NCBI lineage: Eukaryota > Metazoa > Arthropoda > Insecta > Lepidoptera > Tortricidae > Epiblema > Epiblema foenella. Next base: position 14,600,981 of record OY747102.1, read on the forward strand.
TATCGCGTAGTTAATTGTCACTCGCGTTGAAAAAGTCGCCGCTAAAACATGGTCGTGTGCGGAGCCAATAATAAGAACCAGATCTCGTAGACAGTTACTCGTCACATGTTTCAAGGTAAGTAAGTACCTTTACTTAGGCGATATGCTTAAATAGCTTGAAGAAGCTATATTAGTAGAGTTAATTAATGAAGACCTTACAAGATCGTTTCAGGTATTTATACCTAGTACTCGTATATAAAATAAGGCTAAGAATGGTTAGGCTGGTCTGTGTATATTTTTGTTCTTGGTGTTTTAGTTGAGGGGTAAAACAAAGAGAAAGAAGATACACATGACGCATTTTGATGTTACTCGAGATTGTAGTTAGATTTATAGATGACGATATAAGCTAATTTTGACATAGTCTAATAATATACTTGATATGGACAATTATTTACGGAGACCCAAAATTTATGTGCCGTAAAATATATCAGTATTATTGAACTACATCTCAACTCAACAATAAAAAGCGGAGCATTTTTCAATAAACATTACATTGTAATGTTGACTTTTTATAATCGCAACAAAATATATATTAAAGTCACTTACCATACAGCAATATGAAAGTCGTTATGTCTTTTTATTACGGTCGTTTTATAAACCATTGGTTTTTATTTATGATCGGACCTATTACAACCCAATTACGAAAAAAAGGAATTAACCGGATACCTACATTTACAGAACACGTTCTCAGTCTTGAATTGTTATTATTCGTAATGATGTTCTACTATGGTAGGCAGCACATTTGCTCGTCAAGACGATTAAAATCATACATTGTATCTTAATGCTCGATTATCTACGTAATGCTTTGGTATATGATTTACGAGTATGCGTATTTACAAGAGAATACAAATTATGGTATGCATTGTTTTCTTGGCATCTGGCATTGGTAACCGAGTTGAAAATATAGATATATGTTGAGTTGCGGTGACTTGTCGTCTTATCTTTTAGCGTCAGCTTCCCTGGACATGTTATTGGTAAGAACCGTTTTGAAGTACGTCGGTTGGCAAGTATATGTCGTGGCATTGACACACACAAACCACTCTTTAATTTTTTTTTCTATGTATATGCAACATCGAAATTATCAATTTTAAATACAGTGCATGACATAGCGACCTCAGAATTAAATCAGGGTAGTATAAATTATCAACATAATAGTATCATAAAACACCCTTGTTTGTTGATACTTATGATACTACTTACGTCAAGTGATTGAGAGTAATAAGAGTATCACAAAACGATCCTGAAGAATCCGCTGATTTTAGTGTTCATAAAATTTATCTTCGCTGTTATCGATAGTTAATTTTATGATAGGGAAAGAGACGATCTGATTATGTCTGTTTGCGATGGAAATTTGTTTCCTTTTAAGTCTATTGCTGTTTTGCAAAATTGATTTATATCTTAGAAAATCGATGTATGATAGATGTATGATATATCATACATCGTCAGTTGACAACCAGAACTCACTAAGTAACAAATACCTACTTAAACTAAAAATCTCAACATCGTTTCAATAGGTATGAAGATTTTAAAAGCAATGACAGATTTGCTGGTAAGTTTTGGTACAGTTTTGAGATTTTTCCCTACACCTGCAGTATAAAACGATATTACTTGCCAAATTTCATAGTTCTAGTTCAACGGAAGATACCCTATAAATTTTGATTTCCTTGAGAGTGTCGAAATATGTTAAATTTTTTGCAGCATAAACGGCTGTAGCTTTTTTTCGTTAACTTAGAAGTTTTATCTTTTCACAACTTCAAGAAACTGTAGACTTCAGTATACTGATCCTATAAGGGTTACGCTTTTTTTCCTTTTGATGTACGGAAACCCATAAAGAAAAATAAGGTGTCAACTATTGGGAATTAAGGTGTCGAGTATTGGAACGGTTACCTGAACATTAGTTTGATTGTATTCAGAACAGTTGAAATATAGAGGTTTATACGACTGTAATAATAGAGAAGTTGAGGGAAACATTTCTCGATTAAAAAGGTACGCAGTTTTCATTTGCATACATATCTATGCGTTACATCTGGGTCGTAGTAAAACAATGTTACATTTAATACGTTTTGATATCGGTAGCTTTCCAACGAGCCGGTACTTTCTTTTAGCAGAAGTGATCAACTTTCGGTTTCATATATCTCAAAATTGAGCATTAAGGCTCGTGGAGCAACGAACCTTGGGCCGTGACTTCCTTTTTAACAGCCGCAGTGAGAAAGTGTTGAAGAATTAACAGGAGCGTAGCGAGGCCTTTGTTCTTCGTCTGTGGCGAACGCTCGTCTCGCCTTAAACGACGACCCATTTATACGCCTAGAATATATTTGTTTGCATTATTATTTGAATAATGCCATGTTTTTGAGGTAAGTAGCGCTCATTTAAAATTAAATGCAGGGCTTTTGTTGAATATTCATATAAGTAACTTCTTTAGGACCTATGTCACATTACAAAATATGACGTTCTTTTGTCTGTAGTGTTGTCTTTCACGTTCAAGACGAGCATTATCTGTATAGAGCATCGTGTGTACCGCGACGTCGACGAATTGAATTGAGTAATGTGAATGATTGCCTAGTTGGTGTAGTACGCGTTAGTATGCAGTTTGTACGCAGTTGCGAGTTAAGAACTTACCCCCTTATTCATAAAAATTAGCAAACCTCTTGCTAACTAAAATGTGTTTTGTCCCTTTCCCACAAACACAAAGGTCAAGGTGACAGATAAAGACAAACTTAATATTAACGGCATTTTAACAACAGTAGGTTTCAAAATTCAAAATTGTTTATTTGTATACATTGGTTGAACAGGGTCTTACAATAATTTTAGGTAGGTATCGCTATGTTTTGCCTTTCGGCATACAAACGTTGTAGTCCAGATCTTGCATGCATGTCTATACTAATACTAATTTACTAATTTAAATAACAAATCAAATTTAAAATGTATCGCTTAAATTAGAGTGTCGCTTAAATATTCACCTACAGAATAATATGCTTTTTCTACCAGGAATTTATACAGTCTCTATTTAAATTCTGATAACTCATCTATTCTAATTATATTTATTGGTAACTTGTTTTAAATTTTTTGGCGCCATTCCAAAAATATTTTTACTAAGCAGAGCAGTTTTGAATGGCCCTGTATAAATTTTATCCTTCTGCCTACAGCTGTTAAAAAGGAATATTGGCTTAAGTAGCTTTTAACATATACTCCTATCTCGTATATGTAAAGGCATGGTAGAGTTAATATGTTAAGCTTAGTGAAATGCGTTCTACAGGTTTCTCTTGGTGCTATTCCACATACCGATCGTATACATTTTTTTTGTGCCCTGAATGCCATTTCACCGTCTGTGGAGTCCGACTCCAAAATATGACGCCGTATCGCAAAGTTGAAGTTACATAAGTATGATATGCAGTTAATACTGATGACGTGATTACTCTTTTATTGAGGTTATATAACGCATACGAAAATCTGCAAAGCTTTTTACACACAACGTCAATTTGATTTTTCCAAGTCAACTTACTATCTAAGTGTAATTCTAAAAATTTTGTAATGTCAGTTTCCTCAATTTTATGTTCATTATATGCAACAGTGATATTTGGTGTTTTGTCAACTCTTTGTTTAAAACTCATTAACTTGGTTTTGCTTAAATTAATGCGTAAGTTGTTATTTTTCAGTCACTCAATTATAGTTTCCAATGTCTTGTTAATGTCAATCTGCAATTTGATTTGATGAACGTTTATGAATAAGGGGATTAGAATACAGTCAAGCGGTATCAAGAGGGATTGATAGTAGTACCTATTGACAATTACGGTAAATTTAATTAAATATTTATCACTAGTGGTTCAAAAGGTATTTTGGCCATTATTATTCACGGTATTGCTTGGTTTTTGATGTCAACCGCTGAAAATGTACCGTACCTACATATGTACCGCATATGTAAGAATTTCCCTAGAAGAGGTTCACTAAAACATATGGGAGCTACGTCTGTTTAAGAGGAAAATATCGTATCGTATGGCTACCCCAATGGACCTCTCTGTTTTACTACGTCATGACTGTACCTACACGGTATGAATATTTGCATGGCATGGCGATGGAATGAAAGTCAATAGGCGCAAGTCATCCGCGCTAATAAGAGAGGTACTATTACATAGGATTACATACGAACGCGCCATCGCCTCAACAGAGTAGAAAACAGACAAGCACGAAGGCGGTCAATAAATATCGAATTTGTGTGCTAATGCCTGTTATATTAGTCCAGGAGCTGGCTATTGTCCTGTAGGGAAGTCCGTGTACGGATTTTTTTCGGGAAATGAGATTAGGATACTTAGTATTTTAGACTCGGGTGGACAACTATCACCTGGTACGTTTTCCAGCTATGGCGTCATATTTTTTTGTATAAAAAAACAATTTTTATTCAAAAACCTGTCGAGTAAGGTTTAAAATGAAATGATTCCAAAAATATTACGAATCTTCCGTTACGCATGCATCCGGAGGGATTAAGAAATACCTATTGACTTAATTTTCATGCAAAAATATCAAATATTTTGAATAACAGATATAAGCAGTTTAGAGATCGAGCCGTTGCATCACCATAAGATACGAGGATATAAGGAGTCATGAAGCGTATACTTCTATAAGAAAAATTCATTCAGCCGTTTGCTATCAGGAACCCAAACTTGGTGTGTTTTGAAAATGAATTTTATTTTTTAAGAAATCCAATGGCATGGTTTGGAGTTTTCTCATTTGATACCCCATTTTATAGGTTTTTGAATAAAAATAGTTTTTTTTTTGGAAAATGTGCCAGGTGACGGTTGTCCACCCAAGTCTAAAATACTTAGTAAGACTCCTACTCACCTTTTCCGAAAAAAAGTCTCCATACGCATAAACTTAAGATTCGGAAATAATTTCAACTGCCAATAAGCGTGACAATGCGAAAAAAAACCTAATTGAAAATTAGAAATAAATATGAGCTGGCGACCGGGAGGGCTAACTCGTTCATTTGCGCTAATCGGGGGCTCGAGTATGGCTCGAGTTTCAATTATCATCCTATTACTTTATCAGTGATGTGTGCTGACATTCGGTAGTTATGAAAAATAACTCTATTAACTAGAATATAAGTTCGCTTTTGCTGATACACAAAAAAGAATTATAAGAGTTTGTGAAAATATACTGTCGTTATGCTTTCATCGTCTTATGAGCAAAGTATTATGTTTAATGTGTGCAGCCGCATGCAGTTCGCAAACGAACGAAGATTGGATAATGCGGTCGACACCATGATCTTATTTTGTTCCACACATGCATGTTCCACAGCTGACGAATTTGTAGGACAAATGGCTAAATTTCTTTCTCCCGCGGAAACCAAACACATTATGATTAAAATGCGTTCTAACTGAACTGCTGTTCTAAACTGATTTGACGATAACAACACTTTCAATCGCCGTACTAACAAAAACCCTGATATTTATTAATCAGTATTAGTTGAATACTACATAATATAGGAATATTCTTTAGAACTTTTTCAGTTTACATTATTAAGTGTTATCTACAGTTAATGTCTAGGTACGAGTACTTTAACTTATACAACAAAGTATAAAATTTTAATACGATAGAATACTAATCAAAATATGCACGTACTTTATTGTTAATAGGATATTTAATTCGATATCTTAATTAATATCATTTTCCTGTGTACGTGTGTTATAAATGTGTAAAATAAATAGTTCATAAATACACGCAGCTCCAAATAATAGATTACATATGCATATTATAGTATATGCATTGATATATAATTTGAAGAAGTACTACCAAACTTTTATAACGATAAAAGTAGTTGCAACAATTTTGGCACACAACATATTCCTGGGATATTCTCCAACTAGAATTATGTAATAGCGCCTCAAAAGTTATATTACAATTTGTTGGCAGCTGAGGACAAGTAGCCCGTTGCGGATGCAGTCTCGCGTCCCAATAAGGTTGGACTTAAAGTGCAAATTGTTCGAATAATAGAAGAGTAGGAGCCGAGTTGGCGAACCGCCAGCGGCGAGCGACGACCTCTAGCGACCGACAGTTTTGGTAGCATTTCAGCAGCCGAAAACTCGAGATGAACGTACGTGTGTTGACCGGGCGAATATTTACTTGCGGCGGATCGTGAGTCATATTTCGCCACTTACGCTCACGCCGGCACGCCACCCACGGCGTTCCCTCCATGTTCCATTCAGCACAAATTTTATTTATTATATTACATGAGCTCCGTAATATCGTTACTACGCGAGTAATAATGTTATTAACACAGTCGTATTGTTAATTTAATAAAATACATGTAGTATCTTATTAAAGCATCAAGATTTTTTTTGGCTTAGTTGATTTTTACGCTCCATCTGTTTTAACACTTGAGATTGCCTTGCACCAGATGTCCCTCTCTAGTTGGTTATCAGTCGAGATAAAACGCACAATTTTGATCCCTTTCACTACATCTATATTTTGAAGCTATACAGTCACAGTCTAAAAATAGTTGTGTTTTTGTAAAACACGAACGGCTATGCTGCAGTATTTTTGTTTACTTATTTTGTTACCATATGGTTCCCCGTAAGAGGATTTATGACGTGTGTGTACGTCCATTAAGGTAATGCTGCACCTTGAGATTTACGATGCATGGACAATTAAAAGCAACGGCTAAACATACGTGCACGCACCTCGCCCTGCGACAGAACTGTACTGCGTACAGATAACATTCAAACTGTGTCCTTTAATGTGTTGAAGTGATGCTACGCTAAGCTATGCTACGTAAACTTCAGTTAATTTTAGGTTTGTTAAGTCAAGGAGATAAAATACTTATAAATAAAAAAATAAAAAAAATGGCTCTTATCTGCAATTGAAAAAATAAATGACATATTCCACATGTGAAGGATAAATACTTATTTAATCTATTTGAGTCTTAGAAATAGATACATCCGTACTTTAGGTATAGCGGTCCTGGTTAATTTTGACCAATTATTTATATTTAATCGTCACATTATTAGGTAACAGTATGCATATCACCAAATTTCATATTTGTAGCAACAAAATTCAGTTATATAATCAAAACTTTTTGAAAAATATCCTATCATTAGAAACGTTTGGATATCGCAGAAAATTTCTAAAACTCCTTGAATACCTGCACGCGTTTCTAAGATCCTGTTTGCCTTTTGTTTTCTGTTTTTTTTAGCTTTGTAATTATTACGTATCTGACGAAAAATGAACGTTCGACTTTATTTCAATGCCGATAAGGTCCAAAAGTTATAAACATTTTCCGGGTTACTCAGTTCGCGACCCGCGTGCACGTGTAGGTATAAAATAGGCCGGGACACTAGCATGTTTGTATTGTTTGTACAACAGCCGCGTTATGTTTCTACTCCAATATTGACACAGCAGCGACGCACATAACATAACGCGTATTTGAACTAATTTTTATTACCAAATCCTTTAAAATAAGTGTCAGTTGGACACGCGTTGTTTGTTATTTTGACCTACATGCACATATGCAGGTACCTACTTTGTGCACACAGTTCAAATCAATTGTTTCAATACATGCCGAAGGAACTGATGATCATTCGTCAATGATGCTTACCTGTACGAACTGGAAGTACTTGCAATTGGAATGTCTTTAAAAGCGACTCGATAGAAGTTAATTATGGTAGTATTTTTATTACTTCATAGAACCTAGATATTATTTCCAAAGTCGATGAAGTCAATGGTCACAAAACTACACACAAAATAAAACAATTTTTGCCCAACTACTTTAGTATGCGGCACGAAATCAGGGCTAAAGAAAACGTTGACGATCTAAATTTTTCGTGCGCCATTTATTTGGCCGAATAGCGCGGATCGGTCGGAGAGGCACCGAAAATGGGCCATTGAGTCTATTAGCCTAAACCTATTGGTTTCTTATGACTTTTTCGCGAGCGCTCGTTTCCACGCGCTCCAAAATATTAGAACGAGTGCGCGCAACAAGTGTAAATTTGATATGAAACCAGTAAGATAAGTCAAATAGGCGTCCAGCACGTTTTCTGCACCCCGCCCCCCCACATAGCTTTGTTCGGATTCCGTTTTCTTTTCTGTTCTGGCGATTTTGTTATCTTTGCATATATGTACAAAATGGATTTCACTATACATAACCGATTTATTGGAATGATGAAATTAGGCGCAAATTGAAAATTTAGAACTTGGTTTTCTCTCTATTTAGTACATGATAAATAATAAATTTGATCCCTATTCTTAATTTTACAGATTAATCGTTTAATTTATACAGGGTTTTCAACACTGGGCGAGAAACTCTCTTAATTTTTGATTTGGGATTCTATCAATCGCTAGTGGTAAAGCAGAAAAATTAAGAGGTCAATTTTTTACTAAAGAACTTTAGGTACTTGGTTCTTAAAAACTGACAGGATTCTTTAGTTTTAGTTTGTAATATCACCTCAATCAGTAGTTTTCATACATAATATATATACACTCATCAATGAAATCATTTTTATTATCATTATATTAGATACCATGATCCAGGGGGTCGTCCATAGTAAGCAAACTGCTATGATAGTATTGCATTGATTAAATTAAAATGCGATACGTAATAATCTGATCGACCCTCTGTCGCGAAATCAATTTTTTGTAAATATTCTGATTTATATCACGGATATATGATATTAACTCATATATCCGTGTATCTATATAATATTTTATAATTCAATACATTTTCAATAAAAATAATTTCCCATAGTAAAAGATTTGGACAGGGATAGGTACACATTCCCTGAATTCAATGTTTATATTATTCCCTGTAAGGTAAGTCTTGTACAAACGGTTCACAGATTAAAATACATGTCGCACTAATTACTTATACATTGCTCATAAGCGTTCATTAAAGCAGTGTGTGATGAACATTGTAAACAAGCTCGTGAACTCCGCTGCGTGACAATACTTCAAAAGACGAAAGCAATTGTTTCGAAGCACTGCCCAAATAAAAACAAAAACAAGAGATTAACATTCATTGGTAAACAAAATTGTCTGTTTATTTTTTCTACCAACGGTCTATTGTGCCGGTGGTTACCTGCCAGTTATTGTAAAGTTCTAAGGTCATACTTTTATGTTTAATATATTGTAAGTATGGTATTACTCGAGTAAGGGTTCATTGTATTCTCTATGACTTCATTTCATTAAACATCGTTGCCGGCGAGATCCAGGGTTACTTTTCTTGTCACGTTCCTATCTGAACCAAGTCCGGAAAAGTTTGATCTCTTTGACTTCGCGTGCCGCAACGTAACTAACTTTTGCGACGGCAACCTAGGAAATATATAGTAAAAGCGGCATCACCTAATTTGTTTCCATGCTTTTATCATTTAATTACTGTAGGTAGATCGAAAAAAAGCCATTAAAAGAAATAGCGCAAATTAGTCTTTAGGTTCGACGACCACTTTGGCCTAGTTGGTATCGTAAGCGGGTTGCTTACGAAGCCGTAGTCCCGAGTTCGAATCCCGATCAGGGCCATTTATTTGTGTGATAAGCACGAATATTTGTTCCTAAGTTTTGAATGTTTTTTATGTATTATATTTATCTATATATGTATGTATATCGTCGCCTAGTAACCATAAGTACAAGCTTTGCTTAGTTTCCGGCTAGATCGATTGGTGTAAGATTGTCCTAATTGTAAGAAAAATAAAATTTATTTAGGTTCAATTTAGGCCATTAGAGATATAAGAGCGAACAAGTTGCTTACATATATCTGAACACGACTCTATTGTTAAGGCGTTCGAGTACAAGTTCAGATACCTAGTTTAGAGGACCCTGAAAAGAGTATTAATATAAAGATAATGGCGATTGTACCTACTTAACTCATTGTAAAGGTTTGCAATAAAGTATTTAAACAGCTGTGACTTATGTTTAGAATCAAACTAATATTTGTACTATAAACTGCCACTAGTTCAGGATGTGTATTCTCGCGGCGGTATTGCTCCGTAGGTACCCACCTCGGCCGGGCCATGTAGACATGAGTTTAACCGTAAGCATTACTATACTTAACTCATGGTTGTTGCTAACCAATAAGTACCTAGAGGAGTATTTATATTCCACAGCAGACATGTAAGGACACATCGGAAGGACGCCCAACGTTACATTACTTGTTATTCAAAGTCGACTCTGCAAAGTTCCCGGAACCTTTTCCATAGTCAGCGGTCCTCGAGCCGTCATTGTCATACTAAACATATCCTTCGCTACATACACATTGCGCTATATTGTAAAGATTGCGAACACGAATATGGCGCCGGTAGCTGTCACCCCATAGAAACTTGTCAAACTTTCCATACAATCAGATTTTAACGAACACCGCTTACAATTACAGACGGTTTGGTGCAACCCACCCTAAGTGAAATATTTACGTCATAACGTTAATAGAGGTGAACAATACTAGATGTCAACTATTGAGTATTAAGGTCTCTAACATTGGGACTTAGTTCTGTTAAAGTAATGGAACAAAGTAATTCATTCAGTTATTCAATGATAGTCTGTTTTCATGGGAATGTAGGATTTCATAATAGGGATACGACCGATTTATGTACACGAAAAATTACCATACATTAAAACCATTCACAATAATAAGCTGCACATTAGTGAAAACCGCGTAAAAATCGATCCAGCAGTTTTTGAGTTTATCGCGTAGGTTTACATTTAGCGATCTTTGCTTTACAATATGCAATGAATTATAAAGAATCTGTTTTCATATGATATGACATAATAAGTAAATATAAATTGCAATATAATCACAGTAGTAGAAGAGTATTATTGCTGTACATATTTAGTTTCGGCATTAAATCTCCGATTCAATTTGTTTTCATGTAGGTTCGATGCGCTGTGCAAAGGAATGGCACTCCGTTACAAAACGTTCATTAATTTTATTATCGAGACGAAACTCCGTCTCCGTGAAAGAAAATTCATGCTAATGACGAGAATAACAAACCTATTCTGCGTTTGATTTAATAATACGTAAGGCTTTTTGTTTACTAATTAAGGTTTATTTTTAGCTACTTACAATGTTGGCGCGAGTGACAGTTATGAAACGTCAATACTTACGTGAATAGTAGTTAAATTTTGATTGGCGTGACTGTTAAAGATCCATTACGTGAACATCGATCGTTGGAATGCTTTATATCAGGTTCTGTATTACGTGGACTTAAGAAGCTGTCGAGCCTCCTTTTGCTTGGTATCGGTTTGGGAGCTGTGCCAATGCGATAAACAAATTCAGCGTGATAAATGATCGCGATGTTTCGTTCCCAACTGTAGGCGCCGGGCCGTCTGTTCGTGTTGAAAACTTTTGTGAAAATTCACTCACTAGTTAATCACAATTACTTGAGGTCTTCTGGGTATACCTCTCCTAGGTGCGAACAGCAAACTTTTATGTGCGGTGTAAAGAAACTCCATTGTCTAAAGAAATTACAGAAATTTCACTTAGAAGGCTAAATAGATAATTTAAGTAGGTATCTAAAACAATCTTACAAGTTACTCAATAAGCAAGCATTTGAATGTGACAATTTATTCAACAAACAGTAGTTGTATTTTAAACTCACTAGGCCGAGAAGAGGGAAATTAAAACTAAGAATAGACCTTATTGGTTCTAGTGTAAAGCTTAGATTTAAGTGTTAAGTAACAGGAATATATGAGATATCTTTTCTTATGCGTGTGTTTCATATTAAATTCTGATCCGTATAAGAACGAGCGCCCGTTACTGCTTTTATATTAGTACAGCTTGAGAATCCTGTTTCAAAAAGTGCTGGTTGTTAATGAACATTATAAAAATAATTAACATTGCCAATTATAATGTACGCGTTCAAAAAAAGTGACTCAACATTCTCGGGAGTCAAGAATGGAAGTAGCAAGAATTATAATCACCCGTGTGATCATTTAAAATAACTTGTTAACAATTTGACTCGTCATTCAACATTACCAACATGTATGATTTACGATTCGAACAAGGTTTTTTTTTATTTGAATTGCGGATTTTATATAATACTACATGACCGAAATTATTCCTCAAGCCTCCTTCACCTTCATCTTCATTCTAATAATTGATACCCTATTCAGTCTATTGTTGTAATTTGTTGTTGTGAATTAAGATAGATGAAGCCAAGCACGTAGATATATAAACTCTAAGGGGGCGGGGGGTCATATAGTACATGGTGGTGGTGAAACTGCGAGCGCAGTGAGCGCGAAATTTTTCGAATATTATGACGCAAGTGCAGAAAATATTTCATATGTTTAGGTACAATTCGAAGTTCGAGTTTGGTGATAATGTTTATTATAACGTATGTTTTACGAACGAATACGAATATATTGATGATTTGTTACGGAACCGTAAATGTGCAAAATCTGACACGCACTTGGCGGTTTTTTAGTGTGTTTTATGGATCAATTAGAGTAGTGTTCATCCAAATTTGCAACTTCGAAAGACTTGGCTTCGCTATACGCATCACGAGGACATTAATGAGGGCTACCGCTTATGAATTCGCCGATAGAGGCGCTAGTGTAGCGTGAGGTCTCCGAAATGTCAAATGTCACTCATTGTGGTTGTGCTACGCGGGTCAATATATAATTGGAACAATTTGATGACTATTTTGCAATACTTGAGCTTGATTATGGCAAATATGAGTTATGGGTCAATGACTGTCCGTGCTTTGAGACAGTTTTGTGTTTCGGAAACTTATGTCCACATTTTTTTTCCGAACAAAACGGGACTGCGCCTCAATGCGGGATGTTCGATATTTTTACGGTACCGTTTTAACTTACACTTCTTTCTAATGCCCATAATAACCAATAACAATTTTTGACAGCTGGACCGTACCCGACAATTGCACCAATTTGCAAAAAATTGGACCATTTTGGAAGGGCCATAGCTAGGTATATAGAGCTGCTGTTTAACTTAAATTATTAATTAAATTAAATAACGTATTTTATATATTTTGATGACGAAAAACGCATAGTTTATGATGGCTATAGTATACACATACAAACTTTCTTGTTATGAGAAAAATTCGGGATGGCATGCACTACTTTTCTTTCTGGCTGATAAGTAGACCATCAAGTCCTAGGGGGGGGTTGAACCCCCTAAACCCCCCTCATATACGTCCTTGGTGTCCCCCCTCCCCCATAAACTAGATTGTGTTATCTACTTACGTCGTTTTTGCGATGGGACGTCGTAACGCAGTGATGTGGGCGCGCCATCAATAAGTTACCTACCCAGAATTGTGCAATGCATGCGAACTAATCATCAAATACCTAAGTATCTGCCTTTTTATCCTACATTTGTTAGCGCATTATCGGCAGCGTCTTTTACTAAAAAATAAAAATTCTTTAAGTAAATGCATACCTGGAATGTGGCTCAATGGTAAAATAAAGTACGCGTTGTTATTGGATCCAGCTGCGAAAAGTACGAACACGCGTCTCTTCGCTCAATTACCTGGCGCTAAGAGTGCTTTCAATTTGTTACACTCGATTTGGACGAAAAGGAAATGTGTGAGTAAATTTCGTTCTTTTAGCATTCTCGGGGGATTTGATACAATCGAAGCATTAATTTATGATATTGCTATGAGCCACTTTCAATATGTAAACAGCATAACACTATAATAAACTTGACCTTCAGTATTGATATCATGAGATAACTTATAGTTCTGTTCTTTCAATTAGCCTGATTCTTGAAATGGAGAATAAACTATTGATAGTTCAGAGTGAGTGAGAGGGGTAGAGTGAAATTGAGTTTTAAAATTATCTCAAGATGGTATTGTTCTGTATAAAAAAAATAGGAGGCGGCGAACTGAGCAATGTCGTGGTATTTTTAATCGAAGGGTCGTTTGATATCAAAAGCAGTTAGTGATAGATACAAAAATGACTCTACATTTTGATTGTGTATTTAAAGATATGACCAACTTAAAATAACGCTGACTAGGTATAGTCGTTTAGCAAAGGTTTCGTAGGAAATTATGCGATCTATATATACCTCACAAGAACGGTATGCCATTCTAAATGCTTTGATTTAAAAATATAAAATTAGATATGAAAAAAAAAATAGATATACGGCATTTTAATCCATAAATTCCGTTAATCTATTCATAATTACTTCCCGCTTACCTACGGATGACTGTAATGTTAATGTATAAAGAAGCCCTGCCGAGACATCCGATCGAGTTGCGAAGCTTGACGTGTCTCGTATTGTCGACTCCGGAAATCACGTACGGTTACTTCCTTCCTACCTATTGCCTTTTTGCGTCGACTCGGCACGATTGTGAACATGTGCCAAATATCCGATAGTCGTTTTGTTCGACACAGTTTCTGATTTAGAATCAACATTGTTTGTGTTGTTGGTAGGCTTTATTTTTGTCTGGGCTAAAACAAAAGAAGATAAATGTATTTGATCTCGCATATTTACGAGTACTAGGGCTAGGTTGCTTCAAACCTTCGGTAATTATATCTTGACCAAATTGTCAAAATAAGCAATATCATTTAACAGCGTTGCCACGTTGCAGTAAAGTGTGAGACTGCTCGCATTTATAAGCCTAAACGATTTAGATAATCTGCTAAAACGCCAGATAAAAAGAATTTAACAACGCATCGCGCATTGTCTGGCCCAACCACGCGGTCCCGGGAGGAGTATCGACTCAGACGGAGCCTTGTACTTGATGTTTCAATTTTCTCTGCACAAAGCATTTCTATCTATGAGTTACACTACACTAGTTTACTTTAGAGGAATGTACAGAATATACTCATTTTATGTTTTGTGAAACGAGTAAGTTTGTGAATTTTTATTATGCTTCTATAGTACGAAAAGGTAAACTTTTCTGTTTAGGCAGCCGGGGACCGAAGATGATTGGAAGCTGTATTAATGTAAACTAGTTATGAAACCTCTATGGGTGCGATTTGATTATCAAAATTTGACATGTCCCTAGCTTGTTATATTTATATTCTTATTTCCATCTCTTTTAAAATGAGAATGACGGAAACATGAAATAGACGATGCATTTTGTAACTTTATAGGTATCGGCCTAGGAGTAGCTAGATATGATGTGGTAATCAAAATTGAAAACTGATACAGGTGACGGCCACAATTCTACGAATATTAGGTATTTACGGAGAATCCTAACCTTAAAATATATAGAATGGTGGTATAGGTTGGTAATTGACAAAAACACTATTAGTTAAAACCATTAATACAAAAGCAATTAAGTTAAAAGCGGTTGATTAGCCCTTTATGTTTCGTAAGTGTATACACAACACCTTGAAACACTATTTAGTTATCTCCAGAGAAGGATAAGGCAAATAAATGAGACTCGACGTCTAGTCGAGGTTAGAAATACCAATAGTTGGACTAATAAGCAGTATTTTGACTATAAACAAAGGATTTGAGCGAATAGCCAAAAAAATACTACAATTATGTAACGCTTAATAGGAGGCTCCAACCTTGCCTATTGTTAAAAAAATATGTCAAAAACTTAATGAAACTTTTTTTTCGTATTATTCCATTGGCAACTAGATAATTTTTCAGTTTTTGACAGAATCACATATTTTATTTTTAGTAAAATATAATGTAACTCGAATTATGTACTTAAATGAATAACAACTGACAATGGATTTTAAAGATTTATTACTGTGGCTCTGTGAGCTGTAGACCTCGCGAATGTATTTTTTAAAAACTGACTTGACAAAAATTCTATATAATATCGAACGCTCACAAAATTTCATGAGAATCGGTAGAGAAATGTGACCTAGAGGAGAACTAACCGAAATTCCAAAAACTGCCTTGACAAATAAACTATATATAATTATCGAACCTGTTCACAAAATTATGTATTATATAAATGTAACCTCTAAAGGAGAACAAACCATAGATTTTTTTATTTACTAAAACTGACCACAAAAAATTATGGATGGAACCTGCTCACAAAATTTCATGAGAATCGGTTGAGAAATGCGACCTGTAGAGAAGAGAAACGGAAATCCAGACATACGAAAGCATTTTTGTCAAGAAATGCAAAAGTATGTCTGTAACCTCTTTCCGCTTATTCGTTAAGCGGTTTAACTTAACGGATTTAGATTAAATTTGGCATGAAGATAGTTTGTATTCCGAGGAATGACAGAATATTATTTATACCGGAAATCGTCCTCTTAAGTGACAACGATAACAAAAATTTGTATAGAGGTGGTTTATATCGATAAACGACTTCCATGCAGACGACGTGGCGGGCAAAAGCTTGTCCGAAAACAAATATTAATGGAGATGCTAGCCCAAGTTATGCAAATTTTCATTGTGTTAACATAGAAAGTTAGTCCCGGTAATGGTCCCGGTCTGCGTACGTTTATTCAAGTACTTTTACAAATTCAATTCAAGTTCCATAGTCAAAAATGAAAGAGATATGATGTTAAGGTACTGATTAGTAGCCTATAACTTTGGTGTCGTCGACGTGGGGACCGTGCGGGGGGGTAAACGGGGCAAACGTGGCAAACAAAATAAAGATCAATGACCGACTTTACGCCACGCAGCAGTTGACGCCACCTGATCCCTCATTTAGCGTTCATTCCCTGTGTTTACTTACAGCAGAAAATGTATTTACCAGATAAACTTGTAAAGGGTAAAAAGGGGCTCTATCTCAAGATTGTTTCCGATTGAGATTAGTTTCTTTTTCGAACAGCTGTCGCTTGAGCAGGATAGGAAAGTTGTGCAAAGGTTTGTACTCGTAAGTTGTTAAAACTTGCGAAAAATTGTTTTCCAGATTTCAGGTACTGAAAAGAAAACGTATACTTAGACTATACCACGACTGGTCTAGCTAATGGGCAGTAACTAGTAGCGTGCGTATCTGAGTCTTGGGTTTATATCCCGGTAAGGGCAAATATTAATATGATGAGCACGAATACTGTCTTGTGCCCATAATTTGACTACCACTTTAGCCTAGATAAGCGTTGACCCAGCCTACGAAGCTCGAGGTCCCGGGTTGGAATCCCGGTCAGGGCATTTATTTGTGTGATGAACGCAAATATTTGTTACTGAGTTTTGAATGTTTTCTATGTATTTAAGTATCTATTTATCTATATAAGTATGTATATCGTCGCTTAGTTCCCTATGTACAAGATTTGCTAAGTTTGGGACTAAGTTGATTTGTTTAAGATTGTCCACAAATGTTTATTATTTTTTTATTTAATACTTATTTGAGCTTTTTCGATTTTTGTAATTGTTAATGTTTTTGTTAAAACCTAATACTTAAGGTATTCGTTTAATATTCATAATTCAGGATCAATGTCATTAATAAGCTCTTAAGGGATCGGTGCTTAGGTACTACTGGTACTAGCAGGTTTCGCCGGTCTAAATACTTCCGGTATCAGGGAAGAGAAGTTCTATAGCTATAGAAGGCATTTAATATTCAAGTGTGGTCGTCCCAATAAAGTAAGGGGCGTCATATCTTCGGGAGCAGACAGATATTGCGGCGGCCGGGATCGATCCGGCGCGACGACGCAGCGAGCACATTCGCAACGCATACCGACTACCACACGATGGCAAATGTAAAAGTCACTGCCGATTATGCATAATTGTTATGAATTTAAGGGTCAACTTATAGTGGGGACAAAGCTAGTAATCGAAACTAAAGGCTTTGTGAACGTAGGCAGGGCCGCTCGTGTCGCAGCGCTAAATTGTTTAAAAGAATACTTTAATGCAATCAAGTTACTGTCTAAAATTTGGTTCTTGAACTTATTACATATACCTACTGAATTCATAAGTGAAGGTGATTTTGTATTGCGTGACGACACGTAATTAACCTTAGTGAAAACCGTGTTTGAAGAAGTTTCAATATTGGTTATTTTAATTTATCCATAAAAAGTATTATTAATTATCTTTGATCAGGTTAGCTCTACACGACACAAACGAGCAGTTTAGGTGACTTTAGACTTACGTAATCAAAATTGCTTATCACTTTGTTTGCCTTAACAACGTAACAAGCAACCAAGGAATTAAAAGTTCTTGTGTGCTTTGTTAATTGAGTTCATTGAACTTAGCTTTAGATAAAAGTATTTGTGTAGCTTTATTAATTTGGTAACTTGAAACAGTTCATATATGCCAAATCTCAAGCTGCGTCTAGGAGGGTAATGTTTACTAACGTTTTCACGTAAGGTTTAATCTAAATGGATGGAGGTTACGTAATTATCCTGCACGTTTTTATTCGAGATACATAGTATTTACTTAATTAATTCTGAGCAGGTTGTTTTTATTTGAGAATAGTTGGCATATATAGTTCGATAAATAGGCTTGCAGATTGTGTTCAGTCAAATAACATATGTACACTATATAACTAGTCATAAATAATATGAAAAAAAGAAAAAGAAAAAATGTACCTACCTATTCATACACCTACGTGAATGTACAATACATACTTGATTCGCCTTATATATATTCACATGATACTAAAAGGAGCGTATGTAGATAAGTAACTACCACTACAGATAGTTAAGGATTTAATTACACGAAGTCCCTAGAATTGAATTCGAGCGTAGCCTGACAATTAAAACTAGCTCGCATGACGGATCATCGTTTCTGATCACGTTTCTCGCACTCGCAAATCCAGTGTTCACTGCCACAAACTACCATAATTTATTTAAAGTTCATCGAAAATTAAATCCCATTCTTAGCAACTAAAATTGATTATTAATTAATAAACTGATCCAAGTTAAGAGAATGAAAAAGTAAGTAGTCAAAATAATTCGAGTGGGGACTCATCATGGCCACTATCCTGTCATCGGTTAGCGAGAGGTTTATTTATTTGTTTGTCCGCGGATGTAATTACACCTCACGGAGCCACGGCCAGTCCCGTCTAACTGGTCTCTTTAATATAATCTGATTAACTAGATGCCAATACGCGGCTATAACGCAAATATTGAGAGGATCGTGGATCGCTGTTCGCGGTAGTCGTCATTGCAGGATGCTTGTTGATACACCTCATATGTAGGTACATAGTTATCTTGATATCAATATTATTTATGGAATATTATGTAGTAGTATTTAATACTGAATCTACTCATATAAATGTAAATATTTAGAATACAAGTAACTGAATCTATATGTGTATCATACAAAATACGTATAAAGAGAAAATTGCCATCCGCATTTTTAGGACTAAGAAGCATTGTTATCTAAATTTTGCATAACGAAGTGGGTGTTGAGGAAATAAATGTCCAGGAAATTTATGTTTCTGGATTTAGCTACAACAAGGAGGAAAAAACCGACGCCGAAGGCAGGAAGCGAGCCGTGTGTCAGCTAAAAAAATCAAACGGAGTCTCTGAAAACACACCATGATTTATGAATCTATTATAGAATATGTTGACTTATATGTTCTTGGATAGGATTGTTATATGTTATGTTGTTTTAATACATGGATGTATCTATGATTTAGTTTATAATTTTCGTCAGGTCTGTGGTCTGTCTTAGAAACTAAATAAGTTACATATATCACCATATTATTGTTTAAAAAGAGCTAAGCTATATATAATTTCTGGTGTCGCAAACTTCCATATTAGGTTACTGTGCCTGATTTTCATCAGACGAGTCGTAGGCTTAGTTAGCCAGCATAGTTGCATATTGTGGTATGAAAAATATCAATAGAACTCGATTTTACGAGGGTCACAAGTCGCATTAAACGATGAAACTGTAACATGGTAAACCTTTTATAGATCCATCTTCGATAAGTGTTGAATTTAGCAGCAACGATTTTTAAATCTTGTAAACTGTATACTTAAGATGTAACCCAATACAAATGTAGCCCAGGTGATTCAATATTTTACAATTTTCCCCTTGGCAATACCAATTGCTTATTCATGGGTATTAGTAGCAAAGGATAGTTAGAGCTGGAGCAGGTGTGCAAAGCCACTATTTCTCATTTAGAGTCTACTGGCGGTAAAAGGTGCGCAATAAAGTTTCGAGCCCTTACCCTACCTGATTTTAGCCGAACGTAGTAAAATAGCAAACGTCGAAAGGATAGTTAATTGATGTTTTCCGGTAAAGTAAATCTAGTAGTCCCAGATTCCAGAATCGAACGCAAGGCAATGTTTAAACACGAGCAATAGTCAGCAAGTTGCCACAGATAATGTCAGAAATTCTTGATAATTTATAAACGTTACCTCAGAAGTCGGCAATAAAAAATGCAAAATAATATGAACTTTTTATAAAATTTTGCACGCACATAGTTTGTCGCGTCACTGCGCATGCGGCCGACGGTACTGAAATAGACGCAGAATGCAAAACGACTCACTCTGAAGTTCATCATCCGCGCCGCTATTCCAGACATGCCTCGAAAAACCTCAAGAGGACTGCAAGAGTAATGAGGCGCCGGACTTAGAGCTTAGATTACAAAATCCTCTTAATGCCAATGCACATCACATAATACTTAAATCCTCGTTACGTGAATAAACTGGTATTGAAATATAAATTACCTATTCCATTATATTACCTGTACATCATTCATGCACTTGAGGTAATCACAACTATAATAAGAACCCATATAAAAAGACGCGCTGGAAATACATTGATATAGACGATACGCGACGCTATATTACTCATGGACGTTGCTTAAATCGTCTTTCATATATGTTAAAGGCCAGTAATGATGATGAGGATATTTACCGATTACGTCAATAAATAGAAGTAGTAGGTATCTATGGAAATAATAAACACGTACAGTCGAACGCACAAAGGGCTTAACACCTTTGTACCTTGTTGCTTTAACGTCATGTTTAAACTGTCATACTTTTTTGTGTTCTATGATATTAAAAAAATGGTCGCCGCGCAAGATATACGGCCGGCTGAATTCACTATTCCTGTAGTAATGAATAATTTCTAAAATAATTCTTCTATATGGTATACATGTGGAGAATGGTGGTTGAAATTGATGATGAACGTATTGTTGAACTTTAGGCTATTTGTTATGACGGTGGCGAATTTACAAAATGAGACTATTGTGATTTCTTTTCTAATGAGCTCCTACAAATTATATGGGTCTATCATGAGATTATGACGTGCGAGTTAGTGGTTGAGCCTAGGGTTGGTGAATTTCTTTTTTACTCTAACATTTCCAACAGGCGAAAACGACAAAGTACCAGTGTCCAGCTACTTATGAGTTCGACTGTACATAATAGTAATTTTATATCGCGGACACGGGTAAGCCGTGGTTATGTGTTGAGGTATACATTTACATTGTCTAAGAATGTGTGCGTCAGCGTAGGAGCTATGATTTCACATTGTCTGTGTCACAACTACAACTATGGCTAACCCGCGCTCGTGAGATAAATGTATTGTACTGAACATACTAGTTCTAAACTACAAAACGTTATTCTCACTTAGCTCAAAATTCCATTTAACTATTGTTATTACGATGTTGCAATAATTGACATTGTTGGGTGTGTCGATGCGTGAGAACAGTTTGTGTATATTTACAACTCAACCAAAAAGGTCGGTACAAGACCCGGTACAATAGTACAATTGAAGTGTAAAGTAGTGTTAAACTGTTTATAAATAAGTAGCCCGTCGAGGCGATGTCGGGTGGCATTTCACGATCTCGGGAACATTCCGATATGGACGCAGAACCGGGTTGGGGCAAAAAACAATTACCGACCAATTATCTCTATGCGTTCCATGTTACGTTTCGTGCTAGGAAAAAGTTAACAATGCTGAGCTCTTTAGCTACTTTAGCTAGTTATCCTTAATCGCAACTCTACAATACAGAGGCTGCAGTAGTAGGCGATATATTCACAAAATAGCTTTTTATATCTTTACGTACCTATTTGTATGCATTGAAACTATTACTAGTTGGTAGTGATCTCGCCTACAAATCCGGTGGTACTGGGTTCGAAACCCGGTTAGGACATTTGTCATGTGTCATGAGTGTCAAGATTATTTTATCCCTTAGTTTTGGTGGTTTAGATTAGGTATGTATATCGTCTCCTAAGACCTAAGGGTCTTAGATTTGCTTTGGTTAGACTTAGGTCGATTTCTGTAAGATATCCCCAAAATGTTACTTTCTTATTCTCTTTCTTTAATTATGTTGTGAAGGTTATATTTTACTTTCTCCATTTATACTCAAGCAAAAAATATCTATACCGACCAGTAGTTATTTATAGACGAACGAGCGAAAGCTCTTGTAGTAGTAGGCAGCTTGTCAATAACACGAAATCGAGAGAGAAGTTGACAGACGAGCTATTGTGCGAGCTAGTTTCCTAGGAGACAAATTGCTTTAAAAACCGGCCAAGTGCGTGTCGGACTACGCACAATATAGGGTTCCGTACTAACACCTACTAGTCCACATTTAAAATCACTATCCAATACATTGAATCTAAAAAAGTCATATCTTAATAGGGAACTGACGGCACTTAAGACCTTTTGTTTGGGCAAGACAGTTTTTAAGCGAAAACTCAAAAACCGTAAGACCTATATTGTTCAAACCAAAAATCGTTGAAAGTATTTACTAATGGACACCACCTCAATTTTTTTCAGAATTTTAAACTTTATAGTTTGGAAATTAGAGGGGGGGGGTCACTTTCTATGACTTTGACAGCTAATATCTCACCAACGGTTGACTTAAATGGGTAAGTTTTTTAGAAACCTCCATATCATTTTCAAAGGCCTATCCATCGATATCCCACACGACTATGTGCGTTGAAATTTTTTTTTTCATCCACCCCTAATTTAATATTTTTTTGTAATATCACATCACTTTTATGTAGCGGTTCATAGAATACACCTCCCTACCAAATTTCATAATTGTAGTGCTTATAGTCTCCGAGTCAATCGGCTGTGACATACGGACGGACTGACAGACATGACGAATCTATAAGGGTTCTGTTTTTGTCATTTTGGCTACGGAACCCTAAAAAAGAGTAGGCATTGATTCATCAGTTACAAAATATAGGCATCGCATGAGTAGGCATTTGATTTTTGTTTAAATTACTTAGTACTTAATCATCTCAGAAACTGTAGAGAATATACAGGTATAAAATTGTGGGCAACATTTAATGGAATAACGCTTACATAATTATTTTTCTTTTGTTAGTAACTAATAAACTTTTCGGTGATTTAGAACTTCATTAATTTCTTTAATTTATGCCTTTGAAAATAATTTACATTTCCCCATTTCCTTGTAATTGAAGTTCTGAAACAGCGGGCAAACAATGATTCCGGCAAATGAAATGAAAATCCAAAACACTGTAGCCGCCAAAAAATAAGGGAGAGAGGAATAAAAAGATATTAAATTTGCATTCGACACTTGCCTACATTTTCTACTTAGCATTTTATATGCTCATGGGAACAAAACGTGTTCCGAAAGTTAAGAGGAATAAATGAACCAGCAGAAATTGAATTGCATACTTTTATTTACCTTCCGGGAGGTTTTTGATGTGATTCACATAATAAGCTACAGGAAGTAAACGGGATAAAGCCGTAAACCTTTCTAAATATATTTGTAGTTCGTTTACTGTGTAGTGTATTTTTGAAAGTTAAGTTTTATGCTAGTCGGAATAAGACAATATATTACTTTACCAATACCATTAGTACCAATTTATCAAATAATAAAGTCTATAGATAACATACGAAAAAGTTTATTCACTATAAATAAGTCTCAAATGCTTAAGCAATAAAAATATTTAAAATATGACTGCGGCCGTTAATACGTGCTTGCTGGTCTGAGGTGAACAATCGTTCAATTGTGTTTCAAACCATAAACCGAGATTTCAATTAGTTGCGTTCGTTATTACGGAAAAGCTGCTAAGAAGATCAGTTTAAATTGCGTCGGGCTGTGTAATTAAATTTGTCTTTTCTAGGCCTTGTTTTCCGGCATTTTGTAATTTATTATTTTACTACTTTCCGGTTTCACACTCACAAACAGGTAAAGTTTCTGTCAGTATTCGGCACTCTCGTCAATTACTTATCATTTTCAATATGAATTCATAGCAATACTCAAAGTTGAACAATGGGACGTCAAATATTGGTCTTAATTTGTCAAATATATACTAACTTTGTCAACGTGACGATATGACGATACCTTAACACTCTGTGCCGCGGCACAGTTGCGGCAGCGCCTGGTGACTGACGTTTCCCTCCTCTATTTATTTATTCATTTATCGTATAGAAATAAAAAAAAAACTTTTATTGATTTACACGTGGTAATAATAGTTAAATAACAATAACTTAAATAATATTAAAACTAAAACAGGCCCTTGCACCGGGCAGCTTTGCACCGAGGATGCTGGCGGCATTTCCTCGCTGTATCGCAATGCATCAGCATTACAACAACGTATCAACGTTGTGCAAGGAAGTCGCCAGCTCCTCGGTCACCAGTTAAGTCAACCAAACGCTTCACGATTTCAGTAAATTATAACTTGTGCACGCTGGGACCCCTATGGCAATTATTTCGTTCCAATCATGAGATCTTCGAGAACACAGTATGGTTGCCACGCGCCGGCCACAATCGCTTAATACTACAAAATAACATATATATTATTTAAATTTAAAAACTCATTTGACAACCAATTTATCGATTGCTCAAAATAAGGGAACGACTGTACTTTATGTGCACATCGCCAAACGTGATATTTTTAAGTAAGTCATCCTAAGTGCATTTTTAAAATTGAAAAGTTGCGGAAATGCATGGTTTTTTTGCGAAAATTTGAAAGTTTCCATACAAAATTCACTTATCGTCAATATCGTTTGAACTGTTTGAAGGCCATATGATCATAAATTAGGTCGGGAGGGAGGGAGGTCGGGTAGGGGGATGGGGGCATCTATCCCTATCCGCGTTAGCGTCGATTTTGGCCCAACAGATCTTTCTGAGCTTTTATAAAAAAAAATAACCTCGAAGATTAAGACGGGAGCTTCGCTTCGGTTCAGCTCCCGTATTAATCTTCTAACCTATCCGCATTAGAGTCGATTTTGCCCTAACAGATCTTTCTGGGCTTTATTGTCCGTATTTAGTATGAAAAAAATCATGTTTACAGCTTTACACTTAATATAATATAAAAAAAACATTAAAAAATAATATTGTAATAATTAGACGCAAAAACGCCACAAACTAATTTATACGTGCAAAAAAACGCACGCTAACTTTGACAGGAGCCATGAAATAGTGAATTTTGTATAGAAAGTTGGAAACTTTAATTTTTTTTCTCAGAAACTACTCATAGATTTTCTTAGACTTTAAAACACATTTACTTCACAATACTTTCTCACATAACTTTCGGACTAAGATTTACGATTTTGATACAATAGGCTATAGTAGCGTATATACGTAGGTACTACCTACAGGCTGTGCTGTGGTTTGAAACTAAAGTTTTTTACATTTAAATGATTATTCATCGTTTAAATAAATATACGTACCTATCTAATTTAGTTCAGTTCACCTTCAATTAAAAATTTAGAACAGTCGCATTTATTTCGTTAGTGTAGTGTTTTAAAAATTGTTATATAAAGTACCTGTACCTATATACATTTATGTAGACTCCCAAGGGTCCACGCAGAAGTAATGAACTCTTCATTTAAAATGTCTTATTTATTTACAGCTTTATTAATATGTGTCTCCGTTCAAGTCGTTTTACAAACTGAATCATACGTCAACTCATTCGCTATTCCAAACTATTTCAAACCAGATTCAAATGTTCCTTATTCATCTTCTAGCGGCCAGCACCTTGCACACCCATCAAAAAGTACCAATCCCATATTTATAACAATTAGTATGTTAGTAGAACATTGATAAATAAATGATCATAAAATATCACTCCTTACAAACGAATACAAGCAATGATTACTTCCCTAAAAGCCCGCAACCTGTATTCACACAAAACATGGTTTCTTCATTAACTTCTTCATGTTACAACAGTCTACACTTCACGATTATTAAAGATACCTCATTCTGTAAACTTGAATCAATCTTGAGTTATAACGTATGCACACAATGCACGTCGTTGGTTTATAGTAGTTCTAATTAACAATTGGATTATTATTGGTTACAATATGGCATTCGATGAATAAACGTCAAATATAAATTGCATCTGCCCACTGTTGAAATATCGATGCTATGTTAAAAATGATTTTAAAGTATAAATAATACATGTTATTATATTTTTGCTTCCGTTCTTAACGCTAAAAACGATCTGTTAATGATGTTTCATTAGTTACCTCTTCCTGTGGCCATACTTTAGGTCGTTAAATAAAAATAGTGGAGGGACATCTCAAAATAAACTACATCTGTTTATGGATTCTCCATCGGGCATTACCTACATTTAGGATCTGGACTGATTTTTAGTATTACTTTAAAATAAATTTAAATAAAGATCTTAAGTCAAAGTGACAGATATCGTTTTAAGCCTTAAAAGGTTATTTCCCTCGGCTCCATTAAAGGTCCCCTTGTTTTGATTGTGTCCTTGGCTTCAAAACGCTTTTACCATGGTAAATTAACAGTCGTTGCCTATCCATTGTCGCATACACAAATGACGGAAGTTACAACAGCAGCACGCGCCGTTGAGTCGCTTGAATGAGTTTAGGAGACACGTTTGATAATATATCTAATTAATTTGTTCAATGGTAATTATGTTCGAAAATTGCAAGGGCGCGTTTAAAATGTGTATTTATTACTAAACGGTTAATTAAATGCATGTTTATATTATTACTAATTGCACAATCGTTGATAAAAAATAATCTCATCGGTGTGCGTACTATATATTAAATGTTGTAATTTTTTTTTGTCAAATTTGTAGAAAGAAAGAAAGATTCATTTATTTGTGACAAACACATGACAATTACAAACAAAGACACCACTTAACGAAATGGCATGAAACGGTCACAACTCAGCGTAGTGCTAGCAGGGCCAGCGCTGGTCTTCCGTTGTGACCATTTGGTGAAGTCACGGCGCAGTGACGATACGCCGTGTACAAAAGAAGGCAACTAAAATATAAACGAACCTAAAACACACGAAAAACATTAATGACATAAACTACACTATGAAAAGACGCCTCATTACAGTTATGATTATTATGGGACAAAGAACACTAATTAGTTAGTCTCTTACAAATTAGTTTCTAAGCTATCTAAGTTAAAAGTTATATCAGTTTATAAATCCTATTAATATTATAAATGTGAAAGTTTAGTTGTTTGGATGTTTGTTACTGAATCACGCAAAAACAGCGGGACGGATTTTAATGAAACTTGGTAAACAACGAGCTTATAGGCTGGATTTACATATAAACTTAAAATATATAATATAATTTTATCCCGAAAATCATCCCTCCAAGTGATAAAATAGGGAGTGGAACTTTACGCGGACGAATTCGCGGGCAAGCTAGTGAACCTTTAATAATATCGATGATAACATTACCCGTTCAAGTAAAAGGATGATTGTGCGAGGACGATCATATTTTTTTATGCCCCAATTTGATAATATCCGACCTGTGAGGTTGTCATAAAGCAATTATTGCAAAGATTTTATAGCTTTTGTTTGTATTTTGTGTAAAGTGCATGATATTAGCTGTTGTTAACATAAGCGTTAAAAATGCGTGTCAAGTATACAGGTCACAACTTTGTGCGCAATTATCATCTTAATTAAGTGACAGTGTAAAATAACATACCAGGCGCGGATCCAGGATTTTGTTCAGGGGGGGGGGGGGGGGCACTTTCGAACTTTCCGAAAATAAAACTGACTTTTCATAACTGTTTATATTGTCAGAACGTATTTCCTACGGCAGGACATAGGCAATTGCCCTCCCCTGACACAGGCTTCAGGGGGGGGGCAATTGCCCCTGTTGCCCCCCCCCCCCCCCCCCCCCCCCTGTATCCGCGCCTGTAACATACTGTAGTTATAACAAACAATTGCCACCGAAGACCTTCTTAACAAGCTTAGGTAAGTATTATCTGAAATAACGTTTTTAAGTTTCATTGTATGATAAAATCTGCGATAATGATGCCCTGAATAAGATAATTTAGGACGCTAGAATAAAAATATACATATATATTAATATAGGTCAGTAAAACAAGGGCAGACTTTACAGGCGGGTGAAATTTGATTTGTTTTTATTTCATAATATCTATTTATTTCGTACTAAAAAAAAGATCGATAAGGCAACATTTTTCTTTTACGGCATCACAAGTTACACAATGTATCTAATCATGTTACGCGATGTGCATTATCACGAAAGACTTCATATGGTCACATAGTAACATGGACTCTATCGACTAATCCATACTAATATTATAAATGCGAAAGTATGTCTGTCTATCTGTCTGTCTGTTACCTCTTTACGCTTAAACCGCTGAACCAATCTAGATGAAATTTGGTATGGACATAGGCTGCTTTTTATTCTGGAAATCATCTCTTAAGGGCATGGAAGTTTGTATGGAAGAGCGATGACTAGATAAGCACCTGATATAAAAAAGTAGCAGTAAAATTCTATCGCGATGAACGAGTTCTACTTGGGCGAAGTAGAGGGTTAATTCTAATTGTTGAATAAATCTGACATCGACTAGTTAGTCGAAGCAAGACTCGCTTTAGTCTAGTTAGACTGAAGCGAGTCTTGCTTGCAAGAAGATCCTTCGAACATTGAATCGATATAGTTCCAGGGCACGGTTAGGCAACGGCCGCCGTGATGACATTTGAGCGGGCCATCGGTGAGAGGCGGCGTGCCGCAATGCCCGACCCGCGGCCGGTGCACTCAAACTGCTCTATTGTATATAGTCTGTACACTTACCAATAACCTTTTATGAGTACATAACTAGGAATCAATTTTAAAGGAAGCAAGACTCAATTAAAACAAACGCACTCAAAACCGTTCATCCGTTAGGGACTTACGATGCCACAAACAGACACGCAGATCTATACATATCATCATCATCTTCATCCTCAGCTTGCAGTCGTTCACTGCTGTACATAGTCTTACACCCTAATTCACGCCACCACACCCATGTTAAACTTATAACAGCCTTCTTTTGCGTTGCGCCTCGAGGGTTAATAAATAATATCAGTATCAATGGCGTGTCTAGCACTCGGGACGGCAATCCTGTGGGTGTCATCCAGTGGCGTCTTCGCGTGGCCAAAGACTGGGGTTGACACCCACTATTGTCGATGGGTGATGATGAGTGATGAACCACTTGTACGCGTGAATTAAATTGTAAGGATAGGTGTATTACAACACTAGTATTGCATAATGCCCTTTAGTAAACTTATTAATTACACCGTAACGCGGCTAATATAATGTTACCTTGTTAGACTAATTAAGAGTGTCTTTAATTATAATTAATTACGAATGAGAACAACCTCACACTTGCTCTGTAGCCTTTCAAAGATAAGGGTGTTTCTAATTATAATGGCGAGGGTGAATTATTAATTAGATGTAACGAATAGTCTCGGAAACTCCAGTAAATTATTATGTAGGTACCTGTTTTTTTTTAATTGGTTTTATTTGTTTCTTTGTTGTAGTTGTAAGTATGTATCTTGTATACCTATATCTACCTAAAATAAAAATATATATAAATTAAGAATATAAACATTAATCTGGACACTAACAGGTACCTATTGTAATTAAAGAAATTTCACCGAATTCAAAGGTAAGGTTAATATTTTATTTCTAAGAAGTGCATATTTAAAATTGTTTTTTCTGAACGTAACTTAATCGCATATTATATAATTTATACTAGTATTTTCAACACATTTACTCGTAACGTGGCTGTTATTAGGCTCATAAGCCAGGATATTAAACACCGTGAATATATTAACTATTCCTTGATTCCTACTAAAATATAAAGGTAATACTTTGATAATACTACATAATACTTACTTAAATAATACTTTGTAAAATTATTTATTTTTAATAACAATTATTTTGAGTTCGTTTTATAGCGGACAGGTTGGACTGTCCATATGTGAGACACTGTTGTGAGATACATATTTCCAAGAGTACATACTTTGTATAACGGTTAAAGTGACAAAATATACTGTCGCTTTAATTGTTATACAAAGTATATTATATAATATCTTTAAATTAGGTACTAATACTAACAATAATAAGATAAGATAATAATAATGATTTTTACTAAAAATATTATTGTATGCTCGTAAGTCACATGTTACTCGAAATAAAAAAATTCTATTCTATTCTATTGGATAGGAAAATATTTATTTTATTATATGTGTAGTCGAAATATCTAATATTTATTAATACTATACGTTGCAATGAAAGTTTTTAGAGCTAGTCACTTAGTTGCAATTAAAAACAAAAATGTTATTTATAAATTTAACTGTTTGGAAACATTATGGAGTATATTTCATTCGTTTATCATTTGTTTTTGGCATTAAGCGGCAAACTGAAAATTGTTTGTTTCACGTTAAGATGAATTTAACGGGAGAAAATAATAGTGCATTTTTTATAGCTTTGAATTTCATTCAAGTCAACGAGATAGTTATGAAAGACTCCGATTTGCCTTTCACGGTGAAGCTCCATCCCGCGCGACTGTTTATATCTACACAAAAACATTCCCTCATACTAAATTACAATCAATAACTTGCTAGTTTGCTTAGTTTTTATTTTATAAAATCCTGTACTGAAAGATTTTATAAAAGAACAATTTATTTATTCAGTCACTATTCGCTATACAAATTGCGATTAAGTATGTCGATTCCGCGCACTCACGTCCGTAAATTACATGCGCGCAGTGATGACACCGACGCGATATGCACTGCTACCTCGGAATGCAATCCTCATAAATTTGCCCATATAATAGCAGCAAATTACAGAAAAAATGCCACAAACAGCGTAATTGATACAACCGTTTATGTTGTGAAATGACAATATCAATTAGTTCGAACGTCGCTTACTCTGTGTCTAGCGAATGTTGCGGATTTTAGCGCCTTCGTTATTACGGAGGTTAAAACGAGACTTATCTCTATTTAACCCCCGACGTGCAAAGCAAAATAGGGGTGTTATGAGTTTAACATGTGTATCTGTGTTTCCGTCTGTGGCATTGTTCCTTAACGGATGAACAGATTTCAGTGCGGTTTTTTTAAATCGAAAATCGAGATGGTCCATTAGCTCTATGT
Organism: Epiblema foenella; assembly: GCA_963556455.1. NCBI lineage: Eukaryota > Metazoa > Arthropoda > Insecta > Lepidoptera > Tortricidae > Epiblema > Epiblema foenella. The sequence goes on from OY747102.1 coordinate 14,632,120, forward strand.
TTTTTGTCCAGTATTTTTTTTTAAATTTCTAATTTAATTCGCTTGTTTTGTGATGTCAAACAATAGTTGACATATTACGGAGTAAGGCCCACGATTCCATATGTTTTGTTTCAGGATTTAATTTTTGTACTAGACCAGTATAAGTAGAAATTATGTTACATGATTCACAGCATGTACTATTTTCACGTCTTTCTCTTTCAAAATCAGGTCAGAGACATCAAAGTGGAAATATTTCTCTTTCGACCGAAAAAATTCATTAAATTGTAGGTAAGGTAAATTTCCCAGTGCTCGACACCTTAGTGCCGAATTCATAAATCGTCTCTCTGTCATCTTGACATAAGGTTGAAAGTGCCATGTATTGGGTCATAGTCGAGCTCAGGAACGTTTACCTTATATGACGGATGAAATACCGCGGTGATAGACAAATAACACAAATAAGTAAAAATGGTAATATTATCACCCTATTAACCAAAAAAACACGCGTCGAAGGGTTCGAAGTAATGTTACTAACCTATAACCAATAATATTGTAATTTTGAATAAATTAACCCAATAGAATTCGAAATTAAGTACATTATTCGTACACCATACAAGCTGAATTGAATAATTCCAATCAACTTATACGCGCGAGATACGTGTCCTATTTCTATTTATCAGGTCAATGTGCCAATACACTTGAGAGGGGATCCGCGAATTCGATAACCCTAACCAATCCACTTTACGAGAGCTGATAATGGAATGTTTTGAATTAGGAACTTCTAGCTCAGGTATTTCAGAAAATTTATTGCCCATATACTTACCCCAGTTTGAGTTAAATGCGCTTTTAATGGACTTATACATTAAGACGACGGATTAAATTACTTCAAACTTAACTTTACGAAAATTCGGCTTCAAATAATGCTTTACTTTTTGCCTCAGTGTCTGGTTATAATTTTTGATAAGGCATTCCAATCATGGATATGCCAGTTTAGCGGTCCGTAGATTATTCAGTTTTTACTGTCAGGAGTTTTGAACATACACTTACATACTTTACAGTCTGTTAATGTTGCAAATAGTATTAAAATTTTGTTGACCCACTTTGTTAAATTAGCTTATTGTATTTAATATAGGTGGGATAAAAAATGCAAAACATTGACTAAACGAACAACTGAAATTCTAAATTGGGCTTGCAAACTGTCATGGTGTGGCAGACAGCACAGCAATGTAAAACGGCAATGGGACGAAAGTAAGTGGGATAATTTTTGTTTCGATTCTGTTTCGTTACGGTTAAATTAGAACCAAACAAATCCTTTTTTATACTGTCTCGAATGGTCTTAATTCGACTTGGTTTTAGGTCACGGGCGAGTAAAATACAAAGTCATCTTCCCTGCCTCGCCTTTTAAACGGTTTGTATAGGTGTGGACGTTGGGAAGGTTGAACTAAACGACCCAGCTGAATGCCCAAGGTTATAATCTATCAACTTCTTGACACATTTAACAAAAGACTCAGGGCATTGATAATCTTAGTCCAAGTACTTTAGCTTTAAACTAATTGCCTCCCTACAATCAAACGAGAATTTTATACTTATTTATTTGTTTGTTTGTGAATGGGTTTTTGGAAACGGTTTTGACGATAAGATTAGCAAGACAGTGGTTTGGAGGCGAAAAACCCGTTTTCTCCCGAAAATCACGAAAAATTTCCTTTTAAAATTTAGAATACCAAAACTAGTAGAATGTCCTGTATTCTGTGTAGGCTTCTTCAATTTATAACTTTAATAGTATTCTGGCTTTGTATTTATGCTAAGAAAATGCTTACCTATTGCAACAGTTCCTAATAATTTCGCTATATAAATTTACCTATATAAACACGGTAGCAGACGGGATGAAATGTTAAAAATAGCTACATAAACTTCAGATAATTTTAATATATCTGCGAGGATCTTGCTCTCAGGCTGGCGAGGTGTCCCTGTTATTATAGCGTTAATGTCTCCCTAATGCGGCACAATTTCCGCGCCGGCCGACTGACGACTTCCTTTCATATCGGGTAGGTACATTAGTGCTTGCAAAATAAAGATAAAACCACTTTCCTCTAAAGAAGTCATTAATATGAAAATTGGTGGGAACTTTATTTTTTACACCGAGCCCACAACATTTTTTTGCAGTATTTTGCAGTATTTACTTAAATTAATCTATTGTTTTTTTTTCAAATAAATAAATTACCGGTCAAGGGCGAGTCCGACTCGCGTACTGAGGGTTCCGTACACAGATGGGTACCGGTACCAACCCTATTGTTCAGGAAAATCTCAACAACATGGTGTAGAAATTGAACGCCATGGGTACAGCGCCATCTATCGACGAATTTTGTTACAAATTTGAGCGACTGAATAACTTTATATGTATGGTAGTTTTTCAAGGATAATTCTTTAACACGTAAACCGATTTCAATTTTTTTTCTTTATTTGAAAGAAGGTACTTTCAGCATAATCTCGTAGGAATACATGCAAAGGTGATTAAATTACAAACTTAGTATGGAACTGTTTTCCGGATGATAAAAAAACGAAAAAGTAGATAGAGCAATTTTCCTGTAAAATATACATTGATATCAATGTTATGTATACGCTCGCGGACAAAGAATACGGATTGGTAAAATACCGTCATGCTTCCTAAAAGAGTGCAAGGTTCTACATTTTTTTTATCGTTATTTAATTTTACATCTAATCTGTAAAAATAACAGTAAAAAAAACCGGTCAAGTGCGTGTCGAGCCACGCACAGTGTAGGGTTCCGTAGTTGCCCGTCCAACACATCACCGGTCATAATGCGGAATTACGGACCCGTAGAAGGGTTTTTACTGATCTTAGTACTGATGAATTGATGATGTACTTTTTTGAGATGTTGTGTTGTATACATATTTTTGCCCTTTACGGTAATGTCTACTTAGCTGTGATAGTTTTCCTTTTAAATTCCTCGTATATACTACTACCATGATTTTTTTCACATGCCTAGTAGCCACCGTTTAGCTGGCAGGGGGGTGGGGGGATATACTTGACCATAGCAAAAATTATCACTTCAAAGCTTAATATCATGCCAACCGATCCTTGAATCAAAAAATGCTTTTATAAACCTTATAATATTTTTGAAAGAGCCATCCAACGATATTCCACATGATGGGGGTTGGAAGAAAAAAATTGCACCACCACTTTACACGTAGGGGAGGTACCCTAATAATTTTTTTTTTAATGATTTTATTCCACTGTTTTGTCGGTGTCATTGGTATGTATACTCATACCAAATTACAGCTTTCTAATACTAACGGTTACTGAGAAAAGCGGGGGACGGACAGACGGACATGGCGAATCCATAAGGGTTCCTTGTTTACTACGGAACCCTAAAAATAGCATTTCCAGGTTTAAATTAGACTCATAAAAAGCCATTATAAAACACATTAACGGAACGAGATATCGCAAAAATCGTCATCGTTGGATATTGATATTTTTATGATAGGTTCCGGAAATTGATACATAATACAGCTTTACGAAGAATAGAATGTAAATAAAACTAATGTAAAATGTATAAAAAACCTATTGCGGTTGTATTTAAGTTAAGATGGCCCGAATTTTTGTCTTCGAGTGTAGTAATAAAACTAACAAGGTACTGCTTACTAGCTTAATGCTTGAAACATAAAACTGTAAAACAATATGTTTATCAGACTGAAATGTAACTTCTTATCTGGATAATTTATTTAACAATTTGTCTTAACTAAAGGAACAGGCAAATACTCGTATACACGCTGATAATTTGTTAAAGGAACTTTTACAATCAAATTTATTCCACCCCGTTACGATAGCGGGAGCTCAGTTAGGCTTCTTATCAAAGTCCAAAGAGTATTTAATTTTATCGCTTTTGTATACTAATGAGTTAAAATGTTTAAGTACATCCTTCCTTGAATGAAAATGCGCCCCATTTTTATATACATAGTCCTCTTCATCTCTTTTGATGACATCGACCTCACAGCGACCAGCCATTTAAATAATTTTGACTATTATCAGCTCTCCCATGAAATGGCTGGCTAGGTTAAATTTGATGTTTTTGCTTGCTTTATAAACCAATTTTGCGGGTACAATTAAGCTCTTATGAAGAAAGTAAAAAAGTAGCCTACGTATGGATGTAGGCTACTTTTTTAAAAAATTACCTTTGAAGGGAGGATGGGAATTGACGCAGATCGCAGATCTAATGGTAGCGGGGGTAGAGCTAACTTAGTACTGTCCAATACCTAATAATTTGTAAGCAGAACTTTGGCTGCAAATTTGGCCAATTGACTAATTATTTTATGGTGCCATTTGAATCAGTTTTTAAAGACGATCTATTTCTATATGGGAGCAACTACAATAAGAGTAAAAATAGGCAAAAATTATGGACTAGCTTGACACTAGCGGACCCCGAGACGGCTTCTACTATGACGTCAAATACAAGTTAACTAACTATTGTATGGGAAAATAAGGAAATTGAATGTTTTAGGCTCGGTTTTATAAAGATTAGACCTTATGTCGGTTTGTTATGTCAAAAAATGTACTGAGTTACTGAAATTTGATCTGACATTTGGTCTAACGGATCTTTATAAAACCCGGACTTAGTCGTATTTTTCATTTTTAGATAAGGATTGTATTGGTATCTTATATCTGACTTTTCGACGATAACGAAAATACATAATTGTTTAAATATTTGATGAAATCTCATATTTTTTTATGACTTATAAAAAATGTGATTTACAATTCATATTTTGATGATTTTTCTATCTATATTTTATAGTGAAATCAGCATGTTTTACATTTCAACATGTGGAAAATACCAAGTTGTAACTACTTGTGCGCCCAAACAGCGGCTGTACATTGTGAAGTTGGCAGGTTACAGAGCGTCTTCATGGCCCATTAACGTGGTTCCGCACTCGACCTGCTTGCCATTGTGTCTTCACAATGCAGCGACAAATCGAGCCCGTGTTGTCACTCCACTTGCCTTACGACACAATATAAGGGTCAATTATGAACTACATCGACTTTTCGAAATACATGCAAGCAGACATATTGTGCAATATCCTGTCGATGTAACATTTTACAATGCGTTGTACTTTTTATGATTTTTTTAAGATAACGAATAATTTATTGTATTTTTTTATTTTAGTCGCCACGTAAAACTTGACCATAAAACAGATCATGCTAGTTATGTTGTTAAATACTTTAACAGCGCGCCCTCCACACTTGTTTCGTCGTGATTATTATCGAATAGTTCGTGATTAGTGGAGCCTGAATTTGGCGGCATTCATGCGTGTTTGTAAATTATACATTGCGTATACGTGCCTGCCTCATGTGGTGTAATGTAACCTGTGTTTCGCGGAATGTGTAGCCATTGTAGTGGGTACTATTAAATGGTTTGACGTAAGCGTTCCTATTCATTAAAATATTACTTCCTTTCATGTCCTGCAATGCATCCTTATACGTCTACGACTATAAATATCTGTAACAATATATTTGGCTGCTTTGATTGCTAGTAACTATGAAAGATGTTAAGACAACATAGACAGAAGAACATTTTGTTTTGAATATTGTTTCACAACAAAAATGACCCTCTAAATATGAGATCGCGAAAGTGCTTACATAATAGGACCCCCGAGATTGTTCATTGTTTGTTGCCCATATTGTATTGCAAAACAACGCTTCCTCTAACGCGCTTGCGATAGCACACATTTTGGTGACATCAAAATCAGCCTCAAACCTCTCAGTCATGCCTACTAAAAGACAATGTATTCTCAGTAAATTTGTATGTACCTAAACAGAAGTGCGAATAACAACATAATGTGCTAAATGCGTACTGGCTTCATCATTATTACGCCATATTCTGAATATGCATAAGTATTTTTATTTCCGTTGTAATTACCGTTGTAAATAAGATTACCTGTTGTTTACACAACATTTAGTATGAGTTTCGTTCATAAGGGCTCTTGTGAATGACGAGGGTCTGAAACGTCCTCTCCAAGTCATTGAGAACGTGAAGTCGGTTTGCCGGGAAATTGAACTCGGCCTGCGGGTCGCCTGGGCCCCGTGAACCGAACCCCGATTGCCGATTTACTCCAACCAACTTGTGGACTTATAGCCATAATAAATTTCGTCGGGGGAGAGCTACGATTTTAGAAGTAAATTCCCAGATTTCACATTTGAATAATTCAGAGGAAGTTTTTTATCAAACAACCGATTATACTTGAACGAATAACGAAGATGGCCGAAATGGTCCATGTAATTTTTGATTGGCTGCCTACGGTATATTTTCACTGATCGTCAGGACCAGCCGATTTACCTTGATCTCCCCTTTAACATAAACAAGGATTATTACGAGGTTTCTGCATGCAGGACGTTGGCTTTTAACTCCATTGATATAATAATGACTATTGAGCCCTAATGATTATCTAATTACCTATATCACCATATCTGTAGGTACCTTTTGCTGTAAAATATATAGTGTGATATTTTACTACATACTTAAATACAATGTCTATTAGGTGCCTACCTCCTCCCGTGTACTATTTATAAAATCCCTACAAACTTGAGTTTTATAACCCAAACCAGCCGAAGGTTACGAATGTTTCCGGTGTTCTATGATTAACAGCTCCATTGTGGTCTGTAAGATGAAGAATTGTAAAATATGACACTAAATTAGCTTTTTTACTGGTTAGCATCGAGTGTGAGTAGAAACGCCAATTGTTGCTGCAGCTTGAGTTATCTGCGCAGTAATGTGGGTACCTAGTTGAAATTGAGATGAAAATTTGTAGAATAATTTCTACCATATTACTTAGGACAAAATGCATGTTATTTACAAATGTATGTTCTCGTTATTTTTGATGTGGATCTGCTTAATTTATTTTACCCTGAAACATAGAAGACACGATTGGCAATGTGAACAATGATTTATTCAAAAATAAGTCACGTTGGTTATGTATTTATATTGACCAAATCTAATCAAAATTGATATATCCTTTTTACGCAATTGGGTACTTAAGTATGGTTTTAAGTTAGCCTTTTTTAATCAGCGGCTTCTAATTAAATATCCGTAATTTTGAAGAAATTGATTCGGTTACAAAAGTTGTTAAGCTGATTGCCGTTTTTATGATTCCATTAACAAATGAGGCCGGGCCTGTATTCCATACGCGATATTTGGTAGAAGGAGAAATATCCCCACTTTGATATCCCAGTCGTTAAGGTTTCTGAGACAGAAACATGCCATGGGGACAAGTTCTCTTCTGTCAATATGTCATATACATATGTAGGCAGCGGCACTAAGAATATGCATGCGGAATGAATAATAATTAAATGTCACTATGTATATGTATATGAGTTCTTGATGCAAAGGTTGTCCATTGCAGTCCAACGCGGCAACGCTGCAAGCGTTTTGGGCACCTTTGCACCAGGAATGACTCGGGGTGGGTTATTAGATTAGAATAGGTTAAGTTTCGTTTTTAATTATTTGTTGTATTTATATTTGATTTATTTGTGATTAAAAATGTATATGAATAGTAAACCATCAAATTATGTCAAAATAGTTTAAAATCTTAAAAAGATATAGGTAACACTTGAAAGTTTCCAAAAATGATGTAAGTAATTTTTTTTTATTGAATATAAGTAAGTAAATTAAAAACCACCATCAGGATTCTTATGTTATACTTAATAAACAAAAAAATGTACGACAACAATGTATATAAAAGCAATATTTCACGACCAAAACAGCAAATTCCTCGGTTTTCCATACAATCATAATACGGGCGTATAATGACGTCACATTCTTGTCTTTTGTGTTATCCTTATTGTAGTTTTTCCATATACATATTTGCTCCTCTCTAAAAACTGGTTCGAATGGCAAGATGAAAAACATATTATGCACATATTCTGTATTGCGGAGGAACATTGTTACTGCCTTTAGGTGTTAATAAAATTAAACAATTATAAAGCATGTTCTTTTTAAATAAGTCTTAAAACATTAACCGTAAATAATCTTATTACTTTACTTACAGTCATAAAATGACTCGCGCTAAATTACGTTATGACGTGGAAACACCTAGGGTTTCGTTCCCTTCCCTAATTCTTTAATTTTCTTCTATTATAAATTATCCGATTTTTTATCCCTTCAGTTGGTCGGGACTAGTTTTCTGGTATGGTACGGCTACATTGTAAAAGCATTTTCGTGTTAAGGAATAGCAGTGTAAGGACTTCCCCTGTACGAAAAATACTGTCTCTCCGGGAAAATGGGTACCTATGTTGTTTGTGCGAATGTCTTGTTTTAAACAAAATAAAGGCAGCTATGTGAACAAAATTGGTCTTCACACATTTTTATATCTGTACTGATTTGTTTTGATTATTTGTAACTATTTCCAGGAGCATAATTTTTGTTTAAAATGTGTTTAAGTATAAACTTGTAACCCAAGTAATACTTATTTCTTGAATTAACTAAGTGGACACTGATACATAAACACACGAAAAGATCAGCTTTCTAAGTGGTTACAGCTATTACGCTAAGCAACCATATCTAACAACTGCTTTTATCTGTATTAAACGGCCACAGTAGCTAGCAACGACATTACAGCACATTATCCACATTAATCTTCAGGTATAAGAAGGCTCCATAGCCGTATTAAATGTCGCTAACACCATTCATTTAAGCTTATCAGCCAAACACTACAGTTATTCACATTTTACTCCTCAGGTCAACCAGTATAAGCCAGGCATCCAAACATGTGTTGTTATTACTAATCGTGGGTCCAAGTTATACTAGTGTTAACGGTAATGTGAGGTAAAACGATTTGAGAATAGCATAACAGTTCCCTGGTACTGATAAGGAGACATTAGTTAGCGTAGTCCGCTGATGGTGTAAACTGAGAAGATTCCTTCTAAGAAACAAGATATTGTTGACATGACATGTGTGCTTGCGAACATTATCTCCAACTTGCTAGGAGAAATTTAACAGGCGTGTTTTAGGATGAAAAACAGATTGCTGATTCTGTTAATATTGCCATCCTGTCACAACTGTGTTCTCAAGCTTTTTTTGTTAGTGTGACATGTTTATGTTTATTTTTCACCTACCTACCAATTAGTGATAAATATGAAACAGACGGAAAACATGAAAAATCTTTTCTTAATCCATGTTGGTCGCTTGAAAGTACAAATAATAAGATACAATGTAGGTTAGCATCATGATTTGTTTTATAAGCAATCTTTATGCATGGGTATTGTACTGAAGTCTCTGAAATTTTAAAATAAATATTGAATTTAAAAATCCTACTTCAAGCAATTTAACACAATAAACAAGAGTTGCACATACATATTTAATGTGCCTATGTAAAATAAAATTTTCATAGGTTATTTCCGTAAAATAGTGGAGAATATGAGTCACCGTAAAAGTGTAAAATTTAAACGTTCAAAATTATGTTCGAGAGAATTAATAGGCTGGAATTTATACAAGGTTAAAACCGTCGGCGAAGCTGTGGGCTCTATTGTTATACCTATACAGTATAGGTATATTACTTATAATAACAGAATTTAGAAGAAAGATGCAAAGGACGAGTATACCCTTTTTAAAATTATACTTTAAAAACAATGAAAATTTTCTATAACTCACCGAACATTAAGTCTGTTGCTTTAGTTAAAGTGTTTTGGCAGATAATGCAGCACTGATGACGAGATCCATGAGGAATAGAAGGGACTCCTCAAACATTTTTTACACAGCTGCTCAAAATGAGGAGTGTAATAATATTTCCAGGATTCATGTATATACTTATAGGTGTTTTTCAAGCATTTACACACCAGTAACCACCTCCCAGTCGAATTGACGCAACCTCTCAAATATTGTCGACCCACTTCTAGCGATTGAGATTTTTTTACATGACTGCCCTTTTTATATCTTTTTTTCTCTAGTAACCAACGAATTCGCTTTCGGGGTGGCTTGGCCAAGTAATAAATTGAAGAATCAGGTTTTTATTGTAAAGAGCTTATTAGGGTTCCGTTGTAAAGAAGCTTTACATATATTAATTTTTGGATGATTGTACTTAAAACAGGTCTGAGGAAGGCTGACTGTTGTGATTACGCGGAAAGCTGTTCTTCACCACCGCTCTGCAAGTGTAACATGATATATGTAACCTGATAGGATGAATAAATGAACACTGAAATTAGATACATCTCTTTGTAGTTGACTGTACCGTACTTATCACAAAGGTCTGTGTACTGTGGGCACTGTAACGTAGAGTATATATTGGTCAGGGGTCGGCAAACCAAAGAGCCAATATCAGTTAAAACATAATTTTTTAGATATCTGAGAGATGATCACCGCAAACCTCGGTTTCAGGTATTTCACTGTACTTTTAAGGAGACCTTGAGGAGCCGTAACTGGCTCTTAAATTAGCTATTATTTACCGTATAGGTAAATTATTTAATTATTAAAACTCAGGGCTGATTTCGGTAACTAGACAAGTGATAGGTACTCTCACAGACCAGATAACCTAAAGACGTCGCTTTGCGCAATTATTTCATTAAAACCGATGCTGCCAAAAATACAGGGGTGCGGGGGACGCAGCGAGCGCTTACCGTGCCGTGATTTGTCGAATGAAGGTCACTTGAGCGTCAGACGATAATGGCTGCCGGCCGCTAGAGATGAACGCGTTAAATAAATATATTATCAATAGTATCGATGATTAGAAATATTAAAATTCTCTGCAAGTATGTGACGGTATGGTATTTAAAGTGCCGAGAACATATGACACTGCTTGGAGAAGGAAACCAACCATGTGATCGATTTGTAGCATTGATCCACATTTCTTTTATGTTTAACCTAAAACAAAGGATGCACATTTTAGTAAACATGTTTAGAATGCTTTATCATGTAACACCAGTTTGAAAAGATCATATAGGTTATTCATCCCGTGTTGCAACGGAAAATTCGATCATAGATAATTAGATACGGCACACAAATACTTTGCCAACATAATAGGTATTTTTTGTAAATTACTTGCGATGTATTGCATCTTCCGTGAATTATCTTATCGATATTAAATGAACACATATTATGGACATCACTAGTTCGCACTAAGCAATGCAAGGGGTGATAGACAAGGAAGGAGCGATTATTCCGCGCAGCATGGCAGAAAGAGACTTTCTTAAAAGACATCAACGAGTACCTACAATGCTTTCGCTTAAATTAATTTGTAATTTTATTAAAATCTACTTACCTGTGAAATGAAATACCATTTTTTTGCACACCAGATGTTTTAGTGTTATTTCCACACAATTTAACACAACAATAATGCATTTTGCATCACTAAAACCACGTCAAAACTTTATTTTAGTGATAGTCTTACTTGCACGGAAGCCGTCTGTAAACTGAAGTTAGCAACGGGGGCGTGTCTCAAACATAGAGTGAATTCACCATATGAGTGGCAGAGGGGGTCGCCCGACTACGCGACGTCTTTAGGTTATCTGGTCTGTGGGTACTCTTAACCATAAATGGGTAAGTAAGTATATTATTATAAAGTCAGCCAAGAAAGTGGTCTAGTTACAATTTTTCGACTCTATTATTTGTATAATAAAGTTAAAGTGGTAAGTAACTCAATTTCCTTGTTTTAATATAAAAATAATCTTATAGACAGCAATGCAGATCACGTGACTTAATCGATTCGCTTCCGTCCCATCAATTTGTGCGATTGGCGGTTCTCAGTTCTTACTCTTCCACGTAGATTATTCTATTGTTTTCTATACAAACAGCTGAAGCGAAAGTTTCTCACGTAAATGGATCTATGATTGGCATCAGGCGAAGAAATCATTTGAAAATGATCACGGTATTAAATCATTACCTCCGTGTTATGCCATTAAGGTTTATTATTTAAAGGCAATGAGAGTAATCTTAGGGAGGAACAGCCTACTTTATAACTCAATCAATGAATGCTTCTTGCTGGTATGTGATAAGTTACATTTCCTCCCTACCTGCTGTGTATTTATCTAACTGGAATCATTTTTTGTGACTAATAGTAATAATATACTTAGAGCAATAAATCATTGACATATAATCAGTATCAGAAACACAGTGATTTTTAAAAATGCAATGGGTAGTTCTTATCGTTATCTACGATTAAGTAGCTGTGGGTTTTGGTTGTATGGATATGTATGTTGGTCTGCAAGGTAGGTATCTGTAAATATAGGCCTTGTTGCCTGATAAGTGATGAAAATAAATAAATGTAACAAATATCTTCAAAATTTTACCCAAATCAAATCAATTCTTCTAGGAAAGTTAATGTTTAGCGGTACGGCTAAAAGCGCCATCTTTAGCGATACGTTTCAAACTGGTAACAGTAACACCATGGTAATTTTGTAAACTGAACTTTCCATACAATTCTATTAGTTCCAGTAATAACAGCTATGTGGCGCATCTTGGTTAAAGCGTCCATATATTGCATTTACCTTCAGTATAAATGGCTAGATGGCGCCTAAAGCAAACATTAATTTTATTTTGTGTTACGATTGCTAGATGGCGCTTTCTATCAGTTACGTAGAATCTTAAGAAAATACAAGTACAGGTGGGGATAAAAGTGTTAAAATATTTAAATTATATAAATAAACCTTGAGGTGAACATGTTGGTAGTCTAATTTAACCTCAATAGGTTGCATTTCAGAGCGCGTGGCGCAACAGGCTCCAAAATGGCCGTAACAATTTTCCATGCTTTTTGCATCAAAAATTGTTTACCAAGTTGTGACTATTATTTTCATTTACAAAACCATCCATATTAAACGGAGGCATAATAAAACATGAGATAATATTTTGAATAACATTTAATCAATCTTCATAATTGTAATATCATCCGTCCATTGTAAAATTATTTCCGCTGGATTAAACTAAAATGAATCATCTGTTTTTACATCTTTACATTCATTACCTAAAGTAAAATTGTTTTGATAATTAGGTACTAATTTGAACTACCGCTTATTTAATTTATGTAGTTACGTTTGTTACAGAAACTTTGTAGCAGGAATACCTAAACACAGAAAATTATCTTCTACTTTGCCCAAATGTTATTCACTTAATAATAAAAAAACTTTGGAAGTATATAGGTACACTTCGCTTTTCTGCCACTGAACGTCCAAAATAAGACGTAAGTATGTAGGTGCTTAACGGACTATGGCCTGTTTGCACACTGCGAAGTGCAAGTGCGAATTTCATACATTTGCTGTCAAGTGGTAAAGTATTAAATGCATGAACCTCGCACTTGCATTTCGCAATGTGTAGGGAAGTAAACGGGCCATTATGATTAAGACAGGTAATACTTTTACAAATTAGTGGGTTTTGTTGGACATCTCTATGGTGAAACTTAATTTACTCCAGCGGATCACGAGGTATACTACAGAACAATTGAATAGTGCATCATACTGCCAACTACTAAGTCTTATTGCACGTAATTATAAATTCTAAATAATGAAATCACTAACAATACTTAATCTATAATAGCCAAGACAACGTCTGTCAAATTTCAAATGTTTTATTTACAACAAACATTTCTAAACTGTTTGAAATTGGAATGATGGGCATGGAAAATAAAAAAGAGTGCATTCGAAGTATTCCTTGTCCTTTAAAATCCATAATAAACGAATGAAAATGTTTGACATTTTCTTTCTAGCAGAGCCAATGAAAAGAGGCGGAAATTGATAAAAGGTAAGCGAGACGATTTTAAACACAAGGTACTCAAAAATGCCATATATAAGGCACATTGTTATGTTACGAGACACAAGCCCACCAAAAAAATTCAAACGAGTTTTCAATATTCTACCATCAAAAAACCTAAAGTGCAAAGTTTGTGTGCAAATATGAAAACAAGTTCGAGTTTAATGGGTGGACGTTGCTTGAGCAGCAATTCTTTCTTGTTTCCTACAACGTGACACGCTCTTTGCGTGCCAAAACGAGTAGTATTATATTTTTTGGGGTCATTTTAATGTGTTTGTAATGAAACAAAAATGAACCAAAAGAACAGATAATATTGAATTTATAAAAAAAGTTTTTGAAAAAACGTAGAATCAGGTACAGTGATTAGCAAATATTAAGAAAAGTGTTTCATGTTTTCAGGAACCAATGATTAAACAGCATTGAAATGAGTCTTCTACTCTACCTGTATCGTGAAGGTGTCATGAGTGTTTACTACATATTAAGTACCTATTACGTATGGCACATACAACATACTATCTCAAAACTATATTAAATGGATATTGTAATATAAAATTCATGCATTGTGTAGAAATATAAAACGATGATAATTCTATTTCATAATGTCAATATTTGGATACATTCATAAGGCGTATTTTTGATGATGATGATAAATAAACACTTACATATTATTATTCTTGTTATACATACATATCTGTTTAAATGATTTGATTATTCTGCGATTTCATTCTTAATAATAACATAACAGCAATAATATTTACAGCATAAATATTCAGTTTACTTATTCTTCATCATTGAGAAGATCTGTACATGACTTCGCTTTGGTAGTTCTGAAAAAAAAAGCGTGATAAATAAGTGCCTGTAACAACACATCAAACACTATATTAATATCAGGTATGATAATATAATAGTAGTTAATGCAACTGATACATAATGCATAATGATCTACAGTTGAATACACTACTTTATCTACATCCATATATTAAATCTTGTTCCATGTGGGCGCGTATATTGTAAAACTGATCCTTACCTACGGGTTTAGAACATATTAAAGAGGATTTACTACCTATATAAATAAAATGTTTTACTGCCTGACTACGAGTATGTATCAGGGATGTAACAGATGTGGTTCTGTCGGAAGGGAAAGCAGAATCAGATGTTTTAAATTTAGTTAGTTGGAACCAGAAACTAAATCGGAACCGAAAACGAAAGCGGATCCAGAATCGGAGCCCGAGTACGTGGACGAGATGTTAAGGGTAGGTCTAAGCTGTGAATATAGGTGCATAATGTTCACAGTGTACTTCTCAGACTTCATACCGCCGACATATATGAATAGGGATTTTTAATGTAATAACACTGCTAAAACAAAACAAATACAATTAGTGCAGCATAATACTAACTGAGGATTCTTTGCTCTCCGACAGACCCTGAGCTCGATTGGCCCATTGCGCACCGCCTTGAAGAGAGCCAACGCCTCCACGTGCGCTAACTCGTGGCATGCCTGCCCATTCACCGCTAGCACCTCGTCTCCTGAAAACAAATTAAACTTGTCAACGTAAATAATTGAAAATCATGTATTTATGAATGCGTGATACGAAGAATGCGAGACCTTATCAGACCGACATAGGGAAGTTACAGTGGACAAGAGCCAATTTGTACCGAAATGCGGAAATAGACCTAGTTTAGAGGTAGATAGATTGAAGAAATATGTTATGATAGAACTGTTCTACAGCTATGAAGATTTTTTTCAACCTATCACTGACAATATGGCATAACATACTAACTTAATGTTAATAAAAATTTAGAATGCGAATCCGAAAAATGTAAATAGATGATGATTTATAATTATTATTTAAAATTGTATCATTGTAATTATTTTTGCTCACATAACTATATGTTAGTTAGGTATTATTATTGATAATTTCTTTATCCTGTGTGACCTGTAACAATTGTTATAAATAAATATTTGTATTTGTGATAGAGCCCAGATAGGCAATAATGGATGCGGGTTAAAAACCTGCCGAATCGAAACTTTTCGTTCAATTTTAGTTTCAATACTAACAAAGCATTGGAGTAATTAATACACTATAAAATCAAACAAATATCGATACATTAAAAAATTTTGTACTTAACACTAAAGACTTTTTACATCTAAAAGCCATAGGTTAATTTTGTTATAATGTAATTTACAATGAGCTGCATTGGTAAAACGCATAACAAATAGCGTCAGAAGTCCACAGTTTACTAGGTAAACAAGTAGGTACGATAAATTCATATCACAGTGCACTGTACGAGTAAACAGTATATGTCAACACGATGCCAGGTCCGGTTACAATATTTCAGTCACATTAATACCCAGTATGCTATGAGCGCCTTATGTGGCTTCTTATCCTTATCAAATTACATTCTTTCCACGAGGTTTAATAGTAACAAACGGCTTAATATGACAACATATTGGTGTAAATTATTTGCAAACGTACCTGCTTTAAGTCTTCCATCGTCGATCGCTTGTCCTTGTGGTAAGATGCTTTTTATGAATATCCCGAGGGGACCTCTCGGGGAGTCTCGTCCTCCTACGATGGTGAAGCCGAGAGGTTTTTTCCCGTGGCCCTTTTCAAATGTGATTGTGTGGTAACTGTGCGTGGGTGCTTTCGGCTTGCGGGGAAGCGTGCAAAAGTTTGCCGCGTTTGGTGTTTGTGGTTCATTGTCGTGTCTTATTTTGGTTCGCTCTGTCGCGGCGTCGGGCGTGTCAACGTCTACGATGTCGCCGGCGCAACTGAGCGCGAGGCCCTCCTTGTTAGCACCGCCGTAGCTGACGACCTGCCGTCGCAGCAGCTTGTTGTTCATACTGCTGTAGGTCGCGTTCTGGCCCTTATGGAAGTGTGAGTGTGTGTTCGCGCCATCGCTCGCCCCGTCCGTTGCAGATAGCGCGCTCTGATTACACGACTCGTCCTGCGACCGCCGTCGGTCTATTCTGACGTCAATTTTATCAACGCGCCTGTCTTTACCTAAAATGACTGCATTTTCGTAATCTACTGAACTTTCTCTCATCATGGATGACTTTCTTTGGGAGGGCGGCCTTTGTTTAATGTCAGGGACCGTTTTGTCCTGTTGCCTGCCTATTACAATATCGATTTCAGGAGCGCCTGATTTAAGAGCTTCCTTTGCCTCTGCCATTGTAAGATCACGAAGCCGTCGCCCATTGACGTTAAGTAATTCGTCGCCAATACACAAAGTCCCTTCTCTGAAAATTATAAATATCGTGTAAGTACATATAGGTATTAAGAAATCGAAAAATATTATACAATTATACATAGGTTTTAGATATTATCTATAAATGACAAACAAAAAAAACATTAGGTACATATATTGTCCTTTTTAGGGTTTCGTACCTCAAAAGGAAAAAAAAATGGAACCCTTATAGAATCATGTGTGTGTTCAAATAAAAGGACGAAATCATAATATTTTTTATATACATTGGCGTGTATAATGTATGGTCGTTTAATTTTAAAATTGTCACACCATCTCTTAGTGTGAACATATATGAATGTCTTTTAATATATAATCCCGCAATATCTTCGCCTACTGAACTTGCTATAATTATAGTCTAAGGCCATATTGCTATATCTACAATTTTGTGTTAAACTTATACAGAAGGCAGCAATATAGTCCAGTCAGGACAAGTGCGCACCGCGGTAATTGCGTCTCATAAAAAAATATTATGGGAGTTTGCCATATACTTACCAACGTGTATATGGATTGTCAGCTAATCCATTCCTAAACTAATAGCAGTGTTATAATATGAATACTATATTTATGTGTATTATTTTGAATAAGTATATATTTATAATATGCATTAATTATAAGTAGAGATGATATATATCAATTTGTTGTCCGTCTGTCTCTCTGTCAAGACCTCGGAAACGGTATCGAATTGAAATTAAAACCATATACTCAGGTTTACAGTCCCTTCAAGCTGTGAAAAATCAAACTTCTAAGTTAACGTAAGCAAAAGATATGGCTGATTATTTCCGTTGGCCTAGAACTATAAAAATTGGAAAGTAATATCGTATAGTAGAAGTACATAGAAAAATCTGAAACTATATTTTTGTAATTAAATCAGGAATAATAGTCTTTATATAAAGTAGATACGTAATCAATATTAGGTCCTGGCGGAATACCAGCGATGAATGCGGAATACTAGCCACGTCATTATGCTGAGCCAGCGCCTATTCTGTACCACGACACATGGTTTTGTATTTAATTTGTTTTTAACATTAGTTCTAAGCTGCATGCCTCTCTTTGATATTTTAACTTTTTATTTCTTGTGTTTCAATTTTTACCATGTATGTTGTAGAAAAGAATTAAAGAATTTATCTATCTCTCTATCTAATATCTATAAATTTGTGCGGAACCCTCGATGGGCGAGTCCGACTCGCACTTGACCGATTTTTTTGTTATTTAATTTCTTGTTATAGACTGTACTTGATTTTGTATCGTCAATTTCTTTATTAATTCCGTATAGCGGCTCCAGTGGCTTAGACTAGATAAGTAGTACTAAATATAGAAACTAATTCGGGCTGTTTTCAGGTAAGGAAATCTGGAGGAGATCCATCAGTAAAATTTCGGTAAAGTAGAAAATACCCTAGGAAGAAGTATAAGCATCCTCACAAATTGGATGAAAGCACATTCAAATGTGACCACATACACGTACTTAGTGTGTGTGTGTGGTCATATTTTTGAATTTTGTAAGTCTAATGATATTCAAACTTACTTTTCAGCGAGTCCTCCTGGAACCACGTGAGCTACCAAGTAACCCACGTGACCTTCATCTGGCAACTTTGTCTTTGCGATAAATATTCCTAGTTCATCAGAAGGGTGTCGGCGAATGATGCGCACTACTTTGTACTCAATTTTTTCAGTTTTATTCGATCTGGCTGGTTTTCTGCATGGCGGAATAGGTGGGATACCAGCGTCACTTTGGCTGATATCTCTTTGCCGCATCTTTTGCTTTTCCGTCAGTTGCAAGAATTGAGGTTCCTCGGTGACATTGTTATTTGGCATACGTCTTAGAATTTCTTTACGATCCAATGATAGTGCCCTTTGAGTATTTCTAAGTCGTGGTTTAGAGTTTCTGTCTCTACTTAGTCTGCTCGAAGCCCTTGATTTTATATAAGTGTGGTCACTAGAAACGCTACGGCCATGACAAGGTACTAAAGTATTCGTGTGTGAAGCAGAGCTGTCACAGCGAGAAGATATTCTATCACTATCAAATATTGAAGAGGCTGCCGATTCGTTGACTAGAATTCCTGAGTCAGCGTCTTCACAGTCTTGTATTAACACATTCTCATCATCACATGATGCTTGATATACGTCGTCATGAAACACAGAGTTATTTTCTTTCTGAAATTCATCTAAACCTGGCAGTGCACCGTATGAAAAACTCCGTAACTTAGCTTTAACCCCACCTCGTTTCTTCCGACTCCTGTTTAACGCACTAGTTGATTTTAAAATATTTTCATTACTCCCATCCGCCTCATCCTCGTCACACTTTTGCTTGTAAAGTTTAGAGAAAAACTTATTTGTGGAGGGTTTTAGATATCTATCTGACATTGCTCTCAGCTTGGCAGACAGACAAGAACTAGGTCCGATCGTGTCTTTATCATCTTTAGGCTTAAATTTATCAGTCTTTTTTTGTGGTTTTATTAATATATTTGCTGTCGGTGCATTTTCAAAAGTTTCATAATCATCATTGAAGATTTGATCGCTAGATTTGGAAAGTTTTGCCCCGACTCTGGGTACAGGGTGATAGCGATCACATTCTGAGCCCGAGCTGTAGCATCTGGTACCTCTAGCGTTTAATAATTTACCGTCTCTCCAGTGGGTCTCGATAGAAGTTGGAACGCCTTTCACAATGAATACGTCATCATCGTAGTTCGGCATTCTTACCCAAGGATTTTGGTTTTCAAATTCAATATGGCTGCTGGGGTAGTTGCCGTCATAACGACAATGAGCAACGTCTTCGGGAAGCCCAAATCTGCTGCTTTCACTACCTGATGTCGAAGCAGCGTCATCCCCATAATGCAATGGTCCATTAGACTTGAAGCAAGATAACTTAGTATTTTTTACTTTATCGAGAAGGGGATTACGTTTTTCACGGTACACTGTGTACTCCTTCTCCAAAGAGCCCCCACGGTTTTTGCGACTAGAACTGTAAGTTTCCTGCGGTGGAGTGAAGCTGTTTTGCAACGATATTCGGCGAGCAACAGGCGTATCTTCGCTTTGGTGACATGGAATCGGTGATTTATCTACGATTATTATTTGGTCACTGAGGTTATAGAAGTTAGTTTCCACTGAGCTGCTGCTACTGTTGCGATTGGCGTAGCGTCCTGGAGACATGTCTGTAAAAAACAGAAGGGTTAGGTAAGTGTATAGCTAGGTATTATACCTTTGAAGTGCATTCATTATGCAGGATTAGTAGGCATTGCAAGTTATACCGAGGTTTTTCTGCCTAGTATATTTTACATGAATAAAACACAACTCGAATAGGTGCGAAATAGAGAAAATATGGCAAACAAATGCTAGTGGAATTGCATGCAAAACTACAGCGTATCTAACAAAATACCGTGCAAGATTCTCTCTATATTTTGACACGCGCCTGACGTTTATTGCATTTGGCTTATCGCATTAAAGTCGAAGGTCGCTGCATATAAATTAGCTATGATTTTACGAGTATGTTTGTGCAACCTAAGAGATACATAATGTAGCTCTAAGTCTAGATGTTAATAAACGAACGATTGTGAAATATGAACCACATCAATTAGATTTAACAGCGACACTTCCAAACTTTTAACTGTACCTAGACTTTTTATTAGAACCCTGAGTGGGTATAAAAGGAAATATCTAATGCAACTAATACGCCATAATGTAAATAGGTCCGGGCCTATGATTTGAATTAAATAGGTCGTGGGATAAAGTGACGGTAGCAATTGTGTTCAACGCCTACTGGTTTAAGAAACTGGTTGGATGAAATGAAAGATCGACGATATTGCAAATTAAAACTAATATTCTATTGGAGTAATGTATTTGCCATTACTTTTGAAACCGATTTTACTGTTTCCAATTACATAAATACTCCGGCGGTTAGTAAATGTATATACATTACCTATCATAATTTTGTGAAATTAATATGAATTGCACAAATTATGATATGTGATTGGTTTAGATCAGGACAGGCAGATTTACAATGGTGTAACCTAGTCAACAGTATCAACGTGGCTATCACATCAAATGGCTAACTAGTCGACAAAACTAACGAGTGAGTCTAATAGATAAGATAACTATATCATGATTGGGATAAATCTCGTAGATCTATGACTCATTATAAATTGTGTAAAGCGCCTAACTTAATTTCGACCCGTGAAACTTATGATACTGTAGAAGGCCTCCAATCGCCCTATTTTTTTCGCTTTGTAGCTAGTTTGTGAAATACACAAATTAATTGGGGGAAAGTTTACCGAGCAATTTAATCGTGTCCGGCTACAAGGACGTCTCGAGGAGTAATTCGCGCACACGGAGGTTTTTCCAATCGACAAATCGATTACTTAAATAATTGAAATTAAGTTTTATTTGCAAGTGGAAATATAGGCAAAAGCTATATTTCTAGGTCACAAGAGGATTCAGGGAAACAAGGATTCTTATAACAGTGATTTGAAATTTGCTGAAATGCCAAAATAATGACATTTATTTGGAGATAACCTATTTCTTTTAAAACCTCATTTTTTATATGGAAAACACAAAAACACCTAAATTTTCAATAAGCAAGGTGATTAAGAGGGCATCAAATTATCGAGGTCCATTTTTAATAACTTTTCAGTACCAGCCACCCAGCAGCGGCCAGCTGGAGCGGCGACTCGCCCCTTTTGAACCACCACAGGGACGCTGACTGTCAGTTATAGTGAGAATTACTGGAAGTGTAATGTGTAGTTACCAATCCTGGCGCGACGTGTGGAGCGCGTCTCGGGCTCGGGCGACGCAGCCAGCAAACGCGGCGGGTCGCCCCTCTTGAACCACCGCATGGTCGCAGATTGTCACTCCATCGCGAACTGCTGGAATAAAGTAACCAAATGTTATTCAGCAGAAATATCGGTAAAATCTCATCAAAACCATTCAGTATTTTTCCATGAAAGAGAATCAACCACAGAGTTTTTGGGTTACTTAGTATAAACATTAGGATGTGTATTTATATTAAGAAAAAATTAAAAATTAAAATTGGAAATTCAGGTTTGACATAGGGATCAGGATCTAGATGAAATAAAACTTGATTTCAATGCTACTTAATGAAGTAGTTAGTTAGTTAGTTTTACTGGGGATTTTCCGCAAGTTGACATCCAGCGTGTCCCGTGGCGGATTAACCATATAGCAAGAGTAGCAAATGCTACGGGCCCCGCGCATTTGGGAGTCCCGCGCGCCTACGCTTTCCGACACTATTATAAAAAAAAGTACCTATTATGATTGAAAATTATTTTTCTCAAAAATGGCCCACAGGCTCCACGCGCCTGAAATGTTACATATTAATTCCATTAAAAGTCTATTTCCAAACTTTTAAAAAAGGTAAGGTGGCCATATTAAGATTGGGCACAAGTCATGTATACTTACAGCCGAATCAAATGCGAAAATCGGTAAAAATACACTTGCGATTTTGTTTAAAAAACATAAACGGCGGTAAACCATTAAGTTTTTGAAGTAGAACGTCAATGGTCAGCTTATGTTTACCAAACCTTGTAATAATGCAATTTCTTCTTACTTATTTCCCCCATTTTTGAGAAAAGCACTATTTTACCGGATGGAATGGCAATTGCAGAGGCTTCGTAATTAAATTAAAACTAATACTCAGCCTGCATTTTCGGCTTCGACAATAGTGCCATGAAGTGCTATTTTTAGGGTTTCGTACCCAAAAGGTAGAACGGGACCCTATTACTAAAACTCGCTGTGCGTCCGTCCGTCTGTCACCAGGCTGTATCTCATGAACCGTGATAGACAGTTGAAATTTTGACAGATGATGTATTTCTGTTGGCGCTATAACAACAAATACTAAAAAACAGAATAAAATACTCGTAAATATTTACAGGAGCTCCGATACAACAAACGTGATTAAGTCGTTCTCTGTCCTTCTTTCTAATGCTACAAAAAAAACAAGGTAGGTACTGTCCTGTAGGGATGTTCGCGTAGGTATGAAGAATTATTTATTCTAGCAGTATTTCTTTAGTCTGCCTACATGTGTTTATCTAGTCCCAGTGTTTTTGATGTAGGTGTTTGATGTACCTACTTAATGATGTTATGGTATGTACCTACCCTTAGAAAAGCGAATACAATAAAACAAACTACATATTGTCTTCAACACAAAATATAAAGCGAAGGCACAGGTGAAATAACAAGTTATATCGATACCTTTATGTTCGAAGGGCGTAAACGCCAATTTGACCAAGATGATTTTTTGAAGCAGTATTGCTACAAAAAAAAATTCTATCGATCTGTGTAGTTAAAGTTAAAATATTTGCAAAAAAAGGTAAATACGAATTAAACTTTTTTCACCTCTAAGCACGATTTCTCAAGTAACTCTTTCGTAATTGTTGTGAATTGTAAACGACACACAGAACTGTTTTTTTAGGGACGTATATGAGGTTCGGTTGGGAGGTAAATAATTATTATCTCAAAATTAAATGTAATTATTATGTCAAAATTCATGTACATATTTTAAAAAAAATAGGGTCAAAACTTCGTTATGTTAACTACTATTCATAGTGATACAAAACTACCTAAAATTCACGTTTTTAGAACAATGTTTAATGCAATTAGAATTGATTAGTATTAAATGTTCTTCATAGCAAGTGAATTCACTATAGTGAATGAATAGTATAAAATATTAAGTCGGCAATGGAAATAATAAAATATTTTTAAATTTACCTCCAAAGCGAATCTCATATACGCCCTATTTCACAAAGAAACAGTTTCTTGGGACGTTTACACCCCCTATTTCACTAAAAAGAGTTTTGTTTATATAAATGGTAAATTGTAGGGTCTTATATGACCTTTTTTAAATTATGGGACGTATAGGACATCTATTTTCTTTGTTTATTACCTAATCTTAAATATTTTTGAATCATACTATTTATCTCGAATATATACAAATTGGGACCAAAAATGACCTAACCAAAAAAATTAAAAACGCCTTTTGCTCTCCTGAAGAGTAGTGTTTTGGCGTTTACGGTATGATTGTGTTAATAGTTTTAGAAGATCAGACTAACACAATCACGCCTTAGCTTTAGAAGGTAGTGCTTAATACTGACCCAATACTGGACACATTCAATCTCAGATTAACAATAGGTGTCAATTATTAGTACCTACCTGTATATATAGGTACTGCGAATTTTCCTCTTGGCTAGTTCGTACCAGTGTCATGATACCATTTACATATTAAACGTGGAATTCACTTAGTAATTGATACATAACCGTTTATTTAGCTATAGGTATATAATGTACTCTTTAAATGTATCTCTATTTATGCTGCAATTTTCCTTCATACCTACACACCTCCCTAGATATCTACCTAGTTAAAAGATTTTTTGCACACTGACCTACAGACAGCTGTCTAGAATGTCCTTTATTTGGACAATATGTCCAGTCCAGTTCTCAACATCATCATACTTTCCACTTTTTTAACATAGCAACGACAACGTTAATTATCGTCATTCCGAATATAGTTTGGCATTAATTTATTAATTTTAGCGTAACTGTATTTAATTAAGGTTATCAATTATTATATCACTAATATATTACTGCAAACATTTTCCTAATAAGCTTTTTGTTACGACGAGTTAATTTTTTTCCCCTTATTCCGGACGGGCAACCTTGCCATGCAAACAAATCAGCATTGATGAAGTTGTGCATAATTTGTTAGGATTATTGACCATTTGCCAAATTAGTTTTAAGAAATGACCGTTTAATGTCGCATCACCTTATTTAATGTGAGCATCTGTAGCTTAAAACCATATTAAATACCGATATGTCAACCGCTTTAAAGGAAAGTTGTCCGTCATTGAGACACTGTAAATACCTACGATAATGACGCAATGCAGGTAAAGTAAGTATACAACTATTGGACACCTTTGCGACTTTACCTCTGGACATGTTTCTCAACTCGTCATGTGCCTTTACGATACAACTAGTAAACACATGGCTAACATGACCATATCACAACTGGTCCACGGGCGTACATTACATACATACATGTACAATTATAGTTGAGGTATTTTGTGTTGGCTGATACTTTATAAAATTGTTATTAGATTTTGAATCTACTAGCATGCAAAATTAGGTCGGTTTATCTACGGATTCCTTTTACATAACTCAGCCTATTCAAATAATCTTAAGTATACTTTGAGAATCTTCCAAACAAATTCAATCTTACTCGTACTTTATTGGGGTTGGCTAATGGTTTTATACTGAAATGTTGTCACATCGCTTGGGGCGTCTACTTGAATATACTTGAACGACCTTTCAATAAAAGTGTCACTTCAAACTGGTCAGTGGTTACATTCTCTTCAGATGGAAGGGTTCTACCAATATACGGGGTGACACATTCTTCGTACCTAATACAAAATCATGTATTACAACCTTGCTGATAACAATCAGTATCTGCATTAAGTAAGTGAATTTTGGCAAATTGTTATAAAGTAAACTCCATAAATTTTCAACACATAAATATAGTCAATGGAGTTTTTTACATTTCTAGTTAAGAGACTGATTCTATTTCTTTTTAAGTTTTTAATAAATATTATAGCATTTTTTAAATGGGGCATTTGCTCATTATGGAAATATACTGGCCAAATAGTTGACAATTAATATGAAACCTTTTCATGTATCAATATTTGCAGTTCTAATGAGCTTGTTTATTTGAACTCAATCTCGGGTGACCAGACGGCGGCGGCGATAGTATTTATACTAGTCCGCAATGGCCATTACATTCAACGGGTTTATTGTGTGCATAAATTGATGCTTGTCAAAACGAATCAATCTAATATGGCGATAAAGTTGTCAAAACTATTGAATAAATTAAATATAGGAGTATAACAAGTGTGTTATAATCGTAAACAGAAAAAAATATGAGCAATTTCGGTATCCAAATGCAGACATGGATAAGAATTTAATATTAAAACGATGAAAATGGACCATCGTTATGTTGTAAATTATCTGGTCTATCCTTGTAAGGCCCAATGTGCAATTGAATTTACAATATTTATTATAATTTATTTACAATTCCGTATAAAATAATTTTATAACAGTTATAAAAATACTGAAATTCCGCTTAAAAATTTGATATTTGATTAAACACAAACTATGTTTGCAATCGTAATAGACGATGGTCATTTATGTAAATTACTTGAGATTTTAAATCCAAAATCAATATCGGCATTCTCTCCAATTGCAATCACAGTAAAACGACCTCATTATTAGTTGGATTAAGTTGTTGATTGTTTAAAGCATTACATTTTTGCATATTCAGAACAGTTTTTTTTTTGAGGAAACTTTTGAGAACGAATCCTCGATGTTTGAGTTTTTTACTTTGTATTTAGGGTCGGAGCTGCAGCTGTCCTTTTCGAACTCATTTCCGGTTCCGCCTAAGTCAGCGCGACAGAAACATACGTTTAGAATTCTTGAATATATGAAAAAGGGCTTAGCTAATGTTTCCTCTCAACCTTGTCGTTCTTACTTAGCTATAACAATGTTATCCTTCACCATTATTATATTATGATAGCACTAACGAGTTGCCAAGATGGACATGTGATACGCAATCTTGTCTACAGGAAGTCTTAAAAGAGACACTTCATAATGAATGTTTTCCTAGTTAGGTGATGTCATTTCGTTAATCGAAGTGTCATCGATTTGATGTGCACGAGAGATAATTTCCGACGTGGGGTAACAGATCGCGGTGACATAATTGAAGCAACAGCTGTGTGGGTCACAGAAAACAAAGCCATTGGTTTATAAATGTATTGATAGCTAAATATGCTGGTAGAATGTCATCTATCTCATATTTTAGTGAGGGTTCAGCGGAGATCTCCTTAAGGAGTAGAGAGGTACAGGAACAGGAAGTAAAACAGAAAATCAGGGTATTTACGAGTATTTCAAATAATAAGCAAACGCACCTGCAACAATCAGACGATGCGTTTAACCTACGATCCCAACTGGCAAGCTATGAAAATGGATTAGGTTAGCAAATATAGGAACTTACAATATTGGGCCTTGGGACAGTACGTGCACTGTAGAAAATAACTCAGCACTGAATATTCATAATTTATTATATTTAACTTTAAAAGGTATATAAAATAAAATATTGAAATTTTCATTTATCGGCACAACTAGGTTGATGTTTATCGAATTAACCTGCCAGAAAATGGCTGCGCAGTGTCACGTGGAATTGGAAAATGTACTCGTAGTAGTAAGTCAGAAAAGCAGCCAGAAATTTTGTACACGCATCGTTAAAATTTTCAAAAGCGATATCTCCTATTTAAACCTGTCATCCCTTTGTATGAATGTATAAAACGTGCGCGTGATTCATCCTCGGCGAATTTTAAGTATTAGATAGTCATTTTACCTTAGCAATTAAACAATATTATTGGTAATAGTTGCAAAGGCTGAGGTAAAAATGATTAACAAAAATACACGTTCTAGACATATAAACGGATCACAGAGCGGTAATTAAGATTTTATGTTAAGTAATGAAAACATATTTATCTCTAAGCCCCGAGTGCCAGTGTAACCCGGCGGGATATTTAACGACTAATCCGCCATAACGGGCATATATTCATTTTCACCTCAAGATTAATTAAGGCTAAATTAATCTTTTCGCTTTAAAGTACCACTAAAAGATGAATACTGTCAAGCAAACGCGTGCGGTAAACCACTCAGTGCTGCGATGGTCAAGGTTCAAAACACTGCAAAAGATTAAACTGATCGCGCCCAGTGTATACGCGTTAATGCTTTCATTATGGCACCAACATTTTAAAAGGATAATTAATTACACCGCAAAGTCCGTAAAAAGATTTGATAACGTTTTATATAATACGGCAAAAAATAACGTGCCGACATCAGAGGCTATTTAATTACACACTCTTGATTCTTACGTATAAATTATGTCATATTATTTAGACGTAAAATTATAATACGGATAAGATATTTATGACTAGCCTCATGTTGTCTAGAATGTCTCATTTCGATATCCATCTCGTAAAACGGGTTTGTCATTGGCCATACCAATTAGTTATACCATACATAGTTACTCGTATATCCTTTTAAGAAGTATTTAGAAGAAAATGTGAAGGAAGCAGGAAGGTAGACAGATAAGGGGAACTAACTAGATAGACAGTAAACATTTTTCATCTCGCTTTGATATGGATAGTCGAGAATTAAATTCTAACAAGAAAAAATAAGCTGCCTAACAAGGTAATTACGAGTCCCCGAAAGAAGTAGCCTACTTTTCCAATAACTAGTACGTAGGGTAGGTAGGTAATTAGATAGGACAGGTAGGTGGGTACTTACACTAAAGTCACATACATACATGCAATTTAAATTAAGAAAGAAATAATGCATTTAGGTGAACCAGTCGACTAGGTACATCCAATATGACAAAACTGTAATCTTTAGTCTACTTATGTATGAACGGGAGATTTCTGAGTGGATTTATAGAATAAATACTATATATATACGAATCGAGTCTCACGGAAAATAAATCGCCTAGTCCGGGAAACTTGCTTCCTTCCACTTAGTAATCAAGTTGCGTAAAAGTTAGGCGATACCGATATATTTGAGAATCTCAAAGGCATGAACGCAAACGTTCAGTGATAATGTTAAGCGAAACTTCCTTATTTCTCTACATGAGTAATTAAGTGAAGGTGAGAGCCGCGTGGTACAGGCATACAGGCTCAAATCCTGGTATTAGAAATGAGTAATTTCGGATTTTACACACGGAAAGTCACAGATATGTCAAAGTCACACTATCTTACATTGTATTCGTCAGGTTGTTGCAGGAGTCGCATCAAACTTCTGTTATGCGTTGATCTTCTGTGCCACTATCTGAAAAATAAGATAAAAAGATAACATTAATATTTTTTACACAAAAACACTATGATAATAAACATGACGTATTGTAACGTCATTTCCAAATAAAAGCCGCTCTTTATCTTGGCAGTTTCTATCTTCTGAATTAAAATCGGTAATGCAACTCATTATATTAGGTAATCAAATAATGTTCAGGTACGTATTCTTTGTCATTGTACGTCTTTTAAAATCATAATATAATCGCAGCACAGAAAACCGCGGAGGCGTCTCAAAACTTTCTTAAAATATTATAGATCCATTACGGCTCTTAAGCCGTTGTCTACCTGTGCCGGAGATCTCCGGCCACACAACAAAAGAATGCAATTTTTTATTTTTTTTTCGCAGGAGAGGATGGGTGAGCTTTTGTATATGACGATTGTGTGCAAGTTCGTAATAATTGATGGCAGAAAAAGGACAATAATGATTTGCATTACAATAGTCTGCTACTTCCTAAGCAGACACCTCGCATCAATTGCTGTAATGCTTCATCATACACGCCTGTATTGGGCTGGCTACGTGATAGTAATTCCAGAATAGCGACACTCACGGTACGTCTCGCAACCACGCCACGTTTCAAGACGCTCGTGATTTCATTGGCTTTCCGACAATATATTGGATTCACAGTTCACAGGTCATTGGATCACCTAGCAAGAATCGAAACTATAAGATTATAGGCATATGATACAAAAATATATAGGTAATTAGGTTAGGTCATCACACTCATCATCATCGCCATCATTGGCTTTGAGCTTGTCCCATTGACTTACATATAGTCAGACATATGCAACTATTAGGGTAATTTGGGTTTTCTAGCAATGGTGACGATTGAAATATCTAATGTGAATTGTTAAGTTCAAAGACGTACATAGGTATTAATTATTCAGGCGTTATATTACTTAAGTACGTATGGTTCGTTAAACCTATCCTTAAGCAATCATTAAAACACGTAGATAGACACTCTCGGTCTTTTGTATTTATTACTACACGGATAATAAAACATTGATTTTAATTTTCTGTTACCTTCGACTGTAAGCGGGACGTTCATTTCCATGAAACATAGTAAAGTGAGACTTTATGAGTACTAACTGTCATCGGGCTTCGCGTAGGTCGACCCGAGTTGGCGGTCAGAAAATTATCAGCACTAACAAATATGCAGACAGAGGGTATCCATTTTGAAACAGCAATATCCAATTCAGGTTGTTACCATTCTCATCTACCGCGTCGCTCTCATACACGCTTAGCCAATCCTTTACACAAGGGAGCTCGCTAAACAAGACTGTTCGCATATGAATTCAGTATTATAAAAACGCGTTTCGAATTGTTCCCCTATTTGTATGACGAGTTTCAACTTGGTAACTGTCTAAAGTGCAATCGTCATCCTCTTACGGCGGTCCATAAAAGACAGTGTAAACAAGTATTGAGCAAAGCTTACGTAACTTCGGAAAATCAATTAAGGAGCAGTAAAACGTTTAGACTAATAGCGTGAAACATGACTAAATGGAGTAGGTGTGTCGCAATAGGAAAAAGGAAAATGTTAATTTTGTTACAAGAAAAGGAATCGCGTTAGAATCGTGAGTATCGTGATATCAGCATTTTTCCTCGGTTAAAGAACATTACGAACGCAAACGTTGAAACACGGAGGCAATATTTATGCTGCCACGATGAATTCGCAGGAAATAATTTATGTAACCTAAGGGTACAGTCCGCACAGATATATTTTTTCTCTCTCTTTATTTAAATATAAAGGATTTGATCAATAATGGACATGCTATCCTTATTGTGACATCAGACTTAGATATACTATGATATAACAATTACTTATTTATTATCTACGCTTAATACCTAGGTTGACAATTTCAATCAACATTCTTGCTATCTTTGATTGCGGGCATGCTAGAATTGAGTTAACTGGTATAGTTAACTACTAACTAAATCATACAAATCACATTTATATTTGACTGAGAATTCTCGTCTCTGAACTTCGTTCCGGACACGTTCTACCATGATATGGGACGCATCTTCTTTTACTCCGCATTCTGCACAGTTTGGTGTGTGACTCTTGCCCATAATAAAAGCAAAACTGTTTAAAGGGATATGTCCGGATCGCAGTCTGAGAGAAGTTACAACATCCGGTCTCTCCATGCCAATCCCTACAAACCAAGGAACACGTAACTAATTGGGTTGTATAGTCCGATACCATATCCCCTTGCTTGGTGATCTCTCGTCAAAGTACTCTTTCCATGTATCAAAGCATTTCTGTTTCACCAAATATAAAAGATCGTTATGACATGGTAAGCAATTTATACATTGGTATAAATTGCTTACCATGTCATAACGAGCAGCAAGTGAGGGGATTGCCCCTCACTTGCTGCTTCTATGGCAAGGCGATCCGCCTCCTCGTTTCCCGGCAACCCAATATGTGACGGCACCCATTGTAATACTATGTCCTTATTGTTCGCCCGCAACTTACAGATTGACCTTAATATGCTATAGGCTATCGGAGTACCTCGAAAGTTCGAGGTGCATCGAGCCAAGTGTTGTAAAACACTTCTTGAGTCCGTAAATACCACAACACTATTCGCTTCAAGAGACACGATATAAGAGAGGGCTTCTGCACGTGCCAGTTCAAGATACATAGAGGACGTCCTGATCTTTAGCGCACAGCTAGTTGATTATATACCATGTCAAATGTAAACAACTAGGATCTTCTAAATGTCATTTTTAGCATGGAAAATACGTGCGTATGTCTAAGTAGACGATTGTTCTGTCAGTCTTGTGCAACACACATATGAATATTTAAGTTCTCCTTGTATATAAATATAAGTTCATGGATTGACTGTCACATCACTTAGGACGAGTTGCACGAACTATACAATTACAGACCGATTAATGTTAAATATGGCACTGGCTGCTGTTATCCCATAGAAACTTGTCAAACTTTCCATACATCAGATTTTAATGAACACCGCTTACAATTACAGACGGTTTGGTGTAAGCCACCCTTAATGTGCTTTTACAAGCCACCGTTTCAAATTTCTTCTAAATAAGACTCTTGTTCCGAACAACGGGTATCTAAGTTACTCGGTGAACCTAGTAGTTTCGGTAGTTTAGAGAATGCGTGTCGTGATGCAAGGAATGTCGTTCTTCAACTTTTCACGCACTGCGTACTGTCAGCAGAGAACCTAATTTGTTTGCAATCATTAAGTTCAAACCTGGGGCAGTAATAAGTAAACGTTCACGTTTTGTCGCGTGTTGGATGTCGTTTAGGCTTAGCTCACCGTTAAAATGTATTTTACCGTTTATAAACTCGTCCGCAGCCAGCTATTACTCAATGACAATTATAATTAAATTAGTACTTTATATTACAATGTCTTTATCATTAGCAGATTCCTCCACAACAGGACGTCATACAGCTGTTTGCAATCAAATAATATACGACGGCGTAACCAGATTGGATTTTAACTGAAGGTACAAATTGGATTAGCTGATGCTGAAATTACTGAATGCAAGTCCTAAAAGGCACTTGCCTATATCCGTACCTCTAGGATAAGTTTTTTTGAAACAAAACACGAACGAACGCGTTTGCGTTTAGTCTCAATTTGTATGACTTACCAACAAAAGCCACCAGAGGCGCTGTTCGCGTTACCATACAAATTGAGACTAATCGCAAACGCGTTCATTTGTTTTGTTTCGAAAATACTTATACTAGTGGTACCTACTACTTGTTTATTAACGGGAAACAAGTAGCGGTATTATTATTGTAAGCCTGTGCCTACTAATTTCATACGAACACATGGCTATAATAGTGTTTGGGTATTTTTTCACAATCTTGTATAGATTTTCTATAACTAGTTACACATACATATGCCATTTCCAGACACGGCAACCAGTGAAAGCAATACGTGAACAATTTCATTTAATGGGCATTATCTTTGTAGTCTTATTGTATTACGAGAACGAGAATATGAGAAGCTTGAGCGATCTATTTTTTCCTTATAAATCATTCGAAGAAACGAGATATTAGGTCTCTATTAGCAATACATCAAATAAACTGTAGTTTAAAGTAGGTACATAAATTTGAAATAAATGTAACTTATCGAATTCTAATCAAAACATAATTATAGTCAACACGTCATAAAATAGGTACAATTTGTATCGAATTTCCATACAGACTGAGACGTTTCATTTGCTCCTAAGTGTATTATGACTCGTAATTAACCTAATCTAAAATAACTTGTCCTTTGAATGCGTAAATAATATAGTGAATAATATGCAAGTAGCATAAATGTAAAATGTTTATTTAGTGTTTAGTTTTTATTATTATAACCGAATCTATCTTAGTTATAAATTGTAATTCCAATCCCTTTTAAATGTATTTTGATTTGATTTTGATTGCTTAAACACTTTCATCTATGAATAGCTGGTATAACACTATAATAAATATGGTTGTAGTTGTACCTATTTTGTCCACTTAGATACCTAGATCAAAAGTGGGCACCCGATCGATTTTCTCTAAAAATATATATTTTGTCGGATACAGTAATGGAAGTGGCATAGTTCTATACCAAATTTATCCGGAGTTGGAATTTAGTTCAGGTCAATTTAGAACCGGCGAGTGGCTAGGTAATATATACAGCACGAATATGCCGAGTAGCTACTCGAAAAAATAATGTCTTATCGATGTTCCGAAGTTACGCTGTTTTGTTTTTGAATGATGAGGTTTAATTTCATACCTTGTATTAAACCCATAATAACAATTAGTTTATGTATATGTAGATAGACACCTAAATTACGTTAGTTAGTGTGTATATACGTCGTCATACAGCGTTGATAAAACCACTTATTTTTTACGACCTTTCCTGAAACTGATTTGAGATTGACATGGAATATTTTTAGGTGCGTTCGAAATTTTGCTCGATTATAAAGTTACTTATGATCCACTTATTGCTATTGGAAACAATGAAAACATTTTGCCAAAATTTTCCCTCCAAAAATTAACATGCGTTGTGTTCAGTTCCGCATCCTACTTGACTTTAAAATTTCAAGTGAAATTTTCTTATCTTGGAACATGGGTCACGTCTCGGAGTGATTAGTATTGAGGTTGCAATCGGTGAAACAGGATGTTTCGAATACGAGAGTGACACCCATTGGAACAGTAGGTACTTCGACAGCGCGTGACAGATCTCCGGTGTAAATTGAAAATTTTCTATTCTATGCTCTTCTTTGGCGGTGGTTTTTACCGCGCTGCATCAGACTTTTTAAAGATTTAAACACACTTAAAAAAGAATCTCAGACGCTTAATTTTACACGAGTTCATCTGTTTTGTAAAAAAGAGAAATAACATTAAAAATACCTTAATTGATGTACTTAACTTAACGTGTAGGTAAAAAAACAAACTTTATAAAAATGTTATTTTATATGAGGTGAGCACATTGAGTGACTGTGAAACATTATAGAAATATCGCTATATTATATAGTATTTTAAATAAATATGAATACTACATTACAAGACCTACGAATAACGGAACTAAGAACATACTACAGACGACCTGTAGACCCTATCACCTTTGCCTATTACGCTTAAACTAAACCTGTGTACGGTATTGTTCTCAAATTTTATGTTAATTGAGGTGAAATTGTCGATACCCCGTTATTTTAGCGGTTATGAAAATAAAAACAGTTTATGTACGTACTTTTACTTCAATGCCAGTTTACTTACTGTTGTGTTGTTATGGTTTTCACTCAGAAATTATCTTAGGTAATTTAATTACTTGAACGTTTTATCTAAAATGCACCGTTGGACAAAATGTGTCCACTAGAAATGTGCTAAGATGCGTTTTTATATAGGTGACACTTGTATGGAAAGAGAGCTTAGCACATCTGTGCTACCTTAGCAAAAACAAAACATTAAAAAAAATATTCAGACAGCTATTTTTTAATTCTATTGGATCACACTTCAGTATTTTTGTAATTTTGTTGAGCAATATAGGTCAAGTGTTATCGATTCTCCTTATCAAAACTGATCGTCCCACTGAATGCATTATCTTTGCGGTTCTTTATCGTAATAGATTTCCAAACAACTACACTTGATTAGAAATTGCTAGCATGCTTTGAATTCCAGAGTGATAAGCAGTAAGGAGTATTATATAAATACGAATTGTAGAAAAAAGATAAAATTTAATAATTTACTTAAATACCGTTCAATGTGACGGATTTTATACATATGGAAGGATTTGAAACTATAGTAAAGATAGATATAAGGTAAATGTCCCAATAATTGACACCGTAATTCCCAATAGATGACACCTATTGATCACCTCTGTCACAATGACATAAGATTGAAAGTGCCATGATTGGGTCAGTGCATGTCGAGCACAGGGATGTTTATCCTAATAATAATATTATAAACATGAAAGTTTGTGCCGATGGATGTACGTTCCTCTTCATCTCAAAAACGGCTGGACAAATTTAGCTGAAATTTGGAGTGGAGGTAGCTTATACCATGGACACATAGGCTACTTTTTATCCGCGGGTAACACCACAGGGCGCTGCTAGTGATATTATTAACGTGAACGTTTGTGCGGATGGGAAAACTGTTCCTCTTAATCTCAAAAACGGCTTATACTCTGGATTAACACATAGGCTACCTTTTATCCGTGGGTAACACCGCGAGGCGCTGCAAGTCTTAGATAAAGTTAAATGGGTCAAACGACATAATAAAGCTAAGTACAGGGACTAAAAAAAGGTGACATTGCTGCGCTGCCGTGTCGGGACAAAACGCTGTAACTTGAGTTAGGTACTGTTTTGTGTTATCATCGGTACTTGAGATTTTCGGACCCTTATCTATATTTACATGTGACTCATTTTATATTAAAAGAATGAAAGCCATCACAACAATAAAGACTCCTAAAACCTAGTGACTCGTTTCGACTAAACTCTGCAAGTTTTATATGTACATGTATGTGATACAGTTTATTGTCGAAACAAAGCTTACCATTTCATAGACCGTGACCTAAAGAAGTGCTTTAACGGATCAATACTTCATAAAATTAACACAAAAAGGAGACAGAACAACTG
Organism: Epiblema foenella; assembly: GCA_963556455.1. Taxonomy (NCBI): domain Eukaryota; kingdom Metazoa; phylum Arthropoda; class Insecta; order Lepidoptera; family Tortricidae; genus Epiblema; species Epiblema foenella. The sequence continues at coordinate 14,668,068 of OY747102.1, forward strand.
TAAATAATTTTTATAATATTGTTAGTGTAAATTGTTGGTGTTAAAACCTTTTGCGTTGAATTTTTATGAAAGATATAAAAAACATAGATGAACCTCTGTAAATAGGTACCTACGCTGTAGGTAGTGTCCGACCGAAATTTCGGTTTCGGTTTCGGTTTCGGCCAGTTTCGGCCAAAAAATCAAGTTTCGGCCCGAGTTTCGGTTTCGGCCAAAAACGGCCGAACCTTTCGGCCGCGCCGAAACTTACAACATCGTACCTTCGGGTCGCGCTCGGCTAACGTCGGGCGCGCTCGGCACGGCTGGCAATATGGCGTCGCTCGCCTGACTCCGCCGGCCGACTTAATTTTATACCACCATTAAAAAATCGCTAACTTTGTGTTACAAATAATGTATTTTTTTCACTTTATTTATAGGGTAGTTAAATTTTCAAACAGAACCTCTGTAACTGTGCTGAAATTTCATTGTGATAAATCTTTGAAAGTAGAAACCTGTAAACCTGTTTTTTTTTTTTATAAAAGGTTCGGTTTCGGTTTCGGTTTCGGCCGAAACTACAATGAAACCGAACCTTCGGTTTCGGTTTCGGTTTCGGCAAAATAACATGTTTCGGTCGGTCACTAGCTGTAGGTAATCTAATTCTTAACTTCCACGACTTGCGTTCATAATTGCCAAGATAATTAAATCTCAGGTAATGAAGACGAGCTAAAAAACAATAATTGTGATTGTTGACGGATAAGACGTGAGTCAGGTGGAGGTCAAGTCATGACGACATCTTGATAGCTAAGATTAGCAATGACGCATAGCGGGTATGGCGAGGTTTACCGGTCACTACCCTGGACGCAAACAGAAAGACAAACAGCACACCTAGTTCCATCAAATGAGAAGGTACAAATATTCTACGTATATGTATATTCGCCTGTGTGTTATTAAAGGAAGTCTATTATGCACCGCAGTACTAACTACCACAACACTAACGTTGTAGGATTTGCCTTTATCTTCTATTTTACTTCGGTGGTATTTGGCCTGCTTGATGGAAAACGGATACCATGGTCTATGGATTAAGTATGAATGCTTGCGTCTGCAAACAGTCATATACGCGATAAAGCATTGAGAACAAGAGACAAACGTAGGTCCTTTACTGTGAACATAGCGCAGTCTCGGTGACCTTTACTTATCACCAGGAACGCAACACCACAGAGCAAGTCAAGTACTAGTCTGGTCGTGGTGGATCTTACTGAAATGTATGCAACCATTTTGTAACATTAATTAATATAAAAATAAGGAGAATCTTGCTCTATCTTCTCCTGTTAGGCAAAGAATGCGTTTTATTCGACAAGCGAGTTCCTGGTAGCCTTGAAAGTCATCCGAGTTCCGTTAGCGAAGATGGACCGGTTAACCTTTTAAGATTAATTAAAATCTGCTGTTTTAATAAATACTCGCAGTTTATGTAGTAAGTTAATATGCCTAAACGATATTAAAAGTAAATCCAATGCATAGATTCTGCTTTCAAAGTTGTTTCCCCACTTTATAAACTTCGAAAGAGCGGATATTCCTATAGAAAGCAGTAACCGTCTCAAAGCTACGCTATTTTGTGACTGCGAAGTCGCTGCATTCTATAGAAAGGAACCGGCTTAGCCTTTCACGAGGCGGAACAGGGCTCTTTCTTACCTCCTGTCTAGCGCAGGGGCGATTCTATTGAGTGTCAGACACTGTGGCTCGACTTCAGTGAACTGAGCACTACCGCTTCCAGCCATTTCAATAAAATACGGATAAGATTCCAAGTGCTGGTTCGTTTATTCATCATTATGATAATCATTAAATTGTGATTTGGCTACACAAGTACATATAATGCTTATTGGTTTAAAAATATATATTATATATTTTAAGAGAAATGCTTGAATTATTTTCGTACAATAAAATAGGTACTATAAATAAATAAAAAAATGACAAAAACCGTAGGGGAAGCCGAATTCCCACAAAGGGTTGTAGCGCCACTGGAAGTAAGTAAATATAAATATACATAATTATGAGTATATTGTATGAGATGTTACGCTAATTCATAATGGATTTAATTTTAAATTATATCACAAGTTACGTTAATTCGTAATGAAGTCCTTCTACATACCTGTTTTGAATAGTTAGGCGGATGGTGGGTATGCAGCGTGAAAAAAATATAATAAGGGTATATTTCGCCACTTAAGTTAAGAATAGAGGCTAGCCTATGACATTATTAAACAAATATATTTATTTGAAATATCCCGAATGTTAACGCTTCTAAAACATATATTTAGGAACGTACTTATACTTAGTCAAGTTCATTTAGATCAGAGATATTAGGAACATATTTAATCATGACTTCATTTTCAAAGATGTCGAAATATTTTCATATAATTTATGGTCCGAATTCCGCTCCGATGAAAATAAACTCAAATCTCTTTGATGATTGATAACTTTAATTATCAAATCGAGTTTGAGACAGGTTTTCATGTACGCAAATGTTTATTTTACTGGATTTAGTCAAGCCAAATTGACTCACAGGACTACTCACAGGAATCAGTTTACGATGTGTTCCCTTTTTACGATGTGCGAAAACCAGTTAAACCCCCGGTTTATTTGTTGCAAAGCGAGTTAGTCTGTTATTTTTGACAATTCTATGCCGGGTCACGTAATAGGAAAGCTGTGAAACTGCTGTTACGTATTTTTATGGGTATGAAAAATACCACACTCCACTCTAAACGCGAAGGTAAGTTATCTTGTATTGTTTCATTAATTACTGAGCGATGCATGAAAGCTTCCACTGTCGAGATAGTGCGTAAGATTACATAAGAGTTGAAACGACTATGGTCAAATTAAATGAATATTACGCTCAAGAGCATGCTACCTACTTGCGTAGTTTTACAAGCTTTTGTTTACATTAATATCCGTACTTGAGCAAATGTCTTTCTTTCTGTTTGTTATATGTAACTGTTACATGATTTCTATCAAATTTCACATTCTTGAATAGTTGAAATTATTTGAATTGAAGATTTGGTAATTACAGCAAAATTATTTATTTCAATGTAGAATGCTAAGAAAAACGGCAATCAAGTCCTACAGGAAGTTTTAAATAATTTCAACCATAACTTTAACGCTTATGCATTGGTACATGTAGCTAAAACTTAAATGCTGTGTATTCTACCCGCATCACTACCCTAAAAAAAACTTAATTCTGTAGTTAATTTTTTTAACGGTATTTTCTATGTAAGTTTTTTTTAACTAAAATGCAATTGCCTGATAAAATAACAAACCATTTAGTTCACAAGCGTCTTTTACCGGTAATGTCCAATAAATAGATTACAATACGTGTGAATACAACAGCATATGACTACTGGTAATCAATAAAGTTGACAACTGGCGCTGCGTACTCTATACTACACAATACAAAAATACGAAAGTGTTTTTTCTATTGGCCACAAATCAATGCACGTATTTAGCATTACTGCCGGCAGCATTTGACAACTGCTGGATGAATATTCATTGTCTAAACTATGTACTCTTTTTGTTTAAGAAACACTCTTTGACTCGCCAGAAACATCGTGTAGAGCAGAAACATGAAATATTCAGAAGGTTCTTTGTCTTGAAAATTGTGAAACTTGTTAAATAACATGGCTATTTTACAATATAAAAGATTTTGTGGCTGGTGGTTCGCGCATTCTACAAAGAGCTTATTATTCAAAAAGTTATGTAAACGGTAATTAAAAATATTTATTTTATTTTCCCACCTTTGTGGACTTTTCTGAACTTGGGGACCATGGCCAACGAAATTTGACGACAATTATTATTTTTTTCTTTTTAGGTACCTATAGTTGCAATGATTCCTTAGGGTTTTACCACGACTTAAAATCCAAAGATCATCAAATTAATTGAGAAAATACCTTGCTGCAAGAAGAGCACTGAATGAGTTGCGCCTGTTGCGCTCTCTGTTGCACTGAGCTGCCTTGGTGTGGCACAACAGATGCCGTTCTGACCCGATATTTTATACCTGTACTGTTATAGTTTTTAATACTCGTACTATAATAGTTTTAAATATAACTATTTTTTAAACCACACATTTTTCTTCCTTATGATTATGACTGAGCTTACACAAATTGCTCTTTGACCGATGTAATACGTAAGCTAGCATGCGTGATCACCATTTCGTTACAAACTCATGCCATGACGTTAGGAAGTTTAATTACAAAAACCGTAATGAAGAATTACGTCGTGATTCTATGAAATGATTTATTTTTAGTAATGTTTGGAAGCCACTTTTAAACCCTTAACAGATAAATATTGAGTTACACGAGAAAGAAAAGGAGTGAGGTACCTACTAATAATATCGATTGGGCAAGGATGAAGTATATGTCATCTCGATGACATTACTTTAGAAACCGCAACCACGGATATTATGATTATGACGGTATCGGATGGCAAGTGAAAACGAACTTTCATTGGTTACCTACATGCTTGTGGTTAATTGTTAAATTTGACTAACATGACATAAAAGCCTTAAGCAATTTTGTTTTTATTTTATATATGAATCTATGGCTTAATCCATTGTTCTACAAATCAAAAAAATAAGTATTATTGTTCAATCGAGTGTGACCAATAATATCTTATGATATCATATCAATTACATTTTTGTAATAGGACAGTGACGTCATTAGAAGACACTGTTTTGCCTTAATTGTCAAACTTACTATCTTCATAATCTCAAAAAAAAACGAATGGTCAACATGTTTAGTCGAAAGTTTAGTTAGAGGAATGAAATCGATATTAAAGCCCCAGTTGCAGAAGCATCATGTCTATTTAATTAACGCTTAAATTATTGTCAGTAAGCAAGGATAATACCCTTTCTACCGACTTTTTCGATGATCATTGAACCATGTTACAAACCATTAGGGCGCTTGTATACCTGGGGAATTGTAAAAGTCTTTTAAGTAAAAACAATACATCAAAGCAGATAATGGTGTGAGAGTTTAGCCCGCTTCCACAATCCGGAACTAATCAGGAGTGAATGAATGAACTTGAGCAAAGTTCAGCGCTCCCTTGGAGATAATACAGGTGTATGTATTTGTTAACATTATGTGCCTCATGCATGAGGCGGTAAGTGTACGAGCACCGTCAAGTTTTGCAGACTACTAAGTTTTGATTGCTTCTCTTATCAAAAAAAATACGCCGTAATTTTATATCAGCGTCAGTGTCAAAATTTAATTGCAGTAACTTTTTTCCTCACTGTATAGTATAATGTAATTCTTTTCATAACACGACATACTCATTTCATTGAAAAGTTGAATTTCGGCTATCTGTCTGCTGAGCGTGTTTTAATAGTAAGTATGTAATTAAAACTGCAGTTGATAATGAATCATTTAGCAAGACAACGATTCTAAAAACCTGCTTAAAGCGAGTTGATTAAAAATAAAATTTATTTAATTGAAACATAAAATCTACTAATTTTCAACAATGTTAATAATAAATTACTTTACAAAACCCAGTAAACGCGATATAATTATTGAATAATTAGTTTTAAATTAACAACTGTGAACACAAATAATTAATTTACTAAAGTGCCGTGCGTCATCCCGGTGTTAAAGATTTTTGTAAGTCATCAGTTATTATGTAAGTGGGTAAATAGGTAACATTATTGTGAATTATTATTATTCAACAACTGTTCTAACCATTTGATTACACAAAGGTAACCGAGTTGTGCATTTTTATTATAAAGTAAATTTTATATTTTTATGGACGATGACCGACGAGCAAATTTTACTTCTTTGTTTGTTAGGTAAATACCTATTGTCGAAATATGAAATAGGTATGTACATACAAAAAGTACAGTAGAAAAATTGGATGTTTTTTTTCTATTTTAATCTTTAGTTTTAAGACTTAAGATTTAAGGGAATTTACTTTTATGTGTTTTGAGAAACAAAAAAAAACTATTTACCTCTAATATTTCATTATTCCATACCCGGTTGTTCTCAGTTTATGGTATAGATATTGTATTTTTTTTTCAATACTAAAATGATATGCTTTAACAACGTAGAGCGGTGACAAGTTTATGAATAATGTAAGCATGCCCATCGTGACCTACTCAATTGCACAATCTACTCAAGATGGAAATAAAGATCTAAATCAAGAACAAATAGGTATTGAAATAGGGAGACAATTTTAGTACTTTAATTTCAATTTATTTTCCAACTGTATAATAATCATTTGGGTATTGTGAGTTTCTATCAAGCAAAGTAACCTTTCGACCACAAGCGAGCACATTTTAAAACGGCCATATTTTTAAAGTAAAATTGACAGTTGATATATGTACTTATGTATTGATCTTTGAAAAAAGTTACTTACGCATTTTTTTTTATTGGTTGCGTTAATCCTTATATTTGAATTATCTCCTATACTACACCTAGTAGATAGTCTCGGTTCGGGAGTCCTGGTAAAGGCAAACATCCAGGTGAGTTTTGGATAGTTACTTTCGACACAAGTTTTGCTGGTTGCTGCTACATTGCCTCATAACAGTTCTGAAATTCACCCTGATATTGACAGTATTGAGATAATAATCACCATGGGATGCCCATTGCCCAATTAAGTAGATACAAAAAGAAAATCGTCAGTATCTAAGTAGGCAAGCTATCTACCTAATTATCTAAAGGTTTGATTAAGAGATAGTAATAATAACTATTTCATAGTGCAACGGTACTCATAATCTAGCGATCATTTAAAATATGCTCGATGTGAATTTTATAATCGTCTCAAAAATATACACACTTTTACAGGCAGCGCCGGAGGCATCGATAATTGAGTTTATCCATATAGGAACTCCCTACCTGTCATTTAATTTAGCCCCGTATATTCCGAGGCCTGTTAATAAGCCACCTTAATCTGGAATAGCTGACTTTAACCGCATAAATAAACGGCAACGTCCAAAGGTACATACGGTAAGGTAGGTATTATGTGGATTCTTTAGGTATTTAGCAGCAGACCAGAATAATAGAGACAGATCCATTGGAAAAGTGACATGAAGCCACGATCCTCGGTTTTCGGGTACACTTTGTATCGAATTTCCATAGAAAGTGTGTCCGTTATTTGTGCTCGAGAGTATATATACATTACCCGTAGTATAAGCCTAGTGTGGTTTAGGATTAGAACAGTTGGTACAAGAATGTGCCCTTTTATTTATTTAGTACACTCACACACAAACAGCTCCTTCCTGAAGGTTAATTTTTTTTTAAATCGGATGTTTGACTTAGGAGATTGCCAATTACATTTCGCAAATCATTTCTTTTTATTAACCCATCGTATACCGGTCCCTGGGATCCCAGGGATCATAACAAAAGAATACTATTGTTTATTTTTTTCGCCGGGAGACGACGGCTTTTATAGAAGTATATATTAGGGATATAATGTAGAGCCACTGTTGAATTAAATGTCGACATTGTTTTCTTACCGAACGAATATTTCATAACCATTTCATAAAGATGCCTACTTACATAACAGGAGTACTTAATATTTTTTTCAGTCAAAGGTTGGGGCAAAGGGAAGCTCTAGGTTACTGTAAATAACTAAGTAAATAAGCATAATTAAACTTTCTACTTGTATGTATGTACCTATAAAGTGAAGGTACGGTATTAACGTGTGTTGCGAAGCAATGTATTGTTTCGCAGAATTTTCATTTCATATAAACTTTGTGCAAGGTGATTGTGTAGAACCCATTAGGCTTTATCAGAGAAGTATAGGTGAAGTTAGACTCGCGATCCTTTTTGAAAATTTACGTTTCTTATGAATGAAATAAAAAATCTTCGAGACATAAATTCGATGAAACGTTTGTCTGCAAAACAATTTATTTATTTATTGTATCAGGCACTAGGCCCATCCATACTTATATACAATGAGGTCGCGGGAAAAAGCTAGTATTTATATATATAAATACTAGCTTTTTCCCGCGACCTCGTAAGGTATATACCTTACAGACTAACATACATGTATATCAATATAAAGAAAAAAAGGGCACGGCAGCCTGTGGAAGTTTGTGATTCTAGAGCAATCACAAGCGAGTTGCTGACCCTTTCATACGCTGTGACGACAGCTAGACACATGCAGGCTCCTCAATGCAGCCCATCCTCGGGAGCTCTGGCACTATGTATCATAAGTAGATCAAGTAGTGGTATCATAATTACATGTTATGCATAAGTAGCAAGCAAGTACTGGTTACACGGAAAAACAGTGACTCTAGGAGTTAGCCTAGTATGTACAGTCGAACCAACTGATTCATGACCCAATTGACCTACAAATGGCTTGGAACCGTCAAAACAATAGGGTTTTCATGTCTCCCACAACACTGGTCGTATTAAAAATTAACAAATTGCGTCAATACGAATCGAAGATCTATGCAATTTTAACATTTGTTATTTATTGCAGAGGCAATAGATACATTTTAAATAAAATAGCTATGTTTTGAATCTCGAAAAAGCTGTCATTTATAATTAAAAAAATCTAACTCTATTCATCACAAAAATATATATTTCAATTTCAAAAATCAATAGCTTGTCAGATAAATGGTCAGTCAATCAGATTTTCACCTTACACATTTGGCAGAACAAAGAGCTCAGATTATAGGGCTCAGTGAAGAAGGCTATGGCTATATTACTGTGAAGAACAAAGGTAGTAATAGGTAGCATTTCTCTTTTGTGATCAACAGTCATGGTTATCTAAACTGTTACAGACAGTACTTAGTTAGTAAATATCAGTGTCTAATAAAATGACAACAAGTTCGTTACCATAGAAATCACCTTATGGTGGGTCATAATTCAATTTTTTCGATCGCACCTACCACGCTGAACCTCTTGATTATGCACAAGCAGGTGCGCCAACTAAGTCATTAAGTCAAGTGTAAATAAAATTTCGGATGAGTATGGCGTAAACAAAACTGGTTTATGGTACTCTAGTTAAAAGTAGCGCGTATGTATAATACTCATTATATACTAAGTAACGTCAGAGCGGTAAGGTCACGATTATTAGCGAGTGTGACAAAAAGTACAGGATAAACGTACGCGTTTTGTAGAATTAATACCTTGTCTTGTCCTCGTTTAAGATGAAGGTATTTCCGTTTTTTCGTCAGTAGAGTTTGTTACACATGACTACAAAACATTTAAAATGCTATTGCAACACAGTTTCGTTTTAGTAACCACTTGTTTAGATTTATTACCTTCGATCATATTCAAAACATGAATCATCTAAAGGAATGCGTTGATGCACGAACTAACGCCGCGTTACTATCTAATTTCCTATGGTTTTTGAGTCATGATATTAGTAAAAGTAATCACCATATTAGTCATTACAAAAATGTTATTAATTATTTATTGCTAATTACACCAGTTTCAAAATAGGCTTTCCAGAATTTAGAACTTAAAATCGCTTACTATTGTGGTGATTTTAATTAAGTAGTAACATTATTAAGCAAGTGGCATTTATTTGGGTGAAAATACTAGAATTTTTTGTATGAAATTTGTTTTATCTAATCAGGCTTAATGCCTCAACAGTGTTGGCAAACTTTAGTTTTCATTAAAAATACATAATTTTTATACGCTGTTTGTTTGCATATATTAATTTCATACCACTGTAGCATAATGGGCCCCTTGAATAATACATACTTAAGTGTTACCATTGAAAACGTGAAAGATGCAAGATTACAACTATAAACATAGTATATCTACGAGTACCTTACAAGTTCCGAATCTGTGCACCGTAGTATCCAACTTTTTCTTGAATTTATTAAAACAGCTTCTGTTTATAAAACACACTTCGTCACACGCATAACGGAGATTTTATAGAACTTTTCTTTGATGATTTATCGATTTATTTTATTGAATATCGTCATTAAACGGACGTCGCGGCGTTCACTTAGATGAGGACCCGGCACGGAACTGAGTTATTTTGTCGACGCTAGAGATGGGTAAATCCTGACTTGAAGATTTAAATGATTCGAATCCGTAAGCGGATCCGAATCCCTTATCGACTCTTTATAAATCTTATCGAATCCAAGGAGTTATTAACTCCGATTCGACTCATCGGTACCGCGGGCCGCGCGAAACAGTAAATCGGTTCGGGCTCGCGGCTCGCTCGATTATCGAATCCGCGGAGTTACCCACTAGCGCCGATCCTCGTTTGGTTCGGTGGCGTCCGCCTATGTTCGGTTCCACTCGGTTCCGTGCGGCTGTGTAAAGTACGAAGGGAAATCAACCTTGTACATAAAAACCTAAATTTATATATTTTTTTTCTCATACAATTATCATTATATATTATACGTAATATTTTTTTATAGGTGTAAAATGTCATAGCATTTAAAAAAATACTTAAACGAACCTGGGGATTCAAAGAGTCACTCCTTCTTATAATAAATCGGTACATCTGCACTGCCAACAAAGCCAAAAGAGCCAAGGATTTAAAAGAGTTGAAGAGTCATTAAGAAGATTCGGTACCGATAGCGGATTCGGATTTAGTGATTCGAATCACAGCAGTGAGCCGAGATTACCCATCTCTAGTCGACGCCGTTCCCGGTACGACTTGCGTGCGCGTCTTCTCGACAACTCGTATCGTAGACCGCTACATTGCTGGCTTACACGTATCTGAGTATTTTGGTTGGAATAAATCCCGCAATATAATCGAATATCTGCGTTGCACCATACTATGAATTTAAACATTCCAGGTAAAATAAACATCAATCTCTAAGATCGTGGTCTAGTGGGATATCAAGCATGAGAACCTGATTCACGAGTGGGATTAGATTGGTAAAAAGGTGGATGTAAATATTACATTTTTATATTTCTGTAGTACATTGGAGACAAATAGTAATTATTGTCGAAGATTGTTTTACATAAAATTTGAGGTGCTAGTACATACAGAAAATTAGTGGAATCGATATAGCGTAATCTTTGCCATAATTAACTTACATATCCAGTTTTCCTAGAATTTTGCCTATATCCGGTTTATTAATGTAGGTACCTTGGAAAACCCATGCGGCAAGCAAGATTATTTCGTGCAATATTTTACTTAAATACCTATATCGTTATTTTGGCTAGTGAGTCCGCTTTAATGGCATATATGCAAATATAATTAGGTACCAGGAAATATTACAATCTGCTTTATAGGTTTTTGTTGCTGCTTACTTTATAGGTAACTGGTGTTCCTGGCGGTCAGTAATTATATAAGCCAGAACTTCAGAGTGTGTATGAATTTGTCTCTAGATGTAGACACGGCAAAACCTCAACTCAATAAAGAGGTTTCGTGGTTTTTACTCTTCTAGAGTTGATGCAAGAGTCCCTGATCCATGTTATGGTGTCAGAATCGGGCTGGCAGTAAGCTTGTTCACCATTTTCATGGTTAAAACACGTGTTAACTGGGCGTCTTACAGGTACGAGGACATGTTATATATCCTACTATGATATAATAAATGCGAAAGTTTGAATGTTTGTTACTCGATCACGCAAAAACGTCTGAACGGATAACGATGAAACTTGGTGGGCTTTTATACATAACACATACACACGAGGTCAAAAATTTCGGGTCACCCTAAATTAAATAACTGCAATAGGTTTTTCTGAATATTCTACACTAGTTTTATTTACATCATATAAGTATATTATTATTCTTAATTCTTAATACCCAACAATATTAGCAATTCCCGGGATTCTATCATAAATATACCAATCTCAAACTGATGATTTTTGCGATACCTCGCTCCGTTAACTATGTGTTTTTCATGGGTTTTTAGGAGCCCGATTTAAACCTAGAAACATTAATTTTATTAACTGTTATTTTGCAGGTTACATGTAAAATTAAATAAAGACCGTGACAGGATTAAAAACTTTACGAGATTGCACTATATTTGGAAATATGACGGTATTTTACCGACCCGTATTCTTTGCCCGCGAGTGTAGTTGTTTCGAGATTCAAAACATAGCTGTTTTATACAAAAGCAAACTAAGTGAGCTGAAATCAATATTGCAGCAATGTTATGATTAACAAGCATTATATGTAACTCATCCATTTAAAGCAAGTACGTTGTCACTCGAGACGGTGCGCCATTATGCTAGTTCATCGGAATATGGACTTGGTTAGCACCTGGCATTGTCTTTAGCGTCCGGCGTAAGAAATAATACTCAACGATAACATGTATTGTGTCCAAAATCAAAAGAGCCCTTAATGCTTCGGCACTTACGTCATTCTGTGTCGTATTCTTGATACAGCAAGCGTAATAATGGCGTAACCACCTTTAGAATTAAAGCTTTCTCTTGGATGATGCACATTTTAGTACAGTGCTACAAACACACAACAAACTTTGCTAATTTAAACAATTTGAATGACTATTTTAAGAACATTGTTTGTTTATTTAATCGTACCTAACTGATTGCTTTTATTGACCGAGTGAAACGAAGGTTTCTGATTCAGCTGCGATAAAAATGTGGAAATGTTCGAAAGGACATTCTACTTTTTCATGTACATAATTTTCAGACGCTTTTTTTTAATGCAGATTTTGGAATACTTGGCTCTCACTTCATATTTTTGTTTTGTTATTTAGAAAGAGGTTTAATTAGATTATCACTTCCGATAGTTTTGGTAATTAACGAACCATAGCCAATATCCATAAATCGAGTAATTCAGTGGTCCTTGGATGTCTCACCATTTGTATGAAAAAATGGTTTTTACCACTATGTTACCCACCTTTTACAGTCATACGAGTATGTCAATATTTAAATATTTTTACCTACAAATTCCTTTTATAAGGCTCAGGCAGGTACTATTTCGAAATCCCGTTTTTGTACACTAATTCAATACATATCAAATTTTTTTTTGCTATAGAAAACTGTTCATGAAAAAGTAGAATGACCCCAAAACCATTTCTTTCAATGATTTTGTAAGTTTGCGGATGAATTTCAGTTTGTTCCCATCTCCAGGTCGCATTTTTCAACCGAGTCAGTTTATGTAAATAAAAAAAATATATATCTCAATGGTTTGTTCTCCTTTAGAAGTCGCATTTGTTAACCGATTTTTATGAGCAAGTTCGGTAATAATATAGAATTATTTTGTAGTATTAGCAAATCAATTTATTTATTTTGTATTATTATTTAATATATTATTTATTAGGACGTGTCAAATCTAGTACTATTGATATATTCTACGTTGATAAAAATTAAAATACCACGTAATTTATAACAAACATTTTGTAGTTACTTTGTGGAAATTTAAAAAAAATATTTATTTTAATGATTTCGGATGTTTCTGCCGGATTTCGGTTTATTCTCGCCTACGGTCACATTTCTCTACCGATTGTAGTGAAATATTATGAACACGTTCAATAATTATACAGAATTTTTGTCAAGTTAGTTTTTAACGATTTAAAAAAAACACTCGCGAAGTCTACAGATCACAGAGCCACTAGTCATAGTAATATTAACATCAAATATTGCACTCGATGATGTTAAGATAAGGACGGTAATATAAATATTATAACATAAGCCATACCTATTTATGTACATAATAACAACCATATACATACATACTAGCCATATCTAATGTAGATGAATTAATAACGAAAAACAAAATATGTTTTATAATTTTTGTCGACAAAATGTATATATTTTTAATACCTCCCTACTCTATAAGATATATCTTGCCTGTTTGACAGAAAAGCTCTCTTAAATTAATATCAATTCTATAAAAATGCAGAAAACTTATCAAACAAACCTACCAACACAAACAAGATATTCTTGCTTAAGAGACATCCGACGAACAAAGAGGAAATAAAGCCTCATTCGTTCAGTCCTCCATTAAGTGGGGGTCACTTCCCAGAGCGGGGAGACAGCAATCCGATTACCTATCGTGCTTACTCTTCCGTTCGGGCTTAACTCTGTTACAATAGTTGGAAAACAGAACACCTATTAGTTAGTTATGGGTCACGGGATGTATAGGTAAAAACTGAAGTAAGGTAGTTATTTAGTTTATTTATTCCATACATATAGTTGGTAGTTCCGGCGTGGTCAAATAAACAAAACAAATTTCATGATTTTGATTAATTAGTCTAATATACTGTATAGTGATAATTTGATGGTTTTCTATGTATATAACCACACTATGTTATAAAATTTTAACATATGCCAAATAACCAGATGGCTCCTTCCGTGCCTCGACAGTAAAATGTACTGTTATTGTTTATGTGTGTATGCAAGGGAATAATCCATTAAAAGCCCCTAAATTCAATAGTAAAAAACAATACAACGAACATGTGTCCACACATCTGCTTCCTGGCAACACCTGTGACACGCAATAACGCACACTGTTTGAAGTAAACGAGACGATACATATAGGTAAGTGCTTTATCCTAGTCTGATACGTAATTATTAGTACTTATCTCGCTCTTTCTCTCTCTCAGGCCATTATTTATCTATTCTCTTTGGCATTAGTTTACACGACAAACTATACTGAAACTAAATTAGTGCTTTGTGCCAGCATCACGACAGGTCAATGAAAATAAAAACGTTTCTATATATCTGATTCAAACAAGGATTCAATCCGTTCCTGAAAAATGTTTAGATGATATTGGTTTAATGAATTATTCATCAGTAAAGAAAAAGGTAATTTAGTCATTCTAAAGTTGTCTAATTGAGGGGTGTTGGACCGCTTTGAGTGGTTATTAACTGAGCCAAGTTAGGCCTTCGGGCGGCTTGAGAACATCTATCAGTCACGTTGCCCACTCACTTGGCAAGCCTAATTTCAATAAAGTCTCGTTTCTCCTCGGGTTTGAAGGTCAGATGGCAGTCGCTTCCGTAAAAACTAGTGCCTACGCCAAATCTTGGGATTAGGCAGTGGACCCCGGGCATCCTTCAGGACGCAACTGTACTAGGATAACTCTAGGAGGATGATGATAAAGTTGTCTAATTGAATTTAATATCGAGATAATACTAATAATATAATTGTGGAATGTATAAAGTTGTGCAATCGCTGTCATAATTGGAATTTATTATCATCGTATTCTGTAATTGTATATTTAAATATAAAATAAGAATATCGTGTGCATTACTAGTTCACTTTATTCTTTGTTTCTGCTTTCAGTATGCCACAATAAATGTTATCTGTAACATTTATTATGAAAATGAAGTAACTTTTATTCAAGATGAGCTCATAAAGGCGGAAGATTTATTGTAAGACCACGACAGCTCATTTGGACTGCTACAATTCCCTTTTGTCGCCATAAGAATTTATTCAAGAAAGAATTGCTTAGGGAAAATAAATTTATCTAAATACAATATAAAAACAATGTATGAATTGCTCTGTAAATAATGCTGCTGCTGTCCTCAATCTCATACGCGGTTATATTATTAGACAACTACCATAATAATAGTTGGTGCGATTTTGTAAGCTACATTATTGGACAGTTTCATTAAAACATTTCTTCGAGTTTTAGACACAGAGAAGAACAAACATCGGCACAAACTTTTACAACTTAAGTTTGTATACTTATTTTGCATAAATTAAGGATGGACATCAATCTATTTTTATGGTCCTCGTCTATGGACTATGCTATGTACTAAGAGTTACGTGCAATAGCGATCGATATTGAGACTTTCATGCTAAAGTGTGCCGACGTCGTATTTCGTAAAATATAGCGTATATAGGTAGCTCTCGAGAGAGATGTGTTTTTTTAATGAATTATAATATGAGCATAATCGAGATGAAACTCTGGCTAAAGTGATGGCTATTATCACGAGGTCAAGTCAGGGAGTATAAGGACAAGTGTAATGGCATTCGATAGCCTGCATAGGTGACATATTGTACCAATACCATCCTTACGCGAGCCGATAATAAGAGTATGCAAAAGTTACGTGCCCCAATCTCGGATAATTAAGGAAAGTTCTCGAGCTTGAAGCAAACTTCTTCTTCACTATAGAGAAGGTGAGATAAAATTACTACTTGCAAGGAAGAACGATATTTTATCACAAACTAAACCAGCTCGATTGACTGTTATTGGTAACTTAACTGGTGGAGCTTTTAGCAGTGACTTACGAAAACGAACTGTTATTTACTTGCTAAATCGCAACAGCAATTTTTTGCTTGTTATATGATTCAGACGGGTATGTTTTTAGCCAACGGAAGCATATCCGAAGACCCACGCAATACTTTTTATATGCTTACTCGTCCGCAGCACATGCAAAATATAGGTTTCCGTTTACATAAAAAAGTAAGTAACCTATAAACGCGTTCAACTCTAACCAAAAATGAAAAAATACATCGAAATTGTACTGAGTAGATTTGGTTACATCCAATTCCGTTATTTTGCAATGTAAACGAAATAATATTTAACGATGTTACAACTTTCATTCCATTTTGTACGTGATCTGCAAACTGAAAATCTCTGTGACATTTTGAGTGTCTCTGAGGAAGACTACTGTGATAAATATTACGTCACGGTCCACGGCCATAAAGAAATCACGTATCTTCGCGTTCATGTTATATTAAGCAGGTATAAAGTACCACCGCAACGCAGGTCCTTGACCGTTCAAGGTTGCCATTTATATATGTATGTTACTACATGCGTGGAGCGATTACATTCAGTTTTATATTTGGAGTAGGTATGTTATTGTTTAGCCATAATTAGGACGATACCCACGCGACGTGGTGCAGCATCGGCGGCCGAGAATGAGACAATTGCAAGCAGACTAAACTAACTAACGATCTATTATTAATATTTAAGTAACTAACATTCTTGTATGTATGAATATATAAAATTTTATTGCACATATAAACATGTAATAATATAGGAGTATGGTAGTGTATGTTTTTAATGTAGGTGCTATATTTTTAATGATCGTAGTGTGACTTGAGTAAAGCTTGTGAAATCACTGTCAAAGGAATAGCTTCCACCTAATCTGTTTTTGCGTTTTTTCTAAGGTGCGTTTTTCAGATGGATTTACCTACCAATAATGATCACTACCATTTCAGTAAGCATAAAAGGGCTCTCTGAATAAATAACCAATACGACTATGTATATAGGTACCTATGATGTTTTATTGGGTATATCGGATTTGATTGTAGGAAAACTGGATTATTTGTTTATAAACGTGAGTGATTACTTTTAGCTGCTAGGGGTAAAAATAATCAGTAAGGTTGTTGACAGGATCGTTAATCATAATAAGTTGAAAACTCTTAAAATAGAGAAATAATTTATATTAACAAAATAAAAATGATCCGGCAAAATATACACAATTTAACTGTAGGTGTTATAATGCACGTGATCAAGCCCTAAGCATTAAAGCCCAGTTCACATTTTGCGCTGTATACCGCACTACACGTCAGGCGACTAAGTATCTATGACGTTTCGCGCCTCCACCACCGGCATCGGCTATAGTCGCCTAGTTAGTGGTGTAGTGCTGCTTGTACATGCGTACGTGAGGTAGGTAGGTAGTAGGTCTTGCGAATATTCGAACTTGTAATCAAGGGAGCGTTCGGAAAGTCACGTAATTACCCTGCCGCTTTATCACTATCAGACTTCTGCGTAACCTCAGATTAACCTGACAGTCACATAACTCACTCCCTACAATAGTAGACATATTGTATTCGCATCATTATCCTTACCACTAATTAGCACCAACATCCAGCGTTCGCGGTCACTCGACATCTCTTAAGGCGCGATACCGCCCTGACATAATGGCCCTCACACCGGTTAACGACGCCTATTTATTGTGAAACGTTCCGCAATTATACGAGTGAAATATTTTCCAGTTTCTAGTCAACGGAAAGTTTTATTTTGTTGGAGTCACGTATACCTGTTCGTCGATCTGGCCTAGTAAACGTACCTATACTGTAGTCTACTGTCGGTCATCATCATTGTTCTAAGTATATCCCGTTTCTCTACGAAGTTGGCTACCTAAGATACTTAAGTTATAAATGGAGTCATTTCTTTTAACCGACGAATAATCTGGTGGAATTGATCTAACCCAGAGTAGAAAAGATATTATTGGGATTTTAATTTGTTAGAAGCTCTTTAGCTGCCCGAAGGCATCTAACCCGACTTTAAGGTCATTGGCATTGAAAGCAAGCTGGATCAACATCTTAACGTAATTTACGAAGCACAGAAAGGTCGCACAACAAATATAGTTCGCAAAGATATCGTAATTAATAAATTAACGTGCCTTCTAAAGCACAGAAACGGCCAACCAACTGAACCCTACCATAAGTAAGTCTTGAAAAATATGTCGATCAGTGCTGGATCCTGCTAGTCCATAAAATCCATTCATTTCGAAACAACAATACAACAGAAACAAGTATACAATAACACGATACAGTTTTTTTATTGTTTTGTGTTACGCAATTTAAAAAGATCCCTTTTTTCTGTATCCCGAAATTACCTGGTTCAAACCTCATTTCACATTGAATTACAAGTCCGTTAACGCCGCTCCAAATGACGACGTTTAGATGATTTTTTGTCCTTTTTCGACCCATTTTCAAGTTCATGTCTTCGTAACAATAGTTCCCATGGAGTTCAGTGTCCAAAGAAAGAGCCTAGTCACTTGAGTATTTGGAATATGATTTCATTGACTAGATGCTTAATAAATATTAGTGATGGGTTACATCAAACCGTCTGTAATCGTATGCGGGGTTAAAATCGGATTGTATAGAAAATTGTATCTTCTGTTTTTCCGGCTAATAATAATCCAAGCCTCTTCAAGGCAAGAGTGAATAGGCTATTACTGAACCAGCCAGCTACATCTTAGGCCTTGTCATCACTTTGTATTAGGCAAGACTAAGGCAATTGCAGTTCAGTCATTCATAAAAAAAATGTGGTGGAAACAGCCCGATGTACACGTAAATCGTTTATAATATATTTTTCTTAGTATTAATGCGATATATAGAGTAAAAATCGAATATTTATTAAGCTTCAGTAATCAACAAGTTTTTTAATGACACCCAGCGCGCTGCCTCATAACTCTGCTCCCGTTCCGCTTCCACCAACTTGGATCTTGGCTGCAGGGGCGGGAGGGGCGCTAGGGGCAGAGATTCCGTAAGCACGTACAATCCTTATACAACTTTTGTAAAAATTGTAGAGCGAATAGGCTCCACGAGAACCGCGCGGCTGTGTGTGCACCTGCCGTTCCCGGCCTATTATTATTAACCACAAACTGCATTCAACCTGCCCCTACCTACCATTATTACAGTCCCGGTACTGCATTCGCTTTATTTTATTGATGTCTAGCTAGTCGCGCTGTGATAGGCAATTTCTTAGAAATTAAGGTTAAACTCGTAGCAGGCATTTACATGCATTTTACGTAATTAAGTACTACTTAGTACGGATGGTAACGTTGGTTTTTAGGCTACTGTATTTCTATGAGAAGAAATAGAACCCCTATATGAAGCCCTTACATAGAATCTCTATTGCCTGCATCGCTCTGTCCCAGATGTCATATTTTGTAATGTTTATTTGTCACGAACTGCACAATATTTCTTATTTGAAGATCAGTTTCTTAGTAAAGCCATAAATAAACAATCTTGCCATTATCTAATACTTCTTACTTGAACAGAATACGGAATAACAATTTAAATAAAAGCATTTATCGCCATAAAGCAGAAACTTAAACATAAATTAGATTGCGTGTATAACTACTATTACTATATAATACTTGATACTATAAACATACGAAAAATTATAGTTAAGGACTTACAACTTCTAATAAAGAAAGATTTAGATCTATATTTCAATCGAGGAGTTTTTAACTAATTTAATTTGTTAATAGGAGTCAGGTTCATATCTAAATAAATATTTAAGAAAACATTTTTAAATTAATAAACATCATGTGATATCCGTATTCACATACATTTTTATAAGAATTGTAAATTATTTTGTATCCATGAATCGTGAATGTTTGTAAATAGAATAAAATAGAATTGAATTGTTAACAGGCGCCGAAACGAATTCACTATAATGTCACAAAGAGGTAATAAATAGTCCGACAATGTTCAATCCAGTGATGTAAAACTATTAACACCGCAAATCAAAGCGTGGAAGAAATCAAAGGCTATTAATTAAAACTGTGTAACTAATTTGACAATTACGTGATCTCAAGACGAAGCCATAATGGATGCCGTGACAGGAACACTTAAAATAGTCACCGTTCGGAGTAAAAAGTACACTGACTTTCCAGAAATAACGCCCGGGCGAGGAACTAATGCTTTCTCTCACGGAGATTTTGAAGAAATATCTCACGGTAAAATTTTTCCCCACTGGCCACTTTAAAACTAAAACGCATTAAGTACTGAAAAAATTATTCGAAATCTAAACCTGACGCATGTTAATTGAGTTTAAAATGGCGGTGGTTTACGTTGAATATTGATAGTCTTTTATTTAGTAAAAGTCGGTAGCGTTGAGTTTACACTTTACAGCACCATATCGATCCAATTTGAGCTTCAAATAAGGTTAACTTTGCATTTAATCAAGCTGTGTTTCATGTTATTGATACAATTGAGTTTACTGACACGCTAAGTGACCGCATAGTTTTCATGGAAACTATAGTTTTTGGATTAAATCATAAAATTCATGTTTCATTTATGATTATTAACTGTGATTAAATCCATTACAGTTAACGAATTCAATTGGAAGACTCATACAGTTTCAAATTTTATAGTAAAAAGAGAATAAATGTGAGTAAGGACAAAGCGGAAAAGTAACTATTAATACTTACCGTAGTAAGAAAATAAATAAGAACAATGTATTCTTCTTTATCACAAATACGCCTGAGGTAGTGACGTTCCCCCTAATGTGTCATTTTATATAAATTAATATATTTTATTAGACGCAATTGATTTCGTCCACTACATTAACATTACAAAACTAACCTAAGTGTTACATAACTAACATAACCTGACTTCTATATTTGTTGAAGGGGAACAATCATTAGTTTTGTTGAAACATTTAGGCAAAAGTTCGTTTTTTTTTATAATACGCCGATGCCAACACAATCTTACGGCCTGCTTGATAGTAAGCAGATACTATGGTGAGCTATGGCCTATTATCGCTTGCCACTAAAGAAGAACCACAAGCGCGTTACCGACTCTTTGTTGGAGGATTTGTTCTGTTGATAGCTAAAGACGCAGCCAGGGCCCTCTCAACGCAATACGCATACTGCGGAACTCTGGCGACCTAATTCACCACCTACTACGAAATTCGAATTACGAACTTTGTATCGTGCCTTCCCTTACACTCATATAGTGTATAACACGAGACTGAAAGGGACAGCACGATATGAATTCCACAACACCACATACCTAAAAAGCAAATACCTACTGTGATATGGCTGCAGTCTTCTCTAAGGTGGAGGTGGAGGTACCTCCTATACCTCACTACTGGTTAGTTATGTAAGGTTATGACACTAGCATATTAGCACTTATTTATACTATTATTATAAATAGTTTATGCATAGGAGGGAGGAAGGGGTAAAATACCGAAACTATTTATTTTATAAAATTTCAGGCTTACACTTATTTTATAAAGGTATTAGCTTTTACCCGCGACTGCGTCCGCGTAGAACTCGCTCTAGAATTCTCGAGTTAAAATTTTATTGCTATTATTTTATATCAGGCGCTTACCTAGTTACAGCTCTTCTATACAAGGGATGATTTCCCGGATAAAAGTATCCTATGTCCTTCTCCAGGACTCAAACTACCTCCAAAACAAATTTCATCTGATCGGTTCAGCAGCTTAAGCGTGAAGAGGTAACAGACAGACAGAAAGACACACTTTTACATTTATAATATTAGTCTGGATTTTAACGTCACACATTAAATTGAATATCTGAACTATATTTATGAACATTCTTTCATTTTGACTTGTGTGAAACCTCTTTTTCCGGGACTTAATGAAGCATGGCTGAGAAGTAAATAATTGCCATCTCATGATAGAATACCAATTACGAGGCAATCTTGAGGGTTATTACTTTGATGACTTGCTAGAAATCTTTTTAATATTATGTGTTTAACCTGCGAACCATTTTATACCTAGATACAAAAAGTGGAGTGCAACGACACTTGCTTAAAATTTACCTGTAGTTAGGCACTTAAGTTTTAATTTACCGTTTCGAAAAATTCGAGTCCTTAATAATTATTTATTATGATATGATAGGTAATAGCGTGATAAAAATTTGATACTATGTAAGCTGAAAGGGAAATTAAAATGTGCGCATATGACCTTAAGATGGAACTCCTAAAATTAAGTTTTTCGAATTAGCAATGTTGATGTTGCACTTAGCACAAATATAAGATTTGGAATTACAGTACATAGTTTCTAATATAGGCTCGGAAACCGGTTTCGTCTTCATACAAAATGATAAATGAGTAAACGTAAAAATTAAAATAAAAAAAATGTTTCAGAATGTGCAACTAACCTCTTTCATTTGATACCCCACTTCCCACTTGACATATTCACTAGACTTTCAAATCTTGAACCTGAACTTGAGATATTTAGCGATGTGACAGACAGACAGACAAAGTGAAACCATAAGGGTTCCTTTTTAGCTCTTTTGGTACGGAACCCTAAAAATGGAGAAATCAGAAGTACTGTAGGAGATATTAAAACAAAATGTAAATATCGGTTCCGAGCCGTGGTTACTATTTCCAAACTTCAGAAAAAAAAACAAACGCACCCAATTTACAAACTACGATAACGGCTTCCAAAATCAATCTGTCAGGGATCATGACACGCTGCGAGCCCAGCGTTAGTAGCATCGGGAATAATAATAGGCTTACCTACATGTGACGATAATTATATGCATGTGTTGTCTATCCATGTATCTAAGCGTTTAGAATTAATGGTTGTGTGAGTGAACCGCAGGTGGGGAAAAGCCTTAGCAAAGTTCAGTGCTCCTCACGCGGCTATCGGTATTGTAAAATCAACCTTAGCTAACAGGGCTTCAGTTTAATTTTGATTAGACATTTAGAACCGAATCCCGACTAATGTGTTTATAGACAGGAAATAGGCCCATCGATAGTGATACTTGTTTACTCTAAGTAAAAATCGATACTAACGAGTACTAAAAAAACTACTTGGTCAGTAATTCTATGATACTAACATTATAAATTTATTGTTATAAATGCGAAAGTAACGATCTCTCACAAGTTACCCATCACGCTTAAAAAACTACATTGATTAAGATAGCATTTGGCATGGAAATTGTTTTAATCCCAAGAAAGGACATAGGATAGTTTTTATCCCGGAAATCGTGATAGTACGATATAAATCTAGTTCCACGCAGACGAAGTCACGGGCAAAAGCTGTTAACATTAAAATTACCCAATTCAATTGCAGGCCAAGTATAAAACCTTAAACTGCTGGTGATAATCTTACGAAGTGTCAATTAAGTACAAAAGTAATTTGAGCATTAGAAAAATGGGGGCGACATTTCGGCATGCTTACGTATTCAGTTTTGTCGAGTGATTTCACGGCTGCATGTCGCAACCGCATAAATTTGACATGAACGAAACACGATACAAGTAATGTATACAGTACTGTGACTTTGGTTCGTTTTTTTTCGTTCAAGGAGCCTTAACGATACTTAATTTCTTCTTCCTAAGTTTAATTGCAAGGCAAGTATGATAGTTCTGTAAGACATGACAGTTGCTGGTAACATATCTACAACCCACCCTTATTTTGTAATTAACTTATTTCAACTTTAACTTTGAATTGTATTGTTGTACCATTATTTAAACTTTATAAACAATATATTTCAACATATATCACAACCTGTGTTGTTGATGGCATTATTTAAAAATAGCTCCGCAGCTATTTAGTTATAAAAATGCGGCGCATATTCATACTTACCCAACCGATTTTGACTCGTAAATGAAGTCAAGCTATTTTGCTAGTGTTATGACAGAATATGCGGGACTTCCTGTCACAGGTAGATCATACTTATTAGTAAGTACCAACCATACAATCATGTTATGCAATGAGAAGAAAGAAATAAAATATTTTTCATTTTCGTATGCCCGCCGACATTCGTTGTTGCCACCTGAGGGGCCACTACGTACTTCGAAATCCAAACTTCGTATCGTGCCGTTTTTTTCACTCTTACAGTGACTAGACATACAAGAGTACACGAGAGTGAAAAGGACTGTACGATACGAAGTCCGGATTTCGAAGTTCGGAGTGCCCGCCCTACATGCCCTTTACTATGCTACTGGTACATGCCCTTTGTTTACCAGTTCGCTACAACTTTATTATCAACTTTATTAAGTACTTGCGATGAAGCAATTAATCAAACAGTGTAAGGAATGCTCGCATAATCATACTGCTGCCAATTTTATACGCCAATGAAGTCAAGTTACTGATTATGCTTGTGTTGTGACAGAATTCCAGTTGGTCGAATGTCATACGGCACGACTTGCTGAGCAATATGCCGTCGACATTCGATGTTGCCACTTGTTCTACCAGTCCATTACGACTGGTAACTGACTTAATGCAATTTGGGGTAAATGGGGGTCGACATACGAGGGCCAGGACATTTGACCTGCAGGCATTTAACTCGCTTACAATGTAGGTAATTATTTACTTCAGCTTACGAGTATTAGACTCGTTACCTTAACTATTAAATTCCCTATTGTTGCTCTCATAAACGACTCACATAAGTGATGACCCAGATAAAACGGATAGACAAGCTTATAGAACCCGGAATCGACAAAAGCGGAAAAAACGCAAATGTGGCGAACCGCTAATAGTCCGCAGATCGAGAAACCCCACGACTCTTAGACGCTTTGAACTTAAACGTGCATTGAGTGATATATATATGGGATATTTTACCTACAATTTACAACACTTTTCTGAGCGGCATAAGGAATAAGTTAACTACAATATAATTTAAATAAATATAGATACATAGCAAAAATGATGTCCAGAACAACATCGTAGTGTTACATGAAGAGCAAGAGATGCATGTCTTGGGGATAATTTGGGAAGAAATAATCCAAACTCCAATTAAAATGAAATAGTTAATTCAAGCCTTAAGTACATAAGGTAGCATGACTAAAACAAGAATAAGAAGAAAAATATTTATATAACTCGGTCCCAAATTCAGGCTTAAGGTGGAAGAATTTGGGCCTCACCATTAACGAATATTAACTTCATTTAAAGTAAACGTACCTATCCTTTATTTCCTAAACCTTTTATTAGCAATCACTTAGAACATATTTAATATTTCGTAGCACTCTTCCCGTCCATTAAACTAGCTGGCAAACTAGATTTCACTTGACAAATGAGTAATTATTTCGGGTGCTTCCGTTGGCCGGTTCCCCGTAGCACGAATTGCAACCCGGTCAGCTAATGGCAGCCAATCGAATTAGATCACCAATTAAATTATATATTTAGTATGCTGATTTGAAGTGTAACTAAATTCTGTTCTCGGTCTAATTAAAAGAAATTGCTTCTAAGTATAGTGCTCATTGTATATGAGCTATTTAATATTTGGATTGATTTGAGGAATTTAGGAGTAGGTGGTTAAATTGGTGATTTTTCTTATGCTGTACTTACTTACCTACATTTTGCAATCTGCACTTCCGCAGCCATATTTTTATTAAGTTGTTGAGTCCTATACATAGTTACTTTGAAATATTTAGATCTTCTTTTCTAGTATCTAATGATTAGCTTAGCTACAATAGCACCATACATTTTCCACGAAACGTGCATTCATACAATTTACAGAGTTATTCAGCTAAAAATAGTACTTTTTTTCGGGAAGTGTCGTGTTGGCGATTCCCTATATTAAGTCGCCGGTCAGCTAATGGCCGGTGTCAGTACAATTAGCTCATTATTTTTATCTCTACGGGCCCCCGCGTTCAGGTGCGTTCTGCGGAAGAGTAGTTACTGGTGTTGTTTGTTCCGTTTACATGTATTCATATTTTATGTGTCCGCTTGGGCGAAACGACATTACACTGACTCATTGACACTGTTGTGAGATGCAAGTTTCCAAGAGTACTTACTTTGTATAATGGTTAAAGTGACAAAATATACTGTCGCTTTAATTGTTATACAATAGTACACCAAGGGGATAAAGCACTGTTTTATGTCACGGGCGCGATATTAAATCCTGAACGTTACGAAGGACTCCAGATTTTACTCCCGAGCGTAGCGAGGGTGTAATGAGTTTAAGACTGATTCCTGAGTGTAGTGAGGGATTTAAGCGCGCCCAAGACTAAAACAGTTTTATCCCCGAGGAGTATACTCTATTTTTCTCACCTCTTGCGAGACAATAAAAAATAACCAAGGCTACTCAACTAGAAACAGAATTAATCAGTCCGCAAAAGCCCAATCACTTTCGTGATTCGCCATGTTATTAGAATTTTATCCTCTATTTTTGTGGAATCTGTAGTTTTAATCCATATAATGCCGCGCTTTGTAGCACTCGCGGCTTTTGTTTTAGGTATTTAGTAGTAAATACATTACTGTAAAGGCCGGGAATGAAAGAAGGACATCCCTGTTCCGACCTAAGTCATACCTCAAAAAATGCAATGAAGTTTGAATATATTGGGAAACTCCAAATTAAAGTCCAAGGATTTCAGTAATAATTAGAAACAAGCGCGGCAGCAGCCCGCGGCCGGCGCGCCGGCTTCGTCGTCTTGTTTTGTTTCGAACTTGACAGCGTCCCATGCGCGTTCCCATCGCCGTGCGGACTTCACGAAATAGACTTTATAAATATTACTTTAAGAACTATGAAAAGTGAATTCACATTATTACCCGGCGGGTTATAATGAAATTCAGTACAGTATGACACCCCGGCTCAAGCTGAGGGCTATAATGATTTGTTTTCGGTAAGGTTTGCATGATATATAATTATCCATTGTCGCGCAGGTGGTGTGAAAAGCATATTACATAAATGTATTTAAATTAGGTACCTACTAATACTAACAATAATACAAGCAAAACTTAATATAAGCGTAAAGATTCACACACCGTTTCCGAATTTCTTTTTATACTACGGCGATGGCAAAAAAGAAAGAAATCTGTTATTTATAGGACATCGAATTTTGCCTTCAGGTAGGTAGCTGCTTGCGTCGTATAAAAATACGGATAGATCAGGAGAAAATGGAATACGTAGGTAGGAGAACGTTTTTTACTAATTGCTCTCTTTGAAATTTCAGTAATAATACTAATAATCGTCCACAAAAAAATTGCACCGATTAAGTAGGTATTACCTACCTCAGTGCATGTATTATCCTTGAACCACTCTCATGACGGTTTATAAATAATTACGCATTTCGTGAATGAACCTACCCAATATTGAGTCACCATTTATATATTCATACAAGAATGTCCTTGCAAGGCAGGCGGGACTTACTCTCCGACTTTCGAGTTCGCTGGCATGCGGGTATCTTACTTTCAAATTCTCGTATTTAATTTAAGTTAATAATTGAAAAAGTAACCTTGATATGTGAGGTGTATCCTTGAAATTTACTTGAGATGGATGTTAAAGTGCCAGTTAAAGAAAATATGTAGGCACTTGAAGTTGTACCTAATCAGGAAGTTTCACTGCATAGAGTAGTTATTATCGCCCGCCTACTGAACTATTCAGGTTTCGTCCCATTTCTACAAAATAGATAGGCTATTTCGGTAGTGTAAAATAGGTCGACTATTCTAAATATGCCTACATCAAACTAGACATCACGAAAAGCCTGTATGGCAAAAAAGGAAAGAAGGCGACAAATTAATTCAAAAGTATGCATTAATTTGGCCTAGCAAGTTTTGGTATTGGCATTAAATATTTTTAATAATTTCATACTCGTCAGACAGGTTTGACGGCGTGGTAAGCAGAATGTATGATAGCGTTGATAAATAATTCATAAATTTCATAATGATGAATTCACACTAACGAAGGGTTATTAGCAGCTTATTAGGCCAGGTTTTATAATGATCCGTTAGACCAAATGTCAGATCAAATTTCAGTAACTCAGTACATTTTTTGACATAACAAACCGACATAAGGTCTAACGGATCTTTATAAAACCGAGCCTAAGTCAATCTCAAGTAATTACCGAACGAATTCCAAACAACTGATAGGTACGCGGAATTGTACCAATGTTAAGAGCATGTTAAGAGTTTCTATAATTTTAACTATTGTATAAGCATATCAAATAGTCAATTTTATTAAGTGTATTCTCATAGGGAATTGCAAGATAATTAAAGCTTAATCCCAAATTAAACTATCTCTATAAGTGAACACCTTGTAAGTGATGATTAATTATGGCTGGTACCATATACTAAGTCATCACTTAGAAGCCATGTTTTGCTATTCGGTTTATAGATATTTATTACTCATAAGAACACAATAGTTCACTTAAATGAGATACAAAATTAGCTTAAGGTAACATGTTCCAACACATCTTAATAAATATTATTATATATATATGATTTTAACTTAGTTTTAAATCCTGATTTACATTCCTTTACTTCTTTCGGCAACTTGTTGTACATTTGTGCACCCTCAGATAAAATATTTTTCTTTCCATATCCTGTTCTATGTCTAAATAATTTTATTTTATTTGTGTTTCTTAAATTATGCCTAAATGTTCTTTGTGTGAATGTTAATTGTGAGTGTATTTTATGTGTCAGTACCTTTTTGATGAGCATGCATGTTGAGTAGGTGTAAAGTTGTTTAAGGTTAAATAGTTTAGTTTTTGTGTAAAGTAATTTCGTTCTAGTTAGGTAATGGTATTTAAATAAACTTTTAATTAATTTATTTTGTGATGTCTGCAACTTTTGAAGATTTGTTTTAGCAGCACAGCCCCATACTTCAATTAAATATTCTAAATGGGATTTAGCTAACGAGTTATAAAGCATTAGTCGAGCTTTGTGAGGTATACAGTTAGCACAATTTCTTACAGCTCCGGTCAGGGAAGAGAGTTTAGTCCTGACTTTATTAATGTGACTTTTCCAGTTCAATTTGTCATCTAGTAGTAAGCCAAGATATTTTTCAGTACTGGATCGGTGTATTAGGTCGTCATTAATTACCTTTTAAATCTCAAGTGGATGCTTATGAGAAACTGTTCATTCGAATGTTCTAGGTAATGCTTACCTGAGCGGCTCTAGAGAAGCTTTACCTTAATGACTTTAATTATCCCAGGTTCTTGCGCCCATTTTACCACAAGATGTATATAATTAATAACAAATTGCAGTTTTGCTTCTGCATTTAGAACGATTATTGTTCAGAGTTGTTTGCTCTCCAGGGCATTACCCTTCCGTATCAACTGTGAAGACATTATTAATTATTTCCTTGATAGGTAACTGTCAGGATAACAGGAGCATACAAACATGCCAATTATAAACTGTTGACTACCGACAGTCGATAAATAAAATATTTGCCCGGTAACTATGTATACGTAAGTGATGTTACTACATGCTGATAACGTTTAC
Source organism: Epiblema foenella (assembly GCA_963556455.1). Taxonomy (NCBI): domain Eukaryota; kingdom Metazoa; phylum Arthropoda; class Insecta; order Lepidoptera; family Tortricidae; genus Epiblema; species Epiblema foenella. Next base: position 14,697,526 of record OY747102.1, read on the forward strand.
TGTTCTGGAGATGATCTTCTTTTCATATTCCATAATGTGGGTTCGTTCTTCCTTGTAAAATTATAATGTAAATATTAAGTTTTATTTAGGAGAGGCTTGCCAGGAGTTAAAAAAATAAATAGTGACTTACATACCGATAAAAACATACCGATAAGCATAAAGATGTACTCCAAAACTTATTCTAATGTTGTAACAATGAGATATGCATAAAAATATGTAGAAAGGCTTGTTAAGCGGGGCAAAAGTGGTATTTAAATATGAAGTTTATTCCTTTAAATAGGAATAAATCATAACATTTTAACTCATTTTAGATTGACAAATTCAGAACATATTAGATTGAGAGAAACACTATTAATTTCAATTTTCGATGTTCTCGGCAAGCACTTAAAAGTACCCGATAAATTGCGCCGAGCGATCGGTAAGTCTAGTAAGGCCTTAAATAATATCGATACGAACAGCACTGGCCATACTGTGGCAATATTGTGCATTTTGACTTGTTAAACAACTTCGCTTAATGGTGGACTTTAGTGTAGTAGTAGGTCCTCCGATTGCAAACTAAATAGATTTCCGTACCTTCTTTATTTTTAAACTTGTTTTTTTTTTCTTTTTTTTCAGGTATATTATGCCGTAAAATCATGTTTTAAATACATACAATCTATATATTTTTGAAATCGTTTTTTTAATGCTTGATTTTGATACTCCATTTGATAAGATTTTTTTTTCTTCAGACCACCCTACATAGTCCGCTATTTTAATTTTATTGCAACGTCACATATCCGATGTTACTCGAGATAACGTAAGGATTTCAACGATACCTTACCTACACATCTAAATCGGTTAAGGCGTTGAGAAGTTATGGGAGAACAAAGAACCACACATACAATACATACATGAACCCCAAAAACTCCTTTTTTTGGGCAGTCGTGTAATAAAAATCTCCCCGTCTCATATTTGAATGACTTAATTACCTACATAATTATTGTTTAAATAATTCAAATAAGATAATGAAATCTTTATGAAAGGTCCCGTTCATTTTATTAATACCTACATCGAGAATCAAAATGACTAGTGCTGTTCGTACCGATATTATTTAAGGCCGCACTAGAATTACCAATCGTTCCACGCAATTTATCAGGTACTCCTAGGTACTTGCCGAGAACATCGAAGATCTAAATTACTTAGTAGTGTTTCTCTCAATCTAATATTCTCAGAATTTGTCAAATGAATGATTCGTGAATCTTATGATTAATTCCTTTTTAAAGGACTTAATATCATATTAGAAATACCACTTTTGTCCCGCTTAACGGGCCTTATTCATATCTCATAGATTGCAACATAGGAATAATTTTGGTAGTATAACATTATGCTTATCGAAATATACCGTTACTATTTTTTTTTCCACTTCTGGCAACATCTTATCCGTCAGTTTGCTTCGCCTAATTCTGGACTTTAGTTTACTGGTTATGGCTTTGAAGACACATTGTCTCCCGACGAAAAAAATAAACAATAGCATACTTTTGTTATGTGCCCGTACATGTGCGGGATAGGGAGACAACGGGTTACCGAAATCGATGAGAATTTATGAACTATAAAAAATTGAGCGATTGTTGTGCCTATGCAATAGAGTAAAAAACACAAAGCAGTAATGTGTTAAAATAATATCAAGGCATTGGGCCAGGGACCACTCGACGCAGATACACGATCGCGGCAAAAAATAATAACTATCTTCTGTCGAGAACTGGTTCCGAGCAGCGGATGAGGCAGTTCGATACCTAGCTATAAACACGCAAAAGAAGATTTTATTGTAATTAACTTAGTTGTAACCTTAGAGTATAAATATTTCTACGTCTAAGTAAATCTGTAGTTGTCACATAAACCTTTTTAGCACCGACATTGTTCTGAAGTACCCGCAATAGGTAACCGTAAGATTCATAAGAACTACTAACTATTAACTACCATTAAGTGGCCTTCCAGTAAAAATATTTTTAAAGACACATTGCTAGTAAATATTTAGCTAGCCATATATCTAGTAATATTTAAATACTAAAGGAAACAAATTAATTCTCACCAAGCAGCATTCAGAACGCCAGCACCAAACAAAAACAAATTGTCTCCGCTGTTCACAAAATCCAAGCGCCTTTGTTTATCACAATATATTCAGTTTGAGTCAAGGTTTTCAGTTTTTCACTAGTTTCACTCCACGTATCGTCACAAACATGTGACGAAGAGAATAACTTTAGTTCGCGCGCGAGCGGGACGTAGTGAGACGGCGATCGTTCGTTTCCGACTGGTGTGCTGGTTCGGTTATAGAGATGGGTAAATCCTGACTTGAAGATTTAAATGATTCGAATCCGTAAGCGGATCCGAATCCCTTATCGACTCTTTATAAATCTTATCGAATCCAAGGAGTTATTAACTCCGATTCGACTCATCGGTACCGCGGGCCGCGCGAAACAGTAAATCGGTTCGGGCTCGCGGCTCGCTCGATTATCGAATCCGCGGAGTTACCCACTAGCGCCGATCCTCGTTTGGTTCGGTGGCGTCCGCCTATGTTCGGTTCCACTCGGTTCCGTGCGGCTGTGTAAAGTACGAAGGGAAATCAACCTTGTACATAAAAACCTAAATTTATATATTTTTTTTCTCATACAATTATCATTATATATTATACGTAATATTTTTTTATAGGTGTAAAATGTCATAGCATTTAAAAAAATACTTAAACGAACCTGGGGATTCAAAGAGTCACTCCTTCTTATAATAAATCGGTACATCTGCACTGCCAACAAAGCCAAAAGAGCCAAGGATTTAAAAGAGTTGAAGAGTCATTAAGAAGATTCGGTACCGATAGCGGATTCGGATTTAGTGATTCGAATCACAGCAGTGAGCCGAGATTACCCATCTCTATTCGGTTACGTTCGGCCGGTGGAACCCCGAGTCCAGAACTCTAAGGGTGGGCGCGCCAGAGCAATCAATGAGCTACTATAACTTTAGCTTGCAAAGGTTATATTGAAGGTAAGCTGGCGACCGCGGCATCGTTTGTCATCGATGACAAATTGCTGCTGTCATCGGTACACAAATATGACCCAGGCATGGAATTTAAATTTGGACGGGTATTATTAAAAGGATTTTTATTGGATTTTGTAATCGCTATTTGCATATACGAATACAGAAAAGGTTTATTTTGAGATCGACCATACGGTGCAGTCGCGTAATTTAAGTAGCTTTTACAACCTTCTCTTATAATTTGGGAATATATGAAGAGATCAAAAACTCTTTTCTCTCGTTACAATAAAGACTTTTGACCTCTTCATAATTATGCGTTGCTACTTTTGATGCTGACTGTACAAACCAACTGTTGAGGTGATACAGAAAGTATGTTCGTAGGTGTATATTATATTATAGATTCGTTTAATTTGCAGACGAATGCATTTACGCAAGTAAATGAGTGTCTTTGAGTTGGCTTAAAGATTTTTTTGTTTAACTTTGCACATGTGCATCGTTTATCCTGCAGCCGAGGCAAATCACTTTTTTTCTCTTTTCTAGTCACTACAAACATCACGTGCGTAGCAAGTGGTGTTTAGCAATTTATCTATGTCATCACTTAAGGATACTTAAACTTTTAAATTTAGAAATGTAGACAAATGTAAACATGTTTATAATTTTGACGTTGGCCGTTTATCTGTGTTGTCATTATAATGGTTATTTTAAAGTGAGTAAAACTTTTTCCGTGCAATCGACATAATATTTTAAATTATACATTCAGATTCAGATTCAGATCCAGATTTATTCCATAATATAAATTGCAGTACAAATTTGCATAAGTCAAAATTATAAGAATTTACATCACGATCGTCAAAAATAATATAAAAATATTCAAACAAATGCAATACATTTCAAATAAATCGTATCTCCCGGTAGTCAGGATCGTTAAAATGAAATAAATTTAAAATAACAATAGTGGTACACGTCAATAAATAAAATATACTTAACAAACAAACAAGTACAGAGATAATGTCAATAAAAATATAATGTCATTTGTTCAACATATTATACAGTGGGTAGTAACCACTAAATAATTACTCACTATGCTTATGATAATATATACTATTAAAAAATAAATTAGATTTTCCTTGATACCCAATCTTCTTTCTTTCTTAATTTCTAAATATCAATACAGTGTTAAAATATTCTGTTAGAGTAATAACAGCACAAAACCGCGCAAAATATATTACGTTCGGCCGTGAGTTTAAAACAAATAAAAGGCTACTGAAAAATCCTCTATGAAATCCAATATGGCGAGCCGAGTATGCTCACGCTGTGAAAGCAATGAAAAGGAAACCCCTAATGGATATTCTGCCTTTCAGGGTGCCTTAAATGACTGATGGATGAGACTTTAGCATTAATGTGTACGGCTTCTTTGTTCCAAAATAGAACAATATGATGAACACTATGATAAATAAATAGAAAACAATAACTCTTGCTGAGCTCTTGTCGATATGTAATAATATAAAAATACGTAGCATACGCACATGCCACGTAAATATACAAGGTATTAAATAGGAGATCGGTATAGTATTGTGATGAACAAATACCTCCACTTTTTACGCCCTTGTTTTTCAATTTTCAATTGTTTACTTTAGAGTTCGGCGAAGACAGGCTCATGCCGAATTTTTCATTAAAAATTAGATTACAATATCGCACTTTGGAAGGCTACCTATCATATTTTGTTCCCTTTGTCAGGTAAAAGGATGTTATGCCTACATAATGCATTTTTAATATAAGTACTGTAAAAAGCACTGAAAAAGTGGGTTTAGACTCTTTATAAATATTGATTAGACTTCAAGTCGACAAGTTATGTCAAAAAAATGTACTGTTACCAATATTTAATTATCTGACATTTAAGGTAACCGATCTTTCTAAACTAAGCTTATGAACTCTTGCGGCAATTTGGTGTTCAAAAATCTCATGTAGGTAAACATGGCAATGTTAATAGAGAATATTAAGTTTTATTTTCTGAATAAAATGTAACCAAAGAGGAGAAAACTTGAACTGAGAAAAGTAAAGTAAGCTGTAATAAACGCAATGCACGTCTCTGGAACAAAAACGAGGATACAAACCAAATAATCCACAGGGGATCATAATTAGATTTCAAAGCCATTGTTCTGTTTACACCTTTGATGGATCGCGTCGAACAAAGCTGAGTAAATCGCTCTTATTATTTACTCATTTAAAATACCTTTTAAACGCTTTTTGCTGGCTCAACGTAATTATATTCAATTTAATTCGCAAGGTCGTCTTAGGTCTATATAACTTTTTTGCAGCATCTTTTTTTGGCTATTTAATTAAGAGTCCGTGGATAAAATTAGGTTTATTTTAGAATGTCCTTAATTACGCGAATTACATTTTTATCGCCGTCATTCTCAAAGCGTATTTACCCGGTTGTGTTGTTATTGACATTACTTGTAAATGACAATATAGCAAAAAGATACGGGTTCTAGCCAGTTGGAGTTCTAGCCAGTTGGATTTTTAATGGACATTTTAATTACAGTAGAGATTTCTCAATCTAGCGATACACGAGTGCACCCATGCAAGTGGTATGGAATCAATCCGACCACTCGACCGAGGAGAATCGAGAGCCATTCATGTGTTCGTATGAAAGAATTGTATGACGTACTTACATACCTCCTTTAGCGATAATTCTTATTTATTTATTTAAAAGCGCTAATAATAGTTAAGTAACTATAACTTAAATAATAATAAAACTAACTTAAATCAAAACAGGCCCTTAGGGCATTGTACCGAGGAAGTCGCAGCTCTTCGGTCACCAGGTACGTCAACCAAACGCTTCGCGATTTCAGTAAATAAGTTGATAAAACTGCATTAATAATTGATTGCAATTATAACAACAATAATATATCCATTATTTTTTAGGGAACCCGAAACAGCTTATTGTTTGTATGTACCATCATAACCATCACGGTTATTTTGTCTCGTAAAACGTAATGATTTTTACGTGCAATAATTAGTTGTCAATATTTAATTATCAAACATCGAAACACCTACAGCAATTGGGACGTAAGTGATAATTAGCGGTAAGGTAACGGTTTTTCATCTTTTGAAGTACACATTATATATATAGCATATTATTCACAGTTTAAAACTATATTTAAAAAAAGTTGATTAAGAATATGAAGTTATCGACGCGAATGGATAAAACCGGAATAATCTAAATTTCTTCTTGTAAGACGTGTTGTTATTTTCTTGTGTCGATTCGAAATAAATAAGTAACTATACATGCCTCATTTTTCATCCTGAGAAATAGTAGGTAAAATTGAGTTTAGAAATATATTCACTTTCCCAAAAGTTCTAAAATATCTGAGCAACCTTATGCGCTTAATAATAAAGTCGTGTTCACATATTTTTGATTATATTATCCGTTCAGCGGGTTACAGGGAACTGTAGTAATATCGGAGGGTTGCGGTTTACGACGGCACGTAAAACGCTCATTAATTCTGCATTGTGCCGGCTCCGCTACTTCTCATCGGACTATGACCTGCATCAGAAATAGAACGCCTGTTGGTACCATATAAACATTCTGCTGACCGTACACAGCAGAGGTAGCTGCTATAGGTACCTACGAGAGTTGTCACTTATGACGCCATATCCGGTATTAATGAAATTTGGAAATACGAGTACCTAATTGCTAGTCTTTCGTAAACACTAGGAGTTGTCAAGTTCATATACATCTAATTTATCGAGCAGCCTCTCAGTTTCAGCCTTAGACAAAAATGCTTTCGTATGTCCAGCGGATGTGCAGTTGTTCTCCCCTACAGGTCGCATTTCTCAACGGATTCTCGTGAAATTTTGAGAGCAGGTTTGAAATTTCGATAATTATACGGAATTTGTTTGTCTATTCAGCTTTAGGATTTTTTCTATATATCACGGAGTTACTACTTAATACTTATTTGAGTATTGCACCACAATTAATTGTATTTTGGAATTGGATTCACTGCCATACTTTGGATCTTATTTTCGGATTTTTTTACCAGTTCCTTTTTAACACATCACAACAATCATATAACGAAATTCTGAATCGAAACAATGAATAAAATCAAGTATTGATATTAGAGCTTCATGAGTAGTTAGGAAGTTGTACAAATAATTGGTTTAGATTTAGATGATAATTCCTTAAGTTGATGGAAATCAATCAAATGAATGAAATATACGGGAACATTAAAAAACAAATTGTAATAAAATCGATCTGAATAATCAGTCACCATTCATTAATAATCACTTATTAAGATAATCGATTCGTTTTATCCTCATCACTACAAACGCCAATTCATAACTGTCAAAAAGGAACTGGTAAAAATTTTCCAAAATAAAATAACAAAATGCTTCAAATGGAATGTCAAGTCTTAAAGGAACAGTTTCGTTTGTTTTCTTTAGATTTAATTTAGAACAAATGAAAATTCGAATCTATTAATCCGAATCACTTGGTTCAAATTCCGTTGTCACTTTTCTGTATGCGGTCTCAGGAGGATAGGCTGAATCATCTCGCTACAGGCTATGATACCAACGAGGCAACTATGGCCACCAGGCGGAGTACGCATGAATGCGGCCTAATCTGATTTCACTATAAAAGTAGCGTCATTTCAATTTGTAAGTAACACAATATTATTTGTCCCATAAAGACAAATAATACATCACATTACTTGTCAAGATGTACTGAGTTCAATGCTTCCAATGTTGAGTTTAACATCAATCATTGTTACGCTATCTAACGTAACATCATAATTTATACCTTATGGCTGTTGCAAAAGGGTTTGTTTATGAGCATGACCTTTTCCAGAGGATTGCTGAGCTCTCTGCTATCAGAATACATAAGACTGGCCATGAGTCAAAACGAAGCTGACCCAAATCGACGAGTTCGATGTCTATGAAGAGAAAGTGGCGGATCGTTGCGCTTGCATGACATAAGTATGATAATAGAATGCCTGTTTTGTGTCTTAAGTGATCTGATTTTATTACATGATGGTTACGCATCTTTGCTAATAATAATAATTGCAGAGTACACACATACACAGCACAATGCGCGTGTTTATAAAAGGAAGCAGTATTTTGGAATAATGATAGACATTGTACTTTTAGACGTGATATCGAAAAATAGAAAAAGCAATAAAAATTAAAACCCGACTTCAAGAAAACACTAAAAAGTATAAAACAATAGATAGGTAAATATTACACTTTACGCTTCTTATTGAACAATGTAGGCATTGTAATTTTTGAAGGGTACCGACTTCAAAAATTACAATACCTACATTGTTCAATAAGAAGCATAGTCTTATATTTACTTACTAGAAGTATCTAATCTTATACTTTTTAGTGTTTTTTTGAATTCGGGTTTTTTTATTTTTATTTATATCACATTTTTTAGTGAACCATACCGGAGTATATCTCATGGCAATTCCAATAATAAACACGGCCAAGATATACTGTTCTATTACAGAGTCCCGTTGATTACCTTCCGGCTTCGATTATTCCGGCTGATCAGGAGATCAGGTTGATGGTAACATTACATCACTTAAATTGGCTTCGTCATAGTCGCTTTAGTATCTTGATCAAAATATCTTAGCGCTAGCCATGAATTACTAGAAGTTTTGGATGACCAGTGTATTCTCGTCCAATTTACCGCAGTGCCTCAAGTCAAAAGTCTTTGACCAGTGTGTGTTGCCAGTGATGACATATGGATCCGAGACATGGGCGCTAACGATGGGCCTCATAAGAAAGCTCAAAGTCACCCAAAGAGCAATGGAAAGAGCTATGCTCGGGGTTTCTCTGCGTGATAGAATTAGGAATGAAGCTATCCGTAGCAGAACTGGGGTCACCGACATAGCCTTCAAAATTGCGAGACTTAAGTGGCAGTGGGCAGGGCACATTGCTCGCAGGACTGACGGTCGATGGGGCCAGAAACTGCTTGAGTGGCGTCCACGCACCGGAAGACGAGCTGTCGGTAGGCCTCCGACAAGGTGGAGTGATGACCTGGTGAAGGTCGCGGGAATCCGGTGGAAACGAGCGGCACAGGACCGGTCTAGGTGGCGAGCCTTGGGGGAGGCTTATGTTCAGCAGTGGACGTCTTTCGGCTGAAATGATGGATGACCATCTGTGGTCTTCTTCATCAGTTGCCGTTCACCAAATTCTGGTTTCTGAATGCAAATGCTCGATTTGTTACCGAAAATACTAAAATCGCTATATATTTCCCTTGAGTTTTTGAGGAGTTCCCTCAATTCCTCATGGTTTCCATCATTAGAAGTGAACTTTGATAACAACGGGACCAATCTGGAGGCATATGCTTTCAAACAAAGAAATAATTTTCCAAATCTGTTCATAGATAGCGGAGTACTTAATCGCGTACCAAACATACAGTCGAGTTGAGAACCGATTTCAAAATAGGACCTATTTTGAAATCGGTTAAAAATGGTTGAATTTGTCTTTTGGCTTGTTCAAGGCGATGTACATTGTACAGAGTTTACATCTTAATTGAAAAACAACTGAAGGGAGACATCAGAATAACTAGGACATGACATGGGTTTAAGTATGGTTTAAGATGCCAAAGCGGCCCCCGTGCTTGTTTAGGACATAACTGGGAACACACTAGGAGGAGGATAACAAGGGTTATTTATACATGTAATAAAAATGTATGTAGCTATATTGTAACTATATTGTACTGATCAAATTTCAAACGAACAAATCATCCCAATTAGTGGCGAAGCAATTCGGCCCCTGGGTTGTGTTGAGTATTAGGTATTCCCAGCTAAGTCAACTAGAGGGCTTTCGGCATGCAACATCAAAGGCTAAACCCCTCAAAGTCAGTCAGCAAACAAATACTGGGAGGCGGAATATACAGAAACCTCGCACTTGTGTCAATATTTCGCTCGAGTGTTGGTGTCGGTGCTGGCTCTATATGGCTTCGGTTCGGAAAATAACTTCAAACTTCGTTACCACTTTAACTTTCATCCAGGCGCTATACTAACCATTTGAAGCACGCCACAAAAAGTTATTACAAAAGTTAAATACTAATTTCCAATGTTTTCAAGTGTTGTGTTCCAGAGATTTACTTCCACAGCTTTTAAAATGTTGGAGGCATATTTGTGTTCTTTTTTTGAACCTGACTGTGGCTTTATAGGCCGGGCCCAATAAAGCCATAGGAGTGCGCTGTTGGAGAGTAGCCTGGGGAAAATCCAGGGGAAAACCTCCGACACGACCATGCGATGTGGTTTGGAACACTGGAATACTGTAAGAGTTTGCGCTCCAGTGAGATTATTTGAGCGGTTTCAACCGAATCTGAGGTGTGAGTAGAATCGAGCTACTGGACGTTTTGTCGCTGGTTCACTAAACCTAGGCTAGCTGAGAAGGGTCCAGCAAGAAACTCAGCTAGGCCCGACCTGGGTCGGACTGACTATACCCGGTGTGCGGCGGTACCGGGACGAATAGGGACTAGATATATCAGTGTTGTCGCGATCGCGATGTGGATTTCCCCGCCGGCGGGACATATTTTTGTTCGCCTCTTCGAATGCGCTGGCCAAACTTACATGTCGTCTGGTAGAGAATGCCTTGAGGCATTAAGTCCGCCATTTGTACTCATTTGTTTTGTGTAATAAAGTGTAAATAAATAAATAAACGAGCATTTTGAATACATTGAACTGCGCGATGCGAAAGTGATGAATAAACCCTCCGTGGACTTACTGTAAATGCATCAAACATTCGTAAAAACCGCACCAGGTTAACATCACAAGAGTTCCACAGTTTATTATTACCTGAGCGGTCCAAGCATGTAATTTTTGGAGGCGTGCCGCGGACTTCTCCCCAGGCCACTGCAATCCGATCAATTTCGAGGCTCAAGATAACATAATCGGGCGTAGTATATCGAGGGCATCTTTAAATCACCACATAGCCCGGCCACTGTATAAATACTATCAATACTATTGTTGATCAAAAGAGGTCGGTATTTACGCCATTTTAACTCTCAAACATTTTAAAATATCTTGTGATTAAGTTCAGTGTTAAGTATGTTGCAGAAACAGTTTTAGTGAGAGAAGACTCATGACCTATATGACTTAAGACATGTCCTACTGATAAATTCAGTTTTATCGGAATTTATTTTTACAATTGAGGTGCCTATATAAATTTGGAGACTTTATATCCACCAAATATGTAGTTCAGTAAACTTTCGTAGAAAAAAAATTTAACCAGGCTCCCACGTGGACATTGAATACCAAGACAAACTTATGTTTTTATCTTGTGAAGTATTATCAATTTGTACGTAAAGCGGACTTCAGTGGAGCAGAAGTGTATCCGTAGTAAGGCTTGTTGACCCGAGTAACTGGAATTCGGGTGTCCGTTACGATTGGCCACAAGGTAATGGCGGCTAATAATATGTCTGGCCGGCCAACGCGTTTGCCGCTTACACCATTACTCGCATCGTACGTTGCGTAACATAATCTCTTTCGGTTTGAGACAAAGAGGGAAGTATTTCGATGTATGGGTAGGATAAATTGTCTTCCCTGCTCGATGGTACACGCTTCATGCATGGCGTGTCCGAACGAATGTGCATAACGAATGTTCTGTACTTTTTTGAACCTGACTGGCTTTATAGGCCGGGCCCATTAAAGCGATAGGACTGCGCGGTTGGAGAGTAGCCTGGGGAAAATGCAGGCGAAAACCTCCGACACGACCACGAGTGTGGTTTGCGCTTCAGTGAGATTGGTTGAGCGGTTTCAACCGAATCTTAGGTGTGAGTGGAATCGAGCTACTGGGAGTTTTGTCGCTGGTTCACTAAACCTAGCCTAGATGAGAAGAGCCCAGCAAGAAACTCAGCTAGGCCCGACCTGGGTCGGACTGACTCTACCCGGTGTGCGGCGGTACCGGGACGAAAAGGGACTATATCTATCAGTGTTGTTGCGATCACGCGGTGGACGTCCCCGCCGGCGGGTACTACATTAGTTTCGTTAATTGGTTGTTAATTTTAGCGCTTTTATAGGATGTGTGAACCATTTATATACTGATTCTTTGTTCCTCCATGTCTCTCAAGAAGAGCCTTGCAACTAAATAGCGTATGTAGAAACAAAATTATATTTTAATTACACCCTACTAAGTAACAGCAGTGAGGCGTTCATAGAACTTTATTCCCACCGGCTTGCCTATTTTAAAACGAATTGAGAACGTCATTGTAAAGCTTTTAGAACCAAAATTAACTCCACCTTGCCTAACGATGTATTTGACTGCTTGCTACTGATAATAAAGTAAATAAAGTACCGTTTAATGCAACAATGGGCCGAATATTCCAGCTCAACGATCGATTGATATCAAGTTGCAAATAACTCCAAACCACATTCTTGTGAATTGGCTGATACGAAGGGCTTTTTATTAGCCTCGTAATTGAGGTATTGAAATCTCAATATCCTTTGATCCTTGTAAGGAAAATATTTCAAGTAATCGGGATTTGAGTAGTGGTTAACTAACACAAATACTTTTAAACTAATCAAATTACATGAGCTATTTCTATACGCCAGCAATTACTCTTGCGCCTCTGTACGATTCTTCTAAAATAAGAAGGCAATTTTTCATCCGACATTCATAATAAGAGTATGATAACATCCAATTCTATGTATTATGTAGCCAGTATGCTTTTTCGCGCAACTTTGTCCGCGTGAACTTTCACTCCCGATTTAATCCATTCAAGGGATGATTTTCGGGATAAAAGTATTCTTTGTGTTAGTTCAGGCTGTAGTCCATGAGTAAAAAACATACTAATATCTAAACTTTCACAATATGTTTATAGACCGATTTTTATTTCATAGCTGGAGATCTTGAATTGTCCAAAACAGAACTGAAATTAATGTGATGGTTAATACTGTAGCATTTAAATATATAAAAGAAGAAACTGACTGACTGATTAACTGACTTATCAACGCACAGCCCAAACTGCTGGTTCTAGATATTTCAAATTTGGCACGTAGGTTCCTTATAAGGTCTAAGGGTGCACTAAGAAAGGATTTTTCAAAATTCATCCCCTAAGGGGATGAAATGGGGGTCCAAAGTTTGTATGAAAACACGTATTTATTGTAGTGAGAGATTTAAAACTTTGTATACAGACTCTCCGTTTAAATATAGTAATGGCGTAATTCAGTGTTTTTCGAAATTGCTGCCCTGAAAAAAGGGGGTTCCAATTTTGTACGGGAAGCGATTTCTTTGAAGTGAGAGATTTAAAACTTCGTATATAGATTCTCTGTTTAAATATAACAAAACTTATTTCGGAGCTTCTCGAAATGTTTCCCCTAAAGGGGTGAAAAGGAGGTTCCAAGTGTGTACGGGGAGCAAATCTATTTTGAAGTGAGAGATTCGTAACTTCGTATATAGACTCTCTTTTTAAATACAACAAAACGTATTTCAGAGATTTTCGAACCTGCTCCCCTAAAGGGATGAAAACGAGGCTCCGTCTTTGTACTTCGAGCAAATCTTATTTGAAGTGAGACATTTAAAACTTCTTATAATATACTCTCTGTTTAAATACAACTAAACTTATTTCAGCGTTTACCGAAATTGCTTTCCTAAAGAGGTGAAAAGGGGGTTCCAAGTTTGTACGGGAGGTAAATTTTTTTTGAAGTGAGAGATTTAAAACTTCGTATATAGATTCTTTTTAAATATAACCAAACGTGTTTCAGCGTTTTTGGAAGTTGCTCCCCTAAAGGGGTGAAAATGGGGTTCCAAGTTTGTGCGAGGAGCAAATCTTTACTTTTCGTACAAAATGATATGGGTGCCATCTTTGTGGTTCCTCGGGGTGCCGATTACAAACATGACATCCATTTTCAAATCCAAGATCGCGGACATTTATTTTTATTAATAATCGATATGGGTGTCATCTTCGAGGTTCCTCGGGGTGCCGATTACGAAAATAACATGCATTTTTAAATCAAAGATGGCGGTCATCGTCGAGGTTCCTCGAGGTGCCAATTACGAAAATGACACGCATTTTTGAATCCAAGATGGCGGACAATTATTTTTCTTAAAAATTAATATGGGTGTTATCTTCGAGGTTCTTCGGGGTGCCGATTACGAAAATGACATGCATTTTCAAATCCAAGGTGGCGGACATTTATTTTTTTTAAAAATCAATATGGGTGTCATCTTTGTGGTTTCTCGGGGTACCGATTACGAAAATGACCTGCATTATCAAACCCAGGAAGGCGGACATTTATTTTTATTAAAAATAGATATGGGTGTCATCGTCGAGGTTACTCGGGCGGCCGATTACGAAATGTCATCAATTTTCAAATCTAAAATGGTGGACCTTTATTTTCCTTATAAATCGATATGGGTGTCATCGTCGAGGTTCATCAAGGTGCCGATTACGAAAATGACACACAGTTTCAAGTCCAAGATGGCGGAACTTCAGTTTTCTTAAAAATCGATATGGGTGTCATCTTTGTGGTTTCTCGGGGTGCCGATTACTGAACATGTCATCCATACATACCTACATACGTACATACAACCATACGGGTCAACCCGAGAACCTCCTTTTTGTAGACGGTTAAAAATTACTCTTAGTACGCGGTCGAAGCCGCGGTAAAAAGCTAGTAATGGATAAATGGTCAGAACTCGTCAAATATTATACGTATGCATAATTGCATACATACAATACAATACAAATACTCTTTATTGCACACCTCACATAATAAAATAGCAGACAAAAAACAAAGATACAGACACATACCTTAAGCAACAGTATTTTTTTGTAAAGCGCCAGCGATTAGATTGAATTGTTGCATGGCGAATAATGAACTCGGCTTCATACCTGGTTTAATAACGCATACTTACGATTCACCTTAAATTAACCAGTAGGTATAAGGCTGACCTACGATCACACATAATTGTTACGAATCAAGTAGTCAAGACAAACTAGTAGAAATTGTAGCCGAAACTGGTTGTGAATCACATAGCAGGAAGGCAATCTGACTCAACATCTCGCATTCGAATGATATGCACGCAATGATAACTGCGCGCTCTCGTTTCCACGCACGACAAGCTAACGAGTCAGACGACTGACGCATCGCAATTCATATCACACTGAATGCGAAAAGTCGAGGTAGGTTAACCTCCTGATTATCCTGCACCATTAAGTCTGGTTCCTCCCCGTGTCGCCACGCCTCGGTGCACGCATGACACGCCATTTGGGAGCCGTTACTTGCGCCAGCTTGCACGCGTGAAGCCAAACTATCCCTTTAGTCTTAATACTAGTACTACTTATTATACCTAGACATATTATTGTGGGTTTAGACTAATGAACACTCATTCTTGCTATTACGGCTTTTAAAGTCAGAATGACCTGTTTATTATAGTATATTATGCAACTGGTGTATAAGAAGGGTATAAAAAGGCGAGTGGTGTGAGTTGCGCAAGTAAAGACACCACGAGTCTTTTTATACCAGTTATACACCGTTGCATACAATACTTTTTCTACGACTCATTTCGAATAAAAAGTAACTACCTATTTTTCAGACTTTTCATGCGCCATATTTTCGCTTAGTAATTGTGCAACTTACCTACACAATTTCTTCAGTAATGCTATATTACTTCTTCGTGGATTTTTAAAGGAATCAACGAACCTACAGATTTTCTTCATGAACGCAAAAAAAATCGTTTGATTTAAGTAATATAATCATTTATTAGTTTTGGGTGTTTTCGTTTTCAATTAGGCATTTGGTGGGAAATCAAAAATATGACACTTTGTTTATGGTTTGATTTTTTAATTTGCTAGACTTGGCATCCGACCTAAACTAAATTCAAATCCGGATCGAATCTTAACTGTTTCCGACTTGAGTATCAGATGAAAGAATTTTCGCTTGACGGCTTTGCTGAACTGTGACAACGTTTGGTATTTAACGGCACAATTATTTCATAGATTTACATATGATGTAAGTATCTAGTCTCTTATATACACATTATTATGGTTCAAGAAGAAAACCTGATGATGATTTATTTTAAAAACAAGATAGATAAAAGATGGTGGTTCCGCTACCAGACAATAGGTTTCGGCTACAGCTATAAGTTTGATATTATGCCTAAATGACTATGTTCTCAACCTCGGACCAGGTAAACCTATCATAAGGATTCTGATAGCAAATAACTCAAAATATTTCAGGATAGACTGTTGCAAAATTAATTTGAAAGCATTTTACCAAATTTTACACAGGAATGTTGCATGTCGTAGACGCGGTGACAGCAGTTGATCGTTAGTTAATTACCTTGGTGTATATTGCATTTCAGGACGCTTGTGAATTATAATTATTGAAGTTCATTGTACATTTGTTATCTATTATCTCTTATATGTTAAATATGAATAACATACTCTAATCCTACTAATATTATAATTATAATTGCAAAAGCTTAGATGTTTGGATGTTTAGATGTTTGCATCTTTAGATGTTTAGGTGTTTGGCTGTTAGTTACTCAATCGCGCGAATACGGCTGAATGGATTATGTTGAGACTTGGTATAGGTATACAACGAGTTTAATAGCCTGGATTAGCATATAGGATACTTTTATTCCCGAAAATCGTCCCTCAAAGGCATGCAATGGAATGGGAGTTTATGTTAGTTTACAAGAAGTCGCGGGTAAAAGCATATTTAATACCTATGAATTTTATAGTACTTGGTAATAGATCCTTAAATTGAATTCTGTAAAATAGAGATTTACTATCCTACCCATCGATTTTGGATCCTCGTCCATCCATTACAAAATTACCGCAATAATACAAGTACCTAACTTATAGGTACTTGTACCTATAAGTTAGGTAGTTGTATAATGTAATTACATAACAGACAACTTCATTCTAACCTATGGACATCAGTGCTGTGAACAGAATGGACATATATCCCAGAATTCCATGTAGCTGATAGCCCATAAACCGTTTCCATCTCTTTCTAATGCTGCATCTTGAAAGGGAGGGCTGCTGTGATTGAGAATGCGTGCGCGCGTGGTATGTGGTACGAGCTCAAAAGCCTTGGTTAGTTATTCACAAAGGTTCGACGAATTCATCGAGCCAGCCAGTATAAGTCTGACGTATAGCGGTTTAGAAATTAAGGATCAAATTGTACTAGAAAACAGCTCGCAATGGAGGTTAAAACGGCTTGTGAAGGGTGATCAAGCCGCAAGCAACGTAGACAGCTGACTGCGCTCAGAGCAATGAACGTTCCACAGCGAGTGGTATCTAATCTTTAATGTGACAGGTTTGCGGTTACAATTGGTTTACGATAAAAAAAATAGTCGCGACAACACAAAGTGAAGGCTTAATGAATTTTCGTTTTAATCAAGAAAGTAATCGTTTTTTAACAGAATGAATTACTTATCTTATACAATTAATAACTTACTAGCATTTTAAAGAGAAATATTATTACTTACCTATGTATATAATTAATATGTACTAGCATTTGCCCGTGACGCGACTTCGTCTGTGTAAACTTCCGCATCATATTTTATCCTCAATTTCATCTCTTTAGCGGATGATATTACCTCCTGTTTAGTATGGAGATTGGCAGTATTTATTGTTTTTGTATTCGTTTTTGTTACGTATAATATAACTCTTTATTACAACTAACGCAAATACCCTTACCACAGACTAGTATAATAGTATAACATACGTTTACTAACCAGGAAGGGAGGTATCTCAAAAATAACTTCATTTTGAATCAGACAATAGATATAGTGATCTGGACGCGACCCCATCAAAATGCCTCTGCGTGTCTTTTTGCTTCTTTGCAAAGGGCTGCATTCCAAAAGCATTCATCCCACGCCCTGCCGAAATAAGGTTTACATTCTGTGACCAACAATATATACGTTTTATCAATGCTACTAAATATGGTCAATTTTTCTACAGGCATAAGCTATATATTTTCATTGACTTGTGTATTTCTTAGATTATTGACGACTCGTAAGGTGATATTTAAAATTATTGACAAATCTCAATTTTGTATTTCATTGACATTTTATTGCACAAATCAAGTACATACGGAACAATGAATATAAAAAACAAGAACATACTAAACTAAGAATAAAAACCTACTTACAAATAAAAAATGGGCTCTAATTCAGAGCCCAGCGGTAGGGTGCCTAGAAGGCTGGCATGTATTTTAATAATAAATATTTACATGTATTTGTAAATATTTATTTTTTATGGTAATTTTAATATATCTTAAACTGACGCTCAAAATATAAATTTCTCTAAATTGACTATGTGTAATTTTTAAGAGACATTGTATATTGTGAAATAAAAAATCTAAATCTATATCGAAAACGCTATGGGCATTTAACGCAAGCTAAAAACTAGTAGCTAAACTGGGAGCTGCATGAGCTGTGGACTTAACAATATTTTGTTAAAAAATTGCGCCTATCGAGGAGAACATAGCTGGAAATCCGGACACACGATAACATTTTTGCCCAAGCTTAAGCGGAGAGCTTCGATCGCTCGTTCAATAAGGTATTTTTCACTTCTCATTTCGATGTTCAATGATTTTATTCAATCCGGGACAAACATGACAATCCATTTACTTCAGCGCTTAGAACAAAACGTATTAACTTGTCCGGTTTGTTTGTTGATTTATTTGTCCGGTTTGTCCTACGATGTGAACAAAATCGTAGGACAACACGGTCTACTTCTTCACGAAAAGTGTGTCATATTAACCTTATCAAGCGGGGCTCAAGTAGTACATGTAGCCCCTCGAGAAAATATGAATACATAATTATGTTTTATAAATACATTTAATTTGACCAATAGAAATAATTCACCATATTAAATCCACCAAGTTTACAAAACACATCGGCAGCCAATAGGAACCTTCAACCCGCTTTTTTAAACCCCAAAGGGATGAATTTTGATACAAATTCTAGCCAAAAATAACAAATTATTCCTATGTTTTAAGCTACAATACTTGAAAGTTTCATAGATATCAGTTTAGTAGTTTTTGAGATTAAGAGGAACGTACATCCATCCATCCGCACAAACTTTCACGTTGATAATATTATTAGAATATTATGATTGTGGGTGGATAATCTTCGTTTATTTATTTTCTCGCAAGCGAACTGACAAGTAGAGTTTTTAACTTGGTCTAAAAGCCATATTACCCCACGAACTATTTTCCCTCATTTCGTAGTAGGTGATCTCGAGGTAGGTGATATGGCTTATTTTAGAGTCTAATTTAGACCCTTGTCATACAATCTACTATTACCCTCAACTTTCGAGAACAAAAGGGATAATTTGGGTTTTAGCAATATTTATCAGTCCGTCCCGCTTCCACTCATACGCAATCAAATGTGTAAGAGCTAGCCGAAATAAGTACATATTAAGGAAGTATCTCGGTCGCAGAATGCAGACCCAGTCTAGCAATTGGGCTGTAAAAGTACCTTACGGCACGCGTAGCTACCAAATGACTATGAGAAAGTTTTTGTGACGTTTGTTGTTGTGAATACTTTCGACATGAATAGAATTAAATAAACAAACAATTATTAGCATGTCTCCGAATGCAAAAGAAAATCTGGCCAACCCGGGCACGAAGGTTCACAAATCCGTACCATCGTTTGTATGAACTCGGTACATACTTAAATCTGTGTAATTCTCGAAAAAGATGCAAGGACGTTCAAGTTCGACACAAAAGGTTTTGACTATCGATAAGCTTGGTCGTAAAAATAATCTGACCGAAAACTTAGGATGAGCTGGATGTCATAGATAAGGCACGCCCTTTATCTCCCGACGTCACTGGCCCCAGTTTCGATTAAAAAGTGTCCTAACTTTTGTAAACTGCTGACAGGTTCAGCTTCAAGTTGAAACGAGATTACCAACTTTGACGACTTATTCAAAAGCCGTGGAGACAAACTAAGTTTTCATTATTCATTAGCTGAATTTCAATAACTTTAGAAGGAAGGTCTATCTATGTCTTATATTTCTCTTAAATTTCTGTGGATTCAGTAAGATAACGATACTAAAACAGATTAGGGCGTTTATGTCGCTCCTAATTTCGAATACCATTTTCTTTAAAAACTCACTTTGAACCTTCTTGGTGTACCCAATTTATGTATTGTCAAGGAACGCATGAGACTTCTTCCAGCCAGTGCTTTTTACAAAACTATTTGTTTATGTAATATAATACTTTTCTGTCTAGAGCCAACTGAAGGATGAGGAGTAAACTTAGCCGGGCATGTAACCCGATGCATCGGCTAATGAGGACGTGACTGCATCCAACCTCGCCATTGTACCTACTGGGAATACTATGAAGTAACAACATGAGATGGTATGTTTACTTTCGAATATTTTTACTAAGTAGTCAAGTCGTATTTATAGGTACATCTAAAAGAACTTCAGTAATCTCTTTAATGACTAATTAGGTATCTTTTCAAACACTTCACAAGCATGTCTAGTATCATCTATACATATAGAAGTCCTCACTGACTGACTGACTAATCAATGCACAAACTGCTAGCGCTAGAGATTTGATTTTTGAACAATCGATTACAGTAGGCTAGGGCTAAAAAAGCATTTTTCGAAATTCATTCCCTAAGGGGGTAAAACAAGGGATGAAAGTTTGTATGAAAAAACGTATTTATTAAACTGAGAGATTTGAAACTTTCAGCGTTTTTCTAAATTGCTCCCCTAAAGGGGTTAAAAGGGGGTTCAAACTTTATACGGGGAGCAAATCTTTTTTGAAATGAGAGATTTGAAACTTCGTAAATAGACTCTGTTTAAATACAATTAAACACATTTCAGCATTTTTCGAAATTGCAACTCTAAAGGGGTGAAAGGGGGGGTTCCAAGTTTGTACACGGACCAAATCTTTTTTTAAGTGAGAGATTTGAAACTTTGTAAATGGACTTTTTGTTTAAACACAACGAAACATATTTCAGAGTTTGAGGTGGTGAACATTAATAAATAGTTCCAAAGATTTTTAGTTTGAACACGATCTCTAACTAACGAGGTCTAACGGCTTTTGAGTAATCTATGAAAAACTGTCATGCCCAAAGAAAAGGACGTAAGATACGATCTTTTTTGATTTAATGTATGGATAGTACTTGTGAATAAGGACTAGTAGGTGTCGGTACGGAACTCTTCCTTTTGCGTCATCCGACACGCACTTGGCCTGATTATTTAATGAGTAACAATCGTGAAATATGATTACAAGTTATTTTTCTCAAAAATGTTAGTATGAAATGTTCTCATAACATCTGTGAAGATATTGTATCCGAAAACGACTCATCCTGGACAATTACCTATGTAAATGTATTAAATCCCATTACATATGTAATATTTGAATTTAGAACTGTTTTTATGAAATTAACTAAAGTTGGCAGTGATTGACATAAAAAAAAACCGGTCAAGTGCGAATCGGACTCGCGCACCGTGGGTTCCGTACACAGATGTGTACCAGTTCCAACCCTATTAATTCAGTAAAATCTCAACAACATTGTGTAGAAATTGAACTCAATGGGTACAGCACCATCTATCGGCGACTTTTGTTACAAATTTGAGCGACTGAATGTATATATGGTGGTTTTTCAAGGATAATTCTTTACCACGTGAACCGCTTCCTTTTTTTTTCTTTATTTGAAAGAAGGTACTTTCAGCATAATCTCGTAGGAATTTATAAAACAAATATACATACAAAGGTGATTAAATTACATACTTAGTACAAAAATGTTTTTTGATGATAAAAAAAAGAATAACTAGATAGAGTTATAGTTACATTTTTCCTGTAAAACATACATTGATTTCAATCCGCTTGACACCCCACCCCCACACCCCACTTGACATAGTCACTAGACTTTCAAATTTTGAACCACCTGTTTATCTGTCTTTTTTTATAGAAAATAAAACAAAAAATAATAAAGTCATGTTTTATGTATCTAGGGTAGCCTTCTTTATAACTAATTCAAATAGATAGCATAAGTAGTTCTTGAGATATTTAGCGATGTGACAGACAGACAGAAAGACAAAGTGAAACCATAAGGGTTCCTTTTTTGGTACGGAACCCTAAAAAGTAGGTACCATAGAGGTTAACGTGTATTGCGAGATGTAAATACCGGAAAATATAGTTCAATCATGTTTTAAATTGAATAAAAGAAAGTAAAATATTCATACTAAACATAAAATTAATTAATACGATTGTTATGTATTTGTTCCATTGGGGTTGTGGCATGATATCAGTAGGTTACTTCAGTAAACAACATAATTGTTTCTCGTACAATACTTAGCCGGACCTCTCGCCTTCGGCTCTTCCGGCTAACTCATACTCGTCCAGGATGGCTTACTTACTGGTCTCTGCAGTAATGTTCTATAAATACAAAAAAAATCCGTATAAACTATTAATTAATGCGGACTTTTTTCCTCATTAATGGAACCTTGACTTAGTTTTAATAATTTTGATATCAAATGTAAACTTTATGGGGTATTTAGCAAGATTGCGTTTTCAGTAACACAGACTAAAGAGATAAGAGCTTTGTGAAGTAATAAGTTTGTCTACTTTTACGTCGTTTGTGTGGTCAAGGCCAGCCTGAAACGCTAAATGTGTTGGAACGAGCGTAAAACATGCATGTCTTCTATTCAAGGTCAAAGTTAAAGTTTAGGGGTTGGGTTATTTTAATAGTTAATAATAATAACTGACGAAAGCTACTCTATATTCATTCAAGCTAATAAATAGAGTTAGCTTTGGTCGGATTATTCACAACCCTTAAATTTTAACTTTGACCCTTAATGTTTAATCCTTTATAAGCTAAGTTTATACGGAACCCTCGGAGTGCGAATCAGTAATATAAACATATTGTATTTTTCATTTTATTTAAATACTTATTTGAAATTTAGAAACGCTGTCACCAACTCACCATCAGATATATTGGAGCGACCAAAGTTGCTCATTATTATCTGATCATCCGTTAGTGTCTGACATTTTTGAACTTGTACATCCTTTATAATCCAAGTTATGATTATATCGATGCTAGAAAAGAGAAATGGGATAAGCGACACAAGATTAATTTTTAAAGAAGAGCCAAAAAACAGCGAACAATTATGAAAAAAATAAACATTAAAATTCGTCTTGCAGACCAACTACTTCTTAAATGAAAATAATTCTATATGACCATAATGATGTTTTCTATAATTTATATGAAACAATTTGTTTTTAGGCGCCATCTGTGCTCGAATTATGCAACTATAAGCATTTGTGATGCGGAGCGCCATCTAGTAATTACACTATGCAACGCTCAGAAAGGGAGTCAACAATGTAATATCCCAGGGCATATCTCCTGTATTGTTTGCGCAGTTCTTCCAAATTCGTAAAGATGTCGTCAGTATAGACCACGTTATTTCAATACTTGTTCTCCATAAGTATAATAACTTATTTTATTATAATGTTAGGTATAAAACTGAATTAAACGAGATCAGTAAGAGTACCTAGTTACAGTTAATAACTTTTTTGTAAAGTAGTGTAGCGTTAATAACGCTACTGTGTATTTTTTAATTTTAATTTTGATTCCTGCATAGACTTGCACGCCATCTATACGTCAATAGGCGAACTTTTAGGCTGTGGTTAGAGCGTTTGATTTCCTGCCGTTAGTCGTCGTTCCATCCTGCTTCGTAGTTTTGCACAGCGCAAGCAGATGGCGCTTTTCTTAATTTTACAATCGATACCAAAACGTGTTTAACCTTCGTCGTTATAATTCAGGGGTTCGAAACTGTCTGGTTCTAAAAAAGCTAGTCAGATTTTGAAATTAGATTTCGCGCTTCGGAATTTGAACAGGCGTTCCTTGTCATGGAAGAAAATTTGGGTGATCATTCGTTCTGTGACATTCAAGTGAACAACATTGTACGCTAAAATACTATAGAAGATTTATTGTTGCAAAGGCTTAGTGGAGCCTTGTTGTTGGCAAGGGCCAGTGGGTTTTATTTATCTGTTCACGAGAATCAGTTTTTTTCCCACAAGTGTGCTGGTGGTTAAGCATTTATGTGCAGTCACGGTATAATTTCAGTGAGGCCAAACTTTGATTTGGGTAAGTTTGTGCGCTTGCGGAATCACTGTCTATAGTTTTCTGAAATTACTGCATTTTCTCGGTATAGGTTTTTAATTTTAACATGTAATTGTTCTAGCCCGACCCTACGGGTTTGAGAACCGGTTCTAAAAGGGACACTCAACTAACCCGGCTGTAGAGCCAACTTTTATCAAGTTTGGAGCGGCTTCGTTCGTCGATACACGTCGATACGTTTTCGTCAGACAACGTCTACGTGCTTTACAAGGACATCTCCAGCAGCGGTAGAACGACAGATCGTGCCGCGTTTTACTTTAGTTTTTCTTAATATTTAGTAACACTTAATTTAAATTCAACCGTTCTTAAGGTACGTTGTATTATCATTCTCGAGTTTAGGTTTATTTGATACTATTAACCCTATGGTATTCTGAGCTATAGTTGGGGTGATGTCAAATCTATTTACGTATTTGTTCCCTATATTTTTCAATTTCCCCTAAATTCAAAAAGGCTTTAAGCGCCATCGTCGTCCTTGATTAGGCTTATATTAGATAAATCATCCATCTCAACCATTCATCACTCATCACTCATTCTGCATTTTTACGTTCCGTCACCTTCAGCTTTATCTTATTAATACCGTATTAACCCTCTGCGAATGTTATTTTTTTTTAATCACTTCAAGCTTAAGTACCTTTTGAACGCCGGTGCATCAAATGCTGTTAAAAACATAGTTCTACGTAACTTGTGATGGTGTTATCTGACAAATTTAATTGACGTATCATTTTTCTTTAATGTTTTCGGAAACTACGAAACAAATTAAACGTGTTTACTGCTTGTGTGTGTTTACTTTTTATTTACGCAGCAGAATTTGGCGCCCGACATAAGGTAAGACCCTGGTTCGTTTACTTTTTATGTGAAATTTCAACATTATAACATTGAATTTTTTTTCTTTCAAACTTGGTGAGAGGAAGGTGACCGATTCTCGGTCGCGTTTAATTAACTATTTATTGTGTTTCAGTGAATCCTTGATCGAAGCTCATCCCTTACGTCACCTGGAACGAGTGGAAAACGTAATTCTTCTTAACCCTGTGTACGCCATTGACAGCTTCCCTGCATTGATTTTTTTATTGCTTTGTGTTGTGATAATAATTGATTTACGACAAGTTTTGCCTTTAACCTATTGCGTTGTTCTTCTGACCCCAACCTTATACCCTGTGTCACTTATTTAGTAGACTAGTTGACCCTTAGTTATTTCCCGTAGTGTCTAGGGAAAACCAAGGTAAGTGAGCTTTAGCGTACTTTATTCCTTAGCTAATCTTTTCAGTGCAGGAATAATAGTCAGTTTGGCATTCGACGTTTGTGGGCAGGTGACGACGGTTATACTTGTTTTTTTTTCAGTACAAGCGCCGTCAAGTCGTAACTCGTAATTCTTAACTAGTCGTTATTTAGTTTACGTGACGTAATCGACCTTCGTGTAAATTTTGAATAGGCCGAGCCATATATAGCACTTTTTCGTATCACCTTGTAAGAATCAACTTGGCTCAGTGGGAAAGCGTTGGTCAGGCAAACATTTGTTCGTGGTTCGATTCCCGGCAGGAAACATCTTTTTGCTTTTTTATTTTAGGATTTCTGCTTTTTTAGTTACGAATTAGTAATTTCAAACTAATTTTAGTAAATACTATTTTTTTCACCAAAATAAATAGTTGGTTTATTTTTGGGCTTGCATACCTAATTCGGTTTAGTCTCGTTGGTACTCGGTGAGGTCCGAGCTGGGCTAAGAGTTCCCTTGTCCTCTTTCTATTACTGGTACAGTTCGCATAATAGTTATTTTCAGTGCTGGTCCGTGTCCTCCCGCTGGTGGTCAACTCGCGATAGTATTTCAATCTCTGTCAAATACACCTAGTGACTCATGTGACCCTTAATTCACTTTTAATCACTTTCAATTGATCCCAATTCATCCTCGTATTGACCTTCGTCAACTTCTTGAAACTGTTTTTGTAATATTCGCATTTTTCTGGATTTTTTTTTTTTTTGGATTTTCGTTACCTTGGGGAATCCTGAGGAGTCTTGAGGGATCTTGAGGGATCTTGAGGGATCTTGAGGGATCTTGAGGGATCTTGAGGGATCTTTGAGTTTCTTTGAGTTTCTTTGAGTTTCTTTGAGTTTCTTTGAGTTTCTTTGAGTTTCTTTGAGTTTCTTTGAGTTTCTTTGAGTTTCTTTGAGTTTCTTTGAGTTTCTTTGAGTTTCTTTGAGTTTCTTTGAGTTTCTTTGAGTTTCTTTGAGTTTCTTTGAGTTTCTTTGAGTTTCTTTGAGTTTCTTTGAGTTTCTTTGAGTTTCTTTGAGTTTCTTTGAGTTTCTTTTAGTGAGACTTAGTGAGACTTAGTGAGACTTAGTGAGACTTAGTGAGACTTAGTGAGACTTAGTGAGACTTAGTGAGACTTAGTGAGACTTAGTGAGACTTAGTGAGACTTAGTGAGACTTAGTGTTGCCTTCGTTATTTTGGTTCCTCAGTACACCATGTCGAGTTTCAGCGACGACGATCCCCTTCGTGAAACACCTCGCATCCCAATGGTGTTGAATGAGCATCCACCCCGTGTGTTAGATCCGCTTGTTGGTGAGGAGGAGGAGTTCTTCGATACCGATCCGCGGTACCGGGGCTCATACGCACGAGAGTACACCGTAACGGCACCCCCTAAGGGCGAGTCACTCACCAAATGGAACCTGAGTTACAATGGCGAGACGTGTGTTCGTGAATTCTTTTCTCGTATTATGGAAGAGGGCATTGCGCGTAACGTTCCTCCATCTTACGTCGTCAGACGTTTTCATGAATTGTTATCCGGAAGCGCTTTAAAATATTTCAGGGCTATTATATCCGAAACTTACCTTTATTGAGCTTAAAGCCGCCTTTTTCAAGACTTTCGATGTTACCGATTATGATTTCAAGGTTGAGAGTCAGCTGCGCGCTTTATCTCAGAAGGCTAACCAATCAGTGGTCGATTTCGTCATCCTGGCACGCGATCTTAATGCTAAGCTGCGCTCTCCGGTGTCTGAAGATAGTCTTTTCAATATTATCAAATACGGCATGAACCCTAGATATCACCCTTGCCTTGCTACCAATGTAATTAAGGATATTGATGGACTCTTGGATGTCGCCAAGAACTTTGAAAATTTCCAAGGAACGCGTCCGTCACGCCTGACGATTGCTCCCATTAATGTCCCAGACAAGGATGACTCTAACACAGTCCTCTGCTTGAAGTGCAATGCAAGAGGTCACAACTATCGCGATTGCCCTAACGTTACCGGCGCGATATGTTTCAACTGTAGGCGCGAAGGTGTCATCACGCGATACTGTCCGAATTGCAATCCGGGCTCTTCAAAAAACTGATTGGGAGCGCACTAAGAGGTCCTACGGTTTCACCGGTAGTTCTGAATAAGTCCCCGGATAATAGGTTATTTATCGAGGTTAATATCACTGGTGTTTCCGTTAATGCGCTTTTGGACTCTGGTGCGCAAGCTTCTCTTATAGATATTTCATTGCTTTCTGAGTTAGGTTTTTCTTATTGTAAGAAGATTCGTCCGTCAGTTGTTTCGGCAGATAATTCTCCTATTGACATATTGGGTGGATCGGATGTTCCTATCTCTTTTAACGGCATCTGCGCTACTCATTCCTGTTTGGTAGGTAGTAATTTGCCTACTCGCTTTATTTTAGGTATCGGGTTTTGGAATGAGTTCGGGCTAACCGACATTTTGAAGCATGCGTTTATGCGGGATCAACCCGGGAAACTCCTTATGCCGGATCCTGTCCAGTCTGATGAACTGTCTTTGAATGTAGCTGAAGTGCGGTATATTCACCCGCGTACGGAGTTTACTCCCACTCAAGAATCTAAACTTCGAGCCGTTATAACGGAATTCGAAGAAATTTCTTCAGATAAGGCCGGTTTGGGTTGTACCTCTTGGTTGTCGCATAAGATCGAAACCGTTGGCTCTCCTATCAGACAGCGCTATTATCCGCTCTCTCCGGCTAAGTTGAAGGTCCTTAACGAAGAGATCGACAAAATGCTCGAGATGGGTGTTATTCGTCCGTCTCGATCCCCTTGGGCTTCTCCAGTGGTTATGGTTACAAAGAAGGACGGTAGTGTCAGATTCTGCGTCGACAGCAGGAAATTAAATAGCGTTACTGTTCGGGATTCCTACCCGCTCCCTCGTATTCAGGACATACTAGACAATCTGAGAGGTGCAAAATATTTGACCTCCTTGGATTTTAGGAGCGCATTTTGGCAGATTCCATTGGCGGACAAGGCTAGTTGCGAGAAAACCGCCTTCATAGCTCCGCAGAGGGGATTATTTGAATTTGTTCGGCTCCCGTTTGGCTTAACCAACGCTGCGTCTGAAATGCAGAGGCTTACAGACATGATTGTCAACTACGAACATACCCCAGAGTCCGATGACTTCATTTTTGGATACGTAGACGATTTGATTTTAGTTTCGCGAGATTTTGACAGCCATCTTCGTCTTGTTCGTAAGGTGCGTGATAGATTGAAGGAAGCAGGTCTCACCGTTAACCTGAAGAAATGCGAATTCTGCAAATCTGAGCTGAAATATTTAGGGTATATTGTCAACGAACGTGGTTTACAGACTGATCCGAAGAAACTCGAGTCTATTAACGGCTACCCAACGCCTTCTAACGCAAAGGCCCTACGCGCCTTCATCGGAATGTGTTCGTATTATCGGCGATTCGTTAACAATTTTTCGTCCATTATTGCTCCACTAACAGCGTTATTAGGTAAAAGGAAAGGTCGAGATGCGATCAGCTGGAACGATGATGCAGCCGCTTCTTTCGTCAGATTGAAAGAGGCCTTGATGAGTGCTCCGTTGATGGAATGCCCTGATTTTACGAAGCCTTTTATTCTTCAATGTGATGCTAGTAAAGTCGGGCTTGGATCAGTCTTAGCTCAGGAGTTCGACGGTGTGGAACACCCTATCGCGTTCTATTCCCGTCTGTTCACTAAAGCCGAACGCAGTTATGGAACTACAGAGCACGAATTACTCGCAGTCCTCGATTCTATCAAACACTTTCGTGGTTACCTTGACGGGATGAGATTTAAGATCATCACTGACCATATCGCCCTTAAGTGGTTGACTACTCTCGATAATCCTTCAGGTCGTTTGGCTCGATGGGCGACATTGATCTCACAATATAATTACGAAATTGAACATCGTAAAGGCGTCCTAAATGTTGTTCCAGATGCTCTATCCCGCGCTCAAGTTGGTTTGATTTCTTTCAAGCGAGGTGCAAACCCTAGTGGAGATGCTTGGTACGAGAGGGTGTTTCATGGCGTGATGGAGACACCTCAGATGTTCACAGCTTACGCTTTGCGTGATGGGATTTTAATGCGTAGAATGGCGGTTGAGAATCCATTGGCACCAAACCCTTGGCGTATTATCCTCCCTGCCTCAAAAAGACGGGAAGCCATTACTGAAATTCACGAAGGTTTTCCTAACGTACATCCTGGCGTGATGAAGACTTATCTGAAAGCTAAAGACTTATACTATTGGCCATACATGTACCGGGATATCGCTACACTCCTGGCCGAATGTCCGGTTTGTAAAGCTTATAAAATTTCGAATTCACAGCCACGTGGCCAACGTCTCTATCCTCGTCCGGTAGCTGCTCCAATGGATCTTCTTTCTATCGATCTGATAGGACCCTTACCATTGGCTCGAAATGGTTTTCGTTATATTCTGACTATGGTCGACGTTTTTACGAAATTCGTGTGGTTAGTGGCGTTAAAGAGGGTTAGTGCTGCTACTATTACTGCCGCTTTAGAGACGGAAGTCTTTATGCGTTACGGGACACCGAGTAACATCTTGTGCGATAACGCTACGGTTTTTCATAGCGCGCCTTTTATTGGTTTTTTAGAAACCTTTGGTATTCCAAGGCCTTGTTATACTCCGTACTACTCACCTCAAGCTAATGTTGTCGAGAGATATAATCAAGTAGTCGTAACGGCGCTGAGCATCCTGGTAACTGACGAACAGCGTAGTTGGCCGGACCATCTCCCCAGGGTCGCATTGTACCTCAATTCGTGTATTAACTTGGCGACGTCTTTCTCCCCAAACTTTTTGATGTACGGCCGTGAAGTTATGGTTCATCCGGAGCGCGTCGAAGGTCAGGCTGAGTACCAAGAGATGGGACTCAGTCGGGCAGAACGTGCGGCGAATCTCCGTACTTTACAGGATGTGTATGCTAAAGTTACTGACGCTCTAGTGCTGGCTTTCCAGCGCAATGCAAGACAGTTTAACAAAAATCGTAAATCAGTCCGGTTTGCTGTCGGGCAGATCGTCTGGCGTAAGAATTTTCAGCGCGGGACGACCGACGTGTTAAGAGGGGGGAAATTTGCGCCGCGTTTCATCGAGAGTCGTGTAGTCAGACGTGTCTCACCCCAGGTTTATGAACTTGCCGACGTCGATCCTCCACATCTTGGTACATATCACGTGAAAGATATATTAAAATAATCTGTTTAACTGTTTACCTCTAAATCCTGAAAGACAAGTTTACACGTCGTCGTTAATTATGTTTCGGTTTGCATATTAGGCTCCTTATTTATTCTCTAAGTTTTTTTGTTTTGAATTGTTAGTGGCGTGTAAATGGTCAGATTGTGGACTAACTGATAGGACACAGTCGGGCTAAGCGCTCTGTGTAATTCCATTCCAAATGTTGTTGACCTATCCGAAACGGTATTTTCCATTTCTTGTTTATTGTAAATGTGTGTTAGTTAAGTTTTTAGGTTAGGCCTTTTTAGGCAAATTAAATAATTTCGGACTTGACTTAGATCGTTTTAATGTAGGATTTCGTGTGTAGTACGATCCTCATTAGCGATGTGACTTGGCTGTGACGTCGTCATTGGTCAAGGGGTAATATTCAATTCCTTTGGAATATGAATTCCCAACCTGGACAACTACAACCTCACTCAACGTAGTGATGATTTTTCTTTGCATGTGAACGGAGCATTCACGACTGCAGTCTGATATTTTCATTCTCCCTCTGTGTAGATCAGTGGTAGAGTTCGTGGTGGTCGCTCACCTTATCCGGACGTTTTGATTTTAATGGCCTGGCTAACTTTGTTCAGGACCATAGTATATTCTGCGGTAGCACCCGCTCATAATTTAATTTCAAAGATGTTGTTTTCCTTAGTAAACCGGTAATGGTATTTTTTGTAGTAAGCATAGGTTAATGTAGATGGTAAGGGGGTTAACTACCATAGGTTTTCGGTTAATAATTCAAAGAAAAGAATTATTAGTCGATGACTGAATGTTGTGGTTTATTATTTATTAGTGCAGGTGTTAGTTATATTTGCATAATGACCGTTGGTGTATTTCCTGATGTTTGCCCGGATAGGTCCAAGTGTTCGTTTATGGAGCGTTCAATTCTCGTCGATATTTTGTGGGTTAAAATTGAGGTGTTCACATATTTTTTTGTGTCAGTATTGCTACGGTGATTATAGTTTTGTGACGGATGTAATCTCCTTCAATATATTATTTGGGTAGTATCCTTTTCTGTCGTTGTTTTCATTTGGTAGGGAGATGTCTGTAGCGTTAATAACGCTACTGTGTATTTTTTAATTTTAATTTTGATTCCTGCATAGACTTGCACGCCATCTATACGTCAATAGGCGAACTTTTAGGCTGTGGTTAGAGCGTTTGATTTCCTGCCGTTAGTCGTCGTTCCATCCTGCTTCGTAGTTTTGCACAGCGCAAGCAGATGGCGCTTTCCTTAATTTTACAATCGATACCAAAACGTGTTTAACCTTCGTCGTTATAATTCAGGGGTTCGAAACTGTCTGGTTCTAAAAAAGCTAGTCAGATTTTGAAATTAGATTTCGCGCTTCGGAATTTGAACAGGCGTTCCTTGTCATGGAAGAAAATTTGGGTGATCATTCGTTCTGTGACATTCAAGTGAACAACATTGTACGCTAAAATACTATAGAAGATTTATTGTTGCAAAGGCTTAGTGGAGCCTTGTTGTTGGCAAGGGCCAGTGGGTTTTATTTATCTGTTCACGAGAATCAGTTTTTTTCCCACAAGTGTGCTGGTGGTTAAGCATTTATGTGCAGTCACGGTATAATTTCAGTGAGGCCAAACTTTGATTTGGGTAAGTTTGTGCGCTTGCGGAATCACTGTCTATAGTTTTCTGAAATTACTGCATTTTCTCGGTATAGGTTTTTAATTTTAACATGTAATTGTTCTAGCCCGACCCTACGGGTTTGAGAACCGGTTCTAAAAGGGACACTCAACTAACCCGGCTGTAGAGCCAACTTTTATCAAGTTTGGAGCGGCTTCGTTCGTCGATACACGTCGATACGTTTTCGTCAGACAACGTCTACGTGCTTTACAAGGACATCTCCAGCAGCGGTAGAACGACAGATCGTGCCGCGTTTTACTTTAGTTTTTCTTAATATTTAGTAACACTTAATTTAAATTCAACCGTTCTTAAGGTACGTTGTATTATCATTCTCGAGTTTAGGTTTATTTGATACTATTAACCCTATGGTATTCTGAGCTATAGTTGGGGTGATGTCAAATCTATTTACGTATTTGTTCCCTATATTTTTCAATTTCCCCTAAATTCAAAAAGGCTTTAAGCGCCATCGTCGTCCTTGATTAGGCTTATATTAGATAAATCATCCATCTCAACCATTCATCACTCATCACTCATTCTGCATTTTTACGTTCCGTCACCTTCAGCTTTATCTTATTAATACCGTATTAACCCTCTGCGAATGTTATTTTTTTTTAATCACTTCAAGCTTAAGTACCTTTTGAACGCCGGTGCATCAAATGCTGTTAAAAACATAGTTCTACGTAACTTGTGATGGTGTTATCTGACAAATTTAATTGACGTATCATTTTTCTTTAATGTTTTCGGAAACTACGAAACAAATTAAACGTGTTTACTGCTTGTGTGTGTTTACTTTTTATTTACGCAGCAGTAGGTACCTACTTAAGAAATAAAACCTAAATAATAAAATGATGCTAACCGGACATCGTAGCCTATGGACGCTTTCAATTCCAGTGAAGTAACGTGCGCGTTACCAATCTGGAGCTCTGACGACCTTACTCGCCAAGAGGAACACAACACCACACACATAGGTACACATAGTTACAATATTGTTTAATCGCTACCATAAGCACAGAATAAGTAATAGTACAAGTACAGAAGCTTCACTTCCTAACAAAAACTGCGTTTAGGCATAAAAACGTGCATGCTTTATGCATCTCTGTCTATCGTATAATTTGTATTCAGGCACGTGTAGCGCTAGGGCTGTCGCGCCAAAAATATATCGAAGGTAAAAAATTTCTAACTCACCAGAAGAACAGTGAACCCATATTAATTAAGTAACTACCTACGTGTTACTTCACCTATCTACGTCAGGGTCATTGTGAATAAAATGACATCGCCACAATTCTTTTGAAATTTTAATTCATAAATTCGTATAGTTCATAAGCTTGCCTTTATTAGGATACTTTTTTTAGGTTTCCGTAGCTACTTTTATAGAAAATTGTTTTGCTAATGTTTTGTAATTTGAACAGCATAATATAGCTTTAAGGCTTTGGCATTAACTCCGCCATTTGTACACTGTATTTTTGTGCAATAAAGTTTAAATTAATAGGGAGGACGGCCCTCGACTGACGGGCGACCCCGGGGCGCGCGAGTGTTAGGTAACTAAAGCTTAGCGCGCCGCCCATTGCAAGCCCCCTGGTAAAGATTACAATTATTATAGGAATACAGTAAATAAATGAGAATATAATTTTGTGTTAGGTATAATCAACTCATCTAAGTGGTCAGAATACAGATGAATATGACAATTTTTTACGATGTTTGTATGGGAACAACAACAATTAGAGCAAGGCCCGTATATGATGGTCGCGTAATAGTGTGATAATTGATAATTTCTATCGATCGGCATCAGAAAGTGACAGATGCTTTTTCTTGTCGTTTATCACACTATCACGCGTCCATCATACACCCCCAGCACAAAAAACGAAAATGATAGACACAGTACAGGATATAGCTGCCGAGCACTGAAATCGCTACATACTAATTGACAGTTGATGTCTGTAACAGTTCTGTAGCCTCGTACTAAGGACCTACCGTTGTAAGAAAAACGAGTAATTTGCCGTTCAACTTCTTTTTTTTGTACCATCAGAATTCTATTAGCGACTTCCAATTTAAATTTGGACTATAAAAACAACTACATTTTTGTCAATTAGTCCCATAACTTTTTTATGTTTTTGATTCATTTGTCCACTTAGTTTACTATTTATTGTGCTATGTAATATATAAATATAAATATATGTTATTAATTTTTAGATGTGTCAAACAGGTCTGTACCGAATTCGGCATAGGTACTAAAGTAGTTATATCCTAACAAGCGCAATGGCCCTATAGGTAGTTTTATAAATTTTGTAATTATAATAATATGAAAAAAATAACATGCCCATGACACGGGCAGGGATAGCATCCGCTCGGTGTATCCCTTGCATTTCATTAGTGTCAAAAGGGCCTCTACGTGTTGGCTATGTGGTACTCGTTTGGTACTTCGGTGCCTCGGTACTTCGGCTCCACGCACGCCTCCCAAAGGTCCGGAATACCATTGTCCCGTGAACGGGAAAGACATACAAATAATAATAATAATTACCCCCAGGGCAGCTTGTGGCGAGCTGAATGGGAAGTGGCGTCCCTTGATTCCCTTGCCTCCGAGAGTCGGTCAGGCCCCTCTCTCCGCTCGCCTTTATTGGCCGGCGGAGTGGACCTCAGCAGGGGCCGCAGGACTGTCACCTCTGGCTTGCCTTAACCGGCCGGTCAGAGTGGGGTGCCAGAGCTATATGCTCGCAGGGTGGAAGTGTATTGCACGTAATGGCGTAATAACGAGGAAATCCGTTCGCGGGGGTAAACCCCGCGATGGTGAAATCGGAGCCGCACCTCTCTACACCCTGAGCTGCTTACACCAGTGTTGCTACCCTCGATGCCATCTGGTAGCTTCTAATAGGGCGGCCCACCTAGTGAGCGGTGAGTCACCGTCTGCCTCAAGTACAGTGATGAGACATTTTATATGGCAGGCGTCCCGCTGTCTCATCAATATCCCAGCAACCAGTCCCTCAAGTGCCTTCCCATAAAACCGGTGTAGTCTCCCTTCTTTTCGCAATAGCCCTTGCACGTAGCGGGTGCTGTCGCTGGCTGTATCTCTTCAATAGTGCAGGCAGAGATAGTATCCGCTAGGTGTACACATCCCAATACATTATCGTATCTCAAAGGGGCCTCTTCGTGTTGGATCTGTATCTCCATGAACGCCTTCCAAAAGGACCGGACATTGTGCCGTGATATCCCAAAGGAGAGATACAAATAATAATAATATTCTTTATTGCACCACTAATGCAGGAGTACATATATGATTTTCATTATCTATATTAATTTGATCGCACTGATTTAAAATGGCAGCGAGATAATTATACGATGGGACAGGATGTAGCATACGAGCTAAAATTATGAGCGAAATCAATAAGTTAAGAATAATTTATTTAATATAGGTACCTATTCCCAGCTTTTTACATGTACAGTCACGAACCAGGATTGTTGAGCCATTTGCCATTGTCCGTAATTTAGTCGTATAATGAATGACAGATTTCACCCGATGTCAGTCCAGATTTGCATTACATGACATGACCAAGTTGCGAACATTGTCAAGTGGCTCAACAATCACTGTTCGATGGTACATTTCAGGTTGCGCTGATACGATCAATATGTGTTTACCGTTACCTACCATATTACAGCAGTAATACAGTGAAATATTATGTCAGACTATAAATCATAGGTACTTTATCTACTTGGAAACTGAAAAAGTGATATGTCTCAAAAATCAACTCCAAAAATGAATATTCCCCGAACATTTGCCAAATATTTGCTCACAATAATTACAAGTTTCAAATTAGTTGTTTTTTTTTTAAATCGCTCAATGGAGAATACGGCCAGTCAGTGCTACCATGCCATCCTGCCACATCGGCTAAACATGGCTCTCACACACGGTATATATTATAAACGGTGTTAATTCACCCGAACGCAGTTGACACCGCCGGACAGTGACACCATCCGTCAATCAGGTTGTGTAAACACATTACTAGAACAGACTACGTAACCAGACCACGAATAACATGATTCGGTGTTTTCTAGATGTCAAACATCGGTTTTGTTCGATAGATAGGACCTTATAATGATTTTGGACAATCAATCTTACACAAATCAACTTAGTCCCAAACTAAGCAAAGCTTGTACTATGGTTATGGGGCTTGGAGTATAGGATTATCATTTATTCATCGATATGTAGATACTATTAATTATTCTGTGCAGCATCCAACCAAGTTATTGCCATGCCAGAATGCCGCTAGTTCGTATCCTGCTCGGATCAACAATTTTATTCATTTTTACCATTTACAATTTGAATCCGAACACTCAACAAGTACATTTTCTAAAGAGTTAGAAAAATTTATAACAGCAATTTTTCGCGTCATTGGCATTCGTTCCGGCTGAGTCTAGGCGTTCGTAGACTCCGTTCTTGCCCATTTATCACGTCAGGAAAGGCAAAAAAAACTCACGAGCTTACTGACCCGGGAGTTTTCCATTTACAGAGCTTTCTCGCTTATCTCGTTTGTGTAATATCTCCCCTTAACCTCATTTCACTTGAGTCCAAAGCTGTAACTAATACTATAATAATTATTAGCTAGCGCGATATCAGTCAGTACCGGACGGGTATAGATAGGTACTACGGAAAATAGTGAAAGTTATTTTTTACTGATAAACAAGATTTAATTGTGATGATGTTCCCTCGGCATGACACCGAATGGTGCCGTCTCAGTATGCAGACTCGCTCCGATCCCCAGCCATCCGCTTTGTAAGATGACATCGAACATTTAACGTACTTACTTCGTCTTGTAAAAGGAGTGCATTAGGAACTGCATTTCCGATGTAGAATAAAATGTCCTTTGGCCAGGAAGCCTTTGTAAATTTAATTTACCTGTGATGTTACAAAATAAGATATAAATATAAGTAGGTAATTAAATAAGTATAAAAAATTTAAATACCGAAAAGTATTTGTTGTAAATGCTATCTATAGATTATGATTAAAAACCACCA
Source organism: Epiblema foenella (assembly GCA_963556455.1). NCBI lineage: Eukaryota > Metazoa > Arthropoda > Insecta > Lepidoptera > Tortricidae > Epiblema > Epiblema foenella. Next base: position 14,734,775 of record OY747102.1, read on the forward strand.
TAATAATATTTTATGGTACAAATAATATTTGCATGCCGTTTGTAACAGCTGAAAAAGATGGAACAACTGTATACTTACTCTACCACATGTAAAATTAACTCATTTTCTGCAAATAAATTATATTATTATTATTAAATGATGATTTAGCCTGTATAATTATATACAGGATAGGTAAGATAGGTTAACATTAATTTACTCAGTTTCTTATCAAATATTTTAGAAAACAGACATACTTAATGAAAAGTAGTTTACAAGGGGAGGTCTAGTTCAAGACTAACGTGCTGTGGTTTTTTTCTGCGGATTAGTTCATTAGTATTACTGTATAAACAACTATTGTGAACGTGACGTCATTTCGAAACTTGCCGTCTGGTTCATACTCAAGGTATTGATAGTATGGTTAATACTATAGGGCTCAAGAAAGTGACGGGAGTTTTTTAGTATTCCGTAAAAAATACTAAAAAACAGAATAAAATAAATATTTAAGGGGGTTCCCATACAAAAAACGTAATTTTTTTATAGTGCTTGGCCGGTATTTTTATATTAAACTGCGTTTGATGTATGTTCGCGTTTGTTCCAAATAATGAAAATTCGCACCTATATGCGCATATAAACGAAATCCAATTACCAAGCGAACGCTAGTCCGCTGAAGCCGCTAATGGAAATACCACACGTACTCGTATCGGAAAGGAATGGATGCCGAATAAATATGTATTAAATATTACGTGCATCGTATGTCACGGTCATATTTTATGGAGTCACGTAGCACTGGTACACGTCCGCCCATACTTACTAAGAAGGTGGCACAAAGAATAAATGTTGCAAAGGTTTATCAAAGCGGAATGTCCGCTGAGCCACTAACATTCGTATTTGTTTTACCTCGCAAAACTCACTTGACACGTACTTCTGAAATACGCTTAGGGAATTCTTGGTACTGACGCAGACAAGTTCCATTAGCGAATAATGTTAGAAAAAAAGCAGATTGAGAACTAACGATCGCCATGGGATTGAGATTCATCAGTTTACCTTGATTCTGTGTATTTTTATTACGCTTATGCTAACTCCTTTTATCTCACTAAGTACATATATATTTACTTAGGTAAACCGACGTTTGAAAAACAAAATTGCTTGTTCAATTTATCATGTAGCTGAGTTAGATACTGTAGAGAAAATGTATCTTTATTTTCTCCCATAATTTATCGTATATTCAAAAGTTTCCTACGACAATTATTCCAACCGCAAAGAATTTACATTTTTGGTAGGTACAAGGAATTTTACAAGACAATTATGTACTGTGTTACTTTGCGTAAGATTTCTGAGGATGATAATTCAGCACCTTAAGGAAAGGAATCCTTTCGTGCGTGCATTCGTGCTCGCCGAGGATCGTCAGGAAATATTTCATTTGCCCGCGATAGTAAAGCTTACTCGGATCCTTTTTATGAGCTCTCGTGCTACCTTACGGCATTGGCAATGAGCGCAGCACTTGCTCACTCGTAATGTCCCCATGACAGTTGAGAGTAAAGATCCGTGGCTGATCTCAAGACAATGTAAGGACGGACGTTCCAAATACTGTCCTGTATCACCCATGTTCATCGTCCAGTCTAGTGGCAGTGGGATCAATTTGAAAATTGGGGCTCTACCTTCATTACGCTAAAAGCAGGAACAAAGAATGTTTAAATGTAAATAAAATCAAATGTATTATTTCATATTATACAGAAAGGGTAGGACAATGGTTGCTGATGAGTCGCTTCATCGACTATAGGTACTAATGTGAACAATTATGGAGGTTTTCTACCGACGAGGCGAGGCTGCGGTAACGCAGGACTTTTTCATGTTTGGGTAATTGCTTATTTAATCTAGCTGTTATGAATATTATACCTGAAAAGTGTTCGGAACTTAATGGAATTTTACGGGGTTATTTTAAGTTTTCCACCTCCAGGACCTTGTGCTGAATAGAAGAGGTGACGCGACGCCCGCCGCTTGCTCGGCTGCATTGAATAATAGTGATGAAAATGAGAGTGGTTTCTCGCCTCCCGCATCACCGCCGCCGTCGATATTGAGCAGCCAAGTGAGCCGCACGCGAGGGTGCATTGCTATAGACGCACGGCAATCGCGGCTGGTTCTCATGAGTAGGTAAGGGCCACGTATTGGACCTTAAAGGCGTGAGTGAACCGTTTATTATATTTCAATATACTATATCAACAAAAAACACATACATTTGGGCTGTTTGTATGGAAGGATAATAGTAAAGCGTGTATCTAACGTAATTTAATAGTAGTTATTTCTCTAAGACGGCACCGCTCTAGGTGGACAAAGTCGCGGGCAAAAACTAATAGCGTTATAAACGTTCGTCTTTTCTCTGATATATGTTATATATTGAAGTTTGTTTTAAACTAGGTTTTCTTGCTACCCTGCTTTCTTACCTATAATGGTATAACAAGAAAAAGCGTAAACATATTTCTGATATATTCTACATAATCTCCCAAAATGCTTTTTTACAAATCATAATAATCTCCTTTACAGAGAGCGGATGTAATTTTCCGCACGAAAAGTCTCTAAACCAATACTGAACACGATATAAACCTTACTTGGGATATATTTACCTAAACTGATGATTTAGATCTGTCTCACTTAACTTTAGCTACTTTAAACTTTGTAGAAAAGAGTAAAAAAAATGTTTTAACTTCTAATGCTGGCTTCTTATAAATTCAGAATAGCACGTTTTGATATCAATTAAGTGTCGAAGTTTTCTTTGTTGTAGCTATTTAATAAGCAATATTTTTTAGGTATTGATTCAAAGTTGTTAGGGGGGTTGTCAGGGGCCTACGAAGTCGGTGATGAAGGGTTCGAATCCCGATAAGGGCAATTATTTGAGTGCTGTGTGAGCATTAATGAATATTTGTTCCTGAGTGTTAGATACTTCCTATGTGTTTTAGTATTTATTTATAAATATAAGTATGTATATTGTCGTCTAGGACCCATAGTGCAGGCAAGGTCTATTTGTGATAGAGTGTATTTACAACATTTATGTAATTTTTTATATATTAAAACATGAATAATTATCATATAATATTAAAGGATTTAAATACATTTCCATATTTGTGGACAATCTTACAAAAATCGACCTAGTTCCAAACTAGGCAAAGCTTGTACTATAGGTACTAAGTGACGGTATACATATTTCTATATAAAACAACAAACTGTCGTATCACTCCTTTTATTATTTGGTATTTTATGTTAGCGTCACTAACTAGACCTTATTCCTTCAGGGGTCCTGGCTATAGCTATAACGATTAGCTTTTTATTTCCTGATACATAAATGCCAAATAAGTGGGTCCACCTCTTATTCGAAGGGCGAGTGTCAGATGTTTGTTATGGCAAGAGAAACGCGAAATTATGACCACAGCTGGGTATAATCTCTATCATTGTCCACAAGACCTACTGGAAATATATATATTTTTAGAAAATAATGTTTGTTCTCATGACACTTACATTGTATGATTGCATTATAAGTATGGTACTTGCTTATGGCGAGTTCGTACGTGTATCTATCATTTCCTTTGTCCAATCCTATTGTTAAGCTACAGTACCGAAATGTACTTGGTCCAGTAATTTTATTTACACTTGCACGGAAAAATATGGAAATTTCGAAATAATAGTAGATTGTTAACCAAGGGTTGAAAGCCACCCATTTCAGACGAGATATTTTAGTTCGAGGCTGAAATGAGTGGTTTCACTATAGTTAAACACTCTACTTTTCATTTTGAATACGAGGAAACTAAAAATTTTGGCGAAATATGGACAAACATTTTTTGAATCAGCGAAATAACCATTGTGGCGGGCACTGATGAGTGATCTTAACATTGTTTGTGTATGGACCATTTTTTTTAAAATTAAGTCTTAATCGTACTTATGTTTGTATGGGTCAGTGCCGTTGCCCAATCTAACTACGATTCACCGTACTTTTTTCTTTTTAATACTTTTCTGCTCTAGAGCAGAAACATCAAATTATATCGTTAATATATTTTATTATTAATAATAATATATCTTCATTTTAATAATTAGGTACATAGTGAAATAACCCTACAAAATTTCAGATACCTTAAAAGCCGCAGGCAACCAAATAAATCCCTGAAAAGTCGGAAAAAATGTAAATAATGTCTAGAACTTTAAATGGTGCTTTGCGCAAATCATTTTTCTTAAATTTTTGCAGGATGTTGAATAGAAGCAGCTTAGGCTGATGTGTTAAAGTGAAATTAACAAAAACCCGCTATGTATTACAAGATCATATTTTTACTGGACTAACAGAGTTTTTGCGACTAAGATAAACTTTTCTAGACTTTTACGTTTAAGTAATATTCCTTGCTGCTCGTACGGCTCAATGTTTTTTCCATGCCTGTGGTTCGTTTTATATATTTTATTTATTTATTTGGACCTTCAAAAATAAGTACACTGATACATGTTAGGTAATTACATTTCCACTTAACAGTTAAGCAACTTATAACTTACCTATTGATGATCACCACATGCACAGATAAAGAAATATACATAACTATATAAACTTAACTAAATTCAACTTAGTTAGGCTGCGAGTACCTACTGCAGTGACTCGCAATGTTGGGAAGACCGTTTCTGTGTATAAACTGTTAATTTTATTATTAAATATCATTTAATCCTCATCCTCATCATTCATTTAATCATCCTCCTTTTTATGTTTGAGAATGAAGTACAGTTAATATCCAAGTCATGTTGGTATTGTTGGTAAGTATTAAACATGCGAGTTAAAGGACAATGCCGCCTAAGGTTAGTGCGACAGATAGGTACATTAAATAACTGGATATTACACGGTCTGGGATGTCTAGACGGAATATATAAATTGATTTTTTGGAGCAGACCAGGGTAGTTAAGTAAACCTGTCACTATCTTTTTCTGGAAAACCAGGTCCAACATATGCCTTCTATCAGATAGCGAGCTGATTTTGAAATGCTTTAGACGTGCGTTATACGATCTCAACTTCCTCGAGTTGCCGTTATGAAAAGTCAGTTGTGAGACAAATCTTTTTTGTGTCCTTTCAATCCGGTTTATGTGGATGTTATAGCATGGTGACCAGACGACACTACAGTACTCTAAATTACTTCTTACAATAGCATTGTACATGATTAGTTTAGTTGCAGGTTTTTTGAAATTCCTACATTCTCTGATTACAAATCCCAACAATTTAGAGGCTTTCAAGATTACTTTGTCAATATGGCCGGCAAATTTAAGTTTATGGTCAATGTGAACGCCCAGATCTCGCATGCTCGTAACTTCCTTAAGGATCTCACCATCAAGCGTGTATTTAGTAGGAACTATGTTAACATTTCGTGTGAATTTTATATGTTTACATTTTTGTGTATTTAGAGACATGTTGTTCTAGCTGACAATCGATTAAGGTCGCCCTGAAATGCCATAGAATCTGAGTCATTTGTAATCCCTGCTATAGCTTTAAGGTCGTCTGCGAAAAGGTATATTTTGGAATTTAGAAAACACCTATCTATATAGTTTATGAAGATAATGAAAAGGTATGGGCCGAGGTGAGATCCTTGAGGAATTCCGGATGTGGCCTTGTAGGCAATAGAATCATATCCATTGATCACTACTTTGAGGTTACGTTCACAAAGGTATGACCCAAACCAGCCCAGCAAGGGTTGCGACACGCCATACACCTGGAGTTTCCTAATTAGTATATCGTGGTCAACCGTGTCAAATGCCTTGCTGAAATCGGTGTAAACCGCATCCGTTTGTACGCGCTTATCAATAGGTTCTACTAGATCTTCTATGTAGCTAACGAGGTTAGTTGCTGTTGACCTGTTTTTTACAAAGCCATGTTGACTATTTAATAACATCTGTGAAAAGTGCCACGAGATAAGCGGGCAAATTAAAAACTCGAAAGCTTTAGCTAGGGCTGATAGTATTGCAATGGGCCTGTAGTTTATAATAAGAGAGCGATCACCACTTTCAAAAACTGGAACAATTTTAGTGTCTTTCCATATAGATGGGAATGTGCCACTCTGTAGAGACTTGTTAAAAATTTGTGCAATAGGAACTGATAATACATCCGCCGTTCTTACCAAAAATACTGGAGAAATATCATCAGCCCCCGCACCTTTGTTCACGTTAAATCGATTTAATACCGTCCTTACTTGACCCTCTGAAATGACAATCAGACTAAGACTGTTATTGTCATTATTCGTGCTCATAGAACAGAAACTATTACTCTGGGTATCTACGATCTGACGAGTGTTGTACACGCTTGAGAAATTTAATGAGCTGCGAATAAATTACATATAGTCTGCCTGTCATCAAAAGTGTCCACACCGTCCGAAATTCTATCCGGGTAATTACTGAATGACTAGCTTTTTCCCGCGGCTTCGCCCGCGTACTAAGCGTAATTTCTAACCGTCTACAAAAAGGAGGTACTAGTAGTTTTGTATATGTACCAAAGTACGTATAGGTATGTATGTAAGTCATTTTCGTAATCGGCTCCCCGAGGAACCTTGAAGATGTGTACCCATATCGATTTTTAAAAAACATAAATGTCATTATCCTGGATTTTTAATGGATGTCAATTTCGTAATCGGCTCCCTGAGGAACCTCAACGATGACACATGGATTTATATGAAAAATAAATTACCGCCACATTGGATGTGAAAATGGATGTTATTTTCATAATCGGCATCCCGAGGAACCTCGAAGATAATACCCATATCGATTTTTAAGAAAAGTTGAGATGTGCTCCCCGCATAAACATGGAACCTCCTTTTCACCCATTTAGGGGTGAAATTTCGAATAAGGCTGAAACACGTTATGTTTTATTTAAACAGAGAGTCTATGTACGAAGTTTTGAATCTCTTACTTACTCCAAAAAAGATTTGCTCCCGTACAATCTTGGAACCCCCTTATCACCTCTTTAGGGGAGCAAATCCGAAGAACGCTTAAATATTTTTTGATGTATTCAAACAGAGTATATAAGAAGTTTCAAATCTCTCACTTAAAAAAAGATTTGCTCCCCGTACAAACTTGGAACCCTTTTTCACCCCTTTTGGGGAGCAGTCTCGAAAAACGCTAGAACAAATTTTGATGTATTTGATTAGAGATTCTATTTACGAAGTTTGAAATCTCTCACTTCAAATAAGATTTGCTCCCCGAACAAACGTTGAACCCCCTTTTCACCCCTTTAGGGGAGCAATTTATAAAAACGCTGATATATGCCATTAATGTATTTAAACAGGAATCTATATACAAAATTTCAAATCTCTCACTTCTCTAAATACGTGTTTTCATATAAACTTTCTTCCCTTGTTTTACCCCTTTAGGGGATGAATTTTGAAAAATCTTTTCTTATACCTACGTTATAAATCTAATCGACTGTGCAAAAATCAAATTTCTACCGTTAGTAGTCTCGGTTGTGCGTTGATGAGTCAGTCAGTCAGTCAGTCAGTCCGTCAGTCAGGACTTCTTCTTATATATATAAAATATTTTTTTTAATTTGGTTCACTAGTTCCGGGGGTTACCAATTTGACATAAACTTCCAAAGTTATAACCCAACACACATAAACTACGCACGAATAAACAAACTATACCTATTTATAGTATTTTTTAATATAGCAGTACCTATTGCTGAGCTGCGGTACGGTCGTGGGTTCGAGTCTCGGCTGTGCCTACACAATGCATTTTGCGAAACCTATGTACCCGCATACATTGGCGAGAAAGTCAATGGTGTACGTTAAATCTACTACTATGACTCAGTAGTCCCGATCCCTCTCATTGCTCAGAGGAGACTTGTGCCCAGTAGTGGGAACTATACAGGCTGATGATGATGACAGGTATAGATTAGGACTAGGTTTCGTAGCAAGTTAAATACTTAGGATAATACAATAAAGTGTTCAATAATAAATGTTCTAACTCTTGAGTTTAGGTTTAGGTAAAACGTTTTATTGGAATAAACTGAGCAATTTTTCAACAAAAGTAATAAATTGTTCTTGAAGGATTATCCGATCAACGCGATTAAATCTAAAGCTGGATCTATCAAACTAATGGATGTGCCAACAAAAACAATTGTACATTTTTAAATTGAATTAAGATATAAACGTGGCACGTAGGACGATACACCTTAGTGCCCAATAATTGACACCTATTAATTACCTCTGTCATCTCGATATAAGATTGAAAGTGCCATATATTGGGTCGGTGTCGAGCACAGGGACGGTATCCTTAATTAGACTTCCATTTTTTATTTCTGTCCTCAAAATAAATTCTCAAATCAAGAAACAAACAGAAACGAGCATGTGACTATTCTTTAGTTTGGCGTCCATAGGTTAGAATGTTCGTTTTTTGTGCTCTAATTGTAGTTAGATAGTCCCATACAAACATTTGATCCTGTCTGAAATAGGTAGTTAATGGCATCGTAAAAAAGTAATCAAGTAGTCAATTATAAATAGCAGAAACAATTTAATTTATAGGTAGGTAGCTTACCGTCACAGCCACGTGTAACGACCCGGCGTCACTGACCGCATGCTTTCAGACATCAAGCTTTTTACACTTTTTAGTAGAGCTTTGACTTTTACGCTCTGAATATTTAAAATATTGGAATTTTGTCAAGCTATTCAGTGAACTTTACAAAAATGCTTAAAAATGGATTTATAAAATTACAATTTTATACGATCTGTCGATCACAATTAACGTTAAGTAAGTCAAATATTTATTTTATACTGGATACACCGCTCCGTAACTTTTATACTTCGTTCGAAGGGTGACATTCAACAACTGCTTATTCCTAAATTATTGTTTTAATTTTCGCGTGATTTGTGCGTGTCGGTGAAAAAAATACAAAGTACACTGTTGCTGTTTACTTGATTAAGGCAGGGTTTTATAAAGATCCCTTTGACCAAATGTCAGATCTACGATCAATAACTAAGTACTTTTTTTGACATAATTAACAGAAATAAGGTTAACCTATATCGAGCTAACACTGGTGAGCGAGCAAGACAAAATTTTTGGGGAACAGTCGAGCCTTAAAGACTTACCCCTTTATCAATAATCGTTCCTCAAATCTTCTCTCTTATTTTAGTTAAATTGCCGCTAAAGTTCGTTTGTCCTTCTGTCTTCTGTCACTTTGACATTTATGTTTTTGAGAATGGGACAAAACATATTTAATTAAGCTGAGGTTTGTCAAAGTTTTGTGAATAAGGGGGTTAAAATATGAAAACACGTCGAGAGCGTTGCATGGTTTAGGGTCTCGGTTATGGAAAAACTTATTTGACGTGAAGCGATAATTTAAGGCCATGGTTACAAATTTCTAACCTTCATTCGATGGCTTGTATAAACATGGGATCACTTTGTTGTGGCGAATGAGCCTCCGCCGAGGGATGGGTAAATATGACCGTCGTTTGCAGAATACTGTAATAAACGACCATGATTTTTTTGTTGTAATTTTTTAATATCTACAAATCTAAAAAACTACGGGTTCTGGTTCTGGTACGGGTTCGGCTGGTATCAACTTGATGGTGCCTAATAATTTGATTTTTAACCCTATAATTTGCAATGTAGGTAGGTAATCTATTAACTTCAGAGATTTTCTATATCCACTTTTTGTGCAGACAGTTTTTTTTTTTGTTCTACTTGTCGCCAACGAGGCTCGAACTCAAAATTAGTTTGCGACGTAGAGGGACTAATGGCATGGATGGAAAATAAACTTGCTAGATTAGATTACACTATTACATAACATATTATCAGTGATCGACGTTTTGGTTGCCATACATTGGCTTTTATTTAGCGTAAGCCGAAGAGCAAATTTTGGTCCATCATCCTGTTCACTTTATTTAATCTACCTAATTTCCAATAGTTTTGATTTTATGCTACATTGTAAATGATGAAGGCAGCCCCATTTTTACCTAAAGTAAACCCATTTTACGTAGTTAGAAAGGTACCGCTCGTTTCCCAAACCTCACAGACAGATCGAACTGAGCTATTTCTTAGGAAAATATGAATTAGATATAAACTCGTACGGTAGCTCTAAAGCTTACCGATAAAAAAAAACAGTGAAAGCCCGGGAAAGAGTCACTTCAGTACGCTTACCATGAGTTGGTATCGAAAACTCTTGTTACGTTACTACAGTCGCTAGCGTATTAACGCGTTTCGAATAGTTTTCTATTGCACTCGCACCATGAGTCAAGTACACGTTTACTACACTCGCTAACGTGAACTCGATCCATCGTGTAGTAATCGTTACGTCACGGAGTGACGTGCCTAACTTCACAGCTAACAAAGCAGGGGCGCTACCGCGAACAGCAAACGAAGTTTTCCCTCTCTGTCGCACTTGCAAGTTTGCACATAAGTGAGACAGAGAGGAAAAACTTCGTTTGTGGTTCGCGGTGGCCCCTCAGGGGCGCTACCGGGACAACAAATGAAGTTTTCTCTCTCTGTCGCATTTACGTCCGAACGTGCAAGTGCGACAGAGATAGTGATAAGACACACAGGGCCTACCGCTAACCTAAAACGAAATATGTGCCTCTCTGTCGCACTAGTGAATCCGAGCGATAGAGAGAGAGATACATCGTTTCCGGTTCGTGGTTCGCAGAAAATACCTCTGTGGAAAATACAGCTAGCCATCCTCCATTCGCCAGTTCTTTAGCCAGCCATCCATCGATCATCTTCCATTAACATTAATTAAGCCGGTGACAGACACCCGATTAAGTCTTCGTTTTTACGGCTCTTAGTACGCGTACTTAAAAACCGCCGAGTAAGTTCGCCGGCGATCCAACAGGTAAACAAACAACAACAACAACAGGAGAAATAAAATTAATAACAAGTTAACACACATTTGGAGCTAAACTCAAAAAGATTCTATTTAAATAGTGTTTTCATGTAGTGGAGGAGTTTATGACACAGGTGAACAGAGGGACTACTCCGAAATTCCAAATCCTAACTTCGTATCGTGCCGTCCCTTTCACTCATATAGTGAAATCACGGAAGTGAAAGGAACGCCATGATACGAAGTTCTGATTTCGAAGTATAGGCCCAGACTCTTAGTCTTTGACAGTAAGTACATTATTTTATAAAGTGTATACCTTAATCTAGATGATATTGTGCATTATTGTAGTGTATTTATGTAAATGAATGTAAACTTATTATTAATTACCTAGCATGACATGAATTTTTGACATCTTTCCTAGATTGTTTTTATTTATATTTAATCCTAATCTATTTGTAATTGTCTTATTTGTTGCCTATTATTTCAAACACAATGAATGCATTGTTTATAAATAAAATAAAATTAAAAATTAAAAACTCGTGTGTCCAGACACTACCAGTTAAAGGGCGCTACCGCGAACAGCAAACGAAGTTTTCCCTCTCTGTCGCACTTATGTCCGAACGTGCAAGTGCGACAGACAGGGAAAACTTCGTTTGCTGTTCGCCGTAGCACCTCTGGGCCTGTGGCGCTACCGCGATCAGCAAACGAAGTATTCCCTCTCTGTCGCACTTGCAAGTTTGCACATAAGTGAGATAGAGAGAAAAAACTTAGTTTGAGGTTCGCGGTAGCCCCTCTGGGGCGCTACCGCGACAGCAAACGAAGTTTTCGCTCTCTGTCGCACTTGCACGTTCGGACGTAAGAGCGACAGAGAGGGAAAACTTCGTTTGCTGTTCGCGGTAGCGCCCCTGAGGGGCTACCGCGACCACAAATGAAGTTTTCCCTCTATGTCTCACTTATGTGCAAACTTGCAAGTGCGGCAGAGAGGGAAAACTTCGTTTGCTGTTCGCGGTAACGCCTCTGGGAACTGCAAACGAACGAAGTTTGAATATCTCCATATATAATAACAGAGGGGCTACCGCGACTGAAAACGAACGAAGTTCGAATATCTCCCTCTGCCGCACGAATTAGCAAGTGCGACAGAGAAGGAGATATTCTAACTTCGTTCGTTTTCGGTTCGCGGTAGCCCCTCAGAGAGGGAGATTATTCGAACTTCGTTCGTTTTCTGTTCGCGGTAGCCCTACTGGACCTGTCCTCTGAACTTTGTATCGTGCCGTCCCTTTCAGTCTCGTGTTATACACTATATGAGTGAACGAGACGGCACTATACGAAGTTCGGATTTAGAAGTTCTTATTAGACCCTCTGTACTCCTAACTTTGAAATCCGAACTTCGTATCGTGCCATCCCTTTCACTCTCGTGTTATACAATATACGAGTGATAGGGACGGCACGATACGAAGTTCTGAGTAGCCCCTCTGGTCTGTCACCCACTTTAATTCATTCGGCTGTCCACTCGTTGAAATGATTTTTATCGTTCACAATTCCTGAACGCACCCGCCATCAATGTCAATAAATAAAATCATAAATTTTCTGAACGCATCCGTCAATGGCAACAAACAAGTATGGCCACAATATGGCCGATCGTTTTTGTCATTATTTAGTATACAAACAGGAAATACGCGACAATCCGAGTTTTGCGGATATATGTTGTCGATTCAAAACTCTTATTTTTTTACGTTCTTCAATTGAAGATGGGTCTCGATGTACAGTTACCACGACTTGCTATAGAAAAATGACATTATTTTACTACAGTCGCTAGCGTGTTAACGCGGTTCGAATAGATTTCGATTGAACTGGCACCATGAGTCAATTAGACGTTTACTATGCTCGCTCACGTAAGCTCGATCCATCGTGTAGTAAAAGTTACGACGAGTGACGTACCTAACTTCACAGCAAACAAAGTTATCTCTCTTTCTAACTATACTAAAAAGACAGAGCACGGACGATATTAGGCAAAAATTTAAGTATCCATCGCTTTTAAAAATATATAAATAACCCGTGGCGCTACCGCGAACAGCAAACGAAGTTTTCCCTCTCTGTCGCACTTGCAAGTTTGCATGTAAGTGAGACAGAGAGGGAAAACTTAGTTTGTGGTTCGCGGTAGCCACTCCGTAGGTGACAGTCGTTTGTTTTTGTTATGATCTGAGGTTATGATTTATAAAAACGCGTACAAGTGCCTCGTAATTCCAGTTACTGGTTAATTAAATATGCAGCAGTAAGTATCTATTTTGGACGAACATCTTAATAATGTTAATTGCTACCATCAACTGTTAAAGGTGGAAATTATTATTTTTTTTTTTTTTTTGACCCAGAGAAATGCATGAAACTGCATACCACTACGTAACCTAAGGCTCCGGGGGAAAGCCAGAAATTACGCATTGGTTATGTGGGGCTCTCCAGTCCAGAAGGGACTAGCCTACCCACTAAAACTCTGGGATGCTACCCTCACGTGCCTTGGTGGTGATGCCATGGGATCGCGAACATTCTACCACGACATCACCGGCACCTTCGCCCTCGGGCGAACCCTCTCGAAAAAGCACACTGCAGCATGGACAGTGTGCTTTCCCTCACCTGGTTCCCTAAGCCCCCGGGAAACCTGGGACCGGCACCAGACACACGGTGTCCCGGTCCCACCCTCACGGCACCGGGAGGGCAAATACCCCTACCCCGGTGCACCACCGCTACGGGAGGACAAACGCCCCTACCCCGTAGCACACCTCGATAGGCCGCGGGAGAACAAATGCCCCTACCCCGCAACCACGCCGCATCCGATCCGGTTCTAGGCCCTCTGCCAACCGGAATCGGAGCGGCCACCTCGCAACGGCACAGGTCCCTAGTTACCCTGTCCGCAGTGCCCCCCAAACAGGCAACGGGAGGACAAACGCCCCTACCCCGCCTCCTGACCCTCACCGCCGCACCTGGGGAGCCTTGCGACTCCCTGATGCGGGACCCCCCACCCCCCCCTGTCAGGTTATTCGTAGCATCGGCAGGCGATCACTTAGGGTCCACTAAATGATCACCTACCGTTGCCTCCAGGGCGCACCGGCCTGAGCTCTACCCTTTACCGCGGATCAACCGGATCAAGGGGAATTGGTAGAACCCAGACACCCGAGGAGGTTACCTGACATAGCGCCCCTTGTCTAGCGGGCCTAACGTAAGGCTGCCTAGACAAGGTCTATACAGACAATAATGTCTTTACTTAAACCTGTCGTTTACCGGTCCCTGGGATCCCCGTGATCGTAATAAAATAATGCTATTGTTTATTTTTTTCGTCGGGAGACGACGGCTTAAGACAGTGTGATTTATATTTAATTTGTATCCTCCAGACAACAGAGAACACAAACAGAGTGAGACTGGCCTGTTGATTTATATTTTGTTTGTATTTTCCAGACTTGAGTGAGACGGGTCTGAATGGCCTAATACACGGCGACGAACTTGCGCCTCGGCTCTCGAGAATATTTATCCAGCTACTGGTGCCAGACAGCATGTACCACAGTCACACGGCCTTACCGCCAATGCAGCGTCAGTGGGGAAGATGTCCAATGCAAAACCTCTCATCTGCCCACAGGACTTACACAAGCACTTTTATTGGGTGTTGTCAAGAGATATCCTGTTCTGGATTAGCTTGGTTGGCATTGTCTTTGGAGACCACATATATCTATAACAATATTAAACCGTTGCCTACCCATCTTGGAGATCTCCGGACACATGGCAAAAGAATGCTATTGTTGATTTATTACATTGGTCGAGGACCGGTTGGATTACTCTTCAAGTTTATTTTCACTATACGAGTTAAACCGTCATCTCCTAGTGAAAAAATAAACAATAGCATTTTTTTGTTATGATCCCTGGGATCCCAGGGACCTGTAGACGACGGGTACCATACCGTCTCCGAACCAACAAATGCTAACTAACTGACTTGTGGTTATTTATTTTTATTATTTTGTAATATCAAAAATTCTTGAATTGTAAATAAATATTTGACATTTAAAAATGTTTATTGTTATGTCAGACTTACCTAAGTACATATTTTTACACATAAAAGGTTGTTGTGGTCTGCAGAATAAATGTTTGATTCATTCACAGCATACAGCCGCATCCAATAATGTAAATTTGGCAGCAGTTTGAATTCACTTGACTAATAATTTGAGTGATTTGTGACAGAATATGGTTGCAAATCTATTTAAGTAAATAACTTATTAAGACATTCGTCCTTAGTAGCCTGGTAAAGGAGGTTAGAGTTACGAGACTTGGCCTACTGTTACCTGGAATGTTTTTTATGGGATCTCACTTCTTTTTGTAGGTAAACGTGTGAATACATGAAGGCATCTAGAACCAAAAACTTATCATAGATGCAAGAACTGCAAATTTATAACTTTGTATCTCATGTATTTGTATAGTATTACAAACTTACTTATGCAGTTTGTATATATCTAAGGCGTGACTGAAATTGTAATATTTTTAGGTTTTTTATACTTGATAGGCTAAAATAGAATTATGTTTAAAATTAGAAGCTTGTGGGTCTGCTAGAAGTACCTTAGAATAATCAGCCAGTTAGTGTGTCAGTGACAAAACTGAGGAACTTTGACTGGCAATACTTAGTTCCTAAACTACATGTTTAAATTTAATAATATTGAGAATATATCTAAGTTATATTATACCCTATATGTTACTGAAATTTGTGGGTTCTAATCAGCCTTAAAGATAGTGGAACAATGGTTAGATTTGTTTGTACAATTTTTGGCATTAGGAAATAGAAATGAATATATTTTAATAAACTTTTTTTTTAATGTTTATGCATACTCTTTATTTTTTCTATTCAATAAAAAACAGAAAAGTAGGTATTTGCAAACAATACATTTCTAAAACAAGAATATACTGTGGCCGCCTTGATTCAAGTCTTCTAGCTAATTGATTCTGTAGAGCACTCCCATTAATAAGCACTGGCATCAACATTTTCCAGCACCAAATTCTGTTGATGAATCTGAAAATTATAGTAAGAACAAATTGACATCTATAGATTTATGAACAGGTAATTGTTTGTTGCCTGCGAGGCAGGTTCGAATCCCAGTCAGGGCATTTATTTTGTGTGATGGGAATGAATATTTGTTCCCGAGTTTTGGATGTTATTTAAGTATATATTTATCTATATAAAGTATGTATATCGTCCCCTAGTACCCATAATACAAGCTTCGGCCTCAGGCGTTGGCGTAGGCCTACTAGGTTGACTTTGTAAGATTGTCCACAAATATTTATTTTTAAGTTATCTTCTGAACTACCAATCCAATTTCATAAATCCAGTATATAAATTGAAATAGACATAAGCTAAATCTCGTCCCATTCCGCGGGTCCGCCTACGTTCTCGGTACTTAGTATATTATGAGGGCGCAGCTAGTTTATATTAATTATTTTCTATTATAGAATAGGTAGGGTCGGTAGGTGAGTTTACGGCCTGTTAATTTGATGCGCCAGTTTGCGGCCACTTGGATGAGTTGGTGAACTGAAAGGATATTTTTTTGCTACTATTTCTTTAGGGCATGTAAAAATGATATCTTTAATTGACAAAATCTCGTTCTTTTAAAGGCCGCAAACTGACGCAGGCCGCGTAACTGGCCTAGCGACCCTACCTTGATTTTGTTCAGGTACTTACACCATCCAGATCATAACAGCTTGAAATTTTCTCTGTTCACGTCGTTCGTCTTCATATGCAGCCTTTCGGTAACATATCCCACACTAAGTAATGCCTTGCAGACATTATCACATAAGAATTCCAATGTTTTCACGGCCGAATTAGTTAGTGAAATAGTTTACTATAGTCGATATCGTATTGTTCGATAGCATCTGTCAAGTTTGTAACTTATGGTACCGATTTTCTATGGAATCAGCTACAAAACGTCAGTCGCTAGCGTTTAGTTTTCGATAGGTAGTTTACCGTAGAACTGATCCTTAGTTCTATGAGTGACCGCCAGAGGCGCTGTGCTAATGTACATACAAATCGTTTACGCAGACGCTAGCGAGTACGGTCACTGTCGACTCATGGTAGCACTATAGTGAAATAGTTACTACACTCGATAGCGTATTATTCGATAGCATCTGTCAAGTTTGTAACTCATGGTGCCGATTTTCTACGGTAACAGCCATTTGACAGCTACAAAACGTCAGTCGCTAGCGTTTAGTTTTCGATAGGTAATTTACCGTAGAACTCATACTACCGATCCTTAGTTCTATGAGTGACCGCCAGAGGCGCTGTACTTTTGTGCATACAAATCGTTTACGCAGACGCTAGCGAGTACGGGCGTTGTAAACTCATGGTAGTGCTACAGTTCGCATCAGTCAAGACTACACGCTGCCGCCGTACCTTCACCCGCTCACAGCCGTGTACGAAATATACCCCGTAACCGTGGAATACTAAATGATGTGCCTTTTTGTACTTAAAATAGTAAGTAAATTCTTTTACTGTGTTATTGATTAGGGCAATCCTCATAAAATCACGCAAGACAGAGTAAATGATATATTTAATACATACCTACCGGTACTTTAATAACTTAGATAATTCTTATGAAAACGTAATGTTAACGAAGTTTGTTCTTTAAATATTTGTATCTGATTAATCTGATTCTAAACATTAATTAGCCGGTATACTTAGGTACAGAACAAACATATGTTATATTTTATGCGTCGCGTGCGTTCTTTATAACACATATACAGGCGGAGCCGCGCGGGTAGCTAGTCTGTCCGTATGAAAACACCAATTTTAAGGAATTAAGTCCATACTTACTAAGTCTACTCATTCATCTATTTAATTGGGTACTTAGTTCTATGAACTTGCATTTATTTGACTTCTGAAATCTTACCTCTCCATTAATTTCAAATTGCCTTTCAGTTTGAAGAGCTGAGTGGTGAATAGGAACATTCAACATGACTAAAATTTCAGAATGAATAGGAAAGTTCAACATTTCAAAAATTTCAGCATGTCGAATCGTGGAACTATTAGTTATAGTTTATTATTAATCTTCCTCATTATTATGCCCTTAATGTTAATAGTTTTATGAGGACGACGCGTCTCTCTGTTCGCAACTCTGTTATTGGTTTGTGCTGTTTAGAAATTAGTTTCAGATTGGGATAAAGTTTTATCCCTTAACTAGTGAAATTAAATAACTTTCGAAACTTCTGTTATAATATTACTACGTACCTTTATAGCTCGGAAAGGATGAAATTAACTCAACAATTTTTACAAAATGTTTCCAAAAGTATTTCAATAAGCCAATAAAAAGGTCGATGTTTTTGCTGGCAAAATTAAATAGGAATACTTAAAAACTCTTAAAAATTGAGAGCAGTTTGACAAATGGAGTTATGATAACGTATACCGACCAAATAGAAATTTTCGAAGTCTATCCTAGGAAGTGACAGAGGATAGTTAGAGAACATCAACTTTTAACAAAAGTAAGTAGGTTTCGATGCAAACCTTAAAAAAATAATATTGGACCCGCGCTCGATATTAATTAATTCCCCCAATTTCCCTCCGTTTTGTTAGATGGAAAGGCGGTGTAATGAATATCACATTTAATCAAATACTTAATTAGGGAAACACCATAATTTCCTCTGTAAATCACTCTTAACCTTCCGCATACGAAGTGGGGTATTACGGACCCCAGACCAAATAAATCGGGAATAACTTTTTAAGTAACAGCGCTTTTAAGTTATAACCTTGAGTAGCTGCGCGGGCGACGTTACCAGATCTACAGTACCCGTGAGTCAGTTTGGCGCGCGTGCGTTTAGAAGTTAGACGTGTTCCGGCGTCTCAGACCCCACCTTGTACGGGACGTCGTCAAAAATGTAAGTAGCTTTTGTGAGGTTTTAATTATTTTTTATGGATTTTACTCAGTAATTATAACATATGTGTTATTTATTTTTAGTTAAAATGACGCGCCAACTCCGCGATCAGGAAATTGAACGATGTTTAATGGAAAATAGTTCCGATTTAGAAGATAATGCAATTGAGCCGGAGAATGACTGCGAATCAGATCATTGTAGCATCGTGTCCGAACAGCCCTCTGTAGTAGACGCTGAGGAAGACGTAGCATATAATTTACGATCAAGAAGAGGTACTAGAGATCGTTCTCGAGGCATCAGTAGAGGTCGTTCTCGAACAAACAGGGGGTTTTCCAGAGGTCGACTTGTTGTGTTTGGAACATTGTTTATATGTGTGCGAAAATTGCGCAATTTCGCTAAAAAATGATTAAAAGAGCTTTATTATATTATATTCTAAGATAACGTTTATAATTACTGTTAAGGTTATGTCAAGATCTCATAAAAAATGTTGATTACTGAGATAAGGTTTTTTTTACTAGTAAGAGAAGTACTACTTTTGGTTTAAAGTTAATTAATAAATATTATGTTCTTATAACTACTTTTTTAATTTATTCGTACAAGAATATACCCAAATATAAGAAAATAAATGTTTAAATCGAAAATTATCACTCATTGGTTCACAATAACAGATTTAAGTGTGTGCAATTTTGACCCCACCTTGTATGGCACGTATATATTTTCCACCTGGTATGCGGAAGGTTAATCGCTCTCCTGTACCTACTCGCGGACCTTGTGTAGTTAAAACACTAAAACTTTTTTAGTATGTTCCGAAGAAAATCTCAAGTTGTTAGTTAAATTCAAATTGGAAAACTTTTAAAATTTATGTGCACAGTTTTAAGGCAGCCATTATGTCTCTGCTGCTTGTTACACGTGTTCAAAGGAACTTCGTTCACCGCGAGACAGTAATGCAAATTAAACCTGTAACCACTGATAGAAGAGAAATCGTTTTCAGAATGCAATTGCGTCAATACGGCATTATTATACGGGTGCGTGTCAGAATACGTATACAAACTTTTGGTATTATTTCAATGTACAAATATTCGAAATATATAATAATGTTAGATATAGTACATACTAAATGTCTATTTAGAATTAACCTAACGTAAAAATAATATAACATACATAACACATACATAAAATCAGAGCTGGGCATTAACTCGTTAATCCGTTAATTAACGAAGTTAACCATCCGTGTATCGGATTCACTTTTAAATTAATTTGCAAAATTGTGAACGTACTCATTAACTTCCGCTAACTGTCCAAAGCTCCGTTAATCCGTTAACTAAGTATTTATTTAATCAAAGAAAAAGGAACACTGCGCCGCGAAAAACAGGTTCTGACAAGTCCGTTCGATCGGGGCCGCGTAGGCGCGAGCTATAGGCGCTGGATGAGACAGGCGATCCAAGTGGAACGCGTCAGAGGGTCGCGGGAAAAAGCTAGTAACACATATCGCCATTTAGTCTAATACACACATTGACTAATTTCATTTTATATAATGTAACGCTCTAAATCTGAACTATATAGTATTTAATGATAAAAGGTAAGATTAGGTCAGGCTACGAACCCCACATAAAGAAATTGTTGACAAGGAGTCAAATTAGGGTTAGGTTGGGGTTCACATGCATGCTTCAGAGCGGAAATAGTACAATGTAGAGTGCCATTCACGGATTTGACAGATGATTATTGGAACCTATTCCCTCTAGTGGAATAAAACATGTTGTCATAATTTCAAAACAAAAAAAAACATCATAATAGTTAATTGTTCGAAAACGATATTATGCCCAAAGTTCATTAGACTGTAAAACTATACATTTTGATATTAGGCGGTTCGCGCGTTATACCTACCAAAGGTTTTACCATACAAAATTAGACAAGTTGGAATTGACTGCCATCTGACCTTTCAACACAAGGGGGAAAGTAGATCTTATTGGGATTAGGCTTGTCCAGTGACTGGGTAACTTGACTGTTAGTTCTCAAGCCGCCCTAAGGCCTCTAACTTGGCTTACCAACGAGATGTCTAGCATAGCTAATCAAAATAACTATTTTATCTAATCAACTTGGTTGTAAACTTAAAGCCTCAATATACCCGCAGGTGAAGTCTGAAAATTGCTTGTAGGTACAAGTAATTAGGTATATCTACAAAAAGGGTTTAATTTTTATCTAGAAACACGAACCTTTTCATTATCGGAATAAAATACACTTTATTAAAAATTGTAAGCTAAGTAGGTACTTTGTATATCTGAAAATGCTAAATGAAATATTCGTCTGATAGTTAAAAAATAAGTAATAATATAATATGTTTATACTATAGTTATATAAATAAAGTTTGCTAACCGGCCCATTAACAGAACTGGTATATAATAGGACTATCCAATTTAAAGTTCAAACTTTAAAGTGGATAGTAACGCGCCGTAAACGCAGTGATGTGACACATTCTTGACGTTTTTAACTCGTAACTGTCTCCCTCTATTCATAGCGTTTACGGCGGGTATTAAGCGTATTTTGAGCTGCGGCGTGGTCGAACCTCTAACTGAGACGGCACCTGTGACGAGACAGGGACAAGAGCGGAGACATCAAAGGTTAGCACCGCCTCAGTTGCGCATCAATCTATTAAATACATAGCTTCATCCTTTTCATTCAAGTGATAGATTTGGGGCATGGTCTAAGGAAACGGTTTGTCAATCCGGATCGTGACACCACAGACGTCACTGTCAACGACACACTGTTACGTCCGCATACCGTCGATAACTGATGCAAGGCTGATGAGTGATGACGTAGGTCGCATCACCTACACTACTAACTGATGTACCGGATTGCCATACCTGGCGCAGTATATTATTGTATCAAGGATTTGGGGTAAGAATGAGATAAGTAGAAAGAGTAAAACATTTTTTTGGGATACGCGCATGGTGCTACCTATGGTAGGTAGCACTACCTACCTCTACTTATCTTAACTGCCACCTAAGTAGGTAGGTAGCACCTAAGGCAATATTATAAGTAACTTATATTCTATATGTATATGTATAATACGAACCAACGGTTTTAACTGCGTAAAGGAATTTTAATAGACGTAGGTAATAAATAGTATATTACTACAGAGGCCGGGAAGTAAGGGATTGCCGGCCGAGTACATATAGACGGCCCAGCGTAGCGAGGCCGGATAGTTACGAGGTTGGCAACTCCTTTTCACGACGAGGTGTGTATAGTGCTTTTCTCAAACATGCAATGAAATAAATTACAAAAAAACCTCCAAGAAATCAAACTTAAATTTCTAAAGAAACTAACAGTAAATAAGACAAAAATATAACTATCACATATATATATTACTATTTATTTCGTTCAATTTCCAACTAGAATTGAATATAAAACACTACTTCTGCAAAAATATATTAAAATGTACGAAAGCACGCTTCTGGACGAAACTTTAGGATCGACCTATCCTATGGAATGACACTGACAGCTTGTCATTCTTGTTAATTGCCAAAAACTATAACCACAGAATAAGTAATAGTATAAGTACAGAAGCTTCACTTCCTAACAAAAACTGCGTTCAGGCATAAAAAACGTGCCTGCTTTGTGTATCTCTGCCTATCGTATAATTTGTATTCATTCTCACGCGGCACGTGTAGCGCTAGGGCTGTCGCGCCAAAAATATATCGATGAAGGTAAAAACATTTCTAACTCACCAGAAGTCGCTCGAGTACAGTGAACCCATATTAATTAAGTACCTACCTACGTGTTACTTCACCTATCTATGTCAGGGTCATTGTGAATAAAATGACACCGCCACAATTATCTTGAAATTTTAATTCGTAAATTCGTATAGTTCATAAAGCTTGCCTTTATTAGGATACTCTTTTTAGGTTTCCGTAGCTACTTTTATAGAAAATTGTTTTGAACAGCATATATAGCTTTAAGCCTTTGGCATTAAGTCCGCCATTTGCACACTGTATTTTTGTGCAATAAAGTTTAAATTAATAAAATGCGTAACTCAAAAACGGTTATCACTGAAAAACGGTGGCGGCGGAACTTGAGACGACGTGCATGTGGAGGACGGCCCTTGACTGACGGGCGATCCCGGGGCGCGCGAGCGTTAGGTAACTAAAGCTTAGCGCGCCGCCCATTGCAAGCCCCCTGCTATAACCTCTTTTCTTCATCGCTGAGGGGCTACCGCGAACCGAAAACGAATGAAGTTCGAATATATCGCTCTCCGTCGCACGAATTTGCAAGTGCGACAGAGATGGAGATATTCGAACTTCGTACACGTTTTCGTTTCGCGGTAGCCTCTCTGTTGTCATCTGCGTCGGAACTCATACTTAAATAGGTAACAAATTCAACAACGCATAAATTCAATTACAGAATGAAAAAAAAAAACAATTTTGCCTCCAAAACGATTAAAAAAATACCTTCACGGACCCTTAGATACCTTGAGTAGACTTTTTTATCACTAATATTTAGATGAAATATTTTAAATGTGTATTTTTGTAGTTAAATTTGCAATTAAAATTATTCGACTGTGTTAATAATCTGTTATTTATTATGTTCATGTAATGTATGCACTCATCCTGAGGAAGATCTCCCGAAGAGTTCGAAACATGTCGCTCGGATTGACAATAATATGTGAGTTTTAACCGTTTAGTAAAGTATAATTACGATATATTGTTATCTTGAATGCAAAAAGCCCCGTCTAATAAGTAGTTAATATTTTCGTATATAATAAATTCTGAAAACCATGTATTAATGTGTTCACAGTGTTCCAGTATAATCGTTTCAGCGGTCGCAAAAGCTCCCACTATTATTCGGTACTTTAAAATGTGTCATGTTAGCACCGAGCTTCAGGTATAGATATTTTTACCGTGGAGTGCTTGCTATAATGCGTTGGTTAATGGACCGCCAACGACGGTTTTGTCGATAAAAATTACATAAGTGTTCTTAGGCAGTGAAATAACATGGTGCTTTCTGAACCCAGGAGGTAATTTCAACGCAGTTGTCACCTGCATGTTAAAATGCTATGCTTATAAATAGAGAAGCATGTTTTTAATATAGGTACTAAAAATCTATCTATATAGGTACTAAAAATATATATCTATTTATAGTTCATAGCTTTGTATGTAGATGTACTATGTATGGTACTTTACTATTAAAACTTGTTCTGTTAAGGTACCTAGACCAAAACGATGTAAAACGCATTTTTATATGTTAGTTCTTTTTATGTTATAATTTTTTCCAAACATAAAAATGAAACATCGGCCTGCCTAAGTAATCCCTGTTCCCTCGCAGATTTACGCTGACACCGTGGGCAATCCATTAGAGCGTTTTAGTGCGTTTTTCTAATGTAGCGTACGCTAAAATTGTCTTTTTAAGGGCCATAAGGAGTCGTTCGCTACGAGGACGTGGGACCGGGACACACGAGAGCCTCAGTAATTTACGATTGTAGGGGAGGACCGGGAACGGGGAATCACTTACTGCCAGAATACGGAAGTATTTGCATAGCGCTAAACCTTCCGTTTTAAAGAGACAGGATTTTGTTAAGCCATGTACAACGAATGCGGTTTGAATAGTTTTAATTTTTAAGCCTTTAATTCACAATGTAATTTATAATCTACAATTTTCGACGATCTTTTACGATTTTTTACACATAATGTTTTTGCTCTACAAGCCGCCGACGAGGCTGAAAAAGAAACTTAAATTTTTTATAATTTGCGAAGTAAAGGGTTAGTAATTCTAATAAGTCTTAACCTTGGTGCGTACGTAGTAGTGTATGTCTTTTCGATAGTATTTTCAAAATAAATATGGAACAGTCAATACCTACTCAGTTGTATTTCGCATTTTATGTAACGGTGACAGTTTAATAATTCGAATAGGAAATTATAATCTGTTAATTATGGCAACCAAATGATACACGAGTGTATTTCGCAGTTTAATAATTCTAGTTCATTCGTATCATTTCATTAGGTATTTTACTTAATGGTTATACGTTAAGAACATGAAGAAACAGGGCTGTAATAAAAAAAAGTCAGGCATTAATTACCACTTCGAATGGACATCAAATAATATTGAATATATGAAAAATTATTTAAATAGTAGTTTATGTAATCGTTATATAATGCATGTTTCTTAGTCGAGAACCGCGTTTAGACCACGAGGCTTGTCGATTGTGTCTGGTTAAGGTATAGTGTTTTGAGGTTTGCAGTGAAATAAATAAAATGAGAAAAATCCTATTTGTAAGGTGTTTTATCGCTATTCTGAAATAGAATATAATAACTTACATTATTTCATTGAACTAGTCTATTTGAAAGATTTAAGGATTACGTAAATATACCAAATACAAAAAAGTTAAAATATGTACAAATTATCGATTGCTAATATAATTTCTCGATTTCGCAAGTTCCCCCTTATGATTAAATTGTTTATTTTGGTATTATTGTACAATTTTTTTCAAACATGTTAGATTGATATTTTACACTTATTAAATATCTATATTTTAAGCATCTGGGTAAAAAAATAACAGTACATACTTAGCTATCCCTCAAAATATTGCAAGTTTAACAGCATACGTAATAAAAATAGTAGATTGTATGAAAAGGGTCTAAAATTACCAAGAGAACCATCTCCAATATCACCACCATCAAAGCCATATTTCCACTTGAACCATCCAGTGGTAATATGGCTTTAGACCAGAGTCATACACTCTACTTTTCACTTCGATTGCGAGAAAATAAATATATACGGGTCATCCTCCACCCTTAAATAACAATAAATTCCAAGGCGAACTTATACATAATTTTGCGGCATGTTTTTTTTCTAAACTGCTTTGACACACAAAACATAGACACCGCGGTATGCTCTACATTCACGGGCAAAAAAAAATATAGCTAATTGACCTTCCATTGAGCGCCTCAAAGCGTTGCTCAAACGATTTAATCACTTTTTTAATTATTTATTTAAACTATATTGCATAAAATACACAAATTGTACAAATGGCGGGCTTAATGCCAAATGGCATTCTCTACCAGCCAACCATTGTGAAATAGGGACTACTACAATTCTCTCTCTCTCTTAGATAAAGGAATTCTGTTTCCTGATTAGTCGATTTTAGTAAAGCTGTATTTTGGTTGGTTAATACCGAATACCTAATATTTTCAAAGAGTTAAGTTAATGTTCTGTGATTAGCGAATTTGATAGGTGAAGTATTTTGATTGGTCAAATTAAATGTTTTCTAGATCATAAATATGTATTCATATTTTCCCAAGGGCCTCAAAGTAATAATTTAGACCCGCTTGACATGTCTAATATGACACTTTTCGAGCATGAGAAGTGAAAAAGATACAGTAGACGCTTGAAAATGCGCGTGAGTTAGGTACTTTTTATGTAAGCAGAAGCTACTACAAAAGGTGAACTTAAGCACATAATCCTATTACAGATGTGTGAAGCCTCTAGTCTACGTGTTTCAAAGGCATGTTCATATTTGAGGCCTCTGTAGATTCCAACTAAGCTCCTTTGAACCGACTACGTCACAGCCACAAGGGATGTCGGCCCGGCAATGGTTCGGGTCAAAGCAAATATTACGGATTAATATTGATACTTGTTTCACTGCACTTTTCCTGCACTATTTATTTACGTTGTATATATTACCTTGTTATGTTATGACGTACATGTTATTATAACGTTTTTAGGTTTCCACATACAATGTGCCTTTAAAATTAACCGAGTTCTCAACTATGTTGTTCTATAAGTCGTGCGTGTGATGTCTTTACTGACAGAAGTTCTAGCTTAAGTGTTGCCTATTTTTATTGATCAATTTATTCAAAGGTTTACAAACAAAATTAAATATTTACACCACTTCTTAAGGTGTTGTACACGCATACTTATTTCTGCGAGTTGTGTAACAGTTACTCAAAGGTAAATTGCACGAGCATAATTTGTGAAGATTACACTAAAATAAAAAGAGTCGGTAAGCGTAATGATTATAAAAATATTAAAAATGTGTATTACTATAAAAAGTGTAGGTTCCCACTTTTATAGGACTATTACGGCCTATAGAAATAGATTTTTCATGTGTTTCGGATCCTTAACTAAGAAATATCCATTCAAACACTACTATTAGTCGGTACATTTGAAGCTGAAAATGGTAATTTGCCGCTTGGGTACTATATCTACTGTGGTTTCATTATTATCCAAGACCTTAATGAAAGCATCGAGACCTTCAATCAGTTTTATGGAATTATTAATACTTAGGTATCGAATTTTGTGTAAAACATTTTAAAAGGTTTGTAGGTGGATATCAATATCAAGACTACAACTGTTTGCTATCTGACATAATCCTGTTTATGCAGCTACCTAATCGTTTTAATACTATATGTTTTATGTTAAAACTACAATGTTGAAACTTAGTTGCAAAGCCATGAGGTTACTTATATTATAGCCATTTTAGGCAGCCTGTTGTGCGACATCTCGATTCATGAGTTATTTATAAATAATAATCGTCAATAAGTCAAGATACAATCACACTTTCAATTAATTTATTTCCATCTATTAAGAAGTACAATAAAATTAAACATATTTTCATGAGCGCAAGCTTAATAAATATAGAGGGCGCGGTTGTAATTTTAACTAGTTCTTCGGTAATACGGTATAATGCAGAGCTGTCTGTAAAGCAAATTTAATTATGTTTGGTAATATCAATTTATTTTTAGCAAGGTTTTGTGGCTATTATTCATGAAGGAAGCTAAGGTACAACACAGTTCAGTACATCATCGTTTCATGTAGATATTGTCCATATAAAGTTTATGAAAACGAGAGTATGAAAATGATCTACCTACTATGATAACATTGATAACTTGCCTCTATATAAAATACAAGCAATGGAAAAAAACTTCACGAAATTTGGATACACGAACATACTAACCTTAACTACACAAGATACACTCTTGTTTGGGCTCATTACAACCGTCTCAACGAGTGGTTAATGATTGTCGAAAAAAAGTGCAGGCGGCAATAAATAGTAGATTGTTAACCTAGGGTTGAAATGTTATATATACCTACTTAGTGCTGTATTACATTTTAGTTTTTTTACTTAAAATTAATAGTGAAGTTGGAACAGTTTATTGTGAATGTTAGGGAAAGGTTTTTACCAGGAATATTTACATTAGATATCTTTTGGGAAAGGCGAGCATCATGTAAAGGCTCTGTAAACGTTGGAGATGTCCTCATCTCATTGGTAGAAGAAGACACCGGCAGGTCATCGACACAAATATTCATCTTTTCACCACCGAGATCTGGATTATGAATTGCTGAATCTTTCTAAGATCCTGGCTTAGGCGAATTGTCATTACAGTGCAAATGTATGGCGTTTGTAATTTTGCTTAATATTTTTGTCTTATTCTGCACGGAGTCTTCTACATACCCTTCGGCAACTGTACTCGATTTCCATCTTCCATGCCGTTTGAGCATAGACAAATCTCCTCCAGTTTCTGCTAAAAGTGTTGCAGACGTTGTTCTACGGAAGCAATGCCCAGAGTAAAGATCGGCATTTGACAAGTTTAAATATGTTGCTATTAGTTTCGGCATGCTTGCGATTGTATTTTTTCCGATCACCTGTCTATGACATTTGCCTCGTTGGTATTTCAGGAAAAAACGATTGGTTTCAATATTTTCAGGGCGTATTCCCTGGTACTTCCGCACTATTTGCGTAAAATCTTCCCGTACTACAAAATGTACGATCAATTTTCGTTTTAGTATTCGGCAATTTTACTAGTAATAATTAGTGTCCGACCGAAGTTTCGGTTTTGGTTTCGGTTTCGGCTGGTTTCGGCCTAAAAATCATGTTTCGACCGAAGGTTTGGTTTCGGCCAAAAAACTGCCGAACCTTTCGGCCGAGCCGAAATTTTTACAACATTGTACTTTCGGATCGCGTTCGTCTAATATCTGGTGCCTTTGGATAAGTTGGCCCGACTCCGCTAGCAGAATATATTTTATTGTAGTTATTTTACCTTTTTGTATTGTATTTTATATCTTGTTGAGTACTAAAATTGTTTTATTTTATACCACACTACACGTTATATCCTGTATTACATTTAGGGATTGCAATCTGGTCCGTCAGATAGGGTAATCCGGCTGGATCCAGTATCTCTATTCCAATATAGACAGATAACTCCGGTAGGGATAAAAAAGAGCGCTAAAACACATTACGAAAATTGATTTGTTTAAAAAAAATGTAAATAAACGTTCCCGTGTATTTTCAGAATTCGTGCGCTGACGAGCGATCGTTACAACGTGGCATTGTTAATATTAAATGAATATATAAATAACGTTTAATTCAGAAAAAGACAGCAATAGTAAACCGCTAATCACAACCTGCAATTCTTCGTCAGATGGGCACTAATGCAAATCAAAGACGCTTCAATCAATCATTCAAAAAATTTATGGCATGGCCATGAGTGGTTTTCGCCTCTGTAGTAGTTAGTAGCGGACTTCGTTAACCTTAAACACTAATTAAGCCTACCTAGTTAAATGGCCCACCTTGGATCGCGGCTAGCTCAAATGTCTCCAAGACACCTGCAGTCACCACGATAGGCAGCGATATTTGCTGCACTATATACGATCCCGTCTATCTTTCAGTCGTCGACCTAAATCCATAACAAAGTCCTTGGCTTCCAAACCCCAGGATCTTGCAGTCTACCACAACAAGGACAAATTCGTACTTTGTTTCCAAGGCAGGGAACTTGTCATACTTGTACTTCAGCTTATCAGCATACTCCAGTGAGTCATATCACCAGATCTGTTGGGCCACGGTCAGTACCCTGGCCTAACAGATCTGGTGATATGACTCGAATGGGACCGGAAAAACCCTTTTATGCCACCAAAATTGTCATTGTTTAAAAGAAGCAATTGTTTTACTCTAATTTGGCTGAACTGGCTCGATCCACCAGGATGTAGTGAAATCCAGCCGGATTGAGAATCATACCGGATTGCAATCCCTATTAGTTACATTGTTTATAGGTATGTCTAGAAAAAAATGGCGCTCAGACTCTTTATTTGACGGTTTTCACACGTCTATAAAAGTTTCGGTTTCGGTTACGGCCGAAACTAGAGCCAAAGCCGAACCTTCGGTTTCGGCAAAAAAACGTGTTTCGGTTGGATACTAGTAATAATTGGCCCTGTATTTCTACGTTTTCCAATGTAATGTTTGCAAACTCAATACCTCTGCATGCGCCGCTTATACCGAAAATTAGTGCCAACTGTAAAAATAATATAAAATTATCAAAGAAATTCATACATTGGTCACCGATGTATACAATAGGTAGGTAAGGTAGGTAGGTACTATAAAAATGATATATTTGCGTACCTTAACTGCCAAATATAATTATGTCGTCTGGGGCTTGGTTTAGGAAGGTTTTTACCTCCTGTGCAGTAAAAACCTTCGATGTTTTACATTTGTAGCCATCCGACGTCCTTTTTAAGAATGACATTAAGTTCGTATAATTTTTCAAATTGACTTCATGTTTTGTATGAAGTGTGGTCTTTAGCATCGAATAGATACTCCATAGTGTCGAAGGCTGATATTTCTTAGACAACACGCACGCTTTCTGACAACGATTTAACTTTTTGTCACACCGCCACTTTATAAAATCCTTGTACGATTTTATGTATCCCTTCTTTGAAACTGCTAAAAGATTTCCCAAAACAGCCT
The DNA here is from genome assembly GCA_963556455.1 of Epiblema foenella. Taxonomy (NCBI): domain Eukaryota; kingdom Metazoa; phylum Arthropoda; class Insecta; order Lepidoptera; family Tortricidae; genus Epiblema; species Epiblema foenella. The sequence goes on from OY747102.1 coordinate 14,765,185, forward strand.
CAGCCTCTTGTCTTATTATCAGAGCTCGGAATAGGTAGTGCCTATTTACCTAAACTTCGAGGGAGAACGTAACCAAGAGTGGTTACAACCACCAAAAACAATTACTTCTTTTTATTGAATGTGGGGTTTCCTGGGATTTACTGTATTATTCTAGAGGCTTAATACATTTGGCTTTACTTATAAATCTTGTTATATTGCATATTATTTGTTTAATTACCTTTAGATTACAACTAGTCATTAAAAATATAATATGGATCAAATTGAATCAAAAGGATTCCGAAATTTGATACTTTTTAGTTGACTTAGACATAATTATACTCCTTTCTTCCATGACCGGGGACCTGTGTCCAGCATTAGGGCGTATATAGATTGGTGATGAGATAGAACTATGATATCGTATAGAAAATTCCGACATTCATTCCGACGTTTCGAGTCCTTTACAGCACTCGTGGTCACGGAATGTATTTTAAATTCATAACAAAGTCCTAATACGCGATATAATCGGTTGAAAAATAGTTTTACTACCACCATATTAGAAATAAATTAGAATACATCTGTACGATATCTTCTATGCCATATCATAGTTCTGTCTCATCACTAATCTATATACGTCCGACTGCTAGACACAGGTCCCCTCTCATAGAAGAAAGGAGTATAATTCTGTCTAAGTCAACTAAAAACTATAAAATTTCGGAATCCTTTTAATTCAATTTGATCCATATTATATTTTTAATGACTGATTGTTATTTCAAGGTAATTAAACAAATAATATGCAATATAATAAGATTTATAAGTAAAGAGAAATGTATTAAGCCTCTAGAATAATACAGTAAATCCCGGGAAATCCCGCATTCATTAAAAAGAATTAATTATTTTTGGTGCTTGTAATCACTCTTAGTTACGTCCTCCCGTGAAGTTTAGGTAAATAGGCACTACCTATTCCGAGCTCTGCTTATTATATCCGGCGTTAAATCCATATCTGAATCGCTAGCTGAACTCATTTTCACAGAAAACAATTACTAGTAAGTTTATTAACTACGTTTTCACTTATCGCGCTTTCCCGCCTTTTTTACTTTTTTACGCACAACATTTTTTCAAGCGCCTGATATAGCGGTATTTCATCGGTGTTTTAAGTAAATGATAAATCATGTAAAATTCTCAGTAATGAATGTTATTTAAACTAAATAATAGTGTAAATGATTATCTTATTCATGTTTGTATTAAAACATTTTCTGTATTAAGTGACACCCTATTCAACCCATTATAAAAGCGTTTCTGTGGGAAAATTTTAACTGACGCTGATAGTGTTAGTGAATTGACCATTTCAAGTGCTGTTATGGTGAAAAAATACCGATTAATATCATATTATAATAATTTAGATTGTTTAATTTACTTAATTCTCGCAATAATTTGATAAATTAACTCGTTATAATTTTCAATAAACTTAAAACACCAATACAATATTTTGTTGGGTATATGGCTGTATAGGTTTCTGCCATTGCTCTTTTTTATTGCTTATCAACCCTAGGGGCGATATGATTCACTTTCACCCCGCATCTGAGGTCAAATATGACTTACTTTCAGAGTATGAAAAATGAAAAAGCCTTTACTTACGAAAAAATATTTTTTGACGGAAACTTATTCGTAGGTGTGTTCGTTACGTGTCAGTTACAGAAGAACGCAGCTGTAAATTTACTATTCGTATCTCTTATTTAATCTCAGGTAAGCCACACGTCAAACAGCGCCTCGTTGTTAGAATGTTTGATATTGTAATTACTAATGGCAGGATGCCCCTTAATCCCATACCGAGTGGTTACGTCATTGCACGGCGTATTGCAAACATTATATAGTGAGTTAAATTTACGCCTCGCTGAGATGCGTTGAAGCACTTATGTAATCTATTTCGCTTCTGCTTCGATACAGTAAAGGCAGGTACATATTAAACAGTTACTAACCGTTATTATTTAACCTTCTCCATGAAATACAAGCGCAATATTAGATTTATATCTGATTTAATCAAACTTTAAATGGAAATATGCTTCTTGTACGACTAATAATTATTTAGTTAGTTATGGAACTCTTGTGAAGACGTCTGATAAAGCTCGTTCTACTAGGTATTCTTATTTTATTGACCGAGTGAAACGAAGGTCCCTGCTTCAGCTTCGACAAAAATGCTTTCGCATGTCCGGATTTCGGTTTGTTCTCGTCTACAGGTCGCAATTCTCAACCGATTCTCGTGAAATTTCGTGAGCAGGTTCGATGGTTATATATTTATTTGTCGAGACGGTTTTTGGAAATTGCCAAAAACATTTTTATATCAATCATTTTGTAAGTTTCTGCGTCCGAATTTCGGTTTGTTGTCCTCAACAGGTCGCATTTATCAACCGCTTCTCGTGAAATTTTGTTAGCAGGTCCGATATTCATATTTGATCTTTTTATAATGGCAGATTTTGGAAATGGAAAAAAAAACACTCACGAGGTCAACAGCTCACAGAGCCACTAGTGTTGAATGAAAGAAAAATAAAATGATGCATATTCCTGACAAATACGATTGTAAACGCTAAATAAAAAAATGTCCTTATTGCCCGTTGTTTTCCCTCGTTCACTTTTTGCTTGTAACTGAATGCGAAAATGAATGTTTGTTTTAGCTTTAAAATCTGACGCGCGAGCCTCTGCCTATTAAAGTGGAGAGGCAAGCAAATATACTCGTTAGCGAATCTTTGTTTACGGGCAAATGAATAGCTGCTATGTACAGATAACTCGAACAAAATTCTCAATGTATCAGATGTCTAGCAATATCGTCGTACAAAGAAAAGATAAGGTTTGCGAGCTGTTTATGTGAGGGAAAATAAAGTGTCTCGGTGACTCTCAAGGCACAAAGATTTTGCATAACACGTTCTCTGTGTAGATCGGAGCCGATATTAAATAGATCGTTTGATGTTGCGGGCGGATTTGCTGTAGTGATCATATTTCGCAGGGCTCAGTTTCAAACCGCGCTGGCTGTGCCTGCTGGGATAGATAACGTTGTAAGTAAACGTCAATCTCTGTAGGTCTGCTCAATTTTGAAGGGATCAAAGTTGCGGACAGGGATTATAAGGGTCTAAGATAAGCTTATTTTCTAGAGCCTAAATTTGTAGTTTACTGAAACTGAGATAGACTGTCATTGTGGGAATTGAAATTTGGTTACATTTGCTTAATTAAAATTTCGTTCACGTGTATATAAACCATTTTGGTCACACCGGGTCTGGTTCAGACGGATACTTTTGACACAAATAATTGAATAAAATTAAATCGAGACAGTCCATACACTCAACAGATACGTGCCGATAAAAATAATAGACTAAACTTGTAGAACCTACCGTCAAATGGGACATTAAAGGGTTAATTGTGACATCCCGTTTTTACCAGGAACTATACCTACTTAGTTATTTTAGGTTAGAATTTTAACGGTAAATTTCGCACATATTTATTCGATTACTTGGGATATCTGAGGATAGTATTGTACTAATTTTACATCTTTCAGTAGTTCATCATGTTTCAAAGATAGCACGTCGCATAGTTTCCCGTTTTATGCTTGTTTTCTTTAAAATTACACGACGGATAACACATGATTTTTCTAATCTTAAAAAAGGAGTATAGCATGTGTTTGTCTTTAGGAATAATCCCGACATTCAGCTACTCGTACTCGGTTCCAATATATAATTTAATAATCTGTTTGATTATATTTTATAGCGCGGGCCTTCCGCTACGGTCGTAGAAAAATAATGAGAAACATAAAAAAAATTACAATAATTTTAAATGTATACAAATTATTCTTGGGCTCAACACTAAAACGGTATCTTACGTTTTAGCAATTAAAATATATTTGGGACGCTATAAATAGTATTTTATGCAATCGTTATTAATGTTTGCCGTTTTGCCGAGTAAAATTAATTAAAATAAAAAGCTAATTATTTAACTATACAAATCAACAGTTCAAATATCAGAATTAATTTAATAAAACAAACAGGCAGGAAGTGCAGGCCCAACGGGTTAAAGTTCGCTGATGTCTTTTGTTCTGTGTCCGTGGCGTAGTCCCAGTAGGTCAAATTTATTACAGTTCAGTCTACGAAGTCTTTATTCTAACATTAAAGTTGCATTTTAGTACACTTATCATGAGTTCTATATAATTATGTATAAACATAAATATATTTATTATTCACCACTACATTATTTTATTAAGCTGCTAAGAACCAGCAAAGCTAGTTTCGGTGACATATGTATAGGAAATACCTATGTATATACCTACTTACCTAATTAATATGATATACACACGTATCAACGCAGCGCGGTTACTATTATTTCGCTTAACTCTAGTAGAAATGTACGGAAGTACGTTTTCACTACTAATTTGAGAACTATCTGTTAAGTAATATGTTAGTAGGTAATTCTGTAAATAAACTTAATGGTTGTCTAGATGTTATGTGTGTCAATATGAATTCTAATTTAGTAAATTCTGCTTATGACTGGGACAAGTTACCTAAACAACGCGCTTTTGCGTCGCGTCGCTTATGAAACAATAATAAATTAATCGCTCCACAACACAATTACTCGTGACGAGGGTCCGAAAAAAGACACAAATGCGTAGCTTTTACGAAAAACCTTTTAATTATGCGCATTAATGTTAAGCCGAGATGTTATCACTCATGACACGAGGCAATTTTATTAATATCCGCTTAGTTGTCTCTGGATATATATTATGTCTTACGTATATAAAGCCACTTTAATAAAGCACCCAACTATCAATATGTACCTCTGGTATTAAGTTTTTTCGAAGCAAAACACAAACGAACGCGTTTGCGTTTGTATGGCAACGCGAGCAGTGGCCTTAGGTTGTAAATATTTTTTGCCATACAAATTGATACTAAACGCAAACGCGTTCGTTTGTGTTTTGTTAACCGACTTCAAAAAAAACGAGGAGGTTCTCAATTCGGTTGCATGTTCTTTTTTTTTAATGTGTGTTACCTCAGAACTCCGTCGTTTATGAATAGATTTGAAAAATTTTTCTTTCTTTGAAAGCATATGCTTCAAGGTTGATCCCGTTGTTGCCAGAATCTAGTTCTGATGATGGGGTCCATGAGGAATTGAAGGAACTCCTCAAAAATTCAAGGGAAACATATAGCGATTGTAGTATTTTCGGTAATAAATCAAGTATTCGCATTCAGAAAGTAGCATTTGGTGAACGAGAACTGATGAAGAAGATCACGGATGGTCATCCAAAACTCCTAGTGTTTCATGGGTGGTATTAAGATACTTCTATCAAGATACAGAAGCGACTATGACAAAGTCAATTTAAATGGTTCTGATGTAATGTCACCATCAACCTGATCTGGTAATTGAAGTCTGAAGGTAGGCAACGGAACTCCGTAATAAAACAGTGTAGCTGTGTGCAGTGTTTGAGCTTATTGGAATCGTTATGAGATACACTCTGTTAATGATTCACTAAAAACTGTGAAATAAAACAAATTTTTAATAACAAAATAAAACAGACCCCAAAAAACACTAAAAAGTAAAAAATAATTGCCTTACTAATTACAAGTAAGTAAAATTTAGATTTACTAAAAGAAAAATTATTAACCCGACACTATACCGAAGATATCCCGGACGTCAGCCTGTATGAGATTAGTATGGCTCTCAAACAGTTGAAGAACGGCAAAGCCCCGGGTGACGACGGAATTACAGTAGAAATCCTGAAGGCGGGCGGTAAACCTGTCCTCAGAGCCCTTCAGACGCTGTTTAATTCTGTAATTCACGAGGGGAAAACGCCGCAAGCATGGAACAGAAGTGTGGTGGTGCTTTTCTTCAAAAAAGGCGATAACACTTTGCTGAAGAATTACAGACCCATCTCACTTCTGAGCCATGTTTACAAACTGTTTTCGAGAGTCATCACGAACCGTCTCGCGCGCAGGTTTGACGACTTCCAGCCTCCCGAACAAGCCGGATTCCGAAAAGGCTACAGTACCGTAGACCACATACATGCCTTGCGACAGGTTATACAGAAGACCGAAGAGTATAACTTGCCACTTTGTTTAGCATTTGTGGACTACGAGAAAGCCTTCGATTCGATCGAGACTTGGGCTGTACTGCAGTCTCTCCAGAGGTGCCAAGTTGACTACCGGTATATCGAAGTGCCTGTACGAAAACGCCACCATGTCCGTCCGATTACAGGACCAGGAAACAAAGCCTGTTTCACTGCAGAGGGGAGTCAGACAAGGAGATGTGATCTCTCTGAAGCTCTTCACCGCTGCACTGGAGGATGCTTTTAAATTTCTGGACTGGGAAGGACGAGGCATCAACGTAAATGGCGAGTACATCACTCACCTTCGATTTGCTGACGACATTGTAGTCATGGCTGAGACCATGGAGGACCTCAGTACAATGCTCGTTGATCTCAGCAGAGTTTCCGATCGAGTTGGTCTGAAAATGAACATGGACAAGACGAAGGTCATGTCTAATGCCCATGTTGTACCAACTCCCGTAATAATCGGCGGCTCTGCGCTCGAAGTTGTTGACGAGTACGTATACCTGGGACAAACAGTCCAGTTAGGTAGGTCCAACTTCGAGAAAGAGATCACTCGTCGAATCCGACTCGGCTGGGCAGCATTCGGGAAGCTTCGCAGTGTATTCTCGTCCAATTTACCGCAGTGCCTCAAGTCAAAAGTCTTTGACCAGTGTGTGTTGCCAGTGATGACATATGGATCCGAAATATGGGCGCTAACGATGGGCCTCATAAGAAAGCTCAAGGTCACCCAAAGAGCAATGGAACGAGCTATGCTCGGGGTTTCTCTGCGTGATAGAATTAGGAATGATGCTATCCGTAGTAGAACTGGGGTCACCGACATAGCCTTCAAAATTGCGAGACTTAAGTGGCAGTGGGCAGGGCACATTGCTCGCAGGACTGACGGTCGATGGGGCCAGAAACTGCTTGAGTGGCGTCCACGCACCGGAAGACGAGCTGTCGGTAGGCCTCCGACAAGGTGGAGTGATGACCTGGTGAAGGTCGCGGGAATCCGGTGGAAACGAACGGCACAGGACCGGTCTAAATGGCGAGCCTTGGGGGAGGCCTATGTTCAGCAGTGGACGTCTTTTGGCTGAAATGATGATGATGATGATGAAAAGAAAAATTCAGGTTTCAGGTAAGGTTGTTCAATATGAAGCGTAAAGTCTCATATTAAACGTAAGGAAATTATTTTTTACTTGCTAGTGTTTTTTTTTTGGAGTCGGTTTTATTTTTATTTTTTTGATTTGAGGGTTTGTCTGTTGACAGCTAGAGACAAATGAATCTACATTACTACACTACTCACTCTCAACTCAACGTCAATATTCAAGCTTTCTGAAATGTCGATGACTAAAATACGCGACGTACATACGAATATATAACTACGTTCATAATAAACTATGGGTAGTTATGGATGGGAAACGTGTTATGTAATAGGTACCAAAATTAGGTATACAATACATTTTTAATCAGTAATAATTAATTATTTATAATTATTGCAGTAAATTATTATGAAAAAATATTTAAAAAGTTTCAATAATATAAAGAATACGCTGTTTTCCGCGTTAATATTCTTAACGTTGAGAGAGGCAGAGTCGGACGCTGGACTATGCCTCTTGCTGAATATGCTATACAAAGTCGGTGAAGCTGAGTGATTTTGTGGTAAGCAAAGCTATCGCAGGCAGGTTTGTTCTTTACACGAACATAACGGCGGGATAACGTCGTTTTGCTGTGAGATTAGTATTTTTGCTGCGCAAATAAGCAGCTTTAGGTTGCTAGGCTTTTTTGATGGGCCTTTCATTATTACCTAGAAAATTGTAATGTTGTAAGGTCATAAAGTTCGTAAGTTTAGTATTAGCCATTATGCAACCAATATAAATTAAACATAATGTCTAGAAAATATAACCCATTGTGACAATATAATATGTGAGGGCTAACTTATTTCAATGTCCAAAAAATGTCATAGGTAAATAGAAGGGTTTTATACTTCGGGCTACAAATAAAACGAAACTATAACTAATTAGCAACGGTTAATTCTATAGAAAAGACACCGTCTCCAAGTTTAAATGGAAAAGTTTCAGTTTCAGACAAGACTGCCCGGATTGGCTCACTGTAAATTGATAAACTAACCATTTTTTGCATCTGTAAATCTGGGTATTTTTGCTTTAAGTTTCTTTAATTAGGTCACAGCGGAAAGTCTGGTTTTGTAAGAAATTTATTATATTTTCCAATAAAATAACAACATTTTAGATATTGCAAGAAGTAGAGTAGGTATCTACAATAAAATCTAGTAACGTGGTTCTTAGTACGTCGCCTTTATAATCCAGAATATTAAACAAAAGCGTGATAACAGTTAATATCTATATCGTATCGGGATTTTAATCGAACAAAAGAAGCATTCCCTTTTAAAACCTACTAATATTAAAAGTGCGAAAGTTTGGATGTTTAGATGTTTTAACAAACAATCATACAAAAACGGCTGAACGGATTATGATGAAACTTGGTACACAATGATTAACATATCTAGGATACTTTTTACCCCGAAAATCATTCCTCGAAGGCATAAAATAGGGAGTGGAAGTTTACGCGGACGAAGTCGCGGGCAAACCCTATAGTGGGCTATATAACAACATTTCAGTAGTTTTGTCTCAAATATTTATTTCATCAAAACTATTGATCACATAGTGAAAAGAGACAAACGATAAATAGAATTGACTTCACTTATACCATCACTAAAGTAGAAGCTTAGCAAATAATTACATTTTCTTTTTATGGAATGGATTTTTCCTTGCCATTGTATTAAAAAAACATGATATGAAGCGAGTAAGCTTAACGATTACGTAAATTTTGTAATATTTTTTAATAATTCAGCCTCAAGTGTAGTAATTAATCAACATAACTCATTTGTATACAATACCATTCTTTACATAAACTCGCTATTTATCAGTATGTCACACACCGTATTACAAGTCGGAGTAATAATTTATTCAATTATATGTAACTGAAAAGTTTCATATTACGCCAATACGACTATTATGCTTATGTTAATAATAGACATAAAATGATGGTAAATGAAATCTAATCTTCATATCCACGCAAAATTAGAATACCTGCAGAAAACTAATTATGTTAAGCAAATGTCCGTCTCTATGCCGCTCTTATCCCAATAACCCTGTAATAATTATAAGACATATTCAAAAATTGGGCGGATTAATCCAACACCATTTTCAAGTCCCTGCCGGGTACAAAGCCTGAAATCGTAGCAAACAAATCCCTTTACAAACTTTCTACGTTAGCATTCAATTAATGAGAACAACAATCAATTCCTAATACTTGTTACTTCGGAAACATTAACATTTAGGAGTTTTCGATTTTCCATTTAAACACTTCCACTTCTTTTGTAACGGTGAACGAAAATGTACTTCGCGCCGCCCCGACATCCCTCCGCGTCTTAATTGTCTCATAAAACAAAGGGAATGAAGCGTGCTGCGTCCATCTGAGAGATTCTGATGTCGAGGCCCTTTTAGATTCCCTTTCATTGCATCAGCTTAATCTCTGATATAAATTATTTCACCCGAGATTTGTACCTACCGAATGGCTTTGAAGTGGAAATATGATATTGCTTCACTTGGAAAACTCGACAAAGAAACAAACGAGGCACGTGTGGTATTATTTTCGTACATCCAGATAGGTAAGACATTTTATGTGAAGTTGAAGGCGTATTTTTCACCCCTATTTTAGAGTACCGGTAAGGGACAGTGGGGATATTGCAGATACACAGCTAGATCACTTAGTGGTGAGCAAGTTTGTGACTTCCCATTCCCCGTTTGGCCAACAAAGTCCGAAACTGTAAAATGCGAAGTACTCTGCCTTATAATGTACGATTTCGTGCCAGTTACAGTGGAATCTGCGAGACCTTTGGGTTACGGAAGCCAGGGAAATCATTGCTTGTGATTATTCTTTCAAAAAAAACCCATTTCATTGGCTAAGGTATTTTGACACTGCTAGCAAAATCATAGTTTGCTAGCAGTGTCATGGGGATTTTAGAGTCAGGTACGACCCGTGGTGCTCAATTTACTCGTTTAAAATAACAATTTCAGTGCCAAGACCTCCCCTAGCGAATTCTCAATAACTTTGTTTACATGCCGTCCGATTCCCGAGGGGAGTTCATTACTATACTAGTTGAGCATCGCTTACTTTCAGCGATGATCTTGGATTTTGTCCTGCCAATGAAAGTGTTAAAATTCACTTTTGCCGAAGCCTGTTGCAGATTTCATCATTGATTTGGGTATAACAAACACATAAATGTCTATCAAGCATTTTAAGATAAATAGCGTACCAAAGAAAAAAACAAACACAAAAATGTCTATCAAGCATTTTAAGATAAATAGCGTACCAAAGAAAAAAACAAACACAAAAAACCGCCTTCCGCCGCAGTCTGGTAAAAAGCTAGTAGTTTTGAGAATAAAACACACTACAGGTAACTATTTTAATACCTACCCGTTTGAAATACCTCGTAAGCTCTTCCCGGCGTAGTGCTGGCATCATCGCACGAAACAGGACAGCCCGAGTCCTGTCCGATGTTCGAGTGTCCGATGTTATCCTGCCGGGCTCTGTACGTCATTTCCAGAATTATCATTTGGAACGTTGCACGGCTTTTTGTGTCACTCCTGTGTTATTTGACCCTGTTTCTGACTGCCTGGTGATAACAAATGTGTATTTTAGAAACCTATTTACTTACTTTAGTGATTTTATAGTTGCGTAGCCAAAATGAATGGCGAAACGGAAAACGGAACCCTTATAGTTTCGTCATGTCTGTCCGTCCGTCCGTATGTCACAGCCGATTTACTCGGAGGTTATAAGCATTACAATTATGCAATTTAGTAGGAAGGTGTATTCTATAAACTGCAATACAAATATGACGGAAAATTACGAAAATATATTAAAATATGGGGGGCACTCCATACATGTAACCGGGGGTTGAAAAAAAAATCAATGCACATAGAAGTGTCGGATATATCTGGATAGGCCGTGAAAAATAATATGAAGGTTTCTAAACTACTTGATATTAATTAGCTGTCAAAGTCGTAATAACCCCCTCCCTCTAATTTCAAAACTATGAAGTTTAAAATTCTGAAAACAAAACTGGTGAACATTAATAATGCTTTCAATGATTTTTGTTTTAAAAACGATAAGTCTAACGGTTTTTGAGTAATCTCTGAAAACTGCCATGTAAGTGCCGTGAATATACTATGAATATACGCCCTTTTTTGATTGAATGTAGTGGATAGAGGTTTTGAATGTGGACTAGTAGGTGTCGGTACGCAACCCTTCATTGTGCGTGATCCGACACGCACTTGGTTGTTTTTAATTAACAAATGACAAGGATAACAAGATTTACTATGACTGTCATGAGGTATCTAAAGCCCTTTAAATACATGCTAAAACATATTAAAATTGCTAAAAACAGTAATAAATATTGAAGTGGACTTGAGCAGCTAATTTTCCCTGTGCATTAACGGATAGGTAACGTGTTTATATATATTATCATTTAATGAATACGAGCCCGAGTATCTAATTCGTCAGAAAAAAGCAATTAACATCGTAATTTTGAAATTCATATCCTTTTAATAATTAACGTTCCGTGTGTCTGCGTGCTTGCGTAATGAAATTACTATGATTTAATACAGAATGAATATAGGTTCTGGGACGTATTTGTGAGGTTGATTGAAAATTCGTTTCAATCTAACGAGCGCTCGGCGCCGCTGTCAACAAGAAATTAAATTCGTTCATGAAAATTTAACGACGTTTTTAGGGGTCTATCAAAACGGGCAGCTTAGTGTTGATTTGCGTTTTTACTTGTACTGTAGGACGAGAATAATTAAGATTAAATAATTTTATTACGGCAAAAGCTAAATTTGATTTGGCGATAAAATCGTGTTTCTGCATAATGAAGTCAGGCTTTCGTTACGTAGATTTTTAAACAAGGTTAGCTCAATGTCTTTTATGTTTTCATAATCAATGATAAAAACTTTTGTAGTATTAACACGTTTATCTATTCTTGAGAATATTGTTTAGGATCGCAGTTTATTTATATGATTTTGCTCATCCAGATACGGAAGTTATCGAGTATTTGACAAATATTTGAATATAGGCAAAAGGGTCACTGGGTTACAGCCGATAGACATCATTTACGATGTTGGAATTGCCTTAGATATCTGCTTCCCCAGGAAAATTCTATGAGGTCAATAACGTACCCAAGATGCTCGCCTCCAGCGGTTTTATGGCAATGAACCCCGATATTGCATCCAAGGAATATTAGTGCCTACTTGATCCGGCAACTGCCATCTTTTACCATCTTTTTCCAATATCCGTTAATATTGGCCGCTCCCGGTAACAAGTTTTTGATCCTTCAGAATACTCCCCTTATTATTTTTAAGTAGCCTGCTATAGTATCGGTGCAAATAGTACCAAATTGTTTGGAATAAAGGTGAAACATGTACAAAAGCGTTTTAAGTATGTTAACAGCCAATGCAGAATTTTTTTTATCGAAACATGTATTAGTATTATATAATTATATATTGGCTAATGGTTCAACCTAGCATAGTACCTACAAGATTTGATTAGTTTGGGACTAGGTCGATTTGTGTAAGATTGTCGACAAAAAAAAACTATTTATTTAGATATTTGTTTCTTTTTTTGTTCTACCAAATGGCCATATGAGATTATTGAGATTAAGTCCGACTTTTTCTCGACTAATGAAGTCGGGAAAAAGTCGGACTTAATACACAATAAGTAAAGTATTTTTTTTTAATTCGTTCGGCTTGGGTTTGATTCTATAGTACACTAGGGTTATTCAAATGAGTATTTATTTTAGGAAATGTCCTCCTCAAATAAACCAACTAAGACTGTGACTATCAGACATATACACATACATATGTCGTGCGTTCTGAGCATTATCGACAAGCAGCCATTATATTCTGAATATTGCATCGATGGTATGACCTCCTGTTCTTGCATATACTTTATGAACGTTTCCAAAAACTCATCATGCCCGTACGGTGTATCGGAGAACAAAATCTTGCTTACCAATTTTGTGTCGTGTAGTGATGTGTGATACGAGATTGAGGCGGGCGCCGCAGCCATCTTCCGCAAGGGATACTGCTTTATTCGACCGGATAATTTAGTTTGCATTTTATTTACCAGATTCTGCCTTTGTAGTTTTAAGTAAATCATTTACAAATTTACTGTCGGAATACAAGCGGGCTGTAAAAATCGCAATGTGACTATTAAATTTTGATGAAATTGTAAGTTGATTGTTTATTGTATGATCGTTTATTATAATATCAATATCAAAGAGAATATAATGATTCATTAATATTAGGCTTAAGTAAATATAAGGGCTGACCGTATTAGTTACTCGCACCTTCTATTAATTCCTTTCTCGTGGATTGAACGTATCCATAAATTGCTTAAACTAAGCAGAAACATGATCCACAGGTTTTTCACACATCATTTGTCTAGGTTCGCAATTAACATATCTGTTAGGAAAGTCCCTAGAACTTTTATGTAAATATTATGGTCCAGCACGCATCTAATGAGACTGCTACATGTTCTCGAGTGATTAGGGCATAGGGGCTACTCCGAACTTCGAAATCCGAACTTCGTATCGTGCCGTCCCTCTAATTCATATAGTGAATAACACGAGAATCATTAATATTATTTATATGGGTAAAATTCTGCTTCTGAGATTGGTAGAATTCCGCTACCATAATATCCTGAATCTTCGCATTTTCTTAACATAATGATAAAAGAAGCGTGTACAGGGCCAAACCAGAATAGGTTTTTACACAAAACACACTCACTGGGGGTTCTATAAATTAGTATTAGGCAGGCAGGTAATTAACCTGACGAGCTACCATGTCGAGCAGTACCTACGGCATGCGACTTTAAATCTGGACATCTATGATGATGATAATCTGGAGTCTAATACCACTGGGTTTTTAACAGTGGCTTTTCGGTGAAAGAAAATATCGTGAGGAAACCAGTCTCATCCCAAAGTCTAGTTTTCCCTCTGGGTTGGAATTTGACGGGCTGTATATTTGACTGGGTTTGACGTAAAAACAAGAGATAATTTTGTCCCGAAATAGGTAGGTTATGCTACGAATTACAGTTCAAAGTCGCGGGCCACTGTCAATTTCACGCAGTGAAGTTTCAACGCGAATCTGTTACTTATCTCGCGCGAGTCATGCTACCAATGTGCGACAAAGCTCTGAGTCGCGCTTTTAGTTTACTCGCACCTGACTCGCGGTAAGACGTGCTAGCACCGCTGAGGTAACTATAAAATTTTCACGTCAAAATTGTCCAAATCGCAATGACGTTTCAAATGTACAGTCGCGAACCAGGATTGTTGAGCCACTTGCGATTGTCCGTAATTTAGCCGTGTAATGAGTGATAGATGTTACCCGATATCGTGTCAGTCGCTATTTGCATTACACGACCAGATTGCAAACATTGTCAAGTGGCTCAACAATCCCTGTTCGCTATGGTATGAACATTTGTTGTAAGTCAAAATTCAGAATTCTGAGTAGAAAATTCGATTCGATTCGATATATCGAAGGTTGTTCAGGTTATATCACAAATGAAAGAATACATATTTAATGAGAATAGTTTTTACACAAAGTGTACTTACCGCTAAACCCTTGACATTTTTGCCAAATTAAAATGACCATTTATGTCTGCCTACACTGTACCATTTACATATAACACAGGTAACCACAATCAAGCGGCCCTCAAAACCCAATTATTTCCGAACACCTTCTACAGATGGCTTCATTATTTGTGGTCTACGGAACTTAATTATATAGCTCCTTGTGTTAGTTGACCCAAGACAGTTCCTAAAGGGTACCGAATGTACAATGTGCCTATGGAGAATATTAATTAAATTACCCTATCTCTCTCGGACACGCTGCTCCAGGATTCTTTTATGCGAAATCTTGTGGACCCAATTTACTCAAAATAATTGAAAGAGATTAGTTAGGTCTGCGTTGGAAATAATTTGATAGCGGCCTTACAAACAAAGGGTCATTCGTTGTGTTTAAATTTGTCGTTGTTTAGTGGTTTGTGACTTCGTTTAAATTAATATTAAGTTGATTAATAGAATGGGATCATAGGGATTTGATTATTCTGCCGTAAGTACTTTGTTTTAATTAGGAGTAATGGATTAGTTCAGGCAATTTTGGAGGTTCAGGCAGGTTTGTAGTAATCTGATTGAGTAAAAAGGTAAGTTCTTTCTGTGTACATTCCATTACAGACATACAGCGTGTCTCTGGCTACGGGGCTTTAAATGTGAAGTTCGATTCTACTCACTTAACTAATCTTATTTTATTTAGTGATATAAAAAATATCAACATTAGACAATTTATTAGACCTCAAAGTTTAGTCGTTAAGTCAGTGTATCGGATAATGCGTAATTTTCGTTATCTCGTAGTTCGACGGTGACGTAACCGTGGTACGGGGGCCTTTCAAAAAAATAATTTTCAATTTCGCTTACAAACCTTCTTTTCTAATGTGGCATAAAGAGGTTTGTCTTAGTAAAAAAATACAAAGTTGTCAATCAAACATTGTTCATTGACGTATTTCTGTCAAATAAATTTTATTCAGTTAACACAAAATGCCGAATATGTTTAGTGTTGGTTTACTGTAACATAATTAACTGATATGTTGTTGTTTTACGGGAAAACACAAGAAAAAGGATCTCTGGCTTTCAGAATTTACAGAGAATGGCTTGCCAATCGTAGGCAACCACATAACTCTCGTGTAAAGCAAATGCAGTTCAACGAATAAGAGATGATCGACCGATTACCGGTAATACGCGGGTGGAAGCAGTGGGCAATAACCCCTTGCCATTACTAGTCCAAGACAAAGTATTAGATTATTTTGCTGACTATCCTCATTCAAGTACAAGGGTCGCAGCTAGAATTTTTGGAGTGGCCAATTCATTCGGCAATTCATAAAGTTTTAAAGAAGAACAAACGGCACCCTTTCAAACCAGAGAAAGTACCCGCGTTACTTCCGAGAGATTTGCCAATACGTAGAGCTTATTGTCAATGGTTTTTAAGACAGCATCGTCAAAATGCAGATTTCCTAAAAAGTGTTCTCTGGACAGACGAAAGCACATTTTGCCGTAATGGTATATATGTGGCAGAAATGTTCATTATTGGTCAGCAGAGAAATCTTTTTTTTTTCAAGACGCAGCCGAGAGTGAGTTTAAATTAATTGGTAATAAGGAGCTGTTTGAATTGAATGTTAGATTTTAGTTGTGATTACTACAAACAATAAATTAAGTCTCTTACTAAAAACATTGCTTTTACTGTTGTTTTTATAACAATCATAAATTTAGTGATACGTGAGAGTAAATTATGTTACAATCTAATGAACTTGACTTGACATTATTTGACAATTGACGTCTCTTAAAGATAAACATTTATCAGTATGCTGTCAATTTAGCATTGGATTGCGTACATTGTAAAAACATTCAACTAATATTAAAAATATCAAATTAAGAATGGAGATGTTTTTAAAAAGTTGCAGAACAAAAGATGCTTAGTTGGAGAGCAAACTTAAATCTTGTATTTAAAGCCCCCATGGTCAGAGACACCCTGTATACGTACAGGTATAGTATGCATGTCTTGTAGTCCGAAATAATTAATTTATATTTTGTTCATAGTGATACTTATATCCTTTCCCGCAGGCCAAGTGAAATCTAATATTATGTCAATATCATAAAGATTTTGTCAGAGATAATGTTTTCTAACATTGTATCTATACGTGGTACAAAGAGAATACAATTCACACCACTACGTTCTTACAGGTAAATTACTTTAGAGTTCCTGTTACAAAAATCGTATGTTTTCAATAAAAACTCCATGGAAATACCAGTGTCGAGTTCAAATGAATCGTTCTGTATCTAACAGCATTTAAGACAGGAGACACCTTCAGCGCATCTTTACGAACAAAATATTTTGCAAAATAGGAAGGACGAGGTAACACACATAAAGAAACTACGCATACTTGCAAAAAAATCTCCTATTAGTACACGCCTGCTAATACTACAATGGATAAAGGGACATAGTGGCTCGAGAGGAAACGATGCAGCGGATTGAGTGGATGAACTAGCTAGAAAAAGCTCAGAAACACCGGCATACGGACCGGCGTCTATTATACGTATACCTGCCACAGAAATACATGCATTATGAACTAAATCGATACATCAAACACCTAAATCAAAGACACTAGCGCCTCTAGCGGCGAATTCATACGCGATAGCCCTCATTACGCACGCACACTTAAAAGTATATATTTGAGCAATAAAATTCAATACAAACGTTCATCACTACGTCAATTATCACATGGCTAGATTGACCGATCTCACCAAGGATCATATTTCATAGAAATTCTTATAGAATGTAGTCCTTGTGTCCCGAAATAGGGTGAAGTTTGATGTCAAAATAGCGGCCAAGCGTGATGGTCAAGTACGAATGATTTTATATTGACTTTATAATCGATGCTCAATTTACGATTTTAATTAAAACTTTAACTGTGCAGAAAATTATGATTAAAGTGAAAACATAGGTGCAAGTGAAATGATAATTCATCTTTTCGTAAATTTGTTAAGGCCGTGCAACGAGAAATATCGCGTTCTTTGAAACGCTGTTCTACCCAGACGAGGAACCAATGAGGATTGATTTTCAGATATATGATTCTTGACTATATGACTGTGTTTCTGACAATACCGAAACATGATTACTTAAAATTTTTTACTCGGCCTACTAAAACAACGCATTATTAAACAGCACAATTAAGATAAAATGTTGGTATTTTACATCGTCTAAAGTCTGTCAAGAGGGAATTTAATAAAACTGCACAGAGACAGACATTTAACGACAGTTGTCTAAAAAAGGCATTCCCGAAGTGTTGCATCCCGGTTTGTCGTGCGCGAAAGACATAAGTGTGTGTCTTTTACGGGGGGCATGGCTGACCGAATCGAGGCATCCCCTTAAGTTGAAATGTGTTTTGCACTCGAAAACAGCACATATAAAGGCATTTTGACGGAGCTTTTCACACACAGGAAACGATTTCGAGACCGACGACGTATAATCGATGAATGAATTAGTTTTTAATAACGTGTCAGATTTTTCTCCTATACCTTCGGCAGAGGGGTGATAAGTTAATAAGTATATCAATAGTCTTAAATGCTCTAAGTACTGTACATATAGTTTTTGAACATTTAGTTTGTTTTGCTGTCAAGTTATTAGGTAAATAATTTTGTCCCGTTTCTACAAGTCTCAGTCCCGAAATCTACACCAAAACTCTTACGTACGTCTTTCGTGCTAAATAAGACTGGCTACACAAATAATCTGTTTTGATTAATTAGGTACAATACGATTGTCAATAACATCACGCGTCATTTTGCTATTACAAAATATTCCCAAGATCTTGTCTAAAATTTTGAAGACTAACTGATTGTTTATGTAACAATGTTCTGTTTGAAGAAATACTTATTACCAAATGTAAGATTATTTTCTATATTTGTGTTTAATATTTAGAATCACCAATTATGGGACTAAATGCTTCGTACATACGCTATTTTAAATCATCTGTCGACATGAATGAGGCCTTATAATGATATCATGAACTGATGTTGAAACATTCAACACACTTCATTGAACATTTTAAAAGAAGTTTTATATATTTTTGCCAGTTTCATTCGATACCATTTCATGAATGAAGCCTTCATTGTTATTTTTTTCAGTTGGCGCATTTTCGTAATATTTCGAGAACGCCGCGACTGAGCCATGAACTGGTCGTCCACAGAGACACTAAGTATAATAACGAGAAAACACCTTTTGAGTTCACTGAAGCTAATATGAGTGTAAGGCAATGTGTTTATCTAACCGCATAACTGTATTTTGAAACTACTTATATATTATTATAACATATACTTTTCTGGCGAGTGCATAAGACGGACTTTTTGAAATCCAGTGCTTTAACTTGAAACATTAAATCTATAAAATATCTTTGCGGTTTTATCCTAGCTAATGTGTTTAACAGTTTAACAATATTTTAAGTGCTAATTATGTGTTTTTGTTGTATTTCAAAACATGAGAGTGAACGTACGGTTAGTCCCTCAAGAAATATTAAGTTTATATGTTCGAAGTATGTCCGCGTCCCGCTCTTAAGAAATAATAGTACTTACTTCGAGTACTTGTACTTTATAAAGTTGTATTTTAAAAAGTATTCGCAGCTGTAGGTTACTTTTTTACAAGGTAAAACCTATGTTTTTCTCTGCTTATAGCATATACTGTCGTGTTAAGCCAATGCCACGTGTCTTAGAATTGGCCATTTCGAGAAAACCGACTTTTAAGTTATAACATAGAAACGTGTCATAACTCATAAATTTATGGCCTAGTTATAAAACTAAGAAAATAATTCAAATAATAGATGCTATGAATGCATTTAAATTATTTATTTATTCCAAATCAACGATATTGACGCTCTAAAATTAGGTAGAAGATTCGCATTCTACGATACCGGTAAGATGTATGCGAGATACTCCGCGACAAGTCAAGTCAAGTCATATGCGCGTATCGTAATGAGACACGCAGCTTAGACTTCGTCCTATTTCTGGTTTCTAGAGACTATGTGCTTTAATCAAGAACTACCCAGACGGAGCGCAGCGGAGCGCGGTGGGTGCAGCACTGGATCTCGTGCAGCGGCAGATAGGCTGGGTTCCGATATCCGCCATGAATAAAGTGGCCGAAATACTGTCAATGCCCCGAATGAGGGTCTATGAATATGCTACGTTCTATACTATGGTCAAAAGGTAGGTATGTTTCATTTAGATTATCTACTGAATATAAACAAAAAGGAAAGCGTCAGGGGATTGGAAAATATGATCAATATTATTATTTACTTTGCTACCTCCAGTTGAGAAGTAGGAGTATATTTGCATCGATATAAAAAAATGTCGTACGAATATTGTCTATGAAATATGGATCAACCAGTTTTAGCCATGTTAATATTCTATTAATCCCTACTATAATGAAACTCTTCTGAGATTAGCAACTTAGGCCCGCTAAATTCGATCGTGCGTTACTGAAGTGGGCTTCGCTTTTTTTTTAACCTGACTGTGGCTTTATAGGCCGGGCTCAATAAAGCGATAGGAGTGCGCGGTTGTAGAGTAGCCTGGGGAAAATCCAGGGGAATACCTCCGACACGACCACGCAGGTGGTTTGGAACACTGGAATACTCTTGAGTTTGCGCTCCAGTGAGATTGGTTGAGCGGTTTCAACCGAATCTGAGGTGTGAGTGGAATCGAGCTACTGGTAGTTTTGTTGCTGGTTCACTAAACCTAGCCTAGCCGAGAAGAGTCCAGCAAGAAACTCAGCTAGGCCCGACCTAGGTCAGACTGACTGACTCTACCCGATGTGCGGCGGTGCCGGGACGAATGTCGTGATAGCGCGGTGGACGTCCGGACGGGAATACCTAAGTGTACGCGTCGTGTCTGAGTTGGACGCCGTAAGCGCAGCGTTCCATCTTTCGATGATCGCTGTGATTACGTAGTCCGGGTTCGTGAGTGGGCTTTGCATTTTACAGCGATAATTACGTCAACCAACAATACACTATACGAGTATAGTGTAGGTCATTTGCTCTGGTCTCTATAGCCTGCGAGGAGTTCTTGCTATTCTGCTTTTTGTTAAAGAGAAAAATAAGATAACACGAGCTGAGTGTGAAACGGGCTGTAACGACCAGTACTAATGAACCAGCAATTTTGAAATAATTTAAGTGAGTATAAAAATACATACATTGTTTTAAGGTCATTTAAAGGCAAATACCATGTGAAGGTGTGCAGTACGACACCATGCATGATTATGGGATCAGATATAATATTAGAGTGCGTGGAGCAAGTCTGCGAATGTAAAACGGGCCACGTTTCCAAAGACGGGATGTTCGCCGTGGATATAGTTCAGTGTCAAGGCGCCTGCGCGAATGCACCTGTGCTTGTGGTTGACGATGATTATTACGTAAGACTTTTTATTATATCTGTATAACCAGAATCAATTCATCTTCGGGTTCCAAAATGTCAAGATGATTTATATAGGAGCTTCTGTCGATCATTTTGAGCTTTTAACCCATGTAGCTGCTTCTGTTCCTGACTGTAGATACTTTAAAATGAAGTTGTGTGTCATGAAGTGCAGCTAAGAGAGCAACAAAGTTTTTTTTGCAGGAAGACGTTACTGTATGCGACGTTCAGAACATTATCTGTACCATAAAGAACGGCGGAATACCCCAGGCTGGACCACGGTAAGTGCTAAAGAGTAAGAGTAAAGAAATTACCTACTACTACTTTTTATTTTATATATAATTTAGTAGGCTATATATTTAATAGAGATGCAAGTGTAAACCTAATTCAAACTTTAAACCACTAGGAATAAAACTATATAATCCGGAAAAACATGATTCAAAACAATTATATCAATAACTAAATCTTACACTTATACACATACATACATAGACATTTTTATACTTTTTTCTTGGCAACTTTTATACAATTTCTGTTTAGCCCAATGGGTGGTTGGTTGAGAATGGTATCTGGTATTACGCCCCCCATTTGTAAAATTTCTGTTTTGTGCAATAAAATAATTAAAATCAAATAACATACGTCAGGACACTATACCTTCTTTTTTATGATTAGAAATTAGGTAAAGAAAGACACAAACATATTTAATTCGCGTTATTGGTACGAAAGATGAGAATAATTGACAGTTAGTAACTACGACAAATAACTTTTTTAAAACCCGAACCGACTTCTCACAAAATCTGCCCTTGTTTTATTGTACTACTTTTAGATGAATGAAACCAAACGTAATAAAAAAAATAATTGATGCATTTAAAAATATATGTATGTAATTAAAAATTAAGACATATCTTTTTATTTTTGAATAGCAATTCATAAATGATAACAAACCTTGTGTCGTTCTCTGTCATTCTTCCTAATGATAAAAAATACGAAACAAGGTATATTTTTCATGAAAGTGGTCGTTTGTAATGTACAAAATTATTATTTGTTACATAGAAGCGGAAGGTTTGCCGCTGAGCCTAGCTGTGGATTGACCACTCTGTGCTTCGACCCGCCACCACCCGGGTATGGCGTGCAGCCTGCCTTGCAGAAATAAGGTCTAACCATGACCAAAATAATGATGTCAATCACTTCTTAGATACCTAATTGTTATAATTTTTCCGTAGATTATATTACAGCCAACAAATTATGTGTTTGTAAGTAAACAACAGAATACGTATCATTTTCACGGTTGTTTGTATTCTCTTTCATTGCTTTTTGTTTTCTGTTTTAAAAGTTAGTCAGTTGTATTCTACAACTTCTTGAGATAAGTTAACACCACTTAAAGTTTTTGTTTCTCATAACCGAGCCCAGTGGAGCATAACATTAGAATCTTCCTCCTAGCGTTATCCCAGTAGTACGTAGGCACTAATTTTTGTGGAAGCGACTGCCACCTCACCTTCCAACCCTGGAGGAAACCAGACCTTATTGGAATTAGGCTTGTCATGTAAGTGGGCAACTTGATTGTTAGAAGTTCTCAAGCCGCCCGAAGCCCTCTAACTTGGCTTAAGACAGCTATCATAAACAGCAGCCAGGATCAATTAAATAAATAATAAATAAATAAATATTAGAGGACAATCTTACACAAATCGAACTAGCCCCACAGTAAGCTCAAGAAGGCTAATTGTGTTATGGGTACTAGACGACGATATATTTAATAGATATAAATACTTAAATACATAGAAAACATCCAAGACTCAGAAACAAATATTCATGCTCATCACACAAATATTTGCCCTGACCGGGATTCGAACCCAGGACCGTCAGCTTCACAGGCAGATGCACTATCCACTAGGCTAAACCGGCCGTCAATTCAATTATGAAATTCAAAATTAAATTGTAATGAATTCAAATACTTGGAACGACCTATTCTTCTCAATCATATATGGTGATTTTTTCTTCGGAATTAGAACTACTAGTAGTACGAGACCATTTTAAGCAGTTATTTATATAAACTTTCATATTTCAACCGGAGGTTTCCTTTTGTAAGATGCTTCCACTATTTATTGGCGACATTTTAAAAATCTAACTAGTCACTTTTGTAGTTATCTATCCAAATAATGTGGGATTTTTATCTACTGAAGTAGTTCTGATTACAGTAACAATGTATTATACGATGGTATTATTTTTTATCTATACTCGTATTTTACTTTAATTAAACTCTAACATTATCTCGGTTTGAAGTATCTTTGATATTACCAACCAGTAAGGATCAAGTAGGGGTCAAGAGCAGTAGGTTTATCCTTAAAACCACTTGCGTCTCCACTCCCGGGGTCTTATCATTATAATTAAGTAGTTGTTGAAATCACAAGTGATATAAAACATTTAATATCCCTACCTCAAATAACATTACGGAAAGGTTTCCAAAAGTGAACTTTCTGTAATCATATTACGGTTGCTTTTGAAATAGGTAAAACGGCTAACGTATGAGGTTGAGATGGTTATCGATTGATATTATCTGCCGCAAACTTTAATTACAGGTAGAATCTATCGTTTTCCGCAAACAATGACTCTCTTAAGACGTAAGGACGTAAATACATACGAAGTTAATTGACATAGGATTATTGGAGTTTATTTGGTATTTACAAACTCGGTAATGGTGTATAAATGCGGGGTTTGTGCATATAGCTCAGGTTCTATATAAGACTTGTTTTTTTGTACAATCTTGTTTTGTTTCTAATACATATATTGCGTACATGATATAATTAGCTAATTTGTGTTTGATAAGATAAATATCGGTATTAGATATTTTGACGAAAACTGATTGCCATTAATAAAGCATAAGGCAACCGAGCCGAAAATGTGCTGACGCTACGCGTAGCGACAGCATATTTTCGGTCACAAAAATCGTTAAACGCTGCCTTATGATTCTGTAATACCTCGGGAATGAGTTGGAGTTTTCGTTGAACACTAGTATTTACACAGCATTTTTTTTAATATTCCACGAACAATTTCCGCATTCAGAATCGGGGTCTCGTTATTCTCCATAATTGGATTTCTTTATATGTTACATAATTTTTGTCAGTCTTGCTACGTTACCATTTTCGAAATGTATTAGCTCGTAAGGTTGGTAAAAGGTAATGTCGTTTGGCGATCCCGTTGCTCATATCAAGTCTGGTCAAGAAAGGTTCCTTTTAGGCCAAGTAACTTGTAACTTTACATCTACCATAACGAACTTGCCTTCCTCTGTTTGAAATTACATATCTGAAAAAGATTATATTTATTGTACCTACGCAATTGGTACTAGAAAAGTTTTGTTCATTTTGCGGTTTCAAAATTAATATTATTAGCGTAAAAGTAGTATAACAGTCTCAACTCTCAAGTGTCCCTTATGAACATAAACTATCCTTTGTATTTTACTGCATAGCTCGCTGTATGAGTATACTGTTTCATAAAAAAAGTCCATTAACACGCAACCACTCCGCTTTGCTCAGGCAAGATTTTCCCGTAAGACTTGCAGACTTGCTTTCTTTGACATTGAATATCCTCCATCGCGCTAACGTTGACATTCAGAAAACGTGTCTATGAAAGTACTTATATCAGCTTTGCTCTCGTCGACGACGGCTCAAACAGCCCGTATGCAAACATTTATTATGATATACACCACCTTATGTAGAGACAATTTCCCAACCTCTATAGTTTAAGGAATTACATGTGCGTCGTTTACATAAATTGCTTAAGGATACATTTATGTAAATATTATGCGGGTACTTCATACCTGAAGCCTACCGTGTGCTAAGTGAAGGGTATGTTAAAAATCGTTTAGCTTTGCAACAATTTTATGTAGTAGTAGATCCCGTCAATGAGTTGGGTTCCTACTATTTCTGTAAAGGTATTATAGACCAAAATAAGATAATAAGCATATTTCAAGTGATAAATAACTTATTCTGGACAATTGTTTGTTTTCTGAGAGACTGTACAAGTAACACAAATACGTGATACAATATCAGTCCTTATCTTGATAGATTACTCGATTTTTAGGGTCTTATATAGCCCATTTTAGGTGTTAATGCCATTGAAAATACAATTGACAAACGGGAAAAAAAAACTTTTTCACGACACTGATCGAAAATGTGGCCATGATGAACTAAATCCAGTACACAAAATTGCTTACATTTCATACCGGTACGCCTATAAGCCTAGCAAACACGACAACAATGTAGCACGTTACTGTAATAAGTCGTATCTATACATGGATTTCATAGTAAGAAGATTTTTTCGAAATTATTTTAGAATATCCTTGGCGTGTTGACAATTGGACCAATCAAAACGAACCGTCTGTTGCATGTGTAATTAATTAATCAATGAGAATGCGTCATTTATGAGGTATATGTTTTACTGAAACTCATAATACACACAACGCTTTAATTTTTTTTATACCACGTCGGTGGCAAACAAGCTGACAGCCCACCTGATGGTAAGTGGTTACCGTCGCCTATAGACGCTTGCAACACCAGAAGCGTTTCTCGCGCGTTGCCGACTCGTAAGAAACCTAATAATAATAAAACAATAAAAACGCCGCAGCATTAATTTAAGCCTGCCGCGCACTGCATCGCACAGGCTGACCAACCAGGATGCCTAATGCGCGGATTTCATATTCACAATATATAAATTTCAAAATCGTTGTCATTATCGTACTTGACGTCCCAAAAAACCATAACGACACCCATATTGATATTTAGACGTTTCAACCCCATCGCAC
Organism: Epiblema foenella; assembly: GCA_963556455.1. Classification (NCBI taxonomy): domain Eukaryota; kingdom Metazoa; phylum Arthropoda; class Insecta; order Lepidoptera; family Tortricidae; genus Epiblema; species Epiblema foenella. The sequence goes on from OY747102.1 coordinate 14,791,105, forward strand.
CCAAATAGGGGAGATAGTATTTCACGCCCGCCATGTTGGATTTTAAAATCGTTTTTGGTATCGTAATCAGCGACCCGATTAACCATAGAAACTATACCCATGTTCATTTTCAGACTTTCTCACCATTTCCCTCTTTTCGGGGTTTAATTCTCAAAAAACCTGAAACACTTGTTTACTCAAAGCCGTCATCTCCCGGCGAAAAAAATAAACAATAGCATTCTTTTGTTATGATCCCTGGGATCCCAGGGACCGGTAGACGACTGGTTATTCGTTAGAAGAGTACTCCTGTGAAGTTTCGAATAAAATAGTCTGTTTTCCCCATACAAACTTTGGACCCCCTTTTACGCCTGTAGGGGATGAATTAAAAAAAAATCTTTCTTAGTGTACCCCTCCACCTTATAAGGAACCTACGTACCAAATTTGGAATCTCTAGAATCAGCGGTTTGGGGTGTGTGTTAATATGTCAATCAGCCGACTTACTGTGAGTAAGAAATTCTTTTATATATTCAGAAGAAATGTTTTTTATTTTCTCGCAGTAGTCGTAAAAGCACAATGCTTAGTCTCTGCCAAAAGAGCAATAGATAAACTCCTATTATCGAAGGCCTGCTTTTCGGGTTGACCTTGGAACTAACGTTCATCTATTGCTTACTTTCCAGCCTCTACAACAATGTACAGTCAAGTGTAAATATATGTATCGAATGAATCCTCTCATAAATATGTACCGAAACCTTAATGCGTAGACATAAGATACATGGGACATATTTTTGAGTAGCTTGCATACACCCATATTTTTGCATTCGACTGTACTATTCGGAAACCGGATCGTTTTCTAGAACGGTTTTCAAATATATTTTTTGCAAAAGTCTACCTGAGTACCTGGCATTTTTCAGCCTAAGTGTGATGTATGACTTAGTTATAAGAGACGGGGTTTTATTATGTTGCGTTTACTTGGTTAATCTGTGAATATAATGGTGTCAGATTCATTGCATTTCCTCCCTAAAACCATATTGATTATTGCATTTACATACCTGTTGAGTTCTCAACACTATAAGTGGCTCATAATTTTCTTCTTAGATGTAGCGTAAAAATGTTCAAAGGGAAGAGAAGCTAATCTATAAAAGGTTATATTTATTTACGTAACTCTACCAAACCGATCAAAAGGAAATTTTATATCGTAAAGTTTTTGGCAATATCCGTTAGGGGCGACAGGATTTTTCGAGGGCGGTTGTTCATCGTTAATCTTGGGGACAAAAACGGCAAGTTTGGCTCCGGCTATAATTTAGGACGGCAAGTGCTCGCGACACGCCGCCGAAGTACAATGTTCCGAAGATAAAATTACCTTACAGCATCCTGCAATACATTAACGCACTTTTTCGATAATTAGTATTTACGACACGTCGCCGCAATATAACGCTCGGAAGATAGAATTACCTTCGAGCATCCTGCATTATATAAAAGCATTTAAAAAGCCTATTAAATCAAAAACAAAGCCTAAAATACCCTATTATATCTACTGTGTCTTGAACAACACACAGGTCTGTGTCGGCAATAACTTAGGGTGCCAAGTGCGCGTGACATGCGGTGGCGGTACTACAGCGCTCTGAAGATAAAAGTTACCTATGCTTTTGAACATCAGGCGTTTGAACTGCGCCCCGGTGAACAAATTGATTTTCTATTAGCAGCAAAAACGGAAAGGACGACAACGTATTGTGAATGAAGAACCAAAATATCTTACAATATTTTACACTAAGCATGTAAAATAATTTCATTTAATTTTCATTTACATTTATTTATTTTGCTCACAGAAAGTTCCATGCAAAAGATGTCTATGTGTGACAGTTAGTTACAATAAGAAACGCAATATACAAACAAAATGGTAATAGCTACACACTAGGATTAATAAGTAGGTATTCAAACAACTGTCAAACATCAATTAAAATATAAATTACAGCTTCCTGGTATAACCATAAATACTGGCTGACATTGTCCTAATTTTAAATAATTAAATCTTAATTAAAAAGTAATTCATACATGCAATAATATCAATCGAACAATTTTCCTATAAATTCATTGAGACTGTAAAAAGGCCTTTGATTTAAATAATTTTTGAGTTTTCTCGTAAAATCATTAAGTCGATCCGAATCCTTTATATCATTTGGAAGATGGTTGTATATTTTAATAAATATATAGTTAATACTCTTTTTAAACTGGATGAAATTCGACTTTGGTAGTGCCAGATCGTGGTTTCGCCTTAACGCATAATTCTGGGCTATGTTAACCAGCTTATACGAGCTTTTGTTTTTATGGACACAAATGGCTATGTGATAAATATACATTCCAATGACCGTGCGAATACAATGTTTGGTAATTAATGTTTATTGACTTATAATGTTTGTAAAACTAAGTACTTACCTAAACTATCTAATCCATCGTAACTAGTTAGGTATGAGTAGTTGACTTTCAATAGTCATTTTGTAAGTGCCAACTTGAAAAATGGACCTGAGAAGACCTTTATCTACTTACTACAGGGCCATTCGCGCTCTAAATCCCTGTATAGAGTAAAACAATTTTCTGATTGGTTTTAGTTTAAATAATGATATGCAAGGGTGCTCAGTAATATATAAGTAACGGATTTTTTGAAGCAAAATCTTTTATTTAAATAAGGAAAATATATTTAATGTCATATTGCAGAGAGTATTTATTTGATAGGATGCTATTCGATATAATTAAGACAGGTGTAGCCCAGATTATCTGTACACGAAACTAATACTGCCTGGTTCCGGCAGGATATCAGCGCTGCGACAGCGGTGTCACAGCGCATGCTGATTCGGCACCTTTTTGCATCTATGTCGTGACAATGTAACAGTTTTAGTTTATAAGTGTGACTTTTGTTGAAGCACCCTGGTTTTGAAATTTTAAGAACCTAGTTATTGTCATGTAATACGTTATGAAAATAATGTTTTTATGTATCTTTTTTTTTAATTATTATAACAGGCTTAAGTAACAAAATTAGGAGTAATATATTTAAATACATATGTTTATTAAAAAAAACCACAATAATTACAATTTATAGAAGAACAAATTGTGAGCTAAGCTAAAACCTAAACTGAATTACAATTTAGATATGTATTATTTGTTGACACAGATAAATATCCATGTTACGCTGTGAATTCTACTACTAAGTTGCTGTCAGGTAGGTAGTCCCAACCACCAAAATAAAGCCTAACTTTAGACTTCAGGAACGTTAGCTGCTGGCAAGTACACCACATAACCTATTTGTACTGTTCATAAATTAAACTTGTTGTTTTTCGTCTAACTTTGTCCCCGTAGAGTTAAAAACCCACAGGTGTGTTTGATTTTAACTTTTATTTGTGTCACGTCATGAGGCATTCTGAACTAGTAGTACGACTCCTTAGCTCGAAATACGGTCCCATCTGGCAGAAAGCATGAAACTTGGCATGCATGTAGCTTTCATATTAGTGCTTCAAAAATTTTAGGGAAACACGTTGACAGACCTTTTTTTCCCCTCCTTCCCCCCCCTTTTGTGTGCCGAATTACAGTTTTTTTTAATTTTATTGAAAACGGCTGAAGCTAGGAGAAAACCGTCAAAGGAAAAAATGTTCCTTATAAAATTATCTACAAGTTATTTTTTGGATGTATTTTGATAGGACCTATACTTTTCAAAATATACGAGCATTCATTAGGGTAAGTACAGCAGAAAAGGTGCTAGAGGGCAGATTACTAACATTTTTGTGCGCATCGGGTTACAAGCATGAAATATGTACCATAGATAAAGTGTTCCGCGGTGATTCTTTTCAGATGTGGAGGTTAGTTAGATTCGTCCCCTGTGCGCGGGGAGAGCGGGGTGAATTGGACCAAGCACACCTTTTTTTCGTCTTTTGCTCACTGACCAGTTAAGGCTACTATGGCTTGCGGGGTATCCTTTTCGTGTAAAACAGACACCAGGAATTCATTTTTTGGGTTCTTTACCCGAAAACTCTAAGCGGAACCCTATTTTTGTGAGTCATACGTCCGTGCGTCGTCTGTTTTACAGATTTCACAGCCAAACGGTTGGAGCTACAGGCTTCAAATTTTCACAGTATAAGCATCTTGTTGACCCAAAGCCACACCAATTGTCAAAAAATTTTTTTAATTTTTTTTATGGGGGTCTCCCATAGAGCAGAAGTGGGCCGCAAAAAAAATTTTTTACCCACCCTATCGAGTGGGGTATCGTTGTTTAGAACTCGTTGAGTAGATAAACACTGTGTTTTTTGTTTTCAAAAACATTGGAAAACAAATGAGTGAGAAGCCACCAAAATCTGATATTTTACTAAATTTTGTTCCGAACATTTTTCCATTTCCCATTGACCTACGAACTTGAAGTTTAGTGGTAATGTTTATTATTGCGTGTATTTTAAAAGCAAATATTAATATACTGTGTTTTTTTTCTTTCTTTCTATTAAAAAAAACTTAATTTTGCGGGTAGTTCGGCACTCTATATGTGCGAAGTGCGACACGCACTTGGCCTGTTTTGTCGCCGAAAAGGTAAAAATTACAAAAAAATATTATTATTCAGAACAATATATTAGTTTGAAGCATAATAGTAGTTGTTGACTCAAAATTTTACTACTCTAAAAGAAATAAGGCAAAAAATATTGTACGGCTCCTTATTTCTAAAATTAAATATGATGAATACGGTCCCAACTGGCAGAAAGCATGAAACTTGGCATGCACGTAGCTTTCATATTTGTGCTTGAAAATTTTTATGGAAACTCGTTGACAGACTTTTTTTTCCCCCTCCCTCCACTTTTGTGTACCAAATTACAGTTTTTTTTAATTTGAAAACGGCTGAAGCTAGGAGAAAACCGTCAAAAGGAAAAATGTCCCTTGTAAAATTATCTACAAGCCATTCTTTGGATGTATTTTGATAGGATAGGTCCTATCAAAATACATCCAAAGAATGACTTGTAGATAATTTTATAAGGAACATTTTTTCCTTTGACGGTTTTCTCCTAGCTTCAGCCGTTTTCAATAAAATTAAAAAAAACTGTACTTCGGCACACAAAAGTGGGGGGGAGGAGGGGAAAAAAAGGTCTGTCAACGTGTTTCCCTAAAATTTTTGAAGCACAAATATGAAAGCTACATGCATGCCAAGTTTCATGCTTTCTGCCAGATGGGATCGTATTCATCATATTTAATTTTAGAAATAAGGAGCCGTACAATATTTTTTGCCTTATTTCTTTTAGAGTAGTAAAATTTTGAGTCAACAACTACTATTATGCTTCAAACTAATATATTGTTCTGAATAATAATATTTTTTTGTAATTTTTACCTTTTCGGCGACAAAACAGGCCAAGTGCGTGTCGCACTTCGCACATATAGAGTGCCGAACTACCCGCAAAATTAAGTTTTTTTTAATAAAAAAAAAGAAAAAAAAACACAGTATATTAATATTTGCTTTTAAAATACACGCAATAATAAACATTACCACTAAACTTCAAGTTCGTAGGTCAATGGGAAATGGAAAAATGTTCGGAACAAAATTTAGTAAAATATCAGATTTTGGTGGCTTCTCACTCATTTGTTTTCCAATGTTTTTGAAAACAAAAAACACAGTGTTTATCTACTCAACGAGTTCTAAACAACGATACCCCACTCGATAGGGTGGGTAAAAAATTTTTTTTGCGGCCCACTTCTGCTCTATGGGAGACCCCCATAAAAAAAATTAAAAAAATTTTTTGACAATTGGTGTGGCTTTGGGTCAACAAGATGCTTATACTGTGAAAATTTGAAGCCTGTAGCTCCAACCGTTTGGCTGTGAAATCTGTAAAACAGACGACGCACGGACGTATGACTCACAAAAATAGGGTTTCGCTTAGAGTTTTCGGGTAAAGAACCCAAAAAATGAATTCCTGGTGTCTGTTTTACACGAAAAGGATACCCCGCAAGCCATAGTAGCCTTAACTGGTCAGTGAGCAAAAGACGAAAAAAAGGTGTGCTTGGTCCAATTCACCCCGCTCTCCCCGCGCACAGGGGACGAATCTAACTAACCTCCACATCTGAAAAGAATCACCGCGGAACACTTTATCTATGGTACATATTTCATGCTTGTAACCCGATGCGCACAAAAATGTTAGTAATCTGCCCTCTAGCACCTTTTCTGCTGTACTTACCCTAATGAATGCTCGTATATTTTGAAAAGTATAGGTCCTATCAAAATACATCCAAAGAATAACTTGTAGATAATTTTATAAGGAACATTTTTTCCTTTGACGGTTTTCTCCTAGCTTCAGCCGTTTTCAATAAAATTAAAAAAAACTGTAATTCGGCACACAAAAGTGGGGGGAAGGGGGGGAAAAAAAGGTCTGTCAACGTGTTTCCCTAAAATTTTTGAAGCACTAATATGAAAGCTACATGCATGCCAAGTTTCATGCTTTCTGCCAGATGGGACCGTATTCGTCATATTTTCGAGCTAAGGAGTCGTACTATAGTAATAAATCTTAGATAAATAAAATATGTTACGTATGCATGGTGGCCTTAAAATAAAAACGCAAGTCCTCATTTATAAAACAAAAATTAAGACCACACACAGATTGCTTAGGAGATTAATTGGGTTGTACTCGTATATATATTAAAATGTAAGTCGAAGACCCATCCATCTGTCCATTATCTTGGAATATACTTCCCTCGAGATTGTTACCTACGTAAATTGTTCATATTTAATGAAAGGGTAGGGCCGTTTCCTGAAACGAACTTAAGTTTACATACAATGTAGTTGGTTACTAGAAGCACAGTAAAAACGCGTTAGTCTGTAACGAGTCTTGGTTTTGTAAATACTTTTTTGTTTGCAAGCTTACGTCATTAAAATGAGGTATTTGATGAAAAAATTATGTTATTATATGCCTGCTATGAAATCTTTGGTATCAGCAGTTACTAATACAATTGCTCCGTCACGGTAAACTTTATAATCCAGTAACTTTATACATTTGACGACCGCTTTACTGCCGTCTCAAGGAGAAAAACCATAAGTGACAAAAAGTAAGTTTCGAGATAAAGCCAAAAAACTTTAGATTTCTTGTAAATTATTTTATAGGCAGAGTACAAAGATGTAACTTTTGTTTATTAATAAACAAATATTGTAGATTTTTTAGCAATTGCGCTTTTTTCAATTATTTATTCATTTAAATAAGATATTTAGAAAAAACCGTTTCTGCCTCCTAAAATAAATATTAAAAAAATATGGATACTAAGAATAAAACACACAAGTGAGCATTTGTGTTTTTTGTGCTAGTTTTTCACTTTGGTATCTAAGTAAAAATAACACAAGTGCGCACTTATGCTCGCTTTTCCGAGTCGGACAAGAATCTGAAAAAGAACAAGTGGGTACTTGTGTTTTATTTATATAGTCCATTATTGCACTTATGGCTTATTTTATAATAGGGTTTCATGAAAACACGATAAATACTCATACTCATACTCATACTCATTTATTCGTAAAGCCAATTTACATGTCAAAAAATTTTAAGCAATATCAAACGAATTTATTAAAAGTAAACAAATGAGATGCTTTAAGTAGAGATCTTTAGGTATTTATGACACATTAGTGACTGCGATACTTAATATTGAACTTAATTCTTAATTAATTATCATGTTCATCTATGAGATTAAGAGCTTTCTCATCACTTGCAAGATCTTAAAATTTTAGCCTATTTGGAGGCATAAGCTTTTCAAGACGCATCATACAGCGTCTTGAAAAGCCCAGAAACATCTCAAAAAAAGAAGAACAGACATCAGTCTGTTCTTCTTTTTTTGAGATGTTTCTGGGTGCATCATTCAATTTAGGTGTCGGCTAGCTATTTGTTATAATATTTGGTTTAATAAAGTCCAGCCTAGTAGGGTCACCTTCAAATGACGTTTATATATGGTGACATATCTGGTAAACATAGGAATATGTACAACTGCTTCCGTTCCAAGAGACGCCTTTGATGTTCCTCTGGCCATACGAAGCAATCGTTAACATCTTTTGTAGATGACTACCGCATCGTTAGTAATCTGATAACCAAAACGAAACAAAATATGTTCACATAGCCACAAAGCAAGCATACGCAGCCTTTCATGCAGAGCATAGGCAAAAACCATTACAATATTATTGCAGACGCATCAGAAAAAAAAATAGGCCATATGTTAGTTACCATATATATTTTTTTTACAATCACCATGCAAACTAAGAAACGCACTATACAACAAAGATAATATAAGAACATAGGTAATAAAAGCTTCATTTATGACTATGCATGACATTATATCACCTTATACTACTAGAATTGTTAAACTATTATCTGTTAGCAGGCACTGTCATTCTGCATAAAGCTGTTATACGGTATAAGCTCACAAGTTCGTGTCGTAGTATTCAACATACACCAATAAGTAACTTAACACGAATATTAAAAAATTAAGCCTTATCTAGAATCGTATAATACAGTAGAATATGCGCGCCAGGCTTAATATATCTACTTAAAACGAGCGAGCGAGATGAACAACAAACAAAATTTGACAGTTTAGGCCCTTTTTAGGCTAGGCGCCAAGATTGTAGTGTGAGTGAAATGAATACTTACAATTATTTACTGTCTCTAATTGTAGTAACTTGCTTACAACTGAATACTCATATTTTGAGTAAAAGTAAGTGAAGTAGGTATTTGAATGCGTGCGCGCAATCTCCTCCCTACGAAAGTAATCGGCTCGGGCTCGACTGACCAAGATGCCACGCCGCAATCCGTGCTTGCCAAAATCTGTCCTTGAGTGGTCGGAGTGGGGGACTTGTACTAGCCTAATAAAACACAAGTAGCAACAATATTCTAAGAAATATACCACAAGTTCATACTTTTTGTAGCGTATACTAGTTTAAAAAGTCATAACTTGCCACATATGGTTTTTCTGTATCCTGTATACCTTACTTGTATAAATCTTAATCTGACTAGAAACAACATTTTTGCCAACTTATGTGTTTTTTACATCAAACATTAAAATAAAAACTAATTATGTTTTTTCTTCTTATGATATAAAAGTTGGGTTCAAGCCCAATACAGAAATTTAAAAAACCATAAGTGGTCACTTAACCATTTTTCTGTATCTTATTACAGATTTATGTTTTTTCTTCCTCAAAAAAGGGCCAATTTTCCCAAAATGGCATGCACTTGTGGTTGTCTAAATCGTGATCTACAAAAGATATAGTAATATCTCCTAGAGAGAAAGATCACATTTTTTTTCCTGATTACAAGGCTGGTAATAAGTCCATTTTGCAAAAAATGTCACTTATGGTTTTTCTTCTTGAGACGGCAGTTTAGCCTAGTTGGTAGTGACCCTGCCTTCGAAGCTGGAGGTCCCAGGTTCGAATCCCGGTCAGGGCATGTATTTGTGTGATGAACACGAATATTTGTTCCTGAGTCTTGGATGTTTTCTATGTATTTAAGTATCTATTTATATATATAAGTATGTATATCGTCACTTGGTACCCATAGTACAAGTTTTGCTTAGTTTGGGACTAGGTTGATTTGTGTAAGATTGTCCAAAAAAATATTTTATTTATTTATCTATTCGGATTTGGCATCAAATTCGGTAGTTCTGATTTTTTGCGAAATTGTTTATAATTTCCTAAGAAGTCACTATCAGCAACTAGTCCTTGCGGGTTATAATCGGTTTTTCGATTTTTGACAAAGTTCCGTTCAGCGCTCGAGGTCACAAACCTAGATTATTCATTGGGCCAACATCATAAACAAGTCTGCAAAAAATCAAAACTACCGGATTTCAAAATACCCAGTACTTTCAGGCAACACGGTCACTGGATTATTTGTAAACGGTAATTAAATAATCATCGAACTTACATTCTACATGTCTATCCTTGTATGCCAATTTCTAATCTCCATCTAATCTGTTTTCTTGTGGAGCTACACATTCTCTAAATAAGTATCTAATTGTTATTTTTTCCATCGTTATTTTTAAAATTATTTTTTGTTGTTTACCACTTTAGATTCATTTTAGTAGGTTAAGTAGTATCATTCTAATAACTGTCATAAGCATATTTTTGGAGCAAATGACTGTCTGTGGAGTTTTTTTCGGCTTTTCTTCTCGGCAGTGGTCTTTTGAGAAACGCTAGTATAGTAAAAGTGCCATTCCGGCCTACTTGCAGAATAAAGTTCATTTATTTCATGTACTCTAGAGTGCTTTCTTGTACTGCTCGTATTCTAATGTATAGTATGGAACAAATGAAGTACTTAGCGTAAAATGTAAACCTTTTTTTGGAAACTTAATGTTAATCTTAGAATTACGATTTGAAACGGGATATTTACGATGTATATTTGTACTTTTGAATATTCCGTTTCAAATCGTAATTCTAATGTAAATGACCATGTAAGCTTGAAATCTTATAATGTTAATCTTACTCATAAGTAAATAAATATATACTAGGTATGGGTTTGACTCAAAAAATATTGACTTGATGCGACTTGTACCTTTTACTGGGCTAACGAGGTCTTTTCAGCTAGAGTATGGCTAATGAAAGCTGAGACTGAGATTTATACAAAACTTTTTAAATAGCAACTATAATATCTACGTCTAATGTGTCAAGTGTCACTTAATTGCCATGTCAATGGAGACAAACATTGCTTGATCCTTTACGGGTCAGAGACAGCAAATCCTGTCATAGTAAATTATTCCGCTTGAATTGATACAGATACACACTAAGGCTCGGTTTTATAAAGATCCGTTAGATCTTAATATGTCGGTTTGTTATGTCAAAAAATGTACTGAGTTACTGAAATTTGATCTGACATTTAGTCTAACGGATCTTTATAAAGCCCGGCCTTAGAATATTTAAATATCATAAACCTTCTTTTTGGTAATGTTATCGCATAGTTTGTACTGAACTATGAAGTGCGAACATTTTATTTTGTTGCCCAAGTATCATTATTGTTTTGTCACATTATACACAGTGTTGTACCACGTGAGTTTTAAAAATTTGCCGCTCTTTTCTAGTCTCAGCTTTGATTGGCCAGACTCTAGTTAGCACTGAACTAGGAACATGTTAATAAATCCGCCATTCTAACTGAATTTATCATTTTAAGACTATATAAACCTTTACAGCGAAGTGGTGATAATTTGAATTAAAGTTTCATAAAATCTTAACACAAATAGCTGTTTTATCACCGCTAGTTGCACTACTCCTCTCCTCGATTCATGTCAAGTCAGAAGTCAGATTTTTTAAAAATATTTTGTCCTAGTGGATTTACCTAGTCCTAAACTAAGCATAGTTAGGTACCATATACATACTAAAATATATAATAACTATAACTATATATATATACAGTCGAACTCACAGGGGGATTTACACCTTTGTACCTTGTCGCTTTAACGTTATGTTTAAACTGTCATACTAACATTTCCAACGGGTGAAAACCACAAAGTATCAGAGTGCCCAGGAACTTATGAATTCGACTGTATCAAAAATCTACGTTTTAGAAGATTCAGTGATCACAATTTCAGATGCCTTTTATCCAACGATTTATTTCCAGTTTTGAATCAATTTCGTGTCTATATTTACCTTTGAAAATTTACTTGCGCCCATTAAAGTGCAAATGCCGCTATCGGGCGAGAATTGATGGGCCCTACTACGAGCTATCAATCAAGATTTGCAACCAAACTCCCTTAGAACTGGAATAATCCAAGTAAATTGAATAAAAATAACCGTTCGACATCGCTCGTAGGCACGACTTCTCGGGTTGGGTGGGTTTTTATTTGAATAAAATGTTTAAAAGAGCTCAAGAAATTATGTTGCAAATTGGTAATTAAATTTCGTGTTCTTTTATTTTTGTAATGATACAATTATTATGCCAGGGCTTATGTATTTAACATCTGCTTAGGTAACTCTTTTTCACGCGGGCAGTTGACAAAGAACAATCGAATGTCAGCCTTGCTCGTTCAAATTAAGATAATGTATTTGACAGGCGAACGGGTAGTAACACAAAACACCCCCGCTTGAAGGTTAATGTTTCTCATTTTGTTCGCGACGCGAGTCACCAAAGTATGAGGAAGCAGTGCGGGAAAGGGCGGGTGCTACCAGCGTTGCGATTGGTCGATGAGCTGGCACGCGGATTGCGTAGTGATGGGACATATTCACTACAAACTGGTACCGTAATTTATCAATAATAAATTACGGTACCAGTTTGTAGTGAATATGTCAATAATAAATTACGGTAGGCATTTACTATTACTTAGTTCTAAAAACGAAACAACAAATATTTTATAGTTCTCATACATCTCTTTAATCTGTATCATTGTGGAAAGAAGAAAGACGATTCTAAAAAGCCCACAAAACATATATTTATTTCAAGCTAATTCCGAGCTCCCTTGCACTTCATCGAAGTTCATTATCAGGCCCATCATGTGATACTAGACCCAACTGCTCATCAAGAGGATTCTAAAAAGCCCACATAACATATATCTATCTCAAACCAATTCCAAGCCCCTTCGCTCTTCCTCGATGTTCATCATCAGGCCTATCTTGTGATATTGGACCCAACTGCTCATCAGGAGGATTCTAAAAAGCCCGCAAAACATACATCTATCTTAAACTAACTCCGAGCTCCCTCGCAATTCCTCGAAGTTCATCATCAGGCCCATCATGTGACACTGGACCCAACTGCTCACCAAGAGGATTCTAAAAAGCCCACACAATATATCTTTACACTACTACTAGTACTACTGCTACTACTACTTCTTACTATATCGTACTATTTCATTTACTTCAAAAAACGAACAATTAAACAAAAATAAGATTCTACAGAATAACTAGTAACTAATCAAGCTAAAATAAAACAAACGTGGAATCTTTATTTTTTATATTTTTTAAAATCAGTACGAACGAAAGCACGTGGAATCGGTACTTGACCATAACATCATCGGTACATCACTAGTCGTGACGTGTTTTCGTAAGAAAGGAATAGCATATTGCATTTTCAACTTGATGAAAAGGTTTAGACATAGTGTTTGTACCGAAGTATTCGCAGCGACCAGTATAAAGTGGCCTCCGCTGGCTATAAATATTTTTAAAGAAATAATGAATCACACTAGAAAATTCCATGTCTACCCACGAGAATCCAATTTTCTATATTTTTTTAAAAGAGACACGCACACTCCGCACAGGTCGCGTTGACTTGAACGGCAGGCGGGCGACCGCGGATTATATAAGCGCTATAAATCCTACGAGTGGTGACTCGCGTCGAGAACAAAGTGAACAACATTAGCTTTCTAGGGAGGGGGGTTATCTGTGGGTAGTAATTAGTAATTTGGTATCGAGTAGGTACAACCCTTGAAATAAAACTGGCAGAGTGCGTGACATGGTTGTCATTTCGCGCTCTTGAGGTTCTTACTTTTGGGTCTACTATTATTAGCCATTGAAGAAGCCTCCAATTTACCGTCTAGCTCACGATCAGATAGATAATGCGGGATACTAAATTATTACATTAGCTATATGCGTACAGTACTTACTTAAAAAGTTTAATATCGATGTTACTAACGGAAGTGGATGAAAATCGATTGGCAAGACTTGTTACCATACATACATACTTGGTACAAGTGAAGATAATATATAAGGCATGTAATAATGAAACTAAGTACGGTTTATGTCTGGCGCCTGTCTATCGTTTTGTATCCTGCAGGTACTCTAGGTATTATTCTGCTTATTAAAACTAAGTTCTTTCAGAATTCAAATAAGGTGACGTTGTCTCAGCTTCACTGCTCAGCAGAAATTTCGGTCAATTTCCTAAAGTGATAGCTAAAGGCGTAGAAGACACCATTTCGGTCGTGATTGATCGTGGTAAATGGTTTGTGACGCTCGCGGCTCCTCATGGCGTGACGCGTCGTGACGCTTTACGAACACGGTCAATCGTTTATTTAGAAGTTAAGAAGTAATACCAAAACAACAGATGTCCACTAGATTTTAACTGACCTTTTTGTCATAAACTTATAATCTGAAATAGAACCAAACAAGGCAGTTAATTAGGTACGCGTAAATACTACATAGGATTTAAATGTTTAGGTAACTTTTATGTAAGTACATACTTACTCAGTTTGTTTGTGTGTTTTGTTTAATAAGGTTAAAGCTTTAACTAGTCGTAGTTGAATCGATATTCTGTCGAATAGTCACATTAAACAAGAAATAGGTCACTTTACTTGACTTCCATACATGACAAATCCATACTCTTTTAAAAATTGTAGCAGAAAATATTTAACACGGAAACGCTATAAAACACCTACTTATGATCGTTAAAGTCATAAAATGGTTTCAGCATGGAGTAAGTCCAATATATGGGTCTATAAAAAGCACGGAAACATAAAATTTTCCAATAATGTATTAGTAATTTCCGATAGGGTAGGTTACGGTAGGTACTTAATGTTTCGACAGGAATATTTTAAAGAATATGCAGGCAGAGTCCATCCAATCGTGGGAAGGCATTTGTTGTGTAATAAGAATATCAGTATAAAGTTTTATGTAATTATATTTACACTGTGCCTAATGAATAAATAAAAAAATGTGGACATTTTTTACACAATACGACCTAGTCCTGAACTAAGCAAAGCTTATACTATGGGTAGATACTCGACGACTTATATAGATAAAAAGGTATAATATAAAATATCTATGACGCAGGAACAAATATTCGTGCTCATCACATAAATTTTGCTTGTTAGTCTGTCTCCTGCACCCACCTTTGCAAGTTTCTGTTTGGCCCAATAGTTGACTGGTAGAGAATGCCTTGAGGCATTAAGTCCGCCATTTGTACTCATTTGTTTTGTGCAATAAAGTTTAAATAAGTACCTATAATAAATAAATGGCCGGGAATCGAACCCGGGACCTCCAGCTTCGTAGGCAGGGTGACTACTAACTAAGCTAAAGCGGATTGATTTCTTACATAGACGACATGTAAGAGATCAATACTTACTTAAGTGTTTACAAATCTTTACCTTCTTTACACTATCTCCATAAGTTCCATAATCGAATCCAATATTTGCAAATGTTGCGAAGTGTACGCATGAGATATTTCAAGTATACATTCTAATAAAAGAAAAAGTGCTCGAAGAGACGTCGAAAATGTGTCCGCATTTGGACAAATTTGGGTCGAATATAACCTTAAATGGAGAGACTGAGCGATCTCTGACAACCGTAATATAATATAAAATCCAGCTGTAACTTCTTTTACTACATTAAATTGAGATTCCGCTACCAGGATTAACTGTCGTGGCTATTCTTCAATTCTGAGTTATATTTTTTTTTCTTAGAAATCTTTCATTTTATTTTGTATAATTACTGTCATAGTAATAGTACATCCGGTGTCCGCGATTGTTACTCATTAAATAAATCAGGATAGGACGGGAGAGGGGATAAAACGTGGGAATATATTTAATACATAATATAGGTTTACGCGATAAAATCCGTTTATATCGTTATATTCAATAGCTATCATTTATCGCGTTCGCTTCATCTGCACCAGTTAGGTAAGAAATACTTTTTTTGCATACAACGAAGTTCGGCCTGCCTGGTGGTAAGCATATGCCGTAGCCTGCGGACACTTGTGATTTCAGAAGAATCACAAGCGCGTTGCCGACCCTTTATTGGCTTAAGGATTCGTTGTGTTGACAGCTAGACATAATTATATTTATATTATGCAGGTCCCTCACTCTCAACACAGCAGATTCTGGCTGCATTCTAATTGGTGTTTTTTTTTTCAATATAATTGGGTAAATAAATAAATAAATATTTGTGGAAATCAAACTAGTCCCAAACTAAGCAAAGCTTATACTATGGGTACCAAGTGACGACATACATACTTATATAGATAAATAGATACTTAAATACATAGATGTCCAAGACTCAGGAACAAATAGTCGTGTTCAGCAAACAAATAAATGCAGAGTTTTTGAGTACTTTTTACGTAATTTTTTTATCATTACTACTACTAAACGATTACCAGTAAGAAGTAAGCAAGCAACATAACCAACTTGAACCATTATTTAGCGACGTCAATTAAGATTTATTCGAGTCTGTTGTCCCTGCTGTTAGTAGCAGTAAGGACTGTAACATGGGCGACTTTTTGTTTGCAAGATTAACGGCGAAGTATGGGTCACAAAAAAGCGCCGTAAAGTAAGGAAATTGCCAAAACTTCGTGTTAAAGCTTGAAATTTTCTTGTTCTAAATGTCGACATAAATGAAAGATGGCTCTTTTGAAATCGGAAAAGAAATTAGGGACAGACGTTTTCAGGATTACGAGTTATGTAAGCGCGTACGTACCAAAATAATTTATATTTTCAGTGATGTGATAATGCAAGAATTATAGCGGAAGATATACCATTTTGTGTTGTTTCGTGCAAAAGAAAATCATTTATGAACATGTGGATAGAAAAGATTCACATATGTAGTTACATGAGAGATATGTAGTTATACGATGTTTCATGAGAGAATAATAAGGTTTTGTTTAAGTATAGAATAGTAATTTATGCAACATAATGAGAGGCATTAAAATACGAGTGTGGTTTTATGAAACGAGCCGAAGGCGAGTTTTATAATAAGACTAGCGGCCGCGCAGGACTTCGTCCGCGTAGATTTTAAATGGTAACAAAGATATAAATGAGGTTTATTTGTTTCTGTCAGTTATCTGATGCTACTCAAAAGAAAAAAATAGATGTCCGCCATCTTGGATTTGAAAATGGATGTCATTTTCGTAATAGGCACCCTGAGGAACCTCGACGATGACACCTATAACGAATTTTAGCCAAAAGTAAAGATTTGCTCCCCGCACAAACTTGGAACCCCCTTTTTACCCCATTAGGGAAACAATTTAGAAAAATGCTGAAACATGTTTAGTTGTATTTAAACAGAGAGTCTGTATACGAAGTTTTAAATCTCGCACTTCAAAATATTTGCTCCCCGTACAAACTTGCAACCCCCTTTTCACCCCTTTAGGGTAGCAATTTCGAAAACGCTGATATAAGTTTTGTTGTATTTCAACATAGTCTATTTACGAAGAAGCGAATTTCAAGTTTGTAAGTCCAAAAAACTTACGTTTCCCATACAAACTTTGTACCCCTATTTTACCTTCTTAGGGTTAGAATTTTGCAAAACGCTGAAAACACTTTCTTTGTTGGAAGTTCGTAACCTTTTTACGAATTGTTAAGTCTTCAGCTCAAAAAAAAATCTCCCATACAAATTTTGCACCCCTATTTGATCCCCTTAGGGGTGGAATTTCCAAAAATCCCGTCTTGTCCCTTGCATACGTCATAAAAGTAAGCTCTAGACCACATTTGAAGTTTCTAATTCCAGTAGTTTCGGCTGTGCGTTGATGGTAGATCAGGACTTCTTCTTTTATATATTTAGATCACACGAATGTTTTAATGCCTAATTATGTACAGCATGCAATACTTTATCTACATCCATATTTTAAATCCTCTTTCATGTGTTCAGGAACCATTGCATGCAAGTGTAGAGAGCTCGAGCTTGTATCGTTATGGGCAGAGATGGCCATAACCATACCGTTTTCGATGCTATTATGGCCATCTCCACTCCACCCCGGGCCGGCGCGATATTGTAAAGCTAGTCCTTACGTACACTTTTTGAGCATATTAAAGAGGATTTACTGTATGGGTGTAAAAATTTTACAATGCAATATCTCTATTTGCAATTGATTAGGTATCTAAATAACACAGTACCACTTTCCATAGCCACATCTGTAGGGTACGCAACCGTGCGTTGTTCGTGCTAGGAAGGCTTGGGCCGATGATTAACAAGTTTAGTAAGATGTCACTTACAAATAAGTATCATTAAACTGGTGTTTTTTAGAGGCGAAGGGTGACATTGATGAAACCAGTTTTTATTTTTGTTTTCGTCTGAGCAGTGAAAATATCTATTAGTAAAATATTAGTTCAACATCTTGCATTGATACAATCTATCATACTACCAATAATACAGCTAAATATGCTACATTCTAAGGTTCGGTTTTATAAAGATCAGTTAGACCTTATGTCGGTTTGTTATGTCAAAAAATGTACTGAGCTACTGAAATTTGATCTGACATTTGATCTAACGGATCTTTATAAAACCCGGCCTAAATAAGTAAAGTATTCTCATTCTTTGCTAAAAATAACCGCAATCAAGACTGAATATAAAAATATACGATACCTCTTTAAAGGTTATTTCAATAATTTTTCAACAGTTTTCAGCTCGTTACGCTTCACCGGACCACGCGTATGTATGCACGCCGTCTCATCTCCCAATGTATAAGCAAAAGAAACAACTATGCCTTCATCAGTTCGACTCCCGTGGAATGTTTTTGAATAGCATGTCTACTGGGAATGCGGCACGGCGTTCGTCGACTAATGACGGCTCCCAGCTCACGATATATCTCTCGTAGTTAGGCGCAGAAATCACGGCGACCGTGCGCTTGATTGAGTTTTCTTTTCCATTGTGCCTCCATTAAGAAAATAGCTTTCTCCCCCATTCTCGCGCTCCCAGTGGACGCCATGTGTTCTCGGAAATCATATCTGCTTAGGTATTTCTTTCTTGTGGATGGGTTAGGTTATGAAGTTTGTTTTTATGAAACTCTCATTGTATTGTGCTGTTATAGGACTGTTTCAATATTATTGAAGTTTTACTATATAAGCCAAGCCATTTTATGCTTTTACCATTCAGGTTATGTTTTTATTTTATTATTGACTAAATAAATTTACATTAGAAAAAGGTTGAAATTTGTAGATTTAGAGTGATGTTTGAAACAATATTTCTTAATGAAAAGTCCAAAAGTACTTAATATGTCAAACCTATGATATTATACCGCAATATTTCTGTACTAGACACTCGTAATATCAAAATGATAATATATACGTGTCAATGCACACAGAAGACAGCCTAATTGTATGTATATGAGCGTATTGATCTAAATTTTAAATTTACATCAAGTGTGCACGTCTGAATTAAAAAAAAAAAATCACTAGTTGCGCATAGTAACATATTTAATGATATGTATGGTCTAGTTGCAGACGACACAGGCAGCTAAGTGTTTCGCAAGAACCTCCGAGCGCACTCATGTTCCTAGCTACCTTCTAATTAACGACGTATCTAATTATACTATCGTGCACCCAGCTCCGCTAAATTTCCGTAATTACTTATTACTAAACGCAATTACACTTAAAGCTTGAGTGATATTACTTTGATGCTAGTTGATTGTACGCGAAATAATTTGGGAAAAAAATGTGGATGAATAATAAATTCGTATTCGTATCCCCTTGTTTTACAGAAAAATGTTTCCATTTTAGGTACAGCTAAAATGTCATTGTGTTGAACCCAATTAGATCTACCAGAAAAGTTAGATTAGAAATGCGAGCCTTTTGAAAAAAAAATTCTATTGAACGAAAATTCCGCGAAACAATACAATATATGAAACCTTTAGCTGCAAAACAAAGTACAACCACGACGTCGTTTAGTTACCTACTTTGTGTATATTCATGTATTTTGATTGTATTTTATTTGCAATGATCTAACCATTTATTTGTTGGTAAGTATCTGAAAGATTCAACAAAAGCATTTGAGACACAGATGTCGTTGTAAGGTTTAATTTTGGTACCCAAACGACGCCCATTACGCCGAACACGGAAACCTCTTTTCTGCCATTTCCCTTTTCTAATTGTTACATAAAGCTAACAAAATGAGCAATTCGAGGTCGCTCCGGTGAAGTACCAGATATCATCCGGAGCGTTTCTGCGGTTTCTGTCTCAGCTGTTTTATTTTAGGGGTACGTTTATGGGTTTGGGCGAGTGAGAAGTATCAAAGGAGAATGTTTGATAATGAGTGCCTAGAGTAAACGTGTACATGCAGTCGAGTTGAGAAATTTCATCGGACAAAGTGATCAAAAATTACAGTTATAGAAATAAGGTTGCTCAGATACTTTTGTAACTGTAGTTATCATTTTATAAAGAATAATTGATAAAAAATATAATATAAAAATATAATTATAGTAATTAATGGACTTAAAACAAGTTCCCTCGGCACTAAACGACACTTACGCCTGAAACCTATCCGCTCAAGCAGCTATACCCTATGGCAGGATTCATGATCCGGAAACCCGCAGAGAGGTGGTGTACAGCGTCAAACAACTAAGACAGGAACAAGACCCACGGCGTCCCCTCCACGGCCACAGGCTACCACCGTCCCGTCTAAAGAGCAGCAGGAGTTTTATGAGGAGCACTGCCGCTATCCTGTTTCCACCGTCTAGGGTACGCTACCAGGATGCTCTCCCTGGCGATTTTGTTCATCCCGCTGAAACGCTTCCCGCTGGGCATAAACAGCCATGGCCGATCTGGAAATCCTAAAATAGATTGCGTTCCCAGGTGGGCCGCAGTAAGAACTTGCTGAAGTGGGGCGCCCCGAGCGGCTCACACGCCCAATGTCCATGTGGGACGGCTCTCCAAACGTTGAGGCACATGTTGTTCTGCCCTGGGCACGCCTGCTCCGAGCAAGATATTCGCGCGACAGACAATGCAATAAGCTTCGCCACCTTCCCGCACAATTTGAAGCTATAGACACGCGAAGAAGAAGTTGAATTATTTGTATTTGCATATATTACAAAAATTAATCGTTATTTTTTTTAATTTGTAAAGCATAATTATTTATATTTGTATAGCAAGTACTTATATATACTATGTCAAATTTCACAATGTTCACGTAAGAATGTAAATGGGGTGCATTTAGGTACTCATGCGATTATATAAAGATTATAAAGCATACTCCATTTTCTTTAATTAAATTGATTTAAATTATTAATGTAAGGTTCAGTCAACCAATTTTATTTCTAGGCCATTTCGTACCTTGTCAAAGTGGAAATCAATATGAAAGCCGTTATTGTGAGAGACAAGGTAATAAGTGGCCCAGAAATCATATTGGTTTACAGTACTTTTATCTCACAAACGTTGCGTTGATATATACATAAACATTGTCTATACATGTGCGTGTCAGCGTAGGAGTTATGAGTTCACATTGTTTATGTGTTCATATGTGTCACTACAACTATGGCTACCCCACGCTCGTGAGATAAAAGTACTGTACGATAATGCAAACGTTACACAAAAAGTTCTTCTGAATGTCTGTCAATTTAGACAAGCTTGACAGGGCTGGCTTCTAACGAGGCGGTTTGACCCAACATCATCATCGCGGTGGCCTGTTGGTGATCCAATCTTGGTTGCAGGCCTCTTTCCTCTTGTTTCACTCCTGGCGAGCTTGTGCACGACCCATCCAGTTCTGACCTGTGTCATCGGATAGTATCCATCCTGCGCTGCGGTGGTCTGCTGTACCTACTGGTGTTCACTCTAAAGGCGGGTTGCCTCAAATTACGATTAGTGGCCTCTGTGAGCTGTAAAAGTGTAGACTTGGCTAAAGTTTCTTTATTTAAAACTGAATCGACAAAATATTCTTTATAGGTAATTATCGAAGCTTTTCAGAACATTTCATAAGAATCAGATTTTATTGAACACCGCTTACGATTACAGATGGTTTGTTGCCTACCTTCAGTCTACATCCCACAGTGTTGATTACGTAACGGTTCAAAAGTACGTAAGGTAGATCTAACTTTCATTGTACGACTGTTTGATCTACTTAACGTACGTAAAGAACGTTACGGAATCGACTAGCAAGACTTATCCTGTCTAGCGACTTGCCCATTTTTATCATGTTGTGACTTGTATGATTAAATTCTTATGGACCATGTCCCGATAGAATATGTGATAAGTGCTCTCTATATATTATACTATTTAATCATGTTTAAAATTAATACATATATTTGAAACGCACTTCGTTTTCACTCTGCACAGACATGATAAATAATGTGGCAAAATAACGGCGTTCGCAAAAAAGAACTATTATGTAACAAAACGACTATATTCGAGGCATGCTTTTGTAGACTAAAAACTGTTCTGAAAAAAATTATATGAAATGAAAGAGCAGAATATTTTCCGTTTCGTTGCATTATTTTATCGCGGAAAAGCCAACGTTTTAGTAAAACATTGTGAGTTTTCTCTTGGCTTACATTATATTTCTTTACGTATTTTAGGGTCGATTTTAAGTATAAAGTTCCGTTAGACCTTATATTATTTTTTGACATAGGTACCTTTATGTCAAAAAATAATGACATAACAAAATTTTATCTGGAATTTGCTATAACGGAGCTATATAAAACCCAGCCTTATTACGTTATAATTACGCTCTGGTAAAATTATTTGAAATTGGACGGTATAATTATAACCTTATAGCTATACAAGGTTTTAATTATAACTTATTCAAAAGTATGTCAAAGAAATAAGGTTTTAGTACATATTTATGACAGGATTAATTTGATACATGTTATTGCCTTCTTATTGCACTTGATTGTACATATAAACGAAACTTAATAAGTATACCTAGTTTAATCATTTTGTATAGATACTGTGCTATGGCGTCACTTCTCTTTGTCTGTGTATTTTTAATTAACATGTCATAGTTTTGGCTAACGATGAAAAAAATAAATTATCAGGACTTAAAAAAAACATCACACAGAGCCCATTAACTAGGTCTGTTTCATAAAAAGAGATGGAAAATTAAACTTAGGCGAAATTAAACAAAATATGCCTAATACTCGTATTATTAAATTATAACAGAATAGCAACATAATTTAAAACAGATATGAGAAGATTGCCAGTATAAATACAAATGGGTTATACTGAGGTCTACCCCCCTTGAATAACATTGGGTTCGAAAACTCAGTATTCTTAGGAAGGATAGAGAATTTGATACTGATCGCATTCAGGAGCGGGTTTTCATTGGAAAAAGCCAATATTCGACACATTTCTCGCGTGGCACACTTTTACATTTGGACTGCGTTGCTCATTGGCGATTCAACCCTTGCGCGGTCGAACAAACTGGATTAGCTCGGGACATGTTCACCCGCTAGGGAAATAAATTGATTTTTTTTATTTGTTGCGTTTTCAACTCGCGTCCACAATAACAGGCTACAATGAAAAATTATATTTGCAAGGAACATTGAAAGTACCGCTGTGAATGAAACATGTCGCTGGCGATTATTCAAGTAACAACTTCTGCAAACCCTAATAATGAGCGTTTAATGTTGAAATTCCATTTTACAGCAAAATTAAAAAAAAATAGTAATATGTTAACAATTATATTAATACTGTAGTTCAGTTAACTAAACTAGATAACTGAACTAGTGTGAAAAGAGGGATATGATTTGCTTTTGGTTTCAGAGTTTCGAAAGACTAAATAGTTTTCTTTTATCGAAAACAATTTCGAAAGACGAAATAGTATTATTTTATCGAAACCAATTTCGAAAGACGAAATATTATTCTCATCTAGAAACTAGTCGAATCTTGGCTTCCAAGGCGGCCGAAGGGATTATATGAAATGAAAGGGATATACTAATTTGAGGTTATAATACTTATAATTATTTCAACTTTTACTTTATGTACACAACTTTTTTTTGTTTTTCTATTTAGGTATGGGGCGCCCCATAGCCTGATGAAATAATACGAGTGTTGATAATAACAAATAGGAAAAAATACAGTAACAACATACTGACTGCTAAGTGCTTACAAAAGCGAGAGAGAACCTAAAGAAAAAGATCTGATAAATCAGTCGGCGTGTGTGTTGCTTGTTGCTCGGAGATAATTAACAGGCACTGTTAGTTTATGGATTCTATATTTCAACATGAATCATAAACATAGTATTTATATCTAATGCCAGTTATCCGTTAAAGAGAGAGGACATACTTTCATCTCATTCCAGCGCATAGCTGCGTCTTGGTACTGCACCATTATAGCCTATTGTGTGGATCCGGCATAAGGATTGTTACAATGGTAGGGTCAACTCAATTGTTTTTATGTAACGCACAGACACGACGCGCGCAGTTTAGTAATTGAGGGAATTCCTTTTTTTACTTCACAGTTTTCCGTTTCGTACTTCGTCGACAGAAATCGGTCGTAGTCGTAGGCTTAGCGCTGACTTTCTGTATTTATTAAAAAGAGGAACGCGTGGGCTTCAGAGTTTAATATCCCTGATGACGCAGTTTTGCCATACATCTTATCGAATTTGTACAACCACACGAAGGGAAACTGAGACCCATTATACTATTACTAGCTTTTGCCGGCGACTTCGTCTGCGTGGAAGTCGTTTATATCTTTAAAAGATGATTTCCGGGATAAAAACTATCCTATGTCCTACCTCGCGATACCGCCGATGGCAAACAAGCGTAAGGTCCACCTGATGGTAAGCGGTCACCGCAGCCTATAGACGCCCGCAACTCCAAAGGAGTCACGTGCGCGTTGCCGACTATTTGTAAGATTTGAGGATGCACTGTGTTGACAGTAGAAGGAACACATCTAAATCCGTTCAGCGGTTTTAAGTCTTTTAGCCCCGGGGATAAGAAAAGGACATAGTATACTTTTATCCCTTAAATCATCCCTTAAGGGGAAGGAAGTTTGTATGAAAGAGCGATAACTAGGCAAGCGCCTGAAATAAAAGAATAGCAATTAAATTCTAACGTGATGAACGAGTTCTACGCGGACCAAGTCAAGGACAAAAGCTAGCAAGGTCCATTTTTTCTTAGTTCAGTTACGCATATATCATGATATATCACTCGATCACAAATCACGAAATTCCGAAAGAATCACTCAATTTAAGTAATATTCATTATTTTAAACGCAAGCGTATTCATTTTCACTAAAAACTGCTTAAAATTATCATCACAAATATGTTTTTAAGCCAGTATCGTAATTTCCGCGAAACTCCCGGTCACAGATTATCAAAAGGAAACGTCAGTTTGGCATTGCACTATAGGGATGGGATTAAGTGAATGAATGAATGATTTGTAAGAGTTGAATTGTTATGATGGTTTTATTGATCGAGCGAGAGAATCGTCTCCGTTTCAGCTTGGATAAAAATGCTTTCCGATTTTTGTGAAACTTGGTGAGCAGGTTCGATAACACGCATGATAACAAATTTTTTCATGCCACTCTAACCAGTTTTTAGAGACCGTCAAATGTTTGTATGGGACCAACTAACCTACCATTAGAGCAACAAAAAAGTCGAAAATGAGGGGCAGCATAGCTACAGAGCACTTGAAACGCTCGAAACTGATTCACACACAGGCGTGACGTCATGCCTGCGTGGCCTCGTACTACCGTTGTATGAAAAAAAGGGAAATTAACCGTTGTTGTCGTAAAACATTGCTTACAATATGTATGTACATAGTCGCGATACAATTTCTTTCTTATTGAAACATTAGAATTCTATTGGTAACTTTCAATTTACATTTGGTCAATAAACAAAAAACAACGTTTTTTGCGAATTTTTATAGACCCATATATTTTTATGATTTTAATTAATTTGTCTAACTTATTATTTATCATGATAATTTGACGGTTTTCTGTGTATATACCACACTATGTCATATATTGTAACATGAGTCATCATCCCAATTATGCGGATATTAAATTCGACTTCGTTTCTGGGTACAAAGTGGCGGAGCCGTGAGAGTTAAAAACGAAAAAATGCTCACGGAACCACTAATTAAAATTTTATTTAAATTACACAAACTGCAAACTGTTTGACACAACGCGACACTGACGTGCGCGTGCCCTTAGTTGTCACAAAGAGATTGCGAGTGAAGTAAAACCATTCGTCTCGTCCCTTTGCTTGAATGTTGTAAGTTACGGGTGTGCTCTTACGTTCCGTGCTCAATCGCATTATGGATACGCCATATTTGTTAACATCTTAGCTCAACTAAGAAAAACTTGACCTTAAATAATATAAAAATTCATCCCCTCCTCATTTGAGCACGCGGCCCTGTCATCCGTCATCCAGAAAAAAATATTGCAGGAAATCAATGTCATCAAAACAGCACATCAAGTTAAAAAATCAATGCTCCTTATCTTGAAAAATCACAGGTTAGGGCATGCAAAGCTTTACGCGACTATTTATTTTGCTATGTGGGTCTTCGTTACTTAATAATTTTATCCAATCCTCTGGAGGCTAGACCCGTGACGTAAAGCGGGTAACGCAAAGGCCATTGTCACAACTTGCGTTATTGGATGACCGCACATAGTTTTATTTTTTACCAACGTTATGAAATATCCATCAAAAGTTTTTCATGTCGTTAGCGGTGGCCCTAGAGGGAAAAAATAAAGTTGCGATGCTCAGAACACATGTGCTCAGATTGATTGAACTTTCTTATTTCGAACTTACTTATTTCATATTCTGTAGGGAATTTCATTACGCGTCATATTTATATATTGCGTAAAATAGACAACCTGAGAGTTATTTTCGAGTGTTTCATCTAAAAATTGGATTTATTGGATATTGTATATGGTTTATGATTTAGAGCATTTCTGCATATAATGCAGACATTTTATATGGATTTGCAAAAAATCTTTTTTGAAAACCAGTACGTAGCTAGAGATTTATCATAACATGTTTTGTTTGTATTTTGTAAAGAGAAGGTATACTTACCTTGTATTAGGTAAATCATTGGGGTCTTTTTTCTTCAGATAATAAATTTTGCCATCTTACTTCATGGTATATGTACATCTTCCCAAAGTACCCATACGTAATATTTTTCGGAGAAAATCGCATATGATTGGATGGGATCACGAGCCAAGAAGTTCCGCGCTTCTGATGTTTCGATTTGAGGACGATATTATGGCAATTAAATTATTTGATGATATCTTTTTATTACTTATGTAAAGAGACAATAGTATAACTTTGGCACCTTTACTTAGAAGCCATAAAAGATTGAAACAATCGTCGCTTTTGTGTGCCTGATTTATTACATAATTGCAAAAATTTGTAGGTATATCCCAAAATATATGATGTCCTCCCAACCAACAAAATGGTCCTATTAAAGTGTTAGTGGTGACAGCTTTTTGTATAATTAGGCTATATTTTTTGGCTCTATAAGCTTACAGAGCCAAAATGTGTTATAACCTAATGATGTAAAGGTTATATCACCATTTTATAGAGCTATTATAGGCCAGTGCTATAGTGGGCTGTGACATAACCGGTACAGAGCCATATTGCCTTATAGTAGTATTTTAAATTGCGATTATGCAACTATTTGGTGCAATAAAGGTATTTTGGAAGCTTCTATAGGCATTGCGTTGTAGCAGTGATAAGGATTCAACAATATGAGAAAATGGTGATATTCTGGTGTTGAAAAAGATTTTTTGTATCCTTTATAATATAAAAATGACCCGAAAAAGTAGGTAGTGATGATAATTACTTTTTTAAATGGCATCATTATCTGGATTATACAATAGCACACCATTTTAATGATACGTCATATTATGTGTAATAAATACTAATATTAGCATTAAAAATGGATTTCATATATTTAATATACAAAACTGACAATCTATCGCAGAAGTATTACCTAGTCTTCCGATTCATTACCACTATCTCAAAAGAGTGACCATTTAAAGTCATGGAAGGAAATTTGAACCATGATGGGGTCGAAAATCTTGTCATGGGTACTATAATTAGCCTATAAGAGCATCGGAGTTACTTCTTGGTTTATGAACAATAACAATGGTACATTTCAATATTATTTTATTAAAATAATTAACTAAACACTGAATAAAACGACGGCGCATTGAGAATACATAATAAACCTAATACTAGTTCAACAGTAAAGTTGCGGTCGCATACCTATTCGAACCTATTATGAGAAGAATAACTATTAATATTTTTGTTTTATAAATTCCTACACGTTGTGCATTATGCTGAGAGTACTTTCTTTCAAATAAAGAAATTAAAATTGAAATCGGTTCTCGTGATAAAGAATTACCCTTGAAAAACTACCATACTTCCTAAGTTATTCAGTTGCTCAAATTTGTAACAAAATTCGCCCATAGACGGCGCTGTACACATGGTGTTCAATGTCTACACCATTTTGTTGAATTAATCGGGTTAGAACACATTCTGTGTACGGAACCCTCGGTGCGCGAGTCGGACTCGTACATGACCGGTTTTTTGTCTAGTGGTGCGATAAAAGGTAACAGAGCGTTTTTTCGCAAATATTATTCAATTTTATGTTATGCATAAAATAGGTAATCTTATTATTTTTACTGCTGTTTTACATAGTTGGATGGTGTAATTAATTGGAGTCGGCATATTCCAATGCTAGAATTTCTTATAGTATTTTTTATACGAATTATGTCAACTTTTTTGCATGCTTTTTGTCACGTTGTGTGACGTTACGCGATTTTTTCCCATACAAATTAGCTTTAAATTGTTTGTATTTTATGTATAATATTTTGCAATAGACCCTTATATCATTAACAGTCCGTTGAACTATTATTTAGTCGTAGAGGTCGACTAGCTAGAGTGATTGCTAGTCAATTCTTGCGACCGGGTAGTGTAATTGTTATAATATGATAATTAGGTATATAGGTCCCATATACCTAATTATCATATTATAACAATTATTAGCATATGTCATTTCATGCTTTTCCTATTCACAAGATATTTTCATTCAAAAAAGGAAAATTTTGGCTTTATACATCTAACTAATCCAGCAGCAAGCTAAAACTAAGTTAATGACTTGCGCTCGCTCATTACCTATTCAAGTGGTAAGTTAAAGTTTCACAAACACTTGCACAAACTGAAAGCGCGAGAGCACGCACATAACTATTGATTTTATCGAAGTATTGAATCATGTTATAGGAAGGGGTTTCGCAACGACGAGGTGTCTCCATTATTGAAGAACACATAAATATCGCGTGTGGAATATAATATTGTCTGAATCGAACCGCATCCTAAGTAAGCGAAATAAAACATAACACAGAAAGTGGAGGACAATGGATTGCTGACCACTTAGTTTGTGCAAACAAGTTGTGATGTAACCCGCTTTGGGTGGTTTCTATTATGGGTGAAATAGTACGTTGTGAGGACTGTATAAATAATCACCATGGGGTCAAATATTAAAACTTAACATACAACAATAAAGAATAACAATAATAAGGGGGTTTGGGAATTTTTATTTGATTTACCCCATTGAGCAGATAAATAATACATTTTTTGTTTCCAAAAATATTTGAAAACGAAGTAATGAGAAGCCACCAATGTCAGAATGTTTAGGGTTCCATAACCAGAAAGTAAAACGGGACCCTATTAGTAAGACTCCGCTGCCCGTCCGTCTGTCACCAGCTTGTATCTCATGAACCGTGATAGTTAGACACCTGAAATTTCCACAGACGATGTATTTCTATTGCCGCTATGAAAACAAATACTATAAAACAGATAAACAAATAAGTATTTGTTTAAGGGGGCTCCCATACAACAAACGTCATGTTTTTGCCGTTTTTATAATGGTACGGAATCCTTCGTGCGTGAATCCTACTCGCACTTGGCCTTTTTTTTAACTTCCCAGTAACCTATAAACTTGAAATTTGGTGATAAAATTTATTATCACGTTTATTTTACCAGCAAATATTAATATATTGATAAATTAGATTTTTTTAAATTGCAATTTCCTTAGTTTTCCTATTAAAACAAACTTATTTTTGCGGTTGGTTTGGAACCCTAAATGTGCAGAGTCCGACACGCACTTTGCCGGCTTTTTTTAATACAAACAGTGTCGGTAAGTTTCAGGAACGTGACTGAAATCTTCATTAGCTTTTTCTGTATCTTTTTTGTTTCTTTTAAGAACTTCGTTAATTTTGTTGCAGTGTTGACGTTCCTTATTTAATTGGTAGCTAACTTTGTGTCCTGAAATACGAACAAAATGGATGCTCATGGCATGATTGACGTGACTATTTTACCGATGCTAGAAGCTAACGAAGCCTCTAACTAAATATGACAAAATTGGAAATAAAAATATCAACTATAATAAGAATAGAACATAGGTTGTTTAAGTTAGAGTAAAACATATATTTTCTATAGAAGTGGATGATGCCTCTTAAATAGTAAATTGTATGACAAGGGTGTAAAATGAGCCATATTACCATGATAAAACACGGTTCGCGCGCAACATCTACGCACGACTAAAAGCTACTGACCTTTCCCATTTAGCGGTTCAAAGCGTTGCTCTAACGATTTAATCACTTTTTATTATTGTGCCATATAAGGACTACTACAAATTTAATCTTTATAGAAATGAATTCTTTCCTGATTGGCCGATTTTAGGAAAGTTTTATTCTGGTTGTTTGATATCTAATACGAAATATTTTTTAAAGAGTTAAATTAGTGTTCTGTGATTGGTGGATTTAATAAGTGACGTATTGTGATTGGTAAATTTAAAATGTTTTGTAAATCATATATATGTATTCATATTTTCCCTAGGGGCTACTTTAGCCCCGCTTGACAAGTCTAATATGACACACTTTTCGAGAATGAGAAGTGAAAAAGCCTTTGGTTGGCTAGAGGGTATTGAGTTACAAGGGGTTGAAATAGTTATTGTTACGGTCCAAAATAACGTAAGTTTTGGCTCATACAGATGAACCGTTTAGTCGATGAAAAGATGGCGAGAAATTAAATGGGTCTGTAAAGAAATGCCAAGTGAGCGTACCTACCTAATATGTGACGTATTCGCGCGTTTTTGGTCTACGAGTGATCCATAGGAAGAAAATTAGTGAGCTTATGTAAATTGATGATAATTCTGATGATTTGTGAGAATAAGAGAATCTTTACCCTCCTTCGACCAACACATATATTATGATATTGCACTTAATGTTATTGAAATTCACACTTATCATATGAAACCTGGCAGAAATAACTTCGTATCCTTATGCTTAAAGCTGATATAATCCGTCAATATCAAGAACACGTGGCGCCACGAAGACGTATCGTGTTCTTATTTCACTTCGCGACCGTGCAATGTTGACCGAACTGGTTTACGTCACGTCGAACAAAAGGGTAAGTACGCAGTAAACTTCCCGAATTGATGTGTGTAGATCATTCACATAAAGTCACGTAAGAACTTTGGTATGTTTCATGTGCACTGAAATAAACGTTAACGAAAAGTAGTTTCAACTGTGTATAAAGTGACTCACATCAAATATATTCCGTACTTCATTTTTAATTGAAGTAACTAAGACTGAAAAAATAGAGCTGTCCTTATTTTTGCGGGAGCATTGTTCGTAAGGTAAAATAAGCCCCTCAATTACGCATTCAAACAAAGACTGGTATAAAACCGGGTGGGTTTTAATAAACCGGGCAGTGCTCGCGGTGTCAGTTATGAATGTTATGTTATTATGCATACAGTAACAAGGCGCAGCAACAATGCTCAGGACGTACCTACGTCGGCTAAAGCATAATGTGCGCGTGGTTTCAGGAGTAGAAAGCCCATTTACCTTCTCGAGTGGCTTTGTACATCTAGACTGGCGGGTTAAGCATAGCGACTGCGGGACAATGGTTTGAACCTTTTTTTAAATGCCTCTCTCATTTCTTGCTGTTACCTACCGAAACAAAATGGGTTCGGCTTGATCAACTCGACTCCGAATGAAACGTTTAAGCACAAAACGAATCTTTTATTGTGTTGCCAGACAACTTAAGGAAATTTGTTTCTGGACAGTAACTGTTGCGACTGTTTTTTTTGGTGCTTCTGTTTTATCCTTTATTACTGTTATTGTTATAGGTAATGTTTATACTTTCTTCGGATAAATTTTAGTAATGTTATGAATATTAAATTATTAAGATATTTTATAGATACAATACAATACAAATATTCTTTATTGCTCACCAAACGAAGTACATTCAAAGAACAACAGAAATTAAAATACATGTAACAGTGGTAGACAACAGGCGGTCTTATCGCTAACAAGCGATCTCTTCCAGACAATTTTTGGGTAGTAGAAACTAAGCTAGAAAATTTAAATTACTTGAGTAGGTGAAACAGAAACATGGAGTATAAAAAACCTATAATACTAACTATGACTATAAGAAGCACCATAAACTTATATAGATATGAAAACCTACATACATATATAAATACAATAACTAAGTATTCAAGAAGCCGTAGCACCAACATTCTAAAGTAAACAGCACACACAAAGATAGATCCTACGAGTAATTACGTGTGAGTTAAATAGTATTCCTTTAATCTGCTTTTTAATACGGGAAGAGACTTAGCAAGTCTAATTTCAGTAGGTAAGGAATTCCACAACCGAACAGCTCGGATGGTAAAAGAATTATTGTAGAATTTGGAGTTTGAAGGGGGAACACTGAGAAGCAACATCTCAGCACCCTCGCAGGAGAAAGAAATTTAAAGCGTTCCTTAAGATAGCGGGGAGTTGCAGGATTAAAATGAATTCCATAAAGGACGGTAAGAATATGAAAGTTACGTCTGAATCGGATAGGGAGCCACTTGAGTTGAGAACGAAAACTGGATAGGTGGTCATATTTGCGTAACCCAAATATGAACCTGATACATAAGTTTTGAATACGCTCAAGCTTGTTAAGTTGCTCCTCTGAGAGATCAACATAAGAAACGTCAGCATAATCCAAAATGGGGAGAGGTAGCGATTGAGAAAGCGCAATCTTGGTAGCAATGGGACGGAAATTACGAAGCCTTCTCAGAGAACCAACGGCAAACATCTTCCTGCTAATCTCATTCATCTGTGGCACCCACGAAAGAGTGCGGTCCAAGATAATTCCAAGGTTCTTTACCTGCAAAGAGTATGGAATCAATACGCCATTGAACAGAATTGGTGGGAGATTAACAAAGTCAACTTTAGATGTCATCTTAGCGCTGCCAATGATGATGGCTTTTGATACTATAATTATATTTAAAAAAACTATATAATTAGAGTTATTTTAAACGCTATACTTACGCCGCCCATCCTTCGCAGTGCTTAATATAAAGGTAATTATTTAATTTGCCACTAAATTCGACATCGGATCTAAACCCATTTACTAAGTATGGACTTTTTATGTTAGATCTTACATTGTAATCAAAATCAACGGACCCTACATGCATTTCCAGGAATAATAAATACCAGTTGTATCAATTTCTGTATAAAATGTGACTTAATTAGCGAAATATAACAACACTTTAAAATTATAATACAATGTTACAAAAACCGGCAGAGTGCGTATCGGATAACGCACAATGAAGGTTTCCGTATCAACACCTACTAGTTCACATTTAAAACCACTATCCAATACATTGAAGCTAAAAAGGTGGTATCTTCATAGGGAACTCACGGCAGTTACGACCTTTTGTTTGGGCAAGACAGTTTTTCA
This sequence comes from Epiblema foenella, assembly GCA_963556455.1. Taxonomy (NCBI): domain Eukaryota; kingdom Metazoa; phylum Arthropoda; class Insecta; order Lepidoptera; family Tortricidae; genus Epiblema; species Epiblema foenella. The sequence continues at coordinate 14,824,424 of OY747102.1, forward strand.
GTGAAAACTTTAAAACTGTCAAACCTACTTAAATGGAAAAAGTTTTTAGAAACCTCCACATCACTTTTATGTTGCGGTTTATAGAATACACCTTCCAACCAAATTTTACAATTGCAGTGCTTATAGTCTCCGAGTAAATCGGCTGTGACATATGGACGGCCGGGCAGACATGACGAAACTATAAGGGTTCCGTTTTTTCCATTTTACCTAAGGAACCCTAAAAAAGGTCTTCGTTCCACTGACCCGGTATTGTAAGGCCCCATTTTCTATTAGTTATTGACTACACTCAAAACTTTACTCTCTCGTCGATTTTTTCGTCAAAAAATCGTCCATCAAAATGTTATTTTAATAGATGTCGCAGTCCGGCAAACAATAATAGAATTATTTTAGTACGTAGTAGTTACTTACTTTATTCTTAGTTTCTCTCTCAAAGAACAATATTTTCCAATTTAAGTGACAAAGTGCACTTAGGGAGGCTTGTCTGAAACAAAAACTTTGCCATTTGAACTACAAAACAAGTAGCAGCGAAAGAAAGCCGCTTTTTACGTGATTTGTCGTTTGGTGCGACTTTTCAAAACAATTTAGTAATCCAGACATTTCCTAATAACAAGTGAAATATTAACGGCACAGCCTAGAGCTGGATTTGTGACACTTTATCATATTATTTCAAACTACAGCCTTTCCGTTCGAGTAGGTACATCGAAAAGCTTTTAACAGATTTAGATTTGCAATGCTTTTGCACCGAATGTTAGTAGTTGACGACAAGATTTTGGATCATATTTTAAACAAAAAATATATATTTAAGACTAAATAGATAACGTTTAAAAATACTGGTTTACTGTTGTTGTTATTGTAGGATACTAAGATTCAAACGAAGAAAAGATAATGAATATCAAAAATCACTACGTCGGTTTAAAAAATGCTATGATAAATTAAATAAGTGAACTTTATTCTTCTGGAAGAAATCGCTCTTTAGCTATAAGACCACCTGTTGTTTGCCTCCACTCATCGTGATTGTGTCTCTACTCATTGTGTCTTGTTGTGTTGTGTAATTGAGGTGTGCCATAAAGAGTATTTGTAATGTATTTATTCTGCAAGTAGGCCGCAATGGCACTTTTATAAGTCAAAAACTACTAGCGTTTCCCATAAGACCACAGCTGAGACAAAAACACCGAAAGAAGCTCAATAGTCAATCATTTTCTCCCAAAATATGCGTATTACAATGATAATACTTCACCTACTCAACTAAATCTGGGTGCTTAACAACAAAAAAGAAAGAAAAAAACGAGGAAAAAAGCTCAATAGGTACCTATTTACAATGAGTAGTTCCACGAGTAAACATGTTGAACCAAATACGAGATAAGGAAAATAATTGTAATGGAATATACTTCCCCTAGACAATCAATTAAATTAAATCGGTTGATACACTTTCTTGGAAGAACTGTGTCAATCAGTGGACTTAAATGAACATGTCAACTAGATACAATTAAAATATACAAGAATCTTTACGCTATTAAGTATCTGGTTAGAGCCATGTATTTCCGTCTGTTAGATAGTCCTCAACTCTAAAGTAACGGGGCCTATTACCGGGGGTGTCACAATCGAAATAATTTTATAAGCAAACCGATCGATATTCTAAAAAAATATTTTACACGAGCAAACCTTATTTAGTTGACTAAAGGACCTATTAGCCCTAGTGTGTGTGTGTGTGTGTGTGTGTGTGTGAATTTAGCAAAGTGCTTGCAATTCGGCAGTTTCCGCGACGTGAGCGCACAAAGCGGTCATGTCATAGTAACGCGTGACGCCATGTGAAGCATGTGTAAGTGATAGATACCTATCATTGCCATGTAGCAATTGAAATAATGTTATCTGCACAACTTCTGAGTAGGTACACTTTACGTATTTTTTGTCCTGGAAATAAGTTTAAAGTGGAAAATAAAATACAGCGGTGATAGGCGCAATTTTTTTCTGTGGATTATATTACGGCGGTTTAGCACGATAATAGTTAAAATACAAATACAAATACAAAAAGGTTTATTTCTCAAAATTTTACAATGTTCAATCTATAGTAAGTAGTAGTAGTAGGTGTAGTAGTTAAAATGGTCAGTTCTGTTCTTTTTGCTTTATTTTTGCTATATGTGATCGGTTATATACTTTCTTGCGGGTTATTGGTGGTATGAAACGTATCCAACGAACCCTTAATTTTTAACAAAAACTTCAGTACCGGATTCGTAGTTTCTACATAAACCCTTATGATGTCAATTTGTTTAAAAATTGAGACATAATTATATATTTATTTACAAGTTATGTTGTTTTTATACCAAGGTCGTAATAAATATTTTTTTATTTGTAATGAAAATAGAAATGTATCCATTTGTTTTCATGGCTCGGATGTATACGGATTCCCGTCGTTCGAAATAAATGATTTCATTTCATTAGTTTATACAACACTCCCAATCAAGCCTATTACCGATGGTATGATCAGCTAACCCTCGGTAATAGAATTATGGGATTCTATTACTGACCCATTCAATATTTGTTTGGGTTAGGTTAGGTAGATTTTTAAAGAAGAATCTATTCCCGAGTGACATTTTAGTCTTCTATTATGTCTCTAACGAAATTGAGGATTCCTTAAAAATTATACACAGAATCAAAGCCATTATTATTTCCGAATCGGTGATAAGTTCCGAATCGTGACTCGGGTTCCTATTACCGATGGTAAAAAATTACTGCTTTTTATACCCTAGGTAATAGAAGCCAAATTCGCGGTAATATAATCATTGTCTGACTATGATTATATTACTAATAGTAATAGAAGACTCGGGTATTATGATATCAAAATTATTTTATATAATATGATAAACCGAAATTAGTCTAAAAAGTTACGATACTGAAAGTTTAATAAACACATTTTTTATAAAAAAACAAAATTCTCGGTTGTTAAGGAGCTCTGATACCCTTAATTTTTAGGACTCATTTGAAAACTTCCTTAAGTGTCACGGTAATAGGCGCCATTACCCTATGATAAGCCTTTGACGTCAATATTATTTTTAGTAATTTTTTAGAACTGAAAAGGGGAAATTCCAAATTTCATCAGGTAACTTATTAAAAGAACGAATACGTTGACCTACAGGAGACTTGTATACTTTACGGACACGAAACTTTTTAGTGGCAATTTTATTTTTATTCCTAGTATTAAAATTACCGATATCCCAATTTTTACAGAGCGAGGTTCTTTGTGACATAAACAATATTATTATAGATGTATCGGGACGCTGCAGTTAAAATGTTAATTTCTTTAAAGAGCTCTTAAGGATTCACGTGACCCCAGGTTATATAATGTAGCGAATTTCACTTTTTTGTAATGCAAATATTATCTGTATGCCAGCTGCTTTACCTCAAACCAGAATACCAGACGACATAATAGTGTGAAAATAGCTATGATAAACTAAACTGCTGCTACATTGTACAGTTGTCTAATTTTTGTAATAGCATAAGCGGCTAAACTTAAGGGGCTTCATGCGCTATCCTAATATATACAGACGAGACTATTAAACAGAAACATTAGGAATATTCGTTTCTGCTGGCGAAAAACTTACGAAGAATATACAGCATAGAATGAGGTTAGAATCTATTCGTCACTAGATGTCGTAACCTGTACCTACTAATTGGCCGTTAGAGCGTTTTATTTATATTTTACGATATTTAACAAAAAACCCTTTATTTTATTCTGATATGGTGACTGTTTGTTTAAATAGTTAATAATTAAAATGTAATTCAGTGTTTTCTTTTTAATTCGTCTCTATACAGCGTTAGAATAGATACGTGAGACTTAAGCATCGATTCATCACTAGATGGCGTAAGCTGTACCTACTTGATGATTCGTTCTTGGGATGTAGAAATTGTTGATTTATTGTATGTAATGGATGTGCACATTCACGATAAATTCTATGGTTTCATTCATAAATAGACCATACTGTAGTTGTATACAACTATACTATAGACTTGAGACTAATTATGCATGAAACCATGCAGTATAAAAAGAAAAGTATAACATAGAAAGTATCAAAGGGACCAATGCCCGTTTATTCATTTAAACAATAATGAAACATGTTTTTAAGTAGCCCAGCGGGGTAATCACGGAACTTTTGTACTACCGTTAGATTGATTTTAATGTCAAATTTTAATTGTCAACTCATACATTTATACTTCAAAATTGACAGTAAAATCTATCTACCGTTAGAACATAAAGTTACGTGATTCGCCTGCTGCAAATACAAATATCAGTCACGGCGAGCTCGCTGCGTGATTTTTTGGACTTAGAAATTTGAAATTTCCTATTTAGACTAAGTTTATATATAACAAAACTGAATTCAGCGATTTTCTAAATTCGTCCCCTATAGGGGTGAAAAGGGGCTTCAAAGTTTGTAGGGGGAGCAAATCTTTTTTGAAGTTAGAAAAAACTTCGTAAATAGACTCTATGTTTAAATACAAGAAAACATACTTCAGCGTTTTTCAAAATTGCTCCCCTAAAGGGGTGACAAGTTTGTACGGGAAACAATTCTTTTTTGAAGTGAGAGATCCCAAATTTCGTAGATAGACTCTCTGTTTAAATACGACATAACGTACTTCAGCGTTTTTTGAAATTTCTCCCCTAAAGGGGTGAAAAGGGGGTTCCAAGAAGTTCTCACGGGGAGCAAATCTTTTTTGAAGTGCGATATTTAAAACTTCGTATACAGACTTTCTGTTTAAATACAACAAAACACGTTTCAGCGTTTTTCTAAATTGTTCCCCTAATGGGGTAAAACGGGGTTCCAAGTTTGTGCGGGGAGCAAATCTTTACTTTTCGTAAAAATCGATATAGGTATCATCTTCGAGGTTCCTCGGGGTGCCTATTACGAAAATGACATGTATTGCAAATCGAAGATGGCGGACAATTATTTTGCTTAAAAATCAATATGGGTGTCATCTTCGAGGTTCCTCGGGGTGCCGATTACGAAAATGACATCCATTTTCAAATCCAAGATGGCGGACATTCATTTTTCTTTTGAGTAATTTTTCACAAAAGATTAATAGCATCAGACAACTGACAGAAACAAATAAACCTCATTTATATCTTTGTTACCATCTCAAATCTACGCAGACGAAGTCGCGGACGGCCGCTAGTATATTATATATTCAATATAACTGTTCCTTATTCACGTCTCTAACAATGTAAGAGAGATTTTTATTTTTAACTCATCTTCACAAAACCGTATTGTTCTTAATACGATAAACCATAAAAAAACACGAGAAACGGAGAATTACAGATAGAAGGTCATTGGAAGCTAGGAGCCCGCCCTTAATTTACGCGCCATAACGTGTATATTATGGCGACTCCATTGTAGATTTTTATCTAATGTTTTACTTAAGGATATTGCTTAGTTACTATTTCTAAAAACGAGTTTAATATTCCACCGGTCTAACATTAGTCAAAGAAAATTAAGGTTTCTAAGCGTTAAGTAGCAGATTGTTAACTTTAAACTAATCAAGTACTTTGACCAGTGGGCCATTCACTTTACTATAGTCTATTAATTTTTGGTCAACCTTAAAGATTAACAATGGATCATCTACGAACAATGCTATATCACAAAGATTACTTACTATAGACGGCAAGCCAATATAAATCAATATAAACCAAAAATAAAATCGGATCCAGGCTAGAGCCGTGAAGCATACCTAACGTTACTACAGCTCCGCTAGACTGGGTTACATTTACAACAAATGTTTGCATTCTATTGCTAAGATATGAGGACATAAGGCTTAACGCATTATCAGGCAGATCATAATGTTCAAGTTTCAAAATGAGCGTTCCATGATCCACGAAATTGAAAGGTTTAGAAAGGCCATTTTGTAATGTTTAAGAAGTATTTAATTTTGATTTTATTGGTGTTTATGTATTACGCATAAAACTAAAATAAAGATAAATATTAAGTACATCAGCATGGAGGCTTATATTTATGATAAGTAAACAGAATGTAACATGCAGACATAACGAAACTTGGTTGCGTTTTTGCAATTTCGTCGACGGCACCCTAAAAGCCGAGGATATTATTCTAAAATAAACACACTTCGAGGATTAAGGTTATTTTAGTAAATACATATATTGTACATACTCCTAGATTATATCTATTATAATCATAAGATTATTCCGAGTTGTCTTGATCGACCCATTACTACACAATCGATGTTAAAGTCGAAATTCGATCGATCGTAACAACTAGCTATCGCTAATTTCAATCTCGCACGCGGGTATACGTTAAATGAAATTACTAATTCCGTTTGCGAAGGAGATAATTTTGCAGAATGGTTGCGTTGTTTGACTTTAATTAATTTGAGGCTTGTCAACGGTGAATGTAATTTCTCCAACGTGACTGTCTGAGGCGTGTGACTCGTTACTGTAATCGCCTAACGTGGCTTTAGGTAGTGTTTATAACAAATTGAACTCCGTGACACATTGGTAAGATTGATATAAATAATTCACCTGCGTAAAGATTTCAACTAAGTACCAGGCCGGATTGATTATCGTCTGAAATGAATTGGCGTAAGGGCTCTAAGGTAAACTCGGTTTGAAAAAACCTGGCTACATTGTTTTTGAGATAATCGTTTATCTATTTACTAATAATAATAAAATTGTGAGTTATAATTGTAGCCAAGATAGTGCTGCGGAATAAATCATAAAATATGGCTTTTGTAAGTCCATTTTTTGTCACAATTACTAAGTAATAGTTTAGTAAATAAACTAACTAAGCAGAACAAGAACTAAAATAAACACCAGCTTATGTTAGGAATAATAACATAGCACAGACGCTGTGTAACATATATATAACATGCCCATGTTAATCCTTGTCTCCATATCACTGCAGCAATACGTATCGTATTTATAAAAAAAACATTAAAAGCAAGGTGAAATGAAACATACCTATTTGTACCTATAAAATGCTGTTGCAGTCCGCATAGGAAACAAAGCAGCGAGTAAGTTCGATGCTTTCCAAGTCGTGAAAACCGATAGGTAGACTCCGATGCATGTTGAGCCGAACGAAATCCGTACCATATTTCATGTTCTCTACGTTATGCGCTTTGTGAAAGAGAATACATTTTTCACTATCTTTAGGGCTTCACAGTATATTTCTTGTTTGTTGCGTGCTATGTACCGATACTGGGCGGTGTTTGAATTGCGATAGACTTTTTAGAAGCAGGTTTATTTATTGGAACAATTATATTTTATTTTACAAGGAGCAAATTGACTTATCTTGAGATATTTGCCTTTTGATCCAATACCAAAGTGTGGGTATTCCTAAATAAAGCAGTTATCTTTGACAAGCCTACCAGAGTGTTTCATTGTTATCGCTCCATACTATATATTGTCAGGTGTGGCTGGTGTGTGCTGTGATCGAGTTATTGAAAGTTATATAATGTAAATCATGCCCGTCATGTGTCGTTGTAACATATTTAATGATTACCTATATTAACTGTCATTTTCAGCTTAAAAAAAGTTGGTATTCGCCTAATGCATTCGAAAGGGTAAGCGATTAACCAGCAGGGTAAATCCGAGTTTTATCCATTGATATGGTCGATTATTGCTTGATAATAAGTATTACCGTGGTATCAACAAGTAATTAGCTGTAGCCAATATTGAGGTTGTAGACCAGGTAAGAATCCCGGCTCGTATCAATGTTTTAAAAAAAAAACTTATTTACTGTAGGATGTAGCTGTAGAGGTACGAGTTTAGAGGATCTGAAGGAGGAAGAACTACGGGTATATGCAAGGAAATTCAAGTTTCTCAGATATATTTAATGTATTCCCAAGTACATTTACATTCGTGACTTAATCAAAGAAATAAAACGTGTGACTCCGTCTGTCCGGATGAAGCCTCCTGGAAAGAACCTAACTGTTTTTCCAATAATACCTCTTTGACGTTCTAGAATTATTTTAAATGGTAGATTTGTATAGGTACGTTATGATTCTAGACCAACAAGGCAAGACTCATACCGTAACAACCTCTACAGTACCTACGAATTGTCATTAGATATGTAGCTGTAACAGTGAAGGAAAACATCGCGAGGAAATAGTTATAATCCCAACAAGGTCTAATTATCCCTCTTGATTGGAAGGTCAGATTGCACTCGCTTATGTAAAACGATTGCCTACGCCAAAGCGGACCCCGGGCTTGATCTTGGAAAACGCTAGAATGATGATGATGATGTTGAACCAAATGATTAATTTCTTTGATTCTAGCTTCCTTGTGATCCAAGCGACTTGTCGGTGCGGAGGCGGGACGCTAACAGAAAGTGTTAAGGCGCGGAGTAACCTCAAATGATAGGTTTTTAAACAGTAATTCTATGATTGCGATTAAGGCGATATTGTCAGTATTCCGTTAAGTGAGAAAACCTGTGCAACATTAGTAAACTCACATCAAAGAACAAATTATCACATAGGTACCGATCCCGCCTAGCGAAGTTAGGAATTCTTTGTTATGTCAGTATGTGTCCAGTCAAATAAATTAGTTATAACTGAATAGCTAGTAATACAAAGTAAAATAAGTTATGTACAGGAATTACATTAATGAAGAATCAGATTTAAAAAAGGTCTTACTAGCGTTTTACTTTCAATAGGACAAACCCTTTCTGATATGTGGTAAAGACTGAGTAGGTGCATCAGTGAACACACATAGAAAAAGTAACTGCATCAAATCGGAAGCCAAACGAGCGTCCATGGAATGATTTCTCGCTTGCCGAGAGTTTGGTAACGATTCATTTGAGAAACTCATTTGCTCGGAGCCTCCCGAGAACGGTCCTCATTTGCGTTTGAAGCTGGAGCGAGTGTAGTCTATCTACTCTTTTGATAAGTACGCCGCGTAACGAAGACACACAAATTATAGCAATTATTTTAATTGTGTGGTACCTAAGTTTTTATTCTCCAGTATTCGAGAAAGAAATGTGGTGTAGGTTCTCGTATCTACTTAAATTGCGATAGACTCGTATTTATGATAATTGTCTACATACCCGAACATAATATGTAATATATATTTGCGCACTGCCAAGATGGCTCGTAAAGTTATATTGTTAATTACCACTGTAGCCGAGCCGTATTAAAACATGCGACTTTAAATCTAGAGGTATTATGTTCAAACCCCGGCTGGCACGATATGGGTTTTTCCAAAAACTTGTATACGAAACATCATTGGATATTTACCTAACAGTGGCTTTTCAGTGATGGAAAACATGTGTTACTTCGAGTCTTGTTTTCCTTCTATCTGGGTGGGAAGGTCAGACGCCAGTCATTTTGGTAAAACTACTGCCTACGCCAAATAGCTGGGATTAGCTGCCAAGAGACAACACGCCAGGTGGATTAAGGATGATGAATTCTATTGGTAAAAGAGTTCTCGCTCTAACTTACTACTTATTAGTTTCTTAATATAGGTAAGATTTGAATAGTGAAAATGCCAAAAATCGATTTGTATCTTATAACGATTGTTTTGGTAAAGTAAATATTGTAATTTTAAAATGTACAATACTGTCTGCAAGAGTAAAACAAGTAACACCAAGCGTAACCACGGAAGATAACAACATTTTCTTACCCAAAGCTCAGACAAAACAAGTGAATTATCATTTTATTTCTCTGTAGAAAGCGTCTAACAAAGTTTTCTCGTTGCGTAACTACAAAAGACTGTTGAAATCTGCACTCCGCTTGCATCGTGAATCGGCAAGAATGCTCGACTGTTTGAGTGTGTAGGGGAGCAAGAGAATAGTGACATCTTCCCCACTTAGAGTTGTCGAGAAGAGATGACGACTCCTAAACAAAAGGTAAAAACGCCCGCGGCGGCATGCATGCTCCCTATGTCCTTCAATGTACGTTGCCCGCGGATATAGCGTTTGCGGTATTATGTCGCCTCTTTAGTGCAAGAACCGAAGGTATGAGTTGTTGATACCGCCAAAAACTTTATGATCGGGTTCGAGTTGGTAATCGCCTACAAGCGATTTTAAGCAAGTTATAAATCGAGGATGTATAACATAGCTTTTATCAGCCCCTACTCGATAATGGCACTATTAGTACTTGTCTACCCATAACTTACGGTGAAATGTAATGGCCAGTTAATTATTATCAAGACAGAGAAATTGTAAAATAATTTATATTATAACTAAATATTATCCATAACCCATTCAAGATCCATGACGCAACATATGCGCCACGCTTCTACGTGAGATCTCCGCTATAAGGCGGAAGAATGCTGCTACGCGCTACGGCATAGCACACGAATGAAACGTTAATGGCACTTTAATTGCTTTTTAATCATGATTAAGGGAACAAAGCTTAATATTTCAGTACTAGAAACCCACTGGTAGACGATCTGCTCCTACGATCTTGAAAAACTCGTAATGAAGTTATTATTAGTAGCAGTATCCACTACGAATATATATCGCTACGAAATCATTGGTACTGAAATTGTCAAATAAAATAATATTCAAATTTTAAAAAGTATTAAGCGTACAGATAAAATATCGCAAGATTTTTCCAGGGCGATATTGGTATAGGTAGTAATTAAAAGAATTTAATGTGTTGTACATTCGATTGTTTGTGTCGTATCAATAATATTGACGTAAGTCGATCTTATTGATCTGAACAAGAGTTCACCGACACGTGTATGTTTTATCGAACAAGAGATTAGAATGTTTATTCTGTAGGCTTTGTCAACAAGTGTTCCGGTAGAACGTAATGTACGAAAACATGTATTTAACGTATAAAAATACTTGACGAAAATTATACCTGCTTAGTATATATAATTCTTTACCTTAGGTTTTGAATAATGAAGGAATAAGGTCCTAGGTAAGACGACGAATTGCAATAAACTTTATTTCTGTTTGGTCGAATCGCCACGCTACGCCACGCCGCGATAAATGTTGTGAACGAATGATTTGACGAGAAATAAACGAAATTTGTCGGAGTAATGCCTTAACTACGATTTAAAAATAGAACTAGTATGAAATGAATGGGATTGTAAATAATCAGACGTTTATCCCACCGTTGACGTTTCATTTTAAAGAGCGCCAGATGACTTTGTAACTTTTTTAAACGTTAAGTAATATTAACGTCAACAAAAAGGCCTGAAGTGACCCAGCATTAAAGTCAGCTTATGACTGAGGGCGTGATAGATTGCCGGCCTGCCAAGGCTCGTTTATTTTTTATTAAATGCCTCGGCATCTGGCTTCAATTGCGGTAACAGCTTTTTGTACCTTTGCGTTCAATTCTTATGCAAGAATATCGTTATCAGCGTCATGATGTCATCCAGTACAATGAATACTATTATATTAAGCATTGTTCAAAAACACTTATTCAAAAAATATGATAGGAATTATAAAGTTGTTACATGTATATGTGAGAACTAAGAGTTTGTTTTGTTTCAAATCAAACAAAAATAGTTGCTGTAATAGTAGTAAAGTTATATAATAAATTGTAATGAGACCTCTACCCGTAAGCCTTATCGATATTTCACTTTATAGATTTTTTTTTTATTTGGGTACATGGCTCATGTACAAAAAAAACGGTCAAGTGCGAGTCCGGCTCGCGAACCGAGGACCGTACACAGATGTGTACTGGTTCCGACTGAATGAATGCAGGAAAATCTCAAAAACATGGTGTAGAAATTGAACGCCATTTTTTGCTTCTTTGCCGAATTTGAGCTACTAAAACACTTAGACGCACTTATATGGTGCTTTTTCAATGATAATTCTTTTTCACGTGAATGATTTCAATTTTTTTTTCTTTATTTTAAAGACGATATTTCAGTATAATCGCTTAGGAATTTATAAAACAAAAATACGTGCAAAGGTAAATAAATTACATAAACTTAGTATAGAAAGTAGTCTTTGAGATAATTAGCGATGTAACAGACAGACAAAAGGAAACCATGAGATTTTGTACTGTACTGTGTCCTTCAATAAAGGTACGCAATAAAGAGTATTTATATTGTACTGAATACACTTTTAAATGTCAAAATAAATAGTAAAGTAGATAAATATGCAAAATCATAAAAATATATGAGATTACAAAGAGAGAGAGGTTTTTTTTTATATCCGAGAGTAAATTGAAAGTTACCAATGTAATTCCTATTTTTAAATAGAAAATAAATTGTATGACATCTAAAAAAGGCAATATTCCACGACCAAAGTGGCAAATTACTCAATGAAGAAGTGTGTGTGTATGGAATTAGTATGGAACGTTTTCAGTGCACGGCAGCTATGTTGTACGTCAACTCTCATTTTTGTCTGTTGTGTTGCTTCCTTAAATTGTAGTTGATCCCAGACAAACATTAGATCCTCTTTAAAAATTATTTTGTGTGTAGTGCGTGTCGAACTCCGCACATTTGGGGTTCAGAACAAACCACAAAATTAAGTTATTTTTAATAGGAAAAATAAGGAAATCTTAATGAAAAAAATCTGATTTCTCAATATATTAGTATTTGTTGGTAAAATATACCTAAAAATACGAATTTCAAGTTCATAGGTAAACAGTAAGATAAAAAAATCTTCGGAACAAATTTTGTAAAAATTTTATGCTTCTCATTCCTTTGTTTTTAAATATTTAAAAAAATTACAGTATTTATCTACTCAATGAGCTCTAACGAATATATTCCAGTTAAACCTACAAAATAGAAATCATATACGTTGTTGTCAATATTTTTTTATGAAATTATATCAGACCAGTAAATTCATTAGCATCTTGAGATTTACAAGAACTGACTGGTTTCTAAGGAAAAAATCAACCTCAAAAGATTTCTACCTCTAGGTATTGTTCGGTTATTACGCCAAAATATTTCATAAACTATTCTATATATTTGCTACTGTTACAGAACGAGTCGTCACGTACATAACATAAGTCAGTTTTCAGACTCTGCGGCATAAATGAAACCGTAAATTCTGGTCCAACAGTGTCCATTGTTCCGGCGGTGCCGCAAATTCTTCCACTTAAGTTTGGGCGCAAAACAAATGTGCGCTAGGGCCTGCCGCTATGTTACGATAGGGCTGGCACTTTGGTTGTTGGTTAGTCGATGATTTACGCCGTGCGGCAGGTTTATAAACTACTGAGCCGATTGAAGTTAGGATTGACAACTACTTATTTTCTTATGCTATATGCAAGTATCAAGTGTGTAGTAGTTACTCTAGAAAAAACTATAGTCTGTATAATAAGGCATCTGAAGTTTTGTAAGATTTCACTTTCTAATTTATTTTCATTCTTAAGTTATTCCTCGATCTCATTTACTTGCTTGCTGTTATTATTAAGTTTCTAAAAATATCTAATAAAAATACAAAATCAGTACAGTTAGAGATGTATAAGGTGTCGAGTCTTATTAAACAAAGAGTATAATGAAATTAATATAATATCCCAGAGATGTACATGATCTCTGAGCGTCAATATTAAGACTAATTTAATATTTTTTGAGATGTATATGGTCTCTAAGTCGCTGATAATAAAAGCGAATCCACAGATGGTTCGGTATCGGTTTAGTAAGGCTACTATTAATGAAATATGATATTTTCGCCTTATGGATCCCGTACCCAAAAGGTCAAACGGGTACTCTATTACTATTAAGACTGCGCTGTCCGTCCGTCTGCCTGTCTGTCGGTCTGTCCGTCTGTCACCAGGCAGTATCTCACCGAACCCTCTCTCTCTCTCTCTGAACCGTGATAGTTAGACAGTTGAAATTTTCACAAATGTTGTATTTCTGTTGCTGCTCTAACAACAAATACTAAAAAACAAAAAAAAAAATATTTATACAACAAACGTGATTTTTTTGCCGTTTTTATAGATAATGGTACGAAACCCTTCGTGCACGAATCCGACTCGCATTTGGCCAGTTCTTCCCAAGATCATATATTATGGCAACCCTAGCGCCCAACTTAGGCGACCGTAAAACGACATTGATAAGTGTTCGATGCGACACGTCTCTATTTGGTCCGGATGCGAGATAAGAGCTAACATAACTCTGCCGAATTGCACGAAATCCAGTTTAATTCGGGCCATCTACGTTTTATTGCCGCCATTTTGAAATGTGTTGAATCCATTTTAATTCAAAAACGAAAAGTAATATTTGGGGAATCAAAAGCGTAGGCAGCGCGATTTTGATTGTTCTGGAGTCGCAAGTGTCCAATGGCTACGGTGTCTGCTTGCTATCACGGAGGCCATATACCTGTTTTCCACAGTCGTGGTATACCAATAACAAAAGTATCCATACTATATAATATCATAAATACGAAAGTGTGTGTGTCTGTCTGTTACCTCTTTAAACCGCTAAACCGATTTAAATGAAATTTGGTCTGGAGATAGTTTGAGTCCCGGGACGCACATAGGATACTTCTTATCCCGGAAATCATTCCGTAAAGGGGTGGAAGTTTGCATTGACAGCAGACTACAGAACCGTAAAATTATACACAATCATATTGGGGCAGCAATATTACTCGACTGCCCGGAATTCCCTATTTGAGTTTACATGCGTAATTTTATTTATTACATCACTTTGAACGCCCCGTTGCACGAATCAGGCAGCCAGTAGCCAAGCAACTCTCGTCACCGCTAAAGCGTATGCCTTCCATCTAATTGAGTAGATGTTTCTGGCCCAATGGTTCGAACACGTCGCGCAGTGCTACGGGCCGTAGAGCCGTAGCGTAGCCGCAGAGACAGTCTTGTACAAACATTTGTTTAGCACACTCAGGATTCTCAGGCGCGCTGCACTTAATTGTTAATGTTTGTGGGTACTGACGAATTTTCGATAGCCAGTAGCGATTCTGTCAACTAAGTATTAGCACATTCAGTGCAAGCGGTTTCATAACGCTACGCGCTACTGAAAATTTTGAATAACTTACTTGCAGTACAATAGGGTTCTTGAATTTTTTTAAAATCTGTTTTAATAATTAAGAATATCTTAAATAAAACTTTAGCAATAGAAAAAAATTATTTAAAGTTTTGCGCCACAAAGTGCTTCTGTGACGTCACGCTGTTATAAATGAACTAACCTCTTCGCGTGACTCTTCGAAGGATTATATCTCAACTAGCAAAAACGATTTTGACAGCAGCTGTTTCTGTAGCGATATAACGTCATTAGCATCATGGAGTCGTTTGGAAGCTTAAACTTATTAAAATCATATTTAATTATTTTCATCGAAATGAAACTATTTATTTAGGTTTCAGGAGTTATAACCTACTTTCAACAATACGTTTTATAATCATTAAATATTGACGTTATGTTTGTTATAACAGGCTGCGAAGTATCACTTATCGGGTGCATCGCAACGAGCGGGCCATAATTGAATTTCATACAACAGTACCGGCCTAGGCCGGCAAAGTGACCGTCTTTTGTTTCCGGGGAACGCCGGGCCTCGTCACGCCCCGGAAACAAAAGACGACGACGGTCGCCGGTTGCTGCAGCGCGTATTTTTATTAATACTGAATCCTTAGAATATCATTTCAAATTTTTACATAATTTTCAAATTTCAGTGCATTGTTTGAGAAAAACACTATACAAGCCGGCGCGATTCTCGGCCTCGTATCTCTAGACCTATAACTACTCGGCCGGCAATCCCGTATTTCGCGGCCTCTATAGGAATGTACTATTGATGTGTTATGTAACGGAATCTTGCTAGGAGCAGAGCGCAATCCTTGCACTTTTTACTACTTACCTATACGTATTACGTACAGAGATTATTCCATAAAGGCTTCTAATGATAGAACTAAAAGGTAATTTTAGCATCGTAGTTAAATTTGCCTCGGAGCGGTTATTTGTACTTCTACCAAATTTCGTACAGTATCAAAATACCGGAGAGAACGTGAATAACCAACTGTTATTTTATGATTCCTCACATCCTTTGAGCCCGAATGTTACTGTTTACTAAGAATTACATTCAAATATAGGTACGGTATAGTTTCAGTTTGAACACATATTCGGCAGAGCGCGATGTTCACTGTATTCGTAATACCTCCACTTAGTTATAATACCGCGAGAATTAAAATAGACGAATGTGTGGTATGGCAGAAATTGGATCGCAATTACGGCGTTTTGGATTTGCATGAGCTTGTGCGCCGAGCGGCGTCCGTTTTAACGGATTAATATTTATCAAATTAAAGTTTCGACTTAGCAGCGAACAACAAACGCTAGCTTATCCCTAGTTTTGTGAAATTAAAAGCACATTACTTATACGAGTATTATTAGGTATATTCTCGTGCCGGTCCTTCCTGTCAACTAACTAGGTTTACTATGTCTGCATCCTGCGAAAACCCGGTAAGGAGGTCTACACCCACCTCAAGTGGTACCGACCATCATCATCATCCTAGCGTTATCCCGCTACAGTTGCATCCTGAAGGATGCCCGGGGTCCGCTACCTAAACCCAAGATTTGGCGTAGGCACTAGTTTTTTACGGAAGCGACTGCCATCTGACTTTCCAATCCGAGGGGAAACCAGACCTTATTGGAATTGGGCTTGTCAAGTGAGTAGGCAACTTGACTGTTAGAAGTTCTCAAGCTGCCCGAAGGCCTCTAACTTGGCTTACCGACTGCTATCATAGACAGCAGCCGGGATCAATGGCTTAACGTGCCTTCCGAAGCACGGGAGTGCTCAGTTAATAACCACTCAAAGCGGTCACCCATTCAATAACTTACCTAGGCCGACGTTGCTTAACCAGCATGCGGTACGCGGGCGCCACGGGGCCGCGAGCGCTCCTGCGGCTCCTCAAGTGGAACCGACCGATTGGTCTTTTGTCGGTACTCTGAAAAATCCTGGAAAAAATGCTCGTCAATAGAATAAAGTGGCACATCCTCCCGGCCCTGAACAAACGTCAGTATGGATTCATGCCCCAGAAGTCAACGGAAGACGCCCTCTATGACCTGATGAAATATATAAAAACATAAGTGGAAACGAAAAAACATTTGACATTGAGGGGGCTTTCGACAACGCCTGGTGGCCGAAACTGAAAACTCAACTGACAAAGAAAAGATGCCCGAGAAACCTCTACCGCACGGTATGCTCCTACCTGGAAGACCGTGTGATGAAGGTACACTATGCAGATGAGGTCAGCAAAAAGCCAACAACAAAGGGATGTGTCCTAGGATCTATAGAAGGCCCAATCTTCTGTAATATAATTCTGGACGACCTCCTACAGGCACTTAAAGACACGGATGCCCATTGTCAGACATTCGCTGATGACGTCACCTTCTTGTTCTCCGGCAACGACTCAGGCGCCATAAAAGGACAAGCTGAAAGGACTCTCTAAAAAGTGGTCGAATGAGGCTCTCAAAATAAGTTATACTTCACTGCTCATAAAACTGGAACTAGCTAATAACAAAAAAACTGAAATGGGACCCTATTCAAATCGAAATGGCTGGAACCGAAGTGGAGCTTCTTGACGAAATCAAACTGTTGGAACTTACCATTTACCGCAAACTAACATTCAACGCATATGTAGCAAAAACGTACCAAAAGACAACGGATATCTACAGACAACTGGCGTGCGCGGCAAAGGTAACCTGGGGTCTCAACAGCGAGATAGTGTAAACCATTTACATGGCGGTGATAGAGCCGATCCTACTGTATGTTTTTGATCCTACTGTAGTGCTTGGCCAACAAATTGATGCTGCGGAACCAGCTAGAATCGATACAGCGTAGTTTTGCCAAGAAGATCTGCAAGGCATACAGGACGGTCTCTCTGACATAGGCGCTGGTCCTATCGGGAACCCTCCCTTTGGATCTGCGCATTCACGAAGCGGCAAAACTCTATGAGACCAAGAGGGGTTACAGCGAGGATCACATAACACCCGGAAGAGAACTCGAGAATAAGACCGATGCAATGGAGAGACCGCACCCATCAAACACTGTCACTATTAACTATGCATGCCTGGAGGAAAAGGTCGATAAGACAAGAAACCATCGAAAAGTGGCAGGTTCACCCTTTTTATCCCATTCGGGGAACAATTTAGAAAAACGCTGAAACATGTTTTGTTGTATTTAAACAGAGAGTCTGTATACGAAGTTTAAATCTCGCACTTCAATAAAGATTTGCCCCCGTACAAAATTTGAACCCCCTTTTCACCCCTTTATGGAAGCAATTTAGAAAAACACAGAATTTATTATTGTTATATTTAAACAGAGAATCTATATTCCAAATTTCAAGTTTCTAAGTCCAAAAAATTACGTTCCCCATACAAACTTTCATCCCTTGTTTTATGAGAAGAATTCATATTATGTATGAGAGAAAAAAGGCGTCAAATTATAAAGACACGGATCAGATGGTTTACTGCGAAGGCGAAATGCGAACCGAAAACAATGTAGGTATCTCTTTGTCTGTTGCACTTGCATTTGAATAAGTACATTGGCGATAGCAAGTAGCAACACCGTGCGTGTCAAAGAAAATATAATCACTACGGTAGCGTAAAAAGCTTAATTTCCGGGCCTAAGTTCGGATCCCTTTACATGGTGATTATTATCACAATCACAACACCTGGGGTGTCAATATAATGAACTTTGTTTTTATTTTGCTTCAATATTTATTAATACGAGTATATCATGTGATATTAATCACAGTATAACGGGCCCCTTTTATTAACATTACACTTTTGGCGGAAAATGTTCAGTTTGTGGGTAGAGAGTAGTAGAGATAGAGATAAGAGACCTAAAGTGTTCTTTATGTAAGTGAATAGTTTTTAAGAGGCGAGATTTTTAATTAAGGGATGAATTTCGAAAAATCCTTTCTTATCCCTATCCTACGTTATTATAAAAGTAACCGACTGTGTAAAAATCAACTTTCTAGCGTTAGTAGTTTCGGCTGTGCGTTGATGAGTCAATCAGTTAGGACTTCTTCTTTATATATTATATATAGATGGTACGGAACACTTCGTGCGCGAGTCCGACTCGCACTTGGGCGGTTTTTAGGGTTCCGTAGTAAACAAGGAACCCTTATAGTTTCGCCATATCCGTCTGTCCGTCCATCCGCCGTTTAGCTCAGTAACCCCTAGTACTAGAAAGCTGTAATTTTGCATAAGTATACATATCAATTACGTTGACAAAATGGTAGAATAAAATCTTGAACAACATTTATTTAGGGTACTTCCCCTACACGAAACGTAGCGGTGCAACTTTTAGAGGTCCGTACCCAAGGGGTAAAACGGGACCCTATTACTATGACTTCGTCGCTGTCCGTCCGTCTGTCACCAGGCTGTATCTCATGAACCGTGATAGACAGTTGAATTTTTCACAGATAGTGTATTTCTGTTTTTCCGCTATAACAACAAATACTAAAAAGCATAATAAAATAAATACTTAAGGGGGCTCACATACGAGAAACGTGATTTTTCCCCCGTTTCTATATATAATGGTACGGAACCTTTCGTGCTTCGGGCCGGTGTTTTTTCTTCCAAATCCCATCGCGTGGAATTTCATTGTTTAGAGCTCATTGAGTAGATAAATGTTATATTTTTTGTTTAAAGACATTGGGGAACAAAGAAATTAAAAGCCACCAAAACAAGCTTTCTGTACAAAAAAAAAACCGAACATATTTTTACTTCCTGCTGACCTATAAACATCAAATTTCGTAATAATGTTTACTATTATACATGTTTTACCAACAAATACTAAAATAATGATAAATATTTTTTTTCTTAGAATTTTCCTTTTTATCCTATTAAAATCATCATAATTTTGCGGTTGATTCGGAATCCGAAACAGTGTACTTAGATAAAAAAAAATCTCTCCCCTCATTAGCTGTATGGGAGCCAGCCTTAAAGACATTTAAAAATAAATTTTGAAAATTTGTATGGCTTTGGGTCGACAAGATGCTCATACTATGAAAATTTGACCGTTTGGCTGTAAAGCCAAACAGAAATGGACGGACGGACGTGCGACTGACAGCAATAGGGTTCCGTTTGGACGTTTCGGGTACGAAACCCTAAAAAAACTAATTATCTGGGAGCTAATGAAAATGCTATCTTCAATAGGTTAAAATATTAAAGTTCCCGTTAAACCGTCTGTCGCCGCGGCGCACGTTACGTTTGCGATAAACTTTTTTGATATTACTCAGCACCCGTTGCACGTAAATCTGCCCTCACAGTGGCCCCGGCAACTTTTTCAATTTAACAGGTAAGGATAAATCGTTCATTCTTTTTATTTGAACATAGAACTGATATAAACTCCCTTAAAGTTTCTTTTGGCGGGGTAGTCGATATTGTTTGTTTCCCGTTAACTTGGAGGATCTTTTTTCCCTGGAACAGAGATTCAATTGAATTTCGATCCAGATTGTATGCTGCGAGAGAACTGACGATTCAAAGATTGTAGTTCACAGGTACATTGAGTAGGTATTGTGAATTGAAAAGTTGTAGCTATTACAAGCCTAACTTTTCAATTCACAATACCCACTCAATACGTATGAATGGGAGCGTCAGTGATGAACCAGCGTCGCATTCTTTATGGCCCGAATCATTAAAAGTTTTATCCGACACAGATACACTTGCTACGCGACTGTATTGTTGCGTGCCTTTGGATGCTTTGAGAATGCAAAACATTTCTAGATAGCGCTTAAACGTGTCCCATATTCCATTAACCACCTCTTTTTATTTTTAATGTTTTGTTCACGATAAATAAAGTTAAGCCTTTTGTGAATTTAAAAATTGTTCACGATAAGCAATTAAATAGACTTTAATGGCAAAAAATTGAGCAAATCATATTTTTTATTTGGAAATAAAGCCTATTCTATGTTGAGCTTACTACACCTGCCATTAAAATCCAGGAATCTTTAATGATAAATCATACATGATAAATTAAATTGAAGTATTGAATTTTTGTGTTGTTTGCGTATATAACTTTAGTGTGTACTTATAAATATGACAGTACATCAAATTTGTCTATTGTGTATATAGAATTAATATTAGTCAAATGTATTACTCTGATATTTAGTGATAATTCTTTGTACAGGTAGTACCACTGGAGTTGAGGTCACGCACACAACAACATGTCATGTAATGACAGCGGGATTTTGAAATTACTATTTTTCGTACCCATAGCAAGTTCAACAGTAAATTGCATGATAGACCAAAAAGCTTCACTAAACTATTTTGTTAATTATCATTTACAACAAATACAAAAATACATTGAATTGAAACAAAACAGAAAATAAAATATTTAGATCTATTTTATTTAAATATTTGTAGATACCGATGTAAGTAGTTTTATGTAAATAAATGAGTCATATGATTAAATAAAGGCCAGGTATGTTTATTTTTTAACGGCTTTTACAGCTATTAAAAATATGTATATATTTAAGGGTTGTTATTTACATTCACTCATTCATTTTTTTCATTCGCTTTTTGTGCAATCTGTACTTCATGTAGCTGTGTATGTAATCATTCATCTCATCTGTCGTAGTACATACTACCTATAGGTATAGTGTTAATTTTGGTTTCTCCTGTCAAATATGACTGTACAAATATTGTTACCAATAAATAATTTAAATCTGAATCTGTGCTTTTACGGTACACATATATACCTACGTGTTTCGTCTCATT
Organism: Epiblema foenella; assembly: GCA_963556455.1. Classification (NCBI taxonomy): domain Eukaryota; kingdom Metazoa; phylum Arthropoda; class Insecta; order Lepidoptera; family Tortricidae; genus Epiblema; species Epiblema foenella. Next base: position 14,846,004 of record OY747102.1, read on the forward strand.
CTTATTAAAAATGGCATTTGATATAAACGCTACGCAATTAACCTGATATTGATAGTGTTATACAATTTATATCTTTGCTAAGACATCGTTTAAACACTAAATTGAAATACTTAATCCTATCAAAAACATAACATGTAAAAAGAAGCAAGGCTCGCAACGCAGTTCTTCTACAATGAAAAAGTTTTGAGATATAATAGTAAAACCAAGTCGGTTATTTTTAGTCAGTATCGGGGGAGGAGTGTCCACAAAACTCGATTTACACCGTCTTGCCTATTATTTAACCTTGGAGGAACACATTTTATATTTATCGAATAAAGATTAAGCCTAATTAGCTCCAGATTGCCAAGCAAATTAGATTTGATGCTCCACTAATAACTATGGAACATTCTGTCTTACATGACATGTTATAGTGACCACATACACACTCGCGCGCAAACGCGCACACACACAAAACGCACACACACGCACACACGCACGTATGCACGCAAGCACGCCAGCACTCACGAACGCACGCACGCACGCACGCACGTACGCACACATACACATACACACACACACACATACACGCACGCGCGCACGCACGCACGCACGCACGCACGCACTCACGCACGCACGCACGCACGCATGCACGCACGCTCGCACATACAATAACAAAGTGTTTTACTACTAATACCTAAACCATTGGATGCCCATATCCAAACCTGTATCCATACTCTTATTTTACCTCTATTTTACACATACTTACATCCGTACTCATATTTTATACTTACATCGTATAGTGCCACTGTACCTACCTTGTTATTACTATTTGCAGGAACTACAAAAATAACTTTGTATTGTATGTATTTGTATAGGATTACAAACTTACTTATTATGCAGTTTGTATATCTCTTAAACGTGACTGGAATTAGAATATTTTTAGGTTTTTTATGGCCTATCAAGGCAAAATCTAATTATATTTAAAACTTGAAGTTTGTGAGTCTGCTAGAAGTACATTAAACTTATGATAATCGATCAGTCAGTTAGTATGTCAGTGACAAAACCAAGGAACTTTGACGGGTCATAGATCTTAACGAACAAGTTCAAATTAAATTTTATTGAAAATGTGTTTAAGTCATACTATGTTCTATATTCTACTGTTCAGGGTTCTGGCATTAGCCAGCACAAAATTAGAGGATGTTGAAAATGGCCTTCAAAAAAGGCTCCGCGGCAGAAAGGGCGGTTCATGGCTCCGAGAAAAGGATGGTACGGCCGTACCTCTTTGTTGTGCTCGACTAGGATATTGTTAGTCTCATTCGACCTTTCATTAATAAATAACTTTTGTCTACTAAATTATACCTCAGCTTTTATGAACACAGACAATATCATTAAGCGGCAAAAAGTCACAGATGAGATTTCAATTACTTCATATTCAAAGGAAGAAGCTGTCATTCGTTAAAGGTTGAATTTGAGACGGCATTTTCCAGGGAAGGGCAGCCTTTCAGGCAGATGACAATGCAGCCTGTCGGTGGACGGAACCCTATTGTTACACTCGGAAGCCATTACTGACATTATTCAAAGGGGCATTTAAATTTTTATATTGAAAGCTGTTTGGACATTTTTTATCAAACGGCAATATCTATTGATTTTATCGGTGTTTTCATGAGAGATTTGTTAAGATAACAGAAAAAAGAAACCTAATGTTCTATTGTTGGTATGAAATATGCTATTTTTTACCCGACTACGGCAAAGCCAAAGGGTACTTTTTAAATGAAGTTTCATGTACGTACTTATTTTTTATTTTTTTTTCAATAAATTATAGCAGATTTGTAATGTCCTTCGCCTAGAGCGGACCACACATATCCTTCTCCCTTAAGGGTTTCGTAAAGGTTTCCTAACTAGCTCAGGGTTAGAAGGGCTGGACACAGGGTTTAGGTACCAAACACAAATTGACGTTCTTGCGAAATGGGTTCTTGCTGCCCCTTAATTAATAATAACAAAACTTTATCGAAATATCACGGGATACTGCGGATAGCTACTTGGGAGTCCGGCAGGCTAATCACGTAACTTTATGTACTAACGGTAGATAGATTTTACTGTCAATTTTCGACCGTTCGAACGCCTGTCAAAAATTCGCACCAGGTAACTTTATGTACTAACGTTAGAAACACCGTTTCGTACCGTACCGTTCACAAGGTGAATGAGATTCGACGTTCTGTTATTGCAAAGGTGATCCAATGAACGAATGGTTGTTCCTTCCAATGTTTTGCACAAATTTACTATCATAATAACCCAATTCAAAGCACTTTATCTAAAATTAAGGAAAAATGTGATCTTGATAAATGAACACGAGTTATTATATTTAAATCACAAATACTAAACATGCAACCGATAAACACAAAACGCATTATTACAGAGAGAGTATGACAGAAAGACAAATGTAAATGTGACGATGTAAAACCTTTGTAATATTTCAAATTATTTTCTTTTAATAAGTCTTTAAATAATATCGGTACAAATAAATATATCAATTTATATTGTATCATTTAATAATATTTATTTTAAAGAACTAAATGCCATCTAGTATCGAATAGGAGAACTTGTTGACAGTTAATTCACTTGCATTCCATAATATTGACATCTAGTATGCAGTAGGAGAACTACCAGGCAGTAAAATAATGTTGGCTATACACCGAAGCCTAGACCCGCACCGAATTATAAAATGAAAAGTGTGGTGAAATTGCATTATCATAACAATATTATTATTGCAATAATCTTATATCGGTATAGTCTTTCAAATCAGTCCAAAAAGGTTCAAATTTTAAGAATTGTAGGCATAACCTGCCTATTTTAGTTAACCGTTTAATCGCCATGGGTCATGTACGGCAGTGATCCCTACAAACAAACTCATTTTCCATAAGAGATTGTATATGAACTTTAGTGTAAAGCACGAAGGTCACTTTGACAACGTACGTGACACCACACCACACCACACCACCAGGTAAGCAGGTAACACCTATAGGCGTTTTTGTCATATCAAGAGGGTTAATCTACCTACGTCCCCAAACAGAAATGAAACGAGCATTTATATTTCCCAAATTTAATACATAATAGCTCTGGACGTTCCTTGAATATCCACAATAGACAGAATGTTCTCTATAATTCAATCGGATCCGACATCAGTGTACACTAAGTAGGTACATGAAGGCAAAGGCGTCCACTATCGGCACGGCACGGCAAAGGGCTCCTCAGCCTCACACATTAGACTAGCGGGATAGACAATGCATGCCAAAGGTGTGCTTGGGAATGCCGAGGAATGCTCGGCATGCCTAATGAGGCCTGGGCATGCCTAAGGACGTCTCGGCAACCCCGGCAATCCTAACCACATCTTGGCGTGCCCGAGGAGGAATCCCTTGGCGTGCCAATGCCGTGCCAATAATGGGTGCCGGGCCTAAGGATTTGACAAACTTCTGACAAATTGAAGGTCACACTGTAGGCTTGCCTAATTATTGCTTCATGACTTTACTTCGTCATGGTCCATAATGATAAACTAAAAATCATTCTTTGCCCGTGGCCCTACACCGTTAGTCCTAATAATTGTACCACAGGTAATTTTCTTTGTCCTTGGTTCTATCAGTCTGACCATAGACACCTAGTATTCTCCAATATGTTTGACTGTCTGTTTAACCAGTTGAACATATTGTATAACTTTCCTTCAATTTTTAAAAAGTAGTCGAGCAACTTGTTACTTAAAAATGCAATAAGTTCAATTACAGTATTATGACGTTAAATAAAATGAACTATTCTTACGATACATTTCAAAACAATAGAGGAAAGTTGTCCAATATGTTCAACTGGTTAAACAGACAGTTTAGTATATTGGAGCAGAGGCCTAGCATTACCCGTATTCCATATATCTCTACCACTACATTTACCCTGGTAGCTTACCGTTAGATTTCCCTCCTTCCACTTGGTGCCTAAGCCTATGATTCCATGGAATTGCAACGTAATGTTTTTGTCGCTATGCTCCCATGGTATCATTAGATGTATTTTGATGCCGTTTGGCTGCCATAACATCCATTGATAACTAAATATTTTTCCGTCATGCTTCCATGCAACTGCCCTGTGGGATCCAGCGGTGGTACTTTTCCTCGTCTCTCCCAAGCCACTGCCCAACGGGATCCAGGGATAACGTTATTCCTCCTGGTTCCCATACCGCCGATTTTCCCTCTTGGCTCCCATACTGCTGCTGTTTGGGACCCAGGAATTTGTTTTCCTTCTGGCTCCCATACCGCCCACCAGGGTAGGCAGAGGTGGCTGCATGCCAGATATACAATAGCTTCGACTACTCCTACTACCGATATCTTTATATGAAAGTAAGGGAATGAATATATTCCTGGGTGCTATTGAGCTGTGGCGTGGCTTGGGAGTGGGAGCCAAGATATCTGGGATACCAGTATGCAATAAGTTCCATCCTATCCTTACCTGTGATTTCTAACATCTCCCCCGGAGGGTCGCTACAAATGAAACTACTGACGTCCACCTACATCTGTTAAGGGTGGTCATTATAAAAGTAGTACGTTTGACGACCATCCTTAAAAAGAGGTGTAGGCAGGACGACGAGCGAAGCTAGGAGGAGTGTTCGTAAAACTGTGCGACCCGACAAGTTGCAAATAAAATGGTCGTTAGAAAAGACTGTTCGGTTCAGGTGCTTCGCCGGCCGCTGCCGCGGCACGGTCGCTTTGCTTGTAATGTCGCAGTTGTACCAACACTTTTTCTAGCTGCGCTCGTTGGCACACTGGCAAACAAGCCTATTACCCGAGGTCCCACCAACATGTCCCCCTTGTGGATCCACGGGTATTTTTTTTGACCCGTTGTCCTACCGCTCTAAATAGTGTTCTTCAGTGGGCCTACGGGCAATTTATTTTTACCATAGTCCCACTGCACTACGTATTCGACTCTAATGCAGCGAAGCGAGGAGTGTTTAAACAGAACTATGAGCCTACAGAGCCGGCGAAGCGCCAGAACCGAACATTCGTTACAATTGGTTAGGTCAGAAATATTACTTGTTCGCAGTTCTACCAAACAAAATAGCTAGTTTTTAATTAATGTTTACCGCTTAATGCAGTGGGACCGTGGTAAAAATAAATTGCCCGCAGACCCACTGGTGAATACTGTTTATAATGGGACGACAACGGGTCAAAAACAATTACCCACCAGGGGGACATGTAGACCCACCTGCGAACACTGTTTCGAACTGTAGGACGACGGGTCAAGAACGACGGTAGGACAACGGATAAAACAAATACCCGTGGACCCACCAGAAGGCCTTCCTTAACCGTGGCACCATCAGATAGTACCATTGATGGTTCTATGGTTCTTTTTTTGCTATGGTAGCATTAATGGTACAAGCGAAGTATTTTATTGCCGTGGTATCTGGTATAATTGATGGTAATACGGTAAAATAAATGTTTACTAGTACCATTGCGTTGCAATTATAATGGTCAATGATCAGCCAGTCAGTGACAAAACTAATGAACTATGACCTGCAATCGTTCAAAAACAACAAGTTCAATTGAATCTTATAATAGAAAATGAAATAAATTATGAATGGAGCTTTAGCCAGCACAAAATTACAAGAGGCTGAAAATGGCCTGAATGGCTTCGAGAAATGGATGGTAATAGCCGTGATTTTGTATTGCTCGACTTGGCTAAATAATAATATATGCAGTTATTAAAATAAGATCTTTAAATTATATGTAACCATTATCTACATGACTGTTAATTAATTACCAAATTGTCTACTATCCAGTACCACGGGTAACAAAAAATAATATTAGCCGTAGTACCATTGTTGTTACAATCTGATGGTACCACGGTTAAGGAATGGTTGGTGGGACCACGGGTAATAGCCAAATAATATCCCTACCGGTAGAGAAGAAAGTAAAATGTCCACATTTCTCTAACAGACGGGATGTGTCGGTAGTGACATATGGAATAAGGGTAAAGAACGACTATTTTCGGTAAGAAATACGTCGGATCCTTCATACCTTTAAAAGTATTTAAATCCTTTTTTATTAGGGATCTTTCTATAATAATAAACCAACACATAAATAGCATTTATTACTACCTAAATAAGCAAGTACCAAAAATAACGGGTACACTTTGTATCGATTTTTCTATGGAGAAAGTATATACCCATTACTATTGCTCTTGAATGTATAAAGTATCGTTACGTTCTGGGTCTGCCGCGATGATTTGAACGTTGCGAGGAAGACCGTAGCAAGTCATAATTTGTAGTAGTAAACCTTCTGCTTGCAGTTTTCAAGCATTCCTGAAAAAAAAACATGATCTGTAGAAGTTGCTTTGTAAACTGAATTGTACCTATTCATATACATCATTTTACAATCCGAAATTATTATAACAGTAATATGTAAACTGACATAAGTATAAGGTACGAAGAGCTACTCAATAGAATAGAGTTAGAAGTTATTTACTGAAATTGCGAGGCATCTGGTTCACGTAACGGGTGACCGAAGACCTAGCGACTTCCTCGCAGAACGTATCAGCATTGCGATGTAGCGAGGAAATACCGCAAGCATCCTCGGTACGCCTCCCTCAAGGGCCTGTTTTAGATTGAAGATAGTTTTAATATTATTTGTTATGTATTACACTATGTATAGAAACTAGTGCCTACGCCAACTCTTAGGATTAGGTAGCGGACCCCGGGCATCCTTTAGGATGCAACTGTACCGGAATGACGCTAGGATGATGATGATGATGATTGTTGTTACGTATTCTTGTATGTATTTTCTTGTCACTGAATTATAAGAATACTACTACATGACGACCTCGAGCGGTAAGTTCTAGTGTGGGAAGGCCACAAGCCAGATGGTCGGACGACATCAAGGCGTCCAGAAGTGGATGCAAATATGCTGCAAGAGAGAGAGAGAGAGATGCGACAAATCCTGTTAAAGATGTCTTCTTGCCGTCAGACATAGGCAGGCCATAAGCTTCAAAACACTTGATGATTGAGTACTACTTTCTTTCTAAGCTCAAGGCACAATTTACTCTCATTCTGCAGGCTTCTGAATAATATACATATAGATATCAATATCAATATATTATAGCTTAACCTTTAGCTGACGTTGTTCTCTTGCAAACTTCTATCGTATTTCAGAGCTAAAAAAATTATTATGTTAGTCATATCCTGTAATATTATACGTTTAGATCTGTACCTAATCCACGTAGCATATTATAGAATTACTTGTCTGTAACACTCAAACATATTATTTTATTTTTCTTTTTGTTAAACATTTAAACTTTAATATAAAAATATATATAGTCAAATTTTGTTAAAATCTTTTGGAACCATATGATAAAACACAAATCAGTTCATCACCCGAGCTAGTGTAGCCGAGCGGTGAGACACTTCACTTTCAATCTTAAAACTATATGATATTTCGTTTAATATGTAACAATGGCGCTTCAGTGAAGGAAAACATAGTGAGGAAACCGATCAAATCCCAACAGAGTCTAGTTTTCCCTCTGCTTTGTAAGGTCAGATGGAATTCGCTTTAGTAAAACTAGTTCCTAAGCCAACTCTGGGGATTAGGTGTCAAAGTGGACCCCAGGATCCTTAGGGCACAACCGGAAAGATGCTGTAAGGATAATGACCCACGATTTGTTAAACATTTTGAGCAGCATAATACTGGAGAAATATGCTACTCCTTGGAGAAGCCATAATAATAGTATATAATATAGCAATAACACATAATTACTAACACATGAGGCGTTGTGTTCCTGGCAACCAAGAATGCCAGAGCTTCAGAGGTGGAGCTGTATTGAGAGCGACGGACGCCATATTTTAGCTGAAAAATAGTTACAATAGTTAGTAGACATACCAAGTATGATATGAACGATACCGCGCAGAAAAGGCGCTTTTATATTTACTTTACCGTGGTCGTACAATGTCAGCACTCTGAATCCTCATAATTATGAGGATATTGGTTGGGCAACACGTTTGTGCGATTCAATACATACTTACTTTCATACCTATTGGTTAAAATAAAGTTTAACAAAAGCAAGGAGAAGAATCTCCTTTTAAGTAATAAATGTACTTGTGTCAGGAGACTACGCTCGCCCAAAAACCATGTAAGGGGTATCTACAATACATGCATACAAACCTCATGACCTTTTTATTTCAACAAAAATTATAATTATACAAACTCTTCGCATATTCAATATTTTGAGAGAAAATCTCTAATACCATGGACTGCAAGGCGAACAAACCAGTCCATCCAGCTACGTTAAGCTGTCGACTATCGACAGTATGTCAGGACCGCATCCTCATATATATTTCGAACACCTCTCACGACGTTCTTCGGATAGCCAGTAGATAAATATTATGACGGAAAAAGTTGAGGGCCAGAGGTCCCGAGGCAGACTACCCGCTAGACGGAATACCCAAATCACTGGTGGTGTCCTGTAACTACTTATATCTGCACGAGGCCATCCATAAGGTGGGTGACAGGAGCCTATGGAGGAGTCTGGTCAGCAAGAATTGGACATTATGTCCTCAGCATTGACGGAACGACCGATGATGATGATGATGATGTGCCGCATCCACGTTGTGCGGAAAACTAACTTACCTAGCAGTCTACTATTAAGCATGGTTTTGGTCCGGCATAATGTGACAATGAAAAGGAACTGTCGATTTTTAAGAACCCTTTTTACATGTTTTTGGTGTTCCTAAGAGAGGCACAAAATTAAAGAAATGTATTTGTACCTTTAGTTGTTCCTTTTCTGAATAACTATGAGAATTTTCGTATTTTAGCGGCGTCGGGACGCCGCTACGGGACTCTCTTTTAATATATTTTTCTAATATCACATTACTTTTATATAGCGATTCATAGAATACACTTTCTTACCAAATTTCATAATTATAGTGCTTATAATTTCCGAGTAAATCGACTGTGACATACGGACGGACGGACGGACGGATGGATGGACGGATGGACGGACGCACGGACGGACGGACGGACCGACGGACGAACGGACGAACGGACGAACGGACGAACGGACGGACAGACATGACGAAACTATAAGGGTTCCATTTTAAAAATGTCCTCGATTTACCATATAATATTTTGTGTCACTTCTGTGACGTGCCATATAAAACTGTATGAGAAATGCGTCACAAAACGGACTCTTTTCGCACTTTGTATAAGAGTTCCTTGTTTAATACGGAACTCTAAAAGTTGCGTGTGTTTGGTCCTTCAAGAAAACAGTGAACCGGTTTTTGTGACTTATTGGCAGCACATGAAATATACCTGAAACGAAAAGCGTCCACAGGCTCTAAAAACAGTTTCCTATCAGAACTAGATAGGTACATACGCTTTATTAAGTATTGTTCATTCCACGACGTAACTCCCCACTCAATAAGCAAGAAATAATTTGGCACTTATGTAGCTCCACTTCACGATGTGGACATCTGTCGATCGAACGGCATGTGACACATTACAGGGCATAGTCGTGGGCACGAGACCACGTGACGGGTGCCCCATGAGGTGGGCTGATCAAATTAAGGCCGCAATAAACTGCCCATTGTACGAAAGTGCCAGAGGTGTTTAGACGTTAGACGGCCACAACCATTCTGTCAAGAGTGTAACGACGAAGAAGGAGATATAGCTCCACTGGAAATTACGAGTACTTTTGATGAGGTAACCTCCTTTAAAATTACAATATCCCTATTCTGGTTGTTTTAAACTGTTTTTAGAGATTACTCAATAAAAAAACTTACTTGCCTTGGATCTTGTGGACCAGGCGGCAGGGTGGCGGTTATAGATTTTCAATTTATCCAATTATCATCATAACCATGTGTTGATCAAAGAAATAGTCATCTTTAACACGTTGCCTAAAAATACGCAATTCACAATTGCACTGAAAGAAAAAATTAGAGCATAGTATGAACATCTTGAAATAGCATCTGAATTATCATGAGCCTAGCTATAGATTATGTATATTATAGTAGCAGTAGAAACTAAGAATACTACATTTTATATTAAGGACATTCCCTATTTGACTCAGTACCATTATCAGTATCACCCACGCTCCATAGTCTCAAAGGTCCGCAATTTATAATACCAAAATACGCATTTACATATCCCTGTCCCTGAATCCTAAACTCAATAATGTGCGGCAACGTGCTTGTGATTGTTTAGGAGTCGATAGCGTCCATAGGCTATGGTGTCTGCTTAACCCACGCCAGCGACTTCTCGAGTGACGAATGCGTATCGGATGACGCAGTGAGTGAAGGCTCCTTACGAGGTGGCCTGATGACCTTAGAGTCAAAAGACCTGCGACGACACGCGACCGATCAGCAAGGCATTTTCCGGGAAAGGCCTATGACCAGCAATGGACGTCTATTCAGCTAATGATAATGAGTTATGCCATGGTGTTATGTTGTAACATGCACTATTTATTAGTGATATGTAATAAAATTACTTACCCTTGGCGCGTTGTAGCAGATAAAGTCGTTACTTAAGTGAACTACCATAGCCAACTATTCGATACGAGCCATTATGAAAAAATGTTTTTTATACGTGACATTCACCAAATAAGTGTTTAATATTGCTCTGGACTAAATATTACATAATAATTGTAAAATGTATTTATTTTGTTGTACTCTTTATTTTTGTAAAATGTTGACTGACACGACGTGTCAAATTATTATTTTTAAAAGTTAAAGTAGCTATCCAGCCTCTTAATGCTAGAAGAAGACTACCGGATTTTACCGTTGCTATTGTATGAAACGAAATGGGTTCAACTTAGACATCTAGCGTCAAGTAGAATAAGTTATTGTATATACATTACCAGCTATTTTATTGAGAGGTGATTGAGAGAAACTCAGTCTTTATAATCTATCCATGCACACGTTGGGCAGCACTTGTATTTTACAATAAATATCATATAAAATTATAATCATGACCAATAACGTGATATTAATCTTTTCACACATGGATTACATTATTGCATCTACAACATTACTCGAGATTAATGTATTTTGAGCTCAACTACGCAATCGGTACTGATGAAGTCCCTTGGCTTCTTGTTCTTGTCAAATTTATTGCTCTGCGCTAGCGTTATAGACTGCTTTGGGTGCGATATGTGCCTTGATAGTAATCTATCTACACCCCACAAGGTTTATAGATTTGCCCACGCGTCGCTACTCGTACCGTTTGAATAAAAAAGAGTAAGAGTATTAATGAAACTCCTTCATCTTTCTATTTGCATAGTTAAAGAAGAATTTAATTTAATGAACATAAGTCGATGCAATAGCATACACTGCACCGTTTCAATATAGTGTATTCATATGTACCTGCTTACACCTAATGAATGACGAAACGTATTATTTACGTATTTAAATAATGTAAACAACAACGAAAAAATACAAAAATATTTTAAGAAATAACATCATGTCTTTATACAACTTTCTTCTCTCTTCATGCGAGTAGGATTTTTTCTTGGCAGTAAACCCGCGCGGAATTAAAAACTCACCAGCAACACCGACGGCTTCGCAATCTCGTTGTATCATCTAAAACATTTGACATTTGTGTATAACTCTTGTCTTACTTTACCTGCCTACCCGCGCGGATCCGCCGGAGTATTACTCTATTTGCTAGGGAAAGCAAGTAGAGGCGCGGGATATAATATATCTTATGTACATACCGAAGGTTCACATTACATGCTGGTTACAAAGGAAGAAAGAAATAGCATCCCAAGTGGACTTAATAAACTCATGTTTAAAGGATTCGGAGACTAGGTAGCTACGGGTCGGTAATTTATGTCGTCCTATTACTTTTCATAAATCGACAAGCATACATCGACACGCGGGGCACGTATATGAAAAAGTACATACTTATAAATTAACACTTCTATATTTCAGCGATGAATAATATAGCACGCTATTGCTTGGTTCATGTTACTTCATAGTTTCCCTCGTTTTATCTCTCCCACTCTGCATCTTGCAGTATCGCATCATCACCAAGAGATGGGGAATCTGGTTTACGTACATTCTGAAAAGAAGCACATAATAATACCAAATATATTAGTAAATACGAATGTGAGCAAATAAATACCACATGACCATGACATTTGTTGTTACTTACTTTTCGTTTTATTTAAAGTGCTTAGGGAATTTTAAACTCGATCGTGTGTTTTAAAGACATTTCAAGGAAATTTGGGGCATTTTCACTAATTAATAAACTCAAATCATGACCAAAATCTTTGTTTAATTCATTGTTATGACATGACAGACACGATGACTGACGATGACTTTGTCACGCAGTAATTGACATATTTATACCGTACAATTTAACCATCAAAAAGTTACGTGTTTCCAATCATTTGATCAATTTCTCACTTTAGTATGGGATTTCCATTCAATCGTTCATTCAATTATGTACTAGCGTCGGGTACAAAAAACATGACATTAGCTCAGCAATTTATACTTCAAAATTGACATTAAAATCTATCTAACGGTAGTACATAAAGTTACGTGATTACCCCGCGGGTTCCCTTGGGACGTTGCACTGACGTGATAAAGCTACTTGGGGGAAAGCAGAGAGTTCTCCGGAGAACGTATGCCTTGGTAGTGCGTACGCGGATTAGACATGCCGCAGTTGCGAGGGGTGAGCGGGATTGGGAAGGAAAGATTGATCTCAATGGCTAGCCATGTTCACTCGAAGGCAGACCGACACGCGGGCCTTGAGATCAGGGGATCTAGGAACGGAGGCTAGGACGTAGGCGGAGGAGACACGCCGCACTCTAGGTTGATCAGCCGTTCTGACTGACTCACGGTCTTTTTTTTTTTGGATTGACTATTCTACAAGCCGGGCCACGCAGGACCCTTTAGCTTGGAGCTGAAAGCGTGTGGTGGTCAGGAGACCACAACAGCAAAGTATATAAAACTAATACTTAAGAGCTAGATATAACTAATTATATAAACTAAAGTGCCCGTAAACCTTAGGGGCTTTCGGGTCTTTCGATAGCATGGATAGGGAGTGGTTCACTATCCCTTAGAGAAAGATCAGGTAAGTCAGATGAAGAGGAAGCAGAAGTAAGACAGCTCCCCAGCGCAGGAAGAGTGTCTTGGGATGAAGAGAAAATATAATTACCGCTCCCCATCGGAGAAGGAGGGCTTTTGGAAAGGTTGCCTTTAGGGTAAGGTCTGTATAAAGAGTGGGTGACCGAGGTGGCCTGCCTCTCCTGATGAATGGCCTAAGGCACCCGCGGCTGATTGGAAGCTACAGAGTCACCCCGCAATGATAAACCCGTACCAGCTGACTCACGGTCGACGCGCGCGTTTCCTTATATAGGCTGCCGGCTGGGTGCGTCGGTATGTGTGTGCGGCTGGCCAGCGATCCTCGCCGACGCTGGCGCGCGCCGTAAACATGATAGACCAAGAAAATTAGCGAGACCTGGACATAATTCGATAACCCGTTGTTTTTATTACTTTATCGGATATTAATGTTTAGTATGAAATATTAATTGGATATATTAAGTAAAAAATGCGTGATCGTAACGTATTAAAAAAAAATCGTGAGTTATCGTACACTACCTAACTTTTTTCTACAGGCAAAATAGGTAACCAAATACCATGTTAGTATAATTTTGAGGTGGACTCAAATGCGATCACTGAATAGCAAAATTAACCTGAAACCAAATTCGCAAGTATGTTTTTTTTCACAGATTCCATCTGATCTCAATATCTAGATAGGCAAAAATGGTAACTATGATGATTGTATCTGTTAAAGCTATATTGTGTCTGTTTAGACATTTCAGACCAAAATTAAACATCAATTTTTAACGTTTTAATAATAATGTATTTCTCAGTAGGCAAAAATCGTAACTGTGATTTTTTTGTTTAATAATAGCTTTTTGTGTAGTATAATCATGTTTTCATCAATATTAAACATATTAATGTCACGCTTAAGAAATTGAAAATCAAATTGAAAATACGTGCGAACTTGTCGTGGAGCGGGATGCATGCGGTGGGTGCGGGGTGGGGAGGGAGCGGAGCGCCAGCGGCGAGCGTGCGGCGGATCGGACCTGTCGTAACGAGTGCGACATGAAGTAATCACCTCAATGCTCATGCGTTGACAAAAATGTCGTAAGCGCCGCAGGATTTCATACATCTTACGCGTTTACGTCACACGGTCAAATTTTTGTAACGAACGGAACGTTTACCTATCTTGTTACTTAATTTAATTTGTAACTCACAATATGACAATAAAGATTTCAAATTCAAATTCCAACTGCTGCCGTGGTGTGATATATCTAAATACATGAAAGAAGAAACTGACTGATTGACATATCAACGCATAGCCCAAACCGCTGGTTCTAGAGATTCCAAATTTGGCACGTAGGTTCCTTATAAGGCCAACAGGTGCACTAAGAAAGGATTTTCCAAATCTCACCCCCTAAAGGGGTGAAACGGGAGTCCAAAGTTTGTATGAAAAACCGTATTTATTGAAGTGAGAGGCATAAAACTTTGTATATAGACTCTGTATTTAAATATATTAATGACGTATTTAAGCGTTTTTCTAAATTGCTCCACTAAAGGGGTGAAAAGGGGGTTCAAAGTTTGTACGGGAAGCAAATCTTTTTTGAAGTGAGATATTTGAAACTTCGTATATAAGAGTTTCAGCGTTTTTCGAAATTGCTCCCTTTAAGGGGCGAAAAGAGGGTTCCAAGTTTATGCGGAGAGCAAATTTTCTCTTTTCTTAAAGATCGATATGGGTGTCATTTTCGAGATTCCTCGGGGTGCCGATTACGAAAATGACATGCATTTTCAAACCAAAGATGGCGGAAATTTATGTTTCTTAAAAATCGATATGGGTGTCACCTTTGTGGTTCCTCGGGGTGCCGATTACGAAAATGACATGGATTTTCAAATCCAAGATGGCGGACATTTATTTTTCTTAATTATCGATATGGGTGTCACTCTCGAGGTTTCTCGAAGCGCCAATTACTAAAATGACATGGATTTTCAAATCCAAGATGGCGGACATTTATTTTTCTTAATTATCGATATGGGTGTCACTCTCGAGGTTTCTCGAAGCGCCGATTACTAAAATGATATGGATTTACAAATCCAAGATGTCGGACATTAATTTTTCTTAAAAATCGATATGGGTGTCATCGTCGAGGTTCATCGAGGTGCCGATTACGAAAATGACATGCATTTTGAAGTCGAAGACGGCGGACATTTATTTTTCTTAATTATCGATATGGGTGTCATTCTCGAGGTTCCTCGAGGTACCGATTGCTAAAAATACATGGATTTTCAAATCCAAGATGGCGGACATTTATTTTTCTTAAAAATCAATATGGGTGTCATCTTCGAGGTTCCTCGGGGTGCAGTTTACAAAAATGACATGCATTTTCAAATCCAAGATGGCGGACATTTATTTTCCTTAAAAATCGTTATGGGTGTCATCTTCGAGGTTCCTCTGGGTGCCGATATATATATATATTTAATAAATAATAAAATAAAATCTATACAATCTTTTCGAAAATAAATTGGCTGTTGAATTATTAAAATAAAAACCGGCACAGTGCGTGTCGAATCACACACAATGAAGTGTTCCATACCAACACCTACTAGTCCACAGTTAAAACCACTACCCAATACATTGAATCTAAGAAAGTATCTTCATATGGAACTCAAGTCACTTACGACCATTTGTCAAGGCAAGACACTTTTTCCGCGAAAACACAAAAACCGTAAAATCTGCCTTGTTCAAAACAAAAATCGTTGAAAGTATTTATTAAGGCACACCTTAATTTTTTCAGAATTTTAAACTTCATAGTTTGGAAATTAGAGGGGGGAGCATTATGACTTTGACAGCTAATGTCTCACCAAGGGTTGATTTAAATGGAAAAGTTTTAAAGCAACCTCCATATCATTTTTAAACACCACACGAATTTGTGGGTTTAAAAATGGGTTAACGAAACACTTCAGTGGTCAAAAAAGGGCAAAAGGAACGCAACTCAATTTTGACAATGTCAGATTCAAACAAGTTCTGAATCTGACATTGACAATCTGACAAAGCTTTATCACTTTGGGATGCTTGTTTGTTTCTGAGGTTTGTTTATTTAATTTATATTTGTATCAGCCTCGGTAGAAACATTTAGCCGATACATGAATATCTGTGTATGTACCTTGTAGTGTGGCTGTACTTGTATTGTTGATGTGGTTTGCACTTTGGACTGCGACATACGATTCCGGAATTACTTTTAATGTTGTTTTTATTCCGCCTCATTGATGCTAATTATTTATTTGTCAATTCAAATGATAACATCTTGTAGTGGTAGTATGAGTCTAATCTATGTGATTTTTTAAAATTACCCAAGCATACTCAAATTATCAAGTTGCAATAATAATTATACTGCTATAGTTCTTGAGTACTTACGAGTATATTACGTGTTTAGTGTTAATTATGAGGTTTACTATTGGGTTGTCATATTATATAAGTCTATGGATCTCAAATCTTTTGCAGTGCCAATCAAAGGAATTACTTAGAATCTTCTAACTCTTATTGGTTTGATTCACCTGACTGGGCATTCCAAAATAAAACAGCCTCTACAATAAATACCATTTTTATATGAACTCAAGTATAAATATAATGCATGAAAGTGATTGGTGACTATCATATACACTACATCTCAAAAAAGCCCTGTTTTTTCTGCTAACAGATACTAAGTATATGTTGGTACCTTACCTCACCTCATTTGAAGTACAGTGGACATTCAACCACCTTATTTTGGGAAATAAGGTACTCCTTCAAACTCATTTTAATTTCATGTCCTACCCAACACTAAATCATATATCTCATTTTGATCAATTTAGTTGTTATCGATTTAATAAACACAATATTTCAATAAATTTCCGCCCCAGCCGAACCGTGGTGCGCCCCACGTGCTTATAAAAGTTTGACAATCATTGACTATAAGCCTATAATAAATGAATGCACGAGCCGACTACCACACGAGAATAGCTCGCGAGTAGCGACAGCACGGCCGTGAGTTGAGAAACAAAGAAATTACGACCTTATTCTGCAAGACATAATGTTCATATTAAAACGCAAGTAAGAGAAGATAACAATTAATTGATAATCGTGGATATTTTTTGTTTAATTTGTTTCTTTTAGTGCCAGTAATATGTTGATGGCATAAATTAAACACTTTTGAAGTAGTTACGTATTTTGCCTTTCCAAAAATTACCAATATTTGTGATTTTAGAGATCCGCAAAGAGAATTTGTTTAATTTTTAATAATTTATCAACACACATAATATACTATCCAGAATAAATTGTTGAATTACAGTTATCTATAATGCCTGATAAGATAAGCCAGAAAATGTGTAACTTACCGAAAGTTCTTTATTAATGATAGTACCGGTTGATTAATTAGTTTAATTTTGATTTATTTAACTGGAATGCAAACGTCATATCATAATAGAGGTACTTTTACGTAGTTACATATTATGCTGTACTTATGAAATCAAAATGCGTTTAAAATTTAGTTTTTAGGTTTTTTTACAGTGACGCGCAACCTTAAAATGTTTAATTTCTATTATTTTAAGTATAACTAACAATACTTCATATCATAAAAAAAGAAAATTACAGTTATCTTTTATGTCCAGGTTTCGCTAATTTTCTTGGTCTATGAGTCGCGTGGTGCGTGCTGTGTTCCGTGTGCGAGATTAAATCGTAGCAGATTTATAAAACACCAATGCCAATGTAATGTACGACAAAACCAAGCAATGTTGTATGTATTTAAAGTATATGTGTTACTTATTCACTTAAAATAATATATACCATTTTATTCTCACAATTTTCGTACAAACTAAATCAATTTTTCACATTTTAGAATTAAAAACATAATATTCACCGATTTTCATAATACGTATAAAGAAAGCACCTATTGCAAATAATATAATTATGACATAATATGTTGAACGATAACGAACGCTATGATTAAACATAGTAATTTATACAAAGTTCATGAATGATATTGTTTTCATTTTCGGTTTGATATAGTTTATATAAATCGTTTTGAATGGATTTGCCCGTTGCTGTCAACAGTTTAAAATTGTAGTCCATCTTCTTTGTTACACAGCAATTTACACTTGAGATCTTTGGTCTAGGTAGTTTTCATCATTTTACAACTTCTAGTTATCTCTCATCTTGCATGATTATTGGAGAATCGTGCCATAAAGTGACAATGTTTAAAATGAAATCAAACTACGCTCCATCGAGATTGCATGAAACAGAGGTTGTGTTCTCTGGTTATGAAGTGTTATTTGAAGCTTGTATTGAATAAATAAATTATTAAACAAACCATATATGTATTTATTTATTTAAAAAACAAACAGTCTTTTATAGTTACAAATAACATTACGAGACAATTAGTAAATTGTAGACTTACAGTTTCCTCAATGAAAATATACAAATGCCATATTTACTTAAACAAGTGAAATTACAGAAAAATAGCAGTTATTTACACATTCATGCAAAACAAAAAAACTAAAGATATAATATGCGAAGTAATAATAAAATAATAATTGCTTCTCTTGAACATTTTTTTTATTTTTACAGAGCGAACCTATTTACTGATTTGAATACTGCAAAGTTAATTTTTAGGTTTATTAAAATTTTCGTTGAAAATATCAATATTCAGAAATGTATCATTGTGCAACCTGCACGCCCTTTTTATGAAAGCATTTTTTGATTACGAAGTACATATGAAGTGCAAATACATGCATTTACACGTTATTTATACGTTATATCCTATGGGGGTACCTAATACCTATTACGTTTAATTCGTCAGTACCTACTGTATATCAAAACTCCCCATGTGTATAGAATAAATACTAATCCATAACGATCGTCGATATCATGAATAGGTAATAATGCTTGCGTCAGAGTAGGTGCTGAACCTTTGTTCATTCACGAAAACGTGTCTCATCACTTCTTATAATTGCGCACTAAGCTTTGAAGTATTAGGATGAATAGGCAAGGATTTGGGTTTGGCTTCGAAAGTGACAGATCTGTATGATAATAACGAACAAGCCCTATTATGATAATTATGTGGATTTTCTACGGAAATAATAGGAGGGTAACATGCCTATCAATCGACTCATTATAGATGCAAGTGTATCGACGCGTATGATATCTTTTGTCGTCCATTCGGTGTACGATTTCATTCCGATAAACAAAAAAAGAAAACTACTGTAGCATTGGAAAATTGAATTTAAATTGTGAATTAATTATTGATTATTACCTTTTGGTCGTCATTCAATAGAACCCTATTTGCATTGTACTATTTAATTAATCTTTTATATCTACATAGCTTGATGGAATAAAGAGGAATTGACGCCGCGGCTCAATTTTTGGTAGTAATTAAACACCTTCTTCAATATTTACCCACATTAGGTAAACATGGTGATGTTCGACACATCAATACCTACGTAATAGTTAAGACCTATTGCGTCTTTATTAATAACTAACATTGAAAGGGCCAAGTATTGGGTTAGTATCAGACACTGAGACGTATACCTTATGTCAATAAAACTCAACATTTGTTCATCACATCATAGTATTTTTGCTATGCATACTCGCTTCAGAATTCCACGTGTAAGGACGTACAAAACACATGAAATAAAATCGGTAGGTATGCAGTGCAAAAGTGATGTACTAAATTAATACCCTACTTCCATTAGGTACGACTTCGTTGTATATTACGTTTGAGTCCTGGCTGCTTTGCCTACCCCCTTTAAGAAATACCTACAGGCGTAACTTATGTGTATAAAACCTTGTTAAACTGGAGTAATTTTATTTCTGGTTGTTCAAATAGATTTGCTGGGCAACATTATACCAACAAATATGGATATCGATTAATTGAATTGCATAATTGGGTATTGGACCGCAAAACAAAATTATTGACAAAACACAGCGCCTGATGAATGATCTTCTCCTGATTAATGAAAGCCGTTGTGATGCAAATCACTTTAGTCGATGACTGCCGTACACACTACAGCCTGACATAAGGATTTAGGGGTTAATATTTATAATAGTGTGGCTTATTTTCCAAAAGTTTGTTACAACATAACCCTTCTTTTGAAAAATAAACACGAGTGGGTACAAGAAGACCAAAAAAACTGTCCTTAAAAATATGTGAACAGAGCAACTAAAAATGGGAGCATATTTATTTAACTATTTGTATACACTTCTAGCCTTAATTGCTAGCAAATAAGTACCTATATACAATAATTACTCTGAAACTTTGCCTACCAAAGTTAAACGAAATATTGATTCAGCCAGAGTTATCGGCTCTCTATTTTTCGACGCAGAGTCAGTGACTGTGAGGTCACCGTTGGCCCTGAAGGCAATTGAACATAGAGTCTTTGAGGTCGGGAGCGCAGTGCGGATGCTTATGTCAGATAGTGTCCGGAAACTCTTGCCACCCTGCAGACTAAACACCCGTTCCCATCTCAGCCGCTCATTTTCCGGATAACCGGACACATCAATTTCTGCTTACACTGCCAACCTAGAAGACGTAGCACTGGCTCTCAGCTCCATCAATGGTGGTTCTGCATCTGGCATGGAATACTGGTATCCACCCAGCACATCTCAAGGAACTTAATCCGGGCTCGGCGGGTGATAACGGGCACCGGTTACTAGAGTGTGCCTAACAAGACTATGCAACTTCTTGTTAAGTGGCCAGTTAATCCTTTGGTTTGTTCTTACATCTAAGGAGCGTCTTTGTTCGCGTTGACGAAAAAGGATGGTGTTGTAAAACCTATTGTTGTCGGCAGCACATTCCGTCGTTTAATGGCTAAACTTGGGTACCATGTTGTAAGGGAGGAAATGGCCGCTTACCTACAACCACACCAATTAGAATTTGGGACAAGATTGGGTTGCGAAGGTGCTATCCACGCAACGCGAGCATTTTCAATAGATCCCAATAATGCGGAATATATTATAATGAAACTCGACATCAAAATGCGTTTAACTGTTTTGAGCGTGACGTGTTGCTTCATCAAGTCCAGGAAAAATTGCATTCTCTCTACCTTTTCCCCTTTGAAGTCTATTCATCCCCTTCTAATCTCTTTTTTCCACGGTTCCCTAATTCTTTCCCAGCGGCGGCGATTGGCGCGTAGCAGGGGGATCCGCTTGGCCCTGTAAGCTTCAGTCTAACTATACAGAAAGCGATTTTCGAGCTTATATACCCATTGAACATTTTGGTACTTAGACGATGGTACCCTCGGTGGTAGGCCAGAGGAAGTGAAACAACACCTGATCACGACCCTCCCACGCTTTTGGGACCTGGGACTTGAAATTAATTCTGGTAAGTGTGAGCTTTTCTCATACGGTGTCGATGCCCGTGCTTCCTTTCCCGATTTCCTGATTTCCTGGGCTCCACTATTTTCTTATAGAGAGAGGCTAAAGGAACTTTCAGCGCACGTGGCGCTAGTATTGCTGCGGGTCTGTTTTGCTATTTCCAGACTATGCTGCTTTTTACGCACTATACCAACATGGTTGCACCCGGCAACTTATTGACTACTTTGACAGTGTGTTATTGTCATTAAAGTGTATTTTGAATGTCTCCCTAAACACTGAGCAGTGGACTGGGCATACGTCGCACTAGAGATGAGAGTTTGCCGGCTTTTGGCTCATGGGGTCATTGACCTTGTCACTCAAATTCTACCTTAAAATGATGACGACAATGCTCTTATACCTTATGCCTCCGATGCTTTAAAAGTCAAAGTCAAAGTTATTTCTTCTTCAATTTATTCATATTACATGCACCTATGAATGTCAAAAAACTGCCACGCGGTGTCGAGGCTCGAGTCTGGAGCGTGACTACATGCTCTCCTGTCGCATTTGGACAATCACGATGTATGAGAACCTCATATATGCATCTGCGGCACTATGGTAAAGAGAAATGGTCACCACGCTTTGAGTTGTTGTCGATGTGCAGGGAGGTTCCCACGCCACCACACCCTCAATGACATTGTCTGAAGGGCACTTATATCTGCGAAAAGGGCATCTAGGAAAAGGGCAAGTGCATGTTGTGGGATGCGTGCGTTAGTACTTTTGCTGCTTTGCCACTTGACCGGACTATGCGGGTGGCAGGAGCAGCGGCTGAGCTATTGACAGTAAGTAAGCGGGAAAAGTACGCCGTGCTCGCTAACTACTTATTCGTGCCGCATGCGGCCGAAACGACCTGTTGTTGGTGCTCTGAGGCGAAAACCTTTTTGCAGACGTAGGGCACCGTTTAAGTGAGAGGGGGTTTAGACCCCCGTTCCAAGTTATCCTGGTGCAAAAGCTGAGGCAGTCGCTATTCAATGGGGCAATGCCACTTGCGTGAAGAGTACATTTGCACCGGGTGTGTTTCGGGCTGGGTTATTCGGTTAAGCTAGTTTTTATACTTTAAGTTTTATCTTAGCTTAGAATTTGGTCTTTTGTAAATGGTGTTATTGTGATTTGTCAATAATCCATTTTTTAATTTAATAAACAATTAATATAAAAACAAGAACAAACGAAACTAAAAATAAATAAATTAACTATTAAACTAAATACTTTTAAATAAGTAAAAAAATAAAACCGACTCCAAAAAACAAAACACTAAAAGTAAAAACTAATTATTAGAATTATTATATACTAGCAGCACCCTGCGCTGTTACCTGCGGATAAAAGGTAGCCTATGTCCTATTCTGATGTCTAAGCTACAATACTGGAAAGTTTCATAGAGATCCGTTCAGTAGTTTTTGAGATTAAGCGGAACGTACATCCATCCGCACAAACTTTCACGTTTATAATATTATTAGGATTAGAATTAAGGCCATTTTTTTTTACTTTTCATTGTCTTCTTTTTTGGAGTCGGATTTTTTTTTTTTTTTTTTACTAAGCTCAAACACGGCTAAGCTACACTGTTTTATTACGGAATTCCATTGCCTACCTTCCGGCTTCAATTACTAGAGCAGGTTGATGGTGACATTACATCAGGACCATATTAATTGACTTCATCATAGTCGCTTCAGATTGGGATACATGTTTATATTTTAAAGAAGGTTAGGTAAGATAAGAAGGACACTTGGGAAAGACGAAAAATGTATTACCAGACTCACAATACACACAATAAAAAATCTATTTGTTTAGACTACAAGTAAAATACTACGTTAATGGACAAGTGTAATCAACAAAGTGAAAGCCACCTTTAAATATATTTCTGGTGAAATCTTGAAGAAACGGTGTATTAGACAGCCTGTGGTCCAATAGTGGCTCGGAATGACTGGGCGTATTGCCCGGCTGCGGTGGCTGGTCGCTGATGAAGCGTTTCAGCCGGCGCGAGGTTAACCGTTGTTTACCTGCCACGGCCTACTCTGTCATCTAACGACACCCTATATAGTGCCGACGGCCTAAAGAAGTGTTTACTGTTGGACTAATTCTGTTGTCGTTGTGTTTTGAACTCTGTTTTATGTAGTTAAATGACATTCTTTTATCTAGATCACTGCAAGAATTTGTAGTACTACATACAGACGTCATCAACGTCAACAAAATGCTACCTACTTGCAACACGAAGACGTGTATATTTTTGTAAATTAATGAATATCATATAATTCTTAAAAAGATATGATACTTGAAAGTTTCGAAAAAGTATGTATTTTTTTATTGACTAAATGTAAATCAAAAGCTACCATCAGGATTCTTACATTTAATAAACAAAAAAAATATGACAACTTTGTCTACGTGATGGCCACCCTGCCAAGAGGCCCAGCCCTCTAATAATTAATTGTTTTATTTATTTTTGTAACTTTAAGGTTTAGTGTTAGTTATTTTAATTTATCTCATAATAAACTTTTTCCTTCTTTTTTTTCCGTCCCTAACTAAACGCAATATTTCACAACCAAAACAGCAAATTACTTGTTTTTCCATACAATCGTATCATGGGCACGTAGTATGTGACGTCACATAACACGTTCAATTATTTGTGGACGTTTTCAGGGCTCGGCAGTTATGCTGTAATTTGGGGTTCCGTACCCGAAGGGTCCAAATGGAAACCTATTACTGTCACTTCGGCGTTCGTCCGTCCCTCCGTCTTCTGTCACAAAATATTGTTCCGAAGAATTTTTAACTTCCCATTGACCTATGAACTTCAAATTTGAGGTGATAACGTTTATTATGACGTATACTTCACCAACAAATACTAACATATTGATAAATCAGATTTTTTCTTTGAAATTGCGGTTTTGAAACGTACTTAGCCAGTTTTCCCATTTGTAGTTGTTCCATTTCTTTTTTTTTAATTTATTTATGTCGAAAAAATACATAATTTATCAGCATTACAGCATATGCCAAGGCGCATTATGGAATGTAACTTCCATATAAGCATTTTTTCCTCTCTAAAATCTGGTTTGAATGGCATCATGAAAAAAATGCATATTCTCAATTCCTAGGTTACGGGAGGAATGTGTAGTTTTATGTATGAAATCTGACCAATCGCCAAGCGCTGCCCTATGGCATTCTTAAGTCTGCATGTGCGCTGAGAATACGAGAACTTGTTGAATTCCCAACTCGTGATCTGAGTATAAGATGGACTCCGAATTGTAAAAGTTATGTCTTGAAACGGTTAGGATAAATTCAGTTTTGTACTTTCTTGCCGCTCTCTTTTTTATTTGCTCCTTATTTGTTATTTCAGTTGCGTATTGTTACAGGCATGATTCAACTTTATAAAGAAATGGACGCATAATTTTCTGTTTAAGTATATTTAAAAAAATATATGACACGTGACTCCTTTGGAGTTGCGGGCGTCTATAGGCTGCGGTGGCCGCTTACCATCAGGTGGACCGTACGCTTGTTTGCCACCGGTGTTGTATAAAAAAAAATTACACAATCGTTGCCAGTCTCTTCGTTCCGCAATGCGTGTTGCTGACTGATGTTAGCAAAACCTATTGCGCATAAAACTGAGA
The DNA here is from genome assembly GCA_963556455.1 of Epiblema foenella. Classification (NCBI taxonomy): domain Eukaryota; kingdom Metazoa; phylum Arthropoda; class Insecta; order Lepidoptera; family Tortricidae; genus Epiblema; species Epiblema foenella. Next base: position 14,871,025 of record OY747102.1, read on the forward strand.
TTAGTACAAATACAAAATAGAAAACTTTTTAGAAGCGAAAGCGGTTCCTTACTTAAGAATAGAGTTATGGAGTAAATTTTAATTCTATCATTTCAAATCACGTACTACAGTTATGTCTCCTTTACAACTGTTACAGCTGTAACGGTTACATTTTTCTCAGATACAGGAGTATACGAATAGTCGAATATGTGGCATTAAGGAGTGCCTAATGTTTCGCTACAAATAATTGTTATGGATATAATTATAATTAGCATTGTATTTGCTTACTAGTTTCAGACTTGATTTTATAACGTTTAATTGACATTATCTGATATACAGTATAACACCGGCAACTTAATAATTTTAAGAAATTAGTAGAAATGATGGATTATTCAAAGGTTAATTAATAAAAATGGTGCCTAATTTTCTAGTGGCTATATTCATTATTTATTATATTTCCAATTGTTATAATAAAATAGTAGAATGTATGATAAGGGTTTAAAATGTAATATGGCCTTTAGACCAGAGTTATACACTCTACTTTTCACTTCGATTGCGAGAAAATAAATAAACAAAGATTATCCACCTACAATTAATAATAAAATACAATGAGTATATGGCGGCAGCTTTTATTAACTGTTTTGACTCAGATACATAATAGTTGAAATAGGGACGAAAAAAGACCTAATGTTTCTAATAGTTAAATTAGTTGTACAAAGTATGTACCAAAAAGAATCCAACATTCCTTTTGGCTGTCGACGTGTACTCTGATTGGTGGATTTAATATGGTGAAGTTTTTTGATTGGTCAAATTAGAATGTTTTGTAAATTACAAATATGTATTTATATTTTCCTCTAGGGGCTAAATGTACTACTTTAGCACCGCTTGATAAGCTTAATATGACACACTTTTCGAGCATGAGAAGTGAAAAAGTAATCAATAAATATTCGTGGACAGTCTTATAAATCAACCTAGTCCCAATATGTATGTATGTAAGCCCTTATTGTACAAAAGTTACAGATTAAAACATATGCATGTCACGATAGATTAAAGTACAAAGGCGACCTTATCCCTTTAAGGGATAAGGTTCCTCTTCCAGCTAACCATCGAGCAATTGAGTGGATGGTAGGTAGAATGAGATCTTAGATAAACTTACAACATGTATGTTACAAATAAAACAGGGCAAAGAAAATAAAAAATAAACATAATATACATCATTAACACGTACAAAAATGAATAAAAACAATAATAATGGTAACAAAACAATAAGCCTTAGTTTTTTCGTTTAAGAGTAGGTAAGTAAGTTCTTTTCCTATAGTATATGACAAACATGTTTCGTTATTATGTTATTAAGGGATAAGTAAAGTATATAGGCAACTTTTTCTAATTGTACGTCACAGCAGAGTTATTACGAACTTATATTGCCTTTTAACTTTATCGTGTACCTACTTGATGTCGTAGTTATTCATATTAACGGGGGAAGTTACGGATACAAGTTTATTGCCACCCGCGTTTATTGTTAAATTTTTTTATGGACGTTCTCTCTCGTTAATCTTTGTTGTTCGCTCGTAACATCTGTTCGGGCGATAATTCACTAGGCAGGTCACTTTTTTCTGAATACAACAAAATTATCCCCCCTTCGATTGTTTCACCAGACTCGATGCCGGTCGCAAACTCTTTGAATTAAGCTGCAACAAATTATGTTAAATATTAATAATTTAGACAAAACGCCAAATTCAGTTTTGTCTAAATTATCAATATGAAGATAATCTGTGATAATTAATCATTTCAAATGTTCAAATATCAAGGTCACTTAGATTTGTGAATGTTTAAATTCGCTTAAATAACCATAGTAAGATCTGGCCCTATTTCACCAAAGCTGACAGGTGCGACAATTGTCAAAAAACATTACAATTGTAATTGGTGAAACAGTTTTCACATGAAAATTGTCGATTTGTCAGCCTACATATGTCAAATACACACACATATCAACTTGGTGAAATAGGGGCCAGATAAGAGGTTAAAACCAGCGCTATTACTAATTTATATGATAGCAATCCATTAAAGCAATCAAAATTCATGAATTTTCTATGTAAAATACGAAGTCGCCTATGATCGAAATAATCAATTATGAAAGTAGGTACCCAGCGCGCGCACAAATTTTATTGACGGTAAGATAATTTACGAGCAAGCTACATGCTTATATACACTAACACAATATTAAATTATCGGACCAAAAAGATGGATCAATTCAAATTGGTAAGTCACATTTGAATAGGTTATGATTAGAAATGATCACGCAATTTAAGTGAATTCAGCTGCGTTATCAGTAATTGTCAGCTAGATACTGGGAATAGATCTGGTCCAAAATCATTTCTTTATATAATTGACCTAAAGTTTAGTCTGGAAGGAAATCAACTTAACTAATTAGAATCTTGAAATCGGCCATGTAATCATAAACAACGTCTGAAATATTGCGCACGTCAGGTGGCGTACACATACCCAATATGCGAATGTGCAAATTAGGCGGACCGCTAATATTACTGCAAGTAAATGTTATATTGTCATTTCACATTTTGTACAAACAACGAGGATTCCGGCGAGGCAGCTGTACATTGAACTAATTTCATCTCAACATGACAAGGATATTAGTCGGGTCCGGACCCTTTTTATAACTAAGGTTAGTAAAGCCAACCCATACGACGAACCGTAATATTTAGTTCGTACAGTATACTGGATCTAGAGAGCAAACCAATTATTTTCATTTAATTGGAAAAGATAACCATACTGAAGACATTTCATTGAAAATTGCAGATATAAAAAGTAAGTACTCTGCGTTGTGTCGGGTTAGAATAGCGCCATCTACTTTTTCCTCGTGTCTATCGAAAGAAGTGACTACGGGATTGGATACGGTTGAATTACTTAAGTAGGCTATGGGCTAGCAACAGCACTGTCCTGTGTGAATACGGATATATTTAAATATGCATGCACATGTATAAAAAGTAACCTAGAACTGCGTTATGCTTTAGGATATTACAATCATAAATCAAGAATTATGAAAATTATAGATCTTCGAACGCAAGCCCGTAAACAGATGAACCTTCTATTCAATCTATTCAGACACTGAACGTTTTCCTGTTTTAGCTTCAATTGATTCGGTATAAAACGCTAAAGCCGATAAATCCGCCGGTATTGTGCAAACCAGGCGTCTAATCCGAATTTGAATACCCGCTTCTAAATAATGCAATAATTTGTTTCAAATTAAAGGCTTGTAAGTGTTCGTGAGTGAGCGCCTAGTCTCCTCTCGCGGGAAGATTTAAGAGCGTCGTCGCTCGCAGAACCGAAAGAGATAAGAGTGGATCGCGCTAAGCTGGTGAATTACCGCCGTTTCTTTGTACGACACCGCTCGTTCCGAGTTCGTCTGGGAGAGGAATAACTTACCAGTGTATGCCCGAATTTATTTAAATTCGTAGCATACCTTGCGCCGCCGGGATAAGTGGAGTTCGCATGATGTCATTAAGTCGGCAGTAATCGTAATGAAATGACTTCATGGCCTGGGGGCGCAAATGTAAATGACTACATCGCAACCTTTCTTTGAATTCACGAGACTAAGACGTTGGTCTATAATTGAAATTCCAACGTACAAAAATGCGTCAGTTATCAGCAAATACGTCAAGATATATCTATGATAAAATCTGACGTAGTCGCATTCGCCGAAGTAAGACGTAAGGTGTGCATATAGAGGGGTAGATATATGCCTGAAATATGTTGATTTCAGTGACGAATACGTCGTACTCATAAGAAATTCACCCTTGTCGTTCGCATAGGGCGGGCCCTCGTGAATTACGACATCAGAAAGCGCCAAGTTTTTGTGCCGAGATTAACTGCGTATTACAAGCCTAAAGTATGCCAATGGGCTGGCATTTCTTAAACTTTTTAATTACTTGCGAAGGGTACGTTGCAAAGACGAAGGGATTTTTAGAAACGAGTTGTTTTTTACGTTTGTAATAGAAAAATCGACCGAGTTTTCATTGTTACAATCCAGTATTCAGAAAACTTTCCGCAATGTAGCCGTATAATAACTTCTCGCTCGACGATTCATTAATAAAAGCCATTTCCACACTATTGCCGGCTTTGCCCCTTATACGTTAATTAGCGGGTAACTAATATTGTAGGTTGCGTAAATCGCTGCGCATTGCAAGCTTTGAACATATGTTCTTCAATCAAATACCGTACGTAGAACGAAGACCATTAGTAGATCATTTATCATTCGAAAAGTTAAATAATCAAATAAAGATGTCGCCTTTGTACATACATATACTAATAAGTATATTCAATCACACATATTTTTATTTAGTAATATTCCTTAAAATAACGCACGAAAAGCAAGATGAAAACCATTTGTCACGCTTATTTTAACTTATATTTAAAAAGTATTCGTTCTAAATGATACAATAAACACCGCTTAAATGCAGAGGCAGATACCGCACGTACCCGTACATAAGATTAAAACGGTCGAGCGGTAAATTAGAATGCCACCCGCGTTTCACAAACCGCACCGCAGTTTAATGCACTTGTTTATAAATATTATTTGGTAGTAATAAACGGAATCGAAGTTAATCATCATGAATAATGAAATTCAAAAGTTCAGGCCGAACTTGTTTGTTAATAAATAACAGTAAGGCATTATTAATTTTGAGTACGGTTATGGTAATTTAGTTGCATATCACTTCCGTATAATTTTTAGGGTTCCGTACCAAACAGACAGACATACAGACAAAATGAAATCCTTATGGTTTCACTTTGTCTGTCTATCTGTCAGTCTGTCACATCGCGAAATATCTCAAGAATTACTTACGCTATCGATTTGAAATTTGGAACAGTTATAAAGAAGGGTAATCTAGATGCATAATACGTTTTATTTTTAATATGTTTTTTTTTTATTTTGTGTGAAAAATGCCAGTGACAGGTGGTTCAGAATTTGATATTCTAGTGAAAATGTCAAGTGAGGTTATGACATGAAAGGGCTTGGGTTGCACATTCTGAAACAATTTATTCTTTTACGTTGAGTCATTTTTGTTTTATGAGAGAAAATGTAAAAAAAAATACCGCCACGCCTCCTTATCTCCGAAGTTTACCAAGGAAAAAATATAAAATTATTACATAACATTGATATCAATGAATGTTTTACAGGAAAAATATAACTGTAGCTCTATCTAGTTTTTTCTTTTCTATACTAAGTTTGTAATTTAATCACCTTTGCATGTATTTTTCCTAAGAGATTATGCTGAAAGTACCTTCTTTCAAATAAAGAAAATCATATTGAAATCGCCAAACGTTATAAAGAATAATCCTTGAAAAACCACCATACATAATAAGTTATTCAGTCGCTCAAATTTGTAACAAAATTCGCCGATAGATGGCGCTGTACCCATGGCGTTCAATATCTACTTCATGTTGTTGAGATTTTCCTGAATAATAGAGTTGGAACCGGTACACATCTGTGTACGGAACCCTCGGTGCGCGAGTCAGACTCGCACTTGATCGTTTTTTTTTACTGTTCAATAGCCAAAATGGCAACTAAGTTTTACTTAATCGAAGAACTATTTTATCTTAATACTAGCTTTTTCCCGCGGCTTCGCCCGCGTACTAAGAGTAATTTTTAACCATCTACAAAAAAGGAGGTTCTCAGTTTGATCCATATGTTTGCATGTAATTAAGTATTTAGGTATGGATGGATGTCATTTTCGTAATCATCTCTCCGAGGAACCTAAAAGATGACACCAATATCGATTTTTAAGAAAAATAAATGTTCGCCATCTTGAATTTGAAAATACATGTCATTTTCGTAATCGGTTCCCCGAGGAACCACAAAGATGACACTCATATGGATTTTAAGAAAAATAAATATCCACCATATTTGATTTCAAAATGCATGTCATTTTCGTAATCGGCACCCCGAAGAACCTCGAAGATGACACCATAGAGGAAATTATTATATACTCAGTCAGGATTTTTGATTGCATTCGTAAAAAATGGCCACTAAGCGAGCGGACTATATTCTACTGTCATACACACACACGTATACATACACGGATGCACGCACACATGCACATACGTTTTGATTTCTGGGTTTACTTTGAAACCTACAATGAGACTGAGTAGCAAACCAGTAGGAAAACCTTTCTTTAATAAAAATGAAATGACATTTGCGATGCACTTTCTTCCATACTTGCAATATTTACACTCCATTTGCAGGTTTCTTAGTAAACACCAAATTAGTAACAGATCGGAGAAGTAAAATAGGCAGCATTGGTAAAAGTATTTATTTAGCTATTTGACAAAGACTAAAGAAGCAACATACAATTTACAAATATTGACAAACATGCACTATTCATAATAAAACTCAAGATACCATTTTATTTAAAAATTTTGACAGAAAATTCTGTCTTCAGACGTGATATGATTGCTTGAATTGATTGACATATTGTGTTTTTTTTGGTTGATGAAGCAAAAAGGATATTTGGGTCATGATTAAAAACGCAAAACAAGCACATAATAATTAGGCCTACAGCCCCCTTCCAGGGCGGTTCCATAACTTTTCGGTCTTTTAGTCAACCAGTAAGTTAGACGAGGATCGGGGCAAATGATTGGAAAAACCTTTTCACCCCTCTATGAGGATCCCTCTAGGAAAAAAATATAAAATTATTACATAACATTGATATCAATGTATGTTTTACAGGAAAAATAGTTTTTCTTTTTTTTTATCGTCAAAAACCATTTTTATAATAAGTTTGTAATTTAATCACCTTTGCATGTATTTTTGTTTTATAAATTACTACGAGATTATCCTGAAAGTACCTTCTTTCAAATAAAGAAAAAAATTAAATCGGTTTACTTGATAAGGAATTATCATTGAAAAACTACCATACGTACAAAGTTATTCAGTTGCTCAAATTTGTAACAAAAGTCGCCGATAGATGGCGCTGTACCCATGGCGTCCAATTTCCACACCATGTTGTTGAGATTTTCCTGATTTAATAGGGTTGGTACCACACATCTGTATACGGAACCCTCGGCTTTTTTTTGGACTAACATTGCAGTTTTTATTTGCATGAAATGCTGATGCGGAGCAGGACAAAGTAAGGTTGCGGCTAAATGTAATTATAAAACTTAGATACAACGCGAAGTTTTGTCTTTCATAGATGAATGAACATTTTCATGCCCAATACAAGCATTACCCAATATCTGAAGCCGCTCATAACACTAATAGATGTCACTCCTGCTAACTTGTCCTACCTACACTATCCAAGATCGGCTTATATCCGCATGGTTTTTAAAAATTAACATGTTTTTGTACGAATTTACAAACAATTAATGGTGAAATCACTTCTATATTTTGGTCAATCGATAAAAACCGATACACTAGTAATGGATACTCGCGTTCAGTGATTCAAAATACTGCGGCCGAAAAATCGTATCACTCGCCAAATGGTTTAAACAGTGCAACAAACGTAATGCCTTTAACCGAAACGGTTCATCAGTATTCAGCGGTGAAGCAATTGAAACTGCGGCGGTGCTCGGTCCTCCCACTCAATTTTCCTTGTTCCGACGGCTCTAGTTATTTGCATCACAAAAACACAATGTCGAGGGAACGCGAGACCATTAATCACGCGTAGCGGAACTTCAGCCTGGTGAATAGCGTCAACCACACGCGAATGATTCAGACGTTTTGGTGCAATCGAAGGGTGGGGATGTTTGTCGCAGACGATGCATCCTCACAAGTCTCTATTGGTCTCACTACGCGATACGCGCACACTTAGGTGATTATGAAGTGTCCATAGTTGCCTGATAATGCGCGCGAGTTGTCGCCGAACGCATGGCCTGGACAGTCACCAACAAATCACGCGTAGCGGAAGTTCAGCGTGGTGAATAGCGTCAACCGCACGCGAATGATTCAGCCGTTTTGGTGCAATCGAAGGGTGGGGATGTTTGTCGCATGCGATGCATCCTCATAAGTCTCTATTGGTCTTAGTACACGATACGCGCACACTTAGCTGTCCATAGTTGCCTGATAACGCGCGTGACGTGTCACCGAACGCATTGCCTCGTTCAAAAATATTTGAACATGGATACTAACGCCTTGACAATAGAGTCGTGTTCATCTAATTCGTTCCGATGCAACTCTTAGGATTTAACTGTCTATACCTAAACAAGACCGGAAGGCGCAGCGTGGGTAGGCCCCCCACAAGGTGGACTGATGTCCATGTAAAGGTCGCGGGAGTCCGTCTTTCGGCTGATATGATAAGATGGTGATGATGATAACCTAAACAAGGCCTTATGTAGGTAGTTAATAGGTACATTCGTAACAAGCATGAGGTAGCGCGGGATAGAGAAGTATCAGACTCTCTTGTATCAGAGACTAATACAATTTCCAGAAATACGTTACGCATTCCAACTTCTTTTTGATTTGATTTCAAGGCGATGCGTGCTGCAAAGTTAGATGAAGTGGTAGTACGCAGCATTTCGAAATCAAATCAAAATCTATTTTTAATGCGTAACATGTGTCATGAGTCAAAGCCCAAAATCGTCAGTACAATATTGTAAGTAACTACTTCAAAACTTGAATAGCTAGTCAAAAGTAAGATGGCATCCACGTCGTGACCTCGAAACATCGTTGTAGCAGTAGCACTTTGAATAAATGCACCGTTGCTCATAGTCATTACTCATTAGTTACTCTTTCAAATAGTTGTACCTTTGATAAATCACATAATTTTTCTGCGCATATTTTTCTGCGCATACTCTTATGAACATACCTACTTATCTCTTCATATACTGTACTATATGTGTGGGAGTCCTGGCAGGGTCGCCATGTACTGTATATGTACAGATGGTCGGTGCCCAGGATCTGGGAGTCGAGGTAAACTCAGTGTTGTTGGTAGTAGAGTTCTCTTTATTGATATACGGTCCTAGCTATTTATATATATATATATATATATATATACTTTAGGTGGCGCTGAAAGTGGTCAATAGTCATACTACAATACGTTTTATAATATTCGAATAAATTACACATTACACATTAAATACATTATAGCTCACAATCTAATTAACTATAGTACCTACTGGCAGCACTACTATTATCCGTTTTATGAATATAATGTATGAGCAATCATCTCGGTGGCTTTAGCTGGCTTATGCCTAGCTCGTGTAAATGCGCGCTGGAGCATTAACGCGCTAATGTATTGGGACGGCACAGTGCCTACTAAACATAACTTATACGTACAGTCAGCAGCAGCAGCAGCAATTAGGGCGAATAGCTCAAAATAATCTTTACTATACAAGATCTTCTTCTTCTTCGTCGACATTTCACTCTTGACAGAGTGGTCGTGGTCATCATTCAGGTCCTAGCAGCAAACAAGATCTTATTTTGTAAAATTTAAATGACGTATGCTGATCATGTTGAGTGTACATATTGTCTAACTAAACTCAGAAGTCTGTACGGTATCAGTAAGAAGTCAACTGTCAGTGTCAACTGTAGTGAAGTCAGTACGGATTACTTACTACGCTATAAATGCACGCATGAGGGGATACCAGTGCATCCATACCGCTTCGCATTCGAGCAATTTAATTAGGTACCTACTACTGGGCAAAAGTTATACGTAACAGTACTGAGTGTAAAAACGAGTGGGGAATTCTGAATGACACCCACATCAGTAGATTTTCGAGGAATAGTTGAGTCATTCTTGGTTTTTCAGACAAACAGATTTATAAAGTTCAAACAGGTTTATAAAGAGAGAGTTGTGCTTATAGCATTACATTACATATTAACTGTTTTTTGGATGCCCATATAAAATCAATGCCCTTAAAGTGTCATTTCTGAGCTGATAGATTATCGTAATAAAGTCCTTTTCCTGATCTTTGATTATCTCTATGCCAAATTCCATCAAAAGTAACTCAGAGATAGAAACTTGAAAAATAAAATACATACCAACAGAGAGACGGTTTAGTTAGCTCTCAATTACTAATAAGTATTTAATAGTATGGAACAATGTATTAGTGATTATATTAAGTTTACACCAGGACTTCGTTGAAAGTAAGCATGGAAGCGCTCAGGATCGACGCGAGCAACTGCAGGGGGCTCCTGTTCGTGTCTTCAACCCTTTAAAACCTGTACACTCCTTTATTGAAGAACCGCAACATTTCAATGCGAACTTCACACACTGAATTTCCATCCAAGAACTGGGTGCGGCCTACGTTGCTTAATTAATTTACGGACACCGATCGGTAAGCGTCGCTCTGCAGTGTACGCGTTGTAACTGTCTATGAGGTAAAATGTAGCACCAAGTCCCGCTACGATCGGACGCTTTTCGCTCGAAGTTGTAGACGATTATGTTTACCTAGGACAGACTGTCTAGTTAGGTAGGTCCAACTTTGAGAAAGAGGTCAATTGTCGAATCCGACTCAGCTGGGCAGCGTTCGGGAAGCTACGGCATATATTTTCGTCCAATATTCCGCAGTGTCTCAAGACGAAAGTCTTTGATCAGTGTGTGTTGCCAGTGATGACATATGGTACGAAAACGTGGTCGCTCACCATGGGCCTTATAAGAAGGCTCAATGTCACTCAGAGGGCAATGGAGAGGGCTATGCTGGGAGTTTCTCTACGTGATCGCATCAGAAATGAGGCCATCCGTAGCATAACCAAAGTAACCGATATATCCTTTTGAATCGCTAAACTTAAGTCACAGGGGGCGGGGCACATTGCACGTAGAACCTGGTAAAGGTCGCGGGAGTCCGCTGGGTGCGGGCGGCGCAGGACCGGTCATTATGACACTCTTTGGGGGAGGCCTATGTCCAGCAGTGGACGTCTTTCGGCTGATATGATGATGAGGTAAACACGTACAGAAATAGTTTTTTTCACATACGACATGGTGAAGATGTGAATTTTTGGACTGTCTGTTATTGCTTGCAAGGACATGGTAACTATGTTAACACTAGTGTTATTTTATTGTGGATTGACTAGAAACACCATACTGTTCTGGATTCGTTTTTATTGTCATTGTAGAGACTATAGTATATCTCTAATAAAATTAAATTAGTGTTTTTTTAATCTTAAAAATATTGACACTTTGGGACCATGTAAATCTCTAAAAATATTAGAATAGTTACAATTAATCGTATTTGGACGCTCAAAGTTCATATACGTACCTCTCTAGAATATTATATCATATACTCTTTGTTTATTCAGACAGACCTTATACATCTCAAATTTTACTAGTAATGTAATATTTTTAATAGATAACTTTGCAAGTTTATTTTCACTGTATGATAGTCACTTTGTTAATTTGTATTTTTTTTAATTATTTTAATAGTCAGACGTTCTTGTAAATAAATATTTTGACATGTAAAAAAACCCTTGTGGCTTATTTGCAGAGAAAATGTTAGATTTTTAGATTTCGGACTACGTTTTTCTAACAAAATGTGTACAAAATTCGTAAACGCTAAATGCGATGCATGTAATAGAGGTACTGTTATATTTGCAATATTATTAGCGCTCCGAGCTGGCTGCGGCTGGTGGAGTGATCACATTTCCGCCATGATTTTACTCAATTATTGGTCAGACGCCAAGACGCCGTCGGTATCGAGATCGTTATAGAGGGCGTATTAAAATAAATACTAAATTAGGATATTAAAAACAACTTTAGTATGCTAAGGTTCCAGTTGGCCTGAAAAGGTAATTATGTAACTTCTCTAATAAACATTCACTTTCAAATAGTGACAGTTAATATGTTTGTGTTTTCAGTTTTAACGTAAAATAAGTATGTACTACGTTAATAGTACGATAAGTTGAAAATATGCATAATGTAGAAATACTGTTAATTATAATTCTTAAAAAACAGAAAACTTACTCAACCAATAAAAAAGTAAAAAATAAACCTTATTCAACAACCAATAAATACACTTGCAGAAAAACCTATCTATTGGCAAGCGCCAAGAAAAAAAAACGGTACAAATAAATCTACATGCATTCGGGGACAAAACACAGTTTAAATTGTCTGTGCCTATACTTTACAAGTTTTTTTAAGTGCCGGAACAACCCGCCGTTTTAATTGCGCCAACCGGAAAGGGGAGCGAAGAATGGAAGGAAACGGCAGCAGCCTTGCCAACCGCCCTACATTATTAAAACTTGCCTCTTACTCTACCGCTCTCCACTCTTGCAACTCTGCGAGCATAATGAATCGCGCATCTCGAATACTAAAACTAGAAATTATATATTATCGCAAATTCAAAATGCGCTTTTGAAGTTCTTCCGAGCGCGAATCGTATAATTATTATATAAATAGGCAATACATACTCGTAATCTCTTCTAAATGTTTGAGGTCTATTTTTGTCCGTTGCTTTGATTTCAATCAGTTTCGCGCTCGTTACCACACGGGGGTCCTTATGTATAATATTATCTGCGATTGGTATGAGAAACAGATGTATTGAATACAAGCCCCAGTATAAATACGAAACTTGTTCGCCAAGTCAAAGTTCATCGCGAATTAAGTTCCAGCAAAGTGAATTACAGCAATGGTGATGGGACATTTACTGTAGGCTAACGGTGTTTGCCTTAGCGCTTTTGTAAACATTGAAAAGGTACTAAATATGCTTGTTCCCGTATTACAGTGGCCTTATTACAATCTACGAGTACGCCTTTACAGAGCCTCAGGCGTGCCTTATCAGTGGTTACCGTAGGAGCGCCATAAGCCCAGGTTGTTACCTTGGAACACATTGTAACACATTATGCGCGAACGCGACTACCTAACGCTCATCCCCACGTAATAAGAACGTGTAGTCTTATGAATATTTTGCTCCTTGACAATGCGCAGTTAGGGATTACGGATATGCCATCTATGTAAGTCGCGCGGTACATATTGCTTAAGCGGTTTCGTTAGGATATTTTATTAAATGTTAAATACTTGAACATATCTACTCTTCTTCTCCATTTCTAATCTTAACCCCCTGGATGATAAAAATACCTAAAGACGTGGTGTCGTGGTTCGTGCTTTCATATAATAAGTTTCATCATATATTCACTCTCTCAACGATATAAAAGTTGGCGTGTAGGTGTTACTGTCATATTTTTTTACATATACCTACCGAGTATTTCATCAAGGTCAAGTAAGGTTCACCAAAATCGCGTTGGCAGTGGTACGATATCCGTAACAGCGTGACCCGATTCCTCGATATAATGTATCATTAAATAACAGACATCACTACTCACTCAGCACTAGTAAAACGGCTTGTGGCGTTTCTTTAATGAATAGTCCGATGCGAGTCGCGGTCATAATCTGGGTCTGTAAGCGAACGGACCCGAGTGCTCTCGGAGATAACCGGTGCCGCCGAAACGTCAATCACGCGAGGGTTCAACCAAGGATGAAACTGAAGGGTTGGATTATAAGGGTCTAATTCGCTGCTTGTGATTATTATAAAGCAACAAAATTATTTTGTAATCCGATCTCGGATAATGGACTTAATTTCCTTTTATTATATAATATCCGTAACCTGTAATACTTTCTCTAAGCTATGTTAATTATGTTGCCTGAAATAATACGTAATTACACTATTTTCAAATAGTGTTATCACAGGTATCTACATACATAGATCTACGTTAAAGTCTAGGCCCTGACTTCCCTTTATTTTTAGAAACTTTAATTTAACTTGCACTGTTCGTATGTATGTGAGTATATAATTTGTCGTCTAAATTTGCAATCCTTTTTTTAGTCACTTGCCGGTGTCCGAATGAGCTGAAATTTGGCATTATGTAAGTTCGGTGACAATACAGTATTATGGTACCACCGAGCTGATCTGATAATGAAGACAGAAGGTGGTCATAGCAAGTCTCGTCGTGTTTGAGCTGACTGATGGAACCGTCTCAACGAGTAGTTGATGACTGTGGATGAAAGTACCGTCGGGTATTTTAGCTTGTAACAAAAATGAAAAGGGTGTAGCAGGATAGCCTTGTAAAATTTGCCCCCCAAAACTTGGACTTTGAAACTATAGCCCTACGATGCCTTTTATAAGGATATAATACCTTGCACATCCTTGCAATCCTAGTACCCCGGGGGGCTCACGGCACTCAATTAACTCTAAAACTGTTTTTTTTTCACCGTAGCTATATGTGGAGAATTCCAAATTTTGTACGAATGTTATTGTGCCTTAAATGTATTTTTGAAAAAATAAGTGTCTCCGAAACGTTTTCCTTCTTAAAAAAAATTGTACCTCCTCCCTCAATGATACATTTAGGTGATACACTCAAGAACAAAAATAATAGGTACATTTTGTATTAAATTTCCATAGAAAGTGTACCCATTATTTTTGCTCTTGAGTGTATTATGTAGTTCAACAAAATTCAAACATATTTTCTAAACTTTTTGTTTTGGTTTTGATACAGTGTATAGTAATACTAACAGGTACGAATTATTTGTCAACTGCTACAGCTGGTACACTAGTTTAATATCCATCATTATAAATTTTGTGGTTAAATCTAAACATTTTCTTTATTTAACTGAACAAGTTGTTATGAGACACGGCAAATCAAATTAGGTGCAGCATTAATCTCATTTCGCGAACGCCTCTAAAACCATGAAACACATGAAAAACTTACCACAACACAAATCGACAGATAATTTCCTCAAATTTACTCGTACGTTACTCTATATAATTTTTAAAATAAAGTCGGTACTACACGTGACATAAAGCTTTCCACTCAAAATTATTTAAATGTCAATTATGAGGTTGCGGAAGTCAACATATATAAATAACCTTGAGTCTAATTAACACAGCCCTAGGGGTAGTGGTAACTCATTTCATAATAATCTACCTACATATTACACGGTAATATGCATTTAATACCTTAATGTGGAACAAGAAGCACTTTAATCGAATACTGATAAATGCAATCAACTAACTTATTATTGTTTGGTTTCCTGTATAAGGCTACTTCATGACTTGGTGGGGAGGGAATCTGTCTAATATTTTCTACTTTACGAAGATCATACTGATGTCGTCCAAGTTTCTTCACTGGGCAGTCTACTGTCAGTATTGCATTTGCGCAGTTGTAATAGGTATATTACGGAGAGTATGAGCAGTATGGATAGCTCCGTGAACTATGTGAATGTCAACAAAATCCATGTTGACTTGACGTAATTATGAGTAATGCAGTCCAGTTTGTCTGTGAAATAGGTATTATAGTGCTGAAAATATTGATTATAGAGTAATTTAATTTTAATGTAACGTAACTAGGTACCTATTTAATTTTAAGTAAGTAAAAAGAAAGATGTGAAATTTCAACGTTGATCAATATACATTTATAAATTATAAATGAATTACAAATCCGCGGTCGTCAAATAATGTGAATTGCAAATGGAGCGAAAGATTGTATAACGTGAAATTATTCAACAAAATATTCCGTGCCTAACGAATTGTTTGCGTTTTCTTCAAACTTTTACCGTTTCGAAAATTATAAAATTGTGAACATAGTACTCGATGAATTCAATTTACGTTCTTTTACATTACAAAAAAGACAAAGCTATGATAAAATACAACGAGTTATATTTCTTTTTATAATATGTTCCTAGTTTATTACTTATAGATTTATTGATGTGTACGTATGTTAATAAAACGTCTTTTTCATTTCTCATAATCTGAAAGTAGGTCATATTTGACCTCAGATGCGGGGTGAAAGTGAGTCATATCGCCCCTAGGGTCGATAAGTAATAAAAAAAGAGCAATGGTAGAAACCTATACAGTCATATACCCAACAAAATGTATTGATGTTTTAAGTTTGTTGAAATTAACGAGTTAATTTGTCAAATTATTGTGAGAATTAAGTAAATTAAACAATGTAAATTATTATAATATGATATTAATCGGTATTTTTTCAACATAACAGCACTTGAAATGGTCCATACACTAAAACTATCAACGTCAGTTAAGATTTTCCCGCCGAAATGGTCCATACACACAAACGCTTTTATTGAATAGGATGCCACTTAATACAGAAAATGTTTTAATACAGACATGAACAATATAATCATTTACACTATTATTTAGTTTAAATAACATTCATTACTGAGAATTTTACATGATTTACAAAAAAATGCAATTTATCATTTACTTAAAACACCGATGAAACACCGCTATATCAGGCGCTTGAAAAAATGTTGTGCGTAAAAAAGTAAAAAAGGCGGGAAAGCGCGTAGTTAATAAATTTACTAGTAATTGTTTTCTGTGAAAATGAGTTCAGCTAGCGATTCAGATATGGATTTAACGCCGGATATAATAAGACAAGAGGCTGAGGCTGTTTTGGGAAATCTTTTACCGGCAGTTTCAAAGGAGAGATACTTAAAATCGTACAACGATTTTATAAAGTGGCGGTCTGACAAAAAAGTTAAATCGTTGTCAGAAAGCCTGTTTCTTGCGTATTTTAGTGAGCTGTCTAAGAAATTGCCTTCGACACTATATGGTATCTATTTGATGCTGAAGACCACAGTTCATACAAAACATGACGTTAATTTGAAAAATTATACGAACTTAACGTCATTCTTAAAAAGGACGTCGGATGGCTACAAATGTAAAAAATGAAAGGTTTTTTTTACTGCACAGGAGGTAGAAACCTTCCTAAACCAAGCCCCAGACGACATATATTTGGCAGTTAAGGTAGGTACGCAAAAATATCATTTTTATAGTACCTACCTATTGTGTACATCGGTGACCAGTGTATGAATTTCTTTGATAATTTTATGTTATTTTTACAGGTGGCACTAATTTTCGGTATAAGCAGTGCATGCAGAGGTGTTGAGCTTGCAAACATTACCTACACTGGAAAACGTAGAAATACACGGCCAATTATTACTAGTAAAATTGCCGAATATGAAAATTTGTAGTACATTTGTAGTCCGAGTAGAATTTACGCAAATAGTGCGGAAGTACCAGGAACTACGCCCTGAAAATATTAAAACTAATTGTTTTTTCCTAAAATACCAACGAGGCAAATGTCTTAGACAGGTGATCGGAAAAAATTCAATTGCAAGCATGCCGAAACTAATAGTTAAGTTAGTAAAAATCGGCATTTGACAAGTTTAAATATGTTATTTAAACTTGTCAAATGCCGATTTTTACTCTGGGTATTGCTTCCATAGAACGTCTGCAACACTTTTAGCAGACGCTGGAGGAGATTTGTCTAAGCTCAAACGGCATGAAGGATGGAAATCGAGTACAGTTGCCGAAGGGTATGTAGCAGACTCTGTGCAGAATAAGACAAAAATATCAAGCAAAGTTACAAACGCCATACATTTGCACTGTAATGACAATTCACCTAAGCCAGGATCTTTGAAAGATTCAGCAATTCATAATCCAGATCTCGGTGGTGAAGAGATGAATATTTCTGTCGATGACCTGCCGGTGTCTTTTTCTATCAATGAGATGAGGACATCTCCAACGTTTACGGAGCCTTTACATGATGCTCGCCTTTCCCAAAAGATATCTAATGTAAATATTCCTGTAAAAACTTTTCCCTAACATTCACAAACTGTTCCAACTTCACTATTAATTTTAAGTAAAAAAACTAAAATGCAATACAGCACTAAGTAGGTATAACCTTGACTAGTGCAACTTTTTTTTAATAACTTTTGTTTATGTTTTATTTGATGGTTTTTTGTTTACTTTCCTTGTATTCGAAATGAAAAGTAGACTATTTAACTCGGGTTGAAGCCACCCATTTCAGCCTCGAACTATTGGCGCTCTCACTACGTTCGAGCGCCAAAATATCTTGTCTGATATGGGTGGCTTTCAACCCTAGCACAATTAACAATCTACTATTCTTGTTTAAAATTGTGCCTTGGTTTCCACGCAATCTTTAGAAAGTCACCACAGTATACGGTATTAAAGAAGCATTTCTAAGTGAATTCAATAGAATGAAGGTGATTATTATTTCGTCTTTATGATAGAATACAATCATGAAGACGAACTAAGTAACTTCTTATTAGTATAATTCTATGTATCTTCAGCGATAACTATTTACAATATTGTCCGAATTCGATTTTTTTTTGTTCAAAAAGGTATGTAGGTTTTCTCAGAGATTTTTAATACAAGTTTGGTGAAGAGCTAATGATGGCATTTTCTGTCAGTAACATCAAATGTACTGTTCGTATGCATGTAAGTATATAATTTGTAAGTAGAAAATGTAGTCACGTGGAACTGGTGATCACAGATCTGATGACCTATGAAACTTCAATAGCATGTACGTAAGTGCTTCACAGATTCCGATGAAATTTCTTTGACGTAGCAAATAATGTTCATAAAAATATTAGTAAATTTCGAAATGGAACAGGTTATGAGATACCAAAGATACGCAGTGGATCGGTTAGGAATTGCCGGAACTCCCAACGGATCCTATACTTACGTGATTTGGCATTTACTGTACTCTATATGATGAAGTGGAAAGGAAATGCGGCATGGCGAATACATTTTAGTCGGCTTGGGTAAATTATTCATCAGTACTAACACTTTATTCGGTCAATTTCATTACTTTACTGTCTTAATATTGTGACTTACAAAGTTTACTAAATTGATTCTCAAAATATAACGTGAAAAGAATCTTCAAAATCGTAGCTACTTTAGGATCAATTATCTTGTCTAATACGTCAAAATAAACAAGGCAAGACTTTAAGTAGGTACCTGCGGTGTATCAGTGACTGTCAGGTTAAGTTGAGAATACATAAGCAAGTCTGGGAAGCTGGTAGAATGCTCAGTTAAAGACAAAGGAACACGACACAAAGCTATTCCGAGCTAGTTGTCTGAATCCCTTGGGTTTGCGGTTAGCATTTGCAATACCATGTTTTCGTCGTAACTTGCCTGTTGCTGTAGTAAGTGTAAGTACCGTTATTGTTTTGACATTTTAACAAAATTTGGTATGATGTTATGCTTTTATTTTTTATTAAGGCGACGTACGACTATGTGTAGGTATTTATACACAATACACATGCATAAAAATTCACGGTTTATACGTTTATCAATTTCATGACTGTGTGTATGATGACATTAAAAATATAAGTATATCAGTACATTTCTACGCTTAGAATGGTGTTAAATTTTCAATATTGATATAGCGGTTTAAACAAAACATTTCGCTAGCGGTTTTGTTTACTCTGTCGCAAACAAAAAGCTAAATTGAATATTCCATAAATGTTAGCCGTTTTAAATTCTTTCTATTTTCACCGTATTACACTCAGAGCTTCAGATGGTTTTATTACAACTTTTTTTTAGAATGTGGAGTTTTTGCGTGCCTCCGTTTTGTTTCTCCGTTTCATGAATTCATTAAACAAAAACTTTGTGCTTTTATTTAACCTGTTATTATTCGTGAAATTGTGAATGCAAACGCCATTCTTAGCAATTAAGGTGACGAACCCAATATTTATTTTTGCTGCGACATTTATTGTAAAGCAATTTAGCTCAGCGCGGTTACTTTGAGAGGGTCAAAAGTATACGGCCAAAATTATCCTTGCCAATATTACTAATATTAAGACAAATAATCGATGTATAAGTAGTATTAATAACTACGCATTCATTATAAGATTACAAACAGTAATGTACCTGTATCGGTTTTTAGGTTCTCTGAATAAATTAATGTTTTTGTTTTTTGGCCAAATATTTTTACAATTTTAAAATATAGCCACTGATTTCCCATTTCAATACAATTTTTAAGCGGAGCAGGTGGCGTTCCTTTTTTTTGTTTTCAAAACCATTCTATTATTATCATTGTATTCCGAAGGCAAGCAAAAATTTATGTAACCGTAAGCACGAACAAACGAACTCAGGATTCAATTTGTTATCTGTCCCTTTACACATTGTTTCACGGAAATCTAATCAGGCCGGTGAAAAACACAAAAGGCTCGAATTCAATATCTGTTAATTAAAATCAATCCTTTCTTTGTTGATATTGACGTGCGTTTAAAAAAGGGACGCATACTATGTCCAAAGCTTATTGCAAAGGTAAATAGAGATAAATGTTTATATTATTTGCTATACCTACATTTCATCTCAGTCCAGGAATCAATAAAAGATGGAGATACTTCCCCTTCTAGACTGCTCCGAATATAAGCAAAATGTTCCGCTATGATTTACCACTCTAAAAATACAGTTTCACAGTCGTGCGAAACGTTTTATGAATATGTATACAGAATATTAAACACGATTATGATCACCGAAGTGCACAATTCAGGGAACGTAGAATGTAACATTCGGCACCGAATAGGAGCTGCGTGGCTAATATGGCGAGAAGTGACTGGTGTTACATGTGACAAAAGAACGCCGGTCAAAGTTCAGGCTTTGATCTACAAGGGCCATAGGGCCGCTTCTAATGTATGGTAGCGAAACATTGGATGTAACTTAGAAGCATGTGCAAATATCAAGTTGTGGAAATGAAGATGTTACGGTGGATGTGCGGCGTCACCCGGCTCGACGAAATCCGTAACTTGTACGTTCAAGGAAGCCTGGGTGTGCGCGATATCGCCGATAAAATGCAGGAGAATCTACTGCAATCGGACGGCCATGTAAACCTACTTTGAAAACTTAACACTACAGCTTTCCATACCCGGTCGAAGATCCAGGGGCAGATCCAAAATAAGGTGAAAAGATGTAGTGCTAAAAGACATGATAGAGTGTCAGGCGTCCGAAAACCATGACAAGGGTAGAGCGCAGTGGCGAAGATTAGGACGGAAAGCTAACCCCACCACCATGTGGGGTGCATACCTAGAAAGAGACAGAGACACAGTCCACCAAAATTGAGGTCGCGTTTATGCACAGGCAACATACCGCGTGTGCTTGCCAAACGATTTGTATTTCCTTATATTTTGACAAACGCTCGTGGCGCTGTACGCGACTTTTACGTAAACGCAGCCTAACATTACTCGCTTCGCTCGTCGCTATCTCTACAGTATCCTCCATGATAGTTAAGAAACCATTAGTGATTTCAAGCTATTCTTAGCTATATGTAGCTAAGAATAGCTGACTTCGTGTTATTCTTTACGTTTGAAAACTTGTTATTACATATATGTGCGTATCTATTTATATATACTTATATTCGGTATTTATATACATTTGTTTTTTTTTTCGTTTATATATATATATATATATCTATCTATATATTATTGTGATGTTACTAAGATAATTTTGTGTTCGAATTGTACATGTTTCTCGGTTTGCCTATTAATCTTAATCTCCACTCAATTGCTCAAAGGTTAGCTGGAAGAAATCCCTTACAGGGATAAGCTCGCCTTTGTACATATATGTCAACTGTTCTTGTAATTTATGTTATGTTTTACTCATGTACAATAAAGAATTTTACATACATACATACATACATACTTGTTTAGAGCACCCAAACTTTTAAGTTTTTATGTTCTGTATTAATTTGATGTATTGTGTGCGATAAAAAGTATTATTTTGTATTTTACATGGGTCTGCTTTTTAATATGTAAGTAATTGTAGCAAAAAATATCGACTCCATACTATCAGTTATTAACTTCATTTGTAGCCTTTAGTGAATGACGTCATGTTCTTTGGAAATACTTCAAGAATATAGAAATCATTAATATTGCGAGTAGATATATCAAAATATTATTCAGTTTTCCGTCATAAGACCCAATCAAAAAAAAAAAATTTAAGATTAGACCCATTTTAATTATTAGGTAGGTAGAAATAAAATTAAAAATATCACATTGAAGTTACACCAGCATGGTAGGAATGTAAAAATTTGTTTTATATTTAAACGACAGCTAAATATCCGAACAGGAAATTAAATAGGAATCAGAACAAATCCCATTATAAACTCCCATCAATCACTAGGTCCTCAAGGCTACGGCAAAAGGTAAAATGGACCCGAGACGGTGCCATAAAATGTTGATTTACCAAGTACTTGCTGTGTACCGAGTAGGAAGAACCAGTTAAATTAATTACCTACATTAAACAATTCAAATTTCATTGACTGTATACCTACCGTCCGAATCACATTCAAATCTACTTCGACCCCCCCCCCCCCCCCCTCCCATGCGCACTGTAATGTTAACGTGCGACCAAAAGTGCGTAAAAAAATATTAAACGTACTTACCTACCTAATTGAGAAGTGAGAGACATATACTCATCATCATCAGCAGAAGGCATGGATATCTCCAGGATGTTCAGCAGTGGACGTCTTTCGGCTGAAATGATGATGATGATGATGATGACATATACTATATTGTAACCCAGGTAAGGCCTTACCTATTTTGGTTTGTGCGATTTTTACGATATGAATTGTCTACGTGACTTCAAAGTGTGACTTAATTACGTAGTCATGTCTCTGCGATTTCCGCTCCCTGGCGGGAAAACGCTACTACATGCCATACGGCGTAACACAAGTAGCGTTGCTTGACCTCGAATGGGTTGCAGAGTTTTCAAGGACATCTGCTGTTACGTAGCATATACCCTCCTTACTTCAAGTTCGAATGTTTTGGATATTTCACTATGTGTACGTGTGGGTCAAGAAAATTAAAAGGCGCAAAAAAAGTAAAACGTACAAATTCCTATAGAAAAATACCGGCGTACTACCCTGATGATAGAAGATAGAACTTTTAATCTATCTTCTATCTATTATTAACTATCCATTATTAATTATTTAATTGATTAATTATTATTAATTAATTAATAAATATATAAAAGAAGAAGTCCTGATCTACCATCAACGCACAGCCGAAACTACTGGAATTAGAAACGAACGAAACGACATAACGTACTTCAGCGTTTTTTGAAATTGCTCCCCTAAAAGGGTGAAAAGGGGGTTCCAAGAAGTTTGTACGGGGAGAAAATCTTTTTTGAAGTGCGAGATTTAAAACTTCTTATACAGACTCTTTGTTTAAATACCACAAAAAGTGTTTCAGCGTTTTTCTAAATTGTCGTCCTAATGGGGTAAAACGGGGTTCCAAGTTTGTGCGGGGAGCAAATCTTTACTTTCCGTAAAAATAGATATAGGTGCCATCTTCGAGGTTCCTCGGGGTGATGATTACAAAAATGACATCCATTTTCAAATCCAAGACGGGGACATTTATTTTTCTTAAAAATCGATATGGGTGTCATATCGTCGAGGTTCCTCGGGGTGCCGATTACGAAAATGACATCCATTTTCAAATCCAAGATGGCGGACATCATTTTTTCTTTTGAGTAATTTTTCACAAAAGATTAATAGCATCAGACAACTGACAGAAACAAATAAACCCATTTATATCTTTGTTACCATCTAAAATCTACGCGGACGAAGTCGCGGACGGCCACTAGTTAAACATTTTGATGCGGTTATAGTGCTACTTGGTTATGTAATAGTATATTATAAGAATGGTATAAAAAGGCGAGTGGTGTGGGTCACGAGCCTTTTTATACCAGTTATACTCCGTTGCATACAATACTTTTTCTACGACTCATTTCAAATAAAAAACAATTGATTTTTATTTGAAATGAGTCGTAGAAAAAGTATTGTATGCAACGGAGTATAACTAAAATACTTATTTTTCAGACTTTTCATGCGCCATATTTCCCCTTAGTAATTGTGCAACTTACAATTTTTTCACTAATGCTATATAACTTCTTCATAGATTTTTAAAAGCATCAACGTGCCTACGCATTTTCTTCGTGAACACAAAAAATCTTTTTATTTAAGTAATACAATCATTTATCAGCTTGAATGTTTTCGTTTTCAATTAAGAATTTGGTGGGAAATCAAAAATATGACACTACATTTATGATTTGTTTTTTTTTGCTAGACTTGGCATCCGACCTAAACTGAATTCAAATCCGGATCGAAACTTAACTGTTTCGTTTTCATAGATATATCCGAAAATAGATAAAACTTGTTAAACAACACAAAAAAGATGATAAATGTATGTATTCATGTTAGTAAATAATATATCGTGCATTAATTAATTCATAAAAATTATAGCAAAGTTGCGTTAAGTTGCCAGCACAGATTTTAATCATAAAAGTTTCACTTGAACGCACCGAAGAATGACTACTAAACATAGTATTTGTAATAGTCTGTGGCACCCAACCCTGCCTTTATTTTTCATTAAATTAGGATAAGGAGTGTGTTTTTGGGCAATAGACTAGATAGATTTTTTGCAGAACAAATAAAGGATGTATTTATATTACAGTTCATAATTGCGTAAGTCGCGAAAAAAAGTACAGGAGTAGAAAAAATAATATAAATATACACACTAAATTACATATGTAGTAAAATTAGGCCATCAGGTACCTACCTATACTTTCATATTAATACACCAGTGTTAAGTTGTTTTCCGAAATGTCAACGCCAATATTTAGGTTTGCGTGAAAAGACAATCCAGTTAAACATTCTCGAGTCATGGTCGCGCCAATAGCGGCAAACTCGAATGCTCCGACTGCAAGCACTAAAGCAGAAAAACTTATGAATAAAAAATGAATTCCTTGGTTTTAAAATTAGCATTACAAAGAGAGGGTGATTCGCGTACCTTTGTGCCTGTAAAAGAAAAGTGTAATGCGTTCTTTGAACGTTATTGTAAGGAAAATCAGCGTTTAAGCTCCAACGGTCATCAGGTTACCACATTTACATTTATTCCTTTATTACTTGAAAATAAAACGAGTTTTGTAATTTTTGCTACGTACAACTTTTTTTTTTTAATTGTTATGCTGGAATTTTATAAAAAACTTTAAAAGAAATACCTACTCGAAAATATATATTTTCTGACTTGTTTTAATGTGTTTATAATACACTATCAAACTTTTAGATACGTCTTTGAGACTCGATTTTGTGGAAAATCGAGAGTACCTGTATAATTTTACCAATAAGTCAAATTAATATCCTATTTAAAATAGAACATTTAATATAAATACTTAGCGTAACGTCGCTAGAACTACTCTCACGAAAAAAGAAATATAGTTATATTTTTAGATCGTATCATCATACCTATTTACAAATACATAAACATTCAAAGCGAGTGTCCTCGCTACATTAAACCGTAAAATGTTGTATGAGTAAATCGGGCTGCATGATTGATCCAGTTAAATGACGCGTGTTCAGCGCTGCTGAAAGCTGTAAATTACCTACTCTTGATTGTGTACGTACTGAAAAAATTAGGTGGTTTTGTATTTGTGTCGCAGTGCTTATTTTTAACGTATTTTGCCTAAAATAAATAGGTTTGTGTATGGAAAAAGAGAGTGGTGTGTAACATTGTCAATTTATTTAGCTGTGTACATCACTTGAGGGCAATAAAATATCTGGACATCACTCCCACGTGGGTACTATAATTGAAAATTATAGTTGGTACCCACATATTGGTGAACGCCTCGTTTGCTCTTATATATTATACCTCTTTCTAAATTAAGTTAATTATAATGCTAGTATATAGTAAATGCTTGATTAGAAATTACTATACCTCAGGACCCTGCAATTTGCAAGAACATTCCAATTCATCATAGTAGTTTAAAAAAATTAACTACTACATGGTTTGCATAATTGTTAAAATTAAAATTATGTCGCCTCCCTTTAATCATCGCCACGCAAGACGAAATGCCCCCGTTCAAAGCCCAGTTGCGTGTTGTGAAAAGTGGAGTGGTGTTTATTTCTGATTTTAAATTAAACTGTAGTTATACTTACTTATTTATTACTGTCCCATACGACCATCGAGTTTAATGGAGTCAGTCAGGATTGCGCATGAAGGCGTTGGGTAACTTTTATGATGCATGCAAATTCGTGATGTAACTTGCGTGATTTTACAATTATTTGCAGTAAAGGGCTTTGTAGACGCCGGTGCCGGTGATGATGGAACTCGACTACCCAAACGGCATAAAATTAAATAAGAGTTGCGTTCGCAACAGGCTTGTTTATGAAAAAAGTATTTACCTACCATGTACTTTTCTGTTGAGAGGGCTGATTTCTACACCGTATTTTTTTTAACATACAATACGTTTATTGTGTAAATACTTTGTACATACACTCCGAGTAACAATAACAGGTACACTTTGTATTGAATTTCCATAGAAAGTGAACCCGTTATTTTTGCTCGTGAGTATAGTTCTGCATACATATATTTGTAGTACTTAGTAGTATTATGCAAATATTCAAATACTAAGTAATATAATCAACGAAATAATGTATTTCTTCGGGAAAAAGGATAACGTTGTTTGCAAATTACTCGAATCCTCTTTACCTACTTCATTTATAATTCTTGTAGAAATATATGGGTCCATTTGAGGTTTCACACATTCTTCCGATTATTTTTCAGCGCTATGGCTGTCTTTTTCCTATAGGTATCAGAAAAGTACAATTATATGTTGAAACCAAATTTTAAATTAAATGAATTACATTTATTTAAATGACGAAATGGATTTAATAGGTAGCCGTACCTATTGTCACATATATATACGTTCTTAATCGATAGTACGATAAAACTCCTGTTAGTCTATGCTCCCATACTTGATTTTTTTGGACTAAGTGCCGGTACCGGTGTTACCTTTCACGGTTAGTGTATTAATAAACTCGGCATCGAATACTAAAACGTTATTAGCTTTTTCTACTTTTTTATGAAGCTGGACAGCAAAACCAGCGGTAAGTTACCGCCGTACTGTTTTGTCGTTCGTAATATCAGACCGTGACGTGTTCACAAATTGTATCAGCCCGTTGAAAAGTGTCGCTCTCGGGGCTATCATACAAAAAGCAGTGACAGCGGAATTTCTCATTACAGCTACAGGCAAGATCCCCATACATCACGATGGAAAAATATAGCGTTTAACTTCCCCCTCGCAGCAATCAATAGACACACATATGCATAGGCTGTCACATGACCACTTAATGTTAATTCGTTGCCACGTTACAAATCACGTTAAATTGATTATGTCGTCATGATTATCTGTTTCAATCAATAGCTGCTATCATTCGATATTGAGACCAAAAAAAGAAAATGAACAAATGCATCCTAGGCCAAGACAGCGATCCAAGCAAAAAAAGCTTTATCGTATATGTTGTCACAACTTGTTAAAATTTGTAGCATAATAATAGTTATAACGTAAATATAAGGTATGAAGCGCAATATTAGAGAAATTTCCGTTAAAAAAATAAACAATTTAAAATGACGTGTCCACGTTTTCTATTTTCTAAAGTGTTATTGATAAATATTCAAGGAAAACACTTTTTGCTTTCCCTCGATCGAGCTCGAACGGTTAACAAAGGCTGTTAGGAAAAAAATATACTTTTAATTAAGACTGCAAAACGTTTTTTTTGTTGGACCTCGGAGTAGCAATAACATAAGACAGCACCCCCATAACCAGACGCAGTACTCACATTAGGAACGGTAGAATAATCCCAATAATGCTATAAATTATGTTAATATTATAAATGTGAAGAATTGAAGATTGGATATATTTTATGTTTGGATAACTTGTTACCTACTTATAAACAAAATAGAACAAATTTGTCTGAACCTTGGCACACCGACAGGATATTGGATTTTAATATAATAAATACTTTTTAGCCTGGTGAAACGATGACATAAGGAGACAATTATGGAATGAGATGATAATTTAAGTTGGGGCGTATGGCAGCTCGAGCGGTTGAAGTTAGGAGCTTATTTCTATAATGAAAAAAAAATGAGGGATCTGGTTCGGTTGAGCTGTAGAGATTAAGAGTAGATCCGTTAGACCAAAGTCAGATCAAATTTTGGTAACTAAGTACATTTTTTGACATAACTTACCGATATAAGGTCACGTATCTATATAAACCCGAGGCTTAATTGGACTATTAAGTTTACTGTCGTAAGTCAGGATGGCTATAAAGGTATTGGGTAGTTCGTTAGGCCAGCCAAAAAACTCAGAAAAACATGGTCGGCTTACCACGTTGTTTACTGAGTTGACGCTGTAAGCTGTGATCAGTAGCACTAATTAATCTCGTCGCGTACTTTCAGCATTGCAGTTTATAGAATTGATTTATGTATGGCCGCATAATAGTTATTTATGTTTTTGAACTTAATTAACGTTATAATTTAATTGGTTGTTAGCATAACCTGCATATCTAAATTGTACCTATTATAAACGCGAAAGATTGTGCCAATGTTTGTTACTCGTATTCTCAAAAACGACTTAGTGGATTTTAATGCAACATTTGAGTAATGTAGCTTAGATGCCAGTTGGCTATAATTTATACGCATACAAAGCGGGCAGCACCTAGTTGTAAAAACGTGTATAGGTAGTGTATAACTCAAAGAGATTAATCATAACGAATTTGATTTCATTATAGGACGCTTGTGGACTGGCGATGATCTGCGTGGTTAAGTAACGATAGTTTTTGGTGATGGCATAATAAATCTGACCGGTGTTTACCTGTATTGACGCTTCCCTTGCCTAGAAAAGACAAATTAGAACCTAAATCTCGTATGACCGGGCCCACTGACTGAAATAGCAAAAGGGGCATTCGCCAAAGTGGCATAAACGCTTAGTGACACAACCCCGGTATGTGTTTCCATTAGCTCTGTAGTAATTTGGAGCCGTCGGTCGAAGCTAAGTTTGGCCGCACGCGGGTGGGACTTAATCCCGTGATCGACATTCAGATCACGTGTTTCTAGAAATTCTCGGAGTGTAACAAATGTCAATAATAGTCCATTCCCGTCATCAAATTATAATGCTGAAGGGGCAGAGTTGTATGTAACCAATTATTTGGTGCTACCGCCATTTGGCATTTTTAATAATTATTATTTTTTTTACAAGAAAACCCACTACATTTTGAGTTTATTAACATAGCAGTTTATATAAGTAATTTCTTTGCTTATAGAACTGCGTATTATTTCCTCTTTGCGTCCAAAATATTGGGTAACAGTAAATCTTCTTATTGTCGGTCCCATCTACAAATGCATATAATATTTAAGAGGAAATATAGCTTAGCCTTTTTTCATATTTGAGATCTCTAACCCAATGTTTGTGTCGCGCTGACGTAGGTGACCCTCGCAATAATTGCGATAAAGACAACTGAAATTGTAAGGACAAGTAATTTGAAAAAAAAAAAACATCAATCTATTTACCACGATTAGCTTTGTAGGCAAGGCCACTACCAACTGGGCTCAGGTGGTTTGTCAATTATGATGTTTAGTAATCGTGAATGAAGATAATGAGAGCATATAAATATAGTACTAACATCTTCGCTTGTATCTTTTTCCGCTGGATATCGCTCGAAACCCGATTAAACTGGATTAGCCCAACCGGTAGCAGAATGAAGCCTGATCCCCTTTACTAGTAAATCCCTGTGAAACGATGCAATTGAGCGGCTTTACGTCTTGTGTGAAAGCGACAGATGAAAATAAAAGCTGTTTCTGTTTTTGCAGAGCTACAAAAATATCATTTCATTTATTGACGCCCCGGCTCGTGTCCGAACCCCAGGCAAAACACCATAATCCCAACAGCTTTGTAATTGGGGTAACTACACAAAAAGTTTCATGCGCAATATTAAGAAAATTTGACATGAAATATATTTTTATTAATAATATGCTATAAATGCGTGGGCAATAAGAAACATCACTTATAAAAATTGACCATGGTGATGACGTAAGTTTGAGACACGTAATTTAGGGCCGTTATGAAATGTAGAAACATATACACTAATGGGCAAACTTTGTATGGAAATTCAATACTAACATATGTTTACACATGTAACACAATGTTATTGCAGGATATTTATATACGGGTTCGGTTAATCAATGCGGAAGTTAGGTTAGAAACATTTTATTAATTTGCATCAGGCTACAAGGCTCATATTTACAATATACCTTACGGGGTTGAAGAGCCCATTCACTTGGCAATTGAGGCTTATACATAATACGGCTGTATTACATCCCTTGCCATTTCCGAGTTGTAATTGTTTTG
The DNA here is from genome assembly GCA_963556455.1 of Epiblema foenella. Classification (NCBI taxonomy): domain Eukaryota; kingdom Metazoa; phylum Arthropoda; class Insecta; order Lepidoptera; family Tortricidae; genus Epiblema; species Epiblema foenella. Next base: position 14,900,959 of record OY747102.1, read on the forward strand.
TCATGATTAGTCAGAGCTCTGCTTATTTGTGTCACCGGAACTGGTATTGGTTTTATGTTACAATATTGTTTGTTTTACGTAACTTTTGCGTCAATTACTGTGGTCCGTGGCAGTCCCGAGGCACTTTTAGTAGACACAAATTAACTAAGAACTTAAGTCTGTCGATCAGTATTCTGGTCACGAACTGACTGAATTTAGATGAGTGTATCAACTTGTATGGTCAGATCGACATGAGTGCTAGTTCAAACCAAGCGTTTGTCTTGATGACATTCGCTTGTTAATACAAAGGTACAATAGTGCAGAGTTATTGCGGCTAAACTATATGTCTTCTAGTCGTTAATAAAATTATAGACGTGTTAAAGATATATTACGTTTGCAGTTTTGCAATTTATTTCATTATAATTACGCAAAAAATATAAATACCTACATTTGACGTAGATGCAAAAAATAAATCATTAATAATTTGTCTCTAGTAAATGATAAATTCTGTGGCAAATATACTAAAGTGTTAATTATAATTATTACAGGCACTCATAATTAACGATTTGGGTACATAATATTTTAAAACTCACTGGTTCGAGTGCTTTTGAAAAGCAGAAGTATGGTGAAGTTAAACTTAATAAAAATTTAGTGAATAAAGTATTTTGTATTACCCGAATAAAATGCCTTTATGTGCTGTTTTTGGGTACATAAAACATTTTAATTTACAAAAATATGAATCATTTTCACTTAGCTAGGTAAATTTTTGTTTTATTTGTAATTTTCTGTACAATTAAAATTGTATCCCATACTACGATCAACTTCATTTTAACTCCGGGCAAATAGTTCACATACTCGTAAATGCGATGTTGATATATACCAAAAAACACTCCCACCTTCTGTATTATAAACTAATTTGGTAGTGTGTAAAAACTGTATGTCAAAATGGAAACGGAGGTTTATTCGTGTTCATTCATGTGCATTTTTATCTGTGATCGAACCCGTCTTCTACCGGTCCCGGGGATCCCTGGGATCATAACAAAAGAGTGCTATTGTTGACGACTTAAAATACAGTAATTTATTTATAGTTTTTTATTTTCAATTTTATATGGCAACGTTGCAGGATACAGCGCTACAAAGTATGTGCGAGTAGATACGGAATTTTACTCACTTGATATATTATTTTATTATTTGGCTGCGCCCTTTATCAACGTCCGTCTCGACAGTCAACCTTCTCAGAACACCATATTTTTTTGATGCAGAAGTGACACCGGGATGGACATTGTTATTAAAATCGTGGTTTAAAGGATAAGTTCGGTTCGATTACTTTGATCCTAATCGCAATATACACAAGTATGATTCTAATCTGTCAGCTGCCTTTCAATGTAGGAATAAATAATATTATGTAGTTTTCATAAAATCACCTATAAAATACATCTACCTACTTATGAAGCATAAATTGGACCCAAACATTTTATCAGATTCGGCGAGTAAAAGCTATCAGCTATCACCTGAGTCTTATTTTATGTCCGACCCAATACGACTCGGGTAAACCCTCTGTGATTTTCTAGGTTGAATATTATCGGATGAATCAAATCCATGTATTATTACAGTTATTTCTATGTATTATTACCTTTTACTTTTAAATTATGGTATTTTGTATTCATAAGAGAAGTAGATATTATTGTGTACTTTTACTTTATTACGATCGTTTATATTGTTTTCATTATTGTCACTAGATTATTACGTGACTGCGTAATGATCCACAATTACTCAATAAGTCATGTATTGCTTGTATGATGTTGTATATTGTGATGAATCAAACTTAACTATCCTCAAGTCAATAAAGGGTAGGCAACGCGCTTGTGATATTTCCATAGGCTACGGTATCTGCTTACCATCAGGCAAGCTGTAAGCTTGTTTGTCACCGTTGTTGTATAAAAAGAACTAAACTATTTTCATGCAGAGCAGTTTAGAAGATTATCTTTTTACTGGGTACCGTAAATTGATGTCCTTTGCCTTTAATATTCAAGTTGTTAATTTTTAATGTCCATAAACAGCTGGTATGGTGTGGTGGCAACGACTGAATTAGTTACTAACATAAAAGCCAAAATAATATTTTACTATTTATAGTCCAAACAAAAATATAGTTTATTTCAATGTTAGCCCAAGGTTATAAAAAATAAATATTGATAATTAACCTCATATTTCTTAATCCGACCTTAATTAAATAATGCTATTTTCATATGATTCTAAATAATTTATGTTACTTATATTCACGGTAGGAATAATATAATTTTTGTATTTCAATATAATGATTTTTTTTATGTTATAGGGGGCAAACGAGCAGATTGATATTTTATTGTTATTAAACAAATGGTTTTTCTTCATTTCTCAGATGTAAAAAAAATAACGAGAGACACAAATCCCCAGGCAACTTATAAAGTGCTATTTTTAAGTACCGAAATTGGAAAAGAACTCCACCGGGAATGAAAAGCGGTGGATTTATGAGTTGTTTAGCACAGATAAAATGGTTAATTATTATTGATATTTTTGATGTAGCAGTGGTTGAAGCACAATGTAAATAAATACTAAAAAAAGTAAACAATCTTACATAAATCGACCTAAACCTAAACTAAGCAAAGCTACTACGGGTCCTAAGCGACGATATACATACTTATTAAGATAAATAGATACTTAAATACATAGAAAATACCTAAGACTCGTGAACAAACAAATGCCCTGACTGCTGAGCTTCGTAAAGCTTGAAGGTCCCGGGTTCAAATTCTGGAGTCACTACCAACTAGGCTAAAGTGCTTGCCAATATGATTGAATAATAGAATCTGTGTAATCAGATCTCAGAGTTGTAATCTGCATTGCCTGAAGGCATCCGCGGTTGCCTTGTTACCCCAAAGTTCCCAGTTTCAGAATGTAGTAACTGAACCTTAGGTCCTGTTTCATTGACAATATAAACCTGCATATTATTAACTTGCCGGTTACTTAAGGTATATTTTTATATTCTATTGAATATTCTTGCGTTGGTTTTATTTACCCAGCTGAAGGTATTTCTAAGGCATTTGTATTCCATCAATTTGCACACATCACGTATGCACCGGGGCGGTGGTGATCGCTTGCGCTGTATGTGCTCGGCATAAGTCATTGGAGCCCTCGGCTTCAACCCAATTCTGAGATAAATGTTGCTTTCGTGAACGGCAGAATAACAATTACTTAGATCGAAACAATTATTTCTACTTGGTTTGAAAACTCCTTCAACGTAGATAATCACGTAATATTAATTTAATCGTGGAAATGGAGCGCAAGGAAAACTCCGAATAAAAATTGTTCGTGTTTGACCCGAGAAACAATTGTTTTCGCCTGAATTATACAAGTTTATCACACAGATACACAAATTGGATAAAACAACAACCGTAATTTTCCATTTTATCTCGGATTTTAAAAATGTACGATCGGTTCGGAGCGCATTTGCTTATCTTGCTTCATTTTATTCCAAATTTCCAATAGTGATTGGGTAGCACCTGGAATCCGCCATTACTCTTTTAAAATTGCAAACTTTATAGCACCAGTATTTCAATGGAATTGCGGAACTGTCCTCAAATCATATCACCTATTTTTGGACAGACGAATTTATTTTAAGGGTTATTTCAATATAACAATGTTATTTTTTGTTCAAAGTTGAATTGTGTAATAATTTCTTATTCGACAAATAACAAACGAAATATTCTCAGTCGTCAATGGATCCTTTAGAAGTTTTAAGATATTTCTTTAGCCACACTCGTGACCCATTTTTAGGGTTCCGTAGTAAACAAGGAACCCTGATAGTTTCGCTACGTCCGTCTTTTCTCAGTAACCGTTAGTACTAGAAAGCTGTAATTTGGCATAAGTATACATATCAATGACGCCGACAAAACGGTAGAATAAAATTATAAAAAAAAAATTATAGGGTACTTTTCCTACATGTAAAGTGGTGGTGCAATTTTTTTTTCTTCCAAACCCCATCGTGTTGGGTATCGTTGGATAGCTCTTTCAAAAATATTATAAGCGTGATATTAAGCTTTGAAGTGATAATTTTTGCCATGGTCAAGTGTCTCCCCCCCCCCTGCCAGCTAAACGGTGGCTACTAGGCATGTGAAAAAAAACATGATAGTAGTATATACGATGAATTTAAAAGGAAAACTATCACAGCTAAGTAGACATTACGGTAAAGGGCAAAAATATGTATACAACACAACATCTCAAAAAAGTACATCATCAGTACTAAGGTCAGTATTGAAAACACTTACAGATAAAATGGCACGGAACCCTTCTTGCGCGAATCCGACTCGCACTTGGCCGCTTTTTTTAATCCAAGGCTTGAAGGGTGAAGCGAAAGTTTCTTGAGTTAATTACTTAAGGCGCTTTTTTTCACGCTTGTCATTTTTTCTCTAAACAGATATTTAATGACGGAAACCTAAACCTTTTTGTAAATATACGGATCAATGCCGTCTAATAAAAGAAAAAATAAAAGTAGTAAACTAGTATGTGTAAACTTAAACGTTTTAATAACAAAGTTTCAATATCACGAAAAGCATTTTCAGTTTCTTACGGAACATGAATAATATTTTATATAGAATGCTGAAGAGTGGGTGTCTTTTGCAGACTTTAAAAATTAGATCCGCATTTTGTATGTACGTGATCAGCATCAATACAATGCGAGGTAGAAAAAAGCTTCGATGAAAAGGATGTGAATATTAAAATGATACGAAAAAGAAAATATTATTTCTTTAAAGAATAGGGATGTTGACTCAAAATTAACTACTTCAAAAGAAACAAAGCAAAATAAAAGCCAAATGCTGAAAATTCTATTTAAATATCTCAAAAAATAACGAAGCTACAACAGTTTTAATATTGGTGGTTAGAGAGAAAGCGCGACAGATCACTGACGTCATTGACCACGAGCGCCATAGTAAATGACGATCGTTCCAATACAAAGGTGCGTTTTACGGAAAAGGGACAGAGTATGTCCCCTCTTAAAATTTTGAAGACTTGTAATTATGTAATTATTTATTATATTCAGTTACTTTTTTTGCCATTTGATTAAGAATTACATTCTTTTTCCAGAAAATTCAAGCAACTTGACAACCCTATTCAAAAATTAGCCTACTCCCGAGTCCTTGGCTGCCAGTCATTAGTGAGATTGTTGTGACCCTTTGTTGTCGAATTAATTTGATTAACAATAAGGAACCTCAGATAATAATGAGCTAACAAAAAAGTTGTTCAAATATTCTTTTTTCTTTTTCATTACAAGATAACTTAAGTGAATTGTGAAATTTCATTCCATTTTTTTGTTAACGAGCGATACGGCTTCTGGTAACCAGAGCCGGTGGAGACTTCGCTAGTGGAGGGATTAATTAACAAGGACTAGTCTCCAGAGGGAGCTCTACTGGGAATTATTCACTCTATTTTGTAGCCATCCTTCTACAAAATAATGACTAAGGGTAAAAATTAATTAAATTTTCCCTCAAGAAGCCTTGGCGATGCCCGCAGAGTCCTTATAATTGATTTGTCACTTCTATTAATAATACAATACAATAAAATACAAACACTCTTTATTGCACACCTGAGAAAAAAAAGGACACAGTACATTAGGCTTATAGAGGTAAACAATAGGCGGTCTTATCGCTAAAGAGCGATCTCTTCCAGACAACCTTTGAGTAGCGGAGACAATGCAAAATTATATATCTAATCAATAATCGTGTTAGTATAATACGTAACTATTAAGTTGTTAGGTATTGTAAATCAACTATTGTTTTTAGACGTATACATCCGCATAACTTTCGATTAATTTCATTACATAGTTGTGACAATAATTTAAAAACCGGCCAAGTGCATACCACGCACTATGAAGGTTCCTCTATCCTATGCTGTTAATTAAAAAAGGTCGTATCTTCGTAGGAAACTCACGGAACTTACGTCCGTTTGTTTGGTCAAGGCATTGTTTCAGCAATAATTCAAAAACGGTTATAGTTAATTTTTGTTGAAAATATTTATTAATGTATACAACCTCATTTTTCAGAATTTTACACCTCATGGTTTTGAACTTAGAGGGGGGGACACTTTTTTACGACTTTGACAGCTAATCTCTCACGAATAGTTGACGTAAATGGAAAAGTTTTTCAGAAATCTTTATATAATTTTTAAGGCTTATATCCATACATAGGTTCCACCCGCCTATGTGCATTGATTTTTTTTCATCCCACGGTTAATTATATGGAGTGCACCTCCAATTTCATTTTTTTTGTAATGTCACATCACTTTTATGTAGCGGTTCATAGAGCATACCTTCCTACCAAATTTCATAATCGTTATACTTATACATATAGTCTCCGAATAAATCGGCTGTCACGTACAGACGGACAGACATAGCGAAATTATAAGTGTTCCGTTTTCGCCATTTTAGCTACGGAACCCTAAAAAAGACTGGCTGTAGGCTTTAAATTCCTTTTAATTAAGTATTTCAACCGTATTCGTTTTCACACTAAAATAGGAAAACGTTTAAAGTCAAGGAGACTTTCCAGCATCTTTAGTTTAATTTGTGAACAATGTCGCACAATACACAGATAAATGTTGCAGATATCTCTTTGTTGCCAAAGATCGCTTCGATCTCTTTGTAATCGGGATATTTTAACGCTGCGTTCACAATCTGCTTTTCTTTAATATCTATATTAAACGTAATTGCTTAGTATCTTTATTTATGCACACAGTACCTAATCTGATCTGCTTTCGTAGTTTATTATCAACAAAGACAAGATTAACAACGTTCCTAAATTCAGTTTTTTTTTATAGTTGAAATTTTGACATGTTTTGTATAAATGTTAAATTTTCTTTAGTTGAATTTCGACACAATAAATCGAGAAATTTGCTTGAAAAACTATTAATAAAACGCTTACAAAGTAGATACATGATTCCCGGCCACTTTCAGCTAATAGACATTCCAGCAGCGAATTATTGATTGGGCGGCCAACTACGCAATGTCAGCTATTGCACCGAATCGGCCGTGTTTGCACCCAACAAGCCGTCAGATGTGCAGATATGATCCTTGATTACGTAGCAGGGTAATCACGGACTCAATCCTCCGGCGTAATTATGGACTGTACCAGCTAAGTCCACTTGCGCGATACACTGGGATGATGACGTTCGTACTAATTTCCCTGTAACATCAACTATGCAGGGCATTATTGTTGTAACTTGATTAAGATTGTGTTTGTGTAGTATAGATACATACACAACCTAAAGAAACATATTAGACGGTACAGCTGATGTTTATTTTATTTACCATTCAATTACTTTGAAACATATTTATATAAGTGGTTTAAAGCTAATATTATGACTGCGTTTAGAGTTTTTTAACTAACCACGTATTTTTCTCGAGACATGGAAGATTTATCTAAATACAACTTCATTCAAATGGACGTAAAGCAATAATAAGCAGGAAAGATGGGGCCCAGGAGGGGGGTCTAAAGATGGTTCCGGGGTTAGTTTCTTTGTTTAAATCTCGAAATCGATACGTTATCGTCATAGGAAATTTTGTTTAACTACATGATGAAAGCTGATAAAATTCTCTACAATTTGGATCAATATACTTTCCCCTAATCCCAATCATTATCTGGATATGAGTGCTACTGAATTGCATGGTATTTCGCCCCGTACTCAGAAATAGTGTGTCCTAAGTCATTAAATGTCCCGGTTTCCTCTTTTCAAGCGCATGGCCAAGAGGGTTATATTACTGTATTGTTAATTCCAACATTGTATGTTCAACCTTTCCTATATTTCGGAAAAGGCGTGTTTTCCCATTTTCAATTTCATTTGCCCTAGTATGGAGACGCAAAGTGTTGTATATGGCTTGTTGCGATGTGGTGCGCACTACGTACATTGTCTTCGGTTAGAGAGAAACGGCGGATGATGGACACGTGCCAATATAAACTTTTGGCAATACGCGATCTATAGTTTGTGAAAGCCAACTTAGAAGGTAAAGTGGGTGAAAGAGCAATGCTCTTACTGGCCTTATAGTGCTTGCTGGCATTGCAAGCATTATCACCAACATTCATAACAAACGACTTTTATGCAAAACTGCGGTTGGAACGATTTGGTAATGAGCTGCGAATGCTGCGATACGCCCGGCGTTTTTATATACGATTACACTATAGGCATAAGTATAGCCATCATGTTGGTTTTTACACTTGTGAAGCCGCTGGTACCATATCCGGCAGGTCATTTCGATTTTCATGTATCAGAACGTCCGAGCAAAATGTATTGAAATAAAATTTCTGCTTCTCCTCCTAATCTTTTCTGTAACTTAATTCCAGAGGCCAAAGTTTTGCGCTGTATCATAACACGTAAGTAAAGGCCGCTGTATAACACTATATATTTAAATTTATCAAGGTCTGCGCCACGCGTTGACGATGCCATCGGAGGGTTTTACCACATATAATGAATGCATTCTCATATCGTAGAATACAATTCTAATAGCACCTCGCACAACTCCAGAATAGGACCCTAAGTTATGTTAATAATCAGTTACTTTAACTATCAACAAGCTAAATAATAAACAGCGACTTGAAATTGTACTTGTTGGGAGTGACTGTAGCGTATCCCTTACAGCATTTATTAATTGCGTTTCATCGTTGATTGCGTTGGCGTACGGAGACAAAGGCTTGGTTTAATGCTTGCTGAGTAGACATATCATATACACATGAAAGAAACCTATGATTGAACTAGATATTTTGCTAAATTGGCCCAAAGATTTTTGATTTACATTGACATATTAACTAAAAAAATTCGCCTTAATAATATGTTCAGATACCTACTGCATAAAGACAAGTTCTTATGGTATAAGTTATGGTTTATTGATTCCCCGCTTCGAGTAAACAAACCAATTGGTTGAGATATGTTGAGATTGGTTGAGGGATGATTGGAGGTTCTAAGTGAAACCAGACATAGTAACACCGAAGATGTTATATTCTCGGTAAAGTTTAAGAAAAGAACAAGGTATAACTAAACGTACGGTACTTATAGCTAGTTATTGCTTACATGCTATTTTACTCAATTACGTGCATCACATGTCGCAGGGCGTAACGATGAGTTACCGTTATTGTGTTAATTAGGCGTATAGTACATGGTTCTTAAAGACTAGATTATCGAGTGGCGCATCGTAATGCCGTATTAACGAAACAAATTGAATTACACTGGAAGATTGTATAATTTTAAACGTAAACGTTTACGTTGTTTAATTTACTTCATGTTTATTTATCATTTGAAGTAAATTAATTTGGATCTAGACGTGTTTCGTAGCGTGAAGTTTCAGGTGACGTCATTAGATTTTATAATAATAACACGTTCGGTGTGTGGTTCGTAGAGTGCAATCAACGAGACACCTTATTTATATAAGTATAATTTAATTTACAATGCTTGTATTTAAATAAGTGACTTAAAAGTAATTAAAAACGTATGTATATTTGTAAGTTATCTATTTTAAATCAGCCTTGACCTTCGATTTGGACCAATTAACCCGTCGTCGTCGTCGTTTGGGTTATCTTAATTTAAGGCTATGGCTACGAGAAATCGTTACAATCCGACTGTACTGTTTAAACTGTCCCGTATAATCGGAACGCGTGTGTGATAAAAAACGGTACATTTTTACGACTTTTTTTAAATGTACCTTCCAACAGAACAGTATGAATATTTGAATAGATAAAACGGAATTGAAGGAAACTGTGCCGATAATCGTGATGCTACAGACAACAACGTTTCGATTTATCGGTGCAGTCGGATCGTAACGATGTCTAGTAGAGCGTGTGCGGCAGCCTAGTCCAATTGCAATGATTTTGTGGATGCTGCCGCCAATTTATAAGAGTTTATTACAAAAACTAAACCTCTTTAACGACATTTTATACAATGCTCGAATAAAATGAAGAAAGAGAAATATATTTATTTAATTATTTTCCTAAGGTACGGCCTTGTAAGGCTCGCTATAACTCTTTAATAGATATACTTGGTTGGATACCAGATACGTTCCACATTTTATATCATTTCTACACTCTCGGGCAAAAATAACGGCTTCACTTTGTATCGAATTTCCATAGAAAGTGTAACCGTTATTTCTGCTCGTGAGTGAGTAGATATTACATTTATCATCCTCCTAGCGTTATCCCAGTACAGTTGCATCCTGAAGGATACCCGGGGTCGGCTACCTAATCCCAAGATTCGGCTAAGGCAATAATTTTTACGGAAGCGAATGCCATCTGACCTTCGAACCCAAGGGGAAACTAGACCTTATTGGGATTAGGAATGTCAAGTGAGTGAGCAACTTAGCTAGAAGTTCTCAAGCCGCCCGAACTATCATAGACAGCAGCTGGGATCAATGGCTTAACGTACCTTTCAAAACACGCAGTAGTTAATAACCACTAAAGCGTGGGTGACCGGGCCCAGGAGTTGACTTCGGCCAATATTGCTTAACCTCGCATATCGCACGCTGTACGCGGGCGCCGCTGGGCCACGAAAGATCTATATATCACATTATGAAACTTAATACTTACTCCAGTTTATGAACCGCATCGCGCCACCCTACCTACCTTGACGTCTAATTTATTGCCGTCGGTTTTCATGAATTCCTGCAAGATACGAAACAACGGCCATTTAATATCTTTCGTGTTCGTACGGCGTTCGTTGCGGTAAACAATTACGTTCAAATTTGGGCATGATTTTAGGAAATAGAAACAGACACACGCATATAATTACTTAAGTACGTATATATTATTATAATAACGATTAAGAGTATTATACTACAGTACTTTTATCTCACGAACGCGGGTGGGCCATGGTTGTGTATTACTGTAGAGCTATACATGCACGTTGTCTATGTGTGTGTTAGTGAGGAGGGTGCCTAGATTTTTGGAGGGCAAAGTCTGTAACCAGGCCCCCGACTCCCATCTACAGGGGGCAATGAGACGAGCTCACTCAGTGGTGCTGGTTGACGTTTCAAAAAGATTATCCCATACCAGCACACTGAGCGGCTCGTCCCACTGCCGCTGCGAATGAGGAGTCGTAGGCAAGTCAGTATTAGTACTAGATAGTTTTTTGATTGATTCACAATAACAACACTAGTTTACTTTTATTATTGTGTGTTTTGCACCGTGATAAACAAGATGGTAGATTTAGATTTAGATAATTTATTTCATGATAAGGAATTACATTATAAATTTGTCAAAATTACAAGAATTGTTATCATGATCGTCATAACAGGAAAAATAAAAAGAACATAATGTCAACTAGAGTAATACAAAATACGATAAAAAGTAAACAGAAAAATAAATGCATCTTCCATTCGGAATCGTCAGTCAGATAAATAATAATAATGTCCAAGGTATTAATGGCATTTAATTGTGATAGAAATATTGATAAATATGTTGGTATATTAAGGCAAGGTTTAAAAAATATATTTATTTGTCATTTAATACTGATAACATTACACAAGATCGTTGTAGTTTTTGCAAAATTATTATTATATCACACTCAAAATATCATGGTCCATATTTTGTACCCTCAGTCCGTATTAAAAACCTAGTAGTTCATATTAAGTATCCTATTTTGTCAGACTTAAATTTTACATATTTTATAAAAACGAAAATATTGTTATAGGATTTGTTTTCTATATTATGTACTTTTAGCATAAGGTATATTCACAGATAGTTTCTCGACCGTTTCACATTAATTACAGCCTTAATTTTAATACACTCGTATAAACTATAAACTATGTATGCAAATTAAATATTTATAATCCTTGTAATACATTAACGAAAACCTTATCCAAATCGGTTAGGTAGTTTTGGAGTAATTCGCAAAATAAAAGGCAGTAGTAACTTGCATTTTTCCTTTAAAAATGGGTGCTAACAATATAAGTATCTGTATATAAACACATATATATTGAGTTATAAACACACATTTTGCAGGCATAGTACATTATGGATTATTGTTTTCGATACAAAAAATTTAACATACTCTAATTTTGGTGCCTTAAATCAATTTCGGTGCCTCAATTATCTAATTTGGGTGGTAACTTGCAATTTCGGTGGCTATCAAATAAAAAAAAATTACAATATTTCAAAAACTACTCAGTGGAATGAAAGGCCACTTTGACATAATATTAATCATGTCTCATGACGCACTTTTAACACATTTTCATGAGCTGGACTATCAAAATAAAAAACGCCACCAAAATTAGCAAAGTTTTAGACTTGTTGAATTTCACCCTAAAAGCGTTCAAAGCTTCTCCATAATTTAAATGTAGTTCGAAAAAGGGCGGGATTTCCCCAGAGGATATTGACTAGGTGACGAAGATCCCTACCCCCCGTGACCAAGCGTAGTATTTTCAGGACCCCCTTTACCCATAAACCGGTCACATATTATGGGTACGTTCCCATATTATAATGTTAATCATACAAGACGATATTAGAATTACTAATAATTAGTTAGGTATATAATTGCTATTATTTTATGATTTTATTGTGCCTCTTTGACTGTGATATGCCTATTATGTTAACTTTACTAGTAATTCAATTTGACATCCTATATTTATTTTTTTATTCTTTGACATTTAATGGACTGTAACTTTTGACATTTTATATATTTGCATGCTTGCATGCAGGCTAGATGCATATTGAAACATTCCTATACTGTGTCTATGCAAATAAATAATTTCTGATTTCACGTCTTGTAACCTGCGCACGCAACGCTATGTGTACTTCGCCGTAGCGTGTAGCAGCATTTGCCGCCGTGTTGGCATATTACTCGTTGGTCTATGACCCATTTGTGGCATCATGAGCTTTGATTTAGTTAATTTAGGCAAATTAACATATATGCACCGAGCTCTTAAAGCTTAGTCGATTAAAAATGCTAAAAGCTTGTGTAGGTACAATACGATACAAATACTTTCTATTGTACACCTCAATTATAGGGTACAGGTAGGATAAGGCATGTATTTCATACATGCATTTTATAGAAGGTATATGCATTTCATAAATAGCGCTGATTATTTAATGTTTTTAGCATATATTAGTCACCAAGTATGTACCATACTTATGTCTTTTCTGTACATTACACTAAAATATATTTTATTTCGGACTCTAGATCCATAATTTGTTATGTTGTTACTAATAAGTAAACCAATAATAAGACAAATATGTACGACTTATCAAGTAAAGAATAATATATAAATAAAAAAATATTTATGGAGAATCTTACATAAATCGACCTACTCCCAAACGAAGCAAAGCTTTCTACTACGGGTACTTAAAGATGATAAATATATAATTAAATACATAGAAAACATCCAAGATGCCAATAATGGCAAGTTTCTGCATGGGAATACGCGATAACGCATAAGCAAGGAACCGATGATGAACCCAATTTGTATAGACTCAAAGTCGTAAATGTATTGGCACCTTAGCTGTTTAAGTGATTAGCAACTTTGTAGCACTGATCTATAACTTTAAAGGAACTTAGCAACTCTCTGTGTTTAAAATATACCCGACAAAATGGGAACGATAATTTTAATTTTCCTTTATATATAATTATATTTCTAAATATGGTGGCACAAAATATATGCTCATTTTGTCATTAGTATCTACGTTAGAGACTCCGTGCCTACCCAGTTTTTACTTTATAATTAAGTATGTATATCTCTAGTTTAAGTGAAATGTAAATTTCTTTTGAGATAAATACATTCTTTAACCACAAGACACAGGAACAAACGGTGCTCATCACATTAAATGCCCTGACCGGGATTCGAACCCGGGACCTGCAGCTTCGTAGGCAGGGTCACTACCAACAGTTACTAGGCTAAAGCGCGTACGCGATTTACTAAAAAAAACTGTATTGAGCAGAAAGCATGCATTGTGTAAATATACACACGGCTCGCCGTTATTGTTCAGAACCCTAAAAGTTATACTAAGACAGGCGCGGACGTATCAAATTTTCGGCTATCGCATTGAAGACGTTTAAAAGCGGTCTGAAAGCTTCGCGCTGTTACGAAAATCGCCTCCGGGCCGACCTTCTTTCAGATTGAGCCCGGAGAACTTCTCGTTCCGGTACAAAGCATTTTTCTTTGGGTAAAATTTCGCTTAAAGCATTGACAAATGGGTCACCAGCAATTGAGCTATCAAATGAAATATAAGAAACTCGCATTGTTCGATTGGACGTAATTTTTTTAAGGTAAATTGAAACAAAATGCATAATTGCAGATAAAGAGCATATATGGCGTTCCGTACCGCCCGGACCTGTCACTAACGCGTCCGTCCGTCAGTCGTCTGTTAAAAAATTTTGTTCCGAAGAATTTTTTAACTTCCCATTGACCTATGAACTTCAATTTTGGTCATAATGTTAATTATTACGTATACTTAGCAACAAATACTAATATTTTAATAAGTTAGATTTTTTAATTTCCTTATTTTTCCTATTAAAACCAACTTAATTTTGCGGTTGGTTCGAAACCCTAAATGCACAAAGTCCGTCACGCACTTATCCTGTTTTTACACTTTTTTACCCGTTTTGTACTAGAAAGATAATTTGTACAGATGATGTGTCATTGCGCATATTGTCGGTACAACAAAAATAAATGTGATATTTTCTTGATTATAAACACAAAATACCGTTCCTTTTTTGTAAGAATTCCCTCATTTAGTGATGCAATATAGAATATTTATTATTATTATTCGCTTCATTCCTTGTTATTTTCTTAAATTAGGTTTTTTACAATATTCGTATATAAAATGAAATATAAAAGCAATCATACAAAATATAAGAACACTATAAAAACCTAACCTAGGGTGCCGCCGGCAACGAGGCGGGGCCTAAGCTACCGGTGGTTAGGGCGACAGAGACAGGAACCTCCTGACTATTCGCGCCGTGTCCAGGCGTACCGCCTTCTGTATCTGACCCTTGACCCAGGCATCTAGCGAGAGTCTCTTGAGGTGTTGGTCGAGACTCTTGGCTATTAGACCGTTCGCAGAGACAACTATCGGGACAATGATCGTTGAATCAAAATCCCACATAGCGGTCACCTCGTGTGCCAGGTCTAGGTAGTGATACCCTAATTAAACCTCTTTCTTAATAACAATACAAAATATGACGTGAGGGCCAAGTATTCCGAAATTTGCATTTAAAAAAAGAGTGAAAATTACGCACATGAAAAAAAAGAATGGCCCACTTGCTGTGCCTTTGTCCTTCTCGGCCTTCACGAGGTTCTCGTCATGGGGCATGGTGATGTCAACGAGCACTGTCTGACGCGTCGATCAATCTTTCAGCACGATATCAGTCTTATTGTCTACAATAGTCCTGTCCGTGATGACAGATTGATCCCAACAGAGCATGGCACGACCATTTTCGAGACGAGCGCAGGTGTGTACTTATAGTATGGTACTTCGAAGTCCACAAGACCGAATAAAAGAGCAAGTGGCTGGTGAATGATCCTGGCAACTAAGTTATGTTTGTGCAAGTACTCGCCGTTAGCAAGATGACCACAACTGGCAATATAATGCCCGAATGACTCTCCTTATTATTATTATTATACCTTTGAAAAACGTTTTGAATTTGCGTACATAGATAGCTCTTTAAAAAAACCGGTCAAGTGCGTGTCGGACCACGCACAATGAAGGGTTCCGTACCAACACCTACTAGTCCTCATTTAAAATCACTTTCCATTGAATCTAAAAAAGTCGTCTCTTCATAGGGAACTCACGGCACTTACGACCTTTTGTTTGGGCAAGACAGTTTTTAAGCGAAAACTCAAAAACCGTAAAACCTATATTGTTCAAACCAAAAATCGTTAAAAGTATCTACTAATGCACACCACCTCAATTTTTTCAGAATTTTAAACTTTATAGTTTGGAAATTAGAGGTACGAGTAATACACCTTCCTACCAAATTTCATAATTGTAGTGCTTATAGTCTCCGAGTAAATCGGCTGTGACATACGGACGGACGGACGGACAGACATGACGAATCTATAAGGGTTCCGTTTTTGCCATTTTGGCTACGGAACCCTAAAAAGCGATCGTTGCCGACTGTATGTAACTTTTGTAACAGCAGGCGAAACACGTAACGTTATGTACTAACGGTAGATAGATTTTACTGACAATTTTGAAGTGTTAATGTATAAGCTGACAATTAAAATTTGACATTACTACCTAACGTACCAAAGTTTTAGGTAGGAATTCGTCAGTTAGCAGGTTATGTCAGATAGCTAACAGTTGCAGTGTTGATATTGATATCCACTTTGACCCACCTAGCTAGTTTCGCAAAACAGTAAGAAAATACACAAACCTTTAAGAGGCCCTACTAATAAGATTACGCACGCGGACTTTACCTTTAAGTAACTGTTACACTACTCGTATAAATAAGTATGCATGTACATAATCTTAAGCATGGGTGTAAACATTTGTTGGTAAACCTTGATTAAACAAATAAATAACCTAATCTATCTATAAAAGTGATTACTCCGCTGGTCTGAAATAATTTACATTACTCGCGATGGAAAGTTAAAGGAAAAAAATGTCACTGTCATCATTCTTTAATGTCAGAGTTAAAAGACACGCCAGGTATAAAAGTGTCACATTCAACGTTCTTCAATGTCACAAATTTACTTCAAATTCTTGTTTGAAATTGTATGACCATTTTAGTAATTTGTTAATGGTGACGTCTGATGGCTCACTCACTTTATTTTTTCCTATAGTCACCGTCATATCACTAGGTATTTTATAACGGATACTGAATCTAAATTAAAGGTGATTATTTACTCGGTAGCCACAACCGGCGACCAAGTGACAACTTGTCGTCGATAAAGGATTATTGTCGTGACATATATTTCCGGATGCATTCACAATTCTTGGTTAATAAATAATATTGTAGGTAATCAAGATGTTAAAGAAGACCTATAGATTATTTTTGATCACAGAATAATATTTTGTATAGATCTTTTAACAGGTTAACATCAAAAATACTACACGAAATTGCTGTGTTTCGATTAACACAGCAATTAAAAAATTTCAGCACAGTTTCATAGGTTCATCTAAAATTATAAAGGCTACAAATCGCTATATACTCCTTTTAATCTCAATGCAAATAATTAAAATTTTGGATTTTGAATAAATTGTGGCAAAATGTTAATCCAGGTCAATCGACCTGCATGAAAAGTGGTCGCAACATAACTCATCCAATATTAAAGGATTTGCTGTTGTATAAAATGAATATCCAATTCATTATTAGATGACGGGCGTGGTATTATATTGTATATGCATCATTTTCGTTTTTAGGAATACAGTTACATGTTGCAGTAATATACAGAAAATACATTCAATTACAATGACAAGGATTGTGCAAGTTATAGGGTAAAACTTGTGTGACAGACTACGGATGGACGGACGAACGGACAAACGCGTGAGTGACAGATATATGATTCCGTTTGGACCCTTCGGGTACGCTAAACAAAGGCCACTAACTCCTAACCCTAAAAAAAAGTATTTTGTTATAGTTTGCGGAGTCGATACATTTCACAGCACCCTTACGGGTATACTCGAACCCAATGAATGCAACGAAATGTGTGCTGATTCAGTTTCTGTTTACGTAACATTTATATTCAAAGCCAGTAGAAAAATCGGGCTCCGTCGTGGCAAGCAGCTCAGCTGTTCGGTTTCAGCCAGTGTTTATGCTGGAACTGCATGCTCCAACGGTTTCTGCTACGACAAAATGCACTCACGTCTTCCCGCGTACTTCGAATTTAAATTGACTAATATTGGTCATGGATGGCAGTCTTGACAGGCTTTTAACTTGTGATGTTTTTGAGATTTTAAATTATTCATTGCTGAAAAATAGTAAAAAAAATGACAATAATTGAGAAAATATTACGCATACAGTAAAGCCTTTTTTATTCTTAAAGAAACGAGACATCTTATTATGAAGTTCTACTACTGAAAATCTTGACGTTTTACTATTTTGCGATTTATATGTATGTTAAAGGGGAGTACCGAAGTACTTCACTAATTTGTAATTACTGCAAAAGAAAATTAAATAATGTTTGATTTAGGAACATTAGAATCTGATAGTCGATTACGTAACGTTCTAAACGTACGTTAGGTAAATCTAGCTGTCAATTTCTTATATACAAAAAAAATACCGATCTACCTTAGTTACTATTGAAACGTTATGTAATCACCTATCTCTGCATCCATTTTGTCTTTCAGGTACGGCGTGAGCTTTAGCTCATTGAGTTCTTGTTATTTATGTTTATATCGGATCAATCACCTTCGTAGCGCCCTCTAATGAGAATTGTGGAGATACTACACCTCTCGTTATTGTTGTGTCATAATTTAATAAAAATGGATATATGACATAATAATAACGTTTGTAACTATTTATAATTGTAGAAACGATTCGCGTATTTTAATTGTAACAATTTGTTGTCAGTGTTTAAGGATCAATTTAGGTGTCGCAATTCCGTCACAGCGTGGTTCAAAGGTATTTCCCGGCAGGCCGAATCGCTGAACTTGCTACGTGAGCACTTATCCCAAATTAGTAGAAGCTCCGCTCGGCTTGGATCCATCGAGTTACACGCGATGGAGCGTAAGATCCGCTTGCGCTAAGTTAAACCGATTCTGTCTAAACAGGCGCGCACAGACATCCGTCGTGGTCCCGTCCCGGAACATATTTCAGAATACTCCGACCGAACATAAATATAAATTAGGCGGATGCTTTAAGAACTTCTGTACAACATGACATCAATTATGGTAATTAGAACTGTACTGTGCTGGTAAGCTGTATTACACTTAACGTATTGAATCGGAATCGGTGTGACATTAGCGGTGGACGTTCATTCATATTTGCAACAGGGCTGATACCACAAAACATTAAATAGGTTAGAAAGGCTACCAAGCCCGAGTTGTATCGGAACCAGTGTCACCACCTAACCCCCTCCAGGTCTGTTACTACTTACACGTAAACAAAATAAACATACTGAAACTCACACACGCGTAACGACAACAAAGCGCTGTGATTGGCCGACAGTTCACTCAACGTAAGTCAACTTACACGGACAGCACACGCGCGAGCCAAAGCAACACAATATAATCAGCTAGAGATTGACTAATAAAATACTAAAACAAATTTTACTGGTTAATTAAATTTTCGACTAAAAAGGTCGAACACAATTTAAATATACTCGTGCTAAAGTTAAAACGAACATATTTAGTGTGTTAGACCTTTTGTTTTATGCATAGGTATTTTTTTTAATCAACCGATGTCAAAAGATGGAAGAAAATAAATTATTAGTTCTTCATGTTTTTAAATAAGCGTTTTTTATAAATAATTGTCCAATTTTGATAAATCTTGTTTTGTTCAATAGCAGGTATCTGCAAGCTTATCCCACATACATTATTATTATTATTATTTTTATGTTATAGGGGGCAAACGAGAAGACGAATCGCCTGATGGTAAGCAATTACCGTCGCCCATAAACACCTGCAACACCAGAGGAGTCGCAAGTGCGTTGCCGGCCTTTTAGAAGGGAATATGCTATTTTCTTGAAGGTTTCAAGGTCATATCGGTCCGGAAATACCGCAGGCGACAGTTCATTCCATAGTTTGGTTGTGCGAGGCATAAAATTTCTTGAGAAACGCACAGTTTTGGACTGCCAACTATCTAAATGGTGAGAATGGAAATGCTGACGCGTAGGACGATGATGTGATTATCTGATGATGGTATCCATGAGAAAAAAGAATTCATCAATTTTAATAGGCGCACATATGACGATTTTGGTATTTTTATAGTTAATCATACATTTCGTCTCACCTTAAATTTACTGACGTAGCACTGTTGATGATCATATCTAGAGATATTCTCAATAGGGAACTTGCATTATTTAATTAATCCTAAAGAATTAAGGATTACGTAAAGATACCAAACACGAAACAGTTAAAACAATGCACAAATAATTTGTTTAATGCAAATCAAAGACTATCGTTTCCAATTTCGAGCGTAAACGCTCACTGGCTTGACGTGACGTAATAAGACGTCAAAGTTTCATGGCGCATGAATATTACTTGCATTACAGAAATAATATAATTTCAGTATCATTTAATATATATATATTTTTAATTTATTTACCAAAAAAGTTAGATACAGTCTTACATTAACATCCGTTCGCCAAACACAACGTTTATTGGCGAGTAATGCACTCATGCTCTTAACAAATTAATGTACCTATCTACCTTAAAACCTAAAATAAAATATGTATAAGATGCGTAATAAATCATTTTCCATTTTATAGATATTTTTCAATATTTTACCAAAGTTAGGTACTGGAGTGACAGATGGAGTGACGTCACTGCGCATTTTAAATTACCTAACTTTTAATTAAAATACTTCGCAATAAGAATAACATTTCAGGATAAATCTTCCAGTAATACACTTGTAAAATGATACTTCAGACTTACGACGAGTAGACACTTTATTTTCTTGATGCATTTATAAAAGTTACAGGGTTCATACCCAATGATACCGTTCTACTGCAAATATATATAGTAATGGACCATGAAAACTATACTTAATAACATATTAATCTGAATCTCCTCTTGATACTAGCGCTCGTTAACGAATCAAGCGCCTCTGTCCAGACATCGGCTTTTGATGTCGTATCCCCTCTCAAGAACAAATGTCGAGGCTAGTATTAAAATATTATTGCTTACCCTCATTTTATACCATTATCTACCCTTTTCAATTTACAATATCAAAATATGTAATGGCTATATTGGATTACTAATATATTTTCTCGAAGTAATCTTAACGCAAGTTCCCGATTACGTAGGTACTTAATAAATTCCGATGAGATTTCGTCGATTTAGCAACCAGTGCTGCAGGACAGTACAGGATTCGAACCCGGGACCTCCAACATCGAAGGCAGAATCACTACCAACTAGTCTAAAACGGTCATCTGGATAGAATATGTTGAGTTTTGAATGCTTGTTTTTTAATTCAAGGTAGATTCTTATTAATATTCACATTTGAGGGTAAGCTTGCTTTCGCATCAAACCTATTACATTCACTTTCCTTAGTCTAACACGTGCACATTTATAATGTTCGCTCTCGCTTGCGAACTTGATAAATGGGCCTAATGATTGCGCCACTCTTACACTGAACTCCGACCTGGAAGCAAGTCACTGATGGATTTGCTCGGTTAATGACGTCAATGCTGGCTACCACGCTGTGTTATATCGACATAGTTCTGAAATGTGTGTGGTGTAAATCCCAACATATGTAAAAAATGTCCTGAGCCCGCGCTGGTAAGTTGGAGAAATTGCCGGCTTGAGGACATGTAATAAACCCAGGATAAAAGGTTAGTGCACGTGTTTCCTTAACTGCTCCTAGCTAGAAAAGATAGCTAAAGCAAGCGTTTTGCGTAGAAATTTTCAAAATCCTTTACAGTCCACTTTAATTATATATTTAACGCTTCGTTTGGTATCTTGACGGATATCAGAATTCGAAATTCCGTTTATATTTACGCCGCTAAATTAAAAAAATATGGATAAAGGTACCTTCACAATATAGGTAGTCAAAAATATTTTTACGTAACATCAACCTTACTTAGAGCATGAGTAGAGCACACACAGCTTGTATATACCTACATAATGAGAATAAAAGATACATACTTCGCACGGCATTCTGATACCTATTGTACGCCGTGGGAGCGTTTAAAATAAAACAAATCCGACAGACAACGTTCTATAATAGCTCATTCTGCTCCCCTAATGCTGCAATTAGACCGAGACACCAGTGAAAGGATTTGTCTCGCTAATGAACGCTACGGCTAAATTGTTAGCAGGGAAATACTATTTTTGCTACTAGAAGGCATTAGAAAAAAATTATATTTACCGCCGCTCAGTAAAGCCCTTTTACGTGAAATTAAACAAGAATTTCTTTCTTTCTTTCTTCCGTTCTTCCTTTTTTATAGCTCCGTTTCTAAACGACATGAAAAGGTCAAATACGGTTTTTTCTGAACCAAAGATTTCCTTCGGCATTTTAACATTTGTGTTTCTACACAAATGATTTTGTGAAGAACTGAAGCCACGCAGATTTTTGATGCAGGGGAAGGAGAGGGTTTTCAGCCTCAGCGATGTCTGAGGTTAGTAACTGTTTTAAAGTTTGGTATTATTTCAACTAATCAAAGATGTAGAATTCAATTATGGAATAAAAATTGCATAACACAAGAAATAAAAAAAAAAGCCAAAACACAATTCAATCAATCTTACATTTTACTTACTGTAACTATAAATATTGAATTTTTGGTACATAAAAATATTTTTGAATAGTAAGACTTTACATATTTAATATCTTCAACAGAATTGTTGTATAACAAGTGTGTTTAATAAAATCAAAACGGCGTGCTAGCATAATATACTCAAAGTTGGTAGGTTCACCTTTTCAATCAAGCTGACTCCATTATTGAAAGAGAAAGAGGTCAATCGTCGAATCCGACTCGGCTGGGTAGTGTTCGGCATAATATATTTTCGTCCAATATCCCGCAGTGTCAGACGAAAGTCTTTGATCAGTGTGGGTCATATTGTATGGTACGGAAACATGGTCGCTCACCATGGGCCTCATAGGAAGGCTCAAAGTCACTCAGGGGGCAATGGAGAGGGCTATGCTGGGAGTTTCTCTGGGTGATCGCATCAGAAATGAGGCCTTCCGTTGCAGAACCAAAGTAACCGATATAGCCTTTCGAATCGCTGAACTTAAGTGGCAGTGGGCGGGGCACATTGCACGTAGAACCGATAGGCGTTGGGGCCGGAAGGTTCTCCAGCAGCAACCACGGACCGGAAAGCGCAGCGTGGATAGGCCCACAAGGTGGACTGATGACCTGGTAAAGATCGCGGGAGTCCGTTGGATGCGAGTGGTGCAGGACCAGTCATTCTTTGGGGTAGGCCTATGTCCAGCAGTGGACGTCTTTCGGCTGATATGATGATGATGATGATGACTCCATTATTATATCTAAGGCAAGTTTGGTATCATTTTTGTATAGAATAAATATGCCGAAATCATTTCTGATCCTACAATTTACTATTTTGGAAAAAAATTCTGAAAAACATTGCAAGTATGTAAAATTTTCATTTGGTTATTTTTGATTTAGTAGGGTAGACCGGGGACAATTGAAACAATTTGCTTTTAACCGCCTGTGACCATTATATTTTTATGAGTAGAAAGGTGTACGCTCAAAATATTTCAAGGTTAGTTATCTGGTTCCATAATAAAATGTTTTTGGATGGTCTATAATCCATAGTTTTTTGACAATAATGTAATAAAGAGAATGGGGTAGCATGGTTCAATTGACCTCATGACTGTCAATTGAAACACTATGTGTGGTCAAATGAAACACTCAAATATCTTCGGCACAATAAAGGTCCTTATATCTGTTTTAATCTTTTTCATCACTACCTAGGCATACAATGAGCTCATCAAAAGTACCCAAGCATAACATAAACATTTTTCAAGTTATGAGCATCTGAACATCTCAATAAAAAACTTGGGAAGAAAAAGAGTATACGACTTTTAGTTTTCTTTGTCGCTGTTACCTTATACATTTACCTTAATCAAAGTAGTTTTAATGCCATTATAAGATATAACGATATAGAATCGCAGAAAACAAGCATAATTATGTTTCATACAAAAGTGCTTGTTTCAACTATAACAATGTTTTAATCATAATCATTCCCACACACCCTGTGACAACGAGTTTTGCAGACTTTGGGATGTAAAATGAAATAATAGACGCAATAAAATAATCATTTATATGATTTTATCTAAGTTTCATTATTTTTTAAATCATTTTTTTTTTCATCATCAGCTTATCGTCACAATGATTGAAATGATTTTTTCGAGAGCAGCTGCATGAGTTACTAACCATTTGTATTTGTATTGTATACCTACAAACATACGGGTCAAACAGAGATCCTCCTTTTTTAATCCGTTAATAACCATTTGTTAAATACACAAAAACTTTCTCCAGAATGTGAAAAATACTGAAAACCGCATCAAAAACGGTTTAGCCGAACGCGAGATAATCGTGGACAAACAAACATAAGTACAAACATACGGGTCCAACTGAGAACCTCCTTTTTTATGAAGTCGGTTAAAAACAAATGTCTACTCTAAATTGATATTGGACGTATAAAGTCAGCTTAAATAATGAAATAAGTATAAGAAAGCTGATTTGATGCAAATCTATAAATTTGCATAAAATCAGCTTTCTTATAGTACTTAATATATAATTTTTAAATATTAATACGTCTCTGCCTTACAAACTTACGACAGAAAATAATATCGGGCGGTTCGGTGAGTACCTAATACGTTACTAGCTACTACAGTACAAAGGGTGCAGTCACCGAATTCAAAGGTTCTTTCTTCACTTTTTAGAGTAAAAATAAATAATAATGGGTCCAATAAAGCGAGTGGTTTGAACCTGGGTTGGACTGACTCTACCCGATATGCGGCGGTACCAGGACGAATAGGGACTATATATGTGTCTGTGCTGTCGTTATCGCACGGTGGACATCCCCGCCGGCGGGAATGACTAAGTGTACGCGTCGTGTCTCAATTTGACGCCGTAAGCGCAGCGTTCCATCTTTTGATGGACGCTGTGATTACGTCGTCCGGGTCCGTGAGTGTGTGCCTAGGAAGCCGGACCGTGCGGCCCCTAATCAGTGATCTACGTTCCCACTCCTCCCCCCTCTGTCGTAACTCGGCGATCACTGATTAGGTTGCATCTACTTGTTCTTAAGGATTTGTATTAACACATGTGGCCATTGCTTTGTTATTATTATGAAAAACAGCTACGAGAACAAGACTATTAATCATCAAGTGGAAAAAACTATTGCAATTAACAGACGTGGTAATTAATTGAGTAATTTAATAATGAAAGCGGCAGAAGGGATGCGAAAAAGACAACCTTTTATTAACCTATTTCTGAAAGTGGAGAGAAGAGACAGCTAGTATGATTAATTAACAGTGTGCTGGCCGCAAGCGAAGCTCCTCCACGACGGAAAACTTAATTACTTTTCTCTGCAGAATCATAAAACTGAATAATTCATACACTAGCCTGCGGGACAGTCTTGAATGTGTGACATAGGAGTGCACTTCCCAGCACTCGGCTAAAATTGAATTGCCTCTTACATTACAGCGTTAACTTTAAAGATTGCACCCGTGCCTCGAAGTACGCAGGTAAAAGCGATGCATGAAAATACATATTAATTTAATTATAATACAAAATGGTTTTAATAATTGGTTTTCAAGTATCATAATTGAATATTAATTATACACAACAACAACAATTATACAATTCGCCTTATGTACCTATATCATGAGCGAGAGCAAAAAAGACGTCTATTTAGTGCTGTGAAATGTTAGCTTAAAAAGTGCTTATTTAGCTTGAAAATGCTGAATAAACAATGTGATATCTATATTTCAGACGTACCATTTCTTTGCCTATAATAAATACAAGAAAATGTAGCCAGTGTAGCTTATTGATCCACAATTAAATTTATTTTATAATACATTCACAATAAAATTAGCCTTAAATTGGTTATCCGTCTAATTTGTGGTCTAAATGAAACTTCAGTCTAGACCAATCAAACCACTTGAAAACCTAACTAGAAATAGTTGTAATGTGCAACTGAAATCAAGCCCACTAATTTAGTCAAATTATTCTGTTACACAAATACGTATAACAAGACTAGCGGCCATCCGCGACTTCGTCCGAGTAGATTTTAGATGGTAACAAAGATATAAATGAGGTTTATTTGTTTCTGTCAGTTGTCTGATGCTAATAGCATCTTTTGTGAAAAATTACTCAAAAGAAAAAATGAATGTCCGCCATCTTCAAAAAAGATTTGCTCCCCGTACAAACTTGGAACCCCCTTTTCACCCCTTTATGGGAGCAATTTTGAAATACGCTGAAATATGTTTTGTTGTATTTAAACATAGTCTATTTACGAAGTTTCAAATCTCTAACTTCAAAAAAGATTTGCTCCCCCTACAAACTTTGAAGCCCCTTTTCACCCCTTTAGGGGACGAATTTAGGAAATTGCTGAATTCAGCTTTGTTATATTGAAACAGAGAGTCTAAATACGTAATTTCAAGTTTCTAAGTCCAAAAAAATTACGTTTCCCATACAAACTTTGCACCCCTATTTGATCCCCTTAGGGGTGGAATTTTCAAAAATCCCGTCTTATCCCTTGCATGCGTCATAAAAGTAAGCTCTGAACCAAATTTGAAGTTTCTAGTTCCAATAATTTCGGCTGTGCGTTGATGGTAGATCAGGACTTCTTCTTTTATATATTTAAGAAGATAAAAGATAAATAATAGATAATTTGACTTGAATACACACACACACACACAGTACACAGTTACAGGTACAGTTTGACAGTGTTTATGCCCGTTCGTAAGACAGTTTCATATGCAAACAGTATTACACATTACACTTATATAATATTCTCTAGCGGAATATGATATTAAGAAACTTATCAGTTCCAATAACTTATCATGGAATTCCACAAAGTATCGTTTGATTAAATCTATTACTACTAGTAACACATAACACACTTGGTAAATACAACCTTGGCTAATTTGACTACTTATTGCAAACTCAAAAATAATCTTTATTCAAATAGGCCTTGCTTATTGCCAATTAACATTTTAAATTAAAATAGTTGTTTGCAGATTTTTTCAACTCCATATTAGATTACATCGAAACCTTTCCATAGTTTAACGGCGTAATAAAATATTTATATTCGGCAACACACGTATTTTACCAGTCATACTTACTAGTTACGGCAGTTTAGATGTGTGAAATTTATATCAAACCACTTTATCTTGCCATTCAGCATTAAAAGTTCGAGTTTTTACAAGGAAAGTGGATTAAGATTCTCTATAATATTTCACATTATGGTGGGTTTGCATGATTTATAGGCAAACTCTAGAAAGTTCCGCATGTCATCCACCGGGTCTTAGCGAAATTTCCAAAGGAACTTTAAACTTTTTACATTAGATGGATGATGGTGACTAACCTAGTTTTTGTGAAGGAAAAAAAATCATAAAACGTTTTTACACATTGCAAAAATATATGCGCTCTGTGCTTAGCCAATTGAAATACTTGTGCAATGTAGTTTTTTTTTTAAAGTTTGAAATTTGAATGGGCATTTTCGCCCACGTTTCTTCGTTTCCCGGAAATTTCATTTCCCGTTTATCGGAAAATAATACTGTTATGTATTTATTTCAGTAGCTTATCACGTTTCAAAGATAGCACCCCACATATTTTCCCATTTCAAGATTGTTTTCCTTGAAATCGCATGACGGATAACGCACAATTTTTCTAATATGAAAGAAAACGAACCTTAACGAAGGTTAGGTTTGTACGCATTCGTAATTATTAGTTTAGAACGGCTGCACCTATTTGTGTTGTCAGGACAAGATTAGTACGAAAAAAATGAAGGTTTTTTTTTTTTAAAGTGTAAAGCATGGATTAAAAAAATCTCTAAAAATTTAGTGCGTGAGAGACGCGTACTGTATATAAAAATCTCGTTTTCTTCATTTAGCCCGTGCGAATCCGGGGCGAGGGACTAAACAACAAATCACTGTAGGAACTTTCAAGTAGTCAATGATCATTTTTTGTGTTTTTCTGCAAGGTGTTTTTCATACACGTTGCGTCTAATTTAGTTGTCAAACAGAGTTAAAACGTGAATTGATTCCACTTGAGTAGGCTCTGAAGGTAACCCTTTAGTGTTCGCGAGTGAGAAGAAGCGAACTAATGATATTCGCGGAGTACTGGTGATTAATGGTAGCAGACTCGCGGATTGCTCAAGCGAGATGAGTTCTGAAGAGGCATCCACTGCCCGTGAAATTAACTTTCAGCGCCTTTAGAAGCCCTGTCGGTTTGTTTTCAGAAGTGAAAGCGTTTTGCTTTTGTGACCCAATATTTCAAACGTTATTGGAAACGTTTGATTATTGCTCCCCATTCAGTGGAGACAGGATTTCTCTCGTTTGTAATTTATATAAAAGACTTGAGAGTTTCCGTAGCGATACTGAGTGTGTTTGATTTATATTGAACTATGTTGTGTGGTACTTTCGGACTTTTGTACGATAAAAATCATAAAAACTCATAGTTGCTATTAGATGTATATAAGTAGTAAACACTTCAGCCTAAACTTTATGGACTGTTTTAATATTGATTTTTTTCAACATTTATTATAGATATAAAAGATTTCACGAATATCATAAAACGGATATTGAAAATCAATACGTAACTATGTTGTCTAAGTTATATTGACCTTGAATTTACATGTAGAATTGAGACAAGCCATTCTACTCATCCAAATTTACCGACACGCCAGTTCATGTATATTAAAACACTCACAGAGTGTTTCCTATTTGACTGGAGTAGGTAACACGCTTAGTGTATTTAAGTCGCTACATAATGTATAACGTCGCTCAATGCTTTCAGCATCACTTAAAGCAAAATAACTCCCGTTCTCATATTTGAGCTTAATAATTCGACAACATTAATATTTTATCTTATAATCATCAGCATTTTAAATTAACTTGTTGCATGCGTAATGTGGGAATGATGAAGCCACAATACGAGTAGAGTCGTTGGATACGCTGCTCCGTTCTGATGCGGGCAATATATCTCATTAGATCCATTTAGTGGATCCACTGATACACAATGAGTTTTTTTAACGCTAGTTATATATACTGTAATTTAAAATGGATGTATTGAGATTTTTTCTTCCATTAGATACATGAATTAGCATGAGGCCGTGAGGAATAAATCTAGTGAGTTTATTGCTCATTAGATCATCTAAAATTTTCGCTGTGGGGTGTTTCCTTTATGTATTTCACGAATATCTTCTTTTCATGTCGTTTACTTAAGTTTCCATGATAATTCAAGAAAAGTCGTTCATGTATCGATTTTAGAATTTAAGGAATATTAGAAAGAAAATAAATGTAAATCACAATGTTGTGGTAAAAATGGCCATGAAAATTAACTTTTGATTACTGTGCATACTACTGGATACAGGCGTGAGTGAAAATTAATCAGGCGATTTTAGAAATGTTTCACCAGTGTATGAAATGACCATCGAGATGGACATGGGATATATTTTAGCCCACTGCTCCGCCTTCTTGATGTGCTTGAGTAGACCCAGCTTATCTATGACGCAATAAGATGCTAATCGGAACTACTGAACAAAAAAAGGTTAGATAAATAACACTCTATGTCATGTCTCGGAACAGGACCCTCATAAATTGGTTTTTGATTTACCTATATCGTAACATATCGTTGGTTTCATTTCTATATCACATTTTTGTAGCGGTTCACCTGACTGTAGCGACGAATGCACTTTATTTTGTTTAAATCAAATACGAAATTTAATAGTGAAACGGACCAAGTTTGTGTCGGATCACACAAAATAAAGGGTTCCGTACCGACACCTAGTAGCGCACATTTAAACCACTGTACATTGAATCAAAAAAGATCATATTTTTATAGGGAACTTGGCTCTTCCGTCCTTTTGTTTGCGCAAGACAGTTTTTAAGCGATAATGATAACTCAAAAACCATTAGACTGTTCAAACCAAAAATCTTTCAGGTTATTTTTTAATGTACAACATTTCAATTTTTTCAGAATTTTAAAATTCATAGAAGGGCACGGGGGGCACACTTTTTACAACTCGACGAAGGTTCATTTAAATGTTTTTTTAGAAACATCTGTATCATTTTTAAAGGCATATCAATGGATATCACACACGCACATTGAATTTTTATTTTATCCCCCGGTTACATGTATGGAGTGCCTCCCTCCCCCTCAAATATAATATTTTTTTCGTTATTTCATGTCACTTTTATTTAGCGGTTCATAGAATACACCTTTCTGACAAATTTCATAATTGTAGTGCTTATAGTCGCCGAGTAAATCGGCTGTGACATACTACAGACAGACATGACGAAACTATAAGGGTTACGTTTTCGCCATTTTGGTCATGGAATCCTAAAAAGGAGTTAATAGTAAGCGTAGAATTTACATCCAGTTGACATTCTTTCATGAGGCGAGACGTGTTTGGTTTCACTGCAAAAGCCCTTTCGAACCTCAACTCGTCCATTTCAGACGCAGCCATAATAATTACTCTAGGTAATTATTGTACACTTAATAAGGTAAACGTCCCAGTGCTCGACACTTTAGTGCCCAATAGATAACACTTACTCGTATTAATTACCTCTGTGATCATGAAATAAGATTGAAAGTACCGCGTATTAAGTCAGTGTCGTTCTACAACGATTCATACAAGCGTTATGATAATGTTTGTATGAATAGTTGTAGAACGTATTGACGATAGGGAACTGTATTTATTACTTAAGTAGTTAACGCGACAAATCCTCGAATACCTAGAAAGGATCAACAACACTATAATGTCCGTTTGCCATCAGGAGGTTGCAAGTTTGCCACCATCGCTCATACCAGTACTTAAAATCGTTAAAATACTCATTTGCAAACTTATGGTTTTAATTTGTTGAATTTCCCAATAAAGTTATTCGAACGTTACAAATTTTGCATCGAACGCTTTTGACAGTTGTATTAACTGCATGTCAATACGTGTTCGAATGATCGGCTGACGAATATACCACTTAATTCGACACAATTGCAAGCTGTTTAGTGGTTGTTCAATAATTGTGCCACCCACCGCTGCGCGTTCACTAGATCCTCAGGGGGGGTTGGGTGATCCAACCGCTAATGGATAGCCAACATGCGTCATGCTCTATGTCAATAAATGCTTCGGCTTTTAATGCTGCCTTTGTTGAAGTAGGCCAATTACTATCAGCGAAGGCAATTACTGGTCCACGCTGTACATGGGCTTTTACACTCCTAGTTTGTAGTCCAGCACTCCGGTGGTTACGAAATATCATGCAGTATTGGTAAACATCGCTGAGGTTAGGTAATGATTCCAAAGAATTTTAATAGTTAGGGAGGCGAGGTAGCTAAATGGCGTAATTCAACGGCGCCGTCGAGACCTATCAAAATCGAAAGATAATATAATTTCGAAAAGAAAAGCTCGTATGGTAAAAACCATTTTAGCGGTGGGTTTGGCGTGTACGGTGTTTCAAAAACGTTAAAAAAAACAGTTACTTGGGCATTCTCGAGCGCGTCAGATATTCATACTACGTATCCCCCAAGTGCCTCTGATAACAACGGTATACTAATCTGCCGGTTTGCGTGGTGGGGGTAGGAATATAAAGTAGTCAAAAATGCAAAAAAAAAATATTTACTCGAGCGCGTCAGATTTTCAGAAGGGGTGTTAAGTAGGCCCCAAGGAAGCTCCCTTTAAAAAAACTGACGATTTCGGCGTGACGATAAGTTACGATGAATTTTTGAAAATGCAAAAAAATAAAGTTTTTTTGAAATACTCGAGCGCGTCAGATTTTCATAGGGGAGGTTTATCTCGGTATTCTGAAAGCATATTTTCTTAATCTGACAAAAATGTTGGTGGGTTCTCTTAATCTGACCGAAAAAGGTTTTTTGGTTCTTTTTTTTCCTTTCTTTCTCCTTGATAAAACGGGGAATTTAAGAATGACAATAAAGCGATAGATACAACCAACGTAAATGTGGGGCCAGAAACTGCTTGAGTGGCGTCCACGCACCGGAAGACGAGCTGTCGGTAGGCCTCCGACAAGGTGGAGTGATGACCTGGTGAAGGTCGCGGGAATCCGGTGGAAACGGACGGCACAGGACCCGGTCTAAATGGCGAGCCTTGGGGGAGGCCTATGTTCAGCAGTGGACGTCTTTCGGCTGAAATGATGATGATGATGATGATGAAATGTAGATGAAATGTAGTGCGAATTGTATTATCTAAATATATAAAAGAAGAAACTGACTGACTGACTGACTGACAAGGATTTTACAAAATTCACCCCCTAAAGGGGTGAAACGGGGGTCCAAAGTTTGTATGAAAACCCGTATTTATTAAAGCGAGAGACATGAAACTTTGTATATAGAGTATGTGTTTAAATATATTAATGGCGTATTTCAGCGTTTTTCTAAATTGCTCCACTAAAGGGGTGAAAAGGGGGTTCAAAGTTTGTACGCGGAGAGAATCTTTTTTAAAGTGAGATATTTGAAACTTCGTATATAGACTCTCTGTTTAAATACAACAAAAAATATATAAGCGTCTTTCGAAATTGCTCCCCTAATAGGGTGAAAACGGGGGTTCCAAGTTTGTACTTTTTTGAAGTGAGAGATTTAAAACTTCGTATATAGACTCTTTGTTTAAATACAACAAAACATGTTTCAGCGTTTTTCGAAATTGCTCCCTTTAAGGGGTGAAAAGAGGGTTCCAAATTTGAGCCGATTACGAAAATGGCATGCATTTTCTAATCAAAGATGGCGGAGATTTATTTTTCTTAATTATCAATTTGGGTGTCATCTTCGAGGTTGCTCTGGGTGCCGATTACGAAAATGACATCCAGTTTCAAATCAAAAATGGCAGACATTTATTTTTCTTAAAAATCGATATGGGTTTCATATTTGTGGTTCCTCGGGGTGCCGATTACGAAAATGACATCCAATACATATCTACATGCAGGTCAAACTGAGAACCTCCTTTTTTGTAGATGGTTAAAAATTACTCTTAGTACGCGGGCGACGCCGCGGGCAAAAGCTAGTTTATTGTATAAAAAAATTAAATGATATAAAAATTGTATTATAATTGTATTGTTATGTATGACCTTTACATTTACTTCAATTCTTCACTTCGTTTTGCTTACGGTACGTCCAAAAAACAATTTGAGGATCAACAGGCTATTGAATAATATACATACATGAAACTGTACATGTTAATAATACTTTTGTATACAGATACGCGTAACTTTTTCTGAGTCCACGAAAATTGTCGAGAAGCTTTAGAAAAATAAAAATTTTGAGATATAATAAAAGTCACATAATTTAATCATCGTTATTTCATATCAAATTTTTTTAACACCCTCAGTCTTCGAGATATACTCAAAAACCGGGAGTTTGAGTTTTTATGATGCTTCAAGTCAAAAAGTTTTAACTTTGGACAAAAATGTAAAGAGATCTTTTTTGTGTAAAATAAAATTACCTTTTTTGTTTATTTAAACTTTTTTTTTGTAAAATGTATCGTTCGCGACTTATATGCCGCGACGCGTTTTTCGGAAGACGAAATGGCTCCTCCACACTTCCGGTCATGCGGAAACCGGCAGATTTTGTATTTTTAGTAAGTTTTACATTATATTCTTCAAAATAAATAAAATAAAAATCGCGCTCGAGAATGCCGGATTAACGTTTTTTTTTTACAAGTTCGCGAACCTATTACTCGGCGGCGTCAAGGACTTATCGTCAGATTAGTTAAATTTAGTCTTAAAACACTAAAATCAACCCCCAATATCTTAATCTGACGCGCTCGAGTATTTCAGACTATCGATTTTTTTTTACTAATCTGATCGTTTATCCTAGGCGCGCGTCACTACATATAGAGCTAAATACTTTACAAGGTTGTTCTATTAGGTCTAAGGTATCTCTCATATCTTAAACTGCCACGCTCGAGTATTACCGAAAATTCCCCTATTCGCCTCCCTAACCATAAGGTCAATATTCTACTAACAGATATAGTTTTACTTTAAAAACACGCACTGAAAAATGTACCTTTTCCCTATTTAATTACTATCATCAAACTCTACCAACAGTTGATATTTTAATCATAGTAAATTAATGTCAATACAGTAATAATCAGTAATCTAAATTGTCTCCAACACTTATTGGGTCATATTTGTTAATTGTCCACGTAGGTACCAACCCAACATTAAGTGATTCAACATCATAGGGTGCAATGTACGTGGAACAGAATAAGAAAAGTTTCATACCTAATGAACGCTATTATTTGCATGTGTGGTACATTTTTCCCGAGCCCTATCACAGACGGCGCGGGCTATAAATCCACAACGCAGCGTGACGTATCAAGAAACTGAGATGCATCTAAATTGCTGGATTTGGACATGTTTCCCCATCTTGAAAAAACTCGCAACAGGGGAGATAAAACAATAGAAGGATTATATATTTTGTTCTCGCTACCATCACATGGGCGTAAGGTGAAAAATGTATTCATTGTTAATTACTTTTGTATTCTACGGTTCTTGTAGTAACGAAACGGCCAATATTTTATGACTAAGGTGTAGTTTGTGAAGTTAGGGCTTAAAGAGGGGCGTGTAGGTAAAGTTAGAAGCTTGTCTCTACGAGATTTGATAGCTTTTTGACATTGCGTGCAATATGGTCTCGTCGTAGTAACATTTTACATGAAAATGTTATTGGTGCGATTCAATATTTTTACAGTTTCCTCCTACCTCTACTGGAAGGTGATGATTTGTATGCGTAATTCAGCAGTCAATTATGAGAGGGATGGACTTATTCAGATGAATTATTCACATATAATTGGGCCAAAATCTTGTAAGTTATTATAGGAATGAAGTGAGTAAAGTAGGTATCTATATTTACCCCGCGCCCTATTCATCCTGCCCAACCTGTATTTGTGTCTAAAAAGGACTAGAAAATGCAGGCTATCTTATTTCAGAAAAGTGCTTTTTGATTATGATTGCTAATAATCTAGGTTAATTGATATTGTTGTTCCAAATTTTGTAGAGATGGCTCTTTAGCGATAAAACGGCTTGTACCTATTTTTACACGACTGCCCAAAAAAGGAGAGTAATGTTTTCAGGGTTTATGTATGTATGTATGTACGTATGTATGTGCGATTCTTTGTTCTCTCATAACTTCTCAACGCCTTAACCGATTTAAATATGTGAGGTATTGCTGGAATCCTTACGTCATCCCGTGTGTGGGATGAAGTTGCAATAAAAACAATATGGCCGAATATGTACTGGCCTTTTTCTGTTTTCTGAAAAATTGATTGTCACTAACACTATTTAGAAAAGTGACGGCTGTTATGCGAATAGATATATGTTAATTTGAGGTTATGCTAGTTTCAGATCAGTACATAGTAGTTGTTCATAAGTCACACTGCACGCCAGAGATGATAAGGTACGATCACTGTCCATATTTTATAAATTATTTATAATATACCGGGTTGTAGTGTGTTGTGGGCTATGGGCTAGAAACCTATCACTACAATATCTCTATTTCTCCATCTTTAAACCTGCAATTGTTAAACGTGGCACTGGAATTAAATTTCATGTTCTCTGTCTACCCCTTTCAGGATTACAGGAGTGAGTTTGTGTTCCATAACCCTATTCTACGAATAGAAACGGATTTACTTTAGCTCATTGGTATATCAAGATAGTGACTAGATTTTTACTAACCGTGATTTGGATTTAAGTGTCGAAACGGGTCCCATACAACGGGGTAACAGTCAAGACTTCGGATGTACTACATGTTCGATATTCTTAGCGATAAGATTAGTTTAATGTGTACCTTGTACCTACATAGGTGTTTAAATCAAATTGTATACTTGTGTTGTACGTCATTAATGTTGATTATGATTTGTAAATATGTTAGTTATGAAACTTGATCTTTTAAAAGTACAATAGAGTGGGGTTAGAAATACTAGAGATGATAATAGTTATGACATTTTATGACGATTATTGGAAATGGTATTATTTTATTTATAACTGAAGAGGGCTATAATTATTTTAATTGAAGAATTAGATAGAGTAGGATGATGATCAGTTGTTAAAAAGCGTGGTTAACATTTATGGTTTTAACATTTTATAGGTTAGTTTGGAAGGTGTATAGTTCCTTTGATTTTCTGTCTTTAATATTAAATGGATAGGGTGGAAGGCAGATGAAGGCCAGCTGGTTGGTTTGCTGTGTGATTATAGGGTCGTTTTATTTGGTTAATTTTAGGGAATGTAATTACAAACTAGTATAGTACCGCATTTTGATTCGTCTGAAAATCATGATAATAAAACGTCAAGATTTTCGTAATTTACAGTTTATTGATTATGAAAATTTATTAGTCTTTTTATTGATTTTAGTCTCGTGGCGTTTGAGAATGTTTAATAATGTACATTTTTGTGCATAGTGTATGACTTGTGTGTGACTTGGAAAAAACAATAATTGTATTGTGATTGTACTTGACAAGATCGATTAACTGGTCGAAGCGAGTGGAAGGAAATAAATTTGGGGTTATTTGGGAGTATTTAAGGGAAACTTTGATGGAATAAGATGACATAATTTACACTGTGAATGAGCTTTTACCAATTGGACGAGGTTTAAAGTGCAATTTAGATTTGTTGATATTTGATCAATAAACCTTGTATTCCAAAACGTGATTAAACTTAATATTTTCCCATATTATGCTATTTTTAGAATTGTTTGATACAAGACTAACCCGTATTTAGAACAATAAAAATAAGGATAATGGATTGCACCCTAACTAAACTTGTAATATTTTATTTTAACTTTTAACTGCCGTCTGCAAGTAGGCCACAGGGGCACTTTTACATTTTAAAATATTAATTTACAATTTAAGAAAGTCTGACTATAATAATACATTTTTCATGTCAAAATACTAATTTCAACAGTTCAACAAAGAATAATAATTTCGAATTTACAAATATCACAAAATTAATGTCATACAGTGAAGATAAACTTGCAAAGTTATCAATTACAAATATTACAACATCAGTAAAGTTAGAGATGTGTAAGGTCTCAAGATGAAACAGGGAGTATAATGAAATTAATACAATATCCCAGAGCTGCACATGGTCTCTGAGCGTCAAAATGAAGATTAATTTAATATTGTTAGAGATGTATATGGTCCCTAAGTCACTGATAATAAAAACGAATCCACAACAGGATGATGTCTCTCGTCAATCCCCTATAAAAAGACACTAGTATTAACGTAGTCACTATGTCCTAGCAAGCACGGACTCCATAAATAGCACCCGATCACGAGTATATACATATGACATTATCATAGTGGGAAAGAAACCTGGATAGCTTACTTTAAATGATTAAAATTAGGGTTTTGATATTTCTTTCTAATTACCATGAATAAGGGAGTACATAGCGAAATATTCATTTTAGTTAGACTGGGTTCATGAAAAGGAAAATTGTAGTTTTATCAAGAAGTCCAGGATGAGGGGCAAACTATTTACATTGTTTTGATAAAGGGATCAAGGATTTGGTCAAATTAAACTGCAGATTGCTTCATTGGTCCTTTATTAGGTACATTATTTCAGTACACCACATGGCTCATATTACATAGTTGTATATGAATTGTAATGCTTGTCATTTGCTATGTGTCCGGGGTGATGATTTCAAAATGAGGGTAGTTGCAGGTAACTTTAATTTATAAGTAACATTACATAAATAGGATATAGCCTTGTCCTGTTGCTTGAATAAGAACTATTGAATTTCGTAATTATTATTAAGTTATGTATCTAAATTAAACAATGGTCTGGGTTTAAGTGTTCATTTTTGGGACACTTTATAATTTACAGTACCAACAATATATATAGATTCAATTATTTATATAGTGTAATTTTCTGTTCTAGTTCAATAAACTCTCACCCACCGAAAAGATTTTGGGTCTACATCTCTCATAAACGCGGGGTCTCCACTAGACGTTCACGATCACTTTGGCCATATACCACATCACAGCAAGCTATGACGATTTAGAATTAATAGGAATAGTTAAGATATATAGTTGTTAAGTTATAGTTACGTATAATTTTGTTACAAGTAGGTATGGAGCTAACCTTTTTCGTTATATTCGCTTTGCTTTTGGGTTAGCAGATCCTGGGAGACAAGGCGAATACCTAATGAACTTCTCTAGCTTTCAAACCAATAAAGATATATCAAATCCTATTGGATTTGATTTATTTCTATTTATTAATAGATTTTCTTTTAAACGTCCATTACTTGTTTAATTTCCTCTCCTTAGCTTTCACCTTTCAGGTAGGGAACAAAAATTAAACTCAGATTTGATATTTATAAGTTTATTTTAAAGGGGGGTTTTAACACACCGCACAAATTTGGAACCCCCTTTTCACCCCTTTAGGGGAGCAATTTTGAAAAACGCTGAAATATGTTTTGTTGTATTTTAACAGAGAGTCTATTTACGAAGCTTCAAAACCCTCACTTGAAACAAGATTTGCTCCCCGTACAAACTTTGAACCCCTTTTCTCCCCTTTAAGGAAGCAATTTAGAAAAACGCTAAAATAAGTCTTACATATTTCAACAGATAGTCTATGTAGAAAGATTCAAATCTCTGACTTCAATAAATATGTGTTTTCATACAAACTTTCATCCCGTTTTAACCCCTTAGGGAATGAATTTCGAAAAATTATTTCTTATCCCTAGCCTACGTTATAAATGTCACCAACTGTGCAAAAATCAATTCTCTGTCATTAGTAGTTTCGGCAGTGCGTTGATGAGTCAGTCAGTCAGTCAGTGAAGGCTTCTTCTTAGACAGTATAAGTTACGAAATGGACTTCCAGCCACTAACAGTGCTTGTGGCAAAGGTTCAAAAGCACATGAATTTTAAACGTATAAAATTTATGGAAGCAAATCCTAGCACATGCGAGGCGGCAAAGTCAGAAACAGTAGGTCGCGGCGCCACGCCTGGCCGCGCACTCGCTACGACAAAATGCACTCCGCCGAGCCCGCTGCACTCACGAATGCATTTACATATTGATCTCGAAATCACAGTCGCAGCCTGAAAAGAAAATAAAAATTACCAGTGTTTAATGTGCATGTTATTATTGCAGATGAAGGTGGGAATAATATTCTGGTACCGTTTGCTTACAATGCAAACAATTACAAGTTACTCGTACATTTCGGTCACTGATATGCATAATGCATACATGTATGTGAGAACATTCGGGAAAAATATGTATAGTATTATATCATTTTAATTTAATGGCTTTTTCTCGGGTATTAATATGTATTTAATTAATAATGTTTACTCGCAAAATAAATTACCCAACAGCTTATTATTCAAAAAAACGATGTTCGCGTTTTGTTAAATATGCCATTAGAAACAGAAACAGGGCTAGTAATTGAATAGTTGCATGTTCAGTGGTGCTAAAAGTATTGTCGTGGTCGCTAGTCGTAAGTTTGACTTAATTTTCGCAGGTAATGGGAGGGGGGAAATCACGACCGATTCGGATGCCATATAACGGTGATCGTTTCACGTTAGAACAACGAGCTCAGCCGGTAATAAACATGTTTACCTATATTTTTATTGACACTTTTTCCTCACTTATTACAATGAACCTTTCATTGTCAATATTAAAAGAAAATCGTAATACAGAACTGGTTTTAACGGGGATATGTTTCAACTTCCATGTATATCATGTACATGATATACACGATACACATTTATATGTGTACCTATCACACACACTGTCATTGAAGTATTCTGGAAATGGTTCTATTGTGGGAGATATTTACCAGTTCCTTTTTGACAGTTATTAACGTGCATTTGTAGTGATAAGGATAAGACGAAGCGATTGTCTTAAATAGCGATTATTGGTGAATGATTACTCAAATCGATTTTATATCAATTTGTTTTTTAATGTTCCCATATATTTCACTACTGGATATGAATCTAGAATAAGAACTTTTGTCATATGATTTCTATTCTACCCACGTCAATTTTGAATAGTCCAGAAATCGATATTGTATTTCCAAAACCCGCGATAAAGGTAATTTCACACTTCGTTCGTTTCCAATTTATTGGAATACTTATTTTTTTTATAACACGTAATTTATTACGGTTAAAAATTCATTCATTTCATCTATTTCCCTCAACTTACGAAAATTTATCCTGAATTTAGTCACTACACTAGATTAAAAAAAAAGATTTAGTACCGTAACTGTTTTCATGGTGAATTATTATCATAAAGTAATACGCAGTGATAGACAAAAACATACATTCATTTGATTGCTCCTCTAAAACTATCTCACTACTCATGAAGCTCTAATTATTACTTGATTTTATTCA
Organism: Epiblema foenella; assembly: GCA_963556455.1. Lineage (NCBI taxonomy): Eukaryota > Metazoa > Arthropoda > Insecta > Lepidoptera > Tortricidae > Epiblema > Epiblema foenella. Next base: position 14,941,059 of record OY747102.1, read on the forward strand.
GTGTGTCGATGTATAATGCGGATTTACGTAATATGGGTGTTGTGATGTGTCAAAAAGGAACTGGTACATATATATTTCCCACAATAGTCAATAAGTCTATTGTTTCAATCAATAAGCATTTGCGCTAGAACAAAACTACCTTGCAGACTAAGAGAACTACAAAACGGGAAACAACCAGTTGAAGTTCAACGTAACGAAATTACGAACTGACAAAACGGTTTTATAAGTAAACAACTGAATGTATAAATATATTAAAATATAGACGCTGCTTTTACAGCTAACAAAATTTAACTAAGTATACGGTGTCAAAATTTGTTGGTATGTGGTTGCAACACAAGCTGTGTTCACAGAAGTTAAATACGACTTAGGGAGAGTTCAGCGACATACCCAAGGAGACTAAGACGCTAGTTTTGGCTGCAAACTGCTGCGAGAGGCTGCTTGCTTTAACTATAGCGGTTAAGTTACGTGAAGTCGGATTTAACGTATTATGAAGTTCACATTTATACTGGAAAAGTTGTAATCTATTTCCTATCAAAGCAAAGGCAAAGGACCGGTCTGAATGGCGAGCCTTGGGGGGGGCCTATGTTCAGCAGTGGACGTCTTTCGGCTGAAATGATGATGATGATGATGATGATGATTTTCTATAACTTTGTTGATAATATAACAATCAAGCTCAAGAATCATATTGGCAATCTATTTGGCGAATTCAATACTGTCCTGCCATAATTTTCTTTTGGGAAGCTATTCGGCATAAATTCAACAAATATATACTTGTATCAGCCGTTTTCGTATCAAGCTACTATGTTATGAACCTACTTGTTTTCTTTTCACGTCTAAATGAAATCCATCTTTTTTGTCCTGCCCTATTATATCTAAATTCTGAATATTTTTCTTCCAATTCATATTGGGGCTCTTTATCGTTTTCAATAATATTATTTCAGTCAGTATTTGTGGGCGTAATATGCTCGCGACCGAATTCTGAAAACAATTTACTAAGCTCAGTCGGCATTTGAATAGGATTTCGCCCTTTTTCATTAGTAAACTTGTTTATCTTGATAAACAAATACCTACACAGTACAAACTTCGCTTTTATGTATCTTTTCAATAAAATCTCGTGTTTTTATATAATGAGGACGGATATTACACGGTTTACCTAAATTATTTGTAAAAAAAAGTCTATTAAGCAGTATTTCACATTATTTTTTGTTTTTATTTTATATGTGTTGTCTACCATACTACATGATTAATTTTATGTTGTTTTCTTTTGTGTAAAATTTTCGGTTAACAATACCTGAATAATATTCGTATTGTAATGTGTCTCTTTTAACGCTATTTTGAATATATATGCTACACTGTTCGAGAGATTAACAACGAAGAGTTTGGTAAGTTTTGAGGCGATGAAATAACTTGCTAAATGATCTTCAACTTATTTTGAATACATGTTGTATAGCGCACGTGGATGGGTTTTTAAACTAAGTAGACGAATGTGTGTAACATATGTAAAACACACAAAAACGTCCTTTCTTGCACAATAGTAAAAAATATTTACTACGCTGGTTCGATGAGCCAAAGAGGATGTTGACCTCTGACACGAGAAAACGCCAGTTTTCTCTATTCTGCATTGTAAAAAATATATACTTAGTTATGTATGTAGGTTCATATTTGCTAATATAAATGTCTGTGGCATGCTGACAGACGAACATACAAAGTGAAACGTTTACAGGTTCTGTTTTGTCACAGTGGCTAGGCTATGGAATCCTAAAAATATTTTATTAGCGTTCCGATTTTCGCAAATAAAACTAAACGGAACACGGCAACCTGTTTCAACCGATTCACTTTGATTTACATCGACCTTATTGCACTCTAACAACATGTTTCATTCTAGTAATAAACCCAGGCAATTTTTACCTCATGGAGCTAACAATATCAGTATTACAGAACGCCACATTCCTCTGAGGCAGTGGAGCATATGAGATAGTGTAATGGTGGTGCAGCCTTGAGGCATCTCTGTGGGCAATATCGGGCTCAGAGATAACACGCGTGATCGTCACGTCCCTGTTCCACATCCAATGGTTCAATGTTTCACTCACTTTATGTTATATTTGTTTAATGACCAATACTACAAGATAATATATTTTGCAACTCAACGTGGTTTGGTTTTAAATCAAAGAAATAACAAACTTTTAGAGAATTTTTGATTTTATCGTTAACACTTTCAGGTGCAGAACGTCTGTAGACGTCGCATGGTAATGCTTAACTACGCTTTAATTAAGGCACCTCACGTGAAAGTGATTGTTCATTTTTAAAAGGATATATTTAACTGCACATCAAAATTATTTTACTGTGCATCAAAAAAATACTGATTTGCGCAGCAAAAATACTAATTTCACAGCAATACACCGTTTAAAAGATGCCATTTTTAAATAGTGTGATGTACATTATACTTTACACTAAATCTTTCATTATTATACTGACTGTAAGGACGAAAATCCGCAGAGATTTCAAGCGAATTAAATCTTACACGTTCTCTTTCCCAGATTAAATTAATGAGCCATCGAAACACAAGCCTTTCAGGATGGCACAAAGCTTTTAATCCTGTTTAAGTTTGAACATTTAATGTCTATAAAACAACGGGTTTGTGTTTACGGTAAATAAGTAACAGTATTCTTGTTTTTCATATCCACGGTCTATTTCGTATATAATTATGTTATTTCTCCTACGAATATCGAACAGTTTAATTTTCATACTTCCTTTCCCGGGCTGTTTGTTAAAAATAGGACTTAATTTTTACCGCAGCATACGTCTCTTTTAATACCCACAGGTAGCGTAACTCAATATCCACTCGTTCTTAAATTAAACTTTATCGGAGCTGCGCTATAATGGATTTAATTTCCTTTGTTGTCGGGTTCAAATTAACTACGAACCTACATGTTTATCATCGATTCCGTCCATTGTGAACCCTGAAATACAACACAATTGTGGCATCAGGTATTTCCACGCCGGCCCGAGATCGTACTAAATTGTGAAGGCGTTTTGGCCTCTCGCAATCGGTCGAGTCACCCGGGTGGAATTAAACGATTTATCGTAGTCACGGACTCCGATTTCTACGAAACCCTGTCACGGGTGGCAATACTGTTGTAACATGGGTTCATTCCTAATGTGTAATATCGTATTTGCGCACCTTTGTATCACTATGGGTGCCTAATCGAAATACGACTATTATATGTACGATACTTATCGCTTTCGGCAGAGGCAATTGCAGGCTGAGTATTATTTTTAAACGGACGAGCTTGCGATTCCACTTAATTAATACGAAACCTGCTACTGCCATTCCAGCCGAGGTTAATATAGGACTTTTCTCAAAGAATTGGAGAAATAAAACGAAATTTGAATTAGGGTTTAACAATCACATTAAAACATCAAAAACTAAATGATTTATTTTTATAAACAAAATCATCAGTTCAAGTGTATTTTTCTACCGATTTTCGTATTTGAATAAGCTGTATACGACTTGTGCCCTATCTTTGTGGCTACCTTAACTTTTTTTTAAGTTTGGAATTGGACATTTAATAGAATTTATATGTAACATTTAATTGGTGTAATGTTTCTAATTTGTATCTGATCTTAAACTGTACACTTTACGAGTTATTTCTGAGAAAAATACTAATTTAACCCCAAAAATACTAATCAAACGATTTATGACAAGTTTCATTATGTATCGAAAACTGGTCTATGGCACATTCACTGTTATGCTTGAGACTTCACCGAGGTGAAAATGAAGACGATCAAGATTTATTCATCCTCCTAGCGTTTTCTTAGTAGAGTTGCATCCTGAAGGATGCCCGGGGTCAACTACCTAATCCCAAGATATGGCGTAGTCACTAGTTTTTACGGCAGCGACTGCCATCTGACCTTCCAAATATTGAAAAGGTTAGGGTATACAAGGATTTATTGTCAATTAAATACTGAATAACGGTTAAATTAATTTCATTTATTTTAATTTTATTTTTATACTTGGAAGCTAGAACACGTCTATCTACGAGTAAAGTCTTGATCAAAGAGAGGCAAGGCGAAGGAGTGATTAACAGATCTGAACAGAGAATGAATTGAACTAAACATTCACTCAATCAATCGGTCGTTCATTCCTTTAACAAAGTAGTCAAATCATTTACCTTTTATTTACAGGATATGTTAATTTTTGTATATTAAAATATAATAAAATCAACACGCCCCCTCAAAAATTAACAATTATTTACAATAAATAAGCATCAGATCGTATTTAACTTCCAAGTATTGTCTGGGGAAAATACAATTTTATGACCCAACATTTGTTGCAAGGATTGGGAAAACCCAGAAAAACCCAATCAGGTCATTAAGATAATTATTACACCATAAAAATAATCATCAAAAATGTACAATAATTATCTCAACAATACATTATTTAGTATGTACATTTCAATCGCATTATTGCAAACCCATTTCAGACTGCATTGCTTTAAAGGCAGCTGTAGGCAACTGCTTTGTTAAAGCGTCTGCTATTTGTTTACCTGTGGGAAGATAACATAATTTAATAACATTTTTCTCAATTTGCTCCCTAGAGAAATGATACTTCATGTCGATGTGGTTTGACCTCTTGTGGTTAGTGGGATTGTTGGCAATACTAATACATCCGTTGTTATCCTCATAAATAACAATCGGCTGTGTGATATTTACATTAATGCTTGACGCAAGACACTTTAACCATAAAGCCATGTACTGGGCTTCAGTTTATGAAGCGGCAACTGACATTTGCCTCTTTGTACTCCATGTGATTGTACAATTATTGAATAACTTAAATAAATAACCTGTGGTACTCTTTCTATCACTTGAATCATGGCCACCCCAGTCTGAATCGACATAACCACATAGAATGTTATTAGAATCACATCGTTTGTAAGTTAATTTTAAATCTATTGTGCTTTACAAATATCTCAGCACCCTTTTTAAAACATTGCCATAATTCTTTGTTGTTTTTATTTGTATACCTGCTTAAAATGTTATTGCTTGTACTTAAATCAGGACGAATACATAGCATTATATACATTAAACAACATATTACACTTCTGCAAGGGGCATCATACTTCTCTTTAAAGTTTAATGCTTCATAATTTAGTTTTACTTCTAGTGGTGTGCTAATGGGGTTACAATCATGCATTTTAAACTTACGAAAAACTTTTCAATATATGCACTTTGATTTAATGTGATTTCATTGTCCAGACCTATCAATTTTTATACAAAGAAATAATTTTATATCTTGTAAGTCTTTCATTTGAAATTGACTCATTAAATACATTTTGAAATTATTCATTATTTATATTTCACCACATGAAATAACTAAATCATCTACATACAAAACTACGTAAATGTTTTGTTGGACGCTTCCTCTATCAAGCATGTATATACATCTGTCAACCGATGAACTTATAAATCCTTTTTCAACCAGTGCTTGCTCAAAAACCTGAAACCGGCATCTAGCAGCCTGTTTCAGTCCATACAATGCCTTATTTAATTTACATACATAATTCTTATCGCAATCTACTTCTTTCGGCACTTCCATAAAAATCTCTTCTTCTAATTTACCATTTAAAAAGGCAGTTTTAACATCCATATGGTGGACGAGTAAGTTAAATTGATTTGCAAGACTAATAATGAACCGAAAACTAGCAATTCTGGGTACAGGTGCAAAGGTTTCATAAAAATCGACAAGGTATTCCTGACTAAACCCTTTGGCAACGAGACGGGCTTTATATCTTTGCGGTCTACCAAATTCATCATACTTGATAGAGAAAACCTATTTATTATTAACAACATTTTTATTCTGTGGTCTCGGCACTAAAGACCACGTGTTGTTTTCAGAAAGAGATTTTAACTCTTCTTCTATGGCAACTTGCCACTTAACACTAATATAGACTGCGCACTCAATATGCACTCATCATCATCAGTTTGATAATAATGAACAGGCGGCCGATTTTTAAGTCTATCACTCCTCCTTACGTCATCTGTGTTTTTATTTTCATTTTGATTTACCTTCGTACAATTATCAGGGGCATTACTAGATGTGGGTTCAATAATGGTTTCATTTAATCTGCGATTTTTCATAGGACGGCCGAGATCATCAGATTTAAATGCATCTGATTTTGAATTGTCAACAGGACGGCCGAGATCATCAGATTTAAATGCATCTGATTTTGAATTGTCAACAGGACGGCCGAGATCATCAGATTTAAATGCATCTGATTTTGAATTGTCACTATGGCGAGACTTGGATGACACTGATTTTGATATATTGTTGTTATCAGGTTTATCATGGCAATTTTCGGTAACTTCAGGCAATATTACTGGCCTGGATGTTAGAAAATTAGCCTCGTCGACTATAACGTCTCTAACAGTGACAAATTAAGCGCTTTCCGAGTTCCAAACTTTATATCCGTTTGGTTCATAACCTACCAGTATTCCCTTCCAAGATTTATCGTCAAATTTCGATTTACTGGTTTTATTATGTACATAAACCATGGCACAAAAAACCTTCCAAACTTTATATCCGTTTGGTTCATAACCTACCAGTATTCCCTTCCAAGATTTATCGTCAAATTTAGATTTACTGGTTTTATTATGTACATAAACCGTGGCACCAAAAACCTTCAAGTATTTAAGTTGTGTTTTTTTTTTTTTTTTTATGCCACAATTCATATGGGGTTTTCGATTGCATAAGGGCTCTTGAAGGCGTTACATTTATTAATCGAACAGCAGTTAATACAGCTTTACCCCAAAATACTTTATTTAATTTGGAACCACTAAGCATAGATCGCGCTTTTTTTTTGTAATAGTCCTTACCTTACGTTCCGATACACTGTTTTGTTGCGGTGTTTTTGGAACTGTCAAATGGTAAGTTTTGCCCTTTTCAATACAATAATTTTTCATCTCGGCAGATAAATATTCGCCGCCGTTATCGCAGTATAAATTTACCATTTTCAAAATTTAATTTTGCCTCACATTTACGTCACTACGTCCGTACACTTTAAAAGCAGTAAATACCTCTGACTTGTACGTTATCAAATACACAACACAGTAATGGGTATACTGGTCAATAAAAAATACAAAATAATTTTTATTGTCTATCGTGGGAGGAGTGATTTGGCCACAAACATCAGAATGTACCACAAATAAAAGTCGTGTAATGTGATATTTATTCTTAGTCAGATTAAATGGTAATCTGGCCTGTTTGCCGTTTATACAAGCTTCGCACATTTTATCATTTGGCTCAACAAACTGAATTTGATTAACATCTTCAGTTCTTATTCTTTAATTGTATGAATTTATTTTTACTTATATGACCCAAACGCTGATGCCATAAATTTTAGTCATTATTATTAGCTTGGTATAGGCAGGAAACAGGAATAGCCATATTTACTGATACAGCAAAGTCTACAAATACAAATACAAAATACAAGTATCTTTATTTTGCTTAAAACTGCAACTGCTGCTGCTTGCTGTTTTTACTGCAATTTAATTGTTCAGAGACTTACCCTTCATGACAGTTGTGTCACCTTTACAAACTTGGGAGCCATGTTGGTCGAAGATGATCGTGTAGCCAGCTCGCTGCATCTTGGGCACCGACAGCAGGTTGTAAGGGGCATCTGGGCAGAACAGCACATCCTCCAGAAGTCCTTGCACGCCCAAGTCGCTCGTCACCCTCATTGTCCCTTTTTGTGTAGCTAAAAAAAAAAATTCCCTGTGCTTAGCAATCGATATTTTCAAAGGTGGATTAAGAATTGTAAAATTAATGAAAAGATCCGACCTGTTTGTGACGTGATCCGATGCTCCCGAGTCCAAAATAAATCTCACTTTATCTTCTTGAACATCATCTTGACAGTATCCCGTCATAAAGGCGAAACCCGAGAAATCGTTAGCAGTTTCTTGATTCAATTCGACTTGTTGAACTGTTCGCGTCCTATTTGTTTCAGTCTGTTTTTCTTGCATCATTTGTTTAAAGTAATAACAATCCTTTTTCGCGTAACCTTTTCGTCCGCAATGATGACATTTTTTAAATGTGGGTATTTTTCCAAGTTTTGTTCTTGTAATGTCTACGGTTATTATTATGGTGGTTTGGCGGTTTAGCTGTATCGATTATTCTCTTCTTTGAATTATGGGGCTTATGCTCGACATGCAGTACTTTTGAGCTCGTATCTGCACTGTCGTTTCTCAGCTTAACCTCGTGGTCTAATAACCTTATTTTCACAAATGCCAAAGTTAAACTATTTTCAGATAACGTCTCAATTGCAGTGATTACGCCGTCGTAAGTTTTGATATTTCGTTTTGATTTTAGGTTATATATTATCATTAGAGTTTCAAAGTTTTAACGCGTGGCCTGGGCCCCATAACCTATTGAAAAGGTTAGGGTATACAAGGATTTATTGTCAATTAAATACTGAATAACGGTTAAATTAATTTCATTTATTTTAATTTTATTTTTATACTTGGAAGCTAGAACACGTCTATCTACGAGTAAAGTCTTGATCAAAGAGAGGCAAGGCGAAGGAGTGATTAACAGATCTGAACAGAGAATGAATTGAACTAAACATTCACTCAATCAATCGGTCGTTCATTCCTTTAACAAAGTAGTCAAATCATTTACCTTTTATTTACAGGATATGTTAATTTTTGTATATTAAAATATAATAAAATCAACACCAAATATTCAAATTATTATATTGCTGATTCAGAGCTACAAGCTTTTCGGCAGTCATAATTCAACGTGCCTCATTTCATGTGGGTCTCCGCAGGGACAATATATCAGACTAAATTTATTTTCTTTTCCAACCTTCATAACTTCACTCCTACCATACAAAACATGATTATCCTGTGTCGTAGAATCACAATAATTTTAGTATGGACAACAGAAAAATAGAAAATAAAAATTGCTAATAAAGCACAGTCGACAGATTCATGTATTCTCGAGTATGAGAATCAGGTACCTATATTTTGGGCGATGGGATCTAGTAATTAACCTTATCCTACTAGTTCTACTATATCCTACTGTAATATAAAATTATAAATGCGAAAGTTTGGATGCTTAGATACATATTAGGTATACAAAGAGTCTGCCTGGATTAACTTATAATAAACTTTTATTCCTTAAACCATCCCCTCAAATGGATGAATTTGGGGTTGGAAGTTGAATCTATGAACCAGAGGGAGGTAGATATTCACAATGCCTGCTGGCGTACGGAAAATTCGTCTCAGAAGAACCAGCATAAGCCTCATCTCCGAATATGGACATGGTTGTTACGAATCCCGACGGGTCAAGATATAATAGGGACGTATGGTGAGGCGACTCTAGACAGTTGTAAATATCACGATATTTGACATGTCATTGGCATTGCCGTGTCAGAGGCGCTTCATTATACAGATGACATTCGGTAAGATTTAACCTAATGAAGATTTTATTAAGATAAAGTAGGTTTTCTCGTGGTTTAGTTTTTCTTGATAATAATATTATTTTGACCTAATAATATTATTTTGACGTAATAGCAGTCACAGATATTCCAACTAAATATAGTTGTAATATCTGTGACTGCTATTACAACTATTATACAAGAGTTATATCTCAAACCAAAGCTATTCAGCCTCTAAAGTTATAGCAATTACATGCAAGATAATTATAAGTAAAACAATCGATTTGCCTTACTTTAATATACTGGCTAATAGCCTCAAAAGCGTTTGCGATATAAGCCAAAACTTGCCCATCGAGCCGTAATAATGTTACTGTTTAAAATAGGAGATTTAAATGTATTGCTGTCAGCATTGAGTGACCAGGCCCCTATTTTACCAAAGCTGACAGGCGCGACAATTGTCAAAAAACATTACAATTGTAGTTGGTGATGTTTTCACATGAAAATTGTCGATTTGTCACCCTACATATGTCAAATACATACATATGTCAACTTGGTGAAATAGGAGCCAGGGCTTTTATATCTACCTATTTATATGTAGTTTTTATGAATTCGGTGTCCACTAAAATTTATGGAGTTGTTAGATTGCTCAGTGAATAAATACAGTCACCTGCATCATTATATCAAGAATTCTGTACGTAAAATACTCTATTATACACATGAAAAGGTAAATAATACACACAGAACAGATTATACATGTACAAAGGCGTACTGATCTGCAAGCGATCTCTTCCAGCTAATATAAAAATCACTGGGAGGGTAGGAGGTAGGTCAGGAAGAGATTTGTCCTATGAAGACAAGAACACATTTTAACTCCAATTTGGTTACATAATTTAGAATAATTGTGGCTTTTTTATATTATTATTAATTTAGAATAATTTAGTAAACCTGAAAATTAACATTTAAGTAGGTACCTTAATTATTATTTAGCATGGAGGAATTAAAATAGTTCTTTTGACTAATAATTTAAGAGTGAACTGTGAAAAGGGCCAACATAGATAAGATTATTATTAATTTTGTATTAAGCGGTACCGCTGCTAAAGCAAACTACAAATTTAGAAATAAAGGAAAAATAAAAAATAAATCCTTTATTTCTTAATTTGAAGATTATTATTATAGAACCTAGGGAGGCGCCTGAAATAAGTGTGCCGAGATTTTTGAAGGCAAAGCTGATGTAAAATAAAGATCTAGGACCGTAAGAGAAAATGCGAACTAAAATTAACTAATTTTAAGAGGTTTGGACAGTGGACCACCTCTTTAAGCATTTTGAACAAGAACATAACATCTAAATACTGCCTCCGGCTATTAAGGGAAGGAACACTAAAATGCATCGCAGCCATTGCGGTACGCTCGAAGTAATTACCTATTCGATAGCAGAGTAACTTCAGGAAAACATTTTGGATCCTCTCCAGACGGTCAATATGGAGTTGGTACTGAGGTGTCCAAACTGGACAACCAAGTTTAAGGATTCTCCTAACAAAGGAATAAATCAATAATTTATAGGTATTTTGTCGCCTGAAGGGCTATCCGATCCGAAGAATCATCCCTAACTTTTCCCTTGATTAGCAATGAATTATAATAATTTATTTATTTCAAATTTAATTCCATCGAAAACCGGACTAAAGCAACATATTTAGTGCAAAAATAAAGTAAGTTTGAAATAGTGTATTCAGTTTCATAAATAATACTGATTAAGAAAATATTTTATGTTCGTAATGAATAAGAATATTCCTGAATACTTTCTGGTAAGTAACTCGTGGTATATTATATGAAACAAAAAATCTATAATTTTTTTAAATTTATTGCCTCTTTTCCATTTCCCCTGTCAACTATAATTTAAAATGATATAGTTTTGTACCAAATCAGCCGAAAGTAGTACCTATGATTGCCTATTGATTTCAATGGACAAACTGAACCCATCTTACTGGTACACCCCTCGTTATAGCACGTAATCATGTTTTCAAAAGATCTTGAAATATAAAGTAATATTGTCCAAAGCTGCTCAGGTTTCAGTGGCTCAAACGCGAGTTTGTCGGTGGCGGATATCAGAGAACTCTGTATTCTCGACACGCGCACCGCTGCGGGACACGAGACACAAATCCCCCTAGACGCCGAGAGAATCTGTTCGCAGCATATACTTACCTTCATGCTCACCTTAGCCTTATTTATATGCGTCGCAAAGGAAAAATATGTACATAATCCTACGCGATACAAACATTCCACGAATGCGGTTTCGGATTTGTGTTAGTTTTTTTGTTAGCGGGATATGATTCAATTTTTATTCCAGTTTCATTATTTGTTGATATACCTAACATTCGCGCAATACTGCTAGATAGATTAACTTACAATTTTATGTATTTTTAAATTATTATACCAAATCATTATTAAATTATTTATTTATAGTAGTTAATTACCGTACGCCTTAACCCAAATAATTAATATAAACATTAAATTATGTGCAAAACCTCCATACTATAATTAGCAAGGTTATTGAAATAACTTATTAATTATTATATTCGATTAAGATACCCACTGCTTAATGTTATTACAGCAACTATGCAAATGATTCATATTTTTTTTAAGTATTTCAAAAAATATCATACTTACATTCAGGCATGATACCTAGTGGTAAAACCCTCGCAACAGTGTTGTATTTTAACAAACCTCTTAATATCGCTACATATTATGTAAGAATCGTCTTCGCTGCGTCTGTCTGTATGCGATTGAGTTAAAAAGTGCTGAACAAATTTTCATACAGTTTTCAAAAAGAACGGTGTTTTATGAGTATACTTCATTGAGGTTTTGTATACTTTAACCAACAAAGCATAACTATAACCACTACCTTTTTTTAACATTATTCCTGCAACAACTGCATTCTAACTATATAAAATATAAAAGTGATGAAAATGTACCTATAACTAGTAAGTCGCTGTGTAAGTACACGGATAGATGCAAAAATAGAGTTTCGAACATAACTAAATTCCCTTTTGAGACTGCGCTATCAAGGAAGACACGGCGATTGCCGTATTGAAGGAGGAATCTGGTGCGACTTTTCAAGCCAACGGAGAGCAAAGTGTAGTTTCAATCTAAACTAGCTTGCACTTTTACTTGCACAATCGCTCCATGATATCTGATTTAACTTAAAACGTGACTTTTGACTAGAGTATTAAATCGTGTATATATATATATATATATATATATATATAGCCAAGGCCAAAAGGACTTACGTGGCATAGGTAAAAAAGTGGCGTCCGGTATACGGACGCATTATGCCGGTGGACGCCAGTTTAAATGTAATTTCGCCTTCAGCGGACGGCAGATTGATTGCGGGATATATATATATATATATATATATATATTAGAGTGGTTGGTTTGGTTTGGTTGGTTTGGTATTGGTTTTAAAATTAGTTGGTTCAAAATGTGGGATTGTAATCGATGTACAAAATATTTGAATCTAAACATATTTCACCATGTTTCAATTTTTTTTTCACTAAAACTTATCATAAATATGGTGTTTATGTAAACAGCGTGGGTTAAAGGCTAAAATTTCGTTCTCCTTAAAAACGATTCACTCCAAACGGCTTTCACTTTTCACTCTTTGGTTAATACCCATTGCTTATTTTTCCCCTTCATAATGCCTCTGGGGATTCCGGTAGTATTCGTGATTTATGGCTTATGCAAAGAATGAGAGGATATTTTCTACACCATAATTCAGGCTAGTTGAGATTAGAGGCGGGCCGCGTATAGGATGATATTTCAATCTGTTTCGTGGACTTATTTTATCCGGATTTAACCTATTTCTGGGTATTATTTATTCGTTTTTATGATGCTGTGGTTTGTCTTTTACTACTTCTCTTTCTCCGTTACTAACTGTTAATGGCGTATTCATGTATTTAGGACGGTAATAATAAAAAATCGTATTCCTATTTACTCTCACCCGGTTAATAAAATTAACATAGCGATGTAGATGACTGGCTCATTGCTTAATCATTATTATTTAAAAGTAGGTTCAAATGAGTTTTTAGGGTTCTGTACCAAAATGGTAAAAAGGAACCCTTATGGTTTCACTTTGTCTGTTTTTCCGTCTGTCTGTCTGCTGTCTGTCTGTCTGTTTGTCTGTCTGTCTGTCATATCGCTAAATATCCCAAAAACTACTTATGCTATCGATTTGAAATTTGGAACAGTTATAAAGAAGGGTAACCTAGATACATAGAGCATGTTTTTTTATTTTCTGTGAAATATGAAAGTCTAGTGAACATGTCAAGTGGAGTGTCATATGAAAGGCCTTGAATTGCACATTCTGAAACATTTTTTTTACGTTGAGTCATTTTCGATTTATAAAGGAAAAAGTAAAAAAAGCTCCCCCCCCCTTATCTCCGAAGTTTACCAAGTAAAAATATGATTAAATCATAATATTGATATCAATGTATGTATGTTTTACAAGAAAAATGTAACTCTATCTAGTTTTGCGTTTTTTATGTCATCAAAAAACATTGCTATACTAAGTTTGTAATTGACATTTGCAATTGTAATTGAAATGACCTTTGCATGTATTTTTGTTTTATAAATTCCGACACGATTATGCTGAAAGTATCTTCTTCAAACATAAAAAAAATGAAATCGGTTAACGTGATAAAGAATTATCCATAAAAAACCATCAAATATACTTATTCAGTCGCTCAAATTTGCAACAAAATTCGCCTTTAGATAGCGCTGTCCCCATAGCGTTCAATTTCTACACCATGCTGTTGAGATTTTCCCGAATTAATAGCGTGGGAACCGGTACACATCTGTGTACGGAACCCTCGGTGCGCGAGTCGGACTCGCACTTGATCGGTTTTTTTTAATATAGTTTGCATTCTTGCACTTGATCTTTGATTACCTACATTTGAATGATTACATTATTTACGTTCGCAAAAACTTCCTTGAAACAAAATTGTTGTTTGTTTCAAAACATTTAATCATTACAATTAAATATTTTGGCATCATAAAATCCACTTACTTACCACCCAAAAAGTTACGCTCATCAATCTAATCGCGCAACAGCAATCTCGTTCCTCGGCGTATTGTTAAAACTTTCAACCCATCAACCGTCTGTCCAAATTAAACGTTTTCGTGTCGGAGCGGTGTTACTGATATTTGCGGCACCTAGAACCATTAAACGCTTTCCTTATTGCTTTGTAGACTTTGATGTTTTAAAGTTTTGATAGGTCGTAAATCTTAGTCTTTTGTTTTAACCTTACGTATGTTCTGAAACTGACAGTGCTGAAGCAATTAGAATTTTTCTTATCTGTCATAGAGTTAATTTTTGTTGGTACTGAACCTTATCAAACACAGGCAAGAGGTTAATGATTATTGTTACTGGTGATATTTTAAATTATGTAAAATAATATACCTAAATATATTTAACGCTGGCGGTAAAAGCATTTCTAAGAAAAGTCTTAAAAACTACATGGAAATTTGCTGCTCTTCAATTTATTATGAGTATGATAATCACTACATCCCTACATAGTATAAAACAAAGTCGCTTTCTCTGTCCCTATATCCCTATATATGCTTAAATCTTTAAAACTACGCAACGGATTTTTATGCGGTTTTTTCAATAGATAGAGTGATTGAAGAGGAAGGTTTATATGTATATTAACATCCATTAAATAGTGCACCCGTGCGAAGCCGGGGCGGGTCGCTAGTGTCCAATAAAATATAGTCGATAAAGGGTAGGCAGCGCGCCCGTGTGTCTTTTGGAGACGAAAGTGTCCATAGGATACTATGTCTGGTGATCATCATGTAGGCCGGAAGCCGGAAGGTTGTTGCATAAAAAAATCTTGTTTATCTTAATTTTATCAGGCATCACTACATCAAAGCCGGTATTTGCTTTAAAAAAAGGAGTAATGAAATACCTACATCCAAATGTACATCCGGCTACCTATTATTGTAGGTATATGATTAAATAACGGTTATCAAAATTTGAAAATACATAAATTATTACAACTTTAATAAAAAACTAATTACGGATCGCAGTCTCTTTATTTTTTAATTCATATGTATTCATTTTACTAAGATAGTTACATCAAACACACATTGCGTAACAATTTGGACTGGAAGATATGTACTTAATGAATCAGTGGCAGAATGTTACACAGGTAGGTTTATTGCTGTAACCCTTCGCCCCATTCAAACTTATTCAACGATTGAGGGACACGCGATGCCCATTCGAAACAGTTGCTCTTAATTAGAGGATCCCAAAACAAATGACAGACATTTGAAATGATACAACACTATCTAAACACTGAAATCTATAGTGTAACATACGTAACTTATATTCAGTATAGGTACAATAGATAGTTACCCTTTGGACAACGAATACGTCTTTTTTAATCGATAAAAAAGGACCAATTAACGTGGTAATATTATTTCTGCTTAATGCATCCCTGGTTCAGCAGTAATTATCGTTTCCCTGCCCTTTTTACACAGATGGTATATTTGTTTTTTTAGGGGAAGGGTTCTCTTAAATGTAGTCACCTAAGAATGGAATATATGTTTCGCCGATCACGAAGCATGTCTAACATGAAAAAAGTAACCCTACAATTCATGTTGATAAATATTTATAATATTGTCATCCATTTATTTTAGTTTAATTTAGTATTAATAATACTATACAAGTATCCCAATTACTTGGGCCAAAATAATTTACATAAATTTATACTTGAAAGAAATTCTTATCCTTGCATGGAATTGACATAAGAATTAAAAACAATTCATAATTTTATTTTAGTACTATACTTATTACACAACAGTCACTGTGGGTCTAATAAATATTAAAACATCTGGTTGCGTAAATTGATATTAAAATGTTAATATAATTACATTTAAAATATTGTAAGCGGCTTGTAAAAAAATCTAATCTAGTTATATACATCTATATTACAAAATCTCGTCATAAGTATGTAAAGTTATTTCGCAAACATTCTTAACTGAATTTAATTTAAAATAGTAGAAAATTTTATGGATTCCGGCAGCATTAATTGTAAGACCGATTATAAAATAATTAATCTATTCCAACGTTCGTATGTTGACTATACAAGTATTTTGCTAAGAACAAACGGAACTAAACTTTTAAAATAATTTCAGGACTTTTATTTCATACCTTATGTGTATAAAATTATAATCAGAGTTTTAATTACATCGGCACTAAATCTAACACATAATTTTATAATCCGGTATCTTTCAAGATCCCCCTTTTCAGTTCAAGATATCCGCAGACACAACAAGTAAAACAATACAAACTAATCTACTTACTCGTTATTATGTAAATCTATTGTAATGGGAAATTGCTATACTGTACAAACTATGGCACTGTTTATAATTAACTCACTTATAAATTAATCGGGTAATGGAATGTTGCTTATCAAAAGTTATATATTTAATGTTTACACTGAGTGTACGTAGCAATGAACAAGTGGCAGAATCTTCTCAAAATTTCATTCAGGAAAATTGTCTGTAATTTCAGGAAGCTTTCAAGAAAATTTAAAAATAAGCTTCCAATGGAGAGATTCCGATAGGTTTTTTATGGATTTATCGTTAATATTATACGTCTATAAATGACATATTCTTTAGGCAGGCAAAGGCAACAGATAATGCATGTATCCAGTATAAATAACACAGACGTGCATTCGATTGCTGATTGAATTGGATAATTTAAGCCGTGGTCTCTACTACGGTAATGTTTTATGAATAGATATTAAATAGGAATTACCGGACTCTGTAGATGGGAGGTTATACACTAAAATCGTCCAGGATTACTTTATGATACTTGTTAGGCTATTCTCATAATTTTTTAAAAACCTAATACAAAAAAAATTAAGTGTGGCTCCTTTAAAAAAAACTTTTTAGTCACTGAAAGGGCCGATGGCAATCACCAAAACTCCGGGAAAGCTTGACTACGTCTTTTGTTATGAATGTTATGATGAATGCTGTTCTGTTCATAATCACATACATTTTGCATTAATTAAATAGTATTGGTCCTAATTTTATTAGGATGTTACTCAAACCAACATCAGAACATCTCTGTATAATTCTAAAGTTGTAGGTATTATTTTCATTCACATTTCACTTCACACAACACAAGCTTGGTAAAAATTCTAAATTCGTAAACAAAGAAGAACATAAGATGTTATTGAATGGAATGTTATTATTAAAGCCCGTATATAATTTATCTACTCTGGATAAATATTTACAAAATTCAAATCTTACTATAGGTCAGTATCATGTTCAGCCCATGTTTTTATTCATAAAGAAACCTATCATTACAAACTAATCTCTACTTAAAAACTATTATAGTAGGTATTTTGCTAAGTACCTAATAACAACAAAATATTAAGTTTGATATTCAGTAGGTACTTTTTCACATTCTATATATTTTGATATACCTCTGATGTGTTTTCCGAGCACCGAGTTCACGAAGTTAAAATTCATTTAATCTTATGATAAAATCTAATGCTAAATGTAACATATTATGGCAACATATTATTTTGGTTACAGATATGAATACTCTTTTATCTCTAAAGAGAGATATATTATGGTTACGCTTATCCCTTGAGACTCTTCAACACACATTCTACAAAAACAACTGCGAATAAAGATACTGAAAATCACAGTAGTGTACGAATCTGTATCAGTAGGTAGGTATATTATTTATGACGTACTATAAAACGCTAACAGACACAAAATCTAAAAAAAAATAATACTTTTTATCTCACAGTGTTTCCTATTATGCTTTGTAATAAGCAAAACGAGTTTGGCAACTCATCGATTCGTTATCGTTCGGAAGTTAGTCGCAATGTTGTATAGTCGTCATCGGTCGGATAGGCGCAGTGATATCGATGCGTCGTCCATTAGCCTTCACACTAGCTACACAACCACGGAACCCCGAGTACAGAGCCGCTGGCAGCCCCAGGGGCAGGGATGGAGATCCCCCTGTTGAAATTGCACAACATATACATATACCCACAAGAGCAAAAATAATGGGTACACTTTGTATTGGATTTCCATAGAAAGTGTACCCATTATTTTTGCGCTGCGTGCAAGGTCTGTCTTGAGGGAATTATAAAACGTAGTCTCGGGTCTACATGAAAACTCCGTTCATGTGGCTTACTGACCATTTGAAACTCAAATAAATTTGATGCGTAAAGTTACTTTGATGCGATCGTTAAATGAGTTTTTACCTATAGTAGTGGCAATGTATCTTTAATGCAGTAAGACAGTGTGTTGAATTAGTATATATACGTACCAATCCATAATTTGGGGTTTGATTTCGAAGGCACAAGCAAGGACTGCGAGTACCCCCTTATAGGAGCCGTGTCGTCAAGTTGCAGCATGGCTAACCTCTTCCTTCTTCGCACAGTCGCTGTGTGCCACATGCCATCGTCTATCCGAATCTTAGATTCTACACACTGGAACCAGTCCTCGTGCGTGGCAGTGTTAATCTCTTTCACGTCAGTATCCGTGTATATTAACTGTAATTTGCCGTTGTTTATGCCCAAGCCAATGAAATCTCGAGCTCGTGTACCGATTTTTCTCCTCCACATCAAGAGACCGGAGTCGTTGTACGTCCGAAATTTTATTTCGTATCTAAAGCCGCGATCGCCGCCTCTCCTAAAATGTTGTGCAATACTAATGAGAATCGTCATCATATATGTAATCTTATTTGAAAATGGACCAAATAATATTTAAATACAAATGCGAGTATTACAAACTACAGAACAGTAAGTGTAAGTTGCGACGCCTTTATTCAAATGCGTTAACTTTCAGACAGCAGCTTTGCCGACAACGCTAACTTGTAGGAGTAAAAAGTTCACAAAATGAATACAAAAAATACCTTTGACAGTACGGATTGTTCATAACACTCGTATATATACAGTCACAGTCATAATATGGCAACACTCTAACCTGCACAATTTTGTGCATGTTTTTTGTCATTTCAAGCAAATAATAAGTACAGTAAATAAAGTCCACGTTTCAAACGAAATGTATATGAAGGTAAAAGTCAAAGCAAAACGATTAAACTAAACTCATCTACAAAATATGGACAAATGGAAGGCACGTTACGTTACCTATTCAAAAATCACTGCAGTGACGAAATTTATGTCTAATAAATAATGTTAATGGTTTTGACGTCCATTGAATGTTATCTTACATCATACAATCCCTCATCGTCACTGTTAGTACGAAAGCTAGAAATATATAAACATGTTAGTATGATTAGTAGGTAAACACGACTTATCATGATCATCACACAGTAACTTCAGAATCTAAAGTTAGGTAACAATGAAATATCAGTTGCATATTATGTAAACGTTAACTTTCAATTAACACTTTAAGAAAACAATTAGTTTTTATATGTAGTGTATCTAGTAATTTGTTACAGCTAAGGGACCTGAGTTAGAATAGCGCCAAGTGAATTTGATTACCTCTTTATTTCCTAAATTTCAAAACCTTTTGTACAAGGGTTTTGTTCGTAGACCTTGGCAGGATAAACCATGAGAGACTTTGAATGAGTACCTAGATTTAGTCAAACATTATGGAAGCTTGATTACCTGCGACTTCCTCGACTCCTGTACGAGTAGTAATTATCCCCATCAAATTGTACCGGTGCTCCGTCCTTTAACATTTCGACGTTGAGCTGAGTTTCGCAGTTTCTTCCTTGGTATCCGTCGGGGCAAATGCACTTGTATTCGTTCAGAAGTGGGATACAAGTTCCATTATTCTTGCATGGGGTTATGCCTAATAATATTTTCTAACATTAACACAAAAGTATTGAACTCGTATGAAACTGATAGTACAAGTACAGTCGCGAATCGGGATTGTTGAGCCACTTGCCATCGTCCGTAATTTAGCCGTATAATGAATGACCGATGCTACCGGATGACGTGCCGTGTCAGTCCCGATTTGCGTTACACGCCCAAGTTGCGAAGATTGGCAAGTGGCTCAACAATCACTGTTCGCAATGGTACCTACCCACGTAGTTTATGCTACTTCGCATACTATTCGTTGGAAATAGGATAACTTCAGTTTCATGTTTACGTTAGGTACGTTATTACCAAGATTATACTTTAAAACGTCAACAAATTAACTTGCTATCAATATCTACAATAAAAGGATTATTTACGTCTGGCTGCAAAAACTAGACGTTGGTAAAATATACGTAGTAATAAACATTACCACCAAAGTTCATAGGTCAATGGGAAGTTAAAAAATCTTCGGAACAAAATTTTGTGATAGACGAAGGACGGATGGACGGACGCGTGAGTGACAGCAATAGGGTTCCATTTGGACTCTTTGGGTACGAAACCCTAAAAACACTTAAATATTATCAATACTTACCAATTCCACACGGCGATCCGACATATTTAGTGACGCCGCTTGTAGCGCAAGGCAGCCTGTCCTCCTCCTGAACTATAGCACATTTTGCCGTGTCCCCATTGTACAAAGAGAGTTGGTTACCGTTGATAAATACTTTTTGCACTGCGCCAATGAAACTGCTGATCACGCCTGACATTTTGTGTGGACGGATGTAAGCACTGAAAGTGCAATAAAAATGTTAAGGAGAAATTGGAGTGTAATTAAAAACATGCATATTTAATTTAATATTTCAATTTAATTTAATAAATATGTGTGTGTGCTTACGGTAAAGATCCAATGAAGAGTGGTAGTGTCAATTCCAAGTGAGTTAGTGGTGGGGAAGACGATCCTCGTTGTGTTGGATGGTGGTCTAACTGGAGGCTGCCGTGACGACCGGCGCGAGTCACTCGAGCCCGGTGCCAACGACCCTTCTCTATCGGCACTGGAGACCTAAGTCAAAGAAATCCAATTTAAATTGGAGTTTTAAATTGGATTTATTGTATTGTAATCAAAATCAAAGTCAAAGAACACATCAAGTTAATTAAATAAGTTACATTCGGTAAGTTTTGCTCTCTTAATTAAATTCATGAGATCTGTACGTAAAAGTAATTTTTTCACCGAATCTTTGTTTCCAAATTGAAACTTCACTTACGTGATATTGGCAACACCACTCCCCAGATTATACCTAAACTGGAGGTATCCATTAACTAAGTTAATCGCTATGAAATCCCCCTTGGCTTTATTAGACTGGCCGGTGTAAAGGAGCATCCCCGAGAGTCTGTTCGTTAAAAACCAGATTTCAATGCGGAACGCTTTCCCCAGCCCTTCGAGTGGCAATAATTCGATGTAGCTCGTCCCATTGAATTGGGGAATCCAGGACTCTTGTATAATGTTTACATCTGTAAATAATTCGGTTTAGATGATTAGAGTTAAAATTTTTTAACGGCAGGCGAATCACGTAACGTTATGTACTAACGGTAGACAGATTTTACTGTCAATTTTGAAGTATAAATGTATGAGCTGACAATTAAAATTTGACATTAAAATCTACCTAACGGTAGTACAAAAGTTACGTGATTACCCCGCGGGTCACAAAATAGAAAAGATTTTATACTAAAAACAAGAACCAAATTTCCTAGGTTTTGTCAGGTGTAAAAATATAGGATTATTGGAAAAATACCGTTGCTGCAAGTATTTCCGTTGGAGCCAATTTCGCCTCCAAACAAACACCGGCACACGTGCCCGCTGTCGGGTCCGATGTCGCACAATAGCCCCTCATCATATCCGCAGGGATTCGATTCACATGGATCTAATCTCTCGTCACAATTGGCTCCTTGAAATTCGATAGGGCAGATACAAGTATATTCGGTCGCCGATCCCTCTATAGATTTACACGTAGCTCCGTTCTTACAAGGCATACTTATACACGGATTAGATTGACACTCTCGAACGTTCTCCATGGACACGACTAATGGGTCCGGTCGTCCCAATTTCTTTGTCAGTTGATGACGTATTATTCTTAAGTATTTCACGCATCCGATAAAACCACTCCGGGTGCCGATATTATCGAAAACCCTGCACAAAGATATTTGTTATATGTCAATACCGCGTTTGATTGGTTTTTATGAAAGATAGCGAGGAATAATAAAGGGAATTTCTGTTTATTCAAACATTGTTAAGACACTCGTATACCTTATGATAATAATAATTGGGATAACCGACATACTTGGAGTAGTTTGAAGGTACGCTGCCCACGTAAGCGTCTTCGGCCAAATCCAGAGCTTTTAGATGTCCGCTAGATTGTCCTACAACGTCTTCCATGTCATCAACGGACAAGATGCCATCACGATGATATCTCTTTGCTGATACTTTATGGTATTTGTTCAAAGTGATTTTCTCCAAAGAAGTAAGAACCAGTGCTCCGTTACCAAGATTGTATCTGTTTCAAAATATCAAACGTTCAAAATTTTATCTTAATTTTTTTATATAAAAATAAAGAGGATATAAATCAAATTCGTTTAACTTACCTAAACTCTAAATATCCATTTACCAGAGCGAGGGAAACAAAATCGCCCGTTCCATCGTATTTCTGCTGATTGTACAATATGACGCCATTCTCAGTGAAAGCTTTAAATTCAATATCGATATTCAGCTTGTGGTACGCTTTCAATGGTTTAAGGCGGATGAAAGAAGAGCCGTCAAAGAACGGTGTCTCTATGTAAGGTGTAAGACTGTCTTTTATAAGATATTCGCAGTTCATTCCTGTGTAAAGTCCGGTACAGACGCAAGTGTAAGTCGAGCCTGGCAGATCGATGCAGCTGCCTAAGTTATAGCACGGATCTGATAGACACGCGCTGTATTCCTCGGTCGTCTCTTGAGTCATTTGATCTGAAATAAAACATTGATCTTACTGACCTCTCGATAACTTAGATTAGTTATTACCGTGCTACCACCAAGAATATCGTAGTATCTCAGATTCAAACTTGCACTCTAGAGTTTAAGTAGGTAGTCTAATCAACATAAAGTTTGTAATTAACTTCGTTATTTTTTTGTTAAATATTTATTTATAGTAAATCACTTCATAGTATAGAACAAAGTCGCTTTCTCTGTCCCTATGTCCCTATATCCCTATGTATTAAGCATACATAGGGATATAGGGACATAGGGACAGAGAATGCGACTTTGTTCTATACTATGTAGTGATTTATATCTTTAAAACTACGCAACGGATTTTGATGCGGTTTTTTTAATAGATAGAATGACTCAAGGGGAAGGTTTATATGTATAATACATGCATCAGCATTGCACCCGTGCGAAGCCGGGGCGGGTCGCTAGTATATGATAAAATATTCCTACACTCGTTCCGAAAATAAACGCATACAGAAATAAGTTCTATGAAGAAGAGAAACTCTTTTAACTCATCATGACATTTCATTTAACTTGGTCATTATTATTCTAAAACAGGGCATGCGATTACTAAGAGTTCATTTTGGGACCAAGCGAGGCTGTGAGCTCGAATGCAAAATAATAAAAATGAAACGCATTGAAGAGCTACATAGTTCGCACGTAATTTGCTACGTATACACGGGATTTTTTATTCAAAACAATACAATTCCTAGCGCGCTTAAAAGTAGAAAAACTTTCGCTTAAAATCAACATGGTTATAGTTTCCACAGCAAGAAAGAATAACTAATAGATTTTTTGTGTGATTTTTCCATTTCATTTTACGACATGTTTCGTCATTTCGAGCTACCTTTGTACGTAGGCAATTTAAAACGAATTATATTACTATTTTGGAGTGCTCTCATACGTATACAGTTTTGCATGAAATTAAGTAGTAAAAAAATACAATTGATGTTCTCTGTGGCGCTATACAGCATAATTTGCGTATTTGTAGAGGATTGGTGAAATACAAGGTTCTATTGCATATTTGTAATTAATCACCACTGATAAAAAAAGAAAACAGATTGATTTATTAATATGGGGATGGATTCTTGGCATATAGTCCAGCCCTTGCAGTATTTTTATTTTTAAACTGTAAAGTTACTCACCAACGCATCCCTTTCTGTGCTGCGCCGGCACCAGCCCGACTCGGCAAATGCAGGCGCCGCGGGCGCACCTCGCGCCGGGCAGCGCGGCGCAGTCGCCGTCTTCCGCGCACAGGTCGCCCAGTAACGCGCCCACCGCGCCCACGGTAGCCGTTGTTGCTGTTTGTGAACCTAACATTGGATTTAATGTTGCCTTTTGGATCGGTTTTTATAGATATCGGTGACGAAAACAGTATCATGCTTACTTAGTTGAAGTTTACTACAATGACTTATTATAATGTAAACATTCGAATATTTTTATGCGCGACTAATAGCAGATTCCTACTTATAATTCAGGTGCGAAAAGGATGAAGTAAGTGTACATGAAGACTCGTTTAATTTGACACTAAACTAATCTTTTGTTTTGTTACAAGCCAGCTTAGCCAGCCACGAAATAATAGCATCCATTATTTTAAATAGGTACAATTTTGTTGATTCCCGACGACATACGTGACTTCAACAGCGACCTTAGTTGCATATAAACTTCAAACAGTAACATTATGTTGATTTACTTTATGTAAATAGCAATCCGCCACGGTTCGGTAAAAAAAAATGCTTAATTATCAATGACAGTCGGCGCTACACAACCATATTAATTTTGGATTATCTTGCTTGCTTTTCTCATTAAGTGTAATGGAAATTAAATTATTACATTTAATAGAATAGAATTAGAATTAATTATGCGTCAACTTAAAAACTGATAGTTGGCATGCATTCAACATAGTTACAGCTGATTTAACTGATTTTGTAGAATTGTAATCCTAGTTTTTGGGTAGTGGGATAGAGAGGTAAAAAGTTCCTACTTGCTATCCTAACCTAACCTAACCCTGACGAGTCGGTTTCGACACCGTTATCACATCAGTTATATAAGTTGACTTCAATGTTGAGGATACTACGCTAGTTCTCACCGTTTGCCGGTTATTAAATTTTAATAGTACTAATACGTATATAATCATGGAGTTTATAAATTTAATTTGTCGTGTGCTTTCTCATACCAACGAGTAACTGATAACTAGTGTTGTATAAAATAAAACGAAATAGGAACTAGACTCAACTTAGAAATCTATTCGTAGCGAGGCATCTAAATACCTACGTCTCGCGAACTAAGTGAATATGGCACTGGGATTTAATTGCCATAAAAGGTGTGATTTATTATTTATAGAGGTACAACTTTCAAAACCTGCTAAACGTCCATTACTATACAAAGTTTTCTAACAACATAGAACGCTGTAGTCTAAATGATGTATTAATTACTTTAAAATGTGCCTCATAACAACCTTTGTGTGTTGGCCTTATAATTGTTCAAAATACTTCAAATAATAAAACCGACGATTTGTCCTTCCTATATACACAATATTAACAAATGTAAAAGGGAAAATAAAGATAATAATTAGGCATGTGTGTCATGCCTCGAATTGTCCTCAATATTCATCGAGGTTATAATGTAATATTTACCGAGAAATGATTAAATAAAAACCTTTACCTGGAGATCGTTTTGATGCCATTGTATCGATAAAATAGTAAATTAGTAGTGGTTCTATCAAATCAAAAAAATAATTTCCTACTACACAAAACAAACATGATGAACGATAAGTTATTTCTCAGCGTGACCACTTTATAATCGGCGTTCCTACTAAAAGAATGGACAGAAAACTACTAAAAAATACCAACTGAATTTCATAAACTACTAGAAACTACTAAACTAACTAAATCAAGCTTGATTGTATTTAAATCGCAATTATTTGTGTATAAATCTTGTATATCCTAGTTCGGAACAAGCATTCGTCCTTTGCTAGTGTGTGCGAGAGGGAGAAAATGTCAGTAAAACACTCAATCGTGTATAGTGACAGCCAAAGAGAATATAACCACTACGTTCTAAGAGACGGGACTCCGAACTAGGTTTTGGATGACAGTGACATTGTCATTGCATGACATTGACGTAGAGTTTGGCCAAACATTCTGTACCACAATAAAATAAAAAAGGAAATAGGTAATGCCAACATAACAGCGCGATAGGGATGTAACTTTGATGTAGTACTGTTAACGATATCGATAAACGATGACTAGTGACGTCGTGGGTTCCATTTTCATAAAAATCCCAGTTAGAGAGCTTCCATTATTTACGTGAGATGTTTTTGGCGGGAGGGGATCGAATTTTGCCAAAAACACCTCACATTAATAATGGATGCTCCTTTATTAAAATTGGGGTTTGAATCCATTCTCAACTGGCCATAAAACGTGTCGTTATAGGAATCCTATCGTACTAGCTGCCTAGCTAGGGTGATCGCGTATATGTGGGACATGATCGAGTGTAATCGGTCGGTTGTCAGTACATCAAAGGTGGGTACTTGACAGATGTAACTAATGATTGTAAAACATATTGTTAAATGTAGCTCATAATTCCTAGAACCTAAATAATTAGTTGCATTTCAATGAAAATCATGTAATTCATTAATATAATTTTAATAAGTTTAAGTTTTTCTTATCTGTGACTAAAATTATCAAAACGACGCCATGTTGCTAGAGACGTCATGCCACTAGAAACAGAGGGGCTACCGCGACTGAAAACGAACGAAGTTCGAATATCTCCCTCTCTGCCGCACGAATTAGCAAGTGCGACAGAGAGGGAGATTTTCGAACTTCGTTCGTTTTCGGTCGCGGTAGCCCCTCAGCTGCTGTCAAAACCGTTTTAGTTGATATAGGCGGTTGCCACACTGATGCGGTTTCCGCACGACGGTACGGTGTGCGAGCGAGACAGCGCATAACGGTGTCCCGCTCGCACTGCGAAAACCGTTCGGAAAACGCATCAGTGACAACCGCCATATTATTATTATTCTTTGAAGCGTCACGCGAAGAGATCAGAACATTTATAACAGTGTGATGTCATACAGCACGCGTTATAGCGCGAAAATTCAAATGAATTTTTAAAAGTATGGATTTCATAATAAGTATTCAAAAATATGTTTTGTTAAAAGCTGAAACGTTTAATTACAACACTTTTAACGTATTGAAACAGATTTTCAAAAATTGTCAAGTAACCAATTGTGGATTGCTATAAACTACTAAAAACTACTAACTTATTTTCTCCTACTAAAAGCTTGAAAAAAATCCCTCAAAACTACCAAAAAAGTAGGAAACTACTAAAAGTGGTCACGCTGTTATTTCTAACTGTAATTATATAAAATTACAGCAGTAAATGCGTTATGATAATTTTATGATAGTAAATTTACTTCAAAATTATCAGTTATCGAAGAATAAAATTAAACTCACCTTTAAACTTTTGCCCGGAAAGCCCACCATCGAAGTCACTGGGCGTTTCCTTCTTCGCCCAATCGTATTTGTTGTAGTACTTGTCGGGGTTGAGCAAGTGTCTGGTAGACTTGGACGCGGCGCCGTCGTCTTGTTGCGTGAACTGTATCGGAGAGGACGGCCTTGGCGGGCCGGCCGTGCCAGCCACTTCTGACAACTTGCACGGCCCGAATGCTTGTACTACAATATCCTCTTGCGTGCGACACGCTTGCAATTTTAGGTGACACTCTGATTCATAAGTTTTTCCGTCGCTCCCGCATACCTGTTGGTTTACTTGGCATTAAATATACTTCAAGTAGTTTGCTAAGTTGTGAATTTATAACAACGTTTTCGTGAACCTTTTAAGATGCGTTTAAAAAGTTTACAGAGGAAAATCTTCCTACTCGCCCTAGTTATCACTAGGCTTCAAATGCACTTTGACGTCAAAAGTTTCTTATGCATTCCTGTTTTAAAGGTTCTCTAAATTTTCTTTTCTACAACTACCTGCAGGTTTTTAGTTAACTAAGTGAGTAGTGCACAACGCTTTAAAATTAGTGATATCCATGTACTTAAAATATGATTACTGCCTTACGTTTCTCTTAAATTATTTCAACTGGCACCAACAACACGAGCCATTATGTCCGAGCCTCTGGAACGCTGCCAACTTCGTTCCTATCGCAACATTTATGTCAAAATGTTCATTGTAAAGAAGGTATCAAGTTTTAATGAATCCAATTTTAACAAGTAATTGCTCGCTGAGTTTCAGTTTTGGGAGGGTTTGGGGCATAATGCAATTTAAGACTTATTTTTACATGCGTCTAATGACAAAAGTTTATAAGGGGATTTGAATATATTCTTGTGAGTGATAGCACATAATTACTTGAATTTTTAACCTTATTATCGGGTTGCGGATATACCAAATAGAGATTTCCATACAAGTAACAACAAGCATCAAGTCATGCAAAACACCGCATATACCATTTATTACCTGGTGGATTCACGGCCTGAACAGAGTATCTTTTACACCTAAATGCGCACAGTCTTAATCAGTTTTTGGGTGAGTTTTATTTTTAACATAGTTTGGGACCGAATTAATTTTAAACTTTATACTATTTCGTAACGAAAATTATTTATGTAATTTGTATGCGTAACTTTCGTTAGGAAATAGTATAAATAAAAATAAAGATTGTATAAGTAATTTTCGTTACGAAATGGTATCAATTAAAATATAGATAGACAATAATTAAGTCCTTAACTACAGGGACAAAAAAAAATCACCGTTTTATGAACGATTATTTTGCTGCTTCAACAAAAGTGCAACTCGACAAAAACAATGATACTTTGGGTTTATCTTACTCCAATGAAGAAAAAATTTAAACAAAAAATTAAAAACACGACTGAACTGGATAAAAATTAACTAAAAACCTAAAAATAAGTTTAGATTTTTTTATTACTTTAATTAATTATTACTTTATTTCTGTTTTTGATTTTCATTTAAAATATCTTTTGCCGTAAAATCGTGTTTTAAATATATACATTTTTCAAATCGGCTTTGCGATGCTTCATTTCGATACCTACATATATATAAATATATATTGATAAGATCGAAAAAAAAAAAATTCTTCAGAACACACAGAATGCAGTACACAGTCCGTCATATTATTTTTATTACAACGTTACATATAGGATGTTACTCGGGATAACGTATGGATTCCAACGATACCTCAGACATCCAAATCGGTAATAAGGCGTTGATAAGTTCTGGGGGAACAAATAATATCACATATACATGCATACATAAACCCTGAAAAAATTAAACGCCTTTTTTTGGGCAGTCGTGTAAAAACCCTCCAGATTTTTTTTTTAACTATGTGAAGTTTTTTCATATATTTTATATTGTACCGTCACATTACAGTGGAAACCTAAAGAATTTATAAAAATGGGGGACATTTTTTTCTATATAAGAAATATCAGAACCCATCTCAAAAATGTTGTTTATTTTTAATAGTCCAAGTGTATTTTTTTTTTCGGCTATTAGTGGCACATATTTTCGTAATACAGAACAAAAACAAAACAAGATCTTACTAACTACCTAAACCTAACCTAAACTAAGGGCCTAAACTGTATGGGCATGGGTCGCCCAAGTCGCTGCCACTGGGCAGAGTTCCCATAAGGCTGGCCGCGTTGCCTCGCTGAATGCCAATGCCAATTCGCTGCGCGAGGAACGAGCCAGCCCTACCGGTCACCTGAGGACCGGGTAAGCAAATAACTTAATCTTTTGAAAATAAGGAACCATCTTAGATAATATGATTCTGAGCAGAAAATACAAAAAAGTAAAAGTTGACACTTTTGGGTGAAAACGCCTCTATGTTTATATACAACACTTACCAGCATATTGCTGTCGCTGTCGGGGCAAGGTGCCGCAGCACATTCGCAGAGAGCGCCGCCCGTGCGCTCGGTGCACACGGCGCCAAAATAGCACGACAGCTCCGCACAAGACTGCGCCACGCCACCACTCTCCGCTGTCCGACACAAGATGCTCATGAAAAATATTAGATTTTTGTTTTATTTTGTCAAATTTGTAAAGACCTTAATCTTCTCTAAAAAATATAGACTCGTCATATCTAGATTTTACTCCGTCCGAACAATGTGGTCAGTTTAGAAACACTATACTTTATATACCTACAAAAGCAATCGTAGCTGTCATTTAAGTAATAGGTATAGCGTTTACTTAGTCGCCTGCGGAGACCTAATGCAGTCCAAAAACTCTGTGGTCACACAAGGCCTTTATAATTGTCGCAAATGAAATGCCCAGCACCCATAATGACCTTTTAAGGACACAGTTACGAACGCTGCTTAAGTTTACTCAGTAGCAGGCGTGAATAAAAATGAAAGTTTCCCGATACTCACGGTCAGCACAGCCGTTAGGCCCCAAACGGCGGCGGTGGTCAGCGCACACCGTGCACTTCTGACCCTGCACGCCAGCGCGGCAGACGCAGCGCCCTGTCATCTGTTCGCAGTCCTCCCGCACCGACCCGAATGCGGAACATCCACATGCTAAATAATGATAAGAAAGTCGATTTGTGATTCTGCTCCTTATATGAAAATATATCTAACGCGGTGATGCGTGCGTATTTATATGCCTAACTCCCATTCATATGTAGAAGCTACTCGAGAAGAGGAAAGACCGTGTGGCTGCTGAATTCTTGGGAAATCATTGAAATATGTTTTTACCACATCAAAGTAATTTTTCTACCCACATTTATTTCTAATGAGTATTATCAATTTGTATAATAAATTAATTATAATTCATGAGTAACTGTTGAAGAATATTATG
Organism: Epiblema foenella; assembly: GCA_963556455.1. Lineage (NCBI taxonomy): Eukaryota > Metazoa > Arthropoda > Insecta > Lepidoptera > Tortricidae > Epiblema > Epiblema foenella. Next base: position 14,972,162 of record OY747102.1, read on the forward strand.
TATATTTTTGTTTTCAAAATTGCCTAATCAGTTATTTTTAATTCTATTATTTTTGTATTTTTTGGTTGGGGTACTTTCGTACAGTTATTATTACATTATGTAGAATAATGCTGTACTCGTACGAATGTCCCCTCCTCAGTTTAGGGAACTTATTCGTCGCTATATTATTATTACAAGACTAAGCTACAAATATACGTACAAAATGCGGTTAGTACAGAAGAGACACTATTAATCCTGCAATAAAAGTAGTAGTGTACATAGCCACCCCACGCGTGCGGTGATTTCGTACAATTTCTACTTTTTAGGAAAACCGCCATTGCTTGGTAATGTTATTTCATATGAACACGAAACTTTACTATTATTATAGGTAGCAGCATTAACATTGTTCTGATATTGTAACTGGTTATTTTTTTACAACGCTTAAAGTAAAAAGTGTACGAATCCTACCGGCTTTCCCCTACGCAAATGAGAATGTCTTAAATCCCTTTTTCATGTTTAATTTCAAACCTATTTTTACATAAAAAGAAGTATTATATGCCTGCTTAACCAAAATGAAGTCAAATTACAATGCAATAAACAAACATGCAAAAACTTTGTATTCATTATGAAGCTTCTTTAAAGATATTTTGTTTGGCAGTTAGTTGTTCTAGTTATTGATAAATAATTCCTCAAAAGTTACGTAGTTCAGTTAACATCAAGTTTTAAATTGAGGTAAAATTCGATACTATATTCAGTTGATAATGGACTCTTCCAACTGTATGAAAGAACGCAGCAGGTATTCAATAATTCACTAGACCTACTTTCATAAGACGGTCTCATGCTACAAGATTATAAATATATAATTATATATTTATATTCTGGTACCAGATTATAAATATATAATAATATAATACAGTATCGAATTTTGTGGCAACAAAAGCCACTATCAAGGGATTTTAGTCTAAACCGTCCAGCTTAATTGAGCGAGTGAAACGAAGGTCTCTGCTTCAGCTTCGACAAAAATGCTTTCGTATGTTCAGATTCCGGATTTCCGTTTGTTCTCGTCTATAGGTCACAATTCTCGTGAAATTTTGTGATCAGGTTCGATAGTTATATAGATTTTTTTTGTCAAGACGGTTTTTGGAAATTTAAAAAAACAATTTTTTTATCAATGATTTTGTAAGTTTCTGCGGGCGAATTTCGGTTTGCTCTCCTCTACAGGTCGCATTTCTGAACCGATTCTCGTGAAAATTTGTGAGCAGCGGGGTAATCACGTAACTTTTGTACTACCGTTAGGTAGATTTTAATGTCAAATTCTAATTGTCAACTCATACATTTATACTTCAAAATTGACAGTAAAATCTATCTACCGTTAGTACATAAAGTTACGTGATTCGCCTGCAGGTTGGATAAATATACAGATTTTTTTTGTCGAATAATTTTTTTGGAAATTGATAAAATAAATAATTTGTTCAACGGTTTGTTCTCCTCTACAGGTCGCATTTCGCAAACGATTCTCGTGAAATTTTGTGAGCAGCTTCGGTAATTATATAGAAATTTTTTTGTCGAGTCTGTTTTTGTAAATTTTCAAAAAAAATATTTATTTCAAAGATTTTGTAAGTTTCTGCGGCCGAATTTCGGTTTGTTGTCCTCTACAGGTCTCATTTCTCAACCGCTTCTCGTGAAATTTTGTTAGCAGGTTCGATATTCAAAATTGTCCTTTTTTATAATGTCAGATTTTGGAAATGATAAAAAAACTCACTCACGAGGTCCACAGCTCATAGAGCCACTAGTTTAAATTGTTGTGTAATACGTACGTATACATCCTGTGTGACCTGAGCCGATACGCGGCAGGCCCCAGTAGCCGGGCTCGCAGCGGTCGCACTTGAGTCCGCCCACGCCTGGCCGGCACGCACACTGCCCGCTCTCGTCGCATCGATCTGACACCGATCCCAGCCGGTTGCAACCGCAACTAGACCCCGTGGTCGCACAACCCTCCTCGTTAGGACCCGACGCCGCTGTAACACCGTCCGGACAGCACCCGAACCCGCTCTCCAAGCAACCTCCTTTCTTATCTTCGTACTGCTTCGTGTCGTCTGTATAAAGTCATGAAAATAACTCAAATAGCTCGCATGTGTTTGCGGTGTCAACAAATAAAACACAAGAATTTATAAGTCGGGGCGAAGGTTCAAAGCGGTAACAGCTAGCGTGATTGTACCCTATTTACTCGCATCGTCGGTGCCGTAAGTATTTTCACCCTGACAAATCACCAGATATAAATGCAGAAAAGCAATAAGTACAAGTTTTATGTGAAAATAGTATCTATTGAATGCAGGGCACGAAAGTTCGTGAAGTCATATCACTGAATTTATTCCCTTTCGCTAGTTGACATTTAAACACTTCAAAAAATAAGTTTAGTGTTATTCTTACTTTTCGGGCAGCATCTCGCCGCGGTAAGAGTAATATGGCAGTAGCTGCCTGCTGGACAATCTTGTCGGTGCGGACCGTTACCGCAATCTATCTCTAGGCCCGTGGTCGGCTCGACCATCGCCTTACTGTTACCGCAAGGCCGGACCTCCATGCCTGCAATGCAAGCCTTAGTTTAGGTGAATGTTAATTTATTTGAAATTGATCTTAATCTTATTGCGATGTTAGTTTAAATTAGTTTTTACAAGTTTGTAATTTATAACATGCAGACAAACCTTTGCATAAATCTAGTGGGCGCAGGCGTAATTCGAGCTGTTTTTGACACCCCTCTTTTCGCATCGCGCATAAACTAGGGTAGAGTCTGAAGTCGGAAGCGCAGACCGGGAAGTATTCGTCATCGGGAGGGCACTCGAAGAGACAGGAGCACCGCGGATACTGGTCAACGCCGAGCTCACAGCTGGCGCCGAAGTCGCAGCGGATGTCGCGGCAAGCCGACGGATCCGCCGTCCCCAGCTGATCGGTCGCACCTAAGGAATCCGTCGACCCTTCGTCCGCCTCGGTCGTGGTCACCGCGGTCGTAGCTACCCACCCAAATATTTGCGTGTTAGTCGAGCGATAAAGCGGAAAGTTAGTTAATTGATCGAGGATGGGTCGCTTTATTGGAATTACTGCTAACAACTGGGTTGATGACGGTCCATGTTAAATATTTTGACTGCGCCCAACCGTGAGTCTTTGTATGATTTAGCAATTTTAATTCTAGTTAGTTAATGGTAGTTAAGCATGAGTATTTAAGTATAAAAATGTAAAAAAGTAAGTAAACCATCACAGGTTTGCAGTATTGAGTAATGTGGAATTAATGAATAATACGTACTCATCGCAATTGGCGGCACAGCGGCAAGCCTGTCCTTGCAGTCTCCATAGAAAATAACATGCAGAGTAGCGGCGGGAGACAGATGACAGGCGGCTTTTTGGAGCTCACACTCGTTGTAGTACGTCTGCATGTTGCTTCCACACACCGGCTCGCGGACCGCGCCGGTGCAGTCGCTGGGGCATATGCATTCGCCTGCCGCGCAACGCGCCCCGAACGAGCATTGGACGTTTTCGCATAAAGCTATTGAAAGACATTTCATTACGTATTAGGTAGTGAGTGACTTTGACTGGGTAAGAATCAATTGATTGGTAAATTCATGAAAACTAATGTAAAAGGAATCTCGTCTGAAATTAACAAGTGTTCTTTGTAACTTATTTTAGATACTCCACATAAAACTTTCTGTAAATCATTCGATGCTTTCACGCCCGCTTTGAAATTATTTTTGTTAAAAAACATTAATATTTTTTTTACACTTTGTTACAGATAAGTTTCGTTAAACCTTATCCGGTTTATATCGACACATAATATGAGCTAAAATCTATTGGAGTACTATTTCACTATGTTATTCGTGTATTTATTTCAAATACAAAGTATTTAGGCAAGTATCTCTTAACCATTATGACAATCACGAAACATTTTAGAAATCATAATAACAATATGTCAGGTTTCGGTCTGACATTACTCTTAGTAATAAAATATTTTAGAACGGTTACCTCGCAAGGGTTATTACGACTCTTTAAATTCCCGGTCGTGCAATATTTAGCATATCATGCTGCATGCAATTTATTTTGTCGGGCAATATTTAGCATATCATGCTACTCATTCTGGCTGGTAGAACAAACAACTCTTTTCTTTCTAGAGCAAAGCAGCTAAGGAAGACATCCGTGCAAATTTAATAACGATTGCTTACCACTTCCCGCAAAATGGAAGCCTTGAGAAAGCACCCGATTAATACTCGGCGAGAAAATGAAAGCGTTATTTTATCAGATATTCAAAGTACTCTTGGTTCTGCTCGCCTGGAAAATACCTATCGATTCCACGAGCATCTACAGAATGTTTTTTCGGTTGGTCGCACATCCTATAATTATTTTTCACTATGCATAAACGTAAGCTTAGCGGTATAGGTACATCAGGCAACATAGAAAATATGCGAACAAGACTTTAATGACAAGGGTGTAAGAGTGTACCTACAGATATTTTTGTCACTTTGGGAACTTACATATATTTATGCCTTTGACTGAACACATTATTTTTTTGCGCGTAATGTACTTGCTATAAACAAACCAGTACAAAATACGATACCTAATCATAGGGTGTACCCGAAGACATACCCCGGCTACACGCCACTAAGGTGATTTCGTTAAGTTGGCTTCATTTCGGACATACACCGGCGATGGAGCACTTTAATCCAGTATCAATTTTTAATCCCTCCAGTATAGCAAAACTGAGGGAGTTTTATAAGATTCCTAGTTAAAAAGTTGCTTTCATTCAAATTCGCCGTGAAGATGTGAGGAAAAGAAAGAAGTTTTATGTTTTTATATTTATCACGGAAACGATGCTAGCAAAAGTATAAATTACATGCCCACTACACGCTTAAGAAATGAAAAATAAAATTGCCTTGCAATTCTTCCAATTCTTGCATTATATGCCGCTTGATTTTGTTCTACATAATTATTCTTAAAGGTTAAGTTGTCACTTTGAACCGGTTTTATAATTGTGTACAATATTTTAGTATACATACAATCTGTACAATGCAAATAATTTTGTAGAGGATAAATCCACACCTCCTTATTACGTAAGTGTATCGTTTAACTTCAACGTTCCTTCTTGTATATCCTCATGATTTTGTAGTAATTTTGTTCCATACATATTTAGGTAGATATTAATGACGCAATATCCCTAATCAGGTAGTAAATTCTATGGTCATATGCGATTAGATTGAGCCAAACGTTTAGCATATACATTCTTCATAAGAGACGCGGTGATGCAATACGGAGCTTATGCTTAACTATAGAGGATTTCTTCACCTTTGACAAATTGAGGAGGGATAAAAGATTACATAATACCTATATGTACAGGCCATTGTACTTTTCAGTTTGGTTTCGTATGAAACATTTACAGCTTCTTACTCACCTAAAGTCCACCCGTCCACCCGTCTGACGGGACTTTATGTTTTTTTCTATAATAAACGTATTACTAAGTCCATAAAAATAAAATTAAAAATGAAAGACGGTGAGTATACACTAAACGAGTGTTTTTCTTGGAACAAATCGTTGGCAAGTTCGATTCCCACTAGGCCGATTTTTAATGACGTACTTACTTATAGTTCCAATTTGTCCATGTTATTGCACCAAATTACTTAATTAAATAAATAATAAATATTTTTTGGACAATCTTACACAAATCAACCTAATCCCAAACTAAGCAAAGCTTGTACTATGGGTACCAAGTGACGATATACATACTTATATAGATAAATAGATACTTAAATACATAGAAAACATCCAAGACTCAGGAACAAATATTCGTGTTCATCACACAAATACATGCCCTGACCGGGATTCGAACCCGGGACCTCCAGCTTCGAAGGCAGGGTCACTAGGTATCAACTAGGCTAAAGCGGAATTATAGAAACAAGTAACATAAATAGCTATAAAACATTGAGGAGAAAGACAACTAATTAAATACAAGCCAATCATTTCCAAATATACGATATAACAAGCATATTGTAGAAACAATTAAGCTACTGGTTTTAACCTTGTTTATTGTATTTGTGTAGCTACCTACTTGTTTTTGTAACCGAAAACAGATAGGTATTCCGACAATTAACGGGAAGGAGGGTCTTTTAAAAAGTGCCCATTGAGATTGGGAAAGTCTTGTGTTCGACGGGCATTACACGGAAGGGAAGCTCGTTAAAAAAGCCAAAATTAGCTACTCAAACCCTTTTAACGGGATGTATTTATGTAAAACATTCTGTGTTTACCCACTGGCTAATATTTATAAAATATTTTAGTAGTACTTGTCTTGACTCTTCAAAATTGATTAAATGATAATTGTAACGTCTTTATTCGTAAAAAGGATTTTTTTATGAATGGGTCATATCATGAAAATAAAGAAACTCTTGTAAATGTATGATATTAAATCACAACCAGAGCCCTATATAGTGGTGAATGTCTTGTTTAATTTTTAAATAAACAAAAACCTACTTCAAGAATGCTTACAATGTCCAAACTTGGACTAAAAAGTAGAAATCAATATTTTAATTACTTCAAAGCAAAACGGGCATTAAAGGATTATAAGCGAAATTATTTATACTTTGTTATATAAATATTAACAATTTATGAAGCATTATTTTTAGAGTAAGTGCCAGGCACAAAGAGGACAGCTCTATTTCGCATTTTATCCTTATTAATAGATTTAATACCTAGGTATCTATTAAGGTTATTGTTGTAGATTTTTTGCAACAGACAAAACACACTACAATAAAAAAAGAAACATCAAATTAATTCATAATTGGAGGAGTAATCGCGTAACAAACGTATAAAAGAACATACAGTCGAATCGAGAACCTCCTCCTTTTTTGAAGTCGGTAAATATTACTTGTTTTTAAGGTACTGAAATTCTCCCCAAATTATGTCAATACGTTAAATTCTTCAGTCTAGAACTCCGTGATTGAGGGTTAAAATGTCACAGAGGTTTATCAGCACGTTTAGCTTCAGGGCGATCTCGATAATGTAGGTACCAGTAGATACTCACAAATACGTTAATGTAGTCACACTTACTCGTATTGCATAGCTAACAAAATGATAACGTCTATAAACTGTCAGAAGCAATAGTTTGTTTCGCGCACCAAAAGCGATTCACGTAAATATCGGGATAGGTTGTCAGCCGATAATGGTTTCAAAGGGATCAAGCGGTCGTTTTGTTTTCAACTTTGAATAAGTTGTCAAGTCAAAGTGGATTCCAAGTTGCTTGGAAGTATAAATGATCTTTGATTTAACGGATCGGAGGCACGAGCCAAGCCATAGACGTATAAAATATACAGGGTGAACCCGGGGACGTAATCAAATAAGAATAACTTTTTCCCACTATAATAATAATAATACCTGCTCATCGATTTCGATGACGGCGACCATGACAAATTATGGATTTTCCCTATTGTGAGCTGGCTGGCTAGGCTGATATGGCTGGCTAGGTCAAACTTGCTCTTAAAAGCTCTATTGCATGATTGACAGTAGAGCTGGCCAGACGTGTTACACGTGTACACGTCGGAGGGTTTAGGCCTCTCTTTTCTTAATCGGCGTTTTCGATCTAACATTATTAGGCGATTCTCTTCAAAGTGCTTGATACCATGTAAGATGGTAGAACGCCAAGCTGGCCTTTTGGCGGCTAACTCCTCCCAGTGGTGTCGTTTTAGGTGGTAAGTGTTTAGTCTCTTTATGTCCGATTTTAAAGGCACCACGTCTCTGCTCCGTATAAAAGGACCGGAATGATTAGAGCCTTGTAAACGCTAATCTTCGTCCCTAGCTGAGATCATGGGACTTCCAAAGACTGTTATTGAGTCGTCCGAAATTGGCAGCGGCGTTGGCGATACGCAATAGTATTTTCAAATCCAAGGTGTTATCATGCCGGATAGCACTCCCAAGGTACTTGAAGTGAGAGACTTCTTAAAGAGGTTTCCCATCTAGATTTAGTGCTGTTGGATCAGATTCAATGCCTCTTGGCGATTGCTTAAGGAATTAATTGTCCTGCATTGGGACGGATACCTTGCATATCTGTCGATAACCCCACTGTATCATTTGCAATAAAATATATTATAACATATATGAGTAGTAGATTTTTTTTCTTTGAATATATTGGTCAAAAACCTTGTCGTATCAGCGGTGAACGAAGATCAGCGATACAGAAAAATACATTAAGGAAACACTTAAATCATTATCTTAATATTTCCTTACCTTATTATCACCAACTTTTAACACTTAAATAGCGCCTTAAATTTATTGTGTGACTGTTATTTTTATTTTGAACAGTATCATCATTCATCATGCTGCTGCGACAGTGGCTGTCTTAATAATATCAACTGTACAAAATACATTTAAATCTTTCATCGCATATTATCATTTGTGATCACGTTTTTGGAGTCAACCCGTATAGATATAGTAATTGTATGGGTCTATTGTATTTTACAGTTTAGAAAATAAATAGCAGGACTTACCACAATCGCCTTTGTAGGCAACCCGCAGATTGGTTTGTTCACGGCACGCCGTGGAGTCCAATTCGCATTGCGATAGGTACGTCTGGCCATCGGTTCCGCATACCAAGCTTGTGTCCTTTCAAGAATTATGAGTATTAAGATTAAGCAAAACATATTTATTCATTTATTCCATTATGTAATTCTAGCTAATACGAACAAAATATACTACAGTGTGTCAGTAATGTTGTAACGAAAACTGACACATAAAATGAAAAGAAAGTGCCTATGTACCTATTGCAGTTCGTAGTGTATTATTAGGTAAGAAGCCAAGAGGTTAAATACATAACCTAATGAATATTAGAGACCCTATTGTTGACACTCTATTCTTCCCCTCACCACACCTTAATTTAAGGCATCCATTGGGACGGATAACTTGTATATCTGTTGATAATTCCGCTACACCATGTAAATAAATATTTCCAGCTTCAGTATTTAATTGATTTACACAACCTGTTGCCGGTCGGGCATGACTGTGTCCTGCGGATTCCAATGACAATTTATCCATTGCAAAGTATTATTAATTACCTGTGCTTCGGTGCAATTGTGGTTGCACCGGCATTCGGGCCGACCGGTGTCCGGGTTGAGGATGCAGTCGCCACCGCCCTGGCACACCATGTCCGCGCAAGTTTCTAAATAGAAACGAAATAAATAGAATCATTGTGCCGATTGGTAACCAATTAAATGAGTTCATCATCCTATCTTAGTCCACTGCTGGACATTTGCGTCTACAATTAGATACGCCACTGAGCACGATTTGCGGCTATTTTCATCTAGCTCTTGCCAGCCACCCTGCGTATATAGTAACTACACCTAGAATGAGGGTGTGCTACCACTTCGTTTGCCGATACGCGGTCGCCACAGTCTTATTATGAGTCGATGAATTTAAAGGATATTTTCTGTTTTTTGTGGACAGGTACACATTTTAACCCGTTAACTTGGCAAATATCGATTTGAAAGTAATTCCAAGTGATCCACGCTCATAATCTTCCCAGAAACGGTTTCAATATTCAATATGCTCTTGTAGAATAATAAAATTAATCCTTACTCGGCGTTCATCAATCCGTGTCTGGTTCAATTTGTCATTGGAGCTGTTTTAATCCGTTTAATTGACATTTCAGCTCGTTATGTAAACGATAGATTCCGTGCAATTAATTACAGTCCCTCGGCAAACAGAATAAATCACCGATGCTTCCATGCATCAGAGCAATCGGGCAATGTTTAATAAAGTTTGTAAAAACAAATAAAGTTACGACATGATTCCTAAGTTAAGTAGGTAACAAATGTTATAAATGTCTGTAATGTCAGATAAACACACTAACATATTTTACCTCTTTCCTACGTGAGGGTAGATTGCATGTAGATGGAAAATATTTCCATTACGAATGAAAGCATTATTCAGTCTCCATGTGGGCTCTTCACGGTCACGATAAAATCCTTTTCAATTACTGTAATTTACTTATGCCTGTCTGCGAATATCTCCAAGAATACGAAATATTGAAACAACATTTCCTTGTTGAAGTAGCTTACCACAAAGGCATCTCGGGCGCCTTTTGATTGACGATTTTCTAAGAGGGAAAGATTTTTATCGCAGGAAATTAGAAGTTGGACAAAATCTCTCCGCAGGGAATTTTTAATATCCCCATGTATTAAGATTTACCTCCGCATTGCCGGCGCGGCAACGTGACTAGAATAAAGATCGGCGTATTAATAAAATCTATTTTTGTAACCCATGCATAAGTAGGTATTTATTATTCAAAACAGGTTATGACATCTATTTAAAACAATATAAATAGATAAGTAATATGTTCAATCATACGGCAAGTTCCGTTGTAGAGGACTCTCAGCTGGCCTTCTTGGATGCCCTCCTGGCAAGCATGCATCCTCATTTTGCACTCGCTGCCGTGTGTGTTATGATCGGAGGCGCAGACTGGTGCGAGCGTCGCGTCGCAGACTGGGCATGCGCACTGCGCAGCACCGGCGCGAGAGATACACGCGCCGCCCCAGGGGCATGATGCTCGGGCGCACGGATTTCCCTCACCTAGGAAGAGCGATTTTGTTATCACAGCTAACATTCAAGTGCAATTTGGATAGTCACTTCATAGGGAAATGTGATTTAATGGTATCGCAAGCGCTCGCTTCTGCGCACGCCGAGCAAGGTAATTGTAGTAGATTTAGTGATACAAATTATACCTAAACACGTTTTTTGTATCAGATCGAAACCACTCTGGGCACATTTGATTTTATCAAGGAATCAAGTCTATAAAAAAATATATTTGAACTTACCACAGGGCCCCATATAACCGGTCCTAACGTCCCTATTATCACGACATGCAGTCCGGTCCAACAGGCAAGGGCTGTCATAGGTGCGTCCATCGGTGCCGCACACCGGCCGCACGACGGATTCGCACTCTGGTCCGCATCCGCACACAGCGACTCCGCGCGAGTCCAGTGAGCAATGCTCGCGAACACCGCACTTCACTGAGTCGCAGGGGTGTTTAGCTGTTTAAACACATGTTTACAAAAAAATAAACAAATTGTATTAGACTACTTGCAAATGATTTCCTTGCGAGTGCGCGAGCTATAGTTTCGTGCCGCGCATATCAATCACCCCATGTGAATTATTCTGTTTGTCCCCACACTTAAAACGGTCGGACAATGTTCACAAGCCCAACTGACAGTTGGACTGTGCAAGTATGAATCCAGTATGGGAACGTGACTTCATAGCGGGAGCATGGACTCCTGAAAAAAAGGTGAATCACCCCATTGGGGGCATCCGGAAAGGGAACTTGTTAGAGATAGAATGAAACAGACCTGGCGATGCCAATATCCGTACCTTTCCTTGGGGCGCACGATGCCAGTTGTGTCGCGCAATATTACTTACGCGCACAGGCGTAATCGCGGCCTAAGGCCGTGCTGGTTATATGTGTATGCTTACAGTTCTATACCTACGTGTGCTTACGCTGTTCATTTACCATTACCCACTACAAAAGAGGTTCACATTAAAGTTAAGCTACCGAGTTGAGTGACCTTGGTGGCGTGTTGCTTGCTTGTTAGTAATTTTACTGAACGCCCTTTCGGCACGCTGAGGTCGCCGTGGGACTAAACTAAGTAATTAATTTACGAACAAAAAATCAATTAGCGAATCGTGCCAGAAAAGGGATTAATGAATAAAGGAATTAAAAGCTCTAATAGCACGGAATTTTTGTGACAGTCAGCAAACTGTTCCAATATTTGACCTGACAGCTGTTTTAAACCTTTTGTGAATATTCAGGGTCTCTAATCTTTTTTGATCTTTCAACGTAGACTTGAATTCAAAAGCTTGGAAAGTGGAATCATGATTGTACTTTGTAAAGAAAGTTCGTAATAAATTAACTAATGACTTTGGAGTTAACTCACTTTTAAATTAAAAGTTGTTTAAGCGTTATTTACAGTCTTGTTTGGAATGTTTAATAAATTATCAAAAGTAAGATAACTTGTTTAGTTACCATTGTATCATAAGACTTTGCGGTCGATGAGTTGAATACCTAGTAAATATACACTATTGCAGTGATTTCACGACGACTACATACCTATTTAATATTCACAAAATCATATTTGTACAGATATATAAAGCCAATGATTATAATCAATATGCACGATTCATAAATGAGTAGGTAATATTAGTTTAATTTTCATATCTGTACCTCATATTGTAGTGAATATTAAATGTTACTTAACTTTGAAACATTATTAAGTTTCACTTCATTCATCAATTCACTCATAATTTCGCTATCAATAGGCTTTAGTTTATTAAGACAAATCAACATACCTGAAGCACATTTTCCTCTGTATGCAATCGTGAGTTGCTGTCGTATGCGACACGACTCCCGCCTGAGCGCGCACTCACTAGGGTAGTCTTTGTAATCGGACCCGCACACGGCCGAGCCCGACCTCACAATCAGCTCGCAGGGCGGGCCGCATCGGCACACAGGCGCGCGGGCTTCGTTTAGTTGGCAAATACCGCCATCCGCGCACTCGTGGTCGGCGCACGGGTCTACAATAAAACTAGATTTGAAACAGTGGTACCCACTTCAAGTAAAAGGAGATGGTGAAGGTGGTGATGTGGTATTCTCGAGCAAACGGGTAAGGGATGATGGTGTTAAGCATGTTGCCGCCAGGACGAAGTGCTCATGATTTTACCACGTACCGGTTTCAAACATGTCGAGTGATATTCGATCTTAAAACGTGAGTGACCTTTATATTTTAAAAGGGTATCTTTTGGCGTCAATGAGGCGACTTTTTCTTACAGACAATCCAGGAGAAAATAGTTTAAGAGCCGACTACACTGTGTAATGTCATTCGTGGAGGAACTGAATTGAAACACCGAATCCAGCTGCGCGGAAGGCGACCTTCAATCGCTGCAGCAACCACTTTATCCAGTGTTTGGAACAAGCAGCAGTGGTTTTTCTCACACAGAAATTGATTATCTTTGAGTTGAGCTTTATTTTTTTGAGACCGATCATACTAGATACCTAAGTACGAGGCGTCACTTGTCATGCTGTTGCCATTGATAAGGCCAGGGGGCTTGCAGCGCTGCATTATTATATAATTCTACCCCTCCCCTGTATCGAGAAACAAACGAAACTTGGGAGACTTATCATACTGGAAACCGGATTTTTGTTTTTTTTTAAATCTTTTTTACTAGTACCATCAGGTTTTTTAAATTGTAGCATCGCCATTTTCGACTGACGTGTCTTATTATATGAATGTCATCTGAGAGTCTTATCGAACTAGGTTCAGTGTTGTGGGCTCTGCTACTACAAGCAGGTCAAAAAGGGAAAGGGGTTTATATCCATAAGGGAGGCAGTGTCCGAGCCGAAACAAGACGTAATTGAATAAAATCACAAAAGCGAGCTAGTAAAGTAAACAGACCCTCACAAAGGACGTCGGAATGTGCGGGCATTCGGTCTTGAACAAATTTAGTTCAGATCGAATGCGCTGGGACAAGGTCCCTGAGAAGGGTTGGCGATTGTAAGTTGTTGATGAAACAAAGCAGATTGAATTACTTTAATAAAAAATCTTATGAATTTGAATGCGTTTTATTATTCGATTACTTACAATGGTTCCCTAGTTAAGTCGGATACCATTTCTATTCAATTTTATAAAAAAAAAAAAAATTAAAAAAATAAATAAAATTTAAACTGTTTATTTCAAACGAAAGTTAATTACATTTTATATTAATTACTTAGCTAAATCTTTACATTTTAAGATTGTGATGCTAAGCTTATATTTTATTTAAAATATGGTCTTCTTTCGTTTAGATTGAGCTATACAATATTGTTCTTTTTATGATATTTTTAGTTTGCTTTGGATTGCCTTCTATTTTATTGATTACATGTATGGGGAAACCATTTAGTGTATGAGGTAGGTAGTACGTCCATACTCTCCTGCCATATACATTACTAGTATTATTAGGTAAAATGTATGTTTTTTTGTTAGTCAAATATCGCAGACCGGTTGGCCTCTCATACCTATTTAGTTTTCCCATTTTGTCCTTATATTCTGATATGGATAGTTTGACTTGATCATATACATTTAAAGTTCTACAGTATTTGAACAATTTATCATAATTATGTCTATTCTTATACTTAATTTTCAGTGGTACTATAGTTTTTAATAGTCTTAGTTGTATGTTATATATGCGCTGTAAGTATGTCTTATAGGTTCTGCCATAGCTTGAAATACCATAGTTTATGACTGAATGAGCCATTGCCATATAGAGTAGGCGCAGGGTGATATAATTAAATCTTTTATTTAACCATGGAGCTGTTTGTATGTTTGGGTCAAGTCTTGCAACTGAACTTTGAAGCAGTTATTGTCACCCGATTTAGCTTAAATTTGGCATAGTTATGTAAGTTCGGTGGCAATGCAATATTATGGTACCACCAAGCTACTCTCATGATGGTGACCCAAGGTGGCCATAGCCGTTCCTAAACAACACAAGGTAAGGTACAGTCGGAAAAAAAGCTTGTACCAAAAAAAATATTTTTGACAGAAATTTTGTATTTTTAACTCAACCTAACCCGTATTAGGTTGAGCTAGGTTGAGTTATAATAATTTATTTAAGCTCCACTTGCTTGCAGTTGATGCATTAAATAAGACTGTTATTTTAACGACGCAACGACTAAAAAAACATAACAAGGCTTCGATGATGAAGAGTAACACTTTGGCCGTCACGTAGCACGTTTTCTTTCAATAAAGGACGAACAGTAGGTGCGCCGTGTCACCTGCCCCTCGCCCGATTTCATTCCCACATGCCGCGTCATCTCCCTCGAGGCATGAAATATTGACCGCGTATTGTTACCCCTATTCTAATAAAGCTGACCTTTTACAAGTTCTTTTCTAGCCACGGCACCCATACCGGCTCATTAGGGTGTAATTTCCTCGTTCGTAATAATTAATTTTGCTTATTAAAATGTGCCGGGTTTGAATCTGTTTTCTCGGAAAATTTGCTTAATTGTATTAGTACGTTTGTAAATGTCGATGCCTTGGGGTTGGTGGCGGCCATGGTTGTAATTTAATTTTCACTGAAAAATTTCTTATATTTTTCTCCATCTCTTAATAGTGATAATTGCTTAATAACTTTATGAAAATTTAAGTAAAAATGAACATGCTTTTAAATACTCTACTCCAATCTACCGGCTAAGTGAACGTATTTAGAAGCATATACATCACCCGTTCTGTACACACGGATTGTGAAATATACCTAATACTGACACTGATACATTCACGCGTTTATAATCACCGTATATGTAATTAAATTAATTCAATGAAGCCATTTTACGTTAAATTATAATGATATAATAGCACTTGAGGGCAATAATAACAGCCCCTTGGCCAACAGAAAATATCGCTTAGACGCCCGCTTCCAGAATCTGCAAAACTTTGTACATAATAAACGGCAGCAATAATGAAAGTATCAGATCAAATACTCATTTATTCTACTTAGATTACTTACTAGCATTGATTCATTACGACCGAATGGAAATTCAAATAATTTACCTCCCCGGTTATGGGTTCACCGCAAAATTTAACCGTAAATTACTTAGGTACAATCATGTGTAACTTTATCGCACACTCTGTATGCTCAAAATCTCTTGTTAGTGTTGGTTGGGTAATGGAAATAAAGTCTCGAGTATAGAGATACAAAGTTTATATTACGCTGATATATGAAAAAAAATGATTTAAGAGCCTAACTCGTGTCAGTGGATAAAGCACCATTTCATTCCTTTCAGCGATTGTATTTACGTTGTGCTCCTGTCACGATATTACAATGACTTTCTCTTCATAACTGTACCGCCATATTAACTAGTCTCATTTTTTTCAAATTTTACCAGGATAATAATAACCAATATTATAAAATATACAATTTTTTTGAATACTTTTTAAATATTCACAATTTATTTAATTTTTTATTCATAACTAAACAAAATGAATATATTTTTTGCAGTGGCTAAACCTATTTCTCACATTAATATCAGTGTTTAGCCCAATACTATCCTATCACAACTGCGGAATCCGCATGGCAAAATAACCTTAGACATAAAGCTTCCGTGGACTCACCGCATTTCCCATGGTATTTAATAGTAATGTTTAGTTGATTGTCGCACGCATGCTTGTCCAAGTGGCACGCTGAGGGATATTCCTGGCCGTCTGTACCGCATACCGTCTTCCTTCTTTGGCAACTGCGGGGGCACCGACACTCGGCTTGCCCGAAGTTGACCGCACATCTGGATCCCGTGGGGCAAGTCACGCCTGTGCAGGGGTCCCCAGCCTCTGTTAAATATAAATTGTTATAAATAACTAAGCGCTGCTCAGCGTTGCATGCGAGCGAACATGCGTTTGCCTACGCCGTAGCATCGGATGATAAATTCGTAGCTGTGCTACAGTTTCATCCGACTAACAATACAAAGGCGAAAGTTTGTGAGGATATTTTTATGTTTGTTATTCCATTACACATAAACAACATAAAATATTTAAGAATAACATACAGTTTATAGTTTACGTGAGTATAAAGTCGCAGCAAACGCTAGTAACCTAAATGTGACAATATCTTTTTTCTTTTACGAAGATAATTATCCAGAGTGGTTAAACATTACTTTTTACTATCAATTTGGATAATTATGACAAACCACTCTAATTTGACATTATTAACAAAATTGGTCGTAATTTTACAAAGTTTGTAGTAGCGTAACTTTCAGGGGCTGAACTTTAACAGGTTTTTTCTACTCCTGTACTTTTTTCGCGACTTACGCAATCATGAACTCTAATATAAATACATCATTTATTTCTTCTGCAAAAAAATTATCTAGTCTATTGCCCAAACAAACTCCTTACCCTATTTTAATGAAAAATTAAAGCAAAGTTGGGTGCCACAGATTACTACAAATACTATGTTTAGTAGCATTGTTTGGTGCGTTCAAGTCAAACTTTTATGATTAAAATCAGTGCTGCCAACTTAACGCAACTTTGCTATAATTATTATGTATTAATTACCTAATGTATAATATATTACTAATATGAATACATTTATCATCTTTTTTATGTTGTTTGACAAGTTTTATCTATTTTCGGATATATTTATGAAAACGAAACAGTTAAGATTCGATCCGGATTTGAATTCAGTTTAGGTCGGATGCCAAGTGTAGCAAATTAAAAAAAAAACAAAGCATAAACAAAGTGTCAAATTTTTGATTTCCCACCAAATGCCTAATTGAAAACGAAAACATTGAAGCTGATAAATTATTATATTAATTAAATCAAACGATTTTTTTGCGTTCATGAAGAAAATGTGTAGGAAATAGAAATAGAAATAGAAATCTTTATTGTATAACTGTGTAGTTAGGGTGTACAAAGATGACATGGTAGTACAAGGAATCAACAGCTACCCGCTACGGGCACGTTGATTCTTTTAAAAATCCACGAAGAAGTTATATAGCATTACCGAAGAAATTGCGTACGTAAGTTTCACAATTACTAAGGGAAAATATGGGGCATGAAAAGTCTGAAAAATAGGTAGGGTTGCTAGGCCAGTTACGTGGCCTGCGTCAGTTTGCGGCCTTCTGAAGGACAAAGTTTTTTCAATTAAAAATATTTACGTTTTTACATGGCCTAAAAAAATAGTAAGTCATTTAATTAGTAGCTATTGAATGGGAATATATCTAAAAAAGCAAGAAAATATCCTTTCAGTTCATCAACTCATCAAAGTGGCCGCAAACTAGCGCATCAAATTAACAGGCCGTAAACCCACCTACCGACCCTAGTTACTTTTTATTTGATATGAGTCCTAGAAAAAGTATTGTATGCAACGGTGTATAACTGGTATAAAAAGGCTCGTGGTGTCTTTACTTGCGATGTTCGCCAAGGCTCACGTCGCAACCCACACCACTCGCCTTTTTATACCCTTCTTATATACCAGTTACATAATATACTATTATATAATTGATCTGTAATATTAAATGAAGCTTAAATCCAGAACGCGCTAACGACATATAGATTTTTTTACAGACTTATGCGAACGGAAGCCTATCTAATACGATTCAAAATTAAGCTTACCATCACTAACGTATATAGTTGCATAGATCACAGCAAGCAGAGCAAAAATAGAACGAAATGCATAATTGATGCTGCAACTAATAGCATTTAATGCAGATATTGCCATATGCCCAAAACTCGTGACATTTTTAAGTAACGTAATTGGTCAGGGCATACCGTTTACCACACATATATCTTATTTTTATAACGATACTTACCACATTCACCGTCATGTTTGACGCGTAAGTTCAGTCTGCGTTCGCAGGCTTCCTTGCGCAAGTAGCAATGGTTGCGATACGTGCGGCCGGCGGTCGAGCAGACGGGGGCGGCAGCAGATGGACAGCTGACGGGGCACGCGCAGTGCGCCCGCCCGTCGCCGAGCGACACGCATTCCGCGCCCCAGCGACAAAACGTCTTTTCACACGCTTCTGAAAAGTAAAGGGATGTAAAAAGTCAGGCCACACTTCACGTGCATCGGTGGCCTCGCGCAACGACATTGTATTGCAACACACTATGCAAGTATGCATCGTAAGTCAGCCAGTTCATTTCGTAATATTTAAAACTTAATTTACAATTTAATTTAGATCTAAATTACGCACGCTGGAAAACGTTCCATAATCACCCCGGTCGACTTGCGTTGACCATATAGCACCGATTTCGCAGGACAAAAGTCTCATATTAACTTGCTGGTCTAAAGATCACGCAACAAGATTCAACTGTCGTTGCATGACACCACCTATTAAATACGATTGAGCACAAGTTTAAAATAGATTTTTTGCATAGGACTAGGAAGATATTCTATCGTCCTGGATATTATATCTCAGTAACCTTCAATTTCGAAATTCAGTGGTTGCGATCCAAAATGGATAGTTTGTTTCAAAATGACGAGATTCTATGCATGCTCAACTTGTTCATAGACATCGACCGACATCGCAAATGAGTGCGGGAATCGCTAAGTATGTGGCTTAGATATTACTCTTTTGCAAATATGGTTACTTGCCTATGGAACTCCATCGCGTAGAAGTACAAAAACAATCGTCCAAAATACTATTGATAAACATAGATAACAACGTAGTGACATAACGTAGTAAATTTCATGGACTCTTACATTTAAATTCTTTCAAATTACAAATGTTTGATAGTCATGCTCGTGCCTAATTTTGCGAGTTCCAAAGAATGACACAATTTCCAATTTTCTACCTGGGGAGCTCGGGCCGTGACTAAATTATTAAGAAGGACTAAAATATGATAAGAAAATCCGCTTTAGCTTCGGCATTGTGTTAACTTGTGCTTCAGGGAGTGCCGATCCCGATCGGCTAGTTAAAATTCCAGGCAGATAGCCAGGCGTGAAGTCACACAGCGGTTTGGCAAAAGTTACTTCACAATTTTCTTCCCAATTCAAAGTTACAAGTGGCATCTGAACACGTAAATGAAACTACTATATATGTAGACTACATAGACTATATAATGAATTATTTGTACACGTTGTATTTGAACCATTAGTCAAGAATTAAATTACAAACAATTTCGATCGGTATTACACAATAATGCTCTGGTCACAGTGTATATTCGATCCACAGCCATTTGCGTAGGCAATTAGGCCCGGAATGGGCATTGTCAAATAAATAACAATCAACAATATTACTACCTACTTGACTAAATAATTAGAGTAATAGTTTATAATTACTTAATGTGCTGAGTACTCACCATAGGCATTAAAAATACAGGCGTAATTATTAGGAACGCATGTAGGTACTCATGTGACCACTCGTAGGTATCCAAATAGGTGTAATTATAACACAGTCTTAAATTGATACTAAAAAGATGAATAAGCGTAAATTAGTGTTATCAAACCACTATCTAACTTATCCAAGTAAATCATAATCTGAAAAAATAAACATCGCCATAGTGCTAGCGCCATCTCCAACTTACCTCCATCAAATTCAATCTGATCTCATGTAAGTAAAGGGTCCGTATGATAAACAAAAGTTCTGGTAATTTCAAGTTATTCAATATAATCAAAAACACTCTAAATAAGTAAAACTTTCCTCTGGAAGATTTTTTTTTTTTATTTTAATTTATTTTCAAAAAGGTACATAAAGTTTCCAGTTTCAATTTTACTCGCCAAACTGACAACAGTTTTTTATATTGCTTATGGGTTCGAATACGACTTCGGTATATTGAACACCTTTCAGCACGTTTTTAAAATAATAATGTAACAACGGAAATAATACTACAAACTGGAATTGAGGAGATAGTTAATACCAGTGTGTAATTTGTCAGGCATAGACGAATTTTAGCTTATCGCCCAATAGATATTATGCGGGCTGATAAAATAACGCAATCAATCAAAAGCGAAAACTGTCACATTTCTCAGATTTTGTTACAAATTCCTTCATGCGAAACATTAACCAACCGCGACGGCAAAGAAGGCGACAAATTGTGTTTATTATTACATTTGTCTTCGCTAAAAAAGAGGTCAAGCGTCAAGATTCAGCCGCGAACTCATTTCCTTGACTTTTATTTAAAGGCCGTAGACGAATCCACTTTAAGAAAAGAAAGCAGTAGGAAATAACAATTTTGTAAGAGACAAATAAAATGTTAGAGCGCGCATCCCTGTAGGAGAAGATCGAGATAAATAGAGACAGGAGGGGAGATAAAAATGATGGCGGATGCTTCTTGAATGGAAGAAAATTAGGAAATTCACCGCCACGCTTTTTCAGTGCCGCAAGACCTGTTTGAATTATATCTAAATATTATAACTTCGTATTTATGCGGACCGAACATTCCAAGAGATAAGAGAGCAGGCTACGCATATGAGAACTTATTAAATTCAATAAAGATCGCTGGCTACGGGTCCCTTATTTATATACCATGAATTTTCTAAAATTAAACCGATAAATTTATCCTAACGAAATAATATAATAAACACAATCGTCATATTTAAGCTATGTTACTGTGAATGCTTTTTACATTTAGATGAGTCCAGTTTAAGCGAACGACTGAAATATTGAAATTTGGTTTTGAGGGTGCTGGCTGCAGGGTTGGGGCTGTTTGTAAGCTTATTTATATGAATGATAATCAGAAATAGACAAAATAATGTATAAGGTAAATAAATAATTAAAGCTAATTTAGTTCCAAAATAACATTAATTATGAAAATAAATGAAATATAAAAAAAGTATTTGTATAGTTAGGGCACTCCGCCCGTACACATAAATGAGGGACCAAAAATATTAGGTACTTAATATAATATGAGCTCCACTTATCAAATCCGTTGCGTCAAAACATTTTTTTGAAGATAGAAAATATTAAATACGAACAAGATTTTTTATTACAGCGGAAATTGTCTCGAACAAGGAAGTCTCAAAAACCATTTAGAAATAAGAAAAAAACGACCCTCTTTATATTAAGATACGCATAAGATTAATTTGTGATGGAACCCTTTATTCGCACTTACCGATTTTTTGTAAACGCGCTTAGGTACATTTAGATATTTTTGTAACAGTTTGTTTGACCTAATTGTAAAAAATATATAAGCAATAATTATCGCCCAAAAATATGATTTTAAATTCATTTATTTATAATAGGATTGCCTTAGAATTTGGTGGATAGGGTTCCACTTATAGTGCTAAAATAAACCAGTCACAAGATGGTTTTTACAAGTCGAGTCATTCATACGCGCTGACACTATTAGGTCCACTAGGCCGCTATATAATTTACGCAGCGGGTATAACGAGATGACGAATGTTCAGAGAAATAAGCCAGATATAATAAAACAACAACTGTACAGCAGGCGTAGAGTTGGCCCACGTAATGCGGGGAACGTCCTTGTGAGACTCGGGACAAAGCAATTTTGTTGGCTCGAGAAACCGACGGAGTTGGCATGTCACCCGCACCCCACATGCGAACCGCTGATAAGGTTCGTGTGTTTTACTACTGCTTGATATCAGAATATAATATGAAACAAGCAGAGCTACAATTTTTGAATACGAACACACTTGTGGTGTGTTTGCTTGAGGTTAGTATTTAACTAACTTAAGAAAAACCTTAATATTTCTATCCTAGAATCTGGCTAATTAAGGTTGAGAATAGAAAATAGCAGCTAATTCGTAAAATCTAAGTACGCGTTAGTACGAGTTGCAAAACAGTTCTTAAATTTGTGTATGTAGACGCTGTATCTAATGTGACAAAATAATAATGATACTTGGGTCAATACTACCATTCTGAGAATGATAGCGTACAAGCCCGACTGTGCTATCATATTACACTGTACGGGGCTGCATTCTTCCGCCAGTGTAATCAATTGATAGCACTATTATGTGAGCACTAAATATGTATCTGCATTTATTAAAATTATCCCATGTGTCACTTAATATACACGAAATAAATTATTTACTTTTTTTTGGGCAACAAAAAATATTCATCGTATGACGTGGTGCAGTACACACTTTGCGACAAAATTACCAAAAGGAAGTTTCATGATAATGTTGAAATAGGGTATTATGAGTTTGATATGGAAGTAGCAATTTAAGCTTTTAATACAAACTCAAACTCTCAAACTCAAAATATTCTTTATTCTTTATGCAGATAGCAACAAGCACTTTTGAATCGTCAGTTATATATTACATAAATTGAATCTAATTATTCAGAACAATTTATTGATGCATATGAAATTTAAAGAAAGACATGAATTACTATAATGTATGTCAAAAGAGAGTATAATAAATTCACAAAAAGATCGTCAATATGTAAAATAAATACTATAATGCGACCTAGGTACTAACCCACTTTTTGACTCGTAAAGGATCAAGCAATATTTGTCTCCAATTACATGGCAATTAAGTGACGTGTGAGGTGAGTGTGTGACACATTTGATATAGACTATGTTATAGTCGCCATGTGAAAAGTTTCAAATAAATCTCAGTCTCCTTTCATTGTACAGAATTTATCTGGCTTTGATATGCTAAATAAAGAATGATTCATATCACACCAACCGGAAAACCGGACACCAGTAACTATTTCAAATAAATGCACATGCATTATGGTTGCTGATGTCGTACGCCGCCAAAAATTGAATTTGAGAGAGGTAGGGCACAGCAAAATATCATCTTGCTCGAATTTGGAGCAGCCCAACTGGGGAAGTACCTCCGCCTTGCAGAAGACTACAGCCATAATATTATTATTTACTATACAAGTATGTAGTGTTGTCCAAGAGGACGTGAGCAAGGTTGTCAGAGTTCCTGAGGATGCACTGTGTTGAGAGCGAGCTTCCACTATTAACACAGTGCATCCTCAAATTTTATAAAGGGTCGGCAACGCGCCCTTGACTCCTTTGGAGTTGCGAGCGTCTATAGACTGCGGTGTCCGCTTACCATCAGGTGGACCCTATGCTTGTTTGCCACCGGCGTTGTATTAAAAAAAAATCCTCGAAATAATAATATAATGTCTGTAACTAGCATTCCATTTAGTCAGGTTTTATTTTAAGATAATTGGCTTGGAGACTTAGCAGTGTAATGAGTCGTCCTTATAATTATATACCGTAAAATGGGGTGAGTAGCAATTGCGGGGGAGTAGGGATGCGAATCCAAAATGTGTTTTTTCAGTAGCTACTTTAATTTTCGGGCACAGGTTGCTCTAAAAATAATTTGATTATATTTTTACACATAATTTTCAACATTAAGTTGCCAAATCATATAATTTTAAAACACAAATTTAACGTCAACTTAACTTGGTTTTTATGTGAAATTGGCCAAAATAAGTGTTCTTCAACCTTTCGGATATCGTTTATATACTTACGAAGCTTATTGAAACCAGAAAAACACAAGTTATATTTTTCTTAT
Organism: Epiblema foenella; assembly: GCA_963556455.1. Taxonomy (NCBI): domain Eukaryota; kingdom Metazoa; phylum Arthropoda; class Insecta; order Lepidoptera; family Tortricidae; genus Epiblema; species Epiblema foenella. Next base: position 14,996,108 of record OY747102.1, read on the forward strand.
TTATAATGGTTTTAACGTCGAAAACTATTCAACCGCTTAATTAAGTTAACTGAAGTATACCTAACTATTGGTATTTCGTTGGAAAAAATATTTACTTACCTTCAGGAGCAGGTGGTCGTGGTTGGTAATGTAAATCTGAAACAAAAATTCTTCAATTATACACGGTTTATGTTTTAAAATGTCACTGTCACGAGGTGCTTCATTTATTTATTTAATACTTATAACTAATCCATTCCCTTGACCTAATTCGAATCAGAGTAATATTTCAAAAAATAATATCATAGATATTGAAGCTGCATTCTCAATACTGCGTCTATATAATTATTTTTGACAAATTTGAATGCATGGCGGTAGTCTTAAGATTTTATTAAAAGTGACGAATCAGATCAAGAAAATGGTATTCAAGAAGCACAAAATACTAACAAAGGCCCTTTGCCGGCTAAATCAAAATTAAAATCCTAGACTTAAGATGACTTTTTTGCAGTGGAATCTAAATATTTATTGAAAACTATTTGCCTTTTATAAAACGGTAAGTCGTTCATTTTAATTTAAAATTAATAGATATCTATGTCAAAAAAATGTTAACGAAGCTTCAGATAATAAGTAAGTTATCGGACAAGTTACATTTTAAATTAACTTTTAGTTTCAATTCTTTTATTTCCTACGATGCATAGTAAATAGTTGTATGATACGCGCGTGTAAATATGATTTTCGACTCATGTAGAATTATAAAATCGTTCGCTACGTTCGCTCGTAAGTAGGTATATAAAACCGACACTCGTCGAAAATCACCAACTTTCAGCACTTGTATCATAAATAATGATTTCATGATAACCATCCTAATAAACAATTTAATGATAATTTGATGATAAGTATTGAATAATCGTTTTACCGTACAGTAGTGTTGAATCCATTCATTTATATTATTTGAACAATTCACCGACGTAATTAATGTAGCTAATTATAAAACCAAACTCGATCCGCGCTGACCATTGCATTTCACGGCGGGTTTAATTTTACCCTGGAAGTAGTTTCATTCAAATTAGGATATTCCTGAAAATAAATGTACTCACACAATAGTACTTTTAATATATTTTAGTACTTTTAAACGGAAAAGTCGGGTAAGTCTCAGACATATTCAAACATGATATACCGAGCGATATTCAACCTGAAAGATTTGAGTGACCAGTTTATTACATCACAATATAAATATATTTCATTTATTCATCTGTTACCAAATAGTATTAAAGCCTCTAGCTCATACACATTGTATTACAAGAATCTTAAATCATTCCTGCAGCAGAAAAGTTACTACTCATTAAATGAGGTTTTGGTGGACGAGCATAAATAATTTGAGCGTGATTGAATAGTAGGACATTGAATCAAACCAATATTTTTAATAAAAAAATATTAAAATTTATAGCAACCATAACTTATATGTTACGTTCACTGATGATTGTAATTGAAATTCCTAAACTTGTTTGTCCTGTAATGTAAGTTGAATGGATTTATGGTAAATGTATTGCCATGCCCAAAAAGCGTACATGTTGAATCTATCTATGTACTTATATTGAAATAAGACCTGATTTAAACACATGTATGCCATAAACAATATAAACAATAAGAAATGTGTCGTCCTCCCTCCGTCTAATTTCCAAAACATGAAGTTATGAATTCTGAAAAAAAAATTAGGTTATACACACATAAAAATACTTTCAACGAAAATTATTTTGATCAGGTAGGTCTAACCGTTTTTGAATTATTGCTGAAAAACTGCCTTGCCCAAACAAAATATAGGTTAGGTTAGGTTAGGTTAGATACCTACGTAACCCATATATTTTTACTAATCTATCTTATGACAATACATGTTTCCTTTCCTTAACTTGTATGTCGGCATACTTATATACCAATGCGCCATTTCAAGAAGTAAACGAGATCACGTATTCCCATGTTAGCATTCGACCGTTGCCCGTCCATTTATTGGTATCAAAAGTATTCATATTGCAAACGAAACAGACCATGTCTGGTTGCTTCCTATATGTCTCAATTTTATATGTATGTATGCTCTATTCCCTTTTATTGCTTAAGGTCTGGAATATATTTATGTATATAAAAGGATACTGTTCGTAAATATTGCAATAGTGGTAATGAAATGCTAATAAATTTATCAATAAATACATTGTTTTATTAATAAATAAATCCTGTTTATTTTAATGGAACTAAATAACACATTCAGGTGTAGAAGATGTACACCAAACGCCAATGCAGGGGTGTATACTTATCAACTTTGACATTTTCGCTATCATTTTTTTTGATAGCCTATATAGTGTCCCACTGCTGGGCCTCCCCTTTCCCCCATCCCCTTCTTTTCGCCACTCGTCTCGGTCATGTGCCAACTCTCGCCAATCCGGATTTGATCATTCAACGTGCAAATTCCTAGAAGCGGAACTAAACATTTAATTTCATGTGCTCCGCCTACTCCTTTTGGGAATACAGGCGTGATGTATATTATGTTTTTGTTATGTTGTTATTTTATCATTACTAGCATGAACAAAACGGGTCTATTTTGTTCTTACATGACCGTCACTCTTTATTTGCGTTAATTAAAGCTTGTTTGCTAAAGTTGCCGAGTAAATTTACTGAAACACTAGCGTATATACAAATGAACACTTTAAATGTAAACGATATCTTTAAACCCATTTTAGACAAACGTAGTTCTTATGAAATAACTTACCTACGAACTAACATTAGGAACCTCTGCAAGCATAACTAAACAAGGTTTGTATGATAGTCGTATGTACTAAAAATGTTGTTAAGTATAAAGTTTTAAATTTAGGAAATGTACAGTACAGTCACGTTAATTCACTATATTAGAGCACATTAAAGAATCGGCTTGCACTTTAAACTTTTTGCTAAGTTGTATAAAATAAAATGGTATTAAATTTATTCATCGGCGCATAATTAACTGTAGAAAGTGTATGTACATCTATTTCAATGATAATCGAGGTAATATTTTACATATACTATCTGTGAAAGTTTTGCAGTTGCAAATATTAGCTAAATCCGAACTAAATTCCAAATTACAGGCTCGATTTAGTACATAGGATTGTCGCGTACGTAACGAGTACTTTTTGGTCAAAAGTCAAAGTCAAAGTCAAAAAATATTTATTCAAAATAAATTCGTAAAGAACACTTTTTGGATGTCAAAGGTTGAAGAGATACTAGTATTAATACAAATACTAGTAAATAATAATATTATATAATTTACAGCCTGCTATTAGGTATGGCGATGGCATTTGTCCATATTTCTTTATCGTCTAAATACCTGTCTAATTTATAATAAGCTTTATTTTCCAACGTGTGTTTTACAGTGGCCTTAAATGTATTTTCTGACATATTCAGAATCTGATCAGGGAGCTTATTGTAGTAGCGTGTACAGAGACCCACAAATGACTTTTGTACTCTACTTAATCTAGTCCTAACTGCTAGTAATTCAAATTTATCCCTGGTGTTTAAATCATGAATGTCACATCTTCTACGAAATAGCGCTTGATTTTTTCTTACGTACCTACATAATATTGTCATAAATATATTGACTTGGCACGATCATAATTCCAATTTTTTTTAAAACTTATCTGGGAGAATCACGGCTCTTTAAGCTGTATATGGCGCGAATTGCTCGCTTTTGTAGAATAAAAATTGACTCGCTGTCAACTGCTCTGCCATATAGTAACATGCCGTAACACATGACACTATGAAAATAGCCAAAGTAGACAAGTCTCGCAGTGGTTACGTCAGTCAGTAGTCTAATCTTTTTTACAGCGTATACAGCAGAACTTATTTTTTTGGAAAGTGCTGCAATATGAGATCCCCATTGAAGACTCGAGTCTACTGTCATTCCCAGGAAAACCGTGTTGTCTATTGTTTCTAACATTACATTATTTATTTTCAGTCCTTGTATATGATGGTTAATATTCGGTAACTTGAAGTGTATTCACTTTGTTTTATTCGGATTTAAAACGAGATTGTTGGCAGTGAACCATTCATGAACCATTTGAAGGACATTATTTATTTCGGTTACATCCTGAGACAATCAATCAACTTTAAAAATGATAGATTATCTCAGGATTAGGTCTTTTTGGCTATTGGAATATATAATTCTGTACAATTTTTTACGCACCGACATTTAAATTAAATATTGTGACTAAAAGACTTCAATATTCAGTAATCAATAGACTGTTCAAATGTATTTATTAAAAAAGAGAATACCGTTCACATTCTCGTCAAATGCCCATCCTACCTACTGTATTGGTGGTACTGCTACTGTACGTACACGTATACGGTGGCGGGTTTTAGGGTTCCGTAGCCAAAATGACGAAAACGGAACCCTTATAGTTTCGTCATGTCTGTCCGTTCGTGTCACAGCCGATTTAGTCGGAGACTATGAGTACTACAATTTTCTAGAAAGGTGTATTCTATGAACGGCTACATAAAAGTGATGTCAAATTATAAAAAAAAGATTAAATTAGGGGGGCACTCCACACATGTCATGTGTGTCATGTGTGGTCGTGTGGGGTATCCATGGATGGAAATACAGACCTTATATTTAAAAATGATATCGAGTATTCCACATTTTTTTTTCATTTATTTCAACCGTTGGTGAGACATTAGCTGTCAAAGTCATAAAAAGTGTATCCTCCCCTCCCCATCTAATTTACAAACGATGAAGTATAACATTTTTTGGTTTGAACAAGATAGGTTTCACGGTTTTTGAGTTTTCGCTGAAAAACTGTCTAGCCCAAACAAAAGGTCGTGGTGCAATGAATTTCCTATGAAGATACGACACACATTAGATTGTATGTATTGGATAGTACCCCTCATGGTGCGTGATCCGACACGCACTTGGCCGGTTTTTTACCAGTGTAATTAATTTCACCCCGGACTTAGCGGCAGGCGACTGGCCCGCGAGTCACGATCAACTTTACCTTTTGAAGCGGAACGAGAATAGCTAATCAATTAATTTTCACGCCGTTTGAACAGAAAATCCTTATCCGGATTGCAGGGTCGAAATCCTGATATTTGAAGCTTGGATCAAACTGATTTCTGGGTTCACGAGGCAGAAAGATTTAGTTAGAAATATTACCGACCTTTTCCCAACGACTAGCCTCCGTCGGTATTAATTACAAAATCTTTACTTGAATTGTATATGGTTCAATTATTATGTTGCGGCAGCAAGAAGGGTTCTGTACAAGCAGTGTTATGTTTTTCGAGTTTATGAAGGATGTACATATAAAATATATGTATGTCTATATCTTGCCATGCTCTAAAGCTTAAACGACTTGATGGATTTTTAATTATGAATTTTCGTTAGATTCTTCTAAGTCGCAAGAGTGTCAGTGGTCATGATAACGTAAAAATGTGGATTTATTATAAATCTTTTAATGTATCCCCCTATATAATCTGTCCGTCTCTAGTTGACCTTTGTTTACGCATAAGACGTCCAACTTTGTATCGAACTACAATAACACTGACAAATCAATCAGAGTGATGGCTTTGCCAAGTCTTAAGAAGATCACGGGCCAATGGGAAGCATTGACCCGTGATCTTTTATAGTTATAATAGTTATAATTCCGTCTTACTCGTCCAATTAGAAGTTTTATTTCCACGTCTTAGTCCGCTTCTTTAAGTTTAGAAAAAAGTACCAAAATCAAAGCATTTGTAATCAACCGGGACTATTCAGTCAGATGGTTATTACAATTCAAATTTCATTATCCCTATTCCATATCACTACTCTAAATCTAATCTCTATTTTTTTATTATCAATTATCTGGATTGAAAATTTTAACGCAATTTTTGAAATTTGTACCTAGGTATGTATAAAACATCCGCGACTTCCAAATATATTGGAATATAACTAATTTACCTCCAGTTGTCACTATAACAAATCCTTATATCGAAAAGAGCCGGCAGCGCGCTTATTATTGTACTTCAGTTGCAAGCGTTCATAGCATACGGTATCTAATTACCATCAGGCCGGCCGTATGTTTGTTTGTCACCTTCTTAGCATATAAAAATAATGAAATGCGTCACTCACGTCCTTAAGGTTGAATATCGAAAATTTTAATCTTCGAGCGACATTCGAGACGTGTAGATTTTGCGCAGGTTATTAATTTACTAAACTGGTCGACTGGTAGAGAATACCTGATGGCATTAAGTCCGCTCTTTGTACTTATATTGTTAGTGCAATAAAGTTGAAATAAATAAGTAATAAGATGTTACTAAATAGCTGTTCTTGAAGCAAGCTCTGGAAGTATTCTAATTCTGAACAGGAAGGAGTGAAATCAATTCATGTTACAATGAACGACTAGACTGCTGCAGAACCGCAACAAATTGAAATTGATACCATCGGGCAGCACGGCCGGATATTACGGGTGTCAAGCGCAATCACGCACTGGCCATAAGCGGGCGGGCCACCTGGCGACTGCCACTTTGTTAGTCTCTCCTCCAAGTAATCTGTTGTGATCATTATCTGTTGGAAGTTTGAGGGCAAAGTTTCGGGAATGATGTGATGCGACGTGCTAGCGTTTCACGTCCCATCAATACAATGAACGCCAAGTTTTCTAAGCATTAGATAGGTACTGCAGAGATTGATGTTAGATTGTTGGTGTTGCTGAGATATAATGAGGACATTGAATGCAAGAAATACATTACAACACCTAGACATTTTTACTGTAATATTGAAATGAAATATTTGATTTGACGATCGCTTTAGCCTATTTGACAGTAACCTACGAAGCTGGCAATCTGACAATAAGATGACCACGAATATTTTTTTAGGGTCTTGGATGTTTTCTATGTATATATTTATATCATCGTGTACCCATAGTAGCTACAAGCTTGCTTAGTTTCGGACTAGACCCATTTGTGTAAGAATGTACCCGAATATAGATATATATATATATTTTTTTAAACAAAAATTGTTCTATTTATAAAGATGTCTTTTAAAAACATCTCTTCATTTTTCATTACATCAGATAAAAAAAATTACAAGAACTCTGAACGAAACAAACATTGTAACTTATTCCCCAACAGCGCCAGAGGTTTCATTCCTGTGGCACTCTCCCCCTTGCGATAGGTGTAAAAAACTTAAACCTAGACAATATATGAACATCGAGCCTTATTCCGATTAATTTAATGCATAGTGATTAATTACCTCCAACAATTGTTATAGCTCGATAAACGCTTGTTCATCGTGTTCATCGATTTGTAAGCAAGGTAAGCGCGAAGAATTTACAGGTAAGTGCTCCTTCATCGGAACCCTTTTTATTTAGATATTCCTAAAAGTTATTTTGACCTAATCGAAACCTTGGTTTGAACATGTCTGCGGAAAAAAATCGTAATGGCAATGCTCTTTTCGATGTAATAAGTTTAAATGACAAATAGGATCAACGAGACTGTCTCGCATTTTGATTTGATCGTTCTAACGCGTTAGCTCAGTCCGCGTCGGAACAAACATGAGAAACACACTGGAATTGATTTAAAATTTAAAAGGTAGTCCATGATTTACAATTTATTTGTCTTCAAAATTCAGCAGACTCGCCTCGTACGACTATTATCCAATTGACATTAAATATTATTATTACATTATCTAATTTTCGTCGCCATTAACGTATTGAAAGACTAGCGGCCAAGTAACAATGTTTAATCGGCGGTATAGCGCGTTTCATCGCGGTACACCCCGAAATTCATTCAAATGCTGCAAATAATATCACAAGCATGAAAATCGGAACATTTGATTTTAAGGTCATATGAATCAATTTGACCTATTGAACCAAAAAATAAATAAAAAAGGAGAGGAGTTATGACATGATCTTTTTTGTATGGGATTTTTTTTCGTTCTGACACCTATCGTGTGTGGTATAAAATGAAAGTGCTTTACGCTCTGAGCCAGTTCTAAAAATATATCACATCATTACATTTCAGTCACCTGTTTCAAATTAAAACCATTTTCAAAATCTGTTTCTAATCGTTATGTTAGCTAAGTTACTTTCTTCCATTCGTTTCAATTCTGTCTCGTCATGTTTATTTGTACTTTTTGTTGACGTGTTACGTACCATGTCTTCACTAAATTGAGCTTGCGGAAGACCAGCGCTGGCTATATGTGTATAGCCAGCAACATGCTGAGCCGGGTCCATTTCGTTACACGGCCTACACCGTCTTCTTGTTTTCCCGTATTGTTTACCGTTCTTGTACGTGTAACGAATAAACGTTTGAGTTTGAGTTTGAAAACATAGGTACCAAGTTTGGGTTCCTCCAGATACGATACCGTTGAATCATTTTTTGTAAAATATACCTTATATGATACCTAATATCTTTATATCTAACCCCAAGAATTTAGAAAATGTTTACATTGAGTATTTTTTCTAATTTTTCATTATTATAAAGCGTGTACTATCAATCTTTCATTGAAATATATAAAAAGAATGCATAAATATATATATCTGGAAATCTAAAGCCTTAGTAAAAATTATCTTTGCAAGAAAAGTCCTGATGGGTGCGGTCTGAGGTCGAGGAATTAGAGGCTTTAAATATGACTTTTTTTCACTTTATCACTTATATTTCAGAATTATCAGTATCTGAAATATAAGTCATAGCGATTATTTCTTATAAAAACAATTTTAATAGGACTTATAGATTCGGAGATATGTATATGTAATTTATGCTTTCTTTTTATATATTTAATTTATTAATTGATAGATCAGACTTGGTAATAATGAATAATTTGATAAAAATACTAAATGTAAATATTTTTAAATTGCTTTCTTGGAGTTAGATATTAATTGACATTATGTATCAATTGACTTACATTAAAAAAAAATTACCGTATCTTATTTAGAGGAAATTTGATGTCCCTCTCGATAGGTTTAAGATCATTTTATTTCCCGTACAAAAAAAATGAGGTCAACTCCTCTCCTTAACTATTTTATTAACTTTTTGATCCAACCGTACATTTTTTTTTACTTTAATTTCTACAAATCTATCGTTCCGACGTTCATGCTTTTAACACCATTTGCAGCATTTTTTGGCGTACCGCTAGCACTAACAGCCCAAACGTACAATTGCGTATAGATTCGTATGAGATTCGTTGTAATGGGCGCGTCTTCGTTGATGACACGTACTATAGACAAACATTTGTACTAGAATGTGATTATATATGTACAACTACCCAACAGTTTCATTGTTACATTGTGCGTGTGTCTCGCTCTAACAATGAACTTCTTGAAACTAAAGTTCAACGTAACCACGATAAAATACCGGCGGTAAGTGAAGGGGTAATTTTTCAGCGCGCAATAAACGATTTTAGGGTTCAACGGCGCTAACCTACTTTAAGTAAACTAAACTTATTAGTTCTTGGCTTTTAACCGAATTGCTTTAAAGCGTTTTCACGAATGTGACAAAATATTAAATAATTGAATTAAAAATGTTAGATATTTTATAGGTTTTATATAACCTAACATTCGAGTATCTAATGACAAGAGTGGCTGTGTTAGAAATAAGAAAATTTTATTTAAATAAAAATAGAAAGGATACTGTGACTGTTCGCTAATATCATACATATATTTATTACTGTTTATCTTTAAATTGTAAATGTACTGATCAATGCCTGGTGCATCATTTGACATGGTTAAAAAAACATAAACAAAAGTACTATTTTTTAAATCCAACTTTAATTTGAATATGACAAATCAGAAATTTAATTTCTTGTTCATACTACGTCATATTTCCTAGGCGTGAATTAATTTCATTCACATTATCAGTTTGGTTTCATCTCTCCATTAACCATGTGTCATGTCGAATCTCGAATCGACCCCTTATTAGTTGATTCCTTAACGTTTTAATCTTATGTTATGTACATCTGTCATTTTCCCGTACAAAAAACAGTTATATTTTATTACTTTACGTAATCACACCTTTGTTCTACAACTACGAAACTATTTTCGATATCAAATATACAACGATAAAGCATACAGATCTCAGAAAAAAATAGTACGTTAGAGTTGCTTTATTAAATTTCATTATCCATTCAACGCCCGCACCGTCGGTTTCCGCCGGTACATAATTCAATACCCTTTGTGCACATTTTTGTGACTGGGTGCTACTTATTAAGGTAAAAAGCTGCGTGTCAGGAAGCCGTTAGTCATATTCATTATCGTTGGAGGAATTATAGCTTCATTCTCAATTATTGTACAGCGGCAGGACAACACGGTCGCGCGTGCGTGATTCATAAACTTTACTAAACCCGCCGTTGACGCTGATAATGATTGCCTACCCAAATCGATTTACTTAACTAATTTGCTTTTATAATGGGAATAATTTTACTATACCGGTACCTGATGTCTGTGTGTAGTAATAGTTTATGCAACAAGATACAAATGTTTTCATTGTACTTAGGTACGTGGGTATGTCCGTGAACATCATGAAAGGTAAACGAAACAAACTAAAGCTAGAAAGACTCGTTATTGCATTCTGACTTCGTATAATATTTAAATTGAGCAAATAATTGGCAAAAAACGGAACAAAAACTAACACATTCAGGAGTTCGGACGTGGAAAATCGCCTGCCATTTGCATAGCGACTACGATTTTTCCTAACCTTAGTTACGTGTCAGGAGGGTCGTTCTCGATCTAACATTGTATGCAGCGATCGGATTCGTTTAACACGTGACTGGACACCGGGCGTCGTTTAATAGCCTCGTATATGTAAAGGACAGGCGCGGTCTACGTCCAACCAATTTGCAATAAAACAATATGGCGCGCCGCCCCAGTACCCCGGCTTGCGGCGCGTCCTGGCAGACTCTTCTTGTATTTTATATATAACCGGACCGCGGCCCCATTAGCCGCGACCCCGCTGTGTCACATTCCGAAATGTTATGTTGCTTCCACCTAAAGCAAAGTTAATTCGCGCAGACAGAAATGTTGTGCCTTTTGTTCTCCTGTTCAGCTTTTACGACACCCCACCGAAATAAAACGTGGAGTTATGAGACGCCGCAGAAGAATGCAAGTTCAACTAATTATCATGCAGTGAATTAGAATGGGATTAAAATAACTTTTAATGAACCCGTCCCTTCAATATTCATGAAAACGTAAATTTCTAATGATACCTCAGTGGGCATAATTTTCTTACTTGAAAACCTGAATCTAAAATCTGTCCGTTTTACCATGAAACTGAATACATTAAAGGCAAGGCACCCAGAATTAAAGGATTATTTTTTGTTTGAAGGAACTTTGCCTTTTCACAAATTAAAAGTGACTCTCCGTGATTAAATTAAAATATTAAAAACGATTTTCTGTAGAGTACCGACAGTAAAAGAGTGGACTATAATTAATCACATAAACGAAATTAAGTAGCTAATTATTCAATGTATTCAATTCAATGTTCAATAAATTCAAAATCTTTCGACTTATTCTTTTACTTGTAATGCTTTCCTGCCAAATTTAAGGATTCTAGGTCTAGGGCAAGAAAGTAGGTACCCTCGCAGTTACCTCAAGTACCTAGAGTATTGATTCCCTTGAGAGCGACATAATAAACGGCATAAGCGCCTAAATGGACCTACCTAACTTTTGACTGTGTTAATTTAGAAGATATTTTTTTCACAGCTCCAAGAATTGGCAGTTATGACAATTTGATGTTAATTCCAACAACTTACTCTACTCTTTATTGACTTGAAGATTCGTTGTGTTGAGATTTAACACAAATACGTAAGCCCCTCACACTCAACATAACGGATCCCCGGGAGCTCCAGAAACCTTAACCATCACTAAAAATACAACACCACATGCCTAAATACCAATTAAGTAGTGGTGTTATTATGGCTGTGGCCTTCTGTAAAGTCCAAATATGAGCAAGACGATTTTCGGTTGTGCCCTATCTCTTAACTGTATAAGGAATGCCTTAATAAAAAATCCGGTCAAGTGCGAGTCCTTACACAGATGTGTACACGGCCCAACTCATTCAGGAAAATCTTAACAACATGGTGTAGAAATAGAACGCCATGGGTAAAGCGCCATCAATCGGCTAATTTTGTTACTAATTTGAGCGACTGAATAACTTAGTATGTATGGTGGTTTTACCAGGATAATTCATTATAACGTGAATCGTTTTCAATTTTTTTTTTACTTCAAAGAAGGTAGGTACTTTCAGAATAATCGCTTAGGAATTTATAATACATAAATACATGCAAAGGTGATTAAATTACAAACTTACTATAGAAATATTTTTTGATGATAAAAAAGAAAACCTAGACAGAGCTCTATAATAGGTAGCTATATTCTTCCTGTATAATATACATTGATGTTAATGTTATTTATTAATCCTATGCTTTTCCTTGGTAAACTTCAGAGATAAGAGGGAACGGTATTTTTTACATTTTCCTTCATAAATCGAAAATTACTAGACGTTATAAAATGTTTCAGAATGTGTAACTCAAGCCTTTTCATATAACACCCCATTTGACATATTAGCTAAACTTTGAAACTTTGAACCACCTTTTATCCGTCATTTTTCACACAAAATAAAAAAAATATAAAAATAATCATGTTCTATGTATTTGGGTTACCCTTCTTTTAAACTGTTCCAAATTTCAAATCGATAACATAAGTTCTTCGTGAGATATTTATCGATCAAACTGACAGGCAGACAAAATGAAAGCACAAGTTTTCCTTTTTTACCATTTTGGTATGGAACCCTAAAAAGAAGCCGAGCTTGAATCAAGTTTACTTTCAAAAACAAAGTTTTTATTTTTTCCATCCCCAAATTTGGCCCATGAATATTTAAAACGGTTCTCTAATTCCAGTAGTTTCACCGCAATTTGAAAATCCAGCTCTGGGTGGCGGGCAGAGTGCCACTAAAATTAATGTTCTGCCAGAGAGAAAAACGAGCGAAGCAAACCTCGCCATAAACATACCGAGACACCTAAAACTCGGCTGTTCTAAATAAAATCTGACTTAAGAGAATAAAACATTTCTGAATCATTTAAGCGGCATCGCTTCTTTTTACCACTTCGCAATTATGTCATTTAGGAAAGAGAAATTAAATGAAAATCAATTGCCATCTTACCATTCAGCTGAGAACTCAGCTAAAGGATTTTTATTTGAATTCAATCAGTTCTTAATTTTTTATCGTCGGCCATTTTCCGAGATTTTAAAACTGTTTGATGTGGTAAATCGCGATAATACTACTTCACTTCAATGTTTCGAAAAAAGTACTGATTTCGTTTGTTTGCAAGACGTATTTTTCGCTGAATTTTGAAAATGGAATGCTGCGGATTTTTCGTAACAAATGCAATAATATTATACTTTTATCAACTGGTTTCAAGGAGACAAATTAGTTGACTGATACCATTAACATCACAAGTGAATTAGTAAGTATTTTACAACAGGTATAACAGGAAATAGTTTTTTTCCGTGAAGGGCAATTACAGCACTGTTATTGTTGCTTATGGGGCTCCTAGCTCCCAATGATCTTCGATCTGTAAATATCCATGTTTTTATGACTAATCGTATTAAGAACAACGAGGTTTATTGAAATAGTATAATATATTTACTTCAAAACTCACTGGCTTCGAGCTATATGACATCAAACTTTGGCAATTGAGGCCAAAAAACCAATTTTATGGACATAACTTTCGTATAGATGAGTTAAAATTAAAAAAAACCTCTCTTGCGTTGTTAGAGCCATCAGTAAGGAATAATTACATGTACATTTCATACATATAAGTGCATAAACAACATACTAGTATCGAAATTAGATCTTTATTTGACCATGTTTGAAAAAGTCATAAAAAAGGGAATCAGTTTATTTCTCAAAATTTGGCTGTTGCAAATATAGATAAAGGAATGAAGAACCGATAGCCGTCTGTGCCATAAACATATCTATAATTTTGACGGAACAGTATCAACTCAAATTTCATCGAAAATCAATAAATAGTGCGTGAAGCCCCTTAAGTACCTATTATGTACCTAATATTAAATCATATCCAAGTAAGAAAAGTATCTAACTTACATCGTAACGTAATAGTAAATATCGGACAGAAAGTTCCCACTGTGTACATACGTCTGCCAATATTAAAATCCATAAAGAGACAGAGACGAATACTTCATCGATAGCGATATACATGACCATGCTGCCTCTATTATACACTGGAGTTCTATGTTAATCCATTGTGTACGTGGGATTGCGCCCAATAGCGGTGTTAATTCAATTAATCGCATGGAACCGACGCACTTGCGCAACGCAAGAATGATTATTGGATTAAGCACCTCTTATCCTTGCCACATCCTTAATAATCTTGTATAAGAGCAATGGAATCAAATTATTCAATTACTTTGTCAAGAAAATACATTTTTCCTTTTTTCTTTTCTTAACCTCGCCTCCATTACGATTCACCCATTTTAATGTTGCTTCTATTTCATGACGTAATAGATTTTTTTTGGATCAGAAGCTTTTGAGATGAACTTGATTCCCCTTTAAATATCAAAAATGTTGTGCTAATTACACACATCAAGCAGTAACAAAATAAATATTTAAGTGACTCCTTTTGAGCCCGTGAGCAAATTTTTTTTGTTTAGTTTATAAAGAAATGAAATCTGGGATTAGTCTAATCTAAACTAATGATGAGGTTATTTCAAGGTGATTTTAAAGTGTAAGAAACAGCTGTATTGTTATTTTTTTCATTTATATAGGTATTTTCAGTTATATAACCATTTCAGCTGATTTTATTGCTTAAACTTTTATTATAATGTGACATACGTGGTGAGTTGATACGATTTTAAATCAATGATCAATCAAATACGTAAGCGATAGGTACTTACAGTTATTTGTCAGTAAGAACCCTGTTGACACGCCCAACAAGACTAGAAAAAACAGGAGCAAAAGGATAATTAATGCTGGTTTACAGTAATGTATCCAGCAATAGTCCTCGGAGTCGGCTGGCGCGTTAGAAGTCCACACACAGCACTTGCCACAAGTATTCTCGTGTCCCGCAGATGCGCGCACCACGGCACTGTTTCCTTGTTGATTCACTATCACTCCTTGTGTTGGAGCGTCACTGTTCTGTCCCAACGCCGAATTTTTCTCAGACAACCTCGCAAACCCAGAGTTATCATCATCTTGCGGATTCCCATACACTCCGTACGACGCTACCATATCAACCCCAGACAACGATCTCGTTGTTTCTGCTCTGGCATTATCTGCCATGTTATTATTGTCAGTGCTCGGCCAACATTCGCATGAGCAGCGGTCCTCTTTTCGCCTTTGCCGTGCCTGCGTTGCATCAGCTCTTCTGATAGGAACATCGATTTTCTTCTCTTCTTCTTTCTTAACTTTGGCATCTTGAGGGGTTGTATCATGGTTGATTTCGTAACTTGGCTGTAAGTTTTTATGGTTTTCTATATACCAATGTCGTTCTTCAGCTCTGAGCGTAGTATCGTTATTGCCTTCATAGATATCAGCGTAGTTGGATAATGGATGCGAGGAAGGGCTGTAGAGAGGGCCGACCGTAAGCTGCCCATAGCCTCTATCGTACTGAGGAGGTCGATTGGTAGTCGGATAGTAGGTAGTTGACGAAGGCACAGTATAATCGTAGCCTGGCCTGTTCATGTTTAACGTTTAACCGCCTCATTTGAACTTATGTTTTATAACATTATTCATTATTACCACTGTGGGAATAGAAGCAATCTTATGTTACTAAATGATGCTATTTACGCTCAAGTTGAGTTATTTAAAAAGTTTTTGTTGTTCAAAACAGTGTACGTGCGACCAAATACATCATGCGTGAACTGTAACGCGTCGGGAGAGATTGTAAGTTTGCAGATAAACTTGCTTGATTTTGTTACGTGTTACATTTGCTGGCGGAAAGTTATAGAGTAGAATACACATCTGTTTATCTCAATTACCTCTCTTGTTCGAAGGCGGTATTTATCTTTTGTGTTACGACAAGCGCGCGCCGCCACCGCCCGTGCGCTCATCGTAGACAAAGAAGTAGCAGCGTGAGTAAATAAACTCGCCTAACTTAAATTAACCGTTCTTATTTTCCTGATTTTGACACGTGAGAGTTATATAACTTGATTATGGAACAGCGAAGACAAAGAATTTGTATTGGGGAAAGTTTGGGATCAATTATTGTCTTGATTTACTTGTTAGCATGCGAGTACCTCTTTCTTAATTAAATTTTGAGGATCATACACATAAATATAACATAACATATATAAACTCACGCCTTTATTCCCAAAACGGGTGGGCAGAGCACATGAAATTTAATTCCAGTGCCACATTTAGCAATTGTAGGTTTAAAGAGGGAGAAAATATGATATTGCAGTGATAGGTTGCTAGCCCATCGCCCACAACACACTACAACCAGGTTCCCATATTCGACTCTAACGACTCCCATGGGAAGAGAAGGGGAAGTGCTATTCTATCCCGGCACCACACGGGGTACCATGTTGACATAATTCATGTTGGCATAATTCCTGGTTGTTCCAAGCAATTTGTAGGTTATTTACCAAAGTATTTATACAATTTGCATCTAGTCTTAAATGGTATTTAGAGGGTAGTAGACTAATTAGTAATTACGTTTGTAGTGCGTGTGTTCCTCGGAGTGTTTGTTAAGACAATAAGCATTAAACAACAATAACACAAACAATAATCAACTGATAGCATATTGTGTACATACTTGCGAGTCGCTTAGTCACGTCATCAACCTAACGTTCAGAGATATTTCAATTATACTTAGTTAGTAAGTACCACCCAACGAACAATAATTATATTCCTCTGGTTTAACAATAAAATTACTTTGAATCAACAGTGACTTAATGAGACTAAATGAATAACAGTAAACAAAAGTAGTGATAATTAACATTAAACAAATTTGTTTAATTAATTTTCCTTTCAAATTCAGTTGTTTCATATCTGGCGGTTAATACAACAAATTCTCAAACCAGTAATCAATCGGCAACGTACTTGTGACTCCTCTAGGATCACAAGGGGCTACGGTTTCTCTTAGGTACCGTCAGACAAGCAAATAGTTGTATGCCACTGTCGTGGTATAAAAACAAACAACAGTCACACGAAATTCGTTCACTACATACACACGTATTACCAAAAGGTCAGTAACTTTTCGATTAACCGGTAAATCCCCGCAATAAATGGGGTAATCCGTTCCAATTAATTAAATTAAAAACAAACAAATGCCATTACTAGAAGTTAAGGGAAGGTTTAGCCAGTAACAGCATTTCACTCGATCCAAAATTGAATTTAAAGTATGATGAATTTTATAGTCCATACGACGGGATTCCGAGGCCATTGCACTGTGACATCACATTTCACTGCCTATCAGTACGGAGCGTTTTCAGTACTCGTTAGCTATACTGTAGTTTGCCACTCATTTTCGTCTTTTGTGTTGCTCTAATTGTATATAGTTGGTCCCGTACAAATATTTGGTAGTCTCTAAAATTTGGTTCGAATGGCATCATATTTTTTTAGTTAAATAGGCAATTAAGCCGTCGTCTCTCGGCGAAATAAATATACAATAGCATTCTTTTATAATGAGCTCGGCGATCCCAGGGACCGGTAGACAACGACCAATGCCTGCTAGAAGGAGCGTTTATTTACAAATTGGTTTTATTCTACAAATAGGTCTCCATTTCATACCCTAAAATATTTAATGTGGTTACATAACTGACATTATTTCAATTTTATATCCTTTAACGTTTTAATATGATCAAAGTATTTATAATGGCATCCAAAGATTTGATGGATTAAGATATGGTAAAATATTTTTCTAACGCGCTAATACGTTCATCATCATCAAAATCAATCATAAGACGTCCGCTGTTGGACATAGCCGTCCCCCAAAGAGTGCCAAAATGATCGGTACTGCACCACCGGAGCAAAAAAAATATGTACTTGAAATCGGAGTTAACTACTAGATCGAGCATAAGCCTCGTTCGAAAACTTCATTCTTTTATCATCCTGATTGATTTCGAAGTTTTATAAAATGCCTAAGCTGGCCGCATCCCGCCATGTTGACAGTTAATCCGATGGGCTTTACAAATAAGCCGTTTTATTAACGACTTGCCAAATATCAGCTTTTTGCAACGTACCGATATTTAGCAGATGGGGATAAGCCGTATTGAATGATATCACTTGATTTTGAGTATTATTTGACTTTTTAAAATGAAGATAATGTATGATTTTATTTCGTATGTAAACTTGAACATACAGCATGAGGGCGAAAGAGAATATTCCCCAATGACGTTTCATGTTCTTATATATCCAAGACTGACTTTTTTAGGGTTCTGTAGCCAAAATGGCGAAAACGGAACCCTTATAGTTTCGTCAAGTCTGTCTGTCCGTCTGTCCGTCTGTCCGTCTGTCCGTCTGTCCGTCGTCCGTCTGTCCGTCTGTCCGTCTGTCCGTCTGTCTGTCTGTCTGTCTGTCTGTCTGTCCTTCCGTCCGTCCGTATGTCACAGCCGATTTACTCGGAGAATATAAACAATTACGAAAGCTAGGAAGGTTTATTCTATGAACCGCTAAAAGTGATGACATGTAACCGGTGGATGAAAAAAAAAATTTCAACGCACATAGTCCTGTGGAGTACCCATGGATAGGCATTTAAAAGTGATATTCTTTCTATAAAAAAAAATCATTTCAATAAACCGTTTGTGAGATATAAGATTGTCAAATTCATAAAAAGTGTGTCCTCGCAATTCTAATTTAAAATGATAAACTATGAAGTTTAAAATTCAGAAAAATATAGAGGTGGTGTGCATTAACAAATGTTTTCAACGAATTTTGGACCCTCTTTGTGCTTGATCCGACACGCACTTGGCTGGTTTTTTTTTTAAATGCACTATGTTATATCTTATATGTCACAAGATAAGCTGAAGAAAACGGGCCAATTTGCATTGTTTTCATTTATTAATAACAAATTGATTGAAATGTAACAGAATTGTTAAGTAACGATTTCAATCGCACGTACTTAAGGTTTATAGTATGAAAATACATTTAGATCAAAATTACATACAATTGACATCTTGCGTTTTTTCAAACATAGGTACATATTTGAACACCCCTCAGCAACAGGGAGCATATCGAAAGCAAGGTCTTTTCTTAAGTCGATACATGCGTCGCGTCTGGCCCATGCTAAAAACAGACATAGAAGTCACAAAATTGATTTATCTGGTGTGACCTTTGGTTATATTTATAAAACATTTTACTGCTCCATAGAACTTCAATATAATAAATAAGTAATGGGCAGACATTTATACTAAATTATTTAGTTTGTTTCTACAGACATCATGGACTTTTTCATTTAATTTATTCACGAAATAATTCTCAAGACTCTTCATCAAAAACGTTTCAACAGAACTTATCTCGGTATTAAAGTATTATTTACGGGAAATCTTCCCGGAGTTAATTTAATTGATCAAAGTTTATACTGGCTTTTAAACAAGAGTGATTAGGCAGAGTATTACTCTGATATCCGAGTTTTGTCCAAATTTTGTTTAGTCAAATAACAAATATTATCATTTCATTAATGTATCAAAAGTTTTTACTAAAGATTTTAAGCCAAGTCCGGTATAAAATAAAATTTAGGGGTTTGAACTATATGACCTATCTGATGTTGGCCTTTGAATTACTATCATAATAATTATGTGTTCGAAATGAAGTACACATTAACATCAGAAATAAAAATGTTACGATATTACTGTTTCGTTGCTGGGAACATACGAAACCTTCCGGCAATAGCCGGTAATGCTGCCGGTAACATTGCTTATTGTTGCAGGTAAATTTCGAAACTGACAGCGGGCTGCCGTCGCATGTTCTTTGGATACTCTTAGGCCGGGTTTTATATAGATCCGTTAGACCAAATGTCTGAACAAATTTCAGTAACTCAGTACATTTTTTGACATAACAAACCGACAGAAGGTCTAACGGATCTTTATAAAACCGAGCCTTAATATGTTCATCACCGAGCGTGATAAAAAGTTCGCCATATTTGTCCAGGAAACCTCAGAACGTTTCTTCACGGTATGTTGTGATAAAAAATAGCACATCGTTTTTTATTGTACCTGTAATATATAACAATGTTAGCAACGTTGCTGGGAATTGGAATATTAGCAACGGCGTTATATAATTACCAAGTATCTGTATAAGTATCTGACTGTGAAATTTTGTTTACTAATAAATATTGATCTTAATTTCTAACCCAATCCTGGCCTGGGATGTATGTCTTTCGGTGTCAGTGGCGCACATTTTGTGTCATTTTTGTGAAAACAACAATGGTAGCGAAGTTAACAACAATTTAGTCTATTATAGACGTGCCAATTCGCACAGTAGCTACTTTTGTATTTTCCTTTTTATTAAAGATTTTATTTTTCAATCTTTAAAGCGCAGATATACCCGAATAACAGACTTTAAAAGTCTGAGACTCTAATAATCTAGTGAATAATTCTAAAAAAAAATTATATCCTTTAATCTTTTTATTTATTATCTGAACGTTTTAATTTTTGGGAAACATTATTAATTTAGTAAAAAAACTTTAAACAAGGCTATTTTCATAATTAAAACTACCTACTTATAAACAACATTAAATACTGCTTCCGAAAAAAGCTAGATTTGATTCGTATATCTACAATCTGAACGTTATAATTTCCTATTCAACCATTCCTATTCAATCATACTTTCAAGTATGATACTTTATTTTAATCTCGCAATTTAGAAAGAGCATACAATATCGAGCTACCACTAGCGAGCGAGCAAGACAAAAATAGGCCTTAAACGAAACTTATAATGAAGCCCATCAAAGAGTTAGTACATGATTCAACCCATGCAACTCTGTTAATTTAACAAACAGTAATTTTCATCCAATTTGAAGGATGAAAAATACGTTGGGTGCTTCCGTTTTCGAAGTAATGGTACAATTCCGATAAAGCACGTAATTTCCTGACTGCGCGGGGAGTTTATCAACCTCAGTGTTAAGAACGTTCGTTTATCCAACTGTTGAGGTGGCTATTTTCTTCGTAAGGTCGTTATCATTATATCATTTCATTCATCATAATTAATATCCTCGACAGTGTGTCTATCAAGCCGGTTTATACCATTTTATTTAGCAAATAGCACAAGGGCACTTTTAAAAGTCAATATCTATTTAAAATAATACTCAAAATGAAATTTATATGTCAGAACCTTACCTTTGATATTTCAACGAATACGTAATTATATATGTAGGTATTACTTGTTCCAGAAAAAAGGAATTCAGCTTTGAACTTCTATCTTTATATATTATACGTATATATCCAAAGGCATTATAATAGCGGTAGGTACATAAGGAAACTTCACAAAAAATCCCGTTCCCTTTTTACTAGAGTTTTCAGTGTCAGCTTTCGCGTTAGGGGCGGCAACGTAGCCCACGCCACGCTGAAACGAATCGTTTACCGTTAATCTTGTTCTACTTTTACCGTTTATTTCCATAGAACACTTGTTAAAATTTGATAATATAAAATATCTTAAAACAGAAAAAGAAAACAATTACGGAGCATTATAAAGAACAACCTAGTTACGTCGGTTTTTAATCATATCCAATAATTAGTAAGCACAAGGCCATCTAAGCACGTAGACGTGGCTTTAAAAACCGGCTTCAGCAGGTTGTTCGTAATACTTACTATCTTTATTTCCTGGTTTGAGATACAAAATATCGTAGGTAATTTCATATTTGTATAATGGCTTAATGGGTTAATTGTGTTCTGAAGAACTGTTTGAAGTGATACCCGCGGCTATTTTCTGCCACCGCACCGCTCGCTACCGACTGGATATTCACTCTCACACCCTAACCTTAATGTTCTCGTATGGTAAGGTTTCAGACGTTCTTCCTCTCGCGAACAATCTGGCTGTGGCTGAGATTTTCCCGAGGGACTATAGTATGGGGCTCTTCAAAAAGGGAGTGTATTTATTATTATATTTTAACTGGTCAGCAAGGCGCATGGGACGTCCCTGTTTGTCACCGAAGGAGTTATAAAAAAGAAGGATTAAATTTTGAAATATAGTCAAGAATAAACAGCTTTCATAGTTCTCGAATGTGTTTGCTACACGCACCCATTCAAGGAAGATAAATCTGAGAGTTGTATTTTGCATTCCGATTACATGGCTGGACAAGAGACACATATAAACAATAAACACGATTCAAGCTACACATACCTTGCATAGGGTAAAAGCTTCTGGCAATGTCATTGTCATACTGAAAATAACACTCATTATATATGTGCCCACCTCAGCCTCAAATTTTAAGGACCGTTTCAAAATAGTGCTTTATCATAAATGTCTTTTTGGATTTTTTAAAATTACATTCCTTATACTTGTTATATCGTAGTATGTGCTAGTTACATATATATCTATACATATAAAAGAAGAAGTCCTAACTGACTGACTGACTCATCAACGCACAGCCGAAACTGCTAACGCTAGAGAGTTGGGTTTTGCACAGTCAGTTACATTTATAACGTAGGCTAGGGATAAGAAAGGATTTTTTGAAATTCATCCCCTAAAGGGATAAAACAACTGATGAAAGTTTGTATGAAATCACGTATTTTTTAAAGTGAGAGATTTGAAACTTTGTATACAGACTCTCTGTTTAAAGATTTTAATGTCATATTTCACCGTTTTTCTAAATTGCTCCCCTAAAGGGTTGAAGAGGGGTTCAAAATTTGTACGGGGAGCTAATCTTTTTGGAAGTGAGAGATTTGAAACTTCGTAAATATACTCTCTGTTTAAATAAACGTATTTCAGCGTTTTTCTAAATTGCTCCCCTAAAGGGGTGAAAAGGGGGTTCCAAGTTTGTGAGGGGAGCAAATCCTTACTTTTCTTCAAACACGATATATGAGTGTCGATTACGAAAATTACATGCATTTTCAAATCGAAGATGGCGGATTTTTATTTTTTTATTTATCGATACGGGTATCATCGTCGAGGTTCCTCGGGGTGACGATTTCAGATCCAATATGGCGGACATTTAATTATCTTTAAAATAGATATGGATGTCATCTTTGTGGTTCCTCGGGGTGCCGATTACGAAAATGACATCCATTTTAAAATCCAATATGGCGGACATTTATTTTTTCTTTTGAGTATTTTTTTTTTTCATTAACTGACAGAAAAAATAGACCTCATTTATAATTATCTTTGTTACCATTTAAAATCTACGCAGACAAAATCACGGGCGGCCGCTAGTCGGTAATATAAGACTGACGTATTATTTTCTTCTGGGCATCTACTTGAAAGAGAGTTATCGTCTGCTCACTATAAAATTCACGGAAGAATGAACAAATCAAATAAATCTCTCCCAGAGGTTTCCTCTTCCTGATGAAGTTATTACAGAAGTGTATTGTATTTATAAATTGACCGTATAGTACTTACTGTAATGTAGTAGTACTCCTTGCGATTTCTAAATAAATATATTTTTGCCGAGAGATACCTTAGAAGCTGTTAAATGGCTCTTACGTAAAATTGAGACTTGGAGTCTAAGTAGGTAGATAAGGCTTACTGCAAAACTTGCCAGTAGTTTATCTGTGGATGTGCCATAGCTTTGCGGGTGTGTCAAGCCGCCTCGTGCGGAGCCAGTCCTTTCATGCTGATTTCTTTGACAGACATTCAGATTTACAAATTCATCAATAAAAAATAAATAGTAAATAACCAACTAGTAATGGGCTAATAATAGGTATGGACTTGACTGACAGTTGACACTGACAGCTTACTGATATCCTATAGCCTCCACACCGACAAGTAATAATTGCAAGGATAATGTCGCCGTGGGTCGGTCGCCGGGTGGGTGTCATATACTCGTAATAAGCATATTTTTGGAGAAAACGACTGACTGTCGAATTTCTTCCGGCGTTTCTTCTCGGCAGTGGTCTTTTGAGAAATGACTAGTAGTTTTTCACTTGTAAAAGTGCCATTGCGGCCTACGTGCAGTAATTGCAAAAAAACATGTGACGCTTATCCATAAATGCTAATTCTAATAATATTATAAACGTGAAAGTTTGTGCCGATATAGAAATTTGAAATGGAGGTAGCCTATACCCTGGATTAACACATAGACTACATTTTATCTGCGGGTAACACCGCAAGGCGCTGCTAGTATTATAATATAATTAGGTAATGTATAAGTTATGCATATTTGACTGGCAAAAAGGGATTCTGCTTGCGCGTGAAATTCTCCGAAGAAGTGAAGTCCTCCACTTATATCCCTGGAGAATTAATGAAAGTCGTCTGTTTATTTGAAGGCTTTAGTTTTCTGTAGAAAACATCTTGTGTACGACTTAAACATAGAGGTGGAGGAGTTGATATATTCTAAGAATAACATAAATAAGCGGGCTGCTTTTCAAGTTGTATCTAAACTATATATATATCTAGACACTCTTTGAGATCCTTTTTAACTGTTTTTTTTTTCATACATTAAGCCCTAATTCGGCAGAGATTAATTTAATACCGAATATTATCAGATTCACATAACGTATAATGCTAAACTTCATATTTAGTGTCTTATTAACACATTAGCTGCGAAGCCAGGACTTACTTGCCTGGTAGACGTGTTTCTGCTAGTGCGGGCACTAAAATCGTGTCCTTTCACTCGGTGCGGAGTATAACTTGAGTGGTAGTACATGTACGAAAGAGATGGTTATACATATGTGCTTCATTTTTAAAGTACATGACGAAAAATAATTAAAAATTTCACCAGGGTTTACTGACCTAGTTCGCACAGAATTAAAATTCAATAAATTCAGTGCGAATACCAGGTCTTGATTTATAGGCCTGGTAGCCGCACTAAGTAAGTCGCGGGGGGAAGGGCGCGTGCGCCGCGGCTAGTGCTGCCAGATGCTTTGTTTTTTATCGATCGTGCACACGTGTTTTCAGTTGTGAAGCATAATATCATCATCAATAAAGAAAAAAACGATCGCGTGGTGAATTTTAAAGTAATCGTGTATGTAAAACTCTAAATGCTGTTTATGATATGGCGTCAAATAATATTAATTCAAAAACAAATCGTAATAAGTGACGACAAAATTTCATTTACGCTAAAAAAAACTGCATCAACTAGTGTCACAAATAATATTGTTTACTATGCTTTAATGTAATACACTTTAAATAATTTCTCCAATTTTTTCAGCCTCTGTAATAAATTTATCGATACTTACTTTATTCGATGCGTTTTATTTTTTAATCACTGTCCCATCCTTATTATTATACTTTCGTAGCGCGTTACTGGCTTTCAGTAACGTGGTATTTCTTTTTATTGGTGCATTAATTAACAGGTCCAATAAACCTGGTATGCTTTTATTTAAAATTAACATTTATTTTCTATCTAATTCCCGGGCGAAGCTAGGGTTAATTAAGTAGATACATTCATGAACTAGATATGTACACTCGAAATTTCGTTTAATCACATATTTCTAAGAATGGGTGTTACCAGGCCATCAAAACCTAGTATACATTAAACAAAATTTTACTACCTAGCCGAAAATACCTGGTAACGACTTTAGAATTACTACTGCTTTAATTTGGCCTATCGTCGCCCTGATATCAAAATAAATGGCAAAATATCACAAACGTTTATTTTAAGGCGAAATATACGAGAATACTTAACATTAATAACAGATAATATAAATAATATTAAATCGAAAACAGGCCCTAAAGCACTGTAGGTACCGAGGATGCTGGCGGCATTTCTTCACTCTATCGCAATGCCGATACGTTGGGGACCCCATTGATCTAGAGTTTCGACGAGGTTAAATAAACGGCTAAAATTTACTTTTAAATATTTGGCCTAATATAAATTTACTTGGTGTTTTAGCGACATCTTTATGCACATAGTTCTTCAATATGGAAACACGTACCTTTTAACCCGTATTGTTATCGTGACAAGAGCGATGAGGTGCGAGTTTTGAATTATTTTTCTCTTTCGTATAATAGCTGCTTATAAATATTTCCATTGTGCGTTTAAACATTCACATAATTAAGTTTATAACACACTAATTTTATTTTTGAATTTCAATATACTTAAATACAACCAAACAATTTTTAATTAGCAGGTCGACGGTAAAAACGACAGATCTCATACGTAATTTAATTCCAAACTTTTTTATGAAACTAATATTGCTAGAGTGTGCGCAGTGTTTTTTTAAGCAATAAATGCATCGAAGCGACAGCCGCGCAACTTTAAAATCATAGTCACTTAATAGAAAGTTTTTATGTTGAAACTGACATTGACATTTTAGTTGCTGCGTGTGAAATCATTTTACTATTTTATATCTATTTATGTTCCAAAAAAATATATACAAGAATTAAATTAAAAATATTTTACTTGATGTGTAAAAACCTCACTTGAGCGAAAAAGCATCATATAGGTACTGACGTATACATAAAATCTTAACATTCCATAGTAACGTGTACATACTTTACGGCAACATAAATCGGTACGTTCTAATCATCGAAAGTAGGTGACAGTCCACGTCAGGCGGCGAGCCAGTGCACCCATATAAACGGAACTAACGCCTTCAACACGGTACATAAAAACACATCCACGCAGCACTGAACACATTATTAGTCCTGCACAGTCCCAACCGATTCATGTTTAGGTAGGTCAGTTCAAAATGTAAATAGTCAGTTGTACGCGATCGCGACAGGTTGGGAAGGTTAGAGGCTGGGACGTGGGGCAGCCGGGAGCGCGTGAAGCCGACTGGCACGAGTCGCTTGCCCCGCCCGCCCTCGCGCCTCTGCCTCTGTCACCGCCACTCTTACCCAAATCCAGACTTTTCATTAATGTTGTTATCGGTGTAAAACTTTGCCCAAGTCAAACTTGGAGACTAGGTAAGTCCCTACACTTTTAATTAACTGCCCGTAAAATACACAAATAATTAATTTGCACGTTTATAAGAATTTCGAATGATAAATCTATGAGTTTACAAGTCGTTTTCTACTCACACATTTATAGAATTTATTTCTAATAAGTTTTATCAATTTCTATAACAAATTAATTGTAATTCACTGTTGAAAAAGCTTTTTAATTTTATTCAATTTGTATTTTTTTGGTTGGGTTAGCTTCGTACAGTTATTATTGTATGTAGAATCAAGCTGTACGAATGTTCCCCAGCTCGGTTTAGTGAACTTATTCGTCGCTATATTATTATTACAAGACTGCTTCAAATATACTTATCAAATGGGGTTAGCCACCCCACGCGGGCTTATCTTAACTACGCACATTTCAACTCAACCTCGGCAAAAATATTTTGTTCAAGGACACGTTCGTTGTGTGGTTACTAAAATAAAAGAATTAAATTTTATTTTCGGGCCTGCAATGTAATCGTAGTAAATGTTCTCGGCCTGCGTAGCAGCACCTACGCTGTCCTCGTAGCAAACTGTAGATACTACGCTACGCCTCTTCTCATAAAAGTAGCTGACCTGAAATACACAACTACAATTTTAATTGAATTCGCTTGTTAATTCTGACTTGTAGACTGGGTAGGTACACGTGGCTAATGTTACTTGAAGTTAATGACCTCCGTGGGTATTTTCTACAAAGTACCAAAAATCACCGTTAATTGAATACGAATTATAATACCCCTATACTGCGTTAATTAATAAACTAATTTGTTGGTTTCAAATTGACCTTTCAAAGCTACGCGCTATCCTGTCGATGGAAACGGCACAAATTGTAAGAATTATTGATATCGCGGCCGGTTCCTACAAAAAGTTTATAGAAAGGAAGTGGGGCGAACAAACTTTTATGCGGGGGACGCGACGCGAACGCGAACGTTACTTATCTGCCGCCGCGCGCTGACAGCTGCAGATGAAAAATTGAAATTGTGTGAGATAA
Source organism: Epiblema foenella (assembly GCA_963556455.1). Classification (NCBI taxonomy): domain Eukaryota; kingdom Metazoa; phylum Arthropoda; class Insecta; order Lepidoptera; family Tortricidae; genus Epiblema; species Epiblema foenella. The sequence goes on from OY747102.1 coordinate 15,024,033, forward strand.
AACTACCTAACTGCAGCGCCGGCGCCCGCGCCCGCCGAACAATGTGGTGACAACAACGTTTTATTTTTAATCTGAATTTACGTAATGTTTTCGTAGGCAACACCGAGGTGGTTGACTTGAAATAATATTCTATATGTTCTTGGCACTATTACGGAATTGTGTGTCGTTTGGAATAATGTAACTGCAGCTCCATTTTCCTGAACTTTGTCACGGATACTTTGTGACGCTATGCTTACCTACGCTTTTTAGACTTTGCAGACGTAGTTTTTCACATTTATCTACATAACAAACAATTCAATTTTATAGTAACATAAAATAGACTAAGTAAACTGACGTTTGCGGCATGTTAGACGTGATTATTGATGTCAATTGTACAATATTTTTTATGAATTAAAGTTACCCTTATATTACCGGTTACATTTTACCGTTTTATGAAATAACGTCTAAATTACGAAATATTCACACTGACATCTGTCAACTGCTTGGTCTACCCGATCTCGACCGATCAAAAAAAAAAAAAAATATTTTTTATGAGCTCGGAGATCTCCGGGATGGGTAGACAACGGCTAAAAATTTGTCTGTAAATTTCGAAACCATCAGGCGCTATGATTGTAGTTGTTTCCCTCTCTTCCAGTCAGAAAGGCCTTGTGCAGCAGCTGTCTTGTCCCTTGGACATCACAAGGATCATATAAAAAAACCGGACAAGTGCGACTCGGACTCACCCACCGACGATTCCGTATTACGACCGCGCATACCGTTGCTAAACCTCGATGATTGATTATATAATTTAAATAAAGACTATTTTTTAAATAATTTAATTACAAATGTATAGTTTTTAGATTTTTCTCTGTAGGTACTTATAGTATAAGACGATATTACTTGTCAAATTCCATAGTTCTACCTCAACGGAGAGTGCCCTACAAATTTTAATTCTCTTGAGAGTATCTAAATATAGGTTTTTGCGGCATAAACGGCCGGTTCTTTTTTTTACTTTAATTTAGACGTTTGGTTTTTTCACAGCTTCAAGAGACTACAGACTTGAGTATACGGTTTTAATATCAACTCGATTCCTTCACGCGTTCCCGGGATAAAGGGTCTTGACTGATAGACAGAGAGACAAACGGACAACCAAGTGATCTTATAAACGTTCCGTACGGAACCCTAAAAACTAACCTAATCTAACAACCAAATAAAAATGGATGGTTCTAAAAATATACTTAACGGAATGAGAATACCTGTGATAACCTGTGCCCGCCAGCTTAGGGTCTCAAAAATATAAATTATAGTAGGAAGAGTCATTAACAATCCGGAAAGGATTCAAAGACCAAGTCCCATTTCCATGCTGCCGATTTATTACGAAATAATTGGTGAAAATTATAATACGTATAAACGCGCAATAATATTACCAAACGAGATTTATGGGCAACTAACAAATATCCAAATACGCTGAAAATGTGAAATATCTAGCTTTTCATTAACGTTCAAATAAAACAACGAGGCTGAATTTCAGAACACAACAATGATCTCGAAGCAAACAGAAAGTCGATATGTAAATACGGGTGTTTCCGCTTCCTATAACAATTCAGTACGGTCGATGGAAGTTGAATAGTGACAGAGAAGCGGAGCTGTAACGTGCAATAATAACGAACCGTCGAAAACGTCAAGTCGTGACCCTTCTCTATTTATGGACGAACTCCACCGTTGAGGGCGCCACGTGAAAAGTCTCGCGTAAATCAAAGTCATAAATTCTCCTATCGTGAATGAACATTTCTCTTTCGCGCGGACGTCTGTGCCTGAATGGATAACGTCGGCCCACCCTCGCAGGATCACCTCTACTGAGTCATTTGCTTTTGTTCGCGGGGCAATTAATAACGGACAGAAGGGCGTTTTCGAACCACAGGCCCCGTTTCATATCAGCACAGATCTAGGAGCCTTCAGCTATGCTAACCGGCAGTTGGCTCTCTATCGATCATATTTTAATAAACTGCACATATGAAATGGCTTGAAGCGGAACTCCATCATCTGTTAGAACCGTTTGTTCGTGAGAGGTCGTATACTTTATTAATTTCAACGCTGTGCTCCACTTCTAATATGGCGGGAACACACCTATTATTAATTCTACGGAATCTCTTATGCGATTCCTATATACAATAATGTTCTTAACAATTGGCTTTTTAAATGAGGGTTACTGTTTTTGTGCTCACCAGTTGGCGCCACTAAGCCAGCTTGCTCCAGCTGTCAAAGTTTGTTTTTCTACTCGTCGACTTCAATATTTGAATTAAGATATAGTAGACGAAACGAAAGTCACATACTTTTTTCTAAGGAGCTCCCTTCAAGGGAACTGTAATGAAAAAGACCAATCACATGTCGCCGTTACTGTACTTTTATGAAATTGGCCAATCACTTGTCGCCATTACTGTACTCTTATGAAATTGACCAATCACGTGATGCCGCGGGCATAAAACAGAAGACATCAACGAGCGCCCTACCCATGTGCCTAATCTTCATTTTCGCAGGTCTATTTTGTTTAATTATTTCGGTTTGTTTAATTAATTTCCATTGACTCGTAGGAAAAACAGTGTATGCAATAGTTGTATAATTAGGTTTTTAAGTCTCGAACCTTACTTAGACCACTCGGCAAACCTCGGGGTCTAAACACGGTTCTAGACTAAAAAAAGCATACATTATGTAACTATCGCATAAACTACTATATTGGTTATTATGGGCGTGAAAAGAAAGTTTACGTTGAAATCATATTTGTACGTATTAAATATGATCGTACCTTAAAATTATCGAATATCCCGTATTGTAACTTTTGCATCAAAAATGTAACTTTTCAAGAAACGAAACGTAATTTACGTCACAAGAGCCCTGGCAACACTGGTCTAATTGATAGACTGCCTAAATGTATAAGAAATTGATTTAAGAGAGTAAAATAGGCTTGGTACACAGGATATTAGTACAATTTCGTACCTTATACTTGAAATTTGCTTAAATACAGACTTCCAATTAACGATCCCGTTGGAAACATCGTCTATAACTTGCGATTGCCGTCGCCACGTGGTGTTAATCGTCGCCGTAAAGGTTTACGCTAGGGCCTAGAACATGCACGCCGATACTTGAGGCGAAAACCCCCACTATGTAGTTTACATACCAGCAGCGTGGTTACAAGTTTTGACCGAATTCAGTGGCTCTGTGAGCTCGAGACCTCGCTAGTGTTTTTTTATTTTAATTTCCTAAAACTCACCTAACAAAAATTCTATATAATTATAGAACCTGCTCCCAAAATTTGTCGAGAATCGGTTGAGAAATGAATGCCGTAGAGGAGAACAAAGCGAAATACGCAGTAACTTACAAAATACATTGAAAAAATGATTTTTTTTCTGATTCTTTCCTAAACAACTTAACTAAACCTGACAAAAAATTCGACATAATTAGCGAACCTGCGGGGTAATCATGTAACTTATTTACTACCGTTAGGCAGATTTTAATGTCAAATTTTAATTGTCAGCTCATACATTTATACTTCAAAATTGACATTAAAATCTATCTAACGGTAGTACATAAAGTTACGTGATCCTGCTGCTCACAAAATTTCTCGTCAATCGGTTGAGAAATGCGACCTATAAAGGAGAACAAACCATTAACAAAATTCTAAAGGTCAGCCCCAGCGATCTCGAAATACCCTTTTTGGCGGAAACCATAGCTTTATGGACAAGCTCTCCTAATACTGACTTGCCTACGACTACTCATTCGCAGCGGCAGTGGGACAAGCCGCTCAGGCTTTGCCGTCCAAAAATCTGGGCACCCTCCTCACTAACAGCACCTTTAGGGTCACAGTATCGCTGCTCCGGCGGTCGTAGGGCTAACCTGCCTGGCCCGAGACGGCGGCAAGAGGCCAGATGGCATGACTCTGATACCCTGGAAATTGGGACGGCCGTTTGTCTGGGATGCCACTTGTGTGGATACCGTATCACCGCCCCATCTCCCAGGAACCTCGGTCAGGGCTGGAGCTGCCGCCGGTGCGGCTGAACACCTCAAGCTGCGCAAATATGCAGTCATTGACAGTGCCTACATGTTTGAGCCGTTTGGGGTGGAAACTAGGGCCGTGGGGACCTGGTGCTCACAGCACCTATAAGGAGCTGGCGAAACGCCTTGTTGACGCGACGGGTGACCAAAAGGCTGGCGCGTACCTTGCTCAGCGCATCGGTCTTGCTGTGCAGCGTGGCAATGCCGCCAGCCTTCTGGGCACCCTACCGCTGGGCTCTGAATTAGAGCCCATTTTTTATTTGTAAGTAGGTTTTTATCTTTAGTTTAGTATGTTCTTGTTTTTTATATTCATTGTTCTTTCAATAAATTCATTTAAAATTAGCACAAAAAAGTGGCCCAAGTGCGTGCCGGACTCCGCACAGTAATATTACTGAAACTTTGTAAATAAATTTGTACACCGCAAAAAGTAGATGTTATTAAAAAATAATTATATATTTGTATTTTTTACATGTATGGAGTGTCCCTCCTATTATTATTATTTTTCATTATAATTTCACATCACTTTTATGATATATTCATATAATACAACAAATATAAGATCTGTGAAAGATGTGATGATCAAAGATAAGATATAAAAAACCATTATTAACAAAAAAATCGTTTTAATTTCCAAGAAACTGGCAACAAAAAAAATCTTTATAATTATCGAACCTGCTCACATAAAGTCTCACTCGGTCAATTATAGGTACTCTAGTTTTATGCCCTTACCTTACTGCTTTCTATTTATAAGTATATTTTTATTCATTTATATCATAATTCAATGTCGCATATGTAATTACAACCTTAATAGTGTCATGGAAAATTTTAATTATGTATAACGTTTTGGGTGTACTACTATTTCGTCGAAATATTTTTCTTCCCACTGATTTATTGTAGTAGGTACTTTTGGTTGGCAAACCAAATAACACATTTAGGTTTACTCAGCATTTTTATATGGTTAAATCCTTATTTGGCAAAATATCAGTTTACCAAGCTTCATTAAGACAAACAGTTTAAAAGCAAATGGTTCATTAAGCCTAAAAATGTATTGCCAAATAAAGTTTGTTAAATTAAAACTTTGATATCCAACTGTCAAATTGGACACATCTGTCTGATAGGTACCTACTGTCAATGTTCGGTGAGGTTAGGGCACAGAATAATTCATGTTAGGGTTCCCTTGCGTCCCTCAGAGCGGAATAGTCGACACGTTGGCGCTTCATCCAACTGTCAAACTGTCCAATTTGAAAATCTTGCAGACAGGTATACTGTTAAAGTTCGGGTTGAAAGGTCAGATGGCCATCGCTTTCGTAAAAGTAGTTCCTACGCCAAATCTAGTTTCAAAACATTACCAACTAGGTAAGTAATAAGTTGCTAAACAAGAAATTGCTAAAGCATAATTTGCGGGCGCCACATATTGTTATGATAAATTGTCACCCGACGAAATAATTATATGGGACTTATAGTTTGGGATATGATAATTAGCTATTAGTTTTTTGTCAATACATTAGTGAATCAACTAACTACCTAAATCAATATTGTAGCCCCAAATCATTCAACAATAATTGTAAGTTCTTGATTAACATTATTTTTGAGTTTTTTAAATATACCTTTAGGTTTATTATAGAAGCTCTTTTTCGTCAGCGGGACAATTTTATTACACACAATGTAAAATAAACTGCACTAAAATTCACATTTCTAACTTCCAACGCCATAGCCAGTTGAGAATAGTAAATGCAAAATATCAACGGATTATGGACGTTAATCTGCCATGATGCTTAAAATAGCTAAATACGTAAAATAAAAGTTCATGCTAAAAGGAAAGTTAAAGCGGGAAAAGGATTGATGCGAAAATATATTCAAGCCAAAAGCTCACTCTATTGAGTTAGTGTAGCAACACCTTTACACCGTCGTAGCTTATTGCGGTCCTCTTACAAGTGTCTAGGGAAACTGTGAGCTGTTATTACAAGGAAATTTATGAGGTGAATTGCTCCTAGTTAGTTCCAAGTTTCCCGTAAACAACAATATGGAACTTACCTATCCAATGTTTGTTCGGAGCCTAATGTCACAGGAAAAATGGAAGAAATCTTTGCTTGAAAAAATTGTGTGGCGCCGTATTACACAACTTTATTCCATCTGTGTAAGCATTTCAGATGTTGTCGAAATAATAAAAGTTGGCCTTGACTTATGCCATATCGTATTAAATTATTATACTTTGATGTTTACAATAAAGAATATTTGCATTGTAATGTAATATCCTTATGATTGATAAGCGATTATCTATATATTAGATTTTATCCGTTATGTATGTTCTTACTTTGCTCATATATGGATAGGCACATTATAAATAATATATAGCCGGTCACAATATTTGTGCACCACGCCGCCGCCGCATGACGTCATTATTGAGCTCTGCATACTGTTGTACAGACGTCGCATTCAGGAGAAGTACGTACACCATGAACTGTTTGCTGAAGATCGATGGCATTACCTTTTAACAATTTCTAATCCGTTCTATACTATCACAATATCATTTTATCTAATCTTCATTATAACAAGAATGATTATGAAAGTGCTCATTTATTACAATAAACAAGCTCCTCAAAATAAGTCTTAAAGTTCAAACGCCCACTAGGTACGTACATACTTATCTAGAAAGTCTGAAAAATAAATTGTATGTGACTAATGAAGGCAAATTGATACTGATGAGACGGGTAATAAAAATTGTTGTTTATTGTACGCCTTGCACTACTATTGATATCTCCAACGTGTTTGTTTTTGAACATGTTAATTGAATGTTTCAAGTAATACGCAATTCCGTACTTTTTATCCGCTTTCCCCGCTTAGCGAGAAAGTCTACTATTATCTAGTCACAATAGATCTCACTAATTCGATGGAGTTTGAAGAAAACGAAGTACGCCACTTCAGTGTATCTATTTACGCCTATGTACAGCTAAAAATTTGTTATTTATTCTACTGAATACTAAATCATTAATATTGACAAATACTTTGACTTACAAAATCTGAATCAATATTTAGTATAAATGTATGATGATGTAAATTACCGACCTAAAAGCAAATAACCTTAGTCAACTTCTAAGCTTGTTTGCAACCGGCATTTTTCAAAGAAATTTATATACATATACAAGTATTCAATTGTGTGGATAAAACATATCATTAAGTATAAAGCGTATAGAAACTTAAACAAAAGAGCAATCGGGTACCGAATTAATTTGCAATTTCGATGAATATGGCATTAAGTTCGACTGTACATATGAAAGAAGAAGTCCTCACTGCCTGACTGTGACTGACTGACTCATCAACGCACAGCCGAAATTGCTAACGCTAGAGAGTTGATTTTTGCACAGTCGGTTACATTTATAACTTAGGCTAGGGATAACAAAGGATATTTCGAAATTCATCCCCTAAGGGGGTTAAACAAGGGATGAAAGTTTGTATGAAAATAAGTATTTCTTGAAGTGAGAGATTTGAAACCAACTTTGTACGGGGAGCAATTCTTTTTGAAGTGAGAGATTTAAAACTTCGTATAAAGACACTCTTTTTAAATACAACAAAACATGTTTCAGCGTTTTTCGATATTACTCCCCTAGAGGGGGGCAAATCTTTAGGTACTTTTCATAAAATGCGATATGGGTGTCATCTCGAGGTTCCTCGGAGTGCCGATTAAGAAAATTACATGCATTTTCAAATCAAAGATGGCGGACTTTTATTTTTCTTAATTATCGATATGGACATCATCGTCGAGGTACCTCGGTGTGCCGATTACAAAAATGACATGCATTTTCAAATCCAAGATGGCGAACATTTATTTTTCCTAAAAATCGATAAGGATGTCATCTTTGTGGTTCCTCGGGGTGCCGATTACGAAAATGACATACGTTTTCAAATCCAAGATGTCTGACATTTATTTTTTCTTTCGAGTTTTTTTTTTCATTAACAGCATCGGTCAACTGACAGAAAAAATAGACCACATTTATATCTTTGTTAAGATCTAAAATCTACGCGGACGAAGGCGCGGGCGGCCGCTAGTACTACATATAAGGTTTTCTTTTGTACAATAAAGTAATACTACGAATAATTCAGTATATATAATTCCATAATAATATGAAAATTACAATTTTTTATGTAAATATTCTATGAATTGTTAACAAAATTGTCCATCATTTTTGTCAGATTTATCAAATTCATACAAAACGGCAGTAAAAATTGAATGGTAATATTAGATTCCTTTCTTTATCACGTCAATGCCGAAGTTAAATAAATTTATGAGGGTACGAAGTCTGAAATGGATCTCTCCTAAGCCCTTCTGTCAATGTTTAGATAAGTGTCCCGATAACAGCCTTGGCAAGAGCGGCGATCGCGCTAAAACTCCATCCATATTGTTTGCCAAAAAGGTTTCTAGTAATGTTAACAATTTTTAGGATTCCATACCCAAAGGGAGGCCTATTACTAGGCATTCGCTGTCCATCGGTTTGTCTGTCAGCGTATATCTCATGTACCGTAAATAGGTATGCAGTTATTTTTTTTACAAAATATTAATTACTATTTCCGTAATAACAAGAAATAATAAAATAACTAAAAGTTGATGCCAAGGAAAAACATTTTACTCGACCTCGATAATCGCTGCATGTCTCACATGTCTTCTATCTCAAATGCTGAATCTTTTACGGCACCCTACCTGGATAAGTTCATCTTCGTCACTGACTTGCATTTCGCCGGTTTTTATAGCACAATCATAGTTGGTATTTTCAAAAATCAAGTTCTTGTTTTTTTTTTAAGCACCACTAAGAGACATACTATATTACAACTACCTTTGTTACATAGTAGGTACCAAATAACGGTATCTTGATGGAAATTTAAGGCTTGTCTTTCGTAAATTATTATAGTAAAAATTAGTAGGTTTGTAACGATTTTATGCATTTAATGTTACAATGCTAATACTAACTACTATATATCATATATCATAATCTGCAGGACATGAAGAGTACCTAACGTGGGTTTCCTCAAAATCCATATAATTAAAAGTAAATTAAAGAAATTCATTCACCTTTTTTATCCTACCCATGTTTATTTTGCCACTGGTATCCATTTTACCGCTGCATTTTTTATCAAAAAAAAATATCTATATGTTAATTTATATTGTAAAAGAGAGTCTAAATGTGCCAAACATTCAAATTCGTCAACTGTATAACTTAATTTCTTTTTTTTTTTAAATATTGATCCGTTTCTGAAAAAACAAACTTGCAGATTTTCGAAAGAAGCGACAAGTACAGATCGACCTACAACTAACCAGCGAGCAAGACAAAGTTACGGCGACGGTATAGCCTTAATCAAGCTCGCAAGCTAGAGTGCCTTGAGAATGAGAATAAGTTTAAAATTGAATGGACAAAAAATAAAACAAGTGTATATCGCGCGATCCGCCGATCGCGTTTACGAGACGACGACGTTCGATTGTTTCTGCTAGATAGGAATATTCGATCGTTTTAGTCACACTAAAACTGACTTTTATGACGCTATCCGAGAACAAAGATAAGCCGATATTGAAAAGAGTCAATTCAAATTCTCTGTGATAAAAGTTACATAGCATGGACTAGCTTTGAAAATAATAAATTACGTAGGTAGGTACTTTTTTATACAACGAAGATAGCAAAAAACTTACGGCCTGCCTGATTGTCAGCATACACATATATGCGATTCCAAATATTATTAATGTAAATATTTGACTTGTAACTATGGTGTTATCAATAAATTATTGTATTGTATTGTATTGTATTGTAAACAATCACAAGCGCATTAACGATCCTTTATTGACTTAAGGATTGTTTGTGTTCTCAGCTAGAGACTCACTCACTCTCAACAAAGCGCATCCTCGGGAGCTCTGGCTACCAGAGGGTCTAAGATAATCACTTATAATATCCCGGACATATAGCATTCGTCCCTCTCGCACTTACATACTAGACAGTAAGGGACGAATGTTATATGTCCGACATGTAAGTAGTAGTAGGTTTTTTGTGGTATACTTCCCCAATTGGACTGCTCCAAATATCAGCGAAATCATGTTCCGCTATGCCATATCTCTCTGGAAACGATACGTTAGGCCCGGGTAGATTGAGGGAGGGGGGGACAGGGGAATGAAAATAATGTTTAAGATTACAAACTTTCATACAAAAAAGCTAACGTCGTTTTTTTAAAACACGGTGAAGAGTCAATAATAAATTATAGCTTGTATTCTTAAAGTTAAGTGCAAACTAGGACAGGAACTCAGACGTGAGTTTTCAGTTTCTGAATAACTTATAAACTTGCAAATGTCACTGTTAGCAGATGACATTAGGGTAGGTACCTAACGAACAACGAAGAAAGGCAAAATTGGCCTTCACATTTCATACTCATTGTGCCGTCGTGCTATTATCACTAATAGCTTATCTGCAATGGTGACGTTGGTGCAAAAATTATGAATTCACATTACATGAATTATGGATATTTAGAAGGGTTAAACGGCTTACAAACATTCTCCAAGGACTGTAATATCAGTACCAATATGACTGTCGTGGTTATTATTAGTTTTGTTATTCGATATTTTCCGAAATCTGCGGGGTAATCACGTAAGATTTGTAATACCGTTAGGTAGATTTTAATGTCAAATTTTAACTGTCACCTCATACATTTATACTTCAATATTGACAGTTATATAATTAAAATTAAGATAATTCGGTTGCTGAAAGAGCGTGCTTTGTGCGAGATTCTTAGTTAGTATTATTATTATTTGCATGTAATTAATTTGTGACCATCGTATTGATAACTTAATTAAGTGATTTCAGTCAAGATAAAAAAATTAAATGACTTAGGATATTTCTTGTAATGTTGCTTTTTTCATGTATATTAAAACGAATAAATAAATGAAATATATAGTTAGCATGATTATTGGGGTTTTGTCTGTGCAAATATATGAAATCTGTTACCTACTACCTACGTGCAACGTCCATTGAGCATGTATGCGAGCTAGTATTTCGAGACGCAGTATTTAGCCGGGGGTGTCATGGATCGGCCGCAGTATGCCACCCTCTACTTAATTAGCTAATATGACCACCCACAATATTTGCGCTCACAACCTTTTCAAATACGTTCACATACATACCAAACGACTTTAATAAAATTACCTATTTCAGAAGTTTACACTAACCCGTTGAAATATTTGTTCTATTTTGATATTTCCCATTCCATGTACAACTGGTGTGAATATTTTTGCTAGTTTAAAAAAATTAACGCGAAAAGGCTTTTTGGATTTCCATTAGGTAAGTGGGCCGCGGATTCTTATCCGCAGGATATTCTAAAGTATAGGAATTACTTACAATACTTAGAATATAGTGCCTAGAAAGTCCGTCAAAGGAGAAGGCTGCACGTCGTAAACTCAACACGTAAGATTACATTTTTACAAAGACGGAATATAAAGTGAAAAATTAAAAATGTAATATTTTCTTATAATGGTGGTACATCTAGAAATGAATCATAATTTATATACAAAACAAATCGTATCACATATCGCGTTAAAAGCTAAGAAGCTCCTTACAAAAAAAACAGTAAATAAGTCCTCCTTTTGTACGATAAGTTTTACTTTTATGCGATAAAGTTTAAATAAATAATTAGGTAACTAATTTTTAACTGAGATTTGTATTTTTTTTTAATTGTAATAACAAAAACTACTTTATATTATAATAACGAACCTTCATACATTTGTATTATGGCCATCGTTATTACATTAAAACATTCACCGTTATAAATTCTAAAGCTCAATATAATATTCTGCGTCGGTCGATTGTTCCAGACACCTCTACTTTAACAAATGGAGTTGGTGAATTAATATTTAAGCTAAACACTACTGCCGCTCAAGTAACGTTATGCCACTTTGCATTAATTTTCGAGACGTCGCCTGAAACTTGTTAGGTATACCTAACAGCCTATAGGCTGCGTCAATAAATAACCAAGTTATTTTTTGTAAAAATTTCAACTAGTGGCAGGGTATTTAGTTTCTCCTCACGTCCGGCCAGGAAGCTGACCGTAATACTGGTTCGTGAAGTCTTGCTATAAATCATAACGCCATTTCAATTTACGGAGTCTAACACGGCAGTAATAGGCCAGCCGCTGCCCGCTGCCCGCTGCCCGCTGCCCTCCCTCGTTGAAAGACCTAGATTTGTATTCAACCAACGATATGATCATTCGTTACTGCAATTTTCTTCGCATCCCGTACAGGAATGCTATCGTTGAGTGTTATGGAAGGGATGAACGATACTTTGTAATTACTTTTGGGATCTGACTTGGAAATTAAGTTGTACTGCCGGACTTTGATATTATATACGTATGCGTGCGAACGATATTGCGTGGTTATGTATGGTAGTTGAGTTGGAAACTTGTTTGAAAACATTGTTAATAACATAATTGAAGCTATCCCAAATTAGTTATATTGAGCAAGACATGTCGAGTTCCGTGTTTATGCATAATTTAAGCATCGAGTGTTTATGTGCTAAGATTGAGTAAAAACTGCGGCCCACGTGAAAGAGACTTCACGCCCATAACGGCTTCTTAGTTACGGGCGTTGATTACGGCACTCGGCCGGCCGGCTCCGGTCTTGAAGCGAGGCTTCAGGACGCACGTACATGTAATTTTATTGATTACAGGGTGCGGCGGTCCAGCCCGATTTGAATTTCCAATGAGCTCGTTAGAATCAGCCCGGACACGGGACTCGGACAGCCGATAAAAACTTCATTCCTTTTTAGCTGATTGTGCAAGCTCTCCTTGGAAGGATTGCGGATCGGTGGAGCTTTAATGGATATTTGTAAACTTTCTTGCGGATCCTTAAATGTGTCTGGAAAGCTAAAAGCTACCTTGGGACTTTGTGGTTCGGCAACTTCTATTAAAATAAAAGTAAACTCGCCGTCGTAGGTACTTTGTCTTAAGGGGATGCCTAGATTCTATAAACCACGCCCTCCGTGTAATTCATGCTTGTGTCTTCTGCGCACAGGGAAACGAGAGGCAACGTCTTCGGGAATGGCTTTTTTCGACAAATCTTGGTAAATATCTGAATTTGTAAAGTTATACTCACATTTCTTCTTACGAGATTTTAGATGAGGTAAAATGCCATTTTAACTTATGCTTCATAACCAGTTCCATTGATTATATTTAATTTTTATTGACATCCTAATTGTTGCCAATATTTCTTATTTTTACTTTGTTTGCGTTATTATTACGTAAATTTTGGATTATCGAGGACTAATACATTTTACACCTTTAACAATATTCGAGGCTGCTTATAGTACCAACTAGAGAAGCCTACGAAGTATATAGTAATCCACACAAATTATCAGGCGATCTTAATTTTAAAATGTATTGAATTGCTAATTGAATTTGGAACCTATTTAATTTGATATCTGAAAATCAACCCTATTGCTTTTGCGTCTGGTCAGAACGGCGTTTCAAAAACGCGATATTTTTGATTGGAACCCTTAAACTAGAATTCAAATAAAATAAAATATAAAGGTATTTTCGGTGATTTAAAAACTTTACGAGGCGTATGATCCTCCTGGCTATAAAGACCTGGCAGGCAAGTAATGGCATAAAGTAACCAGCATTTCTCCGCTTAGCTCCAATACGTAGCAATTGGAGTTTTGCACCGCTCTTAATTAAACGCTGGCGGCGTGCGCCTAGCGGCAAACTTCGATTGCGCTGTCAAAAATCCCAAGAATTATTCCAGTAGTAAAATAACTTTCGTACAATTTTAGGCTTTATCGTGCGAGTTCAGGCATATTAGCGAATTTATACTGCACGGATGCAATATGCCGCCGGATCGCGCGCTAGTTGGACGCAGTCTTTTATTAAAAACGGTTTTTATTTATTGACGATTCGAGGTATCCGGGGGTTTCTCTAGCGATACATTTCTGAATCTGGGTTGGCAAGCTATGGTGCAGATCGATGTTTTTGAAGTAATAAAATCCACAATTTTCATATTTCCTTTATTATAGGCACCTATGATGTTTAATCTATTGTCTTTGCATATGAGACTATCCTGGTAAACTCAAATTAAACCATGCAAACCACAGACTTCCACTTAGAATCAATGCTCATAAATAAAGTTAAGCCTAGTCAAGTCAATCCTAAAGCTCACACGACTCTTGCATCACAAACCTGTACATATTTTATTGTTCTCCACATGGTTTACGCCGCACGCACAGCCCCCTATTTTACAACTGTGACGTAACCACGTAACGTGACCCCTTTGTCTGGTTGGAGTTACCCTTCGACGATATAATTTTAACAGAGAATAGGCGGTACGGTATGTCATTATGTTTTGGTTCGTTCTAACTCCCCTACCCTACGGTAATTAGCGGCTCCAAGATTGTACCGCGGCACGGAAAGCAGTGAAAAACGTGTCGAAAAACGTGTCGTTCACTAATCGATATATCGCCATGTTTGTTACCGTTTTATTGATTAGTTTATTAAAAAATATTGCCTTCTTTATGTCAACGGACCGGTTCCGATAAGCAAAACTATTATCCCTATACATGTTACACATTTAATTCGAAAAAATTGAGTCTGTGTATTAATGTTATCACCTTATCACACGAGTGGTGTCATGGACGCATAGTTTTAAAGATAATGTTTTGATGGGGTCCGTACCTCAAAAGGAAAAAAAACGGAACCCTTATAGGATCACTTTGTTGCCTGTCTGTCTGTCTATTTGTGTATCTGTCAAGAGCCTTATCTAGGGAACGCATGAAGATTTCGAGTTGAAATTAACCACTCCAAACCATGTACTCAAAGTCAACAGTCCCTTGAAGCTGTAAAAACTCAAACTTCTAAGGCTGGGTTTTATAAAGATCCGCTGGACCTTATGTCAGTTTGTTATGTCAAAAAATGTACTAAGTGTCTGTGTGTGTGGTCTAACGAATCTTTATTATATATTATATATTAAGCCTAATTTAACGTAAAAAAGATACGTCCGTTTAAGCCGCAAAAAACGTATATTTCGACACCCTCAAGGGAATCAAAATATTATACGTTGATCTAGATCTGAAATTTGGGTGGTATTATCGTCTTACAAGTACAGGGAAAAATCTAAAAACTATAAATTTTCAATTAAATCATAAAAAATACAGTCTTTCTTTAAAGTACTTAATCATCAGTGCCTACAATTTTTTATGGAACCCCCGGCGGGCGAGCACTTGTCCGGTTCTTTATTATTATTATGATATCCTTTTTTAAGTTAACCGATTTTTATATTGAACAAAAGATACATTATCAAAGTATAACTTAGCCTAACTATTAGATATTAAATAAATCTCAAACTACATATATGTATGTATTTAATAATTAATAAACCGTATTCAAATTCTAATCTAAGACAATTTGAATTATTATTAATTTCACAGCCCAAACGTTCCAGGCCGTACAAATTCTAGCTTCCTGAGTTATTGACGCGCAAAATTTTGAAGCATCCTTGAATTCAACTACAACTTGGACAAAAACCAGGATAGTAAACCGGACCAGTTCGGGCTCATTAAATGAAGCCACCAGTGAACGGAAATAAATGTAGCCTTATAATTCCAAGAAGCAAAATAACCAGTTACATTTCAATGGAAATCATATAATTTTAATAATTTTAAGTTTTACTTATCTGTGACTCAAAGATAGAAAACGCCATGTTACTGTGACGTCATACCGCTACAAACAACTGCTGTCAAAACCGGTTTTGCTACATAATTGATATATAATGCTTCGAAGTGTCATGCGAAGAGGTTAGTTCGTTTATAGCAGTGTGAGGTTATGCCAGCACTGGATAGCGTTTTAACGAGAAACTTAAAGTGAAATTAATAAAAAAAAACGGCCAAGTGCGTGTCGGACTACGCACAATGAAGGGTTCCGTACCAACACCTACAAGTACACATTTAAAATCACTATCCAATACATTGAATCTAAAAAAGTCGTATCTTCATAGGGAATTTACGGCACTTACGACCTTTTGTTTGGGAAAGACAGTTTTTAAGCGAAAACTCAAAAACCGTAAATCCTATATTGTTCAAACCAAAAATCGTTGAAAATATTTACTAATGCACACAACCTCAATTTTTTTCAGAATTTTAAACTTTATAGTTTGAAAATTAGAAGGGGGGGGACACTTTCTATGACTTTGACAGCTAATATCTCACCAACGGTTCACTTAAATGGATAAGTTTTTTAGAAACCTCCATATCATTTAAAGGCCTATCCACTGATACCCCACACTACAATGTGCGTTGAAATTTTTTATCTTATATTTCCCCTAATTTAATATTTTTTTGTAATTTCACACCACTTTTATGTAGCGGTTCATAGAATACACCTTCCTACCAAACTGTGGCTGTGACATACGGACGGACGGACGGACAGACATGACGAATCTATAAGGGTTCCGTTTTTGCCATTTTGGCTACGGAACGCTAAAAAACATAATTAGTAAGCAAAAATATGTTTTTGATAGCTGAAAGGTTTAATACACGATATTTTTAAACAGATTATAAAAAATCGTCCATGTACCCGATGGTACACATTAAGAACTGTACATAAAAAACCTAATTTAATCTAGATCATAACATTGCCTTCGGTTTCCGTTATTGTTGTTTTATTTAATAACCTAGATCATTGCAGCGAGTTTGTTATATGATTAGCCCCCTAATAAATGATTGATCACAGCACTCTATTTAGTTAATTATATTTAATTATAATCACAACAATCTACTTAGTTAATTATATTGCTTTTATAACTCGTATTGGATTAAATGTATACATATCTCTCTACAAGCCAGGCAGTTACCAAAGTGTGTGTGTACGAATTTAAACCGCTGATCCCTAAGATGATGGAAATAGATCTTAAACTTAAACCGCTTCAACAAATATTATTTTTGGTACAATACACAGTATGAATAAGGTTTAGTTTTTGATGTAGGTGGGTATGTATCTTTTCTAAGTGTCAGGATTCAACATTGGTATAAGATATACTAACTTGGGGTAACTAGTCAGATACAAATATAGTTTGTAAGGATATAAAAGATGAACATGTAACCACACCTGCGTATTTTGTGTGGGCTCGTTTCCAATTCTCACTTATGAATGACTTAAGCCCTCGGACAGGTCGTAACTACTAGAAACATGTGCACTTTACGGCCTGGCAGAACAAGTTCGCGACAGTCACGCCACATTCCTAGATAGTCGCCTCGCCGCCCACGATCAAACTGCAGAGCCGCCCAAACTACGAAACCACATATAAAATACATGTACTTACAGTGAATTCCTTCAGTCAGAACATGTGTTTGAAGTGTTAGGTTATGATGACCGGCTACATTAGTACATATAGTAAGTAAATGCGTTATCTTGTTCAGATTTTTATTTCAAATGTTTTGACCCGACAATATATGAAATCAAAGTGAAATAGAACTATACATACAATGTAGAACTATGTATATACTTCCACCGCTTAACGCATTCGCTGCCGCTTCGTGAACGCTTATATTATGCGTTGCCAGCAGTGAACAGCGTAACTTAGCTTATTTGAGCATATATTAAATATTACAGGTAAAAAATATGGAAAAAATAGAAAATACTGATTATCGTTTCCCTATAAATACTAATTCCAACATGATTACAAACAATGCAATTGCACCTGGGGGCCTTCTGATCTCTATTTGCACAAGGAACTTGTTTATGATATTTTACTTTACTTCTGTTTGTTTCTCCTAAAATAAATAAATACTGCATATTTAAGTACGATTACTTACGTATGTTGTTACATTCGAAATTGTCATCTGTACACTATGCCCAAAGTGATCCGAACTTACATTATGCAAGAATCCCCATTTTTACTACCAGAGCCCCTGGTCTAGGCCATAGCTTGTATTGTTGACTCGGCATTCTACAGCGGAAGGCAGAAGTCAAATTTATTCCTTATGGCGGCTATATCTTTACCTTAAACACATGCAATTTGTATCAGAAAGACGAAAGCTTCCCACTCGCTCGCAATATAAAATACAGCTGCATAATCAGCCTATGAAAACAGCATTAATGCGGAACAGCTTTTTTGGAATGGCAACAAAAATATTTAATAAAATACCGAACACTATTAAAAGTTTAGATACACACCAATTTAAAAAACATTTAGTTGCATTTTTGGTTGAAAAATGTTACTATTCAATAAAAGAGTTTTTAGAGCCACCTTCAAGATGTTAATGTTCTTATTAATATATTGTTGTAAATATTTTATTATTGACATGTAATGACTTCCATGTGTAACTATTTCTACGCCAACACTGGCAGGATGTGCTGAACTAAAATAATTATAAGACCCTAAATTGTACCACATTCATAGAAATAAATAAATTGATTGATTGATTGATTGATTGAATACTACGGAACTGAAAAAACTGCCCTAAAATCGAGCGTATTATCTTTACTTTTACTTTAAAACTTACTTGCTTTCAAGGAGGTTAGTTTTCAGTCAGGCTCAATATTCCGAGAACTAAGCTGTTTTTTGGAAAGGTAACAAAGTTTGACTTTGACCAATCAATAAGATATTCCTTTCGTATCACAATGTTTAAAATTTCAAAACCTTTCTGTCAAACCCATATTGTAATAGGTAGTAATTTATCTACCAATAGCGTGAATTACTTACGTCCAAACACTGAATTATATTGGACGCAATATTTTTGATTGTGAAATATTTTGAATACTACTACGCACGTCGATCTAACTTCCAATCAGCTTCGGTCCAGAAGCAACGTTCATTTTAGAGGATGAAAATTATAATTGCAATTATCCAGCTGGTCACCCACCGAAATGAAGGAAGCAATTAGTCTTTCTAATCTTACACACAGGTAACGTAAAGGCTCCCAATAAAGTAGGTATTGTCATAAACTCTTCGAACGAGCTAAAAGTGGGTCTCCCTTTCGTTGGCGGCGCGCCCGGAGGGTGATTCGTTTAATTGTTAATACCATAGTGATCTAAGTGGAGGCAACGGCTTATGTGGGTTAATGAGGTCGCTTCTAATTCATAGAGTCGCTAAAGTGCCCTCCAGTTATGAAAACTCAACTTTAGCAGTCACCGTTACACATTTCGCTATTAGGTAACCATTTACTAATTATTTATATTAAACATAAGATATGTAAATAGAAGGATGATGGTGATGACAAATATGATCAAAACCATAGGTAGTATTTTTTATATAAGTTATTGGCAAATATGTGATAATAGTGGTACTTAAATGTAAGATAGCGAGATAGTGGTCTAAGTATGTGAATAGTGAATCTACGTTGAATACATATACCTACATTAGAGTTACTTTCATATTTACTATTTTTGCTTAAGAAACAGTATTTTTGTTTCTAATTATTCTCTTAGTATGAGTATTATTTTATTTGCGTATATATATATATTTTTTGGTTCAAATTATATGTTTAACCATTAAATCAATAGTGAATCATGCCTAAATTTTTAAATGTATTTATTTATCGACTTGATGCATAGTAATCATATTCACGCTTACCCGACTACCTGTCACAAAATTTAGTCGAATAAGTACTACAACCAAATACTATTTGACTTTACCAACATAATGACAGTAGTAGACAGTTTTGATACAAAATGAATCAGTAGTGTATATATTTACGCAAGTTTTTATGCTTGTCATGATTATGAAGAATTTCAATAAGACCTGCAACAACTTGTGAGATTTTCATCAAACATATTTTTTTATACAAAAACAAGGCTGGCCGGATTGCGCACTATAAAAGTACAAACATCGCTATTACTGAGCCAGTAAGTTTACAACGTCTAAGGCTCGGTTTCATAAAGATCCGCTAGACCTTATATCGGTTTGTTATGTCAAAAAATGTACTGAGTTACTGAAATTTGATCTGTCATTTGGTCTAACGGATTTTTATAAAACCCGGCCTAAAAGTAAGGAGGACTCAAGACTACGGTCCTCCACATGATGTGTGCCAATGTGGCATATTAAAATATAAATATTTATTTGCTGTTCGAAAAGTAAAATATAGATAAATAGCGGCCGCCCGCGTCGTCCGCGTCGATTTTAGATGGTAACAAAGATATAAATGAGGTCTGCTTTTTTCTGTCAGTTGTCTGATGCTGTTAATCTTTTGTGAAAAATTACTCAAAGGAAAATATAAATGTCCGCCACCTTGGATTTGAAAACGGATTACATTTTCGTAATCGGCACCCCGGCACAAAGATGACATCCATACTGATTTTTAAGAAAAATAAATGCCCGCCATCTTGGATTTGAAAATGCATGTCATTTTCGTAACCGGCACCTCGTGGAACCTCGACGATGATACCCATATCGATTTTTAAGAAAATTAAATGTTTGCCATCTTGGATTTGAAGGCCACAGCCATAATAACATTATCTACTATACAAGTATGTAATGTTGTGTTCCTGGAGGTGAGCAGGGTTGCCAGAGTTCCTGAGGATGCACTGTGTTGGGAGCGAGGGACCTAAATTTGTCCCTTCTGTTGTCAACACAGTGTATCCTCAAATTTTATAAAGGGTCGGCAACGCGTACGTGACTCCTTTGGAGTTGCGGGCGTCTATAGGCTGCGGTGGCCGCTTACCATCAAGTGGACCGTAAGCTTGTTTGCCACCG
The DNA here is from genome assembly GCA_963556455.1 of Epiblema foenella. Taxonomy (NCBI): domain Eukaryota; kingdom Metazoa; phylum Arthropoda; class Insecta; order Lepidoptera; family Tortricidae; genus Epiblema; species Epiblema foenella. The sequence goes on from OY747102.1 coordinate 15,044,761, forward strand.
GCATTGTAAAAATCAATGCCATTTTCGTAATCGGCACCCCAAGGGACCACAAAGATGACACCCATATCGATTTTTAAGAAAAATAATTGTCCGCCATCTTGGATTTACAAATGCATGACATTTTTGTAATCGGCACCCCGAGGAACCTCGAAGATGACACCCATATATATTTTTAAGAAAAGTAAAGATTTGCTCCCCGCACAAACTTGGAACCCCCTTTTCACCCCTTTAGAGGAGCAATTTCGAAAAACGCTGAAAGATATTTTTTGTATAAATTTAAACAGAGAGTCTATATCCGAAGTTTTAAATCTCTCACTTCAAAAAAGATTTGCTCCCCGTACAAACTTGGAAGCCCCTTTTCACACCTTTAGAGGAACAATTTCAAAAAACGCTGATGTACGTTTTGTTGTATTTAAACAAAGAGTCTATGTACGAAATTTTAAATGTCTCACTTCAAAAAAGATTTGCTCCTCGTACAAACTTGGAACCCCCTTTTCACCCCTTTAAGGGAGCAATTACGAAAAACGCTGAAATATGTTTTGTTGTATTTGAACATAGTCTATTTACGAAGTTTCAAATCTCTAATTTCTAAAAAGATTTGCTCCCCGTACAAATTTTGAACCCCCTTTTCACCGCTTTATTGGAGCAATTTAGAAAAACGCTGCAATACGCCATTAATGTATTTAAACAGGGAATCTGTATACAAAGTTCCAAATGTCTCACTTCAATAAATAAGTGTTTTCATACAAACATTCATCCCTTGTTTTACCCGCTTAGGGGGTGAATTTCGAAAAATCCTTTCGTATCCCTAGCCTACGTTACAAATGTAATCGACTGTGCAAAAATCAACTCTCTAGCATTAGCAGTTTCGGCTGTGCGTTGATGAGTTAGTCAGTCAGTCAGTCAGTGAGGACTTCTTTTATATGTGTAGATAAATACATAAAAGTAATGTATGTCCAGTAATGTATGACTGACGCAGGCTGATCATGGTGATGATGAAGTTATGTAGAGGTAATCATGCCACGTCCAGGATAGAACGATGTACCTTGCTGAAGATATCCACAACGATGTGCTTAATTTTATAGGGCTAAGAACGTTACTTATGACTGTATTCGAAAGATAATATCTATTAATCTCTGATGAGACATAAAAGTTCATTTCCATCGTACCTGAGAATCCTGTCGATATCAATTTAACTTCAATTTAATTCTCGACTTTTGTCAACCGAATGATAGAAATATCTGATGAAGGGCGATTCTCAGTACACCTATAAAATGAGAAATATCCACAGTTAGCGAGATTTCATTCGCTGCAACTCAAATTCATTATTATTTTAATGTATAGCTTCGCGGGGTGGATACGTAACGTTTTCAAACGTAGGTAATTGATATAATATTACATTATTTCATATCCCCGTAAAAAGCTATTCCTGGATAACTTCACTTTGATGAGAAACAAAATTTAAATGCGGACATTAACCATCTAAATATATATCGTATTGCTCGTTCATCCTGCTCGTAGGGCTAAACACAATCTATTCAACAATTTATTAAGTACGTGTACAATACAACCTGATGACCTGGTAAAGGTGATATGATCATGTTGATGATAATGTACAATACAATACAAATACTCTTTATTGCATACCTCAATTAAAGGACACAGTACAGTACAAAATCACAATGAGTAGAGGCAAACACCAGCCGGTCTTATCGCTAAAGAGCGTTTTTGGGGTTCAGTACCAAAATGCTAAAAAAGGAACCCTTATGGTTTTACTTTGTCTATCTGTCTGTCTGTTTGTCACATCGCTAAATATCTCAAAAACTACTTATGTGATTTGAAATTTGGAATAGTTATAAAGAAGGTTTACCTACATACATAGAACATGACTTTTTTGAATATTTTTTTTTTATTTTCTGTGAAAAATGACAGATAATAGGTGGTTCAAAATTTGAAAGTCTAATTAATATGTCGAGTGGGGTGTCATATGAAAGGGCTTGGGTTGCACATTCTGAAACAATTTTTTTTACGTTGAGTCATTTTTGTTTTATGAGAGAACCATTTCTATACTAAGTTTGTAGTTTAATCACCTTTTCATGTGTTTTTGTTTTATAAATTCCTACAAGATTATGCTGAAAGTACCTTCTTTCAAATAAAGAAAAAAAAAATGAAATCGGTTTACGTGATAAAGAATTATCCTTGAAAAACTACCATGCATACAAAGTTATTCAGTCCCTCAAATTTGTAACAAAAGTCACCGATAGATGGCGCTGTACACATGGCGTCCAATTACCACTCCATGTTTTTTAGATTCTCCTGATTTAATAGGGTTGGAACCGGTACACATCTGTATACGGAACCCTCGGTGCGCGAGTCCGACTCGCACTTGACCGGTTTTTTCTTCAGACAACACTAAGGAAACTTTTAGCATTAAACCTGGAGGTATTTAGTTCATATGTCATGTATGTATGTTCACAGTATAATATGTTGGTATATATTTCTAAATAATGATTAAGTGGCATTTTTCTCTAGAAACTGAAACAACAATTGTAAGGTTGAATGTAGGAAATATTGACTGTTAGAAAAATCAATAACATATTGTATAACAGCAAAAGTACCTCAAGTATATTTTCCGTCGGTCCCCAGCATAGGATCAAGAGGCTTTAGTTTGGTCTAGTTCGAAGGAGAGCACTTCTCGTGGTCCTTACCATGATTAGAGGATCTCATCTCGAATAGCTCTCATGTTATGGGTATATAAATCTGAGCGTAGAAATAGCTGGATATTTTCAGTTGATTTATTCCCGTTCAAGGGGTGATTAGAATTAAACTAAGATGTATATACGTATATACCATACCTATAAAAAGTTCACCGAATTTCGAAGCTTAATTTTGCTAGCAAAATTTAGAAATTACGTTGTTACAATTATTTTTGTTTGGAAAGTATTTACTGATATAACTTTATAAAAATAGTAGATGTTACGTATACCTAAAATTAACAAATCGTGTTACGCACACCCTAGTGCGTTTTACCCTCAAAAACATGGGATAAACCTGTATATAAAAATACTGTCAACTGAAAGGGGTTCCATTTCGTAAATAGTCGACTAAACGTCGATTCCTGTCGCGCCGGGTGCGGTTAAAGTGAGTAAAACTGGTAACAGAGATGTACTCTAGTCGGATCAAACCGGCAGCGACCCCAAATAACAAAACTTGCTGTATTGTTTTCTGGATTTTGAAAAGTTTTGTAAGTTATAAGACTATAATGTAATAAACGAGAATTAGAAACGGAGTTTTGGTGATACGTAAGTAATAAGTGTCAAGCTTCTAATTATCGGATATATAACGACTAGCTACCGATTACTGCAGTATCACATTTTATCCATATTTAAACCTAGAATTACTAGATGTGGCACTGGAATTAAGTTTTATGTGCTCTGCCTACCCCTTTTGGGAATACAGGCGTGAGTTTATGTGTGTGTGCATGTGATATAACGACTGCAGGGTAATCGCTTGATTTTTGGAACGCACTTTAGGAGACATCATGTACAACTTTATATCTTGATAACTGACTGCTATATGAGGCGTCAGTTTATGTATACGACTATACATACCTAATAATGACTATTAGAATGCTTTATCGATCTTTCAAAATAATGAACAATAACCCTGTGAGCTATCGTCAATAATCAATTATTAGCATTAATAATTAGGTAGGCATTGGAAAATCTAATCACGACACGTCTTAAGCCATAATTAAGTTTATGTTGGAATAAGGAATAACAGACGCAATATGTGAACCCAATCATTGTCAAAAACAATTTCAATACAGGCACGCGCGCGGTTTACGCATAAAAAAAAAATTAATTGAAAAGGGAATTGGTAAATTGATTACAAATTATAATTCCGCGTTTTTGATACAATACTTGCACATAATTGATAATGAATGTCGATTTTCGGTCAAAGAAGAAAATTTAAATTTATACCGCCACAGGTGGGATTTGAACCCTGTAATCCGCCCATTGCTCTTAACCAACTGAGCTACCGTGGGTATCCCTTGTGCTGACGAATCTTTCAATCATTACCCTCTTTCAATTAGGGAGTCTCGTGGCGACATATACCGCGAAGTTATTAAAACTTCAGAGTGACGACATTTTTATATATTTTTCGCTTTGATTGAAAATTGTAATCTCGTTACCGGACGCATCCGCTTGACAAAATTTAATGAGTGTCGAGTACACAATACTTGCGATTAATTATGAATTAATTCAAACTTTAACCTTTTTAAAAAAAAACATTGTTCAGTGCATATTACGCTTATCGGATGTTTATGTCAATCGTATTGATATAAAGAAGCTGGTTCAAATGCATATTTCTGTGCATGCATTTATTTTTAACATTTAGTCGATTTTTCAATCGCCAGTTAAAAATATCCGTCATTTAAAATTATCGCTGTCACTTTCTAATATTAATTGAAAGAAAAGACATAGCTAACATTTATCTGACAGACACTTTTACCTGGGGATTTAAAAATCGGCCCTTATTTATCGGGTAAAATTTACTGTTCAAACATTGACCCTAAACAAAAATATCAATGTCCCGGGCAACAAAATACTCGTAATACGTTTTCTCGTGTGATTTCATTTACTCACAACACCAAAGCTTTACATCCTCAAAACATATTTAAAGCCAACCTATTTGTTCACTATAGCGCGAAATAGATCTGTGAAACAATAATTTTCTATCAGCGAAAGAGGTTCAAAGCAACATTCCAATAAAATGTCATTTATTCCGAACGCCACGAAGGCTCCGCCGCTCGAGATCATCTATTGAGAACAACAAGCCATATTATTTATTTATCTATTGAACCATAACAAGATTGTAACATTACAGTATGACACCAAAGCGTTACAATGGTTCGAGACTAAATCTAGTTTTATACATCTAGACACAAAAAACTTTATTTATTTTTCGGCTATAGGAAAACTGTCTTGCTTAATCCCAAGCACTCTCTTCCATTCCGTCATCTGTTTTACTATCCCGATATATTATGAGTATTATGACGCAACACAAACATGTCAATTGTAAAATACCTCCACAAATTTACGGCTGACGCATTGCGCTTGTTGAACAGCGAAAAGGCGTATGGCTCCCGAACTCCGCGGGCGACAAATATTGAGCGTTCACCTGCTACCTTCTGCGTGTTAAGTACTTTTTAGTATAAATGCAAAGTAAGCAAAACTGAGACTTTTGCAAGGCTGAAGTGACATTAGGTTTATATACAAGCACATATACTCAGGACGGATAGTTTTTTATTTACTTCAACTTGATGTACTTAATAGTAATTGGGTCAATCAACATTTTCTTGTTGTTATTCTGTCCCATCAGCGAGGAGACAACAGTAACCGAGTCTCTTAGAAAAATGTTTATAATATGGACTTCAAGTATGCTCAGGAGATGACCCACGTCCGAATGGATATATGCTCATCGCTAAAACTCATATTTGGTAGATTTAATCTCTATAAAATTACAGTTTTAAAGAGCGACTCGGGAGACGTAACCATGGTAACGGGTAACAAAGAATAGTTGATCCACCCAATTACGTATCGCTGTCAAACTGACGTAAGGTAAGGTAAAATTCAATGTCCATACTTAAATTAAATAATTTATTATTTTAGCTACGAGTATTAAGAACAATAAGAATCTTAGCAATTGGAGCATTTTTAGTAATCATGAAAACTACGTTTTAGAGTATAAGAGTTAAACTTACTATGAATGAATAGTCACTGCAAATAAACTGTATAATAAAAAGAATGCGCTGATAAAACTCGATAAGGAAGCGTTGATAAACCACGAGGACGGAAAACATTTCCTTAGACTATTAAATAAGTCGTCAAATACGGAGCAAAAGTAAATAACCGCGTGCTATCTTCTCTTTGAAGATGGACAGGGATGGAACCTAGATCCAGGCACAGAGAAAGCGCAAGTATATAATTGTTTTATTTTATAATTATTTGGTGTCAGTTTTGTGTTTTTTATGTGACTTTCGTGTTACATAACAATGCCTGGGTATAAATTATCTTTTGGTTACTTATTTCATGTAAGTAGCCTAACTCAGTCTTACGGAGCAAAAGTAAATAACCGTGTGCTATCTTCTCTTCGGAAATGGACAAGAATGGAACCTAGATCCAGGTGCAGAGGAAGCGCAAGTCTATAATTGTTTTATTTTATAAATATTTCTTGCGAGTTTTACATTTTCTATGTGACTTTCGTGTTACATAACAATGCATGTGTATTATCTCTTAGGTACTTATTTTATGTTAGTAGCCTAACTCAGTTTTATAGTTTATGGTACGCGAAGCGAATATAATGAATAAAACATTTTTTGAAATAATTGTTTCTTTAATTGGATTGGTTAAAATGATTTTCTATTACTGTATTTATATTGAAATGCCCAGTGTACCATCAAAGTAGTGCCTAAAAATAGGTTCACATAACCATCCTACGGCACAGTTCAGTCAGTATACAGTTTTATCTTATAGGTACTACAAGAATATGTCATTTATTACTTAAATACAAATGTTAATCTTTTTCGTTATCCATCAAAGGACATTTGTCATTCGCATTATATTCACGATGCATTCGTTTAGGACCGTTATTATATTGGGCAATTAATGTACATACATACATAACTCACGCTTGTATCCCATTGGGATAGGCAGAGGCCAAATAACGTCAAATACTACGGTCTTTATATACTTCTTTTGCTTCAATGACATGCATACATGGTCGTCGGTTGGGAGATCTTCTGACCTGGCCTTTTTTCAGTATCGCCGAAATTTGATCAAGATACTCTCGCCTTAGTCGCCCCTTTCCGTAGTTAATGTCCCATACTTAATCTGACCAATGCTTATGTTAGCATATAGCTAATACTTTTATCACAGGGTAGTGCAGTAAGATAGCATCGTGCACCCGACCTAATTCGATCCGCCGACGGCTGCCCGCGCGATCTTGGCAAGTCCCCGACACAGCCCGCCCGACCGTGTTCCAACGGGAAATGTAACAACCCCCTTATCTACACTTAAACATGCAAACTCGGCTGAGGATCGCGACAATTAATTTACAATATCACTGAACGAAGTGCTGATGTGGTTGTCGTTTGAAAATCTACGAATGAATAAATTATTTCATAATAAACATTATAAACATTAAATTTGCTTGACATTTTTTTTGTTTTTTCAATTATGATATTATGCATGCACTTATACTTTTTCTTGAAATACTCTTTTACCCTTTAAGCCGCTATAACTCCCACGATACAGGCACAGTCTAGTGTGGAGGTTTCTGATAAAAATATAAATGAAAGAGATCAAATATTTTTGGTAAAAAAATAATTTTTTACTTTTTTTATTACAAGAATTGTTATCATAATCTTCATAACAGGGAAAATATAATAACAAATTGACAAATATAAATAAATTGATAAGATAGTTCTAGCAACTAATATCAATTCAGAGAACGACCAATAATCCCATAACCCTACTTTGTACCCTATTCGTTATAGTTAAATTATATAACTTATATTCTCATATCTGACAATATGCTCAGTTGAATACATGTACGAATACGACATAGTTAGTATGATTACGCAAATATAAATATTTCCAAAACATGAGCCCGCGTTACAGGGTTGAAGTGCTATAAGTCTGTTTTCCTTCTATATATTTTCGTATAACATATACATGGATATCATAATCCTCCTCTCGGAACTCGTTTCTTGTGCTTAATGGAGCAAACAGAGGCAATGGTCCATCGAGAAACCTTGAGCTTGAACGTGTGAGCTTCGGCCGATAGGTAACTTTGAGCACGTTGCAAAAGATTATATGGTCACGTTACACCGCCTCAGAAAGTGTGATTTCGTTATTCACCCCTGAAGATTCAATTATAGATTTCAGCCATACTTGATTAAACAACGACACATTGTGTATGAAGCTTGATGATGGAAACTGTCATAATCTTACTGAGTTATTTTGACGCAAAGCAGAGCATCCGACGGAGCGCAGAGACGGCGGCGTCGGTCGGAACCGCTTCCGCTCCCGTAACGTTAGCGTAAATTAATTCAATGATCGTCCGCATAATGACTTGCATGTGGCCACCCCTTGCGAGTGCGCCTCTAACTAACGTCCACTAATTTCCACCGCGTTAATGAAGGGAATTCTCCGCAGAGACGTTTTTGTTAGCAGACACACGGCGGAATAAGTAGACTTTTGGCACTGTCACCGCGCAGCGTTAAAACGTTTGGGCTATTAATCTTACCCCGAGTAAATTGCATTTAAAGTTTGTGTTAGAATTCCCTGCATTTTATCCCTGCCGTATAACACGGTTCGAAACGAGATCCCAGCCGAATAAAAACAAAGCTACTCGTACAATTGCCCCTAGTCCTCTTAACAGAATGCGGTGAAGTGGACAAGCCGTGGGTCTACGCCGAACCGTACAGCTCGTTATTTCTCATTATGTTGAAGGGATTTTCATAACAATGTTCGGCGAGTTGTAGTGGGACTGAGACTGCTTTGGGCTACTTAGAGAGCCATTTGCAGAGAGATTGGCCCGACCTACGAGGTAGATTGCAGAACTTTGCAGATAACTTCTCTAAACTTAGAACATTTTGACGCTGCAATACACGGATAAGGTACCTAACGCGAGAGACCGGCTATGGGACGTTTAAACTTAACTTACACTTGTATATTATATTACCTAAACTTCATAAATAAAAACTTTATACTGGATGGCATCCATGCTAAACTGATTGACTGATTGACATATCTAAGGGGTTGAAACGGGGGTCCAAAGTTTGTATGGGGAAACCTTTAGTTAGACTATTTAATTCGAAACTTCACAGGAGTACTCCTAACGATAAATGAGTGTTTCAGGTTTTTTAAGAATTCAACCCCTAAAAAGGGGAAATGTGGTGACAAAGTCTGAAAATCAACATGGGTATTGTTTCTATGGTTTATCGGGTCGCTGATCACGAAAGCAATAACATGTGTGTCGTTTTAATAATGGTTTTTTGTGACGCTAATTACGAAAATGGCATCGATTTTGAAATTTAATATTGTGAACATGAACAACCAAGTCGCAATTCAATCGGTGTAGTAGTTTCGAAGCAAATCGCGGCCTGCTCGCTTTTTTAGAGAGCCGATTACGAAAATGACATGCATTTTCAAATCCAAGATGGCGGAAATTTACTTTTCTTAAAATCGATATGCGTGTTAGCGTCGAGGTTCCTCGGGGTACCGATTACGAAAATGACCTGCATTTTTAAATCCAAGATGACGGCCATTATTTTTTCTTAAAAATCGATATAGGTGTCATCTTCGAGGTTCTTCAGTTACGAAAATGACATCCATTCATACCTACAGGGTGACGGGAAATTCAACGTTTTCCTTGAAAGTTATTCTATAGCTTATTTGCAATGATTTAGGTCCAGTCAACTGGGGGTCAAAACTCATTGGTCAAGTTATTCGAGTTTTTAATGTTATTTTTTTAGAAAACCCGCCTTTCGACCTAAAACTGATAATTGTGAAAAAACTACTTAAATTTAGACCTCAAAAAAGCATTTATTTAATAGCTAAGAAACGACTGATTAAGGAAAATAAAAAAAAAACATGCCAAAACTTTCCAATATTTTACAAAGAAAAGTATTTGAAGACACAAGTTTTTAAATTTTATTCCCAATTTTTTAACACTTCGAGGCCTTACTTAAAAAAAATACGACACTTCGCGTAAAAATAACATAAATTAGTTCCTCAATTCATAAGCTTTCATAAAAGGTAGAATTGGCGACATTTTTGTAATAATTTTTAATAATAATAGCGAAGCAGGTAGGCAGCGTGTCTTCGGCGACGCGACACAAACAAACCAATTAACGGTCATTAGGTTAATTAATTAGAATTTTTGATAATTTTGGTTCCTACGCGGTATTTTTTTCCCTATTTTACAGATGTAGTGAAAAATGATTTTCCTTCGTACTTTATCGGAAAAGTTCTTATTTATCGTGCTCTCTCAATTAGCTTCAGCACCCATCTTACAGCCGTAGGGGTAAGTCGCATCATCAGACCAATATATATATATAGAGTGGCTAACACGCAATTCAAATATTCGCTATAGTTTTGATTATATTTACAGTTTACTTATAAAAATGCCATGCCGAAACCTCAAAAACGGTTAAAAAATTCAGTCCAAGGAATTATATTTACTATATACCTGTACTTCATATCAGAAAATAGCAATAACTCAGAGTATTTTGGCAAAGTTCAACAGCGAATTTCGGACGCAACGAGTATAATATCTAAACCTACAATAAGAAAATTATTGAACCAGGAAAAAGAATATAGAAAAAATAAAAATACCAACACAAACAATATTAAGCTGGGTAGACCACGCAAAAAATTCTATCTAGATCTTGATGATTTTGATTACGCAGTGATACGACGAATGGTTTATAACTTCCATCTAATTTATAAACAAGTTCCAACAATAAGAGCACTAAAGTCCAAATTAATAGAAACGAGGAATTTCAAAGGCTGTGATTTTACAATAAGAAAGATACTATGCCAAATGGGTTTTCTATTCAAGGAAAAGTAGATGGTGTTTTTACGTAGGCAGGTAATAATAATAATAATAATAATATATTCTTTATTGCACCACAAAAAGAAATTGTCAGGTATTGAGTTTTATCCGTGTAATTATTTCCCAATAAGATTAATTATGTTGTACTTTATGTTTAAAAGTGAAGATAATATTTCGTTTCCTAATGACGATAAAACTGAGTATTTTCAAAGAGAAATGGAATTTTACGTTTCTCCTGTTTAGAATCCTGAGTATACTCTAAATCCTGAAATCGAAAAAAAAAATTCCCTATGTTTAGTTTCACTGCGTAACGTTTATCACATACATTTTAGATAGACCGAGTAGAAACCTATCAATGTACGGGAAATTGGGAATATTAATTTTATATCAGAATCAATAAATAGCACCATTTAGCAGAATCAATATTTGACCCCTAGTAAAATTACAACAACGGCCGTGGTACTCGGCTACTAAACTTACTCACTAAGCTTAATTTATAACTTACCTACAAACACACTTACATTTCTGATGGGTTTCTGGCTTATTTCTTCGGCGGAGCCCCAGGCGCAACAGTTGATACCAACGCTAGCCCTTGGAACAATAATTAGCGCCTACCGCAACGTACCACAAGCTCACCAAACCCGTCGTATCCTCAACTTGCCGCGCTATTCCGTAAGCTATCTATCACGATATCACGTACAAACTCAATATTTACTTATTTACATTATAAAATCAATCGCGCTGGTCAACATCAAAATTCGCAAATCCAACCAAAATTCAATGAATTACGCCAGCAAAAGCCGCATTGCTGATAGTTTGACTAACTTATATAGTACAGCTAGACTGTTTCTTAATAGTATCTATTAAATAATAATGGCTTTTATCATGTTTTAATTTATTAATTGGCTTTAATTTATTATTGTAGCTTAAACTTGACTTTTCCAATTTCATTTGACGTGTTTGACTTAGATTTTAATTTTTGCTAACAATATTATATTTATAATTTATACTTGATATTTGTAACTGGACTGTATGTTTGACATAGATTTTAATTTTTTTTTATATTAATTTTAAATTCAATTGGTTGGTGTTATCTGATGAATAAGTTATGATCGTTTCTTGATACTATTGACTGTTGCCTAACATGTAAGTGCTTTGGTGTCATGCACTGTAAACTTATAATGTATTGACTGAATAAATAAATAAATTGCGATGTAATCGTTTTCAAAGCTAAATTATAAGTGTTAGTTTTAACAGCTGCCGTCAAGACACAAAGATTCGTTCAGAAACAGGTACAAGACCGTTTAGCTGTCATTACAAATTGCGTTATTGGGACGCAACAATCAATAAATAATACAATTATTTCCCTGAACAGGGAAAACCTAAAGTAAAATTTACAATTTTGAGGCACAACGCCCAGAATGCCTATTATTATGGACAACTTCAATAAAACATTCCAAGTAAATGTATAATGGAGAGTTGCGTCACATATATATTCATGACAGGAAACACTGATAGCTCTTTCTTTTTTTCCACACAGGTAACAGCAATAATAGGTTTGTAAGTTCTGACATTTAACTGTAATAAATAATTTCCTAGTAAAATATTACCTGCATGAAACGGACAGACATTTTAGGAGAATCCCGTTTCTACTAATGCTATGTGATTCGTAAAATTATTTACTTTGTAAATTAAATATTTTCTAATTTAATTGGGCCTTTGAAATAAGTAAGTAGGTGATAAAATTAATGAACCCGCACACAGTTTTAATGATTTTGTTAAAACAAACCCTCACTCTGCCCGCGCACAACACATTTATTCCATTTCCATCTTCCACTTGGCTTATGATGACATTTTGACATAAAATTACACGGCTGGCCGAGTTAAGGGCACTAGACCGTCGAAGTGGTTCAAGTTTATTTTATAAGCTTTTTACGAGTAGCATAGCAATATAATATTTAACAAAACTCTTTAGGCGCGATTATTATGTCAGAATAAGTAAGTTAATATAACTGAAATTACATACAATATTATATTATAATATAATATTTCCTTGTAAGTTTTAATGACATTATTATTCGACCTTAAGCTGATTCTTGGATAGATGCTACTTGTAAGTAATCTGTTGACATTACAAGTGCATCCCATTTAGGCAACGAATGCTAATATAATTCAAAAATGCGTTAAAGCTTTCCGGAATTGAGTCTCTGTCAAGTGCGTGGAAAATGTGAGCGTAATCTAATTTTTTAGGCGCGAATATGTCTGTAAGGACATGCATTAATACGAGAACGACACATAAATAACACATTTTAATAGGTTTCGCAATGTACGTACATTGGAGGGGAGTGGCGAAGATACATGTATTTAATATTCATGGGCGGCCCTCTACAACCCCTTAGCTTAAGGAGTACGGGTAGCTGATTACCTACTAGCGCTACTAAACATTTTAAGGTCTTTGGAGAGTTCTAAATATAGCTGCGTACATTATACTTCCTATATCAAAATTATATGCCAGTATATGTAAAGTTTGATGTTATTTGTTATGATAAATAAGAAGAGTTTAAAAATACAACACGGCTTTAGATTAAAATTTAAGTTGATGACTCCTTAATGATGGGGTAGGAAATGTCGTGGCCCCGTAATGGTGCACAATTTCCATGAAAGCATTGTATTAAGTCATTATTCCCCCGCCGCAATCAACCCAGCCGGAGCACATCTGAGATAAGGCGTTCTACCGTATGATTTCATAATGTATAGGTTTTTAACACAAAGGGTTTTAAGTATAATTTGAAGTTATGATTTTCACCATTAATCATAATGGTAGAATGTGGCGTTGCACTAGAGGTAATTTTGTCTGTTGTTGCGGGCTAAACATATAATTGCAATTGACATGTGAACTATATGAACTAATTGACATCTAGCAAACATTTTCTGTAGAGCAGACAATATTTGGTTTAACTATGATGACTAGGTAGATGAAAATAATTTTACATTTGTAATTTACGGTAATTTATATGTATTATAACTAGTTATTCTAATAAACTATTCTACGGAGAGTAGATTTTCTAATTACTTCAAAATATTGAACTATGAGGTAATGGTAATGTTTATATAATCAATTAATAAAATAAGTTAGTGTCAATTGGACCCAAAAAAAGGTTACCCTAGATTAATTCTTTATTCAGGTTTGGTTGAATCCAGCCTTAAATATACTTTGGGTATTGGGATCCGAATATATTTACAACTTTGTGACAAAGCACTGTATTTTTCTCCAATGATATATTTTAACCGCGCACTCCTTGTTGTGTTCCAATTCCTAGAGATAAGAATATAAATTAAGAATAAAAACTGTGAAGACTGAAGGAAACGCCCAGTTCTCGACACAATGCTCGGCAGCGTACCTATTGTAAAGCGTTTCGAGAAATCGGTTTCTCAAAAGCGGGGCTCGCCTTTTTGCAATTTAAAGCGGCTCTCATCTAGATTGCATGAATACGAGTATAATCATTGAATACGGAACATTTTTTCTTTATCTGAGAGGCTTGAATAGGCGCCTAAGTGTTCACAATAGATATTTAGGATACACGATACAATTTATTTGATTTTATTACAGATAGCAGAGAAACGAAAATTTTCAACATATATTAGGTACACGCAGACAGTAGGTAGTTAGTATCATGTGCTCAAGTTTTGAATATAACCGTTTTGTCAGACTATGGCAAAACCAAAAAGAAAGGTTATGATTTTTGCAATTTAGTTATATATTTACGTTGATGACCTGCAAGGAAAGCGTTCTCGGCTTTCGCATAATAAATGCCGACGCTTCTTCTTACAGCAACCTCATATGGAAACAAACAGCACAGAGATAAACACTCAAAATACAACCGAGCAGCAGAAGACTTACGAGCCTCCTTTACTCCATTTGCAATCTCTTGCGATGGAGCCTCAGGGACTGAACATAATAACTTCTTAAAAAACGCATCAAAATTAGATGAGGAAATGCGTATTCACAAGTTATACTCGTATATGAACTGAAAGTAAAAGTACAGATTTCAATTACAAGAGCTGTCTCAGTAAGGGTGAGAGGTTCGAGGAGATATATAAGACCATTTGGATGTAAAGATGGAGCAGGAACTCTATGAAGACCAGATCTTCTAAACTCCTGGACAAAAAAAGCATTACAGTGAAGACAGCTGATATTACCCTTAATGGCTGATTATGATGATCCTTGTAGTATTTAAGACCTTTTATAACTTTTACCTGATTAAAATAACATATAAAATTGTATTTATGTTGATTGTCACTAGTGTATTCCGTTTTCGGTAGGACTTAGTCATACCGACACTGCCAGTATAAAACACAAGAATGTATTTTAGGTGAAGACTATATTCTCGATAATAAGTGAAACGTCGTAGAGCCAAGTCAGGCATTGTTATTAATCTAAATTTGCTTAAGTACTAAATAAATTTTTGTGACTTGGCACAATAGTATATAGTTTTAGGTAGGTACGAAAAAAATCATGAAGGAGGTAAAGTTGTGTGATTCTCAAGTCTCAAAATTTTATTTAGTAAGCAAATAAAAATTAATACCAATGCCTGACTGTAATACGACTACGTAATATCTCACAACTTTTTACGCTAAAAGAGTTTCGAGACTTGGCCTAATTTTACATGGATATAGTATTCAAAGTGTACAGTTTTAATGATACCCTATCTTTGACTGGTATCTGGCATTTGGCGCCACTCGAGACGCGTGGGCGAACTGGAGGCTGCGAACCAATCGCTAGTCGGTGATTAACTGGCCGTGCATAGCGTGCGGACCTTTCGAATGATTAAATGCAATTAAAATTCGTTTTATAAAAAATCGTATCTGACGTCAACTAGGTTATCTTTTGACTGTTTGATGCCGAAATTAGTGCAATTGAACACTTGTGTACCGGTCTTTCAGTGGCAGTATATTAAAAAACGAATTATCGTGATAATTATATAGTGCATTACTGCAGAGGCCGATAATCCCTGTTCGCGCCGAGGCTTATATAGTGCTTTTCTCAATGAATTTGCAGCAGCTGGCAGTCGGTGTCGTCTTTTTTTTGCGACCCGGCGCGCCCCGAAAACAAAAGACGATCACTTCATATGAATGAAATTCCCATATGGAACGCTCGTTGCACCACACGTGAAACATGATACTGCGCAGCCATAACTTACATAACGTAACTTAATGAATATAAATTCAACATTTCATTGCATGATTGAAAATTGTTATAAAATCTGTTAGTTTTTATTAGTTTTTGTATCAACCAATTTTAACTATATCTTATAACAATGCGACGAGCGATGCGGCACATCACGTGCAGTATGGACTAACGTAGGTACCAAAACAATTCCTGTCAATACCTACATACATCAAAAACGCGTTTTCAGACTCAGACCACTCATGTATTTAACCACGGGAATTGTCACGTGTTGATCGTTGAATAAATTTTAGTCCCCAACATACGAGTTATCCGATAATTGTCCAATAAATACTCGTATTATCATATCCCGAATGACGCTTTAATAATTTCTGTGAAATGGCCATAAATTTTCTATCTTATCGATACCCATTTAAAGCATGGCAAAAGCTTATTTTTTAGCCAGTATATCCATCTGTACTGCGAAGTCGTAATAAATGTTGTAAAAGTGAATCTAATTATAATTAGGTAATAATTACTTACTAAACATTTAAAATTATGTTTGACTGAACTGTAAAATCTCCCGCGTAAGAAGAGAACAAGCTTTAACTAACTTCATCATAAATTATGCTTTACTTACATAATATAGTATATAGGTAACAAACACGCCTTTGCAGCTATTAAGTATGGAGTAGTCTATTCTTCGTCTAAGTAAGTGTACATTTTACCATTTACACGACCCAGATTCTCAAGAGGCTTGGCGCCACTTAGATACCTATATCTTGTATACAGTAAAACCAATTACAGAGCCTGCGAGTTTAAAACGGAAAAGCTAGGTTAGACGAAGACGTTATACATTGTGTACACAAAAGATTTGTGTTTCGTAGCGTTTTAACTCGTTAGACAGGTGAAACAATTCATCCTTATAACCCAATCATCTCCTGCGGCTTTACTAATGAAATCCGGTTTGAAGGACCATGAACATTTATTCAACAAGTTGGCTATTAACAAGATGTGTGGAAAAAGAAGTTATTGTGCCATAGTTTAACTATTTAAAATATTTGCCTTTCGCTGCGTTACATATTGTACTCGTATGTTGGGACCCAACAATACGTGAATGTATATTTTCCCGGCCTAATTGCTGAGCGTGGGCTAACGTCGTATTACAATTTATTTTCATGTCGCGTGATTTATGATTGCTTTCATGTGTGAGTGGTAATTTATTCAATTAAAATTTAATTTTAGTACAATAGAGGTTTGTGGCACCGTCACCTAGTACAAACTACACTATAACAAACGTGTGGTCACGCCCTTATACACACGTCTGTACTAACCTCCTTACATTAAGGCTCGGTTTTATAAAGATCCGTTAGACCTTATGTCGGTTTGTTATGTCAAAAAATGTACTGTGTTACTGAAATTTGATCTAACATTTGTTCTAGCGGATCTTTATAAAACCCGGCCTCACTCAATCTCTTACTCTCATACCGCGTGCGCCATTATCAAATAGTCCGATTTCACCTACATCCGATAAAACATCTGAGTCATCGTGAGTAATTTTACATCCTGCACAATTTTAGTAAATCACAGTGCCCTGAAAGTCTTCAAAGATTACAGATTTATTAATTTTCTCTTGCTCGCGTTATTTTAGCAAGATTATCAATGGGTTTGAAATATTTTTAGGGTTCCGTACCTCAAAAGAAAAAAACAGAACCCTTATAGGATCACTTTGTTTTTCGTCTGTCTGTCTGTCACGCCCCTTTATCTCGGGAAGGCGTGAAGGTGTGAAGGTATCGAGTAGAAATTAAAACCTTATACTAAGGTCTAGTCCCTTAGCTGTCACAAAATAAAACTTCTAAGTTAACGTAAAACAAAGATACCGGCGTTTATGTCGCAAATAAACGTATATTTCGACCCGTCCCGTTGACAGAGAACGATGAAATTTATCAAATAATATCGTTATATACTACAAGTACAGGGGAAAATCTTAAACTATAAATTTGTAATAAAATCATATAAAATATCTTACCTAATATGATACTACATACGAAAGTTATGATGTTTGAATATTTGGATGTGTGTTACTCAATCACGCAAAAACGGCAGAACGGATTATGATGAAACTTTTTATATACAGAGTTTTTAGCCTGGATTAACACGTGTGATATTTTTTGTCCCTTAAATCTTCCCTCAAATTGATAAATTTGGGGGTGGGAGTTAAACTTATGAACCAGACCAGAGTCATGTAGATATTTACAATGCCTGCTGACGTACAGAAAATTCGATTCAGAAGAACCAGTATAAGGCTGACCTCCGAATATGCACATATTTGTCACGAATCTTAGGGTCATCATATAATAAGGACGTATAGCGAGGTGACTCTATAGACAGTTGTCAATATCATTGGCATAGACGTGTTGTAATAAACGCCCCTTAAAATAAAGATAAAAAAGAAGAGAGATTAATTTAAATAAATTTAACCTAGTTTGGTACTTATTTTGGCCAATGTGAATCGTCAGTGGTAGAACCCTGTATTGTTGTGTACCGTAGAAACCCATGCTCTTTAATGTGAATGCTTGTCAGACCTTGGACTCCCCAACTACCTAGAAACCTAGCTATGCCTAATTTTGTTCTACTAAATCTACTACTTTTTTCTACCAAGTGCAACTTTTCTACCATTTCTACTAAAATTCTCCAACCTTCACAACAGCTACCCTAATGCATTTTACCTACATTTTTGCTCGTTAATCTTATAATAATATTAATGATGATGGTACTAAATCTCCCCACGACAAACTTTAAAATTGAAATACTTTAGTTCTAGGATTTTATTGAAATAAATTAATGGGATTTAAATTGGGATTAAATAAGTTGTAATGATATTTAGCCTAAGTAGGTATGTCAAGTCGAACGTACGTATGTTTCGAACCTAGTATACAGAGATGTGCTAACCCTATCATATTAGGATCATTTTGCAGGTTTGTAGGGATTATGAATAATTTTGTTATTGGTATAAGGTCGGGCCCCTCCATCCGCCCGAGAGATTGCTATCTCTCTCTGTTATTAAACAGAAACCAGTGGCTCTCGACCCTGACTGGACAAGCCCCCTCCAATATTTTTAACACTATTCGGAGTGTAAAACAAATGTCAAAATGTCAAATTAATAATATTATGGAGAACTATGCCGAGTTTATTCATCCGCATTGTCCCAGGACGCAACGAGCAAACAACCCTTTGTAGCTCTCGGGCTTAAAATTTGTTTTAGAAAAAGATTACCATATAATTATAGCAATTGAGTCTACTAGTACTTCAGAATTCGCGCTGAAAGATAAGGTGAAATACTGCAAGGCCTTATCTTTGGACATAAGAGTAGTGGACCGCTCAGCCTGCCACTAAACCAGAACAATCCCATATTTCTGGGAAGTCCTGCTATCCTATTGATTACAAATAATATTATACCTTGCTAAAACTTCTACCCTATTCCTAGTAAATTGTATGACTTAACCGCTTGATGAACCTCCTATCCACGTGAATTAACCTGATAATCGAAAACCAGATACCTAGATTGTACCTAGTAACCACTACATAACCCAAAGTGCTCGATAGCTATTTAACCGCGTGAACCATTCTAAAAGTTAAACCCTAGGCTTCTAGAACGCCCTTAATATCCGAACTATCAGTTACCTCGATAAAATAAACCCTTAAATTCCAAACCTGTTACCCCTAATTCAGTGTATGAAGTTAAATCTAACATTAACCCCAGGAGATCTAAACTAGAAACTAAATTCCTTACCAGATTTAGTTTCTGAGAATGCGTATTTCCTAACTAAGCTCTAAAGAGTTCAGTCGGCTAAACTGAGAATTGCAATACTATCAGCCTGTGTAAAGTTGTTCCCCCCCTTGCGCCCGAGGGCATGGCGGCAAGAGTAGAACGCCCTATTGTGTATATAATAGAAATATATAAATATATTTAATAAGACCTTTCTCCAAATACTGCACAATTTCAACGAGCGAGGAGCACCCTCTATGCTGACCCAAACTATGGCAGCCTCGTTTACGTTGCCAGCTGGACATTGTGAGAACGTGAAGGATAGATCGTCTCCTGTGTTGGTAAAAAGGAGACGTCAGGCCACCTTCAGACCTGATAACTACTAAGACTCTGAATCATGCCCATTGGCACCGTTAGGCGGGTATGACTCCTCAGGTATACTGTAAACCTGGACAAAGTTCTGGCTTTTAAACTTATTGAAAATATACAAAAACCCCACTAATTTTACTAGTTATAATGCCAAAAAGTGATCCCTCATGTTGGGGAGAAAATCCCTCATAATGACGAACCACTCTTATGCCAATAAATTCACCCACCAAGAGATTTTACTGAGCAAGCCAGAGACCTTGACAGTCTGAGTGACGAAATCTAAGTAAAAGTCCCTACCGCCCCGCATGTCCTTTTATACCCTCATATCTGCGACAAATGCGATAAGTGCGATAAATACGACAATTGCGACAAGCGCGAGAAATGCGACAGTTGCGACAATTGCGAGAAGTGCGATAAGTGTGACAAGCGCGATAAGTGCGATAAATGCGACAAGTGCGACAAACGTGACAACTGTGACAGTGTACCTACCTACTGACCGGCCGGCCCTTTACATAACAGAAGGTCGCAACGACCCTATCTTGAACCTACTTTAGGCTTTCATTCATATGGTTGAATTTTGAATGTTGAGTGTTTTATATTAGTTGGCAAACGTAAAATAACAGAAGGTCGCAACGACCCTATCTTGAACCTACTTTATGCTTTCATTCATAAGGTTGAATTTTGAATGTTGAGTGTTTTATATTAGTTGGACGTGCGGTAAACGTAAAACAAAAACGCAGCGCGCATCAAAAGCAACGCGGCAAAAGAAAATGGGTTGTAGTTATTATTGTTAGATTTATTGATATTTTAGGATTCCTTTTTCTTAAATAATTTAATATATTAAGCTAGCATTATTACAGGCACTCAGGAATATTTATTTTATTCCTTTACTCTAAACATTCTACTTGATATAATCTCTAATTAGCCAAGACAAAGAATCATCTAAAATTTACGTAAGATGCACGGTAGTTTCTCCGCCAAGACCTCTAAATACTTATAATTACTTAATAAATGACTCAAAGTTATAAAAGTGAATTCTACCCACCATCTCTTGGAAAATTATTTTAATAAGAAAGTGACAGAAACAGCTAGCTGCATTCTGTTACAGTGTCATTTGAAGCTAAGGAACATAATTTTACACAATTAAATTGAACATAATTTTACACTTCGATTCTTATTGTGGCTAAGATAAAGCAGGTTTTTGCATTATTTAGTTTTTATTTTTACGATCGTAGTTACAAATAGAGTATTACGCTTCTACTTGATTATGATGAGCTATTATTTTGACAGATTTAGTTCGTATATATGGGACTCTGATATTACAAGAGCTAAATGATCTCCAAACCAAAACGACTTATTTCAATTAAAATCAACGCATATCAGCCCCTAAAGTTCTAGCAATTACATGCATAATCGCATGAAAAATAAATGATTAGAGTTACATAATACACTGACCCATAGCCTCTAAAGCGCTTGCGATGTAAATATAAGCCAAAACATGCTAACCCATCGAGCCGTAATAATTTTAATTTTTAATACTTATAGGAGATTAAACTGATTGCGCTTTGATGTCTGCCTACCGTAGTTGTTAAGAAACTATGGGTCAACTACAATATATGGAGTTGTTAGTGCTTGGTTTAAAGTCACAACAATGACTTGTGACGCTGTGCCCACGACGTTAAATTTGTATTTTGTACATCGCGCTATTAAGATTTTTCCTGAATTAAATGAGGTCGGGACGGGTACACGACCTGTGTTCGGAACCCTCGATATTCTTATATATTTTTGATTCCATTGTGTCAATTTTCATTAAATGAGTCACACCATTTAAGAGCTATCTACTCCCGTTGCATATTACTATAAACAAATACAGACTTCTCATTTTACAATCTTAAACCCTCTTTATTCAATTGTTTGATGAAACCTTATTAAAAGTGTCCTAAACAATATATATCGTTTACAATTATTCTTATGTTAGGCGTATTATTCCAAAAAAAGCCCTGCTCGTATATTACTTCTTACAAACCGTGCTAAATGTGATATGCAATAAACGTTTGATATTTGATATTTAAAGCTGCCTTGGCGCCCTTTGTACAGGCTAGGCATATAAGAGACAGACGAATTTGATTCGATAGAATTTAAATTTAAAGACTTAGTAAATATTCTGAATGGAAATGATTGCAACATACGAGCCCTTTTCGTAGCGTTTTTCATAATATATTTCGCAATTCCGAGGGTACTTTACTGACGGGTCGAGTTTTCCACTTTTACTGATTCTGATGTATGATAATGCACGCATCATACTCACGTCGCATTTAATGATCTATGGAAAAATTCATAATAAGTCATTTGGTCAACCAATATTATGGTTTTTGATGGTTAGTTGATTTTCTGTGCCGTGTAACATGTTTTTTGAAGCCAAATGTTAAAGCCTAGATTATATAAGTACTTAAATAAAGTACGTGACAATTATTTTAATAATTTATCACTTAATAAAGTAAATTAAACTGTAATAAAACTAAATTCTACTGAGACTTTTTGGTTATTTTCAAAATAGTCGACATTATAGCGTTTTGAAGTTTGATTACTTAAAATATTATGGCACAAATAAAGCAAAATGCTATATTTATATACATTTTTGCTACTTTTTTTTAAATACAAGCTTAAATGTAAGAGCTAATCTAAATATTACAGGAAAGAGTTGTTTTCTTCTAAAACATACGGTATTTATATGTTTTTAATGGTACCCAATAGTACCAAATAGCCTTAAAATTGTGTTTTTCGAGTATTGTTTCTCGCCTCGTGTTGCTTTAATCGATATATTTTTTGTTTCTATTGTCTGTGTTTAGACCACTGATGATCCGTTAACAGTTTTAAATTATAATTTAAGCACATCAAAATGCGTTTTACATAAAAGGCCATTTCTCTAGTTTGGCTACATGATGACAAAATATGATACATGGATAAAATATAATAAAAAATAAATAATTTTGAAATACAATAGTGTTATTTAATGATTTAAATAGTTTGTATTTATATATTTAATATGGAGTGAAAATAAAAAATATATTTTTTTTTTACATTTAACAGCTGTGCGGGGGTTAAAAGTCTAAATCTAGAATTTTTTAATTATTTTTCCTGTAATCTACAGAATACACATCAACTTTTGAGCCTTATTACATTGAGGTACTCCAAAAATCGTGATTTTCGACCCACCCTAATGTTTACTCAATATAGTGCATATTATGTATTATGCTGAAGCAGTTATGAACAAATTTGGCGGAATAATTACGCTGATAGTAAGTAACAATCGGGCCATGTCTTACACAGTTAGTGTTGAGATACGGTAGCCCTGAGAGCCCATAGCATCAGCCGCCGCAATCTGCACACGTCTTGCCGTATTACGTGTTTACGGCGCCGCGGAGCGCTTCAACATCGACTTGTACGCCAGAACAACCGTAACAGCTATTAGGATACCACATTATCGTAACCTGATTTATTATGCTGTATTCTGAATTCGTGTTAAATTTCTAAAATTATTTGGCCACGTACATATGAAATAAGGTAAATCAATGTAAATATTTGTATGATTGACATTTGTTGTAAATCAATATAAAATGATGCGAGTGTATAATTATTGTTTAATTTACTTTAATATTTTTGTCAGACCAGTCGAGCTTCTCCTTTTCTTCTATATGACTGTTACTTATTTGTCACGATCTTAACTTTGAAACAATAGAGAAAATCTTTTTTTATTATTAACAGCAGACTGTTGAAAGTTAATATTACGTATGAAAAATAGATTCGTACTATATATACTAATTACGGTAGCTAATGCGATCAAAAATGCTTTCGACTCTAACAAAAATTTACCTAGAATTATTTAGTGCGCTTTTGCTACATATAACTCGGTTTTAACGTCATCAGAAAAGTCCTAATCAATCCAACTCTAAACTAATTTCAATACGTCCATGGCTCGTTCTGAAATGGAGCATCTGATCGGCAATTTCACGTATACTTAAGGATTTGCGCTGGTTTGGGATCATCGATACTGATTTATTTACCACCCTTGAACCCATTTTTCTCTTCTCGAGAAAGCTATGAAGGTAATTTATCTTTAAGATTATTTTGCCTAGCCAGTCTACATTTCGTAAAAACAGAGAGCGGCGACGGATAAAGTTTAGAATTGACTTTGTTACGTTCCGTACACAAAAGGCATTTATATACCGTTGCCAAGTTGTGTTGGAATACTAGCATAGATACAGTATAACTCTTTAATATCTTTATAATGTACATTGTACGTCATAGGTACATAGCAAATCAACTGAAACTTATGTGAAGAAAGTATGTATACCTCGAAACAATTAGTATCTTATATGTAGCTTAGACTCGTTAGATACGTGTCGTGCGGTCGGCTAGCGTTGGTCACAAGACCACACAATGGCCATTCAGCTGCTATATGTGATTGACGCCATGATATTGCCTTATATTAGGTACGAACGTGCACAACTCATAGAATATCTGTATCAATTTGACTTAGTCTTTTTAATTTAATTCGCCATTTATAATTTTGTGACGATAGAAGTAACCTAAATTTTCATAAAAACGTCGTCGTTCAAATCGTCATACAAAGATCTTCGAGATTTCTATTAAGGTAATGAATTACAATGCAAATGTTCAGAAGAATCCAACAAAAGGCTTTTCGGACTAAATCAGTCATAACTTGTTTTGTAACTTCTAACCATGTAGGTCTGATTTCACAAATATCAAACAAAAATAAATAAATAGCATGTTCAAGTCAAGAGTGAATAGGCTATTACTGAACCAGCGAGCTACATCTTAGGCCTTGTCATCGCTTTCCATCAGGTGAGACGAAGGCCAATCGCTGTTCAATCATTCATAAAAAAATACCTACTTAGTTTATAAATAGTGTTCTAAAAATAAGCTAGTTTATAAAACATATGTATTTAGTTAATGATATCACTTACATTAATTATTTGCCACGCCATTGCTAAAACAAAAACTAAATAGTATAACGGAAAGAAAATTGTGTAAGTAGTGAAATATGAATATTATTTAACATTTTTACAATGATTTATTTTCCAAAAAAGCCTAAACAATGTCAGAACGGTTAGCAGCGAATTTTCTCTGAAATACGAGTAAAACATGTAACATCCGAAAGTACGATAAGTCTTTTTTTGTTACACAGAAGTTGAAAGTGTATTGGTTAGGACTTACACCCGCATGGCTCTTCCGTGGCGTTGCCGTGTTCAAAGGTTCTTTTATATTCTCTTACATTGGTTCGTTTTATAGCATTGAAACTTAAGATTGTAGTGACGTAATTTTACTATAGGTAATGTAAAAGAGTGCCAATTTCCTGTTGTTAATATACGACAGCGTGTAAGATTGGAGGGTTTAGTCCGATATTTTGATTCGAAATTTGAGTAAATGGCTAAGTGGGCAAAATTAATACCTGTTGAACCAATTTTAAAGTTATATCGTAAATTAAATTTATTATTAGGTATTAATTTTCGACTCATTAGCATTTTTCAAATGGTTATAACAACCAAATAGTTTGAAATTGCGATGTTAACATCAATTTCGCCATTTATTAGAGTCAAAACCATTATAAGACCTATGGATTAAAGACCAATCCTTTTTGTGAACATATCATAGTTTTTAAGGCCTTTTAAGTTCTAAATTTGTTGCTGGACTCAAACAGATATTATATTACCTGTACTATACAAGGCAACAGATAGTATATTACCTGTACCAAATATCGTAATTTTTCAAGAAGTGTTAGTACAAAAAGGAAAAAATAACAAGTGAATCTACCTAGCGTGCCTACATACGAAACGTTACGCAATCGACCTGCCTTCTGTAATGTTTTATTTTTGATTTTGACCATTATGAGCGAGTTGCACCAACTTAGGATTACATACCGATCAACGTAAAATATGGCGCCGGCAGCTGTCATCCTATAAAACTTGTCAAACTTTCGATGCTAACAAATTTTAACGAACGCCGCTTATACGTTACAGTTGCAACCCACCCTTAATGGCTATTGGCATTGCTTTGCGGATAGACCGCTTTGAGGTAAGTGGGCTCACTGAAGTTGTTTATTTAGCGTTGCGAAATGTGTCAACTAATACCAATATTGTGTCCGAGAGTGATTGCTCACGTCTCACCTCTAACCTTTGTCGGCTGTATGCATATATCGCTCTTTATCCCAATCTGTTTTCACAAGCCCTGAGGATTACTCGTTTGATTAGGTCCATTGATTCCAAGAAGTTTGTTATTTATCAGTACTTACTACTAATTCAATTGCGCAATACTGCTTTTTTTTATTCATTAAGAGTCGATTTTTCAATAGTCCAATAAAATTATCCGTCAGTTAAAATTATCGCTGTCACTTCCAATGCCATAAGAAAGAAAAGGACAGCTAAAATTCATCTGACAGACCCATTTATCTGGGGATTGAAAGATCGGCCCTAAGTAATAAGTTGCTACTTAACCATCCTTAGAATATTTTCTTCGTGTGTAAAATTGGCCCGCCAATTTAATTGTAGCGGTCAAGGTTACACTCGTAACTCAATTATTACCCGAGCTTTATACATTTTAGGTTTTCAATAGTCCTCGTTCCGAAAACATGTGTAAAAATATTTATATAAAAATGGTTTCAGCAACAACAAGCAATTGCCAATCTTTGTTATTGGCATAGTTTCAGCAGAGGTATAGTTGTTACAGCTAGTCGTAAAACTACACATATTTAAATTTATCAAAATAAATAGAAAATGCCAGTCGCATCAAGTTCGTATCATAACAAAACTCATTTGGCGACAATTAACATATATTAACAAACTTACTTCGACATACAAATATTATATTGTAATTAATCTGCTGCCGCGTGTCTAGATTATCATGAACATCATGTTGTGAATCATGTTGAAAATCGTCAGTCACCATGCGCCATCCCATACTAAATTAATTTTGTATTAAGCAGTACCGCTGCTAACGACTGGCCGCGAGTGCCGGGAGGTCGCAGGTTCAAATCCTGCTCGGTGCCTAAGTTTTATAATTACTCCTTTATTTCTAAATTTGTAGTTTCCGTTAGCAGCTTAATATAAAATTAATTTCGTTTTATCTACATAAGACTCAAACTTTTGGTAATTCCCAACAGTATTAGCAACTTCCAGGATACTATTATAAAAACATAAATATCAAAAATGACTGATTTTGTGATATCTAGCTCCGTTAACGTTGTTTTTTATGCGTTTTTACGAGTCCGATTTAAAACTGGAAACGTTAAGGATCATGACAGGATTAAAAAAAAATACAGTAATATTTTATAGTAATATTTTAGGAAATGTGTTTTTTGTCTGCGAGTGTAGATCGCAAGTGAGAAGTATTCATGTGATTTACAGCGTTTTACGTAAGTTTATAAACATATGTACATTCCTAAAGATTCAATTAAGTCCACGTGTGTAAATTTTTCCAAAAATATATACAACAAAATATTTAATTTTAATTTGAATGCTTTGTCATGCACATATTTTCCAAATAGACTGTACTATTTTAGATTTGTAATTTAGATAAGTAGACATTAATACTTTTTTTCAGTATGGTCGTCTAAGTTTGTCCATTATTAAGGTATACAAATTGAGAGACCGAGTGAATGAGATCTAGCTATGTAGATCGATTGTATACGCCCCCGAAACCCAACAGCAAATTTCAACCGAAATCAATAGCGCCGTTTCAGAGAACCCCGAAATAAATAACAAGAATTGCTCGATATATTAGATACCTGCAAAAATATTTATTTGTATTCAGATATTCCTGATATATTCAATTTAACCTTAAACGGTACAGAATATTGCCATTTTCCATTCTGAGATATGGTAATCTAATCCAACGCTACACTCCGACGTATTGTTGTTGGTATTTGTCGAGGCCTTGCAATGGAAAGACTTATATGCAAACACGTCAATGAGATTGCTCTTTAAATCAAACTCACCTAAAATATTTGAATTCCGTATTCATTTTTCCGCAGTGTTTGCGGATCACATATCACATTGCCTTCCGGTTTGGGTATGCGGTGTGATCCGATATCCGACTCCGAACAAAATTGCATTTTAAATTGTAACTCATTTAGAAGAGTTACTTATTTCGACACTGATATTTAGAGTTTAAAGCTAAGTGCTGACCTAAGAGCCTGAGTACGCTACATTGAAGCAGATGTATTTATGTAATATTTATTTCTTTTTGAGCAATTTGAGCATGCCTTAAACATCAACAAAACTTTAAAATATTGCATTTCGAAAATAAAATTGACTACACTATACAATATTCTGGTTTTGTTTTTCCTAAACGATAAAAAGGTATGTGCAATTTTTTTGTTAGGTATGTAGGCATCGATTACATCGTGCCAGCGCTATTAGTGATTGATAAACAAGTAAAAGTTGTCGGTCCGCGCAGGAGCCACCCGGCTTCGGCAACAGCGCACTGTCAACATGCGGGGCCGCGCGTAAACACAACTCCGCGAAAGCCAGACCCAGCGCTCTAACTTATTATTTACTAAGCGAAGACTTTGCTTTAGACTAAACAAGCGAACTCCTGCCAGCGACGGTCGCATTCACTGGTGCATGCCTCCAAACGTTGAATACATTGTAATGTTCCGATCCAAAGGGCTTTCATTAGCGGCCGCTCAAAACGGTCCACAAAGCAGGGCATTACTGCGTGGGATACCTCCTATCGGATTAATGTTCGCCATGATCTGTTCTTGCATGAAATGGAATATAACTAAACAAAATTAAAAGAAATGACATATAAATAAAATGTAATGATATAGAAGTACATTTTACAGGAGTCATGCTGTTTATATTAGGTCAATTTCGTTGTACAAATCCATCAGTGGCATCTTAAATCATATTGCATATTATACTATTTCACATAGTCCTGACACCACCTCAGTATTTTAAATAAAACAAACACCTGGATTATTACATTCTCTAGGTAATAATATACATCACTGCAAACCTATATAAAAACAATTTTACATCCTCATTACAATAACGGTCCTAATAGTACCGATCGGCCTAATCAACGTGTGAATTCACTGTTTTCGTTTTTAATATCGCGTATGTTCGAAATCCGTACGGTTACTCCAGTACCAATATATGCCATAAAAAAACGTGGATAAATATCGGACACTACTCTATTTATACGGCCGTTAGGATGTGTCAGATATACATATTTGCAGCTATGCTATGTAATAATAACTCATTAGTCCGTTAAAAAAGCAGTTACTCCAACCAAACTCCTAGTTAAAATGATTGCATAATTTGCATATTAATTACACTTTTGCTAAGAATGTGTACCTATAGACAAAAAACTTGGTGTCTGTTGAAATAAATACTTAGCCTCTGATAAAGCTGACATTACCGTACCTGTAACAATAAAGAATAATAATTAGTAAACACCTCTATTACTTCATCATTTTATACGTTACAATAACGAAGCCCCCGCAGCATTGTTACAAATAAATCATGTCCCTACCCACCACTCAGTAGGCGTGGAACAAGGAACCTCCAGATCTTGACATCATTATATTATTATTCGTCTAATTATTGATGGCATCATTGACGTCACTCGGCTAGGTTACGAACGAATGGGAATGAATCATCGAATTTAATTTGCTTGGCTTCTTCCTGTAAATTATGATTTTTAAAAATATTTTTAACAGTAAATAGTCTGAATTTATATCTGAATGACTCGTCATATAAGCAGAAGGAAAATATACATGGGTGGAAGTTACAAATGTCTAAATAATTGTAACAGTTTCACTGAACGTGGCTGTCAAAGTCAAAGTTATTTATTCTTCAATTTAGGCATATTACAGGCACATATGAATGTAAAAACTAGTACCGGTTCGTAAACCTCTGCCTCGAGAAGACCCGGCATAAACTGGAGAGCAATATACAATATATATATAAAATTACAGTAGAAAACATTTATGCATATTTCTGTGTTAGATTACTTGTGCAGGACGCTATCACTGCCAAACATCCCTATCCATGATGTAATCCTTTACCTAATAATATGCTTTTGAAATAAGTGTTTGGTTTAGAGATGGGCGCCGCGCCGGCGCGCCGCCGCCGCCGCCGACCAATCCCGCGCCGCCGCAGCCGCCGTTTTGAATCGGCCCGAACAGCGCGGGTCATTCCACGGGCGTTTCAACCGCCGTCATTTCTTAGTTCCAAATATTATAGAAATAAGTAAGTTAAAATAAGACTTACTCGATTACAACTGAAAACATCTACGAGCACAATATACCGTTGCATCAAAACTAAATTCTTGGTGTAGCTTATTTCTTCAATATTTAGAACTGGGGACTGACGGTGGTTGAAACGTCCGTGAAATGACCCACTTGGGATGGCTGTTAGTCAGTTGATGCCAAAAGTCGGGCAAGGGAACCGAATCTCTTCCGGCATTTTGTCGTCGGACATGAGGAGAAGACACAATGGTGTATGCTCATTGCCGACGATATTGTCCTTGTCTATGAATAGGGCCTCGAGATCCAGAGCAGACTAGAGCAGTGGCGGCAAAAATTAGAGAATGTTGGCTTGAAAATCAGTCGATCTAAAACTGCGACCCTGTTCTGCGATTTTGGCGGTCGCTCCAATTATGCGCCCATAGAACTCATTGGCGTGACGCTGCTGGTCTGCTCTGATTTCCGATAAGTACCTCGGTTCACTCATACAGTTTAATAGTGATATTGACCTTGACACTTAAACCGAATCAGCGCAGGATGGATGAAATTGCGACATGTCTCGGGAACAATATGCGACGCCCGAATGAAAAAAAACCCTTCGATTGAAAATCTACAAGACCATTGCAAGACCTATCATCATGTATGGATTCGAATCTTGGGCTGCAAAGATGACGGATGAAAAGAGATTGCATGTTTGGCAGGACATATTGCCAGTCCAAGTGATGGCAAGTGGACAAATACGCTAACAGTTTGGTAGCCACTAACAGGCAAAAAAAGTGTCGGTCGTCACGTCATCCACCGGCTCGATGCGTTGACGAAGTTAAAAAACCGCGGGCGGGTCAGTCCTGAACGAGACTAACACGGGACCCCGATGAGTGGCATACTAGAATCTAGAGAGACCTATTTTCAGCAGTGGGCAATTACAGGCTGAGAATGATGAATGAACTGCTCTATATTATAATTCTTGATCTCAATGAGTATTATGAGTATGTTCGCTAAACAGGGTGTGATTGTAGTTTTTTTTGGATGTCCAGTAAATAATGGACAAGCTTCTAACCACCAATAGAGCACCGGAGGTTGGTCCAGAAAATGGAGTTTCAGGTTTAGTAAAAGTCCATTGGTTGTCGAGTTAATCGAACTTTTCTATTTTCTTAATAATTGGTACCTTGTTTCACTTTAATGACCGTTGAGGCTATAAATGAAGAAATTTGTAGTAATTCGTTGTTATTTTTAATAAAAGATATGTTTTATACATGATGTGACTAATCCAATTAAGTACTGTATTCATTACCAATAGTAGGGTGTTTTAATAAAAAATTCTCTTAATTAATATTAATAGCAATATCCTCATTCGTAATAATGTAAATAGCATGTAAAAACGGAACGTGAATATCTCTTAACTTATGGCCTCAACGGTCATAAAAGTGAAACAAGGTACCAATTATTAACAAAACGGAAAAGTTCAATTATCTTGAAAACCAAGGGACTTCTACTAAACCTGAAACTCCATTTTCTGGACCAGCCTCAGGTGCTTTATAAGTGGTTAGAAGTTTGTCCATTATTTACTGGACACTATATAATACGAATACAAAGATAACTTTGATAAATACATATGCTTTCTTAAAAACTTTCTAAATAACGGAAATTTCCTCTAATTAAAAAGTTTAATGCGTAAAAACAAGGATTTAGATAAACAATATACGGAATTTAGTCACGCCGCCGCCGGGTCATTTTAACCGGCGCGCCCCCGCCGACATAATTTTAACCGGTGCCCACCTCTAGTTTGGTTCACGACAGATTTAAATTTAGAATCCATAAGTACTGTAATGTGTCTTGTAATCTTATTGTAAAATTTTATACAGTTTCTCAAGAACGACTTTTCCGCCTTTACTAGCCTGTAAAAAGTTATTTTAAGTTTCCCAGTATTTCTGGTAGTTATTAACTTATCAGAGTTCGTTGGGAAATTGTACAAATTCTTCCTAACTTCAAATACGTACAGCAACAGTATAGTTAGAATATCTATTTACTTACAGAATTCTCTCAATGACTCACGTGACCCCAAGTTATAAATTGCTTGTATAGCCCTTTTTTTGCAATTTAAAAACAATTTCGATATCTGCAGTTGATCCCCACAAGATAAGACCATAACTAATTATACTATTAAAGTAAGCGAAGTAAACTAACCGTGCCGTGCGGCATTGGTAAGCTGCCTTATTCTCCTGACTGCAAAGCTCAAGCTAGAGCAGAGCTTAAGCTACTTCCTATAGCGGTTATGTGGTAACCCCAATGCAATTTTGAGTCCAATGTAATACCTATAAGAATACAGTTGTCTTAACGAATTCTAAAGTTTCACCATTAAGTTTAATTTTAAATATAAAACACCCGTGAGTTTCAGACATATTGAAATATAATAAACGGGTTACTCACGTATTTAATGTCGAGTATAGCTCGACATGTTCCGGACCAATACGTGGCCCTTGATCATGCAAACTATGGCTACGTGCTAGAAGCGCAGCCGTCGCCGCTAGTTCTCATGATTAAGCGCCACGTATTGGTCCGAAAAATGTTGAGCTATACTCAACTTTAAGTTTATATTTGAATTTAAATTGATATTTGATGATGATGAGTTTGCTAGTGATAATTTGATCGATTTCGCTTCTTTCCGCATTCAACACCAAATTATTGGCAGTCAAATATCATGGAGATGGTATTAATTGGTTCAATTAGTTCAGTATCATTCCTATTAACCTTGATTGAACGACTGTATCCGTAAAAATAGCTCCATTTAGACTGTATGCCTAAAGTAAAGTAAAATATGTAAAGTACATGTATACCATTACACAAAAAAATCTGCTTAGTAAAATCGCACCCATTTAACCAATATTTATATCCTACTAGCTTTTGCCCACGACTCCGTCCGCGTAGAACTCATTCATTGCGTTAGAATTTTATTGCTATTTTTATATATCAGGCGCTTACCTAGTTGTCGCTTTTTCATACAAACTTCCACCCCCTTAAGGGATGATTTCCAGGATAGAAAGTATCCTATGTCCATCGGTTCACCGATTTAAGCATGAAGAGATAACAGATAGACAGACACTTTCGTATTTATAAATAATATCAGTATGGATAGTCCAATTTTCCAAGAACTGTTTTAATATAAGTTATTATTTATTGTACTGGTATTACATAGTTTCTAATGAATATAATGAATAACGCATTATAATCGTAATTCAATTCGTAGGTAACCGAGAACGCAATTATAAGAATACTACTAAGCGTCGTCAAGACGTTACCACCCATACATTTTTGAAAGTATCGTCATAAATACCTTTTGTTATGCAAATTGCAATGACATTAAATATTAACACCCAATCGAATACAAGTCAGAGTACCTACACTAAACGGTGCCCTTGCATCCGGAAACACGTGGGTACAACAAAGCGAAGGAATGTCGGTCGATCCGTACCTGCCTACAACCCAATCACAACTCAACCAGTCTTTGCCTCAAATTAGAATATTACTGAACAGATATAGAGTTCAAACTTGTATAATTGGACAAATCTCACGTGGTTACCAAGATCGAGAGGAAAGATAAAGAGTGTTTTAAAATTAAAACAAAACATTTGTCTTAGAAACACTGGGACAAATGATTGATATTCTTTTCCGATAGATAAATTTGGCTTTTATTACTATTCGATACTTACGAGTATTGAACAAACTTTAACTCTGAGGCTTAGTAACTGATAAGCGTTAGCTATTGAACAACATTATTGAACAGTATCAATATTTAGATAAGCAATGTCAAATTAAATAACCCCTTTTAAAAAATTGAAAAATGGGGATCACATTGAAATATAAGTTACGCATTCTTAACTATAAATACATTCGAAAACAGTAAAAAAGTAAACATAGACAAATGAAGGGAACATAAAATGAAAGTGATCTTAAAGTAAATCCTTCCTTAAACAATTCTCACTCAAAAGTAAGCATTTAATTCGAAGTGGAATTGTCGTCGATCCAGTGCTGTCTATTGTATAGTAGACTTATCATTTGCAATTAACTAATTTTAAGAGAGGATGTAGCAAGTACGAAAAACATTGAAATTATATCAACATGAAATTAGTATTCGTATATAAACATACATCTAAAATCGATCCCTGTAGGCAAATAGAACTCTGAATAAAGCTAACAGATTGCTGAAAGTTATTTAATCTCTTTATAGATTTCATCGTAAACTTTCCGTGTACTACGGGGTAAATTCGGATGCAATTCACTTAGCTACTGAAAACAGTGCGCGCAGCGTTTCAATTGAATTGAAGTTTTCTTAAAGCAGGGGTTGTTCCGATCACTTTATGACAGCGGCACCCTGCGCCACCGTAACCTGAGTTTACGACTACTACATCCCCTTTCTGGCGCATAGTTTCCAACTAAAACGGTTAAGGATATTTCTTTATACCGTTATGGGGTCATGTCGCCTTTAGTTACGGAGTTTGGGGTCGGACAGAAGATTGTTTGCGTATCTTAACAATAATACAGGCTGGGTTCTTTATACGTACCTACTGCTGCCTCAATTCAAGTTCCTATCAATCTAACGTTTATAGAGTAATTTAATAATTGTAATTGTAGTGTTTTATTGCGTTAGACCCATTTAAATAAATCTTTAAGTATATTTGCTATTTTTTAGTAGTATCATATTGCATGAGTCCCGAGTTGTTATCAGTCAGACTCGAGATGAGTAAACCGTAAGCAAACCGATTGACCTTAAAACTCTTCAGTTGGATGTATGAATGTATGACTTGGACCAAAAATTGGAAAAGCAAATTTGGAAAAGTAAAAAGCACTAGTGCGCGAAATCCAACTTTCCGCACGATATACAATTATATAAAGACTTACTACTTTTTGAGCAACTGTATAAAAATGTTTTTCTCACCACCTGCTCAACACCTGCACATGCAAACCTTAACGAAAGCAAATTATTATAGCCCTCGGCTTGAGCCAGGTTTATTGTACTGAATTTCATTATAACCCGCCGGGTAATAATGTGATCTCATTTTTCATAGTTCTTATTGCTAAATCTTTAAAGTTTAATTTCGTGAAATCCGCACGATGACGGGAATGCCAGCTTCGCGTCGCTCGCTCCGCTTCGAAACAAAACACGACGACGACGAAGCCGGCAGCCGGCGCCGGCCATGGGCTGCTGCCGCGGTTGTTTCTAATTATTACTAATAGCCTTGGAATTTAATTTGGAGCTTCCTCACAATTTTCAAACTTCATTGCATTATTTGAAAAATTGCCTCATGACTTCCTTTCTTCGCGGCCTTTGCAGTAATGTACCTACTATTAAATACCTAGAACAAAAGCTGCGATTGCTATAAGACGCTGCATTATACGGAGTAGACACTACAGATTCTACCAAAATAGAAGATACAATTCTAATAACATGGCGAGTCACGAAAGTGATCGGGCTTTGGCGGACTGATTGATTCTGTTTCTAGTTAAGTAGCCTTGGTTTTTCTTTATAGTCTCGCAAGAGGTGAGAAAAGTAGAGCATATTCCTCGGGGATAAAACTGTTTTAGTCTTGGGCGCGCTTAAATCTCTCACTACACTCAGGACTCAGTCTTATAATTACACCTTCGCTAAGCTCGGGAGTAAAATCTGAAGTCCTTCATTGCGTTCAGGATTCAATATCGCGCCCGTGACATAAAACAGTGCTTTACCCCTTGGTGTACAATCTACTATTAATAATTGTATAATGGCAGCACTGTTGTGTTTCGGTGTGATGTTACAAGAACCAGGCAAGTCACTGGGGAATTACGAGGATCGGAGCCGATATCGGCCTTACTGGTAAATATAAGCCATGTCATCAGTTTGTCTTTAGATCAGGTAAAAATCTCAGTTAAATAAAAAATGCAGCCAATTTTTCTTAACCTAGAACCAATAATATACATGATTAGACTACCCCAAAATATCAAATTCTAACGCAATAGTCCTTTTTTGAAATGCCTTATAAGGCGTTAGATGAATTCAATTTCAATTCGATCTGTACCTACAACCGCAATAATGCCATAAAGTTCGTTGCTGAAGCCGTAAAGCCGTGTTAAGAATTTCTCATTACCATAACACCTGGACCGCCATTATGTGATCGACAATTTTAATTCCATTTTATTCTAAGCCTATCGGATTAAGTCTGTGCTCTCACAAACTGAGCTTTGCAATATAAATTACATACTTACATACATATACTCACTCCCGTATCCCATTGGGGTAGGCAGAGACCAAAGAACGCCAAATTCTATGGTCCTTACATACTTCTTTTGCTTCAATCACATCCTTAGGTGCTATACATCTCTTCATACATGCTCGTCAG
Source organism: Epiblema foenella (assembly GCA_963556455.1). Taxonomy (NCBI): domain Eukaryota; kingdom Metazoa; phylum Arthropoda; class Insecta; order Lepidoptera; family Tortricidae; genus Epiblema; species Epiblema foenella. Next base: position 15,081,333 of record OY747102.1, read on the forward strand.
TTGTGGAAACTACTGACCTGTCCTTTTCAGTATCGCAGAAATTTGATCAAGATACCCTCGCCTTGATCGCCCCCTTCCGACCCTTCCATCCATCTCCTGACCATAAATCCTCATGGCTAGTCTGCTTTCATACATCCTCTCAACATACCCAAACCGCCAAAGCATATCTTTTTCAATCTTTTTCACTACATTGTCTTCTATTCCGCATCTTTATCTTATAACACTATTTTTATTCGGTCACACAAACGTACTCTACATATACTTCTTAACGCTCTCATCTCTACCACATTTACTCAATACATCAGCGTAGAAACCAGCAATCGATGGTGGACAGCTAAACGAGCCTTTTTTAAATATATTTCGGCAACGCAATGTAAGTTATTGTTTAAAATAGGTACGTCCAAACGCAAGCCAAAATTAAGACGACACTAGCAAAAAAAAATTTTACCAAGACATGCTTGCTGACATTTGAAAAGCAAGTTTCTTATGTACAAGTGGTACTTAATGATTCTACCTATTTGCTACTTAAAAACAAGGTTAGAATACTTATTACTTAAGTATATGTAAATAATTTTCTAATAAGCACACTTGTTCCTATTCCCTGGGTACTTCATTTCTATCAAATGATAGACTACAAAAGTACGTACCTATTCATTTTAGATATTATGGGTTATCTTTGTAGTTGATAGTACGCACGTGTCAAATTACTTAATTGTCGACTATTAGACAAACAATTTCAAAAATTTGGTATATTAGTGCTGACACAGAAAATAAATTTCTTAACCAGTTGAAAGTTAATTATTTCCGAACAAAGTTACACGAAATACACATCTCTTAAAATATGTCTTTTCATGTTACATATATATATTCCATTAAGTGTCGAGTCCCATACTTTTTATTAAGGAGGTAAAACAGCCATATAAGACGAGAGCATAAGTCGTATTACATCCAATACAATTTTTTTTTTGTGTTGGAACCACAATTTTTCGTTAGTGTCGGAAACAACTTTATGTTTTCGGCAAAAAAAATATACTAGCGGTTCATAAAATATATAATGAAAAATCATTATATTTTGATGTTTTTAAGGATATGTTTATAAAGCCTTAATTTTAATTTTATCTTGTTTCCCCCATAATTGAGAAAAACACCATATTATCCTCGGCTGGAATGGTCATTTCAGACTTTGTATTAATTAAACGGACTCCTAAGGTCGTCCGTTTAAAACTAACACTCGGCTTGCAATTGCTTCCTTCCTTGAATAGAACCCCAGTCGCCATTAAAACGCTTATTAAACAGTTGAATTTGAAAGGAAACGCGGTACCCACAGTTCAGGGTGAGGTTACAGTTTTCTACACCCGAGCAAGATGTTCTATTACCTATTTATACATGGGTTATATGAGAACTTTCGGAATATTATACACTTTGTTACCTGAAAGGGGTTTCATAAAACTGAATTATAGTCATAACCTTAACTCGGTCTTGAGGAGCCTCGTAAAGTACCATCTTGGGTTCTAGAAGGACACGTGGAGTCGGGTGTTGTTAAATTTTATGGAAACTCCACTGGATACAATAGAAATATGTAAATTAAGCGGCCGTCTAAAGTTACCGTACTCAGTGAGAAGCCGTTGAAGTTGGCCAGTTAGAAAGGTGCTTCGTAAACGGGATTGTCCATAACATTCGGGCGGAATAAGAATGTAGCACGTACGGCATACGGGGAGCCGGAATAAAGAGTCCGTGGTCCATCGTTAAATTGGAATTCATGTTATGTTACCATCACAGCGCTCTATTCAGCTAAATGCAGACAGGGAATACCGAGGCGTTCTCAAGTGCAATGTATTGTACTTGCCTCTTACCAACTTGGACCATTCCATTTAGTCGTGTATGGACCTACCTTCCCACGCTTATGGAAGCGCATTTTGAAAATCGTGAATAGTGACCGCATTCTGGAAACATCGCGACAAAGTGGAGATAGGATTTAAAATAGGATATGCCTACAAAGCTGCTAGCTACACATAAATGACTGCGGAGTTTTAGTCGACTCTCCAAACAATGCGTCAGCGAAATTGTCTTATTCTTAAGTCACGTCCCCTCATCCTCTAAGGAGCTTATATTTATCACCCTTACCTGGCTCAGCCGTATGAAAACAAAAGCATAACGATGTGTCACGTCACACGGAAATTGATTTCAAAGGATTTTACTGCCGAAATACCTAATATATGAATTCTCAATATAAACAAATGATTATGTCAACTTATGAAATAATAATGGTAAAAAAACTTGTATTGTTATTTTGCAGCGTGGGTGTACTATAAATTATAATAGATGTAATAAATGATCTTCGCTTATTTCTTGTACCTTATTAATTGATCCCGAATTCGGTATTTGTGTCAAAAGAATAACCGCATAGAATTTATATCATCATAAAATGAATGTTTGTTTTTTTAGGTATATATAAAACTCAAGTTGGCGAGTCACGCGGCGGCGCCGTTGGCGCCTGAGGCTCGCGGCCGGGTTTTCTCCGGCACTGCGCCCACGCGGCGCCTTATCTGCCGTGTTCTCACATAGAAATTTACACGTGCTCGCGAGTGCCGGGGAACCGTAATAACGCAGTCGTCGCATTTTATCTGCTAGCGTGGCAGCTGCGACTGGTCCCGGCGATATGCAGCGTCGCTTATGAAGATCCAACAACACCCGCGGGACGTGGGCGACCGGCCGCAGCCGCCGCATTTTATAACCTTTTTATTCCATTGTCACTCCGGCCAAGCGACGTAACCTAGGGAAAAATAAATTTTAATCTTTATCTAAATGTCAAATCGTTCGGTTTCGATCGAATCAGTTTCCAAATAGTTTTAATAAATCTCCTTTTACGGCTTTCGGAGCGGGCGGCAGGCGATATCAAGCGGGACGTATAACAGAATCATGCGGCGACTTATCGTGTTATTTTCTGTTGTGACCGCTGCGCTTGTTCGTGGTAATAATGGTGCGTTTAATTGAAAGAGTGTCAATAAATTTGTTAGCAGCGGTCGCCGTCGTCGGTGGTCCCGATAAACTAAATCGTCCCCGGACGCGCGACAAATCCCGTAGGATCGGACCCTTGATCCAAAGGACGACCGTTTGTTTTTATCTGCTGCCGAACTTGTCTTCATTATAATAATATATCTTTCAAAGGATGTATCTCTCTAAACAAATCTACTAGTTGTCTTGTCTTACTCCGCATTGATTTTAATTTTGCTGCCACATTATGGACACAAGCTTCTTTTCCTGATAGGAAGTGAATACATTTCATCAAAGAGAAATAATGTGTTTTTCATGTTTGTTCACACAATTTGAGATTTGTTTTCTCACGATAGGACCCCGCCCACGGGTCCCTTCTACAAATGTGTTACCGACATAAGAAGTTCATGTTAATTTAGGAATCGTAGTACTCTGGATGCGGTATGATAAAACTAAAAACTTAGAAAAAGCCGTTACTTTTCCATGTGACGAGCTCCCTCTTTGTATCTATTATTTAACTTTACTACTCGTAGATAACTGAGGTACTTGCTTCTGTCTTATTTTAGTCTTGTACACAAATAATGTAGCAAGTTGGGTAGTGAAGATAGAATTTATGTTCTGAAATTGAGTAATCCACGTCTTTGATAAATGTTGCGTACACTGAAGTGGTAAACTTTGTTGTTTGTGAAGATAAAGTCTTCTCATGATTAGACGTTACAATTCCTATTCAAAAATTTACTTCAGGTCACTAAAGTGTACAGTGTAGTTTTCATCAACTTTTCCTTTAGGTATAGCTAAAATATGGTACCTAAATGTAAAACGGCTCTCGTTAATTACTACTCTTATATTTTCTACATTTATATATATCAGGCTTATTTACATATATACCTGCGAGACCGAGCCTTGCTCGGCGTTTTCCCGGGAATCGGACCTAGCTAGATCTATTGTTCGCCCCCAAAATCCCACCATAGCAAATTTCATCGTAATCGTTAAAGCCGTTTCCAAGATCCCTAAATATAAATACCTACACAATAAGTACTCGTTGATAGATACGAGTGTCAATATATAGATTTCAACGTTAAATTAAATTCTTATTCTACCTCTTTTACAAAGATACAACTATCGCTGTAAAAAACAATAGTTTAGAAGTAGTTTATAAATATTTACCAACAAGTATATGAACTGCCTAAAGACTTTGTTCATCACAATTGCATGTTACACGTCGTAAGTGTCATGTCCATAAATCTATTTCGGACTTAACGGTTTTACGAGTGCAGTCCAGGTTTGGGCCCAACAATTCACACCCGATAATCATCTTGAAGATAAGCGCCGCCGGTACATCACCGGGAAATTACACAGAATACACACGGACGGCGTACAAAATGTACAAATGCACATTTACATACAGAATTTGTAGGTAGTTAGCGATATGATAGACTATTTTAGTACCATTTAATTTTCTTTTGGTCTTGGTTGATGCCGTAGTTCCTTTGTTTTTTTTTATCTAAGACGAAATAACTACTTTGTGATGCGGGGAAATTCAGTTTAATACTACCTTCTAATGTTTTAGATTAATTTGATCTAAAACATTAGAAGGAAGTATTAAACTGAATTTCTCCGCATTCCAAAGTAGTTATTTCGTATTAGTAATATAAAAAATATTTCGTATAAAAGAGATGTATGGTAATTTGGCCTGTCCTAATTAAATCGGAAATAAAACAAGTTTTTTTTTATATTTCGTGGTTTATAAGTAAGTATTTATATATTAGAGGAATATTTCCTATCAAGTATTGTTAAAATAACTACCTATATTAAATACCGATAAATCCATCAGAAATGTAAGTAGGTTTTGAAAAATTTACGGCGTCGATGATGTAATATGTAACTAAACAAATTAATATGTTTATTATTTATTTATAATATGATCACTTTCATTTTTAGGGTTCCGTACCCGAAGAGTAAAAATGGAACCCTTTGCTGCCACTCAAGCGTCCATCCGTCAGTCTGTATGTCCGTTGTCTGTCACACAAGTTTTACAGCAAAACGGTTATACCTATAGTTCTCAAATTTTCACATTATAAGCATCTTATTGACCCAAAGCCATACAATTTGTAAAAACGTATTTTAAAATATTTTGGGCTCCAATACAGCTAAAGGAGGCACGAAAAAAATTGTTTACCTACCCTATCGAGCTCATTTTAAAAAATGTTGGGAAACAAAGGAATAGAAAGCCACCAAAATCAGATATTTTGTAAAATTTGTTTCGAAGAATTTTTTACTTCGAATTAACCTACGAATTTGAATGTATACTTTGCAGGCATACGTAGGTATTAATAAACGATACAAAAGGCAAAAAAAATGAAATGGAACTGGGCTGGACACATCACGAGACAAAGAGACGATGGACTCAAGCCACCACAGTATGGTGTCCACGTCACCTCAAAAGATCGGTCGGGAGGCCACGGACGCGATGGAGAGACGAGTTGACCAATTTCGGTTCGAGCACATGCACCAGACTTACACACAATAGGAACCTGTGTGTCAATTATGGGGGAGGCCTTTGCCCATCAATGGGATGATCTGTATTAAACAACACTTTAATATGAATAAATTTTAAAGTCTCAAAAGCAATGCAAAATAAGTAAAAACAAAATATGTATAAAAAATGCTATTAGTAAATAATAATAATATACACATAATACTATACAATGCATGTTAATACAATCAGTTATATTTATATAGTGTTACTAAAGATAGGTAGATAGAATATGTACAATGTAATATTACAGAAGGCTAAATAAATAAATAAATAAATACTTTGCAGGCAAATCCTAAAATATTTCATCATCAAATCATATATTTCTTCGAAATTTCCTTATTTCCTATTAATACTAACTTAATTTTGAAGTTCGAAATCAACGAAACCTTAAATGTGAGAAGTCCGACAAGCACTTGGCCGGTTTTATACATCGGGCAATCTTTCGCTACCGAAGACGCCATATCGCGGAAAAGCTGTACCTACACTGTTAGGAAGTTTCGCTATGTTCGGGACTTCATCTCACGCTATATCTTAAAATGTTGAAAAAGCGTGGGAAAGAGTGAACATATTTATAAGTTCTTGGTTTTTACTGCCATGCCTATTTGTTATACGTAAAATCGCTATCGATAAACTGAAAATTTAAAGTTAACTTGACTAAGTAATAGTCCAGGTCAGCAACGATCCCGTATTAGATTGTACAGAGTCGCCATCTTACCTTTTATCAAAGCCTTAACTTGCCGAGCGTGATCAAGATTTACGGGAACAGGGTCTATCAATAATTTAAGGGCAGTCGACGGCTCATCACTTGTGAAAAGTAACGCCGACCAACCTCGAGCGCCCGCGCACCCCCGCCTCCAAGCCCCACCCTCGGCCAAAACGTACGCACGATTCGTCGAGTTGCTTGTCCTTGTCTCGAAGTTCAATATTTCACTCAACACATCAAGGTCACCCTTTAAAACTCGCCTTATCAACACTTTGAACACGAACAACTTTGCTTTCTTCACTTTTCTTTTAAAAACACTAGATATTTTCCCCGTCACGATATACCTCGACTCGGCAACAATCTGTTTCAACGCATGTTTGTTTTTGAAGATTGAGTTGTTATAAAAACACGGTGGTGGGTCATTATGAACCTTTATAACAGTATTACGTTTATTGACTTTTCCTTTTATTACGAACTCCGCGCGTACTGAAACCACTATTACGGCCGCCGTTACAGCGATCGCGATGGCGAAAATACTTTGTCTAGTCATTTTGGTAACGTATTTTTTTGTTTATTAACATTATGTAAACTCCATTGTCACTAAAATAATATTTTTTACGTAAACAATTCTCACTTTTGTCACTTAAAGGTACCTATTGTCAGGAGGAGCGCGCGCGCCGGTCGCCGTGCCCACATCGACTGGAGGCTGTATCGATGCAGCTTGCAGCCTGATGCCGTCGCTGTTTATCCCATCACATTAACACTTAATGCTATTGCCGTTTTTAATATCGTTTCTGTAAGTGTACATGGTGCAATTTATTTACCTACTTGGAGTCTTCAGACACAATAAATAATAAGAGTAAAAGTACAATATGTCTCACGATAGTGTAAATTTATATTTTTTATTTAATATATATTATTTATTAAAATAAATATTGACTGTTATTGTGCCTCTCTGTGCCACTTTTATAATGAGCCAACAGGCTGTAATTTTCACTTTTGTATCGCACGTATGTATTTAATGTCTTCGCATTAATTAAGTAGCAAGAAAACTGTAAAATATATCTAATAGTATGTTAAGTCAATGTCGCGGATAAAGCTCACAAACTGTTCGATTAAATGCCAATGAGAAACTTGTAAGCTGCGTAAAATATTAAAATCTAAAGGCTTGCGTATTATACCTAGAGCTCAATAAATATGGTTCCTTTCTTGTCACATTTAATATAACAATTCGAGTGAAATAGATTATATAAATTCCTAGTTAGCCGCAGGCAAATGTAACTAAAACGGGCTTATTAGTGAAAGTTAACGAGCCACAGCGCACGGAACTGTAAAAACTAAAGGTATAGAGTTGGTCTTGAACCCCGAAAAGTTTGTAATAATTGGAGGCCCAATAAACTTGCTAACGTTGGCCGTGACTGGCCTGTTATATTTATGTAGGTATAACTCCTAACAAATGCCTAACATACCCGTCGGTTTTGCACCATTTGAAGTACACACCATTTTAACACGCGCCTTCGACCACGAATTGCAGTTACAGTTGGAAAACAAGGTAATAATGCCATCAAACGCTCATATCGTGAAATCACGGATTGGTGGACATACCACCCTGTTTACTGTGTGTATTAGGCCATGAATACATTAGGTACCAGTGAAAGCGGTACTTAGCTTATACGGCATTCAATGTCTAGACTATGGAGGATAAGTAAGGATAACACAAAATATCAAATAATTGTATGTTAAAATAGTTCATCGGTTTTCTTTCATAACCCAAGCAATTATTTATTTAGAAAGTATTTTAGCTGATTTTACAATTGCATTATAGCTTCTTGACTCAAATGAGTTCGTACTGACCCAATGATAAATATTTTCTTTTTAATGTGTCGCATTTCCAAAACTCAACATATTCAAGTATGTGTTCGTGGCTTTACGCGCATTGCACGTGGACTCGTGTGGGCGAACAAGTAGTCCACCTCAGTCCGTGGTGCAAGCCCGGAGCAACGGACGGTGTCGCGACGTAAATAATTACAATCGAACAAAAGATAAACTATGCGATTACGAGAGAATTGGAATGCATGGGGTCGGCGGAATATAAGTTCGACGTGATAATAATGAAGGTAACACACAGATTAGCTGGTGCGACGGTGCTATGTTATTGCAACCTGTGCCTTTACCATGAGTTTGCATGACCGTACTCGCTAGCGAATGCGTAAACAATTTAATATGCCGATTCTTAGTTCTATTGCGTAACCGCCAGAGGCGCTGTATTTTTGCCCATAAATTTTTTAGGCAGTCTCTAGCGAGTACGATCATGTAAACTCATGGTAAAGGCACTGCAAGTGATAGTTATACGTTCGACGTATACATTATTATAGCATTTTACGGTATTAGCTGTACCTGACTGGACTGACGAGGAAATGGTGATAACTTATTTATGATTATTAAATGGTAAATATAAAACTAAGTTAAATTCAATTTAATTGACATTTATGAGAGCAGTGTTAATAGTTTATTAGCGCTCTCTTCCATACGTGCAATTCTTGAATTACCGCTACATCTCAAAGAAAATAAAAAGACTTAACAACAGACGGATGGATAAAAAAATTATATTTGTTTCGGTATTTGGTACCAAATCATGGACACGAAGTAAAACATAATACTGGTTAATCATACTTATTTCAATAATCTTGTCCAACAAGCGGTGGCAGACTTCCCACTGCGCCAATGTTGTCGCTATATAAATGATATTTAAATGTTTTCTTATACTTGTCAATTTCCGCATACTACACTCGCCAAGTATGGCTATCAATATTAAAATGAATGCTATGTCTAATTCGAAAATTTTACATTCTATTTTTTGCATTTTATTTTCTAAGATCTACAAAACTTACTCGACATTTTTAATGAGAAATAGATTTATCAATAAACCGACCAAGCTTCGCCAATGTATGTGAGTGACAGACAATTAACTTTTCTTATTACAGGCACTACGAGCATTTGCAAAGAGTCCATTTTAAGTATATTGTTGGTTGTTCAAGAGGACGAAGACTAACAAAGTTGTACTAAATGTCACGTAAATGTAAAAATAACACCTTCTCTTCATGTGAAAAAAAATTGGCGCCACTTATTAGCTAGTAAAGTTATAAGGTTTACGTTACGATTGTTGGAGTCTTGACTTCAGCGAGCTATTTAGTCCATAATATACTACAACCCATAAATACCGCCTTGCGAGATATTAATTACAGGCAGAACTGACAGGTTTATAGTTTTACTTTTCAATGTAAGTGTGCTAGAATAAGTAATGATTAATTATTGAAATATAATAAACAGGTCACTCACCTCTTTAAGGTCTAGTATCACTCGACTTATTTCGGACCAATACGTGGCCTTTAATTATAAGAACCAGCCGCGAAGCGGTTCTCATTGGTTGGTATTGGTCCGAAACATGTCGAGCGATACTCGACCTTAAAGACGTGAGTGACCCGTTTATTATATTTCGATATACCTGAAACTCACGGGAATTTATATTTAATGATATTTAACAAAATACTATAGATTCGAAACATTTATATAATTTAGCAATAGCATTAATAAGAGCATTGAGTTGACCGGCCCTCTCTCGCCCCTGAAATGCTGCTTCCGAGAAGCTGCAAATAATCGGAAATGAAGAGCAGGACTGGACGAAAATGCTCGGCAAGTTCCGTACATTAGGGTAAGAGTAAGAATGGCAGGTCCGCCGGCCGGGCCTCATACTTGACTGCAGTATTGGAATGCAATTCGAGCATAGCTGCGGCAGACAGCGATCGATAATTGCATTTTGTGGTCGAGCCGCGCTCCACTTGGCCGCTAACACGCGCGATCGAACAAAACGCAAACAAACTTCGGTTTTCTTGCACAAATTCATTCTTATAAACACTCCGGTTAGACTGGGTTGCGAAATGCTTTCATGCTTTCGCGTATAGCAAATATCGGTACCATTGTTCTGTTTCAATTTGCTCTCAGCAATATTGGTAATGGACTCTGAGCTATATGTACCCACATTCGTTGGTACAACCTTTACATACGGTTTGGATGCCAGCAAATACGAGTAGGGAGAAGATATTCCTACGCAAGACCTGTCAAGATTCACAAACAGTAACAGACAGTATCTCTTGACATACACACTAATAACGAGACACTTGAAATGAAATGAAATGAAATATTTGAAAATGAAATATTTTTATTACATATACAGACATTCAAAAACAAAATAGCAATGGTCCCACACTAGGCTAGGCCTGTCCCGTGGAAACCAAAACCGATACAGAGTAACAGTCCATGCGGCTAGAAATGAAGGTAACACAAAGTAAAATAAACTAATACAAATATATAATGAACTTGAAGCATGCAATGGTGTGTGTGACGTGTGTATAGGTGTGAGTGTGTGTAAGTGTGTGTGTATGTCTGTGAATTTATGTTATGCTATTGTATTAATTATCGATTCGGATTGCTGATAGTTCCAGGATAACAGCAGGGCCTGAATTTTCTTTCTTGCCTGTAGGCAGGTGCAACCTCTCAGATCAACAAATTTTGTCAGGGAGTTATAGATGTGCGGGAAAAGAAACATGTGAAAACGTAATGCAAATTTAGATTTAAAGAAAGGAGTATGCACTTTGTAAACTCTCTTCCTTAACAAATCCTTATACGATGGAAGATTTAATGTGGTCTTATGAATGCTCGTGGCAGCACGCAGTATGAACAACCTTCGTACGCTGACGACTTGGGCCTCTCTAAATAAATCCACTGTGGGGTACCGACGTGATTTGCGCAGGGCCACTTTTAAGACTGCTCGTTGGGCTCGTTCCAGTATTAGAAGAGTGGTCTTTGCAATACCTCCCCAAGCAAGGATGCAATAATTTATTATTGACTGGCATAGAGCAAAATAAACCGTTCTTAGAGTGTGACCGTTAGCAGCTTCTCTCAGTAGCTTCATGATATAAATTACTTTTCGAACTCTAGCGGCTGAGAGACAAATATGATTTTTGAAATTAAGGTTCTCATCTACCATCACCCCCAAATACTTGAGAGATTCGACTCTCTGTATCTCTCAAGTATTTGGGGGTGATGGTAGTGACTTACCTAGTCCGTCGGCTATTCTGTCTTCTACCGTCATCTAGCGGTCCCTGGGATCCCAGGGCTCATTACAAAGGAATGCTATTGTTTATTTTTTTCACCGGGAGATGACGGCTATAGCATTTTTAACCCACAGAAAGTAGCCAATGATATGAATATCCTTTGTAGCGAGACATATTTTGCCAAATAATCACATACTTTGTTGGTTAACATGTTTATATTTATAAAAATAATATGTCATTGTATAAAGTAGTTTATTAAATAAAGTATATTTATATAAAAAAAAATCACATACTTGCTACGTAAGTCCTACGCTTGGTATAATAAGATTGAAAAATAAAGTGAGTAAACATATATATCATTTCTCTTAAAACCAACTGAATTGTAAGACTTTTTCGAAGACATTTTATTCATAATGCTGTGTAAATTGAAGTGTGAGTTTAATTTTCTACAAGTACATTTAAAAGTCTTAAACGATTCAGGACCAATACCAAATTTAATGTTAGTCGCGTTTTATTGTGATTCCTTGACGCAAAATGCAAATTAAAAGGAGACAGTCCCGTTTTATTACATCGTAATTCTGCTTATTTTCTTTAATAATGCCTAAAGTGCTAACACCACAGCCGTTAATTGCCAGCTTCCCGCGGTCAGTAGGATATCAAAAATTGTTAGGTTAGGTTAGGTTACCACTAAGGCCGGGTTTTATAAAGATCCGTTAGACCAAATGTCAGATCAAATTTCAGTAACACAGTACATTTCCCTTCCTCATAATATTATGGTGCAATGTAGTTTTAATGAATGTTTTTAACTTAATAATGTGAGAAGATAATTAAATAATTACTAATATAAAATATATTGACCCAAATTATTTAATACCAAATAATTTCATGTCATACTACATAAATATAAATGGTACTTAAACTACAGCCCCTATTCACCAAGAGGGATGCGAAAGCTCTTATGCAGCTCAATTGAAAATTTGTTTAAATTGACTGAAGCTGACGCCTTACTATATAATATGACCTCGGTAACTTGGACGGGTAATCTTTTTTCTGCCACAAAGTCGCATCGAATAGTTTGAGGCAAATAAAAGAGTGAAATTATGATAACAATGTTGTCTCTCTCTCGCTCTTATACAAATTTGTATACGACTGTTTTGCTCGGTAGTGGTAGTGGTATTATTATTTGTTATCGAGTCTAGTTATTCATGAGTTATTTTCAGTATATATAGTATGTATGCACGTATTGGTTTATTAATATAAATAAATATAGAAACCAATTCCAAAATACCAATTTTCCAACCTTTTAACATCATTACTGTAGGTGATTTCTCAAAAAGTATCCACTGCATTATTTTGTCTTAAATAAGAGATTATGGGAAGTTTGTAGCATGACTAGCATGTGTAAGTTTAGTGTTGTTTATGTAATAAATCGGGCGCCCCGGGCGCGCCGAGCGCAGCGCCGCGTAGTCAGGCGAACGCAATTTGTACACCATTTCTCTCGTATGCCCGGTGACACTTTTGCGGATTGCAGTGAAAGCATTGCATGGATACTCCACTTTTATATTATACATTCCAGTCAAAGTTAACTACGCAGCAAAAGATCAATGGCAAATTTTCATAAAACATCTTCCGCCCCGGCAAACACGAGATGCCAGAAGATAATTTTCCCCGGTAGCATCTCCCTAACGAGCACTGAGTTTTACTGCAGTTTCTTCATTTAAAAACTTCGCTTAACATTGTTAAGAATATTCCTAGAACCAAAAAGCTACTGGAGGAGCCGGTTTTGCATAAAATAACCATCGATGCAACCGAGCATTGTGTTCGAACGTTGCAGTCGCGGGACGCAATTTGTCGGACATTTCTCTTGTGTGTCGCCGTAACAAAGCTACGAATCGAGCTGACGTGAAACTATTGATAATACTGAACGAAATTAGTGCCTTTGTTCTTATTATTCGCCGAGCTGCTTCTTTTTTACGTGCTTGTACACTCGCCACTAGCCTGTTTTATAACTTAATTTGACGAATGTGTTTTAACAGTCTTAGATATTAAGTTTGTGAATTTCTAGACGGCATCTACCTAACTGATCGTTTTAATATGACTTGATTTACTTCAACAATGATGAAACACTATACGGTCTGACTGATGGCAAGTATTGGAGGTATATGCTCAGAAAACCATATAAGTTCCAGAGGAGTCACGCGTTGCCAACACATTATTGATTTGAGGATGCGCTGTTGTGAAGTCATTGATAACGTGGGAACACACCACAAAAACGCTTGTTAGGAATTACTGTAATTCCTAACACGTTCTTTTGTGGTGTGTCCGTAGTAACTACGGACTACATATATGATGGAGGTAATGATATAAGGTTGCTACAAATATGAGCCAAACAACATTCTGTTTTCTTAATCCTTGTGATCAAAATAAATTAGTTTTTTCAGTCATTTATAATAAAGATACCTACAGGGTTTCTTTGAAAAACAATATAATATGTACATGGTAACTTAAAACACAAAATTACTAAAATATAGCTTAACTGCGATTAAACTAACTAAACATATAAAAAGTAAATGCCACCATGTTTCCATCACTGGCTATAGTGCCAAGAACGCTGGTAGCGTTACTTTTTTTTGGAATTAGAATGCATATCAACAACAATATATGAGTTGATACTCGTTAAAAATCATTTCGTGATGGATTTAACCAATCACAGTGACACACAACCAAGGAGTTAGCTTAGGCTTAACTTTTATATCTCGGTTAGGTAATTAATTTGGCAGGAACCAAACATACAATTTAAAGCTACTCGTATGTTTAAAACATCGCTCACAATATAAAACAGTTAACATTCACACTTAAATAGCATTCTCAAATGCTATTTCGTGTAGTAGTATTCCCGTTTCTAGAAAACACGGTTCACTCTTGAATAAATTCGCGTATTCAAAGTTTATTTTAATAGTGTTTGAATTCAGTCTAATATTTTTGCGAATGTCGGAGGCAGGCGCCAGGGACACCGTTTAATCTCGCCTCTGGGCGTGGGCATCTCATTCCTGCAGCAGCCATGTTGTGCCGACCCCAAACTGCGTCATAGGCCCACGGGAGTATTAACATTAATGCCATTGTTTACGGCACGGCAGAGGAAAAGTGCCAAAATCCGTACGGAATGATGATTACAAAGGGATGACACGATAACGAAGTAAATGTGCTTTGTATTGCAGTTGAAACCGGATAAAATTGTAAACATTATAAATGGAATACTACTTCTGGGAATACAGACGTGAGATGATGTACAGTCAGCATCAAAATTACGACTAAGAGTTCAGACTTTATTGTAATGGAATAAGAGCTTTTGACATTTTCATTTGCGTAGAAACCTGACTTTTAGTGTGTATTAGCAATTGTAGATTTCTAAATAGAGACAATTACTCAGTCGTAGATAGCGTTTAATAATTCATTCGTCATTTAATCCGTGATTTCTGCAGCATTCGTGTCGTGACATATTCTGCGAGTTAAATGACTACAATATTTATATTTAATTTACAAAAACTGCCGTAGCTACATTGTTACTGAGTTCATCTAAACATTTAAAAATTTCAAACGAAACATAAAAACTAAAACATCCAGTAAACAACGAAAAAACAAACATAACTGAGTGGTCGTTTACGTAGCTATTTTACAAATTATGTTTTACCCATAACTGAATTCAACAAGCAAGACAAGGTTGTCATCATAAACCCGACTCTTAACAACTCAGTTCACCTTTGGATACCCTGGCTGGTCTAGTAATGTAAAATTAAAGCTAATTGTGTCTGGAACGCTTCCAGTTGTAAAAGAGATCGTTTGCTTGTTGACTATCTTTATATCTACGTTCTACGTAAGCGCCTATAGGCTTGGCGCCAACGTTTGTCTACAATAGTTAGATTGTAGTTTTATAGCAATTTGTAAGCTTTAACATATGATATGAAATAGGGGTAACTACTATGTGCATTCTAACATACGCTTAACAACTATGTGTGCGCAATTTCCTTCGCGCGGTAAAAGATATCTATAACTTATTTAAGTATCCCGTAGTAGTACACCCAACGAAGACCAATAACTGCCAAATTGGCGAAAATAATTCGTGTATAAGCGAATTTTGGCATTATCATAGGTAAAGATGACCTGAACAACATTTTAAAAAGTACTGGTGAATGGCGGTGGACCTAACGGGAAGGGGGAGGTGTAAAGGTGCTTTTTTTAGTTTTTGGTAAAAAAACTCGTAAACGGTGGCCCGTAGCAAATAAATGTTCTAAGTTACAGTAATCTGCACAAAATTGTCTACAAAAAATATTCTATACACTTTTTCGCTGGTATATTTAATGAGATATTGAAGAGGGAAAGTTAATAATAAGTGGCTTCATGCCTTTGTTTCCCAATATTTTTGAAAAATATACTATTTATGTACTTAACAAGCTCTACACAATGACACCACACTCGATAGGATTTTTTCACGCCCCCCTCTAGGTATTTTAAAAATCAAACGGTCGGAGCTTTATTCTTCGAATTTTCATACAATTATGTATCTTGTTGACCCAAAGCTATACAAATAATCAAAAACTAAAGGGGGCAGGAAAACGGGGTATACTTGAGTAGATAGAGTAGAATACGTACCGTATTTTGTGT
The DNA here is from genome assembly GCA_963556455.1 of Epiblema foenella. NCBI lineage: Eukaryota > Metazoa > Arthropoda > Insecta > Lepidoptera > Tortricidae > Epiblema > Epiblema foenella. Next base: position 15,097,345 of record OY747102.1, read on the forward strand.
TTTAAAAAACATTGAAAAATAAAGGAATAAGGAGCCATTTATAATTAATTTCCCCCCTTTAATATGTCCTTAAATATTGACGCCAGCAAAGAAATAAAGAATCTTTTTTGTAGAGAATTTTATGTAGATTACTTTATTTTAGAACTCTTTTGGCTGTGGGCCACCGTTTACGACTTTTTTTACCAGAAACTAAAATTTGACTTTTAGGACATTTTTACCTACAACTATGCCAAAATTCGTTTGTACACGAATTATTACCGCTAATTCTGCTTCGTTGGGCGTACTATTATGTAGGTATGCTACATTTTAATCGTATCACGGGTGAAAATTCTCTTGCAAAAACGTAAGCTCAGATAACTTGGTTAACTTCTCAAGGGCCCCTGAATACGTAACAGCCGTGTGCCTTTAATGCTATCACAAATTTTTATTACAATGTTTAGCGCGAGAGTGAGGTGGGAACGGCCAGTACAATAGCCAAGACGTTTTTACGCACGAAATGAAACTCCCAGGACTCGTGTAAAATGCGACACGCGGCTCTTAAAAACCTTCACGTTGTCATGCAGGATGCGAGTAGGGATTTACGCAAATTTGAGCATGGGTAAAGGCGCCAAGAGCGTAGCGTTTTATACGTATAGGTATCACGTAGGTATGTCCCTGTTTATAAACACTAAATACCTACTACTACATGCACTAAAGATTATGAAAATCGTAAAAAAAAGATTAACAACGTACAGTACTATTAGTCCTAGCGTATTAGTGCCTAAACCAGAAATTGAAAGTTTTCGAACATTAGATATAGAAATGGACACTTGTTTAAATTCGCGTAAATCTTTCTAAGTTCTTCTTTTTGGGATTGCATAAAACAGTTCCATTGAGCTTAATGGGTTGGCCGTTTGTAAACTTTTTCAACAACTGCAGTAATAAACGTTTTCGACTCAGTGTTATAGGCGAATTTTGTTACTAATTTGAGCTACTGAATAACTTAGTATGTATGGTGGTTTTACAAGGATAATTCTTTATTACGTTACAAATGTCGCCGATAGATGGCGCTGTACTCATGGCGTTCAATTTCTACACCATGTTGTTGAGATTTTCCTGAATTAATAGGGTTGGAACCAGAATACATATGTGTACGGAACCCTCGGTGCGCGAGCCGGACTCTCACTTGACCGGTGTTTTTTTATGAATAGATACGTATCATGTCGTCAAGTATTACCGAACTCGGTAGATGAGAGAAAAAGTAAATATTTCTTATCTTTCAAATATTTCTGAATAAACCTTTTGACTTTTTCCTCGAAAGCCTACGTTTTGATGGGCACTTGTGCGGTGACCGCGTCCGTTTTGTGTAAAATGTCAAAGCGAGGGTGAAATCAAGAGACGGGGCAAAATTGTGTTGACGCAGTGACCGCAGCGGCAGCGCGGGGCGACATTGCCTGACGTGGCGGGCGTGCGTGACGCCGGGCCGCCACGCGCACGTGGCCAGGCCGGTGGTCGTGGCCCGCTCAAGAACAGTTCTAGTGAAGCCGTCATCCGCGGGGATAAGCTGCTCATTATTTACTAAAAGCCCACGGCGTGCTCGCTCGGGTAATTGGAGGCTTTGTTCCTTTGCGGCTGTCGGCTTTGACGCACTCGTGAACTGCGAGTGCCGCTCCCTCAGATTAATATTCGCACAATCAACGACGCACGCAATGCCAAGTAATCTGACATTTGAGGTACGAAATATTTGAAGCGACACACTTTTTGCAACATAATTATTTTTTATGCGCCGCGCGTTTTCCCGGATACAAACAAAAACAACTCGAGTCTAAAAATCCCGTCGTATGGTAATAAAGTATGAAATATTACACCATTGTCGAAACCAGTTTGTCGCGGCTTATACAGAACCATTTCAGTTTTACATGAGCGTGGGAAAGAAAGGTAGAAGAAAGCCATAATCATTGGGTTCCGTGCATTAGAATTAAGTATTAGCTGCTCCGCCCGCGCCCCTATCCGATAAGGTTTCAATTTAATATTTCGTTACCTTAGTGGGGCTAATATTAAAACAAAAGAAAGTATTAACTCCTGGTGGAAACTGTTTTGGCATATGTACAAACTACATTCTTATCCTATATGTATGTGTAATATAACGCTGTTTGTTTCCCATTGCAATATTTTTTTATAAAATCATTTAAACTTTTTAAGTGTTCATATTATGCCCCGAAAACTTCTTAAAAGAAAAGAGGCTATTTAATTATTTCGTCAACAACTTATACATTATATTAAAATCGTGATATCCGAATAAAACATAATTGCATTTTCTTCTCCAGAGATTTAATATTAGCGAATTGAAGCACGCTCCCGTATTTCTTTGTTTTTCCGAGCAGAATCGCGACATGGACACATTTTTAATTGTTCTGTTTTTCCCCCACAAAATTATTTTTTGGAGAAACCTAATATATTTAGATTCAGAATATTATAACGACGTATTAAATACATTTCTCCAGCGTTAACTAGCACGTTATAAAAGCTTAGTTTGGTACTTTTTTTCCTTTGCTAATTAAAACAAAAACGGAGAGAAACGAACTGAAACGAGTTCACTTTCAGTTATTGAATCTGAAAAGTTAGCCACACGTAAGTCTTCAATAGAACAACGTAAATTTGGTAATCCCCAAAAGCTGCCACTTGGCATTCAGAAGCTGCCGCGACAGGCCTCTCTAGTCTACCGAATAAATGCATATTGCGATCTAGTCACTAAGCGCCCGGCTCATCCTTCACTTCGCTGGATATTGCAGTTATTGCACTGCTCAGTTATGGTCTAATTAATTGTTACTGGGGAAGACATCGTCAGTTTAATTATAAGTTGCGGGCGGAACTCTCGTTACCACAAACTATTCCAGATAGACACTTGAAACATCATAAATAACGAACTAGTGGTGCGCTACTTCGACGGTACAACGTGTATCCATATATATTTGTTTACTAACATGTTTTCTAATTCATACGTTCAGAAGTTCGCTAACAGATTAGGGTGTGTGCTGATTGGGGAAGTTTAACAGGTATTAATGTTTAACCTAGTTTGCACTGATTAAGTATACACGTCCCTACGTATAACGTTTCATTGATTATTTAATTGTGTTTATTTCAACAAAAAGGTATTTGTAAAAATATACTCCTTGGGTTGCGTAATATTTTTGTTTAATTTCAGTTTGACTAGCAACTTTTACTATAATGAATTGTTTATCGAAAGTCAATTTGTTTAATATTAATTACTTTATCGAAATACGTTTAGCCTAAATGACATTTGCTTTAATATTCTTATTTTAACTAATCATCACACATGCGAATAACGTTTTTACTGACAATTTTTTTATCTACTACTGAATCATCAAACAAACTTGGCAACCGGGCGTGCAAGCGAGCGAAAACTTTGCGTGCGTGCGTGCATGCGTGCTTGCTTGCTTGCTTGCTTGCATGCATGAATGCGTGCTTGCTTGCATGCGTCCTTGGTTACTTGCTTGCATGCATGCATGCGTGTTTGTTTGCTTGGAAGAAATGGATAGCAACTATAAACTTCTTCATATTCTAATCTACAGTTCGGTGTATGTAATGTAGATTTAGTAATTGTTCGCCTTAGCAATGACTAGATAATGCTAAATATAATTTTGACCAAATATAATTATATCAATGAAACAGATTATACAAACTGAAAATTGGTTGACTTAAAATTAGGAGGAACAAAATTATTTGTAGTACGTATTATACAAAATGATTTTCATCTAGACAAAAATTAGCTGAAGTAACCTGTTATGCCGAATAATTTTAGATTAGTTGAAATTAGGCAAACTGAAATTAGCCAAAAAATAATAATAATTATTATAATATCCATTTATTTCAGGCATTGCCCATAAAGTGTTAGTAAATACAAATTCAGAAATCTTACAAAACTAATGTCAGTATTTACAAAACATAATAAACCAGAATGACAGGACCGGATGAGTCTTCACTACACTTAATACACAAATTATACAATTTAAAATTAGGCAATTTAGAATATATTACATTAAAAGATTTATTAAAATTTAAAATATTATCGAATTAAAAATAAAACAATGAAATAAATTAAAATTAATTAATAAAATAGGCCAAATAAGGGTAAACCAGGAAGTAGTACTTAGGTACCTACACACCTACAGTAGTTACTGAAGTCAGTGATTGCGTCGAAAAAAAAGGAGTCTAAAGGCTTTATAAGTAAAAAGATATACTTACATTATAGGAGTACGAATGGTAAGGAACGAAATAAAGAGCAAATGAAAGCATTTGAGAAGCACTTTCCAAATATGATCTTTAGGAAAAACTCTCAAAGAATGAATCTTAAAACGTAAAAAATTCAAGAACTAATTCTTTAAAAGAGACACACTCCACGTCGGTTTGTCGCGATCGCCGGCGCCCCGTCTTCGCGAGGGCTTGTTACAGGGAGCCCTGGGGCGCGACCACACCCACCCTGCATTTATCGTACTCCAATGACAAACAAATCTGACCCTTATATGATTCAATTTATGAACTGACAGCCAGTTTTGCGAAAGCACCACTAACGTTGCACCGGTTACAACCAGTCTTCCTCATTACGTCTGTCGGCGTTATTGCCATCTCGTCGCAACATCAGTAAACGCCGCTAGGAAAAATATTTACACATCTCTCATAAATATTGGAAGGGAAGGCGCATACTTATACATACGGTTACCTTTTATACTAATCATTCCGTTATTTTTATAAGAGCAACTGTATAAACGTGCAGCGTTCGTTTTAGTACGGGTAGCACATTTTGCAGTTTAACGGTCCTCGGCTATCTTGTCCGCCGTAAATTATCTGTCTAGTCTGACTTTTAAATAGTTCTCCCAAAACTGTGAATATTATATCGTGAAGTTTCCATTATGAAGACACATTTTTAGGACGACATAACACTACGTTGATTCTATTATGAAATAACTATCATGCTATGTTAAACAAAAACATGTCTTATTTGATATCCAATTCATAATAAATTAATGGTGTGTAGGTGTTTTGAACTAATAAATAATATGAAAATAATTGCCATTTGTACAATTTGTGTATTTTGTGCAAAAAATAAATAAAAACAAAAATGAAAATGAATTAATCACAATTAATTACCACTTCCTACCCGTGTTCTGGTTTTCTCATTCACTCTTGATGAAATGTATAATAAGTACTTGAAATTTTTTAAGGTACTCATATTAAAAATAAATCCATTTATTTATTATTTTCCCGGTATTTAAGTTTCCATAGACAACATTGTTAATGCGCGTCCAACAATTCACCACGATATTGTTGCTTCACAATCCCGCCTCTCAGATAACACTTTGGGGCCATAATCGTGATGCATGGAAATTACCCGTGACCCATAATAGCTATTAAGAACCATGACGAATCCCACAAAGCTTTCTTAAAGGTCCTACATAGAATTAATTCCATTACTCTATGACTCCGGCTCTCTGGGGAACAAAAGCGAGGTTAATCTTTTAAACAATACGACCACACCTCAAGCCCTACTGACATGATTTAAAGCTGTGTTAAAGAATTGCGATTTTAATTAAATTATAGCCTTGCCACGCTATACCTACATACCGTAAACGTATCAAAGTCGATTAAATTCCTCACACTGATAAACGACGTCGACTAATGTAGTAAAATGGTTTGCAAACTTTGTAATACTTAATGTATATTGAAGTTATTAAAATAATAATGGAAAGAAAATCGAGTTGGTTAATAATTTTAAAATATTTATATAATTAAGCTATATGCGATGACGATCTAGTAGCATATGACTACGTGAATGGTATTTAGTACTTTCTTATTGGTCGAAATATCTTCTTTATTTTGTTTTCATTCACAAGACAAGTAACCATAAAATGTTTACCTATTAAAGCATATATTTAATGTCATGCGCTCATAATATAATCCAAACAGATAGGTCTAACGTGGAGCAGGACGAATATCCTTGTAGGAGCCAAAAGTAATAACAATATATGTGCTTAATATTTCTTTAAGCCTTTCTCTTCTAAGCGTAAATATACGGCCAGCGTGACATAAGCCATTTGATTCATTATGGTTATATCTGTTAATAAGGATCTTTCGTTAAAATTGACAAAGCATTCTTGTCCTCACATTACAAAACAACTACAAAAATGTATCGCGAGTTTCTTCAAAGCCTGTGAAAGATAGCGACGTGTTTTGACTATTTTTAAGTTCAATGGTGCCTAGAATATTCTTTTGGTCACTCAATTGTAACGCCACGAACTAAATTTTATATAAGTTAGTTATCAAATACAGGTGAACGTATTTGCATAAAGTTCCAATCAATTCGGAAAGTATGCCTACTAATGGGAAGAAGCATTAACAGAAACTAGTCAGGCTCTCTTTTTAAAATTGTTAATTAAAAAAATAACATGTGTGATGACATGCGAAATCGCAACCTAATCATCAGAATATTCATCCTTGCAGGTTGAGATGTATTTTTAGGTAACATTTATGAATATAAGCTTGATATTATTTCCACTTCAATGAATTGTTGATCTATTATCTATTAGTGTATATAGTAAAATAATAGTTTGAAGGTCTAATTAGGCACATTGTGCATTAAAATTTAATTTTTAATAAAAGGAGAAGAAAAATTTTACACATCTCAAAAAAAACACAAAACAAAATGCTTAAAGTAAGTAAAGCTTAAAGTAAAGGCAAGCAACAGGCGGTTTTATCGCTTAGGATATCTTCCAGATGACCTTTGGATAGCGAAGGTAAATACAACATAATTATACAGTGCATTGTAGTGTGCTGAGGGTGAACAGAAACGTATATATAATAAAATAAACGTATATTCTTACTACTCTAACCATTTTTTGAAGCTCGAATAAAAGCGGCTCGGGTATAGTAAGGAAAACAGCCGAGCTGATAAATCGAATTGACATAAATTAAACACTTTGGTTATTTGGGATTTGGAATGCAAATGATATTTTTGTGCGTAAAACACAAGATTAGAGTTCTTGCGATTAAGTAGATAGATACCATACCGATACGCAATTTATGCGCAAAAATCCATTGAAATTAAATTTAGATGCCAGATCATAGATTTTTTTAATTAATGACTGAACTGCGATTGGACTTAGTTTTACCTGATGGAATGCAATGGCAAGGCCTAAGACGTAGCTCGCTGGTAACATAATCCAAACTTGTAAGTACTTTAATAAAAAAAACTTTAATAAAGCGCCTCTTGCTTGTAGGTAGTTCTTGTCTGTTGGAATAGGCATATTAGGCATTTGTTCTATTTGTGTTACAAATTTTAAATATGTAATATATATTCGAATAGGTCACAACTACTGAAGTTTCTTACCTCACAAGTCACGGAACAATGTGGTTTGTCGGTCTGTCAACATAAAGTACTGTCCGCCGATGTTGAGATTTGTTACTCGTATCACAATGTAACCACGCAATGAGGAACTAGCATAGCCTGTGGGGGATGCTTGAATAAGTACACCCACCAGCATTTATTCTCGGCTGAGAGATCGTCTTTGTCGTAGATATCGTAATTCTCGACATCTTTTTTCGTATTCGTTAACAAATTTAGAATACGGATCGTATGTAGGCTGAAGTTATTACCTATTACGCAGATTTTTGCTGAAAGAAGATTGTGACATCAAAATAGCAATTTCATACTTCCGACCCATAATAATACACCCATATAATTTGTATATATATATATAAATATATTTATATTAGTTTAACACGCTAATTTCTTGTATTATTTCAACTTAATTCTATTTAGTAACTAGTGAATTTCTTCCTGTCGCGTCGACCGGCAAAGAATGGAACCATGTACAACCGGCCAAGAAATTGATGAATCACTTTCCGACTATCCTGGTACAAAACTGGTACCTAGATTATTTTCTTGCCTAACTATCGCCTGCATGGGTATTTCTTAATAGTGTAAACGTTGAAACTAGCATAATATAAGGTTTTTTTATACAAAAAAACACATGCCTATTGAATAAAGTAGTTGCAAGTTTAGGTACCTTCCTAATATGTTATTTTTATAAATGAAACCTAATTCTTCGATTTCAACTTTTAATATTCGATGTAAACCGTATCTAACCACAAAATAATTCAACATAACTACTTCGTACACCTGATAGTGAATGGGCTAAGGACAATAAACATCGGACCGCAGCCATGGACACCGAACATAAAAATAAAGAAGCCACGAGTGGGTGGCACACGGATATCCACTCTATTGAAGTTAAAAGCAAAACAACCAGTCGTAACTCAAAATATTAGTCACTATGTTCAACCGGAGTAAAAAATCTGTTCTCATATACATATTTTAATACCAGCTGTTTGATTATTATAACGTATCAAACTTCTATTGCCTAGATCTGATTGTTAGTTTTAAGTATGAGAAATAGGATATAGATCAACCTTACGCACGCTCGAAAACGTTACGTAATCACCTCTCCGGCTCTTTTTTCGTTGGCAAAGTTAGTGGATAGTGACAAATTATATTTACACACATTAGTTCAGAGAAACCTACGAAACCTCGACCTTTACATTTACTTTTATCGAGACATTCTAATATGCTGTCAAAGGATATTTTATCAACAAATAGAAATTGTCACAACTGAAAAACTGCTTCACAAAAAACGCTACAGATACCCCATTTGTGTTTGCCGTGAATAACGTCCGATATTTTTAACGCACGTAACAGCCATTTCAAATTTCGATCAAACCAACGGCAGCTTTCAAAATACGACACGAGGAATAAATAGCTGCGAAAAACTGAGTAAAAACGAGAGCGTATGAAGTTTTCAATAAAAACATTGGCCTGAGCGGTGCTGCAGTTCTTCTGCTGTGGATAATTGGCACGGATGCAGTCGACTGTACCTAACAGTTTGCTATTAACAAGCAAGAAAATGTACCCTATTATACCTACATAATGTACCTCCTTCAGATTAAAGCCGATACTGATCTTATCTAACTCTCTTATGACATCAATTAAAGCATTATTATTTTTAAATTGGTAATTCTCTAAATATTGAATCTATTATGACCGAAAATGGTTAATTAATTAGAAATTGATTATGCTTCACAAGGTGCAACCGCCGCTGGTAATTACGTACTCTATGGTATTTCCCAATATGAGAAGTTAATAAGCATAAAAATATTGAAATGTGGAAGCCGAGCGACACTTATGAAAGAGGACAGATTCTTTCGTTGTGATGTAATAGTAGTCACTTTCTCACGCATATACACTTGTCATAATGAGTCAATATTTAGATGGATTTTGAAGAATAACCCCTTAGTCATAATCGTCCATCAAACCTATTTTAGTTAAATTACGTTTTTACTTCTCTGTCACTTTGACATTTATGTTTCTGAGAACCGTAAGGCGGTAGGTAGGTAACTACCAAATTCAACCTTCCTAACTTCCATTTTTATTGCATTTTTCGTAAGTATGGAAGTCTGAATTGAATAACTAATTTACTAAAAAGTAAGTTCCTTTTATTTTCGCTGTAATCCTACTAATATTATAAATCCGAAAGTTTAGATGTTTGTTGCTCAATCACACAAAAACGACTGAACCGATTTTGATATACAACGAATTTATAGCCTGTATTAATTAACATATAGGATACTTTTTACCCCGAAAATCATCCTTCTAAGGGATGAAATAGGTTTATGCAACGAAGTCGCGGGCAAAAGTAGTACCTAAATTTATATGCAATGTCGTTCTTTCGCATTATATTCGGTTCAGCCACGAAAGTACTACTTACTAAGGATCAATGTTTTATAATTGTTTACCTAATGAAATTTGTAACGCGGAGTCAGTAAATGTATTTAAGAAAAAACTTAAGTGTCAGATCTCAGATAACTTCTAAATTTCATCTTTAGTTCAGTATAAAATGTCACAAACAAATCCCTTTTATATTTGGACTTATTTTTAAATATGCAATTTCTTTCTATTACCTTAAGGTGCACATTTTTTACCAAAAATATATAATTCATGTTACTATTTCGTAATACTAATAATAATAATTGGTTTTCTTATTCCCTAACGTGTTATGTATGAATATCGCACGCATTCAGCAATTAATATGTACATGTACCTAGTGTCTGTTAAGTGTTTCGTTATTTAGTACTTGCCTACTTACAACTAATTGGTTGGTTCTAACTCGCATATCTTACAGTTTTTATTTCAGAGCCTAAACAAAAGTAAGTTGCAGTAAATTAAAAGCTTATAAAAATAGATTTATCTTTAAAAATGTTTGTGTAATAATATATGAAATGAATATAAAATTACCTAGATATGTTTTGCTTGTGTTTACGCCACCTAAATTTCACCCCATGAAATGCTAACTCACAGTGATCGTATATTTTAACTGACAACCGTTAACAAGCTCAATAAAGAATTATAAGTACTCGCATATTATTATTATTCTAATCCTCACCTCCTCTCATTCAGCTCGGCTAACTCTCGCAGACCGCCGCCACAACGCGTAAGAAACATCTACCCGTGAAATGAGCATGATATGATTGCTTTGATTTGCTACCTACATTATAAAAATCACAATAAAATACACTTTCGTGACACGAACATCAGCGAGTTACGTAATTTAAGTCTACTAATAAGTACTTAGTTTCATAAATTCTCATTTAAGTCTTGTATATCTTCTTATGAGGATAAAGTTTCTTAAACCTGATATGCGATATGAAACGAGTACAGACCAAGAATGATGTCCATTATATCGAGTCATATTGTAATCTAAATATTGGAGCGTTGTCGACCGCTCGTTCACAGCTACTGTTAGTTAATACGTTGAACTCACACATTCCAATATTTTCTACTAGGAGCGACATTTTAAAATTTGCTTTTATCTTAGTATTTATTGGTGAAGCGTAATGCAGATTCAGATTCATTTATTCACAATATAAGATTACAATATAAATTACATGTCAATTTACAATAATCTTTATACATACACACATTACTGACAGAATATTATCCTTAATTACCCCGGATACGTTTCCAAGCGATATGATTCCCTCGAGCTCTTGCTATACCTATTTACATAAATATGACTTAGAATATTATTAATTAACAGTAGAAATAACAAGAGGCTGTTGAATTACAAAGGACGTCAAGACCCGCGTTTATTAAAACAGGATGAGACTGAAGTTCGGAATGACGGCGTTAAAATGTCGGGTAGCTTCCTCGGCCTTGTAGGGGCGGAAAATATTGCGCTCAGCGAAAGGCTCACCACAACGATTAACATTCAGATTATTATTAGATGAGCGCTGTTCAAGACTTTCTTCAGAAAGGTGTCCTAACTCCTTTTAATAAAAAAAAAGTAGTGGTTGATAAATGGTTCAGTCATATTTTTCTTCTTGCTATTTCGTCACACTAGACTTAAATAGCAAAAAAATTGTGTCCATTAGCCTCGAATATCTTCATATTAAATTAATGATTCAGGAGTTGTCTCCCCACCAATGAGATAAAAGAGAAAATGATTGTCAAGAAGATAACAATTCACAAAACTCTTTTATAATATGATATCTACTTTTTCATTTTTGGTTTGGTGGTGCAACTGTCCTGAACTTTACTAAGAAGCGAGATCTAAGAGAGCCATCATGGACAATGCACTTATTGAAGCGTTATAAGCCAGGACATATTTTGTATCTTAACTTATACCACATGACAAAATAAATATGTATGTATATCGCTGCATCACGTCCCAACACGCCATGCCACGCCGAACGCCGAAGGCTTAGCGGCATCGTGACTCCGCAGAATAGGCTCCATTTCTGTCAAACTTGATTATCATAACCACTTACATAACGCACTATGTGCCGTTGATAATAGAACCTAATTATTGTCCTTTGTGCACTTCAAACAGGATTTCTTTAGGGTTCTGTAGAATATTTTAGAAATTTTCTCGACATTCCCTAGTATGGAGCACTGCTTTAGTCCAAATACTTTTAGAGGAAACAATGAGGTAGGTACTCGTAGTTGAATTACAACATAAAGCGGATTATCAATACAAGACATTACAAATAGGACAAATAAGTATTATTTATTACAAAGCTAACACAGATGAATCAGTTACACACAAAATCACAGGATCAATGCAGCAACATGTAGGTATAGGTGGACAACAGGCGGTCTTATCGCTAAATAAGGGTCTTGAGAGACAAACAGATAGACGGACAACAAAGTGATTCCATTTTTGTCCTTTTGAGGTACGGAACCCTAAAAATGATCTCTTCCATACAACATTTAACAGTTCCACAAAAAATTTGATATCAATTTTAAGTTTTTTATAATTCCACAGGCTTTAACATTGCTAACCTTGATTTCGCTCATAAAGTTTTGTTTAGGTACGTATCAGCTGGAAGATCGGTTCTTTGTATTAATATTATGTGTCCCGAAGTTCGTACCAATCACTGTACCTACGCGTTTCTACAGGAGCGAAATTCAGCGGGTTTCAATATCAGCTCGTGATAAAGGAAACATTGTGACATCGCAGTCAAACCCCAAGATATTTATACCCCATATTTCTACTTCAACAGTCAGACAATTTGTCGGTGACATCGCCTCTCTAGCTACATTCCATGATGTAGGTACCTAATACAAATCGAATTATGTTCCTTGTATTAAGGCTACTTGTATAATATACCTATGCAGCCTTGCAAGCAAATCTGTATCAACAGCGTAGTTGATTGAAACTGTTACTATCTATGATTACAAAATTGTAAATTGGCATTCTATAATTTAACAAAGCGAGCATTGCGGAACTCTATTACAATTTCAGTGCGGCTATATATAAACCTAATAAAGAACGTGGAAATTCAGAAGCAAGTTTAAATGGAACTGAATTCCTGTATTTTTTGTATGGATAATGGCCTTTCCACCGCCGAATGTGTTAAACAAAATAACAATTGCTTTGAATAAACTAAAAAAAAAAATTATATATCACAGGTAAATTTCTGTAAACTTGCTCTACAGACCCCACCCTGCGTTGGAGGATATTTTTATTAAACTGTGTTTAAATCAAGTGACTTATGCACCGGTTCAGTCAAATTATTTGTACACGTGTACTCGTAAGTATTATAAGTTATGAGTATAGTTAAGTAGAATAGTATATTTGTGCTGTATCCATATTACTTTAATCGAATCGTGTAAATACATCGAAAATGGATGCAGATTCAATCATTATTTGTTGATGTATTTAATGGAATGTAAACAAAGTGAAGCTAAACGTGATAACAGTTAATTAATTTATGAACAATTATTAATAAATTACCTTTGTAGTACATTTCTCGATGTTTCATTCTTGTATAATCGCTATTTTCTTTATATTCTGTCTAGCTGTCTGTATCTATTAATCTTCTTCTTCTCTCACGTCACGTCACTTTTTTATGAACAAATTAACAGCTATTGTCTCTAGTCTCACTTGACAGAAAGTGACTGTGATTCAGATTTCATATTATTTATTGATAAATGTAACTCTTATTTTCATGTCAATTCAAAAATATACACATTGCATTGTCAAACACAAGACTTGACTGCGAGACTAAATAGTATTTGAGTAGTTTTTTCTTTTGTTTAGTTCAATATTGTTTGAAAAAACCTAGATTACTAGATAAACCCTGATTACTGGAGAACAACTTTTTGTTTTGGATGTTTTTTTTTACATTATGTTTGTGAATCAAGGTGAGGTCTGCACTTTACCAGAATTTATAGTCGTTGTAGAATAAAACGGTTCAACAATTATTGTAACGAAAGAAATGAGGATATATACCTATTTATTACAATACGAAAATGAACTACTAATTTGACCAAACAAAAAAGGAGTTTGAATACTGCATTAAAGCTGGATGATTAAAGTCACATCGAGTATTGGTTTTCCTATTTATTGACAATTGGTTATTCCCATAAATCTCCATCACTTGGTAGGTAACATTTTTGTCGCCGAAGGAATACATTAGACGCACCTCCTCCTCTCACATAAATCCAACGGGCCAGAATACGCCACATAAACTTGATTTATACTTTGTGACTTACGCTAACTCTGCTGTTATTATCCATTGAGAACTTGAAACTTATAATCATATGCTTTTTCTTGAAACTGTTCTATTATTTACGAACTGTATTGTGTTCTTCTTTGAGGTGGCGAACAAAGTGTATTTGTATTTTGTTGTATTGTACAAAATACTTACTTGCACTTAAATATTAGATATTAGGGTTTTTAATGCGTTTGAAACTAAAAATGATACCAATTTTGATTCGTTTTAGAACAGTATGCAAAAATGTAAAAATACTTTTTTATTTATTTGTTTAGTTTTGTTACAAAAATGATCAAGTTGCGGAATGGACACCAAATGGTCACTCTACCAGTCGGTCATAGGACCAAAGAGAGACACTTATAACAACGCAAATTTGGTAGAAGCCGCTCAACTCAGATTTGGTAGAAGCCGCTCAACTCGGATTTGGTAGAAGCCGCTCAACTCAGATTTAATTGAAGCCGCTCCGCCAATCTCACTGGAGCGCAAACTCTTAGAGTATTCCAGTGTTTAAACCGCCTGTGTAGTCATGTCTGAGGTTTCCCCTGGATTTTCCCCAGGCCACTCTCCAACCGCGCACTCCTATCACTTTATTAGGGCCGGCCTGTAAAGCCATTTTGCTTTAAATAAATAAATATAAACTTTATAAAAAAATGAGGACATATTAGAAACTTATAAAAATAAAAATTATTACAGAATAAAATAAACAACTAACTTAAAACTAACTTAATCAATAACTATATAAAACGGTATCCCCTTGTTTTGCAGACAGAAATTTCATAGAATTTTGTTTCGCAGAAAATGTTTCAAATAATATTTGGTCCTTGTATTTTTATTTCGACTATTATTGTTTCAATGACTATTTACTTGAATGAAACATATTTCACAGAAACACAATTCAATGAATTTTGTAATATCATTTTTTTATTTAACAAACTTATCAAACCGTAGAATTACGTTTGGTGTTTCATTGTTTCGCAGACAGAAAAATCATAGAATTTCATTTTCCAGAAACATATATTAAATAATATTTGGTTCTTGTATTTTTATTTTGAATATGATTGTATCATCGCTTATTCACTACAAAGAAACTTATTTTGCTGAAACACAATTCAATGAATTTAATTTTTTTATTTCTTTATTTAAGAAACTTATCAAACAGTAGAATTATGTTTTAACGAACATTGTTTGTTCGGTGTTTTTTTTTCATGGTATTTCAAATACATCAACACATAATAACTACGTATACATATAAAAATATAATATCTATATATAATACAGGTTATTTTATTAATAAAAGCCCAGAAAGACCTGTTAGGGCAAAATCGACTCTAACGCGGATAGGTTAGAAGATTAAGACGGGAGCTGAAGCGAAGCGAAGCTCCCGTCTTAATCTTCGAGGTTATTTTTTTTATAAAAGCCCAGAAAACCTGTCGGGGAAAAATCAACTCTAACGCGGGTAGGTTAGAAGATTAAGACGGTCCGTCCTAATCTTCGAGGTTATTTTTTTATAAAAGCCCAGAAATCAAATATCAAATCAAATAATTTATTTCACATAATTTCAGGTACAATGAGATCTTAGAAGTAGTCTTAGTATCACTAAAATTTACCATAAATGACATGTGAAATTGAGAGGTATATACTATGGTCATCTGTCCTATGGAAAGACCTGTTGTGGCAAAATCGACTCTAACGCGGATAGGTTGGAATATTAAGACAGTTCAGTTTTACTAGATTTTTTACCCGCATTGTTGTTGTGAACGCAGTGTTGTAATTTTATAGGAGGGTATGCATTTTGTCAAAGGCATGAATTGGAATGTTTAGAAACTGCAACTCAATAACATGTTTTTCTGCGTAATAAGTTTTATATTAACTAAATAACGTAAAGTCAAAGAATATATGATTTGTAATTATATCGTAATGAATATCGAAACATTAAATTTTCTTTGTAATAAAAATCTGCTGTAAAATTATCCACAAATTAATTATTTTACGAATTGATTATTCTATGAAATGATAATATGAGATTTATTTTATGAGAAACAAAATTCTATACAACTATTGTCTTGGTAATAATTTTTACGTAAACTAAATAATATCAGAAAAAATAATATTCCATTTGTAATTCTATGATATGAATATCGAAATAGTAAAAAATATTGATATCAAAAATCATTGATTTGAGTTTCTACAAAGTAAGTGTTCGGCGTAATGATTATTCTGTGAAATGATAATATGAGAAACATTTTCTGCGAAACGAAATTCTTTGAAAATGTTGTCTATAAAACAGTGTACAACCATATAAAACAAAACATAAAAGTCGAATTCTAAAATAGGCCCCTGTGGCTTGGTACCAAGGGTGCTGGCAGTATTTCCTCGCTGAATCGCAATGCTTATGCATTGAGCGAGGAAGCTGTCAGCTCTCCTGTCCCCGGTTACATCGACTACTTTATATTAGACTTCAACTATATAATTATTGTATGTATTTATGTACACCACATTTCATAAAGATTTCTAATTATTAAAGTCTCTTCTCACATAATCCAGCAAGAGATGAATGAAAAATTTCCTGTTGAACTCCTGAGCATAGTAAAATTGGTTTACTTTTATGGATATAGAATAGGACCTACGCTATTGCCTGTGATTAAATGGTCACATAAGCTTCCTTGTCGTAATAGGATGCGCAAAAAGCGCTATGAGAGTCATAAACCTTTCAATTCCATCCAAAATTATACTTGCTTTGCATTTTACTACGTTGTAGTACAAGATACAAGAACTACAACTGGCCACTAGAAGCGGGAATTTATGTTAATACTAAACACTCTCATAGTAGTCGAGCCGGAATCTCTGAGATAGAACTACAATATTGCCATGTACGTACTTTCTTGGGCATTAGAATCTAAGTTGGTCTTTAATAAACGCAGACATTTTGAATTTCTGAAGGAAGCAAAAGTTGGCGCATCCTAAGGAGCATAGGATAAAGCGGCTTCGTTAGGGACTCCGAGTAAAAAAACTTAAGCAAAATTGTGTACTCTCGCTGCCTACGTAATATCCAACAGCCATTACTGGCTATTTTGTACTGTCCGTGTGTCCCGCCTTCTGCCAAGAATGCGCAAGTTTACGCGCAAGTTTTCTGCCGCTAATTAATTTAACTAGAACTAGACAATGTAAGAATGTGTACATATAAAAGAAATCTTATTGTAATAACTTTTAGGTATACTTGGTAAATGTCCTGTAATGATTTAAATTATATCTGTCATGTACTGTAACTTAAGTCAAAGGATATTATGACCATAAAATGAAAACTTAATATAAGTGAGAACGTAAATTAAATTTAATCTAGAACCAATACCCACGCGTGGGATAGAGCGTTGGAAACGGTAATTGATATTGCATAGTACCGAGAAGCTTTGGGATGAATATTCATACTGCTACCACAGGTACCGACTGGTCGTTCCCAGCCATTGAGACGTCTTCATTCATTATTATGAGCTGCACCCACAATGGCTGTTGTTGCCTTTTAATAAGGAATTATTCTGAATTAACCCCAGAACGCTACAAGTCAGATATAATCTTAATTGGCTTTTCTAATTTGAATATGATTTGCAATCATTGCGGTTAAACTTTTGTAGGATGTTACTGCGGATTTCCATAAAAGATTTATTTGTGTATCTGTACAGGAAGAATGTTTCCTGCACCAATATTATTTATATTTCTTGATACTGCGGTAGCAAGTAAATTGATTTCCGATCAGAGTCGGGATATATTACGAATTGGAGAACCAAGGTGTACTGATTTATTATTCAATTATAACGATAGTGGCCTACCAATTAAATTTAATAACGGCAACTAAAGGCAATAGTCGGTTCTCTTATTCGAAGGATTCTGCTGATTATCAATATCCTTTTCACAAATACTTTTTTTATAAATATCGCCTAATATTCACTGTCGTCATTACCTATACGTATAATTACTAAAAACATTTTGGAACTACGCATCAACAGAATGATTTATGAATTCCATAAAAAAGTAAATTTAATTTATATAAATAATTTTCCGTCACGTACGTCCGATGGTTACATATTGATATAGATGTATATAATTCCGAATCTATGAACATACTCCTTAATAATACACTTCCAGTAAATATTCATTCGTCTTAACAACCAGGGCTCCATTAATTGGTACCTACATCGTTGATTAGTACTGTGATGGACTGACCGCTAAAACACCCGTTAGTGAGACAGAGGGCCACGCCAACTCCTTATTTTCTCACTCTCCGATCTATCTCGCGCATTTTGGGACAATTAATTTAAATTTATTGTCAACAAGGTCACTTTTCGATTGTGCAAATGGACGAGATAAGAGTTTGATTTAGCAACCAATCAACTCTGAACTAAATGATACGTCTAATTAATGGACGGGGATACCGGGCGCTGTGATCTAAAGGTGCGGTTCATGTGAAAGCGAAACGAATAATCTTGATGACAGACTCGACCAAGAGGTTCCCCATAAAACTCAGTCGCTGAACTAATCCCTCAAAGGTTAGCTGAAAGAGAGCCCTCATAGGGATAAGTTCGCCATTGTACTTTAATCTTATGTGACATGTACTATTGTTTTAACCTGTTATTTTATGCAATAAAGTAAATATCAAGGCGATTAAAACAGCAGCGACTTTAATGTTAATATAGGATAATTAATACTACGAGTACTCGCTGTGACATAACATAAGCAAGATTAAGATTCCGACCGGCATCGACCAGGCTTTGAGCTCCACAGAGCTACATACGCAGGTTATTGTTACTTGTTAGTTTTTGCTAGATATACGTTTTACACAAAACACTTTAGCGTGATACTATAAACAGAGCATCCGACATCGGTGCATTGCGCTCACACACACTTTAGCTATACGCTTACGCAAGAGGGAACGCATAAATGTACCAAGGCAATACACATATTATTTGAATGCATCCACAACACATCCAAGTTTTATTATAGTAGCACAATGAATATTGCAGAATAGTTGAGTGCAAAAATATGTATCGAATTAATCCAGTCATAAAAATGAAGTTTTCTATCATAGGAGTAGCCATATTCGTGCACTCGACTGTACGTCAATATTTTATAAGCTAATCCTGAAACAAGCTCTATTATTACGGTTTGGCCGAAGGCGAAATTTTTAATAATTCGTTTAATCCTATGTGTTAAATGCATCTCGATTTTAACGAGACCTCAAAATCAAATATTTATTCTGCAAGTAGTAGGCCAAAAGGACAGTTCTCATTAAAAATTAATTATTACTGACTTACTTACATTATTAATTTGTTAAATTAAATTGCTCGTCTTAGAGTTTAGTAATATACCAGGTAATTAAGGACAATAGTAGGATGGGGTGGACTATAGTTGGGTATTACGATTTCTTCATTATGTTCATACCAATAGTCCTTGCGTGCTTTCCTCAGGTCAAAAAAAGAAAACAACATTTATTTCAAAATAGCTAATAAAACGTACTGTAGCTCAGTCCTACAGTGTCTTTCAGCCTGTCAGTCAAATTCTACCTTTTAACGAATCTTGGGCCTTTCTCCAACTGACGGCGGTAATACTATTAATTATAGCGTTACGACTGTTCTGGTTACAAGAGTTCATTTGAAGTAACATTATGACACTTAATTATACAGTATCTTATCTGATGTTATTATGATATTGATATTGTTTTCATAGTCAGTGCCGTAGAATGTGGCAACGATTTAAACGCATCAGCAATTTACCAAATTTTGGGTTAGATTGTCTAGTGCGTCCTTCAAAAAGAATATAAAAAATATTATTTTTCTCTTCCATAATAACTACTTTGTTTTGATACTGGTCTGTAGTTTATTTTTGGGTTTCTCTTAAGTTTATGGTATATATGTTTGTATGTTTATTTATATGTTATTTATTTATGTTTAATATATGTGTCTTACTTTCATTTTTAGAGTTCCGTACCAAAATGGTAAAAAAGGAACCCTTATGATTTCACTTTGTCTGTCTACATACATAGAACATGACTTTTATAAATATTTTTTTTATTTTCTGTGAAAAATGACCGATTGTGGTTCGAAATTTGAAAGTCTAGTTAATATGTCGAGTGGGGTGTCATATGAAAGGGCTTGGGTTGCTCATTCGCAAACAATTTTTTTGTTTCACGTTGAGTCATTTTTGTTTTATGAGGGAAAATTTAAAAAAAACCGTTCCCCCCCTTTAGTTTACCAAGGAAAAAATATAAAATTATTACATAACATTGATATCAATGTATATTTTACAGGAAAAATATAACTCTACTTTTTCTTTTTTTTATCGTCAAAAAACATTTCTATACTAAGTTTGTAATTTAATCACCTTTGCATGTATTTTTGTTTTATAACTTCCTACGAGATTATACTGAAAGTACCTTCTTTCAAATAAAGAAAAAAAATGGAATCGGTTTACGTGATAACGAATTATCCTTGAAAAACTACCAAAGTTATTCAGTCGCTCAAATTTGTAACAAAAGTCGCCGATAGATGGCGCTGTACACATGGCGTCTAATTTCCACACCATGTTGTTGAGATTTTCCTAATTTAATAGGGTTGGAACCGGTACACATCTGTATACGGACCCTCGGTGCGCGAGGCCGACTCGCACTTGACCGGTATTCCATTACCTAGTTTTTATTTTTGCACCACCCACTGAATATGTATGTTTAGTTCTCTCCGCTACCCAAAGGTTGTCTGAAAGAGATCGCTCTTTAACGATAAGACCGCCTACTGTCTACCTCTGCTTATATCGCGCTATGTTATGTTTCTGATCTGCTTTGTATTTTTATTGAGGTGTGCAAAAAAGAGTATTTGTATTGTCCAGAAATGTTTGTATTTATATTTGTATCACTGAATTAACGATAAATGCCTTAATTACTACATTTATATAATTTTACGGTGAATTGCAGTCGAATTACAATATTTACAGAAATACACTTGTATCCAATAGTACAAAGTTTATTTGACACACATTCATTGATAAAGCCTTAGCATCATTTCAAATCTTCTGAATGAATAAGAATAGTATTATCCTTTTACGCGTAGAGCGAGCTGAAACTATCATTAAGGGCACCTTAATTATATTTTAAGGCACAAACCTCCAAGCCGCTTGTTAACAACCTATTGTGAACAAATAAATACCTATTTTATTAGAAATAACTTTAGTCTAAGTTTGATTGAGACAGCTTCTGCTAGTATATGAGCTAGGTAAAAATGCCTTGCACCCTTAATATTCTTTGAGATTTCATGTAATTAAGAGTTCTGATCTAACTCGACTCAGTGTGGAGCCCGCGGGCTGATAGTCGAAGGCTGATAGATATGCCTATATACAGATCATCGACTCTTCATCGGTCGGTCAATTTCTAATAAGTATATATAATATAATACAGCTGTAATCTTTCCACGTTCAGATGTAGAGAACGTGCCTTTGAATAAACTGAGTAGATATTAACAGTTAATGCACAATATCTAGATTCCATACCTTCCTTGCAAGTAAGTAATTAAATAAAATTGCTTTAATAACGTTTAGTATTTATACGCATCGATGATTAAAAGAGATTTATAGCATATCGTAAGCATTGCAATGTGTGTAGTTATTACGAGTACTTGACTCAAAACAAAATAAAGGGCCTGTGTTCCATGGCCAGATGTCCATTAATTAATATTTCTTATTTCTGTCTTTCAAAATCTGTTAGTTTATTACGTAACGTATCTAACGTACGCTAGAAAGACCTAGAGTTAATATGACATTCAGTATCTCTAGTATAAGTTTTTTCGAAACAAAACACAAACGAACGCGTTTGCGTTTAGTCTCAATTAGTATGCCAAAACTAGTTACCACCTAGAGGCGCTAAAAAACTTATACTAGAGCTTCAGATCAACCTTACGCACGCTTGAAGAGGTTAAATACGTAGGTAATCACCCCTCAAAATGTTCCCTTCTGACAAATATCGCGTATGGTTTATCGGCGGTCTTTGATCTCATGAATG
The DNA here is from genome assembly GCA_963556455.1 of Epiblema foenella. Taxonomy (NCBI): domain Eukaryota; kingdom Metazoa; phylum Arthropoda; class Insecta; order Lepidoptera; family Tortricidae; genus Epiblema; species Epiblema foenella. The sequence continues at coordinate 15,119,492 of OY747102.1, forward strand.
TGAGCTGGTCATATTTTATGTGGATGATACAAAAGGAAGTGAAGAGTAGTACATTTCGTGGCTCACCCACATAAAGACATTATAAGTAGTCCAACACATTTATGGTCAAACAGCTATCTTGAAATAATAACAACTGCGCTATCTATGGGTATATCATGAAAATTGCCATAAAGCAAATTTGAGAGTTTCACCGTTGATATGTAGTCAGCCAGTAAATAGGCATCAATGTACTTTTAACCCGTCGTCTACCGGTCCCTGGGATCCCATGGATCATAACAAAAGAATGCTATTGTTTATTTTTTTACCGGGAGAAGACGACGAAGTGTTGGACAGGCTCTGCCGTGATATGAATAGCTGTGAAACTATATTTCACTCAAAGTGAAATTTAATAATCAAGCCACGAATGCATTTCAGGATACTAATAAACTATGTTTCCTATAGCTTTAGCACATTTTATGTCCTACTGGCGATTACCGTAAATAATTACCGGGTAATTATGTGTAATGACTACGATAAAGTTTCGCTGGTTTGTGGCCTAGATCACGCGAACTAATCATAAATAGTACCCGCACTTTCCGGTGTAATGGATTTTTCTATATCCACTGAATACACGGTTATGGTCAACTTCTGTAGCAGCGTTTTCTGCGAGAGCTAAACTAAACCAAAACAAATAGCCGGATAGATCACTCTTAAACAATCGGCTTTTCTGGTGCTACCGTTATCTTAATCAGTACTTAAGTAATTTTTCAGTTTCCTCATCAGTACGCAGAAATGAACATTATAAAACGTGAAATGAGCCGAAATCACTTAATCAATACTATCTTCATTTACAAACTAATTTTCTAAATACCTATATAAATGTAACACGAAAAAGAAACAAGCGCATTTTCTATGTCATTATTGATCGATGGATTCTGCAAACTTATAAACATTAGTGATGCATAAAGTATATGGGTCAGGCAGTTGGTATCACTCAATGCTTCTGGGATCGTTCACTGAATCAACCGGCTGTGCAATCGTGGTCGATTTACTTTTGACAAGGATCGTACGTCATCGAAATATAATAAGTATATTTCGATGCCGTAAGCATATTAAAATGACGTATTAATTTAAATGTGGATATAAATATTAAAATTGCAGTTACATTACTAATTTTGATCGTATGACTATCAGAATATTGTGTTGTCAGCGATATTAATTATATGTATGAGTAAAACCATCTCCGAAAAAAAATCTGCCTACATACATACCTTTATGTTCATGATATAAAAGTAATGTGTTCCATGACCGTATAGTTTCAATCCATTTTTAACCCCCGATGGACAACGTAACAGAGGGGTGTTATAAGTTTAACATGTTTGTATCTGTGTGTGTCTCTGGCATCGTAGCTCTTAAACGGGTGAACCAATTTGTATGCGGTTTTATTTTTATTTGAATGTAGGTTCTTAAACATATTTTATCAATATCGGTTTAGCAGTTTATGAGATATTGAACTTTGAAATTAAAACGTCGGGGTTTTTGTAACTTACAAAAGTCTGAATTATATGGATAATAAAATAAAAAAGGGAAAGAAACTTTTCGGTCTGTAAGTTTGGGTAATTTTTCTCGCTTACACTTCTAAACTAATTTAGAATAGTTTTACAAGTAAAAATAATCGAGGAAAGGGACAATTACGTATGGTAAAACCTTCAAAGTTTAATTTAAATTTAATTATCTACTGTGTCGTATTATATGATTAGCTATTTGTCTAATTAATATGTTTGTCATTACACTAATTTATCTACAATTTTTTATATTTCTTATATCCTCAGGGAATCCTCTATCACAAGTTGTGTATTAATTGAGTTAGTTAGGTTTAATAACGTCGTATCGATATTTACGGCGGCGTCATTAGCTTAATGACCGGCTTATTGTAGTTCGGGTGATTCAGTGCGCCTTGCGCCCGGTCGGATCGCGTGCCCCAATTAGCTCGGAACATTTTTGTTGTACGGATTATCATTTTATTGATTTATGGTTTCAATTATTGATTGTAATGAATTCATCAGATGTTAAATGCGCGGTTATTTTGCAGTTATTTTTAAAAAATCATTCCAATCCCAGATCAATATCAGTGCGTTATTCAAATGCAGATAAAGCTTTACTCATACTCAAGTGTCAGCGCATAAACCAATGTGATTCATATAATAATTTCAGTAACTCGAAAACGCATTACGGAATTGATCTTCTCGTTTACTGTCGCCGTATGTTTCATGCATAAAAAAAATAAGGCTATAGAAACATTTAGTTTTTTGTTCATATGACGTCAATTTAAAGGAACAATCACACCGCTGCTTGACAGTGCGTTAACGAAGGGACAAGAGGGATATACTTATGAGTTAAAAACGTCACCCATGAGGCAAGTCACTGCGATTCCGTACTGTCGCAGCGGTGTGGTCGCAGCTTTAAGGTTGTTGTAATCAGCTACCTACTGCATGATTCAGTTTTCTGGTGGCCGGTTGATTATGTAGAGATTAACATTATGATTAACGTTCAGGAAAAACAGTTATTAAAGCTGTACAGAGTACCTACTGGAAAAGGTTTCTTTACAAGTAGGTACATTATCATAATAACCAATCAACGACCATAAGCTTGTAATTTACTAATATGGATTAACTCGAGTAACTCAACGCTTTATACCATTAGCACGAAACAATCAGGCAACTGCAAAGTGAAATAAGTAGTTTTTCGCCATATAAACCCATAACGCCTTATAACCATAATATGTATTCGTTTAGGTCCGAAATAAATTATTTTTATTTTAAAGTTCATCAGCAAGTTGCCTCTTGTATGCGTTTGAAAACTACTTAAGTGTAAGTCGTATGTAAGTGCCACATTTCGCTATGCGAAAAATAATTGGAGTGAGTAGTAACGATCAATCGAGTGTATACATAGACGCGTAGGTGCGCGTGTGAAAAAATCTACAACTCTACGTAGTAGCTGAAAAACTGGTAGAGGAAGATACTCTAATATATTTTCCTCTATACTGTGGCATATGATTCTGACTGTGCTCAAACGACCGGCACTGGACCTCCGTAGCGGTTTATGAATTCTATTCCTTGTTAGAAGTAAGCGAATCAATATATCACCTAGGGCATAATTATAGCTACAGTAGACAAGAATCTAACATAATATTGGTACCCAGTAAAATCAATTTGTCGAGAAAAATAATATTACCATTAACATCAGCGTTAAGATTTCTCTTAATATTTTAAAATAAGTGTAAAAGGTTGTATTGTATTCGTACACCTGATACAATCTAGTATTAAAATTGTAATAGTTAATCAAAGGTTTAAAAAATAATATATTATTAAACAAATGTTGACATGCATGCGTATAATCATCCATTATATCATATTGGTCAGTTACCTACCTATACATATGTATGGGTGGCCTCTGGACACCGGGAAGCCGTCCCGTCTGATAAAGAAAAAGAACGACAAAGTTATCAAGCGCCATCGCCAGGATTAACCAGGAGGCTTCCGAGCCTTTTAATTATTATAATGTGCTTTAAAGACGGGCCACCATCAATGTCGGTTTGGAGCGGCCTCATTTACTGGGTGATTTACGGGTTCACACATCGGGTCCGATCTCACTTAGCAATGATTTATGTGCAACATCTCCTTTCCCAGTTGAGCGCATTATCAGACCGCAGGCCTTATCAACTAGTGGAAGTTGCGGCCGATACTTTCCTTTCGGAACTTCACAGTTTAACATTGTAAAATAAGGTCCAAACGGCTACAATTTAGACTAAACGTATTAAATTCGATCTGTTTGGTATTTGTCAGATCTCATCTGCATGCGCGCCCAGTCATCAGAATAACGCACGTCAAATGTCAAATCGATGCTAGTTCAATGTACAACACATTTAATTCAACCACAGTTCGCTGCCAAAACCACGGTATATGTACGAATTTAATTTTACCAATAGTACAGTACGTACCTGCCTAATTAAGGCAAATGACAGAGTTTGATATTAAACCTAATACTTGTCAGTTGCAATCTTATGTCATATTAATCGAGGTGAATAATAGGTGTCTGACTGTGGCTTTATAGGCCGGGCCCAATAAAGCGATAGGCGTGCGCGGTTGGAGAATAGCCTGGGGAAAACTCAGGGGAAAACCTCGGACATGACCACGCGTGTGGTTTGGGCCACTAGAATACTCTAAGAGTTTGCGCTCCCGAATCTAAGGTGTGAGTGGAATCGAGCTACTGCGAGTTTTGTCACTGGTTCACTAAACCTAGACTAGCTGAGAAGAGTCCAGCAAGAAACTCAGCTAGCTGAGTTTCTTGCTGACTCTACCCGGTGTGCGGCGGTACCGGGACGAATAGGGACTATATGTGTCGGTGGACGTCCCCGCTGGCGGGAATGCCTAAGTGTACGTACGCGTCGTGTCGCAAGCCGAAGCATTAATGAAACTAACAGCACTTAGTAAGTAGTTTCATCACCATTCGCACCTTCTCAGGTACCTTGAGTGATATACGCATGGGCTCTATTTATTTTATTTTAAATTATAGCCTAAGTCCTACTCTGATGATACAGATTTTCACGTTAAAATTTAAATGTAGGTATATTATATCTTTGACATCGAAATACGAGAACTTTGAAACGCCGTACGCCGTACTGACAAGAATAGGAAACAATACTTAAGGACACACGCAGGGCAATCACGTAACTTTTGTACCACCGTTAGATAGATTTTAATGTCTTTTTATATTGTCAACTCATATATTTATCTAAATTGACAGTAAAGTTTATCTACGGTTAGTACATAAAGTTATGTGATTCGCCTACTGTTGGTATAATTTTGACGTTGGGTGCAACGTCGTTCAGGCAAGGCAAGTGTTAGTTTTAGAGCCACAAACGCTCCTTTTAGGTAAAGACTTCACACTTTGCCAGCAAGCTAGGCTGGGCTGTTAAGCAGCGTGATAGAGTTTACCACGCTGTTTAACACGTGTTATGAATCAATTTTCTGAAGAACATTGTCTTATTGTTGTTTGTCTTTAACTGGTATCGCCAATTTTATTAATACTTTCAATCTCTTATTAGGTAAGTACTTAATTCAGTGCCTTCAACACACATTAATAGGTATATGTTTAAGGTTACATATAACTTTGTTGCAGGGGGCATAACCCGGCAGCAAATGTGTTAAGTTAGTCAGTACATACTCCAAAGCGCCTGTACCAGTACCAGTTTATTTTATTTCAATATATCTGAAACTCACGTGAGTTTTATATTTAAGACAGACGGTGAAATTGTACCTAACATTAAAAAAATAGCAAACGGTCAAATTTACCTAAATTACCTATTAATAATTAACCTGTCTTAAATATAAAACTCCCGTGAGTTTCAGACATATTGGAATAAAATAAACTGGTGAAAGGTGGTGGGTAGTAAAAACGTAAGTGACCCGTTTATTATATTTCATCATCATCTGTCGTTTAAAAAATGTCCATTTCGCCTTAAGTTTGAATACGCTCTTCTATGATACGGTAAGTGAGCCACAAACATGGATATACCTACTAAGCCGCATTCAATTTTTGTATCTGCGCGTAAGCAAATGTAGGATTGAAAACAGAGAAATACATTAGGTAAAAGCTCTCGTGGAGGTGACAAACGGTTGGCGATGGCGCCGCTAACGAGACTGCAACTCTGAGGGCTCGAGGGCCGTAGGTATGCTCAAACGCAACGCACACACGCACAACTGCTGACTCGGAGAATAAGTTAATTAGTACGAACTTTTCTTCATTTTATTATTCTGCAAAGCGATTAGAGAGAAAATGAAGATATAATTTTCCTCGCATTATTTATTTTATCTGTTCTATGAATTTCGTCTGTAAATAAATTTATTACCGGTCAAATATTAATGCGGGGTTTAAATTAAACACGAAATTTTTAGAGTATACTCCGCCATTAATATCTGCATATAGTTAATTAAGTACCCAAACTTCTCTACCGTACCGGTTCAACAAACTATTCGCATTTAGCACTCGTATATCGAGCAATATCTGGCTAGAACAATAAAATTAGCGAAAAAATAGCAAAACACTAGAACAATAACCACTGTTGGGGGGCGTTAATTGTTCTATTAATACTGCAAAAAAAACATTCACATTTCACACTAGTAAGTATCTAATGGCCCTCTTTTGTACGGTTGCTTCTTACAAAGTTAGTTTTTACGGTGCTCCATATTTCCTTACGCTCCGTTTTTATAACTCGCACTGAGCGTAGGAAGCATCAGTAAAGAGTAACTAAATTTATAACTGCCAACCACCTAACTTTGTCTGCAAAAGTCTTCGTAGGAGGAATGACATAGTCCACCATTTCTGCCAAGTTAACTTTCTTGAATCTAGAGAACTAAACAAACAGATAACTAAGAAGAAAACATCCCCCTTCCAGTAAGTGCTTGACTCAGCCACTGATGTTATATGTGTATGCTTGGGTTAATTTCAGGTCAGACGAAAGCGTGAATTCAATCAGAGGCAAACACCCGAAGCAATCTTGTGGGCAATGAAAGCGATTGGGGACAAGTGCGCAGAACGTCGAGTGACCGGCCGGCGCCGAGGGCCCTCACCTTGCGGACTATTCACCCAACAAATATTTCTCAAAAGTAGCGACAAATGTTGGACTACTTGGAACGATTTTATGGTTTTAAATAGTCGACGGTTATTTGCAGAAGGGTTTATTTAAAGTAAGACTTTATTGTTTGCATGTAGAAATCAGAAATAACTTGCAAGTCGTTCACACTCACACGAGTTCTCTCAATCCAACGTGTACCTAAATAGTTCAATACAAGGAATGTTAACTTCAAGAGTTAGAAAAATAGTGTGATATTAAATTTCGGCATCGAATACTAATTTTTTCAGAACTTTGACCCACCAAAAACTGCAACATAATTTGCATCTTTAAGAAAATTTAAGCCGTCGAGCTATTACAACAAAATATTCTAATTAGTCGTGCACCACCGCTCCGATGCTTTTTTAAACCACAAATTAAGAAAAGAGCTTTTGTTATTTACGTTACAATAAAAACTACATCGTTAGTGAGAATTTTAGAGCAACGCTTGAACGTTGCAGCGCCGGATTAAGAGTACCTAAGAAAAATTCCATTATTTCTTAAACATTGGAGGTAAGTGAAATACAAAGCGAGTTACTTCTTTTTACGTAATCCTCATTAGATTGCGGGGATGCCGTAGAAACGATATTATAATTTTTAATTTAAGTAGCGGCTACCATTTACTCTGCGCTGCGGGCTACGATTTAAGTGAAACAGACAGCGGACTACTTAACCTTCGTCGTGAAACATTGAACCCGCCTCGCAGTAAGGGCGCAAGGTAGGTAAATAAAATTAGCATTGCTTTGTACAATTGAATTATTATGAGGCATTTATCTGTTTCCTAAGGGTATTTAGACGAGCCATAAGTAATTAACACTAGCCGCATCTGCCTCCTCTCATGTTTTTCCAAGAATAGATTGCATTTTGTTAAATTATTAAACATTACTTGAACGACAGTTGCGCAACTTTTGCATAGTAAATAAGACATGGATACTTGAGATGATTAATTTTACTAATTTATGCATTTACTCTCTTGATGATCTCTCTTTTGACATAGCATTTTAGGAAACCTACCTACTATAAATCTACTCATGGAAATACGTAATTCTGATTAGTTTTTAGGGTTCCGTACCCGAAGGGTCCAAACGGAACCCTACTCTCACTCAAGCCTCCGTCCGTCCGTCATCGGTCACACAGGTTTTACAGCCAAATAGTTGGACAGTCTTCAAATTTTCCCTTGAGCATCTTGCTGACCCAAAGCCATACAAATTGTTGAAAAATAATTTTATACGTTAAGGGGGGCTCCTATAAAGCTAAAGGGGAACGCGAAAAAAAAATCTAGACCTAGCCGGTTGTACTCAATATTTAGTATTTTTCTACTCAATCCAGTGGGGTATCATTGTTTAGAGCTCATTGACTAGAAAAATACTATATATTTTGTTTAAATATATTGAAAAACTAAGTAATAAGAAGCCGCTAAAATAAACTTATTTTACAAAATGTTGTTCCGAAGATTTGGTAAGTCAGATATTTTCAATGAATTTTCATTCATATCATTCATTCATATTTTCATTGAATTCATTCTTTTTCCTACCTAAAATTACCAGCAACCAACTTAATTTTGCGATTGGTGCGGAACCCTAAATGAGTACATTACGCACTTGGCCAGTTTTGTTTGTTTATGTAGATAAGGAAAGATAACTTTTACACTTATCTAGTCATTTATCAGAACGAATTGAATATCTTATCCATGACGATAACTTCAATAATCACCAGGGATTTGATATTCGTATTGATATGTACCTAAACTTTGGTGACGTGGTTGATGTTGAGTTACCAGTACTTACCTGACCATAAGGTTGTTTTTTATCAGAGCTATGCTATGCAACTATGCTGCGAGGATGTGAAAGCTACGCTACGAAACTATGTGACCGTATGCCAAGCTATGTAGCCGTTCTAGGAAGACGCGATAAGAAAATGCGCAGCTCGAGCTATGCGATGGTTTGGAATTGTCAAAACATTTAAGAATAACGAAAACATTGATTGTTCTCAGCTTTTCAGCATTCATAGCACGCATCCACAGCAGGCATCCGGAGCACGCATTTACAGCATGCATCCACAGCATGCATGTTTTCATATAACAAGTCATAGCTTAGTTGAACCCGTTTCCACCAGTATTATGCTATATGTGAACCAATGAGTGTGATTGGCAGATTTCAAACGCATCCATAGCAACGTAGCAATTTATCTCTGATGGAAAGGCACTCTGATGTAAAAAATAAAAGATTCTCAAATATTGAAATATGTATAGAAATCTTATAAAAGTAATACGACGAATAGTAGAAATAGAACCGAATGGTATGGCGAAGAATGAGAAGGAGAGCCGACTCTAATATACCTAGAAATAGGAAAGGCTTGGCATAGAGAAACAGAGAAAAAATATGTGTATCACTCACTCTCAATTCAGTGCGTACTCGGGATAAGGGATCGGGGAATTATTTATATCACAAAGTTCATAGGTATGAACACTCACGAGCAAAAATAACGGGTACACTTCGTATTGAATTTATAGAAAGTGTACTCGTTATGTTTGCTCGTGAGTATATCTTTCAAATTTACGCATACTCTGTCTACACTCAGACATGACATATAAACCGATAAATTACTAGTAAAATCTTGCTTAGTTCCGCAATAAATCGGCCACGTCCGACGGTATGTATACCTACACTATACAGTGCACGTTACAAGTGTCGCGCGGCCATCTGGATGTGCAATTGAGTTAATTTTACTACGTCTGGGAACCAACATTACTTCCATTCATGGATGAATATGTGTGTTTTATTACTAGTGTATATATAACGTGAAAAATATATTAAGGTCGGTAAAGGTAAAAGAGGCCTTGAATCGGATTTCAAAGCCTTATATGTTTTATATGTACGGTCAGCTGCAGAAAAACCTGACCCCCCGCATACAAACTTCTACGGAGCGGTAACGTTTCTGTCCAGCTCGCTTTACTTAGAAGCGTTTGCTTAAAGACTCCAAAATAGCTAATACAAGCGTCTAAAGAAAATAGAAAGCTACGAATATACGAATGCAATATGCATGATAATAATCTTGATTCAAAACGCCATTTAAGATTTGTTGGAATAGTAAAAACTTATATCGGTAGTTTAATGTAAGTAAATATGTTAACATATCTGCCACACAGTGCGGGACCACCTACGGCATGCTTTTATTATCTTAACAAAGTGGCTCGACGCTCCGAAGAAGATGACGGGGAGCTCGGTATAAGTGCCACCATGATTGAAATACTCGTAAGGTAGGAATAAATAGGCTGAATTTGCTGTAGTGTAAGTACATAATTATACTGGATAGAATAGAACTAGGGACTTTCCTGCAAACAGGGAATTGTTTAGTCGTAGTAATTACTATACTTTTGTCAAGTAAACTATGTCAATATTCATAAGTGTTTTCGATTTACAACTTCTTAAACATCAATTTAAAAAAACCGGACATGTGCGAGTCAGACTCGCCTACCGAAGGTTCCGTACAAATTTGTAGGTACTGAATACCTACTTAAAATACAGACTATATATTTTATGATTTAATAATAAATATATGCTTTTCAGATTTTTCCCTGTACTTGTAGTAAAAGACGACCAAACCTAACCCAAGCTTCTAATGTTTACAATTATATTGTATAAATACATCATTTAAATGGCTACATAATTTCAGGTACCGTGGTATCGTTGTCCCTATTTAGGTATTAATATGCTCTAAGCCACTCACCTATGTGCAATCTCTTCGTAAATGACCTACCTACATTCAGGTTTAGGAACATTTAGATGAAAAGCTATCACAATAGCTATAATAATAATTAGGTACATAATATACCAAAACCTACATAGTGGTTGCTCACTGCAACACGCCGCAGAGAAGCCAAAGCCAATAATAATCATGATCATTCAGTGTAATTAGTTACGCGACGAACTGCGTTTTCCCTCTATGTACACAAATGTGCACACAAGTCTTGTCTTGACATCAAAATTCCAAGCGTTCACGATTAGAATTTTTGTGGAGTGAAAGTTGTCAACAAAAAAAAATGGTAAACATATTTATGAAGATAATTACAATATCATTTTTTTACTGGGGTACTGGCTGAAAATCAGCGCTGTAGGTGTCTGACACAGCATAATGCTGAGCCAGTTTCCGTTTCACTGCCGCGGGGATACACATGTTATGTGGTTTGTGTACCTATATGTTTTTCTTCTATTATAATTTTATATTTATATATATGTGTGTCTTCTGTGCCTGTGAATAAATGTTTCTTCCTTTCTTCTTTCTTGTATAGTGCAGTAGCATAGGATAGTGATTTTTAATGTTATGTGGAGTCCACATTGTGGACTAGTCGTTGTAGGTACGGAACCCATAATTGTGCGAGGTCAAACACCCACTTGACAGCATTTTTTTGTATGATTAATGAATCACGGTAAAAGTTGTGGCGAATAATAAAATATCAACGTTTCTGATCAATTTAATATAGATAAAACGGAAATTATATCCGGCCTTTATATAGTTATTACATAACATTGAATACAGTGCTTGACCTCACGAACGCGGGTGAGCCATGTTTATGTGTTGAGATATACATGCATATTGTCTGTGTGTGCGTCAGCGGAGCAGTTATATATGAGTTCACATAGTCTATGTGTTCGTGAGTGTATCACAACTACAATTATGGCTAACCCGCGCTCGTGAGAGAAAAGTACTGTACTCGCTACATGGTCTAAAGGCTTTTGGTTATGGCGGCGACGCCTTAACCCGTCGTCTACCGGTCCCTGGGATCCCAGGGCTCATTACAAAAGAAAAGCATTATTTTTGTCGCCGGGAGACGACGACTTAATGTATCCATGGGTTTTATGGCGACTGACGTGTTAGTACACACATGAAATATTTAAAACATTATCTTATCTTATGGGGATCAGCTGCAGATATCGAAACTGTGTTTATATTGCAAAATACGCCTATACGAGCAATTTATAACTTGGGGTCGCGTGAGTCATTGAGCCCGCTTTACAGTTCCCAATTTTTACATTTGACAACTTATACGTTAGCCACATTTTCATAATTTCAATGATACGGAAAGTCGACGTGACATTTTCCATAATTTCGTTATATAAGACTAAGCGGGAGCGAAGCTCCTGTCTTAATCTTCGGGATTATTTTTTTAATAAAAACCCAGAATGACTTGTTGGGACAAAATCGATTCTAATGCGGATAGGTTAGAAGATTAAGACGGGAGCCGAAGCGAAGCGAAGCTCCTGTCTTTATTTTTTTTATAAAAGCCCAGAAAGACTTGTTGAGACAAAATCGACTAATAATTGTATCGACTGTTTGTAGGCTGATCATAATAATGAACGTAATTTTTAGTCCTAGCCGAAATATAATTATGAGTTTCCTCAATCAGCGCATGCATTTAAATTCATAGCAAATAACACACTATTCATGATTTGTTATAACTCGATGGAAATGAACTTTGTTATCTTTAGAAATATCTGGATAATGACGTTACGGTATTTTAACCCTACGGACAAATAACATTTTGGCAAATGAATGTACGGATTTATAATCATAGTGATTTTAAATCAGCTGGATAATAAAATTGTGACCATACAAAAATCTGTCAATAGAAAATATAGAAAATGAAACTTCGGTCAAATAAAAAAAATGTAAAACGATAAAAGGCGTTTCGTTTTCGGACTTTTAATATTCGGCATAAAAAATATGCAACCTTTCATTTCACCCTTCTGGTTAATAACCAGAGTTAATAACTAGTTTTTTGATTCTTTCTTACAAAATACAGACGTATTTGAACACCATTTTAATTCATTCTTTTCGTTGCTATCAATTCCTCTGAAATTGACAGATCAGCATTTAATCCAATCTATCAAAACACACACAATGCGGTGAGCTCCCGGGTTATCTAAAGTTAACTTATTTGTAAAATGTTAATGAAGGAAATTTGTGCCAGAACCATTTTCGTTAGCACTAATATATGGAACTGACTCGTCGGATTTCAGTTGGAAACGGTTTTAAACGTTTTGCACGTTAGCGTCATTAATCTTGCCCAGTTATCTTGGGGTGAAAGCAATTTAGTCACACTAGTCATGGGTATTTACGTGGGGCGTCATATTTAGGTACGGCTCACAAGCCGTCATCGGCACGGGGACGGTCCTCAAAAGGTCGTAAAAATTTAGCTAGAGACCTTTAACGAGGCAAACATTATCTTAGGTACCTAAAATGAGTGTAGCATAAAATACATTTTAAAACGTAAATATATCTCATTATTTGTAAACGGGACTTAATCGCATACAATAATTATTTTTCACCTTTGTAAGGTTTACTTGCAAGCATCTTAATACTATTTTTAAGGTTTTTGAAACATGATGTATTTTAAAGAGATATTTACTCTCGGGAGAATACAGCTACTACTGTCACTAGTACATAATTGGTAATTACGTAAGTTAATTCGAATAATTGATGCATTTTTGAAGGTATGTGTTGAAGTGTGAACATTACTCACTATATCGTGTACAAACGCGCACCAAGTTAAAGATCAAAGGGCGTCCTCGCGTGACACACCATAAAAACTGATTACTCAAAAGCAATTATAACTGCGCTCTCCATTAGACGTTCTTTTATAGAGGCTGAGGGTCCGTGAGCGCGACACTGGTTATTTGTTTCTCACGCTCAAACCGCCCACCGCTTGGTCCGTGCTAACGAGGCTTAGGGTGAGATCAAACAGCCGCGAGCTTCAATACTCGACGATCGGTAACACTATTTTGAGAACAGATTTCATGAATTCAGCATCTTCAAAGATTGGGGAATAATACGTTACGCAATAACTATAACACTATACACAGTTCACAGTCCAGAATTTTGGAATAATGATGGTTATTACTTAAAACTAAATCAATAACGAATGAAAATAGTAGATTGTATGACAAGGGTCTAAAATGAGCCATATTACCACGAGATAGTTATTTTCCCGAACGAAGTGAGGGAAAATAGTTCGAGGGGTAATATGGCTTTTAGACCAGAGTTGTACACTCTACTTTTCACTTCGATTGCGAGAAAATAAATAAACAAAGGTTAACCCACCCAAAATTAACAATAAATTCCACGGCGAAGATATATACTTTTGCAGCATGTTTTTTTTTTATACTCCTTTGACACACAAAACATAGACAATGCGGTTCGCGCGCAACATTAACGCGCGAAAAAAGCTAAACTGACCTTCCATTGAGCGCTTCAAAGTGTTGCTCGAACGATTTAACCACTTTTTAATTATTGTGAAATAGGGACTACTACAAACTTAATCTTTAGACTCTTTAGAAAAAAATATTATGTTTCCAGATTGGTCGATTTTAGTAAAGCTGTATTCTGGTTGGTTAATACCCAATACCAAATATTTTTTTAATCGTTAAATTAGAGTTCTGTGATTGGTGGATTTAATAGGTGAAGTATTTTTATTGGTCAAATTCAAATGTTTTGTAAATCATAAATATGTATTCATATTTTCCCTAGGGGTTAAATGTACTACTTTAGCCCCGCTTGACAAGTCTAATATGATACACTTTTCGAGCATGAGAAGTGAAAAGGAAGTTTTTATCCTCAATTACTTACAAACTCTACAAATGTAATTAATGTAATTATAATAAGAACCAAGTTTAGTAATAATAAATTAAAAAAAACACAAACATTTTGCAAGTGTTGCATAATAAAACTTTAATCCGAATGTAATATAACCCCGAAAACAATTTAGGTATGATAACAATTTTATATCCCTTATCTATGAAATTCCAGCTCTAATCAGATAAAGTTGTAGCACAGATTGTGTTTCATGGCTCAGCAACGCAAATTCTATTCAGAGAGTTAATTTGATAAAACTCAATTAATTATGCACATCTGTTAAAGCGACTAAATTCGAAATGAAATTTACATAACCAGCTAAAGTATTTTAAAGTAGTATAATGTAAGTGAGTCCGACATGTGAGTGGCTGAGTGCCGATGCCGCGTGTGTTGGTTCACACTTCACGGCGGTGGCGGTAGCAACCGCATTATAGACACGTAATGCTAATCACGATCGAGGCTTTGTAAACATGCCGACCAGAACGTTGTAATTATGTTTGGGCGCCGCTACATTTGTTAATAGAATACCGGCCGAGTAAGGCGCGAACATGCCATAAGCGGACGGCCACTTAGAGCACGCTAAAGCACTGGTAATAAATTGTGTCCCATCGGTAATGTTAATAGCATCTCCCAACAACTAGACAGCATGTTAAATGAGCCGTAATCATTCAAAACTTCTGAATACGAATGAAATACGAAAAACAAGTAGAAAAAAACCAATAAAAGGCTTGAAGGCCTTTTTAAGAATGAACTGAAAAGAAATTCTTCTTATGGCCAATGTTTTTTTTTTCTCTTTAAGAAAACATTTATTAGATTCTTAGCGTCTTGCTTCAAAGCACAGTATGTATACAATGAAAATAAATTATTAAATAAGAACAGGGTTCCGTAACCAAAATGGCAAAAACGGAACCCTTATAGATTCGTCATGTCTGTCCGTCCGTCCGTCCGTCCGTCCATCCGTACGTCCGTTCGTCCGTCCGTCCGTATGTTACAGCCGATTTACTCGGAGACTATAAGCACTACAATTATGAAATTTGGTAGGAAGGTGTATTCTATGAACCGCTACATAAAAGTGATGCGAAATTACAAAAAAATATTAATTTAGGGGGGGCACTCCATACATGTAACCGGTGGATGAAAAAAAAATTTCAACGCACCTAGTCGTGTGGAGTATCGATGGATAGGCCTTTAAAAATGATATTGAAATTTCTAAAAAAATTGTCCATTTAAGTCAACCGTTGGTGAGATATTGGCTGTCAAAGTCATGGAAAGTGTATGTCCCCTCCCCCTCTAATTTCAAAACTATAAAGTTGAAAATTTTGAAAAAAATTGAGGTGGTGTGCGTCAGTAAATACTTTCAACGATTTTTGGTTTGAACAATATAGGTTTTACGGTTTTTAAATTTTCGTTTAATAACTGTCTTACTCAAACAAAAGGTCGTAAGTGCCGTGAATTCCCTATGAAGATACGACTTTTTAGATTCAATGTATTGGATAGTGATTTTAAATGTGGACTAGTAGGTGTTGGTACGGAACCCTTCATTGTGCGTGGTCCGACACGCACTTGGCCTGTTTTTTTTTTCAAAGGAATGTGTTCAAGGAAAAGTTAAGTATCAAATTAATCCGTTCTGCCGATATATAATTAACGATCTATGAACTGTTACATAAAGGATTATGATATAGATAGAGGTATAATAGGTATATTATGCTTACGTTTGATTAAGAGATCATTGTTATTTAAACTGCTAATCAACGGTTCAATGTAGATTGTGGGGATGGCATACATACGTAATACGCTAAGCTCATTGTAATCGGTATGAAACATAGAGACAATGACATTAATTTGATTTGGATCACTCGGTCGTACTCTGCAATTAAGGCGGATTTAACTAGCCCTATTGCTGAGTAACCTTGTTTAGGTACTTGAAACGATACGAATTACTAGAAATTAGCTATAGAGCTCCTAAAGTCGCTAATTTTAACATAATATAATGAAGAGTTGTCAAACAGTATTTAGAGTTACATTAGTGGATACACAATAGGGATATATAAAGATATATAGAGATATGTTTAAGACCTTATTTGTACTCACAAAGCAATGAAAAAATAAAATGAGATTTTAGTGAAACATTGTTCGTGTGTTTTTTTAGGGTTCCTTAGTCAACAAGTAACCCTTATAGTTTCCGTCCGTCCGTCCGCGGTTTAGCTCAATAACCTAAAGTACTAGTAGAAAACTGTAATATGGCATTAGTATAAATATCAGTGCCTTTACCATGAGTTTACATGACCGTACTCGCTAGCGACAGCGTGAAAATTTGTATGGGCAAAAGTACAGCGCCTCTGGCGATTACGCAATAGAACTAAGAATCGCCATACTAAGGGTCGGTTGCACCAACATATGATCACAGGCCAATATGGCGCCAGCAGCTGTCATCCCATACAGACTTGTCTATATATCCATACAATCAGATTTTGACGAACACCGCTTATGATTACAGACAGTTTGGTGCAACCCACCCTAAATCGTTTGTTACGCAGTCGCTAGCGAGTACGGTCATGCAAACTCATGGTAAAGGCACATTATCGTTGAATAGCTTGGTATAAAATAGGGAATGGAACTTGGTATAAAGTGGGATAACACTGCCAGCTAACCGATATATATAATGAATAAAAAAAAACTAAGTAGACATTGCTAGTTAACGAATAATAGCCGAACTTAAGAAATGTACTTAGAAATGCAAACTTTCGTACAATTTTCATTGATTACTTATACATACCTAGTTCAGGCAATGAATGCTTAAAAAAAGGTATAGAGGGAAATGCTTGGAATTCAATTTTTCCATTAAAACCCCCCCTCAGGGGGGGTTTGAAGGTCCCATTTTTCGGTTTTTCGTAAAAAACTCGTAAACGGTAGCCCATAGAATAAATGTTCTGAGACATAAGTAATTTACATAAAACCCTAAAAAAAAAGGTTCTACATAATTCCAATACATTATGTGGCATCTCATTCCTTTGTTTTTCAATATTTTTAAAAATAAAAATATAGTATTTATGCACTCAACGAGCTCTAAACAACGATAACCCGCTCGGTGGGCTTGGTCAAATTTTCCTCCTTTAGCTGTAGGTATGGGAGCTGGGAGCCCCCTTTTGTAGTTAATTTTATGTAAATTACTAAATAAACCTAAATATAATCCTGAGCGAAGCGAGAGGTTAAATATAGAATTCTGTGCGTAGCGAGTATTGCAACACAGGAGACGTAAAATAACTTAGCAGCCGTATGTAAAATAATAAATCTTTGCACCTCACTAAAGGTAGGAAAATACTACGAAATAAAAACAACTGAAATATGTAAAATCATCCTTTTTTATTCACTATATATTTTAATTGAATACAATTCAAAACTAAATTATTTTTGTGCCCACAGCACCTGATTTGATCATACAATCTAATTTGATTTCAAATTTAATATTATTTCTTTGTGGATAAAATGCCGTTTAGCTACCTGTTTTTATAGAATACGTACCTTTGTGAGATCCGAGTATGGTATAATTATTCATATTCATATATTTATATCATTATTTATATCATTTTAATCTCTTTTTATAATTTAAAGATCTTTATTTTAAAATATAATGAACTGGCAATACATATATACCTTCGTATGCAATTGCATTGTTTAAAATAGCACCAATACTCGTATGGAATTTTACGAACCCTACAGGGGGTCTTTTTATTGAACGCGAACATTTTATACAGCCCATTATTATCGGCCCCAGCGAATTGGCGGATATTAAAGGTTTTCTTTATACCTAGTAATGGAACAACTTAAGTGTCGAACGAAGTAATTATTTAAGGCAAGGCCCCATTCAGAGATCTGACGAAAATACTGAAGTTTGAGGTTCCAGTGTGAAGTAGTAATGTAGAATTACACTACACAAAAATTACTGTGGATTGAAAAAGAAACAAAATAACCGATCAAGATACTGACAAATGCCTTAGTAACTCTGTCAAAAAATCCTAAATATCATCGTAAAATTAAACTTTAATGCAGATTGAGAATTGCAGATTTCGTAATTATCAACGCCAGTGATCTGCGTTTTTTACAAAAAGGATAGCTTTTTTATTGTTCTAACAAAATAACCGTATAGATTTTTCATAAGTGATCCAGTATTCCGAAAATCAATTAAATTGTAGGTATTAAATATTTCCGAAATTACACACAGAGCTTCCGTAGAGAGCGGGATGGTTAATTGCAAAGTCACGCGTGTTAGAGGGGGCCATTTGCAATGGAATGGCCTAGCCTTAAGGGCCCTTAGAATATCAGTTAAAAACGCTCATATATTTAGGCTATTTTCTATGCGAATTGGCAAAATATCATGACACTATCTTCGTTACTATCTATCACAAGATAATTGAGGCCCAATGTCATAGATTATAGACATACGTTTTATTGTAGTTTCCAGATAGCGTTTCATATATCTCTCATCGGAGATTACAAAACTTCTATCGCTAGTATATAGAAACCCAATTTTGGGCCTACAGGATGGGTGTATATTATTTCATATTATTAAAACGCGCACGGAGAAAATATTTTAATAAATTACATGTATGTCGCTACTAAGCAGGACAAAAGTAGATACGTTATTAACAAATATTACTACAAATAGACAAGAAGTAAGAATCATACATCTATGTAATCGTTTACTGGCGATATAGGTTTTATAGAAAATTTAAAAGTGTAGGTGTACCAGTTATTAAAGTACAAAATCAACAGCGATTGTAATTATATACAGAATGTAATAATAACCATATAATACCAAATGTATTCATACACTCGAATGCCTTCAAGACAATCGATGCATTTTTAAACGCATATACATTTACTCGGCATAATTTGTGTGAGTCACGTCGTGAGAAGAGATGTGCGCGTGGGCGGACCGGTTGCGCTGGCGCGGGCGTACTTACAAATTACGTTTACCTCCACGCCAAGTCTGCGAGTAAACTTTACGTACAGTAAACACTGGTCTGGGCCTTAATTTCTTGCATCTCTTTCACATCCCATACCAGGTCAATGTTTCTCTTGCTCGTTCTAACGGTAAGACTAGTGCGTGTGACACGAACGCGCGAAATGAAATTCGATTGGTATGCAAAGCGCGACGAGCAAACATAGACTTCTTGGTCTGTAGCGCCGCACGTCCTGTAGTAGCTGGGAAAATATAGAATATGTACATAAAATACTAGATACCTGTTAGTGTTCTCGTAAAACGTGATGTGACAAATAATAATGGGATTAATACTTACCTAATTGTCCGTAGTAATAAACGTCCATCAAAATTATTTTATTTGAAATGCTGATAAGTTTCTTTTGGCTTTACGAAATACGAAAATATTAGCATAATGCCAATATGCAAAAAATCTCACGAAGCAATGGTCAAAATCAGTTACTTTGCCTACCGACATGCTGAGAATGAAGTAGAACTCGATTTTAACAGCTAGGGCAGGCCGCAAAGTCCACGTCCAAACTTACCAAAGACCTCAGCTGCCCAACAGCACTACCGTTGAAATACAATGACAGCAACAATGCGTCCAATCGATAGGCTTTCTATAAGGTGCTCAGAGACGATTTATACCTACGACGACAAAACGACAACGACACGGGACATAAATTTGTAACAAATATGGTGTGTTATACGCTGACATTGAACACGAGAGAGATTTATATTTTTTCACTTCGAGGGCAATAAGGTTGCCAGCCTAGATAAAAAGAAACTTACTTATACACTGAATTTGTACCAATATACATTGTTAGTTCAGTTTAATGTAATACAGTTATAATTTGTTCACCCCGTCGGTACGTTCATCAATATAGACGATCCTTTAATGAATCCATTTTATTTCATTTTGATGTAAAATAATAATGTTATTTTCGAAAGGTAATAAATAAATCTACATACACATATATCTAATAAACTGAACTTGCGTTTTAGTAGGATCGCTAGTCAACATCATCTTCCTAGCGTTATCCCAGTACAGTTGCATCCTGAAGGATGCCCGGGGTCCGCCACCTAATCCCAAGATTTGGCGTAGGCAATAGATTTTATGGAAACAACTGCCATCTGACCTTCCAACCCGAGGGGAAACCAGACCTTATTGAAAATTAGGCTTGTCAAGTGAGTGGGCAACTTGACTATTCGAAGTTCTCAAACCGCCCGGCCTCTGACTTGGCTTAACGACCATCATAAACAGCAGCCGAATTGAACGGTGAAAGCACAGGAGCGCTCAGTTAATAACCACTCAAAGCGGTCACCCATCTAAGAATTGACCTCGACCTCGACGAGCGCTCCCCAGCTAGAAATGTTTAGTTTTTGTTAGTATCTATTTTTTAACTTTAGTCCGATAGAAAAGATTTATGTAATTTACTTAGGTACATATGTCGGACCGAAGGACCAATTTTATGTATCAGCGTCGTTAATTACTGTCGTAATACGATTTTGTTTACCTGTGAACATTACAAACCTCTAATTAGCTACTACCCACTTCACTAATCGTTACAACTGCCTGACGCTTCATAATTGAAGAAAGCTGTCTTTACTCATAAAATGTATAGTGTTTGTCTGTTTCTACAACCAGAGAAAGGTGAGAATGTTCGTTAAGTATTGCTCCCCGAGGTGATACCAGTTGTTAAAATCGAATAATTTGCTTCCTGTTGTTCAATTCTTTGTAAGTATCAGCTGGCTTATGAAATGATATGACGAGGTTCCCCGTAAGACAAACGTATTTTTTATGCCGTACGCGTATAATTATTTACATACAGAATTTGGGCAGCGTCTATTACATAGTATCTTACTGCCACACGTCGGAAAGACAACCACAGCAACGACTAAATTGTTATTAATTTATCATGTTAACATAAACGACCTCTTATGAAGAAGCATTAAAATCTTAAAGCTGCCATTAAATATTACTTACCGAAGCATCGCACTCTTGAGAATTTATTGCAATTAAATTTAAGAGCCCGATATATTTTATAGGATAAATATTTTTAATACTTCTTAGACTAGATTATAAAACGACCGTAGCGTTTATGACACTTAATATTAAAAGCAATTTTACTATAAAGAACTTGCGCCTCTGGTACTTGGTACTTGTAGCTGTTACTCCGAAATACGGCAGAAAAAAATACCTTGCAAGACTCCAAGAATGTCACGGTCAAGTACTAAGTAAATGCCTATACCAGAGATTTAGCAATTCGCGTTTTTCAATGGGTAGTAGGCGTACCTACCCTATTTACACGAGCCCCTTCTACCTAGTGTTTTGACACTTAAATCTTATGTTTTGTTTTGTTTACAAAATGCTTGATAAACAAAAACGGTTTGCCAAATTATATCTAATTATGCTATTCACTGGATCGACAATTAACATGTGAGTTTTAACTGTCAGTTCGAAGTTAGTAAGTTAGAACATGACTTATGATAGTTTAAATTCAAGTAACCCAACCTCACCTAACCATCAGTTTATTATCTCACTAGTTTCATTATAAAGTAATAGTTATTACAATGTTAGTTTACGATGACAAATATATTTATTCGCCTTATCAGAAACGAATAAGGTGCAAAAGTGTAAAATATCTGTGATATCAACCGTACCAGTCAGTCACTAGCCGCTATTTTAATTTCTGTTACTTTACAAACTATTGCAATAAAATATTTCGTTAATTACTGAAACAGTTCAAAAATTTAAAAAAAGTTACGTATCTATATAAAGAAGTCAATACATGATTAACTACATGAATAGGTACTCACATTTCGAGTTTCACATTTTCGATTGATGTTTACGGTAAGCGGACACCACAGGCACAGGCTATTTACACTTGCAATACGAGCGGTGTAACAAGCGCGTTGTCGACCCTCAAAAGGTTGAGGGACAAAATACGAGTCCTTCACAGCCAACACAGTACATCCTCGCGAGTTCTTATAACCTGTGCTCATCATCAGGAACTTAATTCTAACTATATACCTGGTAGTAACAGTGTAATTATGGCCGTGGTCTTCTATACTCGTAAGATGCAGGTACTTTCTCGACAAGTTATCTGTGTTTTATTATTTGGTAAAATTTACAGCCTTGGACTTGTGACAGGTATATAGAAACAAGTTAATTCCAGGAATTAAATTAAGTTGTCAATAATCGATGGTCAACCAAAAGGCTGAAAATAAAAAG
This sequence comes from Epiblema foenella, assembly GCA_963556455.1. NCBI lineage: Eukaryota > Metazoa > Arthropoda > Insecta > Lepidoptera > Tortricidae > Epiblema > Epiblema foenella. Next base: position 15,141,992 of record OY747102.1, read on the forward strand.
ATCTTAAATTTAAACTCTCGTAAGTCATCATCATCATCATCATCATCATCCTTTCAGCCGAAAGACGTCCACTGCTGAACATAGGCCTCCCCCAAGGCTCGCCATTTAGACCGGTCCTGTGCCGTTCGTTTCCACCGGATTCCCGCGACCATATAAAACTATATTCTACTTTTTTAAAGTTCTTAATAAAATAAATAGAACATTAAAAATTTACCGCGGTACCTGCTCAAGACTGAAGAAAAATATTGCTACTACCTGCGAAAAATATTGCTATGGCCATGCGGAACTATGATAACTTGAGATAGATAAGAGATATCCAAACGCAGTACAAAAATTGAGGAGAGTTATGCTTAATTATTTTAACTAGAGATGAATGATTAGCCCAAGATGTAATGAAATGGCGGAGTACTGTGGACACCCTCTGCCCCTCCAAGGGGTAAGTCAAGAGATGAAAGATATACGCTGCAGTTTCTCAATCACAAAACCAAATTTATTTATCTTGTAATATGGAATCTCACGGTAACTAAAATCAATTTACAAGCTACAGGAGGCCAAAACTAATGCTGCAGAGGCTCAGTCTCAGAACTTATTCGAGGAACTGGTTGGGCCCGACCAACAGTTGGTTACCGCTCCAATTGAAAATCCTGTGGTTACTATCGATTTAACCAATGATTACACCACATCAGGGCTAGTAAAATTTAGGCAGAACTTTGACATACATAATATTAATACTAGAAACAAATATAAGCTTGAGGGTACCTCCACTCGGCTCCAAAAAATAAGAAAATCGTTCATGTGTAATTGTGTATAGTTTTATAATAAACCATCACCTACAAACGTGACTAATTTATCTATTAATAAATTCAAGACTTATGTAAAGCGTAAACTCATATCGAAAGCATATTATAGCACAAAAGACTACATGAATGATAAAACACCGTGGGTATAATTGTGGTTGAAATACTAATTATATTTTAATAATTATGACATTACATCTTAATGACTATTTTCATAACTATGACACTAGATGTTGAATTTTCCTAGAAACTGTCTAGATTATACTTTTTTATGTTTTTATTTTACATATTGACGATCTTTTTGTGAATTTATTATACTCTCTTTTTACATACTTTTTTTTTAATTTCATATGCATCAATAAATTGCTCTGAATAATTAGATTCAATTTATGTAATATATAACTGACGATTCAAAAGTGCTTGTTGCTAGGCCTATTTGAATAAAGAATATTTTGAGTTTGAGTTTGAAGTCTTGAAATTTTGTTTTTCTATTATGTTAAGCATGTAGTGTAGATTATTTTTACACTGGTGCTGCCTATCTATATTATTTCAAGATAACAGAGATAGGCCTGGTACGGCAGCATAGGTAGGTATCTTATGCTGTAGATAAATTAAATGATTTTATCATGTTATGTCATATAAATGCTACGTATTAGCCAGTATCAAGCAGCGCGCGACTTGCTGATGTTGTGTTGTGTCAACCAAAATAGAAAATGTTACCCGCTAAAACCACACAAGGCATTATTTGTGGAGAACACAATTTCAACTTTCCAGGTCATATGAATTTCGGAATTTATGTTATAGAGAAGATATTAAATTTTAAAGACAAGAGAGCGCTGGTAAGTTTTTAATCAATATATCGCTGCCACGTGATTTGTAATAACACTGCAAGGTATAATATGTCGGAAAAAATATAAATATTTATTTCCCAGGTTTTTATAATAATTATTTACATGTTGTAATATTTTATTTTACAATAGGTAGATTATTATTTAGGAATAATATAATTGCTTGTATCATCACAAAAAATTTCACATGACCGACATATATTGCGTTATTTATCATATTTATATGTTCAACCTGTATAACGATGAATTCATTTCCATTACCTAAACGTGATATTTCTTAGATAAAATCGCCATAATTATCATTCCCCATGATATCACCAATACAAACGTAATTTCGCCTAGTATTATATATTTTTTACTAGCCACAAATGCATTAAATGTTGACGACAACTTTGGCCTAGTTGGCAGGGTTGCCTACGAAGCTGGAGGTCCCGGGTTCGAATCCCGGTCAGGGCATTTATTTGTGTGATGAGCACGAATATTTCTTCCTGAGTCTTGGATGTTTTCTATTTATTTAAGTTTTCTATCAAACTCAAACTCAAAATATTCTTTATTCAAATAGGCCTAGCAACAAGCACTTTTGAATCAAGCAAATTTGAATATCTATATATAAGTATATATATCGTCGTCTAGCACCCATAGTACAAGCTTTGCTTAGTTTTGAGACTAATAAAAATCCCCCAAATATATTTCTACAAATATTTTATTTATTTATAAACGATATTATAAAAATGTTATACCTAATTTTTTTATAAATAAAGGACAATGACATTTCATCTTCCTATCTTAACAGTTACTCAAAAACCTACATGGACAAGTATTCGAAGTAAACTGGGAGTATTAAAATATTGTATGCCTTTATATAAGTTAATACGTATTAATTACCGTGTATGCCTCAAACGAGCTGAGAATAATGTGATCATCAATGAGCAGTTCGGCTTTAGATTCGAGCACTCGTGCGTACAACAGGTGCACCGCGTCACGGAGCACGTGCTGGATGGTTTCTCTCGATTCCAGGGACTCAGCTCTTTCTCGACGTGGTGAAAGCCTTCAACAAGATCTGGCATAACGGGCTATATACAAGTTATATCAGTTCGCTATGCCTGACCGACTCGTGCTCACAGGTTCAGGTCCTTCAGAATCATTTTCTCCGTAGGGCGACTGATACCCCGTGGTACCAGTCGAACATCATCAGCCTGTACCACGACATGGTGATTAATAGCACTATGTATGGTTTCTTTCAGCAGACTATCAGACGTTATTTTAACAACGCTCCCAATCATATCATCTGTTAGCTAGGTAGGCTGTCGACTACGTTTCCATCTCTCCCTCCCCCTTTGTCGTAACTGGGCGATCACTGATTCACGGACCCGGACGATGTAATCACATCAGCGTCCATCAAAAGATCGGAACGCTGCGCTTACGGCATCCAAATCAAACACGACGCGTACACTTAGGCATTCCCGCCGGCAGGACGTCCACCACGCGATTGCGACAACACAGATACATATATAGTCCCTATTCACCCCGATACTGCCACATATCGGGAACAGTCATTCCGACCCAGGTTGGACCTACCTGTTTCTTGCTAGACTCTTCTCAGCTAGGCTAGGTTTAGAGAACCCGCGACAAAAGTCCCAGTAACTCTATTCCACTCATACCTCAGATTCCAGTGATTAAATCGTCCGCGTGGTCGTGTCGGAGGTTTCTTCTGGACTTTCCCCAGGCTATTCTCCAACCGCGCACTAGTCTAGACTCTATCACGATTGAATCCAATCACTTTTTTCGGCTGGCTACTCTTGGGCTGGATAACAAATACAAAAACATTTGTGTATATTTGTTATTACTTAAAAGACCTACTTATCAAACGAAGAGATAAACATTTGAGGTGAATGGAGTAACGGGCGAAGAACTTACGTTTGGCGAGATAATACGACAAGTGACTAACGTCGCCGCGTCTCTCACGGATCTCGGAGTGAAGAGAGGAGAGGTAGTCGCCGTGATAAGTGAGAACAGAAGCGAAGTAGTCACCGCGGCCATCGCGGCTTTGTGCGCTGGTGCATCCGTCACCTTCATCAACAGCGCTTATACCGCAGGTAAAACTGATCAAGGCCAAGAATTATTTATATCATAGTGTATATGTATAAAAATGTACACATCACCAATAAATTATGGTAGGTATGTGGGTGATGACTAAATTTTTGTAAATAAAATAATTTGGAGCTCATTCATGTAGGTATCGTATGTAGTCAGCCAAGAGAGAGGATGCCATTTTTATATATAACACACAAATAACCGAGTCAAAAAGTAGTAAAGAAGTTTCTTGGCTGACTGTACTCGCCCGCGAGTTCTTTAAATAAACGATAAACCTGTAATAAAAGAAACTTTAAATGTTCTATTTATCTGTATACTACTAGATGATACATAAAATATTCGAGAGTAATGAAAACGGCTACACTTTGTATGGAATTACTATATAGTAGAATATTAACAAACCTGTTTAGACAGCCCTTCAGCGGATTATTGCCTATTTAATGTGTTTTAGGCTTCAGATTTTTTGTGTTTTGATGTTTTTAATGGCATTAAATAAATGTAGGTATTCAAGATATTTCTTATTCTCTATCATATTGTAGTATGTATGTACCTATATGTGGTTCTACCAATATACTTGCAGGTATTAATCTACATATTGATGCTGAATTAGTAATAAATATAGTATTTAGAACAATATCTTTAATTTCAGGAGAGCTGCTACACGCAACTAGCATATCAAAACCAAAATATGTGTTTTTGTCTCCAACCGCATATAAAAAACACTACGACACTCTGAAAAAAATTGTATTTGTGAGCAAGTTATGTGTCTTCGGGGAATCTCCGTCCAGGGAAGTCATAAATTACAAGAATCTTGCTAATAAACACACTGATTTTTCAACGTTCACTGACTATTATGGTAAGACATTACTCCTTTTAAATATTTATTCTATTAACTTGACGTCGGATACTCGTACCTATACTTTGTATTACATATATAACATTCAAGACAGCAGATAAATGCGACAAAAAACTGACAGCGGTTAAATAAAATGCTAGTAACCATTCATATGCACATTTTCCTATTACTTAACAAGCGCCTTACTTCAAGTATGACTACATATTATTGAATTTATGTATATCACAAATAATATACAACCAATCTATGAAAAGAGAATGAGCCTACTTTAGATATTTCAAAATGATACCTTTTATATCACTGTTAATGATATCTGAGTTTATAATTTTCTTGCTCCTTCCCACCAGCTACAGGATGCTCCTATAGGTATATTGTGTAATTTAAATGTGGTTTAATGTTTCGCGATAATTTAAAGTAATCCATATGGCCTGTAAATGTAAATGTTAATAACTAACTTAACTGGTAGGTCGAGTGGAAACGGCGTTTATACTGTACTCGTCGGGAACCACGGGGCTGCCCAAGGGCGCGAAGGTGACCCATGCGAACCTAATCGCCGCGGCTCAGCAGCACGAGTGAGTTAAACATGCATACCTTCACATTACACGAGGCAAGCAGTTTGCAGTTTGAACGATTGCTAAGGAAAATACGAGTCGAGTTTTAACGAAAAGATCACTGGCACGAACTGTAGGTATATAATGAAACGAAATTCAAATATATTCAAATACCTATGAGCGCCATTTACATATTTAGATTCTAATTTTCTTTTCTAAGGCGAAGAAATCGATAGGTAGTTCTGGGTTTGTATGATTGGAGACGAGGGATGTGCCTTCAACTGGCGTTAATTTTGGTACTGGTTAACGATTAACTACAAAAGTCATTTGGATACAAACACGCTATTGCTAATAATATCTTAGGAGCCACAGAAAAGACATGTATTGTAAAAACAGTGGTTTATCTTAGTACATATTCACATCAGTTCCTGAACCAGCTGAATCACTGATTTTGACCGGTCGTTGCCCTTTCGTCTGCCTATATAACAATATAACGTTTTTCTCGCAAAACTGGCATATACAGATCAACATTAACGAAAATCATCTATTGTTTAACCACATAAAATACTCACTTAACTGTCCCGTTGTTGTAAGGCTACGAATACAATGGAACATACTGTACGAGTATATTTCTTTACGTCAATGGAGCGCGTAAGCAAGGTAGTGATAGACAATGAATTCCATTCGCAGATAAATCGTGTCAGTTTCCAGTTTCAAAACAGCAGTACTGATTGATTTGCTCATATTTATACCTTGCATTATCTTTTTGTACATGCATATTATATAGGCAATATGAAAGACGAATAAACATTGGCTTACTCCCACGTATGAAACAGGTACCTTAAAATATGTGGATGAAACTGCAAGAGAGTAAGTATTCTAATATGTTATGCCCAACTTCAATGACCTATGTAAGGATTGACAATGGAAGCGCTGTTCTCTGAGTTATTTAGTATCTATTTATATGTATGTCACTGAATAATTCTCTTAAAATTCTACTGTATTATGGCAACATACAAGGGTCATGTAATTCTAATTAGGCTTTGCATATACTATACTGTTAAAGTTAACAGTTTTTTAATTTTTATTTTCAGTCCCTGTCCAGATATATCTATGCTTTCGATTGCACCTTGGTGTAATACCTTAGGTCTTATAACCATGATGAAAGCACTAATAAATGGAAAAATGGTCGTACATCTTTCGAAATTTGAAGAGAAACAGTATCTTGAGACAGTTCAAAAATATAAGGTAAGACTTTTCAGTACCGTAAACTGGGGTTAGGGGAAAAATTGGGCTACTTTTAACATTTAGACTGTGACATAAAAGCAGTAATATTGGCAATTAGGTAGATTTAATCAAGTAAACAGCAAAATACCACCAAATGATTTGACGGTCAAGTGAACATAAAAACAAACGATTTACAATTTATGAGAGACGGGTTTGTTTAAAGTCTCCCCTCGATTCAAGATTTGTCGGTACCTAATATTTTTTTCTATGAATATATTAAAGCAGATAAATCCTGACAAGATTTTATTTAGCCTTCGCCATGTTGTGGATTTTCAATGGAATTAATTTATTTTACTGGCAAAGAGTACTCTTTGACAACAGATATTGAAAGTCGAATCTCACCGACGTAAAACAGAAGAGAATATTTCGCAATCATAAACGATTTAACTACAAAAACGGCAACAAAGATCTCCAGTGATACAAAAAATATATATTTTGAGTCAATTAAATATGTACATTAATAAAAGGACGTAGGATTACGTAGCACTGCAAAAAACAATGTTTGGAAATTGGTCGTTGACATGACCGGCTGATATTTTATAGTACAAAGTGCATAGAGGTATTTGGTTTGGATTTAACTTAATAGGTATTTTTTGTTATTGAAGGTAAAGCCTCACCAGAAATATATGAGCATTGTTAAGAGGGCGTTATTATTCTCATTTAGATGGCGACAGGTCAGTAATGTCAGTATAGTCGGAATAATCACATTTTGACTTGTTTACCTGTCAGTTCTGATGTTAATTTTGAAATGTTTTGTAGCGAAATTGATCCATTTCGTGTGTTATTTTTCGGAATTTTATGATAGTCAATAATGTGCCGCTCTTGACAATGAATCGTTTTGGGCATTTTTTTGTGGTTTATTATTTAATATGCAACACTTAACTTAAACCTGGTGGTTTAAGTTAAGTGACGCTGAGAACAGTGAAAACTTGATTAAAATTATTGCCAGTGTAACAAATTAGTTCCAAAGAAATACCGCAACATGGCCAACGATCATATATTTCTGGTCGGGCTTTATATGTCTACGATAAATAATATTTTTAAAAATAACGAGACGCTCCCGTCTTCGCAATTGTAGTGTGTTCATTTGTTAAGTTATTTTCTTGTATTGATATGTATGTTAGTCTGTAACATGCCTTGTTGCCTGATGCAAATAAATAAAAAAAAATTGCCACCAGTACAAAATAAGGTCCCAAGTAATAGAATAAATATATAGACAACTTCGATAAATGTGCCATTGAATATATGGGAAATCAGATTTTGATGAATTTATAATTATTATTATTAACTTCGATGCTCTGAAAAAATTATTTTGATATGCTACAAATATTAACACAAAGCCAGTAAACAATGTACCGACTATACATGTCGTACGCACATTATTTGCGTATGCTTAAGCTGTTTCTAGCGACACTATTTCAATGCGAAATAGAATATTGTCAGGCTATATGTATATATTATTAAATTATAATTATTACGTAAATTATTGCCAATATCACATTACACTTAAACCTCAATAGCGACAGCTATGAATACAACAAAAAAGCTCCTAATAGAAGGAGGCAATTTGATACCTGGGTCTTAGTGTCATACGAAGTGCTGAAGTATAGACATTTCAGTCTATAGGTATATTGTACGGAACCAAGTTTGTATGTGCTCATAGTTTCTCAAACACATCTTGAGATTGGAGAAGAGCAAGAGTTACAGTTGAATACACACGCACCAGATTTTTGCTAATTTATTCCCAAACCTCAAAGTGACTGAGCACTGTATTAGGAATCAGGCGATAAAATTATTTAATAAACTACTGCTTGACTTGAAAGGTATAATGAATATTTCGCAATATAAGTTTTAAAATGTTTTGATTTCGAATTATGACAAAAGTATTGATAATACCAATAAAGTGATTAAAAGATACGATGACTTTATAAAAGTTTTAGATAGTAACATAGCCATTTCTTGATTTTATTGTGCGTAGTAGAATTTAAGCGAAAAAAAGCCGTTTTCAGTTTGGAAATGGTCGTTTTAGAGTGATGTTTGAAACAATATTTCTTAATGAAAAATCCAAAAAATCAAGATGCGTATAAATTCAAACAGAAAATGGCCTATATAGATGAGCGTTTTAACTTATAAGGGCTCAAAAAATCTTTTTACTAAAACGTTGTTTCTACCGTGTGAAGGAAATATTTAGAGATGTAATGTGATCTTTATTATTTATTTAGCCATTAGTAATATATTTTTATGACATTCTCTTATTTAGTTTGACATCATTGACAAAACTCTTATCTGTAGGGCATAATTTTTTGTCACTAAACCTAAATTTTAGTGTGATATTTTTCATTTGTTTTGTATTTTTATTATTTATGACATTTATATTAATTTGTACTCTAGATATTAAAAATAATAATAATACTTTCCAACACAATGTATATTGTTAACGAATAAATGAAACGAAATTGTTTACTTAATTAAAACTTCCCTTTTATTATAAATTCCAAAATCATAATTAAGAGGCCAGGAACTGTATGGTCTAAAATATATGAAAATGTATTCCAGGTCCAGTCACTATTAGTAGCTCCGCCATTGGTAGTCTTGTTAAGTAAGTCACAACTAATCGACAGTTATGACTTGCGTTCTGTGGAAATCTTTTATTCTGGGGGAGCTCCGTTAGATGAGAATGTCATTCGACAACTGAAAAAGAGGTAAGTACCTTCTTGTGGTAGGTATTTCGTTTATCACGTTAGTAGTTTGGCATTTAAACCATGTAGGCTCGGTCAAGAATATATCCAATGATTCCTCAAGGCAATATGAGGTCGGCTACGCGCTCATAAGTTTTCTGTAACCGCAAGCATATATTGGCGACTGTGTCTGCTTACTATTCATCGTCGTTGTATATATTTTTGACAAAGAAATAGATTTTTCTCAAACATGCTCTGAAATTTACGTATTAATGACATGAAATGAAGACATGAAATTTCTTGTTTATGGCTCCCTACATTACTTCTTGCCTGTGGAAAAATCTAAAAAGAACCACTATTGTCCACTGCTCTAACTTTTTTAATTTGCTTACTGACGTTAAACTGACAAAGGAAAAATTAAATGCTTCCAACCACCACTAGACTCTGTAACCGTACTTGCGACTTAAAAAGAAAACAAAATCTATGATACACATGTGCGGTTAAACATGGTGCTCGAATAGCTTGTTCAAATGACCTGTTTAAAAATGAAAACAGCGATAAAACAATTTTTTTCTCATCGTACGTTCTGAATGTAATTTCAACAAAATTTAATTTTGTGTTTATGGTAATAAATGTATTTTGAATTTGAATTCGAATTGAAAAATTTAAATTACTTCTAGTGACGAGAGTGATGGGGAAGTTATAGACTGTACTCCGTCTCCTCTGAAAGAGCAGGCAAACTTAGCAATGCATAGCGGGTTAGAGTGCGGAGTAAGGCAGGGCGGACTAACGTCCCCCAATCTCTTTAACTTGTATATAAACGCGCTCATAGAGGAGCTCAGTAGCACGCATGCGGGTTGTCGGAGGTATTTGTGTCAACAATATCAGCTATGCGGATGACATGGTGCTGCTGGCCCCCTCTGTAGGTGCGCTGAGACAGCTTGTCCGCATATGTCAATCATACGCAAACTCACATGGTTTGTTATATAATAGCAAGAAAAGTGAACTCATGGTCTTTAAGGCCGGTAACAAGTGTCCTGAAACGTGCTACCTGTACAATTGAATAGGAAAGTGCTTAATAGGGTAAAACATTTCAAGTATCTTGGGCACTATGTTACGGAGGACCTTAGAGACGATTTGGACATGGAGAAGGAACGCAGAGCATTGTCCGTTAAAGCTAATATGTTGGCACATAGGTTTGCCAAGTGTTCTGACGCAGTGAAAATAACACTTTTCAAAGCGTACTGCACGTCTATGTACGCGGGCAGGTCAAGTATAGCCAAAAATCGTACAATGCTCTGCGGATCCAATATAACAATGGTTTTAAAGCGCTATTGGGGTTGCCACGCTTCTGCAGCGCGTCTACGATGTTTGCTGAAGCTCGCACGGATGGCTTTCACGCCATCCGGCGAAAGAAAGTAGCGTCACTATTAAGCAGACTGCGGGACAGCAACAATGGCGGTCTCAGAATGATTGCCGGATGTTTCGAGTGCCCGATACTATTTGATTTGATCAAAATTATCAAATCGAACTTAGAATTTATTTTTTAAATGTATTGAATCAAATTAATTATTTACCAACTTTAACTATAAGCCACATGTACCTACTAACAAAATTGGATCACTTTTATCTGTAAATAAATACAATTTGAATTTTGAATTTGAATGGGAAATAAGTTAGCGGCAAAAACAAAAATAAATATTAATATTTCCACATATTATTTGAGAAAAGTACTATACAATCCTCAGCCGCAACAGGGATTTCATGACTCGTTTTATACGACCTCGTCTACGATTCGGGCTATGCCAAACTTGTCCAGCAATACCTTACTTCACGGCCTCGGCAGTAATGCACTAAAATTTAAATGATGGGCATTATGTCCATACAAACACAATAGTTTAAATAACACTGCCGTTAGAGTGTACAATCTACTTCCTGAAAACCTGAAAATACTTTTTTTGGACCTCTAAACTGCGTTATTAACATTTTATGTATTTTAATATTTCTGTTATTGAATGTAAATCCCAGTGAGTTTATGTTCTGACTGTTGCTGCATACATTTGTATGTCTTAAAGAAAATAAAATATTGATGAATGAGTGTCTAATTCTCTAGATTACCTAACGTTCGCGCCGTTTTACAAGGCTATGGAATGACAGAAGCCACGGGAGCCGTTACAGAGGAAACGGTTACTGAGTTCAAGCAGGGTAGTGTCGGAAAAATTGTCCCAGGGAATGTTATTAAGGTAATTTTATAGATTTTTAACTTAAAGGCTGATATATACATTAATTGCATTTGCATTTGTAATAAATATAAGATACGTAATATTAGTTATTTCTTTATTTACTTACATACACTTTATTGTAAAAATGGCGGTTTCAATGTATGTAAGCACTTTATGGTACACAATAACAGGTTAAAACAATATACATGATGTCACATAAGATTTAATGTCTCAAGGCATTCTGTACTAGTCAAAGATTACACAAAGGTAATTAGTACGTAGTTCTATTACAGAGGTATTTCATGATAAAAATGTTATTTCACTTGCCCTGGCAGTAAATATTCTGGTTTGGCGGAACGGGATCGATCCATATGTGGTATTTTGTTATTTGACGTGAGCCTACTGTAACTTTAGTATAACAAAACACAAACGAATGCGTTTGCGTTAGGCTCAATTTTTATGGCAAAAAATAGTTACAACAAAGTCCACCAGAGGCGCTGCTCGCGTTGCCGTATACATTGAGACTAAACGCAAACGCGTTCGTTTGTGTTTTGTTATGCTAGAGGTACTGGTGTGGGAGAGATTTATTCACTTGACGGTATACTGTCTTCCGCGCATCCCGCGCGAGTCCAGAAGCACTAATTATAATAAATGTAGGGGCACAGTAAACAGCGGCAGGTATACTGACTCGACTGATTGCTGACAGTTTTCTCATATCGTACCGCTTCCGCAGCGACAAATCAGGAAGTCGTTTTAAGTGATAAAATATGCCATAAATAAGGCTTTAAACTTATTATAACTCCTTATATAAGCATTATGCATTCTAGTTCAGTGTTATGCTATGTCGCTGAAGTACATATTGCACAGGTAACTGATATTGTAAAATTCTTTTACTAAAGAATTTGCATCATATTTTCATCATGTTAGGCCGTGGTATTTGATATTAACATTGTACTCGCGCATAGTTAAATCGGATAAGTCAGCTTTCGGGTTCGCTAGAAATACTTATTAAGAATTAGTCCCATACAAACAAATTGTAGCAACCACAGTGCGAGGCCTTCAGTTTATAAATGGAAACTTTTTCTGTTTGTCAGAACACACCATACAGAATATCTAATCATGGGTATTATTTTATGTTGATATTGAATTTTTCTTAGAAATTGCTGATCAAACAAAACCACCACCTAAAATGTGGGGATATATACCATAAGTGCTCCATATCTGATCGCATTTACAAGTATTTTAATATAAAAGGGATCACTGTTGATGCTCCTAGCATAGGTAGTTGTTATCACTTCCATTTCTTCCTGCTTTCAGCTGGTTGATGTAGAATCCAGGAAGACACTAGGTTCTGGTCAGCCAGGCGAAATCTGCATCAACGGGGCCGTGCTGTTTGATGGATTCATCGGAATGCCTAAATCTGACTCTTTCGATGACGATGGATTTTATAAAACCGGTGACATCGCTTATTATGACAATGATGGTTACTTTTTTATCATTGATAGGCTGAAGGAACTTATCAAATATAAGGGTTGGCAAGTAAGTAGGTAGTTTAGTTGAATCCTATTACAAGTGAATTGTGTTTCAACATTTTGTTATTACATCCACAATACTGATAATTTCTCAAGGTCAAATTTTACAAGTAAGTGTAAAATTTTAAATTTTCGCGCTCTGTACACACGAACCATGTAAACAAATATTTAAGTATACGTATCAACTGTAATTTTAGAAGGTGGTAATCCTGCAAACCAAGTATTCCAAAATTACAATAAAATACAATACTCGTACTTACTCTTTATTCCACATCTACAAAATATTACATAATGTTTATCTAGATATAAACTACGGTAGACTAAACGTCTCATCTTAAAAGAGATGCGTTTGCCAGACAACTTTTAGGTACCGGAGATAAAGCAATAACAACGATGTGACATCATTGTATTTTATTGCAGGTATCCCCTGCAGAATTAGAAGGAGCACTCCTGAAGCACCCAGCAGTGAAAGACGCAGGCGTGACAGGCGCCCCTGATCCCCTAGCCGGCGAAATACCTACCGCTTTTGTAGTCATACAGCCGGGCGTGAGCGTGACGGAAAAGGAGCTAGTCGAATTTGTATCTTCTGCGGTAAGTTGGTTAATTCGAGGCTGTCGCAAACCGAGCTGAGGCTCCTAAAAGAAACTCTTTCAAAAGTTATAATTATAGTGCTAATTTTGTTATACGATTTCTTTAAATGCCACCTAATACAAATACTTCTTTACCTACTTTGGTACTACTATGTTACTTCGGCTCGATATTTCTCGGTGCAAACTTTCTTACGTAGAGAAAAATATGTTTTAATTTGAGCACGATACGGTGACGTATTGAGCGTTGTATTTCAAATCAGAAGATTGTTGCATGGCTATTTTTTTTAGAGTTTATTCAAAATAATGCAAATTCAAAATAGTTTCTTTATGTACATTCTGATTTGTGGAGCTATGTTGCCACGGTATAACGATTTCAAACAGGTCGTTTAGAATCGAGTCAAGCCACTGGCTATAGGGTCTTTCGATGCGCGATTTGTCACGCTACGGCAATCTTAAAAGGATCTTAGTGCTGTGAGTGACAGGTAGCCGGCCGCAACTGTGCGATCCACCACAGGTTTCATCGCATCTCACTTCTCACCCCTAGTATACCTTGACTCCGCGATGCGTAATAACTAGGCGTAATATGAGGTCTGGCTTAAGCTGTTCATGTGATCCGAGGTATCAGCGTTGTTAATGAGGGCCCAGGTGCTGTTACGGCCCGCAAGCCAACGCAAGCACTTGGTGGCTCCACTTCAGATACCGCAACAGGCGGGAATATTACGGTGTATGCGGACCTTAATTCTAAGACTACATAAGGCTGATGTGAACTACGTAAGCACATTTGTAAGCTTGATTTGATTTTGAAATATAGGTATTTAGAAATAATATGTACCATTAAAGAAATCCCATAACGCCATATTATTTGTTCCTGCATTTTGGACGTTTCTATGTCTTTAAGGATCTATTTATCTATATAAGTATGTATATCGCCACTTAGTACCCATAGTGCAGACTTTGCTTAGTTTGAGACTAGGTTGATTTTTGTAAGATTGTCCATAAATATTTATTTATTTATAGTTCCCACATAGAATAGTCGCACACGACTGCCAAACTGCTAATAATATATTTTAGCTTGTCTTAATACCACGACGGTGGCAAACTAGCGTACATTTTGCGTTAAAGAGCAATAAAAATGTGGCAAAATATCTGATAGGTACTCATAACTGACAGCTTATTTGTTAGGTCAAATTGTTACCATATAAAGAATTTGAAAAAAAAATGCAAGTGCAACAACTCGTTGATCAGACTACCGATATTTTAAAAATATACAATTAATAAAACAAGACATTGTAAATTCAAGTTTAAATTGAATAATTTGCTCGCTGATTGAACCTTAACAATCTAAGATTATTCGCCCCGTCCAGCTGGACTACATTCTGTATAAAAAATTTTTTTTTCAGGTCTCACCATGGAAACAGTTACGTGGAGGTGTGAGGTTCGTCAATGAAATACCAAAGACTGGAAGTGGTAAAATACTTCGTCGAGTATTGCGCGATATGCTTAAAGCAAAAAGCAAGATATAAATGAACTTGTAAAATAAAAAAGTATACTATTTTTCTTCATCCAACATTTTTTTGTTAAACGAAACTTGTATTAATTGTGTTATAGAGGTATATTTCTATTCCTGTACTTTTTTCGCGACTTAAGCAAAAATACATACATTATTTAACCTGTAAAAAGTTTATCTAGTCTATTGCCCAAAAACACTCCTTACCCTAATTTAATGAAAAATTAAAGTACGGTTGGGCGCCACAAACAAATACTATGTTTAGTAAACATTCTTTGGTGCGTTCTAGTGAAACTTTTAAAATTAAAGTCAGTGCTGCCAACTAAAGCAATCAACAACGGCCTTAATTTGTATGTAATAATGAATGCATATTATATTATTTGCTAATATATTTAAATAAATAAATTTATCATCGTTTTTGAGTTATTTAACAAGTTTTATCTATTTTTGTATATATTTATGAAAACAAAGTTCAAATTCGATCCGGATTTGAATATAGTTTAGGACGGATGCCAAGCCCATCAAATAAAATAAAAATCAAACCATAAACAAAGTGTCATATTTTTGATTTCGAAAACGAAAACATTTTACCTGATAATCGATTATATTACGTACGTAAAATAATTTTATTTGTGTTCGTGAAGAAAATGTGACATTGATTCTCTTAAAAATCAACGAGGAAAGTTACAAAATCCTTGAAGAAATTGCGTAGGTAAGTTGCGCAATTACTAAAGGAAAATATGGCACAAGAAACGACTGAAAAATACTTACTTTTTATTTGAAATGAGTCGTAGAAAAAGTATTGTATGCAACGGTGTATAACTGGTCTAAAAAGGCTCGTGGTGTATTAACTTGCAATGTCCGCATAGAAAGCCACACCACTCTCCTTTTTATACCCTTCTTATACAAGAGTTGCATAAAAAAAAAAAAAGCATTTATTCACGAAAACAGTACTCTTTTACAACTTGTTATAACTTCCGCCAAACTGTATAACAGTTTGTTGGCAGAAATAAGCTCCCTTTCATTACATTACTGTTTTAAGTTAGCTATTTAGTTAAGTACATCAACTGCTGTAGTAGTGCAAGTTACAAATTTAAGTTTTTTATAAGTGTTATAACATAAACTATTCTAATAATATTCGCTAATTAAGTAAAATACTATTATTTGACAATTCGAACATGTTGCAACATCCTTGATCGTCAGAAGACTATCTTTTTTCTTTCCTCAGAACTTCCTTGAAACAACACGATTTATACAAAAACACAACACACATTTTCAGAAATAAATTGCATTCTGAAAAAAATGGCTAATAAAATTTCATTGTGAATGCTCTACATACTGGGAGGTTTTTCTTTTACTTTTAATATGAAGGCATAAAATGTTGCAAATACATATGTAAACTGCATAGACCTATACTATAATATAATAAACGCTGTGAGATATGCAAACTTTAACATCTTCCTTTACCTCACCCGGGCATTCTCCGGGGAAGATTAGTTTGTTCCTCATCTTAACTTAAGTTTGATGTTCTTTTGTTTCCTCTTATGTACCTAAGTCAAGAGGAGATATAAAATTTAATTTTATGGCAGAAGTGCAAATTACATACTTAGATATTTAAGCCAGGATACCAACATTTATCACAGCTGTTATATAACCTGACCCATAGTTCGACAACGACGATATTTGTCATCGAGTTATGACGATTTCATGTACACTGCTGGTTCGACAAAAAAGGTGGTTCCAAAAAAGCGTTCGTTACTGTATGTCAACGTAGCAGCCTAATACTGACGTCGAAATTTATGCATTTTTCGATGACACTTGTCGAATTGATGAAATAAAACTGATTAAAGTTTTAATTAAATAGTAATACAAATATAATTAGAAAATCGTTGTGTTCATTTTGTTCAACATTTCATACTGATTATAACATTTGAATTAGAAAGAACAAAGAACCAGTAAACTACCTAAATAATTTAATGACTGAAATTAGAACTGTTCCACACGTATTTTTTTGAGAACGAATATATAACGTACTTACAAAAAACCAAATAAGTAATATACGTGCCTAATCGTTCCTAAACGAGTATAGGCATTGTAGGGGCACTGAGCTATATAAGTTGGTAAAGAAACGTTTAAAAGGATATATCGTCCCTATAATCTCATTTAAAATAATATCTTGCTTGGTCTATAACCACGCGGTTTCGAAGCCGTCAGCAATGCGGTATATTACTGATAGTCAAATCAGGAACTTTTTTTATGAAATTGATAAAATTTTCTATGGTCAAATAGCAACATCTTCTTTTTTAAATATTTGTGTATATAAAAATCTTTAAAATAACATAAATAGCTGTATAATACAGCTTTCGTAAATTTTAACGGGTAACGTAAAAATAATATGTTTTACTGTTGTTTAATAGTGCATTTAGCAGAGACGGCTCTGCTTGCTGGAGAAATGCACTATTACTACATATGTATTCTAAATTCAAACTTACCTATTAATAGTCAGTCTCTGTCTCGAAACAGGAAGGCATCTGAAAACGCCTTTTATACAACAGTAGGTATTTATATAAAACTTCAAGAAATACATAAAATATATACCCTTTTTGAAGATGTCTCTTAAACGTTCTAGCTAACCGATCATAGCTATTATTCACTCATCTTTAGAAAAACCGATTGTTCCTTCAAGAAGAAGAATCAAAGTGATTGTTATCTGTTTATTATATCTTCCAATTATTCATACAAACCGGAAACATCTGCAGTTATTTTCCTCAAAGCTGGAGTAAAAAGTAATATATTTCGTCGTAAATAAAACCAAGTTAATATATATTTTTGTGTATTAACTCGGCATTTTGAATTTTCTCTCCGTAAATACAATCGCATTTTCGAGAGGAAAAGCATAATCAGATATCTAATTATAGCACCATGCTTACATATACATTATTCCAATATCTCTGCTCATTTTTTGGTATTTTCTTGTTCAATTATTAATATTGTTTGCCTATTTGTATTGTTGTGCTGCCCTTACATAAGGCGCTTACGCTTTATTTGCGGGGAACAACGGGCCCACCCGCCCGAGCAAAGCTGACCCATCTCATTTAATTATTGCTTCGCTGCGACCCGAGTTACGTATGCATGACGAAATTATTGCGGCTATAGCCTTCGAGTCTGGAGCCAGCAGAAAACCAGACACCAAATATTATCCCATAACGTACAACAAGTTATTGTTACCCTTTTCTATTTTATATTTGTGCCCCGCAGTGACGCCTGCTGTGCGATCTAACAAAGTTTATCACCATTAAACTGATTTTTTAAACATGCCGTTCGTGTTTTTATAGATATCGTTCCAGCAAATGACAAGCCCGCTACCGTTTTAATCAATTCAAATTTAAACTTAACCATGCGCTTGTGTCGAAGCTGCACGAAATTCTATAACCCTAAAATTTTACTCACATTGCGTGACAACAAGACAACAATACACAACAACAGTATGAGAATTTGAAAGATAGTACCAAAATTAAGGAATAAATATAGAACAGTATCTGTCTATCTAGATCTCACTCTATAATGTTAATCTTACAAAATGCGTACTTATATTGTCTAAGTATATTGTAGGTCGTCTCGCAAGTTCTGCGGTTCTACTTTGATCGGCCTCTGCACCACTGACTCATTTGGTTACTATTATGTTCAACGTTCGTCCCGAATCTATTTCGGATTCATTTTCTATGAACGGATTCGTTTCCTCGATATATACCTATTTTTTTTAATTAAAAAATTGTGTGTCTTTTTAAACACGCGGGAAATGCTTTCTGTTGGAAAACTAATATTATATAACGAGTCCACAGCTGTTAATTAATGTTACAAGTTTTAACAAAGAGAATGCCAAGACGATTTTAAATTTGTACTGTGTGTGTTGTGTTCTCCACATGGAGTACAAATCGTGTACAGGTACAGTCAGCGTCGTCTATACCTACTTACTCGGCCAAGTTAGTGAGAATATACCTATGCGAACTTGACTTAGTGACATGGGCGTAAGAGCATAGGACAGATTTTTTTACACTTTGGGAACGTACATATATTTATGGCTTTTATTGTACCTGCCACGTATATTTTTGCTCGCCTATTGTTCTCGGCCTATAAAAACGGTCAGGTTTAAAAAAAGTATGCTTTTGGTGAATGTGATGTGATAAACATACTTAAAAAACATAATTAAATACTGTGGTATATTTTTTTATCATATTCCTGTACATAATTGCAATCATTAGCATTTTTACGGATTAAAACAAAGCCTTGAACAGATAATAAACAGATAGTTTAAATAATTTAGTTGCTTCACTATTCTTGGAAACGTTAAAAATTATTCAAAGTGGGCACCTAATATACATATAGGCCGTAAGACATCGACTTTTATGTTGTTGTCGACTAAATTGCATGGGATACTTACCTGCCGGCGCCCACGCGCATCCACGACTGTGGCTCTAATAACGCTACGCACTGCCATTACAAAGCCGAGCCTATTGTTCGCTCATTTCAATGTCGAAAGCTAACTTTCCGTATACATTTTGACCATAAAAAACGTGACTAAATTACTCCAAGTCAATCTCTAGAGTAAGCGATTGCCCTTTGTGTGTAAAGCTTGTCAAATACGAAGCGAATAGATTAAGATATATTCACATTCGTTTATTTGCTGAAACAAACTAGCTTTAGAATAAATATTAAAAGTTCGAGTCTATTTTTCTGATAGAAAGTCAACTGAGTCATGCAACATGGTGCAACTGGGTCATAGTCCCACACCCAGTACAGTAAGTTCGTATTAACGTATAAATGTAATCAAATGTACAGCAGCCAATTGCCATTGTAGGTGGTCAGTACGTTTTTGTTTTTTGATTTATATTAAAAGTCTCACTATTATTTTACCTGCAGCGACGTTAATCTTGATCCTGATTGATGAAGGTGCAACATCTGCCGTCAATTAAGAGTATCTTCAATGATTACGAGTTTTATAAAATAAGTCGCAGCTAATGAATTGGCAGTACAATTTAAATCATATATTTATTTTTTCTTAATATTAAATCGATTTATCGAAAAAATGCTGGAATTGCTTAAGAAATAATATTAAGCCCAAATAGAGAGATAGATAATAACACTGTCATACATTTATTATCTATCTCTTTACATTAAGTACTACTAATTCGTGGACGTAGTTATATACGGACGAGTGAATTCGTAATTAACTACTGTGGTTTATAATCTGACGGAGAGGTGTATCTAATGATAGTTATTAAATAAATAATGTAATATGTATTATACTGTTAAATAATCTAGCCTATTTACCGCCAACTGCTGGGCAGAAATAAGCAGAACTATTGACAAAATGAACACTTACAAAAGGCCTCATCCAAAAGTTCCAAGCCGCTCAGCGAGCTATGGAGAGAGCTATGCTCGGGGTGTATGGGTATTTACACTAGGGTCACCGACATAGCGCTGAGAATAAGCAACCTGAAGTGACAGTGGGCGGGGCATTTTTGTAGACCAATCCACTCGGCTGGGGGACGACCCCCCGTCAGGTGGACCGACGACCTGAAGAGAGTGGCGGGAAGCGGTTGGATGCGGAGAGCTGAGGACTAGGTGTGATTAGGGAAGGCCTATGTCCAGCAGTGGACGACTGTAGGCTGAGGATGATGATGATGATTTACAAAATGTAAGAATTATAAATAAGCGGTTTTAAACCTGCCTGTAGGTGTTTAAGTATATCTTCAAACTGGAAACAGAATCGTTTCGATGTAAATCCGTTCCGTGAGGCATACAATATACGACACACATACAATATATATTTTGTACTTATTTACGCATCATTTTACAGTATGCGCATAATTCAATACCCAGAAGAATGTCGAAACAGTTACAAATAACATAATGAGAACTAGCAAACAAGCGAAGAGAGTTTTATAGCCTCCACGCTTGAACACGCCGACACCTTATTCGTACTTGATGATAAATATTTACCTTTCAAGGCGGCGTTTACTCTGTCCAAATCGTAAAGTGACAGTGGAAGAGGCTCGTTCAACAGGCGCAGTCGCGGCTCGTTCCCACTTCTGAAGCCTTTGTGGAATCCGTCACTCAAAAATATTCCCGAAGAATGTCTATACAACTTGTAAGCGCACTTATTCGTCCGCAGCCAGTCCACAAACACAATTGCCCCATTCAAAGTACGCGCATCTCCTGAAAAGACGTGACTTTTCAACTCGTCTGCGTCTCCTTTCATAAGTAACCGGACGTATAGTTTGTAAAACATAAACACTTTCGCATTAGGTTTCTTTCCACGCTTTATCTTCCTCACGCTTAAGACCCTGGCTGTGAAAATGTACTTAGACTCAGACACGGCAGACGACAGAATCTCGTAGTCATTAGTAATCGTCTCGTTTAAAACACATTTGGGAGCATTTATATTTTTCTTGCGGTGTATCGTGTCCCGCTTCTTTACTACTCCGCTTATACGGAACTGGGCATGAATTATCGTGATGATGCAAAGTAACATCACTAAAAAGTGTAGCTTCATTTTTATTGTGTTAGCTTTTTCGTGTATTGGTACATATGGATGTAAATAAAAGCCATTTTAGTTTTTTTAGTTGGAAGCTTTTGATTGAGATGGCTCGTAAACACGCGGCGAATAGAAGGTTACGCAAGAGTCGGTGGCGCCGGCGAGACGCGTGTGCGAGCGCAGCCTCACGCGTAGACTGGAGACCTCGCAATTCGCTGCAACCTTCGGCAACGTAAACAAACGTGGACTTACCGTAAGCATTGTGCCATTCCTAATTAAGGAGTTTATTACGCCATCGAATCATATAAGCACACTAGCGAGCAGCAGAGATAGCAAAAAGCTTTGTAAACTAATTTACGACATTGCTGCTGGCCTGATTTAGGAAGTTAGTCTGAATATTGTAAGAGCCTTGCCACAGACTAAATGGGTGCAAGTTAACAGTTATTGCTAAACGTGCCAGTCGACTACGCGGCTGAATATTCATGTGGGCGAGTGCTCCGTGCAGCTGTACGAAGGGTGGATAAAAACTTTCCTGATGTTAAATGCTCTTTACATATTCTTAATTTCCGCATACTAAAAGCCAAAGTTTCCGCTGATAGTCCTAACTACGTTTGAACTTCGTCAATTATGCAGCAGCAAATTAAAATTGCATGCCATTAAAAAATGAGGAATCGAGGGTGGCAATTTTGTTAAAACTTTTATATTACCACTTTATTTTGGAATCACATGATTCCTCACAGAAAGTCTCATATTAATAACCATACTTCAACTTGATGTTAAATATCTGTATACCTAATACAATTAACAGTAAATCGCTCATTAACTCTTTAACCTTCCCGTAATATTTATTAACACTCTATAATTGAACAGCCATCCATCTAGTTAATAATATATTATTTATTAATACTATTAATTATTAATACTGAAATAAAGGTATTTAATTGTAAAGATTCTACTATACTTTTTGCTATCATCTCGTATGTAAGTGATTGCAAGTTCTTACACGTGGAATTTGGAAAGCGGTGCGAGCGTGGGCGGGCAAGTCGAGCCGCTCACCGCTCGCTGACGAATCTTCTATTCGATTCACAACCTGTATAACTCACCTCACCACTAGGGTGCATACCTAGATTTATAACAACTCTACATCAGCTGGGGTCAGGCTTATACTGGTTTTATTTGAGGTGAGTTATGAACTAGACGATCAAACTCTTCACCGCGATGCGCCGTTAACATTTCTCATTTGCTTTAATTTAACTGTCTTTCTTAATACCACGAACGACTGAAGGTCATCTAATCAATATTCAATCTAATCAGAATATTATGATAAACACAAGGTTTGTCCCATAAAAAACTGTTAAAACTGTTATTGTTTTAATCTCGTGACATCTGAGAAATTAAATAAGTGGCCGAGTTAAATATCAAAATGCTGTCAAATTATGCACGTCCTTATGCGTTGAGAAGGTTAACGCTGTCAGGGAAACGGCACATCTCGTATTCGTTTTTGTTATGCAGCTTTAAATTAAAATACAAGTGTAAGCTATTTCAATTTTTACCCAAAAAACGACTTTGCTTTTGTACTTAAGCATGCCGCGCACTAGCTGATTTTCATATACCTATATTCCTTCCACTTCTCATTAAGAATCTGTGAAGTACTTATCATTGATGAGTTATCGTGATTTCCTAGAGCAAATGTATGATTTACTGAAAAAAATATGTAATGTAATTTATATGGGATCACTCTGAAAGTACTTTCTTTCGTACAAAAAAAAATCAATATGTGACAATATGGTAATAATTGTCGCTGGACAGGACATTCCTAAAAAATAGACTAACTAAGAACCTCCTCTTGAAATCGATAAAAAAGGACAACCGCGAGTGCCAGTTCAAATTAACGTTAGTTAATAATACTGTGGTTCCGCACAAGTATATATTAAGGCGTTATATTATTGCGACAAGCATCACACTTGCATGCACTCAGCAAAACCGCGAATTAAATGCTTTTTCTTCGTGTGCGGTAAAATTATCGCGATGGTAGAACTAAACCATTACTTTCCCTTCAGTCCACGCCTCCAAGAGATGTTAGGCTATGATATCATACAAGCACCACACATTTTACTACTAAACTAACGATAAATCGATGCGGTAGGTAATAAAACTACCTATTATGTTTAATTACTCATTTAATTACAGCCTTTGACATATTGATTCCTTAAATACTTGGTATTAAGAAGTAACGGAAAATAGCTCCTTTGAGATTATTTTCCGTAGGAAAATAAAGCAGACGTTTACAGGTTTATCTTATGCTTGTGAATACCTACGTTTAATTTCTAAAGCATGACAGGGACGGACTGAATAGGTGATATCACTGATATCAGAAAATGTGTACCTTATAATTTAATAACTACCTCTATGCATTACATAACAATTTAAAAATCATACAATTTTTTAACCGATCCGCCAGACTAACTTGAAGTTATCGTTGAGAGTGTACAAGATAATGTACAAGTACTTAAGTATTCTAAGTCCTTTTTAAGGCCTTAGAATACTTAAGTACTTGTACATTATTTTTGAAAGTTTTCATGTAACTATGTAGTTTGCACAAGTCTCGCGTATTCTCTTAATCACGGCGTGATCTGTCTCCAGCAAAACCTATTTATCTTCCCTCTCTGTGTGCATCTTGACTATGCAGTGCCTTGATGTCTAATGAAGCAGATTAAATCGCGTACGTCTGGATCTGGTGGTTTATCTGCGGGGATTCTCACGGAGAGCTCGGGTGATACGCATCGCGGCGCCCAGCCCGCGAACAGATTATACCGAGACAAGAACCAACAAATCACAGCCAGTTGCGATGTGTCTCATATTTTATTAGTAATATGTGACTTTTAACCTAAATATGTATTTAGATATATCAACATCAAACCTGCCTGAGTTCATCAGAACTTGCTGCCGTTTGTAAGATTAGTTATCTATACGTATATAAAATGTGTTTTATAGAGATAAATTACCTTACTTAAATTATACGATGTATTTGGTTATCTTAAAATTATTGTACCTCTCAATTTCTCTCAGAATTTATATTTTTTTGGTTTTTCTTATCCAGGATCATTAGGACTCTTTCTTGCTCCTTATAAGAAAAAAAATGTTCACAATTTTTTTATTCGTATATATAATATATAGACATAGTGGCCACCAGAAATAAGTATGAAATAATGAAATTAATAAATAAATAATACCAGTGCCACATTTAGCAATACGCATCATCTTTTTTCATGATGCCATTCGAACCGAGCGCTGAAAACGCCCTCAAAACTCCCATATTAATTGAGCCTAGTATGTGACGTCATATACGAGTACAATGCGCCCGTACTACCATTATATAGAAAAACGATAATTTACTGATAATTTAATATATATATATATATTTTAGGTACATTTATTAAAACACAAGAAGATGGTGGTTTTTAATTTACTTTTAGTCAATAAAAAAATTACGTTTTTTTTCGAAACTCATATTTTTTAAGATTTTGAGTATATTTATTAATTTATTGTTTTTTGACATTATTTGATGGTTTACTATTCATATAGTGACATCTTATTGTTATTCATTCCGCATGCATATATTATCTATTGTAGGTTTGGAGAAAATATGATATTGCAGTGATAGGTTGCTACCCCATCGCCCACAAACCACTGCAACCCGGTTCCCATAGTCGACTCTTACGACACCCACGGGAAGAAAGCAGGAAATACCAAAAATTTCCAAAGTCTGAGAAAAAAAGTAACAAGTAAAATTTTGGGTGAAAACTCACTCTAGGCACTTGTAATGGGCATTTAATAGACGAATATTCCCCTTGTAAATGCGTGAGTTCTATTTTTATCAATGGGAATTGAAGGATGAAAAATTTATTTTATATTCAGCCAGTTTACCATGATAATGAACTGTTAGCTATATACGAGTATGCCAAAGTTATCATTCCACCTATTCAGTTACGGATTATCTAAGACGAAGTATTGAGATTACTCCTAGACCAACGCAAGAGGGCTGGACTATAAAGTTGAGACAGTGAGATAATAATCTCTCTAGGGATTATCCCAGACATATGGGCTTTAGACTATTTATAGTTCTTCACTTTCGGAAATTGAATGTAAAATATACTTTTCACACCTGCTATTCAGAAAAGAGTTATTGTTGCCTTCGAATGAGGGAGGATCAAAGTTGTACTTTTCTTCCCTCATTTGAGGGCAACAATGACTCTTTTCCTCATAGAAGGTGTGAAAAGCAGTATGTGACACTGTAGTAAAATCATTTGTAAGATATTTCATGTTTTTAGCAGCGGGCCACATAGACGGTGTCAAAAGCAGTATGTGTCACACGGTAGCAAAATTATTTCCGTCTTGGGCGTAAACACTTGAATCCCTCGCTACGCTCAAGATTCTACTTTAGAATCCCTCGCTACGCTCAGGATTCTATTGTAGAATCTTTCGCTTCACTCAGAATTCAATATACCGCCCTCGCCGTAAATTTATCATTTTGCTCCCTTGAGACACAATCTACTATTATACCTTTAGGGATCACTCTTTCAAACTCAATATATTCAGTATAGGAATACCAACGCTTATTTTACCTTAATATATGAGTATGCCGAAACCCTGAGGTATAACTTAACTATTTACATAATGTTTAGGTACCTTCACCGTTGTCGGCAAACACAAACGAAGCAAACGCATTTGCTCCATTAAGTTAACGAACAGTTGTCGAGATGTCGATCAAAATCACATCTTAATGCCTCCATAGTGTACCCTAAGGAGAGCGCATACATTTCTTACGCTCTTATACCATTGGTATAAGATAAGAAGGTCTTTGCTTTGTCGCCCAGCGTACGTGCTTTACGTGCACAACACCCACACTTCATTATAATGTATGATCTTGAACCAATGATTGTAAGTCGTGCCGTTTTGCTCTATTTTATTTTTACTGACGTCCTTCATTATCATGTCAGATTTTGTATTTAAAGGCTAATTTATAATTAACAACCATTACCGCTTAAATCGTAAGTTAAATGCTAGTATGTAGATTAGTATACGCTTCTCAAAACTAAGGGCCAGTAACAGTTTAACGAGCGTAAGTCGTTAACTACTTGTCAAATATAATGTCCTGTGCGTTAAGCGCTTTTGCTGTTAGTTGATGAATCATTAGAGTCATTGCATGTAACAGATTTACACACAAGATGATGCTATAAATTTCAATGATTGTTATTGTCCCATTATTATTACATAAAGGATGCTATCAATATATTTTATTATGTAATAAATAAAATGTCTGAAAGCTTTCGACAGGATGGATACGCCGCACCGGTGCGGAATTTCATCATTAGTTCCAGTCACTACCATTAAGACACATCATATATAAAATACAATAGGTAAATACTTATATATAGATGTCTTATAGTTGTTTATAAAAACAAAAACCTTACCTGTCACAGCTGCGTTGATTCTATCAAGATGATAAAGGGTCAAAGGCACTGGGTCAGTGAGCAGCTGCAAACGCGCTGTGGGTCCCCTAACAACAGGGTTGTCACTCCCATCGCTGAAGAAAATGGCCGACAACCGCGGTCGCGGCCCTGGTGCGCAGGACTCCCGCGCACGCCGCCGCTCCACCATCAACGTCGACCCACTCAACGTCTCACCAGACCCTTCCAATTTCACAAACGTCCTTAACTCACTCACATTTCCTTTAAGCACTCGCCGCAGATGCACTCTGTAGAAGTTCGAACGCTTCCCCTTATCCTGCGCCGATCTGTACTTCTTCACATTTAAAACCTTACCAGTGAATATATACTTCGATTTCCCTATCGCTTCCATCAACGACCACTCGTTCTCGATAATCGTCTCATTAAATGGACATGGTGGCAGAATCGCGCGGTGCCGCCGGTGTGCACTGGACCTTTTTCTCACTTTGCCGCGGATTCTGATCTCCGCCCCGACGATCGTCGCCGCGATAACATAAACAATAACCATCGAGAGCTTCATGTCGCACAATCGCTGGTTAAACACTCCTAAATGCGGGTGCTACAAATGTATCTGTCACATTATATCTGTTATTTATGTGTGCCGGAGGGCGTAAAGTTGCGGCGGCGGTTTATTAAAAGGGCGAGGCGTTGACATCTCACTAACAGAAAGTCGTCAAATCGAGTATTTAATTTCTTGATGTAATCTATTTAAAATGCAAGTGACTCTCATGCAAGACTGGAAAGCATAGTGGTCGTGGAGGCGGCAGATCTCACAGGGGATCGATGTTATCGTGATAGTAAACAATCGTAGGACCCGATCAATTGTCGAGAACGCGTGCGCTCGCGCAGCCATCCGGCGCCGACTGGAGCCACGCTTGAGACTATTGAGCGCAGCCTCCCGAGTATTAAGCTCATCGGCCCACAAGTATTGTACCTAAACACTTAACTTTACTTTTATGTTAGTTTTGTTGATTACTTTTATACAACTCCAACAACTTTATGTTCATGATGCATTTAAATGTGTGGTGCACTTTCAATTAAAATGTTCAATGCATTACACCATGGTGCGTACTAATGAGATGTAAATAATCGTCTATCCTCTATGTGTATCTGTATATTACAATTCCGTACATTTGAGTGATCATGACTAACCGATCCATCCTTCAACCATGTCAACTATGTATGATAACCATAAATAAAAAGGTGTACCGTATATAGAAATATACCTAACCTTGTTATTACGTTCTTCGATCTTTCGCACACCAAAGTTATAACTTTTTCATATTCACCTAGTTTCAAAAAAATACTTGGAATCGGGTAGGTGTCTATATAAATCTACCTATTATATAGAAATGTGTATCAAAAGTGGCGCTCGCAGTTGCAAGGCATATCGGTGACAGCGTAGTGAGGCGCGCGGTAGTAAGGCTGAAATTCTTTAAGGTGACCAAATTTCTATGAAAATGTTATTAGAATTTGAACCTTATTGTTGTAACGGTAAAATAGCTATTTCAACCAATTACTTTGATGCAACTAGGCCAACTCAAATGATTTCAAGTATACATAACGTGAAAGCGCTTGCGCGTAGGCGGACCGGACGATCGCGATGCACAGCGGTGCAAGGTTAAAGCTTACAGCATGTTTACACGCATTAATGCTGATGGTTCGGTCATCAAATCTGCGATTACGTCATTCGTTTTACGCGCATCTATGGATACTCGCAGGTTTTTCTAGATCCGCTGGGGTCAGTGTGGTCCTGGCCACCTAAGTTACTAGCTAGAAACCGCACTTAGATACAGCATGAGTATACAATATTGCCATAGCTGTTGGATCTCAGTTAAACTAATATATAATTTTGACTTACCGGTGCCTCCATTCTATTGACCTTTATTGACACACGAGTAGGTATATTCCTGTAATGCTTTTGTTTCATATTTTAAATCAACTGTCGTTCCAATTTTTAAAGAGAGATATATGACATTCCCGTGAGATGCCGATGACGTGTCTTGTTTTAAGCTACCGGAAAATGCGCTGTCTTGAAAGTGAGGTACCTACATTTATCTATAGCTGTCAACACAACTAATTCTCAAACTGATAAATGCCCTGGACTCGCAAACGTTCATGTTCATAGTCTACGGTGTCTACTTACATCGGACAGGCCGTTTGCTTGTTTTCCATCGTCGTCGTATAAAAAATCTAGTAAGATCTTTTACTCCTCCTAGACCGAGTTTTAACAAACCAGTGGAATAGGGTCCTAACCAAACTGATATCCCGTTTGGTGTGTCACCGTTACAGCGCTGTGCACCGCAATTACACATTACAGATTTGTTGGCTGCGGCTCCGTTGGTAGTAAATATCGTAGAGGCGATAACCCCTTGGTGTGCTATTTTCTTGCGAAATATAATACATATATATGACCATAATATAGTCCTCTGATTGGTGGTAGGTATTAGCTAACTGTAATTATATTGAACTGTTTTATGTATGTATTTGAGAGAAATTGTTGACAAAGATATCAGTGAGGATAACTTCCTTCTGAAAAATATCGAATATGGAATACCGGTCTCGCTTATGATCATCGGAACATATGAAAGTTAATTTGGAAACCCGTCAATTCAATAATTTTTATAATACCTAGTAATAATAGTAATTTAATGGTTTAATAGTCATAAAATCTTCAGTGTCGGAGCTGAAGTCGTATTGTAATACATTAAAGTAGGTACAGAGAGTCAATTATTAGGAATTCACAAGTGATCACACATGAGACCAACATTTTTCCGTCATTTCATTTTGACACACACATTAAATTATGACCGTGGCTAAATATTTTTTTTATCATGTCACTCGTACTTTATTAATTGTCCTTAATTAAGTGCACGTGCCTTCCATTAAATTAGTTTGCTAATTTCATAGATAGTTTACGCACTTCTACAACTAAAACATATGCCACATTAACATATGTGCCTTTCATATTCACACTATTTCCTACATACCTACTGTACTTCAATCTCATCATTATCATCGTTATAAGGATAGTCTTCTGCAGATATTGCTATAACATAAATGGCTATTCCATGTACCTGGGGCGACATGATAATGAAATATGAACTAAGTAAATACCGATCTAAATATTCATAAGACAGGTATTTAATAGTAAGGAACCGAAAACTAGATTAACACAATTAGAACGGCCGTAGTTTGACGTCATATCTACTTGTAACTTGTGAAGTTTAACAGAAGTGGAGAATCAGAGGGTTAATGTGTTATGTATGTACGTTTCGTATTCCAATATGATTTCACTTCCTTCACTTCGACATGCAATTATTTCAGATTGACCCCCAAAGTTCTGCTAAAGTTGATATATACACATTTTTAACCACATTTGCTCGTCTTAGGGCTTCATAACGCGCAGGCATAGATAGGCACAGAGCTACAATAAACCCATGCTTGGCTACCTATATTACGGCCATGGGCGTAATGGTTTTCTTTTTGTAGCCACTCATATGTCAGTTATATCCCATCGAAGTTATAACTAAAATACGATGTTTGAATACCAACAAATGTAAAAGACGAAACACCAGTAATAAATAATTTTAAATAATTATTTGAAATGTAGTGATTATTTGTCCGTGTAAAAAAAAGTTATGCAGTATACTTAATTTACTAGAATGGGATAAAAAATGGGATTCAAGAAGTCACCTGCGCCAATCTTAGAAATCTGCCCATTTGGAATGAATCTCCATCTCAGAAGTATTCGGTTCTGAACATCCAAACGCGGCATATGATTGCTTTTTAGACACGTTCATGATGCTGTACAATTTCCCTTGGAAAAAAGTCCGAATGAAGATATTTAAGAAAATAATATGTATCTAAAGGAAAAAGTATATATCAGAGATTATTACTTTGACAACTTATAATATCACCAACTAGGTTAAATAAAGATAAAATTTACAGATACTCTGAAATATATATAGTGTTAAGGGCTATACATAATAAAACTGGCAAATTATCAACAAATCATAAATAAGTTGCCCTATAGAGCCAATATTTAAAGGAAGAACGGAGGAAAACTTACTGCTCACAAACCCAAAAGACATAGCGAACGCGTTCAATAATTATTATGTTGATCGAATAAATACGGAACCAAACCACTTCGTTTATTTGGATAGTATTGGAGTAAATCTGAATTCAATGTTTTTGTACCCATTAACAACAAATGAAATAGAACAAGTAATCATAATAAAGCTAAAGCGTTGTGGCAATTAATTAACAAATCAAAAATGAATTGCCCTAGAGAACCAACACTTAAAATAAGAACCGAGGAATACTTACTGGTCACAAACACAAAAGACATTGCGGACGCGTTCATCAATAATTATATTGCTCAATTAAATACAGGATCAATACACTTCTTTTATTCGGATATTTTACTTCAAGTAAATCCGCCGAATTCAATATTTTTGAACGTGATAAACTGTCGAATATCACTTTCAATATTGTATTTTTAGTAATTGTTTTAATAATTAAATGTCTCTGCTTTCTTATCGCGTTCGCCTGCGGCTCGCGCGAATGCGTATGCGATGTTTTTCAGTACATTTGTGAGTAAAAAATAAACAAAGTAATATAGTCTTGGACATTTCGTTTTGGTATTCGACAGTTTTAGTGGGCAGTTTTAGAGTTTTTGTTATGGTATTTGTAGTATTATTCGTGTTATTAACTATGTCATCATTTTCCTTTTCTTTAGGAGTAAAAGTCGGCAATAAACACTTATTTTCGTAAGATTCGGAACATTGCGGCTCTTCAGTAGGAACGGAAGGCACCCAAGACGTAGACGGCTTTGGGTCAGGGTCGCGAGATGTAGACGGCTTTGGTCCAGGGTAGCGAGATGTAGACGGCTTTGGTTCAGGGTCGCGAGATGTAGACGGCTTTGGTCCAGGGTAGCGAGATGTAGACGGCTTTGGTTCAGGGTCGCAAGATGTAGACGGCTGTGGTTCAGGGCAAAACTTCTTCGCCGGTAACTCCAAGTTAATTTCACGAGTTATTTTCGCACAAATCTTTGCTTTATTTTGAAGAGAATCTTCAACACACGATTCAGCGACTTTGTCAGATCGCCAGCCGCCATGACGCTTGAAAGTTAATACGTCAGCCCCTGAATCGGCAAGCAATGTGGCCGAAGTTCTCCTAAAACTATGGCCAGTGTATGTATCAGGGTCCGGCAAATCTAAAAATTTGCCAATTTCTTTTGGCATAGCACCAAATTTGTTGATTCCAATTGGTTGAGCGATACATTCTCCTTTTTGAAAGTTTTGGAAAAGCGATCTGTTGTACGTAGAACTTCGTATTTCTTTACTATTTCGTAAAACGGAGTGTGGACAGTAAACGATCGTGGTATTTTGTTCCTAGTGTTATTCATTTTCATAAGAATCATTTGGCCATGTGTTTCTGTGTTTTTCGTTGTTAAATCATTGAGCCCTTGGCGTCTGCATGCGCCAGTGACACGAAATATCAATGCCACCAGTAAAGAAATGAAATAAATATTTGTTAAAAAATATACAAAAATTAGTATATAAACATAAAGATAATTTTATTTACATCTGTAAACATCAACTGACCTTTGTTGCTAGATACTGACTATCTGGAGCTTCTTTTAAAAAAACATCTCTTGACGACAATACTTTAGACTTGCGACCAATATATCTATAACGTCTCTTTAAAAATGCCGTCAGATTGCATTACGTTTTTATATCAACATTGTTTTTGTTCTTAACGGCGCTCTTCAGCATCGAATAAATACACCAGAGCGAGCTAGGCTTGTATTTGCTCGCCAGTTCATTAAAATATGCTAAAAACACATTTTCAGAGAACGACTGAGCTTTTTTGTTGTTTTTCCATTGAATGAATGTTTCGTATGCAGCAATGTATTTTTTTCTAGATTTTGGTGGTGGACTTTTACTCTGCGCGCCGCCCGGTATGCGCGCGGATGGGCTACCGCGTAACGCGAACGAGGTTCATTTGTGTGTCTCCTTCTCTGTCGCTCGACTAAGCAAGTGTGACAGAGAGGAAGGCATACGCACGAAGTTAGCGTATTGCGGTAGTCGCTTAGTGGAAGAAAAGAGGCATAAACAAAATCAACAATCAGCCAAAATGACACAACAAATAAAACAAAACTAAGTTATTGATAGTTCTGAATACTTCCATTAAAGTATAAGTTTATAAATATGAATGAGAAAGGCATGTAGGAGAAATTAAAGAAGTTAAGTATTGACAATTGTGGACTTTTTTGCGACAAAAAAAAATCACTGATACTTTTTAGCCGTACCAAAGAACCCTGTCACCCAGATTTTAAAAAAAGCATAACCCGATTAGTTTAAGAATGCACCGTGTTCATACATACGTCTTGTTGCGTTGTACCATCGTATCTTAATCGAGATATAAATATTATAGCACAAGTTTCGTAATAAAATTATAGCAGGCATGTTTAATATCCTGAATTATGAGCCTAAAAGCTAAGTAATACGAACCACTTTACGAGCAAATGTGTTGAAAATCACTTTTATATAGCATCTTTCTGCCAAATTTCATAATAATAATACTTTAGTCTACGAGTAAATGGGCTGTGACATACGGACGGACACTGGACAGGTATAGCGAAACTACAAGAGTTCCGTTTTCGTCATTTTGGCTACGGAATCCTAAAAAGGCAGAGCAAAACAACTCTTCTCCTAAAAAGTTTTATAGGAATGGCCTCGAAAGCGTTTAACAAAATCCCGCGTGGCATTAAATCGCTACGAATGCCTTTATTCAAAAATAAATTAAAGTGCGGATATTGATTGGTAAATGCTTTCACGCACTAGAAGATTATTTAATTTCATTTCTCATAATTTCATAATTTCATATACATATTTGTCAGTTTTCAGGTTTGCCATTGTTTAATTCATATAAGGATTGACATATACAATTTGTTACCAGCATGCGCAATACAAATGACAGCTGTTAATGTTTTGTTTACTACGACGTTATCTTAAGCAGTGCACTTAGTACATTGAAGGTGCGGAGTTCGGAAATTTAGTTTCGCAGTTATTTCACATAATTTTGAATTGCTTTAACCTCCTGACGACTAGGTATCAAAACTTTGACACAGAGTCAAAACTTAATTGGGGCCTATGTACTATGTATAGGATGCTGGTCGTCAGGAGGATAAGGAAATAATTGCTAATGGAACATATTATTATCAGTTTCAATAAATGCCGCACTAACAAAAAATACACATTCGTACGCCGGCTGGCAAAAGATAGTGTTTTTCGATATGCCTTTAACTCTTAAGACCTTGAAATGTACCTCATCATCATAATAAATTTAAGAGCTAGGCTCATAGTCGGTGGAGTAATCGCCATTCCATACTTATAAAAAATGTACCTATGTTTGACAAATTGATGAATGGTTCTGTCTCTGGCATTTTATTCTTACAACTATGAAATTTTACATATACGAGAAAGCTATTAATTACTGCAACTGTAGGCAGTCATAATAGTAGATTGTATGACAAGGGTCTAAAATGAGGCATAGCACCACGAGATAGTTATTTTCCCGAACGAAGTGAGGGAAAGTAGTTCGAGGGGTAACATGGCTTATAGACCAGAGTTACACACTCTACTTTTCAATTGCAAGAAAATAAATAAACAAAGGTTAACCACCCAAAATTAACAATAAATTCCACGGCGAACATGCATAATTTGGCAACATGTTTTTTTTTTAACTGCTTTGACACACCAAAAATAGACAACGCGGTTCGGACTCGCGAAAAAGCTAACTGACCTTCCCTTGAGCGCTTCAAAGCGTTGCTCGTACGATTTAATCACTTTTTTAATTATTGTGAAATAGGGACTACTACAAACTCAATCTTTAGACTCTTTAGAGAAATTAATTCTGTTTCCTTATTGGTCGATTTAAGTAAAGCTGTATTCTGATTGTTAATACCCAATACCGAATATTTTTTTAACAGTTAAATTAGTGTTCTGTGATTGGTGGATTTAATAGGTATTTTGATTAGCCAAATCCAAATGTTTTGTAAATCATAAATATGTTTTCATATTTTCCCTAGGGGTTAAATGTACTACATTAGCCCCGCTTGACAAGTCTAATATGACACACTTTTCGAGCATGAGGAGAAGCATGAGGAGAGAAATAAGGTTTGAAAGAGAGTATCATGAAACTATTAACAAATCGCGTAAAACAACTTTTGTTCCCAACCATACACAAAGAGCGCAAAGATAAAGCGGCATCCCACGCGGCTGTACGTATTATAACTGCATTATCCGCCACTGAATAAGCAACATCGTATCTCATTCTCGTGTTAGTTTGTGAAATAAGCCTTAAACAGATCATACTTAACTTTATTTTAGAAGAGTCCTGTGAATTGTAAGAAGAGTTTGACAGAGTATGCATTTGTTATGTTCGCGAGGCTTGCTTGCATGGTTTCGTTTCGTGTACTGTGTTAACGTTCTCATATTTAATATGGACCACTTAAGTTATGAGCATTTTCGTATGTCTGTAGAGCAAGAACATAAGAGCCGACTCTGATTACACTTAGAGAGCAATTATATAAATTATTATTGTGCTTTGTATTTAGTATTATGATTATGACAATTATAAAACAATCATTTGCTTTGCCCAAATACTAGAGGAACCTTTTGTTCCTCAGACAAATTGTCTCATGAGAAGGAAATTGATATTATAATGACGTTGACTGTTGATTCTTATATTGTCAGATGTAGGCACATCTAAGATACATACACTAGCGAACTTAAACATATATGAAACTATAATTAACCTTCTTATGTGAAATAAAAACTAGAGTTATTTTATCATTACTGTTTAAAATGTACGGAGACGTAATATAGGTATATAGGTAATAAGGTAAAAAAACTGGTCAAGTGCGAGTACGACTCGCGCACCGCGGGTTCCGTACACAGATGTTGACCGGTTCCCACCCTATTAATTCAGAAAAATCTCAAAAACATGGCGTAGAAATTGAACGCCATGGGTACAGCGTCATTTATTTGCGAATTTTGATACAAATTTGAGCGACTGAATAACTTAATATGTATGGTGGTTTTCCAAGGATAATTCTTTATTAGGTGAAACGATTTTAATTTTTTTTTTCTTTATTTTCAAAGAAGGTTCCTTGAGCATAATCAATCGCGTATCGCAATCAATTTATAAAATAAAAATACATGCCAAGTTGATACAGAAATGTTTTTGATGTTAAAAAAAATAAAAACCAGGTAGAGCTATAGTTATATTTTTCCTATAAAATGTACATTAATATCAATGTTATTTAATAATTTCATATTTTGTCCTTGGTAAACTTCGGTGATAAGGTATATTTTAACATTTTCCTTCATAAATCGAAAATAACAAGGTTAAAAAAAGTGTCAGAATATGCAACTCAAGCCCTTTCATATGACCCCACCCCACTTAACATTTTCTAGTGAATATGTCAGTTATGACTTTCAAATTTGAACCACATGTGTCATTTTTCTCAGATTAAAAAAAAACATTTTTTTATGCGTCTAGATTACCCTTCTTTATAACTGTTCCAAATTTTAAATCGATAGCCAAATTAGTTCTTGAGATATTTAGCGATGTGACAGACAGACAGACAGACAAAGTGAAAGCATAAGGGTTCCTTTTTTACCATTTTGGTATGAAAACCTAAAAACAGGGTGAAAGC
This sequence comes from Epiblema foenella, assembly GCA_963556455.1. Lineage (NCBI taxonomy): Eukaryota > Metazoa > Arthropoda > Insecta > Lepidoptera > Tortricidae > Epiblema > Epiblema foenella. The sequence continues at coordinate 15,178,732 of OY747102.1, forward strand.
TACAAAATATTCCTCAAATTTTCATTAGACTTGTACCAGTCCATAGATAGCAATGTTGTAATTTATACCCAAAATCAGCCAGCAATATTGACATAGAATAATAATTCCCGAAATGAGTACACAGCACTTTCCCGCAATAATTCACGCTTCGGTCTCCCCCACTAATCCCGATTTACTGAAACGATCACGCCGCGATATTAAATCACTCTGTCAAACTACAACAAGCCGCTCATTAAGCCCGCCCCTAGTAAATACCGATACACCCCTATTATACTAGACTAACTCAATTAATGTACCAACACGAACACGCACAAAGTCTTAAGCAAAACTTAAAACACACACAAGAATATATTCCTTCGGGTCAATTAAATTAAAGGTTTTAATGCCTCAAGTTAACTAAATTGAAAATGCAAATCTACGCCAATAGTAGGCTTATTACGATCACTTTCTTGTAAAGTATACTTTATAGAGCGGACGACGTACAACCAGAGGCGTATCATCAGTTAATGGGCGTTTTCAACGGTAGTTATCGTAAAATGATGTTGTCAATTTCCTTCCAGCTTCCTCTTCATAAAGCAATTTGTGGGTCGACTTAATGGGTGGTCGCCTTAAACAATATTGAACAAATTAAAAGATGCTATTGAGTAGGCAACCTAATAAGTTAACGACTATAAATTATAAGTCATTTTATACTTGAAACTATAGCATGTTTACAGTGTAAACATCAACTTGTATTGCTATAGTTTCATGAGAATGTTAAATTATTAAGACACCTGCGTATTCAAGAACATATAAGAGGTATACTGTACAATACTACATTTAATAGAAACATAAAGAGCCTCCCGCTGGAATAAGAGCCGAAACAGTCACCCGCGTAAGCCTCTTTCGATTTATGCGCAGCCCCTGCAAAGCCTTGCTGAATCGACTGCAGGTACCAGGGCACCAGAACACTTGTAAAGTTCTAGTTGAAGTGTCGTCCATCTATGACTTTTAAGTGAGTATACCGCGTCTGAATAAAGAACTGTCAGGGAACGTTTCTACGTTTTAATAAGTAATAACCAGCTGTATCTCTCGACATTTATATTTGACATGCGCCAAACCCAAATGACGCTTATTAGCTAGTAAATCTCAGGCTCTAGTCGGGTGGTAACTTCCTTAATACCAACTTATGCATATTATAACTTGCATCCGGCTCTTATACAAGGATATAAGACCGGTAGAGAGACATAAACTAATTTACTAATTCGTCTCAGTTGTACTACAGACTGTACTGCACATTTGCTTGAAATAGGATGTCGAAATATAATAGATAGGTACATTAAACCTACTTTAACGATTACTCATGATTGATGGTTGACACGCTGGTTTGTGTCAAATCTGTGTTGCAATTACCTACGAATCTCTTAAATTACAGAATGAAGGTTTTTTACAATTATTTCTTAACTAGCTTTCATCTGCGTAGAACTCGCTCATCGTGTGTTACCTGTTACCTGCTCACGTCTCATGTTACTTGTTCACGCTTAAACCTCTGAACCGATTTCGATGAAATTTCGTATAGAAATAGTTTGAGTCCCGGAAAAGGACACGATACATTTTATCCCGGCCATCATCCCTTTTGGGGGTGGAAGTTTGTATGGATGGAGCGATGACTAGGTAGGTAAGCGCCTGATAAAACCGGTCAAGTGGGTGTCTGACTCGCGCACCGAGGGTTCCGAACACAGATCGTGTACCCATCCCGACCCCATTTAATTCAGGAAAAATCTTAATAGCGCGATGGTCAAAAAAAATTGAACACCGTGGGTATAGTGTCACAAGTCATGATGCCTTATAAGTTTTAAAATGTTTTGATTTGAAATTATGACAAAATTATTTATAATACAAATAAAGTGATTAAAGGATACGATGATGTTATTAAAGTTTTAGATAGTAACATAGCCATTTTTTTAGGGTTCCGTACCAAAATAGTAAAAATGGAACCCTTATGGTTTCACTTTGTCTGTCTGTCTGTCTGTCTGTCACATCGCTAAATATCTCAAGAACTACTTATGCTATCGATTTCATATTTGGAAAGTTATAAAGAAGGTTAACCTGGATACATGGAACATGAGTTTTTTAAATATGTATTTTTATATTTTCTGTGAATAATGACAGTTGAATAGATGGTTCAAAATTTCAAAGTCTAATGAATATGTCGGGTGGGGTGTCATATGAAAGGGCTTGGGTTTTTGTTTTATGAGGGAAAATGCAAAAAAAATACCGTCCCCCCCCCCCCCCCCCCTTATCTCCGAAGTTTACCAAGGAAAAAATATGAAATTATTACATAACATTGATATTAATGTATATTTTACAGGAAAAATATAACTAAAAAAAAGATTTCACAGAAGAAACATGTCACACATTCCGAGAAAATTAAATTTAAAATGCAATTATAAGGATATAATTTGAATTACGGCGCAATATATTCTATCAATACGCTCTGAATCTTGCTTGGCTTTGAAGAATTTTGAGCCTTGATTCCCAAATTTATGCATTTTGTAAATTAAACAGTTTAACACCACTGTATTGCCAAGGCTGCCGAAAATATACTCGCCTCAACAGAACGTCACCGAAATGCCGACAGCGTAAGGAGTGTAGCAAAGAGAACCACTACGTTCTAGTCTAGTAGCGCTACCAGCGGGGTAATCACGTAACTTTTGTACTACCGTTATTGCTACCGTTAGGTAGATTTTAATGTCAAATTTATACACATTTTTACATTTATACTTCAAAATTGACAGTAAAATTATCTACCGTCAGTACATAAAGTTACGTGATTCGCCTGCCGGCCATAAATTCCCAGGAAAAGACAAAGAAGTTCCGCATACTCTTAGGGGCTGCGCCCCTGTATTGTGACATTTTTCTGACAGTGCCTGTTGTCACCCATTGTTTTCATTTCAAATGTGTTTATTGTAAATAGTTTAAATAGTGCATAATTCATCGTAAGTTTCTGTTTTTATACGTAGATTCTTTCTATACACAATTTTAAGTAACCATAAAAATCCACTTAAGTGCGAATGCATACATTTTCACAACCATTAGATTTAAAAAATCACACATGCAATATATGTAACAAATCTTTTCAAAGCTCCCGTGGTCTCAACATTCATTTTTCTAAATCTCATAGAAATTGCTTGTCACAGAATGCTCCTCCTCTTGCAGCCTCAAGCCACCCATCGTCATCTTTTACGGCCCAGCGCCAACACAGCTTTAATTTATACCATCATCTCAGTTACCTAAAATGCAATATCCCACTCACCAAAAGAATTCCGCGCGGAGCCAGGATCTCTGTCGCTATCCGCCTTTTGCATCTGATTGATGAGGGCATACAGGAGAATAGTTACGTAACATGGAGCAACCTCCTTACTTTCTCCTACTGCACATGCAACTGCCGCAGCTAAACATTTATCTCTAACACAACAGCTAAAAAATCACTGCTCAAATCCCTTAGCTTTAGCTACCCATAATACACAGCGAACAGATGGCAAACACCCAGTTTTTAACCTGGCTAAAAGCGTGGAAAACAAAATATGTGACGGAGGTCTAAAAGGTGCTGTCTGTATTTTGTTTTCTAGTGATACACTATCACCCGACACTCTCGACACCCTTTTGGCCCTCCGTTCTAAGCATCCCCCAGCCCCGACAACGCCTTGTTTCCTCGACCCTCCGACTGCAACACAGGATAGCCGGACAGATAGGTCGAAGACAAACACGCGATCGATGCAATCTCTAGTTTTAAAAACGGTTCTGCGGCAGGTTTAGACGGAATTTCTCCGCAACATCTTAAGGATCTTATCGCTCACTAGGTCGGGGATGCGGGCAAGTAACTAGTTATTTTTTTAACTAAACTGGTTAATTTTATGCTGAGTGGTTGCGTCATCGGAGAAATAGTCCCGATTCTCTATGGAGCCAATCTCATCGCCCTCACAAAAAAGGATGGCGGTGTAAGACCTATTGCAGTTGGGTCTACCCTAAGACGATTATCCTCTAAAATTTCAGTCCGACATATCTTTTCTAAATTAAGTACATAATAAATTCGAACCTACACAATTAGGATATGGGACAAAAGGTGGTCGCGAGGCTGCCGGCCATGCCCTACGCATATACCTCAGCACCGATCATTGCGAAGTGCTCTTAAAAATCGACGTCAAAAACGCATTTAATTCAGTCAATAGAGAAACCCTGCTGGCAGAGATAAGAAATAATATTCCGGAACTCTACAACTACCTCTTTAATTGTTATGCCGATCCCTCCAAATTAATGTACCGAACTCATGAACTATCCTCGGAAGTTGGATGCCAGCAGGGCGATCCCCTCGGGCCTGCTATTTTTAGTTTAGCTAACAATTCGAATATCGGTTATACAAAAATTAAGTTCAAAACGACTTACTTAGACGACGACACCCTAGGAGGCGACTTAAGTACCATACTCTCTGACCTCTCGGCCATCAAAAATAAATTTGAATCTATTGGTCTGGAACTAAATTACAACAAATGTGAGCTCTACATACACAGTACAAACCTAAACCATTCGGATATTACACATCAGTTTAATAATTTAATACCGAATGTAAAAATTGTCACGAAAGATTCGCTCATTTGACAATTCTTTTTCGAACCACATCAACAAGACTGTTTCAAAATTCCAAAACTGTGCCGATCGTCTACTGGGAATTAGTCCCCATTCGGCTCTCTTTATACTAAAATTTTGCCTTTTCGTCCCTAAATTAACATACATGCTTCGCTGTAGCCCTTTTTGGAAACACCAAAATTTACTTACTCCTATTGACTGCTTAGTCAAAACAAATTTGGAACTAATTCTAAATCTAAAACTAAGCGAAAACTCCTGGCGTCAAGCATCCCTTCCTGTCCGTTACGGCGGGGTTGGGGTGCGCAAAATTTCAAGTGTTTCCCTGCCGGCCTTTGTATCGTCCGTCCACAGCTCGACTGATCTCATTGGAAAAATCTTAAGGACATCTCCTTCAAACTTTGAGATCGCGGGTTCGGACGACGCTAGAAACGCCTGGTTGTCTGCCGGGGGCAAAATGTCCCACAAACTCTTAAATCACAAAGGAGCTGGGGTGATGCAATTACAAAATTAACTTTTAATACTCTTTTCGACTCCAGTTCTGGAGCACACCGAGCCCGCTTGATTGCTGCAGAAAGTGAGGAGGCTGGCCACTGGTTGAACGCGTACCCATCGCCCAATACAGGTACTTTCTTGGGATCCAAGACACTGCGTCTGGCAGTCGGCCTTCGCCTGGGAGTACCCATTTGCGCACCACATAAGTGTCACTGTGGCCACGACATCAACCAACTGGGGCACCACGGACTATCTTGTCAAAGAAACGCAGGCCGCTTCTCCCATCACACCGCGCTTAATGACGTCATCCGGCGGTCTCTTGCCAGCGTGAACGTACCGGCGGTACTTGAGCCGGTCGGGATCGCCAGGGACGATGGCAAGAGACCGGACGGAATGACGCTGATTCCGTGGAGGATGGGACGGGTGCTAGTGTGGGACGCGACCTGCGTAGACACACTGGCTCCCTCCCATCTCAGCAGCACCACGGTTAGAGCCGGCGCGGCGGCTGAGGCGGCCGAGGTATTAAAAAGGCGCAAATATAGGGGTCTCGACGCCAATTACAACTTTGTTCCTTTTGGTGTCGAGACCCTTGGTTCGTGGGGCCTATCAGCAAATAAATTATATCGCTTTTTGGCAAAACGGTTGAGCGATGTAACCGGGGACAGGAAAGCTGGCAGCTTCCTCGCTCAACGCATAAGCATTGCGATGCAGCGAGGAAATGCTGCCAGCATCCTTGGTACCATGCCACAGAGGCCTATTTTAGAATTCGACTTTTAGTTTTTGTTTTATATAGTTACTGATTAAGTTAGTTGTTTATTTTATTCTGTAATAATTTTTATTTTTATAAGTTTCTAATAATATAACACCTTTTCGCTATAGCTCTATCTAGTTTTTCTTTTTTTATCGTCAAAAAACATTTCTATACTAAGTTTGTAATTTAATCGCCTTTGCATGAATTTTTGTTTTAGAAATTCCTACGATATATGCTGAAAGTACCTTCTTCAAAAAAAGAAAAAAAATTGAACGTGATGAAGAATAATCCTTGAAAACCACAATACATACGAAGTTATTCAGTCGCTCAAATTAGTAACAAAAGTGGCCTATAGAAAGCGCTGTACCCATAGCGTTCAATTTCTACACCACGTTTTGAAATTTTTGATTCCTTTGAGAGTGTCAAAATATAGGTTTTTTTGCGACATAAGCGCCCGTATCTTCGGAATTCGGAAAAAGAATTTAATTCTATAATTAACAAAATCGCGGGACTTACAAGGGATGGTGTTTATAGATGACCCTATAGATAGTCTATTATTTGAACTTCCGCTTGACACTGCTAAAAAATATTTTGCTCATCAAATGTCTATTTAGATGTAACAGATATATTTTTCACTTCTCATGCTCGAAAAGTGTGTCATATTAGACTTCTCAAGCGGGGCTAAAGTAGTACATTTAGCCCCTAGGGAAAATATCAATACATATATATATATATATATATATATATATATATATATATATATATATATATATACGTATATATACGCGATTGCGATCGTCCAAAGAGTACGTCCAAGGACCCGGCCGGCGTCAAGTGCTGCAACTGCTTGCAACGTAAGCTCCCCCATGGGCATACTGCCAACTATAGGGGATGCCCTTGCCGCCCAAAGAGTCGCAGCATTGGTGCAAAGCCAAAATCCTCACCCCCTCTGGGCAGAATCAAAAATCGGGTCGTGCTGCTCCCCTGTTCACCTTGCAAGCTGTTCCTGCCCTTCTGGCCGCTTCTGGATTAGGTGCCCCTAGGAACCTGCCGCCCTCAGCAGCCGTAGATCCCCGCCCGGTGCCTTCTGTGCCTCAATATCAGGCGGACCTCCCTGCATGGGAGCCCGCCGCCAGTCAAGCGGGCCGGCCCGCTCCATCTTCCCTCTCTGCTATCATGCAGGTAATTCAGGTCCAGATGTTTGACCGGCCCATCCCCTGGGCCAACGAAGTCAAATATCTCGAAGTGACCCTCGACAGAAGACTGACTTTCCGTAGCCACATCAGTAGCGTACGCGACCGTGCGTTGTTCGTGCTAGGACGGCTTGGGCTGATGATTAACAAATTTAGTAAAATGTCACTTATAAACAAGCTGACACGCTACAAAACTTGTATTAGTCCAATCATGTCTTATGCAAGTGTAGCTTTTTCACGTGCCTATGACATCGCTCAAGCCGATTCAGGTCATTCAGAATCGTTTTCTCCGTAGGGCGCAGTCGAACCTATCTGCAGTCTCAGTCTCAGTCTTTAAGCAGACTGCCCGACATTATTTTGACAAGGCTCCCCATCATAGGAATCTATAGTTAGAAAGGCTGTCGACTACGTTCCTATTAGGGGCCGCACTGTCTGGCGTCCTAGGCACACACTCACGGACCCGGACGACGTGATCACAGCGTCCATCGAAAGATGGAACGCTGCGCTTACGACGTCCAACTCAGACACAATACGTACACCTAGGCATTCTTGCCGGCGGATATGTCCACAGCGCGATCGCGACAACATAGACACATATAGTCCCTATTCATCCGGTACCGCCGCACACCGGGTAGAGTTAGTCCGACCCAGGTCGGGCCTAGCTGAGTTTCTTGCTGGACTCTTCTCAGCTAGGCTAGGTTTAGTGAACCAGCGACCAAACTCCCAGTAGCTCGATTCCAATCACATCTCAGATTCGGTTGAAACAGCTCAATCAACCTCGCTGGAGCGTAAACTCTTAGAGTATTCCAATGTTCAAAACCACCCGCGTGGCCGTGTCGGAGGTATTCCCCTGGATTTTCCCCAGGTTATCGTCCAACCACTCACTCCTATCGCTTTATTGGGCCCGGTCTATAAAATCACAGTCAGGTTCATTCAAAAAAAAGTATATACGATTTGCAAAACAATCGTACTTATAGGGTATCAACCAACCAGAATACAGCTTTACTAAAATCGACCAATCAGGAAATAATTCATTTCGCTAAATATTAAGTTTGTAGTAGTCCTTGTTGCACAATAATTGAAAAAGTGATTTATCGTTTGAGCAACGCTTTGAAGCGCTCAATGGGGAAGGTTTATTCGCGCGTGAATGTTGCGCGCGAACCACAGTGTCTATATTTTATATATTAAAAGCAGTTTAAAAAAACATGCCAAATTATACATATGTTTGCCGTGGAATTCATTGTTAATTTTGGTTGGATGACCTTTGTTTATTTATTTTCTCGCAGTCGAAACAGTGAAAAGTAGAGTGTATTATAATTCTGGTCTAAAAGATTTTCCCGTGGTAATTTGGCTTATTTTAGACCCTTGTCATACAATCTACAATTTTCGATTAGATTAGCCCTACCATTTCATATATGGACGAATAATAAAGATTTTTTAACGAACATGAATAAAATGCCTATGTTATTTTATGAAAAGAATATTGTTATACGTGTCCATATCCCCCACAAAAATTCCATTTTTTAGAGAACACGTAACATGTATATGACTTTTAATTAACTTTTCCCGTATAAACCCAATTTTTAAATTAAGCTATATTTGCAACCTCTCGGAGTATAACGGATCGGCTAGCGGTCCGGCGTGATGATCAATGTCTCAATTTCCCGTCCGAATATGGTATAGGAAAATTCAGTAAATCGATGAAATACAAATTCGGTGAGTAAATTTCCTCGCAGCTAACGAGAAATTGTTGAGCGTAAAGGTACATCATACAAATAACTTGTCATCCTACTGTACGTTAAAAGGATTGTCCATATACTATTACTTTTTAAGTTTTTATCTAATATCATCGTATCGATATCCCAGCTTAGTATATATAGGTAGGTAACTAGGTATACTAAACAATCACAGTTACTTAGTCAGTCTTACAAGGGCGTTCGATAAGAACGCTTAGCTTTATATTAGTTCCCGAACTCAAAAGGGATAAAAAGTACCAACTGCATAGAATGAGAACGGAAATTGGGGACATCATTAGTGTCTTCCAGATTTCAGACACGAAGCGTTCAAAGCACAAAGGTGTCAACTTGCAACCGGACGGAACTACACCCAGACCGCTTGAAAGGCGGCGAGGCGTCAACATTGTATCCTGGCAAAAGAGCGCTTAGTGTTACACTTCGAACTTGTGTTTTAGAAATCCAGCTCTCATTGCGATATAAAACGATTGAGTTTTTGCTCGTTTTCCTGAAAGCATGAAAGTATAATAAGGCCGATTAAGTACCTGCTTCGTGTAGTTCGTAGTTACCCACTGCAAACCCACACATTTTGACTACTATTTCATTCCTTCGGTGTCGATGTCGAGACTCTTAGTCCGAGGAACCCCGTAGTGACTCAAAGCCTGTATAAAGAAATAATTATCTAAGAGGCCACTGGTAACCGCGAAAAAATGTGCTATTACATAAGAACTATCTATAAAATTTATCGAGTTCACATTTTAGATAATATTACTTACTGTCTTCTCATTTATTACAAATAGAATTTCTTTATTTATTTACGGTCGGTAATAATAGTTAATTAACAATAACTTAAATAATATTAAAACTAACTTAACTTTAAAACAGGCCCTTGGGGCAGTGTAGCGAGGATGCTGGCGGCATTACAAATTGTGAATTCATTCATTTATTGAACCTTTTCCGTACAAAATTGTAGAATATTGAAAAGAAAAACAGCTAAGCACAAATCAACGTTTTCTAAATAAAATGAGAAAACATCTTCGAACTGTCACTCGTAAGCCGATTTTCTGCTCAATCAATGTAGTGAATCTTTATGATCAATTTATTATGTTGTTTTCCTTTTATTTATTAGTCAATAAACGCACAAAATCATTAGAGAAATATAAATATTGTTTTATTATCTTTAATGCTTTTACAAGTAAATGGACGGAAGGAGCACCAAGCTTTGCCCTGCCCGAGAGTGAAAATCCAAATGAGTTATTTTCCAGAAAAAAGACTTGAATTAATCCATTTTTCGCTTTCGTAAGCCCTTACACTGTACAATATCATTCTGAAATTCTTAGAGGGGTTGTAGAGACGCAATTACATTTAGAAAAACAAACATATCACTTAAGTGTTTTGGGGTAATGTTGTCAACTTGTGTGTGCGAATAAATAAATATTAATATTATAATACTGTATTAGATACCTACCTATTGAGGTCCGATGTGATAAGGATACGATAGCTTTTGTGACACGATTCCATAGATGGTTACACTTTTATAAACTACATACTGACGTAAGGTTCTTTAAGAACTCAGTATCTTTCTCATTTATTTATAATAATATGTCAATGTACTGAGTCTATTCTGTTTGTAATGATGTGTCTTTTCGTGCAGTGAATAAATGCTTTCTTTCTTTTCTTTCTTTTCTTTTCTTTATTTATTTACAAATTGTTATTAGTTAATAACGCTAAAATATTAGATACATAAATAGGATAAAATACAAAACATACAATACTACCAAAAAAGCGACACGCTGAAATATACTGCTGGTCATTTTGTATAAAATAAACACAAGTATTCGGCTCTGAATACAATCACGGGAATCGCAACTTAAGATTCATTTACTCTACTTACCAACCTACCATCCCAGTATTAACAAACGTAGAAAGAACTGCTAGATCTTTAACATGACGTAGTAAATGTTATAGTCCTTGCAAAAGTGCGCGTTCGCGCTATTTGCCCAACAAAGCGAATCAAATGTGACGTACGTACATTCCGTCTGACTTACTAATATCATGAATATAAATTGAAACATCATGGATATTTATGCGCGGTGCCCGCGGATATTGCTCACGCCGAAGCTACGGGCAGGTGTGCAGACAATGCTCCCGCTAGCAATAGATTCCTGATACCGATATTTATACCTATAACCAATGCCCGTTTAGAAGAAATACAATATCATAATTTCAAACCAGTGATATTCATGGCCGTCCCGAATAATCCGTAATCTTTCCATTATTCGTTACCCCGACGAGTGATCGGTCACCTAACCCGCGTGGGGTGTGTGTTTTTCAGTTCAGTAAAATTAATTGAAAATAATAATACTCATGATAATATTATATCACAGATATTTTTTTTAATTATCTCTCACTTTTATGCAAATTGATAAGAAAGTTTCAAGTTATAATTCCACCGTAGATCTTACTAATTTCGCATAACCAATGCTGCGTTCCAGTGGGTCTTATTAACGTTACTTGTTATTTATAAAAAAAAAACTATTAATAAACTTCTACCAATAAAAGTCCTATCAATCAAATTCTAAGTACACTATTAAAAAGCAGCAGCTAATTCTCGTACATACTTACAAGAAATCCCCGTATATCGTTATTTTTGTTTGAGAGCCGTAGAATACATAGGTACCTACTTGGATTAATTCCAATTACGCGTAGGTATTATATTAATATAAAATTTGTCGAAATTAAATAAGAGACGTTTTTGTAAGTACTCAAATAATTATGTAACATCATCATCATCAATAAGAAATGGTCAGACGGAGAGTTTGACTTAGGAACGAACTTAGAGCATTTAAGACAGGAGACGCCTTCAGCGCATCTTTCCGAACAAAATATTTCACAAAATTCTGGGGGACGAGGTAACACACATATACAGAAACTAGGGTCGCTAGGCCAGTTACGCGGCTTGCGTCAGTTTGCGGCCTTCTGAAGAACGAAGTTTTTTCAATTAAAGATATTTACATTTTTACATGCCCTAAAGAAATAGTGAGTCGTGTGCGTTTTAATTAGTAGCTATTGCATGGAAATATATTTAAAAAAGCAATAAAATATACTCACAGTTCATCAACTCATCTAAGCGGCCGCAAACAGGTCGTAAACTCACCTACCGACCCTACGCACAATTGAAAAAAACCTCTCATTACTACGCACCTACCCTAAAACAATCACGCTCGCACACTCAAAACACTAAATCAGAGTTTACACCATGATCGCATGGTTAAATTGACCAATTTCACTAAGGATCACATTTCAAAGAAATTCTTATACGGGACGTTTGATGTCACAATGGCGGCCATGCGTGATGGTCGAGTGCGAATGTTTTTAAAACGACTTTGTAATCGATGTTCGATTTTAAGTAAAACTTAAACTGTACAGAAAATTATAAAAAAGCGAAAATATACGTTCACGTGAAATAATAATTCATCTTTTAGCAAATGTGATGAACTATAACTTTTTTTGCACCCGAAAACAGCACATAAAGACATTTTGACGGAGCTCTTCACACGCCGGGAACGATTTCTAGAAGTATAATCGATTAATGAAGTAGTTTTTAATAACGCGCCAGGTTTTTCCCCTATACCTTTGGCAGAGAGCCAATGGCGTTTTCAGTCTTAAATGCTCTAAGGTATCGAATGGTGCATCCGTCCCTAAATATGAACAAGAGCTTGCAGCTGGGCAATCCCAACAGCAACTCTTACGAGTACAAGCGAATAACATTCCAGTATCGACGATTCAGATAATCTAGGCGGTGCCTAATCGGTGGAAAGTGCGCTAACGCTGATTTACGCTGGGCGTAGGTTTTGATATCGATTCAAACTATATAAATATGTCGAACTTCATTATTACTTGCTAACACGTTATACCGTGGGAAATGATGGGATTCAATAGGAATTTATCTGAACCCATGAGACACATAGCTAATCGCTCTTATGTAGGTGTGATTTCTGGGTGAGAAACGGACCGCACCTACTTTGCAGTATGCACTGAGTATGGGTTCGTGGAATTCGGATCGGTTTCACAGCCACATTGATCATAACATCATGAGGCCACTGCAATGGTAGATTCAATTAATTGATAGATGTACTCACTCAGCCAACTAAATATGAAGTTGGACAAACTGACGGTGACCTCTGCAGTTTGTCGTGCACCAGTAAATTACATATTCTAAAAACTCATTTACCAGTGTAAGCGTGCGCTCAGAAATCACAGACAGTCCCTAGAGGAATATCGAGCACATAATAGACCCCTAGGCGATAACTACGAACTGCGTCCAGTTGAGGCTTCGATCAAACCACCCGTTTGGAGTAGACTAGGTACCTATTAGAGAGAAGCTTGAAGCATTAGCGGTAGGCATGGCGTCATCCCGCCCGAATACTGACATTCCATTAATTAACACCCAACGTAGATCCGCTCGACAACCGAACGACAGCAAGTATCAGACCAGTGTTGGACCACCGAGTAATACTAATCTTGTTAAGTATTTCTCTTCATGAACTTGGGCATTCACCTGTAGCACAAATACTGCTAAGAGAAATATTTTGAAGTGTTTTCTAGTCATAAACAGATGACTGAAGTTTTATCACTAGCGCGAGACTTCTTCACTGGGCATACGAGTATAATATATAGGCACTTACATACTGTATCGCGACGGCATCGTCGCAATAAGTCACCGTTTGTAACCGTTCCTATACAAACCGAAATTTCCTGCGTATATATTTCATAATTAGGAGTCACATTGGCAATGTTATAAATAATAATAAAACACGCGGTGGTTAAAAAGTTCCATTATTATTAATGGCTGAATGTTTTGACCCATTTCCATAAAATTTGAATGCAGATCGAGCTTGTATTACTAAGATACAATTATCTCGGTTAAAATAAGAGCTCCCTCATAACTCCAATGTCGATAAATCGAAGGTATAGTTAAGTATCATTAATTCAAAAATATCGTATCTAAACACAAATCGCCGCCACTTTGAATAAAACTCGTATCTGATGTTTTCGATACGTTTTCCATCCAAATTCAATTACCTGCCAATTTTGTAAAACTAATATCTTTGACTAAAAAGTACAATGTAAAATATTTTAGACTGGAGTTATTTCAAAAGGTATGCCGCCACGCTCAATTACTATGTTACATATCCATTAGACCTAAAGAAAGCAGGTGACGCATGTGTGGTAGTTTTTCATTGCCGATGAGCTCTGCGCTCGTAGCCGATAACATGGTTTTTCCGCTTTTTAGCGAAAACTGTCTACGAACGGAGATCCTGATTATAGAATCCTCGGCGCAGAATGTGTTAAAATATAAACCTCACGCTCTGATTCGCTATGATGACATCTGGACATAGCTGGGCACCTTTAACCAAATAGTTAACTTCGTTAAACGTTAAAGCGTTACATTTCAGATCATTTAACGGAAGTTACACTTGTCAGAACCTGTATTTCGCGGCGCGGCGGCGCGGTGTTCCTTTGATAAAATAGGTACTTAGTTAACGGATTAACTGAACTTTGGACAGTTAGCGGAGGTTAATGAGTCCGTTAACAATTTTGGAAGTTAACTTAAAATTTAATTCGATACACGGATGGTTAACTTCGTTAATTAACGATTAACGGATTAACGAGTAAATGCCCAGCTCTACATCGGGACTATTCTACCTCGAAGCTTATATGATAGATGATTCTATGTTCAGAACATCAAGGGATTCCTCAGCTATATTTTCGACGTATCCCTATTAAAAAAAAACCGGTCAAGTGCGAGTCGGACTCACGCACCGAGGGTTCCATATACAGATGTGTACCGGTTCCAACCCTATTAAATCAGGAAAATCTCAACATGGTGTGGAAATTGGACGCCATGGGTACAGCGCCATCTATCGGCGACTTTTGTTACAAATTTGAGCGACTGATTAACTTTGTATGTATGGTAGTTTTTCAAGGATAATTTTTTATCACGTAAACCGATTTCAATTATTTTTCTTTATTTGAAAGCATAATCTCGAAGGAATTTATAAAACAAAAATACATGCAAAGAGGATTAAGTTACAAACTTAGTATAGAATTGTTTTTATAGCTACAGTAATATTTTTCCTGTAAAACATACATTGATATCAGTCTTATGTAATCATTTTATATTTTTTCCTTGGTAAACCTCGGAGATAAGGGGGGGCGTATTATTTTTTATTTTTACATTTTCCCTCATAAAACAAAAATGACTCAACTTAAAAAAAAATATTTCAGAATGTGCAACCCAAGCCCTTTCATATGATACCCCACTCGACATATTAACTAGACTTTCAAATTGTGAACCACCTATTATCTGTCATTTTTCACAGAAAATAAAAAAAAAAAATTTTAAAAAGTCGTGTTCTATGTATGTAGGTAAGCCTTCTTTCTAACTATTTCAAATTTCAAATCGATAGCATAAGTAGTTCTTGAAATATTTAGCGATGTGACAGACAGACAGACAGACAGACATACAAAGTAAAACCATAAGGGTTCCTTTTCTACCATTTTGGTACGGAACCCTAAAAATAAAAGTACGATGATTTGCATTCTCTAAAGCCGATATTGCCATAAGATTCATTCCTTTTACGATAGTTTAATATATACTTGTTAATGAAAATTAATTCGAGTTGATAATATTTTTATGAAGACACGTTGTTATTTAAGTTTGTTTACTCTATTGTTACACTAAGTTAGTCTCTTTAGTTCATTTAATAAAAATAATAACGTACATTTGGTTTCATTTTGCTACTACTTATACTTTACTATAATAATTAATGCAAAAATGATCGTAACTCAACAACATTCAGTCAATACTAGAACAAATATCTTGTATCTTACGAATAATAGCAAATATAATAAAAAAAAATTGCGTGAGTTACTAAAACTAGAGTACTTAAACATTTATAAAATTAATGAGTTGTTATCAAAGTATCTCATTAAACTATCATGAACTTATTTGATCAATCACAATAATTTACAGGATGTTTATAGAAACTTGATGATTTTCAGATGCGAGTTTTTTTCAAAGTAGCGCCGAAATGGTAAGTGGATAAACACATTTTGCTTTAACATAAGTAATATATAGAAATGTATGACAAAAAAATCATTACGGTAATCATGTATTTGTCCCGTACAAATACTGCTGACCATCACTAATGAGATTTTTAACGGCACACGTTTGTTGACAAGAAAAATATTTTACTTTCGCCTGTTTAGCAGACGCATCAGGTTCTCAATTATGTTAATTGAAAAGAGCGGGACAAACTATGCTATTCACAGCCTGTCTCGGCTCACGTCACCGCTCGTTAGTATATCTTCACCCAGGCTTCGCAACAAGTCTGAGTAAACGGAGGTCAGACTGGCGGTGGTTCGTCTCCAGTGAGTCTGTTAAAAGTAGGTGTGAATCCGAGGGCTGCATTTCTCTCAACATGATGTTGCCGAATGGTCTGGGTCCATCGAACCTTTACTGCAAATAATATGCAATTAGGAGCGTAGTCATTCATAATAAACCATTAAAAAATAAATATTACTTTCAGAATCGAACTATGGATAAGTAGGGATTACAATCCGGTATGATTTTCAATCCGGCCGGATACCGTTCAGTCCGGTTGGATCCGGCCGAATTGGTGTCTTGCTACTGCGTATATTAAAAATTTAATGCTTTGTAAAATTTGGTGTCATAGAAAAAGAGACTATATAAAAGACTAGCGGCCGCCCGCGATTTCGTCCGCGTAGATTTTAGATGGTAACAAAGATATAAATGAGGTTTATTTGTTTCTGTCAGTTCTGATGCTATTAATCTTTTGTGAAAATTACTCGAAAGATAAAAATAATGCCCGCGATTTGAAAATGGATGTAATTTTCGGAATCGGCACCCCGAGGAACCACAAAGATGACCCCATATCGATTTTTAAGAAAAATATATGTCCGCCATCTTGGATTTGAAAATGCATATAATTTTCGTAATCGCCACCCTGAGGAACCTAGATGATGACACCCATGTCGATTTTTAAGAAAAATAAATGTCCTCTTCTGGGATTTGAAAATGGATGTCATTTTCGTAATCATCGCCCCGAGGAACCTCGAAGATGACACCCATATCGATTTTTAAGAAAAATAATTGTCCGCCATCTTGCATTTGCAAATGCATGTCATTTTCATAATCGGCACCTCGAGGAACCACAAAGATGACCCCATATCGATTTTTAATAAAAATAAATGTCCGCCATCTTGGATTTGAAAATGCATATCATTTTCGCAACCGGCACCCTGAGGAACCTCGACGATGACACCCATATCGATTTTTAAGATAAATAAATGTCCCCCTCTGGGATTTCATTTTCGTAATCATTACCCCGAGGAACCTCGAAGATGACAACCATGTCGATTTTTAAGAAAAATAATTGTCCGCTATCTTGCATTTGCAAATGCATGTCCTTTTCGTAATCGGCACTTCGAGGAACCTCGAAGATTACACCTATATCGATTTTTACGAAAAGTAAATATTTGCTCCCCGCACAAACTTGTAACCCTTTTTTACCCCATTAGGGGAACAATTTAGAAAAACGCCTAACCAGTTTTGTTGCATTTAAAAAGAGAGTTTAAAATCCGAATACAAATACGAAGTTTTAAATCCCGCACTTCAAAAAAGATTTGCTCCGCGTACGAACTTGTAAACCCCTTTTCACCTCTTTAGGGGAGTAGTTTCAAAGAACTCGGAAGTATTTTTTGTTGTATTTAAACAGAGAGTCTATTTACGAAGTGTGAAATCTCTCTGTTAGTTAGTGCGACTATCCGATATATTTCATTTTGAATTTTAATAATAATAACGCAATGCTGCCGCGCGCGCCTCGCCGTGATGCCCGGCCACAGCGGGCGCACGCGGGGCCTGCGCAGGGGAGGGGGGCGAGCTCGCGCGATGCGCGCGGCCGCCATCTTAGAGGCTAGTCTGCGCGTAGCAACCGTACTGATAATTTCGCTAATCCTTTCGCGCCAAAATCTGTTCATATCTGTAATTTTTGTTCTAAAGTTCATACCTACTTGTGTTGTATTCTTCCTGTTAGTTTCTGTTAATGTTTATAGTGATTATAGTTGTTTAATAGAGTCAGTTTGTGTTTTCACTTGTTCACTTCCGCATAGCAACCCTGCACCTCAAGTACAAAGTTGTGGTCCTACGAGTTCGGATGAAGTGTATAGGTAGTTAATATGAGTGACAAGAACCGGAAACCAAGGACACGTAGTGAAACGCGAGCAGAAATGATGAAAGCGGCCGAAAACTGCGCAGATTCTGGAATAAATACTCCGTCGTGCTCCGGATTGCAGTCTATTCCTCCACAACCCGCCAGCAGCCCTGCGGTAGGTGGTCTCGGTGACCACGGAGATAATTTACTACCGTCAGGGTCAGAGATATGCTCGTCGGCCTCGGAGCGCACCGTGAAACCGCGGAGCGCCGCCAGCCTCACGTCGAGACTTAGCCAGGCCGGCCGGGAAGCGCTACGAATACGCGCGGAATATGAAGCAGAGCTCGAGGTGGCGAAGCTTAAGGAGAATTTGATAAAGAAAAAGCTCGCACTCGATATGGCGGAGTTAGCGGCACAAGAAGAGGAAGAAGACGACGCGCCGGCGAGCGTCGCGAGCGGTGCCTCGGCGCGCGTGACGCGCTGGCTCAGCGACGCGCCCGCCGCCTCCCGCGCGCCCGACACGAGCCCTCCGCGCGCGCGCGTGCCCGTCGACCCGACGCCGCGCGTGCCCGCGCTCACGCCGCCGCCGCCGCCGCCACCGAAGAGTCAAGCTCTAACCGATATTGATCGGCTGGCGGAGGCCATCGGAAGGTTATCACAGGCGAGAGGAGTGCCGCGACAGACGCACGAGCTCCCATCGTACGACGGTAACGCCGCGGACTGGCTGTGTTTTGAAAAAGCCTATAGGAGTACTACTGAGATGCATAGCTACAAGCCATTTGAAAACATGGCGCGGCTCAGGGTGGCGCTCGTTGGCGAGGCCAAAGCCGCCGTCGCGGATCTACTTCGAACTTCTTCCGACCCCGAGGACGTCATGAAGGCGCTGGAGGACGAGTTCGGGCACCCGAACCGGCTGTTAGAGTGCGCCATGAACAAAATCCGTGCATTACCTAACCTCTCAGAAAATAGCCCGGAGATACGTAAATTCACTACAACAGTACGTAATTGTGTATCAGTGCTGAAAAGTATTCGCGCAGATGGATATTTGAACAACCCACAATTAGTTAGTGAATTACTGAATAAGTTAACTCCATATCAACGGTCGCAGTATGGACAGTTCGTGATGCGTTTGGACTGCAGCAGTGGCACCGATTTACGAGTGTCTCCTAACTTAATTATACTACTCGAGTTCCTCGACCAACTCGCACGAGCATCGGCATATTATGCGCCGATCAGTAATAGTGCGGAATGCGCGCCATTGCCCGGCGCTGTCCGGCGCGATAAGGATAAGGTGGTGGCGCCAGTGCGAGCGGGCGCACAGAGACATCGAGTACATACGCAAGTTGAAACGATCGCTGCTGTTACTAAGACTGAGAGTGGTAATAAAATCGTGTGTGTTAAGTGTAAAGCGGACCATAAATTAAGTGAGTGTAGTCAGTTCAAAAGTCTTCATATTGATGAACGTTGGGACTTAATAAAACAAAATTTTAAGTGTATTGTGAAGACTCACTCGAGTAGATTTTGCCGTGCTAAACGTTGTAGTAAGTGTAATTGGTCGCATCACGAGTTACTACATAAGAACCGACCGTTATAGGTAACAATGTAATGTTTATTGTTATAAAAACTTAAAAAAATATTACAGTTAAATGTTTAGGCATTGTCATATTCAGTGTTTAAGTTTAGTACATAATAGCATAGTATGTACCTAACATTAGTTAAATGAGCTCGATCTCGCCAACAAACTGTTATAGCAGTTTGGCGAGAAATTAAAAGATTGGAACTGTTATGTACTTTTTTGATAAATAAATTTAAAAAAAACACGTAACAGCTAACCACACCTGAACAAATTGGACACGCGAAAGGTTCTGTCCGGCGTTGAACACCGATCATTGTCACCGCAACTTGTCAATTTGCGGCTGCAAATTCGGGCCCGATCTGAATCCGATCCGACCGGTCCTACAGTTGGGAACCAGGTCCGGTCCGGTTATCGTAATACCTACCACTCGCCAATAATCAAATGGCTTAACACAACACGAAAAGCGCGCCGTTTACGTCTCTCATTCTACAGGCGTCGGCTTATTTCAATGGGTACTTATTACTATAACTACCTGTGTATTCGAAAAGGAACTTTAGTTTTAGTATTATACGGTGGATATTTAATCGCATCGGCTGTTGCTAAGTGGTTGTCCTGTATTTTAAGTTTTATCTCATAACACTCGAGTATTCAATGAACTTAGTTTGTTTTGTATGTTCGGCGGTTTTGTACATGTTGAGCACTAACCGGTTTTGGATTTATCTCGCTAATTATTCGTACGAATGAATAATTAGTATCTAGTGGCTCTGTAGACCTCGTGAGTGAGAGTGACCTGTAGAGGAGAAGAAATCGAAATTCGCCCGTAGAAACTTACAAAATCATTGAGATCAAAAAAATGGTTTTTGGAAAATCCAAAAACCGTCTCGATAAAAAAATTCTATATAACTATCGAACGATCTTGTTGTGAATTTATTATACTCTCTTTTGACATACATTACAGTAATTCATGTCTTTTTTATCACTAGCGCGAGACTTCTTCACTGGGCATACGAGTATAATATATAGGCACTTACATACTGTATCGCGACGGCATCGTCGCAATAAGTCACCGTTTGTAACCGTTCCTATACAAACCGAAATTTCCTGCGTATATATTTCATAATTAGGAGTCACATTGGCAATGTTATAAATAATAATAAAACACGCGGTGGTTAAAAAGTTCCATTATTATTAATGGCTGAATGTTTTGACCCATTTCCATAAAATTTGAATGCAGATCGAGCTTGTATTACTAAGATACAATTATCTCGGTTAAAATAAGAGCTCCCTCATAACTCCAATGTCGATAAATCGAAGGTATAGTTAAGTATCATTAATTCAAAAATATCGTATCTAAACACAAATCGCCGCCACTTTGAATAAAACTCGTATCTGATGTTTTCGATACGTTTTCCATCCAAATTCAATTACCTGCCAATTTTGTAAAACTAATATCTTTGACTAAAAAGTACAATGTAAAATATTTTAGACTGGAGTTATTTCAAAAGGTATGCCGCCACGCTCAATTACTATGTTACATATCCATTAGACCTAAAGAAAGCAGGTGACGCATGTGTGGTAGTTTTTCATTGCCGATGAGCTCTGCGCTCGTAGCCGATAACATGGTTTTTCCGCTTTTTAGCGAAAACTGTCTACGAACGGAGATCCTGATTATAGAATCCTCGGCGCAGAATGTGTTAAAATATAAACCTCACGCTCTGATTCGCTATGATGACATCTGGACATAGCTGGGCACCTTTAACCAAATAGTTAACTTCGTTAAACGTTAAAGCGTTACATTTCAGATCATTTAACGGAAGTTACACTTGTCAGAACCTGTATTTCGCGGCGCGGCGGCGCGGTGTTCCTTTGATAAAATAGGTACTTAGTTAACGGATTAACTGAACTTTGGACAGTTAGCGGAGGTTAATGAGTCCGTTAACAATTTTGGAAGTTAACTTAAAATTTAATTCGATACACGGATGGTTAACTTCGTTAATTAACGATTAACGGATTAACGAGTAAATGCCCAGCTCTACATCGGGACTATTCTACCTCGAAGCTTATATGATAGATGATTCTATGTTCAGAACATCAAGGGATTCCTCAGCTATATTTTCGACGTATCCCTATTAAAAAAAAACCGGTCAAGTGCGAGTCGGACTCACGCACCGAGGGTTCCATATACAGATGTGTACCGGTTCCAACCCTATTAAATCAGGAAAATCTCAACATGGTGTGGAAATTGGACGCCATGGGTACAGCGCCATCTATCGGCGACTTTTGTTACAAATTTGAGCGACTGATTAACTTTGTATGTATGGTAGTTTTTCAAGGATAATTTTTTATCACGTAAACCGATTTCAATTATTTTTCTTTATTTGAAAGCATAATCTCGAAGGAATTTATAAAACAAAAATACATGCAAAGAGGATTAAGTTACAAACTTAGTATAGAATTGTTTTTATAGCTACAGTAATATTTTTCCTGTAAAACATACATTGATATCAGTCTTATGTAATCATTTTATATTTTTTCCTTGGTAAACCTCGGAGATAAGGGGGGGCGTATTATTTTTTATTTTTACATTTTCCCTCATAAAACAAAAATGACTCAACTTAAAAAAAAATATTTCAGAATGTGCAACCCAAGCCCTTTCATATGATACCCCACTCGACATATTAACTAGACTTTCAAATTGTGAACCACCTATTATCTGTCATTTTTCACAGAAAATAAAAAAAAAAAATTTTAAAAAGTCGTGTTCTATGTATGTAGGTAAGCCTTC
Organism: Epiblema foenella; assembly: GCA_963556455.1. NCBI lineage: Eukaryota > Metazoa > Arthropoda > Insecta > Lepidoptera > Tortricidae > Epiblema > Epiblema foenella. Next base: position 15,201,127 of record OY747102.1, read on the forward strand.
TTTCTAACTATTTCAAATTTCAAATCGATAGCATAAGTAGTTCTTGAAATATTTAGCGATGTGACAGACAGACAGACAGACAGACATACAAAGTAAAACCATAAGGGTTCCTTTTCTACCATTTTGGTACGGAACCCTAAAAATAAAAGTACGATGATTTGCATTCTCTAAAGCCGATATTGCCATAAGATTCATTCCTTTTACGATAGTTTAATATATACTTGTTAATGAAAATTAATTCGAGTTGATAATATTTTTATGAAGACACGTTGTTATTTAAGTTTGTTTACTCTATTGTTACACTAAGTTAGTCTCTTTAGTTCATTTAATAAAAATAATAACGTACATTTGGTTTCATTTTGCTACTACTTATACTTTACTATAATAATTAATGCAAAAATGATCGTAACTCAACAACATTCAGTCAATACTAGAACAAATATCTTGTATCTTACGAATAATAGCAAATATAATAAAAAAAAATTGCGTGAGTTACTAAAACTAGAGTACTTAAACATTTATAAAATTAATGAGTTGTTATCAAAGTATCTCATTAAACTATCATGAACTTATTTGATCAATCACAATAATTTACAGGATGTTTATAGAAACTTGATGATTTTCAGATGCGAGTTTTTTTCAAAGTAGCGCCGAAATGGTAAGTGGATAAACACATTTTGCTTTAACATAAGTAATATATAGAAATGTATGACAAAAAAATCATTACGGTAATCATGTATTTGTCCCGTACAAATACTGCTGACCATCACTAATGAGATTTTTAACGGCACACGTTTGTTGACAAGAAAAATATTTTACTTTCGCCTGTTTAGCAGACGCATCAGGTTCTCAATTATGTTAATTGAAAAGAGCGGGACAAACTATGCTATTCACAGCCTGTCTCGGCTCACGTCACCGCTCGTTAGTATATCTTCACCCAGGCTTCGCAACAAGTCTGAGTAAACGGAGGTCAGACTGGCGGTGGTTCGTCTCCAGTGAGTCTGTTAAAAGTAGGTGTGAATCCGAGGGCTGCATTTCTCTCAACATGATGTTGCCGAATGGTCTGGGTCCATCGAACCTTTACTGCAAATAATATGCAATTAGGAGCGTAGTCATTCATAATAAACCATTAAAAAATAAATATTACTTTCAGAATCGAACTATGGATAAGTAGGGATTACAATCCGGTATGATTTTCAATCCGGCCGGATACCGTTCAGTCCGGTTGGATCCGGCCGAATTGGTGTCTTGCTACTGCGTATATTAAAAATTTAATGCTTTGTAAAATTTGGTGTCATAGAAAAAGAGACTATATAAAAGACTAGCGGCCGCCCGCGATTTCGTCCGCGTAGATTTTAGATGGTAACAAAGATATAAATGAGGTTTATTTGTTTCTGTCAGTTCTGATGCTATTAATCTTTTGTGAAAATTACTCGAAAGATAAAAATAATGCCCGCGATTTGAAAATGGATGTAATTTTCGGAATCGGCACCCCGAGGAACCACAAAGATGACCCCATATCGATTTTTAAGAAAAATATATGTCCGCCATCTTGGATTTGAAAATGCATATAATTTTCGTAATCGCCACCCTGAGGAACCTAGATGATGACACCCATGTCGATTTTTAAGAAAAATAAATGTCCTCTTCTGGGATTTGAAAATGGATGTCATTTTCGTAATCATCGCCCCGAGGAACCTCGAAGATGACACCCATATCGATTTTTAAGAAAAATAATTGTCCGCCATCTTGCATTTGCAAATGCATGTCATTTTCATAATCGGCACCTCGAGGAACCACAAAGATGACCCCATATCGATTTTTAATAAAAATAAATGTCCGCCATCTTGGATTTGAAAATGCATATCATTTTCGCAACCGGCACCCTGAGGAACCTCGACGATGACACCCATATCGATTTTTAAGATAAATAAATGTCCCCCTCTGGGATTTCATTTTCGTAATCATTACCCCGAGGAACCTCGAAGATGACAACCATGTCGATTTTTAAGAAAAATAATTGTCCGCTATCTTGCATTTGCAAATGCATGTCCTTTTCGTAATCGGCACTTCGAGGAACCTCGAAGATTACACCTATATCGATTTTTACGAAAAGTAAATATTTGCTCCCCGCACAAACTTGTAACCCTTTTTTACCCCATTAGGGGAACAATTTAGAAAAACGCCTAACCAGTTTTGTTGCATTTAAAAAGAGAGTTTAAAATCCGAATACAAATACGAAGTTTTAAATCCCGCACTTCAAAAAAGATTTGCTCCGCGTACGAACTTGTAAACCCCTTTTCACCTCTTTAGGGGAGTAGTTTCAAAGAACTCGGAAGTATTTTTTGTTGTATTTAAACAGAGAGTCTATTTACGAAGTGTGAAATCTCTCTGTTAGTTAGTGCGACTATCCGATATATTTCATTTTGAATTTTAATAATAATAACGCAATGCTGCCGCGCGCGCCTCGCCGTGATGCCCGGCCACAGCGGGCGCACGCGGGGCCTGCGCAGGGGAGGGGGGCGAGCTCGCGCGATGCGCGCGGCCGCCATCTTAGAGGCTAGTCTGCGCGTAGCAACCGTACTGATAATTTCGCTAATCCTTTCGCGCCAAAATCTGTTCATATCTGTAATTTTTGTTCTAAAGTTCATACCTACTTGTGTTGTATTCTTCCTGTTAGTTTCTGTTAATGTTTATAGTGATTATAGTTGTTTAATAGAGTCAGTTTGTGTTTTCACTTGTTCACTTCCGCATAGCAACCCTGCACCTCAAGTACAAAGTTGTGGTCCTACGAGTTCGGATGAAGTGTATAGGTAGTTAATATGAGTGACAAGAACCGGAAACCAAGGACACGTAGTGAAACGCGAGCAGAAATGATGAAAGCGGCCGAAAACTGCGCAGATTCTGGAATAAATACTCCGTCGTGCTCCGGATTGCAGTCTATTCCTCCACAACCCGCCAGCAGCCCTGCGGTAGGTGGTCTCGGTGACCACGGAGATAATTTACTACCGTCAGGGTCAGAGATATGCTCGTCGGCCTCGGAGCGCACCGTGAAACCGCGGAGCGCCGCCAGCCTCACGTCGAGACTTAGCCAGGCCGGCCGGGAAGCGCTACGAATACGCGCGGAATATGAAGCAGAGCTCGAGGTGGCGAAGCTTAAGGAGAATTTGATAAAGAAAAAGCTCGCACTCGATATGGCGGAGTTAGCGGCACAAGAAGAGGAAGAAGACGACGCGCCGGCGAGCGTCGCGAGCGGTGCCTCGGCGCGCGTGACGCGCTGGCTCAGCGACGCGCCCGCCGCCTCCCGCGCGCCCGACACGAGCCCTCCGCGCGCGCGCGTGCCCGTCGACCCGACGCCGCGCGTGCCCGCGCTCACGCCGCCGCCGCCGCCGCCACCGAAGAGTCAAGCTCTAACCGATATTGATCGGCTGGCGGAGGCCATCGGAAGGTTATCACAGGCGAGAGGAGTGCCGCGACAGACGCACGAGCTCCCATCGTACGACGGTAACGCCGCGGACTGGCTGTGTTTTGAAAAAGCCTATAGGAGTACTACTGAGATGCATAGCTACAAGCCATTTGAAAACATGGCGCGGCTCAGGGTGGCGCTCGTTGGCGAGGCCAAAGCCGCCGTCGCGGATCTACTTCGAACTTCTTCCGACCCCGAGGACGTCATGAAGGCGCTGGAGGACGAGTTCGGGCACCCGAACCGGCTGTTAGAGTGCGCCATGAACAAAATCCGTGCATTACCTAACCTCTCAGAAAATAGCCCGGAGATACGTAAATTCACTACAACAGTACGTAATTGTGTATCAGTGCTGAAAAGTATTCGCGCAGATGGATATTTGAACAACCCACAATTAGTTAGTGAATTACTGAATAAGTTAACTCCATATCAACGGTCGCAGTATGGACAGTTCGTGATGCGTTTGGACTGCAGCAGTGGCACCGATTTACGAGTGTCTCCTAACTTAATTATACTACTCGAGTTCCTCGACCAACTCGCACGAGCATCGGCATATTATGCGCCGATCAGTAATAGTGCGGAATGCGCGCCATTGCCCGGCGCTGTCCGGCGCGATAAGGATAAGGTGGTGGCGCCAGTGCGAGCGGGCGCACAGAGACATCGAGTACATACGCAAGTTGAAACGATCGCTGCTGTTACTAAGACTGAGAGTGGTAATAAAATCGTGTGTGTTAAGTGTAAAGCGGACCATAAATTAAGTGAGTGTAGTCAGTTCAAAAGTCTTCATATTGATGAACGTTGGGACTTAATAAAACAAAATTTTAAGTGTATTGTGAAGACTCACTCGAGTAGATTTTGCCGTGCTAAACGTTGTAGTAAGTGTAATTGGTCGCATCACGAGTTACTACATAAGAACCGACCGAACGTTCCGCCGCCCGCGGTGGAGCCACAGCCTGACTTGCCGACGCCGGCTACGTCGCCCGCGCTCGGACTTGCGGCGTCGCCGCCTGTGAAATGCGAAACTTTGACGAATGTCGGGGAGTGCCGTGCGCGTGCTTTGTTAAAAGTGATACCTGTGACTTTATTGACAAACTCTGGTGTTGAACGACCTTCGTACGCGCTCTTGGACGACGGCGCGTCCGTGTCGATTTTAGACGACAAACTCGCGAGTGATGCCGACGGACCTGTAGTGCCGCTTAAGTTGATGACCGCGCGCGGACATTGTGTGACCGATAACACCTCGCGAAGTGTTAAAATCATAGTGCGCGGTCCGAACGGAGTGTGTCATGACATTGCAGTGCGTACTTTGCGTAATGTGGACTTGCCGTCGCAAACGTTACCGGCGCGTGTGCTCGAGGACAACGCACACCTGCGGGACCTGGATTGCAGCGAAATGAGGGAGGCGAAACCCATGCTGTTGTTGGGACAGGACAACTGGAAGCTCATCGTCGGCAGGGAAATTCGACAAGGTAAATCCGGTCGTCCGGTCGCTTCTCTTACTCGCTTAGGTTGGGTCGTCCACGGCCCGTTAGGTGGGGGGATTGGTGGTAGTGAGATTGATTCTGCCAATTGCATGTCCGCGCCGCTAGATGATTTACACGCGTTAGTGAAAGCTCAATTTGAATTAGAGGCGATAGGTATTTCACATGTGTTGCGTAAAAACTCTAATTCTGAACGCGCCTTAGAAATACTAGATAAAACATGTCGTCGCGTGTCGGATAACCCACCGCAGTGGGAAGTGGGCTTGTTGTGGGCGCGTGATAATATAGAGATGCCCGACAATTATGATTATGCGTATAGACGACTTACGGGGATAGAGCGTAAGATGGATCGCGACCCTTGTTTTGCGGACGCCTACACGAAACAGGTGGACCGATTGCTGGCTGCAGGTTACGCGCGCAAAGTGGACGGTATTAAGGCGAGTCCTGTTTGGTACCTTGCTCATTTTGGGGTTTTAAATGTCAATAAACCCGGGAAATTACGCCTCGTCTTTGACGCTGCAGCCACCTGTCAAGGGGTATCATTAAATAGTAATTTACTTAGTGGGCCTGATTTGATGAATTCTTTGTTGGGTGCTTTAATTAAATTTAGATCTGGACGTATAGCTTTCACCGCCGATATTGCCGACATGTTTATGCGCGTGAAGATCCGTGAAGCTGACCAGGGGGCGCAGCTATTTTTATGGCGCGGCCAAAATAGGGACCAGGATCCCTCAATTTACGTCATGACTTCAATGATTTTTGGTGCCGCGTCGTCTCCCACATCGGCCATATATGTTTTAAATAAAAATGCGGCAGAGTTCAAAGACACGCATCCCGCGGCGGTGGAAGCCATAATAAAAAAGCATTATGTGGATGATTATTTGGATAGCGTAGACTCAATAGACGAGGCGGAACAGCTGATCGCTGACGTCACCCACATTCACAGAGCAGGTGGTTTTGATATCAGGGGGTGGGTGACGAATTCACCTGAATTAAATAAAAAGCTACCAGCTGTTGTGCCAGGTCGGGTCAAGTTGGATAAGTCTGAGAGCGAGCGCACACTAGGAATGATATGGTGTCCATCAAGTGACTGCATGAAATTTGACCTGTCATTTAAGCGATTGCCTGCCGAAATAGTTGATGGCCAGATCAAACCTACTAAGCGCGAGTTTCTCAGATTTATCATGAGCATCTACGATCCACTTGGGCTGGTGTACCCGTGTATTATACAGTCACGAGTCCTAATGCAACGCGTGTGGCAGTCGGGGATAGACTGGGACGAGTGCATCAAGGACTCCGAGGCCACTACCTGGTTTCAGTGGCTGAACAAACTAAAAGCTCTACCGAGCGTAGCCGTGCCTCGGTGGTATGGCTTACAGCGAACAGCGACCGTAGATCTTCATATTTTTGGAGATGCGAGTGAGAAGGCGTATGCTGCTGTAGCGTTTTTGGTAGGCACTGATAGTGGCGGCAATAGGGTATGCAGTATGGTAGCCGGTAAGGCGCGCGTAGCTCCCGTAAAGGTAGTGTCGATTCCGCGGCTTGAGCTGCAGGCGTCGGTATTGGCATGCAGGTTGGCAGTGACAATAAGATCTGAGTTGAATTTCGCTATCACCAACCTCTACCTCTGGACTGATTCAAAGACAGTCCTTATGTGGATTAACTCGGACGCAAGAGACTATCAAAAATATGTCTCACATAGATTAGCGGAGATTGATAACTTGAGTAAGAGGAGTGACTGGCACTGGGTGCCTTCGGAGTCTAATCCTGCTGACGAGGCGACCAGGATGGACTGGCCTAATAATAAAAACATGTGGCTTTCGGGTCCCTCCTTTCTATGTGATCCACAGGTACCGTGGCCGACCTGGAGCCGCGAGGAGTCTCCTGCTGATGACCCAGAGCGCTTGGAGAGAGCGCTTGTAGCGGCCAAAGATGACCAGCCGCTTATCGATGTGACGCGCTACTCCACGTGGGCACGCGCTGTGCGTGTTACTGCGCGCGTGCTTACCTTTACAAGGGCGTGCAGAGCCAAGCAGAGAACGGGGGTAAGCGAGCTTACAGTGGAGAAGCTGCAGGAAGCCGAGCACCTTCTATTGAGGCAGTCACAGGCGCGCTCCTTTCCTGAAGAGCTGAGCGCGCTGCGGGCTGGGCGCTCACTGCCTAAGTCGAGCCGCTTGATAAAACTTGACCCTATGCTCTACGACGACGAGCTGCTCCGCGTCAGGGGACGCCTTGGGGCTTCTACCGAGTTGTCTTTCGACGAGAGGCACCCTGTGATCCTAGATGGTAGCTGTCCCATCACACGACTTCTGGTACAGCACTACCATACACGCGCGCTGCACGCCAACCACGAGACAGTCGTCAACAACGTACGAGAGAGATTCTGGGTGACCTCCATCCGGCCTACAGTGAAGGCGGTCGTTGCGCGCTGCCAGTACTGCCGGGTACAGCGCGCGCGGCCTAACCCACCTAAGATGGGTGACTTACCGCTCGTCAGACTTACCACGACGCGGCGAGCATTCGTCAACTGCGGGATCGATTACTTCGGTCCAATGGAGATCACCATAGGCCGTCGCCGGGAGAAACGGTGGGGCGTGTTGTTTACTTGCCTCGCGACACGCGCCATACACCTCGAGTTGGCTGCATCCCTCAGCAGCGACTCTGCCATACTTGCCTTGCGCCGCTTGACAGCGCGCCGCGGGCAACCTGCGACGATCTTGAGTGACTGCGGTACGAACTTCATCGGAGCAAACAGGGAACTACGTGCTGCGCTGCGAGGCCTGAACGCCGAACGACTTAAAGGTGAGGCCCTGACTAAGGGCATCGAGTGGCGCTTCAACCCGCCAGCAGCGCCACATATGGGCGGTGTTTGGGAGCGGCTCGTGCGCTCTGTGAAGAATGCTCTCCGCGCTACACTAAAGGAGCGAGCGCCATCCGAAGAAGTGCTGCACACTGTCCTGTTGGAGGCGGAGCTGGTCGTCAACAGTCGCCCACTCTCTTATGTAACGTCTGATCCTGATGAACCAGTAGTACTTACTCCAAATCATCTGCTACTGGGCACAGCTGCAGGTGATACACGCATGTCGACCTATGATCCCTCAGATGTCGACGCTCGGCGCCAGTGGAAGAAAGCGAATGGGCTGGCTGAGATGTTCTGGAGACGGTGGACCAGAGAGTACCTGCCCACTCTGCAGAGGCGGCAAAAGTGGGCTACAGCAACGGACTCCGTCAAAGTGGGTGATGTAGTGGTGTTGTGCGACGGCAAACAGCCGCGTAATATGTGGCCCCGTGGCATAATATCCAAAGTGTTTCCGGGAAGTGATGGTCATGTGCGTGTCGTAGATATAAGAACGTCTACTGGGGCGCTGCGTCGTCCCGTTGCTCGGATAGCCGTGCTACCTACTGACGGTACATTTGTCGATTGAAGTCTCCAACTGGGGGGTGGTAATGTTAGTTAGTGCGACTATCCGATATATTTCATTTTGAATTTTAATAATAATAACGCAATGCTGCCGCGCGCGCCTCGCCGTGATGCCCGGCCACAGCGGGCGCACGCGGGGCCTGCGCAGGGGAGGGGGGCGAGCTCGCGCGATGCGCGCGGCCGCCATCTTAGAGGCTAGTCTGCGCGTAGCAACCGTACTGATAATTTCGCTAATCCTTTCGCGCCAAAATCTGTTCATATCTGTAATTTTTGTTCTAAAGTTCATACCTACTTGTGTTGTATTCTTCCTGTTAGTTTCTGTTAATGTTTATAGTGATTATAGTTGTTTAATAGAGTCAGTTTGTGTTTTCACTTGTTCACTTCCGCATAGCAACCCTGCACCTCAAGTACACTCTCACTTCAAAAAATATTTGCTCCCCGTACAAACTTGGAACCCCCTTTTCATCCCTTTAGAGGAGCAATTTCAAAAAACGCTGATATTAATTTTGTTTTATTTAAACAGAGAGTCTATATACGAAGTTTTAAATTTCTCACTTAAAAAAAGATTTGCTCCTTTACAAACTTGGAACCACCTTTTCACCCCTTTAGAGGAGCAATTTCAAAAAATGCTGAAACGTGTTTTGTTTTATTTAAACAGAGAGTCTATATACGAAGTTTTAAATCTCTCACTTCAAAAAAGATTTGCTCCCATACAAACTTTGCACCCCTATTTTACCCTCTTAGGGTTAGAATTTTGCAAAACGCTGAAAACACTTTCGTTGGATTTAAGTTCGTAACCTTTTCACGAATTTTTAAGTCTTCAGCTCAAAAAAAATGTTTCTCCCATACAAACTTTGCACCCCTATTTGATCCCCTTAGGGGTGGAATTTCCAAAAATCCCGTCTTATCCCTTGCATACGTCATAAAAGTAAGCTCTGGACCAAATTTGAAGTTTCTAGTTCTAATAGTAGATCAGCACTTCTTTTATATATTTAGATAACGGTTAAGAATAGAATAGATTTTTTTACTTGAATTTAAGGTTTACTTGAATATACAAATTTTATTAAAAGGCAAGGCTATAACAATAACTACTTACTTTACTAGGCACAACTATTGGCTAATTACTATACTCTCTGACTCTCTCAATAGAAAGTATACAAATATTATTGCAGTAAGCAGTCATTGGGAAAATACTGTTCAGTCCAACAATAAAACAAAGTCTGATTTGCTTAATTTTTATCATTATCCTCGTCCCTGTTACTCTGACTATTGGTTTTAAAAGAGACATATATTATCACTTAAAATAATCAAAAATCCATCTGATTCATTTATAGTCTTTGTGTTTGAATTTTAGCCGATCCACTTAAAGAACGGCGTAAGAAACTCGGCGGTGTCATTTTTTCACAACAATGTACAATGTATATAAATTGTGCTATATTTACTTAAAGAACACAATGATGTTGTTGGGGTAACCGCAAAAAACACTAATTACCACGTTGGAAAAAGTCGTCGTAACAACCGCTTTGAATGCACCAATAGAAAAACTGCGATCCAGATGCCTTCTATTCGTACCATTCTTAGGTATTCGGGTAAAAGCCACCGGGTGTATTGGGCCATGCGTGTAACATTACTGTAATAGAAATGTGACTATTAAAGTAATTTAAATCTTTGGCAAAGGCCCAGTGCCTTTATTTACCATGAGTTTACATGACCGTATTCGCTAGCGACTGCGTAAAAATTTGTATGGGCAAAAGTACAGCGCCTCTGGCGGTTACGCAATGGAACTAAGTATCGGCATACTAAATCGTTTACGCAGTCACTAGCGAGTACGGTCATGCAAACTCATGGTAAAGGCAGAGGAGTTGATAATCCGGTAAAGTGTTAATGCACATGCAGTCTTTATTTACGAAGTATGCTTATCTTTTATGACGGACAATAATATGATAGAAAAACACAAATCAGTTCCCTTTCCCTGTATAACAACGACGACATCATTGTAATTGCTAAAGTTTTTATTTATTTATTTTTTTATTTATTTATTTATATATCATGCTACAAGCTTGGGTTTCGTTTCTTACAATATTGTCTTCAATTTTATTGTTTTCGTGTCGTTTAAGTATAGATGTCGCTGATACTTAAACTAGGTAAATCCTGTGCTATAAGCATCAGCTCTCTTCCAGTTTGACTACGAACTATCAGTACAATATAAGTAGAAGAGTAGTTTGACCTGCTTAAACGACGCCACAAGTATCTGAACATAATACGTACACCAATAAACTAATACTTACGGTACGTACGTACGTTGATACGTACTTCGTACCGTATGTCACACATCTTTTGCCGGCCGAAGTCAAGCGTCGACTGACGAAAAAATTTGGTTTGGACAGTATTGCGTCGTTGCGTGGGTGAAGGTCGTAAGAACGACGTCGCACTCGCGTTCGCGTGAATAGAAAAATTTGCAAGGCAAGAGTAGTTGCAGTGCTGCGTTTTGGTAATCTTTTTGGAAACTACCGGATCGAGTCCGGATCCATTGAAAATATTACCGGCTCCGGAGGCTGTCAAAATTACCGGATCCGGCGTGATTACCGGATCCGCCGGACCGGATTGCAATCCCTATAGATAAGTGCATGCTTACAAAAAGTCAATTAATTGCATCATTCCAATGCAATCAACTGTTAAATGACTAACGAACGCTCTTCAAAATGTCTTGACATATTATTTGTGATACCTACAAATAAATATGTTTCATCTGGCACTTTAAAATCTTCTGACCCTATATTCGTAGTTAGGTACGAAACGTACACACTTTTATAGAAAAAGCTTTACTTTTGTCCTCTACAATACTACAAACTACGAAAAACTGTTAAATTTCACTAATTATTCAACAAGTTAACAATGACGTAAATTTTACCAATCTGTACATTAAAATCCACTATGTCGAAACATGGCTTTTACCGTGCATTATTTTCAGCGGAAATTTTACGGTACCATAGCTTTACGAGGTTGAATGAGTTTGCACGAATAGTGTTTTACGCTACTAAAAGATTATTGGAAATTTCATTGTGTACAAAGTGTTCACTTTGTTTCTATTTTTATTACATATTCATTATTTTAATTACAGCAGTTATGTCGCTTCTGGGTACATAATGATTTATTATGCATTAAATTCATGAGGGTCGCCGCTCCCTTTTACCTGCGTACGGGTCCTATGTGCGTACAATTTTTTGAGCTATATCTCATAGATTTCCCCTTACGTGCCGATAACGATTGGAAGTGCTCTTCCTACTCGTAAAGTAAAAAAAACAGTGTTTAATTTTCATAAGCGTTGTAAATTTTGGTTGCATTTATCATCTAACTAAAAACTACAAAATAAAATCTACAAATGTAATTTAAACTTAGTTATACTTTTTCTATTTCTTCGTAAATGCCGCCATAATTATCCCATCTATTTAAATAATTTTAAACCTGGTATGAATGTATGAAACTCTTACTTGTTTTATATTAAACCTCATTCATTTTATTGACCGTTATAATAACTAAACTTGGAAATCACGCAGATCGTAAATATTCGCCATTACACGTTGCAGTAAAAATATCAAATAAAAAGTGCATTCAGTCGTTAAAGTTAACTCAACTTCAACAGCGTTCCATTACGAATACTAACTCGAGTAATTGTTATTTATTGCCAAATGGATCTTTTTATGTCCCATCTAATAGATTCAGGATTGTCCACTGGACAAGGACTTTAATCGCACAGGATCTGAAAAGCCCTCGTTGGGGTTATTGTTATATTTCAGTTTTATGGAGTTGGTCAAACGAGCGGCCATTGTGCCGTTTAAGACTGGATGGCTATCGATTTAAAGGCCGCATTGTGCTGTTACCATCCACATTGTGCAGCCAGAGGCTCATACCATAGAAAAAGGGCATCGAAATATGAGAGCAATATGGGTTTATCATGTACCGCGCTTTCCATCGCATAGCATAGGCACTGACAGCGTTTTGTCATTTCCAATGTCATTGAAGAACATTGGAAACGACAATAGTAAAAAAATAGAATTTAGGTATTTGATTCAGAAAATATACCTTTACAGGACCTAACTGATTATATGGCCATTTTTATTAAAGGGCTGCCTCGATTTTATAATTCACTTCCCCTGTGTAAAAGATACGCTTTTCGACAATGGCTTTTTTTGAAGAAATCTCAATAATTATTTGACTTTGTGAAGTTTTAGAGCCTGCGGGACATTATTTTCATGAAAATGTTCTGAAGCGTTCAGACATAACGGTGCGGTTTCCTAATATAAATAAGGAACCGCACGGGAATCGCACCGGATCGGATCTAAACAAGGAAGAAAATGGATACCTGGTGTCATGATACCTTATCATAAAATTCACCAAACGTTATTCATTGGCTATTTTGAATAAATTTCAAGTAATACCAGCCCATCGACAATGTTGGGCCGGGCTGGTGTCGCCAGTCGAAACATGCAAATGAAGACATGACGTCGAGATCCCATGTTTATGCCTCAGCTCGGGAGGCCCCAGATGTTAACACTAGTGGCGTGTTATCGCTATCGCCCTCACCGCCATCTTAAACGCGTTTTACGTAACGCCGAGCACTTGATAGCTATCTACATAAATTTGCGGTTATTTGTAGTCTCATAACGGCGTAATTTGCGGGAACATCGTTTAAGTGCGCATGCTCCTATTCGTTTGATGTTTATTTAATAATATGAACAGGGACGTATATCTGCTCGGAAAATATTTTGAATATGCTATTGAACGGTTACTTAGACATTTTATGAATAAAATATTACCTAATTTAAGTCCGGGCCTTTTTAATATTTAAAGTAATTGTCTGTAAAGTCGGTTTACGGACGATAATTTTATGTGATAACGCCGTAAGAAAATATTGATACGGAATCGCCGGGGCCTACCGCTACGCCGCCGTCGCATCCCGCGGAGCAGTCCTCACAGCACGCCTAGTTTGCCTTCGCCGTCAGATTGATCGATATGTTGCCAACCGATCAAAATATACAGAACTTTCAATAAAATTTAAAATAGAAACCGGTTGGACCGTCAACTGTTTAGGTATAACTTGAAATCATTCAGTTGGCCGAGTTGCATCAAATAAATTCGTTCAAAAAGCTATTTTACCGTTTGAACAATAAGGTTCAAAATCCAATAACTATTTATAGAAATTCACTTAACAAGGCTCACATTAGTCATACATTACAAAAGATGCCATTGGGTTGAAGTTCATCCGCAAGGGCCCTCATCTAGATAAGATAATTGTCACACTTTTTCCTATTGGCATCCGTTCATCGATTTATAAGACGTTATCACGTCAAAAACAAGTCAAAAAATGAGTACCCACGTCTATCTTAATAATAAGGGACATCCATGCCGATGGTTCAATCTGGAGAATCAAAACGTACAACTACTTGGGTTTGGCAGCACCTGTCAAACCTGTCATATTAGTCCAATTTATAACCCTAAACCTCAACGTATGTATAAGCAATATGAAACATACACACTGGTATTAATAGACACTTGTTATAACACTTATTAAATTGCATAGTTCGTCTTCATTTTTGATTGACATTGAAAATCTATACTAATATTATAAATGAGATAGTAACTCTCACTGTCTGTTTGTTACCTCTTCACGCTTAAACCGCTGAACGGAGATTTATTAAATTTGGCATGAAGAAAATTTGAGATTCCGGGAAGGATAGAGGATAGTTTTATCCCGGAAAATACTGCTTATGGAAAAAGGGATTGGAAGTTTAGCAGTAATTAAGCCTGTGTCTAAAATAAACTCATAGCAATTATTTCAAAGGCGATAATGAGTTCTACGGGGATGAATCACGGGCAAAAGCTAGTAACTACATAAAATAATTAAAGAGAAGATATTTATTGAACCAGGTAACTTCACGGGATTTTATGTTTTCTAGAATTAAATTCATTATTGGTGGTTAATTTGTTGTATTTATTTATATGCCCTAAGACCGAGGATACGAACATTCACTGCATGCTAAAATACGCAAGTAGATACCTACATGTCAATACCACTAAAAACATGCATGTTGACAAATTTATCCTAGAAATGTAATAATTAGGACTATTTTACTGTATAGATTTAAATATTGTAATAGCTAAGCCATTTTTCACATCAAGTTTGTCGCGCGAAGTTAACAGCCATTTTAAACCTTTTAACCGATATTTCAGCAGCGCTGTGTCAGCCGCAGTTGCGAGATAAAATATCGGGAAAATAAATAATTTCTCCCTCCATCCTGCTGAACAAAGGACGGCTTAATACTATTAATATATTGAAAATCTGCGAACGTAAGCCCTAAATATATTATGGAAAATTGGAAAGGTGTCAAACCGAATTGCTCAAGTGGTTGCCCGGAAAAGTTCATGTACAGCGATAAATTTGACTTTCGGGCTGCATTTCTGTAATAACAGATTATATTTATTTACATTGGCCGTAGTACTTTTAACTCAAATCGTATTTTATTTTCCATGACGTTGTAGTGATAGGAAATATATTTTTATTCCCAGAATTTTATCATACCTGTTCGATAATGAAAGCTAGAGTTTAAGTTCATGTAAATGAATTAGGGTTAAATAATGCATTCAAATAGAAGAGCTCTGCTTCGTCGCTAATGACGTTTGCATCACACGAACCATTAAGCCATTGTCTTAAAATGTAATTAAGTCGAGTGGTTCGTAATGCCCACGCGCACCATTAGGCTCCCCTTTCCCTCGCTCGCGTCGCCGTGAAATAAGTGGCAGAGGCTAGCAATTTGTCTCATTGATCCCTTTGCATACATCTCAGTCAATGCACGACGGCTTTACCTAATCTCATAACCATTCGCCCATGGCCGACGAGATTTTATACTTTGTCCTTTTCGCACATGCAGCGCTTGTTACCGATATCGGTGGGAAAGCGATATATTTCAGTACAATTGTGTTGCAGCGAGATCGCAACCAGGCAACTCAGGGGACATAGAAAACGTTTTTCTCGAATTATTTACATAAAGATTAAATGATTTTCTATTAAGTAATACATAATCAACATACTCGTAATATGTGAAGCTGTTTGAAACTACATACACATCTAAGTCGATAGATTATTTAGATACGATAAAAATCATTTTTTTGTTATTAAAACAACACATTACATAACAATATATAAGAAACTATAAAAGTAAATTAAACCCTAAATAAACGAGAGAGATCGCGAAGAAGCTTAAAGACACTACATATGACCTAAGAACTAGCAGCTACCTCGTACAAAAAATTAGCCTCGCTATTCAGCAAGGAAATGCTGCCAGCGTCTTCGGCACAATCCCTCAGGGAGCATTTTTAGATTTAGTTTTGTTTTAATTATTATTATTTTATTTTATAGAAATGTACAATATTTACAAATAAAAAATGGGTTCACCTCGGAACTCGGCGATATGGTACCCAGAAGGCGATAGGATGGCCACATTGCCGCGCTGAACAGCAATGTCGTATCCACAATTCGCTTCGCTAACTCCTTAAAAGAGCTATCAGCACCTGGTCCCCACAGCACTGAAATTTATACCCCAAACGGGAAAGCATAAAAAAAATATTCGAGATGACCTTGGTTTTTAGCCACCTACCTGATACGGCCTATTAGTGCCAATATATTTTTATAATACACAGTCATGTTTAATAAATTATGAGTATACGCCTTGCGAAAACTAATTGTTTTACCTTCAAAGGAATAGAAAACATGTGGTACACCTATTCAATCGTTTGCCTTAAGCCATTAAATTTGATGCGAAAAAAAGAGAAATAAATTTAGGAGGCTTCTAAAGAGGCACCTATATAATATTATTTTCTCGCAATAGAAGTGAAAAGTAGAGTGCATAACTCTAGTCTAAAAGCCATATTACCCCTAGAACTATTATTTTCCTGAACGAAGCGAGGTTCTTTTTCTTTTTCTCTATCTTTATTTTGGACCCTTGCAATACTAATAAGTATACCATACCAAATTACTTACCGTGAAACCGTAGTACTTTGATTTAATTATTTTCATTGTGCCTTACCAAGAGACTCTCGTTCCCACAGTTGCCACAGTTTTATGGGGCAAAGTATTTACTAAGTACAAATAATTCATTGTAAACATTTTCACAGATATTTGTTTTAGGTTTATTTACTAGAGTACCTATTTCATTTCAAATACTTAGACATGACATTATTTACACTCTCAGCAGATCGAACAACGTAAATAACGCAATAAATATACAAGTAAAAATGGTTATCTTTGCGGTTTAAGTCGAGACGCTGTAGGCGAATAAATTAGATTAATTTCTAAATGTGCGAGTAGTACTATGTACAATTATGACTAAGTTCCTAACTAACAACTGTAATTCAATTACAGAACACCATATATGATAAGAGTCCCACATCGTAAATGTAACCTGTTACTACTGACCATAATATGTGGATCATAAATTTGGCCATTTGATACTATTGAAATGCACAGCTTCCATAATTTTGACTTCCGGCTATGCATTTAGTGTCCAATGGACACAATCTCTGCCAGGATTAATTTAATAATTTTCCTTAATTTAGGTATCGGGTCTCGAACTATACTCCGCTGTCCGGATTTGTTACATAAACCGACCCATTTAATTCGCTATACAATGGTTTATTCAGCACAATTTAATGACAGCTCATAACATACATAACTATGACGATATTATGACATTTTTAAAAAGTGTTGATGTACAATAATTGTAAAAATAATAAAGGAGCGGATATGCGCTTGTGATTCCCCTGGAGTTACATGCGCCTATAGATAAGCTATGTAGTCTGCTTCTCATCAGGCAGGCCGTATGCTTGTTTGCCCGTATGTAATGTAAAAGATGGTTTCGATAATTTCCTAATCTAGCGACTTATCACTGTATATCTCAATCTTAGAACCTTAAATTGCTAGAAGTAGTAACGAAAATTCAATAGCACTGCCGGCCCCTTTTGGAAATACAGGCATGGTTAATATTATGTTATGTAGACTCTTACTCGCCAAGATTAGCCCACATGGGACACCTGTAAGAAGATTAGGTTTAAAATGAAGTTTGCTCGGCCAAGCGCTAGTTAAACGAAGATTAGTGCACCGCCGTAGTTGTTTAAACTTTACCCCATTAAAAGAGCATCGGGGAAGTGCGCTAGCAAGAGTAAGTGTCTCAAAAATGTATTTCATCTAACGTGTGTAAACTAAGTAGATATAACGTAAACACCACAATTCTCGACATCTTAATGCCCAATGCATCTATTGGTCACCTGTCATTATGACATCAGATTGAAAGTTCCGTGTATCGGGTCAGTATCGACCACATATTTACCTTATTTCCCAACCTGACACATTAGTCTATAATATCTGGTTCCCTATTCCAGATTTTTTTTTTATGCAATGAAAGTATTTCACACGGGTCATTTTATTCTTACGGTTAGGCAAATGTGTGGAACCGAGACGCTGCTTTGTTGTGATAGGATTGGAATAATATGGTCAGTTGCAAAATGGAGACCGTGATCCAAAACTTATGGCTAGTATACATACGAAGGGTACATATTTACGGCGTCAATTACGCACGCAAAGCTCTCGTTAGGCAAACAATTCAAACCTTGATAATAAATATGTTACACGCAAAAAAAAACGCGGCAAATAGTAGTCAATTTTCTCACATTGTTAATATATTAATAGGTGCTAATGATTGACTATCCCGTGTTTAACTGAAATATTTATTACTGTATCGTTTAAAAAAAAGGAAATGTTGTTACACTTGCCCGATTCGAGATTCAAAATATGCATCGTGACACCGGGCACTTTACATTCTTAAGTTATTAGTTTTCTCATTACGCGGTGGGGGGGGGGGGGGCATTATTAGCATAGTAAGAATTTTTTTAACAATCGGAATAAAGGAAGCAACGAAAACGAATTTAACGTATTTGATTGAATGGAGTTTATCCTAAAACGATACGCCTCCTGGTATATAATATAGAATTCTCAGGTTAATTAGTCTCACATGCTGGCACTGTTCATTATGTTGTTGAGCATTTTACTGCGTTCATTGGTTTTACACTTTTGGAGTTAGTCGGGAGCGTTTCGGCGCATAAATTGAAAACAGGCAGTGTTATGGCGTTGCCGCACAGTACACAGTTGTGAGTTATTCCTACATCATCATTCGCTTGCCATTTTCTCATTTAATTGGGGTCGACGAAGCATGTCTTTTTCTTCCATATGTCTCTGCCAAGCCTCATCTCTTTATTTCACATCCTTCCTATTATTATGGTCTCTCACACAATCCAATCGCCTTTTAATCGGCCTACCTCGTTTCTAACATCCATCCAAATTATATCTAATAATACTCTTCTTATTATATTGATTTCATCCCTCTTAATTTGAGCCAATTTGGTAGCAGTAAAAGTGTCAACTTAGTAGTAGTCACACCTGGTTTTTTTTCCAGCATTAAGAATTAGTGGCAACAGGTGCAAATAACCCCAAAAGAGCGAGACTACTACGCACAATCGCTGTTGTTAACGACTATGCGTAGGGGGGTGGCGCCACTGCGTAGGGGTCAATGTTGCTGGGTGGTAGTAAGGGAGCACTGCTGCCACTCATAAATTTTCTTCCCACAGATAACATATAATATGGAGAAAATCTTAAACAAACGGTAAACGAACCTACCGCGCAAGTGGAAAAGCAGAGGTGCGGGTGCAAGGGGAGAAGTTAGGGAGGGGGTTAAGCCTTCGGGTGGGCTTCCGACCGAGCTGAAAAAAATGAGGGTGACCCGAGCTCTGTGGGGCGCGAGGAACCCTCGGGGAAAAGTAGGCAGGGTACTCCAGAAGTCGGCTGGGTGGCCTGTCACTAGACGAGGAGAAGCTGCTGCAAACGCCACTGAGGGAAAAAACCGAAAGGGAGATCACACCGGTGGTGAATGAGCCGTTCTTCAAATATGAAAGCAAGGCCCAAAAGCGTAAGGCGAAAATGGCCAGAAAAAAAGCGAGTGTCGGAGACGGGAGTGTCATCTCTGTGGTAATCTCCACTGGGGGGGACAAGCCTGGTCCCAGCAAGCGAGGGCTGAAGAAGAAGAGGCAGAGTCCTGATGAAGGTCACTCGGAGCGTCCTCCAGCGAAGCGCCAGAATCAAGGCAAGGCCGCGGAAGGACCACGGAACGTCGCTAAGGCGAACCGTGGTCTAGCCGTGGCGGTGTGCCGGGAAGATGGCGCTTTGGTGGATGAGGCCCTAGCGAAACTCATCAGAAAGAAGCTTACGCAGATGATTGAGGTGGTTGTCCTTTGTGTGGTGAAGGGGGAGCTAAGCTAGGGATAAGAGAAGCCGTATTACTGGGCAGGTATGCCAGTGTATTTCAGGCGGAAGTCTATGCAATAATGAGGTGCATGTAGATGACAAAAGAGAAAAGACAGTCGACTGGAAGGGTAGTGATATATGCGGATAGTCAGGCTGTGCTAAAAGTACTAAACAGGGCAACCATGACCTCTGCACTGGTAAGAGAATGCATAAAAGAACTCAATGAGATAGGAGAGCACCTAGGCGTGACCTTGGCATGGGTGCCAGGACACCAGGGTGTAGCGGGAAACGAGAAATCGGATGAACTGGCAAGGGGAGGGGCGGGAACGGGATTCATGGGCCCTGAACCGGTCCTTCCCTTCTCGACTGAGGTCACAAAGGGGGTCATAGAAGGACTAAAAGAAAAAGAGGCGGAGAGAGAGTGGCGAGTAGTGCCTGGATGCAGACAGGCAAAGATGGTGCTAGGAGGAATCGACTGCAGGAGAACCAGATACCTGCTGAAACTGGGTAAGAGCAATCTGAGACTTTTGACCGGGATCATCACTGGTCACAATACTCTTAATAGACACATTGTGGGGAGGAAGAAACCAGCAAGCATGTCGTAGCGGATTGTATTATGTACGCAGCAATGCGGTTTAATATATTCGGTAGCGATATGCTAAGGGAAAGCGAGTTGAGGAATGTCAACCTTAAAGATGTCCTTCTCTTCTGCAAAAAAATAGGAGGAATGGAAGAAGATTGTGTGGGAATGCCGCCGGGACAGTAACCTTAAGCTCCGACTTCAAGGGAATTCGGCTGAATGATCCTGCCCTGCGATAAATAGCCCGCCTACTTCTGGCTAGGCGTCCCTACACTACATCTACATCTACATCTACAACCCCAAAAGAATTTTCAATAACCAAATTCTCCGTTGCAATGGCATTCTTTTTCGAATACTAATCTAGAGATGATATGAGTTTATCAGTCATTTTATTTGTGTGATACGAGTTTTAGTCTCTCGGAAATGAGGTCAACTTAATATTCTACATATGTATCGAAACGTAGTAGTCTAATACCATAGCAGTTAATTTAAAATATCACTTGCTATTAGTACTATTCAGGCTAAATTTTATAGCAATGCACATGCACATAGTGTAAGAATGAGTACCCACTTCAGTAGCTTAGCCTGTATGATAGGTTTCGCAACTGAAGCAACGTGCGTTTTGGCAAGAATCGGATCATTCGCATCAGATCGTGTTTATTAAGCACAGGTGTATTAGCCTACTGAGTATAAGTCAGCTTCTGCGATCCCGCGTCCATTAAACCTTTACGATTGGTAGCGGTTCTCGTTTCGGCATTGCCGGCGACGCGTGCTGAATTATAGTTATTTTAATGTGTTTAATGCTGTGCTTTGTTTATCTACATGATTGTACTAAGTCCCTTTTTGGAATTCCTAATTATCATTTTGGTTGACATTATACATGGACAGTCCCTTTTTGGAATTCCTAATTATCATTTCGGTTGACATTATACATGGACTAAATGAAATGTAATTACACAAGTTTATCTATCTATCTAATACATTACAAGGCATTACAAACTTTGAAATGTATAGAACTAGAATTACCACTGACGAAAGTATTTGATTATTTATTCCTATAAGCTAACTAAACTTTTAATTACCTACGCGGCACTCGTTAATACAATGCGAGTATGAACCAAATATGTGAGTTACTGTTAAAGGGGCATTGTGATGACAGTACTAACTTAGTAATTTTGTTAGAAAATAGTGTTAGTATAACATTTTAAACTCTCGCGCTTTGTAAACTTACATAAATATCGCGTTAGACCCGTTTAAACAAATCTTTAAGTAAATAGTGTTAGTGTTGATAAGTCTTAATATTCTACATATGTATCGAAACGTAGTAGTCTAATACCATAGCAGTTAATTTAAAATATCACTTGCTATTAGTACTATTCAGGCTAAATTTTATGAGTTAATGTTCACATTAAATATTATTTAAAAATCTGGCAATGGTAAAATTATATTATGTGCACTGCCATACTCACAGACATACCAATATAACAACTTGATATACCATGCCACTTGTTTCTATAATAAATATTTCTTTGACACAAATAAATTTATAAAGCGCTTCACGCTAACACTAGAAAAAATATTTTTGCTAAAGAAATATTTCATGACTTTGGTGGATCTGTTAGCTTTTAATCTAGAACCAACCGATTACACCTAGCAGACTTCACCAAGTCGATAATGTCATCAATATCATGCCATTAAATTAAATTGTAAGACACCGGAAAAACCATTGAGTATTAATATTATTCATTAAAATATTCAGGGTTTTTCCAGATAGGAACTAGAAGTAGGCTTAGTTTTAAATAATGATGATATTCAAATTTTGTGTATTACTGAACATTGGCTCAGACAAGAACAGATGATATTTGACTTTGTAAAGTTTAAATTAGTGAGTTTCATTGCTAGAAATCTGCCATTCATGGTGGCTTTCTCATAATTGTTAAAAATTCTTTTGAATGCAAAGAACGGAAGGACATAGTAAAGTTATCAATTGAGAGGATTGTAGAAATTGCTTGTAAAGAACTAGATATCTATATAATTCTATGTGTATACAGGCCGCCAGCATCTGACTTCTGCACATTCGAATCCACTATGGAAAATGTGTTGATGTTAGTAACTAAACGCCAAAAACATGTTATAGTTTGTGGTGATTTCAATGTCGACTTACCACCATCTAACAATACCATCAAGTTGTTAAGTTTGTTTAAATCTTTTACTTTGGTAAATTTGTTATTTGCGCCTACCCGGGTAGGTGTTACCAGTGCCACCTGCTTAGATAATAGTTTTTGTAACTGTGAATGTTTGGATAAGAAAATTATAAATTGTTTTAATTCCGACCACAGTGGTCAAAAGGCATCTTTATCAAAGATAATTGAAGAACAACCCCAAACTATAACATACCGACCCATAACTAGTTCTCGTTTGGAGTTATTTAAAAATGAAATTAACTATAATATTTGTATGTTACCTTTTTCACAAAATAATTCGAATAGCATGTATAAAGATTTATTCGGCTTAATTATTGATTGCTTCAACGAAAAGCATACATACATAGATCTACACCATGATGGTGAGACCCATATTATTGTACGGAAGCCTGATATGGTGGCCAAGGATTTTAAAGAGTACATGCAGAGAGGCCCTGAAAAAGGTGCAAAGAACGATATGCATGGCTATAACAGGGGCGTTTCGAACAACGCCAACGGCGGCGCTAGAAGTACTACTGGACCTACAACCGCTTCACCTGGTGATCAAGTCGGAAGCGCGCAAGTCGCTTTACAGACTGGAAGTGCTTGGACTGTGGAGCGACAGTAAGCCTAAGACTAGACACACAAACATGGAAACAGATAGTTTTCTAGACAGAATAACAAACATGGGATGCGACAAAATGCAGCCCAAGTATGTGTTCAATAAGAACTTCACTACAAAAGTTCCCTCAAGGGCCGAATGGGCTGAAGGTCTTTAACGACCGAGCGACGGTAACAAAGATAATATCTGGTACACAGACGGATCAAAAATGGGATCCGGTACGGGTGCAGGCATTTATGTGAATGACTATAGTAGTAGTGTAAGCATGGGACAATTCGCGACTGTCTTCCAGGCGGAGACATATGCCGTAATTGCCTGTGCACAGGTGAATATAGATAGACGAACCAGAGGGAAGAATATCTATATACTCAGTGACAGTCAAGCGGCCCTTAAGGCGCTAACAGCGCCAAACTGACTCTAGACTCTAGACTTGTGTACAATGGTATCCAAGTTTTAAATAAGCTTGGGAGACTCAACAAAGTGCAACTGGTATGGATACCGGGGCACGAGGGCTTCATTGGTAACGAAAAAGCTGATGAGCTTGCAAAAAGGGGATCAGCAAACTGTTTTGTAGGTCCGGAACCGTTTGTGGGACTCTCGCAGAGAACCATAACACTAGCCTTGAAATAATGCGCCAAAACCAAGCACCAACATGAGTGGAGAAATGAGGCGGGCTTAAGGCACTCAAAGCTCTTCATGGAAGGAGTGGATACAGGCTGGACCAAAAAACTTTGGAAATACAGCACAAAGCAGCTCAGGATGATAACTGGGATGTTTACAGGTCACTTCGGGGTCAAAGGAATCTTGGCCAAGATGGGACTAGCAGACGATACAGAATGTAGGATGTGTGGAGAGGATGACGAGACAATGGAACACTTACTGTGTGAATGTCACGCCCTTGCCAGACAGAGAATGAATGACTTTGGCAATGGTTACCCTGAACCAAAGGAATTTAGAGTACTCCCGCTGAACTCCATCATTCGGTTTGTGGAAATGCTGGAGAGCAGCTTGGAGTAGGCATAAAGGAGGGGGCAATTGCACAAAAGATCCCACTGGGTCGAAGTGCATCCGCAAGGACCCTCATCTAAATAAGATAAGATAAGATAAGATAGCTGTCATTGCGCCCCACTTAGCTTTGTTTTACAATAACTGCATATCAGAGGGTATTTTTCCGGATCTTATGAAATTTAGTAAAGTCGTACCTTTATTTAAATCGGCTGATTTGAACGACCTAACCAACTTTCGTCCTATATCGATACTACCTTATTTATATCATAGAGAACCGAGAATTATTCTGTATAAATTCTAATATCCATAATTTTAATACTAGGAATAAAAATAAAATTGCCAGTAACAAGTTTCGTGTCCGTAAAGTTTACAAGTCTTTTGTAGGTCAATGTGTCGGTTTTTATAATAAGTTACCTTTGAATTTACCCTTTCCAGCTCTTAAAAATTACTTTAAAAAAACATTGATGTCAAAGGCTTATTATAGGGTTGAGGACTATCTAGTATCTAACAGAAATAAATGCATGGCCCAAACCAAATACCTAAATAGCGTAAAGAGTCATGTATAACATTTTCATTGTATCTAGTAGACAGTTCTTGCAGGAAAGCATATCAAACGATTCGACATGTTTTCTTGTGGAACTACACATTGTAAATACCTATTGTTATTTATACCACTTTTTTCTTTCAATTCTCTTTTGTTGTTTACAACTTAGATTTACTTAAGTAGGTTAAGTAGTATCATTGTAATAAGCATATTTTTGGAGAAAATGACTTGACTGTCGAGTTTCTTTCGGCGTTTCTTCTCGGTAGTGGTCTCATGAGAAACGCTAGTAGTTTTTGACTTGTAAAGTGCCTTTGCGGCCTCCTTGCAGAATAAAGTTTATTTCATTTATACCTACCTCTTAAAAAGTCCTCGCGTACTAATTCGCTCATTCTTAATATTACGGAATTATGCGCGTTGTCGCGTTCCATGGAGGCGCGCAAATATTGTAACCGCGTAAGCAAACACAAAAATCAAATCTAGTTCGGAACGCTAAAGGAATTAACGATAAATATAACAAAAGCGCAAATAATGTGAGAAGAAGATAATACAAAAAAATATCGTCTTAGAATACTTTTATATGAACTTACATGTGAACAATAATCTGTAATAGAGGTACGATGTTTTTAAACCTACACCTCCAATCGAATATTGTTATACGGGGCTCATCACGGATTTTGTGGACCTAAATGCAAACGCCATAAGTGACATTTCACTATTAACATTACCAAGGTTCAAGTGTGGCAGAACCAAGTCAGAACATACCGGTGATTACAGCGGTAGGTATAAAGTATAACTAATAATGTCGGGTTTTTATTCTAAAATACTCGTTTCATGTTCCTGCTCATTGCTATACCCTTGCTAATGACCTAAACCATGATATTATGTAGGTATATGATATTCTGAGATTAAGGAAAGCGGGCTAAATAATTTGACTCATGGCTCCCGATGATCTGGAATTAGGATTCTATAAATATTCGCCCGGTTTTAACTTTTTTTTTTTATATATCATATGATTCACGAGCAAGCTTATCTCATTGATTATATAGGTACTACACAGGTTTTTTTCCGTAGCAAGGCAGGAGTGGTGTTAAAAAAAACAGGTAAACTTAGAGGTTTACAAAAAAACATATTATTTAAAGTATAGGCAAGACGAAATATTTCACGCTCGTTCGTACTAGATAAGAAATTGAATACGGAATGAAAACTTTTCACAGCCTGATACTCAGATAAAAAATGCATTCTTCAGTTTTAAATAATGAAACAGGATCTTGCTATGTAACTCGGCTAGCTACCACGTAGGAAGTTGCTTGTGTGGTACAGTTTATGCTACCTATAATATTCATAGTGTTGTTTTAGGACTAAGTCAACATGAGCACTGGACTCGTCCGACAACATATTAATTGAAAATGACCAACTCTTGTTACCTTCTCGCTTCTCTTAAAAATACAATGGCGCTCATGTTAAACAGACAGGAGTACCAAATTAAATATTCGTCTACATACAGCCAGCTGCAAAGAAAGTATACACCCCTGCATAGAAACCTCTGTTGGGATGGATTCCACACTCATAAAATGAATTAGTCATGACATATTCTGTCATACCTCTAATAATATTTTTATTATTATTGTCTAACTATAAATATAGAGCAAGATCCGGCATGACATTTCTACCCACATCTGTTATTTAATAATGACCAATAATAATATGATAAATAACTACATGATAAATAACAGACAGATTGAAAAATTAGGTACCTACTAACTAATTTTTTGAGTCATATGTGTTATTTGAAAAAATGAAGTACTATTTGAAAGAATATGACAAAAGAAATTAATACGGTCATTCTATGTAGGATGTAGGAAACCAATGTATGGGAAAGTCAAACAAATTAATAAAATTTAGAAACTTGTGTGGAATGATAATTTTGGGTATAAAAAACTCACAACTCTCCCCTCCCCTCCCCCTGACGGTTCTCCTCCCAATGAAATGCGTAAACTATTACAGTTACAAAAAAGTCTTCAGGGCAAAAATAATCCTCATTAAATTCTTAACAAAAAAGATCTAAGAATCTTTTTCGTTAAGAATTTAATAAAATAAAATAAAATTGTTTAATTCGAGTAACTATGACCCATATCAATTTCATAAAATTATCATTAACATTATTTAATTAAAATCTAACATAAAGGCTAAAGTGGAAATAAAAATAAAATACAACACATACCTACCAGAATATTTACCATAGAATCTTAGCTACTGGCCTATGCATATCACTACAGTGCAGTAAATATGCACAGTCCACCTTACCAGATAACATATGCAGGATCTTGTTGGGGCTGGCCCGCACCCGACGCATCAGGATTATTTTTTTCTTTCGTTCTTAAATTTTTTTCAGGCTTGACGGTGTTGAAGATACACCTAGTTTGACTTCGTCTTTCTTTCTTTCTTTCTTTCTTTCTTTCTTATTATTCAAATGTTTATATTGAATCATAAATGGGCTACATTTTTGTATATTTTATTTTACTAAACTCTTTATAGTACATTTATAATAAGTAAAAGAACAAAAATAATATAATAATAAAGTTCTTTTAATGAAAAAATGGAATGTTTGATTTAGCATTTTTCTATTTTTTTGTATGTACAGGTTAATACAGAAATGAATTACTCATCCCCGAATTATACGAAAATGATATTAAACTTGGCCTAGTATATACAGGTAGGTAGCAATATAACATAGACTAGACGTCAGGAGCCGACCCTTTCTCCCCCTCTTTTTGGTGGGTAGGCAGGTGGTGTGTTAACCGCGTGGCTAGAAAGCTTAATCAGCTCATACCTCCTATCAAAGTAACATATTTTGTTTAGAATTTAATAAGGATTATTTTTGCCCTGAACACTTTACGAATCTAAAGTTTTCGAAAAAATCTGAAAAACCTGGTGGTGGGGGTTTTAAAACTTTATTAATTAGTTTGTCTCAAAACGTAGAATGACCATAATATTATACTGTCAGCCAGGACAACTATGAGGTTGCCACGTTGAAAATGCGGAGCGAGTGAAGGACACCCTCATCTGTTATTTGAGAAACAGCAGGCAACCCCTATTTTTCTAATTCGTTTGGTCATATTTATTAATTTTTACTAATAAAACATGACCCAAAAAAGTTAGTAAGTACCAAACATTATCAATCCAGGTTTTGGCTAGGCAACTCCTATGTTTATCAATCTAAATGTTGTTTATCACATAATCTTTGTCGGCTTCGAATAACAGATGGGCGTAGTTTTTTTTTCATATATACCGGATCTTAAATGAGAAGATGTTAAGAATGTGTGCGAGTTACTCCGCCATGATGACATTAGTATTTGACATGAACTATTTGCAGAAGCGTGAAATAGCTAATAGGAACGAGGCTGCTCAGCTGCCGTAAGCACGTTCAGTAAACTTTGTACTGCGCTAATCGAATCGACCTATAACTTGCGACGGCGCCTCGTAAATAGATACGTCCCACTTTATTATCTTAGATAATTTATCTATCCCAGATTTAACAACGTTAGTTTATCCAAGGTTCCCGGGTAAACTTAAAGCATCGTAACAATTGCGTAACACGCTATTAATATTCACACCCGGCTTGTGGACACTTTAAATCCTCAGTGTGTCCCTATTTTTTGTAAAAGTGCGCGTGAAAACCTTTCCTGAAAATCGCCGCGGAGTCAAAGGCAATGCATGCACTCGCGCTGATATGACAGCTCGTTGTGTGTAGTGTTTTATGAAATTTTATGCCTTTGACTGGCCTCTGTCAGTTGCTGCTTTAATTGAATCGCGCGTCAGAGCCGTGATATACGAGAGGCGGCGCGCCAACCGCGCCGCGCCGCCGGCCGTCGGCACGCCGGCCGACCCACATCGGACAATTAATCCCACATAAACAAGTTATACCAGGACCGATTTACATTCAATAAATTCGAAGAATCACACACCGAACCGTCACTTTTTTTTAAATGAGGGACAACTTAATTACAATCAAGTCTTAATGTTTTACGATTCAATTCTGAAACGCCCTCAGGTAAACTGATTCAATTTATTTAATAATTAATTGAAATGATCGCCCGGATCATAAGCAGGTTTGCGACTCAGCAGAGTTTGAAGCCGGTGTTGTTTCCCCAAAGGATCCGAAGTTAGCCTAGGCTGTAACGAACTCGATCATCAACTTTAACGACCTGCAAAGTTTAGACATTAAACTCTACTTATACTTAGTTATCAATATTTTGATTACGCAACCAGTAAAGAGTCAGGAATATTTTAGGCCCGGTAAGGTCTAGACGACGAGCTTGAATATAGAATTTATTACTACCGATAAATTGTGCGGTTGGTGTAACAAGCGATAATAAAGGTTTGAAGTTGATTTTAGCTTGTATAACTTTTACCGCAGTCGCGATGTTCATCGATGTTAACGGCGGAAAGTAAACATGCCATGTTTACTTTACTTGTTAGATTTCTGAAAACTCACTAAAACAATCTTTCTAGTGCGATACAAATACTAAATTAGCTCTATCACACGTTCGCGCTCTCATTTAGCCACACTTGTCGTAGATTACATTAGATATTAAAACGTCGAGTATTGGGACGTTTACCTTAATCCAGTAGTGTGAAATAGGACAAAGTAAACATAAAATTGTATCATGTATAAATAACCCAGCAAATGAGTCATTGTCAGAGCTCGGGAGTTTATTCTCCATGATGGAGTCGTAAAAACAAGCGACCTCTACGCAACTCACTCGCTTTTATTGAAATCGAATGTTTTATTGTTGCCAAATCCTCCTCCATACCAGATACTCTCGGGACTGATCTTTTTACAATATTGGGTTGTTCTTATTTCGGATATTTGTAGTTGAAATAAGAAAATGATTTTAGGATATCTATAGTACTTTTTATCATATGTAGCTATCTGTTATCCAAATACTAAGAGAACGAATTTACGTTAATTTCTGAAGATTTCATGAGAGCGTTAAATGTTTAGGTTTTTTTTAACACACAATAAACGCTCTGATGTAACGTTTTTTGTTAAAACCTAGAAGTCAACCTCCCAAGAACTTAAAGCAATTTTCATTGTAAACCCTTAGGAAATGATCTTAAATTACCTACAAAGAACTTTCCACATAGAAAGCTTCGCAATTTTGGAAAAACCTCATCAAGTTAGTATAGTAGTTAATTGAACCAAGTTTATAGCAGATTATCTATTTATACAAAAACTTTCACGGACATCAGTATGAGCAAGTATTTATAGATCTCTTATTCTGAACGAAAGTTTGTTTTGCAGGATTTAATAAAATTAATATCTCATGGAGCGGCGGCAAGGTAAACGAAACTTCAAAACGAGAACCAACTTCCTAGAGACGTGGAACTAGAAAATGTAATATTCTACCGGGGCTTCTAGTTAGTAGTTACATACACGAAGTCGGACACGGCTTGGTAAATATATATTATGCAGCAGGCATCGACCTGCTAACACTATGCATACGAGTAATCCTCCCTTTGTTGCATTCAGTTTTGACCGAAAATTGTAAGTTTGGTTATATGAATGCGCTTATTAATATTCACACCCGTTTCCATGTTTATTTACCATATTTTCAGGACGTGTAGGCGTGGCAAATGCTATTGTTTCTATCAATATTATTCAATTCTACAATAGAGCTGGCAGCTTTCTCGCACAACGTTTAAGTATAGCCATACAGCTAATGCTACCAGCGTCTTTGGTACGATGCCACGGGAGCCCTTTTTAGATATAATTTAATTACGTTTAATTTTAGTTTAGTTTTTGTTATTATTAAGTAGGTTATTTATCACTTTGTATTTATTTTAAATATTACATTATGTTATTATTTAATTTTTATAACCTAATGTATTCTGTATTATTACCCATTCTACAATTATCTTGTTTATCTTATTGCAATTATTCATTCGACTTCGAATTCATAATTCCATAGCATAAATATCCATTTTGTCACAATTATTCATCCTACAAATAAACGTTACCAGCCGTTCCCGGGAATATTAGAACGTTTTCGGGTACGATCGTCAACGTTGCGGCTACGGGTGTTATTAAAACGGCCGACAGGCGACATGGGTGCGCTATGTTTAGAGTGAGGGACCTGCATATTCTGTAGTCGCAAGCGTTCATAGGCTACGATATCTGCTTATCATCAGGTAGGCCGTATAGTTATTCGGCGCCGTCGTTATATAACAACAGAAAAAGACGAGGTCTAACAGCTACAGTTTAATGGCAGTCAGTTTTTAAATTTTAAAAATTCAATTACTGAACCTTGTGATTAAGCGTTGGTTAACGTCCCAATGTTATTTTAACCCATTCAGGTGCACAGACGTCTATAGATGTCGAACATAAAATAACTGTTCCTTCCAGTAACGATTCCGAAGGACGGTGTTAGTAATTGACACCTAGTTATTCGTCTCTATCTATCCTTATGTCGCCCAATGTGCAACAGAAAACACATTGAACCTTTAGAACACATTTAAAAGTAGTATTTCAGTTGTTTTATTCAATATCAGAACAACATGAATTCACGTCTACAATCTTAGAATTGTTGAACCCTTTTTTATTTGTGTACTAGTTAAAATAAGGGCTGATTTGACATATATCAGTTATTTACTTATGTAGTAATTTCCTCGCATTAGTGAGGTGAAAAGATTTGTGTTACACACGGCTGTAAAGTTATCTTACGTCTCGTGTGTTGAAACACTCGCTACGCTCAAGATTCTATTTTGAACCACTCGCTTTAGTCAGGATTCTATTTCAACGAAATGGTTGAATCAGTCTCACCAAATTTTTGTATAACAGGCGATACGAGGATAATATTATGAATGAATATTGAAGGTTATTATTACTAGTAGGTATTGGACCAGTGTCGATCACATAGAATGTTTACATTACGCGAACATCCGACCCTTATTTCCATTTTTTTTACCCGCAGATTAAGCAATTTAATCCTAAGAGTACCTATGAATGTTTATAACAACATACATATCACGAAAAAAAAAGTAAACATAGCTGTGTCTGTTTCAGTTTGTATGAATGAAAAAAATCTTTACCACAGGTCAAATGCAATACTGACGAAACTTTGATAGGAAAAAACCTTTTCACACCTGCTATTCAGAAAAGAGTTATTGTTGCCTTCGAATGAGGGATCAAAGTTGTACTTTTCTTCCCTCATTCGAGGGCAACAATAAGTCTTTTCCTCATAGAAGGTGTGAAATAGTAGATGGTGTCTCAAGGGAGCAAAATGACATATTTACGGCGAGGGCGGTATATTGAATTCTGAGTGAAGCGAAAGATTCTACAATAGAATCCTGAGCGTAGCGAGGGATTCTAAAGTAGAATCTTGAGCGTAGCGAGGGATTCAAGTGTTTACGCCCAAGACGGAAATAATTTTGCTACCGTGTGACACATACTGCTTTTCACACCGTCTATGAGGCCCGCTGCTAAACACATGAAATATCTTACAAATGATTTTACTACAGAATGTCACATACTGCTTTTCACACCTTCTTTGAGGAAAAGAGTTATTGTTGCCCTCAAATGAGGGAAGAAAAGTACATCTTTAATCCCTCATTCGAAGGCAAGAATAACTCTTTTCTGAATAGCAGGTGTGAAAAGCAGTATGTGACACTCTGTAGTAAAATCATTTGTAAGAAATTTCATGTTTTTAGCAGCGGGCCTCATAGACGGTGTGAAAAGCAGTATGTATCACACGGTAGCAAAATTATTTCCGTCTTGGGCGTAAATACTTGAATCCCTCGCTACGCTCAAGATTCTACTTTAGAATCCCTCGCTACGCTCAGGATTCTATTGTAGAATCTTTCTCTTCACTCAGAATTCAATATACCGCCCTCGCAATAAATATATCATTTTGCTCCCTTGACACAATCTACTATTTCCCGCATTATCTACACAATTTGTTCAGGATTTCCTTTCTACGTGTACTCTTTTCTTCTTGAGTGTATGTCCCGAAGGCTTGTATCCTTGATAGGCAACCGCAATAATATCCGTCATCGTCCGCTGACGGCCGCCCCGCCCCGTGACTAATTGCCGCCTTATTTATTTACGCACTTACATTAAAAGCTAGTACCCGGGTCTGAGAGTAAAAAGACGCTTTTAAGTTTCATGAATAATGTCCACCGCACTAAAGTATTCCCATTATAGGAAAAACGTCCATAAACAAAATATACCTAGAGGTCCACTCGAGATGTACGCTGTCGCTCGTCGTATGTATTTCGTATGGTTGGTCTGACACGTAACGTTATGCTTATGTCGGCGCCTATGATACCTACGCAAAATTTATGTAGCTACTTACCTATTGAAATAAAATAGGAATACGTGTAAATTATGATTAGGAATGACGCATAGGTGAATTGTCACTATAACTACGTTATCATTAGGTAAATAAAATTAATGCACTTGCCTTTAATATCAGACTCGATTATATCAAGATTCCGTAGCGTCAGCGGCATAGGTTCAACAACTAAATCCAGCCCAGATTTTCCACCGCTCCGCTTCTTCTCCGTTAGGAATATATAATACGTCCGAAGTCGCAGCGGCGGGCACGCAAATCGCCGGGATCTCTCTACCAAAACACTAGCACCGCTGAAACGCAACTCGCTCGAAACGACAAACCTAACCATCACGCCTACGTCGTTCAAGTCACCTTTTAACACCCTCCGAATCGTCACTTTATAAGTCCTCGTATCGTTATTAATAATTTTCACTCCGTAAACTTTTCCAGTGAATATATATTTCGACAATGATGTGATCCGTTTTGTAAATACTTTATTGTAAACAATGTTACAGGTGAACGATGCGGACCGTTGTCGTCTGTGCACTCTTGCGCGCCCCGATATTGACGGTAGCAAATATGAACAGCAGTAATATAAACACTGCGACAGCCCGCATTTCAAGTAAATAAACAAATGAAAAGCGGTGTGGTAGATCACAACATTGTGAGAAAAACTATCAGTGCCACAAGGGTGAATTGGTGAGCGTGCGCTCGTGCGCAACTCGCGCTGAAGGCTGCGCTGTGCGTGCGCCTGCGATTACACCCACTCACTCCAGATCGTTCACCTACTCCACATATTTCCATACTGATTAGACTCGCGTAAATAACACCACGCACCTTGTAATAGGACACCCGGCGATTGGATGCGACGTTTATCGACGACACCATCTTGATTTGTCGCGGAACCGACTAACGCTTCGTTTTCCACGTCTATATAGAACGTCCATTTGTTACCCAAATGTCTTTATAAACGTAATGTAGTACAAAAGATATCAATAAATAAACTAGAGTCTATATTTTATCGACTCCTCGCAGCACATAGCGAGTTTTCTCTTCGTATCAGTTATGCATAATAAAACCTTCGTTTAAAGCACAAGCTAAGAGTAATTAATTTTCGTGTTATAAAAACATATCGACCCTAGGACGGAATCGAAGCCCAGTGTCATGTTTAATATAAAGTTTTGTAATTTTGTATTCAAAGGAAGGTAGGAAGACATTAACGTCGAATCAAAATTTGACGTTTATCGTTTTCACTCAGGCATCATATAATCATGATTGCAGATTCCCGCCCACGGAGCTCGCGCGTAATATGTGCCCCAGACGAACGTAAAGCTGATTGAATTTACTTGATTATGGGTGTGTACTGAGAGAATAGGTAACGCGTAAGCAATTAGAGTTCAACATGTTAACCTACTAAGTGATCAGAGAATAAAGGGCATATCAGTTACAACAGTAACAATATGTACAATTAAGAGTTCATAGCCTATGTACTCGGAGCCGTGTTGAAGATAAGGATTAAATTATGAATATTCTCCACTTCATTGCACCCAAATGACGAGGTAGAACAGTTCTACGACTTACTGAACAAAGCCTGCGATGACCACAGTAGTACCTGGAATATAGCACTCGGGGACTTTAACGCTAAGTTTGGGACAAGAGAGGAAAACGATAACGAACATATTCTAGACTTATATGGATTAGATCTAGTGTTACTTACCTTCGATATTCAAAATAATCGAAAAACCTAAACAGGTAATAAAACTTCAAGATAGAAAATTTGTCCCAAATAGCCGTCAGCGGGTAGGATGTCTAAAAGGCTGACCGCATTGTCACGCGGGATGGTAGGTAACCAAATTGAACGTGGGTCCCGCCTTATTCAATAGGGATGTTGACACAAAATAAGAATGTCAGTAAGTTCGAATTTTCTCGATAAAAGGATCCAATTCTTAATGATATATTCACTTCAAGCCGATTACCTTATATCAGTTGAGAATGACTATAAAAGCTAAGAAAATCTTACTGAAAAACGATTATTTAACGGAGCTGATGTTACACATAATTTTTTGAGTTATGTGTAACATCAGCCCCGACTAAGAGTTTTCCCAGAGTGTCTAAAAAGGGGAAAAATAAATCCTTTTTATAAAAAAGAAGCTAAAGAAGATCCCAATAATTATAGGCCTATTTGTATATTACCAGCGTTTTCGAAGATATTAGAATCTATTATAAAAACCAAGATAGTTTCTAATCTTCAAACTAAATTATTCAGGTCCACTTTTGCTGTACTTTTGCTATAGGAGCCCCTTAAAACATTTAAAAATAAATTTTGACAATTTATATTGCTTTGGGTCAACAAAACGCTTATACAGAAAAAATTGAAGACTGTAGCAGCTGTAGAACCTGTGTGACAGACGACGGACAAACGGGTACGAAACCTCAAAAACATATACGCAGTACTTAGTTATAGTCAAAATTAATTTATTTCTTGTTTCCCTCGTTCGCTGTTTACACCGTTTTTGCGTAGAAACAAACATTTCCATGGGATTCAATTTGTAACAGTCAATTATAGAAGATTTGCTTAACCTAAGAGAGGCCTGAGCCGTAAAATGCGATTATGCTTACAAGTCGTTTTACTAAATCAGTATTAGGATTATGTAGAACGATTTGAAACCACATTTTTCACGGATACTCTATGGGCACATTCTTGGACCGCGGGCAGGCCATAAATTAGGACTATCTGTTACCGCGCCCAGCCAGACCGACACCTGAGACTGGAATCCAGCACTGATCTTATGCAATTTTACAAGGATTTACTATAGTGTTATTGATCGGCAACGTAATTCAGCATTCGCCGCGTGACTATCATATATTGAATTTCAGTTCCAAAAACGCGAATTTATATTCATTTCGTCGCTGTCACATCAGCTCATGTGTGCATACGATGTCAACGTAAGCGTCAAATAATTAAAATTCATGGCGCACAAAGGCGTCCTAGTGGAGTTGCAATTAATATGAAAATCTCTGGACAATATTTATGACACTGACACAGGCGAAATTATAGCTGAGTTTAATATTTACTGACGGCCATATTTTACGCACGAGGAGATTACGTGCGAAATATAAACGTAAGCTGCGTTATCCAAATTTAATGGCCGCTATTTGACACTTGATCATTCGACGCGCCGCACGACTCATTCCGCGGTACGTCGTAAGTCGTAACAACCCCAGTTTATTATTGCTGCCGCTCCAGTCATCGACAGGGGTATAGCTGCCATCCGGTAATCTGAGTAGTTAATCACTTGGAAAATAATCAGTAAGAACGAGTACTTACATAAATAACAAATGGCACAGTCGATCGATGCAAATATCAGGACAAGCGCGGTTCAGATAAAATTTGTCAGTACTCCGGGACAATCGGATTGAAATAAATCCGGAATTCATAATACATTCCGTCAGTGCATCGCAAACGAGCTCGCGACTCGCGCAGCGGCGCGTCTACAATATGAACAGCCTACAGCAGGATAATTTCCGACATGTTTGCAGCGATTAGTTTCGCAACTGCCACCCGACCGCGCTGTGTGAAATATGACCGCACCTACGTTTACGTTTTCAAATAATCCTCTGTGCTCGCGAATTATAACCCGTGAATACATAAAAGGCGCGGCGAGCTGTAATTCCGCGAGGAAGAGCCGTAAATAATTGTCGTGGCTTTCGCGTTAATTCCTTACCAAGAGTGAATCTATGAGATCACTTACGAGCTTTATTATGGAAATTGTAGACGTTTATTTGTTAGGTACATAATTTCACTCTTAAAGCTTCCCATTCTGAATGAACTCTGAGTATTTTGAAGCCTTTAGGTATTGTTCGTTGTAAGTATTAGGTTAGAATTAATCAAAACCGTTGAAACCTAATTATGTTCGTAAAACAGCCTATGAAGCAATAACTTAATAAACTTGCTCGTTCTGTTAATACCTACTCAAAATACCTTTAAAAATAACTATAATATGTATACTTCGGTTTTCAATCTTGGAAAAACACCACTGTCTGGCGAGTTTGTGTTACGAATACCGACACGTCCTAAAGTTTTCAAATCAAGTACGAACTCGAACTAATATTTTACAGACATGCCAGACTGAAACAAACATAAACTCTGACATTATAGCAAATTACACGGCCAGAATATAACCGCACCTGCAAGACGGGTGCTGCGAACATCTCCGCGTGTCACCTCGGTAATTAAACATTCCGCCTTGATATTAACCTGTTTGAAAATTCTAACTATGTCGCCGACTAGGCGCTTCCAATGAAAATTCTCTACAATAAACACCGCGATATATTATTATGCACGCACAGAGACAATTTAAACGCTTTCATGTTTAAACGCTAAATTCCATTTACTTGTAATAGGTAAATAGTATGGCTGTAGATAATGCTAATTTGATTATATACGGTTGTTAAGTTTTTATCGGTAATGAAATCCCAGGTGCGAATACCAGTATGATAAATATGTCGGCTCACGGCTCTAATGTGGCACAAAACTGTCGTTGTACAGATACTTATTATGTATTGGATAAATATATATACGATCTTCTGTCACTACAGTACAAACTTTTAATGCCGACTGTATTTTTGTTTTCACAGTCATCAAATACTCGTCCAGACGGTTTCAATGAGCCTCTAAACACTAAGGGTTTAGGTGTTTTGTGTAGTTAAGGAGTTGGTATGGCCGCCTTCTATCTATAGCTCTTTGGTATGTACCATAATATTGCAGAGTCACCGACTTACATAATTATGCCAAAATTCAGCTCAACTGGTTGAGAATAATTGGCATATAATTCAGTTGCAGTTATCCCACACATACAAACATACACCGTGGGCGTCAATAACCCGAAAGAGTTAAATCCACGTACTTTTGACGACAGTACGAGTAAATAATTCTATATCAACATGGGTCCTATTATGTGTCTTAATTAAATTACTATTTCAGTACAAATTAAATCATATTTAATGACCGCTTCTTTGTGAACAAACGTTTTTCAATACCTTCTTCCTACTTCAAATAGTGAGCTATTTTAATTAATCTCAAGTCGAGAAACAGTGAGCAAACATCATTTTAGTGACATCAATTTCAAACTATCAACCAGTTATCAGTAACGGTAAATAGTTTGCACTCTCGCGATTGAGAACAGAACAAAGGTTGTGAAATCGTTTTGTAGGATGAATACCAAACTTAACTAATTAAAACTGGCTAACAACTGTGCAGTTAGTGCGTCTGCGTGTAAAAGTGCGAGGTGGCTACGTAACACTTTTACAGCCGCCTTTAGGGTGTGTTAGAATTGAGATTTTTTAACTTGTGATTCGTTTGAATAATTGATATCGCTTAATTTATTTTTTATTTGGTCTACATGTTAAATAACTTTATATACTCTAATTAGGCTCTAAAATCGTTGGTTTAAATTTTTCGGGTTATTAACACCCACGGTGTATATACTAACAGAGCAAGTTAAATAAAAGCTCGTAATAAGGATCTCTACAATAAACGAGGAATGAATATTCCCTTTATTTAATTGTAATACAAGTTCAAACGTAGGTAATAAAGGACGACACGCGGCGTGAGAGGGAGACGACGAGGGTAGCAGACGGGGAACGAATTCTAACGGAAACGGAATTAGAAGCAAAATTATTATGTCAGTAATTGCAGAATCGGAGATCATAATCACACAGATGAGTTTTTGTTCTCACAGTTACGTAGTGACAATAGAGGCTTTCCAACAATGCCTGCATGGGAAGGCAATGCAATGTACAGATAAGCCTAAAATCGCGACACCGCGCCTGGCCCCAGTAACACCTCTTATAAACATCCCTTTGTTATACTCGACCATTTCTGTAATTCGACCCATGACACCGACCCTTACCTTTTGTAGGCCAAAGATACGCCCACTTAGTGTTCACAAGCTCATTTGAAAACTACTTTAGAAGCACGCAAAATAAATAGTTTGTTGTTTGTCTATATAACCCAATGGACGAAGTTAACACTTGAAAATCAAACCAAGTGCCGACCGCAGCCAACCGACATTGTGATCTGAAATCTAAATCTAGAAGAAGCAAGGTGAAGATGTGCGTAATCGAACTAATCGATCACCCGTCTCTATGATTAAGGTTTAATAAAATCTTCCTACAGTTAAGAAAATTACAATAAAAAGGAGAACTGATTACGGATAGAATTCATTTCGGCGGCTTACATAAGCCTCAAATTAAGTCTTGGGTTTTGAGCAAATAACATAACAATCCACACTTGAAACCTTATTTTTTAAAGTATCTAAAAATAAGGAAATCTGAATTAAAAAATAAATACAGAAACAAAAACAACAGAAAAATTTAATAAACACTAACTAAGTAGGTACTTTAACTTGATTTCATGATTTCGATGTGTTGTGTAGTGTATCACAATTGCAAATAACACTGACATAGTTGCCTAGAACTTGTGCTTATAGCGGATATAAGTTCGCCGACAACACAATAGGCGTGCTCTAGCTCCGATTCAACTCGAAATCGAATTCCCAGCACAGGCAACCTAACGTCCCACATAAGAATAAGAATAAGAATAAGAATAACTTTATTTGCATTAAACATTACCATTAGATACAAGCTGTTAATATAATTATTGGTAAGTTAACATGTTTAACCAAAATTGGTACGCAAATATTATATTAGGTATCAGCTAAATACACATCAATACTTATAAATCACATCGCCTGCCATTACGTGTCAAAGAATTCATTTAAGCTATAGAAGTTTTTTTCATTTAGCCATCGGTACAGATACTTTTTAAATGACATAATATGCAACGACCGCAATTCGGCAGGTATTTTATTATAGACCTTCACACACATAACTAAACAACTTTTTTTATGTTTCGCTAAGCGTGAATGGTCATCCGGCAAAAGTCTGTCTGGGTCTCGACAGGCACGAGGATAAGTATCACATGCTTTTTTGAACATCCATTTATGCTTTTGGACAAACATACACACTTCAAAGACATAAAGCGCCGGAAATGGTAATAAACCGAGCTTTTTAAAAAGTGGCCTGCAGGATTCGTCTGGCCGCATTCTATAAATTGCTCTTAGACACTTTTTTTGTGCGATAAATGCTCGATTGCTGTCTGTGCTATAGCCCCATAGTATTAGTCCGTAACGTAAAATTGATTCCACATATGCATGATAGCATGATATTGCGGTTGAAATGTTGGTGACTCTGCTGACTTGCTTGAGAGCATATACATATTTATTAATACGGTTATTTATATTATCTAAATGCGACTTCCAGGCGAGTTTTTCATCGATAATTACTCCTAGAAATTTAGAAAACGACACCTTTTCTATACTAGGAATATTAAGATTATGGTTAGAATGATTACTTTGATTAAATTGTATATATTTTGATTTTTGGAGGTTAATTACTAAGTTATTAGAATAGAGATAATCCTTTACTGTCTGGATAGTATTGTTAATATCCTGCTCATGGTCCTTAACTGTACTTGTCTCTTTATTGGATGTTACTATTATGGAAATATCATCGGCATATAAAATACAGTGATGGTTTATAAGATGATATTGATCCGTAACCCCCCATGTACCCTCATATTTCACTCATTCCGTCTTATTTCATCATTGAAATTCGGAGCTCGTAGACTAGTCCATTTCGGAAGCATCGGTTTGGCTCAGGGAGCAAATGCGCCTATTACTTACTGTTTATGTGCATCCAGAAGCGACGAGAAAAATTAAATTTTATAATATATTGATTTAAAGTTACACAATTTTCACAGATTATTATTGGCAAACGGGACTTAATCGCGTACAATAATATAATTACATTCAAGGTTTGCTCGACGTTTCGAATGTATCACAACATCCGTGGTCGCGAGCTGACTGACGTGAACGGGTATCAACATCTTTTAGCCGTACGGATTTTTGAAACTACTCGCACTTACTAGTATTGTACGCGATTAACTCCCGTTTCCCAATAATAATGTGTTAATCTGATAAGTTGGTGATTTTTATTCGAAATTAATAGAAGTACCTACACATACGCGTTTCATTAAACTCCTAGTCTAAACGTAAGCTTTAAGCCGTCGTCTACCGCGATAATTTCATTTAGATAATGTATGTCGTTGGGTATCTCCACAGCCTTGGGAGATGAGGGGTTCCAAGAGCTGTTATTTTTATTTCATAAAATGATTGCGTAACGTTACGCAACATAAAACTCCATCATTAGATGGATGGATTACCATCATCTCACATAATTTGATAATTCAGTTAAAAGAAATCAAGTCCGTCTTCTCTGGTCTAGACTAAAATTACCGGCTGAAAACAAGTTTTCAAACTACTAAGTAAGTTAACAGAAGGTCTTCATTAGGCCCCTCGTGCTACCGCCAATTTTCACCTGATTTGAAATTCAAAATCCTGCACCCTAATTTTCATCTCATTTCGGTTAGAAAAAGTCACCGGTAACGACGAGAACGTTCACACTGACTGAATGGTGCCTTTTAGCGATATTACTGCGTGGCAGGCGATTAAGCAAACGACTGTTATGACAAAATTAATGCCTCTGGCCTAAGTGAGTGCTCATGATCATGTGGGTGCAGGCGCGGGAGAGCTACCAGTCATCTGTTTTTATAGGCGTCGTAAGAGTTTCTTGTTTGCAGACAAAATCGGTTCTCAGCGACACAAGTCAAAATTAAGCATGGATGGATTACACACGTCAAAGAAAAATGGGTGGATATCTTCTTAGATTAGAAGCGCAAGGAGAGAAAATTTCTACGACCGAAGCTACAATTACCAAGTTACCAACACTCGATATGGCTGCTACGTAACCACGGAGTGGGACTTGATATTATCATTTCATTATTGAAAAGGAAAAAGCTGTGAAAAAATAAACTTTTTACGACTTGCTTTCAGTTGTTCGTCTAACAGAATAATAGCTTTAAATTTGAAGTCCTTGGCTTTTATGAAGTAGACAGCGATAAGAGGGATTATAAAGGAAAGAGGGGCCGAAATGTAGATAAGAGAATAATGGGCCTCCAACGACGATGAAAACTGAGCGAAACGACTAGAAATTTATCTACTTAGTCTATTATTACTTATCAACAGTGCGTAAATTATAAGTTGACTTGTAAAATGTAATAAAAGTTTGAATGT
The DNA here is from genome assembly GCA_963556455.1 of Epiblema foenella. Taxonomy (NCBI): domain Eukaryota; kingdom Metazoa; phylum Arthropoda; class Insecta; order Lepidoptera; family Tortricidae; genus Epiblema; species Epiblema foenella. The sequence continues at coordinate 15,243,306 of OY747102.1, forward strand.
CCGCCCCAGCTCGTAAAACTGTATCTGGCTGGTGACTGTAAAAGCTGGGCAGAATACAATTCCTTAGTTAAAGACTCGTAAACTTAGATATGATACTTTACTTACCTCATATGGATTCAAACACACAGTATATTTAGTCAACGGGAGAAAGCATTAATATGCCCATTCAATCCAAGACAATCCCTTCCTTCCCAGTCGTGAGAGTCAGGATGGCGGGTGTACCTAAACAAATATTTAAAAGAAGTGTACGAAATTTTTGTACTAAATTTGTACTATTTTGTACCACATTTAAAAAAAATTGTACCCTTCCGTAATTAAAGTTATTACAAAGTGAAGGTACACCCGCCATCCTGACAGTCAGGATGGCGGGTGTACCTGGAAAAACTATGATCCTACCAATTATTAACCAATGTTAATATCTTAATTTTTTGTACTAAATTTGTACTCAAATATACAGTAAAAACTTCAGCCATCTAATTCGTAGTTTGCGAGTTTTACACATTTGATGATTTTCTACTGCTGGGCAATACGGTTATTCTAAGTAATGAATGTATGGGAAAATCTAACAATTAATAAAGCTTTGAAACTTGTGTGACATGATACCTTTGGGTGTAGTCTTCAAAACTCACAATTCTCCCCTCCCCTCCCAGTTTATTAATTTGTCTGACATCCCCATACATGTATTACTTAGAATAACCGTATTGCCCAGCAGTAGAAAATCATCAAATGTGTAAAACTCGCAAACTACGAATTAGATGGCTGAAGTTTTTACTGTATATTTGAGTACAAATTTAGTACAAAAAATTAAGATATTAACGTTGGTTAATAATTGGTAGGATCATAGTTTTTCCAGGTACACCCGCCATCCTGACTGTCAGGATGGCGGGTGTACCTTCACTTTGTAATAACTTTAATTACGGAAGGGTACAATTTTTTTTAAATGTGGTACAAAATAGTACAAATTTAGTACAAAAATTTCGTACACTTCTTTTAAATATTTGTTTAGGTACACCCGCCATCCTGACTCTCACTCCCAGTCTTTGTAGTAATATGCCTAGATGTTTTTTGGAGCAGCATTGGTTTGATATCGAATTGATTGAGACATTTAAAACCGCGTTAGGCTTGGCGCGCGTGGAAAGTGAACGCAGGCAAATGTAAATATGATTTCAAACCTTTGAGTCCGAGAGTCTGGGTGATTTTGAGGACGCTCATTGACGTTGATAACTTAGGTAAGTACCTATTTCAATAAGATGCCTAAATCGAAGCATATAAATGATAACTGGTATGCGTGTAACTTACCTATACAAACTAACTATGTGATTACCTAAATCTGATTTTAACTGTCGGCTTTCTGCGATGGGCATCTTATAAGAAATATACTTAAATAGCGTAAGGCCTTGTTTATTGTACAAGTATACTTACTACACGTTCGGCTACAAGACGCGAGTTCTGTCACATGACTATATAGTGTTTCTATAGTCTTCGAAGGCGCGCTTTTGAAGGTGAAAATTGCAATTGCTACAAGTATAGACTTGCGCTAAAGCTTGTTGGAAAAGTTACGCAAGTTCCCGACAAAAGGTTTATTTTTCACGTAGCTACTGTAGATTATGTATTCTAGTGGCGATGTCAAGGCAATAGTCGTATGGCAAGGAATTCGGATGCGTTACTTCGGGCATTCCTCGGGGTTGTCGCTAACGTAACAATGCCTAAGAAGGATATCTACACATGGATACACATTTTTATATAGACACACACACGTACAGTCAGCAACAAGAGTAACTACGCATATGAAGATTGAAGACGTTAAATCTTTATTGTAAGGAAATCAGAGCTTTTTACCTCTTCATATGCGTAGTTACATTTGATGCTGACTGTACATTTGTTGCTTTAATTCCTTTAGTAGATAATCAATACTTACTTAAATTCCAACTTATAATAATTATAAAAGAGAAAGAAACTCTGCCCGTTATCTCTTCACAGATTTAGAAGAAATAAAGTAAGGAGGTAGTTAGAGACCCCGAGGAGGTATAAATTATTATCCCAGAAATCAGCCCTTAAAAGTGTTAAATGGGAATGACATTCATATGGGGTGGGTAACCTGTGCACAAGTGCACTTGTGGGAAAACTAAGTACATCCATTTGCTCCAATAGAATGTTTTCTATTCCATTTAATATTGACCGTTTTATTAATCCCTTCAGGCCATTAACGAGTATATGCAGATGAAGTCGCTGCCAGAAGCAGAAGATGTATCTCATAAACCTGAATATAGAAGTTAGTTAACACAGTTGGGGTATGTTACTTCGACAGGAAATGTAATACAATAATAATAAATATCAATAACAAGATATTTTATTAAAATGCACAGTATTAGATAGATATGTTATAGAAAATAGTGTTTAAACACTGATATTATACAGGAATCGATAATTTTTATCACATTTTTATTATAGGTAAGTAGATAAGGAGATATAGCTCGACTTGGCGGAGGCACTCCCGTGCCCCAAGAAATTTATAAAATTAAGTTGCTTGAAAGATGGCATATAGAGAGGAGTGGTATTTATTTTCATAATTAAACGTGTAATTATTGCTTAAATTTGACAGGTATTTCACTATTTAAGATTTAAAATAGTAGCCGCTAAACTTTAAAACCTTATCAAAATCTCCGACCCTTTTGGCACCTCAGTAACTATTCCGGTCCCTCATTTCCTTACTTATAAATATTAAAAGAAATATTTAGCTAATGACTTCATTAAAAAAATCCTACACAGACAATACAGACAATAGTTGTTTCGAAGCACTTAAATCGTGACTAGGGATTTTACAATACAATACAATACAAATACTCTTAGGTATTGCAAACCTCAATTAAAGGATACGTACGCACGGTAAGTACTATTCATCATCACCAATCATCATCAGTAGTGATCATGGTAAGATATCAGCACAATAGCTATGGGCAAACGATTTGCGCGATGTTGCGCGGGGTGCATGCGCGTAAACCCTGTCCGCGCAAGCGTAGGCCGCGCGCGGGCGGGATCACATCGCGGCCGCTCACGCGCAGCCGGTGCACGCAGCCCACGAACCCGGATAATGTGGGGACACCTGGCAACCTATGGTCGAAAGAGGAAAGCTTAGTAGCCAGTAGCCAGCTGCCTACTCTGCTTCATTATTTGTCACTAATTTTGATAAACATTACAAGGCTAATAAGTGACAAGTTGGCAAGTGGCTCTATAATAATTATATCTTCGTAGTTTACAAATAGGATAAATATTCTGGCGTTTGACTCTGCGAGGATGCCGACAATAGCTACACTTGGCCGTATTTGCAAAATAGCGCTTTGCATTTATTATATTGAAATTATCTTAGCAGTCTTGAAACCTCCTGAAAAGCCTATTCCCGCCGTCTACCGGTCCCGGGGATCCCCGGGCTCATTACAAAAGAATGCTATTGTTCATTTTTTTCGCCGGGAGACCACGGCTTAAATCATCAATTTACTTTTCAAATCTAAAGTGAGGAGAGACTAGACAGCAACTGAACGGATTTAAAAAAAAAATACAAAAAAGAAAGTTAACAAACTGCTAGTCAATTTATTTACCTCTTCGTAATATTCTCCGGCGGTCGACCGATGTAGATAAACGGATCGACATCCAGCGAGCTCATCCGCCCCGGCGTCGACCCTCTCGCGGTCGACTTTCCCATCCGCAACATTCCATCCTTCTTATACCTTCTTGCAGAAATCTTCGACCGGCTGTCGAATCTTACTTTCCCGGCACGCAGTTCTACCGGACCGCTGCCAGCGTTCCATCGCAATATGGCTTTGTTTTCACCTAATCCGAACCACAAATTATCTCTAGGTCCAGCAGCGCTCAGTAGGGTCCCTTCGTCACAAACTGCGGAAACTTCAGCCCAGATATCAAAACGCTTCGCGGGCAGCCTCGTTCGAGCCATCATTCTCGCGTAACCATCAAACAACGGCATCCTGTATATTTCTTCCACGTCCTCGAACTCATCATAAATCGAATATTCTCCTATTTCATTCGTCAACTGTTCCTCTATTTCTTCTGTTATCGCAGCGTCTAGTTTCGGAACGCAATGTGGTGGGACCTCATTCGTTTGCAAAGGTATATCAACGTTCTTTTCTGCAAATTTAACCAATCGAGACGTTGTAAGATTAGTTAGGTTTATAGGTGCTAGCAAATCGTACTTAATGAATAGGTTGTGCGAGTAATGGTATGGAATAGCTCGTCTAGCGATATCCAACGGGCGGGAGGATATCGACGCAGGTAAGCTCGGGCTCGGGGCTGTCGGGCTTGCCGCTATCAGTGGTGTCGTCGTGAGGCAATGAATCAGTGGAGCGCTCGTGGTTGGCCGCTAGCGATTCAGATGAGGTGCGGGGACGTTCAATACGCGTGAAGGTGACTGAGCGACTACCTCGCCTAACGTGTGGAGAATCGTCGCCGCATGGACCGAAGGCTTGTACGACGACGTCGGATTGCGTCCTACAGGCGTGCGTGCGGAGGTGGCAAGCGGAGAGGTAGGTGCGTCCATCGCTACCGCAGACTGAGGTCTCGGCGGGGCCGCACTCGCCGCCGCCGCACTCGCACTGCGCCAGACCGCTCCGCAATACGCAGTACGCACCGAAGTAGCACGCCATGTTCTCGCAGCTCGTCGCTGGCAGTTGCGTCGATTCCGCTGTATTCGATTAAAATAATGTTAATAAATCAACATAATTTGAAATTAGTCTCTTTTATGAGTATGTGGGCTATAATTTTTACATAGGCTTATTTTCAATTATATAGCAACAGGTCAGTAATGGCAGTATAGTCGGAATAATGACATTATTACTTGTTTACCTGAATGTTTTGTAGCGAAATTTTGTTTTATTTCCCATACTTATTTTCCAAAATGTTATTGGGTCAATTTTTCTGTGTTGTATGGCGGCATTTCTGGTATGTCCTATTACTTTTCAAATCATTTTAGAAATGTTTTTAAATGTTTTGGGTACCTTTGAGTTATTAAATAAGTAAATGGATAATTTTGTATAAATACTGTACAGGAAATTATCAAATATAATAATAAATTTTTAAATTATCCCATTTTCAAGTTAACAATACTGCTGTTTTCTCCATGTCCTACCGCGAAAGCATAAGCAATTGGAAGCATATTATTACAGATTTTAGTATGGTAAGAGTATTTTTACTAGCTGTCGCGTTTAAAGATACTTCGGTATTAAATAGTTTTAATGGTTTGCATTAAATAATTAGTATTTTAATATATTAAAATCAATTTTGAATTTAACTATAAAAAGTAGCTCGGTGGAAAACCCTATTTACAAACGAACATTTTTCGATGATATTTTGATTATTTATTTTTTTTTTTTAGTTTATTTAGAAAACAAACAGCCATGTACAAAAAATTCATACAAAAATGGACGCAGATTAGGCCTAAAGTTTCATATATTACTAAGTAACAATTATTGACTAAATAAGTTACAGGTGCCGTTATAATTACCTATAAAGTTGTGTACCTACTCATACAAAGTAGTTTAACTAAAGTAAAAGAGATTATTAAAAACAATGTTTTCCCTCACTTCATATTATCTAGAAAACAAACACTGCCGAACTTTATTCTTGAAACAGGACAAACTATGAGCAAAAATGTCTATGTCATTAAGCATTTCGTTATACATATTACAAGTGCGCCTAAAGAAAGAATTTTGGGCATACCTTGTACCACAGGATGAGATAGAAAAAGTAGGTTTAGAACGTGTGTGGAAACGAGAAATTTTTAAGGAGATTTTTTCTAGTAATTCACTAGAGTCTATACGATTACTAATAACTTTAAATAAAAATAGAACATCAAGATATAATCTTCTCCTTTGCAAATGAAGGGAGATTATGACTGATTGCCGATGAAAGATAGTCACGGTTATAGCTACCAGTTCTGTAATCGAGGGACTTACAGAAAATTTTCTGAATCCTTTCAATTCGAGACTTATGGACACATTATTCTTACGAAAAGTAACCATTTTTTTATTTTGGCAACATTTTAGTACCCATCGTATTTAGTCAGTAATCTTAAACCATTCGATGTTAGAGGAGATTGCGTTGCGCTGTTTGTTTGAGTGAATATTTTGCGTTCCACCCAGTGACGGAGTTTTAAAAGCTAATTACCGGTTTGTATCATGTTGACTTGCACACGTCACATCCCGTCATCTGCTCACAGTCTGCGACCTGAACACCGAACCGACCACATGCTGACTGCACAGTACGTACGGTCGAAGCAGCCGTTGGGCCCCAGTGTGTGCTCGTGGTTGGAGCACACGGTGCACTTCTGTCCTTGGATGCCGGGCTTGCACACGCAGCGGCCAGTCATCTGCTCGCAGTCCTCGCGCACTGAGCCGAACGCTGAGCACCCGCAAGCTAAAAATGAAAATATATGAGCATGTAGATAAATATAAAGTCAATATAAATATTTAACAACAGTCATTTTAATTAAACGAATTATTTTGACTTAGTATGGCAACTTTTCCGCATTCATCATTGCACGTTCAGGCTGCTTTTCCATCGTATATACGGTCGGTCTCCCAAACGGCTTAACATCTTTCTACCCTTTCGCTTTAACGTCATGTTTAAACTGTCATACCTGTTGGAAGAGCGGGGCATCCCAACTCAAGGGGTCTCCATTGGTTCCCATAAAATTTAAGCTCCGATTATTTCAATCAATAAGGTTTTCCATCACAATTTTCATAAGTCATATTGTCACTAGTCATAAAATTAGATAATATAAATTGAATTCCCGATTTTTGCAGGTCGTCCTTATTGTTACTCATAAAAATGGTTAGTCATAACATTTAGTGTCCGGATTTTATGCCATTACATAATGTTAAAGGCGATAAACTTGCTTATAATAATTGTTGTAAAGTCTTTCATCGCAGGTCATAATGATTGGTAGTCACATGTTTAGTTAGTCATATGGTCAAACGATTAATGTCATCGCGGCCAGACTTCATAATCTTAAAGTCAATAAAATCACTCGCAATATTTATTCGCTTCAGCTCCCGTCTTAATCCTTCTAACCTATCCGCGTTAGAGTTGATTTTGCCCCAACAGGTCTTTCTGGGCTGTTATAAAAAAAATACCTCGAAGATTAAGACGTCTTAATCTTCTAACCTATCCGCGTTAGAGTCTATTATATATATGACCGTGGATGTTATAGATTTAGTCTATTAGACGTTAGTCACTTTAGGCATTAAAATTATATGACTTCAAAATCAAAAAATCAAAATCAAAACATTTATTCTGCAAATAGGCCTCAAGGGCACTTTTACAAGTCAAAATCTATCTAGGTACATCAAATAAAAATAATATAATAATCAAAGTATCATTAATTAAATGTAGTGTTACATGTCAAAAATAAGACTAAGAAACTAATAACAATCGAGATTTGTTACTTTACTTACAACCATTAGTACATTGAAATACAGCGTGCCTCTGACTATGGGGTTTAAAATGTAAAGTTCGATTCCACTCACTTAACAGATCTAATTTTGTTTTGTGTTTTTAAAAAATAATTAATATTAGGTGATTTAATACACCTCAAAGTTTAATAGTTAAGTCAGTGCATCATTTTTTTTAAATTTCATATGCATCAATAAATTGCTCTGTATAATTAGATTCAATTTATGTAATATATAACTGACGATTCAAAAATGCTTGTTGCTAGGCCTATGTGAATAAAGAATATTTTGAGTTTGAGTTTAAATGCAGTTCAACGCATAAAAGAGGATCGACCGATTACCGGCAATAAGCAGTGGGCAATAACCCTTTGCCATTACGAGTCCAAGACAGAATTTTAGATTATTTTGCTGACTATCCTCACTCAAGTACCTACAAGGGTCGCAGCTAGAATTCACCACTCGGCAATTCATAAAGTATTAAAGAAGAACAAACGCCACCCTTTCAAACCAGAGAAAGTACACGCGTTACTTCAGAGGGATTTGCCAATACGTAGAGCTTATTCTGAGTAGTTTTTACGCCAACATCGTCAAAATGCAGATTTCCTAAAAAGTGTTCTCTGGACAGACGAAATAACATTTTGTCGTAATGCTATGTGGAATCGCAGAAATATTGGTCAGCAGAGAATCCTCATTGGGCTAAGGAAACTGGTCATCAATATCGTTGGTCTCTGAACGTATGGGCGGGTATTATTGATGGCCACATTATTGGCCCCGTCTTCATTGATGGCACATTAAACTCTCATAAATACCTGATGAATTTAAACGAGCACGTTGTTGTGTGTCCGACTACTTATGAGGCCGACTGTACACTTAGGTATAACTGTAGACAATCTCGGCTATACTCACGGATGCAGCCCATATGCCCGGTCCCGATCCTCGGCAGGCCCCAGTAGCCGGGCTCGCAGCGGTCGCACTTGTGCCCGCCGACGCCGGGCCGGCAGTCACACTGGCCGCTCTCGTCGCACTGCTCGGAGACGGAGCCGAGGCGGTGGCAGCCGCACTGCGACGGGCAGCCGCTGCCGCCTGGCCCTCGAGCGGCAGTGACACCGTCGGCGCAGCAGCCGTGCCAGGACTCTTGGCAGCCCTTCTTCTCGGTTTGAGTTTTGTCTGAGAAGCCGAAAAGTAAGATATTGCTACAGTCACGGTAAAATTTATGACATGGTGTCATGTACCTAAACAATCAATTATCAAATATTTAACCTCTTCACCGCCACATTAAATTTCGTAAGTTGTCTCACACACCAAAGTCACAGAGAAAACGACCGAAAATTAACGTTACTTGACAGCTCCTAGGTTGCTTTACATCGATTTGATATGAAGTCATGGCGTGTGGGGCACTAAATGTACTGACTTCGTATCAAGTCAATGACGACAAAAAGGTTAGTGAAAAAGATTTTTTATGGCAACAATGTACGTGAACGCAATACATCATGAACAAAACAATAATGTACTTAATTTTCCATGGAATGGTTAGTAAAATATGATGATTATGAGTATCGTATCCGTCGACGCTGACAGCCTGGAGAAATTGACATTTAAGGTGCGGAGACTTTAAGCCCATGGGCACGAACGTAAGAATATATAGTTATTGTGTCATCATAATGCAGTTTCAATTTGTAGGAACCGTTTTTGCTGCCGCTAGCAATGTCTGATTTTCACTTTCATTTATGCCCTTTGTTGTGCTCGAATCGTAGTTGGTCCTATACAAACATTTGTTTCTCTCCAAAAACTGTTTGAATGGCATCATGGTGGGATACAACTCCACTTAAGTTGAGTTTATTAACCTCTTGCCTGTGTCTGATAAGGATCAGTACAATCGAAAATTAACTCTATGACAAAAAGGAACAAAGTTAATTTTCGATTGTACTGATCCTTATCAGACACAGGCAAGAGGTTAATGGATTTTCCAATGTCACGCACCATAGTGAGGCGTAGTGCATCCTATTATGTCAATAAGGATTATTAGTCGTGCATACTGCATACTGATATATGGTGACTTATGTGCACCTAAATACGTGATGCAAGGCAAGGTTAAGGGCACAAGAGCACTCGGCCTATGAGATAGACTGACCAAATCAGGACCGCGGGACGGACCTCTGTATGTATGCATAATAAAATTTTAAATCGATGATAATAAACCGGCCTTGAAAGACCAATGGCGACGATTGTCAAGCTTGCCACTAAACCGATATGACGATCACGACTCTGTCAAGAGTGAAGCGACTAAAAAATGACTTATGTACCTTTTCTGCAGCATCTAGCCGCTTTAGTAGTGTGATGGCAGTAGCTGCCGGCGGGGCAGTCCTTGCGATGCGGTCCGCCGCCGCAGTCCACGGGCCGCCCCGTTGCGTCCAGGACGGGCTCGTCATCGCCACACGGTCTGAACTGTAAAGTAACAAGAGCGTCATTAATCCGCCATGTAAAATAGGGCTTATGTTTCATTACGAATTCCATTTTGGCTACTACTCCGATCCTCCTGGATTTCTAAAATTTCAGGATCCTTATTTTAGTTTTCACGAAACTGTTGGAGTTTCATAAATAGGTACTAAACGCAGGTAACAACAATTTTATAACAAAATATCATACCTAGGGGTCCTTCGGTTGACGGCACAACTCCGGTTATATAGGTAGCACAGGCTTGGCAGGTAGTAGGCCACAGCGGCCGCATCCGCAGGTCCTCCTGTCGGCGGCACGACTCCAGCATCAAGTGGCAGAGCATAGGGTACAGTTGGTCGGTCTAACGCGCGTCAACAACTAAGCTTTCATGGGAATGTAATATACCTCTAGCCCGCGACACAGCGTAGCACAAGCGACATGTGGCACGGCGTAGAGTATAGTTGGTCAGTCTAACGCTCGTCTACAACTAAGCTGTCATGGGAAGGTAATATACCTCTAGCCCACGACACAACGTATCACAGCGACATGTGGCACAGCGTAGGGTACAGTTGATCGGTCTAACGCCCATCAACAACTATCATGGGAAAGTAATATACCTCTAGCCCGCGACACAACGTCGCACAGCGACATGTGGCACGGCGTAGAGTACAGTTGTTCGGTCTAAGGCGCGTCAACAACTAAGCTGTCATGGGAAGGTAATATACCTCTAGCCCACGACACAACGTAGCACAGCGACATGTGGTACGGCGTAGGGTACAGTTGGTCGGTCTAACGCCCATCAACAACTATCATGGGAAAGTAATATACCTCTAGCCCGCGACACAACGTAGCACAGCGACATGTGGCACGGCGTAGAGTACAGTTGGTCGGTCTAACGCGCGTCAACAACTAAGCTGTCATGGGAAGGTAATATACCTCTAGCCCACGACACAGCGTAGCACAGTGACATGTGGCATACCGTAGGGTACAGTTGGTCGGTCTAACGCCCATCAATAACTATCATGGGAAGGTAATATACCTCTAGCCCGCGACACAGCGCCAGCGGCCGCAGCCGTAGGTCCTCCTGTCGGCGGCACGACTCCAGCTTCATGTGGCACAGCGTAGGGTACAGGCGCAGGTCGGAGGCACAGACAGGCGCTGATGTTGCCGCTGACGCGGCCGCAGCCGCGCAGTCGAATAGACAGGCACACCTTGCAAACAACAGCATTAGTATGTTTTATTGACTTCTACAGATTTTTTTCTGTAGTTGTCAATAAAACACACTACTTAATATAAAATTTGCCATAATGTTTAGGTTCAACTACGCGTCAGATTCCATTCTTTAACCGTGGTACCATCTCTAAATTACCACAAAAAAGTTGGAGATGTTTGCACGAAAGGAAACGAAGTGGTGAGTTAGAACTTTTAGATTGTACAGTTCAACCAAGGAAGCCTCTGATTCTGGTGTGCCTTTGTGTTGAGGATGCACTGTGTTGAGAGCGAAGGATCTAAATATGTTCCTTCTGCTGTCAACACAGTGCATCCTCAAATCTTATAAAGGGTCGGCAACGCGCACGTGACTCCTTTGGAGTTGCGGGCGTTTATAGGCTGCGGTGGCCGCTTACCATCAGGTAGACCGTACGCTTGTTTGCCACCGGCGTTGTATTAAAAAAGGGTCAGTTAGCATAGTACCGTATAAAGTAAAGTACATTCTACATATATAAAATTGTTATTATTATTTATCATAAAAAAACCATAAGAAGTTTTAATTTGTTGATTAAATCAGAATATACATTTAATTGGCGGATGTTTCGTCCAACCACAACAAAAAGTATCCACCACAGGTTTCGTCAATTTATGCTACAAAGAATCATCCACAACACGTTTCGTCACCTATGCTACAAACTCCATTAACGATGACTTGTCCGATAAGTACCCGGCTCAAACGTCCCAAATATACTCGCCGCGTCCCGCGCTGGATTGCTAAAGAGATACGTTGAACCAGGTACGCACCGGATCTAGGATCGCAACCCCTATCTTGCAAACGTCTTCCTAAGGCTCGTATAAATTGCTTTGCCTCTGAACACCAGGGTTCCGCCGTTTCAACAGCAAGAGGTACGAAGTCATACACCGGTTTCAAGTTTGAATACTTGGTATTTAAACTTGCATTCTACATTATTTCTAGCTAGCAAATTATCTCCGGGCTCATCAAGAGGATGCAAATGTTGGGTGGGACAATAACAACACATACAGCCAACTGGATTCGTCAATAGCGCATGTAGTTGGCTGGGACTTGGTATCAGGTAGCTAGCGACTCCGGGTTCCTTCAGGTCAAGATGCAATTGGGCTAAAGCGAAGGAATGTAAACCAAATCCTAACCTGGGTTGTCCATTAGAGTCAACAGCGCAGGTCGCATCATACGCGCATTGAACGCGCGCGCACACAGCCGTGCCGGCGCCCGGCTCGCTTGAACTCTCCGTGTCCTCCGAGGAGTGTATTTCGTTCGTTATCTCCGTGATTTTGGAGCTTTTGTTCACACCTGTGAACGATTTGTAATGGTTATACACATCAATTCAATATGATTTTATTTCTTCATACAGTCATCAAGCTTGCACGTTAAATATTGCTCTAAGTAGGTATAAGGTACAGCGAGGCAATTTAGACTGCGAGAAATTAAAACTAATCGAAATATTTTCCGTGTTTTATATCATTTACTAGAGTACCATCTTAGTGATATTGTGAAACCGCTTTTCTGTTATCCGGGGCTAGATAGCACTAGAAAATGATGTAAAACACGAAAAATATTTTCGATTAGTTTTAATTTCCCGCAATCTGTTTTTTTTTTAACTTGACTGTGGCTTTATAGGCCTGGCCCAATAAAGCGATAGGAGTGCGCAGTTGGAGAGTAGCCTCGGGAAAATCCAGGGGAAAACCTCCGGCACGACCACGCGTGTGGTTTGGAACACTCGAATACTCTAAGGGTTTGCGCTCCAGTGAAATTGGTTGAGCGGTTTCAACCGAATCTGAGGTGTGAGTGGAATCGAGCTACTGGGAGTTTTGTCGGTGGTTCACTAAACCTAGCCTAGCTGAGAAGAGTCCAGCAAGAAACTCAGCTAGGCCTGACCTGGGTCGGATGACTCTACCCAGTGTATATATACAAGACCATTCCAAATTCACGCAAAGATGTCAGTCAACAGTGAGGCATCGACACCTACCCGCAACAGTGTGGTCCTCCTCCGCACACTCGCCATAGTAAGCCACTCGTATCGGCGGCTCCCCGCGCATGCGCGCCTCGCACGCGGCACGCTGCAGCGCGCACTCGTGCACGAACGTGGTGCGAGTGTTGGAACACACGGGCTCGCGAGGTACGTCTGCGCACGGGTTCGCGCACGCGCACTGACCGCGCGCGCACCATGTGCCAGCAGGACATTCAACCCCGATGCATGACTCTGTAATGGGTAATGGTTTTCAGTAGGTCACATACTAGATATACTCTATTAGCATGGGGCGTTTTCAGGGCTCGGTTTTTATGCTGTACCTACTTTGAAACCCTTTCTGTCTTTTGTATTATTCTAGTAGATAATATGCATGCGGAATGAATTATGACAAGAAACAGTAAATTAATAAATATGCTCAAAATCTTAAAAATATATGAAAGTTGAAAGTTTCGAAAATGATATAAAATTTCAAGCTCACATGGTCATTTACATTAGAATTACATTATTATTATTGCTATAGATAGCTGTCGCAGTATTTACGCACGCCAAAGGACAGTTTTCCACTAGAACATCCAGGGGTTTATAAAATTGACTGTAGCTGTGGAAGCTCTTACATAGGTCAGACTAAGCATACTATCTCATGTCGTATTAAAGAGCACATCCGAGCGTATAAAAACAACGAACCTCGGAAGTCAGCAATCGCAGAACACCTTTTGGAGGCAGGAACAAATCATTGGATTGAGTTGCACAACCCTCAGATCCTCTCGACAGAATGCCATTACATACCTAGGTTGGTTAAGGAAGCCATTGAAATCCAAAGGCATAACAATTGCAACCGGGAAGATGGGTTTCAACTGTCAAGTGTCTGGCGTCCAGTGATACGAAAGTTCACAAATCGAAAAGAGACTGTTTCCGGAAAGAACTCGCGTATTGATTGATACTGTGAATGTGGTGTGTCGTGACCGTAATCGAGTTTCAAGTGACAAGGCGGACGGTGGTAGTGACGGTGACGCTGTGCGAAAAAAGCGAACCAAGAAGAGGGTAGATCGCTATGGTGTGTGGGTAGACCACAACTAAAAATCGCAGCACGTCAGTTAATTCTTGATAATGGCGCTTGCAACAGTGCCGAAATATCGGGAACTCACAAATACAAATAAATATACATGGTAAATATCCCGTTTCAAATTCGAAAAATGATATAATTTTGTTTAATTGACTTAAAGTAAATTAAAAACACCATCAGGATTCTTGTTTTAACTAGCGGCCGCCCGCGACTTCGTCCGCGTAGATTTTAGATGGTAACAAAGATATAAATGAGGTTTATTTGTTTCTGTCAGTTGTCTGATGCTATTAATCTTTTGTTAAAATTACTCGAAAGAAAAATGTCCGTCATCTTGGATTTGAAAATGGATGTAATTTTCGGAATCGGTACCCCGAGGAACTACAAAGATGACCTCATATCGATTTTAAAGAAAAATAAATGTCCGCCATCTTGGATTTCAAAATGCATATCATTTTCGTAATCGGCAAACCGAGGAACCTCGAAGATGACACCCATATCGATTTTTAAGAAAAGTAATTATTTGGTCCCTGCACAAATTTGGAACCTCCTTTTCACCCCTTCAGGGGACCAATTACAAAAAAGGCTGAAACACGTTTTGTTGTATTTTAACAAAGAGTCTGTATCCGAAGTTTTAAATTTCTCACTTCAAAAAATATTTGCTCCCCGTACAAACTTGATCGCCTTTTCACCCCTTTAGGGGAGCAATTTCGAAAAACGCTGAAATGTGTTTTGTTGTATTTGAAGAGAGTCTATTTTACTACTAAAACTTTTTTTGTTATACACACAGGTTATTTGTATTCTTTGGTAGTTGAATTGAGTATAATTTGTTTCTTTATCTTTCTGTGTGGTCCCCCTTGGGTAAAAGCCTGCTCCATATTTCTCCATTTCTTTTTCTCGGTAGCAGTTTTTAACCAAATTTTCTCCCGCAACTATATTGTCGATCCGATGTTTCATTTGGCGACCCACTCGCCGTTATCCTATGGGACCAGGCCATTTTGTCTTCTGTATATGGTCCACCTTTCGTCTGTATATTGCAATGTGTCCTGCCCATTTCCATTTGTGTCTAAATCTAAACTTCAGAGCATCTGTTATCTTTGTTTTCTTTCTGATATCTATGTTTCTTGTCTTTTCGATTTTCCTCAGGTTTAATATAGTCTATTTACGAAGTTTCAAATCTCTCACATCAAAAAAGATTTGCTCCCCGTACAAACTTTGAACCCCCTTTTTACCCCTTTAGGGGAGCAAGTTACAAAAACGCTGAAATACGCCATTAATATATTTAAACAGAGAGTACATACGAAGTTTCAAATCTCTCACTGCAATAAATACGTGTTTTCATACAAACTTTCATCCCTTGCTTTACCCCCTTAGGAGATGAATTTCGAAAAATCGTTTCTTATCCCTAGCCTACGTTATAAATGTAACCAACTGTGCAAAAATCAATTCTCTAGCATTAGCAGTTTCGGCTGTGCATTGATGACTCAGTGAGTCATTCAGAGCTTCTTATAGAATTTCACTTACAGGTAAGTTCGTTTGATTTCTAATTATATGTATAGATAAAGGCATTTTTATCTATTTATTTTATTTATTAAGTGCCTCTTTTGCCACTTTGAAATAGAAGTAGATATTTAATTACTTGAATCGGGGTCTTTTTTTGAGACTTGGTCTGGGCAAGCTAGTTTTAGTTTTTAATTCCTTTGTTGTTTTTTTTGTTTCTATATTTTTTTATTACTTGAACAATAACATAATTTCAAATAAAATCATTTTTAAGTGGTATTTATTTAAAAATTAATACAGCAGTGAAATGCACCTTTAAACGGACAATCACTAGGACTGGGGACCGATTTTAGAGTGTAGATAGCTCGACTTTTCACTCGAGATCTATCAAAAAACTATGATGATTTGACGGATGGCGAGTGAAATGTCGAGCGTTCGACACTCAAAAATCGGCCCGCTGGACTCAAACCAACCGATAGGAAATCCGACTCCGCCAAGAAACAGATTTCTACTGTACCAACAAAAATTGGGTACTTCAGAAAATTTCACTAGTCAATAACTTTAAACAATACATAGGAATGTTTAGTGAAAAATTATCTGGTGCCTCACCACAAGAGCCCATGTGTTTAACGTGGAGCCGCTTCTTCTCGCGGCAGGCTACGTCGCGCAGAGAGCATACACTGCTGTAGGTTTTATTGTTATTAGCGCAAACTTCCTCAGTCTCCTGGAATATAAACATAAAAGTAGGTAGGCTCACATAGTTAGGATGTAAGTAGTTACGCAAAAATGATCCAACCTACAAAAGATCAGACCATTGAAATGCATGACTTTAGTTTTAGCAAAAAGGTTCCAATTTGAAAAACATCGTGTGGGTTGGATCGTTTTTCATTTCATGTGGGATCAATCAAAGCTATGTACAGTCTCTCTCTAAATATATAAGACAAGGTGCTTAACAAATATCTGAACACGGCTCTATCGACAATAGGTACTAACCGTTCCTTCTTCACAATGCTTTGGGCAGACACAACTTGCTTCTGAGATTCCATCGCTTTCGCATACAGCATAGAACTCACACTTCTTATTCTCACAGCCATCTGTAATAAAATAAACGCGTACGTATGTAAGCTAGTCCGTTCAATTTATGGCCAGTTATGCTAGCCTTACAAGGAAAACCTTACACTTGTTTCAGATTATGCCACTTGAGATTGTTTCTTAACACAATAATCATGTTCAGCTCCTGGCATGGACAAGAATTGCGATAGAAAACAGAGAATCCTATTAACACAGCAATATATCTTACTACAATCGTCTATCATGGAGCACTTTTACCCAGCGACGATTACCCAGTACACCTTCAGATGCAGTTTCTAGCGATTTCCGTAGGAGACACTGCTGGAGCCATATAAACGGATGCGAACTTGCCGGAGCGGGCACCGGGCCATCAACTTCCAATAACTTAGCAATTCGCCGGGTACTGAAGCGAAACAACCGGCTTGAATGAGCGCGGCAAACATACTGAGGCGCCTTTGAGCATGGACAAAAACCGAAAATGTCCGGCTCGGGCCGCGGCACGCTCGGTCGATGCACATCCTAACTGTCCGAGGATCTGCTTCGCGAGAGGTTGCCTCGCGCGGCTACTCGCTCAGTCAGTTCCCGGCTATAAATGATATCTTACTGCATAGGCCATCGTACAGCACTTGCACGTCTCTACGATGCCGGCACACTTCGAGTTGTAGTTTGCAGCGGTTGCCTTAAGAAATGCCGTCGGAGCCATAGACGGATGCGAACTTCCAGGAGAGCCATGGACAACAGCCCACCGCCTCCCAAGAACTTAGCAATTGATATCTTACTGCATGGACCATCGTACAGCACTTGTACGTCCCTGCGATGCCGGCACGCCTCCAGCTGTAGTTTGCAGCGGTTGCCGTAGGAGATGCCGTCGGAGCCGCAGACGGGCGCGAACTCGTTAGAGCACCGCGGGCAGCGGCACACGCCTCGGCCGCCTGACGCCACGCATTCCCCGCCGTGAGGGCACACGCGGCCCGCGCAGATCCCGTTCGAACCTGAAGACATTATTTTTTAAGTGTATTCGAATATGTGGGCTATAGAAAAAAATCTATTTGACTCTGATGACGTCCGTCTCATAGAAGAAAAAATCTGTGTATGTGTGTGTGCGGGAGTGGGCCACATATCTATTGTTTGCTGAAAAGGCAACAACTTACAGCAGCAGCAGTCGTAGGACGTTTTAGATCTTTGTAAACGTGTTCGAGCTAATAAACAATTTCAAATTTTATTTAATTTGATTTAATCGTAGACGCTAGCACGAGCAAAGATGCATGACCCTGACTAGGAGACAGGCTGCTCGGCATAACTCGCGTTGACTGAGCATCAGACCTGTACTTCTAGTACCGATAAGTTTTTTACAAAACATAAACGACAATCGACATCGTTTGCGTTTAGCCTCGATTTCTATGGAAACGCGAACAGCGTCCCTGGTAGCCTTTGGTGGTAACTTTTTGTTGCCATACAAATTGAGACTAAAAGCAGACGCGTTGTCTCTAAAAAGTTATACTAGAAGTACAGAACAGTTCAACAATGATTTAACATTTAGTCAACTCACCACAAGGCCCCGCATGGAGCACCTTCAGCTCCCTACCTAGCAGGCAAGCCGCACGGCGCAGCTCGCACTCACTGTCATGCGTGCCATCGGAGCCACACACTGGGCGCAACACCGGCTCACAAGGCGGCGGGCACGCGCAGACCGCAGCGCCGGCGCCCTCGACACGGCACTCAGCACCGTGCCGACACTCAACTTCCGCGCATGGATTCACTCCTGCCATAAAACTTACGGAGTCAGTTCCGCGACCTTTAGCAGATCATCAGTCCACCTTGTGGGGGATCTACTCACGCTGCGCCTTCCGACACGTGGTCTTTACTTACTTAAAACGGATTCAATACTTAAAATCTATAAACTCTAAAGTTCTAACTCAGGGATGCATCGTCCATATAAACGCACTACTCGCATTAAGCCATGATGCAAGTTGTGCCAATAAAACCTGATGATGACAAAAACTGACCCACGGCACATAAAACAGACTCATTCAATTCACTCTAATCATGGCAGATTCACATTTCGGTTTCGAGCAGCAAATCAAATTTAGAGCAGCCCAGTTAGGGAAGTAGGTATAATTTTGTTGGGTTGCTGATGAGAATACAACCACCCACAGTTGTGGCCAGCTATTGTCCTCTATTTGCTCCATAGGTAACTAGCCTCAGTACTAATCCTCATAATTTTATGGTGACCGTTTACCGTCAGGAAAGTCGTAAGCTTGTTTGTCGCCCACGTGTTATTAACGAAGCATATATCTCACCAGTACTACACTGCCCTTTGAAGATGATCCTCAGTTGCTTCCTAGCTCGACAAGACTCTCGGTGCATCTGGCACTCGTTGGAATAAGTTTTGCCGTCAGAAGCACAAACGGGTGAGAACTCGAGCGGGCAAGGTTCTGCACAGCGACACGACGGTGCACGATTCTCGTCCAACTGGCACAGTTCTGGGTCTGGACAGGTCACACCAGCGCACGGGTCTATGGAATAGAAGGTATTATGATGATACTAGTACGACGCGAGAGGCAATGAATCATAGTTAAAATGTATCTACGACGTTTAGAACCGAATAGTTGAGTCTAGAGCCATCGTTGGTTGTGACAGTCAGCATCAAAAGTAACTACGCATATGAAAAGTTCAAAAGTCTTCATTGTAATGGAATAAGAGCTTTTGACTTCTTTATTTACTTGGTTAATACTTATGATGCTGACTGTACGCAGTGACCGCGAGAACCACAGAACCATACGACCCGTCTCTAGTCCTTATACCTAAATTGGCATTTCTCAAACTGTAGATCACATAACGGCATCGAGCTCTTTCATAATTATAAATATAGTAGATTGTTAACCAAGGGTTGAAAGCTACCCATTTCACCCGAGATATTTTGAACGAAGTGAGAGCGCCAATAATTCGAGGCTGAAATGGGTAACGAACATGGTACAATAATATACTTCGCCAGGTATGGCAAACGGAAACGTCGGTTAGTAGTGTGGGTGACACGACCTTCGGACTCCCTGCTATCGATGGTTCTCAAACTTTGTATTTTGGGGAAAAATAGTTGTCTTACTTAAAAAATAGGATATAAATTATATTAAACGACTGTATAAAAAACAAAATTACAACCATTACAAAAAAAGGTATGGCATCTGGCCTTAATTGTCTTGCATGTCTCCCTGGCAAATAATATGAATTCTAATCATCTATACCAAAGTATGGACCCAGCTATATTCAATCAGTATAACAACATGACACAACGATTGCGGTTTTTTGCAAATAATAGGTTGATATTCCAATTGTCAAGTATCAGCTTAGCCATATCACTATTCTTATCATTTAGTGTCAAAATTATATTTTGACTGAATAAAAAGGACCCCAACAACATTAAAATGCACAAATTAAGAAAACACATAACTTTACGTAGTACGGTGTACCATTTTTTTCGTTGTTTTCGTTCCACAATAGTGAAGCCAATCGTTGGCTACTGACTCGTTTTGTGGAAGTGTAGAAAAACAATAAGGTTCCGCCTTTAACACTTCTACTCTTACAGTTCCGAATAGAACAGCCAACCATTTCAAAATCTGGCCTACATTAACTCTTATTAGCAACCGCACCGCAAAAAAGTTTGGCAATTACTGCTTAAACTGACACCGACCGAGAGCGATATATGCAAATCAGTACATCCGAGCGAGATCGCGGTTAACGTCAAAGCGACTGACATGACCCTCGTATGTGTTAGTAAGCAGTGTTGCCAGTATTGTATTATGATACTCCCTGACTTTCATGTATTCTGTGAGTATTTTATTAAATTATTAGGTACATTCATGTTCAACTTGACCTATTTTGTGTGCTTAAACAAGTAAGTAAATACCAATTTTGATGCGTAAACAATTTATTTTGCATGATAACGGCAGATTTTTTTTCCTTACTTATTTTTTTTGTTACTATAAAGCGGCAACTCGACCTCGTGTCACGATCCTTATTGTCAGACCTTGTTTTCTTAGACCATGGTAACGAATACACGGAAACTAAAAAAAAATATTACTTAGAAAACATTGTCCGTATCAATCAAATCCATTTTAAAATCGTTTGTGTATGGACCATTTTGGCGGGAAATGCTGGCTGACGTTAATAGTGTTTGTGTATAGACCAGTTCCTCCTGGAAGCGAATATATGAAACAAAAGAATGCTTACAATTTATTGAAAACATTGAAAAGTATCGATTACGTTTTTGTTTATTTCCGTAATTTCAATTTTTAATTTATTGTCGTTATCCTTAAGCTTCTAATATAACTGCAATTTAATGGCAGTTTCTGCCTTGTTTGATTTTTTTAATGAGTTTATGGCTGACTTAAAATATTTTTCACTTCTTATGCTCGAAAGTGTGTCATATTAGACTTGTCAAGCGGGACTAAAGTAGTACATTTAACCCCTAGGGAAAATATGAATACATATTTATGATTTACAAAACATTCAATTAGACCAATCATAATACTTCACCTATTAAATCCACCAATCATAAAACACTAATTTAACTCTTTAAAAAATATTTGGAATTGGGTATTAACAAACCAGAATACAGCTTTACTAAAATCGACCAATTAGAAAACAGAAATCATTTCTCTAAAGAGTCTAAAGATTAAGTTTGTAGTAGTCCCTATTTCACAATAATTAAAAAAGTGATTAGTTCGTTCGAGCAACGTTTTGAAGCGCTCAATGGAAGGTGAGTTAGCTTTTTTGCGCGTGAATGTTGCGCGCGAACCGCGGTGTCTATTTTGTGTGTCAAAGCATGAAAGCAGTTTAGAAAAATAACATGCTGCCAAATTACATATAAGTTCGCCGTGGAATTAATTGTTCATTTTGGATGGCTAACCTTTGTTTATTTATTTTCTCGCAATCGAAGTGAAAAGTAGAGTGTATAACTCTGATACCAGATTTACACTCGCGCTTCGTCCCTCGCCTCGTGGCTCGCCTCGTCCCTCGTGCGGGAGGGCGAATGTAAACATCCACTCGCGTCCTCACCGTCGTCGTGTCTCAGGTCCTTTTGACTCGTGCCCAAAAACCGCTCCGGACGCGAGCGCCGCGAGTGACGAGGCGAGGGACGAGGCGAGCTACGAGCGTCTGTTCACACTCGCACCTCGCCCCTCGCCTCGTCCCTCGCCTCGCGACTCGTACGCGAATGTAAATCTGGTATGAGGGGCTACCGCGAACTGAAAACGAACGAAGTTCGAATATCTCCCTCTCTGTCGCATGAATTAGCAAGTGCGACAGAGAGGGAGATATTCGAACTTCGTTCGTTTTCGGTCGCGGTAGCCCCTCTGGTCTAAAAGCCATATTAGGTACCCCTCGTACTATTTTCCCTGACTTTGTTCGGGAAAATAACTATCTCGTGGTAATATGGCTCATTTTAGACCCTTGTCATACAATCTACTATAAAGTAATTCATTAATTTTTAAATAACAATATCTACCAGTTTTTTTTGCCATAATTGAAAATATAAACTCTTAATCATTACTCGTATTCATACAGTTCGAAATCAATATTTTTTACAGGCTGTGGTAGGTATGTGCAGGTTTCGGCCATTTCTCCATTTTTTTTTTACTTTTCAGCCCACCCAAGTAGCATTGCCTTTTCTAAACAAGGTATTCGAGCTATCTTGGAATCAAATTCGTTAATTCAGGGCCGTTGTCTTGAAAAAAACGTTTAGGCCTTCAAGATAGCCCTCAAGATATCCGTCAAGACAGAGTTAATCTCAAGTGGGCACAGTATTTAGGAGAACGTGAAGACAAAGTTCATACTACTTTCAAGATAAGTTAAGTTTTACTTAAGAGTGAAGCTTTAAGGATTCCTCAAACTAACTTCAAGATATCTTTAAGGCTTTGTTAACACTAATTTATTCGTTTTCAAGATATCTCGAATACCAAGTTAAGGCTTAATAAATGGTAAGTTCATACTACTTCTGAAATAAACTGAAGTCTTACTTGAAAGTAAAGTTTTAAGGGCCCTTAAAATTATCTTTAGGATACCTTGAAGATGTCTGCTATACAAAGTTAAGACTTATTTAATAGCGAGTTCATACAACTTTTCAGGTAAACCTAAGTCTTACTTGAGAGTGAAGTTTTAAGCGTCCTTAAAAATATCTTCAAGATAGTTTGTTTACTAGTGCGTGCTAATTCTAATCTTATTTAAAATAATATAAATTAAGACTTCATTTCCTTTACGTAACCTCTTTTTAGAGAAAATAAATGGAATGGCGTGTCTTAGACACAAAAGTTTATAAATAAAATGGCGAACACTTACAGTAATGACTTAAAATAGCTTTCCTTGTCGGCACATAGTGCGAAAAAGTAATACGCATGTTGGCTGATCGAGTGAAATGGCTTTAAATTACTATAAAACTAGCGGGCCACCTGAAATACCGAGTAAAGTGTTTTAAATTTGGGTATTTTAAATAGTGAAAATATTAAATGCTGAGAAAAATGATAAAATAATTTATCTCCGCGTAACTTAGATAAATAGTGTTGTGAATAAACAGTTTTAACATCACTTTGACTGTTTTTACTGACTAAATTGAGGCGGCAGAGTCAGCTTTTTTTTATTATTTTCCTTTCAGATGGTATAAAATGGCGCTAATACCTATTTTATTTAAAGAAATACCACTTAAGATAAAAATGATAAAAAAAGATTAGTTAAGAAAAAGTTAAGACAAAATTGTCTCCACTTAAGCGGTAATAGCCTTAACTAGATCTGAAAAACGAATTGATGCAGTACAACTTAAGACCATTTCGTATGTACATATTCTTAACATTGATTAACTTTATGCATTACTTCATACCTAATGCCCTTTACTCCGCGAGCGCTAGTATTTATTTAATATTTGCAGTAAATAGTGTATGCAACAAGGAACTAGTAAAGTTTTTGTGAAAATTAACTCAAAAGTTAGTATAAATGGACGTAGTTATGCAAAAACGATCTTAACCCACATGCCACTCAAAACTTAATTAAAACTCAATAGGTACCCATATATGTCATAAAGTTCGAATTTTAATTTTTTTAATGACTGTGGTTTAGATCGTTTATGCGGAACTACATAGAAGTGAACTGAAGTTAATTACTAAATAATTATGGAAGTGATGATTATAGTTTTTTTTTAATTTGAATTCCTGTAAATTATTATGGCGGCTGGCTATTTTATTTCGTTATATAGTTATCAAAGAACAACACAAAGAAATCCGTACCTAGTTACATAGCAATAGGTAGTAGGTAACAATAAAGGGGTTTGCATAACTAGATTTTTTTTAAATAAGACACATTGCAATAGGTATAATATAATACTTATATTATTTTAATGTATGTATCAATGGCATAAATACATATTCGTTAGTACTGTAAGTCACAACAACAAGTTTACATTTTATTTTGTCACATTTGCATATGATAATATTTTCAAAAGTTTGCAAATCACTGACATATATATTCAAATGAGATGATTGTATTGGGTTTAAGAAAAAAGGTTCCAGCTTTTTCAGAGGCAGGCCACAGCAATATAAATCATTGTTTACAGATATACAATATGCAAATTTCACCACAATATCTCTATCTGTCAGAAACCACGAATCGACATAATTCTTACTTAATATAAAATCATTGACCTCCATATGTGTGTAAAATTTGAGTGATTGATTTTGTTTTTCTGTTGGTAATAAAGTCACATTAAAATTATCTGGTCTTTCAATATTTCCTTTCAGATTCTTGTAACACGCCTTTTTATTTTTTTTCAAATTTACAGTAGTTTTCTGTTTTTCTAATATTCTCTTTGCTGCCTGTTGCAAGGGTTTTCTTCCAGTCCTCAAAAGTTGTTTGATAGCGTATAATTCATTTTCAAATGGATACGCATTGAAACTAGACAGCGGTCCAAATCTTTTTACTTCCTGTACGACATGAGATAGATTGTGTACATTGCTTGTGATGTGCGCTTCGCCATAAATATCTCCATAATATTCTATATAATGCTTTAGCATTAG
Organism: Epiblema foenella; assembly: GCA_963556455.1. Classification (NCBI taxonomy): domain Eukaryota; kingdom Metazoa; phylum Arthropoda; class Insecta; order Lepidoptera; family Tortricidae; genus Epiblema; species Epiblema foenella. The sequence continues at coordinate 15,268,108 of OY747102.1, forward strand.
TTCTGCTACATTAAGTAAGCTAGAGTAGGCATTAGAAGAACATATGGTCGTTGCGCAAAACAGAAGTAAAAAGTGATCATAAGCATCAGGCTGCAAATTGCTTTTAAGTATTACTATTCCCAAGTAGTGCACAAAGGTACTGAATTCAGAGGCTTTCCAAAACGCTAAACAATCCAAACCTCTGACTGCTCGGTGGATCTCTTTCGGGAGTTTGTATGTTATCAGTATGCTAGAAATCCTAGCAATGTCTTTTGCCGACCATTTGTTTCGATATCCACGGAAAGATCCATCGCGCCATCCCAGTAAACATCTTTTCATGATCCCCAAATCAATGAGATGCAGTGAATCGCTGACTGGGAAATCTGAAATCATGTCGATGGGAAGTTCTTCCAAAATAGTGTCACCTTTGTGATGTAACTCGTAAATTTTGTTACGAAATCCCTCGTCGGTTCGTTCCGGAAAATCACGTCTCGGATAAACATTGCAATGTGATTCGTATGAATACTCTCCAATTACGGTGCACTTAGGACACCCATTTTGACTGTTGAAATTTGCTATATCTGAAAAGAAATATTTTTTTTTTCAATATTATACAAAAAGCTAGGCAATTTTATAAGTTAAGTATTGTAACGAAAAATAATACAGTTATTTAGAACGTAAGCCTAATAAAAATACATAAAAATATTGACTTATTTCTAAATTATGCCCATATAGAATATACACGCAATGATAGTATTTGAGTTGACTAAGCTTCGCTCGTTCACATTTTTAGGGTTCCGTACCCAAAGGGTAAAACGGGAACCCTATTACTGAGACTCCGTTGTCCGTCTGTCCGTCTGTCCGTCTGTCTGTCTGTCTGTCTGTCCGTCTGTCCGTCTGTCCGTCTGTCACCAAGCTGTATCTCAAAAACCGTGACAGCTAGAGAGTTGAAATTTTCACAGATGATGTATTTCTGTTGCCCCTATAACAACAAATACTAAAAACCAGAATAAAATAAAATTTTAAGGGGGCTCCCATACAACAAACATAGTTTTTTTGCCGTTTTTCATAGATAGTGGTACGGAACCCTTCGTGCGCGAGTCCGACTCGCACTTGGCCAGTTTTAAAATTATTAAATAATACCATCAAAGATTAAACCTAGCTAGATAGATCACCCCCGACACCCTCTACATACTAAAGTTCATTAAAATCGTTGGGGTCGTTTCCATTATGCAGGTATAGTTTGAGTATAGTTTTTCTCCTAAAGTACCACGAAGAAAAGATCAAGACCGGTAAGTACGTACTCAAATTATGATTCCAATTTGCAACTATTCACAAATATATTAATAGATAAATTTAAAATCACCAGGCCCCTGGTGGTAGGCGATTAGTTTTAATACAAGAGATCAATCACAAGTCAACTTGTGTACTTAGTCAATCTAAATCGCTCAGTAGGGAGAAGTCAGAAACTATGAGATAGGGAAATCTGTTCTTAGGAACCATGGCGTCGATTTTAGATTTCATAAAAATTGTTTTTCTTTTGTGTCTTGCTAACATGTTTTTCTTTTGTATCTTGTTTTTTTGTCTGTAATATGTACCACGTTGAATTAGTCTGTAAGTGATATGTATATTTAAATAGAATAAATAATAATAATAATGACCAGAAATCGACGAAATTTAATAGTGAAAAAAACTTTTTTTTGGAGATGTCAATCGATCAGTCTTCTGTATGGGATTTTATACATTTAGAGTGATTGTGAATTTGACATTCCTTTGAGCTACGATCATTTTACGGTTTTTTTTTATCCAAAAGCAAAATATATGAAATTGTTTCCAACATCGTCATAATTCAACTTAAACGCCGCCAATTATCATGGTCAAAATGGCAAAAGTTATTTTTCCATACACCACGCTTAGACATTTGTAGGTATGGGGCGTTTTCAGCTTTAACAGCAATTTCTAACTCTTAGAAGTCTTAGAGCACTCTAAATGTATGTACTCTCATACAGACATTTGTTACCAATAAAAAATAGGATCGATTGACGTCTCTTTTTTCTCCTCCAATTTTGACCGGGTTTGATTCCCGGTTATGTGTGAGATATACGAAAATACGAAAAAAAAATTGAATCCATTTTTTAATACATAAATCTAAAATCGACGCCAAGGTTACAAGAACAAATCCTAAATCTTATAGTGTCTGACTTCTCCCTACTGACCGATTTAGATTGATCAGCCTGTATACTAGCTGTGCCCTGCGGTGTTAAAAGTCGCGTCACGTAAAAAGAACACTGGCTGCCATATAAAATGTATGGCAGCCAGCGTTCTTTTTACATGACGCGAACCGTACCGGCGGTTTAATAGGAGTACTGCTCCGTACCAAATTTTATGAAAAATTGGTTCAGGCGTTTGAGCGTTAAGAAGTAACAAACATTCAACAGAGACACATTCACAAACATTCGCCTTTATAATATTAGTGTGATTTATTAAGTTTATATACCTACTACATAAATATTTACAGATATATTTAAATGTACAATAAATTTGTTAGTTATTACAAGTAGGGTGTGTATGGATACATACTTTTTATGAAAGCCCGCGCAGGTGAATCACATATAAAACATCTCAGATTCACTTTTATGATGTGATTGTTAATTTCGATGCCATTTTGCAAAATCTCTTTCAACTCGGTCACGAATGTCTCCAAAAAGGCCTTAGGATCTGGCTTACCCTTACCACAATAAATTCCGATAACCATGACCGGCACAGTGGGCATATCATGAATATTGCACAGTATTGGCCAAAATTCCACTTTCGAAGATTTGTATGTGGGTAAACCGTCTATGTTCACATTCAAATTTATGGTAATGTTTTCTTCAATATTTTCTAAATATTGCAAAATATTTCTTTTGAGGCCATTATGCCAGTATTCTCCACTGCCACATGCCTTTATTTCGACTGATTTTGCTGTCTCGAGGAGTGTTCTGGCATCCTTCGGCACTAGATGTGGCTCACGTTTATTAATGATTTGCAACAAAGAATTTATTGAGGTATGCGGTATATTATGTCTAACGGACCACTGTCTCAGTTCCTCTCTAAAATTGAAATCATTAATATAGCGATCAGCTGCCGATTTTATTTCTAAATCGGATTCGGAGTCAGTATCTTCTGTTTCTATAATTTGATCTACGTTTGTTCTGGTATTCAAAGTAGCATCAGTCAAAACCGGGGTCTGGTGTGAAGATGACGGCATTTGAACATCTTGATTAATCTCATTTTCAGCAGACTGGCTCATTTGGGTGGAGTCTGGTTTGTTGATGGAGACAATATTTTTTTTATATTTTTCCACTCGTCTTCTAAATCCACCGGATCTCTTTATTTTAATAACTTTATCCATTGTGATAACTTTTAGCGTAACACCATCCCTTTAAGTCTTTTTTAGCTTAAAACTGACGTCTTGAAGCACTAAAATGATTTATTTTACTTCCGAAAGATAATCTACAGCACAAAGTATTACGATTTACTAAAGTTTATCTATAAACAATTCACTTTTTTTTGTGACTTAACTAATACTGAATAGGCTCTAGTTACTTCAAACGAGTCTTATGTATGATTTAAATTATACTCACTTTAGTAAAATAGGATTTTTATGTATTTCTTCTAGGTACACTTCAGACGAAATTCTCTTGGAAATAATTAACTTGGATTCGTTAATACGAAACTTACTGAAGAGGCGGTTTTTGAAAACTGTTTTGATTTTCAGTTAAAGTTGATTTATAAAACCCTAATTCTAGTTCCATAAAGTAAACTTAAGATAAAATACAGAAGCATAAGATTTGCTTAAGTAGTACTGAACATGCTTAAATTAAGTAAAAGAGTTCTAAATACGATTTCAAATAAACTAATTTAAGTGAAATAGGATTTTTACGTATTTGTGGTAGACTTACTTGAGGTAAAGTCATCTTGGGAATACTTTATTTGGATTTGTGGATACAAATGCTACTCTAGAAGGAATTTGTTAAAACTGATTTGATTTTAAGTTAAAGTTTGTACAAAACTTTTCCCTAGTAAGAGCAAACTTAAGACAAAATACAGAAACATAAGATTTGCTTAAGTGGTACTGAATATGCCTAAATTAAATAAAAGAGTTTTAAGTACGAATTCAAATATACTAATTTAAGTGAAATTGGATTTTGAATTTGGATGTGTGGTAGACTTACTTTGGAAAAGTTATCTTGTGCTTCGATTTGTGAATACGAAACTTGCTTATAGAAGCGGTTTTTAATAACTAATTTGATTTTAAGTTAAAGTTGATTTTACTGAATCCTTATCCTACTTAAAGCAAACTTAAGACACATTTCAGATATACTCAAGTAGTACTTAAGGTAATTAAAATGAGTTTTGAGTGCGACTTCAAATAAACTTATTGTAGTAACATTTGATTTTTGACGTTTATATGGTAGACATATTTTAGGCAAAATTATCTTGGGAATACTTTACTTTGATTTGTGAATACGGAACTTACTCTAGAAACAGTTTTTTAAAACAATTTTGATTTTAAGTCAAAATTGATTTTACTTAATCCATATCCTAATTAAAGCAAACTTAAGACACATTTCAGATATACTCAAGTGGTACTTAAGGTAATTAAAATGAGTTTTAAGTGCGACTTCAAATAAACTTATTGTAGTAACATTTGATTTTTTACGTTTATATGGTAGACATATTTTAGGCAAAATTATCTTGGGAATACTTTACTTTGATTTGTGAATACGGAACTTACTCTAGAAACGGTTTTTTAAAACTCTTTTGATTTTAAGTCAAAATTGATTTTACTTAATCCATATCCTAATTAAAGCAAACTTAAGACACATTTCAGATATACTCAAGTGGTACTTAAGGTAATTAAAATGAGTTTTAAGTGCGACTTCAAATAAACTTATTGTAGTAACATTTGATTTTTTACGTTTATATGGAAGACATATTTTAGGCTAAATTATCTTGGGAATACTTTACTTTGATTTGTGAATACGGAACTTACTCTAGAAACGGTTTTTTAAAACTATTATGATTTTAAGTCAAAATTGATTTTACTTAATCCATATCCTAATTAAAGCAAACTTAAGACACATTACAGATAATTAAGATATGCTTAAGTAGTACTGAACTCGTTTCAGTTAATTCATATGCGTTTTAAGTGTGATTTAAAATAAACTAAGTTTAGTAAAATAAGAGTTCTTACGCATGTGGGGTTGACATACTTAAGGCAAAATCATCTTGGGAATACTGTAGTAGGTTTTGGGAATACGAATCTTACTGTTAAAGCATTTTTTTAAAACCTAATTGATTTTAAGTTACTATCGATTTTACAAAATCCTTCTTATCTCAGCTAAAGAAAACTTCGGACTGATTACAGTCACTCATTCTAAGTAAGTCAAACTTAAAACACTTTAGAGATACTAAAGATTTAGAGATAATTCACAATTGCTACTTGGGCATGGGGCGACATGCCTCACTTTCAACCCACATTTTAAGTCAAATACTTTCAGAGTATGAGGAATGAAAATGATAATTCCAAGGATTCAGTAATAAAAGCACGCGCAGCAGCACCAAACAGCCGGCGTCGACGCCGGCCTATAGAACTATTAAAAAAACTTTCCGCCCTAAAGAGTGACTTTTCATCCAGCTATCTACACATGAAAATCGAACTTCCCGAACAGTAAAACTGTCGATGCGTTCAAAGAACCTAATTCACAACGACATAGCTTTGGAGATAATTTTTTCGGGCTATATCGGGCTGCTCTATGTGCACAATTACACTCTTAGACTTACCGCATTTGCCGTAATACTTGAACGTGATATTAGTGTTGGTCTCGCAAGCAGCTCTGCGCATCTCACATTCGCCCGGGTAGTCGTGGGCGTCGCTCGCGCAGAGCGGCCGAGAGCCCTCGTGATCGCCGTAGCTCGGACACGACGTCGGGCACTCGCAGGTGTATGATTGCGCATCAGCCGTTGGACGGCATTGGGCGCCTGGGCCGCACGTCACACCGACACAAGGGTTAGCAACGTCTGGAAAAATATAACAGAGATTATGCCTACTTTTCGTATGCCGGGCACTGCTTCAATCAACTTACATAATTAGGTAAAACTGCAGGTATCAACCAACAAGTGCAAGAAAGACTTACGTTTTGGCTTAAAAATAAGTAGATAAGTCTGCCCTTAAGTTCACAGTCATACAGGTAGGTGTGACTATGACCTTCAGACCACTAGCATTATCAGTTTTTCAACAGTCTAGAGGGAATGCTGCTATGATACTTAAATCCTATAGATCTACGATCGTCCGGTGCTTCCATTTCGCTAACCCAGCTATAAGGCAGGTGTGTCCAGTGCCAGAGTACGAGTATACTGATTAAATATGTACGTTACAAAAGCAAAGGCAGATTATGCATAATTTACTGCCCGGACCGTCCGTTACCACTATTTCCATAGGATAGGTGCTCACCACTCAGGAAGAGATAGCAACCGCTAGCGGCCGGCAACAGCAGAGTGGCGTCGCCGGGGCGGTTACAATCCCACCATTACCACCGTATCATGCCCGCTCGCCACACATCCTCATTAGCACTAGAATAGGCAGCAGATAAAGCACGAAGAAACGTGACTATACAATACTCATATACTCACCACTAGGGTAGAGATAGCAACCGCTAGCCGCCGCCACCAGCAGAGAAAATAGCGTCGCGCGGACGGTCACCATCCTTCCACCGTTCCGTCCCCGCGCCACTCGTCCATCACGCATCCTCCTCTCGCATCATTACCTATTAGTGCAGTAGATATAAAAAGGTAAAGCATGGAACAAGCAGTCAAAAAGATCTACATCTGACTGTTATCGATCGTTCAATCCACAGAGAAGCGTCCAACTTCACATAAATACCGCACACTGAGTAGTGGGGCGCGTCTACGTGCATTAAACGATCTTTATCATGAGCGTACTGCTGAGTACTTTAGTAAAACATTGTAGTCTTTGCTGCTGAGCTGCTGCGGGGGAAATATTATCGCCTTTTAGGCTTCTATGAAACCGTTCTATTTCGCCGTTAGAAAAGAACCGAGGATGTTTCGATAATTTTGACACTTTCGCCCGTGAAAAAGTTACAAATTTTTAATCAGTTGCTACTACCATTTAATTCATAATTGGGTCAAAGAATTATAATGCACGATATTAAAATTATAATGCACTCGCTTCTGTCGATCGATAGAGCTTTGTTTTTGTTAGTGGCAATTTAATTAACGATAGAACAACCTATAAATAATGCGCGATGACTAGTGCAACAAAATAGGGCAGTAGATACCATAGGTAACGTAAACGCCTAACAGCAAAAGTTGGTACAATAAAGATAAAAATAAATATAAACAGTTACTTACCCACAATGTAGTCCAACTTGAAATGGCAATGGTGACAATAACTTCGCCTGAAAGGCGAGGTGCGACTGGGGCTCGACTGAATGAGCTCTGCACATGCGCAGTGGAGGAGATCCTTTATAATAAATGGAACTGCATATAAATCCACCTATTTCTGGATTCCGTACAAAGGTAGGTTATCCTCTACTGTAGATACCTTTAATAAAAAGGAATGCACCGTACCGTAAGTATTTTTTTACCTAGTAACTATTCTACCTACTTCCGAAAAACTCCGGCAAATAGGCATTTTACAGTACAGATAGGTACATTACCTACGCATATAATGGAACAGAAAGAGGGACTTTCCTGAAAGTATGTTTTCATTTTAAATGTTGTACTTACAATCGAATTTAATCATCAGAAGCTTGTGTTAAAAGAAAAAATACCGAATAGTTAAAATAATACATTTCTTATCTAATATTAGTCACAACCCTGTAACGCTTTATTTACATTTTGAAGTCACAGCTTGTAAAATAGGGTTGAAGCTGAAACAGCTGTTTTGTTTAAAATTGATGTCTAACCTTTTAGGCGCTCCTTCAAATACAAACGCTGTCACACACGCCATGACATGGGAATGTCAAACGCGAAGTTGTAGCATATAGAAGTGCACGTAGGTTGATATCGCATTGGACGCCCTGATAGACATATGCGTCGTTGGTGTCGAAAACGTTAAGAAGCTGTATCTCGAAAACGGTTGAATATTAACATGGTTTATGAACATAACTAGATCTCTATTTGCAGGAAAGCCCCTCGGTCTGTTTCATCCTGTATTTTACCCTGTTACAAATCTCGACAGACACGACAGGTTTTGAGTCGCAGCAATATACTTAATTTTATCGAGTTCTACCATGTTCGCGCTCATGCTACCGTGTTCGCCTTACATTATGTTATCCCAAACCCGACTAGTTTTATTTCCTCCGCCAATTTTGACTCTTCTTCACACAGCTTTTTCGCCAAAGTAACCAGAGAGGGCAGAGAGAGGTCTCCTCGTTCTATGGTGCCTCTCCACCAGAGATGTACTATGCAGCTATGCTGCCAGGATGTGAAAGCTTGTGTGCGTCAGAATGACTGACCAAAATGGCGGATCAATGTTAGACTACCATCAGCATGAAATGGGTAGTAAATCATAGTATATAGAAAGTTGCAAATAAGGGGTCCAACCCCCACATAATAAATGTTGGCAGTCATCCTGACGTCAGAATGACTGCCCACTTTATTAAATATATATATATATATATATATATATATATATCTTTAAACTTAGGTAGCAAATATGTCAACATAGGTAGTAAATAGTAGCAAATAGGTAGTGAATGCTGATGGTAGTCTAACATTGATCTGCCATTTTGGTCAGTCATTCTGACGCACACGAAAGCTTTACGTTTTCAGTAGCGCTATACTATGTGGAACAATGAATGATTGGCGCATCCTTAGCAAACATAGAATAACACATCTGTGGTGGAAAGGCACCCTTATTCCAAAGACTTAAGGCCAAGCTTATGCCAGCTAGGCTAGCCTGGCTCAGGCCAAATTTTGTTTTTAGCCTTTTGGACATAGTTTTTCTCCAATATTTGCACCCCCGGTACGATGCAATGGCATGAGAATAACTTTTTGCGTTTGAAGTTGCTCGCAGTAGGGGTTAATTGTTTAACGCCTTGAACGCCGACGTCATCCACAGACGTCATGAGCTGTCGCGTCCAACAATGATATCGAAGTTTCAATTACTAATATTTAAAATTTAAAATATAAGCGGCACGAATTGATTGCGGGCGAAGAACGCCTGTTAAAAAGAAGAAAAACGCAATTAACTTTAATATGTTTATTATCATGGTTTATACCATTAAGACGTTTTGACGCTCTTATTACATTAAATTGCATGTAACAGAGAATAAGACTTTACATAATGTATAAAAATAGGACTGTATGAGCCCCAATGGGACTCGAAAATGCATGTAGAACGCGAAACGAATGTACAAAAAAAAACACTCTTTCCTGCCCACTGCTAAAATGCAATGACAAAGTTTATGTGCCCCTTTCATCAAGCTATATATTCTGAAATTGCACATGATTTTGAATAATATGCAAGCTTACTAACAATCGCTAATTTTGTACAATCACTATGAACTATATCACCTGTGTTTCTGTCTAATTAAAAATATAAGAATATCGTGATAAGGCATCAAATAAATAGATAATCAGATTACAGTAAAATATTTTAAAGCGATAAAATCGGCAACAAAAATTGAAGTAATATAAAAAAATCAATGGTATTCATCTATAATCTGTACATTAACAATCAATCCACAGATTCAGTAATAAATAAATTTACTATACAGTCTCACTTACAAAACACAGTCAATGTAATATTCAAAGTTCATTCATAAACGATGCGCTCCGCTTATCACATAGATAAAAACCACAGCACTATTTGTCACTTACACTTTACAGTTTCACTCAGCCGTACGCGGGAAAAGATACTAATCTCTAATTAAAACTATAATGTACACTATATTTACAAAGTATCAGTGATGTGGTGAGTTTAAGTGGGGGGCGCGCGGCGGTCATAGTCCCTTCTGTAGACCTCGCGTTCGTAGTCACGTTCCTCGTAGTACTCGGACTGCGAGTAACCGCGCCAGTCTTCGGGGTAGGAGCGCACGGGCGGAAAGCCCATGCCGCTGGGCATTGCCGCGCCGTCGTAGTAGCCGCCATAGCTGCCCGCCATGCCGCCGTACCCGTACCTACTAATTATTACACGGCATTACAATATCATCGATCAAATATTATATTTATAAACTGACATACATTTGTCTGTCACTTCGTCCGCGTCGAACTCGTTTAAATCGCACACGCACAAATCATCATGGGCATTGTTTTCAAAGTGCAAATTCCAAAAGTGAAGATCGTTTTCAATTTCGAGACTTCAAATATTTTATTTTCTAGTAATTCACCGGCCGGGGGAACGATCATCGATACTTCAATGTAAACATTAAGATGCAGCCACAGATACATAGGGGCTACCGCGAACTGAAAACGAACGAAGTTCTAATATCTCCCTCTCTGCCGCACGAATCAGCAAGTGCGACAGAGGAAGATATTCGAACTTCGTTCGTTTTCGTTTCCCGGTAGCCCGTCAGGTTTCTTAATATAGGCCATTTGCTTATCATTTCTGAACATATACACGACTGCTTTAGCCTAGTTCGTAGTGACCCTGCCTACGAAGCTGGAGGTCCCGGGTTCGGATCCCGGTCAGGGCATTTATTTGTGTGATGAGCATGAATATTTGTTCTTGGATATTTTCTATGTATTAAGTACATACGAGGGTGAATTGAAAAGTTCTGAGCCTGAGGTTGAACTTCAAATTAAAAAGAAAAAATAATACTGGCACGTTATACTCACAGGTTTTTTAATCATAATGCATCGTCTTTTGTTTTTTTGCTGTCACTTTTGTAAAATTTATGATCGAATTAGTAAAGAAGGTTCGCGATTTTCTTAGCAATGGATAAAATTGAGCATCGTTCCGTCATAAAATACTTGCAAAAAAAAGGGTTAACGCCCAAACAAATTTATGAAGATATGTGCCAGACTTTAGGGAAATTCGCACCATCGTATGCCACTGTAAAAAGATGGGCAGCGGATTTCAAACGTGGCAGAGAAGCAGTTCAAGATGAACCTAGGAGTGGCCGGCCGTTAACAGCCACTACAGATGAAAATGTCCATAAAATACTAGACATGGTTATGAACGACAGGAGGTTGAAGATCGCGGAGATAGCGGACGCAATAGGGATATCTTACGAACGAGTGCAAAACATAATCACCAACGATCTTGGATTTTCTAAGGTCTCTGCCAGATGGGTACCTAGGCTGCTTTCAGCGGAAAATAAACGCACCCGTCACACAGTGTCACAAGATTGTTTGGACTTGTTTAGAAGTGATCCGCAAGACTTTACTAACCGATTTGTGACTATGGACGAAACTTGGGTCCACCACAATACACCGGAGTCAAAAATACAATCCAAGCAATGGAAAAGGTCAGGTTCACCCCCGCCGAAAAAAGCAAAGGCCATTTTGTCCGCCAAGAAGGTAATGGCTTCAGTTTTTTGGGACTGCAGAGGGATCATAATGATCGATTATCTTGAAAAGGGTAAAACTATAAATGCTGACTATTATTGCACACTCTTACAGCGTTTACGTGAAGAAATTAAGACGAAAAGGCCTGGTATGTTGTCTAAAAAAGTTTTGTTCCACCAAGACAACGCTCCTGTCCATACTGCGGCAAAATCAATCGCACAAATACAGAATTGTGGGTTTGAATTGTTGCCGCATCCGCCTTATTCGCCAGACTTGGCCCCATCCGACTATTTTCTTTTCCCTAATCTAAAAAAACACATAGCGGGGCGAAAATTCAAGACGGATATCGAGGTGCAAGAAGCCGTAACTGAATATTTTGATGACCTGGAAGAATCATTTTTTTTACAAGGAATCCTAAAGTTAGAATCAAGATGGCAAAAGTGTTGTGATCTTTCAGGAGACTATGTAGAAAAATAAAATTGTTATATATCCATAAGTCTTTAATTTATAGGTCAGGCTCAGAACTTTTCAATTCACCCTCGTATTTATCTACACAGGTAATGTATATCGTCGCCTAGTACAAGCTTCGCTTACTCTGGGACTAGGTCGATTTGTGAAGATTGTCCACAAATATATTTTTTATTTATATTGTAAGGAAGTTATGATGTGGATATACATAAAATAACATTAATAACGCGAATAAAAGCGATTAATGTTATCTTTATACATCTGTTCAAGCATTTAAATAAAACAAGTTCTAACTCTTCTCTCTTCCAGGCATAGTAATTTTTAACGACCACATATGTATCAATAGAATTTTATCTTACTTCTCCGATTTAAGCCGTGGTCTCCCGGCGAAAAAAATAAACAATAGCATTCTTTTGTAATGAGCCCGAGGTCCCGATATCCATTAAAATGTAAACGGTATCGATTTTCCTACTTATGCACCTGAGCTAAGCTGTTTCCATACAAGTTACTTTAACATGGCGGAAGCTGCCTACTATTAGTTCCACAGCAGAACAATTTCCTCATAGCTACGTTACGTCTAACGGTTCATAATTTATAGTCTGTAGATCATATAGGTACAGCAAGGATGTAATTTGACTTTGAAATCCTCGACTCATCATCTGATCATCTTATTGGTGACCTATTATTTTAATTATTTATAACTAATATTCGACCGGTTTTCTGTTGGGCCATCAGGCGAAATCTACCATCGAATAATTCATAAGAGTATATCGCTGTCGACTGTCAAATCTGACTACCTAATATAGAAAAGTCCAAACTACTTATTGGTTCGATCAACTTTTCCTTGTTGTTATTTTGTCCCGTCAGCAAAGAGTAACGGTTAAAAAAATTTTTATGTACTTCTCGCATGCTCAAGACCCACGTCAAAACGGGTTTGTAATCATAGTTAAAACTCATTTGGTAGATTTAAATTATGTAAAATCACAGTTTCAAAGAGTGACTCAGGAGACCCAACCATCGTAACGCTAACGAACAACAATAAATAGTTGATCTTCCCTTATGTCAACATATTGTATAGTTACCTCCTCTTATCATGTGGGCGCGGGTTCCGGTCCCCGCGGTACTGCCTGGGGCCGGGATAAGCGGGCGGCGTCCAGCCGGGATGCGCCGGATGCGCGGGATGCGCCGGATGCGCAGGATGCGCGGGATGCGCGGTGTGCTCGGCGTGTGGATGCGCCAGCGGGTACGCGGGCCGCGGCCGCGACACGCCGCCACTGTCCCGCCGCGTCCGCGACCGATCACGGTCCCGCTCCCGCTCTCTGTCCCTGTCCCGATCGCGGTCCCGCTCCCGTTCCCTGTCTCGCTCTCGCTCCGATCGACTACGCTCTCTGTAGGTCAAATCATCGCGCTTCAGGCTCCTATCCTTGCTCGAGTGCTTGTGTTTATGTCTGCAGGGATGTAGAAAAGCGAGATGGCGATGAAAGTACAAGGAGTAGTAAAAACTGTGAGGTTAGTTTACAGACTAAAATGAAGTGGATCAAAAGAAATGGATGCGTGACGAGTGAGCGCTACACGTATTTCAGTAAAATGAGTCTGATAATGATAACTACAGCTCTATGACGCTATATAGTAATTACCTCTCATGACGTTTACTTTCGTTGGGTTCTGGATCACATTCGCCTTCTTCTAGTTTTCTTTTAACACCAGATGTATGTGGTATCTTTTCGTTCGTCTTATTAGATCTATTTTTCTCTATCTTAGGCCTTTTCTCTTTCTTTACATTGTTTTCGTCATTTTTAGCCTCTTTATTGTTCTTTACATGGTTGTTAGCATTTTGATTATTTTTTATCTGAAAAAAAAAAAACAGTGTCTTAGCTTACAACCTGAAATAGAAATTTAATGTTTCTTCGTTTTTAATAATGAATATATATTTCTCACCTTCATATTTTCTTTGTGTTTCGCATCTTTCTTTTGTTTGGTAGGAGTATCTGATTTCTTGAGACCATACTTATACAATTTATACAGCTGTTTTGCATCAAAATTTGTAAATTTTGACACAAAATACCAGAGATTACTTCTCCATTCTACTTTCTTTTCAGGATCTGGATATTCTTCTAAACATATGTCTATTTGACTGCCTATTTGAGTTAAACACGTTCTGGTTCTAGTAACTTGTTCCGATTCTGACAATGTTTGATCTGGGTTATCTAGTGCTCTTAGAGCTTTCTTTACAGGTCTCATTTTCTCTTTACACTGAAAAACAAAAAAAATGCGGTTAAGGAATACTTTACAAGTTAAATATTACTAAACTAGATTAAATTTATATAAGTCACACGAGAATTAACTGATAAATATTACAATTATTAACCTCTTCAAAGACTGCAGGGTCGAGATCACCTAAAACTTCTAAAGCAAGTGGTTCGTGATTAGCAGTGAAATGCATGGGTCCTCCTGCAGGCTTTTTACGACCCTTAACTTTGTCTCCTTTTGTCCGATCTTTTTCACCTTTTTTAGATCGCTTCTTGTTCTTATGCTTTTTGTCATTTGCTTCATCATGTGATACTTCTTCCTTCGTTTTATTCTAGAACAACAGAATATAACAAATATAATAAGCATGTCCTCCTAGTCCTACTAAGATGCATTAGATGCTTTTAGACGTGGTTTAGACAAGTTTTGTGGAACTCAGAAAGGGTGAGCTGTTTAGGGAGCCTGCATAACATGGCCATACCCTTAACGGCAGTTGTCCCAATTTAATTACTAAAGAAATGATTTTGTTTAGGTTACCATTCTGTTATGAGTTTCATCTCCCAATTAAAACGAACACAAGTGAATTAGAATCTACAGAATGTGCTTGGTTTTGTTTTGTTTAAATGTTACGTATTTTCTAGGTGTATCCATCCATTTAAATATCTATACATGTCATCAATGACATACGAATAGCACACCCTTTTCTAGCTCTAGCTGTCACTGGATTATCTAACGATAACTAACCTTATCTGTTTTGTCATTTCTATTTTTATTTCCTTTTTTCTCATCTGTAGAACTTATATCATCCTCTACAATATCCTTAGTGACTGGTTCTTTATTGCCCCGTTTCATACGCGGCTTTCTTTGTTTTTGCTTCCCGTTTTTCTGATCAAGAAGTTTTTTGATAAGTTTCAGCAAATATTCTGCTCTGGACTGTAAATGCTTAGCTTGAGGTTTCTTGTCTTCATTGGTCAAGATTTTCTCGCCAATCTCGAAAGAAGAATCCATTTTGATAGCTTCCCAAGAGCCCATTCCGTATTGATAAATACCAGCGAGCAATTTAGAGTCATCTGCTACAGTCCATTCAACATCGAAATTAACCGACCTTGTCCTAAAAAAGTATCAAGAATTAAAACATATAATAAATCGTGATCACACTTATTGTAGGCAAGCAGTATATTAAACACAAACCTGAAATCTAATTGCCATTTTAACCTTTCTTCTTTAGTCTCTGGCAGGAATCCGTCTAAAGGAGCAAGTTCGTCTTGGCAAGCTGCCATTGTTTTAGCATTTACAGGTACACCTCCGAGTTTGAACGTTTTTCGAGCATTCTTGCGCCCGTCGCTTTGTTCGTCTGAAACAAAATATATATAAATATCATGTGGCAAGACAATTGTAGGATATCAATTTGAAGGTTAGATAGGTGAGAGATGACAGGTTAGACAGGTGTCAGTTTTCTTACAGTATGCATTCAATAATTATTAATATTCAGTGTATTTACGACTCAACCAATGAACAAGCATGAGTGTTGCAATATAAACGGTAATATGTTTTACAAGGTAAACTGAAAATAGGTCCAGACAAGGGATGAATAATGTCTAATTTGAGAAAGTTTTACGTACTTGCAGGTTCTGAGGTATCATTTAAGACAGCCTTACACCTCTCTTGAAGTATCTCGCCTAATTTCTTTAAATCAGCTAATGGTTTTTCTTGGAGTTCTGCGTCACATGCTATACTGTCAAGATGTTTTAGCGGAGCAGAAAATTTCTTGTAACTCTTTACGAATCTGCGTATCTGTAAAATAATACATGCTTATCACTTATCAGGCAGTGACAATCTTGTAAGGTGAACTAAACAAGGCCTATGCTCTAGAGACATCAAGGCGGAATAAACTAAGAATCAGCTGCAATGACGTCTGAATAATGCTCATGAAATTAAGAACGCTGAAATCTACGAAGCTGTCTGGGGATGTTTATACGCAAAAATTGACAAACATATTTTGATGAGACTTTTTAGTAACATCATCGCACGGAAGACAAAGACTACATTAGAATCACATGTATAGTTATAATTAATGTGTAAGCTTAATGCTTAAATGCAAGTTTTTTTTTCTTTTTCCATAAAAACTCGATATTTGGTTTGATATGCTGTTGTAAGTTTTTGTTACGAAAATGTGTGAATATAAAAAAGAAGTTTTTTTCATACATCATAAAAATGTACAAATATTGCTTATTTACATGTGAAATATAACTTAATACTCATGGGTAGAAATATATTGTAGGAAGAAAATAATTACTTTACTAAGGTCGCCAAAAACACCGATCAAAAAATCTCAATTTTTGAATCCATAAAAAACATTGTTTGAAATTACCGGGATTTAGTTTATAAACCAATGTCTTAATATGAAAATATATTAAATATCCTTGTAAAATGAATCGCAATATTATTATAAGTATTCCGACTTTTAAATAAATCTTGAATTCTTTGTTATGTAAGCTGCATCTTACATCATGCATTTAACGGTTCTTAGAGCACATGTATCACAAGACCGGAATTAGTTTACACTCGGAATAGCACTTTGTTTCATATACACTTTGACGTAAGTATATGAAAAAACTGTCACCTCTAATACTATTCTAATCGTGGCTAGGTAATAGCTACCTCTTGATCAGTAAATCCTTTGATTTTCTCTCTGTGTGACGCGGGCGGACGCCCTCGCTTTCGCGGCCGGTCATCGTCAGCGCTGGCATCGCCTTCAGAAGCGTAACTGTCATCAGCCTCTCCTTCCGCGTCGCCTTCACCGCCCTCGCCTGAGGCTCGACCAGCCCGCTTTCGATTACGTCCTGTAAAAGTTATTTAATGAACAATTCTCAATAGAAATTTCCCAATACACGAGAGGTGTTCATAAAGTAATGAGAATGATAAAGACACAAATAACTTATTTTACTTTATTTTTCGATACAGTCACCTCTCTTATTATCCTTTTTCTAAACTTAAAATTCCCTTTTAAAAAAAATCTTTCTTGACCCCTTAAAAATTCCTGTACTGCGCCGATCACGGCGTCATCATCTTCTGGCCTCTAAGGTGCTCTTTTAACCGCTGTAATAAATAAAAATCGCTAGGAGCGAGGTCTGGTGAATATGGCAGATGTTCCATCAATTCAAAGCCAGCATCATTGATGGCAGCCATCGTTACTCTCGACTTATATGCGGGGGCATTTTCTTGGTGAAACAAAACACCTTTGGAAAGTTTGCCTCGACGTTCCTCGCATATCACTTCACGCATTTTTTTGATTGTTCGTCATATAAATTCCCCGTAATTGTAGCTCCATGATCTAGGTATTCAATCATAATCACCCCTTGGCTACCCCAGAAATGAGAGCCCACGACTTTACCGGCGGATGGGATTGCCTTAAATTTCTTCGGAGTCGGAGATGATGGCCTCTTCCAACTCATGGACTGTTGCTTAGTTTCTGGGTCGTAATGATGATGCCAAGTTTCGTCCATAGTTACAAATCAAACCAAAAATCGGTCAAGATCTTGTTGTAACAAGTCCAAACAGCTTTGTGAAACCCGCAGTCTGGTTTGTTTCTGTGACTGTCCGTAAGCATTTTAGGTACCCAGCGTGCTGATACCTTTTTCATGCCCAAATGGTCATGTATAATATTACGGATACTCCCTAACGAAATCTTCACTTCTTCGGCTATATAACGAACAGTAATACGACGGTCCATTAAAATTATTTTCTCAATTTTTTTGATCATTTGTTCGGTTACTGTTGTGATCGGTCGCCCTGAGCGTCGGTCGTCTTTGGTGGATCTTCCTCTTTTAAATTTAATTTCCGTAAAATAAGAAGGAACGTGAACCCCTGTTTCTCTCAAATCCAAATTAACCTGCTCCATAGTCAAATTTTTCAAGCAAAGATATTTAATAACTGCACGAACTTCAATTTCTCCATTTTTGCCATTTGGTCCCGACTAGTGATGTGCCGTAGGAATATTCCCGGGAATGGGAATATTCCCAGGAATATTCCCAAAACGGGAATATTCCCAGGAATATTCCCAAAATGGGAATATTGCAATACAGATTGGGCATTTTTTTTTTAAATTAAAGTTAGTTAATAATGAAGTACTCAGCAGAATTAAATGACTTTTGCCAAAAACCTCGTGTTATACCTACTAGATACACGTACATTCATGTTTTATATAATAAAATTTAAGGTTTTATTTCGATCACAAAATCGATTCTCTTTTTGCGATAGATACCGTTTCTGAGTATTATGTTTGTCTCTTTCTTTCAATGGCTGTCTCCCTTCCTCTAAAAAGATAAAACGTGTTGCACTTGTTCAGTCTTCTAACGTATCTGGTGATATCAACACGTGTACGCGATAATAAAAAATTGTCACATTCGTCTTAGCATTTATATCGTAATAAGTACTGCACCGTTACAAAAACCAAAGTACATGATGATTTGTATAGTTACTGCTAATAAAAAAATATTGTCTAAAAAAAATTATTCAACTTTCCTAGCAACTATGGGAATATACCCCGGGAACATTGGGAATATACTTTCGCAAGTGAGTTACACTGTTTAATGTCTCAGTAAATACTTAAATGAATAAAGTTTTGATATAATCCTCAATCACACAATATGTAAACCTATACACTTTCAAAACTCCCCAATGTTCCCTTTGTGTGGGAATATTCCCGGGAATTTTCCCACTTAGGGAATATTAGTGAATATTCCCGGGAACGGCACATCATTAGTCCCGACACAACAATTAATGTTTTCTATTAAAAAAAACAAACGACTGACAAATTATTATTTTTTATTTATCATAACAATTAAATGGGCTATGCCTGCCACTACTTTTTTATTTCCTTACTAAAGAGTTTATTTGTCATTCTCATTACTTATTGAACACCCCTCATAGATTGCATTAGCATCCGAGTGTTTGTGTTAATGTTTAAAGAGCATTTAAAGTTAAAAGAGCTTAAAATGGAACTTACTACTTTCTGCACTATTGCTTTGTAAATTCTTCCTTCGAGGTGGTAAGTACAAATCTTCCATTTCTTTGTTCTTTTCTTCCTCAGCAATGGTTTTTCTTACATTTTCGGGAATTATATCATCCTACAAAAAATAATTACAATTGTTATACTTATGATCTAGTGTGTTTCATCAAATTCAGTTGTCAGGTCCTTATTTGTATTTTATATATCATTTGGTTCATACCCAATCTTTGCTTTCCTCTTCTGTAGATTCTTTCTTGACTTCCATGACTGCTTTCTCTTCATCAAAAGCAAAACTTGCAACTTTGAATGCTGACAAAAGCTCATCTCCAACCATTGCAGGACCTTCGTCGCGGGTTTCAGCGCGTTGCAAAATCTCATCAATATCACACTAAAACCGAAAGTTAAGACTGTAGAAAAAATAACAATGTAACACATATCTCACGATTTAAAACTACAACTTACGACAGGCTCCTCGTCATTTTCATCATCATCGTTTTTGAACAGTTCCTCTGCGCCAAACTTCAGTATCGCATTTAAATCCTCCTTATTGAACGGATTATTCGCCGTCGTACCAGAAGAATCGCGTTTATTTAGGACAGTTCTGCCAGTCGTGTCCATTCTCTGAATGACGAGATGATCTAGCACCATTTTTCGCTTCGCGCGTTCAACGATATCCTCTTCTACTGATCGCGCGGTGACTAATCGGTAAATATTTACCTGTATGCAAACATTTTTATGTAACATTATGGTATATATTTAATTTTTACAAATAATTTTCCAATTAAAGCAAGGCAGCACCTTGTTTTAAAAGTATAATTACCTGATTCTTTTGACCAATTCTATGTGCACGAGCTTGAGCTTGCAAGTCATTTTGTGGATTCCAGTCAGAATCAAATATTATCACAGTGTCAGCCGTAGCCAAATTAATACCTAAGCCTCCAGCTCTTGTTGAAAGGAGGAAGCAAAAATCGGTGGAACCTTCAGCATTGAAGTGATCAAGAGCCTGCTTCCTAATTTCACCTTTAATGCTGCCATCTAGTCGTTGAAATGGAAAGTGCCTTCTTTGCAAATACTCTGCCAAGATGTCCAACATTCGCACCATTTGTGAAAATATTAACACCCGGTGCCCAGTCTCTTTTAATCTACATAGCAGTTTATCTAGAAGGAGCAGTTTTCCTGATCCTCTTAATAATTTCTGTAATAAAAAATATATTTGTTACCCATAGGGATTAATTTATAAGTATATCAGAATGCACATCTTTTTTTAATTATCTTACCTCAACAGCATCTGTGGTAGCAAGTGACGCTCTAGATTCGAAATCCTCAGGTTTCGTCAAAAGAGCATGGTTGCAGCATTTCTTCAGTTCTATCACAATATTGATGAACGTGTTTATTGAACCCTTGACGCCTTTCCGCAATGCACTGTAATTCTTCGTTAGTATCCATTTGTAGTATTGTTTTTGTATAGAGGTCATTTCGACCCTCAATATCTGTTCTACTTTAGCAGGCAATGACTTCTCCACGTCTTTTTTCTGCCGTCGGAGAATAAAAGGTTCTAATTGCTTATGTAATTTTTCATAACCTTTTGTAGCGGCGTCTTCATGATCTTTTTCAAAATCTTCCCATGATTCAAACCTAAATATACAAAATCCAATTTTAGCATACATTCTGATCCATTTTATTGTAAATTTAGTCTAGGTAAATAACTTTACTTACTTGTAAGGCATTATGAAGTGTAGAAGGGCCCATAACTCCTTTAAGGAGTTTTGTAATGGAGTACCTGTGACTAGTAGCCTGTGATTTGTGTCAAATTCTTTTAATGCTTTGTACAATAATGAATCATCATTTTTTAATCTGTGGGCCTCATCTACTAATAAGCATGCCCAACTAAATGATCTCAAGAACTGCCTGTCTTTGAGCAATATTTCATATGTGGTAAGAATGGCATTGAATTTTAATCTCTTAGAAGGGTGAAAACTCCATTCAAACTGCCTGATCTACAAACAAGAATACCTTAAATAAATTTAAATTACTGTTTGTGACTAATATTTTTTAAATAATATTTATACGTTAAGATTTTTAAAATTATAATTACATGCTATAAATTATACTAATTTCTTACAATGTCTCTGCTTGTGACATCACCAATGTAAGTGACAACATTGATATCAGGTGCCCACTGTTGAAACTCTCTTTGCCATGCTGTCATAGTACTTAGTGGTACAACACAAAGGAATGGTCCATACAGTTGTTGGGATTTAAATAGGTAATATAGGAAGGATATTGTCTGGAAGAGAAAAATGACGTTATTCTTACATTTCCGGTCCTTCAAATAGCAGCAAGATGACTGCAAATATTTAAATACCTGAATAGTTTTTCCTAAGCCCATTTCATCTGCTAAAATTACAGAGTTGTCTTTACACCAGGAATGTATTAACCAGTTTAATCCATCCATTTGATAGTCTCTTAGACAATAGGACTGTAAAAAAATAATTAATTAGTTAAAACACTATTTATACAAGATTACATTATTTACGTAATTACATTATTTATTTATTTCGTAGTATAAGATATAATGATTTACATATTATGTACCTGATCAGAGCCCAAATAGTCTGGTTGTGATTTGACTTGATGAAACTTGGGCCTTCTTCTTAAAACAGGACAATGTCTCGAGGGAGTAGTGTTAGCAGCTTCTCTGGCCTTAAACTGTTCTACTTGAACCGGCCACTTTCTCTCGATCAGAGCAGAATCCTCCCACGTCGCATCAGCATATGGAAGAGATTCCCATTTACAAAAATATTCGCGAGCGGTCCCACCACCTTCTATTTCTCTTGTCTGCTCAGCTACAATCAAAATACATAGAATATATGTAGAGTGAAACAGTAGACAAACTGGAATGGAGGAAATTACATTTTTTTAGCGAAGACACCAATCATCACCCTTATAGGTTGATTCTTCCTTTCTCGTGATAGTACATCTAAAGTGGATCTATGTACAGTCAGCATAGATTTAATCATGTTGGCTAACAAAGTTATGTCTACATCTAACCTTGCAAGAATATTGAATACCCCTGACTGATATTGCCCCACCCCCCAATCCAAATAAGTGCTCCTTATGACCTAATTTACTTTGTTAAATGCTCTACCAATTACTAAATGACTGTCATGTGTATTGAAGTGTAAAGTAAAACAATGAGATATAATTACCTATAATTCGTTCCACATTGTTATAAGTCTTCACTAATTCTTGTTGTAATTCAGATTGGCATTCATAATAATCAATATCTTCTGGCCCGGCTTGTTTTCTCCACCAAGATAATTCTGCCTCTTTTTTAATATAGTTTTCTAATTTCTTAAGGCCCTTAACTTTTTGTTCAGCTAGTGATTTTTCTGATTCCCATGTATTATGTATATGAGACCAACCCTTCCATTTGATCAGGTACTGTGGTTCTGTCGAGTCTTCATCAGTAGGGTCACACCCTTCATTAGGATCTCCATTCTCCTCTATATAGTATATTGTAGTCACATTCCCAGTGACTGCACAATGATAAGAAGACATTAGCTAAAATTTAACATGGATATTTGCACCTAAATGCAAATTACAACTCACTAATGTATGATGTAGTATAATTAAAATTTAAAAATAGTAAAAAATCTTAAGTGTAAATATTACCTCCTTTCTTTCCTCTTCTAATCCCTAAAACTCTTTCAATAGTTTCACTGTGTTCTTCTAATTCTGGTTCAGCTTCACCATCACCTTCACCTTCAACTGGATCCAAAAGATCTGATGAGTCTGTTTGTTCATCACTAGCTTCCTTATAACTAACTGCTGCACCTGCTCGTCGTGTTGCCGCGCGACTGTTACAAAATCGAAGCTATTAATTATATTTAAATAAAAATACACAGAAATAAAATAAAAAAATGTATTACCTCTGTGATTCTTCATCAGAGCCTTCCGTACTTTCTTCATCTTCACTGGACAATCTTCTTCTCCTTGCTGGTTTCTTTTTTCTGAGGGGTACACTTCTTTGGCCTGGTCGCTTGGAAGGTGGGGGAGGTGATCCTTTCATGTCACTATCACTATCTGATGAGTCTGAATTCCATGAGTCACTAAAACAAAATGTAAAATTTAAACATTTATTTACAAAACAATAAAAATTTATGGACGAAAATGAAGATACACACCTTCGTTTTCTGCTCTTTCTATTGTGACTTTGTCCCTTATCACTGGAATCACTATCTGCTACTTTAAGTCTGTCAGGCTTCTTCCGAGATCTGGCTGATCTTCTAATGCCATAAATATCTGGATTATCTTCCCAGAATTCAGAATTCACCTTTCCATGATTATTAGTTTTAGATTTGGAGTGAAAATCATCAGAAGAGTCTTTATCAGTATGATGTTCTGATTTTGAAGAATTAGCATTGCTGTTTTTAGGTGATGATTTTGAATAATCACTGTGATGGCCATCATGCGCTGATGACTTCTCAGATCCTGATCTCTCTCCTGATCCAGACCCTGACGAACTAGAGCCACTATCACTGTCAATTAAGTATTATTGTATTATTATGTTCTTAAATAGGATTATAAAATAAGAAAATATTACAAACAAGCATTATTATACCTGTCACTTCCGGAGCCAGACCCACTTGAATCAGTTTTGTCACCCTTCTCACTTGTTGAATCACTACCCGATTCTTTCATTGAGCCATTCTATGAAAACATTACAAAATTAAATTAATCTTCCTTGTGACAGCTGTAGTAAAGGATTTGAAATGTGTGAAGTTCTATTAAATTACTTAATTCCAATGACTTAGGGATGTCATGCCAATTATCACAAAACAAAGTAGGTATGTAAAAATAATCCACAAATTCTAATCCGTAGGCTTTGTCAAGCGACTATAACAGCATTTGACAAAAGCTCTTGGTTGCCGAAGATTTTAAATATACAATGTGTATCTTTTATCTAATACGAGTAAATGTAAATCTTGTATTGTCAATATATATAGAAAAGGTACTATTATAATATCACTAACAACAGAATATATGAAAAACACTGAGATTATAATTATTTAAACAATGAAATTTATAGACCCCATTTAACAGGTATAATGGTTCAACTAAAGTCTGCGAACACTCTCCGCAGTGTTCAGAAAACAGACTGGTTGTATGGACTTTCTGTTTTGCACAATAAAATCCACTATAATATAATTATCACCCAAAAACATGAAAACGGCACAGAAATACATGAAAATAAACAAAGTGCACATAAGTATAACCTCACAGTATTTATATATTAGCCAAAAATTGTATGTTTTCAATGTAAATGTGGTTTCTTTTCACTGATTTAGTTTCCCACTGCACCACACAAAGTAGGGTATTTTAAGCACATTATAGAGACTAAGATGAAGCATACTATTGAAACATAACCTCAATAGCCTATATTTACATGGACACACAATATGAAGACCAATTTTCAAAAGCAAATTGCAAAAAGGGACCCTTTTCTAATTCCATTTTTATTAGCCTGTATAGAAGGATTACGTAACAAAGAATAAGTGGAGATACAATATTACGCTGGATAACAACATTTTCATACATAAAAACAAGGAAATCTATTGTAAACAATCACAAAAACCCTTAAAACTGAAATTACGTCTTAAAAAATCGGCCTCAATCTGGGCCACACCCAAGACTTCTAGAAGTTTCCACGAATATAGAAAATACAAAAATTTAAATCAATTAAGTAAATACACCAAAACATTAATTAAATAAGCTTTAAAAACACTTACCAGGTGCATTTTGAAGAAAATACGTTGAATTCACTATTACTAAGAAAATTTATAAAGGAAACAAGTTTCAATAGGAGATTTCATTGAAAAAAAGCACGAACAATCTTAAGAAACATTGTTTTCAAACATTTTTCTATGTTAAACCAATAAAATATGAAAAATAAATTTGCAGTAAAATCTTGTCAAGCGACGCCATTTTGTCGTCGCGTGAATCTGATGACGAAGGAGTTGAAAAACCAGAAATTTATATACAGAAATTTTGTTAAAACGATGTAAACACAAGCAACGACAGCTTAAAAAATTAAAATAGAAACTTAGGAGTCGTCGGATTTGCTTCGACTACACTGGAAACGATGTGAGCACCGCACACTACCAGCGAAACTTGAAAGCTACAGCCATATTGCCATCTGTCCGCCTGCCTGGCTGGAAAATGTGGAAAAAAAATGTTCTGTGTTACCACACTTACGCAACTTCCGCTACTGGAGTATTTGTCGGGCCGGCGCTACACTTGGCCGTATTCGTTCAAATATTAGTGTTGCATCTCTTTCTTTAATATCGTTGAAAAAAGGGAAACGAATAAGCAACGGGAACACTCATAGCGAAGTGTAGTACTACCGCCATCATATTTTATAATTGGAATTGAATACAAAATGTCACAAAAGAATCTCTTAATATTATTAAATTACGCAAAGGAGAGGGTTTTTTGGTAAGGGCCTGTTCCCACTATCCGATATGATATCGGTATAGAATCCAACACCGATAAAAATGCATGAAAAACCGCCTAGTGTTCACACAATCCGTTCCGATATCTGTCATATTCCTATACATTTTTATCGTGTCGGATAAGATTCCGGATAATGTGGACACAGCCTCAAGGGTTATACCGCCTTAACCTGTCGTCTACCACGCCCGCGAATTTCCGGCCTCAATTCCGGCCTACGAGTGGGTTCGAAACTCGCGTCACGTTGCACCGTCGTCTCATCGAGTCCGCGTATTCGCGGCCTCCATCTTGTATCCTACATACAATCAGCCCGCGTATTCGCGGGCTCGCTGACCCAAGTGAATAAATGCTTTATTAAAATGTTATACGTATAGTATTCTATTGGGCGTGTGATTATTCGACCACGACGAAGTTAGCAGCAGATTGGTGACCGACCTAAACTTCACTCGTAATAGATTCAAAAAGTTTTGGCCAGTTGAAAAACGTGGTGCATGTCGCGTAGTGTATCAAGAGGAAAGTCAACAATAAAGTGTTTTTTTCTTTTACTTGTTGTATAGAAAGTGTATACTTAATGTATATTATTCGAAAGTGCATTTCATGTACTCTTAGATAATTTATAACTATAAATCTTAGTGTTTGAGTATATGACAAGAAAAATCGATTGAAAATACCCATCCCTTTTATTATAATTTTGTTCCAGTCTCGATATACTACCTGACAAAATATTGTTTTTACTATTTATAAGCAATTTTGCTATTTTATTTATGTTTTTCATTAGTATATTAACGTTACGAATAAAAAACAAACAAGATATATCTAATAATTACTTCACAACAAGATCTTGAAATTACGATATTGACGTGCGCAAAAAATGTTCTGCGCTCCGTACGTCACAGTTTTCAAGAACGAAAAAAAAAAAATTTTTACATGTAGCCCTTCAAGTAATTTACAATTATTGATAGCCTATATCTCAGAGACTCAGAATAAATAAAATATCATATAATTATAAATAAAAATCTTTATCTTTTTAGCGTTTCTTCAGACAATGCCGGAATTTTGTTCTTGTTGTGAAAGAAAGACGGTTTATATAGTGAAATATGCTGAGTATAGTATTTTCAATGCATTCAACGTGAAGTCTGTTTCATGCTCTTTAAAAAAACATAAACATTCATACTACTAAGTATAAACACTTGAGTAATACGAGCGATAACATTGGGTCAACCGGTTTGCTCGCGTCAGCTCTAGTACCGTGGGGAAATTCGAGATACATGCGGCAGCGGGCAAGCGGGGTACGCGAGGAGCAAAAATTCGGCCGTGAATAAGCGGGCTGGTCAAATAGAGGGATCAAAATTTCATAAGGTCTGCGCATAGGACAGGTTAACACCGAGCGCACACAAAGAGCGTTCTGGGGCGCTACCGCGACAACAAACGGAGTTTTCCCTCTCTGTCGCACTTGCACGTTCGGACGTAAGTGCGACAGAGAGGGAAACTTCGTTTGCTGTTCGCGGTAGCGCCCCTGAGGGGCTACCGCGAACCGAAAACGAACGAAGTTCGAATGTCTCCCTCTCTGTGGCACGTATTAGCAAGTGCGATAGAGAGGGAGATATTCGAACTTCGTTCGTTTTCAGTTCGCGGTAGCCCCTCTGGTGTGCTACCGCGACCATAAACGAAGTTTTCCCTCTCTGTCGCACTTGCAAGTTTGCAAATGAGTGCGACAGAGAGGGAAAATTTCGTTTGCGGTTCGCGGTAGCCCTTCTGCGCACACAGAGAGCGTTCTGAGGGCCTACTCCGAACTTCGTATCGTGTCATCCCTCTCACTCATGTATAACACGACAGCGAAAGGGACGGCACAATACGAAGTTCGGAGTAGGCCCTCTGGGGCGTAGCACTCCAGGAGTGCTACCGCGAACGGCATTCGCAATTTTCGCTCACTGTCGCACTTGCAAGTTTGCACATAAGTGAGACAGAGAGGGAAAACTTCGTTTGTGGTTCGCGGTAGCACCCCGGAGGGGCTACCGCGACCCGAAAACGAACGAATTTTGAATATCTCCTTCTCTGTCGCACGAACTAGCGAGAACGACAGAGAGGGAGATATTCGGACTTCGTTCGTTTCCGGTCGCGGTAGTCCCTCAGGCCGCTTGTGTCTGAATACTCTAAATGAATGTTAGGATTGTCATAGTGTACAACAGGCTGTGCTGCAGTGCGTGCCACGCTTTATGCAAGTGTGCCCGTGCAAAAACCCGACCACTTAGAGTATAAATATTTCTAGGGATGTCACTTCCGTCTTGAAAAATCGATTATTAAATAATCGATTATTTTGCTCCAAATTAAAATCGATTAAAAAACAATATATTTTTGAAGAAATAATTATCGATTTTTTAAATAATCGATTTTTTATTTATTTTTTTAATTTTTCCTATGGGGTCGGTTCCACTGTGATTATTATCATGCGAGACACTCATACCATGATCAGTATCACAAGAATGTTGACGTGTATTGCAGTTTCGTGATAATATCTCAGCAAATCTGAAGCGCTACCGCGAACCGAAAACGAACGAAGTTCGAATATCTCCCTCTCTGTCGCACTTGCTAATTCGTGCGGCAGAGAGGGAGATATTCGAACTTCGTTCGTTTTCAGTTCACGGTAGCCCATCTGGATATTTTGGAATCCGTGATACCTAAGGGGCGTGGCTTCAATATTAGCTTCATTACTAGAAATAACCTCATAACGCCAGGGTCTTTACTAGGACTTTGTAGACGTCTAATATTCTCATGATCAATGGCAGCTTACAATATTCTTTGATAACTTGTGTTACGATTAATCGGCTGTGAAAATCATAATCGTTTTTTTATCAAATCTAAATCGATTTAAAAATCGCTTATTTTTTAAATAATAATCGTATTTTTTAATAATCGATTATTTTTTGACATCCCTAAATATTTTTATAGAGATCCTACATGCATGCCACCGAGAGGGCCGGAAAAAGTTTTATGCAGATAAATTGAGAATTTGTTTAAAATGGCTGATAGACCAAGAAAATTAGCGAAACCTGGACATAATTAGATAACTGTAATTTTCTTTTTCTATGATATGAATTATTGTTAGTTCTAGTTAAAATAATAAGAATTAAACATTTTAAGGTTGCGCGTCAATGTAAAAAAAAACGAAAAACTAAATTTCATAAGTACAGCATTATAAATAACTTCGTAAAAGTACCTCTATAATGATACGACGCTTGCATCCCAGTGAAAATCAATCGGTACTGTCATTAATAAAGAAGGTTCGGTAAGTTACACATTTTCTGGCTTATCTTCTCAGGCATTATAGATAACTGTATTTCAACAATTTATTCTGAATAGTATATTATGTGTGTTGATAAATTATTAAAAATTAAATAAAAGTCTCTAGTCACAAATATTGGTAATTTTTGAAAAAGCAAAATACGTAACTACTTCAAACTTGTTTCGATCATTTTATAAAAATAAATATCCGCCATCTTTGATTTGAAAATGAGTGTCATTTTCGTAATCGGCACCCAGAGGAAGCTCGAAGATGACACCCATAACGATTTTTAAGAAAAATAAATGTCCGCCATCTTGGATTTGAAAATGCATGTCATTTTTGTAATCTGCACCCCGAGGAACCTCGAAGAAGACACCCATATCGATTTTTAAGAAAAAAAGGTCCGCCACCTTGGATTTGTAAATCCATATCATTTTAGTAATTGGCGCTTCGAGGAACCTCAAGAGTGACACCCATGTCGATAATTAAAAAAAATAAATGTCCTCCATCTTGTATTTGAAAATCCATGTCATTTTCGTAATCGGCACCCCAAGGAACCACAAAAGTCACACCCATATCGATTTTTAAGAAACATAAATGTCCGCCATCTTTGATTTGAAAATGCATGTCATTTTCGTAATCGGCACCCTGAGGAATCTCGAAAATGACACCCATACCGATTTTTAAGAAAAGAGAAAATTTGCTCCCCGCATAAACTTGGAACCTTCTTCTCGCCCCTTAAAGGAAGCAATTTGTTGTGTTTTGTTGTATTTCAACACAGAGTCTATATACGAAGTTTTAAATATCTCACTTCAATAAAGATTTGCTCTCCGTATAAACTTGAAGACCCCTTTTCACCCTATTAAGGGAGCAATTTCGAAAAACGATTAATAATTTTCACTTATAGTCTGTTTTGGCGGGAGGGGATCGAATTTTGCCAAAAACACCTCACATTAATAATGGGTGCTCCTTTATTAACAATTGGGGTTTGAATCCATTCTCAACTGGTTAAGTTATGACGACTACACTACGACGTCCATGCGCTTATTCCGCAGTGGGTAGGGCTAGAAATAAATAAAATAAAAAAAGTATAAAGTTGTGTAGCTTTAAATATATTAACCATCTCTTTAGACGACTTTTCTTTCGGTTAAAATCTTTGGGTTGAAAGTGGTCACCATAAACAAATTTTAATTCGATCAACTTCTCATTCGGAACTTTCACCCACTGTCTGCAACTGAAAAATACGAGACTTCTATATGATAAGGTAGTTATCGATATGTTACAGCCAACACTAGTATGTATACGAATAAAACTAAATTGCAAATAACGCTTCTTATTTTGCTTACATGTAACTTGCTGTGGTACATAGTATTAATAGATAATCTCCAATTAATTGCTTACCGGTCGTGATCTAAAGGAAATCTTGCCATTAATTTCCTTTTCTCGTCATCTTTTCGACCGGCACGAAAACCACAAATAACACATACCCTATAGGCTGAAATAGTCCGTGGCATGTTGAAAAAAACACTGCCTTCTTACTACATGCTTTTTCTCTTTAAATTAAGATTTCTACCATTTATAAATACCAAAATAACAAACTACAAACCATACTACGAACTGATCAACAAAGAAACAATATGGCGATCACTCAAGTTGAACGGAAGTGACCAGAGTGACATTGACATGTGACTGAGATGAATTAACTGAGGGAGCGAGATAGCAGTATCCGCCATTATTATTTGGGCAAATTCCATACAAAAGTAACATTTTGTAAATTTTGTTCCTAGTTGCGCGAGCCTGTTTGTTGTCATACAACTTCGCCTAATGGTGAGGACATGAAGCAAGGATAAGACTGGAGCCGGCAATACAAACATACACAGATGTGCGAAAGAGATGTAAGCAATCGACGATAACACACGTGGAAATGAGATACAATATGTCATCTTCTGTCCCTCATCGCTTATTATTTGTCACCGGCTTGTGACACCGAAACGACATCAATGTATTCAAGCCTATTGGCTTAATTTAAATTTGGCGCCAATGGCGACAGTATGACTAACTATGAGATGTCAGAATTGTTCTACATCAATATCAGTCTTCCGACACATCTCAATTTAGTCAGCTTATCATAAGTCCGTAGGTACCCCTTGGTGATTCGCTAATCGTCCTTCTTTCTACGAATTCTACGGGTGGGGAGGACTGACACTGACATTCGCAACGTTCGCAATAATCGCAATAATTGATGTCTATGACACTGTTGAACCAAAAAATGGGATTGGCTTTATGTTCACCGTGTTGGTTATCCAGGTACAGCATATTATTTGGCTTTAGATGATATTGCTAAAGACAAAGATAGACTAAAGTTGACTGTCAACTCTAAAATGGATCCTTTAATGTATGTATCATTACCTTATGATAACATGTACTTGACTAGAGTAACTTTCCTAAGTCTAAATAATATTTTATGCTATGGAAATGACTTTTTTCCATTATTATTTACAAGTTGTTGGAGTCTAGAGACAGTAAACTTCACATTTGAAGAATATTCATCAGTACAATTGCACTATTTGGCAGAGGCATTACCATTGTGCAAGACTATTAAAAATTTTAGACTTGTTTCCCCATATGTGAATATGACATCAATTTTAATAAGTTTGAGGAAATGTAAGACCCTCGAAAATATTCATATTGTTGACATTTGTAATGTCTCCCAATCTATCTCTCTAGCAAGAGACTTATTTAATTATTGCTCTAATTTATATTGTTTTGTTGTGGGGATGATGGTAAGTGAATGAAGTAGTTTTGAGTGGGTGCAGTACTTGAATAAATTTAGGCTGCAATACAAAAGGTTTGACCTATACCTGGAAGTAAATTCTCATGCTTATGGTCGGTTCAGTTATGATCTGTTTATTGATGTTTTTAACCTTTGTCCTCTGAAATCACTAAATACTGTACAACAACATATTCTATAATTATTAGGTACCTACATAAATAGGTCATACTAGGTAGGTAGGTATGCAGTTTCGAGTGAATAAGATATACCTAGTTACGTAGGTAGGTACCTATTATCAGAATTTACCAGTTCCTTTTTGGTGAGAGTCAGGATGGCGGGTGTACCTAAACAAATATTTAAAAGAAGTGTACGAAATTTTTGTACTAAATTTGTACTATTTTGTACCACATTTAAAAAAAATTGTACCCTTCCGTAATTAAAGTTATTACAAAGTGAAGGTACACCCGCCATCCTGACAGTCAGGACGGCGGGTGTACCTGGAAAAACTATGATCCTACCAATTATTAACCAATGTTAATATCTCAATTTTTTGTACTAAATTTGTACTCAAATATACAGTAAAAACTTCAGCCATCTAATTCGTAGTTTGCGAGTTTTACACATTTGATGATTTTCTACTGCTGGGCAATATGGTTATTCTAAGTAATACATGTATGGGGATGTCAAACAAATTAATAAACTGGGAGGGGACGGGAGAATTGTGAGTTTTGAAGACTACACCCAAAGGTATCATGTCACACAAGTTTCAAAACTTTATTAATTGTTAGATTTTCCCATACAATCATTACTGGATGGAACCTTGTTGTTGTAATGCCCATTTACATTAAATGGGTGTTATGTGTCAAAAAGGAAATGGTAAAAAATTCCGATAATAATGTTTAGTGATCAAGACTAGGCAATTGAGTTTCCGCAATGAACCAGAGGTAATATGGGCCATTCTGTGTACATGCAGTAGGTATGTGCCAACTATCGTTTTCGTCGAGACTGATAGGTACATATAAGGTACCAATAATCATATTAATCGTATTGAAAAAGTATCGTGCGTATCTGGTTCAATCTGGGCTAGGTAGGTACTTATTACGACTAGGTATAGCTCTTGCAATTGCAGAGATTAGAGATTTTAACTTAACGTCATAGTCATAGGAACCACTCCACTCGCCTTCGTGAATTGCAAGAGCTATATCACTAAACAAAAATATATAGGTACATCATGAGATTCATGAGCATTGGTTGAAGTTACGACACATGAAGATTTAACTCTTGTTTATTTAATATGCTACGTTTTATTTATCTATATACCAGATAGTAACTGACACGTCAATTTAGGTCGCAGCTTTGCTCCTCGATGTTATTCGGGTGAAAATTAATGAGAAAGAGCCCAGTACGGCGCTGCCGCCACAGGCGTAGGTCAGCACTCCCCTGTAATATTCTGGACAGTCTGCTGCATTGCGGCATTTGCTGTAAAAATAGAATTAAGTTCTTAAATTAGCAGCCAAATGCGGATTAAATGTCGAGAGCAGGGTATGCTCCCGGGATATCCCGCTTCTGAAATTTCCGGGATATCCCGGGAGTTTCATAGTGTCGAAAGAACTGGTACTGAAGATTAAATCCCGGTTCTCCTGGTTCTTTTTTTTTACAAATATGTGTTTTTCGATTGCACTTGCGTGCAGCATGTGTCGGTAGCGTAATTATACCTCTTCATCTTACTCGTACATAATCGAATTCACCCTATTCACGGGCATTTTGCACCTGACGAGTATTACAATCAGAGACCGGACAAATTTACGTCATTGCTCGCAATAATGTGAACATGACTCCAAAATTAATCAAAATGTTATTCAATTAATTAATATCTTGCTTGACATATAATTTTGCCTAGTCAATAAATACAAAAGTTTGTTAAAGTACATATTATTAAAGAAAATAATCAGTTTTATTCCAAATTTTCTGCAGTCAGTCTATTTTTTCTTACATCAAAAATATACTTAAGTGCTGAAAAACTCCGCTCGCAATCCACTAGAAAACTTCTTCGTCAGAAATAATGATCATAGCAGGATCTTTATTATGTAGTAGTTATTGGGTATTATTTCTAGTGTAAATAATCGTGTCAGTTTAAAATCGTAACTTCTTTATTATATAAAAATATTTACGAAAATGATAACCACTTTGAATAACATTTTCCTAATAATTATAAGCACGTATAAACTATTATCTCCGGAAATTCAATTTTTTTTTCAAGAAATAATTAATTAATTAACATTTTAGTTAGGGCTTTATAGGACATCAATGTATGGGAACCAATATTTTTGACATTAAAGCATGAGCCTTGGCACACTTATTACTTAGGTGGACTAGAGTTGAAAACGCCCGGGAGACAAGGGCGGACGCGATGCAGGTGGGGAGGGGGAGGGGGGGAAGTTTCGTTCTGCCTTGCTTCCTTTCAGCCCTTATATTGTCTTATTTATAGACACTAGGGCATGTTTGGTATCGTTTCCGGATAAATTGAGGATGGACGATCGTATTTTGGGACATAAATAACATGTTTTCATAGAAAAAAAATGAAATACAGGCAAAAGTTGTAAATAGTCAAGTTAAAAAAATATTTTCTGCAGCGATTGCGTGAAAACAAGCAACAATTCGGGCATGGAAAAAATATGTTTAAATAGCTACTTTTATGTAGATTCTAAAAATATATCATTTGTTAGGCCAATATAAATTACAACTTAGTAAAAAAAAAACACGGGTGACACGTCAAAATTTTACTTCATATTCGTTCCGACCCGCGTTGTTTCAGTCCTCATATTATCCTATTTATTGAGCCTAGGGCATGTTTGGTATCATTTTCGGATAAATTGAGGATGGCCAATCATTTTCTGTGACATAAATATTATATTTTCATTGAAAAAATAATAAATATAGGCAAAAGTTGTAAATGGTCAAGTAAAAAAAAAAAAAATCTGCAGCGATTACGTGAAAACAGGAAACAATTCAGGCATGAAAAAAATATCTTTAAATAGCCACATTTATGTAGATTCCAAAACCATACCATTTGATAGACCAATAAAAAACACAAATTAGTAAAAAAAATCCTTCATAAAAATACGGACCTGTAAAGCAAATTTTATAATTCTTTGAAAATGTAATGTCACTACTCGCCTAATTCTATATTAAGTAGTTTGTACTTGTATTTAAGTTTGTTAACATGCGAGTTGCATTTTTAATTGCAAATAATCTAACCGTTTAATCAATTCAATGGTTCAAAATAAAATAAACGAGTTACAAATCTAATCCTGTATAATGTTATTCGTTACTTGTGAAATACGTATAATAGTACTCATGTGTAGCATTTGCCGTCACAAGCACACATTTCTGTACACTTCAATTTTTGTTGGAGACACCTGCATCTAGCAGCGCATTTTTTTTGCATCTGCACCTTATCATTTCCAGACAGGCTTCGGCAGCTACTGGTAAGTTAGTCCATATAGGTTCCCATCTGTGATTAACTTTCGTCCATCCCCAATCAGATGGACTGGGGATATTTTGGATCGGTAGCATTTGACCCCATATATGAACTGCTTGCAAAACCGCCCGCAGGAAATGTTGGTGCAGTGCAGCATTAGATGGTGGTATGTGTTCTAACTGGCGATCTTTTTTTGTGAACAGCTGCTTACGGCATTCGTTTAATGTCGAGACTGAGCTGGATCTGAAACAAAAATCTTTAATGTGCACAACTACCCTCTAAATGACTCATGGTTTCATGAAAGAAGTAAATATTACCTGTCATACATAACGACAACAAACTTTTCCACAATCGCCATTGCATCTTTGATTCTGCCGTCGTACGCTGCCAAGAAACCTTCTGTGACATTAGGGAACGCATTCCAGGCTTCGAAAGCACTCTTGTTTCCTTTTCCGTTGAAAAAAGAAACTGTGTCACAACCTGTGAAGGCATGGAACAGGGGTAGCACTTTTGCTTTTGAGGCCCTGTGAAAGAAAATATGTTTGAATAATTGTAACAATTACAGTCATAACGTACACAATATTGATATATTATTTATGTTATGACTGTTTCTTACCGAGCGCGTTAGCTATTTCTTGACAGCAAAGGTACTGCTGGTGTTTCCCGGTACCAATATGTACCTTCTTCGTGGTTACACGGAGCTAAACCTTGGGTGTTCCGACCGCTTTTAGATAAAACATTGGGCCCATCTGTGATATTCACTTCTTTGTTTTCCGCAAAATCATGTGAATAACAATAAGAAGAGAGTAAACGAAATAGTCAAGAAAAACGACCGAATGAACGAACGACGAACGAAATAGTCCCCTGTTCCATGCCTTCACAGGTTGTGACACAGTTGCTTTTTTCAACGGAAAAGGAAAAAAAGAGTGCTTTCGAAGCCTGAAATGCGTTCCCTAATGTCACAGGTTTCTTGGCAGCGTACGACGGCAGAATCAAAGATGCAATGGCGATTGTGGAAAAGTTTGTTGTCGTTATGTATGACAGGTAATATTTACTTCTTTCATGAAACCATGAGTCATTTAGAGGGTAGTTGTGCACATTAAAGATTTTTGTTTCAGATCCAGCTCAGTCTCGACATTAAACGAATGCCGTAAGCAGCTGTTCACAAAAAAAGATCGCCAGTTAGAACACATACCACCATCTAATGCTGCACTGCACCAACATTTCCTGCGGGCGGTTTTGCAAGCAGTTCATATATGGGGTCAAATGCTACCGATCCAAAATATCCCCAGTCCATCTGATTGGGGATGGACGAAAGTTAATCACAGATGGGAACCTATATGGACTAACTTACCAGTAGCTGCCGAAGCCTGTCTGGAAATGATAAGGTGCAGATGCAAAAAAAATGCGCTGCTAGGTGCAGGTGTCTCCAACAAAAATTGAAGTGTACAGAAATGTGTGCTTGTGACGGCAAATGCTACACATGAGTACTATTATACGTATTTCACAAGTAACGAATAACATTATACAGGATTAGATTTGTAACTCGTTTATTTTATTTTGAACCATTGAATTGATTAAACGGTTAGATTATTTGCAATTAAAAATGCAACTCGCATGCTAACAAACTTAAATACAAGTACAAACTACTTAATATAGAATTAGGCGAGTAGTGACATTACATTTTCAAAGAATTATAAAATTTGCTTTACAGGTCCGTATTTTTATGAAGGATTTTTTTTACTAATTTGTGTTTTTTATTGGTCTATCAAATGGTATGGTTTTGGAATCTACATAAATGTGGCTATTTAAAGATATTTTTTTCATGCCTGAATTGTTTCCTGTTTTCACGTAATCGCTGCAGATTTTTTTTTTTTACTTGACGATTTACAACTTTTGCCTATATTTATTATTTTTTCTATGAAAATATAATATTTATGTCACAGAAAATGATTGGCCATCCTCAATTTATCCGAAAATGATACCAAACATGCCCTAGGCTCAATAAATAGGATAATATGAGGACTGAAACAACGCGGGTCGGAACGAATATGAAGTAAAATTTTGACGTGTCACTCGTGTTTTTTTTTTTACTAAGTTGTAATTTATATTGGCCTAACAAATGATATATTTTTAGAATCTACAAAAAAGTAGCTATTTAAACATATTTTTTTCATGCCCGAATTGTTTCCTGTTTTCACGTGATCGCTGCAGATTTTTTTTTTTACTTGACCATTTACAACTTTTGCCTATATTTATTATTTTTTCTATGAAAATATAATATTTATGTCACAGAAAATGATTGGCCATCCTCAATTTTTCCGAAAATGATACCAAACATGCCGTAGGCTCAATAAATAGGATAATATGAGGACTGAAACAACGCGGGTCGGAACGAATATGAAGTAAAATTTTGACGTGTCACTCGTGTTTTTTTTTTTACTAAGTTGTAATTTATATTGGCCTAACAAATGATATATTTTTAGAATCTACATAAAAGTAGCTATTTAAACATATTTTTTCCATGCCCGAATTGTTGCTTGTTTTCACGCAATCGCTGCAGAAAATATTTTTTTAACTTGACTATTTACAACTTTTGCCTGTATTTCATTTTTTTTCTATGAAAACATGTTATTTATGCCCCAAAATACGATCGTCCATCCTCAATTTATCCGGAAACGATACCAAACATGCCCTAGTGTCTATAAATAAGACAATATAAGGGCTGAAAGGAAGCAAGGCAGAACGAAACTTCCCCCCCTCCCCCTCCCCACCTGCATCGCGTCCGCCCTTGTCTCCCGGGCGGTTTCAACTCTAGTCCACCTAAGTAATAAGTGTGCCAAGGCTCATGCTTTAATGTCAAAAATATTGGTCATGTCCTATAAAGCCCTAACTATTTTGATTAATTTTGGAGTCATGTCCACATTATTGCGAGCAATGACGCAAATTTGTCCGATCTCTGATTACAATACAATTTCCTCCTCAATCGGTCCCTCATTGCTGAGGATCGTGGCTCTGTGCCGACGTAGCCTAGCCTAAGCCTAGTTTCGGCCAGATGCTTGGTGGAGGACTGCATTTACACCTGGTTGTGTAGCGGTGAACAGTTTAGGAGAAATAACATCTCCTTGCCTGACTCCCCGTTGCAGCGAAATAGGTTTTGAGTTCCCGTTCTCGAGTCGGACTGACATAATGGCGTTTTCGTACAAGCACTTCTGTACTGTACTTCAATACATATAGCGGTATTCCACTTGACACCGCTAGAGGGATTGTAGTACCGCCCAGGTTTCGATGGGATCGAAGGCTTTCTCATAGTCCACGAACGCTAAATAGAGGGGCAGGTTATACTCCTCAGTTTTCTCTATAACCTTTCTGTATGAATGCAGTCTATGATAAAACCCTCTTTGGAAACCGCGTATGAATTCACTGCTAGAGGCGCTAGTGTGTTGTAAGGCATCATGTCAAATTTCATAGTTTGTGGGTGGGTTACGCGGGTTTATTTCTAAGTAAAATAAGATGGTGATTTTGCAATACCTGAGATTGATTATGGTAAATATGAGTTACGGGTCCACGAATTTCAGTGCTTTGAGACAATTTTATCGTTCTTAAACGTATGTCCTAGTTTTTCCGAACAAACCGATTCGATATTCGTACAATACCTACAATTTATTGTATTAGATACAATTAACTAAACTTTGTTTTTACGCCCATAATAACCCATAACAAACTTTGTCAGTGACAGACACTGGCGCAAAACGGTAGCCCTCATTACGTCTTCACCGGGTACAATGTTGTTTTTTGAGCATGAAGAAAGGATAAGTCTAGAGCCGGCAATACACACATACATAGATGTGCGAAAGAGATGCAAGCATAGACACCAACACACGTGGCAACGAGATACAATGTGTCATGGCTTGTCCCTCATCGCGTATTATTTGTCACCGAAACGTCATAAATCTATTCAGACTTATACAACACGACTAATTAAGAGACGTCAGTCTTCTGATACATCTCAATTCAGTAGGCCTATCATAAGTCCGTCCCCTTGGTGATTCGCTAATCCTCCTTCTATCTAATCCTCTTTCTACGTTTTTGAGCTGTTTAAAGAGCCATTCTAATCTCGTACAGGCTGATGTCCGGGATGTCTTCGGTATAGTGCCGGGTCGGGTTCGTCTTATACTTAAATGCCACATATAATAATTATTGTGACTGATTGACTAACGAAACTTAAAAACTGTTTATTTTTCCATTCACTCGTTTAATTAACCAAATGATACTGTTTACCTAACAGCATACTGATGATGTGATGATTCAGTTTTAGAAAATAAATTTTTAACTATTTTTATTATTTTTAGTCAAAATTTTCTCTCAAATACTGATACTTAAATTTTTATTGCATATTATTTATAAGTAATATGACTCTCATAACTGTTTATTTAAATTAAATACTTATAAAAAAATATTTAAAAAATATAACAAGTGTTGTAAGAACCGGGAAGAACCGGAATTTTATGTGGTAGAAAAATACTGAGTCACTTAGCCGTACCACGCCGTACCTAGGATATAGTCTATTCTTAGGCAGTCTGGATGAAGAGATAAAAAAATATATAAATAAGCATTAGTATAGGAAAGGTGGTGCTTACTAATTTTCAATAGCGACGACAGCTATTCCAGTCACAAGCTTGTCGGCGAAAGTGACGATGGAGTAAATGGCAGCACCTTGATGTGAATGAGGTCCTATGAGGTCCGCGGTAACGCAAAGGCTGGATACTAGTGTGATGGAGCTACCAGCACCTGGTTATAGAGATATTTATATGAAATATACTTAAAGA
This sequence comes from Epiblema foenella, assembly GCA_963556455.1. Lineage (NCBI taxonomy): Eukaryota > Metazoa > Arthropoda > Insecta > Lepidoptera > Tortricidae > Epiblema > Epiblema foenella. Next base: position 15,308,212 of record OY747102.1, read on the forward strand.
TATTTACTAAGAGTACATATTATATGTGACGTAACTGGTTATTGTACAACTAAGAATCTCTTAAAAATCTAGTCGATGTGTGATAAGAAACTACCATAAGTATAGTGTATTTATTGTATTGTAACTAGATATTTTTGAACTAAATTATCTTGCTGATCAAGTAACCACGTCTATCAACGATTTTAAAGTACCCGTTGACGATATCTCAGGGATATTAATTTAATTACTGTAATACTCGCCCATTAATGCTGCCACCAAATATATTTGCACTATGTTGGCATGAGGATCAATTCCAAGTGCTATCCACAGGCAACTGATTAAACTCAAAAAACTGCCAATTATGTACGCCACCTAGAAAAATATATCTATTAGCTCAAACTTTACAATAACATACAATACTATACCTTTTATTAATACTACATGTATACCTAGTTTATTTCGATTTTGATATGCTTAACCGGGTTAAGAATCTAAAACTGTTTTCAAAAAGTTGCCTGATTGAGTAGAACAATGACCGGAAACGAGTATTATGCGTTAATAGAGTATTATGCAAGACTGTGGCGCCGGATGAATGAATGCTTTTTTTTTCGCCAAAACATACATTTATTTAAATATATGTATGTTTTGGCGTTATCAAATTAATTACCTAGGTATAAAATTAAAAATAATTGTTTTTTCATGTTGAAATGTAATTAAACTACCATGTGACATAAAACCTCTCCGGCTTTTATAAAGATCCGTTAGAACAAATCCGGTAGCTCGGTACATTTTTTGACATAAGGGACGTCCATAAAGTTCACACGCAAAGTTAAGGGGAGGGAGGGGGTCGACAAAGAGTGACAAGTTTCGTGACGTCATATTCCAGAATCCAATACAATGTTAAAATGCCATATTTGAACTAATGAAAAACTAAAAATATTTTCAACTGGCAGAAGGTTTGAATTGTTTTGTAGGTAAAAATTTATTGTGTTTTTTAATTTCTGCAAATGTTTAATTTGATGTTGATTAAAAATTAAACTTACCGACAAGATCTACCGGATCTTTATAAAACCTACCTAAGTACCTAAATTGATTTTCACTGCCAGACGTATGAGAATGTATTTTGGGCGTGAAAACGTCTAGTTTAGCGCCTACTGAATTTTTAATAGCAAACTGTTAGATATGGGAACTGGATCAATTGGTGCTGGGCTGACCGAGTAATTCATGGTGTTATACCTGGTTACCGCAACTGGTGATATTGCTTTTGAGTAGGAGAGCTGAGAAAAAAGACGATATGTAGAGGACCAAAGGCACACTGGCCACTAGCTCGGATCCCGCACTGGGATTCACCGATAGTCTCTCTTCCAAAAACAGGGGCACGTAGACTAAGGTCAATGCCCAATAGAGACGAGAGAATACATATCTGAAATGAGAGGTTTGGGATTTAAATTTGAACAAAATGAAATAATGTGGCATTTAGGCAGCTTCTTAGTGATTCTCTTTGAAAGGGTCTCGCCGGGTTTCCATATGAAATCTCCACTGGCGTCTTTTTTGACATTGGTGCCTTTAATATGTTGCTAGTAGTTTAAAATAATTTTTGGCCAATTATCACACCCCTAACTCCATTCGTTTTTGGAAAATGAGGGTTGCAACCCCTAACTTCAAAATTATTTTTCTACGAAACTATGATAGATATTCGCATGAAACCAACGCGACATGAAAGCTCTTAATTAGCTTTACATTACATATTTTTTTTATAATTTTTTAAATAACTATAGGGCTGCAAAAAAAAATATTGAAAAAAATAGGGGTGATTTTTAGTAGCTATTTCTTGAGGTACACCGACCAAAAAAAACCGTATAATCAGTACGTATCCAACTATAATATGTAATAATTACATAGATGTGAGATAGGTGGAACATATTTAAAAAAATAAAAATCTCATTTTGTTACTTAAACTTGATCTAACCTGACGTCTGTTTAGATTTTTTCAATGTCGTATAATGATTAATAAACGCCTTTACAATCTTTTATAATAATTCTGATGTGGTTATTCAAATATGTTACAATATCTTACCGTGTGACTGAACTTATGAGCGCGAGCACAGTTAGTTATTTAAAAAATTATAAAAAAAATATGTAATGTAAAGCTAATTAAGAGCTTTCATGTCGCGTTAATTGGTTTCATGCGAATATCTATCATAGTTTCGTAGAAAAATAATTTTGATGTTAGGGGTTGCAACCCTCATTTTCCAAAAACGAATGGAGTTAGGGGTTTGATAATTGGCCAAAAATTATTTTAAACTACTAGCAACATATTAAAGGCACCAATGTCAAAAAAGACGCCAGTGCAGATTTCATATCGGCGAGACCCTTTAATGAAGAAATTTCTACCGGCAAGGCAAGGTTGAACTCAGCCACTTTATTTCTTGTTTATTCTGTACTTTAAAACTATCAAATACTCCGCGATTAAATTGGCTCGTTTATTTACTATTTTTGCCAATTCCTGAGAAGTTATTGCTTCCAAGTTTCTAGGTACCTACCTATCGACGGTCGAGCTTTATCATTTCATTACAGGGTAGGCAAAGGGCTTAGACATCTAGTTTAGTTACTTTTTAAAAGTATATAGGTTTAAGTAAGTATTGTACCCAAATCCATTGCAACTATCTATACCTACCGAAGTACATTGTACCTACTTAAGTAATTTCACTTCATTTTCATTCATAGTAGGTAAGTACGTGTTAATAATACGAATATAAGTAAGTACTTATTACTCGTCCCGTGTCTAAAAATAATAACTATTTTTCATATATTGATGTTATATTTATAGTAGATATTTACTTCTGTTGATGATTTAAATTCAACGAAACTTCTAGGCATCACCTCCTGGAAATAGGTATAATAAAGAAAAGTGTAATGGATGTAATACATATTTAAAACGATATCGACTATGTATTAGATAAAAAAGTGTTACTTTATAAGTTAAATCCATTTGAGTAATCGAACTATGCTATAGGTACCTAATCTAAGCAAACGATAGGTATACTAGCGAAAAATGTAACTTCGCTTCATAGTAAGTAGGTAATAACTATTTCATGTTCAATTTATAATATAAATTACGATTTCATGTTCAATTTATAACATAAATTTAACATGAAATAGTTATTACTAAAATATAAGATTTAACATGAAATATAAGTGGAACTTAGATTGAAACCATTCAGGTACCTTCCCAAATGAAGTTATGCTAGACCGCCGTAAGTTACATAATTAGTATTAAATATGTCGTGTTCAATTAATAATATATGTACGTGATGTGATGTATGAACCCCAATTTTAACTTAACATTACCTATTTACTAACTGTAAGTATATACTAAATGTTTTAAATGTTGGCCGTTTACCCCAATCGAAATTTTAGTCTAGATATACTTAGGTAAAATATGCAACTAAAAATTACGTTTTAATTAACGAGCTTAATTCAGTGTCAAAGCTTTAATTGTTACCAAATAACTTATATCTAATCTTCGTATTTACCTCTAACGTTCAATGTTATACCTACAATATACGAAATGAATTCCTTAGTCAAGAGTTTTGCTTCTCAATAAGTAATAAGTTTCTTATTATAATTACCTACCTATTTTTATTTAACAAGTTTCACCATTTTTTTATCATCGTGGTAATTCCGTCATCATCAACATACCTTATATAACTTTCTTTTCTATACCATAAGGCGGTGAACCCGGTCGCGATAGGTCTCATTGTATGGGAGCTAGGTACCTTTATGAATATGAAAAATGCACTAAGCGATTATTATTAGAAATTACTTAATTATTGAATATGTTTGAATTTGCTTACCGGTTTTGATCAGTAAGGTAGGTAAACTAAGTCGAAAACTAAAATCCGTTTTATTACCACATCACCTCAAGCTTACTCGAATAATCACAGATCTCTGGTTAGTATATTGGTGTTAAATTTGTAGGTATGTAGGACTAATTATTTTTAAGTTAAACAGAAACTTGATATAACAAAACATAGCGATGAACCATCTCCGCCGACAAGACTTCCGATTAAAAAAAAACCGCACTGAAATCGGTTCGGAGCTATTATGTCGCAGTGAAACACACAGATACACATGTTAAACTTATAACACCTCTCTGCGTTGCACATCGGGGGTTACAAAGGTAAAGTTGGTTGCACTTACAATAAACTTGTTTGATACAACAGCGGCATCCGTAGAAAATGATAAATTTTGGACTTGGAAATAAGCTGGTCTTGCTGTTCCGTGTCGTGTTCCCTCGTTAGTAAGGCGGAAGAACCGTTGGTTATTGTATGGCCATTACTTTTAGCAGGCTTGGGGGGTCTCAGCTTGAACAAAACGTGAAACAACGTGAAAGCTGTTATGCCTATTCCTGTTATTATTATTGCGACGTCCTGAAAAGATTTCATGAATTAATGAAACAATGACTCATAATTAGTAGCAATTGGTAGCAAATTTAACACAACATGAATAAATTATTTATTATAAATACGCAAAGCGCAGCACGACTTAACATCAATTACTTACAAGAAAAAAAAAACAATATGAACACAAATCAAGAAATTTGCGATGGATAATGTATGAAAATCTTGTATAATAATGAAGAAAAATGTAGCATATATACTGTGTTTCTTGTGCAGTGGATTTAACGCAATTGAAAAATTATAACATAGAAAACATGTCAACAGTAAAAAATGTACCCCAAATTAATTGGGCTAACCAAAATGACACATTAGTCTACGACTTATGCCTTTTCCTAATATTAATACTTAGATACCTACCTAATGCCCGTAAGAGAATTATAAGAAGTGTGTGATAAATTAATAATTTAACCGTTATTCATTTAATAAAAAAATATATACCTAGGCGACTCCATTAACCTCTGTGTGAAATTTGCCAACAACAACGTTACACACTTGCCACCACTTGTCCGAACGCTCTCATAATAATTGAATATTTATATATTAGTAGTTACGGGACATATTCAGCCAGCTGCAGATAAAAGTGACAACCCCACTAAACAAACTTTTATGCGTGAGTTTACTACATAATTAGAAAGATTCCTTGACTCAGAAACAAATAATTTATTTTTCATGATAATCATGATATTGGTGTACGCACCTAAGACCATAAAGTTTTCAGAGAGGCTTTCGTCAACTATAGGCGAATGAGTCGTTTAATTAATAATTGTTTTAACTTTCTGCTTGTCTATAGATCCGTGATTCCGAGTTTCGCCTGGATTGCACTTAGGTAAGTTTAAAGTGATTACCTACTAGTGATTAGTTACTAGGTAGATCTGTCTTTCATTAACAGTTCATAAACAGAGTCTCAAGACGGAGTGATTGAAATTGTCCTGGCGTGCTTGTGTTTTCACGATTTAGTTGAAACTTACACGTAATTTGTAATCGTCCGATGGTCCAATAAATGTACTGTAGTTCGTAGCTCGTAATACTACCCAAGTAATGAGGTAGACTGTTATGCTTGACGTCACTGAAGCCATATATCTGAAACATTACTCAGATTAATATATTTATTTGAAAGTGCTTAATCGAGACCTAATGAAGGCAAATGTGATTGATACATTACTTAGCTATATTCATTTCGTAGGTAACTAAGTGTATGAAAACCAAATCTTGTATTGTTATTTATATTGACCAAGCCGTTTAGACCAGAAAACATACACAGATATATAGGTACTTGACTAGTAGAAAAAGATACAATAATATAATAGGTACCTACTAAACTATCAACCAACACCTTAGGGTAGTCTGGTTAAAAGTGCATCCGATTTTACAAGGAAGATAAAATTACCAATGTACATATGTTTTATACCTACCTAATCGAGGTGAGTTCCGTGCGAACTTGTAAGCTGTCAGAAATGCTCGGGATCATAGCTAGATGTGATATCTGGACTATGGCCCAGCCAATCTGGAAGAAGGTGATGAGCACCGTATAGTAGAGTGGCATCCACCAGGCGAGGTAGTCTACGTCGGCGCCAATCCAGCAGCCCCAACATCGGACGAACAGCATGGGGAATGTACATGTAACCATTATGCTCCCTGGAATAATTCATATGACTTATCAAGGTATCATTACTGAGTTACTTACATACGTATTAACACTATTAACCTACCTTAATAGGAAAAGAGAGACGCGAAGTTTGGCAATATTTTCCAAAGCCTTGCATTTCCGTAATGTACGGTGAGTATAGTTCGGGTCAGTATTATTAGGTATTTAAAGGGATCTAATCTGATCCGACGTTGGTTTACCCGTGCCTTACCTGTTAAATGCCAGGACTTCTTAGTGCCATACTTATCTGCCAGGATCCCTACTATTGGCGTGGCCACTGCGTCGACTATTTGCCCTGAAAACGTAAAAGTTTATGCATATATACCTAACTTGCAGAAGTAAAAGGGCGACTAAAGCCCTAATCGCAGTCGGATGCAATAGGCACTACTTTTAAGTGAGTGGATGCCTGAATTTGAAATTTCTAACTGAACGGTCTGTCACATAAAATAATTATTATTTCTTCAGTGAGTTCGATTCGAGCTCATGGAACGTGCTTGGAACATGTTTGAAATGATAGTTTTCCTTTTAATGAAAGATGAAAACAAGACAAGTTTTCCAAAATTCTTAGTTAGTATCCCCTAATTATATTCTTATCTAAATATTATTGTACCAATATTACTTACTTGATTTTCAAATAGGTAACGGAGGATTGTATAGGAACATTGCAAATGCTAGAAATTAAAAGTTCCTGTACATTGCGTAACATCTGGTGTTTTCCCTTAACAAGGCATTTCTATAAAGAAAACCAAATTCCAATATTAATTGGCGCACGATACAAAATCTTACCTGACATTAGTAGGAATCCAGCGACAGCGGATCTCATCTCAAGTACCGCTTGGAAAAAAAGCATCATGTAAGAAAACCACATGGCGGCACAAAGGTCGTTGTGTACGTGCCCCAGCCCGAAGACTACTTTCTGATTGTCCCGCCACCATTGCCTCCTTTTCGACGATCGGCTGGAAATTAAAATACTCTAATAGGCGCTTTTTGTCCATTTCAACATTCGTAAGCAAATTACGAATCAAATTTTATTCCGTTTTTAAACATTCGGTTATGTACACTCGTGTTCCCAAACAGCCAATCCATGGGAATTAGCTTAGTATCTGACTAAACTTGTCTCATAAACAATAATTTTGAACAAATACGTAACTACACACTCATTATTATATTCGTAATCTGTAATTATTCAATCTACTTTTATTTATCACTCGCTTTGAAAAACTAAGTAATATTGTGTGTGAAATATCATATTCCAGTAACTAGTGACGTCTTAACGTTTGCATGTACGAAATTAGTCCAATTGCACGAAATAGTGCAGAGAATTAGATAATGTTCATGGATGGAACCGATCTGGTAAATTACCTTAATTCAATTTCAACATCCGCCTCCTTTGCGTTTTCCACCTCTGCCTCGTTAACATCAGTTGATCCATATTTGGAACACATCTTTGGTAATTTTTTAAGGTAAGTTATAACACCTTAATAACCAAATTACACGTTATAACGATGTACACCAGTTACCAGCTACTCGTATCCAACGAAGTTTATTAAACTTTACACTTTCACTTTGTCTTTGTTATAAAAAAATCTTTGTATTCTGATAAATTAGAAATAAATAAAAAGTACATTGATTGTCATTGATATCGTTAATTATCAAAAAATTCTGAGCTGTTGTTGGTCGCGTGTGCCGTCACAGAAGACTTACAGTCGTTTGAATTTGATGCCGTCCCTATCCTTACTGTCGCTGGATGAGCGAATTATAATTGACGTCTGGAATCAACTGAGAATACAATAACGCATTGAGCACAAGTGCACAAAATATGAGCGCTAGTGACTTTGCGTAGATTTGGATTATAAGATAACTAAGCGCACTATATAAAAACATGTCTATCTGTAGTGCTCTTTGGTGTGAATGTTTAGATCGAATAGTATGCTATGGCATTATCAGTTGTTAAACGGATATTATCTCATTTAATTTTTGTAGATTGCTCGGCTAATATTAACTTAATATTATGACTATAGGGTTAGAAGTAAATACCCAAACAAAATACCTTAGTTGTGCTAAAACAATCTAAAACTTTCTTCCTTTACAACTTTTCACTTCTACCTTTAGGTACAACTTTGGCGAAATGAAGTCACAAATTGTAAAACGCGCCTACTTGAAATACACATACAATCAAGCCAATTTTTAGTGTAATATAGACATCCTTAAGAGATTTTAGAGTGAAGGTCAACTGATAAAGATATTCTCTGAAAAATTAGTGAAGTTAAAAAAATATGTCGATGTTAAAATAATGAAGTAGGCTGTCTAAGTACCTAATTAAATTGCTTCATTCTATCAGGGTTAAAGTAGTAGGTATTAACTTTACGACATAAATACGAAATGTACAGCAGAAATATATAAATATACTACTCAAAAGAAAATAGGGGCTACAACTATTTTGATCGTTACGTGAAAATCTGACGTCAGATTCGTTCTAAATGACCCCTTGGACACTCAGCTCAGATATCTATTTTGAATGGTTTTTTAAATTGTCACGCAAGATGTGAGAAAAGTAGAGTACGTATACTCCTCGGGGATAAAACTGTTTTTGTCTTGGGCGCGCTTAAATCCCTCACTACACTCAGGACTCGGTCTTAATTTCCTCGCTTTGCTCGGGAATTAACTCATAACACCCTCGCTACTATCGCGAGTAACATCTGAATTCCTTCGTTCCATTCAGGATTCAATATCGCGCCCGTGACATAGAAAAGTGCTTTATCCCCTTGGTGAACAAATTACTATTACCTATACTTGAATCTAGTCTATACGTATAGATCCGGTCGTCGCCCGCGCGTAGGGGTGATTATACTGGCGGTGGCTTCCGTAAGTAAGGGTATTGGGTTTCCTCCGGAGCCCACGCCTCACTGACTACGAAACTCGTATGGACGTGGTGACGTGGTGGCCCTATTGTGGCCGCGTCTTTTCCCATTGGCATGTTACTATCTCGTCACACCTTATTGAGTTTCGCTGGGTATAATAAAATATATCAAATAACGATTTGAAGCTGTGAAATGTCTACAAATTTTATTAATGAATTAGACACCGAAGCCATTTTAAGCGGCTAGGGCCTTACCCAGGTACTCAATTCCTCCAATGGATGCACATTTCTTTAACACTTTCGCTGCCAAAATTTTCGTAGTGCTATGCATTATCCTCAACATATGAGGAAACCCATGTTATCGGCTACGCGTTTACGAGCAAAGAGCTACCTAGAGGAGCTCGTGACACTGAAAGTGTTAACTAATTTAGCCCCCACCTTAGCATCAAAGTTCAGCGCCGTGGGCAAAATTCTGACGAACTTGCTAAAATTTTGGTTTTGCAGAAGTTTTAGGGCGGTTTGAATTAAGCAAGGAAACAAAAAAAATGTGGCTACATAAACCATAAACCCCATAGCTCTAATTACTGACCCTAGTGAGTAGGGCAAGCTGTTGCACGATTTTCCATGCGTCTATCTAATACACAACACAACTGTAAGTCCAACCAACCATTTTTTTTCCCTTGAAAATATAACCAACCCTTTGACTGCCACAGTCAGGTATTCACGTCATCGGAAAATAGTGCCATGGACGGCAATGACGGCTACAGCCGGCAGCCTGACCAAACAGTAGCGATCTACGCACGATTGCTTAAGGTTTAATTTCGCGTTGAACGGGTAGCGTTAGCCATGCGTCATTTGTGTGTGTCTGGTGCTTAGCGCTCAAAACAGGTTAAAAACTGCCCTCTATCGCCTCTATACTGTAGTTGCAGTAGCGGTTACGTAGCTCCCGTAAACTCCAGCGATAGAGTACTTGTCGGCTTGGTAGCGTGGCTTCTAACGAACACGTTTTGCTGAACAATTTAAGCAAAGCGCCGGTAGATGGCGCGGGGAGTCTTATTCGTTTCTGATATTCGTTATTATATACTTATTATTACTACCCTAAAAGAGGATACCGTTTTTCGAATGGAGTGTAGGTGTCTCCAAATGTCTCTGTATAATATTATTTCTCGTCCGTTCCGCCTACTGTTACATTGGAGAAGCACTGTCTGTGTTATATTATGAATAATCCTTAGATATTTTCCAACATAAAATCAAAGAGTAGGAATGTAATTAGCACGACTTACAACCTATATTCAACCAATATCCTTATTAAACCAAAATTCGTTGTTCAATTGGCCATCGGCATTGCAGTTCATTAAAAATGGGCAGATCACGATCGGTCACAAACGATTGCACAATGGGACCTAATATGCACCACCCTGATTTACGGCCCTGCCCAGACATGCAGTCACGATAATTAAATCCGTTAATTGATATAGCGGCACTAATGACGCTTTAAATTTATTACTTAAATTTGTCCGTTGCTTTTTGTATGACCGTGGCCGATGAAGTAATGCAACTAGTACCATGTGTTATTGAACATACTGATAGTGAAAGATCATTAATCGAAGAAGGCCTGGGTTATTAATTTTAAACTAGCTTCTCCAAAGACAATCGCCTGGAAATGTGCAAAACTATTCTCCTTCTTTAAAACCTATTTAAAAAAAGAATGGAGAAGAAACAGAAAAATTTTCAGTAGTCAGTACCTATAACCTGGATAAATAGATGTACCCCACTACTTGTAAACAAATGAAATAGATAGATGTACCCACTACTTGTAAACAAATGAAAACTTTATAGTTCAAATCTAGTTCCACCGAACTTCGTAACCATTCGTAACTTAATTTATTCGTAGTTTTTTCTTTGTACTATTATAAAATCATGTTACATATGCTTTGACACGTAGGTACCCGAACTGTGATAAAAAGGTCAAGTTAAGAGTAAAAGGCGGGCGCCAAAAACAGGTTTCGAATTCGAGTCAGCCTTCGATCTAGTAAAACAGTCAAGTTTAACTTTCAGCCGCATGGGCAATATAGCTTTTTAACTCTTATCTATTCGCAATCAGTTGAAAACAATAGAACTGCGAAACTAACTTCGGCCACATGTAATGAAATATCTATCAGAGTCTGTAGTTTAGGTACATGTTAGGCAATCTAGTCATTTGACCAATTGCCACTTGGGTCACCCTCTGCGCTTGGGTGGTTGGTATGTGTCATGCATTTACCCCATTAAACAAAAAAAGGGACCGGCTCGACTGACAGTTGATACTAACAGCTGACAGCTTTCTGATCTTATACCGCCCCCGTACCGATAAGTCGGGTCGGGAAGAATGTAGGCGCGTACTAAAGGATCTGTACCGACTTGGTTGACTGTTGATAGCTTGACACTGATGATTGACAGCTGACTCTGATTAGGTACTGTTTCGCACTGACTCTACTCCGCCAAATGCGGATGTAGCTTATTAAATATTAATATTACGCAAACAGATCCCAGAATCCAAAATTTTAGAAAACTTACAACGTTCACCTATGAAAGAGCTTTCCAATGATAAGCCGCGGATGAACAGATGGACATGGCTAAACTGTAAAGGTTTCCTGTTTACTACGGAACCCTAAAAAGGCTTGTTCGAACTCTGCTCCTGTTTTATGCTTTCATGGTAAAACGGTTTCGTAACATTTACCAACGGAACGCGTGGGAGACAGCGCTGAATTATAGCATTTGTGTTTACTATGCATTTGGGTCTATTTTATGAATTATTTATGTCCTCAGTTAAATCTATGTACCTACAAGGCATTATGATTATGCAGTGCAGTTAATCCGTCATTTCGGAAGTTGTAGACGTGGGTACAAGGAAAATGCTATTTTGAAAACTGCTTTACGGATTTCTCCGCGCCGCGCTGCATATAATCTGGATATTATTTTTATGATCTTTGCAGACTTCTATGTACGAACAAGTTATTAATGAAATAGGTTTTACAAGCATTTCAATCATTCGGATTATTAAAAAGACATTAAGACTGTTTTATCAGAATCTTTATTATTTTTTAATATGTATAAAGGCAATCTCTTATTAATCTTAATACATATTTAATATTTAATAACGGATTCGTATTATATATATTCGATAATAACGGAACGAGATCTTCGTGAAATTATTAATTCTTCATGATTAAGTAGGCATACGAGAACTTTTATACTTACGTCTACTATAATATTAGTTTATAAAAGTTTCTAAAATAAGTGGAATAACACTAACAGATCAAACACAACGACGGTTTCAATTGGGTGGCGTTTAATATTCCAATAGAAGAAGTAAGTAGATTAGTTACCACTTCGTAAAATTTTGAGTTCGAGATAGATTTTTGTAAGTGAACAAAATCGTTTGTAAATTGAGCACTGACCTACATGTTAATTTGAATTTTATCTTTATAATTTACATTACATTCTACGATATGAATACCTAATACACGCTTACTAGACTACTTCTTCTAAGGCAGGTATCTCCGCCAGCATAGGTTAAATTCTTCCCTTTTATCGCCATAATCCTCTGCGTGGTCTGGTAAAAAGTTGATTTATGGGTGAATTGCAAAAAAATTGTACATTCCAAAAAATAAAATGTCCTCCTAATTCAAAAATCTGTAAAAATATAAGTATTAGAGTAGCATATTTTTCGTTTTTGTTTTCACGTTGTGCAACTCATAGTTTTCTAGTATTTATAAAGTTTTATAGTATAAATTGGACACATTTATAAAAAATCTCAATTTCAAAAAAAAGTGTATTTCTGCTCCCATACAAATTTCATATGTCCTTTGTGTAACAGAGGGTATTCAAAAAATCATAACTTTGATTACAACAGCCCGGGCCAAGAAATTTATTTACGGTCCCATTGAGTACAACAGGAATATATAGAAAATAGTATGTCAGATTTCTAGGACAAATATAAGATAACAAAAAAAAAATTCAAAGTTCGGGGAAAAATTTCGTTCCTTTGTATCACGTCAGCTGTGTAACGCTATATTCTGCATTTAAACGTAGATAATTAACGAAGCCGCAGCAGTTTTATCTCTGGCTATAAGTAGTCTACTACTAACACAAGCGAATTTGTCGATAGCCCTATTCGTTTTTGTGTAGTGGTACGATAAAACGAAATAGAGCATTTTTACGCAATTATTGGTCAATTTTGTGTTATGCCTAAAATAGGTATTCTTATTGTTTTTTATTACTGTATTTACATAGTTGGATGGTGGAATTAATAGGTAAACGGTTTGGCATATACGAATGCTAGAATTTCTTACAGTATTTTTTTAATACGAATTGACAAGTTTTTTGGACTCCAATTTCGCATCCTTTGTGTTACATTGTGTCACGTTACACAATTTTTTTCCCATACAAAATAGCTTTCAATTACTTCCTTTGTTTAAAATTTTTGTGAATATTCCTATGCGTTACGTACAATTTTTTTGCAATCCACTCTTATGACAGCCTCTAAGCGACTAGAAATAATCAGAAAAAATCTGAAATTTTCGTATTCTCTTTAACATTTCAATTGTTTTAAATTATTGTATAGAGTAATAAGTGATATTTAAAAATACGTTTTCAAATGAGGCTGTTGTCTTCTATTAGCTACTATTTCTAACCTAAGTATAAGTCATATTTTGACAGCTCTTTCGGGAAAGGGATCAAAATAGGTACCTACACTAATCTAAAATAGTTTGTTACCTACAAAGTACCTACTTAATTTGTGCAATAAAGTGTTTACTACTACTACTAACATTTCATTCATTTTATGGTATATAGAGCTAATAGCGAGCTGCAAGCGAACGAAACAAAATATTGACGACGCCAAACGTGATATCTAACTTGGAATCGATTTACGAATTGAAACGAGTGCATTTTCTTACGCGTTAGGCTTAGCCAGTTAATTCTATTTTTTTTTGGAAATTTTCTTATATTGAGAAACAAACAAAAACAAATAATAATAACAATAAATTAAGTTCATTCTTTGAATTGTACCTCTAGGATGTAACTATTTCTCTATGTAGCTATTTTCTACAAATCAAAGTGCCAGACTTTGATGTTTACAGATTTATCTTTACGGCATAATGCATAGGCACAGGCCACTCAATTTAATTCCAGACTATTTTATGACGTAGGCACTATTAAAACGGAAACGTAGTAGATTAAATCCAAGGGGTAACTACGACATGCAAAATAGTCTACCGCTAACGACCCATGGCGGTCTTATACGAATTTTATGCAAAACCTGGTCTATGAAATATTTGCCATGCTGTGAGGTTTTCGCCTTTGTGAGTTTCAATATATTACGAGCATTTGCATACGTAGCCATAATGATATTTGAGCTGAAGTTTTGGTACCCGAACCACGTTAGGGTCGTTAGGCAACCGAAACATTGTACTTACTAGCCAGTAAGCAATATATTTATGGTAACCTATCGATCTTTCGAAAATCTATTTACCGAATTTCACTTGTCCGAAAACGGTTCACCGAATCTTTACAATCCAAATACTTTGTTTCGCAACTGTTTGAAATACCACGGATTCATTTTACCACAATGTCATTTGTCCGCAATTCCAAAGCCCGCTTTACAGTTCCCAATTTTTACATTTGACAACTTATACGTTAGCCACATTTTCATAATTTCAATGATACGGAAAGTCGACGTAACATTTTCCATAATTTCGTTATATAAGACTAAGCGGGAGCGAAGCTCCCGTCTTAATCTTCGAGATTATATTTTTATAAAAGCCCAGAATTACTTGTTGAGACAAAATCGACTCTAATGCTTAAGATTAAGACAGGAGCTGACGTCTTAATCTTCGAGGTTATTTTTTTATAAAAGCCCAGAAAGACTTGTTTGGACAAAATCGACTAATAATTGTATCGACTGTTTGTAGGCTGATCAAAATAATGAACGTAATTTTTAGTCCTAGCCGAAATATAATTAATTAGCGCCTGCATTTAAATTTGTTATAACTCGATGGAAGTGAACTTTGTTATATTTAGAAATACATATCTGGATAATGACGTTACGGTATTTTAACCCTACGGACAAATAAAAATTTGGCAAATGAATGTACGGAATTATAATCACTGTGATTTTAAACCAGCTGGATAATATAATTGTGACCACACAAAAATCTGTCAATAGAAAATATGGAAAATGAAACTTCGGACAAATGAAAAAAATGTAAAACGAAAAAAGGCGTTTCGTTTTCGGACTTTTAATATTCGGCATAAAAAATTTCGAATTTGCGATAGGTAACCTATATTTATTCACTTTGTACGAATTAGCAGTAATCACTTTGTATTTATTTATTCTTTATTGCACAAAAGAAACATTATCGTACAAAAGGGTATTCTATTAATTTCTATGTAATCCGGCGTCCCCATATGTGATTTTTGCCCGAACAATTTTAATTCGAGTGAGTTGACATTTGGTGGATTTCTAATGCTTGCTTGCTTATACGGGCTGCCTTTCTTTTGCCCGCCATTTGGGTGATCACTGATCACTGTGGGCAGAGGCTTTTTGTTGACCGCTTTGGGGCTCATATGGATAAAGTAAGTCTTAGACGCTGTAGGTTTCCATAGGTTGACCAGTCTATTTTTAGAGGAGCTCTTTAGACAAGACATTCCTAAAGAAATCCTTGGGGTCTTTTGATAACAAATGGATTATGCCATGACCGACGTTGCCATCGGTAATGTTCACTAATGATAGTAATAATTTCAATTTCGTCCTACAATATAATTTTCATGTAAATGTTTTTTATCTCAACCGTTTAACGCTAATCTTGTAAAAGGACTACCTATCAGAATCAATTTAGTTCGTCACTCCGTATCGCAACTTGATTGCTGCGATGCTGATGAAAAACATTCAAAGTTTATGAAGCAAAGTATATGAACAAAACTGACTTCTATGTCTAGAATTGTACTGCTAATACTACTGAATCATTTTGTCAGTTATAAGAAACAGCAAGTAGGAAGTAATGACAGTAGACCCTACGCGATTATCTTTTTGCAGTCTTAGATATGAAATAATACTGTAATATAAGGACTAGGATGATCATATCTAAGAGCAAGTGGTGTTCATTGAAAGGTGTTTGGTTAGTTGATGTTTCGTTTTTTGGACACGTGGCCATGACATCTTTGCTATGTCGCCTTTTAAATGTTGTGCTCCTGATACACCTCGATATCTAAGCCTTCGACCGGTTGCATCTTAATGATATATACTTCTAATTATATATACTTCGGATTAGGTAGATCACAAGAATGGTCTTCCAACCGAGAGAGGAAACTAGACTTTATTGATATAGGCTAACTCCAGTTACGTACCTCTAAGATATACGCTAATAAACCTTTATGGGTATGAGCAATCCAATTAGCACCGCTAATTAAAACATCTAAACACCTGCTTCCTTGAGCTAATACCTACCGCTGGTAGGAAACAGCCAGGTTTAACTGCCGGAGCTAAGTAAAGGAAAGTTATGGTAAACTCAAACCGGTCAGGTGCAACCGTCGTGCATCGAGCCTGCCGATAAAGGGTCAATACTCCTGGCCGTTCATAACTGCGCCAATATAGCACTGAATCTAAAACACTTCGGAGATCCAAATTATCATTTAATGTCAGAATATAAAAACATTTTTATGGTAGTCGTTTATGCAGAGTGGTTTGGGTTGGCCGTTGGGTCATTTAAAACCAAAAATGAGAAGTGCAACTACCTTAGTACAGAAAGCGTTAACATAAGAAAGCCCCAGGAGATACGATAACATTTTTGCCCAAGTTGAAACGGAAACGTCTCGCTCGCTCGGTCATTTATTTAATTATCATACGAGTGTAATAGTCTCCAATCTCTCCATTTCGGGATCTGTCGCATTTAAATTCAATCTGCTTATAAGTGTGCCATGCCTCTTTATCATTCAGATCTTATTTCATTTCAATGTTTCTGCACGTGCTTAAAATTGACTCGTACGTAGGTTAGTATTTCGAAGGCTTAAGAGCCCTTATCAGTTAAAAAATGCGCATCTATTAGGCCATTTTCTATTTTTTCTTGTTTTTCTGTCTGAATTTTCTCAGTTTTACTATCTAGAACAGGACTATTAGGACCTTATGATATAAACTTTTAATGTATTTTTAGGATTTTTCATTAAGAAATATCGTTTCAAACATCACCCCATATCGGCCATTTTCGAGCTAAAAACTTGTTTTTCCGCTTAAATTCTACTAGTACACTAGTACAATAAAATCAAAAAATGGCTATGTTACTATCTAAAACTTAAATAAAATCATGGTAACCTTTAATCACTTTATTGGTATTATTAATACTTTTGTCATAATTTGAAATCAAAACATTTTAAAACTTAAGGCCTAATTATTCTAACGTATTCTCATAAACAATAACTTACCACAAACGGTGGGCATTGGGCATAAGTGCTTTGGTATATGCTTCTGTAGGCTCATATTATAACAATGTTTCCATGTAACTCGCCTCTGTGTTATAATAAATAATAATAAGAAAACGGTCAAGTGCGATTCTGACTCGCGCACTGAAGGGTTCCGTACTGTGTACGTGATCTGTGACGTATCTGTGATCGATGATCATGTACTATCGGCCTCACAAGGGGCTTAACACGTTTGTACCTTGTCGCTTTAACGTCATGATTCACATGTTTGGACTGTCATAGGTACTAAATTGCTTAACGGGTGAAAAAAAAGTACCAAAGTGTCCAGCTACTTATGAGGCTGACTGTACCTGTCGCGACCCCATTTATTCGGGAAAAATCTTAACCACACGATATAGAAATTGAACACCATATGCGACTGTATAAAACGTAGCATATGTTGGTTTTTTAAGGATAAGGATTTATATAGCATAATTTAGTTCTTGAGATATTTGGCAATGTGACAAACAGACATACAGAGTGAAACTATAAGGGTTCCTTTTTTAACATTTTGGTATGGAACCCTAAAAATCATGATTGCAAAGGTACCTGCAAAATAACATGTATATAATGTGTACATTTATGAATAAATGATCTGAATCTAACCTATACGCCCTGGACTTAAGTTCTTCTGCGTGCAAAAACGCTATTGGCGTTGCGTTGACTGGTATACCTAACTCATTTATTTTTAGTACAAGTATGACCTACTTCACATGGGGCAGTTCTATTATTTAATATCTATTAGAGTGCAAGTGTGGGCCGCCAGATGTTAGAAATAGACTAATTTTAATAACAAGAATCGATACCAGGCGCTATGCTGTAAACAAATAGGGCTGTAAAACAAGCTTTAATAATATTATGTTCATAATATATATTGGAAACATAAAACTTTATTAAGATAACGTCACATACGTACATCTGGGTATCAAAATGCTCATAAACGTGAATAGTTTAGGTTTATAAAATCTAAAAGGCTTAAGGTCTTTTGAAATCTATGTTTGTAAGTCTATTAAATAATATAATTTTTAGAATCTGACCGGTTCGTCAGATTCTCAATATTTTAAATCTTTAGATTTATATTACTGGTGCCTTTTCGGCACATAAGGGCAAATAGCATCACCACATATTCTGATATCTTAAGCGTACAATGCTCTTTAAACGTCTCATTATTTAATAGACGTCCAACGAGGGATAGCAGAAAAAGCAATAAATTATAGACCGTGTAATAAGCGTTTGAAATGGGTGTTAGCGCTGCGTACAAATACTCGCAGATATTGAGATGTGGCTCACGAGCACGCCCGGCCGAATTCATGAGGGCGAAGTAAGACCTCGGCGAGGCGTACGCGAATTATCTAAATGCGTACGCTCCGTTATCATCACTGCAAACGTGCCGGCAATGACGCCTGTTCACAACTGGCTGGCTATACAGATGCTAAATGGAAAATATGAGTTTTGCGCAATTCCAAGATAACTTTCTTAGATATCGCAGCTAAGGTATATATAATTTAAGCTGCTTGTTTAACAGTTTTATGTAGACAAAATGCTTATAATGTTTACGGGTATGGCGACGGACCATATGTGCACCTAATTCCTGCAACAGGCATTTCTAGAAGAAGTCGGTAATAGTTGACTTGAAGTTTAATGGACCTGCATGTGTGGTAATATTGTAAGCTTAAAGCATATTCAAATCATACATACATATACTTAAGTAAACTCTTAAAATAATTTGAGTAAGATCTCTGAATAGAAACTTATGGGTAAGCTATCTCGGTTATCTAAATATGCTAATTTTATAAAAGGCGTGTTTCCAAAGAAGATGGTTTAAAGTTTATAATAACATTTTTATGAAAGCACCTTTTCAAATATAAAATATATTCTAAGATTAGAGCTAGACTGTTTCTAATATTCATGCGATGGGGTCGCAGGTAAACTGCAAGCTATTTAAAATTCCATTAGGTTGTGACCTCAGTGACAAAACGCAGCCTTTTTGTAGCTTTAAACTGCCTCACAACGAGAGTTTCACGAGAAGCGAATAACGATTTTATCCAGTAGTATGTCACTGCCACTGAACGGCTTCGAACTTTGACTTTCCATAGACTTTTTTTTGGCTTAAATTCTGACGTATAGATACTTACTTTATTGGCGCAGTGACCAATAGAGGATCTTTGCCTCCAAAACGACAGCGCGCCTCCTTTCCTGATCCTCAGAGCCTACTCCGAACCTCGAAATCCGAACTTCGTATCGTGTCGTCCCTATATAAGGGACGGCACGATACGAAGTTCGGATTTCGATGTTCGAAGTAGCCCCTGCGCCGCTTCCTGCTAGTCTTGAATCTGAAGCTGACGCAGAATCTGCGTCGCAGATTCGCCTCCACACCGTCCTCCCAGCAATACCTGGGCCGGCCAACCGGGCGGCGACCAAGTACATAGCTTAGGTCGACCGAGTGGTCGCCGCCGTAGACCGAAGTCTACGTACATATGTACTTGGGTCGACCCACAATCAAATTAGTATCAGGAAGTTACCACTTTCTTCCCACGTGCCGTAAACAGTAGGTATGTTTGTCGACGTGTGGGCGCTGTTTCAATCTATAGCATTTTGAAGACTTAATTTACATACTAATTAATTACTATTAGATTAGGCCCTTTTGCACCTAGTCGATTAGTTTTGCCTTATCAGCTGTACTTCATTTTCACTTGGTCGTCCGTTAGTAACCTACTTAACTTAACGCTCAATCCTACGAGTAAACGTCAAGTGGAAGCAGACGGAGAAAGGGCGACATGGACCACCCCGATCCCCCGTCCGATACCCTTTTTCGTCTCCCTTCATAAACCGCGCGCCGCGCAGGAACCATCTGAGCTATAAAATAGGTCTATAATGTAATTTTTTATTACACTTTATGTGTGGGTAGTGGGTATCCCTGCAATATATCATACGAATATTTACTGACAGACAGTAGTATCAATACGTAGTTGTTTGAAAAGTAATCCCTTGTTTAAAGCGCAATATACTCGTAAATATTAGAGGGTCAATCTTACACAAATCGAACTAGCCCCATAATGAGCTCGATAATGCTTGTGCTATGGGTACTAGATGACATATATATTTGAATTGGGTATTCGTCACATGTTTTTTCGACGACAATTAATACCGTAGTGTGGTTAATATAGATAGAAAACCATCAAATTATCACAATAAATAGTAGATTAAACAAAATTAATCTCATAAAAATAAAAATATATGGGACCAAAGATTCGCATAAATGTTATGTTTTTTAATAGTCCAAATGTAAATTAAAAATTATCAATAGAATTTCATGTTTCAATATAATAAAATTGTATGGCAACTGTCCTTACACTCAATATTTCACAATTAAAATGGTAAATTACTCGTTTTTCCGTACCTACAACGAGATTACGAGTCCATTGAACTGTGACGTCACATTTCACTGTCACATCACCATGGAGCGTTTGCAGTGCTCGTCAACTATGCTGTAATTTACCTCTCATTTTCGCCTTTTGTGTTGCTCTAATTGTAGTTGGTCCCATACAAACATTTGATTGTCTCGAAGAAACTGGTTCGAATGGCACCATATTTTTTTTTAAATCAAATAGCCAATTGATTTAAATACTTAAATAGGTAGGTACATAGACTCAGAAACAAATACTCATATTCATCTCAAGAATATTTACCCTGATAGGGATTCGAACTTAGGACCGTCAGCTTTGTAAGCAAACATATTTGTATATAGTAAGTATTTTTCTCGTCACGAATATGTGACACGATCGCTATTCAGGCCGCGCGCGACAATATCATGGTAATGTGTTCTCCAAAAGTTCGCCAACAGTTTTATTTATAGCATATCGATGTTACACGCAAAGCATAAACATTTGCTACGATGCTGGTAAAGATGAAGGCGCACTGTGGATTTCATCCTGAAGATCTGTTTTTGTTAGCCGCTTCCGAAAAAGTTTTGGGCACTGTGTTTCGTGCACTCACTTCGTGCACCTAACGTCGGCATACGGAACATATTAATATGGGATTGAGATATGAAAGAGATGAACGAAATGGTCCTGAGCATGAATGATATCGGGGCACTATTCGACTTTAAAAATGTAATACGTTCTCCGAATGTCGTATAAGCCATCAACTCATCATACAAGTTGCACTTTTCATACAAACTTCATAACAATGTCATTTTTGTTTTAACACTACTTAATAACCGAAAAAAATAACCTATTTTAAAACGCCGACACAATATACAAAAGAAGGTACTAGGTAGGTAATTTTGTTGCAATTTGTGAGCGGAACAATCTCCATCTATATATGAACCTACATTAACTGAGTGAGGCAATGTTAGTCGTATAACCAGCCAAGTGCGTGTCGGACAAAGCACAATGACAAAACCACCACTTGCATTGAATAAAAAAGTCGTATCTTCATAAGAAACTCATCACACTCGTTTACGTCCATTTGTTTGGAAGGCCGATTTTCAGCGTCTTGTTTAAAACATCGTAAGTCTCGTGTCCGTTGGTAGTTTCTGTTGTTCAGTTCTGCCCTATGGTTGATAGGCACTTATTGTATGGCCATAAGTCCGCCATTTGTAAATCAAGTTTGGATAAATAAGGTAAACAATTTGCGTTAAAAGTGCCTATTTAATAAGTATTATGTTCATATTTTAAGATTCAGTGGTTCGAAAGTTAAAGCAAAGTAATTTTCGGAGCAATCCTTTAGAACATGTTGCATATAAGTATAAAATCAAAATCAAAACATTTATTCTGCAAATAGGCCTCAAGGGCACTTTTACTATACAAATATATATTGCTACATGTTGACTTATTTGCTTATTTATTTTTTATTTTACTATTTGTTAGGTTACATTTGTAGAGCGCCTCCCTAATATGTTTGTATACCTAATGTTGATGTCTACATTGTATAATTTGGCCGATAGGACTCAAGTTCTGGCATTTTCGTGGTCGGTTACTATATGTAATATGGGCCTTGTTGCCTTGATGCAAATAAAAAAACATACACTTAGGTACATTTCAAATTTTAGTCCAATACATCTTTTATAGTTTTTGAGTAAAATGCCTGTGACATCAGACAGGACTTTTCGAAACAATAATGGTTTCGTTTTTGCTGTTTTGGCCACGAAAATTACCTACACATAATTAAACCAATTACCGCACCTATGCAATATATCCGCTTTTCCTAAACCATCTAGACCATTACTCTAAATCTAAAACTAGGTAGCAGTTATTTCAACGCCCAACGAATAGGTACGAAATCAAAATCAAATCAGATTAGTAATAATCCTCGTAAATTACCAATAAATAATCTTTTTCCATATGAGCAATTAGGTAGCTTTGGACGAAAAAGTTACCTATATATTTTAAAACAATCTTTTTTATTCCTTAAAGCGGAGATTTCCTTTTGCAAGCTAACGTTACACAAAGAGACTTTGTTAGCATTATGGCTGTATAGCACGGCGTCATTACTTATGATCCCTTTGTTTTTGTTGGGATTATAAACTTGTGTATGTACGTAGTGAGCTCGCGTCCTAACATGAAGGCGTTTCTGTGTAACTTTTCCAACTAAAAAATAAATTGGACGCAGACGTATTGCGGTACAAACTTAAACACATTAAGTAGTCTACTTTGTGTGAACTATACAAACATGGCGAACGTGGCCTGCTTTGCTAACTGTTGGAAAGTAGCGTTCCCGTTACAGGTCCAGGCAGTTGTTCTGTCTGCATCTAACGGGGAACGTAATGCATTATTGTTTTGATTATCTATTAATTTAGGATTTATGTCCGCACCGCCGGGCGGCAGGTGCGTTGGACTGCATTCCCGAGTGCTAGAAAAACTGGATCCGCAGCTCGGCCGTGGACCGGTGCACTGTCGAGATTAGATACTTTGATACAAAATTATTTTACAATCGGTGTTAACTGCTGGGAAACAATTACGTTAACGAGATACATGAACAGTAAATCCACCGCTCCCAGTACCACTCGTAAAATAACTTCTCAACTGCCTGTTCTTGAAATAAGGAAGTAGGTACATTAATAATGAAAGAAATACCACGAATGAAATATAAACATGAATTGTTAATTAAGTACGCTTAATGGAAATTGATTTTTACTGTTGTTTTTGTTCGTACCGTAGTTATTTTTCCAATGAATATAGCTTTGGAAAGGCAGACGGCTCGGTATCAGGACCTTAAAATTCCTTATCAGTTAAAAACGTTCATCTATTTATGCTATTTTCTGATTGAATTGATAATTTGATACGTATCATGACATTTCCCCAGCGAAACTATCTAGGACAGGCCCATTGCGACCTAATGTCTTACATTTTAAATGTATTTTTTGGATTTCTCATTAAGAGATATCGTTTCAAACATCTCTCTAAATCGACCATTTTCAAGCTAGAAACTGTTTTTCGCTTTAATTCTACAACACACAATAAAATAAAATAAATCGCTATGTTACTATCTAAAACTTTAATAAAATAGTCGTATCCTTCAATCACTTTATTGGAATTCAATCAAGACTTTTGTCATAATCTGAAATCAAGATATTTTCCTCTTAAGAAGGAATTTTAACGAACAAGAAATTTTGTAGGCAAATCAAGCAACCTTTAATATAAGTTAATGATCTCATTTTTACCCTCAAAGTAAAGGTCTGGAAGTCAAGAACTCCTCCACTTTCATCAAGCATGTATTAATGTATTATACCTACGCATATTGACAACACGACAATAGTTGTCCTAATGGCAATGAACCACTTTCAGAGGACAATGGAAGGCTTGTGTTGATGCTAAACTTGATCTATACCTATCGACCATATTATGCTGAGTTATGAAAGTAAAATCATACAATAGTTTTGTAAATGGTGATTGAGGGTGGAGAGGTGAAATGTGTTATTGGCAATTATCCCAATTGGTGATCGTATATTTAGCATTTTGGAGTTTTTGCCGAAAAGTTGTTGGTTTAAATCAAATCCACCTCCGAGTAATGCATATAGGTATATGTAATTTTTCCATTGAATTTGCAATTTACCTTTGAAGGGATGTTGACTCAAAAAAGAATCAAGGCAAAAAATATGTCAAATGGTGAAGATTATATTCAGATATCTCAAAAAATAACGAAGCTACAACCGTTTTAATGTTGCTGGTTAGAGAGAGAAAGCGTGACACATCAGTGACGCCACTGACTTCGAGCTCTATAGTAAATGACGATTGTTCCAATACAAAGGTGCGTTTTGCGGAAAAGGGAGAGAATATGCCCCCTTTTAAAACTTTGAAGATATAATTATGTAATTATTTATTCTTTTGAGCTACATTTTCGCCATTTAATTAAGAATTTGATCCTTTTTCGAGAAAATTCGAACTTATTCTTTTTCTTATTTGGTCTCAACTAACACAATAGGGAGTGCAATCAGTATCTCGACTATAAATGTTTCTGTTAAAATACAACGAGTACAATGATCATTAAAGTCACTTTGAACAATCTTAAAAAAAGACGCGGGTGATTTTCCTATTACAGCTCTAAAGAATATTGGAATCGATACTCTATTATCAGTCTAATAGTTACATATGGCTTGTACACAAGTGCCTTTTTACCTACTTCATTAAAAACGCTTAAGTTTCACAGCGTAGAAGTGAGCAAGTAAAAACATAAGTTGTTAGTCGACACTTTGCAGCGATCAATTGTAATCGCATTATGTAAATGTGCTGATGCAGTGGGGCGAGTGGACAGCACACTGAACTCTCCCGTGCAGTGGAGAGTGATTAGCGCCTCGTAGCTGCTAATTTACTAATGCAGACTGTCATGCATGTCAACTTTACAGCGCATGGCAATGAGATAATAAATACGCCCTAGTTTGCTCTTTTAATTTATACTAACCACCATATTAATTATTACCTAAATTCCAGGGGCTAAACTAGTAGGTAAAATAGGCAATAGGAAAATCGTGTTAACATGACGAGCTTCACGTAAGCAGTTTCAATGTAGGCGAAAGTATTAAGTTACTACGGTTTTGGTTATATATTATAACAGTGAAATAAAATATATTAATATCTACGTTAACCCAGAGGTTATACTCTTATTTCTGTAGGTACCTTATTTACTGGTACTGAGTAAACCAATGAAGCGGCAGGATACGAAACATTTGGAGGTGACTTCGATCGGTTGAACTATAAATTTCAAACTAAATTTAAATGACATTGAAATATAATAAACGGATCACTCACGCCTTTAAGGGCGAGTATAGCTCGACATGATTCCGACCAATACGTGGCCCTTAATCATGAAAACTAGCCGCCGTGCGCGTACTAGCGCGTGCATGAATACGTGAGTGACCCGTTTATTATTTACCCACGACGGAACGGAGAAAGTATATTATTTCAATATATCTGAAACTCACTCTAGCCGATATCCTCTTCAAAAGGTAGGTTGATACTTAATTAACCAGGAGGACTCTACCAATAGCTAAAGATTCAAATATGCTATACTTACTACATTTGTTGAATTCATGACGGGTATTATATTTAAGAATAATGGTGGCTACTACAGAGCGTCATTTCATTTCGGGAGTTCGCGCAACGCCGCACCCGCAAATAAAATTGTCAGTGAAAGTTTTTGTTTTAACAGGTATCGTGTTCGGCGATTGTAACTCATATCGCCTGAGGACAGTCACACTTACTCCATTAACTTCCACGTTGCGTCAAGCTGATTCAGTGAGCAATAACCTCATAACTCATTTCAAATATAGGCTTTTGACAGTTCCCGAGACTCTGAATAAGTATTTCGGCAGCACCGAAAAATAGTTTGATGTGTGCAATTGCATTAAGAGGATTATGTAGCAGATTTTTCCATACTAACGGCAACGTTTTTCAATCCCCTAATAACTTTTAATATACCGGTAAAAACCGGTTTATTTCGGTTTAACTTCTAACTTTACGTGGGAACGCGAATGTTTTAAGAATTTTATATTATTAACCGGTTTATTCGACGAGAGGCCCGGCGGACGTACTAGTGGGGCTCACGTCTGTAGGTATTACGATAGGTAGATATAGTTGAAATAATTTTCGTTGACCGAATTTCTATGAACATATTGAACCTTATTGTTTAACAGTAAAATAGCTTTTTAATGAAATTAAGCTGATGCAACTCGGCCAACTCAAATGATTTCAATCATAATCCTGCGCCCGCATTAACCGGTTTATATCGTCTAAACCGGTGAATCCGAACAAAACCTTTATGTAAAGCTCCTCCGTACACCGGTTTAAATAAACCGGTATTTGTATCTAAACCGAAATAGAAAGGTTTTGCGCCAAGTACATAATAACGGTTTGAAATATTGACCGGTTTCCGAGCCCTGGTGTAAGTTTGTAAGTAGGTACATCTTCTGAAGCATGACCATACCTACGTCATATTAAACCTACTTAGGATCTTCTTCTTACTACTATGAGGATCTTCTTTTTACTAGCTTTTATTTAACTTGCACTGTTACTGTATGTGTAAGTATGTAACAAGTTGTCTTCATGAAATCCGTTTTTCAACCACTTGTCGGTATCCGATTGAGCTGAAAGTTGCCATACTTATGTAAGTTTGGTGATAATACAATATTATGGAATCACCGAGCTGATTTGATGCTGGAGGCAGAAGGTGGCCATGACAACTCCTACTTCAAAGTACCTAAACAATATACACTCATTGTGTTTGGGTTCATTAGAACCGTCTCAACGAATGGTTGATGACAAAAAAGGTTGTACCAAAAGTTAATTTTTTGACAGAAACTTTTGCGTTAAGTACCTACGCGACCATATGCATATTAGGTAACGTTCCATGACGTACCTAATTGTGCAGTCAACATCCTGCCACTATATGGCAGCCAAGCTAGTGAAATATATCGTACCATACATTTATTAGGTACTGTAGGAATAAGGATTACGATTTATGATTATATTGTCTAATTTGGACGTCACTAAGTTATGTATTAGTTAATTATGCTGACTGTACAAGCACTTTATGTACCTACATGGTCCTCTTCAGCACTAATCCCATAACTTACTGTTTAAATTGAAGCTTTTGGTGTAAATTAGTGACCGCGCCAGACTATTCGACTTTCATTAGTAAATGTTATTTGCTAATTTGTATGGAACACGAGAGCAGTTATTCACAGCAAGGGTAACACGGAGCGTAATCTACTTCATTATACTGGCTTTAGTGATAAGTAATTAACACAGAATGCCACGATTTCCCACAGTTTCGAGGTTTAGTCGGGACCTGGGAACGGAATTGTTCATTTCCTTTCATTTGCATTTTGTTACCTTTGCCAACATATTATGGTGAGGGTGATATAATCTTAAAAGCGTGTACAGATATAATGTATATGTACTAATAGGTAGCCTAGGGGATTTGTATTGCTGAAAAGAAATATTTTTGTTTAAAAAGTAATCATGTTTTACATAGTTGACAGCGGCGTGTTAGCACGGCCCGGACGAACACGAGATACCTACTGTTGATTTTAGTAATTTAGAAGATGTCGATAATCGTTTCGGGCCGCTGGCGAAGTTTCAAATGAAGGTGTTAATTTTTAATCAAACTCACGAGAATACTCCATTTCAAAACGTAGATATGACCCCCTTTTAACGAATCATTCGATGTACTTACGTAACATCAGCTTTTGCCCGCGACTTCGTCTGTGGAGAACTCGTTCATCGTGATAGAATTTAATTACCTTTTTTTATATTACGCGTTTATCTAGTCATCGCTCTTCCATACAATCATCCACTCACTTATAAGGGATGATTTCTGGGAATAAAAGTACCTATCTCTTGTCCTTTCCCGGGACTGGAAACTATCTCCATACCAAATTTCATCTAAATCGGTTCAGTGGTTTAAGCGTGAAGAGGTAACACATAGATAGACAGACACAGTTTCGTAATTTGAAATATACAGCTCAAATAAAGGAAATTCATATTGTTTAGGTCGATATCATGTGACGTAGGTATAATTAGACGTTACTAGCTTTTTCCCGCGACTTTGTCCACGTAGAACTCGTTCATCGCGTTAGAATTTAATTGCTATTCTTTTATTTCAGGCGCTTATTTAGTTATCGCTCTTCCATACAATCTATAGTTTCAGCCATTTAGGTATTCGTGTCTATTTATATTTTTGCGAGCAGATACGAATAATTCTGAATATCAACGAAGGAAGTGAGAAAAAATATTTTTTGCTTATAGGTAATGTGGTTTTGTTATACTATGGAAACTGAACATGTGTTTGTTATGAATAAAAAAAAATACAATCATTTATTAATTATAATATATTTGATCGTTTCACGATAACAGCACTAGTACCTATGGTACAGATAATTTGTCAATAATTAATGACATTTGTGCAAGCCCGCTTCGCAATAACAGTTGGAATTTATTTCCATTGAAAAAAAATAGAATGGTTCGCACCATCCGATTGCGCAAGTACAAGTAGGTTATGAAGGAGCAATAGATGCGCCGACGCCGTGATCAATGCGTCCCGCCTGACATTTCCGACACTTTGCATAACCTGACATTATGCTTGATTGAAGTCGATTCTTTCAAACGGAGGACATCTACCAGTTTATAGTTATTTAAAATAGAACAACTACTGTTCTCTGTGTGAGCCTCAAAGCAAGGCAGTGTTAAAAATATTGTGGAATGTATATATTCAAAATCGAAACCAATGAAAAATATGTATTTAAATTGGTTTAGTTCAGAACGTGCACATGCAGCTCTTTTATATCATACCCCTTTTATAGGTTAAAACCTAGTAAATAGAAATTCAATTTTTGTTCCCTCTCATATCGGTATGAATAGTAGAGTTCACAAATATATGTACGACGTACGTTCCCAAAGGTTCAAAAACATCTGAGCAATCTTATGCCCGTAACAATAAAGTTGTGTTCACGTGTTTTTATTGATCACTTTGTTCGAACTCATATTTTCGAACTCGGCTATACATATGACTGTATCTTCTGTGGTTAAATTTTCAAACATAAGTTTATGCGGCTATACTTTACGGATTGAATAATTTTGTTCAACTCTCAGTAGCCAGTTTCGGTAACACAATCTAGAACTATACTGACTTCCTTTTCAAATCACTCTCCATCCGCACACTCCTATCGCTTTATTGGGCCCGGGCTATAAAGCCACAGTCAGATTAAAAAACAAATAGTTTCTTAATGGCCAGGTACTATAAAAATCTGGTCCTCTGATTGACAAATACAAGTCCCCATAATCTAAAACCTTATTCGTATATCCCCGTCCAGTCTACACCAGTCAAGACCAAAACTATACCTATCAATAATTCGAAACGCAGCTGCCCACTAGAAAGTAGTAACCATATTAAATTGAGACAAGTGTTTAATTTCCTAAGTAATTCAATTGAAATAACAACTAAGTGACAGCTTATTCAATCAAAAGTTAAAATTATCGCGTTCCTTACACATGCCGACATTATTATATTAAATGTTTCCATCTAATATTATAATAATGTCGGCCTCTTTTTAGGGTTCCGTACCTCAACAGGAAAAAAACGGAGCCGTATAAGGATCACTGTGTTGTCCGTCTGTCTGTCAGTCAAGACCCTTTATCTCAAAAGATACGACCGTTTATGCCGCAAAAAAGGTATATTTCGATACTCCAGAAAATCAACATTTATAGGGTACTTTCCGTTGATCTAGAACTATGAATTTTATCAAGTAACATCGTCTTGTACTATAAGTATGTACAAGGAAAAATCTGAAAAATATACATTCGTAATTAATTTATAAAAAATATAGTCTTTATTTAAAATACGTAATCAATACCTACAAATTTGGAGGGAACCCTCGATGGGCGAGTCCGATTCGCACTTGTCCAGGTTTTTTCTCAATAGAGCTTTTATTTTTAAAGTACGATTGGGTTTAACTGTATCAATAGTAGATTAAAATGCGAATTTGTCTCTCAACGAGTCAAGGCAGGATTAACCCGGGCGTAATGCCGCAAGCAAATACTCGTACCGACCCTCGTTGGAAGGGAGTCGTCCAACTACAAATAATTGCCTCCACACACGCTCTATTTACCTTCTTCTTTGCTTTAAATGCTAAATACATTTTGAAGTGGTAGTTATAGTTTTATGAATGCAGCTTATTTTGCAAAAACGCAGCTGATTTAATATTGCTTGCCTTTCGTTGTGGTTAAATGAGTACATTTTACGCTATAGTATAGGGGAAGATTTATATATAAGATTTTCTATAAGTAATTGCAGACCACTCGTGGAGTGTCGTAGAGAATCGAGAGAGAAAATGTTACTATCCTAAGTCAAACTTATACCTACTCGACTAAAACGGGGATGACAAGATTTGGCAAAGGCGTAAGGAATTTGAAGCCAGCGAGCGAATCTCTAACTTACCCCTATCGCCTCCTTATCGACGCCTAGCGTGTGCCAAATGCTGTCAATCGTAAAGTTTGTCATGAGGCCTGCATTCAGCAACGACGATGTTTATGTCTAAAAAGAACCGTATTAAATTCGAATCTAATTCAATATTATGATCATAAATACGATTCTTTTTAGACATTTGGCTACTTGTTAGCGCAAGCAAACGCACTCTTAAAATACAATTTAATCTAATCTCAGTACTTTAATCATATGACTTCTCCGCATATCCAACTGCTTTCGACCACTCCGCAGATCAGAATACGCTAACACACCGTAAATGGTGTGCAGAGGGAGACAGTTATATTATTAATTAAAAAAGTGACGGGAAAGTGCCTGCGGAGCACGGGAAAACTTCGAACAGTGCAACGGCGCACAGCACTACACGCAAAGAATGCGCGGGTGATAGGGCCTACCTACTATGAAAATGAAAAAAATGAATGTTCCGAGGAAGTGTTTAAGCGCCGACTAAAGAACCATTATTTATTGGAGAAGTCACTCTACCCGGTAAAAGAATATATTGACATACCCAAATAGAATTAAATTAACATATTTTGACATATTTATTTTCAAATAGTAATTATTTCTTATATTTGACATTTTCCCTATTTTCATTAATATTAGACCAGTTGAAAAGTACTAATTAGTACAATTTTTTGTGTTACATTGTGACTTATTGGAACGAAGTTCCTAACTATAATTTTTTTTTTGAATATTTTGTATGTGGTTTTATTTATATTCAATTTAAGGTTGTAATTTTTTGTATTTGACATTAATTATGTGTTTGTAAGAATATACTGAACCGTATATTCATATTTATTTTCATTTTTTGTTACGCAATTAGAGCACCTGATGATCATTATGCAATAGTAGTATAAGCAAAAATGTATCTATTTCTTACACGAGATTGTATTCTGTGATAAATAAAACTAAACTAAACTAAACGTCACTCATGAGTCACGTGACTACCTTTTCGTCCCGTGGCTGCAGCGGTGTGGTCTAAACCATTAGGTACCCATACAATAAACATGTGTTATGTCTTTCGAGACAAAAGTGCAAGGTAATTAACTATTTTTCTCAAACATGCAATGAAATATTGACGTTATGTTCGTTATAACAGGCTTCAAAGTATCACGTTTCGGGCGGAACACTCGAGAGAACTGTAAAGGAATTTCATACAAAATTGAAGGCATAGGCTGGGAAGTAATTTTTTTTAAATTTTAATGTAAACATGGCGTCTGTGTTCATGAACAGCGAAACGCGACCGCGAAACTACTATCGTATTTTTTTCTCTCTGTCGCTCAAATGACATTTCTCATTGGAGCGGTTGAAAGAGAAAATACGATGGTGCTTTCGCGGTAGTGCCCCAGGCTAAACAGCTGAATTATATATATTTTTTCTTGTGTCTGAATGGTTATCGGCCCGAAAATATCCGCTTTAATGCCTATTACACACGAACTGATATTAAGGATACAAATCTGTATGATTCAATGTGTTGATGAATAAATTTAAAATATTGTCTATACGTAAGTCACCGGAGACCATAGACAATATTTGAAATCCTCTGCATTTATTTTATTTATTATAGAAATTAAGATTCTTATTATCAGGTTGTGTATAATGGCTCTAATACGGTCTATTCGAACACTACACACGCGAAATACGAACGACTTCCGTAAAAAAAAAAACATTATGGAGAGATTGGAGGGAAAATTAAAATTAGTTTTTTGAGTGGTTTACTTTTTTATTTCATTGCCTTTGTTTGAGAAATGCACTATACATGCCTTGCCGTGAAAAAGGCTTGCCGGCTTCGTATCACTATCCGTCTATAACTACTCACCCGGACAGCCCTTCTTTCCCGCCGTCTGCAGTAATGTACTATTTCTATGGTAACGTGAAACAGACGTAAAGTTACTTACAAGACTAAAGTTTCGAAATGAATTTCCTTAATCGGTACAACATCGCGTGCAATCAAATGGATGGAAATAGTAGTATGAGTCGATCACGCCTGCAGCGGTGTGATTGTACTATTATTATATTAGCATCCAATATGTGAGTTATGGCCGCGCCCGCTCAGTAGGTACGTATCCATGTAGAATCATAGATTGACGCAATCAACGGGGGGCCTTAGTGCTGGGGGATTGCTTCGATTAATACGCACAAACCGCCGGAACTAGGCGGTTTTCTGTTCATCCCTGGCGTATTGCTATGAATTTTCAAACTAAGTTTATGACAAATGCTACAGTTTTTGCTAGGGATATGAAGCCAAACTAATTGGAACTTTGAAACGCGCGCATTTAATGCTCGAAAAACAATATAAAATGTTCAATTTTTCAGTGTCGGTGGACGTGGGCATTTACGTGCAGTCGTGTGCTGTGTGCAAATGACATATTGCATGCGCGAATAGATCCAGTTCGTTGTGCAGTTGCAATCAGTCGCATTGACAGTCCCCCGCTAGTGCGACGCGACTGCACTTTTCATCCCCCTGACAGCGCTTTGCGTCCGCAAGTTGCAATGAATGTGAAAACTTCTAACAGACTGTATCGCATATTTATTAATGCTACCGCAGAGAAAGGAATTGTGGTAGTTTTTGATGGTTCGTCCTCCTAGCGTGTTCCCGATTGTATCCTGAGAAGGGTTGCGCTTTGGAACCTAATCCCGAGATTTATTGTCTGTAGCAAATATTTAATTTACATTTCATACGTCGCATCTGTACAAAGCAAAAAATGTGCAAATACGGCTTTTAATGAACAAAAGATTTCCTTTGGCACGATTGATATCTGTGGTCTAAAGATCCATTTTCGAAGTAGAGCCCCCCCCGGATTTTTCATGTAGGTGGTAGTGGGGGGGTTCAAAGATAGCAGCCGACGAGTACATCTAAAAACAGGCTGACTCATTTTTTATATCTACTAGGGCAAGTTTGATATCATTTGCGTATAAAATGAATACGCTGAAATCATTTTTGATAATATTTTTCACTATTTTGGAACAATTTTCTGAAAAAACGCAAAATTATCATTCGTTTATTCTACTTGATTCTGCGCTCTGATATTGGACGTATAAACTTAACTAAAATTATGAAATAAATACTAAATTAAAGCTGGTTTTGTGTAGATTCGAAATATATAAATAACATATAGGTTTGCTTAAAAAATATGGCAGAAAAAAATATCATATGTCGCAAGACGGCTGCGCGGGCGGGTCGGCGAGTACCTAATACGTTACCAACTATTACGTAAAGTCACGGAATTCAAAGGTTTCTTCACTTTAAAGTTGAAATAAATAATAACGAATCTTCCCTGACTATACCTACGTGTCTAACTAATAACAATTATTGTTCCTCTAAGTAGACAATTCCAGGTATATATTAATTTAATGCTTATAATATATTTTGATCGTGGTTTGCTTCTACATTACTGATTGTTGTTAATGGGTGAATTAACTACTCTTTCTTTGTTGCTCGTTACCATGGTTACGTCTCCTGAGTTACTCTTTAAAACTATGATTTTATAGGGTTTAAATCTATCAAACATGAGTTTTAGCGATGAGCTTGAGCATGCTTGAAGTCCATATTATATAAACATTTTTCTAAGAAACTCGGATACTATGTCTCCTCGCTGACGGGACAAAATAACAACAAGAAAAAGTTGATTGACCCAAATGCCTTTCCAGTGCAATAGATCGCGAGGCTTTTCTCGAATATAACTTCGAGGAGCCCGTAAAAGAGAGTGCTACTTAATCAGGTATACTGGTCCAGGTTTGGAAAAAAAATTACCATTAATTATCCTTTAAGCGTTATCCCATCCCAGTAGGTATGTATCTATTGGCCCGAAAGCAAAAATGAGGCTTATTCACATTGCCTTTCTATATATGTTTACCAATAACTGTGTTAGTTGTAGACTGATACCGAGTTTTTTTTTATTCGAAGGTGGCTAACACCATGATGTTTTCATATAAATTTAGTGAAGATCTGATAATGGGATTCATTACAAAATTAACACTTTTTAATTTACAAAGGCATCTCCGCGGTATTTGGATGCTAATATTTTTTTACATGGTATACCAATATCGTTTTTTTACTATTATTAATAAGACTATACTTCTAAGGTAATTCCATATAATTTTGGTCAGGATCAGATAAAGTTAGTACTTATACATTTTTAATTTAGTAGTTATCAAACTAATCAACCGATGCCGAGTTTGTACTATTGTTTGTCGTGACATATCTCTAGAAGTAATGAAGAGATTTTTAAAATTCTTTCTGTGATAGAAATATACATTAGTCCTTAATAACATAAGCTAAATTTTTTTGTAAATCGATTACCTGTATGAAGCAGGGCGGCTCTCTAAAATTTAATAAATTTATATGTGACATTTTATGACATTTTCTATTCATTTCATCTTTTTTTAAATATTGTAAGGCGTGAATTGGCATGAAATATATTTATATTGTGTAAATTAACCCACCCCTACCATTCCATGATCACGAAGCAATGTTTTAAATTATTTGATTTTTGGTCCTATCTACGATTTTTATTTTTTAAATACTTCCACCACAGGAATATATTTGTTATATTTTTTTAAATATATATGATTAACAAGGCTTTCTGAAGAACTATTTTTTTTTCCAATAATGCAGGTGTTTTTTTAAGTTATGTTCATTTTTATATTTTCAATATGATCGTAAAATTACCGTTTAAATCTTATTTCTCAAGAATATTCTATTGAATGGTCCAAAAATAATTCCAGAAATAAATTCGGCATCCCTGATTTACTCGAAATTGACACCCAACTTGACCTAGTAGTTTAACTGCCGCAGATACCAAGAAAAACCTGTACTGCCCCCCAACTCCCCCCCACGCATCAAAAATCGCACATCGAAATCTCGACTCTACTTCGAAAATCCATCCTTGGGTCCTAAGGACCTATCCTGCCAAAGGAAATCTTTTGTTCACGAAACGCCGTATAATTTATCGTACCGACGCCACAAAATTAAAGCGCAAATCTGTGTCCCTAAGTAATTAGGTTAGTTTATTTCCACTGTTATGACATGTCGTTAGTGTCGCAAAACCTAATGTAATTTAGGTACTTGCTATAATAATCACTGACTGATAAAAACGTTGTGTGAAGAGACGAGAAAAAACAAATATATGCTTATTTACATAATTGTGTTTAGTGTCCAATTACTCTAATTAGGTTAAGTAAATCTTAGTTAAGGCACTATTGCATTAGGGTCAACCTGTAATGATAGTTGCTGCATATTATAATTAAATAAATAATTGCTGGCCGAATTCATTTGTCTAAAAATATTATTTAATTAATGTAGATATACGTATTTACTGCATCCACATTCACTATATAGGTGAGGTGATAAAGCGTTCAATAAAAAGGGAAAAGAATCGCACATTTAAGCGGCTGCAAATGTGTCTAAAGAAATAATCATGTAGAACGACACGTTTACTGCGGCCATAGTTCGTGATAACGCGTCTGCTAAGTGCAGCGGAATGAGGGTAAACTATAGGCAGGAAATCGGTTCCCATTGAGAGTCCCTGTGATTACTGCAAGCGATCATTTGCGCCGCAGGTTGCAGAATGAATTGCCGAAGCGCCGCTTGCTTGCAGATTCAAGCCGGGCGTCCTATCCGCACCTAACGAGATTAGCTCATCCTCAATTTAAGACCAATTCGATAGCAACCGCATATCTTGTACACCAACGGTATTTCATGGCGTTTCCTTAGTGGAAGGGAGAGCGCGTTTTGAGCACGATCTGGGTATTGATAAATCGATCTGAATAAGGAAGGACGATGCTCGCTCGGGAGGGCTTTGCTGTCGCGTCGTGACTCGAGATGCCTTCGGGAGCGCTTCTGGGCGAGTTATCCTCGAAACGAATGATATTGAGTTATCGGTATAATTAACTTTATTGCTTAGAAATATTTATTGCTTATTTTCTGATTCTCGAATTCAATTTTCTCTCCGATGCTACTAGCTCCAAGTCTCGGGCCATGTCGTATAGGTTACCAAATTAGAAAAAGAAAATTGAACGTTCGTTGAAATGTGGATGCGATAAAGCGCTTTTATCGGCGATTTTACGGCTCTTTTCGCACTATCCCAGCTATAAACGCCGAATCAGATGAAGTGAGAAACCGCGGGTGGCATAGCAAAAAATAACTCCGTTTACTCACCCTACATAAACTTGAATCTTCTATATTACCCTCGTACAAATTTTTATTACGTGCTTACGTACGGAAAATAAAGTGATTTATAGTAATAAACTTTTATTGTTATTGTGGTGTATTTAGTAAAAATGATCCATTGAAAGTAACGGCGCGATTTATGTTAATATTAAGAGAGCTGTAAGGGGAAGTTTCTGGATATAATGTAAATAAATCCTCCAAACAAAGGTCCACTGCAGTCAAAAGTAGTAGGAATGGTATCACGTTTGCCGGTAAGGGTCAAGCCAGCCATAAGGCCGGAATTTAGCGCGCTATTCGCCGCCGAGAGCTCGATAACCGCGCCCGGTGGCACTCAATTACCGCTCCCGATATGCTCTGTCGCTGACGTTAGTTATAGGCGACTTTTCAGACATTTTTAACTTTGGCTTTGCTCGCAATTTCGTTTTCGAATTTTAACATGCAATGAAATGCTCAGGTAGTTTAGTGGTCAGTAGGTTTTACGATGGAAATTATAATATTACATATGCTGGATTTTGGGGAAAATCACGTTACTCTTTATGGATGCTAAAATATTGTTTTATTGTATTAAAATTGTAATAATTAATGCATTAAATAGTTAGAATACGACTCAGTTTTAATGATAATTTACGGAGGACTAGCCTTAAACAAGATCTACAACATCTGCACGGGATGCCATCCATAAGGCGGGTTATAGGAGCCTATGGAGGACTCTGTTCAGCAAGAATAGGACATGATGTCACGGTCCTCAGCATTGAGGGAACGACTGAGGATGATGATAAGCCTTAAATATGTAACCTGCTTGTGAATATTACAACATTTACATATTGGCATCATATTGTATTTACCTGAAAAATAACAACATTTTACAGCTATAGCGCGCGTTTTAGCGTAGATAATATTATCAAATGGGTTCACACGCTCAATGCTACACTTACTATTCGTATCTCTCCCGAGGTCGCTATTAGTATCAGAATGTAAGTGAAATAGTTAATTTCATATGCTACCTATAATAACTGTTTAGCGCTATCTCCTTCCACAATAGGTCTACATTCTTCTCCCCGTATATGGCAACTAAAGGAAGTCACCGGGGTCCCGAGTATGTAGACAAACATTGTTTGTATCTGCCCCTATCTATGTTGCATCTTTTGGGATATTTTTAGAAGCGTCCTATGTCGGGTCAATTTTAAGGGTACCTTTTCTGCAGAGATGAGCAATACAGCTATCCTGCAGGGGTGTGAAAGCTTTTCGTTTCCATCAGTGCTTTACTATGGGACCAATGAATATGATTGGTTAATATCTACACATCCATATGGAAAGGCACCGTAATACGTATTACCTACATATCTGTCATTCTGAACATAAACAGAAACATCCTTCAATAAACATATTAATATACAGTTAGATATTCATATTTTATGTATGTTTATTTATATATGTGTTGCTATGTTTGCATTCAGTGCAGCCCGTGAACCCTTATCAAAACAGACCGGATAATCTATGTTTATTTTCGGGTATCCTGTCGTGTTCTATCTCGCTTACTTTAGCCGTCCTTAATGCCAAAATAAGTGATTACTATTCTAAGACCTCAAGGACTGTACTTGAGACTGCAACTTTGTCAAATGTCAACCACCGATTACCTACTGCAAACGGTCAACTAATTAAGGTACCGTCGTGACCGTCAATCGTTGCCCAATGATCGCTGGCGACCCCCACGACTATGGAAATCCGGCTAACAGCCGCAGCACGACGCCACCGGCCAAATTTCTGTATTCTGTAAACATGCCAATTTTGGACATAATAGCTCGCAACTACAATAAACTTTTTAGACCGTGGGAGTACCGAATTACATCAGCCCACCGAACTCGACTGTTGATACAAAGTACCGTTTCATTCCGCTAATGTTCGGGATGAGCAATAGATATCCTATAAGTAGGAGGAATTTAATTTAAGAAATCGTGTAGTAAAATTAAGAAATATACACATACTACATTTAGGTAAGCACATTACATTATTATACATTGCATTTGTGAATTAGCTGAAGAATATAACATTTTAATGGAGAAAACAGTCGAGATTTCTCATACTACTGCCCTTCTGGTGTTCAGATGTTCGTTATTCAATTATATTTAAAAAACTTGAGCAGAAATAATACAAATTGGAGGTGAAGGTTGGTATGGGAGTTGACGTGGTTGAAGTCGCGGGAAAAAGCTACTGTTTGCAATAAATACAATTGTGAAAAATTCCAAAATAAAATGTATCAAGTTATCTGTATATTTCCAATATATGCCCAAGGATAACATTGTAATAAATCTGCGTGTTTGTTACTTTATTATGTATCTAATAAAATTATTGATTGTGTGTGTGTTTACACAATACTACGTATGAGCAATTGTGTACATTACATTAAATTGTGTAATTTAAATTTCAAATAATAATAATAATGACAAGTTTTTCTTATAATTCTACAGTCTATATAAAAATATTTTTATTGAGTTGTCATACATGCTACATTATTTACAGTATTCAAGTCAATTATTACGTCAACTGTTGTTATGTCTATCAAATTATTATCCTTTATAATCTAAAAACTCTCTTATCCCATAAAACAGGCTTCATTAATCTGATTTCATCAGTATGTACACATCACACCTCTTACTCGTATTAAAATATGTCGGTGCCTATGTATTTAGATCAACGAATTACATTATATTAAGACTTCAAACAATATTCAAGTTGTGCGCGTTATTGTTCGATGTTAGACCTGTGCAATAAAAGGGGTATTATTGCCTGTGACTAAAAGACAGATCACGCAATTCATGTTTAAATAGCAATAGACTGTATACGTATAGTCAACAGTCGCAATAAACAGCAATTACGACTGAAGTAAATAGTACCTAAAATATTACTTATCGTTTGTCATACGAATGTCGTAAAATTTGATTATTGATTTTCTATTAATAGTATCGTTTCAGTAGCTCATTCAGTTTTTGGTTCGACTACTTTCAGCGAGCCGGTGAAAAATGCATACTTATTTTTTATGTTGTTTGTAACATTGTGATTAAAAATAAATAAATAAATATTAGAGGACAATCTTACACAAATCGAGAACTAGCCCCACAGTAAGCTCAAACGATTACGACGACGACGACGTGACGTGATTAACGTATTTAAACGGTTAGAATAAATTAAAAGTAGTATAAATTAGTAGTATAACATGTTCATACAGTATTAAATTTGCAAGGAAGAATAATTAAACTTAAGTGACTTTTTACCCCTTTTGATTCATAACGTGGCTCTTATTATACGTCGATTTCAGACTAATCCAGGATACTACATGCTAAGGGTGGGTTGATATTCAGTGTATCCTAATGTAATAGAGCTCAAAACTTGCGGATTTTTTTATATTACTAGACAATTAATTAAAAAAATCCTGACGTATCCTTTTAACCCCTGCGGCTGTAAATTTTAATACAATATACTTTTTATTTTTCACTCCATATTAAGTATTCCAAACTATTGAAATAATTAAAGAAGACTATTTTATTTCAAAATTTATACTTATGTTTCGTAATCATTTAGTCAGACTAGAGATTTGGCCTTTTATATACTAGTGGCTCTGTGAGTTGTAGACCTCGTGAGTGAGTTTTTTATCATTATCAAAATCTGACATTATAAAAAAAAACAATTATGAATATCAAACCTGCTAACAAAATTTCACGAGAAGCGGTACAAAAATGCGACCTGTAGAGGAGAACAAACCGAAATTCGGACGCAGAAACTTACAAAATCTTTAAAATAAAAATTGTTTTTGAAAATTTCCAAAACCTGACTCGCCAAAAAAATTCTATATAATTACCGGACCTGCTCACAAAATTTCAC
The DNA here is from genome assembly GCA_963556455.1 of Epiblema foenella. Lineage (NCBI taxonomy): Eukaryota > Metazoa > Arthropoda > Insecta > Lepidoptera > Tortricidae > Epiblema > Epiblema foenella. Next base: position 15,349,185 of record OY747102.1, read on the forward strand.
GAGAATCGTTTGCGAAATGCGACCTGTAGGGGAGAACAAACCGTTGAACAAATATATTTATTGTAATTTCCAAAAACTTATTCGACAAAAAAATCTGTATATTTATCCAACCTACTCACAAAATTTCACGAGAATCGGTTTAGAAATGCGACCTGTAGAGGAGAACAAACCGAAATTCGCCCGCAGAAACTTACAAAATCATTGATAAAAAAATTGTTCTATATCATTACAGCACTTTTGTTTTATCTCTACAGATCCCAATTACGACACATTTGCAGCTGGCAGAAAGATTGGCAAGGTTTTGTTTGTATGGGTTATATCTGGGCGAGTTGATTCGTTCACGACTAAAACAATGAAATCCTTTTTAGGGTTCCGAAGCCAAAATGGCGGAAACAGAACCCTTAAATACTTTCGCTGTCTGTTCGTCCGTTATCACAGCCGATTTACTCGGAGACTATAAATACTACAATTACGAAATATGGCAGGAAGGTGTATTCCATGAACGGCTAAATGAAAGTGATGTGAAATTACAAAAAAATAATCAATGCACATAGGCGTATGGGATATATATATGGATAGGCCTTTAAAAATTATAGAGAGGAGGAAGAATAAACTTTCCATTTAAGTCAACCGTTTGTTAAATATTAGCTGTCTCTGCAATGCGCCTCGCAAAGTCTAGAGCATCGCCGCAAAGTTGCCAGTCTTTCGGTTTTTTATCGGTTGCATTTCGGGGAGTGCGTTGAGGAATTACACAACATAATTCCTCCCGCCCCTTTCTACCATCGGACGAGTAGGAATACGGTAAGGCGCCATCGTTTTACGGTGGCTGTTCCGAAAACTCGCACGAAGCGTTTTGCTTCCACCTTTATTGTGAGAACCGCCAAGCTGTGGAACTCCTTGCCGGAATCCTTGTTGGAACTACAACCTTTTGGTCTTCAAAGCGAGAGTGAATCGGTTTTTACTAGGTAAGCGCGTTCTATCCTAGACCACAATATTGCATGCTTACCATCAGGTGATTTGTGGTCAAGCGCAAACCTATTTTGAATTAAAAAAAAGCGTGTGTCCCGCCCCCGCCCTCTAATTTCCAAACCATGAAGTTTAAAATTCTGAAAAAAGTTGAAGTGTGTACATTAATAATACTTTCAATGAAAGTTTTTGAATTACCGCTAAAAACTGCCTTGCCCAAACAAACGGACGTAACTGCCGTGAGTTTCCTAGGAAGATACAACATTTTTTAATTAAAAGCATAGGAAAGAGGATTTAAATGTGGAGTATAGTAGTAGGTTCGGAACCCTACATGGTGCGTGGTCCGACACACACTTCGCCGGCTTTTTCTACATATGTTAACTAAGTGTTCCGTCTTAAAAAATTTAAAGAAATGTTTCATTGTGTAAAATTATTTATGATAAGAAAACTTAATCCCATAAATCATCTACTAAGGGAGTGGAAGTTTGTATGGAAGAGCGATGACTAGGGCCTGATATAATAAAATATCAATTAAATTATATCACGATGAACCAGTTTTACGCAGTCGAAGTCGCGAACAAAAACTAGTAAGAAAATATATCACAATCCACCTACGATTGTCACAAAGACCGACCATCACGTAACACGTTGATTACAATATGTAATTTAGATATTAGCTCTCCAATTATTTGGACATGATATTTATGACATAATACACATCTTATATAAACTTCTTTGTTGCTTTGATGTAGCCGTAATTACATGTCATGACTAACAATTTATTTTTTTGTAATGTTGGGCTAAATATGTGTACCGGCTCCTATTGCTGTCATTAGTTACTCAACTGTCCCAGATCTGAGCAATAAGCCGCACAAGAGAATCGATGCAATAAAGAAAAAGAAAATATGAAAATATCTCTAAAACATTAAAGTCATAATAGGCAAAACGCAATACCAAATTAATTTCCACGAAAAGTCGCCTGTAAACAAGAACATAAAAATATCCCTGACTCTTTTGAATAAAAACAGTCGTTTTCCTGACCCTATTTTCGATAGGATATTACTTTTAATAAGATACTTAGGGGTAAATACTACATCCCAGGAAAGGCGGACCCCTAAGTATTTTTCTCATTCCTCATTTGACAGCCGTAATTTTTTATCAAAAACAAGCTTTAAGCTCTCACATTTGTAATGGGAAGTTACGAATGGAAAAACCGGGCATAAACCGCTAGATGTTTGATGTTTCGTAGGAGTGCCAAGACCTGGGAAACGAATAAAAACTTACCTGTTTTAAGAAATATAATAATAAACACTAAAACGCTTTAGAATAAGTAAGTGAATTAGAAAACATTAAAGGACTAATCATCATTAATCAACTCGTATTTCAGGGTCCTTTGGTTAACGTAGCAATCGTAATTCCCACAATTGTCTTACCCCGATATCCGGTGGCACGGCGGCTGTATAAACTCAATATAACAACGATTATTATACAGAGCCAGTACAAAAAGTTCACTTTTTAAACATCTGGCACGTTCTCAAGGCAGATGCTCCGCCGCGCGTTCAAATAACGACAAAGTTCGTAACTTTTCGCATTTCCTCGTCGCGTGGTGCCGACCAATCTCGACCTGCTCAGTATTGTCACATGTTATAATAAATGCTTTGCTGGTAAGCACGCCAGGTGACCGCAATTTTTCAGAAACTAAGTACTCTAAATTGCAGAATTAATACCGCTGGAACATTTAGCGGGGTATTGGGTTGGTGTAATTAGTGCAGTAGTTACGTAAGTTGAGGCCGATTTATTATGCATAATAGGTGTTTGTGTAAACGCATTAAATGGGTGGTTGCAGCCAGAACATTCTGTGGCTGGCGGAGATACGGCGCTTCGGCCCGTTGGCTCTGAATTGCCGAACTTGACCGCAGCGGAGCGCTTTGTTTGCACCCTGGTTCCGGTCATCGCTATACTCTTGTTCTAGAGTGCAGTTTGCACTAACTCAGCCGACCAAAGTTTAACCGCCAGTGGGTACTGGCATTGAGCCTGGCGCATATTTTCTAGTTTACATGTCAGCATGAACCGGTGTTTCCCAGATTATGGTTTTGCATTTGCTTGCTTATATTAAAAGTGGATTAGAGTTTTGATTGTACAGTCTGTTAATTCTGTAGGTGCCCTTATTATGACCGTATGTCCGGAGGATTTCCGATTGTTCTCTTCTACAGTTCGCATTTCTAAACCGATTCTCCTGAAATTTTGTGAGCAGGTTCCATAATTAGCAAGTCAGTTATTGGAAATTTTAAAATACTTTTTGTATTTCGCTTTGTTCTCCTATGCAGGTCGCATTTCTAAGCAGATTGTCGTGATGTTTTGTGAGCATGTTCGATAAACATATATAATATTGTCGAATCTTTTTTTGAAAATTTAAAAAAATCCGCGAGGTCTACAGCTAACAGAGCCACTAGTTTTGTTCATATATTTATGAATACTACTCGTGTTTACCAACTCGACAGTACAACATTTAAGTGTATAATAGTATACAAGAATTAAGTATATATGTATTGTCGCAAAATAAACTGAAAATTTCAAAAATATCCTACCTACTTAAGGCGAAGGGTCAAATGGCAAACACCGAGTTATAAACGCAAGGAATTCCGCTTCAAGATAGTCAGATGTCCTCATTTGCGAGAGATGGTAGTGACATTGCGGTTGGATGCCTGCGAGATCGGTCAATTCCAGAAACATCTTCAGACAATTTACAGAGATGACTAGACATTTTGCGCTGCAGATTTGTATCTCTAGCAAACCACAAGCGGTGACCCAAAAAAGCATGAAACATAATAAAATTGAATGCTAACGTTCACCTATGTTCATTTTGACAAATTGTAGATGTTATCGAGTCATCAGACCGCGTATTAGACGTCCATTTTAGTAGTCTATCAAATTAACGCGGCGTGACTCGTGAATTTTGGTATACAATTTATTTTTCAATTGTAGTTGACACTTCTTAGCTTCCAGAGTGATCGAGCGGACTAAGGTGAAAGATGCCCGTAATGTCCGAGAGAAAAATAATAGCTGCGACCTCAAGATCGAGACCCGTGAACTCGCTTTCTAATATTTCGCTATGCTTCGAGCAAATACGATACGAAATTAATTAATTTAAAAGTAACAGTTTGTTGTCGAGGCGTAATAATTTTGCTCGGCCTGATTAATTCGATCGGACATTGACGCTTTATAATCAATGTAAATTACAATTTACTTAGTCGTCATGGCACCTAGTAACGGGAAATTACGTATAAAAGATACATGTAGTTCATATAGTCATTCACGTTCTTCTGAGCTATGCATTCATTTGCTTATTCATAACTTTTATACGTCATGCATTCAAATTATTACATATTTGTGTGATCCCTATAAATGAATGTAACTTAATATAAGGCTGGAAGGCCTGGAAGTAATTAAAGATGTAATGCAGCCAGTCTTATGGGCAGGTTCTCTATCTTTTGACAAATGATCATTTGGTCACAAAAAAGATTGCAAAAATAATCATTTGACAAATGTCTTATTTCGTAAAGGAACTCTTTATTTTTATAAATGACCATTTGACAAACATACCTACATATCATAAATGTAACACTTTAAAAATGTTGGTAGTTATTGAATGGCAAAACACAATTTTTAATATTTTCATATTGATTGAATTAATCATCATTAAAGATGATCATCATCATCATTATCTACTACATAATGACTACTTCGTAGGTATTGAATTATTGATAGTTTGCACACTAAAGGCATTCATAAATAGAAACTAAGTAGTAGTAGGTATACTCGTAACTAGCAAACTCCACTGAGTGAGTGATTTACCACAGAAGTTATTTTTAGCTAAACTGTTAAGTCCACGTTGCAAAGTTTACACGCGAAGGTAATTTGTGCATTCAACTAACGGACAATAAAAATGGAATGCTCGGCACGTCACACACGCTGTACTATTCAAAACCTGTTATACGTTTGCCTCTTCCTGTGATCGATATATCTTGACCCGGATACTCGCAACAACTATACGTGATCGGAGGTCATACAAATATTGTACTGCTGAGGTGATGTGTAACTAGACGGTGTGAATATCACACAAGTGCTCGTATATGTCCCAGTTCTATTCATTCGCTTAAATTGGCTATAGTTAACTATATTTATTTGGCCTAGAAAACTTAAAAATATTAACTTTCGGCGGAGTAGAGTCAATCCAGGAATATGTTATTAACCTACTAATCGAAGTAAGTACGTATTGTGGTAAGTACTATAACGAGTACCACAATTAAACAAACCGCCTATTTATTTACCTGGCAGTTTTTCCGTAGGATAGGACATAACCTGTAATTAAACGCTAATTAGTGGCTACATAACTTTTCATAATTTTCCCTTACACAAATAAAACCTTGTTGGTTTTATTTGTGTACCTATAGTTAGGTGTGTTACTAAATTATGCTGAGTATAACTCTTTGAATTTGCAAAAAAGAGTTTCTGATCTAATAGAGTCGGGCCACAAACACTTGTTTCAAGTAGTTTACGGAACTTTAATGGCTTTAGTTTGATACAATCATGTTTCACAAGCTTAAGGCAGCTTCATTTAAAAACTTATTTCGAGTCCAAGTTCTCGGACGCTCGTAATTATGCAATCGATGAACAGGTTGCTCCCGCATCCATTGCCATGTTAATTAAGTTAACTTCACTTCTATTTCCATCTGTGTCATTAATTAAGCGACTTCTCAGAATCGCATTACTGCTATTTATGCGCGCGTTCGAACCTCTCGAAGCAATTGCGGACTTATCTCAAACATACGAGTATAGCAAATTTAGGTACTAATGTGGCGGCCGCATAAATCGTGACTATAGGATGAGCGTAAAAACAAACTTGATAAATCTACTCAGACTCTACCTCTAAAGCTAATCGTTTTTAGAATCATTCGACGAGTGCTTATTTAAATCAATTGCTGGTATTATTTTACACTACAGCGATGTCAAAACGGATAAACGCGGACAATGACCGTAGTGCTAAAATTTTTACACATGCCCATTAAATTCACAAAAAGTGTAGGATACGCATATTTGCGTGCGATAGCACACTGAATTTATTCGTTACGCATTGCGATTGCGCTGCAGCGCTGTTTATAAAGTGTAGCTCTGAAAAATTGTCATTGTCTGACGGAAACATTGCCTCAGTTTTGTAGCGGAAACTGAAAATTTATAAACCGGGTTACTTTTTTGTTATTTACTGAATTTTATTTGCTTTTCAGTATAAATATGTATAAGTTAACACCTCGCTATTGTGAAATATTTTACTGTAGAATACGTGGTAGGGTCGCTAGGCCAGTTACGCGGCCTGCGTCAGTTTGCGGTCTTCTGAAGAACGAAGTTTTTTTTAATTAAAGATATTTACATTTTTGCATGCCCTAAATACATAGTGAGTCGACTGAAAATTTATAAACCGGGTTACTTTTTTGTTATTTACTGAATTTTATTTGCTTTTCAGTATAAATATGTATAAGTTAACACCTCGCTATTGTGAAATATTTTACTGTAGAATACGTGGTAGGGTCGCTAGGCCAGTTACGCGGCCTGCGTCAGTTTGCGGTCTTCTGAAGAACGAAGTTTTTTTTAATTAAAGATATTTACATTTTTGCATGCCCTAAATACATAGTGAGTCGAATGCGTTTCAATTAGTAGCTATCGAATGGGAATATATTAAAAAAGCAAGAAAATATCCTTTCAGTTCATCAACTCATCCAAGTGGCCGCAAACTGGCGCATCAAATTAACAGGCCGTAAACCCGCCGTTTTAAGTAACACGCTTTCTATTCACCTTTCATTATTGGCTAAGTAATATGTACCTATGATTCATTATTCTAGTAAATTGTAATATAAAGAGGAATAAAGTTTGCGGATGCACAATGGAGAGCCATTCCGTCGAGGAGTTGGCTGAGTTGCGGTAGTTGCCCTCGGCGGGAGGGCTGTTTGCGTGACTTTGATATTCAATAACCGCGTCCACGGTAGGCCGGTTCGACTTAAGATGGGCGTCGTAGTGTGAAAAGGCACGCGCGATTGCTCCTTTCATCGCACTCGCCGCACGAAATACCATTAATTACGTGTAATTAATTATCACCAGTTGAGATACTTGTTGTGTTTGATTGGTGTTTGTTCTATGATCAGAACAAAGCAATTAGATTGATCATATCATCAATTTGTTGCTTAAAGACAGGGCTTGTATTATTTGTGGGATATTTTGGCAGAGTAGCTTTGATTTGACATATTTGATACATATTTTTTGGATGCTGCTTTGAGTGTTTATATTCTTCAAGTTCCAATTCTAAGTTTATATTAGTAACAGAGGAAATTGTAAGAGATGTATGGATGTTCGGATCCTTTCGTCTTAATTTTTACGCAGTTCGGGACACGTAACAACCTTCCTTCTTTACATGCATAGTACCTACCTAAACACAGTGTGTCTTTCCATATGAACTAATATTTCGAGATCGCCGCTGGATATTAATAATTTATTTCATATCCATGATTAAAAATCGGCCAAGCGTGTGTAGGGCCACGCGTAATATAGGGTTCCGTAGCTGTCCACCCGTTACATTATGCTGACTTAAAAGTTCCCAAACATATATTTTTGACCTAACTAATAACATTATCTAATTGATCAGTGGAAGTTGTACCACAGTTTGGTTTTCTAAGTGCATTTCTTAAGTTACAATTCAGGCTATTACTCGTTAACTAGCAATGTGTAATTAGTTTTGAAAGTTTTCCTTTTATGTTCATTGTTTTTTTTTTCACATGCCCAGTAGGCACCAGGATTATATATTTTATATTATTAAAATTAAAATTATATATATAAAAGAAGTCCTGATCTACCATCAACGCACAGCCGAAACTACTGGAACTAAAAACTTCAAATTTGGTCCAGAACTTACTTTTATGACGTATGCAAGGGAGCAAGACGGGATTTTTTTTTCCTAAGGGGGTAAAACAAGGGATGAAAGTTTGTATTGGAAACGTAATTTTTTTGGACTTAGAAACTTGAAATTTCGTATTTAGACTCTCTGTTTGAATATGACATTATTGAATTCAGCGATTTTCTAAATTCATCCCCTAAAGGGGTGAAAAGAGGCTTCAAAGTTTGTACGGGGAGCAAATCTCTTTTGAAGTTAGAGATTTGAAACTTCTTATATCTTAGACTCTCTGTTTAAATACATCAACAAAACTTATTTCAGCGTTTTATGAAATTGCTCATCTAAAGGGGTGAAAAGGGGGTTCCAACTTTGTACGGGGAGCAAATCTTTTTTGAAGTTAGAGATTTGAAACTTCGTAAATAGACTCTATGTTTAAATACAACAAAACGTATTTCAGCGTTTTTCAAAATTGCTCCCCTAAAGGAATGAAAAGAGGGTTCCAAATTTATAAAGGAGCAAATGTTTTTGAAGTGAGAGATTTAAAACTTCGTATACAGACAGGTTATTGGGCCGACATACTACGAGCACCTACTTGCTGACTTAAAAATGGAAAAATGTGAAGAAACTTTTAAACGGAGACTGAAAAACCTTTTATTAGAAAAGTCACTTTACTCGGTAAAAGAATATATTGACATCATTAAATAAGGGTCTTCATATGACTGCACTATAATTTGCTTATTTTATTTTACTATGATTTGACAATGTTAATATTTTAAATGATAGGTACTCACCTATGGTACCACATTCTTATTTGTATTATTGTTAGTATTAAGATTTGACATAATTATTATTTAATTAATTGAGAGGTACTTCTTTAGTACTGTTTTATATCATTATTTCTATTTTCTATTATTATTATTCAAATTGATATTGATATGACTTTTCTTCCCTGTTTATAATTGATATTATTATTTTCATTAACTGTAGCTATATGTTTTGTATATGTGCTGCAAATTGTAATTTATTGCCCATTGTTAATTATTATTTTGTTAAACGATCACGATATGATTAGTAGTAGGTATAAATAAAGGTGTTGTATTATATGTAACTTGTATAGTGAGATAAAATAAACTAAAGTAAACTAAACTAAAGACTCTCTGTTGAAATACAATAAAACATGTTTCAGCGTTTTCCTAAATTGTTCCCCTAATGCAGCGGTCGGCAATAGGCGGCCCGCGAGCCTCCTTGGCTTGTTTGTAAAGGTCATTGTGTTACAATTTTTATAATTTCTTACATAATTTGAAATTCTTTACATGCGTGAAAGCCTTAATTAAGCCACTATATCGCCAACCGCGAAAACCTTCACATTTGGCAACGACGAGATATGTATGTGTAGGTATATTTTACAGCGAAATCCATCGAAACTGATCAATTTGTTTCTCTTTCTACATATACAAGTATTTTTTTGTAATAGTTTTGGCATAGTTACAGCGCCAATAATAATTAATGTTTTCGTAGTGATGTTTTTTAAGTTGATCTGTGAAATTAATATCTATAGTAATTACGTGTTGAAATTATCAGGTGCGAGCAGACCTTTTCGATTTTAAATTACAGAAAAAATAAATATTGTTCGCGACTCACTGACGACCACTTGATTGCTATCTTGCGAATTTCAACCACCAACATGACGTCAAACGTAACTGGTATAGCCGGACAAATACAGCCTCAAAAGTCACACTAGCCGATGTTTCAGGCTGTTTGAGGGTGTGCAGTTGGGCAGCGTTTGTATTTTATTCTTGATTACGGTTGTTAGAAGTGTTAATTTAATTGACCGAGTGAAACGAAGGTCTCTGCTTCAGCTTAGACAAAAATGCTTTCGTGTGTCCGGATTTCCGTTTGTTCTCGTCTACAGGTCGCAATTCTCAACCGATTCTCGTGAAATTTCGTGAGCAGGTTCAATAGTTATATAGATTTTTTTTGTCGAGACGGTTTTTGGAAATTTCCAAAAACAATTTTTTTATCAATGATTTTGTAAGTTTCTGCGGGCGAATTTCGGTTTGTTCTCCTCTATAGGTCACATTTCTCAACCGTATCTCGTGAAATTTTGTGAGCAGGTTGGATAAATATACAGATTTTTTTGTCGAACAAGTTTTTAGACATTAAAAAAAAATTTGTTCAACGGTTTGCTCTCCTCTACAGGTCGTATTTCGCAAACGATTCTCGTGAAATTTTGTGAGCAGGTCCGGTAACTATATAGAACTTTTTTGTCGAGTCAGTTTTTGGAAATTTTCAAAAACAATTTTTATTTCAAAGATTTTGTAAGTTTCTGCGTCCGAATTTTGGTTTGTTCTCCTCTACAGAGGGGCTACTCCGAACTTCGTATCGTGCCGTCCCTCTCACTCATATAGTGAATAACATGAAAGTGAAAGGGACGGCACTATACGAAGTTCGGAGGAGCCGTTCTGGTCCCGTTTCTCAATCGCTTGTCGTGAAATTTTGTTAGCAGGTTCGATATTCATAATTGATCTTTTTTAAAATGTCAGATTTTGGAAATGATAAAAAAAACTCACTCACGAGGTCCACAGCTCACAGAGCCACTAGTTCAGGGGTGGGCAAACTTTTTTCATGGCGGGCCAGTAAGCTTGAGAAATTTCGGAGGAGAGCCATAATTGCAGCAAAACTGAACTTTTGTATAAAACCGCTGCTCTGGTTTTTGGCTGAACCGTCAAAATATAATCATCGCGGGACATGTACTAATTAATTCGATGTATCGGCGGCGGGCCGGATAAAATGCTTTCGCGGGCCGCAGTTGGCCCGCGGGCCGTACTTTGCCCACCACTGCACTAGTTTATATTTTATTCTTGATCTCAGTTGTTAGAACTGCTAATTTAATTTATTTCCATGTTTTTTGTGCTTTTGTTTCTGTTTTAATTTTAATTATAAAAATAACATGTTTTGTCATTTAAGTATTTCCTAGCACCCTCAATGCAAGTAGTGATTGTACTACGTACATGAATAATGTGTCGTTTTCAGGCGAAATGTGCCACGTCTTCGGTTGTCTACCTATAATGGCAAACAAGCGGACGGCCCGCCTGATGGTAAGCGGTCACCGCAGCCTATGGACGCTTGCAACTCCAGGGTTACCATATGCGCGTTGCCGACCCTTTAAAAATTTAGTACTTGTATTAAAAGTTCTTATTGACAATCAACAATGTAAACCTTTTACCTGATAAATTGACGAATTAGTATCAACTGCGGGCCGCGACAATTTCGTTAGCAACTATGTGGCCCTTGGCTGCTAAAAGGTTGCCGACCCCTGCCCTAATGAGTAAATCTTTACTTTTCGTAAAAATCGATATAGGTGTCATCTTCGAGGTTTCTCGGGGTGCCGAGTATGAAAATGACATGCATTTGCAAATCCAAGATGGCGGACAATTATTTTTCTTTAAAATCGATATGGGTGTCATCATCGAGGTTCCTCGGGGTGATGATTACGAAAATGACATCCATTTTCAAATCCAAGTTGGGGACATTTATTTTTCATAAAAATCGATATGGGAGTCATATCGTCGAGGTTCCTCGGGTGCGGATTACGAAAATGACATGAATTTTCAAATCCAGACGGTGGACATTTATTTTTCTTAAAAATCGATATGGGTGTCATCTTTGTGGTTCCTCGGGGTGCCGATTACGAAAATGACATCCATTTTCAAATCCAAGATGGCGGACATTATTTTTTTCTTTTGAGTAATTTTTCACAAAAGATTAATCAGACAACTGACAGAAACAAATAAACCTCATTTATATCTTTGTTACCATCTAAAATCTACGCGGACGAAGTCGCGGGCGGCCGCTAGTTATATATATTTTTGCTATCCAACGATACCTCACACGATGGGGTTCGGAAAAAAACTATGCGGAGAAAGAAACTTATTCTACCATTTTGTTGATCTAATTGACATGTATGTAAACCTACTTATGCCAAATTACAGCTTCCTAGTACTAACGGTTACTGAGCAAAGTCACGGACGGACGGACGGATATGGAGAAACTATAAAGGTTCCTTGTTTAGGTACTCAAACAAAAGCAAGCAAAAAACGACTAAGAGCTATAACGATTGACCTTATAGTTTCGACGTACTATACTTACCGATCGGACTCCTGTCACTGACATTTGATTGTGTCTAAGAAAAGTGTCAAACAAGTGTCAATTGCTGTGCGAGAAAAACTTTAAAAATAGCGCTCTATATAATAGAGAGTAATTGTTGTAAGTTCCCTCTGTCATAACTCGGCGATCACTGATTAGGGGCCGCACGGTCCGTCGTCCTAGGTATACACTCACGAACCCGGACGTCGTAATCACAGCGTCTATCGAAAGATGGAACGCTACGCTTACGGCGTCCAACTCAGAGACGACGCGTATACACTTAGGCATTCCCACTGGCGGGGACGTCCACCGCGCGATCGCGACAACCACAGACACATATAGTCCCTATTCGTCCCCGTACCGCCGCATACCAGGTCGGGCCTAGCTGACTACCCAGTTGGGAGAGGTTTAGTGAACCAGCGACAAAACTATCAGTAGCTCGATTCCACCCACACTTCAGATTCGGTTTAAGCCGCTCAACTAATCTCACTGGAGCGCAAACTCTTATCCAGTGTGTAAACAGACCGCGTGGTCGTGTCGGAGGTTTTCCCAGGCTACTAGACATGAGTAATTCACGAATGAATGATTCAAATGAAGTACTTCACTTCGTGCCACTCTTTCATTCACTAGGTCAGTTCGGATTCATATACTTCAATACTTCAGTCAGACCAGTTCATGAATTATATCGTTTACCCACTCATTCGCTCCGAGAGTGACATAGAAGCCATGATTTAATGAATGACTGATATCATTACCCAATCTATATCGTAGAAGGATCTGTTGAGCTACTGAACTAGTGAACTAAATGAGTGATATACATCACAGTAACGGAATGAAGTATATCAATCTTATCTTTTCAATGCAATGACACATTTTGCGCATGACTACAGGCTACTCTCTATAACCGCGCTCTCCTATCGCTTTATTAGGCCCGGCCTATAAAGCCACAGTCAGGTTCAAAAAAGTTGTAATTTTTTGATAACTGTTAATAACACTTAAAACTGTCGTCAGGGTAAAATACACTCACGAGCGAAAATAACGGGTACACTTTGTATTGAATTACCATAGAAAGTGTATCCGTTATTTTCGCTCGTGAGTAGGTATACAATTTACGACGCACACTATGTGTCAAAATAAAACCTAAACGCTAAATGAACTTACCAGGATAAATGGATATAGTCAAGTCAAGTCAAAGATCATGCGGTTTCGTTTTTAGATCATGTAATAGTATAAATCTACAAGTGGCTCTGTGAGCCATTGACCTTGCAGGTGTTTTTTAAAAGATTTTTTTCGCAAATTTCCAAAAACGGACTCGACAAATAATTCTATATAATTATCGAACCTGCTCACATAAATTTTCGAAAATCCGTTGACAAATGCGAGCTTGCGGGGCAAACACGTAACCTTTGTACTACCGTTAGGTAGATTTTATTGTCAAATTTTAAGTGCCAGCTCATACATTTATACTTCAAAATTGACAGTAAAATCTTGACATAAAGCGATTCGCCTGCGTATAGGAGAACAAACGGAAATCCGCCGGACGTCCGAAAGCATTTTTGTCGAAGCTGAAATTTTCTTATTGACCTTTATTTCACTCGGTCGACAAGTTATTTTTATCTGGTACGTAAATAAAGATGCTAATTGAGCTATTAATATACAAAATGGAAGTAACCTCCGACCCGGATACAGGCAACCCTCATTCAAACCCTTATATAAAATTTATCACAAGATTTTCTGGCGGAAAAGATGTTATGTTTTTTAACATTTACAAGTTATTTCCTATGTACTCTTATAAATACTCATCCTATTAACTGGAGATATGGGGTATATACACTTTGATTCTTTTACTAGACAGCGGGATTAGGCTCGTCTCTGAATCATGCACCTCTGGTTGTTCGGTCGACCTTTGAAGTTTGGGTCTGACCTTGACGGCGGCTCTCCGCTCGAGTGTATCGTTGCGGTTTAACTTGTTGCATATGTTTAATTAGATAAGTACTCGTCTGATACCGAACTCTAATTAGCTGTAACAATTTGGTTATAACCACGGTGCCTGTGTTCTTACACAGAATTTGTATTCTTGAAGTCAGTGAAAGTCACGCGAACAAGAAAAACTGCAAGCTTGTTGTAGAGGAGAGATTAAGAGCCTTGTATAAAAGGTAATGTGTACTTTTAAAGTGCTGGGTAAAGTTCAATATAACGTAGTCATTAATTTGGGAATTTTACTTTAATTTAATGAGAAAGTTGCGGGTACGAGGTTATTGTTATGTATATGTAGCCCACATGTATATCTGTTATGATAGTTAATATAAACAATTTCCTTATTAAAATATTTATATAAGTAAATCACATTACCACACAAGACGAATAATATTTGATTTCTCATCGTTTAACTGGCCAGCTACGCTATAATACGAAGATGAGTGGGAGCAGAGGCAAACCAGTGCAGCATTTCAGTGATCAATTTGTACGCACAGCACACGAACAGGTATGCAATGAAAACCTTGTTCTCTGTGAAAGACTCGCAATCGTAGTCGCTTAGAGACGTATTTTAATTAATATGGCACTTAAACCAAGTACGATACTTGTGTATTCACTTGAGATTAGGAGTTAGCTATTTATTAAGTTCTGGTAGCTACAAAGACCCGAGTTAATTTGGTATCTTCAGTCATTTATCTGATTTCAATTGTAATTTCACACATCAAGCTTTGATAAAACTTGAGTCAAATATACACAATAGTAAGAACTTGAATAAACTTAGAATGTACTATAATAACTACTCCCACATCGTCATAAGCGAAAGCTGCCTATTCTCGATATTGATGCAAGTGATTAGGTCTAGCTGCGACAACTCTAGTCCTATTACATACTTGAAGGCTACAACAAATGAAAGTTATATTTACTTAGCCCTAGCTTGGTAAAGAAATTAATATTACCAGGTTCATAGTAAGGTGAACGCCTGCGGGGCAGTAATAAGTTGTTTGCGTTTAATATTGTTCGAGCGTTCAAACAGTAACCAAATAGTACACCATTTGGTTATTCTTCTTGTTAACTTACTTGCTTGTTAAGAATAGTTAACTGTATTTCACGTTACACTTGGATACTTTTAGAAATAACAGTTATCAAAACATCTATGGTAGAATACCACAAAATATTTAATCCATATTCAATCCATACATATCATATATGACCCGTTCTTAGAGACTTGATAAAGAAAGAGTGTTTTTTCAAACACGATGCTCGGATATTGTCGTATTTTTTTTGACAAACATAGTGCCTAATTTCTTCCCCTTCAAATTTAAAAAGTTCGCTGCCTTGATGATATTATTACTGCAAAGTAAACAGTATGAAAGTGTAATGCCGCGTTTGAAAGAACTACTTAAGAACTCGTAGAAAGAGTGTTTTCACTTAACTCTGTCAAAATATAACCGCGTTATTAGCTTCGCATCCAAATGTTTATGCAATACGAGTATGTTTATGTTATTTCCTCGCATTGTTTGAAAAAATAAAACACTATATTTACCTAGGCGGAAACTGGAGTTACCTGACTTGGCTCTTGGCGGGTCTCTGCAAATCCTCGCCCAGCCAACAACCGCGTCAGCCAACCCCTTACTTTCCGCGCCTCAGCAATAATTTACTATTTTACGACCTAATACGTGAATGCGTAGTTATACGCATCTATGCTATTTGAGTAGGTATAATCGACTGTAGTCGACAATTTTAGGGATTCAATAGAGTACTTAGGATTTTTTTGCATCATAGTTAATTGTACGTATATAGAAAACTACCGTGAAATTCAGACTATGTATTAATAAACCGGTCTCTCACGTCTTTAAGGTCGTACAACGCTCCAATAATATGCTTATTGCAATGATACTACTTAACCCAAATAAGTAAATCTAAGTGGTAAACAATCAAAAAAGAATTAAACAAAACAACGAGGAAAAAAATAATAACAATAGGTATTTACAATGTGTAGTTCCACAAGAAAACATGTCGAAACTGTATAGGTATATATATATATATATATATATACAGTTAAAAAAGTGGTATTGAAAATAATTGCATTGTGCACCAGATATTAGTTTTGGTACTTGCAGTGAGCGTGGCGTGAAGAGCGCGAACGAGTAAGAGCATGTTCGTTCCAAATTCAAAAAACATTTCGCAGCCATATTATTTACCTCGATGTCAGTAATTTACTCCGAGTGAATGAAATCACGGTTGAACCTCGGCCACAGCAGTTTAAAGTCAACGGTAAAGTCTAGATTACTTTAAAGAAACCATACATGGTGCTAATCCCCATGTGGTGGTGCAGACTCAGGTTCGACTGGTACCACGGAGCACCAGTCGCCCAACGGAGAAAACGATTCTGAATGACCTTAAGCGGCTTGAGCGATGTCATAGGCACGTGAGCAAAAGCTACATTTGCATAAGACATGATTGGACGAATACAAGTTTAGTAGAGTGTCAGCTTATTTCTAAGTGACATTTTACTAAACTTGTTAATCATCGGCCCAAGCCTTCCTAGCACCGAGAGAAACCGTCCAGCACGTGTTCCGTGACGCGGTGCACCTGTTGAACATACGAGTGCGCGAATCTAAAGCCGAACTTCTCGTCGATGATGACGTTATTCTCAGCCGTAAATCTGAGAATCCTAGTGAGAAGGATCCGCTCATATAGCTTTCCTAGAGAGCTAAGTAAGCTGATCGGCCTATAAGAGGCAGGCGAAGTCCGGGGTTTACCGGGCTTCGCTATCCCTATGACCGCTGCACCTTTTCACGCGGCTGGAAAGTGAGCATTGGTCAGCGCGGCATTGAAGATGCCGACCAAAATGAGGAGGAGGGTTTCAGGAAGAAGTCTCAGGATACGATTGGATACACCATCCGCACCCGGAGCCTTCCTAACACGAAGACGCCTGACTAAGTCACTGACTTCCTTAACCGACACCGGTAAAACAGGGGTGAAGTTACGGGGAGACGCGATCTCCTGTCCATCTCGGACTCGACCCATCTAATATGGGCTTCGTCGGTGTGTAGGAGATTAGGCGAACAAGGCATTCGGCTTGCTCAATATCCTCGAAAGCAGGGGTAGGGTGATCCGGACGATCCAAGGGGGGTATGGTCCAACAGGCATCTGATTTGAGAGATCTCGCTAGTTTCCAGTAAGCCAGATGACTAGGAGCGATCTCACTCATCAGATCCCTGAACGAGTTCTCGCGAAATTCAGTAATTCTCTGTTTGGACTCGTTACACAAGTCCCTCAGGATGATGGGTTTCAGCAGAAGGGTGGTTTGAGTAAGTCCTGATTGCACGATTTTTTATAGTCACTAACTCCCTCAATTCGCTAGGTAAAGGTCGGTTTTGGATATCCTCCGCCGACACCTCCCTTGAGGCCACACTTCGAACAGTGTTGAGATAGTTTGTGAAAGAATCGATCGCTTGGTCGGTCTGTTCAGTAGTAGTTATGCAGTCTTTAAGTAGGGGAGGATCTGTCTGTAAGAGACCTGATTGTACCTTATTCCAGTCCACGAGTGTTTTAGTACGAGGTGCATTATTAGGGTGAGGTCCTAGTCTCAAAAGAACTGGCCTATGGTCCGAGTCAAGTTCGTGTATCACTTCTGATTTCTCTCTGATTCACTGAGATCGAAAGGGAGGCTGTCGATCAAAAGGTGATGAAGCCGATTGCCGTTGGGATTGGTTGCAATGCAACCCCAGTTGGTAAAGTCTAGAGTTAGCTACCTAATGTACGCTTTAGTAATGTATCCGACGCGACGCAGTTAAACTATCACTTAAATGTCATTGGAAATATTGAATATTTATTTATCATCAGGTTTTATTGATTTCTTAATGCTGGTACCTATTGTAAATTATGAATCAAGTAATTTTAAACTCAAACCAACTTACAACTCAATTGGCTATACTTTTTTATAGCAAGTTGTCAACATAAAAATGGAGATATGATCAATTTGTACAGAATCAGTGACGCGCACAATATGTGAAAACACTCTTTATTCAACCGCATGTAGTTTAAATCTAGCGAAGTTTAATTTTGCGACGTGGGAAGTATGTCAACAAAACACAAACACTCCGTAAACTAAGTAGGTTCCGGTAAATATTTGTAGAGTGACCTCAGCGTGCTAGAAGAAAGCAAAGGGCTAGTCCCGGATGAAAAGGGGTATAATGAAATGGGCTTTGTCACTAAGAACAGAATACATAAGCTCAAATCACGCTCCTAATATTGTTAACATATAAATCATATTTTATGTGGGTACCTTTGTGTATATGTAGGTAAGGAGGTAGGTAATAAACTATGATATCTATGTTGTTAGAGTATGACCAACAAAAATGCGGCAGTCTTGAAAAAAATCATGCTAGTACCATGAAAAACAATACTGACGTGATAGCTACTTATAAATACTGCTTATAACTACTGTTGCCATATAAAGAATTTTACAATGCATATGCTCAGAAAGTGTCTCTTTGCATGGGCCAACATAGACACGTAAAGTGCGACTTACCGCACACGTGCGGTAAAGTAATTTTTTAATTTTTCTCAAATCTGACATTCTACATGGTCCAAACTAAGATAAAATCTCAGGGTGTCAATATAATTTGAGTCAAAGTAGGTTTAAAATTAATGGACAAAAGTAGGAATGTCTCGATCATAATATTTTGAGTTGTAAAAAACAGATAATATTTGTAATCTTCCAGTAAGATTTATACTACTTATGTATAATATTTTTACACAAAAATTTCTCAACTCTCGTTTGGACAACGCGCTACACAACAAGTATTAACTTTTTTTAGCATGCCAGTGTCTTCACAAAAGAGGTTTCATATCTTTAATAAATAATTAAAATATATAAGATATCATATGAATTTACTTTAGTTTTATCTTCAAAACCATTTTAACCATAAAGTCAGACTATTATTAATATTATTTTACTAATAAAGTTTAAAAATTGGTATTCAATTTTACACAAAATTTGGCTGTTCGAATACAGCTATTGCCTTAAAAAATGCTACTGCTGGATATGCGCGCGCACGCTGCGCTATTAGTTGCTTGTTTCCCGCCGACTTAAAAAACCCGCCATCACAGTTTACATCCTCACTTCCTAATGCATTTTCGTATTTGTTTTGAGTTTTATAGTCACAAATATCGTATAATATGTCAAGTTCAAGTGATGAATTAGATGTAACCCCGCCTGATATTCTGCAAGAAGCACAAGCTGCAACTGACAGCCTCTTGCCGGCAAAATCAAAAGATAGATATTTAAATACATATGACAATTTTCTTAAGTGGAAGAAAAATAAACAAGCTTCTTCATTCTCTGAAAATGTGCTGATGGCGTATTTTAATGAATTAGCTGCGAATTATAAACCATTCAGCCTATGGTCAATATATTCAATGTTGAAAACTACTATCAAAACTAAAAATAACGTAGATATAGCTAATTATACAAAACTAACAGCATTTTTGAAACGCCGAAATAGTGGCTACAAGCCAAAAAATCTAAAGTCTTGTCCGCTACCGAAATTTCAATAATTGAATATGAATTAAAAAGTACTTTCATAAATATTTTTTTATTTCCTCGCATTATGCATTGTAAAACGTTGTACGATACACGTGCTATAGGTTATTCCCAACTCGTGTCGGTATAAAACACTCACTTCGTTCGTGTTTTACATCACCGTCACTCGTTGGGAATAACCTACTTACCGCACTTGTATCGTAAATAACTATTAAAAAACATTATGACACGATTCGCTAGTCAGATTTGATATAATTCAATCTAATTTACGTTAGATTTGTAGGTGCGACAAACAATATGCAACACAACTACTATAATTATGAGTGGGTTGTTTATTTTACAATACAATACAAATACTTACTCTTTATTGCACACCTCAAAAAGAGGTAAACAACAAGCAGTCTTATCGCTAAATAGCGAGAGCTTATTTTAGAAACAGACGGCGAATAAATAACAAGTGAAACGCTTACCAGTTCACAACCTGCACGAACTTCATTATCTCAAATAATACTTTAGATTCAGGAACCTGAAAAAAACGTAGACGTAAGTATAAATAAACGTTATCTAAGCTAAAATTAGTAAGTGAAAGTGACTTAGAAATGCCTTCACCACGTTCTATAATTAAAAGAAGGTATATCGCATTACCTTATTTGTATTAAATCAACAATTTTGTATACAAATATGTTTTAATTAAAACCTACGAAGTGCAAAACTCAGATTCAGTCGTCCGAAACGGTGCTGTTTCATTAACTGGGTACTTTCAATGGGTCGTGATAGTCGCAAAGGAAATTGTGTTAAAACTAGCAAAAATAGATATGGTTCGATGACTAAGCGATGGCAATAGCTATTATTCTACATTTGTCGTGTAAACGAACCAGTTTCCGCGAACGTGGCAACGTCGAAGGAAGCGGGCCCGCTTCTGACTCACGGATTATAATACACTGGCAACACTAGATGTGACTTTCGAATGTGCAATGTACGGTTTCGCACGCCTCTTACAACATAACGGTTGCATGATCTGTCATTGAGTGAGAGTCTGTAAAAATGTAAAGCAAAATAGTGACATACTATGACCGAATCAAGATAAGTGGGAGATAATTAAATTGTCGTTTTATGAGAACTTAATACGATTTTCACATCGATTAAATCGATGGATTTTAAAAGTTAAAATAACACTAGAACACTTAAAATGTGTTCTAATTCTGTAGCTGAAATCATGTGGGTACCCGTTGAATTTAAGTACATGTTAGCCATACCAGTCTCTGAATACCTCGTAACCTCAGAGAAGAGAATACATATGCCATTTGTTTCCGAGCAGAGGGGCTACCGCGAACCTAAAACGATCCGTTTATTTTCGGTTCGCGGTAGCCCCTCAGTCCTTGATGCTAGATTAACAGTTTACGTAAATATTGTAAATGATCCTGGCCCGACCGAAACACACCGGTTGAAATTGTATCCATTAACCAGGGTTAGATAGAATAATAAATAATGATTAGATAAAGCAAGATGAGCTACTCAATATTTTACAGTCCCTTTAAAAGGGTGCTATAAAATGCATTTTATTTGGCTTACCGACTTAACTAGGGATCGGACCAAAGTAACGGTTTACCTATTTTTTGACTGCCTGGTCTACGTGCATATTTAAAATTAAAACTGAGTATCTAAATCTTATAATTTAACATGAAAACAAGCCTTGATGTGGATAAACCCAGATGATTTATTTAAATCTAATACAGGGAAGAATCCCACATTGATATGTAAGAATAATAATGGAAAATTATAAATTTACTTCGTACTAATAGTTTTTTAGCGATAAGAAAGCTATATATCGTAAATCTAGCTAATATGGATACTAAGTATAATGAAGTAGCTATATACAACCACCTAATTCGTAGTAAGTAGGTAAAGCAGTCTCCAAACAACAATAAGGTTTCACGTTGCTTTCCACCTGAGAAACATTGGTCAGCAAAACCAGATTATTATTCTCGTGCATTTTCGGATGAATGGCAGGGGTTATAGTTAATCCCGTTACTGCCAATACTACCCATTTCTCTAAATATAATTCTAACTGATACTTGTTTTGTATTCGTCAACCCAACTGGGATAGGCCCTTATGACTACGTGAACACAGTATTGAGACGTTAATTAATCAAAATATGTACTATTTCTTAGTTATACAAATTATTGTTTATACAAATATGTAAATTGAATTTCGCATGGGGGTTATGTCTATAACATAACCCCCATGCGAAATTCTATAAAAGGATATGAATTCATGGATTGGATGATGAGTTTAGTTGCGTAATTCATCATAATAATATGGTCATTTTAAAAAAATACCAAATTAAACGAAACAGTGCTAATCCAAACCGGACAGCCAAAGAAGGGCTCCCATAGGTACAGCTACAGGGGGGCGAGAAAAAAAATGTTTGACCTACCCAATCGAGTGGGGTATCGTTGTTTAGAGCTCATTGAGTAGATACTTTAATATTGGAAATAATAATTTGTTTCGAAGAACTTTGTAATTCGGTGATAATGTATTCTATTACGTATATTTTACGAACAAATAAATATACATCAAATTTTTTTTGTTGCAGTTTCCTTAATTTTTCTATTAAAACCAATTTATTTTGCGGTTAGGTCGGAACCCTAAATGTGCGGAGTCCGACATGCACTTGGTCGGTTTTTGATCTATTAAATCAGTGTTTTGGCGTATTCCATAATCTTTACGTTAAATTAAAAATATCTATATATTTACGGTAACTGTACACGCCGTAGTTCCCGCCTAAAATGTTGTTGTTTACTCAATCGTGACGTATGAAACAATTATAATCTATAGGCGTTTTTAACGCTTAGCAAATGTCTGATTTTGATCCCTTTTTATTGCTCTAGGGCTAATTTGTCCCTGCGTATTTTAACAGTTGACCGGCAGAAAAAAGACAGGATAAAAAAGATTACAAAACGAATTTGTTAAGACTAAAGTGAACGCTACAAGGCAAGTCAAAATATATGCCATGTTTATATGTGTTAGTACGTGGGCACATAAATAATGTCATACTTTTATTCATTCGACTCAACATTGGTTTTTATTTTTGAACCATAATATAAACTGCCGTAGTAGTTCTAAAGTATAGCCGCCAGAACGTAGGTAACCCCTTTTTCCTTTTCTCGGCAACAACCGTCGCCATTGGACCGCGAAACGTGTTTTTTTTCAAACCCCGCTCCCGACTATATTACTCCGCATTATGATTCAGGCCGTCCGCTCTCTTCGGAAACTAATTGAAGATAACAAGCTTGTTTTTTCACCTATCTACGTATACTTGTTAGAATCGCGGCCGATGAAGTGATCGGTATTGTTTTCTTTGGCATTTTTATCGAGCTCCCAGTCGGTAAGTGCGCCGCTATCAGATCCTCTCCTATAATTTTTGTATTTATTTGAATGCTTCATTAATATTCCTTTTTGTGTTTTAAAAGTTCAAAAGGAACGAAGGAGATAATCAAGTAGCATACTGACGCCCAGAGGCGAGGGCGACGGCGTGCAGGGAGGGACAGCAGACGTGATCGCGTCAACGGTGCCTCTTCTAAAACCAATAAGGCCTCTTCGTGCGTGAAATGCTGTTAGTCATCACGGCAAGCACTTCCGTACCCAGAGGAGCGATACAAACTTATTGTATCTTAGGGTGTCGCTATACTGTCTACGTAAGACAAGCATATGATGTTTGTCTTATTAGAGTAGTCAAGCCGCTTTCTAGGATAATAACTATTTCTTCTATTGGAAATAAAAATAAAGGAGCACATTTTCTTCCAAGTTTAATCTGGGTAAAGTTACGAGTAAAATGGGAATACCGCGGTGATTTTTAAGAATATGGGTGTAATAATTGTTGTTTAGAAATATATACCTATTTAGTAATGCGCCGATATCGATAGCTAATAAAATCACAAAACAAATTGAGTCAATCTTCATTTTTTGAGAGGGTTACAGGTACGTAAGGTGTATGTAATTACAAGTAAGCGTGTAATGGTGATATTAATATGTATAATGTTTGATTTTTTTTCATTATTTTCAAATCTAGATTAAAATAAAAGCCCAGGCACTTTTTACGGAGACCTATCCTATTCGTGCGGCGTCCGTTGACCGTATAATTTTCGCGTGAATTACCGTCACGAAAGCTTGTTGATTTTTAAAACTACAGGCCGACGACCTAGCGCCGCTATGTTTCATAATGACATTCTTATTTTTGGTATAACTAACTCTTAAATCATGCCAAGGTAGGACTAATAAACAAACAAATTACTGGTTCATGTAATAAAATAAACTTTAATAAAAAATGCCTGGCATACATAAAGTAATCAGGCAATGGCATCGAAGCATTAGTTAAGTACTAAAAACCGTTAAATGAAGGGTGCAGGGGAAGAACATGTTTTCACAAAAAAACTCAATATCTCGCAATGAACTACATATTTATAAATATTAAAATCTTATATCCATGAATGTTTGCTGCTTCCGTGCTCCCTTAAAAATATTATGTAGGTAACATAAGTAAATCATCGCATCTCGCATGCCTAGCTCGCATGAACCGCACACATGTCAGGTTACACATTAAGCACACATTCACGTTATGGGTTATTATTACTATTATTTTAATAATAAAAGTGTAGAACACTTAGTCTATGTGGATTTTCCTGCAAAACTGTTTTAACAGTTTGCCTGCAGGTACGAGTCCCTATATAATAGAAATAAACTTTAACTATTATAATATAAAATTCTCACGACGGTCGTGTAAACCAGTTTAACAATTAAGTGATTTTTACTTAAGCGTTTGCAGTTAATATTTTTTTATATAAGTATTTTGATTTAAAACGGACATTATTAGTATATCTCACTGTTCTGTTTTTAATGTTTTAACGTTTTATTCAAATTGTTGAGCTCAAATACTACCAGCTAGATTGCATTCCGCTGGGTGACGTTAATGTAATCCCAGAGGTTCTTGCAGTACAAGGCATGTTATTATGTTAATTTTGAATAACAATTCTGTATTTACTGTAGAGTACCCATATAGTTACCCCGACACACTGTACGGCTAGTTACGTAACTTTCTAGCCTACGCCGTAATCATCATTGCGTTTTATGGAGTTCTACTCATTGAATATCCTATCGCGGCCAATAAAAGGCTTGGTTTGTTGGCCAATCAAAAATGAATATTCAATAAGCTCACATTCTCTTTGGCCATCCACTCGCCTCCCATATCTGTCACCTATTTCCTGCTTCACGCTTAACCGACGGTCTCTTAAAATTTATTGCTCAACCATTCTCCCTAATCTGAGATACTATATTATATTGCTTCTACTTCTGACTGTTAAAAAGACCATCTCATAGCAGGCTGTTATAACCAAATTTAAGGAGAAGATCTTTAACTTTGTTCCGTTTCAGAGATCAGATAATTTTACGTGTAAGAAAAAAATATAGGTAGTGAAAATATTTGCTCAAGCTCAGATTTTGAATAGCAATGTGAATGCTACTCGTATAGGTATATAGGTATAAATCTAGAAACATTAATTGATAGATATCAAAGCGAATGAAGTTATTTGGAAGTGAAAGCGAAATTATCTAAGCGCATTTTAATACTATTTGGTGACCAACAAATCCAACTATGCGAGTAAATGTGGTATAAAATGTATTTTCTATACATTATCGTGAATGTGCAAATGATTACATATATCAGTGCGATATCGATATCTTCAGTGAGGTAGTTTATATTAATATTATCAATAGTTTATCTCACTGATAGTATCATCGTGTATTACTTTTTACGACTTTGATTATGTGTAGGTACGTGCACGATTGTAACAATGTATGTAAAAATGTATTAATAATATAGATACAGTCCCTGTCTTGTGTATCCATTTGAATACAAAAATTGTGTTAAACTGTCCACGTAATCAAAAGGCTACATTTATATACACTAATTACAATTAAACCCAAATGTACTTGAGTGCATTTTGTCTCTTGTATGGGGGACAGGGAAAGTGTTAAATTTTAGAACTAACTAACCTTATAAATATGATGTCTCTTTATTTCACCACAGTCGCTTATATACACTAGTCCGTTAAAATGTTCGGTTAGGAGTAAAAGAGACTAACACAACAACACTCGTAATGCAACGTAAGTACTTGAAGAATTACAAAGATAACAGGTTAAATATTTCATATAGGTATGTGACGTGCCTTAGATTACGAGCATATAATCCTTAGACATGTTATTGAGTAATGATGCGTATCACTCATTGACCTTCTTCTTTGTTATGTAAAGTGTTGGGCGATTTCTAATATAGTATTCTACATTCAAATCCATGGTGTGAAATTATAACGTAGGTCGTATTTAATTTGCCACGTCAGAATAACAAAAAGGCTAATCTGATCTCGATGGCATTGGCTATCTCAATAATGTATATCACGACTATTGTGTGTTTTGCTGTTCGCTGCTGAATAGGGGCAGTTAGACTGGGGACTGATTGTCGAGATTAAGTGAATGGATCGGGCGGGTCAAAATGGTTTCAAATGGCGCAAGTCAAAGGCTTCTATTGACATAATGTCCCCAAAATTCTCCGAGAACTCTTTGAAGTTTGGTGAATTGGTTGGTAATATGTCAAACATTACATTGTGTGGGTTTATTCATGATTTACAACAAGATTTAGCACTAATTCGTACAATTACGTCTCTTTCACGATGGCATCTATATTTTGTAGTAAAATTATAATGACATGGAGTTCAGGGTATGATTATCTTGATAGGAAAGTTCAGAGACACTAATGGAGTTTTCGAGTCGCCTCATCTTGGTGGATTATTGTGCCTGCGAGCGATCGTTTATCAAATGAGACTATGCATATTAAAGCCGGCAGCGCAGCGCAGAGTCCAAGGTTAGCGTGGACGGCGGCGCGAGCGCAGGCGGGTGCAATACGTCACCCGACACCCGATGTTGCACCACCCACGGCCCATGTCGCCATGGGTGTCTTTTCATTGGAGTCAACCGGTTAACCATTCGATTAACTTTTTATTTAATACAGATGTTACATTTATCAATAGCGTAATAATTTACGCTTCTTACGAGTGGTATTTAACATGGTTTCTTTTGGAAATAAAGGCGCTTGTAGGTGTATATATGTACAGTCGAGGAATTCAAATTCTCGACCGTACAATGTCATACCCAACTCGCTGCGAAACAAGTTTAGGGTTATATTAATTATTCGCAGCGAACTTGCTCATTCATTGTAGTTAAACTCATAAAAGTGTTGCAACATGAAGCCGCAAACGTGACGAAATGAATTCTTCTCCAACAAGAAAAGTACCAACATTGAATTCAAATGAAAATCATATCCTAATCCTAATAATAATATTATAAACGTGAAAGTTTGTGTGGATGGATCTACGTTCCGCTTAATCTCAAAAACTACTGAACGGATCTCTATGAAACTTTCCAGTCTTGTAGCTTAGACATCAGAATAGGACATAGGCTACCTTTTATCCGCGGGTAACACCGCAGGGTGCTGCTAGTAATTTTATAAACCTGAAAGTTTGTGCCGATGTATGGATGGATGGATGGATGGATGTACGTTCCTCTTAATCTCAAAAATTGCTGTATGGATTTGGCTGAAATTTGGAATGGAGGTAATTTATACCCTGGGTTAACACATAGGCCTTTTATCCGCGGGGATTATCGCAGGGCGCTGCTAGTAAATTATTTTTTCAATGTCAACACTCTTATTAAAGCTAAAGGATTAAAATTTAATATATTAATCATAGTTAATCAGAGTCTTTAGTGAAGTTCCTAACTCTTTTTTCAGCATTCAGAACTGGATCTTAACATTAAATATTATTACACCAATGGGACGTTTATGCAGATTTAGTTTGAAAACGTTTTGCTCGAGTTATGAATGCGCGTTCCAGATTTACTTCTGCAATCATCCGGTCTGTTATTCATAACGCTTACGTTAGGAACCACTCTGAGCTCCGATTCACCTATAATTGTTAAGAACCCCGGGTCAAGTTAAACTAGGAACGATTTGTGAGGTAGTGTTGACAGGGCGGCAGCGCCTGAGCTGGCTACGACCTGCACGGAAGCGCCTAACTGCCACCAACGACTCCCTTATTCCTATGTTAATCTACCAGCGAACCAACTAGGGCTGTAGAGGTGCGATTTTCATTTCTCGCCCCTTTGTGACAAACCAGCCAGCGACCGATTAGGATATGGTTTGTCGAACAATCAGGTAAATTCACATCATGAATATCGGATACTCACTAATAGTCAACAGATTTTGAACATTTTAAAGGGATCTGTCTTTCATAGGTCCCGTAAACGTAGCCCTACTGGGAATGTATTGGTCGTTTCAGAGCCGTAGCCCGGTTTCGACGTGACTTGAATAATTTAGCTCAGCAGAGACAAAGATAACAAGGGACACTTCCAGTTCGATATCATTAATTAAAATTCAATCCACTTCCATATTACGGTGTATAATTAATTTATAAAGCATGGCATACAGCCCTTTGACGGCGATTTGTTTTTTTTTTATCCTTATATCGGAAAACTTAGAAAACATGAAGAATTTAATATTATGGTATTTACATTTAGGGGTTATTTAATTGAGGGCAAGAGAGGAAGGGGAAGACCTATGTAGACTAACTTATTTAAACCAAGTAGGGAGGCATTCGCTGCCGAGTCGTATGGACAAGTCAAGACACTGGCAATGAACAGAAAAGAGTGGCGGTTACTCCACGGAAAAGAGCTAAGCTCTTAAGTTTTGATGATGTTAACATTTAGGTAAAATAGGATTATGCTACCGAATAACCGATCAGTACACTACAGTAATCACAATCAGTTAACAGTAACATCGATAATAACCATAAAATTTGTTAGTATAAGCAAATATTCTCATCTTGAATTATGATAGTATCTTGGGATACTTATTACATATTTGTTATGCACGAAAAGCACGAGATGTATTATTTATAGTATTAAAAAAACCTTAATAGACCAATATTAATGACATGTAATGCGTTTCTTGTCTGTCGCATTTTAATGCGTAGGCGGAGTCTCATATAAGCCCAGTAACTAGGGTGCTATTTCCTCTAATGGCAGAGTATGCTGTGAACCGGACAGTGCAAATCTCAGCGACTCGGCTACGCAGAAGCAATTATGACTTTTTCCCCGCGGCGCGGCGCATCGGTATCCGGTGGCCGCCTTAGAATGTTGCTTTCTTAAGGCACAGACAAGTTCCTTGTCGGCTTGTACCATAACTGGTATTGCATCCCTCTTGCCATCCTGTTTATTTATAAATATTCTTTGAAATCGCAGCCTAGGAAGCCTATAAACGATGCAATCAAAGGGCAACGAATGCGTGGAAGAAGCGCTATATTATGGTCATCGGGCGCTCTGAGTGCATCGTGTTGCGTGGGTACATAAACATTTCTGTTATGATTTCATTCTATTCCTGATTGTTTTAAATTGAGTGGGCGATTAGCAGTTACGCCGAACACGCGTTAGCTAACAGGTACATAAATATGTTAAAATTGAACTCGGGCCTACGAAAGTCATTTTCATTAAATATTTATTTCACGTAATTTATCAGTCTATTACCAGTGTTGGCCGGCACGGGAACGCGTGAAGGTGTTGCAACTTAAATTCCAAATAGTTTTATTGGTTGCGTCCCGACACGGAATGGAGTCTTCGTAGCTTGTTCCATATAAAGTAATTTGTTTTCGGCTTCCGATGGCCCTCATACGATTATAATCACGGCAGGAATGTCGGAACGAATTATCAATTTGATTCAGGCTTTTTTGTTCACATACATGTTCGTTATAATAGCGTAGTAACGAGCACTAGCTTGTATCTACTAAGATAAATACGAGTAACAACCTTGAGGGCATTTTAGATGGGATCCACGTTAAATTGAATAGGCCCGTTTGAGTACGGCGCCGATGGAACTCCGTCGCCCGTTTTAATCTCACAGACATTTTACATAAAAAGTATTGTTTTCCACGTTAGATAGAGCCAGGTATCTAAACAGTATGTTACCCACGTACCTAATTAAGTATTATATCGGGCTCCGTTTACCGCAGACCGGAGGGAACCTCAAAGTTAACGCCCTATGAAAATGATTCATTAGTGCGAACCTGATTAATTTACAGGATCAACTTAATGTACTATGACAATCATGTAGGGGTGTTGCAGAAGCTTATGGCGCATCTATGTATTTACATACTTACATTACAGGCAGGCTGGCAGTATGCAAATAAGACTGTACCGTTCGTATAAATACAGACAAAACCTAATAGTATGACTGTTGACATGCGTATTATTTTGAATTACAATGTTCTGAGAGTGTTTGTAACCATTCCATCTGATATAATGTGGTTAACTTTTGTAAATTAAAGACTTTACGATGCTCGTCCAGAAAATATATTTCGGACAAGCCTATTGAACTCGTCGATAGAAACGCTTCTTGATAGTTATACAGATCTCAATTCGAGACTATTTCAGCGAATCCTATATATAACTTAATAAAATAACGGGTTCATATGCTGCTGAAACATTTTATCTAAGTTGTCCCTTCATGATTGCCCAATTGGGCATCCTCAGAATAAATGTGGTTGATTTAGACTTTTACGCAAAAGCGACTTTTTACGCAACCTCATTAGCTAACGATATCAGCCGGAGACCAAAGCACGGAAGCTATTCATGGTAGTCAAACCATCGGTAGAGCACGTCGATAGAAACACTCCTTGAAAGTTATAATACATGTCAATGTCGGAGTTGTTTCGCTTTATTGGGCCCGGCCTATAAAGCCACAGTCAGGTTCAAAAAAAAATGTCGGAGTTGTAATGAGTGATATGCCATATTCTCCAAATGCCCACCGTGCACGGATCTATGCCAGTTTTTTAAACAAAAAGAAATTATTAGGCTATGCACGGATATTTTACTTTACGAATCATGTGTAATTGCGGTTTGCGTAGTAGGTATGTTATTTTTATGTAACTTTGTCTTATTTGCAAAAAGTACATTTTCGCTCTTAAATGGATTAGGTAGATTTTGACTTACCCAGATGCTACGCGTCAAGCTCCCAGGATGAAATGTGTACTTAATCAAGGCACTAATTAAACGCATGTATTGACTTCATTGGGATAGAAATTCGGTTTGGTAAAGTTGTATTTATACTTAACGATAGTCTTAATCAAAATTGAAAGGTAAAACTACTTGACAGCTACCTACAAGACTGGACAGTACCGTGTTGTGAGAAGGCATGATTTAGGGCTGCATCATTGAGTTGTCAACGTAGAATCAGAGCTCGAGATCGGTGGCAGCAGCGAGCCAGGAAGACACGTCAGTCAGGGGTTATCGTGACGAAGATGTACGTGGGAGACAGTGAGATGTAACTAATACGGACCCTTACCAACGTTGCAACATCTTTCATGTAAATATAACAGGCGATTTAGAAATCTCGGTTAAACTTGGTTGTTTTCAATCAAAAGCTTTAGTAGGTACATGGTCGGTTTTGGAATACGAGTAAACATTCGCCCCGTGAAGTATCCGTCTGTGAATAGATCACGTGACGTTAATGAGTTGTTAGTAACACTAATGGTGATGAAGATGTCTTTAAATACGATTCTAATTGAACATCAGTCTAAATAGGCTGCTTCAACGTTTTGTTACCGAGTGATGGATAGAAAAAAAAATCATTCAGGTGTTAGTTTCACACGGTAATGAAGTGCAAGCGTCGAAATGTTAAGCGTAGGGTTATTATAAAATTTATATCTGCAGCAACTAGACAAGCCAGTCGTTGTATGTCTCCTTATTGATTTTAGATCGTAAACCTCCGAATTATTGACGCACCGTCGTGCATTGCTTCACCGAAATATAACATCGTCCACGTACCTATATAATGAGCAATCCAAATGGGTGAGTGATGCGAAATCTTAAACTATAAAGAGATACATAATTACTTGTGGTGACTAAGGCCTCCGAAGGATGCGCTTTGTTGGAAAAACGGGACCTAATACTTGTGATTCTTCTGGAGTCGCAGGCGTCCATACCGTTACTGTTAGTCAGACCGTATGCTTATTTACCACCGTCGTTGTATAAAAATGGATTGCCTTAACTAAGCCATGCAGGCTTATTTAAGATGATCCATTTTCCAAACACGGCTGGAAAACAAAAGGTTTAAAATAAATAAATAAATGTCTTTGGACAATCTTACACAAATCAACCTAGTCCCAAACTAAGCAAAGCTTGTACTATGGGTACCAAGTGACGATATACATACTTATATAGATAAATAGATACTTAAATACATAGAACACATCCAAGACTCAAGAACAAATATTCGTGTTCATCACACAAATATATGCCCTGACCGGGATTCGAACCCGGGACCTCCAGCTTAGAAGGCAGGGTCACTACCAACTAGGCTAAAGCGGTCGTCAAATACATATCTGAGAAATCTGCAACGGGCCACGGCCCTATTCCCATATAACTGAAATATCCCAACCAGCAAAATAGTCCCAGAATGCGCACTTTATAAGAGTGGTAGGCTTATAGCGCTCTAATATTTGTTTGGGAAAATGTCATCGCTCTTATATTAGTCTTAGACAAGCTAGTACGGTCTTAAGAACGCTCAGTCTTATTACCTAATCTCATATATGTATACAAGAGCATTTCATAATGCTATTATAAGCCTCTTGCTCTTATATTAGTCTTAGACAAGCTAGTACGGACTCAAGAACGCTCAGTCTTATTACCTAGTCTCATATATGTATATAAGGCATTGTATAATGCTATTATTAGCTTCTTGCTCTTATATTAGACTTAGACAAGCTAGTACGGACTCAAGAACGTTCAATCTTATTACCAAGTCTCATATATGTATACAAGAGCATTGTATAATGCTATTATTAGCCTCTTGCTCTTATATTAGTCTTAGACAAGATAGTACGGACTCAAGAACGCTCAGTCTTATTACCTAGTCTCATATATGTATATAAGAGCATTGTATAATGCTATTATAAGACTCTTCCTCTTATATTAGTCTTAGACAAGATAGTACGTATTCAAGAACGCTTAGTCTTATTACCTGGTCTCATATATGTATATAAGAGCATTGTATAATGCTATTATAAGCCTTTGCTATTATATTAGTCTTAGACAAGATAGCATGGTCTCAAGAACGCTTAGTCTTATTACCTAGTCTTATATATTTATTTAAGAGCATTTCATAATGCTATTATAAGTAAGCCTCTTGTTCTTATATATAATATAATAACATTTACGAAGACTCGCGCACTTGAGAAAACTTGTTCTTATAGCCCGATTCCCTAAGCTCATTTGATTTTATAATATATTTACTAGACGCTGTTTTAAGGATGTCAGGCTAATATCAGCATAGCACAAGACTACACTGTTAGTACGTACTTTTCTGATTTTAAGTAAAGCTATAATGAGATCAATAGCACTATGTCTAGTAAAATATTAGAGTGACATTGGATCAACACACTTACAATACAAAATACAAGATCAATATAAAATGCTTTGATCTTAAATATATTTTGGGAACACAATTGTTAGAGCAAGATTTAGTTGGCTAAAGTGAGACTGTGATTTTAATATTACTGAGGGTTCTGCAGGTTCTACTTATATACAAGAGATCGATATTGAGAGAAATCATCATTTATCAGATTAAGATAAGCACAACGGCGATTTATACTAAATAAGTAATAATATTATTAAGATATGTTGATACTTAGGTTTTTAATGTCTGTAGCCTTTTTTATGACTTAAACCTTATTAAAATCACTAGCTCTTCTAAACTAATTACATCAATCTAGCCCTAAAAATAACCTCGGAACTTTAAAGTTTGGAGTAAACGGCTCGATTCTTTTGGAACACTACTTCTGAAGAAGGTTTTATGTAGGTAAGCACGGAACCCAAATTAATTCAACATGGCCGTATAATTCGTACTCAGAATGCTAATACTAGTGTAAACGCTCTTACAATAGTCTAATAGTGCGCTGGGAAAATGCAGCTGTAGCAATGGCGATACTCCCAATACAAATAAAGAAATAAAATAACTAAAAGAGAACACGAAATACCAGGAATGATAAGGCGCATCAAGTTTGAAGCGAGAAACAGGGTCTACTTTACAGTAAATAATTTATTCCCAGGCGATTACTTACCGTAAAACAAACACACCCGATGATAACAAACACTACGTCAATATATTTCAATATCAATAATTACTTCAAGTTTGTTACTTTTTTTTCACATGATGCACTAGCTGTCACATTAACGACTCCAGAATATTGAAATACCGTGTGAATTTAAACAATATCAAAATAAGCTAGTTTAGACTTACAGGATTCTAACTTTGGACCTATATAATCCTATGTAGGCTTATAGGGTACTTACGTAAAAGCGATATTAGCCTAAGTCAGCTTAAATTAGTTTTGGGCAAGATTACTTTAAATACGAACAGCATTCAATAAGACTGATATTGGAACGATATTAGCATATTTACTCTTATAATTGGTGCCCAAATCCGGGCTTAGACGATGATATAGAATCAATATAAGAGCAAAAAAATTTAGTCTTGAGACTTTTATAAGCCTGATTTTTGCTGGTTGGGATCTGCCGAATGCTACTATAATTATACAAACCCTGTTGCTCTGTTGCTGTAACACTTGTAGCTGATTGTACTTCAAACCGCACAATTAAAGTCTGACTAATTTTCAAAAGTCTTAGAACATTTACTTAAATTTTTCGATGGTCATCCTCTTGTCTCGGATTTTAATCAGAAACGCTAACAGATCTTGACATGTAAAAGTACCATTGGAGCTTAATTGCGGGATAAAGCTATTTTTACTTAAGTACTATTTTCTGAGTCAATGTAATCGCGTCCAAGGTTTGTAGAAATCATTATCATAAAAATTTAAATTATATCGATGGATTTTTTAATGTAGCCTAACAGTATGTCCCACTGCTGGGCAAAGGCCTCGATACCATTACATCGATCGCATAACGAATTAGTTTTATAATAACGTACCTTCTTGCATAATGGAACCCCTTTATTTTCGTTTAACAGCCTACACATAGGTACAGTCAGCACTAAAAATAGCTGCATAAATAAAGAGCTTTAAAGCTTTTATTCCATTACAATAAAGACTTGAACTCTTCTAACTATATATACCTAATACATTGTTTGAAAGTATAAAATTATACATTTTATGCTTACTGTGTACCTACTTCTAGGCTCAATTTCGTATTCCGAGGTCCTCCTATAGGTACTTATTTAAAGGCGATGGGTTTAAGTATTCCATCTTAGGATCGATTATTCAATCGCCAGATAAAATTATCCGTCAGTTTAAATTATAGCTCTCACATTCTAATGTCATATTAAAGAAAAGGACAGAGAGCTAACATTTATCTGATAGATATTTTTATCTGGGGATTGAAAAATCGGCCCTTAGAAAGTTATAATAGAATAATTTGAGATAAAATGGCTAAAGATGATGAGTTTCTCGATTTCTCGATATTTCCTTATCTGCCTTACAATTCCGTCATTTGGGGGCCGATATTGAATATTATTGTATTTGTATATCCGCCATCATAGCATTCTTATCAAAACAAATCAAGTGATGGCATCCAAGAGAAGGAGAAAAAGTGTTGCCGAAATTTCCGATTACTCTAGGAGTTATTTCCAAGTTTAAAATATTGCCAACAACAATATTCTTGAATCAGTATAATCATAGTCTAAAAGGGACTCTTCAATACAGTAGGCACACAAGCAATTAAGTACATGGCGACAATAAAATTCTTCGGCATATGTGTTTTGATATGATTAATATTATATTCACATTGCTAGCTCATACACATACTGTACTTAAAATACTTCACAGAAGAATAGGTACATTGGATACCTACTTCACTGTCTCATTAGTAACTTATTTATTTGCGAATAAATAGAATAATGTATAATATTAAATGCCGCGTACCCGTAATTGGTTTGTGTTCAGGTATCCAATCCGATATATTAGTATATATTACTACCTCTTAATTTATATGTCCATATCCATAATATTATAATTTATATTCATATAATACAATATATTTTATATTTATAAATATCATCAAGGATATATTTAGACAATAAGCCTTATAAGCAAAACAAACTTTTATGTATGTTACGAGTAGATGCGTTATTATACTTGTGATCTTAGCATGTTTATGTTCCAAAATAAAAAAAAAATTTGCGACTTCGTTGAGTAGAAATCGTTCATCGCGATAGAATTACTTGGATTTTTATATCAGACGCTACCTTAGTCATCACACTTCCATACAAACTTCCACCCCTGTAAGAGATGATTTCCAGGATAATAAGTAGCCTTCCCTGGCACACAAACTATCTCCATGCCAACTTTCATCTAAATCGCGGTTAAGCGGTTTAAGAGTGAAGAATTAACAGACAGACAGATGGACAGACAGATAGACACACAGACAATATTAGTATGGATATAGTAAGTATTAGCAAGTATGTATATAGATTTTAAAATCTTGATATAAGCCCTGGTCCGTCTAATATTCTGTATATATATATATGAAATTTAATTTAGAATCGTATACTCGTAAGTATTAATCCATTTATGTAGGTAATTTCTGAAATGAAACATCTTCTTTCTTCAGCAAACATACGATAGAAATGTAATTATGTCACCAAACAGAAAGTCACTTTATGTTGCCATGAACTTTGCGCAAGGGCGGGCGGTTGTGAAGCCGTCCGCCTAGTGTCGCGCCGGCCGCCCATCGCGACGCACGTTCTCATGACGTCAGGGGATAAATACTCATCGTGAACATTATCGATACATCGAGTATATTGGCTCTCAAAAAGCATTAACTGTTTAACAAGTTGCCAAGTCTTTGAACTATTATTTCAGCGCTAACGTGCGGGCTACTGAATTTCAAAGTTTTTAGTAAACTTTGAATGTCGCTATTAAGTGATGAATTACTGACATACATACTTGTAAGTGTTTGGAAATTAATGTTGTGAATTCGAAAACTCAATTAAAACTATTTAGGAGTAAAAGCTGAGGTGAAAGTTTTGAACAAATTAACGAATTACTTGCCATTGTTTGTGAATAAACATATTTATCACATACGAGCAGTAATAAAAGGTAGGTATAATTTTACTCATACGTAGATATATTTTTTTTAAATTATGTAACCTGTTATATGTTGGTGAGGTGTGTATTTTTAGGAACAAAATGTAAACAAAAATACAATTATAAAATAATCTTGTGGTAGGTTTAGAACAAAGGGCTTATATAAACCCCATTTGCCAAGTAAGTAAAGAAGAACCCTTTTAGGCAACTCCACGTGAATGCCCTAGGTACTTTAGTGCTCCCCTTTCCCTTGTGTCTATTTTAGGCATCCGAATCAGCCAGCGTACCGGAAAAGTGTGAACATTTTTATTTTTCAGTTTTAATGCAACCTTGAAAGTATTTTACTTTTATAAATGCAACAAAGTGACTCATTATTTTTCATATCAATCGAGTTTCATTGAATTTCCGGAGCTCGTTTGACGCATCGGCTCCGCGTGCGCGGAAACTAGCACTCGATAGTCGTCAGACATCAAATTTCGATTGGTATCGAAAGGGAGAAACAAATATAGACCTCTAGGTATACATTGCCAGTTGTCAAAATGTTTATCTGGCGCCGCATGATGTCTATCATTATCATCACGACAAATAAAATGGCATTTAAAAATAAGTACCCCACGTCCTACGAAGAGGTGTAGCTACCTAAATGAATAGTATACGCTGAAGGCATTTTCTGTGAATATCCATTGTGAGCAATCCCAGTTAAAAATAAGCAATGTTTCCAGTTATTTATAACTTCAGAGGGCAGCCTTAGGGAAATTGAAAAACAACGAGACGTCGCCCCTGGACGCGAACGTAAACATAAATCTAACCTAAGTTAATGAACAACAAATAGAAACGTCTTCGTTGTTCGAACTAATACTACAACATAGCTGAGTAAAGTAAATTAACCACGGGCATTGTATATCACGTATTAAGCCAATATTATGTATGATTTAAACTATAAATACATTTCGGGGAAGATTTGAGTTAGTTACTCAGTATTCCATATTATGTATAGGTACACTAGGATTACTAGGTACTTGCTTACCTAATCAATTTAAAAATTTGATACGTTTAAGGTGTACAGTCAAGTTCATACATATGTGGACATTCTCAAAGGTTCAAAAATATCTGAGCAACATTATCCCCGAAAATTAATGTCGTGTGTTCACATGTTTTGATCACTTTGTCCGTGCACATATTTTTGAAGACGACTGTAATTTATTCTCTTAACAAAACGGTTTCGGACGTTGTCTCATATTCGAACTTTTAGTAAGGGCTTTTTATTAACTTCTGAATTTCGTAAAAAGAAACGACTTTTCCTTAAGTGCTAACTACAATATGATAGTAAAATGGTATCTCAGAAATAGGTACGTAAGGTGTCAAAAAAGCACATCCGATCAGTCTCTACCTATTCTTAAACGTGTTTAAAATGCACGGCTACTTTCATTTAAAACGTGAATGCATGAATCACCTCATATACAAAAAGTTATGTTATGATAACTTTATTGCTTCTATCAACACGCGAATTAGGTACATGGCAAAAATATATAAGCCGATTTAAGACGGTGTTATAACTGCGGAGCCAATAAAACGATATATAGGTATGGCATATACGACCGGGCCCCTACATACGAATTGCGATCATTTTGGCATACCAGCTGTTGTGGACATAACGTGTATATTTTTATTGCTACACAACATATCATCTCGGCACTCTTTTGGAGTTACGGGAAATACTAAAATGTTGTAGACAAAATGTCTGGCCGGAGTACTGTACCTACCTGAGTTGAACTAAATGGTAAAACATGATGTGTACCATTGTATCAACATT
Source organism: Epiblema foenella (assembly GCA_963556455.1). Taxonomy (NCBI): domain Eukaryota; kingdom Metazoa; phylum Arthropoda; class Insecta; order Lepidoptera; family Tortricidae; genus Epiblema; species Epiblema foenella. The sequence goes on from OY747102.1 coordinate 15,387,777, forward strand.
ACTTATACCTAACTCTACTCGAATGACTCAATTTTAGTACATTTCAATTAGCTGCAGTAACTACCTATACGTAGTTGAAGATTCTACCTATGCCTCATCAATAAAAAAGGTACGTTAATTTGAGATTTAAATATGTTGTTGCCATAAGTTTTATGTTAATAAAATAAATTATGTTGCTGCCATAACTTTGTGTTGAAAAATTAAGACTGATGATATTCGACATGTTTTTTTTGTTTTTGGGCCATACTTGGTGGTTGAAATGGTCGATTTCGATCATCACAATTTCGGGATGTCTCGGCTATATCATTGAAATACCTATTTCACGAGCTGTAGAAACAACCTTCTCACTACAGACTCTCTTGTTTTGTTGTTTCTGTCCTTATCACACTGCAGGTCTGACACAAGAAATTGAAATTACACTCACCTCAGTGTACCCATTATTTTTGCTCTTGAGTCTATATCAAGATACATATGCATTGTACCATATTCAAGTAGCTTCATGGAAAGGGCCACCGTATCTTATAGACGCTTGCAACTCCAGAGGATTCATAAGATCATTTATTCTCTCATCTAAATAGTAATCCCGGTCGCATGCACTACTGGTTCTTGGGAGTCAGGTAGTGGTAAGCGCGTTGCAGACCCTTTAGTGCTTTGGCGATTCTCTATGTGTGTTAGTATTTGGAGCACGCTTGAAAAAGTAATTTTGATATTAAACCAATACATCCAATTATGTAGAACAGAGGCTAGTACACAGCTAGTGTTAGTATTTAGTAGAAACAGTTTTGTAGGTCACCCGTAGCCGCGGCCGCCGCAACTCTCCACCACTTTACAGCACGCGGTCAGCTTTCTGATTACACGTTGTCTAATTGATTTTATATTGGACTATTTCGAAATTAAGGTTTCTAGCTCGAACAGTGGTTCTAAAAATGTAACGAAGAAAATAAAATGATAAACCTGTATTTTAAATAAAACTGGGCGCCTTAGAAATAAATCAGCATAGACGTGTCGCCTGGCAGCTTGCAGAGCTCCTTTTTTGGATGCTTTTTTCTGCGCATCAAAATTATCCTCCATTCTTAATTTTACATAGGACAGAGAAATACAGTGAAGCGAATTTCATGTAACTTTTTACAATTTCGTAGCAGATTATGAGTTTTTAATAAAATCGATGCGAACCTTTGAATTTCTGTTGCAAATTTGCAATAAATTAATATTAATACCTTTTTTTTCCTAACTTGAAATACACTAAATATATCTGTAAGTACTAGAAAAATAGTTTCTAATGATCGTTTAATACCGACATAATGATATGTACTTCAGTGACAGTCTTGGAAGTCCATTTCCTTTGCGAGTACCTACCTATCTTCTTCTTCTATCTTCTTCTATCTTCTAAATATATAAAAGAAGTAGTCCTGATCTACCATCAACGCACAGCCGAAACTACTGGAACTAGAAACTTCAAATTTGGTCCAGAGCTTACTTTTATGACGTATGCAAGGGTTAAGACGGGATTTTTGGAAATTCCATCCCTAAGGGGATCAAATAGGAGTGCAAAGTTTGTATGGGAAACGTAATTTTTTTGAACTTGAAATATCGTATTTAGACTCTCTGTTTAAATATAACAAAACTAAATTTAGCGATTTTCTAAATTCGTCCCCTAAAGGGGTGCAAGTTTCTACGGGGAGCAAATCTTTTCTGAAGTGGGAGATTTCAAACTTCGTAAATAGATTCTGTTTAAATACGACATAGCGTTTTTTGAAATTGCTCCCCTAAAGGGGTGAAAAGGGGGTTCCAAGAAGTTCGTACGGGGAGCAAATTTTTTTTGAAGCGCGAGATTTAAAACTTCGTATACAGATTCTCTGTTTCAATACAACAAAAAATGTTTCAGCGTTTCTCTAATATGTTCCCCTAATGGGATAAAACGGGGTTACAAGTTTGTGCGGGGAGCAAATCTTACTTTTCGTAAAAATCGATATAGGTGCTTCATCTTCGGGGTTCCTCGGGGTGCCGATTACGAAAATGACATGCATTTGCAAATCCAAGATGGCGGACAATTAATTTCTTAAAAATCGATATGGGTGTCATCTTCGAGGTTCCTCGGGGTGCCGATTACGAAAATGACATCCATTTACAAATCCAAGATGGCGGACATTCATTTTTTTCTTTTGAGTAATTTTTCACAAAAGATTAATAGCATCAGACAACTGACAGACACATATAAACCTCATTTATATCTTTGTTACCATCTAAAATCTACGCGGACGAAGTCGCGGGCGGACGCTAGTCGTTGAATATAAGTGATGTGTATTTAGATCGAATGACAGCGCAATATAAGAGTACTTACTGCAAACAAAGCTTCACATTTACATATAATTGGTTTCAAAACACGCAGGAAATTCTTTACTCTAGGCCACAGGCGTTTGATTTATATTTTCTTATGAACGCCGATATTTACATAAAATAATGAGGGTTAACGAATAATACATATTTAATTCAATCGTATACGATGATGGCTCTTAACAGCCGAATGGCAAAATTAACAATCATATATATCACCGCGATACATTTATGCTACATAAATAGTAAGTATGTATGTAAGCACTATTATACACAAAAAACAACTATATTTATATATATATTGACTTTTTGATGCAGCATTACTCAATTTTTTTCTCTATCGATCTGTGTAGTTGAAGTTAAGGTATTCGCAAAAATATGACAAATACGACCCAACTTTTTTTCCCCTCTTAAGCACGATTTCTCAAAAAACTTGGTCGTAATTGTTGTGCATTTTGATTTTCTTAATTGGATTGTATCAGACAATGATTACAAATTTTAAAGGTAGTATCGTTGGTCCTCGATCAAAATGACGCATACGACTCTGTTATTCCCAATATAATTTATTTGTTGACTCATACAACCTAGCAGACATCTTGGTTTAAAATTTCAATTGACTTATACGACCTAACATATCTGGGTATGAAATAATATCCGTTGACTCAACCTTTGACGTACGACCGTACATATATAATGTCACAAAAATCATACACGTGCTCTAGGTAACATTTTGGTTTTAAGACCAAAAAAATTACACATTAGATCCTAAAATTTGCTGTTTCTGTAAAATGATTAGGACGTAAAGGACACACAAAACTGTTTTTAGTAAAATAGGGGGTGCAAATGACACACCAAACTGTTTTTTTTTTGTGAAATACGGGCGTATATGAGATTCGCTTGGGAATTTCTGGGAAGTATAGGACATCTGTTTTCTTTGTATATTAATACCTAACCTTATATATTTCTTAGTCATATTATTAATCTATAAATTAGGACCAAAAATGACCTTTATAGGTCTTAAAACCAAAAAATTATGTAAAAACAATAGACCTTTTTTTGCTTTACTTAGAAGTAGCGTTTTGGCGTTTACGCCCTTTTAGCCTAAAGGCATCGAATTATGTAACATAAAATTAGAGTACAAAGGCAAACTTATCCCTATGAGGGATCTCTTCCAGCTCACATTTGAGGGATTGAATGGAAATTGGGAGAATGAGATAGAGAAACTTACATCGTATACAAAAAGTTTTATTAAGGTAACTTATAGCGATAACCAAAATTAAATAAATGTATATCAACTATACATATTATAAATATATACTTATTCAAAATGATATACATAACTAAATATAGTATTCAACCAAATCACAAGTCGTTAATCACCAATCAATAATTTATTTATTACTTTGATGTTTTTGCTTCACGCGATTGATAGGTACTCATTAAATAAAGCGATAAAATTCGTAAAAAAAAATTATTTGATTTTGATTTACTTTTTGGTGGGCGAAGTCATAATTCAATAATTGAAGCGTAATTAAAGCAAATTAATATAAAGAAAACCTTTGAATTGGTACGCACATAGTCAATAACGTGAAATGTGCTCGTCCAAGGTCTTTAGCTGGTTGTAAAAGTGCACACAATACCTACAACATGAATCTAGGGTACATATTTATTTATACAAGATGTATTTTTTTATACTGATAGAATTTCAGGGAATACTTAACAAATGAATGAAGATGGGTTTCATAATACTTTTTTCGATATCGTAATTGTTCTCATTTGTATCACAAAATAAAAAACATACAGAAGGGCCGATCCCGCCGTTCTTGAAAATACATATACTTAGATTTTAAAGAGCATCAAATGTCCATTAAAGGTCCCGACACCACACATGACGAAGACTGGAGCGTAACAACTTGTTACAACTAACTACTAACTAGCTAACAAGATATAACTATGATAGTGATCCCACTAAAAACACAAACGTGAAAAGTTCGACAAAAACATAAATGTAAAATGGGTGCCAATTTCAGCGAAAAATAGTTGAAATCTAGAAGGATTACACGTTCCATATTTTTTTTAAATTACACTTTCGTCTATGGACTTCAAATACGTAATTAATATTTTCTTAAATAATGATTTTTTATAGTCGCGACTAAGCTCTGTCCGAGACTGTCCGAGAATGCCTGTAACTGTATCGTCTGTGTGCGTGCGGCGAAAATGGCACTTTGTACTGAGTGAACTCTCTGCTCCGGCGCGCGCCGCCGCTATTTGCTTTGTGTTTGTATACATATCCAGTATAAAAAAATTGGGTCAGTGTTTACAAAATACGCCTAGTAGGAACAGAGGGGCTAAGATGATCGCTTATGTAGCGGACATATAGCATTAGTCCCTTACTTACTGTCAAGTATATAAGTACATGTTTTGTTTATGTAATATGCAACGTACATGTGTGGTGTGTGTGTATGTGTGTGCCGGGATAGAAAAGGAAGAATATGCTACGCACATAACCGCCAACGAGGTAGCACAAGAAGAATATTTACAATGTAGCGTTAACATAGACTGAGACATGCTTTACCGACGGGCTTTAGAATCTAGACCGCCCTCAATTTTCCACCGCAGAGAGCACGTTACTTAATACTTGATTAGTTAATTAACCGTTATGACTAAAAGCCCACATTATTATCAATAGACAATCTAATACAATCAATATCAGTCAAACTACACGCCCATCCAAGGAAGCTAACAAAGCGTACCTACGCTGTATGTATATATAGTTTAAGCGGTCGTCTCCCGGCGAAAAAAATAAATAAAGGCATTTTTTCGTTATGATCCCAGGGACCGGTAGACGACGGGTTAAATGTTTAATACATAGAAGCAGAATAATATGAACAGAGCCGAATGAAATTGGAGTAAACCCACGTCACACGTTTACACATCGTTATATTAAGTGCTATATTAAATTCTCCATGTATTAGGTATAATGAGTGCTCGTGTCCATTTCCGTTCAGTAACAGCTTCCTTCCACCGCTCAGCCCCTTACGTAAAGTTCCGCGCCGCGCTCCGCACGATGCTCGATTATCTATGCATGAGTTTTTATTCCTATAAGGACTAAAAAGTAACAATACCAAACCAGTTTTCAAACCGCCCGCCGGACGTGAAATACAGACGTTCTGTTTCTTTGTGGTTCACTGATCCAATCTATGTAGGAAGGTACACAAGCCTCCATACTGAGGTGCGAGGGAGAAACAAGATTGTTTTTCTTTTTTACGAGCGTCAGGAGCCGAAGTTACCCGACCGTGGCCGCAGCGCTTGCGTCGGTCCTCTCGGATTTACTACGATCCAAGTGACGTTTTTATTTATGTGACGTAAATCCATTGATTATTCCGTGACTATTGTGTAAATTTCGATTGCGACTTTATGTTAATTACATAATTTTAGATGTTAAAGTGAAGTACCATGTTAATTAATGTTGGAAGTTGTAGTACGAACTTATCAACGCGAGCTTTAAGCTTTGTTTGTATAAACTCAGTTATCAAATATCAACAAGCAGGAAGTGCCGATGCCGGCAAGTTTGCTTATAAGGAGCGGCACTGTGATTGTTAAGTACTGCTTTCTTAACATTTTATCATTGTTAAGTGCGATAATGTGATGGAGCAAACTGAACTCTTTGTTCGAGGCGTTTAACGAGATTGAAAGTATGTGATTGCTGAACTGATTCTCGTAAGAATAAGGCTGAGTGCGCAACCGCAGTGAAGGTCCCGCTACTACCATTCAGCACGAAGGTAAAGTCCAATTAAATTAATTTTATAATAGCGCAAAGCTTTTAAATTATTCACATTTGTCTAAAAAGTAATTATTGCGAGTAACACACGAGTAAACTATTATAATGGTCTTGAATGTCCAATAGATTTAATAGCGTTTGGTAACCTTGGTATATTGTCTGCGGAATATTAGTAGGTATCGTACCCAATTACCATTAGTTATCAATCATAAAGTGGGTAATTACGATGGTGTGATGAACTTACTTCAATTAGTGTATGTATAATAAAATATAGCTACTACTGCTAATCATTAGATAAATATGCCTATTAAATATATGATGCCTGAAATAAATTATTATTATTACATAATTAACAACTCATTGTTTATAGATCATCGAGAGAGGTAACTATGAGATGGCTCTTTAGGACCTCACCTTCATATTTCACCTTATTCAACTATTTATGACTCCATTCTAGTGAAAACCATGAAAATCTTGTCATTTTCAATGTATATCATTTGCAAGGCTCCTAATGGAAGAGCGCCTAACTTCTTGACATTTACCCAGTCGCTACCCACAGTGATGATGAATTATGTAAGTAACTAATTCGCAGCACGTAGTTCTCCGAAGCGAACTACTACAGCCGGCAGGAAAACAAGACCAAATTATTGTTGACCGTCATTAAAACCTCCCGTTTAACAAACTGTAGTCCACATTACATATCACATTAAGCCTCGACTCGAGCTCTTCACTTAAGGACGGAGGTTAGAGTTTAGACCTTAATAATGAAAGTAAGGCAGAGCCAATGGTTGGGCGGGCATTGGGCGCACGGATTACTCGTTAGCATAAGTCAGACGTATCCCGAGTTCATCGCGGCTGAGATTTACTCGGGGCGCGATCCTACAGCCGTCTGACCTCGGGAAAGCTGCACGTGCTTATGTAACTCAAATATATTGTCCAACTACTTAGGACTTGCACAACGCTATATTATTTAACGTTTGCTTTACGCTGAACAACTTTACTTTGCTTGTCGCCGTATCTTTGCCACTATGTAATCTGACACGATGTGATGAATATTTAGCTGTCAGCACCAGTATGATGCACGTATTGTTATCAGCGTTGCTGGGAAATTGGGTTTAATTAAGAGTGCATTAAAGTAAACGAAATGTTTATAATACTTCACTAGATGGTTTGAGTTAAACAGGTTCCAACGAAAAATAAATGAATTTATGACACAAATGGCAAATTGGATGGATGGATAGACGGAAATAGCAAAATGGAATAGGTTGGGCAAACGAACCCGAACAAATACATACACGAATATAATACACGAAGATTAATTTTGGGCGGGTTGCACTGACTTACGATTACAGACTAATCATCGTTAAATATGGCGCCACCAGCTATCATCTCATACAAATTTGTGAAATTTTCCATACAGTCACACTTAAACACACAACAAATTAATTCAATGCGTAGGTACTCAAGTTGTCAACCCACTCCATTGAACTTTTAGTAAGAGTCGTTGAGCTTGACCCGTAGCCTTTGAGCTCCTTAAATTGCAAAGTATATTCAGGTGAGTTCGTGAATTATTCAATTAATGGTCAGATCTGAAGCTATTTTAAATATCTGTTCTTGAAGTAACTAATTAAAATTGTTCTTGTGCGGAATAAACAAACTAAATGGGGGGACTTCAGAAACATTTTTCTTGAAATTATAAAGATTACTGTTACTCGGAATATTTTCGTTTTGGTGCGGATAATTTATATTTCCGAGGGCCAATATTCCCCACACAAAATCGGGACATTTTCGAAGGCACATCTCAAAATAATCTCTAATCTTATGTGACATGTATATTGTTTTAACCTGTCATTGTGTACAATAAAGTGCTTACATACATACATACATACATATCAGGTGACAAATCACTATCTTCTACGCAACTAAGTTGGACGAAATTCCGTAAGTAGGACACAGAGGCGTCGTATTTGACAAGTCTAAATATCATTACTAATGTTTCTGGGAAGCCAGAGAAAAGACAGCCGTCGAGTATTCAATTGGATCTTCGTTCGCTTCCTACGGTTTAACATCCTAATGTAACCAAAAACTGATCAAAGCATGAATAATCATGCAATTGAAATTTAGGCGTATATTTAAGACTGTATGCCTAACGACCATTTTTTGGTTAAATTAGGATTATTCCTACCTTTGTTTGGCTCCATTTACAATATTACCAAAACATGCCAATGTAATTCATCAATTGATGGGTTAACAAACAAACACAGGAAGTCGTTCTATTATGTCAACATTAAACGTAATATAACTCACGTTTTGGAATTTGTCTCCGGAACAGGGTTAAAATTTATTATAAACTTACATCAAGAGTATGATAGAGAGTTCCAAGATATAGGCAAACTAAAATCTACAGCTCTAAGAATGAGGTAATATCAGAAAATCAATTTAATATATCTGGTTGGGACGGCCGACCATTTATTATGACTATTGATGTAATGGCATACTTAGATTGCTGAAACAGATTGGGCCACTTATTAAAGATCGTTTTGTTCTGAAATTGATTGATGTCAATTCATATCAATTGCGTAGGTACTTCTAGGAAGTGTGTCACAGCAGAGCCATTCTATTGCTTATCAAGGACATGTAATGCTTCGATGATAATAGGTTAACCTTTTCGCCGCCATTGACTTGATATAAAGTCAGTACATTGAAGCTCGGTTTTATAAAGATCCGTTAGACCTTATGTCGGTTTGTTATGTCAAAAAATGTACCGAGTTACTGAAACTTGATCTGACAGTTGGTCTAACGGATCTTTATAAAACCCGGCCTTAGTGTCCCACACGCCATGGGTTCATATCAAGTCTATGTAAAGCAACCTACACGCTGTCAAGTAAGGTTAATTTTCGGTTGTTTGAGACACAATTTACGAAATCTACTGTGGCGGTGGAGAGTTCTATGATTATATAGAGAAATGATACGCGAGAGTAGGATGGATAGTTATAATGGGAAGTTTTTATGTATTTGTACAATGAATTAAATATTTTAAAATAAATTGGTTCGCGTCTGTAAGGATCTTGATGTTTATGTTTCCAATATCTCTCAATTCAAAAAATCTGTATTTTTAGAATTACGATTAGAAACGGGATATTTACCATGTATTTGTGAGTTCCCGATATTTCGGCACTGTTGCAAGCGCGATTATCAAGGATTAATTGACGTGCTGCGAGTTTTAGTTGTGGTCTACCCACACAACATAGCGATCTACCCTCTTCCTGGTTCGCTTTTTTCGCACAGTGTCACCGTCACTACCACCATCCGCCTTGTCACTTGAAACTCGATTACGGTCACTATACATCACACTCACAATATCAATACGCGAGTTCTTTCCGGAAACAGTCTCTTTTCGATTTGTGAACTTTCGGATCACTGGACGCCAGACACTTGACAGTTAAAACCCATCTTCCCGTTTGAAATTCTTATGCCTTTGGATTTCAATGGCTTCCTTAACCAACCTAGGTATGTATTGACCATGTGAGCTTGAAATTTTAAATCTGTATTGTTAGCAACAAATAATTTAAAATAATTCAATAACTATTTGTTCGCCTTTTGCTATTCACTTTCTCTGTAATTCAAAGTAGTTTTTGCGGTGGCGAAGGAAAATCGAATGTAACAGTAATTGACAGTGACGCGCCGATTGTAGGAATATGGGCCACTCTTAGGTAGTGCAGCAATAGTATCTCTTGAGATTGTTTCTCACATTATAATACAGTGTAAATTAATACGTGACACTTTGTTTTTTATGTCTAATTTGTATAATACTTTATTGATTATAACCTTCAATAGATGTTTTATCATCATCATCATCATCAATCCATACACTTCCCACTGCTGGGTATAGGCCTAAACTAGAGGGAACGGGCAGTAGCCCGTACGCTGGCTTAGTGCAGCTAGGGAATTTCATATACACCTTGCATTTACGATATTTTCCTTCACCGAAACTAACGAAACATATCAAATGACATTCTATACTTAGATGTTGGGGGATTAGTGGCAGTGAGTACCTAAGATCCGAAAAACTCATTGATACTTATTTGGTACATAATGCACTAGACTACTGTAGCTCTTTTATAGATATTTAACACGTCGAATAGATGTTTGTGTTTTCGTCATAATCGGCCTATATACGTTCCATTTCTGGGTGAAGGCTCATAGATGACCGGGTACGGTGGTAGTCTCCACGTTGCCCAATTGCGGGTTAGGTTGGGTGGATAGATGTTTACCGTGACTAAAAAAATCAGACACGGCCTTCAATATTATTTGGCTAACCAAAATAACTATTCATGATAAGATCAAGTTCAAGTAAGGGATTACTGCTAAATTATGACAACAGGAATTGAAACCGGAGCTGGAGTTTGAAAGGAAATCTGGTTAATAAGTCGAAATGCTCGTCATTGCTTAAAACCAAAGCTATTACTAAGCCTACCATAACCGCGAAATCCCTGCGATGACACAACACGACATGTCAGAGAAAATCCTGACGAATGGCAACACTACATATACTCGTTTATTTTTATTAGTCCTCCCATTCTCGTAGCTGTAATTGTTTTATTTATTTTACCCTCGAAATTTTTAATGATATAACAATCGAGGAAAAGTTTTGGCACAAGTGAATTAGCTAATTACCATGAGGTAATTAACAAATTCACTTGTGCCATAACTTTAAAAAATGATATATAAGTAACAAAAACAAAATTCATAATTGTCATTTATCAACTGCCTTCCGCGGTTCCTATTAAAAGAATTCAACTATTTCTTGCCACAACTTGTGTATAAGCAGACTTTAAAGTGGCTCTATAACAGAAAGTTAGTTCCTTAATACCTTAATAGAATTTCTTTTATCAGGACAAGATTAAATGCATTATCCTTTCTTTAAAGCGACTTTAACTCGCAACTGAAAGCACTTTTACGATGATAATTTTTAAGATGATACTACTAATAAAGTGACGCAACATCAGACACAAAAGTTGTGAAACCCAATAATTAATATAATGACGGTTGTTAGTTATGTTCCGAGGCCGCGATTTAATTTAATAAGAGTCGGGCTTTACTTCAGGATTATAATGACAAGTATTACGTTGTGCTTAGTCGAAGATCGACTATGACGCGAAACGTAATATTCAGACAAAATATTTAAGTGTTTTATTGCAAATTTTGAGCAGCACTTACATACTTACTACACACATACGAACAGTGCAAATTGAATAAAAGCTTGCAAATAAGTGTTTGTCAAAAAACTGATTTTTGGTACAAGCTTTTATAAGTTGCCATGGCCACCTTCTGTCTCCAGCATCAGATCAGCTCGGTAGCACCATAATATTGTATTGTCACTGAACTTATACTGTAATATATATTATTCTTATAGAGTATTTCTCGAAACCAATCGTCTACCGGTCCCTGTGATCCCCGGGTTCATAACAAAAGAATGCTATTGTTTATTTTTTTCGCCGGGAGACGACGGCTTAAGCGAAGACATGTTTTTGAACCTAACGTAATATTTTAAATTTGAAGATACTTCTGCGTTTTATATATTCAACCCTAACATATAACTGGGGCGATTAATTGCGAAACTTCTATTAAGGTTTTTAAAGTTCAATAGTTACATAGGTACCTACTTGAAGCTTTTGCCAATTATATTTATGTTATTCTATATAAAGCCATATACCTACAGTCAGACTTATTACCAGCGGGGTAATCACGTAACTTATTTACTACCGTTAGGTAGATTTTAATGTCAAATTTTAATTGTCACCTCACACACACACATCACATTTATACTTCAAAATTGACAGTAAAATCTATCTACCGTTAGTATTATAAAGTTACGTGATTCGCCTGCAGGCTATGGATATTTTTTTAGTATTTACATAGGTATCACCCAATCAATGTCATTTGGTTCGTCTAAGATTGTCATAAAAAACTTCCGCACTTCCCTCAGATTTTTGCACGTACTAAGTAAACTGAGAGCAATTAAAGCAACATGACAGCAAGACATCACAATAGAGAACACTTTCATTGCGTCAACGAAGATAAAAAAGGTAATGGGTATAACAAATACTTGCAATGCTCAGAATAGGAGCTTTTGTGAAGGTAATCTGAGAGCAACTTTCACGTGACGTCGTTCGAAATGCTAAATTTCTAAAATTAATCATGAGACTGAACTTTAAATTGGAAATTAATACTAAAAATCTATGTTGGTTTTGCAGTGTATTTTTATTGAAAATAAGGTAAACGTCCCCAATATTTGACATCTTGACACCACATGGTTGACACATGGTGTTCGCCTATGTTATCTACGACATAAGATCCAAATGTGTATTGGTTCAGTGTCCCCTTCGGTATTTTTCACCGTCTTCAAAAATAGGAGGAGATTTTCAATTCGGTTGTATGTTTTTTTTTTAATGTATTTTACCTCAGAACTCCGTCGTTTATGAACCGTTTGGAAAATTCTTTCTTACTTTGAAAGCATACGATACAATACTCTTTATTGCATACCTCAATAAAAATACAAAGCAGATCAGAAACATAACAGCGAGATATAGGCAGAGGTAGACAACAGGCGGTCTAATCGCTAAAGAGCATACTTCAGGATTAGTCCCGTTGTTACCAGAATTCGGTTCTGATCATGGGATCTATGAGGAATTGAGGGAACTCCTAAAAAATTAAGGGAAATTTGTAGAGACTTTAGTATTTTCGGTAACGAATTGAGTATGTGTTTTTCATATTCATGCATTCATAAAGTAGCATTTGGTGAACAGGAATTGATTAAGAAGACCACGTATGGTCATCCAAAACTCCATGACTCCATGGTTAGCGTTAAGATATTTCGATTAAGATACTGAAGTGACTATGACGAAGCCAATTTAAATGGTCCTGAGGTATTGTTCCCATCAACCTGATCTGGTAATTGAAGCCAGAAGTTAGGCAACGGAACTCCGTGACGTGTTTGAACCGACTTTAAAAAATAAATAATAGCTCCAAAACATGGCGTTTTCGGTTGTTGTGTTTGAGGTGGTTTTTGTTGAAGTTGAAAGTGGTTTTTTTTTTCAAGTAAAAGCGATTATTAAATTCGTATACAACTGAAGTACGAGCTGAAATGAATTTAATTCCACAAAAAAAAATCTACGGCACTGTGGGACTTATACATTAATAGTTTTACAGGCGAACACTAACATACACAAAATAAATAACAACATCAGCATAATGTTTTATAACAAAATAAAAACTACTACTAAAGACTAACAATAAATAGATGATTGCCGTTTATCCATCGCCTCGCAGAACTTCAGACACTCAGGACATACGGTCGTCCAGCTCCTATATAGAAATATCCTGAATCCCTTAGAATGTTGCAACTCGCTTGTGAGGAGCGAAGTCTCTATAGACATATAGGCTTCAGTGTCCGCTTACCATTAGTATGGTTGGTTAGTTATTTAGTTATAGGCCGTAGGGTTGCCACGGTATAAATAAGCAACCTATACCAAGCCAAACCGAACTCATTAGTCATTTATTCACCGTCATAGCAAATATATTTCATAAACAATCGACTATGTGAGCAAATAATAGCATTGCTAATGATAGTTATTTAGTGTTTAGTCACTGTCGTAATAAGCTGATGATTCATGAGAAAATAGGCATTTCTCTTTTAACTTTAATATGATTACTTTGTTAGGCGACCTCATAAATTGATTCCATATATAGGTATGTATTCGAAAGTAGCTGTGCCCGTGGCTCTGTTGGTAGAATTCACGAAACCATTCCCTTACAAACTGCTACTCCCGTTTCCCCAAAGGACATGATTTAAACAAGAGATCTATAACTACATATATGCTATCCTCAGAACTCAATCTATTTCCTAACTAAATTTCAGAATTCAATCGTAAAAATGTAAACAAACTTTCGGTTTAATTATACCAATTAAAATAAATTGCTTTAATGGTATGTGTATAACTTATAATAAAACATTAGTAATTTAATCTAACTAGTCTAAAGTGACCAAATTATAAAGATCTGATTTATTATTTTATTACAAAAATTACTTTGTTTGAACGTATTTTGAAATCAACTGAAACTCCTTTAAAGTAGTTGTAGGAACTTAGGTTTTACATGTAAACGATAATAGAAAAACTTTTACAAGATGCACCAGTGCAATAGGTACTAGGTGCAGGGTGTAGGCGAGCTAGATATCGTTTAGACTAAGTGGTCTCATCCAATTAAGAGCACGCCCGCTGGATTGCCTCCAACGTTTTTGTAATTGTCTTTTTGCAATTCTTTTTACTACGAGTATTGTGATGCGGAAGCGCCTGCGTTATGTCTTATTTCCACTTGTAAACTAGATATTGGATATTTTCTGAAAAGCTGAACGTCTCTCTTGAAGACAGCGAAATAATATGGCTCTTTCTTTTTTTCTGTTTATAAGCGTCTGTCACAAATATTGGGTTGACGGCGTCTGATAATCTTCTTAGCGTGTTTCCCGGTTTTATCCTAAAGGAGCCAGAGGTCCGCCTTTACACCTAATCCCAAGATTTGGCGTGGGCAATCTAGACGTTGTTGGGATTTGACCTGTTTCCTCAAAATGTTTTTCTTCATCGAAAAGCCACTGTTTAATATCAAATGATACTTCGTACATAAGGTTTTTTGATAAACCTAGTAGTACCTAAGTATTAGCCGGATTTCAAACCCATTATGACATCCAGATTGAAAATGGCGTGCTTTACCGTTCGGCTGTAGTGGCCCCACGTCGTCTGATAGTATTTGTCTCTAATAATATACATAAAATTAAAATAAAAAGCACCTTTATTTCTCATATACTGTTAATTTACATGATATCTAGTTTGAATCATATTTATGTGTATTTAATGAGATAACAATTTACTGGCATAGGCCTCCTCCAACTATTGGCTCTGTCGGCCGCCTTCCTCGTCCATTTTCTGCCGTCGACTTCCTCATCATCTTTCCACCTTCGACCCGGCGCTCCCCGTGCGGATACCAGTAGAGCACCCTCTCCCTCCACCTGTCATCGCCAGCCCATCGCGATTTCAATTGACATGCTAATCTTGCAGCGTCTATTATGTTGGACTTTTGTCGTATTATAGTATTTTATTGTTTTTCACTCAGTCTTATGTTTAACATGCTTCTCTCTATGGCCTTTTGCGTTACTTGTATTTTAGTAAGCTTTCCTATTAATGTCAAAATAGGTAGGTATATAAGTAACCGTCCATACACATTCACATTGCAGACTGGCTATCGTATAATGCTATACAACACCCACACCACGTCATGAACATATTATTTTCTTTCGTGATACCATTTCCACAACTCGCTGTCTTCAGTTTTCATTTCGCTAATGTTATCTCAAAAAGTAGCTCCGGATTTATCAATACACCGCAAAGCTACGCGTTCAAGTAAAATAGAGGTACGACAGACGCGGAGTGGAGTATGCAAATGAGGGAATATTGGAAGTAGCGTTGCTATTGTCGTCATGAGCCGGGGCTATACGTGCCCATACGTACCTACAGTAATATAGGTGCGGTGCTGAGCTCTTTGCCGAACCGCATGACAAAACGGTATTGTGTACTCGTGATCGGCAGGTTTCTTGCTAACAGCCCGCTGCATTTTGCACCATCAGCCTAATCAGTGCCGTGATTCGTGCGTGACCTCCTTGATCATATTCAGCGTTTCACTGTCATATGATCAAAACAATGCTATATGTGGCGTGCTCGGGAAAGGTTGCAAGCCGCGGGGGCGGATTCACGCTACGCTTTCTCTGTTTTGTTATTATATAAAATTGCTCTCGGGTCGTCGGAAATTGCGATAGCAATACTGAAAATAACACTGAGATGATCCTCGTGATATATTAGTTGGTGTATCCGACCTTGCCAAGTGAAAACCCGGTTAGTCGCGGATTCCATTGTTGATTTGTGAAATGAAAATCCGTTCATACTAAAATGAAATTATTTATTGTTATGTCAATCGTACCGTGTTAAATAATTGCCTCATGTCAACTTTTTAAAGTACGTAGCTACATTTCGTGAACAATTCTCGCTGGATTAAGAACACGTCAGTACATAATATCATTCATGTTATATACAGACATAATTATGCATTTAGATAGTTGCAGAGAGATAGACACCGTTAAGCAGTGTGTAGTCGTGCCAAATCTCTTCATTAAACTGGGTGGGAAGCGATCGCAGTAACAGTCCTCGGAATAAACAGCAATTACAAAACACTTAAATCTAACAGTTATTTATTATGGAACGTAGGCAAAACTTTGTAATTACATTTCGTAACATATTTTGAAATACTGCGTTAGTCTTGAAATGAAATGAAATGAAATTATTTATTCTTCAATTTAGGCATATTACATGCACCTATTACTGTCAAAAAACTACCACCGGTTCATAAAATAAACCTTTGCCTCGAGAAGATCCGGCGTAAGAAACTCGGCGAGGTGTAATTTTTTCAAAACAATATACAATGTATATAAAATTACAATGCTACAATAGAAAACATATATATATATATATATATATATATTTGCTTTGAAAATATTTAGGACAAAATATTTCTGTGTTAAATTACTTGTGCGGGACGATCACTGGCCAAACATCCCTATCCATGATGTAATCGTTTATCTTATAATATGCTTTTGAAATAAGTGTTTGTTTCACGACAGATTTAAATTTGGAGTCCGTAATTTCAGTATTGTGTCTTGGAATTTTATTGTAGAATTTTATACAATTTCCCAAGAACGACTTTTTCGCCTTTACTAGTCTGTAAAAAGTTATTTTGTGTTTCCCAGTGTTTCTGGTAGTTATTAACTTATCAGTGTTCGTTGGGAAATTATATAAATTCTTCCTAACATACATAATTATTTCAAATACGTACAGCGACGGTAGGGTTAGAAATGTTAGAATATGTAGTTTCACCATTAAGTTTTATATTTGAATTTATTTTGATATTTGATGAAGATGAGTTTGCTAGTGAGAATTTTATACATTTCGTTTTTTTCGGATTCAACACTTAGTTATTGGCAGCAAACCAGTCAGATATCATGGAGAGGGTATTATTTGGTTCAGCGAGTTCAGTATCTTTCCTATTAACCTTGAACAATAATGATACGTCTGCGAACATGACGATGCCTGATCTTCGACTTACCATATATCATTTACATAAACAAGAAATAGGAATGGGCCTAGAATAGATCCCTGAGGTACTCCCATCTCTACCACTGTATCTGATGAAATAGCTCCATTTATCTCTACCCTTTGATTTCTTTGTGTTAGGTACGACTTAATGAGATCTAATGCATGTCCTCTAATGCCATAAAATTTCAGTTTACAAATTAAGGTACCATGGTCTACACCATGGTAAACTTCTTAATGTTAAACCTTTTTAGCCTACGCTATTACGAATCGACGGTAAAAAAAAGTAAATTTCTTAACTTTTACCAACTATTTTCGAAGTATACCTGCACTATAAAATCATATGATTTCTATTCAGAGCCCATACGCGCGAAATTTTTAATAGGTACATTCATTACGTTACAGAATAAAAGTTGTATATTCAAAAAAATTAAATTAAGTTTTGTACAAAAACAAAACCCTGCAGTTGACACAATGTAGACAATTAAAAAACCTGGGCAGAGAAAAGCTAAGAAAGTAAAAGGAACTGCGTCGGGACGCTGCCCCTGGCTTGTTAACGCCTTTTACATATGAATAGCTTAATAAAGTACCTTCGCACAATCAAGCGCCAGCCCGAATAAGGCATTAATTCATGGAGTCATTCAGATTTATGAAATCTGTTGCTCCGACGTTTGCTTTTAAGTCTTTATAGATATAGGTATGACTAAGAGGAGTAGGAGGTATGTATGATTATACGTGCCTCCGCATTGCCATTATCGTAGAAAAGACTTCAACTAAGTATACTCGCGGACAAAGAATACGAGTCGATAAAAACCGTCATATTTCCTAAACTAGTGCAGGGTTGTCCAGTTTTTTTTAATGCTGTCAAAATCTTTATTTAACTTTAAATATAAACTGTAAAATAACAGTTAAAAAACTGACGTTTCGAGGTTTAAATCGGACTCGTAAAAACCCATGAATGACCAAACAACGTTAACGGAGCGAGATATCGCAAAAATAGTAATTATTAGGGTTCCGTAGCCAAAATGGCGAAAAGTGAACTCGGAGACTGTAAATAGGTACTACAATTATGTAATCTGGCAGGAAGGTATATTCTATGAACCGCTTCATAAAAGTGATGTGAAATAACGAAACAAAACCGGCCACGTAGATCCAAGTAGGGTTCCGTACCATTATCTATAAAAACGGCAAAAAATCACGTTTTTTGTATGGGAAATGTTCTAGAAAAAATTGAGGTGGCGTTCATTTATATATACTTTCAACGGTTTTTGATTTGAACAAGATAGGTTTTAAGGTTTTTGAGTTTTCGCTGAAAAACCGTCTTGCCCAAACAAAAGGTCGTACGAGTATAATTGCCATGAGTTAAAATCCCTATGCAAATACGACCTGTTTAGATTTAATGTATTGGATACTTGGCCGGTTTTCGGATATTGATATTTTATGATAGGATCCCGGAAATTGCTAAAACATAGCACGAATAATAGCATACTATGTAAATAAAACTAGTGTAAAATATTTTAAAAAAACCCTTTCGCCGTTACATATTTCATTTAGGGTGACCCGATTTTTTTACCTGAGTGTATGTACTCACACTTTTCCAACGTATACCTTTACCGAAAAGTTGCATTACATGTAACAGGGTCTGAATGAAAACCAATGTTACGGTGTAGATACTCAACGCAATCACATACTGTTATGCCGTATACCCTATTGTCGTTTTTCGGGCTCCGTACCCGAAGGGACCCGGAACCCTATTGTTGTCACTCACGCGTCCGTCCGTCTGTCCGTCCGTCGTCCAAACGATTGGAACTACAGTTTTCAAATCATCTTGTTGACCCAAAGCCTACATACAGCTAAAGGGGGGCGCGAAAAAAAACCACTGATCTGCTCCATCGAGTGGGTTACGGTTGTTTAGAACTCATCGAGTAGATTAATGCCATATTTTATGTTTATAAAAATATTGGAAAACAAAGGAATGAGAAGCGTCCAAAGTCAGCCTTTTTACGAGATTTTGTTCCTAAGAATTTTGTTACTTATTATTTTTTCTATGTCAAAAGGTTTCATTAGAAGTAGCATATTATGTACTGACTCTGGTTGAGCCTAGTGGTAGAGATCTCAAATCCCGCAACATTTTGTTTTCTTCTCAGTTTTTAAGTTTGTCATATTCCCTACGATTATGTACAACTGCGATGTTTTTTCTATGCCTATTTCAAAAGGTTTCATTAGATACCATCATAAAACTAGTACCTACGCCAAATCTTTTTTAATAGACGACCGCTTTAGCCTAGTTGGTAGTGACCCTGCCTTCGAAGCTGGAGGTCCCGGGTTCGAATCCCGGTCAGGGCATGTATTTGTGTGATAAACACCAATATTTGTTCCTGAGTCATGGATGTTTTCTATGTATTTAAGTATCTATTTATCTATATAAGTATGTATATCGTCACTTGGTACCCATAGTACAAGCTTAGCTTAGTTTGGAACTAGGTTGATTTGTGTTTGCTATCTGAAGGTTGTCTGGAAGAGATCGCTTTTTAGCGATAAGACCGCCTGTTGTTACCTACTTACTAAGTCCTATTCATGTTTTGTCATTGTAATAATTCTCCATGTAGTGCACAATAAAGCATTTTATTATTATTATTATTATTGTCCAAAAATATTTATTTATTTATCTTGACATTACGAGTAAGTACCAAAGTGGATCCCGGGCATCTTTAGGATACGCACAGGAAAACCACAAAAAAATCCTTATTATGGATCTAGTTCGTGTTGTGTAATATTTGCATTTAATATTTATTTAATTAAGCAATTTACAATAGTTTATATGTTAGTTACACTAATTACTATTACATTGGCAATTATTATTTCGAACCGTGAGATATTCGAGAAGACAGTAACGGTTGCCAGTTGCAGTTGCGAAGGCCTCTAACTTGGTTTAACGACCACTGAAAAAGACAGCAGCCGGGGCCAACGGCTTAGCATGCCTTCCTGAGCACGGAAGCGCTCAGTTAGTAACCACTCAAAGCGGTCACCCATCCAAGAACTGGCCCCGGCCCATGTTGCTTAACCTCGCGTACTGCACGCGGCACGCGGGCGCCGCTGGGCCACGAGCGCTCCATTCTATATCATAGTAGGTACTCATAGCTTAACGATCAACTACCTAGCTAATATTATTTACAGCAACAATTGTTTCTAAGGCACGTAGTTACACTTTTGTTGTATGACTGCTGCTACATCGGTACCTAACCACCGGCACAACATGTAAACCGGCAAGTAGCTATTATTAACGTTGCGTAAGTATTCAACACAGCGTTGGAAGCCATTGTTTTAAAATGAATTACCAACCAAAACATTAATATAAGTTCTCATTTGTAGGCTGCGGGGTCGCCGGCTGATTGTGATGCGTGCGAGGAATCGCCGGCGAACACTCGCGCGGTACGAATGCCAATGTGCAATTATATTTAGCGCCTATCGCAATTACGGCTACTATACTTTGAATCGGTTAGAATCTGTGTCAACTACCGTCGGGCGTCAACGCTTGGACATTGCAAAAGGCGTCCGAACTAACTCACCTAGGTATACTACGTTATCTTGCCGCCAGAAACTGAGATCGTAATCCGATTCGTATTCATCTAACAATTCCTTTATAAATTACATCAAAGGCGATAGTTGCTGAATAATAAATAAAGCTTGACTACATGGCCACTCGTTATTCCAGCATTTAATTTCGTACTTTGTGTACATATAAGCGGCTGTGAACCTGCAAATAAAAGTTATCACGTGTAGGCCGATTCAAAGACCCAACATAGTCAATAATTCCTCGTATTGTGGTCGGTGATCAAGATATTATGCTTAATTTAAGAGCCCATAAATTATGTGCCGCAATCCTAGGACGCCACCAATATAGCACCTGTTACGAAGAATGTACATTGTACCCACAAAGCCAGTCTCAGTAAACTTTATGTAGAACTTTGCGCGGTGTAGCGGACGGCATTACTATCAATAGTGTGAATGGAGCAGGAACACGCGGGATGGTGGCAGCAACAAGGTGAGAATCGTCTAAATTGTCTTATACGCAGGCGGTAGGTAAGTATGTTTGCGTGAAAGCCTGCTTGCGGCCGACGCTCGACTCGTGCCGTGAATGTTGATAGGCAGACAGGCCCACAATACACTGCACACTGGCTGACATACAAAACAGCATGTTGAATATCTGCAAAAGCCATGCAGTAAATACTAACGGCTTGAGGGCTCACGCTGGATTAACGCCCGTGCGTGGAGCACTGCCAAGTAATAAAACTTCATGTTTATACAACCAGTCCGCAAAACGCCAGTTTATGTATCATTTTGGCGAACATAAGTCGTATATATACAGATCGCGCAGACCGGTTATGACTGTACTAAATGTTGCAAGCGCCCTATGCAGAATGGACATAAAATAAACCAAGAGAGAGCAGGGAATTCAATTTAAATATTTTTTTAACATTGGAATAATAGAGGTCTGGACGAGCATCGCCTGGCCCGCCGGAGTGTTATTGTTGCAGTTAATGAGGCTATTGTTCTGCAAGAGGGTTAGAGAGGTGTCATACGAGCCACATTGTCTGTCCAGCAAATGTTTTAATATCACCGATGCATTGTTCGATATAAAAAGCGAAAGAGGAAATGTTTTGATTACATGAAAACCGGCATAAAAACAGTTGAATCGGTATCATTCCTCATTCAGACGAGTCGGTTGTTATTGCGTGGCATGCACATTACTACTTAAACTTTCCTTTGTGCATTTGTGAAAAGTGAATGAATTCACGATACTGACTTCCATATATAGATGATGACATGAACTATGCTAAATAAGTATCTATGTATATGTTGTCGTTATGGTTTCTAGTTTCCATTGGTGCATCTCGCGATGAGATAATATCCAATATTAACATAGAAGTTCTCCATTTACTTAAAGTACGTGAAGTAAGTACTGCATACTGCATTTGGTCGATCCGCTCGAGAACATTCAAGCGAGGGTTGTTCTTCAAATTATTTGCGTACTTTATTGATTTCAAAAAATAATGATGTTTATTTGCAATAATTAGTATCGCTTATTCTTTCATTTTCTATTGGTACAACGTACCTTCAAACCGAACTTGGAAAGGCGCTTAAAATTGGATATTTTATTTTATATTCTATTATTTTACTTATTTTTAATACATAAAACTATGCCTGCTCGCTCGTCTAAATTATGGTCTTTTATTAGTTCTACTATTAGAAAACGTCAATATGTTTGATCCCCTGCACATTAGGAGTCAATCCTGAACACATTTGATATTTCAGCATATTTAATAACCACTTTTAGTAGTAACCTACTAGTAATTTCAAATAATTTTCCAGTGCACACAGTTTTATAGACTCGAAGTCTGCATTATGTTTTTTTTTTAGTTTTCAATGTATTGCGTACATTCCAAACCCTATGTGTTCTCACTCTTCATCTACATTATCTACTTGTACATATTAAGCAGACCAATATGAAATTAAACAGACCAATACAAAAGGCTGGTTTAAGGTATTCACAGCTCTTCATTGAAGGAGTGGACTCAAGCTGGACCAAGAAACTTTGGAAAATCAGCAGACAGCAGCTCAGAATCATATCTGGGGTGTTTACAGGTCACTCAGAGTCAAAGGACTCTTGGCTAAGATGAGACTAACAGACATCATAGATTGTAGGATGTGTGGCGAGGATGACGAGACAATGGAACACCTGCTTTGTGAATGTCACGCCCTTACCAGACAAATCATCTCATCTAGCTAGGATAAGATAAGACAGATAAGATAAGACAGATATGATACGTAAATACTAAAAAACTCATTTTTTATACAACGACGGTTGCGGTGTAGTAACCTACCGTAGCCACCGTAGCCTGTGGACAGTATGGAGGCTTGCGATTTAAAAGAATCACAAGCGCATTGCCTTGCCTTTTATTGACTAGAGGATTTGTTCTGTTGAAGCTAACACCACACACAGCTAACAGCTAGAAACATTATGCAGGTCCTTCACTCTCAACACAGCGCATCCTCGGGAGCTCTGGCGAGTGGCGACCCAACTCACCACAGGAACACAACACCGCGTACCTAAAAATACTTACTAAAATATTAATTAATAGAATCTTGAGTAAGATTAAGTTAAACTTGTCCGTGACACGAAGACGCGGCGATTGCGTGACCAGTCGGGATCATTACACCTCGGATCAAAAGCCATGTGAAAATTTATTCTACGCCGATATCGTGACTGTTATTACCAAACAATTTAAATGGAACCTTATTAGTGTAATTGAACTAACTACCTTTCGTGTGTCACGGGAAATATTTAAGGTTATCTTACTCAATATGTTAAGCTTTATTCTTATCCAACCCTTCAACAATATCATAAAACCTGATTGACGGTAGGCACATACGAACCTGTTGACGTGTTTCGAAACCATTGGCAATGAGCAGCATTTTTATAATAAAATATCGGTTTTACAATAAAATATTTATAGTAAGTAACGTACTTATTACTTAAAATAAAGTCATTACTAGGTTTACAATCCCGCTACTGACTAGATAAACTCGAAAACCAATGAAACTATTTTTGACCTCACCGGGCCGGAAAGTCTTACTTTATCATTAAAATTTTTAATTTATATTCGTTTTTAAAGAACAAAATGAATGAGTAATGTTGAAATGTATTTTTGTATTTCGAAATTGTAAGCTGTGTCCAAAGAATGCACTGTTTGTACAGGTAGTATATTTTTAACAAAACTCAGATACGGTTATTTTACATAATTGTGTTTTATTTTATTTAAAGCCAGGGGTATAAACATTTTTTTTAGGTTCAAGTGCAAATGATATTCATGTTAGAATTTTTATATTTTGAGAAGTGATTGGTAAGAGTGAAATATGCTGATTTCAGCCGTATGTTACCACTGAGAAACAATAATATGTATGGGCTATGGTGGATGTGGATGAGATTTAAACAACCATGTACTGAAAATTAGTACAATTTACATACGACTAGCATTCATTATAAATCATCAATTTTCCTCACGGTGAGTTGTGTGTTTCTTTCTCTCAGCAGCAAAGTTGTTTGGCGTCGCATACCTGGAAAGTCTCACTACGCCCTGGATTGTAGTTTTGAACCAATTCCATTCAACCTTACAATCCTTCGCTAGCTTGGTTCTCAATACAAGCACACGCGCCAAATAACAACTTTGCAACCTTGCGTAACAAATATAACTATTTAGCCTCAAATCTTGCATCAGACGAAATGAAATACCAATTGTAGGTAAGCATTTATATTTAGATAACGCGCTTTTAGTTTGTCTAGAAACCCGGGAACCTAGGTCAGGGCATTTATTTGTGTGATGAACACGAATATTTGTTCCTGAGTCTTGGATGTTTTCTATTTATTTAAGTATATATTTATCTATATAAGTATGTATATCGTCGCCTAGTACCCATAGTACAAGCTTTGCTTAGTTTGGGACCAGGTTGATTTGTGTAAGATTGTCCACTAATATTTATTTATTTATTTAAATAAAACACTGAACTGACACGAGATTGATTTGCCGTCATTGTATGATTTATAATAGTTAAACATAAATAGTTAAACTACAGTACCTAATAATGAAACGCGACTCTTGCGTGATGTAGGTATGTTGCGGTAAACCGGCCGCCGAATTTGTCTGTAGGTTTCACCTGTGTTTTATGTACATTAAAGTATTGTATATATTCGTGAAGCATATTCGTTACTTAGCGGAGTGATCTATTTCGATTTTTCCATTTGCGTAAATTTATTTTGTTATTATTTAAATTTTATTGATTTTTTTTTACTAGCAGTATTTTTTTATTTTAATCTAAAGAGAATACGCGTATTTGACTCCTTTGAAGTTGCGGACGTCTATAGGCTGCAGTGCATGTGCAACAGAATTCTATAAAGAGTTGTACAAGACACCATCACTAGAATTCGAAAACACAGAACATCAAAACTATGTAAATGATATAATATCCCAAATAGTACAATCAATAACAGAGATTGAAACTCTTAAACACATAAAGAAACTTAAGTCTGATAAAAGCCCAGGACCAGACAATCTCACAAATGAATCCCTGAAAATCGGGGCACCCATACTATCCATCTACCTAACGACACTGTTTAACATGGTACTACAATCAGAACAAATACCATCGCAATGGTGCCAATCTAACATAACTTCTATATAAGAAAGGCGACCCGCTCGAAATAGGTAATTACAGACCCAACAGTCTACTCTCAACAACCTACAAACTATTCTCATCAATATTACTTAGTAGATTGACACCAGAAATCGATAAGAACCAACCATTAGAACAGGCTGGATTCCGGCCAAGCTACTCAACAAACGACCACATACAGGTAATAGAACAAATAATGGAAAAGTTTAAAGAATACAATAAACCACTGTATGTGGCGTTTGTCGATTATTTAAAGGCATTCGACAGTGTAATTCATTCTTCGATATGGAAAACTCTTAGAAACAACCAAATGAATGAAAAATATATAAGGATCATAAAAAACATTTACCAAAAAAGTGTGAGTCGAGTCAAACTCGATAGAGAGGGAGAAAAAATAAAGATAGGAAGAGGCTTATGACAAGGAGACCCACTCTCTCCCAAACTATTCATAGCAGTTCTCGAAGATATTTTTTCAATAATGTAGTATGGAGGAACGAAGGTCTGTGGATAGAAAATCAACGATTCACCCACTTACGGTTTGCAGACGACATTGTGCTATTCAGTGAAACCTCTACAGGAATTAGAAATATGCTAAAAACTCTAGACACCGAAAGCCAAAAAGTTGGGACTGCATATGAATGCCGCTAAAACTAAATTAATGACTAACAGTCACCAAAAATCAGTAATACTCGAAAGAAGATCAAAAGATTATGTAGAGTATGTATATTTAGGAAAATTAGTACCTTTCAAGGCGAACAGCAACGAGAATGAACTATTTAGAAGAATTAATATTGCATGGAAAAAATACTGGGCAAAAAAGGAAATCTTGAAGGGCAACTATAGTCTCAACCTTAAAAAAATTATAATGGACTCTTGCATTTTACCAAGTCTAACATACGTTAGTCAAACATGGGTATACACCAAAAATGTAAAACAAAAAATTATGTCATGTCAACACGCCATGGAAAGAAGCATCTTGAAGCTGAGGAAAATACAAAAAACTAAAAATATAGATATAAGAAAGAAAACCAAATCGATCGCTCAGGACAAACCAACATGGCATAAGATAGAGGAGGCTTTTACCCTATCAGGGACCACACAATATTAAATAACAATATTTGAGGATTAAGTAATGTACTGTGGAAATAAAGTTATAATAATAATAATAATAATATTGATATCGTACTGACAGATCGATCGAAACGCCAGGCAGTGCTCGTTGACATCACCATCCCCCATGACGAGAACCTCGTGAAGGCTGAGAAGGACAAAGTCAGCAAGTACCTAGACTTGGCACACGAGGTAACCGCCATGTGGGATGTTGATTCAACGATCATTGTCCCGATAGTCGTCTCTGCGAACGGTCTAATAGCGAAGAGTCTCGACCAACACCTCAAGAGACTCTCGCTAGATGGCTGGGTCAAGGGTCAGATACAGAAGGCGGTACTCCTGGACACGGCGCGAATAGTCAGGAGGTTCCTCTCTCTGTCGCCCTAACCACCGGTAGCTTAGGCCCCGCCTCGCTGCCGGCGGCACCCTAGGTTAGGTTTTTATAATGATTTTATGTTTTGTAAATATTGTTTTATATTTTACTTTTTATAAAGATATTGTAAAAACCTAACTTAAGAGAAAAGATAAATAAAGAGAATAATAATAAGTCTTAAAGTAAATAAAGATAATAATAATAAATAGGCTGCGGTGGCCGCTTACAATCAGGTGGACCATACGCTTGTTTGCTACCGGCGTTGTATAAGATAACACTAAAATTCCTTAATAAACTAGTAAACCTAGCTAGCTGGGTAGTCTTTTAAGTAAAATATTTATTAGAAATATTAAATTGGAAACTAAAAGGAAAAATAAAGTAGAAAATGAGAATTTGTAGCACTGAACGCAAAACATGCATCAATTTTAAAACTCGTATTTTTTTCGATTCTTTAACAGTCGTCAACATGGGAGAGAAGAGCGCCGGCTTTTGACTTTCGTTCACGCCCAAACACCCTCTAGCTGAGCTCGTTCAACTCTAGGCAGATATCTCTATTATATTTCATTAATTTTACCAGTAGGTATAGTAAGTTGTACATTACTGTGCGACTTTTCCAGAAATTCCCCCTTTCATGGACACTTGAAAAATATTTGTACGCAGTATAAGTAATATTTTCAGATTGCGGTTCGTGCCTTACATGTTAGATATCATCATCTACAGTGGAGCTGGGTTTGTAAAACAGAACAATCAAAGACAATTATTTATTGACTTTGGAACCTAACCCATGCTTCTACAAAATATTGGTTAAGTGCGTCACTTACTAACCGAGCCAAATAAACAAACGAAGTGTATAACTTTTGTGCAAAGTCTGTTGTCAACTTGGCTTGGTCGGGTTAAGTCGTTCTATGTACTGTTTACGGTATTTGTGTTGTGTCTGTGGTGTGCCGCGACACCGTTTCGCGTGTTCGGATCCTAATCAACGGTCTCTTTGGACCACAAATCCACTAGACAATCGCCTAAATGCACCTAACCCACTTTTGCTTTAGTGTCAGGGCTTTTGCGAATTCTACGACCGTGTTTTGTTTTTAAAATAGGTATTCGTTTTGCGAAATATATGAAAGAAGGTAAGGGCCTGTCGTGGATTTCATCCAGCAGATTTAGAAAGTTTTCAGTCAATTATTAGTTTCAGTAAATCATGGTACAAAATCGTTTAAACGTTCCTATTATTTCAGTTTAGTACAACTTTTATGGCTCCAGGCACTTTTCATTACAATGTAGGAAATTAAATAAGTAAAGATAAAAGTTTACATTGTTCCATTTAATTGGGTTTCATTACGTATGTAACCACCGTGTTAACGAGTTCGGTCGCAGCTAAATCTCTATTAATCAACACTCTTCTGCCCTTGGAAGTTCGCGCTCCAACTTCTCTGTAAGCATTAATATTCAAACAGTCGACATAGACATTAAAATGAATTATCTCTAATCTCGCTCCGGGTGTTAAAAAGGAGTCAGTCTCTAAGTAGGTAGGCGTTCATAAGAAGCCGTGAAAAATTCTCAATGCAATCGTTTGAACGGATCACGACGCCGTCGCCCACTTTCAAACCTTATTAGAAACATTAACATCTAACCTTGACCCTAGAGGAAACACAGTGTCACAGTGGTCATGTGTCCATAAACGCGCAATGTTCTTGCCCCAAAATTATCCTTAAAGTATCAAGTTGGTCGCCGTTAATGGTTTCCAGCTACAGTTCGAGAGCCTTTATTGGCAAACTTTGATAAGTTCCTAAACGTAATGTACCATGTAAAGCGACTTAAAATAACTGTACGTGTAACTGTGTATAACGAGCACATGTAATGTACGTAATATAGCGCGCGAGCCTACTCATACATTCTAGAACACGTTCGCATAAAAAGGTAGGTAGGTCAAATGTGATTTTGTTCTCTGCGTGTTCGTAAATAATTTATTTGTAACTGTGATGCTCCCTTCTGAAATCACACCTCGTATTTAGAGAGTGACGGGACCAGTCTCTAGAGGTACTAATTTGTAGATAACAAACCAACGTCGAGATTTTCCGTTTGCACAGGAGATTAGATGTTGCACAAATGGTCATTGGAAAAAAATCTTGAAAACACGACCGGTGTATAAACAAAACTGTTTAAATATTGACCAACCTTCATCAACGTAATAATAATAAAACAGAACGCGCCCAGCTTTGACCGTAATCGACATGTTCCGACTTTTTTTTGGATTGAAAAATAGACCGCATCCAACCGCAAATTATACCGTTTCAAAAAGTGTCAACTGTCTTTTGTAATCAAATTTACGTTAGGTCAAGCGAGCGACAGCTTACTTCAGACCGATTGGCCGCAGATAGGAAATCTAAACATTACACAATAATTATGGAACAAAACGTTTTAAAAATTGGCCTTTGAGCTTATTTATGCACATGTTGTAAATGTTTTTAACACGATTTCTTGTTGTGTAGACCGCTGTTATTAATTACTGGTGCGCAATAAAGTAATATCGAACAATTTGACTAATGACTCAATCAAGTTAATCTGCTGAATAACTTATGTGAAGGCGAATCATTAGCAAAGGTCATCTATCGTACCTACATAACGTCATCGGGGTAAAAAAAGCGTTCGGTGTAGTTTTTGCCTTTGTGTTTGCTTTACTGTTGAATGTTAAATGTGCCTTAATTAATACGGAATGTATGATTGTCAAGATAATAAGGGCTTACGCACGTTTCTAGGCACGCCGTCTACCAATTCAAGGCTGCTAGTATTCATAATTGGAGACTGTCCTGAGCCGTAACGATAGTTTTAACGAACAAAACGGCTGGTAGCGCACCTTAATGCCCCCTTCGCGACATGCTGCATTTCATTACTTTTAGAAGTTTTCCGCACGCATTCCAGTATATCCACCTTTTGAGTGATTAGAATAGATACATATTTTTAGGTAGTATTTTATACTAAACTGTACGATACAATAACTATTGTTAATAATTCAACAATATTGAGAAAATTTTTGTGTTCTTAGTAAGGTTTTGTTGAAAAATATTATGTGTACTTGAACAAAATTAAGAAAAACTGAGGCTGCAACTCACAAATACGGTTGTGATTTAAACAACTAGGTTTTATATAATATCATACAGTAAGTATTTTGTTCTCAAATTTAAGATTTCGCTTGCTGTGTTAATCGGGTAAATTTAAGTAAACTATACAGTGCCACTCAGATTTGAGGCCGTTAATCACAAAATAAGGAACTGACAAAAATCCGTCTTTGACGCTTTTTTCTTATCAAAAACAAGGAAGGGGCCTTAATATTCACAAAATTATTTCCGACGGCGGTGGGCCGAAGCCTACGTGCAACCACCAAACTAATAAAGTAATAACCATGTAGATCATATGAGATGGTACGTACTTTAAAACGCCAATAAAGAGTATATAGCTATGTAGCAAAAATAGTAGTCATGAAATATGGTGTATAAAAATAGTATAATAATTGAAACAAAAAACTGACACCATTTGATTTACACAAATACTTCGACATAATAACTATAATAAGCTACAGACTTTAACCTTTTATCGCGAGATTAAGACGATTAACTCTATTATATTAATATGTACGTATTTCATAACGAGCACGTTTTTATAAGTTTTTTTGATAGAGTGATGGATAAAATGAGGCATTAATGACGGTAAAAAGGATACGTTTTTGATATATTCAATCTGATATCAAAACATTTTAAATACATAGGTACCTAATTATTTATAATGTCAATAAAGTTGATAATATTTCTCAAAAGGATATTCCGATTGCAAAATATTTCATCTGAGACAGCTATTTTAATTCAGGTAAACCGGAAAACCTTTAAGTAATTAAGCTTCGTTAGATATCTAATTAAACCGTAGCAATTAGGCTACAGTTAAGTTCACGGATATTTTCTTAGTACTTGTAATCACAGGCGCGTATAAATATAACCTTGCGTAAGATATTACCGACATAACAGGCTGAATGCATGGCTACCGAATAGACATAGACAGCAGGAATGCACCGCATGATGCAACAGAACACCTGCGCGTACGCGCCAAGCCGTCTTCTAGCGGCTATTAATCTAATGTCAAGATTTTTACAATTAAACAGACCCATTACGCAGCATAAATTCCACTAATATTCCAATCGAGTTCTTTAGCAACAATTGAGTTCTCGAGCAATTAAAAAATATCAAGGTAGTTAATAAGGTCTATTATCTGCGCTGGTAAACAAAGAGCCATTATAGCTGTTGACAATTAAGGTCATTATATATCTAGAACAACTGCAGTAGGTAGTGAACTGGTAGCGTTTAAGTATCGCACGCGCATTAAACACTATCGAATATCGATATCAAGTGATTTAGTGTTGCGTGCTGCGCGCGCGCGCCTCTCGCCGTGTAATCGCCGGTGACCGCGCCAGGATAAACTGCAACGATCTACCGAACATAAATCCTGCAAGGGGTTTGCTGGACAAAGCTAATTCATTACTCCACCTAAATCCAGGCGCCAAATTGTTGCGCTGCCCGTCATGACCTATTCTTATCGCAAATTGAATGAACCTAATAACATGCAAATTGTTCTAAATAGTCGCCCATTTAACACAAACTTCCACTAGTGAATTTGCACATTCCGTCGGCGGCGTATATATCTAACCTAAGAGTTTAATGAATACCTTCATACCACAGTTACTCCTTTGGCCTGATTGGTTTAGACTCCAGACGATATACCTAGCTAGTCGTGTTATTTGTGAGTAATGATTTCAGCACACTCTTGAGACTTGATATTCAGCCGTTGATATTTGCGTTTTCTAAGAACACTCATTACTGCGTCTACTGTCCTCCAGTTACAAGCCGACTTCCAAGTAGTAGCTTTAGTGTTATAAATGCCATAACAAGCATTTGACGGCACCATAAGGATTGTATATAAAAGATGGTTAAAGTCGCGTCAAGACTTTCCTGCGTCGCAGACTGAAAGCTACAAGATAGAACGAGGTTGCGATATGAACTACCTTGGAAATCAAATCTATGTCTTATTCTATCTTATAGCTTGCAGGAATATTTATTGGATATTACACAGCACTGGACCATCTCAATGCAATTATCAACATACCTACGTTGAAAAGTTACATTGCAAACAGCTTATAAAGCTATCAAATTCTGATACTGTTACTTCAAAATAAATCTGGTAGGTATTGTTTCAGTAGTATATAAGTAAAGAACATAACGTACAGTAAACTTTCTAGACTATGAGTGAGTCAGTGACTAATTGCGTTAATTTTCCTACCATAAGACATATACAAAATACAACAGAAAGCCTGGACTAGAAATATTTCTTATTAGTTACCTAATTAACTATGATGTGAAATGGTTAATTTCTTGGGCTTGGCCACGTTGGCTACAAGCATGACAATGGCTGTTTATTATTTCGATATTAAACCGTTTTTAGTCAGCGGGAATATGTATAGAATAAAAGTATTGGTACATAAAATAATACATGTGTAGGCATCTATCTAGTCGTTTTTAGCAGGCCTCGTTCCTTTTTACTGCTGATTGTGTGCGGAAACACCTGAGGTTCCAGCCCAAGCAACTGCGCGCCACTATCAAGGGGAACAATTCACAAAATCACAGCATACCTATGTAGCTATGATTTATTTCATTATACGGTAAAGGGTGATTGTGTAACTGTCTGGGATTGTCAGTGGGTTTCATTGTAACATTAGATATGTACGATTCATACAGCATCTACGTCAATCAATGTACCTATACAACATGTATACGTTGAAACAGAACAAATAAGTAAGAACAATAATAAAAGTAATAAAATCTCTTTGATCAAGTGAAACTCATCTGCGAGTCGATTCTATACTTGAGATGTAAAACCGGCGTCTAACTTAATTACTACGAATAAAGGCCGGCGGAACTCTGGACGGAGAAGTAATTACATTTCTACAGGCTTTGAATTTTAATCGTCCACGAGAGTGCAGTAGGTGGAACGCAACGGGAACCACATATAGGTACCGTTTCTCAAGCTCGATTACCCGCGAAACCGTTCCAGAAAAACTCTAAAACTTATTTAACTAGCAATAACAAGAGATAGTCTGATAATTTCACAAGTAAACCATTTACCTATAGTAAAATAAGATTCGATAAAGTATGTAATTAATCAGCAATTGTATGAAACGCAAGCATGTAAGAAACCTACATTGAATGAAATTAGAAAGATCCGTTACCGTGGCACCATACATATTCAACCACCATACCTAACATAGTAAACATTGAACATATTTTCCTATTTCGTTCAATCAGTCGTATAATAAATCGGCAATACTGTCTAAACTTTTTTTGAATACTTTTATTGCACGATTAACGCCAAAAGTAAGTAACGCTTATAAATGCAACGATTCATTAGTTACTTCCTTTCGTAGAGGCGAGTAAATTGGTATACGCGAGCTCTTATTGGTCGGGAGCAAGTCGCAGGCGCTGATTTACGCGGCGACGGCAGCTGCCTTTCTACTTATAGGAAGTCGGTGCTTGGACAGATGCACGAAAAAGGAAGTCGAGAACCGAGATCTGACACCAGCCGGGTAGTTACTGTCAATGCAATGTTTTCTGAGCAAAGTCTACAGCTTTGAGTGCATTTAAAATTGTAATTTGAGTAGTCCCGTTAAATCCTATAAATAATGTGTAGGACCTTTTGTCATATTAGCTACTTCTGCTGCTGACTGTAACAACGTTTCTTTATGGGACACCATAGCATACTCGTAGTTTAGATGGTGGTATAGGAGTGGTGGTAAGCTGGCGTGACCGGCGACATGGCAGCGGTGGGACACCAACGGAGCCTGGCACGGAGCGGAGGGCCCGTCACGCGACCTCACCCCGCACAGAAAATTGGACAGTCCAATGCTAGAAACAAAAATGCCCGCTTTTGTATAATATTTCTTACGAGTTTGTTCCTTTAGTAACCAGGTTTTAGAAATCGCGCGATCGTTTCTTAGGGACCATCCACAAATCACGACTGATCATTTTGGGGGAGGGGGGAGGGTCCGATGGAGACGTCACATGTATTTTTCTGCTTCAGCAAGATTATGCAATGCAGCATAAAGTGGCCTAAGATACCTCGCGTGATTTGTGGATCACGCGAGGTATCTTAGGCCACTTTATGCTGTATAGATCACTTATGACCGTTGAACAATAGCATCAGGCGAGCTACCTAGCTATACCTACCGATACTACCATCAGAAAGGCGAAGCGGCTGAATGTATTAACTGTATATTTTAATTAGCACATTAGTTGATTACACACACACACACAGTATTTCCGTAAGTGTTTCGGTTTTTATTGCACAGTACCTTTACAATGAGTTTGCATGACCGTACTCGCTAGCGACTGCGTAAACGATTTAGTATGCCGATTCTTAGTTCTATTGCGTAATCGCCAGAGGCACTGAACTTTTGCCCATACAATTTTTTACGCATTCGCTAGCGAGTACGGTCATGTAAACTCATGGTAAAGGCACTGGACCTACGCAGTTATTTGTCAGCGTCGGCTGCAAGTAGTCTTTTGTCGCAGAGTGACCGCGGCCTACGACTGATGCCGACCATTAGTGCTCCCGACCCAACATTTTTATGATTAATGTTAATTACACCACAATTCCCCAGCAGATAGCTATTAAGAATACCATTAGACTATCTCTCGAGGCGATCACTACTCGTCCCTACTGCATACTTCCACGATATACGACTATGCGTAGTATTTTACCCTTCACGCATTTATACTTGACATTACCAATATATCTAATAAAGTACAAAATTAGCTAATACATTGCTAACAAGCCTTGTTACGAGTAGATTGTTACGAAATTGAACGCTCGCTAAAAATGATCCTTTCTCTGAAATTAGGCGCTTATTTGTGAAGTAATTGAGCCGTCAGAACATGACATTGAGCCTTCACATGGCCGATGATGCAGGCGCTCGTTTCATAACACGGTCGTTACGCTATTCACTATCTGTATCGTCCTATCTCACCCGCACAGCACTCGCCAGCTAGTAGATCTTGACTGTAATATTTTTGAGAAGTACTGTAATCGACACACTTAGGCTGCGCTATGCCGGCCTCAAAAAAAAATACTCGTACAGCGATTCAAAGAATTTCATATAAATTCATACATCATTGAATGTAACAAAACAAACATACAATTACACACACACCAACCACATACAATTCATTCATTCATTTATAAAACATATAGTTTTACATGTCAGTTTTTGACAAAGGCAAGGCAATGGCACAATATTATATTTGTGGTACTAATTCTTACTGGTTATTGCCATTCTTCAATCAAATATGTGTATATGGACATGTTATATGTTACTTGTTACCACTCTTGATTGATTTTTAAGTTTCCTTACCCAAAGGGTAAAACGGGACCCTATTACTAAGACTTCGCTGTTCGTCCGTCTGTCACCAGCAGGCGAATCACGTAACTTTATGTACTAACGGTAGATAGATTTTACTGTCAATTTTGAAGTATAAATGTATGAGCTGACAATTAAAATTTGACATTAAAATCTATCTAACGGTAGTAAAAAAGTTACGTGATTACCCCGCAGGCCTTATCTCATGGACCGTGATAGTTAGGCAGTTGAAATTTTCACAGATGATGTATTTCTGTTGCCGCTATAACAAAAAATACTAAAAAACAGAATTAAATAAATATTTAAGGGGCCTCCCATACCCCTGGCCGGTTTTTTAAATTTACTTTCATATTCTACTGAGGGCTTGAAATGTTAAAAGTATTAGGTACGATTCCAATCTGGTTAAATCCATACATCTGTATATAGGATTACAATCGCGAAAAGTTTTCGAGCTGTTGAAAATCTCCACGATGTTTCTTTATACAGCGCATACAGTCAACATTTTGAAATGTGCTCGGAGTTCACGACGTAATCGCAAAAGTCGGCGCTGGCCGGGGCACGATACGGTTCACCCGTCCGTCACAATCCACTGCCAGCTTTTTACAACGACGTCAATAACCGTAAAATTCGATTACGACGCGTATCAGATGAAAACGACAGTTGCCCAAAAGGTATTGCAGTTTCATACAGTTTGGGTACGTGTTATACCAAAAATAGTAGTTTCTAGTTTAACCCCAACGCCATATTATTTACCTTTAAAAATGATATTGTACGAAGTAGTACAGCCAAAAAGGTGCAAATTGATTAAGCGGTTCAAATTGATTAAAAGCTCTTACAACCAACTACATATTTAATGGCATGTTATAGAAGCGATTAGTTACTTCACAGATGTTGGATGTCATTAAGTTTTAAAATATTGAATGTAACGAATCAGAATATACCAATGAATGTGAAATTATCTTCTTATAAATGTAATTTTACGTCGAGCAGATATTTTATGCGAGTGTGTGCAAGCCTAAATTACGACACAGTTAGCCACAAACTTGTCAGTGGAGCGCAGACGCACCCATCCTTCAACCTCGTAGTCCAAGGTCCGCTGTCATCTCGGATGTCGCCATCTTGTCTAGCACTTCGTTTCGTTACCACTAGTGAAAACCTGACCTAAACATATGTGCTCTAATTTCCTCACAAGCAAATCATTAACAACTGTCAAAAACGGAGTGTTGCTAAATACAATCACAGAATAGTATAATAGTATTACATAATACAATGTATCTTTATTAGTGTGATTTGGAAAATTTTAATTATTTATATTATGTATTTATTCATGCTCTCCATATTAAAGTCACAAATAATAATTTAAATTTCAGATCATGGAAATTATATTGTGTTTTAGATAGTACATACAGCTTTACGAGAACTTCAGAAGTTTCATAATTAAAAACAGGTAATTGTGCGTAGGTATAGATCATGGTCACATACTAAATTAAACACAATACCTTGAAGTTACTGAAAACCATATAATGATGTTTAAAAGTTATTTGTTAAAGACAATAAATAATATAAATATACAGTAACTAACAGCTCGAACAAAACTAACACCATTTTAAGTTATTTAAATGTGAACAGGTGCAAAATAAAATATCTAATGTTTTACGAGTGACATTTATTTCCATAGTTAATAGATAAATCAGTAAATAATCGCGTGGTTGGAGTCGTTCACGAGATGACGCTATAACTATACAAAGACCTCGATTTCGGAATACGTTTTTGGCATAATAAATAGGTGAAAATTCTGGGGCATGCGGTCCCTTCTACACAATCGCATTTATAGTCCGGTGTGTATGAGAAACTGATATTGAGATGGGATTGAAATGATGTTGTTAGTTACAAAATGAATCCCGAAGATGGTCGTTTTAGTCGTTTGCCCAGGTAAGTAGTCGTCCGACAAAAAGTGTAATACAAATACAAAAAGGTTTATTTCTCAAAATTTTACAATGTTCAATCTATAGAACTAATATAACATAATATGACATAACTAATAACTAATATAGAACTTAAATGATGTGGTATGCATACAAATACAAATACTTAGGCAATATGCATCCATAATGATTAGACAGTTTTATGGCTTTTCCGATTTCTGCTGTCAATACCTATCTGTCTTTATATTTTCTGGCTTATATCTTTAGAGATTCTGGCCTTTTTAAGAAGTTATATATACATCCATGTAGTAAATCCTCTTTAATGTGCTCAAAAAGTGTAGGTAAGGACCAGCTTTACAATATGCTGTTGCCCGCGTCCCTCGGCCGCGCACGCGCGCACCGGCCCGGGGCAGAGATGGCCATAACCGCATCATGAATTGAACCGTTATGGCCATCTCCGCCCATTACAGCACAGCCGTGCGCCTCCGCCGGGAGCTTCGGGCCGGGGTTTCTCGTTAAATATTGCGCACGCCGGCTCAACGCGCCCACATGAGAGATAAAGTAGTGTATGCAACTGTATATAATTAGGCATTAAAAAACTCGTGTGATATTATTCTCTCTCTGTATCTCATTATGTAACAATTGCATAGACTACTATTATATCCATATGCATCGCTTGGTTATCTTAACTGAAAAGTCTAAAGTAATCCGTCCTTACGTTCATATAGTCCTAATAGAGCTAAACGCATTAGATACAAAGTATTGGTTTTGAATGAAGCAAAGAATCAATAAATTCTATAATTTATTTGTTTCTGAAATCTTTCTCTAATAGTTTGACATTTGGAGTCAGTGATCGGTGATCCATATATAATTAATTATCTTCCAAGAGCGCCGTTCAGTCGTCACGTTGGCAGCAGATTAGTTTACATGAAAGCTAAGCGACATTTGTAAACAGTACAAAGGTGTTTCCTGAGATGAAAGAGTACATTAATGAACGTAAGAGGGCAGACGTGTATCGAGTAAGCGCATTACGTGAGTTAAGGGACAGCTAATGTCAACATTACTCGGTTGCGTAGTATCCTTATTGAAGATACTAAACCACCCGCATGAAAATATTTTTTATGTTCTCTTTATTTAAATAAAAGTTCGAAACGGTCCTTTGGGAAGTTTGAAGCTGTTGAAGTTTCTAGATTGTGAGCGAACAATGCGTGATAAATGGTTCTTTAAAACAAGGTGTTATGATTTTCAATGGTTTAAAATATTGTCTAGAGATATTTAGATAGCTCCTACTTGGAAGTACATTTAAATAGAAAACTCCCATGAGTTTCAGAATATTGAAATATAATGAAATAATTCACTCACGTCTTTAAAAAGTAATATACGACCGGTATTCGAGCAATATTCGACCACAAATATATAAAGATTAGATGTAATTGTGAGTTATCAGAGTCGTTATATTGTATTTAATTGGCAAGTGAATTTAAGTTGAACAAAGGGATTTATAAATGGTTCAAACTTTTGGCATGACTAGACAGAATGCAGACGATTAATTTAACAATATATAAGAAACTTTGTGAGTCGGATAGATCAATAGGCACAGATTAGGCTAATAAATCCATATAAATAGGCAATTGAATAAAATGTTGCTCGTAGAATTTGAAGCAAAACCAACATTCTGCGCGTTGAATGCATAGAATCGTGCGCAGCTCGTGCCTACATTGCTGTTGATTGATGTGTGTTCGTTTACAACTAGTGTATAATTAGCTGGAAGGTTCCACGTGCAGTACGGGGTCGAAGCGGAATGCTGCACGGAACCTCAAGGCGAACCACTGACATCATGCTCTAGAATACGCGTTCCAAACCGTGAGGAAAATGCGGGAAAATTTTGGACGTTGGATCTTTAAATTCACGTTTGGCACTCCGTGAGCCATACTTCGACAATGACGTCACGTCCGAAGGTGCGGAAACCATTTGTGCCCCTTTATGAATACATTGCTGCACTGTTGATTTTTCTGGATATTTATAACAAAACAAAAGATAAATACATAATATACATATCGCTGCTCTATTTTACTGTAGATGTCTTTTATACATGATCTTATTTTATATATCCTAAATAAACATTAAAGTTTGTGCAGATGTATGGATGGATGTAAGTTCCTCTTAATCTCAAAAACCGCTTGAAGGAGTTGGCTGAAATTCAGAATGAACGTTGTTTAGGTATACCCCGGATTAATTAATACATTGGCTGCCTTTTATCCGCGGGTAAAACCGCAGAGCGCCGCTAGTATATTATAAAGTACAGTTTAAGATTAACCGCGGAATATTAACGTAACGTATGGTTTCCTAACGGTGTCTGCATCAAAACAAGGTGACAAATTTGTACGTAATCTCGATAGACGAGAAGGCGGCAACCTGATGAATTAGTAGAATTATGAAAATTGCTAACATTAATCTTTTACCTATTCATTTATTCAGGGTTAAATCATCGTGAATATATGAAATCATTATATTAAAATCTAGTTCTATTGCGAAACCATGTCGTGTCACGGAAACTTCGGATTTGAGTGAGAAATCAGAAGTGGAGGTCGCGCGATTAGCATTTGTATTGTTGTCTGGTCTCGACCGATACCGTTCGCCGTTTACGAGCGCTATAAAACAAGAAAGTTGATAAATCGTACCATCGCTGAACTCGACGAGAATTAGAGAACGTCGAATTTTGGATTTTAATCCCCGACCCGATTTACGGCGCTGATGGCTTTTCACTGCTGCATCTACTTTTAGTTGAACGCTAGGTTATTCAGACAGAGTGCTCATTAATATTCTAACTACAATTATACTATGAAGTATATTCATAGCTGGGCACCGTTAACCAAATAGTTAACTTCGTTAATCACTAATCCGTTAAAAAAAAGTTAACTTCGTTAAACGTTAAAGCGTTACAATTCGGGTCATTTAACGGAAGTTAACGTTAGTCATTAATCGTTAACTCCTGGTAAAAACAGCACCTGGGTTTGCGGATATGCGCTATGGAAAGTACTTAGGCAGGGAATGAAAAAAACCGGTCAAGTCCTAGTCCGAATCTCGCACCGAGGGTTCCGTAGACAGATATGTACCAGTTCCAACTCTATTAAGGGAAAATCTCAACAACACGATGTAGAAATTCAACGCCATGGGTGCAGAACCATCTATCGGCGAATATTGTTACAAATTAAAGCGACTGAATAATTCTTTATTACGTGAACCGATTTCATTTTTTTTCTTTATTTGAAAGAAGGTATCTAACATATGTACCTATTATATTCAAAGATGCACTTTATTCAGTAAAGATCACGTTTGCATTCGCCCTCAAACTATATAGTATATGATACGAAGTTGATAAAGTAGTCAGTCGGATGCGGTTTCTACCACGCCGCAGAACGCAATCAACAGTTTATAGACTCCGCTCACAACAGCTCGAGCAATGTTCTCAATAGCAATGTTATTCAGTTCCGTTGTTTCCTTGGGGTCCATTGGGGTAGGCAGACACCAAAGAACGCCAAATAATACGGACCTTAGATACTTATTTTACGTCGGTTGCGGGAACTTAAGCCTTTTTTTTCTTCTTTGTTGCACCTGCATGAAAAAGATCTAAGCCGGGTATAAAGAGTTAATACAGCTAGAGACATTAATTAGTTTATTAGTTTACAATCTTATTTCAATATTTTTTATAATTATGAGCCAGTTGTTGTGATTATAATAATATATTTTAACTACGGTATTGTCGTAGCATACTTGCGAACTCACATAGTTAACAAGAATATTAAATAAAACAGAGCAATAAAGTAGGTCATTACAGTTACTTACGGATAAACCGGTTATTAAATATCTTACTAAATATGTAATTAGTGATTTTGAGTATTTATAGGCAGTATAAGTAAATTTCAAAAGTTAGCTTAGTGCTGTAAGCTATAATAATTATTACAACATACAATTACAGTAGCGTACTTGGGTAGGTAGTTAAAATAATGTCTTTACAAATTACGATTCTACTTAAGATATTGTAGAACTAGTGATACTTCAGACTTACCAAACAAGTGCCTGCAATTAGCATAATAATGATGTTGATATTTATGTGCCAAGTACGGCGGCGCAAGAAACCATCCGTGCTCATGTTCATCATTCAGGCATACAGAATGCATTTCTTTGGTAAATAAACAACTTAAATAACCTTCATAGTTCAACTGAAGCGAAATTTTATAAAATAGGGAGGTTAGTTATGTGTCCTTTCATGACGTTGAGTTAAGAATTTGTGCTTGGTCCGCTAATAAAAACCGCCACATGAATAGCTTTTAACGAACTGTAATTATTTATAATTTTAACCACTGTTTGTCTTGTAACACGTCTCATCTTTGCCGTAATGGTGGAGTGACTGTCCTCTTCCCTCCGAATCATGTGTACCTTGTCTAGTACAATATTTTTGATAAAAATCGTAGGAATTTTGCGCTATTATTCAAAATATTGTGCCTACCCAATAAGTACTCAATATCACTAAATTACGTTCGGTATAAGCATATAATTTACTTATTTGTACGAGTATCTATATTACGAAAAATGTAAAATATCTCACTAAGATTAATGTCGTCTTATTAAGTTTTATGAAGCATTTTAATGACTGAACAAGTGAACATAACTGGCACATTGATCTTAGAAATCCGTTCCAATGGTACGAGAAACACTTCTAAAAATGTCATAATAGGCTGGTATAACCGTAGGCTAAAACGTGATGCAACGAGTTACTCTCATCTTTAAGGTCGAATATCGTTCGACACGTTTCAACCCGGTACTCGGACCCTATTCATGAGCGTTCGTCCTGGCGGCACGTTTCATTATATACGTATTTTAATATGTTTGAAACTGACGGAACCTTTTTATAACCAATTATTATTCATTGATAATATCCTTCGGCGTACCCCTTACATATCGCTAAATTGTCAAAAGGTTGCGTGTATAGTATTCGCACACCTGCTCAAGGCCCGGTGCACACATATTTTCCCCGTGACAGAAAAAGATTTAATTTACAAAAACATATTTACATGACAACCAGTTTAATTTTGGGTAAGTTAAATCACCGGCTCTTTAAAGCTTTTTTAAATCACTCTCATGGGCGTATTCTTAAATCTCAACCAAAAAGATGTTACTGATACAGACTGACGGTTAGTTAACTGCCGAAGAATGCAGTCATGTGTGCGAAAGGTCAATTGATACAACATGCTGACATTTAGCACCCTTAAATTAAAACGATACTATATGATCGTAAGTACAGTATGTACCATAAATATTATGTTTACTGTTTACGCTGTCGCATGCACCTTGAAATTACTGGCATTGTTTGCCAGAGTATAAATAAATTACCCCAACCAATCATTAATCATCGATAATACGGTCATGGAAATATAGGTAATAATAAGATACTTATTTACCAAATATAATTTATATGTCAGTGGTATATTTGTCTTAAAGCGAAATTGGCCCGGCCGATTTGAGAATTTTTCAACTCTATTTTCAATAGAGCAAACCAAGAAATTTTATACTTTTTAGGTAAGAATTAATAAAATGCCGCCTGCAGACGGACTTGAAAAGCCATCACTTAAAAAGCCAATGAATTATACTGGAGAGCTGTATATAAAACTGCATTGACAGTCTTTACTCAAGAAGCCTTTTAATGCGTTATTCATGTATTTTTCTATAAAAACGCCTTTGTTTAAAATAGGCTTCACTTCAACGCCATTCAGAGTCAATTAACATACCCTTTAAAGGTTTAAAAAACGTTGTCATGGTACAGTCGTGACCTTAATCGGATACGTCATTCGTTTATACCTATTATTGTATTGCTGTAAATATGTAAGGTCAAACATATACCCGTGGTCAAAACCACGGACGAAACGCACGCATCTCTTTCTAGTCCCGCGACGTCGGCACTAAAACTCGTAAGTCACTCGGTGTCACTGGTGTCAAGATATATAAAAATATAAACCTTCCGACTGAAATAGTTAACTCCCCAAATAACGCAGCATTTATAAATAGTCTAAAAACCTTACGAGTACTAGTTGATCTAGCATGTTACAGCAAGGCACAACAGACGAATTTATTCTAAGGAAAAGGGACTAGTTCCTTTAATGTAGTCAAAGCAATAATTGTTATGTGATCCAATGAATATAAACAATGAAACATGTTAAATAACGAATGTAAACAATATTATTATGCTATGTTGACTTGTAAAATGTATTAATACTTCTACCATTAAAATTATCTGTATCTGTATCTGCATATGTCTTTGTGTTTACCAAACTTTTCCGTAACCTAACCGGCCAAGTTAAGACATCCAAAACACGTGTACTCACGAGTTCAAAGAAGATTAGCTTTCAAGGTTCTGCATGTAATTAATTAACATAAAAGCCAATTAATATGAGAACATACTCAATAGCACCTACAATCAAAGGTTACTTGTGTAGTTGTAGATACCCTATTAAGAGCAAGCAACAATTTTTCACTTAAAATTGAGTTCAGAGCAAGAGGCTCGTTTATAATATAATTATTTTTTAATATTTCATGCAGAGAATTGTATGTACGTATGTTGATCGTTCGTTAAATTAACTGCTTTAAGTACAAGCCTAAAATGTTTACACAGAGCTTAAACCTAAAAGGGTTTAAAAGCTCTAACTTAACAAAATAAAGGTTTCAGTCAAAAGTGTTTTTATTGCCTTTAACAAACTTGCTTAGTTTTACCAGGGGTTTTAAGACCTTTTTTTATCGGAATGGGTTCTTGTATTCCATGTGTATAAAAATAAGGTATTTTATTTCTTGTTGACATTTCTAATTAAAGTCGACGCGTGCGCGAATGAAGGTTACGTGCTTGATATAAAAAAAGTCGTATTTTTCTGTTGGAACTGCAGCCATTTGTGACATTGTGAAATTAGGGACGCGAATACAGCTGCAGAACACCTGCAGTTACTTACGGTGTCAGGGACATTGAACTTTGGTGACCTTTCCGTAACTAGTATATTGGGTACTAGTCAGTTTTTTTTAATACATATGTTACGTAAAAAATAAATTAATGTATTTTGTTACATAACCCTGTGTCGTGAGACTCGTGAGTCTAATTTGGGTCGTGAGTCAGATGAGCTAGACTCATGAATATTTAGTAATATTTTTATTTGTAAACTTTCAGCAAAACATGCTGATGATTATTTCATTAGAAAAAAATCACGGTCATACATATACTGCATAAGCACTACTTAGATCAATACACAATGTTCAGAATATGTTTGCGTTCATGAATGTCGTAGAAAGTATTGGATGTTAGAATAGGTCCGTCCACATTTAATTCTTCAGTTATCATAGATTTTATTTATAAAAGAATAATGAAAAATACAT
This sequence comes from Epiblema foenella, assembly GCA_963556455.1. Lineage (NCBI taxonomy): Eukaryota > Metazoa > Arthropoda > Insecta > Lepidoptera > Tortricidae > Epiblema > Epiblema foenella. The sequence continues at coordinate 15,432,592 of OY747102.1, forward strand.
TATGAAAATATTAACTGCTCTGACTATAAACTAAAATTAAACAAAACTATGTAGATTTTAGTTTATGTGTTTTAATTTTAGTTTATGATGTTATTGACCAATTGAAACGAAGGTGTCTGCTTCAGCTAAGACAAAAATGCTTTCGTACTGTCGTGCGTTCTTCTCAGTGATTTCGTATGTTTCTGCGGATGGATTTCGGTTTGTTCTCCTCTAAAGATCGCATTTGTCAACCGATTCTCGTGAAATTTTGTGAGCAAGTTGGACAATTATAAACAAATTTTTAGTGGGGGTAGTTTTACTTTTAGGAATTTTTTAAAATCATTTATTTTTTAATTGGTTTATTCTCCTCTACATTTCCCAATCGATTCTCATGAAACTTTAAGGCACGGTTTTATAAAGATCCGTTAGACCTTATGTCGATTCGTTATGTCAAAAAATGTACTGAGTTACAGAAATTTAATCTGACATTTAGTTTAACTGATCTTTATAAAACCCGGCCTAAATGTATTGGTAGGGAACATGTCGAGCTATACTCGACCTTAAAGACGTGAGTGACCCGCTTATTATATTTCGATATGACTGAAACTAACGGGAATTTTATATTTAAAATTGCGGTCAATATACATTTTCATATTTTATTTTTTCTAATTATTTGACTATGGCGAAAACTTTACTTAGTCGAGATATCAAATATCGCGCTCGCGACGCTGGCCCGGGTATGGAATACAGTGAATCATCCTTAGATCGACTTATTTTATCTACTAGTGAATTTTTCGTAAAAAGTTGTCAAGTCATGTTATTTACAATACAATATAAATACTCTTTATTGCACACCTCAATAAAAATACAAAACAGGTCAGAAACATAACATAGCGAGATATAAGCAGAGGTAGACAACAGGCGGTATTATCGCTAAAGAGCGAATGTTGTTTGATGTTTAAACTAAGTACAGGATAGGGAGGCAGCTGTTTACGTCTAACGAGAGCAGGTGTCACCGGACCTTTCCACGGTTTCACTAAACTATGCATAAATGGAGCCTTCGTAATAATTAAATTCCTGGGCACCAACCCGTTCAAGTACTATAGGTGGTTTATGCCGCTTTTACATATAACCTTCGCGTAGCAAATTGACGTCACAACTCGTACAGTGATAAATTACTCCAGTCATGGTATTCAAACATTGTTACTTGAGTGGCTTTAACCATTGGAATTTAAATAATTTGGCACTAACTTTATGGTCTGAAATTAACTAACCAAATAAACCCGACGATGTTTCTTATAACTCAGCTAAGAGAAGAATATTTTATAAAGTAAAGTAACTACCGACCGTATGTATTCTTTATTATATATTAAGAGTTGTATGTTTTACCGGCTGTAACGATATAAAATGTATTTACTCGTATTATTTTAATGTAACAATTTACTTTAACTATACTTTATTTATTTTAACGCAATTTGAGTTGACGCACGCCGCGGCGGATTTCCCGGTATTGCATGTTGTATAATTTACCGCGATTCATATAAAATTTAATAATAGGTATGGAAAAATTAGTAATACCTTCATTGCGGTACCACAGTAGTAGTCAATAATACTATTGACTGCTACTACACTACACCTGTCATCTTCATGTGGGTGCTGAATATATTTTTGTAAGTGGGTCATTCTGCTTTTTCATGACCAGTTTTCTATTACAAAAAAAAACTATGATATGCATTTAATTAGTGTATAAAAATTGGACTTCGAAATAGTACCTGAACCAAATAAAAGGAATTTATAGGTATGAATACTTAAATATTAACATATTGCTGTAAAAGGTGGGTAACACAATGGTAAAAACTATTTTTTCATACAAAGGTGAGACATCCAAGGACCACTGAGTTACGCGATGTATGGACGTTAGCTGTGGTTCGTTAATTACCAAAACTATCGGAAGTGATACTGCAATTCAACCTCTTTCTAAATAACTATACAAAAATATGAAGTGAGGGCCAAGTATTCCAAAATTTGCATTAATAAAAGAGTGTCTGTACATGAGAAAACACATACTTATTGATAGATTTTCTAAATAGGTATAGGTAAATACTTATATTGGGGTGTTTTATAAATAATGTCGGTTCGATTACTTTTATATTTCCTATCTAATGATTTTAAGTGGCGATAGTCAGATAGTGGCGGTAGTGGGGTAGTTGTATCTTTAGAAGGTCCGAAAGACCGATAATTGACGAGTGCTGGTACTGGGTTTTCAACGGCTTCCTTTGTAATCTCAATATCGATCGAGAGGGAGGTCGATCTAAAAGGGTCAAATCTCCACTATTGAAATGATTAAACCAACGCTGTGCCATGAACGGATCGTTTAACACGTCTCCCCCTTCAACTTCATATGATTTTCTTGCTGCCGCGGCTGGTTTCATATTTAGCGACGAATATCATATATCCATACTATTAGGGTTCCGTACCTCAAAAGGAAAAACGGAACCCTTATACCACTTTGTTGACCGTCTGTCTGTCACGACCTTTTATCTCGGGAAGGCGTGGAGGTATCGAGTTGAAATGAAAACCTTGTACTAAGGACTACAGTTCCTTGAAGCTGTGAAAAAATCATACTTCTAAGTTAACGTAAAAGAAAGATACGGTCGTTGATATCGCAAAAAAACGTATATTTCGACACTAAAGGGAATCAAAATTTATAGGGTACTTCCCGTTGACCTAGAACTATGAAATTTGGCAAGTAATATCGTTATATACTACAAGTAAAGGGAAAACTCTAAAAATTATATTTTTGTAATGAAATCATATAAAATATCCTACTAAATATTATACATACGAAAGTTAGGATGTTTGAATATTTGGATGTTTGTTACTCCATCACACAAAAACGGCTAAACGGATTATGATGAAACTTTGTATATATAGAGTTTTTAGCCTGGATTAACACGATGACACTTTTTGTCCCTTAAATCATCCCTCAAATTGATGAATTTTGGGGTGGGAGTTAAACTTAGGGGCCATCCATAAATTACGTCACACGTTATGGGGGCGGGAGGGGGTCGACGAAGTGTGACATTGTGTGACAAGGGGAGGGAGGGGTCCCACCTTTTGTGACGTCACATTTCAAAATCCAAAACATCTAATGAGTTAAAATGCCAAATATGGACTATTAACGAAAAACTTACAAGTGCATATACAAATAGAGTTGGAAAAACTCTATTTGTATACGCATAAGGTTTAAATTGTGTGTTGGCGATAATTTATTGTTATGTTATTTTTTTCAAATGTTTGAGTTGATGTTGGTTAGTAGTTAATTTCGGAATATGTGACGTCACACTATGGAGGGGGGGGGGTCTCACAAATGTGACCAACTGTGGCAAGGACTGGGGAGGGGTCAAAAAATCACAAAATTAGTGTGACATACTTTATGGATGACCCCTTATGAACCAGACCAGAATCATATAGATATTTACAATGTCTGCTGACGTACGGAAAATTCGATTCAGAAGAACCAGTATAAGGCTGACCTCCGAATATGCCCATAATTGTCACGAATCTTAGGGTCAAGATATAGTAAGGTGAGGCGACTTTATAGACAGTTGTCAATATCACGACATTTGACAAAGTCATTTTATACCGATGACATTAGGTGAAGTTGAAGCTAATGTTAATGAACATATTTTACACAATTGAATTGAACATATTTTACGCTTTGAGTCTTATCGTGGCTAAGATAAAGCAGGTTTTCGCATTATTTAGTTTTTATTTTTACGATCGTAGTTACAAATAGAGTATTACGCTTCTACTTGATTATGATGAGCTTATTATTTTGACAGATTTAGTTCGTATATATGGGACTCTGATATTACAAGAGCTAAATGATCTCCAAACCAAAACGACTTATGTCAATTAAAATCAACGCATTTCAGCCCCTAAAGTTCTAGCAATTACATGTAAAAAATCGCATGAAAAACAATAGATTAGTTACTTAATACACTGATCCATAGCCTCTAAAGTGCTTACGATATATATATAAGCCAAAACATGCTGACCCATCGAGCCGTAGTAATTTTATTGTTTAATTTAGGAGATATATTTGATATCATCGAAATACAATAAGTATAGGAGTATAACGCCTAACAAACCTGACGTTAAATTTTGACCCATTTACGACGTCTTTGAAACCAAAATGTCTTATAAGTCATTATCCAATCAACATTCACTTGAAGTTTGAGTAGACCTAATTTTCGCAAATGTTTTATACTATTTCACCTAAGTTCACAAATAAGAAAAGTTTTATGTATTGTGACTGGTTAGAATCTATTTGACACGAGTTGCTGATTTGTCAATAGTTTGTCATATTTGTTCAAGTTGAATTTGATTTACGTACGCCCCACTTTCAACGTGGATGGTTTTATTCTATAACAATTCAATTGCGTAATCAACAATACATGAAAATTTCTAAAAATATTTATTTAATAAAATGAAAGATACCTATGTAGTTATTAAACGTTTATTGAAATCGCTTTTTACAAATATATAGGTACACATTCGCCTCGCTTTTTCAAAAATAACGAATAATATCAAATTTTTGTGGTACTACCTACTACTGTGAACTATGTTCAATTGGTTTACAAGTTTACTATTTACTTCCAATTAATTTTTTTAATAATATGATTTATAATTTATTTACTCCGTTTTGGATACATTAAGCATTCTATCATGCGTAATTGCAAATACATGAATGAAGATCCACATTATAAGTACTTAGGTAGATTACTCGTATCATTACGAGTATCATGGGGAAAAAAGTCCGCTTCCATACATTATTTTTCCCGTGATATTTTTTAACTAAGACCGAACCTACATCGGTTACGTTTGAATAAAATAAAAAACCAGCCAAGTGCGAGTCGTACACTATCTATAAAAACGGCAAAAAAATCACGTTTCTTGTATGGGAGCCCCCTTAAATATTTATTTTATTCTGTTTTGTACTATACAGTTTTTAACTAAGTACTTAACAAAAAAAACTGAAGCAAGTAGGTATATCACAAAGTAACCTCATTGTTTTTGGTCTGTAGTAGATATACTCAATTTTCAAAAACTTATATTGCATAACATCAGCCACGGCAGTAAAGTATGGCGATATATTAATTGGTTTTACGTACTTAGAGTGGATCAATTTTTTTTGTGTTGTTATTTTGACCCGTTGTCCAAGGGACACTAGTGGCGCAGTTTGTTCAAAATAATGTTGTATTAAGTTCTACTAACATGCTTAGTAGATGGACCATTATGGAAATAGCTTATAAGTACCACAAATACGTATGTTTGATAAAATTAAATAGCATAAAATCGCGATTGTATTCGAAACTTGTCCCCTGGACAACTAGATGTAACCACGGCAACGAGTGGCACTAAAAAGTTGATTCACTCACTAATGAAAAGAAATGTCATCCCTTTTTCCATCTGTGTGGGCCCTACACCAATTTACGGTGCAGGCCGGCATTATTATCGTAATATTTTTAACCACTAACCATTTTATTTTAATTATTTTTTTTTTGACAAATTGTCAACCGATTGAGTTAATGTCGGATAGCCGACTGAGAAGCGATCAGGCACTGAAACGTCACTGAAAGTATAAGCTCCGCCTTCGGCACTAGATTTGGTGGCACCAGTTTTGAGCGACAGTTATGCTTCCATACTTATTATAATTCGATGTTTGATATCGGCCTACCTTAGTTGTTAAGAACCTATGGGTCAACTAAAATTTATGGAGTTGTTAGTGCTTGAAAATCACAACAATGACTTCTGACGCTGTACCCACGGCGTTCAATTTGTATTTTGTACATCGCGCTATTAAGATATATCCTGAATTCAATGGGGTCGGGATGGGTACACGACCTGTGTTTGGAACCCTCGGTACGCGAGTCAGAGTCGCACTTGACCGGTTTTTTATTATCAAAACATGTTATACGTACACCGTCAATTAACAAAGAAAGCATGGCTAACATAAAGTACAACAATTGCGTTCTTTATAGAACTAGATAATCGTCTTAACAGATTACGATATGCATAAATAGTGGTGTAGTAAAATTTTTTAGTTTCGAAACCCGACATTATTTATGAGATTCCTTCAGTACATCCGTTGGTACAAAGAATTTAGTCTGTAAAACCTACAATATTTTATCTCATATTTAACGGCAATATTGGACAATTATCATATTTTTTCAGATATAGTTATCATTATATTATTGACCGTTACTATACATTCGACCAGTTATAGTTTTTTACGGTGCTTTAATTATTGCTTGGTGCATATCGCGTAACTATATGTAGCATATTTGCAATTGCAAAAGTTTTTAAAGGTTACATAAGTACACAAATTTGTTCAGATATGAAGAAATACTAGCCATAATTAATTCAACCTTTGCAGGCGAGTATGTTAATGTACGCTGATAATTAATTAATCAAGTAAATTGTTAATTTATATGAAACAGACCATCTGTATAAAGATGTAAGTATTTATCGCAGTCTTAAAATCTTTCACACGCAGTACCAATCGCATGCGAAAAACTGGTTAAGTACCTACAGCAAATAGCTTTAAATTATAAATGAGCGCCGAATGGATTTGAATGAAGCCGACAATCAAGTGGCAAGTTGGTAACCATGCTACCTATACAGCGTGTATGTGTTCCATGCGAACCTAAATTTGACTTAACGAGTTTTACGTGTTGATATAACAGTTTTATCAAAAAATATAACTTTTGCGACCCTGGATATTTTTTTTAAAGAATTCTTAAGCAGCAATACAACATAGGTACCTACAATAACATTTATTTGATACTTCTGGCAGACTACCCACCCATAATGTCTATCATATGAGTTGTTAAATTCTTATCGATACATAGCGTGCTGAATGAAATTGTATGGAAGAACGTTATTTTTACTAAAGATAGCTATTATGTGTGTAACAGTTGTGTGTTCATTTGGCGTTATACTTTCTGCACTTAAATATGTGTTCTTATAGACATCACACTGTATATTTTCACCGTTCCATAGCGCCGTTAGGCTGCTTGCACCGGGTTTTTCTACGGCAATTAGCCGCTACGCCTAGGGGCGGCGCCGGGGGTGCAACGCCGTTACCTCAGCTTGTAATAATTAGCTGGAACTAGATCGCCAATCTTGTCACAGGCGCCTGGTTTGGAATCAATACTTATGCTACTCAAGCTAGGATCTGTGTAGATAGCATTTTATAAAATCATCGTAAAACGTATCACGGGTAGGTGATACGCTACAGATAATACACTACTGTTAAGCTGAACTAAGATGAGTAATAGCAGTATTTTATAAACAACGTTTATTTTCTGCACCACTGTGTTTACGGAGAGATTAAAATTGGAAATCCGACCAAACCACCTAGGAAAACACAAGCCATCGGCCTTACTCATAATATTAAATCTCAAGTGCAGCACACAGCCACGAATAGAACAACCAGTGCGACAAGAATAGCGTTGCAGCACTGGAACTTCAAGGACATCGAAAATGCTCGCACGGGCTATTCTCATCCAGTTAAGTGTCTTTTGACAAGTCGCTCGGACGACAAAGCGTAGAATTTTCAGTGATCCTTGCTCCTTCGTTAAATCTACGAGAGACATTTCACGCCGAGGTTATTCCAGTGCAACGAATAAATTATTCCACTTAGTTTAATGCGATATTACTTTGTGGTCATTGCATGTGTTCGCTTTATCAGACGACAGTTTACATGGATTTGGGAATATTTAGGATGTAGCCGTCTCGTCTAAATCCATACTATTCTATACACATGAAAGAAGTCCTAACTGACTGACTGACTGACTCATCAACGCACAACCGAAACTGCTATAGCATTAGCAAACTGCTAATACTGGAGACTTGATTTTTCACAGACAATTACATTTATTACGTAGGCTAGGGATAAGAAAGGACTTTTCGAAATTCGTCCACTAAAGGGGTAAAACAAGGGACGAAAGTTTGTTTGAAAACACGTATTTATTGAAGTGAGAAATTTGAAACTTAGTATATAAACTCTCTATATATGCGTTTTTCTAAATTGCTACCCTAAAGGGGTGAAAAGGGGGTTCAAAGTTCGTACGGGATCAAATCTTTTTTGAAGTGGAGATTTAAAACTTCGTATATAGACTATCTGCTTAAATACAAGAAAACGTATTACAGCGTTTTATGAAATTGTTCCCCTAAAGGTGTGAAAAGGAGGTCCCAAGTTTGTGTGGAGAGCAAATCTCTACTTTAAAAAAAATATATATATGTGTGTCTTTTTTGAAGTTCCTCGGGTTGACGATTACGAAAATGACATGCATTTTCAAATCCAAGATGGTGGACAATTTATTTTTCTTAAAAATCGATATGGTTGTATTTTATTGTAGTGTGTGGGTGTCATATTTGTAGTTCTTCGGGGTGCCGATTACGAACATGACATCTATTTTCAAATCCAAGATGGCAGATATAAATTTTTCCTAAAAATCGATATAGGTGTCATCTTCGAGGTTCCTCGGGGTGCCGATTACGAAAATTACATGCATTTTCAAATTCAAGACGACGGACATTTATTTTTCTTAAAAATTGTTATGGGTGTTATCTTTGTGGTTCCTCGGGGTGTTGATTACAAAAATGATGTCCAGTTTCAACTCCAAGATGACGGACATTTATTTTTCTTAAAAATCGATACGGGTGTCATCGTCAAGGTTCCTCGGGGTGCAGATTACGAAAATGACATCAATTTTCAAATCCAAGATGGCGGACATTTATTTTTCTTCAAAATTTATATGGGTATCATTTTTGTGGCGCCGATTACGAAAACGGCATACATTTTAAATCCAAGATGGCGGAGATTACTTTTCTTAAAATCGATATGGTTGTTATCTTTGTGGTTCCTCGGGGTGCCGATTACGAGAATGACATCCATTTTAAAATCCAAGATGGCGGACATTTATTTTTCTTTAAAGTCTATATAGGTGTCATCTTCGAGGTTCATTGGGGAGCCGATTACAATAATAACATCCATTTTCAAATCCAAGATGGCAGACATTAATTTTTCTTAAAAATCGTTATGGGTTTTTAGGAGCCGATTACGAAAATGACATCTATACATACCTACAGACGTGGGTTCATACTAACATTCGAATTAAACTGAGAACCTCCTTTTTTGTAGACGGTTAAAAATTACGCTTAGTACGCGAGCGAAGTCGCGGGAAAAGCTAGTAATATTATAAATGCGAAAGTGTGTCTGTCTGTCTGTTACCTCTTCACTCTTAAACCGCTAAACCGATTTAGATGAAATTTAGTATTGAGATAGTTTGGGTCCAGGGAAGGAAAAGAGCTACTTTTTATCCCGGAAATCATCCCTTAACGGGGTGGAAGTTTGTATGGAATGGTAAGCGCCTGATATAATAAATGCAATTAAATTCTATCGCGATGAACGAGTTCTACGCTGACAAAGTCGCGGGCAAAAACTAGTGTATTATAATTTATATTATTATTTATTTCCTAATAACACCGCAGATGCCAATTCCGTTTTTTTGCCCAGCTTGCGGGGCACAGCGCCCACGCTCCCGCCGCTGATGTAAAACACCGGTTCTTCTCTATTTACCTATTAATCTAAACATAGCTTTGACGTGGTCGCACTGGCATCTAGAACAATATAAAGTAGTTGGTGCATTTGATTACACGCATTAATGTAATCTCGCCAGTTCCTGTCATTTCTTCCAATAGCGGCCAGATAGCGTAGCCATTTGTATGAAAATTAGACTAAAGTAATTCCATTCATTCAATCCTCTTGTGTTTATCCTCAATCAAGTGTGACATCATGTGACGCACGAGACATATAAAATAGCAGTTATTAAAAAGCAGTATTTATTTATTAGGTACACGCATATTTAATTGTGGCCGCCAGGATATATACGAGTATAATATGATTGTACGATTATCATGTTCAGGAAATATCGCAGGCAGCTCTTGTATGATCTACCTATCACATATAGTAAAGGGCTCTATCCCCCTAGGTAGCGTCTTAAGGTGTTCTATTCCTAATTTACATACCCGATCTTCCTAACATATTAGACGAACATTGTACGCTTTTTTAGGTGACATATCTGCACTGCTTCCTTACTCTTAATTCATTTGAAATTCAAATAAGGTTAAACTCAAAAACAAAAATTATTCAATTAAAACCATACCAAAAAGCGACAAGCCAATACATTACAGATATAGAGACCGTGAGTTCTGCCCAAGTAACACAGTCATGTTGAATAAAGTTTGAGTAAATGTCTATTCAGCTGTTATTCAAGCAATTTGGGCACATTTTTAAACGCTTTAGCCTGTATAACAGCGATTTAAAGTCTGGGTAATAGCTTATTACTCAACACTTTATTCAGCATGCTGTGTTACTCGGGTGCCACCTTGTTACGTAGTTATAGATAGAATTAGACTCAAGTATAAGCTGGAAATGCCATATCCAAAAATTATGCAAAAAGTTGTTGTTATAACATAAAGATTATGTCCTCTAGCATCTAAAACGAGTAACTAACCTTAAGGCAGCCCTTACAGCATATTATTCATATTCCTACTCGCGAATATCATATGGCCTAGTTCTTTGCGGGAATAGCAGTGACCTAGACAAGATATTTATTTTGCAAAAGAAATGAATTAGAATTCTAGTTAATATAGACCAAATGGAGTCTTGCAAACCTTACTTCATCAAGCATCAAATTCTAACCGTTACTTCCATGTACGTATTTGAATCATGTAAATTCGTTAGGAAACGCTTAAACTTACATTAACCGAAAAAAAAACTCAAATTAAAAGAAACGAACATAACCTAAACCAACTTAGAATGCCTTTTTTTGAAATTAAAACTCGTCACCAGTAAGCCCTCACTATCACCGTATGACTTTTAATAATCGTCTTCTAAACCAAACGCTATAAAAAAATCTAGCAAATCTAAAACAGTTTAACAAACAATTGAAATTGTTCTTCTCAAACAGGTGTTTTTATAGCCTAAAGGAGTAACTACTTCAAGCCGTGGTCTCCCGGCGAAAAAAATTAACACTAGCATTTTTTTGTAATGAGCCCGGGATTCCCCGGGACCGGTGGACGAAGTGATGTCTGCAAGTGAAAAATGTTACCGGGTGATTTGCTTATTATAACGATTTTGTCTATGCCTACTTATAAAATAATCAGTTCTCTGATATTGCTGTGGCCCTGCAGGGTGTCACGTGTATACCTAAATATTTGTAATTCCATTTTTTCAGGTTTCTGTCTGTTAATGTATTTGCGAATGGAATGCAATGTGTAACTATGCGGTGTATAAAATAGGTAACTAATATTATAATTATGTGTAATATTCAGTAGGTACTTAACAAACTAACTACACCGTCATTTATCCCATCACCTACAACACACTTCAACCCTGAAAGGTGGCGGTGCTTCTAATCCGACACCACTCGGGGTATCCTTAAATCTACAATTGGTAAAAGTGGTACTGAAACAAGGTTAAATTAAGTTTCAGGAGCTCTGTCTACTCCTCTATGGAATGTATGTTGTGAGTTTTTTTACGCAGCTGTTCACCATCGAGTACCTTAATAAATCTTTTAAGTGTAGACATTATACATTGCCTACAAGAAAAGACAAAAAAAATCAGAAATATTTTTTTCTAAAAATAACTGGCCCAAGTTTTTAACCAAAGTAATCCTTTCTCTCACCCAGTCAGAAAACGTATAAAGCAATAGTTGTTAGTGAGCCATCAATATCATCATAATTTAACAAATATAGACGAAAACCATTTTCGAAAGATAAGAATATCACGCTCCGTTCTCTTTTCCTCGAAGTGCATCTAAGTGAAATGCACTTTTTTTAGTCTACATTAAAAATGTCATAGCCGACATGATCCGTATTTCCAAATAAGCCGTTTTACACAAAGAGAGAAAATAATGTTACCCCGGTGAGTAGCGTCGTAGCTATTAACTTGTAGCTAAGAAGTGTGTTTTATGACAGTCCTCAGTATGAGTAGATAGATATCCATTAAGTAACTAATGACTCGGGAACAGTCGCTCGAGGTCAGATTACTTTATACCTCACTGCTGACCAACTTATATAAACTTAAAGAGGCCCACTTTGAATTTCAAAATGTGACAAGCTTCCGACGTATCGATATCCCAACTTTGATGTCACTGTACTTACTGCCTTTCAATATTGGAAGGATAGAGACATGAAACAATAGCGATATCCTAGATGTCCTCTTCTGTCGATTAAGATAAACCGGCTCGGTTGAAGTCTATATGATGTCACACAGTAAGAAATTTATGATTGCCTTATCATAGATCAGACATTATTTTACCAGACACCACATAATGACCTCTTCAGTAAACACGCTTAAAAGCAAATGCTGTGCCTTTAGACATGTATAGTACATGTTTTGAGTACCTGGTTGAAGACTTATACCTAAGTAAATAAACGTTTAGTCTTTGAACTATAATGAAATAAAGCCATAATTACATTTTCATTATATAAATCCTATTTAAAACGAATAATAGAATACGTACCTAGGAATAATTTACCCAGACTGTTTAATATTTCATCAAATACAGTTATTCAAATGCTTTGTTTGCAGAACAGAGATAGTTTGAAACGATTTGGGGATTTAGAAAGCAATGGACTTTGTGAATGCGAATATTAATTTAAACAATTATGATAACTCAGTTTCGTAGCGTCAAGGTGTGTCTAACTGACTGCGTATCTAACTTGATTAAGGACTTTGAGTAACAGAGACTTTTCACTTTGTACTTGGCCAGCCAGTCTGGTATTGCGTCGTTGTTAAGTATCCACTCAAGAGGTAATATTAAATTAATGTACAGTGACAATCCAATGAGTGGGTGGTGTAAATGTTTAATTAGGGCTTTAGTTTTGTCTGGGACATAAATGGAACCTTGTTCCTAGCATGTACTAAAAAAATAGATAAATCTATACCTTGTCTTTTTTAAGATTAGTAATTAAGTAAATAATGAAGCAGTTGTCGTGTTTCGTGCGACTAATGCGAATTCAATGTATTCTGTTTACATACATTGAATTCGCATTATTCGCACGAAAGATCTGAATAAGTGACAGTTAGTGACTATGAAAAATTACTTTTTTTATACTCGAACCGACTTCTTACAATCTCTACCTCTTTGGGTTTTTAATTTTTTATACTATAAAATACTTTTATATAAGTGAAGGGAAGCGTATTTAAAAAAAAAATTGATGCCTTATCATTAATAAATGTACAGAATTAAATATAAATTAAGACTTATTTTTGAATAACAATATACAGGATGTAACTAAACTAGTGAAGATCCGTTTAAGGGCATATTCGGTATCGTGTTCTGATTAGGAAAAAGCAAAAGTATTTTTTTTTTATATGGTGCAGGTCGTCCAAGTCAGCCAACTGTCCATACAAAGGCCAAAAATCTATTGCGTAAAAATAAATTTTCTTCTACTTCCTAATCAAAACACGATACCGAATATGCTCTTAAACGGATCCTCACTAGTTTTGTTACACCCTGTATATACTTAATGTAAGCATGAAATTACGGTTTTAATATTCATTGACATTATTTTACTATCGCAGAACGTGCCTGATAAAAAACCACGTAAGTCGTTCTCGGTCATTCTTTCTAATGCTAAAAAACAAGATATACATAATATCCACCAATTTGATTTAAGGCGGCACAGGCCAAAATTACGTCATCAGCAGCGCTAAGTAAATATGTTTAAAAGCCAGGAATTAAGCTCCAACGTCCTGAACTCCTCATAATTTAGTTTTTCGTCTACCACTGCCCCATTTCTAAAGCTTAGTCCTGAATAACTACTATTGCAACATTACTCAGCTCATCCCATGATAAATAGAAGTTCAATCCGAAACAAACGCTTGCTCGGCTTGCAGCACGCTGGGACGGTATTCACGAGTCACGACGCTTACCGATTACTCGCTTGAAGCGTACCTACCAGCGTAAGTCTGACCTGCGATTCTACGTAGTTATCACTAACCTCGAAGACAAGATGTAGTAAGGGGATGCGTTGAGGTCGAGGCAGGTTGTGAATAGCATAGTTGATCTAAAATAACGTGCCACTGCAGACGCCGGCGCGCGTCCGCGCAACAGATTAAATTTTATTTGTAGCGTCCGTCTATAAAAAGCGTGTGCGTCCGTCTGGGTGCCCGTCTCCTCCCTACTTTATGCTTTGAGACAATTCCAATGAAAACGCTATACATTTACAGCTTCAGCATTTATCATAAATTTCCTTATAAAAATATATGCCTGTTAACGTTAGTATTAAGTCAGTTACGATTCTCATGCAAGCATCATAGGTAATCCTGATTTTAGTTTAAGCTTAGTTAATTTCAAGTAATTAATGATTGTTGTATAGACTCTTAATTTCCCTTTCTACAGCAATATCACGAACTCAAATCATCGCTTTTACTTTTGTTTCTTATCTACAAAACAGCGAATTTAAAAATCAAATAAAATAAGTACTCGTATTTCTACAGCGACAAATAAATCCAGGTGCTTGACGTAACAAGTTATTTGTGGGAGCAAACTCTTTAAGGAAATTCAACGCTTTGCAAGACTTTTTCGGTAACGATGAAACATTTTGCGGTCTTCAGTTTGTGCAATTTGTTTCGGGTTATGTTTAAAAGGGTATCCAACCGATAATCGTTGCTTCACAACTGGTTAGGTGCATAAGGGGGCCCAGGGGTTCATTAAGTATGCTACGTTAGAACCTTCTAACTCATCAATCTTTTAGTGCTTATTAAAATGAAATCAATCACTTAAACCATGTATTTTTAGAGACAAACCTGTGGACCACAGGCATATTATGTTGTTAGTATGAATGTCCTATATGATATGTGTTTTCGTAATGTTTTACATATAAACACAGCTTCGCACATATCTGATGAATATTCTTCACCGTTAGCAAAATATTTATTTATAGCCGGTTTCACAGTAACAAAACAGAATCTCATCAGACTATGATGTCATGACGCCTATAACCAGATGCTTCTTTGCTTTACCGACAGGGGTGCGATATCTTGACTTGTTTCGGTAGAAGTGTGGTTTTGCGTGTATCGTGCGAGCCAAGACATACATACACACATACATACGTACATACATACAGACATATATATGTATATACATACATACATATATATGTATATACATACATACCTACGCAAATTCACACTTATATTCACAAAAGAGCATATAAATTTAATTTTCAGTGCCAGTGCCACTTCTACCAATTGTAATCAAACTTAAGATATAGAAAAGGAAAAATGTGATATTGCAGGGACACGTTGCTAGCTGCCCAACACACACGTCAACGCAACCCTATCACGCAGTCACCTCTTATTGACACTCATTGGAAGAAGGAACATTAATTCTAATAAGTATTCTAACCTGAAACCATAAAAGACTCTGCCATGTCTGTTATTCGGATTTAAAGAGTATTTATTTTAAAATGCAAAGTCAGCTCTTTCGCTTCGAAGCAGTCGTGACTGGCAACCGCGGCGCCGCTCGTCTAACCACAAGTTACCACTGCAGCATTACGCTGATAGAAACGGACTGCGCCTGCCTCATCCTCCTAGCCGTTTCTGCCAATCAAAACCACATTACAAAAATATTTGACTTTATTCCGAATTCTTTGATAGTTTTAACTAAAGAACGAACAGAACTTTAAGTTGGACATAAATCCAACATCAATTAGTAATTTAAATCGTACCGGTCCCGACAGCTACTTTTGTATACGCGGAGCAAACTACTAAATAACGATTTAACGTTACTGCATCACTTAGTATGCGAAGCCGGCGACGCCAATAGTCCAGACGAGTTACTATCTTCCTTTGTATTCGCGTGTCTTGAAATTGTACAAAAGGGGTAAGGAGTATGTCGGGGGCTATAGGATCTAGAGTTGTGTTTCGTTGCATCAATGGTGCAATTTTATAGGGTGGGGCAAGACAGTGCGTGCCGGCGCCGTCTGGGCGCACTAGATGACTCACCGGGCTCTCCGGCTGCACTCCCCTTGCACTAAATCCACCCCGTAATTGACGTCGTTAGATGACCTGCCAACTAACACAATTATGTGTGAAATATACACACGTGCCAACCCCGTTTCCGTGACCAACTGTGTTTACAATACGCCTGTTTTGAATAAAAAATGTAAACTTCGGTCTATTCTCGCACGAACTAATAACGTAGTTATTGACATCGAATAGCAAACGTATCGTCTCATGGTCAAAGTTTCGATGAGAGTATAGCACTGATACCCAAACAGATTGTACATAAAATCAACACTAAATAAATGTAAGCAAATTTTTCAACATGAGTAATAATTAATTCGAAATAATAATCTTATCGTGGTTTTCGTATTGTGACTTGTGACAGTGTTCCAACGACTAAATACCACAAATAAAAGTGAAAATATGAGTGAACATAAAGCACGAACTTGCTGATTCACTGTCTGTATGTAATTTTTATACGGGGGTATAGTATCTGTCATGAGCACTCGCGTGACGCCGCCGCCGCCCGCACGCCTCCACACGCAAACGAATTTAAATATTCCATTTACTTCAGTCTTCGGTCCTCTACATATCACATATATCATAATTACACATACATATACATTCATAATTATATGCTTTTTAACAATAGGCCTTTTTTGTCTTCCAATTCTTATCGGGTATTTTCAATAGATGTAATTGGAGTTTATTTTTTGTAAATATTATAACAACCTATAAAATGAATTCGAATACTGAGCGCTATAAAACACTTACAGTAAAGAAAACGATATATAAACTTTAAGGTAATTCTTCCTGTGTTTAGTACTCCAAAAGTTGGCATCTTCAGTTTTAAAAAGCAGCAAAGGCAGTAAAGATGGCGTGCTTGGAGTCAATGCTTGAAACTAAGGTGATTAACACGATGGGGATGGAGAGGGATACTTTAGCGGCATCATTTTCAAGCATTCTGTATGGTCTATCTTCAAAAAGACGGCTCAAAAGTCCCTTTCACGAATGTACCAAGAGGGCGGCATCGGCAGTTCGCGAAGATTGGCATCGCATTGCGAAGCAGGCCACAAAACCAATGTGACGACCAAGAACACTCTGGTCAAGAATGTAACGCCAAAGAAGATATTCAAGCATTTTAAACACCGTTCGCTGACGTTTAATGTAACAAAACTGATTCCCTAAATTTCGTAAAACGAATATCGTTGCCACGTTATTTCCTTAGAGATGCAAAGCAATTTTCTACAAGAGATAACCTCTCTAAACGGGTTTTTACACGTCCTATATTCGGAGGCATGGCAGATATGATAACGTTTGCTCTTACTTACTTCGCCAGTGCTAACACTATTGGCCTCAATATCGGTTAGCTTGTATTTTTACTAGCTTTTCCAGCGCCTTTGCGGTAAACTGGTTTAATAATCTTAATAAGAAAGTCTTGCCTTACAGAAAATCTAATAGGAAATTGCAATAAAAAATTCTAGACCACACTCCCATAGAAACTTCTAAATTTTCAAGATAAATACCTATATCGGATTCCCAGGGTCTCAAACTCTCTCTATATAAAAATTTCATTTACCTACCTAACTAAATCGGTTCACCGCCGTGGTCAAACGTAAAAAACTGATTTTGCAGAGTTACTTTTGCATTTATTATATTATTCCGTATAGATTCGAGAATTCTACTCATTAGGTCCGATCAATATTTAGTAGTAGTAGTAGTAGTAGTAGTAGTAGTAGTAGTAGTAGTAGTAGTAGTAGTAGTAGTAGTAGTAGTAGTAGTAACTCTTTATTGTACACAATAACAAAAATTACAGCAAATACAAAAAGAAATGGTATGTACAAAGGCGAACTTATCCCTTTAAGGGATCTCTTCCAGTTAACCTTTGAATTTTTTATTTACATTGTGAACTAGATTTAATGCAGACGGAACAGACCATAACAAAATTTAAATCGCATAGTATAAAAATAAAGAGTGTGAATTAACATCGGGCATCTGGCTTAATAAACCCCGCCGGAGCCGTTATAGATCCAACAGACGATAAGTACAGGCATAAAAGCCATTTATTCGACAGTCTGGATTTATGCAAACAGTCCCTTGTATCACCTTCATGAGAATTGAAAGGAATAAAAGGTCTCGCTGATAGACAGCACTATAACGCTCTTTAGTATCCTTTGCGTCGTAGTGATTTACATCTATCGTAAATTATTCAGTTTATTTATGTTTGTCAAGTGGCGTGACAGATGATTATTAGCACACAGACATTCATTTCATCGTAATGGTTACCGTTATTCAATAAATGTCGCAAAAATAATTGAATTCACGTAATAGTGAATTGACAATGTTGCAATGGTACTGTGGCTTGGGAGTCTAACTCGTTAACTCGCCAAACTGTGATTAAACGCAACCTTTGCGATACAATCGAATCAACAACTAGGGATTTGAATACTTAATGCCTTATTTGACTCGTTTTGTCTATGACTAGCAGTGGCTAGGCTATGTTAACGTGATTACATGTTTAGCAACAA
The DNA here is from genome assembly GCA_963556455.1 of Epiblema foenella. Lineage (NCBI taxonomy): Eukaryota > Metazoa > Arthropoda > Insecta > Lepidoptera > Tortricidae > Epiblema > Epiblema foenella. Next base: position 15,451,192 of record OY747102.1, read on the forward strand.
ATTGTTCTATAGATATTTGTACAACCATCAGCCTTTGTTGCAAGATCGTTTCCATGCCTGACACATAGCATTCGTCCCTCTCGCACGTACATAATTTCTAATTAGAGTTTCTGCTCGAGAATTCTCGAGGCGGAAATTGTCGAGAATTGTTTCCTTAGTCGAGATGGGAAAAAAAACTCAACGCCTGGAGAACTCGAGAAATTAGTTCCATGTGCTTATGCACAATTGCACACCCTAAATGCTCCGTCTATCAGTCTTTGATTCGAAATCAACGACGAAATTCATGTTAGCGGCTTAAATACGTGTCATCAGCTTAGAATGTCCCCTTAATAATAATTTACTCTTTATTTATAGATTTTTAATAATTATGTTTTGGTTTTATTAAATAAATACTGTTGTTCCTGCAGTACACAACGTAGGATCGAAATAAAAGGAGACCACATTGCATATCGAGGGGTGTGCGGTCAAACCCGATAAGTTGCGTAAGGTATACACCCATATAGTAAATCCTCTTTAATGTGCTAAAAAACCATAAGGCTACGATCAGCTTTTCAATATACAAGAGGGCCGTGGAGCCTAGCATATTAGGTGTGAGTTTAATGGGCAGTATCCGCTTCACCACGCTACGCGCCAAGACCCAAATAGTCAACGTAGCTAAGAAAACTGCTAAGTTGAAATAGGAGTGGGCTGTTCATGTCTGAAGCATGCCGAGTAAGCATACCAGCAGAGCTCGCCAGCGGTGGCGAGACGAGCTATTCTTTTTCATAGGAGTGGTCAGAGGACGCTTTTGACCAACAATATTGGTTGGAGGCCTTTGCACATCAGATGGAGACTACGGGCTCCTAATAATAATAATAACATATCGTAGAGACCAAATTATAATAAAGGTAGATGCTATTACATTCTACTCTTTATGTAGACCAGCCGGGTACAAGTACAGTTGGTAATTGAATTTTGTCAAAACGTCGATTATAAAGGTAAATACATAAATATCACATTAGACCCGTATGGACAAATGTTACAATAGCATCGTTCAAACAAAAAAATGACAGTAACATTGTGTCTTTATTACATTAATTAAAAATTTCAATATAATACTCGAGAAACTAGAGGAATCCTGGTCAAGAATTCTCGTGCCTCAAGAAATAAAAAGGAACCGGCCAAATGCGTGTCGGATCACGCACAATGAAGGGTTCCATATCAACACCTACTAGTCCACATTTAAAACCACTATCCAATACATTGAATCTAAAAAGATCGTATCTTCATAAAGGGAACTCACGGCACTTACGACCTTTTGTTTGGGTAAGACACTTTTTCAGCGAAAACTCAAAATCCGTAAAACCTAAAATTCTTGTTCAAACCAAAAATCGTTGAAAGTATTTATTAATGCACACCATTATTTTATTCAGGTTTTTAAACCTCTTAGTTTGGAAATTAGAGGAGGGGAACACTTTTTATGTTTTTACAGCTAATATCTCACCAACTGTAGTGTTTATAGTCTCCGAGTAAATCGGCTGTGACATACGGATGGACGGACGGACAGACATGACGAAATTATTAAGGGTTCCGTTTTCGCCATTTTGGCTACGGAACCCTAAAAAACTCGAGAAACTAGAAAACCAATAGCAAGGGACGAATGCTCTATATATGTCCAACATAAACGCGATCATGCTGGCTAGGCAGAAGTATATATGTATGTTTAATCTCTTTGTACAGACTTATAAATAGTTATACAATGTAGGCAAGGTTCCTAAAAGCGGACGCAATCTAGATGTCATTTTATTTTTATTAACACTGTTATGGGGCATACTACATAATATAAATTTTTTTTGGATTATCCTGTTACACTAGCCAGGCATTATGATACGTTAATAATTTTAAATTTTAACAAATATTACCGTCATTGTACATTTTACGCTTTAGTCTGCTTATTGCCTGTTATGCTTTTATCATATATTGCTAGTTATAGCGTGAACAAATTACGTCGATGCAACATAGCTCGCAATAACGTTCCGCAACGCGGAACCATAAGGATATTTATTGCGAAGAATCCCGACAGTAATCTCGTACGAGATAACATTAAGATATCACTTAGCCGAGATCATGACACGTAACCCTATAACCGCAGAGTCGAGTCGAAAGGGAGATTAGCTGAATTAGAGCGGCGTGCGTATTACCCGCATCGGAGCCGGGCGTTCGATGGTATTTCCCAGGAGGCAGGTAAATCACGCTTTTCATGGTAACGTCAGGCACAAACAGCGTGCCTCGTCGAATATTCGTCGAATATTACCGCATTGTGAGCTTGCCTATCGGAATTACGTCGTGCTTACCTTCAAGAATTATTGAATGTGTTATTCCTAACAGCCGTTACAATTGCTAAGGCGAATTTCTCCAGGAACGCTCGAACAAATAACGTGTCGATTTTAATATATTCGCATAGTATAAATATCTATTTCAGGTATCAAATCCTAAAAGGGGAACAATACATATTTCAAGGAGATACATACACAGATACTATACGAGAACATGTTCTGTAGCATAATACAGCACATTATAACCATTACTTAAACAATTAATTTCTTAATACCGTAATTTTATTTGCAAATCATCTTACTCGTACCTATAGTAAATATAAGTGGAGTGTATATCATACAAGATAGAACAATTTGCAGCAATGAAATCTCTCTCGATTTTCTCTCGCACCTCGCCGCCCTACTGTACAAAAAGGTATGATGTACCTTGTTCAACTAAGGCATGGCCGTTTCATGAGATCTGACAAAAATATTAAAGTTTGAGCTTCCAGTGTAAAAAAATAATGTAGAATTACACTACACAAAAATTACTGCAGACTGAAAAAGAAACAAAGAAACACAATAACCGAACAAAATATTGAAAAATTCGTTGGTAACTCTGTCAAAAAATAGACTTTCATGCTGCCGATTCCGTAATTGTCAATGACAGGTATAGATATGTTTTTTTATAAAAATTTAAATAGCTGTTTTATTGTTCTAGCATAGATTTTTGTGATCTAGTATTCCAAAAATCCATTAAAATGTACTAAAACTTTACGAAACTATGCGCAGAACTTCCGTAGAGAGCGGGATGGTTAATTGCAAACTGACGCGTATTAGACTGAGACATCGCCTTAAGCATTTAATTTTAACGAAACAAATTATCCGTAGGTACTCTGTGTGTAGGTAGGTGCCACCAAAGCGATAAAATATTACCAGTAGCCTGACGAAGGGTTGGCCGAACATTTTAGGGTCGCTCCCTGAAGACGAGCTCGAAACTGTATCACGAATGTGCGTCACATCAGTGACCACTAACAGAATTACGAGCGGTGTGCTTTTACGCTATTTTAACGATTATTAAGGATCCTGGGAGACTCCATTAAGAGGTTGTGGGTCGTCGTCCAAATACGCTAGTTTTTACTTTGATAGCGATTTTATTAGGCGTTTTTTCTTTAATATTTTCTCGAATGTTATGAAATAGAAAATTCCAACGAAATGCACATACTTAATACACAAACTTAATATTTAATCGATTAATTTAATTGTAACATGGTAGATATCTCGTTTGGATTATTTATTTCGTTGCTAAAGCCGTTATCATAACCTCCTGAATAAATGTTAAATTGTAAAGCATTCGTAACTGCGTAATTAATATATACCGTAGTGTGGCAAAAGCCGTTTATTAAAATTAAACTCTGCCTAGCGTGGAACTACGAAGATTAATGATCCAGTGAATACAGAGTTATGTAAAGAGCAAATGGAGTGCTCGGCAGTCTCGTCCTGGAGCCGCTCCAAAATCACTTGTCTCTTTACCGTTATCGTGATTACTTGCGATTCACGTGGATTAGGATAGGACGTGTCACGCAGCCTTTTGGCAGCTCCGCTTTAGGGATCACGTGTGCTGTAATTGCGCTGTAACCGCATTCCTGTGTTTACGGTTTAGTAGAGACTAAAGGCATACATTTCGGTACAGGTACAGGTCCGCATCGGCTGGATTGATAACAAGGCACGCCGATGCAGATCATCAATAGATGCACTTGTAGAACGAACTCAAGTTGACATACCCTAAACAACCTCAAAGCCGTACATACATATATTATAATAATCATTTCAATTAGTTACAGTGAGTTCCTTCAATGCCATTGTATTAGGCACCGGTACTTTACACTAAACCTTGCTACGAGTGTTCAGTTGCGTTGATAACATATTAACTAACCGATGTCCGTTTATTCCAATTTATCATCATTACTCATTAGTTTGTTGCTGAACAAAACTTTTCTAAACAAAATGTCATTGTTACAGATATGGAACTTGCTTGACAAATTCGTAAACATCAACTGCAAATAAATAGGTAAGTTGGCGAGCTGCTTTTTACGTGCCAATACTTTCGTAAGATTATACAAATATACAACATTATATAACAATATCATATCACGAACGTTTTATGGACAATCCTAGAAGTATACCATGTTCTTTATTTAATTATCGTAATAGCTCGTAATAATTTTAAGTTGGAACTTCTTCCCGTAAAAAAGAAAGAGGTCTTGACAGATCGTATTAGAGTTCAAGCCTTTTTTTCATTCAAGAACATACTCGTATCACAAGATTCATAATATTTATATGTTGGAATATTTTAGCAGCTAAATTGACTCATCTATTTTGGTCGAAGCCTCATGGATTGAAGACGTAAATATGCAGTGTAAGTATACATTTAATATGAGTGAACAGTTTAACTGGCATAGGGCATGGTAGTGTAGTCATTAATTAAGAAGATTGTTTACCATACACCTAACTGAGACGTAATTATTTTCTGAATATGTACCAAGCAGCGACGTAACGCAAACATGCATTCTAAGGACGATATAATAAATGTCCAAAAATTAGCCTCAATTAATGATGTATTTTCATACTGTTGTAAGATTTGCACACAGAAAACACACATTCTTCGGGGTTATTTTATTGAACTATGGTTTAGTTATGTGGTTCAGTTATTCACACACAATTAGATATTACGTTCCTACTACTGAATACATTACCTATACAGCTTTTTCCAAGTGCTAAATATTTTAGTGAATTTATATAATTATTAATAATTATATAAATTATTAATAATTATATAAATTCACAAAAAATATATTTAGTGCTTCGAAAAAGCTCGTATTTCATATAATTATAATTGTATAAATTCACTAAAAATATTTAGTTTTTATTTTTAAGAATAAATATTTGACAAGTAGGGACATGTCAGCAAACGGTAACGTTAATATTTTGCGATACATTGCGATCCGAATTATTATTATGGTTCATTTTTTATTGTGATTGAAGTTCACACAAGTTAGCTAATTTGACGACCGCTTTAACTTAGTTGGTAGTGACCCTGCCTACGAAGCTGGAGGTCCCAGGTTCGAAGTTCGAATCCCTATCAGGGAATTTATTTGTGTGATGAACACGAATATTTGTTCCTGAATCTTGAATGTTTTCTATATATCTATCTATATAAGTATGTATATCGTCGCCTAGTGCCTATAGTACAAGCTTTGTTTAGTTTTGGGATTAGGTCGATTTGTCCACAAATATTTATGTTTATTTATTTTAATTCGACTTATTTCATGCTAAGCTAATTACCAACCATTTAATGATTCGTTCGTATTAAATTTACACTCTGTATAACACAAACTACTTCGCCGTAGGTAAACAAAGTTTATTTTACTGTTAACTGCCAGTTAGCTCGCACGTACTGTGCGCTGCAGTTTCATGCTCCGCGTTACAATAAAATTCAAGCAAGAGCCGCGAACAAAGTAAGTATCTTTGTAGTCCCCAACTAGGCAGCCCAGTTTACACAATTCCGATAGCAAGCTAAACTCGGATCCTTGTGCTTAGTTGGAACGACAATTCCAGAGCGGCTCGAAGTGTTGACATTGGCCTCGACTCCCAAACAGCCCGACCGAAATACAAGACAAGCGGGGACTCACTTATGCCTCAAATGCTCTTAACCATAATGAACGAGTACGTGTCTGTGCTGCAATCCCCGAGTGTTCTCACGGGGCGAAACAGCAAAGAAAACACATTTTAACGTCGGTGGCAAAGAGCCGACGTGTAATTCACAATACACTTGCTGCGAGACAAGTTGGTTAGAGTTCGCGAGCTTCAAGTTATATTGTTCCCGGCGGAGCGAAGCAAATAGGAAGCGAGCAATAAAAATAGTTTCCAACAGCCGCCGGCCTGGGACAAATTCCGGCCAAAATTACGTGAGCAAATTAGACATTCCGGGACATTGCGTTGGAAATAATTGGAGACCCCCGCAGCCTCATTGTCGAAGAATGCCTCTCGCCTCGGCTGCAGCGCCGCCTAAATGCATGCGCCTTGCGACGTGCGCTCCGCGTCCCACATATTGAACTTCTCGTTAGGTACAGGTACTTAGCCCTCCCACTGATTCCAAGAAACCGCCACTATTTTCCTTACATGAGTTTTCTTTCCGGTCCCGCTTAGATATTTATTACGTAACGAAAACGATAATATTATATTTAAAATAATATTAGTTTGTATTTTTCATTAATTATTAATTTAGATGACTTATTTATAATTGTTAATGTCAATGAAAATATTGTGACGGATTAAATTCTAATTGATCATAAAGTATAAATAAATATATATTTGCATGCATGTCATTAAACGTATCTTTGATTATTCGTTAATATATTTATTTAGTTATATTAGGAGAGGTAACAACAAATATATTCAGAAACATATGATTTTATATTACGCCATTCGAGGCTGTACTATTTACAGCACATTTAATTGAAACGTTGAACCGGTTACCTGCTATAATCGAATAAAAATACAATTCACATGAAAAGCGTTGTCCAACATTTAATACGAACCGGTCGCTAAGCGAGATTAACAGTATAGTATGTTTTATAATATACAGGATGCTATCAAACTGAATAAACAACCCGTTTAACACATATAAACTCATAAAAATGTGTTTTTAGACCATTAAACCGGTCCACTATAATTTATGCAATTATCTCGAGCGCAACAATAAAGGATAGTTTTAGGATTATACTTGTAACATTTTTCGTTGTCCGCAAGAAAGTGTCGTGAAGGTTTAGCGTATATTTTCAGGTAAGGGGAAATAAATGTGTCTTGTTTGGTCGCGGATTAAACTAAACACGTTAAATCGCAAACGTGGCCATCAGTCTTGCCAACTTGCTGGGCGTTTGAGGAGATATCTCGCAAAGCCGCTGAAAAAGGTAATATAAAACGATTGGTGGCAATTCATACTTGTTTAGTCAAGCGCCGAGGAACTCGCCCCGTGGCCACTTTTACCCTAATCTAAACGAAGGACGGTTTTTGTCGAAGTTCATACTTTAATTCTGAGATTTCACACATGCCGGTGGATAATATTTACGTAACTATAGACGTAATTAACGTCAGCTGAATAATTGTTTAGTTTAAAGTTTAAAATTGGGATCGAATTATTTCATGTAAAATGTTTTTGGTGCGCAAATGCAACAAGTTGTATATTATTTGATTAAAACGCTGACCTAAATTAAATTAACAACCGCAAAACATAATGTGTGATTACGGTGATACATCACTTTGGAAACTGAAGCACTGCGAATTTACGACCTAGACTTAGGCTACCCGGGCTTTCTTAATCGCTCAATAGTTCAAATCGTAATTAGTTAGTCACTAATTACCTCACACCACAGATTCGGTTGAAAGCACTCAACCAATCTCACTGATGGAGCGGAAACTCTTAGAGTATATTCCAGTGTTCAAAACCACCCGCGTGGTAGTGTCGGAGATTTTCCCCTAGATTTTTCCCAAGCTACTCTCCTGTCTCTTATCTGTCAACACAACAAAGCCTCAAGTCCATAAAGGGTCGGCTGCACGATTGAGAATTTTCTGTATTCTCAAGCGTTCATACGCCACGGTATCTGCTTACCATCAGGCAGGCCGTAAGGTTGTTTGCCACCGACGTTGTATAAAAAATACCTACATATTTGTAAATCCCCGGAATATACCTATTCACATTTTAGTATTGGCGACGGCGGGCGAGCGAGCCTTCCCTGCACGCATGATCGGCCGTAATGAAGCCCGTGTGGACTCGCATCACCATTATTATTACCTCATAGTCATACTTTTTAACACTACCTACTCACAGTGAACCCTCAAACAGTATGGAAAAATTATGATTTTTCATAGCCTAGACTCTGAAAATAAAATTCTGTAAAAAAACCGACATTACAAGTGCGTGTCGGATTCTCCCACACCGTACATTTTTTTTTACATTACACATGATTACCTAACATAAACAGTAAATATAAATACATCCATACTATCTAGGTTTCTTTTTTGATTCACTAAATAACCTTTGTCAATAAGGGTCGTGCCTATTGAACCCTCGGTGCGCGAGTCTAACTCGACCATGACCGGCTTCTCATTAGGGTTTTGACTCTAATTGAATTGTACCTACATAAAATATTCATAATCAGTACATGTAGGTAATTTAACTTATACATAATATTTTTATTGGTAACGAAGTATTTTTTCGAAACCTTAAATAAACTAATAAACAGTTATTGGCGCTTTAAATTGATGAAAAGGTGTGCGTTGGGTTAAAAATAAACTTGCCACGTGCACGACAGGTGGAAGCCAGTTTTTACCTGCCGATACCGCCAGGGACCACTGGAAATAATCGGCTTATCTCCCAATAATCAAATAGTATCAACCTACGGCCTAGCTAACCAGCATCGCACGGCCTGGAAGGGTAACGTAGATAATTATGTAAATACGTAAGATAGAGTTATGTTACTTAGGTTTTATTGAGATTCCTAGAGCACTGCGTTACATAATACTTTTTAAAAACTCTTACTGACATCATTTAATTTTGAATGAAATAAATTAATTAGTAATCACTAGTGCATAGGTATTCAATGTTAATATTTACTGGATATATATCCTCCAAATCTAATAATACAATTTTATTAATGTCCTTTTCTTAGTTGGTACCTAGTACCAAACCATATCCCTGCCAACATATTCGCATTCCCATCGGATTTATGTTCGCGTAAATAGTTTAGATGGAGTCAATTGGAGAAAATGTCATAGGTTATGTATGCATGTATGTATGTCACGTAACATTTTTTAAATTTTAATGACCCCAGGAAAGCTTTTCCGACACCTGATGAGCACGGTGTATAATTCTTGTATGCTACAAACGCCAAAGTTTCAATACAATGGTACATATATGTTACCTTGGTTCGGCGGTACGCTTGAAGCCAAATTGCGCGGAAGCCCCTCGAGACTCACGCGCCTGGGTCACGATTCCACTCCAAATTTAAAATTGATTACAAAAAATATTACCAAGTTTGAGGCCGGCGTCGTGATTTGGGTTCGGAACGAAATTGTTTCTGTTTACACATTGTTTTCAGCCAGCGCTCTCTGACTGCTGTAATGGATGTCCGTGAAAAGTTTTTAGTCAGAATTGTGCAGACAAGGAGTAAGCGACCCTAGGAAAATTGAACGATTTTAACGTTATGTGACCGTATTACTCCGTCGTGTAAATGTGACAATGAAAATCTCTTACGTAAATATAAAAGGCATGACATTATGCCAATCATATACATAATTAACAACTCCAACGAAGCTCGGAGGGTCTCCGTCAGTAAATCGCACGCCGAACGTTAAAAACAGAGCACTTAGCCGACAGACACCGGTCCCTATAAAAAACAAACCCACTCGCCATCAAAAATAATTTATTCAACATATTCCATTTGTATCTAACTCTAAAAACGAATTTCGAGTGCCAGGTCCGCAAAGCAAAAAAATAATCAGGAATCGCTAATTGATAATTATCGTATCAGTCAAGAACGGTAAATACGACGTTTAAAATCTTAAAAGTAGATACTGATTTGATTACAACATGTAATTTTAGCAGACCTCGATAAAAATATACAGTGATTTATCACAATGTACAACTTTAATCGACCGATAACTGCTTGAAAGTATAGTACAGTATCGCAATTTACCAGCTCACGGAAGACAGCTGCCAGCATTTAGATTTTGATAAATACTGCGTGAAAATAATTAATAGTTAAATCTATTTCGACACGCAGTATGATCTCGGCTGAATAAATGTTTTTGTAATTAATATTCAGTATCGAGGAGGTAGCTAAGAGCCGCCCCGCAAACCAGTTAAACCGTTAGATAACCAAAGCCTGCAGTACGTACTCCTACAGATCTTCTCTAACTCTATGGATTGTTCAACATAAATAGAAAATGTTATACAATAATCGTGATACAACACCATTATTGTATGTTTACCTAAATACAAATGTCATCATAAACTTTATACTGATTCAATAAAACGAAATTACATAAATGCGTTCTAGATTACTCAATAATCCCTATGGATATGTAGTAGTTAGCACGAGGTTAAGCCTTTATCAGCTACCCGTGTTATGCATTGTGTAAATTGCATTTGGGAATTCGAATGTATTTAGCAAGTGAGTATTGATGCCTGTGTGTGGCCTAGCCCAGAGAAGGTAACTGCCACTTAACGAGTAGCGGGACTGCAGACCTACTTAAGGTACTTAGGGAAAACAAATATTTACGCTTTACCGAGAGTCTCGCTGTAAGAAACGGGGAAAAGTTCAAAGGGTGTGAAGTTCACACCCTATGAACGATACACTAAGACGAAGTCAATCTCTTTCGGCCACAGTTGGTCCTCTACTTACCTATGATAAACATCTATTTCTATTGAAACGTGTAAACGTGTAACTCAGATGTCATCTCAGATTATAAATGCACATATGCCCTAGCATAAGTAAGATATGCCGAATTGCCGCACCATTACCAGATATGTACGTAGCAGCTTATTCCCGGCGTTTAGCCGGTATTTCCAGCGGCTAATGTAATTAGTTCATTACTTTATCCTCAGACCCTCGTTACATGCGCCGCAGATTTATAGGCGTCCCACTGTCTCCCGCGCGCGTCTCAGCACGCGGAGCCCAGATTCCAAATTGAGTTTTTCCTCTCGGAATAAAAAGCTGCAAATCTGGAGACTACGAAATCTTCCCCGTTCTTCTGATTGGATAGCAAAGTTTTATAATATGCAGAATGACATTGGAAGGAAGAGATTCTCGCCAAATACGCGGAACCTGTTTCATCCGCATTCACATCGTCAATTTTTGTAAATTAATTTGACAAAAGGGATGGTGGAATTTCTAGGCCCTATTGTTAGGTATACGCTCGCGAATGAAAAGTAAATAAAGTATTTGATCTTGTACCTCATAACGAGTATAATAAAAAAATAACCTTTTTCGGTTGAAGTCGAGCGTGATGATTCATAACTTTTTGTCACATCGGCTGCCTCGAAAACCAGACCTTGACTATCGGAAGCACTGAACCTTGAATCATAGCAAAATAAATTTAATCGTTCCCTTGCGACATCCAATATTGTCGGAAGACCAACAAAAACACAGCCCCAAAAAACACTGATCTATTGTTCTATTTTTCTTTATTTATCGTTCGAAAACAGCGATTAGGTATGTCCGAAGATATGCTGTTGTTTAGGTATGTCGGTAGTATATTTTCAATAGTTTGGTTGTATAGTTCTTGAACAATAACAACATTATTTTAAACTGTGTACGCTGCAAAACAATATTTTCAAAACGTAACATCTAATAGGTTTTCTAAAGACGTACAAACCATTAGTCGCCACAGCGTCGGATGAATGAAACAAGAGTTATTTTTATACGCGAGCCGAGTTTGAGCAGGTAGATAGACGGGTTATGTGTGGGTCTGTCCCGTTAATGAGTGTACAATGCTAATGAAGGCGACGTGTGGAGGCATCTGCCGACCGTGGGACGCGAAGCCCTCCCGAACTAACGCTACTAACTTGAAAAACATTTTATAGGATATCTGTTTGTTACCTCTCAATAACTGTTTTTATTTAAAACAGTGCCTTTTTTGCCCTGCTACTAAGTTTATGTGATTACAAGAATTTATCTACAAACAATGTTTTCGAGCTGATATGTCCTAGCGCCAATCAAAAAAATCTGAATCATACTGATCCATTAAATCATACACGCTTCCGACTTAGTATTCACTAATCTTCAGCGCCTTTCGTCCTCTCTATCGAAGACTTAGAATAAATTCTGCTTTTATGCTTATACAATCCAAGCTGCAATCATTCAATTGGTGAGTAAGTACTTTTAGAATCGTTATTTTCACAATCTGTCTGCGCTCACACCATCACTCATCTTTAGTACTATTTATTGTCACTGAGATTCACAGCCACTGCACATATTCAGAGTTCAATTCTCACCTCACACTGGTTTGCGAGGTGAGTTGTCGGCAAAAGTTGTGAACCTAGAGCCGTTCTACGGTATAGTTTTGTCTGATTCGACTAATGTCACGACCGCGCGTCACCCGCCACTCAGCGACGCTCATAGCTGACAGCCAATTAGTCCAGGCCCTGCCTCCCCAAGCTAAACCGCGACTGCTGAGGTCATCACTACTGAGTATATTACAAAATGTTTAATGATTAGCTTAGATATCTAACGTAAACCTATATGTCGTAACCGCACCGCGCCTCTGCCGCTGTTTTTTCTGTGGTTAATTTTCCATACATTTGACATCTAGCTGTGTTGTTTAGCTCACAATTAAGTATTGAACACGGCGGCAGTGATTATTGACATGAGGTTATTTATTCCTAAACCATCAATGGCTAATCCACCCTCATACGAATTGAAATCACTGACAGCTAATTACCCCCCGCTCCTAGCTGGCCCGCACCGCGCAATCATTTATCTTTATTCGACAGAATCGCCCGCACGAGTTGAACACTTAATCCCAAACCGATCGGGCAGTCTTCTCCATTAGCCCTCACTCATAAATGCGTGCCAGCGGATATATACATACTCGTACGTAGCTTGTATATATTACACTGGTACCTATAGGGAAATCCTTACTAAACCGACAAAATAAATATAAAATTAGATTGAAAACTAGCGCTAAGTTATTAAATATGGGGACATGTTGTACCCGTCGCGGAAAAAAGAAAAAAAATGCATGGGGCACTGTGGCCGAACACTCACTTTTTTGACCGACTTCAAAAAAAGGAGGAGGTTCTCAATTCGGTTGTATGTTCTTTTTTTTATTTTTTTTTAATATGTGTTACCTCAGAACTGCGTAATTTATGAACCGATTTGAAATTATTTTGCTTTGTTTGAAAGCATATGCTTCAAGGTTGGTCCCCGTTGTTACCAGAATCTAGTTCTGATGATGGTAGCCATGAGGAATTGAGGGCACTTCTCAATTTTTGTAGTCGGTGCCATTTCGTCAACTTAAGACAATTTCTTTGGATGGCACAGGCTTCAAAAATTACAATAGGTACGTCTACATTGTTCAATAAGAAGCGTAAAGTTTCATGTTAGAAGTAAGGCAATTATTTTTTACTTTTTAGTGTTTTAGGAGTCGGTTTTATTTTTTTATATACCACGTCGGTGGCAAACAAGCGTGCGGCCCGCCTGATGGTAAGCGGTCATCGCAGCCTATAGACGCTTTCAACTTGCACCTCCAGGGGTGTCACATGCGCGTTGTCACTGGAGCATTTACCCATTTTGGGACACCGGCATACGGTAATACACAGTACACTCGATCATATGCGATTAGGTGCAGGCGGGAACCGCACTGGTCCATTAGGCCACTTACCAAAGCAGTATATATCCAGAGAATCGTACCAGGAAATGGTTAAAGTAACGGCGCCAGTGTTGGACACTATAAGTTGCACTATTTAAGCAGCACCATTCATTATTTCTTTTGTGTCTGGCCCAATATACGTCGAAATTAAAAAAAAAAAAAACATTAGATAACTACTTAATCGCCCGATACGTAAGTAATAACGTCGCCATTTGACAATTATCTATCTGTAACAACCTGCATATGGGCGATTCCACTGAAATAAAGTTAATTAAAAGTGAGTTAACTGCGATCCCCCAGTTTTTACCAGTCAAGCTGGAAACTACCAGTTTAGTATTGAATGGTTATGCATGTAGGATTGTAGAGCAATACCTTGTACTTAAGGATATATAAATACATGCAGTAAAGTAAACCAACTGGAGGTCTTGTCTCGACGTTATGATATTATATTGGTTTGATGTTTATTGCTCGCGTTCGTTTTCACAAGCACCAATGTTAGGATAAGAACCTCGCAAGCTTGACAGCTTGGTATCTATGTATGTATGGAAATACTTCTTTGCTTTCAACGTAAACGTTTCTGCTCAATGGCTCACCAACGATCACGAGTGATTGATATTTCACCCTCAACGTGTGTACGTAACAAACAGGCAAACATCTATAGATCTATTCAAATACGAGTAGACCTGTCCTAACAACTGTTACCTGTGGCAAAAATATGCGATCCACTCCGCGATCATTTCAAAGTAGGTAGATACTTATATTTATATAGGATACGCGGTGAATTTGGTGCGTTAATAAATATATTGTGCTTCATTTTTAGGTCACATGACTTTCATAATTAACATTAGGATGATAAATTGCCTGCTCAAAGGATCATTATTAACGTTCAGAAACAGGAAACCCATTAACATTTTTGAACTTTTATCTTTGTCATGATAGGCATTAAAACGAGTGTTCTTTTCTCAACTTTTGCGCTTACTTGTACTTGACACGAATGGTCAAATTATTTGCTCTCTGGTTTTCAAGGTTACGGTTATTCTGAGAATATCTTTAGCGCCGCCTCTGACTCAGTCAATGGTGAGTGAGTCTAGGGAAGTGATTCACCAGTTAAAACGCATGGTGTTGTTATTGTTACTTTCTTGGTGATTGTTTCAGTTAAGTACATACATATTTTATTCAATCACTGGATTTAATATTGAGGTAACATATTATTCCCACGAAATCGGCATTAAGCCACAAACCTATTATAAATACCTCTGCACCCGTCACTTGTTTTTCAGGTTATAAGTAATGCATGATACAGTACCATCGCAATTATCTGATAACAAAGGTCTTTAATCAACTTACTGTCTAATAACCGGTATTTATCGATAATAAACTCGCGCAATGGCTTTATTAAAAGTTGTGCTCAATTACTTCGATGACATTGAAATTAATATTAATCCATTAAGTCCTACAGCATGTAAACCCTCAGTAAGAACTTAACTACTCGTGGTTTTTAATTTCTATGAGCAGAAACGCATTTGCCTTAAAACGCTTAGCACCTTTCATTTTAAAAGGGCAATCATAAAATTAAAGTACCATTTGCTTCATTGGGACCGTTTAATGGGGTAACACTATCCAAAGCAGATATCTCCTATCTTCACATTACTCGTTGCAGAGCCGAGCCGTCGCAAGCTATAACTGAAGTTTATGTGGCAGTATATTAAGTCCCAAGTCCATCACGTTTTCTTGAGAAATAGGATAAAGTTAACTAGGATAGATAGGCGGCCCGTTTGAAGGGCATTCCGTCACCATGTCCATTGACCACCCGGACCCTTCCTCAATGACCCACGATCGAGAACCGGCGATATTTCAACTTACTGAATTCAAGCCTCCGGCTGTGAATCATCGTTCTACATTTAAGGTTACACAACCTATAAACCAGAAGATAAGTCAGTAATGTCACCATACAAACGCCAAAAAAGGGTCATTTACTTGCAATATCCACCCGTAACCCACAAGTTCTTACAAATAAACATAATTAATAATTAGGTTGAGATCACAAAAGAAACTGCTTTCATCAGCCATTTTTATTCCAAAGCACGTAGGTACCTATATATTCATATTCATTTATTCATATATCAAAATTACATTACATTTCAATACATTATTTCATTTCATATACAAAATCAATTCTATTATAATAATTATTATTATAGTGGTTGCATTACTTCATACAATGACGTCCAACAATGCAAATGTGTGTGCATATCTAATCAATGAAAATAGGTAGGTATTCACCGCGCAAAACAATATTCGTACTTACATGGATTAGTAGTAATCGGCTGCTGTACACCAGACAATATTACATGGATTATTAGTAATCGGCTGTTGTACACGAGACAATGCAATGAATGACACATGACACTATGCTTGTAAATTCTAATGGTCAGCTTGACAGGAAAACGGTTATTAAGCATGCAGTTGCGTTACGCCTAAGTTAGTCACTATATGATCTCCCAAGTTGCAATGTCGTTTCTAAACGTTCAAAGTAAAAGTAAGATGACCGATGTCAACTGCTTAACTGACAATGCCTGCATAAGGGAGCACACCAAAGGGTAGCGAACGTAAATAAGTTTCACTATCACATTATCAGCATTAACATCCGCCTAAGTAAACGAAGGCTTTTGTCTAATGCTGGGCACAGGCCTCTGCTTGGGGCTTCACATATATATACACATTTGAATCTCGTTACCAGTATATATGCACGTTTTATCATGGTATTTTTTTCACTGAAAGGCCTAGAGAGAGAATATCAAATAATGTCCCGTAGTTACGAGTTGGTACGAGCCTCAATTTAGACTCACGACCGCCGAATATGCTTGAATTTTTAGGCTATGAACTCAAACTGATGATGATGATGATGTTTTTTGAGACACTGAATATCTGAAGTAAGTATCACCCAGGTTTCGTTGCACGAGAGCTCCTAGCAGCAATTGCCTTGATGAAGGACATGTGAAACTAGAGTACATTCGCGACTGGATACGCCGCCATCGTCATGCCATACCATTCACGCTTGAGCCCGCGACCCGCCGCCGACTCAGGATAACAGCCACCCGAGATTGGCTAAGCGAAAATAGACTGGCTCGTTTATATTGCATATACACACCCCCCGCTTCTTTTCCTACGGCTGCAATTATTACACATTTCGGAATGTTAGGTAACGGATATCAACGTCAGATTAAAGGTTTATACCGAACATCGCGAGCATTTGATGTCAAGTATAGTGGAAAGATTGCCAAAAGTAATAAGCATGTTTTCGAATATGAGTAAGGGTAATTAGCAACTGCATTCGTATTAGCGAATATTAAAAACAACGGTGTTATTTACTGCGTAAGTTAGCTACGTTCGTACCTATCAGGTTACGATTTACGATATTATTTATCGCACAAAAAGCATTGGTCCTATTGAGGTTCCAAATTTCAATTTCAATTGGTAAATGTCTGACATAAGTATGTTGTTCCACTTAGCAGTGCCAGTGTGCAGTACCCCCAGGTCGTATTGAATTCAAAACTTCTGATCAATGTGATGCTGATATGGAAACATAATCGTACTTTGAAATTTAAAGTAAGTTTAATAGACCAAACTATTTTTTTGATTAATTTTTATTAACTTGAATTTCAAGTCTTTACCTATACCGAGACCATTCTTTCAACTTCTCTAGAGTCTAAGATATAATGATGTGGTTAAAAAGTTACAAAAATTGTTGAGCCAACTCAGCCTAATATTCTTTTAGATTATTTATACTTCGATCTCTGTTCTGCGTTATTTAATACAAATAGATGAGGTAAATTGTGTTTGATCTTAGGATGCTACAACGCCCGCTCGCTCTTCTTTCGTATGTATTTATTAAATTTAAATCGGCCGGTATGCTGCCCATAAACAAAATATACCTACCTACAAAACATCAAATGTAAAGTAAATACATAATCACATTCGTTATGTGGATTAATTATTGTAAGTAGCTAACCCGCAGAACAGTAGATGTGCTACTTTAGTGGCTAAATAAAAACCTACAAATAACTAAAAAAAAATTAAATACGGTTTGCGTACACTAGTGATGTACTGGATGGACTGCCTTCAAACGGAGCCGTTTAACGATCCGCCCGGAGCGTGCGATGCAGAGCTATGGACGCTGTCCATGACAAAGACATGTTAGAATTCCGTGGACGTGTTTTTTAATTTATTGCTCTCAACGTGGGATTACACATGAAAATAATATGTTCGAAATACCTATTTTTAAAATCCTATTAATCATTTCATAACTATGTACTTTCAAATAAACTAATTAACAAAATACGTGATGTTCAAATCGCTTAACGAATGAAATACCGAATGGACGATTCACCTAAGTTTGATATAACTATGGCCAAAATCGCTCGTCGTCATACCTACACTGACGTGCCTTAGATAGTATGAAGATACAGGTCAATGATGATCATTCACCGTCGCTTAAATGTCTGTAAAACTAAAAATAATTATAATCTTCAATATAATGACTAATATGATATTCAACATTATGGATGAAAATATTATACGCAGGATCATTATGACAAAAGACTGTTATGAGCAAGAACTTTATGCGTAAAGTACGTATTATGACAATCTCTACCTCTATTCTCGACTTCTAAATATTCTACTCTAAGGCAAGACGGTGTAGGTACGACGACGAGCGAAGCGAGGAGGAGTGGTTAGGTAGAATTGCAACCTAACAACGCGCGAGCCGAGAGAGCGAAGCGAGCGTGCCGCGACGGCGGCCAGCGAAGCGTCAGAACCGAATTTTAGTACCGTAGGTATTTCAACTAGATAGGTTTAACGACATATAGGTAATATAAAGATAGGTATTTCGTACAAAGGTATAGCGACAGTTGTTATTTCAAGTTTAGGTTAATCGTTCAATAGATATTATGAACATAGGCTAAATTAGTATTAGGTATTGTAAAAAATGGTTATTTCGAACGTAGTTATTTTGACAATAGGTAAATCAATTTTAGTTATTTTCATATGTAACCGCGAATAATTTAACACTCCTAATTTGCTTATTCTACCGTGCTATAAAAAAAGACCTTCCAGAAGGCGGCCGAGTCTATGATGTAGCATTTGTAAAGCTCCCCTCACTTCATTTGACTACGTTTTACGCCGTGTACGACGACGAATACTTTACCTCCTACGATACGGTTAGAAACCAAAAGGCGAATCATGCGGCCATGATTCGCTTTTTGGTTTTTAACCGTCTGTATAAATATGGAGTGATTGGATGAATAGATAAATTGTGATGTTTGAGGTCCACGATAAAGAATCAGCGGATTGAGTAATGGTGGCCGGACGGGAGGCGCGGACGGCAGTAACAAATGGCGCTGGTCCCGCGGGACGGCCCGCCGACGCCGCCGCGTCTAACCATTAATTTGATGGTTTTGTCAGCATTATTTGCAAATGTTTTTGATAATATTATACCAGAACACCAACTCGCTGTTTCTTGCAACCTAGTTCCATCATGACTTAACAATTGTTGAATCATGACGCACTCCACCAAAAGTAAGAGATCGGCACGAACTATAACTTCCCGTCAACCAAACTGGCGACTGAGATATATTAGCTTATAGCATTTGCTAAAACCGAGGCGTTGAAGATATCGTATGATGCAAAAGGAAGTATTTTGAGAGTAAAGAAAACTGATCCCAACGAATAATGATAAATGATGATCCCAAAAGATTAAGTACCGAAACCGAATTGCCATATCAACAAAGTCCTAGTAATAGTTACTAGTTAATACTTAGTAAGTTCAATCGCTTGAGTTAAAGCCGCATTTAACCATGAAGCCATCTATATGTTCGCGGTTTTAGTGCGCATCGTGCATATTCAATTACCGACAAATATTTATGCTGATCACAAGTTTGTGCAATGACACACACAATACCTATGCAACGATCACACGGAGGCATCGCACACGTCCGAGATTATGATATACGGCACTGACACACTCGTTGCTGTTGTTGCATAACCGTCACTGGTTCTCGTAACATTTGCTAATTAATGAACTCGTTGATAAATATTTGTGCTACACCATACCCGTGGCAGCGCGAGGGAGTGGCATTTTTTTTTTTACCTTCATTTTGGTTTCACAACCATTTAAGAGCAATCTAAAGCGAGGTGGTGTTGTAAGTTCTTAAACGTGGGAGAATGCTGGGTTTGTCATATGACACCGAAACGCATGTGTCAATATCAACACGAAAAAATAATTAGAGGTAACGGAATCCGAATATCACAGTGGCCATGAAAGATTTATGGAGACAATTTTCCTAATAGTGAGCTGTCTCAAGAAGAAATATTACAAATGAAAAACCGACTTACATACTTCGTTAAATTTTCTTGCAAAGAGGCAGTTATGCTTCAATTCCTTGTGTCAACAGTTCGGGAAGAGATTTAATTTTTTAGAAAGTTTGCACGAGTGTTGTTGTCTTGACGTAGATTCGTTCTTTTTGCAGAGCTTGATTGATGAATTTTCTTACAGTGTGACACTTTTAGGGCGCTGCTTAGTAAGTCGCCAATATAATAAAATCCATATAAAAGTTGGTATTAGTACGATTCGCTTCTATAAGGAAGAAAATTTCTTTAGGCAGGCTTAAGAAAACCTACGTACATTATTTGTATACCATACTTCCCTACCTACTCTTACATACCTACCAAGTCTAATTATAGAATAAGTATAATGCAAACAAGTATACAGGTATCCCTCTTTTTCTAATACATAGATTATTTCCAACAACTTCGAAAATCTCGATCACACAAAACGTTTCTAGAGCGACAAGCCCGGAGGCCGCGCGTGACCATCACATCTCCGAAGAATTCGATGTCCATTTGGTATGTACGTGCGTGAAGACTACTCCAGATATCTATCTATTACCCCACAAAAAATTACGTCACGAGATGTCGTTTAAAAACCAACCAAATGCATGTCGGACTACGCACATTTAGGGTTGCGAACTAACCGCAAAGTTGGTTTCATACGTAATTACCAAATTTGAAGTTTATAGGTCAATGGGAATTTAAAAAACTCTTCGGAACAACATTTTGTAAAAAAAACTGGTGGCTTCTCATTCATGTTTTCCAATATTTTTGAAAACAAAAAATACGGTTTTTATATACTCAATGAGCTCTAAATAACGATATCCCACTCGATGGGGTAGATCAATTCTTTTTTGCGCGCCCCCTTTAGCTGTGTATGGAAATTAAAAATGCCCTTAAAACATTTAAAAATAATTTTAGACAATATGTGTGGCTTTTGGGTCAACAAGATGTACTGTGAAAATTTTAAAACTCTAGCTCCAACCAAGAAGCTGAAAAACTTGTGTGACAAACGACGGACGAATGGAAGCGCTAGTGACAGCAATAAGGTTCCGTTTGGACGCTTACTTACTACCGAACCCTAAAAAGTACTCACCCACAAAAAAATGAAGTGTGCTTCTATGTGACAGTTCAATCGTAAAGTACTTGATCAGAACTCCGATAGTGAAAATTGTTTTCTGAAATGCTTATAGTACCTTCTGATTGAATATTATTTGAGTAGTCATATTATTTGAGTAACCACATTAATGCAAAGGTAGATACTTCATCTAATTCTCTTTATTTACAACAAACAACCGTAGGGCTGTATATGACTTCGAATTACTGGAGGAGCAAGTTAATAATGCATTAAATCAAACCTTCAAGAAAAGAGCGTATTCCCTTTTGAAAGGCCGGCAACGCACTTGCGACTCCTCTGGTGTTGCAGGTGTTTATGGGCGACGGTAATTGCTTACCATCAGGCGATCCGTCTGCTCGTTTGCCCCCTATAACATAAAAAAAATCGTTTGCGATGCCGATTGTACCTACGAGTAGCTTACTAAAGCAGCCCGGTAAAAAGGTAACATTGTTAAGTCCAACGGACGATCCTGGGCAGTGAGTCGCACCGGAAGTCAAGTCCGATCGACACGCTGTCTGCTCACAAGATAATCAAACTTCCGCTACTACTTACGGGAAGAAGTCACTCTCATCAGTTTGAAAAATCACATTCGTGTCTAATTTCACTTTGATTGCACGTCGAAACTCTGTTAAACACGTATTAGAGCCTTAGTAGTTAACTTAAAAACGCTACAGTTATTACTTATTACAAACAGTTGGTGACACCGTTAACTTAGTGAGACTGGTCTCAATAAATTTTAAATTTGGCAGCGTGATGCGGTGTAGTCATGTAGTAGTAACGTCAACGTGTAAGTAGGTAAATTAGTAGTGTCCGACCGAAACACGTTTTTTGCCGAAACCGAAGGTTCGGCTTTGGCTGTAGTTTCGGCCGAAACCGAAACCGAAACTTTTATAGATGTGTGAAAATCGTCGAATAAAGTGTCACTGTGCCATTTTTTCTAGACATAAAAAATGTAACTAGGGATTGCAATCCGGTATGAGTCTCAATCCGACTGAATTTCACTATATCCTGGTGGATCGAGCCGGTTCAGCCAAATTGGAGTTGAACGATTGCCTCTATTAAACAATGTCACACTTTGGTGGCATAAAAGGGTTTTTCCGGTCCCACTCGAGTCATATCATGAGATCTTTACAAATACAAAATATTTTATTTGTTAAACATAGGTATATACATCGGTGTTTCAGTTTACGGATTGTATCACTATGTCTTGCCTGTTAAGGCATACAAATAGCCACAAAATACCATGCAGCATGCATACTTACACACTAAATATAAAATCGTTAATTATTACCTTTTGGGCCAAGGTCAGTACCCTGGCCTAAGAGATCTGGTGATATGACTCACTGGAGTATGCTGATGAGCTGAAGTACAAGCATGACAAATTCCCTGCCTTGGAACCAAAGTACGAAATTGTCCCTGTTGTGGTAGACTGCAGGATCCTAGGGTTTAGAAGCCAAGGACTATGTAATGGATTTGGGTCGACGACTGAAAGATAGACGGGATCATATATAGTGCAGCAGATTTCGCTGGCTATCGTGGTGACTGCGGGTGTCATGGAGACATTTGAGCTAGCCGCTATCCAA
Organism: Epiblema foenella; assembly: GCA_963556455.1. Classification (NCBI taxonomy): domain Eukaryota; kingdom Metazoa; phylum Arthropoda; class Insecta; order Lepidoptera; family Tortricidae; genus Epiblema; species Epiblema foenella. The sequence continues at coordinate 15,474,006 of OY747102.1, forward strand.
GATGGGCCATTTCACTAGGTACGCATAATTAGTGTTTAAGGTTAACGAAGTCGACTACTACTACGGAAGCGAAAACCACTCATGGCCATGCCATAATTTTTTTGAATGACTGATTGAAGCGTCTTATTGATTTGCATTAGTGCCCACCTGACGAAGAATTGCAGGTTGTGATTGGCGGTTTACTATTGCTTCCTTTTTGTGAATTAAACGTTATTTATATATTAATTTAATATTAACAATGCCACGTTGTAACGATCGCTCGTCAGCGCACGAATTCTGAAAATACGCAGAAACGTTTATATACATTTTTTTAAAAAGCAAATCAATTTTCGTAATGTTTTAGCGCTCTTTTTCAGGCCTACCGGAATTAACTATCTATATCGAAATATTGCCGGATCCGATGCCAATCGAGATACTGGATCCAGGGATTACCGTACCTATCTGACGGACCAGATTGCAATTCCTAAATGTAACACAGGATATAACGTGTAGTGTAGTATAAAACATAACAATTTTAGTACTTAACAAGATATAAAATAACTAAAATAAAATGTATTCTGCTGGCGGAGTCGGGCCAAGTTATCCAAAGGCACCAGAAATTAGACAAACGCGATCCGAAAGTACAATGTTGTAAAAGTTTCGGCTCGGCCAAAAGGTTCGGCAGTTTTTTGGCCGAAACCGAAACTTCGGTCGGACACTATAAATTAGTAAAATTGGTTGGAAGTTTATTATGATTAACTACAGACAGGCATGCTTGAGAGCTTGCAGTATTGAGATTTTTCATTTCATACAAAATATCTCTATGTAAAGCTGCTGGAAACCGATATATATACACTCAAGGTCAAAAATTCGGGTCACCCTAAAAAAACCGCAATAGGTTTTTCTAAACATTTTACACTAGTTTTACATGATTATATTATTCTTCGGAATACGCAACAGTATTAGCAATCCCGAGATCCTATCATATAAAAATATCAATCTCCAAAACTGACGATTTTTGCGATATCTCGCTCCGTTAACATTTTTTTCATGGGTTTTTAGGAGCCCGATTTAAACCTGGAAACGTTAATTTTTTTAACTCTTAATTTTTCAGGTTAGATGTAAAATTAAACACAGATCATGACCGGATTAAAAAACTGCTCACTCGTACATGTTTGCACTATTTCAGAAAATATGACGGTATTTAACCGACCCGTATTCGTTGTCCGCGAGTGTAGTTATAGATTGGTATATACTGGTAATACGATTTATTCAAAAGCAAATAGCGTTAAATCTTCAAGGAAAACATGCCTGCGCACTCACAACGGCTCCGAAGCAATCAATTAACCAGAAGAGAGGTGCTAACGCTATACGAGATATTCTATGAATGTGAGAGGTTTCTTTCCAAACCAGTAATAACTCAGCCAATATATTTTATCGATGTTTTACCTGTGATTATCGAAACCTCGGCGTGTTTTTCAGTAGTCGTGGTTTGTTAGTTCAACTTTTCGTTCCACAGTTAGATACGGTTTAATAGTTATGGATGACTAAACTTTTCTCGCGCGTTTTATTCTATTTTGATACGGCACGATATAAATTTGGCTATTCTATTTTTGCCTACAACTATTTTTCATTTGAGGTATTTTATGTAGATAGCTCAGCCTGGCACTAGCGTGCGCTTCAGTTCTTATTTCCACTAACTTTATGCGACATGATGTGGTAGAAATGGTATGTCAGGCAACGTAGTTTATTATTTCAAGACACGACTAAGTACCTAAGGCAAAAACCGAGTGTTCAGGCCAGGACTAGAGCTCCTCTGAATACCCCTGAACCTCACTCGCATGAAGATATACTAAATAGAAAGATATTATACACGACAACATTTCATAAATAATTTTACATGAAATCTGTGACAGTTCCAAGCTAATTTTACCAACATGCAAAATGGCGTCACGTAAAGCTGACGGGCGTTATTAATTAAATCTTGATTGATACATTTACAAGACGTTTCTGAACACGTCTCCCGCTATTAACATGGAACGCAGGTCGATGCTTCATTGCGTAAGAAACCGTTACCTATTTAAATTGGGCTCGGAGAGGTTTGGTGCGCCGCACTCCGACGCACAGGGCTTGCACCGACATAAGAGTACTTGTAATTTTTGAAAAACGAACAAAGCCAACACAGCTTCTGTTGTCAACACAGTGCATCCACAAATTTTATAAAGGGTCGACAACGCGTACGTGACTCCTTTGGAGTTGCGGGCGTCTATAGGCTGCGGTGGCCGCTTACCATCAGGTGGACCGTAAGCTTGTTTGCCACCGGCGTTGTATAAAAAAAAAGAGTAATTAAACAGATTCCAAAACCATAAAATGCATATTTAAGCTTTTTCAAACAACTAATTCTATCTGAAGTCAAGCACTCCGTTATTAGGGTTCTATTAACTACGAACAGTGTGTAATTATGCACATTTTTCTTAGCTATTACTACCTTACATTATTGTTAGAGCAGTATGAATAGAGAGTGTTATTTGTACGTGTGGCCACCTAGTGCGCTACTAGCTGACCAAACTTTAAAGACGGTGATTCATCTTACATAGTTCCTCTTGCCTGCGCCCTGCGGCGGCGGCGGCGGCGGCGAGATGTGTGGCGCGCTACAACTGAGAGATTACACATCAGTACGTGACTTTGAAGTACCTCATGGACTTTATGTCACTATAATATTCGCTTCTCTAAGCGCATAGGTGCTAAATGTTGCATCTATTGCCTTTGTGAATTGCAGCGCAAGTATAGCAATAAATGTGAGGTTAACAGACAACTCATGGCCTCGCTGAAATAATCTCTAGCACAGCCTAGTAGAAAAATTGGTATCCCAATCTGAAAAATTGCAAAGTATACTAAAATGACAGTATCTGTCCTTGTTAGAGAGTCTTATCGGCCTTCATTAGTAGGTAACAGGCGAGGAAGGTACTCAATACAAAAAGGTATCATAAAGTTACCTAGGCGTGGATGAGTTCTCGCTTGCGTGGACGTTCAATATTAATGTAGCGTCAAATAATTTGGAGCATTTTACAGGGGCTATCAATCTGGCCCGTTAATGAGATTCGGTTGGGCTGGGGCCATTGCGTCGACCAATTTGTGCCTCGTTGCACCTCGCTAATGAAATACCTCTAACCATGAAGTTCCCATTTTTGTTATAAAGAACATCACTAGCCGCAACATAACGGCGTTTTCACGGTTGGCGGCTGGATTTTAATTAAATATTTTGGTAATAGATGTAGTGAATGACAATGTTACATATCAATATTAAAGCTCACCGCTATACACAACTTGGTATTTCATATTCCCTTATATACCTAATTATCCTGTCACTTATAGAATCCAGTCGGTGATTCATCTTGGTAATAGTTGTAACTAAGAAATCTACAAGTACATACAATTCTTAAAATAGAAGTAGTATTGGTTGTCATTGTTCAGTGAGGTCTGTGATTAGCTTTTAAAGAGATATTGGGATTTATTCCTTTATAAGCGGTGAACCATACTTTTGTTTTATTACAAAAGTATTAGTCTCTCCCTATATATAAATATAAGGCATATTAACTTATCGCATATACTTAAAAGCACTGATCAGTCCCATCGAAAATTAACTTTGTGACAGAAACGAAAAAAAATGATTCCTTCAGCACTGCTGTATATAAAATGCAGCAACAACACATAACAGGACCAATGAGAACGTAGCAACAAGTATTTATTTTTATTACCTAAAATTTAGACTTAATATACTGCTCTTCTTAATCAATGCTTCAGAGCAGTATGACTAAAATAGAGAAAGTTGATATGAATATTATAAGCCGTACGGCCTACATGAATAAGCAAAGGGGAAATATAAACAAAGCCATTTCGTATTATAGCTCCAACGACACGCGCGCGCGACGACACGGCCGGCGCGGCGACCTCCGACCGCGCTTTCACTTATCTACCCACAGCCGCGGAGACCCATCTCTCTCAACGCCAAATAAAGAAATCTCCCACGGACATGAATACACCGATTGAATAGGTTCTTCCAGTCATCACAAACTGAGGAATGAAAACAAAGCTAACGAGATCAATTCAGATTAGCTCGTTTAACTAAATATTGTAGCTAGAATTGTTTCGCAATTTTCGACAATTAGTGTTACATAAGTAGCTTTCTCTTTATATATGATTGTATACTGTTGATACCATTGTTTGGTTAGCAGTATTTGGCATGAGAGTAATAATGAGTATCGACTTTCTTCCGTACAGCACGTGTACGCATAAGTACACGCAAATACAAATAAAAGAAACACAACAGAAACTTCGTCTTTACTAGATTTTCATAGTACCTAATTACAGACTACCCTAATTTTGTAAGGAAATACAAGTGTACCACAACCGCTCGTAGCTCAGTCATTACGCAATGATTTTGGCAGAATTACTGAAGAATAAGTGAACATGTTTTCAGCATAAAACTCTATACAGAAAAATAAATTTCAAAAGTAATTGCACCCATAACTACAAACGCATGTGGCTATTACGGTATGAGGATTGAAATGATTCGCTTAAAGCTGCATGTCACTCTACCGATAATAACGCATATCGTCAACACTTCAATCGAAACCAATATCTTTCCGGAAGCTTGGAAACTTGCCAGGGTAAAACCAATCCCAAAATCAAATATAACCGAGGAATATAAAGATCTTAGACCAATTAATATCCTCCCGGTACTTTCTAAAGTTATTAAAAGAATCGTATGCGAACAGATTTCTAAGTACTTAGACGAAAACGCATAGAAAAAACACACTTACACATACATAAACACGCACTAAAAAAAATTTTTTGAAAAACCCACGACGGATGTACGGTGAAAAATGTTTACTGCAGCGCCCCCTGGTGAGTTATCATCGTAACACCCAGCAAAAATTCGTCCCGACTAAACTACAAATCTATTGCCGAAAACCGCTTCTAAATCGGTCAAGCCTTTTTGAAGATATTGATGTGCACACACAAACAAACAAACAACCTCTAATTCTAACTCGGGTAATGAATATTTATTTGTTTTTTTTTCACCATATTTTTTTCCCAGCACACGCTGATACTGAGACCCATTGCCTCAAGTTATTTATTTTATAATGGTATTCTTTTTTTTTGTACTTTCTTTATTTTGTAAACTACACTGTTTTTAATTTGTGGCAATAAATAATTCTAATTCTAATTCTGAAATATGGGTGAATTGCAAAAAAATTGTACATTCCAAAAAATAAAATGTCCTCCTAATTCAAAAATCTGTAAAAATATAAGTATTAGAGTAGCATATTTTTCGTTTTTGTTTTCACGTTGTGCAACTCATAGTTTTCTAGTATTTATAAAGTTTTATAGTATAAATTGGACACATTTATAAAAAATCTCAATTTCAAAAAAAAGTGTATTTCTGCTCCCATACAAATTTCATATGTCCTTTGTGTAACAGAGGGTATTCAAAAAATCATAACTTTGATTACAACAGCCCGGGCCAAGAAATTTATTTACGGTCCCATTGAGTACAACAGGAATATATAGAAAATAGTATGTCAGATTTCTAGGACAAATATAAGATAACAAAAAAAAAATTCAAAGTTCGGGGAAAAATTTCGTTCCTTTGTATCACGTCAGCTGTGTAACGCTATATTCTGCATTTAAACGTAGATAATTAACGAAGCCGCAGCAGTTTTATCTCTGGCTATAAGTAGTCTACTACTAACACAAGCGAATTTGTCGATAGCCCTATTCGTTTTTGTGTAGTGGTACGATAAAACGAAATAGAGCATTTTTACGCAATTATTGGTCAATTTTGTGTTATGCCTAAAATAGGTATTCTTATTGTTTTTTATTACTGTATTTACATAGTTGGATGGTGGAATTAATAGGTAAACGGTTTGGCATATACGAATGCTAGAATTTCTTACAGTATTTTTTTAATACGAATTGACAAGTTTTTTGGACTCCAATTTCGCATCCTTTGTGTTACATTGTGTCACGTTACACAATTTTTTTCCCATACAAAATAGCTTTCAATTACTTCCTTTGTTTAAAATTTTTGTGAATATTCCTATGCGTTACGTACAATTTTTTTGCAATCCACTCATATATTCTTATTCCGTTGGATATTCTACTTTAACACTAATTTTAATAGAGTTTTAATTATACACACTGTCTTAAAATCGTATGTTTGTTTTATTATATTGATGTTAAGACAGGATATCAATTGAATTAACATCACATGTCAGTCACCAAGGTTCAAGTAGGTAATCGAACTGTACCCGTGGACCCCTAATGCGACGTTCGGCAAACATGTCAAGTAGAAAATTGGATTTTATTCAAGTTGATTGATTAGTATAGGTCACTTATGTGAAATTGAAGTAAATAAAATTAGACACACCTACCAATTACCAAATACCTACGAATCATTCAGGAAATTTCAATTTTGGGTAACTAGTACGAATAATATATTTAATTTTATCATAATGATAAAACTCATCTTGAACACTGTTAAGTACGTGCTTTATAAAAATATAAACGTTAACGATTATATTTTACCTTCCGCTTGTGAGACCATGTATGAATATGCTGATTCAATAAAAACATTTTATTCGAAATGTGACGATGTTATAGCTCCATAAAGTCACTGAAAGGCGAAAATACATTTCTCTTCTACAGCGAATATAAAATTACCTTATGTTAAACTACTTTTTATAGCATGAAACCAAGATTGGATGAATGTGAAATTCAACAGACGACGTATCAGAATCGTATATTCATCCGTTCAAACCGTATTTAATTGCGATGCTAGTTTTGATACAATGAACACACTTATTTTCTAAGAGTGAAGGGTAACATGAATATTCGACTCTATCAGTCAATATGTGGCTTCCATATGAACCATATTTTATTTTATGTACATACGACTACGGTGACAAATGATGTTACGGCCTGCCTGATGATAAGCAGAGACCGCAGCCTATGGACGCTTAAATTGCACCACCAGTAAAATTAGCGCGTTGCCAGCCCTTTATTGACTTGATAATTCGTTGCGTTGACAGCTACAGACATAGAAGATAAACTACCCTCAGCTTTGGTCCCATTAAATTGTTGCTGGATAGTTGTGCGAGCGTAGAAAGCTAAACTACGAAAATACGGGGAAGTCGAAGATGTGTGAATCACACGAAAGTTAGTTTGCTTGGCACGGAACAGATTGGCGCCATAATTCTAAACAAATGCCGTGCCGCCCGCCGGTCGTGGACGGCGTCTGGTGCTAGTGGTGCTCAATCGTTTACTCGACGTTTTGAGGTCAGGCAGGCCCATTCACCATCATTTTAGGTTGCCGTGCCGTCCAGCACAAGCGAGCCCGTTGAATAATAAATGGCGATTTAGCCTGCTTTGCAGTGTCCTGACATATGAGAAAAGAGGAAGTTATAATATGACGGTGCAACGAAATTGAAACATAAAAACCGGCCAAGTGCGTGTCGGACCACGCACAATGAAGGGTTCCGCACCAACACCTAGGTACTAGTCCACATTTAAAATCACTATCCAATACATTGAATCTAAAAAAGTCGTATCTTCATAGGGAACTCACGGCACTTACGACCTTTTGTTTGGGCAAGACAGTTTTTAAGCGAAAAAAAACCGTAAAACCTATATCGTTCTAACCAAAAATCGTTGAAAGTATTTACTAATAAGTAAGAACCCCTTTTCATGATTTATTAATATATGCAATTTTATTATAACAACAATCGAACGCCTTTGTCTGTGTATAATACGTACCCATTAGGGGTTCCGTAGCCAAAATGGCAAAAACGGAACCCGATTCGTCATGTCTGTCCGTCCGTCCGTCCGTATGTCACAGCCGATTTACTCGGAGACCATAAGCACTACAATTATGAAATTTGGTAGTAAGGTGTATTCTATGAACCGCTACATAAAAGTGATGTGAAATTACAAAAAAATATTAAATTAGGGGTGGCACTCCATACCGTGGACATATAACCGGTGGATGAAAAAAAAAATTGCAACGCACATAGTCGTGTGGGGTATCGATGTATAGCCCTTTAAAAATGATATGAAGGTTTCTAAAAAACTTGTTCATTTAAGTCAACCGTTGGTAATATATTAGCTGTCAAAGTCATAGAAATTGTGTCACCCCCCCTCTAATTTCCAAACTATAAAGTTTAAAATTCTGAAAAAAATTGAGGTGGTGTGCATTAGTAAATACTTTCAACGATTTTTGGTTTGACCAATATAGGTTTTACGGTTTTTGAGTTTTCGCTTAAAAACTGTCTTGCCCTAACAAAAGGTGGTAAGTGCCGTGAGTTCCCTATGAAGATACGACTTTTTTTAGATTCAATGGTTAGTGATTTTAAATGTGGACTAGTAGTTGTTGGTGGAACCCTTCATAGTGCGTGGTCCGACACGCACTTGGCCGTTTTTTTTAAATCTATACATATAAAAGAAGAAACCCTCACTGACGGACTGATTGCTGACTGACTCATCAACGCACAGCCGAAACTGCTAACGCTAGAGAGTTGATTTTTGCACAGTCGCTTGCATTTATAACGTAGGCTAGGCATAAGAAAGGACATTTCGAAATTCATCCTCTAAGGGGTAAAATAAGGAATGAAAGTTTGTATGAAAACACGTATTTATTGAAGTGAGAGATTTAAAACTTTGTATATAGACTAAGTTTCAATATTTAATGGCGTATTTCAGCGCTTTTCTAAATTGCTCCCCTAAAGGGGTGAAAAGGGGGTTCTAAGTTTGTACAGGGAGCAAATCTTTTTCGAAGTGAGAGATTTAAAACTTCGTATATAGACTCTGTTTAAATACAACAAAACGTATTTCAGCGTTTTTTTAAAATTGCTCCTCTAAAGGGGTGAAAAGGGGTTTCATGTTTGTACGGGGAACAAATCCTTTTTGATGTCAGAGATTTAAAACTTTGTATATAGACTCTTTTTAAATTCAACAAAATGTATTTCAGCACTTTTCTAACTTGCTCCTCTGTCACCCCTGTGTTTCACCCCTTTGAAAATATGATGGAAATTTATTCTCCTTAAAAATCGATATGGGTGTCATTTTTTTGGTTCCTTGCGGTGCGGATTACGAAAATGGTATCCAATTTCAAATCCCAGATGGCGGACATTTATTTTTTGAAAGTCGATATGGGTGTCATCTTTGTAGTTCTTCGGGGTCCCGTTTACGAAAATAACATCCATACATACCTACATACGTAAGTACATACAAGCATACGGGTCAAACTGAGAACTTCCTTTTTTTGTAGACGGTCAAAAATTACGCTTAGTACGCGGGCGAAGCCGCGGGAAAAAGGTAGTTTTTACATATTCTAAAAGGGCCCGTCAATCACCGTCAATAGGTACATATATAAATATTTAATAAAAAAACAGGAGCAAAATTTGGCGAGCTCTTAAAAAACAAAGAACTGAATTAAATAAAACAGGAGTTAAATATACTGATGAAGATGAAATAATAGCGCTATATTTTGATATTTTTGATGGACGTAAAAACAACTCAAGGATTCAAGGAGGAAAGTGATTTTAGATGAATTTGTGATTTGGTTGAATACTATATTTATTTATATTTTATAATTTTGAATATGTATACATTTATAATATGTATTTGTTATATGTCACAATATATGCATTTATAGGTATTTATTTAATTTTAGTTACAAGTTACCTTAGCTTATTGCAACGTTGTTGTCCAGGGTGTAAATTTGTCTATCTCATCATCCCACTATCCACTCAATCCCTCATAGGGATAAGTTCGCCTTTGTTCTTTAATCTTACGTCACATGCACTATTGTTTTAGCCTGTTATTGTGTATAATAAAGTGCTTACATACATCTATACATTTAAAAGAAGAAGTCCTGACTGACTACTTGACTGACTCATCAACGCACAGCCGAAACTGCTAACGCTAGAGAGTTGTTTTTTGCACAGTCGCTTACATTTATAACTTACGCTAGGGACAAGAAAGGATATTTCGTAATTCTTCCCCTAAGGCGTAAAACAAGGGATGAAAGTTTGTATGAAAACACATATTTATTGAAGTGAGTGGTTTAAAACTTTGTATGTAGATTCTCTGTCTAAATATATTAATGGCGTATTTTAGCGTTTTTCTAAATTGCTCGCCTAAAGGGGTGAAAAGGGGGTTCAAAGTTTGTACGGGGCCAAATCTTTTTTTAAGTGAGAGAATCAAACCTTCGTATATAAACTCTCTGCTTAAATGCAACAAAAAGTATTTCAGCGTTTTTCGAAATTACTCCACTAAAGAGGTGAAAAGGGGTTCCAAATTTTTACGGGAAGCAAATATTTTTGGAAATGAAAGATTTAAAACTTTGTATACTTATAAACTCCCTGTTTAAATACAACAAAGCATGTTTTAATGTTTTTCGAAATTGCTCCCCTAAAGAGGTGAAAAGGGGGTTCCAGGTTTGTGCTGGGAGCAAATTATTACTTTTCTTTAAAATCGATATGGGTGACATCTTCGAGGTTCCTCGGGGTGCCGATTACGAAAATGACATGCATTTTCAAATCCAAACATACGTAGATGCATCCCGTATGCAAACTGAGAACCTTTTTTTTGTAGATGGTTAAAAATTACGCTTAAAATGCGGGCGAAGCCGCGGGAAAAAGCTAGTCATATTATAAAAACAATGTTTTCTGGAGCAGGTTGCTACCAGAGAAAAGCTTTATATACAAAGCTTTTCTCTGGTTCTCTCATTAAGGAATCAACTATTTCATTTCTATGTTTAAATTAACGGAATACGCCTTAGTTTCGTAGTTATGTTGCTGGCCATTATTAGGTAATAAAAAACTTTAGATGGAAAGTCCGTCTACTTGGACCAAGATAAGCCCGTCATATGCCGGGACTTGCCATGTGTCTAGGGGTTTTGCAATCCAGATATACTAAATATCCGGAGATCCGCCGAATTTTGGATCCGAAGAGCGCGTTCACCAAAAGCGCTCGCTCAAATTCGGTATTTAGACAGCGATCGCGCGGCAAAGTGCGCTTGTGTGTGTAGACACGCTACTAGCTGACCCTACAAACACACTTACACCCAGAACGCCCGAGCCAAGCACGCCATCCTCTTCTAACCTTCTAAAAATAATATAGGTACAAAAGTGATAGCGTGCACGGTAGGGTTGCGGTAGAGGTGGTGGAAAGGAGTGAACGCGTTTGATACTTGCGTCAATGAAAACCTAACCAACAACATATTTCATTTACTTCGCTTAAGTGAGGCAGTTATTATCTTGTTTTTAGTGCTCATATTTTCTTTCTATACTTTAATAGATAGTTTTTTATTGTAATAATAATCAAAAGGAAGGTGGTTTTTGATAATTGACAGTAGCAAGGGGTTTTCTGAGAGTTAATTACAGTTAATTAGTACGCTGCTAGACAATACTTTGAACAGGGTCTTACATTATTAATAATTGTTTTATTAGATTTTTCCGAGACCAATTAAAGCCCAAAAGTATAATTTAAAATTTAATTATTCACGAATTCAACGAACGAACGCGGGATGTAAGCAAACCGGGCAGAAATCGGAGACAATAATAGAACAGTCGTATAGGTGGTTTATTCTGACATGTGAAAGACGTCTACTTATAACTTGTATGACAAATGACAACACGGCATTCGCGATCATGGCGGGTAACGATTTTGATGTTGATTTTTAAGAAAGATAAATGTCCGCCCGCCATCTTGGATTTGAAAATCCGTATCATTTTAGTAATGGGCGCTTCGAGGAACCTCGAGAGTGACACCCATATCGATAGTAAAGAAAAATAAATGTCCGCCATCTTGGATTTGAAAATCCATATCATTTTCGTAATCGACACCCCGAGGAACCACAAAGATGACACCCATATCGATTTTTAAGAAAAATAAATGTCCGCCATCTTTGATTTGAAAATGCATGTCATTTTCGTAATCGGCACCCCGAGGAATCTCGAAATTGACACCCATATCGATTTTTAAGAAAAGAGAAAATTTGCTCCCCGCACAAACTTTGAACCCCCTTTTCTCCCCTTTAGTGAGGCAATTTAGAAAAACGCTGAAATACGCCATTGATATATATAAACACAGAGTCTATATACAAAGTTTCATATCTCTCACTTTAATAAATACGGTTTTTCATACAAACTTTGGACCCCCGTTTCACCCCCTTAGGGGGTGAATTTTGAATAATCTATTCTTATTGCACCTCTAGGTCTTATAAGGAACCTACGTGCCAAATTTGGAATCTCTAGAACCAGCGGTTTGGGCTGTGCGTTGATATGTCAGTCAGTCAATCAATCAGCCAGTCAGTTTCTCCTTTTATATATTTAAGAAAGATAGTTGAGTAGTGAAAATCACATTACAATGAACATGACATCATCAAAATCTTGACATACGTGAGCGAAGAACAGGGTAAGTATAAGGCATAATTGCATATTTACAGAATTATTTAGACCGGAATGTCTTTAAAAGCCGAATAGCGTAATAAATCTGTCTAATACATATTAATTATTTACGCCAACTTTACATTTACATAAGTTGGGTGTAACTTAACTTACCTTGCCTCGTTTGCCTCTTTTAGACTTGAAGTATATATTTTTTTCTTCCTGACACAAGTATAAACCGACTGTTTGCGACCCATGCCACAATCAACATGAAATAAGTAATTATTAGTTTGCTAAAAATACATTTGTACGTCAGTCTATAAGAAAACTACATAAATTTTAAAAAACATCTCATATTATCTACGATCAAATGTGGTTGATCGCGGTATAATCACGTTCAGAGCGTTCGCGCCGCAAAAATGGCGGTTGGTATGAAATTGACACAGGTCCTGCCTCGACAAGCGCTCGCGCCGTACTGAGGATCCTTCCCGCGCGCAAACAAATATATACAACTTTTGAATCTTTTTTGACAGTATAATTTTTAAAATAATTTTAATTTTTTTTACTGAAATATATTGCCAAATACATGAATTTTAATGTGTAATATAAATAATTCTAATAATCCTTCAATAATACTGAAAAAAACCGTGTGTTTTGAGCATAATTTTGTTGAAAAATTAGCGTAAGAAAACTGTTTCTGTAAGAGTATCTATGAAAAATAATAAAAAATTGAGGCCGCAGCGTAAATTAACAACATATAGCGGCTGTAAAACAATTTTTAAATAATTAGGTTTTTTAATAACATCATCACTTTTTGAGAGGTCAAACTTATACCTCCGCGCCCTCGTCAGAAATCGACTGTCAGTAATCGGATAAATAAAACTAACATATTGATTTAAACTAAAATTTGAAGCCGCTACGTAAAATATAAAGAATTAACTTCTCTAAATCAATTATTTGAATTTTGCCAAACCTTTCCGTTTCTTAGTAAAAAAGCGTCAAAAATTTAGTTTTGTTGTTTTTTCTTCCACAAAATATGAATGGACTCTTAAGGCCCTCGGGATCCGGATATTTCGGATCTAACGGATCTTTAAAAAATGAATAAAAATATGATAATGAAAAGGAAGCTTGATTTATCTATTTTAAACGGTAAATCTAAATGTTATTTAAGAAAAATACAAGATCATGTATTAATGTGGGTAAAGAGCAATTAATTGGACCACAAGTTTCGGAATGCACACTTGCCAATTTTCTTTAATGAATATCCTTCTTTCTTCCTGTATGAATGGCGCGGAAGTCTCAATTGCTGCTCTTTTGTAATCAACAATTTGTAATGCCACTGGGACTCGCGTCGGTGATTCAATAACGAGGACGGATTCCAAGATATTATCATCGCCTTGTTTTATACATTAAATCAATGTGGTACTTGCCGTTGCCCGATACAGCAGAAGATTACCTAAATCTTTAAGATTCTCTTTTGAATTATCAATTACAATAATTACAATCTCGACATTTCTTCTGCGTTTGTGATTTAAAGCCATTGTAATGCATTTAAGACAGTTTTCCTTGGTACGTAGGTAATCGGTAGGTATTTATTGCAATGCATACGATAGTTATAATCTACTTACCTAAAATACTTAATGGACTCGCTCATGTGAATGATGTTTTCCTTGCCATCTATTTTCAATTGCAGAGCCGGATAACATCTGACGTCGCGCTGCCCGGAGCGCGGGATTGGATAATAAAGTCAATGTCAAAATAATTACTTTGTAGTTATCCCAAACAACTCTAACCTTTAGTGAACATGGTAGAGGAAAAAATTATAAACTCAATTAGGTTTTTGATATGTTTATCTTAGTGCAGTGTTAGGTGCCTAGTATTCTTACTCAACGCAACAATTTGGGTAACCTACATTACATTAGAGTTTAATTAGCGTTTAGCAGCCAGCAGTACCTGCGGGCTGACTTCAGACTGAGAATCTCGTCTAATGGCGGACGCTAGCCATTGTCTCTGCACGCTAAAGCAATTTTATTTATCGCAACAAGCAACCGATTGTGTGGCTAATCGGCCCAGCTCCACAACAAACATTAAAACTGCATTAAATTCTATTTAACGACGAATAAAGCCTGGTTAAGTAATTGAAATACACAGACCGTTTTGTGTTCCATGCAAAAAGTCGAATCTCTACATCAATCGCAATAACCATTATCATTCACCCACACTCCGCCGCGTAGGCGACAAAGGGGAAAAAACGAACTCGTCATTTGAAGCCGCAGTTCTAGAATTTAATTTTCTTCTTTCGAACAATTATGAATGTCATGGTTCTGAGGGAAATCGTTGGCCAGGTCACGCAATAGTTATTATAGGATTTATAGCGTTGTTAGCACAGACCGGCCCACGCGTTGTCGGAGTTAACAGGTATTCATATTTAATCAGTTTCATTATCAGAATTTTACTCCTAATTGACCTCGCGAAGGTTCGTCGGTGTAATAGCTGAATTGTGCCAGTCATTTATATAATAATTCGGAATAATTGCGCCACAAAATAGCGTTACAACAATACATTTAGAAACAAATTTGCATACCTATTAGTCGCGCTTTATTAGAGTTCGAATTCCTGTAATACGTAGGTAAGTACGACGTATGTTTCACGAAAATCATGACGTTTCACGTGCTACTTACCTACGTGAATTTTTATCATAAGGATTGAGGTCCTCCATAGACATTAGACACTAACCCTTTTATTGATAATCGGTCATCAAACCTATTTTAGTTAAATAGCTGCTAAAATTCGTTTGCTGTCATTCTGACGTTTATGTTTGTGAGAAAGAGACAAAACAGGCTGTAGTTAGCAGAGGTTTGTACTATGTATATTATGAACATAGGAAAATAATAAAAAGATTTCCAATCTAGCTGCATTAGTTATTGAATTAGTTAGATACTAGTCTAAAATCGAGCTAGAAAATAGCCGCGGCTAATAAAATTCATGAAATGCGCAGTTGGAAAAGTTGCAGTTATTTTAGTACATAATAGCCTTCGATCAATTCTAAGCATCTGTGAGCGGCAAAAGTCGGCATTCAATAACGGATGCCGGCGGTTGAGGATTATTTTGGTCTCGGGAAGTATTTATAAGGCACTGCGCTGCGTGAGCGCTCGCCCACTGAGGCCGTCTTTACGCCCATAATAAGGAAGCGCGTAGACGCTATACCGTCAGGTTTGCACATTTCGCAATTTCGCAAGCACGTGCCATTGTTGTTTACAAAAGCACCTACGTGATGACGTTAAAAACAAAACAGCCTACTTAAGATGTACATTTTCTCATTTTGACTCGATATACTTGCCTTTAATGAAAGGGTACGCACTGAGAAAATACAATTGGGTAGCCGCTTGTCATTTTTTAGGGTTCCGTACCAAAATGGTAAAAAAGGAACCCTTATAGTTTCACTTTGTCTGTCTGTCTGTCTGTCACATCGCTAAATATCTCAATAAATCAATAAATATCAAAATTTGGAATAGTTATAAAGAAGGCTTACCTATATATAGAACATGACTTTTTTAATATTTTTTTTATTTTCTGTGAAAAATGACAATGGTGGTTCAAAATTTGAAAGTCTAGTTAATATGTCGAGTGGGGTGTCATATAAAAGGGTTTGGGTTGCACATTCTGAAACAATTTTTCTTTTTTTTACGTTTAGTAATTTTTGTTGTATGAGGGAAAATGTAAAAAAAAATACCGTTCCCCCTCTTATCTCCGAAGTTTACCAAGGAAAAAATATAAAATTATTACATAACATTGTTATCAATGTATGTTTTACAGGAAAAATATAACTGTAACTCTATCTAGTTTTTCTTTTTTTTAATAGTCAAAAAACATTTCTATACCTACTAAGTTTGTAATTTAATCATCTTCGCATGTATTTTTGTTTTATAAATTTCTACGAGATTATGCTGAAAGTACCTTCTTTCAAATAAAGAAAAAGAAATTGAAATCAGTTTTGAAATTGTCCTTGAAAAACTACCATACATACAAAGTTATTCAGTCTCTCAAATTTGTAACAATAGTCGCCGATAGATGGCGCTGTACGCATGGCGTCCAATTTCCACACCATGTTGTTGAGATTTTCCTGATTTAATAGGGTTGGAACCGGTACACATCTGTATACGGAACCCTCGGTGCGCGAGTCCGACTCGCTCTTGATCAGTTTATTTTTATAGTGCGTTTCGAACCAGTTTTCACAGACCATCAATAATTATGTACTTATGGGATAAACTACAATTAGAGCACAGCAAAAGGCAAAATTAAGGAACAAACTCATCTTGTTTCCATTTCCAGCCTAACTAGCATGGTGAATTTTATACCCACCATCACGTTTTATGTGACTTATTAATAGTTTCAGCATTTACAGCAACCTATCGTGCTAGCTAGGCAGGTTTCATAGTTTGTAGTAAGTACCTAAAACGAAATACTGTGTAAATGTTCTTGACGTCTGAATTTAAAATTAGCGAGTTAGTAATATAAATAAATAAATATTAGAGGACAATCTTACACAAATCGAACTAGCCCCACAGTAAGCTCGAGAAGGCTTGTGTTATGGGTACTGGGCGACGAATATTTAATAGATATAAATACTTAAATACATAGAAAACATCCAAGACTCAGAAACAAATATTCATGCTCATCACACAAATATTTGCCCTGACCGGGATTCGAACCCAGGACCGTCAGCTTCACAGGCAGGTGCACTACCCACTAAGCTAAACCGGTCGTCAAATTGCACGAACTAATAGACTAGTTATTCCTATGAATATGTTGCCAGGTTAGCGCCTCATTAAACAATCAGCCGGTGTTCGCCGAATTCGCTTATGCAAATACCGTTTTCGTTTATTTGTTAGCTTTGGACACTAATAACAGAATATTGTTCCGAGAAAAGATATAATATTATTTAGGATTATTCTGACAGTAAATTTAAAGATAAATCTTTTTAACATAAATTATGATTGTTATTACGTGTCCTTGGAAATGTTCTTAGAGATGCCTAAATTGATTTAGGTTTGAACAGTAAATTAAAAAATATAAATGCATGCATGACACGTAGTGATTTATTACAGCTTGTTTAAATAAAATACCCTTCATATGACACAATCAATGATGTTTAATGGATCATGTAGACGCTGTTCTCCACGTGGGAAGAGTGTCACAATAGTGACATCGAGGCACAACCTTCGGCGCGAACTCTTGCGCACGTGGCGAGTATAGGTGCCATCCCGCAGAACAAATTTTATTAGTAGCACGATCGCGACGTGCCAACTGTAATGACTGGTAACGATCCAGTCTATTGACGCCTAAGGTCTCGGCAGTAGCCAAGTAAGTACAAGCAACCAATCAAACAATTTAGGTTAAACGTCCGCTCGCACCAATCCAATGCATCTTCAGTCGCCTCCTACGATTTCACAACCTGACCATAGGTACTAATACTGAACGTCCAGGCATATTCCCTTAATGGTTCATTTTAATTTAAAATTAACGATATACCCATTTATGTAATTTCTTCCATTAGACTTTACCTAGAAACAGCTCTTAATTAATGTCGACTGAATTATGACTAGGTAGTGCTGGTCTGGCAACATTGTCAAACTAGTTGGAAACGCGAAATATGGGTAATAGTTACGCGGTTTCGATTCCACTACCGCAAAGATCATTACGTAATATCTTTCGTACGAGTAATGCACTGCACGCTGCTAGTCAATGAATAATTTTTTCCGCAAATAGAGCTTAACTACGCAACACTAATGAACTAACGAGTTAACCCAACATTAAATTGCCCCTAGCATCGTTTTTAGGGCCAAAATGGCAAAAAAGGAACCCTTATAGATTCGTCATGTCTGTCCGTCCGCCGTCCGTCACAGCCGATTTACTCGGAGACTATAAGCACTAAAATTATGAAATTTAGTAGGAACGTGTATTCTATGAACCGATACATAAAAGTGATGTGAAATTACAAAAAATATAAATTAGGGGGGGGCACTCCATACATGTAACCGGTGGATGAAAAAAAAAATTTCAACGCACATAGTCGTGTGGGGTATCGATGGATAGCCCTTCAAAAATGATATGAAGGTTTCTAAAAAACTTGTCCATTTAAGTCAACCATTGGTGAGATATTAGCTGTCAAAGTCATAGAAAGTGTTTCCCCCGCCCCTCCTCTAATTTCCAAACTATAAAGTTTAAAATTCTGAAAAAAATTGAGGTGGTGTGCATTAGTAAATACATTCAACGATTTTTGGTTTTACGTTTTTTGAATTTTCGCTTAAAAACTGTCTTGCCCAAACAAAAGGTCGTAAGTGGCGTGAGGTCAGTATGAAGATTCGTATCTTTTTTAGATTCAATGAATTGGATAGTGATTTTAAATGTGAACTATTAGGTGTTGGTACGGAACCCTTGATTGTGCACGGTCCGACACGCATTTGGCCGGTTTTTTTGAAGCATTGCCCTTTGCCGCCCGGTGAAAAAAACAATGACATTGTTTTGTATTGTGCCCGGAGATCTCCGGGCATGGTATATGACGACATAACTAAACGTTCAAATCGGATTGAGGTTGTATTCTTTCGCTACATTATTAGGTAATTAATTATATTCGCATAAGCCGTGTTCCATATTTTATGGTATGGGACTCAATAATTATTAACTAATTTGAAGTAGGTTCACGAGAGTAAAAACTAAAATAGGTATAGTTTATACTCTCGTGAAGAGCTGCTGGAACCAGTGTTGCAAATCATGCATAAAAACTAATTTATTACACGTCTCTCTACCTAGAGATCATTTAAAACTGCTGTAGGGTGTACTTTAAAGCAGAAATTTCTAAAAAATAAATTGATTGTTTTCTCTATGATCACCACAAATTGGTTTGTAAAAGAAGGCTTAGTATGGTTTCCGTCCGAATAGGGTATACAGGATCAATAGACGCAATATTTGACGTGGGACGCTAACAGCTAACTTGGTATCTCAGGTACAGTCGAGGGCATCATTACACCATGGGCGTTAATCACCCGAAAGATTTAAACGAATGATTTTAGCCCAATTAGTGTGTATAAAGTTATGTAACATATAGTCTAAAAACCCATAATTTAAGAGATTATAATTATTTAAAACAAATCACATTAAAACATCTCAATACTAACACACCCTAAAGACGCGACGTAGCCACCTACTACTTTTACACGCAGACGCACCAACTGCATGGTTGTTAGCTAGTTTCACTTAATTAAGTTTGGTATCAATCCTACAAAAAGGTATCACTACCGAAAATTTTTCGTCGTATTTACCTTCACTTATAACTGGCTGATAATTTAAAATTTGATGTCACTAAAATAACAATGCTCGATCTCCGTTTCTCACCATGAGAGATTAAACTCGCTCACTATCTGAAGTAAAGGTTTGTTCACAAAGAAGCGGTCAATTAAAATGATTTAATTTCTACTGAGATAGTAATTTAATTAAGTCACATAATTGGGCCCATGTTGATATACCATTATTTACTCGTACTGTCGTCAAAAATATGTGGTTTAAATCTTTCGGGTTATTAACACCCACGATGCATACACTCGAGGTCAAAAATTTCGGATCACTAAATGCTACACTAATAACCGCAATAGGTTTTTCTAAATATTTTACATTAGTTTTATTTAAATGATATCCCAATAATCAAAATACGGTTTTATAATTATCTCAAGCCCATTATTTTATCGGGATTATAAGGGATTTATAAGCGCCCACTTTATAAGTCTATTTCAACTTTTAAGATATTTATAATGGCCCGTTGAAATGCCAATTGCGCCAATAGTACTCCGATAATTGATTATATTAATCCAAACACTTCTGTAAAACCTACTACAAATATCTTACAGTAAAAAGTGAGCTTAATACGCTCTCAGCAATGCTTTCATAAGTAATTTCATCTGTGAACAGTCGTGGAACGCAGTTGAAGTGTTCGAGTATACGTGGATTTGTATCGTGGATAAATGTAATGAATGGGAATTCTGTTAATGTGTTTAAGTGTAGTTGAATTATAAATCATTGTATTGTGGAATTACTATTTTTAGCGCGCTATATTCGTCGGGGGCATGATTTTTTTGTAAATTCTATCACTTTCATTGTAAAATTTTTAAAGCGCCTCTTTAATTTTGAATATTTACATATTAATATTTAAATAAATATTTAGCAAATTATACAAGGCAGCTGCCATTTTCGCATTTCGAATTGCGTTATAGTGCTATAATAGTAACACTTGGTTTTATAACGGTTTTATAACTGCAACTCGCCATGTTTTTATTTACTTATAACATCTCGCAGATGTTCTCCTATAAGCGCTTATAAGTCTAAGTAACCGGAGTGATTACTCCTCAGTGTATAAACTCCTGGTATTGGCTCTAGCTCAAGAAAATTAGATTCAAATGTATGGAAAATTTGGCAAAATTAATGGAGAACTTTTATCTATCAGGATACGTAGGTTATAGGACAAAGTTCAATTTTATCTACTCTCCCCCCCCCCCCGCCCGTGAAAGTGTCCCGAAATGAAATAATCCTTGATAAATTAGCTATAAACCTCTACTACATACAAAAGCGATATCACTCATAGTTTCAGCGCAATCTGCCACCAAATACGAACGTTTTCTAAAAATTATCGATATTTTTTGCTGTAAGTTTAGTTTTCTCAAAAACTTCACACATTACCGCCAAAATATGTATGACTAAAGTAAAGAATAGAATATGCTCTTTATAAAAAGGTATAATTCATTTCTAAGCACTTTCATTTACCGTTGCTGTGCTATTTTTTAAATTTAATTCATTCGGCCATACAGCGAAATATAAATATTCATACTAGTTCAACGGTGGTACTAAAATACCATATTCTTCTTATACGTGTTCCTGCAATCTGTAGGTATAGGACTATTTTCTGTATTTTTTATATATTTTAATGGCCAGTACTTTAGGAGTTAAGAGGGGGGCGGAGAAATGGTCAATTTTCGCCTATTTTCTTAAATAATTTCAAAAATGTTTATCTTAAAATTATGAAAAAAATATATTTGATATATGCCTTCAAAATTGCGAGACTAAAGTGGCAGTGGGCAGGGCACATTGCTCGCAGGACTGACGGTCGATGGGGCCAGAAACTGCTTGAGTGGCGTCCACGCACCGGAAGACGAGCTGTCGGTAGGCCTCCGACAAGGTGGAGTGATGACCTGGTGAAGGCCGCGGGAATCCGGTGGAAACAAACGGCACAGGACCGGTCTAAATGGCGAGCCTTGGGGGAGGCCTATGTTCAGCAGTGGACGTCTTTCGGCTGAAATGATGATGATGATGATGATGATGATATTTGATATCCTCATAATGTACCCTTTCATTTGATATGTCACACGATATAGTTCGCAATTTTTTTTTTTAAATATTATTTACACCCCACAAGTACCTCCCATGTTTAAAAATGTATTTATTTACGTAACACATCCGTATTTGGGACACCGATTTACATATGTGTGCCAAATTTCAACTCAATCAGTCCAGTAGTTTTGGAGAAAATTGACTGTAATAAACGGACTCGACTAATTCGACTGTGTGTGTATCCGTCCGTTTATCACAGTCAATTTTCTGACTTTCACGCTCGCCCCGGAGTGGGGGGGAGAGTAGATAAAATTGAACTTTGTCCTATAACCTACATATCCTGATAGATAAAAGTTCTCCATTAATTTTGCCAAATTTACAGCTAATTTCATTGAACTATATAGGAGTCATAAGATTGTAACGACACGCAGGTGTTGTCCTATAAGCGCTTATAAGTCTAAGTAACCGGAGTGATTACTCTTTAGTGTATATACTCCTGGTGTTGGCTCTTATAGGAGTCATAAGATTGTAACAGAACGCAGATGTCTCTTATAAGCGCTTATAAGTCTAAATAATCGGAGTGATTAGTCTCCTCAGTTAAAACAGCATTTAATTATGCTGTTAAAAGCGCAGTAGCAAATATTGATGCTATAATCGGAGCATTAGCACGCGTTCTAGGATTATTTTTCTAGTTGGGATATTATTCTTCGTATATTATTATTCTCCATATATTATTATTCTTCAACAGTATTAGCAATCCTATCATAAAAATATCAATCTCCAAAACTGATGATTTTTGCGATATCTCGCTCCGTTTTTTCATGGGTTTTTAGGAGTCCGATTTAAACCTGGAAACGTATCATTTTTTTACTATTATTCTTGCAGGTTAAACCTGGAAACGTATCATTTTTTACTATCATTCTTGCAGGTTAAACCTGGAAACGTATCATTTTTACTATTATTCTTGCAGGTTAAACCTGGAAACGTATAATTTTTTACTATTATTCTTGCAGGTTAAACCTGGAAACATATCATTTTAATATTATTCTTGCAGGTTAAACCTGGAAACGTATCATTTTTTGCTATTATTCTTGCAGGTTAAACCTGGAAACGTATCATTTATTACTATTATTCTTGCAGGTTAAACTTGGAAACCTATCATTTTTACTATTATTCTTGCAGGTTAAACCTGGAAACGTATCGTGTTTTTACTATTATTCTTGCAGGTTAGATGTAAAATTAAATAAAGATAATGACAGGACTAAAAAACTGTACAAGTTTGCACTATTTTAGGAAATATGGGTATTTTACCGACCCGTATTCTTTATCCGCAAGTGTAGGTATTTATAAAGTTTTGGTCCTTATTTCAATGGCATAAGGTGAAAAAATATATACATATTGATGTCCTTGACAGTACTTAGGTATATATACAATATTTTTTTTAGCTCATGACAATAGTTGACAAAGGTACGTGTTTCCATTTCCTCGACTGTACCTCGGTCATTAATCGAACGCAGATACAAAGTCACTCCGGTTTATGAAAGCTCTAAATTACCCACAATTTCAAATTTGTAATTATATAGACCAATTAAAGTGACAGATGTCAATGTAAATATTTCGTAATATAACGTTATTTTATAAAAATACATGTTTTACAAAAAACCGGTGATATAAAGGCAACTTTAATTCATAGAAAGTACTATACCTACTTTAATCATTATAGCATAATCGCGTCCCATGTTCGCGTCTGTGAAACGTCACATATACGAGTGCATGGACTGTTTACTTATAATCATACTAATGCCTACCATGATTCATTGCTTGCAAAGCTTCAACATTCATGCAAACTCATCTTTTAACATAAATGCATGGAAATTGGACTCCACATGTGAACTAAACCAGGGCATCTGATTTTTGATACCTGTGTGAATATCCAACAATTATGTACCTACTGTATCAATGGCGGACAACAACATCCGCTTGCGGTGAAACACAAAACGTCGGAAAACGGTTTAAAAGAGACTGCGGACGTAGTATTGAATTAGGCATGGCGTATTTTCAACTGAATGATACGTTTATTACAGAAAATAATTACCTATAGGTACACAGTTTATACTACGTTGCAGGAGTAGAGGAAATACTGATCACTGTCGAAAATTTAATTGACGTCATAATTCGTTAACTATTGAAATATCAATATATACGAGTTTTGGTTAACGAACTATGACATCGGGGCTCATTGGTAGGGATGAGCCCTTATGTCATAGTTCGTCGTTACAGAGAAAGAAAGATAGAAAAAAGCTAATTAATGATGTATTACAACTGAGGCTAACATAAGCAAAGTAATTTTAATCGTGATTGAATTAGCCTCCACTCATCTGTATGAGCGGCGGTGTGACTAGTCAGACTACTGTAGTATTTTTTTTGTGCCTTTGGCCATGGACAATCGGACCATGAATCAATAAAAGACAATAAAAATATTCGTCATCCCGATCGAACTCGACGACAACAAATTATAATTTTAATGTGAAACAAATCTTACATTGGACTGATTGTCCAACATTGCTGTGTGAAATAAATGCGTGAGAGAAATTATATGTGAATCGTAGTCTATTAGGTAGGGACACATGAGCAGCACACTGAAATAGGCAACGGAAATAGAAAACGTTGCCTTCTTACAATTAGTTTTATAACCGCAAACCACAGCATACTCAGTCATGGCGAAATTATACTTGCCACAAAGTTTGCTCTGGATCTGAATAAAACAAGACCAATAGGTAGGTACGCTAAATTCTAATGTTCAATTAAATCCAACTTTAGTATTAATGATGATAGTACAATATACTTATTTTGTTTCATAATGACATTGCTGTGGGTACCATTTCATTGAATTACCTGACATAATCATTTTTATATTCATTATTCATTTGTATATTCGTGTAAATTGGCTTAAGATATTTTATAATGTAAATTTATATTATGAATTAAAGAATAGCAAAAAGTGTTTGAATGGTTAAAGAAAAGGCATAAAGTAGTTTTTTTTATTCTTAACGAGTAAATTAAAAGCTACCAATAGAATTTGATGTTTAAAAAAATGACAAATCATATGTAAACGCAGTATTCATCAATAACATTTATTACGATATTTTTTCGTACAACGGTTTGTACGGATATTGCAAAGTTGTGACGCCATATTTCTGTAGCGGGCGCCTATTTTGGCTCTCACTTTTGCTTTTTGTTGTCCTTAATTGTAGTTGTTCCTATACAGACATTTGATCCTCTAAAGGCTGATCCGAATGACCTCATGGAAAGAAATACGAAAGTAGTCAATTCCCGACTTTTCTTGGTTGGTGGCTTGGTTTGGTGTTTCCGTTCCAGCGAAATGTTCGCTAGATGCTACTGCAAATACCTGCACAACGGACCTATCTCGTTACTTGTCATCATAATTGTACGCACATTTGAGATGATGTGATAACGTTCTAATAAACTCATTATTAGGTATTTTATTATTGACGAAACCATTTTCCATTTACATGTAGGTATATAGATTTAATGGGATCCTGACCCTGACTAGTTACTTCTGAGATAACCCACGTGAATGACGTCAAAAACGCGCAAGATAAACATTTTTAAATACAATCTAGAACCCTCCCCACATCTGTAGTCAGTAAAAAATCATGAAAAACCTGCGTCTTTAGTGTACTTAAAAATAGGAGAGCTTCAACGACACAAGTTGATTCGCGCACAGGTCCATGTATTACCACCATTGTCTACATCACGTTGGGAACTTAAGAAGAAAATTGTCTATTGTCCTTATGTACGTCCGCCTGTCCTAGCTGATTAGTAACTAACACGTGTTTTTATCGTTGACACAAAGCAATTCCCAACGAAAATATATTGCCACTTGTGGGAAATAGTATTTTGCTACTTTTGTTGCAGTGGGCTCTCACGAACTGTGCAAACACTGAGCTTGTTCATTTGGTTTGATTCTCACAGGCACTGTTTAAGTGCAGGCTAATTATAAGCATTACTATGCACCCACCTCGACCTCTGAGACAAGCATCACTATTGTTGTCGCAACAACCAGCGGAAGTGTCTTTTGCGGTTTCGCTTTAGTATTGCTATGGATGTAGCTAATAACCAGCACTGTGGTTTGTTGTTTTAATTTAAATCATCAGCGCTGGTGTCTCATTGACACCGTTCATTCCATACAACCTCATACCTACAGCATCACGTTGCATAAGAATTGTATAGCATTTTTATATCTACAATGCAGTGCAGCACGTAGCGCTAACAGTCCTAACACGAATATAGTTAAGTTAGCATAACTGTATTCCGATATTCGTATTCGACATAATATTTTCCCAACTTTTTGTAACATTAATGTAGGTAATAGAATGGGTCTAGAACTAATCAATTAATTACCGAGCGGGTTAAATATATGTAGCCACAGAGATTGTTTGCCGTATATATTGAAAACAGTTGGTTAGTAATTAATACCTTATAGTCAGAGCCCTTAGTCGTGTTTGCTTGTGGTCGTTTGACAGAATTTGGCCTTAGAGTTTTGTACGAACTTATACACTTGTTTGCTTACTTGAAAAGTTGAAACTAATATGATCAACTGAACTAAGAGCGCGTCTTATTTGGAATAAGCTCAATCTAAAAGAGTTACCTCGACTAACTCGGTCCAAACAAATCACATTCATTAAAAACACTATTAAATATCAGAAAGAACAACAAAAATGAAGTTTTCTTGCATTTGGCGAAGCACTTACAACGGTACCAAAATGTAATCGTACGATAAAAACAATTCCCCTGTCAAATTTTAAAACGAACCGTAAAACCTGTTATTATACTTTCACGTTTGTATTTTCGAAGCAGGCACCGACCAAACAACATGAAGTCCAAAATTTATTGTCAGGCAAATCAGAACTTGTAGCACCACTAAACAAACTCGCTCACACGCGGACCCGTCGAACACCTGCGTTATTCTGATATGATTAAACCTGTCTCTCTTAATGCGACGTCTAATGTGTTATCAACTATTACTTCTTGGGATTTTCGTTCCCCATAAATATTTCTACTTTTTTCCTGAAAATATTATCGTTGTTTTGGTAAAAAGTACTTTCATAGATATATCGACGTCGAATATTGCCACAATCTTCTCATCGAATATTAGTAAGTACACACTGGTGCTTTGCTCATCCGTGTTTCTTCATTGCATCGTTTTGTTGTAAAGAAGCAGAATATGAAACAAGGGTCAGCCGTCGTGGGTTGTTGCGATTTAATTGTCGCGAAAAAGGGCGGCGAAGCGCGTGGGAGCAGAAGCGGCATGCACCGAAGCGCTACTTCCTCACGCGACTAAGCGAGACGAAACAATCGCGATTCTAACCATGATTTTTAGGGTTCCGTACCCAAAAAAACGGGACCCTATTACTAAGACTTTGCTGTCCGTTCGTCCGTCTGTCACCAGACTGTACTGCCGTGTCAGGCCTATCTCTTCTATCACAAAAAACACCATTTTGAGTAAATCGACTTTATAGCTTTTGGCAAATGTGAAAACAAAGAGTCGCATGCATTGCGGGAGTTTGGTATATTAAGTAATAATTATTTAAATACTGTTTTGTATTTTCACAGACGTGAAGATAATAATCTCTTTACTATTCTTTTAAATACACATAGTTATAGAAAATAGTTTGGCGTGACCACTGTTTCATATTTTTGGTAGTAGCGCGCAACTATATTATTTTCAAGTTAGAAGTATTCGTTGTATGAGCGCTCATAGTAAACCGCGTGACCAAGACTAGCGGGCTTGGGGGGTGTATGTGGTGTCTCGCGGTTAACTAAAGTTAGAAGAATATTGTATGAGTGTGTGGTGACCAGGGCATGGGGCTTATTGAGGTTGAAAGAGTTTGTTGTACAAGCGTTCCCAGTAAAACGCATTGCCAGACCAACGCAGGTTATTCAAGTGTTATTAAAAGGTGTCGATGTGTAGGTATGTATATATGTAGGTACAACTGTGAATCTTATACATACTTAATAGATTAAGTGTTGAACGAAACATAAGCATCTTTCGACAGTCGGTTCAGCAAATTAATGAAGTTTAATGCATTAACTTCATTAATTTGCTGAACCGACTGTCGAAAGATGCTTATGTTTCGTTCAACACTTAATCTATTAAGTATGTATAAGATTCACAGTTGTACCTACATATATACATACCTACACATTGACACCTCTTGATCGATTTCTGGACATGGTAACTATCATAGAGGAGCACGGAAACGTCACTGATTGAAGTTCACCGTAAGTAGGCCAAGAAGACATTATCTGCCTCGGCGAATAGTCTCTCGGATTCATCATTTAAATGACACACACAATTATTGCCGTGATTTTTTTGCCGTTTTTATACATAATGGTACGGAACCCTTCATGCGCGAATCCGACTCACACTTGGTCGGTTTTTTTTTCTAATTTTTGTTTCCTGTTTGCTTTCTATGTCTTAAGAAACATATTTCTCAATGAGTAGTAAGTGGTAGTAAAATTTAGATATTTATGTTTTATACTCCCTTCGAAAAAAAATATAGATATTTTAAAATCGTCGTATAATAGTCACTATCACTAGGTTGGTATGTTAGCGACACTATTACAGAATATAAATATTTATGTCAGCTATGAGTTTAGGTACTAGTATTTAATCAAAGGAACCTTTGAAGATAAATGCCGTTGCAGTGGGTCAATTTAGATAAATTTCAGGCCATCTGGCGAAGTAACCAATTAGCTCTACTGCTGGTGGCTTTCGGGCCAAGGGTCACTATTACACTAACAAGGCAGAGTAGCTTCCTGAGGTAAGAGGTTGGCTTATTCAGGACACAAACCATTTACTGAATAAATTTTCTGATGATTTATGATTGACACTTAAACCTTATCTACCTTTTAAATTAAATATAATCAAGTTTGAAATTTTATTCATATTGAGTTACAGCAGCGCAGCTGAAATACAAGGATTTATATAAAAAAGTGAAAATTAAAGTAAGTAAGATTATATAATGCAACAGACCGCATTGCAACTAGCAGGTATAAAGCTATACTGCAAATGAAACAAATGAAATCACTGGTATGACGTTAAAGTTTTCGTGTAGGTTTGTTAAAAGTATCCGCGGTCGTGGACACGGGTCAGCGCAGACCAACGGCTACAACAAGCCACTTCCTGCGGCGAGCGAAACAAGGAGAAGCCAAACACCAAACACGCGAGGGCCGCCTCTTATTTTGCATTCGATATCGCCCAATCTAAACTTTATCTCCATGCAATGAAATTCGAACTAAAGTGCACACTTGACCAGTCCCTGTGAAAGGCGTTGCTATCACGATGTGGAATTAGTCGCAGCTGAAAGGGAAGGGCACTCATTATTGGATACAGAATATATCGTAACTTAATGAAAGATGTGTTTTCATTTTAAAACATTTGCAATAAAACAGGGCAAAGTATTTTTATCACTCCTACTGAATTGATACCTAGGTATAGTTTGTGCCTCCCAAGTCCCGATAGAGCGATCACCTTGAGAGCTTGTCAGATATTAAATGGAGCGCACTAAAACTGATTTACGGGGGGTACACGTTAACAACCAAGGTACCTCGCGTTTTTATAAACAAACCGGGTTGGCAGCAGCGTTATTAACTTATTATGAAAACGAATATGTGTTTTGGGTTAATCACCTGCAAAATTAGATGATACGACTTAGAAAAGACATGTGCGACGAAAACGAGGAGCTGACGCCTGGTACGAGCGATGCGGAGTCCAGGACAGCTCACAGGTGAAGCGGTGACCGTGGCTGACCTCGTGCCAATTATGGGGCCATTAGCGCTCCGAGTACAATGCGACCATTAAGCGGATGTCCAGCTCGACGTTCCCGCGCCCGCTCAATTTGCATTTGTTTGGAATTAGATCGTCAGTGGCTGCGTCCGCGACTCGCTTTGTGTCATACCTGTGTTGAGGCCCGTTTTAATAATTCCTCGCATACCCTGTGGTTAACCCTAACGTTCTCATTGTGGAACAGATTCCGGCGTTTCTACCTAAACACAACTCTTAATTATCCATCTTACTCGCCGGGTTAACGACGCAAAAGCCTCGTGTTGTTTACCAAGTCTCGACTTTAGGAGTTCAACAGAGTTAAACGTGGCTTCGATATGTCAAATAGTGCAATAAAGACTTGTTACAACGCCAAGGCGTTGTTCATTGAAACTCGCAATTGAATGTATGTGGGTAGAAAGCCATTGTATTAACACGCTGCACGAACAACCAGTATTAGTTTTAATTAATTGTTGTTAGTATCGGCAAACAGCCGTAGGCGACACAGTAATATTATCTATACAATCTAATCACGAGGACAGACATTGCAGACCAAAGAATGTATCTTTGTTTGCGGCTGTAACCTAAAATAAGTCTTAGATGCTACACTATTGCATTTAACTCGTGAACATTGTGTCACCGCTGCAGTGCACACATGCCCCAGTTGTCGCTCTAATTCTTAACTGTATGTAATCACATAAACGGTAAAAGATAAATAAGTAGGTACTAGATATGCTAGCCGCGCTTTATAACACGAAGTGTGAATTATTCGGTTAAGTTCAAAAGTTCATAACATAAGGCATAACAAAATTGACAATGTATTCCGATGCATCGTTTAGAAATAATTTGTCTAAGAGTGGAGTGTTTTTAGGTTGTGTTCGTGACCATGAACCGATATAAATACCGTAGCATCGCGACCTCTTTGTAATGTATTACGTAATGGGTATTAGATTACCATATCATCAGTTTACGGTCACGCGATATATTTAGGTTATGTTCGTATTATTTGCCTCCAATACACCAATATTTTAAGCTATGATTGCAGCTATACTTCAGCGTGAAAGTTATTAATTTAAGGGCGACGAACCGACAAAGACGAGATATGGTAATGACAAATGGTGCCGCCTTATCTGAGCGGTCCACGGAGAAAAGATGTAGCCGGGCTTTCTTGCGGAGTGAAATGTCAGGCGACGTCGTTAGCAAAGCCCCATCGGACTGGTATCTCGAGTGCTCCCCTGCTACGCCGCATCGAAGATAACTATTTTCAAACTGTTCAGAATACTGCGAACTATCTAAAACAGCTTCTTGCGGCAGATTTCAAATGCGTTTCTATATTCTTCGTTTTATACCAGTTTTTTTTTAATCATTGCACGCAATATAATATCATCCGGTTTGACTAGTTTATATCCAGGCTTCAGTCGGTACATAGGGTTCCGTAGGCGGTAAAAGCGACGTCGTCTCCGCCGGAATATATTGTCTCCCGTCTCGAGGCGTACATAAGTAATCCGGCCGCACCCGACACTGATATGCAAATCGCCTCCAACGAGATCGTAAACCGTTTCATATCAGATAGCGTAATTCGGAGCTCAAGTACACGAAGACTAGTAATTCCGGTGCTGTAGGCAGAACTGTTTTCATCTGATACAAACTTTACAAATACCAGTAATACAACGTATTTTGCTATGACGGCCGTTTTTGCACCTTTTTCTTTTAAACTAAGTGTTCCTTCAGCTAGTCTATCTGCCATATATTTGCAATGCATACCTTCATAGATAGCAGCTGAATGTGAATTTGAGAAATAGTTTGGGCTGTAACCCACTCAGCGCGGGCGCCCGCAGTTCACATCGCGCTATTGCCTCAGTAGGTAAAAGGTAATAACTTTATATCAGTTCTATACATTCACGCTTCCTTCCCCCTCTGCCGGCGAACTACCTGCCCATGCCGGCATATCTACCATCTTCGACCTCTTCCTGTTTATCTTTCCTAATACATTATTCTGCACAAAGTCGAACATTACGTCGCCGTAGGCAAACATCCATTAAAGAGACAATCTCTGTTTTATACTCACAGCCTAACTAAAATATAAAGAGAATTTAGTATTGGGTTAGAGATATTATACGTATTCTGAATGAAGACACTGTTTGTTGCACCAACAAACAGTGTCGTCAACAAACATAAGAAGTGGTTACTAGGAGTTCGTTTAGTAACATATCAACGAAACGCAACAGTACATAACTGAGCAGCGTACGCACGTATTTCTAATAAAAGCATTGCATTAAAATTTATAGGCGGTATACCTCCTGCTAGGTACTCGCAGAAAATAGACAATAGGTGTGGTCCATTAACCCAAACAAAGCATAGTTATTTGTTTGCTCATCTAAATAAGGGATGTTTTTTCTCTTGCACTGCAACGGACAAATGGCACGAACGAAAGATAAATACTTACAGTTGGCCCAAAATGAGACATCACTATTGTAACGTAAGTTAGTATTGTTAGTGGCCGGGCTTGCATTTATTATCGAAGTCAAGAAGTAGTTTAATTAGGTAGAGTGTATCGGACCACCTACAGAGCAACTGGATATCGTAGTGATGATACAAGCTCTCTCTTGTCATGTTAATAATGTAATACCCAGGCATTAGGTAATATGAACACAAGTGGAGTATGCAGCGCTCTCGGAGGAACAATAACTTCGTTATAGTCCAGTAGTTTTCTTTATGATTCGGGTATCATTGTAAACTTTCTCTTTCACATAGGCGTTTCATATACATATTTATAATGATGGATTTGAATTTGATTACTTGTCTTTCGATACAACTTTTAATACAATATTGTTGAAATCACAATTGGATGAATCATTTCAAAAGAAATGTTGCCAGAATTCGTAGGAAACGTCACTACTTCGCAAAACACGACACAGTAGTATTAACGCAGGTAGTCGCCCCAAACTAGCACCTGACACGTAGCTACATACATTCCCATAGAAACCAGGTAGAAGAGACGAATGAGCGTTTCTATTTCAACCATAATCATTTTATTTCATTTGACTATACTTTGCCATTAAATTAAAGTTCACGAGGACGTGTAAATGGACATTTAATAAATTAGTAATATCAAGCCTGAAGTCGTTATTTTATGCAATCCATCTTCCAAATTATGCCCGGCTGTGGTAAGGTAAACAGGGTTAACAAGGTACCCTTCCCACGGCAGCATGGCGTCAACTGAACCGACTAGAAAGTTGGAGATAATTTCATAACGTAAAGCTATCATAAACATAAACATACACCTTATGAGTTCCTATAAATATTGTTATGTCTACGTCATTAGTTACTGTCGGTTAGCATTAGGGTTGCTTAAGTGTTTGATTTATTAATAATTAGCATAAATTAATTAGTCGAATCGATACAGACTAGAGTTAATAAAGCGATGTGGGTAAGTACAGAGAAATATATTATAACCGCCTTAATGTTTGAGATTTCCACAACTATTAACATATCATAACAAATCGCCATGAGTATAGGCCATTGTTACAACGTTACTACTTAGTTAAAACAGTCAATTGTTTAGTTAGTACTTTCTTATAACAGTATTCTGCTAATTTAGTAAAGTCATAACAAATCATTATAGTTAGTTATTATTACTTCTTTCACTCGACCAATTTTTTTGAACCGTCATCGGACGTTGGCTCGTCCTCGTCTACCTGAGCGTCGAGGGCTAGGGCTAGGGCGAGGGGCGCGAGTGTGCCACATCTGTCGAACTTGTGGCGTTTATTTCAATGCTAGTGATGTTCCTTACTAAGTCAAGTTGCTGTCTGATGCCCTTATAGGTGGCTATGTAATAACACTAAGAGTTAATTAAAACAATAAACGTTCCCTGTTTATGGCTATCTCCATTTGTATCAGCAGAATCACTATCAACGTACCTGTAAGTATTTAAGGTGGCGGCATCTAATGTTGTAAGAAATACCTTCGTCTAATACGCAACCGCCGGTTACGATGCCGCGTTATATTATGATTATTGAAAACAACTTAACGCAATAAGTAGAAAATTTAATACTAGCAGGCAAAGAACCGATCCCTAAATATTGCCCTCCTAATTTTTTACTCCCCGAGGTACCTTCGTTTCTATTTTATGGCCCCTCATTTAGAAGCGTCAATAAACAAAACAAAATAAAATAGAACTTTGAACGCTTCTAGTGTCGAGGTGAACATAGCATCGGCGCACGCGCAGGTTAGAAAAAGACGCAAGTAAGCCTGCTGCCGGGGTGTCGGGCAAGTTCGGGCTCCAGTTGGTGGGGCGCCTTTCCTTCGCCGCGCCGCCCGCGCCAGTAACGAGTGCGCCGCGCAAGTAAGGCCACGCCGCTCTACTTGGCTCCGACGCCCGCGCTTTCTTAAGCTCTACTGCATCCAAGTTTATGCTTCACTCTCCCGCTTCCTAACCGGTTACAACTGTGATCTTAAGTGACACGTAGCCTGCTTTTGTGATTTAATCGTGTTCAGTGGCCAGACTGCGTCTGGTGATGAGTGACAAAATTATGTGTTCTCGGATTTTGCTATCCAGATGATTGTGATGCGATGACCATCAGGTCGATTCGGATGTAAATTGGATTTCTACCAGTGATTCATTGAACTTGGTGAGTAGTCAATTCTCCATTGGGCTATTATTTTGTTGGAAGTGTATATGTGGATATAAGTATTGGACTCGAAGCAGTGTGTGCTTGTGGGGGCGTTCGGTCGCCACAAACAAACAAAAACCCGTAGTCCCGTCGATGGCATAGAGGCACAGGGGAGAGAAGGAGAGAGCGCACATTGTTGACACTCTCTTAGCGTGCCCTTTCCACGTCGTCGACTCTACAGGCATATTGAGTTGAGCGTCACTATAATAAATATAAATTTAGAGTGGCTCTTTAGCCTTTGTATACTTTTACGAAAGGAGAGTTGTTTATTGTATGAAATTATGTAAAACTTCAATGGTGGAAAACTACCTAATGAAGACGAATTTACAAGTAATTTAGTATCTAAGTATACTTTCCTTGGCATAAACTTCTTGAAATTCTAATCTAGGTACTATTATTTACAAGCAATTCACTTCGTCAAACAATAGCGATAACTGATCTATTGTTTGCATGCTATTAAGTAAGAAAGCCGGCTAACATGACAACGTAGACAGCTTTCTTTCATATCTAATTCAAACATCATTTATCTATTCGTTCTTTTGTTTGCAATGCAAAGAGAATTCGAGATATAACGCAGAGAATGCTTCGACTACAAAGTCAGTAAGGAAGTAAGGAAGAATCCTTACTCATTTCTAAACTCGTTCCAGAAGGTGTATTTATAGACAGCTAAACAATTAGAGCTCCAATTCCTAAATTACGGTGATAATGACGTTAGTAATGAATGAAAATGACATTATCAACATCCTGGGTTGTAAATGACTCACAGCGAAGATAATGAAGTGTAGTGAGTAGATTTGAATGCAAGATGCGTCAGGCGCCAGTCAAATTGAAATTTAACCCAAGTTTACTAAGGGCGACCCAGAGGTCAATGAGATTTTCAAGGAGGACCCTGACATCAACTAGGCGTAATCTTCCTTCTAGTTATCTTTCGACTGCTGTTTGACTCTACTTTTGCGTCTAAAGAAGGTGAAGCTTAGTTTTGGTTCAATTCAAGTACTTACGTTGTAAAATCGATGCTAATATGTATTGTTAATGATATATTCAACAGTACTAGTGATTTTAGTTACGGCTAACACACCACCTGTGCCTTTACCATGAGTTTACATGACCGTACTCGCTAGCGATTCCGTAAAAAATTGTATGGGGAAAAGTAATAGAACTAAGAATCGGCATACTAAGTCGTTTACGCAGTCGCTAGCGAGTACGGTTAGCAAACTCATGGTAAAGGCACAGGCAAACAAACTCAAAGGATGAATGCTACAGTCATTTATTAAAACGAGATAAATAGCCATTCGTTAGTTAGTCCAAGTGTAAATGCACCTTCAAATAAAAGTTTAATCTCTGACAGACGGGCAGAGTCGATCCGAAGGGTTCCGTTATTATTTTATGGCACGGATTGGTTTGCAGGCACCACGAACGTTGGCTTGTGTCAAATATTTTTTGATAGAAAAATAGTGATATGAGTTAGCCAACTCATCTAAGGCTCTTAGTCTAAGGCTGCATTTTACAAAGTAAGACGTTGTACCAAAAGTTTGAAAATAAACTTGAAAACAGTACATTTTTGACATAACTTACCGACCTAAGGTCTAACGGATCTTTAAAACCGAGCCTAAAAAGGAAAATGTAAATATTTATAAACAGACTATATTTTTCCTCTACATACAAACAAGATTATGTGCATGGGTTAAACGTTACTACCTAAGTATCCATAAACACATCGCATCAGCCAACGAAAATATCATGAAGGTTCCACAAGCATAATAGCGCAATCGCAGAGGTGTATGGTAGGTATATGATAGCTAAGAAGGTACCCGATAACGAACGCTGATAAGTTGATAACCCTAGTTATGATCTGTTATTAATATCAACAACTAGTGATCGCTAATCATAATTAACAGTCCAATATTATATTATAATAGAACGAGTGTCCTGTAGCGGCGTCCCGACGCCGGTAAAATACGGAAATTCCGATAGTTATTCAGAAAAAGAACAAATAGGCATAGATAAATTTCTGTAATTTGTGCCTCTTTTACGAACACCAAAAATATTTGAAAAAGGGGTTTTAAAAATCGACAGTTCCTTTTCAGTGTCACATTATGCCGGATCAAAGCCAAGCCTAAAGTAGACTGCTAGCTAAGTTATCCGGAAAGCGTGGATACGGCACATCATCATCATCAGTTGTTCCCTCGACGCTGAGGACATAATGTCCAATTATTACTGACCAGGCTCCTCCATAGGCTCCTATCACCTTATGGATGGCCTCGTGCAGATATAGTTGTAAGGCACCAGTGATTTGGGTGCTCTATCTAGAGGGTAGTCTGCCCCGGAACCTGTGGCCCTCAACTTTTCCCGTCATAATATTTTTGTTCTGGCTATCCGACGAACATCGTGAGAACTCCCCTTTCTTCACAGTACCCGCTCCACGATGCGCCTCAGGTAAGGAGGGACTCCATGATATTGGACTAACATTGGGACCCGCATTTTCTTATTGCTTCCCGATCCGGGAAGCGAGGATTCTGTCCAACATATTCCCGGTCTCGTCCAGCAATATCATGGGCCTCCACCCGGAAGGCCGCTGGGCGATTTGCCATCCCGAGTATTGAAAAGTCTTCTAAAGGCTAAATCGCCAATAGGAATTATACTCCTATCGGCGCGCAACGCACTGTTAAGGTCAACAAAGATGCCAAGAGACTATAACATAGATGGACGTCCACGACAATGAATGGCTTAAACCTAAAAAGGTTTTCTTTTTAAAATTTTGAATATGAAGAGTTTGTATAATTATAATTTTTATTGAAGTAAAAAGGTCATGACAATTTTATACTGGCATAAAAGAAAAAAATATTAAATGTTGATTTTGAATTAAATGACGATACAATATGTCTGTCATTCATGTAAATTGTAAACATTGCAAAAAGATCTTTATTTTGTATTTTGTCAATTTTCTTGGGGTTGTGGATATATGTCGCCGACTCAAAACGTATATTTTCTCATGCTGAAGAACTTACTACAGGTTTGAGTTCAGTTATTGTTTATTTTTTTACTGTGTTATGTCAATTCGAAAACAGGAGCCAAGTCGCGTGACGTCACGCGGCCAAAGTCACGTGGTCAGCGCACAGAATTTTTTTAAATCATTTTTTAGTCCTTTTTCTTAAAAAATATGAAAAAATAAGAGTTTTATGCAACTCTCCAGCATGGGACGAATCTTATGACATACCATTTATTAAAATCGGAGCATAACTGTAGATCTGATGGGGTGTACAAACATCGGCCTCGCGTAATATATATATAGATGTATACATTTGCAGTCAGAAGAATAAGGCAGCTTACCAATGTGGCAACATCGCGGTTAGTTTACTTCCCTTACTTTGATAGTTTAATAAATGATGGTCTTATCTTGTGGCGGGATTAGCTACAGATATTGAAACTGTTTTTATTCTGTTGTAGGGCACGTCATTGAGAGAATTCTTTAAGGAAATAGATGTCCTAACCTAACCCTTTCATCACTGCACATATTTGAAATAATAATTTATGTTAGGAAAAAAATATACAAATTCCCAAATAACAAATCAATAACAACCAGAAACACTGGAAAAC
The DNA here is from genome assembly GCA_963556455.1 of Epiblema foenella. NCBI lineage: Eukaryota > Metazoa > Arthropoda > Insecta > Lepidoptera > Tortricidae > Epiblema > Epiblema foenella. The sequence goes on from OY747102.1 coordinate 15,511,934, forward strand.
TCGCTAAAAGTAGTTCTTGGGACACTATATAAAATTCTACAATACAATTCCAAAACACATTAGGTACTGAACTAACGGACTCTAAATTCTAAGTTGTTGTAAAACACGCACTTATTGTGTGTACTTGTGTTTTATATACATTGTATATCGCTTTGAATAGAATGACACCTCACCGTGTTTCTTACGCAGGTTCTTCTCGAGGCTGAGGTTTATTTTACAAACCGGTGTATAGTTTTATTTATACTCCTATAAAACCTGATCTCATGATCTGAGATAGAAGAGATAGTTACGTACAATCGTACATAGACAATTCACACTGATTTTTTTATTCCATGGAATTCCAACAGCTGTCATAATTTGATATTTCAGAGATAGCAAACATTTTTTAACTATGTAAAAGTATTACTATAGCATCAAAAATAAAATGCAAATCATGAAATTTATTGTAGGTACGTAATTCTAAACAAGTTAATCCTAAACAATAATTATAACTCGAAAGTCGAAATGTTCTTATTCGGCACTACAGCTTATTCTTTCAGTGTTCAATTTTATAACACCTTTCACATATCCGAGGTTACGGAGGCATTTAAATGATTCATGAAACATATGAATCCATGTCATTTACCAGTCGCATCACGTAGTTATCCTCTATCCCTTTTGCGTTATTTAAGGAGACACCAGATTTACTGTAACACACATTTCACGCGTGACAACGCCAGAAGCGGCAATAAATTATATGCTGATATGTAAAAATGGCGACAAACTGTCATTTATCGTGTTAGCGCGGTACTTGTAAGTTATCCCCTTACCTGAGGCAGTGAGAAATATTTATACTGGTCGACAAAGAAAGAACCGCAGCTTCCCGAGTCGCGACCGCGTGGGATAGCACCACGGCCACGCCGCAAGCTCAAATGTCAACCACGGCGCTGCGTAATTGCAGACGTATCTTGTTTATACCTTAAATAGGCTTGTAAATATAACCCTGCCGTGTCCAGAAGTCAATTTCTTCACGCTGACCATCAAGTTTCCATCCAATAAAACCCCTAACACTAAACTGTGCAAGTTGGTAAATAAAACCCAAGATATCTGCCATTAGTAGTTACTAAACCAACCCTTCCCATGAAATATTCATCCGAATTCCTTCTTTGCATTTTTATATGTTTCTTATTTCGTATTCGAAGTGCGCGACATCATATTTATTACTTTTGCTATATCGGTCTGTAACAGATGTTTGCTTCAATTTAAGTTCATTCTAACACGAACTTAATTTTCAGTGCGCAGGTTGCAATGTTGAGCGTACTTAACCAATATCGATGATGCAAAAGATTGCTTCGTAACATAATTTATTAGAGTAACGACGCTATTACCTTCCGCTCGATAACCGCTCGTTTGTTTAGCGCAGTAATTGTGCCGCCAGATCCAGCGCCGATAAATTGTAGGTTCACAGACGCAATATATGTCGAACCGGCAGCAGAATTCGCGTTAACGAGGCGCACCTGTCCTGTTAAACAATTTACGACAATGCAACAATCGGGTTGGAACAGAGGATTAGAGCCCAATATTATTATCTTATAACGCCGCTGCGCCTTGCGCTTGCACCATCCCACTCAATCCTTTGAGACCGCATCTGTGCACTGAGTGACGCCTTCTGTTATTCACAACCAAATCACAACCCTTTTAGTTACAAAGCTATTCACAATTGTTTAAGCAAATGTTAATTTAATGCAATTTTATGTAATGTGATATACGCTTTGTTTCTTTCTCTAATGTGTACAGACACATTTTAATGTATTTATATTTCCATAAGAATCACTCGACACGTACTTGATCGTTTTTCTCTCTCTAACCATTAACGACAAACGTGATGTGAAGTTTAAAGCGCTGCACTCATAACCCGCATGGTTGGCTTGAATCTAAAAGTCGTTGTGAGAGTTAAATACCTACATGAGTAGAATTTATCTTCCTGAAATAGGTCATCAAATAATAACTGCATAATGTATCTCAGTATATCTAATGAAAAAAAGTACATAACTACTTGACTAGAGTTACGCCGGTGGTGCGTGTTTTCGGCATTTTTTCCAAATAGATATTATGTAAATTTGCTACGTACAATAATGAAAAGTTTATGAACACTTGTTTTTAATTTTGCGTACCAAAACTACCTCAGAGGTTCTCTCATACAAAACTTAGGGTGTGTCAGGTCTATCACACATAAATGTAGAGTAATAAATAGTTTATCTATATTCAAAATTTGATTCCATGCACTCCCGACAACACCCTTCGTAACTGCTTGTCAATTTAATATCAGGTATGTACTTTTTATGGTTCCGTATCTCAAAAGGAAAAAAAACGGAACCCTTATAGAATCACTTTGTTGTCCGTCTGTCTGTCTGTTTGTCAGGAACGCGTTGAAGTATCGAGTTATAATTAACACCATATACAGTCCCTAAAGCTGTGAGAAAAAGATACGGCCGCGCAAAAAACTTACATTTCGACACTCAAGGGAATCAAAATTTATAGGGTACTTCCCGTTGTCCTAGAATTATAAAATTTGGCGAGTAGTATCGCCTTATACTACAAATACAGGGAAAAATCTGAAAACTATACATTTGTAATGCAATCCTATATGTAATGCAATGCAATAATATAAAAATAAAAAATATCCTACTTGATAAAATAAATAAATATATATATATATATATATATATAATATTATAAATGCGAAAGTTAGGATGTTTGTTACTCAATCACGCAAAAACGGCTGAATGGATTATGATGAAACTTGGTATACATAGTTTTAGCCTGGATTAACATATAGGATACTTCTTACCATCCATAATTGATGCTTTCGGGGGTGGGAGTTGAATCTATGAACCAGACCAGAGCCATATAGATATTTACAATGCCTGCTGCCGTAGTCCGTGCGCAAAATTCGTCTCAGATGAACCAGTATAAGCCTGACCTCCGAATATGTACATATTTGTCACGAATCTCACTGTCAAGATATAATAAGGACGTATTATTTGACAAAGTAATTGGCATTGGCGTGTCATTTTATACCGATAACATTCGGTAAAGTTGAAGCTAATTAAAAAGATTTTCGCATTATTTACTTTACGATCGTTGTTATAAATTGAGAGATTTCTCTTCTACTTGATTATGATGAGCATTTATTATTATTTATTTATGACAAATTTAGTTGAAATATCTGTGACCAAAGAGTAAAGTAAATATAATATTACCTAGCCGCGATTAGAGGTGACAGTTTTTTCATACACTTACATCAGTGTATATGAAATTACAGCTATTCCGAGTGTAAACTAATTCCGGTCTTGTAATAGGTATCTGTGACTCTGGCATTACGAGTACAAGAGACTCGTGAATGATCGCAAAGCGACTTATGTCAATCAAACTCAAAGCATTTCAAAGCAGCCTAACCTAACGTTCTAGCAATTATATGCATAATCGCAAGAAAAACAAAAGATTTGAGTTACTTCATATAGTGACCAGCCTCTAAAGCGCTTGCGATATACCTAAGCCAAAACTTGCTGACACATCGAGCCGTAATAATTCTAATGTTTAAATAAATTGCGCTTTGAAATAAGCCTACCGTACTATACTATAGTTGTTAAGAATTCGGGGTCAACTAAATGTATGGAGTTGTGAAATTGCTTAGTAATTAAGTACTGTCACCTGCATCATTATTATTAAAATGTTGGCAACCTTTGACATGATTTATAGTTTAAAATAATAGGTAGCTCATTGGCTATCAGGATCTTTTACCATGAAATTGCAAGTATTTTTCAAAGTTTCCATATGTTTAGTTCGATTGGTGGTGTTTTTCTTTTTTAACGTTTTTTTAAACTACAATTTAAACTTCTTTTTAGGGTTCCGTACCAAAATGGTAAAAAAGGAACCCTTATGGTTTCACTTTGTTTGTCTGTCTGTCACATTGCTAAATATTTCAAGAACTACCTTATGCTATCGATTTGAAATTTGGAATAGTTATAAAGACGGCTAACGTAGATACTTAGAACACGACTTTTTTTTCTGTAAAAAATGACAGATAATAGGTGGTTCAAAATTGGAATGTCTAGTGATTATGACAAGTGGGGAGTCATATGAAATGGCTTGAATTGTATATTCTGAAATATTTTTTTTTTTACATTGAGACATTTTTGTTTTATGTTATTTACCAAGGAAAAAATATGGAATTATTACATAACATTGAAATCAATGTATATTTTACAGGAAAAATATAACTATAACTCTGTCTAGTTTTTCTTTTTTTTATCATCAAAAAACATTTCTATACTAAGTTTGTAATTTAATCACCTTTGCATGTATTTTTGTTTTAGAAATTCCTACGAGACTGTGCTGAAAGTACCTTCTTTTAAATAAAGAAAAAAAATTGAAATCGGTTAACGTGATAAAGAATTATCCTTGAAACCCACCATACATACTAATTTATTCAGTCGCTTAAATTTGTAACAAAAGTCGCCCATAGATGGTGCTGTATCCATGGCGTTCAATTTCTACACCATGTTGTTGAGATTTTCCTGAATTAATAGGGTTGGAACCGGAACACATCTGTATACGGAACCCTCGGTGCGAGAGTCCGGCTCGCACTTAACCGGTTTTTTTAAAACTCAAATAACTTAAAAACCACTGAATTTAGACTCCCGGTTGACTGGGTCAAAATCATTGCTAATTAGCTCTAGTACGAGTATAACCCCCTTCACGGAATAGATCGGATTACTGTTATAAGTTTGTAATTTAACCACCTTTGCATATATTTTTGATTTGTAAACTCCTACGAGTCCTACGGGACTATACTGAAAATACCACTCAAATAAAAAAAGTGAAATCCTTTCTTGAAAAACTAACATTCAGGCGTTATTCAGGCTCTCAAATTAGTAACAAAATGCGCCGATAGATGGCGCTGTATCCGCGGCGTTCCGTTTGTATATCGCGCTATTAAGATTTATACTTTAACTACAAAAATCCGTTATTGTATGTCGTAAGTACGTTCTAAGAAGTTCACATCAAAAGTGAGATTGACCCTAACTGAATTGATGAACATGAATCGTAATTCATGAAGTTTAACTTTTTAGTTTTATACAATTTAAAAACATAACAAAGTGAATAGCAATAAACTGTATCGAAGTATGAAAGGCAGATTAAAACTCTAAATACGAGAACTATGGATATAACAAAACGGGTATAGTGAACCGATCACTGCCGGTGCTACCAGATAATCGAGTTTTGCTTCTCACAATCACGAGACAGGTTAGCATGGACGAGAATAGTTAAATATGAAAAAAGTAGAATGCGAATCCTGACAAACGGGAGGATGCATACCTCCTGCGTGCGTTGCACCCCGCACCGTGAGAGCGCCGGACCTCGCCTCGAGCTGCACTGAGTACGGCTGGCGACATCCACTGCGTTATTACCAGCTTTTATTTTTTCTTATTCACTCAATTTCCATATTGACGATGAATAAAACCTTAAAATAGTGTGAGAAACATACTTGATCATGATCATTCATTAAACACATGTTTGCAACTGCCACAGAAGTGATTAAACTGTTATCTGAATTCTGATAAAATAAATATGTAGTACTACCGAGGTACGAATGGATACACGCTTTTAATTTGCAAATGAGATAATTAACAACGAGGTCACGTAATTATTCTGCTTTAAGCAGTTTTTTTTTAAGGAGTGTTATGATTAACTGCAGGCGTATCACGTAAATGTATGTACGGTAGATAGATTTTACTGTCAATTTTGAAGTATATAGAAATGTATGAGCTGACAATTAAAATTTGACAGTAAAATCTACGTAACGGTAGTACAAAAGTTCGGGATTACCCCGCTGGTTACATTTCCGGTGTTCCACGAATATGGTGCTGCTTTATACCACGCATGTTGAGAGATAAAAATCACAATCCAAGATTATAAATCAATCCGCAGTTGCGTCCGCCGTTCTAATTTCAAAACAATTTAACAGATTTGGCTCGGCAGTCTCGGCCATTGATTTTATTTTACAAAAATGAAATCTCATGTGCAGCACTGCTAGCAATACCGTAGCGATTTTCCATTATCGAAAAATATTATACTCAAATTAAAAAACCCAGTCGATCACGTCTGTTTACCAAAACAATTTTTTGACCAATTGAATAACCACTTTCCTTTATTTTTTTATCTACATAATGTTTCCAATAAAAAACATGTTAACCTACTGTCAATTTTATATCATCAAGGATCATGATCCTTTTATAATTTTATTAATTAGTTAAAAAAAAAAAACATTACCTACAATTAAATATTTATCTCCTAAGATATATTTATTAAACAAGTATATTATATTTATACGAAGTTCCACATAACATTAGAATTTTAACTTTTCTTCTATTATCTAGGGATTCTAGGATATTAAAAGGAAATGTTGTACTAACTATGCATATGTAGTTTTACTTATTTCGACCATTAATTACTTTTCATGCATAACACTAACATAATTTTTAGGTCTCAAAGAAGTTTTCCATGAAATCGCAGGACGATTATTTTTTCTATATTTACATGGAATATACTTTGTTCCAATACCTATTTACTCACGTCCACGATACATACCTATTAGAATTACATATATTATTGCAAGCAATGCCTACTACTTAGGCACATTCGTCATAATCCTATCGCATTATACTCATTACCGTCAGATGTCTGTCTAATGGACACTGAGTGGTACCTACATTTGATTGGAAATAATGTCATGTATTATGTGTTGTTACAGAGGGCACGGAAGAAGATGGCGTGTGTAGAGAGGACGAGATAGGCTGTCGGCAAAATGGCCGTAGCCCGGGCGGTGCTGTTGCTGCTGGCGTCCACAGCACAGGCGTGGATGCCCGATGCCAACGCGCGTATACATCTCAAATATGGTAAGTGTGTGATATAGTAGTTATAGGTTGCTAACCCATCGCCCACAACACACTTCAACCCGGTTCCCATACCCGACAACCATGGGAAGAAGGGGTAGTGTATGGTGTTGTTCTAACGCGGCACCATACGAGCACATTTTTCTTTCTTTAAACCTATGTTAAAGTGGCATTGGAATTAAATTTAATGTACTCTGCCTACTGCTTTCAAACCCAAGAAGGAGTCATGGGCCGTTTATTTATCACGTAATTATGGCCAGTTTTAGGACCACTTTTCGTGATGTCAATTATTAAAATTACTTGATGGCATCAACAAAATCTACTCGCAGAGTAAGTATTATTTATATCTTGATACCGAGTAAAACTCGCCACCCAACATTCAGCAACAACTGGACAACTTTATTCCATTGTAACTTCCCGTTTATAAAACGTATCGTCACTAAAAACCGTCAGTTGCACCATATTTCCCTGATCACGCTATCGAATTTATAATTCTCAATTACACAGCAGGTGTAAGGACCTAACAAAGCGTGTCATATTGATACGTGAGAATTTCTCAACCAACGGTTATGAAATCGGTAATTCTCATTGTTGATAATCGCTTTACAATGAGGGCATTGTTCGTTTGATCCCATTGAAATTGGGGCTTACTAAAAAATATCTACCTATACTCGTACCTACAATGCCTGCAAAATAATATTGTTAAAGCCAAGAAATTTTACAGATTGCTTAACAGGTAAATAATACCTACAGCCCAGTATCAGTGTTGGACAAAAATTGTATTACAAATTAACAATTACAAAATGTAACTTCAATTACAATTAAATAATAATAGCCCTTTCAATTAAAAATTACATTTACAAAATGTAAAACGGCTATCTACACTCGTACCTACAATGCCTGCAACGCAAAATTGTTAAAGCCAAGAAATTTCACGCATTGCTTAATATGTGAATAATATCTACCCTAGGAGCCTAATCAGTGTTGGGCAAAAAGTACCAAATTGAATTACAAATTGACAATTACAAAATGTAATTTCAATTACCTACAAATTACAATGAAATACTAATTGGGCGGATCAACTATTTTTTGTATCGAATTAACTTTTTTCGTCTAAGAATAAACATTGATTTTCATATAAAATAATAACGATAATTGATATATATATACTTCCTCTTTATAATTATAAAGAGAGCATTCAAAACCTTGTACATTCAAACGAAATAAAATCGCATGTTTGAACTTGAATGTTCTGTATACTGGGTAACGGATAAGAGATATTGGATTTCATTTATAAAAAAACCGGTCAAGTACGAGTCCAACTCGCGGGCCGAGGGTTCGGTACGTTACTTAGTATGTATGGTGGATTTTCAATGATAATTCTTTATCACGTAAGCTGATTTCAATTTTTTGTCTTTAGTTGAAAGAAGGTACTTTAAACATAATCGCGTAGGAATTTATAAAACAAAAATTCATGCAAAGGTGAATAAATTACAAGGTTAATATAAAAATGTTTATTGATGATAAAAAACTAGATAGAGCTATAGTTATATTTTTCCTGTGAAACACACATTGATATCAATGTTATTTAATAAGTTCCTTGGTAAACTTCGGAAATAAGGGAGGAACGGTATTTTTTTAAATCGGATTTATGTAAATCGAAAATAACTCACGTAAAAAAATGTTTCAGATGTGCAACTCAAGTCATATGACACCCCACTTGATATATTCACTACATTTTCAGATTTTGAACCACCTATTATCTTCCATTTTTTACAGAAATTTTATAAATATATTAAACACAAACATGTTATATGCATCTAGGTTACCCTTCTTTATAACTGTTCCAAATTTCGAATCGATAGCATAAGTAGTTCTTAAGATATTTCGCGATGTGACAGACAAAGTGAACCCATAAGAGTTCCTTTTTTACCATTTTGGTACGGAACCCTAAAAAGGATGTAATGAAAAACAAGTGAATGAAATGAAATCATTTATTCTTCAATTTAGGCATATTACATGCACTTATGAATGTCAAAAAACTACCACCGGTTCATAAAATAAACCTCTGCCTCGAGAAAAACCGGCGTAAGAAACTCAGCGAGGTGTAATTTTTTCAAAACAATGTACAATGTATATAAAATAACAGTATCATAATACTACAGAATTAAAACGCTACAATATAAATCATACTTTTTTTTTTCAATTTTTTGGACAAAATATTTCTGTGTTAGATTACTTGTGCGGGACGCTATCACTGCCAAGCATCCCTATCCATGATGTAATCGTTTATCTTTACAAATAAATAAATCTATACACCGGTTTGTAAAATAAACCTCAGCCTCGAGAAGAACCGGCGTAAGAAACACGGCGAGGTGTCATTTTATTCAAAGCGATGTACAATGTTATTTAAAACACAATACTGCACTGTAAATAAGTGTTTGTTTTACGACAGATTTAAATTTAGAATCCGTAAGTTCAGTAATATGTCATGGAATTTTATTTTAGAATTTAATACAATTTCCCAGAACGACTGTTTCGCCTTTACTAGTCTGTAAAAAGTTATTTTGAGTTTCCCAGTATTTCTGGTAGTCATTAATTTATCAGTGTTCGTTGGAAAATTGTATAAATTTTTCCTAACATACACGATTATTTCAAATATGTACAACGACAGCAGGGTTAGGATATCTATTTCCTTAAAGATTTCTCTCAATGACTCAAAGTTTAATCAGTAAAAAGTAAATATAATATCACTTGAGACAGCTATTACGAGAATATATTGAGTACAATATTTGTAGCTTCAGACATATTATTAGACTTTAAAAAGTTGGTAACCTATTGCAATCCGCTGGGACACAACTGTCAGCCAGGAGACTAAACCTGGTACTCTAAAGACATAATAACCTGAATAAAACACATAATTCTAGTAAAATATATAGTAAGTTATAAGGTATACATTAATAACTTGATCTATCGACGAACAAGCTGTTCATTAACAACAAATTGCACGTATATCATTTTGATTAATTAAGAAAATAATTTTAAAAGGTCGCAATTTCGTTACTCTAGAGAATGTGAGCCAAGGGACATTTACACGCTTTTGGGTTATCTTCATTAAAAATATTAAATTTCTACAAAAAACTTGTATCTGAGACCTAAGCGTAAGCGTAATAAGTATTCAATTACTTTAGAAACCTATAAACTGATCAAGATTCCCTTATGACCCAGTTGACCCACAATTAAAACACGTTGTCACTCGTGGAGTCACGGACGAAAAGACCGAGCCAATTCAAATTTTTGGCAAAAGCGGAAGCGATTATATAATTTACAGATCCAGTTCCTATTGGATTGCGAGTGAATAGGCTGTTTGCCTCGCACTTAGCCGTATTCTATATCTTGTGACTCAGCAGACAGTCGTTTTAGTGTGGAGGTAGGGACAAATACGAGAAAAATAATTTCTATACCTAAAATAGATACTTGCGCGCACATTTAACAAAATTTAAATGTAAGGTGATGTGTTCTGACTAATATGTGTAATCAAAAGTAACAAGGATTTTTTTAGGATATCGATTAACAGTTGATTGTTATGCCTTGAGGACAGTAATATTAACATGGCAAGCAAATATTGTCGCCTGGGGTCACAATTTTTTTCTCGATAAAAATGTCAATTTAATTTTAATAAACATTAGCAAACATCATAGTGAGTTCTGATTTTTGATAATGTACTTGAAAGTCGGTAACAGATAAGATAAACCCTTTTAATTTAACCGAAGTAACTTGGACACAATATTTCGACAGAAAATAGTTGATCCGCCCAATTGAACTTTCAATTAACAATTACAAAATGTAATTGGTAATTGGATGAATACTTACATTTTATATAGTGTGTAATCCATTATTTAATTACCAATAACTTTTATTTAACAAAATATGCTTGATCATTTTTAGTACCCAAATCAGCTTAAATAATATAAATGAGCTTTTGAAATTAGATTTTAACCCTACAGTATATGACTTTTAATTGAAAACTTGATACATCATTCAAATTCTTTTGCCCTGTAATGTATCTACATACTAGGATGCTGCATATTTCTCTTTAGAACAGCCATGTAAATTGACTCCTCTTTTTGTGCCCTAAAAAAGGTTAACATAAAATAATTGAGTAATTGAATTACTAATTCAAATTACTCAGTAATTTCAATCACTACTAATTGAATTAAATGTAATTCAATTAGAAATCTAACTACAAAAGTAATTAATTACGCCCAACACTGTCTAGTACCTACTTATTAAAAGTTAAGCTTTTACTTCGTTGTATTTATGGATAAAAAGCTTATTTTTCTTGATGGGCAATGAATACTTATAAAGTTAATTTGATGAGTGCTGGACTATGTACGCAGTACGCACAACGCTAGTAGTGGAAAGGAAAGCTGTCACGAAACCTAACTGACAGCGTAATGTAGCGGTCGGGTAATGCGAGGCCACAAATCGCAGGTCATGCTTGCTCATTCCTCTAGTACCATTCATACGACGACTATTAATTTCATACTAAATCGTAACTCCATTAAGTCAATGACTTGGTATAAACTAAGTTATTATCGATTTGTTACAGGCGATGAAACTTCAGAACAGTTCGTCGGCGATGCGGCAGCGCCAGACCACTTCCGTATTCTAGATAAAGACGACTTCTCTATCATCGTCGGTGGCAGGTAAACTTTAAACCATTGATGCCAAAGAACTATGTAAACCTACAGTCGGCTACAAAGGGCGGCATGTGAGGCTTACTGTACCAATCTCCGGGCAACGACCTAACGTTGTAGTGTTCCTAGTGGAGCGTGACGCTCGATTAATAACATAGTTCCTGCATCTTTCTCTCAAATCGGCAACGCGTTAATGATATTTCCAGCCGAGCGATCCCCATTAGACATACCTACTTTGTTTGCAAGCCTCGTAACGAACGAAAAAAAAGAAAACAACTTCTATTTTCCGCATAAGCCAGAAGCTTTATATTTATCCGAGCTCTAAACGTGATGATTACCAAGTAAAACAGAATTAGCATCGAATAGCCTAATTTCCATAAAAGATGGTACGCCGAGAATGCTAAGTTGTATTTGGGCAGGTGTGCACCGCGTCGTCTCCGCGCGTCGACCCGCGACTGCTCCAAACGAAACGCACCAGGCTTGCATATTTAATTGTCGCCACTAATTTAGCCAATTTTGTTCCAGAAACACTGTCTACAACCTCAGCCTCTACGACTTGTCGGAGAATTTAGATCAGGTAATGTTTATTCATTATTAATTTGCATGTAAAAGGACATTCTTTGGAGAAATGCTATTCTTTAAGTAAGCGTTTAAATGTATGTTTTTATCTCAGTGAAATGCATTTTTATAAAAACGTCTGTTAGGTATGCAAGGCTGTATTAAAATACATCCGGAGGATATTGAGGTTAGTATTTCAACTGCGATATGTTCGATAATCTACGGGACTGGTAGTCACAAATAAATAGCACAAGGCCGGGACGCTATCGGTACAATAGCATTTGATTTTGATGTAGACAACAACCAGACGTGTGTTACTAGTTACTACACGGTAGCTCGAATGGCTCGGCAATTTGATATTTGCTAAGCCAGATAGATAAGGGTTATTAGAGCTCCGTGTCATAACGGAAAAAAAATCTTATTAACAATTTTAAAAACACGTTCATTTTTAAAACATGCATTATATATACCCATTCTAATAAATTACATTTATTTACTTGCTAATGTGCTTGTCCGCATTTCATGTGACACGTATACTTAACTTTAATAAATAATAACTAAATAACTTTACAGACAACTAAAGTATTATTTTGATGTACTGCCAATAAGCGGCTTAAATCGGTGAAAAATACAAAATAATTGATTAGTCTAATTACGGAAACGGAACCCACAGTTCAATAGAAAGTCGCACTCGGTTCGTCGCATCGTCGGTGCTGCGGTCGGCGACCCGCCGGCGCAGTCGCCGCCGAATCCGAAAGCCCCGTATCGCGCACTACTACAGGTTTTATGTATCTAATCTTGCGCAAACAACTTTACATCGGTTCCCCGTTGCTTGGTGCACTCTTTGTTTATTCTTAGTTACGACCCATTTCGCCCGGTGCACTGTTTATTTTGTAAATCGGGTAAGATAATTTACTTAAATAAAAATTTTGCTTTGAAACCATACACTAAATTGTCGTTGAAAGTCATCCGGCAACCAGGACCGACGACTTCCGGTACCGAAACTGAAGAATAAATTATGTAATGTTTAAACTGTAGTCTTCTTTGGTAGTAAATATTTGTAAAGTAATAGTATACTTTTTACATTCATACATCCGCGCGACGTGATATAAATTCATAATTTTCCAACGTGATGTCGGTGAGATTTGAATTTATATCATTCAATGCACAGCCACCAATTGGAGCGTAACTACCTATAATAATCTGCTAGGGGATGACTGAGAATGATAACCGAGAGCGCAGCTTGGCAATTCATAATTCAAGCGGGCAACGATTAATGGCATCACAATGTGCGCATGAAACAAAAATACTACGCCGACGGTACTCGTACTCGTAGGGCGGCTCGAGGGTGTTTGGCGAGCTGCCATCCGCCCGATATTGCTTCAGCACAGCAAAATTCAATCGAATTTTCTATTAATTCGTTTTCCGGTAACGTCTTTGTAACTTGTACACAGTACAATCTTCATAAAAAGTTACTGACCTAACTTGAGTTTAATTTTTTTTTTTAACCGCCCAAGTGCGTGTCGGGCCACGCGCAATGTAGGGTTCGGTAGTGCCACCCGTTACATTATAATAGTAATACTTTATTGCTCTTATGTTGGCATAGCAGATCTTAAATATACTATTTTAAGGCAAGGCCCATTCAGAGATCTGACGAAAACACTGAAGTTTGAGCTTCCAGTGTGAAGAAGTAATTGTAAAATTGCACTACACAAAAATTACTGGGGACTGAAAAAGTAACAAAATAACCGAACAAAATATTGAAAATCGCCTTGGTAACACTGTCAAAAGATTCTAAATATCATCGTAAACACATATACCTTCTCCGTTCCGTCGTGGGTAAAAATAAACTTTCATGCTGCAGATCTCGTAATAATCAACGACAGTGATATGTTTTTTTATTGTTCTAACAAAATAACCGGATATATTTTTTATAAGTACTAAATATTTCCGAAAATACGCGCAGAGCTTTTGTAGATGGTTAATTGCAAACTCACACGCGTTAGAGGGGATAATTTGCAATGGAATGGGCTTTCCTTTAGTACTTGTAAGGTACATTTCATATGTTCGGCTATTACTCGTTATCTAGCAATGTCTATACTTAGGTGTCATAATAGTTATCCTTTAAATTAATTACATGTAATTATTACTTCCATGTTTTTTTTCTAATTCAATACAGTACGAGTAGTCACCGTTTAGCTGAGCTAGGAGGAATCCGACTGCCTGGATGAATCAAAACATAGTTTTAGAAGACCCTCAATATTTCGAAAGAGCTATCCAACTATAACGAGCTAAACAAATGCATCCCCACTTTACGTGTAGGGCAGGGGAGGTACCTTAAAAAATATATATATAAAAAATAACAATAAATATTATTATGCATGTATGTTTGATATTGTACATGTATGTATGCCCAATTGCAGCTTTATACTACTGAGCCAAGCCGCGGACGGATGAACGGACGGACGGACGTGGCGAAAGTATATAAGGGTTCATTGTTTACTACGAAGATCTTAAAACGAAGTATAAAAAGAAAGATAATGACAGCATAGTTCAATTTGGATTTCTGGCTTCAATTGCGTACCTATATACCTCCGTGAAGTATTAAATCGGTTTTGTGTGTAAATCAGAAACCTTGAAAAACACTTTATATAACCAGTCACATATTAAATCTAGCCCTATCGTTGAATAATTCACATGTGACGCCGTGTCCGTCCGTTCACTCGGATCCCGAATACTAATGGCTAAGACTATTAAACTTTTTTTATATTTGTAACCTGCATCGTTGTAGGAGCTTGATGTTAGTGATATACAATTTTAAATCTCCAGTACGCTATTAAAAAGCACTATAAGGAACCTAAATTCAACTAATTTAATATTAAAACCTAATGGGATATCTTACGACGCTGCGGCAACGGGACTCTAAAGTAGGTACTAGCATATGCGCGACTAGAATTCTCGAACTAAAGTGCAATACCTTGTAACTGGCAAGTAGAAAGATACCTTGTCTCAGAGAATTATTAATAGGAAACTAACTGCCCACGTGCCGTTAGCCACTTTCAAGCTATAAACTCATACTTAGTAGGTAACAGTAATAGTTAAGTTGCTGCTCGAGTAACATCCAATATTGGATACCCAGTTAGAACATTATCAGAGCTCCCGACGATACGCCGAGTGAAGAGAGAGGAAGTGACCATTTGTCTCTCGCTGACAACAAAATACAACGGATCCTCAATTCAAAAGAGGACCGGTGGTGCGCTTCTGATTGATTTGGAAACGCAAGTTTCCATAGGCTACG
Source organism: Epiblema foenella (assembly GCA_963556455.1). Classification (NCBI taxonomy): domain Eukaryota; kingdom Metazoa; phylum Arthropoda; class Insecta; order Lepidoptera; family Tortricidae; genus Epiblema; species Epiblema foenella. The sequence goes on from OY747102.1 coordinate 15,527,428, forward strand.
GTATCTTCTTGTTTATACGATCTGCCACGGTTACGTTTTACGGTCCGGTCCGGTTACGATTTTCCACCGTCGGCCGTAGTAATTAAGAATATATATTTGTCCTAAAAAACATGTTTGCGATAAGTTTGCAGCTGACATTTGATTGCGCACGACACAATAAGCTGCTGTCACTTTACAACTCTAACTGTTACGAAACGAGCTCATGCTCTTAACAAAATGTGCAAATGAGCCAAAACAGAGCATGTATTTAATTTAATATATCAAGTCGTATTGACACACCACCTACTGTGAGAGTTTCATTTCATTCTCTATTTCAACACAGTTTTTGTTATCTACGATCTTTATGTTTGTTCGCAGCGTCTAGAATGGAATTCGACAGATGCTCATATGGAACTATGTCAAGTAAAAGGAAAATCATTAGACGAATGCCAGAACTACCCGCGGGTGGCCGCCAGATCCCACGGGCGTCTGATGGTCTGCGGCACTAACGCGTTCAAGCCGCTCTGCCGGCGGTACGCCAGGCACCCGCCGACCCAACACTTGGAAGAGTTCGACGGCACCGGCCGCTGTCCTTACGACCCGCAACACAATTCGACCGCCATATTTGCCGGTAAGCAACAAAAGCCATTCTATTTCCCTTTTAAATGTCAATGATGAGCCCAACCTTTGTGATTCGTACAATTTCCTGACTGCGGCGTGATCACACATAGCAATGATCATCTAAGGAGAAGGCACGAAAACGCCGCGCCACCCAGTGAGGGGTTGCGCCGAACACGACGCGACGCCGCGATATGAATCAATTTATAGCCTTTACAGTTAGTCCTTCCTATCCAACCCGCATTTGATGCCGTTATATTCTGAAATTGTTGTGATAATCTGTAAATATAATAACACTGTAATAAGTAAGTAGTACAACGATTACGTGCAGTCTTCAAAACCACAATTCAAATTACAGCTAAACCTAATGACAGTAAGTTCGAGTAATGTACAGACACGAATGGGATGAAGAAACCGCATAATTAGGTGCACGATTCCTTATTTGACTCTTACCTATCCATTAATGGACTTCATTGTAATTTGCATAAAACTTTGAAACAGCTGAATGTGTAACGTACATACTTTCACTATTTTTACGACACAACATGAGCCTGGTACTTGGCTTTGGCATTTATCTGTCGAGCTTAAGTTTACACAGCGACTTAACTAATAAAGGTAGATAATGTTAAAGTATGTCATAAAATAAACGTGTTGTCGTAATACTCATATAACCCAGTCCTTTATTAGTTAAGTCGCTATGTAAACTTTCGAGGTTTTGCTTTCTCGACTGGGTTAATAAAGTACGTAACCAGAACCAGATACATTTCAGTAATTCCACGAGGGCACTTATGTTAAACTTCTCATTATGTTACCTACGTATAGCAAGTTTATCTCAAAAAGCACGCTGCTTTACACATTAGTGTACATAAACATTATTTAACGTATTTTATGAATTCAGTGTTAGTGTAACGAGCATGTTCCCACACAGGTAAATCTATCCACTTTTATGAAATAAGACATCTATCTGCGGTAATCGATGGGATGGAATTACGAGTATATTTGAGTCTAAAATTAACGTAGGTACCAAGTACTGCAGGTTTTCTCAACCAAAATTGTTCGAATAAACAATAAGATGAATATTTGCGGTTTCCAGACGGCCAACTGTATACCGCGACGGCAGCAGACTTCTCCGGCACGGACCCGTTGATCTACCGTGAGCCCGTGCGCACGGAGCGCTCCGACCTGCGCCTGCTCAACGACCCCTCGTTCGTTGGCGCAGTCGCATCTACCAGCCACGTCTACTTTTTCTATCGCGAAACCGCGGTTGAATACATGAACTGTGGCAAGGTAAATACGAAACTATATTTTATTACGTGTCGATTCTTAAATTATACCTATCTCGTTTAATGCTGTAATGCTCAAAGAGTAATGTGAGGTTAGCTCAACGGTAATCACGGCGGTTAACTACTCGTAATGCGTCAAATTACTATACCTACATGTTTTTAACTGTCACCATTCGCTTCGCTAAGCTTAATTGTTTATTTCTGCTGCAGTCGGTGTATTCGAGGGTAGCCAGAGTATGTCTAAAGGATAAAGGTGGCCCACACACATTTAGCGACCGGTGGACGTCGTTCATGAAGACCCGTCTCAATTGTTCAATGCCTGGGGAATATCCATTTTATTTCGATGAAATTCGTAAGTATTATTTGTACTCGAATATATTTTATGAATGTAACATTTACGACGGATGCATAAATTACGTATGTTAATTATTTCAGAGGCGACGACAGAGTTAATTAACGGAATATATGGAAGTGGCAGTAGCAGGAATGATATAATTTATGCAGTATTTACTACCCCGCAAAATGCTATAGGAGGCTCGGCTGTTTGCGCCTTCGCTATGAGAGATATTTTAGACGCATTTGAGGGGCCATTTAAAGGCCAAGAAAGCATGAACTCTAATTGGCTGCCATTAGAAAAAGACAAAGTTCCAGATCCTAGACCGGGCGCGTGCGTTGAAGACAGCCGGACACTATCCGATTCGGGAGTGAATTTCATCAAGACACATCCACTGATGGACAAGTCAGTTTCATCGTTCCTCCAGAAGCCAATATTGACAAGAGTTAGTTTACAGTATAGGTTCTCAGCTATCGCTGTCCACCCTCAAGTACAAGCCATGAATGGTAACAAATACGACGTCATATACGTCGGGACCGACGACGGTAGAGTAATAAAAGCAGTCAACGTTGCAGCCAACGATGGCGTTTTCGATTCGAGTACTGACGAGTACAGTAGAAACCCCGTAAGGACGGCTGTGATCTCCGAGGTGCAAGTTCTTCCTCAAGGCGTCCCCATTAAACAGATGCACGTGGCACTTACTACGGAGAAATTAATTATAGCGTCCGGTGACATCATTAAAGCCGTATCACTGTCACACTGTGGCAACGTGCAGTCGTGCAGGTATAGTAGCATTTTATTGTTTACTCCCGAGTATGTTTGTACAATTCGCATCTTATCAATTACTAGGAACAAAGTAAACATAATAAGCGATAAGTCACCTGCCGCACCTATTTTAGTGATTATATTTTGTTAAATTCCAGGGAATGTGTGACGCTGCAAGATCCTCACTGTGCCTGGGACTCCAAGCAACAACAATGCGCATGGGTCGGAAACAGACAATTTCCGAACCCAGAAAGATTCCTACAAAATGTAGAGAACGGAAAGACTGAAATATGTAATAAACTACCCGCCCTTTTACCAAGCGACCGACATAGTAATAGAAATCCGGGCACTAAAAAACCCGTGTTATCTGAACCCGACACACGTAAGACTGATGATATTCAAAATGAAATACTAATAGAAGTTGTAGAAACAAACGTTCTATCTGAAGAGAAAGTTAACAAGCACGAAACAGGTAAATGATTAAGAACAATATTTAAGAATTGCACAATAAATAAATATTTTGGGTCAATAAAGAAAATAACATCGCCTCAAAACAAAATAGCAATAGTTTTCATTTGTCTACAGACTCGCTGACAGTGGCAGCGGCCGACGGCAATATCTACAGCGCCCAGGCGCTGATGACAGCCGTAGTGGCTTCCTGCCTCGTCACCCTCATGGTGGGCTTCGTCATCGGCTACCTCTTCTCCCGGCGATTTCGGCACCCATTTTTTACCGATACCTCACCGTTCAATGAACAACACAATCATTTAAACAGGTAATTAGAAATATTCATTTTGTTACTAACATTTAATTTGATTATTTGTTAGCAAAAAATATTACCTAACAGTAGTTTTTTTAACGACGAGTATTTATGATTTCTAGAAATGAGTCATTTCTAACATGCATCTCACTTTACATTCTGCACAGCATCCGAGAGATTACTTTGTATTAATCTACCTACACCCTAATTTATCTTACGCACGTGCACATTATAAGTTCACGCTTGTTTCGCCAAACACGCTTGGAAAAAACAAATTACCTACTAACACACAGTACGATTATTTCAAGATTATGTGACAGTTACTACAGATTTTGTTATTAATTTCAGATTAAGCCCATTGGAGACACCATTGAACGCAAACTCAGCATATATGCCGCCGCGTTCCAAAAACGTAAACATGGTAGCGAACGTGTGCCCGCTCGCCAAACAAGACAACCTGCACCTGGAGCTCGGCAAGGAGCGCACCCTCGACCTCCGCAACTCAACGGAGTCGCTCGACAAGGATCTCAAGTGCGGCACGCTGCAAAAAGTGAAAAAGACTTACATTTGAAACCTACCTAAGCAAACCGTTTACGGGTCCATTGCAAAGTGATAAACATTTGAGTGCCAAGTCTTCCGACAAGTCAGCTCGGACTAGTTTGTTAGTGGTTTGTGGGCAGCTCTGACTCTTGTAAATATGGTGTACAGTTGACGGATGACAATCAGGTACTATACCTACGTATAGCGCGCGATACGTTCAACGCCACAACATAGCGTCGGTATGAAAGCATTTTATTTATAGACTTATGTTAAATAGAAATGTACTAGTTCGTAAATGGTTGACGAATGAGCGAGGTGTTTAACACTAAAACTGAATCTGTTGTAGAAAATACACTGAAGGTTATATTTAAATGTAAACAAATTACCATGTCACATGGTATTAGATACATCGGTTTTAGTATTGAATATCTATTTGAAACATTCCATAGGTAATCAATCACAATAGTAATAAAGTGCATTGAGCCATGTAAATATAATAAGTATTAAATTTGTATATAATGCTGAAATAGCAAGCAGAAGGGAGAGGGAGGAATATCATACTCGTTATTCAAGTCTGTGAAGTTATAAATGGCATATTGTCGAATCATAGTAGAAAAAATATAGTAAAGTTAGATTGTACAAGTTTTTTATTACGTAGATGCAGAATAGATCAAGCTCAACAAAAAATACATATTAAAAATATGTTCATATGTTCAAAAAAATCATATAATAAATTTCGTTAAAATATAAAGTTATTATAGCATTAAAATTGCTGTGCTAAGTGCATAGTGCCTTGTAGGTTGCCAATTTAGTGCCTAAAATGTATGAATATCAGGTATAAAGAAATATATAACCTGGTGACCTTAATTGATACTACATCAAATTACTTAAGCATATTTCAATTAGATGTTTTTTTATAACTATAATAATGTAAATATTAATGTGTGGGATATTAGGAATGAGTACCCTGAAATGGTAGCGTACACATTGACTCCTGATTCATATTAAATTACACTACAATTATTTTGATTAGCTTCCATAAGAATATTCTGAGTACGCGCCTACAATATTCATAATTTATTTCAATAACCACAACTTGAGTAACCTATATCGTAAAATTAAGGTAAATTGGGCTAAAATATCCACCAGAGATCTAAAAATTAGCAAGTTTTCCCACCGTAAAACAAAGTTTTAAGATAAGGAGGTAATCAGTTTGTGTACATACTTGACTAGCAGTAGAAAATAATGCTATTATATAGTCTCATGACATTTAAATGAATGTTATTATTATTATTTTTAATATTTACCTATTTTCTACATAAGTTTTCAAGCAAATGTACAAGCGTGATGTTCGAACAACAGAAATCAAGAAATCCAGTATACTCAAAAACACTTTTCGTTCATATATTTTTTATATTGTAGTAAATCAATTAATATTTAGCAATTTTATCAATTTCCAATAATACTGGAAAATAAAAGTATTATTACATTACAACATAGTTTCAATTAATCATAATTCCCAACCTCTATTTATCGAACCAATTTCGAAAGAAATATTACCTATTCTTGTTTCGAACCTTGGTTTCGAAAGGCGGCCGAAGGGGTATTTTCAGTTGTCTGATTACCAACTTTTATACTAATTTAATAAAACCGTAATCACAAATCATTTTATTGCGTTTGGTAATAAGTTATTTTATTTTATTCGATTGTTATTATAAATTCCATTTAAATGAACTGAAAATAGTTCACTTGCATTCGAACGTTGCAAGTGTAGAAACTATAGCTCTCTAGTCCAACGGGGAAACTAATTAGAAGTTGTTGCGATAAATAGGCTAGATGACTAATTTTATTTTACTCACGTCATATGAACCAGTATTTATAGACGCTCAATTGTTTGTATGGGGCCAACTACAACTAATTAGAGCAACACAAAAGACGAAAATGTAATGCAAAGTACAGCATAGCTGAAGAGCACAGAAAATAATCCATACTGATTGACAGCTGGGTGTTTATATAGAAATCAGCGAGGCTCCGAAGGCTTACGAACAACTCACGGCTGATCACGTTGGGGGAGAGGAAGTACAAGGTGACCCCACGTGAATTTTTTTACTGTACCTACAAAACAGTGGACTAATATTAAATTTTGGTCAAGTAGGAAATTGTAAATCTTCATTTTGCACGTCAAAAACAGCGAATCTATTTTGGCATAACGCATATACGAAAATAAACAAGATCAACTACTACAATATCATTTACTTAATATTTAAACAGTGCAAAGAATTTTAAAAAATACGCCTAGAACCCACCAAAGATCACCAAGAAGGAGGGAGGACCTAAAAGTGGCCAAAAAACCTCGCGTGATTTCTGGATAAGCCCTAGATATGACGTCACACTTTTTTAGCCTCGTACTACCGTTGTATGAAAAGGAGGGATTTGGAGTTTTGGTCGTGAAATATTGCGTTTGGTAACTTTCAATTTACATTTGGACTATTAAAAAGAACCGGTCAAGTGCGAGTCCGACTCCGACACCGAGGCTTCCGTACACAGATGTGTAGGTCCCGGTTCCAAAACCCTATTAACTCAGGAAAATCTCAACATGGTGTAGAAATTGAACGCCATGGGTACAGCGCCATCTATCGGTGAATTTTGTTACAAATTTGAGCGACTGAATAACTATGTATGGTGGTTTCATCAAGAAAACTTTCTTACTTAATACTAATATATATTACAATAACTAATATTATTTAATTTTTTTCTTTCATTGAACGAAGGTACTTTCAGCATAATCGCGTAGGAATTTATAAAACAAAAACACATGCAAAGGTGATTAAATTACAAACTTAGTAAAGAAATGTTTTTTGATAATAAAAAAAAAGAAAACTAGATAGAGCTATAGCTATTTTTTTTCCTGTAAAATATACGTTAATATTTTTGTTATATAATAATTTCATATTTGTTCCTTGGTAAACTTCGGAGATACGGAGGAGAATGGTATCGTTTTTACATTTTTCTCCATACATCGAAAATTACTCAACGTAAAAAAAAAAGTTTCAGAATGTCACTAGACTTTCAAATGTTGAACCACTATATATATTTTTTTTTAAATACATGTTCTGTGTATCTAGGTTACCTACCTTTCTTTATAACTGTTCCAAATTTCAAATCGATAGCATAAGTAGTTCTCGAGATATTTAGCGATGTGACAGACAGACAAAGTAAAACCATAAGGGTTCCTTTTTACCATTTTGGTACGGAACCCTAAAAACAACATTAGGTACTTATTGCGAATCTATATAGTCCCATAGCTTTTCATTGTTTTGATTAATTTATCTAATTTCATATATACCTATTGTGATAGTTTGATGGTTTTCTATGCATACTTATATAGCCACACTATTTTATAAATTATAACGAGTCATCTACCTCATTATAACATTTTGAACTCTCGCGCTTTGTACACAACTTAAAAGATTTGTTTAGAGTCATTAGACAGAGGGCCTACCACGAACCGCTAACGAAGTTTAGGCGCTCCGGTCTAACGCGATATTTGTATTTACCTTTGTTACCAACGTTTCGACACGGGTTGCACCAGTCATGTTCACGGCAGAACTCTCGTCTCAGCAAGTCGTCAACGGACATATAAGTAAACAACGTTTAACTACCCCGCAATAGTTAATTAAAATTGTTAAGAGTATCGATAGCTAGAGAGGGATTGATTGACGTATGGAGAAATAACACTGGCTCCAATTTTACACTGATTTTAATATTAATGAACTGATGAAACTGATTAAAATTGTACAAATCGACTTTACATTAATTAAAAGAATATTAAAAACTAAAACTTCTTGAAATACTACTGTAGCATGTGCTCGTGCCGGCGTCTTGAAGCAGAAATCGATTATTGATTTGGCGCTGTATGGAACGTTTATTTAATTCGCGCGCGAATGGCGCTATGCCGAGTAAATGTGGCTGAGGTGTGCGGGCGATGTGCCGGCCAATCAGAGCGCGGGACGAGCACGTGCTGTACAATTTTGAGTCCTAATTATTTGATAGAAATCTAATTTCTAGATAAATCGGTGTAGCTAGTCAGTCATATTGTCTTAAGATACTTTTCATTTCTATGATTATCAACGTAGTTCTCGTTTGAGCTTTGTAGTAAACCTTATAGTTTTAAGTTCTTGTGCCTGATGGGCTTATTGTTATGTATATGCCAGTAGGGCTATTGTTTGCCTTAAAGGCTTTTCTATAACTAAAATGCCTGAAGGGCGTTGGTATTATGCACCTGAGTGGTGTTTATGGGTTTGTAATTCTACTTCTAGTTATGTTTTCTGCCTACCTAATGCCTTAAGGGCTTGAGCTATTAGGGGATAATGAAGGTATGCCATGGATATTGTTTACTTCCTATCCTACCTAATTAACTAGTAAGTTATGTTATTATTATGTATGTACATAAATAATACATGTGACACATCCGGAACAAATGGTGCGAACGCGCAGGCACTTCATCAAAATTAATTACGGAATAATTCCTTGCATAGCATGCAAATTCCGAAAAAGTCATAGGTTCGAACCAGATTCCAGTAGCTTCTGAGAGTAAGGGTGGGTTGCAACAAACGGCCTGTATTCGTATGCGGTGTTCGTTAAATTAGATTATTTAGATTGTATGGAGAGTTGGCAGGTTTCTATGGGATGACAGCTGCCGGCTCCATATTCAACGTTGATCGGTCTGTAATCGTAAATTCGTGCAACTAACCCTAAGCCGTTCAGATGCAATTAAAAAGCAGGCGTAATAATATTTATGTTGATGATATACATTTTGTAGTATATTGGAAAGTGAGGGTAGGTACTCCCACAACAAATCACTTCAGTCTGGTTATGTCAGGTGCGTCCTTGATACAATAATATGAAAGGTATTGTCAGACCTTGTTTTCTTAGACCATGGGTGCGTCCCGTCACGACACGACGCGTGATCTCCCGATTCTCCCGAATTTTGGCAATTATATCGCTACATAATAATAGTGGCGACGCGTATAAATCGGCCATATTTAGCAAATATTAGTGACAACAAGATTTTTTTTTTGAACCTGACTGTGGCTTTATAGGCCCGACTCAGCTAGGCCCGACCTGGGTCGGACTGACTCTACCCGGTGTGCGGCGGTACCGGGACGAATAGAGACTATATGTGTCACTGATGTCGCGATCGCGCGGTGGACGTCCCCGCCGGCGGGAATGCCTAAGTGTACGCGTCGTGTCAGAGTTGGACGCCGTAAGCGCAGCGTTCCATCTTTCGATAGACGCTGTGATTACGTCGTCCGGGTCCGTAAGTGTGTGCCTAGGACGCCGGACCGTGCGGCCCCTAATCAGTGATCGCCGAGTTACGACAGAGGGGGGAGGGATGGGAACGTAGTCGACAGCCTTCCTAACTAACGGATTCCTATGATGGGGAGCGTTGTCAAAATAACGTCTGGCAGTCTGCTTAAAGAAACCATACATAGTGCTAATCCCCATGTCGTGGTGCAGACTGAGGTTCGACTGGTACCACGGAGCACCAGTCGCCCTACGGAGAAAACGATTCTGAATGACCTGAAGCGGCATGAGCGATGTCATAGGAACGTGAGCAAAAGCTACACTTGCATAAGACATGATTGGACGAACACAAGTTTTGTAGAGTGTCAGCTTATTTCTAAGTGACATTTTACTAAACTTGGTAATCATCGGCCCAAGCCTTCCTAGCACGATAAAAAAATCCTTATCCTGAAACTTAAAAAAATCTTATACTGCGGCGATCACTGCGTCATCGTCTTTAAATTTCTACCTTCTGGGGGTTCTTTTAGCCTCGGAAATAGATAGAAATCGCTAAAATTCAGGTCTGGTGAACATGGAGGATGCTTCATCATTGATTTGAGCGAGCATCCTTAATGGCAGCCATCGTAACCTTAAACTTATCCGCTGAAGCGTTACCTTGGTGAAACTGAATAACCTTTGAACATTTGCCTCGACGTTCGTCGCGTATAACATCACGCATTTTTATATTGGTTCTGTGTATAAAATGCCTGTAGTAATGGCTCCATGATCAAGGTATTAGATCATTACCACCCCTTGGTTATCCCAGAAAAAAGAGCCCTACCTTGCCGGAGGATGGAATTCCCTTACATTTCTCAGGACTCTCAGATGATGGCCGCTTAAAAATCATGAATTGTTGTTGTTTAGTCTCTGGATCGTAATGGAGAAGTCACATTTCGTCCATATTAGTTATGAGTCGAGGTAAAAATCTGTCAGAATCTTGTTATAACAATTCCAAACAGCTGAGTGAAATCCGCAGTTTATAGTATTTCTGCGCATCCGTAAGCATTCTGGACACCTAGCGCGCTGATACTTTTTTCATACCCAAAGGGCCATGTATAAATACTATAGATGATCCCTATCAAAATCTTAACTTCTTCAGCTATAAAATGAACAGGAACCCGTTAAAGTAAATTTCTAAATTTTTGTTACCACTTGATCGGTTACTGTGCACGCAATCGTAAAATAAGAAGGTATACGGACCCCTAATGGTAAAATTTTGCGCAGCAATTTAACGTCCGCTTGAACGTGAATTTTCTCCAATTTTGATAATTCGCTCCAACAGAATAAATACTGTATTCGTTTAAAAAAAAACAAAGGACAATCACACATTTTTTACTTATTTACTGTGTCAATAACTTTGGCAATACTGGCCGATATTTTTTTCATTTTTTCACTAAAGAGTTTATATATCATTCTCATTACTTATTGAACACCCCTCGTACAATCGTATTATCTTCCTAAAGACTAGAACCATTGACTTGATTGATACTTAAGTGTTTTGCAAGTGTGAATTGACGGTGTATTTCTTCATTTTCGATTATTTTTCCATAATTTCTCTTGCCGGACTGAAATAGAAAATAATTATAAAATCTATTTTATATTTCTCATAAGTACAGAGCCATTAAATTATTATAGGTACATGCATGTTGTAAAGAGCCTTTATAATACACTTGCAAAACAATTGACAATTGCCTGTCAAGTGTCAAGTCAAGGACAAGTTGAACCAACAAGTTAAACCTAGTTTAATACACTGTTGGTATGTCTGTTTCATACTACCTATGTAGATCGGGCATTTCGATATTTAACGTATTCACTATCCCAATACAAAACGATCTGACAATGTCACAAGTCCAACTGACAGTTGGACTGTGCATCCACTATGGGAACGTGACTCCATAGTGGGAGCATACATAGTGGGCGCATATAGACACCTGAAATAAACGTGCATGACCCCACATTGGGGGCACCCGGACAGGGAATGTGTTAATTTAGGTTTAAATTCTTAGTCCATTCTTAATTCAACTTGCTCTCAAATATGTAAATTAAAGTATGGAAGTTTCACTCTCGTGGATAAAAATTGGTATCATTGGTATTCGTAAGTTAGGGGAATTTGAACATTCTATACTTACAGAACCAACTCAACTGTCATACAATATAGAATTGAATTACTGTATAGGTTTTTGACTCTAGTAATACGCGCGCCCACTCTGGCCTCAGTTCAAATGTTCAGATGGGCCTATCTTTAGTTTAATAATCATTACATGTAGGTATCAATCCTCTCCAACAAGTCATTGTTGCGGGCATTTCTTATTCTTATTAAAATAGGATATTCCAATTATACAGTTTCCAAATAATTTATATAATTACAAAGAAACTGGCGTTTTTCAATGGCAGAAGTTACAATATTTGTATCAATGACAACACCATCATCACAAACTATTGCTTCCTCTTTCACTTCTGAGCATCCCTCATGGAGTAAAATAAAATTATGAAGCACACATGAAGCATAAATCAATGTTTTAACAGTTTCAGGCCTATTGATGTCAATGTGATTTAATTTTCTAAATCTCTCCTTGAGCAGCTCAAAGGCATGGCCAATATATGAGCAAGCTTTCCAATGAACCTCATTAAACTTCATTTCTTCACTTGTTAGTAATTCTTCACTAGTAAATGGTGTTATCAAATTCTTCCTCAACTTATATTGAGAATCTCCTAATATATGATTTTCGAAGTCAACAAAATTTTTCAGCTCCTGCGCAAGTTGACTTTCTCTAAATACTCTTCCTTTCTTTGTTCTTCCAATTTCACCAACATGAATATCAATGAATATTAGTGATTCATCACATACTGCTTGCAGGAGTACAGTATCAGGTTTAGATTTCTTATTTCTTATTGATAATACCTTTAACCTGCAGGCATCAATAACACCCACACAATTGGGAAATTTAAAGCGGTTGTTCACCTTAACCCTTGTTTGGTGCTGCTCCTCAATTGACGGCCAACTGATGAAATTATATCTCTGCTCGGTTAACATTGATGCAATCTCATGGAATATGACATTGACTGTTGATTTGTGCAAGTTGAATAAGAGACCAACTTCACTGCATGATGAGGAATTGATCAACATCCATAGAAAGACATGAACCTTTTTATCTAAAGGCACAATGCTTCCAGCCCTCGAGAAGTCTTTTAAAAAGTTGATTAGAGCCTGAAATTTAAAAAATGATCATAGTAACCTGGATCATATTTCCATAGCAGCGAAATCAATTTTAATTCTATGCAAATTGAACATCAGCAACCAGCATATGTAAGCCTACAATCAAAACTAATAAGCAATTTGTCACAATAACCTAGCGACACAGCTATAAAACAGAAAGTAGAATGTTTCAAGTTGTAAAAAATTACTGGTCTTTAAGGCCAATAGCCTTTAAAGAGCAGATATAAAATTAAAGCCTACCAGCCTGGCTAGCGTGACAGATTCTATGGACATGTTTTAAGGCTCGAATCTCACAAAACATACATAAGCCATAGCTAGGCACAACTCATGCATGTGTTTTATTGTATAAAGATATCTAACCTACCTCTACAGTACTCTTCTTCATCTTGAACAGTTCGACATAGTCGTCATCAGAAAAATTTATCACGCTTTCTTCATAAAAGTTCTTTACCCTATGCAAAGCCGGAAGTTCGTGCAGATTTTTCTTCTGGCTTGGGAACAAAACTTGATTACATTCTTTTTTAAAAACATCATTAACTGTTGAAATGTTCTCAACGTTTTCATTTACCACTTTAGCAACTGCGATCACTAGCCTGTTTATAGATGTAACACTGTCGCTGTCCAAAAACATATCAGTGATGAACTTCTTAGTAACTGAATCCATCGTAAAAAGATACAAAACTTAGAAATAAGCTACTAAAAATCGATTAAAAGCATTTTTATAATATTTCAATGAATCTAATTAGTATTGTATTATTTATGTTTCTAACTTTCATCAAAGAAAGACTATCAGCAATGAGCGTGCGGATACTACCTTACTACCCCAACAAGTTTAAGTTTTGCACGAAAAATACAGAAACCACGAATGAGTAACATTTTTCGAAGTGATTTCAACGCTTAAAGACAATAACGATAAAATCGTCATGGATTCAAATACACATTATTTACAAAGTGTGGAATTTACTTTGTTGTAACTTGTCAGAAGCAGTATTAAATAGGGGTATACGAACGATCTAGAAAATTTGACAAGAGCGAGTTCACAGTGCAAGACAAGACATCATAAGGCTGTGTTCATATTACCCGATACTATATCTGTGTCGGCTGACACCTATCGGATCGAATAATGTGAACAGGGGCGCTACTGCGACAGCAAACGAAGTTTTCCCTCTCTGGCTCACTTGCAAGTTTGCATATAAGTGAGACAGAGAGGGAAAACTTCGTTTGTGGTCGCGGTAGCGCCCCCGAAGGGCTACTACGAATTTCGTATCGTGCCGTCCCTTTCATTCATACGGAGTGTAACACAAAAGTGAAAGGGATGGCACGATACAAAGTTCGGATTTTGATATTCGGAGTAGGCCCTCAGGCTGATACGTTCGTTAGCACGATTGCAACATCCCATCATTTAAGTCGTGTTATGCCTGACCACATAATGGGCCATGATGGCGCAGGACAACTAACTACTCTTCTTTGATGCAGAGGCCGGGTTTTATAACGATCCGTTAGACCAAATGTCAGATCAAATTTCAGTAACTCAATACATAACAAACCGACATAAGGTCTAACGGATCTTTATATAAAACCGAGCCTGAGATAACCCACTTCGACCTCGCAGTTTGCCAAGCTCTCTGGATCCAAGACGGCAGGCTATACATATTTTGTTCTGCACAGCAGGTTCAATAGCAGTGGTATGAACCCTAGGAAAATAAAAAGGATATGTGTAAACAATTACACTATTTGTAATAGTCAAGACCTTTATTGCTTGACAAATAAAATAACAATATACTTAATATTGTACATCATAAAATGCAACAATCGGTTAGGATACTGAAAACCAATGAAAACCGCAGTGGTTTAATAAATTTATGTTATTGAAGATATTGTTGCCCAGTAACGCATAAATATAATAATATTATATACCTACGTATATATTTATTTTCATACATAATCTAAAGTACCTATGTCAGTTATTGTAAAAACTACCATTATTTTATTGTTGAGATCTTTTTTTTTTATTTACCTGTCGTATGGCAATTATATTGAACCGTGAGATCTTCGAGAAGACAGTATAGTAGCCAGTTTTGTTGCACTTTTAGCACCACCCAGGGATCACGTGTAGGGTAGCAGTGGGTACTGCTACCCTACACGTGATGGGTACCCTAAAGATGTGGTGCAACTTCGACCCCCCCTTTGTCAAGTGAGTGGGCAACTTGTCTATTAGAAATTCACAAGCCGCCCGAAGGCCTCCAACTTGACTTAACTGCTGCCATAGACAGCAGCCGGGATCAATGGCTTAACATGCCTTCCAAAGCACGGGTGCGGTCACCCATCCAAGAACTGATCCCGGCCCACATTGCTTAACCTTGCATACCATACGAGGTGTGCGGGTGCTCTATCAATCAATGAATTTTTAATTACAACATAATATAATGCTGTGGATTAAGCACAAAAATTAGATCTATGAAACAACACATAAAATGCAGTCAATTTTTCTTCCATATCAGGGTCTTATTATTAGCAGGCATTTCTATGGTATCTATAAGAGATAAGTTGTTCTCTTCCCCTAATTTAATCAGTTCAGTTATGTCGCGGAGTCCCCAAGAAGGGTCTCTAGCTTGCAACCCTGCATCAAACTGAATGTTACTCTCTGGTGTTATTACACCATCCTTACTGTAAGGACCATAAGTGATCATGAGAGCATCAGACTTTAAGTAAGTACTAGCATTCTGAAATAATCCTATAGTACATTCATAGGGGCTAATATGGATCATATTAGCGCAATATATATAGTCAATGCTGTTTTCTTCAAAGTGTTGGGTTGAAAAACTGTCGCAAATGTTCAGATATATTGGCTGAAGTATATTTTTAGTTGGGCAGTGATTAGCATAGTATGCAATGCTTCCATGCAAAGTCTTGTCATACTCAGAAGGCTGGAATTTTACACCAGGGAAATTTGGAGCGAAGTATGCTAAATGCTGGCCAGATCCCGAGGCTATCTCTAGGAATAAGGGACTGTCATCTTCAATGCTGTCTACATCACATAATATGAACCTTTTTAAAACTTGTAGGATAGGTTCTTGATTTCTTGAAGCAGCTGGATATATAAGTTTTTCTCCTTCAATTCTGTAAATAATTGTATAAAGTTAATGTCCAAAAATTCCACTAGGAGCTGGAAGCATCATAAAATTCATTTAAATAGAAGATAATAATTAGGAGCATGACAATTTTTAAAATATATCCTAAACATCCACAGAAACAATATTTGATGAGAAAATCAGTTCATAAAATGTTGAAACAATTAATAACTATTTCGGTACTTACTTTTCATTACCATGGAATTCGCACGCAAACTCGCGGCCCTTTGTCACGGATCCCATTATTTTCTTTATAAAATTAAGTTTGAGCTGCCTGACTTGGAATGTCAAAGCTACACTTACACTATTAAACAATTTCATACAAACAGTAACTGGTAACAACACGAAAAATTGTGGTGACAAATTATGCTCGCTCCAGTCTGTCCGGTTAGCCGGTAACCTGTCTATTACGCCATAATTAGAGGAAATTATTATATACTGGTCTACGCTGGTGGCGGCGCTTACGTATCGTGTGCTTTTGCTTAACTTAAAGAATACCCAGGGCCGCGTGCCTAGAATATGCGTATGCGTGTTATTTTGTTGACGAAGGAGGACCAGTCATACACACTCTAATCTAGGAGGAAGACAGGGGCGCTACCGCGACAGCAAACGAAATTTTCCCTCTCTGTCGGACTTACTTCCGAACATGCAAGTGCGACAGAGAGGGAAAACTTCGTTTGCTGTCGCGGTAGCGCCCCTGAATACTTTTGTAAGTTTTGTATGTAGTTGGAAGAAAACCAACCCGTCCCGTGTACACAGAGTAGAGGAGTAGAGCAGGGGCTGGAAACTTACTTAGAGGGCGCCCGCTCGATTAAAAGGTATAGAAGGTAGCGACATCTCTGGAGTGTTATGTGAGTTTTTTTGTCAAAGCACCACAGACCAGTGTTGCCAACCTGTATTGCCAGAATTACGTCTTATTTACCCTAAAATTACCGTATAATTTACCGTACGCATTTTATTACCAAAAAACGAATATCTCTGCAGTTTTTAGGTAAATGCGTTGTTATTTTAAAGATTAAAGATCGGTAGGTGCTTAGTGGTTTCTAACAACTAAAGTATGCCAAGGTTTTTGTCGTTTTGTGTGACCTCATAAGCTGGTTATACAGATACACTGTCCTGCAGACAGTCTGTTTTAACAAATCCACCAAAAACAATTCTTAATACCACTAGATTCTCTTAATTTATATGAAAAAAAAATCGTTTCCCAATAGACGGCTCTCAGAAAACCACAAAGTTCACTCATTTTATATGAAAAAGAGTACAATTTTACCCACCAAATGAGAAGGCAAAACCACCAGATCTAGTGGAAAATCCACTGAGTTGGCAACACTGACTGCGAGGGACATGGTTGCCGGTTAGAATGAGACAGCAATACATAAATAGACTTTCTCTCATTCTAGCAAAAGAAAACTCAAGATCAAGACTGGAGACTGAATTGGAGTTGTTTATGGGTATATACATTAAACAGAACTAATGAATAAAACGCAGTCAGCATAAAGTATTTGTCCTTCTCGCACTTACTCATTTGCTAGCTAAGGGGCGAATGTTATTGAATTACCGTACATTTATCGTAAGGTGGGGCGAATGCTATTGAATTACCGTACATCTGTCGTAAGGTAATTGATCACGGTACAAGGCATGAAATTACCGTATGAATACGGTAATTACCGTACGGTTAGCAACGCTGCCACAGACTACTTAGAAGATACTAAGGCGCATCCTGACGTCCTTGTCTGAGAGGATTTAATTTATTGTTATTTGTGTTTATGTAATTGAAATAAGTAAAATTTTCGAAGTTCGACCTACGAGTCATAGAGATTTCTGTACTGTAATTAGTCTAGAAAAAAGGAAAAGAAACCTTTATGGTGGTTGAAATGTCAATCAGCCATGTCTAGAAATATGGTTTTCATAGAATTTAAAATTAAAATCAGTGTTTCATCGTTGTGATTATTGTGTATGAACAATTCTGTGAACATTTAAAATGCAAAATATTTCAAATACGGCTGTAGGTACATGGAGTTTTAACTCTTGCCAAAGGCAACTTTATTCAGTATATAATTTGCCTCGCTTTCGAATCGTATTCTTTGTAACTAATATCATTGTTTATGTACTAGGTATAAATAGATAGTGGCCTGTTTATTTTTGTTGATTGTATGGGTTAAATATAAAATACAAATACAATAGCGTAATTAAAGTGTTATCTCATTTATATTTTAGAAACGTTTTCCTCCTGACTTTGCTAGTCACATTGTGGGCTTCAAAGTAAACAAAACAAAAAGGTTATATTATGTATGTGTGTGAGTGCGTCGACGTATGCATGTGTGTGCGTGTGACGTGTGTAGGTCATGCATGTGTCGTGAGTTGTGTAAGTGTGTATCGATTTAGTTCTCCCATCAACCGCTAGGTGCCTGGGAGACCAGTAATATTTCGGAGTTGCCACTCTTTACATAAATATAATTATTATACTCTTTAGAGTAGAGTACTTTCACAGACTACTTAGGAGATACTAAGTACTTTTCTTTCTATCACTTTTCTATTTTCTATATATATGTACCCACAGACTACCATCATACCGGCTGTACACTCTAGAGAAGCTCTAGTGCGAGAGCACTCGGGCGAGTGTACAAGCGGAAAGCCGACAGCGAACCGAAAACGAACGAAGTTCGAATATCTTCCTCTCTGCCGCACTTGCTAATTCGTGCGACAGAGAGGGAGATATTCGAACTTCGTTCGTTTTCGGTCCGCGGTAGCCCCTCGAGGTCTCGCCCGAGATGCGCCCAATACTTAAGTCTCGTTGACTTAGAAGTCGTAAAGGGGCGGCACGATAAGAAGTTCGGAGGAGTCCCTCTGAGTGGCTACTGCGAACCACAAACGAAGTTTTCTCTCACTGTCTCACATATGTGCAAACTTGCAAGTGCGACAGAGAGGGAAAATTTCGAATGCTGTCGCGGTAGCACCCCGGCTCCCCTCCGTCCGACAGCGAGACGGGCCGGGCGGTAGTGCTTTGACACGAGAGTGTACAGCCGGTATCAAACATTTTGTTTGTTTTTTGAATAAAAAAAAGGCTTTAATTAATGTCGCAATATATTTATCCCAATGAAATTAAAAACTTGGTCACTGGGACTTTGACATACTAGGTATAAGATAAGGCAGTATGGCCTATGATGGTATGCAAGTACGAACGTAATTGGTTATATTCTCTTTGATGGTATGGTTAAGTTGTCCATGCATGTGAAATTGTTGCGTCATGAAGTAAGGATAAGACTGGAGCCGGCAATACAAAGATGTGCGAAAGAGATGTAAGCATAGGCAATAACATACGTGGGAACGAGATACAATGTGCCATCTCCTGTCTCTCATCGCGTACAAGGCTTCTATTATTTGTCACCCTCACCGAAACGTCATCGACGAGGCTATATTCAATTTTGCACCTATGTATATGCAGCACGACTAATTATAAAATGTCAGAATCGCGTTTATGGATGTATCAGTCTTCTGATCAAAGAAAAAAATATAATACTTACTAAAGGAGCTTCTGATACATCTCAATTTAGTCGGCTTATCATAAATCCTTCCCTTTTGGGCATTCGCTAATCCTCCTTCTATAGGATGCTCTTTCAGGTTTGCGTAGATATGGATATCGAAATCAGTGTTCAAAATAATAACATATAGGTACGTAACTGCAATACATTCATTGTAGACATGGCTAAGAGACCGGCGTCTTCTGCCTTTGATTTAGATGATGACGATGATCAAAAACGAGTAACCAAAAAGGAAGGAAAGAAGCATTCTTTAGACTCTGATGAGGAGGACAGTGGCGCTGAGGAAGAAAAAAACAATGTTCTTAACGCTGACGACATCGAAGGGGAGGAGGAAGGCGTAGCCGGCATAGAAGGTGAAGTAAGTGAGCGCGAGTGGATATTTACTAGATTTCTTAAGTCATTTTTTATGTACAATCGAGTTCAATAATATATGTACACTTTTGCACACTATTCCTGTGTAATAAGGTCCAAAAATTAGTAGATATTAGTGAACCGGACTGTACTGTTTGGCTTAATCATACAAGTTCATTTATGTACAGTTATGACTGCCTTCTGTCTGAATTATTGCTTTGTTTCGTTAAAACAGTGCCTCATCAAAATTGATTGGATAAAATAAATAGTCACCAATGCGGTAGACATAATTGGCCAGCCATTATACAATAGCATTCTAGATACTAAAGTAATTGACCATCAACATGAAAATTACAGATTACTATCACCCCATTCAACATGAAAGAGGAGCTAGAAGAAGGTCATTTTGACAACCAAGGCCAATATCATTGGAAGAAAGAGAAAGAAATCAGGGATGGCTGGCTCGACAACATTGACTGGGTCAAGGTCAAAGGCAGGCCTGAGGACAAGTACAAGGTGCATAAAGATGATGAAAATAAAGGTCTTGGTGATGAATCTAGCAGTGAAGATGAAGAAGTTGAGGAGAAATTTGATCTGTATGAGAATTACAAGGAAATTCTACAACATATGAAACCCAAAGAGACAATTGCTAAATCATTGCAGAGACTTGGTATGCATATCATATTTATATTATTGCATGTTTTATGAAATGATATTCAAGATGTAATAGTCTACAAATCAATGCATCCTTTGAACAAAATATTATATAGCATGCTCAAACTTGGCAACCAATTATGGTATTTATCTTGCATCCGGAAACCCATTTTATAAAGAAACAGATTACATTTTGTACAAACATCACTGAAGTGCTTTGATTTATAAAATGGACCCCAGCATGCATAATATTTCCTTTTCCAAAAAAACATCACCAGCTTTTTTACAGATCATTTATATGTTCAATATTTATTTTCAGGTGCTGCTTCAAAGATGTCAAGTGCCGAAAGATGGAAAAGGAAGAAAGCTGGTATAGTAGATGAGAGCAGCAAAACTGTTACCAGAGTAACAGAGCTTGCTAACCAGATACTGACCAAAATGGGTAACATGGACATTTACCAAGAGACTTATGAGAAGATCAGTGCTATTGTATCTAAAAATGAAAGTAAAAAGAATGATGCAGACTTAGACATGTATGCTGATGACTTTGATCAGAAAGAAAAGCAAAGTCTTGACAAAGAGCAGGGTGGGAGTGAGACAAAACCTGAAAATGTCGAAGAAGAAGCTCCCAAAGCAGTAACTTGGGAGTTCAAATGGAAAAAAGAAGATGATGAGCTGTCAGGGCCACATTCCACAGAGCAGATGCAGAAATGGGCATCAGAAGGATATTTCAAAACAGGAGTGTGGGTGAGGAAACATGGAGAGGACAGTCAGTTCTACAATTCTAATAGAATGGACTTTGAATTGTACATGTGAATAAATCACTACATAAAATCATGGCTTATACATTTTTTTATTCAAAATTAAACATATTTTTTTCTACTTTTAAACAACCTATTAACAACATTGAAAACATAAAAATCAGTCATGACTTTTGCCATTTGGTTAATTAATACTATAAACAATGTGATAACTTGAACTATAACAAATTGTGATATCGAGCTACCAATCTCCAACCAACTTCCAGTATTTTTAACATAGTACAGCAACTGAATGCCCATTATATTGGAGTATATCAGTACTATGATATGTAAGTAACCTGTGGGTGCCTGAAACAAAGAGTTTTCATCAGATATTTTTAAGTTCTTGTGTGAATAGAATAGGCTTGTATAGATGGATAAAGTGGCACAGACAAAATGTTTTAAGTAGCATGATATGAATATATCTATAAAACGACAAAAAAGAACAAATTTATAGATGCCTGTTGTCGGAACAGTGCAGAGCAGAGTGACTGAGTGTTATGGGGTACATATACCATGTCAAAATGACCCTCACACTTTCTAACAAGGCTCATTTTAACTCAAGACCAAACATGATAATGGCAAGGTGTATTTTTTTTAGTGAGTGATTGTTGCGTTAGATAACTGCTCTTTAATATATACCTCTGTCAAAAGCTGTACGCCTCTAAAACTGCAAGCAACACTCAGGAAAGGTGTCAATGTTTTTAACAAAATTAGTCCGGTAATTATGAAGGGCTGGAAGGATGTTATAAAGCATGTTACCCATCGCACTTCAAATGAGTTAAGCGACGCTATATTTCCAGTTCCAAAAAATGCTAAAATGACGTAAGCAAGCTGTAAATACTGTTAAGGAAATGTGCACTGTAAGTATAAGGCGTCATTAATTAATTACATAAGGATGATTTTTCATTTTTGACTGCCATGATTTTTGATTTTTCATAACACATTGAAGAAAAGGACAGTATCGCGGTAACGCTAAAACTCAGATTTTGGTAGGTGTAATTAACGATTGTAAATTAATTTTTAAACTAATTATTTGGGTGACAATTTTTGACCAATTGAGCGAAGCGATCGAGGGTCTCCGTTTCAGCTTAGGCAAAAATTATTTACTATGTCCCATGTCCATCTGGCTATTGTCCTTTATAGGTCTCTTTTCATCAACCGATTCTCGGGAAATATTGTAAGCAGATTCAATAGTTATATGGAATTTTTTTGTCAACCCTGTTTTTGTAAATTTTTCAAACCGTAAAAAAGGCTCGCGATGTCTACAGCTCACCGAGCCACTAATTATTATTTAACTATGTAGTAGTCATTGAAAAATCGTCGAAAAATATGTAAATTCGTATTGACATAATGCGAACTTTTAAACAGAAATTGCGGGAGAAACTCAAACTTACTTAGTCAAGAACATTTGTGGTTAGAGTTTTTTAATTAATGGGGTTGGCAACTGTCAAATTGATTTTGACAGTTGTTCATACAAAAAAGGTCGTAGCTATGAGAGCGCCATCTACAATTAGCTTTCACCGGCCAACCCCATTTCTCTTTACATGGACAAAGTAGAAGAGACCTCCTTGTTTTGGTCTCGGCCGTCAGATTTGAAATCCTCTCATCGGCAGCAAGATTCAAAATATGTACAATGTAGTCTACTTATTTAAAAGCTTCAAAGTGTAAATGAGATTTTATAAAAACGCATATTCAGATTTATAAAATATTACGTAAGAATGGGTTGCTGCAGCGATTGAAGGAGCTCACTAAACTCGTGTTCCCCCAGGAAAGACGTATCTCATAATATATATAACATCTGGGAGTCTTATCGAACTAGGTTTAGTGTCGTCGGCTCTTAAACTAAATGGTGACTTTAACAATATACGCAATAAGCCCGCGGTCTGGACGTCTCAAATGAGGGCTACCGCGTATGAATTCGTCGCTAGAGGCGCTAGTTTGTCTGACAGCAGTCAGACATCCGAAATGTCAATTTCATAGTTTGTGGGTGGGTTTCGCGGGTTTACCGCTAATTATATAGAATAATATGGTGAATATTTTGCAATACCTGAGATTGATTGATTACGGCAAATATGAATTACGGGTCAACGAATTTCAGTGCTTTGAGGCAATTTTTATCGTTCGTAAAATTGTATCCTAGTTTTTTCCGAGCAAAAGGGGACTGCGCTACAACAATGGATGTTGGATATTTTTACAGTACGGTTTTAATGTATTAAAGACGATTTCAACGTAAACTTTGTTTTCACGCCTATTAACCCATACAAAACTTTGACACTGACAGACAGTGGCGCCAACTGGTAAGCACAAGAACGGTAGCCCTCATTAGTTCCCGCCGCCCCGCTGTCCGCTGGCGTCCAGACCGCGGCCTAACGCCTATACTTAGTCGTTATTGGTGCCGTAGGCTCAACAACACGCAACACCTTTTGGTGTTCTTGGCGTCCAAAGGGTCATTAGTAAAGTAGGTACTTCGGTCCAATCTATCCAAAATACAAGATTTGGTAGATTTCAAAAAAAGCCTGTACATACACTTTTAGTCGGAAAAGCGTACTATTCACTGAAGGAATACTTTACGGATATTGAATTGTAGGTGTATCGTGACGCATTCTTTATACCCATTAATTGCTATTTTTAAACAATACTGTATGCATGCTCCATCCTGACATAAAATATTTGTATGCCTAAATGGCAAAACATAGTGATACCTAATTTAAGTTTATTTTTACCAGCCTTATACCTATGTTTACAAATAAATGATTTTTGACTTTTGCCTTTTTTTTGACTTTTGGTTGCATCTAAAACTGGGATCAGAATATGAGCCACTTAACCGACTGTCCAAGTGTCCATATTTTATAACACCATGATGACAAGCAGGCGTATTTACCGTCTACCTGTTGGTAAGCGGACACCGTACACCGTAGTCTGCGAGCGCTTGCAAATACATAAGTGGCCCGCGCCATAGTTCATTTGTTAAAGGATACGAAAAATAACGCCCTTCTAAAATCATCACTGCTTATACTTCTTTCTACAGATGCTAAGCTGCGTTTCGTCCTGTCTTCTTCAGCAGATTTGTCAAATGTGCAGTCAATTATCTGCAATAAAACATCAAATAAATTTTAATTTCCATCAATTAAATCTATTTTACTTGCAGCATAAAGCTTTTAAGCAGTCTTCTCCCGGCGAAAAAAAAATTGCATTCTTTTGTAATGAGCCCTGGGATCCCAGGGACCGGTAGACGACGGGATTGCCCTTATATGAAGTTAAACTAAGGCCCAGAGGAATACGCTAGTCTTGCATATATATGCCTAACGCCCAAAGCCAAAGCTGCTAGTACAAACATAACAATTACATTTCAAATAAAATTAAGTGTTAATTTAATTAATTATTGTTTGTCGAAAAAGGCCGTCTTTTAAAATGGGCGCCAGTCTTAGAGCATTTAAGACGCCTCAGCGCATCTTTCCGAACAAAACAATTCGCCAAATTTTTGGGGGGGGGGCGAGGTATCACATATAAAGAAACTATTACGCACACCTGCAAAACATGCTCATGGGAGAAGCTATATTGCAAAATGATTTTCCTTCGGGAAAACGAATACGATGGCACCCGAACTGTCAATCAATGATTGTATTAAATGAGTGACGTTTTCATATCCATTATGGAACTTTATTGTTTAGTGTCAAATGTCAAAGTGAAAAATGTTATTGTATAGTACAACCACCTTCAATAACTTTGAAAATACTCAGTTTTATTGTCATTAGTAAACGAAACATTATCTTCACTTTAAAACATAAAGTACAACAAAATAGATCTTATTGGGAAATATTTACACGAATAAAACTCAATACCAACCAATTGTTTATAAATTAAATGGAAGTTATAAACCATTCATCGTATCACTGCGTAATCAATCAAGATCTAGATAGAATTTGTTGCGTGGTCTACCCAGCTTAATATTTGTGTGTGTTGGTGTTTTTATTTTTTCTATATTTTTCTTCCTGGTACTAATTTTTTTTTATTGTAGGTTTAGATATGCCCGTTGCGTCCGAAATTCACTGTTAAACTTTGCCAAGAGCCATTTATTCTATTTTTAAATTTGCTATTTTCTGATATGTAGTACAGGTATATATTAAATATGGACTGGATTTTTTAACCGTTTTTGAGGTTTCGGCATGGTAATACAACCTTTTTATAAGTAAACTGTATAATCAAAACTGTAGCGAATATTTGAATTGCGTGTTAGCCATTCTATATATATATTGGTCTGCTGATGCGACTTAGCCCTACGGCTTGCATTGCAAGTGCATTTTTTATTTAAATGTTCGAAAATTATGTACATGAAAAAGTAGAATGACCCAAAGGCATTTTGACGGAGCTATTCACACTCCGGGAACGATCACGAGACTGACGTATAATCAATGAAGTGGTTTTTAATAACGTAGCACATTTTTCTCCTATCCCGTTGGAAGAGGGGCAAGTCTATCAATGGCGTCTCCAGTCTTAAATGCTCTACAGCGCCAGCCCTCGTTCATGGTTTAGGTAGATAAATGGCCAATTTCTTACCCTTACACGTCCTAAGTGAAGAAGTCTAAATTCAATCAAAACCCAGCACATCACGTTCAAATTTAAGGTGACCAAAAAGAGTCCTTCATGTGCCACAGACAAAAGGAGATAGAATATCAGTATTGAAGTGTTTATGGTCATCAGGCGACAAATTAATCTCTTAGAACTAACCATCGGTAACGCCAGGGTAGCAACTGCAAGAAAAAAAAACCGGTCAAGTGCCAGTCGGCCTCGCGCGCCGAGGGTTCCGGACACAGATGTGTACCGGTTCCAACCCTATCATTCAGGAAAATCTCAACAACATGGTGTAGAAATTGAACGCCATGGGTACAACATCTATCGGCGACTTTTGTTACCAATTTGAGGGGCTAAATAACTTAGTATGTATGGTGGTTTTTCAAGGATAATTCTTTATCACGTGAACCGAATTCAATTATTTTTTCTTTATTTGAAATAAGGTACTTTCAGCATAATATCGTAGGAATTTATAAAACAAAAATACATGCAAAGGTGATTCAATTACAAATAAAATTTATATAAAATTTCATATTTTTCCTTGATAAACTTCGGAGATAAGAGTTTTTCCAGAAATCACGCGGGGTTCCGAAGGGGGGAGGGGGTCATGAAAACCTCACTCGACTGATCACGTGGGGGGGGGGGGGATACAACGCAGAACCCACGTATATTTTTTTTCCTGTACCTACAAAACCGAAAAATAATATCTACTCATATAGGAAATTATAAATCATCATTTCGTATGTAAAAAACAGCGAGTCTATTTACGTTTTTTGAAATTTTGGTGGGTCTCTAGAACCACCAAGATCACCAAGGGGGAGGGTGGGTCTAAAAGTGGGCCAAAAAACCGCGTGATTTCTGGATAAGCCCTAAGGGGAGAGGGAACGGTATTTTTTTTACATTTCCCCTCATAAACCAAAGATGACAACGTAAAAAATATAAAAAAATGTTGCAGAATGTGCAACTCAAGCCCTTTCATACGACACCCCACTTGACATAGTCACTAGACTTAAAAAAAAATTACCGCCTATTATCTATCATTTTTTACAGAAAAAAAATATTTAAAAAATCATGTGTTATATATCAAGGTTATCCTTCTTTATAACTGTTCCAAATTTCAAATCGATAGCATAAGTAATTCTTGAGATATTTAGCGATGTAACAGACAGACAGACAAAGTGAAACCATAAAACTTTTTTACCATTTTGGTATGGAACCTTAAAAACTGAAGTACATGTATTACCAAGCATGTCGAGCGGTATTCGACCTTAAAGAAGTGAGTTCAATAAGAAGAAATACATTTCTCATTTGCGGGGCTAGCACAACTGCCGCTGCGACGCGACGCGAGTAGAGATAAATCTTCCCTCCTCTTTCTAATCAGCACAGTTCGAGTGAGACAGGAATCGCTGAGTCGCGCGAGATACGACTTGGCAGCAAGTTGTGCTAGCCTACTTTGATATTACTGTTTTGATTCTTTGGGTATGTTTTTCCTCGTTCTCAAAAAACTAACTAGCAAACATGTCTCATATCATCAAGACCCCCTAAATAGATTTATCCAGGCTATATTATTTATAGGGCTGGCCGCAGATATCAGCGGTATTTTATTTGTCATCCTGGATACACACGTCTCCCGATCACAATTTAAAGGAAATTACGCTGAGGGCCTATCGCGAACCGAAAACGAAGTATCTCCCTCTTTGTCCCTCAATAAGCAAGTGCAACAGAGAAGGAGATATTTCGTTTTCGGTTCGCGGTAAACCCTCTAATTCTTAAAATACAGTACTATATAACCATATCTAATATACTTATGGGTATGCAATGATTTATGTCTAAAAAGGAAAATTACAATCTTTGTAAATATTGTGCCAGTCAGGCATTCACCTGATTCAGATGATATAGGAAAGTTTATTAACTACTGAGTTTAAAGAAATAGGTACATAGTAGACGGGTAGGTACTACCTGCAGTCATCCATGACATTAGTTGATAAAAGGATGATACTGGCGTGCCCTGCTCATATCTCTTCGACTGTACATATATATTATGTAAGGAGAAAATTAATAAAGCTATTTGTATCACAGTCAACACAACTTCACTCCGATTTTCTTCACGCCTGTGGAACAGTGGCAGTAACACTCTCCACGTGTAAAGAGTCACTACAACAAGCCACAGCAATCCGGCAATGACACTGAAAACAAAATAGGTAATGCTCAAACACTTAAATTGTACATTTACTATATGTAATTAAAATGTTGATACTTTAGTTCTTGGATAAATTGTGCTTATAATTATCCGAATTTTAATATGGCCTAATAGCTATTAATTAGGTAGACGAGAATTATGTAGTTCAAAACACCTAAGGAAAAATCCGATCTAGGAATTCTATACTATGAAATGTGGTGAGTGATAAGAGATACTTCTATTGACGCCTAACAGCAGGCTTTTGAAATTCGGCCTAGGCATTTTGTGCTTAATAGAGAAATAGAAAGAAATCAAGTAGAGAAGTGCTAATAGAATACCTTTAAAAGAACCGACCAAGTGCGTGTCGGACCACGCACAATGAAGGGTTCCGTACCTACCGACTACTAGTAGTCCACATTGAAAACCTCTACATTAAATCAAAAAAGGTCGTATCTTTATAGGGAACTTACGTCCGCCGACGTCCACTGTTTGAGCAAGACAATATTCCAGAAATTACTAAAAACCGTTAGACCTATCTTGTTCAAACCAAAAATCGTTGAAAGTACTTATTACTGTACACATCTCTTTTTTTTAATTTTAAACTTCATATTTCAGAAATTAGAGGGGGGACACTTTATACGACTTTGACAACTAATATCTCACCAACGGTTAACATAAATGTATAAGTTTTTTGAAATCTCTATATTATTTTTAAAGGCCTATCCATAGACACCCCACACGCCGATGTGCTCCCGGTTACATGTATGGAGTAACGAAACTATTAGGGTTCCGCTTTTGCCATTTTAGCTACGGAAAAGTTAAAGGTATTCTATATGTACAGTTATAATAAGATCAGAATTAAATTTACTCACACTAATTCTATCAAAACATCTTTCCCAACTACAGGTACAAATGAAAAGAAGCTAAGCATAGCACAGGTCGCCGGCCATAGAATGAGGATTGGCGTGGTTAAACAGTTCCGGATGGAGAAAAATGGCCACAAACCCATGCCCATGAGTGGGATGCTCAACATCCATCGATACGTGAATGACAAGCCCTAAAACAATATAAATAAGATACAATGTGCTCGCCCAAACCGAAATTGCGTCAAATATTATACATATCCTTAGTTTCTCTATACCCTTTTTGTCGAATTGAGACGCAACTTATACAAGTTTATAATTCCTTGACAAAACAAAACAAGTATTCATTATAATCTCTTGGATCGGTTCGGTTATGGAAAAAGGATTTAGAATTTATCAATGAATATTTTATGCTACTTCAATAACAATAAGGCTCAACTTTCAATGACCACAAAAAATTACCAGACCTACCCGCACCGCATGAAATTTATGAAAGTAAACGTATAAATTACAATATATGCCAATAATAATAGCATAGAATCCTCTGCAGTGCGCTCGCTTGGTCTGCGCCAGACCCTTAGTCAGTGTAGTTTTTAATCTACTGCAAGAGGGCTGACTATATGATGACATCCATAGAATAAATATTCCAATATGAAACAATAATAATTAATATTACATAATAAAAAATTGTTCCTGAGGAAATAACTGCACAAGGAGCTTGAATTGAAAGTTAGTGACATTGTTATACATATGATTAAATAGGTATTTCATTCTCACCATGGCAACTGATCCTAAACTATAGCACAAGACTTCAATCCATACACCATTAATTTTCTGACTTCTTCTGAATAACCGCAATGCTTTTGACCATACATCTAGCGACGGTACGGCATTCCACCATAAGAGGATAGGCATTAGAAAGTGTATGTAATACTGAATGGGTAATTTTTGCGCTGAAAATAAAAGCAAGATTCATTAGTTTTCAATTCACAAGAATAAATCGCATATTACTACTATAGTAGCAACTCACCGTACACAATATAAAAAACTAAAAAACATAATAATAAAAATATCACATTTGAAAACAAATGCGAACCCAAAATACTAAATCTCTTATAATTAATAGGTTCAGCTTGAGTGCTAACTTTTTGCTCTAATAATACTTTTAGCAAATATGCTATCCAACCCATAAAGGACATTGTGACTAGCACCAGCAATGGTCGCTGATAATAATTCTGGTAATAAGTCAGCCCAGCAAGACTCAGCTGTGTAATTTCTTCACTAAAGTGTATTAACTTCTCATAATCTTCTGTTAATAATAGTTTCTCTGTGAATTCGATGATTTCTTCATATTTCTTAGTGTTAAATGGCTCAAATGGTATGTAGAGTAGTGATATAGCATTTGCTTCAACATCTAGCTTCTTTCGGTTGTATTGTGAGGCTAGTTGCCGGCTATGGCTATAGATAGCCTTGGCTCTGTTTGGTATTGTCATGTTGAGTAATTCCACTGGAAGTTTACCCTGAAATAGAAAACATTTTTAATATGCAAAAAGGATGTTATTTTATTCCAATGTCTGTTTGTAACTTGGAAGTTACAATTGTGTAGTGAAAGTGTGTTGCAATTCATAGTTAAAATTGATTGTTCCTAGGTTTACACACTTGTTAGAAAAAATATCCTTTACTAAGTTGATAGACAACCAAGCTCTGCATGCAGTGTGCCTTCTCCTGATCCGACGGTAAGCCATGCACCGGGAGAGCATATGCCAATGCACTACGAATAATGAGATTACAGTTACGATCCTCAGCATTGAGGGACCAACTGTCTGGGCTGGGATTAGGGTGAATGTAAAGGAGTAATAACTGTTGACTTACTATGGAATTGACTGGTACAGGAATAGAAAGTATAGTAGACATTAGTGGGGTCAAGTCAGCCTGCTTAATATCAAACCTATGGTTAATTGACATGTCTTTTGTGTAGGGATCTCCTGGTCCCTCTTTGGCTTGTTGCACCCCGGTTCCCCACAGCACATATGGTGTTTGTGTTTCATGATCATCTCCTGATCCGTGAGAACCTTCAATTTAAACATTTCATTTATAGATGTAATAATTCAAGACTTAACATTCTAGATGCCTTAATCATGCACAGGTAGGTTTTCACAACCAAGTAACTTCCATTCCAATTACTTCGGGTGCGACTCACTACTCATGCTCACTGTGCACTGGAAAAATTAGAGTGAAAAGGGTAAATTATCTCGACATGCAACATGTGTCACCGAATTCAGTTGTGCAAACCCTATAGCTTTTTTATGATCGTGTGTTGACTTCACTACATAGTATAAAAAAGTCGCTTTCTCTGTCCCAATGTCCCTATATCCCTATGTATGCTAAATCTTTAAAACTACGCAACGGATTTTGATGCGGTTTTTTTTAATAGATAGAGTGACTCAAGGGGAAGGTTTATATCAGCATTGCACCCGTGCGAAGCCGGGGCGGGTCGCTAGTTATTAATATAAATCAGAATCAGATTTTTATATGATATGGTCTTCGATCATAATATTAATCTGTATGTTATGCAGACTGCCATACCATACCTATTCAGTGTGATACAAATTGAAAAGTAACAAAATAATCATTAGAACCTGCTTGCAAAGAAATAGTTAATTCTTTTTATTAGAGACTAGCGGCCGCCCGCGACTTCGTCCGCGTAGATTTTAGATGGTAACAAAGATATAAATGAGGTTTATTTGTTTCTGTCAGTTGTCCGATGCTATTAATCTTTTGTGAAAATTACTCGAAAGAAAAAATTAATGTCCGCCATCTTGGATTTGAAAATGGATTTAATTTTCGGAATCGGCACCCCGAGGAACCACAAAGATGACCCCATATCGATTTTTACGAAAAATAAATGTCCGCCATCTTGGATTTGAAAATGCACATCATTTTCGTAATCGGAACCCCCTTTTCATCCCTTTAGAGGAGCAATTTCAAAAAAACGCTGAAAACGTTTTGTTGTATTTAAACAGAGAGTCTGTATACGAAGTTTTAAATCCCGCACTTCAATAAATATTTGCTCCCCGTACGAACTTTTAAACCCCTTTTCACCCCTTTAGAGGAGCAACTTCAAAAAACGATGAAACATATTTTGTTTTATTTAAACAGAGAGTCTATATACGAAGTTTTAAATCTCTCACTTCAAAAAAGATTTGCTCCTTTACAAACTTGGAACCGTCTTTTCACCCCTTTAGGGGAGCAATTTTGAAAGACGCTGAAATACGTTTTGTTGTATTTAAACATAGTCTATTTACGAAGTTTCAAATCTCTAACTTCGAAAAAGAATTGTTCCCCGTATAAAGTTGGAACCCCTTTTCACCCCTTTAGAGGAGCAACTTCAAAAAACGATGAAACATATTTTGTTTAATTTAAACAGAGAGTCTATATACGAAGTTTTAAATCTCTCACTTCTAAAAAGATTTGCTCCCCATACAAACTTTGTACCCCTATTTTACCCTCTTTGGGTTAGAATTTAGCAAAACGCTGAAAACACTTTCTTTGGATTTAAGTTCGTAACCTTTTTACGAATTTTTAAGTCTTCAGCTCAAAAAAATAATTTTCTCCCATACAAACTTTGCACCCCTATTTGATCCCCTTAGGGGTGGAATTTCCTAAAATCCCGTCTTATCCCTTGCATACGTCATAAAAGTAAGCTCTGGACCAAATTTGAAGTATCTAGTTCCAGTAGTTTCGGCTGTGCGTTGATGGTAGATCAGGACTTCTTCTTTTATATATTTTTTTATTTTATATTTTATTTAGATTATAGAAGAAGATAATGTTTAAACATGAGTAAATATGAAGTACTTTAACAATTACATTACTCTATAAGTTACTAATTTTTAATCAGTGGTAAAAAAAATAAAACCTAATATTTTGGTATTGTATGTAGAAGGTCCCCCAGCTGCAAACAAAATAGATTTCCTTAAGTTATTTATTTTGAAACTTGTTTTTATTTTTTTAATTAACTTTCCAGACAGTCGTGTTTTTAAATATTATTTTATTTTGCAATTTTCGCTTTTCATTTTAACAACAATAGATCCAGTGCAGTCGTGTTTTTAATTATTACTTTATTTTGCAAGTTTCACCTTTCATTTTAAAGTATGTTATGCCGTAAAATCATGTTTTAAACACACATATTATATACATTTTTGAAATCGTCTATTCAATAGCCTCATTTGGATACCCTACTTGATAAGATCAAAAATAATTTTCATCTTCAGAACACACAAAATGACATAGTGCCATAGTCCACCATATTGTTTTTATTTCAATGTTACATATCCTATGTTACTCGGGACGACGTAAGGATTTCAACAATACCTTACACATCCAAATCTGTTAAGGTGTTAAAAGAAGTTCTGGGGGAACAAAAATCTCACATACCTACATACATGAACCCTGAAAACATTACACTAATCTTTAACCTTTTTTTGGGCAGTTGTGTAAAAGTATTAATTTTGGAAGATGCACTCACCCCAATCAGTCATGCCATGATCAGAAGTCATGAGGAACATAGTTTTTCCGTCATCATTGTAAAATTGTCTTATAAATTGTTCTACTTCCTTGATGCCTTGATCAACATTTTTAAGAGTTGTTAAAAAGTTCCTGAAAAAAGAAGAAAGTTTGACTGTAGTTCTTCAGTTCCAGGTCCAGTATCCAGGTTCATAGTTACTTTTACTGGGCATATTCCGGAAGTCGACATCCAATGTGCCTAATTTATTATCCAGGTTCATACAATACAATACAAGTAATTTCAGTGTTCTCAGAGCACTCCCATCAACAAGCATGTTCGGGTTTAAAAAAAAAGCAAATTTTTTAAGTCCTCACATTCAGAGTATTGAGGCTTTAGATCGTGGACACATTATACGACACAAATGATAAGAGCTCACAGTTGCAAGACAGAACAGTCCTGTCCTAGAACCACTCGTACAACATTTTTTAAGGATATCAAAGACCTGTAGTCGGTTTGTGCCTAAAACTCAATCTGCCAATTATGATAGAGAGATTATTTGACACAATGGTCATTAGAAAAAAATTTACTGTTTTAGTGAGTAACCAAACCAACATTACGTACCAATTTTTAGTAGCACAATCATAAAGCATCATAGCACTTTAAAAAAAACAAAACCGGCCAAGTGCGTGTCGGACCCCGCACAATGAAGGGTTCCGTACAAACCTACTAGTCCACATTTAAAATCACTATCCAATACATTGAATCTAAAAAAGTCGTATCTTCATAGGGAAAAATGCATATTATTATATGCAATATATCTTAAAAATAAATTATTGTTTGTATTCAACTTACTGAGTTTTAGGTTTATGTGTATGTCCAGAAGTGTCAGTCCCCAATAAATGCAAAAAGTATATAATTTTCTTACTCTTCATCTTTTCCTCCAGATTATTATTACTCTTTGCTTTGTAAAAGAATTTCTTAACATTTTCAAACACCCATGAGTCCAGGAGTGTTGTGTTTTTATCAGTGCTAAAAGTATTGTCATAGGGGTCAAACTTGTGGACAAAAATATGATTGTCTAATGTTCCTTTAGTAAAAATATCTAGAATATCATATGTTCCCCAACACCAAGTGTAGGCAGTTTGATTAAAGACTGAATCAAAATCAACAGGGTTTTCCTTCCATCCCTTCATGATCGCCGACGGGTCTTCATAGAACCCAGCAATGACTGCTACATGCCCTGGCCGGGACTCAGTGGGAACCTGAGTGCTGGATATGCCCCATCTGCCATGGGTATTCGCAATTGACCTGGAAGAATATTATAATACCATTTTATGTATTTCCATTTTTTTTTAATTGCTATTGTAAATTCAATTCGACTTGAAAGATTCAACAAAATTTTGTGACAAAAAATCTGTTTAAGGAAAGAATGCATTGAGACTTGGAGAATAAATAAAATTAACCAGATATTACACACCATCACTATTTTTGATACGTTCAAATACTGTAGTGCCTCACCTCAAATATGGCAATGTTGTATAGTTAACAAAGGACTCCGCCCTTAAGCCGTCAACCACGAAGAGAACAAGGCGATCCGCCACCGAATCATGCTGCGGCTGATAAGGAGAAACGTTCTTCACAATCGGAGATTTAAAGTAAATGTCGAATATTGAAAATAAAAATACAACGTGAATGAAAAACCCTACAAGAAACATTTCTAACAAGGAAATGTAAATATCATTGTTATGAATATTTTATTTAAATATATTTTTCTTTTCTTGGAATAGGTTACCAGTTCCGCTTAGATTCAAAATTATTTAGATAACCATCAAGGGTCCTTATCAGTTAAAAAACGCTGGTCTATTTACGCCATTTTCTGTTTGATTTGACACGCATCTTGACAATTGACATTTTCTCAGTGTTACTATCTAGAACAGGACTATTGCGACCTTATGTCTCGTGCTACATTTACACGCTTGCGGTTGCTTGGCAAGCGTCCACAAGCTCCAAGCGCCAACATTCAACATGTAAACACGTCGCAAGCGCTTGCCCAAGTTTCCTTTGATCTGTGTTCAAAAACCGACACTAGTCCGCAGGCTCGCGCAACTAGGAACAAAATTTAGTAAATGTCACTTTTGTATGGAGTTCGGCCAAGAAATAATGGTGGATACTGCTACCTCGCTCCCTCAGTTAATCCATCTCAGTCATATGTCAATGTCACCTCTGGCCACTTCCGTTAAACTATGGTTAAACTTGAGTGATCGCCATATTGTTTCTTTGTTTATCAGTTTCAATCAGTTTGCAGTTTGTTATTTTGATATTCATAAATGGTAAAAACCTTACTTTAAAACAAAAACGCATGTAGTAAGAAGACAGTGTTTTTTAAAAATGCCACGGACTATAAAACACTATAGGGTATGTGTTATTTGTGGTTTTCGTGCAAGTCGAAAAGGTGCGGAGAAAAGGAAATTTATGGCAAGATTTCCTTTAGATCACGACCGGTAAGCAATTAATTGGAGATTATCTATTAATATGTACCACAGCAAGTTACATGTAAGCAAAATAAAAAGCGGTATTTGCAATTTAGTATTATTCGTATACTATACATATTAGTCACACCTGGGTCGAACAAGACCTGGCCCGACGCGTGCACCCATTGTGGATCGGGCTAAGTAGCATAGAATTATAGAAATTACTTAGATATCTTTACACAATGTTCTTTGCAGGCTAGGCAGAAGAAACAGAGTGCTAAGAGTGTGTAAGAACTCTGTTAATAAATAGATCCCTTACATGATTTTGCATTTTCTAGGTCTATACCATCGCTCGGTATACAGTTGCAACCACTACCAGATGAATTGCTTTTGGACTTTCCTTGTCACGTCGTTAAATCTGGTGAAACAACTGGTAAGCTACTTTCTTTGTTTGTAGTCAATTCTTTTCACATTTAAATTTAAATATTATTATGTACTAATACTAATTCATTAATATTGTGTTCCATTTTAGAAGCATGTGTGGTTCAACCTAAACCGGGACGAGCGCTGTTGGATTTAACAAATCTTTAGCAGTTCTTGGGCACTGGTTAGGCAAGACTAGGCTGTCTGGAGCAGAGGTTCCTTGCAGGCTGGAGACTTGTGGTAGAAGAGAAACTCCGTAGACTGTAGAATATCGGAATAATTTATTCTTCTTCTTCTTCTTCCGGTTTCTTCTGCACCCTCCTGGGTGCTAGGAGGCTCCGCCTGCGCTGGGCGCTTTGGGAGCTGTTGCGGGTCGCGTCACCGCTACGGCGGGACGGGCTTCTGGCCGTCATTTGGGGGACGGCGGATGCTGCTGGTGGTGTGCGAGCCCCCGGCCTGGGGGCCCGCTACGGTGTCTGCTGCTGGTGTGTCTCGTGCGGCTGGTGTCCATCTGTAAATTCAAAAATAAATATTAATGATTTTACTCATCGATGGTGAGCAGCTCTCTGGGCAGTGCCCGAGAGCTGCGTTCTGGAGGGCGGGCATGCTGTGGGGCGATGCCCTGTAGGTGGACGTGGCTGGAGTTGTCCGCACGGTCGTACATGGCCCTTGCGAGCCGACCGATGAACGACTCCAGTCCTGTCCACTTGAGGTCGTTGGCGATAGTGCTGTTTCGCACATATCGCGGTGCTGCTACGATGGTGCGGAGAGTCTGCGTCTCCTGCACCCGAAGTCTCCTCCTGTTGGTTGCTGCGGCGAGGGCGTACCAGGCCGGCGCGGCATAAGTGAGCCGCGACCGAACGTACGCCTTGTATAGACCCAGCTTGGTCCTCCTGGGAAGCTTGCTGGCGAAGACAGGCCGGAGTGCGATGCGCGCAACGAGGGCTCGTTGCGCGGTGCTGGCGATGTGCTGCTTCATCGTCAGGCCCCTGTCGATGGTCACACCCAGATATTTCACTGTGTGCGACCACTCGAGGGGCTGCCCGAGCAGCGTTGGTGGCTGTGGTAGATGCGTGCTCCCAGTGATGAGAGCCTGCGTCTTGGCCACGTTCACCGAAAGCCTCCACTTGGAAAGCCAAGCTGGGAGGGCGTCGAGTGTTCTCTGGATCTTGGTGACTGCGTGGCGCGGGCTCATCGATGACACGTAGTATGCCGCGTCGTCTGCGTAGAGGCCCAGTTGTGTGTTCCCAACGACTGGGATGTCGTCGGTGAACCGGGCGTAGCACGCAGGTGAAAGGCAGCTACCCTGAGGCACCCCAGCCTGGATGGAGTGTACTTCAGAGAGGGTGCCCTCCACCTGGACTCGGAAGCGTCTGTCTGAAAGAAAAGAGGCAATGACTCGTACGATACGACGAGGGGCCGTGGAGGTGGACATTTTGTAGAGAAGGCCCTCGTGCCAGACTCGGTCGAAGGCCTTCTCCATGTCCAGCAGCACGGCGACAGTATACTCCTTCTTGTTTCTGGCCATCGCCATGTGGTGAAGCACCCTGGTGAGTTGCAGCGTTGTGGAGTGCCCGCCCCGGAAGCCGAATTGCTCCGGCCGGGGCGAGATGTGCGGCTGCAGGTGGCGGAGCAGCATCCTCTCGAACACCTTCGAGAGGGTGCTCAGCAGTGTGATGGGGCGGTAGTTTTCCGCCTTTCTTCTGTCCTTCCCAGGCTTGGGCAGGACGATGACCCGCCCCTCTTTCCACGAGGAAGGAAAGTGGCCCGACCGCATAATCCCATTGAAGAGTCGCGCCACCGCCGCTACGGTGCATAGCGGCAGGTGACGCAACGCTGCATTGGGGATGTTGTCGGCGCCAGGTGCCTTCCTCGGTTTGACGTGGTGCCGGATCGATCGCTGGACCTGTGAAGGAGAGAAGAAAATCGGGTCTTCGAGCGGCAGGATCGGTGCTTCGAAGTACTGCTGTAGGTGCTGCTCAACCTCGGCGGCGTGTTGGGCGTCAGTGATGGGGTTCGGCGTGAACTGCCGTTCCAGGCTTTGAGCGAATAGCTCCGCCCGGTCTTTGGCAGCGTAGTGCAGAACCCCGTTGTCGTCTATGAGTGGCCGAACTGGTTCGGCCACTGTCCCCAGTTGCTTGCAGAGCCTGTGAATAGAAGGAACATCATCAGAGATGGAGGCAATGTGTGCTTCCCAGCTCTCAGCGCGGTAGTCTGAGAGTTTGGATTTCACAAGCTCGGTGAGGCGGTTGAGCTCTGTTTTGAGCGCTGGGGCTCGGATGCGTTGCCATTGGAGCCTCATCCAGCGCTTCTTGTCGATGAGGTCCTGCAGGTGCCGCGGCAGCGGCTTGCGGCGGTCGGTGTGTGGCACTGTTTTGGAGGCGGCGTCCAGGGCCTCTTGGATGTCCGTGGTGAGTCTGTCGGCGGCTTCCTCCACCTCCTCTGCCGTGGAGATGGGAGCTGAGCGGGGCTTGGCCTCTAGGGCGCGACCGAACCCCTCCCAGTCGTAGCGACGGCTCGGACCCCTGGGCAGGGTTGTTACCGGCCGGTCTGCTATGGTTAGTAGCACCGGCCGATGGTCCGAGGGCAGGTCGGGCAGGACTTCGTGGCGCATGGGTGCGCTGACGCGCATGTGGCACGCGAAGTCGATGATGTCCTCCAGTCCTCTGGCGCCGTAGTGCGTGGGCTCGTACGGGCCGGCCACGCTGAAGTCGAAGTCCTCAGCCGCCTGGTAGATGACTCTACCGGCTGGCGTGGTTCTCGCGGCGTTCCAAGCTGGGTGCTTGGCATTGAAGTCCCCCGCTACGATGGTGGGTACGGGGGAGTCCACCAGGAGGTCCTTGAGGTCGGCTCGTAGTGTGGCTGCGTCGGGTTCACCTGGGGGCCTGTAAACAGAGTAAAGGCGGAGGTTGTGGCCCGCCAGTTTGATGTCCACCCCGAGGGCAGACAGGGATGCCCGCTGTTGGAAATCCACCGGTTGGTGGATCAGGGAGCGCTTGACGAGGACCGCTAGGCCTCGGTAGGCGATCCCGAGCGGGGAGACTTGGTCCTCGCGGTACACGTGGTAGCCGCTGAGGCGGAGATGCTGCGACCCCTTCAGGTGCGTCTCACTGATGAGCATGACGTCCACGTCCTGTTGGTGAACAAAAGTGCGCAACAGATTCAACTTTCCCGTGAGGGTCTCCGCATTCCAGTACACTACCCTTAGCCATCTATTGAAGAGGAGGCAGTAGGGCTAATGCGGCTGCTACAGCTTTAGTGACCGCCTCATTGACTGCGGCGGTCACTATAGCCGTGATGTGAGCGGGGAGACCCTCCATGGAAGCCGCGGGTTGCGGCTGCACAGAGGTGACCCTGGTGCACTCACCGGTATGCTGCTGTTGTTGTTGCTGCTGCGGCTGGGACTTTTTCTTCTTCTTCTTGTTTTTCCGCTTTTGCTGCTGCGTGGGAGACCTAGGGTTAGAATGAGGTGCAAACCTGTCCCTTGGCTGGTTGGCCGGGGCCATGAGCGAGCCAGATGCAGACTCCTCCACCATGTTTGTGGTGACGGAGGCTCGTGTGGTCGGCCCTCGGCGCGGCTGGCTGGTGAAGGCGCGAGCGCCCGCTTTCCTGTTGCGGGCTTCGCGGAGAAATACCTGGCAGTTGCGGTGGTTAGCCGGGTGTGCTCCTCCGCAGTTGCCACAAGTGGCGGGCTGGTCCTTGGGCCTCTCGCATTCGCTGGCGTGGTGCGGGCCGGCGCAGCTGACGCAGACTATGGGGCGGCGGCAGCCATGCGAGGAGTGACGGAAACCCT
Source organism: Epiblema foenella (assembly GCA_963556455.1). Lineage (NCBI taxonomy): Eukaryota > Metazoa > Arthropoda > Insecta > Lepidoptera > Tortricidae > Epiblema > Epiblema foenella. The sequence goes on from OY747102.1 coordinate 15,567,556, forward strand.
GGCACCTATGGCATTGAGCCGGGCCAGGGCGACCCCGCCACAGCTCGATAGTGGCTGTGCCCACCCCCATGAACCGGGTGATCCCTAGGAAGCCTCGGGACTCGTGCTCGGTTCCTGCCAACTGGACGAAGAAAAGGACTTTGCCCGACTTGCCTCTACCAGTGATCAACTTGACGTGCTCAGCGACGTGACCTGTCTTAGAGCATGCCAATTTGACTTCATCGGTAGTGGTTGTTGCCGGCAATCCTCGTATAGCCACTTTGAGACGGAGATCCGACTCGGCTGGATATACGATGAAAGACAGCCTAGAGTCGGTGGCCTTTGCTTCCTCCAGGTACCGAACAAGCTGGCGGTACTCCTCTCCATCTTTTGGGATGAAGCGGAGACCTTTGCCGCTTGCTGCGGTGCGAGGTGTGAAACCGAGCTGAGTCCCAATGTTTTCCAGGTGTCTGGGCCAGTTGGGGAAATCCTCAACTATGATCTGAGGGTACCTGTTGCGGCGCTTTCCCGTCTCGACGGTGTTGGGTGCTGGAGTCGCTGCTGCTGGTGCGGCCGGGAGGGTGACCGCGCGTGCCGACTGGGACTGAGGCGACTTTGCCATATTGGCGTATGTCGTCCTGAGAGCTATGGGAGTGGGTAAAAGAGCCGGCCGCTTTTCGGCGACCGGGTGAGAGAGACTGGTTGGAGCGTCCTGCCGCTGACCCTTAACGGGCTGACGAGCAGGAGCGGACTCCGAGGGCTCTGGAACTGCTGCTGGGGTGGGTAAAAGCGCCGGGCGCCTGGTGGCGCCCGGGTGTGTGGTGTTGCGTGAGGAAGCCTCCGGTTCCTCAATTGGTGATGGAAGAGGAGTCGGTGAGATCTCTTCGTATGCAGTGTGCGTCTGCTGTGGTGTGTGTTGGGGTGAGTGTGTGTGTGTGGTCAAGGAGGGTACGACCTCCTCTAGGTCTGCTGGCGGCGTGGTGCGGGTGCACTCCCTCTTGTCCTGAGTTGGCGGAGTGACGTCCTCTCTGCTCCTCTTCTTTGTGGCCTTCGTCTGTACGGCCTGCTTCCTCGGATCTTGGTGTTGGTGGGACTTCGGGGTGCAGTGCGTGATGATGACCTTGAGGAGGTCTTCCTCTAAGGGAGACAAGCTCGCCCGGGTCATCATACCGTGCGAGACTTGGTTGAGTCTGTCCAGCATGAAGAGCCAGGCGAGCGTGCCCCCTCCGAGGTCATCCTTGACCGAGTCGATCGCTTCTCTGTCTGAATTGATGGTGGATCGTTTCAGGCAGAGAATCGTTCGGTTGAGTGTGGTTGGGATGGGTGAGTGGTGATTTGGTGATGATGCTGGCGATGATGATGATTGGGCCGGCGAGGCGGGCGGCACGGTGGCCTGCTGGTCGGCCGGGGCGGCGGTGTGTGGTGTTATCACCAGGGGTGCGTTTGGTGATAGCAGTGTGCGGCGTGTAGGTGAGCGGTGTCTGTGGGGTGTGTCACCCAGTGAGGGCATGTGGCGAATGGGAGTCGGCGGTGCCGGTGAGTGGAATTCAGTGGGTGAGCTGGGGGATGAGGTTGGACTCACCGGGGTGGAGGAGCGAGAGCGGCCGGAGCCGCTGCTAGAGCGGCTGCTGGAGCCGCTGCTAGAGCGGCTGCTGGAGCCGCTGCTAGAGCGGCGGTTGGAGGGCGCCTCACTGTCACTGCCACCACTGTCACCACTGACATTGTCCTCCACTTCCGAGACCGCCGCGGCGGGAGCGGTCGGCGAGGGAACGGGGCGGGCGGGCCTCGACATCTCGCTGGCGGGCGACGACGTGCGTTTAGTATTCATGTCTGAATACCGTGCCGTCCCTTGTCATTAACTTCGACCGGGCATCCATGTGACTGGATTCCAGCTTTCGTTAATAACAGTGGACCCACAATAGACAGAGCAGGTATACCAAATACACCACGCGGCACTTTCACTCCCGGGTTTCTCTTTATCAGTAATTGTAATTAAATACCACGTGGTATTTAAAATGCCTTGAGCACTGTGCTGTACGTAGCACTTACAATTACCAACTTGGAGAACACTAAAAGGAGCAAAACACTAATAGCACAGAAGGTGCTGCACAGAAGGTGCTTAACACTTAAACACACGCGACACGAACTACGACGAGACGGTAACGGGAACGGCCCCGAGACACGTCTGTAACCGACGGCGGCGCGCGAGCGATTGTGTGTGAATAATTTATTTACAAAAATGATTAACTATATACAATAAAAAAGCTTACATCTAGATGCGATTTCGCGCCGAATAAAAAGAGAGCGGGACAGATGCGCGCGAGCGAGAGGGAGATGAGTTGGCGCGCGCGGGCGCGGTCGCTCGCGTATCTATATATAGGAGTGGCGCGCGACCCCTGTCCTTTCCCGCTCCGGCCGTCAAGATGAAAACATCGCTGCGTCGCTGTCGCTCTGCGCTCGAAGATGGAAGACGCTGATAGCTGCTGCACGAAGACAACACCTGGCTTGATCTGCGCTTGAAGATGCTGCTGCTTTGCGACGTCTCCATAATAAAACTGTCCTTTTCGGGACAAACGAAACTGCTCTTTTCAGAGCAATCAGCTGTTCTTATCAGAACAGCTGTTTTCTGATGTCAATCGTGTTTGTCTCCGTTTCTTGTGAAACAAACCACACGTCAATCACTTCTATACCTACAGGGCTCCCCTTCAAGTGAAACGTACCGGCAGGCGAACTTGGCGGCCTTTGCGAGTGCGGTTATCGGCTGTAGGTATGTTTTGTTTGTTCGTTGTCGTGTGTGGTCCGTTTTGTTTCAGCTTGTCTGTTGTCGTTTGTTTCAGGCTATTGTTGTTGTCGTTGTTCTGGTTATCTCGTGATGTTGTGTTCGATGTACTCGGTGTTGAAATTGTACTCGTTGCGGTCGTTGAACTTGTTGCGATGTTTGTAGGTATACTCGTTGCGGTCGTTGAACTTGTTGCGATGTTTGTAGGTATACTCGTTGCGTTCGGCAAGCTCGGTGCGGTCGTAGGTAAACTCGATGCGGCGGTTGTAGGTATTTCTTCCTCGGTGATTGTGTAGGCGGGCTTGAGTCGGTCGATTGACACGTTGAGTTGACGGTTAGGTAGTTGTAGTGTGAATACTTTGTCGTCTCTTTTCAGCACGCGGTAAGGTCCATCGTAAGGTGCTTGTAGAAAATATCGTGAAACACAAAACTGAATGTATTATTACTTTTCACATCTGGTATTCAGAAAAGAGTCATTGTTGCTCTCGAATGAGGGATCAAAGTCGTACTTTTTTTTTCTCAATTGAGGGCAACAAATAAGTGGCACATACTGCTATTCACACCTCTGTCAAGGTGCCACTCGGTAACAAAAATATTTGTAAGGCATTTCAAGTTTTTCAGCGGGCCTCATAGGCGGTGTGAATAGCAGTAAGTGTCATACGGTAGCAAAATTATTTCAGTTTTGGTCGGAAATACTTATCCTTCGCTACGCTCAAGATTCTACTTTAGAATCTTTTGTGTTTTTTGTCAATATACCACCCTCGCGCCGTAATATATCATTTTGCTCCCTTGAGACAATCTATTATTCATTCACGCTGCCCGTCCTTTGAATCATCATCAGCCTGTGTCAGTCCACTGCTGGACATAGGCCCTTTGTATGCTGCTACGTTATTTATAAACTGTCTCGACTCAGTTCATCAGTCATCCTGAACACGTTAATCGGAGTAAGACTTACACTGTGTATGCCTTAGGAGGGCTGTTGATAAGCACTGTGAATACCACCTCCTGTAAAAAAAAACCACTTCGGGCATCGCAGGGAAGCAGCAGTGACAGTTATAAGTTATTTAACTCTAGCCCTGTTGTAAACAAACGTGCACTACCCACTGCGGAATAAGCACATGGACGTCGTGGAGTAGTCGTCATAACCTAACCAATTGAGAATGGATTCAAACCCCAATTGTTAATAAAGGAGCATCCATTATTAATGTGAGGTGTTTTTGGCTAAATTAGATCCCCTCCTGCCATAAACATCTCACGTAAATAATGGACGCCCTCTAACCGGGATTTGTATAAACGCGGAACCCACGACGTCACTAGTCATCATTTATCGATATCGATATCGTTAATCGTACTACATCGAAGTTACATCCCTATCGCGCTGTCATGTTGGCATTACATATTTCCTTTATTTTATTTTATTGTGATACAGAATGTTTGCCAAACTCTACGTCAATGTCATGCAATGACAATGTCACTGTCATCCAAAACCTAGTTCGAAGTCCCGTCTCTTAGAACGTAGTGGTTATATTCTCTTTGCTAGTCCGCAAAGAGAACGTTAACAGTGTTGCCAACTCGAAATTTCAAATAATGCTAAAACTATATACGAAAATCTGCTAATTTTTTTGAAAATATGCTAAAAAATCGTACTAGTTATCAATATTGCGTCTTTAATTATCAAATTAGCTGTCTAGTCTTTGTAGTAGTAACAGGATTGCTACCGCGAACAGCAAACGAAGTTTTCCCTCCCTGTCGCACGTACGTCCGAACATGCAAGTGCGACAGAGGGAGAACATTTCGTTTGCTGTCGCGGTAGCGTCCCTGAGCTGCTACCGCGAAACGAAAACGAACCAAGTTCGCGTTACTCCCTCTCTATCGCACCGACAGAGGGGGGGTTGACACGAATTTCCCTCGTTTTCGTTTCGATAAAAAAATGGTGAGTAAAGAAGATATTGTAATATTATTCTTATTCGAATAGTATTATAATATCTTCTTCGTCAGCGTCAGGGCCGTCAGGTAACTCTGCGGCTGTGAAGTGCTCGCCTATGCCGATTTTTAAAGATTTTTTTTCATGAATGGTTTATTTATAATAAATATATGTGTATATTAAAAAATAATATTACTGATATATTAGGAAGTAGTTTAAGAAAGTACTGACATACATATAATATGAGATTGGCATCAGTTACACGTTGATTATCATCACGTGATACACTTCTAATATAATACGTATTGACTGACCATATTCATGAATATTGAAGCATAATGCATACAATATTCAATACCACGATAATATTAACACCCTAGTATTATGATAACAATCACCGCGTAACGGGCTTAATTAAAGAAAGATAAGTCGCATTTATTTTAAGGTTACGCTGAAATATTTTAGCTTAAAGTAGAGCCATTTATTAATTAGATCAGTGTTGAACTAGTTATTTATGCAACAAGAGAGCAAAGTTGTTTTTTGCTGCGAGTGCTTATTTTGAGTCACAAACAAGCGAACGATTCAAATACGATATATTTTTTAACAGATTCATGACCTGAAAAAAATATGCTAAATGCTAAATGTAAAAATTTTCTGCCAAATAAGTCGTAAATATGCTAAATTTAGCAGAAAATATGCTAAGTTGCCAACACTGAACGTGAAAGACTACGTTCACTTCACTTCACTCTATTGTTTGTGGCTACTGTGCAACTTAAGCACAATTCTGCCAACATCAAGTATCGAGCTTTGCACGGTGATAAAGAGGGTAGAAACGAGTTAAATAGAAAATATAATAACAAAAAAACACTAAAACGGATGATTCCTGAAAGCCAAGGTTAAACAAACACAGCAAAAAAAAAAGAACAAACATTAACCATAACCAGTTTAGAACAAATAGGTGGATGATGACGTGACAGACCATAACACCATATACACGAAGACAATAATTATAATTTGATGTTATTTTTGCCAAAAACTTTCCCAAAGCACAAACGATTTTTTTATTATCTATTAAACACAAAATCGATGTCATATTTGTAGGTAAAGGGACATTAAGTTTAGAGATCTGGGTATATAAGTCTGGGGAGTTATTATTAAGACGGCAATTAAAAAAGATGTGATCAATGGTACCTACTTCCTCACCGCACTCACATATGGGAGAATCTTTAATTTTAAATTTGTGGAGCTGCTCCGGAGAGCAGACCCGGCCTAGACGAAGTCTTATTATTATGCTAGTATGACGCTTAGAAAGGGATCTGTTCTTAAAAAACCATGGACGGGATGGGATAGTTGGCTGAACCTGGGAGAAAAAACATTTTTTAGAACGGGACCAACGAGACATCCATTTATTGTAAATTATTTTGTAGGGAATGTTGGTGACATCCGGCGAATAAATTCTGGAAAATGAGTCGTCTCCGTCCAAGACTGCCTCCTTAGCCACCTGGTCCACCCTCTCATTTCCCAAAATGCCGGAGTGACTAGGAATCCAGACAAACTTTACCTTCAAACCGGACGAGTGGCATTTAAAGATGAAGTTTTTTAGTTGACAAATAAGGTAGTTACGAGCGCAACTGTTTATAGGGCGGAGGGAGATAGACTGAAGTGCGCAGAGACAATCAGAAAAAATAACTGACTTAGAAAGTCTATGAGTAAGTATATATTCTAAAGTTTTTAGAAGTGCTAAACATTCACCTGAGAAAACGGACGACTCTGGGGGAAGCTTAAATTTGGCGAGAATACGGGAATCAGCTAGAAGTAAAGCCGCTCCAACGCAGCCCTGGTCCGATAACTTGGAAGCGTCCGTGAAGAAAAGTTTATAGCCTTGAAAGTGTTTATTGACAAGTTTTGTGAAAATGTTATTGCCCGAGGGGGAATTTTTCTCAATGCCAGTATTGGAGATTACTGTTGGGGAATGAGTAAGGGCTTCAAAAGGGACAGAATACATTGGAAGAGAAGGGGATTTCATAACCGGACTTTTAAGAGATGCTATTTTCTCGAGACTCTAAACTAGATTTGGTTTTTCCTTGTTGCGCCAGAAAGCTTTAGTTGAGCCGTACAACTGTAGGAGTCGAAACTTTGGCATTAAAGGATGCGATGACTGGGAAGATATTCCGAAAAGGTAACGGTCCGACAGCAATTGTCTCCTTAGATCAAGCGGCGGATCAGTACATTCAACTTGAATGGCTCTGTTAGGAGAGGATTTCATTGAGCCTGTTACCAACCTCCGGGTTTTCATTTGGATCGCTTCCAAGGTGGAGAGAGCAGCTTTGTTGCATGGTTCAAAAATAAATGTGCCGAAATCTAAGTGACTACGAATGAAAGCATTATATAATATTTTTTGTGTGTAAGGATGGGCACCCCACCAAACACCGGAAAGGGATCTCAGCATGTTTAAATTTTTTTCACACTTTCTAGCAATGTAGGAAAGGTGAGGAACCCCTTGGAAGCGGCGATCAAAAATAACTCCAAGGAATTTAACGGAGTCCAACATAGGGAGGGGCTCTTCATTGTAAAGTATTCGAAAGGGGGGAGGAACACGGCTGCTAGAGAAAACAATGGCTAAACTTTTAGACGAAGAAAGGGAGAGCCCGTGGAGATCCAACCATGAGCTTAGCGATCTCAGTGCGCCATTCACCCTGTCCGCGGCACAAGGAGCATTTTTATCAGCACAGTAAATTACCACGTCATCCGCGTACTGTAACGTTCTGCATGACCAGTTTACAGATTTATCCAGATCGAAAGAATATATATTAAATAGAATGGGACTTAAAACGGAGCCCTGGGGAAGGCCCTCCCATACATTTCGAACGGCTTGCTCTTTACCTTGCCATCTCACCTTGATGGTTCTGGACATAAGTAAATTTGAAATGAAATTAACAACCTTAGAAGAAATGCTCAGCTGGGACATTTTGTCTCTGAGCACTGAAAGGAGCACATTATCGTATGCGGCCGAAATATCTAAAAAAAACCGCAGCGATGGATTCCTCCCTTGAAAAGGCTAGGCGAATATCAATGGAAAGGATGCTGTGTCTATCCATGATGATTTTACCTTTCCTGAACCCGAACTGGAAAAGTGGTAAAATTCCACGGCTTTCCAAGAACCAGTCCAAACGATTCTTTATCAAATGTTCCATGACTTTACAAAGGGTGGAGGACAGGGCAACTGGGCGATATGAAGATCCTAAATCAGGGTCCTTACCCGGTTTAAGGATAGGAATTACAAACTGTTCTTTCCAGGACGCTGGGATAATGCCAAAGTTAAACAAAACATTAACCATGTCAAGGAAGTAGGATATAGCAACTGGATTGGCTTTAGTTAGAAATGAGTAGACGATACCATCCGGGCCAGGTGACCGACAGGGAATCTAGAACGCAGCGCAATTCGGATAGTTGGAATGGAGATGCAAGGAAATCATTATCATCTGATATCTCGGAGAGAAGGGGAAGTTAATTTTGGTTAGGAATGAAGGGGGGAGCTAATTTGTCCGAAAAGTCATCCAGCCATGGGGGAGAAATAGAGAAAGACGACGCCGGGGCTGTGGATGTGCGGGTATTGCGGAAGGATTTAATATTGCGCCAGACTACAGAGGGGTGGGTAGAGGGAGATAAGGATTCACAGAATTTAGTCCATCCTTCGCGCTTTTTAAAAGAAAGTGTCTTTTTTGCCTTAGCCTGCGTTCTTTTGAAAGCCAAGAAGTTCTCCATGGACATATCGCAACAAAACGCTTTCTCTGCCTCCTTTCTATCTTTCACTAGAGAGGTGCAACAAAAATAAGCTTCTACAGAATAACTAGTAACTAATCAAACTAAAATAAAACAAACGTGAAATTTTTATTTTTCTACCTATATCCTTTATAATCGGTACGAACGAAAGCACGTGGAATCGGTACTTGACCATAACATCATCGGCACATCACTAGTCGTGACGTGTTTTCGTAAGAAAGAAATAGCATATTGCATTTTCAACTTGATGAAAAGGGATAGACATAGTGTGCTTGTACCGAAGTATTCGCAGCGACCAGTATAATGGCCTCCGCTGGCTATAAATATTTTCAAAGAAATAATGAATTTGACTTACCTGTGGAATATAATTCCATCTTTTTTGTAATTAGAAGTATTTGAAGGCTTCCCATGGCTAGCCACGAGAATCCAATTTTCTATAGTTATTTAAGAGACCCGCACACTCTGCCCAGGTCGTTGACTTGGACCATGGTCTAAGAAAAATTATTGTAGCTTGACTTGGACGCATAGATAACCTCCACTAGATTGAGCTTATAGGGCGAAGCGTGCGCGCCACACGTGCGGGATGTTGTGCTTAATAAACTGCCCCGCCCCACGCCGCTCAGTCAGTCTCGTCCAGGTTCATGACCTATACGTACGTGGCACAAAAAATACTAAAAATTGATTTTGACTAACCGTAGGCATGGGTTTTTGTTCGATAAAGTGGAGTGGGAACGACTCCCGAACTACAAATCGAAAGAATGGCGGGATAACATATCACAGGTAAGTTAAATATATACAAATACACATTTAATTCTGCCAGGCGGGGATCATTTTACACTGGCCCACAAGGCGTAGTGAAGTGTGCTTGTTCCTTTCCAACCACCTCAAATGCCAATATACTTTCTCTTTCTGATGACAGCACATGCACGGGCTAGTGATGTGCCAGTGATGTTCGGTTCCGATTTCATTTAATTATCGGTTCATCCGTATTTTATCACATGATTTGAATACTTATTAAAATTCTATTGGTAACATAATAGATAGGTTTTATTTTTTTATATTGAATGTCAGTGTTGGCGTAGACAATGTTTTTTTATTATTTGAATCATAAGTAGATGTTCGTATAAGGAGGTGGAAGATGGTAATAGTGTAGTGTTTTTTTTATCTCCTTTTATTTTATACGCTAAACAAATCAGTAGTTGTATGAGAAGGAATATTTAGTTAGTTTGTTCTCATTGTAGTTTTGTTGTTGTCTTGTTAACCGACTTCAAGATTTCAAAAGAGGAGGTTCTCAATTCGGTTGTATGTTTTTTTTTTTGTTTTTTTTTTATGTTTGTTACTCCATAACTCCGTCATGTCTGAACCGATTTTGGAAATTCTTTTTTTGATTGTAAGTATATATATCCAAGTTGGTCCCGTTTTGGTCAAAACGCAGTTCTGATGATGGAATCCATGAGGAATCGAGGGAACTCCTCAAATCTTAAAGGCAAACATATAGTGATTTTTATGTTTTTATCAACAAATCAAGCATTTTCATACAAAAATGTGATATTTGATGAAGTGGAACTGCTGATGATGATCAGAACAGAACTCTTCAACGATGAAAAGTTCACGTTTGGCGATTTTTCCTTCTAACTGTATTAGTTAAGCAAGTTCTATTTTCACAACGAATTTTTGTCATGGTCGAGTTCCGATGATGGGATCCATGAGAAATCGAGGGAACTCCTCAAATGTGAAAGGCACACATATAGTGATTTTAGTATTTTCATCAACTAATCAAGCATTTACATTTAAATAAGTGACATTTGATGAAGTGGAACTGCTGATGATGATCAGAACGGAACTCTTCAACGACGCATAGTTCACGTTTGGCGAATTGTCCTGTTTGCTGTGTTTGATAAGCAAGTTAGATTTTCAAAATAATCATTTGTCAAGCTCCAGTTCTGATGATGGCATCCATAAGGAATCCAGGGAACTCCTCAAATGTTAAAGGCATACATATAGTGATTGTAGTATTTTCATAAACAAATCAAGCACTTACATTTAAATACGTGACATTTGATAAGTGGAACTGCTGATGATGATCAGAACGGAGCTCTTCAACGACGCATAGTTCACGTTTGGCGCATTGTCCTCTTTGCTGTGTTTGTTAAGCAAGTTTGATTTTCAAAATAATCATCTGTTAAGCTCCAGTTCTGATGATGGCATCCATGAGGAATCCAGGGAACACCTCAAATGTTAAAGGCACACATGTAGTGATTTTAGTATTTTCATCAACTAATCAAGCATTTACATTTAAATAACTGACATTTGATGAAGTGGAACTGCTGATGATGATCAGAACGGAACTCTTCAACGACGCATAGTTCACGTTTGGCGAATTGTCCTCTTTGCTGTGTTTGTTAAGCAAGTTAGATTTTCAAAATAATCATTTGTCAAGCTCCAGTTCTGATGATGGCATCCATGAGGTATCCAGGGAACTCCTCAAATGTTAAAGGCATACATATAGTGATTGTAGTATTTTCATAAACAAATCAAGCACTTACATTGAAATACGTGACATTTGATGAAGTGGAACTGCTGATGATGATCAGGATGATTTATTTGGAACTTTAAGTAAAAAAAAAAAAATGTTTTGCGGATATCGTCATTATACTCAATTTCAACTAATTCGGGGCCAAGGATTTCAAATTTTACATTTATTTTGAATTTGATGTAAATTTTTTTTTTTTTCAAATTTAAAACTGTTATACTCTATTTTAAATAATTCAGGGATAAGGTTTTCTGATTATAAAGCATCTATAAAAATATGTAATCGGTAGCACTGCTAGCAATGCAGGTCGGCTTCTGAACCCCATCTAAGAGTACTTATAATATGTGTGTAGATAAAGTAATGTATGCAACTTTACGTAATAAGGCAATTCCGCTCATTGTATACCAGTTGCATAAACTACTATTCTATCATTGTATGGAAGAGTTCACCATCTAAGTGTAATAATCTTTCACCGGCCTCCCCAATTGAAGTCGGTTTTTTTTTCTTAAAAATTATTTTATTATGAAGTCTATATAATAGTAACATAATTAGTTTAGTGGTGATGGATTTCCTTTAGCAATTAGGACTAGTGACACGAGACGGACCCAATACTGTATTTTGAAGAAGTATAAGGGATTTAGAAGCAGAGCCATTGCACTAAGGTTTTTTGTATCGTCTTGGTGGGCAACTAGGCCTAGTGTCACGAAGTGGACATAACGCTGGACTTCGAAAGAGTATAAGGGATCTCGAAGTTGGTTAGGGATGGTGCTATGATATTTGGGTTTTTTCGAATCATCTTTGTGGGCAATCAGGACTAGAGACAAGTAGTTTTCACCCCTTTAGGTAAGCATTTTCAAGTATCAAATCTCTCACTTCAGAAAGTCCGCCATCTTTGATTTGAAAATGCATGTCATTTTCGTAATCGGCACCCCGAGGAACCTCGACGATGACACCCATATCGATTTTTAAGAAAAATAAATGTCCGCTATCTAGGATTTGAAAATGGATGTCGTTTTTGTAATTGGCACCCCGAGGAACCACAAAGATGACACCCATATCGATTTATAAGAAAAATAAATGTCCGCCATCTTGGATTTGCAAATGCTTGTCATTTTTGTAATCGGCACCCCGAAAAAGAAGACTACACCCATATCGATCTTTAACAAAAGTAAAGATTTGCTCCCCGCACAAACTTGGAACCCCCTTTTCACCCCTTTAGGGGAACAATTTCGAAAAACGGTGAAATACGTTTTGTTGTATTTAAACAGAGAGTCTATATACGAAGTTTTTAATCTCTCACTTCAAAAAAGATTTGCTCCCCGTACAAACTTGGAACCCCCTTTTCACTTTTTTAGGGTAGCAATTTCAAAAAACGCTGAAATATTCTGAGCCTTCTTGTGTTCTCTAGGGGGAGGTGTTCTGTGGATAGGTACCACCGAGCTGACCTCATAATGGATACAAAAGGTGACCATAGCAACTCCTAAACGAAACGACATAACCCCGTCGAGTTTTGGTTTGTTAGATTTGTTTTGCCAAGCACTTTGGTTCTAGATGATGACCGGGGTCCTGATGATGGAGCCGGAGGGTGGCCATAGGAACTCCTAAACAAAACGACATACTCCGTCGAGTTTGGGTTCGTTGGATTTGTCTTGCCAAGCACTTTGGTCCTAGAAGATGACCAGGGTCCTGATGATGGAGCCGGAGGGTGGCCATAGGAACTCCTAAACGAAACGACATACTCCGTCGAGTTTGGGTTCGTTGGATTTGTCATGCGAAGCACTTTGGTCCTAGATGATGACAGGGGTCCTGATGATGGAGCCGGAGAGTGGCCATAGGAACTCCTAAGCTATCTTCCGGCTTCATCAAGAGTCCATCACCATCATGTTTAATCGTAAGTACTGAAGATAACAAAGCAAACGAACCCAAACTCGACTATCTTAGCGCTTTACATCGTAGAGTTCCACTAGCCATCTTCCGGCTTCATCATGAGACCCTCACCATCATGTTTAATCGTAAGTATTAAAGATGACAAAACAAACGAGCCCAAACTCGACTATCTTAGCGCTTTTCATCATAGAGTTCCACTAGCCATCTTCCGGTTTCATCATGAGACCCTCACCATCATGTTTAATAGTACGTACTGAAGATGACAAAACAAACGAGCCCAAACTCTACTATCTTAGCGCTTTTCATCATAGAGTTCCACTAGCCATCTTCCGGCTTCATCATGAGATCCTCACCATCATGTTTAGTCGCAAGTACTGAAGATGACAAAACAAACGAGCCCAAACTCGACTATCTTAGCGCTTTTCATCATAGAGTTTCACTAGCCATCTTCCGGCTTCATCATGAGACCCTCACCATCATGTTTAGTCGTAAGTACTGAAGATGACAAAACAAACGAGCCCAAACTCGACTATCTTAGCGCTTTTCAACATAGAGTTCCACTAGCCATCTTCCGGCTTCATCATGAGACCCTCACCATCATGCTTAATAGTAAGTACTGAAGATAAGAAAACAAACGAGCCCAAACTCGACTATCTTAACGCTTTTCATCATAGAGTTCAACTAGCCATTTTTTCGGCTTCATCATGAGACCCTCACCATCATGTTTAATAGTAAGTACTGAATATAACAAAACAAACGAGCCCAAACTCGACTATCTTAGCGCTTTTCATCATAGAGTTCCACTAGTCATCTTCCGGCTTCATCATGAGACCCTCACCATCATGTTTAGTCGTAAGTACTGAAGATGACAAAACAAACGAGCCCAAACTCGACTATCTTAGCGCTTTTCATCATAGAGTTCCGTAAGCGTCTTCCGGCTCCATCATGAGACCCTCACCATCATGTTTAGTCGTAAGTACTGAAGATGACAAAACAAACGAGCCCAAACTCGACCCAACCCCTCAGGAGTGCCACCTACCACGCTACCACAGACTACTTAGGAGATACTACGTATAGTGCTACCGCGAACCACAAACAAAGTTTTCCCTTTATATCGCACTTATTTGCAAACTTGCAAGTGCAACAGAGAGGGAAAATTTCGAATGCCGTTGCGGTAGCAGCCGAATCATCGAACTGTCAATTAGTTATGTCATTTGTCATATTGACATAGATAGTGGCGCTACCGCGACCAAAGAGAATATAACCACTACGTTCTAAGAGACGGGACTTCTAACTAGGTTTTGGATGACAGTGACATTGTCATTGCATGACATTGACGTAGAGTTTGGCCAAACATTCTGTACCACAATAAAATAAAAAAAGGAAATAGGTAATGCCAACATAACAGCGCGATAGGGATGTAACTATGATGTAGTACGGTTAACGATATCGATATCGATAAACGATGACTAGTGACGTCGTGGGTTCCATTTTTATAATCCCAGTTAGAGGGCGTCCATTATTTACGTGAGATGTTTTTGGCGGGAGGGGATCGAATTTTGCCAAAAACACTTCACATTAATGGATGCTCCTTTATTAACATTGTGGTTTGAATCCATTCTCAACTGGTTAGGTTATGACGACTACACTATGACGTCCATGCGCTTATTCCGCAGTGGGTAGGGCTAGAAATAAATAAATAAAAAAAGTATAAAGTTGTGTTGCTTTAAATATATTAACCATCTCTTTAGACGACTTTTCTTTCGGTTAAAATCTTTGGGTTGAAAGTGGTCACCACAAACAAATTTTAATTCGTTCAACTTCTCAATCGGAATGTATGCTAGGTCTTCATTGCCAATCACTTTCACCCACTGTCTGCAACTGAAAAATACCAGAGTTCTATATGATAAGCTAGTTATCGATATGTTACGGCCAACACTAGTATGTATAGTATACGAATGAAAATAAATTGCAAATAACGCTTCTTATTTTGCTGACATGTAACTTGCTGTGGTACAAATTAATAGATAATCTCCAATTAATTTCTTACCGGTCGTAATCTAAAGGAAATCTTGCCATTAATTTCCTTTTCTCGTCATCTTTTCAACCGGCACGAAAACCACAAATAACACATACCCTATAGGCTGAAATAGTCGGTGACATGTTGAAAAACACACTGCCTTCTCACTACATGCTTTTTCACTTTAAATTAAGGTTTCTACCATTTATAAATATCAAAATAACAAACTGCAAGCCACATTACGAACTGAAAGAAACAATATGGCGATCACTCAAGTTGAACGGAAGTGACCAGGGTGACATTGACATGTGACTGAGATGGATTAACTGAGGGAGCGGGATAGTAGTATCCGCCATTATTTTTTGGCCAAATTCCATACAAGTGACATTTTGTAAATTTTGTTCCTAGTTGCGCGAGCCTGCTCAGAAGTGCAAGTGCAACAGAGAGCCAAAACTTCGTTCGCTGTTCGCGGTAGCGTCCCGGAGGGCCTACCGCGAACCGTAAACGAAATTTTCCCTCTCTGTCGCACTTACATACAGAAGTGCAAGGGCAACAGAGAGGGAAAACTTCGTTTACGGTTCGCGGTAGGCACAAAAACTTCGTTTGGGGCGAAGGGGGTGGCAGGTGCCAATCGCAATATTTAGTGCCACAGTGCATAGTTGTAGTACTGAAGTCCGATTGCAAGTGTATAGAAGGCTCGCGCAACTAGGAACAAAATTTACAGAATGTCACTTTTGTATGGAATTTGGACAAAAAATAATGGCGGATACTGCTATCTCGCTCTCTCAGTTAATCCATCTCAGTCATATGTCAATGTCACCTCTGGTCACTTCCGTTCAACTTGAGTGATCGCCATATTGTTTCTTTGTTGATCAGTTCGTAGTGTGGTTTGTTGTTTGTAATTTGGTATTTATAAATGTTAGAAACCTTAATTTAAAGTGTAAAATCATGTAGTAAGAAGGCAGTGTGTTTTTCAACATGCCACGAACTATTTCAGCCTATAGGGTATGTGTTATTTATGGTTTTCGTGCCGGTCGAAAAAAATGACGAGAAAAGGAAATTAATGGCAAGATTTCCTTTAGATCACGACCGGTAAGAAATTAATTGAAGATTATCTATTAATTTGTACCACAGCAAGTTACATGTCAGCAAAATAAGAAGCGTTATTTGCAATTTAGTTTCATTCGTATACTATACATACTAGCGTTGGCCGTAACATATCGATAACTAGTTTCTCATATAGAACTCTGGTATTTTTCAGTTGCAGACAGTGGGTGAAAGTGATTGGCAATGAAGACCTAGCCTACGTTCCGATTGAGAAGTTGAACGAATTAAAATTTGTTTGTGGTGACCACTTTCAACCCAAAGATTTTAACCGAAAGAAAAGTCGTCTACTAAAGAGATGGTTAATATATTTAAAGCAACACAACTTTATACTTTTTTTATTTTATTTATTTCTAGCCCTACCCACTGCGGAATAAGCGCATGGACGTCGTAGTGTAGTCGTCATAACCTAACCAGTTGAGAATGGATTCAAACCCCAATGTTAATAAAGGAGCATTCATTATTAATGTGAGGTGTTTTTGGCAAAATTCGATCCCCTCCCGCCAAAAACATCTCACGTAAATAATGGACGCCCTCTAACTGGAATTTTTATAAAAATGGAACCCACGACGTCACTAGTCATCGTTTATCGATATCGATATCGTTAACCGTACTACATCATAGTTACATCCCTATCGCGCTGTTATGTTGGTATTACCTATTTCCTTTTTAGGGTTCCGTAGCCAAACGGAACCCTTATAGTTTCGTCATGTCCGTCTGTCCGTCTGTCCGTCTGTCCGTCTGTCCGTCTGTCACAGCCGATTTACTCGGAAACTATAAGTACTACAGTGATGAAATTTGATGGGAATATGTGTTGTATGAACCGCTACAAAATTATGACACTAAATAGTAAAAAAAAGAATTGGGGGTGGGGCCCCCCATACATGTAACTGAGGGATGAAAATTTTTTTTTCGATGTACATACCCGTGTGGGGTATCAATGGAAAGGTCTTTTAAAATGATATAAAGTTTTCTAAAAAACATTTTTCTTAAAGTGAACGGTTTTTGAGATATCAGCTCTCAAAGTCGTAAAAAGTATGTCCCCCCCCCTCTATTTTTATAACTACGGGGTATAAAATTCTAAAAAAAATAGAGGTGATGCATGCTAATTAACTCTTTCAACGATTTTTGGTTTGATCAAAGTATCTCTTATAGTTTTTGAGATAGGTTGATTTAACTGTAATTTTGGTTAAGTTATTTTTGCTGTTTTATAGATACTAGTACGGAACCCTTCGTGCGCGAGTCCAACTCGCCCTTGGCCGGTTTTTTTATTTTATTGTGGTACAGAATGTTTGGCCAAACTTTACGTCAATGTCATGCAATGACAATGTCACTGTCATCCAAAACCTAGTTCGAAGTCCCGTCTCTTAGAACGTAGTGGTTATATTCTCTTTGGTATATAGTGTAATCGCATCCGATTATTTAAATGCTATTCACCCATAAATAACCGCTTCTCGCATCAGACTACCTTCGTAAAGTTAATAAGTGGATAAGTTTGTGTCTAAGTACTTACAAATCATTTCCCTACAAAACTCACAATGTAACTCGCGCGATGAAACAATCGAAACCAGTCATCGAGACTCTTACCGCAAACAAAGGCAAATTCCTCAGTCCTGGTTACGACTCAGACATCCGATCCAGTATAGCATATATGGCATTAACTGTGCCACACATTGCAGCGGCCTGTTGTACACTATGACAATCCTAACATTCATTCAGACACACGCGGCCTTGATTGTCATAGTGACAGCAGGCCGCTGCTGTCTGTGACAGGCTTTATACAGGAGTATTCATACAAATACATTTAATGGGCGCCTTCCGACAATCGGACCCAACTATGCACACAAATCACTGAATTGAGGGCCTGCAGGAATGGGCTTATGTAGCCTTGCTGAATTACAAGTTGAACGTCGAACTTGTATACGAAAGCCCTACATTCCACCAACTTGCCCGTGCTTATTGCTTCCACAATCGTTGTCTTTTCAAGATAGCCGTGGAGGTGATCATTGTGGCCGCTGCTATTCTTTTTACTAAAGTACTTACATATAACTATTATCGGAATTTGCATTTAATTCAATGTTACATAAATCCAGAGTTATCGGCCAGAATGACATATAAAAAAACCGGGGGCCTACCGCGACTGTAAACGAAGTTTTCCCTCTCTGTCACACTTGAAAGTCTGTACATAAGTGGGACAGAGAGGTAAAACTTCGTTTGTGGTTTGCGGTATCCCCTCCGATCAAGTGCGAGTCGGACTCGCACACCGAGGGTTCCGTATACAGATGTGTACCGGTTTCAATCCTATTAAATCAGGAAAATCTCAACAACCTGGTGTGAAAATTGGACCCTATGGGTACAGCGCCTTTTGTTACAAATTTGAGCGACTGAATAACTTTGTATGTATGGTAGTTTTTCAAGGATAATTCTTTAACACGTAAACCGATTTCAGTTTTTTTTTTTCTTTATTTGAAAGAAGGTACTTTCAGCATAATCTCGTAGGAATTTATAAAACAAAAATACATACAAAGGTTATTTGACGATAAGAAAAAGAAAAACTGGATAGAGCTACAGTTATTTTTTTTTTCTGTAAAATATACATTAAAATGAATGTTATGTAATAATTTTATATTTTTTCCTTGGAAACTTCGGAGATAACGGGGGAACGGTATTTTTTTTACATTTTCCCTCATAAAACAAAAATGACTCTTAAAAAAATTGTTTCAGAATGTGCAATTCAAGCCCTTTCATATGACACCCCACTCGACATATTAACTAGACTTTCAAATTTTGAAACACCTGTTATCTGTAATTTTTCACAGAAATTAAAATAATATTAAAAAAGTCATGTTCTATGTATGTAGGTAAGCCTTCTTTATAACTATTCCAAATTTCAAATCGATAGCAGAAGTAGTTCTTGAGATATTTAGCGATGTGACAGACAGACAGACAGACAGACAGACAAAGTGAAACCATAAGGGCTCAGAGACCATGTACATCTCTGGGATAATATATTAATTTCACTCCTTGTTTAATCTTGAGACCTTATACATCTCTAACTTAATATTTGTAATAGATAACTTTGCAAGTTTATCTTCACTGTATGACATTAATTTTGTTATAATTGTTAAACTCGAAATTATTATTCCTTCTTGAACTGTAAATTAATATTTTGACATGAAAAATGTATTACTTATTATAGTCAGACTTTCTTAAATTATAAATTAATATTTTGACATGTAAAAGTGCCCTTGTGGCCTATTTGCAGAATAAATGTTTGTATTTTGTATTTGTATTTTTTTTGTTCCTTTTTTACCATTTTGGTACGGAACCCTAAAAAGAAGAAAAAGAAGAGTGTGCTGTAACATTTAGAAATCAGTAAAATTGTATTTTTCTGTATTTACAACTTTAACATTACCTGACCATGGGTTAAATATGAGCCAAATTAGATTATATATATATACTAGTACATAACATAATTAATACCTGTACAGCTACTAACATAAAAATAACAATAATTGTTAATTACTTCTTTGGGGGTGGTTTAATAAAGCTTACTTTTTTCGAATCTGACGTATCAGACACGGTACTCGATTCTTCTGTTGGAAGCCCAGCAGAAAGTAAGTTTAGAAGTTCTGATTCTTGAGTTCTTTTGACGTCTTTAAATATCATATCAGTTGAGATTCTGTCATGAGCGTTTTCTTCTAACGTAAATCCAAGAGTCGCATACAATCGTCGGACTTGTCCCGCACTTAACCACCCACGGCGCCCTGGATCAAAACTTTTAATCACGGCTTCCAAGTGTCTATCAAAAAAGAAAATCATAATGTTAGAAAAATAAATTTACAGTTATTCTAATTTCCGTTTACATCATACGTTTCGTCTTTCTTATTAATTTATGATCAAAATTGTTAAAAGGGGATTAAAAGTGCGGCCAATGACATGATCTTAGCAACAGTTAATTGCAATTGAAACTTCCGGCAGGACCATTTTCGTACATTCTTTTGTTTAATTAATTAGGACAAAGAGATTAAGTGTTAAATATTGTAAGTTGTTCGAATAGTTTATTTTAACTAAATATTAGCTGTGTAAAGTATAAATTAATTTAAAACGGAACGTAATTGTTATGCACCGTCGAAAGATGGCGCGCGGTCACTAGCCTGAAGGGCTACCGCGAACCGAAAACGAACGAAGTTCGAATATCTCCCTCTCTGTCGCACTTGCTAATTCGTGCGGCAGAGAGGGAGATATTCGAACTTCGTTCGTTTTCAGTTCGCGGTAGCCCCTCTGAGGGACTACCGCGAACCGAAAACGAACGAAGTTCGAATATCTCCCTCACTGTTGCACTTGCTAATTCGTGCGACAGAGAGGGAGATATTCGAACTTCGTTCGTTTTCAGCTCGCGGTAGCCCCTCAGTTGGTGGTTGGACCTTGGGTGCTACCGCGAACAGCAAACGAAGTTTTCGCTCTCTGTCGCACTTGCACGTTCGGACGTAAGTGAGACAGAGAGGGAAAACTTCGTTTGTGGTTCGCGGTAGCCCCTCTTGATGTTCTGAGAATAACTCATGTAAATAAATTGTATATCGTGTATTTGTGTTGTTTTTATTAATAAGAACCTAAATTACAGATTCGTCCCCTTTCCTTATAATTATGATTTGTTGTCTTACCTATCCTCATACAAAACTGGAGGGGTTCCGTGTCCAGCTCGAAATAGCATGCAGTGGTCTAGCAATTCCTTTAGGTAGACCGCTGGGTCTTTTGGACATTCAGATAATATTTTAGTTAACAGAAAACGTAATAACTCTGGGATTCGACGGTCCCGCAGGTAATTTTCAGCGGTTTCAACAGCATTGAGAATCCTTAGTTTGCGAGGAGGTATTACTGTTGGAATAGTGTCGTCGCTTAATAAACATTTGCAAAGGAATACAGGTTCTCGTGTGTCCTTCCTTCCGTCCACGGGTTCTTCAACTTCTTCATCCATAGCAATTAGATAAAAATATGCCTTCAGAGGAGGATCAAGGTTACTTATTATTGACAACTTACTGACGTAGATTATAAAATATACAAGTGTAACTATGACTACCACGTGACTACTATACCTTTTTATTTATTTGCGATGATAATATAAAAGAGATCGATCTTGTTTTATATTTAATGATTTATTTATTTATTTAGAACATACATTTATAAGTGAGGTACCAAAGCGCCTATAATCTTATGAGATTTGCAACATCAGTGCTAACAGTAACAAATTAAAGAAAATATAGACCTAATATTAACTAACAATATAAATCGCACAATTCACTTATTTTAGAGACCAGGGTACTCCAGCTATCTGCGAACACGTCGGCATCCTGCCTCAGTACGAGTTGACTGAGTAGCGCCGGCGCACGGGCGCCGGGCGCGTTACAGGCGCGGCGCGTGCGCGGGCGCCCCGCCACCGCCGGCGCCGCGAACAGCGGACGGCGGCGGCGACCAACGCGCGCGTATTGCTCAGGGGCGCTACCGCGACAGCAAACGAAGTTTTCGCTCTCTGTCGCACTTGCACGTTCGGACGTAAGTGCCACAGAGAGGGAAAACTTCGTTTGCTGTCGCGGTAGCACCCCAGGGACGAAAAATCGGTCCATCCAAAACCTAGTTCGAAGTCCCGTCTCTTAGAACGTAGTGGTTATATTCTCTTTGCCGCGAACAACAAACGAAGTATTCCCTCTCTGTCTCACTTATGTGCAAACTTGCAAGTGCAACAGAGAGAGAAAACTTCGTTTGCCGTCGCGGTAGCGCCCCTGCTGCCGTCAGCACTGTAATCGCTCTGAGCATGAAGTTGTGGACGTTGTGGGTGTGATTCGGAATAGTGCAATGTTTTGACATGTATTCAAACGGGAATGAATTCAAACGTTTATACTATGCAATCTGCAAATACGTTACTAAACCGACATTGAATACAATAATATCGTTTGAAATATCTCATTTATTCACTGTAATGACTGATCGGACTTAAAATTAAAGTAGAAGAAGGTTCAAATACTACTATGTTGTCGGTACTACGCGATAAAATGGAGGAAATCCGAATTGGAAAAATCGACGACTGTAAGAGTCCTTTTGTTGCAATGTTATTAACTTATCGAGATATATATATTGATCTGAATATTCATAACATTAATTATTATCACAGGTGATACAGATATGCGAAAAACTGGTCAAGAAATGGATGTGATTAGACAAAGAACTGTGGCCTACGAGTATCTTTGCCGTTTAGAGGAGGCCAAAACATGGATGGAAGCGTGTTTAAAGGAAAAATTACCTGCAACTACGGAATTCGAAGAAAATTTGCGCAATGGTGTTTACTTAGCAAAATTGGGGAATTTTATTGCACCTGAATCGCTTCCTTTGAAGAAAATCTATGACATTGACCAGAGGCGGTATAAGGTAAGAAATGTCATGTTTAAATATTAATTATGAATTCTTGGATTCGTCTGCTATGTGGGTTGAAATTCCAAGTAATTGTTGCCAGTTGGTCCTTGAAAAAATT
Source organism: Epiblema foenella (assembly GCA_963556455.1). NCBI lineage: Eukaryota > Metazoa > Arthropoda > Insecta > Lepidoptera > Tortricidae > Epiblema > Epiblema foenella. The sequence continues at coordinate 15,590,091 of OY747102.1, forward strand.
TCAATGTTTTAAATCATAAGTATTTAATTAATTTGCAATCTAATATTGAAATATAAAAAAAGGTTAAAATGGTTATTGTTAGCTCTTTTTACCCTCACTGTTGTACTGTGTATTCAATCATGAGCTATTTTTCATACATGGGTGAAGGAATAACCATATCAGTATGATGTCTACAGCCCAATTACTCTTGTCTATGCAAAGAGACCTTGAAAACTTAGCCTTCCACACAATCTTCTGCCATTCTTCCTATTTTCCTGCAGAAGAGAAGGATACCTTTAAGGTTGACATCACTACTGAATATATTAAACCGCATTGCTGCGTACATAATACATTCCGCTACGACATGCTTGCTGGTTTCCTCCTCCTCATAATGTGGGCAGGAAGCGTCATTGCTGATCCCTATAATTTTTTGGGTGTCTATTAAGAGTGTTGTGACCAGTAATGATCCCGGTCAACAGTCTTAGATTGCTCTTACCCAGTTTCAGCAGGTACCTGGTTCTCCTGCGGTCGATCCCTCCTAGCACCAACTTTGCCTATCTGCATCCAGGCACTACTTGCCACTCTCTCTCTGCCTCTTTCTCTTTTAGTCCTTCTATGACCCCCTTTGTGATCTCAGCCAAGTAGGGAAGGACTGGTTCAGGGCCCATGAATCCCGCTCCCACCCCCTCCCTTGCCAGCTCATCCGCTTTCTCGTTTCCCGCTACACCCTGGTGCCCTGGCACCCATGCCAAGGTCATGCCTAGATGCTCTCCTGCGTTCTTTTTTGCATTCTCTTACCAGTGCAGAGGTCACGGTTGCCCTGTTTAGTGCTTTTAGCGCAGCCTGACTGTCCGTATATATCACTACCCTTTCAGTCGACTGTCTTTTCTCTTTTATCATCCTCACGCACCTCATTATTGCATAGACTTCCGCCTGAAATACACTAGCATACCTGCCCAGTGATACGGCTTCTCTTATCCCCAGCTTAGGTACCATTATGTCCGCACCTGCTAGCTTGGTAGATCCTCTCCTCGATCCATCCGTGAAGTAGATAGTCATCGGATGCTCTACTTCAACCTTCCATTCGACTCTCTCCTATAAGTATTCTATATTTCTTGTCATAAATCTCCTGCCTTTTGATTAGGTCATTATTGGCTATCAGCATCTCCAATTTTGATAGCGCCTCCTTCTGTATCAGCACATGGCCTCTGTCCACACAGCTTCCTCTTCATTCTGTACCACTGCTCCGTGGCTCTCTTCTCCACTTCAATCCTCAGTGTCTTCATGCCTAGCATTGCATGTATTCTCATTGCCTCCGACACCATCAGGCATGCTAGTCTTTGTACTTTAATTAATTCTCTTTCATATTCTTTAATACAAGCCCTGTGCCACCAGACCACGGCCCCATATAGCGCCCTGGGTCATATTACCGCCTGATAGATCCAGTAGATCATCTCTGGCCTCATCCCCCACTTCCTACCCACTGCCCTTTTACATTGGTACAGTGTTCTAATGGCTTTTGCCGATTGCTCCTTGATGTGGGTCTTGTATCTGAGTGTACTATCCAGTATCACCCCCAGATATTTCAGCTCTTTTACTATCTCCAGCTCCTTGTCCCCTATCCATAAGGAGGAGATGAGACCTATAAAGGTCTCATCTCCTCCTTCTTTCTTTTACTAAAGAATAGTACCAACTTTGTTTTGGATGGATTCAAGTCCAGTCCTTTCTCTCTGCACCATCCTAGCACTTTCTTGAGACTTTTTTCCATGATGTCTTTTACAGTGTTCAGGATTGTTCCTCTCACATCTTTAACTCTAAGCTATGGTAGGATTCAAATTATCCATCTACATTTTCCTTGGGCATACTTGTCACATCTTTCCCATGCAAATCTTTCCAATTCAAAGAAACTAACTTACGCTTATCTAATTTTTATATTTCTACAAATTCCAGGTAATGGGTTTACAGTTTAAACATACAGACAACATTAATATGTTCCTGCAAGTTTTAAGGAAAACTGAACTTCCCGTTGTAAGTATTGATAAATATTATTATTTTAATTAAATCTGTATAAATAAAACAAAGTCCGGTTAGTTATACCATTTATAACTCAAGAATGGACGGACCGATTTTGATGATCTTTGATTTGTTGGATTCGTCTTTACTCCAAATTGCAGAATAACTATTAAAACAACTGATTTAAATCCATTTACCCGATTTAAAAGATATGGACTACCCGTATGCGAAGCTGGGGTGGGTTGCTTGTATATAGTATCCTAATGAGTTATTGAACTTAATAAATTTGGATTAATTGTATTATGTTAATTAAAATCATCAATTAGGTTAAGTTAAAAGGTATCACTGACTGTTAGGCCAGAAAAAAATGATATCTATGAAAAATTTGAGTTTTAAATGTTCCTCATCTGATTTCATCAGACTTTCCAACCGGAAACAACTGACATCTATGACAAAAAGAATATTCCAAGATTGATATACTGCATTCATGCACTGAGCACTCATTTATTTAAGTTGGGAAAAGCTCCTCTCATTCTAGATGTGTATGGAAAAGCTGTATTTACAGGTAAAATTTTCTTGTTCTATTATTTTTCACTTCTTAGGTAATTGTCTTTGTTTATTTACAGTTTATTATTTTCTGGAAATGCAATAATATAATAATGTCCTTATATTATTTTATTATACAAATTGTAACTTTTAGATGAAGAACTTGACACAGTCTCCAAAGACCTACAAAAATGTGAGCACCCATTGCCTATGTTCCAAAAAATCAGTGGAATCTTATCAAAAAATAATGTTGATGATGCCCAGGGCATGCATAAAGCTGTTACTGAACTAAATAAACTTTTGGACACACAGAAACCTATAACTTCTGCTCTATTAAACCCACAACTCAAGTTAAAATATGTTCAAAATCGTCTTATGGATGAGTATAAAAAAGTATTGAAAGCTGCAAAGAGTGAAAAATTACAGGCAGCACACAGTCACTCCCTTAATGATAGCTATGTTCCGGATGAGTATGACGAACTGCTCACCATTGTAGAAATACAAGGGCATATAACTGCCACTAATTACAAATTTCTGTGGAAAAAATTGTGTTCCGCTTCAAATGATAATGACATAAATAGTTTGCATAAAATCTTCAATGAGCCTTGGGTGAGAGTTAAGAATTACAGCCCAGATAACTTGGACTTTTATTGTGATGTAGTCAAAGAAATTGTTGAATGTAATAAAGATGTTGATGTTGAAAGTATTACAAATTGGCACAAGATGTTCCAAAATGTAATTAATGAAGGAAATCGTAAATCCATTGAACATGGAGATCATAAGACATCCATTGCGAGTGTTAATAGTGCTTTAGACGAAGGGAACTGTGAGGACTTATTTAAAGCTTTGACTAACCCTCATCTGGGATTGAATATGAAGGTAGATAAGTATGCGATTCCGCTTCTGTTTGAAGAGATGAAACTAGAGAAGTTTGAACTTGAAAAGAACCTTAATGAGAGTGAAATAGCTGCATCAGTAGCGTATTTGACGGCAATAGCGGCTGTGTCGCAGGCGGTGGAGAGAGGCGACGAAATTGCTCTATGGAAGACATTGACTTTGAAACAAGTGCATCTTGAAGGACTGCGGCCACACTGCAGGTGCCGATATCTGTCTGCACTCATGAATGCGTTGCAAGTTAAAGTAAGAGAGCAATGTGCTTGTCCATTGCTAACATTGGAAGATATAAGGGACACCATTGAAATGGTTAATTTAGAGGATGATGACAATGAAGAACGTAAGTGTCTAACTGGACGTGATATGTGTCATTCTCATGCGAAAGCCTTTGGCGGCGTCCATACGCCACCGTCTCGTTAACGCAATTAGAAATAGTTTTTATTGGCGCCGTCAAAAAGGACAATTTTGCTCGAGAATTATACATATTTCTAAATGCATGTATTAAATAAATACATTATTTTCCCTTTGTTTGTTTTCAGTGGTAGCAGTAATAGAAAGAATTAATAAAGCAGTAGCAGAAGACAATATGGAGGCACTTATGCCTCTTCTAAAAAGTGAATACTTGAAGATACCTGCTCCTTTACATAAAGAGGAAAAACATCTGTATTTACGAATGCTAAAGAAAAAGTTTCTTCTCAAAGATTCTCAAAACCTGTGGCTTGATGACATTGTTGATACCATCAATGAAGTAAATGAGGAGTCTTCCAAAGTCAAAGACTTAACTGATACATTAGTTCAGTTGAACTCAGCAGTGTTAAAAAATAATATGGATGAATTTTGGGAAGCACTTTTATCCCCAATTTTCACTAGTGTAGGGATGGTAGACAATGCATGTAAAAATGTGTATTTCCAAACTTTTACCAAAGCATTGAAAAAACGGGGCCATTATATCTGTCCATGGATAGTGTGCCATACAGATGCGGGAAATACTGTTTATATAGATGTAGAGTCATACACATACAGCTGGACAACCCCGAAAGATTTTGTGCCGTACGCACGTTATTTTAGTCGGAAAGATGTAAATAGCCTCGTTGACAAGACTAATAAACATCACATCAATAAATACAAGCAATTCATCATAGAGAAAGCAATCGTAAAACTTCAGGCGTATTGCAGAGGGTACTTGTTGAGAAAGAATTTACTTCAAAGACTGAAGTTCTTAAAGGATAATGAAGTGTTTGTTCTCAAAATTCAGACATGGTGGAGAAGTGTATTGATAAGGAGAAAGTATGGGGTAATGATTAAAATGAAGTTGATAGAAGCTAAATTGAAAAAAGAACGGAAACAAAATCCCTGGGCATGGTATAAAATGCAAGTAGGTAATCAATTAGTTACTGTAGTCTTAATTGAACATTATAATTAATTGTTTATATTGATGATTTTGTGTTAAAACGTTTCTATTCGTATTGTCTTACAGGAGCACAAAATCATAAAAATTCAGGCTCTTTGGAGAGGCCGCAAAGCTCGAGAAGCGTTTTCGTCGCTGTTTCACTCTCCTAACCCGCAACTGAAGGTAGTCAAAAGGTTTATTCCCTTGTTAGACTTTTCGACCGAAGACTACGACCGCGAAATTGAGCTCCAGAATTTAAAAGCTGAAGTTGTGCAATCCATAAGGAAAAATCAAGAATTGTCGAAACAGATTGACGACATGGATTTGAAAATAGGTCTACTGGTTCAAAACAGAATAGCGCTACAAGACGTCGCCGCTCACGGACTGAAACTCAACAATTTAGTCAAACACAATTCTATGACCAAACTTGTGTCACAAAATCAGGGCAAGGGTACTTTGATGACGGTTTCCAGTGCAGTTAAAGGATTAAAATCTCTCACAAAAGAATGTAAAAGACTATTGGATGGGTATCAACACCTGTTTTATGAATTACAAACGAACCCCACCTATCTCTCCAAGCTTTTATTCTGTATACCACAAAACAAGACCAATTTCTTTGTTCAAAATGTTGTTTTGAGCCTTTATAACTTTGGGGCCTATCCTAGAGATGAATACTTGCTGCTAAAATTATTTAGATTTACTTTGGAAGAAGAAATAAGCTGTAAAGTAGTAAAACCATTTGATATAATAGCTTCAACACCATTGGTGCTCAAGATGGCAGTGGGCTTGTCTAGGCAATTGTCTGGTTTGAATAGTCTGCAAACTATAATTGGTCCTCTAGTTGAAAAAATGTTAAAGGATAAAGATTTGAACATAGAAACGGGACCAGTGGAGATTTACAAGGCATGGAGAAATGAAACTGAAATGAAGACAGGCGAAATCTCGTAAGTATAGTAGTATCTTACCGCTACCCAAAGGTTGTCTGGAAGAGATCGCTCTTTAGCGATAAGACCGCCTGTTGTCTACCTCTATATTTTAAGCCTAATGTACTGTACTGTGTTCTTTTTTCTGAGGTGTGCAATAAAGAGAATTTGTAGTGTAAGTATTCTATCTTCAACAATACTTTTTAAAATATGTTTAGACATAAGTTTAATAATATATGTACATTTATTTTTTAGGAAACTGCCTTACACAGTAACTCAAGAAGAAGCACTCACATACCCCGAGGTTACGAAAAGACTCGAAAGTGCACTTACGCAACTTAAATCCGTCGTGACAATGTTCTTGGACAAGATAACCAATTCCACTGAACTGCTGCCATTTTGTATCACATATATGGCTCGAGTTTTACATAGATCTTTGACAACCAAATTTCCTCATACCCCTGAGAAAGATATTCTGAAGGTAGCTACTATAATAATCAACTTTTATAATTCATATACTCGTATGTGAACCATTTTTTTACTGAATTGTACGCCAATAAATTGGTCTACCAAGTTAATGTTTAAATAATAGAGTCCAAAGAAAAGAGTCATAGAAGTCAGTAGAAGACGCTACGCGTATGATGCGGTCAAAACTACCTACACACATCTTTGTTTAAGTTTAAGAAATTGTGCAGATCATTTAATACTTCGCCCGCGTAGCTACCAGCGGGTGCTGCTGACCTAAACTATTTTTCAGGTGATAGGAAATTTGGTGTACTACCAATTCCTCAATGCAGCTATTGTAGCGCCCGACGCATTTCACATTATAAAATTGCCCAATGGAGCTGGCTTAACTACTGATCAGCGAAAGAATTTGGCGTCTGTTGCAAAAATACTGCACTTCTCAGCTGCAAAAAAAGGGGTAAGCAATTTGAAAATGTATTGGCAGTAACAACAAAATATGTGACACCCAAAAAGGTTAGCCGTTTTCATACACAATATATTTTATAAATTTTCTTCACAGTTTGGTGAAGAATCAAGCCATCTTCGATGCCTGAATACTTTCATAGTGCATTGCCATGAGCGGATGAAGGAAGTGTTTCGCCGTTGCTGTCGGGGCCCCACACTCGAAGAGTACTTCTTAGTAGACGAGTATACTGAAGCCACACTCTTACATCACCCACATATTTATATTACGGTCCAGGTTAGTTTATTTTAAGTTTAGGGGTGCGAGAATTGCTGGTGCTGATTAATGGTTATATTTATTGGTTCATATTTACGCCTAGGTTTTATATTTAATTTTTAACTGATCTCGGTAACTGAGCTGGTTTCAAAAATCGGGAAAACGAATTAGTTCATTAACCAAACATATACCGCGAAAATTTTATGGCGTTGGAAAGTGGACGTAGTTATCCTTTTCCGGGATCAGTAGATGACAGTTCAGTTTTATTTTATTTTGGAGGAATATTTGACTTATAAAACCTCCTTGGTATTGCGTTTTGGCGCCAGCGACTGGATTAATAATGCAGAATAATGCCGTAAATCATTCAAACTGCTTAATTTTGCTTCAATCAACGTTAATTCTTTAACCGCTTATATGGCCATTAACCGACTATATTTGGAGTGTTTGCGTAAACCGTAATCGTTACTCATTTCTGTCGTTAACCGAACCCAGTTTGGAAATAATAACCGATTAACGGTGTATGTTTTCTGTTTTGTAGGAAATTGTAGATACTCACGCCCTGTTGATCGAGTACCAGGATATTTTGGCCCCAGACCCGAGCGACCGGCTCAACGAGCTGCTAGACGACCTCGGCGACGTGCCCTCGGTTGCGCAACTCGCCTCGCGGGACGTCGACTCGGTGAGTGTATTACATACATATAGCTATCCTCTGATGATAGTAATGGGACATAATAGGCCCGGACACGTGCGACCGTTTCTATAAGCTGCTGGACGAACTGGGTGACGTGCCCTCGGTTACGTAACTTGCCTCGCGGGACGTCGACTCTGTGAGTGTATCACATTGTAGACACTTATGTACTGGAACACTACCTCCCGACCCGCACCACTGGCTCAGCAAGAAGGACGAAGTGAGCGATGTGCCCTGGATCATATAACTTGCCTGATGGGATGTCGATACTGTGAGTATATCACGTTATGGAGTCTCGTCTCCTGGTAGTACCGGGCCTCCGGCCGTTCAACTAAAATGCGCTGTAATTAACCTAAGCGATTCTTATAAAAGGGTCATTGTCAGATTTCGGTTCGCGTCTTTTCGGTGGACATTTCAAAAGTTAAGGGCCACAAAGCTTAATTTTGGATTGGTCTAGTAGCCCGCATAAACAGTGTCCCTGTGGCTATAAATCCATTTACTATAAAAACATAACTTACATACACATAAACCGTTAACTATTGCCCACCGAAAGGACAACTTTTGTTTTTGCAACTGACAATTTGCCAAAAACAATTTGCCTGCCGAAATAAATAAAGATGGTTATGTAGGAATGGAACGTAAGGGAATTTAGTGAACTGAACGCAAGTGTGTAAGAAGGATGACGGGAGGGGTGAGAGGGACGGAGAGAACGATTTGAACGGGAAACGGAAGCGTACGTGGCTAAGTGCACTAAAATAATTAAAAAAGTGTTTAACGCTGTAATAAAACAAAGTATTATATATTCTCGGTTTTTATTAAGAGGCCTCTCAAAATCCCACAGTTATGACTTCAAAGTTTATTATTTCTTCTAGCATTTTGGAGATTCCTTGGAAGAAAACGCGAGATTGGAAGTCTGTTTAGCGCTTGTTAATAAATTCCAAGCCCCAGCAGACGACATGACTGATCTGAACAAACTGTTCATCAAAACCAAAGAATTATGCGTCGCTGTCATACCTTTCCTTAATGGTAAGTTCGGTATACCCGTGCTAACATAATAAATGCGAATTTACTTTGTCCATCTGTTACCTTTTCACAGATAAACTAATGACTTAATTGTTTGGACTGTAGAAAAGCAAGAGATAGTCATATACCACTTTTTTTAAATAATGTCCTGGCGGAGGAAGTGGAAAACAGACCGAATCCTACGCTGCGTAGCGCCACTGATAAATTATTCATGTCGAAATTCTATTTAATGTGATTCCCACTGTTGTTAACTCTACTTTATTTTAAGGTGAACACCTGTTAGAAGCAATATGCATCGGTACAACGCAAGAACAGCAAGAACAGTATGCAGCAAAAGTACAAAGACGTATTTATTCGGGTCAAGCAAGGCCCGATGAAGCAATGACTCTACGCGAACATATCGCTAAACTGCGAAAAAATCTACAAATGCTTGAAGACGAGGGCTACGTAACCCGCGAAGATGGGTACCAAGCCTTAGTGACATCCATTGCTCTCGATTTATGTAATAAGGGCAAGTATAGACAAGCGCAACGGCGGGCATTAGCAACTCTTTCGCGCACTAAACAGAGCTTGCAGGAAAAGACGAAATATTACGAAGAGAAATGTAAATCTTATGACGAGTACATAAGGTCGTGTCTCGCGAATCTGCATGCTGGCAAAAGGTAATTATATACAACGTTTATTAGTCATTTACTTGGGAATGTTGAAGGTTGCATAAATTATGATAAGGTGCATGGAGTGCACGCGTGATATAATACTCTTCACCTTATTTATTTCAGGAGTGTACATGCATGTCTGAGAAGATCAGGGAAGGACATACAAAAGTTAAAATCGAAGCTAACTGTCAAATATTCGGGGGCCAAGTTGATGGAACGCGGAGTTTTGCTGGAAATCGACGGTTTACCGCCGTCTCAATTCAAAAACGTGCAATTCGAAATAACGCCCACGGACCACAACGGAGTCTTCACTGTGAAAGGAAAATTCATGGGTGTTGAGATGGATTCTATTGAAGTAGACATACAAGATTTACTTCAGAAGCAGTACGAAGGTTGTGCTGTTATGGACATGTTTGGGAAAGCTAAGATAAATGTTAATCTTCTCATATTCTTACTGAATAGCAAGTTCTATGGTAAGTCTTAAAGTAAATCGATAAAATACTCATGATTTCGTTTAGGTACTTAGGAATTTATCAATATAAGTCAAGGAATTGTTGTAATTCAATCACATACAATTATATTCATCACATCAACGAATTATCACATTAAAATATTAATTAGTTTCTATTGTATCTGTGTTACAATGTATTTATTATATTATTTCATTGAGTGATCACAAGTGCAGAGAAAATGTACAACCTGTACCTGTGCTCCTAAATAATCATCAATGTTTTACTTATTGGATTACACCATTCGACTTAGGCGAACACTTTTGCCGAGGTCTCATTTTCCGTATGTTTTAGTACGGATATGTCCAGAATCGTTAGAACGTTTAAACTTTAATGCCGTTAAGGAACTAACATCGCCATCCTAATGGTAGTAGCTTTTCTATCCGTTACAATAAAGTAGTAGCATACATCACCCGTTTTTAAGAGATAGCTGTGACTTTATTGGTTTACCCTTTTAGCCCCGCCCGTGAGTAGGTGATGTGAGTAGGGTAGTGAGACTTTTGAAATGACTAACGTGGTTAGATTTGCTTTAAATGTTTGCTAGCGAGTTCGTCCGCGTATACTCGATAATCCCGTAGGGATTAATATATGATAGTCCATATTGAAAGGGACCTTATGGCGGCCGGCACTTCTTGCTTACGTACTTGACGGTGAATAGGTGCAACGTAAGCGCCTGCCGCCATAAGGTCCCTTTCAATATGGACTATCACAAACCTACTTTAGCTAAAATGCCGTTAATATTCGTTTGTCCTTATCTGTCACTTTGACGTTTGTGTTTGCGCGAAACTGACAAAACAAATTTTAGTTAGCAGAGGTTAGTTATTTTTTATGAATAAGGGGGTTAGTAATTAGTATTAATTATCGCACTCCAATAGAAACTTCCACTTACCCCCATTTCGCCCCTTAGGGAATGATTTCCGAGATAAAAACGAGCTTATGTCGCCGAACCGTTCTCAGGATCCCAAACTATCTCTATATCAAATTCTTTTCTTATTGGATTTTGAAAAATCTGATGTACCGGATCTGTTAGAGACAAGAGAGCCTGCCACACCCAGTGGGGTTCGGTCGGACTAATATCAACCTTCATACATTAGTATTAAAGTTCAAATCCCGATCATATGTGATAATCCACATCGAAAGGGACCTTATGGCGGCAGGCGCTTACGTTGCACCTATTCACTATTGCATTGGAACAGCGGCAATAAAGGCGTAAGTGCCGGCCGCCATAAGGTCCCTTTCAATATGGATTATCACATATAACGAGCTGATGAGTCTCACATATTTTGGAATTCGGAGGTGCGAGTGAAAAATCCGAAAGTGGTATGAATGTAAGACTTGGATAACTACTTATTGTTTTTGACTAGATTGTTACAAATGTGGACATATGAAATTATTGGATATTTCAAGAAACTTCATAGTTTTTTAACTTTATACAAACCAAATATTAAAATTATTTCAGTATTGTTATTGCACCAAATGATTGTGATTATTTATTGTTTATGGTTAATTTCCTTAATTTGTAATTAACTTTATTGAGAAAATGAAGTACAAAATCTCATTTAAACATGCATTATATGTATTTATATTTTCTCGTCATTTTAATCATTGTTATACACACCTATTACTATTTTTACGTCGCAAAACCATTCCCATTTAAGAGTTATGGTTTGCTCCATTTTACTGCCAACCCACAGAACACCTCCCCCTAGAAGCCTAATGTTGGTCACTTTGTTCCCGATGCGAGTCACCACTCATAGGATTTATAGGGCTTATATGATCCGGGGTCGCCCGCCTGCCTTTCAGTTGCGTCCAAGTCAACGACATGTGTAGTATGCGTGTCTCTTAAAAAAATATAGAAAATTGGATTCTCGTGGCTAGACATGGGATTTTGTAGTGTGAGGTGGTGTGGGAAGCCTTCAAATACTTTTAATTACAAAAAAGATGGAATTATATTCCACAGGTAAGTCAAATTAATTATTTATTTGAAAATATTTATAGCCAGCGGAGGCCATTTTATACTGGTCGCTACGAATACTTCGGTACAAACACACTATATCTATGCCTTTTCATCAAGTTGAAAATGCAATATGCTATTCCTTTCTTACGAAAACACGTCACGACTAGTGATGTGCCGATGATGTTATGTTCAAGTACCGATTCCACGTGCTTTCGTTCGTACCCATTTTAAAAGATATAAAAAAATTAAGATTTCACGTTTGTTTTATTTTAGTTTGATTAGTTACTAGTTATTCTGTAGAATCTTATTTTTGTTTAGTTGTTAGTTTTCTAAAGTAAATTAAATAGTACGATATGTTGTGTGGACTTTTTAGAATCCTCTTGATGAGCAGTTGGGTCTAGTATCACATGATGGGCCTGATGATGAACTTTGAGGAAGTGCGAGGGAGCTCGGAGTTGGTTTGAGTTAGTGATGTGTACGGACTTTATGTATGCGGAAATGATCTGGTTAGAAGAAATATATTGAGTTTTTGTCTTGTCAAGAATCCTGCGTTTCTTTGTATATTTGCAAATAATTCCCAAATATTTCAGATAGGTATAGGTATATGTTGTGTGGGCTTTTTAGAATCCCCTTGGTGAGCAGTTGGGTCCAGTGTCACAAGATGAGCCTGATGATGAACTTCGAGGAAATGCGAGGGAGCTCAGAATTGGTTTGAAGTTTGAAATACATATATGTTTTGTGGGCTTTTTAGAATCGTCTTCTCCTTTCCACAATGATACAGATTAAAGAGATATATAAGAGCTATAAAATATTTGTTGTTTAATTTTTAGAACCAAGTAATGATAGATCGTTTTGTTGCCAATTTAATATACAGTAAATACCTACCGTAATTTACCAATAATAAATTACGGTCCTAGTTTGTAGTGAACATGTTCCCTCACTACGCAATCCGCGTGCCAGCTCATCGACCAATCGCAACGCTGGTAGCACCCGCCCTTCCCCTCAGCGCTTCCTCATACTTTGGTTACTCGCGTAGGGAACAAAATGATAAATATTAGCTTCCTATGGGAGGTGTTCTGTGTGCCAACTTAAATCCCTACTACGCGTACCCCAACAATACCTAATATGTTTATAAATGTACCTAACATTTTTCAATAAAGGAGGCTAATAACGTGACTTGCAATTTTTTTTATCCTGCTATATATACCCATTTAGATGTTATTTTATTATAGTGTGTATCATCCACGACGACGCGCCCCTCCAGAGGGTGTACCATGTCCAGAGCGAATCTTATCTAATCTATGCGCAATTAGTGACAGTGACTATATACGTATACGTACATATACGTATATAGTCACTGTCACTAAGTACGATTTCTTTCGAGAGTGAAAGGGATGACACGATACGAAGTTCGGATTTCCAAGTTCAGAATTGGCCCCCAAGTGCGTCATTGACATCAGACGGCACTAATCTCCGCAAAGCCCAGGGAGAAGATAATATTAGGACGATATATCAAAGCATCATAAGGAAATTCGAACAGAGGGTCGCCAGGTGTTGTCAGAAGAGGAGACGCGTTCGAAAGTTTTGCAAAACTCTTTAATAAGGCACGGGAGATCTTTATGGGCCCAATAACTGGTGGAAGGAATTAGATTGGCCAAGCTGTTAATTCGATAAATTAATGGATGTTCAGAACATTGGGCCGCTTTAAAGAAAAAGCGATCAGCTAAAAATTGTCTCCTCAGTCTCAAAGGAGGATCTAAGCACTCGACCTGAAGAGCGTTGATGGGAGAGGACTTCATAGCTCCACAAATAATGCGAAGACACTTAGATTTAATCTTATCGAGACAGGAAAGGGCTAGTTTACTACAAGGTTCCAGCAAAAAAGGCCCATAATCAAAGTGGCTCCTATGTCAATGTCAGGGATGCGTCTTTTACGTGTAAAAACTACCACAGTACTTTTGGGGGCAGACAACGATAAACCATGATCCGTAAGCCACGCATTCAAGTAACTAAGGCCAGAGTTCAAGGCGACTGAGCATTCAGAGGTAGAATCGGAGGCTTAATATAGTGAAATGTCGTCCGCATATTGTAGAATATATCAAAAGGCTATATAAAATAGGACTCAGTACTGAGCTCTATGGTAAACCATTCCAAATACTTCTGGGGAGAAGTAAAGAACTATGAAAACGAACACAGATGGAACGGTCCATAAAGAGGTTACATATGACGTTGACCATCCTTACCGGCAGACTCAGATGTAGCATTTTCTGCCTGAGTAGTGGAAGCTAGACGTTGTCATATGCCGACGTGACGTCAGGAAAGACACCCACAATATGCTGGCCCCTTGACAATGCTAGTCTAATGTCCGACGTTAAAATAATACTTAAACTATCCATGGTTCCCATACCTCTGCGGAACCCAAATTGAGAGTTAGAAATAATTCCCCGGCAGACCAAGGCAGATGGGGTTCGAGGAGACAAGCTTTCGCAAAAACGAGTCCAGCCGAGACGCTTTTTAGTATACAACAGGCGCTTAGTACGGCGTTATCAAAAAAAGGGAAGGGAGCGTTTAATGAGGATGGCACAACCATTCCATCCATCAACGTTATCATCCCTAAAACGAGAAACCAGTCACCCTGAAACGGGTACCAGGCTTCAGCCATGTCTCAGAGATAGCTAATAATATAGGATTGTATTTATTAATTAGAAAGATTATTTCAGATTTTTTAAGACGAATACTCCTACAGTTCCATTGAATGGCCGTAGGAACCATTAAAAGAGTCAACAAAACTCATGAGCTGGTTCAACGTATCCATGACATTGTTCGGTAGTGTCTGAGAACCGTGCAAAGAAATTTATCAGAGCGGATATTAAAACTCATCAGGTTATCATCAGTTGGCACACCAGGATTTAGACAACAGCCATTAGGTTGAGAAGATTGGGGACTGCTGGTGATGTCATTATGAGTTGCCTTGTCATACATACCCTTTGTCTGGGACCAGAGCCTGACGCCGGAGAATGAAGACTATTTTCTTGTAAGACAAGGATTGAGGACGGGCTGGTGGGGGAGAAACAGGAGTGAAATTTTTGGAGTTAGGCAATGGGGAAGCTGAAGCTAAAGTCCGAGTAGAGTTGGCAAATGTGCGACGAACAATACTGAACCGATGGGCTGCTTCAGAGTATGAAATGCTTTCCTCTGACATAACAAGCTTAATACTCTTTTGCCTAGAGTGCTCAGGGCATGATGGGTTTGTGGCAAAATAGGGACCAGCACAGAAGGCACAAGATCCATTTTCCTCTGTCACTTGGTAATTTTTTGCTTCATGAGGTTGGGCACACTTAAAAGACCTAGCATTAGAACGGCAATTTGCCTTAATGTGGCCAAAGCGGCAACATTTTTTGCATTGTATTGTTGGGAGACGGTATAAGTCCACAGGGAGGGATGTAAAAAAACAGAACACCTTTTCGGGAAGCTTTTGGCCTAAGAATGTAAGTGCTACAGTTTGTATAGGTATCCAAAAGGTAACTCCATCGGCGGTAGACTTCCTATTGAGACGGCGGGCCTTTATTACTCTACAATTATTGGGGCACTCAATAGAATTCACAAGCTCCTCCAAAGTCCAGTCAATGGGTATATACCTCACTAATCCAGAACGTGTTACACTATACATAGGAATGGAACACGTATACTGCGGATTCTCTGTAAAAAATACAGTTATCAAAAATTTATTAGCGGCATCTGCATTCTCAAATCTAACCGTAAACCTGCTGCAGCAGCCTGAATTCCACCTTTAATGATTCCTTTCACGGAGTATTTGTTCATGAGCTGGGCGAATTTAAGGATCCTGAATGGTGACCCTGGGGAAGAATCAGCAGCTTTGACCACTTGCACTATAAATGGGCCTATGTCGTTACACCCGTAGTTTAATTTAGTGCCCGGGGCGAACTCTGGCACTGTGTAAGTGTGCTGAATTGACGCAGATGGGGGAATACTAGTGACCCTTTTTGAATTAATATTGGAGTACGGCCGGCCGCTGCCTGAGCACGTTGTCGGGCGCTTAAAAATTAGAAATTTAGTGTTTTCTGACGCAGATTCTGTGTTTATTGGTGCTGTGTGTGTTCTGTGTTGTCGTAGTTGTGTCAGTTTTTGCTCTTCTGCTTGGTAAGTGGGCAATCTCGGAGAAGGTGGCAACTATCCACATGTGAGGTACTTGCCACCTTGTCCTAGACAGGACGAAAATGTCGTCCGATAACATATTTGACCCTGGGACGGACCTGGGGAGACTTCCAATAGTTAATAATCCATCCCCCGCGTTACATGTGGAGGCGGTGAATTCGCCTGAGCCTGTAAGCCTTAAAAGAGACCGTGCAGAATTAAACAGCCCTGGCACCCCCAGCCCTACCGAACTTGCAGCGCCCAGCAAAATCTCTAGAGCAGAAGTGGAATTCTCCCCGCGTGAGTCCCAGGAAGACCTAGTATCTGATATGCGCCACATTAAATCACTAGTCTCAGATATTCCTGCCAAAGATCCCAGTCTTTTAGCCCAGGTACCGGCTTTAGGGTCCCAAATGGTCCCAGGTCTGTCGGAAGAACCCATCACTTTGTCCCGGGAGGGTGCCCCTGAGTCCCAGGAGTCCCTTCCTCTGTCTCAGGAGTCGGCCTCTCAGGCTCAACCGGTGTTAACCCAACAAACGCCCTCCCCTCATAGGAATGAATACCGCCCGACGGACTCGGGCCCTTTTGTGGTCCACATCACAAAGGACTCTCAAAACTCCTTTCTTAACCAAATCAAGTTTGGACAAATGCTTATAACAAAGGCACTGTGGGAATTAAGGAAGGTGGTGTTAAGAAAGTGGGCAGAAACAGACTGGCTGTTGAATTTAAATCGGCTGAGGGAGGCGGCTAACCGATTTCATTCTTCCCCCCCCTCGGAGGATCTCAAGGTTTTTATCCCTTCATTTTACGTCACTCGGACTGGCTTTGTTAAATACATTCCCAAAGACTTCTCCAATGAAGAGCTTCCCTCACTCTTCTTGTCCCCCCAAGGTTTTGGTAAAGTGATAAAGGCTCGTCGCATCAATTTCAAACAGAGAGATTCAATAGATGGGTCCATCCAGTGGGTCCCCTCAGAAAAAGTAGTTGTTACCTTTGACGGGCAGGCATTGCCGCCCAGAATCTTCTTATTCAACTGTTCCTTGGAGGTAGCGCCCTACAATTTTCCTACCATTCAGTGCTTTAGGTGCTGTCGATTTGGCCATGTTAAGGCCCACTGCCGGCCACGACCAAGGTGCGCAAAGTGTGCACAACCCCATGACTCCACAGAGTGTACGGTTGAAGACAATTTCGTGTCGTGTCTCTATTGCTCCGGTGATCATAAGGCCACTGACAAAAAATGTCCCGAATACAATAGGCAAAAGCTTATTAAAGTGACAATGTCAGATGAAGGGATTTCTTACTCCGAAGCTGAAAAACGCCATGCCCCTTCGAGACGCCCTTATAGCGAGGCTGCCCAAACTTCTTATAAAAAACAGTTTTTTACCAAAAAAAGGAACGAGTGCCGCTGGCTCCTGGTTATGACCGTAGAGCGCACAATGATCTTATCGCAGGTTTTAACTCCCCTTTCCCTGGGAATGGGACGGCTTATCCCAAAGATCCCCCTCATCCCAGAAGCTCCCCGCAAGATGGCCAGGCTGCTACTTCGTCTGTCCCCTCCTTCGACCTCTCCTCCTTTTTCTCTTTAGTTGTGACATTTATTCGCGACTTTCTCGCAAGAAATCCTTCTTTCCTACCGTCCAACGTTGCCGAACTTTTGAAATTATTCACCCTGTTAGAGAGAGGGCCGCGCCCTCGGGATGGCTGTGACAATTCTGCAATGGAACATTAGAAGTATAAACAGTAATAAATCTGACCTCTATTTATGCGGTAATTATAATCCTTCTATTATCGCTTTATCTGAAATTTGGTTGGGTCCTGATTCTATCTGTAGGCTTGCAGGGTATACTTTTCTCCGGCATGATAGTGCGGACAGGTATGCTGGCTGTGGAATCTTCATTAAAAATGGTATTGATTTTGCTCGTATTTCCTTCCCCCCTACCCCGTCGATATTCATCACAGCTGCTCGAGTTATGGATATATTAGTGTAATTTCCGTATACATTCCTCACCCCTCTCCTAGTATAATATCTTCTTTTTGGTCCCTCTTACCCAATATCCCTCCCCCCCTCTTCATTCTAGGCGACCTCAACTCTCACAGCCCCTTGTGGGGATCGGCTAGCACCAACCCCTCAGGCCGGAAAATAGTTGAATTTCTAGACTCTCTGGACCTTTGCATTTTGAATGACGGACGTCCAACCCGTCGTGTTTCTCCCCTGCAAAACCCCTCCGCAGTTGATCTCTCTATCTGTTCCCCCTCCATTGCCTCTTTATGCTCTTGGGATATCTCGCCTTATGCCTTAGGTAGTGATCATCTTCCCATAAACATAACTTTCACAGCTGGTTCTCCTCTGCCATCTCCCTGTCTCTCTTTACAGAAATTCAATCTTATCAAAGCGGATTGGCCCCTTTTTATTTCTTCTTTGGATATTAAAATTAGCGATCTTCCATCAGTCTCCTCAGATAACTGTCTTGAGGTATACTCTCGTTTTGAAGCTTGTATAATTTCTAGCGCTGAGGAATATATTCCTCTTAAAAATGTTATCGTCAAAATACGGCCCTCCTTGCCCTGGTGGGACCCAGATTGTTCTGCTCTTGTTAGGAATCGTAAGGAGGCCGAAAAATTATATTGCGCTCAAATGACGTCAGATAATTTTATTTCTTATAAAAGGATTGCGGCAAATGCAAGCTGGGTTTAGCCTCAAAAAAAAAATGGATGGAATAAATTTTGTGAATCTGTATCGCCATCAACTCATCCTTCAATTGTTTGGAAAAAAATCAAAACTTTCAGGTGCTCCTGCGTTGCTTCTCCATCTCCCTCCTCGTTTTCTTCTAACCCCAAATGGATTGAGGATTTTTTAGATAAATTAGGCCCTCCTTACGTTCCCGATTCATCGGAGTTACCATCAGCCTCTCCGTCTCCCTCTCGCAATACAGGTAACTTTCTTTCGTCCCATTTTTCAATGTCTGAACTCCGCTGCGTCTTGGAATCCCTCTCGGACTCAGCTCCAGGTCCTGACGGTATAATTTATTCTTTCTTTACTAAAGCCGGGTCTAATACTGTAGCATTCTACCTAGATTTAATAAACAACTTCTTCGACTCTGGGCTTGTTCCGGAGCCTTGGAAGGAGCAATTCGTCATCCCAATTTTAAAACCTGGCAAGGACGCCGATCAAGCGACTTATCGTCCTATTGCCCTTTCGTCCACTCTCTGCAAAATTACGGAACATATGCTTAAAAATCGTCTGGACTGGTTCTCGGAGAATCATAATTATCTGTCCCGCTTTCAGTTCGACTTTCGTAAGGGCAAAAGTGTCTCAGACAGCCATTGTATCCTTTCGGCAGATGTCCGTCTGGCCTTTTCTAGAAGTGAGTCGGCTGCTGCTGCGTTTCTGGTCATATGCTCAGCGTATGATAACGTCATCCTTTCGGTGCTCAGGACTAAAATGTCAAAGCTGAGTATTCCCTCGAAAGTTACTGACTTTATCACCAGCCTTCTTATGGCTAGGAAGATCAAGTTGAGATGGCAGGGCAGAATCGTTGGCGAGAGATCTTTGTGGAAGGGCCTGCCGCAGGGTCCTTAGCCCTCTCTTGTACAATCTATATACTTTAGACTTGGATAGGTCAGTCAATATGCATTGCAAAATTCTACAATATGCGGACGATATAGCCATATACTGTATTGACAAGTCCCCTCAAGTTGCCTCCGAAAAAATAAATTCCTTTCTAGAGTCGCTCCAGTCTTGGCTTTCTTCTCACGGCCTCTCCCTTTCTCCGTCCAAAAGCTCGGCTACTATTTTTTCTAGGAGCAGGCAATCTCCCCAGTGCAACATCCATCTCGGCAATGAATCTATTCCTTTCTAGGTGTTCCTAATTTTTAGGTGTTATCTCCGATAGACGCCTTCAAGGTGTTCCCCACCTCAACTACGTGGTGAATAAGTGCGAAAAAAATATTAACTTGTTAAGAACCCTTTCTGGTACTTGGTGGGGCGCCCACCCGTACTCCCAAAAACTCCTTTATAATGCCTTTATCAGATGCCACTTGGACTTTGGTACTTTTATCTTCGAGCCTTGCAATAAAGAAGCCCTAAAGGTCTTGGAGACGATTCAAATGAAAGCCCTTAGAATAGTCTCGGGATGTATGAAGTCTTCCCCCAATAGAGCCATACAAGTAGAGTGTGGTGATCCCCCCCTCGACCTAAGACGCAAATTCTTGTCGGATCGCTACCTTTTTCAATCAGTCGGCTTATCCTCCCACCCCCTGATCCCCAAATTGAAACTATTACAAAGCTTTTGTTCCTCCAAACCTTATTGGCGAAATAAGATTAAGCCTAATCTAGTTCTCAGTCTCGAAAAAATCTCCTCCCTCAGAGCTCCTGTGCAATGATCCCCTTCCCTCCCTTTGTATTCAATCCCATAATATATGAAGGTATTCCCCTTTTCCCCAATGTTTCTTTTAACACGGGTACCTATATAAAAAAAACAATCGATTGTAATGCTGCCCTTAATGAATTTGTTCATTCTAACTTTCCTAACCAATTTTATTTATACACAGATGCTTCCAAGCTCTCTGACCTCGGGTGTGTCGGTTGTGCAGTAGTATGCCCCAGCATCAATGTATGTCTGAAATATAAACTTCCCCCCGAATCTTTCGTTTTTTCTGGCGAAGGCGTAGCTCTCTGGATCGCTAGTAAGTATGCGATTCAAAATAACATTCCTAAAACTGTCATATTTACTGATTGTCTAAGTGTTCTCCAAGCTATTTCTACTCACCCTTTCAAAAACTACATAATTTCTCAAATCAAATTTGCCATTCTTTCCTGTCAGCTTGCCAATCTCGAGATTTCGTTTGTTTGGATTCCCAGTCATCGTGGCATAACGGGCAATGAACTTGCTGACCAGGCCGCTAAAGAGGCAGTTCTTCATGGTTGTGACTCCTTTTATAAAATATACTCACCGGATTTAGTGACCATCCCCAAAAAAATCTTGTCCAAGAAATGGTCTTCTCGATGGAACTCGTCAAAGAAATGTTTCTACTCATTTGTTCAGCCGAAAATTCCCTCCCGCCCGTGGTTTTTAAAAAATCGTGCCCTTTCAAAAAGACACACCAGCATCATCATCAGATTGCGCCTTGGTCGGGTTTGCTCGCCTGAGCTCCTATTTAGGTTCAAACTTAGAGACTCCCCCTTGTGTGAGTGCGGAGGAGAGGTTGGTTCTGTTGACCATATATTTTTTAACTGCCCACGTAACTCCGCCTCCTTTAATCTCTATGCCATGCTGCCTAAATTAAAAATTCCCCTTCCTACTAATGTGACTTCCCAAATTTGCTTAACGGATAATAAGAAACTATTTCGCCTTTTTGCCAAATTTGTGGAGAATTAATAACATTATTAACTTAAATCGTCTTTAATATTGATTTGTGACGTTTTGCGCTGCACTTACCGTAGACGTTAGGACTGCGTGTATTTGTATATTTTAACCGAGGTGTCAGGGTGTAGTTGTATGTTTGTGTTGTCCGTTTGTTCGCAGATCGTGAGCAGCTTTCGATCTACTTGATACTGGCAAATTTGTGCCAACCCTGTTGGCCAGAACGCCATAAATAAAAGAGAAGAAGAAGAAGAATTAATATTAACATTGTCATCAGAACACTTACGTTTGTCTGCATGAACCTCCACGATCTGTGGAGTCACGCCATCTATATGGGAACCGCCCCCATCAGGGGGTTCATTCCCATTTATTCTCCACACAAAAACACGTTCACAAAACAGTCACTTACCAGTTAACAAATATACCACCGTCAAATACAAAATAAACCACCAAACGACGAAATTTCAAGCAGAACGCCGGAAGAGGAAGTTCGATTGAAGGATTCTAAGCGGTGTTTGTTAAACCAAAAAAATTGTATGGAAGGTTTGACAAGTTTCTATGGGATGACAGCTACTGGCGCCATATTTGATGATGACCGGTCTGTGATCGTATGTTGGTGCAACCGACCCTTAAAAGAACAGGGATGTTGACGCTAAATAAGAAAATGAACTACTTCAAATTTTCTCGAAAAATGATCAAATTCTCAACCAAATAGCGAAAAAAGTAACTCAAAAGAATAAATAATTACCAAGTCTTCAATGTTTTAAGTGGGGGCATGTTCTGTCCTTTTTTCGCAAAACGCACCTCTCTGTATTGAACGATCTTCATTTACTATGGCGCTTTAGGTCAGTGACGTCACTGATTTGTAGTGTAGCGCTTTCTCACTGTTATTGACAACATTCTAACGGTTGTAGCTTCGTTATTTTTTGAGATATTTTAATGGGATTTTCACCATTTGGCATAGTTTTATAAGAAGAATAAGAATAAATTTATTTGCAAACTGTGTTCATAAAATCTTAAAATTTAGGTACAGTTGCCCTGTCGGGCATGCAACTTGGTAATTAAGTTTATATGCTAAAACAATGTTCTTTACATACGATATTGAAATCATATATTTACTTAGCAGTAATTAAAATTCAAAGAACTCTTTTAGGCTATAGAATGTTTTGTCAATGAGCCAATTTTTTAATTGTGTCTTAAAAGAGCTTCCTTCCAGAGCCTTGATTTGATTCGGAATTGGCAGTCTAATGTCATATTTATACTGTGTTCGAATATTGTACTTAGTGGCTGTTAATGAAGTGAAGTAGTTAGGTTGTTTTTTTACAAAAAGGCTTACTTCCAATATAAATGTCCCCGTTACTGTGAGAAAACTTTTTTTTTTAATATTTCACGGAGAGAATCTCTGGGTTTTATACGATAGATTGTTTTTAGGCATCTTTTCTGGAGGACAAATGTTTTATTTACATCTACCTACAGAATTTCCCCACAAAATGATTCCGTAGTTCAGTAGTGGATAAACATTTCCATAATAGGCACCAATAACTATATTTTCAGAGCAAGTTTCTGACAATATAGATAAGGCATAGCAATAACTGGAAATTTTCTTATTTATTTGGTCTATATGAGCTTTCCAGTTTAGATGGAAATCTATCCTAACTCTTAGGAACCTTTTACTGCTAACTTCTATGGTAGTACCGGCTATTGATATATTTAATAATACAGGACTAGTTTTATAGTTCCTAAACTGGATGAGCTTGGTTTTATTTAGATTAAGTTTAAGATTTAGCAATGCAAGCCAATTTATAATCCTGGCCAGACCGGTGTTTACGTAGTTTCTAAAGTTTTCCTGTGAACGATTGCAGGAGAAAAATACCGTAGCATCGTCAGCAAACAGCACACATCGCTCATTTACTATGTAAGGAAAATCATTTAAATATACTTTTAAGCAATTTTAGAGCATTTCCCCTTATTCCAAGATGATCCAGTTGAGTCAAGATTATATCATATACAACACAGTCGAATGCTTTTGACATATCAACCATTAGAGCAACACATGTTTTCCCCGTATTTATTTTTTCCCATATATCCTTAAATATTGAGAAAATGGCAAGCGTAGTGGATTTCCCTTTTTGGAAACCGAACTACGAATGGTTTTAAAAAATCGTGTTAACCTTACGTGTATCACTTTTTCAAATATTTGTAATTTTTCATACCAGTTTTTGGGCCCTTTTTATGTAAAGGTTTTATTACAGTTTTTTTAAGCCATCAGGAAAATATACAGATTCCAATGTGAGATGTGTGTTATTTAAATAATAGGTATAAATATACAACGCGAAAACCTAAAAATGTACCTACATAATATGTAAGTATTAAATGTTTTAAGTACAATAGATCAACTCAAGCGAATGTTTCCCATAATTAGCTATTACACATATATTCTTGAGCTGTGAAGTAGGTGCGGGCTGAAAAACAGTGCTGTACAGCCGTCCAGGCTCGCAGCATATGCTGAGCCCGAGCCTATTGTCGCAATTACTTTTATATCTGTTTCTTTTTATGTGTTGCTTTTATTTTGTGTAACTTCTTTCTGGCGATAATAAATCTCATTTTATTTTTTATTTTTTTTATTTATTATGTATACAAGTGGCTCAACTATATGGTTTATACACGATTTAATAATTTGTATTGGTATATTGTTATATCCAGAACTTTTTTTATTTTTTAGGTTTCTCACAATGTCCTTAACTTCATAACAGTCTACAGGGTTTAAGAAAATGCTGTTACAAACTCGTTTAGATGTGTACTTGTAACTGTTATATTGAGAAGTGCTTATTGTATTAAGATTTACAAAGTAATTATTAAATATTTCAGTTAATTCGGAAGGCTTCGTGTAAGACTTACCGTCTTTTTCTATCCTGACAATAGAATCTGGAACGCTATTACATATGCTAGTGTTATGTTTAATCAATCGCCAGGTAGCTTTTGATTTATTTACACTGTTATGTATGTAGAGGGTTATTCGTAATTTTTTTGGATGTCTCTATGACTTTTTTTAAAAACTTGCAATAATGTTTATAGCGACTGTTTGGTGCGCATTATTACCTTCTTTTGCGATGATAAGTGCATTTGACGCTTAATCTTACAAGATTTGAGAATACCTCTGGTTTTCCAGTCAGGTCTCTTCTTGTATGAAACTTTTACTCTTTCCAATGGAACACAAAGATCAAAAATCATGGAAAAGATGTCGATGAAGACTATATAAGCCTCATTCGCATCCGATTTGAGATAGACATCACGAAAACTAACCTCAGCTATATATTTCATAAAAACATCTAGGTGATAGTCTATCTTGCGTTTTTCTATGTACCAAAATCTTTCATTAAAGCTGAGGCTTGTAGGTAATTCAATCATTTGTCCCGTGTGGTCAGATATACCTAAGTTCATGACTGCGGAAGTATATTGCGATCAAATCAAATCATTTATTTGTGAACAATAGGTATACACATAAAGTAATTATGCTAGATGGTAGGTACATACGAAATAGTCCAGCTATGTTCTGCCTCAAGGCGTACAACATAACATATTACCGTAACATATCGATAACTAGCTTATCATATAGAACTCTGGTATTTTTCAGTTGCAGACAGTGGGTGAAAGTGATTGGCAATGAAGACCTAGCCTACGTTCCGATTGAGAAGTTGAACGAATTAAAATTTGTTTGTGGTGACCACTTTCTACCCAAAGATTTTAACCGAAAGAAAAGTCGTCTAAAGAGATGGTTGATATATTTAAAGCAACACAACTTTATACTTTTTTATTTTATTCTAACCCTACCCACTGCGGAATAAGCGCATGGACGTCGTAGTGTAGTCGTCATAACCTAACCAGTTGAGAATGGATTCAAACCCCAATGTTAATAAAGGAGCATTCATTATTAATGCGAGGTGTTTTTGGCAAAATTCGATCCCCTCCCGCCAAAAACATCTCACGTAAATAATGGACGCCCTCTAACTGGGATTTTTATAAAAATGGAACCCACGACGTCACTAGTCATCGTTTATCGATATCGATATCGTTAACCGTACTACATCATAGTTACATCCCTATCGCGCTGTTATGTTGGTATTACGTATTTCCTTTTTTTATTTTATTGTGGTACAGAATGTTTGGCCAAACTCTACGTCAATGTCATGCAATGACAATGTCACTGTCATCCAAAACCTAGTTCGAAGTTCCGTCTCTTAGAACGTAGTGGTTATATTTTCTTTGACCGCGAGACTTACTCGCCCGTCTGTCACCGGGTTTAGAGTTCACGAAGTTTACTCGGCCCGACGTCGAGACAGACGTATGAATTTAAAAAGACTCGCGAGCTTAAAACTTCCTGCTCGACGTCGATGACACACGTAATGACTTGCTCAGTCAATGCGAATAAATTCGAAAATCACTCTTAATAATAACGTTAAGGTCTTTCTCAACCAAAATAGATACAAACGTGAAATTCCACAAGTGATCCGCACCCACAGACTGCAAAAACGAACTTCGCTGGCTGTGTCTGGACACAGTCAGCGAAGGCCAGTGAAACTCATTTGTTGGCCTTCATTGGTCTGGTGTGTACGCACCTAAATGAGAACCAACGAGCGTGCGATAGGCAAGACTGAAAAACGTTTGTTGGAGTTCGTTGGTCTGGTGTGTACACCATCTTCACACAAATACGAGCCAAGGCAGCCTACGAACAAAAATCAAACATGTTGGATCGCCGACAAACTTACTCAGCGGGTTTTAAGTACGCGTACTTCGGATGCCACACATGCGAGTAAGGTCAACGAGCCGTTAATCCGCGGACTTACTAGTTTGTCACGCGCATAGGTCACAGGTGGCGAGTAAATAAAGTACGACTTTATAGCTCATACGTCAGTCTCCATGTCGAGCTGAGCAAAATTCATGAACCTTGAGATCACTATTTAAAACCCGCCCGTCTATCACCCACTTAAGCCCGCGTACTGACGCGCCCGTCTCTCACGGGCTTAATATTTCGTTCCTTAAATTGGGGGCGGTTACACGGTGATTTTTATTACACGATACCCCCTCAGTCCGACGTGATTCTGTCACCGATACGTTCCAAGGGTCCTGGCATCACTGACTGACTCCACTCCCACAGACATCAGAGTGAAGTAGACCTGGGGTGCTACCGCGAACTGAAAACGAACGAAGTTCGAATATCTCCCTCTCTGCCGCACGGATTAGCAAGTGCGACAGAGAGGGAGATATTCGAACTTCGTTCGTTTTCGTTTCCCGGTAGCCCCTCGGCAGTATTAAGTCAAAACGATTTTTCATATAGCTGTCTCTTGTAATCCTTATGGCACACCAAGATGAGTTAGAGTGGGATAGATAGTACGAACTTTTTCAGCCGTCACCGAACTGTCCCCCTTTTTTGAGAACACACCAAACTTGACAAATAAGTGAAATAAGTACAAATACCCCTCTTATGTCAAAACAAAACTGCACCAAAGGCGGTTTTTTGCAAGTGTTATTAATATTTCTATGTAGGCAGAATGTCGTGCGTAGTGCCATACTGCTGGAGCACTTTTAGATCGGCGAGGAAGTCCGAAGAAATCACCACTTTTCATCGGGTGGAAACTAGTGTTATTATTTCATAAATTTCAAGTACATTATGCAATATAATAGTCTCAGATAAACTGCAGATGCTTATTACTGTAAAATAAGTACTTAGCTTTTATCTCGTTCCAAGTTGATTTTAGAGTTATTGTTAAAAATAAACTTTGGTTAGGTTAAGCTAGTGTTGTAATTAAATGAAAAAAAAAAAGGTCAAGTGCGAGTCGGACTCGCGCACCGAGGGTTCCGTATGCAGATGTGTACCGGTTCCAACCCTATTAAATCAGGAAAATCTCAACAACATGGTGTGGAAATTGGACGCCATGGGTAAGCGCCATCTATCGGCGACTTTTGTTACAAATTTGAGCGTCTGAATAACTTTGTATGTATGCTAGTTTTTCAAGGATAATTCTTTATCAGATGAACCGATTTCATTTTTTTTCTTTATTTGAAAGAAGGTACTTTCAGCATAATCTCGTAGGAATTTATAAAACATAAATACATGCAAAGGTAATTAAATTACAAATTTAGTATAGAAATATTTTTTGACGATAAGAGAAAAACTGGATAGAGCTACAGTTATATTTTTCCTGTAAAATATACATTGATATCAATGTTATGTAATAATTTCATATTTTTCCTTGGTAAACTTCGGAAATAAGGGGGGGGGGGGGAGGGGAACGGTATTTTTTCCATTTTCCCTCATAAAACAAAAATGACTCAACCTAAAAAAAAAGTTTCAAAATGTGCAACCCAAGCCCTTTCATATGACATCCCACTTGACATATTAACTAGCCTTTCAAATTTTGAACCACCTATTATCTTTCAGTTTTCACAGAAAAAAAAAATTAAAAATGTCATGTTCTATGTATGTATGCCTTCTTTGTAACTATTCCAAATTTCAAATCGATAGCATAAGTAGTTCTTGAGATGTTTAGCGATGTGACAGACAAACAAACAAAATGAAACCATAAGGGTTCCTTTTTTACTATTTTGGTACGGAACCCTAAAAAGATGTCGATATTTTATTGAAATATTTTTTTATGTATAGGCATTTATATAAAATATTATTACATTACTATTTACATAGTAAAATGTCAATTTCAGATTTCCGGAAAACAATTTACATTAATAATAGATTGACTTGATGTAGTACAGGGAGCAATAATTAGCATCACTGAACAAGCAAATGTCAAAAGGGGAAAGCTTCGTGTCCATTTACATACACAACAGTTTTATTCGTGAACCAGTTTAATTTACTCTTGTACATCCTGTGCCTGTCTCTCCTGTAGACAGGTATAAAACATGAACATAGACGAATGGTGGACGAATGTTCGGTATATTATTTACTCTGTTTTAATTGTCTACACTATTTGATTGTATAATTTATTAACAATTGCCGATGGTAACCTCTTTTCTAGTCATGAGAAATTATAATAATCAGACATGATGTTTTAAGAATAATAATTATATTCAGGTACGGAATCCTAATAAGTATGGCTTATGTTACAATCAGGGACCGGAAAACCCGTTCATTCGCTTAACCCGTTCGAAAGGGAAACCCTTTCATATGATAACCCAATCGTTCGGGTTACCCGTTCATCGGCTTACCCGATAATAATGATAACCCGTATTATTCGGGTTAACCTAATCGTAACAAGAGGTTACCGCTTACATCAACTTATTTGGTTTAGGTTTTTCGTGTACTAACCGCTTACCTTTCGGCTTAGGGATACCCTTATTCCCTCTCCCTTGACCTTGGCTCAAGGCCATCGTCGCTTCATGTGACACGCGGTGCGTGGCCGGCCGTACTTAATGTTTGTACTTTTCATTTGGCTTTGCTTTCGTTCGGGCGGGCACGGGTTCAAACAAGATACGTTTTTAATTTCGACGTAGCAACTAATACTCATCCAATTTTTTAAATTGGAATTAATAATGATGTACTGATTGTGTCGGATTGGGGCATGATCTTTTTGATGTCTTATGTACTTACCACTACACCTGGTTTCGAGGGTCTGATGATGCAGCCGGAAGAGAGGCACTGGAACTGCCTATCGAAAAGTGCTAAGGCAGTCGAGTTTGGGCTTGTTCGTTTTGATGTCTTGAGCACTTACCACTACACCTGGTTTCGAGGGTCTGATGATGCAGCCGGAAGAGAAGCACTGGAAATGCCTAGCGCAAAGTGCTAAGGCAGTCGAGTTTGGGCTTATTCATTTTGTTTTCTTGAGTACTTACCACTACACCTGGTTTCGAGGGTCTGATGACGCAGCCAGAAGAGAGGCACTGGAACTGCCTAACAGAAAATGCTAAGGTAGTCGAGATTGGGCTTCTTTGTTTTGTTGTCTTGTGTACTTACAACTACACCTGATGTCGAGGGTCTGATGATGCAGCCGGAAGAGAGGCACTGGAACTGCCTAACGAAAGGTGCTAAGGTAGTCGAGTTTGGGCTTGTTCTTTTCGATGTCTTGTGTACTTACCACTACACCTGGTTTCGAGGGTCTGATGATGCAGCCGGAAGAGAGGCACTGGAACTGCCTAACGGAAAATGCTAAGGTAGTCGAGATTGGACTTGTTTGTTTTGTTGTCTTGAGTACTTACAACTACACCTGATGTCGAGGGTCTGATGATGCAGCCGGAAGAGAGGCACTGGAACTGCCTAACGAAAGGTGCTAAGGTAGTCGAATTTGGGCTTGTTTGTTTTGCTGTCTTAAGTACTTACAACTACATTTGATGTCGAGGGTCTGATGATGCAGCCGGAAGAGAGGCACTGGAACTGCCTAACGGAAAGTGCTAAGGCAGTCGAGTTTGGGCTAATTCGTTTTGTTTTCTTGAGTACTTACCACTACACCTGGTTTCGAGGGTCTGATGACGCAACCGGAAGAGAGGCACTGGAACTGCCTAACGGAAAATGCTAAGGTAGTCTAGATTAGGCTTCTTTGTTTTGTTGTCTTGAGTACTTACAACTACACCTGATGTCGAGGGTCTGATGATGCAGCCGGAAGAGAGGCACTGGAACTGCCTAACGAAAGGTGCTAAGGTAGTCGAGATTGGGCTTGTTTGTTTTGTTATACTGAGTACTTGCAATGCAATATAGACCGACGGGGTCTATAAATACCTACAATATTTAAAAAAATATCCTTCAGTTCCTAACAGTTAAGAAGTTCTACCTTCCATCACCTGCTCATGAACAAGGATATCATGACTAAGCTACTCGCGGAACTTAATCACTTTTCGCGTGCCGCCGGCTCGGCACGGCTCGGCTGTGTGGCGTGGGAAGCGGCGACGCCGCGTGAGCCTTACACTCCTTGTCGCCCGCACTCTTTGTCGGTGCCGTGCCACCGTTGCGGCGCGCACTTGCACGAAACCACAACCTCGCATACACGTGTAGGAGCCTTTATAAAGAACCGGTATTTTATCTATACTGGTTCTCTGGAACCGAAACGAAGGGTACCTTTAAATACCGGTATTATACCGGTATTCCACCATCAGACCCTCGCAGTCATGTACAGTGTACCGGGCTTACCGAGACATTTAAAATGAGCCCAAATTTAAGGCACTGAAGAGTTCCACTCGCACATTCCGATTCCACCATCAGACCCTCGCAGTCATGTGCAGTGTAGCGGGCTTACTGAGACATTTAAAATGAGCCCAAACTCGAGGGGGTTACCGGTAATCACTGAAGAGTTCCACTCGCACCTTCCGATTCCACCATCAAACCCTCGCAGTCATGTGCAGTGTAGCGGGCTTACCGGGACATTTAAAATGAGCCCAAACTCGAGGGGGTTACTGGTAATCACTGAAGAGTTCCACTCGCACCTTCCGATTCCACCATCAGACCCTCGCAGTCATGTGCAGTGTAGCGGGCTTACCGAGACATTTAAAATGAGCCCAAACTCGAGGGGGTTACTGGTAATCACTGAAGAGTTCCACTCGCATATTCCGATTCCACCATCAGACCCTCGCAGTCATGTGCAATGTAGCGGGCTTACCGAGACATTTAAAATGAACCCAAACTCGAGGTGGTTACTGGTAATCACTGAAGAGTACCACTCACACTTTCCGATTCCACCATCAGACCCTCGCAGTCATGTGCAGTGTAGCGGGCTTACGGAGACATTTAAAATGAGCCCAAACTCGAGGGGGTTACCGGTAATCACTGAAGAGTTCCACTCGCACCTTCCGATTCCACCATCAAACCCTCGCAGTCATGTGCAGTGTAGCGGGCTTACCGAGACATTTAAAATGAGCCCAAACTCGAGGGGGTTACCGATAATCACTGAAGAGTTCCACTCGCACCTTCCGATTCCACCATCAGACCCTCGCAGTCATGTGCAGTGTAGCGGGCTTACCGAGACATTTAAAATGAGCCCAAACTCGAGGGGGTTACCGGTAATCACTGAAGAGTTCCACTCGCACCTTTCGATTCCACCATCAGACCCTCGCAGTCATGTGCAGTGTAGCGGGCTTACTGAGACATTTAAAATGAGCCCAAACTCGAGGGGGTTACCGGTAACCACTGAAGAGTTCCACTCGCACCTTCCGATTTCACCATCAAACCCTTGCAGTCATGTGCAGTGTAGCAGACCACACCCTTCTAATTTAGATACGGTAACGTATAAAGTGACTATTTAATCGAAGTACTATAGACAGTACATTGGTTTCTGTAGTGCTTACTTTTAGCTTGTTTTTGCAGAGCAGGCATGTACTTTTTTATTGGAGGCCTGTTCATACTTGAAGTGTCGATGAGCAGCGTCCCATTTTGACTGAGGCATACCTATTACTTCTTGTAAGCATCAACTTCACGTGAATTATTTATTATAGAACACTACACGGCTAAGTATAACAATTAATGAATATGAACACTTATTAAAACAATGTACTTTTTCGGGTTCCGCAGCCAAAATGGCAAAAA
The DNA here is from genome assembly GCA_963556455.1 of Epiblema foenella. Lineage (NCBI taxonomy): Eukaryota > Metazoa > Arthropoda > Insecta > Lepidoptera > Tortricidae > Epiblema > Epiblema foenella. The sequence goes on from OY747102.1 coordinate 15,621,892, forward strand.
CGGAACCCTTATATGTATATTCGTCATGTCTGCCCGCCCGTCCGTCCGTATGTCACAGCCGATTTACTCGGAAGACTATAAGCACTACAATTATGAAATTTGGTAGAAAGGTGTATTATATGAACCGCTACACAAATTGATGTGAAGTTACAAAAAAATATTAAATTAGGGGGGGCACTCCATACATGTAACCGGTGGATGAAAAAAAAATTTAAACGCACGTAGGCGTGTGGGGTATCGATGGATAGGCCTTTATAATGATATAGAGGTTTCTAAAAAACTTGTCTATTTCAGTCAACTGTTGGTGAGATATTAGCTGTCAGTCAGAAAGTGTCCCTCTAATTTCCAAACTATAAGGTTTAAAATTCTGAAAAATATTGGGGTGGTGTGCGTGAGTTCCCTATGAAGATACGACTTTTTTAGATTCAATGTATTGGATAGTGATTTTAAATGTGGACTAGTAGGTGTTGGTACGGAACCCTTCATTGTGCGTGCTCCGACACGCACTTGGCCGGTTTTTATACGAGAGATGCGCACAGTCAGCGATAAAGAAAAAGAGTGTGACGAATAAATAGGTAAACAGCAATTTGCCGAAATCACCCCAACGCCCGCCCCGACGCTGCTCATAAATCTGTTATGAAGTCTATGTTATTAACTTAACGTCTAATTTCCATTAAATTAGCAATTATACGTCGGCGAATCACAAAGCCTTTGACAAATACCGCCGTGCGAGGGGAACGCGCGCGCGCGCATGCCGCTAAGTTTCGCATTGGGCACTGTGATAATAGATCATACGTAGGTTACGTAAAAGCGAAAATAGCTTGCTCGTATCCAATCAGCGCTTCAAACGCTTACCGCTTCTTGGGTTTTTGATACGGGTAAGCGGAAACCCGAATTAATTCTAACGTAAGGATTAGTTTGTTAACCGGTAAGCCAATGAAAAGCTTATCGTAATGAAAGGGTTTTTAATAATCAGCATTATAAAAACCCGGGTTTTTGAACGGGTTAGGGTAAGCGGTTCCGGTCCCTGGTTACAATTAAAATTTCTTAAGTTCGTGGTTGGGGGATGACTAAAGTTATTAATAGTTTTCACGTAAATTGCGATTACCTACTACAGTATTTATATATATATAATCTTCAGTGTAGTTTATTATCGTCTTGTTACATAAACATAACAGCTTATGTTTTTAATTAAGTGAAAACTTCAACATGCCTTGTATTAAAATAAAATTAACTTACGAAAATCTAATAAATACATGTTAATTAAATATCGATGTCGATATTTTGTAGAGAATTATCTTCCGCTGCACTAACTCTCGCCACGAAGTCGAAGTGATCTAAAGCGGGGACACCGGAGGGGCTACCGCGACAGAAAACGAACGAAGTTCGAATATCTCCCTCTCTGTGGAACGTATTAGCAAGTGCGACAGAGGGAGATATTCGAACTTCGTTCGTTTACAGTCGCGGTAGCCCCTCGGGACAGTGACAGATAAGACGTGTCAGATAGCACGGTAACTATCTCCTTCTTACTTATTGAGAAGTAGGTGAGAATAAATCGGAAGTATAGAAAACGTTCAATATTAACACCACTCATCTGCTTTACTCTGATACCAGAGGGGCTACCGCGAACTGAAAACGAACGAAGATCGAATATCTCCCTCTCTGCCGCACTTGCTATTACGTGCCACAGAGAGGGAGATATTCGAACTTCGTTCGTTTTCAGATGGCGGTAGCCCCTCTGAGGGGCTACCGCGACTGAAAACGAACGAAGTTCGAATATCTCCCTCTCCGCCGCACGAATTAGCAAGTGCGACAGAGAGGGAGATATTCGAACTTCGTTCGTTTTCGGTCGCGGTAGCGCCCCTGTGCTCCACTCCCCACTCCAGTCAGTTGTTCAATGTTCATTCGTTGTCATTGTCACTGCTAAATCTAAATATACTTATTATACTCTTTGGTCACTGGTATACTGTAGAAACAAAGTTGAAGATGATAAACTTTCAGGCTAAGATAAAGTTATTTCAGATAGATGCCGAAATAGGTATTCCCTTGATAAACTTTGGAAAATAGACGATTCAAAGTAATTTCATGTAGTTGTAAGTTGTTGAAATAGTTAAATTATGAGGCGTACGTCTAAAAAACTGTTCGCATTTCTTCTGGGTATAGTGTTCGTTGTTATTTATTGTGAATTTCTTATTTATTATGTTGTTATAGCCCAGGTAAGCCTTTCCCACTCTTATATCTTTGATTATTTATCATCGGACATTGACGCACTTCATAATTTGACCGGTTTTGGATGTTTTCAGTGTTCGTGGCCAGAACTAGGCGGCTCAAAAAATCCATATGAACTGAAGGCTCTAGTTATAGCGGACACGCACCTATTAGGTCCATATAGAGGTCATTGGTTTGACAAATGGAGAAGAGAATGGCAGATGCACAGGGCTTTTCAGTCTATTATGACTCTGCATCAACCAGAAACAGTATTTATATTAGGTAAGTTTCAAATCTGAATACTTGACTTATAGATTAAACTAATAATCTTGTCAGTTAATTTTTAAGCAGTAACACAAATTACAAATATTGTAATATGTTAAATTCCAATTCCAATAATATATAAATTAATTTAAAATTTGTAACCTTGTAAGTCACAACACTAGTACATATATTTAAAATTTTAATTTTGGAACCTTTGTTAATTTACTAATTGAAGTCCGAAACTTGTTCTGGACTTGAACCAGCATTTGTATAAAATTCTACAATAAAATTCCAAGACACATTACTGAACTTACGGACTCTAAATTTAAATCTGTCGTGAAACAGACACTTATTTCAAAAGCATATTGTAAGATAAACGATTACATCATGGATAGGGATGTTTGGCAGTGATAGCGTCCTGCACAAGTTATATAACACAGAAATATTTTGTCCTTAATATTAAAAAATATGTATGTATGTTTATACTGTAGCATTTGAATTTTGTACTATTTTTACTGTTATTTTATATACATTGTATATTGTTTTGAAAAAATGACACCTCGCCGAGTTTCTTACGCCGGTTCTTGTTGAGGCTGAGGTTTATTTTATGAACCGGTGGTAGTTTTTTGACATTCATAAATGCATGTAACATGCCTAAATTGAAGAATAAATGATTTCATTTCATTTCAATTAAGAATGTAAGTAGGCAACTCATAATTTTCGTCAGTCATAATATTCTTATTCAAGTAAGCCTAGCAACAAGCACTTTTGAGTGTGGCTTTTATTAAGCTGTCGTCGACCTGTGAAAAAAATAAACAATAGCTTTCATTTGTTTTGATCCCTGGGATCCCAGGGACCGGTAGATGAGATGGGTTAATATGAAGCACTACAGTTTAGTGGTCTGGCTGGCATGAAATACAGTAATGAGATAAATAAACATGCAAATCTGACTTCCTTTTCCTTGTACAGGTATAGAATAAGGTGAATATTTAGGAACTGAGGTTTATAAGCACTTCACCAGTGTTCTTATAACATGACTACCTAAGACCTAACTACATATTATTGTTTTGTGTCTTTTAGTAATTGCTTCATTTGCATGGTGTAATCATATATGTATTGTAAGACAGTTTTGTCACAGTTTAATGAAACAAAATGATGTTTTGTTCGCAGGAGATCTTTTTGATGAAGGAGAATGGACTAATGAGAAACAGTTTCAAGATTATGTGCAGCGGTTCTACAAATTGTTTGCAGTTGATGATGGTATACCTATGCAAGTTATAGTTGGCAATCATGATATAGGATTTCATTATAAGTATGTTGTAATCAAACATCATATAAATAAAAATCAGACGTCAGTATCAGCTTATTTGAGGCAATAACAGTTAATATTTAACATCTATATGTTAAATATTGAACTGTTAATATAGTTGATATTACTATATTATTGAAATATATATATATATAAATTGTCTATAATATACTAAACATGATTGCATATTAATATGTTCCAGTATCAGACCTGGATCTGCTCAACGATTTTTCAAGGCCCTTAACACATCCTCTGTGAAGCTGGTAACATTAAAACACAGCCATTTCATTCTAATAAATTCAATGGCCATGGAAGGGGACTCATGTCGTTTATGCAGAGAAGCTAGGTATACCATAGACAAAATATCAGGTAAGGTTCCTTGGGAGTACCTATGTTATTAAATTATAAATAATTTATATTACATATTGTAACCAATGATTTACTTTTTTTTGTAGAGTCACTAGCATGTTCAAAAAATCCAAGCAAGTGCATTGAAGTTTCAGACATCACCTACAGCCAACCAATACTCATGCAGGTATGCATTATTTACTTTTCTTTCTTTTTAAGTTTTTTTTCCTTAACTTTTGTTATGTATTTCTGCAACCTATATGTGTACACCTTTTCAGCATTTTCCATTGTTTAGGATATCAGACGCACAATGTACAGAACCTGATGCGCCACCTTTACCTGGCAGGAATAAGAGATTTAGGAATAAAATAGATGCCTTATCCCGGGAGGCAACAGAATACCTTACAAGGAAGCTCAAACCAAGGGCTGTGTTCGGTGGGCACACTCATCATGGGTGCCTAGTACATCATAAAGATGATAAAAAAGGAATTGATTTCTATGAGTACTCAGTGCCATCATTTTCTTGGAGGAATCGGCCTGATCCAAAGTATATGTTGGTAAGTTATTGTATCTATTTTGCAGCAATACTCAGAAAATAGTGAAAACGATTTAGAGTCTATGTTGTATCATCAAGCTGCTCATAGCAATTACATTTATGATCAGTGCAATTCATCACCATCATAAATGATTTGCAGACATCTATATTATAAATTTATAATAAAGAAAATATGCTTAAAACAGTCCTTTAGTGGACAGTGTGGAGACCCACCCACTCCATGCTTCAGCCTCATTACAGCTTAGGCTTAATGCAAATCAGTTATGATGGTTCTCTTGAGAGCTAGAAATTTATACAGTTAGAAGTTAAGGGTTCCTTAACTTCTGTCTAAATTTTTAGCTCTCATGAGAGTTCACCATTTCCTATAATCAAATTACTTTCCAATCATCCCTTTCCCGGTTGTATCCAAAATCAATTCAGGGTCAGCTTTTGCAGCTAATCCTAAGATATAACTTAGGCACTAGTTTTACTAACTAACCTTTCTTCACGATATTTTCCTTCACTGAAAAACTACTGCTAAATATCAAATAATATTTCGTACGTAAGTTTATTTAACTTAGTGGCAGACAAGTTGCGAACCCACTAAGTACCTCCTGATTAAAGTTCCGTGGCTTTCATTTCAATAGTCACATTCTGGTGCAGTCGTAGGAATGGAAGAAAATATGTAGTTCACTTTCTAATCAATTCGTTGACAAACCACTGTAATCGCCATTTTGCGTTATTAACAGGTATTATCAGACAAAATTATGTAGTTTTTTTGGTTCTTAAGTACCACTGAAGGTCGATTTCTGATTCCCAATTCAGAAGAAGTAGTAGTATGCGGAACTAATAAATTTAATTTTATTTCAGGTTACTATATCACCGCATTCTTACGCAGTCAAGAAATGCGGTTTGCCAAAAGAAACCACTATAGCGGTGACTGCCGTGATACTAGTCTTTGTGGTATCGTATTACACATATAAGAAGAGGCTAATTGGGCAGAGCTAACAAGAGAAGACTGAATAAGGTGGGACCACAATAATTATTTATCAGGCCTCTTTTATGGAGAAATCGTGTGGTGCACACGCATTAAGTATTATGCTAATAGCTATGTATAAAAGCGTATGAGGTTTCAAAATGGTGTCCATCTCTATAAATGAGACCTTAGTCTAGCATGGTTTGGGTAACGAAATGAAATGAATTGATATGTTATCCAATCTCATTTTAGGGTTATATTTTTTATTTGACAATAAATATTTTGACAAGATCGAGCACTTTGTACACTATACACACTACCTACATTAAAAAAACTGAACATCATGCTAGGCTAGAACTTTATTTCAAGTTCAAGTTGCAATATAAGTTAGTTCCAAATTATCACAAAATAACTTATGCTAAAGTTAGGATTCAGCTGATTTTATTTTATGTACTAAGAAGTAAAAGAGGTAGATAAGATGCAACATTTTGAAGAGATTCATTGATTACTTTCTAAGAAAAATAAATACTGCTAGAGGTAAACGAAGAGCATAATTAAAGGCTGCTTCATGAAGTTTCATATAATAAAGCATTTTTGTAGCTAGTACCTAGCAGGGTTCACCCTCAGGCTTAAGTACCAACAAACAGTCATTTTGAAATTAGACGAGTTGTGTTAGGAGCGCGCGTGTTAACTTCATTGTCAAGTCTTACTTTATTTAACATCTTTCTTAGGCCAATTTACGCGTTCTCGTAATACAACGTCTATACCTACTCGCATTATAACGATTCAATAAACTTTAGTCTTTAGAGCATCTAACACTTAAAACTAAAATCAGTCAGTCAACTCGAAAAAGAGTCGTTTGTAAAGGTACATAATCTACTGAGCATTGATAACTAGCAACTAAATTACCCCGAGGGACAATAAACGCTTAGGAATACCACCTATTTTAAGGCACCTTCTCGTATAAAGTCATTGACATTTTTACAATCATGATTTTTGTAGTTTTACAATATAAAAAGTCTGCGCTACAAATCGCAGTAATAGTAGCAGAACATAAAATTTACACCAACTTTAATAAATACTGATTATTGACTATACCGTTATTCGTGCAAGTTAACTATCCTTAGATTCTTTCGTGTTCACTGACAAGAGTTACAAAACATCTCACCACTACAACACTTGGTAACTCACTATTCAATTTGTTACATGGATAAACATCCAACAAACGATGAGAACAACGTCGTCGATGCCCATTGTATAATACTATAAGAATATTATCTGTAGTACTCTGGGTTGTGATGATTGCATTTGGATGGGTAGGTCGTGGGAGCGCGAGCGGGGGTGTGCGTGTCCCCGCGCAGGCCGCGGCGTCTGAGTCTGCTTCTGGTGGAATCCCGTGTGTGCATGTCTCGCAGAAGAGCATATCACCGCGTGAAGGTACCGGTCATATCTGCACAGGTTGGAGTCACCCCCACATGCCAAGTCTAAATATCCATTCCCAGAATTGTCAGACTTCCCGGTGTGGAATGTTTTCGTAGGTTTCTCGCTGATCGTGTAAGATCTATTCCGTAGCTTTTGATATTTTATTGCTATCTCTTCCTCATTGGCAACAGGTTCACTGGGCTTTCTGTGGACAAAGAACAAAAAGTTTTACTTTATAATAAACTCATATTTCTTTATAGCAAATGCATCAATATTTGTGTTTTTAAAGATCTATGTAATTTAGAATACTAACCTCGAGGATTGAAAACTCAAATGGTTCTTTTCCATGTTAGCCTGAATGATTTCGAACAGTTCTCGTCTTTGCAAACTGCCAGAACGTTTCTTCGTATGTTTGCGTTCACGATGTTCCTTGCGGTGGTAGCGGTGAGCTCTCGCAGGCTGCGGGGGCAGCCGATGCGCCGGCCTCCGGTCACCTGAACACGACGATTTTGACGAAACATCATCATCTGGAGATCTCTCTCTATGGTCTTCCTCACTTTGCTCATGTTCTTCAGCGTGGACTGTTGTCGCAGGTTCTCTTCGCCTTCTTCTGCGGGCCTCTCGTTTGTCCCTATGGCTGCAAGCATTTCCATCCTCAGGCACGACTGTTAATCGCACTTGTATCGTCTTCGAGCCGTAGTGAGGGACCGTGACCGACTTTCCGATTGACTCGTATATCGTAGACACAATACCAGCTATATCCTGCAGGCATAAATTAAGTTTTTTAGATTACCATTAATTATAAATAACAACTTAATTGTTATCCTCCAAGTATCTCGCATTGTCTGAAGTATTTTAAGAAAATATGGCATTTGTAATGTGGTGTGTATTTGTAATACGGAAAATAAATGCGTACATCCTTGGTCATGCGTCCGTGCCCGTCAAGATCGTAGAGAGTGAAGGAGAATTGAACTGGTTTTTGCTTTGATGATTCTGGATGCTGGAGCTCGACGTCACATGTCAATTCCTAAAACGACAAACGGGTTACATTAGAGTTCCGAATACACTAAAGTTCGAACATGCTCGAACTTTACTTAGTGAGAAATTTATACTTATAAATTTGCGGTGGGATATCAACGCTACATTTATGAATGGAGTGAAGATAACCGGCGGCGCCGGCGCGCAACTCGTCGCTTCGGACAATGACGACGGCGTTCTTATCTCGCGCTACAAAAGGAAACTAGCCGCGCCTTAAAAAGATCACTCGGACATTATGCCAAGGCGTTTGTTGGGTTCAAACCATTATGGATGGAAAGAGAAGCAGGAGAAGATATTATTTTTAGAAAGGTAACGACAGATAATGTCTTGGAGGGTCTATCGACAAAGGGGTGGATCTTAATATTTTCGGTGCCATTGATACACCTCCGTATGCCACTGACAGACTTGCATAATATTCTACTCTTACGCCACTTAACACAAGGTTTGAGACTAAAATAAATTTTACTTCTATGCCACTGAAACGCTTGTGTTAGTGAAACGGCTGTTAAATGAACTTAAAGATTGTCATCTCACCTCGAATCGTAGTCTTGGTTTGTCTTCGCTAAGCGCAGAGGTAAATGTGGGTGGTTTGGGCGAGTTGGAGTGTCGGGCGGGCGGCGGCGTAGCGGGGTGCAGCAGGGCCCGCGCCTCGCTCGGCAGCAGGTCCGGCGGTGCTGAGCACTGCGATGCCGCTCGACCAACCAGCTCCTCTGTGTCTGTGCGCTCGCTTTCAGTGCCGACTGGAATGTACACGAAGTATATAATTAATAAAAATTACATTGGTTAGACCGAAAGAGAAATAAACAGATTTAAGTGGGATACGGATAGGTGTGACAATAACAATACTAAGCCTATCTAGCAAAAAATGCATACGGACCATTTTGAATTTGGAACATTGTAAGGAATTGTACCGCTGTTTGGTTCTAAATAAATCATAATAAACGTACGGGTTGGCTATAAAAATTAGCATAAATATGGCAACCACGGCACAAATTATTAACGGTGATGCCTACACAGTCGATACATAAACTTAGGTCAGTTACCGCAGCACCGAGAAAGTATTCTCAAATTTTATTTAGAATCATAGTTAACATCTCGGCATCGCGTCGCGTAGATATCGGCATAGTCGGTATCAGGTAATATGATCATTGATGTTCCCCGAAATCATAAAATATTTGACGTAAATTATCCTCAAACACCAAAACGGACTTTATTTCAATTTATAGCGCCCAACAAATAACAAGAGCAAGAAAAATACAACATACAATAATCGGTGAATGACAACGAATGGAAATACAAGGTGCCGGCGAAACTCAAAGGTTGTCTGAAGCGGTCGGGCGGGCGCGGTGCGGAGCCTTTATTAGATTCCTGGAAGGGCCAGGGAGCCGATCGGCCCGCGAGACTACATCTGCTGTTTATGTTATTTTTCTCGAAATTTTAGTCCCTTTACATAATCCGCAGAGATTATTTGGATAGATTTTTGACTTAGCTTTTCGCTTCGTCATTTTGGGATCAGATCAAGTAATCGCCTAAATGAGTGATTATCTTGGAGTTCGTAATGACCTCACCACAATTATAAGACTTCGTGTAGTTAAAGGCAGGTTCGTTCTTGTGTGCCATGCACAGACGCTTAACAGGCAAATACATGTCTTACTATAACCTATTAAGCCATTATAAACTTTCATCTTTAGAATCCAGACGCAAATGCTGTGACATGATGATTCTCTTCAATATATGCAGAGGTCATTACATTACAACTGCGTCGAGCTCAGCGCCCTATTCTCCGTCCCGACCCGACCAGCTCGTCGAACGCTGGGAAACGAGCACCTTTATGCCGCATGTGTATTAAATAAGTATTTTTCTCAAGCATGCAATGAAATATTGATGTTATGTTCGTTATAACAGGCTTCAAAGTATCACGTTACGGGCGGAACAACTCGAGAGAACTGTAAAGGAATTTCATACAAAATTGAAGGCCTAGGCGGGGAAGTATATATTTTTTTAATTCTAATGTAAACATGACGTCTGTGTTCATGAACAAAATATTGTCAATACGTACCTAAGTCACCGGAGACCATGGAAAATAATTGAAATCCTCTGCATTTATTTTATTTATTATAGAAATTAAGATTCTTATTATAAGGTTGTGTATAATGGCCCTAAGACGCTCTATTCAAACACTACACGAGAAATTCGGACGACTTCCGTAAAAAAGACATTATGGAGGGATTGAGAGATGTATTTTTTAATTCATTGCATACGTTTGAGAAAAGCACCATACATGCCTTGCCGTGGAAAGGGCTTACCGGCTTCGTATCACTATCCGGCGTCTGCAGTAATGTACTATTACTTTCTGTTGACATTTTTAACTTAACTAGGCCACGTTTCCAAAGGCATCTACTTAGTATTCTAGCTGAATCACTAACTATACTTTACTTATTTATACTTTAGCTCGCGGGTCAGCAATTAATACAGGAATCTTTACTGATGAAGAAACTTTCTATCTATTAAGCAGGTAATGTTGTCGGGCTCAGTTAGGTACATAAAAATAAATTAATGCTATATCATTCTAGGATAAATCTTATTGAAAATCTAATACCTATTGATTTCATGTTTATGTTAATGAACTCCCACGTGAAAGGTTGGTGTGATGTTCTTATAAATAAAGTAAACCAGTGCCCTAGGAAGATGTTTTTCTCGCAACTGTTAATAGGTGTTACCGAAATTAAATACGTGTATTCATTAATCCTAGCACATATTTTAAATTAATTATGTAGGTACCCATTATATATACTTACTTAATATCTGTTCCAAATATTTTGACTATTAACACTTTCTCGTTATATGTACGGGTCATTTATTCTATAAGTATCTAATAATAATAGCATACAACTAAGAATAGAGTAATAGGTATAACTAGCTGAACAACATAAAAATTTGAAACTTCCGTTCCGATCGCGAGACGAGACTGCGCCTAATCGTACTTCAAAGTAGACAGAAATCGCTTTGATCTTGTGTTGTATTTCATTTCGAAATATCTAGTTAGATTATGAATTTAGGAGAGCCCCCGTTTCATTCTAAATGTGATCGTGAAGTAGGTAATCACGTCAGACACGTGACGCAAGTTTGTTAATAAAGATTTAGAAGCAAGAGCCGCGTCGCTCATTTGATTAACTTCAAAGGGAAAACTTGAAAGCTCTTCGCCGAAGCGAAGACAATGATACCTTTTATAAACATCAAAGAAATCGCCGCCCCACGCTTACAGTTTTTCTTTTGCTACAATGTGATCGGGTGGGTAGGTAGACATGGCAAACAATTTATAGTAACTCGGGCACAATGGAATTTTTCGGGATGCTGTGCTTTTGTTGCATCACCGGGGCCGTGTCCTCGGTGCGCGGGATGGAGATATACATTTCACGGAATTTAGAAACTACTTTAAAGTCACGTTTCCAACAGTGCCCAAAAAACGTTACACAGGTAGGTACCTACCTAACTAGAGATCAGTTTGTCGGGGATCATGATTAATCTCGGTATAAGATTAAGATGCTTTAGGTTGGTAAACAAATTGTTTATTCTGTGTACATGCGGAAATTGTCGGTAAGTTTTTGACATGTGTCAGGTAAATATTATAGGTAACATGTAAGTGATATTTAAATATCTACGAAACTAATTATAATTACCAAATTCTACCAATTGTACGTATTGCAAAGGTAGTATTCCGCAAATTTAACTAAACCTTACATACCTATTACACCTACGTGTTTAAAAACGTTGGTACTCTGTATACACGCGGAAATTGACCGACCTTTTTGACACGTGTCAGGTAAATATTATAGGTAGGTAGGTAATATGTAAGTATCTACGAATCTCATTATAATTACCAAATTCTACTAATTGTACTTATTGAAAAAGTATATTTAACTAAGCCTCACGTAGGTACCTACTACACTTACGTGTAAGCTGGGAAAACGTAAATAACACCTACTAACCTACCGCGTATAGTAGACACCAATAATGTGTTAAAAGCGTTGGTAGATGTTAACATTGCATTTAGGTATATTTACCGGTTAATAAATGGTGCGCATGAAACGAGAACTAATAAGTACCTAATTTAGAAGGCAGCCAAACAGAGAATCTAACAAAATCTAAACAACCCACGGATAGTCATTCAATTTGTATATTGATACCTATAGTTGTTACGGTCTAGTCTCGCCTCAAAAGACATCTACAATATACAGTATTTTGATGTCTAAGTCTCAACGCAACGTAAATAAACAATAATACTTGCTAGTCACATTCAGCTGGTCGAAGTGAGAATGGTGCCAAAGTTCTTAATCACAAGCGCGCCACGTTCGTTTTGATACGGATTTAGCTAAACAATGTAATATTGCTGTCGGGTTTGTACTTACTACTGAATTTCTTGTATCCATTTCTAAACTTGTTGCGCCACCACTTGACGAAGTGGTGTGCCATGGGGGCGTCAGCGGCAAATGCCGGAGCTTTCAACGTCTCGTAGCACGTCATGCGCTGCGCTCACGCACGCATCCCGCACACTTCAAAAGACGCCGCTCTTTCTCAAGTTCACCGATAATAATTTTAAATCACTGTCACAATTATCACTTTTATTCACAGCACAAAGATGTAATCGGCCGTCTTCGATCCTAAATTGATTGCCGTAAAACTTGACCTAGTTGCCCGCGTGAATGTAGGTTGTAAACATTCATCAAACATCCATACCGCGTGCCTGTCTTCGAGTGACTGACTCAACTGACTGAACGACGAACGTGAACGAAACCAACTGAGTGATGGAAGAAGGGGCGCGCGGCTTGGATCGGCGCGGCGCGGTGACTGGTAAACGCGGGGTGGCGACGGAAGGGGCGAGGACGATTCTCCGCAGAGAGCGGCTCGGCTAAGCGGTGGCCCTACCGCGGGCGGACGGGACGGGAGAGACGCGAGTGAGGGCGGATACGCATACTATATACGTACGGTGGTACGCGCTCTCCTTGTTCTGTCTAGTATATTTTGACCTCTAGACTTCTAATAGCTACATGTAAACTAACGTTAGACGTACACGATCCACATCCAAGGTAGTGATTAGCAAGGTTTGTGAATTGTTCCCCTGAGCTGAGTGGTCCGGGTGCTGAGCGTGACGACGATGTAATCGCTGGACCCTATTCGCGGTTTGTGGTCAGTCATTTTAACTTCAGTCAAACTTATGTGTCCGTCTTTGAAGAGGTCAACCAACCCACTCAAGTCTAGTAGTTTTAGTCTAATGCATCCAAAGCACAGAACTTACTTATAAAATATTACCTAAGATTCCTAGGTTAAAAATGAACAAGTTAAGGTAAAAAGAATCTGGAACAACAGTTTCAAGTATTTAGATCTTGAACACCTGTCCCCTGAATAAAATCTTAATTATATTATAGGTAGGTAATTAAGAAATTTGCACCACGTAACGTTACGTAATATCTAATTATATAATGAAATTACCTTTGTAATATTGAAAAGGTTAGGGTATACAAGGATTTATTGTCAATTAAATACTGAATAACGGTTAAATTAATTTCATTTATTTTAATTTTATTTTTATACTTGGAAGCTAGAATACGTCTATCTACGAGTAAAGTCTTGATCAAAGAGAGGCAAGGCGAAGGAGTGACTAACAGATCTGAACAGAGAATGAATTGAACTAAACATTCACTCAATCAATCGGTCGTTCATTCCTTTAACAAAGTAGTCAAATCATTTACCTTTTATTTACAGGATATGTTAATTTTTGTATATTAAAATATAATAAAATCAACACGCCCCCTCAAAAATTAACAATTATTTACAATAAATAAGCATCAGATCGTATTTAACTTCCAAGTATTGTCTGGGGAAATTACAATTTTATGACCCAACATTTGTTGCAAGGATTGGGAAAACCCAGAAAAACCCAATCAGGTCATTAAGATAATTATTACACCATAAAAATAATCATCAAAAATGTACAATAATTATCTCAACAATACATTATTTAGTATGTACATTTCAATCGCATTATTGCAAACCCATTTCAGACTGCATTGCTTTAAAGGCAGCTGTAGGCAACTGCTTTGTTAAAGCGTCTGCTATTTGTTTACCTGTGGGAACATAACATAATTTAATAACATTTTTCTCAATTTGCTCCCTAGAGAAATGATACTTAATGTCGATGTGGTTTGACCTCTTGTGGTTAGTGGGATTGTTGGCAATACTAATACATCCGTTGTTATCCTCATAAATAACAATCGGCTGTGTGATATTTACATTAATGCTTGACGCAAGACACTTTAACCATAAAGCCATGTACTGGGCTTCAGTTTATGAAGCGGCAACTGACATTTGCCTCTTTGTACTCCATGTGATTGTACAATTATTGAATAACTTAAATAAATAACCTGTGGTACTCTTTCTATCACTTGAATCATGGCCACCCCAGTCTGAATCGACATAACCACATAGAATGTTATTAAAATCACATCGTTTGTAAGTTAATTTTAAATCTATTGTGCTTTACAAATATCTCAGCACCCTTTTTAAAACATTGCCATAATTCTTTGTTGTTTTTATTTGTATACCTGCTTAAAATGTTATTGCTTGTACTTAAATCAGGACGAGTACATAGCATTATATACATTAAACAACATATTACACTTCTGCAAGGGGCATCATACTTCTCTTCAAAGTTTAATGCTTCATAATTTAGTTTTACTTCTAGTGGTGTGCTAATGGGGTTACAATCGTACATTTTAAACTTACGCAAAACTTTTCAATATATGCACTTTGATTTAATGTGATTTCATTGTCCAGACCTATCAATTTTTATACAAAGAAATAATTTTATATCTTGTAAGTCTTTCATTTGAAATTGACTCATTAAATACCTTTTTGAAATTATTCATTGTTTATATTTCACCACATGAAATAACTAAATCATCCACATACAAAATTACGTAAATATTTTGTTGGACGCTTCCTCTATCAAGCATGTATGTGTATGTACATCTATCAACCGATGAACTTATAAATCCTTTTTCAACCAGTGCTTGCATAAAAACCTGAAACCAGCATCTAGCAGCCTGTTTCAGTCCATACAATGCCTTATTTAATTTACATACATAATTTTTATCGCAACTACTTCTTTTGGCACTTCCATAAAAATCTCTTCTTCTAATTTACCATTTAAAAAGGCAGTTTTAACATCCATATGGTGGACGAGTAAGTTAAATTGATTTGCAAGACTAATAATGAACCGAAAACTAGCAATTCTGGCTAGAGGTGCAAAGGTTTCATTAAAATCGACAAGGTATTCCTGACTAAACCCTTTGACAACGAGACGGGCTTTATATCTTTGCGGTCTACCAAATTCATCATACTTGATAGAGAAAACCTATTTATTATTAACAACATTTTTATTCTGTGGTCTCGGCACTAAAGACCACGTGTTGTTTTCAGAAAGAGATTTTAACTCTTCTTCTATGGCAACTTGCCACTTAACACTAATATAGACTGCGCACTCAATATGCACTCATCATCATCAGTTTGATAATAATGAACAGGCGGCCGATTTTTAAGTCTATCACTCCTCCTTACGTCATCTGTGTTTTTATTTTCATTTTGATTTACCTTCGTACAATTATCAGGGGCATTACTAGATGTGGGTTCAATAATGGTTTCATTTAATCTGCGATTTTTCATAGGACGGCCGAGATCATCAGATTTAAATGCATCTGATTTTGAATTGTCAATAGGACGGCCGAGATCATCAGATTTAAATGCATCTGATTTTGAATTGTCAATAGGACGGCCGAGATCATCAGATTAAAATGCATCTGATTTTGAATTGTCACTATGGCGAGACTTGGATGACACTGATTTTGATATATTGTTGTTATCAGGTTTATCATGGCAATTTTCGGTAACTTCAGGCAATATTACTGGCCTGGATGTTAGAAAATTAGTCTCGTCGACTATAACGTCTCTAACAGTGACAAATTTAGCGCTTTCCGAGTTCCAAACTTTATATCCGTTTGGTTCATAACCTACAAATTTAGCGCTTTCCGAGTTCCAAACTTTATATCCGTTTGGTTCATAACCTACCAGTATTCCCTTCCAAGATTTATCGTCAAATTTAGATTTACTGGTTTTATTATGTACATAAACCGTGGCACCAAAAAAACTTCAAGTATTTAAGTTGTGGTTTTTTTTATCATGCCACAATTCATATGGGGTTTTCGATTGCATAAGGGCTCTTGAAGGCGTTACATTTATTAATCGAACAGCAGTTAATACAGCTTTACCCCAAAATACTTTATTTAATTTGGAACCACTAAGCATAGATCGCGCTTTTTCTGTAATAGTCCTTACCTTACGTTCCGATACACTGTTTTGTTGCGGTGTTTTTGGAACTGTCAAATGGTAAGTTTTGCCCTTTTCAATACAATAATTTTTCATCTCGGCAGATAAATATTCGCCGCCGTTATCGCAGTATAAATTTACCATTTTCAAAATTCAATTTTGCCTCACATTTACGTCACTACGTCCGTACACTTTAAAAGCAGTAAATACCTCTGACTTGTACGTTATCAAATACACAACACAGTAATGCAGTACATACCAGTATACCCAACTGGTCAATAAAAAAAATACAAAATAATTTTTATTGTCTATCGTGGGAGGAGTGATTTGGCCACAAACATCAGAATGTACAACAAATAAAAGTCGTGTAATGTGATCTTTATTCTTAGTCAGATTAAATGGTAATCTGGCCTGTTTGCCGTTTATACAAGCTTCGCACATTTTATCATTTGGCTCAACAAACTGAATTTGATTAACATCTTCAATCATGTTTTAATTGTATGAATTTATTTTTACTTATATGACCCAAACGCTGATGCCATAAATTTTAGTCATTATTATTAGCTTGGTATAGGCAGGAAACAGGAATAGCCATATTTACTGATACAGCAAAGTCTACAAATACAAATACAAAATACAAATATCTTTATTTTGCTTAAAACTGCAACTGCTGCTGCTTGCTGTTTTTACTGCAATTTAATTGTTCAGAGACTTACCCTTCATGACAGTTGTGTCATCTTTACAAACTTGGGTGCCATGTTGGTCGAAGATGATCGTGTAGCCAGCTCGCTGCATCTTGGGCACCGACAGCAGGTTGTAAGGGGCATCTGGGCAGAACAGCACATCCTCCAGAAGTCCTTGCACGCCCAAGTCGCTCGTCACCCTCATTGTCCCTTTTTGTGTAGCTGAAATAAATTCACTGTGCTTAGCAATCGATATTTTCAAAGGTGGATTAAGAATTGTAAAATTAATGAAAAGATCCGACCTGTTTGTGACGTGATCCGTTGCTCCCGAGTCCAAAATAAATCTCACTTTATCTTCTTGAACATCATCTTGACAGTCTCCCGTCATAAAGGCGAAACCCGAGAAATCGTTAGCAGTTTCTTGATTCAATTCGACTTGTTGAACTGTTCGCGTCCTATTTGTTTCAGTCTGTTTTTCTTGCATCATTTGTTTAAAGTAATAACAATCCTTTTTCGCGTAACCTTTTCGTCCGCAATGATGACATTTTAAAATGTGGGTATTTTTCCAAGTTTTGTTCTTGTAATGTCTACGGTTATTATTATGGTGGTTTGGCGGTATAGCTGTATCGATTATTCTCTTCTTTGAATTATCGGGCTTATGCTCGACATGCAGTACTTTTGAGCTCGTATCTGCACTGTCGTTTCGAAAAATTTATCGTTAGAGTTTCAAAGTTTTAACGCGTGGCCTGGGCCCCATAACCTATTGAAAAGGTTAGGGTATACAAGGATTTATTGTCAATTAAATACTGAATAACGGTTAAATTAATTTCATTTATTTTAATTTTATTTTTATACTTGGAAGCTAGAATACGTCTATCTACGAGTAAAGTCTTGATCAAAGAGAGGCAAGGCGAAGGAGTGACTAACAGATCTGAACAGAGAATGAATTGAACTAAACATTCACTCAATCAATCGGTCGTTCATTCCTTTAACAAAGTAGTCAAATCATTTACCTTTTATTTACAGGATATGTTAATTTTTGTATATTAAAATATAATAAAATCAACATGTAATAGATCCCACTCGCACCCACCCCTAGATTACTCGTATTATTTTATTTTAACCCATACCACACGGACCATTGGTATAACCGGACAATTTATTCTTCCGCTAACAATAAATAACACAACCTCCTTAGGTACAGAGGTATGTGTATGTGCTATATTTTTGTACTTGAAATTACAAAGTAAATAACACACTTGTACAGCTTGTAGCACTCAGGTATATAGGTATCAATTTGCCCGCCTTGCAAAACTTTTACAAACTACGTTCGGTGAAAAACTAATGCGGAACGAAAAGACAAACAAGTAAAAAGATACGGCCGGCATCGGCATTCATTCGTTTGGAACCGGCGGTTAGAGCGCAGCCGGCCCCTTGTGAAGAAAGCCGACAAGCAGAGATTTTGAATCAATGATAACGTGTAGCGCTTTCCGCCCTCACGAACATGCCGTGCCCAGTGCCGTGCTACCGCCGCGCCACCAGATTTGGTGTGAGCATTGTTTTTTAAACAAACTTGGCAAAGAGTTATTGGCCTTACACAAATACGGTTTCAATGCTTACATAGACTTAGCGACTCGGATATAATTATTCTTCCTTGAATATAAATTTATCCAGAACCGACAAAAAGAACTTACGTTATATCATTAAACTATCACTGTGCCACTTAAATAAAAAAAGTCACCCGCCTAAGTTTATCTGTCTGTATACCTACGCTATAAACTTAAATTTTAACAACCGAACAAATTTTCATATGGTGTTTTGTTTACGAATGGACGGAGTGTTTCACATAAATTAAGGAAGGTTTATGTGTTCTATAATTCATTGAGGTTTTGTGTAAATTTATTGACTAATCTATGTCGGAATCTGAATTTCACGGGTATGAAGTCGCGGGAAAAGCTAGTACCTACCTACATAGATAACATAAAATGACTTGGGATTTGAGATGTATGGACGTTAATGCGCAGTGCCTTTACCATGAGTTTACATGATCGTACTCGCTAGCGACTGCGTAAAAATTTGTATGGACCTTTTGTCCAGGTACATTTACAGTGTACAATGTACTTTTTACAGCGCCTCTGGCGGTTACGCAATATAACTAAGAATCGGCATACCTACTAAATCGTTTACGCAGTCGCTAGCTAGTACGGTCATGCAAACTCATGGTAAAGGCACTGTTTGTCCAAATAATCGGATATTCTATTATTTTAACTGTCGGGAAAAAGGAAACACAAATTAACACCTAATCTCGTACCCGCATACGCGATACGGTAGGCCGTAGTTGGACTTGTGACACCGTGTAAACAAACCGAAAATAGGTTAAGTGCGAATATAAAAGTCGCCGTCGAGGGTCCAGTCCCTTCTGTATCTAAATCTATTAATTTAATTGAGAGGAGCATCCGTGGACCATGTACTCGTGATATGGTAATGACAACTAATATATCATCGTCTATCCCCATTCGTGTGAGATCAACAAAATATTTCCAAAAGAAACAACGAACGTTTTTATTTTAAATAAATTTTACAAGTCACTTTTTACACATTTTACAAGGTATCGATGTTAGAAACGAGCTTACACTAGTGATAGTACCTCGAGCTCAGAAAGCACTTTTTTGAACAGGCAGTTAGTATTATGTTCTTGGTTTCCGAAAAATCTAACCCTCTAATTTCGGATACCTAGCTTATATTATTCGATATGAAAGTTTGCGATACCTACCCCACCCGTTATAATGCGGGGGAGCCAGGCGCGGATACAGGGGGGGGGGGGGCAACAGGGGCAATTGCCCCCCCCCTGAAGCCTGTGTCAGGGGAGGGCAATTGCCTATGTCCTGACGTAGGAAATATGTTCTGACAATAAAAACAGTTATCAAGTCAGTTTTATTTTTGGAAACTTCGAAAGTGCCCCCCCCTGAACAAAATCCTGGATCCGCGCCTGGGGGGAGCATACTAAATACCCTAAACGTCGTAAATTTTCCGCTTAACCAGTTTTTTTGCTGTAGCTTTGAAATAAACACTTAGGACTTAGATCCACCCACTCAGTATTGCTCGTGAGATCTGTCCCGTTAATGCATTGAATATGCACTTAACTTAACCGAGCAGAGCACGTGTGCGCGCGCGATAGTATCAATATCAATTACATATTCCTACAGGATAACAATTTCTTTTTATACTACTAGTTTTGTGTAAGTAATCTATTATTCGTATTCCACCAAAATTAAACAAGCTTATGCCTACTATCGTTTCACTAGCGTCGACGCCGTGTCGTGTCGTGTCTTAATTAAGTAATCCAGTTACTTTATACATTCAGTTCAGAGCTTGCGTCAAATCCGGTAGTTCTGATTTTCTGCAGACTTGTTTATGATGTTTAGCCCAATGAATAATCCAAGTTTATGACCTCGAGCGCTGAACGCAACTTTGTCAAAAATCGAAAAACCGATTATAACCCTAAAGGAAGTTGCTGATAGTACCTTCTCAGGACGTTTTTAAATTAGACTAAATTTGCTACAATAGAGAGTTTAAAATTGTTTCTGTAAATTGTTTAAGCCAATTCAGTATTCTCTAAAATCGTCCTGAGAAGGTACTGTCAGCAACTAGTCACTTAGGGTTATGATCGGTTTTTCAAAGTTTGACATAGTTGCGTACGGCGCTCGAGGTCCCAACTTGGATTGTTCATTAGGCCAACGATGATAAAGTGGGCGTTGAGCATAATTATTAATTAGCAAAAACGGCCGCTACCTCTCAATCTGTGGAGGTCACAATTCTTTACAAAAAATATAAAATGATATATATGCTTATCACAAAGAGTGTGTTTAAAATTTAGCACTGTTAATAATCTATAATAAGTTACGGTTCAAAAAATACTATTGAAAAATGGATAAGTACTTTACTTTCAAAATACCTACTCATTCTACTCAAACAAATCTCAAAATATAAGTGATGCACACTTATAGTTAATGCGTTTTATTTCATAATTTAGTTATGATTAATAATGCAAAGGAAATTCCATGTATTTTCCCTGCCACCATATTTTCTTGTCGGCAGATGGACTCTGGCCTCGATGGGAGCACACGTATGCTGCTTTTTAGGGTTCCGTACCAACATGGTAAAATAGGAACCCTTATGGTTTCACTTTGTCTGTCTGTCTGTTTTCGCTAATTATCACAAGAACTATTTATCCTATCGATTTGAAATTTATAGCTGTATAAAGAAGGGTAAAAATGCATAGAACATGAGCTTTTTTAAATATTATTTTTTTTTTCTATGAAAAATTACAGATAAACAGATGTTTCCAAATTTGAAAGTCTAGTGAATATTTCAAGTGGGGTGTCATAATATGAAAGGACTTGAGTTGCACGTTCTGAAACAATTTTTTTTACGTTGGGTCATTTTCTATTTATGAGGGAAAATGTAAAAAAAATACCGTCCCCCCTCCTTATCTCCGAAGTTTACCAAGGAAAAAATATGAAATTATTACATGACATTAATATCAATGTATATTTTACAGGAAAAATATAACTACGTATAGAAAATTCAACGTATGTAATGTTTTATTTTTTACACGCTTTCTCGTCAAACAGTCAACAGCAACAAACTTAATTACTAAATGTATCTCAGAATCGATCCTGCATTAAACAAAACATACGGGCATAACGTACGCGTCCGAAGGGATTACAAAATACCTACTGACTTAATTTTCATGCAAAAAGTTGAAATATTATGATAGATGTAAGCAGTTCAGAGATCGAGCGGTTGCCATTATTGACGATGTCATAACTGGAAAATGTACCAGGCGGCGGATATCTACCCAATTCTATAGGTTTTTAAATAAAAAAAAATATATTTTTCCATACAACAAATTGATGAAGAATTGATGACATCGTAGCTGGAAAATGTACCAAGTGACGGTTGTCCACCCGAGTCTAAATTACTAAGATTCCTACTCACCTTTGCCAAAAAAAATTTTCACGGACTTCCCTACAGGACAATAGCCAGGTCTTGGATTAATACCCTCTAAATTAGTAATTACCTAAACGAAAAATAACAAAATTCCACTAGTTTTTTCTTCACAACATTATAAGTACCCAAATCCCAAGAACTAAAGATCCACGGGTCCCACGGTTCTTTGCCAATAAAATTTAAATGTTTTTACAGTCTTTACCTGTGTGTCATTAAGCTGTCATTAGACACCGGTACCTATAGTGGCGTTTGTTATAAGATCCCATTTGGCGTGCCTACTACCTACCTACCAGAAACATACAAAACCACGCTTGTAAGCAACACAAGAAGTCATGAGCGAGGTAACAGGAGAAACGTAATATAATATTTCTGTAGAGCGTGCTCAATCAATCGCACGTTATGAAAATAACGCGAAATTACGCAATGTGATAATTGATAATTGAAGTTCTGAGTAACAGAATGATATTTTTGTGATAGAAAAAACGATTCACTTCAAGACAAGTATTGTCATGTGAAATGATCTCTACCTAACTTGATATTCTGCTAATACACGAAAAGGGAGTACCTACATCCTACAACCACGTTGTGTTTTCATATTGCAATGCGATGTGACACTTCGCTTCTTAAAACCTGAACGTTTCAAATTATATGAAAAGTAAAAAAAAAACACTTCCTAAGACATCTCTAGTCGATATTCAAACCTTAGATGTTTATTTGCAACAGCCAATATTACATATTTCACGACTAGCTCAAATAAACTTTATGTAAGTACATAGTATGTAGTATGTGTCGTATCCTACTGATTTTTGGGGTTCCGTACCTTAAAAGAAAAAAAAAACGGCACCCTTATAGGATCACTCTGTTGTCCGGACGTCTGTTGTCTGTCTGTTTGTCAAGACCCTTAACTCTGGAACGCATGGAGGTATCGAGTTGAAGTAGTGTAAGGTTTTAAACTAAGGTTTACAGTCCCTTGAAGCTGTAAAAAACACTAACTTCTGAGTTAACGTAATAAAAAGATACGTCCGTATATGACGCAAAAAATGTATATTTCGA
Source organism: Epiblema foenella (assembly GCA_963556455.1). NCBI lineage: Eukaryota > Metazoa > Arthropoda > Insecta > Lepidoptera > Tortricidae > Epiblema > Epiblema foenella. The sequence goes on from OY747102.1 coordinate 15,645,123, forward strand.
GAAAAAAGTAAAGTTCAAGGGAATCAATATTTTTAGGGTACTTATGTTGACCTATAACTATGAAATTTGGCAAGTAATATCGTCTTATGCTACAACTACAGTGCAAAATCTGAAAGCTATACATTTGTTAATTAATCATACAAAATATAGTCTTTACTTAAAGTACGTAATCCTAATCAATCATCGAGGTTAAGCATGATACAATAATATTACTGCACTGTGAAGTATGGCATCCCTGTACATGACCTTACGTGACACGACCCTTACGTCATCAGCCAGCATCAGTGACGTATTGTGGTGTCACAAGCCGGATGGTCAGACCTTGTTTTCATAGACCATGAGGTTAAGTAACGGATATGCATATGTATACCTACAAATTTGTACGGAACTCTTAGTGGACGAGTCCGACTCGCACTTGTTCGGGGTTTATCCCCGAAATGGGTATATAAGCGTAGTCAACGTTTACTACACAAATTACACAATACCTATAACAACGTTAAATGGACAGGTAGTCTATCAAGGAAGAAGGCGTACGCGCAGTCGCGCAGTGGATCCGCTATGTCGAGTCCGTAAGGTACGTTACATTCACTAGCGGCAGCCTCCACCCGGTCGACGACCCAGAGAGTCGGCGATTACAAAAAAGATTATAGTAGTCTAGATACCTAGCCTACTGCCGGCCTTACTGGCTCCCGCCCACAGGTTAATCTCGCCTTTTGTGCTCTAAGCGGCTTAAGAGCACAATCAACAGCCGCAAATAATTAGCTGCTTTAATGACTTGACTACGTGGGATGGGTGGCACTCATTAAATGATTCCTTTCCTATCCACGATTAACATTCCACTCTCACGGAGTCTTAGAATGTAGATAAAGGATTGTTAGTGTTTCATGTTATTGTACCTATCCATGCAGTCTACTCATTTATTTATGGGTCGGGCAACGGGTACACGGGCAGTCCTGAACAACAGCCATAGCCATAGAACACTACAATAGCCAAAACACCTAAGTATGTGTAAGAGAGTTCCGACTTCCAACCATAGCTGTGGGTGTGGAATTTATTATTTAATCACCCCTTTGATCTTACTTCGCTTGGTAGCTAGTTCCTAGTTAATACTTTAACATTAGGTATATAGGTATTAGTAGAAAATACCTAACACATTTAGTGTTTACTGAGAAGCTTAAGTAGAAGCTTCATGACGTCGCTCAAGTATGTCGCATACTCGTACATACGGTGGATATGATTTATATCTAACCACGTCAATTCCATTTTGGTATTCTGATACTGAGTGGAAGTGGATAAACATTGAAAGTGACAAAGAACAACAGCATTAGAAATGTAATGGAATCCCTGGATTCCAGTAAATAGCGTTTTAACCGCATGCCGTTGCCGTCCTGCCTGCATACATTGGTTTGAAGAATAGATTCAGGTAGCCGTTTCTTTGTTTGCTTCGACTGAGAAAACACTTCTAAAGAAAAAACACAACAAATACGTTAGAACACGCACTGAAGCTGCTGTTCTAAAGCGGTCTTCTAATCATTAGATTAAACAGAATACCGGGAAAACAAAATGTAAATGAGTTTAATTAGAGGCAACAAACAGGTTTTAATACAAATCTCTGAAGGTGGTGCAGTAAAAACTGATTTATTCGTAACTTGTTAATTAAATTTTAGTCGTTAAGTAGTTTTACCGGTCGCGCGTAGGGTATTCATTTCCCTCTTACTTATGTGCAAAATAAGGCTTTTGCTCTTGATTATACGAAGTCGTAGGTATCTCATGCTTTAATAGCATCTTAAAGACTCCATTACTTATCTCATAATAGTTGTAGATAGACTAACTGTGAAGATACTAGCTGAAACTTGTTAAGAGTGGTGCCCCCACGCAAAATTGTAGTTCGCAGATTGAATATTTATATTTACCTATCACAATGAACTGCAATGAACGAAAACTAGATCATATTTGATATTTTTGAGTATGAATATAACCATACTAGATTATAATTCGCTCGATAGAAAAAAATCGCCAAAACATGTCTTATTTTCATCTAATTTATATCGTGTGGCGTTACCTACTTATTTAGCCGTCGAACTGGAATCAAACAGTGCGGGATTCGGTTCCTATTTCCTAGACCCTGTTTCAAATTAGAATTTTACTGCCTCTTCGTGTTAGGTTTACTGTCGAGAGTTATCTGCGACCGAGATGAAGTCGTAATCCAAAATTGACTTACTACAAACATTGTTTTATGTTTGTAATAAAATTCGGTGGGCGGAAAAATGGGTACTTAGGTACTTACTTGCCTACGTGTCGAATGTTTAGATATTTTGTTTGGTCCACTGTACGTGGAATATTGACATAAAATTACTAATGGTAAAGAAAACATTGCCTCGAGGCTACATTGGTACCTACATCGTCGTTTTGAGTCGTGAAGATTAAGTAGATGACTCATTTTAAAATGGTATCTTGTTCTAAAAGTTAAAATCGCTTTATTGTCCAGGTGATGTTAGTGTCACAGCAAAATAACCTTGCACGGCAGGCTCGCTTCAACGTGGGTGGCATGTTCCACGAATTAGTATAAGGGATGGTCAAACGGCCAATCAATAAAAATCCATTCGTGTTTATCCTGCGTCTACTAGCCTGACTGACTGTTAAAGCTGGCTTCGTCGAGAGCATGACACGTTTTGTTTCCAGGGTAAAATTAAAATCACCTTCAGCAGAGGGTGATCTAATCACACCTCTTGTCTTTTGTTTACCTTAAAAGCTCAGAACTATTATCGCTATTATCACCTATTATGTACATTTCATTCTTATGGTTTGAGTGGTAATAGTAATAAATTTTAACAGTACGAGTAGTATTTTTGTCTAAATGCGGCTTTTAATGGCTTGGATACATTATCTGCATCTCTTATGAGCTTAATACTAGTAATACTAACTAATGACAAAACTTAAACTATTTTATTATTCCAGTACTTAACTTTATTTGACTAAAGCCTTTTTCACAAAAAACTTCTATTAGAAGATTTGAATTAAAAACAAATCTGTGGAACAAACGAGTTCAAAGTCCAAATCGCTTGAGTTGGATGAGACGTGTCGGGGTCGGGACGGGCATAGTTAATAGAGGCTATTTTTGGTCATCCGAAGAAGATTTAATCTTTGTAGGTATAATAAAAGATAATCGTTCGAAGTGACCTGGAATGTTGATAGTAGCATTATTATGCTTTTCAGCTGGCAGCCGGCCAGCCGCGGTCGCAGTCGCACGCAACGCCAACGAGTGCCGCGGATTCATCTCCTGACTATAACGACATAGCACTACTAAGTAGGTTCTAACACTGTCAATGCGTGATAAAACACAGTTTGTACATTGGGTACATTTAAAAGCTCCGCAGCGCAACACTACTCGGTAAATCGCATTTTTTTTATCGTAAAGGCTTGTAAAATAATTGCGGCGGCGCCAAAGTGCCCGCGACAGGTCAAATCAAAATTTATAGAAAAGTTTTCATTACATTTCTGAAAGAGGTCTTATGCTTTGTTTACATGTTGGTCGAGGCTCGCTAGTCAGTACCGCTACCTAAAACCGCGAGTCGCAGATATACTTGGAATGACACTGATATAATATCATGCTCCATCTAACGTATATCTGTGGCAGTCCATAGCAAAAGGGTCCTTAATGGCCGGTATTCAGTTACGCACGGAGTGGCACGGATATACAATACACCACGCTACCAAAAACAAAAAAAACTATGTGCCTAAGTGCCTTTTTCATATTTTGTGATCTTTATCATAGTATATGCTAGAAATTTCTTTAAGTACACCTCAAATAGAAAATAAAAAATATTTAAATTTCGTAACGAAAATTAGTTTTTTGCCCTCGTCACGAATAATTTTAACAATTTCCGTCTAGCGTACTACAATTACCTTTAAAAGTCTGGAGAACGACCACAAATGTTTCATTTTTTTCTATGACTTTTAGTTTATGACCGATTATACATGAAAATCACAGGTTTACCTCCACACATTTGAAAGAAGGGTCCTTATTTGTTTATTTATTTGTGTTATCAACGAACACAACCAAAAATTACCGATAATTCCAGAATATGATAATATTTACGTTATCCATATAGTAGAACGTGACGCACGGAGCAAAACCTATTTTCAAAATACCATCCGATTGGAAATGTAATGTAACATTAAACAAAAGTTGAGGTATAAGTAAATATTCATGAAAAATGATGCCCATTTTAAGGAGAAAAATATAAAACAGTTTTTTCACTTCTCATGCTCGAAAAGTGTGTTATATATTAGACTTGTCAAGCGGGGCTAAAGTAGTACATTTAGCCCCTAGGGAAAATATGATTAAATATATATGTTTTACAAAACATTTTAATTTGGCCAATCAAAATACTTTACTTATTAAATCCACCATTCATAGAACACTAATTTAACTCTTAAAATATATTTCGTATTTGGTATCAACCAATCAGAATATAGAGCTTACTAAAATCGACCAATCAGGAAAGAATTCATTTCTCTAAAAATTAAGTTTGTAGTACCTTATTGCACAATAATTAAAAAAATACTTAAATCGTTTGAGCAACGCTTTGAAGTGCTCAATGGAGTAAGTAGGCCAGTAGCTTATATTCGCGCGTGAATGTTGCTCGCGAACTGCGGTGTCTATGTTTTATGTGTCAAAGCACTTTAGAAAAAAATATGCCGTCTAGTTCGCCGTGGAATGTATCGTTAATTTTGGGGGGGATGACCTTTTTTTATTTATTTTCTCGCAATCGAAGTGAAAACTAGAGTGTATAACTCTGGTCTAAAAGCCATATTACCCCTCGAACTATTTTAATAACTACCTATCTCGTGATAGTGTGGCTCATTTTAGACCCTTGTCATACAATGTACTATTTTATGGAACTACGGTATAGTATATATAGGAAGAAGTCCCTTATTACCTACTTATTTTTTCTTGACTGAAACCGGAAAATATTATCTTATTTACTATCAATCCCCGATTGAATCGATTACGAGAGTCCCGCAGCGGCGTCCAGACGCCACCAAAATACGGAAATTCCGATAGTTATTCAGAAAAAGAACAACTGTATAAGGTATAGATAGATTTCTGTAATTTGTGCCTCTTTTAGGAACACCAAAAATATTTGAAAAAGGGGTCTTAAAAATCGACAGTTCCTTTTCAGTGTCACATTATGCTGAATCAAAGCCAAGCCTAAAGCAGACTGCTAGCTAAGTTATCCGGACGGCGTGGATGCGGCACATCATCATCATCAGTCGTTCCCTCGACGCTGAGGACATAATGTCCAATTATTACTGACCAGACTCCTCCATAGGCTCCTATCACCTATCACCTTATGGATGGCCTCGTGCAGATATGGTTGCAGGGCACCAGTGATTTGGGTGCTCTATCTAGCGGGTAGTCTGCCCCAGAACCTGTGGTCCTCAACTTTTCCCGTCATAATATTATTCTACTGGCTATCCGAAGAACATCGTGAAAACTCCCCTTTCTTCATAGTACCCGCTCCACGATGCGCCTCAGGTAAGGAGGGGACTGCATGATATTTGAGTGACATTGGGGCCCGCATTTTCTAATTGCTTCCTGATCCGGGAAGCGAGGATTCTTTCCAACATATTCCCGGTCTCGTCCAGCAATACAATGGGCCTCCACCCGGAAGAGGAGTCCGCTGGGCGATTTGCCATCCCGATGATAGAAAAGTCTTCTAAAGGCTAAATCGCCAATAGGAATTGTACTCTTATTGGCGCGCAAGGCACTGTTAAGGTCAACAAAGATGCCAAGACACTATAACAGAGATGGACGTCCACGACAATTAATGGCTTAAACCTAAAGAGGTTTTCTCTCAAAATTTTGAATATGCCAAGAGTTTGTATAATTATATTTTTTATTGAAGTAAGAAGGTCATGACAATTTAATACTGGCATAGAAAAAAAAAATTAAATGTTGACGTTGAATTAAATGCCGATACAATACGTCTGTTATTCATGTAAACATTGTAAAAAGTTCGTTTATTTTGTATTATGTTAATTTTCTCATACTGAAGAACTTACTACAGGTTTAAGTTCAGTTATTGTTTAATTTTTACTGTGTTATGTCATTTCAAAACAGGGCCCACATCGCGTGACGTCATGTGGCCAGCGCACAGTAGTTTTTAAAATCAATTTTTTAGTCCTTTTTCTTAAAAATATGAAAAAATAAGAGTTTTATGCAACTCTCCAGCATGAGACGAATCTTATGACGTATCATTTATTAAAATCGGACCATAACTGTAGATCTGATGGGATGTACAAATATCGGCCTCGATATAGATAGATTAGAAGATAAGACTCGACACTAGAATTGAGTAACTGTAGTTACTAGCTACTTACATAATGTGACTATCTACTAGTGCCGTTTCGTCGAATGTATACGTAATAACACGCCATGGATCCCTATGGCTACTCTCTACTAAACTTTACAGCTAATTTGAATAAGGAAATACTTAATGCATACGTGTGAAACCAAGCTTTGAAGTACACGTCTAGTTCTATAAGCACTTTGTCAATATACAAAATAATGGTGATTTTATAGTATTTTACTAAAACGCTGATATGTAAGAAACTAGAATGTGACCCTTCTGTTATGGGCTGCCACATTCTAATCTCGCAGGTTTGCCCAACCTCTGCCTACAGTTGAACGCCGCATTAGAGAACCCTTGCAAAAGCCAAGCAACAACTAGGTACTATTATTATAGTCGAAGTGCCAGCGATAAATTTACCCAGGTCGTAGAATATTAAGAGTTAATAATAGTAATAGTAAACCATTGGTACTTTAACGTGATCTCTCTCTCTTTATGTTTTATATGTACAGATAATAGGGAACTTGCGTTATTTCATTCATCTAGTCTATTTTAAAGATTCAAGAATTAGGTAAAGATACCAACCACGAAAAAGTTAAGTTTCATTTAATATAATAAATCATTCAAAATAAATCACTTTGCATTTTATAAATTTTTCAATGTTTTCAGCTGTAGTTACTGAGGTGGCAGCTGAAGTGTTTAAATTTTTTAAATATATCGCAAAAAATCTTGTAATGGCTATCATTATTGGATTACTAAATATAACTAATTTTTCTATGTAATCTTAATGCAAGTCCCCAATTAACACATATGGTAGCAAGTGGACCGTGGTTTCTTTGGGATAACTTTACACTGAGAAAATCCTTCTAACGCGTTTATTATGATCACGGATTAGTTGCGTAAGTAGTCTGCAAAAGACTAATTAGAAGTCACTTTATTGTAGGCCATATATCGACCGTAATTTAGTATTCGTCGATCGGCAGTAATCGGCACTTCAAAGCAATATAGTACCTCCATCGTCCCTCTTACCTCGCGGCACAATACTTCTTTTTCTTGCATCAAAACCTGTTCTCTCCGATGTCGGACGATCTAAAAAAGTGATTCCGACTTAATAGCCACGAAGTGTGATTATTAGTTATTATATAACGTTCTACGAAATTCAGGTTTAATAATAGGTTCGAGACGGAGTAGAGAGATTTACGGTTGAAAGTCTTCAAAACTGACTACGAGTTACTATGTGGAAGCCGAGATTAAAACAACGATACCAGCTCCGATAGGTACATGGTCTATATCTATAACAGTACTTAGGGGGCTTACTGGGAAGATAATGGACATGAATACTTTTCCGCAGTCGTAACATTTATCGTGCACAAAGGGATAGGGGGTTGGTCGAGCCGTTGCATCGTGTAGTTCCCATAGGGATGCAATACGTTGGCGGCCACTATCAAAGGGATTTTATAATATCAATAGCTTTGTGCTTCCACTGTGCCCTTTGTCGGCACTCTTTGGAGCGGCAATATCACAGCGACAGCCGTGCAGACAGACAAACCATTACGGGTATAAAGCAAGATCAAACGATCCGGCGTCACGTGCCATATCAATTGCCAGCTTTGCATTACTGACCTTTGAGAAAAAACTTGCTTCTGGTTTCTTTTTTCTGCTATAGTTTAGTAGATCAACCATATTATAAATCATGATCAAAGCAAATGCTTACTTTAAAATGAGGATTATTAACATAATTTAAAATACTACGTAATTCCTAATACTTATGTAGTTTTTATGTGTGAAAAATTCAACAAGCTTTTGTGGTTCGGCTTTGACCTTGTTATTTGAAAATACTAAGTAACACAATATTTATCAAGATCAAGGAAATGTTCAAATGATGTAAGGCGAACCTGTTAAAATTATACATAAGAAATAAAAAGGGCGCGAGTCTTCAGCCCGCGCCGGCGGCGATGATTCACATCTCGCGTTTGATCTCGCCGCACCAGCCGGCACAGCCTTTGCTGTGTTACGTTGTCTGTCGTTTCCTCATGTTTATTGCTACTATTCTATTACACACACAATTCCTGTTTTAATACTTTAAAAGTTATTATTTGAAAAGGCTCTTACTAATTTAAATCAATAATATTATGAACATCAAGTAATTACTTTGCGCTTAGCTATTTAATGGTAAATACTGCTATCATCATCTTCACATGAGAAATTCTAATCCGCTACGCAGGAGGCTTCGTAAGGCAGGTACAATGGTAAATTAAATATATCTTGTAAATTCTACTTCTTCACTTCACTAAATGGAATATATAAAAATCAGATAGCAGTAATTTTTTTGAAGTAGGTATTTATGACGTGACTTATTATTAGTAATAAATAAAGTAAAAAATAAATTAATTAAACTTTTGTGACTTAGCTTTATATTACGTACCTATACTTTTTGTTGATTGCGATGTGAATGATAATAGCATGTTTATTTATATTGCTCAGTTTCTAGCATTAAGTAGGTACTTATTAGTCCTCAAAGTTGTCATGTTAATCATATTATGCAATAATTTCAATTATATTAAATTACCATGTTTCACTTCACCATAATCCGTTCAGCCGTTTTTGCGTGATTTATTAACATCCATACTTAAGATTTTAATAGACTCAGGATCCCACAGTCAAACTGTGCAAACAGTTTTGCGGATCGTTGTCATGTCATTTGCTTTACTGAATAAATACAAAAAAAATATATACAAACATCCTAACTTTTGCATTTATAAAATTAAGTAGGATATTTTTTATGATTTAATAGATACGATTTAATAGTTTTCACATTTTTCCCTGTATTTGTTGTATATGTGGTCAACGGACAGTAAAAGTACCCTATAAGTTTTTATTACCTTGAGAGTGTCGAGGGGTGCGCCAAAGTTCCAGGGACCGATACCGGTATTTTTAAAAAACCCTGAATAAGCCCAATATTTTGCATTATTTTTTGCTCTTTACGTAGGGCTGAAGCATGTATTTAGGTAACAACGTCGTATTATTAGATTGTCCCATTAAAAACGAAATAATGAACCGGTGACCGTAATAATACCGGTATTTTTCTATGGAGAAAATACCGGTATCCGATCCCTGCAAAGTTCACATAAAATTGCTACTTCGATTATTGGAATTACTTATAACTTGTCTTTGCGCATAACTATCGTAACACTGAATCATTCATGTTAATAATGTCAATCATAATAAATATCTGTAATACTAATGTTAATTTTCATTTATTTTTAAAATATAACGATTTTAAATAATACAATTTTAAATCATATTTATTTTTTAACAACGACAAATTAGTAATAAAAATTTATATAATATTTATTTTAAACTTTACCTGGTTTAATTTATAAACTGTCAGGTATCTTCCACACCACATTCAACTACCTATCAAAATAGAAATACAGTCCCAGAGTCGGGATAGGTACGACGACGAGCGAAGCGAGGAGGAGTGTTAGGTGTCTTTTGTTCCTCAGAGCGGAAAAAGGAGCCCCGCGAAGCGGGGCTCCGTCGACTCCTTGGCGGGCCGAAATCGCTTAATAAGCTAGGTACATGAAAAATAAAAAAGTTGCGGGGATAATCGACATAATAGATGATTTATTGACAATCAAATTTACATGTTGTAATTCAGCGCATACATTGACAGCCGATATAATCCAATACACCCATACTTTATATGTTATGCTTTCAAATACTTATACAATATAAGTTTATAATTATTAAGTTTATTTTAAAAACCATTATAAGTTGTGATGAATAGTTGGAAATGACATTATGTTGTTAAACAATCTGCCTAAATATAATTATGAGTAATGATGTTGGTAATACAAATGTATATAAAACAAATTTGTAGGCAAAAAAAATATGACAAATGATTACTATGATCAAAAAGCGTTATTATGAAAAATAGTATGACAAGTAATGTTATGTGAGCCAATATGGACCCAGTGTCGAGATATACAATTTTTCCGGCATATACGGCCTTATATATTTTTAAAGTTAACTTAGAAGTTTGATTTTTCCACAGCTTCAAGGGACTGTAGACCCAAGTTAAGTTCCCTTCTGGGTCTTGACAGACAGACGGTTAACAAAGTGATCCTATAAGGGTTCCGTTTTTTTCCTTTTGAGGTACGGAACCCTAAATACGAGCAATGGTCGAAACATAAACTGTACGGCCACCTCTATGTAACCGCCTAAGAACCACCCGCTAAACTCATTAAAAAATCGGTCAAAGTGCGAGTTCAAGTCGCGCACCGAGGGTTCCGTACACAGATCGTGTACGTCTCCAGTCGGGACGTACACGATCCGACCCCATTCATTCAGGAAAAAAATTGTAACAACACGACGTAGAAATTGAACTTCGTAGATACAGCGCCATCTATCGGCTCATGTTGTTACTAATTTGCGCAACAGAGGGACTACTCCGAATTTTGAAATCCGAACTTTGAAGACCGGATTTCGAAGTTCGGAGTACAGGCTCTGTATAACATAGTATGTATGTTGGTTATTCAAGGATTACGTAGAAGAAGATGCTACTTTTTTACATTTTCATATAAATCATCGAAATTTTAGGAATCATCGAAAAAAGAAAAACTGTTTTAGGATGAGCAACTCAAGCTCTTTCATATGACACCCCACTCGACACAGTCACTAGACTGAAATTTTGTCCAACGTGTCGGTCATTTTTCACCAAAAAAATAAAAATAAAAACATGTTCTTTGCATCTACTGTGTGTAACTATTCTAAATTTCAAATCGATAGCGGAAGTAGTTCTTGAAATATTTAGCAATGTGACAGACAGACAGGCAGACAGAATGAAACCATAAGGGTTCCTTTTTAGGGTTCCGTAGTAAACAAGGAACCCTTATAGTTTCGCCATGTCCGTCCGTCCGTCCCCCGCTTTTCTCAGTAACCGTTAGTACTAGAAAGCTGTAATTTGGTATGAGTATACATATCAATAACGCCGACAAAACGGTAGAATAAAATCATTAAAAAATTTTTTTTAGGGGACCTCCCCTACAAGTTAAGTGGTGGTGCAATTTTTTTTTCTTTCAAACCCCATCGTGTGAGGTATCGTTGGATAGCTCTTTCAAAAATATTATAATAGGATAATTTTTGCTATGGTCAAGTGTTCCCCCCCCTTGCCAGCTAAACGGTGGTGGTAGGCATGTGAAAAAAATCATGGTAGTAGTATATACGATGAATTTAAAAGGAAAACTATCACAGCTAAGTAGACATTACCATAAAGGGCAAAAATGTGTATACAACACAACATCTCAAAAAAGTACATCATCAGTACTAAGATCAGTAAAAACCCTTCTACGGGTCCGTAATTCCGCATATGACCGGTGAACCCTACACTGTGCGTGGCCCGACACGCACTTGGCTGGTTTTTTTTTACATTTTTGGTACGGAATCAACAATGACAGAAACTTGTGAGAGTCAGGATGGCGGGTGTACCTAAACAAATATGTAAATAAAGTGTACCAAAAATTTGTACTGAATTTGTACTATTTTGTACCACTTTAGAAAAAAATTGTACCCTTCCGCATTTAAAGTTATTACAAAGTGGAGGTACACCCGCCATCCTGACAGTCAGGATGGCGGGTGTACCTGGGAAAATTATGATCCTTCCAATTATCAACCAATGTTAATATCTCAATTTTTTGTACCAAATTTGTACTCAAATATACAGTAAAAAGTTCAGCCGTCTAATTCGTAGTTTGCGAGTTTTACACATTTTATGATTTTCTACTGCTGGGTAATACGGTTATTCTAAGTAATACATGTATAATAACTTTAAATACGGAAGGGTACAATTTTTTTTTAAAGTGGTACAAAATAGTACAAATTTAGTACAAATTTTTCGTACACTTTATTTAAATATTTGTTTAGGTACACCCGCCATCCTGACTCTCACAGAAACTTATACAGCCTCACTGCCATAAATTTTTGAAGCCTTATTACTAATGAGGTCTATTTTTTTCTGTCAGTTGTCTGATGCTGTTAATCATTTGTGAAAAATTACTCAAAAGAAAAAATAAATGGGTGCCATCTTGGATTTGTAAATGCATGTCATTTTCGTAATCGGCGCCCCGAGGAACATCGAAGATGACACCCATATCGATTTTTAAGAAAAGTAAATATTTGCTCCCCGTACAAACTTGGAACCCCCTTTTCACCCCTTTATGAAAACATTTTCGAAAAACCCTGAAATACGTTTTGTTGTATTTGTATTACAGAGAGTCTATTTACGAGGTTTCGAATCTCTCACTTCAAAAAAGATTTGCTTCCCGTACAAACTTTGAACAGTTTGAACCCCCTTTTCACCCCTTTAGGGGAGCAATTTAGAAAAACGCTGAAATATGCCATTAATGTTTCAAATCTGTCACTTCAATAAATACGTGTTTTCATACAAACTTTCATCCCTTGTTTTAACTCCCTTAGAGAATGAATTTCGAAAAATCCTTTTTTATCCCTAGCATACGTTATAAATGTAATTGACTGTGCAAGAATCAACTCTCCAGCTTAGCAGTTTCGGCTGTGCGTTGATGAGTCAGTTAGTCAGTCAGTCAGTGAGGACTTCCTCTTTCTTACGATCTTTCTTTATATGTAGATAATGGATTAAAATTTAAAATTATGAAATAAAAAGAAAATCAATACTTTTCAATAAATTATAAGCATTCTATTTTTCAATATAGGTAGTCCCCTTCAGAACTGATTTCAGAAAATGGCCCATACACATAATCAGTCGACAGTTTTCGCCAAAATGGTCTACACTTACGTTTTTAAAACATATTTGGTAGTGTTTGATTGATTTTTTTATTTAGTGTCCTCGTGTTCGAATTGAAAGCAGTTTAACTCGGGTGAAATATTCAATTTCGAATATGAGGAAACTAAAATAATTTCATATATGGAAAATCAAAAAAAAAAAATATAATACATAAATATATCAAAATCAAAATCAAAAATCAAAATCAAAACATTTATTCTGCAAATAGGCCTCAAGGGCACTTTTACAAGTCAAAATCTATCTAGGTACATCAAATAAAAATAATACAATAATCAAAGTATCATTAATTAAATGTAGTGTTACATGTCAAAAATAAGACTAAGAAACTAATAACAATCGAGCGTCAAGATAAAAGGTAATAAAGTAAGTATACTAATCATAATAAAATATTTTGATATATATCTATAACACGTCAACATGAAAATAATAAAATCTAATAAATAAATATCCTCAGAGATGTATAAGGTCTCTGAGCGTCAGTCTAAAAAATAAAATCAAATGAGAACATATAGATTCAGGAACAAATATTCTTGCTCATCACACAAATAAAATGCACTGACCTGGATTCGAACCCGGGACCACCGGCTTCGTAGACAGGGTCACTAACACTAGCAATCTTGTTATTCAAGTGCATTTGTTTGCTAAACCACCAATAGGTAGTTGTCAGCCCTGTAACGGTGAGAGGCGAAAAGCGATGGTATCGCAGCCCGATTCCGCGGCAGGGTGGCGTGGCCGTGGCGTGCGGCGAGCGCCAAGCGCGCCATCAAATTAATTACGTCTATATTTTACCTCTTTGTCGGCACGTTACTGTAGAAGTTGCCAGTTTGCCGCATGCTCTGCAGTTCAGGAAGTGTAGTGTTAGTTGCGTAAGATCGCTGCGTACTACTTACTCGTACTCTCGCAAATAAATGCAATAGTTAGGTACCTATTTGTATTGTCGCAGGCCAATCCAACTGTCGTTGGGCGCGAAACGACGCTTGTCTATGGTAATTGGTAACCTCCCAGTTGTAGGTCTAGCTAGTCTTAAGTTGTCTGTCAGGGCCACATCGAATACTGCACATCGTCGTAAGCATTTTTTTTTCTAAAATGGAGAAAAAAGTACAATTCTTAACTAAAGAATAGAACTTTGTTTAGATTGTACCTCGTAGTAATCGTAGTTATAGTAATTAGTTACACTAATCCTCTTGCTACATCGTCAGCAAAAGTCGTACGACGACATATCAACTATCGGTAGCGATTGTTACATAGATATGAAATGGTGTTATAGAGATCCTTTAAAATAAAGGTGTAGAACTATCGATTTCTATAGTGAAAACAAAATTATAGGTTTAAGTGAATAAACATCGTATGCCGTGTTTGATAGAAATTACGGCAGTTTCCCCCTACGTTTAAGTCGCGCATAAAGAAAGCCGTGTCTAGTCTACCTCATGTCGTGAAAAAACTAACGACAAATTGAGTATTTCGAAGCGTGTCCGGCGGTGGCGGCGCGAGTCAAAGGCGCGCAGTGATCAAAGGCGCCGACATTGGCGGCAGGAGCTTTGATCTAACCGCCCGAAGTGCAAATTATGTTATAAAGACAGTGAGTAGCGCCCGCGCCGGCCGCCAAGCAGTGCACTGCTAATTAAATCAACCCGTTGCGATGCCGTGGCCCGAGCCACCAAACCGCGTTGTCGCTAATGCCAATGCGACCAAGTACGTATTTGGTGGGCGGACAAATATGTTATCAGTGATCTAGTTCGATTATCTACATACGATTTACTAACATACCTATACAATGTGAATTTTGATGAACATGAGTTGTTGAAAGATTAATTTGGTACTTACCACTTTCCCTTGAGAAGTTCTACGTCGTTGTTCTATCTAAAATGGGGTTCATATATCAGCCATATCATTATCAGTCCCATCAAGTTTGTGATTTACACAAATGAGTTAGTTACGAAACAAAATACCGAAACTGCTATGTACTCGTATCAGAGTAAATAAACGCGTGTAGGTGTTCTCTTCTGTGGATTACAAAGAGCTTTTCTAGGAAGTTAAAACTCTAAAAGGAATAGATAGTCTGTAATGTTTTTTCAGACGATTACAATAAAAAAAATAGGCTAGGCTTTCTGTTCCATTTTCACACCGACAAAGTAGGGAACATTTTATCTATACATATAAAAGAAGAAGTCCTGATTGACTGACTGAGACTGACTCATCAACGCACAGCCGAAACTACTAATGCTAGAGAATTGATTTTTGCCTAGTCGGTGACATTTATAATGTAGGATATTTCGAAATTTATCCCCTAAGGGGGGTAAAACAAGGGATGAAAGTTTGTATGGAAACAAGTATATAATCAAGTGAGAGATTTGAAACTTTGTATATAGACTCTGTTTAAATATATTAATGGCGTATTTCAGCGTTTTGCTCCATTAAATTGCTCCCATAAAGGGGTGAAAAGGGGGTTCCAAGTTTGTACGGGGAGCAAAGCAAATCTTTTTTTAAGTGAGAGATTTAAGACTACGTATATAAACTTTCTCGTTTAAATGCAACAAAACGTATAGCAGCGTTTTTCGAATTTGCTTCCCTAAAGGGGTGAAAAGGGAACTTGGGACCCCAAGTTTGTACGGGGAGAAAATCTTTTTTGAAGTGAGATATTTTAAAACTTCGTATATAGACTCTCTGCTTAAATACAACAAAACATGTTTCAGCGTTTTTCGAAATTACTCCCCTAAAGGGGGTTCCAAGTTTTGCGAGGAGCAAATCTTTACTTTTTTTTTAAATCGATATGGGTTTCGTCATCTTCAAGGTTCCTTGGGGTGCCGATTACGAAAATCACATGCATTTTCAAATCAAAGATGGTGGACAATTTATTTTTCTTAAAAATCGATATTGGTGTCATCTTCGAGCTTCAAAATCACATCGATACATACATACATACGTAGATACATACAAACATACGGATCAAACTGAGAACCTCCTTTTTTGTAGACGGTTAAAAATTACGCTTGGTACGCGGGCGAAGCCGCGGGAAAAAGCTAGTTATATACATAGTTGTATATATATATATATATATATATATGACGGGATGGTTTTTCGATTTATTATTGCGTTCAACTACTTATTACGTCGTATACTGTTTTATTACGTATAGGTACTACTAACCTATAAATAGTTATGCAAAATAAAAATAAAAACTCGCCATAGACGTAGACACTTACACGTCGGACGTCGGAGATGTTAAGCAAGCGTCGGAAGCTACCCTATTCCCGACCTTTCGTTCGAACGCCAGTAGTTCGAGGCTGGGGCGCTACCGCGACAGCAAACGAAGTTCTCCCTCTCTGTCGCACTTGCAAGTTTGCACATAAGTGAGACAGAGAGGGAAAACTTCGTTTGTGGTTCGCGGTAGCCCCTCTGAAATGGGTGGTTTCACACGCCGCTTTTCATTTCGAATACGAAGAAACTAAAAAATATCAAATATGCAAAAAACATTTTCTGAATCAGTCAAATAGTATCGAATCTAAGTATCTGTTTTAAAATCGGAAGCGTGGGACCATTTTGGTGGAAACTGTTGACTAAATTTAATAGTGTTTGTGTATGGACTATTTCCTGAAAGTAGTCCTAACCACCGGCGTCTACCGGTCGGTCCCTGGGATCCCAGTGCTTTTATCATGAGTTTGCATGACCGTACTCGCTAGCGTAAA
The DNA here is from genome assembly GCA_963556455.1 of Epiblema foenella. Classification (NCBI taxonomy): domain Eukaryota; kingdom Metazoa; phylum Arthropoda; class Insecta; order Lepidoptera; family Tortricidae; genus Epiblema; species Epiblema foenella. The sequence continues at coordinate 15,661,988 of OY747102.1, forward strand.
CGATTTAGTATGCCGATTCTTAGTTTCATTGCATATTGCGTAACATTTTTCGCAGTCGCTAGCGAGTACGGTCATGTAAACTCATGATAAAGGCACAGGGCTCATTACAAAAAAATGCTGTTGTTTTTTTTCACCGGGAGACGACGGCTTTAAGGGGACTGCCTATAGTGACCAATAGAATGCTTATAATTTATTGAAAAGTATCAATTTTAATGCATTATAATATAATTAAAATAATAGGCTTCAAATAAATAAATATTTGTGGACAATCTTACACAAATCAATCTGGTCCCAAACTAAGCAAAGCTTCTACTATGGGTTAGTACCCATACGCGACGATATACATAGAAAACATCCAAGACTCAGGAACAAATATTCGTGTTCATCACACAAATAAGTGCCCTGACCGGGATTCGAACCCGGGACCTCCAGCTTCGAAGGCAGGGTCACTACCAACTAGGCTAAAGCGGTCGTCATAAATATTACTTAACTAGTTTTACTATTTAATTTCAATATGTTATTGCTGTCGTTTTTTTAATGAGTTTAGGAGCCGATACTGAAGCGTCAATACTTAAAATTAATTCAAAGTTTATTAAGTAAGTAATCAATACAATTTTACGAAGGTGGCTGTACATGTTTCGGTCATTGCTCATTTTTAGGGTTCTGTAGCCAAAGGGTAAACGGGACCCTATTACTCAGATTCCGCTGTCCGTCCGTCTGTCTGTCTGTCTGTCCGTCTGTAACCAGGCTGTATCTCATGAACCGTCACAGATGATGTATTTCTGTTACCGCTATAACTACCGCTATACTAACCAAATTCAAGTTGCACTTGTATGTATTTACCACACCGCACCCCTAATTGCATTTCATAAGCTGTTCAACAAAATATTAACGCGTTAAACACATATTTTTCTTTATAACAAATATAAAAATAAGCAGAGTCTAGTAACAATAAACCTAAGTAGTTTTTGTGTAAGTATGCTTTTTATTGAAAATTATTTTTGGAAAAGGTAATTTTATAATTACCAGACCTACCAACGGGTTCGTTTTTTTTATTTGTTGCTTGCTTGAGAAACACAGATAATGCGGAAGGCAAACGTTTCGTAGAATAACAAGGCGCAAAACGATATTTCGTTGGAGCAATTTATGGCCATTAAAACTTGGTCGTTTCGTTTTTAAACAATAACCGGTTCAAAGACGGTTGTTTTCTTTGAGCTTACGGCCGTATTTTGCGCAGGGCGAGGTTGGCGCGGCGCTTGCAGGCGGCCAAACGAATCGAGGCGTAGATAAATTGTTGTGAGGAAGGCGAGGGCCGCAAAGGGGCAGGCTGGCGGGAGGATCGAGAGCCGCGTGCGTCGACCCGCGGCCGGCTTTGATCTCGCCGCGCGCGCCGGCGAGCGAGCGCCGCAAAGGCCGGACCGAAAGGGTCTCAGAGCCCGCTCTCTTGCCAGCTACCTCACACACCTGCCGATCGCTCGCCACAATAAATTCACAACTGCAACCAGTAGTCCGCGTGTTAGTTGGTAGTCGGTACCATGGTCTGCCACTTTATAGTAAACAAAACAAATAATTAAGGAAAGTTTTTCTGCCGTTATTATGCAGAATAAATTATTTACACATTAAAATTGTCATTTGTTTGACCTAAGCACATAAAATAGGTCAAGTTAAACATAAATGAACGTAATAAATAAATAAAGCACAGGTACTTAATACATGGGAGTCGGGGAGTGATAAGTAATAATATAGGTACTACTGTCAACACAGAAACAGACTGCTATACTCACACTTACGATAGCAGTGATGACGTAGGTTGTGTCACCCACATTACTAACCCAACTACCAGAATGCCATACCTGGCGCAGTATATACTTAGGTATAATTGTATCATGAGTCGGTACGTACCTACTTAAATCTTTCAATGCACTGTTATTTAAATAAACAAATGAGACATGTGCGCAATAAAGGCGTTTGATGAGCGCGACACGCGCCTGCGCTGCGGTCGCGGCGCCTGTTGTTTTCTCTCGGTGGCCCACATCTGCTCACTTTATTAGGGTTAGGTAAGCTGCCGCTAAAATTAAAGCTCATGCTCAATGCTCGCCTTAATGAGAAAACCAGTGTATGTTGTTAATGTCGCTAACATGCTACATATTACATTATCATTGCAAAAATACACCTACCTCGATTTACAAAATAAAGTTTAATGTAAGTAAACTAGTACTGCGAGTAGGCAGGTATCTTTACTAGACTCTCTCTCTCTAAAAGAGTTTTTCGAAATGATATATGATCCAAATTGTACGGTTTTGTTGCGGTTGTAAACTACTACTAACTTAGACAGATAGTATAAAATATTGCTGACTTTCGGCTATTCTAAGCAAATATCTGAGATATTGTACAAAAGATACTTACGTTCCGAGCTCTCGGCATTCGCGATCAGATTACGATATAAATAAACTCGGGTCGGCGACAAGAGTTCCGATGTAAGAGTTACTCGGAACCGCTATTTCCGACATTCTACGAACGTGTCATCTTCAGTACCACTTTCAGATTAAGTGCCATGGGTGACTGACAGCCAATGGATGGACCTTTGTTTACCCACCCGTAATTTATTTTTGGAATCAGCTTTCTTCATGAGGCCATGACTTATTATGTCTTTAAACTTGTCTATTTGTTCAAAGGACATTTTTAACTTAGGAAAGGCTACAAAATCTACAAATTCCTGTTTAGTTACATCAAGAGTCCGTTCTCAGGTACCTGTATAAGTATATTTTTTTGTTCGATGCTCAGAATTATATTAAGTAGGTACCTACATACTACATACGGTACTACATATTATTTGATAATGTTTGGGAAATATGGCAAACTTGTCGAATATGGAACGAAGAAAAAAAATGCCGAAGCATAATTAAGTATGTGATTGCTGATGTTGTTGTGAGATAAGTGACGTTCCAAAGTCGAATCCAATTTGGAACGATTTCCTCGTAGGACTAGTCCACGTGGTTTATTTAATGATCCGGCCGTATGGCCGTAGTCAGCGGGGCCGCCTTCCATATTCAAATTACAGGTTTGAATGTAGGTACCACTCGCAACGCCGCGGGAGAGACGGCGCGGCTTACGACTGCCGATGAGGCCACTTTCTAGGAAATTTCTAAACATTTATAACGGCGGGTGCGATTGTAATTATTATATGAAGGTTCATGTATGTAATCTGTCGGCTTTGAGTATATTGAATGGAAACTAATTAAAGGCATGATTCACCCTGAATGTTTTTGTGACAAAAGCAAAATAGTATTAGCGTATTTCAATTTTTTTTACTAATACATGCGGATTCGATTGTTATTTTACTTACATGTATGTACTTACTTAACCAACACAGCAAAAATCAAACAAAACCTATCTTTTTATTCCAGACTTAGCCGTCTAAAAAGTTTTCGGGTTATAATTAAGCCACCCCGATATTACACAGAAGATGGGCTTGGGAAAGATAAAGTTATTTAAGTAGTTTTCTGCCTTCACACGAAAGCGCCCGTTTTTCTGTATATTCATTATTATCTTGTGCATATAAGATAGCCCTAAGATAAACACAGAAAGAATTATTGTCAAACTAGAGTCAACTTGGGAGCACTTATGTATGGGTTAATGTAAATAAAAACACGCTTGAACTGTTCATGGGTAGGTTGGTAATTAATTCATCATCAAATAAAATGTGCTGATTTCAAATTACACTGTCTAGTTAAAAAAATAGTTCCTTTTCAGTAAAAATTGAACAACTCAACAATTGTTAGTAGCAATACAGATTCTTGTTATAAAAAAAAGGTGCTGCCCTTTTTCTGCATCAGCCCCTTTCTGGCGCCTGCAACATCGTGTTTTCCATTTTTTCGTGTCAATGTGACTTTTTATTTATTACAAGTTATTCTACTAAGTTTTTGAAAATACATATTATCGTATCACATTTGCTTGAAATTACAGTGTCGAATTTGTATAAGATGCCAATAAAGTTGTCTCAAGAAATGGGGTCTGATATTCCGAGGCACTGTGGGTTTTTATGACGAGAGTGCAAACAGAGGTCGGTTGAATAGCGCAGGATCAGATTGTGTTGCGGAAGTGCGCCCGAGCCCGACAAAGCGGCTCCAGGCTCGTTCAGCGCCGGAGGGCTCGATATCCGTTCAATGCGTCGATGCAAGCTTTAAAACATACACTTTTTTCGCGGTTTTTTGTCTGAGAACAGACGAGTTAACATGATTCCGTCGAAAATCGCATCCTGTTCTTTACATTTATTAGCGCCGGTGAGCGATTCGCGTCCGGTCGCGGGACTATAATCATTTCTGTCCAAATATTGATCTTTTTTCGCTTCCGTTCTATTCGATCAATCTGAAGAGGGCGGATTGTTGACGAAATACTCTTAAGACGTAATCAATACTCAACTGACACCCCGGAGCCCTAAACCCCTTCATTGTGTAAGTACGCCTTTTATCCTTGTACCGAACTTAATATCACGTATTTGCTGATAAATTCAATTGTACGGTACCTTGCATCCTTTTAATTAAGTATGTATTGTATATTGTTTTGGAGACTACCTCTATTTGTATTTGCCTCAAATGTTGATTTAGTGTTTGAATTAGAGATCCTATTTGAAAAATTAGCACAAAACAGTTTGTTATGTGCTATGTGCATCTTCCACGTTCAATCTTAAAAAGGAATTTGAGCAAGCTCTAAGTACTCATACAATGTAATAGAAATAATACATTCTCATCCAATAAATATGTATTAGGGACTATCCAGGGACCATCTTTTACGGTTACGGCTGCCATGCTGTTATGGATTAGACTTCGTCGTTAAAATAATCCCATAAAATAATAAATAATGGTAGTTTTAGAATGTTTCGGTGTTTCATTATTGGAACCAATAAACCTTAGGTAGGTCTATAAAAACAGGTTTTAAGATGGCGCCTTTGCATAACCGTCTGTCTTCGTACCTAGCTTCCAGAAATGTATCAAATAAGACTGCCGCCATGGTTCTCTTGTCTTTCAGTGGATAAATAAGTTTACAATCTTTGATTCGTGACATGAAAACTTGAAAATCAATTTTTTATGAAACATTTTCGAGGTTTCATTTCAAAGGTAAGTATGAATTATTTTGTATTGGCTTATTTTCGTAAGTGGAGATAGATGGTCACCGAGCGATTACTTCCTTGTCCATTCAGTTTCAATTATAATTATAAACGAACGATGTTCGTGCTTTCTTTCTGGTTTACGATTCCGTTTCAATACGCAGCGCCATGTTTTGAAACTTTTTTGCCTTAGCATAATCGTCTAAAACCATTAACAACCTGTTTGTTCTTGGATTCCGAAAAATCGTATTGAGTGCAGCCCATAGTGCAGCCGGCAATGCATCGCGATTGTAATAGTCGGCGGTTGTCAAATAAAAACGGGCAACGGCCGCGGACGGCTGATAATGGAATTTCTGGGAACGACCCCTGTGGGGTGTGCCGCGGGGTGGGCACGACGGGCGGGGGGGTGGAGCATCCATCACGCCGCAGGGGTGCAATTAGCCGGAGTAGATGTGCTGACACGTCGCGCCCGCGCCGCCGTCTGACCGACTCGACGCGCGCCGAATGCTCGAGCACGTTGCATGACATGCTAATGACATCAATTGAATTGATGTGCACCTAAACCACGACTGAATAAATCGAGTCTAAATGCATTCATGTCAGCTATTTAATATGCAAATTTTAGAACTAAATCGCTTCCCGAGCGACAAAGTATTGTGAGGTTTAATGAGAATGTAAGGCATACATTCTTACGTAATACAATACAATACAAATATTCTTTATTGTTCACCAGAAAATACATTGAAAACAAGATTAAAAATCGAGTAATACCGTAGCTTTGAGATAAAACTATGAAATATGCCTAAATTGGGATTGAAACAGGTTTTGTACATTTAATGAGATAGGTCTCAAAAATAAGCAGCAAAAAATATAGCAATACACTTCAATTTAAGCAAGCTTCTCAGCTTTTAGTAAATTGACGCAGCACATTCCAAATAGCTAGTCATGTTTCCTTATTGTAAGTTTCTCTATCACAGTTTATAACATGTGTCTATCTCGCTTTATCTATTCTACAAAAATCCCTAATGGCTTCCATTTACAGCGGCTCAGGCAGCGGCAGATAGCGGGCACGTTAATGATAATCAGTTTGTTAAGTTTTAATTCCCATAAAAAATCGACAAAAAGTTAATGTCCATCCGGGTAGTGGGGGCAGCGGGGCGAGCAGGCCGGCATTTCAGTAGCATCACCCGATTATCTGCAGATAACACACAAAAACAACTTTTTGATTTATGAAGAAAGCCCGAGAGCCGGCTACCGGGCGCCGCGCGCTTGCTGCACTTTAGTGACGTCACCGCATACCGTAGACAACACATCGATTCTTTTTTGCAAGCTATGTTATCCTATTGGACCAACGTCTCTCTTATCTGGTTGAGTGCACGTAATCTCAAAATAGACAATGTTTTTTGGTTCTCAATTGGCGTAGAGCTGAAAATTCCAAACCAAAATGGTAAAAAAGGAACCCTTATGGTTTCACTTCGTCTGTCTGTCACATCGCTAATTATCTCAAGAACTACTTATGCTATCGATTTGAAATTTGGAACAGTTATAAAGAGGGGTAACCTACATGCCTAGAACATGTTTTTTTAAATATTTTTTTAATTTTCTGTGAAAAATGACAAATAATAGGTGGTTGAAAATTTGAAAGTCTAGTGAATATGTCAAGTGAGGTGTCATATGAAAGGGCTTGAGTTGCATATTCTAAAACAATTTTTATTTTTTTCTACGTAGTCATTTTCGATTTAATTGTATAAAAAAATACCGTTCTCCCCGTATCTCCGAAGTTTAACAAGGAAAAATATGAAATTATTACATAACATTAATATCAATGTATTTTACAGGAACAATATAATTATAGCTCTATCTAGTTTTTCTTTTTTTTTATCATCAAAAAATATTTCTATACTAAGTTTGTAATTTAATCACCTTTGTATGTATTTTTCATTTATAAATTCCTACGCGATTATGCTTAAAGTACCCTCTTTCAAATGTAGAAAAAAAATTGAAAAACCATCATACATACTAAGTTACTCAGTCACTCAAATTCGTAACAAAATTCGCCCATAGATGGCGCTGTACCCATGGCGTTCAATTTCTACAACATGTTGTTGAAATTTTCCTGCATGAATTGGGTCGGGACCGGTATACATCTGCGTCCGAAACTCTCGGTACGCGGTACGCGAGTCGGACTCGCATTTGACCGGTTTTTTTTATCTTGTCTCAATTTTTCTGTTCTGAAATTCTTTAGAGGTGCGTTACAATAAAAATATTACCTATAAGCTATAAATGTTCCCATTTTAGTATAAACCACGGCAGAATATTCTTCTTTTTCATTGTCCTTGTATGTTACTTATTATCAATATCTTAGGTCATACTTATGGTCATTCATAGCTCATGAATCTCCTCATGATCACCCTTTTATTAAAAGACGAAGTGGAAAAATCCCAAGAGTATTGATTATACCACTGATAGAAAAATCTATAAATAAGCCTAAAACGGTAGGTAATTTTACTATTTGTTATAATATGATCGGAAGCCACATTGTAAAGTTGCATCGTCTTGAAGAAAAAAAATCTACCTCCAAATGCATACAAATAAAATATCAGAAACCCGTTACCAAAAAGCAATCGCAGAATCGATTCATGTATTTAAAAATAATTTGAATGTCGACAGGTGATGCAGACAGCACTAGCGTCAAGTTCGGTGAGGCCTGCGCGGCCAGATTTTGGAAAATAATAATATGTAAATGAGTCGCGCGCTCAAAGGCGCCGCCTCTCGCACCCAAGCCTTTTATTAGCTACGCATTAATCTGATATTTATGTAAAAGGAATTTCTTCGATATAAATAAATTTACCTACAGCAATTTAATTTTTATTTATCGTGCCTTTTGATTTTAGCGACATCTTTTATTTTTATGTGCAATTTCAGTGAGATTAATGTGCCTGTAGCGTAGACATTCCCCATCATGTGCTCACTAGTGAATGGTTTTGAATAATTGATCCCATAAAAACATTCCATTTAAAAATAGGCCATGTCTCGAACCTACTTCACCTTAAAAAGTTGTGAGATATTACGTAGGGCCAAGTCAGGCATTGTTATTAATCTTTATTTGCTTACTAAATAAAATTTTGAGACTTGAGAATCACACAACTTTAAGTACCACATTCATTAATTTTTGCATACCTAAAACTATGTAGGTATTTTGTGTGATTGCCAATGCCAATTTACAAATTTTTATTTAGTAAGCAAATAAACATTAATAACAATGCCTGACTTGGCCTACGTAATATCTCACAACTTTTTAGGGTGAAAGAGTTTCGAAACTGGGTCTATTTTTACATGGAATGTTTTTTATGGGATGTCACTTCTTTTTGTAGGTAAATGTGTCGATACAAATTTATGAATGCATCTAGAACTAAAAACTTTTCATAGATGCGGGAACTAGAGGTGGGCGCCGGCGCGGCGCCCACCTCTAGTTCCTGCACCTAGACCTTGACACTTAAACTGAATCAACGCAGGATGGATGAAATGACAACGGGTCTCGAGAACACCTTTGATTGAAGAGCAAAATCTACAAGACCATTGCAAGACCTATCGTCATGACTGTATGGATAGGAATATTGGGCTACAAAGATGACGATGAAAAGAGATTGCATGTTACGGAGATTAAAACGTTGAGATGGATGAGTGGCGTGACGACAATGGATCGGATAAAAAATGAGTATATAAGAGGAATTTGATCTTGGTAAGTTCCACCCAAATCACTGAACCCCCTGCAACTAAATCTGCACGAGGGCATTCATAACGCGGGTGATAGGAGCCAATAGAGGAGTGTAGTCAGAATATGACATGATGTCATGGTCCTCAGCATTGAGAAAACGACTGTTAATGATGAACTTATCAATGAACTATGGGTGCTACTTTCAGGCTTTCTCTTTTATTACTCTTGGTCACGAATCAAATTCTTTATAAAAAAGTTTTTGGTTTGTGTTAATTTAAAGTGGAAGTTCATCATTGATGAGCTCCATTGATCAATTTGATTCATAATATAAGATAAAGCCTGAAAGTAACACCCATAGTTAATTGATAAGTTATGAGCTCATCGCCTACGGTGATATAAGCATGTTATGCGGAGGAAAGAAAATCGTGTAACAAGAAGGGAATTAGGTATGAATATGGGGGGGTTGTAAGAGAAGGGATAGACCAAGGACATGGTGGATGGACTGCGTGCGCGATGATATGGAGATGAAGGGTGTGTGAAGTGACGAGATGACGGGCGACAGAGTAATGGAAGAAAAATCATGCTGCGCCGACCATAATTAATTGGGAAAAGGGCAAACGAATGATGATTTAATACACTGGCGATCACTTTATAATGGAATGATTGTAAAAAAATAATTAAGAGATTGCTGATTTTGTTCCTGACTTAATTATAAGTTTATTACCAAACGGTATATCACTGAAGGTGGTCGAGCAATACGTTTATCTTGGACATATTTCATCCTTTGACAAGGAGCATCAAAGTAAAGAGATCTCCAGGAGAATCCAGCTGGGTTGGGCAGCATTCAGTAAACTAGACGACATCCACGTTCCACAATGCCTGAAAACTCGTCTCTATAGTGTGTCTTGCTGCCCGCCATAACGTATGGTGCCGAGACATGGACGCTCACAAATGAGGCCGTGTATTGTTTAAGTATAGTACGGGTAGCGCAGAGAACAGTGGTGCACGCCATGATTGGCATTAGACTACCAGACCAAGTTAGTAATGTTGAGATCCGACGTTGCACTAAGGTGTGTGACGTCGGAGAAGCCATTACTAAGTTCAAGTGGAGTTAGGCAAAACATATTGCCAGTCAAAGTGATGACAAATGGACAAAAGCGCTAACAAATTGGTAGCCACTAACAGGCAAAAGAAGCGTCGGTCATCCACCGGCTCGATGGGTTGACAATATTAATAATGGATGGATGGATGAGGCTTCTTGATCTCAATGAGTATTACAAGTAGATTCGCTAAACAACGTTTGTTTGTAGTTTTCTATGTTCGAATACAAAGATTACTTTGATACATACATATACTTTCTTAAAAACTTTCTAATTTTTATTTGTTTCCTCAATGAGGTTAATTAATATTCGCAAATTAGCTCTAATTTAAAAATTTAATGCGTAAAATCAAGGGTTTTAGATAAAAATTACCCAATTTAGTCACGCCGCCGCCGGGTCATTTTAGCCGGCGCGCCGCGCGCCGCCGCCGGCAAAATTCTAACCGGCGCACACCTCTAGCAGGAACTACAAAAAAATGAACAGACACGTATGTATATGTACATATTACAGTTGACCTAATAATATGAATATGACATGTAGTTTATATTAGATCTATTTAGGGTTCAAATTATATTATACTAGAAAAGAGACCAGAGATTCTGTGAAAAAACAGCACAGCGGTTAAATGTCAATACTGAAAATATATTTTGCAATCCTGAACAATGTTCATATTCATATTCATATTCAATTTATTCATAAAGCCAATTTACATGTCAACAAGTATTTAAATGAAATATTAAAATAATAACTGTGACAGTCCATATCATAGGGGACCTTATAGCAGGTATGGAGTTACGCACGGATCTATAATCTACAATGCATAGAGGCTACCAAAAACAAAAAAACATGTCCCTAAGTGCCCTACTTTTTTTAAAAAAATCTTTAAAGTTAGGTAACCTAAAAATGCACTTTCGAGATAAATTTTTATATGTTGTGATTTTTAGTATAATACTATACTATACATATACATGCTAGGGAACGTTTTTAATTACACATTAGATTGAAAATAAAAGCAAAAAAAATTACGCAATAAATATTTTTTATTTAATAAGGAAATTGAGATTTTTTCCCTCGTCACGAATAAATTCCACCTCCACGTTAAAAAAAATGGCCTTTGAACAGAGCAAGGCGCTGATAATAAAATATTAAGAAAATTGATAATTTGTAAATTATCATTTGATATTTTGTGATTTTTAGCATAGTATATGTTAGGAAACGTTTTAATTACACCTTAGATTGAAAAAAAAATTACGCAATAAATATTTTTTATTTAATAACGAAATTGAGATTTTTTCCCCCGTCACGAATAATCTTTACAATTTCCGTCTAATGTACTATACTGACCTGTAAAATAAGTCTAGACAATCATTACAAAGGTTTTATTTTTTTTCTATGATAATTAGTTTCTGTTTTATGACCGATTAAATTTAAGTACATGAAAATCAAGGTTTACTTCCATACATTTGAAAAAACCGGCCAAGTGCGTGTCGGGCCACGCACAGTGTAGGGTTCCGTAGTTGCCCGTTCATCACGTCACCGGTCATATGCGGAATTACGGATCCGTAGAAGGGTTTTACTAATCTTAGTACTGATAATGTACTTTTTTGAGATGTTGTGTTGTATACATATTTTTGCCCTTTACAGTAATGTCTACTTAGCTGTGATAGTTTTTCTTTCAAATTCATCGTATATACTACTACCATGATTTTTTTCACATGCCTAGTAGCCACCGTTTAGCTGGCGGGGGGGGGGGGGGGGGGGGGGACACTTGACCGTAGCAAAAATTATCACTTCAAAGTTTAATATCACGCCGACCGATTCTTGAATCAAAAAATGCTTTTAGAAACCTTATAATAGAGCTATCCAACGATTGGTTTTCTTTGTAATTGTTTAGCAAACAAAATGTAAATCCGTAATTGGCCAATGAAAAAGTAAGATGTAACCTTTTCTAAAAATGCTGTAAGTTGTGCTGTGGATTTTATAACAATAAATAAATAAATACCCCACACGATGGGGTTTGGAAGAAAAAAAAATTGCACCACCACTTTACATGTAGGGGACGTACGTACCCAAAAAAAAAATTTTTTAATGATTTTATTCTATCGTTTTGTCGGCGTCATTGATATGTATACTCATGCCAAATTACAACTGTCTAGTACTAACGGTTTCTGAGAAAAGCGGGGGACGGACGGACGGACATGGCGAAACTATAAGGGTTCCTTCTTTACTACGGAACCCTAAAAAAGGCCCTTATGGACTAAAACAACCAAAAGCTCCAATAAATGATAATATTTACATTATCTATATAGCAATCTTATATCAGAACTATTAAACTTGTCATTACAAGTTTTTTGAAATATGCTTACTTTTTATGTTATACGAAAAATAAATTTCGCATAGTGGAATAAAGCATATAATTATTTATTAACTAAAACCGGCCAAGTGCGTGTCGGATCACGCACAGTGAAGGGTTCCGTACCGACGCCTACTAGTCCACATTTAAAACAACTATGAAATACATGGAATTAAAAAAGGGCATATCTTCATAAGGAACTCAAGGCACTTACGTCCTTTTGTTTAGGCAGGACAATTTTTCAGCGACAACTCAAAAACCGTTTGACCAATTTTGTTAATACCAAAAATCGTTGAAAGTAGTTATTAATGGTCACCTACTCAATTTTTTTTTCAGAATTTTAAACTGCTTTCAGAAGTTTCGAAACTAAAGCGGTGGGGACACACTTTTTACGACTTTGACAGCTAATATCCCACCAACGGTTGACTTAAATGGAAAAGTGTTTTATAAACCTAAATATCATTTTTAAAAGCCTATCCAACGATACCCCACACGCCTATGTGTATTGAATTTTTTTTTTCATCTGCCGGTTACATGTATGGCTTCGCTGGTGTGGTCACGTATCACGTATGGCGGAGGAGAGAGTGGCGAAGTGCATCTTCTACTCTGAGCTGGAGGAAGGCAAGCGGAAGCATGGCGGTCAACTCCTCCGGTATAAGGATGTCCTAAAGCGACACATGAAGAGATGCGACATAGAGCCCTCTTAATGGGAGTGTTTGGCAGCACAACGCTCAGAATGGCGCAGGCTGGTGAACGGCAAGGTACAGGAATTCGAGGATCAACGTAAAGTTGACCTTGATACCAAACGCGACCAGCTTAAGGCCCGCCCACCTGCTGCCATCTCCTACAAATATGTAGACGGCGTGCTTACGTGCCCTCAATGTGCGCGGAGTTTTATTGCAAAAATAGGCTACATTAACCATCTTCGGGCGCATGAGTGCCGGGGCACTCATTAGGAGTCGAAGTGGTCGCCATGGCCGAAACCGGTCGGACTCATCATCATCATCATCACATGTATGGAGTGCCCCCCCCTAATTTAATATTTTGTCGTAATTTTACATCACTTTTATGTAGCGGTTCATAAAGTACACTTTCCTACCAAATTTCATAATTATATATGCTATAAGTACATAGTCTGTGAGTAAGTCGGGTGTGACATACGGACGGACGGACAAAGCAAGGCGCGGCACCGCTTTATCGCACCGCACCGCCACGGAAACAATTACGAAAGTACCTAACTTTTACTACTAATAATAAATAGTATTTGGCTCGGTTTTATAAACGTCCGTTACACCTTATGTCGGTTTGTTATGTCAAAAAATGTACTGAGTTACTGATATTTGATCTGACATTTGGTCTAACGGATATTTATAAAACCCGGCCTTAGCCTCTCTTTGTACCTAACTCGTAAAAGTAAAACTTGACACTAGAATTGAGTAAGTGTAGTTAATATTATTGCCTACTTATATTTGTAAGTGTACCACCGGCCCCAGTAAACAGAAATTGCAAATAAATAATACTAATAAATGGTTAAAAGTAATTAGAATAAGTTATTAAACTATTTTAAAACATTATTATCTGCGGTCTGCTATAAGAGCCCTTTTTTACTAAACTTTACAACCAATTTTAATACATAAATACTTAACGTATACGGCGAGTGAAACCAAGCTACAAATACACGTCTAGTCCTATACTTTATCAATATACAAAAAACAAAACATATTTTTTAAGTATTTTTCACTTCTCATGCTCGAAAAGTGTGTCATATTAGACTTGTCAAGCGGGGCTAAAGTAGTACATTTAACCCCTAGGGAAAATATGAATACATATTTATGATTTACAAAACATTTGAATTTGACCAATAAAAATACTTCACCTATTAAATCCACCAATCACAGAACACTAATTTAACCCTTAAAAAAATATTTGGTATTGGGTATTAACCAACCAGAATACAGCTTTACTAAAATCGACCAATCTGGAAACATAATTATTTTTTCTAAAGAGTCTAAAGATTAAGTTTGTAGTAGTCCCTATTTCACAATAATTAAAAAAAGTGGTTAAATCGTTCGAGCAACACTTTGAAGCGCTCAATGGAAGGTCAGTTTAGTTTTTTTCGCGCGTTAATGTTGCGCGCGAACCGCATTGTCTATGTTTTGTGTGTCAAAGGAGTATAGAAAAAAAAACATGCTGCAAAAGTATATATCTTCGCCGTGGAATTTATTGTTAATTTTGGGTGGGTTAACCTTTGTTTATTTATTTTCTCGCAATCGAAGTGAAAAGTAGAGTGTATAACTCTGGTCTAAAAGCCATATTACCCCTCGAACTATTTTCCCTCACTTCGTTCGGGAAAATAACTATCTCGTGGTAATATGGCTCATTTTAGACCCTTGTCATACAATCTACTATTACTAAAACGCTGATATCTACGAAACATTAGGTAATAGGTAATTAAATACAATAAATAATAATTACATAACAAATTACACCCATTATATTGAGCCTAACCTACCGTTCATTACATTTCAAAGGTAGTACATACCTATCCTGGATAAAAAGTATTATATGTATATATACAGTATTTAAATTTACACCCAAAATATTAACCTGTGGGTATTTATGGTAATTTGATTGAACAAGAAGAAATTACCTATTTTTGCATCCAACCAAGTACAGGTTGGCATTGGCATCTACACCTATAGAGTGTTACCAGAAAATTGATAACTGATTGTATGGCCTATAAAATAAATGAGATAGAAAAAGACAACTAATAAACTATTACATTTAAATCAATTTTTCTATTAGAAAATCTGTGTCAAAACTGCTAAATCGGAAGCGCTTGTTCTCAACAAATGTTACCTAGTACCTACTTAAGTAATGTGCGAAAATGATAAATTAATGATAGATGCTTGTGTTTCATTAGGAAAAACTGCGGGGACGCTTATTTTAAATACTGTATCTTAGACTGACTGTTAACTGTGCTTTCAAATCATAATCTAAGCCCCATACCGTTACGTACACGTAAAGATGGCGCCAATCATATTTACGTGTAAACTGAATTCTCCCAGATTGGGAACATGACACCTGTTGCGGATGTCAATATTGAATGCTTTTTTTGGAAGGCTATATTTGGTTCGCTACACAATTTGCATAATAAATAATAACGTAAGTACATTCATATTTGCTTCAGATATAACTTGAATCGAGCTTGGTTTGAAAGTGCTTCGTGACTTGACTACCAGTCCAGAAGGGCTACCGCGAACTGAAAACGAACGAAGTTCGAATATCTCCTTCTCTGTCGCACTTGCTAATCCGTGCGGCAGAGAGGGAGATATTCGAACTTCGTTCGTTTTCAGTTCGCGGTAGTCCCTCAGTACGTACTTAGCTATAATCCGATTCGAAGGACAAAAAAGAAAACCACGAAAACGTAAGGAAAAGAAATTGACGAATAGAAAAGCAGAAAATTATAAGTAGGTACTGAATGCTTGCATTTTTCGTTTTACTAGTACTTTCATAAATCATCCATTGTTCGCTCTGGAAAGTCCTTCAGTTTCCCTCTATGTATCCCGCAAGTTGGAGTTCGCATCTTAAGTTCGCGAAAGCTTGCACATTTGCCGAGCAAACTCCAGCCATATCTGTGAAAGGCATGTTCACACTGTTGATTATTTACTCTACTCGATCCAAGTGTGCCTTGAGAGTTGGTTACAGCTTTCGCTTGCAGGAACTTCACTAATTTATAACTCAAATTCCGTCCTAGCGCAATTACGGCGATAGAACGAATAATGGAGATAAGTTGGAACGAGAAGTACTTAATAAAATGAAGATTACTACAAAGTAATATGAATTTATAGTGTACTAATGAACAGTCTATATTATTATACTCTTTGGTACTGAACATGCACTGGTAACTTTACCAGCAACTTGTTCGCATTATATTCCTGACGATGTTTTTCTCCACCGATCTAATATAATAATTCTTTTCAAATAAAATCGACATCCACTGGGACCTCTGGATGCTCGCAAAACCTGGATAAATTCATCGGCTACCTCGCGCGCTCAATGTTTGACCGCGCCGACAAATCCCGCTACAGGGTTTGCTCCCAGGAAATACCGGAACCGAAAATACCGGGATTTCTCGGTTTTTTTGGCCAAGATAAGAACCGGTACTACAAAATCCGAGTCCCGGTATTTTCGGGAAATATTATTTGCGACTTAAATTTAATACGATAGTGTAGAAATGATACAATTTTTTAGATATGTAAGTAAGAAGTTATTATTTAATAACATACGTCATCTATATTATCCATAAAAAAAGTTTATTATACTATATTTATAACGCCGTACCTAGGTTCACGATGCAGAACCGAATTTTGATTATCAATTAGGTATAATATAAGTTCTTAATTATTACCGATTACCTGTCCAGAAATGTTGTTATATATTATAATTAAAGCCAAAAAGACAAACTTAGTTCCTTGTGATTTAAAGAATTAAAGTGTATTTTATTTCGATTACAAAACGAGTATTTTCAGGATATTATTATTGCCCAAAAATTCTATAAAGTAATTAAATTACTTAAGTCTCGACACCACCATAAGTAATTTCCCGAAAATACCGATAAAACCGGGAAATCCCGGTTCCTCTTCCGGCTAGTACCGAAAATCCCGGGACTGACAAATGGTACCGGTACTGCATTCCCTACCCGCTACCCACTGCTACAGGGGATAGCGCCACTACACGCGCGCCCCCCGGAATCCCGAGCTCTACCAAGAGAGCTCGCGCTGCCATACGATGAACCCTAGTAATAGGTAACTAAGCCACAGGAAGGCCAGCTGCAACAACCAAGCCGCAGATAGGCCCACAGAACCTGCAATGAAGCCAGGAAAGCCCAGCCTGTCGTCACAGGCTGCGACAAAACACTGCTTGAAAGGACGCAAGTCCTGAAAAGGCCACCCCTCCACTCGCCCTAGGGGCGAGAGAGAGAGAGAAGAGGACATGAATACATACCTAACGTGTTTTTTATACTTCACCATATGTTTTTTTACTTAAAACATCACAGTACATCAGTTTTTTGAAAACCCCCAGTAATTCGAACTGCACGGCTCCAGTGGCTCGACAGCATTTGAAACTCCAATACCATATAACCGCATATTAACTGTGATGACTACTTGTTGCCCCAATGGATTAATTTCATTAATTCTACGAATTTAGAATTTATCCTTGGCATTTACATTTTGTCCACTAAAGACAGGGAGTTTGAAAAACCCGAAACGTTTCTTGAAAATGCCTCCTTGTGCTGGAAAGTTCAAATTCATCCCAGTGTACATAGCCTTTACTGTTCAGGCACTTCCCGGCGCCAACCCGGCGCTTCCCTGTTTGCTTGTCCAATTCAATGTCGCCCCCATCAACAACCCCACTAACAATACGAAGCTTATCTCGATCGTAGACGTACCTAATTAGATATGTTCAGTTAACAATGTGTGCAGTGCTGACACCATGGGATGACTCAAGATAAATTTTGCCTAATCCCTAGTTTCCGGCTGCTTATAGTGCTTATTAATCTTAGATCATTCTTAGATACTTGTGATATGAGAAAAGTAATCTGAGAAATGTGGAGCATGAGGTGATCTCCCCGTAGGTAGCAGTAGAACAAACATTTAAATTAGGTACTTCTTATTCTTATTCGTGTAAAGGAGCCCAATTTTTATTATACTATTCTAAAATCTCTATGGGTGCAATTATGAGGGATCATAGTGCACTGTGTAAGGTGATTGGTGGTTCGCGCTTGTCCGCAGGCACACTTTGTGTCCGTGTTGTGTGGGAGGAAACCCCATTTCGCCATATTATCCTTAGGTGGCCCCACTCCCACCCTAAGTCGGTTGAGAGTCCTCCACACTGGCCACGTTTCCGAAGCCCCGGCAGGTAAGTGTTCAGCGGGGGGTACAATAATATCGCAGCGCTCTACTTGTGCTTTCCAGGCTCGAATGCGGGCTTCCTGCGGTGTGCTATCGGCCAGGGAATAGGGCCTACTCCGAACTTCGAAATCCGAACTTCGTATCGTGCGTCCCTTTCACTCTCGTGTTATACCTACCACAGAGGACCTAAGCACCTCAATTTGTATGAGAACCGACCGTGTCACTTTTTTGCCCTACTGTGACGTCACGAGAGCATATTAGTGATGTGAAATCTCCGTTGTCCCCGCGACATCGATACAAAGGCGATATACCGCCCGCGCCGTGCAGCTCGAGTCGATGAATCGGACAAATTGGTCACGAAAAATATGGTCATGTAAAAATAATACCATGACGACCAATAAAAGGAAATACGATACTTGTCTGGCTTTTTTAAATGAAAAGGCTTCTTTTTGTAAACATCGAATCTTTAGTTCTAATCAACAATTAGAACGTCTAATCTTTGCTGTGAAATAATGAACATTAAGTTTCTAATAGGAACAATGCCAGGGAATCAATACTATCGATTACAATGTCAATCTACTAACTGCTTCACTTGTTGATTTTTTCAGTACATCAATGGTTGGTATTGCTTCAAGAATCAGTCGACGATATTTTTTTGTTTGTTTAAAGCTGCTATCATCGAAATGTATGCAGCAAATTATGCTATGTTTTGTTGGAAACCAGTTTCTTTGCCCGGTCGCTTGCATCCATTTCTCTTTTATGTATGTACTTGGAAACCTGTAATTTATAATTATAATGTGTCACAAAATACCTAAGTGAACATTACCATATCCCTATTTCAACAATCGATAAGAACTGTGACGAATCGAAAGGTGAACATCACTATTCGCTTCATTGGACAGATGAATGAGAATTTCCCCTTACCAAGAAGCCGAGCGACACAAGCTAAAATCGATCGTTTTATTTCCATTGCGCGTTTAATATAGGCAGGCCCTACAACTTTGTTACTAAAGTAGGTAAAGTATTATGAACATGAAGTAATCGTACATCTGTCGCAAATAGACTATTTTTCATATTAAAACTACGACAAATCTAAAATAAATGATTTTAAAATGGAATTAAACATAATTTTAGAGGGAATTTACTTACTTGTAGTAGGAAACATGTCCATTATTTGGGTCAGCATTTTCTGAACAGTTTCTACAACTCAATACTGAACAACGAGTCATTTTTACGTATTTCGGTTGACGTCTCGTGCTCGCGACAATGACCGTTCAAGGCGGTCTGAGCGAGACTGCGTAGAAGGTTGACGTTTTGACTACTTTTTGGCAGGCCAAGTACGTACACAGGCGACATCTAGTTAAATTGATGGTCTATGTGTTATACACTATATGAGTGAAAGGGACGGCACGATATGAAGTTCGGAGTAGGCCCTCAGGGCTGCTACCGCGAACGGCATTCGAAATTTTCCCTCTCTGTCGCACTTGCAAGTTTGCACATAAGTGCGACAGAGGGGGATAACTTCGTTTGTGGTTCGCGGTAGCACTCCAGGATTGCTAACGAAACTTTTCCGCGATTTAAGACGTGTTGGAACTGCAGACTGCAAGTGCAAGTATGTGGAGGTATTAGGTAGTTTATAGGCGTAATTAGGTACTCGATAATGTAGGTAGGGTTTCTTCGTTGCACCTTATAGGTATATAGATAAGTATTTCTATTTAAAGAGTACTTATCGAAAGTACTAAAGAGTCTCCAGAAAGATCTCTATATTTAACAGACATTATCTATAATGATTCCAATTCTCAGTAGGCAGTAATTTGACTACGGTGATTTTCGTGCCATTTCTGAAAGAGGAATTTAGCCGAATAAAAACAGATGAGTCAACGTCACCGGTTGTTTAGCTCGCAAGATCAACTTGGTCCCGTAGTTACATCTTCCTTATATATTAATTTGGACCTTATTGGGATCCACAAAAGGTCATTTTGCACTAAGCTCTCTTACAGAGTTGTATCTGGGTAGCTGGGATGTCGATGCACGTCAGGCTGTCGCCGCCCCCTGCGGATCGAATCAATTCAGGCAATTATATCGGGGGATGCGGCCCGGCCGAAACATGCCGTTGGATAATCACTTCCGATTGCTAGATACCGCCATAACCATAACCATGCCATAACCCACATTTTGTATAGGAAATATTTTACACGAGCTATGGGTAAAGTATAATATAATAGTAGTGTACCTATTGTTGGAAAGTTTCCGGCGGAAACATACAATCTCGATATATTCAAGGTGACAAAAGTGCACAATGTACTATGCGAGCGTGGTCTATCTTAGACCTTGTCCCAAGAAAAGTTCACGCCATGTCATAGATTACATGGTGCTCGATTAAACCGATTTAACAAGTTGTCTGTCTGGCTTACCCAAGATTGGGTCGGTACTTATGATTATGTGGCCGCAATCATTATTGTTCAATTAACTAATAACGGACTGTAGGCGTGACGAGACTATCTTGATGCTGAGTTATAAAATTAGTACGATGTAAGTAGGTAAATTATTTTATAATACCCCTACTAAAGCAAATGGAAAATAATAATCACACTAGTTTCTGGAGTAAAGAGAAAGGAACCCCGCACTCTATTTACCGGCTCGTCGATAAGTACACGGCTCAGGTCAGGACAAGCCGATAAGAGGCGATTAAAGTCGTTTTCGCGGGCAGGAGACAGGTATGTAGGTGTAGCTAGATCGATTGTTCGCCTCCGAACCCTAAAGCAAATTTCATCGAAATGGTAGAGTCGTTTCCGAGCTTCCCGGAATAAATAAATAGGTACCTACACAAGAATTTCTCGTTATGAGATTTAAAACATTTTGCCTATTGATCGTTTCGTACTAGTATTTGTATAAAAACATAGTCCCGTATTTATTTTATATTTATTATTGGTAGTGGTACCTATATACCCATTTTTGGTCGCAAGTTTTTCAAAGTAGTCACAAGTAGAAACAGTTTCGTAACCGTTACGAGTCAGTCTCAGCGACTGTGTTGGGTTTGGTTTTTATGTGTGGTAATGGTAACAGTTCATACACAATGCGACCGAAATTATTTTAGTAACTAAGTGTAGTTAGTAATTGTCCACACGTTACTGAAACATTTGTGTCGAAACATTTTATACACATTTACGTTCAAATTGTGACTGGTGTACAGTTTACGCACAACGTTTAGTAACTGTGTTGACACATGTTGTAGGTTGTTTTCCTAAAAATGTACGCTACGTTATCTATAACTCCCTAGTGAAGCCACATCTAGAGTACTTGATTGAGATCTGGGGTTGCGCGGCTAATACTCACTTAAAGAAACTGCAAACTTCGCAAAACAGGTTAATAAAGGTACTATTTGGGTATAAACATTTAACACCTACAAATAAAATATACAAAGACTTGAAAATCATGCATATAAAACAAATTTACGCATTTAAAGTCTGCATTTTAGTTTATAAAATTATACATAAAAAACTGCATACTAAACTTACATTTACGGAAAAACTAACTAATTATAACCTACGAAATAAGTATAACCTAAAAGTCCACTCCCACAGAACGAATTACGGCAAAAGAAGTATTTTAAGCGAAGGTGCAAAAATATACAACAAGTTAACGCCATATATAAGAAACAATCCGTCTCTCAACGTATTTAAAATTAAAATTAAGCTATATATTTTTGAAAATATTTCTTTGAAATAATTAAAACAAAACTATAAATAACGCCTCTAAGTAATTAAATAAGTAAGTATAAAAACATTACTAAAAATATATACATAAAATGAAATAAAATCTTTAACTACTTACTTTAATAGTAGATTGTATGACAAGGGTCTAAAATGAGTCACTCACTTCGTTCGGGAAAATAACTATCTCGTGGTAATATGGCTTTTAGACCAGGGTTATACACTCTATTTTTTACTTCGATTGCGAGAAAATAAATAAACAAAGGTTAACCCACCCAAAATTAACAATAAATTCCACGGCGAAGATATATACTTTTGCAGCATGATTTTTTTTTCTATACTCCTTTGACACACAAAACATAGACACTGCGGTTCGCGCGTAACATTCACGAAAACATAGACACTGCGGTTCGCGCGTAACATTCACGCGCGAAAAAGCTAACTGACCTTCTATTGAACGCTTCAAAGTGTTGCTCGAACGATTTAACCACTTTTTTAATTATTGTGAAATAGGGACTACTACAAACTTAATCTTTAGACTCTTTAGAAAAATTAATTATGTTTCCTGATTGGTCGATTTTAGTAATGCTGTATTCTGGTTGGTTAATACCCAATACCAAATATTTTTTTAAGAGTTAAATTAGTGTTCTGTGATTGGTGGATTTAATAGGTGAAGTATTTTGATTGGTCAAATTCAAATATTTTATAAATCATAAATATGTATTCATATTTTCCCTAGGGGTTAATGTACTACTTTAGCCCCGCTTGACAAGTCTAATATGACACACTTTTCGAGCATGAGAAGTGAAATAGTAGATTGTATGACAAGGGTCTAAAATGAGCCATATTACCACGAGATAGTTATTTTCCCGAACGAAGTGAGGGAAAATAGTTCGAGGGGTAATATGGCTTTTAGACCAGAGTTATACACTCTACTTTTCACTTTGATTGCGAAAAAATAAATAAACAAAGGTTAACCCACCCAAAATTAACAATAAATTCCACGGCGAAGATATATACTTTTGCAGCATGTTTTTTTTTCTATACTCCTTTGACACACAAAACATAGACACTGCGGTTCGCGCGCAACATTCACGCGCGAAAAAAGCTAAACTGACCTTCCATTGAGCGCTTCAAAGTGTTGCTCGAACGATTTAACCACTTTTTTAATTATTGTGAAATAGGGACTACTACAAACTTAACCTTTAGACTCTTTAGAAAAATTAATTATGTTTCCAGATTGGTCGATTTTAGTAAAGCTGTATTCTGGTTGGTTAATACCCAATACCAAATATTTTTTTAAGAGTTAAATTAGTGTTCTGTGATTGGTGGATTTAATAGGTGAAGTATTTTGATTGGTCAAATTCAAATGTTTTGTAAATCATAAATATGTATTCATATTTTCCCTAGGGGTTAAATGTACTACTTTAGCCCCACTTGACAAGTCTAATATGACACACTTTTCGAGCATGAGAAGTGAAAAAGGAATTAAATACTGAATAGGTTAATCTCATCCATCAAGTTCGGATATTATCATATACCTAACTATTAGTATTGCGAATATGTTTATTTAGTTATGCACGATATTGTAATCCTACCCACCATAATAAAACACATTGTACGGTTCTGGCATTCCACGGATGTGAATAACTCGCTACGCGAAAAGTAACCTTACGCTGCATATATTTAGAGTGCTGAGTAGCTCTGGCTCCTTGAGATGCTAAGAGCTAAGACACTGAACTTGTATTCTATGTTAAATTTTAATTCTTTCCAAACCTTTCCAAACTTTTTCTGTCAATTTTACTTCTTACTCTATCATTCTTCATTTTTTTTTCTAAATCATTCTTTATTTTTGTAACCTGACTGGCTTTATAGGCCGGGCCCAATAAAGCGATAGGAGTGCGCGGTTGGAGTAGCCTGGGGAAAATTCAGGGGAAAACCTCCGGCACGACCACGCGTGTGGTTTGGAACACTGGAATGCTCTAAGAGTTTGCGCTCCAGTGAGATTGGTTGAGCGGTTTCAACCGAATCTGAGGTGTGAGTGGAATCGAGCTACTGGGAGTTTTGTCGCTGGTTCACTAAACCTAGCCTAGCTGAAAAGAGTCCAGCAAGAAACTCAGCTAGGCCCGACCTGGGTCGGACTGACTCTACCCGGTGTGCGGCGGTACCGGGACGAATAGGGACTATATGTGTCGGTGTTGTCTCGATCGCGCGGTGGACGTCCCCGCCATAAAAAAATCATTCAATGATATAAAAATGAATAGTGAACCAAAACGTTTTCGTCTCACATACACTCTTTGCCGAAAAATACTCGAGATTCAAGAAAGCCCAACTTTAGGTAATTGTTTTTATTTCATCAACTATGAAATGTTATCTAAATCCTTTTTTCGGACTCTGTAGGTTATGTATGGGTTATGACTACCACTTAAGCCTATAATTGGTAAGTAGGGTTCTACTCTGGATGCCTATGAAGCTAGATTACAATTTCTTTAATTTAAGCCCTTCCGAAAAAGTGGCAATACCGTTTACTTTCACTTCACATTTTGACTTCTGCCAATCTTTCTTCGGTACTCTATTTATTCTAATTCGCTGGTTGTGCGCGTTTCTGGCCAATGTAAAATATCTTCCTTGACCCATGTATTTGACACAAGGGTAATTATGTTACCGGAACCTTCCTGTGTCAAAACTACGCAAATCGGCATTTCGTACTTAGTATTAATTTATATTTTTCGAAGCTTGAGAATGTTTGTAGAGAAAAAAGTATATGCCAATATTTTGGTATTCTGGTAATTTGTTACTACTTTAAGTTATGTGTCGACATATGTAATAATTTCATGACCGGTTGTGACGGCAATATACCCCGGTATGACATCACTTGTTTTTGAAATTGTACTAACTAAACTGTTTATTTATAACATAATAGCTTATTCTTATTATTCACACTTGTTTCTCTACTAAAGTATAGGCATCTGAGGTTAGAAATCTAAAAATATTATGGAGTAAAATCTATGTTGTATTTGTTTACAATTGGTAAATTTTGATTGTATTGGTGGCACAATGGTAAATTTCAACTTCATTGACTAAATTACACAGTGTATTTTTATTCGCAACACTATTCGAATCATTAAATCACAAAATATTACTAAAAATAAATTGTTACTTTACGTCCTTTAAAGGAACCAGATTCGTAATTGAAATTAAGTTTTCACATCAACGTTTGTGTCAAATAATGACAGCAGCTGAAGTTTAGTGAGTGAATGAACCACAGACTTATAATAAATACAGACGTGACGCGGTAATAATAATACCAGTTCCAAGCGAGAAGGTCATATACAAATCTCGCTAAGTGCGCCAGAGAGATATGTATCATTTGCTGTCTTTGTCATAGTTCCACTTTTTGTTATTGGGCACAATGTCAAAGTTAGCATCCGTTGGGCTCAACAAAAGGTAGTCGGAAGTGTCATCTCAAAATATAACTGAATTAATTAATGTTTTTGTGCATAAAATAGTGCTTTGGGCAACAAATGATATAGATCAGGGTTTATGTGGTACAGTTTCTATAAAACAATGGTAGTTTGCAGCGTGATCGGCTGTAAAAGCCGCAGAGAAAGATGCGAAGAAAAAGTAACCTTTCACAAGTAATTATACTATTTTATACCTTTATCTAAGCGTAATATGTGTTATTTCATTGGTACCATTATGTTTCATTCAAAATCTTGTAAAATAAAGCGATTAATATTGAAATAACAACATTGTTTACATTGGTGATTTTAGGTTATAAAGTTTTTGTCGACGTTATTATCCGCCTAAATTACGTAGGCCGTTTATTGGAAGCTGTCAGAAATGTTTAAATCTGTTCTTAATTTAGCTTCCCTGCAATCAATTTAGGGATACCAGCTAATAGGATTTTACAGTAGCCCAATTATTTGGTAATTTAGTGTACTATAAAAATAACACTTGTCATTATATAAAATACTTATAATGCTAGCCTAGGGTGAATTTTATTGTATTTAAATTTATGTAGCAGCAAAATTGTAGTATTTCTTAGAAATGGACAAGCAATATATAATTTTCTTTTCTAGGTTTCCACTAAATTATTCCACCCGAAATAAGTGGATAGCAGCGACAGGTCGGCAAAACTGGAAGCCGTCTAAAACAGCTGATTGTGTTCAAAGCATTTCGAAT
This sequence comes from Epiblema foenella, assembly GCA_963556455.1. Taxonomy (NCBI): domain Eukaryota; kingdom Metazoa; phylum Arthropoda; class Insecta; order Lepidoptera; family Tortricidae; genus Epiblema; species Epiblema foenella. The sequence continues at coordinate 15,688,079 of OY747102.1, forward strand.
TGCATTGCTTCCGCAAAACACTATCAAGAGTTTATGTGATTAAGACCACTACGCCAAACAGAAAATAAAGTATTAGAAAAGTATACACAAAATTAATATTATTCAAAGGTCAGTAAGTGCCCCGATCAGGTTCCTGTCCTATCTTTAAAAAAATGTTATATGTATAATAAATGTATGAATGTATATTTGTTTGTCATTTCGTTCCTTAGTGGAATTATTTTTTCGCCTTACATATATGTAATTGAGTAGTTAAGAAAGTGCATCATCAATTTTAATTAGAGAACTTCCGTGAGTCGGACATATTGAAATATAGTAACTCGCTCACGTCTTTAAGGTTGAATTTCGCTCAACATGTTTCAGACCAATACGTCGTCCGTAGTCAATAAGAACCAGTCGCGATGGCAGCTTGTCTAGCACTGCCTGCTAAATAAATGTTGGCGGCGGCTGTGGCGAGGGTCCGTTTATTATATTTCAATATATCTGAGACTCACGGCAATTTTCTAATTAAGTAAAATCGCATCTACACACTTTAAACCTATACTTACACGCCAAACCACTCAAATGTCAGAAAGGTATGGAAATCTATCTCGCTTGCACAAGCATGACAAGCACCATAAATAAGGTAGGTACATGTTTTGTTAACTCGTCGTCTACCGGTCCCTGGGATCCCAGGGATCATATTCGAAAATGCTATAATATTGTTTATTTTTTCGCCGGGAGACGACGGCTATACCTATTAGTGACAATAACTTGTACCCAATTTCGGAGCATTATACCTACAATAACTTCCACCTAATAATTAACTTATACACTTTAACGCAGTTATTTAGCATGGAATACCGCAAAGAAACACTGGGTGCCGAGCCATTCTCTAACTTACCGGTCATATGTCATTATACATGTAAGTATACTTTTTTCAATTATTTCAAACAAACAACTTACTCTATCGCTCATACCAGATAATTACATAATGCCTATAATGAGTCGAAATATACAAAATAAACAAAAGCCATGGGGTAATTTTAGTAACATGGTCACCCCACGGGAGGTATGTACTCTGTTGTCGTCCCTCGTTGCGGCACGCGTATAGCAGCTCTTTAGAAATATTTATACTCTAAGGAATGAACGAATAATTTGAGCTGCAACTGAGGGCCTACTCCGAACTTCGAACTTCGTATCGTGCCGTCCCTTTCACTCTCGTGTTATACACTATATGAATGAAAGGGACGGCACGGTACGAAGTTCGGATTTGGAAGTTCGGAGTAGGCCCTCTGGTTGCAAACTGGTAACTATGTTACCACACGACGACGTAACTAAGTAACCAGAAGTTACTGTGTCGATTAGTCCCCTTTTTAGTCGCCTCAACCGAACAGTGTCGTAAGGGCAACCAAAATTGTTACCAGAGTCGACACAATCTAGTAACGGCGACTAAAAATGGTTATATGGGATGTTGGTACACCAAGAAAGCAGTCGCCTTCAAATAAATCTGTACTTATACGCCTACCCTAGGCATAGACTCTACACGATATACAAAGACATGTTCAGATTTTTGTGACCACCTTGTTCGCTTCAATATATCCGATGGATACTATACAAGTTACATAATATTTAATGCACACTTCCCCAGGCAACCATAGGCCCGTTTGTAGTGCAAATAAACAATAAGTATTGGTAAGCAGTCGGGTATTATATCTATTAGTGTCTTGAAAGTTGCTGATTGATGGTCAATAAGCCATCATACAAATGATTATTAAGGGGAAATGGAATAGGTAAACATGGCAATAGTGTATCCAAAAAATTCAAATACTTAAGTATAAATGACGCATGTCCCATATGCAAATACCGAATACATGATGAATTTAAAGAAGGCAAGAAGTGTGTCAAGTAGATACCATGCAACTGTGATATAATCAGAATAATGGGTTGTTTTGTATCATTGTATGTAACTAGAATACGGTAGGAAATGGGTAGGTAGCTGTCAAAAGGTAATACTTGAATAGCAGGACAAGGGTTCTCAATTGTTTTATTTAAATAGGTAAACCGGTGGGAATTGCGTCACGTAGCTATATACCGTCTGACCTTCTAACAATTTATTCAATGATTCAAAATTTATGAAGCGAAAAATACTTTTATAGTATGGATCGAAACACAGCACAGAGGGGCTACCGCGAACCACAAACGAAGTTTTCCCTCTCAGTCTCACTTATATGCAAACTTGCAAGTGCGACAGAGAGGGAAAACTTCGTTTGCTGTTCGCGGTAGCGCCCCAGTTTTAATCATCCAACAATACACACTATAGGGCTTTCAAATACCGGACCTTTCGTAAAACCGGTATTAATACCGGAATGGTCTTCATCAATATCGGGATCCCGGTATAATAAGATACTGAATAAATACTTGTTAGATAAATAAAAACCGGCCAAGTGCGAGTCGGACTCGTGCACGAAGGGTTCCTTTTATCTATAAAAACGGCAAAAAAACACGTTTGCTGTATATTTATTTTATTCTGTTTTTTAGTATTTGTTGTTATAGCGGCAACAGATACATCATCTGTGAAAATTTCAACTGTCTAACTATAACGGTTTATGATATACAGTCTGGTGACAGACGGAGAGCGAAATCTTAGTAATAGGGTCACATTTTACCCTTTGGGTACACAGAACCCTAAAAACTGGTAACTTAAAATTCCGATCCTAGGCCCAAGCATGAAGGATATTGGAGCCATCTAGTGGTGAACGCTAACAACACCGTCAAAGGCGTATTTCGAATATACCCATTCGTACCGTATCAACATCAACGCCGTCAACCCTATTGCAGAGGGCCTACCCCGAACGCAATCAAAATTTTCCTTTTCTGTTGCCTTGTCTGTTCGGACGTAAGTGCGACAGAGAGGGAAAACATAGTTTGCGGTTCGCGGTAGGCCCTCTTCAATAGATTTGACGGCGTTGATGTTGCTGCGGTACGAATGGGTACTCACTTATTATCTTAGAGTATAAATATTTCTAAAGAGCTGCTATACGCGTGCCGCAACGAGGGACGACAACAGAGTACATACCTCCCGTGGGGTGACCATGTTACTAAAATTGCCCCATGGCTTTTGTTTATTTTGTATATTTCGACTCATTATAGGCATTATGTAATTATCTGGTATGAGCGATAGAGTAAGTTGTTTGTTTGAAATAATTGAAAAAAGTATACTTACATGTATAATGACATATGACCGGTAAGTTAGAGAATCGCTCGGCACCCGGTGTTTCTTTGCGGTATTCCATGCTAAATAACTTCGTTAAAGTGTATAAGTTAATTATTAGGTGGAAGTTATTGTAGGTATAATGCTCCGAAATTGGGTACAAGTTATTGTCACTAATAGGTATAGCCGTCGCCTCCCGGCGAAAAAATAAACAATATTATAGCATTTTCTGATATGATCCCTGGGATCCCAGGGACCGGTAGACGACGAGTTAACAAAACATGTACCTACCTTATTTATGGTGCTTGTCATGCTTGTGCAAGCGAGATAGCTTTCCATACCTTTCTGACATTTGAGTGGTTTGGCGTGTAAGTATAGGTTTAAAGTGTGTAGATGCGATTTTACTTAATTAGAAAATTGCCGTGAGTTTCAGATATATTGAAATATAATAAACGGACCCTCACCACAGCCGCCGCCAACATTTATTTAGCAGGCAGTGCTAGACAAGCTGCCATCGCGACTGGTTCTTATTGACTACGGACGACGTATTGGTCTGAAACATGTTGAGCGAAATTCAACCTTAAAGACGTGAGCGAGTTACTATATTTCAATATGTCCGACTCACGGAAGTTCTCTAATTAAAATTGATGATGCACTTTCTTAACTACTCAATTACATATATGTAAGGCGAAAAAATAATTCCACTAAGGAACGAAATGACAAACCAATATACATTCATACATTTATTATACATATAATATTTTTTTAAAGATAGGACAGGAACCTGATCGGGGCACTTACTGACCTTTGAATAATATTAATTTTGTGTATACTTTTCTAATACTTTCTTTTCTGTTTGGCGTAGTGGTCTTAATCACATAAACTCTTGATAGTGTTTTGCGGAAGCAATGCAATTCGAAATGCTTTGAACACAATCAGCTGTTTTAGACGGCTTCCAGTTTTTCCGACCTGTCGCTGCTATCCACTTATTTCGGGTGGAATAATTTAGTGGAAACCTAGAAAAGAAAATTATATATTGCTTGTCCATTTCTAAGAAATACTACAATTTTGCTGCTACATAAATTTAAATACAATAAAATTCACCCTAGGCTAGCATTATAAGTATTTTATATAATGACAAGTGTTATTTTTATAGTACACTAAATTACCAAATAATTGGGCTACTGTAAAATCCTATTAGCTGGTATCCCTAAATTGATTGCAGAGAAGCTAAATTAAGAACAGATTTAAACATTTCTGACAGCTTCCAATAAACGACCTACGTAATTTAGGCGGATAATAACGTCGACAAAAACTTTATAACCTAAAATCACCAATGTAAACAATGTTGTTATTTCAATATTAATCGCTTTATTTTACAAGATTTTGAATGAAACATAATGGTACCAATGAAATAACACATAATACGCTTAGATAAAGGTATAAAATAGTATAATTACTTGTGAAAGGTTACATTTTCTTCGCATCTTTCTCTGCGGCTTTTACAGCCGATCACGCTGCAAACTACCATTGTTTTATAGAAACTGTACCACATAAACCCTGATCTATATCATTTGTTGCCCAAAGCACTATTTTATGCACAAAAACATTAATTAATTCAGTTATATTTTGAGATGACACTTCCGACTACCTTTTGTTGAGCCCAACGGATGCTAACTTTGACATTGTGCCCAATAACAAAAAGTGGAACTATGACAAAGACAGCAAATGATACATATCTCTCTGGCGCACTTAGCGAGATTTGTATATGACCTTCTCGCTTGGAACTGGTATTATTATTACCGCGTCACGTCTGTATTTATTATAAGTCTGTGCTTATTATCTTCTTAATTTGCCGAGTTTCTGCTTTATAGCTCATATTATGCATTTTATTTAAACATAATAGCTCACGTAAGTAATATTATCGTGTGATTGTTACTTTATTTGATATCTATTCACAGCAGTATTATTTCATCTCCGCAAAAGTTAAGAAGTAGTCTTCTGTGATGTCATTGTCATTTTCAATTTTCATTCACTTTGTTTGTTCAGTGGGGCTACCGCGAATCGAAAACGAACGAGGTTCTATATCTCCCTCTTTGTCGCACGAATTAGCAAGTGCGACAGAGAGGGAGTGCGGTAGCCCCTCAGTTTCAGTTTGATCTTGTTCTTGTATGGTTCTTGTCACAGAGTACTTTTCTATATGTTCTTGTCAAAAAGTACGCATGGTGTACGGGGGTGCGTGTCAACACTGTTAACTTGCTTTTTGAGTTAATAATATGGGTAAAATAAGAAAACCCAAACGTACAAAGGTTAGGCAAAATGTGGTCGACGATAACTCTGATGAAGAAGAACAAGTCGCGGTGGATTCGAAAGAAAATGTTGTTCAAACTGTTCTCGATCAGATACAGGTTATATTACATATTTATCTTACTTATATTTTTCATCTCCCTTTCTCACTTCATGCTCATTATTCGCAATACTTTAATTTTTGAAATATAGTTGAGCATTACCCGATTAGGACAAACCGTTTAATAATTTTCATAAAGAATTTTGGGTATTTGTAGCATTTATATTTGCCAATCCTGGTCGACAATTGGAAAGTGCCTAACTGGTATACGTGTATGACTAACAAAATATATCATTTAATAGCAACAAAACTTAATTAACGTAATTTTCCTCTAACATACCAAGTTGTCATTTGATCATACCATAGAAAATTATTTTATGTAAATAACGTTTTTCCATAAATTCGTTGTTACGAATATCCTTTATACTTACTTGAATATTGCATATTATTATATTGTCACTGTCCACTACCCAAAGGTTGTATAGAAGAGATCCCTCTTTATAGACAAGACTACTTGTTGTTTACCTCTACTTTTAAGTTTTTATGTTTTGTATGTAGTTTTATGTATTGAATTGTGCAATAAAATGTTATTATTTATTAGCTCCAAGCCTTCATTAATACAATATTTGTATACATACTGCTGTGTATCATCATCATCGTAGTGTTATCCCGGTACAGTTGCATCCTAAAGGATGCCCGGGGCCCGCTACCTAATCCCAAGAGTTGGCGTAGGCACTAGTTTTTACGGAAGCGACTGCCATCTGACCTTCCAACCCGAGGGAAAACCAGACCATATTGGAATTAGGCTTGTCAAGTGAGTGGGCAACTTGACTATTAGAAGTTCTTGAGCCGCCCAAAAGCCTCTAACTTGGCTTAACAACTGCTAACATAGACAGCAGCTGGGATCAACAGCTTAATGTGCCTTCCAAAGCATGGGAGTGCTCAGTTAATAACCACTCAAAGCGGTCACCCAACCAATAACTGACCTGGGCCGATGATGCTTAACCTCGCATACCGCACGCGATACGCGGGCGCCGCTGGGCCATGAGCACTCCCACCTTACTGATGTGTCCCATTGCCAGAAAAACACATTTTAAATTTTCAGACTGCTAATATAGAGGAGAAATATTGCGGTCTTCAGACCTTTGCCATGTTAATAGAAACTCCTGAGAACATAGAAATGGTGATTAACAAAGGTATGATCAAAGTGGTTGCTCCGCTGTTGCTGGACCAGGCCAGTTCAATCCGGAATGCAGCTGCTGGGGCGCTGAGGAACTTGTCGACTGCAGGGGTTGAGGCATGTGAGGGGCTTCTGGAGCAAGATATCATGACCACACTAATATGTTACTTCCATGAGGTAAATTTTATACCTTGTAATTTTATCGAAGTTATAGGTGAGTTGTAATGTAACTAATCTGTCTTTCCTGTTCTAATTATTTCAAAAACCAAAATACTGGAATACTGCAATGCCAGAAAAGAGGCAGTATCATTGTTAACTCTAGGGAATATGAATTTTATTGGGAGCCAAATGTATTTCATAATTTATTTAGTGTCAGTTCTTCGGTGTTGACTACTAAGCTATATAAAATTAAATCAACAAACATTAAATAACTTCCTTTTAAATACCAAATAGTTAATTTTTATATGCATTTACAAACTCAATCTGGTTTTCAGCATACTGAATCATTCATTCCTGACCCCAGTTCTACAACCAAAGATGAGGACATTGATACCATCATTCAGTGTATGAATCTGCTTTGGAATCTGTGTGAAAGTTCAGGTACAATAACATAAATTTTCTCACTTTCTAAATTTAATCATCCTAGCATTATCCCAGTACAGCATCCTGAAGGATGCCTGGGGTTGCTACCTAATCCCAAGATTTGGTATAGGTACTAGTTTTCAACAAGCACGAGTAATGTGTTTTAAATAATATATATCTATAATTTTCTTGCAGACTTGGCCATCAAGTACCTTGGGCAGTCTAGAATATTGGACATATTACCTAGGTATCTGGATTTGTCAACCTTTGGTTCTGACATTGTAACTGCAGTGTTGCAGTGTCTAATTGTTGTTGTGGAAGATAATCTGCAAGCCATGGAGAAAATAAAGTCCAACTCAGAAAGACAGTTACAAGAGTTACTGTCATTGGAAAGCAATGAGCCTGCGATGCTTCTAGTGAAGACTTTAGCAGCGGGTGTTACTATAAATACATGTGGAGGGAACATGACCAGTCTGCCTGGTAATGTTATTCACCAGATTATGGCTATACTGGCTAGTACCCTCTCTGTAGACCATAGAACTGCATGCAATCTGCTTTCTAGTGAAGTACCGTTACCAGATGGAGCTGGCAAAGTTATTGCACCTAAGGGTAAAGCGGCACAAGTGTTGGAAAACCATATAAAATCTGTTGCACAACTGTTGGATGCACAGCAAAGTTCAGTTGAGATTTTAGCCAATATTTGCACTTGTGAAGGTAAGTACTTATTGTTAACTTAATCTGAAAACTATCCCTTTTGTATCTCTTTCTGATTAGTATTGGATGAGGCATTCTTTTTTTCTTATATTATACAAAGATAGATAAATTTGATGTTTGTTTGTTTATCATGCACAAATCTATGTAAGAAAAATGTTGTCTAAGCTTTATTTTAAAGACGTGTTCCAAATTGAGTTTCAAGTGTCCATTGGCTACAGTCCTTACATCTGCCTCTTGCCATCAGATGGGCCGTACGCTTATTTATTGGCCACCATTATAGTAAAACAAATGATTTGTCTTTTTGCAGATGCAGATGACTGCATTGACGGCGGGGAGTCATCAGATAGTGAAGACCTGCCAGACTATGATACGATATGCAATGGTGATGACACTATGCTGGCTGAAGATAAATTGCCGACTGAAATCTTAGAGGCTCTGGTTTCGATGGAAATATTTGATAAAGTTTGGGCGAAAACCCAAATGCCTGCAGAAAATGTACTGATGATATTAAAAGAGTATGACGGTTCAAAATTAGTTTGTAAAAAGTAAGTACTAAAAGAAGATGTCACATTATAAGCATAGTCATAGATAATGTCTATGCTTATAATGTGACATCTTCTTTTTCTGCTATCGGGAATTATGTTCAAACTTGCTTAATGTAAAGTTTTAAACGAAGCTCTTAGATAGTTACGCGCCCATGTCGAATCGAGTTGAGTGGCGCCATGCGGGCATCCTACCTTTGTTGTAATTGGAAAAGTCAACACTGTCTAAAAACCTACAACTATCTGGGCTCGTGAAAAGATTTTCCTATAAGAAAACCTAGTATAATAATTAATATGTTTTTAGGCTTCAAAATCTACAAACACGATCATTGCTGTGCGTGAACAATATGCTATCAAGCTTACCCATAGATGACCTTGGAGGTGTAAATGGCGTATACAAGATTTGGGTGGAAGCTGGCAAGCTCGTCTTCAAACAAAACTCCGATGCGGTCCTCTTAGAGTCGGCTACAGCAGTAATGAGAGCCTCCTTGGATAAAATAAAGCTAAGAGAAAACGCAAACACTGACAATGTTTTGTTTAGTGATCTAGCTGTGTCTGATTTGGAGGTATGAATGCTGAATGAAGTTTGTGGTAGTTTATTTTAAATTATAGTCCTCCAGAAAGAAACTGTAGTATGTAGTCCCCGCGCTGGTATAGTACATAAATGACTTACCTTATTTATTAATAAAATGGCTTGATGACCCAAAGAGGATCTTTTGGTTATTCTGCGCCCCCTGTTGGGTACCCAGAGGGTGGCTACATCTTTGAGGGATCAGCCGTATCCGAGATGGCCAACCGGACGTTTTCCATTGCGCCAACCCACATATATGCATCCTGTCCAAAATACTTACCTATTACAATTTTATTTCAGATGATGTTGACAGGCATTCGAGAATGTCACGTACCCGAGATACGATCCAATCTGATCCGCATGATTGGACTCTTGGCTCTTCTTCTAGTGAACACCTTGAATGATACTACGGCAAATGTGATATGCACTATCACAGACTTCATATTAGATCAGGCACACAAGGAAAACGAAGTGTGGGTGCTGGCGGAAGCTGTAGATACTGTCATAGACTTGTATTCAGAAGATGAAACTGATGCGCTGGCTGCTAAACTGAATCTAGTAGAAAAACTCAATATTTTATCGCCAATACTCAAGAACAAGGTATTTTATTTATTATGTTGTACTGTTCAGATGCTTGTATGTTTGTGTCAAAATGGGCTTAGTGATATGTCAATCACCTATTTTCCATTACACAGGGTGTAATCTTTAATTGTAGCCAGGCGATAATTCCGTAAATATAGCAGATATGAGAAAACTAAACTGATGTCGAAAGTGAGTTTACCCAGTGAGTAAAATTACATTAATAACTTTTTTAAGTAAAAGCAGAAATATCCCAAATATTAACTTCAAACTCTCCCATACATTTAGTACGACGACTTAGAGGGTATAGGAAGGGCGTCACTTCGAGCAACTCATGTAAACAAAAAATGTACTTCCTTAAAAAATAAATGTTATACTTATTATTTCATATACGGTAGTTTTATTATTTTATTACAGTTTATTCGTGCAAAAAATGATTTAATAAATCTCAAGCAGTTTTATCTCTTACGACGCTGACGTTCTTGGAGGATGGAAGTCGTCGTACTAAATGTATGGGGAGTTTGAAGTTAATATTCGGGATATTTCTGCTCTTATTAAAAAACAATTATTAATTTAATTTCACTATATCAATTTGAAGTTTTCTGATATATGCTTAATTTACGGAGTTATCGCCTCGCTACGCTTAACGATTACAGCCTGTATAGGCGTAAGTTTAGTGCGTGCGTCTTTGGATACACACACTACGAGAGTCTTTGGGTGGGTCGCACCAAACCGTCTGTCATCGTAAGCGGTGTTCGTTAAAATCTGATTGTATTGAAAGTTTGACAAGTTTCTATGGGATGACAGCTTCCGGCGCCATATTTGACGATGACCAGCCTGTGATCGTATGTTGATGCAACCGACCCTTATCCGAACTTCCTTTTATCGTAAAACCAAACTTTTGTATTAAAACAATAGGGTTGTTGACTCAAAATTTGACTACTCCAAAAGAAACAATGCAAAAAATACATTTACCAAACGACGAAAATCTTATTCAACATCACGAAGTTACAACCGTTTTAATGTTGCTTGTTAAGAGTGAGAAAGCGCTACACAGTGACGTCACGGACCTCGAGCGCGATAGTAAATGACGATCGTTCCAATTATGATTTTATTTATCGTATGGCAATTATTTCGAACCGTGAGATCTTTTAGAAGATAGTACGGTTGCCAGTTTTGTTGCACTTTTAGCACCACCTAGGGGTCACGTGTAGGGTTGCGGTGGGTACTCCCCCTACGGACGTGGTGCAACTTCGACCCCCCTTTGTCACGTGAATGGGCAACTAGACTGTTAGAAATTCTCAAGCCGCCCGACAGCCTCCAACTTCGCTTAACGACTGCGTCATAGACAGCAGCCGGGATCAACGCCTTAACGTGCCTTCTAAAGCACGGGAGCGCTCAGTTAGTAACCACTCAAAGCGGTCACCCATCGAAGAACTGACCCCGGCCCACGTTGCTTAACCTCGCATACCGCACGCAGCACGCGGGCGCCACTGAGCCACGAGCGTTCCAATAAAAAGGTGCGTTTTGCGGAAAAGGGACAAAATGTACCCCCATTATTTATTCTTTTGAGATACTTTTTTCGCCGTTTGATTAAGAATTTGATCCTTGCTCGAGAAAATTCGAACTAATTGACTATTTGGTGTCAACATCCCTATTGCTTTATTCAACTGATGTTGAATCAACAAGCTTATTTTAAAAACCAACAACTATACAGCTTTTGGTGGTTCAACATTACTTTTCAACAACTTTTTACATATAAAATCAATGTGTAATTTGTGGTTTCAGGCTAGACAGCAGAAGAAGCTACCAAAGGAACATAAAGTACTCGTCAGCACAGTCTCTTCGAATTTACCGAGATTTATTAAGTATAAGAAAGGAAGAGTCAGTAAGTTATGAAATGTTTATATACAATATAAAATATCTGTGCACATAGTTCCAAAATATTTTATTAACTATGACTTAGTATAATTTTATTAAAGTTATCTAATTAAAGTATTAGTTTCAATGAAAATAACCATATCACCTCTATTAAAATAATTATTTATTGAACATAGCAACATTAAGAACATTGTGTTTTCCACATATTATGTTTTAGTCTAAAACAATATTTCTACCAGCCTACCAATATGAATAAATCAACATAAATAAATTTATTTATAGGAAATGAAATTATCACATTGCAAAACTTATACTACATTGATATACTTTAGTTATTTATGGCAAATCTTTCTTTCACCGCCCACACTACAACCAGTGTTATCATAATATATCACTATTTAGTCATGCATACATAAAATAGTTTATTAAAGTTTACATTATTTTTTGATGAATTAAAATTTTGGTGTGTGAGATCCAAAACGATACTTCAAGTGTAAAGATATTTCAATGGAAATTAAGTAATTCTGATTTGTACTATCAGTATCACCGTTAACTGACCATTCGTGGACCTTACCGCAACAACATATGGTCTACCAATTGTCAGTTAACCATGATAGTATGACAATCCACAATCACAAGACTAAAACAGTACTTAAAATTATAACTACTCATCCCAATGTAGTTGTATTTCTAAAATATTACTTAGTATAGTCAAAAACAATGAAAACGGGTACAGTTTGTAAAGAATTTGTATTCAATATTTACCCTCTTTCTTTGTATGTAGTTTCCGTTCTGGATTATATGACGTGGTCAGGCGAGTTGCCCCCGTAGTGACTTCTTCTTGGCTTTGGTATGGGGTTAGGAGGTGAGGAATTGTTGTTATCAAACCTGCGCTTTATATCATTGACAGACAACCGAGGAGCGCCTAGTATATCTTCATCGTCTATTAGAGCTGAATTCAACTTGCTTATTTCCCTTTCGAGTTCCCTTGTAGCTCTATCAATTTCGATAAATTCTTTTTCAGTACTAGAAATAGAATTATCAACACTTTGTTTCCTCGCAGCTTCATCATAGAGCTTACAAATAACTTTTTGCGGCTCGTTATTGCCATTTAGATCTCTATCAGACCTACTTTCATTTAAGTTTATGTCGTACGACACGTAAACTGGATCGGAGGTATTACTTAGACTCTTGCTTCTTTTATTTGCAAGTGTGTGGAAATCTTCTAAATTGCCTCGCCGAAGTCTAATTTCGTCGTCGTTAACACTGGAATTCCTTCTGTACTTGGAAATGTCTACTTTGGGGAAAGAAACTTTATCCAGAATGTCTTCCTCTGAGCCCGCTTTACTTAACTTAGTCTCGTCTGATCTAGTTTCTGCCTTTTTAACCACAACATCATCGGAATCCTGATGAGTCAAGGCAGGTAGTTCCGCTGAGTCAGTTGATGAAACTTGTATTGTTTCTGTAGCTTTAGGTATTTCTGATATTTCTATTGTTGTGTCTTTAAGCGTAGGTTCTGCTGAGGAATCTCTGACGGTCTCCGTAATGATATCTTGTACGACATCTGGCGGTTTCTCTGCCGGCGTATCTTGGGTTTTCACCTCTTCGTCTTCAACAATTTTGAGTTCAATATTTAGGTTCACAGCTTCTTCCAAATCCGGATCTTTATTTTTCTCCTTGTCGTCTGAAGTCTTGTCTTCCACCTCGCTTATATTCAGTGTTGTGCTTATGCTGCTTACCTGTAATTTAAAAGAGGTGGTTGTGAAACAGGCTAAGGTTAAAACATTTCACCCCCATTATAGGCTTTTTAATGAATCGCGCGGCAATAGTTATTGTTTTGTTTTTCCTTACAATAAATACGTTTAATTACTAAAGAAATTGTACAAAACATATTATATTAATAAAGTTAATAATGATTAAGGTTTTTAAAATTAATTCATGTTGAAACTTGGTTTAATGCGTAATGCAATGTAACTTTTCCGTGTCACTTGTGTTTTACACAAATACTCGTCTTGCGGCGTCCGCTGTCTATATCTTATTATCATGAGTCGAGGTAGATTGGATGAGTAGATGGCATATGGGATCTTGCTCACACCGTTTTTTGGACTGTAAGAGTCCTCAATAGAGGATAGGAAAGACGGTATTTCGGTCATCCTGAGCGATCACGAATGACGCTCACTACAATTTTTTTCTCCTTTCGCCGTGATCTAAATCGGTTAGGGTGACGATGATATTGATTCGAGTTGCGGGGCGTCCCACTGAAATATGTAGTGTAACTTACGGAGGTGTCAGCAGCGCCCTGCGGTGGCATTGGCGCGCGCTTCTTCTTGCGCCTGGAGGCCCGCACGGGCGGGACCGGGGCCTCGTCGAACGGGTTGGTGCTCTCCACGCTCAGCCGGGAGCCCGACACTTCGCTGCGAGCCATGCGCGGTGTTGTACTGGAATTTAATAATGATCATTATTCGTATCTACTATCTACTCGTATATGGATAGTATACTACAAACCTCTGAGGTTTTCGCTCGTTTCTCCTGGATTTTTCGTATTCAAGATTATGACCAATAAAAACAAACCTGCTGCCTGAATGAACTTAGAAAGAAATAATCGATTCTGATTATTTCTTTCTCGAATATTGTTACACCGACAATATATTTTGTGCTTTACAGTTAGAGCGCCAGGGACACCTTATAAGAACATGGAACAAGCTGTACCTCGTTTTTTACGTTGGAGAAAGGCTTTTACACTTACCGTCTAATTGCGCTTTGGCAGGACTTGGGTAGTAGTCCATATGGACTACTGTCTAAAAACCACCAACGAATGCCCGTTTATCCGTACTCGTCCCTGCGGGATGGCTCCTAGCTTAAGAACACAAAATCAAAATCTACCTGACTGAGTTGACTTCATGGTTACTCGGGCTGCGCAGGCGCTCCTGAAAGCGCGAGCGCGGCAGCGGCGTGATGGAGCCTCCGTAGACGTACCGGTCCGCGTGCTCCGGGGACCCCACGGTGCTCCGGGCCCCTGACGAAGTCGAAGTGTCTGTGCAAAATACAACTAAATGAAAACTGAGCAAGAATAAGCTGTTTAGAAGTGTGTCCCTGACCCTTCAGGATTGATTACTTATAATATGGTTAGGGCTTATTAGCAAAGGCGTTCACCGATTATGTTGTGGTGCGTCGGATCACAACTTACGTCGAATGGACATATATTCTTTTTCGGGGGATAGCACCCTTGCAGGAAAAGGCTTTGGCTAATAATCTAGAACTACCACCTGTGGTAGTTCTAGATATTCTCGTTCTACTCAGGAACTCAGTTTATGCATGTTTCCACATATTCATATTTGCTTTTGTTTTCTAGTGCGCGAGTTAGCAGTTGGATAGTACCTATGCAATATTGGTGTCGGTGAACGGTGATGCCACGATAATGTACTTTGTAATGTAGCTTTAAATTTAAACAATTTCTCATGTCGCGTGGTCTGGTACAACCAGTCATCGTACAAATTCACACTGGTGCATTTAGTTCCTTGTTTGTTCTTTCCGGGATTTTATAGGGTACAGAATTGGTGCAATAGGGATGGGGTGCATTTACTCTTGAGTTGAGGTGGCAAATGTTTGCTGCATTGCTGAATATGATAATTATGTATCTAATGGAGTAATATCGCGTGATAGGGTTGGTTATGAAGGCTCGATTTCATACACCGTGACCGAATACCCTATTCGTGCGACATGTATAACTACGATTGTACAAAACAAACAGGGCTCTACATTGTGGGTATTGCTAAAGGGAAATCCCACGGCAGATTCAGTACCGTAAAAATGCTTGGGACGGACATGTTTGTGGATTCGTATTCCTTCTCATTATATATACCTAACTAATAGCGACCTACTCAAACTATCGAGCGCAGGGAAAGCAGCTGTCTTCAGGGCAGCGCAGGGAATTAGCCAATACCTAAGTTAAGTATACGCTGTGTGCACAGAATGACGCCATGCTAGATAAGGGTAGGTAAATTACCTGCCACTGCAGAAGTATCAAGTACCTACAGGATAAATTATATTGCACACTTACCTGGTAAATGAATGTTGCTGCATCATGTTATGTTAACCTAGTTTAATTCTCCACACTATCACTTGCAAAAGTTCAGATTGTGTTAGATCTAGCATTAGGGTGTAAACTACCTAACTACCAGGAGCTACACTACTATGAAGCTCTAATGAAATTTCATGAAACTACATAATATAGCGACATACGCTTTATTTGAGATTAGATTTTCTGGCGCCAAGGTATTTTTGGAACTCTGAAATGACGATCCAAAATTTCCCAATGCCTATAATAATTCTATTCCAAATCTATTAGGTACGATTCCTTCTAGAGTCAGAATGTTGTGGACATGGTTTATCTACCCATCGTCGACAGAGTTAATTAGTGATGGCAATGATCAAAGGCTTTTTAATTAACTTAACTGACTAACTATAACGGTAACTTTATTCGCGCATTCTCATTTGTTTTTTTCGCGTAATCACATAACTGTCCAACATTGATGGGGTTAATAAGCAATGAAAATAATCATTGTGCTGTTAGTGTAAGTTTTATTCACTCATGGTTTCTGAACGTTCATCTTACGTTGGAGCGCCCGGCGGTAGACGATGGGGCTGCTGTCGCCATTCACCTGCTGGTTCAGCTTGCTGTCCTGCGATTGTTTTTTATTGTCCTTTCTCATAAACGACCGTAGGGACCTGGAAAGAAGATACGTATGTATCTTAAATTGTTTGTTTTGAATAGGTACTTATTGAGGTAAAAATAACTTTAATCACTATGGTATCTTTATTTTAGTTTCCGATGTACCTATTTATTATCGGTGTATTAAAGGCGTGTCGTTCGTTTTGAATTTCTACCGTGGTTTGTAGCAGTAAGTAATACAATTATCAATTAGCTATTTTGTTACCTATAAACCTATGATTTGTTATAGTTAACATAGTTTTTAAGCTGAAACACAAATTATTACGTTGTTTATACTTACTTGGTCATACACCATCATCCCTTAGCAAGAGCGGAGAAAAGAACAATTACGTGGATAAATGCTCACATTCGTCCATGTAAGTAGGTACCTAATGCAGACTGCAGTGTAGGTGAATAGACGCTGATTCATCAAATTGACTATAGCACATATGAAGTGGGTACCTAACCCAGGTTCCTCTTGTAATGTCACTGTTGTTTTCTGTTCTCAAATAAGGATACTGACTGCGTATCTTATTTGTCTGAGAAATATTAGGTATACACCGTGGGCGTTAACAACCCAAAAGATTTAAACCAACGATTTTAGAGCCTAATTAGAGTATACATGAAGTTAAATAACGTATAGTCCAAAAACCCAAAATTTAAGCGATATTAATTATTTAAAACAAATCACGAGTTAAAAAATCTCAATTCTAACACACCCTAAAGGCGTGACGTAACCACCTAGTACTTTTACACGCAGACGTACTAACTTGTTAGCCAGTTTTAATTAATTAAGTTTGGTACCTATCTATCCTACAAAAAGGTTTCACTACCGAAATTTTTCGTCGTGATTAAAGAATGTGACTTGCAACTAAAATACAGCGTAGTGCTTTCAATAATTATGATATCTTTATCTTACACACTTTAATCACAGGTAGCTTTCCTCTTTCTCTTATCGCTAAGACTAGACTTTAGTTTTGTTCTGTTCTCAATCCCGAGAGTGCAAACTATTTACCTTCACTGGCTTATAGTTTGAAATTGATGTCACTAAACTTGAGATTAATTAAAATCGCTGATTCGCTGAAGTAAAGGTTTGTTCACAAAGAAGCGGTAAATTAATATGATTTAATTTGTACTGAGATAGTCATTTAATTAAGACACATAATTGGACCCATTTTGATATAGCATTATTGACTCGTACTGTCGTCGAAAATACGTCGTTTAAATCTTTCGGGCTGTTAACGCCCACGGTGTATATACCCAATAGGAAAAGTTTCATTAAGCTCAGTGTGACTGACGATGGGGCAGGCTACTTTTTACCGACTTCAAAAAAGGAGGTATTGTGCCCTAAGCAGTGTTGGGCACTCAAGAATAAAATCATTATTTGAATAAGAATTCGTAAGAATAAAATGACATTGATTTTATTCCCATCAAAATTATTCAAGTAAATTTGGTCGTCAATAATTCGTACAAGAGAAAATTGAATGAAGATAACTTATTCTTAGTCAAAAAAAATAATTATGATTTTTATTCTAAATAATATTGCACGGATAAAAGTGCAGTCTATGTACCCGGGACAAATACGACATATTAATTAAAATATGTGTCATAACAAAAAAAAATACGTTAAGAGTCCTTATCAGTTAAAGAAAACGATCATCTATTTGACGATTTCTGATTGAATTGACACGTATCTTCATCTATCATTTTCTCAGTATTACTATCTAGAACAGGATTATTGCTGTACCATCTATTCTAAAATAATTATTCAGTTTTTTATTCTTTATTTAAAATAAAAGTTGCATGATTTATTCCCGTTCATTTTATTTTAAACAACGAGTGCAATAATTATTCTTATTCAAATCCATTGGAATAAGAATAAAATTCCTGTTTTTATTCTTATTCTTATTCAAATTAATTTTTGCCCAACTCTGCTCCTAAGCGATTTGGTGATGAAAAGCAAACACTTGGTGTAATAAAGAGGTTTATTATTATAGGTAGTCAACTAGTCATCATCATCATCATTACTACATAGTAGTAGAAAACAGTCGCATTCCGCTGTCTATCTTTTTTTTTTTTTTATTTATTTTCAAAAAGTCTGTTTGTCCTTATGTATGCTTAGATCTTTAAAACTACGCAACGGATTTTGATGCGGGTTTTTTAAATAGAGTGATTCAAGAGGAAGGTTTATATTTATAATACACGCATCAGCGTTGCACCCGTGAGAAGCCGGGGCAGGTCGCTAGTACGAGTAGTAGTACTAGTAGTAGTTTAGAATACTTGGACAACACCACTAAGCATTACTCGCTCATTATCAACTTTCTCGGCGGTATAGTGATGAGGCTCAAATCTCAGTGTCTCTGAGTATTGCTTAAATAATGATAGTACAGTGATCAGTATAGACACCTGGGTGATTCCTAAATTTTCAACTTTTTGGGAATGGAAAAAAACGTGAGGAAAGTGTTTAATATCGATTATCGATAAATCACCTCAATTCAATATCAAACAGGCTGTTGTAACACTATCTATGCTATGAAGAATGGTTTTTGAGATATTTATAAGTAGTTGTTTTAAACTGGAGTGGACATCTTAAGGGTAGTGATGACATAAACAAATAAAGAGTATTTACTCTTATACAGGTTGATTGGTTATTGAAAAAAATTAATTTTATGGGAGTATAGTACAGTATTTGCAATAAAAAAAGGGTTGTGATACCCTGTCCGAAACTTGTTAGTTTCCGAGAAACGAATGGTTGAAAAAAAGTATACTTAGAGGGAAATGCTTGGAACACAATTTTTGACTTCGTAAAACATATCAAAAGTCCTTGCCGTAGCCCTTGACCCGGGGGGAGGGGAGAGTTTTAAGATCCCATTTTCCGGTTTTTCGTAAACGGTGGCTCATAAATAATCTACATAAAATTCTCTACAAAAAAAGGTTCTACACACTTTTTCGCTGGGATGAATATTTAATGAGATTTTAAAGGGGGCAAGGTAATTATGAAGTGGCCTCTCATTCCTTTGTGTTTCAATATTTATGGATACAAAAATAATAGTATTTATGCACTCAACGAGCTCTAACTAACGATACCCCACTCGATGGGGTAGATCATTTTACTTTTTGGGTCCCCCTTTAGCTTCTTACCTACCCTTGACTAGGACGCCGGTGTGGACAGTCCCGGAGCTGACATTTGAGCTTAATTGTGGAAAAGCAAAAAAACTAGCAGGCTTAAGTTTTAGTTTGCTGAGTTTAAGCGTCCACATGATATCTTTAAACTTGTACTATATTATTTTAAATAACTTAAGAGTTCTGAGCCGCGACAAGGTGGACGGGGTTTTCGATTACGTTTACGCGAACTCTCACTAGCATTAAACGCACAGTGCCTTTACCATGAGTTTACATGACCGTACTCGCTAGCGACTGCGTAAAAACTTGTATGCGCAAAAGTACAGCGCCTCTGGCGGTTATGCAATAGAACTAAGAATCGGCATACTAAATCGTTTACGCAGTCGCTAGCGAGTACGGTCATGCAAACTCATGGTAAAGGCACAGATATCCGCTCTCGATCGCTCGCGCCGGCAGAATGGCGGGTCGGGACGTTCGCGCTCACACTGTGGGGAGGTCATATCAGGACCGTGTCCTATGTCTTACCTGCCTAAATCTTAAAGATATAGGTATGTCTACTACCTATCAAACAACGTGGTAATTAATTATATCCCTAAACTTCCATAAAAACATAATGATGAATTGATAGTTGGTATACGTAAAGCTATTTCAGATAGATAACTAGGTAGGTACAGTATATTCTGTTTTTGATACTGATGCATGCTGAATGAACAATTTATGTATACGGAGATTTCGACTAACGTTGGCTTTATTTACATGCAAGGACCCAGGGATATTGAGTAACACAGTTGTCGCGCTAGGCGGATGTCTGTAGGCGCAGGCGGAGCTCAGGAAAATGGAGTTTAGTGCACTTGATTCCACTTGAGCGGCCGCAATTGTGCCGTGACGGACAGTACTCACACACCACTTGGCCATTGCCCTGTATCGATAGGTATTGGTACATTTAACTTTCGTGTACAAAGAGATGAAATTGTCTGTGTATTTTGTGGCAAATAGGTAATAAGGGCGCGGCGGGGTGCGACTGTCGGAAAATTAATCCCGAAATTATGACATTTAAAATAAATTTCTCATAGTTTACTAGTAGTAATAGCTATCTACGAGATACCTACATAAGCCCCTACACATTTTTATACCAAAAACCATTAAAACCTTGCCTTACGTACGCTGTTGGTGTCCCGTATAATGAATTTAAAAAAAAATAAACGTTACGGCACTGTGAGGAACTGCATATTTTTAAAGTATATAGGTAATAGTGATTTTGGATCAAACCAATGTGAATAGTAGACCAACATTTGCAAGAATATATTTGTGTATTGGTTGATATAAACCTATACTTAATTATGTAGGTACCATTTTACGATTGTGTTTAATCGTAATCAGTATCATCGCGGCAATAAAGCAATTGATAGCATAAACGGAGTTGAGACATCGCCCGTGCAGTCCTCATGTAAACAATCTGCAACTGCATGACATTAATAAATCTGCTAGGTCGTGCAGATAGCGAGCTTGACCCGGTCTTGAACTATGTATAATATTCCACTTATTGAGGAGCTAATTAATGTGCATGCGCATTTTTCATTTAGTTTAGACTAACTTGGTTTTTGTCGATTGTCGCGATGAGGTTGTTATTGTTACATCACTATTCACTATCACCGCCGCTATCTTTTTACCTACAAGGTAATTTTGATTAGTTATACCTGTTTTATAAGAAAATTGTCTCCCGTGTCTGGCTATCATGAAAAACTTGTAATGTGTTTTGGCAGTTTTAGCACCGACTCACTAATTATACTCTATTCATTTACCAGTACAATTCATGTAAACAAATCACACTTGAGTACTTTAAAGGGACAACTTCAATAAAAAACATTTACCCTAATGCATCCCTAATTATCTACTGACACTCATCGGGACATCAGCTTGAGTAAATATCCGTAAGTATGCATACAAACTTATCTATTTTCATGGCACTATTTTTCCCCCGCCCCGCGCTTCGCACGGATTACAATTAGGGAATGCAATCCCGACTCGAGATTGCAAATTCGAGATCCTGCGGGATTAGAAATATCAATCAAGTTTAAAAAAAATAATAAATTTGGATGACTAAAAAAGCTAATAACTGCTTGTTTGTGATAGTGAGGTTAAGTAAAATAACATATTACTCGAAAGAAATTAAAAACCTTTATTCTTTAATCTTACCAACCAAAAATAATTATCAGGTTTTAAGGAAATTAACATAGGTAAATTAGGTAATCAAAATAATAAACATATTTCAAAGGAATTAGGAAGTAGTTACCTAAGACGAGTGATTTTGAAAATGACTCCTTAAAAAACAAAGGGTATTAATAGTATCATCTGCTAAACGGCATCTAATGTCCTTTGCAATGTAACCCGCTGCTGAGAATGCCCTCTCCGACTCAACACTGGTTGGCAATAGCGTTGCGAAGCAATTATATGCAAACTGCAAAAATCGCCCCCTTGTTCCTCCACACTCAAATAAATCCATTTCTTTTTTTATGGTAGACTAATTTGTCTAAGCTCGTGGACGTAGATATACGTGCAAAAGGTCTATTAGACGCTCGCAGAGTTTCTTCTAATTCCTCTTGAACTACTGCCGCCCAATCCCGTCAATCTCGAACGGGATCTCGTCATATGATGCGTCGGGATTGATCCCGAAAAATTACCCGAGATCTCACGGGATCGGGATTGCATTCCCTAATTACAATATAATGCATGTGAGAAATATACACCAAAACCATCCCGAAGAATCAAGCTACCTGTCTACATGTTGGTGAAAACCACGTCTAAATCCATAAAGCCGTATTCGAGTTATGTTCGAGGTATTTTTATGTTTACATGAATTGTACTGGTACAATTATTAGAGTGTAGAAATGTACATAAAGAAGTGATTTGAGATTAATCCGGCGGGCAACTTCATTAGGCGTGCATCGGCACCCCGATACAGTCACTTGCAAAAATATCCTTATTTGGTAGGTACTGGTGCGTTCAGCTACATCTTAACAAGTTGTGGTGGTGTTCGCTTGGCTTCGACTTCATGAACCTACTAGGTGCCTATATCCCGAGTCAGCCATTTACGACATCGTTAAAATAATCGGCGTTGGCCGTGTTCGTGAAATTTATTATGAATCTGACAAATACGTTCTCTTCTTATATACCTACGATAGGTATTTTAAAAGCAGACACATATGTAATACATACATGTACATGTGTGTACGCTTGGTTATTTATAAATTGCTACATATATTTCTAACATTCAACGTTTAGTAAACATGAATCAGATTAGAAATTATTGAGTGGTAGGAGTGAGATATGGATGGATATTGTGGTACACTCAGGCCAGCTGCTTAAAATAACTGGTATAACTACGCTACTTACCTAGTTACGCGTTTAAAAATATCCGTCATCCGAAACTTGGAAAATGCTCTGAATGAAAGGCACGGACGAAAAGTCTGCTAAATATGTGTAAGTAGGTACCTAAATCAACGAGCGTATTCGCCGACTGAAGAAGTGAAAGGCAATTTTAGCCGATGCACATTAAAGCAAATTTAATTAATCTGTGTTTGTGCGTCGGAAATCGTTGATAGAAAAATATACTTAACAGGTAAGTAAATACATACCTACGTTATTTTATGCCTGGAATCATATTTCAATTCTCCTTTGGGATTGTGTGACATCCTTTAGATTGTTTTTCATTGTGAAGGCGTTTCGATGTGTTTCACAATTTGTGTACAGTACGCGACCTTCTCAGCAATGGTACTAAGTAAAATGATAATGAAGCACCAACCGTTTGTGCCGTTTTAAAATATCGAATCTTGCACGAATGTACAGCTAATAAATAGTTCATGATAATTGTAGTCATTCTCGTATATTAATTAACTACCTTCCTATAAAATACACATTAGATATAAAATATTTAGGTACCTACAAAGGCTTCATCCTCAAATATTCTTTGAGGCCGGAACGGTGTAATTTTTTCCGAGTCATAACATAAAGATATCTCGCGATTAGGTCATATGGAAGTGCCGATTTTAAGCATAATCAAATTGAGCCTGTTACTCAGCATTCAACACTTATAGGTATCTGCTTATACAGAACTGTTTGTATTTTATCAGAATTCTACAAAACAAACGGCGTGTATCATTATCGTTTGAGCTGCAGTCATTCTTAACAGAACAATCTAAACATTGTATGCAGGTTAAGTACGTGTTACTTGTTTAATAAGTACTTGAATGTTATCATGGTAGCTGGCAAGCTAATTAGATAGGCAGCTCATTTTATTCTTATTCTTCCTCACTATAAAAGGTCTTCTAGAATCTAGAATTTACGGGTATTTACCTTTCATCAGAATATATTCTTCATTCATAATTGCTCGTATCTATGTCATGTAGAGTATAATTTAACAAATGGAAAAACACGGTCCGGTCAGGTGATCGCCACTTGTGTGATCTTAATGCTCATGCGCTAAGCATCCTGTTCGTAGATATTTGTGGACCGTTTTGTAGTCGGTATGATTTGTGTCCCTTAGCAATAGGTATTTGCTCGAAGTAGTTTCTTCTTGGCCTTCCTCTTCCTCTTTCCCTCAATCTTCCCTTCTATAATGGTCTTAAGGAAAAGGTCATGTCTTAGCAGATGACCCTTAATTATTCCTCTCCTATTCTCTATGGTTGTAAGCTTGTAAGTATTTGTCTCTTTTCTTTTATTCTTTGCAACACTTGTTCATTCGTTATTTTTTCCGTCCACTTAAGAGAAGGTTAAGGTCATGTCTTATCAGAGAGTAAAGGAGATGGCAGAGGACAGAAACGGCTGGTGATTGCTCCACCGACAAAGAGTAGTAAATTCTTAAATAGAAGAGAGAGCAGTAGGTATAAGGCAATTTCACTTGTAACATTTTTAAACTGTGTCATATTGTTTCGATTCATATTCGTGCATGATATCCTCAAAAATATTCTAACTGCACCTCTGTAGCAAATGTCACACACACTAGCAACAAACATTATATGATAGTGGCCAGCTCTAGGTTTCACGACTCATATCTGATACCTCCCCGAACATTTACGTAGTTATTAAACATTGCGATTTTCCATGTTTCCTACCTAGCAACAACAACCCAGCCAAAACAGTTCCATGGATAAAGGCTATATACAAGCCTAGTTTATACTTACACATATTGCCGAAGCATAAGTCCCCCATTGTTTCGCAACCTATCGTAATATATATAAGTTTGTTAATTTATGCAAATGCATAAAACGTGTACCTGCTTGAGTATAGGTGCGAAATGATGCATGCTCAACATTATTGTTTGTAAATCGCGTGGTCATGGCGCTTCGGTAACTTGTGTGACCTGTTATCCCTCACCTGCTTCAGAGAGTTTAGGATTTGAATGTATCTTGAAGGTTTCTTGAAAATCTTACAATGTACCACCTTTTAAGGTCACGGCCCTTAGTCATTACGCCTACGTTAACTAGGATTGGACCAAAACCGCACAGAAGGCACTAGGATACCTACATATCGCACTAATTTTCTGCGTGCCCGCATGAAGTAGGTTACAAAGACCTGTGAGATTCATGTTTGGCCAAGTGTGTTAGACACTTGGTCTACAAGTGCTAACAATTTACAGCAGTACCTGTGCCTTTACCATGAGTTTGCATGACCGTACTCGCTAGCGACAGTAGCGACTGCGTAAACGATTTAGTATGCCGATTCTTAGTTCTATTGCGTAACCGCCAGAGGCGCTGTACTTTTGCCCATACATTTTTTTACACAGTCGCTAGCGAGTACGGTCATGTAAACTCATGGTAAAGGCACTGAATAGCGCCATCTGCTATAGCTTACGTAAGCCGTAGCAGTTTACCTTACCAGTCATACACACTCTTATCTAGGGGTTTACCTACTTATTCATAAAACTGAATCTGTTAAATATTAAAACTATAAGCATCTCTTTTATTAACCGGAAGTTAATTAATCCTTTACCAGTAGATGTGACAACATTTTCTAAACACTCTGCCTCAATGTCAACATGCACAATCTTATGCAAGCACTTAGCGTTATGATATCATCCTATAAAAGTGCTACATTCTTTTTTTAACACGCAATGGAAACTATAATCTTGACATAAGTATTAGCTTGATTTAATAATATACGCAGATTCTACCGTTTCAATACGAAAACTTGGCTATCAGATACCTACAGTCTAGCCATGCAATCGATTTAGTAGTTGTTGGGTTAGGTTATCATAAACGGATTTCGATTCTAATTTGGCTTTTATGTGACTGAAATTAAAGAACATTTCGAGTATGGGATACTAACCCACAATAGGGATGTTGACCCCAAATAAAAAAATACATAAGTTCGAATTTTCTCGAAGAAGGATCAAATTCGTAATCAAATGGCGATTGAAAACAGTAACTCGAAAGAATAAATAATTACATTTATAAGTCTTCAAAGTTTTAAGAGGGGGCATACTCTGTCCCTCTTCGGCAAAACGCACCTTTGTATTGGAACGATCGTCATTTACTATGGCGCTCGTTGTCAATGACGTCACAGATCTGTAGCGCTTTCTCTCTCTAACCAGTAACATTACAACTAAGGTTATAGTTCCGTTATTTTTGGAGTAATTTGAATAGGATATTCACCATTTGGTTTTTTTTTTACCTTAATTCTAATGGAGTAGTCTTATGGAGTAGTAAAATTTTGAGTCAAGATCCCTATTGTTATACAACCTACTATTTAAGGACATACTTCGAAAACCATACGCTCTTGTCTCCTTAAATTCTCTAGTCTAGCAAGACTTTCTTTTGTATACCAATCAGTGTAAGAACTGTTATGTGCAGCGTTTTTAAGCGGGTTGTTGTCGCTCTTCTACAAGTTTTATAGCAGCTAGCAGAATTCAAAAAAAAATCAAAAATGTTTTATTGGTGTAAACATAGGTATTATACAGTACGAGGTCGGGGTCTCCTTTTAAGTAAACAATGATACTTGTGTCAGGAGATCCCGCTCTTCCATTGACAGGAGGTGTTATTGTTAGACCAATTTTACATTTTAAGAGACCTTACAGGTCTGTATAGTTTTACAATTTTTACAAATTTCATGAAACTATCTAATCTTAATTAATTATGTGTGTGCGCGTGTGCGTGTGTCCGTGCGTGTGTGTGCGTGTGGTTTTTTTTATGATGGTGTACATTATAACTATTATAGTCTTATGTTAACAATGCTTCAGTTTCTTCATAACTTAACAATTTTAACCATTTTATTACTTCTTTCTTACAGTCGCTTCCTTTTAACGGGTACATATTAAGTTTTCCATTAACAATATTATACAGTCTAGCTGATTGTATTACAAACTGTCTTTTAGCAAACTTAGATTTACTGGTGGGTATAGGCACTACTTTCTTATTTCTTCTTCTTGTACTTGAGTGTGGCTCGTACTTTAGGGTCTTGTGGAGCTTTAATATGGTGTTAGATATGTATAGTTTTCTTATTGATAGCAGATCACACTCTTTATACAACTCCGACGTGGGAAACCTATAAGGTTTCGAGAACATAAGCTTTAGCAGACATCGTTGAGCTCTTTCCACCTCAATGACTTTGGTTAGAATTGGGAACCTTAAGTTTATTGGAGTGGTCCATATTATATTTTTTATTGATAGAAGACTTATTAATATTATAGAGTTCAAAACTGTTGCCGTTTTTAGGGTTCCGTACCTCAAAAGGAAAAAAAACGGAATCCTTATAAGAGAACCCTTTCAAATCTCTAACTTCAAAAAAGATTGCTCCCCGTACAAATTTTGAACCCCCTTTTTACCCCTTTAGGGTATGAATTTAGAAAATCGCTGAATTTAGTTTTGTTATACTTATTTAAACAGACTAGATACAAAATTTCAAGTTTCTAAGTCCAAAAAATTACGTTTCCGATACAAACATTCATCCCTTGTTTTACCCCCTTAGGGGATGAATTTCGTAAAATCCTTTCTTACCCCTAGGCTACGTTATAAAAGTAACCGACTGTGTAAAAATAAACTCTAGCGTTAGTAGTTTCGGCTGTGCGTTGATGAGTCAGTCAGTCAGGACTTCTTCTTTTATATATATAGATAGATGTTGATGCAATAGGTAGGAATATTGATCCGTAGGTAAGTACATATTTGTTTTATTACCAGCTCGTAGGTAAACGCCTGGCCGAGCGCCAGCGCGCGTGTGTTGCGCTAAAACATTATAAGCTAATATTACTTTGTTTGATGTTCCGTTTTAAGTTAACTGTTTTATCAATTACATTACCTATAACTTTGATGGATTCAAACGCTAAATATCTTCTATGTATTATTACAGAAGAGAAGTCCGTCATGAATCGGCAAATTTTGTTTTTGGAGTTTACTCCCTTAGAATCCATTTTCATATATATGCCCGGGATATGAAAATTTATGGGGTATAAAATCAAACGTAATCTGCTGTGCTAATTTAAAAAGTCGTATCTCAGTATACGATCAGGGAGGGTAAAGATACGACTTTTTATAATTTAGCACTTAATGCGTTATGCGTTATGTTCTTGCGCAGCTCTCAGTTATTGAATTGTCAAGTGTGTCTGTCAAGATCGAAAATAATAAAACATCGTGTAAATATTTTATAATGTGCTATTTAATTGGTATAAAGTTAGTGAAATATTAACTCAAGAGTCCAAACCTTGGATACATTGGTTAGGTTAGGTTAAGTTAGGAGAATTTGACAAAACTGCGTATTGGTTTGCTAGAGTGAAAATCTAATTGGGATACATGGAAATACTAAGCCGTAAGTCTGCTACGAATACTAAAGGTCCGGCATGCGCTGGAAATAGTAGAAAGCTCGTCCCTAAAATTGCTCCTCATTGAGGTCAATATAGGAAACATCAGCATAATCCAAGATGGGGAGGAGTAGTGTTTGAGTAAGCGCAATTTTAGTGTCAATGGGCAGGAAGCCTTCTCAGAGAAGCTACTGCCGAAAACATCTTCCTGCTGACCTCGTTCAGTTGAGGTACCCAAAATAAAGTCCTATCCATAATAATGCCTAAATTTTTTATTTGTGAAGAAAAAGGGATTAAGACGTTATCGAAGTAAATCGGTAAAACACTATTAAAATCGATTCTTGGGACAAATTTTGATCTCCTAATTATGATAGCCTGGGTTTTAGAGGGGTTAACTTTAAAACCAAAACTATGACTCCAATTTAGGATATGCACCAGGTCATTATTTACATTGCTGATAACAGATGGCAGATCATTAAGTACACCCTGCGAATAAATCTGAAGATCATCGGCATAGAGGTGATAGTGAGAAAAAAGATTATTTGTGATTGAATTTATAAAAACAGATACACGATACAACAGATACAAGGGAAACAGCACGCCGCCTATTACGTTATTTTTTATATTTTACTTTTCTCCGTGTAGATGCACGATAACCCTTGTAATATTTTTGGTTGTTTTTTGAACCTGACTGTGGCGTTATAGACCGGGTACAATAAATCAATAGGAGTGCGCGGTTGGAGATTGGGCTGAGGAAACTTCAGGGGAACCTCCGACACGACCACGAGAGCGGTTTAAACACTGGAATACTCTAAGAGTTTGCGCTCCAGTGAGATTGGTTCAGCGGCTTCAACCAAATTTGAGGGGCTACTCCGAAATTCGAGCTTCGTATCGTGACGTCCCTTTCACTCATATAGTGTATAACACAAGAGCAAAAGGGACGGCACGATACGAAGTTTGGATTTCAAAGTTCGGAGTAGGCCCTCTGGTCAACATTTATCGATATCGATTATGTCTACGCGCTAAGTCTCTATTCATATAAATAAATGTAAAATGCATGATTTCAGTACTGTAAAGGGGCCCCGCCCCACTTTGGGTCTCAAATAGCTCCACTTTGCGGTACCTAATATAAAAAATGAGTTCTTTTATCCTCATTCACTAATCTTTTTAATTATTTGCTAATCTTTACAAATATATTTTATAAGTTTTCGTAAAGAGTAAACTCCAGTCGTGCGTCGGAGCTGACACACTTTGATTTCTTTCTTTATAGTATAGGATGATCAGTCTAAATGGTGTATTCATTTTCTGATATTTTTTTCCTTACCTCAAAAGAAAAAAAACGGAACCCTTATAGGATCTCTTTGTTGTTCGTCTGCCTGTCTGTCGAGACCCTTTATCTCGGGAACGCGTGGAGGTATCGAGTTAAAATTAAAACCATATACTCAGGTCTACAGTCCCTTGAAGTTGTGATAAAATCAAACTTCTAAGTTAACGTAAAAAAAGATATGGCCGTTTATGCTGCAAAAAACGTGTAGGTCAGGTATAGGTAGGTAAGTTATACTTAGTAAATTTATAGGTAGGGTACTTTTCGTTGATCTACTACTATATATCTCTACTATATATATATATATATATTTAAATGATTTTGTAAGTTTTTGCGGACGAATTTCGGTTTGTTCCCTTCACAGGTCGCATTTCTGAACCGATTCTCGGGAAATTCCGTAAGCAGTTTTGATAATTATATAAAACTGCGAGGGTATGAAGTATACTGATGCTGAATATGTTAATCGAGTTCAACTTGCGTGACTGAAGTTTTAAACTTTGCTTTACGGTATCTTGCATGGTAGCAGACATCGATAGGTGTGTCAGGAATGTGAAGTACTATTTCTAAATTAATTTACCTAGACTGAAGAATAAATCTGCTGGTCCAACAAGAGATTGTACTTTTTAGCTCAGTCCAATAGTTGAATGTATCATGGGAGTTAGTAACTCCAATGCATTATGGCATTGAGGGAGTTAGAGACTAGAAAAAATCGTGCAATCAGAACTTACTCCAACCACCCTTCTGCTGAAAACCGTCAAATCCTGAGGGACTTGTGTAATGAGTCCAAACAGAGAATTACCGAATTTCGGGAGAACTCGTTCAGGGATCTGATGGGTGAGATCGCTCCTAGTCATCTGGCTTACTGGAAACTAGTAGTTGGACCACACCCCCCTTGGATCGGCCGGATCACCCTACCCCTGCTTTCGAGGATAGTGAGAAAGCCGAATGCCTTGCGAGTAGCTTAGAGTCCCAATGTTCGCTTAGTGTCCTACACACCGACGAAGCCCATGTTAGATGGGTCGATTCCGAGGTGGACAGGAGATCGCGTCTCCCCGTAACTTCACCCATTTTACCGGTGTCGGTTAAGGAAGTCAATGACTTAGTCAGGCGTCTTTGTGTTAGGAAGGCTCCGGGTGCGGATGGTGTATCTAATCGTATCCTGAGACTTCTCCCTGAAACCCCCCTCCTCATTTTGGTCGGGATCTTCAATGCCGCGCTGACCAATGCTCACTTTCCAGCCGCGTAGAAAGGTGCAGCGGTCATAGGGATAGTGACGCCCGGTAAACCCCGGACTTAGCTATATGAGCGGATCCTTCTCATTAGGATTCTCAGATTTACGGCTGAGAATAACGTCATCATCGACGAGCAGTTCGTATTTTTAGATCCGCGCACTCGTGCGTCCAACAGGTGCACCGCGTCACGGAGCACGTGCTGGACGGTTTCTCTCGATTCCAGGGGCTCAGGACCGGTGCAATCTTTCTCGACGTGGCGAAAGCATTCGACAAGGTCTGGCATAACGGGCTGATATACAAGTTATATCATCTCGGTATGCCTGACAGACTCGTACTCACCATACGATATTTTCTCAGGGATCGAAGCTTTCGATACAAACTAGAGGGAACGTACTCGGACCCACACCCCATCCGGGCCGGAGTCCCGCAAGGCTCCGTGCTCTCTCCCACTCTTTATTCGTTATTCGCCAACGACATTCCCAGGCACCCTAAAGTGCAATTGGGGTTGTTCAAAGATTCAAAGAGTTTTATTTGTCCAACATAGGAAAAAAATGAGTACAAGATGTTAATAGTACTATACTATAGGTGTTCGCGGACGATACCGCGCTCTTTACGACTCATTGTAAATACACTTTTATCCGGCGATACCTCTAGGAGGCAATCACTTACCTAGGCTGTTGGTTTAATCTTTGGCGTATCGAAGTCAATCCGGAAAAAAGCACTGCGATAGTCTTCCACCCGTTTGACCGCGTTAGCACGGAAAGGCGTGTGGCTCCGATCCAGATGTTTGACCGGTCCATCCCCTGGGCCAACGAAGTCAAATAACTTGGAGTGACCCTCGACAGAAAACTGACTTTCCGTAGCCACATCAGTAGGGTATGCAACCGTGCGTTGTTCGAGCTAGGAAGGCTTGGGCTGATGATTAACAAGTTTAGTAAAATGTCACTTAGAAATAATCTGACACTCTACAAATCTTGTGTTCGTCCAATCATGTCTTATGCAAGTGTAGCTTTTGCTCACGTGCCTATGACATCGCTCAAGCCGCTTCAGGTCATTCAGAATCGTTTTTTCCGTAGGGCGACTGGTGCTCCGTGGTACCAGTCGAACCTCAGTCTGCACCACGACATGGGGATTAGCACCGTGTATGGTTTCTTTAAGCAGACTGCCAGACGTTATTTTGACAACGCTTCCCATCATAGGAATCCGTTAGTTAGGAAGGCTGTCGACTACGTTCCCTTCCCTCCCCCCTCTGTCGTTACTCGGCGATCACTGATTAGGGGCCGCACGGTCCGTCGTCCTAGGCACACACTTACGGACCCGGACGACGTAATCACAGCGTCCATCGAAAGATGGAACGCTGCGCTTACGGCGTCCAACTCTGACACGACGCGTACACTTAGGCATTCCCGCCGGCGGGGACGTCCACCGCGCGATCGCGACAATACTGACACATATAGTCCCTATTCGTCCCGGTACCGCCGCACACCGGGTAGAGTCAGTCCGACCCAGGTCGGGCCTAGCCGAGTTTATTGCTGGACTCTTCTCAACTAGACTAGGTTTAGTGAACCAGCGACAAAACTCCCAGTAGCTCGATTCCACTCACACCTCAGATTCAGTTGAAACCGCTTAACCAATCTCACTGGAGCGCAAACTCTTAGAGTATTCCAGTGTTCCAAACCACACGCGTGGTCGTGCCAGAGGTTTTCGCCAGGCTACTCTCCAACCGCGCACTCCTATCGCTTTATTGGGCCCGGCCTATAAAGCCACAGTCAGGTTCAAAAAAAAACGCTTTATGGCATGAACACGATTATGCTACATAGTCAGCGGCATTTGGGCCCCTGAAATTTTCTGCGGCTAGGCGGAAATACGGCTCTGTGCAGTTGTATTTTTCCTACTCCTACTAGGCGGAGAAAAGAAAATATATAAGAGTGCTAACTCCATCAAACTAGAATAACGTTTATTGCAAGACAAACCCATACGTTTTTGACGTCTAACCTCAGGTTAAATTTTTATCCCAGCTTGGTCAAATCCGGCCTTAGTTTTTTTTTTCAAAATAGTAGTTAAAATAGACTCATCGTGTCGGTTCCCATCTATTCCCAAGATAATTTAAATATTCTATCTACGCGACTCACTCATTCGTTAAATTAATAGACTGATGATTGCTTACTCGTATTAACTGAATTAATCTCAAAAATACATTATCTCATTCTAATTTGAAGTATCTAGTTTAACGTAACGAGCTGAATAGCGATCGGTGAAATTAAGTGTTACATGCGTAACACTTAATTTCACCGATCGCTATTCAGCTCGTACATGCGTACAACCTTGCGAAGTTTTCAAATAGTGATTCACACTTGCTCTGAATTACATGCAAGTGGGGCAGTGTGGCGATAAAACAGAAATCACAGTTTGTTTGTCAAATCAAAAGCAATATCTTTTCTTCATTTTAGCTTTGATATATTTATTTACTTACATGTTCTTTTAAGAAATAAGGAAAAATCTTGAAATATCTATATAAGTAAGTATACAGACAGAGTGAACTTAAATGTGAACTACAAATTTAGCCCCTATATACGACTCGTGTAGTGATTTCGGAAGCACGGCAAAGAAATTGGCTCTTCGGAGTTCGGACTCGATGGTAGATAAGTACGTAATCTGAAAACGATTCAATCTGCCATGATGATATTAATATTATAGATTAGTAATGCATATATCTACTTTTTGAGAACATAGTTTATTTATAATAGCGTGTTTTTATAAATATCTATACATATAAAAGAAGAAGTCCTCACTGACTAGCTGACTCATCAACGCACGCCGAAACTGCTAACGCTAGAGAGTTGATTTTTGCACAATCGGTTAAATTTTTATCGTAGGCTAATATAGGGACAAAAAAGGATTTTTCGAAATTCATCCCCTAAGGGGTTAAAGCAAGGGATGAAAGTTTGTATAAAACCACGTATTTATTAAAGTGAGAGATTTGAAACTTTGTATATAGACTCTCTGTTTAAATACGAGCCCCAATGCAAATGAGTACGTCTGGTAGGAAAAAAATGTACTAAACTAACGTTAACCTAAAAATTCTGGGGGACGAAGGTGTTTGGAAGAATTAGCAATATAAAAACAGTATAAGTTATAAATCGTATTTTATTTATTCAATGAAAAAAAAAACGAACTTTCCTTGGTAATAAAAAAAACATTGTTTCACCAATTGTACTAAAATGCAAAAAAGTTCGTCTTTAGTGTTACCGACGCAGATTAGAACGTCTACCACTTGGTGGCGTCTCCTTTTGCATCTAAAACGGCTTTAATTCTGAGCGGCATTGTATCTACCAGCTGTCGACACTCTTCCGGGGTTGTTTCATTCCAAACACAGGTAAGTTTCTCTTTAAGATCAGCTTTTGATCTGGACGGGTCCTTTCGCAACTTCTTCTTCATTTTCCACCACAACGTTTCTATGGGAGACAAGTCCGGGCTGCTGGATGGCCACGACATGGTAGGTATTTTTTTCTTTTTCAGCCACGCCATCGTTGCTTTAGCGGTATGGCATGAGGCACCATCTTGTTGAAAAGTATACGCATTTTTATACTTTAACTTACGTATAGACGGCAGCAAACTCTCTTGTAAGATGCTTTTGTATTTTTCGGCATTGACGGTTCCATCTATAAATTGCAGACAGCCGACACCCTGTGCCGACATGCAGCCCCAAATCATTAAGGAAGCTGGAAACTTTACCTTACGCTTAAGACAATCTTTTTGAAATGCCTCTCCTTTTTCGCGAATGACTTTACTTCGTTCATCGCCTACTGTGACTTCAAATTTAGATTCGTCACTCCATATAATTTTACGCCACTGATCGACGGTCCAATTTCTGTACTTTTTGGCGAATTTCAACCTGTTAGTTTTCTGCCGTTGTGTAAGTAACGGTTTCTCTTTAGCAGTGTAAAAACCGTAGCCCATCCTCTTCATCACTCTCTTGCAAGTATCCACTGAAATGTTTTTTTTAATTGCGTCACGCCATAGTACCGTAAGTTCTCCAGCTCTTGCACGACGATTTTTCTTGATGATCTTCCTCAGAATCCTGTTTTCTGCTTTAGTAGTAATTCGTGGGCGGCCGGATTTCTTTAAACAAGAAATTTTGTCGTGTTTTCGATGATGCTCGATGATAGTTTGGATTGTAGACCTTGGCATAGAAAGGTCCTTGGCAATTTGGTACGTAGATTTGCCTTTATTGTTACTGGAGATTATAATTTTCCGCACTTCTTCAGTCACTGGCTTACCTCGTGCCATCTCGATAGAAAAACGATTTGGAGTAATAAAAAATTAGGCTGAATTTGCCCTTTTATATAGTGGTTTGTCATTTTACATGACAGAGAATATTCCGTATTCAATTTGAAAATAATATTTTATATTACGAACCCTGGTAAACAGGTTTTATTTTAAATAGACGACCTATTTTGCCTTAAATATGAAGCAGACGTAATTATTTGCGTGTGAGATGTAATATTTATAATTAAATTATTTTAAAATAAATAACGAGATGTACACTTTGTACAACTCAAAACTAAGCTAGCTTTAGTGACATTGCGTCTAGTGTATTCCATTAATCATCAAAGTCGATTCGGGTAGAAATACTAGTTTTTGAAAAAAAATACGCATGCAGAATTGCGACTAGACGAGCTATTTTGCATTGGGGCTCGTATATTAATGGCGTATTTCAGCGTTTTTCTAGATTGCTCCCCTAAAGGGGTGAAAAGAGGGTTCAAAGATTGTACGGAGAGCAAATCTTTTTTGAAGTGAGATTTGAAACTTCGTAAATAGGTTCTCTGTTTAAATACAACAAAACGTGTTTCAGCGTTTTTATAAATTGCTCCCCTAATGGGGTAAAAGGGGGGTTCCAAGTTTGTGAGGGGAGCAAATGTTTATTTTTCTTACAAAGCGATATGGGTGTCATCTTAGGGGTGCCGATTACGAAAATTATATGCATTTTCAAATCATACATGGCGGACATTTATTTTTCTTAATTATCGATATCGGTATCATCGTCGAGGTTCCTCGAGATGCGGATTACGAAAATGACACGCATTTTCAAATCTCTTCTGGAAATTTATTTTTCTAAAAAATCGATATGGGTGTCATCTTTGTGGTTCCTCGAGGTGCCGATTACGAAAATGACATACATTTTCAAATACAAGATGGCGGACATTTTTTTTTTTGAGTAATTTTTAACAGCATCAGACAACTGACAGAAGAAAATAGACCTCATTTATATCTTTGTTACCAATTAACTTAATCTACGCGGACGAAGTCGCGGGCAGCCGCTAGTCTTGTTATATAAATTAATTCCAGTTGTCTACACGTCAGTTATTTATTTATTTAATTAAATCTTAAGCATTAATTAATGCTGAATTTATAATATGTAGTAATTACTAGTAGCTATGACTTAAAAAGGTTATTAATGTTTTTCAACGAATCTTTTGTTAGTTACCTTCTTCAAATAGGTATAAATATTGTCCCTACATACGCACGCAAGTAACATTACAAATTACGCACTGAGAATGACTTCAGATCTATAAATAAATATCCACGATCTTGCATTATTAAATTCAGACCTTAGTGTTTGCTGATAAATTGATAATAGGTACTATTACATGAATGCGTGACGTTGTTCGGTGTACTAAATACTATAATGTTTACGTAATTTTAGTTTGTACACTCTACTTCCGTTAAAAAATGTATATTATTTTATTTTGATGTCGACCGACTCGACATATCTCACGATGCGCTTGAAAAGTCGTTGGAGTTGTTAGTACTTTGTCACTTTACGTTATTTGTAAATGTTCCGTTACCGAAATAGAGTTGTTACTAAAATCGTCACTCACTTGTCGGACTTGAACTGACAGTACGTTCTTCAACAAGATTCCTGAAAATTGAAGAATCAACGACAGTATTAATAAATACCTATACTAGGTAAACATGTCCTTTACTATGACCGGAAAGTGGTTAAAATATGGTTTTGCACAATATGTATTCAATGCAGAATGTTAATTAAAAAGGAATATTTTCTGATTAGAGAAATTTAAACCACTATATTTCTAGAGCGATTGATAACCAGGGTAATAATAAGTATACACCGGTAAGTGGTTGGCAAAAAATGCGCCTGTGGTCAACTTAACTGTTGCAAGTTTTGCGTCACAAATGGTTTCATAATCGTATTTATTGTTCCTTAACTGTGAAGTGAATCACCGGTTTAGCAGTAGGTAAGCACATCTATTGTAAAATTAATCCAGAAATTACTTAGTCGGGCCGGAGGGGCCTCGTTAATTTTTAATATTAAGAATCTCTGGACTTATCTATTATTATAAAAATTCCTATTATAATTATTATAACCTTCTACACGCGATCTTACTTTTAATATGAAGTTTTTTGAATATGTATGAAGTTATATCCAAATTACTATCTGATTTGGAAGACATGTTCGAGCATCAAGGCTTTTAGAACAAATAAAACAGACTCAGATAATCTGTCTAAATTTTTTTGGGTAAAATTAACGCAGCTATTATTGAATCTAATCTATTATAAAATCGCGAAATTTTCTAAAAACATCTGGTTGCTGCTGAGACTTAATATACCTACTTTAGTAAGTACCACGTAAGCATTTAGTACCTATTCTATATCTCGACCAAACTAGTAATGAAATGTGAATGATAGTTAAACCGCAGGCATGCACTTGGATTATTGGAAGTTTCTCCTTGAAATGAGGAAAAGACGAGTACTCTACTGTACAGTAGGTATATAGATTTAGAAATCGCACTTTTCATTATTGCTGTAACGCGATTAGATGATTTTTATTAGGGTTCCGTACCCAAAGGGTAAAACGGGCCCCTATTAATATGACCCCGCAGTCCGTCCGTCTGTCTCTCCGTCTGTCATCCAGGAACCGATACCGGTATTTTTAAAAATCCCTGGATTAGCCCAATATTTTGGATTATTTTTTGCTCTTTACGTAGGGCTGAATCATGTATTTAGGTAACAACGTCGTATTATTAGATTGTCCCATTAAAAACGAAATAATGAACCGGTGACCGTAATAATACCGGTGTTTTTCTATGGAGAAAATAATCCGATCCCTGCTGTAACCAGACTATCTCATGATAGTTAGGCAGTTGAAATTTTCACAGATGCTGTATTTTTGTTGCCGCTATAACAACAAATACTAAAAACAGAATAAAATAAATATTTAAGGGGGCTCCCATACAACAAACGTGATATTTTTGCCGTTTTTATAGATAATGGTACGGTACCCTACGTGCGCGAGTCAACTCGCACTTGGCCGGTTTTTATAAATATAAT
Source organism: Epiblema foenella (assembly GCA_963556455.1). NCBI lineage: Eukaryota > Metazoa > Arthropoda > Insecta > Lepidoptera > Tortricidae > Epiblema > Epiblema foenella. The sequence goes on from OY747102.1 coordinate 15,726,196, forward strand.
TACTTGATACATGTCCGCATGTACATTTGCGATAATTGACTTACATACAACAGAACTCAGAGTCGAACACAACAATGATTTTCGTGAATTGTCATAGCATGGTCATAGCAAACTTAGGTAAACAAGTAACGAAGTCAACGGGTCAAGGACGAAATCTTAACGTTCAAGCATTATTAGAATAGTTTATAATTCTATCAGTCTTTGACTTTCGATAGCAATATTACTCATCGTACCTACTAACTATTCAGCAAACAATAAAGGCCAAAGACAACGTCCGGATCGCCGACCAGCAAATGTCACACAAAGGTTTATACATTTTACTTACATATTCTTGTCTGGTATATTCGTAGGTACTGCCTATATACCTAATACTTACCTAAGTATCTAACTAAACTGATGTGATCGTCCTTCAACATCACCTCTACATACCTATCCGTAAACCGTAACACAGGTGTTTTGTATCTTTTATTTACTTTCCATACCTACTTACCATGAATTTTTCAGGTCCTTAATCCCGGAAAAACTGATACTATTCGTTCTACTAAGTTTTCTTCCGATCGCCCAGAACCGGATCTTGTTGTGGTTATCCTCCTCATGGAAGGGATTCAGGTGCTCGGGGTAGTCATGGATGGAGAAGCTCTTGCGGCCCGTCGTCGCTGCCATTATTGGTTCACAAAATCCTTGTTTTACATAATACACAAAAGTTAAGGTAGAGCACTCGGGTCTTTATCTGTTATCACACTGGTAAGTTATCACGGACTGATATCTGTTATCACGGGAGATAAGTTAGTTTGTTACCGGTGAGCGGCGCGGGTTGAGCGTCGCGGCGCTCGGCGTCGCGGTCGGAGGCACACTACCACGCGCCACCAGCCCGAGCCGGCACTGCTGCTATATAATCACATGCGACTTCGTCATTCCGCTGCCGCATGCTTTGGCTCTAGCTGTTGTAGGTTTTGGTTCATAGCGTTGCGGCCGTTCCTCTCCTATCGCAACAAACAATTCATTTGTCAATTAATTTCTTCTCAACCATCGAACCTACCAATACTAGTTTATTAACCTTAAGAGGTTACCCGTTAATAAGGTTCAACTTTTTGGGGAATATGGTTCATTCTTAAAATACATATATATATATCGACAAGGCGGCTGGGTGATGATGCAATGGTTGATGGTCGAGCGGTGTATGCAATACATTAGTGGTAGATAAGGGATGGCATCGAGCACATTTCATCACCACCACCTCGTACCTGGAAATTCACACTGACGCAAGGACATCTATACCTATGTATACACATATCTATTTATATATTACGCGAGGCCGATTTTTGTATACCCCATCAGATCTACAGTTATGGTCCGATTTTAATAAATGATATGACATTAGATTCGTCTCATGCTGGAGAGTTGTATAAAACTCTTATTTTTCATATTTATTAGCGTGACGTCACGCCATGTGGCTCCTGTTTTGAATTGACATAACACATTAAAAAAATAAACAATAATAGAACTCAAACCTGTAGTAAGTTCTTCAACATGAGAAAATATACATTTTGAATCGGCGACATATATCGACAACCCCAAGAAAATTAATAAAATACAAAATTTAAACGATCTTTTTACAATGTTTACATGAATGACAGCCGTATTATCGTCGTTTAATTCAACGTCAGCATACAGTTATTTTTTTCTTTTATGCCAGTATTAAATTGTCATGACCTTTTTACTTAGAAAAAATATACAAACTCATTTTCGCATACTTATTCAAAATCTTGAGAATACGTTTAATAAGAGGTTTATGCCATTCATTGTCGGGGAGGCCCGTCTCTGTTGTAGTCTCTAGGCGTCTTTGTTGACCTTAACAGTGCCTTGGGCGCCGATAGGAGTCATTCCTATGGGCGATTTAGCTTTTAGAAGACTTTTTCTGTCGTCGGGATTTCAAATCGCCCAGCGGACTCTGCTTCCGGGTGGAAGCCCGCTGGTAGGAAGTAAAACGTCAGTAATAGGGTTGATTACACTGTATTGGTATTTCAAATTAAGCACTAGGTTGGTTACAACTTTAAATAGTCCCTTGATTATGAACCAAGCTAACTGATCACGAACTATAAACCTTCAGGAGCAGCCTTCAGGCAATTTCAGTACATTCAGAAACGCTGAGCATTCTCCGTTTCCGTCCGTGCGCCACAAAGTGATCATGAATGATTATCGTCGATACGGACTGCCTGACTCAGAATGATCCCAGAGTCACGGGGCCAATATCTTTTATACTGTCAACGTGACTTCTAGTTAGTTTAGAAAAGGTTAGTTCTCAATGCATTTTTTAGCTAGTACCCGCACGCACTAAACGCAGACCACTTCCAAGGTATTACCGTGGAGTTAAGGGGGAGGAAGTTTGTATGGAAGAGTGATGACTTGGTAAGCGTCTGATATAGAAAAATAGCAATTAAATTCTATCGCAATGAACGAGAGAACGAGAGAACTATGAAGACAAAGTCGCGGGCGAAAGTTAGTATTAAATACTTATCGCTCGGATAACTAATGTACCTACAATATCAAATTACTCTGTTTATTAACAAGTCATTGCGTTGTATGCGGACCAATTCCTTACTGAGGTCGTTATTTGAGAACATCATGGTTTCACTCGGGGGATCGGGGGAAGCTTGATATCACGTACTTTATAATCAGAAGTTTTTTCTAGTTCCTTTTAACACATCACAACACCCATGTAATGTATATATGTGCATTACAGATCGAAATAATGAATAAAATCAAGTAATTGATATTAGAGCTTCATGTGAGTAGTTAGAAATTGTAATACGCGTCTCTCAATTTATGATAATTAATTCACCATGAAAACAATTACATAGTATTATATCTTTTATTAGATCGTTTCGGTTCAGATGATATTTCTTTAAGTTGGTAGAAATCGCTCAAATGAATGAATTTATAACAGTAATAAATTACGTTTTGTAAAAAACATATTCCAATAAACTGCAAACGATGAAGCGTGATAAAACTTTTATCGTGTAATTTAGAAATATTTATAGTTGTATCGATTTCTGAACGATAGAAAATTGACATACGAAAAATAAAAAATCGTATGACAAAAGTTCCTACTCTAGATTCGTATCCAATAATTAAATATATGGGAAAATTAAGAAAAAATGCAATAAAATCGATTTGAATAATCATTCACCATTCATTAATAATCTCTAATTATGACAATCGATTCGTCTTACCCGCATCATTTCACAAACGCCAATTCATAACTGTCAAAAAGTAACTGGTAAAAGAATCCGGTAATAACTAATCTATTTCCAACGTTGAAGCGACATTTTCCTGATAAACAAAAACGCTAGGTACAACTTCAGTATTATTAACTGGCAGCCTATATCTGCATGATGATCAAGATGACGTCACTTTGCATGACTCGTCCGCGTCACCCACGAGGTCGTGTAAACTTTGGAAAATTTACCTTGAACAAGACGTTATAAGTTGACAAATTGAACGTTTTTAATAACGATTAAGCGGATGTTTAGAAAAGAAATTACCACCTAGTATAATCGCTTGATTTAGTTACGCATAACTACACTATATTAGGTACAATGAAGTGAGAAGTCTAGGAGTAACGAAAAACCTCCTGAGATGCAATGCAACATTTAACATTACGGGGTCATTATAAAACACCTAGAGATTTATGAAGATTGCTTTTGGGTGATTCCTAAATTTTCAACTTTTTTTAGAAATCGAAAAAAGCTTAGGAAATTGTTTAATATCGATTAGGATCGCTAGATGACGTCAATTCAATGTCAAATAGGCTGATTGTACACTCTCTATGGCGAATGGTTTTTGAGATATTTGCAGTTGTTTAAACGGAGTGGACACCTTGAGTGCGGTGGTGACATGAAACAATAATAAGTATTTTTTATCTTTATTTTCATATTGTCATCCTTCAGAATCGGTTGGGATTTAAAAAAAGATAGCACATTTTTTTTCGTATCACACTCAGAAGCGATAGTAAAATGTGACCTGGTGGTGACATCAGACGTCCGGTAAGGACATCACTGAAATAATAATAGACAAATAGGGATTATCAATAAAACAAATTATTAATTTGTTATTGTTTATTTTTTATAACTGTACCTCATCAACATAGCTTTTAATTACAGTATTTGGTACGTTATAAATCTCACTAGGTACTGAAATTAAGGTCACCATTAAGAATATTACTAGGCCTTTAACGTGTCCACTAGCGCTACTCGTAAATGATTACGATCATATAAATCTAACGATAGTTATTTAAAAAAAGGGGGCCGCTATGTACTGTATTATGTATTTCCACAGAGCATCAATTTAACTACAGGACCTAAGCACCTCAATCTGTATGAGAACCGACCGTGTCACTTTTTTGCTGCCTACTGTGACGTCACGAGAGCATTTTAGTGATGGGAAATCTCCGTTGTCTCCGCGAAATCGATACAAAGGCGATATATCGCCCGCACCGTGCAGCTCGAGTCAATGAATAGGACTCGGACAAATCGGTCACGAAAAATATGGACACGTAAAAATAATACCATGATGACCACTAAAACGAAAAAACGATACTTGTCTGGCTTTTTTAAATGAAACGGCTTCTTTTTGTAAACATCGAATCTTTAGTTCTAATCAACAATTAGAACGTCTAATCTTTACTGTGAAATAATAAACATTAAGTTTCTAAGAAAAATGCCAGGGACTTAAGACTATCGATTACAATGTCAATTTACTAACAGCATCCCTTGTTGATTTTTTCAGTAAATCAATGGTTTCTATTGCTTCAGGTCGACGATATTTTTTTGTTTGTTTAAAGCTGCTATCATCGAAATGTATGGAGCAAATTATGCTATGTTTTGTTGGAAACCAGTTTTTTGCCCGGTCGCTTTCATCCATTTCTCTTTTATGTATGAGTTACTTGGAAACCTGTAATTTATAATTATAATGTGTCACAAAATACCTAAGTGAATATTACCATACCTCGATTTCAACAATCGATAAGAACTGTGACAAATCGAAAGGTGAACATCACTATTCGCTTCATTGGACAGATGAATGAGAATTTCCCCTTACCAAGAAGCCGAGCGACACAAGCTAAAGATGGATCGTTTTATTTCCATTGCGCGTTTAATATAGGCAGGCCCTACAACTTTTTTACTAAAGTAGGTAATGTATCATGAACATGAAGTAATCGTACATCTGTCGCAAATAGACTATTATTCATATTACAACTACGACAAATCTAAAATAAATGATTTTAAAATGGAATTAAACATAATTTTAGAAGGAATTTACTTACTTGTGGTAGGAAACATGTCCATTATTTGGGTCAGCCTTTTCTGAACAGTTTCTACAACTCAATACTGAACAACGAGTCATTTTTACGTATTTCGGTTGACGTCTCGCGGCAATGACCGTTCAAGGCGGACTGAGGGAGACTGCGTAGAAGGTTGACGTTTTGACTACTTTTTGGCACGCGAAGTACATACACAGGCGACGTCTAGTTAAATTGATGGTCTGTGTGTATTTCAGTACCTTTTACATACTTTAAACTAGCTGTTGCTGGTGTCATGCAAAATAGAAACAGCTGCCGTTTTATTTTTGTAGCTCAAGGTGAGTGGTGAAGTGATGAAGCTGCCAGGGATGAATAAAATAATGAAAATTTTATAGATATAGTATGGTCCATGCTTAAGAGGAAATAGGGACTGGCGCGCGGTTTATGTAAAAACTTGAATCTCGAATTTCGAGACGCGATATCCCCATATTTCCTCCTCCAAATTTAAACATGTGTGTATTTTTTTAACATAGATTAATGAAGTGCTATTATTCCTCTACGTATTATTTTAATTGATAACTGGTTTGATTAATATAAGGTTTTATAATAAACCAACTAAAAACGCTTATAAATAGATTTTAACACGCTATCTTTAACTTAGCATAACCTGCAGATGTATACATCGTTACATCGTCACTTTACAGTTAATAATTTGCCACATTTACACTACAATGTACAAACAGTTTAAATTTCAATAATAAGAGCCATAGTAAAACTCTTCATTTACTTATATTCTATGGTATCTAGATAGAAATTTACCATTTGCAGTGTATGTAAATGCTAGTTACAAGTATTTGTCAACTATTATAAGTATTTATATTCAAATTCGTAAAAACAACCGCGACCTTGAGCCTGGCAGCTAGCGAGCCGATGCTATACCTACCACCGCGCAATGTAGGACCGTGCGGTGGGTAGTACAAATAAAAAAAGACCTCCATAGGACAAGCAAGTTGGTACTAAAAGGCTCTTTTAAATCAGTTTAGTCGCTGGCGCCGGCAGGCGGCGCGCACCAGCGCAGGACTAGCGCAAAAGAATTACTTAAATCTTTAAAGATTGGAATAGTTGCATTTTTATCGTTTCGTTCGATTTAAAAGCAATACTTAATGCACGGCTCTATTTGTATGGTGGGCGGGTGGCAAGCGAATGAGAAGCGTGCGCGAGCGCGAGTTTTAAGTCTTCTTATATTACTAGTTAATTTATAGTTTGCTAAAAATACAAGTTTATGTCACTACCAACCCCTTTGCTGTCTTTACCACCTTGACTAGTACACCGGTGAGGACATTCCCGGAGGTGACATTTGGGCTTAATCGTGGAAAAGCAAAAAAACTAGCAGGCTCTAAGTCTGTTGTATGATGAGTTTAACCGTCCACATGATATCTTTAAATGTGTACTCTATTATTTTAAATAAATTAATTTATTTACGAGTTCCGAGCTGCGACCAGGGTGACAGGTATTTCGGTTATGTTCACGCGAACCCGCACCAGCATGAAACGAACAGACATCCTCACTCGCTCGCTCGTGCCGGCAGAAAGGCAGGCGTCGTCTCACCCTATCTTTGTGTGCGTATTACGCGTATGAGACGCGCGGCAGGTGATCATCGGAAATACGCTTTTTGAAATATAGGTTCTTAAAGTTGCTAGAATCGACTTGTCGCACATGTATACGGGTGTGCGGACCATTTAAAGACGATTTTGACTAACTTAACGCTAAATGTTTTTAATGAAATGATTAGAACACATTGAGGGACACCTTTTACGGGATTATTGGTAAAGAAATGTGAACATACATCGTGTTGTTTACGAGATATCGACGCGTAACACGATTTTTCATCGATTTAGGAATCACCCTTTTGTACTTTCGCATCCCATACATTTCCAAAAGTTCCCACTTGTCCGATAATTAACAAAATGGCCACGGTTTATTTACAACAAATGACATAGGACCAATGACGTATTAAAGATTGGACTCGGTGTAATGTTCTATACATGAAATTAGTTATACAAATACGAGGCATTTCGATGCAGAAAGAGTAAAAATAAAGTTGTCACTTTCTAACCTTATTACTTAACTTATTCCTTATGTAGAAAAAGATAAAATTACTTCCTACTTAAAATTGTATTATTCCGAAACGAATAATAGTACATTATTGCCGTGGCCGGGAGGGAGGTACTTAATTGCAGGCTGACTATTTGCTTAAACGGACGAGCTTGCGAGTCCAATGTGTAGCAAGTGAAGTTCACTTTGCGGGCCATTTTTGCGAAGTCTTTCTGATGGAAATGTAAATAGTAGGGTAGAAACTTGTGATTTTGTATGGTTGTTGTTTTATTTAAAATATGAAGAATAATCTTCTTATAAGTATACTTATATAATTATTCTGTCACAATAAGCCCAATGTCTCGATATCTTTGTCGTCAACGACGAAAATATGTATCCTCCCGTCGTCTACCAGTCCCTGGATCCCAGGGCTCATTACAAAAGAATGCTATTGTTGATTCTTGCTGGGAGACAAACAACGTATACGTTTAGTAGTATCTAATAAAAAGTTGCTATTCTTTTGGTTTATCGATATCGTTATGTATAAAAAAAAACTTGTCTTCCCAGCGCTAGAGGCCGCCATTTTTTGCGCCCCGCAATATGGCTTCGGCCACACTTTTTTGTAGGTATGTCACTTCCACTTGATTCCTTTTTCATTGCATAGGACGACTTTCCTATATCATTTATTGTAAACGGGAAAACCGAAACCAGTGTACCCACCAATTACAATGAAGTAGAGAGAGCAATAAAATGGGGCTAGACTGTCACACGCATGAATACCATAGTCCCGTGGGTTTTCATGTGTAGAATAAACAACCTTCTCGCTTGGTAAACCTTGTCATTGATTAATCATTTATCACTACTCTTTTATACACGTATTCACAACACTTACTCACCTACTAATAACTCAGGCGAACCAGTTTCGGTCTAACCTCCGATTTCGCGTTCTTATTATGAATCATGGCGTCAAGATTTACTAGGATAGCGGTGAGTGGTGAGGTGATTCGAGACTAGTTGAACGTAGCTTAACACGCAAGCTATTGAGGCTTACTAGCTACCAAAAATACCACCTGAAGTGAACTCCACGCCTTGGTATTATCGATCCTTCGTGAGTTGCCATTAAGGGCAGTCAGCTAGATACATAATACATTGTTAACGTTTTGTTTAACGTTTGATGGAACCTACCTACTTCGGCGTCGAAATGGGTCACATTCGGATATCTTTCATTATCCGTCGACCTTCTCATAAAAGTACAAATAGGCTCAGAGGTAGAGGCGTCCTTTTTTTAACTCTAATAGAGCTGGGTAGTTTCCTTTTTGCACTCTTTGTTGTACGGCTACGGAGTTGGCGCGCTGCCCCACAATAAAGACAGATTTAGTCATCGTTCCTTTTGTTCTTTTAAATAAAATTAGTTCACGCAGAAAGGTGTGTTTTACGCCCAATACAAGATAATTTATAGATATACTTGCTTATAGTGAACAAGATCACGAAGATTGGAAAATTGCTTCTTCAATGTTTGAAATGTGGATAAGAATGCCGTGCTAAAGCCCCGAACACAGCCACCTCCATATCTACGTCTACTGCTAGCTAGGACCAGGGCCATCACCTAAAACTTTTCGTGAATCCCAATCGTAATCTTAGCCACGATCAGTCGATTTGTATACTGCATCAAAATAAAGCCGGAATACTGTCAAAAAGAGCTGAACTTGAAATAGTACTTGATGAACATAAAAACAAAAATTACTTACTGTCCATTAGCTTTATGCTTTAGCGAAAAGTTTCAGCAAGCAGCAAAACTACTAAGGAATACATGAATTTAGTGCATAACTATAGTATAAACAGTCATATAAATATGCCTACGTGTCAGAATAACTGTATTGACCACATTATTAGCAATATTAAGGAAGCAAAAGGAGAAACTCATGCACTTGACTTATCATCAGACCATGATAGCGCTCACACAGAAATGTGCAAACTCCAGAAACGTGCTGGTAAGTACATTACAAAAAGTGATTATTGTTATGAAAACATGAAAAAATTTAAAGAATTTATTTGCAGACTGTCTTTTTCCGAAATATATGAGAGTAGGTCTATAGACGACTCATTTGTAGCGTTTCATGATTTATTACAATTATTTCATGATCTATGTTTTCCGGATATTAATGTGAAGATATGTCAACGAAATGGATGGATCAACTATTCTTTATTGCTCGTTACCATAGTTACGTCTCCTGAGTCACTCTTTAAAATTGTGATTTTATAGGGTTTAAATTTACCAAACATGAGTTAGCGATGAGTATAAATCCATTTAGACATGGGTCATCTCTTGAGCATGCTTGAAGTCCTTATTATGAAAATCGGTTACCTACTATTGTCTCCTAGCTGACGGGACAGAATAACAACATAGAAAAGTTGACTGACCCAAATACAAAAAGGTAATTAATTAACATTTTTTTTAAATAAGGCTGCATGGTAAAAAGAAAACTACTGTAAATATTACAAAGAAAACCATGTAATTCACAAGACTAAGTTAACCACTTATAATTACTATACCTCAAGAAGTTTATAAATTCATACTCTCTCTTTAAAATATTACCGGTTACGATAAATTGCCAACTAAAATTATGAAATAAAATAGCATTTCCACTCTCCATTCATTTATCGCACCTAATTAAAGAGTCATTCCAAAAAGGAACTTTCCCTGAAAGATTAAAAAAATCTATGATCTAGCCAATATTTAAATAAGTGCAACTACGACTCGCGCACCGAGGGTTCCATTCATGTGTACCGGTTCCAACCCTATTCATTCAACAAAATCTCAACAACATGGTGTAGAAATTGAACGCTATGGGTACAGCACCCGATCAGCGAATTTGTTACAAATTTCAGCGACTGAATAACTTAGTATGGATGGTGGTTTTTCAAGGATAATTCTTTATCACGTGAACCGATTTAAATTTTTTTCTTTATTTGAAAGACGGTACTTTCAGCATAATCGCGTAGGAATTTATAAAACAAAAATGTATTTTTTTTTAACATTTTCCACAGACATCGAAAATGACTCAATGTAAAAAAATATCAAAAATTGGTTCAGAATGTGCAAGTCAAGCCCTTTCATATGACACCCCACTTGACATATTCACTCTACTTTCAAATATTGAACCATCTGTAATTTATTAATCTGTAAATTTTGGACCATCTGTAATTTTTCACAGAAAATAAAAAAAATATTAAAAAAATATGTTACCCTTCTTACTTAACAGGTTACCCTTCTTTATAACTGTTCCAAATTTCAAATCCATTGCCTCAGTAGTTCTTGAGATATTTAGCGATGTGACAGACAGACAGACAAAGTGAAACCATAAGGGTTCCTTTTTACCATTTTGGTACGGAACCCTAAAAAGGAGAAAAAGATAAGTTTACTGAGTATAGACTAACTCTCGTTCCTATCTTATCGAAAATAATTATACGAAAAAGCAATTCACAAGAGATTAGAATTGACTAAGAACAACATACTTAAAACAGAAGAAAACGGCTTCAGGAAGAATAAATTGTAACTTCCCCCCCCTTTTTAAACTAACTACCCCCCACTCCTACTCAAACATGTCTCAGACCCATATAATAAATAATTAAATGTAAAACATAATTAATTTGGCCAAGTGATCGTCTAGTATTAAACCTACGTTGTGTACCGAAATAGCCCTAGTTCTTTAATGTGAAACAAATCTGACCTGGACTCTTCACTAACTAATCTAAACCCAACAAAGTCTATTAATATTTCTACCGAACCTACCAATTTTCCTACCAATCGCAACCTTTCCTACCATTTCTACTAAAATTCTCAAATCTTCACAACAGCTACCCTAATGCATTTTATCTACATTTTGTTTTTTAATCTTATAATAATAATAATGGTGATGGTACTAAATCTCCCCACGACAACCTTTAAAATTGTAATACTTTAGTTCTAGGTTTTTATTGAGATAAATTAATGGGATTTAAATTGGGATTAAATAAGTTATAATGATATTTAGCCTAAGTAAGTATGTCAAGCTGAACGTACGTATGTCTCGAACCTAGTATACAGAGATGTGCTAGCCCTATCATATTAGGATCATTTTGCAGGTTTGTAGGGATTAAGAATTATTTTGTTATTGGTTTTAGGCCGGGCCCCTCCATCCGCCCGAGAGATTGCTATCTCTCTCCGTTATTAAACAGAGACCAGTGGCTCTCGACCCTTACTGGACAAGCCTCCTCCAATATTTTTCTAACACTTCGGAGTGTAAAGACAAATGTTAAAATGACAAATTACTAATATTATGGGAGAGCCATGCCAGGTTCATCCAACCGCGTGGTCCCAGGACGCAACGAGCAAACAACCCTTTGTAGCTCTCGGGCTTAAAAGAAGACCATACAATTATAATAATTGAGTCTACTAGTATTTCGAAATTCGCGATGAAAGATAAGGTGAAATACTGCAAGACCTTATCTTTGGACATAAAGAGTAGTGGACCGCTCAGCCTGCCACTAAATCAGAACATCCCCATCTTTCTGGAGAAAGTCCTGCCATCCTATTGATAACTGAAAATGTTATACCTTCCTAAAACGTCTACCCATAGTTACATATCATTCACGAAACTTTGTACCATTTATTTTAATTGTTATTAAATTAAATACCCGATACCATCTCAGATAGTGATAGTATTTTCTAGTTATTTATTTCACCGAATATACACGCACACCAATTTAAGTAAATGAACACTAAGTCTTGCTTCTTAATTGCTAATTGCCAGCGTAGAACCAAGGTAAAACGGACTAAACACTCAATCAATTTCCTATTACTGTGAACCATTCTTAATGAATCCTAAACACCTAAGTAGTAGTACCCAGAAATAACAGAATCAACCAAGTACTCGAACCCTAGGCACCTAGGTTATATCTAGTAATGCCTATGACCTAACCACGTAAGCTAACCTGATAATCTAGATCACCTTTAGTAATCAAATTATCAATTACCCCCTTTAACTAGATAAAATGAATTAAACCTCAAATTATAAACCTGCTTCCCCTAATTCAGTGTATGAAGTTAACCTATCGTTATCCCAAGTTGATCTAAACTGTAGAAACTAAAATCCCTTACCAGATTTAGTTTCTGAGAATGCGTATTCCCTAACTAAGCTCTAAAGAGTTCAGTCGGCTAAACTGATGTTTGCAACCCTATAGCCTGTGTACATGTCTCCCTCCACACGTCCGAGGACTTGGCGGTGTGAATAAGACGGCCCTATTGTGTATATAAAGATAATATATAAATATATTTAACAAGACCGTCCCTCAAATACTGTGAACTTTGGTGAGTGGAGTATACACTCCTGTTCTGACCCAAACTATGGCAGATCTCACTTCCATTCAACAGCTGGACATTGAGACACGGGAGGACTGAGAACGTCGCCTATGTTGGTATAGAGGCGGACGCCAGACAGCACCCTCAATCTGGTAGCAAAAAGACTCTGAATCATGCCCGTTTGAAACACCGTTAGGTGGGTATGATTCCTCAGGTATACTGTAAACCTGGACAAGGTTCTGGCTTTTTAAATTTATTCAAAATATAAAGACCCCAGAATTTATTAATATAATAATGTCGGAAAAAGGTGATCCCTCATGATGTAGAGAAAATCCCTCAACATAACGAACCACCCTTATGCCAATAAATTCACCCACCAGAGTTTCTATTACGCAAACCAGAGACCTTGACAGTCTGAGTAAAAAGTGAAAAGTCCCGTGCGCTCCGCAGGCACAGCTATTTATAACTAAAAATAACATTGCTGGCATCGCTAGAAGCATTAGACCTGCAAGCATCGATAGGATCATTAACCTCGCAGGCATTGCAGGTGCCCCCAGCATTGTCAGCATCGCTAGCATCGCTCAAACGTAACTACACCTTACGCCCATGCGTTTACGGTCGCGAATCGGTCTTCACGCTTTGGCTGATACGCTCTTATTGAAAGGAGTTGTACTCGTCGAGTAAACTATTCGATATGACCATATTTGGTATTGTTTCGGGATTGTTTACTAAATGTATTAATTCCTTTACTATATTATGTAATGTTCTGTTTTTATAATGATTTAGGTACTGATCTCTATTAATTTCTCTTAATAGATGTGTATATAACTAAGATTCATTTTTAATGAATTATTTATGACTACTTTATTAATCTTTCTTTAGCATTCAGGAAGGAAGGCGTTCATTGTAAGCATCCTTCTAGTTACATTCGCCCCCTCGAGGATTTGCCATGTAATTGCTAATGAGCCATTCATGAAGAATCCTCGAACTACTATTATGTTTATATAACTTACCATACCTTAGATTTGTCAGTGAACCTATTCTTCCCACCCCGTCCCCCCATTACCTTATCTTAAACGTGTATGTGTGTTTAAACCAATACTCATTGATTGTTAGTGACTCAGTATGAGATCCAGTCCTCTGAATTCCAATAATGATTCATGACAACCTTTTCCCCAAACCTTCTCCGTTTGCGCGAAGTACCAGGTTGTGAGGCTGATAGATTCTAATAATCCGAGTTTGTAGTATCATGTTGGATGTCTAGATCTGGCCGGGCATCTATCGATCCATGTCCACATTGCCCGGACGCATGATACCCCAAAAACTCCCCACGCAAATAGAAAAAATCCTTTATATAAGTACTAAGATGTTCATGCGCCATTAACCAGAATTCGAACCAAATTTCGATACTTTATCACCATTTTCAATCAAACTTTCTTGGAGCATGTCACATACTTGAATCAGATATTCGATTTCAGACTAATTTGAACACCAATTTATGAAATGTTCATTTATGAACTTAGTCAATCAACATTCGTCACTTCAATGCTCCGACCTTCCCATTCGTCATTTAAATGGCTGACAGAACATTAAAACTCAAAATGAGATTAACTATAATGGATAACAATATCCATAACCAACAATACCATTAATGAATCCCAACCCTGTTCCCTTATGAAACTACCTTTCAATTCAATTATTATAATAATAATGTACCATTGCTATTGACTATGTGTAATTTTTAGTGACATTGTATATTGTGAAATAAATCAATCAATCAATCAATCATTAATTTGAACACTTCATCACTAGTGCAGTAAATCAGTCTTACTTTGACATCAATAAATTTATTGCCATTCTACTAGATTCATAAAATTGCACTTTTACTAAAAATATAATAAAAAAAACCATATACATAAAAGAAAATAAAAATGTTAAATAATCTTCAGAAATGATTGCACTTTGACAAATCATTCCTATTTACCACCCTCCATCACACTCCGATAATTTTGTTCTCGAATGATCCTCTTCAAGATGTGGTGTGTATACACCCATAATTTTAGTCTTAGCTTCTGTATAGTACTAGTCTACAAAAACTACCCTTATATATAAATGGGTCGAATCGTATTACGATTTTAGCCTACTGATAAGATTTTGTTAGACTAGTTGTGTGTTCAGGTCCCCACAAAAAACTGACAATTCCAGGTTGATTACAATCCAACACTTGTCTACCTGCAACAATCCATTTTCACAAAAGAAAACCCCTTCCCCCCTGGTTTCATACATCACTAAACATTCATCATATCTCAGTAACTGTCCCACTCAATCAACATTGATCCATCCTCATTCTCCCATTCGCACGACTATTACAGGTAGCCAATGTCCTGATCTGTAATCCTTAGTGAATATAAATTATCACTGTTAAAATTAATCCAATAAACCATTTTGATCTATAAAATTACTACCAAATATTTACCCTTTTTGTCAACAATGAATGTCAACTATTGCAATAAACTGCGTTTCTATAATTATATACACATATTTATTACGGGCACAAAACCTGAGACTTTTATTTAAATTTTTCCTACCATATCAGAATCAATTTCTTTCTCTGCCTACAATAATTGCAAAATGTAACAAATATCAGCTATTTTCTAAATAAATTTTACTCAAAGAAATAATTTATAGTCATTTTTCAAAAACTAACCCATGAAATGCTTTATATACAAAGAATATATAAATTGTTCTATTCTATTTGTAACTATAATGTAACATAAATATACTGAATAAATGTAATAACAGAATTTAATTATTTCTTCATGCCGAAGAAACCAATGAGTGAACGATCACTCTATAACAATAATTATGTATTTATTTTTAAAAGTATTTACTATTAATTATTCTTTTACTTTTGTTACATTATTTTAATGTAACTGATTGTTGTCCAAGAGTAAATTGTACAAACAAAATATATTTATCTCTGAACACTACTCATCTTATGTTTTTCACCGCTTCTAAAATCCTATCTGTCTCTCTATTTCTAAAATGTGAACTTCAATATCGCTTTTAAATAACAAATACCCTTTTATATTTCAACAATAAACAAACCCGAGTATTAATTAAATGCTTTTTCCTTAGGTACTCCTTGACACGACCAATCTACCAAGAATGACATATAAATCCTTTAACTAACCCGAAATAGTAAAGAATTATTTACAAAAATATCAAATATAATTTTAGTACGAACACTCACCCCGTTCTATTATGTGGTAAATCCGGTAGAAATCATTAATTACATTAATATCACAACCCACAAACACTGAGTAACTGCAAGATTTGTACCTCTCTGTTCTCTGGACTTAAATCACTTTCTACCCCGAGATTACTTGATTACTTTATAGGCACTTGTAACGACTTTAATGCTAGCACTATGTATGGTAATTCTTTCAACGGTTAACTGATTAATTTGTTATTTATTCAATATAAATAAACACTGCTTTTGTTATATACTCGCGCTTCATTTCTACGTTAAGTTTCGTCACTATTTTGCTTGGAAAACATACCACATTAATAATTAACTGTCCTCATTCCAAATAAAAACATAAATTCCATTTTTCCGTATTTAAACTAAGCTTTTGTGGTATTTTTTTCTTGTGAAAAACTTTTTACGCGTATTCTCTAACTAAACTAAACTCAATGTCAAACTTCCAACGAAACTTCAAAGGTTGCGTTCAGAAATTTGTATCCTTTTATACACGCTAATTTCATTAAGCCTCCTCCAGACGATCCTGCAATACTGCATTTAATACTTGTGTATTTAATTACTCGAGACACTAAACCATACTTCCCAACGAAATATAGTAAATATTAGAAATTATCTTCATAAAATAATTAATTTATATCGGACAACCTCTACAGTATAATATTTTAATGTCTGGTATTAATTTCCAATTCCAAATTTTCGTGATATTCAACCCATTATTGCTATTTTGAGCCTAGTAACGCCACCTATCGACATACGATTTCTCTTAATTCTCTACCTCACTGTCCCCATCCGTCATTGAATAGTATATTAATAAGAGAGAGAGAGCGATATCCAACCATAAACTAACCATTTTTCTAAAACATTCTACAGTGATTCTTGAATTCATTACTACGTCATTGGTATTCGTAGATGAATAGGATAATAGAAAAGAGTGCAGAAAACACATATTTTATCTTTTTCTTTTCTGATGTGCTTCTCCACTTTTAATGCAATCTACATATCTTCTATTAGAAATTCCTGATCTCAATTGTTGTGATATCTGTTATCGAATAGAATAACTGTTATTATCCTAAACATATATAACTACCGCGACATCTGAGCGGCTACCGTAAACAAACGAAGTCTTCCCTCCCCGTCCCACCCATACGCAAACTTGCAAGCGCGACAGAGAGGGAAAACCCCGCCCGCTGCTGTTGAATGGAGTAATCTTTACGCGAAATAATCGAACCGATTTTTACGTAACTACTCGTTTTTATTTAATGATTTACCTATTTGTTTATTAAACATAATTTTGAATACGTCTATCTAAATTATACAATAATTCATAAATAATTTATTTAGTTAAAACTGACCATAGTCTATTTTTCATTCCCTATTTTCATTGGCAACACTAACCCATGTCGGGGCCTCTACCGCGAACTAGAATGTAATGGTTATATCCTTTTTGCCGCGAACAGCAAATGAAGTTCCCCCTCTCCGTCGCTCCCGCAAGCCCGCACACAAGCGAGACACAGAGGGAAAACCCCGCCCTCGGCCCGCGGCAGTCGCTCTGTGATTACAAAACTTTTTTGTTGACAGTTAAAATGTCGGCAAGTTTTGATAGTTTAATGCTCAAATTTCCCATTCTGTGGGATAGAAACGATTTTAATTACAGAAACAGAGCCCTAACCCAAAAAGCAAAACAGGAATTGCTTGATTTATGCAAATCTAATTCTCAAGCCGCCATAACTATGCAGTGGTTAAATTATAAGATAAAACTCTACCGAAACCGCATTTACCGCCGCCGGGTAAGTTAATTTCAACATATTTCTTTTGTTTATAAATACTTAGTGTATGTGTTAACGCGAAACAAGTTAAAGCTTATGATATTTAAGACTCGCGCAAATGACACTCATTACTAGTTTAATGTTTACATTAACAGCATTAAGATTGTTATTGTCAAAGAATATACCTGTTATTTGAGAGAGTCTTTACAAATTCACATTGTTGAATGCTACATAAATATGTTTAATTATTAAGGGTAATTTCTCTACTACAGCGCAATCACAACAAAATAACAATAACTGTGGATACCAATAATGCTGGTGCTATGAATAAAAACTCGTCAGACAACAACATTCCTGTTAGTTGCTCTTGGAAATTAATGAATATACTTCAAGACTTAGTAAACAATCAGATTTTGCTTTTCACATCATTATTAACTGCTAATTCATTTACTTTATATATTTTTTTAAAACCACTAACCCTATTTAATTTTATTCCCCTAGTCATTAAATGATGAAAATGATGGCATACAAGTACCATTCACCGATGACAATGTTGCAGTTGACGTGAACAACTCCTTGGGTCTCTCTGAGGATTTATTTTCTCAAGTAAAATTTTATTTCAACTATCATGGTATATCCTTATGTTTTGCTACTGTTAATTACTCAATCTTATTATTAGTTTCAGCTCAACTCTCCGGATTTGATTACTCTCCTTGAATTGGTATGTCAAATTAAATATCTTCTGATTATGTAGCTCTTTTTGGTTTCAATTTGTCACTGTAATTTTTCTTTTTTCAGACTCCCAATCCCGACATTTTCTGTCCATCATCGGTTATTTCACAAACATCTCCAACTATGAATGCCAATGGAAATTCTTCTGACATACCCATTACACAACCGCAGGAAGACGAAGCTCTTATGCAGACACTTATACCAGACATTGATACACTCACTCTCGATCTCTTGGTAATTATTCTCCAATAGAAATGTAATTTATTTTTTTCTCATTAATTCCTATAAATTTCACATTATACATTACTACTTCCAGCAGTTATTAAAGGAAACAGGACAAATATGTACTTATCTGAACTGTTGGTAAACCTGGTTGTTCTCTGTTTCCTATTATCATTTTTATTTTCTTTCGTTTCAGAATACTGTTGATTATTATGTTGCATAATTTGATGATTGAATATAAATTGGTGATTACCTAACTGGCTGCTTAATGAATTGATAGTTATTTCATTATCTAATTTGACTACGTTTTCGGAAACAGAAAAATGATATCTGGTTAAAATCCTATTTCTCCTTTAATTATCAGTCACAAATGTAAGTATATAATTGAATATGTTACTTTACAATTACTCTAACATTTTCATATGTCAGTTGAAGCTCCCTTTTGAAATGGATAACTTCTTCGCCGTTTACTTAATGTAAATATGTAAAATCTTATTTTATTTTAACAAACATACGACTGATTATTAGTAACGAGCGTGCCGTCTGCGTAAAATATAACTTTGGTACGCTGTTTGTTCAGATTTTTGCTTTTCTAAACTTTATTTAATGTTAATCTCTGACTTTTCCTGATTCCAGCTATCTTCAAATTGACTTTTCACGATCGGTGTGTCAAATGATTAACATCAGCACAAATTCTTTAGTCAAGGTGCTCGTAAGGTAATTTAAAGTTTTATATTTATAATTTATATGTTTAAATATTGAATATATTTTTTTTTTTTTTAAAATCCCCTACCAGGCCCTGCCGAGATCCGTTACCGCACCAGTAGTGTACCTATTCCTATTCAAGAACAGAATAACATTTTCTATTAACAATTTTAATTTCTCTCTCCATATTAATTTTTGATATTATACTTTTAACATCATTCATTTGTCTTATAACTATCCCTAGCTGGCTAAATATCAATTATTCTGTTCTATACATACATATTTACCACACTACTGATGCTCCTGGATGGGGGTGATCTCCCTAGCTAATTTTTTTCTCACTTTTTTTTTCTTTTATTTATTTATTTAACAATTTTCACAAAATACAACTTAATCTAATAATTGTCAAATCAATACAGTAAATAAAGTCTCAATACAAAAGTAGGCTTATTTTTGTTTATACGCGCATGCATA
This sequence comes from Epiblema foenella, assembly GCA_963556455.1. Lineage (NCBI taxonomy): Eukaryota > Metazoa > Arthropoda > Insecta > Lepidoptera > Tortricidae > Epiblema > Epiblema foenella. The sequence continues at coordinate 15,746,097 of OY747102.1, forward strand.
TATATTTACATATACCCAAGTAATGATACATCCTTGTCATTATATATCATAACTGAATCTTAATCATTGATTTTTCTTAATTTCAGCTTCGAGGTGTATGCTGACATGCAGACTGCTCTACATTACTCGTAACATTAATCGTAAGTTTATCAAAAAAATTAAGTTTTCTCAGCTAAGATAATAACTATTACCCTAGATTGACTAAATTTCTACTTAAAGAAAACTGATTTTATTAATCACAAATTAACACTCAAATTTTATGACAATGTTATACATCAAACAAATCTTCCTTTTCATTGAATCATTCTTGCCATTTTTATCTCAAAATCTTGTAAATTAACTATTTTAAATTACAAGGGAACATGTACTCAAAGCTTATTTATCTTTTATATACAATCAATTAAATCTACTTAATATTTTCTATGTATCATTATTAATTATAATTATTATTCTAATTTAATCAAATGTACCCCGAATCAGCTCCGCAATCAACCATTTTTATAATATCTAGACAAATGTATTGTGTTAAACTTTCCTCGAACTCTATTGGTATAAGGATCTATCAAAATATAAGCATTTTGATAAAGAACTGCTGCTATAACATAAGGACCCTCATAGATAGCTTCAAATTTTTTCGTAACCTTTTGTTGAGCATTCGATTTGTTCGCTTTTCTTATCTTAACCCAGTCCCCTATTTGATACTGAATTATTTTAAAGTGTTGATTGAATTTGGCTTGTCTATTTTCTGCCGCTTTCCTTAAATTTTCCCTTACTTTTATTCTAATATCCGTTATATTTTTAGTCATATGTTGTATCACTTCCTTATCAAACGATAATTGAGTAGGTTGTCCATACATTACTTCACAAGGGGTAAATCCCGTGCTGTCATGAAAGGTGTTATTATATAATTTTTCTATTTTAGGGAGTATATCGACCCAACTTACATGTCGTTTTTCACAATACGTCCTGAATAAAGTACCCATAATGCGATTAAATCTTTCAACTCCGTTCGGCCTTGGATTACGAACCGTGGTGTACATCGTTTTGACTCCATTATCCTTCATATATTCCTTCCATTGCTTACTGATGAATTGCGAACCATTATCTGTTAATATTGCTTTTGGGTGTATTATTCTAAAAAAATGTCTCATTTTTGCCACTACAGATGATGCTGATGCTTTGCGTAACGCGTAAACTTTAATGAATTTACTAAAGGAATCTTGAATTGCAAGAATATATGTCATCCCAAATCGCCCCGAAGGTAAAGGCCCATAAAGATCAGCCATAACCAAATCTCCAATATCTTTCGTTACTATCGATTGACATGGCCCTACATATTTTACATTATCGTTTTTGACCATTTGACATACATGACAAGTCCTAATCAGTTTTCTCACCTCTCGTGTTATTCCTTGCCAATAAAACCGATCTTTTATATATTTAATCACTTTGTACGCCCCCTGATGACCCATTTCCAAATGCACCTGATTTATTACATCATTTACTAACATTCTTGGTAAATATATAACCCTTTTTTGAGTGTCAATAGGAGTAAAATATAAAATTCCGTTTTCTAATGAGCACTTTTGTGTGATTCTTCCTATTTTATCTGTTAAATCATCATTTTCCAATCGTTGTATTATTTCTTGTATTTCTAAATCATCCTTTTGCAACTCCCTAATTTTTTTAAGATTATTAATTAACTCCCTGTTCACCTTAGTTTCAGTGTATAAAATTTCAGGCATCTGTACTTTATCTTCCTGCAAGAATTCAGTTTGAGGCGGATACCTCGATAAAATGTCTGCACCTATGTTTTCCTTGCCTTTGATGTGCTCTACTTTATATGTAAACTGTTCTAGATAATGAATCCAGCGAATTACTCTAGCATTATACAATTTCCAATTTTTTACAAAGGTCAATGCCTTGTGATCTGTCTGTATTATAACTTTTGATCCTCGTAGATATGTTTCAAACTTTTCTAGGCAACTAATTACAGCATAAAACTCTTTCTCGGTAGTGGTATAATTTAGTTGAGGTCCCTTCAATGATTTACTATGGAATCCTAATATTCTCATATTTTTGTCTTTATCTAATTGATATAATACCCCTGCTAACCCTATCCCAGAACAATCCGTTTGCAAATAATATGGTTCTTTGAAATCAGGATGTTGTAACTGAATCACATCAATAAAGCTCTTTTTAATTTTTTCGAAAGCTTCTTGCTCTTTTAATCCCCATCGCCATGAAATATTGTTTTTCAATAGATTACACAGAGGTTGTATGTTATTGTTATAATATGGAATAAACCTCCGGTAGAAGTTACACAAGCCAAGAAAAGCTCTTAATTGTTTAACCCTTTTTGGAACTGGGAAATCCTGAATAGCCTGAACTTTGTCCGTGTCAGTCTTTATTCCCTCTGTCGATATTACATATCCTAGCATTTTCACCTCCTTACACATGAATTTACATTTTTCTAAATTACATGTCAAACCTGCTTTTTCTAGTTTGTCCAATACTATGTCAATATGTTCTAAATGTTGTTCGAGTGATCCAGTGGTAATAATTGCCAAATCATCCAAGTAATTTACGCAAAACTCACGTACATCATAACCCAGTATTTTGTCCATCGCCCTACTAAAACTACCTACTGAAGTTTTAAGCCCTTGTGGTAATACGTTGTAGACATATGATTTGCCGTTGAAACTAAATCCGGTGTATTTTTTACTATCTTCGGATATAGGTATTTGGAAATAAGCATTATTAAGATCAATTACGCTTATGAAGTTTGCACCGTGGAAAGAATTTAAAACATCTAATTGCAAAGCGGGCTTCTCTGTTTCTGCGATCATGTATTTATTTATTTCTCTTGCGTCCAGTAAGATACGAATAGTGCCATCTTTTTTTAAGGTAAAAGTTAAAGGACTGCCATATTCTGTCTGAGATCTACTTATTATACCTTGGGTTTCCAATTCCAATATTTTATTCTCTACCTTACTCCTGTATGAATATGGTATTGGATAAGATCTTTTCACAATTGGTGAATGTTTTTCCATTTTAATAATATGCTGGTAACAATTGGCTCTCCCTAATTTTGTTTCAAACATTTTGTTATGTTTTGATAATAGCGACTCCAATAAATTCCTTTCATTTCCTTGTAAACTTATTCCAGTTTTGTATGAAGTTGAAATCTTTGATTCATGTATTTTTTCAACTAAGTGTTGATTTTCCCACTCAATTTCTTCCTCTCGTTTATGAAACGGTACACAGGCATGAATTCCCTGATGGTGAATATTCACTTTACAGTCACCCTTGTTTAGTTTAATCGACACCTCATGCTCCTTAAGCCAATCAAACCCTAATATTAAAGGGAAGCTCAAATTGGGGATTACTACAAAATTGACTTCCATTTTAATCTCCTTAATACACATAGGTAATAAAATCATATATTTTATGTCTTTACTTTTATGACCTGAAGCAGACTTGATTTGAAATGGTTTTATAGGCATAATAGGTGTATCGGGGTATTTTTGCTTTAATTCCTCCCATAATTCAAGAGAAATGCATGTAATGTCACTCCCCGTATCCAATAAAGCTACTATGTCATAATCTCTCACCCGAACAATAATTTCAGATTTAAATGAATTTTGCTCTAACCTCTCATTTTTTTCTTCAAATACCGATGTCACTACACTATCCCCTAATATATCAACTTGTTCTGCTTTTAATTTTAAGGCGTTTACCACATCACTAAGTCCTAATATAGTCACCTTTTCTAAACTACTATATCCCAACCCCTCACCTGATTTGCCATTAGCGACCATAATTTCTAATGGAACTCGCAACCCCCTATCATTTTTCCCTAATAACTGCCCAGGTACCCAATTCATCAAATTCATCATTCTTAAAATTTTGCCCCTATTGTCTAAAGCTGATCCGGGGTCCATTTGAACAGCCCTAACTAGTTTTCCGCTTCATCATCTTGAATCAACGTCGTTACATTCCCTTGTCCATTGGCTTCGGGACGCCGCCAGTTCTGATACATCTGATTTTTTCTTTTCTCCACAGGTTTCGCGGCGTTGCTGGCACTAGCTGCAGAACGAGGCTCCTGTTTATTGATCTCATCCATAGATCTCAAGAACTCGGCTGTTTCTAAGATGGTATTTGCTTTTGATGTTATAAATGCTTGTTGTATATAACGAGGAAAATGCCTTATGACGTCAGTTATTAATTGTTGTTCCGGTATAGTATAATTCAGCATTTTTGCCTGGCCTGCTATTTTTATAAAATAGTTATGCATCGAGGGTTCCTTTGATTTTTCCCATAACCCATGCACAATATTTCTTCTCAATTCGTTCTGCTCGAAATCACCCCAAAAAAACTTCAAAAAATCAACTTTAAAATCATCTATGCTTGACCATCGGTCTTTGTAAAACCGGGCCCAATCTCGAGCATTGCCTTCCAAACATTCCACAATTGAATCTAATTCTCGCCCCTCTGCGTCTATTTTTCGTAAATAAACCTCCATGTCTTCCAAAAAGGTGACGGGGTGCATTTGAATCTTCCCGAACTTGGGTCGTTCGTAGCTAACATTTTTGATATTGTAAATAATGCTTCTTTTTTCTTCCGTAGTTAATCCTTGCCGCACTGTGGTCTCGCTTCCAAACCCTGACTGAGACGCTGACTCGCCCCCTGTTTCTGGTCGCACCGCAGACTCGCCCCCTGTTTCTGGCCGCACCGCAGAGTCGCCCCCTAGACCTGGCTGCACCGCAGACTCGCCCCCTATTTCTGGCTGTGTTGTAGACCCGCCTCCTGCTTCAGTGTGGTTTCCCGAAGGTTCCCCCTGAGTAGAACTTATGACAGATTGTAGTTCCTCTCTAATTTGCCCCAACCCCTCCGTCATTCTCCTTTCTGTACGCTTCAACATATTAAAGAATAAACCTTTCGCAGGTCCAGTCTTTTTTGAGATTATCCTTGGAGATCGTTGTTTATCTGTCTTTGGTTCCGATGTAATATTTTTACGTGGTCGTGTAGGCATAGTCATGTTTTGTTCCTTTAATTTAGCTGACATTGTTCTTTTCCTCACTGGTCTACTCATCGTATGTATGTTTATTCGAAACTGCACCTTGAATGATTTATGAAAACATTAGTACCGTTTATTTATTCATTAACGTAATTTACTAAGCTATAACTGCATAAGTACTGTTGTTCCACAAATAATAGTGTATATATTGTTTCAGACGCAGATTACTAACTGATACTGAAATATTCAATACTGCTACTGCGCCAATCAGCCGACCCGATAAATGATCACTGCAGTCCTCAATCGCATATTAATACATGAATTTGTTATGTTACCTAAATCGTAATAATAAATCATAATCTCTTTTGTATTATTTCCTAGTCAAAAGGTCCAGGTCAAGATTTGCTCACATTCCGTTCTCACGACAGCAAAATGTTGCCAAAGGCAACCATAACCTATTCTGAGACATGCTCCAATCTAAGGTCACGGCCACCAAAATGTAACTTCCCCCCCCTTTTTAAACTAACTACCCCCCACTCCTACTCAAACATGTCTCAGACCCATATAATAAATAATTAAATGTAAAACATAATTAATTTGGCCAAGTGATCGTCTAGTATTAAACCTACGTTGTGTACCGAAATAGCCCTAGTTCTTTAATGTGAAACAAATCTGACCTGGACTCTTCACTAACTAATCTAAACCCAACAAAGTCTATTAATATTTCTACCGAACCTACCAATTTTCCTACCAATCGCAACCTTTCCTACCATTTCTACTAAAATTCTCAAATCTTCACAACAGCTACCCTAATGCATTTTATCTACATTTTGTTTTTTAATCTTATAATAATAATAATGGTGATGGTACTAAATCTCCCCACGACAACCTTTAAAATTGTAATACTTTAGTTCTAGGTTTTTATTGAGATAAATTAATGGGATTTAAATTGGGATTAAATAAGTTATAATGATATTTAGCCTAAGTAAGTATGTCAAGCTGAACGTACGTATGTCTCGAACCTAGTATACAGAGATGTGCTAGCCCTATCATATTAGGATCATTTTGCAGGTTTGTAGGGATTAAGAATTATTTTGTTATTGGTTTTAGGCCGGGCCCCTCCATCCGCCCGAGAGATTGCTATCTCTCTCCGTTATTAAACAGAGACCAGTGGCTCTCGACCCTTACTGGACAAGCCTCCTCCAATATTTTTCTAACACTTCGGAGTGTAAAGACAAATGTTAAAATGACAAATTACTAATATTATGGGAGAGCCATGCCAGGTTCATCCAACCGCGTGGTCCCAGGACGCAACGAGCAAACAACCCTTTGTAGCTCTCGGGCTTAAAAGAAGACCATACAATTATAATAATTGAGTCTACTAGTATTTCGAAATTCGCGATGAAAGATAAGGTGAAATACTGCAAGACCTTATCTTTGGACATAAAGAGTAGTGGACCGCTCAGCCTGCCACTAAATCAGAACATCCCCATCTTTCTGGAGAAAGTCCTGCCATCCTATTGATAACTGAAAATGTTATACCTTCCTAAAACGTCTACCCATAGTTACATATCATTCACGAAACTTTGTACCATTTATTTTAATTGTTATTAAATTAAATACCCGATACCATCTCAGATAGTGATAGTATTTTCTAGTTATTTATTTCACCGAATATACACGCACACCAATTTAAGTAAATGAACACTAAGTCTTGCTTCTTAATTGCTAATTGCCAGCGTAGAACCAAGGTAAAACGGACTAAACACTCAATCAATTTCCTATTACTGTGAACCATTCTTAATGAATCCTAAACACCTAAGTAGTAGTACCCAGAAATAACAGAATCAACCAAGTACTCGAACCCTAGGCACCTAGGTTATATCTAGTAATGCCTATGACCTAACCACGTAAGCTAACCTGATAATCTAGATCACCTTTAGTAATCAAATTATCAATTACCCCCTTTAACTAGATAAAATGAATTAAACCTCAAATTATAAACCTGCTTCCCCTAATTCAGTGTATGAAGTTAACCTATCGTTATCCCAAGTTGATCTAAACTGTAGAAACTAAAATCCCTTACCAGATTTAGTTTCTGAGAATGCGTATTCCCTAACTAAGCTCTAAAGAGTTCAGTCGGCTAAACTGATGTTTGCAACCCTATAGCCTGTGTACATGTCTCCCTCCACACGTCCGAGGACTTGGCGGTGTGAATAAGACGGCCCTATTGTGTATATAAAGATAATATATAAATATATTTAACAAGACCGTCCCTCAAATACTGTGAACTTTGGTGAGTGGAGTATACACTCCTGTTCTGACCCAAACTATGGCAGATCTCACTTCCATTCAACAGCTGGACATTGAGACACGGGAGGACTGAGAACGTCGCCTATGTTGGTATAGAGGCGGACGCCAGACAGCACCCTCAATCTGGTAGCAAAAAGACTCTGAATCATGCCCGTTTGAAACACCGTTAGGTGGGTATGATTCCTCAGGTATACTGTAAACCTGGACAAGGTTCTGGCTTTTTAAATTTATTCAAAATATAAAGACCCCAGAATTTATTAATATAATAATGTCGGAAAAAGGTGATCCCTCATGATGTAGAGAAAATCCCTCAACATAACGAACCACCCTTATGCCAATAAATTCACCCACCAGAGTTTCTATTACGCAAACCAGAGACCTTGACAGTCTGAGTAAAAAGTGAAAAGTCCCGTGCGCTCCGCAGGCACAGCTATTTATAACTAAAAATAACATTGCTGGCATCGCTAGAAGCATTAGACCTGCAAGCATCGATAGGATCATTAACCTCGCAGGCATTGCAGGTGCCCCCAGCATTGTCAGCATCGCTAGCATCGCTCAAACGTAACTACACCTTACGCCCATGCGTTTACGGTCGCGAATCGGTCTTCACGCTTTGGCTGATACGCTCTTATTGAAAGGAGTTGTACTCGTCGAGTAAACTATTCGATATGACCATATTTGGTATTGTTTCGGGATTGTTTACTAAATGTATTAATTCCTTTACTATATTATGTAATGTTCTGTTTTTATAATGATTTAGGTACTGATCTCTATTAATTTCTCTTAATAGATGTGTATATAACTAAGATTCATTTTTAATGAATTATTTATGACTACTTTATTAATCTTTCTTTAGCATTCAGGAAGGAAGGCGTTCATTGTAAGCATCCTTCTAGTTACAAAATCCACAAAATGATCTTGCTTTAAACTAAATATTGTTATCACCGGAACTCCAGTGGGCTACCTGTTTCTTGATATGTCCAACGCATTCGATACAGTATGTCACAAACGCTTTCCGGACAAAATAGATAAATACGGGATACGTGGACCAGCTGACTCCTGGATTGAGAGAGCTACCTGTATAACAGAGAACAAACTACACAAATCGATAGGATCATAAACAACAGATTTTCCAAGTTCAATTCGAGCTATAATATAAACAAATACGGAGTACCGCAAGGCAGCATCCTGTGACCCCTTTTATTTCTACTTTATGCAAACGACTTGCCTAACTCAACGAAACATGAATGCACTATAATTGCTGACGATACGACAATAATAGTTAATGGTAGAGAGATATAAATAACTTCCAGGATGATATCAACACAGCTTTGAGAGACGTTATTAACTGGCTTGAATTAACAAGCATCGAATAAATCTAGATAAAACAAAATGTATGTTATTTAAATCGTATAAGAAGACGTATCGTAAGTCTAAGATTATCTAAGTTAAGATTAGTCATGAAATCTATAATATTGAAGAAGTGAACAGCATCGTCTTTCTCGGTGTAGCTCTTGATACCTATTGTACCTGGAAGGAAAATATAAGTAGACACCGTTTGTAGTAAAATAAATAAATTTATTTTTCCATTCTGGCGCCTGAAGCAGGCAGTGTGATTCAATACCGTTTTAGTAACATACCATGGTTATATTATGTCTATAATTAGATTCGGTATAATCACGCGGGTAATTCTGTTGATGCTGACCGTGTATTTATCGTTCAAAAAAACCCTTTGCGGAATACATAGACGAGAATCGTGTAAATCTTTCTTTATAAAACTAAAGCTTCTAACTATGCCATGCCTTTACCTTTAAGAAATGGGCGGATCAACAATTTTCTGTCAAATCGTGTCCGAGCCACTTCGGTTAAATTTATAGCTAATTTCTTATCTGTTAACGACTTTTAAGTACATGATCAAATTTTCAGACCTCACTATGATTGTTTGTTAATGTTTATTAAAATTAAATTATCATTTTATCAGGTAAATAATTCGTGACCCAGATGACAAAATAATACTACTAATAAACTAAATAATACTGTTTCCAAAGTATACCAATTGATATCCGGTAAAAAAATATCTTGCCGTGCTACTTTTTAACCGACCTCAAAAAAGGAGGAGATTCTCAATTCGCCTGTATGTTTTTTTATTGTATGTTTGGTACGCGATTACTCCGTCATTTATGAACAGATTGGGAAAAATATTTTTTTGTTTGAAAGCATGTGCTTTCAGATTGGTCCCGTTGTTATGAATGTTCACTTCTGAAGATGGGAACCATGAGGAATGAATTCCTCTAACATTCTAGGGAAACATATAGCGGTACCAGTATTTTCGGTAACAAATCGAGTATTCGCATTCAGAAAGTAGCATTTGGTGTACAGGAATTGATGAAGAAGACCACGGATGGTCATGCAAAACTCCTAGTGTTTCATGGTTAGCGCTAAGATACTGAAGCGAATATGACGAAGCCAATTAAAATGGTCCTGATGTAATATTACTATCAACCTGATCTGGTAATTGTAGCCGGAAGGTAGACAACGGAACTCCGTAACTAAACGGTGTAGCTTAGCCGTGTTTGAGCTTATTGGTATTGTCATGAGATGCACCCTGGTGATGACTCACAACAATGGGACTGAAATAATAAAATATATAAAAAATAAAAATGGCTTTTCGGTGTTTTCCGCTCTCGGAGTGGCTTGGCGAAGTAGGTATTAAATTGAAGTAGGTTTTTTTTCAAGTGTAAGAGATTATCATTTTACTTGTCAGTTAGAACACATTCCCATACATTTATATTTTGATAAATGTGCGCGCAATTATCTATTTTAGGTACAGAAATTATTTTTCTGGTAGATAGGTACTCGTCCTTACCTCCACACAAAAACGACTGTCTGCTGAGTCCAAGGTACAGAATACGGCTAAGTGCGAGGCAGACAGCCAATTCATGCTCAGTCCAATATGAAAAGGATCTGTAAATTATATGATCGCTTCCGCTTTTGCCAAAAATTTGAATTGGCTCGGTCATTTCGGCCGTGACTCAACGAGTGAGAACATGTTGTTGTTGAATCTTGATCAGTTTATTGTTTTCTATAGTAATTGAATACTTACTAGACTCTTAGGTCTATAATGTCTCGGATACAAGTTTTTGGAGTTTATTGGGGTTTACTCCTTAAGAATCAATTTTCATATAAAAGCGCGGGGTATGAAAATGTATGGGGTATAAAATCAAACGTAATCTGCCTTGCTAATTTAAAAAGTCGTATCTCAGTATACGATCAGGGTATAGATCCGACTTCTTAATTTAGCACGTTATGAGTTATGCGTGTTAGGAGTCTGTGGTGTCTTGCGCAGCTCTCAGTTGTTCAATTGTCAAGTGTGTCTCTGTCAAAATCGAAAATAATAAAGAAACGTATAAATATTTTATAATGTGTTATTTAATTGGTATAAAGTTAGTGAAATATTCACTCAGAGTCCAAAACCGTGCAAACCTTGGACACATTGGTTAGGTATGGAGAATTTGACAAAACTGCAGATTGGTTTGCTAGAGTGAAAATCTAATTGGGATACATGGAAATACAAAGCCGTAAGTCTGCTACGAATACTAACGGTCCGGCACGCGCTAGGAATAGTAGAAAGCTTGACTCTGAAATCCTCAGCACCCGCCCCTGGCTCATTAAGGCCGGGTTTGATAAAGATCAGTTAGCCTAAAACCGAGCCTAAGAGGTTCATAAAAATGACGCTTAGTTATACAAAACACAGTATAATATATAGTTGTTACATAAAATTCTATACTCTGAAAGCCAGTCTTTACTAGCTAACCGATTTCAATTAGCTAAGATTTCAGGGTTTACTGGAAATAGCTTACAAAGTCAAAAATGCTTTAATACTCCGTAATTCCGTACACTTACCTTAGTGTGTTTATTTTTAGCGCTCAAAATCGCGCGACTGAATGAACAGTTAGCTTCGGCGAAGAAAGATTTCATGAATGAGGCCAAAATGAATTTGTCACTGAAAAATACGCTGAAGAAAATTTCCAAGACCCGAATAAATTGAAGTTAAATGTAAAAGTGAGTTCCTCGAATACCGTACCTATCTGCTTCATTTGGCAACGAATTAACAAACATTCTCTTAAACTATACAGTTTAAGTAAAAAGTTTTAATTCATTTTCAAACATACTACGTTTTATAATAATAATAATATGTTTATTTACGACCAACGTGGATCATTGTGTTAGTAACAGTTTATTAAATTATATTATAGTGGTGCTAGTAACAATTCAAGTGCTTAAATTTGGTACTTATATATATATACTTATTTATTTCTGCGCATATGAGTCATGCAGCAGTTATTCAAATAGAGGCCATCAAACCTCCCCGCAAACATGGCCAGAATGCTGTTGGAGCTAGCCCGCACCCTGCGCACCAGGTGTGGCCACCATGTGGCTCGCTTGCGCATCGTGGCGTAGAAGCAGTCTACCCGCGCCCCCGCGAACATCCTTGACGCGCTACAATATTTCGGCTGCCCCATCAGCATCCTGAAAGCGTTATTGTACTGCACGCGCAGAGCGCTGTATCGTCTATGAGTATATTTATAACACATTTTATGGGTCGGTTGTTTCAAATCGTCGGTAATCGTAAGTTAACCCCCTAAAATGTGGTTATACGAAATGTTAGCAGATTTTTATGGTATGACAGCTAGGGCATGCAATATCGGACGGTTTTTCAATTCCGGAATTGTTTTCAATATTGTTCCCAATTCCGGAATTCCGGAACTGGTTCCGGAATTGGGATTTAGTTTTTTTACCTAAATGGATGTCACAAAAATGTACTAAAAATATGAATGATTATCGTTTTTACCACATAACATCTAAAGCACACAAGACAGGCGACGTGGTGATGTTCTTCAAGAATGGTGACAACACCGTACCGAACAAATACCGAACCATCACGCTTTTGAACCATGTCTACAAGCTGTTTTCAATAGTCATTACGAGCCATCTCGCACGCAGACTAGGTGAATTCCAGCCTCCCGAAAAAGCCGGTTTCCGAAGAGACTTTAGTACTATAGACCACAAACGACATCTATAAGTTCCTTTAAGTTATACAGAAGACTAAAGAGTACCACTTGCATCTGTATTGAGAGCTTGTGGATTATGAGAACACCATTGATTCGATCGAAACCTGGGTGATAACGAGGGTCTTTGACCAGCGTGTGTTGCCAGTGATGACATATGGCACTTAAACGTGGTCGCTCACCATGGGCCTCATAAGAAGGGTCAGAAAGTGACTTTGAGAGTGGGGAAAGCTCGCGGGAGTCCGATGGATGCGCGTAGGACTGGGCTTTGTGTTGTAGCACTCTTTAGGGAGGCCTATGTCCAGCAGTGGACATCTTTCGGCTGATATGATGATCTTCACGAAAATGAAATTCTGAAAACTGTAATCAATGTATTCCTTGGTTGAATGGATAATGCTGCCGGTTGGAGATGAACCTCCTCAAAAAGAAGTCTCGTTCGTTATCGCACTGACGCCAACCTCAACAACTGGCCAGGTTCAAAGCGCGCATACAAGTGTCATATGCGCTCATAAGTGTGATGGTGTACGCAGATGACTTTTGCTTCCTTGCGGAATGTCTAGACCACTTTCAGCAGCTTGTGACTGAATTTCACGAGTCTTGCTCTAAGTTGGGTTTTCACTTGGATAACATAAAGGATGGCAGGATCAAATGGCTAATGAACGCATCTTTTACTCGGATTTAGAGGAGAGTAAGCGGAAGCTAGGTGGACAACTGCCTAAGCATATAAGTATGTGATTTATTAAGTGTCACGTAAAATCGTAATATTTACCCTTTCTTGTGGGAGAAGAAGCCAACTACCCACCGCCGTTGTGAAAAAAACACTGACAACAATGACCCATGTCGACGTACATAGCGGGACGGTGAAAGAGATGAGCTTAAATTGCGACCACCAGCGGCGAAGCGGATCAGCTACAATTATGTCAATGGTGTGCTCACGTACCCACTGGTCCCTGTTGGAAAACATTGAGAACAAAAGAGGAAAGATGTTTGGGCACCTGTTACGATACGAAGAATTCATAAAAAATATTTTGAAAGGCAAAGTAGAAAGAAGGTGGAAGAGAGGGAGACCAAAGAAGAACTTACCTGAACCAACTTCAGAAAAAGTAAACTTCGAGTCGAAACGAAAGGCTCAAGAAAGAGACATATGGAAAATGCTCTACCGTCATTACACCGGCTCTTAAATTAATTATGATGAATGTTTGAACAAGTACGAATTAAGAAGACTCACTGAGAAGGATGCCAAGGTAAATTCAAAAAATGTATAATGGGTTGTGCTCCGAAGAACTGTTGAATATGATGCCTACGGCCACTTTCTACCATCGCACCGCTCGCCGTCGGCAGGGCATTCAACCTCGCACCTTAGAACCGAAATGGTCGCGTACGGTAGGTACGGTTTCAGAGGAATTTCCTCCCTTGGACGCCCCGGTTGTGGAATGAGTTCCCTGCCTAGGTTTTCCCGCGGGACTACAGTATGAGGTTCTTCAAGAAAGGAGTGTTAAAATTTTTAAAGGGTCGGCAGCGTGCATGTGACACCCCTGGAGTTGCAAGCGTCCATAGGCTGCGGTGACCGCTTACCATCAGGCGGGCTGCACGCTTGTTGGCTACCGACGTGATATAAAAAAAACGAGATAGGATAGATACAAAGGTTAGGTACCTTAGTATGAATCTTTAATCGAACTCCGACACCTACGTTCATAAACTATTTACACTTATGTATAAAGACTATAAAGTAAGTACCTACCAGTGGCGGCGCGTCCATACAACTCGATTCCCACCGGCTTACCTAATTTTCAGCCAGTCCTGTTCCCTTACTACGGCTCGTGAAGAATAAGAAAGGCAAATTATTTCCGGCTTCCCTATTAATATTTTTGACGCGCCGCCACTGGTACCTACACTTATGTATTTACACTAACGGATGTAAATTTACCTTTTTTCTGCGAATAAACTATTATTATTATAACTATGCAGAACCAAAAAAAACATATATTGATTGTGCTACAGACAAAAAGACCCCAACAATTTCTATAGGTACCTAATAGGTTTCTTGCTATGACTCCTACGGCGTTCGAGCGCGTCTCTGTTGCGCCGCGCCGCCAATTGACCCGATATCGCCAATTCATTGACTGGGTCAGCCGCTAATGGACTTTATCTGCCTCGATGGACGTTCCACAACATCTCATAAACACCTTAACAAAGACTTGTTTACGAATGCATCTCGATCTGTATAAATGTACAGCCGATCAATTTAAAGTTATAGTAGTAGTTAGTTTAGTAGCCTTCTAAGTCTAATTAAAAAAACCGGCTAAGTACGTATCGGATCATGCACAATGAAGGGTTCCATACCAACACCTACTAGTCCACATTTAAAACGACTATCCAATACATTGAATCTAAAAAGGTCGTATGTTTATAGAGAACTCACGGCACTTACCACCTTTTGTTTGGCCAAAACAGTTTTATAGCGAAAACTCAAAAACCGTAAAACGTATTTTGTTCAAACCAAAAATCGTTGAAAGTATTTATTAATGCACACCACCTCAATTTTTTTAGAATTTTAATCTTCATAGTTTGAAAATTAGAGGAGTGTGTCCCACTTTTTATGACTTTGACAGCTAATATCTCACCAACGGTTGACTACGTGCGTTGAATTTTTTTTTCATCCACCGGTTACATGTATGGATTGCCCCCCCCCCCCCCCCCCCCCCTAATCTATACATATAAAAGAAGTCCTCACTGACTGACTGACTGACTGACTGACTGACTGACTCATCAAATCACAGTCGAAACTGCTCGCGCTAGAGTGTTGATTTTTGCACAGTCGATTACGTAGGCTAAGGATAAGAAAGCATATTTAGAAATTCATCCCATAGGGATGAAAGTTTGTATGAAAACACGTATTTATTGAAGCGAGAGATTTGAAGCTTTGTATAAAGACTCTCTGCTTAAATATATTAATGACGTAGTTCAGCGTTTTTCTAAATTGCTCCCCTGAAGGAGTGAAAAGGGGGTTCAAACTTTGTACGGGGAGCCAATCTTTTTTGAAGCGAGAGATTTGAAACTTCGTAAATAGACTCTCTGTTTAAATACAACAAAACACAGTTCAGCGTTTTACGAAATTGCTCCCCTAAAGGGGTGAAAATGGGGTTCCAAGTTTGTACGGGGAGCAAATCTTTTTTGAAGTGAGTTTTGAAAGTTCGTAAATAGACTGTTTAAATACAACGAAATGTATTTCAGCGTTTTTCGAAATGGCTCCCCTAAAGGGGTGAAAGGGGGGTTCCAAGTTTGTGCGGGGAGCAAATCGTTACTTATCTTAAAACTCGATATGGGTGTCATCTTGGAGGTTCCTCGGGGTGCCGATTACGAAAATGACATCCATTTTCAAATCCAAGATGGCGAATATTTATCTTTTTCTTTTGAGTAATTTTTCACAAAAGATTAACAGCATTAGACAACTGACAGAAAAAAATAGACCTCATTTATATCTTTGTTACCATCTAAAATCTACGCGGGCGGTCGCGGGCAGCCGCTAGTTAAATATATTATTGTAATTTCACATCACTTTTATGTAGCGGTTTATACCAATTTTCTTAATTGTAGTGCTTTTAGCCTCCGTGTAAAATCGGCTGTAACATAGGGCTTATCCAGAAATCAGGCGAGGTTTTTTGGCCACTTTTAGACCCCTCCTACATAAATAAGGAAAGCATATCAGAAACTAGAACGAACAATTAGTAAACCGTGTCAGATAGGCTACCTAGATGATAAACAGCATTTTGTTTTCATTTAGATGAAACATTCCTTATTGTAGACGGAAACCAATATTTTCACAATCCATATGAAAACTTTCATTATTTAATCAACATGTTCTGAAAGCTTATCTATTTAGGCCCTTTCCTGTTTGAATTTACATGTATCTTAACATTTTTTCAGTGTTATCTAGAAGGACTATTGCGACCTATTGTCATAAATTTTGAATGTAATTTTTGGAATTTGTATTAAGAAATATCGTTTCAAACATCACTCCAAAACTACCATTTTCAAACTAAATACGGCTTTTTTTCGCTTAAATTGTACTACGCACAATAAAGTCAAAAATTGGCTCTGTTACTATATAAAACTTTTATAAAGTGTTCGACGTCATCGTATCCTTTAATTACTATTGGTATTATAAATACTTTTGTCATAATTTGAAATGTTTGAAATAAAAACATTTTAAAACTTATAAGGCCTCTTAATTATCAGACGAAATAGGGATGACGATTCATGTTACAATTTATAACATAGTGTAGCTATATGTTGATGAAACAATAGTAACTTAGAGAAATTAATTAAAATCATAAAAATACATGCAACTATTCGTAAACGTTGTTTTTTGTTTTTAAGTTAACAATATAATCCCATATTTCAATAAAAAGACATTGTATGGCATCTATCTATGTACATAAACGCAATATTTCACGACAAATTTCTCTTTTTTCCCATACAACGGTAGTACGTGGCCACGCAGGCGTGACGCTGACGTCACAACTACTTAATCTTGGAATAAGCTCTATTATTGTTTGGTCGAACTGATACTTAGTCGTCTGCTTGACAAATTTCGCACAGAAATACAGCATAACCTTATTGTCCGCGTGGGCTGGCGGAAGCTGAGACTGGTCTCGGAAATTGCAGAGGATGCGCTCCTGCAGACGGCATTGAGCCCCAATCAGGTGCCGCTAAATGGCAAACGGGATCTTGCGATGCGCAGTTTGCAAACCGCCTTTTTCTTTCTACTGTTAAAAATTGTAGTTTATAAGTGTAAACTCTATCCCTGTAACTCTTAGTTTCCCATTTCCTCTCACTGACCCGTTTACAACCCCTGTATACATATGTATTTGCACGATTTTTAACTCCACGCAGTTGTAATTTGTAACGCCGACCTAGTTTCCGTATCCATGACAACGATGAACTGTAGGAAATGACAGTGTCGAATTTGAATCTGTAGTTGTTTAGGATAGTTTTGCATATTTGATTTTCGGTATACGTAATACTATTTTAGGGAAGTATTATATGAGTTTGTTTAATCGAAGATGGCGACAATAGTTCCACCGCCGAATCTTTCGGCTCGCTTTTTCTACGGTCTACGGACGGATATTCAGTAAGTGGCGTGTTTATTGCAAGTAAATGCTGTAATTTTCTTTGGTTTAGTTGATGAAGATTAGTTATGGTGTCGGTATAATGAAGCCAATTTAGTAATAACTGCACCTTGTACTATGTTACAACTAGTGCGATTATTTGACAGATATAATGCACATTACGTAACGGAGTCAGATATAATCTATCCAGCTGGCGGCGTCATAGTCATATACAACCATCTCCAGAAGAAACAGAAGTTTATTAGACTTCAGGATAAGCACAAACCTATCAAGTCGATAGTATTAGCTCCTAACAGGTATGGATTTTGTTTTTATAGAAGAAACTCACAAGCGCGTTGGCAAGTTGTCGGCCAAGGATTCGTTGTGTTGACATCTTAAGATAAATAAATGCAGGTCGCTTTCTCTTAACACAACGCATCCTCGGGGTGGCAACCTAAATTCTGACTACCAGGATCACTACACCACATACTTACCGAGCAATTAGCTTGGAATGTTACCTTGCGCTAGTGATGTTAATAAATTAACCCCGGGGGGTTTTCCAGGCGATGGCTTGCGCTTAACGAGATAGCTGAAGAGGGACAGAAACCTATTATTACCATATATGACCTGACGACATGCAAACGCCGCAAAATACTGACAGTTCCGTTCGAAAATTCCACTGCGCGGGAATTCGCTTGCGTACAGTTTACCTTCGACTCCAAGTACCTTGTAGCTATAACCGGAGAACCTGACTGGTATTTGTACTATTATAATTGGGACAAGGGAAAAGTGGAGAGCCATGCAAAAGCACAAAATCCAAGCGGGCAAGGGACTGTCGAGAGTGTAAGTTATTTTCAATTTTTTTTATAATAATATACATTTATGTCGATTTTCTATGACTAAACTTTGGCACCTTTAGTAAAGGAATGTAAGCTAATGGATTACATTCATTTGTTCCAAAAAAAGTGTGTAGGTACGAGTATTAACAATAATTGTATACCTTGTTGATGGTCCGTTGTTAAAGTATCAGATATTTAAAGGTGCTTAATTTGACACATAGGTACTTATGATTCGCATTCCAAATTATTAGAACGTGTTTCGAGCGCTCGTACTTCGTGCCGGCACGTAGCTCGACGTGTGTGGAAGCGATCGCAAAACGTTTATTCGCATTGTCCCTATAACGTTAGTTTGTGAATGTAGATTTACAATGAATTCATGTAAATATAGTAGATTGTTAACCTAGGGTTGAAAGCCACCCATTCCAACGAGACATTTTAATAGTTCGAGGCTGAAATGGGTGGCTTCCACTCAAGTTAAACACTCTACTTTTCATTTCGAATATAAGGAAAGTAAACAAAAAACCATCAAATAAAACACAAACAAAATTTATTTAAAAAAGTTGCACTAGTCAAGGTTAGCTGGTGCTGTATTACATTTTAGTTTTTTTACTTAAAATTAATAGTGAAGTTGGAACAGTTTGTGAATGTTAGGGAAAGGTTTTTTCCAGGAATGTTTACATTAGATATCTTTTTGGAAAGGCGAGCATCATGTAAAGGCTCCGTAAACGTTGGAGATGTCCTCATCTCATTGGTAGAAGAAGACACCGGCAGGTCATCGACAGAAATATTCATCTCTTCAACACCGAGATCTGGATTATGAATTGCTGAATCTTTCGAAGATCCTGGCTTAGGAGAATTGTTACTACAGTGCAAATGTATGGCGTTTGTAATTTTGCTCGATATTTTTGTCTTATTCGGCAACAGTACTCGATTTCCATCCTCCATGCCGTTTGAGCATAGACAAATCTCTTCCAGCGTCTGCTAAAAGTGTTGCAGACGCTCTACGGAAGCAATGCCCAGAGTAAAGATCGGCATTTGACAAGTTTAAATATGTTGCTATTAGTTTCGGCATGCTTGCGATTGTATTTTTTCCGATCACCTGTCTAAAACATTTGCCTCGTTGGTATTTTAGGAAAAAACGATTGGTTTCAATATTTTCAGGGCGTATTCCCTGGTACTTCCGCACTATGTGCGTAAATTCTTCCCGGACTACAAATGTACGATCAATTTTCGTTTTAGTATTCGGTAATTTTACTAGTAATAATTGGCCGTGTATTTCTACGTTTTCCAATGTAATGTTTGCAAGCTCAACACCTCTGCATGCGCCGCTTATACCGAAAATTAGTACCACCTGTAAAAAATAATATAAAATTATCCAAGAAATTCATACATTGGTCACCGATGTACACAATAGGTAGGTAGGTACTATAAAAATGATATTTTTGCGTACCTTAACTGCCAAATATATGTCGTCTGGGGCTTGGTTTAGGAAGGAAGAAACACGCTTTCTGACAACGATTTAACTTTTTGTCAGACCGCCACTTTATAAAATCGTTCTACGATTTTAAGTATCTCTCCTTTGAAACTGCCGGTAAAAGATTTCCCAAAACAGCCTCAGCCTCTTGTCTTATTATATCCGGCGTTAAATCCATATCTGAATCGCTAGCTGAACTCATTTTCACAGAAAACAATTACTAGTAAGTTTATTAACTACGTTTTCACTTATCGCGCTTTCCCGCCTATTTTACTTTTTTACGCACAACTTTTTTTCAAGCGCCTGATATCGGCGGTGTTTCATCGGTGTTTTAAGTAAATGATAAATTACATTTTTTTTGTAAATCATGTAAAATTCTCAGTAATGAATGTTATTTAAACTAAATAATAGTGTAAATGATTATCTTGTTCAAATTGTATTAAAACATTTTTTGTATTAAGTGACATCCTATTCAACCCATTATAAAAGCGTTTGTGTAATTGTGTATGGACCATTGCAGCGGGAAAATTTTAACTGACGTTGATAATGTTAGTGTATGGACCATTTCAAGTGGTGTTATGTTGAAAAATACCGATTAATATCATATTTTAATAATTTAGATTGTTTAATTTACTTAATTCTCACTATAATTTGACAAAATAACTCGTTATAATTTTCAACAAACTTAAAACATCAATACATTTTGTTGGGTATATGGCTGTATAGATTTCTGCCATTGCTCTTTTTTTATTATTTATCAACCCTATGGGCGATATGACCCCGCATCTGAGGTCAAATATGACCTACTTTCAGAGTATGAGAAATGAAAAGTTTATTTCTTAGGTACAATGCAACCCTGCCGATGCAACGCTAGTGGTAATCACGGGGCCATACACGTTTCGTATTATGAATGTATCGGAAACCGTCTGGAGGCAATGGGGCTGGTGTAAAGCTGAAAACGTAAGTGTTTGATTGTCTAAGTCCAGATTGAACTTTATCCTTGCATCGATGTATGTGACGTAGCCTCCGTAACGGGCAAAGGTTATATTGCTGAATTAGTTCGTACGTCTAGATCAGCCGTTCTTAACCTTCTATCATTACCCACATGCTCTATCGATCTTTGTATTATTACCGCATTTAAAAACACTTATTTTCTTCCATGCACAAGAAAAATGAAAGGTGCGTTCCATAAAAACCGTCATTTTACCCCTTTAATAGATAGTGCCCCCCTCGAGGTTCGGAACTACTGGTCTAGATCAACCTAAGTCAATTCCCGCACCTTTCCACGGACCATTGCTAATTCAATGTCCGCACGTCTAGATCAACATCACGAGTTCCATGTGGCTGACGCCGGACCGCATCATGTTCGGGACTGACAACGGCATCATCATGATGGTGGAGAACGGGGAACTGAGACAGAACTGCGTGTTTAATGCACTAGATGTTATAGAAATGTCTCTGAAGAAAGTTGAAGCTGAGTAAGTAGACGACATTGGCAGTCCTGTTGGGTTTTTTCTCCATGGTCTAGCTAAATCAACATCACGAGCTGCATGCGGTCTACACCGGACCGCATCGTGTTCTGGACAGACAAAGGAATCATCTAAATTGTGGAGAATGAAGAGCTGAGACAGAACTGCGTGTTTAACGCTTTGAATGATATAGAGATTTATTTATTTATCGTATGACAATTATTTCGAACCGTGAGATCTTCGAGAAGACAATACGGTTGTCAGTTTTGTTGCATTTTTAGCTCCACCCAGGGGTCACGTGTAGGGTAACGGTGGATACTCCCTACGGACGTGGTGCAGCTTCGACCCCCCTTGTCAAGTGAGTGGGCAACTTGACTGATAGAAGTTCTCAAGTTGCAAGAAGGCCTCTAACTTGGCTTAACGGCTGGTATTATAGACGGCAGCCGGGATCAACGGCTTAGTGCCTTCCAAAGCACGGGAGCGCTCAGTTAATAACCACGCACGCGGTACGCGGGCTCCGCTGGGCCACGAGCGCTCCGTTATAGAGATATCGATATCAGTCGAGCATGCATATTTATGGATAAAGACCTCGTTTAGGTTATGTTAGGACATCCTTGGGATATGTTACATGCGGCGGATAGAGTAAATAACATAGCGAACAGCGATATATAGAAGCGAGGTCTTGTTAGTTAACAAGCGACAAACTATAGAAACGTTAGTCGCCTAAAATGTCGCTAAACATGTTGGTAATTTAATTGTAAGACCTTGCTTATGTACAATAAGGTCTAAAAAATTACCTTAGTTCTAGCCCTCACTCTTGTTTTCAGCTTTGAATTAGGTAGGTAATAAATGAAAAATTCGGTTAAGTGCGAGTCGGACTCGCGCACCGAGGGTTCCGTACACAGATGTGTACCGCCATGGGTACAGCGCCATCTATCGGCTACTTTGAGTGTTATAAATTTGAGTGACTGAATAACTTAGTATGTATGGTGCGGGGATGTAACAGAGCTCCGGTTCCGGTTCCGTTAAGTCGGAACTTCCGATTGGTTTTAAACACCCCCTCCGGTTCCGGTTCTGTTATTTTTAAAACGGATGTTATATCGGATGTCAAAGCAGCGCAGCGGGGAGAAATGAGCGGCGTACTCGTACATCAAAAACAAACAGGTTTATAATTTTTATTTAGAATAGACTTAGACCTGCCCTGCCCTTAATATCTTATCCATCTATCATTCGGGCTCCGCATCCGGTTCCGCATCCGTTTTCAGTTCCGGCTCCGAACCGGGTCTGGTTCCGATATACCGATGTTAAAACACGTGAACCGATTTGAATTTCTTTTCTTTAATTGAAAGAAGGTACTTTCAGCATAATCTCGTAGGAATTTAGAAAACAAAAATACATGCAAAGGTGATTAAATTACAAACTTAGTATAAAAATGTTTTTTGATGATAAAAAAAATGAAAAACTAGATAGAGTTATAGTTATATTTTTCCTGTAAAATATACATTGATTCGTAGAGGTCAAACCGTTCGGGCGACTGATTGTTTAGTCGAGTTAAATTGTATAAGCCACTGCGTAGGTATATGATGCATACGATTCGTTCTAGCGCGCGTTAACGGGGCACGATGCCAACCTTCAACGTTATTGATGCTAGGTCAATGTAACATTAACACCAGTTAATAGATAAGGATGTTTGGATACTCGCGGTCCACTTTAAGAGACTAGCCAATTAATTAGAACTCTTGAAGAATCTCGATAGGAACGTCACCAGGTGTACTTAATCAAATAACAAGAGTTTTGTACTAGTAATTGAAACTAACTCAATCAGTGAAAGCATTTTACAACATATTGGAATCGATTTTTTATTTTAATGTTTTACTACCCTTACTAGTTTTTATAAAAAAATATTGTGGAAGGGAAAGAAGGAAGGCGGAAGAGAGGGAGGCCAAGAAGAACATAAGTACTAAACGCCGTGTCGTATCAGGCAGTCAAACGAAAGGCTCTAGAAAGAGATACATACATGGAAATTGCTCCACCGCCGACAACAGCCTAGCTGTTAAATTTATAATGTTGACTCGTTTTTATGGTACTAGTATCGCTATCAAATCTACATTATACCAAGTACCTATAAAGATTTTGTCGTACACCAAACAAAACAGTCAAGACCACTGCTGTATAAACTGCTTTTTTGTAGAGCCATTGAAAATTGTATTGAAATTTTCAGAGCAGCCGAGGAAGGTGGCGAAAAGACGAGTACATCAAGCAAAGACAACCAGAGTAAAGCAGAGAGTGAAGAGTCGATGGGCACCGACAGGGAGATGTACCCAGTCACAAACTTTGTAAATTTTCCTAAAGGTATATGATTTACTATAACTCAATATTCTCATCATTATGTAGAGTAAAACCAAATTTAAACTGAAAGTCCGCCCCTCCAATGTGTTCCCGCTTATGGCGTAGGTAAGCATCTAAATTAGCTATATATAAAAATGGTCCTTACCCCATGTCAATAAGAATTTATAACAAGTTACATAACGATATGAAATACGAGCTCAATAATAATATGTTTATCAGAAACTTATAAAAGTTTCTTGTGGAAAAAGCATACTACACAGTCAAAGAATACTTAAATTCTAACAATAGGTAGAATAAGCATAAAAGCCAAAAAGTGTCCGCTTCTCTCTCTCCAAAGCTATTTTATATGTGTCTAAATTGAAATAAATTCTAAATCACTATAAGAATATGGTAAATTATTACTAATGAAAATAATCAACTTTCTTAATGATTGCAATGCCCTGACAGGGTTTGTGTTGTAACATATCAACTTATTTGTAAGATCTTTTGTACACACAAAGCAATGAAATAAATGAAATGAAATCGCATATAGGCGCAGCACAATACATATTGTATATGCGATTTCACATGAAGACAATGTCTACTTAGAGAGGGGCGTTCATTTTAAAACAGGTTTGTCCTAATCCTAATTAATTAACCTACGATAAATACTCAAACCAAACACAATACAAAAGCAAATAATGGGTAATAAAATAATACTTACATAGGTTGGGCGGCCGTAACCTGTCTTCGTTAATTCCATTATTATACGCTAATTTGTATATGATCCGGTAGACAAGTAGGTAATTATGTTAACAGGTTTTGTCTTCGGCTGTGGGCAAGGATACGTGCACATGTTTGAGAAGGAAGATCCCCATCACTGGAGAAAACGAAATGTCTTTAGGATTTCAAGGAAATGTTACAAGTACGTTGTAATTTAACTAGAACATTTTGTAAGTCTTGTTAGTAGTTATTTTTTCCCACAATTCTAAGTGTGTCGTTATTCATTTGCATCCAGGCATACTCGGGATTATCCAGTTTGGTCGCAACTCGATGCCATACAGCATATTGCAATAGACCCCAATCAGGAAACGTTACTCATAACAACACTTCGAAAGCAACTGTATTATGTCAAGTTATTTGGACAGCATATGTTGCAGGTTAGTTAGTACCTAAAGTATACATTGTTTTAAGTGGCATAGTGTTAAAGGTTTATCCAATGTAAATTTATTGTCAAGTTGTACTTTACTTCAGCAAAGATGTTAGGTAAGTATGCACCCTTGCGTAGTTTTGTATGCAGGGTGGGTCCTATTTTTTCTGCAGCTGCCTGTACCTACCTACTTACATTGTCAAACCCTTTGTGTTCCGGAGTTTGGATTATTTTAAACTTACATGTAAGCCATTTTACTTTTTAATCTGCCCTTTTGGGAAAATGGGAGTTATTTCATATATGTAACTAGGTAGATACCTAGTAAAAAATACATATTTTTTAGAATCCAGAGATAGCTTTCACCGAACTCGGCCCTGCCATGCACTACGGGCCTATCAATTCGCTGTCCATGTGTGCTTGGAAGCCCATCTTTATAACCGCCGGAGAACAAGACAAGAGCATTCGAATTTGGAACTACTTGACTGACGATATTGAGATGATTAAGTTATACCAAGAAGAGATTTCATGCGTGTCATTACACCCTACCGGTATGAATCTAGGCTAAACGAAATCGGATTTAGTTGGCTAGGCCAATATTACTCTTAAATACTTACACTATTGCTTGGATGACAGTTGGCCAGTGGTGTTTTACGAGTAACTTTTTCTCATTTGGCGTTTTACATGCGATTAATAACAGAGCTGGGCATTAACTCGTTAATCCGTTAATCGATAATTAACGTAGTTAACCATTCGTGTATCGGATTAAATTTTAAGTTAAATTGCAAAATTGTTAACGGACTCATTAATTTCCGCTAACTGTCCAAAGCGCCGTTAATCCGTTAACGCCGCGAAAAACAGTTTCTGACAAATCCGTTCGATCGGGGCGGCGTAGGCGTGAGCTATAGGCGCTGAGTGAGACAGGCGATGCAAGTGGGGCGCGTCAGGCGTATGCGCGAGTGAAATGAACTATATGGTTGTTGGCTCGATGCGTCAGTGAATGAGAATACAAGGCGTATGGTGAAGTGTTGTTTATTTTGATTTTGATAATTAAATTAATCTTTCATTGTAAGAAATTCTTAATGCCATCTTGCTTTTCTTATTAGGGTTCTGTACCAAAATGGTAAGAAAGGAGCCCTTATGGTTTCACTTGGTCTGTCTGTCACATCGCTAAATTTCCCAAGAACTACTTATGCTATCGATTTGAAATTTGGAACAGTTATAAAGCAGGGTAACCTAGATGCTAGAACATGTTTTTTGTTTCATTTTCTGCCTAGTGGAGTTTCATACTCTGAGTTGCACATTCTGAACAATTTTTTTTACGTTGAGTCATTTTCTATTTGTGAGGGAAAATGTAAAAAAAACCGTTCCCGGCCTTATCTTCGAAGTTTACCCAGGAAAAAATATGAAATTATTACATAACATTGATATTAAAGTATATTTTACAGGAAAAATATAATTGTAGCTCTATCTAGTTTTTCCTTTTTTTATCATCAAAAAACATTTCTATTCTAAGTTTGTAATTTAATCACCTTTGCATATATTTTTGTTTTATAAATTCCCACGCGATTATGCTGAAAGCACCTTCTTTCAAATAAACAAAAAAAATGAAATTGGTTCACGTGATAAAGAATTATCCTTGAAAACCATCATACATACTAAGTTATTCTGTCGCTCAAATTGGTAACAAAATTCGCCGATAGATGGCGCTGTACCCATAGCGTTCAATTTCGACACCGTGTTCTGGTACATATCTGTGTACGGAACCCTCGGTGCGCGATTCGGACTTGCACTTGACCGGTTTTTTTTTATTCCGTGCCTACTTTCCATAGCGCTTACCCGCATACCAGTGTTGCGCACTCAAGAATAAAAAAATATTTGAATAAGAATTCGTAAGAATAAAATCACATTGATTTTATTCCCATCGAAATTATTCAAATAAAGGTTGGTCGGGAATAATTCGTACGTGAGAAAATTGAATGAAGATAACTTATTCTTCGTCAAATAAATTTAATCATGATTTTTTATTTCAAATAATATTGCAAGAATAAAAGTGCAGTCTAGGTACCCGGGACAATTACGACATATTAATTAGTAGGTATAAGGTAGAGACCGGTACTACATAGTAGTCTAATACTAGTACCTCCTTTACATTATTACAAGACAACATTACGTCCTTATACAAGACCACTGTCACATAGTTTTGTTACACGTGTTGTTTTGAATTTGATATTTTTTACGTTAATACGCAAAACATATGCATTTAGCAATCAAAGAGTTCTGCTGTTCAATTTCTAGAGTGTCTTTGTATTTTAATACAAAGTTAACTTTGTTCCAAATAACATTTTAATTAAATAAAAAGTTATTTAGAATATCCCTTTTATTAAGATAATTATTAAGTTTTTTATTCTTTAACGTTAACGTTAACTTCCGTTAAATGGCCCGAAATGTAACGCTTTAACGTTTAACAAAGTTAACTTTTTTTAACGGATTAGCGATTAACGTAGTTAACTATTAGGTTAAGGGTGCTCAGCTATGAATTTAATAATACTATGTTGTCTTTAGACAATCTCAAAACGTTTATTATTTGCAGGTCTCTTTGCTGTGATTGGATTTTCGGACAAGTTACGCTTTATGGTGGTACTGATCGATGATTTCGAAGTGATGAGAGAATTCCCGATAAGGAACTGCAAACGCGCCAAATTCAGCACGAACGGTCATCTTTTTGCTGCTGTCAACGGCCAAGTCATCCAAGTCTTCTCATCAGTCTCATTCAACAACGTGTATAATTTGAAAGGGCATAATGGAATCGTAAGGTTTCACTTAATGGTTCAATTATATCGTTTTAACTTGAAACATTAATTTAATCCGTAGGCATGTTTTCCTTTAGATCACTTCTCTTGCGTGGTCTGCTAATGACTTATGGCTGGTGTCCTGTGGCAACGAGGGCGCCGTATACGAATGGAGCATGTCTACAGGCCAGCGAGTAGGGGAAGTCATTCTAAAGACAAATCAGTTCGCTTCTTGTGCTGTTAACAGGTTCTAGACATTTTACTGAGTGATTTGGTATTTAGCTGAAGCTGACCATAAAAATCAGTCCTTAAATTATTTTCTTTCCAGTGTCGGAAAAATAACGTACGCTATAGGAAGTGACGGAGAAATTAAAGAAATTGGTTCTAATACTATCCGAAGGAACCTGCCATTGCT
Source organism: Epiblema foenella (assembly GCA_963556455.1). Classification (NCBI taxonomy): domain Eukaryota; kingdom Metazoa; phylum Arthropoda; class Insecta; order Lepidoptera; family Tortricidae; genus Epiblema; species Epiblema foenella. The sequence continues at coordinate 15,774,074 of OY747102.1, forward strand.
CGGCTGCCCTCTCGACACTATAATACTATCACGTTCCGACATGATGCTTTTCATAACCGGTGGTGAAGGAGGGGTGACGTCCGTAAATCTGCCGTTGTTAGACAAAGCAATTTATAATGAATTCCATATGCATAACAAGAAAGTAACCTGTATAGCGCTCGGTTATGACGATCAGACGCTTGTGTCGGTGGCCGAAGATGCTTCTATTTGTATATGGCGGTTGACGAATGCTGAGGGAAGAGCTATTGCATTGGATAAAGACTTCGCATACTCTAAGGAGATTTTGATTAGTAAGAAGGATTTGAAAGAGAAAATTAATAGCATCAATGTAAGTAAAATAAATCCATCACAATCATTAGATAAATCCTTGATATTGTTTTTTTTTGATGCCGCTAGACTATACAATGAAACGATTGATGGTGTTCAAGACCAAACCTCTCTGGCTAAGAGAAAAGTTGCAGTTCTCTGTTTTCGTTAAATTATTTCAGTCACGTTGGTCAGTAAGCAAGGGACAGGAATTAGTAGAAATTGAGAGCGTAGAAAAGGCATAAGCTGCTGTATCGAGCTTTTATTTACGATATGATAGGTGTCTGACTTCAAACACTGATTTATAATAATAATAATGTATTGCACCATAGTAATATAAAAGTTGTTACATGTTGTAAAAGCATTTCATGGACCCTGGTCGGGTGTAGAAAACTTAAATACTAAAAATAATAAATTATGAAGTTACACAGAAATCAGAATCATAGAATATGTAAAATTCAGAAAAGCTATACGTATACAAAACAAATTATCTCAATATTATATAAATTCAATGAGATATACATTCAAGAAAATTTAAGAACCAGAACAATCTTACTATATAGTTGCTATCACTAAAAAAATCTTCTAGTGTTTATAATAGGTTTTTTTTACAAAATATGATTTTAATTTTATTGCGTATGCTATATCTTTTTCTTTACATGATTTGGGAGATTATTATAATATTTCGCTGCTGCGTAATGAGGACTATTTCTGAATAATTCTAAACTTGGAACTGATAATATAAGTTTATACTGGAATCTTTTATTTTTTTGCTCTTGAAACATGAATATCTTTCCGTACAAATATGCATAATTCTAAAATATACATACATGGCAAGGTAATACCATTTTTTGAACCTGGCTGTGGCTTTGTAGGCCGGGCCCAATAAAGCGATAGGAGTGCGCGGTTGGAGAGTAGCCTGGGGAAAATCCAGGGGAAAACCTCCGGCACGACCACGCGTGTGGTTTGGAACACTGGAATACTCTAAGAGTTTGCGCTCCAGTGAGATTGGTTGAGCGGTTTCAACCGAATCTGAGGTGAGTAAGTATACCATGTTTTGCAAAATGGGGCCTGCAACTATCTCGGTTTCGTATACCGACCAATACACGTATGCACTTTTTTGCATTATAAATAGATCGTGTGCATCTGTACTGTTGCCCCACATTATTAATATTATTATGCCATAACGCAACCACGAGTGGGCATAGGCGTAGAGAGTGCTGTGGCTGGAGCGTGAATAATCTATAAAGAAACTGGGATGCAATTCATGTGACTATCTAGAGTAATGCCTAAGAGTTTAATGTAACGTACTTCTTCTATTTCTGTGTTGTTCAACTTAAGATTTATATGTGATGGAGTGCTTTGAGGAAGGTAAAAATTAATTTAGTTTTATTTATGTTAACTGATAGATTGTGATCGTGCATCCAGTGATTAATTTGGTGTAAGATTTCTGATAATCAGTCATCAAATTTTTCATTATGATTAAAATCAAAGAGCACCGACACGTCATTAGCAATTAAAGTACAACTGGCATCGATTTCTTTCGGGAGATCATTTATGTATAACAGGAAAAGTAAGCAACCCAGAACATTATGTTTATCTTTGTTTATTGTAGCTACTTAGCACAAGAATGAGCGAGTTAGAAACTGAACACGCATATCAACTTCGCCAAGCCGAAGCGACCCAAGCAGAAAAATTGAAAGAAGTACATGAGGGCTACTGCGCGGCCATCGAGGAGTTGAAGGAAAAGAACGAGGTAATTAGTGATTAATAATCATCGACAGATGTCGTTAACTTGTTACTATAATTACTACTACCCGTGTCTTGATACCTATCGATTGTCTACCACCGTGGCTTCATAATGAGTGGCTTCATCCTATTTAACGTCTTCGTTTTTATTAATTTATTTATTTTTTCATTGTTTAAATTGTGACGTTTAATAAACGTATTTTCTTCCTTTCTTACACTAAGGAAATTAAAGCACTACTTCTAAGACGGTACTTTAAATGAACTTCTCATCGACAGACCATGGAGAACGAACACACCCACGAAATAGGCATGATTCAACAAGATATTGCAAAACTGCGTTCGGGACATGAAAGAACTCTTCAAGCTTTGGAAGCAGATTTCAATATAAGGCTCATTGGCGAATACGATAGATACCAGGTAAGTAAGCAAAAACATATGTAGTATTTGTACTTATGTCAAAACTCTCCTATCAAGTTGATTTTGAGATGTAAAACAATAGGGTCAAATGTTTGGCACGGATCCGCGTCTAAGCAAAGGATGGGCTAACCCCTCGTATGCTAACACGTCGATGTCTAAACTAAATTGGATGACCGTGAGACTTAAAATTATATATTTAAATGCTTAGCACGGATACGCTAGGGCCTAAGCATAATATGGATTCGTACATGTACAGTGAGATTAAAAAACACTTAAACAAAGTTTTGTTGACAGAGTCTCGAAGATAAGACCGCGAGAATGCGTAAAGATTACGAGCAACGTCTTGAAGATCTCGCCGAGAGCAAACGCCAAGCATTGAGGGAGATGAACAACATGTTCGAGGCTAAGTTAGAAGAAAAGGAGCTTATTTACCTAGAGGTACCTATTCATTGCACTATAATTTGTTTAGTGTGACATTTCGTATAGACACTCATTCTTTTTTAACCGTCTTCAAAAAAGGAGGAGGTTCTCAATTCGGTTGTGTGTTCTTTTTTTTTAAAACAAGAGATGTAAAAACTTTAATATTCAACATGATTTAGAATAATTACACATAATTTTTGATACCTAGGTACGATTAACTATAGGTAGTGCCAGGAGAGTTGAGGTGAATGATTACACAAACACAGCTAAGTACATGAAGTACTGATTGCAAATAAAGTGAATGATTTTTAATAGGTAACTGACCTTTATCTATAAATATTTAATTGTTTTGTTTGAATTCGATGTAAGTGCAGCGGGGCAATCTAGACGGCGGGAAATTTAAACCAATCGAAAAAACATCCGTACCGTATTTTACATCATTTACTAGTGTTATCTATGCCCGGAAAGCGGAAGAGCGCTTTCACAATTTCACCAAGATGGCTCTAGTAAATGATGTAAAACATGGGAAAAATTTCGATTAGTTTTAATTTCCCGCAGTCTAGTTTCTCGTCAGCCCCGCTGCACCTTATTTTTAGCCGCCTTCAAAAAAAGGAGGAGGTTCTAAATTCGGTTGTATGTTCTTTTTTTTTAATGTGAAGAACCTCAGAACTCCCTCGCTTATGAACCGATTTGATTTTTTTTTCTTTGTTTAAAAGCATATGCTTCAAGGTTGGTCCCGTTGTTACCAGAATCTAATTCTGATGCTTGGATCCAAAGGAATTAAGGGAACTCTTCTAAAGGTCAAGGGAAACATATAGCAATTTTAGTATTTTCGGTAATAAATCAAGCATTTCCATTCAGAAAGTAGCATTTGGCGAACGAGAACTGATGAAGAAAATCACGGATAGTCATCCAAAACTAGTGTTTCATGGGTGGTATTAAGATATTTCGATCAAGATACGGAAGCGACTATGACGAAGTATAATTAAATAGTCCTGATGTAATGTCACCATTAACCTGATCTGGTAACTGAAGCCGGAAGGTAGGCAACGAAACTCCGTAATAAAACAGTGTAGCTTATCCGTGTTTGAGCTTATTGGAATCGTTATGAGATGCACTCTGGTAATGAGTAACTAAAAAGTGTGAAATATATAAAAAAATTAATAAAAAAATAAAACCGCCTCCAAAAACACTAAAAAGTAAAAAATAATTGCCTCACTTCTAACATGAGGACTTTTAAGCTTCTTATTCAACAATATGAAACAGATTTACCTACCTATTGTAATTTTTGTAGTCGGTGCCATTTCGCCAACTTTAGACAATTTCTTTGGATGGCACCGGCTTCAAAAATTACAATAGGTACGTCTACATTATTCAATAAAAAGCGTAAAGTCTCATATTAGAAGTAAGGCAATTATTTTTTACTTTTTAGTGTTTTTTGCAGTCGGTTTGATTGTAAATAATACTTAACAAAATAGTTTAAAGATACTTTTTGCTTTATCTCTCAATTCACTGTTGAACTTGCTATCGGTACGAAAAAAGAGTAGTAATATCAAAATCCCGCTGTCATTACATGACATGTTGTTGTGTGCGTGACCTCACCTCTTGTGGCACTACCTATATATGTTTTAATTTTTAGTTACAAGAACAAGCCGATTTGGAGAAGCGTGAACATGAAACGATCAAATCGTCCATCGAGGAGGACGCAGATCGTGAAATAATAGAAATCAGAACTGCTTACGAAGTGCAGCTGAAAGAAGAAAAGGACGCTAACGTCAGGCTTAAAGGAGAAACAGGCCTTATGAAGAAGAAAATGATTGCTGCCAATAAGGAAATCGAAGAATTTAAAGTTCAAGTGGCACAATTGAAAAGTTATTGTCTATTTGATTGAAATATTTTTGATGAGTTACTAGATCGGAGACTATAGTAAATTATATAGACCGCTAATGTCTACACAATAGCGGCATACCTTTAAAATAATGAGCCTGCTGTAGGTAGTTTCACTATGGAGAGGTCTCTGTACCATTTATTTCACCTGATACTTGGACCTCTGCTTAACACATTGGTGCTATCTCTGTTAGGAGCTTTTTGAAGTTTTCATAGATAGCGCTATTGTGTTTAGGTGTAAGTGTGATATGAATCGAATGGTACCTACAGGCACCTCTCCATAGTGAAACTAACTACAGCAGGCTCATTATTTTAAAAGTACGCCACAATTTATAGACATTGGCAGTCTGCTAACATACAATGATTTTCAACAGTGGAACATATACAGTTTCAAAAGGTGATCTCAAACTTGGAACGCGATGTAACGGATTTGAAAAAAGAGATACAAGAGAGAGATGGAACAATACAAGACAAAGAGAAACGAATATACGAGCTGAAACGTAAGAAGCAGGAATTGGAGAAATACAAGTTCGTTTTAAACTTCAAGATAACTGAATTGAAAAATCAGGTTTGTATTATGCTGATAGGTAGCTGATTTTATTGAGGTATTATATATCTATTTATATAAGACAAACAAGTTAATAGTGTTTTAAACATAGATTGAACCTAAAGAAAGGGAAGTAGCGGAGTTGAAGGTGCAAATAGATGACATGGAAAACGAAGAGCTCAAGCTATTAAATATTAAGCATGAACTTGGTATGATGGCGTATTAGTGTTTATGTAGCTGAATAGAGAGCCGACCTCGCCAGCAAAATGAAAAAAGTTACAGCTGCTAATTAATGCTTGCTTTATAACAGATCGAGCCGTTAGACCGCGAAATCAAAGAAAAAAAATTGCGTATTCTCGAACTGGAAGTGTCGCTAGAGACTCTGCTTAAGAAACGAACGTTCCGGGGTAATATTTGTATCCAACACCTACTCAGTTGTAATTTTTTTCACTTTACAAACTACGTCATGTATTGTCATCAAGTTAGATATCACACCAGTTTATTAATTATTGCACCTTAGTCATAGTCTTGCATTTATCATGTGTTTTATATTTTACTTCAGTCACATATTACTTTTAGTCACATATTATTTAGTTTGGCATTCGATTTGTATTTACTTGCCCTTAATGGGAACACTGCGTTGTCCTCGAAATCAAAAAATCAAAATCAAAACATTTATTCTGCAAATAGGCTTCAAGGGCACTTTTACAAGTCAAAATCTATCTAGGTACATCAAATAAAAATAATACAATAATCAAAGTATCATTAATTAAATGTAGCCGACAGCGGCCCGCCGCCCGCGGCGTCTGAATGGTATGTATAAGGTCTCTGAGCGTCAGTCTAAAAATAAAATCAAATGAGAACAGAGCGAAGTCTCTCATCATGTCAATTCCACTGAACACTAGTACGAAGTTACTAGTCCTTACAAACATGAACAGACCGGACCCCACAAACAGCACCCGTTCACGAGTATGACGCGTATCTCAGCCATCGCCTCCCTCGACCATATGTTAGGGAAGGTTGCGACCCGATCAACGACGCCACCGTAAGCAAAGACCTTTAGGCGAGCATGACATATTCAAGCTGCAGGACATTAGAACAGTAAAAGTCCATACTAAAATTGTAGTTATACATGTCTACATTATAAACCATTACCAATTCTAGTAAATTAGACAACTGGCTTAAAAGCTTCTTGATCGTTTAAAAAATCATTGACGGAATAATACGCCTTGCTTACCAAGTGACTTTTAACGTGACACTTAAATCTGTTGAAGGGCAAATTCACTACATCCATGGGTATTTTATTATAAAAGCGTATACTCGTTATGCCTAGTCATCAATATAGGGCCAATTCATAATGTTCTTCTAACGTTGAATTTGTATTGTTTGTTTAAGTTTTCATGTAAAACATAGGAAGTAATATTTCCGAAGTACTATATGCCATAAAGCTAAAAATGGGCCCGACACGACGTCTAACAGTAAAACACTTCAGGCTTCACACGGACATTCAATGCAGGCTGCACAAAATCACCAATCAAATTATTTCAGTAGATCGATTGGCTAATTAGATTCACTTCTTGATGGACCTAAATGTTATTAGTGTGTTTATTTTTAGAGCTCAAAATCGCGCGACTGAATGAACAGTTAGCTTCGGCGAAGAAAGATTTCATGAATGAGGCCGAAATGAATTTGTCCCTGAAAAATACGTTGAAGAAAATTAAAATTGACCTTCATAACATGACAGCCAATTTCCAGGATCCGAATAAATTGAAGTTAAATGTAAAAGTGAGTTCCTCGAATACCGTATCTGCTTCATTTCGCAACGAATTAACAAACATTATTCTCTTTAACTATTCAGTTTTAGTAAAAAGATTTTTGTAATTTTCAAACATTCTAGTTACGAACGTTTTATAACACATTTTAAGGGTCGGTTATTTCAAATCGTCGGTAATCGTAAGTTAACCCCATAAAAATGTGGTTATACGAGATGTTAGCAGATTATCATGGTATGACAGCTGCCCGGATGCGCCATATTTAAAGTTTACCAGTCTGTAAAATGGGTTTTATTCTCCAGACCCTATTCCATAAGTACGTGGAGGACATAGATTTTGTTCGGAGTCGGGTCGCGGAGAACGAGGCCATCCGCGAGTTCAACCGACAGCGGGATCACCTGGAGAAGCAGGTCGCCGGCTACAAGCAGCAGCTGGCTAAGGCGCAAGGCGGCTCTAAGAGCGACATTAACAAGATTATGGATGTAAGAATCTATTTACTAACTATAAAGAGCGAATGCTTGACGTATATCGTCAATTCTAATCCGATAGTAGTAGCGTTCTAATTTACTTTAATTGAACGACACTTGTACAGTTAGTATCACGAGTAAGTAGCAGCAAAAATAGAAAAAAATATCGTAACTATCTTTACTCCTACATTAATAAAAAGACGTGTTGGAATATATTTGGAGTCTTTGGTTGCTTCTATCTGATGCTGAGTGGACCACCTTAAATCTCTCATCTGAACATACCTAACAGTATTAAAGTACGTCAATACTCTTTCAATAATAATGACACTGTCATATTCACAGGAGAACTGCACTCTCCTGTCCGAGATCAACAATCTGCGGACGGAGCTGAAATCGACGCGATCCCGGTGCTTCCAAATGGAGTCGATCCTGGGACTTTCGGCGCGGTACATCCCGCCCGCCATCGCGCGCGCCAAGCTGAAACACGTCACTGAAGACAGGGAGAAACTGGACGAGAAATTCAAGCAGAAAATTGAGGTGAGTATACGAGTAATCATAGCGCACAAAGATAAGACACGTGTGGTAGGGTCAAATAAACCGGTATCTTCAGGTGCAACAGAAATAAAACAAGTCACCGAAAACCGACAGAAATTGGTCGTGAAATTCAACCCGAAGTTTGAAGTCACTTATACACACGAACTTTAGAAGTCTTTACGACAAAATGAATTACGTCAGCGAAAATTGGGGGAAATCGGATAAAAACTCAATTAGAAAATTGAGGCGAGTAGGATGTGGGTTGATTTTAGATGAAGTTGTGAGCCCATAAAGGGTAGAATATTTTGCTGATGCACGTCACCGAAGATATAGAGCAACTGAAAGAGAAATTCAAGCAGAATATTGATAATTATTATGTTCACATATTAGGATAATTTTGTGCATGGGCTCAAATAGGTCGCGTATCGTGGTGTAAGGAGTCGCCGAGAATAGGGATGATGACTCATGTTACAATTTATAACATAGTCTGGCTAGGATAAAAAAACCATCAAATTATCACAATAAATGGTAAATAAAGACAAATAAATTAAAAGAAGAAATTAGGTCGGTATGGGACTATAAAGATTAGTAAAAATGTTGTTTTTTGTTTATTGGCCATTGGCCGGTAAATTCAAAGTTACCAATAGAATTCACATGTATCAATAAAAAAAATGTATGGCAACTATGTGCATAAACGCAATATTTCACGACAAAAACAGTTAATTTCCCTTTTTCCATACAACGGTAGTACGAGGCCACGCAGGTGTGACGTCACGATGAGTATGGAGCGTTTACAGTGCTACTTAGCTATGCTGCAAAGTACAGCCTCTCATTTTCGTCTTTTGTGTTGCTCTAATTGCTGTTGGTCCCATACAAACATTTGATCATCTCCAAAAACTGCCTATTAGGACAGTAGAGTCGAAATTTACTACTGGACAGAGTAAAACCAATCCTCAGGACCCATGTGAAAGCCACATCCTAAGAATGTTTATTACATTACTGTTGAATCTCGCAGTGTTCCAGAGCCATGTGCTATCAAAAGTTTACTGTTATAATAGATAACCCATATTGATAACCAGTTTTATAGAGGAATAAATGTGTATATGGAACAACTACAATTAGAACACAAAAGACAAAAATGGGTTTCAACGTACAGCGTGAAAATTGAGCCTTCAAATCGGCCCATACTAATTGAGCATAGTATGTAACGTGATATACTATGCGCCCGTATTACCATTGTATGGAAAAACGAGGAATTTGTTGTTTTGGTAGTGAAATATTGCGTTTAGGTGCATTGTTGTCATACAATTTTTTGTTTATTAAAACATAATTGTGTTTTTAATTTATTTTCAGTCAATAAAAAAATTACTTCATTTTTCGAAATATTCCAAGTGTCTCTTTTTAATTTTTGAGCATATTTATTAATTTACTGCTTGTCATAGCTTGATGGTTTACTTTTCATTAGTATCCGACCGAAACATGATTTTTGCCGAAACCGAAACCGAAGGTTCGGCTTTGGCTCTAGTTTCGGCCGAAACCGAATCTTTTATAGACGTGTGAAAATCGTCAAATAGTGTCAGAAGGCCATTTTTTCTAGACATATAAACAATGTAACTAAGTATTGCAATCCGGTATGATTCTCAATCCGGCTGGATTTCACTATATCCTGGTGGATCGAGCTGGTTCAGCCAAATTGGAGTTGAACGATTGCCTTTATTAAACGATGTCAACTTTGGTGGCATAAAAGGGTTTTCCGGTTCCATTCGAGTCATATCACCAGATCCGTTAGGCCAGGGTACTGACCTTGGCCCAACAGATCTGGTGATATGGATATGACTCACTAGAGTATGCTGATAAGCTGAAGTACAAGTATGACAAGTTCACTGCCTGGGAACCAAAGTACGACTTTGTCCCTGTTGTGGTAGACTGCAGGATTCTGGGGCTTGGAAGCCAAGGACTTTGTTATGGATTTGGGTCGACGACTGAAAGATAGACGGGATCGTATACTGTGCAGCAGATTCCGCTGGCTATCGTGGTGACTGCAGGTGTCATGGAGACATTTGAGCTAGCCGCGATCCAAGATGGGCCATTTAACTAGGTAGGCATAATTAGTAGGGTGGGTCGAAAATCACGAATTTCGGAGTACCGTAATGTAATAGCGCTCAAAAGTTGCTGTGTGTTCTGTAGCTTACAGGAAAAATAATAAAGAAAATCTAGATTTAGACTTTTAACCCCCGCACACCCGCCAAAGATCGATGTTAAGGTCTAGATTATATAAGTACTTATTTATTTATTTATTTATTTATTTAATAGGCACGCAAAACAGATGACATTTATTACATGTGAAAAAAAAAGATAATTAGAAGGTTCTAGTTGGGAATGCCACCCAAAACATGCATGCACAGCTTGATTACAAAAATGAGCGAAACCTATCCTAAAGTAAATAATACATAACTATATTCTGAGCATGTACAATAGCTTTTGTTTACAAACAACTGATATGACAAAATACAACAGGACTGGAGACAAAAAAGAAATGATAATATATATATTTGCCTAAGATGACGGAGCACTTTGACAGATAGCCCTGACTACCTGCCTCCTGAATATCGCAAGTCGCGCATCGAAAATATCAACATCGACATCGCCATACCTCGACACTAGGTCATTATACTCACGACACATCCTCACAATAGGATTGTAGAAAGAAGTATTATTTCTATATATTTGGAGCGCAAAAGTTTTTGGAGCGCGGGATCTGAACCGGGGTGTATTAAACGTAACAAGGGACAGGATTTCAGGCGAATCGATTTTGATTTTGACTTAAATAAAGTACGTGACAAATTATGTTAATAATTTATCACGTAATAAAGTAAATTAAACTATAATAAAGCTAAATTATGCTGACACTTTTTTGTTATTTTCAAAATAGTCGACATTATAGCTTTTTAAAGTTTCATAACTTAAAATATTATGGCATAAATAAAGCAAAATGCCATATTTAAATAAATTTTTGCTACTATTTTTTAAATACAAGTTTGAATGTAAGAGCTAATCTAAATATTACAGGAAAGATTTGTTTTCTTCAAAAACATACGGTATTTATATGTTTTTAATGGTACCCAATAGTACCAAATGGACTTAAAATTGTGTTTTTCGAGTATTGTTCCTCGCCTCGTGTTGCTTTAATCGATATATTTTTTGTTTCTATTGTCTGTGTTTAGACCACTGATGATCCGTTAACAGCTTTAAATCATAATTTTGCCGGTTTAAGCACATCAAAATGCATTTTACTTAAAAGGCCAATTCTCTAGTTTGGCTACATGATGACAAAATATGATACATGGATAAAATATAATAAAAAAGAAATAATTTTGAAATAAAATAGTGTTATTTAATGATTTAAATAGTTTGTATTTATATATTTAATATGGAGTGAAAATAAAAAATATAAATATTTTTTTATACTTAACAGCCGTGCGGGGGTTAAAAGTCTAAATCTAGATTTTTTAAATAATTTTTCCTGTAATCTACAGAATACACATCAACTTTTGAGCCCTATTACATTACGATACTCCAAAATTCGTGATTTTCGACCCACCCTAATAATTAGTGTTTAAGGTTAACGAAGTCGACTACTACTACGGAAGCGAAAACCACTCATGGCCATGATATACATTTTTTGAATGATTGAAGCGTTTTATTGATTTGCATTAGTGCCCATCTGACGAAGAATTGCAGGTTGTGATTGGCGGTTTACTATTGTTGCCTTTATGTTAATTAAACGTTATTTATACATTCATTTAATGTTAACAATGCCACGTTGTAACGATCGCTCGTCAGCGCACGAATTCTGAAAATACGCGGGAACGGTTATTTACATTTTTTTATACTTAAAGCAAATTAAGTTTCGTAGCGCTCTTTTTCATCTCTACCGGAGTTATCTATCTATATCGGAATATTGCCGGATCTGGTGCCTATCGAGATACTGGATCCAGCAGGATTGCTGTACCTATCTGACGGACCACATTGCAATCCCTAAATGTAACACAAGATAGTTCGTGTAGTATGGTATAAAATAAAACAATTGTAGTACTTAACAAGATATAAAATAACTAAAATAAAATGTATTCTGCTGGCGGACTCGCCAAGTTATCCAAAGGCACCAGAAATTAGACGAACGCGATCCGAAAGTACAATGTTGTAAAAGTTTTGGCTCGGCCCAAAGGTTCGGCAGTTTTTTGGCCGAAACCGAAGCTTCGGCCGAAACATGATTTTTAGGCCGAAACCAACCGAAGCCGAAACCGAAACTTCGGTCGGACACTACTTTTCATATAGTGACATCTTATTAGTATTAATTCCGCATGCATATTCTCGATTGCTTACTATAATTTCTTATTTTCTTTAACAGGAAAGAGAAGAAACAATAGTAGCGTTGAAAGAGGAAAACGACCGGCTCCTCAGCAAGATGCGATGTGTGGAGGAAGACGGCGAAGGGGCGACGTCACCGCTCGTGCGTCTTTTCGACAAACCTTAGCTTTGACTGAATAATGTGACCTGTGCTACTGTAGTTACAATACATTCTTCGTAGGTCCATGAATTTACAAGGATGTTCTGATTGTTCAGCGCGGTGTGCACCTGCTGGTATGCATAACCGCGGAACTTCCGCATCAATTTCAAATTACAATCCATGTTTGACCCCAAAATTGGCATCCGCGGTTCTGAGCGTAGAACTCTCCGAATCCGTATTCGTATCCGCGAATGTTTAAAATATCGCATCCGTAATCCGGGTTTGCACAACTGAGACCGCGATGTGACGCGAGACGAGAGAATTCACCTTCCTTTTTCTTGATAGGATGGGAGTAACTGAGTCCAGCGTTACGCGCAACACGATTTGTAAGCAAACCTAAAGAAAGTGGCAGGCAAAAAATGGGTTCCGGAGCGCTTTGATCAGGCTCTTACCCAAAAATTTCGCTAGAAGGCGCAATTGTTCCCATCGCCCGTCTGGCTACGCCCTTGGTTATCTATCTTGGGTCAAGCCGCCTCGTGGGAAGCCAGTTCTGTCAAGCTGGTCTAATTTGACAGACATTCAGATGTACTCTTTGAGTAATGATTGCGAAGGATTGCACCTCCTGGTCACAACGGCTCTTTAAGGTTGGATCGCCTTCGACCCAGATCGCGCCGGTCAATATTCTTTGTATGAAACTCCATACTGCAACGCACACTTATCCACTCCGTAACGGCATCTCCCCAGCTCGGGTCGGTACCAGCCAACGGTGGATATGGGGTTGATGGACAGCTCGCTGCCGCCGGGAGAAGCGCGCGCGAGCTTGTGTTGCTCAGGCTGTGTTGTTACGTGCTTGCGTATGGTTGACGCCTGTACCTCTAGCATTTTTTTTACGAACGCGTTTGCGTTTAGTCGCTATTTGTGTGACAACGCGAGCAGCGCCTCTGGTGGTCTTTAGGTGGTAACTATTTTTTGCCAGACAAATTGAGATTAAATGCGAACGTGTTCGTTTGTTTTGTTTCGAAAAAACTTATACTAGAGGCTATAAGCAGTAGTATATGGTTGACGGCCAGCCAATGTGGTGAGTTGGCGCCGATTTGGTGCGACAACCAATGCTTTAAAAATGTATGGTCGATCTAGAACTGTATAAGCTTCATAGATGCAATGCCCTGTTTAATCTCTGTGTAATGTACTAATGTACTATTGAAAAAAACTTTTCCAAACCGCACTACACAAGTGTGAGAATCAGAATAGATGTACCATTATGAACTCGTTGCTAGACTAAAGAGCTATGTAGTTGTAAAATAAGTGTTTAGAACATTTTTTTCTAATTACTATTATTAATTAAACTATGTAATTATAATCAAGCAACTAAAGTGTCCGTTATTGAAATCGTAAGTAAGCTCACGATTAGTAATTTAATGGCACTAAAGAATGACTAATGGTACATCGATTTTATTTTTCATACAGAAATCAAATTTCTAACATAAATGTCAATTACTATGTATTTAACTGCATGGATTTAGCACACTATTGGCACTTAAATAGTTTTTAAATAAAAATATACGTTTTACCAAAAATGTCTTCATTTTTCCTCCTAAATGCATTTTTTATTAGAATTTATAGGGTGGTATGGGCTTAATAATAAGTAAATCAATTCAAAAAACATATGTATTGGAAATTATCTCTTATCATTATCATCAACATTCAGTCATTAGCATACAATAAATAAATAAAACCATCACCTTCAATATCCTACACCGTCATAATGCAATGCATACGCGTTTGTAACGGCTGAATATTCAAGTCCCTCGTACATTTGCGACGATACTACTTGGAAAAACATTAGTGATGTCAGACATCACAATAATTGAGCGTCATCCTCTCCAGTTACCACCAATTTGATGGGATAATTCCCAACTGTTAGCAGTGGTAAAAAATCGGTGGTCACAGGTGAAAATAACCAATAAATGCTAGTTTGACCAAGAAGTTTATAGAATGAATGGAATGATTGCTTTACGGGTTTTGGGGTAGTCGGGGAACTCCTTCTTGTAGTTACGGTGCTTGCCGAGCGCCCACACCGCCATCTGGTAGAAGCCCACGGCGGCGAAAATTCCGGCTGGAAATAAAATAACATCTTCTCAAACATGCGCAAATCGATATTTTACCATTCGTAGCTTTGACGACAAAGTTTTGGGGTAATAAAGTAACGTTAAGAATGCGCGTTAGGATATATCAATTGGAAAGATACAAATTAGGAAGTGGCCAAAGTCGACCGGAGGGACTGTAATTTATAAGGCAAAAATTCATTAGTATCTTAAATTATGACCATGAGCGCTGGAAAGGGCTAGGAATGTCGGGATGTGTGTGCATAAAATACTATTCTCTTCTCTCGACTTCAATCGACCTATACTCGTCGACTTGAATGTTTGATTTAAGATATCGTAGACGAAACTAAAATCACATACTTTTCTCTATGGAGCTCTCTTCAACTGTACTCTTATGAAATAGACCAATCACGTGTCGCCATTAGTGAAATCTTATGAAATTTGCCAATCACGTGTCGTCGTTACTGAACTCTTATGAAAATGACCAATCATGTGACGTCGCGGACATAGAACAAAAGACATCAACCCTGCCTAATCTTCATTTCCGCAGGACTAGTTTATTTAATTATTTCGGTTATTTCTGTTGACTCGTAGAAAAAATAGTGTTATGTAATAGTCTAATAGTAATATAATTAGCTTAATAAGTCTCGAACCTTACTTACACGGTTCTCGACTAAAAAAGCATACATTATATAACGATTGCATAAACTACTAATTTCGTAGAGACTGTTAGTGCTATTAAAAAAAAACCTAAAATTTAGCCCCTTCAATTGAAACCGGTCGCTAACGCGCACGGCCGCGGCCCATCATTTCAAAATCTCAAACCAGTCCCACATAGGTAATCAAATATAGGTAGCATATATTTATAAATACACCGCGGGCTCGACTCACGCGATAGATTAATATCTATCGCGTGATTCGAGCCCGCGGTGTATTTACTAGTAAAGGTAAAGTAAATACACCGCGGGATAGATATTAATATCTATCGCGTGATTCGAGCCCGCGGTGTATTTACTAGTAAAGGTAAAGTAAATACACCGCGGGATAGATATTAATCTATCGCGTGAGTCGAGCCCGCGGTGTATTTACTTTACTTTTACTTTTTATAACCTCAAAAACGCATAGTTATTACTATGCGTTTTTGAGGTTATAAAAAGTAAAAAAAATTACATCAACCTAGTGCAATTAAGCTAAAAACAACAGCGTAGGTGATAAAATACCAGCCAAGTGCGATTCGGACTGTCGCAAGAAGGGTTCCGTCCCATTATCTATGAAAACGTCATAATATCACGTTTGTTGTATGGGGAGCCTCTTATTTATTTTATTATGTTTTTTAGTATTTGTTGTTATAGCGGTAATAGAAATACAACATCTGTGAAAATTTCAACTGTCTAACTATCACGGTTCATGAGATACAGTCTGGTGACGGACGAACGGACTGCGGAGTCATATTAATAGGGTCCTGTTTTACCCTTTGGGTATAGAACCCTAAAAATGTTAATTGTTTGAAACTGATGGTGTAGTGTTAACTCCTAAACTTATTTAAGTCTAATGCAACTTTTAAAATCATGCGGAAGAATGCACTTTAATTATGAATGGACAACGAGGAATGTTACTTAAATCTTAATTGCAGAAAATTACAATGAAATCATCATTATTAAAAGTACAATAATACCATTTAGCTAATGATCACTTTCGCTATTTCGTAGTTCACTATTCATAATCATTAGGTATGATAGGCCAGGCCAAGTCTTGCCCTATTTTTTAAATGGAATGTTTTTTATGGGATCTCACTTCTTTTTGTAGGTTAATGTGTAATTTCTCAGTAATGTCAAGATTATGATAATAGTAATAAATATATTTATCCTTGGTTAATGTCTGAATGCATCTCGAACTATTGTTTTTCATAGATGCACGAACTACAAAAGTATAACTTTGTATCGCATGTATTTGTATAGGATTACACACTTAGTTATGCAGTATGTATATCTACGAAACGTCTCTGAAATTGCAATACTTTTAGGATTTATATGACTTGATAGGCTAAAAACGAGTCATACGACGGGTATTCAAAAAGTAATGAAAATGATAATGACGCAGGTATTTTTTAATAAAATCTATTTTATTTTTCATTACAGTCATCTTTTAGGAGTATATACTTACAATATCGTTTACCTAAGTACAAAATTTCCTTTCTAAAAAAATCTTTATCCTGAACCTTTAAAAAAATTTATACTGCGGCGATCACTGCGTCATCATCTTTAAATTTCTACCTTTTGGGGGTGTTCTTTTAGCCTCGGAAATAGATAGAAATCGCTAGGAGGGAGGTCTGGTGAACATGGAGGATGCTTCATCGTTGATTTGAGCGAGCACCTTTAATGGCAGCCATCGCAACCTTAGACTTATCCGCTGAAGCGTTACCTTGGTGAAACTGAACAACCTTTGAACATTTGCCTCGACGTTCGTCGCGTCACGCATTTTTATATTGGTTTTGTATAAAATCCTTGTAATAGTGGCTCCAAGGTATTAGATCATTACCGCCCTTTGGTTATCCCAGAAAAGAGAGCCCTACCTTACCGGAGAATGGACTTCCCTTACATTTCTCAGGACTCCCAGATGATGGCCACTTACAAGTCATGACCTGTTGTTTAGTTTCTCGATCGTAATAAGTCACATTTCGTCCATATTAGTTATGAGTTGAGGCCAAAATCTGTCAGAATTATATATAACAATTATTATTGGGTATTGAAAATGACCTGAATGTCTTCGAGAAAAGGATTGTACAGCCGTGCCTCTTTGTTTTACTCGACTTGGCGGGGGCACTCCCGTGCCCCCAGATAATAGTATGCCAGTTTATCAGTTTATGATCGAAAATACGTCATGCCAGATCAGATCACGAAACCTCGTAGTTCTTTAAGATGAACGGGAATTTTAACGGTAATTTTCGCACGTATTATTCGATTACTTGGGATATCTGCCATTGTTCTTATTTTAAATCTTTCAGAAGTTTATCACGTTTCAAAGATAGCACGTCGCATATTTTGCCCTTTTAAGCTTGTTTTGTATTCTTTATAAATTTGTAATCTTTATAAAATGGAGTATAAGGTACAAACGAAGACAAACATGACAGAGCTTCAATAGACCTTAATGTAATATAATAAATTTCACTGTCGGTCACTTAAGTAGCTAAGTGTATTTGATGTTATAAGAATCACACAAATACTACAACTTCGAATAGCTGAATGTACATACTTACGCATTACGCGAATGAGCATGCTAATTAAATACACGCTTATGTAAATCGTATTCCGAAGCAAGCAAAGGTCATGGCAAATAGAGGTATCGCCGCTGTTCGAGTTATATAATTATCAAAATTATAGATGTTTTGCCAATCACGTTGTTGTTAGGTCTACCAATGCTGTAATATATCTGAATTTCTATGTCACAGGCCAACTGGAGTAATTAGTACTCGATCTATTACTACCCTTCGATATTTATGAGGAAGTCTATCTATTATGTAAACTAACTACAGGCCATGTGAATTTTATGTAAAGGTAAATGTTATAAAGACTGACACCTTCACACTTCATTTGTAGTTGATTAACTATCCCTGTAATATGTTACGAATGTTATGATAAAATAGGATAGATATTTAAAAATATATACGTAATCAAAATCATAATATAACAGTATTAAAAGTTAGGTATTAGCATCAATCAACTTTTTTTTATTCTGTCCCATAGCAAGGAGACAACAGTAAACGAGAATCTTAGAATTTTTTTATAATATAGACTTCAAGCACCCTCAAGATATAACCCATGTCCAAATGGATTTATGCTCATCACTAAAACTGATGTTTGGTACATTTTAACCCTATAATCACAGTTTTAAAAAGTGACTCATTAGACGTAACAATGATAAATTGATAATAGAATAGTTGATCCACCCATAAAACACAATCAATAAAATCTTTATCTTCATTTCAGTTAATTTCAACTTAGTTCAAGAAAAGTTTGAAACTTATTCACACTGAGTAAGTGCATTCATATAGTAGAGTCCATCCAATCTTTTTCGAAATATAGAAATCTTTAGTTAGAGGAATAATGCTTAAACTCACCAGGGGCACACTGCGTCATGATAGTGAAAAAGACCCAAGAGCCGACTTCGTAGGTGTAGTTGGGGCAGGATACGTAGTTGAACAGCACAGAGAAGGGGTTGCCGTCAGGGACGGGGATGCGACGCACTTTAGTGCCCGGCGGGCGCAGATTCTTCAGCAGAAGGTGAATACTCAGGTTACCCAATTCACACAACTGTAATGTAATAAAATATATATTAAAAAATTAGAATCAATTATTAAATGTTTGTGGTGCAAGCATTGCGATGTATGCTACGCCGTAAATAGCGTGTGGAGGAAAGTTTTGTCTACATGCGTTTTCACACTGAAAGAAAATGTAAAGATGTAAAAACTGGTTTTTTTTGTACATAATTCATTGTGATAAGAAGCTCATTTTCTTATTTTTTTCCCCACCTGACGTTGTTTGAATACATTGGTATTGACATTAGCATGTTAAACACTCCTTTTGTTAAACAATAAAACTTACGTAATGCTGAATAATTGACTAGTGTGTACATCATCTTCAAATAATTAAAGAAAAGTTGTAGTCTGTTATCATTTATCAAACTTCAACAATTAATATATTTGGTAAAATTAAGGAGTGGATTTTCAAATTACTGTTTTGTTAAAATGTACAAAGGTTATAATGAAGTTTTTGATTATTTGGGTGAAGTATGTGGGACTACTACCAACTTTCACTGTCAAAGATTTTGTAGCACTACACTGTTAGCCTATATGAAAAACTGTATGTAGAAAAGCGCCAATCAAATGAGTGATAAAAAAATCAACCACAAGTGCTATAGTCTAAACTTGAAATAATGTTGCATACTCACAGTAAAACCAGCAAGTCCAATGTAGAAGCAGTTAGTGCAGGGTGGAGTGTACAGAGGGTGGTTGATATGGTAGGCCACATACAGGGTAAACAGCCAGTAGTAGGAACAGTTCTTGAATAAGTTCATCAGGGGCATGGTACCATGGGAGAAACGGTGCACAAACAGGGTCTCTAGTAATCTCTTGGCATAGTGGATGGACCAGCACACAGCCGCAACACTAAAAATGGACATCATGTGAAAATTTTGTTGAGTGGTTAGTACTTGATTCATTTACTTTTTGCAATGTTAAAGTTTTGATATCCTGTGCCAAATTCTGTAGGTAAGTATTTAGTGATGCACCCATAAATGCATTTTTATGGTCAGCTTCTAATATCCTATTATAATTAGCTTAAAGCTTGTTGCTAATTTTAGCCACCTAATTGTAGCAGACATGATGGAAACAAATTAGAAAAATTCATTATGGTAAACACTTACCTAGCAACAGTTGAAGGACCTTCTGCAGGAGTTCCATAGAGAATCCATGGTCTTTGGTACACCCAAAGATAAACGAAGAACGGGCCTGCGTATTCTGCTAAAAAAACACCTTTCCATGAGATTTGCGGGCCCAGATCTCTCACATAAATCTTGGAGCCATTCTGAATGTTCAATTCTTTGATTGACTGTTCGTCTTTTAACGATTTGCCTTTGGCTTCGAGCATTATAGATTGACGGCTGGGATACAACTTCTTAATTGACTGGTGAATTTTATCTTTAACAACTTGAATAGTGGCATTCTCGGGCACCTGAATTTTGCCCAGCGGCTTCGAACCTACGTTGCTTAAAATCTCAATCTGGAAGAAAAATGTAAGAATTAGGATTACTGGAGAATATTATAAACCGCATAACAAAACAGGTTTTAGAATAGTCTAGTCGACTCACCTCCATCCTCCTTTATGACACTATGACGATATTTTATATGTTTGCGAATTGTAGTAGAAATTGCGGCTCGGTTATATATAATATGAAGAATTAGAGCATTAGTAATGATTTGACCGCCACAGCTACCACTCAACTCAGAGCCGAATCACTACGGACACACGGACACTACGTCAACCGTCAACTCACCAAGTACGCACAATGAACCAATAATAGTAGTCTTTGAGTCTTTGCAATGAACTTGAACACTGAACAATGAACGAATGAACACACAGTAACCAGTGTTGCCAACTCGAAATTTCAAATAATGCTAAAACTATATACGAAAATCTGCTAAAATCTGCTACATTTTTTGAAAATATGCTAAAAAATATGCTAAATAAAAATCGTACTAGTTATCAATACTTATTGCATCTTTAATTATCAAATTAGCTGTCTAATCTTCGTAGTAGTAACAGGATTGCTACCACGAAAAGCAAACGAAGTTTTCCCTCCCTGTCGCACTTACGTCCGAACATGCATTGGCATCAGTTACACGCTGATTATCATCACGTGATGCACTTCTAATACAATACGTATTGACTGACCGTGTATTCATGAATATTGAAGCATAATGCATACAATATTCAATACGACGATAATATTGACACCCTAGTATTATGATAACAATCACCGCGTAACGGGCTTAATTAAAGAAAGATAAGTCGCATTTATTTTAAAGTTACGCTGAAATATTTTAGCTTAAAGTAGAGCCATTTATTAATTAGATCAGTGTTGAACTAGTTATTTATGCAACAAGAGAGCAAAGTTGTTTTTTGCTTCGAGTTTGACCGATTATGAGAGATTCATGACCTGAAAAAAATATGCTAAAAAATATGCTAAATGTAAAAAATTTCTGCCAAATAAGTCGAAAATATGCTAAATTTAGCAGAAAATATGCTAAGTTGGCAACACTGACAGTAACAGTGGCGCTACCGCGAACAGCAAACGAAGTTTTCCCTCTCTGTCGCACTTGTAAGTTTGCGTATAAGCGAGACAGAGGGAAAACTTCGTTTGTGGTCGCGGTAGCCCCTCAGTGTTGCCAGATGCCAAAATACAAAGCGAAAGGTGCGCTCACAGATATTGGATGCGCTTTAGAATAGCTTTTTTATGTTCCAAATGAAAAAAATGTGCTCTATGCCGTCACATTGCACTATAAGTGAAGTCATAAATAAATGTAACTAGTAGTCTTTCTAGTTAATTTTATTATTTAAATATTTTGAATTTACCGCCTTGGTCACTCAGCTAATGGTAAAAATTAAAAAAGCGGACCCGCTTTAACTACGCGGAAAGCGCGGCTAGTGGTTATATTCTTTTTGAGCGCGGCCAGAGGGGCTACCGCGAACCTAAAACGAACGAAATTCGAATATCTCCCTCTCTGTCGCACTTGCTGCTTCGTGTGGCCCTTCCCTCCCTGGTAGCCCTTCAGGGCCAGCGACATAAACGCGGCGATAAAGCGGAAAAACAGGGGCGCTACCGTGAGAGATTTAAGTGATTTAACTGACATAGATAGTAGCGCTACATGCGGTAGTAGTACCAACTAAAACCAGCCGACAGAACCAGAAGGAACTAAATACATTTCAAGTTCCTTGATTGTTTGAAGAAAGGTCGGCCGTACACAATAGCTTCCACCTCCGCCAAAAGGGTACTTAAGGTTTCGTCTCGGGGCGCTCGTTCCTTTAATATGATGTAAAGTGATCTCTTGCCAGACCGGATTAAGCGCTCCCATGCCCCACCCCAATGGGGACTGACGGGGGGAATAAATGTCCATTGAGCCTGATTATTAGTGTCCGACCGAAATTTCGGTTTCGGTTTCGGTTTCGGCCAGTTTCGGCCAAAAAATCAAGTTTCGGCCCGAGTTTCGGTTTCGGCCAAAAACGGCCGAACCTTTCGGCCGCGCCGAAACTTACAACATCGTACCTTCGGGTCGCGCTCGGCTAACGTCGGGCGCGCTCGGCACGGCTGGCAATATGGCGTCGCTCGCCTGACTCCCCCGGCCGACTTATTTTATACCACCATTAAAAAATCGCTAACTTTGTGTTACAAATAATGTATTTTTTTCACTTTATTTATAGGGTAGTTAAATTTTCAAACAGAACCTCTGTAACTGTGCTGAAATTTCATTGTGATAAATCTTTGAAAGTAGAAACCTGTAATTATAGGTCGGCGAGATATTAATTTTAGAAAAAAACTTACTAACATTTTTTCGACTTTTTAAGGACTTTTTTTTTTATAAAAGGTTCGGTTTCGGTTTCGGTTTCGGCCGAAACTACAATGAAACCGAACCTTCGGTTTCGGTTTCGGTTTCGGCAAAATAACATGTTTCGGTCGGTCACTACTGATTATTCACGGCCTCAGTTCTTAAAGTTTCTTCGTCGAGCTCCTCTATGGCTCTTCGTAGCTCTACGTCCGCGCCCCGAAGGTTGGTGCCGTTATCAGAGTAAATATGTGCCGGCAACCCCGCCGAGACGCCATAATCAAGGAGTCGGTAGTAAGTGAGTGCACGATTTCGATATGAACCGCGCGAACGGTGAGGCAGGTAAACAAAACGCCATAACGCTTCTCCCGGTGCCTGCCTACCGTGACTTCCATGGGTCCGAACAGATCAATACCGCAAAAGTTGAACACGCGCTGATGATGTGCCATGCGTGCCTGAGGCAAGTCACCCATTCGAGGCACCTGTGGGGTAGCCTTTCTTAACCTGCAAAACATGCAACGGGACGCAACAGTCTTGACAGTAGGACGCAACTGAATTATCCAATACAGCTGTTTCAAGTCGTTCACTACCGCTTCTTGGTGTCCGTGCGCAGCCTTGACATGATAGTGCTTAACCAAGAGCCGGGTAGTTGGATGCCTTCCGTCAAGGATATAATCCTTGACGGAAGGCATCCAGGAATAAAAAAGTTTGAATGTAATTATTATTAAATCTAAAATCGACGTCATGGTTCCTAAGAACAGATCTCGCTATCTCTCATAGTTTCAGACTTCTCCATACTGACCCATTTGGATTGTACACCCGGTATATATATGTAATGTAGTGTCGAGCACAGTAGCGCTATTACACGTCCAGTTGCGGATTTCGAAACCTCCCGCGCTGTGAATATCTCGAATATTCTTTACCATAGTGATGGCGGTGGACTCATCCGGCAGACTATCGATATAGTCATCCATATGGTGTTGGTGGTGTATAGCGGTGACGGCAGCCGGTAGCGTCGACTTGAACCTGTCTGCGTTCTTGTTCTTGATGTACTGGGCTATAAAGGGCGAACAGCAAGCACCAAAAATTAGTGAGGTCATTGCGTACGTCTTCACTGGGCCTGTGGGGTTGCTGCCTCTCCACAGGAATCTGAGGGCATTCTGGTCTACAGAATTTATTTTAATTCTCAGAAACATGTCTTTAATGTCGCCAGTTATTGCTATCCTGTCCTCTCGAAAACGAACCATAATGCCGAACAAGGAAGCAAGTAAATCCGGGCCTGTCAGAAGAAAATCATTTAAGGACTTGCCTTGACTTTTAGCAGCACAGTCATAAACCAAACGAAGTCGTTTCTTGTTCGGATTGTCAACTCCAAAATGTGGCAAGTACCATGTATTTCCCGAGCGAAATCATTTTCAAACAAATGGTTGACACGTTCCTCGTACCTGTGTCCGTATGTTTTATCGTCGCGCATCTTTTTCTCTACAGCCTGTAGCCTTTTGAATGCGCTAGGAAAACTATCGGGCAAGCTACAGTGAGGATCTTTCCAAGGCAGACCCACAGTCCATCTGCCGTTGACAAGCATGGCGGACTTTTCTATAATCTCTTGTGCTTGCACGTCATCAGCATTCTGTCTAGGCTTACCTGAAACACCCATAGAGTCAATTGTAAAAGAGCGGCGCACATCTTCATGTAGCTCGCGCAGCGTGTGCGTCACGTCGTCATCCCCGGGCACCACGCAAAGGTTGAGCGTGGCGTGCGCCGAGCGCGCGGCTCGCGACGAGCGCGTCACCTGTACTGCCCCGTGAACACACCAACCTAAAGGAGTTCGTGTAGCCGACGGCTCATTGTGTCGACCTATACGTACTTCTAAAGGCAATAGCAAGTTATAGTTGTCCTGACCTATAAGCAACTCACCTTTACAATACGAGTTAGAATGCAACACTGACTTAAGCGCTCTTAAATGTTCATACATATTGCAATCTACTAATGCTACATTTTGTACAGGTAAGTCTAACTGCCTAACACTGCGTACAGTCAGAGTGTGTCTAGTACCGTCAGCAACGCCAGAAATACTTAGAGTCATTAGAGTTGATTCACACACAAGCTCATTATTGTTCCACACGCCGCACACGCGCATGGTCTCGCTGCGACCCTGCACGCCGGCGCGCGCCGCTAGCCCGGCGCTCAGGAGTGACACTGATGAACCATCGTCCAAGAGTGCGGTCGTACTAAAAACGCCGTTCGGGCCGTGAACGTAGACAGCGGCGGATCCCCGGTCTGTATCTGGTCGACGGGTTGCGATCCAGATGGTTTTGCCGGTTTTCCATCTGACGCCTAAGGCGAATTAATTGTATGAGTTCATATTGTTCTATTTGGACTATTGTAATGGGATCATCTGGGTCTGATTGGACATGCCTAGGACGACGCACCCCCCTCCTAAGTGGAAGTTCAGGTGCGTAGTCCACGGCATGTCTAATCAAAGATTAAAAAATGAGGAATCGAAAAACTTTTTACTAATGTCTTTAAAATGTTTGGCTACAGATGGTATATTTAGGTCTCTCTATGTATGTCCAGGTTTCTCGTAAAGAAGGGTGCCCCCACCATCCTACGTAGAAGCTTGTTCTGAAGCTTGAGCGAAGGCTACCGAGGCGTACGAGAACACTGGCCGAATGACTGATTTGTAGAGTAAGAGTTTGTTTTTTAAAGAGAGTTTGCTCCTTTTGTTCAGGAGGGCATGGAGACGGGTTATATAAAAGGAAGCTTTGTCAGAAACAATTTTAATGTGTCTTTTGAAGTTCAGACGTTTATCGAGGGTGACACCTAGATACTTGGCCTCGTCCTTCCAAGGGATTGGGGTGTGATTTAGGGTGATTTGGGGTATGGAATTAATTAGACGGGTGTAGCGGGAGGTACGAGAGAAAATGATTCCCACGCTCTTATCCGGGTTAACCTCTATGCGCCACAGTCTGCACCAACGCCCAAGGGCATCGGTTGCAGACTGTAGCAGTTGGGTAACCCGGTTAATGCGTGGGGATGTAGCGAGGATTGCAGTATCATCCGCGAAGAGGGCATAATTAGCTTGGGGGACTTTGGGAATGTCATTGATATAGACGGAGAAGAGGGTGGGGGAGAGTACAGAGCCCTGTGGAACGGCAGCCTTTATTGGATGAGAGGCAGACCGCGATCCTTCCACCTTATAACGAAAGCATCGATTTTGTAGGTAATCTTGAATGAACAAGACGGTCTGCCACGCCGATGTTATAAAGCTTGAATAACAAGCCCTCGTGCCAGACCTTATCGAATGCTTTCGCTATATCAAGGAAGATCGCCCCGGTTGGGATCGTACGACCCCAGCCAGTCATCCAAAAAAGTATGTGCTCCACAAGGCGGTGGATTTGGTGGGTGCAGGAGTGTTGGGATCTGAAACCAAATTGCTCGTTGACGATGATATTGTTGATGTTAAGGTGAGATAGGAGGCGCGCCAGGATTAGCCTTTCGTAGATTTTGCCAAGGGAATTTAGGAGGCTGATTGGGCGGTAATTCGAGGAGATATTCCTTGGCTTGCCGGGTTTGGGGATGCCTATCACATTAGCTTCTTTCCACGCTGATGGAAAGTGGCTGTTGATTAGAGCTGCGTTATAAATCACTAGGAGAAGGTTAAGAATGCGATCAGGTAGCATTTTGATTAAACGGTTTGATATGTTATCTACGCCGGGGGCTTTCCTGGGCTTTAATTTTCTAATAATCTGTTTTAATTCCTCTAGTAGGATAGGCCTTAGCGGCGGGGAGAGGAGAGGAAGGGAGGATCTGTACTCTATTTCTTCCTCTACCACTCTTATGTGTTCGAGGTCGAGCTGAACCTGTCTGGGTGAGCACTGGGCCTCTAGGATCATGGCCACGCAGTTCACCTTTTCTTCATCCTCGAAGGCAGGAGGAAGCTCCCCTCCTCTAGATAGGGGTGGCATATCTGCTATTGTATCATTTTTAATTTTTCTAGCCAGCCGCCAATAAGCTAGGTGGCTGGGCTCGATGTCTGATAGCATTTTATCCCATTGACCTTGTCTGTGGGAAGCTATTTCGCGTTTTAGGATTTTTTGGAGACGGTTGAGGGTGTTTTTGTTAGTGGCGGAGGGGATATCATCATAAGCTCGTAAGATCGTAGGGTGGCATTCTTCGCCCTCACCAGCTCTTTTAGATGCTCAGGCAGTTTTCAGCGACGGTCTTCCGTCACTGGTACCCGCCTGGAGCAGTCACTGACAACAGTGGTGAGACCACTGGTGAGGGAGTTGACTGCCGCGTCAATTTGTTCGGGAGTTACGTGGTCGTTGTCTACGGAAATGTTTTGAATGAGTGAGTCAGAGGAAAGGGTTTGACGTACTTTGTTCCAGTCAGTGATGGTGATATGTGTCTGAGCATTATTAGGGTTTGGACCGAGACTGAATATAATGGGGCGATGATCAGAAGTAAGTTCATGAATAACCTGAATTTGTCTTATTTGGAGTGATATGTTTTTAAGAAGGGCTAAGTCCAGGATGTCAGGTCTGTGCGTCACAATGTCAGGGTAATGAGTGGGTTCCAGAGGCGCTATTACAGCAAAATTAAGGGACTGGGACAAGTTGTAGAGTTTTCTGCCGTTTGGGTTGGTGATGAGGCAGTTCCAAAGGACATTCTTGGAATTGAGGTCGCCAGCCACTATTACCGACTCGTCGACTCCAAAAATAGCCTCAAGGTCTTCTTGCCTCATCACCTTGTTTGGGGACAGATATGCGAAAAAAATCGAAATTGATCTATGACCAGTTAGCGAGATTCTGCAGGCAGAGGCTTCGATACCAGTGAGGTTTGGGACACTGATTGGTGATATGTGTAGGGATTTTTTATAGTATATTATGGTTCCCCCACCGTCGGTCTGTCTGTCGTGTCGGATTATGTTGTAATTTGATATTTTAGGGTCTCTGACGTGCCCTTTGAGAAATGTTTCTTGAACTAGAAGGATGTCAACTTGGTGGTTCCGCATGAATAGTGCCATCTCGTCGCGTTTGAACCTTAGACCATTGGCGTTGAAAATTCCAACAGTCAATGACCTGGGCTTGACTCGCGAGGGTGCGCTATCCATTACGGGGCTTCAAATTGCTTGACATATCTGAGCAATGAGGCATTTCGGGCCAGGATTTCTAGTTTGTCTATTGGGGAAGAGGCGTACTTGAACTCTTGAGCTAGTTGCAGGAGCTCGTCGATGTCGATTTGATTGGCCAGGTTGAGGACTAAGCCTATATCATCTTTAATGTTATTAACGTTGCTGCCCGGGCCTTTATTTTGCGGGACTGGTGGGCAAAGGTTGGTTTTTGGTTGAGAATTTATTTCTTGATAGGTATTTTGATTGGAGTGTAGAGGTCGATGTGGGTATGACTTGTAGTTAGAATATGAGTCACGGTTCTGAGAAGTAGAAGCAGGGGCTGACCCTCTATTACGGGTATCGGTCACCTCCTGTGATGGGGGCATTTCGGTCACCGTGGCGCCGGACAAAAGGCCGTTCCGGCGAAAGAGTATCTCTCAGTTTAGAGGAGATGGGGTTGAAGTTTCTTTTCACCCCCACTTCCGGGAAGTTTCTGTAATAAGGATCATTTAGGTCTGGTAAATGGCTCTGTCTTTTAGTATGGGACTCAGTCCATGGGTTGCAATGAGTAGGGGGAGGGGCGCTCATGGGAGCGAAAAAAGAGGGCTGACCCTTGCCGAACACGGTTGGCCAGGGGAGCGACAGGGCACAGGCCGTAGAACGCCGAGTGGTCGCCCCCATTGCACAGTTGGCAGTGATAAGGCTCGTTAGAGTCGGCTGGCCTGGTACAATCACTTGTGAGATGAGCCCCCGGGCAATGGCCACAGCGGGGCTCAAGTTCGCAGTAGTGGGCCGAGTGCCCATAATAAAGACAGCGGCGGCATTGCGGAACGCGGTGGTCCTTCCGCTGTTTCTCAACTTTCAGACCCCGCAGATCGCAAATTTCTTTTATATTAAAGAATTTGTCCCCTTCTACGGTCCTCTCCAAAACCACAATGACCGCGTTGAACGGGACCCTGCCTCTAGTCCTCCTTAAGCGGTGAACCTCTATGGCTGGGTAACCTTGCCTTTGGATGTTTACGAGGATATCTACCTCATCGACCTCCACTGGGATTCCTTTTACATATGCTCGGAGGGGCAAATTATCTTTGTTACATTGAGTGTGGTAACCTTTGCCCATCAGTTTGACCCACTTTCTGTAATGGTCACTGGTTTCTGTGTGAATGAGGATACCCGGGCATCTCCATCCTTCATTCTCATTTATAGGTTTAGCCCTCAAGTGGGGGAAACCTCCCGCTTTAGCCTGGTTTGCCAGGTTAACCCACCTACTCGTGTCATATAGAAGTAGGGGCGGGGGGTGACGGGGTGGTTTTTGGGGTTTTTGTCTTTTCTGTTTGTTCGTCAGTTTGATTTTGTTTCTTTGTATTATCTAGTTCGGGGGCCGAGTTTTTGGTTCGGTCAATGCTGTCTATTCGATCTGAGTCTTGGATTGTCCTTTGTGGGGAATTATTTATCTTCCTTTTAGGTTTTTTATTTTTGACAATAGTAAAATTTTCTTTTTCTTTGTT
Source organism: Epiblema foenella (assembly GCA_963556455.1). Lineage (NCBI taxonomy): Eukaryota > Metazoa > Arthropoda > Insecta > Lepidoptera > Tortricidae > Epiblema > Epiblema foenella. Next base: position 15,803,510 of record OY747102.1, read on the forward strand.
TTCTTTTAGTTCCTCAAAGTCCATATCGGATCCTGAATATGGCGATCACTTAAAACGATTGACGCTTAGAGTATAAATATTTTTAAAGTGATCCTATACGCGGGCCACCAAGAGTGACGGAAAAGGTCTTATGCAGATAAATTGAGAATTGGTTTAAAATGGCTGCCTTTTTACCATAAATTACTTCCTTAACTTGGACGGATAATCGCTTGTGACGTATTTGGGCACAACTGTCACATAAAATAAGTTGTGCTCAACAAAAAAAAAGTGAAACTGTGACAGGGACAACAAATGATATGTAACTCTCTGTCGCTCTTATACTAAAATGTATATGACTGTCTCGCTCGGTTGTGGTATTATTATTTGCGTGTCGCGTCTGGTAAGTCTGTGGATTGACGTAAAAATAAGAGTGAAAAATGCAGAAATAAAACGGGGGCGCTACCGCGACAGTAAACGTAGTTTTCCCTCTCTGTCGCACTTACGTCCGAACATGCAAGTGCGACAGAGAGCGAAAACTTCGTTTGCTGTCGCGGTAGCGCCCCGGATTAACTATGAACGACTATATTGCGAGTATTGTGGTACTCAGAGGGGCTACCGGGAAACTAAAACGAACGAAGTTCGAATATCTCCCTCTCCGTCGCACTTGCTAATCCGTGCGACAGAGAAAGAGATATTCGAATTTCGTTCGTTCGCGGTAGCCCCTCAGACTCAGCGGAATACATACGTCACGTATATGTGTGTGTGTGTGTGTGTGTGTCAGTCAGTCACTATTTGTATGTAATGTAATGGCGAATTGTGAACAGTAGTTTCTTCTTAAAAATATTATATGTGATAACAAAACTCGCAAAAATATACGTGATACATAAACATCAATATTGCCAAAATGCGCTCTGTTGTAGAAATAGGGGCTAGCGTCCCTGCCTTTTTAGGGAAATTATGGAAATTGGTTAACGATACAGAAACCAATCACTTAATTTCCTGGAGTCCCGTAAGTATATTTTACGCTTTTAGTGTATGATATATATAAATTTCAATAATGCGAGTAAAATTGCGTAAGAATTTAGCTAGAGCCGAAAGCGCGATACGACAATAACAACCTTAAAGAGTCGTAGGTTGACACTACAAACATAAATAAATATAAAGTTAGACGTCACGTTTTATACCATGCTATCGGCTCCTGACACCAATTTGCACCGAACAGTGATACTCTTTTCTTATAATTGAGTATCTACCTATTTTATGGAATCTAATTTTTTAAATGTCTTAATTTCAGGGTGGAAAAACATTTGTTATAAAGAACCAAGCTGACTTTGCCAGGGAGTTACTCCCATTGTATTATAAACATAACAATATGGCTAGTTTCATCAGGCAATTAAATATGTATGGATTCCATAAAATCACATCAGTTGAAAATGGTGGACTCCGTTATGAAAAAGATGAAATTGAATTTTCACACCCCTGCTTTATGCGGGGTCATTCATACTTGCTTGAACACATCAAAAGGAAAATTGCCAACCCTAAGACAATAGTGACGAGTGGAGAGAGTGGTGAAAAAATACTCCTGAAACCTGAGTTGATGAACAAAGTGTTAACTGATGTAAAACAAATGAAAGGGAAACAAGAAAACTTAGATGCCAAGTTCAGTGCAATGAAGCAAGAAAATGAAGCTCTTTGGAGAGAGGTGGCTATTCTAAGGCAGAAACACATCAAGCAGCAGCAGATAGTAAACAATGTGTGTGATTCATATATTTTAATTGATTCATTAATTTATTTAAATTTTATTGCACAAACAATATAAGTACAAAGGGCGGACTTAATGACATGAGGCATTCTCTACCAGTCAACCATAGGGATAAACACAAATTTGCAAATGTGTGTGCAATGACAAAATAATTCATGAAAGTTAAATAATTTGTAGAGAATAAACATAATCATATTCGTAACTAACAAACATTTACCATGGAATAATGTGTTTTTTTTGTATCATAATGATTTTAATTGTTTTATTATTTATTTTTCTCTTTCACATTCTAATTTATTTATTATTTTTTAATGTATTTTTAGTTAATGTAATGGATATAATGTTCTTAATGTAAAAGTGTAATTTTGTGTTGTTATATGGGCTAAGCATGAAATAAAGAATTATTATTATTATTATACTTTTATGGTGGGTTGCACCAAACCGTCTGTAATTGTAAGCGGTGTTTGTTAAAATCTGATTGTATGGATGACAGTTGCCGGCGCCATATTTTAACGATCTGATTGTATGTTGGTGCAACCGACCCTTGAATCTAATATAAATGGTAATAACTAATATTTTTTCAGCTGATACAATTCTTGATGTCTCTGGTACAACCGACTAGGCCCAACAATGCAAACAGTAATAATGTTGGTGTGAAGAGGCCATACCAGCTGATGATCAACAATGCAGCGCACAACTCTGCAGGAGATAGCTCCCACCCTGGACGGCTAAAGAACATCAAGCTGGACCAGGATTCAATATTAGATGATCTAAATGAAGAGAATTTGGTAAATTTTACTCAACAGTTGCAATCATTCACAAATTTGCATGGTCATGGCAAGTGTGGAAGAGGTAGCATTATGCCTGCTATCTTCAGTTTGCTTCTTCTATAAATTATAATTTTATATTATTTGAATTATTATTGTTATTGAGAAGTCAAATCTTTCATAAATTAATTAAACTAAAACTGATAAATGTGGTCATTTTACAGTAATATACTGGTGAAAAGTATTGATGATACAATAGATATGTTTATCTTTCAGGAGGACGGCCCAACTATTCATGAACTGGCCCATGATGATATCTTGCAGTCAGAGATTGCCCAGGATTCATTGGATCCTGCAAATTTTGTTACAATAGATGTACCAGCAAGTAGCAGTGTGAACACAGACTTCAGTCCTAATAACCCTTCTGGCTCTGTGCAGTACCAAGTTACTATGGAAGATGGGGATGACTTAGACACAAGTACATATTTATTAACTTATTAGGCAGTTAAGGATTAGGGTAAATAAAACGGCTGAATATTATAGAATATACTTCGCAGGATTACAAATACAAAGTATTAAATATAATTTTTGACCGATATTACTGAAGGCTTTACAAGTTTTACATAGTACCTAATAAATTAGTCACACATACTGTTATTAATAAACAATAATGAATAAAACACTATAACTCTTGCTGGGCAAATAATTACCTATTCATTATCTTTGTCTATATCGAGTAGTAAAGGCATGGAACAAATTACTCTCAGAAGTAGTAAATGCTAACAGTGTTAATCAGTTGAAAAACAAACTTGATTAAGATCAAAGCAGTGTTAACCTGTGCTGAGTGAACTATGATTGACTACCCTACTGAGTGAACTACAATTTAGAATAATAATAATGAATGTTGTAAAATGTCACTGTTACAGTGTAGCTAATATAGATATGTACATATTTTACAGGTGGTGTTAGAGTCACATATCCAGTAGCCAAAGCTAACCATTTATTAAAGCCTGTGGAAGTTCAACCCATAGTCACATCACCTTCCCCCACTATGATCCATACCACATCACCATTGGATCAACCAATATTGGAACAAGTATTCATTGATCCCTCAATAGCAGCAACTACAACAAAAGCAAAAAAAGCGCAAAGAAGTATTGCTAAACCTACAAAGAAAATTACTTCAAGCAGCAGTTTTAACAACTTGAACCCTTCCGCTGATTTGAAATTGCCTGCGGAAATATTTGCTGATGAAGATTCACTTGAAAATGGTTCAGCAGCTGACGAAATTCTCCAAAGAGCGCTACAGGATGCTGAACTAGATCACAGCATGTCCACAACGAAAGACAAAATGTTTGGAGGAGTCAACATCAAACTGGAAAAGTCTGACAACACAAAACCATCAAAGAAGTCTAAGAAATCAAATAAGGACAAAAACACAAACCAGGTTAACCTAGCTGGCATTAAGACTGAGCTGCAGGATGACTTGGACTGGAACAACATGACTCTAGCTACTGTTAACAACAACAGTGATGTTAATAGGTTTAATTCTATGTGAGTACTTTTACAAAATTTGAAACAGAAATTAATCTTTGTACAAACATCCACCTCTATTGTCTGGTTAAATTACAAGCGCATACTTGGTCTGCCCTCATTAAACATTAATTCCCTTCTGTGGATGAGCGAAAAATATCCAATGCTAAATGTGTTATGTATGTACTTTTTATTTATAAAATTTGTGACTTTAATATCCAGGAATAGGAGAGATAACATCAGCAAAAATCTTGAGGAATATACTTCTGTCATTGGAACAAATTCAAACAAGTATGTGTAATTATGATAATTATTCTGAATAACAATTGTCACTGGCGGTGGCCTGCTATAAATATTTATTGAAATTTAAACCACAAACCTGCAAAAGAACTTGTCTGTTCTTGTTGCCTTTTGCTAAACTTATACATTTCATTTTGATAAGTATGTATCTATAATAGATCATTACAGACTGGGTTGGTGCTTTCAGTATAGTATTATACACATTGAATTATTACCGCCCACTAATAACTATGTGTTATATACTTTGGTCTTCTACTAGTTCTCTATTGTTATTCGTTTCTAAGTTTTGTTAGTTTGAGAAGAATTACTTATGGTGTAATTTATAATATGATATTGCAAAAAAACATGGGGAATAATATTTATCTAATTCGCTATGGTAGGGTTTCGCTTGTTTGATATAAATTAACTTTTTGCGGTTTTACAGAATGATAACATGATAACTTTGCTATTTCAGGAATGACATTGATGATCATTTGGACTCCATGCAAACGGACATTGAGTCACTGAGAGAGTTATTGAGAAGTGACAGCTATGCTTTGGACACAAACACTTTAATGGGGGTAAGTTACTCGACTGAAAATAATCTTATTACAACTAATATTCATTAATCAGTAATTAGGCCTAATAAACAATCTGGTGAAAACTATTAATACTGAATTATGTTGTCTGTACGATACAACGTCTATGACAAGTTCTACAGGCCGCAGGAGTTATTTTTCGCGGGATTAATTTAAAATGGTGGATTTCAATATCATATCAGCAACATGAGTTGTATGTACGAATGGTTTATTTGTGAATGTGTGCGTGATGTAAACATTGACGTTTGGCGGCGCGATGTTGGCAGTACCGCGGCAGGTCACGTTGCAGGCAACGTGTAGAGACCGCATGGTATGCCGTGTGCCTTCTGAGGCGCACTTACACAGTCGCACCGGCTACGTAACGTTACTTTAAATATAGCATCACTGAAGTATCGACTACGCAATAGGTCCATTCACTATTACGTCACCGAGCTGAATGGCGGAACTTTTAAAAACTAAATTACCTATGTGGTAAAATATAAGTTGTCTTAATATGTGTATTATATGTCTCTGTTGTCCGTAGATGACTGATGCAAGGCTAGGACCTACGATGTCTTTCGCCATACCTCCCGGTCAGCTGCCGGCACATGATTACGTAATATTGATAAACAAATAGCATACAATTATTTACTTTTGATTACGTGGTAGATATTTGATTCAGGATTTTAAGGACTTGGATAATCATCCTATCTTCTTTCTACTTCTAAAAAGGAGTTCTCAATTCGGTAGTATCTATGTTCTTTTTTTATGTGTGCCTCAGAACTCCGTTGTTTATGAATCGATTTGAAAAAATCTTTGTTTGTTTGAAAACATATTCTTCAAGGTTGGTCCCGTTGCTACCAGAATCCAGTTTCGATGATGGGATCCATGAGTAATTGAGGGAACTCCAGAAAAAATCAAGGGAAGCAGCGATTTTAGTATTTTCGGTAACAAATCGAGCATTTGCATTCAGAAAGTAGCATTTGGTGAACAGGAACTGATGACGAAGACCGCGGTTGATTATCCAAAACTCCTAGTGGTTCATAGGTGTGGCTAAGATATGTGGATCAAGATACTGAAGCGACGATAACGAAGCCAATTTAATCTGCTCAGTATTTTATGACGAGATCCATGAGGAATCAAAGGAAATCCTCTTACATTATCCCAAATAATCGTCGGGTTACAAGCAAAAGTCACTAAGTAATAAATACCTACTTAAAATAAAGCTCGTATATCAGCATCGTTTCAGTACTGAGATACGAGGTTTCGAAGAGTAGTGACAGATTTGATAGTGAGTTTTGCTTCTCACCCGATATTATCTATACAGATCAGGGAGAGACTACCTATTTATATACAGTGACAAACTGATAAATAACATGAATAATGAATGATTGTATTATTAACGACTAAGTAGGTAGTAATCGATTAGTAGAGGGATTGTGACATAATAACAAGAATTTGTAGTTTTATGAACTTAAATGTATTTAAGTAGAAGGTTGAGCTTTTTTGTTTAAAATTAATTACAAATCGACACTTGAAATAGAATTCGTTGTTTCAGCTCTTCGGGGCTGACGACCCGTTCTATGGATTGTCGTATAATCCCGTTGATGAGCGAGCTAGAGCATCGAACAGTGGTAAGGATATTCAATCTGATAATTATGCATGAGAGTTTGTCCCCAAATTTGTAGTGTTCAGGTGATGGTATGGATGATCCAATGTAGAAATACGATGACTGACCCTGAGACCCAGTGGAATGACTATGATGGCATATTTTTATCCATATTATCAAAAAGGCAAAGATAAATTGTACCCGAGTTATTTTTCACATTTATGTTAATTGTAGATACAACCAAACAGTATCCGATGCTTGATTTTGATTGGCTGATCCGTAACAGCGATGCGTCGCCCGCAAAGTAACCTGTAGCAGGTAGCTACCTCATCCTCGCAAGAGTTAGGACAGCTGAACCCGTCATGTCGACAGGGTTGGACGTTTTGGTAAAGGATTATTTTAGTCATGCTGGTTGCGGTCTGTGATACTGTCAGAAGAGAAATAATTAAATACTTACATAAATATTAAATAAATAATTGTGGCATATAGCACATACGAAAAGTATTCTCTCAATGTTATAACTGCACATTACTAGATCGTATGGTTAAATTTGCGTTTACAAAAATACTGCCAGGTTTTATTTGTATAAAGAATGCTGGGCAAACTTTAAGAATTGTTTTTTATTAACTAATTGTTGTTTTTACCTGCTGTAATGCTGTTTTATTGTTAATTAAAGCAAAGAAGCTGAAAAGTGAGGTAACGAATGTAAGCTGTGACGACAGTCGTGTCCAGGACCTGTATACCGAGGACGATGGTACTAAAAATATTACGCCAATTAGTTTACAATTTCCATGTCTTAATAAATCTTAGTGTGCACGTTTGATAGTCCTGCATTTATAGTTTTTGATTTTAATAGTATGAATCAGTACCAGTGACTTGTAGCCAAAGTTGAAATACTTTAGGTTACTAGTCATTTTAGCATTCAGTCTTGTGCTTTCGTGATTTAATTATGCAGTACGGAATAAGTTATAAGTTGATTGAGTCTATTTATGTATTATTTATATATATTACATTTAGACAACTTGGTTGTTCCATTAACTAAATAATTATTTATAGGTGTGAGTTTCTATTGAGCGTATTGGACCTGGATGTTTTTGACATTATTATGTTTAAATATAAAGCATTATCTCTCACGCCCATTATTTTTGAATAAGCAATTGATATGTGATTTTATTGTTTGTTTGGTTTTGATGCTAGTGATTTATTTGTAGAAACACCGTGAAATTCGCAATAATGAAATGCAACGTAATTATTATTTAATATGCCTTGCTTGTATTGGCGCGAAAAAAAGTCAGTACTCTAACTGTTTTATTTCTCTTTTTTATTTTCTATGCATTTCGTTTACGTTAATGGTAATGATATTATTATTACGTAAGATTAAAATAAAATGCTTTCTCTTTTATTAAATATTTGCAATTAAGATTTGAGGAAAGTACAAATATTTTTAGTTTTTATAGGACGTAGACTAAAATGCTTATTAATTTATACACAAGCACCTCAGACCACGTTTAAAGTAGCTGTAAATGGGAGATAATTGGATAATTCTTACACGGGTACGCTGAAATGTTATTCTTATATTGAAATAGATATCAGTGGAACGCATGGTACCTTTGCATAGATTTAAATTAACAAAATTACTGATGCTTTCCTTTTTATTATTGAGTGAAGTCTTCAGGGACGCGAACTGGCATTAGGCAATATTTTTTAATACGTTGGCTTTTAACCGCTTGAAACATTTCCGCCTGTACCCACTTTTCGATTAGGTGGGCGTAGACTGGACTCTACTTAGTGCAAAGAAATCCAACCACTATTCCACATTTCGTCAACCTACATTAATAATTTTTTTGTTCTTATATACCTATCTTTAAAAAAGAGTATATTTGTATTTGACTTTTACGAGCCTATTGGAGGTTGCTGTTACACACACAATTTCATCAAACATCAATATAGCGAGTTTAAATACGTGCGATTAGAGGAGGAGCCTGCCTAATTGTTCAGATTTCTGCTTACTGCTCTAACAGAACAATAGCAAAATATACGCGTGGCTTGATTTCTTTGCTCCCGAGTGTATAGTCATGGTTAGACGATCTTGATCTTGGTATTTCATTGCGGTGTGGGCTGTTAATTTCATCATTGATTTAAATATTAAATTTCAATATTAGTATTGATGAATAAATTAGCATTTCACGCTTGTTTCGCATTGGTCTCGTCCTCCTCCTCCTCCTCCTTAAGTTCGCTTCTTATCAATAAATATGTATAGATAAATTAATCCACGATGAAAGATTAACATTTCTTTTTCTTGGGTAATTTCAGCTGAGGGGAATCAGCTTATGTCATATACAGGGAATATTCCGTACTTTGAGGATATGAACCTAGAGTTGGCGAGTGACAACTCACAGGAGGCGCCGGCGCCGCCGAGTCCGTCTAGCTATACGCTGAACACGCCTCAGGTGCAGCTAGGCTCGCCCGCCTTCCCGCAGAAACCATGAGTCCCCGCCGCGCGACGCGTATACTTGTCGAACGGTTGAATAACGCAAGCGTTTGTCCTAATTCACCATCGGGTTTGGAACGGCTCAAGCGAAGCTTGCAGTGCTTGGTCGATGATGGATGAGAGAAACAATTATATCTCACAACTGCGAACAAATGTTACGTGTCGCACTCGCGACGCATGAGCCTTGCCCCGCCCTTTTCATTGTATATAGTATGTTTTATTTGATTATGTATGGCCAGGACCACGCCGTGGCGAAGCGACCAGCGTTCGCTTTGAGCGGCCGGCGTTAATGTATGGCGCACGCTGATCACTTCGCCTCAGCGTCGTCTTGACTAGTGCGTAGCCACATTACTTTAATTGGCTTTGTTTCTTTGCCATAAATGTAAATTTTGTACAAATATTAAACATTTGGATTTTTTAAATATGGTAGGCTGCTGATGTTCAGAATATTATATCTACGAGTATCTGTTTTAAAATGAGTCCGTATAAATATTGTTATTTAAATTATTCTGATTCACTTCCTGATTACGTCGTCGGTAACTATTTTCTGTCTGGCTAACCTCACGGACGTTTGAGTGTTTGTGTTTTGCGTTCTGCGTTCTGGGAAAGACTAATTGTGCCCACGGTGGCGTTAAACAAAATGTAATGCTACTTATAATTTTAAAAATGTATTTAATTATTCTCAATTATTACATATTAAGTTTACGATATACTTAGTTTATCTAAAGGTATCTCGACCAATTGGTACCTACCTATTTTATTAACTTGAACTTTTGATTAGTCCATATATGTGATAATACACGTTGAAAAGGACCTTAAGGCGGCCGGCACTTTCGCCTTTATAGCCATTGTTTAAATAGAATAGTGAGTCGGTGCTACGTAAGCGCATGCCGCTATTAGGTCCCTTTCAATGAGGATTATCACATATAGTGAGTTAATTAATTCGGGGTGAACCACTGGGTGGAATTCAAGTCGTGAACAAAATAAAAAATGTGAATCTATCCTTGATTCTGAACCACTTTTATTTTGGGACCAACCCTGTCCGTGCGAAAAATATTTGCTGTTTCACACAAGTTGGACAGTGAAAGACTCCCTACTAAACCCCCCCCCCCCCCACCCCTATCCCTATGAAACAAGTTTTTTTTTCGCGGGTAAAAGTTGGTAAAAGTTGTCCAGAATCACGGATAGATCCTGTATCATAACTTAAGTTCTGAAAACACTGGTGTAACAATTCGAACCTACACTCGTGAGCAAAGACAATATTTGACCAGGTTATTTTGATGCGTCCATTTCAAATAGTGTGAACTTTAATTAACTTGTGCGATTTAGCATCGATTCAACCAAAAATTTTATTTAGATTTTTGTATTGCTTCTACCTTACGTTTGCACCTGAAGAGTTAATTTGTACAGTTTTTCGTCATTCGTACACACACACAGTCGCATATTGAGTATGATCACGCTCACGTAGTTTTACCACTTTATATTACTCACCGATTACCAGTCGTGGCGCGTAAGTGATTTTACACACATACTTATTTTGAAATTAGTATGATTGAGAGAAAGGTTGGTCGAATCGACAAAGTCTCAATCAAGTATGGCAACGCGAGCAGCGCCTGTGGCCTTTGGTGGTAAATATTTTTTGCCATAGAAATTGAGACTAAACGCAAGCGCGTTCGTTTGTGTTTTGTTTAGAAAACTCTTATACTAGAGGTAGAGATGATTTATAATGTAACTGAGCAGACTGTTTACACAATTCATCATGGTAATTTAGTGCCTGTGCCTACCATATAGACTGTAGGAGAGAGGTGTTGGCTTTTACCCTGGTGTAGGAGAGTAAAGATGTACTGCAAAATGATTTTCCTTCGGGAAAACTCGGATCTCAATCGGAATACGATGGCACCTGAACGATTGACATCAATGATTGTATTAAATGAGTGACGTTTTCATATCCATTATTATGGAACTTTATTGTTTAGTGTCAAATGTCGAAGTGAAAAATGTTATTGTATAATATAGAGATGTTACAACCACCTTCAATAACTTTGAAAATACTCAGTTTTATTGTCATTAGTAAAAGTTATTAATTATTGTTGGTATTTTTAAATTTTCTAGATTCTTCTTCCTGGTTCAAAAATTTTCTACGGTTCAGATATTGGTTGAGATATTGAACTTTGCCAAAATACTCTGAGTTATTGCTATTTTCTGATATGAAGTACAGGTATATATTAAATATAATTCCTTGGACTGGATTTTTTAACCGTTTTTGAGGTTTTAGCATGGTAATACAACCTTTTTATAAGTAAACTGTAAATATTATCAAAACTATAGTGAATATTTGAATTGCGTGTTAGCCACTCTATGTATATATTGGTCTGCTGATGCGACTTACCCCTACGGCTGTAATATAGGTACTGAAGCTAATTGAGAGAGCACCATAAATACGAACTTTTCCGATAAACTACGAAGGAAAATCATTTTGCACTACATCTGTATCAATCTTCCTGTTTAGGAAATTAAGGTAAGGCATGAATACAAAAGATAAGTCTTTGCTGGTCGCCATTTTGTCTGGTTATATCACGCCTTTCCAAGGTTATATGGTACCTAGCAGAGAGAATATAATCTCTACGTTGTACCAGTGTACCTAGTTGTTTCATGCATTTACAACACCTATCCTTTGGAGTTACGGGCGTCTGTAGGCTGCGGTGGCCGCTTCCATCAGGTGGACCGTAAGCTTGTTTACCACCGGCGTTGTTAAAATAAAAAACCTATTCCACGACTGATTTGATACAGTGATACCTTCATACAAAATAAACTAAAATAGATGGCAACCATTATCACACGACACAGCTACTGATGGTCCAAAACATTAGTGTAATTATTAACCCCTCGTCTACCGGTCCCTGGGATCCCTGGGCTCATAACAAAAGAATGCTATTGTTTATTTTTATCGCCGGGAGACGACGGCTATGTACCTATGTTGTAATAAACTATGCCCTGATTTCTAATTCAATTCCAAAATTGGTTGCCAGTAAAAAAATCATATTGCCTAATGGTAGATTGCTATTTTGATAAACGAGGCTCTTTATAAATGTATTTATTGGTAGTCTAACAAATAAAAATTGGATAAATTGCCTGAGTTAACTTGCCTGAATTAATTCGAATCGTTAAATATGTAACCATAAATGTTTCCTGGGAGAAGGTATTCTTTTGCACTGGTGACTCTTCAGGTGTTGACAATATTTGGTACACGTAAATATAATCCTACTAATATTATAAATGCGAAAGTTCAGATGTTTGGATGGTTGTTACACAATCGCATAAAAACGGCTCAACGGATTATATTGAAACTAGGTATGCAACGAGTTTACAGCATGGATTAACATATACCTAGGATACTTTTTATCCAGAAAATAGGCAGTGAAAATTTACGTGGACGAAGTCGCGGGCAAAAGTTGTACATAGATAGGTACATGCTAACACACAAATAATTCGCAAAATCAAAAACATTTAGAGCCCGCTAAAGAGCGTTTTAATCAGCCGCCCATCATTTTCTTTTGAGAATCTCAGGTAATGAATAGTAAACTTCAAATAATAATATCACTATCGAGCGAGATGATCATATAAAATTTTGAATAAAAGCGACAGAACTCAAACTATTTGATATGCCTTTGAGGCAAAGAAAAGATTATCCACCCATGTTAAAAAGATTGTTTAAGGTAAAGGGCCATCCATAAAGTACGTCACACATTAAGGGGTAGGGAGGGGGTCGCCGAAGTGTGACATTGTGTGACAAGAGGAGGGAGGGGTCCTATGTTTCATGACGTCACATTTCAAAATACAATACTTCTTAGTGTTAATGCCAAATTTGAACTATTAAAAAATAACTTTAAAATATTTCCAACTATTTGCATTAGGTTAACCCTTAACCAGCTCGTCTTCTCTCGCCATAGGCCACTGCCTAAAGATGAGCTCTAGCAAGGTGTGAAGTTTAGCTCACTAGCTCATCCCCACACCTTAGAGCCTTTGCGTTCTCGTACAGTACCTACAATTCAACAGGTACTTTATACCAAGAACACTTAGGTTGTGAAATGAGGTTAAATAAAACATTCGATTCTAAAGTATAGGTACCTACTTTAGAATCGAATGTTTTATTTAAATTAATTACATTAAAAATTAAAAAAAGATCACATTTGAAATGCCGAACTGTCAATGACGCTTGTAATTTTAGCATTGGAGATTATTTGATAGCTTATGATAAACTTTTTGGAATCGAATTAGAAATCAGGGCTCAGGGCTTACTGAGAAAACGAGAACCTTGATATGTCTATGTAATAAAATAATATCAGTATCAATTATTTACTTGTAACGATTTGTATGCCATGTTATGAGGATAGAGGTCGCCAGTGACGTCATATCACACGACAGGAACATTATTGAGATTAATTTCATAGGTTCTATTCATAATCGCCAGAGTTGAAGTTATTGGTGGTCTTATTTTTGGTTGAGTACATTGGCCTTGTACTAAAGTCCGTCCAATGTAATAATATCAATTTCATAATAATCATGTGATAATATTATAATACTAATATTGGAATTAATAAAGTGAGATGCGACGTCACTGTCGATGGTTTTTGTAAGTGGCAAGTTTATGAGAGAATGTTAGGTGCTCGGTTGCAGATAGTGTAATGCACTAACGATTGTTGCCACAGACATGCCTCCCGATTATTGTACGTTTCAAGGATTTTTTTCTCAATATTTTGGTACATACTCTCTATTTTAAGAGTACAAGCCTCACCGAATTTGTAATATGAGAAATAGGATACTTTACGATGCACCATTGAATCGATTAAATCAACCAAAAAACCACCGTCTGTGTGGTTAATAAGTAATTCTAGACTCATTAGTTGCTACTCGTATAAAAATATGAACTTTAATGTTATATACGGTACATTAAATACTACTAACTCAAAACTCAATAATAATGAGAAAATCCTTGTGTTTTGAGTAAGATTTTGCTGAAATTATGGTGTACACCTAACAATGTATTACGAGCTTGAACGAAATATGAAAATTTAGGATAGGTGGGTATATTACCGTAGTGAATGAATAAACATTAAACGACTGGAATGTTTTATATGACATCATAAAGTTTTAAGGGCTCAAACTTATGACTCCGCGCGTTCTTTAAAACCTAGATACTGTTTGTAATCGAGTAAATTGAGTTAAAACTTTTCAGTGTTCTGTTCTTTAAATTAGTGGCTGCTAATCACAAACTGAAGGGCTAAGGCAAATAAGTAATAAGAATGTATAATTATTATTTGTTTATTTCGAATTTATTCGACGACCGCTTTAGCCTAGTTGGTAGTGACGCTGCCTACGAAGCTGGATACTCCGGGTTTGAATCCCGGTCAGGGCATTTAATTGAGTGATGAGCACGAATATTTGTTCCTGACCCTTGGATGTTTTCTATGTATATAATATCTATTTATAAGTAGTATTTCGTCGTCTAATACCCACAGTATAAGCTTTGCTTAGTTTGGGACTATAGGTCGATTTGTGTAAGATCGTCCACAAATATTTATTTATTTTATTTATAATAATTTGTCTGTTTCTTAGAAATGTATTGGGTACATCAACAAAAATCCGTTTGTAACACGAAAGGGGCCTTAACCGATTCAATGATGTTGTACGGGAGCAGAGGGCGATAAACGTTGGCGCACTAAATAAGCAGACTAAGATTACGTAGAAAGTAATTTACCATTGTATAAACCATTAATTTCATTATGAACAAAGTTTGATAGAATAAAAATATGTAAGGATATAATATATATTTCGTTAAATTGATGTAAGTTATTTTTAATATTAGATTTAATAAAAGGTTGAGAAGAATTAATATCTTTCATTTTACCTGTTTGTTATGGTGAATTGCCTACTCATTTACCTACACCGACACCATACTGAACACGACGATTCATGAACGATAAGGGAGTGTTATGTTATTCCACCGGCGAGGCAAGGCAAGGATTGACTAGGTAGGTATTCGATTGACAATGAATTGAAAACATTCGATTGCCTAGCAGCCTCGTCGATCGTACATTAAAATTAATTTGATCAAACTTGTGTTGATGCTTTGCAGCACAATTAATTCTAAAAATTTCCAGTTTTGAAGATTATCCTTTCCCAGGCCTGTGGATCTTCAAAATTACAAATGTCAGTCTAAAACTGAGGTTTCGTATTTGTCTGACGTGACAGAATTACATCGTTTTTATACATATATACTCGCGGACAATGAATACTGTGCCTTTACCATGAGTTTGCATGACCGTACTCGCTAGCGACTGCGTAAACGATTCAGTATGCCGATTCTTAGTTCTTTTGCGTAACCGCCAGAGGCGCTGTATTTTGCCCAATGAAAAAGAGACTTCGATAGCAGTGGGAGAGAGTGGAAAGGATAGGAAATATAAGCAAAACCAAACAGACGTGTCCATGAAGCGAGAATATAATGACAAGTAAAATGTAAAACAAAATACAAAAAAATCAATAAAAAGGCAGATGACAGAAGTCTTCTAAAAAAAGGTTATAAAAAGGTTGCAACCGCAACATCCCGGCCCCTTGTGTGCGAAAGCACACAAACTAACCAGGTTAGCCAATAGGTTGAAGCCTTACGCGTCTAACCTGACTAACTTCTTAGAGGGCCGACGAAGAAGGCCACCTTGTGTGGCTACGTCCACCACTCTGACTAGGTACATTTTTTTACACAGTCTCTAGCGAGTACGGTCATCAAAGACTACAATTATACAAACTGAGACGGTCATGTAAACTCATGGCAAAAGCAACGAGTCGGTAAAATACCGTCATATTTCCTAACATAGCGCAAACTTGTACAGTTTTTAATCCTGTCATGATCTTCCTTTAATTTCATCTAACCTGCAAAAATAACACTTAAAAAAATTAATATTTGCAGGTTTAAATCAGACTCCTAAAAATCCATGAAAAAACAATATTAACGGAGCGAGATATCGCAAAAATCGTCAGTTTTGGAGATTGATATTTTTATGCTAGCATCCCGGGAATTGCTAATACCGTTGGGTATTACGAAGCTTAATATATCGTGTAAATAAAACTAGTGTAAAATATTTAGAGTAGTCTATTGCGGTTATTTAATTTAGGTGACCCGAAATTTTTGACTTCGAGTGTAGTACAGGGAGGGAGCATCACGTCAGAGATAATTAGTGAGGATGGGTAAATTTCAACGAAAGCCATTTGTATTTTAACAATTTATTGCACTAAAATAGGCATTGTTATTTACAATTTGTACTATTAAAATAATGTTATCACAGCTATTCTACAATTTCCTTTTAGGAGTTAGCGTACAGCGATTCGTTCCGAATAAATAGGTAATTAAAATGTAATAATTCTAACTTTCCAATTTCCATTGGTAGTTGAGTGTGTACGGTCGCCATCAAATACATCTGTACACTTCAGGGTGTTCATAAATATTTGAACATGTGCTCTTAATGCTTCGATGATAGTCGTGTTCAGATGTTTATGTGCTCGCTCCGATGTATTTGATGGCGACTATACCCAGAGCTGGACATTAACTCGGAAATCCGTTAATCGTTAATTAACGAAGTTAATCATCCGTGTATCGGATTAACTTTTAAGTTAACTTGCAAAATTGTTAACGGGCTCATTAACTTCCGCTAACTGTCTAAAGCTCCGTTAATCCGTTAACTAAGTACTTATTTTATTAAAGGAACACCGCGCCGCGAAAAACAGGTTCTGACAAGTCCGTTTGATTGGGGCCGCGTAGGCGCGAGCTATAGGCGCTGAGTGAGACAGACGATGCAAGTGAGGCGCGTCAAACGCGTGCACGAGTGAAATGACTATATTGTGTTGTCGGCTCGGTGCGTCAGTGAATGAGAATACAAGGAGTATGGTGACATGCTGTTTATTTTGATGATTAAATTAATCGTTCATTATAAGAAATTCTTAAAGCCATCTTGCTTTCCTTATTAGGGTTCCTTACCAAAATGGTAGAAAAGGAACCCTTATGGTTTCACTTTGTCTATCTGTCACATCGCTAAATCATTGAAGAACTACTTATGCTATTGATTTGAAATTTGGAACACTTATAGAGAAGGGTAACCGAGATGCTAGAATATGTTTTTTTATTTTATGTCTAGTGGGTGAATATGCCAAGTGGAGCGTCGTACTCGTATGAAAGGGCCTGAGTTGCACATTCTCAAACAATTTTTTTTACGTTGAATCATTTTCGATTTGTGTGGCAAAATGTAAAATAACCGTACCCCCCTTATCTCCGAAGTTTACCAAGGAAATAATATGAAATTATTACATTTATATTGATATCAATGCATACATATTTTACAGGAAAAATATAACTATAGCTCTATCTAGTTTTTCTTTTTTTTAATATCAAAAAACATTTCTATTCTAAGTTTGTAATTTAATCACCTTTGCGTGTATTTTTGTTTTATAAATTCCTACGCGATTATGCTGAAAGTACCTTCTTCCAAATAAAGAAAAAAATGAAATCGGTTCACGTTATAAAGAATTATCCTTGAAATCCATCATACATACCAAGTTATTCAGTGGCTCAAATTTGTAACAAAATTCGCCGATAGATGGCGCTGTACCCATGGCGTTCAATTTCTACACCGTGTTTTTGATATTTTCCTGCATTAATAGGGTTGAAACTGGTACATATCTGTGTACGGAACCCTCGGTATGCGATTCGGATTTGCACTTGACCGGTTTTTTTTCATTCCCTGCCTACTTTCCATAGCGCATACCCGCATACCCAGGTGCTGTTTTTACTAGGAGTTAACGCTTAACGTTAACTTCCGTTAAATGGCCCGAATTGTAACGCTTTAACGATTAACGAAGTTAACTTTTTTTTAACGGATTAGCTATTAACGATGTTAACTATTTGGTTAACGGTGCCCAGCTATGACTATACTTAATACTACAGGGTGATTCAGGAGAAGTGATCAGGAATGAAGAGACGATGCAGAATTGGAAAATGGTTTCTTTTTTCATACAAGCTTCGTTTTTTTCATACAATTTGGTCACCCTTACGGTTTTTATTCCCACCCGTACCCGGTACCCGGGACGGCAATTCGCGGGAAATTAAGCCTTACAATACCCGGGAAAGTAATTACAGAATTCCCGGGTACCCGGGAACCGTAAATATTTTGGAAAATAGCATTGAAATTTGCATAATAAAATTATTTTTAAGCATTTGAAAGTGTAAAGTATCCCCTTCATCCATGAACTTACATAGTTCGCAGAGTTAAATACGCCAAGTGTATGAGGGAGTCACATACATTTCAGCATTTTTTTTTCATCCTCCTAGCGTTATCCCAGTACAGTTGCATCCTGAAGGATGTCCGGGGTCTGCTACCTAATCCCAAGATTTGGCGTAAGCACTAGTTTTTACGGATCATGGAATTCCCGGGTACCCGGGAACGACAAGTCCGGGAATTCGAAAACCCTAGCCACCCTACAACGCACGACTTTGTGATTCCTCACTGTTTGTGTCAAAAGGAGACAATGGTCACCACGACCATAACTTGAGTTTTCAGTTAAAAAATACATCAAGAAAACATGTCTATTTTCGCTTACAAACTTACTCGTATTATATTGCATTGAAGTGACGATCAAATAAATGAGTCTTAAAAAAATATTCCTGATTAAGTCTCCTGAATCACCATCCAACCCGACCTACCTAGACTACCTAGTCTAGTGACATTGACATATGTTGTTTAGTATTTGCGAATGCAAGCTGTCTAATACAAATAAGTAATACCAAAGACTACAATTATACGAACTGAGTAATACAACACAAACTATAAAACAAGCAGCCGTAACTATCACGGGCCGCAATTCCACTGGCGCCAAAACCGTATGTTATTGGAACACCATTCTAGGTTCAACAATGCGCAGGATGCAAGTTACTTAGCATCGTACGTATAATGATGTTAGCGCCAGTAGCTAGCATTGAACCATATAACCTGGAATGCAGTGTGTAGGTACTAGAAGTTAGTTTGTTATTACCTAAGTAAGTCATAACTAGCGAAATATACATAATTGAGGTTTATATAGAACGTTCAATCCTCAACAGAGAAAAAAGACGACACGAGAAACTGCATTATTTGGACAATTTTAGATTTAATGATTTGTGTATCTAAAAAGTATTAATACTGGATGGTGGGCTTTAACTGTGTCTATAAGGCTGGATTCAACAAGGACAATTTGGGGTTAATACTTTCGCTGCCACGCCACGCCCCCAGAAACAAAATTGTATGACCGTGAACGCAGGAGGGGCTACTCCGAACTTCGTATCGTGCCGTCCCTCTCACTTATATAGTGAATAACACAGGAGTGAAAGGGACGGCACGATACGAAGTTCGGATTTCGAAGATCGGAGTAGGTCCTCAGATGTACGTTGCCGGCAGTGAATGCCTTAAACGTCAACATTTTATGAACAGTTTATTCCAAGATAACTTGGAATAAACGCTTGCAAAACTAGCACTGTGTGCAGACTGTGGCACATAGATATAGTTTTCTTGATAGTAGTGGGACTAGTGTGTTTCAATACTTTCAATAAGGTCGGCCGGTGTAAGACGTCTGTTGCTGACTGTACTTAGTTAATATTCGTTGGTTCATTAGGGTAAAATCAATTACATATATGTAATTTGTCTTTTGTTCATTAGCTAGTTAAGGTTACTTACTAATCTCATAAAAAATACCTAATACATTTTTGTTTAAGTACAAAAGTATAAAGCCATTTCGAGTTGATTGTACGAAAAAGTCTATAATCGTAATCGGTGCTCTTTAAAATCTGATTATTGTACAATAAGATTCATAAATTGGTTTAAAGCGTGTAACAATCAGTAATTTAAATTTGAATATTTGTTTTACAATTATTCGCCCCACTCGTCTACTCGCCTGTGTAATTTATAGGGCAGGTAGATAGATGTAGCGGCAGTACACTCCAGAACTTTAGCTAGAGGAAATATTTTTTTTATTTTAATGTAACCGAAATCTTCTCATGAGCGCCGGTAAAAATGTTGGTGCAGGAGATCTTTGCTTGACGCCGTCTACAACATAAGGCCCTGGCTTGGACATGAGTACCGTATGAAGTGTCGACATGTTGCTGCCGATGGAACACGCTAGCTCGGGAGAAATGTTGCGACATCCCTGGACATCCAAGAACTTCAACTTCTTACAATATGTCTGTACTGACTCTAGCGTTGTGTCCGTCAGTTGGTTGCAACCCTGAAATGAATTTAATATAATAATGTAACTACAGAACATTAAATAGGTAAGTATTAAATAGGTATTTACCTATTTAATGTTTTGTGACTGGAACCCTTTTAACGCCAACACTTGAAGCATCTTTGGGGTCTTCTGAGTGTTGAAAGGGTTAAGACGATGAGGTATCCATTATTCATATATGGTTTGTAATGTAGGTATAAATACAGATATATATCCTAAGTTTTTATGGAATCATCTCACTCAAATTTGGAGCTGATCAACTACAGAAGTACCTTCACCATAGTGAATACCGCAGCCATTACAGCACCACTAATTGCTCTGTATGAGTAGGTATGTGGTATTTTGTTCCTGGGGGCGAGTGAGGGACATGTATTTGTCCCTGTCAACATAACAAATCCTCGTACTGAAATAATTCAATCTTGTGAGCCACCATGAGTCTATAGGCTAGGGTGTTTCCTTGCCATCATGCAGGCGTTATGCATATTTACCAGCATCATAGCATAATTAACATTAAATACACAGTTAATGTTAGAAGTAATGTTTTCTGGGATAGGAGACTGAAAGAAAGTATGAATAGCATTTTTCATCGTAGAATGTAATAACAGGTGCAAAAGTGAAAATACCTTTTCAGAAATGTTTGTCCCAATGTCTCAACCTCTTACATAATTGTAAGTAAGAGATGAATTATTCATACCAGCATGGTTAGCACATGGCGCGTGAGCTATCTCACCACGAGATAGACTATCCGTCCGTTTTAAATTAGTACATGCAGAAACCGACGCGAAGTCTATTTCGCGTCGAGATAGCCCGCGCGCCATCTTGTGCTAGCCGTGCAGACACAAAAGTGATCATGCCAGCTATATTAGTAAAGAATATTGTGTACCTTTAATTCCAGAACTTGAAGTCGATGTAATCCCTTCACAATTTCTGTTACAGCTTCATCTCTTAAATTGTAACAATCTATCAAATTGAAGTTTTCAATACTGGGGCAGTTTTCAACTAAATGAACTATTCCTTCATGGGTAATCTGCTGACATTTAGTCAGATTTAAAATAACCAACTCTTTAAAGTTGAAAGCGTACATGAGGCTGACATCTGTAATTTTATTGCATGAACCGATATCCAATACTTGTAGATTTCTCAAACGAGCCAGAGAGTAGCCAGTGAATGTGTTTGTATTTATTTTTTCACACATCCTCATAACATCTAATTTTCTTTTTGCATCCCGGACTATCTCGTCTTCAGCTCTGGATCCTAGACTGATCCTTTGATGTGGGTTGCTGTTATCATAACTAGACATTATAGGTCCATCATTTTCACCCTCTGACTCTAATTTCCCCATGCCTGTCAATCCAACATCAGATACTTTATCACAGTAGCTCATTTTCAAACTTTGTAATAACACCTGGTTTTTAAATATTACCTGAATTGATGTATCAGTGACTGCATTAAAACAGTAACTTATGTCCAATGAACGCAATTTGGGTAACTTTTCTAAGATCATAATTAACCCAGTTTGATCCAAATTTAATGAATGTATATCTAAATCTTTTAATAAATGATTCTCCTCTGCACAGATGCCCTTGCTCAATCCATCTTTAGTAATTAATTCACATTCAGATACATTTAAGGACTTTAGTTTCTTCAACTGGTGTAGCTCTGATACTCCTAGGTCTGTGACCGCTCGACATCTTTGTACATTAAGGTATTCTAGGTTGACTAGATTCTTACAAATGTGTATAAGCGACTGATCAGTAACTCTGCTGCATAAGCTTACATCAAGTTCTGTCAGGGAAGTTTGATGGCTTGTCAAAGCTAGTATTCCAGTGTTTGTAAGTTGATCACAAGATCTCACTTCAAGTGATTGTAACTTAAGATTAGGAGTCTCTGAAAGTGATTTAAGTGCTGTCCCATCAATAAGAGTATTAGAAAATAACAATTTTTTGATATACCTTGCTCTAGAGGTAATGAATTGATGTACAAAGTAAAAGGTCAGAACACTCTCAGATGGATTCAGGGTTATATCCATGCCAGATGAGTAGAATTTTTTGACCAACCCCAAGTGAAACTGCAGAGAACACGCTGATAAATTAAGTTCTTCTAACACTGGAGCTGCCTTCACAAATCTATTGAACAAAGCATCTGTGAGGTACTGATTACCACACAAACTAAGGACTTTAAGGTTTTCAAGATTGTCCACTAGGAGACCTTCTGTTTTTCCTTCTAGCAATCTTCCTGACATGAATAGCTCTCTACAACTTTGAATGGCCAGTGTTTCAAGGTTTGTACATTTTTGCAGAATGTGTACAAACACCTTCTCATTAATATCACAGTTTCTTAGAGTGAGGCTTAAAATGTAGTCTCCCATTTTGTCCCAGAATCCCAGTATTTTATTTGATATTTCTACTTCATTGAAAAAATAGTTATAATATATTATAGAAGAATTTTCGTATAGATGTAGTAAAGAGGTCTCTTCATTGAATACAGATTTGTACAATATTACTAATTTGTTCTTTAGAAAACAATGGGCATTTGCAGCTTGATACCACGCGCGGCATGTTTCACTAGCGGCTTTTCTATCCGATTTTGGTAAGTATTTAAAGATATAAACTAACACCTGAAATAGGAAAAGGATGTTAAACTATCATTATATGTAATAAATGAAAATTACTGATTAAATAATAAATAACATCATAAAATAGTCGTAAATAGTGGCAAGGCAAAAGTTTTTCGCCATGTTATCACATAACTTCGTACGTATTTGTACTTTTAATATCTTTATTATACTGGTGATATCGAAACAAAGAAAACAGATTATCAACAAAGAGAGACTGATAGGTTTAGGTAATCGAATCACGTGAAAAGTTAATATGCGAAAGAAATAAAAAGGCGGTGTAGCGAATTTTTGATAGCTTTAAGACCATAATATTACTTACTTCAAATGGTAAATCCATTATTTAACTGTTTAAAGGAAAACTGTTTTTTTTGTTAAACTAATGATATAAAAGTGAACTATTTTCCTGCACATTTGATCATTGATTTACTTCCGTCATTCTTGTCGAACTTGTTTTGACATCTATGACATTGACTTTCTAAAGGCGTATTTTTCTTATTATCACGTTTTGTTATCGTGTTTAGCTCATGAAGTAAGGATAAGACTGGAGCCGGCAATACACAAATACATGAAATGCGAAACGGATACAAGCATAGATACCAAGATAAGTGGAGACGAGATAGAATGTGTTCCTCATCGCGTATTATTTGTCGCCGGGCTGTCACCGAAACGTCATCAAAGTATTCAAGCCTATTTATTAGATTAATTTAAATTGACGCTAATGTATATTATTATTATTAGCTTTATTTATTCAGTGTTTTATGTAATTTTACATTGCAAATATGTTGTTAGTGCTTACTTATTTATGTATAAATATAGATATTTGTTAGGTAGGTACTTATTTTTTTATTACACTGATCCCTTTAGGGTAAAAGCCTCCTCTATTCCCTTCCACTTCTCTCTATCTTTAGCTTTTTCCATCCAGTTCTTTCCCGCTATTTCCGTGACATCATCAGCCCACCTTTTATAAGGTCTTCCCCTTGTCCTTTTCCCTTCCGGTCCCTTCCATATTGTTGTTTGTTTGGTCCATCTTTTGTCCTCATATCTAGATATGTGGCCAGACCACTGCCATTTTAGGCGCATGGCTTGTTGTAGGGCGTCGACAATCATGGTTTTCTTCCTAATTTCCTCATTTCTTACTTTCTGGATCTTTCGTAGCTTCAGCATGCTCCGTTCCATAGCATGTTGACTTGAGGAAATTTTGTTTTTTATTTTAGTTGTGAAGGTCCATGTTTGGCATCCGTAAGTTAAGCTAGGTAAGATGCAGGTGTCCATGATAACTTTTTTAGTTTCGGGTGGTAATTTCCTTTAAGTATTTCTTTTTGTGTCCAGTATTTTTTCCATACAGTGCAGTTAATTCTTCGGTCTACTTCTTCTTGTTTTTTAAGCTGAAGGACACTTGTTTCCCAAGATAGACATAGTTTGCTACATATTCAACTTGGTTCCCATCTATTTTTATGACGCCAATGTATATACAGCACGACTAATTATGAAATGTCAGAATTGTGCTACATTCATAGCAGTCTTCTGACACATCTCGATTTAGTCAGCTTATCATAAATCCTTCCCCCTTGGTGATTCGCTAATCCTCCTTCTATCTAATCTTCTTTCTACGTGTTAACTAAACCTAATAATGAAACGGGAAACATTAATGTTCCACAAAGATATATTTTAAACCACAGACATCACTGTTATAAATACAAATGTGTCACACCGAGTTAGTGTTGTGCTTTAGTGAAAAAAAAAATACGTCGATATTTTATCGATATCAATTATTTATGTAGGCATTTAGACGAAGTATGTATTATTATTAAAGGACTATTTACATAGTTAATTTTACATTTTAGATTTCCGGAATCTAATTTACATCAATTATGGATTGACGCAGAACGGAGATATAATATTGGACGCAGACGTCGCTGACCCAACATCAATAAACAAGGCATTATCAAAGGGGAAAGCTTCGTGTCCATTTAAATAAAACGGTTACATTCAGCAGTCAATAGCCGTTCTTTTTGTACATCCTGGACATATCTCTCCCGTATAATTAAAAAACCATGTACATATACGAATTTTCGGTATTCCACTGAAATTTGACTTAGGTCAAAGACTATAATTATACAAAACTTAGGTATTGAAGACCCGTTGACATTGCCGTATACCTAAGCTAACAACAACATGGAAATTAGCATCATAAATAGTTTCTTTAAGACGACTGTCAGATTTTATTTTGACAACGCTCCCCATCACAGGAATCCTTTAAATAGGAAGGCTGTCATCTAGAAGGTTGTTAGAGTCCAACTCAGACACCACGCGTACACTTAGGCATTCCCGTCGGTTGAAACGCCCACAGCGCGACCGCGACAACGCACACAGACACATATAGTCTCTATTCGTCCCGGTACCGCCGCATATCGGGTGGAGTTAGTCCGACCCAGGTCGGGCCTAGCCGAGTTTCTTGCTGGACTCTTATCAGCTGGACTAGATTTAGTGAACCAGCGACAAAACTCCCAATACATCGCTTCCACTCACACCGCAGATTCGGTTGAAGATTCTCAAACAATTTCACTGGAGCTCAAACTATTAGAATATTCCAATGTTTAAACCGCCCGCGTCGTCGTGTTTTCTAAGTCAAAGGTTTTGGATTTTCCCCAGGCTACTCTCCAACCGCGCACTCCTTGCTTTATTGGGCTCGGCTTATAAAACCAGTTAGGTTCAATGAATTGTTTCTAAAAAATGTTAAGTAATATAGAGTAATAGAGTAAATTTATTGATTCTAAGTTACGAGTATAAAACATGAAAATTAATAAACTATGTAAAAGTGTTTGTGTGTAATATGTGTGAAGGTGTGTGAGTGTGTATGTGAGTAGGGGTGTGGTGTGTGCGTGTGTGACGTGATAAAGATTTAGCTGACCATAGACCAAGAGTAAGTGCGTATTATGTCTTCTGAATCATTGTAAGATAGAGTTGCAAACCATTTTTTAAATATTGATTTGACTTTTAACGCAGTGCAAGTTTTTAGATCACAGAATTTGCAAACAGCGTTATATGTAAATGGGCGAATGTAATAGCCAGATCGTTAAGCATGAGCCGTTTGGATGGTTGGTACAGGGACTCTGTATGTACGTCTAGTCATAATGGCATCTTTTAGGGCTGATTTTCCTAAACATTTGTGAACCCTGATTGAGAATAAATAATTGTCTAACTCTGAGAAACCCGGTTTCACTAAACAACAAGTCTGTAGGATATCTGAAAGGTTTTTTTAGCATTACTTTGATTACAGCTCGTTTTATAGGTTGGATATCTTTAGTGGTTTTCTGTATTGACAGAGCTTAATCTGTTTCTATCAATAGTTATCATTAATTTAGAGGACATTTAAAATGGAATTATTTATTTTTGATATGAAGTAGTATACTTATTTAAAAGCTGTCCTATTTTACCGCTGTCGCATTTGATATATAATGTCAACTCACTGGTAGTTAGCCTATGAAGAGGTTTTGGCAATTTGGGTTGGAAGACCGCGTGAGAAGAAACGTGCTCGATTTTCAGCCCTCCTTTGGGCTTTAGCTATTCGTCAGGACGCATTGTTGAGCCCTCCGCCCGAATTTAGTCTTGAGCTGCTGTGCTGCATTCTGTTCGCCCTCCCGGCTCGCAAAAGTAAATCGTTTAACGTTTTCATAATTGAAAAAAGTTCTCCGAGTTTGATCTCTGGCATCGTATATTTTCTGTGTAGGTAAATAGGTGAACGTTTGGGAGGAGGAAAGTAGTAGTAAGCATTCCGTCTTTGGGTTTACAAAAAATTCTTTTGCAAGCTGTAGGTGATAAGCACGCGACAATATGAAAAAAATGAAAAATTAAGAATGTAGCTTCACCTCTTTTTAACCGACTTCAGAAAAAGGAGGAGTTTAGGAATTAAAATAAAACCGGCCAACTGCGAGTCGGACTCGCGCACGTAGGTGTCCGTACCATTATCTACAAAAACGTCAGAAAATCACATTTGTTGTATGGGAACCCTGTTAAATATATATTTTATTCTGTCTTTTAGTATTAGTCGTTATAGCGGCAATAGAAATATATCATCTGTGAAAATTCAACTATCACGGTTCATGAGATACAGCCTGGTGACAGACGGACGGACAGCGGAGTCTTAGTAATAGGGTCCCATTTTACCCTTTGAGTACGGAACACTAAAAATCAACCCTAACAGTCTGCGTGCTCGCTTTACCCTTTCACGTCTACATGATAAGACACAAAAACGGGCACTTATGAGTTTGCGCAGGTTACATTGTTATTGCCACTTGTTGGGCGCCAGAGCTCAGTGAGCGTGGAACCGCCGCCCTCGCCCCCGTGTCGTCGCGACGCGTTGACCCCTCCAACTTCGTACGAAACACGATGTGTTAGTGAAGTTTTGTTTTGTTGTATAGCGGAACATTATGTCGAGAAGGAAACAGGCTAAACCGAGGTCACTGAAACGTAAGTTTGGAATTTTATTGTTATAGGTACCTATCTAGTTTTATTTACAAATTTGCGTAGGTATGATCGGTCCGGTTCATATTGCGTAGGAAATTGAGTACCTGTCTACCTACTTGCTTAAACACATTTAATTTCATAACAACAAGTAGAAACTTTTGTTAGCAAGAAGTTAGAGACTGACCAGCGAGTGGCACAAGCATTTTCTTCAAATACATTATATACCAACAATTTAATTTGCCGCATTTTGTGGTGATACAACTAGCTGGTCAGACTGCTTATCTACTATGTGATTGAACACAAAATAAAACGAAGAACTGTTACTTAGGTCTGTCTTCTGTCCGACTAGCTATAAATAATTGGGTACCTATAACTTTGTTATACAGGCGGAAATCCCTTTTCTAACGCGTTTATTAGAAAGAGACCTTCCGTTTGCATTACTAGTCGTTATACAATAGGACACCTCTGGTCACGTTCATGTGAACAACACAACAAATAGTTTAAGTAAAACTGGCCAAGTGCGTGTCCAATTTCTGATTTTTATGAGTGAACCTATCGAAAAATTAACATGGTTTAATAAGTAAAATAAGGAAATTAAAATATACATTGTATTTATCTACTCAATGAGCTCTAAACAACGAACGATACCTTACGATGGGGTAGGTCAAAATATTTTTTTCGCGCCCGCCTTTATGGCTTTGGGTCCACAAGATGCTTATACTGTGAAAATTTGAAGATTGTAGCTCCAACCTTTTGGCTGTAAAACCTCATAAAACGTGTGTGACACACGACGGACGGACGGACGCGTAAGAGACAGCAATACGGTTCCGTTTGGATCCTTCGGGTAGAGAACCCTAAAAATTTAACTCTATAAGAGGTCGGTTGAGGCGGTAAAATTCGTATAGCCTATACGGGCGGCAAATGAAATGTACCAATGATACATAGGACTGGATGGTGAGGCTAGTTACCGGTAAGCGTTGTGAAAACCGGCTCGCAAAACGCCTGCGTCAGGGGTGCAAGCGGTGCGACTGGTGTCACGCAAAAATTAATAGGTTGTTGTCAAAGTCCCGAGCCGTAGTCACGGTGATGGACGCGACATCGCGCTGCGGCTGCGACGCGGGGCCACGCGTAATATCAGCGTTTTATCAGCGCTGCCTGCGGTTTGACGCTAACTGCCCGACCTGCGAGCCTAACTAATGGTGTAATGGTTTACTTTAATGAGTTAGGCTTCGAGTTTTGTACTTACCTGTATT
This sequence comes from Epiblema foenella, assembly GCA_963556455.1. Classification (NCBI taxonomy): domain Eukaryota; kingdom Metazoa; phylum Arthropoda; class Insecta; order Lepidoptera; family Tortricidae; genus Epiblema; species Epiblema foenella. The sequence continues at coordinate 15,832,146 of OY747102.1, forward strand.
TTGCATCTGCATAATGAATACATACATTAAAACTTATGCCTTCTCAAAGTGGGCCACTAAATTGACTAAATATAAATATGTATGTATAGCGCGATAAAAAACGGATAAAATAAAACTGTTAAGTACTTATTCTTATCAAGCTTTACATAAGTTGGCACAAAGGCGAACTTATCCCTTTAAGGGATCTCTTCCAGTTAACCTTCTAAAAACGCAAAGCACGGAATAGTACAATATAATGCAATAATACCCAAAAGTATTGCTACACACATACATAGCGCTACGAAACGGTGGGCAGTGATAGGCCTGAATGATTACAATTGTAACAATCGAATAGATCTACGTGAAAAACCTATTATAAGCAGTTATAGGTACTAAGTTGCCTCAGTTAGCGACCCAGGCAGCTCTTTCTTTCTTCGGCCCGGAGAACAAAGTTGTTTTTAACCAAACAGGGTGTAATGTTTTAACTGAATGGATCGATCTGGCATGTCTAGTACTTTCGTAATGCGTCCCCCGGGGACTGCGAGGATGCTGCGCTGTGACTCCAGCCTTGGGATACCTACCTAATGCAATAAGCTCCACTTCTAGCTCTAACACATATTTACACACAGCTTTATTTATTTGCTACAGGGATTTGGTTCATGAGGCAATGTTCTAAATTAAAGAATATTGTATTACTTTAGCAAGACAAGTGATTTGTCAAGATCAAGCCTAGGCATGTTTATGGGCCGCAAGCCGAGCTGAGTAAGATTCGAACTGACGAATGCGAGAATTTCACAGATATGATTGATGCTCGGAGACCAATTTTTAATTTTTTTCCATTTAATTTAAAATTTGCGTTAGCTTAGCAGGGTTACTGCTTACCTAATACAAAATTCAGGTTTATGGGTTAGCGTGTTAAGATGATGTTTAAAGAAATGTTGTTTCTAGTCTCTACCTTTTTACCGTACACGCGTAACAACGTGTGCTACCGTCGCAGCCCTAGTTCGCTAAATCCCGAACGACTAGTAGGTAACTAGGTACCAGTACAGTCTGATATCTCTTACATTCTCGACTAGGAGCGAGACACCGCGAGGCAGGCCGAGCGCAAGAGTGTACAGGCGACATTTCACTCTCACGCTCGAGCTGCCTCGCTGTGTCTTACCGAGAGTATACAGGCAGCATAGAGGAGAGCAGGGACACTGCATTCGTAACAATAATGCACAATACGAGTCCAGCCGTAAGCTAGTACCTACGTTTGTCTGTGACTATCCGGTAAGCATAAGCACTGTGAAAGAGGTTTGATATCTAATTAAAATTAGGTACATTACTTGTGCAGCAGACAAGACACCGGATGCCAAACGGCAAATCTAGATTTAATTTCAAAAATAAATAGGTTGACTCAGATCACCTTCGGTACCTACAGTAGGTTTTCACTTAGTGTGCAGATGCGTATGTACCTATGTGTTGGCATGTCGTGTTTATGATTTGGTCCAAAGCTGAGTTGTCTCTGTCGCTGGGGCCCAATAACACGTCAATTTCGCCCCCCCGTCCCTCAAGCGCGGGAATTAAAATTTTATATCCAGTGGAAATGTTAATCCTCGCAGTCCCGAGCAGACTATAAAAACGGATTACCGTTATCGTGTATTGTTTACACTAATGTTAATATCTACCTATGATTCGTTGGCTTATTACCTTATTATCTATTAGCACGAACGTGGCTTGTGGGCTAAGTATAAATATGCCGCTTTAAAGATTTTATTTGCATTATTTTTTGCACAATTAGGTACCAGCAGTCTTGGTATCTCGTTCTCAAGTCATGTTTGTATGCATTAAGTCTATTAAAGTGCGTAAATTTATAATATTACGATTTTGGCAATATTCCTTTATAGCTTAGTATAATATCATATCGATAGTTCAAGTGGTCAAGAGAGATCAGCACGGTTCTTCTAAAAGTGGGAAACTATGAATATTTTAATTTTGCCCTTTTTGAACAAAGGTTTTTAGGTTTGTCTATCTATATACCTGTTTAATACGTTATAAGTAAACTGGCTTATTCCCGCGGCTTCGCCCGCGTACTAAGCGTAATTTTTAAACGTCTACAAAAAAGAGGTTCTCAATTCGACTCCTATGTTTTTATGTACTACCTACGTATGTAGGTATGTATGGATGTCATTTTCGTAATAGGCTCCCTGGGGAACCTCGAAGATGACACCCATATCGATTTTTAAGAAAAATGAATAACCGCCATCTTTGATTTGAAAATGCATGTCATTTTCGTAATCAGCACCCCGAGGAAACTCGAAAATGACACCCATATCGATTATTAACAAAAACGATTTGCTCGCTGCAAAAACTTGGCACCCCCTTTTCACCTCTCTAGGGGAGCAATTTCGAAAAACGCTGAAACATGTTTTGTTGTATTGAAGCGAAGAGTCTATAAACGAAGTTTTAAATCTCTCACTTCAAAAAAGATTTGCTCCCTCTACAAACTTGGAACCCCCCTTTTCACCCCTTTAAGGAAGCAAATTCGAAAAACGCTCCAATACGTTTTGTTGTTTTTAAACAGAGAGTCTATATACGAAGTTTTAAATCTCTCACTTCAAAAAAGATTTGCTCTCCGTACAAAGTTTGAACCCCCTTTCCACCCCTTTAGGGGAATAATTTAGAAAAACGCTGAAATAGGTCCGCCATTAATATATTTATACAGAGAGTCTATATACAAAGTTTCAAGTCTCTCACTTCAATAAATACGTTTTTTCATACAAACTTTCATCCCCTTAGGGGATGATTTCGAAAAATCCTTTCTTATCCCTAGCCTAGCCTACGTTATAAAGGTAATCGACGGTACTCTAGCATTAGCAGTTTCGGCTGTGCGTTGATGAAGTCAGTCAGTCAGTCAGGATTTCTTCTTTTATATGTATAGATTGTCGCTATCAGAGCAGAAAAAAACTGGACAGTGTCAGTTCCTAAATCCCCACTGCATTGCCCTGCACTTGACGAGGGAGGTGTAAAGATCACAATAAAATGTATGAATGTTTAATACGAGGTAAAAGCTTTGGGTGGACGTATTTGTAAGCCCTTTGAAGAGGGTTAAGTCAATTTGGCTTTGAGCGTCAACTTTTTTTATCTTGTTACTTGTGACGTTCAACTGAGGTTATGCTGTGTTTGCTAATGTTGAACATTTTTGTTGAGTGCCATATGCTAAGTGAAACTGTTAGTTACCATAACTAGGTAATTGGCGTTCGTCTGTAATAAATTAGGTACCTACACCAAGACTAAATAAATTATATAATTTTTAAATTGTAGAATAATCTACATAGCATTTATTATTGGACCTACCAAAAATCACGAGTCATGTATGCTCATCGCTTTTACATCACGTCATCACATCCACTACACGGCTGTTTTGTTTTTTTTTTGAACCTGACTGTGGCTTTATAGGCCGGGCCCAATAAAGCGATAGGAGTGCGCGGTTGGAGAGTAGTCTGGGGAAAATCCAGGGGAAAACCTCCGGCACGACCACGCGTGTTGTTTGGAACACTGGAATACTCTTAAGAGTTTGCGCTCCAGTGAGATTGGTTGAGCGGTTTCAACCGAATCTGAGGTGTGAGTGGAATCGAGCTACTGGGAGTTTTGTCGCTGGTTCACTAAACCTAGCCTAGCTGAGAAGAAGAGTTCAGCAAGAAACTCAGCTAGGCCCGACCTGGGTCGGAGTAACTCTACCCGGTGTGCGGCGGTACCGGGACGAATATGGACTATATGTGTCAGTGTTGTCGCGATCGCGCAGTGGACGTCCCCGCCGGCGGGAATGCCTAAGTGTACGCGTCGTGTCAGAGTTGAACGCCGTAAGCGCAGCGTTCAATCTTTCGATGGAACACGGCTGTTGAAAGCTCGTTCGTTACAGTATTAATAATGCAGATGCAATACAATAAAAGTGGATATCGCTTATTTGACAACAAGGTCTAGGTTAATTTATTTGTATTTAAAATTTTCACCAATTTAAATTAATGCGTGTTAGAAATGTACCTAAATAAAAAATTTAGTTTTTCTTTTTTTAAATGGAAAGTGGCTTTACATGTTTTATTAAGCATGTAAATACCTATGAATGATATATAAGACCAAGATACTTACCAGCGGACATAAAAGGACAGTAATTGTGAGAGGACACCCTATAGAATTGTAAATAACTATGTGTACCTAGGCAAATAAGAATCATTTAATAAAACGAGACACGACGAAGAAATAGAAAGACGTGTAAACATTACAATATTAGTATGAAGAAAACTGTTATGGATACCTGCTTACTACCCTGTCTGACCAATGGTTGTCAAACACACAAGCAGGACTAAATCAAAAATAGACATATCAGAGGAGTATGGAAAGGAGCATGTTGAAATTAAGAAAAATAGAAAAAATAAAAAGCGTCAATAGTAGATTGTATGACAAGGGTTTAAAATGAGCCATATTAATACTAGATAGTTGTTTTCCCGAACGAAGGGTAATATGGATTTTAGACCAGAGTTATACACTCTATTTTTCCCTTCGATTGCGAGAAAATAAATAAACAAAGGTTAACCACCTAAAATTAACTATAAATTCCAAGGTGAACATATATAATTAAGCAGCTTGTTTTTTTTTAACTGCTTTGACACACAAAACATATATATCATAGTTCGCGCGCAACATTCACGCGCGAAAAAAGCTAACTGACCTTCCATTGAGCGCTTCAAAGCGTTGCTCGAACGATTTAATCACTTTTTTAATTATTGTGAAATAGAGACTACTACAGAATTAATTTCTCTAAAAAGTACAAAGATTAAGTTGTTTATACTCTTTAGAGAAATTAATTCTATTTCCTGATTGGTCGATATTAGTAAAGCTGTATTCTGGTTGGTTATTAAAGAGTCTGGTTGGTTACCAAATATTTTTAAAGAGTTAAATTAGTGTTCTGTGATTGGTGGATTTAATAGGTGAAGTATTTTGATTGGTCAAATTCAAATGTTTTGTAAATCATAAATATGTACCTATATATATTTTCCCTAGGGGTTAAATATTCTAGTTTAGCCCCGCTTGACAAGTCTAATATGATAACACACTTTTCGAGTATGAGAAGTGAAAAATAAGAAAAAGAACCAAGGTAACAGATGCACTTAGTCATGCATTGAAAATGAAATGGCAGTGGGCCGGACATATTTCTCGCATATCTGACAACAAATGGACTTTGAAGACCACTTTATGGAAAGGTCCAGTCGCTAAAAGGAAAGTGGGAAGACCAAGCAAGAGGTGGGCAGATAATATACAAGAAATAGCTGGCAAACAGTGGCACTGGAAAGAGCTGGGGGAGGCTTACACCCGACAAGGGATCCATTTTAACTAGTAAATAAGAATTTAAAAAGTGAAACTGTTACCAAAATGGAATAAAGGGCTTTATTATTATTATTATTTATTTTTTAAATTCCTATTATATGACACTTTGTTTGCTTAAATCGACTAAATAGTTTTTGCAATAATCGACAAAATATAAGTAACACCAAGTCGCACAATCTTTTGTGACGTCATCGCTTTTATTAGGCCTCTAGGTGATTTTGGATAAGCAATAGGCTCCAGATTATTTATTTTTGTACTAATCGAACCCGCTACCAATGACGTGATTAAATCAGTTGTTGTCTATTAACGCTAAAGACTGGCGATGTTGAACTTCCAGCGATAAGAAGTTGATGGCCGGGGGACCGGGGGGGAGGGGGGTTCGAGCGCGTCCATAAAACTTGTAGAGGCCCGCAGAGAGCCGCCGGGAACGTTGGGAAATTTCCCCAGGGCAGCACCTCCGCCCTGCGCGCATCTGGGAAATACACTAAAGCCATATCATAACTGTTTTATGTTGATGTTGACCTCTCGCGCGACCTACGTTTAGGTATGCTTACATTATCTGATAATTAATTTCGTTTAAATTGTGTTTTAATATAGTATGTTTTAGTATCTTTGTACGTCTTATATCATCACTACATAGTATAAAACAAAGTCGCTTTCTCTGTCCCTAAATCCCTATGTATGCTTAAATCTTTAAAACTACGCAACGGATTTTGATGCGGTTTTTTTAATAGATAGAGTGATTGAAGAGGAAGGTGTATATGTATAATATTTCTGTAGTGTATTTAGTATCAGCATTGCACCCGTGCGAAGCCGGGGCGGGTCGCTAGTTTAAATATAAACTTATACCTAGCTAGGTAGATAGGTAGACCAATCTACTTTGTTAAAGGGAGCTTAGCTATAAGTATCACAATGGATATATCTCATAGGTACGCCGATGCTGGCAGAATACTTATGCTGAACTAACACTTTTACTAACCTATATTGTACCATATTCTCAGAAATAAATGATTGATTAGTAAGTTGAGTTGTGTCTGCTCATGTGTCTGCGTTAGTCAGGGACAGTCGCCATCAGATATATCGGAGCGAACAAAGTGCTCACAAATATCTGAACACGATTCTATTGTGAAGGCGTTAAAGTGCATGTTCAGATATTTTTGAGCACCCTGAAGAGTATAGGTATATTTGATGGCGACTGTACCTATCTATAAAGTAGTGACGTGAAACTTGTTAATCGATTATCAGGAAATCAGTTCAATAGGCATCGATTGTTCTATACAGTACAAATTAAATTTTAATGGGGAGTATGTGACGATATAGATATCTCACCTTGGGTCTAGGAAAGGGTTATTACTGTTATTAGAGGTGATTATTTTCCACGTTAGTATACGCAGTACGCTCAACTTACCTATAGTATGGTAAACCTTTCAATTGCTATGAAATTAAACACCTATACGTAATACGTATAGATTAGAATTTAATGTGCTCCTACTTCTACGTTCTGGATTTAGTCTCTATTTTCAAGCATCACACCTCTAATTACCTATTTCTCGTTTTGGCATACCTATATTTAAAAATGTACGACGAGCAATACTAGCATGTTGTTCATCTATATATCCTCATTCAAACCGCGTTAAGAGTCAGGAGTCTAAAGATATCGTTAAAATATGAGTACGACCGACCTTGCCGGGAGCCGGGTGGTGGGTGTGCGGGTCTCCCGGCGGAGCCGCGTACCCGCCGCCCACACCGCTCCCGCGGGAGCGGGCGTGCTGCTTGGGCCGAGTCCCGAGGGACCTCCCGTCTCGCCCCAGGCTCCTCGCCGCGCCCTGGGCCCGCACGCCGCCCTACAGGAAAATAACGGGAACAACTTTCAAGTTTCATTGACGTTGTTTAATAAGGAATGATCACTGATACCGGTGTTTAGTTAGCAGGCATCTGGGTGATAAGATCAAAAATTTAGTAAAACAGTCTTGAAAAATTAAATCAAATGTAGGCAGCCAATTTTGTTTTCGGCGTGTGATACCTACGGATGGTTATTAAGTTTTGGCAACAGTTCACGAGTAGGTACTGGAACTTTAAAGGGACGATTATGGTAAAAAATATGATATTTATAAAACGTCCTCAAAAGTTAAATAAGGCAAAAGTTAGGTCTCTTTTTATGTGGGACTTCATAAACGAATTGGAAGTCAGAGAAGTTCTGAATAATTTTCGATGACTCCACAAAGAGCACAAAGCTTTTTTTTACTAGTCTATTAGTAGGTACTTTACATTTACACGGTACAATGATGTGTTCATACTGTTTATTACACGTAGTGCATCTACTTTAGAAAATAATAATTGAGATGTAAGTATACGAGTCTGCAAATTTTCTTAGGTAAAATCAGTGTAGATACTTAGGTACCTAATCAGTGTACTGCCCCACTGCCCAGAGTAGAAGTATCTAGAGAGGGAAGAGTAGGTATAGCTAGATTAACCTACGAGTACCAAAGGTTTACTTATATTATAATACTCATATCTTAAATCATATCTTTATTTTATTAAGTGAAAATTACAATTATATATATACAACTATTAATCTAAACCTAAACAACTTATACATACCTATAAATAAACTTAAATACATAAACATAAAATGAGCGTATAAAAACTAAAAGCCTAATCGAAAAGCCCACCCCGTGTCGTTCGTATTAATCTAAACCTAAACAACTTATACATACCTATAAATAAACTTAAATACATAAACATAAAATGAGCGTATAAAAACTAAAAGCCTAATCGAAAAGCCCACCCCGTGTCGTTCTCGGCGCGAAGGTGCCCATCACGCTCGCTGCGTTACCGCGTTGTACTGCGATGGATAGCCGCTGCACCAGGAACGACCCGGGGCGGGGATCAAGGCCCTTATCACGTAGGCGGCGACCTACCTCCCTGAGAAAATACTTGGCCTCCTCACTCCAAACACCTGTCGTTTCGACGGCAAGCAGAACAAAAAGATAGTTGCTGAGCGCGGAATATTTAAGTTTTTTTTGCATGGCAGCTAATTCAGCGGCTGCGCCTGCCTCGCGCATTTTATGGCCCAGATGTGAGGCGGCAAAAGTGCTTACGCACTTTGCGTCCCACAGCAGGCATTTCCCTTTTTCCCACGGCACGGGAGTCAAACCGTTAGGCCTTTTGCCACCTGACCGGCTGAGACCTAGCGGTTCTAGCGTGGAGGGGATGTTTGCTGACACTAGCGCTCTACGGATGATATCATTAAGAGCGTGGTGCAGTGGGAACCTTCCCGCGCATCGACAACAGCTCAGCGCGTGATGGTCGCTGCTCTCCACCATGGAACCGCAGATGCATAAGTGTGGCTGGCACACATTGCAGCCAAGACGGAGAGCAACCGCCACCAGCAGTGAGTCCTTGTCTAGTAAGGTGCCTATGGTGGGACATGGCAGAGCGTGTATCCAGGCACCGCTATCAGGTCTTGCAGCTACGTTTAGTCGCGCCCTATTCACACCGACAGCATTTGCCAGCAGGTAGTCAAGGAGTCGTTTAACACCCACGTTGTCCCATGATCGCTGATGGAACGGTTTTTCGGGCAAGGGCGCAGTCGGGTTAAGAATCTTCCAGGTCCACTCGGCATCAGAGGCGTAGGGTACAGAAAGCTTGTCTCCATCAATATATAAGATTTTAGAGACAAGTTCTGAAACCCCAGTCGCCGACGACAAGAAGGCCGGAAGGCAGATATCCCTGGCGCGCCGCAGACCCTTAAATATATGGGCCCCTGCATATTTAGTTGACCGAGTGAAACGAAGGTCTCTGCTTCAGCTCCGACAAAAATGCTTTCGTATGTCCGGATTTCCGTTTGTTCTCGTCTACAGGTCGCAATTCTCAACCGATTATCGTGAAATTTCGTGAGCAGGTTTGATAGTTATATAGTTTTTTTTTTGTCGAGACGGTTTTTGGAAATTTCCAAAAACATTTTTTTTATCAATGATATTGTAAGTTTCTGCGGTCGAATTTCGGTTTGTTCTCCTCTACAGGTCGCATTTCTCAACCGATTCTCGTGAAATTTTGTGAGCAGGTCCGGTAATTATATAGAATTTCTTTGTTGAGTAAATTTTTGACATTTTCAAAAACAATTTTTATTTCAAAGATAATTTAAGTTTCTGCGTCCGAATTTCGGCTTGTTCTCGTCTACAGATCGCATTTTTCAACCGCTTCTCGTGAAATTTTGTTAGCAAGTTCGATATTCATAACTGTTCTTTTTTATAAATTCAGATTTTGGAAATGATAAAAAAACTCACTCACGAGGTATACAGTTCACAGAGCCACTAGTTAACGTTGGTCTGACAGAGTCTAGGAGACCGGGAGACTCGGAGCCGGCGGCCACGGCTGATATTCACAACACCGCATACCGACGACTTACGACTCAAGCTAACCAGTATAAAAGTGATCTCCGATTGCGTAGATATGTTACGAATCTCGTGGTCAAATTATTCTGGTTACGAGTAGTGAGACGAGCCCAGCAAGTTGTGAATCGCAGTAGACCATTGGGACCGCGGCCATATTCCCACACGGTATCATACTAACGTCTCTGAACACATTAAAATTACAGTTTCGAAGTTTGTTTGGTGGCTACCACTCATGTGGAAGAGCACGGCAATTGTGTTTATTATTGCTTGATGTATGCTAGGACCCTAATCAAATTTATTACGCAGACATACCATCAAGATCTGTCTGTTTCTACCTAGTGACTTCTTGTGTCGGTGAATTTGACCAAGTAAGTCCTCGCATTCTTATCATATTATTAAATCTTTATATTCCCTCAACTGAGTATTTTTTTTATAACTAATCTGCTTTAAACAACAAAAATTACATTTAGAAACATTTATTGCTTGAAATAATATAAAATGACAAACGAATACAAAATTAAAATTAAAACTAACCTAAAAATTAAATATACCTGTGTAAATTACCTAAAAATGAAGTAGGACATATTTATTGAAACAAAAGAAAATAAAATACTATAACAATTACATACTATTAATATAAGGCTTAAGTCTATAAAAATAAAAAAAAATAAATTAAAAACTAAACTAAATCTAAAAATGGCCCCTGCGGCATTGTGCCGAAGACGCTGGCAGCATTTCCTCGCTGAATAGTAAGACTAATTTTCTGTGCGAGGTAGCTGCCAGCTCTTCGGTCACCGGTAGTATCTTTAAGCCTCTTCGCGATTTCTTGGAAGAGGCTCAAAGCTCCTGGGCCCCACGGACCAAGGGTCTCGACACCGAAAGGGACGAAATTATATTCGGTGCCGAGACCAGAATATTTCCCCACCTTTGCATGCTCAGCCGCCTCCGCTGCGGCTGCTGCCCTCAAGGAGGTTCGGTGGAGATGCGACGGGGCTAGTGTATCTACACACGTCGCATCCCACACCAGTACCCGTCCAGACCTCCATGGGATTAATGTCATCCCGTCCGGTCTCTTGCCGTCGTTTCTTAATATGCCTAAAAATTAAATTAAACTATCCTTATTTAAAAAGGATCCCCGCATCATCGTACCAAAGACGCTGGCAACATTCCCTCGCTGTACTGTACGGCTATGCTTAAGCGGATGCCTCGATTCGGTCAGCCACGCCCCCCGTGAAAGAGATACGCATGTTTTTCACGCACTACAAAACAGGATGCAACATTCTTCGGAAATGTCTTTTTCATACAAATCTCGATAAATATCTGACTGTGTGCAGTTTTATTAATTTGCCTCTTGGCAGAGTTTAGATGAGGTAAAATACCATCATTTTAATTGACCGAGTGAAACGAAGGTCTCTGCTTCAGCTTCGACAAAAATGCTTTCGTATGTTCGGATTTCCGTTTGTTCTCGTCTACAGGTCGCAATTCTCAACCGATTCTTGTGATATTACGTGAGCAGGTTCAATAGTTATATAGAATTTTTTTGTCGTGACGGTTTTTGGAAATTTTTAAAAACAATTTTTTTATCAATGATTTTGTAAGTTTCTGCGAATTTTAGTTTGTTCTCCTCTACAGGTCGCATTTCTTAACCGATTCTCCTGAAATTTTGTGAGCAGGTTGGATAAATATACAGATTTTTTTTTGTCGAATAAGTATTTGGAAATTAAAAAAATATATATTTGTTCAACGGTTTGTTCTCCTCTACAGGTCGCATTTCGCAAACGATTCTCGTGAAATTTTGTGAGCAGGTCCGGTAATTATATAGAATTTTTTTGTAGTCAGTTTTTGGAAATTTAAAAAAAAAAAAATATTTCAAAGATTTTGTAAGTTTCTGCGTCCGAATTTCGGTTTGTTCTCCTCTACAGGTCGCATTTTCAACCGTTTCTCGTGAAATTTTGTTAGCAGGTGCGATATTCATAATTGACCTCTTTTATAATGTCAGATTTTGGAAATGATAAAAATACTCACGAGGTCTACAGCTCACAGAGCCACTAGTTTAATTGTGTCGTTTAATAATGCGTTGTTTTAGTAGGCTGAGTAAAAAAAGGAAAATAAAGACTCAACTTTGTTTTTTATTTCTATCGAGAAAATTTTAAGGAAATCATGTTTCGGCTACTGTCAGAAACACAGTCATATAGTCAAGAATCATGTATCTGAAAATCAATCCTTATTGTTTCCTAGTCTGGGCAGAACAGCGTTTCCAAAAATTCGATATTTCTCGTTGCACGGCCTTAAGTTTCCCTCAATTAAATAAAGCGTTTATGATATTTGTGCAATGGGCAATGCATAAATATTACATCGAGAAATTATATTAGTAATCGAATAATGATAGTAATTACAAGTGTATTTACTGGAAGGTTTATACTGAAATCATTATTATTTTGCGAGCTTTTTAAATTAAAAAATACCTAAATTGAATCGTAATTTAAAACGCGTAGTGACTTCACTCCATCAGTCAGTTGAAAATATTTTAAAAAACGGAAAATGATTTAATATGAATGATTTCTTATATTATTTGAAACTGAAAATATACATATTATTTCTGTGATGCGACATGAAATGTTTGACGTGTTATGTAGTGACGTCACGTCAAGCGAGTAAGCGTTTACTCGCGAAATTTGAAATACTGGTTTTTGATTTGAATGAAATATATTATTTGGATATATTTTAACTTTTTCGTGTTTACTATCTTTACGTAATCCTTAAATCTTTAATATAGACTACTGCAATGAAATAATGCAAGTTCCCTATTGAGGTCGGTGACGCTTATAGTAATTTATGACCAGTTAGAATGATGGGCATTAAAATCACCTAAAATTAACGATTTTGATCCAACAAGAGAAAACACATAATCCCAATCATTCTGAGTCGTATAAACTGTAGAAGGACAATATATAGAAATAATATTCTCAATGTGCCGACAATTCAAAACCTTGACATGTAATAATTCAATACCCTCATTAGGACAAGTTGTTGTACACATAACTGCCTTAATATGCACTAATATACAAAATCCACCATAAGAGTCCGCCCTATCCAGTCGAATGGAATTATAATTATAAATTCGAAAATAACTCTCAGGTTCAAGCCAAGTGTCACATAAAACTGCAAAATGAATCTTTTCCTGTGACAACAATGCCTCTAAAGATACGTTTTCAGGCCGTAAGCTCTGACAATTCCATTGAATAATATTAACATCTACATTAGTACTATTACTACCCATTAATGAAATTATTTAACAACGAATCTATAGAAAAGCTGCTAACTACTTTAGACACTAACCACTCCACACATATAGACACTGCTTGCTGAATTTTATCCTCCAAACACACATCACTCATCACAATACTTTTAAGGTTAATCAAAAGACGAACAAAGCCCAAGTCCTTCGATCTAGCTTCCCGGGCTTTCTTAACAGATTCTCTGTTATCACCGACATGGTTCTCCTTATCAAGCACTTCCGATAGCGCCGCCTCATCGTACCAGTCAAACTCCGAATTGGACTGGACAGCCGACTGCGGTCGAGGCACTTCACGATGTGCTTTACGCTTTTTAGTCTGCTGAACTTTCGTTTTTTGTTCATGTGAACACGAAGTAAACAATTGAGATCACAGAAGGTTACTTTTAGAAGGCAGATTATTCATGGTAGGTTCTGCAGGATTGGAACTTTCGACGGGAACTGAGATAGGCGTCTTGTTTACGCAATTAATTACTGGCGTCGGCGATACATCTGTAGCAGGCACAGGTGAAGGAGGCGGTACGTACAAAGTGAGAGCTCTCCTATACGTACAGTTGAACTCGGCCATCAACTGTCTTATTTTCTTCTCTTTTTTTATATACTGGACAATTTTTTTGTAAAGCTAAATGATTTCCCGTACAGTTGACGCAACGGAATGACAAAGTTTCAGAGTTTTCGTGATTTTTAGAGCATTTAGGACAAACTATTTTCTTGGATGGGAAAACCAATCGAGCATGACCAAATTTCCAGCAGCGAGAGCACTGAGTCACCGGAAAAATAAAACGCTCCACTTTTATTCTCATAGAATCGATGTACACGTAAGACGGTAAGAATGAACCTTCAAATCCAACTCTTCACCCAACCAGTGGTAGAATAATGGTCATCATCGCTAGCTCTCTTATTCAACCTTTTTGCCGACACCAATTTCACATCACCATGGCAATGCAAATAATCTAGTATATCCTTATCCGTCAGGTGTAACTCGATATCATTAATAACACCGCAGGACATACCAACTTCCGAAGTCTTTTGTCACTGCCAGTCCAAGTCGCGAAATGCCATACACTGAAGAAAGAAATCCGCGTTCAACTCACTGTCGAATGTAAGAAGTATTTTATGTTGGTGACTGTACTTTACTCGACTTACCCCTTTCACATTATTATCTTTGAACAGGCGGGCTAATTCAAATTGCTTAGGCAAAGCCTTCGAACACATTACAAATACCGTAGAACTAACACCAACATCAGCCTGTTGACCATATCTACGTACTTTACGATGCCGGTTTACTGTTTGCCAATCATTCTCCGGAGATTTATCGCCACCTTTTCGTTTATTAGATAATTCGTTTACCTCCATGTCCAGTGGTGCATTATAATAAGATACCTCACTGCAAGTGCACGCAGTCTTATGTTCAAAATCATCTGTATCAGAGAAATGATTGTCAGCGTCACCATCCCCGCCGTCGTCATCGCCGCCGCTAGTATGAGACATTATCTACGTTCGAATCCCGACCGCGACAGTCGGAATCGCTCCAGACGAATGTAAAAACCCACCGGCAATAATTACTGATGAATTTAAACTAAAAAGAAAGGAGAAAAGTCCGTGAAAACGACCAGAAAATAATTAAATACCACAACAATTTTCAAACACGTCTTGCCGCCATAGATTTTTTCTTTGATTCATTGTTATATCCGTCACTCGTGTCAGTTATCAAGTACTATTGCATCTGCCCGTGTGAGTAGTTGTATTTTTGTTAATTCAAATATTTACAATTATTTTATGTTAGATTGTTGCTAGGTTATCATTGTTTTTTCTTATGTCGATCGATTCTAATTGATTATCTTTCTTTCGTAAAAGATTTATCGAAAAAACTGTATGCGATTTTGATTGGCCGCACCACTAATTTTGTCTGTCATAAGTGTCAAATAGAGAGCCGTTAAGTCGGATGCACACAATGAGCTACTTAGAAAGAGAATTATACTCAACGTGCAGGACGCAGTTATGCGTTAAAGGGAGAAAGACATATTTTCATGTACGTTGTGCCATCATCGCCCATTGTGTTTGTCCGGCATTTTGATGTCGTATGACGTCACACTTGACTTTCGTAATGGCGGCTACCGTTTTGCAAATTTTTAGCACAGATAATAAAGCAGCAGAAATAATTTAGCAGAGAAAATATGCATGAGTTTTAAAAGTAATTATAAAATTAATAATAAGTAATTAGTTTTAAATATTTACCTTATTGTTTTCTGAATTAAAAATATTATAAAATTAATTTTACATGATCATGGGTTTATATCAACTCAATTCGACTTCCTATAAAAAAAATATCTTGTTCTTACAATTTTATTGTTTATTTTTCATACACAAAACTACCCTATTCATTGTCCTATTATGCGGTTGCTACCTCATTATCGTCCGTCATAAAAGATAAGCATACTTTGTAAATAAAGACTGTATGTGCATTAACACTTTACCGAATTAGCAACTTTAGGGCCTTTGCCGAAAGTTTAAATTGCCATAATGGAAATGTGAGGTTACACGCATTGCCCAATACACCCGGCGGCGTTTACCTGAATACCCGAGAATGGTACGAATAGAAGGCACCTGGACCGCCATTTTTCTATTAGTGCACTCGTAATCTTTTGTTTATGGAGAAAGAGTCGATAATCAGTTACGATTTTTTGCACCCCGTTGCAAAAAATCGTAATCGTCATTAGTGTTTTTTTTGCGGTTACCCCAACAAAAGCATTGTTTTCTTTAAGTGGATCGGTCAAAATTGAAAAACAAACTATACTTAGAGTAATTAACCATCTCCAGTGCCATTACCATGAGTTTACATGACCGTACCTACTCGCTAGCGACTGCGTAAAAATTTATATGGGCAATAGTAGGTACAGCGCCTCTGGCGATTACGCAATTGAACTAAGAATCGGCGTACTAAATCGTTTACGCAGTCGCTAGCGAGTACGGTCATGCAAACTCATGGTAAAGGCACTGACCTCCGATTACGCACAGCCGCGGAATATCGGTATGTTGTACTTGAGCCAAAGTGCTTGTTGCGTTTTAACCTTTATCAATATGATACAAAAATACCTATAAGAAAAAATAATTTCTATATACAATTTTGCCATCAGTACAATGGAATCAAGTACAAAATAGTACACATATCTTTGACGTCAACTTTCTACTGTACATATTAACGTTCGTTCGATAGTGGATTTCCCGTGAATAGTAGCGTGAACACATGACGTCGTTGTCGCACCGGTGAGTTACAATACAACCTTCTGGGTGTCATATTATACTAGTTTGTTCATCGTAATGGGGCTATCGTTTTTGTGCTCACCAGTTGGCGCCACTGTCGAGTAAGGTCCAGCTATCAAATTTTTTTATAGGTTATTATGGGCATGAGAACGAAGTTTACGTTTAAATCATATTTAATACCTTAAAACCGTACCGTAAAAATATCCAAAATCCCGCATTGTAGCGCAGTACCGTTTTGTTAGGAAATAAAGGAGGAAATAAGTTTCCGAAAGACAAAACTGTCTCAACGACCTGACAGTCATTGACCCGTAACTCATATTTGCCATAATCAAGCTCAGGTATTGCAAAATACTCACCATATTGTTCCAGTTAGATATTAACCCGCGTAGCGCAACCACAAAGAGTGACATTTGACATTTCGGAGACCTCGCGCTACACTAGCGCCTCTAGCGACGAATTCATACGCGATAGCTCCCATTAGATAAATTGGTAGGGATGTCAATTTCGTCTTGAGAAACCGATTATTAAATAATCGATTACTTTGCTCCAAATTAAAATCGGTTAAAAACAATCGATATTTGACGAAATAATAATAATCGATTTTTTTAGTAATCGTTTTTAGGGTTCCGTACTTTAAAAGGAAAAAAAAGGAACCCTTATAGGATCACTATGTTGTCCGTCTGTCAGTCTGTCTGTCACGACCCTTTATCTCGGGAAGGCGTGGAGGTATCGAGTTGAAATTAAAACCTTATACTAAGGTCTACAGTCCCTTGAAGATGTGAAAAAACCAAGCTTCTAAGTTGACGTATAAGAAAGATACGGGCGTTTATGTCGCAAAAAAACGTATATTTCGACACTCAAGGGAATCAAAATTTATAGGGTACTTCCTGTTGACCTATGGAATTTGGCAAGTAATATCGTTCTATATTACAAGTACAGGGAAAAATCTAAAAACTATACATTTGTAATGAAATAATATAAAATATCCTACTTAATATTATACATACGAAAGTTAGGATGTTTGTATATTTGGATGTTTGTTACTCAATCACACAAAAACGGCTGAACGGATTATGATGAAACTTTGTATACATAGAGTTTTTAGCCTGGATTAACATGAATGATACTATTTATCCCCCCTTAAATCATCCCTCAAATTGATGAATATGGGGGTGGGAGTTAAACTTATAAACCAGACCAGAGTCATGTAGATATTCACAGTGCCTGTTGACGTACGGAAAATTCGATTCAGAAGAACCAGTATAAGGCTGACCTCCGAATATACACATATTTGTCTTGAATCTTAGGGTCAAGATATAATAAGGACGTATGGTGAGGCGACTCTATAGACAGTTGTCAATATCACGACATTTGACAACGTCATTAGCATAAATGTGTCCATGATCTAAGAAAACAAGGTCTGACAATCAGGATCGTGACACGAGGTCGAGTTGCCACTTTATAGTAACAAAACAGATAATTAAGGACAAAAAATCTGCCGTTATCAATGTTATCATGCAAAATAAATTGTTTACGCATTACAATTGGCATTTACTTGTTTAATAATAATAATAAGAATAATAATATATTCTTTATTGCACCACAAAAAGAAATTGTCACAAGATTAACCTTAAAAACTAATAGGTAATCACACACAATAGCTCAAGTTAAACATGAATGTACATTCATGTTTAACTTGAGCTATTATATATGAGTACATGTATGTGTGATGTAATTTAATAAAATACTCACAAAATTCATGGAAGTCAGGGAGTAACATAATACACCACTGGCAACACTGCTACTCACACATGCGAGCGTCATTTCGGCCGCTTTGACGTTAACTTGCTCGGATGTACTGAATTGCATATTTCGCTCTCGGTCGGTGTCAGTGGAAGCAGTAATTGTCAAACTTTTCCGGTGCCGTTGCTAATAAGAGTTGATGTAGGCCAGATTTTAAAAGGTAGGCTGTTCTATTCGGAACCGTAAGAGTAGAAGTCTTAAAGGCAGGACTATATTGTTTTTTTTTTTCACTTCCACGAAAGGAATCAGTAGCCAACGAATGGCTTTGCTATTGTGAGTATATGTAAAATTCTTAATTTTTTTTTAATCTGACAAAAGAAGAGTAAAAGAAACTTATGTAGTGTCAAACAACCATTACTGAACATTGAACATAATAAAAATGATTTGTAAATAAAAACTCACGGTGATGATGAATTCATTGTTTTACTGTAATATCTGTTTATGTATCGGCATCAACCACTACACCGAAATAATATGTTTGTATAGATGAATAAGGGTCACGAATGGTCAGTTTTTAACTATGTTGGTGTTTGTTCATTCAGGCAAAATATACTAGGTGTCGTATGCAATATTATTTGTCTGCGAAAATAGAATTGGAGTTGAGGGTAAAACAGGCAATTTTTTATGTTTTTGTGTAATTCTTTTAGTTTTGTTTTTATACTGTTTAATATAATTTATATCCGATTTTTTTAAGTAAGACAATTATCGTCCCCAAAATACAAAGTTTTACCCTAATTTCAGTTAAACTAAAATTATTTGGTATAACTGCTGACATTATCTAATTTTTGTTTGACTGAAAATCATTTTGTATAATCCTTTCTTCATATAATTTTACGCCACATAATTTTTATTTTGTATGTAGACGGGAGCTTCGCTTCGCTTCAGCTCCGTCTTAATCTTCTAACCTATCCGAGTTAGAGTTGATTTTGTCCCAACAGGTCTTTCTGGGCTTTTATAAAAAAAAAATAACCTCGATGATTATTCCAAATAAAAATACAAAAACTTAATACTTTATCATATCCTATCTATCTTATTTTTTATCTTATCTTATCTTTTATCATTTATCATTATTTTATGCTTATCATTTTTTATCAGTCTATCACATGATCACAGACCCCCCTGACATAATTTTCTATAAATTATGTGTTTTTGTGTCTTTTTTAACAAGAAAATATTAAGATAATTCAGTATTAGACAAAAAAATAAAATAAAAACGTTATTCGACTATATGACGATTAGTTAAAATAAGAATTGACAAACTGATTTTTCGATGAAATAATATTCGACAAAATAAGAGTTATGCAAATCGTAGTTTAGGCTAAACGTATTTCGATAAACTAATAACTATGCAAAATGGTATTATACATATTGACTTTAAACAAACAATTCATTATACGAAAAGTTGTTAGACAAACTGAAATTAGGCAAAAATATTTAGGTAAATCAAGGGAATACCCTCTAAAGCGTTTGCGATAAAAATATAGCCCAAACATGCTGACCCATCGAGTCGCAATAATTTTAATATAGGAGATTAAATAAATTGCGCTTTGATATCTGCCTACCGTAGTTGTTAAGAACCTACGGGTCAACTACAATTTATGGAGTTGTTAGAGTGCTCGGTTTAAAGTCACAACAGTGACTTGTGACGCTGTACCCACGGCGTTCAATTTGTATTTTGTACATCGTGCTATTAAGATTTTTCCTGAATTAAATGGGGTCGGGACGGTACATGACCTGTGGTCGGAACCCTCGGTGGGCGCGCCAGACTTGCACTTGACCGGTTTTTTTTATTTATTTTTCCTATGGGGTCGTTTACATAGTGATTATTATCACGAGATACACTCATATCATGATCAGTATCACAAGAATGTTGACGTGTATTGGCAGTATCGTGATAATATCTGAGCAAATCCGGATATTCTGAAATCCGCGATACCTAAGGGGCGTGGCTTCAATATTAGCTTCATTGCTAGAAATGTCATGATAATGCCGGGGTCTTTATTAGTACTTAGTAGCCGTCTATTGTTCTCATGTCCAAGGTGGTAGCTTACAATATTCTTTGATACATTATGTTACGATTAATCGGCAGTGAAAATCATAATCGATTTATTGCAGAATCCAAATCGATTAAAAAATCTTTTTTTTATAATAATAATCGATTTTTTTTCGCCATCCCTATAAATGGGCCAGGAAATAATTCCCGGACAATCAAGGGTCGTGCCGATACCCCTAATGTCTCCCTGCTGGCTCCTTCGCCGTTTCCCGATGAGGGATGAATTACGATACCTATGTAATACCAATATGGTCAGTAAGAAAATTGAATTGCCAACACTGCTATAGTGTTGGCTCTTTGGTGCCGAATGCGTCCCGCGCGACACATTGGGCTAGAGAAGTTATGATGGGCCATTGCTGTTGTGGATTGTGGTCTGTACAGTCGACTACAAAGAGAGATGTACACACTTTTTCACTTTATTGCATTGTAATAAAATCCAAAAGTGAATAATACATCTTTTTGACGTTGACTATACTCTTAGTGAACAATGTCTGCGTGTGTTTGCTATTTGTTTACTGGCAACTGCGACGTCCATTCCCGCAAGACAATGGGCTGCAGGAAGTATATATTTGAAAGCACTTGGCATTAGCTGCTTCTTAATATTTTATACAAAGGTAAATTCAGTTTAAAGAAGGTATTGTTTTATTCAGTCTTTTACGGGAGATAGTCACCAAACTTGTAAACCGTCAAACTCTACAATTGTATCTAAACATGTCTTTCGCTTTCCAATTTCGGAATAAGTACCTACGAGGTGCCTATTAGACATTGATAGAGATGTTTGTAGTTAACAAGCCATCCAAGTGAAATTTGTATGTGGGGGTTTTCACGTCCGGAAAATCTAGCTATAGGTGATATTCCCGGGAAATCTTGTTTCCTCCGGAAAAACATGAAAATCCGAGCCTAGCCTAGTCTCCCAGGTACTGTAGGTACCATACAGTACCTATATAGGAGAATGTGTTACGATAATATTTTAACTCTTAGGCTCGGTTTTATAAAGATCCGTTAGACCTTATGTCGGTTTGTTATGTCATAAAATGTACTGGGTTATTGAAATTTGATCTGACATTTGGTCTAACGGATCTTTATAAAACCCGGCCTAAGGGCAGGTTTTCGGATCTTTATAAAACCGAGCCTTAGTTGCTACAATATACTTACGGAGCGTTGGCTGTTAGAAGTCACTTTTGACACATGGCAGCACCCATATTGACGGTAATACGGACCACTTAAGAAAATGCCAGCATAGAAAAATAATTAACAGATTTATTCTTATTCGCTTAACAAACTGTAATAGAGCATTTATTAATGTAACTTATATTTATTGAACACTTAAAATCCAAACACAGATTAAGAAGATATTGGATGATTTCCAAAATCCTCGAATTGGTCCATTTTGCCTACATGTTAAGGTAATGGACGTATGGCACCCCGAATAAGGAAATCAACATTTAGTGCACTTACTCAACAGCACACCTTTCGCAAACAAACCTAACATCTTTGTCATCGACTTCAACGCTGGCACAGCTACAGTGTGCCTGTACAACAAAAACAACTGTCTTTCTTCGCCTAATATTTGACTTATTCCGTTTGGATGTCTTGGGAATATGCATGATGTTGTTTGCGAGTCGATACCTTTTCAATCAAATTTTTCATATTTCCCTCATGCCATGATTGATCTTCCATTATAGTTGTTGACCATCTACAATAAGAACAGCATTTCAATTATTTATATATTTTAATTTCGTAAGATAAATCTCAGATTGATAACTTGAAGGCATAACGGACCACGTGGTCCATTTTGCGCGTTCCGATTTGCCTTTTTGGTAGGCACGTAAACAGAAAAATATTTTGAGGTTAAATTGGCGAAGTACCTTGCTTATTTTATCGTTTAAATAAAGTGAAATGAAGAATAAATAAAGCAAAAATATTTAGAAATCGATATGAGTAAAAGTGAAGGCTGAACAAAACTTACGGTTTTTATATCAAAATACACAAAAAATAACTAACCTTGATATAACCGCGTGCTGCTGCATGGCCGCCCCAAGGACACTGACCGAAACTGAGCGATGGTGGTGGTGGTGGAGAAAGGTGACTACTAAGCTGGACATAAGTTGGCAATAGATGGCATCAAAATCAAAATATTATTAATTAAATGTAGTGCTACATGTCAAAAATAAGACTAAGAAACTAATAACAAACCGGATTTGTTGGAGATGTATAAGGTCTCTAAGCGTCAAGATAAAAAGTAATAAGGTACACTAACCATAATAAAATAGTGTGAGATATATCTCTAAGCGTCAACATGAAAATAATAAAATCTAATAAATAAATATCCTCAGAGATGTATAAAGTCTCTGAGCGTCAGTCTAAAAAATATATAAATGAGAACAGAGCGAAGTCTCTGATCATGTCAATCCACAGGATCCGTTATACCTTAATTTCCCCTAATGTAAACTTGCATGTTATAGAATCAAAAAATAAAATATTCACTAGTTATTAAGCTTTAAAACTATTTGTAAGTCATAAATACATACAGTATGTTAACACCAATTATATGGAATTTATATTTTTTCCCAAATATTTTTGTAAATAAAAACAAGATAGGGCTTGACATTCTGCGTCTCATTTTTCTTAAATTTAAAGCAGTAACCAGTATCATCATTAAAATTTTTCGAGTAAATCTCTAATCGATCTATTTGATTGTTTCAGAACGATAAGTACTATATTTGCTATTAAAAAAAGGTATAAAATAAATGTCAATGCGCATTGCGTCATGGTTTTGCGGTTTGACTGTGCACTTTTCATGTTTCTCTCGTTGTAAAACGATAATTATATTTATAAATCGAGTCCGGTAACTCATCTAAATCGCTAATAATGGCAATCGATTCGCTTTAGCCGGCAACTTCTAACGGCACACGCTCTATAATGTTGACTGTAGTGAGTGCTATAATAAAATTGCTCTGCGCATGTACCCACTTACTACATACTGCATGGCGATGGCGTAGCCTGGACAGCCGAGGTCTGTAATGAATCGATGGACGCTCCCCGGGGCCCGTAGTGTGGGTTAGGTCTCCATGGACTCGAGACTAAGCCATGTAAAATATAATTAACTTATATGCTTATATGAATAGGTATAGATAGACTGGCCAGCTGACCGTGTCAGTAGAAATGTAGAGCAGGGGGTCGATTTTAGAGTGTCGAACCCTCGACTTTTCACTCGACATCTGTCAAATCATCATCGTTTTTTGACAGATCTCGAGTGAAAAGTCGAGCGTTCGACACTCTACAATCGGCCCCCTTATCATATCCGTGGTGTAAGATGTAGGCATAATTTGTAAAGCAGTCTTGATATATAGTGTAACGTAACATACTATATTATTATTATTATTTATTGATACACTAGTAGCTACAAGCTAATGCGTGTATATCACTGCACTTGTTTTTTTATAGCCCGTTTTTTAATGCTTATCTAGTCTATTTTTGGAACTGTTCACTGAAGGGGCACTTATCACTGTCTCTAGTAGTTTATTCCACTCAAGTACTACACGATTTGATAAAAGTGCTTCCTTAGGATTGCTTGACTGCTTGTGCTGGATCTGTGAGACGACGAGTCTTTCTCATTGTAAACAGATTCATTAAGTCAGGTAAATCATATTAATGATGATGCAGGATCCTGTAAGTTTCAAAGAGGTCGCCACGCTGTCTTCTCCGTTCGCTCATTGAAATGTTCCAGGGTCGTCACAACCACGACCAGCAAGTCTTTCTTCATATGGCATTTACGCAAACCATACACCATCTTGGTTGCTCTGCATTGCACCCTTTCAAGCGTATTAATATCCTTCTCAAAGTATGGACTCCAAATTTGGTAGGCATATTCGCGAAGAGGTGTAATTTAAGTTTTGTATAGCTTCAGAAATAAGTAATAGGGATGATGACTCATGTTACAATTTATAACATAGTGTGGCTATATGGATAAAAAACATCAAATCATCATAATAAATAGTAAATTAGAGAAATTAATTAAAATCATAAAAATATATGTAGACCCTGGAGGGTCCACATAGACATAATTAAACGTCTTCTTGGAAAATCTTCAATTTTATTTACAGCTTAGCGTCTTCCGTCGTTCAAGTCGTCTTTCATACTGAATCATACGTCAACTCATTCGCCACGCCATTCCAAAACAATTCAAACTCCATTCGAACGTTCCTTATTCATCATCAAGCAGCCACCGCGCAGCCATCAAAAAGTACCAATCCCTCATATCTATAAATTTCGCATAAATGTTTTTGGTTTATTGGCCAAATGTACATTGAAAGTTAGCAATAGAATTGTCATGTTTCAATAAAAAAAAATTGTTTAGCAGCTATGTACATAAACGCAATATTTCACCAGAAAAACGGCAAATTTCGCTTCTTTTCATACAACGGTAGTAGGTACGAAGCCACGCAAGCGTGACGTCACGCCTGCCTGTGAATCAGTATGCAGAGTTTTCAGGGCTCGTTAGCTATGCTGTACTTTGCCTCTCATTTTCATCTTTTGTGATGCTCTAATAGGGTCTTACACGTATTTTTGAAAAGTAGCCTAAATTAATCCGTACGTTTCATTTACCACATGGAATTTTTATTTCTATTTTATGGAATCGATGAATAACATAAAACAATAACATTGAAATTTGCAGTTTCAATATCCGCTCGAAAACGCGAGACGCCATTTTTGTGACGTCATATGGCACATAGTGATTGACAAAATCGCAGTTCAACCGATTCGTTGTTATATCCGTCACCATGGTGTCATTTATCGAGTAATATTGCATCTATATGTATTTGGTAACTCAAATATTTTACAATTATTTTATGTTACATTGTAGCTATGTTATTATTGTTTTTTCTTATATCGATCGATTTTAATCGATTATCTTTATTTCGTAAACCATATCGATTATCGAAAAAACTGTATGCGATTATCATTGGCCGCATTACTAATGGTTTCTGTCACATGTGTCAAACACAGATCTATTAAGTGGGAATAGTGGGATGCACACAATGGGGTACGTAGAAAGAGAATTATACCCAACTCATCGTCCATTGTGTTGATTCGGCATTTTAGTGTCGTATGACGTCATACTTGACATTCGTAATGGCGGCTACCGTTTTGCAAATAATTAGCACAGATAAAATATGTATGAGTTTTAAAAGTAATTATAAAATTTATTTTACATGTACATGAGTTTATATCAACTAAATTCGACTTTCTATAACAAAATTTAACTTATTATTACAATTTTATTGTTTATTTTTATACACAAAAATATCCTATTATAGTTGGTCCCATACAAACATTTGATCTTCTCTAAAAACTAGTACAAAATAATAGATGTAACTGCCACATTGACATCTGTCAGCTGTCATTTTAATTTTTTTAGGTTTTGCAGCACAGCTAAGGCACGAGCCTATTAGTGCCTTTAAACGCGGTAGGTCAAAGATAAATTTGAAAAAAAAAATCTTTAAAACGATACTTCGATCGTCGTCTAGTACCCATAGTGTACAAGCTTTGCTTAGATTCGGACTAGGTTGATTTGTTTTAGATTTTCCATAAATATTTATTAATTAAAAAAACCGGCAACAGTTTTTAACTCTATAATAAGTCTACTATAAATAAGAAATACGAGAGTCCCGTAGCGGCGCCCCGACGCAGCTAAAATACGGAAATTCCCATAGTTATTCAGAAAAGTAACAACTATAGGTAACAGATACATTTCTTTAATTTGTGCCTCTCTTAGGAACACCGAAAACATGTAAAAAACCGGTCAAGTGCGAGTCGGACCCGCGCACCGAGGGTTCCGTATACAGATGTGTACCGGTTCCAACCCTATTAAATCAGGAAAATCTCTACAACATGGTGTAGAAATTGGACGCCATGGGTACAGCGCCATCTATCGGCGACTTTTGTTACAAATTTGAGCGACTGAATAACTTTGTATGTATGGTAGTTTTACAAGGATAATTTTTTATCATGGAAGCCGATTTAAATTTTTTTTTGTTTATTTGAAAGAAGGTACTCGTACTTTCAGCATAATCTCGTAGGAATTTAAAAAACAAAAATACATGCAAAGGTGATTAAATTACAAACTTAGTATAGAAATGTTTTTTGACATAGAAAAAAATATACATTGATATCAATGTTATGTAATACTCGTAATTTTATCTTTTTTCCTTGGTAAACTTCGGAGATAGGGGGGGACGGTATAATAATATATTAAAAAATATATATATATTTAAAAAGTCATGTTCTATGTATGTCGGTACTATTAGGTAAGCCTTATTTATAACTATTCCAAATTTCAAATCGATAGCATAAGTAGTTCTTGAGATATTTAGCGATGTGACAGACAGACAGATAGATAGACCGACAGACAGACAGACAGACAGACAGACAAAGTGAAACCATAAGGGTTCCTTTTTTACCATTTTGGTACGTAACCCTAAAAGGGGTCTTAAGAATCGACAGTTCCTTTTCACTGTTACTTTATGCCTGATCAAAACCAAGCCTGCTAGACTGACTAGACTGCTAGCTAAGTTAGTTTTCCAGGCAACGTGGATGCAGCACATCATCATCATCATCATTATCAGTCGTTCCCTCAATGCTGAGGGCATAATGTCCAATTCTTGCTGACTAGACTCCTCCATAGGCTCCTATCACCCACTAGCAGGTAGTCTGCCCTGGGACCTGTGGCCCTCAACTTTTCCCGTCATAATATTTATCTACTGGCTATCGGATCTTTATAAAACCGAGCCTTAATATACCTATGTTTATCTTAGCATTTATCCTTGTATACTAGTTCCATTACGTTTTATGTAACACGATGCTATTTCCCTAACAGATGATCGAGGGAGGCGATGGCTGAGATACGCGTCATACTTGTGATCGGGTGCTGTTTGTAGAGTCCGGTCTGTTCATGCTTGCAAGGCATCAATTTAAAATACCCTAGATACACTATCCGCGTGTCAAAGCCGTCGACGCTGAAGAGTGCTTAAATGCATTTTAAGCACACTTGCGCTCGGAGTCATACGCTAGCCATCGGCGAGTCAACATACTCAAATGCTCCGTAAAAAAGTGCAAAAACAACGCATTAACCGCGTTAAAAAAATGGAATTTCGTATTTTCGATGACTTTTTATCTAAATACATAGTGACTACGTTAATATTAGTGTCTTTTTATAGGGGATTGACGAGAGACATCGTCCTGTTCTGGATTCGTTTTTATTATCAGTGACTCTTAGAGACCATATACATCTCTAACAATATTAAATTAGTCTTAATCTTGAAACTCTGAGACCATGTACATCTCTAAGGACGTTAGAACTATTAATTGTATTTGGACGCTCAGACACCATGTACATCTCTGGGATATTATATGAATTCATTATACTTTTTGTTTAATCAGACTGAGACCTTATACATCTCTAACTTTACTGATGTTGTAATATTCGTAACAGATAACTTTGCAAGTTTATTTTCACTGTCGGTATGTCATTAATTTTGTTATATAAATTTGTAACCTCGAAATTATTTTTTCTTGAACTGTAAATTAATATTCAGACATGAAAAATGTATTCTTATAGTCTTAAATTGTATATTAATATTTTGACATGTAAAACTGCCCTTGTGGCCTATTTGCAGAATAAATGTTTGAGTTTGATTTTGAGTTTATCCGAAGAACGTCTTGAGAGGTGTTCGAAATATATGAGGATGCGGTCCTGACATACTGATGGACTGGTTTGTTCGCCTTGCAGTCCATGGCATCCGCAAAAGTTGAAAGCCAGCACCATATCTCAAACGCATCGATGCGGCTTTACATTTTGGCCAGAACAGTAGACGTCTCCGAGCCATAAAAAAAGATCGAAAACACCAGGGTCACCCTGATCCTGGCCCTGGCAGGGTGCGCACAAGTCCGATCTTTAGATCCCAGCATCTCTTGCCTCGCAACGTCGCCGACACGACGTTCTGAAGCGAGAGATCACCCACTCTGAGAGCTGTCGCCATTGTGCGGCGCTTTTCGGCCCAGCGTGCTGGGCCGCATCGTCGTCAGCGCCGCACTCCTGGCAGGCGGGGCTGCCATCTCTTTTAATTTTTTGCACGTAATGACCGAAACAACAATGTCCCACAACCTGCCACAACCTGTACCCCACGCCATATTTACATGGGCTCTATCTAACCAAGAGTCAAACTATCCGAGGAGCACCCCTATGGTGCGGATTCTATAAGAGCAATCCCCCAGGTCTTCTAAAGGCTAAATCGCCTATAGGAATAGACTCCTATCGCACTGGCACCAAAGGCACTGTTAAGGTCAACACAGACGCCAAGAGACTATAACAGACATGGACGTCCACGATAATGAATGGGCTTAAAAATCTAAAGAGATTTTCTCTCAAAATATTGAATATGCGAAGAGTTTGTATGATTATAATTTTTGTTGAAGTAAAAAGGTCATGACAATTTAAATCTGGCATAAAAAAAAATTTAAATTATGACGTTGAATTAAATGACGATACCAAAGACTACAATTATACAAACTGAGACGATACAAACTGCGATACAATACGTCTTTCATTCATGTAAACATTGTAAAAAGATCGTTTATTTTGTGTTTAGTTAATTTTCTTGAGGTTGTGGATATATGTCGCTGACTCAAGCCGTATATTTTCTCATACT
Organism: Epiblema foenella; assembly: GCA_963556455.1. Lineage (NCBI taxonomy): Eukaryota > Metazoa > Arthropoda > Insecta > Lepidoptera > Tortricidae > Epiblema > Epiblema foenella. The sequence goes on from OY747102.1 coordinate 15,861,015, forward strand.
GAAGAACGTACTACAGGTTTGAGTTCAGTTATTGCTTATTTTTATACTGTGTTATGTCAACTCAAAACGAGCCACGTCGCGTGACGTCACGCGGCCAAAGTCACGTGGCCAGCGCACAGTAGTTTTTTTAAATCCATTTTTTAGTCCTTTTTCTAGAAAATATGAAAAAATAAGAGCTTTATGCAACTCTCCTGCATGAGACGAATCTAATGTCATATCATTAAATCGGTCCATAACTGTAGATGCAGGCGAATCACATAACTTTATGTACTAACGGTAAATAGATTTTACTGTCAATTTTGAAGTATAAATGTATGAGCAATTTGACATTAAAATCTACCTAACGGTAGTAAAAAATTGGTTTATTACCCCGCTGATGGGGTGTACAAAAATCGGCCTCGCGTAATATATATATTATACAATATTATTAAGGGAAGAAATTTAATAAAACGATGAAGTATACCATTAATGTATTTAAACAGAGAGCATAGGCGTGTGAGGTATGGATTGGCCTTTAAAAATGATGTAGAGGTTTCTGAAAAACTTTTCCATTTAAATAACCGTTCGTGAGATATTAGCTGTCAGTCATAAATAGTGTATACCCCCTTCTAACTTGAGAAACAATAAATTTTAAAATAGGTGCTGAAAAAAATTGAGTTTGTGTACATTAGGACTACCAGTAGTAGGCACGGACGGAACCTTTCATGATGCGTGGTCTGATCCGCACTTGGCCGGTTTTTACGAATATATATATATCTTCGGGAATCTCCGGGCTCGGTAGATGAGGTGTTAATAGTAAGTAGATGTTTAATAGGACCTACTTAAAAACTTTTATCACCTTTCACTCCCCCTAAGTACTCTTCGAAGTTCTCGGGTCTCCCCGAACTTTATTGTCCTAATATGTATACTTCATCATAAATAAATTTAAGAGCTGGGCTCTTGTCGGTGGACTATGTATTGTACTTAAAGTCACTAAATGCCTAATCTTTCTTTCTATCTTAGTCGGTTGACGAGACGAATGTCGACAATAATTTGAACATGTTTTATTTCCTGTTTGACCTCATAAATAAATAAATTTTATCATCAAAATCCGTTTTAATTATAATTCGATGTCGGCCAGTGGGCAGGGAGCAGGGAGCCGTGGGTGCGGTCGACGGGGCACAATCACGCCACCCGCGCCCTAGTGCGGCTAATTATGCTACACATTGGTACCGTAGCGCCGACGACATAATCAGAAGCTACACTTTTGCTGAAACCAAAACCTACTCTCTGCTACACTCAAATTACACTAATTTTTTTGGGCAGTCGTGTAAAAATAATCAAAATCTCTACCGCCGTAGTTCGAGCCTTATTAAGGCCTCGCTTGTTGACAGGAGAGGTGTTGGGCAGCAGAAGCCAAGCAATATACGCACTACACGAAATTACGTCCATTGTGAGAGATAGGTAGGATCCAAATTAACCCATTCATAGCTGACGCTGCTAATTTCTACTTTCCCCGCCGCAGCGCCGACGCCTTGCAGGTGACGAATCGGCGAATGCAGCATTACGGTTTACAAGCCGCGTGACGTGAGCGACAGCAGTGAGACTATAAGCTTTACGAATCTTATGACGCGAACGCAACATCATGTCTGCGGCACCTGAGTAAAAAAAAATATAAGTAAGGTATAAAGCGACATACCTACTATACATAGAGAACATCCCGTGTGCTCGACAGCTTAGTGCCCAATGGATGATATATTATTAATCACCCTTGTCATCATGACATAAGATATGTGTCATGTTTTGGGCAGTGTTCACTAAATTAAAAACCAGGCATTAAAAAATATCCTCCAAAAAATACCTCCTACAAGTTTTCTTTTCAGTATAGTTTTTGTAATCCCTAATTTCTTTTTTCCGACTGTACCTGATATGAAGCAAGTGAAACTACCTAGCACGTTTAATTGGTAGTGCTCGATGGCTGCCCGTGAGTGCCTCTGATTTGTCCTCTGACGCACTTTTCACAGCAGAGCTATACCTGCATTATTCTAATTAGTTTTAGGGCCACTTCTATTAATTAACATCATGTTACGCTTGAATACTTTACGGTGATTATGGTTAGGGAGGCGAATAGGGGAATTTTCGGTAATACTCGAGCGTGGCAGTTTAAGATATGAGAGATACCTTAGACCTAATAGAACAACCTTGTAAAGTATTTAGCTCTATATGTAGTGACGCGCGCCTAGGATAGACGATCAGATTAGTAAAAAAAAATCGATAGTCTGAAATACTCGAGCGCGTCAGATTAAGATATTGGGGGTTGATTTTAGTGTTTTAAGACTAAATTTAACTAATCTGACGATAAGTCCTTGACGCCGCCTAGTAATAGGGTCGCGAACTTGTAAAAAAAAAACGTTAATCCGGCATTCTCGAGCGCGATTTTTATTTTATTTATTGTGAAGAATATAATGTAAAACTTACTAAAAATACAAAATCTGCCGGTTTCCGCATGACCGGAAGTGTGGAGGAGCCATTTCGTCTTCCGAAAAACGCGTTGCGGCATATAAGTCGCGAACGATACATTTTACAAAAAAAAAGTTTAAATAAACAAAAAAGGTAATTTTATTTTACACAAAAAAGGTCTCTTTACATTTTTGTCCAAAGTTAAAACTTTTTGACTTGAAGCATCATAAAAACTCAAACTCCCGGTTTTTGAGTATATCTCGAAGACTGAGGGTGTTAAAAAAATTTGATATGAAATAACGATGATTAAATTATGTGACTTTTATTATATCTCAAAATTTTATTTTTCTAAAGCTTCTCGACAATTTTCGTGGACTCGGAAAAAGTTACGCGTATCTGTATACAAAAGTATTATTAACATGTACAGTTTCATGTATGTATATTATTCAATAGCCTGTTGATCCTCAAATTGTTTTTTGGACGTACCGTAAGCAAAACGAAGTGAAGAATTGAAGTAAATGTAAAGGTCATACATAACAATACAATTATAATACAATTTTTATATCATTTCATTTTTTTATACAATAAACTAGCTTTTGCCCGCGGCGTCGCCCGCGTACTAAGAGTAATTTTTAACCATCTACAAAAAAGGAGGTTCTCAGTTTGACCTGCATGTAGATATGTATTGGATGTCATTTTCGTAATCGGCACCCCGAGGAACCACAAAGATGAAACCCATATCGATTTTTAAGAAAAATAAATGTCTGCCATTTTTGATTTGAAACTGGATGTCATTTTCGTAATCGGCACCCAGAGCAACCTCGAAGATGACACCCAAATTCATAATTAAGAAAAATAAATCTCCGCCATCTTTGATTAGAAAATGCATGCCATTTTCGTAATCGGCTCAAACTTGGAACCCTCTTTTCACCCCTTAAAGGGAGCAATTTCGAAAAACGCTGAAACATGTTTTGTTGTATTTAAACAAAGAGTCTATATACGAAGTTTTAATCTCTCACTTCAAAAAAGATTTGCTCCCCGTACAAACTGGGAGCCCCCTTTTGAACCCTTTAGGGGAGCAATTTCGAAAAACGCTTAAATATGTTTTGTTGTATTTAAACATAGAGTCTATGTAGGAAGTTTTAAATCTCTCACTTCAAAAAAGATTTGCTCCCCGCACATACTTGAAACCCCGTTTTCACCCTATTAGGGGAGCAATTTCGAAAGACGCTTATATATTTTTTGTTGTATTTAAACAGAGTCTATATACGAAGTTTCAAATATCTCACTTTAAAAAAGATTCTCTCCCCGTACAAACTTTGAACCCCCTTTTCACCCCTTTAGTGGAGCAATTTAGAAAAACGCTGAAATACGCCATTAATATATTTAAACAAATACTCTATATACAAAGTTTCATGTCTCTCGCTTTAATAAATACGGGTTTTCTTACAAACTTTGGACCCCCGTTTCACCCCTTTAGGGGGTGAATTTTGTAAAATCCTTGTCAGTCAGTCAGTCAGTCAGTTTCTTCTTTTATATATTTAGATAATACAATTCGCACTACATTTCATCTACATTTCATCATGATCATCATCATCATTTCAGCCGAAAGACGTCCACTGCTGAACATAGGCCTCCCCCAAGGCTCGCCATTTAGACCGGTCCTGTGCCGTCCGTTTCCACCGGATTCCCGCGACCTTCACCAGGTCATCACTCCACCTTGTCGGAGGCCTACCGACAGCTCGTCTTCCGGTGCGTGGACGCCACTCAAGCAGTTTCTGGCCCCACATTTACGTTGGTTGTACCTATCGCTTTATTGTCATTCTTAAATTCCCCGTTTTATCAAGGAGAAAGAAAGGAAAAAAAAGAACCAAAAAACCTTTTTCGGTCAGATTAAGAGAACCCACCAACATTTTTGTCAGATTAAGAAAATATGCTTTCAGGATACCGAGATAAACCTCCCCTATGAAAATCTGACGCGCTCGAGTATTTCAAAAAAACTTTATTTTTTTGCATTTTCAAAAATTCATCGTAACTTATCGTCACGCCGAAATCGTCAGTTTTTTTAAAGGGAGCTTCCTTGGGGCCTACTTAACACCCCTTCTGAAAATCTGACGCGCTCGAGTAAATTTTTTTTTTTTGCATTTTTGACTACTTTATATTCCTACCCCCACCACGCAAACCGGCAGATTAGTATACCGTTGTTATCAGAGGCACTTGGGGCATACGTAGTATGAATATCTGACGCGCTCGAGAATGCCCAAGTAACTGTTTTTTTTAACGTTTTTGAAACACCGTACACGCCAAACCCACCGCTAAAATGGTTTTTACCATACGAGCTTTTCTTTTCGAAATTATATTATCTTTCGATTTTGATAGGTCTCGACGGCGCCGTTGAATTACGCCATTTAGCTACCTCGCCTCCCTAACTATTACGAGTACACTCACGGTACAAAGAAGTAAGTTTTTACTATGTACTTAACTACTTACTAACTGGCATTAATAAGATGTTTTAAGACTTGGGTTTCTATGCTTACCTACTCAAGATTATATTTCGGCCACGTCTCAGCACATTTGTTCCTCTTCTGTAGCTTGGTTTTCTGAGTCAATTATTTATTGTATCGTTAAATGTAAATAAATATAAATTTGTACTATTCAGGTACATTAGGTACTTTTACAGGTTACTTACAACACCAAGGTTTTTTAGCTGCGTATGACCCAACGACGAAAGATATTTCTATTTTTATTTCGATAACCGTGCAACCCCTGGCCACTAACTGCATGCTTACTTATTTTATTGTGTCAATTTTCGCGAAGCAGTTTACAGAAATTGGAAGTTCACAATAATATTACCATTACGCTAGATAACACTATAACGGGGTGTTTCGTGAGCATAAAGAGTATTTATGAATCCTATTATATTGGGATTGTTGGGGATATAGTCTATATTACAGACACCAGTTTTATTTCCAGTTAAGAAAAACGTATGGGTTGGTAACATCTGTACCTAATGTTTTACTTTTTTTTCCTCGGCACGGTAGACATATCATCTGTATTCCTATTCACCGTGAGGTATCTATCATGTATAGAGTAGAAACGTCCATCTTTTGTACGTGACTGTAAATGCGTAGATCTAATGATTAACCCCACTTATTTAAACAGTTCCACTCACCATTTCAGCATTATTTACCAGGCGGTCTATTCTCGGATGCGCTAAGCAGAATCAACCTTAATTTTAATTAAATGCAAAGTGGCTTGGTTATCGTTGAAAGGGCCCAGTTTATTTCCTCAAGGGTGGTATAGTGCTTTTAGTAATATTAGCTTAAGGTTATTATTGGTATTAGTACGTGATTCAGTCAAAAAGAAAAAGAAAGAAAGGTTCCCTATTTGTTTCTAGCAAACCACATTTGCGTAACCTTTTAAACCTCTACTTCATTTTTAACGTGATTTCTTTGCAGCGGAAGAAGAGGGATGGGATGAAGATCGCAGGGAGGGCAACGAAGAAGAGACTGACGCAGATGATGACGTCGGTGAAGATGAGGAGCTACCTAATGACGAGCTCAGCGACGAAGACGATGACAAGATGGATGACGCTGATGAATCTAATACTGGGGATAGATATGAAGGTACGTCACTTTGAAAAGGTATGCAATTAAATATACTCAAGAAGTGGGTTAGGGCGAAGAATTACGATTTGAAACGGGATATTTACCATGTATATTTGTATTTTTGAGTTCCCGATATTTCGGCACTGTTGCAAGCGCCATTATCAAGGATTAACTGACGTGTTGCGAGTTTTAGTTGTGGTCTACCCACACACCATAGCGATCTACCCTCTTCCTGGTTCGCTTTTTTCCTATAGTGTCACTGTCACTACCATCGTCCGCCTTGTCACTTGAAACTCGATTACGGTCACGACACACCGCACTCATAGTATCAATACGCGAGTTCTTTCCGGAAACAGTCTCTTTTCGATTTGAAAACTTTCGAATCACTGGACGCCAGACACTTGACAGTTGAAACCCATCTTCCCGGTTGAAATTCTTATGCCTTTGGATTTCAATTGCTTCCTTAACCAACCTAGGTATGTAATGGCGTTCTGTCGAGAGGATCTGAGGGTTGTGCAACTCAATCCAATGATTTGTTCCAGCACTTTGAGAATTAAATGCAGCCAGGCGACTACAGCGGTTTCAGCGGAACCGACTGAATTTGAACGCCACATTATCTTGTACCAACGATTTGCATATTCGGTCGTTCAGATCGTGTCGTGCGTGTATCGTCAGCGACCGGCCTGCCCTAATTCAGAATGCTTTCCTAAAACTTGCCCGTCGCAAACCAGCTCACCTCTGACGCTTGATTATCTCATGATCAAGTTATTTCACACAATAAGTACCTAAGGGAAATGAAGTACCTGCAGATGATTAACTCTTTTAGTATATGTTTATGTTATAATACTTTATACTGATGTTTTTATGCAATAAATAAGGCAAGACATTCAAAGGAATGTCGATGGACCATGGACTAAAAATAAAAAACCGGTCAAGTGCGTGTCGGACCACCAAGCACAATGAAGGGTTCGGTACCAACACCTACTAGTCCACATTTAAAATCACTATCCAATACATTAAATCTAAAAAAGTGGTATCTTCATAGGGAACTCACGGCACTTACGACCATTGTTTGGGCAAGATAGTTTTTAAGCGAAAACTCAAAAACTGTAAAACCTATATTGTTCAAACCAAAAATCGTTGAAAGTATTTACTAATGCCACCACCTCAATTTTTTTCAGAATTTTAAACTTTATAGTATGGAAATTAGAGGAGGGGACACACTTTCTATGACTTTGACAGCTAATATCTCACCAACGGTTGACTTAAATGTACAAGTTTTTTAGAAACCTCCATATTATTTTAAAGGCCTATCCATCGATCTTCCACACGACTATGTGCATTGAATTTTTTTTTTCAACCAAGTTACATGTATGGAGTGCCCCCCCTAATTTAATATTTTTTTGTAATTTCACATCACTTTTATGTATCGGTTCATAGAATACACCTTCTTACCAAATTTCATAATTGTAGTGCTTATAGTCTCCGAGTAAATCGGCTATGACATACGTACGGACTGACGGACGGACGGACGGACGGACAAACGTAACGAATCTATTAGGGTTCCGTTTTTGCCATTTTGGCTACGGAACCCTATAAAAGATTAATAATGTTCACTTTCGCTGCTGAGCTTGTCGTAGCGCTACGCAATTCCTCCACATAGGTACCTAGTACGAGGAAACGCATGGTATCGGCTACTATACGCGTCTACGAGCACTGAGCATGGCACCCGTTAGTCGGGTTCCTGGCATTGAATATGTTAAAATACTGTACCCATTATTCTTGAGGTAGGTACCATTAAAAAACTTTCAATTATTAACTCTTCCCAAGTAGTAACGTTATAATATACGCGTACACGTGCGATACCAGCCTAGCTAATAGCATGATTGCATTTATGTATGTCGGATATTAAGGCGTTCGTCCCTCTTCCACTTACATATTTGTTAGTAAGCGACGGATCCTATATATATTCGTCATGAACGCGATCATAACCTAGGCTTGTACGCAACAAGCCTGACGAGTTGGCAATATAATTTAAAGAGCGGTAGGCCTTGTTATATCGGACGAGTGGTGAAACAAATCGAGTCAAGTTATGAAGCGCATAATAGCCAGCGCTGTGGACTGTAAGCAGCGGGCCGGACAGTGACACACGGCGCAGATAACAGATGACGTACGGCTTGCCTGCGTCGCTGCAATGGGTGCAATGCGAATTGTAGACGTCGAAGTGCGAATGACAGACAGCGTGTCTATTAGGATTTACAGTGTTTTGGTTGGGAAAAATTCTACTAGTATCTGTACGGAACAATGCATTGTACACGTGACATGCGCATGCGTGCGTATGCGATTATTAAGTTGCACTGGTCGCGTCGCGATTCGATTTAATTTCATGGATTCCGTCGCGGCCGGGTGCATTCCAACATATTTTATAACATTTTAACATGTACTTAACATTTTCAGCTAACTTAGATAATAGTGTAAAAGTAGTAGTAAAAGTTTAAGTAATAGAATTTCGCAAATTATACAGCTATAAATTCCATAGCCAAATTATGAATATTTTCTTTCGGCCTTTATAACTCCTTAGTAAAAGTTGTATTGAGTTAAGTCTTTTTCTTAAAGCTAAGTAATAATTTCTATACAGCATATAAATATGCAGATGTTATTAAGGTTAGAACACCACTGTAATTTGTAAAAGAGTGACTTTTTTCAGATGTTACTATACTAAGTTAAGTGGACAGTTGCTGAGCTCTATTACCCAGACTTTACATCGCTGTTATACAAACTAAAGTAAAAAATGTGCCCAAATTGCTTGACGCACGGCTGAATGGATGTGTTAGATGTGTACTCAGACATTATCCAGACTATTTTCAGCTTATAGTTTCGGGGATCGCATTTACTCAAACTGTATTCAATATGATGACTGTGTTACTTGGGGAGTGACGTCTCACTATTACATAGTGAGGTATCCTATTAATTATTACGTTTGTGTAAATAAACTATTTAACCAGAGATAATAGTCCTCATATTTTTTTTATCATTCATATTGTAATATTATCATGTTTCATCGCCTGGATGGGCATAATATACTGTGCGAGAGTCGTCGTCGTCTTTCCACAAAGCAAGGCAGACACGCGGGTGATACTGATATCTATTTCTTTTCTTGGCATTATCCACTCTTAACTGTCCTCTCATTCGTCGTGTTAATTTGTATATAAGCCTCCAGAATGTGCAAGTTTTCCGAGGAATATAGGTACATACGCAAAATTCTTTTGACCTCCGTTTTAACCCGTCGTCTACCGGTCCCGGGGATCTCCGGGATGATAACATAAGAATGCTATTGTTTATTTTTTTCGCCGGGAGAGGACGGCTTTAATGCGTACCCACGCCTATAACTCTTTTCCATGGTGTTTCAGAAGAGGCCTGATGCTTATTGCACAACAGATAATGATTGTTTTCTAAATAAATAAATAATCACGCTTAGTAAACAATACCGGCTATTCACGTAATTCATATGCGTGCGAATAGATCGCATGGAGGTGCGCAAACTGAGATGACCGTTTTAAAATATGCGGTAGCCACTAGCCAGTATCGGGGCAATAACTCAATGAAAATTGATTTAATCGCAGTTGCGGTGGCGTCCGCACCCAGCACTTTGTCAAGTGTCAAGCGCATTCGCTGGCACACACAATTCACTGCGCATCAGGCCGGTCATCTCATTTATCGTCAGATTAGTCGCCGCACACCAAATACTGGCTATTTGTTCAATTTGAATGTTAGCTTAACTGTTGATAGTTTATATATAAGGTTTATTATAAGAAATGTACTCAAGCAATTTGTTCTCTAAGTAAATGAAATCCTGAGCCTGGTCACATCACCACGGTGCGGCGTCGTTAACGTTTAACGGCGCGGCGCGCGCGCCTTAGGGGGCACGCGGGCACGTTGCCGCGTTGGGCATACGGTGCCGTGCCGTGGTGACCGGATGTAAGGTTTTTCTACTTCTGTACTTTTTTTCGCGACTCAAGCAATCACGAACTGTAACATAAATACATACTTTATTTAGGTTGGTAAAAGTCTATCTGGCCCAAAAACACACTTTGGCAGTGGTCTCCCGGCGAAAAACATAAACAATAGCATTCTTTTGTAATGAGCCCGTGGATCCCCGGCACCGGTAGACGACGGGTTGAAAAATTAAAGCAGAGTTGGGTGCCACAGCCTACTCAAATACTATGTTAAATAGTTATTCTTTGGTGCGTTCAAGTGAAACTTTTAAAATTAAAATCAGTGTTGCCAACTTAACGCATTTTCGCCATAATTTTTATGTAATGATTAGTCAAACCGGTTGTCTACCGGTGCCTGGGATCATATAAAAGAATGCTATTGTTTACTTTTTTCGCCGGTAGACGACGGCTTAATCAAGCAGTCCGGAGAGCGTCTCGTGTCGTCTTTCTGGTTGAAGACCTGTTGGGCGTCCTAGGTACCGATGGGGTGACGAAGTCCAGATGGGCCTGACGAATGGACGGAAATGGCTGGGCATAGGGAAGCCTGGTGGTCTTTAATTACTGCTGTGGCGCAACGACCCGAAGTGGGTCTTGGCCTCCGACACCAATGCATATTATATTAATTACTAATATTAATAAATCCGTTTATCGCATCTTTTTGTGTTATTGAAGAAGTTTTAACTATTTTCGGATATATGAAAACAAACAGTTTAGATTCGATCCAGATTCGAATTTAGTTTAGGTCGGATGCCAAGTCCCGCAAAGGAAAATAAAAAAACCATAAACAAAGCGTCATCATATGTTTGATTTCACACCTAATTTCTAATCGAAACGAAAACATTCAAGCTGATAAACGTTTAAATTAAATATATGAAACGATTTTATTTGTGTTAGTGAAGGAAATGTTAAGGTAATTACGTTGATTCTTTGAAAAATCCATGAGGAAAGTTACAGCATTCCTGAATAAATTGCGTAGGTATATAAGTTGCACAATTAATAATGGGAAATATGACGCATGAAAAGTCTGAAAAATACTTACTTTTATTTGAAATGAGTCGTAGAAAAAGTATTATATCCACCGGTTTACTTGCGACAACCCACACCAGTAGCCTTTTTATATCCTCCTTATATAACAGTTGCATACATAAAACACTTTTTTTTTTCAAAGGGATCGTAGTTCTAATTTGATAGATCTAATTGGTTTTTACACAATGGCATTTTAGCTGTAGGTACAAGTCGAACCAACTGATTCATGACCCACTTAATTGGCCTACAAATGGCTTAGAACCGTAAAAACAAAAGGGTTTTCATGTCTCCCACTATGTGGTACTTAGGTCGTTTTAAATATTAACAAATTGCGTCTATACGGGTCGGATATATCTATGCAATTTTAACCTTTGTTATAACTGCAATAGATATATTTTTAATAAAACAGTTATGTTTTTTGAATCTCGAATAAGCTGCCATTTATGAATTTTATAATAAAAAACCTAGTTATTTGCATCACAAAAAAAAAAACAATTACAAAAATCACTTTCGTGTTAGATGTTCAGTGGTCAGTCAATGAGATTTCCACCATCCAAATTTGGCATTTGGCAGAACAAAGAGCTCAGATTATAGTGCTCAGTGAGAAAGGCTATGGAATTACTGTGAATAACAGAGATAGTAATAGCATTTCTTTTCTGTGATCAACGAATATAGCCGAGGCCAAGACTCAGTCATGGTTATCCAAACTGTTTAAGACAGTAGTTAGTAAATCTCAGTGTCTAATTTCAATCTGCTAGTATTTAGATGAGGTAGTAAAATGACCTTATGGTGGGTCATGATTCAATTTTATCGATCGTATATACCAAAAAACCGGCCAAGTGCGTGTGGGACCACGCATAATGAAGGGTTCCGTACCAACACCTACTTAGTCCATTCATCCAATACATTGAATCTAAAAAAGTCGTATCTTCATAGGGAACTCTAGGCACTTACGACCTTTTGTTTGGGCAAGACAGCTTTTAAGCGAAAACTCAAAAACCGTAAAACCTATCTTGTTCAAACCAAAAATCTTTGAAAGTATTTACTAATGCACACCACCTCAATTTTTTCAGAATTTTATACTTTATAGTTTGGAAATTAGAGGGGGGGGACACTTTCTATGACTTTGACAGCTAATATCTCACCAACAGTTGACTTAAATGAACAAGTTTTTTAGAAACCTCCATATCATTTTTAAAGGCCTACCCATCGATACCCCACACGACTATGTTCGTTGAAAATATTTTTTTCATCCACTGGTTACATGTATGGAGTGCCCCCCCCCCCCCCCTAATTTAATATTTTTTTGTAATTTCACATCACTTTTATGTAGCGGTTCATAGAATACACCTTCCTACCAAATTTCATAATTGTAGTGCTTATAGTCTCCGAGTAAATCGGCTGTGACATACGGACGGACGGACGGACAGACATGACGAATCTATAAGGGTTCCGTTTTTGTCATTTTGGCTACGGAACCCTAAAAAGTTAACCGTTTAAAAAAAGTTTCTATGAAACATTTTTCTGCAAAACGGGTCCCCTACCCGGGCCAATCCTTTAAGGCGCCGCTCGATGCAGCGCCATGGTGATGTGGCCAGATTATTATTTGGGATCAAATGATCGAATATCCTCGATGAAATTGGTCTCTTTATCATTTGGCTAGCTTCTCTTTGATTGGCTACCTCATGCTTAGGCGAGCCTAATTTAACAAGTAAATAGTAGTAGTAATTCAGTAGGTATACTAAGAAATTGTAAGTGAAAAAATTAAAATCTGCCAAGAAAGATAGTACCGAGTTTAGGAATTAGGTTATTTATTCTGCCAGTAGATAAGATAAGATAATCATTTTATTTCTGAGGATATGGTACAATGTTGGTCAAGAAGGCGTTTGTTCAGCATATTCTGCTTAAAATCAGCGCAGAAATGTTTGTAAACTTTTTATAGTTGTAACATTAAATAAAATAATTATTACATGCGAAAAAAATAGGTAACTAAATAAAAACTTACAATTCTTACTCGACTTTGTACGTATGTACCTACTCGATAGAACTTAATTAGATTTATACACACAGTTCCATTTAAAAGGTTTTTACAAAGCTTCCGTACACTTCAAAAGTGACGTCCTCTGGCGGATTGTCTTCAGGAAGGGAGCGAACAGTCGGATGCATTTACATTATCATCGACTTGCTTTGCCCTGCCTACGCCTCTCCCGAGGGATGCGCGCGAAGGGCTTAGATACTAGAGCGCTAATAAACAAAATATGTTATAAGATAAGGGATGCTTAAGCAAAGCAATTAAGTATATGCTATACCATGATTTTGCTTGAATATCACAAGTGAAAGAAATGAACAGCGTCATCAGTCATCACGTTAATTTCTGCCCGGTTAATATTTTATAATGAAAAAATTTCAGCAATCATTCGGTGAGGCGGTGCGAACGCGGGTTTACATGTATGTACCTATGCCTAACTCCCATCTCCGATGGAGCGAAATGGCTCAGAGCGCGAGCGTGACGTGACAGATCCGAATTGTTAATAAAGTGATGTATTAGCTCGGGGAATGCCTATATCACACGTTACTTACATCACTTAGTCAGAAGGTATTCTGATATCTTAAAACAGCTTAATGTTTTATTACAGACAGCGGAGATGCGGACGAAAATCAAATGGAGACATCTGATCAATGGAATTTTGAGATGGCTGGTACGTAACTATATTTAGTCGTATAAGAATTTAGGTTAAGTTTATAAACGAGTACAGTTTCTTTGATGAATATCGTTGAGAAAGAAGTTTGCTAATGAAACCGTTTGAAAGCCCAAGCCCCTTATTAATATGCGTGCAGAATGATGAAGATTGAGTAGGCTTTATTACTATATCTTCATTGAAATTCATAAGGATCACTAAAACGAGGAGTCGGCGGTAGAGTGTCGGTCGTCAGCCGAGCGCGAGCGGCCGCAAGCGTGGGAGATGCGTTTTTACTGCGGTTTAATGCTCTTTTTACAACTTTGTCAAAGGGTGTGTTGCGGCGGCGGCGAACGCCACTCCCGGTGCTTTACGACCTGTCCTCGCTTATCGCACGCTCTTTGCGATAAATCTCAACCAGCCTTCTTCCGTGGACTTCAAATATTTACATGCTAATTCGTAGCCGATTCTGCACCCGAGATTATAAATAAATTGGCCGCCGTGGCCCATCATCGGCCGACGCTACCTCCACTTTATCTTTCATGACTGTAGGAGTTTTTAAAACAGTATTACCATCTCGCGCAGTTGACATTGTAATTTTATGCCACCTAGATAATTTAGGTTTTATGGCGGTCGTAAGAAGTAGGATAACTTTCAGCAACAATATATACTCATGCGTACGTATAGCCGGTATTTATTTATTTTGCCTGTCGGGACGGTAGATTCCTAGCAGGGTTTATTACTGTAGAGGTGTCGCTCAATGCCTCCTATAAAGTCCGAGAAGCCGAGACAATCGCGTAGTTTCTCACATGAATGATACTTTCTGCTTCCCTTGAGGCACCCTTACTACTTATTATTTTAGCGAATTAGCTATTGTTCCTATTTTATTGTGGGTTCTTTAGTTATTTAGGGCTTTCTAATGGTCGACGACGAACATTCACCCTACGTGCGTGGGCTGTTGCATATACACGAATGCTTTGTTCTATTCTATCCAACAAACGGGTAATGTTTAGTTCATAACGTTGGAGAATGAGTAATTTTTCCCAGTGAGTGGTTTGTCGCAGAGTCGTTGTTAGGCCAGCACTCGTGTTGCGAAAATGTATTCTCTACGGGGAAGAGGGGGGTGCGCGAGGGGGGCGCCGCAGAGCCGAAGTTGGGCGCGCGGGCGCGCTCCCGCGGGACCCGCCCGCAGGGACCGCACTCGCACAACACATTTTCTCTTTATTTGTACCATACTTATATTATTATTCGTTAAATTTACGTGTGACGTTAAATGTCAAGTCTTACTAGTCTTTTATTCGTCCTGACACTCCCGAGGTACCGTAGGTAAACGTCTTTGCTCCACATTTAGTAGAACCCGGCGAGACAGAGAAACTGAACAACTAGTCTTAAAACAGGTATTTGTCATATATGTATTGATATACATATATGACAAATACCTATTTTATACATATATGACAAATACCTATTTTATACATATATGACAAATACCTATTTTAAGACTAGCTATTGTCCAATTTACGATACGCATCAGCATTGCGATACAGCGAGGAAATGCAACCAGCATCCTCGGTACAATGCCCCAAGGGCCTGTTTTAGATTTAAGTTAGTTGTAATATTATTTAAATTATTGTTACTATATAGTTATTATTAATAAGAGAAGTAATGTTACTTCTATCTATAGGTACGATGTAGATAGCGAAAGATGTCGCTCCTACCACATGATATCAAGTTAATGGGCACACAAGTTGACAACTTACGCATATCTCAATCGCAGAATGCCAAACGTTTGTATCCAAGTTATTCTGGAGCAAGTTAGCGGGACACAATGCCAGCAATGTCGGTTGGGTCTCTAGTCCGGCACGTGGGTAATTAAATGCCGATGTTCGATCGGCGGGTGCATGCGGAATGCGAGGCGACAACGGGCGGCGCCGCGCCGCGCGCTTTGTCAACACTGCCGAACATTCTTGCGAGTTGAGCCACTCATAGCTGCCTGACCCGGATTCCCGAATTATGAGAATATAAGTATACAAGGTGACACTCTCAATAGAAACTAATTAATTTAGTGACTAAAATTTATGTGTGGTTACCTCAGAACTCCGTCGTTTATAAACCGATTTGGATTTTTTTTTCTTTCTGTGAAAGCATATGCTTCAAGGTTGATTCCATTGTTACCAGAATCTAGTTCTGATGACAGGATCCATAAGGAATTGAGGGAACTCCTCAAAATTTCAAGGAAAACATATAGTGATTTTAGTATTTTCGGTAATTAATCGGACATTTGAATACAGAAAGTAGCATTTGGTGAACGAGGACTGACGAAAAAGACCACGGATGGTCATCCAAAACTCCTAGTGTTTCATGGGTGGCATTAAGATATTTCAATCAAGTCAATTTAAATGGTCTTGATGTAATGTCACAATTAACCATATCTGGTAATTGAAGCCGGAAGGTAGGCAACGGAACTCCTTAATAAAGCAGTGTAGCCTAATCGTGGTTGAGCTTATTGAAATAGTTAGATAATACACTAAAAAGTTTGAAATAAATAAAAAAATATAACTGGCTCCAAAAAACACTAAAAAGTAAAAAAATAATTGCCTTACTTTTAATATGAGACTTTACGCTTCTTATTGAACAATGTAGACGTACCTATTTTAATTTTTGTAGTTGGTGCCATTTCATCAACGTTAGACAGAAGAGTAAAGTCTCATATTAGAAGTAAGGCAATATTTTTTTACTTTTTTGTGTTTTTTTGGAGTCGGTTATATTTTTTAATTTTTTTTTATAAAGGCACTAGAACTACACAGGATACAATTTAAATTCCGAATATAACGCAGCCCATAACACTCGCCTTAGTTGAGTCTCAAACGTAAAGCATTGCTCATTGCATCTCGATATTGTTTGATTTTACAGTTTTTGAAATATACGGCCAGCTCGGCCACATTTGATCATTCTATCTATTAACATAGTGTTAGAAAAAAAAAACGTTAAAGAACAGAATATATTCAACCTAGATCCGGCCCTGTTAGATCCCAGGTGGCGCGGCCGCAGCGTTTGGAATTATCACATAGTGGTGAGGGGGAGCCGACGCGCGGGGGGCGGCGGCCCGATACATTCGTCACAGGACCAACAGCCATTAGGCATTTAGATATTATCAGCCGCCAGTCGCCTGCCCCAGGCCGCAAGGGATGACCCGCGACCTGAGGCCACGTTGTTTCAGTGCTTACCACATAATTGCTAATTACTGAAAGTGTTAGTTCACAGTTTACGCATGGGATTTCAGTATAGGTTTTATTGCTAGGTGGCCTTGGCATCAACAGTGCCTTAATAAGAGCCCTCGCTCTGTTATCCCGTCCCCCCACGGCGGTCCCAGGTGGCGTTGCTTTGGCCGCAGTTCCTTCCGTCCCAAGGGGATTCCTCAGACCCGGGCACGCACACATGCAAGCCTCACCACTACCGAAGTGTTACGACTCGTTACAATGATATCGGAGTCGGGCGACGGGAAAACCAATTCTATTGTACGGTGTGCTTAATCTTAATTCCGTTGTGTGGCTCATGCTTTTCGTATTATTTGATAACGTCTGCTGATGACTGCGGAAAACCTTAACTTTGCCGTATTACATGCGGTGGCGGCGGTTGCTGCAGCGCGTGTTTTATTACTTATTAGTGAATTCTAACAATTTCACTTGGATTTTTCTTATAAGTTATCAAATTTCCTAGCATTTTTTGAGAAACTATGCGTCTCTATGTAAAATACGTGCCTCGGTCGGGACAGGGATTGCCTGCCTCGTTTACTACATGTCTATAACTCACTCGGTACGCAATCCCTTCCTTCCCGGCCTTTCCAATAATGTACTACCTAATCTGTTACTTAAAACACCAAGTAGGTACCAAATAATTAACCAGTATCCACAATATAACCATTTAAAGATTGATTTCATTTTATTTCTGAGCACTGATTTTCTAATATAATTTTTGAATGAATAGATTTATTTAATCATACATACGAAAATAAAATACTATAAATAATACTATGCTACTGTAAGGCTTACTATTATAAGGCTTGAGCGAATGAATTTAATTACTTGATATCGTATCGAAAAGTACCTACTATTTTACGTAGGTAACCAAGTACCTATGCATTAAAATTGAATACGCCGCGGCGGTGCTTTGCCAACTTGTTATGATTTACTCATGTTATGGAATATTGCAATTTTACATTTTTATTACAAAATACAGAAACATTGTAATCGACTTCAAATTAAACAATGCTTGTGAACTGGTGTCACCGACTAACGATACACACGTGATGGAAGCTTCATCACTTGTAGGGGAAACTTTTTAATGACATTCGACCGCTGGCGGGTCTAACTTCGCGGGTATTTCAATATTTTTCTCTAAACTCGTGCTTTCTATCCGATGACCTTTGCATCACATGCATATTAGAAACAAGTACAAAAGCGCAACTTTCATTTTCACTCGTATAAACGAGCTAGCTGCCTAGAAGCATATAAGCAGGAGTGCCCTGTATCGAGTAACTAACGAGGTTTACAGTCTCCGGGCGTGTATACCGTTATTTTTATTTAGCGCTACGTGAAAAGTTTCCTCGGGAGAGGTATATAGCGGCACCAGTCCATATCAGGTACGTCGGAATAACACCTTCAGTCTGAATGGCTGCGCGAAAGGTAGCGCGCCCCTGGGGAGCACTATGCTCAAGGCGGCAGAAAATTAACGTGCTCCCGCGGGAAATCTAGCGGCAGCCTTAGAGCTTTCCGACCACCCGCCGCGCCCACTCCGCCGGGATGTATTTAATATCTCCGTCGTGACGAACTGTGCACCTGGACTCTCAACTCAACACGTGTACCTAATATGATATGTACATGAAAGCCAAGGAATGTACTATCAATTAATTTTATGAACGAACTGTAGATGTATGTATTAGGCACTCCGTAGATTAATTCCGTGCCGGCGCGGAACGGGGGTCCCGTGCGGGTTACTAATTCACAAGACCCAATCGCGGCAATGACCGGCGCCTGCGATCATTAATGTTGCACAGGCCCCTTGCCTGTCTTCTATTATCTTATACTATTCAGGCGCTTCTAATACTGATATCGTTTAACATACCTAGTAAGTATCCGCTTTCCATCGGCTCAGTTTAATCAATTAATTACAGATCCGTAGGTAGTTATGTTATAAAAAAAACGCCTTCATGCAGATTGATTCAACAGTAGTAACAGATTCACGATGTATTTATGAAGGAATTGATTAATGTTTATTTATTAAGTTTAATAATAGTGTGGCGTCACTCCTGTCAACTGTCAAATCTGACATGTTCTGCATCGCGCTATCGGAGTTTCTAAAATCAGTTGCATAAATATAACTTCCCAACAACTCTCATTGGACTTCGGTCCCTGAGAGATCTCTCTATTGTCGTTTCTTCCTGTGTCTCCTATCTATTGTATATATGTATATAATATGTAGATACCCTTTCCTGTATATATCCATCCTTGTATATTATTCTTTATAGGAGCACATCCTACTTATCCACAATAGTAACATGAATAGCAGATTAAGTATGTCCACAGAAAAGACGCGAACCTAAATCCGCGTTTGACCCACACATGCATCTGCTAATATATTTCCACAGGAGTATTTACCCTGTGGTTTGAAAGCATAGTGTAAGTATAGCCCGGACTGCATCTTGGCGTTGGGTAACAGTCCCCCGGGCCCACGCGGGCTGCGGTAGCTAGACTTCCAAGAGTTATTATTTAATATCTACCTGCAATCTTACACATCAAAAGGATGTAAGACCTTAGGTATACACATATTTATGCATGCTATTGTCACCAGTGGGATGAAGATAGGTATTCGTAAATATTAAATATATCCCTGGTCAAGTCGGTACTAGCAGCAGGAGGAATAAGGTGAAAGTCAATTTCTTATTAACTCTAAACATACGGTACATGTGTTATTATTGCTTCTTGCTTCCAGAAAACCGCCTTTAGATTCCTGTATAAGAAGTTGCATAGATATCTACCCATTTTAATACCCTTCAAAATTCCTGCTCGGAGTTTTAGGATTTAACTCCTGGAGGTAAGACGCAACTATGGACTTATAACTTGTGCTGCTAGAGTTTTGCGGTCTGACCAGAATTAGTCACGCAGTTGGTACACTTGTTAGTCCGCTCACTATCGCAACTCAAAGTTAATCTCCGCCCCCCGCACTTATCCTCTTCTGGTAGTACGACAAACACTGTGTCCCCTAGGATGTCTCCACCTGTACGCAATCTCCGGTACGTCAACGAGCTGCATCAGTATCGGACTGCGATATTTTGCAAGCAGTTTTATGAATAGATGTATCGAGTGCATGAAGTTCTGCGAGGTGATGGATAAGCGACCATTTTCTGTATTTTATTGATCGTATGTATAATTTGAATTTCGCAGTATCTTAGGCTTAAATCCTGTAACACAATGTAATTTTTGGCATAACTAAATAAGCAAAAATAAAAGTGCATTGTAGGTACTAAAAGCTTCTCAAATAAATTAAGCACTTTTAAAATGCATTAAATTGGCCAAAAATATTATATGAATTAAATACAAAAGGAAGGCTTTTTATTATTTTGTATTGATAAGAGGTAGGGTTTAATTCTTATAGAGATGTCCATAAAACTTATGGCAAATATTATCAGTTTTCTCTATAACGTAACGCCAATGTATGCGCATTTAGGTAGATACATATACCTCTACTTACTACGAATATATTTTGGCTGCAAAATCGAGGGGACGTCGAAACTACTTAAATTGGACTAAAAAGTTTAAACTGGATCACCTATCCGAATTAGAAATTTAAAACAAGAGGAAAAGTGTTGGGGAGCAGGGCGAGTCGCAAGTGGATTAGAGGCCGCAGCGCGACCGCGCCTCGGGGCTCGCTCGGCGACAACCGACTGCCAAATAAAGATCGATTTACAAACTCTCTCGTTCTCATTTTATTCATATTTTTCTATACATACGTTTTCAAATCAAGATAATTAGCACGTTCTCCGACTGCTCTGGTATCGCAAGCGTCCGTTGACTACGGTATCTGCTTACCATCTGATGGGCTGCTATCATACAGCAATTAATTTGTCATCGTAGATATTTAAAAAAATGTACACCCTTCCTTGCCTTCGTTAAATGTGTCATTTCTTGTTACAGGTGCGGTGGATATTAAATCAGAAGATGCGGACAGCATGGAATCAGGTACGTACATTTTAATAGCTATATCAAAACAGGCACAGCAGCAACAAAACGAACCTCCATAAGCAAAATAAATCGTTATTAATATTTGAATAGTGGAAAGTGTAAAAAGCGTTAAAATCGGATGCGGGTGGTGGGACCCGGCCGCGGCGTTAACGTAGCCCAGGAGGGCCTTTGGCCAAGTCCCCGCTTCGCTGTACAGTCGAAAAGATAAAATGAACATAAACTTGAGGAGCAGATACTCTCGCTCAGAGGCATCGTAGTTTCCCTCATGGCAACACTAAACCGTCTACGACGCGAAACACGCAGTTTGCGCGGCAAAATTGTTACGCGTTTTGGTACTTTGCTTGCTACAGGCGAGTCGGGCCGCTTTGGTTGTTTCTTTTGATTATTAACCATCTGATAGGTTTTATTCAGTAGACAATTTAGTTATCTCTTACTTGAAATAAAATTATTATTTCTTTACTGAAAAGGGCTATACAATTGTACGGCACTTATACCCTTTTTCATTAGTTCACAGGTTTATTACAGTAATAACGGATCAATTTATACTCACTTTTAATTAGAATGTTAAGAAGAAGAAAAAAGAAGAAGATCATTTAAAAAGAAATTACACAAAGTCGGAAAAGTGCAAATGGTCAAGAGGCGATATGTTCAGCTTATTACGTTTTTCGTAATTACCTACTCACTTTAGTATAGAATGACTGACTGGCAATTAACTATTTTTGGTTATAAATGTCCTATGACATCTTACCTTGTATAAGCATCAACATAGACTTACTTATGTTATAAGTACCTATCATCTTTTTCACGGTTAAGTTTGGTCCTTTCAATGATCATAAAAAATATTTAAAAAGTTACGTATATTATTAAAATTAGTAGGTTTACTGTGCTGTGATATGTAACAACCTAAAGTGTGTGGTTGAAGTGGGTTGCGGGTTACTAGCTAGCCCACAACAAGCTTCAACCTTGTTCCCATAGTCGACTCTTACTACGCCCACGGAAAGAAATGCGGTGGTGCTATTCTTATATAATCTCACGCAACACGGGGCAATGATTCTTTGAATGCAGTTTCTAATTTGAAACACTATCTGTTATAGTTTCTGATTTCCTGCCACTGAACTAGTTCTATTACTCTGTAGATAAAATAAATGCTTGGAATGTAAAATGTACAATTGCAACTCGTAGGTAATTTTTGTTCGTAAATTCGTACCTACGTACACTACCTTATACGTAATACCGACAATGTAATGCAATCTCGATCTAACTACTGAATTACATTTATGAGATGCCTAATGGGGTGACGTATTTTAAGAGCTGGTTTCAGCCAGATGGAAAAAGTGGAGCTAAAATTGCATTGCGGGCGCGGACCTTTCTGAACTTACAATTAAAACGGACGCCCGGAATTGTGTACACCGTTCGTCACTTAGCACTCGCCGGGGGCGGCTATTCCACCTTCGATGTTTTCCGCTACTGGCGATTTGTAAATGTAAGGTGTTTGTAAACTGTTTTTTTGAACATTGTTTTAACGGGATGGGATTTAGTAGTGAGCAATTACTTCTTTTCACAATACTGTTATTAGCAATCCTTCTAATTTTTATAATTGCATTTCGGTTTTGATGGCAGGCAGGCAGGCTTTATTGTATTCTGTCGGTACCTTGTTGTCAAAATAAACCTTGTTCAGGATGTACTTATACATTTTTAAAAGGTTATTATGATGTTAGTTTTTATCGCGGCTTCGCCCGCGTACTACTTAAGCGTAGTTTTTAACCGTCAACTAAAAAGGATTTTCTCAGCTTGGCTCGTATATTTGTATGTACCTATGTATGCAGATATGTATGGATGTCATTTTCGTAATCGGCTCCCCGAGGAACCTAGAATATGACACCCATATCGATTTTTAAGAAAACAAATGTGCGTCATCTTGGATTTGACCACACCACATTTCCCCTTTTAGGGGTTGAATTCTCAAAAAACCTGAAACACTTCATTTATCTTTAGGAGTACTCCTGTGATGTTTTTCGAATTAAACAGTCTAACTAATCTTGTTTCCCCATACAAATTTTGAAAATCCCATTTCAATTTTGAAAAATCCTTTCTTATTGTACCCTTACACCTTATAAGGAACCTACGTGCCAAATTTGGAATCTCTAGAACCAGCGGTTCGGGGTGTGCGTTGATATCTTAGTCAGTCAGTCAGTTTCTTCTTTTATATATCTAGATAAATTAACAGTAGTAGTTAAATTGACATGCAACAAAATTTTCTATGATGAAAATATATATAGGTAATTTACTTTCATTTTATGAAAATATTTATGTTTGTATAATAACTTGAAATAAATTACAATGAATTATTTACTATTTATTAATTTCAAGTTATTGTTACCTTACTCCGAGTCTTTAAGAAGTCCAACATAACTTTGTTGTTACTGCTGTCCCGTAGCGCTACGGTGTCCATGTGAGCTATATCATTTTTTTGTTATGTCTTATTAAGGTCTCTAAAACGGCTAACAATTTCGTCCGTAAAAGCCATTTTCAGCTACATTTCAGTTTTGGGAAAATCCGACTGTAGTCTGTCTGAGCGAAGTTCGGTCGTCCAGTACTAACAGATATATTACTACTCTTAACTTATCAAATTGCGTGATAACTACTGCATTAATGTGTGTTAGTAGTGTTACTGCTGTATAATGAAAAACATTGAATTCCAAGTTAGGTCTCGTGAAACGAGCACCGGGCGATATTCACTAGGTCTTACTAGGGGTTTATGATCTGTACAGTGACATACCTACAGTTAGTATACTAGCAGAAGCAACTACGCCGGCTATATATACTACAATCGACCTGGGCTTTTTAAAAAAAGACTCGTGGCATGGCGTAAATTCTGAAAGTTCAAATCCATCATCTTAAAGTACAAAGTTATAACCTTATAACCGGTCCCCGGGAGAACTTGGGAAATTCTAATATCTTTACCCGTAGATGAAGAAAAGCATAATTACTATCTTGACTATTTACCGATGACGATGCGTATGTGATAAAACGCTTTTTTGAAATGTTTCTAAATGTATCCATCTCTCGTCTGTTACTCTTAAACGGTCAGTAATGAGCTTCCTACGCTAATGCTGAAAATAAAAATGTGTCCCGTGGGACCAATGGAGTACAAAAATTAAAGGCACGATTTACACAGATTGTATTTCCCTTCATTGTTTTTCTTCCAACATGACTTTGACTATCCTACTCGTTTCACCTCTGTGGACTCTTTGTTAGAACATTCAGCGTTGATATTGAAATCGATCGAAAAGTTATAATCGGAGCTCTAATAAAGCCAATTGTCGGCTGAAATAAAGCGACAGCACGACTTTTGGCTTGAATAGTAACACGACTCTGCAATCAGGTGCGGTTTAAAATGTGCATTTGCGATGGGACGGTACGGCAGTGGCGCGGGGCGCGGACAGGAATGCATTTTCAATAATTGAGGGTCAGACAGGGTGGTGGGGGCGTATTCAAATGCTGCCAAACTTTCGGATCATCACTGGGCCTGACCGCGACGTCACATGCCCAGCCCGGACGTTCGCGTCTTGCGACATTTATCAACGTCTAAGCATCTATTTATGATTTTACTTTCACTGTTACTGTTACGGATTGTCAAGGATTCAGTTAGAACCTAAACTTGGCAAATAAAAAAAACCGGCCAAGTGCGTGTTGAACTTCACATATTTAGGGTTCCGAACCAACCGCAAAACGAAATTGGTTGTAATGGGAAAAATTAGAGAATATGAAAAAAAACCGGTCAAGTGCGAGTCTGACTCGCGCACCGTCACGACCCCATTTAATTCAGGAAAAATCTTAATAGGGCGATGTACAAAATACAAATTGAACGTCGTGAGTACAGCGTCACAAGTCATTATTGTGGCTTTAAACCAAGCACTCAACAACTCCATACACTTTAGTGACCCATAGGTTCTTAACAACTACGGTAGGCAAATATCAAAGCGCAATCTATTTAATCTCCTATTTTAAGGGTCCTTATCAGTTAAAAAACGCTCATTTATATACGCCATTTTCTGTTTGTATTGACACGTATCTTGACATTTTCTCAATGTAACTATCTAGAACAGGACTATTGCGACCTTATGTCATAAACATTATACGTATTTTATGTATTATTCATTAAGAAATATCGTTTCAAACATCACTCCAAATCGACCATTTTTAAGCTAAAAACTACTACTACTACTCACAATAAAATCAAAAAATGGCTATGTTACTAATTAAAACTTTAATAAAATTATCGTAGCCATTAATAACCTTATTGGTATTATCAATACTTTTGTCATAATTTAAAATCAAAACATTTTAAAACTTGTTAGGCCTCTTAATATAAACATTAAAATTATTACGGCTTGATAGGTCAGCATGTTTTGGCTTATATTGATATCGCAAGCGCTTTAGAGGCTATGTTTGGGTCATTGTATTAAGTAACTCTAATCTATTGTTTTTCATGCGATTATGCATGTAATTGCTAGAACGATTTTAATTGACATAAGTCGTTTTGGTTTGGAGATAATTTAGCTCTTGTAATAATATAGTCACAGATATTCGAACTAAATCAGAAGCGAAATCGCTCGATTTGTAACTACGAAACTAAATAATGCGAAAACCTGCTTTATCTCAGCTACGATAAGACTGAAAGTAGTTAATTTGTATAAAATTATGGTCATTAGCTTCAACTTCACCTAAAATGTCATTCGGTATAAAATGACACGCTAATGCCAACCAATGCCGTTGTCAAATATCGTGATATTGAGAACTGTCTATAGAATCGCCTCACCAAGACACCATACGTCCTTATTATGTCTTGACCCTGAGATTCGTGATAAATATGTGCATATTCGGAGGTCAGCCTTATACTGGTTCTTCTGAGATGAATTTCCCGTACGTCAGCAGGCATGTAAATATCTACATGACTCTGATTTGGTTTATAGGTTCAAGTGTTCAACTCCCACCCCCAAATTCATCAATTTAAGACACGATTTAAGGGATAAAAAGTATCCTTCATGTTAATCCAGGCTAAAAACTCTATATTTCATCATAATCCGTTCAGCCGTTTTGTCGTGATTGAGTAACAAACATCGAAAGATCCTAACTTTTGTATGTATAATATTAAATAGGATATTTTATATGATTTCATTACAAATGTATAGTTTTTAGATTTTCTCCTATACTTGTAGTATATGACAAGATTGCTTGCCAAATTTCATAGTTCTAGGTCAACGGGAAGTACCTAATAAATTTTGATTCCCTTGAGAGTGTCGAAATATACGTTTTTTTGCGACATAAACGCCCGTATCTTTCTTATACCTTAACACAGAAGTTTGATTTTTTCTCAGCTTCAAGGGACTGTAGACCTGAGAATAAGGTTTTAATTTCAACTCGATAACTTCACGCCTTCCGGAGATAAAGGGTCGTGACAGACAGACAGACGGACAAAAAAGTGATCCTATAAGGGTTCCGTTTTTTTCTTTCTGAGATACGGAACCCTAAAAAACATATAAATGGTATGGTGAAAAAACTTATATTTGGGTCATTGTCAGATTTAGGTTCGCGTCTTTTCGGTGGACATATCAAAAGTTCAGGGTAACACGGATAAACGGTGTTTCCGTAACTACGAGTATAAATCCATGTAGTAACAAAACATAACTTACATATACGTAAGCCGTTAACTATTGACCACCGGGTGGAAAACTTTTGTTTTTACAACTGACAATGACCCATTTCGTATTGGTACTTGGTATCTGTTGGTATTCAATTCGTATTAAACATTATCACCAAATTTCAAGTTCATAGGTCAACGGGAAGTCAAAGAATTCTTCGGGAAAAAAAATTGTAAGAAAATCTGAATAACTGAAAAAAGTCTTCCTATTCCTTTGTCTCCCAATATTTTTTAAAGCAAAAAAAAAATAGTATGTATCTACTCAACGATACCCCACTCGATGAGGTAGGAAAACATTTTTTTTTTCGCCTCCCCCTTACGATTATGGGAGCTCCCCTTAAGAACATTTAAAAATGTTTTTGTCAATTTGTATGGCTTTGGATCAACAAGATGAATATGTATTCTTTGAAAACTGTATAGCTAAATGTTTGGCTGTAAAACCTGTGTGACTAGACGACGGACAGACGGACGCGTGAGTGACAGCAATACCGTTTGGACCCTTCGGGTACGGAACCCTAATAACCGTGCGTTCAAGTTTTCGGTCGCTCTGGTTTACAATACAAGAATCGTTCTTAAAAAAAAACATAAAAGTTGTGTGATTTTTCTGATTAAATTCCCTATTTAATGTTTTCTTACAAAAGATTTAGGTTGCCTGACTCGTGATACTGATACGTGTAAAGCTGTTGGGTTTAGGAAGCGACACGATGGCTGACACGTGACTAGAAACGAGACAATTAGTAATTAAACTGTCCGACATTTGCGCACTTCGTTACATTCCGTTAATTAGTATCTACCTAACTCAAATGCTTAAATGAGAATCTAAGCTTCCGCAAGTTACTGTGCTTACTCAATAAAACTAAGTGAGCGCGTTATTAATTGGACACGTATTAAGTATGTATAGGAGCGTATAAACTTAACATTTTGGATATTTCTAGTGTTTATTGATTTGATTGTTATTTAAAAAGTTTGCTCATGCAATTATGCTCATTGGATATCATTGGGAAACGTATACTTTCGATATCAATTTATGGTTTTGTTATATTTACGATATAGTCTTCTAAATATATAAAAGAAAAAACTGACTGACTGACTGATTGACTGACTGACTGACTGACTGACTGACTGACATATCAACGCACAGCCCAAACCGCTGGTTCTAAAGATTCCAAATTTGGCACGTAGGTTCCTTATAAGGTCTAGGGGTGCACTAAGAAAGGATTTTTCAAAATTCACCCCCTAAAGGGGTGAAACGGGGGTCCAAAGTTTGTATGAAAAACCGTATTTATTAAAGTGAGAGATATGAAATTTTGTAAATAGAGTCAGTGTTTAAATATATTAATGGCGTATTTCAGCGTTTTCTAAATTGCTCCATTGAGCTGATTCAAGTATGTACGGGGAACAAATCTTTTTTGAAGTGAGAGATTTAAAACTTCGTATATAGACTCTATGTTTAAATACAACAAAACATATTTAAGCGTTTTTAGAAATTGCTCCCCTAAAGGGTTCAAAAGGGGGTTCCAAGTTTGTGCGGAGAGCAAATCTTTTTTGAAGTGTGAGATTTAAAACTTCGTATATAGACTCTTTGTTTAAATACATCAAAACATGTTTCAGCATTTTTCGGAATTGCGCCCTTTAAGGGGTGAAAAGAGGGTTCCAAGTTTGAGCGGGGAGCAAATTTTTCCTTTTCTTGAAAATCGATATGGGTGTCATTTTCGAGATTCCTCGGGGTGCCGATTACGAAAATGACATTCATTTTCACATTGAAGATGGCGGACATTTATTTTTCTTAAAAATCAATATGGGTGTCATTTTCGAGGTTCCTCTGGGTGCCGATTACGAAAATGACATCCATTTTCAAATCCAAGATGGCGGACATTTATTTTTCTTAAAAATCGATATGGGTGTCGTGTTCGAGGTTCCTCGTGGTGCCGATTACGAAAATGGCATGCATTTTCAAATCAAAGATGGCGGAGATTTATTTTTCTTAAAAATCAATATGGGTATCATCTTCGAGGTTCCTAGGGGTGCAAATTTCAAAAATGACATCCATTTTCTAATCCAAGATGGCGGACATTTATTTTTCTTAAAAATCAATATGGGTGTCATTTTCGAGGTTCCTTTGAGTGCCAACTATGAAAATGACATCCATTTTTAAATCCAAGATGGCGGAAATTAATTTATCTTAAAAAATTATATAGGTGTCGTCTTTATGGTTCCACGGGGTGCCGATTATGGAAATGACATCCATACGTATCTACATATATACGTACAAACATACGGATCAAACTGAGAACCTCCTTTTTTGTAGACGGTTAAAAATTACTTTTATTACGCGGGCGAAGCCGCGGGTAAAAGTAGTTGCCTATATACCATTCTTCATTATTCAGCTGCTATTAAGAGGCCTTATAAGTTTTAAAATGTTTTGATTTTAAATTTTGACAAAAGTATTGATAATACCAATAAGGTTATTAATGGCTACGATAATTTTATTAAAGTTTTAAATAGCAACATAGCCATTTTTTGATTTTATTGTGTGTAGTAGAATTTAAGCGGAAAAAACAAGTTTTTAGCTTAGAAATGGGTCATTGTCAGATTTAGGGTCGGGTAACTTTTGATATGTCCACCGAAAGGACATATCAAAAGTTAAGGGCCACAAACCTTAATTTTGGATTGGTTTAGTAACCCGCATAAACGGTGTTTCCGTAACTATAAATCCATGTAATAAAAACATAACTTACATGTACAAAAGCCGTTAACTATTAACCACCGGATGGACAACTTTTATTTTTACAACTGACAATGACCCATATGGTGCATTTGGAGTGATGTTTGAAACGATATTTCTTAATGAATAATACATAAAATACGTATAATGTTTATGACATAAGGTCGCAATAGTCCTGTTCTAAATAGTAACATTGCGAAAATGTCAAGATACGTATCAATGCAAACAGAAAATGGCGTAAATAAATGAGCGTTTTTTAACTGATAAGGACCCTTATACATAAAGGTATGATTTACTTTTCCGCATTTTAGTACTTATTTGTCAATGTTGCTATCAGTGTGACTTTGCCTGCGTTTTACCTTATGCTCATAACATAATATATACATATCACCTCTCTTACGTTGAAATAAATAAGCCGTTAGTCCAAAGTTAATCCTAGAGATTCATAATAGGCATGTCATCATCTATTTCACTTTATAACAAAAAGAAGACAAATAAAAATAAGTTTTCCCCGGTTATTTTCTCGGGGAGAGCACGTAGGCGCGCACCTCATCTGCGGCGCTCCCGTTGCGGCGATAAAATTTAAAATTCAAGGCCGCGTTAACGAACGGGCCTCGCGAAGAAATAGATATTCAAATGTGGAGAGATCCCATATTAACATTTATGGCAAGTTTGCGGAGACGAGACAAAGGCGAGGTGTCCGCGCGCCCCCGCGGAGTACTGATGCTCGCGAGACCCGAGACCCGACAACACCATTATGCAGTCTATTTTGTAATTGGATACAAGCACGCTGCTTTGCCAACTTTCTTTTACACTCCCGAGGTCCATATTGAATGGTATTAATTTTAAACTAACTCTGAAGTTTTGCTTGAAGTATTATATTTTTTATCGCTTCTCAACGCTCATAATAGATAGGACGTACAAATTAGGTCACAACTCACACTCAAAAAGGGTGAGGGTCAGGATAACAGGACCATGGTAGATTTTTACAGTGAGAGTAACTCCAAGATTTGGTACCTTTAGTACTATTTGGTGCCTGACATCAAATAATTAGTACCTCGCTAAAAATCGGAAAAAAATAAAATAAAGTTTAAAAATGGTCACCCATTCTGTCGTCAGGTTGACAGGACCAAGTCCTGCAGTTCCCTTACTTGTTGTATGCGTTGCGTTATACCAAATCCGTCATTTCACATATATTTGGTACCTTTATTCATGATATTTAGTATTTTATAAAGACTAATTAAAAAAAAGTTACACCGTGAATAAGATTCGTATGGGCATAGTGCTGCAGTCAGCAGTCAACGTGGTTCGCATTCAGGCCTAGTCAGTCGACTGGGCCTTAAATTTAGTTCAAACTTTAAGAATTGATAGCTACAATAGCCTATATGTCACAGGGGTGGAAAATGATATATTTACGGCGAGGGCGGGATATTGAATCCTGAGTAAATCTTGAGCGTAGCGAGGAATTCAGTGCATTAAAAAAAACTGTTGCCCTCGAATGAGGGATCAAAGTCGTACTTTTGTTCCCTCATTCATTCCCTCGTGTGAGGGCAACAATGGCTCTTTTCCTCATAGAAGGTGTGAAAAGCAGTATATATTGCCACACTTGTAGTTACTCTCGCTATTAAGATTTTCCATGGTCCTGTCGTCCTGACGCTCACCAAAAAGGTAGCGATTTAATTTCTAAGAAATGTATTTCCTGGAAAGATTTAAAGTTTTCTAAGCGCCATAAAAACCAAGTTGTAGACGCGTTTTCCATATTTTTTCTCAGTTCATTAACTTTATTCTCCCAAGTTATCTATGTATAGCTAAAGTACAAAAGTTAAGGAAGAACAAAAGAATCAGGCTATTGTTCTCAGTAACCCCGTTCACTCCAAAGACAAATAGGTAAAAGTTTCGAAGAAAACAAATCAAAATCCCAATTTTGTTGGCTGCATTATTTATGCGATATTGCTTGGTGAACGTCGGGGTCCCCTTTTCTTCTCTATGAATACGCGGTGAAGTAATCTACACTTTTCAAACTGTTCCAATACGTAGTTATGGTAAAAGATGTTGATTTACGCCATTAAAGTATTTTCTTGCAGAGCATTTTGAAAGGATTTTAATGCTTTCAATCCCAGTGATCAAATTATAGAGTATAGCGGCGGCATTATCCTTTGGCAAAGACTGTAGCGAAGTCGCACACACGTTTCTTATTAATATCGGGCGGTTGGAATGGCCGAAGACGTCCCCAGCGCCCGCTCGCTCCCAAATAAAATTGCCGCTATCTAAACAAAGAGCCCTAATTATTCGGCCGTGGCGGGCGGGGTCGCTCTCTTATGGGTGTTCTGGGGCCCATTTCGCTTCTCGTATAGGGCCCCGGGGACCAGCGGGCGCCGCCTAGCCAATCGCCGGATGGAGGAGCGAGCGATCCGCAACCTTTTTATATGCGATATCGGCGTCGGCGCCGGACCCTACCCCCCTCACGCATCCAGCGCCGGGAATTAAAACTTGGTAAGCGCACATCTGATTACCCGAAACACACATTACTCGGGATGGCCAATCTCGATAAGCCTCCCACAAATTTATTGGCGTCCTCCTCTGCCCGCTACGAGTTTATGTGGACTAACTAGCAAGTCTACCAACCTATCGTCGTTGTGTGAAAAATGACGTACTTAAACAAATCCAACAAACTCGCTACAAATAATAGTAACAAGTGTACACGGCCGTTTTATATTTATATTTTCCTTTTACTTCCTTTTACCTTAAGACCAATCTATATAATCTTGGCTATTCATATTTGATCAACATTTGAATATAAAGCGGCTGTAAGGGTCTCGGCGGTAGAATTCAATACTACTTTATTTTAATTTGCACCCGATTTTTTTTGAGACAATAAATTGGATATAAAGGGTTTCCGAGCGGTTTTTTACCTCCGGGCGCATTGTCTTTGCCCTACGCCTTTGCAGCATGTTTATTGTAAAGGAATTATGAAATAAAAAGGCGATATCGTGTGTCGGTGCGGCGGCGGGCGCGGTGCGAGGCGTGGGCGACCGCCGCGGCCTCCGACACACGACACCCGCCGCTGCGGCTGCGCCGCTCCGGGAGCCATTGTGTTGCCACCATTCACCATTCACCCCGCAGAGACCGCCACCACCGGATCATATTCGATTCCAATGTTTTAAAAGCATTCGATTGCCTTGCGAAAAGGTTCCCAAGAACCTATATTTTAAATAAGGTTTTTGTTTTGTGCTCTTTCCACCCGGGCGCTGGGAGCGCAGGGTACGGTCATTGTTTCTATGGTGAATTGCGGTGTTATGAATAGGTCCAGGCATTCACGTACGCCACTTAAAGATTGCAGGAGGATAATAAAGAGACGACGGTTTCGGGCGGTATGTGGATGTACGAGGCGATAACCGACCCAACCTCTTCTAAAGCACTTGTTAATTCAATCGTGATCGAACCTGAATTCGGCCATCAATAAACACTATGTGCAATGTGTGAATAATGAAAATATTTCTTTGGGATGTAATTAAGACATGCATTTGAAATATTTCCTTGCGATGTGATGAAGATATGTACATATATTTCATATATAATACCTAGTGCTTCTCGGGGGCAGTGGGCCAATCTCGGGCGCCCCGTGCGGCCCGGCTCAGCACTGCTGCCACATCTGTCGCCTGTTCAATTAAACTTTAAGATTATATGCAGACCGTTGCGGATATGTTGCCTTATTACACATTTGAAATTTACAATTCTTATTTACGTTGACCTTTGAAGCCATTTTCAGGTGGGTTCTCTAACAATCCTATCTGAGCTATTTTTGGCGATCTCGGCCGTTAACTTTATAGGGTCTATAATTTTGTAGATAATGACTTGGTTTTTTAGTTTTATTTGTTTATATTTTTATATATTTAATGAAACAAAAAACATACAAAATAATAATAATAATAATTACATATGATTTAAAAACTAAAACTAGTGGGCACAAAAAAAGACCCCGTCCAACAGTTCCGTTTCGTGCCCTTACTGCTGGCGGCGTTACCTCTCTGTATTTCTAAAGAAATACGCTGGGAGAGGTAAGTGTCAGCCCTATGATCCCCTGAAGCGTCAACAAGACGTTTACGTAGACACTGCCTTCATGAATAATTTCAAGTCAACTGACCAGGGATCCAATGTTTCCATCGCCAGCGCCGCCAACTTATCTTTAATTAAATACGAGTATTTGCGGCGCTTCTACACCTGGGCCTGGTCAGCTGCACTGGGACTGAGCAAACGTATCCGCATGCACGTTGCGTCCCACACAAAGGCTCTATACCCAACCTCCACGGCACTAGAGTGGCATCATCAGGTCTCATGCCAAACCTGTGGGTTTGTTTCATTAATAAACAATTGATTATATTAATTATCATAAGACATCGTAAAACCACGTAATGGTTTGTCTTGATGTCAGACCTTTTTATACTTATTAGGTAAGAGTAGAATAATACTAACATACTAAGAGAGAACTAATATTTACCCGCCCGTGTTCCATACCCCTTTTCATCCCGTTAGGCGATTTCCAGGATAAAAGTACATTATGTGTGTCATGGTCGGTTTCGGGAGTATGCCGAAATAGTAAAAATACTAAAAGATTACCTACAGTTATTATAAATAAAATCAGTTTATGTATATCACACGTAAAAATCTATTAGTTGCTGGACAAATAAATTGTAGCGTCTTTTCCATAATTGACCGAGTGAAACGAAGGTCTCTGCTTCAGCTTCGACAAAAATACTTTCGTATGTCCGGATTTCCGTTTGTTCTCGTCGCAATTCTCAACAGATTCTCGTGAAATTTGGTGAGCAGGTCCGGTAATTATATAGAATTTTTTTGTCGAGACGGTTTTTGGAAATTTCCAAAAACAATTTTTTTATCAATGAGTTTATAAGTTTCTGCGTCCGATTTCGGTTTGTTGTCCTCTACAGTAACTTATTTACTACCGTTAAGTAGATTTTAATGTCAAATTTTAATTGTCACCTCATACATTTATACTTCAAAATTGACAGTAAAATCTATCTATCGTTAGTACATAAAGTTACGTGATTCGCCTGCTGCAGGCTACTTTCAACCGCTTCTCGTAAATTTTGTTAGCAGGTTCGATATTCATAATTGATCTTTTTTATAATGTCAGATTTTGGAAATGATAATAAAAATCACTCACGAGCCACTAGTGTAGGTATTTAAAGCCTATTTCGGATCCAATTGATTGTAACGTGTGCCTTTACCATGAGTTTGCATGACCGTACTCGCTAGCGACTGCCTAAATGGTTATTAGTATGCCGATTCTTAGTTCTATCGCGTAACCGCCAGAGGCGCTGTACTTTTCTCCATACAAATTTTTACACAGTCGCTAGCGAGTAGGTACGGTAATGTAAACTCATGGTAAAGGCACTGTGATTGTAACAAAGTTTGATAATTTCCAAATTGATTATAAATTTGTCGCCTACAAAATTAACTTGCAACTGCTGCGGAGTTGTTCACCTATTCCGACATTAGGAGTTGTCATGACGGCGAAAGCAGTAATATCTCAAGACGCGCGTCGTACTCCTGGGAGCGAATCCAACGCGGCGCGGGAGAGCCTCTTTATCTATGCATGAACACCGCCGTGCGAACCACATCACATAATAGACCCGACAATTGTTTGTTCTCGAACTTGCCGACCGGCCATGGAGTTAAATCGACAAGCACCAACCCCCCGGGAAGCTACGATATTGCGTCGACACTTGACACAGATGCACTTAACTATGCATAGACAGAGATCCGGGTCTCCCAAATCTGTGAACTCGGCCAACTTTCTGATTGATAATTTCAAATTTTAACTGGGTCTCTAAGAACTTTGTGAGTTAACATAGTTCGTTAAAAAACAAACATACTTCGTAACGACTTCCAGGTTTTGTTCTACAGGCTAATACACAATGAATGTGAGTAACGTTTTTTATTTTCGGCTTTTAGTACTTTAGGTACAAAGTTATGTTAGAACGGAGAGTTTTATATCGATTGGTTATTCTTTTAAGTTCAATGGTTTAAAATAGTGTGTCAAGTTCAAGTGTCATTTCTTCAAACTTTAGTACCTACCTATGAATTTTATTAACTGTATACCTATTTGATTTTATCGTACAATTAGGTCTTCGCTCCGTACCTAGTTCTGAAATAACAAAGAGAACATTATCAGTGGCGTGAAATAACGATGGGCATCGATTTTCACCTTGAACGATCACTCGTTTGAATGCGGTGCACCTTGGCTAATGTTTGATCAAGACCGGAACTGTTGCGATTGTTATTCGGCGAACAGTGGTTGAGTGATCACAGCAGTGCGCGATGCTACTGCTGAGTCAGGGTACCTACGTAAACAATAAAATCAAAATTATTGTTCTACCGTTCACTTTCGCTCCATAGATTCTTATCTGAAGAGTGACAGAGACCAGCCGATCGTAGTTCGGCGTTACAGTATTTTGTGTAAGAAGCCCAGATTGCGAGTGGCTAACGGGGCAGCCACAATGCCGGCTCGGCGGGGTCGCCTAGGGAAAGCGGCGGCGTGGGAACATTGCGGGTCGTGCCGTCCGCGTCAGCAGTGTCAGCACCATCAGCTGTCATTCAATTACAATATATACTTCACTAATACTCACGCCTACTGGTAATTCAAAGATACGTAAACGCAAAGATTATCAGCTATTTTATGCAAGTATCGTGGCGCGGCGGCGAGGTGTCAAAGTCTCTGATGATTGTATCTGAGGCACCTTCATCTTTGCCGGCAGCTACCGGCCATGGTAAAATATTCATCTCTGTCGTATATTCCCTAACGTATATTGATCACAATCTGTCAGTATTAGCGTCGTGCCTTTTACAGAACAGGAGCCGCACAAATATTCAGATAGTCGTCGCCTTATTCAATATTAAGCTTTGAAAGTGAGATATTAACACACGATTATAACCAATTTATCAAGTTTTTTGTCAAGTCGTATCTATACTTACAAAATTAACGCACTTTAGCGCACTCTGTCAACAGATGTATGAAAGCTGATGCCGTCGGGTTGCTTACGTAGGTTACAGTTTTCCCTCAGCGCACCGCGGCATCTAGCGGAAAACTAAGGAATTAACTTACTCCCGAGAATCGCTAAGAACACAAAAAAAGTTTCTTTTATTGATCCAGATATGTTGTTACGGTCGCAGAACTTTCAGTATGTTTCATTGCGATTGAATACATAGACATGAACTCTATATTCAACCAACATTTACTAGTGGCTCTGTAAGCTGTAGACCTCGTGAGTGAGTTTTTATCATTTCCAAAATCTGACATTAAAAATTAAGATCAATAATGAATATCGAACCTGCTAACAAAATTTCACGAGAAGCGGTTGAAAAATGCGATCTGTAGACGAGAACAAACCGAAATTCGGACGCAGAAACTTACAAAACCTTTGAAATAAAAATTGTTTTTGAATATTTCCAAAACCTGACTCGACAAAAAAATCTATATAATTACCGGACCTGCTCACAAAATTTCACGAGAATCGTTTGCGAAATGCGACCTGTAGAGGAGAACAAACCGTTGAACAAATATATATATTTTTTAATTTCCAAAAACTTATT
The DNA here is from genome assembly GCA_963556455.1 of Epiblema foenella. Taxonomy (NCBI): domain Eukaryota; kingdom Metazoa; phylum Arthropoda; class Insecta; order Lepidoptera; family Tortricidae; genus Epiblema; species Epiblema foenella. The sequence goes on from OY747102.1 coordinate 15,898,042, forward strand.
CGACAAAAAAATGTATATTTATCCAACCTACTCACAAAATTTTACGAGACTCGGTTGCGAAATGCGGCCTGTAGAGGAGAACAAACCGAAATTTGCCCGCAGAAACTTACAAAATCATTGATAAAGAAATTGTTTTTGGAAATTTCCAAAAAACATCTCGACAAAAAAATTCTATGTAACTATCGAACCTGCTCACGAAATTTCACGAGAATCGGTTGAGAATTGCGACCTATAGACGAGAACAAACGGAAATCCGGACATACGAAAGCATTTTTGTCGAAGCTGAAGCTTCGTTTCACTCGGTCAAAAAACGCAAAAGTAATTAATTGAATTACTTTTCACTCTATTCTTATATTTGTAAAACTAGTTTGCAACGAAGGGTTTATCACATAAATTTGTTATTTTTTAACAAGGGTTATCGTGAAATCGATAATGGGGATTCTCTCGTGCTGAAAGATTGTTACTTTTATTTGTTTTTATTATTACTGAACTAAATAATTAAAGTTTTCCGTACTAGAAGTTTAAAAGGAAGGTTGACCTCAAATACCTCTATATATCTTCATTACGGTAGATGACAAAAAAATATAATAAACACATTTTTTTTGACGATCAAATGTTTGTATAGGACCTACTACAATTAGAGCAACATTAAAGACGAAAATGAGACGCAAAATACAGCATAGCTGGTGTGCACTGAAAACGCTCCTAATGATTGACACCTTGATCGGGTCGCCACCTTCCCTAACAGATGGTCAAGGAAGGCGATGGCTGAGATACACGTCATACTCGTGATCGGGTGCTGTTTGTGGAGTCCGGTTTGTTCATGCTTGCTAGGACATAGTGACTACGTTAATACTAGTGTCTATTTATAGGGGATTGACGAGATACATCATCCTGTTGTGGATTCGTTTTTATTATCAGTGACTTAGAGACCATATACATCTCTAACAATATTAAATTAATCTTAATTTTGACGCTCAGAGACCATGTACATCTCTGGGATATTATATTAATTTCATTATACTCCTTGTTTAATCTTGAGACCTTATACATCTCTAACTTTACTGATGTTGTAATTTTCGTAACAGATAACTTTGCAAGTTTATTTTCACTGTCGGTATGATATATTGTTATATAAATTGGTAACCTCGAAATTATTCTTTCTTGAACTGTAAATTAATATTCTGACATGAAAAATGTATTCTTATAGTCTTAAATTGTAAATTAATATTTTGACATGTATAAGTGCCCTTGTGGCCTATTAGCAGAATAAATGTTTGATTTTTTTTTATCTAGATGTGACGTCTCACTTTCGTAGCCTCGTACTGTATTTTACTATCCATAATTATTGTAATAAACTAAAAGCCTCACCCTGTTAAAGAAAGAAATAAAATCGAAATAAATATGAGACATTTATTTGGCCAATGTGAATCGTCTGTGGTAGAACCCTGCATTATTGTGAACCGTAGAAACCCATGCTCTTTAATGTGAATGCTTGTCAGACCTTGGACTCCCCAATACCTAGATCCCTTGCTATGCCTAATTTTGTTCTATTAAATCTACTAATTTTTACTACCAAATGCAACTTTTCTACCAATCTTCATAATAGTCTTTTCTAATGTATTTCACTTATTGTTCCCTAATCTTATAAATAATAATATTTGTGTTGGTTCTATATCCCCCACAAGATTCCTACCGTGACCTCTTACGTAATCAGCAGCTATTGGTCGTTATAGGAGGGCAAGTCTCCTAAAACAGCCTTATTTTTTCTATATCAAAATTATTCGCTAATATTTCCGCAATAGAAAATATAATCCTACGTAACGAAAGAGCCCAATATTAAGCTAGAGCTAAAGAATAATTTCGATTATTGTATGGTATGATGTTATGTTTTATCCATACATGCCACTGACACGCCAAGATGAAGACTGGTCCCTAATCTATACCTTTCTAGACTCACTAATGAAGAAGTTTCATTAGTTAGCCTTGGATGATTGAGGATCATCTCTAACTACTCAACCCTTCTAGCCTAATCACAACCCCATATTTCCTAATAATAATAATTCATAAATATCTATTCTCCATAGAATATAAATCTGAAAATCATTGCTATCATAATCATGAAACAATGAAATCCAAACAATGAGTATTCCTTCACACATGATATACATAAAATAATAGTAGGCCGCTCAGCCTGCCACTAAACCAGAACAAACCTAGGCATCTAGACCATTCCTAGTAAATTGTATGATTTAACTGCTTGTTAAACCACGTGAATTAACCTGATAATCGGAACCCACATACCTAGGATGTACCTAGTAACCACAGGATAACCCAATGGGCTCGATAGCTATTTAACCACGTGAACCATCCTAAAAGCTAAACCCTAGACTTCTAGAACGCCCTCAATAACCGAACTATCAATTACCTGGATAAAATAAACCCTCAAATTTTAAACCTGTTACCCCTAAATTCAGTATATGAAGTTAAATCTATCATTAACCCCAGGAGATCTAAACTAGAAACACACTAGAAAAATCCCTTACCAGATTTAGTTTCTGAAAATGCGTATTCCCTAACTAAGCTTTAAAGAGTTCAGTCGGCTAAACTGATGTTTGCAACCCTATAGCCTGTGTAATCGTCTCCCCCACACGTCCGAGGACCGGGTGGTGTGAGTAAGACGCCCTATTGTGTATATAAAGGTAATATATAAATATATTTAACAAGACCGTCCCTCAAATACTGTGAACTTCTTTACTAATATAATGTTAAAAAGGTGATCCTTCATGATGGAGAGAAACCCCTCAACATGACGAACCGCCCTTAAGACACTAAATTCACCAACCAGAGTTTCTACTAAGCAAGCCAGAGACCTTGACAATCTGAACGATGAAATCTAAAAGCCCCTGAACCGTTTTATTCGCCCTTTTATACCTTTATATCTGCGACAAGTGCCATAAGTGTGACAAATGCGATAAATGTGATAAGTGTGACAATTGCGACAAGGCGACAAGAGCGACAAAAGGGATAAGTGCTACAAATGCGACAACTGTGACAAGTGTGACAAATGCGACAAGTGTATCTACCTATTGACTGCCCGAATCTTAGCCTACTTTTTACATAACAGAAGGTCGTAACGACCTTATCTTGAACCTACCTTATACTTTCATTTATAAGGTTGAATTTTGAATGTCGAGTGTTTTACATTAGTTAGATTTACAGCAAACGGAAAACAAAAGCGCTGTGCGCATCAAAAGCAACGCGGCAAAGGTAAACAGAAATGGGTAGTAGTTTTTATTGTTAGATTTGTTGCTATTTTAGCCTTCCCTTTTTATATAATTTAATATATTAAGCTGGCATTATTACAGAAATATTTTCTAATTCTTATACTTTAAACATTCTACTTGGTACAATTCCTAATTAAAACTAGTCAAGTCATAGAATCATTTAAATTTTACGTAAGGTGCACGGTAGAGTCTCCGCCAAGGCCGCTAACTACTTATAACGACCCAATAAAAGCTTCAAAGATAAAAAGGTGAGTTCAACCCGCTATCCCTTGGAAAGTTATTTTAATAAGAAAGTGGCAGGACCAGCTTGCTGCGTTCTGTTACATTATGACAAGAAAAGAAGATTGGTTAACAAATTGATATGGTTAGTAAATAATAACAGATTGATAAATATAATGTTAACAAACAATTGATGGTACTTACGTGACCTTAATTAGGTTAATTTTACGAACAACACCTACTGAATAGCAACATATTGAACTAAGACATGGGGAACAATTTGGTTTTTCGCATTGTGTAGCAAGGTGACAGGTTAGCTAGTCGCATGTGTGTAAAGTTAAGAACTATTAGAATTACGACTTGAAGCGGGATATTTACCATGTATATTTGTATTTGTGAGTTCCCGATATTTCGGCACTGTTGTTATTGTTGTTGTTGTTGTTGTGTTGCTGTTGTTGTCGTAATTCTAATGTAAATTAGAATTAAGAACTATAATTGACTTCTTTGTCCTAAGATTTTAGAATTGAAAAATGCGATTCATAAAATCGTTAGTTCATTAAAATAGGTTCATCATAAAATCGTTTCCCTTCCAACGAAATTTATTTCCTGTCAGTATTTCCAATGTGTGTGTAAATTAACACAAAATCTAATTTCACCAGGCCTAATTTTCCTATATGTTTTACAAATACTTGATTGGAATAAAAAAAGGTTGTTCATGCTTTGCATATTTTAGCCCTCATAATGAAAGAGATTCCATTCTACTAGAATGAGCTTGAGGTCAACCTGTCTCGACTTCTCGCATATCAACATGATACCAATACACCATACTGGAGTTTCGCCAATGAGGCATGTGTTAAAATCAAAATCAAACATTTATTCTGCAAATAGGCCACAAGGGCACTTTTACATGTCAAAATCAATTTACCATTTAAGAAAATCTGACGAGTGTATACTGTATTTTCCGGAAATCGTTTTTTCTAAGTGGCGATTAATGCCATTCGCAAATTTTACCACTTTGTTTTTTCTCGTTAGCTTCCTTTCCCGAAAGCATTTGTAACCATTCACATATTTTCCCAGTTTATTTATTTTTCAGCAGCTTATTTTTCCAATAGGTTTTTTAACCATTTGCACAATTTCTCACTATATTTCTTTTTCAATAGATTATTTTTCCAATAGGTTTTTTAACTATTCGCATAATTTCTCACTATATTGTTTACAGAATGGAAAGAACATTTCTGCTTTTAAGGGTAATACATTTTTTAATGTCAAAACGTATTGTGCTAGACGGTTATTTTGTGGCGTACACACTACACAGCACATCATCTCATTTGTGTTGAAGCTGAAACGTCAAAGACTACTATATCACAGACAGGAATCCATGGGGCAAAGTTGTTTGACAAGTAGAGAGTTCCTATCAACTATCGATGCCAGTTCTATATACTAGTAGCCATTGCACTGTATTGACTAAATACGCACTCAACAGTATAATGTAATTAATACAGGAAGAGATAAATAAATAAATAAATCTCTACAGAGTGCTGATGCGTGATGTACACGTACGTACAGTCAGCATCAACAGTAGCTACGCTTATGAGGAAGTCAAAAGTCTTCATTATACGAGAGTAAGGGCTTTTGACGCCTTTGAGCTCGTACAGCTAAGTTTGCCAAAGTTATCAAACGCATGGTTGCATAATACGAGAAATTCAGAGAAGGTTAATATCAAACTTTGGTTTAAACTCAGTTTCACATCTATTGTAATTTGTATTGAAATACTGGACCATAGGAAAAATATTTACAGGCTCCTCATCTTACGCTCTTAGGGCGGATTGCAACAGATTACGATTACAGATCGATCAATGTTAAATATGGCGATGGAATCCCACAGAAACTGGCCTGACTTTCCATACCCCAAATGTTTTATTTTTTGTACAACGCCGGTGGCAAACAAGCGTACGGTCCACCTGATGGTAAGCGGCCACCGCAGTCTATAGGCGCCCGCAACTCCAAAGGAGTCACGTATGCGTTGCCGACCCTTTATAAAATTTGAAGATTGATTTTGAAACGCTAAGGCTTTATAATGAGCTGGGGAAATCTGAAAAATATATGTTATTCCTTAATCTTTCATTTATAATCTGATAACGTAATTTAATGGTCACGTTAATCGACGACAAACGACAAGATAAAGCATCTGTTTGACGACCGGTTTAGCCTAGTGGGTAGTGCACCTGCCTGTGAAGCTGACGGTCCTGGGTTCGAATCCCGGTCAGGGCAAATATTTGTGTGATGAGCATGAATATTTGTTTCTGAGTCTTGGATGTTTTCTATGTATTTAAGTATTTATATCTATTAAATATATCGTCGTCTAGTACCCATAACACAAGCCTTCTTGAGCTTACTGTGGGGCTAGTTCGATTTGTGTAATATTGTCCTCTAATATTTATTTATTTATTTTATTTATTTATCTGTCATTTTCTGATACCATTCGATAGAAAATGCTTTAGCAAATGCTTTATCTTGTCGTTTGTCGTCGATCAACGTGACCATAATACGGGGCCTGTTTCCGACATAAAAATTACTACTCTCTAAACTATGAGAGACATTTATGCAGTCCTTTCGAATAAAGATTAGGTACCTAATGTAATGCATAAGTACCTATATGGTTCTGTCGGAAGATCAGCGCTGGTAATCGCGCCAGCACTACGCTGAGACAGAACCATTTCGTGCAATACCTTGTTCTTCTGTTTTTATTTATTTTCTTGTTTTTTTTTTTTGTGTTTTGCACGAATAAATATTTTTGATTTCTGATTGATATATCTAAAATCTAAACGTTTAAAACTCCGATACAATTATTAACCATACCACTTTTGAAAATATGAACTCTCACCTATTTAAATTTCGCAAGTTGGTCCGTACACGATAATTATTTGTCGTATAGGTATGTAGTACAGTACTTTTATCTCACGAGCGCGGGTTAGCCATAGTCGTAGTTATGACACATACGAACAACCCCCATAGCAAATTCCAGTTAATCATTAGAGCAGATTTCGAAATAAATAAATATAGATATATGTACATTTACAGGAATGGAATAATATACCTAGCCCATGTATGTTTTTTTCTAAATACTGCTTAGGCCGTGCATTTTTTAACCTTGAATTTTTGATTTTCTTGGTTTATCGTTTACTCTTGAAGAGCTAAATAATGCCGTGACGTTACTGGAGCGTTTGGGCGTGGCCGAGAGTCGCTGGGCGGACACGGCCCCGCCCGCGGCACCCACGTGTGCACCCAAACCATTCCGCAACTCCGCCTACTTGTTTCCACCAATATTTGTAATGTTCATAAGTACCATTACCTATTAGGTTCTAGTTGGCTGCGATAATTACCCTTCTTATACTAGTTATTTTCAACCAAAGGTGTTGCCTGTAAATCCCGTTATTACTTCTCCTGTACTGTACTACCTATCTTCGTTTGTTGTCGTGTTGAATTGAAAGATGGCGCGTGGTTGTCGTGGTGGTTGTAAGCGAAGATAGGTATCACAGGCGAATTTACGAGTTTCAACTGATCTGAATATATTGCTAATCTGAGAAAAGACATCGATAGCTACTTAATTACCTCCGAATTGTACTAAGAACTTTAAAAAAACAATAAGATATGACGCAGAAACCCAGAATAGCCCTTGAAGTCACAAAAAACTGGCCTCCAAAAAAGACAACTTCATTGTCTAATCATTAATCAGGCATCAGAGGCAAAGCGCATCGATTACTTGGATTGGATATTCTAATTTGTGTTTATCCATCTATGGAGTTGAGGTCGCGGTAGCTAATAGGCTATTAGATGCGTGAAATGAACGCCCGCCTGCGTTCGACCACCCAAAAATAAAATGGTCGGTGCCCGTGTTCCTATGTATACTCGCTAGACATTTGAAATGGGCGTATAATTGCTCGTATTAGGAATGTTTCGAACCAGGTCATGCTAGGTGCATGTTACGAGTAGGTACATGTGATACATACATTACTACAAGAAAATTAATGGTGTTATAAATTCAAACATTTTGAAGCTCACTAGGTACCATAACTATATAATTTTACTTAGTTTTTTTTTACTAATGACAAAAAGTTCGTTTAATCACCCGGTACTCGAAAGAATCTTTTGCTTACATACGAAGAAGACAAAAACGTTAACATGTCGTTAACACGAAATGCAAGTGTTGCAATGAAATCGCATTCATAATTTTACTATTAATACTTGTCACGTAAAGAGGTACGCATAGCGTTGTTATTGAGTAACAGCGGTCCCCAGATTACGTTTCACTTTTATGTATTACTCACTCGATTTTGATTACATGGTGGCTCTGCTGTGGCCGCTGCCTAACGCCCCGATCACGTTTCCCGTCACTCCGGAAAATTAGCGTATTCATGTCTTTACAACTCATCACCGGGCTCATTGTGGCCGAGATTACCTTCGCGATTAGATTTGAGAAATAGCTACTGGTTCGGCGTGAGATTAAGTCATTTATTTTGGTCCGCCGCTGGGAATGTTCGCATATGAACGATGATGGAAGTTGGTAAAGTCGCGGTAATGGATTTGACAAAATATAATTGAAGTCATGTTCGGGATGATGTTGATGCAACTTTGTTGCTAGTTTTTGTGCCTGGTGTTTCACCAGACATATACTTACCGATGATCCTGACTAAAAAATTCACTAAAGCAGTAATGTTAGAATGCAATTAAGCATTATTATTGTAAAAGTTTATATTTCAGTTTAAAAAATACCGGTCAAATGCGAGTCCGACTTGCGCATCGAGGGTTCTGTACACAGATGTGTGTTCGTACCCGACCCGGCCCAATTAATTCAGGATAATCGGGTACAGTGCCATCTATGTATAGATCAAGCCGTTTCATATGGCACCCCACTTGATATACTTCCTAGACTTTGTACAGCAGGATCATAAACAGGTACAATTGGAAGTATCACTGAAATCTACCTTACACAGTCATGCAAATTAGTAGATATATTTTAAATCTATTTATTATTATTTTTACTTATAATCTATAGATTCCTTAATACTACATATAAAAACATTTTTCAGCAAGACATTTCATTAAAAAAATTTTTTAATTTTATGAAAGGTAAGTCTTTTATTATGTCTGGCACGTTATTGTAAATCCTGATACATATAATATAAGCGTTTTTAGGGTTCCGTAGCCAAAATGGTGGAAACGAAACACTTATAGTTTCGTCATGTTTGTCCGTCCGTCCATCCGTCCGCATGTCACAGCCGATTTACTCAGATACTATATAAGCACTACAATTACGAAAATTCGTAGGAAGGTGTATTCTATGAACCGATACATAAAACTTTAAGTGAAATTACCAAAAAAATAGGGGGGCACTTCATACATGTAACCCGTGGATGAAAAAAAAATCAACGCACATAGCCGTCTGGGTCTAGGGTATCCATGGATAGGCCTTTAAAAATGATATGGAGATTTCTAAAAATAATTTCCATTTAAGTCAACCTTTGGTGAGATATTAGCTGTCAAGTCATAATAAGTGTACCCTACCCCCTATAATTTCCAATCGATGAAGTTTAAAGTTGTGAATTAATAAATACTTTCAACGAGTTTTGGTTTGAACAAGATAGGACTTACGGTTTTTGAGTTTTCGTTGAAAAACTGTCTTGCCCAAACAAAAGGTCGTAAGTGCCGTGAGTTCCGTGAAGATACGACCTTATTAGATTAAATATATAGGATAGTGGTTTTAACCGCTTACTACATAAACAAAATAGGAATATTTTTTTTCGGCGAAATGTCAGTTTACGTTACTAAATTACGAAATAATGACACCCTATATATTTTTTTTATGTTTAGTGGTGTTTGGTTTTAAATGTGGACTAGTAGATGTTGGCACGGAACCCTTCATTATGCGTGATCCGACACGCACTTGGCCGGTTTTTTTGTACTAGTGACAGTTTTGTTGGAGGAATATACATTTAATTGCGATATTACGACCGGATTGCGATATTGGGAACTTACTGAAACCGATGGCCATGTTGATATACAAATATGCAAGCATTCAGAATAAATCAGCATAAAGAAAAAATATTGATTTATAATGCATGTTCTATGCATCTGCGTTACCCTTCTTTATAACTATTTCAAATTTCAAATCGATAACATAAATTAATTTTGTATTAAGCAGTACCGCTACTAATTATGAAATAAAGGAAATTTTGAAAAAAAAATGAAGGAACGCTTGAAGAATTTCTGGCCTTACTATAGCTCAGTTGGCTAGAGAGACTAGCCACGTGTGCCGGGAGGTCGCAGGTTCAAAACGTTCAAATCCTCCTCCGTACCTGAATTTTTCAATTTTTCCTTTATTTCTAAATTTGTTGATACCATAAAAAGTTCTTGAAATATTTAAGCGATTTGACAGACAGACAGACAACGTAAAACCATAAGGGCTCCTTTTTACCATTTTGGTACGGAACCCTAAAACATTTCTGTTAAAAGGTTTTATGCCGTTGGTCCTTTGTTTCACAGTGGTCAAATGAGATGGTTCTGATTTTAAAACTCAGTTGCAATATTTTTAGATTAAATGCTTGTAATAAATTAAATTAAACATTTTAGCTGCCATTTAATTACACTACCATTTAATTAAAAAACAAAGTTTTATATATAATTTCGCCTAAATATCACTTCATTTCTATAAAGGACTCAGTTTACAATTGGGATGTTGAAATTTGTAACACAGAGTTTTTTATCATCTTGATAGTGAATTCAAAACTCCTATCAGAACTCCTGCGAAAAAAAAACGTAGGTACACAGTAAAGAAAAACTTTATTAAGCAAATGTGTGATGTCGCAAAAGTATGAAACTAAGGAATAGAAGTAAACTGAAAGATTCCTGACTTGCATCGAAACAGCTCACTTGAACATACAACACACTTATCATTCAAGTTTTTTCAATTTTGACAGAATCGCTGTCTACGTCTAATAGAGTAATCGAGGAATATTACCGAATAGTTTAAAACTAGAAGTGGTTATCTGAAAAGACGTTAAGGCACATATGGCCAAGGTGTAAGAAAAGCAGGTGGGGTAAAAGTGGTCGGCAGCCTTCACCCGCGCGTGCGGAACCAATCCTTTTGTCCCTGCAGCATCCCTTGGTCGCTATATTAGTGAATATGTATACCCCAGCGAGTGATCTATCATTATCAATGATTAATTATTACGCTTTGTGTCTTAATCGCCACTTCCTTCCTTATTAGATGTTTTGTATAATATGCTTTAGGCTTGTGGTGGTAAGGGCGCGTAACTGTTGCAACCCTTACGCACCAACGTTAAGTAGGAAGACACGAATTATGTACAGAGTTTATTTACATAAGTTATATACAAATATACAAAATAATAATGATATATGTTAACATGAATTTATCAACGCGCGCGGGTTGGGATTAGGCTGCTAAAGACACAACTGTTATATCGGTTGCTATTAGGCAACGGCGCGCTGCTGCGCGCAGGTCCGAGGTCGTTCCATGGACCTGACCAGGCCGCCACAGGCTCATCTTTGGAAAATCATCGTGAAAATGAGCAGTTTCGTAATAATTTTATATTTATTATCTGTAAGATTTAATGAGCAACGTGGTTTTGCTCAAACCTATATTTAATATACCTAAATAAATTAGAGAAGTTAATTCACCGAGTCAGCCACAAGTATTTTTCTACTTGAGTTGTATACTACCTACCGCATTTTTTATTGGAAGATTATGAAATGTTGTAATCTTTATTTCATAACAATGTAAAATAACTTGGTTCTCTTACTTTTCCGAAATAGTGATCCGTTTTGCGATACCTACAACCTTGTCCCGATTTTCGCAAGTTTCCGCGACCTGCCTTAATATACGGTTTACTATTTATTTATCTTATCTTTTTCATATAAATATAGCAAATAGTATTCACTGTATAACGTTTGAAAGCAACTGGAATATTTACTTTAATGTTTGCTAACACTAGGACGTTGTTAAAGTAAACATGCGCAATATTGGTATAATGTTTACATCCAACGATTTGACGTCTCTTATTATTGTTGTTGTACGAACTAGTTATTCGAGACGGTTCATCTCTGCTTTGGCATTTCCTGTTAGTTCCTAAGTCTATTGTTGCTATTGTCTTCTTGTTCGATCGCAGTTCCTGCGCTAGTTTACAATTTGTTGGCATGTTCGGCATTGGTGAGGCACATCCGACTGCAAGAATTTAAGGATTGAGGTAATTGAGGGGATTTATGTACCCATAAATAGATATGTACGAAATGGGTGAATGATGAATAAAATATGACCATATACCGTACCAAAAATACTTGGAGGCCAATCTGAAATACTTAAGGGCAAGTCGGGATCAGCCCATATGTAAATAGTTTCGAGTGTTCTGTAAAATCGAATAATCTCTAATTCTTTAAGTTCGATTTGGAGCGTTTTAATTTCATACCAATTTTGTAAACCCTTAATTTTTTATTTTATTTATTGCTCATATATTAAAAACGTAATACTAATACAAGGCTTCGCCAACCTGAGAAGCAGTTTGTTGGCGGCTAACACACTCGTTCCTTAACTCTTACTATTACCTATATCTGTGACCGTGGGCCATTTTGCGGAATTTCATTGAAACTAATTTCTTATACTGGCTGGTTTTAATCATAGGTTGTGACTGTGATTAAGCTTAGAATATAATAAATAATAAATGACAAAAAAATCCCAAAACGAAAAATTTGTCGACAGCTACAATGAATATAATAAAATTCTGCAAATAAACGCTCGTAAAATTTAACTATTTCGCTACAAAACATTGAGAAATTAACATCAGAGCTGACAGGTAAATAAGTCAACATACATGTCATTATTCCGACTATGCTGACATTACTGACCTGCTGTTGCTTTATAACTGAGAATTAGCGTCCACATGACAAATGGTCATATATTTCTGGTCGGGCTTTAGTTACCAATCACAATCCGTATTCATTATCTGTAATATCTGTACGGTAGAATTAAAGCAAAACAATCAGGCGACTTCCTGATTTGTCGGTGCGGAGGCGGTACGATATGAGTAAAACTTTCATATGTCGGTGTCAGATATCTGTCGACTTAGTACATACAGGCCGTTTTTTTCTGTACCCCTGCTTCCTGACTGGCGCGGGATGCGCGGTAGCGGGGCGATGCGAAGTCAGTACTGCTGCGCTTCTGCGCATCATATTACTACTGCGGAAATATAATACTGACAGTATTCCGTCAAGTGAGAATCTTTGCGACGTCAGTAAGTTTACGTCAAAGAAGAAAATGTCACATATCGACCTACCCCGCCAAGTCAGGAAGTCGACTAACGATCCTCATGTCGACAATAATTTGTAAATCGCTTAACTCTAAATAAAACACGGGGGCATCTCACGATACACAACGAAATGACCGTAACTCGTGTAGTCAGTTAAAAGGCGGAAGTCCATCTGAGGCGTACTCCTCGTCTCCGGAACTTCACCGGAAGTGCAGGCCGCTTCAAACGGTCCGGAGGGCCGGGCTTCCTGTCCGATTCTGCGGGATCCGTGGCTTAGTCTTATGCAAATGTCTTGATTTCCTTTTCCGCGTCTTACGTTTGCTTGTTCTCGAAATAATACAAATTATACTTTGTATGCCGTTCTTTAAGTGCGATAGGTAAACTATGACCTTACCTAGGTATTATTTTGCTTCGAGATAGGTATGATCTTGTTGACACTGACATATGCACTTATCCAGCCAAGTAAAAGGCGCTCCATATCGCAGAATAGCAACTCGACACGAAAATAGGCTAAACTTAACAAAAATCTAAATTAAAAAACCGGCCTAGTGCGTGTCGGATCACGCACAATGAAGGGTTCCGTACCAACACCTATTTACTAGTCGACATTTAAAATCACTATCCAATACATTGAATCTAAAAAAGTAGTATCGTCACAGGGAACTTACGGAACTTACGACCTTTTGTTTATCTACCGGTTACATGTATAGAGTGCCCAATAATTTAAAGTTTTTTTTGTAAAATAACATCACTTTTATGTAGCGGTTCATAGAACACACCTTTACACCAAATTTCATAATTGTAGTGCTTATATTATAATCTCCGAGTAAATCGGCTGTGACATAAGGACGGACGGACGAACGGACAGACATGACGAAACTATAAGGCTTCCATTTTTGTCATTTGGGCTATGGAACCCTAAAAAAACGCAAAGAAACAGCCCATTGTACGGTTAGTAAAAATATTTAATAAAGCACCTGCTCGCCTTAAGCTAGAGCCCAAAAATCATATCTTTAAAAACAAGCTGAAACATATACTACTACATAAATATAATTTACGCATCCATAGTTTGTACAGATTTTAGATAATAAATATGTACTTACAATTTGTATCATATGGGCCCTGGAAAGGCATAGCAATTGCTTGACAACATAATAAAGTATTTGATTAATTATTATATTAAGATTTAGGATTACCATTATAATTTTGGTTACCATGTCATTATTAAATAACATATAAATATACTTGTCAATTTTATAACGTACCTAAATAATTTTCTTGCAGTATTATTTAATTATTTTAATAACTCTATTTATATCAAATTAGTATAATAAGCTTACTGTGACTGTGACTATTACAATAATTAATTACAAAACTGAATTTTAACCTTTCATTCTGAATATGTAACGTAATACGTTCAGTGAAGACAAAAACCGGCAAAGTGCGACTCGGAATCGCGCACGAAGGGTTCCGTACCATTATCTACAAAAACGGCAAAAAAATCACGTTTTTCGTATGGGAGCCTGAAACATTTATTTTATTCTGTTTTTTTAGTATTTGTTGATATAGCGGCTACAGAAATACATCATCTGTGAAAATTTCAACTGTTTAACTATCACGGTTCTAGAGAATACAGCCTGGCGACAGACGGACAGACAAACGGACGAACAGCGGAGTCTTAGTAATAGGGTCCCGTTTTTCTCTTTGGGTACGGAACCCTAAGAAGGCAACGTAATTTAGTTGTAACTATTGTTTCATTCGTTATTGATCGCGTCGGAACCGCCTAAGGTCCATTTTTTACTTCGAATTGATCGGTGGTGTGAAATGGAAATAATCAACACCTTGGATCGATTGAGATGTTTAGCAAATCAAAGGCATTAGGCAGGTGCCTGTTACCTCCGTAATTCAGGCACTGCTGCGATTACAGGTGACGGCGGTGGAGCGCGACCGCAGCATCAGCCACCTGCGCCCGCGCCGGAACTACGTGCCGATTCGCTCGGCGCACGCGCGAGGGGCCGCCCGGCGTGTACCGCCTGAAGAAAGATGTATTTATTGTCGTTACCTGTAGGTCGCCCAGCTAACATGTTGGTGTGCGCAGGGATATTGATATCATATTAGTATACAATATGGCGAGTCGAATTGAGTCAGATAGCGCTCTATTTGTTATACTTTGAAGATAGCCAGTCTAGGTCAAGTGAATCACGACGACGAACCGACAAAACGGTCTCAATCATTTAAGTTTTTATATTGATGAGGGTGTTGAGCTCATTACACGACTCCCCAAAAAAAGGAGTGTAATATTTTCAGTGTTCATGTATGTATGTGAGATTCTTTGTTCTCCCAGAACTTCTCAATGCCTTAACCGATTTAGATGTGTGAGGTATCGTTGGAATCCTTACGTCATCCCTAGTAACATAATGACGCTGCAATAAAAATAATATAGAGGACTATGCACTATGCATTTTGTGTGTTTGAAGATTTTTTTTTTCAATCATATCAAGTGAAGTATCAGAATGAAGCTTTTGAAAAGACGATTTTAAAAATATATTTAATATATGTACTTAAATAAAATATGATTTTACGGCATAAATAGCAATATAAAATCATTACACTAAATTTTTAGGCCTTCATGTAAAAATTAAAAACACGGCTGCACTATTTTACCTTTTTAGCTAAAAAATCTTTTTTGTAAAATTTTATGTCCTCTGTAATAGGGAAGCTTTTTTTCATTACAGCAATTAAGTAGTTGGTGTCATTCAGTTTAGTTACCTTGTAGAGTGACAGCGTGTTGTAATCGAAGTCGTGCAGACTAACTCGGCATAACTCACCAAGAGGTGGTAAAAAGCCGCGTGACGCGCCGTGGAAATGGCGGCTCACGACCGGCCAGGGCCAGCTGGGACAACCACTTTGTCGCGGAATCGGTATTTATTACATTGTGTATACGCAATTCATTTAAAAGAGACTTTTCTATAGATTCTTCCATTATTCAACTTTTATTAGCTTCGAATTGAATGCACAGATTTTCACGTAACTATGGAGAATTTAGGTGTTTTTATTGTGATTCGTTGTTATTACAAAAAAGTTAAAATTGATGAAGATATTTCTGGAAATTCATGGTCATACTAGTGTCGGGCGTCAGGGTGACCTCGGCGTCTTAGGCGCTGTGAACGCGCGGATTGTCACCAAAATGGGCATGCCTCTCCATTCGTTCCGCCGGCACACTATGGGTCTTAGTCATGCTGTTCAAATTAAATCGCTCGTCTACCTAAATTACTCTAACTGGATCAATTTCCCACGCGCGTAGGTATGTTGAGGAACTTTTTATAAAAATCTTACTCAGTCGAAGTTTCATTTCTGCGGCGGCTAACGTAATTACGCCACCGCAACTGGCAATTTTGAGCGTAACCTACGTCGTTACCTATTTGTTCATGCTCATCTACGATTTAAATTTTCGTTTTGTTTTTATGTTAGAGAAACGTCGAAAAGGCTAATGTAGCGTGGCGTGCCTGGAGTGGCGTTATGTTACGCGATGCTGCTAATGTGTAAGCTTTTGAATGGTGCTTCTTCCGGGAGGGTGATTGCAGTTTAGGGTTCACGCCCCTGTTGTAATAGTCGAAGATGCATCGAAGACTGATTTATTATGATTGTAATATTCCTCTGAAGTAAGTACGCTATACTCGGCGGTTATACCTCTGATCTAGAGCTCTCATCGGGGCACAGGTTGATACACAAAGGCGTGAAACATGGCACCGTCATATCGTTTAGATCAGGCTCTACGGTCACGTATCGCTCCACTCCCACGTCGTAATTGACCCATTTCGTGTGAGATGTGCGCGTACGCCGCACGAGAGCGCGCGCCGCGTCTGGGATACGATCGCCGCGCGACGTGACCGTCGCACCACCGCTTGCGACTATCACACACTAAACCGTCACACAGCAACACCTCACTTTCTCGAAATTATATCAAACTTCGCACTGTTTTGAAATATAAACTTTATTGAATGTGCAGCAAAGTTGATTTCTCTATAACACAGTTGGGTGGATTACGAGGGTGAGAAAGTTAAAAGTCCGTCGCTCCGCCACCAGTTAACCGATAACTCGATCATTATCAACCAGGCCAAGTTTCGTGAAGGGTGTTTATTACGTAGATTGTCGACTGTCGTGTTGGAATCTGACATACTTGCGGTTGAATGTGTTAACTTTCGTCACGATTTAATGTTTATGAACATAAAACCTTCGTGTTAAGTTAGAACAGCTGTAACATTACAAACTAGTGGCTCAGACTTCAGCTGTAGACCTTGTGCCTGCTTTGTTTTGAAAATTTAATTAAATGTTTTCGGAAATTTAATAAAACCGACTCGACAAAAAGAATCTGTAAAATTATCGAACCTGCTCACAAAATTTCATCAGAATTGGTAATGCGACCTGTAGAGCAAACGGAATTCCGCCGGACATCCGAAAGCATTTTTGTCAAAGCTGAAACAGAAACTTTCGTTTCACTCGGTCAATAAATGTCACACGGATCTATTCTTAATAATAGCTAGGTCTGAAATTAGATTTTTCTCTACGATACTAGCGATTAATTATTTAATTTATACAGTTTTTTAGACTCAAAACTTGAGGCTCTATGCTTGCTATCGCTTGTTGACATTTAATTAAATCTTGGAAATTTTAACTATCTTATTCAGGAACCACTTAATATCATTAAACATAAATACTTATTACCCTTTACAATATTGTATACAAATAATCCATATAAAAGAAGTGCTAGGACCCTGGGTGAGACTCGTCACCCGACGGACCACCCTGCCTCGCTATCTCGGTGCGATCTCGCACAAAAACGTCACACCCCCGCTCTATTTGTCTTGTGTGGCCTTCATTTTACGCTTATCAAGATCTGTGAAATTGTTCGATGGAGAGTTAAGTACCCATACGTTTTTGATCGATCGAACTTCGCTGCACCCTTTTCGCGTTGGAAATTAGATTTACAAACCCTTTCCAGAACTAGACGGGACCTGTTTAAAGTTTTCCTCCGTTTCCTACTGTTCTTTATACGAAACTATAGTATAATTGGAAGTAAAAATAGAGCTGGTGATACACTTCAATCATACACTAAATTTAATTATTACTGGACTTTGCTAATGGTACCTATGTTCTAGGTTCGATTCACTATTGTTATTTAAAAACTAACTTTTGCTCGCAACTTCGTACGCGTGTTACCTTATTCAGTTTTTGAGGTTGACATCTATCGTCTCGTTTTAGCCAGTTTACATAAAGCCACCATAATTTATACACATAACTCTGCTTCATAAAACCCGTCCATTGGTGACAACCTCAGAGCATATGACAACCGTATTATTAGAATTAGAGTAAGAAAGTGACACACATTAAGTTCCCTCGACTGTACCTATCAGTAATCACTTTAAGGCCACTTCCTAACTTGGTGGGGCGGGATAGATATTTAGTAATTCGACGTGAGCTCACTGATGTTGCAAAGATTTCCTTACTTGACGGGATACTGAAACTTACATTTATGCAGTAGGAGTAGGCGCAGAAGTGGAGCAGTATACTGCCTTCGTATCGTCCCGCTTCCGCGCATCCCGCGCTATTCGGGAAACACTCATTTAAATGTAGGAGCCATTTAGGAGCGCAGTAAAAAGCGTCACTATCTCCACTGACATTTGACACTGACAGCTGACAGTTTTCTCATATCGTACCGTCTCCGCACCTACAAATCAGGAACTCGACTAAGGTGGTTGATGTACTTATCTTCTTATAGTTTACCTATGAAACATGTCTTATTATTAGATTATGTTAACAGCATAATTTACCCTAACCAACAACAAAACTCCTCTGAACACGTTCCTAATAGAGTAGCGTAAAACAGTTACGCAAAAAATGACATAAAAGGGAGTGAAGGACGTCCTAATACACCGGAATGACGGCTCAAGCCAGCCCATTGATTTATTGTGACGCAAACTGACGTGTGCCGTGTTCCCTTGGGGCTCAGGTAGGCAAAAAATGTTGGGGTGTTTGTTGACAACGCTGGTTCGTCATGGTGTACGATATGCCTCACTTAACGTTTTTCATAAAAATAATCGTGATTTTTACCGTAAATAAACATTCGTTATTGTATTGAGAGTTTTCCGTGCGTATTATAAAAGACGAAAATGAATTATAATATTTATAATTTTAATAATACGGAATACTAAACCTATGTATAAGAAAACTGAATCCTCTTATTATAATACTTAGTTGCTGTATTTACCATGAATAGGTGGATAAAACTACCTTTAGTACTCCGCTATCGGACAAAAATAATCGCATTTCACTGTTCAGACGGCTGAAACAGTTGAGCTCGTACTTTGCATATGCTGAAATAAAAACGGAATTGTTCGCCCATTTCGCCGCTTCCCAACTTTTTAAACGCGAGAACGTGTTCTTATTGTCTGTGAATAGCAATTTAGAGATATTTCTTTATTCAAATTTAGGCTAATGTTTAGTAGAGTTACACGAGCCTCAGTTCTTTAGACTTGCACATATACCTATTCTAGAAATGTCGTGTTGTTTTGAGTGCGTAGATTGTGTTTTATTTTTTTGGGTAGGTACATTAGTATTTAAAATTATAGGCAAGCATAGGCAAATGTGTAGAGTCACATACGCAATATATTTATTTAAGTAAGTACATCTTTATCTACGAATCGTCCTCTAGTACCATATATCACAAGCCTTATAGAGTTTACTGTGGGATGGGGCTCGTTGATTTGTGTATGACTGTACCATAGATTTATGATAATTAAATTGGGTTTACCATTTTATTCTACAGTATAAACTCCATATATATTTTTAGCCAGTCATGAAAAAGTCTTGAACTCCAATTTGAGGAATTAAAGATTAATGTGCCGATGGGTTTCACCATTCACCTCAACCGCCAGATCGTTCCGGCCCGAGCCCACACCGAGAACGCCCGCCGCGCGAATGTCAGTCCGTCTCATCAAATATGCATCGCCAAGCTGAAGCTTGTTGGTAATTGGCATTGAGGATGTATTGTAGCGTTTATAAACGACAGCTCCTACTCGAATGCTTGTTATTACGTAGATACATGCTTGAAAAGAGAAGAACATGCAATCATGGCGCAATAAAGTTAATTGAAACACTGATTTTTTTTCAGAAAGAAATATTTCAGTTTTTGGCGCTGGCAATGTCGTTATGAAGTGAATATCGATTAGGGAATTAAGCTGGTCAGTGTATATCATAACACAAAGTGCTCCCTTCAGAGTAGGCTTAAAACGGGAAACAAGTGAAAATATTTTTAGACCCTCATCAGACCGTCTGCGGTCGTCGGCGGGATCGTGTGATAAGAAGCACTTTTTCATAATACTTTATTCAGTACTCTGAGACTTGGCTCAGTGACAGAGTAATCGTCCATGTCAGAATAGAGGAGGGGGTGCTTATTAATGTTTAACCCTTTTGTATTCAGTCCCTGCGCCCGACAACCGACAACTCAGTGTCAATCCCGCCCGGCTTCGCGAACTCTTGCATGTTTAATGTTCATTAATTTGCCAGAATCAGTACACCCATTAGGACTTTGCTCCGCCGCTGTGGAACAAACAAACTTATTAGTTAAACGCGCGCTTAATATTCTATACTGTTTACTATACTAGGTGCGTCGAACTGGCGTCGAAGGAGATGACGTTTATCCAATCATATAAGACAAATGAATCAGTCTCAATGTCCATTGGGTAGGTGTGTTACGTATTTAAAATATAATCTGCGTGGAGCTCATCACTCGTAGAGAAACTAGAGAGTGTAAGTAACTGCTGAGCGCCGGGCGATACACAAGTAGATAGGTACTATTCTAATTCGCGACTTCCTAACCTTGAAGCTAAACCTCAATTTAGTATCCCATTTTATGTTGAATTCTATAATAGCCTGGGGTGCGATTACTTGTGAATATTTGTCAAGTTAATCCGTAAAGTGACCGTTGTGGTGCCGTAGTCCGGGTAATATATTCCGAACTAAAAGGTAAATAATCGCCGCCGCGGAATCGCTCTCTAGCGGCTCGGCCGAGCCAGTGCCCGGTCACTGCGGCCGGCTGGGACCAAGTCAACCATGAACTTATTCTAACAATATTACCTACTAGTGGCTCAGTGAGCTGTAGGTAGACCTCGCCAATTCCTTTTTTTGTAATTTCCAAAAAATGTGTGTATAATAATTATAATGCTCACAAAATTTCACCATAATCAGTTGAGAAAAGCGACCCTTAGAGAAGAACAGCTGGACTTACGAAAGGATTTTTGATATCAAGCTGAAACGGAGATGTTATATAACGTCAGGATTTTTGCGTGGAATTTTTATTTATTTAAGTAAAGGCGGCTATTGCTATTTCCATGTTATTACGTTCATTGAACATGTGTGGCCAATAGGGATGACTACGCAACGTTTTCGAGCGTGCGTATTTAGATCTGTCATTTTCCATGCTAAAAATCACAGTTAGACCTATGTAAGTACCTATAAACGTTTCACAACGTTACAGTAATGAACTAGCAGGTATCCAGGTAGTCGCTGACTAATTCCGAAGCATTAAATTCATCATACAATAAATAGGCATCCGTTCGGTTACTGCGGCTAAACAATAATATCACTGACGCTGTGCTAATGATTTAAGGTAATGGTAGATCACGAAAACGATAGACAAAAGAGCGCTAGTGAAGTTAGTGAGCGGCGCGGGGCGCGCGCCGCGCCGGCGCCCATTGGCCGCGCCCACGCCGTGGGAGGAAACGAAGAAAATCCCGAGCCAGTTTTTCTTGATCACGTTCGAAATTCTAAAATTTCGAAAAGCTTTTAGCGTCGTCTGTCATTTTAGCGTCTCGTCATTATTGTCGTATCTGTTTTGTTTCTGAATAAGAAATGTGAACGCGTAACGATTGATTGTTTGACTCTGAGAAAATGGATGGGTACGATCGTACGATGCCTACTAATACTAATATTAGGGTTGACTTTTAGTACAAATTACAAAACGTTTCCAATATTTCCATCTGTACAATAGCCATCGTGTCTTCATATTTTTTTCCATTTTGTGCGTAAAGTGGTTAAATGATTTCGATTACGCTCTACTTAATATTAATTGACTCTTAAACTTTTTTAGTTATTTACAGATAGACCTTTATATAATATTGAACTGCTGTCTTGTATGTTGAGTACATACCTACGTATTACTTTTTCTTTATATTTTAACGATCAGTGTAATGCTCATCTACACACCATATATATTAAAAATATTGAGTAAATGACATTTATAAAAAAGCACTTTGAAGAGTTAAAGTGCTTTTTTATTATGCTAGTAAAATTCATGTTTATGCCCTGAGAGCCAGTGATTGTTTTTGTATAGAACTTATTTGATTAACGCCTTGTCGTGCTGTATCTATTGAAGTGTCATCATTTGGCTTCATGTACCTATGACAGAAAGTATCCTGTTACCACTAAAGATTTACCTACCAGTGAATTTAAACAATTTACTTCTAAGGCTCGGTTTTATAAAGATCTGTTAGACCTTATGTCGGTTTGTTATGTCAAAAAATGTACTGAGTTACTGAAATTTGATCTGACATTTGGTCTAACGGATCTTTATAAAATCCGGCCTTTATAAAATAAGTATCATAAGCTTACTTTGGTTTCTCAAGTCGTTGATTGCCTGAACATTGGACATAGAATTTTTGTATTTTACTTTATTACCGGTTCCTTAAATCTTATTTCTGAACTAAAATAGAGTCAGTGTTGAACGGTTGTTTAGGTGTGGGTGCAGTGGAGGGGGGATCGTGTGGGCGGGTCGAGCGCTAGGCGGGGCGCAGGGTGCCGCGAGGTGCAGGGCGCTCGTCGCGACTCGCCCACCGGACCGCAGTTGTGCCGCACACGCCGCCGCCGCCGCCGGCCTTCGTGATCCCTAACATTATAAAAGACACGTCGGACGATTATCCTCGAATTGTCGAGCCACCTGTAACCAAGGTGCATGCCCTAAATGATTCCCGCTAATTAACCCGATCAGCGGCCACCCAAATAATTGCCGTGAAGGAAGCGCGCGCAGCCGCGACGAGCGCCCCGTCAATTAGTGGCACCTGGCCCGCACGCGCACGTTAATTCGCACTCGTGATAACCGTACCCGCAAAAAAGTCCGAAATAAACTGGAACCGATGCACCTGCGGCAATCTGTTCGGCCGCAGTCGCCTTGAGCCCGAAGCTCACGGGAGCGGAGCGAGTCCGACATGATCATGCTATTCAAAGGCAACAGCAGCAGGCTGGAGCACCTCATCGAGAAGATTCAGGCCAACAAGGAGAATCACGACGTCACGTCCGAAGACTTGAAAGGTGAGACACGCACTTTTATGTAAGTTAATGGATTGTTTTAATACTTGATGAAATATTCCCTCATTATATTACAATAAATGTATTGAAAATTATGTACGTACGTATTCATATTAAATTTGTGACTTGAATTCCTATGATTGACGTGATAAATAAATAGAATAGACAATTTGTTTAAGCAATGAATAAAAATGGTGAATTAATAATTAATCATTATTTCTAATTTCGCTTTTCGGATGTCTTTAAAAATATATAATGATAAATAGAAAAAAAATTGATTTGCTGTTGTCTTGATTTGCATCGTAGTACAAAAATGTGCGAAATTTCAATTGATTGCTTTGTAGGTGCCGCAATTTTCGTATCTACACCCAAGATCAAAAAACAAAGTGTAGGGGAAAGTCGGTAGGATTCGTACTCATGAATTATTTTTTAATTGTACATTAATTAATTGTACAAATTGATGTGTGAGTAGAAAAAATACTTTGATTTGGCAAAAACACATTTCATTGATTTCCCAAGAAGCCAGCAGCCGCACGGTCTTCCCTCTTCTCGAGTAGCTGCTACTGAGTGGTAGATAGGCATACAAATACGTACTTACGCATCAACGCATTAGATAGTGGAGATATTATGTATGCACCCGCTGTACGAATCCCATCCAGTTTCTATGCTCTTGACTTGAGCATATAAATAATTAATATGAGCTTCAGTAGAGAAAAAAAAATAAACCAGAGACTGCATGAGGATTGAGGACGTCATTATTTATTTATCTAATTATTAATTATTTACGCTTATGTATCTCAAGTTTGTTATAGAATATAGATATTTTTAGGTAGTAACTAATTGGTCCATAAAGTACAATTTTCTTTTTAAATATTTCTACTCGATATTTGTACTGGGTTGTAGTTTGGGCCGGACATATCCTCATTTTGAAATATCTGTCATTCTCGTTTTCAACCGACTTCAAAAAAACGAGCGGGTCTCAATTCACCTGTACGTTTTTTTTTCTTTGTTTGTTACACTGTTATTTCTGAAAAGATTTGGGAAATTATTTCTTTGTTTGAAAGCATATGGTCCCATTGTTCTCAAAGTTCACTTTTGAGAATGGGGACCATGAGAAATTGAGGGACGAACTCCTCAAAAATTCAAGGGAAACGTATAGCGATTTAAGTATTTTCGGCAACAAATCGAGCATTTACATTCAGAAAGTATTAGTATTTGGTGTACAGGAATTTACGAGTATAAAGAAGACCACGGATGGTCATCCTAAACTCCTAGTGTTTCATGGTTAGCGCTAAGATATTTCGATTAAGATACTGAAGCGAGTATGAAGAAGCCAATTTAAATGGTCCTGATGTAATGTTACTATCAACCTAATCTGGTAATTGATGCCGGAAGGTAGACAACGGAACTCCGTAATAAAACGGTGTAGCTTAGCCGTGTTTGAGCTTATTGTAATTATCATGAGATGCTCTCTGGTAATGACTCACTAAACAGTGTGACTGAAATTAAAACAAAATGAAAAATAAAAATCGGCTCCAAAAACATGGCTTGTCGGTGTTTTATGCTCTCGGCGTGGCTTGACGAAGGATTAAATTGAAGCCAGTTTTATTTTCAAGTGAAAGATATTATGATATATGTATATGGTGGTTGGTGGATTGTGGATTTATAACATATGGATTAGAATTGTACATTAGATACAATCTTTTTAAAGATATGGGACTACAAAGATGATTTTTTTTATCGCATAGTCCAAGAGCAAGCCATGAGAGTTTTATTGCTAAATTTGATTTTTACTGAAACTGTTTCAATAAAAAATAATTTGTATTTGTATATACTGAGGTTTATTTTTTTAGTCGATAAAGGCGGGTTGCGTCAATTTACGATAATAGACCTATCAAAGTCAAACTTTCCATACAATCAGATTATTAACCAACACTGATTAAGATTACAGACCGTTTAGTTGACCAAATTCAAAATCAAAACGGTCAAATTGAAACGTAATACCTACATTTCACATTCAAATTGGATTTCAATGTATTTGTGTCTCGCACCGCAGTCGTGGCATCTCTAAACTGGCAGAACGAGACCACGCAACAATTAGGAACGCAAAATGTATGTCCAAATGATCCCCAGATCATTTGCCCTGCGCCGCGCCCGCGCCGGTCACCACCTAAAACTCGTAGCAATTAAGAAACAGGTGGATTGGTTATTACTATGTATACCCTCTACAAAATCGTTCGCATCAGTAAGCTGCTCCCAAATTTGTACGCTAAAGTTTGTACGGGGCAAACTTTTTTAAATTAAATACTTGAAATTTCGTAAATAGACTCTGTTTAAATACAATATAATCAGTTTAAGAATAAGTTTTTTTTTTAATGAGAGACTAAACTTCGTATAAAAACTGTCTTGAAAATTCATCCTCTGAAGGGGTGAAAGGGGGTTGAAAGGTTGCATGGGTAACCTGATTATTTAAAAGTGAGTGAGTTCATGCTGGCGTGTACACTCTCAGTTAAAATATAAGAAAAAGTTATTTCTGCGTTTTTGAAAATTCGTCGCTTAAGAGTGTAAAAGAGGGGGTTGAATATTTGTGTGGAAAATGAGTAATAAGTTACAGACTAGAATTTAATTTATAGTAATATACCTATAGTATAGTAGATCAGATCATTAAAAACTAGACTACCCGTGCGAAGCCAGGGCGGGTCACTAGTACTCATTGGGATGCACATAAAAAAATGTAAGAATAAGAATCACCCATTTCGGGACGAGGTGTAGTCCCTCATTTCGAATAACGTGTTTACAAACTAATAATAATCGTCTTGCACTCTAATACAAAGACAATAGAATCGAGTTCAGATATTTATGGGCATCTTGTTCGCTCTGATTTATCTGACAGTAACTGTCCTTATATTTAAGTTTGAAATCATTAGGTACCTAATTGTATTTTCGAACAAACGAAATATAAAGGTTGTTCCGAGATATTCCATGAAAATTCGACGTGTAATCAATCACGCACACTTCAAGTCTTACTTATCCCACCAAAAACATTTTCATGTAAAATGTGGTCAAGATGAGACCATATTGCTCGTACTGTCATAAAGTTATCAAATCTCATGTAGAACCAAGCTTCTAAATTACAGACCATCAATTTAACTAGACGTCGCCTGTGTACGTACTTCGCGTGCCAAAACGTAGTCAAAACGTCAAACTTCTACGCAGTCTCGCTCAGTCCGCCTTGAACGGTCATTGCCGCGAGACGTCAACCGAAATACGTAAAAATGACTCGTTGTTCAGTATTGAGTTGTAGAAACTGTTCAGAAAATGCTGACCCAAATAATGGACATGTTTCCTGCCACAAATAAGTAAATTCCTTCTAAAATTATGTTTAATTCCAATTTACAATCATTTATTTTAGATTTGTCGTAGTTGTAATACGAAAAATAGTCTATTTGCGACAGATGTACGATTACTTCATGTTCATGATACATTACCTACTTTAGTAACAAAGTTATAGGGCCTGCCTATATTAAACGCGCAATGGAAATAAAACGATCGATCTTTAGCTTGTGTCGCTCGGCTTCTTGGTAAGGGAAAATTCTCATTCATCTGTCCAATGAAGCGAATAGTGATGTTCACCTTTCGATTCGTCACAGTTCTTATCGATTGTTGAAATCGAAGTATGGTAATGTTCACTTAGGTATTTTGTGACACATTATAATTATAAATTACAGGTTTCCAAGTAATCCATACATAAATGAGAAATGGATGGAAGCAACCGGGCAAAAAAACTGGTTTCCAACAAAACATAGCACAATTTGCTCCATACATTTCGATGATAGCAGCTTTAAACAAACAAAAAAATATATTCGACTGATTCCTGAAGCAATACCTACCATTGATGTACTGAAAAAATCAACAAGTGAAGCAGTTAGTAGATTGACATTGTAATCGATAGTATTGATTCCCTGGCATTGTTCTTAGAAACTTCATGTTTATTATTTCACAGTAAAGGTTAGACGTTCTAATTGTTGATTAGAACTAAAGATTCGATTTTTACAAAAAAGAAGCCTTTTCATTTAAAAAAGCCAGACAAGTATCGTTTTTCCTTTTATTGGTCGTCATGGTATTATTTTTACATGACCATATTTTTCGTGACCGATTTATCCGAGTCCGATTTATCGACTCGAGCTGCACGGCGCGGGCGATATATCGCCTTTGTATCGATTTCGCGGGGACAACGGAGATTCCACTAATATGCTCTCGTGACGTCACAGTAGGCAGCAAAAAATGACACGGTCGGTTCTCATACAGATTGAGGTGCTTAGGGCCTCTAGTTAAATTGATGCTCTGTGTTCTAAATCTACACGCCCTAACTTCATAAACTACAAGAACTATTGTATATAGCGAAACGGCCATCCCACAATTTTGATTAAGGTGTAGAGTTTGTGAAATTAGGGCTTGTAAGTTAGGGCGTGTACAGTTAGAAGCTTGGCTCTTCATGAAATCTGATAACTATTTGACAGTACGAGCGATGGTCTCGTCTTGGCAACATTTTACATAAAAAATATTTTGGCGGAATTTCACTTCTTTTTTACTGACGAAAGCCCGATATACACTTATATCCCCTAATTTCAGAGATTGAGGGCTGATTTTTTTCAAAAACCTTAAAACGTATTTTTTAATTTGTAATATGAAATCTGTTTCGTCGTGTGGGTATTCGTTCATAAATATTATAGGGTTTCTGTAACCATTTTTTGATTTAGATATCCGTTTGCGTAATACCACGCAAATTGGATTGGACAGGATTAAAGTGATAATTTTTATTATGGTCAAGTGTCCGCCCCCTCTAAACAGTGGGTACAGGGCGACTGAAAAAAACCTTGTTGACAGTAGTATATTATAATGAATTTAAAAGGAAAGCTATGAAGAGTAAGCATGAATAGTAGCAATGTGCTAGTTAATGAGTAACAACTGCACTTGAAATGTACTTAGAAAAGCAAACTTTCGTACGATTCCCATTGATTACTTAGATGGGTACTTACCAATTTTGTTTGACACAACTAATAACACTATCTAAGTAATCAATATATAAGCTTGCAACTTTTAAGTCCGTGTAATGTAACGGGTGTACAACTACGGAACCCTACATTGCGCATGGCCCGACACGCACTTGGGCGATTTTTAATTAATACAAGTAGTTTGGTACTTTATCTACGCATGCCAAAAGCAGATACTTAAAATTTAGATGGTACTGGAGGGATAGTCATAATAATTTACATAAAAAATTGCATAACGGGTTCAAATTATTTTATTCCACGGACAGAATGACAAAAACGTCGAAAAATCGATAGGTTTCGTTTTCTAACTTTTATACAGAAAAGTTATACACTGTAGAGACATAATGTGTGTAAAATATTTATGTACTTACATGAAATAAATCACAACAATAAACCAATAATTACGAATTTCTTCTAACTAGCTTTATATATCAGTAGTAGATCCTGTATAGGTTTTTTTTCTTTATATTTATGTAGCTGTATATCGTGCGTAAAGTTGCATTTTACTTTTCCAATTTTTTAAAATTTATTGTTGGTTCAAGCCATACAATCCAACCTCTTCAAGTTTAGGTTCAATCAGTTTACTTTTTTATTTAATAAAGCATTTGGTATTAAAACTTTACTTTTATTATATTCAAAACATTAAAATTGCATATTAAACAAGTTAGAGGGTTATTAAATACTAAAAAATCTAAAACTGTTCTCAAAAAGTTGTGTTTGAGTAGACCAATGACCGGAAACGAGTATTATACGAGACCTCCAATTAATAGACTATTATCAAGGACCATATACAATTGTATATGGTCCTTGCTATTATTATGCAAGACCGCCGCGCCGGAAGAATTAACGCTTTTTTTTTCGCCAAAACATACATTTATTTACAAATAAACCAAATATAAGTTCATTATAATATAAAAATAATTGTTTTTTCATGTTTAAATGTAATTAAACTACCATGTGACATAAAACCTCTCTCATAGTAGTTTTTGATTTGGGTGAATGCTGATAACCATAGCATGTTGAAAACAGTCTATCATTTAATAATATCATTTACTTGATAAAAGAGATATCACAAAATGTATCACTGTGGGCTTTGCACGTACCTGGTCTACATCTGGCGTAGTTTACCTACATACCTGCATTTTATTTAACAATGGTATAAATCGCACATATCACAAATATATTATTAAAACAATACGTCATTACAAAATTAATTCGTGAAATTATGAATGAAAGAGGCGGGAATTAAAAAGTCGGTTTAACTTTTAACTGATAAGACTTTTTTCAACATGCCATCAAATCAAAAACTATTTTGGGAGAAGTTTTATGTCTTATGGTAGTTTAATTTCATTTAACTATGAAAAAAATATTATTAAAAGTTAACCCGCATCTTTCATTAATTTTGTAATAACGTATTGTTTTAATAATATTTTTGTGATATGTGCGATTTACACGATTGTTAAATAAAATGTAGGTAAGTAGGTAAACTTCGCCAGATGTAGACCTGGTACGTGCGAAGCCCACAATGACACATTTTGTTATGTCTCTTTTATCAATTAAGGTAACAGAAATGCATTACATACATCCATCCATTACAGAAACGTATCATCAAAGTCCATTCGATGAGTTTTTCACGAAAAAGTTACAAACATCCACACAAAGTACCGAGTAATTTACCGATGTAAATGAGAAAATCTCAGATAGCCAAGACAGCGGCTATGATAGCTAGTTTAAGGTTATTCGGAGTGTTACACTTCTTCATTAGACAACAGGAACGATCATTGTTACATAAAGAGCAATAACGGCAAATGGTCCGGCGAGCGATCGGCGTTGATTGCGCAGGCGCCGGTCGAGGTGTCTCAGACGGCGCAATTAGGATGTGCGCTTCCGCCGCCCACCGCACCGGCGGCGCCACTCGCTGAGGATCGCTGCACCACTTCTACTGTTAATTATCCTGACGCCGACACGATACTCCTACCACATCACGCTGACGAACCGTAGGTACTTGCTAAAGAAGTGGTCCTTCGATGTTCCAAGGAAGATTTTTGTAACTATTTTGCGGAGTTTAGATGGTTGGTTACTGATGATATTTCCGTTAGTTAGCCAGATCATTCGATTTGATAAATTGAAAAGTTTCAACAAGCTATACTTTAATCTTGATCTTGTACACTAATCATGGAATTACATACAAAACGTATTAATTTAACCCTTAAATTATATTCAGTGTCGTATTGTATGAGGTTCCTTTTTTGAGCTTGATAAAACAATGGATCCCGGGTACCGACGTATTCGCTAACATTCAAATATCAATAAAATGATTACATTAAGGTTAATAATCTTTGGGTAATTTCATTTGCAACAATGGAAAATGACCATTTCAGCAATGAAATTAAAGAAAATTATGATACCATTTGAAATGCAATTTGCTCGTAAAATAGGACTTACGAATGTCAATAGGTACGTACAAAAATAGCATCTCTAGGTCACACGGTTAAGATGGAACATCTTGATAAAATGCGAAGAAAAACCGGTGTTGCACCTACTGCGTTGCCTACGTTATCGCGAACTGTATCGTAACATAAAATGGTTTTTAAAGCAAGAGCTTAAATACTGGCCTTAAATGTCACGGGTGATCTCATGAACATCTTTTTTTCTTTTCCTAGGAATTCATTCGTTGCCGGCATTAGTAGTTACTGTTTGATGAGTGTGAAGAACACGTTACGTATGATGAGACTTGTTAAGAATTGCAAGCGTCCATAGGTTACGGTTTTTGCCTACCATCATCAAGTTCGCCCCATTTACCACCGCCGTGGTATGAAACAGGTAATAATCCGTACTAATCTGTATACTATTATTATAAACGCAAAAGTAACTGTCTGTCTGTTACATTTTCACGCTTAAACCGCTGAACGGTTCTAAGTAAACGAGATTTGGCATGGAGAGAGAGATCATACACCGGAAAGAACATAAGAGTTGTTTCTTATTCCGAAAATAGTTTGTTTAGGGAGTGAAAAGCGGGTAATAGTACAAACTTACTTTGTATGGGAGGGTGATCATTTAGCCTGTGCATAAAATAATGTAATAAATAGTAATTATTTTTATAAGGCAATAACGAGTTCTACGCGGGCGAACTCGCAGGAAAAAGCTAGTGTAGATATAATTTAACAACCTACTGTCAGCTGTGGCACGTTTGTGCTCCTCTGTTAACTTTTTCATAGAATAATTTTAAAAAACATAGATACCTATTTTGCTATTGTGATTATTTGTGGATTGGAGACTAAACTGTGTGTGACTGTGATGCAATATCAGTTATTGACGGGGGAATTACCACGTTGATTGTTATTATATGACTAATGACATTATTTTTTCCGAGGGGCACAATATCTTTATTCGTTGTTAATAATACGGTGAACTGTCTTGTCAGTTTGGCGAGTTAAATTGAAATTGGAAACTTTATGTACCTTTTTGAAAAAAAAGAAAAAAAAAATGATTACCTAGGTAAGAAATTGTGATATATCAGTTAAGTACTTATTAACGCACTCGTATCTATCTATCACAGAAAAGTTAGAATAAGTTTTAAACAACATTACTGGTAACCGTATAAAATAAATCCTTTTGTGCAATTAAGTGTACGTCGAAATACAGCAGCCGTAAATGGGCCTGCGAACGTCTAAATTCAATTGTTATCATTTTGGCCATTAGGCGCTGCCGTTACCGCGTCCGGGGCGTCGTGGGAACAGATGGATATTAATAGTCCTTGTTACTGAGAAGGGAGAGTTTGCACTGCAAAATGGACTCTTAGCTTAGACAAATTTATACATAGGGATTGGTCGTTTTGTAAGAAATGGTGCGTGCTCTACATGCCTATTCAAAATATTAGGTTCATATTTCAAATGTATCAAAACAAGTACCTACCTTCCTACCTATTAATAAGTAGATGTTTTAACTTAGCATGATTTCTATATTAAGGTTCGGCTTTATAAACATCTGTTGGACGTTATGTCATATACTTCAAAGTAAAAAAACTACCGCAATGCAAACACACAAAAGTAGTAGTCAGGAATAAGAGTAATCTGTAAGTTAGTATAATGTTAACAAATACAAAGGACAACTATTTGCGACAATAAATATGGACATAAACTGAATTTACAAGTCTACTCCGTATTTAGCACTGCTGGGGTAATTTTTGTATGCGTTACTTGTAACTTGTAGTCTGTTTAGCTTCTTTTTGGTTGGAAGCGGGAGCCTCGCCCGGGGCCCGGCCGACATTACTCATCATTTGCGGTGATACCGCTCGTCATTGCGGCCCATTCAATTTGTTTATATTTCACGCCACTCGAGGTGCTCCCGGAGATATATCGCCTTTAACGCTGAAATGTGGGGCTTTCTCGATATTTATGATGGCTTTATCTGAGCCTAGAGCTACGCTGTCTGCCTTAATGTACTTTACAGCGCCTGTAAAAGCGTCTCAGCTGTCATTTACTGTTTATTATTTGACTAGCTACGTTTTTTGAAGAATTCTTTTTAAAGTAATACCTCCCTTACTTGCCTTTTTTATAAATACTAAATAATATGTAGGTATAAATTAACAAGCAATGTTTCTAAATGTAACATAACAATAATAATAATTAGGTATCAGAGTAATTCTGGATCTCTTAGAAGTAATCGTCATTAATTATTCGAAAGAATATTATTTAAAGTACGTCTACATTATCTAATAAAATATAAAACCTCAAACATATCTCCCAATAAGGATTGTCACTAATACTTAAAACAGAGAATATAATAATAGAAATGTCAGGTAATTAAAAATTCATTAAGTAGGTATATTTAGGGCCTCACACGCCATGACTTCATATCAAGTCGATGTAAAGCAACCTAAGTACGTGCTTGTCAAGTAAGGTGCTTGTCAAGTAATCTAATTTTTGTATTCCTTGTCGTACAGAGGCACTGGGCAGCGTTGGCAGCACGGCGGGCAGCTCGTGGCCGTCGTCGACGCCCGAGCCGTCGCCCTCGCCGACAACGGACGCCGCCGAGCCGGCCGACGCGGACGCCGAGCCGCCCTTCACCCTCGGCGCTACCGAGCACACGCCCTACCAGTGCCAGTTCTGCGACAAGGCCTTCCCTAGGCTGTCGTATCTCAAGAAGCATGAACAGGTAAGCGTCGATCTAGATGCTGATGTACTATCAATAGTATCAATACTGTTCTGTCCATTAGGAGACAAAGCGACACGCACGCTACATCTTCTACCCGTCTGACCAGACGGCGGGTGGCTCCGATCCAGATATTTAACCGGCCCATCCCCTGGGCCAAAGTTTAGTAAAATGTCACTTAGAAATAATCTGACACTCTACAAATCTTGTGTTCGTCCAATCATGTCTTATGCAAGTGTAGCTTTTGCTCAAGTGCCTATGACATCGCTCAAGCCGCTTCAGGTTATTCAGAATCATTTTCTCAGTAGGCGACTGGTGCCACGTCGTACCAGTCGAAGCTCAGTCTGCACCACCACATAGGGATGTATGGTTTCTTTAAGCAGACTCCCAGACGTTATTTTGGCAACGCTTCCCATCATAGGAATTCGTTAGTTAGGAAGGCTGTCGATTTCGTTCCCATCCCTCCTCCCTCTGTCGTAACTCGGCGATCACTAATTAGGGGCTGCACGGTCCGGCGTCCTAGGAACACACTCACGGACGGGCCATCGAAAGATGGAACGCTGCGCTTATGGCGTCCAACTCAGACACGATAGGCATTCCCGCTGGCGGGGACCCTATTCGTCCCGCCGAACACCGGGTAGAGTCAGTCCGACCCAGGTAGCTGAGTTTCTTGCTGGACTCTTCTCAGCTAGGCTAGGTTTAGTAAACCAGCGACAAAACTCCCAGTAGCTCGATTCCACTGACACCTCAGATTCTGTTGAAACCGCTCAACCAATCTCACTGGAGAGCAAACTCTTAGAGTATTCCTATGTTCCAAACCACACGAGTAGTCGTATCGGAGTTTTTCGGTTTAAAGAATCTTTATTGTCTAAAGAAATTTTACATAACTTCACTTTTAAGACAATTTGTAACAATATATTATATGTATTATATTTTAAGGTTAGCAGTAAGCAAGCATGCGGACTTATGTCAGGGTTAGTTGACTTATATTATTAATCCTATTTTAAATTGGATACCTTATTTAGCAGCCCTTAGAGGGATGATTATTTTTTTATTATTATTATTATTTTTTTTATTATTTATGTTTTGAACGCAAATCATGACGAAGACAAGTACAGTGATATTTGCATGTTAAATATATTTCATAAAATATTCTCTTGTATGAATGTTCTCAATTTTGTTTTAAATTTACTGTTACTTTTAATATCTTTAATGATTTTTGGCAGGCTATTATAAAGTTTTGCACCATCATACATCAAGTTCCGAGTTCGATATTTTGTCCTCGGGAATCGTAAAGTTAAGTTATCGGCATTTCTAAGTTTCATTTTTTGGTGTTTACTATTTTCACTAAATGCTATTTCCGACGGATTTTTCCCATGGATTTTCCCCAGGCTACTTTCCAACCGCGCACTCCTATCGCTTTATTGGGCCCGGCCTATAAAGCCACAGTCAGGATAACAAAAAAACTTTACAAGATAGAAATGCCTGTGGATTAAATAGGTATCAGTGCAGTGGTTCACGAGGTTAAGGAACGTTGCCTAGCCTGTTGACTTGACTAAACCTGGGTCTAGTTTCCCTTCTGGGTTGTTAAGATCAGATGCCAAAGTAATTGGTATTTAATACTCGTTGATATAAAAATATAACCATAATACTTACCTAAAAGTTATAATCTTATAATACACCTAATATATCGCAATAGAGATGAAATTTAAAACCGCGCAATGGGTTTGTCCCCAGTGTCTTTCGCTATAACAAACCTAGCGGGCGGGTTGAACAATGCCGCCATTAAATCCATCATATCTATGAATTCACAGTCCAGTTTCACCATGCAACCACCGCGCTTCATTAGCAAGTAGATACCCAAAACGGCCCATTTACAGAGCGGGTGCGTAGATATGTATCTCAGCCGCCTTGCACCGAGCTGAGCTGAGGTCTGTGACGTGAGGGCCATTACGCCGGCCGTACATCTCGGTCCCTTTGTGCGCGCCGCTCGCCCGCGATCTCGCTGCGTTACGATTACAACACACACCGCGACAGATCTAGCTGAGATAGGACAAATAGAAACGTCACTTTACATGCCGCCGCTCCCCAATCCGCCTACATCAGGATACAGATCGCTCTCAAACACGTAATGCGACAAAAATAACACCTTGCTGTGATTTAACTACAGAAATTTCAAATAAATCGGATAGGTTTAATGATTGCTTAAGTTGGTAAAGGATTTCATTAGATTATCAGAAGAAATTCAGTCGCCGTTGCGTCTCGGCTGATATAGATCAGTGCATGCGCAGACGCAAACTTGTATCTTGGCCGTGGTCGCCGACAAATGTATCGGGCGATGATCGCGTCGGGCTCGCGCGCGACAGAGCGGTGACGGCCGGAAATAGGCTTGCGATAACAACTCCCTAGTCTGCGCGCCACACCTTTATCATCGCAACGTAGCTTGGGAAAGGCGTTCATTAAAAATAAATCAATTGGCAGTCCACACGAGGCCATTCGTTTCTCGCTCGATGCGCCTCCGGGGAAATCGTAAAACTGTACAGGAGAGTGCGTTAGGAATTACTTGAAACTGTTCTCGGCTGTCCGAGTTAATTAAGACGTCTGATATGTATTGTATTTGATAGAGGTTGATCAGTCGGAGCGCAATCTCGCGGTAATAAAGTAGTCTGCGCAGACGGCGGTGTCTGCGGTGGTGCATGCGCGACGGCATCACACCCACTATGCCACTGGCGTAGCCGAGTTGTCTTATTGCGATTCCCCGTACCAATTAAGTTAATCGGTATTACTTTGCATTTATCCGGTTATCCTTTCCCCGAGCTAATGACTGATCGATGAGCGGTGTCCATGTATTATATTATATACCTACTATATATTTAGTTATATACCTACGACTGTCCATTGGTTGTATCTCTCTTCGGTATCATTCTTCCTAATTACCTACTTGTGTTTCTCTCGGACCTCGTTAAGCTCTAACTTGTAGTGAAACGCGTTTAAGTAAAAAACTGGCCATTATGATACACATCAACAGTAAATCTGTTGTCTAACATGCCTATCGCTGACTATTTTTAGGCTGTAGGCGCGCCGAGCAGTGGTGCTGACCCGGGGGCACCCGCGCGCCGTGAACCGCCGCTGTCGTTACACCTGTGAAAGTCACTCGGTAGCCGCCTAGTACCCATTCCACGGTTTTTATTGACCATCAACATCCCCACAAACTTGTTTTGAACGTTCTTGGTGATCTTTACTTGGAAATATTCGTCGCGCGCTCTCACGGTGCTACGGTAATAATAACCCCGTGATGTTATTCGCGTGTCTTTTCACCATAAACAGAGGTGGTGTTATGGCGAGAACGCGGGGCGGCCAGCAGGGCTCCGCGCACCCAGCGCCGGCTCCCGCGGCGCGGCCTGCACTCTGGTTATTGACTGCTCGCACGAAGCTCAATGGAAGATGAACTGCGCAAGGTGTTGCGTCTGGTTCGCCCCAGCGTGAATCAATATTATAGGTTTTCTATCCCGCGATAATCGCATTCGCCGTAGGATACGGTATGCTAATCACGTTACTTATATCATTTATTCCGGTCCCATTACTTACAATTATTCTAAATGAAACAACAATTATATTCTACATCTGTTAGGTACAAATTTCTTTTTGTAGTGAAATAATTGTGTTTAAAGGGCCAACTAGGATGTTAACGGTGTAAAATATGAGAAGGCATTAGCCACAAGAAATTTATAAAATAATGCCTGCATTCCTTGAGAAACTGACGGAAAATTGTCTTTGGATTAATGATGATATTAACAGAGATTAAGCAGTCTGTAGCTTCAAGATATCACAAAGTTGTCACTATTTTCAACATAATTATCATACGCAAAACAAATAATCCACTTTATCTAAAATTTGAAAGTAGGTACATATTGATAATGACCATTGACCAGGGCTGCTACTGCGAACGGCATTCGAGATTTTCCCTCTCTGTCGCATTTATGTGCAAACTTGCAAGTGCGACAGAGAGGGAAACTTCGTTTGTGGTTCGCGGTAGCACACCTGTATCATAACGAAGTTAGTATAGACGCGTGGGCTACGGACATGGGCGCTAGTGGCCGCGATTTATCGCTTGCGGACGATTGGATTTATTAATTCTGTCGGCGCAGGATTGCTCCAATTAAGCGCGGGGAGTAAACATGCCGCTGTCATGTTTATGCGTTGTAGTTCTGCCGCAGTACTAGTTAAAGGACCAGCAAGCACGGAAACAAAGTACTAACTGACTACTGAGATGAGTTAGGTAGGTTACCTTAATAACATACCAAATATTTTAGGCGTATAAGAATAGATCACATTTTTGAATTTCTTAGTACCTATACTAAACGTGAACCGATGGAGACAAATGCATACCTTGATATTAATACTTCGTTATCCGGGCGTTGTTACTCCCCATCTAAGAAGAACTATATACGTCACCAAGTATAACTGGCAATTTCTGTGCCAAAACACAGTGGTTTGGCAGAAGTATTTTGTAAATTAATTGTAAGCAGGTCTCCTGAAAAAAACCTTCCTCTCTTATTACTCATACGCTGTTGCCAGTTTAGGCTTGTAAGTTGTAGCTTGATGAAACGAGCCACATATAACTTTTATTTCTTCTGAATATGTACCTATGGCTAAAAATACTATTGAAATAGAATGCCGGAGTATCCTCTAAATGTAAACTTTAATATTATATTAAATGTCGATTTGTAAGGCTTAGAAATAAAAATAAGGCAAAATAATAATTACTTACAGACTTTGTCACGCCAAACTGCAGATCACTATTTACTGGTTGTAACGTTTCTACCGTGGCCGTGGGGGACAGTGGTGAGACTGATGACTGGTGAGACGCACCGCGCCCGCTGACTTGCGACTCCAGAGGTTTAGGGGTATTCTGTGTACTAGGTACATTTAAGAGATTTGCAAATGGAATATGACGATAATTTCAGAATTTAGATATACAACTCTTTAATAAGTATACTTGTCAATACAATAGGCATAATTAAACTGCTTACAAAGTAACAAATAAAATGTTACTTTTCCGATATTGTACTTAGTTTAATTATTAACCGTATTTTAACGTTTATTGTAGGATATTACCGAATGTGGATGATTCCTAATGTATGTGAAGTAAACTAATAATTATAAACGTAAAAGTTAAATTCATAAACTACTGAACGGATATATTTCTATGAAACTTTCCAATATTGTAGCTAAGACATCAGAATAACATATAGGCTATAGCTTATTTCAAAATTCATCCCCTTTGGAGGTTAAAGGGAGCGAAATTTTTGTATGGGAAACAAAATTATTTATAAGAAAGAAACTTGAAATTTCCTTAATAAATTGAAGAAAACAGTTTTCAGCGTTTTTCAAATTTCGCTCTCTGAAGGGGTGAAAAGGGTATTGAAAGTTTGTATGGGGCGCATTTTTTATGCGAGAAATTTGAAACTTTTTTATAGACCCAGCATATT
Source organism: Epiblema foenella (assembly GCA_963556455.1). Lineage (NCBI taxonomy): Eukaryota > Metazoa > Arthropoda > Insecta > Lepidoptera > Tortricidae > Epiblema > Epiblema foenella. The sequence continues at coordinate 15,936,930 of OY747102.1, forward strand.
AAAGGGGGTTGAGAGTTTGTTACGGCAATCTTATTTTTTTAAGTGAGTAACTTCATACTAAGCGGCTAAACTCTCAGTTAAAATATAAGCAAAGAAATTTCAGTAAATTCATCCTTTAAGGGTGTAAAAAGAGGGTTGAATGTTTGTATGGAAAACGAGTAATTTTCAATAGAGAAATTTACCAAAAAAACTGGACTACCCGTGCGAAGCCGGGGCGGGTCGCTAGTTTTAGATATGTGTGAATTAAAGGCATTAAAATCTCATTTAAAATCTCACTTTGCCATTGAATATGAATGCTGAATGGAAATTCTTGCATATACCTAACGTGTCTTGTTGACGATGATTAGAGAACGTAAGTAGTCAAATAACTAATTATCAATTAAAGTGTCGAAAATAATTTCAGTTATCAACGGATTGTACCGCTGTAGTTAATTAGTATTTTATTCAACTGTTATAAGAAGGGTATAAAAACGCGAGTACTGGGTTGCGATGTGAGACTTGGCGAAGCCTTGGTAAAGAAATCACGAGTCTTTTTATACCAGTTATACACCGTTGCATACAATACTTTTTCTAGGACTCGTTTCAAATAAAAAGTAAGTATCTTTCTGACTTTTTATGCGCCATATTTTCTCTTATAGTAATTGTGCAACTTACCTACGCAATTTTTTCAGGAATGCTGTAACTTTCCTCCTGGATTTAATAAGATAAAAGAATCAATGTACACCTACACAGTTTCTTGACGAATCTTAATAAATTCATTTTATGTAAACAACATAATCGTTTATCAGCTTTAATGTCAATTAGAAATTTGGTGGAAAATCAAAAATATGACACTTTGTTTATGGTTCGTTTTTTTCTAATTTGCTGTACTTGGCATCCAACCTAAACTGAATTCGAATCAGAATCGAATCTGAACTGTTTGTTTTCATAAATATATCCGAAAATAGATAATACTTCTTACATAATACTTTTTAACTGTTTATTACATATATATTACATTCGATTTCATCTATTTAGTAAAAATATAATCAATTCTATTCTATTCCAGCTATTCAGGAGTGGAAAAACAATTATATTATAAGTATTCGTTAAGTGTGAAAGTAAACCTTCGTTGCCTCTAAAGTGGCCTAGAAGTCAACTCTTTATTATATAATGTGAAACTTTTGGATGGAACTCATCTAATGGCGGATTTATACCAAACAAAATAAACGCATTTTGGCAACAACTGTAAATCGCGTAAGAATGCGACTTCATTAATTATATCCTCACTTATAATTAATTACCTACTTACTAACGTTACAGTTCTAGGAATGTCAGTGCGCATGTGTTTGAACACGGCGCGTGAGTCACTCGCTGGCACTGGCTAACTTCAATCACATAGATACAATAATTGAAAGAGAACAAATCAGGGAAGCATATATTTTCACATCGATATAATTAACGCATAAATTACCGAAAAATTCAAATTGTATTATTATATTAGGTGGCGTGATATACGCCTACTTTTCCCGTTAAGCAAATTTCGGACAAATCCGTTGATGTAATAAAACCACGTAAAACACAACAAATTTATAGCATCACTAAGTGATATGGGATAAATCGTTAATACCTGACCACTTAAGATTACTAACCATCAGTTTTGGGCGCTGATGCCACTATTGAAACACTTCGACGACGCATCAGTTATCTATCAGTTCTGCATCTACCTTAGTCATTTTGGTTCTACCAATTCTAAATAAGATTACCTAGTACTTAAACATCGAAATATAATAAGTATAGAAGGGTAACGTCATACAAAACTGACGTAGAAATGTGACCGATTTCCCACGTTGTTAAAACTAAAATGGCTTATGTTTCATTGACCAATCCAATATTCAGATCAGTTTAAGCAGACCTCATTTTCACAAAGGTTTTATGCCACTTCACCAATAAGACAAGTTTTACTTGCTGTGACTGGTTAGAATATATTTGACATATGATTTTTATTTGTAAGTAATTTGTCGAAATCAGGCGTCTAGAACTTGATTTAAAACGCCTACTTTCGACGTGGATGGGGTAATAGAGAATGATAGAATCATGTATCAATTTATTGAATATATATTTTTTAACGTGTTCTAGAATATGATGTTAAGTAAATATTAATAGTTATATAATGAATAACAAAGAAATCAGTACCTAGATCCACTGCTGGACACTATTTCCTAAAAATATATCATAAAGATGGAGTCTCTATTGCCCCGAATACAGGGGAACGCGACGAGTCATGATACTCATGATCGTGTTCATATCGAACGTGAAGCATTTGTTCCTCACTACCAAGTATATGACGAATCATTCCAGTCTAAGCCTTTCTAACTATATCAGGTCTCGAGGTACACGATCACTTTAGGTCTGCCAGTTCTTGAAATACTTAACTAAAGATAAAATCAACTCTCTAAAGATACGACTGGTCTCTGCTCTTTTGATTTTAACCTCAACGAAATAATTGAGTATTTTAATATGCTAATGAAATATTTAACTCGGTTTAGGCCCGTAAGTCATGATTGGCCAAAATTGAATCAAAACACATATTACCAGAATAAATGTGACTTTACTTTCATTTTTATTCTGTACCCATGAAAGAACGTGTGGAAGGTATATATAAAAAATGCAAATCATTTCAGACAAATGTAAACATATTGAAAACATACCGAAATGATTTGACCGATATGAATTGCTTTCTTATGAGCGAGGAGAGGCGAGGTGATGCGAGGTTACTATTTTAAACGTTGACGTTCTTGCCTGTAAAAATCAACCTTCACTTCGTTTTTTGAACACCAATTCCTCGTTCTGCTCTTCTTAAGAAGTTTATTAATTAATTTAATTATTTTATGTTGACAGAGTGCACAGATATTTTTATATTCCACTCTTTTTTTCTGAAACACATATTGCTTAACATCAACCATCACTCTAAAGTATGGGATTAGTGTAATTGGAACAACTAAACAATAAAAAGAAATATGTTCCTGATTGCCATCCTTGTGGCTCCTGCGCTAAATAAAGGTGCTAATCGATACTTATATATTGAGAACCAGCGCCGGAAACCATTAAAATGTTATTGTTTTCGTTTGACACCATGTCAACTTTTCAACTCAAGGTCGGATAGCCCACAGGATAACCGACTGAATTGCGATCCGGCACTGAAACGTCACTGAAAGCTTAAGCTCCGCCTTCGGCACTAGATTTTGTGGCACCAGTTTTGAGCGACAGTTATGCTTCCATACTTATTACATTTCAATGCTAGTAAATTATTAAATTAGGTAAAAATTATTAATTTCAGAAAAAGGAATTCCCATTCTATCTTGAAGCACAAATGCTTAGATACAGCCTTAACAGATTAATGCGATGTTCGTAGAATCTTTGGTAACGTACTGCGGTGCGGTAGGTAGGTTATCTATATGTGTAACTACACATAGGCGTCCAAAATGATTCGAATCTGACATGCCGCTCGGAGTGACAGTTAAGGGGATGCCTCGATTCGGTCAGCCACGCCCCTCATGAAAGAGACACGCTTATGTCTTTTGCGCACGTCAAAACAGGATACAACACTCTTCGGGAATGGGTTTTTAGATAAATATCGATAAATATTTGACTGGGTGCAGTTTTATTAAATTTCTTCTCGACAGAGTTTAGATGAGGTAAAATACCATCATTTTAACTTAATTGTGTCGTTTAATAATGCATTGTTTTAGTAGGTTAAGTAAAAAAAGGAAAATAAAGACTCAACTTGGATTTTTTTTCTATACAGAAATTTTTAAGCAGTCATATCTCGGCTATTGTCAGAAACACATGATATAGTCAAGAATCATATATCTGAAAATTGATCCTTTTTGTTTCCTAGTCTGAGCAGAACAGCGTTTCAAAGAACGCAATATTTCTCGTTGCACGGTTGTAATAGGTACATGAGTTTTCACCGTGTAGTAAAATACAGGTTATAATCGAATTCCCATCTAATTAAGTACCTAATGAAATTTAGATAAATTTGGTTAGGGAAATCTAATTTAAACTTTAACCGTTGACATAGGTCCAATAAAAGGGTAGCTAGCTGCGTAGTTAGATTACCTGATGTACGGTGTCCGCTAATGATTAAATTAAGATCGATAGCTTCCCATAGATCCTGTCACAGTTGTCGCTTGAGTTTATCGGCCCTAAGTCAAGAACATTTGTGTTGAAATATGCAATGTGATGTGAGATACCTATGGTTAGATTTGATGAACACTTGGCCCGTATTTCGCCGACTTGACAATTATCTCCTGGCAATGTCAATTCGACGAACATTGTTGGTTGGGTCGACAAGTATGCTACCGCCGACCACCATACGGGCGCAAAACATAGTAGGAGACAAGCGTCCATTTTAAGATTTGTCATTTTTAGATGAAAATTTGGTAAAATAGGGACCTGATGTTATTTAAAGGGGGTATTCACAGTCATGGAGTCGATAGAGCAAGAAGTAGCTTTCTTGTTAACGGCGGCGGAAGCGCCATCACTTAGTTCAATTAGGTCCTTGAACCGGACAGCGTCCATAATTGCTATTAGATTATAGGCACTAAAATCTCTGCTCATTATAGTTCTAGTTTTTAAACTTATTTGTGAATAAGTAGACATAATCTTAATGATCGATGATTACCTACACAATTGGGGCGGGTTGCACCAAATCGTCTGTAATCGTAAGTATTGTTCGTTAAAATCTAACCCCCTTATTCATAAACATTCATCAAACCTACTTACTAGCTAAAATGCCGTTAATCTTTATCTGTCACTTTGACCTTTGTATTTGTGGGAAAGGAACAAAACGTTTTCGTTAGCAGAGGTTCGTTAATATTTATGAATAAGGGAGTAGTTGTATGGAAAGCTTGACAAGGTTCTAAGGGGTGACAGCTGCCGGCGCCATATTTAACGTTGATTAGTTTGTAGGTCGTAAGTTGGTGCAACTTGCCCTTACACAGAAGTTAAATTCGTCATTCTGTATCGGTAGTTATAATATAAATAACAAAAAAAAAGTCGTAGAGGCCACCAGTGAGTATAGTGACCAGTTACGGTACAAATAATGCCTGCTCGTGTAAGGTGCTAAAAACACATAACAATATAAATTGAAGTAACCCAGTGCTTGTTACTTTATATTACATTAGTACTAACAAGAGTTATCATTGCTGGCGTCATAACCCATAATCAAGTGCGTGCGAGGTGCAGGTTGTTTCGCGTCTACCTGCGCACGCGGCGCTAACGAATTGAGATGTGGCGCTAATGGCCCGACCGCCAGCCCTGTGGTAATTGAGGGTGCACGAGACCGCAAACCCTTCTAAGCAAACAATAGATTTATTTCGAAAAGATCTAATACTTGTCCATGGATTTCTTGCGACCGATTAGGATCCTTGGGTTTTGGGTTGCATAAAAGATAATTTAATGCACCTGTTTAGCAAAATTAGATAGTCTACCTATATAGTTTGCATCATGCTGTATTTAAATAATAACAACATAATGGAACGAATCGCCAGTGCGCAAATTGCATGCTTACCATGTACGGCCAGACATGATGGATTCGTTCCAAATTCGATTTTAAAATATAGTTTGTTTAAGAGAAAAACGCTTCATTGCTTAAAAGCGTAACAGAATAGAAGTCAATCTTTCCGAACGCGTGTTTAGCATGATACTGGAAGAGTGCCGTCCGAGGTGGTCAATTAGTAAAAGCGTGAAGTGCCTGTCATAGTTTGGGAGTGTATTGTGGTGTCGGGCTCGACTGGTTTGAGTTCACGTTGGTGCGAAGGCCGATGGTTCCTATTATCTCACTGCCAGCGAAGATTCATAAGCGCTACATTTGCATCCTCATTATGGACTTATGAATAATCCTTTGAAGATGAAAATGACCATTTTTACACGTACACCAAATTAAAACAACCGCTTGTACTTAGAGCATGATTAGCTACCTAAAAATACAGACTATTTTTAAGTAGCCTATGGATAATACTGCTATAGGTAACAAAACTTATTTCAATAGTACCTACTTATATGTTCTTGCTTACATAGAGTAACCAAATCAAATTGTAAGAAAACTTTTAAGTAGGTAGCACGATTTGGATATCATAGTCGTATATACTAGTGATATCTTATCCATTTCGATTCGATTATGTCTGAAGAAAATAATATTACCTACAGACAATGTTGATACAAATCAATGGCATATTACCGTACCATGGGAATGAGCTAAAAAGTTTTAAATTTTAAACATTTGTGTATAAGTAAAAGTCAGTAATTATTCTTTCTTACTAATTTGAGATAATGTTATTGATTAATTTTGTATTAAGCAGTACCGCTGCTAACGTAAACTACAAATTTAGAAATAAAGGAATAGTTGAAAAATTTATGTTATTGATATTCACAGGTATAGGTAACTGTGATCCGTTACAAGAAGTATAATTTAGCTTAGTCATGGATTGCCCAATAAAGATGTTCCGGTGTGGCTTACCGATCTCTATCGAGCGGGGCTCCCGCGCCGGATCCCCGGGAATGTTATCGGTTCCATATCGATTGTTCACGCGAACAATCATGGTGCCGATTCGGTATCGACCGACTGCCGACTTCTACTAAATATCTGTTTACTAATAGAAACATTATAAAGAAGTAAAGTAGCGACTTTTGACTTCTACTGAATATTTATAATAATAATAATAAATAAATATTAGGGGACAATCTTACACAAATCAAACTAGCCTCACAGTAAGCTCAAGAAGGCTTGTGTTATGGGTACTAGACGACGATATATTTAATAGATATAAATACTTAAATACATAGAAAACATCCAAGACTCAGAAACAAATATTCGTGTTCATCACACAAATATTTGCCCTGACCGGGATTCGAACCCAGCAGGCGAATCACGTAACTGTATGTACTACCGTTAGATAGATTTTTATGTCAATTTTGAAGTATAAATGTATGAGCTGACAATTAAAATTTGACATTAAAATCTGCCTAACGGTAGTAAATAAGTTACGTGATTACCCCGCAGGACCGTCAGCTTCACAGGCAGGTGCACTACCCACTAGGCTAAACCGGTCGTTATATTAAGATGATAAAATTTAAAAATATACATTTCACCAGTAGGTATATAGTATGGCCATTCAAGGATGTTAATATGAGATACTGTGACTCTGTTGAGTGAGAGAACGAATGGGTATCGATTTCGATCCTCGATTTTGATTTCTCATTCGAATGTAACAATCCCCGTGTCGTTTTTTAGTCTGTACCAATTGTTATAAATAAAATGCCGGCATGGGTGAGCTTCGCTAAGGCAGCCAAGTCATCTCGGGTCGGTTCTCATGACTTTTTATGGCCAAAGCACCCGCAGTTATTTCAACTTTATCATCGTATGACTTACACATTTTAACCGTTACTCTTACAAGTCTTACGCGTAGCAAAGAAAGGTTTTTCATTAGATGAGATCATGATATTATTTCCTAAGATGAGATTTCGTTTCACTCGAAATATTTTTTGAATGAATTACTAGTAGAAGAGAGAGTTTACTTATAATTACTTGTCTAGATCTTAAACAGCTAATCGAAAAAAGAATGGAACCAATTCTTTAATTTAGTTAATACCTCCTTAGTCTTCGCTATCACACATGCCCTATCCTACCTAGTGAATAGCCGCTCTATTCTATGCTATTAATGCATTTTATTTAAGTTGTAGGTAGCACTTTTTTAAATCATTTATATTAGTTAACAGTAGGAATTATTATAAATACCGTTTTCGTTAGATTAGCGTATGCGGCAGGGCCGTATTTAAAGTTGGATTTAAGATAGAGCAGCAGTAATCACTGTGGGAGGTTTTTTTTTCACCTGACTGTGGCTTTATAGTGCGCGGTTGGAGAGTAGCCTGGGGAAAATCCAGGGGAAAACCTCCGGCACGACCACGCGTGTGGTTTGGAACACTGGAATAAGGAACTAAGAGTTTGCGCTCCAGTGAGATTGGTTGAGCGGTTTCAACCGAATCTGAGGTGTGAGTGGAATCTATCTACTGGGAGATTTGTCGCTGGTTCACTAAGTCTAGCCTAGCTGAGAAGAGTCCAGCAAGAAACTCAGCTAAGCCCGGCCTGGGTCGGACTGACTCTACCCGGTGTGCGGCGTTACCGGGACGAATAGGGACTATATGTGTCAGTGTTGTCGCGATCGCGCGGTGGAAGTCCTCCCCAGCGGGAATGCCTAAGTGTACGTGTCGTGTTAGATTTGGACGCCGTAAGCGCAGCGTTCCATCTTCCGATGGACGCTGTGATTAGATCGTCCGGGTCCGTAAGTGTGTGCTTAGGACGCCGGACCGTGCGGCCCCTAATCAGTGATCGCCGAGTAACGACAGAGGGGGGAGGGATCACTGGTAGGGCACAACTGGCTGGCGCAAGTCAAAATTTAACTCAAAATTAACATGATCTGAGCTACTGATGAATCGATTTTCGTAGAATGATTTTATATGCCAGAATAGGCCAATTTGCTCAGAAGTTGAACAGTGTGCCTTAATTCTAAACAATTTGGTACCAATAGTTGAACCAATATACTGAACAGCTACATTACGTTAGTTCAGGTTTTGGACCGCGTTGCCTATAAAATGTACCTAATTCTGAAAAAATTGATACCAATAGTTGAACCATTATGAATACACATATATGTTAGTTTAGGGTTTTGATCCCGCTGTCTATAAAATGAAGTAAACAAATCAACAACAGGTTCACTCACTTATCGGAATAGAAGTCGAAAGATGAACTAGTTATTAAGAGCGCTTTAATAAAATGTAACAGGTCCACTAGCGCCACTCGTAAATGATTGTAATTATTTAAGTTTAACGATATAACTAAAAAAGGGGGCCGCTACGTCTCTCTATGAGATCAAAATTAAAACGGCCATTTTAACTTTGGACGCATAGATTGACGAATCCCAGCAACGTAATAACTAGTGTGATGGATTCAAAAAGTCCTTAAATACAAACTACAGTACGCAGCGGCCCCCTTTTTTAGTTATATATCGTTAAATTTAAATAATTACAATTATTTACGAGTGGCGCTAGTGGACCTGTTACATTTTATTAAAGCGCTTTTAAGATAATTAAAATTAATAAATTTATTGGTTCATATTCTGGTCACAGGTGTTTTTGTTGAACATTGGTGCTTTTCGTACTAGAACAAACCCCAAAATTATCATGTTGGGAATCAAAAGCTACGTTCAACTTCTGGTAGAAAAATATAAAGGGATCAATCAAAATCATATCACGCAAAACTACGCAATGGAATTACGAATCTTCAGTAGATCTCCATACAAATTCGCGTTTTACTACGAAGGACCAGACACGACTACCGTTCACAGCCGCATGCATGGCGTAACGCCTTGGAAGAATAAATTGCTACCTCGGCAAAGAGACGCCGCTTTGGAAAAAAAAATTCGACCACGTTAAATATGCCACTTTTTATAACGATATTTCGAATGTTCAACTTTTGGGGGTGTTCATCTTTTGGTGGGGTAGGGGTAAGGTAGACCCAATCAATTTGTGAAGCAAAGAGGTCGCTAGGAAGCATAAATATTTATATCATGACGATAACAATCCATAAAGAAGCAAATGCGACCACTACGCTCTCAATCCACATTTCATAATACACTTAAGAGCACAAAAACGGGTACCCTTTGTGCTCTAATTAAATATTCAGTGCATGTTCGATTAAGTATACTTGCAATATAATTAGTCCATATATTAAAACAACCAAGTCAGTTTGTCATACTCACTTAAATTGGTACAATGTTGACAAAAGTTATCTTTTCCAGACGCACTCTGACCAGATGCCGTTCCGCTGCGAATTCTGTTCGCGGCACTTCAAGCACAAGCGCTCCCGCGACCGGCACGTGAAGCTGCATACCGGTGACCGCAAGTATCGCTGCCCGCATTGCGAGTCGGCCTTCTCTAGGAGGTATGCCATTGCTGCATGGGTGTTCCTATACTGCTAATAATATAAACTCTTAGTAGGGTATGTGAGAATGTCTATAATTCTCTACGTTACGTTTGACACTCTGTCACGTAAAAACTACCGAACTACAGAATGCTGATGGGGCTGCCCCGATTTTGCAGCGCGTCTGGGATGTTTGCGGATGCTGACATGGATGATTTCCATGCAATAATGCGGAAACATATTTTTCAACCTTTTTGAACCACTTTCGTTCAGGATTCTATTTTCCAACCACTCGCTTCGCTCGCGGTTCAACCATAGGATCCATTCGCTAGCTCGTAGTTCAACCCTAGAATCCATTCGCTAGCTTTTGCTTCACACTCGCGGTTAAAATACAACTTTGCCCCCTTGTATAACAAATAACTATTTTCCCAGATTTTAGGGTCAGCGCCAATAGTTTTCTTGTCGAAATAGCGGAGAGACTAGATAGTCCCTTTTATAAGCACTGGGTCTCCACACATGTGCCCTTTTATCAGTGTGCTAAATAGGAGTTAAATATATCTACTTGTACCTATCTACTAACATAGCAATAAGGAATTTGTAACTAACAATCTCCTTATGGATCAGTATGATCTGTAATAAATATGATTATTATAGGTAATCCTAATATTATTATAAACGTGAAAGTTTGTGCGTATACTCTTAATTTCAAAAACGGCTGGACGGATTTGGCTGAAATTTGGAATGGAGGTAGCTTATACCCTGGATTAACACATAGGCTACCTTTTATTTTATCCGCGGGTAACACGGCGGGGTGCTGCTAGTGTTACATAAAACTATCTTGTAATAGGTGCAGCTTATCAGAATAACACACAGTCATCTCTAGTCTATAAGTACGCGTATACTAGAAGATCAAGCGATAGCAGCTTTGTCTTTGATAGGGCCCATGCACCTACCTTTATTCTTAAGCTACTGCGTTATAGACACGATAATATGGAATCATTTGCATTTTAACAAAAGAGTATCTTTAGTTCCATAAAAGCCAAGTAGGAACTGTCCTAATGGAGCAGCATAATTAGATTCTTATAAGTATTTATCGATAAGAATGGCCTCGAAGTAGAATACAAAATCCTTAAGTCAAAGCCTATTGAAGTTGGTGCGAGCACTAAGGCACAAGGCAACGGTAAGAGGACGGAGGTGCGACAATGGGCCTCTAAGATTGATCACCGCGACACAAAGCTCGCTCCTCGGCCACGGCGATGCGTCACCTTTTTCGTCACCTCGCCGCGGTCACGTGACTAATTCCACGCAATTTGTCGGCCCAACGAACCGCCGTCGAGTGAAAAGAGATGATGCGCTGACAAATGGCGTCGAGGGTCTCACAAAAATGAAATAATGGTCCGTACCTAAACTGGCACGACGAGCCCGGCCATTAGCGGAGGTGTTTGGGCGAACGCCTCTATTCTGTAGTTTGCGTGAAAAGCCTCTTTGTTAGTTCTGTTTGGTCCGTGCTTTATGTGGGCATTTATGTCTCATATGACAAATTGTCATCTGTGGTCACATAAAAGACGACTTTATCTCGCGTGGATGTTTTTGAACAGACATTTTCATTTTTTGTGGGTGTAATTTTGAAATGTTTGTGGCCCATAAACATAAATCTTTTTGTAGGAATTTTGGTATGCTAACTACTGATAGCGATCAAGTTCTCTTAAGTATAAATTTATGTCAATTAATTACCATACAAAGTGATTTGAATATACACTTATATATTGTAAACTCGTGCCAATGCTTTCCTTTTACGTCTCGGTACTCATCCTCAATTTTACTTATTATTGCATCCTTATTAGGTCAGGCAACTAAAAGGTATAGAGGGGATGCTTGGAACACAATTTTTGACTTCGTAACTTCGTTTGGACTAGTTAGGAGGTCAACAAATCAAAAATCCCCGCCCGAAGCCCTTGATCCGGGGGAGAGGGGTTTGAAGGTCCCATTTTTCGGTTTTTCCTAAAAATCTCGTAAACGGTGGCCCATAGCAAAAAAATTAGCTAGGACATAAGTAATTTACATAAAATTCTCTACAAAAAGGTCTAAAACACTTTTTCACTATGATGAATAATTAATGAGATTTTAAAGGGGGGAAAGTTAATTATAAGTGGCTTCTCATTCCTTTGTTTTTCAGTATTTTAAAAACAAAAAAATACTCATAGAGTTCTAAACAACGAACCTCACTCGACGGGGTTGGTCAAACTTTATTTTATACATAATTGTCAAATTTGTGGCAAGAAAGCATTCGACTTTTTACAATGCTTAACAGACAGAATAGGTACAGTCGAATTCATAAGTCGTTAGACACTTTGGTACTGTGTTGTTTTCAACCGTTGAACATTTAGTATAAAACTTTAAACATGACATTAACTTACGACGCTACAAGTACCTTCTCTCATCACGTAGGTACCTAACTTTATTGCTGTTTCTCACGCGACTTTTTCTATTACAGTGATCACCTAAAGATCCACATGAAGACGCACGACATTCAGAAGCCATTCCAATGCACCGTGTGCAACCGCGGCTACAACACCGCGGCGGCGCTGACGTCGCACATGCAGGGCCACAAGCGCGACCGTGAGGGCCGCGAGACCGACCGCCGGCGCGCGCTGCGCTGCCCCCGCTGCGGGGACGCCTTCCGCAGGACTGATCTCTTGCAGGTCATTGCTAATTCCCTAGTCGATGCTTGGTTCATTACTGGGCAGTTAAGGCAATTGAAACATGTACCTTCGTCGTTCTTGTCGCACTTACAATAAGCATCAAAAAGTTACATGATTCAGTTTGCTTTACCGTACATGACGTAGCTATGTTGAAAGTCATAAAAGTATTTTTGTCGCTAATTTAGCGTTTGCGTCAATGACGTGATAATTTATTGACGTTTTTGTCTGGTTACAGGCTCACATGACGAGCGCCCACGGCGTTGACGCGGCGGCACTCACGCCTCCGCGGCGAGTCGCCTCCCAACCGCCTCCCACACTCCTCGCCTGCATATACTGCACACGAGATACGTTTACGAGCATGGAGCAATTGCAATTACACGTTCGGGCAGCTCACTCGGCTCTACTCAATGGAGAAACTGTTGACCGAAGCGTTGACCAGCCGGCCCCGACCGATCTTAGCAGAAGAGCGCCTGACGAGCCTCCGGTCAAGCGGCGTCGTTCAGACTCTGCAACGCCCCAACTAGCTTTGTCGCCTGGGACGCTTCTTTGCAATCAATGCGACGCGGCCCTTCCTGACTTTGAAGCGTTCCGCGCCCACTTGAAGGGTCATCTCGAGGAGGGTGGAGAACTGAATCGATCTAGCCCGACGCCTTGTCCACACTGTGGGGCGTCGTTCACTGATGCGGCGGCTTCGGAACGTCATCTCACTGCGCATTATCTGGCCGTCTCCTGCGAGTACACCTGCCACAGCTGCGCGCGCAGCTTCGCTACGCCGGACGACTTGCAGAAGCATCTGTTGGATCTGCACGCTCATCACCTTTATCGGTGCTCGCTCTGCAAGGAGATCTTCGATTCTAAAGTAGCCATTCAGGTAAGTTTTCATACACCTACATACATTGTATTCGTTTTTCTTGCTTTTAGCTCGATGACCATAAGCCGGTTTTAGGAACAAGGATTACATGCTTCGTATTACTACTAGACGGCCTCGTTTTCGTTTCTTCCCGGCCTTTATAGAATAGATAGATGTAAGTATTGGTATTGCATTGGTGCAGGTGCACTTCGCGGTGGCACACAGCGGCGAGAGCAAGGTGTGGGTGTGCCGCTCGTGCGGCGCGGCGGGCGGCGCGCTGCGCTCGGAGGCGGAGGGCGCCGCGCACGTGCGCGCGCGCCACGCCTCGCGCTGCGCGTGCGGCGCCGTGCTGCCGGGCGCGCGCGCGCTGCGCCAGCACGCGCAGCTGCACGCGTACCGATGCCCCGCGCCCGCGTGCCCCGAGTCCTTCGCCGTGCAGTATTTGCTCGAGCGGCATATGCAGGCGCACCATGCCGTGCCACACCAGGTCGGTACCTATGATCATCTGGGGTCTATGAAGGTCGCGTGATAGCGTGATAGACGACAAGATAGATGCCACTTTCTTATACCGCTTGTTAGAAAAACAGACGCTTTATTGTCGTTTCTCACGCTATCACACAACCATAATACGGGACTTGTTTCAAACTCAACTCTCCTCAAATTAGACGTGTTTTTTGTGAACCTTTATAGTGCAACTCTGTCCGTATGCCTGTTTTGTTAAAACTTAGGTAATTTTAATTCGTAGTTTACTTTTATGCATGAACATTATATCTTTACTGTCCATTCATGCCTATAGTTTATTACATACACAGTATTCCATATCTCAGGACCATGGGGTCCCGGACCTTTGGACATCCGGGACCCCATAGAGAGAGGAGGAGGAGGAGGAGGAGATATGGAAAAGACATACAATAAAATAATAATCTTTTATTTTTCGACCAACGTGGATCATAGTGTTTGTACATACATGTTAGGTGCCTATATAAGTTAATGCGCCAATGTGCGGTGTCAGTGGCGCCCCAGACACTAAATTTTTATCCCTGTTTGTCTGTTCTTACGACCGAGAAGGGATGTACTTTATTCTATTTAGATATGCACTCGCTAATGAAAATTGAACGTTTGGTAATTTTTTATAGGGCGTGAACGGCGAAAGCACGCGCGCCAAACGAGTGGAGAACAACAACTCCGGCGACGGCGCGGATGACGCGTGCTCGCCATGTCTCGGCGGCGAGGCGGGCGCCGGCGCGGGCGCGGGTGCGGGTGTGGGCGCGGGCGCGGGCGCGGGCGACGAGCGCCGCCGCAAGAACGGCGTCGTGGCGCTGCAGTGCGCGTACTGCGGCGAGCGCACGCGCAGCCGCGCCGAGCTGGAGGCGCACACGCGCGCGCACTCGGGCGCCGCCGCCGCCAGACACAAATGCCTCATCTGCGACGAGATCCTGCCCTCCGCCGCCGTGCTCGCTGAGCACAAGCTCACGCACTGCAAGGTAACACGACAGCACTATTGTAAATTGAAAAAAAATACTACGTATAGTACTACAATTTGGAAATACCTTAACCTTACCTTTTGGAGGCCGCGTAATACGTAGATCGTGTGACTGACGAAAGCAAGGTATTTCATTTCAAACTCTTGCAAACGATGATTGTATAGTGAGCTTGGTTTTGGTTTACCAATTCATATACATAAAAAATCGTTTAATTTGAGTATCCAATATCCATGACCCATAACACATTTAAACAAGTCACTTCCACACACGTGACGTTGTCAGTTTCTTATTAATTACGTGTTATTAAGTAGTTATATCTTTCAATTTACCTATAGAGTGCGGATTGTGCATGCGCCATTTAAATTTTACGCAGCGTATTAAGTTTATTTTTATATTTAATTTAACAACTGTGTGTAGTAGAGCGAGCTTACCTAGAGCTTGCGTACAACATTTTGTGATTTGCCACTGTAATATCATCGTTGACATTAAAAAAAACTGTATAATTAGTATGCAATGATAGAATCCAATATATAAAAGGAAGGTATATAAATGGAGTTAACCATTTGTGTACTTTAGGTGGTAGCGGGCGATACTTGCGCCCGATGCCGCGCGCGGCTGCCGTCCGAGGAGTCGTTCCTGAGCCACATGGCGCGGCACCACCCCGCGCTGCCCGCGCCCTGCGTGGTGTGTCGCCAGACGCTCGCGTCCGAGGCCGAGGCGCGGCTGCACGCGCGTTTCCACTTGCGCTGCTCCGGCGACGAGCAGCGCTGCGCGATTTGTCTGCGCGCACTGCCCGAAGGCGAGGTACTTCAGTCATTTTATAGAAACTAGTATGGTAAAGTGTATATGTGTGTAATAAATGTTGCTAAGTTTTGGGTGTTCACTATTTATTATATTTAAGTCGCAGTAATAACTTCTTACTCTGCATGGAACTAATTTGATTGACTTTAGATTATCTTTAACATTGATTTAATGTTTATTTAAGGCGGCTGCGGGTAGCGGTGCGCGCGCGTGCGCCGCGTGCTACGCGCGGCACGCCACCCCCCGCGCACCCGCCCCCGCCGACCACGACTGTCGCCTCTGCCGGCGCGCGCTCGGCTCGCCCTCCCGCCTGCAGGCGCACCTCATCGAGCACACATTCGCGGGTATAGGCGCTTTCACGTGCTACCTGTGCTCGGCCGTGTTCACGAGCGCGGCGGGCCTGCAGCGGCACCTGCCCGAGCACGCATCGGCGCCGCGCCCATACGACTGTGCGCGTTGCGGTTTAAAATTTTTCTTCCGTGCGGAGCTCGATAACCACTCGTTCGTGCATCTCGAGGAGGCGGAGATCGCGCAGCGTGCTTTCTATGAAGCGTACGCGCGCGGCGCGGCGTCTGCTTGGGCCGCGCTGGCCCCGGATCCGGCCGCTGGCGCTGAACTGGAGGTGCCCGTCAAGCAGGAACCCGAGATCAAAGAGGAGAAGACGGACGAGTATATCGAGGTGGGCTCCCCGCCACCACCGCCTCCCCCCGTGGCGCCTCCGCCTGTAGTGAAGCAGGAGAAGCCCGACGAAGACTGAACGCCGTCGACCTATTTCGTCCGTGAGGCGGGCCGCCCCCGCTGCAATACTAGATTACGTCCCGATTAGCTTACGTTATATAGATAGTTACGTTAAAGTTAATATAATAATCGTTGAATTTGCGTTTAGAACGCCGTATTTTCAGCAAGTAAAATAGCAGCATTATGTTGATTAAGTGATGTATGTTTTATAATGTTTACATGGCTATTTGTAAAAGTTGTTAAGTTAATAAATTATCATGTTAAGCTTCACTTATCTAAAGCAAATGATTGTTTCTTTTTACCGCAATATGAGTATAAAACCACAACTTACAAATAATACACAAAAGAGAGTTCAGAGATTTCTTATTTTTAAACAAAGCATAGTAGGGGCGAGTTGTATCAACATACGTTTACAGACCGATCAATGTTAAAAATTGCTCCGGCTATCATTCCATACGATTACCGACCGTTTGAAAAAGCCGGCACCCTAATAGGTGTTTTAGGTGGTAGCGACTTGTGTCTGTATCCAGGGCAGCAGTGCAGCAATGTTGACGTAGGCCGCGGGGACGTTGGCGTTGGCGCAGCCCAGCCCCCACGCCACCAGTCCCACCACCACCCACTGCCCGTTCACCTGACACACTAGCCCGGAACCACCGTCACCCTGAAACCGTTACAACTTAGTTAGTGTTAATTATCATTATTCTTGGCATAGGTAGTAAAGGCTCTTTTTAGGGTTCCGTAGTAAACAAAGAACTCTTATAGTTTCACCATGTCCGTCCTTCCTTACGTCCGCAGCTTAACTAAGTATTTTTCACATAAATCGCTCCAGCAAAGCTAAATATGCAGGTTATTTACACGAATATGTGGTGGAGCTTCTAGCTTAGTACCTACTGTTGCAAAAGCAAGCTTTAAGTAGGTATCGGAGTCGAGCGGACAACAACAAACTTGTTACAAGGGTGTACTCATACACACACAACTGTGAGATATATAGAAGCGAGGTGCAATAACAGTCACGATTAATGAACGATTGTTAACTTTACTCTGTTTGGCTGTCCCACTTTTTTCCAATTACGCGCGATAAGGCGCGATTACAAAGGCACTACAATTTCTAATTTATCAGCCCAATTCGAATCGAACGTAGAGTTACGGTTTCGCATACCTAATTGAATTTTAGGTAACAAATGGTTTATCAGGAAAGATTTTACATGGCCTATGCACAATAATCTCGGAAACAGCCGGTTTGCACTGTGAAATAATATTTCGGCCCAACCATTTGGATCAGGAAAAGTAAATACCTATTATTAATACCGTGAACCGGGGTTAAGCTTTCAAATTGAGGAGCGTTTTTAAAAACCAGCCCTGTTTAGTTTTTAATTGGTTAACCAAATAACGTTGGGTCCCGGGTCCCAGGTTAACCCGGGGTCAGTGGTATAGGTACTTACCTAATTTACGAAGGTATAATACTGCCTTATTTACTTAACTAACTATTTAAATACTAAAATGAATCAAACAAGAAATACATTGTGAAGATTATAATATATGTATACACCTACGTATTCTAAATCTATCAAAGTGGCCCAGTTTTTTTCATAAAGTCACGCCAGTTTACAATAAAACTACTTCTAAAACTCATCGTATAACTAGAAGCAAGAGGTAAAGTGGTTATTGCTCAAATGCTCATGCTGATTATACTCACAAAAAGTCTTATTATTTTGTCAGCATTAAGAAGCTGCATTCTGATATTAGATAACATACTTCTGATACTAACTACAACACCTATCGCTATCTGTATTGGGTGCTTACCGTGCATGCATCCTTGTTTGCTTCGCCGCCAGCACAGATGAAGGACGTTGTGTCCAATATGAAGTTTGGGCCTAACCGCGCAGTCCGCATTTGAGACTGGCAGATAGCCGAGTCGACGATCGGCACGTCTACTTCCTTTAAAATTTGCTGGTATTGTCCTTGCAGACCAAACATGTTTTTACCCCATCCAGATACCCAACACCTGAAATCATTAATATTTCAGCCTTAATCAAAGGACAACAAATAATTAACTCGATTATTGACCTATTCATTTATAATTCGGTAGAAACAATAGTAAGTGTTATGATTTTTTTTTACCTAACACACTGCTATCTACCACAGCGAAGCTTCATAAAAGTGACACACATAGTTTCTTTCGTATCTTATTATAACTCTTATAAAAGTAACATTTCGTGGAGGAAAACATCTTAAGGAAAGGAAATCTGCATACCCCCACCGAGGACAACTGCCCGATCCCCCATTCATGAGAGGTGAGCTGTGCTCAGCAGTGTGACGTAGGTATATATATCTGATGATGATGATTTTTTTATCATCATGAAAAAACGGCTCAAGATTGTGAAAAATAAAATACATTCCCTGCTCTTTTAGATTTTTCATAAATTGGACTGACCATATTATAGTATGGCTTGTTAGCTCGAAATACGGTCCCATCTGGCAGAAATCACGAAACTTGGGGTGCATGTGGCTTTCATATATATGCTTTAATATTTAAGGAGAAACACGTGGGCAACCTTTTTTTTTCCCTCCCCCCCACTTTTGTGTACCGAATCATAGTTTTTTATTTTATTTTATTGTAAACGGTTGAAGCTAGGCGACTACGGCCAAATAAAAAAGTGTACCTTATAAAATTGTCTATAAGTCATTCTTTGGATGTATGTTGATAGGACCTATAGTTTTCAAAATATGCGAGCATTCATTGGGGAAAGTACAGTAGTAGAGATGCTAAACCGCAGATTACTAACATTTTTGTGCGCATCGGGTTACAAGCATGGAATTTGTACCATAGACAAAGTGTTTCGCGGTGATTATTTTCTGATATGAAGATTAGATTCGTCCCCTGTGGGCGGGAAAGTGGGGTGAATTGGACTAAGGACCCCTCTTTTTCGTCTTTTTTTTTACTGATAAGGCTTCTAGGGCTTGCGTGGTATCGTTTCCGTGGAAAACCGATATCAGGAATTAATTTTTAGGGTTCCATACCCGAAGAGTCTAATCGGAACTCTATTGTCCACACTCACGAGTCTTTTTGTCGTCTGTCACACAGGTTTTACAGCCAAACGGTTGGAGGTACAGGCTTCAAATTTTCACAGTATATGCATCTTGTTGACCCAAAGCCACACAAATTGTCAAAACTTATTTAAAAAATGTTTATAACTGGGGCTCCCATAGAGGAAAACGAGGGGCGATAAAAAAAAATTGGCCTACCCCATCGAGGGGAGTGTCGTTGTTTAGAGCTCGTTCGGTAGATAAATACTGTGTTTTTTGTTTTTAATAATAATGAAGACAAAGGATTTAGGAATCATTGATGTAACATTATTTATTGTTAAAATACATAACAAAATATAGAAAATGTACAAACAGACGACGGCAATGAGGGACAAAAACAAAAACTGTGGGGCGGAGGGGGGGGGGGGGGGGGGGTTATAAAATCTTGCTTAGTGTAGGATTCCTGCTCCGTCTTCGCAATCGAAGGTCTGGATGTGTCTTCTGGTGCCTCTCACCCTCATGGAGACAGCTCGTATGACTGATATTTGTACTTTAAATTTTAGCCAGAAAATTTTTCCCATTTGGATGATAATTTGGATGCTGTTTTTTTCAATAAAATCATATATTCAGTTCCTAAAGCTCCATCACATGAGATTACTAATGGTGTAAATGAGGCTCTTAAGTCTTCTGTAGCTCGATCATTTAGGAATAATTATTATTTTTACACGAAAACGATACCGCGCAAGCCGTAACTGATCAGTAGGTATAAAAAAGACGAAAAAGAAGTGTCCTTAGTCCAATTCAAAAAAAAATGATAGTAATCTGCCGTTTAGCATCTCTACTACTGTACTTATTCTTACTGATGAATGCTCGCATATTTTGAAATGCCAACTTTCGTGTTTTCTGCCGAAAAATGATGGTAATGGGACCGTATTTCACATATTTTCGAGATAACAAGCTGTACTATTAAAAGCCGTATTATTAAAAACTCAGACACTAATCAATACAAATAGTAAAAATGAACCTTAACATACCTACCTCTGACCAGTATAAGTAGATGCGCTGGAAGGGGGCAAACACGCTCTGTTGATAGTGGTCGTAGACCCCGCCATCGGTGTCAGCGGGACAGGAGTGGCCAGCCGCAGCACCGTGATGTCGTATTGCAATGTGCTGGGGTTGAACGAGGGGTGGCTGAACACCTTGGAGACCGTGTACTCCTGGAAGGCCACCGGTTCATAGGTGCCGGCGGCGTCCCACTCGCCCAGACGAACTTTAACATTAGGAGCAGTGCCTGAAACGCTGCGAATTCATCTTTATTTACATATCATTTTTGAACTATAAAAACAAACTAGATGTATTCATCTGAATCTCTTCGTAGTTTATTTTGATTGCAAGATGTAAAAAGACCAGCCATGTGCGAGTCTGACTCGCGCACGAAGGGTTCCGTACCATTATCTATAAAAACGGCAAAAAAAAATCACGTTTGTTTTATGGGAGCCCTCTTAAATATTTATATTATTCTGTTTTATAGTATTTGTTGTTATAGCGGCAACAGAAATACACCATCAATGAAAATTTCAATTGTCTAACTATCACGGTTCATGAGATACAGCCTGGTTGCAGACGGACAGACAGACAAACGGACGGACAGCGGAGTCTTAGTAATAGGGTCCCGTTTTACCCTTTGGGTACGGAACCCTAAAAAATATTTGTTACAAACGTAGCGCTACGAAACGGTGCCCGTGATTGTGATGTTAACTAGACATTAACAAAACTTGGTACCCTAGAGAGAGGTTCAGGCCTAGGTAAATACTTACAGAATAAATATATAAGTTCGGGTTACAAATGTTACAATAAATACTTACACATATGTGGAGAGCCGATGAGTGACAGTTATAACGTTGAATTGGTCAATTAGTACACCTCCAGCGATATAGTCATTCTGTTGTGTCAAAATTAGTGCCTGCAAAATATAATGAAGGCATACTAAATAGCACACTCACAAAGGTGGCACACTAATTTCTGTATACGTTAAAAGGTTATGTTGATATAAATATTTTTTGATCCTCTTACCTGCCAAGGATATTCTCCGAAGTTGGCCTGACCAGCCGCTGGAGCAATCGCAGTGGCGGGTACTGTCTGCCGTGCGCCACATGCTACCACTGTCGCAGAGTTTCTGCAGCAGAGCTCTCGTCCGGCAGGACAAGCAGAACCGGATCCACCACCCTGGAATAGTCAGTTACACTTTTTGTAGCTACAACTAATTCTGGTAGTAAGTATTTTTGTGTTAAAAAACCACGTATAAACACTTACAGGGCTCACTATTCTTATATCAATCAAACCGGCTCCTCCGTTAGTCCCACTCTTAGTAGTGCAAGTGCCTGCTGCTACGCACCTGCAACCTGTTTGTCTCTTTCGAATTTGATGACTACCGATTTCCGACATGCTCAATCCAGTGCCCCAAAGATTATTCTTGAGATTTGTATTCAACTTAATACTCCTTCGTTCTCTAGGAAATTTCACTCCAGTGTCGTAAGACGGCGCTTGGGCACTGTAGCCTATAATGGGTGGCACCCGCAGCGCCGCTGATGGAGACGGGGTGGTGCCGAGCCGCGGGTCAATTGAGCCTGCAGCGTTTTCGTCGGGATTAATGATACATACAATGTCAGGGTTGTCACAAAGAATTACAGGTAAAAGCACTCCACCTATTGTAGCCATAGGTCCCATTGTAGGAGCGGCAGTTGGAGCGGGGGTCGGGGCCGCTGTGGTAGTTGTAGTTGTCGTTGTTGTAGGTATGAGTATAGGAGGCGGGGGAGCTCCAACAACAATTACATTTGTAGGAGGCGTGTTTGTGGGTAGAATGCCCAAACACGCGGTCAAAAGCCATAGACACATTTTGCTGGTTAAAAACTGTTATTAACTGGAGTGCGGACAGTCCGCTCAGTTGGCGGTCAGCGACTGATGGGCAGGTATAAAATCGGAGATGGTGATGAGCGAGCATTAAATATGTCCTTACGGGGTCCAATTGATGGTATTCCCCTAACAATTGTAGCCTTCATGGTGTAATGCGCTTGATCACATAGCGATAAATTGTTGCAATTTACAACATGTGAATAACTAATTTTTTACATGTTGTAATCCTATTCACATTTTGTAATACAAGTGTACCTAACACTGATGTAAATTGACTGATGTATATCTATAGTAATCGTGCAACAGCTGTGTCATGGTTTTTTTGAAGGTGTGAATGATGATAATAATCATGTACCTACACGAAATTGTACAACGCTAATGTCAGTGGTATAGTGTCAGGGCCATGCTACTTCCCTAATCTTTATTGGTGACCCACTGCTGGACAAAGCTAGGCCTCTCCCCATAAATGCCAATGACTCCCGTCTCTGTGCTTCTTCCGGCCAATTGGCGAGGAAGACGTCTAAATCATCCCCCCATCTCCGTTTAGGCCGGCCCCATCTGCGTCGCCCTTGTGGCATCCACTTAGTAGCTATACTTATTAGCCCACCTGCGCGGATGCATGCGACAGACGTGACGAGGAAGGTTGCCCTTTATTATTGACGCGGAGCTCGACTTTCTTGTTTTGCCTGTTGCTGAAAGAAACTAACTACCCAAAGTAAATATACCTACTCGTCGACACAGTGTATGATCTGCTCGTCTACGTCCTACGTTTCGTGCTGTAGGTCATAATCTGACCCCCTTACCCTGACCCTGGTCATGCTACTCAAAATGTGAAAATTCGGTATTGTGAAAATGAACTAACAAATCGTTGTCTTAACCTAACCTAACTTAGTGGTAGCAGTTGGTTTCTTACCGGCGTCACCGGTCCATGATGAGGCAACGTACCTACAGGACGCAGTTATGCGTTAATGGGAGAGAGATATAAGTATGTACATATTTTCATTTCCACCGCATAACTGCTATTTCTACGTTGGGCCATCATGTCCCACTGTGTGGTCCGGCATTAGTACGGTTTTAAACTAACCTAACCTATTTTCTTCCATAATGTCCAAAATGGAAACATTCTAATTTAGATTAGGTTAGGCTAGACTGTGACCAAAAATAATTATTTGTTATACAAGGATGCAAAGTCGTATTTTATCCGCGGGTGTGGAATTGAAACACGACCTAGCGAATGGATTCTAAGGTTGAATTACGAGCTAGCGAGTGGAGTCTATGATTGAATCGCGAGCGAAGCGAGTGGTTCGAAAATAGAATCCTGAGCGAAGCGAGTGGTCCAAAAATATAATCCTAAGCGTCGCGAGTGTTGCAACACACAAGGCGTAAAATAACTTAGCACCCGTGGATAACACAAATCTTTTCAGCTCACTAGAGCAATGAAGAATTTTTTCTCCTCGTTTTAGAGTTATTCCAGTAAGTTGCATCCTAAATATAGTTGGATGCCCGGGGTCCACTATATCTAATCCCGAGATTTGGCGTAGGTACTAGTTTTTTTAACACAACAGCACAATAGAAAAGTATTGTTGCTGGACTGTCTGGACTGGCCTTTACATGTCATTATGTTTAAAAAAAAGTTACAAATAGCACGTTCGTATTTCAAATATTCTTTGCACTCTTGTGGATAAAATGCAATTTTGCTATCTGTTTTTAAAGAATACAAATGGGCTTTCCGAACTAGTGAGATGAAAAGGTACTTATTTCAGGTATTTTGAACATATTTTAATAGGTATCAGTGATAGTAGTTATTTCATGTTTACAGATCCGGCATAGGCAAATTTATAGTCTCATCTCATCTGTTATCCGGTACTGACAAAAATTACACCTACAAGATAAAATAAGACATAGATTAATATCGCACTGATCGTACAGTGGTTGCCTAGCAAAAACCTGGACTGAAGCTGTTAAATACATATCAATAGTAGGTAGACTAGTGTCTCAAATAGGGAATGCAATCCCGACTCGAGATTGCAAATTCGAGATCCCGCGGGATTAGAAATATCAATCCCGCGGGATCCCGGAATTTTCGGGATCCCGTCTAGTTTTAAAAAAATAATAAATTTGGATGACTAAAAAAGCTAATAACTGCTTGTTTGTGATAGTGAGGTTAACACGTTCGCTGCGGGACCAAAACTGGCGTTTTTTTATATGGTGCGTTAACTGGCCGATCGACCTGGTACTCAAAGTTTACGCCGCGGCGATATGGGGCTCATTGACCTAGTAAGGTATCGACAGATATAAATGACTATAACTATGCGAAAATTTAAAAATTTGGATACCTGCCTATTAATATCGATGGTCGAAGAGTTGATGGTTATAGTGCTTGCTTCGCCCCGGGTTCCTACTATTTACTTGAGAGATATATACAACAATATATATAAGGCCTTGAAACCCGATGCCGCACTGAATAAAAGGTTTATTTCAGGAAGTGATGGGAAATAAGTTATCGACATATTATTTTTAAATCATTTATTAAAGAAACAAAGATAATTTTTTTATACTTAATAAAAACAAGAAGGCAGTATTACTTTACCCATTATATGTGAAAAATTAATTAATTACATGTGAGTTTTATAGAAACATGACAGGCAGTATCCTTTCTTACATTCTACGCTGAAAGATTTTATTTTCTTTACTTTTTTATTTGCTTCTCGGCTGCTGAGTGTACCACGCAGCTTTTGGTAGCATCCAGCACAAATTCTCCTCTTCTCGCCTTTTTTTTTGTGTGTGGGGCAGTTTCCGCCTCCTCACTTGGTTCAGGATTGGCGATATTTATTTCGGAGCGATTTTGATGCGAATCATTATTTTTTACAAACACTTTTCTCCATTTCGATTTGTCCATATCAGAATTTTCACTTTCACTGTTCCTATCCTGCTGAAACGATAATTCCAGCATTCTTCTACACCGTTTATTTGGCCGAGACATAATAAATGATTAAACACCAATAACTGTAAAAAAAACGTAAACAAACACTCGAATAATTCACTATCGTATTTACGTCAATTCCCGCTAATAACGTCACGACACCAATCGGAAGTAAATAATTCTATCACCTACAACAGTGCGGGAAGGGGTGGAGTGACCTTGTGATCTATGATGGGTCTTTCGACCTATTACCCGCAAGGAATCGAAAAAAATATTAATCAGTGCGTTATCAGGCCGAAAAACCTTAGCACAGTTTTAATGCTTTATTGAGTAGCTCTTAAAGTCCTAAATTCAAACCTATAGTTGTCTCTTTTGTACATAAAGAAATACTCATTATACACCCCTCGCACCAGGGGAAGTTCACCGCTTTTCGCCCCCGCACAGAGCGGGAGTACATGCATCGGGTATTTAAGCCTTATATCGCAGCGAACGTGTTAAGTAAAATAACATATTACTCGAAAGAAAATAAAAACCTTTATTCTTTAATCTTACCAACCAAAAATAATTATCAGGTTTTAAGGAAATTAACATAGGTACATTAGGAAATCAAAATAATAAACATATTTCAAAGGAATTAGAAGTAGTTACCTAAGACGAGTGATTTTGAAAATGACTCCTTAAAAAACAAAGGGTATTAATAGTAATCCAATCCCGTCAATCTCGAACGGGATCTCGTCATATGATGCGTCGGGATTGATCCCGAAAAATTACCCGAGATCTCGCGAGATCGGGATCTCGCGGGATCGGGATTGCATTCCCTAATCTCAAAGAGAGCAAAACGATTATCTAATGAGAGGGCGGTATTGAATCCTAAGTGAAGAGAAATATTCCACAATAGGTACTTAATAGAGTCCCGAACGTAGGTAGCAGGGATTCTAAAGACTTTAGAATAGACTTAATAGTCTTGAGCGTAACGAGATTCCAGTATTTTCTAAGACAGAAATATTTTAGTTGCTGAGTGGCACGTGCTGCTTTTCATACGAGCAATTTAAAAAGCAACAATGACTATTCTGAATAGCAGATGCGAAAAAGTTTTATTCATCAATCACCGAAGCATGTCGTGGTTAAAATAAGCACTTAATCACGGATGGAGTGAACGGTATAGGTAGGTAAACACTCCTATTATTATGTTGAGCGGTCTAAAAATAGTTACATCAAGTGTACTATTACTTATTTAATTATTAAACTAGATATATTTATCGGCGACGTACCGAGGCACGGTGTCTTGTATGGGCCTGGTTACATTACCACGGCACAGCGTCGTGAACGTGAAACGGTGCGGCGCCGTAGTGCGGCACGCCGCC
This sequence comes from Epiblema foenella, assembly GCA_963556455.1. Taxonomy (NCBI): domain Eukaryota; kingdom Metazoa; phylum Arthropoda; class Insecta; order Lepidoptera; family Tortricidae; genus Epiblema; species Epiblema foenella. The sequence goes on from OY747102.1 coordinate 15,963,693, forward strand.
GCGTCGTCCCACGACGCCATGTTGTCCTAGGGCGCAGCGTCGTCAAAATTGTTAAGATCAGTCGTCAACTAGACATCATAAGTATTCTGCTCTTGTTGTTGTTACAAAAATCTGGGTGAACCCACATTTTTTATTAGGGTTTCTTTTCCTAAAGGAATTTCAATCATTTTCAAACAGAATAGAGATAACCCTTCGTTTCAAACGTTTTTAGAGTTTCGTACCCACCGTCCGTCCGTCCATCATCAGGCTGTATAATGAACCGTGATAGTTAGATATTTGAAATTTTCACAGATCTGTGAAAATTATCATTATCATTTACATTATCTATAATGTATTTCTATCGCCGTTATAACAAGAAATGGTAATAATTTACTTAGCAGTTCTTCAAAGGTTGGCACTGACATTCTAAAATAATCATAAAATTTGTGGTCACTTGTTTTCAACGCATCGTATTTCCTCCTGAAATTACTCCCATCATGATTCATAATAGAAAGATATGGGTTCACCCATAATTTTCTGTTCATTTGCTTTTTCCTCATGCGTCGTCTTAATAACAACAAAATCAGAATACGTATGATGGGATCCATGTCGGGTTGAACGGTTGAAGACTGATAGCGAAATTTTTGACGACGCAGCTCCTTAAGTACAACACGGTGTCGTGGTACGACGCGACGCCGCCGTACCGTGCATCCATTCACCACGGCACGGCACCGTGTATCTGAACGACGCGGCGACGTGCCGTTTCACGTTTACGACGCCGCACCGTGCTAATGTGGCCAGGCCCTAAGGTGCGACGGCAAGGCGTGCGCGCATTTATTGTATTCACCTTATTATTACATTATAAAGACAAATAATAAATAGACATGTAACTACTCACCGAGTTTCGTTTTTAGGGTTCCGTACCAAAATGGAACCCTTATTTTTTCACTTTGTCTGTCTGTCACATCGCTAAAAATCTCAAGAACTACTTATACTATCGATTTGAAATTTGGAATAGTTCTAAAGAAAGCTAACCTAGATACACAGAACATGACTTTTTTAACACATTACAGATAATAGGTGGTTCAAAATTTGAAAGTCTAAAACAATGTCGAAACATGTCGAGTGGGGTGTCATATGAAAGGGTGGAGGTGGGTTACACATTCTAAAAATTTTTTTTTTACTTTTAATCATTTTAGTTTTATGAGGGAAAGTTTATAAAAACTGCTGTTTTCCCCCCTTATCCCCGAAGTTTACAAAGGAAAAAGTATGAAATTATTATTGCGTACATTGCTATCAATGTATATTTTACAGGAATACTTAATATAACTATAGCTCTATCTAGTTTTTCTGTTTTTTATCGTCAAAAAACATTTCTATACTAAGGTTGTAATTTAATCACCTTTCCATATATTTTTGTTTTATATATTAATACGAGATTATGCTGAAAGTACGTGATTTTTAAGAAGTTTTTCATTTTCAGTAGGTGTTAAAACCTAAGACGGGTCCTTCTGTTAAATTTATTGTGTTTTGGTAAATATAAACCATTTTTCATCTTTAATAACTTTATTTTATTTTCATACCCACCTAATTGGTATATACCCAATATATCCAATTTGAAAACCTCAGTTTAATTGCGCCATCCACACTTGTTTCATTGTAAAAAATCATGGTTAATTATATGGACACAATGAAACAAATGTCTAAATAGGTTTTTTTTTTTAAATTTTAAAACTCTGACATCGTAAAAGTGAAGCTATGATTTGCAGTACCATGCGATTACTAAATAAAATGTCTATCATGGTGCAAAATATCAGACTCGTATCTTTTTAGCAACTGCTGTGATAGGATGCTTTGAAACTTGGGTGTTTCATTGATAGACAGGTAAAAAGCAAAGTACTTCTATCACTGTTTCAATGTGAAACCCTCTGTTTCATTGTAAAAAATCGGTTGTTTTATTGAATACATATACATGGACACAATAAAAATGATACTAACTGAAATCATAAAAGTAAAGCCGTAATTTGAAATACCATGCGATATGCACCGCACCGTTACACGGTGGCCGGTACCGTACCGTGGACATGTGTCCAAGCCCTAAGGGTCTGTGGGTGCAGATAGCTTGTGGCATCTCACGTAACTCATGTTTGTGTTTGATTTTTTTTCACTTGGAACATAAAAATAAAGAACATTATTAACATTGAATGTATTCCGCGTTTTTGGGCTTATCCAGAAATCACGCGAGGTTTTTTGGCCCTCTTTTATAACCCCCCTCCCTCGCCTTGGCGACCTTTGGTAAGATTCTAGGATACTCCCCCAATTATGATTTATAATTTCCTACGTGAGTAGACATTATTTCTCGGTTTTGTAGGTACATAACCGCCTTTTGTTTGCCTCTACTCATTGGAATTTTGTACTATACTCTGCTTTTTTGTTGAGGTCGTGCAATAAAGAGAATTTGTATTGTTGTGTTGTAGTACAAATATACATACATAGGAAGAAATACACGGTGTACTTTTGTACACCGTGTATTTCTTCGTGATAATTAGGTAGGTACTGGTAGTAGGTATTAGATAATGGTTATTTGTCAGAATACCTACAATTGATTTGCCCATTGTCAGGTACCTATTTGGTTTGGTTGTTCAAATGTTAGGTATTTTTAACTTACCTACGTATATTGACAATATATTCGTATAGGTACATAAATCAATACACAGTATATTAGTATCATATTTAAATGTCTTGGTCCTTTGTAAATTTAAATAATTCTATGCCCCCTTTTCCTTTTACAGTATTCTGATATAAACCGAACCTGGAACCGGGTTGTAGTGTGTTGTGGACGATGGGCTAGTAACCTGTCACTGCAATATCACATTTTCTCCATTTTTAAACCAAATTAGGTACAATTGCTAAATGTGGCACTGGAAAAAATCCATGTGCTCTGCCTACCCCTCTTGGGAATACGGGTTGTTGATATAAAGTAGGTATCCTGAAACAGCATAATGTTGCTGAAGTATCGGAGGTCCGTGAAAAAGAATTCTTGAATAGGCTTTATAAATATTTTTCTCTTGAAGATGCCATCTTACGTCGCATCGGAGAACTATATGGCGCGATAAACTATACAACTGCGGCCGCAGCTCGCCCGCAGCTCAAATAGTAGGGCTGATAGCTGGCGTTACGGTAGTCACCCAGCTGACGAGATACCGAGCGAGCGAACGACGTAACGAAACAGATGGCGCTAGACGCAAACTCACGTAGCACTCCGCGCAAGCGGAGCGCCGGCCATAGGGACGTCAATACAAACAAGACTACAAACGAGAACGTTACGTATATGTACAGCTTATGGCGACAGGCGCAGCCAGTAGAGCTCAGTTTGCGCACTCTGCTTGTATTTAGAGGTTGAGCGTGCACCCACTTGACTCGGAGAGATAGCGTTATCGCGTGTTCGGATTGGATCATGACTGATTTGTGCTATTTATTCTGGGGCGTTTATACCAAAGTATTTTATGCAGTGAGTTATCGCGGTAGGAACATTACGTTTCAAATGGATCATTGATTGTTATTGTCAAAATACAATATCAAAGTGTTAGTGTATACCGTCACGTCCTGATAAAAATGTGCGCATCATCCGTGGCGATTTGTTTTTATTTACACGAACCCGAGCTCGAACACCAGCTCCGCCGAGGACCCGCAGAATTTATTGCACGCGTCGTCTTCAAGCAGTGAGAGCTATTGACGGGTAGATTCACTTGTTGCCTTTAAAAATGCCTTCATTTAGTCAAGAAATTAATGTGGATCTCAATTCCAATGAGAAAGACACTCTGAAAAACGATCCTGGGGAAGGTAAAGCAGAGGGAGAAAGTAGATTTGTGGCCGCCGATCAGGGGCCTGACACCGCTCCGGAGGGATTGAACACTGACCAGCGTCTCGCTTTCGCCTTAAGAGATTTTCTGTCCGAGCCATCAAATGCAGTTATTAGTGATAGCGAGGGTGAGCCATCGCCCATGGCCCTGGAGCACGGACTACCGTTTATCGATGAACCCGTCGACTCCGAAGACGTGACGCAATCCGACGTGGAGCGGCCTCCGCGCCGGGAGACTGAGGAGGTGCTGAACAATGCGGCCTGCCGGTTGAGGCGGTGGCGCGCCGCCTCACGGAAGCTGAGGCGGCCGAGGATTATTGATAATTTGTGTGGAAGTGAGGACAGAAAAGGTGGTAACAAGTCGTGTAATGGCGGGCACACGGACTTGGCGGACCGGTTGCGGAGCCTGGCGGTGGCGAGCAGCATGTCGGCGTCGGCCGGCGAGCTGCTGTCGCTGGCGCCACCGCCGCCGGCTGCCACCGCGCCACCCTCGCCCGGCTGTCTTCTTTCACCATCGTTGGCCGACCAGAGTTCAGCCGAGTACTTCGTAAGTAAAGTCTTCAAAGGTCACACAAACACGTTGGTTCTGAAGTTCCGATTAGAAGTTTCTGTAACTGATAGTTTAAAACTTGGGAGTAGAATTATTGAATACCAAGCCACGATTTTTATACAGGCAATTTTTTTAACGCTTACCTGTACAAAATTACATTCGATCCGCTAGAAGCAGGTATATTCGTCTTTTTTTTCAAAATTATGTGGGTATTTTTTTTTTCAATACCATACTAATAATGGACAGGCGTCAAATAGGTACCTACCGACTACTTTTATCAACTTACACCTTAATGACGTTCGAATTCCGAGTCACCTTGAGCTAGAATCACGTAGCATGTTTTCAAACAATAATTTCGTTTAACCGATTCGTACACACGTTTTATTGATATAACCCAAAAGTTTAGTCTGTGTGGTACAGTCGAATTCGAAAATCAAATATAGGTGTAAATTGCGATAGCGAGTTTCTTATCTAATTTGATTGCCAGTTCAGATGCCTAGCAAAAGTAGCGAATAACCCGTGACTTAATAATAATTTCGTATTTGTGCTGATAAGAATTTTAACTACCAAGTAAAGTTATGAATAAGTCTCATTAAATTGTGTCGCATCGAAGTCTCGCAATCCGCTAGATTCAAAAGACGACACAAATTCTAATTAATTTGATTATACTTTAGATTTTATCGATAAAAACCGGTGCGGGTCTGACTCGCGCACCGAGGGTTACGTACAAAGTGTACCCGTCCCGACCCAATAATGAAAGAAAATTTTAACAACGTGGTGTAGAAATTAAACGCCATGGGTACAGCGCCATCTATCGGCGAATTTGTATGGTTGTTTTTCAAGGATAATTCTTTAACACGTGAACCTATTTCAATCTTTTTTATTTATTTGAATGTACTTTCGGCATACGCACGTAGGTAGGAATTTATAAAAAAAAAGCTGCAAATGTGATTAAATTACATACTTAATATAAGAAAAGAAAGAAAGCATTTATTCACTGCACGAAAAGACACATTACAAACAGAATAGACTCAGTACATTGACATATTATTATAAAGTGCGTCTTCGCGGCAGTGAATCGGTTGCTGTCTCAGCATTGTGCCGAGGTGTCAGACACCTGCAGCGCTGGTTTTCAGACAGCACCGTACGTGATCCACGGAACGCAACGCAACATACTATACAGGAAAGGTATACATATAATGAACAAAATCATAGGTAATATATATATAGAAATCTTTTTTCATGATAAAAAAAGGAAGACTAGATGGAGCTATGGTTATATTTTTCCTGTAAAATATACGTTGATATTGTTGAAAATTCCATATTTTTACCTGGGTAAAATTCGGGGATACGGGGAAGGGTATTTTTTTTACATTTTCCCTCATACATCGAAAATGACGACTTAAAAAAAAATGAACAATTGTTTCAGAATGTGTAAGACAAGCCCTTTGACATATGACACCCCACTTGACATATTCACTAGACTTTGAAATTTACCTTTCACCTTTTATGTGTCATTAAGTCATTTTTAATAGAAAATAAAAAGAAATAATTAAAAAATCCGTGTTCTATACATTTAGGTTAACCTTCTTTATAACTACTGATCCCAAATTTTAAATCGATAGCATAAGTAGTTCTTGAGATATTTAGCGATGTGACAGACAGACAGAGAGACAAAGTGAAGGTTTAATTTTTTTATCATTTTGGTACGGAACCCTAAAAAACCCCTATTTCGTCACTCGCTCACACTGATTATCATAAAAATTCTTAGAGTACTTCCTGAACTCCTAGAAAGCTGAAATTTAGTATGTAAGCTAGTATTAGTAACACAAACAACAAAAAATAACCGGTCAAGTGCGAGTCTGACTCGCGCACCGAGGGTTCCGAACACAGGTCGTGTACCTGTCCCGACCCCACTTAATTCAGGAAATATATTAATAGCGCGACAAAATACAAATCGCCGTGGGTCACAAAGTCATTGTTGTGAACCAAGCACTAACAACTCCATAAATTTTAGTTGACCCATAGTTTCTTAACAACTACGGTAGGCAGATATCAAATGGATTTAATCTCCTATATTAGACATTAAAATTATTACGGCTCGATGGGTCAGCATGTTTTGGCTTATATTTATTTATATCGCAAACGCTTTAGAGCAGGGGTGGGCAAACTTTTTTCATGGCGGGCCAGTAAGCTTGAGAAATTTCGGAGGAGGGCCATAATTGCAGCAAAACTGCACTTTTGTATAAAACCGCTGCTCTGGTTTTTGGCTGAACCGTCAAAATATAATCATTGCGGGCCATGTAAATAAATAATTCGATCTATCGGCGGCGGGCCGGATAAAATGCTTTCGCGGGCCGCAGTTGGCCCGCGGGCCGTACTTTGCCCACCACTGCTTTAGAGGCTATGGGTCAGTGTATTAAGTAACTCTAATCTATTGTTTTTCATGCGATTATGCATGTAATTGCTAAACTTGAAACCATAATTAAATTCCAAAAAATCTACCAACGTAACGTTCCAGATGTAATCAACCTATACATAATAATAACAAAATATTATTTTGCAATTTACTTAAATGTGATGAATTGATGATCATCGCCTAACACTTTTCGGTTGTATTCTATAATGTTTATGTGTTGCACACAGACAATTAATAAACTATCTGTGCGCCAAATTGTATTGTATCCAAACAAGAGCCGTCTTTGTGTGATTTCTTTTAAGAATCTGGGAATGGGGAGTTGGGTGTTATTAGCTCTGTATTAATAATACAAAAACAACGATTTTAATATGAATATTTATTCCTCAATTTCCGAACCGCTTATTTCGTCCTCGGTGGTATTGATTATAAAAGGTTCGACCACATCATCAATTAAATGATCTAACTGACACATTTTATCCTCAACTTTTATAACATGATCAATACAGGATTTCCAACGCTCCGGTGTCACCTTCTGCAGACCTTCTTCGAATAAGTGCTTCACTTCTGCCATTTTAAAAGTTTTGTTATAAGTGGCTACATGACCTTTTACTTGTGCCCACACCAATTTGATTGGGTTTAACTCACAGTGGTAGGAGGGGGTCTTAAAATTTTATATTTCGAGCAGCTGCTATTTCTTCAACTGCCAGTTTTTCGTATTTTTGCTTTTCATTTTTCACTATTTTCCTTAACATACTTGCATCACACTCAATGCCATTACATGACCATTTATAATTATTTTTTCACTTCTCATGCTCGAAAAGTGTGTCATATTAGACTTGTCAAGCGGGGCTAAAGTAGTACATTTAACCCCTAGGGAAAATATGAATACATATTTATGATTTACAAAATATTTGAATTTGACCAATCAAAATACTTCACCTATTAAATCCACCAATCACAGAACACTAATTTAACTCTTAAAAAAATATTTGGTATTGGGTATTAACCAACCAGAATACAGCTTTACTAAAATCGACCAATCAGGAAATATAATTATTTTTTCTATAGAGTCTAAAGATTAAGTTTGTAGTAGTCCCTATTTCACAATAATTAAAAAAGTGGTTAAATCGTTCGAGCAACACTTTGAAGCACTCAATAGAAGGTCAGTTAGCTTTTTTCGCGCGTGAATGTTGCGCGCGAACCGCAGTGTCTATGTTTTGTGTCAAAGGAGTATAGAAAAAAAATCATCTGTCAAATAGAAAAAAAAATCAATCTGCAAAAGTATATATCTTCGCCGTGGAATTTATTGTTAATTTTGGGTGGGTTAACCTTTGTTTATTTATTTTCTCGCAATCGAAGTGAAAAGTAGAGTGTATAACTCTGGTCTAAAAGCCATATTACCCCTCGAACTATTTTCCCTCACTTCGTTCGGGAAAATAACTATCTCGTGGTAATATGGCTCATTTTAGACCCTTGTCATACAATCTACTATTTCTAAAGAGTCTAAAGATTAAGTTTGTAGTAGTCCCTATTTCACAATAATTAAAAAAAGTGGTTAAATCGTTCGAACAACACTTTGAAGCGCTCAATGGAAGGTCAGTTTAGCTTTTTTCGCGCGTTAATGTTGCGCGCGAACCGCATTGTCTATGTTTTGTGTGTCAAAGGAGTATAGAAAAAAAAACATGCTGCAAAAGTATATATCTTCGCCGTGGAATTTATTGTTAATTTTGGGTGGGTTAACCTTTGTTTATTTATTTTCTCGCAATCGAAGTGAAAAGTAGAGTGTATAACTCTGGTCTAAAAGCCATATTACCCCTCGAACTATTTTCCCTCACTTCGTTCGGGAAAATAACTATCTCGTGGTAATATGGCTCATTTTAGACCCTTGTCATACAATCTACTATTACGTACATACCAAAAATATTCATAGATACACACATTGCCTATATGAGAATATTAATTAATTGATACCAAATGTTATTTAAACCTGAAAGGTTACCATTTTAATCTGAACTTTCTTCTACAAAAGATATTCAGTTAAATATCTATTAGTGCGACGAATATTTATATAAGATTCTTTATTTAGGCAGTTGAATTTAATTTAATTTTTGCAATTTAAATAAATAAATTAGTTACATACGTCTTTTAGACAAGTGAAAATTTACCGTTGTAAAACTAATTCATTTTAATGGCAACACATGGGTAGCTTTTTGGAATCTAATTATGGTTTCAAGTTTAGAAATTTAGGGGCTGAAATGCGTTGATTTTAATTGACATAGGTAAGTCTTTTTGGTTTGGAGATCATTTAGCTCTTGTAATATCAAAGTCCCATATACACGAACTAAATCTGTCAAAATAATAGCTCAACATAATCAAGTAGAAGCGTAATAGGTACTTTATTTGTAACCACGATCGTAAAAATAAAAATGAAATAATGCGAAAACCTGCTTTATCTTAACCACGTTAAGAATCAAAGTGTAAAATTATGTTCAATTCAATTGTGTAAAATATGTTCACATTATGTTCATTAATATTAGCTTTAACTTCACCTAATGTCAATGGTATAAAATGGCATGTCTATACCAATGACGTTGTCAAATGACGTGATATTGACAACTGTCTATAGAGTCGCCTCACCATACGTCCTTATTATATCTTGACCCTAAGATTCGTGACAAATATGTGCATATTCGGAGGTTAGCCTTATACTGGTTCTTCTGAATCGAATTTTCCGTACGTCAGCAGGCATTGTAAATATCTACATGACTCTGGTCTGATTCATAAATTCATAAGTTTAACTCCCACCCCCAATTTCATCAATTTGAAGGATGATTTAAGGGACACAAAGTATCAATCGTGTTAATCCAGGCTAAAAACTATATAAATACAAAGATTCATCATAATTTCGCTCAGCCGTTTTTGCATGATTGAATAACAAACATCCAAATATTCAAACATCCTAACTACGAATGTTAGGATGTTTGATGTATAATATTAAGTAGGATATCTTTACAAAATATATGATTTTATTACAAAATATATAGTTTTTAGATTTTTCTCTGTACTTGTAGTATATAACAATATTACTTGCCAAATTTCATAGTTCTAGGTCAACGGGAAGTACCCTATAAATTTTGATTCCCTTGAGAATATCGAAATATACATTTTTTTGCAACATAACGCCCGTATCCTTCTTTTAGGTTAACTTAGAAATATGTTTTTTTCACAGCTTTAAGGGACTGTAGACCTTAGTATAAGGTTTTAATTCTAACTCGATACCTCCACGCCTTCCCGAGATAAAGGGTCGTGACAGACAGACAGACGGACAACAAAGTGATCCTATAAGGGTTCCGTTTTTTCCTCTTGAGGTACGCAACCCTAAAAAAACTAAAGGTTGGAATTTTAATGCTAGAGGTCTGAAAATTGATATATTAGGAACTCCTTGCTACAAATAATGAAATACATATTTCAGGATTTTTAGTAAATCGCCTCCCACCCTTTAGATTACAGAATGGAAATTTGTGTATTGTCATAAGTAACTTACAAAAGTAAGTGAAATGCCACCACAGACATTTTCGTGCAATTGTTGCGAAGACAAGACCATATCGCTCGTATTGTCAAAAAGTTGTCAATCTCATGTTGAGTCAAACTTGTAACTGTACACGCCCTAACTCTACATAGGTACTGTGTAGCGTTAGGGCGTGTACAGTTAGAAGTGGCTGTGTAAGGTTTATTCACTGTTCATTACTTTTCTGTTATATAATAAGTTCTTATAGTAGGTAAACAAAACGGCCTAGCCTAATTTTGACTACGGTATAGAGTTTGTGAAGTTAGGGCTTGTCGAGTTAGGGGTGTGGCGTATAAGCCTGGTTCTACATGAGATCTGTTAACTTTTTGACAGTGCGAGCGATATGGTCTCGTCTTGGCAATATTTTACAGGAAATTTTTTTTGGTGGGTTTATATAATTTGAATAACGATTTTGATATCACCAGAACTCCGAATTATTTGAGGTTTTCTCGATTCACTTAAGCCGGGTTTTATAAAGATCCGTTAGACCAAATGTCAGATCAAATTTCAGTAACTCAGTACATTTTTTGACATAATAAACCGATATAAGATCTAACGGATCTTTATAAAACCGAGCCTTAAGTACCTATTGAAACCGAAGGAAGTACCTATATCTACGTACAAATTTTAATTTCTGTTTGAATTTCCAAAGTGACGTACAGTTAATGGAACATACAAACGCGTATTGCGTGTGAAAAACCACAAGTTAGACCTATATACCCAACAAATCAAAACAACTAGCGTCATACCTATTTACTCGTAGGTTAAGTAGTTAGGTAAGGATGTGGAGTAGGAAAATATGGGGTTTCGCATAATTCTATTTTTTATTTCCCTAATTCCACAAGTTTCCTCGTTAGTCTCCCCAACTTTGGCCATAATAGTTACAACTAATTATACAATATACCTACTTATATACGTATTTTCCCTGTTATTCAAAACATACCAAAAGTATCGCTACTTCGGGGCCATTATAAGACTGACTTCCGATTAGGTGGTGTTGTTAGGTATCTTGAGATCAAATTACACTAATGAATTTTAAAGGTACGGACAATTTTTTTTGTGACTTATTGGCAGAAAAAGCGTATTGAAACGCTCTTCGAAAATGTTATTACTTACACCAAGACAAAGCCAGACACAAATACTCTTAGCTTAAATCGACTTCGACTTCGGGTCTTCCCCAGGTGAGCCGCTTTTTATCCGACTTACAAACAGGCCCTTGGGGCATTGTACCGAGGATGCTGGCGGCATTTCCTCGCTGTTTGTATTTATTACGCTTTAATATTTCGGCATTTTCGCCGCTGCACCTGCTTTTACTGTAGTTCGTTGGAGGTGGGACGGTGCAAGTGTGCTACACAGGTAGCATCCCACACCAACATCCGTCCCAAGCTTCAAGGATCTAAAGACACACATCAGGTCTCTTACCATCATCCCTGACCATACCAGTCGGCTCAAGAAGAGCAGGCACGTTGATGGTGGCCAGAGACCTGCGAACTCTATGCCATAAGAGCAAATGTGTGGGGTCCATACTGCGACCCCGAGTCGCAACCCAGTTGCCAGTCTAAGGGAGGTATTTGGCTAGGGATGGGCATGTAATCAGTAACCAGCTTCCCGGAGTCCGACCGCCAAGAGTCTCACAGTTCGAGACTCGCACGATCTGAGCCTGTACTGCTGTCAAGGAGCGAATTATACGAAATCACAGTAAACATTATCCCTCATTATTACATTTACTCCTTTATGATTTTAGATTGTCTGGGAAATTTTTACCCGGGCAAGCAATTTTAAAAGCATTCTTGGCATCCTCCAAGCCCGCAATCTCACAGTATGTGGGTAAAGCCCTTAGGATATTTCCTATGAGATCTGACGTGCTATGGGTGGATGCCAAATAGGCTAGGGAGGCCACACTGGAAATTTTGCGGACTAATATAATAAGCTGTAAACAAACACCATACCGCACCACAGGAGGCAATTTTGTTTTTTTTTTTTTCAATTGTGTATTAGTCGTACCTACTCGTATATCGCAGACACCATACTGTATGTTTGTAACACCAGGCACCCCATATGCTTGTTTACCACCGTCGAAGTATGAAAAATTCAAAATAAATGAATGATTTAAATTAGTTCACATTTACACCTACGTAAGTTTATAAATACTAAAGCTGACCTGCGGTTGATGTGGTAAACCAAATCGCCAAGGACTTCGCAAAGGTTGGCGCCGGCCCGTTGGTGGTTGTAATTGATATACCCCGTGTCAGCTACCTTACATTACACTGTTCGCCATGCCTAATCAACTTTCAAAAGATTTTTTGTGGTATTTTATTATTTTTTAATTAAAAAAGAAAACAAAATGGAAAATAAATAATAAAAGCTAATTAATTGCTAAAATAACATAATTATGAAAAATAAGTGAAATATAAAACCCCTATACACCGTCCCCAAGTTCGCTCATTTTCGGAAATGATCCCAAGATGATGGCGGCGTTTCCCCGCTGCATAGCAATGCTGAGCCTTTGCCCTAGAAACGCGCCAGCTTTAGGATCACAGCAAGGTATCGGTTTATTTCTCAAGCCATTGAATTAGTTCGTGAGATTCTTGTCCCCAAAGACCAAGAGTTTCTATGGCGAAAGGGACGAAAATGTAGTTATCGGCAAGACACTAATATTTTCGGCGCTTAGCTGCCTCTGCGTTTTTGGCCGCTCCACCTGGTTTCTGACCCGTATATGCTAAATGAGATGATGCCAAAGTGCCCACACAGGTGGAGCCCACACTTAGAGCCATGGTACCAACGTCATACCGTCGAGTCTCTTGCCATCGTCCGGTGCGAGACCATCTGGTTCGAGTACCGCAGGTACGTAATGCTGACAAGAGCCCGACAAGCGTGGCGGGAAACTTCCGGCGCTTTTGAGACAGCTAAGGCCGTGGCGTCCTAAGCGGTCTACCTGCGATCCGCAGCGACATTGGTGTGGTACGACGCTGTCTAGTCCTAGTCGAAGGCCAACAGCTACCTGAAAAGAATCATCTAATAAAGCCATCTACAAATAATTCGCATTTATCGAAATTCAACTGAAGACCTACCGAATCAAATTTACTTTTGATTACATACACATAAGGTCGTTTAAGACAGAATCGGCGTCTCCTCCGAGAGAACCATCATCAAAATACCAAACATTTAATTTAGAGGTTAAATTTTTAAAATGGTGGGACCGAAACGTTCACCTTGCTGACATCCGACATATGAGAGTAATGAGAGCAAAATATTATTTTCAAAAACAAGATTGGTTATATAAAATAGCAATAAAATATCGCGATGAACGAGTTATACGCTGACGAAGTCGCGGGAAAAAACTAGTGATAAACTAGTGATTTTGATTAAGACTCCTTTCGCAAAACCCTGTATTTTCATAGTCTTCTGAATTTTCCCGCGCGCAGTCGACATTTTCAAGCTACAAATGTGAATACTATTATACATAAAAACCGGTCAAGTGCGAGTCTGACAGAGCGTGTACCCGTCCCGCCCCCTAATAATTCATACAAATATAACAAAATGTATTATTCCTATTATTCATTTGAGCGCCTGAATAACGTAGAGACCAAGAAAATTAGTGAAACCTGGACATAATTAGATAACTGTAATTTTCTTTTTCTATGATATAAAGTACCTATTGTTAGTTATAGTTGAAATAAAAAGTATTAAACATTTTAAGGCTCCGCGTCAATGTAAAAAAACCGTACTAATTTAGTAGAACAAAATTAGGCACAGCAAGGTTTCTGGGTAGTTTGGGAGTCCAAGGTCTGACAAGCATTCACATTAAAGAGTATGGGTTTCTACGGTACACATCAATACAGGGTCCTACCACTGACGATTCACATTGGTCAAATAAATTTCTCAGCGTTGTTTAGGTTTTTATTTCTTAAGTACTTAAGGGGTTAATTGGGGCGTTTATTACAACACCTGAGAACCGAAATGGTCGCGTACGATACGGTTTTAGAGGAATTTCCTCCCACGGTTGTTCGGTTGTGGAATGAGCTCCCTGCCGAGGTTTTCCCGAGGGACTACAGTATGGGGTTCTTCAAGAAAGGAGTGTATAAATTTTAAAGAGTCGGCAACGCGCATGTGACACCCTAGGAGTTGCAAGCGTCCATAGGCTACGGTGACCGCTTACCATCAGGCGGGCCGTACGCTTGTTTGCCACCGACGTGGTATTAAAAAAAACCTAAATATAATCCAGGCAGACGGACAACAAAATGATCCTATAAGGGTTTCATTTTTTTCCTTTTGAGGTACGGAACCCAAAAAATAAGTAGATACCTATTTTAATATAGGTAATAAGTAGGTACCCAACCAGCAAAAATCAGGCTTATAAAAGTCTCAAGACTAAATTTTTTTGCTCTTATATTGATTCTATATCATCGTCTAAGCCCGGATTTGGGCACCAATTATAAGAGTAAATATGCTAATATCGTTCCAATATCAGTCTTATTGAATGCTGTTCGTATTTAAAGTAATCTTGCCCAAAACTAATTTAAGCTGACTTAGGCTAATATCGCTTTTACGTAAGTACCCTATAAGCCTACATAGGATTATATGGATCCAAAGTTAGAATCCTGTAAGTCTAAACTAGCTTATTTTGATATTGTTTAAATTCACACGGTATTTCAATATTCTGGAGTCGTTAGTGTGACAGCTAGTGCATCATGTAAAAAAAAGTAACAAACTTGAAGTAATTATTGATATTGAAATATATTGACGTAGTGTTTGTTATCATCGGGTGTGTTTGTTTTACGGTAAGTAATCGCCTGGGAATAAATTATTTACTGTAAAGTAGACCCTGTTTCTCGCTTCAAACTTGATGCGCCTTATCATTCCTGGTATTTCGTGTTCTCTTTTAGTTATTTTATTTCTTTATTTGTATTGGGAGTATCGCCATTGCTACAGCTGCATTTTCCCAGCGCACTATTAGACTATTGTAAGAGCGTTTACACTAATATTAGCATTCTGAGTACGAATTATACGGCCATGTTGAATTAATTTGGGTTCCGTGCTTACCTACATAAAACCTTCTTCAGAAGTAGTGTTCCAAAAGAATCGAGCCGTTTACTCCAAACTTTAAAGTTCCGAGGTTATTTTTAGGGCTAGATTGATGTAATTAGTTTAGAAGAGCTAGTGATTTTAATAAGGTTTAAGTCATAAAAAAGGCTACAGACATTAAAAACCTAAGTATCAACATATCTTAATAATATTATTACTTATTTAGTATAAATCGCCATTGTGCTTATCTTAATCTGATAAATGATGATTTCTCTCAATATCGATCTGTTGTATATAAGTAGAACCTGCAGAACCCTCACTAATATTAAAATCACAGTCTCACTTTAGCCGACTAAATCTTGCTCTAACAATTGTGTTCCCAAAATATATTTAAGATCAAAGCATTATATATTGATCTTGTATTTTGTATTGTAAGTGTGTTGATCCAATGTCACTCTAATATTTTACTAGACAAAGTGCTATTGATCTCATTATAGCTTTACTTAAGATCGGAAAAGTACGTACTAACAGTGCAGTCTTGTGCTATGCTGATATTAGCCTGACATCCTTAAAACAGCGTCTAGTAAATATATTATAAAATCAAATGAGCTTAGGGAATCGGGCTATAAGAACAAGTTATCTCAAGTGCGCGAGTCTTCGTAAATGTTTTTATATTATATATAAGAACAAGAGGCTTACTTATAATAGCATTATGAAATGCTCTTAAATAGACATATAATACTAGGTAATAAGACTAAGCGTTCTTGAGACCGTGCTATCTTTTCTAAGACTAATATAAGAGCAAGAGGCCTATAATAGCATTATACAATGCTCTTATATACATATATGAGACCAGGTAATAAGACTAAGCGTTCTTGAATACGTACTATCTTGTCTAAGACTAATATAAGAGGAAGAGTCTTATAATAGCATTATACAATGCTCTTATATACATATATGAGACTAGGTAATAAGACTGAGCGTTCTTGAATCCGTACTATCTTGTCTAAGACTAATATAAGAGCAAGAGGCTAATAATAGCATTATACAATGCTCTTGTATACATATATGAGACTTGGTAATAAGATTGAACGTTCTTGAGTCCGTACTAGCTTGTCTAAGTCTAATATAAGAGCAAGAGGCTAATAATAGCATTATACAATGCCTTATATGAGACTAGGTAATAAGACTGAGCGTTCTTGAGTCCGTACTAGCTTGTCTAAGACTAATATAAGAGCAAGAGGCTTATAATAGCATTATAAAATGCTCTTATATACATATATGAGATTAGGTAATAAGACTGAGCGTTCTTAAGACCGTACTAGCTTGTCTAAGACTAATATAAGAGCGATGACATTTTCCCAAACAAATATTAGAGCGCTATAAGCCTACCACTCTTATAAAGTGCGCATTCTGGGACAATTTTGCTGGTTGGGTAGTTATTTTGATATAACGTATGAAAAAAATAAAAATAAAATGTAATAACTTAGTAGATTGTATTACAAGGGTGCAAAATGCATGATTTCATCACGGGTTGGCGTATTGTACTGAATCCCGAACGGATTCTAACATGGAATCCTAAGATTTGTGGCGTCACTCCTGTCAAATCTGACATGTTCTTCATCACGCTATCGAATTTTCTTAAGTTAGTTGCATAAATATAGCTTCCAACCAACTCTCATTGGACTTCTGTCCCTAAGAGATCTCTCTATTGTCGTTTCTTCCTGTGTCTCCTATCTATTGTATATATATATGTATATAATTTGTAGATACTCCCTTTCCTGTATATATTATTCTTTATAGGAGCACATCACTTGCTTGTCTACAGATTCAATCAAACCACCGCGCCCGAGTGAAAATATTTTGCTATTGTGTAGTTACCAGGGATGTTACAGAGCTCCGATTTCGGTTCCGTTAAGTCGGAACTTCCGATTAGTTTTAAACATCCGCTTCGATACCGGTTCTGTTACTTTCAAAACAAGTTATAATCGGATGTCATATCAATGCAGCGGGGGCAATAAGCGGCGTACATCAAAAACAGACAGGTTTATACCTGTCATTTGCTCATGTCCACGTGCTGCACTAGTTGTACTTGTTTTGTTTTATCACTGTTATTACATTAAAAATCCCTATTCGTATATGTCGATGGTATGAAGTGAAGTACACTGTGAACATTATTATGCACCTATATTGACAGCTTAGACCTACCCTTAACATCTCGTCCACCTATCACTCGGGCTCCGATTCTAGTTCCGCTTCCGTTTTCGGTTCCGATTCCGTTTTTGGTTCCAATAAACTAAATTTAAAACATCTGATTCCGCTTTCGGTTCCGATAAAACCCCATCTGTTACATCCCTCGTTTACACTCTTCTTTTCACTTATGCTATGAGAAAAACTATACATCCAGATAAGTAAGTAAAAGAAAATTTACAAGTACATTTATGTATTAAAAAAAAGAAACATTACATGAAATAAACGAAAAATTAAGAATTTGCTGGATTTTAATCCTTTACATCGATTGTTGCGACGGAAATCGTGCATTTATAAAAGGCGTGCACGCTGCCCGCCGCCCGCCCTGCCGACAGGAAGCAAAATTGATTCTTCGACTTCTCCTATTCGAAAAAAGGCTTCTAGCCCGTTTAGAGGGAGCAAAACTCGTTATGGCTCCCTTCTTAATGTATATTTTTTAAGTCTTCCATTTCTGCCCAACTGACAGGGATCAAAAACGAGTTTTGCTGCCTGTGCGACTTCCTACTCGCGACAGGCGAGTGGGAAGTCGCACTAATTCACGCACAATGAAGGTTTTCGTACCAACACCTGCTAGTCCATATTTAAAACCACTATCCAGTACATTGAATGTCGTATCTTCAGGGAATTCACGGCCTTACGACCTTTTGTTTAGGTAAGATAGTTGTTCAGCGAAAACTCAAAAACTGTAAAACCTATCTTGTGCAAACCAATAATCCTTGAAAGTATTTATTAATGCACACCACCTCAATTTTTTTCAGAATTTTAAACTTCATAGTTTGGAAATTATAGGGGGGGGGGACAATATTTGTTCCTGAGTCTTGGATGTTTTCTATGTAATTAAGTATCCATTTATCTATATAAGTATGTATATCGTCACTTAGTACCCATAGTACAAGCTTTGCTTAATGGACAGACAGACAGACAGACATGAAGAAACTATAAGGATTCCGTTTTCGTAATCTTGGCTACGGAACCCTAAAAAAGTGGTATGTTACATAAGCGATAAATACGCCCATCGGAAAAAATGGTGGACTAATAGTAAGTTCATATTTTAGACCATAGGTAATTAGGTATTTACGGCTTACAATTCGTTCATTCCGTTGTGATGTGACGTGAAAACTTGTCATAGTCACACATTTCATATGGGTACATAGCTTTCGTTAAAAATTAAAATGTAGACGAATTAAAAGCTGTACATATATTGTCCAAAAACATACACTCCACCCACTGTTACATGGAAATATCTCTTTTGTTCTTCAATAAGTGTCCTCTGCGAAACTCATCAAATCTGCTTCTGACACCAAGCTTCTCGAGGTCAATGTTTAATGAACCTGAAGCTAGCTTTACCTACCTTACCTAGGTGCGTAAGAAGTCAATTTCGTTGCGTGATGTGTTCGACTGCGTAAGATAACAGAAACCGATCCCAGACAGATTGTATTTTGGGCATAATTTCGTGCACGCTTGAAAGACGTCAGTTATTTTATCGAATAAATCAAGTTTCTTGACGTCATTTACTTTCGGAGGTCGATGATGAAATGTATTCAGTGTAAGTACTTCATCGAATATAGTCTTGTGAATTATGAATATTAAATTTCGTAAATTTACATGCTTAATAAAAATTTGAAGACTGTAGCTCCAACCGTTTAACTGTAAAACCTGTGTGACAGACGACAAACGGACTCGTGAGTGTCAACAATAAGAGTTCCGATTAGACTCTTCGGGTACGGAACCCTAAAAATGAATTCGAATCTGACTAATCTCCATATCTGAAAATAATCACCGCGAAGCACTTTATCTATGGTACAAATTTCATGCTTGTAACTCACCGAAAAGCTACACAACACACACATGAACACTTGTATCAAATGATATTTCGTACATATGTATCTAAGTTTCTTTTTAAACCAATGAAATGAGCCGAAGTTCGGGTATGAACACACGACCTCCAAATTGAAAGCCGCGTGATGTGCTTGACTCAGTCAGTGACTGACTCCCTATACCCTTAATATCACCGACTTTATTATTTATTTTATTCATTTCCTAGCTAGTAGTGGGTAGAGGCACTACGTGGTAACTAGAGGGGTAACGTGTGAAAGTTATAGCTTCAGGTGATTTGCGTCAATATGACTCATGAGTATAGAATTTTACAACATATTCGCACCACACTCGTACGCACTAGTACCTACAGCTACAGACCGACCAAAGCATGGCGTAGGTACCATGTCCGCCCGTACCATGCACATGGCTAAGAGCTTATTGAACCAATTTTCTATTTGTATAATTTTTATTTTATCTTTAGTATATTTTTGTATAACTTACTTACCTACTGTACTTATTGGAAAACTAGGTAAAGAAAATCTTCTAAAACTAAATATTATAAACATCTCCAAAGAAAGTGGTTGAAAAAACTCTGTAGGTACATCATAATTTTTTTTTGTGTTTATTAAGATTTTTAGTACCTAAAGGTGCACCTAGCCATTCCAATAAACTTATTTGATGGCTTCTTTGTTTTACTTTACTTACTTTGATGATTCATGTTGCTTTTTCCGCCGTGCAGCAAAACAACGACATCGGAGAACGGCATCCGTTCGCTTTCGAGGCGTCTCACGTTAAACAATAATTTGCATCAAATTTATAATAAAGACGACCGCTTTAGCCTAGTTGATAGTGACCCTGCCTTCGAAGCTGGAGGTCCCGGGTTCGAATCCCGGTCAGGGCATTTATTTGTGTGATGAACACAAATATTTGTTCCTGAGTCATGGATGTTTTCTATGTATTTAAGTATCTATTTATCTATATAAGTATGCATATCGTCACTTAGTACCCATAGTACAAGCTTTGCTTAGTTTGGGACTAGGTTGATTTGTGTAAGATTGTCCACAAAAATATTTATTTTATTTATACTTTATATTTAAGAATAAAACTAGCTAACTTATATCTGTTAGGGCCTGTTTACAATTTCACCCTTTAATCTCCGTATAAATCCTACTAGTATTATAAATGCGACAGTTGAGATGTTTGGATGTTGGGCCCGAGCAAAGCTTGGTCTCCCAGGTACTTGTAGTTCATTTATCCGATATACACCGGTCAGAGGTATGTGTGATATACACCGGTCAATAGCTTATTTCTTATTTATCGATCTGGCAAATGTAACTTAAAGGCAGGAGATAACTGATACGAGGAGAAGGAGGAAGAGTGAACTAGAAGGAGGTGTCATTGTTTGTCTTAAACGTGAATCGAGTTGAATGGTCAAGATTAAAGCCCGTCACAGACTGCAGCGGCCTGCGGTGGCGGCCTGCTGTCGCTATGACAATCAAGGCCGCGTGTGTCTGAATGAATGTTAGGATTGTCAGTGTACAACAGGCCGCTGCAGTGTGTGGAACTCTTAATGTGACGGTCGATTTGAACCAATCGAGATACACTGCGAATACAGCAGTGGTATTCATGAGCCGCGGGGTAATCACGTAACTTTTTTACTACCGTTAGATAGATTTTAATGTCAAATTTTAACTGTCAGCTCATACATTCATACTTCAAAATAGTCAGAAAAATCTATCTACCGTTAGTACATAATCCCGTGTAACCTGTTGTATCATTTGTGTTTGAATCAATAAATTTACTCTTACTCTATAAAGTAGTGACCGAACGAAACATGTTATTTTGCCGAAACCGAAACCGAAACCGAAGGTTCGGTTTCATTGTAGTTTCGGCCGAAACCGAAAACGAACCTATTATAAAAAAAAAAGTCCTTAAAAAGTCGAAAAAATGTTAGTAAGTTTTTTTCTAAAATTAATATCTCGCCGACCTATAATTACAGGTTTCTACTTTCAAAGATTTATCACAATGAAATTTCAGCACAGTTACAGAGGTTCTGTTTGAAAATTTAACTACCCTATAAATAAAATGAAAAAAAATACATTATTTGTAACACAAAGTTAGCGATTTTTTAATGGTGGTATAAAATAAGTCGGCCGGCGGAGTCAGGCGAGCGACGCCATATTGCCAGCCGTGCCGAGCGCGCCCGACGTTAGCCGAGCGCGACCCGAAGGTACGATGTTGTAAGTTTCGGCGCGGCCGAAAGGTTCGGCCGTTTTTGGCCGAAACCGAAACTCGGGCCGAAACTTGATTTTTTGGCCGAAACTGGCCGAAACCGAAACCGAAACCGAAATTTCGGTCGGACACTACTATAAAGTTACGTGATGATGGCACGAGAGGCACTTGGCCCGTGGAGTAAGGGCGCACAGGGGCTCCACAAGGCGATCAGCTAACAGTGCCTTTAGCATGAGTGCCATGCCATAACCGTACTCGCTATAGCGACTGCGTAAACGATTTAGTATGCCGATTCTTAGTTCTATTACGTAACCGCCAGAGACGCTGTACTTTTGCCCATACATTTTTTTACTCAGTCGCTAGCGAGTACGGTCATGTAAACTCATGGTAAATGCACTGGTCACCCTCACGCAAGCAGCTTTCTCGCCCAGAGAATTGCTATCGCAATCCAGCACGGGAATGCTGCCTGTGTGATGGGAACCATACCAAGGGGGCCCAATTTTGATTCTTATTTTTTGCGTTTAGTTATACTTGTACACTGTAAAGTTGTATACTTAAATGCATTAAATAGTTATTTTACGGACGACTTCATAACACAAAAGATAAGTAAACGCGTAACTCGTTCTTCTAAAATTGTAAAATTATCACAACCTCCGGGCAAAAATTACTATGGAAAAAGAACTAAAGAATACTTGATTCCCAAAATCTATAATGAACAGCCTTTGTTGTTAAAACACCAAAATTAAAAGTGAAAAAAATATTATTAGATAAGCACATGAGCTCCATCAGATGATGTAACATTGCTGTGCGGCCGACGTCTAGTTGACGTGTATGCATTTCGCCTTATTACATTACAATGCAATAAGATGCAGTGTAAACATGTCCTTGACATTGACCGTAAACCGGAACATAATACGTATTTATTTAGTGCATGTAATAAAGTACATTGTGTAGCGTACGTATGCCTCCTAATTTTAATAAATTAGATAACTGCATCGCCAAAAAACTGCTTCGCAGTTTGGCGAAACTTTAGTCTAAGTACACATTTTGTATTTTTCTTAGAAAACAATAAATTATAGTTAGTTTAGTTTAGTTTAGCATTAGTTACTTTTATACTCAGTTTTTATAAGTTTTATTATTAATTTAAGATTTATACTTATATGATGTCAAATTTACCGTTTGCTAGAAAAAGCGAAGATGTACGATTTGAATTTTAATTGAGTTGTCATTCAAAGAAAACAAATGACGAACGTTATGGAAAAACCGAAATAAATTAAGGATTCTTACTCGAAAATAAGCATCACTTCGAGGCGGATCGTACTTTAAGGTGTTTGCAGCTGCCAAGCGCCAAGCTCTAAACAACCTCTTAAATATCAGCAACAGGCAGAGGAATAATTACAGATCCGTCGATTTTGGCTAATACTAAAGAAACGTAGAGCCTAGACCTTTTACTTATTTAAAATTGTATGTACATTAATTATGAGTCAATATTACTTTCCTAAATTAATTTATAATAAAATATATATAGGTAAATAAAAAATATTTTCAATCAAGAAAACCTACCCAATATAACCCACCATGATGCATTACGAGCGGATTTCTTGGTTGAATGACGTTGTTTGTTAGCTATCCGGATATTCCGGATTCTATATATTTTCAACTTCTTTATTTGTAGATACTTCGCGTGCAGAGGTTGGATAAAAAAAATTAAGTACAACTTTTCCGTGAATATTTAAGAGTATTTATCCTATGCTCAGCGTATGGTCGTTACCTCGTCGTTTTGTGATTTTTATTTTATAATTTATACCTGTCTTAGGGTGATTCTGTGAGTGAGTCCAGAGGGAAAAGTACCAGTAGAATTAAAATATTATTTATTTTCTCACTAGATGGTTAGGTTATTCTAACTGGGTCACGATGTACTTTTTGTTTAACGTTAGTAAAATTAGCAGAAAATAATTATCAAACACCTAAAACATCATTACCCTGGTGCGTCCATTCCCTATTTCCAGAGCAAAGTACCCTGAAAGTAAATCGTTACAATAAAAGTTCGGGGACTACATTTTTTATTTCAAATTATAGATTTGTATTTGTCGTATTGGTTTCAAAAATCTATTTCAAAAGTTTGTACGGAGCTCAGCTATCATTCCCTTGGTGCCTAACTAAAGAGCGCGTACATCCCTAAATGTCCTGCGGGGTAATCACGTAACTTTCGTACTACCGTTACGTAGATTTTAATATCAAATTCTAATTGTCAGCTCATACATTTATACTTCAAAATTGACAGTAAAATCTATCTACCGTTAGTACATAGAGTTACGTGATTCGCCTGCTGCTATACTTTATGCCCGCCGTACCACACCAAAGTCAGTAGCGCTTCGAATGCCGTGGGGTAAATATATGATTCCCCTGACTTTGGCTCACTTGTATTATCATTCCCCTGTATTTTCATATAAAATGTATATACTACAACTGGCATACGGACCATACGTGCGTGGTGTAAAGAAAAATACATGAATGAGTGACTGCATATGCTGATTACATAGTTATTCTTGTAATAGTAATAGTTTAGCTATAATCAATAATAAACCTACTTTTTCTTAGTCCCTTGGTATTCTAAATAAGGCTATGATATTTTCTTTAAGTTTGAAGTTTTCTTGTAAATAATATAATTTTTTCATCGATTGACATGTAATGATACCAGAGGACTGTTTCTTTTTTAATTTTTATGCACTAAAACATCTGATCTCAACGCGACCAATCATCTTCATTTCCTTGCCATTTTTATCATTTCCTTGTCGTTTTAAAGCATTCCCCTGTCGCTTTTTATCATTCCCTTGTATTTTTTGGAATTCCCCTGACGGGTAAAGTTCAAAGTGGTATATTTCTGTACTAAGTTGATCTAAAGTGATGCCTATTCAATAAATATGCTTATTATTTCGTATTATTCTTTTACTTGGTAGGAATCCGTTAAAATAAAAAACACCAAGGGAAGGATACGAATAAAGCCATTCTAAAGAATGACCCCTTACTCTTTTAGTATACATTCATAAGTAACTAGATTAAGTAGATTTCTATTTAAACGAATCAGGTTGTACGTATACAAAAAGGTAATCTACACCACGAAAGTATTATTAATCAATCTACCTACTGAGTGACTGATATATTAACAATAAGTTGACAAGAAACCTACATATATTGTCTTATATACCTAATACAGCTATACTTATCTCGGTCGCGTTGACGATAACACTAAAAGGACTCTTTTGTTGGGAGGTAACATGTATATATATGTTGTATACGACCTACATTATATGAAACAGTTCAATTCATTCCGTACGCCGACCTCGTTTCATACCATTGATCCCTCGGTTTGATACAGATCATAGACTTATATGGGGCCCATATTGATACCTATTAGTAAAACCGTATGTACCTATGATATTGTATTGAACACACACCTCGCTATTTAAAGCAGCTAAACTAGATTATCTTCACATCGACATAATGAGAACGGTTTTATTTGCTATTAAAAAGATTGATATTGTTTAGTCCGAATCGTGGCTAAGAAAAAACATGATAGTTTGCGTTTAATAGTAGTGTAAGACGGTAATCGGGTCGGCAACAGCATCCAGAGCGGTCCGTGCCGTTCGTGGCGAGGAGCGCGCCCCCGTGACCCGAATTTTCGCAATGACGTCACTGAGCAGCCCCAGCATGTGGGTCACGCGGCTCCGGCCGGCTGCTCATCCCGCACCGCCCACCAGATACCGCGATAAGAAACAACTGACAGCAGACTCAACTACCACTAAATGCTTATGTAAATATATTTATGTATTGAAGCCCGAACAATAACAGCTGCGTAGCGAATAAAGGGACGTTAGTATGTGCTCGTGTGATAAATGGACAAAACGTGTTACATTTTTGAGAGAGCCACAGGGCAAAAGAAAACGCGGTCGTCCACATACGAGATGGGTCGACGACATGAATATGACAGGAGGCAGCACAGAACAGGACAGAATGGTAGAAGCTGGGGGAGGCCTTTACTCGCGACAATGGTGTAACTATGGAGTTGATTCAGATAAAAGTACACGAGTACATACTAATAAAATAAAAAATAAAAAGCCTTTTTAATCCACACCTTAAAAAAGTAATAAATACAATTTACATATCTATAAATTAAAAATGCCTTAAATATAAATATCTGAAAGTAAATTCTACTATTGTTTATTTTATGACCAATAGCATAATTTACTTTTAGAATAAAAAGGCTTTTTTATTTTTGTTTTATTACTATGTACTCGTGTACTGTAATCTGTCTAAATCTATCATTACCATTGACAACCTATAATTTAAAATTAACAAGGTATAATCGAACTCACAAGGGGCTTAACACCTCTGTACCTTGTCACTTCAAGGTCATGTTTAAGCTGTCATACTAACATTTCCAACGGATGAAAACTACAAAGTACCCAGCTACTTATGAGTTCGACTGTAAATATGCCTATAAAAAAAACAAATAAAGTTATTTTTTGTACCTATTAAACCTGTGCTTAACTTGAAGTAGGTACAAGGTCGGAACTGACGTCAATCAGATTTCGTTATTGCAGCTAGCGGTCGTGGTTTTTACTTCTTTTTAGAGTCCCGTACAACTTGTATAAACGAAATAACTAAATCTTCTCACTTCGTAGTTCGTACCTGTCTAGCAGAATGAGAAGATCTTTTTTTCGAAAACGAATAAAATATTAAATTAATAATTATGGCACTAATAAGAGGCGGACTCATGTTACCATTTATAATAAAGTTTGGCTATATGGAAAGAAAACATAAATAGTTAGAAATTAAAATTATATAACGATTCGCAAAACGTTGATTTTCAAGAGAAGAGAAGCCAATAGAATTCTCATGTTTCAATAAAAATAATTGTATGGCAACTAATGTATATTATAAACGTAATAATTCACAAAAAAAACTGCAAATTTCCCTTTTTTTTCACACAAGGGCAGTACGGTACCATGCAGGCGTGACGTTACGCCTGCGTGTGAATTAGTATGGATGGAGAGTTTCTGCCACTCATTTTCGTTTTTTGTGTTGCTCTAATTAATGGTAGTGGGTCCCATACAAACATTTGATCGTCTCTAAAAACTGGTTCGAATGGCATGAACATTTTTTTTGTTATCATGCCTATTAAAACTGTCATAAAACCGGAAAACACGCAAAAAAGATGAAATCGCTCTTGGGTTTCCTTTTATTTGAAAATTCTAAGTTGTCTCCGCTCACTAAATAATCACCTGTATTTATAATTTGAAAACGGATTGTGGTCATATGAAAACGGATTGAACTTAATTTGTCGACCTTGAATAAATATTTGTCCATCAGAGACTGTTCATCTTTATTATGAATACTCACTGACATCAATATACATTTTTATCAGCTGTATGAAGTGAATAATTATGAAAAGCAATACGGAACTTACTCTGTAACTGTCTTTCTTGAGAAGTTTAATGGTGCTCCCACACTGCATTTATTTTCCCGTTGTTACCTACCTACCGAACTCTAAACAAATTTTCAATTAATTAATAATGTATTAGTAACTAACGTCCTACTTCTTACCATTACCTATTACGTAAGTTTGTTATGGTGTTTTGATAATGACATATTTTCAATGAAATAAAAGTCTACATACACTACCCAAAATGTACTAATTTGCCAGCAGACAGTAATATACCTTATAGATAAAAATAACATGTAACTACCATTTATGCGCGTACGAAGTCGCGGGAAAAAAACTAGTAATATATATATATATATATATAACACAACCGTCGCAAAATTCAGTATATTTTAGTACATAAAAGAAATTTTGACAGCATGACTTGCGAACTGAACACATTGAATCAATCAATATCTGAATTTCTTTACAACCAGCAGATAATTAAGTTGATAAGTCCTAACGCTCGTTCTAAAAGTTGTCTTCGACTAACATCCGTCCGTACCGTAGGAGGTTTTAATAACATAGACACATTGTCGTTTCGATAGGTAGGTTAGTTACGTATTTTATTTACGCGTATTTATAGAGAAGATTCTGACAAAGCCTATTTTCATTAAGCTGTTTCAGGCAGGGGGTATTTCTGGGGAAAATGATTTACCTGGTCTAAAGGTGAACATTATGGCACTATAATATAATGCTATAACAAGATTTTATTTCTACTTGTTCACCAAGGCCAGTCTGCCTTAATACAACAACACTTCAGCTAATATAGTACAACGGAGGATAATCAATTTCATCTAACGGAATAGGCAATACAAGCCATCTTATCACAAAGCTTCCTTTAGGATGTTGCGCTGTGTTGAGCGCGAGGGATCTGTATGTCCCACCGTCGTTCTAAGTATAAAACTGACAGTTATGATTCAGTGTCCGCTCGTTCCCAGGGCTCGAGCCCCGAATGCTGCGCGGACAGCGGCGGGCAGGAAGCGCCAGGACCACCTCCCGGGCCGCGCTACAAGCTCGCGGGCGAGGGCTCGCTCCGCGTCTGCTCCTTCCAGCACACCCGCACTGTCGTTGACAAGATCTTGGCCGCCAAGTTCCTGCGCCGCTGGGAATCGCACATACTCTGCTTGCATGAAGACCACATTGTTTCGAAAACGGTAAGTGACCATACATTGTATTATTCAAAGCGATTCAGGGCATCCAGCCGTCCCAGATCATGATTAGGCGCCCTTTTATATTTCATCTTTGTACACCTCATAGCGTTTAAATTAACCCTTGTCAATAAGACAGTCCCAGTCTGTCGCCTCATTCAAGTGTAGGTAATTTGAAGAAATTGTGGCTCTCCAACGACTTGTGATTTGGTTGAATACTACACTCACGGACAAAGAATACGGGTCGGTAAAATACCGTCATATTTCCTAAAATAGTGCAAACTTGTACAGTTTTTTAATCCTGTCATGATTTTTATTTAATTTTACATCTAACCTGCACAAATACCAGTTAAATAAGTTAACGTTTCCAGGTTTAAATCGGATACCTAAAAACCCATGAAAAAAAAACAATGTTAACGGAGCGAGATATCGACAAAATCGACAGTTTTGGAGATTGATAGATTTAGATTTCATTTATTACACAATACAAGACTTTAAAGCAATTCCCGGGATCATGTAAATAAAAATAGTGTAAAATATTTAGTAAAACCTATTGCGGTTATTTAATTAGGGTGACCCGAAATTCTTGACCTCGAGTGTATAATAATTTAAATAAGTATATATTTATAATATGTATTTATTATATGTATAGTTATTATATATTTATTTAATTCTGGATTTAGCTATAAGTTACCTTATTGAAACGTTTTTGTACATTGTGTAAGTTTGTCTATCTCATTCTCCCACTTTCCACTCAATCCCTTAAATGTTAGCTGGAAGATCCCTCATAGGGATAAGTTCGCCTTTGTACTCTAATTTATTGTGACATGTATATTGTTTTAACCTGTTATTGTGTACAATAAAATGCTTACATACATAAAGGGATAATCTTACCCAAATCGAACTAGCCCTATACTAAAGTTCAATAAGACTTACGTTATGGGTAACAGACGACGATATATTTATTATTCAATAGACATAAATAGTTTAAATACACAGAAAAGATCCAAGACTCAGAAACAAATATTTATGGTCATCCCACAAATATTTGTCATGCTTGGGATACGAATTCACAATATTTATTTATTTTTATTTATTTCTTTATTCCAAATTAACACTAAAAGTCAAGCTACACATATTATTCGTAATATTCCCTTTATAATAGGAAGGTTGACTCCCGTTGCCGGAAATTATTAATTTTATACAATGATCAGAGTAAGTACATTATTTCCTAATAGCTACTAATATTCGAAATAAAATGGGTCTTGTCTCAAAAACGCAAAATCCTAGCTGTAAGACTGAATGTGGTCGAACGTGTCCAAAATGACCCAATTTACCATCCAAGTCTTTTCACTCAGCTTTGAAATCAACCCTTGTAATCGTTAATCACGATCAAAGTGTTACTCGGAAAATGCTGTGCTATTTTATAAAAACAATTATGAAAAGGTCGATTGAAATTTAAAGTAATTACTAGATGAATCATCGAAACATGCTTACTTAGTATATGATCAGTTTGCATTACATAAATAATGTATCATCGATACCAAACTTATTCTCCATTTGAATAAAGCCAATATGCGATAAAATTCCTCTCCATCTGAAATAGGAACTTTATTCTCTCTCCATCTAGAAAATAAGTATAGTAATGGCTGGCGGGTCAAGATTTCCCAACATCACAGTTAGAAGGAAAGAACTTGACTACCGGGTGAGCGAGCGAAGCCTTCCAGGGAAAAACAAGAAGAAGAGGAAGATAATTTTGGTAGAGGGGAAGATAATTTTGTGTTCGAATTGTACATGTTTCTCGGTTTGCCTATTAATCTTAATCTCCACTCAATTGCTCAAAGGTTAGCTGGAAGAAATCCCTTGCAGGGATAAGCTCGCCTTTGTACATATATGTCAACTGTTCTTGTAATTTATGTTATGTTTTACTCATGTACAATAAAGAATTTTACATACATACATACATAAAAACAGACTTTAATGTTGTCAGATTCAGAATACTAAGACGGGAGCGAAACGGAGCACCAGCATGCATACGTGCTTGCTGGTTTGCATGCATTCATGCGTACTTGCAGGTTTGCTTGCATACATGCGTGCTTGCTTGTTTGCATGCTTGCATGCGTGCTTGCCTGCTTGCTTTTTAGTACAGTAGATTTCCGACTGCACCTCTCCCCCACTCTCTCTTTTCATCCCCTTAGGAGAAGAATTTCGAAAAATCCTTTCTTATCCCTAGCTTACGTTATAAATATAATTAACTGTGCAAAAATCAACTCTCTAGCGTTAGCAGTTTTGGCTGTGCGTTGATTAGTCAGTCGGTCAGTCAGTGAGGACTTCTTCTTTTATATGTATAGATTATATAGTATATTAGATAAAGCATTTATAAAACTGGACTAACCGTGCGAAGGCGGGGCGGGTCGCTAGTATATATATGCCTATATGGTATGGTGGTTCCTGGGCCGGTGATTTTAAAATATATGAAAGTGGGGACAGGTCTGTCAAATGTCGTAAATGGAATGCCGGCCTTCCAAGCGAATTTTTGACATCACATAAATAATGCGCTGGCATTCCCAACATTAATAACACTTTCACGTACCCGTAACTATTGAATTTTTAAATAGCCTGTAATCTTCTCACCATCTGTACAAACATAAATACACGTCAATCCGAAAACAGCATTACTCATCATACTTATTATACAGGTTGTGCGTAATGTTAAAGAAATCGTTATCACGTTGAAATTCTGGAATTTGGAATCATATATTTTGATCAACTTATTATAGTAGAAGAGCCGACGACACTGAACCTAGTTCGATAAGACTCTGGTTTCTAGTATGATGGGAGACGTTACTTGGGAGAAGTTTCGTTTGTTCCTCAAAACAGGAGAGGGGTAGAACTATGGTATTTCCTTGATTTAACTAAAAACTTTTTGCCTAATTTCAGTTTGTCCAACAACTTTTCCTATAATGAATTGTTGGACTAAAGTCAATTTGTATAATTAATTTTGCATAGTTATTAGTTTATCGAAATACGTTTAGCCTAAATTACCATTTGCATAACTCTTATTTTGTCGAATATTATTTCATTTAAAAATCAGTTTCACGATTCTTATTTTCACTAATCGTCACATAGTCGAATAACGTTTTTACTAAGATTTTTTTTGCCTAATACTGAATCAATATAATATTTACTTGTTAGAAAGACACAAAAACGCACAATTAATAGAAAATGATGCCTAGGGGGTCTATGATTGGTCTATCGTTTTTTTTTTTATAAAAGCCCAGAAGGACCTGTTGGGGCATAATCGACACTAACGCGGATAGGTTAGACGATTAAGACGAAATATAATTATGTCAATCAAACAGTATACTAAATGAAAGTTAGGGGGCTTAAAATTAGGAGAAATAAAATTATTTGAAGTGTCGATTATACAAAATGATTTTCATTCAAACAAAGATTAGTTAAAGTGAGCAGTTATGCCGAATAATTTTAGTTTAACTTAAATTAGGCAAAAAGTTATTAGGATAAACCTATGCGATAATGCAGTGCTGCATACCCCCTGAGCAGACTGGCCTTATCAGTGGCAGCAGCATGACGAATAAGCGACGCCTCGTACTTAGGTATAGTATTATCGATTTCCTCAAAAAACCTAAGCTCATTTGAAAGATCATCAATTTCTCTGTAAGAAAAACCACTGCTGCATTGTCCAAACAGTGGAGAAAGTGGTTTCTGCAGCGATTGAAGGAGCCCACGATGCTGAACCTAGTTTGATAAGACTCCCAGATGAAGTCAAGTCATTATTAGGGGAACACGAAATGGCGATTCTGCAATGCCAAAATACCTGGTGGCGCTAGTAAAAAAAATAAAGAATCCGGTTTCTAGTATGATAAGTCTCCCAAGTTTCGTTGTTCTTCGAAACAGGGGAGGGGTAGGACGAAACTTGGGAAACTTATCATACTTATTTATTTATTATCGTATGGCTATTATTACGAACCGTGAGATCTTCTAGAAGACAATATGGTTTCCAGTTTGGTTGCACTTTTAGCGCCACCCAGGGGTCATGTGTAGGGTTACGGTGGGTAAGTACGTGGTGCAACTTCGACCCCCTTTGTCAAGTGAGTGGGCAACTTGACTGTTAGAAGTTCTCAAGCCGCGAATAATACTAGAAAGAAAAAAAGGATTCTTAATTTATTTTTATTTTTTATTTACACTACCAGGTTTTTTGCATTGCAGCATCGGCATTTCGTGTTCCCCATTAATGACGTGACTAATTATATATCATCTGGGAGTCTTATCGGACTAGATTCAGTGTCGTTGGCTCTTACACTATTACGCTAATTACGGAAATATGTGTTTATGCACGACGTAGCCGTAGCACACCAATCTAAGTGCACGTTTTGTGACTAACTGTTATAATACGAGCTTGATGTTTAGGCGATTAGATAAATTCCGTGTAAACACGCTTAGTGTACAGATAACAATTATATCTTACTTCCTCTACGATATTTGTCACCGTAACCTTTACTTGCAACCAGAAATGTTCTCGAGGGGAAATCATAGCAAGAGTTACGATGAATCCCAGAGCCGTTATTTTTCCTAATACAGTTTGTAGCGCTCTTAACTTATAGGTACGGTACACACGATAATAAATCCATACGAACCCATACTTCCATACTTAAATTACTATTAATATTACGAATGGGACAAGTGTGTCAGTCTGTCTGTCTGTTACCTCTTCACGCTTAGACCGCTGAACCGTTTGAGATGAAATTTGGTATCGAGGTGGTTTGAGTCCCGGGGAAGGACGTATTACGTTTTATCGCGGAAATCAGTCCTTAAGGGGGTGGAAGAACAGTAATAAAATTGTAAAGCGATGAACGAGTTTTACGCCGACAGAGTCGCGAGCAAAAACTAGTATTATAAATGCGAAAGTGTGTCTGTCTGTTACCTCTGCACACTTAAACCGCTTAACCGATTTAGATGAAAATTGGTATGAAGATAGTTTGAGTGCCGGGAAAGGACAGGATACCGGAAGTCACCTCTTAAGAGAGTGGAACTTTGTATGGAAGAGTGATGACTAGGTAAGCACCTGAAAAATAGTAATTAAATTCTATCGCGATGAACGTGTTTTACGCAGACGAAGTCGCGGGCAAAAGCTAGTAATATTTATTTGCTTAAAATACTAATAAGTATTCTAAGAAATTTCAAACTCAAATAATATTATACGTTATTATTCCTAGACTGTTGTAATGGCTAAAAGAAACAAATTCTTGAGTGAAGAAATATCATTAATAAGTAATGATGGAATGTACCTACTCTTTCCCAGCCGTGCTTTCCAGTTACTATGAGTTTGCATGACCGTACTCGCTAGCGACTGCGTAAACGATTTAGTATGCCGATTCTTAGTTCTGTTGCGTAACCGCCAGAGGCGCTGGCGCACAAATTTTTACGCAGCCGCTAGCGAGTACGGTCATGTAAACTCATGGTAAAGGCACTGTCCGCAGTTTGCAGGGAACATGCCTGACGTATTCGTCGTTGAAGAAAATAAAATAAAAAGATTACAACCCGACAGCGTAATGTAAAGAGAAAAAAATAGTACATTTTGATGCAAGTCCGGAAGGTAGGT
Source organism: Epiblema foenella (assembly GCA_963556455.1). Classification (NCBI taxonomy): domain Eukaryota; kingdom Metazoa; phylum Arthropoda; class Insecta; order Lepidoptera; family Tortricidae; genus Epiblema; species Epiblema foenella. The sequence goes on from OY747102.1 coordinate 15,997,655, forward strand.
ATGTCTTTTGCATGATCCCCGGGAGTTGTCTTGACCAGATCCGTGAGGCGACGAATAAGACTCGGGACGAGTAAAAATGACCCTACCGCACGTATATCGAACGACGTAATACAGTTACGAAAAATTAAAACAGTAACTAAGTAAAAGAGACAAAACAAAATGCTTTTAATTGCTATTTTGGGCTTTGCACGTATCTGGTCTATATCTGGCGTAGCTTACAACTACATTTTATTTATATAACAAGCGTTTAAATCGCACATATATCACAAAAATATTATTAAACCAATACAAGTCATTACAAAAAAACCCTGAAATCACAAATTAAAAGCGGGAATCAAAATGTCGGTTTAACTTTTAATTAAGCTGATGTATTGAATTAATAGACTTTTTTCAACATGCCATGGTTGTCAGCATTCAGCCAAATTAAAAACTTCGTCCGCGCAGATATTAGATGGTAACAAAGATATAAATTAATTCTATTTTTTTCTCTCACTTGTCTGATGCTGTTAATCCTCTGTGAAAAATGTACTCAAAACCTAAAAATAAATGTCCGCCATCTTGGATTTGAAAATGGATATCATTTTCGTAACCGGCACCCCGAGGAACCACAAAGATGACATACATATAGATTTTTATGAATAATAAATGTCCGCCATCTTGGATTTGAAAATGCATGCAAATTTCGTATTCGGCCATCTTGAAAAACGCTGAGATACGCCATTAATATATTTAAACAGAGAGTCTATATATACAAAGTTTCAAATCTCCCACTTGAATAAATACGTGTTTCCAATGTTTCCATACAAACTTTCATCCTTTGTTTTACCCCCTTAGGGTATGAATTTCGAAAAAATCTACGTTATAAATGTGCTAAAATCAATTCTCTAGCATTAGTAGTTTCGGCTGTGCGTTGACGAGTCAGTCAGTCAGTCAGTGAGGACGTTTTCTTTTTTATATATATATATATATAGAAAGTAGTTTAATTACATTTATAATTGGTAAGGAACCCGTTAAAAAGTAACCTTTGCCTCTCTAAAACTCGAGTGAACTGTCGCTCGTTAACGGCATTATGACGTTATTATGACGTTTGTTAACTAAATTAACCGATTGTAGGTTTATCGTGAACTTAACAACGAGGTCAATCAGTAGATAAGGGGCACTGAATGTTGTACGTGCGTCACTGATTTCATAATATTCTAATGGCACCATGGACTCAAAGTTTCTACCCTAATTAATTATCTACAGCAAATGCGCTGGCCACAGAAATCCCGTCGGGGACATCTTTTATGAATAAGTGAAAATTGAGCTGGTCTGGAGTTCTATCATTTGGGTCATTACTTGGGCGTTTGTTCCAAAACACTTTCGCCGTGGTCTCTAGTTTGTCGCATTGTGAGTCGAAAGTGAGGCAGTTGAAACGCGCGAAAAATGTCCCATTTACACTATGGCGATAACTAAAAGGCTATAGTAATCCATATTTTAAACCATCCTAATGACACAAAAAATATGATTTTGTCGACTCTGCACTATAATTTCCGTTGGATCAAGCTGCACTGATTCGTGCGCATTATACGAATGCTCACGAGCAAAAACATACCTTTGTTTAACTACCTGCTTAAATGGATTTTGTTGATCAAAACACATACTGACGTCATTCGCACTGAAACTCTAATATTGGTACGAATGGGTAACCATTCTACAACAGGCTGGGTTATTTTGAACCTTAGTAGCAGATACGTGGCAGGCGCCGGTGGGCGTGTTTATACGTCATCCATTACGTGACGTCCTCAGGTACACGGTGTACCTATATTTAAGTACCTGCTTTTTCCCGCGGCTTTGCCCGCGTACTCAGCGTAATTTTTAAGAGTCCTTATCAGTTAAAAACGCTTATCTATTTAGATGATATTCTGACTGGATTGACACGTATCTTGACATTTTCTCAATGTTACTATTTAGAACAGGACTTTTGCGACCTAATGTTATCCATTTTTAATATATTTTTTATATTTTTCATTAAGGAATATCACAAACATCACTCCAAATCGATCATTTTTAAGCTAAAAATTGTGTTTTTCCGCTTAAATTCTAATACACAAAATAGAATCAAAAAGCGGCTATGTTACTATCTAAAACTGTAATAAAATCATCGTATCCTTTAATCACTTTATTGGTATTATCAATACTTTTGTCATTATTTGAAATCAAAATATTTTAGAACTTATAAGGCCTCTTAATCGTCTACAAACAAATAGGTTCTCAGTTTGATCCCTATATTTGTATGTACCTACTTATAAATAAATGTCCGCCATCTTTGATTTGAAAATGGATGTCATTTTCATAATCGGCACCCCGAGCAACCACAAAGAGGACATTCATATCGATTTTCAAGAAAAATAAATGTCCACCATCTTGGATTTGAAAATGCGTATCATTTTCGTAATCGGCAACCGGAAGAACTTCGAAGATGACACCTATATCGCTTTTTAAGAAAAATAAATGTGCGCCATCTTGGATTTGCAAATGCATGTTATTTCATAATCGGCACCCCGCGGAACCTCGAAGATGACACCCATATAAATTTTTGAAATGAAATATATTTATTTGCTTAACATTATGTACATACATGTTTTAAGAAAAGTAAAGAAACTTGGAACCCCTTTTTCACCCTATTAGGGGAGCAATTTCGAAAAACACTGAAACATGTTTTGTTGTATTTAAACAGAGAGTCTACATAAGAAGTTTTAAATCTCTCACATCAAAAAAGATTTGCTCGCCGTACAAACATTGAACCCCTTTTCACACCTTTAAGGAAGCAATTTAGAAAAACGCTGAAATACGCCAATAATATATTCAAACAGAAAGTCTATGTTCAAAGTTTCAAATCTCTCACTTCAATAAATACGTCTTTTCATACAAATTTTCATCCCTCTTTTACTCCCTTAGGGGATGTATTTCGAAATCCTTTTTAACCCTAGCCTACGTTATAAATGTTACCGACTTTGCAAAAAACAATTCTCTATTATTAGTAGTTTCGGCTGTGCGTTGATGAGTCAGTCAGTCAATCAGGACTTCTTCTTTTATATAAGTAAGCAGTAAATAGTATCTATACGATACTATTTACTGCACTGGTCATTCACACGAAATTAATTAATTTAATTATATTAATTTCTACAGGTTAAATTATTCATTTCCTTGTTGTTTTCGCACCTAGCAAACCAAACACATGATACAAATTTCGCCCGTTTTAACCTGTCAATGTGTTGGTACGAAAATTGAGATTATATTCAGGGCCGGAATGCCACTACACATAATTTACACACATATATATATATATATATATATATATATATAGTCAGTTAGAGGTAAATATAACACCCGACGCGCAAAAAGGCGGCATTGTATACATATTTTGTCTGTCTGTGACATCTCTGCTTTTTTTTTAAATCTTGAGTGCGGAGATGGTCTTAGCTATAATATGTGTAATTTTTTTAATTTTTAATGCATGCAGTTGGTGGTTTACTTACAATTATTTGCCTATATTTCAGAACATACCTGAGAGCAAATATTGTAGGATATATTTACCTATATGCATTTAAATACGTTTTACCATCCTATGACAATTCTTACCCTATAACACTTTAAACTCTCGCGCTTTGTACAGTACATACTTAAAACATTTGTTTATAATTCTTCCACTTATGGATTCCTCATGAATATCTTCGTGGTTGACGTAAGTTTGTCTATCGGGTCGGTACTAATTAACAAAAGACGGTGGCGCGGAACGTCTGCACTTGCGAGATTATCTGCAGCGCGGCGTCTGGTGCGGCGCGGCGCGCGGTGGTGCAGACGGCGCGAATGTCAGAGGTCGTGCTGCCTCTGGCTACACGGAGATAGTCTAAATACGACGGTCCGTCGCTGATATCGATTATATTTACAATCGCTCTTTTATCCAAATACGCAATTCAATATTGTGCTGCGTCGATACCGCATATAATCTAGGTACCTAATGTACATGCATGGCAGGAGCAAAAAATATTTTATGTCATAAATTGATGGTCAATAGAGGTGGTAACATTTGGATAGCTTCCGAGCGGTAAATGTATATGTATTGTGGGAAATATTTACTAGTTCCTTTTTGACAGTTATGAATTGGCGTTTGTATTGATGAGGGTCAGACGAATCGATTGTCTTAATTAGCGATTATTAATGAATGGTGAATGATTATTCAAATCGATATCATAACAATTTGTTTTTAATGTTCCCATATATTTCACTACTGGATGCGAATCTAGGATAAGAACTTTTGTCACATGATTTTTATTCTATCCACGTCAATTTTGTATCGTTCAGGAATCGATACTGTATTTCCAAATTCCGCGATAAAGATAATTTCACACTTCATTCGTTTGCAATTTATTGGAATATTTTTTTTTTGTAACACGCAATTTATTACGGTGATAAATTCATTCATTTGATCATCTGAATCGAAACGAATGATTTAGTCACTACACTAGATTAAAAAAATAAAAGGTTTAGTACGACAGGTAGGTAACAGTTTTCATGGTGAATTATTATCATAAATTACTACGCATCAGTCGTCAATTTACTTTATTATTAGTATGACCTATACAGACGCACTAATAACATGTGTAGGTAGGGGTAAACACGTAACTTTTAATCCCATATTGTAATGGTGACAAGAGAGAAAAAGTATTTTAATTATTCAATCGATTTCCTTGACTTTTTGCTAGTTTATTATTAAACTGTATTGTTACGAATCGGTACCTATTACCTATGTACATAAAGCTATAGCTAAAGTAGCGTACACGTGACGCGGAAAAATGATCTAATTAACGACAGGATTATATGTGAAATAATGACTTAGATTTTGCCAGCAGTGACGTTTTGGAAGAAATACATTCCGTAATATGGGGCTAATTAAGACCTGCGAGGCTATTTGGAATAAAAAAAATTATAAGTTTTGAGTCCATATATTTTTTGTCATTGCAATGGTAGAAACGTAGATCTTTTTCTGACAATACTAAGTCTCATATAGAGTTGGTTAGTGTTACAGCGAAGCCAAGGAATGCACACACTTGCTTAAAAAAATCTTGATTGTGTCGGTGGAAAATCAGTGCAATTGAATACCGTCCTACTTCTATCCAGAAGTCGGATGTTTGTGGGGTAAGCTATTTTTAATTCATATGCCTAAAAGTACACACTCTCGGGAGTTTTTTAAGCTATAGGCCACATAATTTTTGCTGTTTATTGTCAATTTTATTTAAACGATTTTCTTCAACTGGGCTGATTGAGACGGTTTTATGGGGTTATTTGATTACTAGTACCAAATATCCGACTTACGTACAGTACTGGAAAGATAGGTTGACTATCTTTTTTTTCAACAGGACAATGGTGAGAAAGTACAACCGTACCAGTCCGTACGTACCGTAATTATCGGAGTGAAAAAAAACCAACCCTACACGTCATTTACCCAAGAAGCATTGGCTAATGCTATGGCTGCTGGCAACTGGCATGTCTTTGGCAGAAGTTGGCGAGAAACGTAACATATTCAAGAGTACGCTTTCGCGAAAATATAGAGAGTTGAACAATACGTAAGATAAAGCAGGACGCCTAACTCAATTCACGTCTGCTGAAAAGAAGGCCTTCATTTGCTTCATGAAATTAGTAAGTGATCATGACTTAGAAACTTATTTTTTATATATATATATTAGATGCACTGTTGCCAATGACGTAAATTTTATGTCTATATAAATGAGCCCATTTTGAGTTATTAAAAATATAACTACGTTTCCTTAAAAGTATGTTACATTGATGATTATGATTTTAGTAAATTTTATTTTTGTAAGTACAACTGTACACTGTGTACATTTTTATGTCCCAAAAATTATACTGAAAATGTGGCTACTCTACTTTTAATACCTTCGGCGGTCGTTCCTAAAGCGTCCCAAATAGTCTTAGTTATGATTTAAATAACACAAGCGTACGTCAGCAAGGGAAAAACAACAGACCATTTAAAACTGTCCTTTTGTCAAAAAGTGTATTTGGTATGGCGCCTAGAGTTTTCAATAAGCTACCTAAAGCCATCATAGATATAATGTAACGAATTTTTAAAAAGGCCTAAGCAAGTTTTTAATGCAAAAGCATACTACTCCATACAAGAATATTTAAATGACATTGACATATAATTGTTTTGTATTGTAATACTAATAATAAACTGCGTAAATTGACATAAGCACGATGCATGATTATCTAATAAATTTGTTTATACGTTTTTGTGTCGTACTTTTATGACTATTCATATGCCTTATGGCGAAAACATAGTGAGACTTGTAAATCTTCATAACACCTCTGTATGTACCTATGTTTTTACGAATAAATGACTTGATTTATTGATTGATTGAAGCTTCAAAATTCAGCCAAAACCAGTTTCAAATCCATCGATTTCCAAAATGCCCCAAAAACGAGGTTATTTGGAACACCTCTTTAAAAAAAAAACTCGTTCTGTGTTAACAAATAAAACATGTGCATAGAATGATTAGCGTCATTCGTTATGTCTATTAAAAATATTAAACGTTTGATAAACTTATTAAATATTTATTTACTGATGTTTTAGTTTAAAAATTGTGCCAAATAGCCCCATTTTAATGTATGTAATTACCTAATTACATATCCTTCGATGTATTTTGTTACGAAGACCTTACGCCTGAGACCTTACGGTATAATTTTCAAAGTGCCTACTTCTCAGTCAACTATGCATCAGCTGATGATGGCGAGAGCACAAGTGATGACTGTTCTCAGAATGCTGTGGCAATTATTATTTATACGGGCAATCCCCGTGAGCTTTCTTCAATGGCGTAAACATTATGTTGTTTCCTGCATCAGAGTGTAATACTAGAATGACGTTTCATACTGGTTGGAATTAAATCGTAGAACTTCACCGAAAATCACATAAGTATACTTATCACTTACTCATGACTTTGTCATGGGCATTTTTTTACAAGGAATTATTAAAACTAAAAAGTATTACAGTACCTAATTAACTAGGTATGTAATTTAATTTATAATGAATAGGTTGTATTAATAATGGAGTCTAATATAATGATAGTAAGTAGAGTATTAGGTACTTTTATTGACACACTAGTCCACACCACACTCAAACTAATTACGGGTACAAATATGGTGTACCTACTTAATTAAGACGACGATTTAAAGTAGAAGCGCATATACCCAATTATACTTTTATAATAAACTTTCACATAGGTTAGTTTGTACATTCATCAATATTGAACATGCGTGACCCTTTGACCTTAGAGTTTAAAATTTGTTTAACAAGTTACTCTCGGTCTACGAAAAAAATAGCAAAAAATATTGATGAATGCTAATAAATAATCAGAATACTTTGTTTGGGATAGGTACTAATTATTTAGGTTAAAATAATCCCCCAACGGGAAAGTACCTCGTACTGCGTTGCACCCGGTATATTCGCATTCGCATTAATTATCCATCTGCAATACATTGATATTAACCTAGTTAATTAGTTAGGCATGTATGTGCCAATACATGAGTACATATGTTGTTAAAATAATATTTTATTGAGAATTTTTTTCTCCATTATTTACTGTCCTAACACTTAATAACTATACTAAACTTATTCATAATTACCAACAAGTAGGCACCTATCTTATTAAAATAACTAATTTTGCCTTTTTTCATGTTGAGTTTATATCGTACATACCATCATAGCTTCTCCATATAGTACCTACGTAAAGGATACTGATTCTATGAATTATTTTGAATTACAGGGTTAGTTCCATGTCATGAATTGTCTAGGCAAAAGGGTATTCAAAAGCCTATTATTTGAAAAGTAAGGTAAATATATCCTAATGGTCGACACTGACCCAGTAATAAATATGGCACTTTCAATCTTATGGGTTTCATTTATTGGGCATTAAAATGTCGGGCACTGGGACGTTTACCTTGTACTGCGGCGATGGCTGAGATTAATGCTTGCTAGGACATAGTGACTACGTTAATACTAGTGTATTTTTATAGGGGATTGACGAGAGACATCATCCTGTTGTGGATTCGTTTTTATTATCAGTGACTTAGAGACCATATACATCTCTAACAATATTAAATTAATTTTAATTTTGATGCTTAGAGACCATGTACATCTCTGGGATATTATATTAATTTCATTATTTGTAATAGATAACTTTGCAAGTTTATCTTCACTGTATGACATTAATTTTGTTATAATTGTAAACTCGAAATTATTATTCCTTCTTGAACTGTAAATTAATATTTTGACATGAAAAATGTATTACTTATTATAGTCAGACTTTCTTAAATTGTAAATTAATATTTTGACATGTAAAAGTGCCCTTGTGGCCTATTTGCAGAATAAATGTTTGATTTAAATTTTTTGATTTAGACTGATTGTTGGATTTTGTTAAAAATGTATGTGGTTGATTCTCAAGAGAATGTAACAGCGTTGCATACGCTGTCCATCACCTACCAGGTAGCAGGTATTCCATAAGTCTAGGTAAGTAGGTGGATAAGTAGGTATATGAACCGCGCAGCCCGTAGTAAATAACATGTGGGTACTTAACCCAAAATAAATAATAATAAACATACACACATAATATAAAATAAAAATACATATCAATTATATATAAATAAATACAATATCAGCCAAATACAGTTTCAGTAGAAACCAAAAAACGAGTATTAAGGGAGAGACAAATATTCTTTTCATCTCTTCCGTTCGGAAAGTTCGATTTTCATGAGTAGATAGCCGGGTTGAAAGTCGCTTTTCCGACCCTACGGTGGAAAGCAATTTTTTTTAAAGTTCTATAGGCCGGGGGGAGGGCCGCGGGGCGCGGGCGCCCGCTGCTGGTGGTTGCAGCGCGTGTTTTTATTACTGAATCCTTAATTATAGGTCAAGGTAAGCAACATCAGCGTTAATCCAAAGTCGGAAGGAAGTAAAGTTTGAGAAAGCGCAATTTTGGTGGGGACGGGAAGAAAATTGCGGAGTCTTCTGAGGGTGCTAACTGCCATAAACATCTTCCTGCTGACCTCGTTTACTTGAGGCGCCCAATATAAAGTTTGATTCATAATCATATATCAATCATATATGTGCTACCTATTAAGTCTACTAACGCACTCAAACTATCTTGACAGCGACTATATTGTACGTGACGCGACTGTATCGAAATTTAATATCTCTTGTCATACAGATAGAAATGCCTTGTCACGTATTTCTACGGATCCTGTCCTACTGTCCAAAGTGTCCAATTGACGTCAATAGATTTTTTAAATAACACGGGAACAAATTTTTCGTATAACTTGTTGCGTAAAAGCTTTCCTCTATCTCACTTGCGACAACACTCACGTGTTATGTTTACCTGCAATCAAAATATCTGGCATACCTATTTATACTTTAGGCTAACGCATAAATTCTTTAACTAAAGTACCTAGATACTGTAGGGCTTGTGTGTTGCAAGGCTTATCTCAACTCGCAGTCATAAATTCTTGGTGAAATTTTACGGTCGCGTGCCTGTTGATCGATTCTGATAAAAAAACATTGTGCAGCAACATGACGCACATTGCACGTAGGTGCATAAGTTGGTGGCATAAAAGTGGTGGCTAGTTCGTTGTTCAGGGAGGTCGTGGTTCGGGGGGCCGGGGCGGCGCGGGGGGCGCGGCCGGGAGTGCCGACGTCACCGGGACCTCGGCCGTTGCCCCACGACGTCACGACCTCTACACGAACGCTGCCCCTTAACCTACATGAGCTAACCTCCGCTCTCGACGACTCGTTTCGATCACCGTTCGGCTTATTGCCAAACAACCACAATGAGGAAATTCCTTGCCATTAATTAGATTCTAATGATTAGAAACCCCCAACACTCACTTATTTGCTAAGTGACTAACCTAAGTACCTGTTATTAAATTAAATTACCTATATTATAATGATAACGTACAAAAATATTATAATTAAACTGTTTTATAAAGTTGTTAACATATATAGGGGAAAACATTGATTAGAGATTTAATAGAAAAAAAATACTAGTCAGTTATGACGACATAATAATATCCATGACTTACATAATTTATAGTCACGGGCACCAATATGTATATAAATAAATAAGGTCCTAAAATATCATAAGTAGGTACATGGGCCATTCTACTTTTTCATGAATATAATTTTTAGACACTTTTTTTAATGCAGATTTTGAAAGAATACTTGGCCATCACTTCATATTTTTGTATTGTTATTTAGAAAAAGGTTTAATTGCAGTATCACTTCCGATAGTTTTGGTAATTAACGAACCACAGCTTATATCCATAAATCTCGATTTACTCGTCGAAGAACTCGTGGTACTTGGATGTCTCACCATTTGTATGAAAAAATGGTTTTTACCTTTTACATCAATATGTTAATATTGAAGTATTTTTACCTATAAATTCTTTTTATTAGGTTCAGGCACTATTTCGAAAACCTATTTTTGTACACTAATTAAATACATATCATAGATTTTTTTTTGTAATAAAAAACTGGTCATGAAAAAGTAGAATAACCCACATATTTATGCCCTCGACTGTACATCGCCCGCCATAGAAATCAAACTTTTTCTTTGAAATATTGAGATCTGTATTAATCAATATCAAAAATGGACGGCGCAGTTTGGTATGTGCTTACGTTATACATTTTATCTACACTAATATGTGACCGGCTTCAGATACACAATCTAACACAACACAATATGCACAAGTAGCCTGTACATCCTTTTGCCTGGTATGCAAACGACAGCTATGTACCTATATATTTGGTACACCTACTTGTGGACAATATTATGCACAAGTAGGTGTACCTACAGTGTAGATCCTACACCCTACACCTCCTAATTGCCTAAGGACATCCTCTTTCCTGGGACGCAATCGTTAAATATATTTTTCACTTCTCATGCTCGAAAAGTGTGTCATATTAGACTTGTCAAGCGGGGCTAAAGTAGTACATTTAACCCCTAGGGAAAATATGAATACATATTTATGATTTACAAAACATTTCAATTTGACCAATAAAAATACTTCACCTATTAAATCCACCAATCACAGAACACTAATTTAACTCTTAAAAAAATATTTTTTTTTTTTTTTTTTTTTTTCTTTAAGTGGACTTGAGGGCCTTTGCCCATAGCCATTATCAAGTAAACCAAAGGGCAGGAAGTAAAAATAGGAAAATGATGTCGGACGTGAGTTCGAAATTTGGAAAAAAGGTCAATGCAGGTAAAAATTAATAAGAGTACATACATATTAAAAAATATAAATTAAAGTTTGATATTATTGATGGTGATAAATTTTGCTAATATATTATAAGTACTGGGATTTATAAGAAGAGTAGGAATGTCAGTGGGGAAGGGAACATCTTCGGATCGAAGGGCGTCTAAAAACTCCGCACGGTCATATAGTGGGCAAGATAAGATAATATGGTTGACATCAGCCTCCTCAGCACCGCAGTCACAGCTAGATTCACTAATGAAATGAAATTTTGCCAAATGAGACGGAGCACACGTGTGACCCAATCGCATACGAGATAAACACGATACCTGATGTCTATTATAAGTTTTTTTAATAAAAAACCATGGTTTTAATGGGATATCCCTTTGAATCCTATAATAATACCCCCCCGTTTCCAAGCTACTCCAAAACCAATGGAATTCCCAAGACAACTGGAGATATTTTTTGGGAAGTAAAAGTAGATCATGGAAATAATTTTTATATGGAAAGACGTCACCAGAAACAACAGCATCCACGGCTAAACTATCGGCCTTTTCGTTACCGGGAATCCCACAATGACTTGGGACCCATACAAAGTTCACAACGAGTCCCTTTGTTTGGCATTTCAACAAAAGGGCTCGAAGTTCGTATAGTAAAGGAAAATTATTGGACATTTTAAAAGGAGATTTTAATAAAACTTGAAGACTGCTCTTAGAATCCGAAAAAATCACGGAATTCTTAAAATTCATCATGTGGATATATTCCACCGCTTTGAATATGCCAAATAATTCCCCAGTAAAAACAGAGGATTCTGGAGGTAGTTTAATTTTAAGTACAGTATTGAACTGTTGGTGGAAAATACCAACCCCAACACAGCTCAATTCTGAACTTTTAGAAGCATCTGTGAATATTTGATGCCAACCGGCCCATTTATCTCCTACTAAATTATTAAATATAGGTCTTGCACTTATTCCATCTTTAGCAATGTCAGAGTCTAAAATGACTTGTGGAACTAAAATCAAAGAGTCAAAGTCTTTCTCATAAATGGGCAACGAATGATATCGAACCGTAGGCGAAGATAAAGACAGGAATTTAAGGTAACTAATTATTATGCAAGGGGGACTCCTATTGCGCCAATATGGAGATGTCTGAATAAGACTGTGAAGGGCAGACAACTTATTGATTAGAGAATGTTCTAAGAACTGCATGGATCTGAAAATATATCTGTCAGATAAAAATTGCCGCCTTAAGTGAAGAGGCGGATCCACGCACTCAACCTGCATTGCATTGGCAGGACTGGTCTTCATAGCACCAAGTATAATCCTGAGAGATTTGTTTTGTATAACATTCAATGATCTAAAAGCATCATCTGTACCCGGAGTTAAAAGGAAGGAACCATAATCTAAAACACTCCTTATAACTGCATTATAAATAAGTTTCAAATAGAATGGGTGGCTACCCCACCAAACACCAGCCAAGCATCTCAATATGTTTAATGAACGCTCGCATCTGTTCTTAGTGTAATTACAGTGATCTTTAGCAGAGAGTTTGTAATCTAAAACTATTCCTAAATATTTAACTTCATTGCAGAAAGAAATTGCAGATCTATCATACGACAAATTAACATCTATAAATCTTTTCCTAGGAGAGAAAAGAATTGCTGAAGTTTTTGGAACCGAGAGATCAAGCCCATTCTTATCTAAATATATTTTTAGATATCTTAAATTACAGTTTAAGACCTCACATGCTTTATGAGTAGAACTATTATTACAATATATTACTATATCATCAGCATATTGAATAACAGACACAGTATCAGTCAAATGAGCAAGTAAGTCATATGTATAAACATTAAAAAGTAAGGGACTTAAAACCGAACCTTGTGGTAGACCTTTCCATACTGTTCTATATACAATTTCGGAATCTAAATCTAATTTAATAAATCGTTCAGAAAACATAGCAGAAATCATAACAGTTAAACGTACCGGAACTCCCAGCAACATTAACTTATTAACTAAAATTGAAATATTTACATTATCATAAGCTGAATTGATATCTACAAAACAAGCTACCACAACTTCACTTTTTGAAAATGCCACAAGAACATCCGATACTAACAAACTAACACAATCTAAGGTGCTTCTACATTTCCTAAAGCCATATTGAATATCCGGTAATATTTTTTTACTTTCAATAAACCATTCCAATCGGTTTTTAACCAAGTGTTCCAATACCTTGATTAAAACCGAAGACAGTGCGATTGGACGATATGAATTTGGATCATCTCGGGGTTTATTTGGTTTGAGAAATGGTAACACTAATTGCATTTTCCATTTGGGAGGAATATCACCTGTCAAGAAAACGGCGTTGATAAGATCAAGGTAATAACCTAAAACATGAGTACTGGCTTGAGCCAAAAAGGAATATGGTATACCATCGCAACCCGGGGCTGAATCAACAACATAAGAAAGCACACTCTTTAACTCCATCATTGAAAACGGACTATTAAATCGCTGTGTTTCATTGAAATCTTCATTAGAAGAGCTAAAATATTCAATACTTATTGGAAACGGAAGTGGGGCAAAAGGTGGAGCTATCTTGTCTAAAAATTTTCCGGCTATTGATGGGTTAATATTATTATTAGTTTCTACAAACGCTCCCCTAAACATCCGAATTTTTTTCCAAACTTCTGATGGGTGAGTACTAGGGCAAATAGATGAACAGAAAGACCGCCAACCCTCAACCTTCTTTTTCTTCAAAAATTGTTTTGTCTCCTTCATTACAACCAATAAGTTATTAAAATTCTCATCATTCATGTTATCATTATATACAAGTTCACACTGTTTTCTTTTGTTAACAGCTTCTGTACAGTCGGAATCCCACCAAGGAGGACTGGGGATATCATATTGAGAGGTCTTCTTCCTAGATGGAAAAACTGTGTCTGCAACCTCAATCAGAAGTTTAGCAAAAGCATCCGCTGATTGCAACACTTGGTTACGAGACACCTCAGGCAATTCGGCCAACTTCTCATCCAAATGCTCTCTAAAACTTTCCCATTTGTCTTTTTGAAGTTTATAAGCTAAAAGAGGATACCTCTTCACCAGAGGTTTATTTTTGACTGGAAAAGAAATTAATATTGGAAAATGATCACTGCCATAAGATAATGGAAGAACCTCCCAAGATACTGATGGTGCAATTGAAGTGCTACAAATAGATAAATCTATGGCACTAGAATTTTCGTTCGGAGCAGAACGACGTGTGGGAGCCCCTGAGTTTAAAATACATAAATTTAAACTATCAACTATATCTATTATTTCCTCTCCTAAACTACTTGCATTGACACATCCCCAAGCAGGGTGATGGCAATTAAAATCTCCCAGAATAATAAAAGGAGTAGGAAGAGATAACAATATACTTCTTATTTCCCTAAGAATGACCAATGTGGGATGAGGAATATATACAGAGACGATGCAGATGTTATTTACAATGGCTGCAATGATAGAAAAATCATTACTATGAGGTGATAATGCATGATGAGAAAAATGGAATGAATTTTTTACAAGAATGGCTACACCACCATAACCATCCGATCTATCTTCCCGAAGGCATGCATAGCCTGGAACTCTGAAACAAAACTCAGACCTGAGCCATGTCTCAGAAAGTGTGATAACAAATGGATCATATTTACTAATTAAATGAATTAAATCAGATTTCTTATTATTAATGCTGTGACAATTCCACTGAAGAATCTTGGACTTGTGAGCCATTACGTATGTTGAAAATTTTAGAAATAAGACTAATAAATTGTGCAACGATGTTCGGTTCTAAATTATTACAAATATTAGTGTTGGAAAATAATTTCATAACTTCAAGAATAATATCTTTAGTTGTTTGCTCTTCCTTTTGTTGCAAGGCACTGCCATTCCCAGAGGATGATGGCATATCATAATCTTTGGTTAAGTTATAATGAGATTTAGTGTCGAAACCTTTTTGAAGCTTGGTTACATTCCGGGGCTTAAGGAAGACTGTCTTTTTATAAGACTGTGAAGATATGTTGCTAGTTGATGGTCTATTTGAATCAGTCAGTAAGGAGGGTGGAGAAGCTAATACTACATCTGCATATGGTTTTGTAACAGGGGGGTGCATCTTGGCCGCCTCTGCATAAGATATTGCACTTTGTGCCATTGTAAGTTTTATGCTCTTTTGTCTTTCAAATTCGGGACATCGTTTATTTATGGCAAAGTGAATACCTGAGCACAAGCAGCAAGACGCACAGTCCTCCTCAATATTACACGAGGAACCGGTGTGCCCTTGCCCACACTTAAAACAGCGGGGCTTTGACCTGCACTGCATCTGGGTATGCCCAAAACGGCAGCAATTAAAACATTGGATTGTAGGATAAACATACAAATCCACAGGGAGAGCATTGTAGCACATAAATATGCGCTTAGGGAGTATCTGTCCATCAAAAGTAACAACTACCGATTGAGATGGCTTCCATACTGGTGAACCATCCACCATAACTTTATAATTAAGCCTTCGCAACTTGATCACTTCTCCGCAACCTACAGGAACACTGATGTTCTCCTTGACCTCGTCTAAAGACCACTCTGCTGGTATACCCTTAACTACACCCATTTTAATTACATTAAAAGATGGGATAAATGCTTTGTAATTATAACCGGCAAGCCTATTGTCATTAAGAAAATTGTTTGCATCCTGGAAATATCTAAATGATAGTGTGACTCTATTTCTGCCAATGCGTTTTACACTACCATTCACAATATTCTTAAAGTTGAGTTTTTTGAGTAAGTTGCCAAAAGCAATTGAATGAATTGATGTTCCATCGTTGGGTGATGACTGTTGCTTCTGTACATGAACTATGTAGGGTGAACAATCGGAGTCAACATAATACTTTCTAAACAAACTGTCTGCGGGCTGAGAAAGGGAGTCAGAAACTGCTGGGAGTGTTGAGACTGGAGCTGTGACCGGCACTGCTACTGGAACTGTGACTGAAGCTTTGATCGGAGCTGAGATTGGAACTGAAACTGGAGCTGTAACTGGAACAGGAGATGGCGCAGGAAGTGGTGGGGCTTGAAAATTGCTGTCAGATTTGTCAGTGGAATCTTGACAATTGCATTCATCCCTTAGTGAATCCCTATCTCTTTCAACAGAATTTTTACTTCGCCTTTTTTTATTACAATGTCGGCAGATTCTTCTACCCGATTTCCTTTTCCGGGGATTGGATGCCACAGAGCAATCTGTGTCCATACCTTGATCTTGGTCAGTGTTATTACGGTCACTAGTATAGATAGTGACCATGTGAGAGACTTCGGGGACGCTCGCCGCGCCATCTTCTCCCCCTGGATCACCAGGGGGATCCATGGCGAGACTTATATAAGTATGTAAAAAACTTACCTATATGTTGAATATATATGTACAGGATAAGAAAAACTAACTACTAAGAATATTTACAAATAATATACACTGCGTTGACCAGTATAAAGTAAATTTTTGGAAACAACTTCAAAAAGACGCGCGCTCGCCTAGAACTTTCCCGCCCTTTTTTCAAAAAAAAAAAAAATATTTGGTATTGGGTATTAACCAACCAGAATACAGCTTTACTAAAATCGACCAATCTGGAAACATAATTATTTTTTCTAAAGAGTCTAAAGATTAAGTTTGTAGTAGTCCCTATTCCACAATAATTAAAAAAAGTGGTTAAATCGTTCGAGCAACACTTTGAAGCGCTCAATGGAAGGTTAGTTTAGCTTTTTTCGCGCGTTAATGTTGCGCGCGAACCGCATTGTCTATGTTTTGTGTGTCAAAGGAGTATAGAAAAAAAAACATGCTGCAAAAGTATATATCTTCGCCGTGGAATTTATTGTTAATTTTGGGTGGGTTAACCTTTGTTTATTTATTTTCTCGCAATCGAAGTGAAAAGTAGAGTGTATAACTCTGGTCTAGAAGCCATATTACCCCTCGAACTATTTTCCCTCACTTCGTTCGGGAAAATAACTATCTCGTGGTAATATGGCTCATTTTAGACCCTTGTCATACAATCTACTATTGTGATGAACCTACACCTCCTAATTAGGTACCTAAGGACATCCTCTTTCCTGGGACGCAATCGTTAAATATATGAATGTGTTTTTTTTTTTATAAAATGGTGATTTCCCGCAGATAGCGGTTTTATACCGACGCGTGAGTTGACTGACGACCGTTATATTTTGGATATTAGGTGGATTGGCCATACATACCTGGGTGATTCTTACATTTTGGCCAGATTTTATTTTTATTGCATATTTAAATCTGTATTAAAAACAAATCTTTGGTGCCTATGGACAAGCTTAATACCCTCAGGAAATGAAAAAAAACTTGGGTACAAAACACGGCTGTGACGTATTTTGCCTCCGTTGTGACATTTTATTTATTTTATCTTTTCTTCGTTAACGCCAAACTTGCTCATACCTTTTGCTTCCTCGTATTTGACAATATCTACTAATTCTAATTTTGTCGTGTGTCTCTGTTTCTTATTCTCGCATTCATATCATTAGGAGTATATAAACACGGCTGTGACATGCCTAGATCGTGACATTTTGTTGATTTTAATTTTTTATATTTTTTTCTTCGTTTACACCGTTTCAACTCTATTTTTTCGCTTCTTTGGACTTGTCCCATCAAGTCCAAAGGAGCTTTAATTTTGGCAAATCCCATTTTGTCATATTCTCCCCTTAGGTGTATTATTTAATTCGAAGTCTTACTTTCTTTCCTTTTAAGGCATCTTTTAGAACGAAAACTGAGAACCAAGTAAAACCATATTTCTAGAAAATACATTTTTTTTTTATTAAAAATGGGATCGCTCTTGGCCAGCATCTAGCCAGGGGGCAAAGATGAGGCCGACGATGAAGCGAGCTCACCCAGAAGGTGCCTATTCACTCGTGCCTTAAAAAGGTCTAGGTTATATGAGCTCGGAAACACAAACGCCGGCAGAGAATTCCAAACCTTAGAAGTGCGCATTATAAAAGATGATGCAAAGCGCTTGGTTCGAATAAGAGGAATTTCGACCAAGTCAGGATGGTATCCAGCCGTACGTCTGGATGTCCGATGGAAGAAGGGGGAAGGCGGTATGAGCTCATGGAGCTCCTGAGCACACTCTCCGAAGTATAATTTGTAGAAGACGCACAGACATGCTACTTTGCGTCTATGTGCTAGGCTCTGTAGCTTGTTTCCTACTACCTGACCGTCGTCAGTAAGCCTCCTGGCTCTGCGGTCCACCGAGTCGAGTGCGGCAAGTTGGCAAGTTGGTACTTAGCCGAACCATCCCAAAGGTGACTACAATACATAACAATTTTTTGATTTTATTGTGTGTAATAGAATTTAAACGGAAAAGGCCGTTTTTGGGTTGAAAAAAAATACATTAAAAATTCATGACATAAGGTCGCAATAATCCTGTTCTATATAGTAACACTGAGAAAATGTCAACATACGTGTCAATTCAAACAGAAAATTGCCTAAATTGATAAGCATTTTTCACACTCATAAGGGCTCTTAAACGAATCATTGCGTTTATGGCGACTATTTTTTTTCATAAAAATACAGCGTTCCATTTTTGAATAATTTTTTCACTTCTTATGCTCGAAAAGCGTGTCATATTAGACTTGTCAAGCGGGGCTAAAGTAGTACATTTAACCCCTAGGGAAAATATGAATACATATTTATGATTTACAAAACATTCAATTTAGACCAATCATAATACTTCACCTATTAAATCCACCAATCACAAAACACTAATTTAACTCTAAAAAATATTTGGTATTGGGTATTAACAAACCAGAATACAGCTTTACTAAAATCGACCAATCAGAAAACAGAATTCATTTCTCTAAAGAGTCTAAAGATTAAGTTTGTAGTAGTCCCTATTTCACAATAATTAAAAAAGTGATTAGTTCGTTCGAGCAACGCTTTGAAGCGCTCAATGGAAGGTGAGTTAGCTTTTTTGCGCGTGAATGTTGCGCGCGAACCGCTGTGTCTATTTTGTGTGTCAAAGCATGAAAGCAGTTTAGATAAAAAAACATGTACATATAAGTTCGCCGTGGAATTAATTGTTAATATTGGATGGCTAACCTTTGTTTATTTATTTTCTCGCAATCGAAGTGAAAAGTAGAGTGTATCACTCTGGTCTAAAAGCCATATTACCCCTCGAACTATTTTCCCTCACTTTGATCGGGAAAATAACTATCTCGTGGTAATATGGCTCATTTTAGACCCTTGTCATACAATCTACTATTCGATAGTGCGCACAGTTGTACAATAAAATATTTCGTGATCTTTTGCGTTATTGATATTATATTGCATTTGAATCTTCTAGCCAGCAAAATTAAGTCGCTTTTTGAATAGATCCATTTGACACAACAGGGCCAACTCAAATAATCTCTTAATAGTAATTTTATCTCACGAACGCGGGTTAGCCATAGTAATTATGTGCCACAACTACAACTCTTGTAGTTGTGGCACATACGAACGAACACATATACAGTGTGACCTCAACCTCATAGCTCATACGCTGACGCACACATAGACAATGTGCATCATATATTGTATAACACACAACTATGGCCCATCCGCGTTCGGAAGATAAAAGTACGTTGTTGTTCCAGCCGTCCGGCATGCTGGGGCAGCCGCTGCCGTACAGCAGCATGCAGGAGGTGTACTGCATCTCGCGATGGGACACTGCCAGGAAGTACTGCCTCAGGATCGTTATGCCACACGGCTCGCTGCTCTTTCAGGTACACCTTTTACTACTTCTCTAAATTTCAATGAAAAAACCTGATTTATCAATATATTAGTACTTATTTGTTGGTAAAATCTTCTTCTTCTACATATAAAAGAAGAAGTCCTGACTGATTGACTGACTGAGTAACTGACTCATCAACGCACAGCCGAAATTGCTAGAGAATTGATTTTTGCAAAGTCGGTGACATTTATAACGTAGGCTAGGGATAAAAAGGATGTCGAAATACATCCCCTAAGGCATGGGATGAAAGTTTGTATGAAAACACGTATTTATTGAAATGAGAGATTTGAAACTTTGTACATAGACTCTCTGTTTGAAATTCAAACTTTGAATATATTATTGGCGTATTTCGACGTTTTTCTAAATTGTTCCCCTAAAGGGGTGAAAAAGGGGTTCCAAGTTTGTACGGGCTGCAAATTTAATTTGAAGTGAGAGATTTAAAACTGCTTATAAATACTCTCTGTTTAAATACAAATACAACAAAACATTTTTCAGCGTTTTTCTAAATTGCTCCCCTAAAGGAATGAAAAGGAGGTTTCAAGTTTTTGCGGGGAGGAAATATTTACTTTCCTTAAAAATCGATATGGGTGTCATCTTCGAGGTTCCTCGGGTTACCGATTACGAAAATAATATGCATTTTCGATTAAAAGATGGCGGACATTTATTTTTCTTAAAAATCGATATTATTGTCATCTTCGAGGTTCCTCGTGGTACCGATTACGAAAATGACATGCATTTGCAAATCCAAGATGGCGAGCAATTATTTTTGTTAAAAATCGATATGGGTTTCATCTTCGAGGTTCCCCGGGGAGCCGATTACGAAAACGACAGACATACGTCTGGTACATACAAACATACGGGTCACACTGAGAACCTCTTTGTTTGTAGACGGTTAAAAATTACGCTTAGAATGCTGGCGAACCTACAGGAAATTGCTAGTATACGTATAATATTATAAACATTATCACCACAATGAACTTAAAAAATCTTCGTAACAAAATTTTGTAAAAAAAGCTAATTAAAAATTAAATTTTGTAAAAATGGTGGCTTCTAATTCCTAAATACAAAAAATACAGTATTTATTGACTCAATGAGCTCTAAACAACGATACTCCACTCGTTGGGGTAAGATAAAATTTTATGGGTGCACGATAATCTATCTGTATGGCTTTGGCACAACAAGATGCTTATGCTGAGAAAATATGAAGACTGGCTCCAACCGGCTATACATATAACCGTGTGACAGACGACGAATAGACGGACGGATACGTGAATGACGGCGTTGGGACTTTGGGATCCTTCGGGTACGGAACCCTAAAGAGCCTCTAGTGGGTAGTTAACTAGTTTAACCATTTTTTTTTTTCGAGTAAAGGATTTCCATTATTAATGGCACTGTAGATTTGGTAATTTATTCTTATTATAAAGAAAATACTCCTATATGTACCATAACATAATAGTAGTAAATTGTTGAAGTACTTATATTTTAATGTAAATTATGATTAGTATTCAATTATAATTATTTAGTTCTTTATTAATAATGGCATTGTATTAGTCCTCTGTCTAACCTGATGCAAAGTTGAGGCAATAAATAGAACACAGTTTTACCTATCTAAATTCCTATCCACTGCAAAAAACATACAGTCCAAAATTATACTTTATTCTTTATTCTTTATTCTTTATTTGTTGCAACCATGGTATTTACAAGGTGTTCTTATAAACTAGGCAGTACAGACAGACATGGACCCTAGTAGGGTGTAGCAACATATTTACGAACTACAAACGAATCTAAATATTATGTTATATGTATTTTTACAGTTTTGTGCGAAATAATTGCACTCAATTACAAAATAAATTTTTAAAGATAAACACAATTTAAAAGGCTCTATTTATAATTGGTTATAATACTCATTTAAACTATAAGGACATAGTTCAATGAGGTATTTTTTTAAAACGTTTAAAAACTTTGCAGACGATAGTGCTTTAATTTCGCTTGGTAAGGCATTGTACACTATTTCGTAATTCCGAAGAGATGAGATTCCTGAATCTCAGAGTATTGAATATCCTGACATTATTCACCAACTGCAGTCACAATATGGCGATGTCCCGATGTCGCTATTGAAATAGTTAGGTGCCTCTAATCAAAACCACTTAAGACTGTTCAATAGAAACCTCGAACAAAGGCTTGAGCTAATAATAGTCGCGATTAATTGCACACACTTAAGGTTTAACTGCTTCCAGGCCAGCGACGCTTATACGAGGGACCAGTGGTACCACTCTATTGTATGGCGAGTAAGTAATTGTATGATTTTCGGCCTCCCCTTTTTTTCCATAGTTTTTGGAGGAAGTGGGGGGAAATCACCGCAGCTATGCTCTCCTTCTCATTATCATTATCCCGATTGCATCCCGAAGAAACTCGGGGGCAGCTTGATTCTAACCCCATTATTCATAAAAACTAACAAAACTCTGCTAACTAAAATGTGTTTTAAAGCCTCTTTCCCACAAACACAAATGTTAAAGTGAGAGACAAAGACAAACGAATTTTAAAGTCATATTAGCTAAAGTATGTTCGAGGAACATGTATGAATAACGCATTTATAATATTCCCCTTAACTTAATATACAACTTAAAGTTGATTAGGGAGGAGTAGGATACCTACTGATGTCAAGTGTTATTTATTTTACAGAGAAACATGATAAGATATCGCAACATCCTCACGAAGAGTGATCGGAAGGAGGTTGTTATGAAAGAATTAAAGGTTTGTTTTGTTAGTTATTTTTATCTTTCAAGTAAATATATGTTTCAATTCTGACTCTTTTTTAAATTTTATCATTGTCTATGTACATAATTGTAGTCTTTTATCATAGTCTGGGTCTCGGGAGGATAATAGATACTTTTTTGTGAAAGCAATAAGTTTAAAACATGATCGTCTCCGCTATACATCATATTAAGTTTAATAGCGTATGTAATTGGGTAATAAAATAGTCGTTATTTGCCAGAACATGGTGGATTTTGCGATGACGACCCCCCTGCAGGACGAAGCCGTGACGCGCGCGCCGCTGCAGACACTGACCGACCTGCTATCCGAGGTGAGCGACCGTCTCCCCAATTCCCCACATGTCTCCGAGAGCTCACATCACCTAATAAAACTTTCCATTATTCCATACAGAGCAAATACATTATACAGTCCATAAGTTACTTTTGCGTAGGCAGCAGATATAGAGTTATCGTGATGTTTCGATCTTCGCATTCCGAGTGACGTAAAAGCAACTGCGGGCCCACGAGTATTATGCGCACTTGTCGGCTTGGCGTTCTATTTTGTACCATATATTGTGAATAGTAAGTTAAAAACTAATTTATTTTTAAGACTTTGGAGTAAGGTACTGAAACGACTCGCTGTCGTTAATGTAGGTAAATAGGTACATGACACATGACGTAGAGCATCAGCGTACGTGCATATAGATATTATCAATTTCAGGTAGCAACGTACGTAGACAGCTGTGATCCGCGATATGATTGATCTATTAACATCTGGCGGTGAAAATTGAAACTGAATATATGCGTGTCTATTATATACCTACCTAATGTAAATTCAATTTAATAGCCGCTGTTCCCATACGTACCAATTTGCGTAAAATGACTTAATAAGTACTTAGTAAGTAGATCTTGATACAGTCAGCATCATTATTGATAGTGACAGTCAAGAATAAACTATCTACTAACTTTAGTTGATCTTGAGTCAAGATTTTAATGACGCTAATATTACTGTAGAAATAAGGATTTCATCAGACCAGCCAAATATATAATATTTGGATGATAATAGCAAAAAAGGATGCTAAATTGTGCACAAACTTAGGTGAATACTCTTTATAGTAGATTTGTGGGATTTTCAGTTTGATTTTGTATATAAGTAGGTAGGTGATTGCGTAAACATAAACCCCAAATATAAACCTTTACATCTATGACCGAAAGTTATGTCCTTGTTAAGTGTATATTATATATGTACATCTATAATATTATGCTAAGCTGTGCATATAGAAGTAGGTATCCATATGCACAGCTTAGCATACCTAATATTATTCCGTATTAATTTTGCGACAAATTATATCATCTATATTCATTGATAATAAACTGCGGTTAATTCATATTTACTACAAAACTTACATAGCTGCATAATAAAGACTCTCCTAGCCGTTTGCCGGCTACGGCGACTGCTTCAACTCCAATGTTGGTTGCGTTCGTGTGCTCTCGTATGGCTTACGTAGCCGATCTTATTAACGAAGACCGTGCACACAGCGGTCACGTGAGCATGCCATTAATGTATTTGTAGCTGATGATTGCCGCTGGCAGCCGGGCTTTCAGCTCGTCTCTTTTCACGTCCAGGTCTGTACATCGACGAGATTCAAAACTTTCCGTTGCCTTTTTCACAAAAATCTCCAGATCGGGCGGTTGGCAGCCGTTTCTCCCATTGGAATGGGTCAATGTTGCAGTTCTTCATGTCTGGCACGTATCCAGAGGGGGGGATAGTTGGGATTTATCCCCTCCCCGAAAATACTAAAATACTTAATATAAAATACTTATAAGTTTGTAACTAAACTATGGACGGTACTTCTTTAAGTTATTAAAAATTATAGTACAGTGATTACAGTGATTTTTACACAGTTCACATGGTTGTTTCAATGTTTGTCCCCCCCCCCCAACCAAAAGTCTGGATACGTGCCTGCTTCATGTGGTGCACATCTTTATATCTAAGGATTTGTCCGCCATTCGCATTCCCTCCGCCATTCGCATTCCCTCCGCCAATTCCTAGTAAAAGATGCGGTTAGCCACCCGACCCTTTATCATATTTGAGACGTGGCATAGCGAAGTTGTCGTCACATTAAATAAATTTTAATCCCACCTACTTCGGCTCTCTGTAAAACTTCGGTGTTCCTTATGCGATCGTACCAACTGATTTTTAAGATTTAGCGGAGGCATTTCAAATGGAATCGATCGAAAGTGCGGAAACCTTTTTGGCCAGCTTCAAGTCATACGAGCAGAAAACCTTGAAAACTAGAAAACCTATTATTAGACCTATTCTAATTATGTAGGTAGACATATTAAAGATACTTGGTATCCTGGATATCTACTATAATGATAAGTATAATATACACTAATGTATAATTGTGTAGAGACATCGACTTTTATGCACAAAAATGACTTTACACCGGGAGAGGGCCTTTTTTTCATCGACAATATCAATACCTCCCTATAAGGAAATAAATTGAAACATTAATTTCTTCAATTAATTAAATATGATGCCCTTAACATTTCTACATATAGGTACGAGCGCTTCCTCATGGAATTAACGATCAAGCGCCTAAATTTGAACTGTCGTGTTCCAGAAGAAGGATTGTCCTTCGTGGGATCAATGGGCAGAGCGTGCAATCATGGTTGCCGCTCCGTTGCTGGCGGAACGTTGCGCGAGCAGCGAGCTGTGCGCGCTGCTCGCGCGGCTGTGCCGGCTGCGGCCGCGCGCCGCCCCGCTGCCGGCGCTGGCGCCGCCCGTGCGCCGCGTGCTCACACGCAACGTCGACTTCGCGCGCGCTCCCAACGCGCGCCGACTCGTCAGAGATTATATTAGGTGAACTGCTGCTATTCTTAACGTATCTCAAATCACCTCTCCAATCCTCCCTAATTCCGTAGTACCCTAGTACCAACAAATCTTAACTCCTTAGATGAGCATCCAGTTGTAATATTAAGTTACATTCGGATTTTGTAAATGATGATTGGTGATCCCATCCACTAGGTACTTGATATTTCCGAGACGTCAGCGGTGGCATGCGCAAGCGGCGTCTCACACAGGCGATGAGGGGAAGCCGCTGGTTTTTAGTGGGTAAACTGACGATGTTCAGGAGTCCCACATCACCGTGCCTACCCCCAGGAAGGCCGGTATGCATAAAGCAATTTTCAGCGTTAAAAAAAAAGGTACTTGATATTTAGGTGTGCGGTGTTGTGTTCCTGTTGGTGAGTAAGGTCGCCGGAGCTCCAAAGGATGCGCTGTGTTGAGAGTGAGGCATCCGCATTTGTCTCTAGCTGTCAACATAGCAAATTTTAAAGGGTCGACAACACGCCGTGATTCATCTGCAGTCGCTAGTAGTGTTGATTACCACCAGGAAGGCCGTACGCTTTTTTGCCACTGTCGTAGTATTTTATAAAACACGTAACGGCTATGGGTGTTCGGAGGTCAGAATTACACTGGTTTGATTCAGACTAGTTGTCGGTAAACATTGTGAACACAAACCCCAGCCGGCCTAGCGCTACAATAGTAGTTTATGCAATCGTTATATAATGTATGTTTTTTTAGTCGAGAACCGCGATCTAAGTAAGGTTCGAGACTATAAAAAAGCTAATTATATAACTATTGCGTACACTATTTTTCTACGAGTCAACGGAAATGTATGTGATTTTAGTTTCGTCTACGATATCTTAATTCAAACATTGAAGTCGACGAGTAGAAAAAACATGTTTTATGTTAGGACCAGTGACGTGCCTGCCTATTGTTTATTCACGAAATCGTACGTTATGGTATCAACAAGGTTCATGCAGATGTTGTAAAAATACTGACAGAGCTGAGCTAAACTACTTGCGAACAATGAGGTACGTATCTAAATGGAATTCGATGACTGCTAAATTAGATACGTATGTGAACCTCCTTTAGTGAGTATTATATTCTTTAATTGTCGAGCCATTTAGAGCTCACTTTATACTGGACTTTCCATAGTTATGCCATGAATGTTCTAGTGGAAAGTGAGCTCTAAATGGCTTAACAATTAAAGTCCGTGACCGTAATACTTGTTGCTAAGGTGAGATCCAAATACCAAACATTAATAATAACTACATAGTAAACCTTTATGCCCATATACGTTGCTAATCACAAATCAATAGCGTCGGTAGGCGTAGGCCATAAACTCACTAAATCCTAAAGTCTAAGTTTCAATAAAATTGAATTCACTCCATAAGACTAAGTAAACCAGACGTGGGTGGAGCTCGATTCCTAATTTGAACAAACAAAATAACGGCCGTGACTGTGTCGAATATCTGAGTACGAAAAGGACCTTGGCAGCATGTCCACTAATGGTTTCACCCATTTGCAGGTTGCTGGCAACGCATGAAATGCTGACTGGGTGCAGCAGCATTAGCCTCGTAGCCTCATTTGTGTACAATAAAGGTTAAATTATTAATAGGCGTCCAATAAACATCGAGTGGCATGGCAGCAAGTTAGTTAGGTTCAGCTGCCGTGACGTCAATTATTGTTTTGCATACAACATAATTTTACATTGATTTATGACATTATTTACGAAGAGAATAGCATGCGAATATTCCGTTATTGTCCGTGTATGGACGCGCACTGTCACTGTTTTGTGATTGGGAACCATAATATCTAAGACTGCCTGCTACATAGAAATTGGCTAGGGTCAAGGAACAAAAAGATGAATACTTAAGCGACTACTCCGATTTATGTTTTTTTTCCGGGGCTTGTTACATAGTTTGTTCTACTTTTATTTTTCTATGGTCGAGATTAGATTCGAATTTTTAAAACCTATCACACTACAGTATTTTTCTAAAAATGATTTTATGCCAGAATAGGCTTTTGCCCAGAAGTTGAACAGTGTGCCCTAATTCTGAACAATTTGACACCAACATGTCGAACCAACATAAACAATTACATTATGTTAGTTCAGGTTTTGGACCCCATTGTCTATAAAATGTAATTCTGAAAAATTCGACACCAATAATTGAACCAATATGAACAGCTACATTATTTTGGTTCAGGTTTTGGACCCCATTGTCTATAAAAAGAACGAAACAATTCAAGATCAGCGGGGTAATCAGGCAACTTTTGTACTACCGTTAGGTAGATTTTAATGACAAATTTTAATTAAAAGTCAAAAGATGAACTAGTTAGTTTTATTGGTTCATTATTTGAGCACAGGTTTTTTTTGTTGAACAATCCAGGGGGACGCCTTTTTGCACCAGTGCAATACTCTATTTATTAGGATAATTAAAATAAAATTAAAAACGTGATGCTGACATAGAAGCTAAAAAACTAGTTCATTTTATTGGTTCATGTTTTGGTCACAGTTTGATTTATTGAACATTGGTGCTTTTCATACTAGAACAAACAAACCCGAATATAATCATGTTGGGAATCAAAAGCCACGTTCAACTTTTGGTAGAAAAATCAACGGCAAAGAGACAACAATTAATGTAAGCTATCAAAGTTCTATTTACTAGAAGAATTTATGTCAGCATTTGAAAAAACTATACCTTGGCCGAAAATAGAACGCCGTTCAACTATTGGGTCAGGTACATAAAATTTGAACCATTACTTGAACAGCAAATATCTCTAAAATTACTATAAAATATGCAATTCCTAATATAGAATATAATAAAGGAATTACTTAATCAAGAATTCATATCATGCATAACTATGCAAGTACACGTGTTATTCAATTTTATACGCAATTTAGAGCTTAAATTTGGAAGTGCGAATCTTAAGTAGATCTCCATACAAATTGAGTTTTTGAGAGTGCGTAGCCAAGACGCGACGACCGCTCACACCCGCATGCGTGGCGTAACGCTCTGCAAGTATAAATTCCTACCTCGGCAAAGAGATGCCGCTTTAGGAAAAAAATATCCCGACCACGGTAAATATGCCGCAATTTTTTATAACGATGTTTCGATCAAATATTCAACTATTGGTGCCTCTACCCTATGTTAAGTGGCATGTGATATCGTTTAGGTAGCCTAGGAATAGTGATTTTCATAGTCTGAACATACGGGTTAACAGGGGTGTGAACATAAAAGCAATGTTGTAAAATTTTATTTATTATATTGCCAAGTCACATAATTTTATTTAGTTAGCAAATAAAGAATAATAAGAATGCCTGAGACTTGGTACTACAAAATATCTCACAAATATAAAGGTGAATGTTCAACACATTTGTACACAGAGGATTACGTAGTATGAATGTTCGTTGATAATATAAATTGAACATTCTTTATACGTTAGTGGATACAAGTCAACGGCCAAGTCACACAACATTAACTATAAATAATAAAGAAATCGCAGTAAGGAACCTTAGACTTGGCACGACTTTGTCTAGATTTCATTAATTTTTAGAGATAAAGAAGCAGCTCCATCGCGACTTGGCTAGTTTTTTATAGAATGTTTTTGATGGGATTTCACTTCTTTTTGTAGAAACGTGGGCTTATTGATTTATTTTATTAGATTTTCTTTTTGACACAGTTTTTTTCTTTTTAGTAGTTTTTTATTATTACAAATCTTTCTTTTCTTTTTTTCCGGTTTTGATTCTTGTACAGTTGCAACAGTTTTTCGTATAACCCTTTCACTTATAATAACAACCTGCTAATTAACCTTAGCAAACCTCACGAAATAATAAGCGTAATCAACGAAATGCAAATAATCCCTCCTAACCCCTTTATCCCTTTTGCCTTTATATAAATAAAGTTAATCGTTCGACTACATACATACAACAACATTACATTACAACAACATTACATTACAACAACATTACATTACAGCAACATTACATTACAGCAACATTACATTACAACAACATTACATTACAACAACATTACATTACAACAACATTACATTACAACAACATTACATTACAACAACATTACATTACAACAACTCGTAGTCCTACTTAGGGATTCTACATTGAACTACCGTTAGCGTCTTCTAAATCTATGCACAACGCCATCTAGAGGTGAATCAAGTCACTAGTGTAGTAACTCTACGCGCTTCTGGGTGGCGTTAGTAGTGGTCACTTCTGTTGTGGTATAGTAGTTATTCTACTCGCTTCTAGATGGGGTTAGTAGTGGTCACTTCTTGGTGTTACATATTCGTATTAAAAGCAGAAGGGGAGGCATTCGCCCAGCAATGGAACGCTATAGGCTAGATTAAATTTCAATTAGAAGATGTGTCCCACTACGCTGGATTTTTGCAATGACAATCGATTTTTTTATGTACCAATAGTAGAAGGGGGCATTACCATATCTCTAATATAGCTGAGACCAGCTGAGGGTTCTTCATCGTATACTTCAGACCTTCGATTTTTGACATCAAGCGGCCCACCAAGTTGAATATTTTTTGTAAAGGCGGTATAGTAGATATATCTCTAATAGTTTGGTTGGGCTCTTGTGTTTTCTAATCAGGGTCACCAGGTACTCCAGATTTTCGATTATCCTAGTTTTTATAGTTTTCCCTTTATGTGACCATTAAACCCTAACTCTGTACCAAATTTCAGCTCTCTGAGTTTATGGGAAGTACTAGTTCTATTTTTATGATCATGAGTGAGTGAGTGTCATAAATGCGAAACTTTGCTTTCGCTTAACTTCGGAACTAAATGACCTACAGACTTGAAATTTTGAATTTTAAGTATGTGATTATAGCTTACTGGATGACGAAAATTTCTGCGTTCTGGTCTTATCCAGAGGTTCTCAAATAGGGGCCTGAAAATGCGGCGAAATGGTTCCAGTAAAGGATGGTACGGCAGTGTTTGCTTCGCGCTCGACTTGGCGGAGGCACAGCCGTGCCCCCAGACTATTCGAAAAGAAACAATATAAAAAAATATGCCAAATGGTGCAAATCCTATACAAATATCCCAAAAAATAACGAAACTACCTACAACCCTTTTAATGTTGCTGGTTAGAGAGAAAGCGCGACAGATCAGTGACGTCACTGATTTCGAGCGCCATAGTTGACGATCGTTCCAAAACAAAGGTGCGTTTTGCGGAAAAGAGACAGAACCCCCTCTTAAAACTTTGAAGACTTATAATTATGTAAATATTTAGAGTTACTTTATTCGCCATTTGATTAAGAATTTGATCCCTTTTCTAGAAAATTCGACTTATTGATTTTCTTATTGGGTGTCAGCATCCCTATTGACGTCGACCAACGTCACTGAATTTCGCCTACCGTCACCAGTATGCGAGCGTCGCTAGTCTTAATAAAAACGAAAATATGTACGTTATCATCGCAAGTGTATTTTTCTACCGGTTTTCGCATTTGAATCAGCTGTTTATGACTTGTGCACTCTCAATATGGCCACCATACCTCTTTAAAAAGTTTGGATCTTCACATTTAATGGATTTTTTTTAAATACTTTTGCCATTTTCAGCACGCCACCTAGATGAACAATGAATGACCCACTTTCAGAGTAAAAGAAATTTTCATTACTCATACTCTGAAAGGGGGTCATTGTTCATCCAGGCACCGTGCTGAAAGTGGTACATGCCTGCTCTAAAGCAGAAAAGTATTAAAAAAAAAAAATATGAATCGTAGTTTATATTGAACAACGCAATGGTAGTAACCTATACAGCCATAAAAACGATTAATTCTTCATTTATTACAGTTTTGTTGACATTTAAATTCTTTTTGATGTTTATAATTAATATAATGTACTTTATGTATTTATTAGTCACGTTCAAGGCGAGATGTGATTTGCGAAATAAATTAAAATATTGTTTAAGACACAGATAAAACCACCAAATACGCAAATTCAAAATGGCCGTCTTACGCGGTCGCGCGCCATCTTGCGAATTGTGATGTACGGCTAGCACAAGTTGGCGCGCGAGCTATCTCGCCGCGAGCTAGACCATCCGTCTGTTTCGGCGTGATTTCCTTAAGTTTTATATTTTAAACTTGTTTTTATCTTTTAGTGATTAACATTAATAATTAATTTATATTATTTAATTTTTTAAATACTAATTAAAAAAATAAATTTGAGCAGTCGTTTAAAAGGGCGGATAGTTTATCTCTCGGCGAGTTAGCTCACGCGCCGACTTGTGCTAGCCGTGCAGGCAGGGTGTACGTTGGTATTAAAAAAGTAAACTGGCGGGAAACCTTAAATAAAAAAGTGCAATTTTTTCTATGGAAGTTCCATTAGACTGTGTTTGTGATATTCGAAATTGAGTTTAATATAACAAAATGAGTTCTAGCGGTTCTGAAATTGAATTAACACCTGATTTTATAAGAGAAGAGGCTCAAGCTGTCGTAGAAAACCTTTTGCCAACGATATCTAAGGAACGATATATGCAATCGTATAATGATTTCATAAAGTGGCGGGCCGAGAAAAGGGTGAAATCTCTATCGGAAAGTGTTTTCCTTACGTATTTCAGTGAACTATCAAAGAAACTTCAGCCTTCAACTTTATAGAGCATATTTTCTATACTGAGATCGGTAATAAATACAAAACACGACGTCAATATAAAAAACTACACCAAGCTCATATCATTTTTGAAGAGGCAATCGGATGGATTTAAATGCAAAAAGTCGAAGGTTTTTACTGCAAAAGAAGTAGAAACCTTCTTAAATCAAGTCCCCGATGAAATATATTTGGCAACAAAGGTAAGAGAAAGATTACAACTATAGTTAACTTGACGTATATGTACCCCACATAACGTAATCTAATTGAATTTGGGCTCGCCGTAATATTCTTGTCGTAAGGTATATTTAATGTTATCGTATTTTTTTGCAGGTTGCACTCATTTTGGGCATCAGCGGCGCCTGTAGGTGCATCGAGCTTACAAATCTCACCATAGAAAACATGGAAAAACACGGCCAATTACACTTAATAAAACTTCCAAATACCAAAACAAAGATTGACAGAACATTTGTGGTGCGTGAAGAATTCGCTCTGGTGGTGGAAAAAAATATTTCTCTAACGCTCAATAACTGTACAAACGTTAATATTAATTTCAAGTGACTTTGTTTTTTAATAAAATAATTTAAATTTCAAGTGACTGTTTTTTAATAAAATAATTTTGATTTTAACTGGCTTGTGTTTACTTTCCTCGTATTCGTAATGAAAAGTAGAGTGTTTTACTCGGGTGATAGCACCCATTTTTGCCTCGAACTATTGGCGCTCTCACTTCGTTCGAGCGCCAAAACATCTCGTCAGAAATGGGTGCCTTTCAGCCCTCGGTTAACAATCTACTATAACAGTACATTGTTGCAGTGCGGTGAGCTCGCACAACTCCGGCGCAGCGCTCGTGCGGCGCTTTGTGGAGGTGACGCACGGCGGGTGCGCGTCGTGCCCGCACCCGCGCGCCGCGCCCAACCTCGCGGCCGTGGCGCTGGCCGCGCTCGACGACCGCTACCGCGATGCGCCCGCGCCGCACAGCTGCGAGGACGAGGACGACGTTGTCTGCTTCGCTGACATCCTAGATCACATGTGAGTCTTTACTGCCATTACTACAAGTAACGTATTAAGAAACTTGCACCACCTAAGATGACGATAAGCATCGCAAATCGCAACACGATGTCTTAATTTTAAGAGGTTGATCTTTAAGGTATTTGTTATACCTATTAGCCTTAGATGCCTGAAATAAAGTAATATTTCAATAATTTATATCCATAGGTAATTATAAAGCACGATATTACTTATTTCATAAACCATACCTTACGTTACGCTTATGCTTCGTCTTCGTTTATGTTCAAGCGTACGCGCTATCATACTCGTGTGCATAAAGCCCCGCGACACTTGCTCGCCGTAGGAGTATCCATAAATGAGGCCTTACACTTCGTTATGCCCACGCGTGTTTAACCGCATGCATTAGTTATTAAAGTACTGCATATTGCATAGTAATGATAACTTAAGGTGACAGCTGCCAGCTTTTGCCTACGTCAATAGACTAGATCAGTGGTGGGCAAAGTACGGCCCGCGGGCCAACTGCGGCCCGCGAAAGCATTTTATCCGGCCCGCCGCCGATACATCGAATTAATTAGTACATGGCCCGCGATGATTATATTTTGACGGTTCAGTCAAAAACCAGAGCAGCGGTTTTATACAAAAGTGCAGTTTTGCTGCAATTATGGCCCTCCTCCGAAATTTTCAAGCTTACTGGCCCGCCATGAAAAAAGTTTGCCCACCCCTGGACTAGATCGTTAAAATTGGTATTGCCTTACAGGCTTAAATAAATTCCTTACTTTTTCAACTATGTAGGGTCGTTAGGCCAGTTACGCGGCCTGCGTCAGTTTGCGGCCTTCTGAAGA
Organism: Epiblema foenella; assembly: GCA_963556455.1. Lineage (NCBI taxonomy): Eukaryota > Metazoa > Arthropoda > Insecta > Lepidoptera > Tortricidae > Epiblema > Epiblema foenella. The sequence continues at coordinate 16,031,814 of OY747102.1, forward strand.
ACGAAGTTTTTTCAATTAAAGATATTTACATTTTTACATGCCCTAAAGAAATAGTGAGTCGTATGCGTCTTAATCAGAAGCTATTGAATGGGAATATATTAAAAAAGTAAGAAAATGTCCTTTCAGTTCATCAACTCATCCAAGTGGCCGCAAGCTGGCGCATCAAATTAACAGGCCGTAAACCCACCTACCAACCCTATGTATCTTTGGCAAAATTAACAGCTATCTTTTTAAATCAAAAACATTGATCTTACTTATTTAATATCTTCATATAAATTCGATATGTATGTATGTTTCTTGTCATATGTATGTTTTTGTTATGTTTATTGTGGTGCAAAGATTGTCCATAGCTATCCAGCGTGGAAATGCCGCTAGCGTTATGGGCACTTTTGCATCGGGAACTCGCGTTTAGTTTGTAATGTGTCACAATTGTAATTAATTAAGTTAGTTAAATAAATAAATATTCATAATAAATTGATAAATAAAGTATAAATAAACTTTATAAAAATACGCCAAAAATGTGTGTGAGGTGAATTAATAGGTATTCGTAAAAGAGAGCGAGTGAATAAGTGGTATCGTCGTTCAGGTCGGAGTACGAGGACTGGCGGTTGGTGGTGGGCGGCGTGCTGCAGCCCGTGCCGCTGTGCGCGGGCGCGCTGCGCTGCCCGCGCGTGGCGCGGCGCGTGGCGCGGGCGCTGCGCGCGCTGGCCGCCGACCCGCGCTGCGCGGCGCACGGCTGCGTGGCGCCCCCGCCCGCGCGCGCCACGCGCCCGCACCCGCCCTCGTGGCTGCGTGCGGCTTCACCCTCCGACCCGCTGTTAGCGCTGCCGCATGCCGAGCTGTTTCAGCTTTGGGGAGATATGGTAAGTTTTGTCGATTCGTGTTGTTCGGGGAGATGATCGACGCCCTGTTTTGGATCATTCAAAAAAATATATTGCTTCAATCTGGTAATTTAACCTCCTGGCGAAACGTAGAATGTCAATGGATTGATGTTAAATGGTTGTAATTCAGCGGGCCTTGTCTCCATTTATTTTACATGCCGCCTGGGAGGTCTTCTAAACTTAATGTATTGTTACAGGTCGGTAGCTTATTAAAATGTTGCGGAAAACGAAAAAGTTTCCTGCAAAGCATGACTAAGCAATTACCCGACTTTCTGCTAGTCGCTTTAACCGAGCACGTGAGTACACTTGATTAGTTGCTTACGTGGTTATGTTTGGTGTTTGCTTAGCCTTAAGGTCGCGGCCTGGACGTCAGCGAGCAGCGGTGAAACGAGCACGCGTACATATGGGACTCGCAAGTAGCCCCACTGCCCACATTTTCACTCGCCGGTGCTTTAACTATTTTGTTCATAAGCTGTCATCTCACAAATCGTTTGACTAACAAAATCATTATGCTTTAGCCTGGAGCCTTGGAAGCGCTCTGCCTGATGCTGGAGTGGGAAGTATCCAGCGGTGAGCAGACGCAATTAGAAATAATCGCGACACTGCAGGGCACCGATCTCGGACAGAAGTATTACAAGGATCTATGCGAGCGGCAGAATAATCTGCAAAGATTGGTTAGTAAAACTTGCGCATTAATATTAAGTAGGTATCAAACAAGTGAAGTACCTATATACGTTGGTCATTACCCTATAGGTAGAGGCGATAGGTGAATGATCAGCCTCACGAGCTTCGGTTTACACGACGTTTTTCAACACGTTTGCGAGGAAAATATCTATCCTCTAAGATATATGCCGTAGGTAAATATTTTTTGTGGTTCTTGTACATCAAAAAACCCTACATGAAAAAAAATATGATTTCAAAATTTAAAATAAATGACCCTATCGTATCGTTGATGATCAGAGGCCGAAAATAAGTTAGGAAATGATATTGCAGCAAGCTGAGGGCGGGCCGCGGCGGCTAGCGCTGCCGGTGCGCGCCACCGACGAGGACGTGGCGGCGCTGCTCGAGGCCGGCGCGCTCGGCAACCTCGAATGCCTTTCACTCGCCTTCACCAGCGTCACCAGCGCCTGCGCGCACCACCTCATCAAGGTGAGTGACGTCACTGCAACAAGCCGAGGGCGGGACGTGGCGGCGCTGCTCGAGGCCGGCGCGCTTGGCAATCTCGAATGCCTTTCACTCGCTTTCACCAGCGTCACCAGCGCCTGCGCAACACCTCATCAAGGTGAATGACGTTGTAGCAAGCCGAGGGCGGGACGTGGCGGCGCTGCACGAGGTCGGCGCACTCGGCAACCTCGAGTGCCTTTCGTTCGCCTTCACCAGCGTCACCAGCGCCTGCACGCACCACCTCATCAAGGTGGTGACGTCACTGCAGCAATCCGAGGGCGGGACGTGGCGGCGCTGCTCGAAGCCGGCGCGCTCGGCAACCTCGAGTGCCTTTCGCTCGCTTTCACCAGCTTCACCTGCGCCTGCGCAACACCTCATCAAGGTGAATGACGTCACTGCAGCAAGCCGAGGGCGGGACGTAGCGGCGCTGCTCGAGGCCGGCGCGTTCGGCAACCTCGAGTGCCTTTCGCTCGCCTTCACCAGCGTCATCAGCGCCTGCGCAACACCTCATCAAGGTGAATGACGTCACTGCAGCAAGCCGAGGGCGGGACGTGGCGGCGCTGCTCGAGGCCGGTGCGCTCGACAACCTCGAGTGCCTCTCGCTCGCCTTCACCAGCGTCACCAGCGCCTACGCACCACCTCATCAATGTGAGTGACGTCACTGCCAACCTATCCCTATGAGTTGCCTACAGTGAATGTATTTGCCCACCTAATCAGTTATCGATTCGTTAGAAAGTTAGAACCGTGAAATTAAACCTCTAGCACTGCTACATGATTTTATTAAAACGATTTTTCCGATTAGCGGTGTCAGATAGGTACTGGTAATATATACAACCAGTTAGTAACTAGTACCAATAAATCATACGTAATTACACATTTCAGATGCATGTTTAGGCGATAGGCATTGAAACTTGAGCTACATTGAAACGATTTTACCGTTTTAGTTATCGCCAGCGTAAACGGCTTCGGGGTCTATTTTACTTTACTCGCATTTGGTTAAGCACCTCAGTGTTCCCAGTGTAGACTTATAATAGCTTCGGAAACTAAATTGTTACCAGTAGCTTCAGAAGACGAGCTACCTACTATTTTTGATTAGAAAATATGTTATAGTTGCCGTCACTCCGCTACCTAAACCTGTGGGCGACGCAGTTCGGCGACTCGGGAGTGGAACTCATCGCCGAGCACCTGCCGCGCCTGCAGGTCCTCAACCTGTGCGAGACGCCCGTCTCTGACAAGGGCATTGAGGCTCTTGCAGGTCAGTTGAAAATGAAAAATAATATTAATTATCTTCTTTAACTACAATAAATAATAGAACTATAAGAGAGGATTTGTTACGTATGAATGCCATTAATTTGTTTTTTTTTATACAAATGTTCCCCTATTGTGTTTAGCTCTGACGAGCCTTCGTCGCCTGAACCTGAACAGTACGCGGCTGTCAGCCGAGGCGTTCGCGGCACTGCGCGCGCGCCTGCCGGGCCTGCAGGAGTACGACATTCGCTACACCGAGGCGTGGTGACAGCGGACCTCGCCTCGACCCTCAGCCACCAACAACATCATATAAGCTACACTATCTCGCACATCCCAATCTCATTTCCCAGTAGTATACTAAAGGCCGCGTTCCCATACATACGTAAACGTGGCCGACGTCGCGCATGTGACTTGTCAGTGTATGGAAACCCACACGGGACCCGCGCGGCGTGCCGTGTAAACTGGCCTTATGGTTGAATTGATAGTGAGCCAAAAAAGTGGTCTACCAGCCTTAATATGCGTCGAAAAGTGGAAGACTATTTACTTGGCTGACTGTATTCAAGAGTGTTTAAGTGTTGGTGCATTAATATTTTATGGTGCATTAATAGACGCGTTTGTACCGCTGTGGATAAACATTCTTACTTTCATCAGACTAAGCATTAGGATTCAAGAGTGACGGATGTATTATCTACAGCGATCGACTATATAAATAAATATGCGATCGTTCGTTTGTTTTACAGGCTGCGCATTGAATGAAGTGTTATGGTTAGTATAATCACGTAGCGTAGCGTTTCTTCTGAACCACTCTGTATATTCACAGTGGTTCAGAAGAAACAGGTAGGTAACAAGGACTTTTTTTTATTTTTCGTTAGTTATTATCCGGCATTTTCTATCAAATAGTATCGTATTTTAACGTTTACTTCATCTTGTTTTTACGACGCGATAAACGTTTTAAGCCCGCTGGTCGGGACAAACAAAACAAGTAAATAATAATAAGAGATCCATTTGCCCTCGCGCTCAACCCGGGTCTATCAGTCGTTTACTTACTACTTCCAACACCTAAATTATTATTAGTTTCTTCTAATTGTTGACTATGTTTTACATGCTATTATTTTCCTGGACCGCTCTTTGCATTAATTAGGCAGGATTGGATGAGCATTCAAAAGATTGGATGAGTGATCGTGTAAAATTTTGGTTTAGGTTAGTTTATATTAGTAATTCCAAGTGTATATTCTCATTTCTATCTTTAAATAGGCAAAAAAAATGTCGAATTTAATAATTATGTCACTTCATTAGAACAACACCGTCTTTTGGACTGAACTGTAAATACGAGTAAATAGGTATGATTTAAACGCGTCGCCAGTGAGATTGCCTACACCAATTAGAACTAATAAAGTGTAGGTACCTATAAGAAATTTAAGATGTTAATAATGTCTAATGTATGTTTATCTAGTTTCTGGTGTCCAACTGGACGTGCTAGAGTGACCAGATTTTGTTCCTACATTTTAAAAAATTACTTATTTTATATTTCTTAATGATATCAAGGTAAGAACGTTCAAAGGCGCATACTGCACACAGTGCGAACGTACACTGAAGTCCAAATTCGGTTTAGCGAGTCATATCCATGCTCATCAGAGAAAGTTGTAAGGGTCGCCGTCGTCGGATAGTCCGAGCTATAGTCCTCCTTACTACATAGAAAGTTATTGTCGTGGAATGAAAATATTTTAGACCCTATTTCAATGCCGCGAAGGTTCACTATGTGACAAGTGACAAAAGTTTTCATTTCGTGACTTACAGTACGATTACTTCGAGTTCTTTATTCGATTGAATATTCTACTTTAACACTAATGTAAAAGAATTTTCACACCACATCGATAATGCCAAATTATATATCATATCACGCAAAACAACCGAAAACAAATCATTACAGCCCTTGGCTTTAGCCGGGTCGTAATGTTGTACTGAATTTCGTTATAACCCGCTGATTAATAGTGTGATTTCGCTTCTCATTGGTCTTGTTGTTAGGTGCGTAAAATCTAATTTCGTAAGTCTAGCCCTGCCGATCGGGATCCCGTGCCGAACTGATTTGAAAATCGAATTTATTCGTGCTGGTCACTAGAAGCTGAATAGAACACATTTTAAAAATCATAAGCCACCAGTGTTACAAGACGCTGTAGTGTACGGATTAAAATTGCAGATTCTATAAAAAATAGTGGCGGAAATTTCAATAAAATGCCAAGTGACGAAAATGAACGAATTGATTGGCTTTTACTGACTGATTTGATTGTTTCTAGTAGCCTTGGTTCTTTTTATTGTCTCGCAAAAATTCAGTAACGTATACCCCTTGGGGATAAGCTCTTTTTTTCTGGGTACGCTTAAATCCCTCACAGCACTCAAGACATTATCTCATAACACCCTCGCTACTCTCGGGAGTAAAATCAGGAGTCCTTCGGTACGTTCAGCATTCAATATCGCGCCCGTGACATAAAACAGTGCTTTATTCCCTCGGTGTACAATCTACTATTATATAATACTAACACGATTTTTAGTCTATTGTATTACATTTAGTGTTAAAGTAGGAATAATCAATTAAATAAACATATGCCAATGTCATACCTGCTTAAAGTAATTTAGTTATACTAGATATTGCCCAATATGTATGACCAGAGCTCGGACTAATTTTCACAAAACAATTACTCGGAAATTGAAAGCGATACTTATTAAGCCGTGATCTCCCGGCGAAAAAAATAAACAAAAGCACTCTTTTGTAATGAGTCCGGGGATCCCCGGGACTGGTAGACGACGGGTTTTATAAATCTCGCAAAATTGGTTAAAAGTTTGTACGGGTATTTCATTCAACATTTTTTTTAATGCCGTAGAGATTAAAAGAACTCGTAGCATCACTAAACCTAGGATAGGAGCTACCGAGTTTTGGACCCTATTCTCCTCCTTCCCCTGTTTCCTAGACTGTACATAGGTACCTACCCACCCTCGGCAAACAAGAGAAGTTTCTTTTAAATACCTACTTAAGCCCTATACTTTCTACAATACTTAATAGTAACACAAACCTAAATACATAGCGATACAATAAATAATCTGCCTTTTCCTAAGATATAAGAAGATACGTGCTGTGTTCCATATTTACATTAACAGCTAACATGACGGGTATGTATGTATGTATGATGTTACTCGTATCACTAAAGTTAGCGTCCGTTTGGGGTCAATCGACGAAATGTGTATGTGTAATGTATGCGTGGCATGGTGTTGCTCTAAGATAGATTATGTAGGTAGATAGATAGTGGTAGTTATTAATTATAATAAAGAATACGCTTCGAATGTTACTCTAGGATTAGGTACCTACTTTAAGACATGTTGGCTGTGAGTATCAAATCAACACGCATTCTGTAATGTTGATGTGCTCCAGGGTTATTATATAGACCCTAGGACGCCCTTGTAGATGTTCATTATTCATAATTATTATTTAAATAAATAATGTATTTGTTTCTTATCTGTACTATCGACTACAGACATGTAGGTACGAGTATACACTTTTGAACCTAATTACAATGGAAAAAGGGGGAAAAAATACATCTCTTTGGTGGTCGACAAGTACTTACAATCTCATGGCATGTTGTAATTTTTTGTTACAAACAATCCAATCAATTCTCCCTTCATAACACGGAAGTTTCAGTGTTTCCTAACGACCACCTCGAACGTCCCCCCGGAGGGTCGTTACAGATGAAAGTTACTGATAGCTACCTACATCTGTTTAGAGTGGTCGTTACAAAAATACTATTTTCGACAACCACCCTTTCATGGGGCAGTTAACCATAAGTAACAACATTATATTTACTATGTCCTATACATGAACCCTATTGATATCAGTATATCGGTTTTGTCCGCCTAGTTATAGATACTATTAGTTATACGATGTAACAAAATGTACAAAAAAGTACATTTAGTTGCACTGCTCAGTGTAACATGGACTCTATATAATTTGGGTCTTATTCGTCCATTTAGTTATATTCGTAAATAAATAATCAGCGAAATTTACTTATGGGTATATTTGGTGCTGATTATTCAATTTAAAAAAAAGCTAGGCTCTAATGGCCTCGGCTGGGAAGAGCTGGAAGAAGCCTCGCAAGACCGTGACAAATGGAGAACTCTTCTGCGAGCCCTATGTCCCTAATGAGGGATAACAGCCACCTTTGTCAATTAAAAAAACAGATCAAGTGCGAGTCCGATTCGCACACCAAGGGTTCCGTATACAGATTGTGTGTTCATGTGCAGGACATAGTAAATATAATGTTGTTACTATGGTTAACTACACCTTGAAAAGGTGGGCGTCCAAAATAGTATTTTTCTTCGACCACCCTAAACAGATGTAGCTAGGTGACCGTCAGTGCCTTTCATTTCTAACGACCCCCAGGGACCTTCGAAGTGGTTGTTAGGAAACACTAGGAAGTTTAGGATAGAAACTCAACGGTCACCCATATACACATTTATTATTATTGTAAACAATAACTCCATTGAATTTAATTACTATTATTCTAATAAAAGTTTTTCTCAACTTTGTGTCTATGAATCCATCTCTCCAACAGGAGAGTGCGCCACAACTGCTGATTCAGATTTCGCGCACCCTAAACACAACCCGTCCCTAGGTATATTCAGTAAGTAGTTATTATTTTCTCATAATATTCGCAGATATTGCAAGTTTATTTACTATTTAGACACAATTGGTGTACATATGTCTTCCCAATTCTGCACCTTAGTTAACGTTTCTGGCCCCGTAACCTGTTGGGGCAGTTAGTGAAGATTCTTCGTGCGCAATTAGGGATTACTATAGTTGTTTTCAATTTAATCCTTAAGGAAGGGAAAGTCGTTCCCCGCCCGGCTACCATGAAGTTTCCTTTCCGAATTAATTGACCCTAATTTTCATAACTCAGGGCTAAATTAATGATCTAGGTGTACCTCTACCTAACTACCTTATATTAACAACTATATTTATGCCATTGAAACTCAAAAAGGGAATTTCTTTCATAAGAAGACAAGCTTAAGATTCAATCTGGACACGTTGCAGGCCAGACGTAAGATAAGCCACCTATGCACCTTATATAAAATTGTAAATTCTGTTCTAGACACGACTTAATTAAACCATTTTGAAGTAGCTAAACAGATCCAACCGTAGGCAACATTTATTCAGCGTATACCCAGCTACAATGATGTATCTCACTATAGTCCAATACAGCGAATGTGCTCCCTTTACAATGATATTAAACAAAGATCTAGACATTTTCCAACACAGCATCAATTAAGCATAAAGTATCCCGACTCAAACAGCCTTACAATTTTAATAAACCGGTAAAATCAAGAGTATATTTAAATGTCGTGCGCGGTTGTAATGGATGTACAAATTTAACAAGATAACTGTATAATTTATTTTATTGTAAACTTTTTGATTTGTATTTTGTAACAGTGCCCAGGAAATAAATAAATAAACAAATATAAGTAAAATACAGTCAACAGTCTATAGCATATTTTATTTCAATGACTGAATTTCTAATTCATGTTGCATAATAATCATAATAGGATTTTATATTTTGTCCGCATTACTAATTTTATTTTTCACTACTTAAGTAAAACAAATGTTTATACAATTTAGGGCCGATTTCTCAATTGCCAGGTAATATTATCAGTCAGTTAAAATTATCGATGCTGCTTTCTAATAGCATATGGAAGAAAAGGACAGAACTAATATTTATCTGACAGATATTTTTATCAGTGGATTGAAAAATCGGCCCATACCCCCTTATTCACAATCGTCTATCAAACCTATATTAGTTAAGTAGCCGCTAAAGTTCGTTTGTCCGTATCTGTCACTTTGGCACATAGCTTGTGAGACAGTGACAACAGACATTTTAGTTAGCGGAGGTTCGTTAAGTTTAATGAATGATGGGGATGTAACTATATTGTTTGAGTGGTTTGTGTGGTTGTTTTTTATTTTGTGAATAGTATGCGCCATCTATATTTATTAAAACACGTAGTTTAAGTACCTGTAAGTATCAAACAATAATACTTAAATGCATGTTAAATTCAGTGATGTTTTAATGTATGGACCTTAATGTTATCCAAAATGGCAAAAAAGTATTAAGTATATAAAGTGCATTGAAATTAGCGTCACCAAGAGGTATAAGACTTGATTTGTCCACTGCGTGATAAGTGTGCGATTTTATAATAAAATTAATTTCAAAACGAACATTTTTTTTCATTCGTTCTACCTAATCATAGAATGCAGAATAAACAGGCCCGCCCACCAAACCTCTTTACGGAGTACCTAGGTACTTTACTTAAATTTCAACTTCATCGCTGGGGACCATATTACAGATTTGAGTGTCATAGTTAATACTAATTGTAACTACCCTGAAAACGCAACATAGAACCCTGTAATCTGGAGCTAGCGATATGTCTTGTTCACATACTGGCCATACTGCTGTTACATAAGTATTTCCAAGTCAATTGAGAGCTTGTCATGTCATGGTAGTTAATGGGCGAATATCGGGATTTTGATGAACAATTCTGATTAGATTCTAATTCTAATACCTAGTATTTAAAGCAATGTTGCGTAGTTGCACAATCCAAGAGCAGCCGGATGTTTTCACCAAATTATGTATTTTCGGGTGTGTTAGCCAGCCAACTTGGAGATAAAAGCAGCAGTTACAAGGCCACGACCAGTGGTACATTTACATTACATGCATTGTGTCGTGAGATACCTATACATATGTAGGTACAACTTAATATGTGTGTGTAACCAAAAATTCCCACGCCAGCGAAATCGCAATAATTTTGGACAACAGGTAATAAAGCAAACTGTACTGCCAGCGAAACAGTTAACCGTAATAGGTCGAATCGATTATTACTCGAACAAGAAAATTTGCTACTAGAAATGAGTATGCTTTATGATATGGATTCCTTACATTAAACAAGAAACTACTCATTTAATAGGTACTAAGGAATATATTTCAGTAATTTTAATACCATTATACATGTATGAATTTTATGATACATTTATTCACTATTTTATACACGCTTCATCAATTATGAATTTTGTTTTCGACTTATTTTTTTTACTTTTGTTTATACTTCATAGACTATTTATTTATGTACAAATATAATTTAATAAAACAATGTTCTAAAGTATGTAGGTATAGGGTGACAGCACCAGCAATGAACAAGCACCAATGATGCACATTAACCCTTATTTAAAAGAAAATAAGTCATTCATTTTTTATACAATCAATTTAAAACTGTATGATCTTAGAATTAAGAATGAAGTATCCATTAGCATTAGCTTGTTAGCTTAAAGTGTCCACCACTGCTGAAGTCATCCTATTAACATGTTTCGAAACGAACGATAAATAAAAGGAAACTTATCTTACACCAAGATTTTAATTTATGCTACTTAACAACTAGCTAGACTCTTTCATGTCTTAATAAGAGTCATTAAATAAAGTCGAAAATCTTGATATTTTTGTAAATTTGGTAGTCGTTACAAAAACGCGTGAGGTAAAGTCGTCTTGCACCCTCGGAAAACTAATGTTTTTGTTTAAGTTTTTTTACCGTCACAAACCAGGCTGACAAGAATACATTCACCTAAAGAACCTGATGTCAGAACATCGTGCTACTAAAACTGCAGACATTATTTGTTCCATGTCTTTGTATTGCAAGCGTTCCTAGAGCCTCGCCACTGCAAATTTACATTATACCACAACGGTTTAGGGCGGGTTTTATAAAGATCCGTAAGACAAAATGTCAGATCAAATTTCAGAAATCAGTACATTTTTTGACATAACAAACCGACATAAGGTCTAACGGATCTTTATAAAACCGAGCCTTAATGTGACCAAATACACTTTTATCATCCATTATAGGTATATAAATATAATTTCTGAAATCAATGTTAAGATTCTCTGTCAAAACCATATTGAATTGCAAGAAAAATATAATAAATTAAAAGAACTATACGCGTGACATTAACTAATTAAGACGTAAATTCGTATAAAGGATTTTTATATACTGTGACTATTACAGTACAGTATTTAAGACTATATCTTAGTTAATCTGACATATATAAGTATAGATGAATACAGCAAGGCAAGCATTCCTATTCCTAAATAAATCGTTAAGTCTAAATAAAGGCGACAGAAAAAAGTACTAATACAGACACTCTTGGAACAATATTCATATACATATAAAAAAATATTCAAAATCTATAACTTATTTTATATATGTTAACCGTTTACCAAAAGATCCGAATCAAGATGCCATACTCAGTGCTTTAGTTTTTTTTAATACCAAGAAAACATGAGCCCGTAATCCACTTGGGTACAACTAATTAAACTGGGTTAAAATTTACAAAAAACATATTTAAAATGTAATATGAATACTCAAAATGATTCTAAATATCCGTAAAAGTTGTGCAGATACACCAATGATAATGGCCGCATACGTCAGTAATATAAAGGAATATATATTCGGAAGATAAAAAAATAAAAAAAATAAACACATCCTTTGTCAATAATTTGGCTTTTGACCCAAATCTGAACTTTAGTAATACTGGTTGTTAAGTAAATTAAGAAACCCTATGAGTCCCATGACACTTGTATCATACTTATTACTTCTGACCCATATCAAAATGTCGCGATTAAATAGTACATTACTTACCAAGGGCGGTAAAACAAAGAATGTCTCAGATCGCAGGTATTTGACGCCCGAGCCGAAGGCAAGGGCGATAATTATGCGATCTGAGGCTTTCTTAATTACCGCCCGAGGTAAGTAAAAAATTTTATGTCACCCCCTGGCCAGGAAGTGGGATTTTCCGCGCGCGGAGCGTGCGGTAATTGCCACTTTATGGCCAGGTGTGACATAAATGTCAGTAATGTAACCACCGTTAGTTCGATTTGGCTTTACACATATTTACCATCGCCTATTAAAAAACGAGGCTATCTAGTCGACATAAGTACTGATAATTTCGTTGTCAACTACGGAATTTACAGGTCAGTGATAACGGTATAGCCGGTTGTATGATTTATTTATACATATTGTATATGAATAAACGTTATTTAGTGAACGCCGCGAAGACGGCCCACATGATCTCGCAGGCTTCGGGGCGCATGGCCTCGGCTTCGAAGTCGAGGTCGAGGAGCGTGCGCACGCGGCGCGTGGCAAGCTCGTAGTCCTCGTCGGAGAGGGGCGCGAACGCGTTCTCGAGCACGTCGGCGGAGTGCGCCAGCATCAGCAGCGCGAGGGAACGCTTGTCCGCGTGCGCGACGTCCGTCACAGAGCGCCGCAGCGCTGCCTCCTGCACCTAAATATACACTTCTTATTTCTAGTGATTCTATTCAAAGAGTAATAAATTGAACAGACGGGTTATTTCCATCAGTTAAGTACCATTTAAATAACACCATCTTGTAACAGATGCCAATTTTTCTAGATATTCAAGGACTTCCACGCCATGCTCGTGACGAACTAGCGTAGGACTTTGCCAATTAAACAGACCCTTCAGAGCGTAACTTACATAATAGTACATTTTGATGCAAGTGCGGAAGGTATGTCATCTTGCACGAGTCCCGAGTTGTCCGAGACCCGGGACATGTGAAAATGACACTTCCGCACGTATATCAAACGACGTTTTTTAATGCAGTTGCGACAAAATATCAAAAAAACAGAAATAAATAAACAGTAGGTAACTAAAAGAGACAAAACAAAATGTGTTTACTTGCCATTGAGGGCTTTGTAAGTACCTAGTCCATATCTGACGAGTTTACATACAGTCATTGTATTTAACAATCGCATAAATCGCACATATCAGAAAAATATTACTTAAAAAATACAACTCATCACAAAATTAATTGTGAAATTCTTTTAATTGATAGACTTTTTTCAATATGCCATGGTAGTCAGCATTCAGCCAAATCAAAAACTGTTTTGGAAGGGGTTTAATTGCATGGTCGTTTAATTACATTTAAACATAAAAAGCAATTATTTTTGATTTTATAATTAATTTATATTTGGTTTATTTGTAAATAACTGTATTTTTTGGCGAAAAAAGACAAGCGTTCATTAAATCCAGCGCGGCGGTCTTACATAATACTCTATTAATCGGAGGTCTCGCATAATACTCGTTTCCGGTCATTACTCTAGTCAATCAGTCAACTTTTATAATACAGTATTAAATTTTGTTATATTTGACAACGTTTTAACTTGTCTAATATGCATTTTTTTATGTGTTAAATATAGTATAAGTATATATTTTTGATTCCAAATGCTTTATTAAATAATAAATAAAAAAGGAACCAAAAACTCTTTCGTTGGATGAATGGCTTGAACCCACAGTCAATTAAAAAAAATGGAAAAGTAAAAATCAGTAGTGCGAAAAATCCAACTTTGCGCACGATATACGGCTACATAAAGTAGCACTTTTTGAGCAACTGTATTAAAAACACACTTACAGAATACCAGTTCTGAAAGTGTGTAGCTTTGAAAAGTTATTACACGCTAACAGATTAGATTATGCACACTTGGATCGGAATACATATTTTTCTGTTAATACGCTACACAATAGGTTTTAAATATCGTTCGCCTTTTAATTACGACAGCTCGCTGTGTTAATTCTCTAAAACTTATTCACGTAATTAGTATCCTGACATTGATTAATGTAATGTAGCAACTAAACACGCGCTTTTAACATAATGTATAACAATAGGTACAACTGTTATGAAGCTTCGTTGCAAAACAATGCAATACAAATAAGTGTGACAGCAACACTCCCAATATTCACCATCCTGTTATACGACGACATTGTTTGATCGAAAGACCAAAACAGGATCTCACAAACAATACTTGCGGCTATTTGTATTAATGAAAACTGGTTAACTTGAATACCAAACCACATTGCCTTAAGCAATGCTTTTTTCATTGGCTGACTAAATGAGCATAGTGAAAAGTATTTTGCCTATAATAGGCACAATAAATATAGTTACATGGCATGCAAACCTCTTATTTTTACGGTTGCAAGGGCAACTTACCTGGAATGGCCAATCAACTAAGAAGTACATTGTCTAGATACTACAATTTTGAACAAGACAGATCTCACTGCTAGAAAATAATAATAATCAATAAACATTATGTTCAAACCAGTAGTATGGGGTTGGTGGCTATGGGTATGCCTCATAGACGCATAGTAAATAGTTGTCAGCAAATTAAGCTTAACAATTTAGCAAAACTTAGTTATATGATACATACCTTCTTAACTAAACGGCACTTCACAACATTGTCCGTCAGGGGGTGTGTTGTCATATCAAATAGCAAAAAGTTTTGTTTCTCAGTCGTCAGGACTCCTTTTTCTACTAAATTTTTTGCCAACCTTTCACGGACATTCTTTAACTGATACTTGAGTTTCATAGGATTCCATGTTTCACCTGCAAAATGTATTCCTTTTTATTTATTACACTCAAATTTTCCAATGGTTATTGTCTCTAATAAACAAGAAAGAGACTACACATTTTTTTAATACTTATGATAAAGTTTGTGACTGTGTTTGTGTGTAATGGGTAAATATTAAATTATTTATTTTATTTTAAAGCAATTCACAGTAACTTAAGAGGTTCAACATCAATGTAAAAATATTTAGAGACTGATTCAATCTCTCCCTACACTCAGGCTTTAAAGAAGAAAAAATATATGTGTTTGAAACATACCACTGAGATATTCTATCCAGCTTTGAACAGATTCAGGTGGATCAGTCTCTTTCATGTGTTTCAATGCTTCATCCAGCAGGACATCCCCTGTAGGGGTATCTGGAAATTATATTAAATTATAAATTTGACATCATTCAATGCAGTATATTTCATGGGTGTAGCAGTTGTAATATAATAACACTAGCTTTTGGTCTAAACCCAACAAGGTCTATTAGTTTTCTCTTTGAGATTTTTGGAAAGTCAGATGACAGTAGCTTTTGTAAAACTAGTGCCTACATAAAAGTCTTGGGATGGGGTACCAAAGTGGACCCTGGGCTCCTCTAGGATATGACCGGGAAAACACTAGCACAATGAATAAAATATGTTTAATGTCTCACGGACAATTAAGACTACTTCACTGAAAATAGAATTATTAGATACTTAATCCATAGGATTTTGCCACAGAGCATAATAAAACTATTTATGAAAGATTATCTAACTGGTTCTCTGCTAATTACCAAATTGTGCTAAAATTAGGAAGCTTTTCATAGTGCATAGAATGCCATGCCATGTGTCATAGCACTATGAAAAGCTTAAGAATGAAACATTTTAATCTACATAGATCACTTATTTGTTCAAGAAAACAAATGCTTACTCAATGACTACAAATGGATTGAAGTATTATCTCTGAGTAAGCAGGTGACCAAGAAAAGCACATTTGGGGTGAGTTGCACCAAACCGTCTGTAATCGTAAGCGGTGTTAGTTAAAATCTGATTGTATGGAAAGTTTGACAAGGTTCTATGGGATGACAGCTGCCGGCGCCATATTTGACGATGAACAGCCTGTGATCGACTGTTGGTGCAACCGACCCTAAGTGAAAGCAAGTAATCACTGATATTTGCATGTTTACAAGAATTCCACATTTAAAATTTTGTCTTTACCTATACCAGTGTAGGCGAACCTTTATGCATCAACGTGCCATTTTTTCAAAAAAATGTTTAATGGGGTCATTGACGTGCCATCAAATAATTTTGACTTTCTGATTATTTGGAAAATAATAATAATAAATACTATCAAAACTCTATTAAATAAAGTAAACAAAAAAGGTACATTTAGGAATGTTTTTATTACACGCATAAACTAAATTACTGTAAAATTAGTGTGACTTCTGTTGCTGCAGGTTAGATGACAAATAATTTATGTTAGGGTTGTAAGATGTTACTTTTAGCAAAATGCATGCTGAACTGGATTCATCTGTCAAACGGTTTCTAACCGAGTTTTTAATGTTATTCATTTACACATGTTTTATGATCGGCGACATGCCCAAAATATTGTGCCGCGTGCCTTCAATGGCACGTGTACCATTGGTTCGCCTACCCTGACCTATACTAATACTATCAGCCAGTAATTGAGTTTTGTAATATTTGAAGAAGTATCTATGATTTGAAAAAAAATTAAAATAATAATAAATGTCAAAGTCAAATGCATAAAAAAATTAGTTAACAAAATTATGTGATTCTAAACCAAAAGTATTCTGTACATTTTGTTTTTAATTACAAAAATAACATGTCACCTACATAAAACCATGTGATATCAACATGAAAACAGTAAGTCTGCCATCAAGTAAAGTTTTTTTATTGTTCTAGTTTTCCAAAAACAAATGCCAAACTTACATCAATTTTTTTAAATTAATATTTCAGTTGTAGAGTAATGCAATATATGTATGCCGAGACTCGGCATCTCTTATCAGCTAAATTTACAAAAGAGAGAGGCAAGTTAAATTACCTGATTTTACAATGACTTTTCTAGACAGCAGTCCCTTTCTCCTCATACCAGCTCTCTCTAGTTCTACGCGGCCTCTTAAGCCCAGTTCGATTAGAATACATCCTCTCAAACCACTCGATATGCAGTCATTCCAAAACGATGTGTAACCCTGAAACAATAAGTCGTGACACAATGAGGACGCGAACCAAACCATCGTTTCCCATCATCAATCTCGGATCGCAGATGCTAATTACCTCTTTGTCTTTTAATCCTAAAAGTAATACTTCTTCCATTAGTGTCAATCTTGTTTCTTTTGAATCTCCATCATCGTAGCTTTTATCATTTTTCTTATCATCGCTGTCGTGGTTCTCCTTCAAATTACCATCTGAATTATTATCCCTCGCAACGTGTTTACGTTGTACCAAACCTTCAGTTCTATTCATTTTACATTAAAATAAAAAGCGCACTAGAGATTGAAGAAAGTAGCAGTTGAAAATATTTAATGTCTTTTTTTTATATTCGTAAACGAATTGTTGACGTTTGCTACACGAATGTCGTGAATGTCGGGAAAATATGGCCGACGTATGCGTTTCGTTCATAAAACCATATAAATGTATGCGCAGCATTTATTAAAAATTTAAATTGCATTAAATTGAACAACACATTTTTGCGTTGTTTCCGAAGCATGATATAATGGGTCAATCATTTAAAATTCTAAATTATAACGAATATGAATCTTCGGAGGAACTTCTTGGGATAACATATATTTCTAAGAGATGGCAGCACTCTCGCATTGTATGTACCGTGTGGTACCGTGTATGTACTCCAAAGACTACAATGTTATACTCAGTGACACTCAAACTAGATGGAGCTGTACCGCGCCACAGACTGTAAGGCCACAGAATTTAATCATATCTCTAAATATACAATCATATTTCTATCTCAGTTTGGGTTTTTTCTTTAAATCATCCAAACCCCTTTTCAAATATATACGGAATGGAAACCTTGGCGCGTTACACAAAGACTGTTAATATCACTCAACAGTTCGCGCCAAAATTGTTCTTTCGCTGATTCAGAAAATGTTTGTGTATATTTTGCCAAATTTTTAGTTTCCATGTATTCGAAATGAAAAAAGTGTTTAACTCGGGTGAAACCACCCATTTTAGCCCCGGAGTGCTACTGCGAACCACAAAGGAAGTTTTCCCTCTTTGTCGCACTTGCAAGTTTTCACATAGGTGCGACAGAGAGGGAAAACTTCGTTTGTGGTTCGCGGTAGCACTTCTGAACTATTGGCGATCTCACTTCGTTCGAGCGCCAAAATATCTCGTCTGAAATGGATAGCTTTCAACCCTTGGTTAACAATCTACAATTGTGTTTATGTACGATGTTAATGTAGTGGCAGAGCTTCTGTCGGAGACGCCATTTATATGTGCGTATAAATAAATGCACAGTCTTTAGGAGCTGTCGATAATATAGGTACATACCTATAGGTAGGCAAAACTATTGTAGGATAATAATACAACCGTAAAATGGGGCTATTTGGCTCAATTTTTGGACTAAAACATCAGTAAATTCATATTTTATATGTTTATTAAACATTTAATATTTTTAACCTCGTAAGTCCTGTGTTTTTTTAACATCAGTAGTCATATCTACCGGCTGTACTATTCCAAGTACGAATCAAGAATAGTGCTTCAGACCGAGACAAAGAGATGTCGGTTTTAAGCAATTTTCGACGTGAATTACTGTTGTCTGTATTTTTTACGGTATGTTTGTGATGTGCAGCACCTCCTTAAGAAGGAAAACATTGAAAATATTTTGTACTAGTGTAAGTACATTGGGTTTTTACGCAGTATATCAAATACAATATTAAAAAAGTCAAAGGTTTTATTTAGTATCAAAAATAAATCAAATTTTTCTTCTAAATATCACTTAAGTGAACGTTTTACATTATTACAACATAAACAATATTTTTCTTAAAGAAACAATTATAAAATTCAGTCTTAAAGACAATTATAGCATAATCAACGTTTAAAAATCAAAGAATAACAGTATCACTGCACCTACTTATCATAATAGAGCACATACAATTGCGAATAATTTTCCTTACGTACTAGTTAATTGACATTTTAGAGTTAAATCACAGTCAAGTATAGGAGATCAACGTTTTCATCACCTGGACTCGACAAAGAAATTGTTTTTATTTCATATTTTCAATTCCCTTGAAGATGAAACCTCCTAAAACAATTTCTCGTCGGGTTCAGGCAAAACCTGGACTGGAACTCTCAGATCTACCTCTTGCACTTTGGACACGTCGCGCCCTTGTCCTAGTGCTTCTACCACGGCTACGCCCCACTTTGAGCTCGACGTCTAGATCCACGTCCACGTCCGCGTGCTGCAACTTCTGTTTCTTGACCTTCGGATTCCGAAGACGAAGACGAGTCGCTATTTGATTCTTGGTTGGGTTCAGGAATAAACACATCTTCATCATCGGAGTCCTCGAAGTCAGAGTTATTGAGAAGTTGTGATATCTGCTCTTCGTCGACTGCTAGAATAAGAAAAAAAAACAGTTGTAATGTAGACCGAACGTACCGCCACAAGTACAAATTATAAGCGGCTGTTTATGTAACAAACGCCTAACGTACCACGTCAAGTACAAATTATTTTGACCAGTCACGAATCACCTTAAATATGAAGTTTGCTTTCAAATCTTGATTAATTTACAATATTCAATATTTATACGCACTAATTCAGGCATAAAGCAATAGAAAAAACAAATGATTACATGGATTTAAACAGATATTCTTACCTCGTGCCGTCCGGCGACCCGACCGCGTAGCCATCTTGCGAAAAAGTGACACTGACACTGACAGTTGACGTAACCTGAGGGGCTACCGCGAACTGAAAACGAACGAAGTTCGAATATCTCCCTCTCTGCCGCACGAATTAGCAAGTGCGACAGAGAGGGATATATTCGAACTTCGTTCGTTTTCGGTTCGCGGTAGCCCTTCTGTCTAACATGACGGAATCGACCATAGAATAAAGAATGAAAATGACCGTATCAGTGTTGCCGTTGTAAACAAACTACCCGGTAAATCGGGAATTCAAAATTTGTACTTCGGTAAGTACATTAGGTAGTTACTCTTTCTATGTAGTTAAAATGTCAGGTCTAAACTGCTATCATTAATTTGTACTTGTATAAGTACGCGGGGACTTACGAGGTTAATACACAAAACGGATGATACTTAATCAATCTATATAATGCATGTGTCTTAAATGTTAACACAGGACAATTATTTTTTTTTTAAAAAAGGTGTTCCACTTGTTTGGGGCGTTGTGGAAATCGATGGATTTCAAACTAGTTTTGTTTAAAAAATCACAAAGTTTTACATATTTACAGTAACAAGATCTACTAAAATCTTATACCTATAATATACTTTTAAGGAACAGTAGTTACATTTATAATAACTCAAGATGTGCTCATTGACACAAACATAAAATTTACGTCATTGGATACAGTGCCTCTACTATATAAAAAAAACTTCTAAGTCCCGCATTTAGTAACTTCATGTAGCAAATGAAGGCTTTCTCCTCAGCAGGCGTGACTTGAGTTGGGCGTCCTGCTTTATCTTGCGTATTGTTCAACCCTCTACATTTCCGCGAAAGCGTACTCTTGGATATGTTATGTTTCTAGCCAACTTCTGCGAAAGACATGCCAGCTGCCAGCAGCCATAGCATTAGCCAATGCTTCTTGGGTAAATGACGTGTAGGGTTGGTATTTTTCCCCTCCGATAATTACGGGACGGGTACGGCTGCACTTTTTCACCATTGTCCCGTTGAAAAAAAGATAGTCAATCTATCTTTATAGTACTGTATATAAGTGAAAATATTTGGTACTAGTAACCAAATAACCACAAAAGCCGTCTCAAATAGCCTCGTTTAAAAAAATTGTGCACTGATTTTCCACCGACAAAATCAAGTTTTTTTAAGCAGCTGTGTGCAGTGTGCACTGCTTGCTTCGCTGTAATCACTAACCAACTTTACATGAGACTTAGGATAGTCAGAAAAAGATCTACGTTTCTACATGACAAAAAATATATGGCCTCAATTATATTTTTTTATTCCAAATAGCCTCGCAGGTCTTAATTAGCCCCCTTTTACAGAATTTAATTGTCCTACTTCTACTTATACATAAGTAGAGATGCGCTGAATATGGGTTTGACCGAATACGAACATTCGGCCGAATATTAGGTTCAGCTGAGGGGCTACCGCGAACTGAAAACGAACGAAGTTCGAATATCTCCCTCTCTGCTGCACGAATAAGCAAGTGCGACAGAGAGGGAGATATTCGAACTTCGTTCGTTTTCGGTTCGCGGTAGCCCCTCTGTGGTCCAGCTGTTGCCGAACCGAATATTCGGCCGAATTATTCGGTTCAACGTAATTCCTTCATCTACTTATTGTTGTAAAACAGACTATAGAATGGTAAAATTTTTGTTCATTTATATAAGCGAAATATTGACAAAAAATAAGTTAAATCACTGTTAGTAATGGGTATGCCCACTGGGCACCGTTAACCAAATAGTTAGTATTACCTTCGTTAATCGCTAATCCGTAAAAAAAAGTTAACCTAAATGTTAAAGTGTTACATTTCGGGCCATTTAACGGAAGTTAACGTTAATCGTGAACTCCTGGTAAAAACATCACCTGGGTATGCGGGTATGCGCTATGGAAATTAGGCAGGGAATGAAAAAAAAAGTGCAAGTCCGAATCGCGCACCGAGGGTTCCACACACAGATATGTGCCAGTTCCAACCCTATTAATTCAGGATAATCTCAACAACACGGTGTAGAAATTGAACGCCATGGGTACAGCGCCATCTATCGGCGAATTTTGTTACAAATTTGAGCGATTGAATAACTTAGTATGAACCGATTTCATTTTTTTTTTCTTTATTTGAAAGAAGGTACTTTCAGCATAATCGCGTAGGAATTTATAAAACAAAAATACATGCAAAGGTGATTAAATTACAATCTTAGAATAGAAATGTTCTTTGATGATAAATAAAAGAAAAACTAGATAAGAGCTACTTACAGTTATATTTTTCCTGTAAAATATACATTCATATCAATGTTATGTAATAATAATAACTTCATATCTTTTCCTTGGTAAACTTCGGAGATAAGGGGGAACGGTTTTTTTACATTTTCCCTCACAAAACGAAAATGACTCAACGTAAAAAAACATTTTTACGTTGAGTCATTCAGAAACATTTTTCTGAATGTGCAATTCAGTCCCTTACGGGTAAGTTGTAATAAACCGTCTGTAATCGTAAGCAGTGTTCGTTAAAATCTTTGTATCGGGCAGCTGCCGGCTCCATATTTAACGTTCATCGGTCTGTAATTTAGTAAGTTGGTGCAACCCAGCCTAAGTCTGACTGACCTGAGGGGCTACCGCGACTGAAAACGAACGAAGTTCGAATATCTCCCTCTCTGTCGCACTTGCTAATACGTTCCACAGAGAGGGAGATATTCGAACTTCGTTCGTTTTCGGTTCGCGGTAGCCCCTCCGACCTCGTATCGTTTTAGGTTAGGTTATATTAGAGACACATTTGAATGCAATGTGCGATTCGGGAAAGATATACAGGGGCGTATTTTGAAATTTGGCGCCCTGGGCCAATAAGTTTCGCCGCCACAGAAGTCAAGAAAAAAAGGATATACTTAATTTAATAAATACAGAAAAAAAAAAATTAACGTCAAAATTTTTGCGGTGTGCAAATTTATTTTTTAAAAAATCAGGGGGGGCTATGCCGCCCCTAGCGAATTGGCGCCCCAGGCCATGGCCCGGATGGCCCTAGGGTAAATACGCCCTTGAAGATATATTTTATTGTATTAAGGGATTTAATTTGAAAAAAATGCTTAATAGGTATTATTTATTTGTATATCATTCACTGCCTTGCTCAGGGAACCAAATATACCCAAATACCTACGTAAACGGTAGGTAACTACGATTATTTCTCTATAAGTCCCATTTACACAACTACAAGACAAGATTTACTTCACACATATCGTTGCGTTGGCTAAAATCGAAAACCTCTTACATGTATTTTTGGAGTTAAGAAGATAAACTTACATACAAATTATGGTTCGTGTTTAGGTACCGAACCGAACCGAGGTACTTACCTATTAAAATAAAATGAATTCAAGCGTTCTACCATCATCTGTCAAACTCCGCAATTAGTTATAATGGGGGCTATCGCGTATGAATTCGCCGCTAGAGGCGCTAGTGTAGCGTGGGGTCCTCCGAAACGTCAAATGTCACTCATTTTGGTTGCGCTACGCGGGTTAATATCTAATTGGAACAATATGGTCACTATTTTGCAATACCTGAGCTTGATTATGGCAAATATGAATTAAGAGTTAATGACTGTCAGGGCTTTGAGACAGATTTGTCTTTCGGAAAATTATTTCCTCCTTTTTTCCGAACAAAACGGGACCACGCTACAATGCGGTATATTCGATATTTTTACGGTACGGTTTTAAGGTATTGAATATGATTTAAATGTAAACTTCGTTCTCATGTCCATAATAACCAATAACATTTTTTGACAGCTGGACCTTAGTCGACAGTGGCGCCAACTGGTGAGCACAAAAACGATAGCCCCCATTGAGTGTGCTTCTTGCATGTGTGTAAATGGGACTTAATATCAAAGTTAAATGTCCATTAATTAAATCAGCATAAAGGTACGAGAATACCTACTTTTACCTACCGAGGGTACCTATACTTTTTATTGCAAACAGACCTACGTATCTTGATTTAGGGTGGATTGCACCAAACCGTCTTTAATCGTAAGCGGTGTTCGTTAAAATCTGATTGTATGAAAAGTTTGACAAGTTTCTATGGGATGACAGCTGCCGGCGCCATATTTGACAATCACGGCCTGTGATCGTATTTTACGATGCATAAAAAAACAATAGCGAACAGACAATCCATTTATACAAAGTTTGCGTGCCGGTCATTAATTGCACTACAAGGAAAACTGAAAAGTGTGTACCTAGGTAGTTGTTTTGGCATGCGAGTTGAAACTTTCAAAGGGATTATTCATGTTTTGCTTAAACTGAGATATAGAATAGTATAATAATATTCCGAGATAAAGCTGATTAAAAGGCTTTGTTTGCTGTGTTTATCAGTAGAAGCGGGAGTTGTGCACAAGACGGGCGTGTATCAGTCGTCAGTCGCGCGGCGTTGAGTTTCCAGCACGGTCACCACTACACCTCGGAGATGGAGCAGAACGGGCATGTCACGGTAAGTAGCCAGCTTTCACTGTATTCGCTAACCAAGTGATGCAAATACGACATGATGCTTCTCTACGTCCTCGTAGACGTAGATGAACTTTACACCTTGAGTGTCGTGAACGTGCGTGTGAGGGCACGGCGCCAGTTGGCTGCCGTACTCGCGGGGCTACGGTCGTAGGTAACGCGGTTCCGTCTCTGAACGACCTTAGCAGGGTCGCGATCGCTAAACATAGTCGTACCGACTCGATTTTGACCGTAACATTCCTACGAAAATTATGTGTTCGTTCTAATGTCAAGAAATATTGGTGACTTTGTGTGTAGAAATCTGTGTAAAAGTTGAGATCTATTTATAATCCTGAAATTTGTGAAGGATTGTTTATGCGGTGAGATTTTTCACATAACTACCATTTAATTGATGCCACTGCGTAACTAGGTTGGTCCAGCCTAGCCTTTTAAATTATCGATCCTGCACCTGAAGTAGCACATGCAGCGCACACAACCCTCGCCCCTCACTATACTTACGTACTTAGCTAGCATAAAAAATAGAGCATGGTATCATAACATAAACTACTGGTTTCAGTGTTTATTTTAACTATTTTCAACCAAAAATATTACATTTATCAACTATCGACATATGTCAACTAAAAGTCGCATGTAGTTAGTTATTTATTTATTATTGAGGCAAAAGTTTCGCGCATTTTCCCTAATCGCGCCATATTCGGCTCGGTTTTCCTTCACCGCCGCGCAATGTCCAGTAGGCAGGGCACGCGAGGTCTACTTAACTGCACCAAGCAAAGCTACGGTCGAGCCGTTATCTGACCGCCTTTGTAGACCTTCTACTCGAAAATCGAGAGTACTTCGGGCTACCTTCACTGCTATGACAGACAAGTGTAAACTCTACTCGTCATCGAATTTAAAAACACATGTACATAGGTAGGTACTCTGTCACTGTATTCACTAAACTAGTAGCAGAGGCCGGAGATGGGCAAAATTTAATCGACTAACGATTAAGATTAACCTATTTAATCGCGACTAACAATTAAAATTGACGATTAGTCTTAGTTGTATGAGCTCCGATTGATTTAGTCACGGTTAAATCAATGGTCGATTAATTTCCAGCAACTAAATTTTTAATCGACTAATTAATTTAATTAATTACCTGTCGATTAATTTAGTTAGGAACACAAATGTAAGTTTTTTTTTGTGATTCTAAGTTTCGAGTAACCATGACAGGCGGCAATTTATAACCACAGTGTACCTAAAATAACACTGTAGTAATAGGTATAAATACCTGGGGCTGGAGGCATATTATGGTCTTGCTTATCACTCGATAAATAACATGCCAAAGCATTCGTCACTTACAAATGGTGTCAAAGGGGATGTAAGCTTTATCGACTGACAGGCAACCGTAATAAAGGTATTAGGTTCTCATGGATTATCCATTTTGCAATTTCTGGGTCTTGCGTAAACAACTATATATTATATATAGCTGACAAAGGGTACGTGAACTCATATTATTACTTGCCACGTGTTATTTATTAGCTAAGAAAACAATTTAACAGGTGTAAAAGATTCAAAATTACCCAAGACCATATGCTTCATACGCGTACCTATTTGCCTCTAGTCAAAACGTTTATTTTTGTAATGGTATTATTCTGTGTAGGGTTAATGTGACTAATTACTGCATTGACAAATAGGAACAAACTACATAGTAAGTAACTGATAAGAAGGATAAGTAAAGTGGTTTTTTCGTTCTTTCATATAAATGTCTCTTTCTAAATTTCTACCTGTGCTCCATCCAAGCCGTAAACCCTTTACCCTTACCTAGGAAGGTCGTAGAAGTGCTGCACTACCTATAAAAATTACATTGTGTTATTTTAACAAATTTGTATCACATCACACAGCACTAGAATGATTTTTCAAGTGTACACATGACATTTTCAGTCTTTGTTACGTGTAAAATGAGCGTCTTCCAACTTTCAATCGACATTTAATCCTTAATTTTATCTATTATATGAAATTTAGTCTATTAATTAATCGTCAATCGAATACCGTGTCGACTAATTCAATCGTGACTAATCTTGTGACGATTAATTGTTTAATCGATTAATTCGTTGACTACAAAATTTATCGATTAATGCCCATCTCTGACTAGTAGGTAGACGAACATCTAGTGGCGATTTGTTGTTTCTGCGCTGTTGCTGTTGCCAAACAATCATAAATCATAATTTAAGTAGGTTGACATCGGAACGTCTTTTTTTTCTAAAAAGACTAATACCTACAACTGGGTACCTAGTCACTACATAGTATAAAACAAAGTCGCTTTCTCTGTCCCTATATTCCTATGTATGCTTAAATCTTTAAAACTACGCAACGGATTTTGATGCGTTTTTTTTAATAGATAGAGTGATTGAAGAGGAAGGTTTATATGTATAATAACATCCATTAAATAGTGCACCCGTGCGAAGCCGGGGCGGGTCGCTAGTACATAATAAAATCATTAATCTACTATCAGACAGAGGTTATATTAGCTGTATAACATCACTATCTTTATTTGGCTTTGATAAAACTTTATCTCTGATCAAAAATTGGTTATCTAAACAAAGATGTCGCCAGGTGTTGGTATCGTAAGCCGACCGATGAAACACTAGGTACGCAGATGGTATCGTCATAGCACATGGCACAAGCAACATTTTCATTTCATTTACCTCTTCTTCATAGTCTTCAGCGTGTATGCGTTCACTTAGGAAGAAAATTGGAGTCGTATGCCTATCAGATCATCCTCATTGGCTGCACTAAGGACCCTGAGCACACCAGATAGATTAGAACTCGAATTTGCGCTCTTCATTGACGTTCGAAGAAAATTCAGCCATCCTAAAATAACCCCATTGTAACTGATAACTTTATTTGGCTCAAAAGAAAACTAAAACTGGCAAACTACGAATCGGGCTCACTAAAATTTGTGATGATATTTTCCTATTTGCAGTGCCATTTCCAATACAGTTCCCGACCATTTAATTACCTATAAATTTTATTGCATAGGGATAATGACTGTCTACCTATTAGTAGACACTCCTAGCATGTTCGTATATACCTACTTACATAAGTAGATAATGAAATAACGAACGTCTTCGCCACCCTCTTCTTAACATTCATTATAAAAATACACATATGTACATAATTTATGAGAATATTACGCCTTTTCGACACAACTTTTGGGTAACAAGAAAAAGAAACGAGAGTGTTCACGTACACGTACAGGCGCCGGCCGCTCGGCTTGGCTCGCTAATTTTCATTCGCGGGTGATTCCTAAATTTTCAACTTTTTTTAGGAATCGAAAAAAAGCTGAGGAAATTGTTTAATATCGATTAGGATCGCTAGATGACGTCAATTCAATGTCAAATAGGCTGTTGTAGACTCTCTATGGCGAATGGTTTTTGAGATATTTAAACGGAGTGGACACCTTTGAGTGGGGTGGTGACATGAAAAAATAAAAAGTATTTTTATATTGTAATCCTTCAGAATCAGTTGGGATTAAAAATAAAACCGGTCAAGTGCGAGTCGGACTCGCGCACCGAGGGTTCCGTATACATATGTGTACCGGTTCCAACCCTATTAAATCAGGAAAATCTCAACAACATGGTGTGGAAATTGGACGCCATGGTTACAGCGCCATCTATCGGCGACTTTTGTTACAAATTTGAGCGACTGAATAACTTTGTATGAATGGTAGTTTACCAAGGATAATTTTTTATCACGTAAACCGATTTCAATTTTTTTTTTTATTTGAAAGAAGGTACTTTCACCATAATCTCGTAGGAATTTATAAAACAAAAATACATGCAAAGGTGATTAAATTACAAACTTAGTATAGAAATGTTTTTTGACGATAAAAAAAAGAAAAACTACAGTTATATTTTTCCTGTAAAATATACATTGAAATCAATGTTATGTAATAATTTTATATTTTTTCCTTGTAAACTTCGGAGATAAGGGGGGGGAACGGGATTCTTTTTTACATTTTCCCTCATAAATCAAAAATAACTCAACGTGAAAAAAAAAGTTGTTTCAGAATGTGCTACCCAAGCCCTTTCATATGATATCCCCCACTCGACATATTAACTAGACTTTCAAATTTTGAATCATATATCTGTCATTTTTCACAGAAAAAAAATTAAAATAAACACGTTCTATGTATGTAGGTAAGCATTCTTTATAACTATTTCAAATCGATAGCATAAGTAATTCTTGAGATATTTAGCGATGTAACAGACAGACAGACAGACAAAGTGAAACCATAAGGTTTCCTTTTTTACCATTTTGGTACGGAACCCTAAAAATATACATTTTTTTCGTATCACACTCAGAATCGATAATAAAATGTGACCAGTGCCTTTACCATGAGTTTGCATGACCGCACTCGCTAGCGACTGCGTAAACGATTTAGTATGCAGAGTCTTAGTTCTATTGCGTAACCGCCAGAGGCGCCGTACTTTTGCCCATACAAATTTTTACGCAGTCACTAGCGAGTACGGTCATGTCAACTCATGGTAAAAGCACTGGTGGTGACATCAGACGTCCGGTAAGGACATCACTGAAATAATAATAGACAAATAGGGATTGTCAATAAAACAAATTATTAATTCATTTTTTATAACTGTACCTAATCAACATAGCTTTTAATTACAATATTTGGTACGTTATAAATCTCACTAGGTACTGAAATTAAAGTCACCATTAAGAATATTATTAGGCCTTTAACGTGTCCACTAGCGCCACTCGTAAATAATTATGATGATATACATCTAACGATAGTTATTTAAAAAAGGGGGCCGCTATGTACTGTATTATATATTTCAGTACCCTTTACATACTTCAAACTAGCTGTTATGTTGCTGGTGTCATGCAAAGTTGAAACAGAAGTTTTATTTTTGAGCCTAAAGTGGGTGGTGAATAGGGCTTGCAATATTCGGCCGTTTTTGGTATCCGGATATTTCGAATACTAAATATTCTAAAATCCGGATAAAACGAATAATTATTGAATATCATTTTTTTTCCATGAAAATCAAATAGATTTAAATAAATATTGCAAAAAATCATGACGAATGCCAAATACGATGCAGATCTATGAATTATTACAACCAATTGTATATAAAATTGCAGAATCTATCACGATACCGATATGTTGTGGCATTTATGCATGGGACAAAATTCTTACGAATCTTACGATTCATTTAAATTCGATTCATTAGATGTTAAAAATGAGTATTTATAAGTAAACAAAGATAGAGCATGAAATAATACTTTTTATGATACTTTTTAAATACTACATTAAGTGTACTAACAGAAAAATATCTCATTACGATCATCGGAAATACGCTTTATGAAATATAGGTTCTTAAAGTTGTTAGAATCGATTTGTTCCACATGTGATACGGGGTGTGCGGAACATTTAAAGACAATTTTGACTAACTTAACGCTAAATGTTTTTAATAAAATGATTAGAACACATTGAGGGACAACTTTTACGGGATTATTGGTAAGGAAATACGTCGTGTTGGTTACGAGATATCGACGCGTAACACGATTTCATCGATATAGGAATCACCCTCGCGCGGCACCCTTTAATATCAGTGATTTTCGTGTAAGTACCTACGTAGTGTTAATAGCTATCCTTATCAATTTGCAAAACATGATACATAACATATTCAGTGGAACTTACTTGTGCAGCTACTAATAAATTTGCCACGTTGAGCGCCACGGCTCGACCTGGAAACGATTGGTTCCTGCAATCTTATCTTACTGAAAACAGCAGTTACATTACAGACGACTGATAACGTACAAAACCACATAGATTACCTACCTATACCTTTTCAATATAAATTGAAGGTATTTTGTTAGTACAGTCAGCATCAGTAGTAGCTACGCATATGAAAAGGTCAAAAGATCTGATAGAGTAAGTATCCCGCTGCTATAGGCAATGGGGAGGCCCACTGGATTTCCAGTTTCCACACATCTTTGTCCCCACAGTCTCTAGCCAATCATTTGTGAAAGGGTCCAAATGAAGACTTTCTACATCTTAGCGTAGCTACTTCTGATGCGGACTGTAGGTACGTTACGTTTACGTACTATGAACATGATATGCACAAACCTATGAGTAAGATTAACACCGGATTGTTCGCACCGGAATACTTTATAGCTTTTCTGTATTTTATTGTTATATTATATTAATATGTGATTTATTTCCATTATGCAAGGCTGCAAAGTTGTTGTTTGGCGCGAGAGCTGGTATTGAAAGCCGAGTTAGCAAAAAATTGTTCGCTTGAACCACGATCACGAGTGAAGCGAGTGGTTCAATCAAAGTAGGTACAACCCCGTAGCGAGGCTTTCAAGGCACGAAGCGCCAAACAATTTTGCTGCTCAATGAAACACACAATTTTCCATCTCACTATCGCGAGGAAAATAGTTCATGTATAATGCAAGTCGTTTGGCAGTTGTCCTTATCTAATCTAATCTAATCTATTCTTCTTTGAAGTTAGAGACTTGAAACTTCTAAATACAACAAAACTTATTTCAGCGTTTTTCAAAATTGCTCCCCTAAAGGGGTGAAAAGAGCGTTTCAAGTTTGTAAAGAAGCAAATCTTTTTTGAAGTGAGATTTAAAACTTCGTATATACACTCTCTGTTTAAATACAACAAAATCTCTAACTTCAAAAAAGATTTGCTCCCCGTACAAACTTTGAACCCCCTTTTCAACCCTTTCAGGGGATGAATTTAGAAAATCGCTGAATTTAGTTTTGTTATATTTGAACAGACAGTCTATATACGAAATTTCAAGTTTCTAAGTCCAAAAAATTTCGTTTGCCATACAAACTTTGCACCCCTATTTTAACCTCTTAGGGTTAGAATTTTGCAAAACGCTAAAAAAACTTTCTTTAGATTTAAGTTCGTAACCTTTTTACGAATTTTTAAGTCATCAGCTAAAAAAAAATTCTCCCATACAAACTTTGCACCCCTATGTGATTCCCTTAGGGGTGGAATTTCCGAAAATCCCGTCTTATCCCTTGCATACGTCATAAAAGTAAGCTCTGGACCAAATTTGAAGTTTCTAGTTCCAGTAGTTTCGGCTGTGCGTTGATGGTAGATCAGGACTTCTTCTTTTATATATTTAGATTAACTTTTGGTGAATATTACGTTTATAGGTGACTTATTACTTAGTTTTGTTGATACTATCGTTACAAACATTTGCCATGCGCGGTTCTTGGCCGACCTTAGAGTGTTTCTTACTGCAGTAAACTAATGCGATATTCATTTAAATAAATACCTAAGTACTCAATTAATAAGTACAGTAGCCCGAATGAATGCAAAAGACCATTTTGACACTGTGTTACCAAAATCAACTTTAATCTAAAAGAAAAATGCACCATGACAATGACCATTTTGGGACCAAAACATATATTTTTTTAAATTAATTTTAACAATAAAACACAGCAAAACCATAAAGATAAAGTATTCCGATGCGAATAAAGAGCAGTACCGGTCTATAAAATTAGATACATCTAATTTATTTTTCATTACTATCTCGTCTAACAGGTTTAAGCATGAACTTTGGACAAGAATAGCTAGTGTAACACATTACGTCTGTATACTTAATATATATGTAAGATTTGCGTTTGTTTTTCTAATTCCGAGTTTCCGAGTAACCAACATGAGCAACACATGTATGTTATGTAATCGATTAAGGTTGTATAGGGAATGTAGCGATATTATTTTATAACTTCCTTGGTACTTGATTAAAGTAGTAGGTAATGGCGATATTACGAGTTAGGTAGGACTTCAAATTTGTAACGCTCAAGCAAAACGGTATCTTTGTGTTGTGGCGTCAATAATGTGTGATTTCCTAACTGAATCAACTAGAAATTTTTATTGAGATATTAATGACAGAAATCTACATCAAAACATTGCAGCTGTGCCATCTTAACAAGTATCTCTAGGCACTAATGAAATACCAAACACGTGCATATATCTATTAGGATATTTTTTAACACTATACGCCTCTCTCGCGTTTAAGCACAGGCGACAATAAAATTAGTCATGCGCAAAATGTGTCACTAAAAAGAAAAGGTTGATATGCTTCATTCCTTCACCGTGAAGTATATATGGTCGCTTTTATACTTTACCGTATACGTCCACGATTTACCGTCACGATAAAACAGTGCCCTTACCATGAGTTTGCATGACCGTACTCGCTAGCGACTGCGTAAACGATTTAGTACCTATGTCGATTCTTAGTTCTATTGTGTAACCGCCAGAGGCGCTGTACTTTTGCCCGTACACATTTTTACGCAGTCGCTAGCGAGTACGGTCAGCATTTGCCGCATTTTCAGCTTATACTCGATTTTTTGGTTCGGATATTTACCTTTGCTTGGATAACGTCAATATTAAGTAAATAGTTTATAATATTTTAAAACGGCATTTATGTATGATGTGTTGATGTGGGATAAAAAAAACTTGCCGTCACGGTAAAATCGGCAAGTGGACGGTAATGGAGAAACCGTGACGTGAATGTCCACGGAAAAGTATAAAAGCGCCCTATCACTAATTTAGTTCAAAGGCTCAGTTCAGTTTATTTCAGTAGCTCAACAGATCCATCTACGATATAGATTGGGTAATCATATTCAAGCATGGTCTATCTCACTCTCGGAACGAATGAGTAGGTAAACGATATCATTCATGAACAATTTTGATTACATTGCGGGCTGCGGGCTACCGAGGTAAGATAAGGCCGATCAAATCCCGCAATGTAATGAAAATCGCATGCAATTTCTTGCACGGTGTATATGGGCCTTAAGTTTCCTTCCCGTTGCCGCCGGCTATATCGCGCGTCATGTCGCACGGCATGTCTGTCGTGTGTAAACGTACATGTACAAATTGTACAATTTCGTTGGCTTAGCAAATATGCATCGGCGTCTTCCAGTCAAAATATTGGAATGTGACATGCTGATGATAAGCGCTTTGTGTATTTTAACTTAAGTATATAAGTTCGCAATTGAACTTATGTATATGTAGTTTCGCCATTAAAATATAGAAAATGTGTTCTAAGGCTTATAACAAATAGCTAATACGCACGTCGCAGAAAAGAATGATTTATTCATAAATTCACAATTGTTTATAAAGATTGTAGATACACCCATACTTAAATGAATATTTATTCTGAAAGAATAAGTGATCCAACCTTAAAATGATCTCATATTTAATTTGCATGACATGGGACAAACCTATTATGATGGCGTGACTTTAATCGCGATGTCTTCACATTGCCAACCTGTAATACGTATATTCGCGTTGTTTACCTACATCTAGATTCTACAGGCAGTTGAAGTGGTAAATAAAATACACCTAGTCTCGTTACTTTGAAAACTATGGACATGCCCTTGCTGAGGTTGCTTCGCCAGCATTGTAAAGAGGTTTTAATTTAACCCTCAAAATTTTATTCTGACCTCGTAGTGGCTATACGATTTCTCACCGACAGAAACCTTCGCAATCAGATGTGATCACATGCTTGCTAGAAAATGACGAATTACTTATTTATTTACATCCTCGATAAACAATTTTGGTAGGGAGAGTAATGCATTAAACGCAGCCGTTCGACTGGTCGAAAGGTTTAGAGAAAAACTGACTTCACTTCACCGCCAGCATCTTTGGAGATCTATTCTTTTATATTTATTAATTTCTCATACTCTGAAAGTGGGTCATTGTTCATCTAGGTGACGTGCTGAAAGTGGCATTTTTCTGCTCTGGAGCAGAAAAATATTAAAAAGAGAAAAGTACTATGAATAGTAGTTAGACTGGGCAAAGGCAGTAACCACAGAGCATCAATTTAACTCACAGACCATCTATTTAACTAGAAAGTCTGTGTACGTACTTCGCGTGCCAAAACGTAGTCAAAACGTCAAACTTCTACGCAGTCTCGCTCAGTCCGCCTTGAACGGTCATTGCCGCGAGACGTCAACCGAAATACGTAAAAATGACTCGTTGTTCAGTATTGAGGTGTAGAAACTGTTCAGAGAATGCTGACCCAAATAATGGACATGTTTCCTACCACAAGTAAGTAAAAACCTTCTAAAATTATGTTTAATTCCATTTTTAAATCATTTATTTTAGATTTGTTGTAGTTGTAATATGAAAAATTGTCTATTTGCGACAGATGTACGATTACTTCATGTTCATACATTACCTACTTTAGTAACAAAGTTGTAGGGCCTGCCTATATTAAACGCGTAATGGAAATATAACGATCGATCTTTAGCTTGTGTCGCTCGGCTTCTTGGTAAGGGGAAATGCTCATTCATCTGTCCATTGAAGCGAATAGTGATGTTCACCTTTCGATTCGTCAGAGTTCTTATCGATTGTTGAAATCGAGGTATGGTAATGTTCACTTAGGTATTTTGTGACACATTATAATTATAAATTACAGATTTCCAAGTAATCCATACAAAAACATTGCACAATTTGCTCCATACATTTCGATGATAGCAGCTTTAAACAAACAAAAAAATATCGTCGATGGATTCCTGAAGCAATACAATATTCAAGTGAAGCAGTAAGTAGATTGACATTGTAATCGATAGTATTGATTCCCTGGCATTGTTCTTAGAAAATTAATGTTTATTATTTCACAGTAAAGATTAGACGTTCTAATTGTTGATTAGAACTAAAGATTCGATGTTTACAAAAAGAAGCCTTTTCATTTAAAAAAGCGAACCGACCAATAAAAGGAAAAACGATACTTGTCTGAAGTATCATTTTTCCTTTTATTGGTCGTCATGGTATTAATTTTACATGACCATATTTTTCGTGACCGATTTGTCAAAGTCCGATTCATCGACTCGAGCTGCACGGCGCGGTTTTTTTGCCCGGTCGCTTCCATCTATTTCTCTTTTATGTATGGATTACTTGGAAACCTGTAATTTATAATTATAATGTGTCACAAAATACCTAAGTGAACATTACCATACCTCGATTTCAACAATCGATAAGAACTGTGACGAATCGAAAGGTGAACATCACTATTCGCTTCATTGGACAGATGAATGAGAATTTCCCCTTACCAAGAAGCCGAGCGACACAAGCTAAAGATCGATCGTTTTATTTCCATTGCGTATTTGTTACTAAAGTAGGTAATGTATCATGAACATGAAGTAATCGTACATCTGTCGCAAATAGACTATTTTTCATATTACAACTACGACAAATCTAAAATAAATGATTTGAAAATGGAATTAAACATAATTTTAGAAGGAATTTACTTACTTGTGGTAGGAAACATGTCCATTATTTGGGTCAGCATTCTCTGAACAGTTTCTACACCTCAATACTGAACAACGAGTCATTTTTACGTATTTCGGTTGACGTCTCGCGGCAATGACCGTTCAAGGCGGACTGAGCGAGACTGCGTAGAAGTTTGACGTTTTGACTACGTTTTGGCACGCGAAGTACGTACACAGACTTTCTAGTTAAATAGATGGTCTGTGGCAGTAACCTATACAAACATAAGTACGATTCATTCTTAATAAAAAAACAAATATCCATACACAAACACTGTTAAGTGTCAATCAAGTATCAGTTGCCGCCAAAATGATTCTTTCGCTGATTCAAAAAATGTTTGTGCATATATTGGACAGGAAACGTCTTCTCAAAGGATTAATGTATTTTGTTGCAGGAAACCTCAACGGTTATCGTCGAGAACGGTGAAGAAATCGTTAAAGTTAACAAGATGCAAACGGTCAATGGAGACAACCATCCAATGAACGGTAAGCTTATGGCTTATACCTAGTCTTTTCACGCATCGCCTGATTAATGTACGATCTCTTGGAAATTTAGTACCTATAAGAGTTAAAACGTGACATCATATGACATTAAGGCACTTGTCCCACCGCCGGCGAGTAGCGAATAATCTCATAGTAATTCTACTCGCTTGAGCGAGAAAACTAGTAGAATTACTATGAGAGTACTCGCTGCTCGCCGGCGGTGGGACGAGTGCCTAAAGATGATTAAAGCGACAAGGTACTACGAAGGTGATAAGCCCCTTGTGAGTCCGACTGTAACAACTTACCCCCTTATTCATAAAACTTAACAAACCTAGCTCTGCTAACTAAAATGTTCATTGTGTCTGTGGGGCTAGTTCGATTTGTGTAAGATTGTGCTCTAATATTTATTTATTTATTTTATTTATTTATTGTCCCTTTCTCACAAACGTAAATGTCAAAGTGACAAATAAAGACAAACGAACTTTGGCGGTTAGTTAACTAATATGGGTTTGATAGACGTTTATGAATAAGCGGGTTAACAAGTAAACTATTCCTATCTATTTAAAAAAGTGCACTTCCTAAAGGCTTGAATAAGTAGGTTATAAGTTGTATGTAGAATTTGTAGATTATACGTAACAACAGTTTCGTACCTTTACTTAATATGCACCAGTTGATATGTAAAGTTTCTGCTAACCTTAAAATCTATTAGCCGGTTTTACGATTACGTTATGATAATATCATGATCGATGAGTAATGATAATATCACTATAGAGTAATTTCCTTAAGCACCATTAGTAATAAGTCTTTGTAACCTATAACTTGCATGTTTGGTTTATCTGTAAATGTAAGTTGGTTAATAAATAAATAAATAAAAGAATGTGGTCAAGCAGCACATAGCAAAAAATAAAGAAGAAAACACAGAGGGGTCACTAGTAGTAGCGGATGACAATGCATGTAAAGATTCGCTGTGATTATTAGTTGTCTGGATAGCCTAATGGTAGAGCGCCGCTCCGGCAAACCAGAAGGTTCGATTCTGCCCTGGGCTGGGCGCGTTTTTGTCCTGCGTATTAAATAACGCAATTCGACAAAATAATAGCTTTGTTCTCCCACCTAAGGAAAATATATATATTTTTAATCTCCGTTGCCAAGGCATAAACGCACGATAAATAACAAGTCGAAGTTAGCATTTGTTGTTTTTTAATAATTATATTCATGATTTTTAACAAAAACAATGAATTATAATATTTACAATGGTTTAAAAGATTCCGATCGCTTAGATCTTTTGGTTTTTCTGGTGTAGGACGACTCCGGTGTTTCTCTAACGATGGACCAACAATAATCAGCAAGCATAGAGAGTTCCCATTTGCCTTGGTAGCGTTTTTCAAATGACGCGATGTCTTGGTGGAATCGCTCTCCGTGCTCGTCACTTACGGCTCCCATATTTTGTGGAAAGAAAGTAAGATGTGATTGCAAAAAATGTATTTTTAAGGACATTTTGCATCCCATTTTTTGATAAGCTTTTAACATCGTTTTGACAATATTTACGTATTGCGGAGATTTGTAATTGCCAAGAAAATTTTTGGTCACTTCTACAAAGGACCACCAGGCTTCTTTTTCAACGTCGTTTAATGCTGCCAGAAACTCTGGATCCTTTATTAGTTTCCTTACGTCAGGTCCAACAAATATGCCTTCTTTTATCTTGGCCTCGCTAAGAGAAGGAAATTTATTTTTCAAGTATTGAAACCCAGGACCATTTTTGTCCATGGCCTTAACGAAGTTTATTATTAATCCCAACTTTATATGTAAAGGTGGCAATATTATTTTTCTACTCGTCGACTTCAATGTTTGAATTAAGATATCGTAGACGAAACTAAAATCACATACATTTCTTTATTGGTTCCCTTCAAATGAACTCTTATGAAATAGACCAATCACGTGGCGCCTTTTGCTGTACTCTTATGAAATTGGCTAATCACGTGTCGCCATTACAGTACTCTTATGAAATTGACCAATCACGTGACGCCGCATGGAACAGAAGACATCAACGAGCGTCCGACCCATGTGCCTAAACTTCATTTTCACAAGACTAGTCCGTTTAATTGTTTCGGTTTGTTTAATTAATTTCCGTTGACTCGTAGAAAAAATAGTGTATACAATAGTTATATAATTAGCTTTTTAAGTCTCGAACTTTACTTAGACCACTCGGCAAGCCTCGTGATCTAATCACGGTTCTCGACTAAAAAAGCATACATTATATAACGATTGCATAAACTACTATTTTTTGGGATCAACTAATGGAACATTTTTTTCATTTTTCTGGCCAGGGATATAAGCTGTTCTTTCAGGCCAGTGCTCTCGAGTGTAATGTTTTGACCAATCCCTACTATCCCATTCACACAAGAAACAGCAGAATTTGGTATAGCCAGTTTGGAGTCCTAAAATTAAAGCAACTACCACCAAATCGGCACAGATGGTCCACTGGAAGTTTTTGTAGTTTATTTTGTCTAAAACAAGTTTCATCACTTCATACGTTTCCTTTAAATTAGCACTGTACGCTACAGGAATCGATGGAAGTTTGTTACCATTATTTAGAAGCACGGCTTTTAAACTAGTCTTAGAGGAGTCGATGAAAAGCCACCATTCGGAAGAAACATGCTTATGGCCTAATTTAACCAACAGGCCGTTAATATCATTACAAAACACTAGGCCTTCCACTTTCGAAAAAAAATCAAGAACAAAACTGTGACGTTTGCGATATTTACATATGACGACTCCGGGTTCGAGCAAATTCCACTGTTTAAGTCGTGATCCTAAAAGTTCGGCCTTTTCTTTCGATAGATTCAGATCCCTGGATAGATCATCGAGTCGTTTTTGGCTCACTAGGTCTGGAGCATTGCTAGTAGAAGGCTCCTGAAACTCTGGATCAGAGGACGAATCTTCCGGGCTGTCTGATGATGTCTCATTGTCTAGTGATGAATGCGCTGGCAAATCCTCATAACAGAAAATAGGTTTGTCAACTGAACTCACGTCGGGATACTTTAGAGTATGTTTCTTTTTCCTGTTTTGCCCTTTGAGATCAGTGAGACAAAAATAGCAGTCAGTAATGTGATCTTTTGGTTCACGCCAAATGATCGGTTTCGTAAAGGGCAGCTTCTCAATTTTTTTATGAGACCAATCGGTTAGGTTTTTATAGCATGTTGTACAGCAGACATGTGGCACCCACGATTTATCTAGATTGGCAACTCTAATTTTAAAATAGTTAAAATAACACTCTTCGATATACGCAGTGATGGACTTTTTTTGGCCATCTGTTGTGAACTTTCCACACACGTAACAAAACTGATCGGGAGACTTTATGCAACTGCGTGGCATTTTTGTAGCTTACTGTCTTGAGTTACGAAGACGACTGAACTTGTTTCAATAGTTTGTTTATTCTATAAAGTATCGTAAAGAACAAAAGTGTAAACATGGAGAATTAACGCAAGTCATTTATTTCGATAACGGGAGCTAAACAGACGTAAGTATTATTATTTTTGTGGTAAGATGAAGGATACCTAGCAAAAACAATATAAATCGCTTAGGTGGGTATATATATTAGAAATAAACTTAATACTAAAAACTAGGAAAACTATTACAAAAGTTACCTATTTCTCCCAAATCGCCGCTGCGGGGAATGGTCCCCAGGAGGCTGGCTGCGTTACCGCGTTGCACCGCAATGCCTATACGTTGGCCGAGGAACTAGCCAGCCCTCCGGTCACCAGTGGTGATGGTTAATTTTTTTTTTATTTTGTTAAAGAGTTTGTGAGCGCCTGGCCCTCACGGACCTAGCGTTTCGACCGCAAAAGCCACAAAAATGAAATTGTCACCGAGACATTCGTATTTGCGGCGCTTAGTCTCGGTTGTACCAGCGGCTCCGGTTGCCCTAAGCGATGAAATGCGGAGGTGGGTCATTGTCAGTTAGAAAAACAAAAGTTGTCCCTTCGGTAGTCAATAGTTAACGGCTTATGTGCATGTAAATTATGTTTTTAGTACATGGAATTATAGCAACGAAGACACTGTTTATGCGGGTTACTAGACCAATCCAAAATGAAGCTTTGTGGCCCTTAACTTTTGATATGTCCACCGAAAAGACGCGAACCTAAATCTGACAATGACCCAGGTGAGACGGCGCCAGCGTATCTACGCACGTGGCGTCCCAGACTAAGGGTCGACCAACCTCCCAGGGCACTAAAGTCATGCCGTCGGGTCTCTTGCCGTCATCGCGAGCCAGCCAACTGGGTTCGAGGATAGCTGGCACGTTAACACTGACCAGAGCCCGACGGATCGTGTCGTTCAGGCATGCGTGGCGGGAAAGGCGGCCAGCGCTCTTCGCGCAAAAAAGTCCGTGCAGACCCAGACGGTCCACCTGAGCACCGCAGCAGCAGCGATGGGGTTCCATAAGGTTACAGCCCAAGCGCATTCCAACAGCCAATCTAAAACATTGATTATCTAAAAGGGTGGCGGAATGTGATAATGGGAGAGCATGGAGCAATACCCGCACTCCTGTTCAGAGACTGCTAGAAGGCGGGCTTTGTTTTGGGCCGAGGCACACGTGTCTAGCAGATGTCTGTGGACTGTTCGGCAAATGGGTTCATCCCAGAGTTTTTGTGCCTCCGCCCCGTACGGCAGATCCTTATCCGGACATGCGGCTCTCCAGGCATCCCTGGCATCAGACATACATGCTGATAATAGCTTTTTTAACTTCCAAGATAAATAAAATTTTGTGACTTGCCTTTAGTAGAAAACGATACTGTACTTACCCTAAAGAGGTACTTATCACTACATAGTATAAAACAAAGTCGCTTTCTCTGTCCCTAATCCCTATATCCCTATGTATGCTTAAATCTTTAAAACTACGCAACGGATTTTGATGCGGTTTTTTTAATAGATAGAGTGATTGAAGAGGAAGGTTTATATGTATAATAACATCCATTAAATAGTGCACCCGTGCGAAGCCGGGGCGGGTCGCTAGTTTATGTATATAAAGGGAATCTGTTGCTTCTCCATATTCCGCACACTACCATGATAATATGAAACGCTCTAAAGAAATTTAAATTCAGCACGTGTAGACGAGCTTTTGTCGTCTGGTGTCTTGAATGAATCACCTGAATAGAATTATAAAAGGTTAACTGTAAGTTCCATAACAATGTTACTGTTACTACTTTAAAACCCCTGTTTTCCTTTGTCTTTTGCCTAAGGTCCTATTAGCCTATCCCGAGCCGTAGCTTGGTCTAGCAATTAGGCCCAGACCTATAACATGCTTCACGTGCAATACCGCGCCCGCGCACTGCCTTGTGTGCTGTGATGTGTGCTGAACTTCCACTCGGTTCCAACTAGATTGGACTGATATTTGGAAGATTAAGTCCTATACGTATTAGATAGGTACTTACAAGGTAAATTGATATTTATTGGGTGTTTTTACATGATAAGACGATCAGTTGCGTATTGCGATCAATAAAAACTTAAGTAGGTAGATTTAGAGAGGAATGATAGGTCTGATATAGGTATTGTTATCGTTATATAATATGTTAATGTGGGGGATTACAAGAAATAATAAATGTTTATCTACGAAAAACATATTCGTTTCTAAAAATTTACATCCGGTCGGTAATTTTTAAGGTTCCGTAGCCGAAATGGCAAAAACGGAACCCTTATAGTTTCGTCATGTCGGTCCGTCCGTCCGTCCGTATGTCACAGCCGATTTACTCGGGGACTAAACTCTACAATTATGAAATTTCAGGTGTATTCTACATCTGTATGAACCGCTGCATTAAATGATGTGAAATTAAAAAATATATATATAAATGGGGGGGGGGGGGGGGGGGGCGCACTCCATAGGTACATGTAGCCGGTGGATGAAAAAAAAACATTTCAATGCACATAGTCGTGTGGGGTAGCCTTTAAGAATGATGTGACTTAAA
The DNA here is from genome assembly GCA_963556455.1 of Epiblema foenella. NCBI lineage: Eukaryota > Metazoa > Arthropoda > Insecta > Lepidoptera > Tortricidae > Epiblema > Epiblema foenella. Next base: position 16,073,668 of record OY747102.1, read on the forward strand.
AATTGTTTCCATTTAAGTCAACCGTTGGTGAGATATTATCAGTCAAGGTCACAAAACGTGTGCCCCCTCTAATTTCCAAACTATGAAGTTCATAATTCTAAAAAAAAATAAGTTAATGTGTATTTAATAATGCACACCATTATTAAATACACATTAACAAGATAGGTTTTACGGTTTTTGAGTTTACGCTGAAAGAAAGAGTTTACGCTATTAAGTTTTGTATTATTTTTCTGTAATGCTGTTGATGCCCCGAATGAATACAAATAAAATAAATAATAAATAAAACTGTCTTGCCCAAACAAAAGGTAAGTGTCGTGAGTTCCCTATGAAGATACGACTTTTTTAGATTCAAAGTATTGGCTACCGGAACCCTTCATTGTGCGTGATCCGCACGCAATGGCCGGTTTTATTTTATCTATCGCTTTAGAGGTTAAAAGGAACGAGCGGAGAACTTTATCGGTCTCGGTCACAAGTCACACATCAATGTGATAAACGTAGCTATTCCCGTGTTTAACTTGTCTCCATACGCTTCTCACGTAGGCCAACTGTGATAGTAATTTAATAAATAACTCATCATGCGTACATTATTGGACTGATGTTTACGGATTTAATTAATTTTTGTATCTAGTATAACCAATTGCCCAAACCCATTTGGGTTTGCTTCACTAAATACATTAGATAGACAGGTAGGTACATTTCCTTGTTCAGGTACGCACATAATGGCATTGCGTTTAAGATATGGAGATATTTTATGTAAAACAAAAATAATAAAATATAGCCCGTACGTATTGATCTATTGATAGAAAGATTAAAGCACAAACAACAATTCGAACGCGCACACCAGCGGAGCATACCGGGAATAGAACCCAGTGCCAGGGTTACAGACCCTTAGCGCCGGTTTAGCTTAAAAATATAGCCCCAAGAGCACTGACCTGACTATATATATATATATATGTATCAGCAGTCACGTAGCGTATATACCGACACTTTCCCACCGACTTTATTTTATAACTGACAACAGCAGAAAGCAGAACCATGCAATTTACAAAACCTCACTTGCCTGATAAGTGCTCAGTGCCGTACTTACATAGAAAAGATTTTTAAGAAGCTATATTTGGTTCAACTACTTGTATAGAAAATACGTAGGAAATTGCCTCCATACAATACTATACAAATATTCTTTATTGTTCACCAGAAAATACATTAAAAAACCAAATAAAATTAAACATGTAGACAACAAGCGGTCTTACGCTAAAAAGCGATCTCTTCCAGACAATATTTGGGTGGTGGAGACAACAGATAAATTTGACATGAGTATAGGTAAAACTGAGATATTAAGTAGTATAAACAACCGAATCATAAGAAAGATCATACACTTACATAAATAAATTAGATATATAAACCTACATAAACATACAAATACAATACGTCCATATGTGGGATTCCGTAGTCAAATTGCGGACTTTTAAAGTTTCTCCACTTACTTCGCAAGAACCTTAAGGTGTCCCAAAGGGGAAATTTATCAATGATCGCACCTGATTAACCATAATAACAACGATATAAAACTTGACTGGCCTTTTCCTCTTCGCGTTTTCTCGCATGAGGTCATACGTCGACTATCCAAATCACTACTAACTAGTATAGTTTTCAGACTCTTTGTAAGGAACACATGAGGCCTAGGGTATACTTACAGAAGAAACATTTTATTTTAAGTAGACTGTTGTATTTATAATAATGTTCAGGCCCCGATCAAGTCCTGTCCGCGGATGACTACATAACCTGGGTGCCAGAAGGGCGCGTGAAACTGCGCGTGGCGCCGCGCGGCACCGCCGGCGAGCCCCCGCTCTCCGTACCGGGACTCCTGCGCAGAATCGTCGCCAGATACCCCGACAGCGCAGCCCTATGCACCAAAAAAGATGGAAAATGGCACGCAATTACATATAAGTAGGTAATAGGTACATTATAAAATCTATAAATAAAGAAATAATTTCATAAACAATATAGTAGGGGTCGTGTGGTACTACACTAGGGAAATACGAAAAACTAAGAATATTGGACTTAAGGGATAGTGGGCTTAAAGGACCATACATTTATTAACCCTGTTTATCTTAGCCTACCTAACTTTAAGAGAGCTACCAATTTACTCCACTACTTACTTAATTACACTACTTTTAGGCAGTACCTGGAACGTGTAAGGACAGTAGCAAAAGCATTCCTCAAGCTCGGCTTGGAACGTTACCACTCCGTGTGCATCCTCGGCTTCAACTCGGAGCAGTGGTTCGTGGCAGACTTGGCAGCTATTCACGCCGGGTGAGCACGAAACCTATGCACATTTTATTTGATCTGCAATTACCTACTTAGCAAGGTAATAATTATGTGAATTACCTTTTGTAGCGGTTACGCAGCGGGTGTTTACACGACTAACTCGGCTGAAGCATGCTGTTATTGTCTCGAAAAGTCGAGGGCGAACATTTGCGCTGTACAGGACAAGAAGCAGTTGGACAAGATCCTGTCAGTGCGGCACAAGCTGCCTACGCTTAAAGCCATCATTCAGTGGGAGGGTCCCGTAGACAGTTCCATACCTGGGTTGTACAGTGTAAGTGTTTAATTAATAGTCCATTAAATCGAGAAGTGAATAGTAAGTATGATGCATGCCCAATACCTATTCCATTTCAAATGCTATGTATGAAAAATAGAGCGACCTTACTTGTAATAGTAGTTTATGCAACTGATACATAATGAGAGGTCTTAAAACACGAGTGTGGTTCTCGCTGACGCTCGTTTCATAATAGGATCACACGAGTGTTTTAAGGCCTAATTATGTACAGTTGTATACAATACTTTATCTAAATCTATACATTAAATCCTCTTTCATGTGTTGAGGCACCATTGCGTTGAAAGTGCAGGAGTTCGAGTTCGTGAGCTCGTTGAAGTCTTTTTGAGCACGAGCCTGTACCGTAATGGGCGGAGATGGCCATAACGATACCGTTTTTGATGCTGTTATGGCCATCTCCGCCCCGGACCGGCGCGATATTGTAAAGTTGGTCCTTACCGACACTTTTTGAGTACATAAAAGAGGATTTACTGTATGGGTGTAGATAAAAAGATTTATCAAAGTAATCAAAGTGTCATAATTTCAAATAACGCAACTGTACGCAATAAATACCACCAAGTATTTTTTGTCTCATTGCCCGTGGAGTTCAATCCTATTTTTTAATTTATTTATGTCATTTGACTTTCGCAGTGGGAGCAAATATTAGAAATAGGACAGAAGGAGCCGGATGGCCCGCTCGACGAGGTGCTGCGGTCCCTCGGCGTCAACGAATGCTGCACCATCGTCTACACGGTGAGTTAGTAGGCTTTTTTACTACAAGGAAGCGTAGGGTCTGCCTGATAGTAGCCAGACACCGTAGCTCATGGACGCTTGAGAATTGTTTAGAACAAGGTAGGTGGCTTTTGTGTTATCGCTGAAAAACCGCCTTGCCCAAACAAAAGGAAGTAAGTGCCGTGAGTTTCCCATGAAGATACGTTATTTTAAGAAGATAAGTTAATTCACACCAAATTATAGTACAAGTACATGACATGACTAGTGGTAGTAAGCACGGAATCATCCATTTTGTTTTTCACAAAAACCATTCACAAAGAACAATGAAGAGGTTCGCACTAATAAAATGAGTTCTTAAGCACATTATTTATAAAAAAAAGTATAAATATCAATTTCTTCATGATCTACTTACTTTTAATACAACGACTTATTTTTAATACACTTTTTTAAACTTTATCTAATGTAGTCCACTCAGACTGTATTGGATAACGTTTATCTTACCTAATCCCATGATTTGGCGTAGGCACTAGTTTTTACGGAAGCGACTCCCATCTGACCTTCCAACCCAATGAGAAACCGGACCTTATTGGGATTAGGCTAATCTGGTGAGTGGACAACTTCTCTTAAATTACCTATTCGTTCGATTAAGGATTAAGGATAACTAATGATGTCTTCATAGTGTTAATTAAATACTTCACGTGTGAGAATCATATTGATAAAATTCATATTTATCTAACTATAAATAGATTAATTTACTGATATGAGCGGCGTTGCTTGGAAACTTGGTAAGTCATCATAGTGATGGCGCTATTATGAAAAAATGTTTCATTTGATTGATAAGATATATCATTTCGTCAATTGAATGAATGATCATATCATTAGTAACTATATAACTGTAGATATTTGTAGGTAGATACCTAGATAACTTTTGCAAGTTTATTTTCACTCTATGAACTATATAAACTTTGTTAATTTGTAGTTTAGAAATTATTATTCTTATTGTCAGACTCTTAAATTGTAAATAATATTTTAATATTCCCCCGTGACCTATTTGCAGAATCAATAAATATTTTCATCAAGCAGGTAGGCATCTCCATGAGTGACCAATACACCGGCCTATTAACTAGGATTTATCACCATTCATTAGCAATTAGTACCTACCTAATATGTACAAAACAATATTGAAGAACTTAGATACGTGACACCTGTATTGTTTATCAGTTTTAGATACTTTATTGCTTTTAACCCAGCGCAATTAATTCTGGCCAGATTAGGAAACAACTGAGTTTCAAATACGTATATGATTCTTGACTCAGTAGGTACATATATGATTGCTTAAAATGTTACACGCATTTCACCAACAGCTCTTAGCGGACCCCGGGCATCCTTCAGGGTGCAACTGTACTGGGATGAAGCTAGGAGGATGATGATGATTCACCGAGAACTCTATGTCTATTGACCGGTAATCGAATCATCTCATAAAGAATTGTCAAACTTTCTAGGTATATAAAGTTTAATATATTATAAACACATTTGTCGTACAGCCAAACGGTTTGAAATAACCGAGCCTAAAGGCGTAATTCCGTGCATCGAGGCCGATCGTAGCCGCGCGCATGTATGGCCCTGTTTCTGATGTCTGTGCCACGGATGCGTATACGGCCTACAGCAGATGAGACCAGGAAGAGGTCTGTCGCAATGCACGGAATTACACCTTAAGCTTTGTATATTTCCAGTCCGGCACCGTGGGCCCCCCTAAGGCCGTGATGCTGTCGCACGACAACCTGACATGGGACGCTCTGGCCATCACCCAGCGACTCGGCGACATTGAGCCGTGCCGCGACTCCCTCATCTCCTTCTTGCCTCTCAGCCATGTCGCTGCTCAGGTAGGTTTATTGCCATATCTATGTCAAACGATTTTATATTTTTATGAGGATGAACATGATTTTATATTTTTATGAGGATGGAATATGTGATTATCCCATAAAATTCTTTTATCTTTATATGCCACTTCGACATTTGTGTTTGTGAAAAAGGGACAAAACACATTGTGATTAGCAGAGGTTTATTAAGTTTTATGAATAACGGGGGAAATATTTACACGACGAACTACAACTAGAGAGAAGAGGCACGCGCCTCACTCGTGAAAATACCTATGCAATTTATTTTTCCTTCTATACCAAAGTTACTATACCAAACCGACCTAAATAAATCTACTTTTCGAAGTTTGTGAGACGTAGATCTTGGATTATAAAGACAAAAAAATACTAGAAATTTCCAATATCTTATCGTAATAACTATATAATATGAAATATTGCTACCTATTTTAAACTTCCAAAAAACTCAACAATGCAATACTCACAATTTGATTTAATGCGAATTATACCTTACTAGCGGCCGCCCGCGACTTCGTCCGCATAGATCTTAGATGGTAACAAAGATACAAATGAGATTTATTTGTTTCTGTCAGTTGTCTGATGCTATTAATCTTTTGTGAAAAATTACTCAAAAGTAAAAATAAATGTCCGCCATCTTGGATTTGAAAATGGATGTCGTTTTCGTAGTAGGCACCCCGAGGAACCACAAAATGACACCCATATCGATTTTGAAGAAAAATAAATGTCCGCCATCCTGGATTTGCAAATGCATGTCATTTTCGTAATCGGCTCCCCGAGGAACCTTGAAGGTAACACCTATATCGATTTTTACTAAAAAGTAAAGATTTGTTCCCCGCACAACCCCCTTTTAACCCCATTAGGGGAACAATTTAGAAAAACGCTGAAACATGTTTTGTTGTGTTTAAACAGAGAGTTTATGAACGAAGTACTAAATCTTCCACTTTAATAGTAGATTGTATGACAAGGGTCTAAAATGAGCCATATTACCACGAGATAGTTATTTTCCCGAACGAAGTGAGGGAAAATAGTTCGAGGGGTAATATGGCTTTTAGACCAGAGTTATACACTCTACTTTTCACTTCGATTGCGAGAAAATAAATAAACAAAGGTTAACCCACCCAAAATTAACAATAAATTCCACGGCGAAGATATATACTTTTGCAGCATGTTTTTTTTTCTATACTCCTTTGGCACACAAAACATAGACAATGCGGTTCGCGCGCAACATTAACGCGCGAAAAAAGCTAAACTGACCTTCCATTGAGCGCTTCAAAGTATTGCTCGAACGATTTAAACACTTTTTTTCATTATTGTGAAATAGGGACTACTACAAACTTAATCTTTAGACTCTTTAGAAAAAATAATTATGTTTCCAGATTGGTCGATTTTAGTAAAGCTGTATTCTGGTTGGTTAATACCCAATACCAAATATTTTTTTAAGGGTTAAATTAGTGTTCTGTGATTGGTGGATTTAATAGGTGAAGTATTTTTATTGGTCAAATTCAAATGTTTTGTAAATCATAAATATGTATTCATATTTTCCCTAGGGGTTAAATGTACTACTTTAGCCCCGCTTGACAAGTCTAATATGACACACTTTTCGAGCATGAGAAGTGAAAAAAAGATTTTCTCCCCTTACAAACTTGGAACCCCCTTTTCACCCCTTTAGAGGAGCAATTTCAAAAAACGCCGAGATACGTTTTGTTGTATTTAAACAGAGAGTCTTTATACGAAGTTTTAAATCTCTCACATCAAAAAAAATTTCCTCCCCGTACAAACGTGGAACATCCTTTCCACCCTTTTAGGGGAGCAATTTAGAAAAACGCTGAAATACGTTTTGTAAGTTTTGTTGTATTTAAACAGTGTCTATTTACGAATCTCTAACTTCAAAAAAATTTCCTCCCCGTACAAAATTTTGAACCCCTTTTCACCCCTTTAGGGGATGAATTTAGAAAATCGCTGACATAGGTTTTGTTATATTTAAACAGAGAGTCTATACAAAATTTGAAGTTTCTAAGTTCAAAAAAATTACATGTCCCATACAAATTTTGCACCCATATTTGATCCCCTTAGGGGTGAAATTTCCAAAAATCCTGTCTTATCCCTTGCATACGTCATAAAAGTAAGCTCTGGACCAAATTTGAAGTTTCTAGTTCCAGTAGTTTCGGCTGTGCGTTGATGGTAGATCAGGACTTCTTCTTTTATACATTTAGAAGAGAAGAAGAAGATAAAATACAATAAACCAACAATTTCTACATCCCAAGAACGAATCATCAAGTAGGTACAGCTAACGCCATCTAGTGATGAAGTCTCACGTAGTAGTAGTGGTGTAGTCTTAAGTCTCACGTATCTATTCTAACGCTGTATAGAGACGAATTAAAAAAAAACACTGAATTACATTTTAACTAACTATTTAAACAAACAGTCGCCATATCAGAAAAAATTATAGCTTTTTGTAACTATCGTATAATATAAATAAAACGCTCTAACGGCCAATTAGTAGGTACAGGTTACGACATCTAGTGACGAATAAATTCTAACCTCATTCTATGCTGTATATTCTTCGTAAGTTTTTCGCCAGCAGAACCGAATATTCCTAATATTTATGTTTAATAGTTTCGTCTGTATATATTATATAATAAGCTTTTGCCCGCGACTTCGTCTGCGTAGAACTCGGTCATTGCGTTAGAATGTTATTGCTATTATGTTATGTCAGGCACTTACACCTAGTTAGCTTTCTTCCATACAAAGTTTCACCCCCTTAAGGGATGTTTCCGGGATAAAAAGTATCCTATGTCCATCCCTGGGACTCAAACTATATCCATATCAAATTTCATCTAAATCGGTTCAGTGATTCAAAAGTAAGTGGTAACAGACAGACAGACATACTTTAACATTTGTAACCCGCCACGACTTTGCACCAGTTTTTTAGGTGCTAGGTCTACAAACGAAGTTTCAAGCTCCTCGTTAAAAAAGAATTGCTCCCCATACAAACTTTCAACCCCCGTTTCACCCCTTTAGAGGGCGAATTTCGAAAAACGCTGAAAACTATTTTCTTTAGTTTTAATGGTTAGTCTATTAAGGGGGTTTGAAGTCTCTATCTTAAAGAAGATTTTATTTTCCATACAAAAAGGCCACCCCCTTTTTACTCCCTCAGGGGATGCATTTCGAAATAAATTATAGCCTATATCCTATTCTGATGTCTAAGCTACAATACTGGAAAGTTCCATAGAGATCCGTTCAGTAGTTTTTGAGATTAAGCGGAACGTACATCCATCCGCACAAACTTTCACGTTTATAATATTACTAGCGACCCGCCCCTTCGCACGGGTGCACTATTTAATGGATGTTATTATACATATAAACCTTCCTCCTCAATCACTCTATCTATTAAAAAAAACCGCATCAAAATCCGTTACGTAATTGTAAAGATTTAAGCATACATAGGGATATAGGGACAGAGAAAGCGACTTTGTTTTATACTACGTAGTCATTAGGATTAGGATTTATGATGGGGTGTTCCTAATTAACTCCTCACAAACCTACAGCCTACCCTAAATAGGATCTCCTTGTCGTCACAAAATAGTATACCTAATCCTACGTACAAAATGACGTAGTTATAATACCTTGTACATTATACAAATATACATTACCTACTCCTCGCTGTCATATTTTGTTGACCCTTTACATATGAAAATACAATACAAATCGAAAACGATTTTACTTACAGACTTTATGCAAAACCTTACCTTGCATGATTTCAATACTTGACTTTGAGATATAAAGAGCGACGTACAATACAAACCGGTACTTACTAAAAGGATCGACTGCGAAGTGGTTCGAATAAAATGCAATGCGTGTGCATTTTCAATATAAATTGCTAGTGTAAATCCAGGTCGTAATATTTTATGGTATTATTACTATTAAACGAGCCATATTCGTAATTTGTTAGTAACTGAGTTTTTGAAAAAGGGCTCGAACGGTTTTAATGAAATTTACGACATAAGGGGCGAAAAATCGATCTAGCTTTGTCTCATTCCTGGGAAAATACATTTTTCGTTTTCTCCGGAAAACACGAAAACTTATAAAGTGCCTTGGAGACCGAGATCTGTGAGTCCTCACTAATAATAGATGGGTCTCTCGCCCCGTTACTGAAACTCCAGTAAGTTAAGGTCGGGTCAGAGAAACACCGGGAAATGAAACAGATATTGTATTTAACGTAGAGAGTTCCTGAGATCCTGGTCCTCTTACCCTACCTGACTTTACTGAAAACCTCATCGAAGCCATAGGAACGCATTTACATAGAGTGTAGAGTTTTGAACTGCTAGTTTTATAGGTCAAATAACTAGATATATTGTTAAACGCAGTTTCTGTTTTAAGCAGCAGTCTCGATCGATAAGAATGGCTATGTACGTAATAATTTCTAATATGTATAATATAATATACTTATATATGATTGTGTATGGTCGACACAGGTGGTGGATATTTACGTAACCCTGATGAACGGCGTGACCGTGTATTTTGCCCAACCTGACGCACTCAAGGGCAGTCTCATCGATACGCTGAAGGAAGTTCGCCCTACCAGGTCAGTTATTATACATTGCGAGGATGCTACTTAAGTGTGGCAAGTAAACGGGGTCTATATTGGAATCCCTAAAGTTTTTTGTGTTATTTTTGTATTCCCGCGTATAGTTTGTCATACTGATCATGATGTCATGTTCTAACGTTTTTAGCCCTATTAATAATTCACCTAATACATTTTGACCGAAGTTTAATTGTCCTGCTGGGTTATTCCCTAATATTATTAACAAATCCTGGGTATTAGAACATATAAAAGGTGTTAATTTATTAGTTGCAGATATTTTTACAGCTGATAGTACTCGGTCCCTGGAGTATATTCAAGTACGAAACATTATAGCTTTTACGATGTTTTTTTGGAGAAAATTGAAAAACAAATATGCTACATAAAAACACCCTGTTAATGTGATTATTTAATGAGAATTAGTTAACTAACCTAATGGGTGGATTTTCTTCACTAGTTTTAACACGACAGGCCCAATTCCCATCCTAATAACATTGCAGTTTTCCCGCCGAACCATGATGACATTTAAGACAAACAATAGTTGACATGAGTGAAATGACAGATAGTGGGTTATTTAGTGTCGTATTTGTATGGAGCACCTTGCAGATTTTCAACAAAGAACGCCACTTGGCACAGTTGTACCTAATAGTCATCTGAGCAGATTTAGCCTTGTACCCACGAAAATCGTCCATGGTGGTGGGGGCTGGAGGGGGGGTGAAAACCCCATCTATCGCGCTGCACTCTGAGCTCGATTTCTTCATAAGTTTAGTGAATAGGTCATGTTTCGTATCGTTTTCGTATAATTCAAGGATGAGGAATTCATTTCTGAAACAAAATTTTCACTCGTCCGTAGAAAAAAACAGAGTTCTGCACAAAACTTGAAAAAATTTTTTTAAGAAATTATACAAAATCTTGCACTACAATTAAACCGCGAGGTAATGCACTATAAAAAAAATATGAGTTATTAGCCCATTTTATGTGAATTGTATGAACATAAACTGTATTGACAGATTTAACCTGCAAATGTGTAAAAAAAAAAAATTCATGTAGCGGCGGAGCTGCGTACTGGCGAGAAGCTATTTTATTTCTACATGAGTTTAGAAAATAGGTCATTTTTGGTATCGCTTTTGTGTAACTCAAGGACGAGGAATTAATTTTTGGAACATCATTTTCACTCGTTCGCAGAAAAAAAAACAGTTCTGCACAAAACTTGAAAAAAAAAATATGAAATACTACAAAATCTTGTCTTACAATTAAACCGCGAGGTAATACACTATAAAAAAATGAATTAATATAGAATGTACAAACATAAACTATATTGTAAGATTTAACTTTTAAATGTGTTAAAAATACAATACAATACAAATATTCTTTATTGCATACCTCACATAAATGAATCAGTAGGTAGAGGTAGATGACAATATAGAAATGAATAATTAATTAAGAATTATTTCTATTTAGCGGCGGAGCTGCGTACTGGTGAGAAGCTATAGGGTTCTTCGTTTTACTGTTTGCTAATGACTTTGATTAGGTGTTTCTAAATCTAGAAGTAATATTTTATGATATTCTCAACTTCTCAACATTAAAACAGATTGAGACTTGGTCCAATTGGTTTGCAAAATTTTACTTGGAAACCATACTTTAGGTTACACTTTTTAAGGGATCTACTGGGGATAATTACTGAAAATAAGGGATATATTACTGAAAATTAACGCCAAACTACTTAAAGTAAAATATGTTTAAAAAATTGGCAGCGTTTCCTCGCTGAATCGCTATGCTAATGCTTTGAGCGAACTTGTAATCCACCAGCATTTTGAATAGGTCCTTGAATATTTGACGGGCACTGGGATGGGCCAAGGGTCTCGACACTGAACGGTATAAAAGTGTAACCAGTGCCTAGGTCCCTATATTTGTGCTTTTTAAGCTTTTCCGCCGTTTCGGCCTCCACGGCAGGGTGATTGCTAGTCCCGTGGAGGTGGAAAGGAGCCAGAGTGACTGTACAGCTTGCGTCTCACGCTACTAGCGCCATTCTCACCTTCTATGGGATGAGGGACATGCCGTCTGGCCAGTTGCCATCGATTCTAGCGATGCCAATTGGTTCAAGAAGAGATGGCACGTTGACTAGAGAGCGGCGGATGATGTCATTCAGAGCGGCCTATTTGGAAAAGCGGCCAACGGTTTCTGTCAATATCTTGCCATGGCTATCACCCGTGAGACCCGTCAACCAAACTGCCGCTAGGATACACCGGTGTGGAAGACAGATAGGGAACCCGAGTCATAAACAATTCGCGATTCGGAGGGATTCAGACTCCAATAAGGTGCCAGTGTTTGGCGATGGGTAGGCGTTAGGCCATTCACCAGACTCCTTGGTGCCTGAGGCCAATAGCCTGACTCGTTTTGCTCCTATGCTGTGGCTCAGAAGAAAATTAAAAGAAATCTTTGACACATCGTCGTCGTAGCTCCTCTGGCAGAATGGATGGTACCTAAATCATTACCCGTGCAAGCAGACTATCAAGTGTTTTTTGTCTCCAAGCCAGTAATCTCATAGTTTGAGGGGAGACCCCGTAGGATTTTGCCTATTAGATTAATTGAGCTGTGGACAGGCACGCCTTTTCTGGGTGTATTTAATACAGTTTCTTTTTTTGTCGGTAAAGGGAAGAAAAGCGCCTTTCATGATTCCGATAAAGGCCGAAGCAGGAAATTTAAAGGAGGATTTACCGATTTTTGACAGATTTGTTATTATTGCTTTATATTACATGTGAAGTTGAGATGATCTTCGGCATTTAAAGTTATTTAATTATTTATTAAATGTCTAACTATTGTCTTTATTTTAGATCAACTTTTTGCACTGATATCAACATACGGTTTCCAGGTAAAATTGTGGGGATACCAATATAACCAAATATACTAAAATTCGGAATTATGGTTATCTCAGTCTGTTTTAATATTAAGAATATCATAAAATATTACTTCTTCATTTAGAAGCACCTAATAAGTTTCATTATCTAACAATAAAATTAAGAATTCTATAGAATATTACCAGTACGGAGCTCCACCGCTAAATAAAAAATATTTTTTAACACATTTCAAGGTTCAATCTGTCAATAAATATAGTTTATGTTTATACATTCTACATAAAATGGGCTATTAACTCATTTGTATAGTGCATTACCTCATGGTTTAGTTGTAGGGCAAGATTTTGTAGATTTTTTTTAAAATTTTTTTTCAGGTTTTGTGCAGAGCGGTTGAATAATTCTTCATTAATTATTCATTTCTATATTGTTATCTACCTCTACCTACTGATTCATTTGTGTGAGGTATGCAATAAAGAGTATTTGTATTGTATTGTATTTTTAACACATTTAAAAGTTAAATCTGTCAATATAGTTTATGTCTGTACATTCTATATTAATTCATTTTTTTATAGTGTATTACCTCGCGGTTTAATTGTAAGACAAGATTTTGTAGTATTTCATATAATTTTTTTCAAGTTTTGTGCAGAACTGTTTTTTTTTCTGCGAACGAGTGAAAATGATGTTCCAAAAATTAATTCCTCGTCCTTGAGTTACACAAAAACGATACCAAACATGACCTATTTTCTAAACTCATGTAGAAATAAAATAGCTTCTCGCCAGTACGCAGCTCCGCCGCTACATGAATTATTTTTTTTTACACATTTGCAGGTTAAATCTGTCAATACAGTTTATGTTCATACAATTCACATAAAATGGGCTAATAACTCATATTTTTTTTATAGTGCATTACCTCGCGGTTTAATTGTAGTGCAAGATTTTGTATAATTTCTTAAAAAAAATTTTTCAAGTTTTGTGCAGAACTCTAGTTTTTTTCTACGGACGAGTGAAAATTTTGTTTCAGAAATGAATTCCTCATCCTTGAATTATACGAAAACGATACGAAACATGACCTATTCACTAAACTTATGAAGAAATCGAGCTCAGAGTGCAGCGTGGTAGATGGGGTTTTCATCCCCCTCCAGCCCCCACCACCATGGATGAATTTCGTGGGTACAGGGCTAAATCTGCTCAGATGACCATTAGGTACAACTGTGCCAAGTGGCGTCCTTTGTTGAAAATCTGCAAGGTTGACGACACTAAATAACCAGCTAAGATAGTGTTAAACGTCTTGTGAGTTAAACGCACATGGTGATTATTTTTAGACGAAATTACAATTATTTTTTTGTTCGGTAAATGAAAAAAGAATATTGAAAATATTTCTTAATTTCTATTCAAAGTTAATTGTTTTAAAACAGATATGATACTTTACTTTAATTATCTGCAACTAATTAAATTAACACCTTGTATAATCAGAATGACAAACTATACGCGGGAATACACAAATAGGACAAAAAACTTTAGGGATGCTGGTAGGACAATCGATATTATGATAAATAAATTTAGGACTCTCAGTCATTATGACATAAATACCTAGGACTAATATGCTTTAGAACAAATAACATGGTATGGAAAATTAATGTTACGACTATTAATAGTTATGACAAACTTCAATAGGGCAAAACTATTATGGCATGTGACTTTAGGATAATCGTTAGTAGGGATTTCGATGGACACCCAAGCAAACGACTTACGTACTTACATCACAAGAGAAATTGTAAAATACATAGGCACCTACGACAATTATACCCAACAACCTTTTATTCCACATTTTCGTATTGTTTGTTCGAAAACCATGACGCGCTACTAGATCAGCTTTGTTTACTTTCACGCAACTTTGTAACGCAAGAAACACATGGAAAATCAATATCAAAATTGTATAGCATCTATAAATGATCCAAATCACAAAAGAAACTGAAAAAATAAATGATGTAATAACTGAATTATAATTGAATTGAATAACATACATATCTAAATCCTGACCTAGTCCCCAACCTGCACTGGGCCAGCGCGGGGACTATATACTCGTGGAACCCATTCCCTCTCATTCATGAGACTGGGGCCTGCGCATATGCCCAGCAGTGAGACGTAAGGAAAGCCTTACCTTGTGGTATTTATGAGTTCAAGTTAGACTGGCGCATCTAGGGTTCCGGCCCGCCTGCTATCGCATCATTAACATGTCCATTGTAGGTATAATCCAAAAAGTACTTTTCTAATTAAAAGTAACATTTTTAACGAGCTAATAAAACACACTCAAGTGTGAGTCGGGTTTTAATATTTTTATTGTTATGTCGTATATAACACTAGGTATGCATCACGAGTACGCTGACACATAGGTACATCAGCCACGTATACCTACCTAAATCACAATCAGTTTGGATTAACATTAATGAAAATACAAAAATTACTCAATAAGCCCATGAACTTAAGACTAACTGTACCTACCTGATGTTTTTATCATAAAGTAGATAATTGTGGAGCTAAGATAATTAATCCACTGAGACAATTGAATACTTACTTATTATTGAATACTTATCTAAGTAAGTAAGTAGTAAATTAACAGCAGGCACAGGAATTATCAGTAGACTAGCTGTACCTGCGACATTGTTTGCGTGTATTCTTTTTGAGACAGTTAAGAGTACTTGCTCTGTATGCATAGTATATGGTGCCGTTTTCCTGGTTAGTATGGTAATATTTTTTTTTTTTTTTTTAACCTGACTGTGGCTTTATAGGCCGGGCCCAATAAAGCGATAGGAGTGCGCGGTTGGAGAGTAGCCTGGGGAAAATCCAGGGGAAAACCTCCGGCACGACCACGCGTGTGGTTTGGAACACTGGAATACTCTAAGAGTTTGCGCTCCAGTGAGATTGGTTGAGCGGTTTCAACCGAATCTGAGGTGTGAGTGGAATCGAGCTACTGGGAGTTTTGTCGCTGGTTCACTAAACCTAGCCTAGCTGAGAAGAGTCCAGCAAGAAACTCAGCTAGGCCCGACCTGGGTCGGACTGACTCTACCCGGTGTGCAGTATGGTAATAAGGTAAGCTCCCGACGATGCGCTATGTTGAGAGAGAGTCACCTGCCTTTATCTCGAGCTGTCAACACGAATTTTAAAATCGATGAAGGGTCGGCAATGCGCTAGGTAATGATTCTTGTAGACAAGCGTCGATGTTGGCGTGAACTTGTTGGCCGCCCCGTCGTAGGTAGTATAGGTACCTATTACAAAAAAAAAGGTCACGTGCCAGTCCGACTCGCGCACCGAGGGTTCCGTACAATGATGTGTTCCGGTTCCGACCCAGTTAATTCAGGAAAATCTCAACAACATGGTGTAGAAATCGATCGCCATGGGTACAGCGCCATCTATCAGCGAATTTTGTTACAAATTTGAGCAACTGACTTACTTAGTAGGTATGTATGGTGGTTATTCAAGGATAATTCTTTATCACGTGAACCGATTTCAATTTTTTTTAAATTTGAAATAAGGTACTTTCATCATATTTGCGACGAATTTATAAAACAAAAATACATGCAAAATATATTTAATTACAAACTTAGTATAAGTAGAAATTTATTTTTGATTAACTAAACTAGATAGAGCTATAGTTTATATATTTCCTGTAAAATAAACATTGATATTAATGTTATGTTTCCATATTTTTTTTATATATTATGTACGTATATATAGGGGATAATATATATATAATTGTAACCCTTATAGATAATCCTTATCACGTGTAATTAATAATATTGAATAAAACTTATCTATCCCATAATCTTAATCGTCTTAGAGCGAGGACATAGAATGGAAGATATTAAATAATTATGTTACCTGTTGGACAGTTATCGCTCCAATAACGTCATAGATTAAAACCGACGGCTGTGATATATATAACCTAATCGATCAAGATAATTGTTCTTTGAAATAAAATATCAATATCCGTTACTCAGTTATCATTTCTAAAACCTTTTACTGCTCAACCCTCAGATGAAAAAGCACTACCAGTAGGGGGAGGTAGGTACCTAACTAGGTAGTTATAACAACATGCAATTATACACATGTAGGTAGGTACCTACCTATGTATACTAGTATTTACAATATCAATATGTAGTTACTAGTTAGTTATTGTATTCTATATTGTAGTCATTTTTTATGCATTTTTTACGCCGGAATGTAGGTATGTTAACCTCCCGCAGCCTGTGTGGCGT
The DNA here is from genome assembly GCA_963556455.1 of Epiblema foenella. Lineage (NCBI taxonomy): Eukaryota > Metazoa > Arthropoda > Insecta > Lepidoptera > Tortricidae > Epiblema > Epiblema foenella. The sequence continues at coordinate 16,090,581 of OY747102.1, forward strand.
CGCTAATCTAACCTGCCGTACGTTCCAGTGCGCAGCGGTGTTCTGTGCGGACGGCGGACGTCGACTACTACTTTAAGCGATAAACGTGTTACCATGGATGGACAATAATTTGATGAGATATTTACTTCAACAGACTTTTAGCTGTGCCTCGACTATGGGAGAAGATCTTCGAAAAGATAATGGCTGTCAGCGCGCATAGCGGCTCTCTCAAGAAATCCATCGCCATCTGGGCCAAGGAGAAGGGACTGAAGTACCACCTCGGCAGAATCGAAGGGTGAGTTGTCCAAACCCAACAGTGGGATCTAACTAATCGATTATGATGAATCTTTAAGTTATCTCGGTATAATTCGTCTCATGTTAAATAGAATGTGACTTTTTTTATCATATGGCAACCATTTCGAATCGTGAAATCTTGGAGAAGAAAGTACGGATGCCAATTTGTTGGACTTTGAGCACCACCCAGGGGTCACGTGCAGGGTAGCGGTGGGTACTCCCTACGGGCGTGGTGCAACTTTGACCCCCAAGTCTGTGAATAGAATATGAAAAAGCTTATTTTGATAGTTATGGCCCGGCACTAAAATCACAGATACTTAATAATAATTTGATTATGGTAGTTCACTATCACCATGTCTTGCTCTAAAGCAAACCTCTAGTCCTAGGGTATGCAAACTGCCACAAAAGGATTACAGAGTAAAGTTCAATTTAAATCAAATATAAAATAAATAAGTAACTAATAATAGGTACATATTCCTATTACAAATTATGATAAAATAATATTATATTACTCATATCTACACTAACCGGATGTGCTAATAGGTAAATATCAGTGTTTCCTACGCTAACATTCGCGATCGTAATCTGCTATAAAAGTCGATAAATAAATCTACATTATTGCAGACTTCTACGATGAGTGGCATATTTTCAATTTATTGTTTTTTATTTGTCTTAATAAAAACATTATTAGTTAGTAAATTTCGTATTTGCTCTTTACTCTTGGTATCGTTATCTAGCCAGGACAATAACGGAACCTTTATAGTTTTTATGACTGCATCCGCTGTTATAAGCTAACTCTTGTCCTAAAAGTATACTTTCACATCAGGGCCTTATCAGCAGGCATGAGAGGTCTCCCCACAGAGTTCAGCACCCTCGAAATGTTACAGTATTGGTAAGGTTTGCCACGAGTTACGAGTTATACTTATTTGTTGTATGGTGTGATTTGTTGACGTGATCACTTAGACTCATGTGCACGTTTCACTATTCATAAAGAATGACTACACAAATTAGTTTTTTTTAGACATTTTAGTTATATTAAAGAGAGACCCGCTCAATTTTTCGTAGGTACTTAACGACTGATTTTTTAGTAACATAAGCATTTAACATTCGAGTTTGATATTTAATATGATAAATCCAAACCGTAGATATGGTATGTCCAAAGTATTGTTAAGATGAAAACACGATTGGAAACAAAATCAGGTCAAGTCAAGATTTGGCGACCGCTTTAGCCTAGTTGGTAGTGACCCTGCCTTCGAAGCTGGAGGTCCCGGGTTCGAATCCCGGTCAGGGCATTTATTTGTGTGATGAACACGAATATATGTTCCTGAGTCTTGGATGTCTCTTATATATTTAATTATATATATATATATATATATATATATATATATATGTGGTTCAATAACTTTTTCTTGTTGTTATTCTGTCCCGTCAGCGAAGAGACAACAGTAACCGAGTTTATTATAAAAATGTTTTTAATATGAACTTCAATCACGCTCAAGAGATGACCCATGTCCAAATGGATTTATGCTCAGCTATAACTCATTAACTGAAAATTTGAGTGCATCTGCATAGTCGCACAATCAGAACTCAATTCAAGTGGAAATATTGCAAATTTCACAATTGCAAACCTTGGAAAATTCATTGCGTAGCTAATTTAAAGGCGAAGAACTGTTGGTTAATTTTAATAGCTCTGTTATGTTTTACATATTGAAATTATATAAAACAAAAACATGTCGTTAATGTAATACAATTTAATTGAAACTATTCGTTATGAATGTTGTGATACGTCATCGTTTGCCTGAAGTGATTGACTAAGATTTGACATATAGTGAAAATACATGTTATTATTCAAAACTAACTTTTTTTAACGTCACCTTATAACGTCTTCGAGTTATTACCTACGTATTTTATACTTACAAGGGCGGGCTGAGATACGATTCTAAATAGCATTAACTCTTGTACTACTGTATTTATTTGACAACATAAATTTAATTAGGTAAATGAATAAACCTACTATGTAATCACTAGTCCATTACTAAGACTAAATATTTAAACACGAAAATAATGAGTTCCTCGCATATATTCCGTTTTAACCCTACAAAGACACAAGTTTGCGCGTTCACCGCTAAAAGGTCTACGTTTGTTGCGTCACCTCTTTTTGAGAGCACTCCCCTAACCGCCACAGCTAGCATCGGAATCCTTGGTGTCGACATCTCGAGTGAAGTCCAGTTCCGTGGCCATTTAGAAGGTAAGGCTAAATTAGCCTCGAGGAACCTCGGCGTGCTCAACAGATCGAGGCAGTATTTCACTCCGGCCCACCGCCAACAGCTGTACAAGGCGCAGGTTCGCCCACATATGGAATACTGCTCTCATCTGTGGGCAGGGGCACCCCAGTACCAGCTTCTCCCTCTGGATCGCGTTCAACGGATACCAGCTCGAATCGTCGGCTGCCAGCATATTTCTGATCGGCTCGACTCCTTGGCATTGCGTAGAGATGTAGCCTCGCTCTGCATTTTCTATCGCTTGTATCACGGGGAGTGCTCGGAGGAATTGTTCGGAATGATCCCTGCCGCATCCTTTCGTCATCGTCCTACGCGTCAGCATTTCCATCCTCACCATTTAGATGGTTGGCAGTCTGTGCGTTTCTCAAGAAATTTCCTGCCTCGCACAACCAAACTATGGAATGAACGCCTGCGGTATTTCCGGACCGATATGACATTCAAACCTTCAAGAAAAGAGCATATTCCCTTCTGAAAGGCCGGCAACGCACTTGCGACTCCTCTGGTGTTGCAGGTGTTTATGGGCGACGGTAATTGCTTACCATCAGGCGATCCGTCTGCTCGTTTGCTCCCTATAACATAAAAAAAAAATGTATAGTAACTAAAATATGTACAATTAAAAAATCGTAAGCTGCGGTGACCGCTTATCATCAGGCGGGCCGCACGCTTGTTTGCCACCGACGTGATATTAAAAAAAGTTATTCGTTATTCGCCCCCGCATATAAATTTGTATGCAGGGAGCTTTTCTCTGCAACTGACGTCGACTCACCTACATCACTTTCAATCATGTTGGACGCATGCGTGCATTCCCAGATTACATAACACGTTAAAAGAAAAATAGAAATTTGATGTTTTCTTGTCATTATAAAATTATAAATAAGCAATCATTTATATTACGTACTCGTACATACTACCTACCGAATGTCAATATGATCTGGTAGGTCCATTTCACGTATAGGTGTACGTATATCGTACTACGTGTCTAAGTAGATAGGTTTATACACTATTTAATTTCAAAGATATCCCAGGCATAGAAACAACTGCTGCTATTTACCTAGTAATCTTGTTGAGTAAAATTAAAAAATAATAGTTACCGTTCCGGATTCCAATATATGCAGTTCAACTATGCTCCATCTTTAAAATCTGCCACTAAAAACAATTGTACAAGGTTTTAAATACCGTCAATTATTTCAGGCGTGACGGCGTAACGTTGAGCTATAAGATGGCTCGTTCAATAGTGTTCAACAAAGTGCGGGATAACCTGGGCCTGGACCGTTGCGTTACGTTCGTGACCGCCGCCGCGCCGTTGTCACCCGATATTAAGAAATTCTTCCTTTCGCTGGACATCCCTATTATGGAGGCGTTCGGCATGAGCGAGGCTGCCGGCGCACACTCGCTGAGCATCGACCCCAAGTGAGTATAGACAAAGTTACCTAACTAGTGGCTCTGTGATCTGTAGACCTCGCGTCTTTTTTCATTAAACATTTTAGAAAATTTTCAAAATCCAACTCAACAAAAAAATTATAATACATATATCGAATCTACTCACCAAATTTCACCAGAATCGGTTGAGAAATGCGACCTGTAGAGGATAAACAAACAATCCATAGGAATGCATTTTCTCGAAGCTGAAGCGGAGACCTTCGTTTCACTCGGTCAATGACAAGATGCGCTAAAGAGCGAGATAACTTATTGGGCCTCGACCGGATAAAAAATTCAAGGGATTTCACAGGGAAAAACTATTATATTTTACTTTTGTAGTAATAAGTTCCTTTCTACTTACAGATTCAACCTGACCTCTGTAGGCGAGTTGCTAGACGGTACGGAGACCATGTTCGAAGGCTCGGTGAGCCAGAATGGCCCCGGCGAGATCCTCATGCGGGGTCGCCATGTGTTCATGGGTTACCTTGGCGATGAGGAGAAGACCCGCGCGGCGGTCGACAGCGAGGGTTGGCTCCACTCCGGTGATGTCGGCAGAATCGACAGCCATAACTTCCTGTATATTACTGGGAGGATAAAGGTATAGTACTCATTTTATAAATAAATAAATAAATAAATATTAGAGGACAATCTTACACAAATCGAACTAGCCCCACAGTAAGCTCAAGAAGGCTTGTGTTATGGGTACTAGAAGACGATATATTTAATAGATATAAATACTTAAATACATAGAAAACATCCAAGACTCGGAAACAAATATTCATATATAAAAATCAAAAAAAAACATAAATATTTCTCATCTTCATAATTATTTATATTTTATGAAGTCCCACTCTATTTAGACAGGTAGGTATATAACACGTTCGGCGCGAGCACCATTCCGCAAACCCTTACTGCCGGTCGAAATTATCATATCACCGGCATACGAGCATGAAATTTTTGGGCACATACGCTGACACCGAACGTGATAACTAAATGTAATCTAACCAGCCACGTGACACGGTTAAGCAGCCAATCACTTAATACTGCGGTGTAGCGGCATTGGCTGCGTGATACAAAAAACTAGGTAGTTTGATTGGTTGATTGGCCGGTCGCGTGATTTTACTGCAACATGTAACGAATACATACCTATTATTGATTTTGAGCTGAACTAATGTAGTCTACAACAGAGAAGCTAACAATTATCCCTTTTCTATGGTATGCTAGCATGAGAAAGAAAGGATAAACTTCTAAGATCCTAGACAATGACTATATTATATACATTTTCTGTATAGTGACAAACGTTCAAATTCCCCGACTGTACATGCATATAATTTGTAAACGAGACAAAAAACTCCCGTGAGATTAGAAAGTGTAAACTATGTTAAAATCGAATATCAATAAACAATAAAATTGTAACTATAAATATAATGGTTTATGGGGTTATGTAGTTATAAATGTAATGTGTTAACAGTTATCAATAAATCTGAAATGTGTTAATATGTTCGCAGGAGATTCTAATCACTGCCGGCGGCGAGAACGTGGCCCCGGTGCTGATAGAGCAGACAGTGCAAAGCGAGCTGCCGCAAGTCGGCTACGCGGTGCTCATCGGCGATCGACGCAAGTTCCTCTCCATCCTGCTCACGCTTAAGGTAAACTAGCGAGACAAAAATCTTGAAACGTTCGTCTTTTTCCAACACTACTTGACCGAAAACAAGTGTGTTTGGTACGAAAATCGATATTGTTGACGAGACAGTGCACGGCTGGTGACTAATAAACGACGATGCCTAGATAAAGAAAAGTGTTTATGATGCAAGCAGCATTAACCCTTTGACGGCCACATCCATCGTATCCACGTGATCCATAAAGTCCGTCACACTAATTTCTTGATTTTTTGACCCCTCCCCCGACCTTGTCACAGTTGGTCATATTTGTGATCACATATCTCACATATTTTGCAATTTAACAGCAGTTCCGAAATTAGTTTAATTCCCTTTCTTTATATAACCAATATAAAATCAAACATTTGAAAAAAAATATTACAAAACAATAAATTATCGGCAACATAATTTAAAACTTATGCCTATACAGATAAGAGCTGGACATATTTTAAAGTTTTTCGTTAATAGTTAAAATTTGGCATTTTAACACTTAGATGTATTGGATTTTGAATTGCGATGCCACGAAACTTAGGACCCCCTACCCTTTAACGTGTGACGCACTTTATGGATGGCCCTTCATGGGAAAATCGTGTCATGGTCAACAACGACGGCTACAGTCGACAGCCTGTGGGGCTACCGCGAACCACAAACGAAGTTCTCCCTCTCTGTCTCACTTATGTGCAAACTTTCAAGTGCGACAGAGAGGGAAAATTTCGTTTGCTGTTCGCGGTAGCGCCCCTGGCCAGAGCAGTGGCGATTTATGCGCGATTTCGTAAGGTTTAATTTGGCGTTGAACGGGTGACGTGACGTCAGCGATGCGTCATTTGTCATTTGTGTCCGATGCTTGGCGCTCAATAGGTATAAATAGGTAATAAAAAAATGTAACCGCTCTCCATACACATACATTTGACATTAGGTTGCTGCAGTTCCCGCTCTGATGCTTTTGTGTATGCCTATGCTACCCCAAGTACTCATGACCCACCTACGCGCCCGGATCGCCTCTCTCACCTTTCCGCGCCACCGCTCCTGATCCGTCTAGCTGTCGCTGAACCCGGCCTCCCACCAGCGGGTCTCACCGGGCAAAGCCCCAGCGAAACGGAGAAGGACGGCCGCGCCGCTGCGATCGCGCAAGAACTGCTCGGCTACAAACACCCAGCCACAAACCAAGCTGCCGCCGTCATAAATCGGCCCACCTACACCCTCCTCCCCCCGCCTTTGAGAAATCAAAGGTGGGGGTAGAGTGAGAAAACCCGGGAGCGATCTACCCCCGGGTTCCGACATCCGCAAAAATGCCGCCACCACTACCAATGCCCTCCGGGGACCCAACGGCCCGGAACCCAACCCGGCCCAGGACCTTCCGCCGCACCCGAGGGATCGCGGATGCGTCCCGAGTCGCGCGAGATCCACGCGTGCAAAACGCCTTCAGAAACGTCCTGCGGGCGTCCGCGGCGGCTATCCGTCCGCCGACCCCTACAAACTCAAGTACCCCTGGGACACCAACCAGCGAAGGAGGCCGAGAAGCTCCCGTTTTCCAGCCCCCTCAACCCACTGACATCATTCGGGCGATATTGGGCCAGATAGACCCGACGCCCAACCAAACCACGACGGCCGCGGAGCTAGCCGCCGCCACGTCGTCACTCGCTGCGCTCGCCGCCGGTTCTCGCGCCTCTGCTGCGCCTCCCGCGGCTCGAGCCACCGCTACCCCACCGACATCCGCGCACGCCGCAGAAAACCGCGCCTCGACCTCGACTGCGCCGCCAGCAGCGCACGCAAAAGGCGCTCACGCCACTGCTGCAACAACAACACACACCACAAAAGGCCGCGGCACGGCCTCTTACTCCGCCGCCGCGAAGAGCCCCACGAAGGCCCTGGCCCCATTGCCGCAACGCGCGCCCGCAGCGCAGCGCTCGAAAGCAGGCCCCACAACCGCGCCGCGACCCCCGCCCGCCCTCGGAGCGGGTAAGGTACCCGCCGCGCCTCGCAAAGCGCCCACGCCGGGCTTGGCGCCCCGCGTGGCGCCTCCGCTGATCCCCGCGCCGCGAATGCAGACGCCGCCAAAACCGCAGCCCCCACCCATACGCCCTAGAGGCTATAAGCCGCCACAGGCCAGTACGGCGACTCCCCCGTCCGGCGCTGACTCGGCCCTCCACACCCCTCCGCAACAAACTGCCTCGCCACCGCTGGTGCAGACTCCAGCGCCAGCTGCACCATACAGCTCTGCGCCGCTGCCCCTCAGGGGCAAGCGCGCAATCTCATCGCCGCCCGAAACACAGCAAGCGCCAAGCCTCCCGCGCCTGGATCTGTCCTTCATGGACATAGCCCAGGACGAAGAGGAGCCTGAGAGCGACGACGGTATCGCCGATGAGGGGGCCGAAATCGCATCACAGACCGAACCCCAACCAAAACGGCGAGAGAAGCGCCCACGCCCGATTACCGTGGACCACTTCCCGGAGTGGCCCCACCACTTCCGACAGCTCAAGGGGAAGCTGGGGCGCTACCCGAATGCGAAACCGTACGGGAGAGGCATCCGGTTCATCCCCGCTGACGAAGAAGAGTACCGGACCATACAGAGGTACTTAGAAGCCCTCCAAGAAGACCTCGCCACCCAGGGTGTCGTGCTGGCATGGCATGTATACTCACCAGAGGCGGAGATCCCCCTGAAGGTGTGCATCAGGGGCCTCCCAGCCAACACTGACCCCCAGCTCATCACCGAAGCGTTGAAGGACGAGGGCTTCAACGCAATATACACCCGCCATGTAAAAGCCCGAGAAGGCAGACCGGGCTGTATTTTTTACGCCCAGATAATGAGGACCACCGACACAACCCCGGCCATATATCAGGTTAGGGAGCTGCTCGGTATGCCGGGAGTGACCATTGAGGCTTGGCGTGGAAGAAAGGGGCCGGCACAATGCCACCGGTGCCAGGGCTTCCGCCACGCCTCCACTGGCTGCCATCGCCCAGTGAAATGCGTCCGATGCGCCGGACCGCATTACGCGGGCCAGTGCACTCGCCCACGCGAAGAACCAGGGACCTGCGCAAACTGCGGCGGGCCCCACACAGCCAACGACATCTGCTGCCCCGTCTACAGACGTGAAGGCCGCAACAAAAAAGGGGGAACGGCCCCCCTCACCGCACGGCGGGGTCAAACCATCGATCAACCGAATGCGGTGGGGGAAGACGAAAACGCCGCCGCCTCACTCATGGCCAAGGCCAACGACGGGGCGCCTAAACGCCGCCGACGAAGGGGGAGGGGGAGGAAAACCAAGGAGCCGCCCACCGGCTCCTCCCACCAACCGCATCAGCCGCCGCCATCGGACCTACCACAGCTAACGCAGCAGGCAACTGCGCCGGCCAGGAACACGCAGGCCTTACGCCTGCCCACCAATCCTTCGACCAGCCAGGACTGCACCAGGGGAAAGGTGATAGCCGAGTGCATCACCATACTCCAGGCAGTCCTGGCGGCCATACAAAATGAAGAAAACCCCGTCCCCATCATCCTTAGGGGACTGGCCGACCTGTACCAGGATGGCTAGTCCCCTATAGAACAACAAAAGGAAGTTCCTGCGCCGTCGGCTTGAGCGTCGCTCGCTGGGCCTCCCATCACAGGGACTCACCCGGCAGGGCTTGACCTCGCCGACGGACGAAGCAGATGACCCCAGCACCGGACTTGACGAGCTACAGCTCACTACATCTCCCCGTCCGTTGTAGCGGACGGCGTATGACGCCGCCAAAAGTGGCCCAGCCACGCACGGCTTCCCCGGACCCAGTCGGGCCCGAGAGAGGACCTCACGCTTTTTAACCGCTCTCCGGTAGATGGATCAATGTAGTCAGTGGCACTTTTATCTAGGTAATGTTACTAAGAAAAGAACATTATAATTTCAGTGCAACGTTGACCACGAAACCGGGGACCCGCTGGACTCGTTGGACTCGGTGGTGCAGAAGTGGGTGGAGAGCCTGGGAAGCAAAGCCACCACCCTTCGGGAAATTTCCAGCACCAAAGATCCTCTTGTAAGTAGAACAATTTAAATATTGTTGGTAAATTTAACACTTACATTTTACTTTGTTTGGCTACCTATTATCATAAATTTAGAAGTTAGACTCTTGTCGGTGTAGCTCTCTCCATCTGACTCTATCTAGGGCCGCCTCCTTGACCTCCTTATACGACATGACTGCTAATAAGTATTGGCTACCTATACTACTTCCCTAATCAACACTCGTCAGTCATCTAATACGAACGTTGCTGTCTTTATGACTAATTGATCTGCAATTTGACCGCGTTTGCTTAACTTTCTATGACTTTGACAGCTAATATCTCACCAACGGTTGACTTAAATGGACAAGTTTTTTAGAAACCACCATATCATTTTTAAAGGCCTATCCACAGATACCCCCCCACACGACTATGTGCGTTGAAATTTTTGTTTCATCCACCGGTTACATGTATGGAGCGCCCCCCCCTAATTTAATATTTTTTTTGTAATTTCACATCACTTTTATGTAGCGGTTCATAGAATACACCTTCCTACCAAATTTCATAATTGTAGTGCTTATAGTCTCCGAGTAAATCGGCTGTGACATACGGACGGACAGACCTGACGAATCTTTAAGGGTTCCGTTTTTGCCATTTTGGCTACGGAACCCTAAAAATACTGACTACGCATCAAAAGATACTGATTTGCGAAGACATTAATTGCACATGATAGTGCACACTTTGATGTGCAATTAGTATTTTAGGTTGTAAATAAGAAGTTTTACGTATGTTAGATTTTTTTGCGTGTTCCTCTAAATACAAGCCTTATTTTACAGGTACACAAAGCAATCGAAGCCGGCATAATGCGAGCCAACAAACAGGCGATTTCAAACGCACAAAAAATCCAGAAGTTCACAATTCTCCCGGCGGACTTCTCTGTGAACACTGGAGAATTAGGTACGGACTTTATTGGATTTACTCGTATCCAACGTAAAGCCAATGTGACGAGTGACTTCATCCAATTGTGTGATACCTAATTATATCTCGCTCAGTTTCTCTGACATAATTATTATCTATTTTTACCGTCTCGTTAACCCTACTATAGGCTGATAAGATCAGTGCGATTCGCCTATTGAATGTTTCAATCTTTAATTTGAAACACCAGATTCATCATGCATCATGATCAATTTTTTTAGACTGCAAGCATGTACTGCTAAGCATTAGATCTCTCTTTGAATGCGCCACGCGTTCCATATCGCCACTTATGCGACTCACCATATCAGAGAGAATAGAAACTGAATTGTTTTGCTTGTACAGTTGTTTACTCACATGAACTATTTTATTTTCAGGGCCAACGCTAAAGATCAAGCGAAACGTGGTTTACGAGAAATACCACGACGTCATCGAAGACTTCTACAAGGACTGATAGAAATTGATAGCAAAGCTATCCTACTAGAGCCGAGCCGCATCTTACAGGGGATTATTAGTTTTATTTATTAGACAATAACAGGACTGTTAAGAGTGGTGCTAATATTATTATCTGAGATATAGGGAAATGTAGCGAGTTATCTATTGCGGGACAGTTACTTAACACATGTATAGGTCTATCATACGCTTCGCGTCACGACATCATAATAAGAGTACAGCCAAGGTATAGATATATTTAATTTGTAAGTGAATACTGCTTGCGTAGGTTATGGACCTCAGGTGATTGTCGACACTAAATTAAATTACTAATAGAATTTTTGCTCAAATAGGGACACGTGGTACGACTGGAATCATTGTGATGTTAAAAATTATAATTAATCTAAATAAAGACATATTTTTGTAACTATAAATATATACTATTTTCATAACTATTGTTTCATTAAAACAACAAGTAACGTTGATTAAAATTTAATACACATACAATAACTATCTATTAACTATACATTACGAAAAAGAATATCCCAGTAACAACATACAAGATAATACCTTCTGAAATAAAGTAAAATAAATTCTAATACAAGGAGAATGAGTGGAAATACGTAATTAAATCCTAAAACTAAAGTAATTGACTATTTAACAGTGTCACAATAAATCAATTTTGTCCAAATGATTTAATACCCAAGTTTATGATTCACAATAAATGGAACGATTACCCAATGAATGATAAAACGGAATGTGTCATAAATTTCATTGACGATGAAGCGATTCTATTTATTACATCAATTCCACTAATAGTCTGTATCAAAGATACCAGAAATTCCTCGGATGAGCCAAAAATACCGCATATTTATATAGTACTTTGATAAGAATGATAAAGTGGACTTACATGTATTGTTTTGTATTACTATACTAATGATAATGATTCAATTCCAAAGCGTTTTAAATTCGTCTCAAATTAGTACATTTTTATTTTTACGTACCACACTATACCGAAAGCTTATGTAGTAATTAAAATTACTTTTAGAAGGTTTGTACCTATAAAGTGTTGCTGACTTCGCAACCCTTTTGTAACTAAGGAAGTTTATAACGCCCGCGCATACAATTTGGGTTTCGCGCGCAATTATTACAAGTTTTACCGCGCTCGCCGGCTCGATGGGGTAAGTCATTTTATTTATTAGCACTCCCCTTTCGCTGCATAGGAGCCCCCCTAGGCTTCAAATTTTCACAGTTTAAGAAGTTCACGAAAAACCGAAAAATGGGACATTCAACCCCTCCCCCCCACAGTTAAAAAACTAATGTTTCCAGGTTTAAATCGGACTCCTAAAACCCATGAAAAAAATAATGCTAATGAAGCGAGATGTCGAAAAAATCGTCAGTTTTGGGGAATGATATTTTTATGATAGGATCTCGGGAATTGCTAATACTGTTGGGTATTACGAAGAATAATATATCATCATAATATATATATATATTTCTATGGATATGTATGATCAAGTGAGAAAATAAAGCTACATTTACCAAAGCAATTAATATGATAGTGATCAGTGTAAGTTTTCGCAGATATTGCGAAGCCACTTTCTGTAGCAAATATAATAAAAAATAGTATTTTAATAAATGAATTTAAGCAATTGCTCGCATTCTTTTTGCGAAAGGGCCAATTTTTGGAGGTTGTTAGGTTTAGGCAATTTACCGTAATTGTACTGCTTACATGAAAATCGGGCTTGACCTACGTATAGACTGTGTCGTCGCGCTGTTCAGTCGCGCGTGGATGGCGCGGTAGCGGGATGCGGCGGCGGCGCGTCCCCTAGCGGAAGCGGTTTAGATTGGGTTTGCGCAGTTTGCACTAATGTATCGGTATAGACGGTATCGCCGCGCAGTTCAGTCGCGTTTCGGTGGCGCGTCCAAGAGCGAGAGCGATTTGAATTGGGTTTGCACTAACATATTGACTGTATCCTCCGGAAGTCCAGTCACGTGTGGGTGGCGTGGTAGAAGGTAGCGGTGGTGGCGCACCTACGAGCGGAAGCGGTTTAAATTGAGCTTGCACTAACATATTGACCGGAAGTTCAGTCGCGTGTGGGTGGCGCGGTAGCGGGCAGCGGTGGTGGCGCGTCCACGAGCGGAAGCGGTTTGGCCACGCCGATGCGCACCACGCCGCGAGGCGCGCCCTTAAGCGCGGCTACGGCCTGCTCTAGGCTCGCGTCCTCTAGGTTCTATAACAAACAATGGCAACTGTTAAGTTCGTGAACGCGTGAATGCTTGATACGAGTTTCGCTTACCTAAGGTTGTCTGGAAGAGATCGCTCTTTAGCGATAAGACCGCCTGTTGATTGCCACTACTCATTGCAATTATGTACTGTATTTCTATTGTTCCAAATTCCAAATATATCATGGTTACCTACTGGATGCAGAGGACCCAGTCGAGTTATCCAGTCAGTTTAACCCTTTAACCGCCGAACGTTAAAAGTTACTCGCAATTCTCAACTCTGTCATAAATCAATAAAGTGTAATTTACACTGTCACTTTCTCTGATATATCAGACCACGGCAGTTAAAGGATTAAAAATCTTTTACACAGATTGCTGTGTGAAAGATTTATTTATTTCTTTATTTTATTGGAGAAACAATAGATAAATGCATAACAATATGTAGACACAGGTTGACACAAACTAGTTTGATATAAATAGATGTACACTTACTTCCTAAAATGCTCTCATTGACACATAACTTACTAAATGCTAAACCAAGCGTAATACAAATTATTAGGGACAACACAGACACATAAAAGTCCCTATTCGTCGCGGTACCGCCGCACACCGGGTATAGTCAGTCCGACCCAGGTCGGACCTAGCCAAGTTTCTTGCTAGACTCTTCTCAGCTAGGCTTGGTTTAGTGAACCAGCGTCAAAACTCCCAGTAGCTCGATTCCACTCACACCTCAGATTCGGCTGAAACCACTCAACCAATCTCACTGGAGCGCAAACTCTTAAGAGTATTCCAGTGTTCAAAACCACCCGCGTGATCGTGTAGGAGGATTCTCACCAGGCTACTCTCCTATCGCTTTATTGGGCCCGGCCTATAAAGCCACAGTCAGGTTCAAAATAAAATAGTTAACATATATTACACACAATAATTAGGTATGAGAGAAAATAAGACTTGAGACTGTTTAAACCCTCCGCCTTTCCGCTAGTCCAGGATAGAACCCGTTATTACAAGAACGGGATTAGTTTTCATTCAAAATAGCTGTCATTACATAAACAAAAAAAAACTGTCACCTCTAATAGTATTCTAATCGCGGCTAGGTAATTAATACCTGGTCGTTGACGAAGAGCAGCCGGTCGCCGGGGATGAGGCGGCCGTCCTGCTGCGCCACGCCGCCCGGCACCAGCGAGCGGATCACCACCAGCGTGTGCGCCGGCCGCAGCGGGTCCTGGTAGTCCAGGATAGAGAACCCGAGCCCGCGCTCGCCTTTCACCAGTTCTGGAATCAAACCGCATTTTATGTTAAGCGAGGTTTAGACTAACCAGAACTTGCGTGCAATTTTCAGTAAATTTTCATTACATTGCAGATGATGAGACGATCAAATGTTTGTATGAACTACCATTAGAGCAAGACAAGTGACGAAAATGAGAGGCAAACTACAGCATAGCTAACGAGCCATGAAAACGCTCCATACAGATTCTCACGCAGGCGTGACCTCACTAGCGTTGTTTTTTTATACAACGCCGGTGGCAAACAAGCTTACGGTCCACCTGATGGTAAGCGGCCACCGCAGCCTATAGACGCCCGCAACTCCAAAGGAGTCACGTACGCGTTGCCAACCCTTTATAAAATTTGAGGATGCACTGTGTTGCCAACAGAAGGGACAAATTTAGGTCCCTCGCTCTCAACACAGTGCATCCTCGGGAGTTCTGGCAACCTTGCTCACCTCCAGGAACACAACACTACTACATACTTGTACAGTAGATAATGTTATTATGGCTGTGGTTTTCTGCAAGGCGGAGGTACTTCCCCAGTTGGGCTGCTCCAAATTCGAGCAAGATGACATTTTGCTGTGCCCTACCTCTCTAAGAGTATGTCTCGTTGTATGGAAAAAAGGGAAATTTGGAAATATTGCGTTTATGTACATAGTTGCCACATAATTTCATTTTTATTGAAACATGAGAATTATATTGGTAACTTTCAATTTGCATTTGACCAATAAACAAAAAAACAACGTTTTGGCGAATCTTAATGGGTCTACCCATATCCTTTCATAGTTTTAATTAATTTGCCTAATTTACTATTTATTGTGATAATTTGATGGTTTTCTATCCATACCTATAGCCACACTATGTTATAAATTGTAACACGAGCCATCATCCCTAATACAATATAATAAAGAAAATCAGTCAGTAGTAGTAGTAGTATTACCTATATTTATATTTTTTGTCGAGCCAGTTTTTGGAAATAGAAACTGTGTTGACTTAAACTTATGTCTGACAGTATAAGCTTCAATAAGACGTCACTGTTAGAGCCGCCACATAAGAATTCCGTCGGGCTGATTCTCCGCAGTTGTTCTATATAAATTGTCTCAACCTGCCACAGACGAATATGGCGGTGTAATTCATCCCACCTGTCTGTGGCAGGGACCACAGTTTGTATATGGAGTAGCAGCGGGCAGATTCAGATGGCAGAATTCGGTCGCCCACTTCAGCCTGTATGTGGCGATTCTTAAAAACATTTTTAAATTTAATATTGTACATTTATAGGTACTGTCATTAACTACTCATCGAAGCAATTCTAACGAGCCCAAATTGGAAGCGGTTACATTCTTTTATTGCAGAGTTTTTATAGCTACTTACCTTCCTGTTAGGATCTATCTCATTAGATCCATTCAGTAGATCCACTGTGTATCTAATGAGATTTTTTTTACCGCTAGATACATTGCAATTCATAATGGATCTATTGGGATATTTTCTTTCATTAGATACATTTTAGCCGGGGGCTGTGAGGAATGGATCTAGTGAGAGTTTGTTTCTCATTAGATTATATAAAATAGATCAGATGAGAAATTTATTCTCTCTAGATACATTTACTGACCAAGCGTGGATCTTATGAGAATTTATTATCATTAGATCAAAGACAATGGATCTTACGAGATTTTTATTTCCAATAGATCTATTTTCCCAGATCCATTAAATATTTAGTGTCAATTTTACTGCTAAATATCAGATGATATTTCGTATATAAGTTTATTTTAAAACCGAGAGGGTCGTACGTAAGTTTTTTTTGGGAATAATCTCAGCCGAGGTTTGAACCCGAGGGTGTGTAAAAAATGTGGGGTATAAAAATAAATTATGTATTTGGATTCAGTATAATAACACTTTATATTATTGCAAACTATTTAGTCACTTATTTTATATAATAAACATTTTGTATATGTAATTTTCAAATATATATTATAACCATAATATGGTATAATTTTCATGTAATATACAAGTTATATAACATAAAAATGATCGGTTCTTAGTATACGGCTCGGTTGACACCCGTTGAATAAATAAGCGTATACAGAAGTTAACATTTTTTAAGAAGCGAAAAGAGGAAAATAACTTAATAATCTGTATAGCCCTTGACTGGATTATTATTTTAGTATAAAATATCCTAGTTATTTGAATGGTACTTTTAGTAGACATAATGTTACTTGCAGTTAAGAAAAAAATACATATCCTATTTACAGTCGGTCTACTCTAATTGACTTTTATATTCAATATTTGAAATCCTTCTTACCTGATTAATTAGGTGGTCTAAATCCGGCCATTATACTAGCTAGGATTAAAAAGAAGTGTATTATTCTTTATTGTATATTATTTAAACAGAAGTAAGCAAAAGGCAAGGACATCTATTTGTGTCCGTCGCTCGGGCTCGTTTCCTTGTGAGCCGATCAAACAAATACCGAAAAAACTTATTATAATTAATTGAAATTATGAAGCATTCGATCAAATTCATATAAAGCTTGTAATTCCTATGCTGTCCCTTTGTGTTAGAGATTTTCTATAAATCTTATTATAGAATTGTAGATTTAGGATCTAGTTTCTCATTACAGGATCTAGTAAGAGTTTATTCTCACTAGATCTTTTTTGTGACATACATGATGGATCTAGTGACAGTGCTTTTCTCATTGGATCTATTGGATTACAATTTATCAGGGATCTAGTGAGAGTTATTTCTCATTAGATCTATTATTTCTGAAGACTGTGGATCTAGTAAGCATTTATTCCCACTAGATCTATTTCCCAAGATACATTATAGATCTAGTGAGAGTTATTTCTCATTAGATCTATTACTTCTGAAGACTGTGGATCTAGTAAGCATTTATTCCCACTAGATCTATTTTCCGAGATAAATTATAGATCTAGTGACTATTTATTTTTCATTAGATCCATTCCTATTATTAATAAAGGATCTGTCAAGAAGTATTTCTCATAAGATCTATTCTACCCGATTGTTCAATTTATTCTTCCTAAATTCCAAATAAATGGAAACGCCTTAATTTCAGTACGTGAAATCTGTGATTTTATCATTTTCTCGATCGAGTACCTACGGGAGGTCCTTTTTTTACAGTGTACATTTATACTGTAGGTAAGAATCATAAATGAAAAAGCAAAGTAGAGAGTACGAAGTGATCAAACTTCATTATATTTATCTTTTATGCAATATAAAATTGAGTTTAAATAATTTTAGAGAAAAAATATTAATAAAAAAACCTACTAAATTTAATAAAAAAAGTAGGTATTTGGGTAGGTTTGCATATATTTTAATCTAAACTGTAGGTACATCGACTGTTTAGTGTGATTGAGGAATTAATGTCTACACATACAATCTTTCTCATTAATTTATTATTTTATTTATTAATTTAGTAGAATTAAATTAGGAATTATAATAAAAAATAAAAACAAAAAAATATTAATGTAATGATAAATAATAACAATTTTTTGTTAACTTCTCACTAGATCCATTCTAGATTTCAATCTAATGAGAAATAAACTCTCACTAGATCCATTCCTCACAGACCCCGGCTAAAATGTATCTAATGAAAGAAAACATCCCAATAGATCCATTATGAATTGCAATGTATCTAGCGGTAAAAAAAAATCTCATTAGATACACAGTGGATCTACTGAATGGATCTAATGAGATAGATTCTCCTGTTACACCATCAGCTTTATGCGAAATTTAAACTCAATCGGATTATACATAGCCAGTGGTTGAAAAATGCTTTGCAATTTTTTTAATAGACTACTTCAGGTAATCTTCTAGGTATATTAGGTACTTAAACAAGAACACTTGGGTTTAAATAAAGAGTTTTAAAATTAATTCTTTGTACATGGACAAAGTAACAAAGCAGAAGAGACCTTGTTTTGGTCTCGGCCTTCAGATTTGAAATCCACTCATCGGCGGCAATATTCAAAATATGTACATTATAGTCTACTTATTTAGAAGCTTCAAAAAGTGTAAAGAAGATGTTGTAACTAAAAGCGTACTTACATCATAAACGAAAAAAAAAAACAGTCATAGTGGACTAAAAAACGCATATGCAGATTTAAACCCTTACGTAATTAACGAATGACGCGTACGGGCCTTCAGTCAATATTTTAGTGAGGATCCCTAAAATAGCCCCTAATTATTTCGGTTTTTCTTAGATGTGTATGTGTTCTTGGTAAAGCGGTCATGGTCTTGGGGACGTTGCATGTCCCTTCATGTCATTTCTCTCTTACTGAAATATCTCGTACGCACTCGTGTTGAGGTCGATCTAGTCAGAGCCTTCACTCAGTTCCTATGCAAGGAAATAATTTACTGAGCTCTTATTATTGTGGACTCTTGTGACTACGAGTAATCTCATTACGTGGATTTCTTGTCATCTTTAAAGCCATCGCCTCCCGGCGAAAAAAATAAACTGTAGTGTGATAGGTAATAAGCCGCTCTCACATATCTGCATATATACTCTTTGTGTACTCTCTAGTATAAGATTACTCTATGATGCTAGTATATAAGCTCTGTAATGCGCCATATATAGCTCTCTAATAAACATCGTGGAACCATCGACTCGTTTCAATCATCTCCCACATCACATGGCGACCTTGCCAGGCGTGATTGTGGTTGCAGACGCGAGTGGGTGCAGGAAAGAACTCTGACTTGTGACCTTCATAAACAAGGCAAAATGTACCAAAAGGACGCTAAAGTGTTAAGAGACCTCGAGGGTGTTTTATACTTTTGGGTACTCATTGGACTAGCAGCAATGCTGATTTTTATTTTCCTGTGTATCCTGTGTTTTATGTGTGTTTAAAAAATTACCATGTAAAAGCGAAGGCATATTAGGGCTCGATTTAATTAAGAAGTATGGCTGTAATTTAAATTTTGAAAATAATACGATGAGAATAGTAAGTAACGCGAATTGCCTTACATTACCCTTAACTACAGGAGCCTTGGGAAATGATAGTTATATTGCAATACCACCACGATGCGAGAAGATATTTTTCTTAAACACAGCCTTAGCGGAAGAATGCGTGGTTTTACCTAACACGTTGTGTGAAGGAGTATTTTTAGCAGGAACAATAACCAAACCCCAAAATGGGAGGTTATGTGTGAGAATATTAAATACGCGTGAAAACGAAGTGAATTTAAGCTACTTTAACCCAGCAATAGATAAGTTAAGCGACTACGCAATTCATACTTTTGAGAATAGTTCACTAAATGGACAGCGGGTTAGAAGAATGTTTTCTCAACTCAATTTAAATCATCTTAATCAAGAAGAGAGAATACAAATAGAAAATATATGCGCTAAGTTTCCGGATATTTTCTTCCTACCGGGAGATAAGTTATCAGTAAATAATCTTTATAAGTATAACATTCAGTTAAAGCCCAATACTACACCGGTATACGTAAAACCATATCGTTTACCACAATCCCAAAAACAAGAAGTTGAACGGCAAATTACACAAATGTTGAAAGAAAATATCATTGAGGAAAGTTGTAGTGAATGGTCAAGCTCCCTTTTGTTAGTTCCAAAAAAGACAGATACAAGTGGTCAAAAAAGGTGGCGCGTTGTTATTGATTACAGAAAGTTAAATGAAAATATACAAGACGATAAATTTCCCCTGCCAAATATTACAGATATTTTAGATTCATTATCAGGAGCAGTTTACTTTTCTCATCTAGACCTTTACCAGGGATTCTACCAACAAGAACTTAGTCAAGAAAGTCGAAAATACACAGCGTTCACAACAAGTACAAATCAATATCAAATGACAAGGTTACCCCAAGGTCTAAAGCCCAGTCCAAATGTATTTTCAAGAATGATGACTATCGCTATGTCTGGGCTTAACTACGAAAAATGCTTTGTTTACCAAGACGACTTAGTTGTCTTCGGCAGAAATTTAGAATCACATAATCACAATTTAATGGATGTATTCACACGACTTCGAAATGTTAATCTAAAACTAAACCCATTAAAGTGTAAATTCTTGCAAAAAGAGATCTTATATCTTGGTCATATAGTTTCAGAGAAAGGAATTTTACCGGATCCGGATAAAGTAAAAGTATTACAAAATTATCCAGTACCACAAAATACAAATGATATTAAGCGTTTTGTTGCATTCGCAAATTATTATCGAAAATTTATAGCCGATTTTGCACAAATAGTTGCCCCCTTAAATATGTTACTAAGGAAATATGTCACCTTCAATTGGACAGATGATTGCGATAAGGCATTCCAAAAACTAAAACAGGCATTAATGGAACCACCCGTTTTACAATACCCAGATTTTTCATCGGACAACGAGTTTATATTAAAAACGGACGCTTCAGGGGTAGCTATAGGATCTCTACTTTGCAATAGCGATGGCCGACCAATAGCGTACGCGAGTAGAGGATTACATAAAGCGGAACTCAATTATCCAACCATAGAAAAAGAGCTCCTAGCGGTGGTATGGAGCGTCAAATATTTCCGCCCGTATCTATACGGTAGGACATTTAGAATCCAAACAGACCATCGTCCGTTAGTTTATTTATTTAACATGCGTGACCCATCCAGCAGGTTACTTAAGTTCAGATTAAGTTTGCAAGAATATACCTACATAATAGAATACGTTAAGGGTAGCCAAAATACAGCAGCGGACGCGTTGTCTCGTATCGTGGTAACCTCAGACCAACTACTAGAGATGAATCAAAAGGTTATGAATGTAATTACACGTTCAATGGCAGGACGAGCAAAACAAAATGGCCAGGCAAGTTGTTCTGGTAAAAAAATACCCACTAACCCGAGGTCTGATCAGCCAAAGGTCGTGGAAATCCTTACAAAACCAGACAAATTCATAGAACTCGTATACGTAGAAAATAAATATATAAGTAACTTGTTTGATAACGGACAAATTACGGAAAAAACTAAATATTTTAATTACGTGCCGGAAAAGAATATAATATATGTAAGTTCCCAAGATACTCGATCATTATCCACGCGAGCCGTGCTAGTGAGAGACTTGGGATTACTTTGCACAAAATTAAAAATCGAGGAAATATGCATTATTAAGAATAATAAGAATATAGAATTAATAAATGAGTTAACACGCGGTATAAAAGAATTAAGTGAAGATCGGTCCGGCCTACAAATTCCTCGCTTATGCGTTATCAAAGGTGTTAAAAGAGTAGAGAACACAGACGACATAAGGGTAATTCTCAATGATTTCCACTATTTACCCACTAGTGGCCACGTGGGTATCAGGCGGATGTCTAACAACATAAAGAAATATTACTTTTGGCCTTCCATGGAAAAGGACATTAGAGAATTCGTATCTAGATGTAAGAAGTGTCAAACTGAGAAATATTCAACACACACGAGACAGCCAATGGTTGTAACTACTACGGCAAACTCTGCGTTTGAAAAAGTGTTCCTAGACATCGTAGGTCCAATAAATAAAGATCACAGCGAATACACCTACATACTTACACTACAGTGTGAGCTTACCAAATATGTAGAGGCCTACCCGCTGCGTACTAAAGACGCAGCTACAGTTGCAAGGACGTTTGTGGAGCAGTTTATACTAAGATACGGTATCCCAAACGAAATAGCAACAGATCGGGGCACCGAGTTCACAGCAAACACCATGACGGAGGTATGCAAATTACTTAAAATAGAACAAATAACATCAACAGCATATCATCACGAAAGTATTGGAGCATTGGAAAACTCACACAAAGCAATGGGTGCGTATCTTAGAATACATGCAGAAAATTATACTAGTTCATGGAGCAGTTGGCTACCATATTGGTGCTTTTCATATAACAACAGGGTACATACAGAAACTAAGTACACGCCTCATGAACTAGTATTCGGCAAACTATGCAACATACCAACAAATATTACGGACACCATTGAACCACTCTATAATTATGACAGCTATCCTTTAGAACTAAAATACCGTTTGCAAGTCAGTCAAAAGGATGCCAAGGAGAATCTATTAAAAAGTAAATTAATTAGGAAATTCAATTATGATAAGTGTATTAATCCTGTGTCTTATAGGAAAAATGATTTAGTTTTAATAAGAAACCCTTCCAATGATAAATTGGAAACTTTGTATTTAGGCCCGTATTTAGTCCTAGAAGACTTAGGTGTTAACGTTAGAATAAAAATTAATAATAAAGAAGATATTATTCATAAGAACAGAACGAAATTGTTTAGAGGTACTTGTGCGTAGTATAACATGTAATGTTAGGATAATGATATTAGGAAATAAAATGCATGGTTATATTACATGCATTTTTTTTCCTCCGGCGGGGAAGGTGTAGTGTGATAGGTAATAAGCCGCTCTCACATATCTGCATATATACTCTTTATGTACTCTCTAGTATAAGATTACTCTATGATGCTAGTATATAAGCTCTGTAATGCGCCATATATAGCTCTCTAATAAACATCGTGGAACTATCGACTCGTTTCAATCATCTCCCACATCACAAAACAATAGCATTCTTTTGTTGATCCCTGGGATCCCAGGGACCGGTAGACGACGGGTTAATGTAAACATCCATTCATGCGATCAGTTATAGTATTAGTCATATGTCACGAAGTTTTATGGCAATTCCTGTGAACGCACTCTGCCGCCCGATAGCGAGCCGCCCTCTTCGACTAGGCTACCGTTCTTCAAAAGTCTGGTATAAAGGTTGAAGTTACCTATGATCTGCGGCTCGGAGGACCACATGGCGAGCCCGGTGAGCGGCTCGAGGCTCCGCGAGCGAACTTTCCCGCCCGATAGCGAGCCGCCCTCTTCGGCGCCCGCGCCTGCTAGGCTGCCGTCCGATTTCGCCTGTAACCAATGCCAAGTAAAAAGAGAATTACATCCCTGTTCGCCACTCCTATTTCACTTGCATTATGCGAGTTAGCAAGATGGAGATAAGTTTTTATTCTCTCGCGTCGCGTCGCAGTTGTACTACCCCGCTGTTTCCAAATAGAAAAAAGAGACCAGTTATCTCTTTTCTCTAAAGACTCTCCTTACCTGCATTTCGTTAGACGCAAAATAATGGCAGACGTCGGAGGTGGCCCTTAGGTAAATTGTTAGAGTAATCTCCATATGGAAATCGATGGTCAATCAAATAAAAAAACCGCCCAAGTGCGTGTCGGGCCACGCACAGTGTAGGGTTCCGTAGTTGCCCGTCCATCACGTCACCGGTCATATCGGAATTACGGACCCGTAGAAGGGTTTTTACTGATCTTAGTACTGATGATGTACTTTTTTGAGATGTTGTGTTGTATATATATTTTTGCCCTTTGCGGTAATGTCTACTTAGATGTGATAGTTTTCCTTTTAAATTCATCGTATATACTACTACCGTGATTTTTTTCACATGCCTAGTAGTCACCGTTTAGCTGGCGAGGGGGGACACTTGACCTTGATAGCAAAAATTATCACTTCAAAGCTTAATATCACGCCAACCGATACTTGAATCAAAAAATGCTTTTAGCAACCTTATAATATTTTGAAAGAGCTATCCAACGATACCCCACACGATGGGGTTTGGAAGAAAAAAAAATGCACCACCACTTTACATGTAGGGGAGGTAACCTAAAAAAATTTTTTTTTATGATTTTATTCTACCGTTTTGTCGACGTCATTGATATGTATACTCATGCCAAATTATAGCTTTCTAGTACTAACGGTTACTGAGAAAAGCGGGGGACGGACGGACGGACATGGCGAAACTACTCCTTGTTTACTACGGAACCCTAAAAAGGGCTCATTTCTCAATTGTTTAAGTTGTAGTGTGTGCAACGCTGCAGGCACACATTCCTAGAGTAGCTTTAGTATATAAGCTGATATTTAACCATGTTTAGAGACAATATATCATACTTCCAACACTATCAGTTGTCTGATTACACAGAACCTTACATGGCGATCCCACCAGTGCGGCCTTGTACTGAATACGAACAGTGACCTCGGAGAATATTTGTGAAACATTTTGAACTCAGAACAGAGTTTGATTGATAGATAGCAACGCACCTTTACGAGCGTGCGCGCACACCACGCACACCTCGCCGCTCGATAGATTGCGTTGTACGTAAGAGAAACTACGAGAATTGATAGAACTAGCAGTGCATTTTCACGAGTGTGGGCGCGGGCGGCGCCAGGCGTAGGTCGAAGACGCGCGCACACCATGCACACTTCCCTCGACAGCTCCTAGATGGCGCTGCACCTAACAGAAACTACGAGGATTGATAGAACTCGCAGCGCCTGGATTTTCCCCAGGCTACTCTCACAAAAAAGGCACCTTGACGAGTGTGGGCGCGGGCGGCGCTAGGTCGAGCGGCGCGGGCGCAGGCCGAGGGCGCGCGCACACCATGCACACCTCACTCGACAGCTCCTTCAGGATCGACACCACCTCCAAGTGGTTCATGCCCAGCAGCCGGTGCCCGTTCACCTCTGAACACAAACCGTTGTCTTTACATTACTTTTCTAACGAGAGTTATCAAATTTTTAATTAAAGGGATTTTTTAATATATTTATACCCCGAGTAAGACTCGTGCTTGCGTCATTCTGACATTCACAGCCAATCGCTCTAGCCCAGTGGTGGGCAAAGTACGGCCCGCGGGCCAACTGCGGCCCGCGAAAGCATTTTATCCGGCCCGCCGCCGATACATCGAATTAATTAGTACATGGCCCGCGATGATTATATTTTGATGGTTCAGCCAAAAACCAGAGCAGCGGTTTTATACAAAAGTGCAGTTTTGCTGCAATTATGGCCCTCCTCCGAAATTTCTCAAGCTTACTGGCCTACCTACAAAAGTTTGCCCACCCCTGCTCTAGCCACTGACCTCCCGTAGCAACCATGCTCGGCCTCCAAAGGGTTTAATGCATAATAACTTACGTAACAAATATTACAAGCGAAAGTCTCTTTTGAATCAAAGGGGTTTGAAAAGAAACTTCTACTTGTAATACGAGTTACAATTCTCAAAGTTCCCTCTTACAACGCCTCTCTCGACACTCGAGCGCAGAAAGCGAAGAAAGCCTGCAAGAAGTGAAAGTGGTCAAACATCTTATTAAAAATCCATGATCCACAGAGCGAGGACCTAAAAGCGCGTTACTAATTGCGTATTCTCGGATTGTGATGGCGCCATGCACGTGGTCAAATCCAAGAGGCCGCTTGGCAGAATTGCTTGTACCAGATCATTCGACGGACTTCCCATTCTCTGCCTGTTGGCGGCAGATTGGGGTAACCGATGTCGGGCCCTTGGCCCATGATCGGGGTCTATCCCTGCGGGTCGTTGAGACGGCCCGATGGTGGGGGGGTGGTGTCGGTCTGCAGAGTGGTGCGCGGGCAGCGGCGCGCTTGGGGACCTGCTAGCCGGGCGCGTCCGATGGGTGCCGGGCTGCGGTCGACCCAGCTGCGCTGGGTGCTCGCGCATCACTTGTGTTCAAGTTGGTTGTGGTGGTGGTAGCGGGGGAGACATGGCGAGTTCCCTCGCGTAGGGCCTGCCATCTGGCGGGCGCGCGTGGAGCGGGGCGATGTCTTGAAGGTGAGGGTGGCCCGAGGCGTCCGCTCTTGCGAAGAGGGCGCGCGTGAGGCGAGCGACGAACTCGTCGATGGTCTCGATCTTCAGGTCCCGGTGTAGTGCGGCGTTAGTCATATAGCGAGGGGCGTCCGTGATTAGACGCAGGCAGCGGTTTTGTCTGGCTCTCAGGTTTGCCTTCCTGGTTTTGGCCAGCAGGGCGTACCAGGCGGGAGCTGCGTATGTGATCCTGGTCCTGACGTACGTCTTGTATATTCCGACCTTCGTACGCAGAGCCAGGTTGGACTTCAGGACCGGGGCCAGGATGGCGGTCGCCTGCTTCGCTGCGTTGGCAGCGGCTTTGGCCTGGTGGGCCATGGTGAGGCGGCTGTCAATTTTGACCCCCAGGTAAGTGACAGTGGGCGACCATGGTATTGCAGTGCCCATGAGCGTCAGATTTGTGAAGGGAGTCCTCTTCTTTGTGACGGCGATCGCTTGGGTCTTGGTGACGTTTGTGGCGAGGCGCCATTTTGCCAGCCAGGCTGGCAGTGAGTCCAGGGCGCGCTGCAGTTTGGTCACTGCGATCTGGGGTCTATACGATGACGCATAGTACGCTGCGTCGTCTGCGTATAGGGCAAGGTGGGTGCCATCTGGGGTGGGTATATCGTCCGTGTACAAGGCGTAGCACAACGGAGATATACAACTTCCCTGGGGGACGCCGGCTGCGATGTTGCGCTCTGAGGAAAGCGCCCCGTCGACTCTCACGGCAAATCTGCGGTCGTTGAGGAAGGAGGCAACGATTTGGGTGAGGCGGCGCGAGGCGCCCGCCTGGTCCAGCTTGTAGAGGAGTCCTTCATGCCACACTTGGTCGAAAGCCTTCTCCATGTCCAAGAAGGTGGCCACGGTGTGCTCCTTCTTGTTCGCCGAGAGTGACATGTGGTGCAGCATTTTCACGAGCTGGAGCGTCGTGCTATGTTCGGCTCTAAAGCCGAACTGCTCGGGTCTGGGCTTGATGACCTGGTGCAGGTGCGGCAGCAGCAGCTTGTACCATCGCGTACAGGAGTGTTACCACCCCTCAGGCAGCACGGAGCGCACGTAGTGGTGCGGCCGCACCTCGCGCCCTCCCTCCACGTCCACTTGCCCTCTACACGTGTACAACACTGTACGCACCGAGCAGCTCGTCGCCGGGGCGGTGCACGGCGGCGCGGCCCACGGGCCCCTCGGGCAGCACGGAGCGCACGTAGTGGTGCGGCCGCACCTCGCGCCCTCCCTCCACGTCCACTTGCCCTCTACACGTGTACAACACTGTACGCACCGAGCAGCTCGTCGCCGGGGCGGTGCACGGCGGCGCGGCCCACGGGCCCCTCGGGCAGCACGGAGCGCACGTAGTGGTGCGGCCGCACCTCGCGCCCTCCCTCCACGTCCACTTGCCCTCTACACGTGTACAACACTGTACGCACCGAGCAGCTCGTCGCCGGGGCGGTGCACGGCGGCGCGGCCCACGGGCCCCTCGGGCAGCACGGAGCGCACGTAGTGGTGCGGCCGCACCTCGCGCCCTCCCTCCACGTCCACTTGCCCTCTACACGTGTACAACACTGTACGCACCGAGCAGCTCGTCGCCGGGGCGGTGCACGGCGGCGCGGCCCACGGGCCCCTCGGGCAGCACGGAGCGCACGTAGTGGTGCGGCCGCACCTCGCGCCCTCCCTCCACGTCCACTTGCCCTCTACACGTGTACAACACTGTACGCACCGAGCAGCTCGTCGCCGGGGCGGTGCACGGCGGCGCGGCCCACGGGGCCCTCGGGCAGCACGGAGCGCACGTAGTGGTGCGGCCGCACCTCGCGCCCTCCCTCCACGTCCACTTGCCCTCTACACGTGTACAACACTGTACGCACCGAGCAGCTCGTCGCCGGGGCGGTGCACGGCGGCGCGGCCCACGGGCCCCTCGGGCAGCACGGAGCGCACGTAGTGGTGCGGCCGCACCTCGCGCCCTCCCTCCACGTCCACTTGCCCTCTACACGTGTACAACACTGTACGCACCGAGCAGCTCGTCGCCGGGGCGGTGCACGGCGGCGCGGCCCACGGGCCCCTCGGGCAGCACGGAGCGCACGTAGTGGTGCGGCCGCACCTCGCGCCCTCCCTCCACGTCCACTTGCCCTCTACACGTGTACAACACTGTACGCACCGAGCAGCTCGTCGCCGGGGCGGTGCACGGCGGCGCGGCCCACGGGCCCCTCGGGCAGCACGGAGCGCACGTAGTGGTGCGGCCGCACCTCGCGCCCTCCCTCCACGTCCACTTGCCCTCTACACGTGTACAACACTGTACGCACCGAGCAGCTCGTCGCCGGGGCGGTGCACGGCGGCGCGGCCCACGGGCCCCTCGGGCAGCACGGAGCGCACGTAGTGGTGCGGCCGCACCTCGCGCCCTCCCTCCACGTCCACTTGCCCTCTACACGTGTACAACACTGTACGCACCGAGCAGCTCGTCGCCGGGGCGGTGCACGGCGGCGCGGCCCACGGGCCCCTCGGGCAGCACGGAGCGCACGTAGTGGTGCGGCCGCACCTCGCGCCCTCCCTCCACGTCCACTTGCCCTCTACACGTGTTCAACACTGTACGCACCGAGCAGCTCGTCGCCGGGGCGGTGCACGGCGGCGCGGCCCACGGGCCCCTCGGGCAGCACGGAGCGCACGTAGTGGTGCGGCCGCACCTCGCGCCCTCCCTCCACGTCCACTTGCCCTCTACACGTGTACAACACTGTACGCACCGAGCAGCTCGTCGCCGGGGCGGTGCACGGCGGCGCGGCCCACGGGCCCCTCGGGCAGCACGGAGCGCACGTAGTGGTGCGGCCGCACCTCGCGCCCTCCCTCCACGTCCACTTGCCCTCTACACGTGTACAACACTGTACGCACCGAGCAGCTCGTCGCCGGGGCGGTGCACGGCGGCGCGGCCCACGGGCCCCTCGGGCAGCACGGAGCGCACGTAGTGGTGCGGCCGCACCTCGCGCCCTCCCTCCACGTCCACTTGCCCTCTACACGTGTTCAACACTGTACGCACCGAGCAGCTCGTCGCCGGGGCGGTGCACGGCGGCGCGGCCCACGGGCCCCTCGGGCAGCACGGAGCGCACGTAGTGGTGCGGCCGCACCTCGCGCCCTCCCTCCACGTCCACTTGCCCTCTACACGTGTTCAACACTGTACGCACCGTGCAGCTCGTCGCCGGGGCGGTGCACGGCGGCGCGGCCCACGGGCCCCTCGGGCAGCACGGAGCGCACGTAGTGGTGCGGCCGCACCTCGCGCCCTCCCTCCACGTCCACTTGCCCTCTACACGTGTTCAACACTGTACGCACCGAGCAGCTCGTCGCCGGGGCGGTGCACGGCGGCGCGGCCCACGGGCCCCTCGGGCAGCACGGAGCGCACGTAGTGGTGCGGCCGCACCTCGCGCCCTTCCTCCACGTCCACTTGCCCTCTACACGTGTTCAACACTGTACGCACCGAGCAGCTCGTCGCCGGGGCGGTGCACGGCGGCGCGGCCCACGGGCCCCTCGGGCAGCACGGAGCGCACGTAGTGGTGCGGCCGCACCTCGCGCCCTCCCTCCACGTCCACTTGCCCTCTACACGTGTTCAACACTGTACGCACCGAGCAGCTCGTCGCCGGGGCGGTGCACGGCGGCGCGGCCCACGGGCCCCTCGGGCAGCACGGAGCGCACGTAGTGGTGCGGTCGCACCTCGCGCCCTCCCTCCACGTCCACTTGCCCTCTACACGTGTTCAACACTGTACGCACCGAGCAGCTCGTCGCCGGGGCGGTGCACGGCGGCGCGGCCCACGGGCCCCTCGGGCAGCACGGAGCGCACGTAGTGGTGCGGCCGCACCTCGCGCCCTCCCTCCACGTCCACTTGCCCTCTACACGTGTTCAACACTGTACGCACCGAGCAGCTCGTCGCCGGGGCGGTGCACGGCGGCGCGGCCCACGGGCCCCTCGGGCAGCACGGAGCGCACGTAGTGGTGCGGCCGCACCTCGCGCCCTCCCTCCACGTCCACTTGCCCTCTACACGTGTTCAACACTGTACGCACCGAGCAGCTCGTCGCCGGGGCGGTGCACGGCGGCGCGGCCCACGGGCCCCTCGGGCAGCACGGAGCGCACGTAGTGGTGCGGCCGCACCTCGCGCCCTCCCTCCACGTCCACTTGCCCTCTACACGTGTTCAACACTGTACGCACCGAGCAGCTCGTCGCCGGGGCGGTGCACGGCGGCGCGGCCCACGGGCCCCTCGGGCAGCACGGAGCGCACGTAGTGGTGCGGCCGCACCTCGCGCCCTCCCTCCACGTCCACTTGCCCTCTACACGTGTTCAACACTGTACGCACCGAGCAGCTCGTCGCCGGGGCGGTGCACGGCGGCGCGGCCCACGGGCCCCTCGGGCAGCACGGAGCGCACGTAGTGGTGCGGCCGCACCTCGCGCCCTCCCTCCACGTCCACCGTGCCCTCTAAAGAGATTCCAAGCCCGCCGCCGCCGCGCATCACCACGCCGACCACGATCTCCACGTCTTCGCCTGAAAAGAGAACAAACAGGAAAAGAACATTCAGGGAACAATTCCGAGACGCGTATAATAGATTAATGAAGTAGTTTTTAATAACGTGGCAGATTTTTCTCCTATACTTTTGGCAGAGGAATAAGTATATCAATGGCGTCTTCAGTCTTAAATGCTCTAAGACTGAGGTGGATAGAACGTAATGTTATTAGCCTAAAGTCCATGTTATATGAGTCTGCCCAACGGCGTTCGCACAAGTGACGTTGTACTAATTTGAAAATGGAGCGCAGTTTATCACGCAACGGGGCATGCGGCATGAAGTAGCAAGAAAACAGTCAAGTGTACCTAAAATGGACTGCCATTTCCTTCTGATAGCTTCCTTCTGTTCGTTGGTGCGCGGCATCTCGAAGGCGGGCTGCGCGCGCGCGCCGGCCGGGCTGCGCGGCGGCGACGCCGGCTCCTCCGCGCCGGACTCCACGCTAAAATATTTATATGCACACTATTATATTTCCTATTCGCGGCAATCTTAGAGATAGGACGCGTCACTTCAGTACGTCCTTGGCCTTAAGGCCAGTACACATGACAACGATTTATCGTAGCGATTTGACTGCGCATTCCATTTGTGCAGTTTTATCTAACGTGTTTACGTACATTGGCGCAGTTTTTTTGGTTGGTGCAAGCGATCGGAGGCAGTTACAAAATCTATTAGATAAATCGTCGTCGATCGGTTTTGCACGTGTTTATAGTACCGTGTAGATGGAAGTCGGAGCAATCGTTCAATGAGGGCTATCGCGTATGAATTCGCCGCTAGAGGCGCTAGTGTAGCGTGGGGTCTCCGAAACGTCAAATGTCACTCTTTGTGGTTGCGCTACGCGGGTTAATATCTAATTGGAACAATATGGTGACTATTTTGCAATACCTGAGCTTGATTATGGCAAATATGAGTCAGGGGTCAATGACTGTCAGGGCTTTGAGACAGTTTTGTCTTTCGGAAACTTATTTCCTCCTTTTTTCCGAACAAAACGGGACTGCGCTACAATGCGGTATGTTCGATTTTTTACGGTACGGTTTTAATGTATTGAATACTAGCTTTTTCCCGCGGCTTCGCCCGCGTACTAAGAGTAATTTTTAACCGTCTACAAAAAAGGAGGTTCTCAGTTTGACCTGCATGCAGATATGTATTGGATGTCATTTTCGTAATCGGCACCCCGAGGAACCACAAAGATGAAACCCATATCGATTTTTAAGAAAAATAAATGTCCGCCATCTTGGATTTGAAAATGGATGTCATTTTTGTAATTTGCACCCCGAGGAACCTCGAAGATGACACCCATATTGAATTTTAAGAAAAATAAATGTCCGCCATCTTTAACTTGAAAATGAATGTCATTTTCGTAATCCGCACCCCGAGGAATCTCGAAAATGACACCCATATCGATTTTTAAGAAAAGGAAAAATTTGCTCCTTGCTCAAACTTGGAACCCTCTTTTCACCCCTTAACGGGAGCAATTTCGAAAAACGCTGAAACATGTTTTGTTATACTTAAACAAAGAGTCTATATACGAAGTTTTAAATCTCTCACTTCAAAAAAGGTTTGCTCTCCGTACAAACTTGGAACCCTCTTTTGAACCCTTTAGGGGAGCAATTTCAAAAAACGCTTAAATATGTTTTGTTGTATTTAAACATAGAGTCTATGTACGAAGTTTTAAATCTCTCACTTCAAAAAAGATTTGCTCTCCGTACAAACTTGGAACCCCCTTTTGAACCCTTTAGGGGAGCAATTTCGAAAAACGCTTAAATATGTTTTGTTGTATTTAAACATAGAGTCTATGTACGAAGTTTTAAATCTCTCACTTCAAAAAAGATTTTCTCCCCGTACATACTTGAAACCCCCTTTTCACCCTTTTAGGGGAGCAATTGCGAAAGACGCTTATATATATTTTGTTGTATTTAAACAGAGAGTCTATATACAAAGTTTCATATCTCTCACTTTAATAAATACGGTTTTTCATACAAACTTTGGACCCCCAGTCAGTCAGTTTCTTCTTTTATATATTTAGATGATTTAAATGTAAACTTTGTTCTCATGACCATAACATGACCTTATTCGACAGTGGCACCAACTGGTGAGCACAAAGTCCACAAAGACGATAGTCCCCATTGAGCAATTTACTATTAAAGAAATGTTTCGTATTAATGGCAACCCAGTGGTAGATTTGATGGAATATGATTACGGTTCAGGGTACATACATACTACTTAGGTACTACATAAAATTATTACATTACATTTTAATTTTCTTGCTAAAGGACTTTTACCTCGTTCACAAAAGAAGTCCTTACAAAGTGCATCGTCGCCTTCCATCGTGGATGACATGTTTCTCGTCCGAATTTCAGCGGAAAACTGAGAATCGACATATCTTAGACACATAGACACACTATGGATGTTCGATAAACTGCAAATACGGACTGCGCAATAAAATCGCTAGGATAAATCTTTGTCGTGTGTACCAGCTTTTAGAGTCGTAACAGTGTTTGTGCTCACTTGTGCAGCGTCGTCATCTGTATGTCGTGGTGCGCGGGCTCCGGGCGGTGCATGTGCAGGAAGGGGTTGTGGGCGACGGTTGCGGCCGCGCTCTCACCCGCCGCTATCGCCTGCTGGAGCTGCTCATATTTGGGACCGCGTAGGTATCTGCAACATCATAGTAATATTGCATTACTATAGTGCGAGGACTCGACGAGATTTCTTGTCCAAAACAGAAAAGTAGCTTGCTGTAGGTTTCAGTTGAAAAGGTTTCTATATCATTATATTTCGTATGATACCGAATCTTACCTTAGGAGTTCTTTCAGCGATCTAAAAAATGGCTATCAACTCGTGATAGATGCTTTATCTTGCCGCTTATCACGCGATAAACGAAACCATCTCAAACCCAACAAAACGTGTGTGTAGCGCTAACCTCTCGAGCTCCAGCGTGACCAGGTTCCCGCTCTGCTTGAGCGCGTCGACGGCGCGCTGGTTGGACTTGCCGGCGAGCGAGGCGCCGTCCACGGCCACGATGCGGTCGTTGACCCGCACGCGCCCGCTCAGCGCTGCCGCACTGCCCGCCGACACTGACTTCACGAATATGCCCGAAAGCTCCTCTTTCTCGCATACGTAGCCTGCCCGAAAGCATTGACTAAATTATAGTACAACCACAGTATTGGTTAACGCAGAAAGGAATCCATACTAATAGATATTATAAATGCGAAAGTGTGTTCGCGGGGAATGAAATAGGACACTTTATCTCAGGCAGTGGGAGTTCGTACGGGAAAAAACGATGACTAGGTAAGCGCCTGATATAAAAAAAATAGCAATTAAATTCTATCTTGATGAACGAGTTGTACGCAGACGAAGTCGCGGGCAAAAGCTAGTCTAATATTAATTATTTATTTATCTATTATCTTTAAAAGAGGAAATCTTGTATATTTATTTATTTCGGGTGTCTCTGAAACGGCTCAAAACGTTTTGGATGAAATTTGATATTCTGGTGTTCGGGCGCGAACAATCGATATAGCTAGGTTTCATTCCCGGGAAAACACCGAGCTAAGATTTCTCCCTGGTACTGGGTTTTTTAATAAACGTACCTGCTATGGTTATGCCCAGTCCGTTTTCATCCTTCTTTAGTTGCACTGTAAATCTATCGACTTCTGGTGATTCCGCATCTGCAAAAATGTTTTCAGGATGCCGTTAAATCAGTGATACTACAGGGTGAAATGATATTGACCGTTCAAATACATGATATTTGCTTCTGAGTCTTGGATGTTTTCTATGTATTTAAGTATCTATTTATCTATATAACTATGTATATCGTCACTTGGTACCCATAGTACAAGATTTGCTTAGTTTGAGACTAGGTTGATTTCTGAAGATTGTCCAAAAATATTTATTATTATTTATTTATTAAATTTTCACAGTGGAGTCCTTGGCGAAAAATAAAAATACCTGTTTTTTCTTTCAGTACTAAAATATATAGACACGGCAGCTGAAAGATATCCTAAACAACTATGCATTCGTAGATACCGCGGTAGCGGGCTGTGTGGGAGGCGGGAATAACGTTCGCTCCGCCCCCACGTTGAGTCGCCGAAACAAACATATGCGTCGAAAAACCGATTTTTAACGAAATCTAGTAAAAAAAGCATAAATTGCTGATTTTCTTTCATCATACGTTCTCTGAGGAATACCCGCATCATATGATAGTACTGCTGATTCGTAAACATTGATATGTGTTACGTACGTCTTTACGAGAGATGCAACACGTAAGTGCAAGACACTTCATGCGAAGATTCGCGTGCGACTCTTTGCATTGGCCGAGATAAGATAGGAGAGCGCGCCCTGCGCACCTCCCCCCGCACCGCTAACCCCGAGCGTCACTCAGCTCCCGATTATTCACATATTATTAATTATTTATTCGGAGAGTACATTTTTATTGTGAAAACTTTACATATGGTTATTTTTCCGAACTGGCATCTTTTATTGATACCTAATGCCTGGGAAAAAAGTGAACGGTCAATAAAATTTCAGCCTGTATAATCCTGTTCATGAATATAACATGAATCATAATTCATAATAAAACTATTGAAATTAGCCATCAAACAACAAAGTGCAACTAGTATGGATACCGGGCCCCAAGAGGGCTTTATCGGCAACGAAAAAGCAGATGAGCTTGCAAGCAAAAAAAAACAAGCGTTCATTCATCCGGCGCGGCGGTCCTGCATAATACTCTATTAATCTTAGGTCTCGGTAATACTCGTTTCCGGTCATTGGTCTAGTCAATCAGATAACTTTTTTTAAACAATTTTAGATTTTTTAGTATATGATAACCCTTTAACCTGTCTAATATGCAATTTTAATGTTTTAAATATAATAGAAGTCCAGTTTTAATGCCAAATGCTTTATTAAATGAATGAGTAAACTGATTGAACATAAAACCCTTTTGTTGGATGTTTGGATTGGACCAACAGTAAATTAAAAAAAAAAATGGAAAAGTATAAAGCACTAGTGCGCGAAATTCAGCTTTGCGCACGATATACAGCTACATAAAGTACCACTTTTTAAGCAACTGTATTAAAAAACTGTTTTGTAGGTCCGGAACCGTTCGTGGGACTCTCCCAGAGTACCATAACATTAGCCTTGAAAGAGTACGCCAAAACACTAAAGCTCTTCATGGAAGGAGTGGACCCAGGCTGGACCAAAGAAATTTTGAAGTACAGCAGGAAGCAACTCAGGATCATAACTGGGGTGTTCACAGGTCACTTCGGGGTCAAAGGACTCTTGGCCAAATTGGGACTATCGGACAACACAGAACGTAAAATGTGTCGCGAGACAATGGAAGACTTATTGTGTGTATGTCACGCACTTGCCAGACAGAGAATGAATGGCTACACCGAACCAAAGGAATTCAGAGTACTCCCGCTGAGCTCATCATCCGGTTTATGGAAATGGTGGAGAGCAGCTTGGAGTAGGCATAAAGGAAGGTGCAATTGCAAAAAGAAAAAAAAATCCCATTGGGTCGAAGTGCATCCGCAAGGGCCTTCATCTAGATAAGAAAAGATAAGAAATTAGCTTTAGCGGTAACACAATATCAGCCAATTCGACCCAATAGAATTTTCCAAACTTTCGACGTTACACGCTTCCAACTCGTTTATAGACGAACCAGTTGGAAATGCAGAATCCGTGTAACGTCACATTTCTATTAAAGCAATTTAAACTTTTGGCAAAGGACCTAGAGTTAATAATCCGGTAAAATATTAACGCACATGCAGTCTTTATTTATGAAGTGTAAGATCATTTATGACGGACGGTAATGAGGTAGCAATAACGCGCAATAGGACAATGAATTGGCCGCAAGCATTTGCCAAATATTATACTTATCTGTTCGCGCTAGCCTGGCGCGCATGCCTGGGCGGCCATGGGGAAATAATGTCTTGTGTCTCGTACAGTCACCAACAAAAGTGGCTACGCAGACGAAGAGCTAAGGATGCGACACAACGTACCTGCCTCAGGGGGTGGAGTCACCGCGCTATCGAACACGAATCGTGAAGCGGGCGCGTGGTGCACTGGCTGCGTGTGGAACACCTGCTCGAAGCCGGTTTCTAACAAGTATCGGTCCAGTGCCTCTGGATCCGATAGGAGTCTGCAAACAGAGAAGCAGCTAGTAATTTCAATTACGTTTTATCATAGAGTAGTGAGCGCGAGCAATTTCATACGAGTACATTGCTCCGCACCACGCAACTATAATGGCGCTTGAATGAGAGTACCGTAGCAGTTAAGTGATACGTTACTTTAGAATTATGGCCATATTATTATATATTAGTACGACTTGTTAGCTCGAAAATATGTGAAATACGGTCTGGCAGAAAGAATATCCTCGCGTACTTGTAAAAGTACAAATACAACAAAATTATTCCAGTAGTTCCGTATACAGATGTGTAATTGTGTATACGGAACCAATAATATAACCTTAGTTACAACCCTATTAAATCAGGAAAATCTCAACAACATGGTGTAGAAATTAAACGCCATGGGTACAGCGCCATCTATCGGCGAATTTTGTTATAATTTGAGCTACTTTCGGTTTTTCAAGGATAAGTCTTTATCACGTGAACCGATTTAATTTTTTTTCGTTATTTGAAAGAAGGTACTTTCAGCATAATCCCGTAGGATTTTATAAAACGAAAATAGATGCAAAGGTAATTAAATTACAAACTTAGTATATAAATGTTTTTTGATGATAAAAAAAGAAAAATTAGATAGAGAGAGCTATTTTTCTTATATTATTTTTTTTGTAATAATTTCATATTGTTTCCTCGGTAAACTTCGGAAATAAGGGGGGAACGGTATTATTTACATTTTCCCTCATAAAACAAAAATGAGACAACGTAAAAAAAAATTCTTCAGAATGTGCAACCCAAGCCCTTTCATATGACACTACACTAGTCTTTCAAGTTGTGAACCACATATTATCTGACATTTTTCAAAGAAAAAAAGTCATGTTCAATGTATTCCTTCTTTATAGCTGTTCCAAATTTCAAATCGATAGCATAAGTAGTTCTTGAGATATTTAGCGATGTGACAGACAGACAAAGTGAAACCATAAGGGTTCCTTTTTTACCATTTTGTTATGGAACTCTAAAAATCACAAAAATCAATCGTGAGCTACGAGGACCGCGTTTGAGACTTAATAAAGAATATGAATTGCATTATGGATAGCCGTCAACATACCCTATAGATCCTTGCAAACCCAGAGCTGCGCAACGCAGTATCCCAGATAGCCTAAAACCTCTATATTCCTTTCTTAGTATAATGAAATGAAATGCAGTGGGGTTCCCACATCACCGCTATAGGAAGTAGGTTGAGCTCTGCTGCTTTTGCAGTCAGGCGAATAAGGCAGCTTACCAATGTGGCAACGGCTCGGTTAGTTTACTTCGCTTATTTTAATAGTATAATTAGTTACGGTCTTATCTTATGGGGATCAGCTGCTGATATCGAAACTGTATTTATATTGCAAAAAAGGGCTATACGAGCAATTTATAACTTGGGGTCGCGTGAGTCATTGAGAGAAATATTTAAGGAGATAGATATCCTAACCCTGCCGTCGCTGTACATATTTGAAATAATCATGTATGTTAGGAAGAATTTATACAATTTCCCAACGAATATTGATAAGTTAATGACTACAAGAAACACTGGGAAAATCAAAATAACTTTTTATAGACTAGTGAAGACGAAAAAGTCGTTTTTGGGAAATTGTATAAAATTCTACAATAAAATTCCAAGACACATTACTGAACTTACGGATTCTAAATTTAAGTCTGTCGTAAACAGACACTTATTTCAAAAGCATATTATAAGATAAACAATTATATCATGGATAGGGATGATTGGCAGTGATAGCGTCCCGCACAAGTAATCTAACACACAAATATTTTGTCCTTAATATTAACAAATATGTATGTATGTTTATATTGTAGCATTTGAATTCTGTAGTATTATGATACTGTTATTTTATATACATTGTATATTGTTTTACCTCGCCGAGTTTCTTACGCCGGTTCTTCTCGAGGCAGAGGTTTGTTTTATGAATCGGTGGTAGTTTTTTTGACATTCATAAGTGCATGTAACATGCCTAAA
This sequence comes from Epiblema foenella, assembly GCA_963556455.1. Lineage (NCBI taxonomy): Eukaryota > Metazoa > Arthropoda > Insecta > Lepidoptera > Tortricidae > Epiblema > Epiblema foenella. Next base: position 16,129,319 of record OY747102.1, read on the forward strand.
TTGAAGAATAAATGATTTCATTTCATAGTAGAAGCCGGACTGTAGCTCCTACGAGTTGTCTCCAATAGCTTTCTACAACTTACCCAATAATTAATTATTACTATTTACTTTAATAAGAATGACATGTATTATTGATAATATAATAAATGACTATGACTATGACAGCCACCACCAGCCGCACGCGCGAGCCCGACGCGCGCAGCACGCCCGCCACTCTCTCGGAGCCCATCTCCAGCAGAGCCTGTACTACACACGTGCGCACCTGGCGGGCACGAGCGGCGCGGCGGCAGGCGGCGCGAGCGCCGGGTCGACGGCGCGCGCCACCACCAGCCGCACGCGCGAGCCCGATGTAATAAAACAAGCACGTCCTCAGTTAACGCCATTTAATGCCGAACAACAGATCTACCTACATACCATATTTATCAATACCAAGGTGTACCCACATTACACTCCTCTACACTAAACTTATACTAATACTTAAATACTAACACTCTAATTACGATAACATTGTGCTATATTTTATAGTTGGGTTTATCTAACCGACATTGACGAACTGGCCGAGCTCGGGGGGGTGTAGATGCACGGGGGGAAACAAACTGCCACTCCGGTGAAGCCGGAGAGGCGCTGTCGACCCGGGCCGGCTCCGCCGCGCCGCGCGGCGCGCCATCCGCGCCCGCCGACGGCTCCGCCCGACCTCTCACCGGTGTTACCGGTGTGTCAACCGGTGCTGGAAGGTCCGCTTGGGAATCTATGCTAGAAGGCTCCATTGCTGTAGTAGCAACTGCGAGAGACAGTCTATTGTTAACTGAGCGTTTACGTAATTGATCGATATGCCTATGTATAGTATCACCATCTTCACCCAATACCTTAAAATTGCTGGGCCCTAAGACGTCCACTACTCGACCCGGGAACCATTTTTCCCCCTTTAAATATTTCCTATACCAAACCTGGTCATCGGCGCTTACACTTCTATTCACTCCGCCCACAGCTTCCTGCTGCCGCTGCTGCGCGCGTCGTACTTGTCCCTCCCTATCCGGTTTGATAGTATCTAGTCGAGTGCGTAACCGTCTACCTAGTAGCAACATCGCCGGGGATTCTCCTGTTGTGGAGTGTTCTACGTTCCGGTGATGTATCAAAAAAGCCCATAACGCGCGGTCAACGTTCCGTTTTTCCTGTAAAGCCTTTTTAATCACCCTTTTTAAGGTCTTTACCGCGTTTTCCGCTAACCCGTTCGATGCCGGATGATACGGTGCCGTGAATATATGTTCGATACCACAATACTTAGTAAAATCCTCTAATTCCTTCGAAGAAAATTGAGCTCCGTTATCGGTAACTATCTGTTTAGGGAGTCCCCATCTGCTAAACAATTCACATAATTTGTCTATTAACCCCCCTGCTGAAACACTAGCAACATTAAAAACCTCGATCCACTTGGACATTGCATCTACGACGACTAAATACGTTTTGCCTGCAATTGGGCCCATATAGTCCAAGTGGATGCGTGACCAGGGGCGGTGAGGCCAGGTCCACAGGCGCGGGGCCTGCCGCGGCGGCGCGTCCGCCTGCGCCGCGCACACCGCGCAGGCGCGGCACACGCGCTCCACGGCCTCGTCGACCCCTGGCCACCATACGTAACTGCGGGCGAGTGCCTTCGACTTAGTTATCCCCATGTGGGGCTCATGAATCATGATTAATATTTTGTCCCTACACTTCTCCGGGACTACTAGCCTGGGGCCCCACATGACACATCCTAGTTCCTCGTACAACTCATTTTGTCTATTGAATAATGGTTGTAAATTCGAAATTTCACATAACGCTGGCCAGCCATCCCTAATGTAACTTAAAACTTTCGACAGCAACGGATCGCGCGCGGTTTCTCTTTTTATCTCATTGTAATCTAACAACAACGCTTGCTGCACAAAGTGCAAGTGGGTTTGTTCTGGCACTACTACTCTAGCCTTAACGTTGCTACTGACCGGCAACCGCGAAAACCCATCTGCCCCGTTGTTATCAGTACGCACGTATTCTATGTCAAACGAGTAGGCCGATAAAATAATCGCCCATCGCTGCATGCGACTAGCTACCATAGTAGGTATCCCGGTATTCGGTCCGAAAATTGACACTAAAGGTTTGTGATCGGTTCGCAAGGTAAAATGTCGACCGTACAAATATTGGTGAAATTTATTTATACAAAATATGATTGCTAGTGCCTCGCGATGTATTTGTGAATAGTTTCGCTCCGCGTCGTTGAGCGTACGCGACACATAGGCGATGGGCCGCTCGCGACCGTCCGCGCCGGCCTGAGTCAGCACGCCGGCCACTCCGCGAGAGCTGGCGTCACACGTCACGAACAGCTGTTTTTTAGGGTCATAATGTGCGAGTACCTCCGCGCTGGATAATATTGTTTTTATCTCCGTGAATGCTCGTTCGCACGCTGGCGACCAATGCCACTTTTTCTCTTTTTTTAAGAGCTCGTATAAAGGAACTAGCCTATCACTCATATTCTTAATGAACTTCCCATAAAAATTAATGATTCCTAAGAACGAGCGGAGTTCCGTAACGTTGCCCGGCCTAGGTACCCGGACTATGGCGTCGACCTTGGCAGGGTCAGTTTTTATACCATTCTTGCTAATTATATACCCTAAATAATGTACTTCGTCAACTAAAAATACACATTTACTACTTTTCAGCTTTAAACCCGACTTATGAAGCCGGCTGAACACCGCCTCAAGAGCCGCTATATGCTCTTGTTTAGTTTTACCCCCTATGATGACGTCGTCCAAAAATATTTCGACATTAGAGATACCTTTCAGCAAGTTACACATTATTCGCTGAAAAATTCCTGGGCTAGACCCCAACCCATATACTAAACGGTTATACCTATATAAACCCCGGTGCGTATTTATGACCGTGTATTTTTTTGAATCGTCCAGTTCGATCTGGTTATAAGCTTGTGATAGATCTATTTTTGAAAAGTAACACGCACCACTAAGGTTCACCATAAGATCATCAATCTTAGGCAAGGGATATCGATCAATTAGCAGAGCCGGATTTAATGTAGCCTTATAATCAGCACATATTCTCAAGGAACCATCAGCTTTATTTACCGGCACCAGCGGTGAGGCCCAGTCGGAGCAGTCGACGGGCTCGATGACGTTGTCGCGCAGCATGGCGTCCAGCGCCGCGTCCACGCGCTCGCGCAGCGCGTACGGGAGCGGGCGCGCTCGGTGGAACACCGGCGAAGCCCCCTCGCGCACGCGCAGCGTAGCCTTCCCGCCGTTGAACCGCCCGAGCCCGCCGCTGAATAATTCTTTATATCTGCAAAGCAAGTCATTTATTTCGTCAGAAACATTAACTCGTTCACTTTTTATGTTATAACAATCGCTAAACCTGGGAATTTTAATGTTCAATTCTGTCAACCACTGCCTACCTAACAGCGAAGTAGTACCACCGTTGATAACAAACAGTTCCAAACTTTTAGCGGATTTTCCATAACTAACTCTCGGTTTAATTACGCCCAGCGGCTTGACCTTTGAACCGTTATAAAATCGTAATGATAATTCGCTAGTTTCGAGTGGACAATGACTTAAATATTTCTTATATGTTTCACTGTTTATACACGACACCGCCGTACCGGTATCGATCTCCATATGTAATACGTGATTTTCTATAGTAATCGGTACACTCACCGCCCCGTAATCGTTCAAGCATAAGTGATGAAAGTCCTCCTCCATTAATGTGTCGTCTCGATCCGAGTCCTCTGATGTTTGTGTTTGCCCATAATGTAGCCTCCCTGAGGCCGTACCGCCGCCGCGAACATTGTCAGCTCGACCCGAGCATACTCGGCGCAGATGCCCTCTGCGATGGCACAAACTGCAGACGTAGCCGCGGAAACGACAATTGACGTAGTCGTGATCCGTCGCTCCACAGCCTGCACAGTTACGCCTGTCTTCGGTGCCGCCGGACCGACCGGCGGCGCGTGAGCCCGGCGCTCCTCCCCGCGCCGACCCGCCCGCGCTCCTGCTCCGCCAGCTGCCTGTGCTCCTCGAACCCCGCGCCTGGTGCCGATATGCACCTGCTGGCGCCAAGGAATGAACCTCAGCTGCCGCCGGCCCCGCACCGTTCGCCCCGGTGCCCGGCGGTGGTTCGACTGCTGCCGCATCCCGTTCCGCAGCCTCCAAAGAGTTCGCGATCTTGACTGCATTGGCATATGTTAGCGTATCATCCTCCGCGAACAAACGCTGCCGTATGATGTCACTCCGCAATCCGCATACAAATTGGTCACGTAAGTTTTCATTAAGCTTGGTATCAAATTTGCAATTCCTCGCGAGCTTCTTTAATTCCGCGACATAAGCAGCAATACCTTCGCCTTTATTCTGTCGACGCTGTCTAAAACGATATCTTTCGGCTAACACCGACGGCGCCGGTTGCAGGTGGTTACGTAACAATTCCACGGCATCTTTGTAAGTAGTCTCCGACGGCTTTTTGGGACTAGACAGGTTTGCTAGCAGTTCGTATGCCTCGTCCCCCATTGCAGCTATTAAAGTTGGCAACTTTAAATCTTCTTTTACGTCGTTCACTAAAAAATACATCTCTAATCTGTCCACGTATGACGACCACGCTCCGCCCGCCACATCGAACTCGCCAATCTTCCCGGTCGACATAGTTTATGTTAACAAATTATTCCCGCGTAAGCACTAGCACTTGCTATATTCGATTACACGAATTTTATTGCCACTTTTGTTTTTATCCCAACTCGTTAGCCACTGTAATAAAACAAGCACGTCCTCAGTTAACGCCATTTAATGCCGAACAACAGATCTACCTACATACCATATTTATCAATACCAAGGTGTACCCACATTACACCCGACGCGCGCAGCACGCCCGCCACTCTCTCGGAGCCCATCTCCAGCAGAGCCTGTACTACACACGTGCGCACCTGGCGGGCACGAGCGGCGCGGCGGCAGGCGGCGCGAGCGCCGGGTCGACGGCGCGCGCCACCACCAGCCGCACGCGCGAGCCCGACGCGCGCAGCACGCCCGCCACTCTCCCGGAGCCCATCTCCAGCAGAGCCTGTACTACACACGTGCGCACCTGGCGGGCACGAGCGGCGCGGCGGCAGGCGGCGCGAGCGCCGGGTCGACGGCGCGCGCCACCACCAGCCGCACGCGCGAGCCCGACGCGCGCAGCACGCCCGCCACTCTCTCGGAGCCCATCTCCAGCAGAGCCTGTACTACACACGTGCGCACCTGGCGGGCACGAGCGGCGCGGCGGCAGGCGGCGCGAGCGCCGGGTCGACGGCGCGCGCCACCACCAGCCGCACGCGCGAGCCCGACGCGCGCAGCACGCCCGCCACTCTCCCGGAGCCCATCTCCAGCAGAGCCTGTACTACACACGTGCGCACCTGGCGGGCACGAGCGGCGCGGCGGCAGGCGGCGCGAGCGCCGGGTCGACGGCGCGCGCCACCACCAGCCGCACGCGCGAGCCCGACGCGCGCAGCACGCCCGCCACTCTCCCGGAGCCCATCTCCAGCAGAGCCTGTACTACACACGTGCGCACCTGGCGGGCACGAGCGGCGCGGCGGCAGGCGGCGCGAGCGCCGGGTCGACGGCGCGCGCCACCACCAGCCGCACGCGCGAGCCCGACGCGCGCAGCACGCCCGCCACTCTCCCGGAGCCCATCTCCAGCAGAGCCTGTACTACACACGTGCGCACCTGGCGGGCACGAGCGGCGCGGCGGCAGGCGGCGCGAGCGCCGGGTCGACGGCGCGCGCCACCACCAGCCGCACGCGCGAGCCCGACGCGCGCAGCACGCTCGCCACTCTCTCGGAGCCCATCTCCAGCAGAGCCTGTACTACACACGTGCGCACCTGGCGGGCACGAGCGGCGCGGCGGCAGGCGGCGCGAGCGCCGGGTCGACGGCGCGCGCCACCACCAGCCGCACGCGCGAGCCCGACGCGCGCAGCACGCCCGCGACTTGCTCGGAGCCCATCTCCACCAGGTGAGCCTGCAAAACATTAATTTAATTTATTAAGAAACAAACAGTCTCATATGCTTGCATTTGACACAGTAAAAGGTATTAAATTGTAGACTTACAGTTACTATCCATACTTATTATTATGAATGCGAAAGAGAGTATGTCTGTCTGTGACCTCTTCACGCTTAAGCCGCTGAACCAATTCAGATTATTTATTTATGGAGATAATTTAAGTCCCGAGGTAGGACATAGGCTACGGTTTATCCGTAATCATCCTTTAAGGGGGTGGAAGTTTGTATGGAAGAGTGATGTCTAAGTAAGCCTAAGATAAAAAATAGCAATAAAATTCTATCGCAATGAACGAGTTCTACGCAGACGAAGTCGCGGGCAAAGACTAGTATTATATAACGAAGAGTACAACTGTATCTTACATGTGGGTCCCGGTACGACAAATCGGTTGCAGTACATAACCGCAATACCTTAGTTACTCGTGATCACCATAATCACGAAGACAAGAATGGTTTGTGGGGTTTGTACAAGATTTTCTTTAAACTTTGGTTAGTTACAATGCCACACACTCACATCTCCTATTTGCAGAATGTGGTCTCCAGACTTGAGGCGTCCGTCGCGGTCTGCGACTCCACCCGCTAAGATGGTCTTGACAATCACACCACTAGTTCTTGCCCCGATTATGCCTTTAACAAAAAAACATGTTCCTACATTTCGGATCCAAAACATACCTCTCCTCTTTTAAGATCATAAATGACATCTTCAAACATATCATCAAAAATATTATAATAAACTGAATAATCTCTGACCACCATGTAATGAAGCCAATAAAATCGACTAGCAAAGTAATAATGCGCGAAATGTATGAGTGTATTAAGAATTAAGACTACTGTTTTACTTGCTAGACTCGGCGAATACCCACCAGAGATGAGCGAGCTGTTTGACCTTGCCCTCGCCAGCTTGACAGATCGATGTCAAATACACACTCTCGAACATCTCCGGTGGATCCGCACCCTAAAGCCAGATTTACATTGTTAAGTTGATATTTACCAAATCCAAGGCCAGTGCCGTCGTTAACGAGGTTTATGACTTCTACCTGCGCCCAGTCTCCAGCCACGATGTTTGGAGAAGCCGAGGCCAGGGAGTCGTCGTTTCGCGACATTTCGAGGATACCGTGGCTCTGGAAAAGTCACTTGGTAATAATCGGGATAGTGATTTGTAGCGTAATGTCTCGCCATCCACAAGTACAGTTGTATGTGGTGCGCGAGCGAGCACATATAGTACCTGTTTAGGCGACATGTTGGAGTCGATGGACGCTGAATCCAGCCCCATCACGCGTTCGTTGTCGGAGCTGGAGCCGAACTCGAGGCAGTGCGGTGGGGACACCTGCGGCACGCGCTGCTCTTCCTCGCCCTCAGCCCCATATAGGTTACGGGTTTGGAGCGCGAGCTCACCTGTACAGTCAAAACAGAAAATAATATTGATCTAGACTAAGGGCCAAACATTATGCGAACATGGCCCTAATGAACATTATCGTACAGATATTGTCGTCGCTTTGGTAACATACATATAGTTATGACTTTGACTGTACATACAACAGGTTATGTTAGCCAGGGTGTGGCCCGCAACAAGAATTAAAGGTCCAGCGAGAAGGTTTACCAACATATGACACTATTCTTTCACTTTTAATCTTATTGCTACAGTGGCTTTGGTATCTATATAATTAATTACTCAAGATATAATAGCAAACAGAATTGTTCAAAACACTAATACATCTGCACAGTATACACTTATTACCTGCTGCAGTGATATCAAAGTCGCCAGGCAGTATAGATGGATGATGAGTCACTTGAGTCGCCAACATCCCCACGGAGTCTTGAAGTGTGGCGATGCTCTTCAGTATAGGGCTCTCAAGTAAACTTATCAACATGTTCAAGTCATCATTGGTAGCAGCCTAAAAAACAATAAGTTAAACTTATTTCCAATATTTAATTGGTAGTCACATAATATATTTGATGACCAGGTGATATTCGATCAATTTAATAATAATACTTTACAGGTCAGTTTTATAATACTAATGAATGAATGTCAGGCAAAATAACCATTGTTATTGTGATAACATAAACATAATACACATAAATATTGACGACCGGTTTAGCCTAGTGGGTAGTGCACCTGCCTGTGAAGCTGATGGTCCTGGGTTCGAATCCCGGTCAGGGCAAATATTTGTGTGATGAGCATGAATATTTGTTTCTGAGTCTTGGATGTTTTCTATGTATTTAAGTATTTATATCTATTAAATAGCTGTCGTCTGGTACCCATAACACAAGCCTTCTTGAGCTTACTGTGGGGCTAGTTCGATTTGTGTAAGATTGTCCTCTAATATTTATTTTATTTATTTATTTATAATACATACACAGTCACATTATTATTATAATTTTTACAGTATCATCTTAATATGTGCTAGTGATGAGGCATTAATTTTAAGGAGATTTTAAAAAATCGTCGACCATGTAATTGAGATCAGTTTGGTTTCTAATTTGCTTGTAGATGATCAATCTCTAGATAGCTTGAATATAATTTACAAGAACAACTTTGTTGTGCTTCAATAAGGGGTTAGTCAGTCGTCACAGCCAGAGAACAAAGCAAGTGTCTGCAATTCCTTTGCATTAAAAAAGTTGCAATGAAACATAAAAGACTTTGACGGATGGCAGCAGATAGATTTTGTATGGTATGAAGTACTAGAACATGTGTAAGATGAATTCATTTTATACCTCCATGGATTTCTTACCTTAAGTTTCGGATCATCACTCTGATCCACAGCAGCTTTAACACTTTCCAATTGTTGAAGAGCATTGGATAGACTTACACTAAGATGCATATTGAATGCTTTGACTGCAATACATAACTAAGTATTACTTCAATGAATTAGGGGGTTAATACAAATATGTCTTTTATCATGTACAGTTACTTACTTATGAGTCACGTAAACACTAAAATAATGTTTAGATTTTTAACTTTTGGATAGGTAGTTGTAAGTGTGTAAGCCAACCCGTCTATACCAGCGACAACCAAATTATATTCAATACAAATAAGAGAAAATCATAATATGTGGAAATGCAATATATACTCTAATTACAACACAAGCAATTTAAAAGATTTTGCAATGTAAAATTTGGGTATTAGCATCTGCCAAAGAGAATTATAATCACTACATGCATCTGCACAACACAATGGCTCTCTTCTCTTTAAATTTGTTTGACATTGACAGTCACTCGGGTGAGTGCATATAGCCGCATACCAAGCAAATAAAAGACCAACCAACACGTTCTGCAAGCTACAGCCACAGAATAATTAATGGTCAGCGTAGAAAGACGATCAAATAGCAGGCGGATTAGCGAATCACCAAGGGGGATGGACTTATGATAAGTAGCAGGCTCGCGCAACTAGGAACAAAATTTACAAAATATCACTTTTGTATGGAATTTGGCCAAAAAATAATGGCGGATACTGCTATCTCGCTCCCTCAGTTAATCCATCTCAGTCACATGTCAATGTCACCTCTGATCACTTCCGTTCAACTTGAGTGATCGCCATATTGTTTCTTTGTTGATCAGTTCGTAGTGTGTTGTTATTTTGGTATTTATAAATGGTAGAAACCTTAATTTAAAGAGAAAAAGCATGTAGTAAGAAGGCAGTGTGTTTTTCAACATGCCACGGACTATTTCAGGCTTTAGGGTATGTGTCATTTGTGGTTTTCGTGCCGGTCGAAAAGATGACGAGAAAAGGAAATTAATGGCAAGATTTCCTTTAGATCACGACCGGTAAGCAATTAATTGGAGATTAGCTATTAATATGTACCACAGCAAGTTACGTAAGTTTAGTGATAGAATTAGGAATGAAGCTATCCGTAGCAGAACTGGGGTCACCGACATAGCCTTCAAAATTGCGAGACTTAAGTGGCAGTGGGCAGGGCACATTGCTCGCAGGACTGACGGTCGATGGGGCCAGAAACTACTTGAGTGGCGTCCACGCACCGGAAGACGAGCTGTCGGTAGGCCTCCGACAAGGTGGAGTGATGACCTGGTGAAGGTCGCGGGAATCCGGTGGAAACGAACGGCACAGGACCGGTCTAAATGGCGAGCCTTGGGGGAGGCCTATGTTCAGCAGTGGACGTCTTTCGGCTGAAATGATGATGATGATGATGATGACAGCAAGTTACATGTATGAAAAATAAGAAGCGTTATTTGCAATTTAGTTTTATTCGTATACTATACATACTAGTGTTGGCTGTAACATATCGATAACTAGCTTATCATATAGAACTCTGGTATTTTTCAGTTGCAGACAGTGGGTGAAAGTGATTGGCAATGAAGACCTAGCATACGTTCCGATTGAGAAGTTGAACGAATTAAAATTTGTTTGTGGTGACCACTTTCAACCCAAAGATTTTAACCGAAAGAAAAGTCGTCTAAAAAGATGGTTAATATAAAGCAACACAACTTTATTTTATTTTATTTATTTTTAGCCCTACCCACTGCGGAATAAGCGCATGGATGTCGTAGTGTAGTCGTCATAACCTAACCAGTTGAGAATGGATTCAAACCCCAATTGTCAATAAAAGAGCATCCATTATCAATGTGAGGTGTTTTTGGCAAAATTCGATCCCCTCCCGCCAAAAACATCTCACGTAAATAATGGACGCACTCTAACTGGGATTTTTATAAAAATGGAACCCACGACGTCACTAGTCATCGTTTATCGATATCGATATCGTTAACGTACTACATCAAAGTTACATCCCTATCGCGCTGTTATGTTGGCATTACCTATTTCCTTTATTTTATTTTATTGTGGTGTACCACAATAATAGGGGCCGATAATAGGGGCTACCGAGAAATGAAAACGAACGAAGTTCGAATATCTCCCTCTCTGCCGCACGAATTAGCAAGTGCGACAGAGAGGGAGATATTCGAACTTCGTTCGTTCTCGGTCGCGGTAGCGCTTCAGAATGTTTGGCCAAACTCTACGTCAATGTCATGCAATGACAATGTCACTGTCATCCAAAACTTAGTTCGAAGTCCCGTCTCTTAGAACGTAATAGTTATATTCTCTTTGGCCCATAGATTGAAACCGTTCTGAGTCTTAAATTTTTCGGGTGTTTTTTGATTTCAATCGCTTCTCGCACATTTTACGTTACGTACTTACTATCATCTAACAGTGCAGGAATACTGTGCAGGTCTGTGTGTATGCTACTTACCGTTATCAATATGAAAATTCTGGCAGGTAGTATTTACCAATCATAAGTAGGTATTCAATAAATATTCAATTATTCATAACAAAGTCTTTGTCATTTATTTGATTGGCCACAAAAAGTTTTATACTTTAAAAACCCCGTTAGATAGCGAAATCGTAAAACAAAATTCTAGTGAGTCTGCGTGCAAGGTTTTCATAAGATCTTATAAAAATACCCGACAGAGGACAGAACGGCAAGCTACAGTGCTCTTCGGTTGATGGCCAAAGAGTACAATATATATATGACAATGGCAGAAGACAGTGAACGTGTAATAGATTTGACAAACAGCTACAACTTCACTTTAGCTGATCATAATCTTTTGAACAATGTCGTTATAAATTTGGACACAGACGATTCCTTCCGCGAAGAAGAAAACCGTCAGAGTAATATCACTAACAGGAGACGTAGCGGGCGTAAGAGGAGTCATTCGAAAACAACGCCGGGTATAGATCCTCAAGTACCTGTTCACGATTTGTGCACACCTGATAATAACATCAAGGTAACTACATTATTGTTCTTATAATGTAATATTAATCCAATATTTTTAAAGCAATATACAGAAACGTAATGTTCTATTTCGTTTTTAGAATAAGAGAAAATCTAAAGGTTCCAAAAAAGAGTCCAAGAAAACAGTAATAACAGAGGAACCCGAAGAAAAGAAAGCCAAAACATCACTGGGATGTTGTCCAATATGCTATGAGGACTATTGTGGACAAGCACTAGCTTCAACTAAATGTGGACATGTTTTTTGTCTAGAATGCCTCAAGAGGGCCTTGAAAAGAGAACCCAGGTGCCCAACATGCCGTACCATGTTGAAGGGAAAGTCTGGATATCATGCTCTATTTTTATAAATAATACTGAATAGCTTGTATTATGGATATCTATGATGCATTTATTTGTAACAGATATTATTAAGCTCCTCTCCCCCATGAAAAAAATAAACAATAGCATTCTTTTGTTATGTGCCTGGAGATCTCCACCATGGGTAGACAATGGCTTAAATATGTCTGATTGAACTAGTACATATTATATAGGGTTGAAAATGTTATATGTAATATTAGCAATAACAATTTATTTTAATGACATACTATTTTTAAATTGTTATTGTGAGGTACCACTTAACCATTTGAGATTTGATATCTTGAGAGTCATGACAAATACATATGTTGTCATGCGTCTTCAATGGGTAAAACAGCGGAATTTGGTATCTTATATAATATTAGCCCTGTTGATATTAGGTATGTATGTAATATAGCGAATGAAAGGTTTCGGTAAATACTCCAAGGCTGGTCTTTAGGAATATAATGTAAAATCTCTATCTGTGCCTCTAATTCCTGAATTGATTGTGGTATGTAAGGCAAACTTTGATTTGATTGAACATACAAATTTATTTAACCCATCCTCGACCAATGAAAAAATAAACAATTCTCATTACATGCCCGTAGATCTCCGGGATGGATAGACAATGGCTTAACGGCTTCTAGTGTCCCAGTGCCGCCCAGTCCTATTTAAGGATTCCTTCTCTACAATCAAATAAGTATCTGTCAAAAATGAGAACAGTTGCATTTGTATTGTTTCAAAACAAACTGCTGTGTTTCTTGCTACAGTATATTAAAAATTAATAGCCATTTTTTCTTGCGGCTACAAGATAATAATTGTATTATTAAAATTTGTGATAAGGGTTTATTTATATTATTTTATGTCACACCTGGCCATAAAGTGGCAATTACCGCACGTTTCGCGCGCGGAAAATCCCACTTTCTTGGCCAGAGGGTGACATAAAATTTTGTACTTGCCACGGGCGGTAATAAAGAAAGCCTCAGATCGCATATTTATCGCCCTTGCATTCGGCGTGGCCGTCAAATACCTGCGATCTGAGACATTCTTTGTTTCACCGCCCTTGGTAAGTAATGTACTATAATAATTTAGTCTTGTACTTGTCTGCATTTGTAAATGTCTTTATAAGAATTCTGAACGAAGTATAGTCTGCAGGGGATGGAAAAGTAATTAAAGAAAAACCTATCCATAACTTGACTAAGTATAATTATTAGAAGAGGTAAACTGTGTACAGTCAGTATCATATATTATAGCAGCCAAAGTGGCCAAATAGTTCAGTACACCATATATTTTGTATTAATCCAGTAACCTTGTTGCCTGAAAGTACGGTGTAGTGTGTGTCAAATCCGGTAGTTCTGTTTTTTTTGCAGTCTTGTTTATGATGTTGGTCCAATAATCCAAGTTTGTGACCTCGAGAGCCAAACGCCACTTTGTCAAAAATCGAAAAACCGATTGTCCCTAAATGACTGGTTGCTGATAGTACCTTCTCACGAGGTTTTTAAAGAAGTAAATTTGCTACAATATGAGACTAGAGTTGTCTCTGTTGACCCAATAGTTTCCGCCAAAGATAATATGGTCTACAGAATCAATTCTAGTCTCATATTGTAGCAAATTTAATCTTCTTCGTCCTTAGAATGTACTATCATAAAAACAAATGCTTTACGGTAATTATTGCTTATTTCGATTTTTGTCAAAATTTTTGAAGTCTAAAAAAACTGATTATAACCGTAAAGGACTAGTTTCTATTACTACCTTTTCAAAACATTTTCAAAGTAGACTAAACTTGCTACAATATGAGACTAGAACTGTCTCTGTAAACCGAATAGTTTCCGAGATAGTCTTTCAAATTTTATCATTTTTTCGAACTTCGCAAACTTTGAAAGGCTTTATTGCGGAAAGCGAAAGTATTATCAGCAACTTGTCCTTAAGGGTTATAATCGGTTTTTCGGAGTTGCGTTCGGCGCTCGAGGTCACAAACTTGGATTATTCATTGTGCCAACATCATAAACAAGTCTGTAAAAAATCAGAACTACCGGATTTGATGTAAGTTCTGAATGGATTTTACGGTCGGTGTATCGAACTATATGGCTACTTTAGCTGCTACAAACTGTATGACGCTGACTGTACCTACTTAAACTTTAAGATATGGCTTTTGGTAATGCAGTACTTCCGCTGCTGACGCTATCACAAATTCTGTAGCATATACTGGTGATGTTTTAAGTTCTCCTTCTAGGCATAAACAATGATTGCCATGTGATATAACTTGTTAAAATGTAGTATAAAATGCAATATATATCTCATATGTCTAATGTGAATGTGATTAAATGAATACATTGGTCATAAGTTTTCTCCCGTAAAACTAAAAAAGATTCTGAAGTCCTGTAAAATGCGATTATTTATTTCTATTTCCTTATCTTTTTTTGTCATTTATTTTCAAGTCAAATTTAACTAAGTTTTGTGACTATAAGTAAATGCTATTTTGGTTAGTGTCCTGCTCGTACGATCCCTAGGCAATATTAAAAATTAAATGTGAAAAATGTACTTTAAATTATTTTAATCCATTTACTCCTATGAGATGAGGCCTTTGCCCAGCAGTGGGATGTATGTATGCTGATGATGACGATTAACTTTTAGCTTTAGTCACGGCACGTCACGGTTTAGTCCATCGTGCGGTTTGTTTAGTCACTGTAGGACGTTTAAGCTCGTCACATACGGATCTATAATATATATTTATATTAATACATATTATAGCAAGGCAACGCATCTTATGATATATTTAAGGTAAACTTTGCGTACTAGTTCACACACGCAGCTTTAATATATATGAATATGTACCTACCTATTATAGCTCCATCAGTGGACTCTGACAACTAGTAGGCAAAATATATCGTAAAGCGGCCTTTACACCTGGCTATATTTAGTTCACTAACTGGTGGAAGGGAGTTAAAGCATCTCTCTCATAGAGCGAGATAGTTTTAACTCCCCTCCGCCAGTTAGTGCACTAAATTTAGCCAGTTGTAAAGGCCGCTTAAGTTGCCTTACTATAATATATACTATAGCTCCGTCTGTGACGGGCTTTACAATCCCCGGCATGAACGCAAACTGTAACTACCTAGAAACAAGATTGCGGCATTCACGCAGGTTCACTAGTGTGGTACACGCTCTGATGGAATTATAGGTATGCGCGTCCCATCACTACTAATTACTCATTTTATAATTACTATTGGTTACGGTATTAACTGTGGTGTAAAGGCAAGAAATTTATAGATAATCAGATCAGATAATTTTATTACAAAATATATATACAGCGTGTCCAGGAAATAATGGACAAGCTTCTAACCACCGATAGAGCACCTGAGGCTGGTCCAAAAAATGGATTTTAAGGTTAATTAAAGTCCCTTGGTTTTCGACAATCGAACTTGTCCATTTTCTTATCATTGGTACCTTGTTTCACTTTAATGACCGCCGAGGCCGTAAATGAAGAGATATTCTCGTTCTGTTTGTTGCTAAATATTCTCTAATAATGAAGCTAACAGCCAAATATTAGAGCTATAGGGTAACCAGGACTCATTACTACAAATGAATAACTTTACATTTGGCTCTACATTTTCTACAGGTTTGATCACTCGTGGTGAACAAAAATTGTAAGAAAACCAGGGCGACTAACTTTATAAATCTAAAACATAGTTCATCTAATACTGATTCTAAAATGGTAAAACACATGCTAATTACGTCTGTGCATATGAATATATTACTATTAATATTCGTTAAGAGGGAAATTTAACCAAAGAACTATACCTTTGATAATTAACTCGGTGCTTAATGGGGGCTATCGCGTATGAATTCGCCGCTAGAGGCGCTAGCGTAGCGTGAGGTATCCGAAATGTCAAATGTCACTCTTTGTGATTGCGGTACGCGGGTTACTATCTACTTGGAACAATGTGGTGCCTATTTTTCAATACCTGAGCTTCATTATGGCAAATATGAGTTACGGGTCAGTGACTGTCAGTGCTTTGAGACAGTTTTGTCTTTCGGAAACTTATTTCCTCCTTTTTTTCCGAACAAAACGGGACTGCGCTACAATGCGGGATGTTCGATATTTTTACTGTAGGGTTTTAAGGTTTCAAACATGATTTAAGTGTAAACTTCGTTCTTATGCCCATAATAACCAATAACAATTTTTGACAGCCGGACCTTACTCGACAGTGGCGCCAACTGATGAGCACAAAAACGATAGCCCTCATTGGATTAGTTGGAACGTGTAGTTACAAAACATGTCTCTTATTAAAAATAACACCTAATTACTACAAAGAAATGGGTTGCTGACTATTAATTTGCTACTATCTGAGTCGCCGAATAAACTTGTTAATTAAAAACAGAGATAACTTTATTTAGGACCTTGTCTCTTCTAGCTGTCAACACAGCCATCCTCAAGTCAATAAGGGTAGGCGGCTACGGGCTTGAGAATCTTCTGGAGTAGCAAGTGTCCATGGCCTACGGTGTTGATTACCACAAGGAAGGCCGTAAGCTTGTTTACCACCGTCGTTGCATTTTTATTTTTATGAAAAATGGGATTGCATTATATGAAAAAGAAAATACTAAGAGGTGCAGGGCCTGTATCAGAGCAGGGACCGGAAAACCCGTTCATTCGCTTAACCCGTTCGAAAGGGAAACCCTTTCATATGATAACCCAATCGTTCGGGTTACCCGTTCATCGGCTTACCCGATAATAATGATAACCCGTATTATTCGGGTTAACCTAATCGTAACAAGAGGTTACCGCTTACATCAACTTATTTGGTTTAGGTTTTTCGTGTACTAACCGCTTACCTTTCGGCTTAGGGATACCCTTATTCCCTCTCCCTTGACCTTGGCTCAAGGCCATCGTCGCTTCATGTGACACGCGGTGCGTGGCCGGCCGTACTTAATGTTTGTACTTTTCATTTGGCTTTGCTTTCGCTCGGGCGGGCACGGGTTCAAACAAGATACGTTTTTAATTTCGACGTAGCAACTAATACTCATCCAATTTTTTAAATTGGAATTAATAATGATGTACTGATTGTGTCGGATTGGGGCATGATCTTTTTGATGTCTTATGTACTTACCACTACACCTGGTTTCGAGGGTCTGATGATGCAGCCGGAAGAGAGGCACTGGAACTGCCTATCGAAAAGTGCTAAGGCAGTCGAGTTTGGGCTTGTTCGTTTTGATGTCTTGAGCACTTACCACTACACCTGGTTTCGAGGGTCTGATGATGCAGCCGGAAGAGAAGCACTGGAAATGCCTAGCGCAAAGTGCTAAGGCAGTCGAGTTTGGGCTTATTCATTTTGTTTTCTTGAGTACTTACCACTACACCTGGTTTCGAGGGTCTGATGACGCAGCCAGAAGAGAGGCACTGGAACTGCCTAACAGAAAATGCTAAGGTAGTCGAGATTGGGCTTCTTTGTTTTGTTGTCTTGTGTACTTACAACTACACCTGATGTCGAGGGTCTGATGATGCAGCCGGAAGAGAGGCACTGGAACTGCCTAACGAAAGGTGCTAAGGTAGTCGAGTTTGGGCTTGTTCTTTTCGATGTCTTGTGTACTTACCACTACACCTGGTTTCGAGGGTCTGATGATGCAGCCGGAAGAGAGGCACTGGAACTGCCTAACGGAAAATGCTAAGGTAGTCGAGATTGGACTTGTTTGTTTTGTTGTCTTGAGTACTTACAACTACACCTGATGTCGAGGGTCTGATGATGCAGCCGGAAGAGAGGCACTGGAACTGCCTAACGAAAGGTGCTAAGGTAGTCGAATTTGGGCTTGTTTGTTTTGCTGTCTTAAGTACTTACAACTACATTTGATGTCGAGGGTCTGATGATGCAGCCGGAAGAGAGGCACTGGAACTGCCTAACGGAAAGTGCTAAGGCAGTCGAGTTTGGGCTAATTCGTTTTGTTTTCTTGAGTACTTACCACTACACCTGGTTTCGAGGGTCTGATGACGCAACCGGAAGAGAGGCACTGGAACTGCCTAACGGAAAATGCTAAGGTAGTCTAGATTAGGCTTCTTTGTTTTGTTGTCTTGAGTACTTACAACTACACCTGATGTCGAGGGTCTGATGATGCAGCCGGAAGAGAGGCACTGGAACTGCCTAACGAAAGGTGCTAAGGTAGTCGAGATTGGGCTTGTTTGTTTTGTTATACTGAGTACTTGCAATGCAATATAGACCGACGGGGTCTATAAATACCTACAATATTTAAAAAAATATCCTTCAGTTCCTAACAGTTAAGAAGTTCTACCTTCCATCACCTGCTCATGAACAAGGATATCATGACTAAGCTACTCGCGGAACTTAATCACTTTTCGCGTGCCGCCGGCTCGGCACGGCTCGGCTGTGTGGCGTGGGAAGCGGCGACGCCGCGTGAGCCTTACACTCCTTGTCGCCCGCACTCTTTGTCGGTGCCGTGCCACCGTTGCGGCGCGCACTTGCACGAAACCACAACCTCGCATACACGTGTAGGAGCCTTTATAAAGAACCGGTATTTTATCTATACTGGTTCTCTGGAACCGAAACGAAGGGTACCTTTAAATACCGGTATTATACCGGTATTCCACCATCAGACCCTCGCAGTCATGTACAGTGTACCGGGCTTACCGAGACATTTAAAATGAGCCCAAATTTAAGGCACTGAAGAGTTCCACTCGCACATTCCGATTCCACCATCAGACCCTCGCAGTCATGTGCAGTGTAGCGGGCTTACTGAGACATTTAAAATGAGCCCAAACTCGAGGGGGTTACCGGTAATCACTGAAGAGTTCCACTCGCACCTTCCGATTCCACCATCAAACCCTCGCAGTCATGTGCAGTGTAGCGGGCTTACCGGGACATTTAAAATGAGCCCAAACTCGAGGGGGTTACTGGTAATCACTGAAGAGTTCCACTCGCACCTTCCGATTCCACCATCAGACCCTCGCAGTCATGTGCAGTGTAGCGGGCTTACCGAGACATTTAAAATGAGCCCAAACTCGAGGGGGTTACTGGTAATCACTGAAGAGTTCCACTCGCATATTCCGATTCCACCATCAGACCCTCGCAGTCATGTGCAATGTAGCGGGCTTACCGAGACATTTAAAATGAACCCAAACTCGAGGTGGTTACTGGTAATCACTGAAGAGTACCACTCACACTTTCCGATTCCACCATCAGACCCTCGCAGTCATGTGCAGTGTAGCGGGCTTACGGAGACATTTAAAATGAGCCCAAACTCGAGGGGGTTACCGGTAATCACTGAAGAGTTCCACTCGCACCTTCCGATTCCACCATCAAACCCTCGCAGTCATGTGCAGTGTAGCGGGCTTACCGAGACATTTAAAATGAGCCCAAACTCGAGGGGGTTACCGATAATCACTGAAGAGTTCCACTCGCACCTTCCGATTCCACCATCAGACCCTCGCAGTCATGTGCAGTGTAGCGGGCTTACCGAGACATTTAAAATGAGCCCAAACTCGAGGGGGTTACCGGTAATCACTGAAGAGTTCCACTCGCACCTTTCGATTCCACCATCAGACCCTCGCAGTCATGTGCAGTGTAGCGGGCTTACTGAGACATTTAAAATGAGCCCAAACTCGAGGGGGTTACCGGTAACCACTGAAGAGTTCCACTCGCACCTTCCGATTTCACCATCAAACCCTTGCAGTCATGTGCAGTGTAGCAGACCACACCCTTCTAATTTAGATACGGTAACGTATAAAGTGACTATTTAATCGAAGTACTATAGACAGTACATTGGTTTCTGTAGTGCTTACTTTTAGCTTGTTTTTGCAGAGCAGGCATGTACTTTTTTATTGGAGGCCTGTTCATACTTGAAGTGTCGATGAGCAGCGTCCCATTTTGACTGAGGCATACCTATTACTTCTTGTAAGCATCAACTTCACGTGAATTATTTATTATAGAACACTACACGGCTAAGTATAACAATTAATGAATATGAACACTTATTAAAACAATGTACTTTTTCGGGTTCCGCAGCCAAAATGGCAAAAACGGAACCCTTATATGTATATTCGTCATGTCTGCCCGCCCGTCCGTCCGTATGTCACAGCCGATTTACTCGGAAGACTATAAGCACTACAATTATGAAATTTGGTAGAAAGGTGTATTATATGAACCGCTACACAAATTGATGTGAAGTTACAAAAAAATATTAAATTAGGGGGGGCACTCCATACATGTAACCGGTGGATGAAAAAAAAATTTAAACGCACGTAGGCGTGTGGGGTATCGATGGATAGGCCTTTATAATGATATAGAGGTTTCTAAAAAACTTGTCTATTTCAGTCAACTGTTGGTGAGATATTAGCTGTCAGTCAGAAAGTGTCCCTCTAATTTCCAAACTATAAGGTTTAAAATTCTGAAAAATATTGGGGTGGTGTGCGTGAGTTCCCTATGAAGATACGACTTTTTTAGATTCAATGTATTGGATAGTGATTTTAAATGTGGACTAGTAGGTGTTGGTACGGAACCCTTCATTGTGCGTGCTCCGACACGCACTTGGCCGGTTTTTATACGAGAGATGCGCACAGTCAGCGATAAAGAAAAAGAGTGTGACGAATAAATAGGTAAACAGCAATTTGCCGAAATCACCCCAACGCCCGCCCCGACGCTGCTCATAAATCTGTTATGAAGTCTATGTTATTAACTTAACGTCTAATTTCCATTAAATTAGCAATTATACGTCGGCGAATCACAAAGCCTTTGACAAATACCGCCGTGCGAGGGGAACGCGCGCGCGCGCATGCCGCTAAGTTTCGCATTGGGCACTGTGATAATAGATCATACGTAGGTTACGTAAAAGCGAAAATAGCTTGCTCGTATCCAATCAGCGCTTCAAACGCTTACCGCTTCTTGGGTTTTTGATACGGGTAAGCGGAAACCCGAATTAATTCTAACGTAAGGATTAGTTTGTTAACCGGTAAGCCAATGAAAAGCTTATCGTAATGAAAGGGTTTTTAATAATCAGCATTATAAAAACCCGGGTTTTTGAACGGGTTAGGGTAAGCGGTTCCGGTCCCTGTATCAGAGTTGAGGGAAGGCAGTTTGAACATTTGTTGTAATAAATGATTTAAAACTTTCTTCTGATTCAAATTGATTAGTAAATAGGTACTTATTCCTTTCTTGCAGATAATTTAATTCCTCCCGCCCCTTTCTATCATCAAACGAGCAGGCATACGGTAAGGGGACGCCGTTTTACGGTGGCAGTTCCAGAAACTCGCACGCTTTGCTTCCACTTTTATTGTGGGAACAGCTAAGCTGAGGAACTCATGAGAGTGAATCGGTTTGTTCCTACTAGGTAAGCGCGTTCCATTCTAGACCACAATATCGCTTACCATTTACATAATGTCGTACTCACATCAAACGAGCGGAATTAGTGCGCGTCTTACTAGGGTTAAAGGAATTCGATCCTATTATCCAGATATTAGATTTTATTTAAACGGTAGTTACCAGTCGCGAGTTAAAAAAAAATGCAATGACAGTGGTAAACAAGCATACGGCCTGCCTGATGGTAATCAAACACCGTAGCCTATGGATGCTTTCTACTCCAGAAGATTCCCAAGCCCGTTGCCGCCTACCTTTATTGACTTGAGGGTGGTTGTGTTGACAGCTAGAAGAGACAAGGTCCTACATAAAGTTATCTGTTTTTAAGTATGCTATCAATTTGAAATTTGGAATAGTTATAAAGAAGGCTAACCTAGATACATAGAACATGACTTAAATATTTTTATGTTATTTTCTGTGAAAAATGAGAGATAACATATGGAAGGGTTTGGGTTGCACATTCTGAAACAATTTTTTTTACGTTGTCTTTAGGGATAAAGTAAAAAAGAAATACCGTCCCTCCCTTATCTCCGAAGTTTACCGAGGGAAAAATATGAAATTATTACATAACATTGATATCAATATATATTTTACCGGCAAAAATATATATTGATATAGTTCTACTTATTTAATAGGGTCGAAACCGGTACACATCTGTATGCGGAACCCTCGGTGCGCGAGTCCGACTTGCACTTGACCTGTTTATTAATAATGAGTCCTGGCTATCCTATAGCTCTAATACCTGTATGTTAGCATCACTATTACAGAATATTTAGCAACAAACAGAACGCGAATATCTCTTCACTTACGGCCTCAACGGTCATTAAAGTGAAACAGGTACCAATTATAAAGAAAATGGAAAAGTTCTTTTATCTCTAAAACCAAGGGACTTTTACTAAACCTGAAAGTCCATTAGAAGGTGGTTAGAAGATTGTTCATTATTTACTGGACACCCTGTATAACACATGCAGTCTTAAGTTCTGAAACCTAATCAACTAATAAAACTTAACTAGAACTTAATCGGCTAGCGACTGTAGCGACGTATGTCTAAGGACTATTATTCTTTGTTGACGAATTCTTCATCAAAAAGGCCATACCATGCACTCTAAAGTGTTTTTCTAAGTCTTCTGCGTCATCGAACTGATCCCGACAAATTTGGCATTGATTTTCACGGAGTGGCTCCTCAACCTTAACTTCATCCATGGTGAAATTATTCTTCAGCAGGGCGTCAGCGTTATGGCACTGCTTTAACGATATGTATCCGTCAACGTCTGCTATACCGTGCTCGACTAATAGATGGGTCGTGAAGGAGGGCTTTACTACAAAGCATTGTCCACATTCCATACACTGGTAGGCCATGTTTGAATCTCTGTGAGTTATCCAGTGTTCTTGTAGGGTGGCTGCATCTTGACCTTCGTAACCGCATTTTCTGCAAACCAATGGATTACTGCTACAGATTTCAGGTTCAATATTCGAGGGCTGCGTACTAATCCTCTGGTTTCTGCTATTTTTATTGCCCCTGAAACTTTTGAAAGCCTGTCTTAACCGTTTTCGGGCTTCTCTTCTTTGCTTTCTCTTGTATTTCTTTACGTTTATTTTGTGTAACTCTAGCTTTGCATCCAAACACCTGTAGTTCTTGTGATCAGACGCATAATGTTTCTTAATGTCATCCCACTTTTCAGATACATCTTTCTGGCACAAATGGCATTTGATTGTCGCCGGCGGTGTTTCCGCGGCCACATCCTGACTGGCACCCGATGCAGAACATTTAAAAGGGCACTCGTTCGGGAGAATCGATATCTGTTCATATTTACATTTATAAGTGAAGCTTCTTTTACATTTGTCACACCTTTTCACTACACGATATATCAGACCTGGTTTTTCAGGGTCTTTTTGAGGCGACCCCGCTGTCTGTGTCGTGAATGCGTCTGACGGCGCTGATAACTTGGCGAGTGCACCGTGGTTATTAGAATAATGCTGCAACAAATTGCGAACTTCTCTATACACTTGACCACAAGCCCAACACGGGTATACAAAGGCTGAATTCGTGATGTGGCCCCTCAAATGGTTATCCATTTGATTATGCAGCACTAATCTTCCAGGGCACATTTCACATTGGAAGAAGATTAAAGCCTTAGCTTCAGTATCATGACTCTTCAAATGTTTAGCAATAGTTATTTCATTGAAACATGCTACGACACACATAGGGCATTTGTACACCCTTCTCAAATGGTTATTCTTCATATGAGACTTGTATTCATTTGGATGAAATAGGTAACACCGTGGAACAGGGCACTTGTACCTGGCTGTTGCTCGCATCATGCGGAACCCTTCACAATCGTGTTTGTAAGGGTATTGTATCATTTTCTTTGTTAAAGTAATCCCACATTCTGGGCAAATAAAAGGCCCATTGCCGGCGTGGATGCGGACGTGCGCTTTAAGACCGCAAACCGTTGGCAAAGCAAACAGACACACCGGGCATGCATGAACTTTATTGGTGTACTGCATAAAATGCTTTGCTCTGTCTTTATATATGAGTGACGTAACTGGTATTTCTAGATGACATTCCAAACATGTAAACGTACTCGGCTTTTTGGGTATGCTTGATGGTTGCTCAGACAGTGAGACTTCCGTGTTTTTGTTGCTATTTTCACTGTCATTTACTTGTGTCTCCAGAACGCCATGTTTGGCAGCTAGATTATCAAAGTAGCTTGCTGGCAATGGATCTACTTTCAAATCGCTGACGTTGATGGTGGCGGTTTTAAAGGCGTGCGACCGGATGTGAGAGAGAAGCTTACATCTGTTGTGGAATGTCTTCAGTCGGTTGCAGTGTCGACACATGTATGTGATCACTACAGATTGCCGGTTGATATGGTATTCATAGCTTGACTGGAAGACGAACCTGAAAAATATGTAGATGTACAGGCCGGGTAAGTACCTACCTAATTCAAGTTGGTTAGTATGTGGAAAAATTATGAGTAAGTACCCAAAGGTTGAGTGAGTGAAAGGAAAGTTTAAAAAATCTACCTGTCATTTTTTTTTAATTTGCGGTGTTTCTAGTAGGTACTAGTACCACAGGGTACGCCTTATCAGATATTTGGCGTTAATAATGCAAGTATTTGATCATCTCAAATATTAGAGCCAATTTGAACTTTATGTCTATAACAGGAAGGTATATATCCTTCATCACCTTGAATATTTCCTTATCATGTCCTTGAATATTTTCACAAGTTTTGATTCCACGGCTAGACTTTTTTTTGACTTTCAGTTTGCATGTAGGTAGGTTACCTATAACTAGCAGATAACTTTAATAGGAATAAAATATATAAAAATATAACTTAATATCTACAATGGCACTGTTTTGATAAGTTTATTTGGTTGCTTACAAAAAGGTTTAAATGGTAATGTTAGTATATAAAAAAAAAGGTAAAAGGTTGTCTGGAAGAGATCGCTCTTTAGCGATAAGACCGCCTGTTGTTCTGCCTCTGTCTCCCTGTATCTATGTTTTTTGTTTTTTATGTGCTATTTTATTATGTGAGGTGTGCAATAAAGAGTATTTGTAGTGTATTGTATATTATTTAACAATGGTAGATTGTACATTGCGCTGCATTTTGTTTATAGACTGGGTCTTTAGGCGAGTTATGCGACCAATGTTAGTTTGCGTCTACCTGAAGAACAAGGTTTTTTCAATTAAAGATATTTGTATTTTTACAGACCCAAAAAATTTACCTACCTATGCTCCTCATGTTTAAGGTTCCGTACCAAAATGGTAAAAAAGGAACCATTAGGGTTTCACTTTGTCTGTCTGTCTGTCACATCGCTAAATATCTGAAGAACTACTTATGCTATCGATTTGAAATACTTAGTTATAAAGAAGGCTAACCTAGATACATAGAACATGACTTTTAATTATTGATTTTTTATTTTCTGTGAAAAATGACAGATGACATATGAAAGAGCTTGGGTTGCACATTCTGAAACAATTTTTGTTTTTTTTGGTTGTCATTTTTGTTTTATGACGGAAAAAGTAAAAAAGAAATACCGCCCCCCCCCCCCCCTAGCTCCGAAGGAATAAATATGAAAATATTACATAACATTGATATCAATATGTTTCACAGGAAAAATATAACTATAGTTCTACTTATTTATTTGGTTCAAAATTTGAATGTCTAGTGAATGTGTCAAGTGGGGTATCATATGAAAGGGTTTGAGTTGCATATTCTGTAACAATTTTTATGTTGAGTGAGAAAGTATATACCCCCCCTACATACAGATAGACGGACGGAACCCTAAAAACAAACTTTAGAAATACCTACCTGCATCCTTAACATTACCATTATTAACTTATCTCCACATAAACATAATAGGTAAAGTAACAATCATTGTAGGAAAGAACACTTACAATTGCTTGTCTGATAAAATAGAACCGGAATGAATGTATCGTAGGAATGTGTCTACCTACCTACACATATCAACTTAGTTAATTAGCCACTTAATCATAATCACATAGTATAAAAGCTGGGCTCATGTTGCTGATGCATTTCCTTAATTCTTCTTAAAGCTTTTATTCAGTACCTAAAGTTAATAAAATCATATACCTATTGTGATCAGTGATCAAGTTATAATCAAGGTAGAAAATTACCTAAGTACCTACTTTGATTAGGTACCTCTAGGTACATCAAAACTCTGAATCTACAACCATCCTTAGACTAAATAATTATGTCAATCATAGAGATTGGTTTAGTATTTTACCTGTCACCGCAGTCAATACATGGATATGTTTTGTACCCCGCAGTTGGTACAGGAATTACATAGTTTGGTATAGCCTTTGTAAATAGAAGATGCTTGATGCTCAGTTTATCATTATTATCAGAAGCCATGATGTAAAAACTGAAACAAACAAATGAGTTTTAGTAACAAAAATAAGTAACTTGTATAGTTGGACCATCTTCTGTAGGTACATGTGTTCTTGGTTAAGTACTAATTGTTGATACATCTTATTATTTTATATGTCCAATAATTTTGGTGTTTCAAATTATCGACATTGAACATATTATACAATGATCTTATTTTCTTCACTCATGCATCATACCAAGGTATATAGAATTGCAAAAATAATAGTATTAGGTAGATATATGAAACAAGAGTAGTATATGTTAATTTCAAGTTTTATAATTCTAATTCAGGGATTAATGTTTATTATATCATAATAATATTTATATGGCAACACCGTGATTGTCTAAAAATGATGTGGTCGTCCGTTCTATTTCCGAATTGTCCTGTACTTTTATTAATGTACAATAGTTCATTAATATAAAAAAACTGTAGTAAAAAGCACTCACCTATTGTTATGCCATTGCACAATGTAACAGCGATTTTTTTAGAAATTTAATACCGATAGTCACAGGCCTTCCGTGAACAACTTTGACATTCGCACGAACACGAATGTGTTGTGATTGGACGGGATTGGCTGGTCGCGTAAAAAGGACGAAAAATAATAAATAATGCGCCCTCTATTTCTCTACCAAGAAGTTTAGTAACCCGAGTATCGCCATACGCAAATATTGCAATGGTGTTACCAGTTTAGGAAATACATGAATCATGTCAGCGGTAACGCCGTGTACACACTCAATGAACTTTTTGTTTCCAAATACTTTATTTTATTCCACCTTGGGTACGCAGTTGCATATATATAAAATATATTAGTACCTAATTAGATATTTTATGAGTGATTGTGCTGTTTGATGATGCTTCGTTTATTGAACTTCAACTTAGCAATTTCAATTCTTTCTGCAGCATAGTTGGCAATGAAGGCTGTAACATGTTGAATGTTTTTCAGAGCAAAGAATGCTGTATTATAGAATATAATAAATCTATCTCTATTTACACGATTTCCCAAAAAGGAGTGTAATGATTTCAGGGTTCATGTAATTACACTTAATAATTGGTAACATTATGTAATAAACACTCGCCTGCTTTTCATTAGCTAGATTTACTTGGTAACTATACTAAGTATTGTATGTTACAGACAAAGGCATTAAATATATGTACGTTTCCAAAGCAAGAAAAGTATCAGTCAGTACGCTCTTATATACGCCCTTGTCATATAAGTCATGTTCGCATTTTGTACTGCAAATAAATATTTTCGATGTTGACTGTACCTACACGTGAAAAAGGAGGATGTTCTTTTTAGGGTTCTAACTAAGACTTCACTGTCCATCCGTCTGTCACCAGGCCGTATCTCATGAACCGTGATAATTAGACAGTCGAATTTATCACAGATGATGAATTTCTGTTGCCGCTATAGCAACAAATATTAAAAACAGAATAATATACATATATATATATATATATATATATATATACGGCCTGTTAATTTGATGCGCCGGTTTGCGCCCACTTGGATGAGTTGATGAACTGAAAGGACATTTTCTTACTTTTTTAATATATTCCCCTTCAATAGCTTCTGATTAAGACGCATACGACTCACTATTTTTTTAGGGCATGTAAAAATGTAAATATCTTTAATTGAAAAAACTTCGTTCAGAACGCCGCAAACTGACGCAGGCCGCGTAACTGGCCTAGCGACCCTATGTTCCAAATAAAAACAAACATACAACCAAATTCAGAACCTCTTACTGTTTTGAACTCTGTTAAAAATAAATAAATCATATAATTAGGGCTTATATTATTCCCTTGGAATACTTAGAACTAAGCCATGGTCTCCTGGCGAAAAAAATAAACAATAGCATTCTTTTGTAATGAGCTTGGGGATCCCCGGGACCGGCAGACGATGGGTTAACCAAAACAAAACACTCATCCTACAATTGCTTTGGTATATATTAACTAATATGGCACATTAACAATGTAGCACATCATCATTATAAAAAGTAAACAAAAGTCTTATAACTATATGCTACACAATAGTTATAAAAAGCAGTTATTCAACACATTTAGTTTATACACACTATGTTATTATATCACATGTTAAAGTCATATTTTAATTGTACTGTTATCACATAATTATACCCACTGTTAATGGAGCATGTTCATAGTATAATAAGCTATCAGTAGCAGATAACTTTAATAGGAATAAAATATATAAAAATATAACTTAATATCTACAATGGCACTGTTTTGATAAGTTTATTTGGTTGCTTACAATAAGGTTTAAATGGTAATGTTAGTATATTATTTAACAGTGGTCGATTGTACATTGCACTATATTTTTTTATAGAGTGGGTCTCTAGGCGAGTTATGCGACTACTTGAAGAACAAGTTTTTTTCAATTAAAGAAAGTTGTGTGCATTTTATTTGGGTGTTATTGAATAGGAATCCATTAAAAAACGAGAAAATATTTTGTCAGTTCATCAAGCAACTCATCCAAGTGGTCGCACACTGACTTAGCAACCCTACTGTGTGCAGTAGGCATTATTTCCTGAATAAAGTTCAGATAAAAATATCGAATTTAAGCACAATTTGAAGTACCTACAAGGGCACACGTAGACATTATTTAAAATACACTATGCTTATAAATTGCATATCTAAAACTCTTCTGAGTGTGAATATAAATTAAATGTATTTGATTCATGGAAATTAGACAAAATTTCCTTTTCATAAAGATCATATTTTAAGTAGTTGTCAATATCAGATCTCACAGTAAATGCTTTTTCATCAATAAAGGAACTGTAGATTGCCTTGTTATGAAGCATATCTTCATCATTAGGCATCAAGGCTAAATAGCTTGCAACAGCAGTTGCAGCATCTTCAAATTTATCAGAATGGTAATAAGTTATCTGCAAGTAATTCAATGTATCAGCTAGGAATTCAACACCAGATTTATAGTCTAGCATTGAGAGTCTGCTTTGACACTGTTGTCGGCACTGCAGCAGGGACACCATATTGTTTGATATAGAGATCACAAATTCAGGTGACCAATGTTGTTCTGGCTGGTGCTCACAAGCTACACGACAGCCTGTTTCCCAGGCCAAGTAATCAGATACGACTTCTTCCATTGCCATTATTGTTTCTCCCCACTTTTTTTGTTCATATGCCATCAAACCAACCTTGTGTAGGACCTCAAAGTCTTCACTTTCCAGATCAACAACTTCCTCAGGATTGACTTCTGGCAATTCAATGTAGAACTTCAAATTATTCTTCATCTCATTATCATGTGGGTGAGCATGAAAATATGTATATGCGGCTGACGCAGCATTTTGCAGTGCATTCATTTGGAAATAGCACAATTGTAGGTATGCATAAGGTTTTCTTGTTTGAAAATTGTCTAAAACGGATTCCTTTAAGTAGCTGTTTAATTTAACTGCTTCAAGTTCCTTCTCTCTACAATTTATTAAGCAGTATCTTTCGTTCAAAAATAACGCGAAGATTTTCAATTCATTAAAGTTTGGATCAATTTGGGATATTCTTCCTCGAGTTTTACATATCACTCCACAATTGATAAAGATAGAATTATAAAGTTTATAAAAATGTAACGAATCCTCCAACTGGGATATACATTCGCTCCATCTTTCTGCAGCATACGCTTTCAAACCTTTTGAATAAGTGTTCTCAATTGATAATCGTGATATTCCGCTACAAGAAGACAACAGTATCAAAATAATTACATATTTCAAAATAGGGGGCGCCATTATTACACAAATAATTTATCAATACGTAAACCACCAAACAAACTTATGAACTAGGACCTAACCACATATATAAAAAAAGTGGTAAACAATCGAGCTGACATGTAATAAATTCATGCCATAGCCATGCGGCAAACAAATCTACTTCTACTTATTTGACAGATTTGAATATGACAATCACATAACTAACGTTTTGTTTGACCACAGATGTTAGAGTAAAGCAGATGAGCGCTATTAAGTTAAACGTTTTCTATACTTCCGATTTATTCTCACCTAACGTACTTCTCAATAAGTAAGAAGGAGATAGTTACCATGCTATCTGACACGTCTTATCTGTCACTGTCCACGCTTTTGATCATGGTCTAAGAAAACAAGGTCTGACAATAAGGATCGTGACACGAGGTCGAGTTGCCACTTTATAGTAACAAAACGGATAACTAAGGAAAAAAAATCTGCCGTTATCATGCAAAATAAATTCTTTACGCATTAAAATTGGCATTTACTTGTTTAAGCACACAAAATAGGTCAAGTTGAACATGAATGTACTTAATAATTTAATAAAATACTCACAGAATACATGGAAGTCAGGGAGTATCATAATATACTACTGGCAACAGTGCTTACTCACACATACGAGCGTCATGTCAATCGCTTTGGCGTTTACCGCGATCTCGCTCGGATGTACTGAATTGCATATATCGCTCTCGGTCGGTGTCAGTTTAAGCAGTAATTGCCAAACTTTTTTGCGGTGCCGTTGCTAATAAGAGTTGATGTAGGCCAGATTTTAAAATGGTAGGTTAGGTTGTTCTATTCGGAACTCTAAGAGTAGAAGTGTTAAAGGCGGGACTTTACTGTTTTCTTTCACTTCCACAAAACGAGTCAATAGCCAACGAATGGCTTTGCTATTGTTGATCGAAAACAACGAAAAAAAAATGGTGCACCATACTACGTAAAATTCTTTGTTTTCTTAATTTGTGCATTTTAATGTTGTTCGGGTCCTTTTTATTCAGTCAAAATATAATTTTGACACTAAATGATAAAAATAGTGATGTGGCTAAGCCGATACTTGACAATTGGAATATCAACCGATTATTTGAAAAAAACCGCAATCGTTGTGTTATGTTGTTATACTTATTGAATATAGTTGGGTCTATACTTTAGTATTGATGATTAGAATTCTTATTATTTTGCAGGGAGAGTATGTTCAGAACACTTTACCTTCCGACTATTACAAGCCACTGTCGCAAATTCTCCTTAATAACAATGGACGACATGCAAGACCTTTTTTTGTCATTGTCGTAATTTTGTTTTTTATACAGACGTTTAATATAATTTATATCCTATTTTTTAAGTAAGACAACTATTTTCCCCAAAATACAAAGTTTGAGAACCATCGATAGCAGGGAGGCCGAAGGTCGTGTTACCCACACTACTAACCGATGTTTCCGTTTGCCATACCTGGCGAAGTATATTATTGTACCATGCTTTTGATCACTCCGTGGCGAGAGTTAGTGCAGCGGAAGATGATTCTCTACAAAATATCGACATCGATATTTAATTATCATGTTTAAGAAATTCTTAAGTTAATTTTATTTTAATACTAGGCATGTTGAAGTTTTCACTTAATTAAAACTATAAGTTGTTATGTTTATAAACTGCACTCAAGATTATAATATTCCGTACATATATAAGTTATACATATAAATACTGTAGTAGGTAATCGCAATTTACGTGAAAACGATTAATAACTTTAGTCGTACCCCCAACCACCCTTAAGAAATAATTGTATCATAAACTATACTTATTAGGGTCCCGTACCTGAATATAGTTATTATTCTTAAAACATCACGTCTGATTATTATAATTTCTCATGACTAGAAAAGAGTTTACCATGGAAAATTGTTAACAGGCACGTATCCAAACTTTTGGTTCGGGGGCGGGGACGGGACAGTGATCACTGATAACCACAGAACACCTCCCACTAGAAACCTAATGTTAGTCACTTTATTTGCAACGCGATTCACCACTCGTAGGCATTATAAGGCTTATATAATCCGCGGTCGCCCGCCTGCCTTTCAGTTGCGTCCAAGTCAACGACCTGTGCACAGTGTGTGTGTGTCTCTTAAAAATATATAGAAAATTGGATTCTCGTGGCTCTAGACATGGGATTTTGTAGTGTGGGGTGATATGGGAAGCCTTCAAATACTTCTAATTACAAAAAAGATGGATTTATATTCCACAGATAACTCAAATTCATTATTTCTTTGAAAATATTTATAGCCAGCGGAGGCCATTTTATACTGAGGGGCTACCGCGAACCGAAAACGAACGAAGTTCGAATATCTCCCTCTCTGTCGCACTTGCTAATTCGTGCGGCAGAGAGGGAGATATTCGAACTTCGTTCGTTTTCAATTCGCGGTAGCCCCTCTGGTCGCTGCGAATACTTCGGTACAAACACACTATGTCTATCCCTTTTCATCAAGTTGAAAATGCAATATGCTATTCCTTTCTTACGAAAACACGTCACGACTAGTGATGTGCCGATGATGTTATGGTCAAGTACCGATTCCACGTGCTTTTGTTCGTACCAATATTAAAAGATATATAAAAAAAAACAAAGATTTCACGTTTGTTTTATTTTAGTTTGATTAGTTACTAGTTATTCTGTAGAATCTTATTTTTGTTTAGTTGTTGGCTTTTTAAAGTAAATTAAATAGTAGGTACGATATGTTGTGTGGACTTTGTAGAATCCTCTTGGTGAGCAGTTGGGTCCAGTGTCACTAGATGGGCCTGATGATGAACTTCGAGGAAGAGCGAGGGAACTTGGAGTTGGTTTGAGATAGATATATGTCTTGTGGGATTTTTAGAATCCTCTTGACGAGCAGTTGGGTCTAGCCTCCTGACGACCGGCATCTTATACATAGTACATAGGCCCCAATAAAGTTTTGACTCCGTGTCAATTTGGCAGAGTAACATTTATTCTGCCAAGTTTTGATACCTAGTCGTCAGGAGGCTAGTATCACATGATGGGCTTGATGATGAACTTCGAGGAAGTGCGAGGGAGCTCGGAGTTGGTTTGAAGTTTGAAATAGATATATGTTTTGTGGGCTTTTTAGAATCGTCTTTCTCCTTTCGGCAATGATACAGATTAAAGAGATATATAAGAACTACAAAATATTTGTTGTTTAATTTTTAGAACCAATTAATGATAGATCGTTTTGTTACCAATTTAATATACAGTAAATACCTACCGTAATTTACCAATAACAAATTACGGTACCAGTTTGTAGTCACTACGCAATCTGCGTGCCAGCCCATCGACCAATCGCAACGCTGGTAGCACCCGCCCTTCCCTTCACCGCTTCCTCATACTTTGGTGACTCGCGTCGCAAACAAAGTGACTAACATTAGGTTTCTAGTGGGAGGTGTTCTGGGCGGATAACAGACGGCTAAAAACGTTTTCGGGGGGGGGGGGGGGATGGGAAAAATCCCAACTATGCCCCCCCTCTGGATACGTGCCTGATTGTTAATAAATGATATATCAAATAGAGTAAAGACAATTAAAACAGAGTAAATAATATATCGAAAATTCATCTATGTTCATGTTTTATACCTGTCTACAGGAAATACAGGCACAGGAAGTACAAGATTAAATAAAACTGCCTCATGAATAAAACAGTTGTGTATTTAAATGAACACGAAGCTTTCACCTTTTAACACTGGCTTGTTCCGTGATGCGATTTATTGCCCTGTGCTAAGTCCAGTCAATCCATTATTAATGTAAATTGTTTTCCGGAAATCTGAAATTTACATTTTACTATGTAAATAGTAATGTAATAATAGTATTTTATATGCCTATACATAAACAATTTACATCGATAAAATATCGACTTTTTTTTTCATGAAATTCAACACTAGCCTAATCTAACCAGTTTTATTTTTAACAATAACTCTCTAAAATCAATTTGGAACGAGACAAAAGCTACATTATTTTATAGTAATAAGCATCTGCAGTTTACCTGAGAATATTATATTGCATAATGTACTTCAAATTTATGAAATAATAGCACTAGTTTCTAACCGATGAAAATTGGTGCTGTCTTCGGAGTTTCTCGCCGATCTAAAAGTGCTCCAGCAGTATGGCACTACGCACGACATTCTACCTATATAGAAATATGACACATCACACTATCCCATTTGGAGTAACCAACGGTGTCGCAGCGTTCCAGCGCACCCTGAGCTATATCATAGAAGAAGAGAACTTAAGCGGTACGTTTGCCTATCTAGATGACGTCACTGTATGTGGAAAAACCAAAGAAGAGCATGACATTAATTTATCTAAGTTCAAGGAGGCTGCTGCTAAGTACAACCTTACATTAAACGAAAACAAATGTGTATTCAATAAACAAACGATCAACCTTCTTGGCTATACAATAAAAGATAATACAATTTGTCCAGATGAAAACCGGCTGAAACCACTGCTCGAATTACCCGCGCCCGAAAATGCGGCTGCGTTGAAACGAGTGTTAGGGCTTTTCGCTCACTACGCAAGATGGATACAAAACTTCTCGGAAAGAATCAAACCACTACTTTCAGTTAGTACTTTCCCTCTTTCTGACATTGCATTAACAACATTTAACGAAATGAAAGGCGATATTACAAAAGCGTCACTGTCTGCTGTCAACGAGAATGCAATGTTTACTGTCGAAACAGACGCTTCGGAACACGCCCTTGCCGCTTCTCTTTCTCAAGACGGGCGGCCCGTAGCCTACTTTTCACGCTCCTTGAATGAATCAGAAAGAAAACAATCTTCAATTGAAAAGGAGGCTGCAGCGATAGTTGAAGCATTGCGCAAATGGCGCCACTATCTAGTCGGAAGGTATTTTCTCTTAATAACAGACCAACAGTCGGTAGCTTTTATGTTTAATCAAGTCCATTCTAGCAAAATAAAGAACGAGAAGATCGAACGTTGGAGGCTAGAGTTGTCCTGTTTTAAGTACGACATAATTTATCGTCCCGGCAAAGAAAATTTTGTGGCCGATGCCTTGACTAGAGTTTGTGCGCATTTGAACGTAAATAATCTAAAAACCTTACATGACAATCTCTGTCATCCCGGAATCGTTCGCATGAATCACTGGGTACGATCGAAAAACCTTCCGTACTCAATTAATGACATTCGACAAATTACTGCCAATTGTAAAGTATGCGCCGAAATTAAGCCCCGATATACGAATACAAACGGACAGCTTATTAAAGCTACGGCTCCCTTAGAACGGCTTAATATCGACTTCAAAGGGCCGCTTCCATCAAAATCGAGAAATAAATATATATTGACTGTCATTGACGAATATAGCCGTTTCCCTTTTGCTTTTGCATGCAAAGATATGACGTCGAGTACAGTTATTGACTGTTTGAATAAAATATTTTATATATTTGGCACACCTATGTATATCCACTCAGACAGAGGAACGTCGTTCATGTCCCAAGAACTTATACAATACCTTGTTTCTCTCGGAATAGCTTGCAGTCGCACCACTCCGTATAACCCGGAAGGAAACGGACAAGTGGAGCGTCTAAATTTTACTTTGTGGAGAACGATTCAATTGAGTCTGAAATCCAGGGGTCTAGAGATAGCAGACTGGGAAAAAGTCTTATCTTTAGGCTTACATTCGATACGGTCTTTGCTGTGCACATCTACAAATGCTACTCCTCATGAAAGGATGTTCAGCCACCCTAGAAGGAGTCCAAATGGGGTATCCTTGCCTGCATGGCTGACTGCTCCGGGACCCATCCTAATAAAAAGAAGTGTGCGTCATTCTAAATATGAGCCTATTGTGGAAGAAGGACATCTCCTACAAAGTAACCCAAGTTATTCTCACGTTAGATATCCTGACGGAAGAGAAGGGACAATATCGAATAGACATCTGGCACCAATTCCCTCAGATGATGAGTATATCTCCTTTTCCTCTGATAACGATGACGATCCTGAGGCTGGAGTCGAAGAACCGCCTGCGCCTGTAAACGACACTGAGGTATCAATGGCAGAGGAACCGAGGTCTTCAGGCACTCCTCGACCTGAGGTTCGCCGCTCGACGCGCACTAGGCACCCACCTGCCTACTTAGTGGACTACCAGACATCCTAGAAGGGGTGAATGACGTGTATCTCTATGGTCCGTTACCATAGGATGTTTACTGCTATTATATTCATCACTGTCAATAATTATATTATGCAGTATTTTAGCTGAATAAAGCCATGTTTTCCTAATGGTTCTGTCTAATTTACGTATCAAAATATTAATAACACTTGCACAAAACTTATATTTTCTTGAAATATTAATATTATATGCAAAAAACCGCTATTTTGACATAAAAGGTATATTTGTACTTGTTTGCAGGGCTGCCAGCTGATATTTTTAAATTATTCAGTCGTGACTCTGAAATTATACAAAATTGCGTGTCAGGATACATACACTGCATAAAAATCCTTTACAAACACAATATTGATTGTTAATGGCGTAAACTTACCTACATGATTGATTTATTTATTGAGTATGCATATAACGCGATAACTTATTTGCCTGTTCGGAACGAAAAGAAAAAGAAGTCGATTGGCGCCAAATCCAAAACCCAACAATGACAAGTATGACAACCGTAGCAATTAGCGCAATGACGTAATAAAGAGTGGACTAGGTGTAATGTTCTATACATGCAATAAGTTATACAAATACGAAGCATTTCGGTGCAGAAAGAGTAAAAATAATCTTGTCACTTTCTAACCAATAGCTTATTCCATATATGAAAAAGATGACACTACTTCAGTATGTGCTGCTATGGCAACATTTTTCATTTTACGTACCTACCCAATACCTACTGTGGCCGGTCAGAACGCAAGCGATGAAACAAAAATGGCGAACCTGTGTCGGTGTTTTGAACTGATTTAGTTTAAATTTAAAAATACAATAGATTTGCAAGACATCGCAGCTTTATAATTATGTGAAGTGATTCTGTTAATTAAGTAGATAATGCCTAAATGCAGTGTCGTTGGCTGTGGCGCGACAAATATAGAAGACCAGAAAAGTTTGTCAATTCACCGGTATGTTTACATTTTCACTGAAATATTTGTTATTATTAAGATGATCAACTTCTTCTGGTGAGTATTTAGTTAATAATCATCCAAAGAATACGATTAGTGGCAAAGGAGAATAAAATAAGGGTTTGTTTCGATTATTTTCGACTATAAAAATAGGTTACTTTGGTAACTAGTGATGTGATTATTATGTCGATTTATAGAAATGTTAGGCCATAAAATAGAAATATTCGCCAGTCACACGGGCCGCCGCTAAGTCGTTCCTGTACCGACTTGTTCAACATCCGCATCTGCATAAACTCCGCATAATTTCTTTGTAGATGCGGACGCAACAACCCTTGATAGTATAGGCAAACTTCGTTTATGTACCTAATACCTGTATCATAAATGACATTGTAGTGAGTGAAATTATACGAATTTTATTCAGGTTACCAAGAAGTGAATTTAAAAGAAAGAAATGGTTAGAAGCTATTGGAACCGAAAATATAAAGCCAAATCGAAAAGAAATATATATATATGCTCCTTACATTTTCATGAAAGTGCATTCAAGAAGACATTGAATATCATTAGACTGCGAGATGATGCAATACCATTACAGTTACACGGAAAGGTAGTGAACTTATATTTAACATTTTTAATTTATAAAAGGGTCATACACAGTCGAAAAACAAAAGTCATCTCTCCTGTAGTCAATAGCAAACAGCTTATGTGCATAAGTGTAATGTAAGTCATTTTTTGATTAAGTAGGTATGTGAACTGAATAATTCGGCCGAATACCGAACATGCAAAAACATTTCGAATATGCCGAATACTGAATAATAACCGAATATTCGGCGCATCCCTAGTAACAATCCAGGCGGCCTGCAATGGATTTATGTTTTAATTCTGATCTGACCTTAAACCACTTTACCTTCCAGTATGTAGCAAGTAACGTTCACTTTGCGGGCCATTTTTGAGAAAAGTCCCTTCCCGATGGAAATGAAAATAGTAGCTAAGAAAACTATGATTTTGTATGATTGTTGTTTTATTAAAAATATAAAGAATAATCTTCCTATGAGTATACTTATATAATTATTCTGCTACGATAAGCCAAATGTCTCGATATCTTTGTCGTCGACGACGACAATATGTATTCTCCCGTCGTCTACCAGTCCCTGGGATCCAAGGACTCATTACAAAAGAATGCTATGTTTATTTTTTTCGCTGGGAGACAACGGCCTTAACAACGTAAACGTTTAGTAGTATGTGATAAAAAATTACTTTTCTTTTGGTTTATCGATATCATTATATATATAAAAACTTGTCTTCTCAGCACTAGAGACCGCCATCTTTGTAGCTATCGCAATATGGCGTCGGCCACACTTTTGCTGTAGGTATGTCGCTTCCATATGATTCCTTTTTCATTGAATTAGCGGCTTTAAACAAAAATCGAAAGTCGAAACTCGCCATATCTCCTTCTCTGTCGCACTTTTGCATATTCAAGCGACAGAGATAGAGAGGATAGAGTACCTAGCCCACAACGTCACTCAACGTAGCGATGGGTCCGAATTGTACGTGTAGAATCATAGTGTATGAACTTACATTATGAAATTAGGTTTTATGTATCCAATTATACATGAGGATCCAGGATACAAAAAGGATACAATCTGTCACCTAATTATACACGTTTTTTATCCAATTATACAATCTGGCAGCCCTGCTTGTTTGTCAAGTTTGGTGTGTTCTCAAAAAGGGGGACGTCTCCCTCCCACTCTCGTTTGAATTAATACTGCCGGTCTGCTTTACTCTGATGTCTGTGGTTTTGACTGACAACGAACGTAGTATAAAGCTGGGGCGTTACCGTGACAGCAAACGAAGTTTTTGCTCTCTGTCGCACTTGGACGTGAAAGTGTGACAGAGAGGGAAAACTTCGTTTGTGATTCGGGGTAGCCCCTCAGTGGGGCTTTGCTGTCGCGGTAGCGCCCCTGTATACACTGTAGCGGCTTGCGGTGGCGGCCAGGGGCGCTACCGCGACAGCAAACGAAGTTTTCTCTCTCTGTCGCACTTGCAAGTTTGCACATAAGTGAGACAGAGAGGGAAAACTTCGTTTGTGGTTCGCGATAGCCCCTCAGTTGTCATTATAATAATCAATGTTATAAGTGTTCAAGAGGGATTACTTCGAACTTCCTATCGTGCCGTCCCATTCACTCATATAGTATGTAACACGAGAGTGAAAGGGACGGTACGATACGTTAATGTTTGTAACGATTATGTATTGTTGTCTCGTACCAACTTTAGTTGCGTCTCTGTTGGTTGCTGAGATAAATTGGTACGTTTGTATCGGATTTTTGAAGTGAAATTGCTATTCTACTCAACTCACGGTTTCTTACTTCTCAACTTATTAATACGAGGGCCTTGCACTTCGTCCCATTGGTCCCAATGGGATATTTTGTGCACAACTTACTTAAGACATATTTTTCACCTCATTCCACTGCAAAACTGTGTCCTGCATGTTGTGCCATTATGGCCCGTTGTGTGGTTCCGGTATTACACATAGTAGTTTTATATACAATTGGTTAAGTACCAGTATTGTAAAAAAACATCCTTGTTTGGAATCCCATTTTTATGAATTTTTTAAGAGGCTAATTAATATGTATCATCAACATCATCCTAGCGCTATCGTTATCCCAGTACAGTACAGTTGTATTCTAAAGAATGTATATGTATATTGAATAGCCTGTGAAATGAACGAAAAATCTGTTTGCGTTAGTCTGAAAGTGTGTAGCCAGTTTTGAAACGGTTTTAAAAGGATTTTAAGGATGGTACTTGTAATGGTTTAGCAATCCAATCCAAATTGCCAGTCTTCTGGGTACTATAAACTATAACCTATCAAGAGGACCTAAGGAGCATTTCCTAGGATGTCCCTTTTTTACGATTTTTTGATTAGTAATTTATACCTCTTAAATGCAAGACACTCCACAAATACATTTTAGGTAATTCCTGTACCTAACTATAATCCATGGTTGCATTAGGATTTATCTATACCAACCATTATGAAGAAAATTAGGCAGGAGTTAAGTAGCTACTTTTTTACTGATTTGATTATTGTCTGAAATTTTATGATTTAGAGTTTAGACCTTAATTTAGCTATATTTAATTTTGTTTCTATACATGATTAATGACTATTGTCTTAACAAAAAAAAAAAAATGTTTAATGTAATATGACAGCTGTTGGATTTCTAAAATAAATAATTAGGATTGAAAAAAAAATGTGGTTTTATAATATTTTATCTTTGACAGTGGAAGGTAGATTGCACTGCATTAATACTGTATAGGTATGAATATGCAAGTTGCTTCAAATTAAAAGAACAAACTATAAGACTTAACTTATTGAAGGCAAAAACCTGCTATAAAGGATCACATTTTACCAACACCCAGTTTTCATTACAAGGTAGATCAATGGCACGGAGTGCATAATGCTATAAAAATGTTGGCACTGAATGTGTCTAAGATTTGAAAGCACATGAACTAAGTAGGTACATCAAATTCGTAGTGCTATTGCAAGAGTAAATTAATAAAGTCAAGAAGTAGTTGGTGATGATGTTGTTGGTGTGTTTGTTTGCATTTCCATTTGTTCAATTCTCTTGTGACGTATTAGGTTAGATAGGATGCCATCAAATGACGTAGTTTTCTTCTTGGCAGAACCGCGGAGCGTGTCTTCGCCTTTTTTTCGTACTCGCAGTCTCAACGAACTCACTTCATCCATAAAGTCGAAATCTGATTTCTCCTCCCTAACAGGCGAGGCAAGTATTTCAGGCTGGCTTTCTTTTGTCACAGGTATCGGCGACGGCGCTCGTCGACCTGGGCACTTCCATTCCAGAGGTAAAGTTCCATTCTTGTCAATATTATTGTATAGTTCTTCTAATTCGTTTGCGTCCACCACCCAGCTTTCGCCAATATGAGTACCTTGTTTAGAGAGTTCGTCGTCCGAACACGGCAAGTTCCAGTCATCACCCTGCAGGTCCACTTCAGTCATAATGATTATTGATAAAATGAGTATTTTCAGTGTCTTAATATCTCAGTGATATTTCTAATCCAAACGTAAATAATAAATCAAAACAAGTCAAACATCAAATTGGGGCCATTGATAACATGTCTAAATAAATATCACAAATATGACACTGACAATGACAGTGACAATACAGGGGCGCTACCAAACGAAGTTTCCCTCTCTGTGCTACCGCGACGGCATTCGAAATTTTCCCTCTCTGTCGCACTTGCAAGTTTGCATATAAGTGAGACAGAGAGGGAAAACTTCGTTTGTTTCGCGGTAGCCCCTCCGGGCTACTACAGCGCACGGCACAGACTTATAATAAATACAGACGTGACGCGGTAATAATAATACCAGTTCCAAGCGAGAAGGTCATATACAAATCTCGCTAAGTGCGCCAGAGAGATATGTATCATTTGCTGTCTTTGTCATAGTTCCACTTTTTGTTATTGGGCACAATGTCAAAGTTAGCATCCGTTGGGCTCAACAAAAGGTAGTCGGAAGTGTCATCTCAAAATATAACTGAATTAATTAATGTTTTTGTGCATAAAATAGTGCTTTGGGCAACAAATGATATAGATCAGGGTTTATGTGGTACAGTTTCTATAAAACAATGGTAGTTTGCAGCGTGATCGGCTGTAAAAGCCGCAGAGAAAGATGCGAAGAAAATGTAACCTTTCACAAGTAATTATACTATTTCATACCTTTATCTAAGCGTAATATGTGTTATTTCATTGGTACCATTATGTTTCATTCAAAATCTTGTAAAATAAAGCGATTAATATTGAAATAACAACATTGTTTACATTGGTGATTTTAGGTTATAAAGTTTTTGTCGACGTTATTATCCGCCTAAATTACGTAGGTCGTTTATTGGAAGCTGTCAGAAATGTTTAAATATGTTCTTAATTTAGCTTCCCTGCAATCAATTTAGGGATACCAGCTAATAGGATTTTACAGTAGCCCAATTATTTGGTAATTTAGTGTACTATAAAAATAACACTTGTCATTATATAAAATACTTATAATGCTAGCCTAGGGTGAATTTTATTGTATTTAAATTTATGTAGCAGCAAAATTGTAGTATTTCTTAGAAATGGACAAGCAATATATAATTTTCTTTTCTAGGTTTCCACTAAATTATTCCACCCGAAATAAGTGGATAGCAGCGACAGGTCGGCAAAACTGGAAGCCGTCTAAAACAGCTGATTGTGTTCAAAGCATTTCGAATTGCATTGCTTCCGCAAAACACTATCAAGAGTTTATGTGATTAAGACCACTACGCCAAACAGAAAAGAAAGTATTAGAAAAGTATACACAAAATTAATATTATTCAAAGGTCAGTAAGTGCCCCGATCAGGTTCCTGTCCTATCTTTAAAAAAATATTATATGTATAATAAATGTATGAATGTATATTTGTTTGTCATTTCGTTCCTTAGTGGAATTATTTTTTCGCCTTACATATATGTAATTGAGTAGTTAAGAAAGTGCATCATCAATTTTAATTAGAGAACTTCCGTGAGTCGGACATATTGAAATATAGTAACTCGCTCACGTCTTTAAGGTTGAATTTCGCTCAACATGTTTCAGACCAATACGTCGTCCGTAGTCAATAAGAACCAGTCGCGATGGCAGCTTGTCTAGCACTGCCTGCTAAATAAATGTTGGCGGCGGCTGTGGCGAGGGTCCGTTTATTATATTTCAATATATCTGAGACTTACGGCAATTTTCTAATTAAGTAAAATCGCATCTACACACTTTAAACCTATACTTACACGCCAAACCACTCAAATGTCAGAAAGGTATGGAAAGCTATCTCGCTTGCACAAGCATGACATTGACAAGCACCATAAATAAGGTAGGTACATGTTTTGTTAACTTGTCGTCTACCGGTCCCTGGGATCCCAGGGATCATATCAGAAAATGCTATAATATTGTTTATTTTTTCGCCGGGAGACGACGGCTATACCTATTAGTGACAATAACTTGTACCCAATTTCGGAGCATTATACCTACAATAACTTCCACCTAATAATTAACTTATACACTTTAACGAAGTTATTTAGCATGGAATACCGCAAAGAAACACTGGGTGCCGAGCGATTCTCTAACTTACCGGTCATATGTCATTATACATGTAAGTATACTTTTTTCAATTATTTCAAACAAACAACTTACTCTATCGCTCATACCAGATAATTACATAATGCCTATAATGAGTCGAAATATACAAAATAAACAAAAGCCATGGGGTAATTTTAGTAACATGGTCACCCCACGGGAGGTATGTACTCTGTTGTCGTCCCTCGTTGCGGCACGCGTATAGCAGCTCTTTAGAAATATTTATACTCTAAGGCGCACGGCATGCGAAATTTTCGTTTGTGGTCGCGGTAGCACGCGCGTCGGAGTTTGGAATTTTTTAATTGCTTAGGGCATTGATTCTTGTATTTTGGCCAAATAATAAGCTGTGTTCAGATTAGATACTATTCGTGTCAGAGTAACTTACATACTGAATTTCTTTCTTACTTAAGCAATGGTATTTCCTCGTATTACACGAAAATTGATATTATATTCTGTTCGGCTTGAGATCCTCAAATTATAATTGTCTCAAATTGAAGCAACAGAAAAATACCTGTCTGAAAAACACTTTTGCTATGATTGCATTATTATTGCTATGAAAATAAAATTAATTGACTTACCACCAAAGACTACAATTATACAAACTGCTTACCACTTCCGGTCAAACAACAGGTAAAAATGTGACATTTATCATTTTGTAACAAGGTCTAATTTGGGTTTAATATTCGGATTTAAAGATTTTGGTGTAGGTACAACAACACGTAGTAGTGATTATATCTGTGGATTATA
Organism: Epiblema foenella; assembly: GCA_963556455.1. NCBI lineage: Eukaryota > Metazoa > Arthropoda > Insecta > Lepidoptera > Tortricidae > Epiblema > Epiblema foenella. The sequence goes on from OY747102.1 coordinate 16,173,427, forward strand.
CTAGTTATATTCTCTTTGGTTTTTCTGACTAATTATTATTCCTTATCGAAATTTTAAGACATACTCTAATTTAATATTCTTAGTGTATATTTTCCAAATTATCCTAATAAAACATTTGCGTGATGTATAACAACGGTGTGCTCGTAGGAAATTGGATCGAGGAACGACTTCAAAATGAAGTATGTAAAATTCAACACGACATTTTTATATTGTCTATTTCAGCGACGCATGTACCTGAAGCTTTCACCCCTTTTCTTATTCTTACCCGGAGTGTAGACAGGCATAGAGAGAGGGGATAGCTGCTGCTCCATAGCAGACTAAGCTTGGGTAAGGACACAGTCGGAGTGTTCCCGGATCAAAAAGCTTCTTCCTTGCATGCCCGTTTGATGTAAATCCTGGATAGGTAGACGTGTTTAATCCATCAATTATTGGTAATCAATTACATTGGCGTATTCATCTTCCATTTCTATCGCACTTGCTTTATTAGAGCGGTAGAGACGGAGATAGGTGGGTATGCGTATTTTTTTCGTATTTCTTCATGGTGTCAATACCAGGATGCAGTAAAAATTAATGTTCACTTCTGTTATTCAAAAAAAGGCCTTTCTAGTGCCTGTTAATATATTTTTTTGAATATTTCATTTCTGCCTTGCTGACAGGGATCAAAAATGACTGCTCCCTGTGTCTGGTCACAGGCGGGCAGAGCGATGGCCAGAGAGTCTACCTACTCCGAACTTTGAAATCCGAAATTCGTATCGTGCCGTCCCTTTCGCTCATATAGTGTATAACACGAGAATGAATGGGACGGCACGATACGAAGTTCGGAGTAGGCCCTCAGGCTCAACGCGTCGGAGGGCGCGCGCTTTGACGGCCGCGCCTGGTTTAGTTATTCATATTTATACATTACAACAACAATCGATACATGTTGGTATATTATGTGTTTTATCAAAATTGCTAGCAAATTTTAAGTTTTTCATAAATAAATGGATTGATTATTATATAATCAAGTATTGTTCTTTTACTTACTTAAGTATTTGGATGAATAGTTTTTTATAGGAGAAGTGAAAAGAAGAGTGTATTACACGGCAGCATAATTATTTCTAAGTCGGGCGGGCGTGGCGGTTTGAATACCTCACTACGCTCAGGATTCCATGTTAGTCTCTCGCTACGCTCGGGGTTCTATTCTGGGATCCTTCACTGCCTTTAGGATTCAACACGCTGGCCCTCAATGAAATATTGCATTTTGCTCCCTTGTACTTATAATCTACTATATATTTCTCTAGGTCTATTTTTAACAGTGGGCTCAGCGGGCGTTATAACCTCGGGTACCTTAATGAAATGATCAATGTTAAAATATGTGTTTGCCACCAGGATGACTTCAAATTCTTTTTACGGAAACGGGACAGGCGTGAGCTTCTATTACAAAAGGCGAGGACTTTGTACAGCAATCTACTGAAGGAGGTAAGTCGTATTAAGCAGGATTCAATTTTTTTAATTACTATATTTCATTAAATTTAAATACAATTTATTGTTGTATCATAATTTATACGGTGTTTTGTCTCGATGCACGATCCTAATATGTACTGCTCTAATATAGGTTATTACAAATACACAATCACTATCTATACTTAAACATGTGTAGTTTATTATTTTAACATTACATGTACTAAAAATACGCGGGTCTACCGGTCCCTGGGATCCCCGGGATTATAACAAAAGAATGCTATTGTTTATTTTTTTCGCCGGGAGACGGCGACTTAAGTATGTTTGTAATACTTGTGGGTGTTATATTATTTTTACATTCTTTAGGTAGTTCATAATTATCAAATTTGGTGTTATATATTCCGATGTTCTACGGCCATAAAAAATGTTGAATAGAGGTTTCTTTAGTATGCAATTAGTTACCTGTCTTGTAATGCTTGGGTGCTCAAATGTATGCTGGATTTCTCTTCTAAAATACCTACTGTTCTGTTAATATTGGTAATTAAATTTTGTGTGCACAGGGAGTACATCTACTAAAGAGATTCCGTTCACACTTCAAATTATTTTTAATATTAATAGGTACTACCAAATTAAGTAGTCTTACCTGGATATTATTTATTTTATCCAGGTGTGATTCAAAAGTACGTCTATAACTACTTAGGCCGTAGGAGATATATACTTTCCACTAGCGCATTAAATATCTAGATTCTAGCCTGACTTTATATGGTATTCTATTTCGTAGTACTCGTATATACATTTTAGCCATAATAGCTCTTAGTTTAGTGCACACGCAGAGTCAATATGTCCCGCCCCGTTGAAGTGGTTGTCAATTAAGAGGCCTAGATATTTTTACAACTGGTACTATCGGCCAGCCCGGAGTGCAGGCACTGACAGTCGTGACCTGTGCTTTTACCATGAGTTTACATGACCGTACTCGCTAGCGACTGCGTAAAAATTTGTATGGGCAAAAGTACAGCGCCTCTGGCGATTACGCAATAGAACTAAGAATCGGCATACTAAATCGTTTACGCAGTCGCTAGCGAGTACGGTTAGCAAACTCATGGTAAAGGCACTGTAATTCGGTCCGGTCGCACGTTCTCGTTTGGGTAGAGTGTACATGTAGGAGTTTGGTCTTATTCGCATTTAGCACCAGACCTGCATCATGCAAATGAGATTGAAGTCAGTCTGCAGATTGCTTTTAGCTAGCTTTATATCTTTGTCGGCAGATTATCAATCGTGTTGCTCTCTTATGCGCTATGAGCTATGACTCCTGACATTTAGCGGCCGTCACGCCAGAGTGCATTAGATGAATGTTTAAGTTTACCTAAATGGAATTTAACAATACTAAATGTATAACACGTATATTATTCTGTTGAATCTCGTAAGACAAATAAGATACCGGCCACCCGTGACTTCGTCTGCGTAAATTTTATATGATAACAAAGTTATAAATAAGGCACACTTTTTCTGTCACTTCTGTGATGCTGTTAATCTTATAAAAATTCATCAGACGATATGCAGTGACCAGCAGATTTGAAGTTAGGAAATGGGGGTATTGAACATTATTCCATAAGAAGGCAAAGCTGACACTTTTCGCCTGCTAGACTATTAGAAAAAGAGATACGCGGAGTTCTCGACACTGGCCAATATGAAATGTTCTAGAAGGTACCTCAGCGTTTCAAAACGGTAGTGTTTTAAGGCATAGCTAAAAAATATCCAAAACCGAAAATGCGCTGAATTGCGCACCAGCTAAAAGCTTTTTAGGGGAGGAATTTCGAAAAACGCTGAAATATATTTTGTTGTATTTAAACAGAGTCTATTTACGAAGTTTCAAATCTCTTAACTTCATAAAATATTTGCTCACCGTACAAACGTGGAACCCCCTGTTCACTCCTTCAGGGGAGCAATTTAGAAACACGCTGAAACATGTTTTGTTGTATTTAAACATAGAGTCTATTTACGAAGTTTCAAATCTCTAACTTCAAAAAAGATTTCCTTCCCATACTAACTTTGCTCCCCTATTTGATCCCCTTAGGGGTGGAATTTCCAAAAATCCCGTCTTATACCTTGCATACGTCATAAAAGTAAGCTCCGGACCAAATTTGAAGTTTCTAGTTCCAGTAGTTTCGGCTGTGCGTTGATGGTAGATCAGGACTTCTTCTTTTATATATTTATAAGATAAGATAAGATAAGATAAGAAGATGTGTAGATAACAGAATGCAGCATATGAAACTATAGGTCTAGCCTACCCTAGAATTACTCTCAAAGCCATAGATAGCTAAGTTAGTTATAAATGTTTTTAAGACTGTTTATTTCAATCTATTTGTTATATCTAAACAAAGAGTCTACGAGTATGTACTAAATTTCAAGTCTGACGCGTTAAAAAGGATATGCTCGCTGAACAAAATCTAACCCCTTTCCGGAAGGAATTCCGAAAATGCCGAAATATTTTTTGTTGTATTTAAGTTGGTTTTGATAGGAAAAATAGGAAATTTTAAAAATAAAAAATCTTTCGGGGTCTTTTTAGTCTGTAATCGAAAGCGGTGTTCGTGAAAATCTGATTGTATGGAAAGTTTGACAAGTTTCTATGGGATGACAGCTGCCGGCGCCATATTTGACGATGACCGGCCTGTGATCGTATGTTGGTGCAACTGACCCTAAGTTACTAATTTGACTATAAGTAAAATACCGTTTTACGCACCGGTGCCGCATAATAGGTCCAGGGCATATTGATATTAGTTTTCTTTTTATTTTTGACATTAGTAATTTTTGACATTGTTAAATAGTTTGGTATAAGTTTGTAATATTTACTAATATAACGTAAGCTTTTACTAACAAAAATGGATCCCTGTTATCTGAGATTAAATGATTATTATTATTATTTGTATGTCTTTCCCGTTCACGGGACAATGGTATCCCGGACCTTTGGGAGGCGTGCGCGGAGCCGAAGTACCGAGGCACCGAAGTACCAAACGAGTACCACATAGCCAACACGTAGAGGCCCGTTTGACACTTTAATGAAATGCAAGGGATACACCGAGCGGATACTGTCCCTGCCCGTGTCATGGGACGCACACAGAGACAGCACCCGCCAGGGTGTACAGGGACTATTTCTGGTTGATGGAGCCTAAATGAACTGGGTTATTGGGTGAAAACGATGAATTAATGGCTGGGCTATTGCGTGAGACAACGGACGCCTGCCTAATAAAACTGTCTCAGATATTTATTTCCGGCAGACGGTGACTCGCTCTCTGCTAGATGGGCCCCCATAAAATAGCGACATTATAAAATGGCCTAAGGGCAACACCGGTCAGAGAGCTGGGGGTGGAGAGGTGGCACTGGACTTTAAACATATAGCCAACTCGCCACTTAGGTGACCACATCCACCCTCGAGCATCAGCTCTTGCGACTCCACTCTGGACGGCCGGTTAAGGCAAGCCAGAGGCGGGGGGGCCTGTCCCACCAACCACAGGCCACCCCCAGGAGGACTCAGGTACGTAGGGCCGCTACTCCCTAACAGCTCGCCACAAGCCGCCTTACGTTGACTGATTGCACTGGAAAACCAGTGGGCGATGGGGTCGTCACATCCCTACGCCTTTAGTTTATTATTATTATTATTAACGAGAGTCTATTCACGGAGTTTCAAATCTCTACTTCAAAAAAAAATTTGCATCCCGTACAAATTCTGAAGTTCTGAACACATTTTTCAGCCTTTTAGGGAAACACTGAAATATGCCATTAATGAATTTAAACAGTCTATATACGAAGTTTCAAATATCTCACCTCAAGAAATACCTGTTTTCATAACAAACATTCATCAGTTTTACCCCCTTAGGGGATGGATTTCGAAAAATCCTTTCTTATCCCTAGCCTACCTTATAAATGTAATCGACTCTGCAAAAATTAACTATTTAGCATTAGCAGTTTCGGTTGTGCGTTGATGAGTTGTTGACGGACTGACTAACTCATATACATATATATTCTAAAAGTCAAGTTGCTCACTTACTTGACAAGCCTAATTTCATAACCCTCAAGAACGGATAAGTACCTTCGCGGTCGCAGCCACCGTCTCTTGGCGTAGGAGGCGGCTCGCACAGCGGCGCACGAGCACTCACCAATAGTCAGCGCGCAAGCGCTTTTTAACAAACTAATTGTTTATGCACGTGCATTGCGATTTTTTTGCCTTTAAGTGGCACAATTTTTTTCCTATTTAGAACTATTATAAAGACATTTTTAGTTGATATTTAATTGTTGTTTTGCTTAAAGTTTATATGTTTGCTATGTATATACCTATTTACATAAATAGTTTAAGTTTACCACCACCGCCTTGGCATATGCTGTAATGCTGATAAATGTATTTTTCTAAATAAATAAATAAGGTTTGGTTTCCTCTCGGGTTAGAAGGTCAGATGGCAGTCGGTTTTGTAAAAACTAGTGCCTACCCAAAAATCTAGGGTTTAGGTAGCGGACCCCGGGCATCCTTCAGGATGCAACTGTACTGGGATAACGCTAGGAGGATGATGATGATGATTTATTATCAGGTTTGTTTATTTTCAGAGACCTCTAGCGATTAGCGGACAATATGTAATGTTCGGATTTAATGTACAATTAATTGCTCCCGATATATCAGGTAAGTGTTTCGTTTGCATGCTCATTAACTCGCGGTATGATACCAACTTTTTCTTTCACTTGAAAAAAAATTAGAACATTTAAGACAGGAGACGCCTTCAGCGCCTTTCGGAACAAAATATTTCACCAAATTTTGGGGGAGCGAGGTAACACACCTATAAAGAAACTACGCACACTTGCGAAACATTCTCCCATTACTATGCACCTATAACTAAATCAATCACGCACGCATACTCAAAACACTTAATTTGCTCATATTTAGTGTTCAAAATCGACCTTACAAGCGTTAAAGCTCAATTATCGCATGGCTAAATTGACCAATTTCACTATGGGTCACATTTCAGAGTTCTTATAGAAAGTACCTAGTCCTTGTGGGTCCGAGATATGGTGAAGTTTGTTGTCAAAATAGCGGCCAAGTACGAATGTTTTTAAATCGACTTTGTATTCGATGCTCGATTTACGATTAAAAAAAAACTAATAGTGCAGAAAAATATAATTAAAGCGAAAACATACCTACGTCCAAGTTAAATGATAATTAATTCATCTCTTCGTAAATTTGATGAATTAAAATATTTTTTGCACCCAAAAACAGCACATAAAGGTATATATTTTGACAGACCTATTCACACGTTGAGAACGATTTCGAAACTGACGTATAATGGATTAATGAAGTAGTTTTTAATAACGTGGCAGATTTTTCTCCCATACCTTTGGCAGAGGGGTAAGTAGTCAGTCTTAAATGCTTTAAGGAAAAAAAGGGGATAGGGCAGCAGAGATGTGCCCCTTCTACCTCGGCGCCTGCTGCCGGCTATACCCTCCCGCGCCGTCTAAGTTCAAGGGGTCGGTCTGTTAACGATGGTTGCTTCTCCCACTTGCAGTTAAATCCGGCGGCGTGTCACGCTACGGGCTAGCGCTTTCCAGCGTGGTGGGCTCGCGGGAAGTAGACTGCGAACAGAACGTGTACGATGGCTGCATCATGACGCTCAGCCCGATCACCACGCCCTGTTGCCGGAACACCTTCGTCATACTCAGGTACGCGCCGCCACTGTCACTAGGTTCTATTTCTACGCATTGTGGACACGCTGGTTACAGTGCCGTGATCGGAGGCGGACTGCGAACAAAACGAGAATTAATTGTGAGCAGAACATGTAAGACTGCTGACTTATGACTTTCAGCCCATTCATACCATGATTAAACAAGTCATTATGGCAATTTAGTTATTCAAGAGTAACTGATAAGTAAATAATAATTATATAATCCCCACCTCGCGCACAGAGGAAATATATACCAGGGAAATCTCCCTTCTTAATCATAAAATGTTCACCGTGGAAACAAACACTAACATATAATACTATTCTGTGCTTGAAACGCACAAGTGAAGTACCTAATAATGAAACTTGGGTCGAAGCTTCATATCAATTTTTTTCAGCACTGAAGACGTATCGATTCGAGGCAAGAAAGTTAATTATGGGGACCAATTCTTATTAAAGGCTGAAAATTATGGAGATCCGAGTGTAAATACAATATTAACTTCTTTACTTTTCGTCATTAAGTAGCAGTCCTTTTGAAATAAAGACTTACATAGTCTGAAATTAAACAACAAAATTGTATTTACCTACCAATCGTAGAATGAATTGTCTTGGAATCAACTGTTCCTGGGATTAATTACTACTATTATATCTTAGCAGATCATTTTCTTTTCGCATATTTTTTAAATGTCTATTTGCCTCATCATTGTTTTTCCACGAAGCCTGGATCCGATTCCCCGCATTTTTCTATAAGTAATCTGTTATGCTTTAGTCGTGTGTACATTCTTAACTATGTATAAATATTTTTGCTTACGATTGTGGCCAGGCGCCCCCGTTGTATGTCCGGTACCAGAACTCGTGTGTGCCGGAGCCGGCAAACCTGATTCCCATCCGGCTTAGCGCTAAGCGAGACACCAATTGTCGTTGGACATGCGTGCCTCTCCTGCCCCGCGACCGCCTTGAAGGCATTGGCCAACCTATTCAGGTCAGACCATTTCTTAATTATTTAAGTATTTACATGCTATGATTTTTCCGGTTGCGTGGCCGTTATTTGCAAGCCGCTCTTGCCGCATCGGCTAAACTCGGCTCTCGCGTACACCTGCAATGCAATTCACCCGAATGCGTTTGGCACTGACACTCATCGAACCGTGGTCGGAGCACAACGAAGACACGCAAACGTGACGAAGATGAAAAAGCACTTGTTAAGTTTCTATGTATCAAACATTGGTTTTAGACAGTGGCACTGATTTTTGTAAGAAGGTATGTAGGTATAGTCGTTGAGTTTTGTTTGTATTCAGTCCCTTGTCCCATAATGCGGTTTTGCTACCGCATTTCATTATCGACTGTCATAAAAGATAAGCATACTTCGTAGGTAAAGACTGCATGCGTTAACATTGTGCCGGATTATCAACTCTAGGGCCTTTGCCAAAAGTTTAAATTGCTTTAATAGGAACGTGAAGTTAGACGCATTAACTTTCAGTATAAATGCTGACGTGCAACGTAAAAGAGGGTACAATTATATGTCTGTCTGTGGCATCGTAGCTCCCTAACGGATGCACCGATTTGGTGCGGCCATGATTCTTAGCTATGTTTTGTGTCGGGGGTTTTTAAAGATATTAATTTAATTAACATGTTTACTCCTTTTTCAGACCGGTACTAAGCTAATAATAAAAAATTGCGTTGCTGACAAAAGTTTAAGTGTCATGTACCAAAACTGGAGACAAACGTTCTTTGGAATGGTAAATTTTGATGACCTCATGATAATTTAATTTAAAAACTGTATGTACTTAGGTGCATATGTATAGCGAAGGCAGCAAATGGGAGCTTTTGAGAAGTTAAATGTTTTTTCATTCGTTGTTTCTGTCTAGTAGGTAAGAGCAAGACGGCTTTTAAGTACATGCATGTATGTAACAAGTAAGTTTATATAAATTAAATGTAAATTAGTAGTACAAATTAGTTTATATAAATTAAATGTAAATAAGTAAGTTTATAAGTAAACAAGTAAGTTTATATAAATTAAATGTAAATATAAAATAGTAGTTTCCAGTACTTTGGTCGTCAATTAGTGTTGATTTACCCTATATACAAATATTAAATAATAGGTAGGTAGGTTCCTGGATATCAGGTTTTGTGTTATCGTCAAAACCCAACGTGAACCAACTATAAGGTATGTGTACGGGCAGAAAGTACCGTTGTTAATAAGGTCGATTTTTAACTGCATTGATTGATATCAATTGAGCCTTACGTATTTGCCGACCAGCAACGTTTTAACTGGGAACGACTGACGAGATCAGTTTTAGAGTTCCGTACCAAAATGTTAAAAAAGGAACCCTTATGGTTTCACTTTGTCTGTCTGGCACATCGCTAAATATCTCAAGAACTACTTATGCTATGATTAGGAACAGTTATAAAGAAGGGTAACTAACCTACATGCATAAAACATGTTTTCTTTTTTCTTTTTTTTATTTTATGTGAAAAATGACTGATCAAAACCAAATGAATGATGATGGTGGATCAAAATTTGAAAGTCTAGTGAATATGTCAAGTGGGAGTCGGTAGGTGGGTTTACGGCCTGTTAATTTGATGTGCCAGTTTGCGGCCACTTGGATGGGTTGATGAACTGAAAGGATAATTTCTTGCATTTAATATATTCCCATTCAATAGCTACCAGTTAAAGCGCACCGCACACAACTCGTTATGTCTTTAGGGCATGCAAACATGTAAATATCTTTAATCGAAAAAACTTCGGTCTTCAGAAGGCCGCAAACTGACGCAGGCCGCGTAACTGGCTAAAATGTAAAATATAACTATAGCTCTGTCTAGTTTTTCTTTTTTTATCATTAAGAAACATTTCTATACTAAGTTTGTAATTTAATCATCTTTGCATCTATTTTTGTTTTATAATTCCTACGCGATTACGCTGAAAGTACCTTCGTTCAAACAAAGAAAAAAGAAATGAAATCGGCTCACTTGATAAGGAATTATCCTTGAAAAACCACCATACATACTAAGTTATTTAGTCGATCAAATTTGTAACAAAATTCGCCTATAGATGGCGCTGTACCCATAGAGTTCAATTTCTACACCATGTTGTTGGAAGCAGGAACCGGTATACATCTGTGTACGGAACCCTCGGTGCGCGTGTCGGACTCCCTAACATTATCTCGGCAAAAAAACACGTTTGTTGTATGGGGGCTCTCTTAAATATTTATTTTATTCTGTTTTTTAGTATTTGTTGTTACAGCGGAAACAGAAATACATCATCTGTGAAAATTTTAACTCTCTAACTATCACGGTTCATGAGATACAGCCTGGTGACAGACGGACAGATAGACAGACGGACGGACAGCGGAGTCTTAGTAATAGGGCCCCGTTTACCCTTTGGGTACGGAACCTTTAAAAATCTCCTTAACGACCGTGAATTTTTTTTATTAAATATTACCACCAAATTTCAAGTTTATGGGTTAATGGGAAGAAAAAAAATTCTTCTCTAAAGAGTCTAAGATTAAGTTTGTAGTAATCCCTTTTCACAATAATTAAAAAAGTTATGAAATCGTTTGAGCAACGCTTTGAAACGCTCAATGGAAGGTCAGTTAGCTTTTTTTGCGTGTGAATGTTGCACGCGAACTCCGATGTCTATGTTTTGTGTAGTTTAGAAAAAAAAATATGCCGCCAAATTATGTAGGTTATTCGCCGTATCATTTATTATTAATTTCTGGTGGTTAACCTTTGTATTTTCTCGCAATCGAAGTTAAAAGTAGAGTATACAACTTAGGTAAAAGCCATATTACCCCACGAACCATTTGCCCTCACTTCGTTCGGGAAAATAATTATCTACCTCGTGGTAATATGGCTCATTGTAGATCCTTGTCATACAATCAATACAATTTTAGTAAATCGATCGGTTTGCTTATACAATGCGTATTTGAAAATGCCGCGGTGATGGGCGTCGATTTTGATACCTCCGGTAATAGGCGTTGTTACTCCTGTTCAAACTAAGAAAATAATGTATAAATGTGTCCACAGGAGTGCGGTGTGAATTGTCGAGACTTCATCGACACCCACAAGCGGTTTACGGCGGAGAATATTTTCTCGCTCGTGAGCGACGTTCCGACTAAAAAGCGGGAATAGGACTGGATATTCAAATCAATTGGTTGTTAATAACACACCTAGTTATGTATTGTTTATTATTTATTATATTTATACCTATAAACACTGTTTCAAATGTAATATATGGAATTTTAATTGAAGTTCCCCATGTACAGTCAACATCATATAGCAAAATAGGCAGAGTGCGTTTTAGGCACAGAGCGATTAAAGGATTCTTAGCATTGTATCATTTGGTGATAAGATCGAAAAGTGTAATACATCTTTATGATGCTGACTTGTAATAAACGCCCCTTAAAATGAACCCCTCTTTAATGTAGAAATAAAAACCTAAACAACGCTGAGACATTTATTTGGCCAATGTGGATCGCCTGTGGTAGAACCCAGTATTGTTGTGTACCGTAGAAACCCTTGCTCTTTAATGTGAATGCTTGTCAGACCTTGGACTCCCCAAATACCTAGATCCCCTGCTATGTCTAATTTTATTCTACTAAATCTACCAATTTTTACTACCAAATGCAACTTTCTACCAATCTTCATAATAGTCTTTTCTAATGTATTTCACTTACTTATTGTTCCCTAATCTTATAAATAATAATATTTGTGTTGGTTCTACAAGATTCCTACCGTGACCTCTTTACGTAATCAGCAGCCGTTGGTCGTTATAGGAGGGCAAGTCTCCTAAAACAGCCTTATTTTTTTTCTATATCAAAATTATTCACCAATATTTCCAAAGTAGAAAATATGATCCTACGTAACGAAAGAACCCAATAATAATCTAGAGCTAAAGAATAATTTTGATTATTGTATGGTATGTTGTTATGTTTTATCCATACTTGCTACTGACACGCCAAGATGGAGACTGGCCTCTAACCTATACCCTTCTAGACTCACTAATGAAGGAATTTCATTAGTTAGCCTTAGATGATAGAAGATCATCTCTAACTACTCAACCTTTCTAGCCTAGTCACAACCCATTATTTCCTAACCATCCATAAGTATCCATTTTCCATAGAATCATTAATCTGAAAATCATTGCTATCATAATCATGAAACAATGAAATCTAAACAATGAGTATTCTTTCACTCATGATAAATACATAAGAGTAGTGGACCGCTCAGCCTGCCCCTAAACCAGAGCAATCCCATATTTCTGGGAAAAGTCCTGCTATCCTATTGATTACTGATAATATTATACCTTGCTAAAACATCTACTCATCATCTAGGCTATACCTAGTAAATTGTATGACTTAACCGCTTGATAAACCTAATCACGTGAATTAATCTGATAATCGAAACCCAGATACCTAGGTTGTACTTAGTAACCACTACATAACCCAATGTGCTCGATAGCTATTTAACCACGTGAACCATCCTAAAAGTTAAACCCTAGACTTCTAGATCGCCCTTAATAACCAAACTATCAATTACCTGGATAAAATAAACCATCAAAACCCCTAAATACAGTGTATGAAGTTAAATCTATCATTAACTCCAGGAGATTTAAACTAGAAACTAAAATCCCTTACCAGATTTAGTTTCTGAGAATGCGTTCCTAACTAAGCTCTAAAGAGTTCAGTCGGCTAAACTGATGTATGCAACCCTATATAGCCTGTGTACTTGTCTCCTCCCACTCGTCCGAGGACAAGATGGTGTGAATAAGACGCCCTATTGTATATATAAAGGTAATATATAAATATATTTAACATAATGCAAACAGTGCGTCTCAGGTGGTGCCGCACCCACCTGTAGGCACACCGCCGACACAAACACCTAGACTAGAGGATTTGCCATCCTTGAAAGCAAATGTTCGTGTATTGAGACATATCCCAAAGGGGGCTAGAAACCTTGCCGCTGGTAAACTTTGTGATATTATAGACAGTTGTTTACGCACAAACGAGGTTGATGATTGGTTTGCCTTGCTCTCCTTTTCGTTTTCAGCCTTAAGAGTACCTGAGAGGAATGTAAACCGATCTTTAACAACGAAAGTCAAGGAAAATATTGATAATTTAAATTTATATTTCCCAGACGAGTGCGTAAACCAAAAGTTGACCCCAAAATACCGTACTATAGAGGCTAAAGTCCATGAAGGCGATTTAAGGGGTGCGGTGCGTATGCTTCTATCAGATTCCTCACTTGCACCCATGAATGATGGCACATTGAGCGCATTACGTGATAAGCATCCCTCTCCATCAAGACAGCTTTCATTGCCTCCGGAGCCAAGCCGAAATAGCGCCTTTTTAACAGTGACTCCCGCTGAAGTGGCCACGGCAATAAATTCATTTTATAATGGGTCTGCGTCCGGATTGGATGGCCTGCGACCGCAACACCTTAAGCAGCTCTCTAGTCCATCTGCTGGTAATAACGGACCGCGACTCTTAGAGTCCATAACAAATTTGTGCAACTTCTTGTTTAAAGGTATGCTTAATCTACAAGTAAGGCCATACCTGTACGGTGCGTCGTTGTGTGCCCTTTCGAAGAAGGATGGTGGGTTGAGGCCGATTGCTGTGGGCAGTGTACTTCGGCGTCTTACTGCCAAGCTTGGATGTTACGCTGTCAGGGGTGCTATGGCAGATTATTTGCAGCCAAAGCAGGTAGGTTTTGGAACACCTAGAGGTTGTGAGGCAGCTATACATGCCACTCGCTCTTTTATCACGAGCCATGATAATACTAATAGTGCCGTCGTCAAGATCGACTTAAGAAACGCATTTAACTGCGTAGAGAGGGACATTATATTGAAGGAGGTCTTGGACCTTGTACCGTCGCTCTACCCGTTTATGTATCAATGTTACTCGGACGACACTAATCTTTATCTTAAAGAAAAAATGATACTATCGCAAGTTGGCGCGCAGCAGGGCGATCCTCTGGGTCCTTTGATATTTAGTTTAGCGATACATAGGGTCATCACCACATTAAAATCACCGCTAAATGTGTGGTATCTTGATGACGGAACTATTGGTGGGCCTCCGGAAACAATAATCGAGGACTTAAATGAACTAATGCCTGCTTTAAGGAAACTTGGCCTGGAAGTCAACCCTACGAAATGCGAGCTCTTCTCATGCGGGGCAGTGACTGAATCTTCGTTGTTGGCCCTAGAAACGACTTTGCCGGGTATAAAGAGGGTAGATAAGACCGAATTCTGTTTACTAGGAGCGCCCATCTTTCCCGACGGAGTCAGTGCTGCTCTACGAGCTAAAAAAGATGCTCTCATATCAGTTCGGGATCATCTAAAGAATCTATCATCCCATGTTTCTTTGACTTTGCTTCGTAATTGCTTTGCTACACCTCGAATGACTTACATTCTCAGAACTTCGCCGTCGTGGCTTTTTGTCAACGAAGTAAGGGATATAGATCGAGAGCCAAAGTTTACCTTGCAAACTGTTTTAAATGTTGACTTAAGCGAATCACAATGGTTGCAGGCCAGTCTTCCCATTCGTTACGGCGGCTTAGGTATTCGTCGTGTTGAGGACTTGGGACCGATCGCCTTTCTAGCTTCTTCTTATGGAGCCTTGGATCTTGTCACTCGCATTCTTTCTATAAATGGTGGCAATTTCCAGGTTCCATTAGTTTCTGAGGCTTTAGCGAGATGGTCGGTCACTCTCCCCGACGATTTGCGACCTGAAAATCCTGGGGTCCAAAAACAGTGGGATGACCTTTGGTGCAAGCGGGTGTATGATTCGCTGTTGTTTGATGCCTCAGGAGTTGATGTGGCACGCTTTAAGGCCCTTGCACAGCCAGAAACAGGGGCTTGGCTTCATGCACTACCATCACCTCAACTGGGTACCTTACTAGACGACGACTCGGTTAGAGTAGCAGTGGCTCTTCGGTTAGGTGCCAAGGTGTGTGAGCCCCACCGCTGCAGTTGCGGGGCCATGGTAGCGGAAAATGGGCACCATGGTCTAAGCTGCCAGAGGTGCGCTGGGCGGTTCCCGAGACACCACTCCATTAACGAAATCATACGGCGCGCCATGGTCTCAGCGAACGTTCCATGCGTGTTGGAGCCACCCGGGCTGAGTCGGTCTGACGGTAAAAGGCCGGACGGACTCACGTTGATTCCATGGCGGAGGGGGCGTTGCCTTTTGTGGGATGCCACGTGCGTTAGCACCTTTGCTGTATCCCACATGAGGCAAACCACACAAGGTGCAGGCTTGGCGGCAGAGTCAGCCGCAAAGCAAAAACACACGAAATACTCCGCCCTGGAATCAACGTACGACTTTGTTCCGGTAGCAGTGGAGACGGCAGGACCATGGGGCTCGGAGGCCCGCCGCCTGTTTAGAGAGCTAGGTCGGCGGTTACGGTAGAGGGGCAACGATCCCCGCTGCGGGTCGTATCTGGTGCAACAGGTATCCATAGCGGTGCAGAGAGGAAATGCCGCGAGCATTATGGGTACCTTTGCGCCAGGTACGATGCGGGGTGGGTTCTAGATAATGTACATATATATCTTGTATTTTAATTTAGATTATTGAAATCAAATATTAAATAAGTTTTATATATTTAACAAGACCGTCCCTCAAATACTGTGAACTTCGGTGAGTGGAGTATACACTCCCGTTCTGTCCCAAACTATGGCAGATCTCACTTCCATTAATTCAGCAGCTGGACATTGAGACACGGGAGGGGTGAGATCGTCGCCTATGTTGATATAGAGGCAGACGCCAGACAGCACCCTCAGTCTGGTAGCAAAAGACTCTGAATCATGCCCATTTGAACACTTTTTGATTTTTGATTTTTTTTTTGCACTATTTAATGGATGTTATTATACATATAAACCTTCCTCTTCGATCACTATCTATTAAAAAAAACCGCATCAAAATCCGTTGCGTAGTTTTAAAGACTTAAGCATACATAGGGATATAGGGACAGAGAAAGCGACTTTGTTTTATACTATGTAGTGATTATAAAATCACACCTATTCATTCTAATTTTGATGTGTAACAAAAATAGTGAGGATTCGTTTAAGGACATATTCGGCAACGTGTTCAGATTAGGAAAAAATTAAAGAAATTTTTTTACTCCAATAATTTTTGGCCTTTGTATGGACAGTTGGCTGACGGACGATTTCTTTTCTATTGGGCAGCCTTAGGAAAAAAAAATTTCCCCTAAAAAATTTTTTCTTCTCCTTTTACCCAATCAGAACACGATACCGAATATGCCCTTAAAAGGATCCTCACTTTTTTTGTAACATATTTTATTTGTTAGTACTTTTTTTAATTTCTTTTTTATTGCATACCATTAATGGTTAAACATTAAAACCTACCAGTAATTGTATTATCACCTACCTGGTAATGTTTATTGCAAATAAAATATTCTATTCTATTCTAGGAACTGATTATAGGTAGATATGTCCTCTGGTAAAAAATTTCACTAGTGAGTGAGAAAAAAAATCCTGTAATTTTGTATGAGTGAATCTGAAATTAGTGTTCGAAAACCTTCTTATGCCCTTACATCGTCAAATGTAGTGAACAAAAACGGCCGTAAACACGGTAGGTATTTTTAAATCTTACGCATGTACCAAGCGTGCAGTACAGTCACAATGCAAAATGATTTTCCTTCGTATTTTATCGGAAAAGGTCGTATTTATCGTGCTCTCTCAATTAGCTTCAGTACCCATCTTACAGCCGTAGGGGTGTCGTATCAGCAGACCATATATAGAGTGGCTAACCCGCAATTCAAATATTCGCTATAGTTTTGATTATATTTACAGTTTACTTATAAAAAGTTTGTATTACTATGCCGAAACCTCAAAACCGGTTAAAAATCCAGTCCAAGGAATTATGTTTAATATATACCTGTACTTCATATCAGAAAATAGTAAATTAAAAAAAAAGGATAAATCAGAGTATTTTGGCAGAGTTCAACAGCGAATTTTGGACGCAACGGGCATATTTAAACCTATAATAAGAAGATTTTGAACCCGGAAAAAGAATATAGAAAAAAAAAAATACCAACACAAACAATATTAAGCTGGGTAGACCACGCAAGAAATTCTATCTAGATCTTGATGATTTTGATTACGCAGTGATACGACGAATAGTTTTAACTTCCATCTGATTTATAAACAAGTTCCAACAATAAGAGCACTAAAGTCCAAATTAATAGAAACGATGAATTTCAAAGGCTGTGATTTTACACTAAGAAAGATACAGTGCAGTGGGTTTTCTATTCAAGAAAATTACTAACAATAGAAAAATGCTGATGGAAAAAGATGACGTTAGACTTAAAAGAGTAAAGTACCTGGTCTTAATAAGGAACTGCAGATCTGAAAGCAGAGATATTGTGTATACGGACGAAACTTATGTTCATACATCCCATTTAACAGGGAAGTGCTGGATCGATTCTACGAATAAAGGAGTGAAACAGTTAATCTTAAAAGGTCAACGCCTTATTATAGTACATGCAACCGCTGACATAAAAAGACTAGACTAGTGCAAGGCACTGATCCCGGTCTTATGCGGTCCTTTTTATCAGACACCAGCTTGGAGCTCGCATCCGCCACTTAAAAGCCCATCGTTTTTTTCTCGGATGACCGACCGAAGTTTTTAACCTCTTTGTAAATCCGATATTGCAACCTTAATTTTCGAATTAAAGTAAAATGACATTTATGACAATTATGAGATTGGTTGATTTAACTTCACATCTCTTCGTTTATTTTTGTTGTTTATGTAACGTGGAATTCAGATCACAAGTATATAAACGGGGTTAGAAAATGTCGAAGCTCTCGAAATTGGATGAAGACAAAGGCATTGTTTACAGTAACCGCGTGCTTCTCGGTAATTGGTATGAAGCTTCCAAATTGGAGGAGGTGAGGTTATTTCGTTCGTTAGTAAAACGATCACCGCTGTACGTCGCTATTATTTCGTTCCATTTCACTATGGGCTGTTTCTACTACCCAAGGAAGTGGGATTTGATTTCGCACTAATCAGTCAGTATCGGGAATAATGATGAGGATTACATACGTGTTGATTACGATTACTCTTTTGTTGAGATTCTTTTAGTAGAATAACATCTGTAGATTTCGATATTACTTATGTTAGCCGCACTTACGCCGCTGGCGCTATTCTCCCGAATCGACTTACGTTTGGAATACCGCCTCCGCAAGTGCGCCTCATTATGTCTTGGTTATATCTGTTTATTTTACACCTTTAGCATAGATTGGAGTTGTTTCGGGATCATATGGAAAAAGGAGACTTAATGCTGGCAAGATTCCGAAAGATGACTGAGAACCTTAATGCGCCCACCGTTCTGACCCAATCTACGGGTAACATTGCGTTTGGTGACAAAATTGCTTTGATAGCACCTCATGTGCACGTTTCAGGTTAGTTGGCATCAAATTAATAAGCTGGAAAATTTCCGCTTAGTTATTAAGTACGTTTCTTCAATCGGGGTCGGCTTCTTAAATGTCAAATTATACCTCGGCAGATAATGTGACCGCTATCTGACGATCAAACATACAGGGGAAACTAGGCTTTATTGGGTCTAGATTTTGTCAAGTCAGTGGACAACTTCACTGTTAGAGATTCTTAAGCCCACCGAAGGGCTCTAGCTGGTCTTAACGATGGCCGTAGTAGACATCAACCGGTTCCGTAAATCTTAGATTGCTATAGTGCAAAAAAGAAATAATCAAATAATCGAGTGTGAAGTTGAGTCATCGAACGTTTGTAAATGTTTAACGATCATCTTTTTATTGTTGATGGCTTGATGGGTGACGAGTGCTATGCAGTTCATCCAATTAAGAATATTTATTACAGTTTCTAACTCTCCCAGCGGGGACTCTAAAAGCATTTTCTTGGGTGGTCGCATATCCGCGGATGACATAATGTATTCCCAAGACCTGCGCGACGGGTGCGCAGTTGTATGTCACCAAGATTTGAAGCCTACAGCGAAACACACCTTCGTTATCACCAGTGCCGATTACTGCGATCGAAAGCAGGAAGTTCTGAAATATAATCAAGAATTTCTGCTAACACTCGCCAAAAATGAGAAAACGAAGGTGATTTTAACTGATGATTAACTTGTGAATGTCCACGAGGTGGACTCTGTAAATGGTATATTTTCAAGAAAAATTTAACAAGAAAAATATCTTAGTAGCTGTCGCGTCAAAAGCGATTCGGACCGATAAGAACCAGGTAACTGCTCATATTGTCATGTGGCAACACTGACAATGAGGATGTCAGTTCGGGTGACAGAAATGAGGTGGGTAGCCGGGGCCGATTTTATTCTGACGGCGGCGCCATCTTATGACAGCGAGGAGGAACGAGCACGAGGACGGCGACGACAGAGCAGGTAACGGCTGCGTGGGTCGTCATCCAGAGAGGATCCTGGTGAGTGCTTATGCATGTTCTTTATACTTTTATAAT
This sequence comes from Epiblema foenella, assembly GCA_963556455.1. Lineage (NCBI taxonomy): Eukaryota > Metazoa > Arthropoda > Insecta > Lepidoptera > Tortricidae > Epiblema > Epiblema foenella. The sequence continues at coordinate 16,193,027 of OY747102.1, forward strand.
CGACATTCTAAGCTACATGAGTGTGAAAAGGGGGATTAACCAACGGTCGCTGGTTGTCGTAGTTTCAACACTGAGTCCAATCTCGAGGGATACGTACCTCTGAAAGGCAAGAGATTAGGACAGGGAACGTCTGGTACTTCCCAGGGGCAGGCTTATGGAGGACCTCGTGGGGGCATCGCCCCCATGTCCGGCCGGTGCGTAGGACACCAAGGTACTGAGAGGCAGTATCTATGCTGGAGGCGTAATCGACTGTACGGTGGGTCACGCTGGATCGGCCAGTAGATTAGACCCTCATAGGTATACATGTACGGTATTTGATTATCTGAGACAATACTTGGTTAGCGATGATGGAGGTAGTACACTCGTTCGACACTCATGTAGCCATGCGTTGTGTGTAATCATTTATTGTTTATAATTGTGGCCCCAAGCGAATCTATACCCAATAGAATTCAGGCAAGTGTTTCACACATGACGGGATATAGAGGGCGCTACAGTAACTATTAACTTCATTGATATAATTTTCTTCATTGATGAAGTTTTTTGATAATGAAAGTAAGCCTAAACGGTTGTCTATTACAAAAGTAGATACTTATGCTTAGTGAAACTATCACTAACGGCTATGTCATATTATTATTTTTAGCGTGGGTGTGGGTAACTCTGATGCTTGAACAAACCAGTAAATATATCGAGACCCGAAACATGTATGAGTAATCCCAAAGCCCTCACATTGATTAGCATGATCGATTAATTCGCCGCTGTCTAACTATATTTTATAGCCTATAACGTGTAAAATAGTGTATATATTGCTGTGTAAAAATCAATTACATGCCGTTCAACTTATTTGACCTTTATTTTATTATAATGTCCTATTATAAACATATATATAAAACATAAAATCTTCAAGATAGTTCGTAATCGTGCTTAGCAACGTTTTAATTACATATATTAATTGCACCTTCTTGTCAGTAAATCTAACAAGGCGCAGGTAGAACGCGTCGTGTTTAAATAACAAAAAGAGCGAGGCACGAGAGCGGTATGGTCTTTATTTTATCTGTGCATGTTATTAAAGGAAACAACACATAACTAAAGGAAGAAACCCTTCCTAGATAATAACAGTAGCGTAGTGGTATCATTGACACATTTCGGAACATGTACTAAAAATACGCGGGTCTATTAATTATATTGGACATGTTTTTACATTACCTAATTATTATTTTGTTATTGTTTTTTTTTTAGTTTTTATTTGTTAAAATTTGTAAACCGATGGGTGAATACCTAAATAAAGAACATTATTATTATTATTATACATGACTTCAATCTCCGCTACACGTCAAGGACCGATTAGGCTTGCGTGTATTTAAGGTCCGTTTCGCCATGTATTAGGTACGAGTACACGGATCTTAATTACACGGTTTTCTGACCCGTTCTATACGTGTGCTCGGGGTACACGTATGGAACGGGTCAGAAAACCGCGTACGTGTAGTTAAGAAACGGGTGCCGAACACGCGTACACGAAACCCGGACACGACCCCGAGCCCTATACTGATGGCAACCAAGATTAGGTATGGTGCCGAATGGTAAGCTGGCATTGGAAGTACGGATGCTTGCAATTCCGAAGCATGTTGCCGATTATTTTATTGATTTGTGGATTTTATATTCGCTGTGTTGACAGTTAGCGATAAATACAGCTTTCTCCTTCTCAACACAAAGCATCCTTGGGAGCTTTGGCGACGTTACTTACCACCATGAACTTAGCAACACAACATTACGGCATCGAACTACCGCAATACACTACCCCCTTTGGCATATTTGATGCGTACTATTGAATAACTTGGAATTAAAATAAGTCTTAATAAAATAAAAAAAACTTATTTCAGCCGTTATACGTAAGGTTCGACCCGAACCCGATCCCGGGGCTGTGCGGCAAGTTTCCGCTGTATCTGAGCGAGCACGCGGTTTCAAACACGCGATGGCGTATGCTGCCAGTCCAGGTTCCGTATATCACTCGCTTCGAACAGGAAGGAAAACCAGTTCCTGTGAGCCTTACTATTTTCTTAACAAGCTGCCAAGCTTTACGTAGCGCTACGGAATTACGCGCTACAAAAAGCTTGCGCGGAATTAGCGCTACGGAGCTACATACGAGCAAACGCATGTTATCGGCTACGCGTTTACGAGCAGAGAACTCCCCAGGGGAGTTCATGGCCCTGAAAGTGTTAAGCCTTTAAAAACCCGTAGCCACATTTATTTTTATACCACGTCGGTGGCAAACAAGCGTGCGGCCCGCCTGATGGTAAGCGCTCACCGCAGCCTAAATTATTATACGTAGGTACTTAGCATTAAGTGGGTAACGGCACTAATGTTGGACACTTTAAGCTGATAAAAGATACCCAGTATTGGACACTTCATTCCTAATTCTATTCAGTGTCTTGGGTTGGCTGGCTTCTGTCACTCTTTCCTTCGTAGTATGTGTAAGTGCGAAGCGTCCATCAGATTACGTTTAATTTGGCTCAACGCGCAATCTCTACGCGTGGACGCAAGCTCTACGCCGTAGCTCGTAGCAGGTAATTTTATTCAAAAAGCACCTTTACGCGCTTGCGCATTATGCGCGCTGGAAGCTGTTGGAAGTGTGAAAAGTTTTGCCTTTCGTATATTTTAGCGTGTTTTTCATATCTCTCATATAAACTGCTAACAACCAGAGTTAATTCCTTAAGAACTTTTGATTATAAATTTAAGTGTATTTATTGTTTTTCACTTTCCAGACAAACGAGGATATCGTTATCAACCACTGCTCAACCAATTTAAATTTAGGCGTCGATATAAGAAAGGGTGCAACGGGATTCTATGGAAAAGTAAGTTATCAATCAGCTAATTGTTTACAGTCGATTGTAACACTACTAAAATAAGAACAGTAGTGGATTCAGGTACTTATTTTACAGATATACGCTCCTCTAATGAAGACCTGTTTAGACGTATACGGACGTGAGCTGCCCCATAACATTTGGCAAATTCACATTCCCATTGAAAAATGAGCTGGCTTCGGATGTTTCTGCCACTGCCTAGTGCTACGTAAGATTGTAGTTATTTTTTTATCCGACTTCAAATTAAGGAGGAGGTTCTCAATGAGGGCTACCGAGTGTGAATTTGCCGCTAGAGGCTCGCTAGTGTGCTGTAAGTCATCCGAAATGTTAAATTTCATAGTTTGTGGGTGGGTTTCGCGGGTTTATTCCTAATTAGAATATTATGGTGAATATTTTGCAATATCTCAGATTGACAAAAACGGTAGCCCTCATTCGGTTGTGTATTTTTTAAATATGTGTTATGTTCGCATCATTGTTAGAGAATATTTATCAACAAACAGAAAGAAAAAATCTCTTCACTTACGGCCTCGACGGTCATTAAAGTGAAACAAGGTACCAATTATTAAGAAAATGGGAAAGTTCGATTATGTCGTAAACCACGGGACTTTTACTAAACCTAAAAGTCAATTTTCTGGACCAGCCTCAGATATCGGTCGTTAGAAGCTGGTGTCTGTTATTTACTGGACACCCGACATATATTCCATAATAATATTAAAATGCGAAAGAAACTCTGTCTGTTGTTACTTCCTCACGCTTAAACCGCTGAACGGATTTAGATGAAATTCGGCATGGAGATATTTTTTATACCGAAGACTGACATAGGATAGTTTTTATCCCGGAAATCATCCCTTAACGATATAAACGACTTGCTCGTGGACGGAGTTGCGGGCAAAAGCTAGTATATATAGGAATGTAAATTAATATATTTCTGTCTAGGTAACGTACAGTGAATTGAGTGTTAGCGAACCTATCTCGAGGAGAGTGATCTATCTCCATCAAACGTGCGACGATATGAAGACGCATAGTTAACATAGGTTTAGGTAACTTGGATGATTCTAACTGTAAGGTAATTACAAAAAGCATAGGCATGTTACGTTTTATGTGTGTTTTATTGAGATAACTTTTATATATTTACTGTATTTGTGTTTAGTTATTTATTATAAAGTGAGCTTAAATGGCATTTTTCCAAATGATTAGTGTGTTTTATTTCTTGGAATACAATGAAATGCTCATGTCTAATGTAGTTCAAGATTTTTTAGCACTTGACCCTAGAAGTACCTAAATAGTTACTAAACGAAATCTACACTAATATGTTTGTATAGAGTTGAGGAGAAAAAGTTCTCACTAATTCCCTATTATCCCGGAAATTCATACAGCGGGATTTTCTTCAGAATTCATACCTAACAATATTCCAAGAGATCTGCTTACGATCAACATACAGCCTAAACCGTTGAAGGGAATGTGAAAATGTAGACCCATGTTCCTTAAAGAACCTAGAAGAGGATCACGTAAGAATAGGGATGTAGACACCAAATAAGAAAATCAATAAGTTTGAAACTTCTCGAAAAGTTCTTAATCAAATGGCGAAAAAGAACTCAAAAGAATAAATAATTATAAGTCTTCAAACTTTTAGAGGGGGCATAGTTTGTCCCTTTTTCGCAAAACGCACCTTTGTGATAGAACGATCGTCATTTGCTATTGCGCTCGTGGTCCTTGATGTCACTGATCTGTCACGCTTTCTCTCTCTAACCAGCAACATTAAAACGGTTGTAGCTTCGTTATTTTTTGAGATATTTGAATAGGATTTTCACCATTTGGCATATATTTATGCTTTCTTTCTTCTGGACTAGTATTTTGCAGTAGTCAAATTTTCGACTAGTATTTTGCAGTAGGCTAAAAGGTTAAGCTGCTGAGGTCAGGAGTATGAGACTTGGAATTCATGTGTTTGCATTATTTTAAGAAAAACCAATAATTATTGTTAAACTTTCATCCCTTAGGGGAGAAAAGGTGTTGAAAGCTAAGGTAAGGAAGGAATGATCCACAAAAATTAAAATTACAATATTTTTTGCCCTAAAATATAATTTAAATTAAAAAAGATCTTCGCACAACAAGTTACTTGTAGTAAGAGGATCATCCATTTTTTCCGGAAAATCATCTATAAAATAATATATTTAGTTACATTACAGTTACAAACAAGATAAGAATGATAAATGAATGAACCTGAGGCCTGGATATCATGAATGTCGTCTTCGCTATCATCGTCAAGTGTTGCTGCATCCATATCCATGGCCAGCACAGAATCCGCACAAAGTTGAGCATACCGTCCTGTGCTTCTTGCAAGAGCATTTGTTTGTGGATCAATCTGTGGTACAGTTGCAAAATACCACCTCTAACAGTTGAGAAGGAGTTGCCAAATTTGATGTTGGTGCATGCCGCCGTCCCGGAGAGTCACTCAGGTATATAATTTCCTGTTGTGGTCATCTTGCTAACGGCGAGTACTTGCACAGACATAAATTAGTAGCCAGGATCATTCACCAGCAACTTGCTCTTTTATTCGGTCTTGTCGACTCCGGACTACCTTACTATAAGTACACACCTACGCCCGTTCTCGAAAATGGTCGTGCCACGCTCTTTTGGGATCGATCTGTCATCACGGACAGGATTACTGTAGCCAATAAGCCTGATATCGTGTTGACAGATCCATGGAAACGCCAGGTTGACATCACTATCCTCCATGACGAGAACCACGCGAAAGCAGAGAAGGACAAAGCCAGCAAGTACCTAGACCTGGCACACGAGGTAATCGCCATGTGGGACGTTGATTCGACGATCATTGTTCCGATAGTCGTCTCTGCGAACGGTCTAATAGGGAAGAGTTTCGACCAACACCTCAAGAAACTCTCGCTAGATGACTAAGTCAAGGGTCAGATACAGAAGGCGGTACTCCTGGACACGGTGCGAATAGTCAGGAGGTTCCTCTCTCTGTCGCCCTAACCACCGGTAGCTTAGGCCCCGCCTCGTTTCCGGCGGCACCCTGGTTTAGGCTTTTTATACAAATACAAATACAAACATTTATTCTGCAAATAGGCCACAAGGGCACTTTTACATGTCAAAATATTAATTTACAATTTAAGAAAGTCTGACTATAATAAGTAATACATTTTTCATGTCAAAATATTAATTTACAGTTCAAGAAGGAATAATAATTTCGAGTTTAACAATTATAACAAAATTAATGTCATACAGTGAAGATAAACTTGCAAAGTTATCTATTACAAATATTAAGTTAGAGATGTATAAGGTCTCAAGATTAAACAAGGAGTGAAATTAATATATTATCCCAGAGATGTACATGGTCTCAGAGCGTCAAAATTAAAATTAATTTAATATTGTTAGAGATGTATATGGTCTCTAAGTCACTGATAATAAAAACGAATCCACAACAGGATGATGTCTCTCGCCATTCCCTTATAAAAAGACACTAGTATTAACGTAGTCACTATGTCCTAGCAAGCATGAATAGACCGGACTCCACAAACAGCACCCGATCACGAGTATGACGCGTATCTCAGCCATCGCCTCCCTCGACCATCTGTTAGGGAAGGTGGCGACCCGATCAACGTCGCCACCGTAGGCAAAGCCCTTAAAGCGAGCGTGACATATTCAAGCTGGCGGACATTGATAATAACAAAGTTAAGGCGACTGTGAGGCGAGAAATAGCATCGTGTTACATAAAACGTAACGGAACTACTATACAAGAATATATCCTAAAATAAACATAGATATATTAAAAGTAACAGGATTAAACTACCACTGGCTTGAAAGCATTTTTGTCATTTAAGAAATCGTTGACAGTATAATACGCCTGGCTTAGCAAATACCTTTTAATATGGGACTTAAATTTACTGAATGGCAAATTAACTATTTCGATAGGTATTTTATTATAAAATCGTATATAGTTCCCCACAAATGTCGTGCTAACCTTTCGGAGACGACTGGCCTTCACTGCAATCTTGTGTTTACTTCTAGTGTTGTAGTCATGGATATCACTGTTAAGCTTGAATTCCTGTAAATTTTTCCGCACATGCATAATATTTTCAAGAATGTATTGGCATGCTACAGTAAGAATGTTTGCCTCTTTAAATTTATCTCTGAGAGATTCTCTGGCTTTTAGTTCGTAGATGGAGCGTACAGCTCGTTTCTGTAGCACGAAGATGGTCTGGATGTCAGCCGCTTTACCCCACAACAGGATTCCGTAGGACATAACACTATGGAAGTAACTATAATACACCAGCCTGGCCGTTTCAACGTTAGTTAACTGTCTAATACGTCTAACTGCATAGGCCGTAGAACTAAGTTTGCCAGCCAGAGTGGCAATATGCGCATGCCATTGCAGTTTTGAATCTAAGGTAATGCCTAAGAACACTGTGTTGTCTTCAAATTCCAGTTCATCATCCTTTAGTTTGATCTTAGAATAGTTTTGCTTTTCTTTGCTTGACATTTGGCAAAGTGAATTTGATGCACTTTGTTTTCTTGGAATTTAGAAGTAAATTATTTGCTGTAAACCAGTTCACAACAGTAATTAGTGCCTCATTAATAACATCATAGTTTTTCTCTTTCCGTCCTATCTTGAAGATAAGTGACGTATCATCTGCAAATAGCACTATATCATGTTTATGTTGCACCAAGTTTGGTAAGTCATTGATGTAAACTAGGAACAGAAATGGACCCAGAATCGAGCCTTGAGGGACTCCAAGCGCAACAGTTGTCCCTGCAGATTGAGTTCCATTAATGACTACTCGTTGAGTTTTTTTCGACAGATACGATGAAACAAGGTCAAGAGCACCGTTTTTTATCCCATAATGTCTTAACTTTCTAATTAAGTTCACACGATCAACGCAATCAAATGCCTTTGATAGATCACAGAACACTCCAATAGCATCTTGAGCCCCTTCCCAGGCATCATGTATATGTTTAATTAGTACCACCCCGGCATCGGTGGTAGAATGACCTCTAGTGAATCCGAATTGATTGCTATTGAGTAGTTTATGGCGATTAAAGTGGGACATAAGCTGATTAAGAATAAGTTTCTCAAAAACTTTGCTTAATGCCGGTAGTATTGATATTGGCTTGAAGTTGGTAGGGTCAGTTTTTGCTCCCGATTTAAACAAGGGGATAATTTTACTGTGTTTCATCAGGTCGGGAAAAACTCCAGTATCAATACATTTATTGAAAATATCAGCTAAGAAAGGTGCGATTGATTCTATAATGGAATGTAATACTTTTACTGAAAGGCCCCAGAGATCTTCAGTCTTCTTTAAATTTAATGACTTAAAAGCTTTTATTAAAGTTATGGGAGACACATAAGTAAAGCTAAAGATTTCTGTACATTCTGTTACATGTGAAAATTATTGTAAAAATGACATGTGAAATTACTTATAATTTTATGAATAAATATCTCAATCTCTCAATCTCAATCTCTCTCAATCTCAATTTGCTTTCAATAATGATTCAGCGACATCTGGTGGTTTAAGGACTTCGTAGTCTCGACAGGCACGTTAGAAAAGAACCGCTCAAAATGATCCGCTACTTCGTAGTCAGAACTTACCAGAGTATCATCGATTCGTAGGCTGTAGTGCGGATCTTTTATTTTACTTTTCCCTGTTTCAGTGTTGATAACTTGCCATACAGTTTTGACTTTATCTTTGGAGTTTTGGATCTTTTTTGACAGGTAATCGGCTTTAACGGCGACACACATTAATTTAAAAGATTTCGAATAGTTCCTAACATACTCTAGAAATTCCGGCCTTTTATCAGTAGTTCTCGAATCGTACAACTCATAGAGTCGGCGTCTTCTCCCGTGAATATCTGGGGTAGCCCAGTCGCTGAACTTAGGCTTGACCTTGCTTTGAATTTTCTTTAAAATAAAACTGGTATCAAATTCGGTTTTGATGCAGTTAAACAATTGAGCACATAAACGGTCAGGGCTTTTCTGAACAATTGGAAGGTAACGTAATCGTTTCGTGATATTGCGATTGAATAAATCTAATCTCTTTTCAGAAATAGGTCTGCACATTGTGTCTCGTGGAGCTTCGTCAGTTTTTCCGCTGAAAGAGACTTGTTGTCCACAGTGGTCTGAACTTAAGGTGTTTATGATTGACTTATTAATAGCTTCCTTGTTACTGAAAACGTTATCTACTCGTATACATGTTGCGCTGGTTTATAGTGTTTTTATATTTTGTATGAATGCTTTTAATTTATATACGAATATTGTAAACAACCTAATTTAAGAGTACCAATGAGTAAAGCGAATAATAATATGAGATTTATTTGAACAGGTTATTTGAGCAGTTATCAAAACAGCCAAGCCAGTGTCCTTTAATTTTTGTTGACTGTTATTGAAATTTAAGGAAAGTTTTCGCCACCACCCACATTTATTCCCTCCTTCCTCTCTTCCCCCTTCCAATTTCACCCCTAAGGGTGACTTTAAAAAAACCTTTCTTTAGTGCTGCTTAAAGTTTTTCAAGGAATCCATGCCACATTCCATGTTTCTGGTTTTAGTGGGTAAGGTCGGGTGTCATTCGAAATCTGAAATCTTTAAGTTTTATTAAGTACAAAATAGGTTTCTCCCCTCCACCGCTATTCACCCGCAGGGGGTAGAAATTCAAAAAAGTCCACCTTAGTGCTTATCTTCATTCTTAAAAAAATATGAACCTATCCCAAATTTCATATTCCTAGCTTCAGTGGTATAAAGCCTTAGACGACGTATAGACTTTGTTCCTAAGGTGACCTCTTCGAGTTTTATGACTTATATGAAGAACGCTGGATGTGATCCGTCGCCACGAAATTCCTGGATATCTTGGTACTCCCACTTGGGAAGTAGTGGGAACTTTCTACACGTCATCTCTAAGGATGTCCGAACACATTGATGTAGAAATTGTTTAGTGACGATATACTTCTAGGGTCTACATACAGAGCTTGTCTTAAATTTTTTAACTATTATGCATGCCTAGGTATCTCACAGTATACATTTTCACAGGCTTAGGTGTTATAGGTGAGGGCGTTGTTCTATCTGCCTAAGGCAATGCATATCTATAACTCATATAAGAGCAGAGAATAAAAAATAGCTACATAGAAAATGACAGAAAGAAAAAAAACTTGGACACGAAAGGACTTTGATGCCGACCGGCTTACTATACTCACATGATGCTAATTTTTTATTTTTTTATTTATTATGGTTCACCAACAATTGTTTACACAAAGTTTACAATGATCCAAAGTATATTAGCAACTTGCTATGTGTAACAATCACTTACAGGTAAACACCGCATGCATAATATAAAAGAAACGTCTTAGTATTAACTAATTATTACTAGGTATGCAACTAAATAATTGAATTTATTTTTTGTAACTATATTGTGTTCGTCACTTTCCTTATTAATTTAAAATAGATACCGCTTGGTTCACAAAGCCAAGCAGTTATCAGAAAGTGTTTTAAATTTTATGAATGAGTCAGAGAAAATATCAGACAAGTGACTGCAGCTGTTGATTTGTTTTCTGAAAACTATTTTTCGAAATAACCTTTTTCCCAAATATATTTTTTTGTAAACTTACCTTTACATGGACATAAAACCGCATGGGACACTAGAGACATGCAAAATAATCGTGGACTAAAATGGAACTAGCCTAGCCTAATCTGGGAACACTCCTGGTTTGCTCACGTAGCGTTCACGGTCACGCCCTATGGGCACAGTACGTGATTACGCTGCCGCTGCCATAGATGGCGCCATAGATCGTTAATATTTATGTTATATTCGTTTGCCTTGGTAATGCACAGAATAATTAATAGATCCAACTTTATTGCAAACCAAAATAACACCACAAATATTACAATTTAAAACTTAGTACCTACTTATACATAAAAAAACTACTTAACTTAAAGAAAGAAAACATTTACAAAGAACCGTGGAGCCCAGGGCTGTAAGATAGTTCAAAACAGCAAAAACTGATGACCGTGGAACAACATAACTATAATTTGATATTGTACTGGGTGAGAGTAGAATACACATTTGTAATAATAGTAAAATCAAATATTTTGGGGCAGGTTAGGTTAGGCCGGATACGAGGAATATGGCGTACAAATCATAATACTTTTCTTATGCACATAACATAAATTGTAACATAATAATAAACGGTAATGGTCTAAGACGCTGTACATAGGTATGCAATACAACCTTCAAGACATGGAGCTGTTATAACAACAGCCTATGAGAGTTGTAGTGAAAATAAATACTTATTGAAAAGTAGTTTAAAAGTGCTCTCGGTTTTAGAATTACGAATAGGCGGAGGAATATCGTTCCAGCATTTCGTGGCTAAATATCTAAAACTGCCACGAAATGCTGTCGATTTTTCCATGTCTCGGGTAAACAAGACGCGTTGTGTCTTAGTCGGAAGGATAGAAAATCTTTTGGAACAGGAATTCAGGTTTACGATCATAATATACTACACCGAAGAGCAAGGTGGCAAAATGTAAAGAGCGACGGGCCTCCATCTACAGCATCCCGCCTCGGTTAAAATATGGTGTGACGTGGTATGCGGTGGGATGGGGAAACTAAAACGGGCACATGTCTTCTGGATTCGTTGTATATAGGTCTTAGAGCGAGCCAGTAAGCATCCATTAATTACGGTGTCGGCGTAGTTTAGCTTGTATAGGATTAACGTCTCACACAGCAGCTTTATCCTAACGTTAACACTAAGATACACAACACTTTTAGCCTATAGAAACAGTTATTAATGATGTCCAGTACATGGTAATCGAAGTGCAACTGGTCGACCATGAGTAGACAGAGGTTGCGCGCCATGGTAACATGCTCAAGACGTTCCCCTCCCAACATCACGTCAGGTTTGTAATTAGTCCAAAATTTAGGCATTATTATGGATAGGACTTTATCTTGGGTACCTCAAGTGAACGAGGTCAGCAGGAAGGTGTTTTCGGCAGTAGCTTCTCTGAGAAGGCTACGTAATTTCCAGCCCATTGCCACTAAAATTGCGCTTACTCAAACACTACTCCTCCCCATCTTGTGTTATGCTGATGTTTCCTATATAGACCTCAATGAGGAGCAACTTAATAAGCTTGAGCGCCTTCAAAATGTCTGCATTCGGTTCATATTTGGTTTACGCAAATATGACCATGTATCCTTCTTCTACTCTCAGCTCGAGTGGCTCCCTATCCGTTTTCGCCGTAATTCTCACACCTTATCTCTTTTGTATTGTACTCTCTTCAACCCTGCAACTCCACGCTATCTCGAAGAGTTTTTTACCTATCCTCCCGAAATTTGCTTCTTACTGTTCCATCTTCCTCATTAAAATTTTATAATTCTTTCACTTTCCGAGCTATTCGGCTTTGGAATTCTTTATCTCCTGATTTGAGGCGTGCTGAATCTCTTGCTGTTTTCAAAAAACAGCTTAAAGATCACTATTTGTCTCTCTCATGACACACTTAAGACTTAGCTTCTTTAGACTATGTGGCTGACTATATATTTGTATATGTTTATGTATGTATATTTTTATATTATATTTATGTATGTTTATTATCCTTAATTAAATGTTATTGTTATTTCTCTTTATTTTCTTTAAGACTTCTAGATTACGAGCTAGATTTTATAATAATTATATAAAAAGTAAAATATAAATCAATATTTACAAAACATAAAATCATTATAAAAACCTAACCTAGTGTGCCGCTGGCAGCTAGGCGGGGCCTAAGCTACCGGTGGTTAGGGCGACAGAGAGAGGAACCTCCTGACTATCCGCGCCGTGTCCAGGAGTACCGCCTTCTGTATCTGACCCTTGACCCAGCCATCTAGCGAGAGTCTCTTGAGGTGTTGGTCGAGACTCTTCGCTATTAGACCGTTCGCAGAGACGACTATCGGAACAATGATCGTTGAATCAACATCCCACATGGCGGTCACCTCGTGTGCCAAGTCTAGGTACTTGCTGACTTTGTCCTTCTCGGCCTTCACGAGGTTCTCGTCATGGGGGATGGTGATGTCAACGAGCACTGCCTGGCGCTTCGATCGATCTGTCAGCACGATATCAGGTTTATTGACTACAATAGTCCTGTCCGTGATGACAGATCGATCCCAATAGAGCGTGGCACGACCATTTTCGAGAACTGGTGCAGGTGTATACTAATAGTACGGCACTTCGAAGTCCACAAGACCGTATAAAAGAGCAAGTTGCTGGTGAATGATCCTGGCTACTAAGTTATGTCTGTGCAAGTACTCGCCGTTAGCAAGATGACCACAACCGGAAATGATATGCCTGAGTGATTCTCCGGGACGGCGGCATGCCCGACAAATGTCGACCGTACCGTCCTTCAGGATATACTTCCGGTAGTTGTTCGTCATGATAACTTCGTCCGCAATTGCACAGACAAAACCTTCGGTTTCCCCGAAGAGATCCCCGGAACGTAGCCAGTGCACCGACGCGAGCAGGTCTACGTTGGGCCCTGTGAGGGCCCTGTAGAACCGCCCGTGTAGCTCCTTACTCTTCCATACCGCCTTGCGCTCCTCGGTGCTCCATACTTTAAGTCTGCGCCAGTTCTCCTTTGCCATGGAAAGCGGGGTGAAAGATGCGTCTACTGCTACTACGTCCCGATGCATCCCACACTCGCTGTTAAGGAAATAATCCCTGAGACTGCACACCTCACGGTTGTGGAAGTCTTTGGCATTTAGAAAGCCGCGACCTCCACACTTCCGTGGGATGTACAGTTTCATAACAGACGAGCGTGGGTGTAGCATGCGGTGCGCAGTGAGCAGTACACGCACCCTTCGGTCCAGGGCATCCAGCTCAGTCTGAGTCCATCTTAGTATGCCAAAGGAGTATGTGAGCAAGGGCATCACCCAGGCGTTGAAGGCGCGCACCTTGTTGCCGCCCGACAAAAGACTATTAAGCACTTTTGTCAGGCGACAGAAGAAGCGTTCCTTCACCGCCCGCTTTACGCCCTCACCCTCAATTTAATTATTTATTGTTATAATTATTAGTAGGTTTCATATGTATTAACTCTGCACCACCTGCTATGAATCGTTATGGTTAGATTTCATTTCCGCTACCCTTATCTTATCTTATATATATCCGCTTGTTGTTTGCCTTTACTCATTGTTTTTGTACTATACTATGTCCTTTAATTGAGGTGTGCAATAAAAGTATTTGTATTGTATTGTAGTCCTGTCTGGCTTTTGGTGCCTGATAATTGGACTTGAGCGGGTTAAGAACTAAGGCACAATCCCTAGACCAGTGGTCAATGCGCAACAAATTAGCGTCGCTAGCGTCGATTTGTAAGTCATCAGCATACATGTGAAACTCTCAATTCTTAATGCATTCAGTTTCGTACAAGATAAAAAACAGGACCTAACATTGCACCTTGTAGAACTGTGCAGTTATGAGTAATCTGTCAACCTGGAGAGGTTATCAAAAATCAAAATCAAAACATTTATTCTGCAAATAGGCCTCAAGGGCACTTTTACAAGTCAAAATCTATCTAAGTACATCAAATAAAAATAACACAATAATCAAAGTATCATTAATTAAATATAGTGTTACATGTCAAATATAAGACTAAGAAACTAATAACAATCGAGATTTGTTAGAGATGTATAAGGTCTCTATGCGTCAAGATAAAAGGTAATAAAGTAGGTACACTAAGCATAATAAAATACTTTGAGCTATATCTATAACACGTCAACATGGAAATAATAAAATCTAATAAATAAATGTGGTAGTCCATATCAAAAGGGACCTTATAGCGGCCGGCACTTACGCCTTTATTGCCGTTGTTCGAGTACAATAGCACCGATTCGCAGCGTAAGCGCCTGCCGCCGTAAGGTCCCTTTCAATGTGGACTATCACAAATATCCTCAGACATGTATAAGGTCCAGGGCTGCCAGCTGATATTTTTAAATTATTCAGTCGTGACTCTGAAATGATACAAAATTGCGTGTCAGGATACATACACTGCATAAAAATCCTTTACAAACACAATATTGATTGTTAATGGCGTAAACTTACCTACATGATTGATTTATTTATTGAGTATGCATATAACGCGATAACTTATTTGCCTGTTCGGAACGAAAAGAAAAAGAAGTCGATTGGCGCCAAATCCAAAACCCAACAATGACAAGTATGACAACCTTAGCAATTAGCGGCCTTAAACAAAAATCGAAAGTCGAAACTCGTCATATCTCCTTCTCTGTCGCACTTTTGCATATTCAAGCGACAGAGATAGAGAGGATAGTTATATCGCGAGTTTCGACTTTCGACTTATTTTCATAGTAGAGTACCTAGCCCACAACGTCACTCAACGTAGCGATGGGTCCGAATTGTACGTGTAGAATCATAGAGTATGAACTTACATTATGAGATTAGGTTTTATGTATCCAATTATACATGAGGATCCAGGATACAAAAAGGATACAATCTGTCACCTAATTATACACGTTTTGTATCCAATTATACAATCTGGCAGCCCTGATAAGGTCTCTGAGCGTCAGTCTAAAAATAAAATCAAATGAGAACAGAGCGAAGTCTCTCATCATGTCAATTCCACTGAACACTAGTACGAAGTTACTAGTCCTTGCAAACATGAACAGACCGGACCCCACAAACAGCACCCGTTCACGAGTATGACGCGTATTAGGTTATTGGGAGCGAACCAGTGTAGGGTTAAGACGAGTAGGTATTAAAGTAGTTCAAGCCTTAATAGAGCTAAATAGAGCTTAACAAAACCATCTTACACAAAATACAGCAAAGGTGAATCAAAAATATGTGTAACCTTGAGCCCGAATTTCGTTCACCTATCGCTTGTTCTGACAAGTAGGCCGGCCGGGCTTGAAACACATTTAAATGCAAAGATAATCTCTTGCTCCGTGTAAATCTAGTTGAGACCTACGTACTGTCAGTCTTAAGATTATTCAGTGATATATCTGAGTGAACTACTGAAGGTTAAATATGGTGACTTTCATTGGTGACGTGTTTATCAAAACTTTATTTTATCATCATCATCATCATCAATTCATCACTATCATCAGCCTCTAGTCCTGCTGCTGAGGACGGGCTGTCCCCAGAAGCAGGAAAGAGTATAATAGTAGCTAAAGTAGGCAAATAGTAGGTAGGTATATTGTTTCTTCTTTACTACGTAACTACCTATTTGGTATAAATGGAGTTCATATACCTCCCTTCTAATCAAAAACTGTCAACAATGACGTGATTTTTAGGTCAATGTATCTTATAGTTTTTAATTCAGTTTTTATATAGAAGATATTTTTATATTCGTTTTTGAAAATGTTTAAATTAAAACCGTCCGAAGAAAGAGGAATGCATTATAGTAGCCGGGTCCTTATTGGGAATTGGTTTGAGAATTCCAAATTGGAGGAGGTATGCTTTTTAGATACAGTTGTAATTTGTAATTGTAAGTACTTAAGGATTCTTTTACTCCGATTCATGGGTCTTACCGGCTATCGAAAAATGTATGGTTTGAAATTATCAGAAACGTGGCTATGCGGTAGGCATACTAAAACAACCCTTCATGACTAAGGCCGCCCTTGGAGCTATCGATGACACAGTTTAACAAACGTAACAATCTTTGAGTAATTATGTATAATACTACTAGAGCAGACACCTCAACTTGATTTCTTGTCAACTTGTCAATTGACTCGTTTGCGCTCAGTCTGTGCCAGGCGGTTCCTGGATGCATTATAATAAAAAAAATTAAGCGTGCGTCTAAATATGCCTACGTATGTACTTAGGTACTGCAAAAACTGTGCAAGCAAATCAAATAAAAGTCAAGAAGTGATTTATCAACAGTGCTATTTCGTTAAATGACGCCCAATTTAAATATTTTTGTACCTACACGTTTTATTTCTTAACGACGAGCCATGTTTGAAAGAAATCATAAGAGTAACAAAATAAATATACGTACACGTGACAATATCGAGATAGAGATAACGAAATTATTGAAGTTCCCCATCAGATATTTAATGATATACATATTTTTTCCCGACTTCGAAGAAAAAGTTATGTTATTTATTTATTTATTAAAAAATATTTCTCCACGCTGACAGGTGCGAAAGCTTAGGATTGGAAATGTTTATGAGTCACACCCCTGTTTTAAAAATGCCTTTCTTAATGCTTAGTAAAGGGTATAGCGAGGTAAGGAGGACGAAATGGCCCCCACGGCCCATGACGGAATTATCATTTGTACTGGTATTGGCACTCTAAAAGAATACGAAATGTAAGGTCGTTGACCCCTGACCTTGACCTGTCTGAGATATTCGAGAAAGTTCGTATGCGCGCCGATTTTTTTCAAAAATTTTTTTCCGAAAAACTATAAAAGCTAGAAGGATGGGACCAATTGCCTATAATGAGGGATACTTTGAAAAATATTCTGTATTTTTTTTAGAGTTCTCGTGAAATGACAACTGTGCAAAATAATTAAACAAAATACAAATAGTTTTTTTTAGTACTGTTCTATTATGTCTACCGCGCCAAAAAATATATATACTACTCTTTGATTTATATACTTACACCACACAAAAGACAATCAAAATCAAAGAAGCGCTTCTTGAGTAATTATGAATTTACTTAGTGTGCGTACGGCTGGTAGGAACTAATTAAAGAGGTCGTTTTTGAATTAATTATTATAATTACATGTTAAACATAATTTTAATCATCAGCATCACTATTTTCATTTATTACAACATTGACTGCATCATTTGTAAATATTTTCGACAGAATTTCAGCAGGACGTAAAATGCTAGATAGATATCTCGCATGAGCTAAATAATATATGTGATAATCCACATCGAAAGGGACCTTATGGCGGCAAGCGCTTACGTTACACCTATTTACTATTGTATTGGAACAGCGGCAATAAAGGCGTAAGTGCCGGCCGCCGTAAGGTCCCTTTCAATATGGATTATCACATATTACACTTGCGACATGAGCGCAGCATCCAACTGTCCTGTTTCCATTCGGACAATCACAACAATATCCTCGGATTCCTTCGACACTGTTCATATTAGGAACATAATCAATGAACAATCGGTAATGTTTACTATTTACATGTCTGGCACGAACATTTAACTTGATGATAGTTGGGGTTTGTTTGACGTAATATATATAGAGATTACTCATGTCGTCCATTATTTCAGCGAGGTATGAAACAGCTAATGAGAGCTGATAGGAACCTGTAAATAATATTCTAAATAAATATAAATAAAAAAAATACAAAAAATAAATAAATAAATAAAATAAATTAATATTATATTCGCGAAGCGGCCGGGCGGGCGCCCACCGTACACGATCGAACAAGTTTTCTTTAGATATTACTCAAGAAGCGCCTCTTTGATTTTGATTGTCTTTTGTGTGGTGTAAGTATATAAATCAAAGAGTAGTATATATATTTTATGGCGCGGTAGACATAATAGAACAGTACTAAAAAAAACTATTTGTATTTTGTTTAATTATTATGCACAGTTGTCATTTCACGAGAACTCTAAAAAAAATACAGAATATTTTTCAAAGTATCCCTCATTATACGCAATTGGTCCCATCCTTCTAGCTTTTATAGTTTTTCAGAAAAAAAATTTTTGAAAAAAATCGGCGCGCATACGAACTTTCTCGAATATCTCAAAGACAGGTCAAGGTCAGGGGTCAACGACCTTACATTTCGTATTCTTTTAGAGTGCCAATACCAGTACAAATGATAATTCCGTCATGGGCCGTGGGGGCCATTTCGTCCTCCTTACCTCGCTATACCCTTTATCACCATATACAATTACAATATAAAACATGTTCGCTTATCTTGCTAATCGTATATCGATCGTTATTACTTGAAAATAATTAATAATAATAATATGAGGGTAGGTGTATACTAATTATAAACCTACATTAAACAAAAATCATTTTTTAACATAATAAGTAGAAAATTATTAAATAGTCATCTAAAAATTAAATTGGAACGCTAAGCTGAAATAAATAATATTTGAAAATTGTACCAATGTAAGGGTATACCAATCATAACAAAATCAGTTTAATAAATAATGTCAGAATAACACAATAATACAATTTGTAAGTCATACCAGAGAAATATCAATTAATCTCAGATCTCAAAAACTAGAAACATTGTCTTACAACTAACAAGTAAATAGGTAATAACTACAATTTATAGAAAAAAAAACTATTACTCCTATTTTACACCCTGAATTATCATAAGGTAGGTAGAATAAACTGCATGTCGCATCTGTTGCGCGCTCACTTCTATAGGATAACGGATACCCCGCCGCTCACACCGCGCATGCTCCTCTATCGTCAAGTCTCACAATGTGTTTGGTTCAAAATGTCTGTTCTAGTGGAACATAATACGTATACTGCAATGGTAACAATTGATATAATTTAAAAGAAACATCAATCCCCAAGTTGTATTAGAATAAACTTAAACGAATTTAAAATAAACTTATTTATTGGTTTAAACTTTATTGCACAAAAAAAAATTAAGTACAAAGGGCGCACTTAATGCCATGAGGTATTCTCTACGAGTCGACCATAGGGCCAAACGGAAACTAGCAAATGTGGGTGCAATGAGAAAATAATTCATAAAAGTAAATACATATATTCGTAACTAACATACATTTACCACGTAATAATGTGTACAAATACATACGTATATATATATATAGATATTATATACAAATAGATATTACATGAAAAAATTAAAAAACATTTTAATATATATAAATCGCAAAAATTAAACATGATACATTCAATCCCTCAAGGGAGTGTATTGGGGTGCATTCTTTTCTTATTATATATAAATGATCTGTCAAAGACTAGATAATAACTGTGTTCTCTACGCGGACGACATCACAGTAGTTTTTGAATGCAAATGATAGTGAACATTCTAAACAGCAAATAAATTACAGTATTAAAAATAAAATACAGTGGCTTAGCGATCATAATTTGAAGTTAAATGTTTCAAAAACTAAATTCGTACAAATTAAACCGCGACAAAAGGCGCCGATCGATACTAAATTCTCTTATGAAAAGGCGAAATAGTTACAGTTAACGATTGCCCTCTATTGGGAATAGAAATAGACTCTGAATTGAATTGGAAGGCTCATATTGCAAAAGTATCAGGAAAGTTGTCACGGTTCACATATGCATTGTATCAATTAAAAAAATATACTAATTTAACAACGGTAACCACTGCATATTATGCCTATGCATATGCATGGCTAAATTATGGTATTATTTTGTGGGGGAATAGCTCACATGCCAAAGATCTCTTCGTATTGCAAAAAAAGTGCATAAGGTTTTTGGAAATATAACTCAGACAGAAAGTTGTAAATCGTATTTTTCTCATTTTAAGATTTTAACGTTGACGTCAATGGATATTTTTGAGATCGGTAATTTTGTTAGGGGTAACAAAACGATATTGGAACAGACCCATGAGAAAAGTTGCCCATCACATCATAATTTGCGGAAAAGAAATTAGCTGATTAGTAAATTTACAACACTAGACTTGTTAAGTCCGGTACCCAACACATGACTGTAAAAGTCTATAATGCAGTTCCTTTAGATATTAGACAAATTGAAAAATTAAAAATATTTTGTAGCAAATTAAAAAACTATTTAATCGCAAACAGTTCTTTTCTAAAATTTAAATGATTTTTTGATAAGAAATTGTAATTGATAAAAAACTGATCAAATTTGTTGTATTTATTTATTTATTTTTCAAATTTAATTTTGAACGTTGTTTTAAGTCCTTAGATTAAGTATATGCGGTACCCTTCCAGGATTATATTGGAACACTGTACTATATTTTAAGACATATAATGCAATAAATAAATGAAATGAAATGAAATATAAACGAGTACCTAATAGGTATTCAGTGGATTATAGTTACTCGATTGTACTGCAGTTTTACGGTACTTAATGAAACTTCATCGATCATTAGAATATCAAATTTTGTTTAAAATCACGTAAAAAGTAGGCGATTAAGAAGAACAATTCTAAAATTTAATCTCACTTCCAGGCCAAATACAATTTGTTTTTGCATCCATTGGAAAAAGGTGAACTAATGCTAATGAAGTATCGGAAGATGTGTGAGAATATCAACGCACCCACGGATTTGACACGTTCTATAGGAACTATTGCTTTTGGCGACAAGATTGCTTTGCTTGCACCACATGTTCCAGGTTAGAAGCTCAATGTAAAAGTGAATCGCCAAGTGTAAAAAAAACTAGGTTAAACACTCAATTTCAATATTTTTTAAAGTGGTCGTAATAAAAGGATATCTATCTATGAGGCCTTACCTGCGTGGTCGTGTCGGAGGTTTTCCCCTGGATTTTCCCCAGGCAACTCTCCAACCGCGCACTCCTATCGCTTTATTGGGCCCGGCCTATAAAGCCACAGTCAGGTTAAAAAAAAGGCGATATTAAAATAATGCTTACAGCTACACCAACCCACCCAAGCGGAGAGGACCCTAAAGGCCTTCTTTTGGGCGGGCGACTTTCCCCAGATGCCTTAACATACACTCAAGACCTCCACGATGGGTGTCCAATGGTGACGTACCCCGATCTGCGGCCCAGAGAAAAAGACTCCTTCATCATTACCAGTAAGGATTACTGCAGCGGAGAACTTTTGAAATATAATCAAGAATTTCAACTGATACTCTTGAAATCCGTGGATGTCAAGGTACCTATATTATTATTATTTAAAACTAATTGAGATTTCATTAGTTTAGCAAGGTTTCATTTTTGAATTTCTAAAATACAGATTATGACTTATCACATTACAATCAACTAAATTGTTCATTTTAGTATCATGATTATATGTATAAGAAACTAGTAGACTGTGTACTAATTTTCAAAATCCTCAAATGTTACATTTTTCAGATTCACTTATAAAACATTAGTTGAAGTCGCTAAACGTCCGCGGCCAATTATATTACACGAGGAAGCTGTCACAATATTTTATTAAGAAATTTCTAGTAAAATTGCAGAATATTAACTGAAATACTTTATATTAATTAATAAATATCATGTCGCTAACACCAGAAGAGTGTACACGTATCGTCACTATGTTAGAAGAAATTGTATATCAGTGTCATCATAATCCCTATTTACATTTTTTGGTACATAGCTACAATGCAATAAACAAACATCTGTTGAGCAGTAAACAGCCCCAGCTGAGGCGACGTTATTTCTAAGCAAATTTCAAACAATTTTTCGTTTTCAGCCTCTATATGTGACATTCGACCAAGACCCGATCCCGGGGCTGTGCGGCAAGTTTCCGCTGTATCTGAGCGAGCACGCGACGTCGAACACCCGCTGGCGCACGCTGCCAGTTCAGGCCCCGAATATCACTCGCTTCGAACAGGAAGGGAAACCGGTTCCTGTAAGTTTTCTTTTCTCTAGTAGTTGTACGCCACTGCTGGACAAAGACCTCCCCCTTTTTCCGTCACTCGTCTCGTCACACTCACACACAAGTACCTCTCAATCCGTACAAAACGCGCCTTTGGACGTAAATTGCGCTTCGTTTCTTCAAATGTTAAATTTTTGCAGCAAAATATTTTTTTGCAATTATTACTTTTTAAAATTATTACTTAATAAGTGAATATAATTATGGTTTGTAATAATTGGGAGCCTTAAGTTTTTTGGAGTGGTCCATATTATTTTTTTATTGATAGTAGATTTAAGAAATATTTTTTTGAATCTTATCTTTGACATACTACAAATTTGAAGAGATTAATAGGATCGTGCCATGCTGAATGTACAAATTTTAACTGCCACATTTGACATCTGTCAGCTGTCAAGTTGATGTTTTTTTTTGTTTCGCGGCAGAACTAGGCACGATCCTATTAATTCCTCCAAACGCGTGGTATGTCAAAGACAAGATTTCTTAAAAACGGTACTTAAAGAAGAAAAATCGGCAACAGTTTCGAACTCTGTAATAAGTCTACTATCAATAAAAATATAATATTGTGGACCACTCCAAAAACTTAAGGTTCCGAGCACTCAAAGAACCACGTTTTATAAATGTGTTTCTTTTGTGGGCAAAGAAATAAATTCCTGATATATAAAAGTCTTTAGCAACAGATCAACTTCCTAGTAGATAAAATTAGTGAATAAGATATTTGAAATTTGCTAACACTTAGTATTAGTAATAATTAATAACATTAACCTTTCAGGTAAATACTGACATCATTATAAATCATTGCGCAACCAATATTAATTTAGGCATAGACAGCGGAAAGTGGATGATGGGATTCTTTGGAAAAGTAAGTAAGTCATTCAAGTCAAGGAAATTAATTAAAATTGGATTGCTATTGAAATGTGGAAGGTAATTGTTTATGGGTCATAGTCTCGTCTGTCGGAAAAAGGTACCCATTCGAATATTTGCTTGACGGCTACTGTATTGTTTTGTAGAATTCCGACAGTCCTGTAGTACAGAGTACCTTAACTAATTATGTGATATGTCCTTGCAGAATTGCGCCCCGCTTGTGAAAACCTGTTTAGATGTGCACGGGTGTGAACTGCCCAATAATATCTGGCATATTTACAGCCCTTCTTAATGTGATGAGTTTTTCTTTCTAGTTTTATTGAAACTGTTTATGAATTGATATTTCTTTATTTTATAGACACTTTACTTTTTAGTTATTATTATCATTGTATTGTAATTTACTGTCAAATAAAATGTAGTTTTGTATACGATTCGTTTTATAAAACTTAGAAAAAATTAACGGTAGTAAATGAAGTCTTAACGAATCATTGGCCATATTTTCGTTAATATTTATTATATAAAACGTGCCCGGTAAAAGTAGATGACAGCAGCGGTTGCGAAACTCTAGCCCTAGGACTACTGCAAACGAGACTATCAAGGATTATTTTAAAACCTTGTATTGTCTGTGGCTGACCTTACTGTCTTGGTTGTCATGTATCATACGCGTATAGATAGCTAAACGTTATTTTTAACTAGCTTTTGCCTGCGACCTTTTAAGAGAGGTAGGGCACAGCAAAATGTCATCTTGCTCCAATTTGGAGCAGCCCAACTGGGGAAGTACCTCCACCTTGCAGAAGACCACAGCCATATTAACATTATCTACTATACAAGTATGTAGTGTTGTGTTCCTGGAGGTGAGCAAGGTTGCCAGAGCTCCCGAGGATGCACGGTGTTGAGAGCGAGGGACCTAAATTTGTCCCTTCTGCTGTCAACACAGTGAATTCTCAAATTTCATAAAGGGTTGGCAACGCGTACGCGACTCTTTTGGAGTTGCGGGCGTCTATAGGCTGCGGTGGCCACTTACCATCAGGTGGACCGTGAGCTTGTTTGCCACCGGCGTTATATAAAAAAAAACTTCGTCCGCGTGAAACTCGTTTGTTTCGTAATTCCATAAAAACTTAAACCCTCTATTTCATTAAAACTATCTTATGTCCTTCCCAGGGTCTCAAATTGTATCCATACCAAATTTCGTCTCAATCGTTTCAGCGGTTTCATCTTGAAGAGGTAACAGACAGATTAGTTACTTTCGCATTTATTAGAATGAATTTATATATATTCAGTATTAGGTCAAAAATTTAACGAAAACTAATTATACTATGGTTGGAATCTCCAAGTTTAACAAACAATAATGTACTAGTAAACACTAGAGAGCAATCTCTCTCACGTAGGTAAATTATCTGCATTAAGTATGTAACGTAGGTACCTACCTACTTATACTAATATAACAGTGTCAAAACTTGGAAAAATATGGTTGTGTTGGACATTTTGTTTGCATTCGTTATCGTCTCGTTTAAAATACGGAATTGGATCTGAAGGTTTCGGACTTATTGCGTCTACCTTCGACATGAATAAGTCATATGCTTCGTTATAAGAATTGATTTAACAGTGCCATGAATATCTTCGATGGGATTTGTCGCAAATCGAATCGTAATTTTTGCGTTGTGAATATAATTTACGGTGCTTGAGACGTTGCAAGTGAAACGTTTTCAGAATAAGGAACACTAATTGTTACTAACGACAGAATGAAGGTTCGCTTCTCGAAATTGTGAAAACCATAAGTCGGGAAGTATTTTTTTGACAAGCTCTTATTTAATTTGCACTTTTCGTTATGTAAGTAAATATGTACTTAAATATGTAAGTGGCTAGTTTATCATAAAACCAAAATATCTTCCCTAATACCTGCTCCCATTTGCAGAAGTAAGTGTAATCTTACGAATTTTATTCCAAATCTTATGCATGTAAAAATCGTGTATTTGCGAGGGATCTGGAATATGGGGTGCCCATGAAATAAGCTTATCCCGAAGGGAAACGATATTTTTATACAATTACCTACTTCTCGGATTCCCTCTTGTCATTTGACTATCACTATTTTAGTTCACGTATAATATAAGTAAGGTATTTAAGTTCTATCTAGAAAGTTCGTCTATTTTCACCAGTAATATCAAGTTTTACTACGTATTAAGCATGCAAGCAAGTTACTTCATAAAGACAAACGACTATGCAGTCGTTAACCCTAAGGTTGACTGGTAGAGAATGCTTCTGGCATATGGTCCTCCTGGTATCTGCATAGATATAGGCACACCGGTTGTCGATTACATAGTTCATAGTTTATTGCACAAAAGTAAAATTTATCGGACAAAAGGAGGACCATATGCCAGAAGCATTCTCTACTAGTCAACCTTAGGGCAAAGCAGACAAATTTAGTAATAAAACTAATCTATATATCTTCTATAAATATATAAAAGAAGAAGTGCTGATCTACCATCAACGCACAGCCGAAACTACTGGAACTAGAAACTTCAAATTTGGTCCAGAGCTTACTTTTATGACGTATGCAAGGGATAAGACGGGATTTTTGGAAATTCTACCCCTAAGGGGATCAAATAGGGGTGCAAAGTTTGTATGGAAGAAAATTTTTTTTCGAGCTGAAGACTTAAAAATTCGCAAAAACGTTTACGAACTTAAATCCAAAGAAAGTGTTTTCAGCGTTTTGCAAAATTCTAACCCTAAGAGGGCAAAATAGGGGTGCAAAACTTGTATGGGGAGCAAATCTTTTTTGTAGTGAGAGATTTAAAACTTCGTATATAGACTCTCTATTTAAATACAACATAACGTGTTCCAGCGTTTTTCAAAATTGCTCCCCTAAAGGGCTGAAAAGAGGGTTCCAAGTTTGTAAAGGAGCAAATCTTTTTTGAAGTGAAGGATTTAAAAATTCGTATATAGACTCTCTGTTTAAAGAATACAAAACATATTTCAGCGTTTTTTGAAATTGCTCCTCTAAAGGGGGGAAAAAGGGTTCCAATTTTGTACGGGAGCAATTCTTTTTTGAAGTTAGAGATTTGAAACTTCGTAAATAGACTATGTTTAAATACAACAAAATGTAATTCAGCGTTTTTCAAAATTGCTCCCCTAAAGGGCTGAAAAGAGGGTTCCAAGTTTGTAAAGGAGCAAATCTTTTTTGAAGTGAAGGATTTAAAACTTCGTATATAGACTATCTTTTTAAATACAACAAAACATATTTCAGGATTTTTTGAAATTGCTCCTCTAAAGGGGTGAAAAGGGGTTTAAAAGTTCGTACGGAGAGCAAATATTTTTTGAAGTGCGGGATTTAAAACTTCGTATATAGATTCTCTGTTTAAATACAACAAAACGTGTTCCAGCGTTTTTCTAAATTGTTCCCCTAATGGGGTAAAAAGGGGTTCCAAGTTTGTGCGGGGAGCAAATATTTACTTTTCGTAAAAATCGATATAGGTGTAATCTTCGAGGTTTCTCGGGGTGATGATTACGAAAATGACATTCATTTTCTAATCCAAGATGGCGGACATTATTTTTTTCTTTCGAATAATTTTTACAAAAGATTAATAGGATCAGACAACTGACAGAAACAAATAAACCTCATTTATATCTTTGTTACCATCTAAAATCTACGCGGGCGAAGTCGCGGGCGGCCGCTAGAATATATATAAAAGAAGAAGTCCTGACTGACTGACTCATCAACGCACAGCCGAAACTACGATAGAGAGTTTATTTTTACACAGTCGATTACATTTATAACGTAGGCTAGGGATAAGAAAGGATTTTTCGAAATTCATCCCCTAAGGGGGTAAAACAAGGGATGAAAGTTTGTATGGGAAACGTAATTTTTTTGGACATAAAACTTGAAATTTTGTACATAGACTCTTTGTTTAAATATAACAAAACTGGATTCAGCATTTTTCTAAATTCATATCCTAAAGGGGTGAAAAGGGGGTTCAAAATTTGTACGGGGAGCAAATCTTTTTTGAAGTTAGAGATTTGTAACTTCGTAAATAGACTCTATGTTTAAATACAACAAAATGTATTTCAGCGTTTTTCTAAATTGCTCTCCTAAAGGGGTGAAAAGGGGTTCCACGTTTGTACGGGGAGCAAATCTTTTTTGAAGTGAGAGATTTAAAACTTCGTATATAGACTTTGTTTAAATACAACCAAACATGTTTCAGCGTTTTTCTAAATTGTTCCCCCAATGGGGTGAAAAGGGGGTTCCTAGTTTGTGCGGGGAGCAAATCTTTACTTTTTAGTAAAAATCGATATAGGTGTCATCTTCGAGGATCCTCGGGGTGCCGGTTACGAAAATGACATGCATTTGCAAATCCAAGGTGGCGGACAATTATTTTTCTTAAAAATCGATATGGGTGTCATCTGCGGGGTTCCTCGGGGCGCCGATTGCGAAAATGACATCCATTTTCAAATCCAAGATGGCGGACATTTATTTTTCATAAAAATCGATATGGGTGTTTTTTTGTGGTTCCTCGGGGTGCCTTTTACGAAAATGACATCTATTTTCAAATCCAAGATGGCGGACATTTATTTTTTCTTTTGAGTAATTTTTCACAAAAGATTAATAATATCAGAAAACTGACAGAAACAAATAAACCTAATTTGTATCTTTGGTACCATCTAAAATCTACGCGGACGAAGTCACGGGCGACCGCTAGTAACACAATATAAAATAAAAAAATAAACAATAATAGTAATGCCAATATCTACCTACTGTTTTTTTACAATGCTATACAAGTTCTATGCAAGAAACAAATGAACGTTCCATAGATACATTTTACTATGAGCAATATTGGTTAAAAAAAATCAAAGTATAGTCATGTTTATAGTGAATTGAATTTTGAATTTTTGAATGTTTATGGTGAATGATAACAATAATAATTAATGACTGAATGTGAATATAACCAGTTGTTTTCGTATTTTAGTTAGTATGAAACTACGAAGATTATATACGTTTTACAAGCTGGGTTGAATGACGTTATTTTCCATTCAATAACAAGTACCTAACTATTATTCCGATAACATTGGTAAGCTGAAAATAATGAAGTATTTCTCAGTAGTAAATCTCCCAAACTTTATTTAAGTAGAAGTGGTGCTCAGAGCTCGATCGATGGCTAGTTAAGAACTACACTGGCTTCAGAGCAACTCCTTCACAGGTAGATCATTATTTTTATAAAAATTGATATGGGTGTCGTCTTCGAGGTTCCTCGTGGTGCCGATTACGAAAATGGCATGCATTTTCAAATCAAAGATATCGGAGATTTATTTTTCTTAAAAATCAATATGGGTGTCATCTTCAAGGTTCCTCGGGGTGCAGATTACAAAAATGACATCCATTGTCAAATCCAAAATGGCGGACATTTATTTTTCTTAAAAATCAATATGGGTGTCATTTTCGAGGTTCCTCTGGGTGCCGATTACGAAAATGACACTCATTTTCAGATCACAGATGGTGAATATTTATTTTTATAAAAATCGATATGGGTGTCGTCTTCGAGGTTCCTCGTGATGCCGATTCCGAAAATGGCATGCATTTTCAAATCAAATATGGCGGAGATTTATTTTTCTTTCAAATCAATATGGGTGTCATCTTCGAGGTTCCTCGGGGTGCAGATTACAAAAATGACATCCATTTTCAAATCCAAGATGGCGGACATTTATTTTTCTTAAAAATCGATATGGGTGTCGTCTTCGAGGTTCCTCGTGGTGCCGATTACGAAAATAGCATGCATTTTCAAATCAAAGATGGCGGAGATTTATTTTTCTTAAAAATCAATATGGGTGTCATCTTCGAGGTTCCTCGGGTGCAAATTACAAAAATGACATCCATTTTCAAATCCAAGATGGCGGACATTTATTTTTCTTAAAAATCAATATGGGTGTCATTTTCGAGGTTCCTCTGGGTGCCGATTACGAAAATGACACTCATTTTCAGATCAAAGATGGCGGATAATTATTTTTATAAAAATCGATATGGGTGTCGTCTTCGAGGTTCCTCGTGGTGTCGATTACGAAAATGGCATGCATTTTCAAATAAAAGATGGCGGAGATTTATTTTTCTTAAAAATCAATATGGGTGTCATCTTCAAGGTTCCTCGGGGTGCAGATTACAAAAATGACATCCATTTTCAAATCCAAAATGGCGGACATTTATTTTTCTTAAAAATCAATATGGGTGTCATTTTCGAGGTTCCTCTGGGTGCCGATTACGAAAATGACACTCATTTTCAGATCACAGATGGTGAATATTTATTTTTATAAAAATCGATATGGGTGTCGTCTTCGAGGTTCCTCGTGATGCCGATTACGAAAATGGCATGCATTTTCAAATCAAATATGGCGGAGATTTATTTTTCTTTCAAATCAATATGGGTGTCATCTTCGAGGTTCCTCGGGGTGCAGATTACAAAAATGACATCCATTTTCAAATCCAAGATGGCGGACATTTATTTTTCTTAAAAATCGATATGGGTGTCGTCTTCGAGGTTCCTCGTGGTGCCGATTACGAAAATGGCATGCATTTTCAAATCAAAGATGGCGGAGATTTATTTTTCTTAAAAATCGATATGGTTGTCATCTTCGAGATTCCTCGGGGTGCCAACTATGAAAATGACATCCATTTTCAAATCCAAGATGGCGGAAATTAATTCATCTTAAAAAATTATATAGGTGTCGTCTTTACCACGTGGAAACGTGGAACCATCCACGGGGTGCCGATTACGGAAATGACATCCATACGTATCTACATACATACATACAAACATACGGATCAAACTGAGAACCACCTTTTTTGTAGACGGTTAAAAATTACTTTTATTACGCGGGCGAAGCCGCGGGTAAAAGCTAGTAAAATTATAATTTAGAGCTAGTCAGGTTGTCAAGTTGTCATTTTAATTGCGAGGTTATTTGTTTTGCTCGAGTTGAATGCTTGAGGTATTATGAAAATTTAATTAGTTTACCTCCTGCGTGGGATACTTACTGTAAGTTTTGCTTGTCGAATTCATAATGAACATAATGCAGCACCATAATTACGTACTGTGAAACGCGCATTTTTAATACTCTACGGAATGAATGGCTTTAAGAAACTAGCTGGTTTTTGAAGAGCCTCTTGAGCTCAAGTCTAATTAAATTGTGAAGACTCGGGAATTCGTCGGTCGTCCTGCTAATGGGATTGCTCATTCTTCACCGACCGCTACGCTCAGTGGCTGCTGATACTTGTCTGCTGCTGAAAGGGCCGGGTTCCCGGTGGCTTTTCATCGCTCTTCGACACTAATCTGCTCTAAGAGGAGGGTGGCGTCGCCGTAAGCGCCGATGTTGCCCCTGTGTATTTCATATTCGATAACCATACAAAATATGGCGGGCTAACTAGTTACTGTAAAATTATGGTATAACATTTCAAGGGTAGTGTTATTCTAAGCTAAGTTTAGTATTAAAACAGTAAATATATGGTATAAAGTTTCAATCCGAGGTTTGCCGATAAGGCTTATTCAAATCTATGGTTTGTATTCAGCTGTAACTACTTATGTAGGTATAATCTTTTGCTAATAGATCGCTTTACCATTAGTTACCAACCTCATTAGGTAATAGTATATTATGCAACTGGTGTATAAGAAGGGTATAAAAAGGCGAGTGGTGTGGGTCGTGCAAGTAAAGACACCACGAGCCTCTTAATACCAGTCATAAAAGTTTCACTTGAACGCACCAAAGAATGACTACTAAACATAGTATTTGTAGTAGTCTGTGGCACCCAACTCTGCTTTAATTTTTCATTAAAGTAGGGTAAGGAGTGTGTTTTTGGGCAAAAGACTAGATAGACTTTTTACAGAATAAATAAAGTATGTATTTATATTAGAGTTCATTATTGCTTAAGTCGCGAAAAAAGTACAGGAGTAGAAAAAATCGTGTAATACTGTAACCCTTTAAGTAGGTATATTACATATATACCTTTCTGAGAAAATCACTATTATTAATCTTTTTCGGAAAAAATAAAGTCTATGCTTGCAGAGCAAAGTAAGAGACTGTCTAATTACCTTGGTTTATTTTTACCGGCTACGGGAAAGGAAGCTGTTCTAACGCTTCTCCGTATTTACCGTTGGAACTTACCCACCCCTCAACTCCCTCAAGTGAGATATGGTTCGGTAGATTGTACAAAGAGATTGCGCGTGGAAGGAAATTAGATATTTCAATTTGTTACATGTGGCCAGTTAATTAACATTGCCGTATCGGTACGTACATTTGGTTTTCATATATATGTCCCTAATGTCGCTATACAGCCCTATAAATAGTCGAAATTCATAACCGCTTTTACCTGTATTTGTATCTACCATACTTACCTCTTAAAACCTATACAGGGCGTCCCACGGCTATGCCACATGGAGGGAAAGTACTTTGAATATTGTAGATGGAACATTTTAATAAATTGTTTTTTAAATTCAAATAATGTCTTCTTTCAGTAAAATGTTCCATCTACA
The DNA here is from genome assembly GCA_963556455.1 of Epiblema foenella. Classification (NCBI taxonomy): domain Eukaryota; kingdom Metazoa; phylum Arthropoda; class Insecta; order Lepidoptera; family Tortricidae; genus Epiblema; species Epiblema foenella. The sequence continues at coordinate 16,224,735 of OY747102.1, forward strand.
ATATTTAAGGTACTTTCCTTCCATGTGGCATAGCCGTGGGACGCCCTATATGTTAATAAAACACGTAACGTTACTTTCATTCGTTATCTATTTATATCTGCTAGAGAGGACTATAAAGAAGGCCTAAACCAAACCGATCTAAGATTGTGAGGTCCGCAGGTCCTCAGGAGTGGGTGTTCCGATGGGGAAGCAAAGATAGGAAGCCAGGAAAGTGGGTACTTATTTTATATAAACAATAAGGCACCTGCAACAAGCATAATTATGATACGTTTAGCCTACGATTTATTGATCAGCTACGTATTAAATGGGTTAAATTAACAAATAGGTATGGAAACTTACAATATTGTGCCTTGGAACGTTGGAACAGTATAACAAAGCTGTACTGTAGAAAATAACTGAGTATAATTATCTCGATCACAACACGAATAATAGTCAACTTCACTGTGGTAAATAGGTATTTAGGTATAATATATTTAATTTTTAAAATATCAGCATAACTGAGTAGATGATTATCGATCGGAAGTCAAGATCGAACTGCGCTGCCGAGAATGGCTGCGCAATGTCACGTGGAATTCGAACATGTAGATCAAATTTTAAAATTTAGAGAAATGCTAAGTCAGAGAAACGGTCAGAAAGTTTGTATGTAACATTCCGATACACGCATCGTTACAAAGATATTACACCGATGGGTCTAAAACGAATAACAACGGAACATTATGTGTTATATTCTCAGGTTTGAATATACAGATCAAAACCGTTGGTGAACTCAACACGGTCTTGCAACGCCGGAAAGAGACGACAAGTCAAAAAAACAAACATACGAATACTCGATGACGGTAAATCAGTACTGCAGGCTCTGAGCAGCGACAAATTTACATCAGGCCTAATATACGAATGTCACCAAATGCTCACAGAGGTGTGCGGGGACAAAAACAAGATAATACAACAATAGATAAAAGGACATAGTGGCACGACGGGAAACGATGCAGCCATGATGCAGCGGATGAACTAGCTAGGAAAGGCTCAGAAACACCGGCGTACAAACCAGAGCCAATTATACGCCTGCCGCAAAATACATACTTAATGAATATGAATGAACTAAATCGGTACATCAAACACCTACATCAAAGGCACTGGGAAGAGATAGACACATGTAGGCAGGCTGAAGAAATACCGCTAGAACGAAATCACAAACTCACAACTATGCTACTGGGAACACACAGAAACCAACTACCTAAAGTGGTGGGAATAATAATAGGACACAATACATTAATCAAACATTTTTACAATTTAGGCATTACAGACAGCCCCATGCGTAGAACATGTGGGGGCAGAGGAGATTTCTAGACACATTCTACTTGGACTGTAAGTAGCTACAGGAAGAAGCATATAGGAAATCCGAATACTCTGCAGGAAACAGTAAACAATTTATAGCACTAATAAGTTTCATACAGGAACTAGAGTGGTTAGAGTAGCGCTACCCCCTTTTTACGTAACATAAAATGCCAACTAACTAACTAAATAACTATATCTACTAGACAACCTACTTGTGATTTTAGTAACCCTCATTGCATACTTTGCATAGCAATTAGTGCTCACGGGGAATCGTCCCATTTTAGCTGACAGTTGGCCAATGTGATGTACTGAATGGCGTTAGTTACTGTATTGCAAGCTATTTACAGAGCGCTTATATGAATTGCTGGTAACAAGAGGATATATTTCTTGGAGTTTCGAATCTGAACACTCTTAACCCTAATACCGTAATACGATACTTCGACTTTCGTTTTAATGTACGTATAATTGGAACAAATTAGTAACGAAATGGTACAAAGTTGGTCAAGAAATTACTCCTAATTTAATTAAGTAAATAAGGTTGTAGCGATACGCTTGACGTGGATATTAAGATTCCCTGGTAGAGAAACGCTGATTTCTACCCACGACTTTGTATGTATATGTAATTCTTTTTTTAGTTTTTACCTAATTTAGACAGTGAATAATTGAATATATATTGTTAAGTAGTTAATTGTCTTTTTACGTCGCAAGGTCTGCATCTGCGTGTGGTCTATCTGTAGTTAGATACCAAGTCGTGGGAACGGCAGTGCATAGGCTATAACTATATCATAAGTAAAAAACCGGCCAAGTGCGTGTCAGGCCATGTAGGGTTCCATAGGTGTCCATCCGTTACATTATCCGTACTCAAAAGTGTTTGACACAACTATTGTATTTGAGTTTTTCTCGTGTCCAATTCATTGTCTTATTGTGCAGTTTGTTACCTCATTATTGTCCGTCATAAAAGATAAGCATATTTCATAAATAAAGACTGCATGTGCATTAAAACTTTACTGGATTATCAATTTTAGGGCTTTTGCCAAAAGTTGAATAGAAAAGTTTAATTGCTTTCATTGAAATGTGATGTTACACGCATGTCCCAATACATATTACAAGAGTCCCGTAGCGGCGTCTCGACGCCGCTAAAATACGGAAATTCCGATAGTTATTGAGAAAAGGAACAACTATAGGTATAGATTGATTTCTGTAATTTGTGCCTCTTATAAACACCAAAAATATTTGAAAAAGGGGTTTTAAAAACCGACAGTTCCTTTTCAGTGTCATATTATGCCGGATCAAAGCCAAGCCTAAAGTAGACTGCTAGCTAAGTTATCTGGACAGTGTGGATGCTGAGGACATAATGTCCAATTATTACTGACCAGACTCCTCCATAGGCTCCTATCACCAATCACCTATCACCTTATAGATGGCCTTGTGCAGATATAGTTGCAGGGCACCAGTGATTTGGGTACTCTATCTAGCGGGTAGTCTACCCCGGAACCTGTGACCCTCAACTTTTCCCGTCATAATATTTTTCTACTGGCTATCCGAAGAACATCGTGAGTACTCCCCTTTCTTCATAGTACCTACCCGCTCCACGATGAGCCTCAGGTAAGGAGGGACTCCATGATATTGGGGCCCGCATTTTCTAATTGCTTCCCGTTCCGGGAAGCGAGGATTCTTTCCAACATATTCCCGGTCACGTCCAGCAATACCATGGGCCTCACCCGGAATTAGGAATTGTACTCCCATCGGCGCGCAAGGCACTGTTAAGGTCAACAAAGATTGCAAGAGACTATAACAGAGATGGACGTCCACGACAATGAATGGCTTAAACCTAAAGAGGTATTTTCTCAAAATGTTGAATATGCGAAGAGTGTATAATTATAATTTTTATTGAAGTAAAAAGGTCATGACAATTTAATACTGGCATAGAAGAAAAAAAATTAAATGTTGACGTTGAACTAAATAACGATACAATTGTAGTATAACATAACTATAGTATTTTATTTTTTATTACAGTAATAGCAACTTTCATGGCAACTTTCTAAATTTATTCCTACATACATCGACATGACGCTGGCTAGTCGCCCAATAGCCATTAATAAAAAAAAAAAAAACGATACAATTCGTCTGTCATTCATGTAAACATTGTAAAAAGATCGTTTATTTTGTATTTTGTTAATTTTATTGGGGTTGTGGATATATATTGCCGACTCAAACCGTATATTTTCTCATACTGAAGAACTTACTACAGGTTTGAGTTCAGTCATTGTTTATTTTTTTACTGTGTTATGTCAATTCAAAACAGGAGTCACGTCGCGTAATATCACGCGGCCAAAGTCACGTGGCCAGCGCACAGTAGTTTTTTAAAATCAATTTTTAGTCCTTTTTCTTAAAAAATATGAAAAAATAAGAGTTTTATGCAACTCTCCAGCATGAGACGAATCTTATGACATATCATTTGTTAAAATCGGACCATAACTATACATCTGATGGGGTGTATGTACATACAAAAATCGGCCTCGCGTAATATATATATTAGATTAGATATATATAATACTATAAACAATGGACGTTCCTCTTAATCTCAAAAACTACTGAACGGATTTGGCTGACATTTGGAACGGAGGTAGCTTATACCTTGGATTTACACACATACACATAGGCTACCTTTGTGTTTCATTGTTATGTTGAACTCCTTAAAGTTACCTATCGTTGAGGTGTAAAACGGAACGAGTCCGGGTCGTGAGTTTTACACCCGCTCTCTATTTATCTCTGTTCAGGCGCCACTTTCCGTGAAACGTCGTTCATTAACGCCCACAATAGACTTGATAACAATTCTAAAAACTCGTCGCGGAGAGAACAAAAGCTTATCATACCGACAGATCGCTGAATACTCGCATCATTGTGTTGCGCGTTTTACAAACGAATACGTTTGCTCATTGCTGTGCGGGGGCTTAGTGAAATACGACTGCTTAAAACCTTATAATCCTACTTAACGACTTTCTCTTCCTGTATTAATCTATTCATGCTTAGAGTTTGATTAGAGCACAGATTTATAACAGGGTATTAAAATCAAAGACAAAATTGTGCCCTGTAAAAATAATTATTATTTATACTAGGATTGGTTTTGATGGGCGCTTACAAAACGCGATCTAATGAACGTACGACGACTTTTTATTATCGACTATTAATGTTTAATTATATTCCCACCACTATAAATATATATGCAATTTTATACAAACTGAACTTTTTCCAGTTCTTTTTCTGTGATAACTATACACGACACCACAGACAGTTCATTTAAAGTGAACGTGTTAGTAACTTCATAACCATTTTTTTTTGAACAAGACTGTGGCTTTTTAGGCCGGGCCCAATAAAGCGATAGGAGTGTGCGGTTGGAGAGTAGCCTGGGGAAAATCCAGGGGATAACCTCCGGCACGACCACGCGTGTGGTTTGGAAGATAACCATTATACTACCCAGTGTAACAATTCAGCCTGGTTTTAAATATAATACCTAGTTTATCCTATAATTAGTTAATGAATATTTGCAGTGAACCCAATTCTTGTTAAATTGAAATATTAATGCGACTCTTTGTCCGCAGGATGGGCTCTACGTGAACGCGCTAGAAAAACTTTCACGCATCTAAGTAACTTCGCGATGCTGATGCGAGCGCGGCGTAGGCGTAGCCCCGCGATCCTGCCATCAAGATACTCAGAACTGGTAAGTTTTATGATTACGTAATTAACACACTTTGCAGTATAACTTTTAAGTAGGTAGTGTATTGTCGCACAGCTGACGATAAATATATTATATATTATATAGTATAACCCGGGGAGTACATGTCTATTTTATGACGGTTGAGACTGAGCCTGAGGCTCAGACAGGTGCTGATTATGGTCTCATCCATTTTGGTTGTGAGATTTCTCTATTTGTAGCACTGTGGCACCGCTAATTATAGTTTAAAACATTAATGATATTAAAAAAATATATAAATGATGTTAAAATTAAGTAACGTAACACCATAGGTATATACTTTACTACCCAAAACATTATCTACTATACAAAATACGAACCTACTTCAAGTGTTTGATAAAAATAGATTACAGGTGCTTCAGGGAAAATATTATTTCAAAAAATTTGTACATAGTTATTAGATTTTACTTATATTGTACTTTTTAGTTTAACCACTGTACAAACAAATGTTATTGTAATGTTCCAATAGGGCCATGAATAATTCACGTGGGAACGGTAACCCGCAACGAACAACTGTAACAACTCAACAATTCGCAACTCCAAACAAAAACTTGTTTCTTTTCGCTATGAAACAATAATCACAGCATTCAATAGATCCAAACGCAATCACGTGTTTAGAATCGGCATGATGACAAAACAATCATGCCATTCGAATCACTTTTTAGAGACGATCAAATGTTTGTATGGAAAAACTTTGCCGGGAAACTTGCCATTTTTGTTGTGAAATATTGCGTTAATGTACATAGTTGCCATTCAGTTTCCTTTTTATTGAAAGTATTTATTGTGATAATTTGATGGTTTTCTATCCATATAGCCACGTTACGTTAAACATTGTAACACGAGTTATAATCCCTGTACCATAATGCTACAGATCCTGTACGTGAAAAAGGTCTGTATTGATGGATACTTCATTTATTCAGTTTATTGATTTATGAAGTTTCGATAATAAACTAATAACGCATAGTGAAAATATTTAGCGCTTGTTATTTTCCGCGAATTCATTGTAAAATCTGTGTTCTGTTTTTGATTTCACCCCGTTAGGGCATGATTTCCAGGGTAATAATAATAAACAACAGACATAAATGTATCTAACATTCATTTAGAAAATTATTAATATTTTGTGTGACGAGGAAAAGTTACAATGGAAGCATTACATTAATTAATTAAGGGCAAAAAGGCATGTCATATCGTTGACCACAAAGGGAACCCTCTTGACACTAAGTCCTATTTGAAAGTACAGTGCTGAGGCCCGCACATCAAATTTTAGGAGTGTTTACCCCGTTTGAAGTAAGTGCATGCCTATCGAGAAATGACGGGGATTGGGAATACCATATATATAAAAATGTCGAGACTCGCGACTTGAGTTCCAATCAGAAGCAACGGGAAAAAGTAGAAGAGTTTTTTCCGGACAGAAAATTACTCCGAAAACGCGCTCATAAATGTTTATTACCCGATAAACGCCCCACTGGAAGTTCACACTTTTCTATTAAGCGACACTAGCTTCAAACTTACCACCCACTGACCTCGTTGGCGACTCGTACCTATACAAAACTTGATTTACTAAAAGTGCTTGAGGAAAACAGCATTAAATATCACACTGAGTGGTAGATTCTATTAAATTGTATTGAAAGTGGCCAATATATCTTGATGCTTACCCCTCTCGATGGCAAGTGAATCTTTGTTTATTGTTTATGCGTGACCCGTATTGCGAACATTGAACAATCCTGAGAGTTATTTGTCAACGAGTTTAGTCTCCCATAGACAGGGGCTATTATTCTACAAGAGCCTTGGATTTCCATTTTAAATGAGAAATAGGTTTTCGAAGTGTGAAGGCGGATATTGTGTTTATATTATTATTATCTTTATTTATTTTCCTTCTTAGGTCAGGCTTTTACAATATCTTTATAAAAAGTAAAATATAAAAATACACTTACAAAACATAAAAATATTATAAAATCCTAACCTAGGGTGCCGCCGGCAGCGAGGCGGGGCCTAAGCTACCGGTGGTTAGGGCGACAGAGAGAGGAACCTCCTGACTATCCGCGCCGTGTCCAGGAGTACCGCCTTCTGTATCTGACCCTTGACCCAGCCATCTAGCGAGAGTCTCTTGAGGTGTTGGTCGAGACTCTTCGCTATTAGACCGTTCGCAGAGACGACTATCGGGACAATGATCGTTGAATCAACATCCCACATGGCGGTCACCTCGTGTGCCAAGTCTAGGTACTTGCTGGCTTTGTCCTTCTCGGCCTTCACGAGGTTCTCGTCATGGGGGATGGTGATGTCAACGAGCACTGCCTGGCGCTTCGATCGATCTGTCAGCACGATATCAGGTTTATTGGCTACAATAGTCCTGTCCGTGATGACAGATCGATCCCAATAGAGCGTGGCATGACCATTTTCGAGAACTGGCGCAGGTGTATACTTATAGTACGGCACTTCGAAGTTCACAAGACCGTATAGAAGAGCAAGTTGCTGGTGAATGATTCTGGCTACTAAGTTATGTCTGTGCAAGTACTCGCTGTTAGCAAGATGACCACAACCGGAAATGATATGCCTGAGTGACTCTCCGGGACGGCGGCATGCCCGACAAATGTCGACCGTACCGTCCTTCAGGATATATTTCCGGTAGTTGTTCGTCATGATAACTTCGTCCGCAATTGCACAGACAAAACCTTCAGTTTCCCCGAAGAGATCCCCGAAACGTAGCCAGTTCACCGAAGCAGGCAGGTCTACGTCGGGCCCTGTGAGGGCCCTGTAGAACCGCCCGTGTAGCTCCTTACTCTTCCATTCCGCCTTGCGGTCCTCGGTGCTCCATACTTTAAGTCTGCGCCAGTTCTCCTTTGCCATGGAAAGCGGGGTGAAAGATGCGTCTACTGCCACTACGTCCCGATGCATCCCACACTCGCTGTTAAGGAAATAATCCCTGAGACTGCACAACTCACGGTTGTGGAGGTCTTTGGCATTTAGAAAGCCGCGACCTCCACACTTCCGTGGGATGTACAGTCTCATAACAGACGAGCGTGGGTGTAGCATGCGGTGCGCAGTGAGCAGTACACGCACCCTTCGATCCAGGGCATCCAGCTCAGTCTGAGTCCATCTTAGTATGCCAAAGGAGTATGTGAGTAAGGGCATCACCCAGGCGTTGAAGGCGCGCACCTTGTTGCCGCCCGACAAAAGACTATTAAGTACTTTTGTCAGGCGACAGAAGAAGCGCTCCTTCACCGCCCGCTTTACATCCTCACCCTCAATACCCAAAGACTGTGACATACCAAGATATTTATAGGTTTCTGCTTCGGAGAGAGATCTGAGGGACATAGTCTCGGAAAGCTGTAAATTTGTGGAATTTACAACTTTCCCCCGTTGTACATGCATGACCGCACACTTATCCACACCAAATTCCATTCTGATGGCGCTACTGAAAGCTTCTGTTGTTTTCAGTAGCTCCAACAGGTCCTGTCTATTTGGTGCAAATAGCTTAAGGTCATCCATGTAGAGCAGATGAGAAATGACCTCACCGCCTCTCCGGAGCTGACAACCTAGCGCTGAATCCTTCAGCAGAGTGCTGAGTGGATTCAGCGCTAGGCAGAACCATAAGGGACTAAGACTGTCACCCTGGAAGATACCCCGCTCAATCCTAATAGAGTCCTGCGGACCAGAGTGGCCGTCTCCGCCCCCTGGTTGACGAAGGACTGTGGTCCACTGCCCCATGCAAGCACTTAAGAAGGATCTTAAAGCTGCATCAACTTTATACAGCTCCAAGATCCGCCTCAGCCATGAATGAGGCACCGAATCATAGGCCTTCTTGTAGTCAATCCAGGCGGCCGACAGGGTCCCTCTGTTCCGCCGGACTCGTTGGCAAATGGTCATGTCTATGAGGAGGAGCTCTTTAGTACCACGCGACCCAACCCTACAACCATTTTGAGCTGGGGCCAAAATATTGTTCGCAACAATGTGCGTGTTAATTTTTGCTCTCAAAATGGATGTAAGGAGCTTGTACAGCGTAGGCAAGCACGTGATGGGTCTGTAGTTCTTCGCTTCCGTGGTACTACCGGACTTATAGAGCAGGGAGGTAACACCAGTTGTTAAGGGAGGTGGTAGAGAACCGAGCTCGAGGGCTTGCTGGAACTGCGTTGCCAAACGTTCGTGTGAGCATCGAAACCACTTAATCCAGAAGTTGTGCAATCCATCCGGTCCCGGACTTTTCCAGTTCGGGGCTGTACGGATGGCACAACTTATGTCTTCGGGGCTGATGGTAACAGACCCCATGGGTTCGATGGACTCACACTCACGTTCGACAACACCGATCCAGTCGCCCTCGGTGTGTTCGACAGGAACCGACCAGATACTACGCCAAAAGTTAACCATGGCAATAGCATCCGGCTGTTGTCCGTCGGACACACGCTGGTCGGTTCCCTCCCACTTCCGGTATACCTTCCTTTGATCACTCTGGAAAAGGCGATTCTGTTGGTATCGGTCCACACGCTCTCTGTAGCGGCGAATACGGCTTGCCCATGCATAGACTTTCTGCTTCAGAAAGTCAATGCGTTCCGTGATACAGGCCATGTAGTCGCGGGACCTGATACCAGTTCCCGCGAAGGCCTGGTTCACAAATCGCATGACTCGGGGGCGGTTATTGCCCCCCCTGAAGCAAATCAGCTATATTATTATTATTATTATTATCATTTGACATGTACTTTTTATAAATGTGAATTGAATGTTAGATTTTAATTAATAATAACCTGTTACTAATTACTGACTGCCATTCTCTTAAATATTTCTACGCCGTAGTTGGCAGAATATGCCGAACTAACGCATTTACTAAACATTGTACCTATATACCATATTCTCAGAAATAAATAATTGATTGATTGATTAATTGTATACTACTTTTATAGAGACTTTTGTAAAATCAGCAAGTCATTAGATATAATAGTTATCTAACTGTTACGTAATCAGCCCTCTGGTCCTGATTTATTATTTGTGCGGACGAATAAACTTTTGCACGGCGTAAGATGTCAGGTGCATAAGATTATGTTTGAATTGAGATATCGTAGACAAAACTTAAATCACATAATTTCCCTATTTTTCTATGTCTGCCGTGTCACGTGATTGGTCAATTTCATAAGAGTTCAGTAACGGCGACACGTGATTGACCAATTTCATAAGAGTTCACTAGTGGCGACCCGGGATTTGTCTATTTCATAAGAGTTCAGTTGAAGGGAGCTCGATAGAGATGTATATGTGAACGTTTATACTAGTTACCGATGTCTTTTGGCTACGGTAATAACTTCCAGAATTATATGTACGTTTAAAGGGTTACAACGTTCATACTATAGTTACTGATGTCTTTAAGTTTACGGTGATCACTTACCATGCAAGATCCCGACCATCGTTTATGATGGCAAGTACCTAAGCCGGAAATGCGAGTCTGATTTGCACGCCGAGGTTTCTATTTTTCCTGCAGTTAGTATTTTGACTTTTTTCCAAATGTTTGCTTGGTAAACTTCGGATATAAGGAGAGTGGACGGTTTTTTTAATTTACCTTCATGAATCAAATTTTGACCACTCTTTATAATTTACAATAAACTAACGTTGGCCTTGCTTACAACTATCCCTTTCAAGTCGCTAGCATAAGCAGTCCCTAAGATAAAGCCCGACTAGAAATATATAACCGCGGGCCATGTTGCGGCATTTTATTGGAAACTATTTCTTACATAGGCAATAATTTTAAATATAATCTCTTTCACTTCAAAAACAAAAACGGACTTCAATTTAATACTTCGCCAAGCCACCCCGAGACCATAAAACACCGAAAAGCCTTTTTTTGGAGTCGGTTTTTATTTTATTTTTTATTTCAGTCATACTTTTCAGTGACCAGATTGCATCTCATGACAATTCCAATAAGCTCAAACAGGGCTAAGCTATACCGTTTTATTACGGAGTTCCGTTGTTTGCCTTCCGGCTTCAATTACCAGATCAGGTTGATAGTAACATTACATCAGGACCATTTAAATTGGCTTCGTCGTACTACATAGCTTCAGTGTTTTAATCGAAATATCTTAGCGCTAACCATGAAACACTAGGAGTTTAGGATGACCATCCGTGGTCTTCTTTATAAATTCCTGTACACCAAATATTACTTTCTCAATGCAAATGCTCGATTTATTACCGAAAATACTAAATTCGCTATATGTTTCCTTTGTATTTTTGAGGAGTTCCCTCAATTCCTCATGGTTTCCATCATCAGAAGTGAACTTTGCGAACAACGGGACTAATCTGGAAGCATATGCTTTCAAACAAAGAAATAATTTTCCAAATCTGTTCATAAACGGCGGAGTAATCGCGTTAAAAATACAAATAAATATACAGGCGAATTGAGAACCTCCTCCTTTTTTTGAAGCCGGTTTATAAATAAGCTGTCACTGTCGTCAGTGTCACTGTGGTGGTTTATTTCAACAATAGTAAAGCGTTGAATATTAAATAATAAATGAATGACAAAAAATGCGCAGAACGATTTATAGTTAAGAGCGGAACATTATTAATGTACAATTTTAGAAAAAATCTCTCGATAAATGAAACTATTTTGCTGTACTAACATTACTGACCTGTTACCATATAAATGAGAATAATAGCGCCTTCTTCACAATAGTCATATATTTCTGGTCAACCTAATAGCTGTGACTTTTTTACCTTTTATGGACACGTAACTCTAAAAATATAATCTTAAAAAGTAATCAGGGTCTTGTGGAAGCTGAGTAGAATTTTAAAACAAGAAATGCGAGAGCAAAAAAAGCACATTCAATTAATTTGTTCTCAAGCAATAAAGTATTTTTAATACACTTCCATTTCTTTTAAAATAAATTGAGTGCTCTCGTTGAAAGAAAAATTCTAACAAAATCAGCATAAAAATTCAGTTACTTAGTAACGACGCCTCATAATTTGTATGGGGCGATCATCTGCGGAAAACTTTAGACGTCATTAAAACTTACAATGTGCAAAGATTCTAGCTCCGTGACGAAAACAGGGTGTACCTCTTCGAAATTAAATATTTCTGGAAAAAACTAAGGCCAAACGGAGACATTTTAATTTAAATCACGTTGCAAGGGCCTAAAGTTTACGTGCTGAATTTCATAAGGCTTGTTTATCTGTAAACTGATATTTTCAAGTCTTGGGGAATATGACATACGTCTCTAAAGACCGAAGAATCGTTTTATGGAAACAAATTTTTGGAAGGAATATATAAGACATTAGAATCAAAGGGTAAAGTAATAGTCAATGACAAGTGGGCAGTTAGATCCAAGATCCAAGTTCATTTCCAGCACAGCAGAATAATAGCAAAACACCGCAAAAGTACTTTACTTTGATTTGACAAAAGCCATCTTCTTCCACAACCAAGATAAATGGATTTTTATCTCCCTTGAAAAACGTCCCAGGTAATCTCGTTGGTCGCGTCACGGGTGTTTTTTTACGTGGTGATATTTTCAGATGTTAATAAAAGGTGAACATTACTTAGGACGAGTAATTTTTGCGCTCGCCGATGCGAAGCGCTTTTTGACTTTGAGAAGGACTTACTATTAAAAAAAAAACCGGGCATTTGCGTGTTGGACTCCTCACATTTAGGGTTCCGAATCAACCGCAAAATGATAATTTCAATGTAAAAAATTGATTTATTAGTTTATTAGTATTTATTGGTAAAAAGTATGTAATAATAAACATTATCACCAAATTTTAAGATTACAGTTCTGTGGAAAGTTAAAAAATTCTTCGAAATAAAATTTTGGAAAAAGAGTTTGACATTGGTGGCTTCTTATTCCTTTGTTTTCCAATATTTGGTATTTATCTCCTCAATGAGCTCTAAACAACAATACCCCACTCGATAGGATAGGCCAAAAATTTTTTTTCGCGTCTCCCTGTAGCTGTATGGGAGAATTTTTCAATTTACATGGCTTTGGGTCAACAATATGTTTATACTGTGAAAACTTGAAGACTGTAGCTCCAACCGTTTGGCTGTAAAACCTGTGTGACGGCCGGACGGAGGCGTGAATGACAACAATAGGGTTCCGTTTGGAACCTTCGGGTACGGAACCCTAAAAAAATCGGACTTTTTGGGCGTATTTGCTCGTTCGCGTTGGCAATACTATTAATTATTATGTGGCCTATATGACGACGCATTCTATCAATTAATAAATCATATGGTTAACCTAATAAACTTATACATAAGCACCTACTTGCAGTACATATGGGTAATGAATGTGGACATTTATTCTAAGCTGTGCGATGTAGGTATACGTAGCCTAACTATGCCAGTTTAATTTGCTTTAAAATATTTAAACCCAACTTAAATCATGTGTTTCGTCCCGACACTACTCCTTAGCATAATTCGGAACGATAAAACGTCACACGTCCTTGAGCTGTCATTGAACGTAAAATCAGAACAGATTACCTTTTGTAGAAGCCACGCTGAGACGCGCTTGATGGCTGAATTTGTGTAGATATTTAATTTAACTCGCGGCTTGCTCTAGTACAATTGACCAGCGCGATGATTGATTAATAGTAACGTAATTGTTGGATTCACACGGATATCGAATTGTGCGATTAGCATTATGCGTCGCTCGTGCACCGAGGCCTAGGGGAGGCCTGTGATAGGTATCTGCTAATCCTTCTTTCCAGGGCCGGCGTTGGTACCAACTGCTGGGTCCTGCTCCGAAGAAAGAAGTCCAGCGTATTTGTAAGTGCTATAGTTTTAAGTTTAGTGCACCCCGTTGTTCGCCTCAGGATAAACCCAGCTTTGGATGAGGCCATCTATGGGCCCGTGGCCTTCAAGATGTCCTGGAGCGAACATCATGCATATTAAGCATAAATCAGGAATAATGTTTATTATAACAATAAATACACGACAATAGCACTAAATAAATGTAAATTGTGTTGTTAGGTAAAATGTTATTCATAGAACTAGTAAAGCTTCATTTATATTCAGTGGAATTATATTGGGGTGTTGCGAACAAAGTGAAGTGGACTGAAATTAGGTAAGCTTTCGAACGTGTGTGTTGCCTCCGAGTGCGTACCAAGAGTATCAAACATTTGAAAAAATCTTGGTTAGTTTACATAAAACATTACAGTGAGCCACTGTAGCCGAGGGATAGAACCATGGTAGCCGAGGGGTAGTAAGGCACGTGACTTATCGCGGGTTCGAACACCGACTCATACTGGGTTTCTCAAAAATATTTGTCTACTTTTTGGTGAAGGAAAACATTGTAAGGAAACCAGTTTAATCCGAACAAGGTCTAGATTCCACACTGGATTGAAGGGTTTGCAAAGCCGGATCGTGACACCGCATTACATCACTGTCGACGAGACACTCACGCGTCCGCATACCGTCGATAGGCTGATGCTGGCTGATGATGATGACGTATGTCGTTTCACCCACACTACTAACCGATGTACCGGATGCCATACTGTGGCGCAGTATATTATTATATCACGGGTACTACTGAATACAAGACTGCGCTCGTTGGCCCTGTTCTGTCTCTGACTGTCGACACAACGAATCTTCAAATCAATAAAGGCAACGCTCTTGTTACTCCTCTAGCTTTGCCAGCGTTCATAGCCTACGAACTGCTTACCACCTCCAGGCAGGCCGTATACTCGTTTGTCACTATCGCATCTTTGTGTTTCGATGAACCAAAACTTCGTTTGAATATTTTTATTATAGACCAGTATGGCAGCTACAGAGACTAAGTGATACGGCGATACTCCTAGGTGCAAGGCTGGGAATGTGTCTCCCAGCGTCAAGCGTCATGGTCCAGTCTCAGAATTCTATGCTGCACCGGCATTTACTTTGTGTCAGGCGGCTCAAAGGCTTTATCGGGATATATTTATTTATTTATTTATTTAATTCTGAACAATATACATTGTGTCGAATACATCACATTATAAGATATACATAAACATACCTACAAGAGAAAAAAACAGAACTTGAATCATTTAAAAAATAAAAATATAAGCAAACAATAATAACATTAACATTCTAGCATTATCACATAACAAAAAGAAATACATTACCACATAAAATGTCAATACTATTCTAAAATAAATTACATTAATCATTAAACATGTCATTCAAATGTTATAAATTCTACCAATAATAATAATTACAATACGTCATTCACAAAATCATCAATTGAATAATAACATTTATCTACTAAAAGAGCCTTTAATCTATTCTTGAACACCTTTATGTTGGAGATCTCTTTTAGCTCTACTGGCAATTTATTAAAAAGATGGACAGCCTGGTAGCTCACTGATTGCTTCACTATTTTAAACTTAGGCACTAAACTATTTTTTATATCCTTTCGTCTTGTCGCGAGCCTAATAGCTCTATCTTCTTCGCTTTCAAATTCGTCCAAGCTCTTGACTAAACCCGATAGAAGAACCAGAATATAGAGGCAAGGAACAGTTAAGATTTTAAGGTTTCGGAAATGCTCTCTGCATGATTCCCATTGCGGGATTCTGACTATAATTCTAATTGCCCTTTTCTGCATAATGAAAGCAAGTTTTGTATTATATTTATAACTATTACCCCACAATTTAATACTGTACCTCAGTCTGGATTCTATGAGGGCATAGTAAACCATTTTCAGCTGTTCTAGTTTTATTTCTTCCCGTAGGCTTCTCAAGGCGAAACAAGCTGAACTGATTGAGTTACACAAATCCTCTAATTGCTGCTTCCAATTCAGATTGGAGTCAATCAAAACACCCAAGAATTTTACTACTTCGACTTGTTCTACTACTTTTCCATTTAATTTTAATAACAGGGAATCAGTGCATCTGGGGTTTGTTTTAAAAAGAATTGATTTTGTTTTGCTACTGTTCAAGGTAAGGTTGTTCGCTGAGAACCATATAGAGAATGCAGTTAAGGCCTTATTACTAAGTTCATTTAATTGTGCTATACAATCAGCAGAAATTACTGCATTAGTGTCATCTGCGAATACTACTAATTTTAAATCCGGTATCGAATTATGCATATAATTTATTAGGTCGTTTACAAATATTACAAAGAATATAGGACCCAAAATGGATCCTTGTGGTACTCCTCGTCCTAAGACAATTAAACGTGATTTATACACCTTTTCACAATTATTTTCAACGTGTTTTAATTCTACAAATTGCTTCCTGTTTCTTAAATACGATTGATATAACTTAAGAACATTTCCTCTTACACCATAGTGCTCAAGCTTACTCAATAGGATAGGATGATCTACGGTGTCAAAAGCTGCACTCAAATCTAGAAAAACCCCTGCAACCTTCTTTCCAGAGTTGAGTTGAAGCACCGTGTCTTTAATTAACTCATCAATAGCTTCACTAGTACCAACACCCCCTCGATACCCAAATTGCCTCGTGTTTAATAATTTGTATTTATTGATATGATTGAGTAATCTGTCTTTTAGTAACTTTTCAAATATTTTAGATAGTGTTGATAACAGCGAAATGGGTCTATAATTGTTTGGAATGCTAGTTGGCCCCTTTTTGTGAATCGGCAGAACTCTTGCTATTTTTAGTTGATCAGGAAAAGTACCTAATTCAAAACAAAGATTGTAGAAGTTGGCTAGTGGCTCCGCTAACAGATCAATATTGTCCTTAAAGATCCTAATCGGTATACCATCATAACCCACTGAAAACTTAGACTCCATCATTTTTATCAGGCGAGCGACCTCATAAGGTGTAACTGAGGTATCGATCATCTCATCAGCTACCCTGCTGACATGTTGGTGTAGCAAGTTGAGCGCTGCTCTATGGTCAAAAACACCTCCGCTAGAATGATCAAATACTTTACAGAAAATGTTACACTGTTCTATATAGTTCTATATATATAGTTCTATATAGCGTGAAAGTACATTTACGGTTTGACAACATTGCTTTTACAAAATAATGTAGTAAGGGATAGCGAAACTACTACTACCAGCTGGTACTTATCTATAGTCATAGTTATTATAATAAAAAAATCGATACATTTGCTCGTAACGTGGCTTTTATTACTTCGCTTTTAAGCTCTTAATCTAACCGAGTTATACAGCTTTAAAAAAAATCGACCAATGGATTCTTACACGGCTAAATAAAATTATTGAAAGATTTGGTGATTATTTCCTAAATATAAATGTTTAATTGAGTAAAATTTTGAATAACCATTAATAATATTAAACTGAATTCGTATTTAGTACCTCTATATTTACTTTGATTATGTACCTAGTGTCTGGAGATTTCGTTAAAGCCCCGATTTGCCCCTGCGCGCGCAGTAGCGCAAAGACAAGGAAAAAGTTACCGCGTGCGTAACTTTTTTCTTGTCTTTGCGCTACTGCGCGCGTGATGAGCGCTTAAACTGCGTACCTAAATGTCTGCAAAAATAATTGAATACTTAACGGAGAAACAATTGTGATGGTACAATACATAATCTGTAAGAAGTAACCTGTTACAATCAACAACTACAGAAAGTTATTGATAACATTTTTATGTTATAGAATTGATTTTTTCCTCGCAAATGTGTCAAAAAAAGTCGTATGACACGCGTGAGGACTGATCATTACACTCTCAGCTCCCTTATCGCAATACCGCCTCTAGCGTAATGATCAACGTACCTAACTTGGATCATAATTTACTATTCTGCAGGCAAGACATCAGGCGAATATTCAAATTATAGGCAGTTTTTTAATGGTGGTTTTTATACATGTGTGTTAATCTGTAAAACGGTTGAGATCTAAAGCAATGAACGAACTGGATTTTTTCTTTACTTTATATATTTAACCTAATTTCAAAGATAAGATTCTGTTAATGCTTGTATTTTATGAATTATCATATTGCCAGGAGAAGTACCTAACATATTTTATGTTTATACTCACTGTATCACCAGAATTTGTGCTCCACGTCATTACAACAACGATGACCAAATTCCGATTTCAATTACCATAACACTTCAATCTGTTTAGAAATAGAACGTGCAAACGATACAAATGAAAATGTGAAATTGAGTGTGAGCTATAAAAAAATATCCCATAGAGGTTTATCAGTGGCGCCATGGTGGTTAGATGTTTGTGTTAGATGCAGTGTGCGCAGGCAGCCCGCGCGCAAATACCAGGCGCTACTTGCGTTTGAAGACGCATTTTCAACAGGGCTGGCATATTGTGTTTTCTGATTTAATGGCAATAGGTACCTACTTGATCAGTACTGGTTTTTCAAAGACACTTTCTACGAATTTGACAGCGAATATCTGATGAACGGTTGACTTAAATGGAAAAGTTTTTTAGAAACCTCTATATCATTTTTAACACGCCTATGTGCATTGTAACTTTTTTTCATCCCCTTGTTAGTTGTGTGGAGTGCCCCCTAAATTTTATTTTTTCATGATTTAACAACATTTTTATGTAGCGGTATATAGAATACTTCTACTGCCTTTCTGCCAAATTTCATAATTGTAGTACTTATAGTCTCCGAGTAAATCGGCTGTGACATGCGGACGAACAGACATAGCGAAACGATAAGGGTTCCGTTTTCGCCACTTTGGCTACGAAACCCTAAAAGAGAAGGTTAGGCGGTGACGGGATTTTTGGTAAATGGAAACGGTATATTAATTACCTACGCGCTGTCGTACGTTACTGCATAGCAGATCAGATTGGTATAAAATTGTTGTTGGAAGTAATTTATTAATGTTTTTTACTTATTAGTAATCTCTCTGAAGAACATAGGTGACTTTCATTAGCTGGAATTTAGCGAATACAGTCATATACCTTACTTATATATTATTTTGGCAGCCCTACAGAAACCGAGCAAATATGGAGCGTCTTGGCGAAAGTTATTGGCTATGTACGTAGCTCAAAACAAGCCTCCAAGTTTCCCAATATCAGTGATATTATTCGTTTCTTCGGCCTTTTATGCAAATGGGCTGAGTTGACACGGCGAGTCTTCATTAAAAACAAAGAACTTCTCAAATTCCTACGCTTTACCTGTCAAATATTTGAGAAGATGAAAACAAGACAAGTCTCGTTATAAAGGTAAAGTAATTACGAGCTTTTACGAGGAACAGTTGTTACAATGTTATAATTTAGATATATATCAGTAGTAAATAATATACGAACGCTGGAATATTATTTGAAACAGAAGATGTAATTAATAATATATCACGTTCATGGTACACTCAAAAACACACGCATATACTTTAACAAACACAGAATGTATAATAACTTCTTAACTTGTTTACTTAACATATTATCTTACTTAATTTTAACAATGTTGCCTCTTATTTGGTATCCTGCGATACAGGCTGGTTATAGTAGTATAGGCCAGTATAGGGACCGGTTTCGGGACTTGTAATCACAGACTAGTAAGTGTTCAGACCGTCGACTCGGAAACAAAAAATTTGACCGTAGCAAAGAATATTTAATCTGTACCGCTAGTCCTGAATGACGTTTATTTTTTTATAATTTTTCATTGGACCGTGGCAAAGGAGCGTAAGGTGTTCATCCAACGCTATATAGCTCATTGAATTTAATTTTGTGTACAAGTTCGCGGCATTTCAATTGAACACCAGTCTCCATTGAGATGAAACTGGTGATCAATTGAAACACCCTGAACTTTGGAGTTCCGTATCTTAGTTGATTAATGAAATGAAACAACATTTTACTTATTAAACAATTTATTTTGCAATTTCTTTTTATATTCATCATATGTTTTCTGCTGCATTACAGAGTCCGGTTTTGTATCACGTTTTGTATACATGCTATATCTGTGCTCTTTAACCCTTTACCAGGTTAAGGGATATATGTCTCCCACATAGTATATCGTTTGCCATGGCCCGGTTTCAACTCCATCTCCTACAAAACATTATATCAATCCCTGAAGATATGATATCATTATTTTCATTCACAGCACACAGCTAAATCCAATAATGTATCTTTGGCAGCCGTTTGAATTCACTTGACCAGTAATTTCAGTGATTTGTGACAAAATATGAACACTTTACTTAATTTCAGCGAAATAAAAGCACATAGGTCGGACATTTTTTTGATATTTTGTAGATTTTGAGTGTTGTAAGGTAATGTAATCCTATACTTTGGTAAATATTAATGTATTGTTGTAATATGACCAGAAATAGGATGTGGGATGACACTATCCCATTGCCTTATTACAGTTTGACTATGTGGGAACTATTCTGCCCATAGCCCGGTTAATTGTCTTGTCGTTTCAGGTAAGTAATAAAATTGTTATTGTGTTCAACCTATAACTAGTGATTGATATATTTGATGTGTTGTTGGAGATTTGGAGTTGAAACCGGACTACTGTATGCAATGTACTATGTGGAAGAAGTGTCACTCTTTGCCTGATAAAAAAATATAATTACACTAAATTGAATATGCCAGTTAATTACTCAGGCAGGCAATGGGAATACCGTAACCCACGTTTTTTTCTGGTTTACAGGAACATACCCAACTTTTGTAAATACATTTTGAACAAGACATTCAATATGGTTGCGAATCTATATCAATAACTTATTAAGACACGCTGTTGTGTGCGTTTTGGCGGCTTGTTGTTTTTCGCGGCCTGGTAAAATATCTTATTTATATTATTGCACCAATTCGTTATTGCGAATTTTATAATGATATAAATAAAATAACTTAATGTTGTCCACTAGATATTTCACCTCGAGAAAATAGCGAAGGATATGCCTTTATTTTGAGACGTCCTGTCGTGGGCGAAATATACTTTTTTCAAAATGTTTCTCGCAAAATAAACTTTTTTGAAATGTGTTCCGGCAATAGCTGGCGATATAGGAACTTTGACCACTTTTTGAGTCTTCTCGAAGGATGGAAAACGATATTATTTTAAAGTGTCCTTTCGCAAAGTTTTACATACACAGCACTCGTCGAATATTTTGCAATGGCACTGGCATAATTATCACAAAATAAAACGGAAAAAACCACTACGACTTCACTTGATAAACACTTTATTTGACAGTCACGACAGTCGAAAAACAAAGATGGCTTACAATATGGCCGTTAAAACAATAGCCAATGCAGAGAGAGACCAGCGGTACCACAGCCTTACGGTCAAATTTCGTTGTATGAAGATAAAGGGCCGTGCTTGTAATATTATATATGTTAAATAAATATTTTATGTCTTAATTCCTGCCCATTTTTACTTAACATTCAAGAAAAACAAGATGGCATGGGTAAATCTCAAGTAGGTTTCAAGAAGGGTAGTAGTATAATTTAGATTTTAGGATAATACGCCCTTGTACCTATGACGGTCGCACACAATACTGTGTATTTGTGACTCAAAAAGACAATCACATAGTCACAACACTAGCTATTTAAATACGGGCTGCGAATAAATCATACCCTGTATGTGTAATTTCTAGCCATTGTAAGTTGAAAGGTGAAAAAATGAGATATTCCATTCATATCCTGATAGGTTCCAAGCTCATCGTCCAAATAAACAACTAGTCTATTCCCAGAGTCAGCTATTACGATACCCACGGAAAAAAGGGGGCGTTATAATTCTAAACTAATCTGACACCACACTGGGAACAAAAAAAATGTTATACAACTTAAGTCTCCGAAAACTTTCCAAATGGTCTATTTTACTCCATTTTAAAAATGGTTTACGTTTAAACCAAACATCAATGTACGAATAAACATGTTTTATCCGTTCGCTAAGTACGAGGCGGATGAAAATATTATAATAGAGGAAAAGTGTAATAAATATTTTCCAGTCGACAAACAAGCCCGAGGGTGCGCTACATTAAATAATATCGACATATCCAAGCCAATTTCGTACTTTCCGCTAAGCTTATTTCATACTCCCGCACGCAAACATATCCTATGCGAAAACAGATTCGATTTGCATTTTAGGGTTATAAGACGAGCAATAACACATTTCACATTTTTGCTCACTCGAGTATTACTTGACGTAGAAAATTGAACCCGGGGTTTCGCGATAATACACTGAGAATTTATGCTGCCTTCAAGGATTTGGTATAAGAAAAGGCGGTACATCTATGAATATCATAGAACTACACCAGCGGTGGGAGTTCTATAACATTCATAGGTGCCTGTAATATGCCTAAATTGTAGAATAAATAACTTTGACTTTGAAACCTATTTCACTATACTTCCAATTTTCACTTAGTAAGTTTTGAACCGGGTTATTTTGTATTTTTCAGATAGGAAAATTTACTAATACGATACTTTTAAACCGAAGATCACTATAGATTGTTATCTATTAGTTTGTTTGGCATACCTAAATCAATTCCGACCTAACAATATTATATTCATGTCAATAAAACGAATAGTAGGGGAGGCCACGATGCTAAATATAGATTTATTCAAGCGTCGTTGGGACCTATTGGATTTTGAAGATTGTATGATAGGAAGAAAAAAAGATTATATGGTATGTAACCCTCCGCCGGTGGGATGAGCGTCTACAGACACAAACGTAAAACGTAAAAAAAACAATTATACTAACATCTCAATCAAGCAATCCCATTTTTAACAAAAAAAAAACACATTTCAAGGCGTCAGGTGGGCTAGCACAACTTGCTGTCAAATCGTATCTCAAGAGTCAGCGATACATGTCTCACTCGAACGTAGTTATGCTAGCCCCACTGATATTGAAAACGTAAATCGAGCGGGTCAGATTTACAGAGAGTATGTAGATCCTTAAGAACCTCTCGTATACTAATCTTGCGATTTGGAAGTGACGAAAGCTTTATTTAAATGTAAAAACCATGTTGTTGTATGTAAGCCCTCTGCTTTGTAATAAATGGTGGAGGTAGGTACTCAACAGAGCGCAAGGTATCCCCCATGTCTTAATCTGACGCGCTCGAGTAAATCCCAAAGACCCCTCTTGAGCTCCGCTACCAGAATGTCGTCCCTAAATAATTGATCTTTATTGTTAGCCTAACAAGCCTGCTCGGTTCGAATAGCCCCATTCGTTTCTCGTTTCTTTTGTTTCACCTAAATGACTTTGTTTAACGATTTACGGCCAGTTCGAGTGACGAATGCGTGTACGGATGAATGTCAACTCGTAAATTGGGCCTACACAGCACTCGGCATTACGCCAGATACCTTCATTACCCTGGCGGAAATTAAAACCTACGCAGTACTGGGCTAATGTGTTTTATACATCGCTAGCGTTTATTCCGTAGCATTACGCACGAAATACCGGATTATGTGGGTACGTGGGGGTATATATTTGGAAACATTAGTACGCATTACACACATAAATAAAACTTTAAACTGTAGTAGGTATATAAAACTTCGCTGCAAGGGATCGATTATAACCCTTATTTAACAGTTTTATTGGCAAGAAAAGAACACGCCGCTATTTTCTTTGCTACAAAGCGGTAACCATCGGCTACGCAAGTGGCGCTACAAACTTTGTAGTAGTTACAAAGACGATTGCCAGTGGCACACCTACCACATATCTGCCTAGTTAGCAAGTTCAGGTTTATGTTCCACATGCCTCTCTTCCTAGCAAGTAGTAAGTGTGAGAGGGACGAATACTAAGTACTAATATGACCGTCAGATGCAATTATGCTAGCTATATATACCCTGAATTCTATTTGAATTCCAAAATTTTTTGCCAGAAATATATCATATTGTCTAATGGTAGATTACTATTTTGATAAACGAACTATTTTATAAATTTCTTTATTGGCAGTTTAACAGATATAAATTGAGCAAACTGCCTGAGTTAACTTACTTACATAAAATTAAATCGTATCGATAATAAATATGTAACTACAACTAATTTACTCTAAAAAGTATAATTTTTCACTGGTAACTCTTCATATGTTACAAGATTTGGTACAGTTTTCATAAAAAAATAATACTACATTTTACAAGTTGACTGTCACTACTACTTTTTACACAGGATCCCGGTTGTTGCATATGACAGTAAATTTGTTATTTTAATATAATACATATATATAAAACTCCCGTGAGATTCAGACAATCTTGAAATATAATAAACGGGTCACTCAGGTCTTTAAGGTCGAGTATAGCTCGACATGTTTCGGACCATAGCCCCTCAAATTGTAACGCAACAGACTTTATCGCGAAAAAATAACTACATTTAACAATATCATCATTATGGGACAGTGTGTCAGATGGACACCACAGAGGTGTGTCAGAGCCGAGTCTAGGCGAAGCGGCAAGAGGAACAGGCCGGCTATCCGGCCACATTTATGGTCGGCGATTAGCCGGCGTCTAGTCGGCCGCCTCAGCACCGATTAGTCGGCTAGCCAGCCGGGGAAAAGACTATTTTTGCCTTTTTAGGGTTCCGTACCAAAATGGTAAAAAAGGAACCCTTATGGTTTCACTTTGTTTGTCTATCTGTCTGTCACATCTACTTATGCTATCGATTTGAAATTTGCAATAGTTATAAAGAAGGCTTACCTACATACGTAAGAACATGACTTCTTTAAATATTTTGTTTATTTTCTGTGAAAAATGTCAGATAATAGGTGGTTCAAAATTTGAAAGTCTAGTTAAGTGGGGTGTCATGGAAGGCTGTCGACTACGTTGCCATCTCTCACCCCTCTGTCGTAACTCGGCGATATCTGATTAGGGGCCGCACCACAGAATAAGTAATAGTACAAGTACAGAAGGTTCACTTCCTAACAAAAACGGCGTTTAGGCATAAGAAACGTGCCTACTCTGTGCATCTCTGTCTATCATATAATTTGTATTCATTCGCACGCGGCACGTGTAGCGCTAGGACTGTCGCGCCAAAAATACCACGATGAAGGCAAAAACATTCCTAGCTCACCAGAGGTGTGTCACAAGTACAGTGAATACCCATATTAATTAAATACCTACCTACGTGCTACTTCACATAATTGTACCTACGTATGTCAGTGTCATTGTAAATAAAACAACACCGCCACATTTCTCTTGAAATTTTAATTCGTAACTAATAATAGTTTATAAAGCATGCGTTTTTATTAGAACACTCTTTTTAGGGTTCCGCAGCTACTTTTATAGAAAATTGTTTTGAACAGCATGTATACTCGTAGCTTTAAGCCTTTGGCATTAAGTCCGCCGTTTGTACACTGTATTTTTGGGCAATAAAGTTTAAATTAATAAAATAAATAGCTCAAAAAATTACGTTATCGCCGGAAAACAGCGACGGCGGAACTTGAGACGTCATGCATGTGCTCGCTCACGCGGTGACGGCCCTCGACTGACGAGCGACCCCGGGGCGCGCGAGTGTTAGGTATCTAAAGCGGTTATTACACCATCCTGAATTCAGAATCCTGACTGAGCTAGGAAGCAGAATCAGGAACGTGTAATCGCATTCAGGAAGTAAGCATCCTAAAAAGTATCCTAACTAGGACGTCAGGATGGTTCCGGACGAACTCAATGACCAAGCATCCTAGCTAGGAAGCTGTTTAGGACAGTGTAATAACATTTAGCCAAATCAGTCTGCTCGCGCCAGCGGCAGCGTATGCACGTGTAGGTCGCGTGGAATGAACGAAGCACGAAAGAATGACAACACTAGTGCGCGATTACTTTGTGGTAAAAGTGAAGTATGTATTCTGTAGTATTTATCAGGTTTTTCTGTGAAAAAATGGCGTCTCACAAATTAACTAATAATGAAAAACAAACGCTCACAAATATTATAGAACTTTATAGAAACATGCTATATTTGTTGGACAAAAATGATAAGAATTATATGAATAAAAGTGTGCGGGAGGAGGGCTACAAAGTTTTATTAGGTGTATATAAAAATATCGAGGAGAATGCAATGATAAAACTTTGAAAAAGAAATTGGATTTTTTTTCTTTTCCTTATTGGCATGGTAGCTACTGCCAAAGCTAGGCCAAAGCCAACTTTCTGTTTTTTTGACAATATCGGCGGCATCGCTAGGATACGTCCCACTCCGTCGAGCAGTGGAAACGAACTGATTCAGTGTAATGTAATCAGAAGCTTCCTTCCTATCCCCTCCCTTGCATCCTAGTTAGGACGCCTGAATTCAGGATGGTGTAATAACAGCTTAAAGCTTCGCGCGCCGCCCATTGCCAGCCCCCTGGCCGCACGGTCCGGCGTCCTAGGCACGCAGTCACGGACCCGGACGACGTAATCACACCGTCCATCGAAAGATGGCACGCTGCGCTTACGGCGTCCAACTCAGACATGACGCGTACACTAGGCATTCCCGCCGGCGGGGACGTCCACCGCGCGATCGCGGCAACACTGACACATATAGTCCCTTTTTTTTTTTTTTTTTGAACCTGACTGTGGCTTTATAGGCCGGGCCCAATAAAGCGATAGGAGTGCGCGGTTGGAGAGTAGCCTGTGGAAAATCCAGGGGAAAACCTCCGGCACGACCACGCGTGTGGTTTGGAACACTGGAATACTCTAAGAGTTTGCGCTCCAGTGAGATTGGTTGAGCGGTTTCAACCGAATCTGAGGTGTGAGTGGAATTGAGCTACTGGGAGTTTTGTCGCTGGTTCACTAAACCTAGCCTGGCTGAGAAGAGTCCAGCAAGAAACTCAGCTAGGCCCGACCTGGGTCGGACTGACTCTACCCGGTGTGCGGCGGTACCGGGACGAATAGGGACTATATGTGTCACTGTTGTCGCGATCGCGCGGTGGACGTCCCCGCCGGCGGGAATGCCTAAGTGTACGCGTCGTGTCAGAGTTGGACGCCGCAAGCGCAGCGTTCCATCTTTCGATAGACGCTGTGATTACGTCGTCCGGGTCCGTAAGTGTGTGCCTAGGACGCCGGACCGTGCGGCCCCTAATCAGTGATCGCCGAGTAACGACAGAGGGGGGAGGGATGGGAACGTAGTCGACAGCCTTCCTAACTAACGGATTCCTATGATGGGGAGCGTTGTCAAAATAACGTCTGGCAGTCTGCTTAAAGAAACCATACATAGTGCTAATCCCCATGTCGTGGTGCAGACTGAGGTTCGACTGGTACCACGGAGCACCAGTCGCCCTACGGAGAAAACGATTCTGAATGACCTGAAGCGGCTTGAGCGATGTCATAGGCACGTGAGCAAAAGCTACGCTTGCATAAGACATGATTGGACGAACACAAGTTTTGTAGAGTGTCAGCTTATTTCTAAGTGACATTTTACTAAACTTGTTAATCATCGGCCCAAGCCTTCCTAGCACGAACAACGCACGGTTGCGTACCCTACTGATGTGGCTACGGAAAGTCAGTTTTCTGTCGAGGGTCACTCCAAGATATTTGACTTCGTTGGCCCAGGGGATGGGCCGGTCAAACATCTGGATCGGAGCCACACGCCTTTCCGTGCTAACGCGGTCAGACGGGTGGAAGACTATCGCAGTGCTTTTCTCCGGATTGACTTCGATACGCCAAAGATTAAACCAACGACCTAGGTCAGTGATTGCCTCCTGGAGGTATCGCCGGATAAAAGTATACTTACAATGAGTCGTAAAGAGCGCGGTATCATCCGCGAACAACCCCAGTTGCACTTTAGGGTGCCTGGGAATGTCGTTCGTGAATAACGAATAAAGAGTGGGAGAGAGCACGGAGCCTTGCGGAACTCCGGCCCGGATGGGGTGTGGGTCCGAGTACGTTCCCTCTAGTCTGTATCGAAAGCTTCGATCCCTGAGAAAATCTCGTATGGTGAGTACGAGTCTGTCAGGCATACCGAGATGATATAACTTGTATATCAGCCCGTTATGCCAGACCTTGTCGAATGCTTTCGCCACATCGAGAAAGATTGCACCGGTCCTGAGCCCCTGGTATCGAGAGAAACCGTCCAGCACGTGCTCCGTGACGCGGTGCACCTGTTGGACGCACGAGTGCGCGGATCTAAAGCCGAACTGCTCGTCGATGATGACGTTATTCTCAGCCGTAAATCTGAGAATCCTAGTGAGAAGGATCCGCTCATATAGCTTTCCTAGAGAGCTAAGCAAGCTGATCGGCCTATAAGAGGCAGGCGAAGTCCGGGGCTTACCGGGCTTCGCTATCCCTATGACCGTTGCACCTTTCCACGCGGCTGGAAAGTGAGCATTGGTCAGCGCGGCATTGAAGATGCCGACCAAAATGAGGAGGAGGGTTTCAGGGAGAAGTCTCAGGATACGATTGGATACACCATCTGCACCCGGAGCCTTCCTAACACGAAGACGCCTGACTAAGTCACTGACTTCCTTAACCGACACCGGTAAAATGGGTGAAGTTACGGGAAGACGCGATCTCCTGTCCACCTCGGAATCGACCCATCTAATATGGGCTTCGTCGGTGTGAAGGAGACTAGGCGAACATTGGGACTCTAAGCTACTCGCAAGGCATTCGGCTTTCTCACTATCCTCGAGAGCAGGGGTAGGGTGATCCGGACGATCCAAGGGGGTATGGTCCAACAGGCATCTGATTTGAGAGATCTTGCTAGTTTCCAGTAAGCCAGATGACTAGGAGCGATCTCACCCATCAGATCCCTGAACGAGTTCTCCCGAAATTCGGCAATTCTCTGTTTGGACTCGTTACACAAGTCCCTCAGGATTTGACGGTTTTCAGCAGAAGGGTGGTTGGAGTAAGTCCTGATTGCACGATTTTTTCTAGTCACTAACTCCCTCAATTCCCTAGGCAGAGGTCGGTTTTGGATATCCTCCGCCGACACCTCCCTTGAGGCCTCACTTCGAACAGTGTTGAGATAGTTGGTGAAAGAATCGATCGCTTGGTCGGTCTGTTCAGTAGTAGTTATGCAGTCAGGGATGTCTCTAAGCAGGGGAGGATCTGTCTGTAAGAGACCTGATTGTACCTTATTCCAGTCCACGAGTGTTCTGGTACGAGGTGCATTATTAGGGTGAGGTCCTAGTCTCAAAAGAACTGGCCTATGGTCCGAGTCAAGTTCGTGTATCACTTCTATAGAACGCAGAGTTAACGCTACGTTCTTTAGGAGTGCTATGTCGAGTATGTCAGGTCGGTGCTCTACGTTATGGGGGAAATGAGTCGGTTCTAATGGAGCGAGTAGATCGAAAGGGAGGCTATCGATCAAAAGGTGATGAAGCCGATTGCCGTTGGGATTGGTTGCAATGCAACCCCAGTTAATATGCTTACTATTTAGGTCCCCGGCCACGATGACCGAAGGACCTAAGGAGGCTAGTGAGTCGAGGTCAGTCTTAAACATATAGTCCCTATTCGTCCCGGTACCGCCGCACACTGGCTAGAGTCAGTCCGACGCAGGTCGGGCCTAGCTGAGTTTCTTGCTGGACTCTTCTCACCTAGGCTAGGTTTAGTGAACCAGTGACAACCTCAGATTCGGTTGAAACCGCTCAACCAATTAGAGTACCTATTCCAGTGTTCCAAACCACACGCGTGGTCGTGTCGGAGGTTTTTCCCTGGATTTTCCCCAGGCTATTCTCCAACCGCGCACTCCCAACGCTTTATTGGGCCCGGCCCATAAAGCCAGGTTCTAAAAAAAGGGTGTCTATGAAAGGGCTTGGGTTGCACATTCTGAAACATTTTTTTTACATTGAATCATTTTTGTTTTATGAGGGAAAATGTAAAAAAGAGTACCACATTATATGTGCAAAGATATACAATTATTATATGTGCTTAAGATATTTACAGCCTTGTAATGAAACATAAATATCTAAAATTATTTTGTAGTATTCGTTTATTAATTACAAAAACTTTAATAAGCTCTGTACTCAAATAAACTTCCTAACCATTTGTCACAGTTAGGTTACAAAAGTTTAGGCGGCCGTAGAAAGAGTTTCGGAAGTGAACCCCAGTGTCAGCCCTCCTCAAGATTGATAGCTTCCCGCACCCGCGTTGTTTGGGTGCCCACTCTTCACAAATCTACCCTTTAATTTCATTAACATACAGTTTTACAATTCTCATTAAGATCACATCCCTATTCCAAAATAATTTAAATACTCAACCAAATAATATAGATTAGACACAATTTAAAGAAAATATTCCCTTCATGAAACTGGTTACCTTAGAAAACACACCAGAGGTAGGTACAAAGCTTTTTACATCTAAATAAAACATTACTGTTAATAAATAAGGAACCCTTTGTTGTCCAGCGGACTTTGTTATGCGCGTTTAATTAATACCAAATCTCTTAATAAAAGATCCAACGCTCAGTTAGATAAATTGAGGCTGAATGGATTTAAATTTCATAAACCGGGAAAGGTGTTTAACGTCTATTCTCTATATCAATAACGCGCAGAATTTAATTTAGTCCCTTTCACCTACGATATTTCATAGATATTTACCGACAATATGAATAATTCAAGCGGAGAGTGTGGCGTGAAAGAGTCTCAAAGGGAAGACGAGTTCCTATCAGAGTTTAAAATTGACGTTTCTATCGCGTCTGCTTGCTAGCTGACTACCTACTTTGCATCGACTCCATGCATTGGATTTCAGTTACGAGCTTGAAACATCTGAATCTCTGTTATTACTAACAGTTGACTCTATTTTACTGAAATCTATAGATAATTCTAATTTTGCCTTTGATCATAAAACGCATTACGTATGCATACGTACACGATCCTAACATTATATTGAAGCGTTTTTTCAAGTGCTCTTTACCTTTTCAAATCGTGACGACATGCAAGGTACTGCATCAAATTACCACGATCAAAGGAAGTCACGACGCTCAAATTTTCTCACGAATTATTGACACATGCTATGAGGGTTTTCCTGGTTTGGATAACATACATAATTTGATTTTACCGTTGTCCTTATTTTAATATGGAGACAGTGCATTTTCATAATAAGACGGTTCACTGCATATGGAGTTCCTACAGCACGCGTTGTATATATATGAGAATAAAACACGTAATTTCTCAAATAAAATATGAATTTGGCAAATTTAATGTAAGTCAAGATTAATTTAATTTAACAGCTTACCATATAAGAAAATCAGGTTTAATCAATAGCAGAATCAGATAATGTTTATGATAAAATGTGATTTATAATGTCCTTGGTATTTGATGAGTTAAGATTACATTAACACAGTTAACCCAGCTTCAATGAATTTAGATGCTTATACTTAACTAAATACAAAGCGTCAAATGAACCGCGGAGTCACTATGTGGCCGGGGTTTTATCCCTGCGTGGGTTGCAATCAGTCACTCCCGCAGGGTCACCATACGAGTACGAGTATACCAGGGTTCGAAATTATCGAGATAATTATGGTTTTTTATAATTATCGCGATAATTATCCCTCTTATGGGTAGGGTTATTTTATTAGTTAAATTTATTTTCCTATATATGATATGACCTGTAAAATGTATTTTTACAAACGGGCCCATAGCCCCGTATTTTTTGATTTGATACAGTCAAAATAACCCCACACCGGGTTTTTGTTGCGAGGCATTTTTTCTCACATAAAAACACGTACGTATAGAAACAGAATTAAATCTATCGCACTAAACTTTATAATTATAAGATCACTATGACCAAAATTAAAATATTTCAGCTCAGGATAATATTTATGTATCGAACGGGGAATTCCCTCCGGAAATTGACGTTACCGTTTGACGTTGACGTTTAGTGAGCGCGTTCGGAAACATATATACAGAGCGCAACTATTAATGTTCGAATTCACGCACGTGTTTTTTTAACACTCATGCCGAATTTACAATTTTAGGTTATTATCAAATCGATAATTATCAAAGCATAAAAATCACGATAATTATCAAGATAATTATCATTGATAATTATCCTTTCGAACCCTGCCAGATACAAAACCAGAATCTAGAAAGCAGAATAATGGGTGTTTTTACATAATTGGTTGCCATTCGGCTGATTGAGTAACATTAGGCCTCACGCAACCTGTATTTCGCCTCGCGCTTGGATGCGCTACCGTGTTACAGATAGATAAGTGTAGTATACCGTCAGTTTGTACCTGCCGTTAAAACCTTTAAATCAGGCCGGGTTTTATAAAAATCCGTTAGACAAAATGTCAGATCAAATTTCAGTAACTCAGTACATTTTTTGACATAACAAACCGACATAAGGTCTAACGGAGGTTTATAAAACCGAGCCTAAGAGTACTTACCTAGTCAATGAAGCCGCTGTGAGCTCCGTTCAATTACGCTTTTCAGTGCGTTAGTTTAGAAGTGGTAACCCTCCGCGCGCCACATTCCTGACACGTCCTTTTCATTCAAATCAGTGTCGAACTCACGTTGCAAAGCGAACACTTTATCACTGTACGTATAAAACATATCTGAAACGGATTCAGAATGCGATTGTAAAATTAATATTTCTGTTTATTACAGTGTAACTCGCCTCCAGAAACAATTTCGTACTATAATTATTCAATAGCTAATGTGGAAGTTTCACTGCGAGACTAAATATGACTTGTGACTCCTCTAGCTTGGCCGGTGTGTATAGGCGACGGCAGGTAATCGCTTACCATCAGGCGATCCATCTGCTCTGCTCGGTTGCCCTCTAAAAAATAAAAAACACTACCGTTTCAATTCATATTGAAACAATAATAGTATGATTCGATGTAATTTTTGCATTATTGATGCGAGTTATCTGGCGTGCTGGATTGTGATAATCTTGCTAATACTTTTACCATCCTTTTCAGGTAGTACACCACCCGTCCTAGTCCTGAGCTACTTAGTGTTATCCAGGGGTGACCCGCAATTTTCCTAATATCGTTAACCCATCAAGCTAGGGGACGTCTGACGCTCCTTTTACACAGAAGTGTGGCCACTCTTATATTAATATTTTATGAAACAAAACTTCAATACATATTATGTATATGATCTATCAAAAGGGAAACTTGCATACCTAAAGTTACTCTTACCTGTTTATTCGTTTAATTCGAATAAATCCTCGTAAATAATACACTGTCAGATGTGTCGACGACAAAAGTATCTACATTTTTGCAGTTTTGCACCTTATTCCATTGTCAAAAGGCGAAAAATGTATTCATACCTTAGACATTGACTATACCATCTCTGGGTTGATAACTTGACATTTATCACCCACGAGACTATTCCCGCTGAAAATGAAAATGGAGTACAAGGCAAACCCATCTGAGTCGCTTCAATACAAATACAGATATGAGAAATTTGTGTGGCAGCGAATAGCTAAGGGTTGCACGTGGCGGGTTCGCCAAGGCTCACATCGCAACCCACACTGCTCACCTTCTTATACATCAGTTGCATAATATACTATAATGGTATTGCTTGTGACCGTTTTACCTTTACAACATTGCCAAGTTGAAAACGGCCAAACGTAGCTCAGCGTCGAAACCCGGATCGCCTGTTTTATTGACGCAGTTTTCTTTGTAACTAGTAGCCCAGCCGAGAAAGTAATACCTTGAAATGTTGGTAACTTTGATGAAATTTGGTACGAATGTTCATTGATGGGCTTGTTTTCGTCTCCCAAAAGTCCCCAGGCCTGGACGCATTTTGTGCAAATTCTACCTACTTTATTAAAATATGGTCACATTGAAGTTTAGTAAATTGTGAGAGAAAACATGTCTTTGTGGAGTAAAATGCATGCATTTTCCATTAATGTCTTTCTAGGAGAGAATACCTAAATTTGAAACTTGCAAAAATAGCAAGTCTACTTACATTTACATAATAGGATATGAGCTATGTTAATATTAACATTTTACCCAACTACGGCTAAACTAAAAAGGAGGGCAATGGTTTAAATAGATCGTTAAATATTGACATTTTGCTGCTATTTCTAATTAATTCTGCCTACGTCTTTGTGCATATTGAGCTTAAGAAAATTCAACATGGCGGGCGTGAGAGGCGTCAAGTCTGAAATCATAACTTTGCTCTAGCACTTATATTATCAGGCGAATTTCAATAGATATGACAACCCCTTATGCTTATTAAAATACGAATATTTTCCGGACTGAGTAGATTTTACAAGATAGCGGCGGCTCTGGAAGGTCCTGGCCTGGGGACTGTTGGGAGACGAAAACAAGGTCATCAATGAACATTCGTACCAAATTTCATCAAAGTTACCAACATTTCGAGGCTTTGCTTCCTCGACTGGGCTATAGGTAGGTACGTACGTACATTTAATATTCTCTTCATAGTCACTACAAAACCGGCATCCTTTGTATAAATATGTATACCTTAGAGAATAATTTAGTAGGTATTTCAACCAGTTAGAAAGGATTATTGTATCTCCGAATCCGTTAATAATTCAACAGTTTAATTTCCTTTGCGGCTGATTGAATCGGTGGGTGGCAACCTCGGCTTCCAAGAAAATTGAATCCTCGCATTCAATGCGGACTTGGACAATTGGCCGGCTTTCTTCACTCGCTTCCCGAATATTATTAGTGTATTTTTGTCGGAAACTTATGTATCCTACTATTCACTTCATAGAATAGGACTAAGACCCAAGTATTAGTATATATTTTAGTTGTCCATATGTTATTCATACTTTCATACAACAAATTCATCATTGTAATGGGGCGAATGGCAATCTAGGGCTACTGTATGATATCGTTTGTTGAGAGTATTGATTTTGAGTTAGCACAATTTTATTATGGAACGATTATAGGTATCTAAAACCTGAAGAAAAATTAACAATGCTATGTATACTTAATAATCACTTTTTAATACTTAGGACATATCACAGTTGTTCAAAATTTAAGCATATAGCAAAACAACTTTCTTTCATTCATGACATAGCCTTGTGGCAATTCATGCCACAAAACAATTTTCATCTTTGAGCGATAAGTTGGTAGGCGAGACATCATTGCGTAGCAAGCGCAATGGTTCTAGTATTATAATTTGCTAGTGTAGTTAGAGCAGACCGAGTTGGTCTTCAGCACAACTCTCGCGCGGAACTGCCGCTTGAATGTTTGCTTTAGTTTAATTGTGCTGTCAGTGCCGACTTGGAATGGTGTGAGCTTTCATGATGCTACTTCCAAATCCAGCTGTAATGTGCTGATGTGATACTACGTGTATTATGTTGTACATGCACACAGATACAACGTTATATCGATTAAAATATAATATCTCATCATAAATATCTCACATGTTGGTAGGAACACAACAAACAGTAAAGAAAATACTTAGATCCATTAAGGGGTATCGTGGAGCCCGGTATTTTGTGGAATGTTTTAATAACTGAACCTGAATATCCTATAGAAGTTTATGCAATCTTTATATAATGTATGATTTTTTAATCGACAACCGCGTTTAGACCACGAGGCTTGCTGAGTGGTCATCTTCATATTCATATTCATTTATTCATAAAGCATAAAAGTTTTACACATGTCAGTTGATTATTATTAGGTCTAAGTAAGGTTTGAAACTTAGTATATTATATAACTATTGCATACACTATTTTTTCTACGAGTCAACGGAAATTAATTAAACAAACCCAAATAATTAAACAAACTAGTCCTGCAAAAATTAAGAGTAGGCACAAGGGTTGACGCCTCGTTAATGTCTTTTGTTCTATGTCCGCGGAGTTCAGTAACGGCGACACGTGATTGGCCAATTTCATAAGAGTTCACTAATGGCGACACGTGATTGATCTATTTCATAAGAGTTCAGTTGAAGGGAGAAAAGTATGCGATTTTAGGTTCGTCTACGATATCTCAATTCAAACATTGAAGTCGACGAGTAGAAAAAACGTATTATATTCGATGCGTTAACATAACCTTACAATAATTGATATCGAAGCTAGTATTGTCATTAAAACTGACACCCAGCATAGGATCTACCGAGAGGTTTCTAAAAATGTTTTGATCAGATATTTAAAATTCTAAGTAGGTACTCAAGTAAGGTACAATTGCTTCTGGCTACAAATTACCTTGTTAGTATTTTTATTTTATTTAAAGCGGACTGTGCCATGAGGAGGAATACTCGTATTAATAATAGGAAGACTTAATTATTAAGAGAAAGACTAAAGAAATTTTTGTTTTTATCCATAGATCGTATCAAATCTTAATAAATAAATGTTATGTCTGTTTAAATTATTTCATATGAAACTCTTTTGTCCGTTATACTTTGGTTTACTTGGTACAGCTTTGCCCCGAATAAGCTGATAAGTTGTACGAGATTAGTCTGGTTCATCGGTAAATTAGCGTATCTATGCACTAATAGCCACCTGCAGCCAAACTATCTCGTAATACACGGCTATGATTTACCTGATGCACACTAAAATCATTTCCTAGCCATGTGTAGGCTCAAAGCCAAAGGCACACAAAGTAGGTACGTTTTAAAACCTCCGATATCACTGCTAAAGAGATGATGACATCCACCAGAGATGTGCGAAAATATGCTTCTATACTTAGCTGTTAAGCATTCGAGGTGTCAAATATGAAAACACTCCGCATATCTTTTGTGGATATTCACCTTTAACGTAGATACGCAAACGCTCTGTTGCCACCTAGGGAATGCGGTCCTCTGTGTGTTCTGGGCATTATGTGTCGCGTGTTATTTCGCTCGTGTAGCGTGTCCTTAACAAATGAATGAAATGCAAATACGATTTATGTGGATACAATGAGCGGGTCTTTTGCATACACATGTGTGTGTGGATTTATTACGCATGTATGTTAGGCAACACAATTTGCGTGATGCACCCGTCACCGCGCCCGGGGACACAATGCGTCCGCACCTCGCCCCTCACCCTTTCGACCGCTGAGTGCACTTCTATCTAATCTGCCAAAGGTAGTACAAATTTGAGTAATGGATGGTGACAAGTAGATACATATGTAGGTATGTACTAGAAAAAGCTAACCACAATAACATTTACACTCGTTCTGGGCGCTGCAAGTATTGTGGTAAGGTGTAGCTAAGCAATCTAGACTGCGGTAAATTAAAACTAGACGAAAATATCTTCCGTGCTTTACATCATTTACTAGAGTGCTATCTATGCCCGGATAGCGATAAAACGCTTTCATAATTTTACCAATATGGCGCTCTAGTAAATTATGTAAGATACGGAAAAATATTGATTAGTTCCAATTTCCCACAGTCTAGATTGTCCCGCTCTACCTTATACCTATGCATTTGTTTTTCGCTGTTCTGTCGACGCACACAATAGCAAATCCTCTAGTCAATCAAAAATTAAGACTACTAGAATAGGAGTTCCAGGCGCCCATAAAGGTTATTGTATCCCCTTGCCATGAGGCTCACCGCTCGGTATTTACTTGTTTACAGGATACCTGTAATCATATCCGGATGTTAGGTACTGAACTAATGCATCTTAATACGTTAAGCCTGAAATCCACTTTTTTAGTAAGTCCTTTATCAATTTTCAGTTAGATCAGGTCTTGCATTTTTCAATGCTCGGATTTTCTTCATTTTGATTTGTTTTTGCAAATCTGAAATATCTGCATCCAATATGACTTAATTAGAATGACGACTGCATTTCTATTTATATCTTGCTTATTAGTGTTCACTTTAAATTGACTTGATACATACACTGAAGTAGTCTGGGATACCTAGGTGTTAAAAATAAAAAGTGATTGGGATTAAGTATATATGTATTTAAAATCTAATCAATAAGTAGTGCTACACACGTATTGAGTACTAGTTGCCCGCGCGGATTTGTCCGTTATTCAACAAAGAACACAGGCATGCCACAGGATAAATAATAGCCAACGTCTACATGGAAGATAAATTTTTAATGTAAAGGCAGATGAAGAAAATTTAACCGGATGAATAAATAGTCTCCTAGATTACCCCTATGGCTTTTTTAATAGAGCTATAGGGACAGCTACCAATGAATAAAGAAGATAACTTGATAGTATTTTAGTTGTATTCAGTTGAAAGGCTTAAAAGTGCCGCGACACGGCCGCAGACGCTTTGAAATAATTTTCTATAAGCGCTTGCGAGCCCAGCCCAGCTGTTATCCAATATTCGTAGTAAAGGAACCGATTTATCCAATAACTAAAAGTGCTTTATTGTAAAAAATACGTTTTCTGTACACTCCAGACGATATCTACATCAACCGTATTGGATTTTATTTTAAATATTTACTTAGCAAGATCTAGCTTTAAACTCTCTAGGGAATTTGGCATTGTAAAATACCAATTTCAGTTGAAAATAGGGTTAACGATTAGATTTGCATTCGAATAGAATTCTATTGCTACAGTTACAAAGGTCGAAAAGAACGAATTAAAAAAACAAAGCCTCTCATTTAAATTTCCATCAATGCAACATAACTGGAAGTATTGCGAGGTAACAAAGGGCGCGGGCCGGGTGACAAACTCACTGATCGTCAGCCGCCACCCACACAACGAACTTACACGCTAACTTTGGCTTACACAGCGTACGGATTAGCATTTATCTGTGACGCGAAATCATTGTAGGTATAATATAGTAGCTTTTATAAAATCAATATTCTGTGTGCCGTATGGGGACATACATTGAAATAAAGGGCGACCATATTATGCAATAAAAATCAAAACGTATCATAAACAACTTGGTCCCAATTTCAATACATGTAACATAATACTATCTTATCAAGTATTGTAATATGATAAAAAAAATGTACTTACCGCGATATTATATAAAAACATAACTACTAAGGATCAGTTGCACCAACATACGATCACAGGCTGGTCATCGTCAAATATGGCGCCGGCAGCTGTCACCCCATAGAAACTTGTCAAACTTTCCATACAATCAGATTTTAACGAACACCGCTTGCGATTACAGACGGTTTGGAGCAACCCACCCTTAATGTGTGTCGGGCCACGCGCAGTGTATGGTTCTGTAGTTGCCGTCCGTCACACTGCAAATGAAGTTCATACGCACTAACTGTATTACAACTAACTACACAATATTAGTTAACAAAAGTATTTTTATCTTTATAATATATCCCCGAAAGTGGCCCCTTGATTGAAATTCATTTATTTACGTTACACGTCCGTCTTTGGGTTCCCAACTCACACATGTGTAACCCTGTACGGGGGGCGGATTTTTGAGTATAGAACGCTCGACCTTTTCACTCGACATCTGTCAAATCATCGTAGTTTTTTGACAGATCTCGAATGAAAAGTCGAGCGTTCGACATTCTAAAATCAGCTCCCTGTACTGTACCCACGGAACACTGTATGTACTAAATTTCATCTGAATTTGTCCAGTAGTTTCGGAGCAAATTGGTACATGGACGGGTAGATAGCTAGACAACCACACGACTGATTCTATAAGGGTTCCGTTTTCTTCCTTTGAGGTACGGAACCCTGAAAATAAAATATTACTTAATAAATGGAGCGCTTGTGGCCCAGCGTCGCGCGCGTGTGGTATGCGAGGTTAAGCAACATGGGCCGGGGTCAGTTCTTGGATGGGTGACCTCTTTTAGTGGTAACTAACTCAGCGCTACCGTGCTTTGGAAGGCACGTTAAGCCGTTGATCCCGGCTCCTATTTATGGCAGCAGTCGTCAAGCCAAGTTGGAGACCTTCGGGCGGCTTGAGAACTTTTAACAATCAAGTTGCCCAGTCACTTGACAAATGGGATCGAAGTTGCACCACGTCTGAAGAGAGTACACACCGTTAACCTACACGTGACCCGCTGGGTGGTGCTAAAAGTGCAACAAAATTGGCAACTGAACTGTGTTCTCGAAGATGTCAAGGTTTGAAATAATTGCCATACGATAAATAAATACTTATTACATTACCATACATCTTTTGACCGATCTAGTAGGTGGACCAATTTATAGGTAGGAGTCGTATTTTTTTTAGGTTCCGGTAAAAAATGGTGGGTACATTAAGTTCCTTATACTGATCAATATTTGCATGATTTCATCCATTGTCCTACAATTTTTTCCATTGAGTGACACAACTTATGGGGTTTTCGTAACTCAGTGGATAAAGGACATCAGAAAAAAAAGAATTTTAAGATGAATAAGGGAGTTAGACGTTTCCTGTCAGGAAGAGCAGGCCCAAACTTGGTGTTTATGATTTTATTTTTTATTGTTTAGGTACGAAAAAAACTGGGTGAAATATAAAAATGGGTAATTTAATGGTGGGGTATATTTTTTAAATCAGCTCATGGAGCCCTTTTATTCAACAGGTTACGGAAAAAAAAAAGTTCGTACACTAATGCGTTTGACAAGCGCGCTCGGTATGCCACACAGCATGTCGCCTGTACGAAAAGGGCTTTAATTTTATTCCTTCTTCTTTTCAGTGTGTTTGTTGTTTGTGTAGCACCGTGAGAATACACTAAGCCCTTTCACACAGCGTGCATCTGCGATTTGCGAAATTGCAAACAGAACTCGTATTCCTTCCCGTCACACCTGTCGTCCGTAAAACTTTATTGCGTGCCGTCTTCATTAGCTCTGAGTTCTTTGAAACTAGCGAGCTTCTGCGTAAATGTAAATCTACATTTGTGATACTGTCGCTGAAATGTGGGAGACGCTCTGGGATAGAATAAATAAACTCGTAGGTAAAAGTAATATTTTTTCTTTAATCTTAAGAACTAGCCAAAAACATATTTGTTAGTTTGCCCATTGAACATTTATTAACAAAGATTATAAACCGTTTGTCATGGCGTGACTTTTTAAATAATGTGTGCAATTATTCAATTTTAAAGACATTTCAACAATAATCTCAATTCCACTGACTTTTAATTTTTCTGATCAAAGTCGTTCGGACTATTCAGTTGGGCTGAGACTTGAAATTCACATTTCACTTCTCATGTTCGAAAAGTGTGTCGTAAGTACATATACATACATACATATGATTTAAAAGACATTTTAACTTGACCAATCAAAATACTTTACCTATTAAATCCACCATAACCACAGAACACTAATTTACCTCTTAAAAAATATTTGGTATTAACCAGAATACAGCTTTACTAAAAAATCAACAAAGGGAACAAAATTCATTTCTCTAAAGAGTCTAAGATTAAGTTTGTAGTAATCCCTATTGCACAATACTTAATTTAAAAAGTGATTAAATCGTTTGAGCAACGCTTTGAAGCGCTCAATGGAAGGTCAGTTAGCTTTTTTTGCGCGTGAATGTTGCACGCTAACCGCGGTGTCTATGTTTTGTGTGTCAAAGCAGTTAAAAAAAAAAACATGCCGCCAAATTATATATAAATTGACCGTTGAATTTATTATTAATTTTGGGTGGGAGACCTTCGTTTATTTATTTTCTCGCAATCGAAGCGAAAATTATAGTGTATAATTCTGATCTAACAGCCATATTTCCCCTCGAAGTATCTCGTTTTAGTATTCCTCATTTTAGACCCTTGTCATTCTACTATTTATGCCAAATTAAGCGTTAACGTAAACAATCATAGTTAGTAGTGGGACACATGAAAACTATCGAACGTGATAAGTTTCTTTTTCAACCACCTTTCATAAACATACCTACTTTCATCAATTCGATACTTACATACGAATACAAATTGATAAACAATAATATGAGCGTCCAGAGATCACCAACAAAAACAGCTTGCGCTGCGACAACGGCGGCAGGGCCTCGAGCCGCTGGATCGCAACCTGACCTAACAAAATTGAGCAACACTACTACGGATCCAAACATTACACTACGAAAACGCAAAAAGCCTTCCGATAGCGATTGCACCTGTACCTGCTATAATGAAGTAAAAGAAATACGATCAGAGATGTCCCGTATAAGTACTTTATTGGAAAGGTATGTCGATTCCAATGAACAGATAATGCAAAAAATGCAAGATAATATTGCCGAAATAAAAGTTCAAATTACGAACATAAAATCATCTAATGAACAAAGTACAAAAGCTCTCGGAGAGCAAGTTGATGGAGTTATGGTACAAATGAATGATATTAAAACAACAACGTCTATCGTGCTGACCGAGCAGTGGGATATAAAAAGCCACATCACGAGGTTAGAAGAATCTATTTCAATGGGGGAAGAAAAATTAAAACTGCTTGAATCTGATCTTAACATCGTCAAACAATCCTGTGGAATAGCACCTCTTGAGCTAGAAAGTCAGCCACATATTGGAGAACAAATAATTCGAGAAATGCAGGACCGTAACAACAGAGAGAAACATGTTGTATTAGTGGGCATACCAGAACCTAACTCGTCTACTGCAGAAGAAAGAATGACCGCAGATGAGACTGAAGTCCTGAAATGTATTGCTACAATAAACACTAACATTCCAAAACCCACGAAACTTTTTAGAATAGGTAAGTATTGTCCAGGAAAGATACGTAGTGTCAAAATATGTTTTGATGCACCAGAGCCTGCTAAAATGCTACTTCGTAACAAAAACAGATCACCGGATAATATCAAAATTTACTCTGATCAAACTCCAGCCCAGCAGAGCTATCTGAAAAGGCTTAGAGACGAACTTAAACGCCGTGAAGGAAATGGTGAGAAGGAATTAACGATCAGATACGTTAAGGGAATGCCGAAAATAGTTAAGACTGATCCAAAAAACTACAAACAGTAAATACAACTATTCACAATGATGTCGGAAATTTTTATGAAATACGAGATAACTACGACCAATTTCCAAAAAAACAAGTCCCGATTCATCTTCCTTTACCTCAATGCTAGAAGCATATGTAAAAAAGGCAAACTGGACGAACTGAAATTCATCTTGAGAGCAATACCAAATACTGTACATGCCATTCTACTTACAGAAACTTGGGTTCATACGGACGCACAAGCTTCACAACTTCAAATCCCAAACTACACACTATTACAATATCAGAACCGATATTAGCGGAGGCGGGGTATCAACATACATCCACAAGAACCCTAAACATAGTTTGTCAGAATCCAAGTATGAGGAAGGAATCAATTACCTATGGATACAACTAGAAAAATATTCTCTCGAGGTAGGCGTAATATATAGACCTGGACACACGATTTTAAAGATTTTATTCGAGAATATGAATGAATCTGAATGGGTGAATAAGTTTGTCTATAATTAGTGCACTACCTACCTGTATTGTTTCAATATTTTGCATGACTTAATTCCTGTTATTACTATTGTTTTAATTTTTTTTTTTTATTACTTTATACTACTATATGTGTTGTCTACCTTAAATATGATTTTGCATTCTTGGGGTGGCAACAACCAAGTCGAATACATGTATTTGTCTATAACCATGTTCTCATGGAAGTGATTGTAGATCTTATATGAGAATAAATGTCTTTAAACCTAAACCTATAATCACAAATAAAATGATGTCGGCATATAAGACTTAAGCATTTTCTGTAAGGACCCGTGGGGAATCATACAAGGAAATCTCGTTTATTCCCTGTTTCTTCGTGGATAAAGCAAAACATTGCAAATTTCATAGTTT
This sequence comes from Epiblema foenella, assembly GCA_963556455.1. NCBI lineage: Eukaryota > Metazoa > Arthropoda > Insecta > Lepidoptera > Tortricidae > Epiblema > Epiblema foenella. Next base: position 16,268,053 of record OY747102.1, read on the forward strand.
ATTTAAGGATGCATAACAGTCATAGATATAGTTTTAGGTATTATTAGTGATTCAGTTCTAGGTATCTGTAATGATATCCCTATCGTGCTATTCGGAGGTTAAATTTGATATACAAATTCATAGTTACCTATCATTTCTAATCACTTACGAGCTGGAAACTAAAATAACAACTAGATTTCACGGCTGGGAGTAAATCACAAATATAACTACCGAGGATGACCTATCAACAAGAGTGGGAGATCTACTGGACCGTCGCCATACAGAATCTTTAAAAATGGTGTATTAAGCTATGAGCTTCACCACACTATACTCTCCAAGTAATTCTAAGCATTTAAAAAAATGTCGCTGCTACGGGTGAGAGGGGTGCAAAGGTACCGGCCACCTACCTACTTTAAAAAAATCTACGCAGAATTTTCGTATAAATCAAACATTTATAATTAATTCATTTCTGTTAATAATTTTAAACATTTCGATAGTCATTTAAAAATAACCTAAAAATGTGAAAAGTTCGCAATTATTTTTTGCTTTGAGAGCCAATAAACTTTGTACAATGAAAAATTTCAATCAAGTAAAAAATATTCGGATATAGTAACTTTATGCAAATTTTATCGTCATCAATTTCAAGAACCTTCTTTCACAAAAATATGGTAAAAAAAATGTAACCTTGCACTGATGGCGACTTTTAAAAGTATATTTGCAAACAAAAATCCATTAACCTATCTGCTGCCATTTAACCTTTATCCAAGGCGTAAACCTATTCTCTGATCCGCTTACGTCCCGTCACGGGCTTAGTTAATGGAATACTTACTGGAAAATCTTACCTCTAACTAATATGAGTTGACTGGTAAGCCACGGCTGACCGGGGTTGCGGATATTATTACCCGGATTTCGGCTATTTAGTTCGCCATTTTTCATCACAATGTGATTTCAATGGGTTCCGAGGATGCTATGTGTTGCGAATGACCAACTTTAATCTCAAACTTGCAACATAACGAATCCTTCCATAAAAGGTCGGCAATGCGCAAATGACTTCCCTGAAGTCTCAAGCGCCCATAGGCTACGGAACTACGATATTTCATTACTGTCAGATAGGTATAGTGATTGCTCCCATATAAAAAAATGTGTCAGACCGAGGGACATTGACATCACATTGCGATGCGAAATTACCAACCAAATGGACACCATTGCATACCTTTTACCTACCTATTTAATACCTGAGAGTGTGATTAAACCTGTGCAGTGTGTCGTTAGTGTTTAAATGTAAATTTGGTAACCTACAGGTTCTATTTGATTACATATTAAGGTACTTGAAAAAACTATGGCGTATTCATTACTAAACATGATAATGACGCATCGGGGATAGATTTTAATCGTATTAATTATTGAGTGCTCTGGCAGTCTTGTTTGTGTACAGGCAACGCGTGCAGCGGCATAGCACGCGTGCTGTCAGGACAAAAATTGGAGCACTCACTCACGCCTGACTATAAACATCCCTAAACAGTGCCCTATGTTTGTTGGTCTTGGTGGGTTCGTCTCAGTATTCAAATCTGTGGGAGCATGAACATCAATTAAAATATATCTAGATAGCATGTTTCCAGCCCAACAAGAACGATAGGTTTTATGGCTCAATACGTCACGTAAAACACGGCCTTAAAACCTATCCCATTAGCTGAGTTAATTAGATAATTAATGTCGATTCGATGTAAACAGCTTTAAAATAGCACTGACTTTAAAAAACAAACAAAGACACATAAAGCGGCACTGTTTTCGATCTAACTCGCAGTTGGCGTGCTTCCGTTTCCGGGGAAGATGCAGCTCCATTGCTTCCGGCCACTAGTGTCTAGGGGTCTATTTAAGTTGACAAGTTGGTATCATAAATAAAATGTCATTTATTGTTCGTGTTTGCGCCCTGGTGAAAACCTAGTTTTTTATGCAATGATAGCGACGGACAAGCTTTCGGGGTGTCTTGTGCTAAGCAGACACCGTGGTATATAGATGCCGGCGTAGCTATAGAGTCAGGCCGGTGGAAAGGGGTTACGTGTTCTTTGCCGCCCATCATAGATTTGAGGATTAGTTGTATCAATACTAGCATGAGACAAATGCAGATTCTTCTCTCTCGACATAGGGCATTCTCGGGAGCTCTCGCCCCCTTATTCGGCGCTATCAGCGGGGCAATTGCGTTACTTTGCGAACGGGCGGTGGGACATATCAGTTGTCATTTTCTTTTAGATGGAATTGTCTTATAAATAGATGGCATGGCCTAACTCGCGTTCGGAAAGTTACTCAATTGCCTAGCAGGAAACCAACACTACTATGATATACTGGTAGGATCATAACTAATGTAATTTTTATATCAAACCAATACCTTGAGTTAGATAGTCACAGTTCTCACAATGTGGAATTAATGCGCCGCGTATAAAATGTATCAACCACACTAAATAGCCAAAGTTTCCTTATTTGCGTGGAGTCCAATGATTTTAGAAATCTACAGTGCAGATAATTTTACGTAATTTAATACCCCCAGTATTATAAACATTGGGTTTGCTGTTGAAAGAGGTTTTCGTTATTTCCTAGCAGGACGTTGAGAGTTGAGTATTTGCACTTGTAAAGTATTGATTTCGCTTGAGATCTGTCTTTCATTTCAGTGCTTGGACTTTCATTTCTCTTCCATTCGTTATCTGGGTACAAATACTAAAAATAACTTGCCTTTCACACAAAAAAATGTTTTATTGGTATAAACAAAGGTGGATACATAGTAAGAGGTCGGGGTCTGCTTTTAAGTAAACAATGGTACTTGTGTGAGGAAATCCCGCTCTTCCATTAATAACAGAGAATATACAATTTTCATTCAGTTTGTATATCTCGGCTGTGACTGGGTACTGTGTATGAGGGGTGTTCAATATAAGTAATGAGAATGATATATATATCTTTAGTGAGAAAATATAAAAAATATTGGCCAGGATTGCCAATATTACTGACACAGTAAAAAAGTATAAAAATGTGTGACAGTCCCTTGTTTTTTTTAAACGAATACATTTATTTTGATCTGTTGGAGCGAATTGTTAAAACTGGAGAAAATTCACGTTTAAGCGGTAATTAAATTGCTGCGTTTGAAAAATTACCACAGAACAGGTTCGTTTAGACTTGCAAGTAACATTAGGAATTTGTGCATCTTCTTATTCTACGATTGCGCGATGGTAGGCGAAGTTTAAGAGAGGCAGAACTTGTACTAATGACGACCCAGGGGCGCCTAACTTCAGCAGTAACCGATAACAAAAATTTGGAAATTTACTTTAACGGGTCGCAGTGTTCCTGTTCATTTTATAGCTGAAGAAGTTAAGATTTTGATAGGGAGCATCTATACTATTATACCATGACCCTTTGGGTATAAAAAAGTATCAGCGCACAATAGCTCAAGAAAATTAGATTCAAATGTATGGAAAATTTGGCAAAATTAATGGAGAACTTTTATCTATCAGGATATGTAGGTTATAGGACAAAGTTCAATTTTATCTACTCTCCCCCCCCCCCCCCCTCCGGGGCGAGCGTCACACCCCCCCCCCCCACCCGTGAAAGTGTCCCGGAGCGCGGTATTTTCCATTTTAAAAGAAAACCGTCCACGATACATAAAAAGTGTACAGGAACGAAATAATCCTTGATAAATTAGCTATAAACCTCTACTACATACAAAAGCGATATCACTCATAGTTTCAGCGCAATCTGCCACCAAATACGAACGTTTTCAAAAAATTATCGATATTTTTTGCTGAAAGTTTAGTTTTCTCAAAAACTTCACACATTACCGCCAAAATATGTATCACTAAAGTAAAGAATAGAATATGCTCTTTATAAAAAGGTATAATTCATTTCTAAGCACTTTCATTTACCGTTGCTGTGCTATTTTTTAAATTTAATTCATTCGGCCATACAGCGAAATATAAATATTCATACTAGTTCAACGGTGGTACTAAAATACCATATTCTTCTTATATGTTTTCCTGTAATCTGTAGGTATAGGACTATTTTCTGTATTTTTTATATATTTTTATGGCCAGTACTCTAGGAGATAAGAGGGGGGCGGAGAAATGGTCAATTTTCGCCTATTTTCTTAAATAACTTCAAAAATATTTATTTTAAAATTATGAAAAAAATATATTTGATATCCTTATAATGAACCCTTTCATTTGATATGTCACACAATATAGTTCGCAATATATATACTCGAACGGACTCGACTAATTCGACTGTGTGTATCCGTCCGTTTATCACAGTCAATTTTCTCCAAAACTACTGGACTGATTGAGTTGAAATTTGGCACACATATGTAAATCGGTGTCCCAAATACGGATGTGTTACGTAAATAAATAAATTTTTAAACATGGGAGGTACTTGTGGGGTGTAAATAATATAAAAAATATATATATATTGCGAACTATATTGTGTGACATATCAAATGAAAGGGTTCATTATAAGGATATCAAATATATTTTTTTCATAATTTTAAAATAAATATTTTTGAAGTTATTTAAGAAAATAGGCGAAAATTGACCATTTCTCCGCCCCCCTCTTATCTCCTAAAGTACTGGCCATAAAAATATATAAAAAATACAGAAAATAGTCCTATACCTACAGATTACAGGAAAACATATAAGAAGAATATGGTATTTTAGTACCACCGTTGAACTAGTATGAATATTTATATTTCGCTGTATGGCCGAATGAATTAAATTTAAAAAATAGCACAGCAACGGTAAATGAAAGTGCTTAGACGTGAATCATACCTTTTTATAAAGAGCATATTCTATTCTTTACTTTAGTGATACATATTTTGGCGGTAATGTGTGAAGTTTTTGAGAAAACTAAACTTACAGCAAAAAATATCGATAATTTTTTGAAAACGTTCGTATTTGGTGGCAGATTGCGCTGAAACTATGAGTGATATCGCTTTTGTATGTAGTAGAGGTTTATAGCTAATTTATCAAGGATTATTTCGTTCCTGTACACTTTTTATGTATCGTGTACGGTTTTCTTTTAAAATGGAAAATACCGCGCTCCGGGACACTTTCACGGGTGGGGGGGTGACGCTCGCCCCGGAGGGGGGGGGGGGGGGGGAGAGTAGATAAAATTGAACTTTGTCCTATAATCTACATATCCTGATAGATAAAAGTTCTCCATTAATTTTGCCAAATTTTCAGCTAATTTCATTGAACTACAAGGTGCCCAGAATGCTTACGGATGCGCAGGAATACTATAAACTCAACTGTTTGGAACTGTTACAACAAGATTCTGACAGCTTTTTGCCTCGACTCATATTAGTATGGACAAAATGTGACTTCTCCATTACGATCCAGAAACCAGACAACAGGTCATGACTTGTAAGTGGCCATCATCTGGGAGTCCTGAGAAATTTAAGGGAATTCCATCCTTCGGTAAGGTAGGGCTCTCTTTTCTGGGATAACCAAGGGGTGGTAATGATCTAATACCTTGATCATGGAGCCACTACTACAGGGATTTTATACACAGAACCAATATAAAAATGCGTGACGTTATACGCGATGAACGTCGAGGCAAATATTCAACGGTTGTTCAGTTTCACCAAGGTAACGCTTCAGCGTATAAGTCTAAGGATGCGATGGCTGCCATTAAAGATGCTCGCTCAAATCAATGATGAAGCATCAAAGAACTGCCCAGAAGGTAGACATTTAAAGATGATGACGCAGTGATCGCCGCAGTATAATTTTTTTTAAAGATTCAGGATAAAGATTTTATTAGAAAGGAAATTTTATATTTAGATAAACTATATTGTAAGTATATACTCCTAAAAGATGACTATAATCTATAATCTAAATATATAACAGAAGAAGTCCTGATCTACCATCAACGCACAGCCGAAACTACTGGAATTAGAAACTTCAAATTTGGTCCAGAGCTTATTTTTATGACGTATGCAAGGGATAAGACGGGATTTTTGGAAATTTCACCCCTAAGGGGATGAAATAGGGGTGCAAAGTTTGTATGGGAGAAAATTATTTTTTTGAGCTGAAGACTTAAAAATTCGTAAAAAGGTTACGAACTTAAATCCAAATAAAGTGTTTTCAGCGTTTTGCAAAATTCTAACCCTAAGAGGGTAAAATAGGGGTGCAAAGTTTGTATGGGGAGCAAATCTTTTTTGAAGTGAGAGATTTAAAACTTAGTATATAGACTCTCTGCTTAAATAAAACAAAACATATTTCAGCGTTTTTTCAAATTGCTCCTCTAAAGGGGTGAAAAGGGGTTCCAACTTTGTACGGGGAGAAATTCTTTTTTGAAGTTAAAGATTTGAAACTTCGTAAATAGACTCTATGTTTAAATATAACAAAACTTATTTCAGTATTTTTCAAAATTGCTCCCCTAAAGGGGTGAAAGAGGGTCCCAAGTTTGTAAAGAAGCAACTCTTTTTTGAAGTGAGAGATTTAAAACTTCGTAAATAGACTCTGTTTAAATACAACAAAATGTGTTCCAGCGTTTTTCTAAATTGTTCCCCTAATGGGGTAAAAAGGGATTCCAAGTTGACAGATGGGGACATTTATTTTTCTTAAAAATCGATATTTGTGTCATCGTCGAGGTTCCTCGGGGTGCCGATTACGAAAATGATATGCATTTTCAAATCCATGATGGCAGACATTTATTTTTCTTAAAAATCGAAATGGGTGTCATCTTTGTGGTTCCTCGGGGTGCCGACTCCGAAAATAACATCCATTTTCAAATCCAAGATGGCGGACATTATTTTTTCTTAAAAATCGACATGGGTGTCATCTTTGAGGTTGCTCGGGGTGATGATTACGAAAATGACATCCATTTTCAAATCCCAGAGGCGGACATTTATTTTTCTTAAAAATCGATATGGGTGTCATCGTCGAGGTTCCTCGGGGTGCCGATTACGAAAATGATATGCATTTTAAAATCCTAGATGGCGAACATTTATTTTTCTTAAAAATCGATATGGGCATCATCGTCGAGGTTCCTCGGGGTGCCGATTACGAAAATGATATGCATTATCAAATTCAAGATGGCGGACATTTATTTTTCTTAAAAATCGATATGAGGTCATCTTTGTAGTTCCTCGGGGTACCGATTCCGAAAGTTACATCCATTTTCAAATCCAAGATGGCGAACATAAATTTTTTCTTTCGAGTAATTTTCACAAAAGATTAATAGCATCAGACAACTGACAGAAACAAATAAACCTCATTTATATCTTTGTTACCATCTAAAATCTACGCGGACGAAGTCATGGGCGGCCGCTAGTGAAAAATAAAATAGATTTTATTAAAAATGATCTGCGTCATTATCATTCTCATTACTTATTTAACACCCCTCGTATATTGACGTCTCGTCATGTCACATTTATTATTCCTCATATGCTCGTCGCTCAGCCATTAATTAGCCCTTGTCAAAATGGAACCATCCTTATTCTAAAATATTTGCCTTCCTAATTATACTGTATGTACGAGAATTTTGTGCTTACAATACTACTGACAATGCAGGCCTCGTATTCAAACGTAGCTCTTCCTTATTCAGGTATTTGATATTGCTGTTGCTGTGTCCATAATACGCTGTCAGATCACTCGTACACAATCATGGATTATGGGAATTTGCACTCAGTGGCCTGAACATGGGGTGCTTAATGGCTTAGCGCGGGTTGTTTATGTGTTCCCTATGCAAATACATCGGTTACAAAGCGAGCGACGTTACAAGAGGTGCTTAACATTGGCTAGGTAAGGACATTGTTGAATGTATATAAGAAAGCTTTTAATTGTAATTATTGAAATTAAGTAGATACCAGATAAAACATATACTGTTCTTAAAGTGTTAAGATATTTGGAAAATGATGTTAAATTAATCTAGAACTTTACATTACTTTTGAAGTTAATGCATAAAACTTTATAGGCATATTTCAGTAGGTAACCCATTCAGCACGCAAGTCAGATGCGTGTGACGTCGTGCTATAATATATTTTCGCTACGGAACGTGCTACGAGCTACGTTACGCGCGATGAAAGGGTTTTCATTAAATGCTTATGACACACAGGTTTTATTTCAGATGGAACCACGCATTAAGTAAGTGAGCTATTGCCTAGAAAGCAAGAAATTTGTGGCCATTTCCTTTGCTAACAAACACTTAATGAAATGCGGGATCACGCTCGTGGAGAGCAATTTGCTACTCAATGGCAGGATATCGGTGCTATTCCGGCAAATAGGTCGGAGTAAGCACGCGTGGCCGAGGCGCGACGGCCTGGCGGCCAACTTCCTATCCCGTATTTCCCAAATAGGATGGCTCGGTTATGATTGTGGTAGTATAATAGAGATTTGGAAGAAAATTGTGTTTCTTACCGGCATACTAATTTACTATTAGAAAATAGTTATTTTCTTTGAGGGATTGGTACCTTTTAATGGCTGCTTAAGGTGCTGGCTGCTTGATGATGAATAAGGAACGTTCGAACAAGTTCGAATGGAGTTTGAATTGTTTTGGAATGGCGAATGAGTTGACGTATGATTTAGTATGAAAGGCGACCTGAGCGACGTAAGACGCTAAGCTGTAAATATTTTTTTTCCAAGAAGACGTTTAATTATTTCTGCGTAGAACCCCCCCCTATTCTAAGTCTATTTCAAGAAAAAGGAATTACACGTCACATTTTTTCTCAATCTTGTGCCCCGCCATAGTGAGTCTCAGCCTCCGACAGGATTTGACGCCACGTAGCCCAATCTTGCGCCACCTTCCGCCCCTTACCTACTTAAGGGTATTCCTCGATTCTTTGAGCCACGCCACCGTGAAAGAGATACGCTTATGTCCTTGGCGCATGACAAAGCGAGATTGTTTTTTTTGAACTAATGTCGGTAAATATCTGACCTGTGTGAAGTTTTATTAAATTTCATCTTGACAGTGTTTTGATACGGTAAAATACCATCGTATCACCTTAATTGTGTCGTTTAATAATGCGTTGGTTTAGTAGGCTGATTGAAAAAAGGAAAATAAATACTCAACTTTGGATTTTTTTCTATAGAGAAATTATTAAGCAATCATGTTCCGGCTATCGTAAGACTGATAATTAAAATCAAGAATTATGTGTCTGAAAATCAATCCTTATTGTTACCTCGTCTGGGCAGAACAGCGTTTCAAAGAATACGATATTTTTGTTTGCACAGCCCTAAGTTTTTTTGTAAAACCTACTGGTAGGTACGAGCCGAGTTTCAAACCCGACTTGAGCGCTACCGCTCTGCTATTACTGTATTTATCGTAATATTATGAATTTATTCGAATATTTGACATTTATTTGAATAATGATGAATTTGAATATTTTATAAGAAGAATGAAATATAAATATTTATTTGTCTAAATAAACATGTTACACAGTACATATACAAGTTTTTGGGTCCTGTGCTAGGAACCCCTATGTTACAGGACCTAGTAAAATAACAAGCTTAAAATTTGAACATGTCTTCGTACAGGGTAAATAAAAAAGAATTAATCCATTTTTTTGACTGAATGAAATGACTAACTTTGCTTTAACGTATCTCTATTCGTGAAAATGTTAGTAATACGCAGTACGATAAGTGTTTCGCATTTGCTCACAAGTTGCCGTGTTCCTGTTCTAGACTTTAAATCTGAATTTCCAGTTTCAACTTGCTGATGGAAACGTCACCTTCAAGCGAGCTGGGAGCATGTTGCGAGTTGCGAGTCTAAAGTTTCGTGCATCTTGTAAAACTCCTGGCTATCTGTATCTCGATGAAGTTTTAATTAGAATTTATTAGCGCCTGCGTTCAGCTAAGAAACTTTAAGTTTATTGCGCTTACCTAATATATTATATATAATGGATTAAATAGCATTGGCCACAGAATATTAATAATTACTTGAAGGTTGATGTTAATTTGCTATAAAAATAAACAGCTACAAATAAAAGCACCTATTTAAAACAAACTTCTATGCAGGGGTGCATACGGAAAGACTGTGCCGACTGTATTTATCGTCAGATTTTGAGTGAGCATAACACTCACACAGCATAGAATTTTCTTGCAAATAATGGGCCGCTTAAGAATATCTAGCGAATAAATCGCGGTGTGTGTGTATGCGGTGTAGTGGCCGTTTTCCCCACGAGTCGCAACACAAGGATCTTAAGCTTAGGGCGATGTTTTTGTGGCTCGTCGAGATAGCGGCGGCGAATTGAAAGCTGCCCCTTTGCTGGCTTATCCCCGTGTAACAGATACTTTGTTATTTTTTATTCCCGTTCCCGAGGCACTGGCCTACTGATAAGGCTATTTTCCTTAATATAACCCTCTGATACAGTTCACAATGACACGTGATAAATCACATTATTTTTGTGTATACGTTTTTGATGACGACACTAAAACGTGCATGAAAGGGTATTTTTTTCATCGATAATCCTACACGGCACTATGTTAAGTTACGTAAACAGATAACATATACATATATTTTTTTTATTTATATATTAGGTAATTTTTATTGCGCTAAAGAAAACCTTATAGTACAAAAGGCGGACTTAATGCCATAAATAATTCGTATTCATTTTTAAGAAAGAAGTTTATATCCATGATCGAGTTAGTAGATAAATTATCTTCGCTTTCATTTAAGTTAAAATAGTGCATAGACAGTATTATATTTAGAAAATCTGCCTACACCTACGTTACGTACAATTCATGCAATTAAACAGCTTTAGATCGTATGGGATTTGAAGAGACTTAATGAACGAATTCTATTTCAGTAATAGGTAAGTGTGTGCATTTTCTTTTACATTTTTTATTAGGGTTTTACAAAGGGGTCTGCATTCACTGAAACCAACTGAAACCAAATATGCAGAAGCAGATAGAGGCATCATTGGTGACGTATTTGGAAATCTGTATCGTAACATTACTACTGGTATAAATGTATGTAGATCTGCTTTCAGAGCGGCAAATTTCCTGAGCTAAGTCGCTTGTATAAATTGACAGGCTCGTGATATGAGTTCGCCGACACGAGTCACCTGGGAGAGAGCAATTATGGAGACATCACAGACGGGCCGGCGCACCGCGGTTCTGTGCTTGTTTGTACTGCAAGCCAACAATACGGCCGAGTTCAAAAAACGGTACAGGAATTAATTTGTGAACGCTTTCTCTCATCCCCGCGCCGACCCACCAGTACCAGGACAAACCCCGCGAAAATATTATTCATTTATAACACGGTGTTTATAGTCATTCAATATGCCTTTGATGTGAAATAGGGCAGATAATATAATATTATGTGCAATTGTGTAGATGAAATGTACTTATATGTCCACTCGAATTCTAAATTGAATATTTAAACACTAATGGTAGATGAAAAATAAATACACGTTAGGTCGTGTTTACTTCAATTAAGCGGATTTTAACCGGTATAGGCTATTTCGCCTTTTTGATAGCTTGTTTGCCTCACTTGTCGGCCGGTAACTAGATAATGTCATTGCCGATGCAGTATTTTGTTTGTGAATAATAATGCGCATCAAAAGTAACACAACTTGACAGCTTATTAGGTCCAGAATTTCGAATATTATAAAGTACAAAATGTTTATAAAAACAAGCTATAAAATTGCCACTTATTTCAATGAAATCATAACTTTATATTCTTTGTGTAATTTTGGATCGCGAGGGCTCTCATTATGTTGTTAGTGTACTGAACCGTTCATAATTAGCGTAAAATACGCGACACTGAATATTAACATGAAAATAAGCTCTCGTCAATTTAATTATGACAAGAAATAGCTACATGACAAATATATTTCATATCTTGATATGTAATATGACGTCAAACTTGCCACGTGGCACGTCGTGTCGACCAATAAAGAAACTATTTAATATTGATAGGTCTGGCCTCAGTAATGTGAATAATTATAAACTATTCTATTATTTCAAAGCTTGTAGGGAAATAAACGTTAAGTAGTATATAGTTAAACTATTCTGGCAGAATTGATCAAATCCGGTGCCATTGACAGTGTGTCTAGAAATAGACGGGTGACAATCATCGACATCACCGACATTGCAAGTGTATTTATGTGTGTATGAATAAGAAATTATTGTGTTAGCTGATACTATTTTGGTGTTCTAAAAACTACAGATTATTCAATTATACATATGTTCGTAAAACGTAAATTTGAAGAGCCATTAAAAAACAGCATTTAATTTTCAAAGTAAATTGACTGTTCCGACTTAGTGGAAATCAAGCTACTTTCCAATCAGTTTACTTGGCGTATCACGTACGCCTGAGTACGTACCATATAAAGGTTATTAGAGAAGATTGACGAGGGAAGGCGGGCCAAGCGGCGAATCGGCGATATGTTAAGGTAACGGAGCGCCCTCCGTGTGCACTTGATTAAGGGACTTACGAGCGGGGATCATCTGCCGCTGGCCACTGTCGGGTTTGGCTCATCGCAGTCAGGAATAACTAGATATACCGACTCTAACATTATTTAGTGTGTACCTAACTATTTGACAAAACTAAACAAGAATATCCAGAGTTTATCGGCACTATTCGCAGATTTGTTCATACAATTTCGACGTTAAACCTTATATTAAGCCTGTGTTTCCGTTTCGTTGAATCCGTCCTTAGGAGTCTGTTATTGTGTAGGTATTCGTATAATTCAGTTGTAATTTCCCTAGTTATATTACTGCATAATATCATGCGATGTCAAATATCTAATAACAGCTAGAATATACCTACTTCCTTTCTTCCTCTTCACTTGCTTTTATAGCTTTATGAGTTATGACGTATGATCACCCATTTACGGACATAACCGTTAAAGATGATCATAAAACTAACCCTCGTCCCTTTTGTAATGGTACACATATGTTGCAGTGAATATTATAATCAAAATACTTCTTATATCTTTGTTTTACAAATATATCAACGCGAAAGTGGTCGGCATTCCATGTAGGTACAGACAGCACCTCTTAAATCTCCCGGGCGCTAAAAATGGCGCGTATATTTTTTACGGGTGACATTTTAATGAAATGCTCGGATTACGCCATTAAAAAATTAGAATAATAGCGCGAACCTCTTCACCACAGATCTCTGCCGACTTTTAATCAAAATGTGGCTCATTAAAGTATGAGACGTCCTGGTCCCCAGGGTGTAGCGAGAAAAGGCAACGGTTCTGTTAAATAGTGGAGCCTGGCCTGATGGCGGGGAGTGGTCTTCATTAAGTCGATATCCGGCGAGCACTCAGCCGCGAAATGTGTGCTTACTAAGATATACTTTTTTGAGATCCTTTTCTGTCTTTGACGCATTTATCCAGTTGCAATGCAAATTTCACATTTATCTCGGCGAAGAATTATATTACTTTGTTGACTTTAAGAGTAGATACTTATACTCTTTTACCTAGACATTTTGACTTTTCACGGAGTATCCAATTTCTTTATGAGTATAAGGTTTAATGGTTTCTTTTATTACCAAATTATGAAGTTAGTGTATGTATCTCCAGACACACACATACTTTCGATTTCCTTGATAAAGTTTAAAATGAACATTATAAGTATAAGTTTGGATTGAATATAAATTATATAAACTACTAAAGAACTGGTTAACCCTATACTTTTTCCCAAATAATCGTGAATGACGGTTACGTAACCGCACGGCGGGCGGTGCATGCCGCCAGCTTTGCAAGGCGACCACTCTCCATTGTAAATAGGAATTAGGCCAGTCAAGGGACCGGCACTGCTAAGAGATCTGACCGATAGGGTCCGATTGAGATCCCTCTTCCTCAATGCGATTGATTTAGCTTTATTGCTGCTAATAAATTTACCCCTGGTTTGCCAGCCGTTTTATTATTTTCTTTGCGTAGATCTTTTATACCGCATTCTACATATATTAAGATATTGCTATAAAAACGCGTTTTCACCCGTAAACACTAACGCTTGCTTGGTCACAATATAGTGTAAATGCCTTAGGCCCGGGCTCACCGTAAGCGGTTTGCTGCCACCCCCGACTGTTATTTTCAGACATTGTCTCGAAAAGTGACTTTTACGACCACTCCGTTCTCTGCTGAGCCGTGCCTTTATTGCCAATAGAATTACCTAAAAGTAAATAACTTTTAAGAGTGGACAATTTCGTGTTACATCCCGTTAATGCGTTTGTCTGTGTAGATGCTATGTGGTATAACTCTACTTAGGTACTTCTTTTATGTTTACATTGTTACTAACCACATTTTCTTATTACAGGGTTTTTGATATTGATGTCAGGATAAACAGGTAACATAAAACCTCAAACCGATTTTATTTTACCTGTTTTTCCTTTTTTGGTCATTTATTTTCACAGTAATTATTCTTGAAAAAATTATCTGAGTCTTGACAGAATACTAATTACTAGTAAGTTAAAAATTAAACTAACAATAACAATATATCGGTCAATAATTTTCATTACAGGAAGATATGTAATCCGAGATGTAGACATATTATTTCATTCACGCACTTAATATCACACTGTTTTATATTGTTGATTGCCTAAAGAACAAGAGTTGGCCTAAAATTTTGTTTTTGACAGAAAACGGCCAAAGAAACTGAATAATTTTCGTTGACTTCCCATCAACTATTATTGTGCTTATTTCGTGAGTTTTGAGGGCGTGTAATAAATGTAAATTACATTTATAGGGAGTGAAGTAAACGTCCGCGGGCGCCTGCAAAGTTGCTAGGAACAAGGAGCGGCGAAGACAGCGAGGTAAACAACTTGCTATAAGTTTCCCGAGACGCCGACCCCGTTCAGTAGGTATATGTCTACTTACTCGTTGCTACAAGCTCTAAATGCTATTATTACACTTTAACCCTCACAACTAACCCAGATGGGGTGGGGTTAACATCAAAACTAAAAAAACCGGCCAAGTGCGAGTCGAATCACGCACATAAAGGGTTCCGTACCAACACCTACTAATCCACATTCAAAACCACTAAGTATCCAATACATTGAATCTAAAAATGTTGCATCTTCATAAGGAACTCACTGCAGACATTTTTTCAGCGAACACGTAAAAACCTATCTTGTTCAAACCAATGATCGTTGAAAGTATTTATAAATGCCCAAGACCTCAATTTTTTTTCAGAATTTTAAACTTCGTAGTTTGGAAATTAAAGGGGGGAGGGCACACTTTTTATGACTTTGGCAGCTAATATCTCATCAACGGTTGACTGAAATGGAAAAGTTTATTAGAAACCGCCATATAATTTAATTTAAAGGCCTATCCATCGATACCCTATACTATGTGCGTTGAATTTTTTTCACCATCTGGTTACATGTATGGAGTGCCCCCCTCTTAATTTAATATTTCTTTTATAATTTCACATCACTTTCATGTAGCGGTTCATAGAATACACCTTCCTATCAAATTTCATAATTGTAGTACTTATAGTCTCTGAGTAAATCGGCTGTGACCTAAAGACCGACGAAGACGACATACATAACGAAAGCTCCGTTCTTGCCATTTTGGATACGGAACCCTAAAAATCGTATCAAAGCCACTGGCTTTTTGACGTAGGTAATTTAAATTATAATTCTCCTCACTACTGCAAAGGCACATTTATTACAAGACCGAGAATCCCACTTGTTGGAGTGCCTTTTGAAATAATTTATAGTTCTCAGTACGTCTTGTATTCTTTCTTTTCAAATTTTTCTTGACGATGTTTTCCGAGCACAAATTTTGAGCCTAGTAGGTATACATTTTCCGCCCTCGCCGACCGCGGCTTTTCACTTAGCCCGGTCAGACTTTATTTAATGTTTCTTTTGACAAAAGTTATTAACTCTCAAAAGATTCTCTTTAACGGAATTCGTTTTTTACCTCCACGGGGTGACTTGCGAAACATTGTCCGGGTTTTAACTTGGTAAACGAATAAAATCAGCTATAGAAAAACAGTTTAAATTGACAAATATCTAGCAAGCAGGCAACCAGGTTTTTTGTGATCTTATGTCGCACGAGGTATCTATACCATACTTGAATGATTTGTAGCTAATTCAACTTTGTTTTGAGCATATCTTCTACTGCAACGTGACTCGCGAGCTCCCGCTAGAAATTGTTTATCGGCGCGGCGTCTGGCTGACGCTTTAAAATTGTAATATAACACCTTCTTTTCACAAATTTCATGATTCTAAGTCAACGGGAAGCGGTATAGGTTTTTTAATTCCCGCGCGGGTGTCAAAATATACGGCATACAGTACTAAGTTTTTCACAGCTCCAAGAGATATTTAATTTTCATATTTTTTTTTATAAAAAGGACTGCTTGCATGATATCCCAACATGTGTTCCGAGCATTGATGACTATTTATTATACCTTTGAAGTCACTCAATATTTACGGAAAATGAAAATTGTTTAAACAACAAACTTATTTATTATTTTTTATTTGATTAAAACCCGAATTGCATTAATTACAATTTTCATTCCGCTGAAATATTTAATTTTAAATGCAAGTATGGAAAATGTAAATGCTCGAGAAAATACATTGTGCTTAAAATGGTTCGTGGGAGTGAACAACGTTTACGGACTGACCGCCCTTTCATGATTATTTTAAAATAATATAAGCCGAGACAAAGTTTGGATTGCGCCCGCAACCATAAGCTAAAATTCTTTGAACATCTAAATTCCGCTCTCAAAGGAATTCCTGAATATTCCCTCTTCCTTTACTTGCTTTAGTGTATTTGTCAAATAATTTGCTTTATTGATTCTGGAATAAACGCGCCCGCGATTTGAATGCAAAAGGGGAGTAAATTACTTAATTTTAATTTTTACACGCTTCAATTTAATTTGCCCTGTAAGTATGTATGTGTGAGTGAGTAATCTTGTAACTGAATATTATGGTAGCACTGAGCTGATCTGATGAAGGAGACAGAAGGAGGCTATAGGTAACTAATCCACACATGATAAACCCGTCGCGTTTGGAGGCATTGGAACGCTTTAAGCCAGTGAGGTTGTAACAGAACCCAGCTAGCTGGTCCTGTCACTATCTTATTAAATTAACTTTCCAAGGGATAGCGGGTTGAACTCACCTTTTTACCTTTGAAGCCTTTATTGGGTCGTTATAAGTAGTTAGCGGCCTTGGCGGAGACACTACCGTGCACCTTACGTAACTTTTAAATGATTCTATGATTTGACTCGTTTCAATTAGGAATTGTACCAAGTAGAATGTTTAAAGTATAAGAATTAGAAAATATTGAACTGGGCGAGGCTTTTGCAAATAAATATTCAATAACATATAGGTAACCGTTTTCTTGTTGTTATTATGTCCCGGCAAGTCAGGAAAAAAATAGTGTAAGAATTTGTTAGAATTAAATTGCAACAAATTGTTGCATTTCACCAAGTCACAAATATGACTTTGTTTTGTAAGTCCTTATAATATCATCAACCTTACCTATCCAATCAACCAAATGTTATAATGTTAGCAAGTAGGTATTCCAGAACACGTTACCACTACGCCGGGCAATAATAAAAATATAGGCCCTAATATTTAATGCACATACTCATACAGACTGTTCTTAAAACGAGAAGACCCCCGTATAATTGAAAATAATGCATACATATACAGGCTGTTCTTAAAAAAGACAAGACGTCATATAATTGAAAATAAATGTTTAATACGTAGGTACGTTGCGGGGGCGAGCATTCCGCAGCGCTGTCAGCTGCAGCTCGCCTCGACACGTTGAAGATAAGTCCGGCGGCGAAGGTTACAATTCAATTTTCCGCTAGACCCGCAGCGCCCGCGGAAGGGTTTTCACTCTCGGAATGACCCGTTGGCGGCCAGTTGCGGAATACAGGATACAAATACATTTTAGTAAACTGCAAGGCGATTTCTTTTTAAGTCTATGGGGTATGCAAGTATTTAAAGACACATCAAAATTAAAAAAAATAGTCTAAAACTGTTTATTTGCAAGCGTATTGTTGATGCGCAGTCTGTATTTTTTTTGATATGCGATTAAGTATATTCTACTGAAAAATACTCCAAGAAACTTAAAATACACGAATGGTAGGTACAATGTAATAATTTTACAATGAGGAGACAGTAGTTTTAACAACTTTCAAATATTCAGTTACGTCATATGAATCCATTCAGTAGCAGAATTACTTGAATTACGTATCGATGGAACTACTAAGACTGTTTAAGTAGGTAGGTATAGGGACCCTATGCGTTCAATATGAGAGCGAGTGTAGATGGCGGCCGCCGTGGAGTTTTTAGTGGATAGAAAAGTACTTACCTAATACAGTCATCCTCAATGGCTGACTAAAAAGTACTAAATAAGTAGTATGTTGCATTAAAAAAAAAACCGTCATAATGATGAAAACCCTTTTTGAGAATACATATTATATTCACATTTATTTAAGTATTGACCGTTGACAAAATGTCTTGCTCGCTTGCTAGTGTTAGCTCGATATGATCGTGCTCATCAGCTGCGCACAAAAATTTGCGCAAGTAGTCATAAAACAAGTTATTTTGTCAAAATTGATGGAATGTATGAAATCAAAGTTATGATCCATGATCATCCATGGTCGTCCATGATTCTCAAATGAAGATTACAAAATTTCATATTCTTATGATAGAAAATGCAGTTACCTACAGGTGGAAAAATAAGACCGACTTGGTGACTTAAGAAATTCTCTTTTTCTTTTTAAAATATCGATTTGATATAGATATTATTTTCTGATAATAAAATTGTAATAGTTAAATACATAAAATAGACAAAACCTCTAATTTTTACTATATTTTACCCATGACAAGGCAGTTCGTAATCGCGTAATGGGCCTTACAAAACAAAATACTACAGCAGTTTTATTTCGAAATCGTTCTGCAAATGGCCGGTGAAATGGGATTAAGGAACTATGTTGTCGGATCCCAACAAAGCTCCATTATATGCGCGATAAGTGGGTAGTATAATATAGTGGGTTAATTCGCGAAATGGCTCCGCGGGCAGGTGATTTAACTCCTCTCTGCTAATACAGCGCGAATCGCCGCATACTTTGTCTTGTTACCTGCTGCACTCGTGTAGGAAATAATGTTTACTACGTACGTTGGAACGGTGTCGGTCATTTACGACGTTTGTAGAACTTTGTGAAGTTTCTTTGGGTACCCTACAGCCTAATGATTTACACAGTGCACCACACGTATGTAGGTGCTTGTGTCAATACATATATACAATTAAATAAATAACTCGAAAACAAACGCTTACATTATCCGGCAAGAAAGACACGGTAATATAAGATTTCAAGCTTACATGGTCATTTACATTAGAATTACGATTTGAAACGGGATATTTACCATGTATAAGGTAAATATCCCGTTTCATATCGTAATTCTAATAAAGACACGGTACTTAATACTTTTAACGATGGCCATGTGTCCGTAGCACAGAATTTGCTCCTGCCGGCTACCTCTTGTAGATTGTCACTCCATCTAGTCTGAGGACATTTTTACACTCCAATCAGATCCATACAGTTCTTTTTCTTTTCTTTGGTCCCATTTAATATTAATTGTATGATATACTTGTAGATTACTGTGTACTGATAATGTTACTAATTACTAAGCGGCGTGTCCGTTATGGGTCGATATCTTTTGTTAATTTACCCAAGACTACTAATTTTCATTATGAATCCATTAAAGGGTACCTCATTATTGACCAAGCTTGGCTTGATTTCTTTATGTCCGGTGATCAAATTTCCCAGACTGACCGGAAGAAAATCAATTAAGTCTACTCCGCAACGGCTGTTGACTCTCACTAATTGAAACCAAACTGCAGCGATCCATTGAATTGGAACTAGTTAAATATATATTTGTATACCGAAGTTACTATTAATACCTAACTAATTGCTTGTTTACTTGCTATGTATATATTTCGAACGTTTCCGTACCTTCTTATACATTCTGTTGCTTGAATCGCTTTGGGACTTGTAAACAGGACAGTTCCGTACCAATTACATTGCTTTCGATGATCTAAACTAGTTAACAGTACTTTGTCACTGTTATGGAGCTCCTTAATAGTTTTATCAATGTGTAAATTGCCCTTAAGTGCTGAAGTTACGAGTTAATAGACAACTTGCATTACTTTAATCTTTACTAGCGGATCTGTGAGCTACAGCTCACTCTACCGCTACTCATTCACGAGGTCTACAGACCTCGTGAATGAGTTTTTTATCATTTCCAAAATCTGACATTATAAAAAAGATCAATTATGAATATCGAACCTGCTAACAAAATTTCACGAGAAGCGGTTGACAAATGTGACCTGTGGAGGAGAACAAGCCGTTGAACAATTTTTTTTTTTAATTTCCTAAAACTTATTCGACAAAAATCTGCCTATTTATCCAATCTGATCACAAAATTTCACGAGAATCGGTTGAGAAATGCGTCCTGTAGAGGAGAACAAACCGAAATTCGCCCGCAGAAACTTACAAAATCATTGATTTCCAAAAACCGCCACGACAAAAAAAAATATATAACTATCGAACCTGCTCACGAAATTTCACGAGAATCTGTTGAGAATTGCGACCTGTAGACGAAAACAAACGGAAATCTGGACATACGAAAGCATTTTCATCGAAGCTGAAGCAGACACCTTCGTTTTACTCAGTCATAGTTGACTGACACATGATTGTTGATGTAACATGACTTATTCATAGATACGCACATAATCTACCTACATTCGTATTCGTACGTAACTACTTTTTATGTCGTATATTGTATGCTGGCTTAGTCCTCGCTACTAGGTTTGACATCTGCGAAATAATATCAGCATAGTGATGACTGCTGAAACAAAGTAATTAAGGCTGTATTATTTATAGGCAGGCCCCGTGAAAGCTATTGTGGCTGCCCATCCACAATAGCACGGGGTGTTGTAGCATTCTACTGGCGCAGACGGGAGGGCACGCGCACGTGCCTACACTAACACACACAAACATACACGGAGGGGCAATTACCACAATTTGCAATTAATTACTCCGCGGCGGTGACCGCGACAGACCTCGACTACAGACCCAGGTGCGTTATTTAACCGCGCATTATGAAAATCATAGTTCTATTTAACTAAAAATGTAATTTGAGTTTACATACCTATATAATGAGTCTATCAAACAAACATTAACACTCCTATTCATTTAAATTCATTACGTGAATAGATGAGCGAGTGTACAAAAGCTCTCTAAAAGAGCGAGGGCGGACTATACAAAAAATCCACATGGGGTAGGTATAAAAGAGATATTTTCCAATGACACCCAATTTGATGGGGTGCGTGAAATTGTTTATTCTGTTTCCCGCCGGGATTTTTTGTGTTCCTCTTTGCGCTATAATTAACTAATAGAGTTAGGGCACTGGCAGAGCGATACGGTTTGTTTTACAAGGTTTGGCAGTGTTCTTTCGTAGAATCATTGTAAATTTAAATAGCATACTACGTTTTATTTACGTACATACCTGCTTGGTGACCGGATTACGAATTTGCTCTTTTTAATTCGTATGGTAATGTAAAAGTTAAGCCTCAGAACAAGTGCTTATTCCTGTTTGGTCAATTTGAAACAGTTAAATAATAAGTTGTCAGACTGAGGCCCGGGAATCCGTAGCAATAGAACAACGGGCGCGATGTATCCAGTGTCTCCGAAAGCAGTTAACGCTGTGCCCCAAGTTATTCGGTTCGGGAAGTCATTAGCAATTCAAATACCTAACCACCGCATGGTTACTCCCGCTGAAGAGGGGATTCTCTTTCACATGACCGCTTTTGTAAATTATTTATTACTGTTTGGCCAGTTTCAAAGTCCCGCTTTGTTTCCCAGAAAATAAACGACGCAAATGGAAATAACTCTTAGGACCCATTTCGTGTTATTTCACCTTTCTCTCATCCTGTTTATGCGGTAAACTCGTAAAAATATGGATCAATAAAACGTAACAACTCTATAATTATCTCAAAACCAGTTTTTTTTGCTGTTTGTTATTCCACTTCTATTTATTTTATATTTCAAATAAAAATGTATTAATTCATGTGTTAATACATTCCGGCACCAACTTCTTTTGTTAGATACACGTTAGATAATGCACATATTACGTAGACGATTTTGTAAGGGTATAGTAAGACTTTAATCCTATAAAGTGAATGTAAGAAGAAAGAACTATTAGGTATTTAAGTCAGAGATTACTACGGTTCAGTTTTATTTTAGATATTTCTATCTAACGCTGGACAAACTAAGTAACTACCTATATAGGAAAACTTCCCAGTCAAACGGCGTCGTCAAATTAATCAAGCCGTGTAACTACTGAACTGTAGTATCAAAACTATCCTCCCAGGAAGCCTCAACAACTTCGGCAGTCTACTATAAAGTAACACAGTGTCTTGTTTCAGTAATTCAGATCAATATTATACTGTCGATGCCGCCTATATTTTGTGACTTAAAATCCGACAAGAGCATGTTTGTAAAACTCTACACTTCAAGCAGGTTGCGGTGAAGTCGATTTTATGAAAGACATAAGTGTAGAGGTGGTTTAACATGTTGTAGGACTTTTGGCGTTGGTAAAAGTCCTGTTGCAGAAGGAACGGGAAGAATTTCAATCACAGGCGCCGCGGGCTGTGCTCGCTAGACAAATTGCAGACGACGTAACGTGGCCGTATCGCACAACATTCTACACGCTGGATGTTCTTGCCAATAATATAAATTGGTCTAGTTTATGAAGTTTTCCGAAATTGCTCTAAGTAATAATTGAAAAACTATTAAAACTTTCATGGACTCTTTTTCCACGACTGATGGGCGTTATCTATGAGATTTACATGCAGTTAGTGTTATTAGTCATACTACTAAACATGAAAGGATATCTGTTCACCTGCCGAACCCTAAAAATAAAGAAGTTTGTAAAGCCTGACCAGAAATATATGGCCGTGCGACATGTTGCGCAATTTCATTGGAACTAATTTTAATTATAGGTTGTCAGACTCGTCAGTGTCACAGTCAGTCAGTGCGGTTTATTTCAATAATAGTATTCTTGATAATTAAAGGACAATTACGAAAATGCCTAAAACGATTCCTAGTCAAGAGTGGAACATTATTAATCTATATACATATATAAAAGAAGAAGTCCTCACTCACTGACTCTTCAACGCACAGCCGAAACTACTAACGCTAGAGAGTTGATTTCTACACAGTCGGTTACATTTATAACGTAGGCCTAAGGAGGTAAAACAAGGGATGAAAGTTTGCATGGGGAACGTAATTTTTTTGGACTTAGAAACTTGAAATTTCGTATATAGACTCTCTGTTTCAATATATCAAAACCGAATTCAGCGATTTTCTAAATTCATCCCCTAAAGGGGTGAAAAGGGGGTTCCAAGTTTCTACGGGGTGCAAATCTTTTTTGAAGTGCGAGATTTTCACTCACACTCAGAGAAGAAGTCAGATTTCTTCTCTTCTTGACTTCGTATACAGACTCTTTGTTTACATACAACAAAACATGTTTCAGCGTTTTTCTAAATTGTTCCCCTAATGGGGTAAAAAGGGGGTTCCAAGTTTATGCGAGGAGCAAATCTTTACTTTTCGTAAAAATCGATATGGGTGTCATTGTCGAGGTTCTTTGGGGTGCAGATTACGAAAATGATATCCATTTTCAAATCCAAAATGGCGGATATTAATTTTTCTTAAAAATCGATATGGGTGTTATCTTTGTGGTTCCTCGATTACGAAAATGACATCCATTTTCAGATCCAAGATGGCGGACATTTATTTTTCTTTTGAGTAAATTTTTACAAAATATTAATAGCATCAGACAACTGACAGAAACAAATAAACCTCATTTATATCTTTGTTACTATCTAAATTCTACGCGGACGAAGTCACTAGTAATGTATAAACTGAAGAAAAAAAATGCCTGGGATATGAACTTTGAAAAAAATAGCGCTGCAAAACATTTCATTATTAACATCAGAGCTGACAGGTAAACAAGTCAAAATATCATTTAGTCTGTTGCCATATAAATCAGAATAATAGCGCCCTCTTGACAAGGCTCATATATTTCTGGTCGTGCTTTATGCATTTAACCTCGTATCGCCATCCGGGTCTTAATAAAGGTGTGGATCCACCCTACCCTTTTATCTTTATCTCCCGGTATTAAGCGTACTTGCGTTATATAGCAAACATACAGGTTGCGCCGCTTATTGAAGCGAGAGGCTCGCTGTTACGAGATAATTGGAGATCCGGATATAGACATTAATAACAAAACAGATATTAGAGGCGGGGGTCGGGACCCCCTATCGCTTGTTATTTCCAAACAAGGAAATTGTAATAAAGTTACTGGATACATCCGTCCGCTGCCCAGTAATATTGTTAAGGAAAATAGGGCCTACAGGTTGTGATTGTGGCCCACTCACGAATTTGAAGGTCTTCGAATAGAAACCAATTTACGAAGCGACTACAGATGAAGTCTGTTCGGTTCGGCCGGGGCTCGCTGATGCCGACGTCCCCTGGCTTACAGGTTACCCTCAAAGCTAAATCAAACGTCAATTGCACTGAAGCCTTTAATCACCCCGCAGCCTTTGATAAACTAAGCGTGTTACGTATTGAGGTGAACACATTTAATGTATAATGGATGTCTAAATATATGCTGCGCCTGTGTGTTAATTAGGTGATTAATTAGATCAAACTTGTTCAATTGACAGACATACACTATGTAGGTATTATAACAGGAATTCTAATTTGTTTCAGAGGTTTTTACATGTAGGTAACCTATCTACTATCAATATATCGTTTATTTTAGTGCAGTAAAATATAAAAATAAATTACACAAAATAGGTAGGTAATTCATATTGACATTATGTAATTTTATAAACTATATGTAAAGTTGATTTTAGTTGATGATGTTATCCTCACTTCAAGCACAGTTAGTAAAAACTAATTAATATCTTGTATTATATATTTCAAGTTTCTTTAATAATTTCTATCCAAAATATTGACTGACTTTATCTATGCCGTTTCTACCCTCAATATCTAAAGACATAATATTATATGAGTTGCAGACAGGTACAGGTGGGTGTATTTGAGCTTATTACGTTCGGAGAGTGATTTCCGTCTCGGCGTCGAGTCTGTTTCGACATTGTACCCGATCTAATAATCATGTGAGAGGGAATTATATAGCCAGACGTCGCGTCGACTGAAACAAGTGCCTGTCTGACAAGTTTGTCTAACCCGTGTTTGAAACTAACATGTTCTTTATGTAATTTAATTCCAGTACCGTTCTTTGCCAGCCAGATGATGAAGGTTTCTTGCTAATCATAGCTTTGAAGTGGTCTCAATTTATGTTAATTTAATACGCTCCCTCTTTAGAAGTCCCGTAACATTTCCGAAAGGAGAAGCAAGCTTCCCAGCACGAAAATCAACATTAAAAATGTTACCATGGTAAAAGATGTTTAGTTCAGAACAATGTACACTCACGAAGCTGAACTAGGAGATTTATTTATTGTTAAATTAATTTTGACGTTAAAATATAAGGGGAACTCGCTCTAATTGGATTAAAATTTTAGCACTCCTTGAGGCGGCCGTGATATCGATTTTTGATTTAGCTACTCTTCCACAAATGAGCACTTGGGTTACATTTTCCTTATTTACAAAAGTCGACGTGAAGGATTGTTACAATTTTGCACCTTATTCATTCGTCATAACGCTTAGAAATCATAATGGTCTCTTGTAGTTTCACGGTATTGTCATAACTACTAAACAATTTATATTAACATGTAAAAGTATTGTACGGGTTTTTATATTTGAGTGAAACTTTATCGCGCCGGAGACTGTGCGTTCTCAGTTATGTGCCGGACTGTGGCCCTATTGTTACGAGTCACTGGACATTTTCAATGGCCATTGTTAACGATCGCAAATTGGATAAGTTTGCTACTATACATATTTGCATGTTACATCGTCCTTTTTGCTGTTAAAGTTTCATGTTGATTCTAAGAGTTACATGATTAAATTGTTTTATTATGTGGAGGAATCTCTGCTCTCTTGTGCCTGGTTGCCTTCGAGACGTTCGTGTGACTAATTTGAATCTCGGTCTCTGCATTTCATTCTGAATGTTACTTATTATTTTATTTTCAGGTTGGTAATGTATGTTCAAGTATTTCCATACGGTGAAAATGTAGTGCGAGTATAAATAGTCATAGGAGTTATGAAAAATTCGGCACTTTTTGATGAAAGCAAGCCGCTTGGCGCAGTTATAGTTAGGAACCAAAATAAGTGATTTTTTGAGGCAGCCAAATTTTCACCCCTTAGGAGGCGAGATGGCGTCACATAAAACATAATTTTAAGTTTAAAAAAATCTGTACGCTCAACGGGTGCATCGATTTAAACGTTAAATATGGCAATCGATTTTTTTTTTCTATTTATTACACAATAAATAAAATAAAAACTACCAAAAAGTCTATTATTTTTGGTGGTGATTTAATATTTTTACTTACCTAATTGTTAGTATTATACAACAAATAAAGAACTAAACAAAAAAGTTTGTCCATATCTTTAACGGTTACAGAAATATTTAATATTTTGACGACCGGTTTAGCCTAGTGAGTAGTGCACCTGCCTGTGAAGCT
Organism: Epiblema foenella; assembly: GCA_963556455.1. Lineage (NCBI taxonomy): Eukaryota > Metazoa > Arthropoda > Insecta > Lepidoptera > Tortricidae > Epiblema > Epiblema foenella. The sequence continues at coordinate 16,294,631 of OY747102.1, forward strand.
GACGGTCCTGGGTTCGAATCCCGGTCAGGGCAAATATTTGTGTGATGAGCATGAATATTTGTTTCTGAGTCTTGGATGTTTTCTATGTATTTAAGTATTTATATCTATTAAATATATCGTCGTCTAGTACTACCTACCCATAACACAAGACTTCTTGAGCTTACTGTGGGGCTAGTTCGATTTGTGTAAGATTGTTCGCGCGGGTGAGGTGAAAAGCTGGTGACACTAAAGGTAAGGGCCGGCCGGTACAGACGGACAGCATTTGAACTGCAATCCAGCTGCAAAATGGCAGTTCGAGAGCAAGTTTGATGCAGTTACGTCAACTGTAAGCCGTTAGCACTCCGTTTGCTGTCTTGCACCACAACTAAAACCTGACTGGGCAGTTCGTTTGCAGATTTGATTCAGTTACATCAACTGCACTCGAACTGCCATTTTGCACCTGAGTTGCAGTTTAAATGCTGTCTATGTGTACTTGCCCTTACTTTTAAGTTAAGTATTACTTTTCACCAGCTTTTCACCTCACCCCCGGCAACAAAGTGTCTATCAGTCGTGTGTGTATATATCAGTTTGCATGACAAGCCTACTGGAAGCTAAAATTGAATTTCTATTCTGCCGACTTGATCAAACATTGAAGCGTCATGTATGCATCATGTATGCATGGTGTATGAGCGGTCAAGTATGCATTCGGCAATTACCACAAGGTGACTTCTAAATCATGATACAAATTCGGATTATATCCATAATTCTAAACCATTTTTAAACGTGTGCATGACAATGATTACGTTCCTCACCGGTGACGCCTTGGTTTCAACTAACTCAAGCGGCATCATGCAAACTTGAAGTACTTGAACGTGTATGGTCTATATGGAAGCACGGTCAACTGGACGCCGCTTTATACGCACTGCAAACTTGACGGTAAACTTGATCGTGTATTTATGGCGAGCATGACGGATTGAAGTACTTCTCGTGTCGGTATTTACAAAATTATGTGTGGCGTCATCTAAGACGAAACATAAATTAAGGCCTTGAAAAAAAAAATCACTTTCGGCTTGCTTTATCAAAAAGTGCAGCGTTTTGACTAATGACTAAAATTCATACGCATCGCTACTCGTGCTGGCTGCAAATAAAGGCGTAAGGCGTAGCGAAATGCGAATGGGGCGGCTGCCGAGCCACTGCTCTATTTGCACACGTTTTGAATGTCATTGTCACGCTGCTAATTGCCGAGGACTGGTACACGCGCCACGCTCCGTCTGCTATATTTACAATACATGTGATGCACCAAACATGCAATTTCGACTGTCGTCCTTCGCTACCACTCTTTTATTCCAGCTTTTTAAGCGACGTGTATTTGCGTAAATTCGAGCCACATATTGGAAAAGTTATTTTCAAATAAGTACCTAAATAAACACGCTTTAGAATTTTAAACAATAAAAGACAGAACCGTGGTTGGATTATTATATTTACTTCATCACTGATTTGGCGGGGTACGCATACGTAGAGTGAAAACATCTCAGAAGTAATTATTTTTATTTCGTTCAGTATAAGTAAAAATGATTCTGGAAAGCTGTTAGAAGTGGCAAGCAGCAGGGGGAGCGGAAGAGGCCTCGGCACTGCGACTTCGAATTATTTTTTCCAGCCAGTTGAGTTCGAATGCGGTTCCTGCCCGAGTCGCCTCAACTCAAAAGCAAACTCAACTTACGTGTTTACATTACTCTTAACTCTTATAATATTTAGCAAGAGGTTTGTTTACGAATGTCGCAAGCAAGCTCTTTAAACCAATGTGCACTATATATTCGAAATGTGGAGTCAAGATATTCCATTGCAGGTTCACGGGAGTCACGTAAAAATACGAAAGTACGAGGAATGTTTGCATGCTCCGCGTATTTGTTTGGTTGGTATATATTCAGAAATTATATATTTAGTATGAAACCAACTCACTGACTACGGGTGGCCTTAAAACCGGCTTACCACTGTGCTCACACCGATTTTTCCATGTCTTTATATACCTATCTATACTTCTAAAAATATAATTCGAACAATGTGAAAAATAAACAACTTCGATGTGTTTTTTTTTTATTTTGAAAATTAAGTGATTTACCTTAAACATATTATTCTCGGAATTTTTTACCAGTTCCTTTTTGACAGTTATGATTTGGCGTTTGTAGTGATACGGCTAAGACAAATCGATTGTTCAGATCGATTTTATTGCAATTTTTTGCTCATGCCCATATGTTTCATTTTTCGACGTGAATCTAAAGTAGCTTCGTTTGTACACATTGCACGGTACGATACCGTTGCAGGTTACGACAAAAATATCGGAGCAAGCAAAATATTGGGTTTGTTATATGGTGATAAATATAATTCGTTTGTAATAAATTGTAATCTAAAATTATTTTTTTAAAACTTATTTTATTACGGTTATAAATTCATTCATTACATAAATTTAACTTACGGAAATTTCATCTGAATCGAAACGAATGATTTAGTCACTACACTAGATTAAAAAATATAACCGTAACTGCTCATGGTGAATTATTATTGTGAGTTACTATGCATCAGTGATAGGAAAAAATATACATTCATATGATTTCTCCTCTGAAACGCGTACCTATTACAACTTTCTAACTACCCATGGTGCTCTAACATCGTAACTTGATTTTATTCATTTTTTCGATGTGTATTGCGCATTTATATTATATGGGTGTTATGATATGTCAAAAGGAAATAGTAAAAAATTTTGATAATAGCTGAGCGGTCACACGATTTCCATGTGGGATTAAGCTCCGACTGTGTTTTTCAAAAAAACTTATGTAGGTACGAAATCTCATTCGTTATTTATTTAGTCACTTTTCGGTGAAGGTGAGGGTTTCCTCACCTGGTCTCACCCCAACAAGGTCTACTCGTAGTTTTCCCTTGGTCAGATGGCAGTCGGTTTCATAAAACTAGTGCCTATGCCAAACCTTGGGATTGGGTGCTGAAGCGGATTCCGGCTTTAGGATATATAACCGGGAAAACTAGACGGATGATGAAGTGAGTTTTTTACCTTTCAAAAATAATAAAATCTCCGCGTAAGCCGAGCTTATACAAAATCTGTAAGTACATTGACTAATTATTTATTTTCCTCAAAAGTAAATTTGGATTAAAGGGCGAAAAATATTCAGGGTCGCGTTTTTTGAGTCTTTTGTAATACCCGAGGTAATAGTAGGTATAAAGGGTTGGGTTTTTGTTATTGTTGTCAGCGGAGATTTTCCGTATTTGCTACGTTTACAGGTTCGTGGCCGCTATTGATGGCAATTTACGTGGTAATAAATTGAGTTGGGACTTAAGCAAATATTAGTTTGTCGGACTTAGGTCTCAATAGTTGGGAGTTGAGGATGTTTACGAAGCGTTCGGGCTCTAAGCCTCAATATGTAACGTATCGTGGAGCTTGTCGGTCTACTCTAACTGCTGCTACTTGTGCGAAAGTTACGTTAGGTGGATACTGGTTCACTCCAATCAAATTATATAAGTATATTGCCCAACTGTTAAAAAAGTTTGAACATGTGCCAAAATATTCGATATCTTTTTGTCAAGTATTTAACAACTTTCGTAACATATCCTTGAATAGAGTTGGGAGCTTGTTGCATACTCTTTGGTGTCTACGATTAGGCAAAAAGACTACATGCCGATTAAATAATTATGTATTTTGTTTGCACGTTTCCGAATAAGTCAAATCAAATAAGGTAACCTCCTTGTGACCCTGACCCAATACATCGCACTTTCAATCTTATATCATGATGACAGAGGTGATCAATAGGTGTCATCTATTGGGCACTAAGGTCTCCAGGACTGGGACGTTAGTAACAGCAGTTACGTTCTAATGTACTGCTTAAATTGTTCATTCGATTGAATAAGCTATGCGATCCCATGTCCAGCTGAGCGAAAATAGTTTTATATGTTTTTTTTATGTTGATATATTTAACTCACATCAAGTTTTTTTTGATTGGATGTTGGCAAAGCAAACACCCTTGACAGAGGAAACTCTATATGCAAATATGATTTGACGACGAGCTCGATCAAAGGTTTATTACACGCGTGTGTGCATGATCCATATGCCTCAATGACACAAAAAACAGCTAGAATGGAATCTAACTCAAATATCCCTATTTGTATTTCAAAAAGAAAATGATTAAAATATCAAATTGATATATCTCCGTATCTTCACTTTTCCCTCGTACGCATCTATCTTAACCACGTCGTGTATGAGTATTGATTTATATACATCTAACTCTTACCTCATACCACTTACACATGGAACGTTTTAATGTCAGATCCAGCAGGTATTTTTTTGTAATTCCCGATCCTAATCTCTACGTCTCTCGCTTTCATATGTGCAGTAAGGAATTAGAATAGAAATATGGTTAAAGATATCAAAGACAAGGACCGAATTGAGGCCGTTACCTGAACTTCGTGCTACGATTTTCGTAGATGCTACGACGTAGAAAAGGTCCGTAGATAGTCCCTAGAAATTAATAAAATTGTAAGCTTAGAATTTTAATATTCTGTATTGATGTAGTACATTTAATTAAAGTTTAACTACAGTCAAACATAATTTCGAGACACAATATTCCTATTGAATTTAACCATATTGAGCCCCGATTAATGCGAAAGATAATGTAAATCTTTAATGAGATAAATTATAGTTCATTACACTCAGGAGTGAATAAAATGGGTTAATACCTATGTAAGGAAATTTGATACAAGTCCACGCTAATTGTCTGATTATCCACGCTAATAAACCACGCTATTCCCACTGCACATAATAAATTAAAGGTTATATCAAAGTTAAGTTATTGAAGATTGCACATCAAAGGCAAGGTATACAAACGTAGACTAGACCTCAGAATCCAGCCTATTCAGGCATAGTATTTTTCCACTACTTGTACCTACCCGAAAACGACATGATTATAATTTTGCGTAAGAGGTACCTATACGAGTAAATGTTTAATTAGCGCATTATTGTTATCTATAGTTTAATAAAGAATCTGGCTAAAAAAGTGAATAATTTATCTAAAATCTGAACTTTTTCTAATATAGGTATAGTGTATACATAGGTCTGTAGGTATACCTACAATACGATCCGTAATTCTCTAAACACACGAGTAAATCCCGCCTGAACTTAATAAATGGTGACAAGCACTCAGCGTGATTACAATGAAAATATTTGAGACTAGCGGATTGTCCGGTCATTGCTTGGGTCCGAAAAGTCCGAATAAAAGAATTGTTTCATGAATGAAATATGGACGTGTAATGTTCGGTTAGAGTAACAATCCTCATAGATCCTGACGGTTTGTCGACCGAGTGAAGCAAGGTTCGGTTTAACTATGGAGAGGGCAATACTTTGGAAGCAATGTTATGCTTTCATTTGGAGGCACTGTTAGTTTATCTTTATGTTCCAAAATATGTCCATTTGGAATCCTTACACAAATCATCCATCTTTGTAGATATGCCACAGGCAAAACATTCGATCTACAGAGGTAAGTACCTTATTCCACGACGACACAACGTTAAACCAACACAGATCATTACTTGCACGCGCTGTTTTATTATCTAAATAATAGTAGGCACGTGATGCACTATTTATAACTTTGCAAGTTTATCTTCACTGTATGACATTAATTTTGTTATAATTGTAAACTCGAAATTATTATTCCTTCTTGAACTGTAAATTAATATTTTGACATGAAAAATGTATTATTTATTATAGTCAGACTTTCTTAAATTGTAAATTAATATTTTGACATGGAAAAGTGCCCTTGTGGACTATTTGCAGAATAAATGTTTGAAATTTGAATTTTGAATAGTGCTATATAAATAAAACAATATAATAAACAGACTCATCCGTGACGTTACAGGATGGCAGGTAATCTTGATGTAGGCGTCCGCTCACCAACCTCTTTGGTGCACCGTGCAACGCTTGAGATTGCAGTATCTGGAATTTCCATTGCATTCATCTGAGATAAAGTACTGCAAGTGTTTTGCCACATAGTTCCAGGGTTTGTAGTATTATCATTTTCGCTGCCAAGCGTTTTGTAGCAGTTTTTCGAGGAAACCCATGGTATAAACGAAGACTAGGCGGGTTCCTGGCAGTGAATGTGTTAACAGTGTGTCAAACGCATTGCACTTCCATTCACTCTGAGGAACTTTTATGCCTGTGCTGAACGTGGTCTTAGAATCAGATCAGTCAGTTTAAGCCGTCGTCTCGCAGCGAAAAAATAAACAATAGCATTCTTTTGTAATGAGCCCTGGGATATCCCAGGGACCGGTAGACGATGGTTTAAACCACATCACCATATAAATAAATAATGGATTACAAATGTTCATGCGATTCTTTAGCAATTTATTGTCCAATTTACCTATTTGATAATACGTAACAAGAGTAGGTTTTTTATTTTATAGGGGGCAAACGAGCAGACAGATCGCCTGATGGTAAGCAATTGCCGTCGCCCATAGACACCTGCAACACCAGAGGAGTCGCAAGTGCGTTGCCGGCCTTTCAGAAGGGAATACACTCTTTTCTTGAAGGTAGGTATTGGGTAACAGGAAAACAAAGAACAACGTCCAATTGAAAACCTTTAAGAAAGGCGGATCTTGATTTGTTAATCATTTAAGCATCTAAAACTGTTCTTCTGCTATTGCTTCCCGCTTCCCCTTAATTTAATACATTACAACGATTACTCTAATATTCATGGTGTTTGAATGAGATTTAGCTCCGGAGCAGTTTCCCTGATGAGTAAAATAATGAAATAAGGGATTTGCTCAAAACAATATTTTCGGTATGGGTACTATGGGTTAATCACCATGTATCAAAACACAACTATTTCAATATCTATTAGTTAGGCACTTCATGCAAACTACACATCTGAAAATCATAGTACATAAATGTAGAAAATTGTGTAGAATATAGTGTAGTCTAGGGTGTTAGGCTAGCCAGACAGTATACGAGTAACTATCGTATTTGTGATACAAGGGTGCAAAATTGTATTTGAACCGCGAGTGTGGAATTGAAATACGAGCTAGCGAATAGATTCTAGGGTTGAACTACGAGCTAGTGAATGGATTTTATGGTTGAACCACGAACGAAGCGAGTGTTTCGAAAATAGAATCCTAAGCGAAGCGAGTGGTTCAAAATAGAATCCTGAGCGTAGCGAGTGTTGTAACCACGAGTCGTAAATAACTTTGCAGCCGTGTGTAACACAAATATTTTCACTAAAGCGAAGAAAATACTACATACGAAAAACATGTAAAATCATTTTAATTTAAGTATTACACAAATAACAAGGGTAAAAAAACAGAAATTGGCAAGAAATCTTTCTACAGTTATAAAAACTATTAGCTGGTGATTAGACGGGCGAACATTGTCCTGTCTGGACTGGCCTGGGCTTTATTTGTTATTATGTTTAAAAAACTACCTAAGTAATAACACATTCCGATTTCAAATATTCTTTGCACTCTATGGGTAAAATGCAGTTTTGATATCTGTTTTTAAAGAATAAAAAATGCTTTCCGACCTAGTGGGGTGAAAAGATGGCTATATAAATATACTAGCGGCCGCCCACGACTTCGTCCGCGTAGATTTTAGATGGTAACAAAGATATAAATGAGGTTTATTTGTTTCTGTCAGTTGTCTGATGCTATTAACCTTTTGTGAAAATTACTCGAAAGAAAAAATTAATGTCCGCCATCTTGGATTTGAAAATGGATGTAACTTTCGGAATCGGTACCCCGAGGAACTACAAAGATGACCTCATATCGATTTTAAAGAAAAATAAATGTCCGCCATCTTGAATTTGATAATGCATATCATTTTCGTAATCGGCACCCCGAGGAACCTCGACGATGATGCCCATATCGATTTTTAAGAAAAATAAATGTTCGCCATCTAGGATTTTAAAATGCACATCATTTTCGTAATCGGCACCCCGAGGAACCTCGACGATGACACCCATATCGATTTTTAAGAAAAATAAATGTCCCCCCCCCCCCCTCTGGGATTTGAAAATGGATGTCATTTTCGTAATCATCACCCCGAGCTACCTCGAAGATGACCCCCATGTCGATTTTTAAGAAAAATTATTGTCCGTCATCTTGGATTTGAAAATGGATGTTATTTTCGGAGTCGGCACCCCGAGGAACCACAAAGATGACACCCATATCGATTTTTAAGAAAAATAAATGTCCGCCACCTTGGATTTGAAAATGCATATCATTTTCGTAATCGGCACCCCGAGGAACCTCGACGATGACACCCATATCGATTTTTAAGAAAAATAAATGTCCCCATCTGTCAACTTGGAATCCCTTTTTACCCCATTAGGGGAACAATTTAGAAAAACGCTGGAACACATTTTGTTGTATTTAAACAGAGTCTATATACGAAGTTTTAAATCTCTCACTTCAAAAAAGAGTTGCTTCTTTACAAACTTGGGACCCTCTTTCACCCCTTTAGGGGAGCAATTTTGAAAAATACTGAAATAAGTTTTGTTATATTTAGACATAGAGTCTATTTACGAAGTTTCAAATCTTTAACTTCAAAAAAGAATTGCTCCCCGTACAAAGTTGGAACCCCTTTTCACCCCTTTAGAGGAGCAATTTGAAAAAACGCTGAAATATGTTTTGTTTTATTTAAGCAGAGAGTCTATATACTAAGTTTTAAATCTCTCATTTCAAAAAAGATTTGCTCCCCATACAAACTTTGCACCCCTATTTTACCCTCTTAGGGTTAGAATTTTGCAAAACGCTGAAAACACTATTTGGATTTAAGTTCGTAACCTTTTTACGAATTTTTAAGTCTTCAGCTCAAAAAAATAATTTTCTCCCATACAAACTTTGCACCCCTATTTGATCCCCTTAGGGGTGAAATTTCCAAAAATCCCGTCTTATCCCTTGCATACCATTCATCTTATCCATTGCAACCTAGACAACACAAGAACATGTCTCTAAAAATAGGCAACTCAGTTGTAGAATCACCCCAACAAATCGCTAACATATTGAACGAGTACTTCGCGTCAGTAGGTGAGTCATCGGTGCCCGCGCCGGACACAGCTGCGGCGCGGCTGCCAGCGCTCGAACGTCCCGTTATCTCGTCACTAACTCTATTTACATTAGTCCCGTCAATGAAGAAGAGGTAATTAAGCTAATGAAACAATTAAAAAATAAAAATAGTTACGGCATTGACGAAATCCCGTCAAGTTTGATAAAAATATGCGCAACGGAATTGGTAACACCTTTAACGTGGCTAATTAATCAATCCTTTGATGAAGGTATAGTTCCAGACCTATTAAAAATATCAAAGATAAAACCAATCCTTAAACCAGGGGGCGCCGCAAACAACCCAAGCCAATATCGTCCTATCGCGCTTTTACCGGCAGTTTCAAAATTTTTTGAAATGGCCATGTCAAACCGTATGAACAACTTTTTTGAAAAATACAGCATTTATGATGAAAACCAATATGGTTTTAGAAAAAACTACTCGACAACCTTAGCAGTCTATAACTACATAAAAGAAATTTTAGCAAAAATAAACTTAAAACAATACGGTATAGGGCTGCTATTAGATATGACGAAGGCCTACGAAAAAGTGTCCCATGGAATTTTGCTCACAAAACTGTACGACCTGGGGATACGGGGTAAAGCACATAAATGGTTTGAATCGTACCTGAAAAATCGAAAACAGTATGTTCAAATAGAAAACTATGATATCGAGACCCGGGAGATCGAGACGATACCTTCGAAATTGAGCTCAATAACCTGTTCCATTCCCCAGGGAAGTGTGCTAGGATGTACCCTATTTCTATGTTACATAAATGATTTACCCAAAATGTTGGACGCAAATATCAAATGTGTTATGTTCGCCGACGATATCTCCCTACTGTTAAATGGTACAGATAGTAATGAATGTAACAAGAAACTCAACCACACTTTCCTTACTGTTAAAAAGTGGCTTGAGAACCACAATCTCGAGATCAACCTCAAAAAAACCAAAATTATGCAATTTAAACCCACCCAAAAGAAATCCTTAGAGTTAAAACTGAAAATAGACAATAATGAAATTGAAGAGGTTAACGAATTTAAACTACTAGGAACTACTATTGACTCCAGTGTAAACTGGAAAAGCCACATTCAAAACACGAAAACAAAAATAGCAAAATATATTTACGCACTAACTATATTAAAATCGAACATTGATATTGAATCTGCGTTGTCTGTGTATTTTGCATATATTTACTCGAGTCTCCGGTATGGTGTGATCTTGTGGGGAGCCAGCGTTGACTCTCACCAACTATTCATCATGCAAAAGAAATGTATTCGCATATTAGCTAACATCCATATCCCAAGCAGCTGCCGCCCTCATTTTACTAAACTTAAGTTGTTAACACTACCCGCTATATATATTATGGAAGCAGCACTCTTTGTTCGTAAACACCCAGACCTGTTCCCGACAAAACCGGAAACGTTAAAAACTAGAAGTCAATATAAGAACAAATTACTTTTACCTAGATCTTACTTAGCCATCTTCAAAAATGGGCCCCAATATAACCTTATTTCAATTTATAATAAAATCCCGGACAGTATTAAATTAGAACCAAATGACAATATATTTAAAAATAAATTAAAAGACATGTTAATTAATCACTGTTATTACTCAATCGAGGAGTTTTTAAATGATGAAAAGCTGACGAGGTAGTAAAACTGAAAATTGTAATTTGTCATCTGCATGAAATGTACCTAAATTTAAGTTAACTTAATATAACTGACTAGATAATATGTATAGATAAAATCTTTTGCACGCTAGTTACGATATAGTTATGACGAAAATTTTAAGAATTAAACTAAGCTAGACTTAGCAAATATTGTGTGCCCTAACAGGGTGTCATGAACTTGCCATCTTTAGTTATAAGACCTTATTATGTAAATGTGTTCATGACTATACAATAAATACAATACAATACAATACAATACAATACGTCATAAAAATAAGCTCTGGACCAAATTTGAAGTTTCTAATTCCAGTAGTTTCGGCTGTGCGTTGATGGTAGATCAGGACTTCTTCTTTTATATATTTAGATATATGTAAGGTTTGTAGGTGCAATAATTTCGGTTATTTAAACGAATTTTTAAACGTATAGGCTAGGTATATTTATACCAAAATTTCCCCCACTTAATTTGCAATTTTCAAAGTAAATCTGTCTTCGCCTCTGATTTCCCTCCTTTCAATTAACTAGTAATCATACACGCCCGGGAAACCCTTTCATTTATCAAGGTTAATGACTTTTCAGCCTCCACGAATAGTGGACATGGGAGCTTCAATGGCCCGTTTGAACCTTGTTTTGTCTTTTGCATTTGCGGACAAATTGAGCATGTGCGAAACGCCCGGGCTTTTGTACAATAAACGTAGCTGTGGCAGTACATGTAGGTAAGTTGCTTTAGGCTACAAAAAACATATACCGAAATCGATTAAAGAGCATTGACAAACCAGTGTTTTTTTATTCATTCTCCTACGTCACCTCTACTATGAATAGGGAAAATTGCCATCAGCTAATAGAAATACATGAGGAAAATCCAACTTTTTGGTCATGGAAGACGTAAATTTTGTGCTCTCTACAGGCGGTATAACGGTATACGAGCCCCAATGCAAAATAGCTCGTCTAGTCGCAATTCTGCATGCGTATTTTTTTTCAAAAACTAGTATTTCTACCCGAATCGACTTTGATGATTAATGGAATACACTAGACGCAATGTCACTAAAGCTAGCTTAGTTTTGAGTTGTACAAAGTGTACATCTCGTTATTTATTTTAAAATAATTTAATTATAAATATTACATCTCACACGCAAATAATTACGTCTGCTTCATATTTAAGGCAAAATAGGTCGTCTATTTAAAATAAAACCTGTTTACCAGGGTTCGTAATATAAAATATTATTTTCAAATTGAATACGGAATATTCTCTGTCATGTAAAATGACAAACCACTATATAAAAGGGCAAATTCAGCCTAATTTTTTATTACTCCAAATCGTTTTTCTATCGAGATGGCACGAGGTAAGCCAGTGACTGAAGAAGTGCGGAAAATTATAATCTCCAGTAACAATAAAGGCAAATCTACGTACCAAATTGCCAAGGACCTTTCTATGCCGAGGTCTACAATCCAAACTATCATCGAGCATCATCGAAAACACGACAAAATTTCTTGTTTAAAGAAATCCGGCCGCCCACGAATTACTACTAAAGCAGAAAACAGGATTCTGAGGAAGATCATCAAGAAAAATCGTCGTGCAAGAGCTGGAGAACTTACGGTACTATGGCGTGACGCAATTAAAAAAAACATTTCAGTGGATACTTGCAAGAGAGTGATGAAGAGGATGGGCTACGGTTTTTACACTGCTAAAGAGAAACCGTTACTTACACAACGGCAGAAAACTAACAGGTTGAAATTCGCCAAAAAGTACAGAAATTGGACCGTCGATCAGTGGCGTAAAATTATATGGAGTGACGAATCTAAATTTGAAGTCACAGTAGGCGATGAACGAAGTAAAGTCATTCGCGAAAAAGGAGAGGCATTTCAAAAAGATTGTCTTAAGCGTAAGGTAAAGTTTCCAGCTTCCTTAATGATTTGGGGCTGCATGTCGGCACAGGGTGTCGGCTGTCTGCAATTTATAGATGGAACCGTCAATGCCGAAAAATACAAAAGCATCTTACAAGAGAGTTTGCTGCCGTCTATACGTAAGTTAAAGTATAAAAATGCGTATACTTTTCAACAAGATGGTGCCTCATGCCATACCGCTAAAGCAACGATGGCGTGGCTGAAAAAGAAAAAAATACCTACCATGTCGTGGCCATCCAGCAGCCCGGACTTGTCTCCCATAGAAACGTTGTGGTGGAAAATGAAGAAGAAGTTGCGAAAGGACCCGTCCAGATCAAAAGCTGATCTTAAAGAGAAACTTACCTGTGTTTGGAATGAAACAACCCCGGAAGAGTGTCGACAGCTGGTAGATACAATGCCGCTCAGAATTAAAGCCGTTTTAGATGCAAAAGGAGACGCCACCAAGTGGTAGACGTTCTAATCTGCGTCGGTAACACTAAAGACGAACTTTTTTGCATTTTAGTACAATTGGTGAAACAATGTTTTTTTTATTACCAAGGAAAGTTCGTTTTTTTTTTCATTGAATAAATAAAATACGATTTATAACTTATACTGTTTTTATATTGCTAATTCTTCCAAACACCTTCGTCCCCCAGAATTTTTAGGTTAACGTTAGTTTAGTACATTTTTTTCCTACCAGACGTACTCATTTGCATTGGGGCTCGTAGTGAGCGCTTCAGACCGCACCGTTATAGGCTTGAGCAAAATAAATACACACGCAATCTAAGATGTTCTTTTAAATTGCCTGGATTTAATATTCTACACACCTACTTATAGGTTCTTCGACTTTCACCACTTCTGTGAAATAAATCACTAATATTTATATGGTTACATTATTTAATTGTATTTACTATGGACGTTACGTGTTGTTAAACCGTATAATTATTTATTTATTTAACCTTTATTGCACAAAAGTAAAACTTATCGTACAAAAGGAGGACTTAATGCCATAAGCATTCTCTATCAGTCAACATTGGGGCAAAGCAGACAAATTGTGGTCAGTGCAACTTCATAGTATATTATGCAACTGGTGTATAAGAAGGGTATAAAAAGGCGAGTGGTGTGGGTTGCGATGTGAGCCTTGGCGAACATCGCAAGTAAAGACACCACGAGCCTTTTTATACCAGTTATACACCGTTGCGTACAATACTTTTTCTACGACTCATTTCAAATAAAAAGTAAGTATTTTTCAGACTTTTCGTGCGCCATATTTCCCCTTCGTAATTATGCAACTTACTTACGCAATTTCTTCAGTAATGCTATATAACTTCTTCATGGATTTTTAAAAGAATCAACGTACCTACACATTTTCTTCATGAACACAAAAAAAACGTTTTATTTAAGTAATATAATCATTTCGTTTTCATTTTCAATTAGGCATTTGGTGGGAAATCAAAAATATGATACTATGTTTATGGTTTTTTTTTTTAATTTGCTAGACTTGGCATCCGACCTAAACTGAATTCAAATTCGGATCGAATCTTAACTGTTTCGTTTTCATATATCCGAAAATAGATAAAACTTGTTAAACAACACAAAAAAGATGATAATTGTATGTAGTCATATTAGTAAATAATATATTATGCATTAATTGATTTATAAAAAATATAGCAAAGTTGCGTTAAGTTGACAGCACTGATTTCAATCATAAAAGTTTCACTTGAACGCACCGAAGAATGACTACTAAACATAGTATTTGTAGTAGTCAACTGTTGGTGAACCTTAATTAAATAAATAAATAAATAAAATAGTCTGTGGCACCCAACTCTGCTTTTATTTTTCATTAAAGTAGGGTAAGGAGTGTGTTTTTGGGCAATAAACTAGATAGACTTTTTACAGAATAAATAAAGTATGTATTTATGTTACAGTTCATGATTGCGTAAGGTGCGAAAAAAGTACAGGAGTAGAAAAATATAAAAACGTACATACTAAGCGTCAATATAGTTATTACATATTAATACCAATACATACATAAATAAGTAATAACCAGAGATCGGACAAATTTGCGTCATTGTTCGCAATAATGTGGACATGACTCCAAAATTAATCAATATGTTAATCAATTAATTAATTTCTTACTTGATATATAATTTGATTCCTAGTCAATAAATACAAAAGTTTGTTAAAGCACATATTTATTAAAGAAAATAATCAGTATTTTTTCCAAGTTTTCTGCATGCAGCCCATTTCCTTTTATATCAAAATTATACTTAAGTGCTGAAAAACTCCGCTCGCAATCCACTAGAAAACTTCTTCGTCAGAAATAATAATCATAGCAGGATATTTACCATGTAGTAATTGTTGGGTATTATTTCTAGTGTAAATAATCGTGTCAGTTTAAAATCGTAACTTATTTATTAAGTATAAAAAAATATTTACGAAAACGATAACCACTATCAATAACATTTTGCTAAAATTTATAAACACGTATATACTATTATCTCCGGAAATTCAAATTCTATTTCAAGAAATAATTAATTGATTAAAATTTTGATTATTTTGGAGTCACGTTCACATTATTGTGAGCAAAGACGCAAATTTGTCCGATCTCTGGTAATGACAGATATATACACATACATATACGTATTTATATACAAACGAAACTATGAATAGAAACATTAGGAATATTCGGTTCTTATTAGTATTCACATGTTTAAACGACTCACGGCAGTTTAAATTATTTTCATTTGTAACGTGGTTTAATTTCAGCTAAAAAGCTGTGTAACTATTTCAGTGTACTTAGCCTAACGTTAGACTAGTTGAATTCATTTGATTAGTTTTATTGGCCACTTGAGACGTAACGTCGACAGGCCCGGCTGGTTAGCACAAGACAGGACCGAAGGGGCTCCGATTCCAAAACCAAACCAGTCCAATCGAATTAGAGGATACTATCGGACACCGTTTGGGCCCGGGATAACACAGTAATTGCACCAATTAGTTGGAAGTACTATATTTAGTTACATGCTAAGATTCCATGTGATAAATCCACATTGAAAGGGGCCTTATGGTGGCCGGTACTTACGCCTTTATTGTCGTTGTTTGAATATTTATTGTCGTTGTTGTTTGAATCGGTGCGACGTAAGTGCCTGCTGCCATAATGTCCCTTTCAATGTGGATTATCACATTAGTATAGGTACCTATTAATAAGTCTTTGATGTAGGTATGTAAGCACCTATCTACGTTAGGCTATTGGACTTCAAATAAGTAGATATTACTTATGTCAATTGTAACTTATAACATGCACTTTGGATAATTTTGATTATTAGTGGAGTACTAGAATACTAGATAAGTACTAACCTACAGACAAAATATTTCGACGAATAGAGATGAGAGAACTTCTGACTTATTTCGTGTCGGTAATTTTAAGTGGGTAAATTGTTTTATTTTATTAAAGGAACGAATAATTTTAACTTCCAACATTTATGGACAGACTACGCATGTGACGGCGCGGAACTCGGACTCTCAGTCAAGTGTGGCAATGCTCACGCACAAGCCCCATTAACACATCCAAGCAAGTTTTTATTAGATACATTGTGGGTTACCGAGGTACACAGAGTTCAGTCGATCTGTAAAATCCCAAGATGTAGTTGAAATTTTGAACTTTATACATAAAGGCTCCCAAGCTACGGGATAATATGCTTGTTTGGGCGACTGCATGCCCACGCAGGTCCCGCTTGCCCATATGAATGCAGGCAAACACGTCCTCGCTCAACTAACCTCACTGCAACGCAAACTCTCAGAGTATTCCAGTATTGTAGCTACCTAGTTATGAATTATGTGTATCTTTTCTCCTCGGTGAAATGAAAGCCTGCACGGTGACGAGTCGAACTGTCCTCATTAACGATAATGGCGGTTGAACCGATATTCGAGATAGAACGGTTTAATTAATGCGGCAGCCACAGACCCTTTGTTATACCGAATGGTTATAACAGTTCCGCTAACAACGATTTAGTTGCATTTACTATCGGATTAATTATGTTTAATTGCGGAATCTGAACAGATTACTGTAGGTGCCTCATATACCTACTCTGTTTTTTTTAAACAAAGCACCTAGAAATAAAACTAAATAAAACAGTAATTAAAAGAGAGTCAAAACAATAGTAGATTGTATGACAAGGGTCTAAAATGAGCCATATTACCACGAGATAGTTATTTTCCCGAACGAAGTGAGGGAAAATAGTTCGAGTGGTAATATGGCTTTTAGACCAGAGTTACACATTCTACTTTTCACTTCGATTGCGAGAAAATAAATAAACAAAGGTTAACCCACCCAAAATTAACAATAAATTCCACGGCGAAGATATATAGTTTTGCAGCATGTTTTTTTTTCTATACTCCTTTGACACACAAAACATAGACACTGCGGTTCGCGCGCAACATTCACACGCGAAAAAAGCTAACTGACCTTCCATTGAGCGCTTCAAAGTGTTGCTCGAACGATTTAACCACTTTTTTAATTATTGTGAAATAGGGACTACTACAAACTTAATCTTTAGACTCTTTAGAAAAATTAATTATGTTTCCAGATTGGTCGATTTTAGTAAAGCTGTATTCTGGTTGGTTAATACCCAATACCAAATATTTTTTTAAGAGTTAAATTAGTGTTCTGTGATTGGTGGATTTAATAGGTGAAGTATTTTGATTGGTCAAATTCAAATGTTTTGTAAATCATAAATATGTAGGTATTCATATTTTCCCTAGGGGTTAAATGTACTACTTTAGCCCCGCTTGACAAGTCTAATATGACACACTTTTCGAGCATGAGAAGTGAAAAATGTATTTACTTGCCATTGTGGGCTTTGCCCGTACCTGGTCTACATCTGGCGTAGTTTACACACATTTTATTTAACAATCGTATAAATCGCACATAAAATAAAACATTATTAAAACAATACGTCATTACAAAATTAATTCGTGAAATTATGAATGAAACAGGCGTAAATTAAAAAGTCGGTTTAACTTTTAATTGATAGACTTTTTTCAACAAGCCATGGTTGTCAGCATTCAGCCAAAACAAAAATTATTTTGCGAGACATTTTATGTCACGTGGTAATTTAATTACATTTAAACATGAAAAAACAGTTATTTTTAATTTTATAATTAATTTATAATTAGATTTTTTTGTAAATAAATGTATGTTTTGGCGAAAAAAAACCAAGCGCTCATTCATCCGGCGCGGCGGTCCTGCATAATACTCTATTAATCTTAGGTTTCGCATAATACTCGTTTCCGGTCATTGGTCTACTCAATCAGACAACTTTTTGAAAACAGATTTAGATTTTTTAGTATATGATATCCCTTTAACCTGTTTAATATGCAGTTTTAATGTTTTAAATATAATAGAAGTATAGTTTTAATGCCAAATACTTTATTAAATAAATGATTTAACCGATTGAACCTAAAACTCTTCTGTTGGATGTTTGGATTGGTCCAACAGTAAATTTAAAAAAAATGGAAAAGTAAAAAGCACTAGTGCGAGAAATCAACATCTGACCTTCCAACCCAAGCGGAAACAAGACCTTATTGAAATTAGGCTTGTCAAGCGAGTGGGCAACATGACTGTTAGAAGTTCTCAAACCGCCGGAAGGACTCTAGCTTGGCTTAACGACTGCTATCATAGATAGCAGCTGGGATCAACGGCTTAACGTGCCTTTCAAAGCACGGGAGCATTCAGTTAATAACCACTCAAAGCGGTCGCCCATCCAAAAGTTGACCTGGGCCGACGTTGCTTAACGTTGCTAATTAGCACTTGAATGTGATTGAAAATAAAACCAAAAGTTCCAAATAGTAATATTTAATGTGGACAATCGGAACAGTTTTGAAAAAATACATATAAAACTGTAATTGGATACAAACTTCCGGGGTTCAGTGGGTTTTAGTTTTACCATTTTGCCCTACCAATTGACCCTCTTACTTTACCTACTTGTGACTTGCACATACAAATTATTTATTAACATTTAGAAATGTAGGTACTGAGATTTCCTTATGAATATACTTTTAATATTGTTGATTATGTAGTATGTAACTACATGATTGCGAAATTCAAACCTAGCGCTTTACTGCATTGATTATTTACAAATCAGATAGGCTTCATATTAGGTCAGTGGACATGTTGACATATTCGATAGTTATTTCAAAAATACTAATCTACATAACAACTGTACATGGTTTAATAACTTGTTTAGTGAAACTGATAAAATAAGTATTACAATACATTTAAATACCCGTCTTAGTCGTGAACAAACATCTAGATCTAGGTACATAATAACTCCTAAACAAAATTAAATGTTTAATATTTTGATATCGGTAATGCCTAAAATTCTTAGAGCATTTAAGACTGGAGATGCTTTGATATACTTATCCCTCTGTCAAAGGTATAAAAAAAAATCAGCCACGTTATTAAAAGCTACTTCATTAATCGATTATATTACGTCAGTCTCGAGATCGTTCCCGGTGTGTGATGATCTCCGTCAAAATGCCTTTATGTGCTGTTTTAAAAAACATTTTAATTCATCAAATTTACTAAAAGGTGAATTATCATTTCACTTGCACGTTTTCTTGCAAAATTTTAATTAAAATCATAAATTGAGCATCGATTACAAAGTCCATTTAAAAACATCCGTACTTGACCATTAAGCTTTGCCGCTATTTTGACACCAAACTTTACCGTATTTCAGGATACAAGGTTTAATTTCTATGAAATGTGATCCTTATTGATATTGGTCAATTTAGTCATGCGATAATTGACTTAGTGTAAACGCTCGGAGGGTCGAATTTTATTGCTCAAATTTAGTGTTTTGAATATGTGTGCGTCAGTTTTAGTAATGGGAAAATGTTTTGCAAGTGTACGTAGTTTCTTTATATGTGTGTTACCCCCAAAATATGGCGAAATATTTTGTTCGGAAAGATGGGCTGAAGGCGTCTCCTATCTTAAATGCTCTTGCCAATAAAATTCATATATCCCAAAAAAATATTAAATTACCATTATAATTATAATCTCAGTAAGTAGGTATTTCGTGTCGCAAATTAACCAGTTAAGTAAAAGTAAGAACAAGTCTTTGGCACACTAATCTTACGAATGTATTTTTTTATAAATTGTGTAATTTATTAATGGGTATCATTAAATATTTAAAGTTAATTAGCAACTAATATATATACATAAAATAAATCTGTCTACGTCTGTACACAACACATACATAAATACTTACGTGGTTTCATGTTTTCACTAGAAAATTAAAGAATATGAGCATTATGTAAAAATATAAACAATGAAATAAAATATAAACATGGGTTTAACATATATTTTGGAGAACACGTAAATTATTATATATATTTAGAATAATTATGCTATGTATAAATTGAAGCCGGTTCAAAGCTCGGTGCTCATCTCAGCCGTGGCCGAAGTTTTAGCTCCGGCCGGCGGCCCGTCCGCGCCTGGGCCCGCCTCGCTCGAAGAATTCAGTTGCTCTGCAGCCTGTTTTCATTGAAAATCGTATTACAAAACGAATAGTCAAATTATTTTAACTACTTATATTGAATCCTAGATAACTGAATATGACATAATACTGAAATAAAAATAACAGTGAGTCACGAATATTGTTATGTACAATTTTAATCACAATCACAGGGTGCCATAAAAATAAGACAACACACGGAACTTAATAGGTAAAACCAGTGTACGTCATTGAGGTTAGTCAAATTTTGTTAGTCTACATCGATACCACATTCTTAACCACTACACCACAACCGGCATGCACAAATAAAAACACAAAACCTCCGCAGGCGGGGAGGCGGACATACGAACAAACCGGGGTTGCGTGCAGCTAGGACATTCCGCTACGTGTTGCGACACAGAGGTGGGTCGGGCGCGAGCCTTACTTACTGCGTGCTTTCTATGAGAGGCTTAAGGATAATGTCGAGGGTGTTGTCGTGGCGGTGGATGCGCGCGTGCGTGCGCGCGAGGTTGGCGTTGTGGTCGCGCGCCTCGCGGGACTCGCGCGCCTCGCGCACCTCGCGCGGCCGCGGCGCGTGTCGCCGCGCCAGCGACCCGCCCTCGCCGACCAATATGTTGTTGTTGCTAGCATGTCTCTGCGTATCCCATAATCACACGAGCGTCAACGACTACCGGTGCACACCACAGCTTTATACAGTACTTGTGACATACAATTATATGAAATAAATAATTAAAGTGATCTGTGTCCCAATATAGCGAGAGGCAATATGACGCAAAACAATACACAGATAAACAAATCTTTCATTGTGCTGTTCGTCATGCGTAATGCTTTGCCATCCTGAAATATAGAAGCCCCGTAGCATAGAATAGTGTATATATATGATATTTTGAAGTAAATAGTAGTAAATATTGATATCCAAATCTTATATATGCGTCAGTGAATTAGACTATTCAACTCAAGTCTACTATAAAATGCGAGTAGGTACACTTATGTCTCGAATTTAGGTTAAGTACTCATTAAACACCCTGATATTAAACTTAGTCCTTCCGTTGCAAGTTTGATTTGAAAGAAACGGTGGTTTACTAGAAACAATTGAAAAACGTTCTAAATGCCTAAATATTTATAAATCTCATTGCCAAACATTGACACATGTGTACACGGTTAGCCTCGTCAGCGACCAAGGAACAGGAGCCGCGGATTAATCAGGCGGCCCTTGTAAGCTTCTTTGTAATTTATTGTACTTCACAGGGTTGTTTTTTAAATCGCTGATGCAATTAAAATACAAATCTTGAGGGTTTTTAAGACCCTATCTGTAATTTAATAAATACCGGGTTTGTTATTGATGTTCGTCATTATTTATTTTCCGCAATTAAATGTTTTTGTTTGTTATTTGCACAGTCGTTACTGGTGCATGTCTTACTTTTCCTCGGAAAATTCCTATGATTTTTACCCTCGTCTAAATAACATATTCTGCCAATTGCCTTTAGTAATCGGTCCATCCAAAATACCCTCAATGTCAAAAACCAAACCGTTTGGCCGACTGTGGCTTACTTTTGTAACTACCCTGGGCGGAAACTAATTTACCATTAGGTACGCCGGTACCAATCACAATATCTGTGTACCTCTCCGAAATGAGGCGCCTGTACAATCGTACGCAGAGCCCCGCAATGACGTCACGCGATGAGGTGCACACTGCACAGATATGATGACCGGGTCTAGTAGTCAAGGGCCGCCAGATCGCAGAAGTTCGGTTAGAAAGCGAAGCGCCCACTCACGAAGAGAGAAAAGCCCGTGTCCGCGGGATGGGGGTAGTAGCGGGGGAGCAGGTCGCGCGGGCGGCGCGAGGTGGCGCTGTCGCTGGCCACGGACAGCAGCGAGCGCTGCGAGCCGGTCGCCGAGCGCAGGCGAGGTGCCGCCGGCGGCCGCCGCGCCACCGCCGCGCCGCCCGCGCCGTCTGCCACGCGCCACTGCCTACTCACTGGCGCCGTCGACACGGGTGCCCCGCACTTCGCACTGTCGCTCGACCTGCGCAAAACAATATGTAGCCTGTAAGAAAACTGTAGCTTTTATTTAATTTAAATGGGATTGCTCTTGGCCAACATCTAGCCAGGGGGCAAAGGTGAGGCCGACAGTGAAGCGAGCTCACCCAGAAGATGCCTAATATTCACTCGTGCCTTAAAAAGGTCTTGCTTGATTAAATATGGTTCAGTTCATGAAGAAGCGCCCCAACAATTGGTACCCAGACAGGATCTACTTGCTCGAGTATAAATGGGCGTACAGTCGAGTGCAAAAATATGAATGCATGCAAGGTACTCAAAAATATGTCGCATGGATCTTATGTCGGCGCATTAAGGTTTCGATACATATTTATGGGAGGATTCATTCGATACATGTTTTTACACTTGACTATACCTACTATGAATTCTGGTAGTTAAAATTTAAGCAGTATACCCACTTAAATTATATATCACCTAAGAACCCCTTACTGCGATTTTAAATGAAATTGCCGCTAACTCAATAGTTTCGCTGCCAAGTTTTCGTCGCACTACGCAATTTCCTCTACATACGAGGAAACGTATGGTATCGGCTACGCGTCCACGAGCAGGGCGCCCGCTAATCGGGTTCACAGCAGGAACCCGAGTAGCGGGCGCCCTGAATGTAATAAATCCATACGTATGGGCGGTCACTCTTCATATTTTTTTAATTTTTTCCTATCCTGCAGAGCTGGGCAATCTGTTTTTATATTAAACAATAATCCCATTTGCTGTCAGATGTCACTCATCAGATACATTTTTAATGTTAAGGAAGCATCCAATGATGCTTCTCTCATTTCTTGTCTGCGAATCTCGTCGCCAGGTCCACTACGCTATTTCTTTTCAGTCGGGAGAATTGCAGTCGCATTCTTCATAATAACAAAATCAAAGATATTGGACACCAAAAGTAGTTCGGGGCATTTGTGGTTAGGTTAGGTTGAGTATGTTTCGTTTACCTAACTTTTCGTTATGATGCAAGTGGTTCTAGCGTTCATAAGAACTTTACCTATCTACTACTAACACAAAGCCAGTCAGCGCGTCTTAAACATCATTATGACCCCCCTCCCCCCGTCCTCTCCCGGCGAAAAAAATAAACAATAGCATTACATGTGCCCGGAGATATCCGTCACCGAGAAATTATGGCTTAAGAAATAAATTCAGAAGATTAAAATTCGCCTACAATAGGGAAGATCGTGTGTGCAAATGTAAAAATCATGTTTTCAAACCTTAGCCTAGCCTTACCCTAAAAATGTATTAAATTATATTAATGTATATATTATACCCTATATCACTCCCACATCAGAGCGTAAGTAATTTCAGGATACTTCAAACTTAAAATCGATCAAGTGGTCTAAGCAATACGTCACTCGAGAAACATGGCCCTCCAGAGAGCATAATCCAATAAGAGCAAAAAAATACATGAACAGTCGAACAGTTTCGCCGACAGGGATTAAAATCGTTTTTGCTTCCTGTCAGCAGGGTAGAAATGAAAGATTTTTAAAAAGTCTAGAAAACAACCGACAAAACGGGTTAGGTAAGTCCCTTTTTATAATAGGAGAAGCGAAAAAATATCGTCAACATCACTTACATCAATACTTGACACCATTGTTCATTAAAAAACAACATACGACTACATAGATACTACAATGCTCTGAATAACGACATGAAAACGCTGTAAATCTGCCAAATCCCCGCAACTCTGCATTTCAGATGTTCAACAAGCTATTCGTTTCGCACAGTATTTAAAACGCATTGAATGACACGTGATCGGATCAGTCGATCGCATCATTTAGCGCCTTTC
Organism: Epiblema foenella; assembly: GCA_963556455.1. Lineage (NCBI taxonomy): Eukaryota > Metazoa > Arthropoda > Insecta > Lepidoptera > Tortricidae > Epiblema > Epiblema foenella. The sequence goes on from OY747102.1 coordinate 16,318,602, forward strand.
AGCTTTCAGTGCAACAAATTTGTTCGCATTTGCGAAAGTGCACTTTGTGTGCAAAGAGAAAATTGGTTATAGATCAAAATCGACAAAAAATCAGGCGTCTTTCTATTAGACAATACAATACAACAGTTTAGGTAAGGACTTAATGTCTAACCCCCTTATTCATAAACGTCTATCAAACCTATATTAGTTAAGTTTTATAAATAAGGGTGATAGACACCAACCTATTGTAATGAAATCTATGTTTTTTTTTATTTACAAATATAAGTTAACAACATAACAGCTTATGCCATGGCGTTGATAAACTAAAATATGCCACTGTGTTTGTAATTCTATTCCTATGTTTACCTTTTTGCAACAAAATGTGAATAATTCCTTATAACCAAAAACCGACACTAATAATTTCTAACCTTTTAGATAATCTTTATTTACCATCCCCCAACGACATATGAAAAAAACCTAATATCAAAACCTATTTTTGTTATCGACTGGCATATTTCCATACATTCCGACATCGCGTGCGATGTCACGCCCGTTTACCTATACGCGTGTGCGTGAATACGGCCTTACTAATACTAATAAGCGTTTTGACCCTTATGAACATTTTATATAGTGATTAAAAGATGAAATAAATTGCTTGTTCACCTTTCGGAAGAATAGGCGTAATCCTGATCGGCCCCCAGGCCCGAGTCCGTGTGTTCGTGGGAGACTCGCGCGCTCCCTGATATCAATTCCCCGCTTGAGCTGTTGCTATTGCTATTTGTCACTGGGCTGTAAGGGTTGTTGTTGTTCGAGACAGGCGTCACGTTGCCTTTATATCCGTTGTTTGTTAAGAAATCATCTCCGTTCCGGCCGGCGGTCTCGTCGTAACTCGGGTATACACGCCTGAAAACATTTGTTATGTTATATAAGCCAGGCTCACCGCATAAATCTGTTTTGCGGTTTTCCAAGTTCGTACCTTCCGTATTTCTCGACGGTTCGGTGCGTGCTGAGGGTGCTTGAGCTCGATCGGAGGGATCCCTGGTTATGGTTGTCATGGGCGCTCTTGCTGTGAGTTAAGGAACTCTTCTCTCGCCTCGCTAATGATCCGTGTTCCGTCCTTAAAATAAGTTTATTATTGTAGAGTTTGTCATTGCAATGAACAGTGAGTGTAAATTGTTATTACACTTTATCAAGTATCAAATGTTGCGTGACAATTGATATAGTGTTTAGGTATTATTAGAGTATCGTTACGCTGTTATTGTGTTTAATTCCAGTTTTAGAAGCATCATTCTTGTAAGTAATTAGGTACAAAATCTCACTAGTTTATGTACGTATACCTATGTGTCGAGGTATCATAGCGAATCGAGTAGGTAAGTTAGTACGAGTACCTACCTCATTTGATATGCTCTAACCTAGTAGTTAGTCATAAAAATTGAAAGTTATTAAACAGCACTGCTGAGATCTCGATTGGATTTTATGTGTATAACGCCATTTTATCAGATTTATGTTTACTACGCGTTTTTGTTACCTCACTGTTGGTATAGTGATTGGATAAACCGGTCGATAGATTCTAGATCAGAGTGCCTATTTGTGTACCCACTATAAAACTGTACCTATTTTTATTGCAGTTGATTATACATCGGTATACTTACTATATGAGATTGGGATGAGTGGCGTACTCAAAGAGAAACGATGCTTAGTAGATGATTACAGGCTAAAAATAATGATGATGAAGAAGATTATGATGATAAGATACTTACTGCCTGTGCCGGGAGGAGGTCCGTAGTTTGGTTTGCCGCGCGTGGCTGGTCTGCACCACGGTGTAGGGGATCTCCTTCAGTTGTTCTTCCGTCATACCCGCTGTGTCAACCAACGAAAACTCTAGGTGCTGCTTTAACTCCGTAGGCAACCATTTCTTATCGTTTGGGGATCCAGACCTAGATCTAACATAATAAATTTAAATTAATGACATAACAAAACATCACTTAGTATTCCCGAATCGTAAGCAGGACATATGAAATTGAATTTTCAGTGCGAATACTAGCAATTATAGGTTTAAAGATAGTGAAAATGTGTGAGCTTATAGGTTACAGATCGCTGACAACACATTTCAACACACGGGAATAAAGGGAGGAACTATTCTAACCTGACACCACACAGGGGTTAATTTTAATCATTATCCATAGTATCCATACTAATATTATAAATGCGAAAATGTTTCTGTCTGTCTACCTGTCTGTCTGTTATCTCTTCACGCTTAAACCGCTGAACCGATTTAGATAGATTTTGGTATATAGATGTTTGTGTCCCGGCATGCCCTCTCATCTCCTACAACGAATAAATAATACCAAAAAACACCTCATAGTTGGCGTTACAGGTATCGTGTGAAACATCTCAGACCGTAATCTTGAGGATTTAGTCATTTTTACACCTTAATAAATTAAACATAGCCTATTTTTGTCACAAACATTATTCTACATGCAAAAATAAGGTATAATTTTGAATATTACTAAATTTAATAAAATTTTCAATATATGAGCTTCCAAGCTTGCTACGTATTGTTGAGTACTATCACTAGATGGTGCTGCACCTCTGAGATATGCGCGGGTCATCGCCCCGGCCGGATATGTTAGGTACATAAAAATAATAGATGAATTTGGTTTTTACGTAGGTGTTTTTCGTCATTGTCGTCTCATTAAATAGTATCAAAGGAGACGACGATCGGAGTCAACATTTGTAAAAAGTGTATACTGATATGATATCTGATATGAAATTTATAGTACCTATTTAATTTACCTACATTTAACGAACACTATAAGAATATTTATTAAAATGACTTTTAATAGAAGTTTGTCACAACTACCTACTTGTTACAGTAGAATAATATTGAAAGCCGAGCCCGTCTCAGCAAACAATGAATAAGCCTGTGCCTTCTCAAAAGTCAAACGTAAGATTTCAACGTTTCGAAGTAAATACTAAATACAAACGTCTGGGATCTAGATTTGAATTTGACTTCGTTTAAAAAACTCTATGCTCACAGGCTGCGGGGTAAGTAATCAAATATACCTGCGTATCTGGATTCTAAAATAACTGACTAGCAGGAAAAAACTTTCTCAATTTCGTGTAATGGTTGGTTACGATCAAAGTTTTCCGCTAAGTCACTATTCGTAACTATAAAGATATAAGATACCATATAAGATGTACAGATATGTCTGATAACAAGGCAGCCATCAGAAAAGTTTACCGGTGCTTCCTGTGCCTCCTGTGTTTGTGCGACGATCTGTGTGTTCCAGTTTCTGGTTCCATTTGTGAACGTCGAACGTTTGCAACCTACAAATTGAATATTTTTAAATTAAAATGTAAATTTCCATTTTATTGCAGTTCTATATCCGCTTCTAGACGTTCTTAATCCTCACGATTTGAATAATGCAAGCGCAGTATCTGCAATTTGATGGTTATGTTTACTATCGGTACTTACTTGAACGCCGCTGCCGGCAGTCGTCTGTCTCAGTACCTCCTTCCACTGCGACTCGGATTCCACCAGCTCATATTCTCTGAAACAAAAGTATGTTTTACGGTTTCTCGCAATTAATATTTAACGCCATTATTGACATAATATTGGATAATGTAGTATTTAATTTCTGTCTCGACTTATTAGCCTTAATCCCAATTTAGAGTTATGCTTGCCGGTATTTTCCACTACTAAGTCAGTAAGACTTAGGTACTACTATGACTACTTAAGATACTAAGGTCGCCTTTATGAACAAGCATTGCGAGTGTTGTCCCATTCGGGGACACTCCCAAAAATAAAATATGGCGAAGTATTGGAACATTTACACAAGCCCTCACGCGATGTCTCTGCTCGTCGCTGCACGGATCGCCTGTTCATAAACGACGTTTCAACGGCTACTATAGCGATGTGAATGGTAAGGACTCTGACTTGGTATCAGGCTGCGAATCGTCTCGCTCGGAGCCGGACTCGTGCTTGTGTCGCGAGCGGTGCCGCCGATGCCGGCGTCCCGAGCGCCCGGAGCCGCGGGACATCTCGCTCTCTGCGTCCGACTGCTGTCTTCGGGACCGGTGCTTATGTCTGAGGAATAAAGAGACAGTTAACAATCTGGTCTAATAAAAAGATTCCAATTAGGAAGTTTATTTCGTTAATTAAATTTATTATAAGTAAACTGCTCACCGTAAAATATTGTTAGAGATTTATTAAAGGTCGGCGAATTTTATGCCTATTCAGTCCGTTAAAGCGTTTATTTCCAGTAGTCCCGTGGTGGAACTAGTGAGATTATTTTTCCCAATAGTTCCATTCCCAATGTTCGGTTCTGGCGCTTCACCGGTCGCTGCCACGGCGCGCTCGCTTCGTTCGCTCGCTATAGGGTCGCAATTCTACTAACACTTCACTTCGCTTAGCTCGTCGTCGTTCCTAACTACCCTCGACGGAGGAGCTTCTTCCACGGGACTACTGGGAATGAACTTGTTAATGTTATAACGAAAATAAATTAACTTTCAAAGACAACAACTGGTCATCTTACCTTCGGTTGGAACGTGAGTCGTTGGAGCTCTGTGAGTCGACGGAGGCGGAGCGGTGTCGCGGCGCGGGCGGCGGGCGCGTGGCGCTCGGCGAGGCGGAGTACAGCCCGCGCCGCGCCGGCGCCGAGCGCGTTGAGCGTGGCGACCCCGGCGCCGGCGCCGGCTCCATGCCTGCTCCATCGCTGATCATACTGCAGGAAATGTTACGTTACCAATCACCATTATCGTCACAGTCATTATCATCATCATAGTGTTAAATACAGCAAAGTCCACCATTAGGCGAAATTGTTTGACATGTCAAAATGCACACATGTTGCTACGGTATGGCCAGTGGTGTACGTATCGATATTATTTAAGGACTAAGCTTCATATTTAAATACCACTTTTGTTCCGCTTAATGAGCCTTTATGCATATCTCACAAATTTGGTACAACATTGGAATAAGTTTAGTAATACAAGTTTATGCTTATCGATATGCTTTTGTCGATATATATCGTCACTATTGTATTTTTTAATCCTGGCAACATCTTATCTGTCAGTTTACTTCGCCTTATTGTGGATTTTAGCTTTAGATTATAAATTTCCTGACGAGGCGAGACAACATGTATGTGACAGACATCTTGGTCCAAAAAATTTTTTTTAAACTCGTACGTCCCGAATTGCTTGTTACTTTTTGAAACTTACGAAGTAACACTACACACTACTCAATATGTCAACCTCCGTTCCCTGCCACCCAAATGGATTCGGTAGGTAAATGCTAACATTGCAAACGACTCAGTCGTTCGTCAAGGAAAGTTTACCTGCGTGGAATCAGAGTTACAGAAAGGGATGTTGGTATCTTCATCCTTAATTACTAACCAATATCCAACTTATCTACAAGGCACCACAAGGCTACCATCTCAGAAAATATATAGAATTAACAAAATGTTCGCAATTATATTACGTTTACGGGCGTTTGTGTGTGTTCGTTAAAAAAAGTTTACGGAAACAAAATCTTTTAAGATGACCAGGAAAACTTATTAAAATTGCTTCAATCAATCACGTCATTATATTTCCAATAAACCCGCGTAACAATAAATTCGATCAAATCGACATCTATCTGGAGTAATTGACACTCACGAAATGGGTCGGTGTATTGAGGTAGGTTGTTTAATTTCCGGGGGACAGTCTTTTATTCTCAAGTCTTCTAGTTTGGGAACTGAAAGAAAAAATACAATTTAGTTATTTCAGTTAAACGAAAATATTTCATTTTACAAACAGATATTACGAGAATAAAAGAAATATTTTTTAAATATTTCATCGTTCGCAAGCGACGAGCGTCTCGTTTACTACTAGCGTACATGTCTCTTTAATTTCAAGATGTAAAAGCGGTGGGCGTGATTTAATTGGTTTTACCGTCGTGCATGGAGGTATGGGCAGGCCGCGCGATCCGCCGCGACGGCGTGCGCGTGAACGCAGGTGGCGGTCGCGGCCGGGCTCCTCTCCCACTAACAAAACAAATAATAGTATATTACTACAAACGCCGGAATGTAAGGGGTTGCCGGCCGAGTACATATACGTATATATTACCTAGCCGCGATTAGAATAGTATTAGAGGTGACAGTTTTTTTTCATATACTTATTATCAAAGTGTATATGAAATTACAGCTATTTCCAGTGTAAACTAATTCCGGTCTTGTAATATGCGATTTTCACGCCGAGGTATGTATATTGCTTTTCTCAAAGGTGTGCATGTTTCTGAACAAACGTTAGGATTGACCTATGAAACGATAGTACACTTGTCAATCCTGCCAATTGTGACAATCAAAATTTAAAAACCTCTTCAAATTTTCCTTTCTGGGTAGGTATTATTGTCGATACTCATTTTAAATATCAAAATCAACAACGGACAATAAATTCAATAAGATTTTTATTTTAATACAGAATGAACATTTTTCAGTTTTGTTTCCTAAATTATTAAAAAATTACATTCGCGGTTTGAGTAGACATTTTTACCGCTAATATTTAAATGAATTTTAAATGTGTATTTCTGTAAAAAGTTAAATTTGCAATTGAAAATTATTGGAATTTGTTAATAATGTGCAATTTGATATGTTCATGTCGATGTTATATAAATAAAACTGTAAAATATAGTTAAAATCGTTTTTTTTATTTTTTTAAAAGCGTAGTGTCCAAGTAGTGTCAGAATGTCGTAACGAACGAAAAAGCAAATATTGCTTATAGTTTTTTTATGGCTGAACGCCGTGATGCTGTGTCACAAATAAATGTGGAATGCTATACCTAGTCGAATGGAAATTTAAAAAGACCATCTTGCTGGCCTCCAATTTTGTATGAAATTCCATTAAAGACCTCTCGTCTAGCCGCACCTGAAACGTGATACTTCGCAGCCTATTTTATAAGGAATATAAAATCAATCAATATTAATTTCATTGCATGTTATTTGTTCGTGTTATGTCGTGCTGAAAACAATTAGTAACATTTAGTAACAGAGTTAGTGAGCATTTAGTAACTGTCACGCTCAGTCTGAATAAAATATTCACTTAACGTTCTTAAGTATTCATTATCATTATTAAAAATTTCCTTTTGTGATTTGATCTTGTTTCTCCAGCAAGGTCTGTCACGTTTCTAACTCCACAAGTCACGTTTTGAGGAAAACGTATGTTCACAAAATAAGGTTTCTTTAAGTATTTTGTGTGTAGCAACAGATTATTGCTCAATAAGTTATATACAATAATTGGGTAGATATAACACCATAAATTTAAAACAAGAGGTGACAATCGGCTACAAATGATAGTTCACCCGGAAAGAAGGTGCAAAAACTAAGGGACGAGAAACTTATTAAAAAGTTCAATGAAGAATTTTTAACAACTATCAGACTGATCAGAAAGAAAGCTTGAATCAGTAACTAGGGCACTTTTTAACGGAAGCCTGTTCCTTGCGTAACTTTTCAGTTTCAGTCATAATATTTAGCTATTGGATGTATAATTTACTATCTAACTTAGGTACCTACTTATTTTCGGCGGTTTATATAGTAGTGCAAGTTTTGTTAACTGAATAACTTGAATGCAAGTTCTCACATTCGTTTTTTGAAATGAAAATATAATTTCTGGCTGGCTAGACATAAAGAGGACCCAATACATTGCTCGTGAGAATTCAATAACGACCTCTTACCTATTCCTTAGTCGAGTTCCTAACGCGAAGATGTCAGCTGAGGCTGGCGAGGTCTGTTGGAGGCGGAAGAAGGCGTGGTGGTCGGAGCAGCAGCGCCAGAGGTGCCGGCACGCTGACCGCGTCGGGGACTCGAAGCCGTACGTTGACGTCTCATTCTGAGTAACAAAAATTCAAAAGTCCAATGAACAAATAAATAAATAATTAACCCTTTGAACGCCATTCATGTACGGAATTGATATCTACACGCCAATTCAGTTTCCATAAAATACTGAAGTGAATATGAATTGACTTTGATATAACGTACGTCATAACGCCTATAGTCGGTTTAGGTGTTCTGGGCATTGAAAGGGTTAATGTTATTGATATTTTTATGATTCACTGTAATAAAATCTAGTTAGAATGAGTATTTTCTTAGGTATTCTAAGTGTAATTTGTTTTAAGATTGATTGGATTGTATGACTGCTCAATCGTCCGTCTATCCGTTTACACATGTGTCCTATATCAATTCAAACTTGGTTGCAGACGTGATTGTATTACTATAAAAAAAATTGTTCATACGTGATATTTTAAATAAATGTTGTACATACCAATTCTATCACAACACAAACTACTCGTTGCTTTTTGTATTAATAGAATAGGAGAGATCTTTACGGAGTGACATTTAAATGGGCCAATATCCAGCAACAAGCCGGCAGGGCGCGGGCGGGCGCTCGCGGTTATCAGCCGCCCCACAGCGCTGTAAATACTCCGCTCAGTCCTCTGACTTATCTATAATTGCCTTCCTACGAATGTCTTTCAAGGAAGCCTTACAAGGTGGACGTCTTGCACCACTTCACTATTCACTGCGCGATCACGAGATAGCCGCCGACCGGAAACGGGGTCAAGACTTCCAGAAAATTGTTTATTTCGTTCTCAATTAGTGAAGTTTCCACCGGATTTTTCGCTTCGATTGGCGAAGGCGGAAAATGTTCGTATTCGTTGATTAAAGATGAGCGCTTACATTTTTATCCGCTACGCGGAGCATGAAGTACCGCCCCTTGTAATACAGCTTGGAGACGCGCGGCCAGTAGTAGTTGGCGACGGTGTGTTTTCCTTTCAGCAGCAGCAGCCCGCTGGGCGCTAGGCCGAGGAAATATTCTACGCTGTCTTCGCCCTGTCGAACGTAATTAATTACATCTCGTGCTCATAACATCACAATAATGATAAAGATCATAACAAGCATTTGTCATCATATGGTACACGACTAGATAATTTATTGTCCCATAAATAGTTAGCAATATCTAAGTATATAAATAAGAAGAAACTGTATTCTAGAGATTCCAAATTTGGCACGTAGGTTACTTATAAGGTCTAGGGGTGCACTAAGAAAGGATTTTTCAAAATTCACCCCCTAAGGGGGTGAAACTAGGGTCCAAATTTTGTGTGAGAACACAAGATTAGTTAAGACTCATTGATTCTAAATGTTAGACTATTTGGTCCTAACGATAAATAAGCGACGTGTTTCAACCTTTACCCCTAAAAGGGGGAAATGTGGTGACCAAGTCTGAAAATCAACATGGGTATTGTTTCTATAGTTTATCGGGTTGATGATTCGTCATCAACAACAACGATTTTAAAATCCAACGTGGCGGACGTGAAATACCATCACCCCTGTTTGGGTGCGATGGGGTTGAAATGTCTAATCTCTTTATGGTTTTTTGGGCCGTTCATTACGAAAAAGGCATCGATTTTGAAATTTAATATTGTTTGTATGAAAATTCTTGAAAGTATGTTTACCAATTTGCAATTCAATCGGTCCAGTCCTTTCGGAGCAAATCGGTTGTCACAGACGGACTGACAGACAGCCACACATGATCCTATAAGGGTTCCGTTTTTGCTTTTGAGGTATGAAACTTTTTTTTTTAAACCTGACTGTAGCTTTTTAGGCCGGACCCAATAAAGCGATATGAGTGTGTGGTTGGAGAGTAGCCTGGGAAAAATCCAGGGGAAACCTCCGAAACGACCACGCGGGCGGTTTAAACACTGGAATACTCTACGAGTTTATGCTTCAGTGAGATTAGTTGAGCTGAGCGGCTTCAACCAGATCTGAGGTGTGAGTGGAATCGTACTGGGAGTTTTGTCGCTGGTTCACTGAACCTAGCCTAGCTAAGAAGAGTCCAACAAGAAACTCAGTTAGGCCCGACCTGGGTCGGACTAACTCTACCCGGTATGCGGCGGTACGGGGACGAATAGGGACTATATATGTCTGTGTTGCGGCGATCGCGCGGTGGACGTCCCCGCCGGCGGGAATGCCTACGTGCGTGTACGCGTCGTGTCTGAGTTGGACGCCGTAAGCGCAGCGTTCCGTCTTCCGACGGACGCTGTGATTACGTCATCTGGGTCCGTGAGTGTCTCGCACGCTGGACCATGCGGCCCCTAATCCATGATCGCCGAGTTACGACAGAGGGGGAGGAATGGGAACACAGTCGACAGCACTCCTAACTAACGGATTCCTATGAGGAATGGGAACGTTGTCAAAATGACGTATGGAACGAGACCCGCGTTAACCTAATATATTTTTAATTTGTATTTGGTGCCATCTCGATCGTCGTCAATCGGTAGGAGTCAACCTAGGCGAATGCGTGTGGCGCGGCGGGACGAGAGGAGTAGTCATCGGGAAACTTTCTCCATCCGTAATAAATACAATTCAAGGTGCTGCACGAAGTTGGTTGCTTGCTTTTTTGGAGAGCCGATTACGAATACAAGATGACGGACATTTACTTTTCTTAAAAATCGGTATGGGTGTCATCTTTGTAGTTCCTCGGTGTGCAGATTACGAAAATGACACGCATCTTCTAATCAAAGATGGCGGAGATCATTTTCATAAAATCGATAGGCGCGTCATCTTCTGGGTTTCTCGGGGTGCCGATTACGAAAATGACATGCATTTTCAAATCCAAGGCGGGTGTTTTTTTAATCGATATGGGTGTCATATTTTTGGTTCCTGGGAGTGCCGATTACAAAAATGACATTCATTTTTAAATCCAAGATGGCGGAAATTTATATTTCTACAAAATCGATATGGGCGTCATGTTCGATTTTCCTTGGGATGCCGATTACGAAAATGACATGTATTTTCAAATCCAAGATGGCGAACATTTATTTTCTTAAAAATTGATATGGGTGTCATCTTCGAGGTTCCTCGGGGAGCTGGGCTTATACTCCGCACTTCGAAATTCGAATTTCGTATCGTGCCGTCCCTTTAACTCTTATCTTATACACTATATGAGTGAAAAAGACGACATCAGACGAAGTTCGGATTTCGAATTTCGGAGTAGCCCCTCAGATTACAAAAATGACATCAAATTCCAAATCCAAGATGGCGTTTATTTTTCTTAAAAATCGATATGGGTGTTATCATTGTTGTTCCTCGTGGTGCCGAGTACGAAAAAAAATCCATACGTACATAAAAACATACGGGTGAAACTTTCTTTTTTGTTGCCCTTTTTTTTGTTTTTTGTGTTTATAAAATTACGCATATATTACGCGGGCGAAGCCGCGGGCAAAAGCTAGTATATTTATATATATCACAAACATAACGGCAAGTTAAATGAAGCATAATATACCAGTTTTCCTGCTGCGCTCTTTGTTTTTGTTCGTAGTTTTTATAAATGAAACATTTTATTGAATAATTTACCCAGAGATTTGAAACTGTTTTGCAGGCTAGTGAAAAGCCTAGTAAAAAATTAATAGAAACTAGATTTTAACTCTGTACAAAAAATCAGCGTTCGGAATTCGTACTAATTAATAATAGAAACGGGCATTCATAAATAAAGTACATATTTGTATGTTTTACTTACCAAAACTGGGTGTAAATCGACACCATACATGTCGAGCCATTTCACTTTATCCAGGTAACTAAGTTCAGCCTGCGCCGGAGAAATGCCGCTGTAACAAATAACGCAATTTAGTCGGAAGGGATAACTGAAACAAAAGAATAATAAAGAGTGGGAGTGAATTAGTATAAATTGTGGCATTATTCTGGAAAGTGTAACAATGAATAATCAGTTGCTTGTGGCGGTCGCGCCCGTCGCTGCCGCCCGCACTTGGTGCTAAGTACACGTAATTTGCATATAATTGCGGCTTTGTGACGCGCCCTCGGCCGCAGACTGCATCTTTGTACGGTTAAAAATTCATTCAATTAAGCGAGAAGCGCGACGAAGTTTAATTTCCGGCGCGGGCGGGGACTCTTCCGGCGTGAAACTGCTCCCTCTGAAATCTTAATTCCTCGAAACTTACTTTCTTCAAATGCAGCCAACTTGCTACTACTCTCTTTACCATGATCTTTAGTATACAACTTTCTGTATACGCGTCTTTTTGTTCCAAGCTGCTTTTTAAGTTAGCATTGTTTGTGAGACGCATGCATGTCTGAAAAACTTCAGGTGACGATTTTCCGTTGTGTCTTAGCTTGCATATCTAATTCTGAGGGACGCCTGGAAGTTTTCTCCTATATCTGAATGAAACTTAGTCATCAGTAGCAGGTCAGTAACCTTAGAGTTTCATACATTTGGATCCACCCCTATAGTAAAACTCTATCATACCTACCTTTCTTTACACAGTGGAAAACTCTGTTTATAAACGTAACTCTCTCAGTTTTTCTACCAACAACCTCGACAAACGTTCTTTGTCTCTGTTACCTATATAAGTAGATTGTATGACAAGGGTCTAAAATGAGCAATATCACCAGGGGTAATAGTACATTTAGACCAGAGTTATATACTCTACTTTTGACTTCGATTGAGAGAAAATAAATAAAGAAAGGTCATCCACCCAAAATTAACAATAAATTCCACGGCGAACATATGTATAATTTGGCGGCATGTTATATTTCTAAACTGCTTTGACACATAAAACATAGACACTGCGGTTCAAAGCAGTGCTCAAAAGATTTAATCACTTTTTTAATTATGGTGCAATAAGTACTACTACAAACTTAATCTTTAGAGAAATGTTTTCCTGACTGGTCGATTTTAGTAACACTACTTATATTCTGGTTGGTTGATACCCAATACGATTTTTTTAAAAGTTATATTAGTGTTCTGTGATTGGTGGGTTTAATAGGGGAAGTATTTTGTAAGTAGATTGGTCAAATTAAAATGTTTTGTAAATCATATATAAGTATATTCATATTTTTCCTATGGACTAAAAGTAGGGGTAAATTTACTTTCGAGATATTTTTGCATCAAATATTTGTAGTTGTGTACGGTTAGCACATAAAGAAATAAACCAATACTTTTATACATATTTTTTTAATAATTTTTATAGTCAGGTACATCAATGGAACTAATAATATTAAATAATATTTTAAAAAGTGAATAATATAAATATTAAACATAACATTTAATTCTAATATTCTTCAACTCCAGACATTTCGCACTCATTCTCATCCTCACTTTCATCCGAATAATAATTTGTTTTGAGCCTGTACTCCGAACTTCGTGTCGTGCCGTCTCTTTCACTGTCGTGTACACTATGTGAGTGAAAGGGACGGCATGATACAAAGTTCAGATTTGGAAGTTCGGAGTAGCCCTTCTGATATTATATTTAAAGCCGCAACCGTGCCTTGGATTTTTTTTCCTCTTTAATAGCATGTAGACAAACATATTTTTCTGACTGTAGAATGAACTTTAAATTTCAATTTTTGATTCCCTGTAAATATATAAATACTACTGCAAATGCAAAAACGTCTCGAAAGTAATTTACCTGTACTACTTTAGCCTCGCTTGACAAGTCTAATATGAAAAAAAATATGAAAACCATTATTATCTCAGACGCACCGCTTCAGTCCTGTGTTTGCTACGAAAAATGGCGTCGGAAATTCCATAGCTGGTAGTTGCATCAGCATCCCGATTGCTGTGGATATACAGTGGACGTTTTGCCTTCAAACGGATCCGTTTCATGCGATACGTCCGCTGCGTGCGATGCGGGTTGTGAAAACTTACCTTTAATAAACGGCCTGTAGTGCTGTTTAATGCCAAGAGTATAACATAATAATTTATGTTTTGGTTAGTGTTAGGCTATGTACTTACTTCTTGAATTGGATGGGCGGAATATATAGGTATGCGGTATTTTCTACTCATGAGATCTTATTGTTCCGTCTAGTCTAGCCACTGGTCAGTTTACTGTCACATATGCGCAGTATATTAGTACTTAATATATTGCGCAGAAGTGGCGCGATATGGCTGAGATACTGCGTTCGTAATCGCCCTACTTTTCCATATCACGCGACAATTAAATATAACCGCGCACGGGCAGTATAGAATCTTTACTGATCTGACAGTTTACAAATACTGCACCGAAAAATTCTTTAGGCAGCCTTAGGTTCGGTTTTATAAAGATCTGTTAGACCTTATCCGTAAGTTAGGTCAAAAACGTACTAAGTTACCAAATATAGATCCGACATTTGGTTTAACGGACCCGTATAGAAGTCGGGTTTAGTGTACTCACGTGAGCGTGCGGTGGATGTCGGCGGCGCGCGCCTCCAGTTCGGGTGTCTGGTGCGCGAGCAGACGGAACTCCGACACGTAACCGGACACGTGTCGTCGGGGGTCGAAGTCGCCCAACTCCGCTACACAAACAAAGATAATGAGTTTATTATTATATTATATACATGAATTGGTGACTGACATCGATGGCATTAATATTTCGATGTTAACTTCCTTTAATCATGAATTCTTTTGCAAGAATCACTTTTTATTAATAGACCAAGAAAATTAGCGAAACCTGGACATAATTAATAACCGTAATTTCTTTTTCTATGATATAAAGTATTGTTAGTTACAGTAAAAATAAAAAGTATTAAACATTTTAAAGCTCCGCGTCAATGTTAAAAAAAAAATTAAATTTTAAACACATTTTACTTTCATAAGTACAGCATAATAAATAACTTCGTAGAAGTACCTCTATTATGATATGACGCTTGCATTCCAGTTAAATAAATCAAAATTAAACTAATTAATCAATCGGAACTATCTTTAATAAAGAAAATTCGGTAAGTTACACATTTTCTGGCTTATCTTATCAGAAATTATAGATAACTGTAATTCAACAATTTATTCTGAATAGTATATTATGAGTGTTGATAAATTATTAAAAATTAAACAAATTCTCTTTGCGGATCTCTAAAGTTACAAATATTGGTAATTTTTGGAAAACGAAAATACGTAACTACTTCAAAAGTGTTTAATCTATGCCATCAACATATTATTAGCACTACAAGAAACAAATTAAACAAAAAATGTCCACGATTATCAATTAATTGATATCTTCTCTTACTTGCGTTTTAATATGAACGTTATGTCTTACAGAATAAGGTCGTCATTTCTTTGTTCTTCAACTCACGGCCGTGCTGTCGCGAGTCGCGAGCGATTCTCGTGTGGTAGTCGTCTCGTGCATTCATTTATTACAGGCTTATAGTCAGGGATCGTTACTGGTATTCTTGCTACTGGTTTTAAATAATTGCATTTCACTATTTATTCGTTACAAAAATTAAGATGTATGAAATCCTGCAGCGCTTACGACGTTTTTGTCAATGCATGAGCATTGAGGTGAGTACTTTATGTCGCACTCGTTATGACAGGTCCGGTCCGCTGCACGCTTGTCGCTGGCGCCCCACTTTCTCCCCACCCCGCACCCACCGCATGTATCCCGCTCCACGACAAGTTCGCACGTAATCACGTGTTTTCAATTTGATTTTCAATTTCTTAAGCGTGACATTAACGTGTTTAATATTGATGAAAACATGATTATACTATACAAAAAGCTATTAATAAACGTTACGATTTTTACCTACTGAGAAATACATTATTATTAAAACGTTGAAAATTAATGTTTAATTTTTGTCTCAAATGTCTAAAACGACACAATATAGCTTAAACACATACAACCATCATAGTTACCATTTTTGCTTATCTAGATATTGAAATCAGATGGAAACTGTGAAAAAAAACGTATTTGCGAATTTGGTTTCAGTTTAATTTTGCTATTCAGTGATCGCATTTGAATGCACCTCAAAATTATACTAACATGGTAATTGGCTAACTTTTTTGCTTTTAGAAAAAAATTAAGTAGTGTACGATAATTCACGATTTTTTAAAAATACGTTACGACCCCTGATTTTTTTACTTAATATATCCAATTAATATTTGATACTTAACATTAATATCCGATAAAATAATAAAAACAACGGGTTATCGAATTATGTCCAGGTCTCGCTAATTTGATTGGTCTATAAACAAAAAGTGTTATCTTTCTATGATTATTAATCTTCGTACTTTGTATATTTATAAAAATATAATGCAAAATATATCATTAGGTTATCTAAATTAAAATATATACTTAAAACTGTAATTTCCGCCGACGGCATTCCGTTTTCTTTGTAAGAGCCGACGCTAGCTGACGCGGGTGCACGGAGCGGGTCATCGTCATACTAAACTGCCCGGCGCATTTTAGAATGACCCGCTCAGTGCAAACCGCGTCAGTTAGCGTCGGCCCTAAAGTTTTTAAAATACTGACTTGTAACTTTTTTAAATATAGGTACTTATTCAAGTTTTAATGTTTTGTATGCTCATACTCATTTATTTATAATGTATAAATACATTACACGTCAAAAGCTTTATTTATACATTTTTCAGGTTGATTTAATACTAAAAGTTATATAATTCAATATAAATAAGTAAATAGTAATGTAATGGTATAGTTTAATATTATTATTTTCAAATGCATAAATCCAATCATGTTTAAAAAACGAGTCTGACTCGCGCACCGAGGGTTCCCAACACAGATAGTGTACCCGTCCCGACCCCATTTAATTCAGGGAAAATATTAATAGCGCAATGTACAAAATACAAATTGAACGCCGTGGGTGCAGCGCCACCTATCGACGCATTTTGTTACTAATTTGAGCTCCTGAATAACGTAGTAAATATGCTGGTTTTTCAAGGATAATTTTTTAGAATATGAACCGAGTTTACAAATCAAAAAGCCATGCAAAGGTGATTAAATTACAAATTTATATTTATTCATTCGACCTATTCCGTGAAGGGGGTTATACGCTATAGAGCTAATTTGCAATGATTTTGAAGAAGATACTTTCAATTTCATGGTAAAAACAGCCTTTTTCTGATGATAGCCAATGAACTAGTTACCGATTATTTTAAACTACGTAAACAACATGTCAAGGATTGCCAACATTTTAGTAATAATATAGGGTTTAAAGTCACAAACCATTGTTGTGACTTTAAAACAAGCACTCTAACAACTCCATACATTTTAGATGAACACTACGATAGGCAGATATCAAAGCGCAATCTATTTATCTCCTATTTTAAACGTTAAAATTATTACGGCTCATGGGTCAGCAAGTTTTGACTTATATTTATATCGCAAGCGTTTTACAGGCTATGGGCCAGTATATTAAGTAACTCTAGCCTATTGTTTTTCACGCGATTATGCATATAATTGCTATTTAACGTTAGGGGCTGAAATGCTTCGATTTTGATTGACAAGTAGTTTTGGTTTGGAGATCATTTAGCTCTTGTAATCCGAACGATGTTCGAACTAAATTAGAAGCGAAGCCACTCGGATTTGTAACTACGATCGTATAAATAAAAACTAAATTATGTGAAAATCTGCTTTATCTTACCCACGATAAGACTCAAAATAAACAATTGTGTAAAATTTTATGTTCATTAGCTTCAACTTCCGCTAATGTCATGAGTATAAAATGACTCGCCAATGCTAATGAAGTTGTCAAATATCGTGATATTAACAAATGTTTATAGAGTCGCCTCACCATTCGTCCTTGTTATATCTTGATCCTGAGATTTGTGACAAATATGTGCATGTTCGGAGGTCAGCCTCATACTGGTTCTTCTGAGACGAATTTTCCGTACGTCAGCAGGCAGATGTATATATCTACAAGACTCTCGTTTAGTTTATAGGTTCAACTCCCATCCCCAAATTCATTAATTTGAGGGATGATTTAAGGGGTAAAAAGTATCCTACATGTTAATCCACACTACCACTTCTATGCATACAAAGTTTCATCATAATCCGTTTCGCCGTTTTTACGTGATTGAGTAACAAACATCCAAAGATCCAAACATCCTGACTTTCGTACATATAATATTAAGTAGAAAATTTTATATGATTTCATTACAAATATATGGTTTAATAGTAGAATTAACCCTGTATTTGTAGTATATGACAATATTACTTGCCAAATTTCATAGTTCTAGGTCAACGGGAAGTACCCTATAGATTTTGATTCCCTTGAGAGTGTCCAAATATACGCTTTTTGGGGCATAAACGGCCGTATCTTTTTTTATGTTAACTTAGAAGTTTGGTTTCATCACGGCTTCCAAGGACTGTGGAGCTGAGTATAAGGTTTTAATTCAACTCGATACCTTCACGGGTTCCTGAGATAAAGGGTCTTGACAGACAGACAGACGGACAACAAAGTGATCCTATAAGGGTTCCGTTTTCGTCCTTTTGAGGTACGGAACCCTAAAAATGTCACAATCCATGTAATGTAATGTAATGGTATCATTATATGAAGTACAAGGCGTGTTATCTAGGTATATGAAAATGTGTAAAGAGATATCAATATTTTCACTTATACGGCATCAATATTAACTGAATCTATTTTAGAAATACGTAGGTAGGTCTTGATAACACACTTTGTCATATACTTGTATTTGCTCAAAAAATAAAGTATATTATTTTCCTATGTGTATAAAAATTGGCTATAGTAATAAATAATCATTAATCATAGTTGAGTGATAAATCATGCTGCCTAGACATGTTACCTAACTAAACCTACCGTCAAGGCATATTAAGTGCTCAAATCTTAGTGACATAAATCAAGAGCAAGTAGTTACCTAAAGTACTACCCCTAGTTTACTGCTTACATCAATAAATTTACCAGACGGCTACGTTTTGAGAGATAAGTACTCAAAGTTATAGTATCCTTGGGTCAATGGGTCATGTTAAGTACCTACCTACTGTATCTTGGAATTTAACTTTTATTGTAATGAATGAGAACTAATTTTACAACTTACATAATTTATACTTGCTTGAACAAAGATAGTTCTAGAATTTTCTCTGAGAATTTTGGTGCTGTTACTGCACACCACGGGTAGGTACGTATTTGTCTGAGCTAAAATAAGTACCTATGTAATCTGATAACAGAAAGTGGCAGAACTTGTAAAATTGAATAAAAGCGAACAAAAACTAGATTAAGCCTACACAGCTTCGCATTCAAGACTTATTTTCTGGTCGCATGTCGGTAATAAAACTAAAATATTGTCGCTTTGGGACACATGTGACTACCACTATATATAATAAAATCAAACAAATACTCCGTATCATGTAAGTAAGTCTATTTATAGGTAATGTGACACTTCAAACAAGCGGATAGAAATAACCGCGAGCGACAGACCGTTTTAGTAACAAATGCCTTGTTTGAGGCCCGTCACATATATAGTCAAACGAAAATACCTATCACAAATAAACGACTAGCGTCCGTAACGCTGTTATAACGCCGACCTGCCACCCCAGTCTTCGGAAACAATTAATCCAATCAATTCAAAGGGTTCTATAACTAAATATCACTATTTAGTTTATACGTATAGCTCCGTTATATGTATACGCTCGTTAATATGATTATTATTGTTCTGACGTTGTGAAACTACGTGTGCCGTTTATTAACGAATTTAGGTTCACATAATAATGTCATATCCAATTAGATACGAAATATAACCATTTTACGGGCGTTTACATAACATTTATAACTTACTACTACATTTGCCTGAATCTTTTTCACTACGAGTATACTCTGTTGTAGGATTGAAAGCCAACTGCCTACCTACATTTTAAAGCACTTACAACTTATGAAACGAATGTGGGTACATACCAATATCTGGAATATATAAGTAGAACGTCGTTATAAATAGTTGACACCGTTTACCTCTATTGTAATGAATTAAGATTGAAATGTGTCAATTGGGTTTAGTACCAAGCACTGAGATGTACGTATACCTTAGCATTACATTGATTACCTGCAGCCTAAATTACACACAGACGCACTGTCCTAACGTAGGCGTAGAGGCGTACTATAAAGGGCCTTCATCACGCTTTTTATCACTTTGACACTGAATATCTCACCAACGATTGACTTAAATAGAAAAGTTCTCTATATTATTTTCCCTATCCATGGATATCTCACACGACTATGTGCGTGGAATTTTTTTTTCATCCAACTGTTATTTATATGGAGTGCCCCCCGCCCCCCACTAATTTAATATTCTTTGTAAGTTCACATCACTTTTACGTAGTTCATATAATACAGCTTCCAACCAAATTTTCAGTCCGAGTAAATCGGCTGTGACATACGGCGGACGGACGGACGGACAGACTATAAGGTTCCGTTTTCGCCATGTTGGCTACGGAACCCTAAAAAGTATCAAGGGCGTGCTTATGCGTTACGCTTCACCTAAGAAAAAGCTGTACCTATTCATGAGTATGTATCTACTAAAGAAAGATTAATGACTGATTCTGTTTACCGGCGGCGTTTAGCGGACGTGAGAAACGCGCGGCGACTGCCGCTAGGGAGAAGTAGGTATCTTCCAGAGAGCCTGCAGAAAAAATAGGATGAACAACGAGGCGGTGTGTCATTTCCCGCGTTATATCTTTTTTTGTTGCGGACATCACATCTGGTACGTGTGTTCATAGTGTGAAAACATACACGTGTTCTGTTTTTTTTTCACTTGATGTTGTTTGAGGAGGGTTATAAATAGTATAATAATAAGTAGTCATATAAAGTTTATACATACGCATTTCCAAAATATAAGTTCAACGGACATAAATTGAAGTTTTATGTCTGACTGCTATGGTTGGATGCAGAAATATAAGTATTTAACCTACTCTACCTACAATAGTGTATCGTTTCCTCTTGCTCATTGTTCAATATTTGATTATACGAGAAATATTATGATCTTGGTTTCATAATTGGCGGAGGTGTGGTGACAATTTTCCAAATTAGGTACTGTAGTTATCTTAGTATTAAAGTCGAGTTCAAAAGTCTGTAAACATTTAGGTACTGATTTAATATTCTCTGAAAAGCAATGTATTGCACAAAGTTCTTGCATTGCCTGGGCTATATAGAGCGATGCATTGCTATAATTGAGATTGCATACAAAATAAACAGATTTTCCCTATATGAATATTACTGGTTGGCTTGTTAAACACAAATATTCAATCAAATCTGTGTAAATTTATGAACGCAAACACACGTTTCGTTTTCCCACATATAATAAATAATTTCGACATCAAAGAATTTCATCGCCTGATGGTTTCCATCGTGTGTAGCGTCAGTAAAAGCGGAGAACGTGGAATCTGTTTTGCGTTAGTAGATGTGAATGATCTGTGGAGGGAACATCGATCATGAGGCGGACCGCCCATCCGTCGCGGTCGCGGCCGGAGGAATGGTACCGCCGCAGCCACTCACGGTAGCCACATTTTAAAGTCCATCCCTTCTATAAACAAACATTGATTTTATCACACGCGTTAACAGATAAACTAAACAGTAAGAACAGTTATGAACTCATAAAAATGTTCCACGAAGTAACTTTAGATTTCAAGTTCTTGACAGTGTCGAGTTATACATATTTATGAGGGTCGTTAAGCTTCAAATGTAGCATTTCATCAAGCGCTTATTATCTTTTATTACATATAGTTGAGCCGGAATATCCATATTGTGGTCACCGTATGACGTCTCATTTGGCGCAGACGGCAATTATCCCTCTGATTAATGCGAGGAGTGTTTCGCTACTTGTTGCGAGCGACAACCCGCTCGAAGGTGCAGTATTGTCTCCAAGCCGATACCTTCCGCACTATAGCAGATTCCCGAATGCGAGTGAATATAGAACGAATATACTATAGCGCCCAACTGTGGTGATAAATTGTTAGATGTCGTTTCCTGAAATGCTTTAAACTATAAATAATCGTCTCCAAGAATTCCAAGAAACCGTAAATTGTGTGGCTTATAAAAATGTAAAAATGTACATTTATAAGTATGGCTTTTTTATGCGTCTTATTTCTGCCTAAGAATGTCTCATAAAGAAAGACAGCTACCCTCAGCAGAAGGTAGTCTCAGTGGCTCGGGTAATTTTGGGTAAAAAAGGGCGGATAACGAGAATATTTTCTCTTTACGAGTAGGTTACAACGCCGCGTTGTCAAGAGCACAAACGGGCGCTTGGAACGCGCTCTCTGTTTAATATCCTCTTAGGTAAGGAAAAATAAACCTAGGTATCTTAGAGGGTTTCGGTTTTAGGCTATAATAAATCCGGACGCATTTCCGTGGTATAAAACGGCTTTATGATATAGAAAACTCGGTAGTAGCAACTCGCGCAGTCGTTTCATTTAAATTCTAAAACGGTCTTGAACTTTAAGCAATCTAATGCAGCTAATCTGTACTTACTCGACGTGGCTATGTTAATGAAGTAATTTCAAGTCTTGTAAACTTTAACGCTTTCTTGTAATTGGAAGTTAGTACAAATTGCACACGATCAGCTGCCGGTGTGTCCCGCGGGCCGAGCACAAAGGTCGAGATTAGATGCAAACGACGCCGCTACTGATGGCTCATTTACCTCTTGAATAACGCATCGATATTACCCCGCGCTTGTTTACGGCACTTACGACTAAATGGGATGAGGTAAAAACGTTCCCTTTGAAAAATTGGTTTGTGATGGGCGTGGGATGGAGCTGTTATTAAATCCAGGTAAACATAAACGCTCGATGAGTATATGGCGCCTTTCCTTAGTAAAAAGCAATAATTCCTTATGTTATCTAAAATAAATTAAGCTAAGAAATTATGAACCTAGTCTTTTTTTAATAACGTGTGCTAAATAAATACATTTCTATTCTATTCTATTCTATTCTAGTCTAAGTATCTAGTTACCTACATATTTTAAATAATATTCAAATTTGTAGATACAGTGTCATGATTTGGTATTACCGACATAGTTTATCATTAAAGTGATGCCAAAAACTTCTAGAAATGTTCTAAGGAGACGTTATCATTACAGACACGCTAAAACGTTTTTAAATAGAAAAGTAATATATCCATCTTTAAGCCTACAACTGTTAAATATGGCACTGGAATTCAATTTCATGTGCTCTGCCTACCCCTTTTGCGAATACAGGCGTGAGCTTATGTTTGTATGTAAGTAATATAGTCACTGTAACATAATGCGACTTGTAACAGTATTTTCCACCGCGATAAGCGCAAACTAGACTTTGAGTTTACAAAAGATAATACAAGTGTTCAAGCTCTGTGTAAAATTTATGACTTGAAAGTTTGTAAAGGATGAGTTAAGGGTATGTCTGTACTTGCCCGTTAAAATTATGAACAAGGAGTTCTCCACGACTGTGTGTGTTTTATCATTAGTACTTAACTAGGTACCTACTTAGTGACCCAAAATATAACATCCACTCTTCACAGAAACATAGACGGAGAACAGAGTGATCCTATAAGGGTTCCGTTTTTTTCCTTTTGAGGTACGGAACCTTAAAAACAACCAAAAAATAGGTATTTAAAAAAGACCATTAGTACTTTAATATTTTTTACTTTTACACATTTAAACTAGATTTGTATTCTCAAGGTAGTAGACTATCGCGGCCAGTCGTCGAATCGCTTGGGTTTAGCCTTATCTCGTCTTAGCACTCGTGCGAAGAATGGCTCTCAACCAACTCCCATCCGACCGCTCTGCCAAACACACGGCAACTAACCAATCAGCCACTTGAAAAATGTAATATATGGGATATCATAAAGCATATGAAAACCTGTGACATTTTAAATGAATGAAATATTATTATTTTTTCAATATAGAACGCCAACGGGAAGATGTTACAATACTGAGGAACATGCGTTAAGATTAGAATGAGAAATTATATTAGTAATCATAGCCATTACAAGTGTGTTACTGGAAGGTTAATTCTGAGATTACTGTTTTTTTATGAAATATTTTAATTCAAAGTTACGTAAATTAAAACGTAATTTAAGACACGCAGTGACGTCACTCCAACGGTCACTTCAGTAGAAAACATTTAAAAATTTATATAAAATGGAAAATGATTTATTATATTAAATGAAACTGAAAATACAACATTCCTGTGATGTAGGGTAAATTGCCTATAACTGGCCACTTCGCATAAAATTTGCACAGGGCTAACCGATTGTTGGTATTTCTACAATTAAATAAATAAAATTAAAATAACTGGGTTCAGATGTACATATTAGGTTTAGGCGGTCTTCACCGCACAAATTTAGTGGCTATTAATTGAATGACATTTTCATAAGTGGCCAGTTACTAGCGATTTACCCTAAATAATATTCATAAGCCATTAAAAGTTTGAAGTCGTATGCAGTGACATCACGTCAAACCAGTGAGCGTTTACGCACGAAACTTAAAAGGCCGGTTATTGATTTGAATTAAATAAATTATTTGTGCACATTTTAACTTTTCCGTGTTTAGTATCGTTACATAATCTTTAAAAATGTAGATCCATAAAATAGTACTCAATTTAGCAAGTAATAATAGTTTAACAATAAATTACCCATAAATATATAAGTAGAAAGCAAATCTATATCGTTTTTTTAATTGAACTGAATTTAGGTAAAACATTAAAATTATGATGATAATAACAAATAATAAAAAGACTACAAACTAAACTTAAAGTATCAACTTAAAAAAAAAATCTAAAATAAGGGGTCCCCCCTGCGGCAATGATGTTGACACCCTGGGGCATCACGGACTTTCTTGCTTAAAGAGCGCAGGCCGCTTGTCTAGACATGCCATGATGCCACACTCAATGACATTCTCCGCCGTCGGCCGAAAAGGCGAAGTTAAACAAATATAGGGGTGTCGGCATCGAATACAACTTGGCTCCGTTCGGTGTAGAGACCGACGGCCCGTGGGGTCCCAGGGCCCAAGAGTTTTCAAAAAGTCGCTAAAAGGTTAGTGGATACCACTGATGACCAAAGCACAACGCAACAGCATTGCAATACAGCGGGGAAATGCTGCCAGCATCTTGCCACAATGCCATGTAGAATTATATATAGTCAAAGTCATAAACATATGTAAGGTACATCAAGATAACACAAATAACATAATGCTCTTTTATGCTGATTTTACCTAGAGTGAAAATAAAATTAACTGGATTCCCGTAAATCACAGCGCGATTATCCAACAATTGATCGCCTCCGAGAGCAGTGCACATAAAATCTACAATAATAGATCACATTTCTCAAAGCAAACAGTGTAGTTTTCCACTTACAGTGGGAGGTGCACAATCAGGTTAATAAAATAGGTGCGCTTTTACGTGAAACGGTAAACGGCGAGTGTCGACACTCGGGCGCGAAGTGGAGGGTTACTGGCCGCGCCAGCTTTGTACCCGAAGCACGGTCCACGATTTTATACCGCCACTAAGGCGCCCAGGGAACTCTAATACGTAGCAGGATTTTTACACGCCCTTGAGTACTAGGATTATGACTTTAGTCCATTTTGCTTATTGGTCTCAAAGGGGAAACAACGCTCTACTTATCCTGTGTAAAGAACAAATAAATATTCTCGAGAATGTGCCGTTTACTATTTGTTGTTTGTTGCGAGAGTTTAGTCAATAACAGTGTTTTCTCTTCTGCTTTTTGACGTTATTGATGCAATATAGGATCTTCATGTCTATATTGTTTTGTGCTATCGCACTTTCTACTCCGGTTTAATTCTTCGTAACAGTACGGAATCGATTAGGTACCTGCTAAAATTCACATGAAACAGATAGACACGTTTAAGGTGCCTAGGTTCATATAGTAAATAGGCTCAAGTAGGTACAGCACATAATGTGTCCCAATACCCATCTTTCAACATCTGTGCTAGTCACAGTATAGGTAACTATATACTTACTCAGTTAATCCGTTGTGTCTCGGTGCCGGATATCTCCGGGTACATAACAAAATAATGCTATTGTTAATTTTTTTCGCCGGGAGGTGACAGGAGGTCATGGCTGTAGGCACCTACCTACAGGAGGGTACTATACCTAGCCATATATTTTGTAAATGGCCTTACGTTTAATAATTAAATTTATATTCAGAATGTATGCTACTATAATGCGGCTAAGTACTTAAATCT
This sequence comes from Epiblema foenella, assembly GCA_963556455.1. Classification (NCBI taxonomy): domain Eukaryota; kingdom Metazoa; phylum Arthropoda; class Insecta; order Lepidoptera; family Tortricidae; genus Epiblema; species Epiblema foenella. Next base: position 16,344,512 of record OY747102.1, read on the forward strand.
GGAAACGCATATAATCATACTGATTGCGTTACATATTCCCAAATGCACATTGAGATTTGGTAAAATTAGAATACTTCCACGTATAATGACGTGATAGAACTCACATTGCAGCACAAAGGCGGCGAGCTCCGCAGCGAGGTCGAAGTTGACGGGCAGCCGGCCGCGAAGCACGTCTTGCTTCACTTGAAGGAACAACTGGTACCTGTACAAGCACATAATATGGGTATTACACAATGTAACATGTTACAAGTTCACTTGTTAAGGTTTATAATGGCTTTAAACGTAACAGGTAGGTATTCTCAAATGATACAAATCGCATACGTTTTAATTTTCCCGTGATTAATTTTCTTCTGTAGTTCCGTAAATTTTTCAATGTTTTTATAAGTCAATCCTATAATGGGTCAGGGATTGAGTAAAACTGTTCGCTCATATAAACAACTACCACTTGTTAAACATAAATATCAGGTTTGTACAAAGAAATATATATTATACGTCTCATTTACAAAAACAAGGACAGAAGTAATAAGAAAATTAAAAGCGCTTTTCTCAAAGATAAATAAATGCATAGGAAGTTACGCTTGGAATGCTTGTTAAAGTTGCCTCGAGATAATTAAATGAGAGATAAAATTAATTTGTAACTCATTTTTCTCCTTCTGGCATTGCAAGCTTAGTAAAAGGGATCTAAGGGAATACAGCCCTTAATGCGAAATTAAATATTAAAAGAGCATTACTGTAAAAAATGCTCGAGCATTAAATGCGGCTCTTATCTAAAGCATCTAAAGAAAGATGTTTTCATCTGCAGCCACGCAACTTGAGGCGCGGACGACGACGTAATAACGAAATTTTAATAAAACATTTCAATTCCCTTTGCAAGCCTACGTGGAAATAAAGTATAATGAATACTTTCGGATAGTCCACCTAACTGCCTCCGATTGTACCATTCTTGGAAATTTAAGAGTAAAACTTTCGAGGTAAAACCAACCAGAAATTAGAGCCCGAATTTAAAAATACAAATGAAAGAAAGAAATTAACAGTCTTACTTTCTAACGACGAATTAAAATGGAAACTTCCTTTTATAAATTATTAAGGAATCTAATTAAAAGTGTTATTAAAATAATTTTGCGTTTCAATTAAAGCCTTTTGAGCCGTGGAGGGTTGCCGTCGAGTATGAGCTGTGCAAGTTATTGCGCGAGCAATGGAGACCCGCATTGTTACGACTAATGTCATAAAATTTTAGCGGTAAGTCATAAAACTATGGTTGCTAAAGCCCTTCGGAATATATTGTAACATGGCAAAACCTCCGCCTTGCGGCCGCCGCTGGCACACTGGGCGGCAGCAAAAAAATAGTAGATTGTGTCTCAAGGGAGCAAAATGATATATTTACGGCGAGGGCGGTATATTGAATTCTGAGTGAAGCGAAACATTCTACAATAAAATCCTGAGCGTAGCGAGGGATCTAAAGTAGAATCTTGAGCGTAGCGAGGGATTCAAGTGTTTACGCCCAAGACGGAAATAATTTTGCTACCGTGTGACACATACTGCTTTTCACACCGTCTACAAGGCCCACTGCTAAAAACATGAAATATCTTACAAATGATTTTACTACAGAGTGACACTTTCACACCTTCTATGAGGAAAAGAGTCATTGTTGCCCTCAAATGAGGGAAGAAAAGTACATCCTTGATCCCTCATTCGAGGGTAACAATAACTCTTTTCTGAATAGCAGGTGTGAAAAGTATATTTTTTCAAGCGCGTCTTTTGTTTTCCCTCACGTATTTTCTGGGAATTCGGAGTCGAACTCTATTTGATTTTACTGAAGCTTGCCCATTTGCCCAATTACTTGTTTTCAACTTATCATAGTTATTATTATTGTCAATGATGTACAGTGCGTGTCGCTGTAAAAATCGTTAAATTTTATTCCTGTAATTATTGTGTATATACTTAAATAGTTTCATACAAGGGCTACCTCTTACACAGGTATTGTTATGTAAAAGTTTGATGATATTGTACATATTTCTTGTTGTTTGTTAAACCCAATCTAAGCCTCATTTCGCCGTCAATGGTATAGACTATATGAAGATCAGATGGGTTTGAACCTGCAGGCTAATCACGTAACTTTATGTACTAACGGTAGATAGATTTTACTGTCAATTTTCGACCGTTCGAACGCCTGTCAAAAATTCGCACCAGGTAACTTTATGTACTAACGTTAGAAACACCATTTCGTACCGTACCGTTCACAAGGTGAATGAGATTCGACGTTCTGTTATTGCAAAGGTGATCCAATGAACGAATGGTTGTTCCTTCCAATGTTTTGCACAAATTTACTATCATAATAACCCAATTCAAAGCACTTTATCTAAAATTAAGGAAAAATGTGATTATGATAAGTGAACACGAGTTATTATATTTAAATCACAAATACTAAACATGCAACCGATAAACACAAAACGCATTATTACAGAGAGAGTATGACAGAAAGACAAATGTAAATGTGACGATGTAAAACCTTTGTAATATTTTAAATTATTTTCTTTTAATAAGTCTTTAAATAATATCGGTACAAATAAATATATCAATTTATATTGTATCATTTAATAATATTTATTTTAAAGAACTAAATGTCATCTAGTATCGAATAGGAGAACTTGTTGACAGTTAATTCACTTGCATTCCATAATATTGACATCTAGTATGCAGTAGGAGAACTATCAGGCAGTAAAATAATGTTGGCTATACACCAAAGCCTAGACCCGCACCGAATTATAAAATGAAAAGTGTGGTGAAATTGCATTATCATAACAATATTATTATTGCAATAATCTTATATCGGTATAGTCTTTCAAATCAGTCCAAAAAGGTTCAAATTTTAAGAATTGTAGGCATAACCTGCCTATTTTAGTTAACCGTTTAATCGCCATGCGTCATGTACGGCAGTGATCCCTACAAACAAACTCATTTTCCATAAGAGATTGTATATGAACTTTAGTGTAAAGCACGAAGGTCACTTTGACAACGTACGTGACACCACACCACACCACACCACCAGGTAAGCAGGTAACACCTATAGGCGTTTTTGTCATATCAAGAGGGTTAATCTACCTACGTCCCCAAACAGAAATGAAACGAGCATTTATATTTCCCAAATTTAATACATAATAGCTCTGGACGTTCCTTGAATATCCACAATAGACAGAATGTTCTCTATAATTCAATCGGATCCGACATCAGTGTACACTAAGTAGGTACATGAAGGCAAAGGCGTCCACTATCGGCACGGCACGGCAAAGGGCTCCTCAGCCTCACACATTAGACTAGCGGGATAGACAATGCATGCCAAAGGTGTGCTTGGGAATGCCGAGGAATGCTCGGCATGCCTAATGAGGCCTGGGCATGCTTAAGGATGGCTGCGCATGCCTAAGGATGCCTCGTCATGCCTAAGGACGCCTCGGCAACCCCGGCAATCCTAACCACATCTTGGCGTGCCCGAGGAGGAATCCCTTGGCGTGCCAATGCCGTGCCAATAATGGGTGCCAGGCCTAAGGATTTGACAAACTTCTGACAAATTGAAGGTCACACTGTAGGCTTGCCTAATTATTGCTTCATGACTTTACTTCGTAATGGTCCATAATGATAAACTAAAAATCATTCTTTGCCCGTGGCCCTACACCGTTAGTCCTAATGATTGTACCACAGGTAATTTTCTTTGTCCTTGGTTCTATCAATCTGACCATAGACACCTAGCATCCTCTTCTCCAATATGTTTGACTGTCTGTTTAACCAGTTGAACATATTGTATAACTTTCCTTCAATTTTTAAAAAGTAGTCGAGCAATTTGTTACTTAAAAATGCAATAAGTTCAATTACAGTATTATGACGTTAAATAAAATGAACTATTCTTACGATACATTTCAAAACAATAGAGGAAAGTTGTCCAATATGTTCAACTGGTTAAACAGACAGTTTAGTATATTGGAGCAGAGGCCTAGCATTACCCGTATTCCATATATCTCTACCACTACATTTACCCTGGTAGCTTACCGTTAGATTTCCCTCCTTCCACTTGGTGCCCAAGCCTATGATTCCATGGAATTGCAACGTAATGTTTTTGTCGCTATGCTCCCATGGTATCATTAGATGTATTTTGATGCCGTTTGGCTGCCATAACATCCATTGATAACTAAATATTTTTCCGTCATGCTTCCATGCAACTGCCCTGTGGGATCCAGCGGTGGTACTTTTCCTCGTCTCTCCCAAGCCACTGCCCAACGGGATCCAGGGTGAGAGTCAGGATGGCGGGTGTACCTAAACAAATATTTAAAAGAAGTGTACGAAACTTTTGTACTAAATTTGTACTATTTTGTACCACATTTAAAAAAAATTGTACCCTTCCGTAATTAAAGTTATTACAATTATCAACCAATGTTAATATCTCAATTTTTTGTACCAAATTTGTACTCAAATATACAGTAAAAACTTCAGCCATCTAATTCGTAGTTTGCGAGTTTTACACATTTGATGATTTTCTACTGCTGGGCAATGCGGTTATTCTAAGTAATACATGTATGGGGATGTCAAACAAATTAATAAACTGGGAGGGGACGGGAGAATTGTGAGTTTTGAAGACTACACCCAAAGGTATCATGTCACACACAGGTTTCAAAACTTTATTAATTGTTAGATTTTCCCATACATTCATTACTTAGAATGACCGTATTGCCCAGCAGTAGAAAATCATCAAATGTGTAAAACTCGCAAACTACGAATTAGATGGCTGAAGTTTTTACTGTATATTTGAGTACAAATTTAGTACAAAAAATTAAGATATTAACATTGGTTAATAATTGGTAGGATCATAGTTTTTCCAGGTACACCCGCCATCCTGACTGTCAGGATGGCGGGTGTACCTTCACTTTGTAATAACTTTAATTACGGAAGGGTACAATTTTTTTTAAATGTGGTACAAAATAGTACAAATTTAGTACAAAAATTTCGTACACTTCTTTTAAATATTTGTTTAGGTACATCCGCCATCCTGACTCTCACGATCCAGGGATAACGTTATTCCTCCTGGTTCCCATACCGCCGATTTTCCCTCTTGGCTCCCATACTGCTGCTGTTTGGGTCCCAGGAATTTGTTTTCCTTCTGGCTCCCATACCGCCCACCAGGGTAGGCAGAGGTGGCTGCATGCCAGATATACAATAGCTTCGACTACTCCTACTACCGATATCTTTATATGAAAGTAAGGGAATGAATATATTCCTGGATGCTATTGAGCTGTGGCGTGGCTTGAGAGTGGGAGCCAAGATATCTGGGATACCAGTATGCAATAAGTTCCATCCTATCCTTACCTGTGATTTCTAATATCTTCCCCCGAGGGTCGCTACAAATGAAACTACTGACGTCCACCTACATCTGTTAAGGGTGGTCGTTATAAAAGTAGTACGTTTGACGACCATCCTTAAAAAGAGGTGTAGGCACGATGACGAGCGAAGCTAGGAGGAGTGTTCGTAAAACTGTGCGACCCGACAGGTTGCAAATAAAATGGTCGTTAGAAAAGACTGTTCGGTTCAGGTGCTTCGCCGGCCGCTGCCGCGGCACGGTCGCTTTGCTTGTAATGTCGCAGTTGTACCAACACTTTTTCTAGCTGCGCTCGTTGGCACACTGGCAAACAAGCCTATTACCCGAGGTCCCACCAACATGTCCCCCTTGTGGATCCACGGGTATTTTTTTTGACCCGTTGCCCTACCGCTCTAAACAGTGTTCTTCAGTGGGCCTACGGGCAATTTATTTTTACCATGGTCCCACTGCACTACGTATTCGACTCTAATGCAGCGAAGCGAGGAGTGTTTAAGCAGAACTATGAGCCTACAGAGCCGGCGAAGCGCCAGAACCGAACATTCGTTACAATTGGTTAGGTCAAAAATATTACTTGTTCGCAGTTCTACCAAACAAAATAGCTAGTTTTTAATTAATGTTTACCGCTTAATGCAGTGGGACCGTGGTAAAAATAAATTGCCCGCAGACCCACTGGCGAATACTGTTTATAATGGGTCAAAAATAATTACCCACCAGGGGGACATGTAGACCCACCTGCGAACACTGTTTCGAACTGTAGGACGACGGGTCAAGAACGACGGTAGGACAACGGATAAAACAAATTACCCGTGGACCACCCACCAGAAGGCCTTCCTTAACCGTGGCACCATCAGATAGTACCATTGATGGTTCTATGGTTTTTTTTTTGCTATGGTAGCATTAATGGTACAACCGAAGTATTTTATTGCCGTGGTATCTGGTATAATTGATGGTAATACGGTACAATAAATGTTTACTAGTACCATTGCATTGCAATTATTATGGTCAATGATCAGCCAGTCAGTGAGAAAACTAATGAACTTTGACCTGCAATCGTTCAAAAACAACAAGTTCAATTGAATTTTATAATAGAAAATGAAATAAATTATGAATGGAGCTTTAGCCAGCACAAAATTACAAGAGGCTGAAATTGGCCTGAATGGCTTCGAGAAATGGATGGTAATAGCCGTATTGCTCGACTTGGCTAAATAATAATAATGTTGTTTTCTATATTTCTATGCAGTTATTAAAATAAGATCTTTAAATTATATGTAAACATTATCTACATGACTTAATTAATTACCAAATTGTCTACTATCCAGTACCACGGGTAACAAAAAATAATATTAGCTGTAGTTCCATTGACATAATGGAACCACGGCAAAACATTATTTGCCGTAGTACCATTGATGGTACAATCTGATGGTACCACGGTTAAGGAATGGTTGGTGGGACCACGGGTAATAGCCAAATAATATCCCTACCGGTAGAGAAGAAAGTAAAATGTCCACATTTCTCTAACAGGCGGGATGTGTCGGTAGAGACATATGGAATAAGGGTAAAGAACGACTATTTGCGGTAAGAAATACGTCGGGACCTTCATACCTTTAAAAGTATTTAAAACCTTTTTTATTAGGGATCTTTCTATTATAATAAAACAACACATAAATAGCATTTATTACTACCTAAATAAGCAAGTACCAAAAATAACGGGTACACTTTGTATCGATTTTTCTATGGAGAAAGTATATACCCATTACTATTGCTCTTGAATGTATAAAGTATCGTTACGTTCTGGGTCTGCCGTGATGATTTGAACGTTGCGAGGAAGACCGTAGCAAGTCATAATTTGTAGTAGAAAAACCTTCTGTTTGCAGTTTTCAAGCATTCCTGAAAAAAAAACTTGATCTGTAGAAGTTGCTTTGTAAACTGAATTGTACCTATTCATATACATCATTTTACAATCCGAAATTATTATAACAGTAATATGTAAACTGACATAAGTATAAGGTACGAAGAGCTAGTCAATAGAATAGAGTTACTAGTTATTTACTGAAATTGCGAGGCATCTGGTTCACGTAACTGGTGACCGAAGACCTGGCGACTTCCTCGTACAACGTATCAGCATTGCCATATAGCGAGGAAATACCGCAAGCATCCTCGGTACGCCTCCCTCAAGGGCCTGTTTTAGATTGAAGATAGTTGTAATATTATTTCATATATTGTTGTTATGTATTACACTATGTATAAAAACTAGTGCCTACGCCAACTCTGGGGATTAGGTGTCAAAGTGGACCCCAGGATCCTTAGGGCACAACCGGAAAGATGCTGTGAGGATAATGACCCCCGATTTGGTTAACATTTTGAGCAGCCTATAATACTGGAAAAGTATGCTACTCCTTGGAGAAGCCATAATAATAGTATATAAATATAGCAATAACACATTATTACTAACACATGAGGCGTTGTGTTCCTGGCAACCAAGAATGCCAGAGCTTCAGAGGTGGAGCTGTATTGAGAGCGACGGACGCCATATTTTAGCTGAAAAATAGTTAAACTGATGTTAAGCAGGACGCATTACGAGGATATTGGTTGGGCAACACGTTTGTGCGATTCAATACATACTTACTTTCATACCTATTGGTTAAAAAAAGTTTAACAAAAGCAAGGTTGGAATCTCCTTTTAAGTAATAAATGTACTTGTGTCAGGAGACTACGCTCGCCCAAAAACCATGTAAGGGGTATCTACAATACATGCATACAAACCTCATGACCTTTTTATTTCAATAAAAATTATAATTATACAAACTCTTCGCATATTCAATATTTTGAGAGAAAATCTGTAATACCATGGACTGCAAGGCGAACAAACCAGTCCATCCAGCTACGTTAAGCTGTCGACTATCGACAGTATGTCAGGACCGCATCCTCATATATATTTGGAACACCTCTCACGACGTTCGGATAGCCAGTAGATAAATATTATGACGGGAAAAGTTGAGGGCCAGAGGTCCCGAGGCAGACTACCCGCTAGACGGAATACCCAAATCACTGGTGGTATACTGTAACTATATCTGCACGAGGCCATCCATAAGGTGGGTGACAGGAGCCTATGGAGGAGTCTGGTCAGCAAGAATTGGACATTATGTCCTCAGCATTGACGGAACGACTGATGATGATGATGATGTGCCGCATCCACGTTGTCCGGAAAACTAACTTAGCTAGCAGTCTACTATTAGGCATGGTTTTGGTCCGGCATAATGTGACAATGAAAAGGAACTGTCGTTTTTTAAGAACCCTTTTTTACATGTTTTTGGTGTTCCTAAGAGAGGCACAAAATTAAAGAAATGTATTTGTACCTTCAGTTGTTCCTTTTCTGAATGAGAATTTCCGTATTTTAGCGGCGTCGGAACGCCGCTACGGGACTCTCGTTTAATATATATTTCTAATATCACATTACTTTTATATAGCGGTTCATAAAATACACTTTCTTACTAAATTTCATAATTAGAGTGCTAATAGTTTCCGAGTAAATCGGCTGTGACATAAGGACGGACGGACGGGCGGTCGGATGGACGGACGGACGGACGGATGGACGGACGGACGGACGGACGGGCGGACGGACGGACGGACGGACGAACAGACGGACAGACATGACGAAACTATAAGGGTTCCATTTTAAAAATGTCCTCGATTTACCATCTAATACTTTGTGTCAGTTTTGTGACGTGTCATATAAAACTATATGAGAAATGCGCCACAAAACGGAATCTTTTTGCACTTTGTATAAGAGTACCTTGTTTACTACGGAACCTTATAACTCAAATCGTTTTTTTTTCTCTCTGACCCTGACTGTACCTTATAGGAGACCGCAGCCATAATAACATCACTGCTTGCTCTTTAGGTATACGATGTTGTGTTCCTGGTAGTGAGTATATAAAGTCACAAGAACTCCCGAGGATGCACTATTTTCAGAGTGCGTCACTTGTCTCTAGCTATCAACACAACAAATCCTTATGTCAATAAAGGCTCGGCAACGACCTTGTGATTCTTCTGGAGTCCCAAGTGTTCATACTATATTTTAGAGATTACTCAATAAAAAAACTTACTTGCCTTGAGGTAAGGAGATTTTGTGGACCAGGCAGCAGGGTGGCGGTTATAGATTTTCATTTTATCCAATTATCATCATAACCATGTGTTGATCAAAGAAATAGTCATCTTTAACATGTTGCCTAAAAATACGCAATTCACAATTGCTGCACTGAAAGAAGAAGTTAGAGCATAGTAATGAACATCTTGAAATAGCATCTCAATTATCATGAGCCTGGCTACAGATTATGTATATTATAGTAGCCGTAGAAACTAAAAATGCTACAGTTTATAATAAGGACATTCATTTGACTCAGTATTATTATCAGTATCACCCACGCATCCATAGTCTCAAAAATCCGCAATTTCATAACACCAAAATCCCCATTTACATATCCCTGACCCTGAATCCTAAACTTAATAAGGCTCGGCAACGTGCTTGTGATTCTTTAGGAGGCCATAGCCTATGGACGCTATCGACACCATAGTGTCTGCTTAACCCACGCCAGCGACTTTTCGAGTGACGAATGCGTATCGGATGACGCAGTGAATGAAGGCTCCTTACGAGGTGGCCTGATGACGTTAGAGTCAAAAGACCTGGGACGACACGCGACCGATCAGCAAGGCATTTTCCGGGAAAGGCCTATGACCAGCAGTGGACGTCTATTCAGCTAATGATAATGAGTTATGCCATGGTGTTATGTTGTAACATGCACACTATTTATTAGTGACATGTAATAAAATTACTTACCCTTGGCGCGTAGTAGCAGATAAAGTCGTTACTTAAGTGAACTACCATAGCCAACTATTCGATACGAGCCATTATGAAAAAATGATTTTTATACGCGAAATTCACCAAATAAGTGTTTAATATTGCTCTGGACTAAATATTACATAATAATTGTATTTATTTCGTTGTACTCATTTTTTCTAAATTGTTATGTCACACGCCCTGTCAGTTTATTATTTTTAAAAGTTAAAGTACCTATCCAGCCTCTTAATGCTAGAAGAAGACTACCGGATTTTACCGTTGCTTTTGTATAAAACGAAATGGGTTCAACTAGACATCTAGCGTCAAGTAGAATAAGTTATTGCATATACATTACTAGTTACTTCATTGAGAGGTGATTGGGGAAACCCCAATCTTTGTAATCTAGTTTAGCATAGTGGGTAGTGCACCTGCCTGTGAAGCTGACGGTCCTGGGTTGGAATCCCGGTCAGAGCAAATATTTGTGTGATGAGCATGAATATTTGTTTCTGAGTCTTGGATGTTTTCTATGTATTTATATCTATTAAATATATCGTCGTCTAGTACCCATAACACAAGCCTTCTTGAGCTTACTGTGGGGCTAGTTCGGTTTATGTAAGATTGTCCTCTAATATTTATTATTATTATTTATTTTATTTATTTATTCTTTTCACACATGGATTACATTATTGCATCTACAATATTATTCGAGATTAATGTATTTTAAGCTCAACTACGTAATCGTAATAGTCCCTTGTCTTCTTGTTCTCGCCAAGTTTATTGCTCTGAGCTGACCTATACGCTGCTTTGGGTGCGATATGTGCCTTGATAGTAATCTATGTACACCCCACAAGCTTTATAGACCTGCCCACGCGTCGCTACCGTTTGAATAGAAAAGATTAATGAAACTCCTTCTTCATTCTATTTGCAAAGTTAGAGTAATATCATTTTAGAAGAATTTAATGAACATAAGTCGATGCAATAGCATACACACAATTTCAATATAGTGTATTCGTATGTACCTGCTTATACCTAATGAATGACGAAACGTATTATTTAGGTATTTAAATAATGTAAACAACAACGAAAAAATACAAAAATATATTAAGAAATAACATCATGTCTTTATACAACTTTCTTCTCTCTTCATGCGAGTAGGATTTTTTCTTGGCAGTAAATCCGCGCGGAATTAAAAGCTCACCAGCACCAACGACGGCTTCGCAATCTCGTTGTATCATCTAAAACATTTGACATTTGTGTATAACTCTTGTGTTACTTTACCTACCTACCCGCGCGGATCCGCCGGAGTATTATCTATTTGGTAGGGACAACAGGTAGAGGCGCGGGATATAATACATCTTATGTACATACCGAAGATTCACATTACACGCTGGTTACAAAGGAAGACAGAAATAGCATCCCAAGTGGACTTAATAAACTCATGTTTAAAAGATTCGGAGACTAGGTAATTTATGTCGTCCTATTACTTTTCATAAATCGACAAGCATACATCGACACGCGGGGCACGTATATGAAAAAGTACATACTTATAAATTAACACTTCTATATTTCAGCGATGAATAATATGGCATGCTATTTTGCTTGGTTCGTGTTACTTCATAGTTTCCCTCGTTTTATCTTTCACACTCTGCATCTTGCAGCATCGCGTCACCACCAAGAGATGGGGAATCTGGTTTATGTACGTCCTGAAAAGAAACACATAATAATACCAAATATATTAGTAAATACGAATGTGAGCAAATAAATACCGCATGACCATGACATTTGTTGTTACTTACTTTTCGTTTTATTTAAAGTGCTTAGGGAATTTTAAACTCGATCGTGTGTTTTAAAGACATTTCAAGGAAATTTGGGGCATTTTCACTAATTAATAAACCCAAATCATGACCAGAATCTTTGTTTAATTCATTGTTATGACATGACAGACACGATGACTGACGATGACTTTGTCACGCAGTAATTGACATATTTATACCGTACAATTTTACCGTCAAAAAGTTACGTGTTTCCAATCATTTGATCAATTTCTTACTTTAGTATGGGATTTCCATTCAATCGTTCATTCAATTATGTACTAGCGTCGGGTACAAAAAACATGACATTAGCTCAGCAATTTATACTTCAAAATTGACATTAAAATCTATCTAACGGTAGTACATAAAGTTACGTGATTACCCCGCTGGTTTAAGAAATAGGATTAAATTGTTTGCATCCCTTTATGTATGGCTACTTTTCTTCGGACGGCTTTTACTCACCGCCGCTGCGGAAATATTTCCGTCTGCTGCTCGCTGTTTGGAGTCATCGTAAGTTTGGATCGTAAATTGGAACGAACGGAATCGTCGAGTCGAGGCTATCACGTCCCACGGTCTCTACCCCTGGAGTGTGGACCACCACTCAGGCCAGTGACTTTACTTTGCGTACAGCTCCGTACTGACTGTTCAAGTTGAGCCAATTTCTTTGTACATAGTTTTGTTTTCATTATATTTTATTATTTATATTTAATGTTTATTTTAATTACTTACCCGCTGGATAGTCGGGCTACACTTTCTTAAATATCAAATTCATATGCATACATTTCATTTTACATATTATATGCTTTTTAAGGTTCCATACCCAAAGGGTAAAATGGGACTTTATTTCTAAAACCGTCTGTCACCAGGCTGTATCTCATGAACCGTGATAGTTAGACAGTAGAAATTTTCACAGATGATGTATTTCTGTTTAGACTAAGGGGGCTCCCATACAACAAACGTGATTTTTTGCCGTTTTTTATAGATAATGGTACGGAACCCTTCGTGCGCGAGTCCGATTCGCACTCGGCCGGTTTTTTAAATAAATTGTATTCATAATATTGGTTTGTATCTGTTGATTTTTAATTAATATATATTTAACTCAGAAAATCCACCAATATATTATTTAACTATAAAAATGAGTTCACATGTGTATTGGAGTATCACGTCATTCTTGTCGTTTAATCCATAACATAATAAATTTCACTGACACCACTTATCACTGACGCATGACACGCCGAGACCGTGATAAAACTGGCCATAAGGATGGATTCTCGATGAGACTAAAACGCACCTTCTCGTTATCACAGATGGGTACTAAGCTCGTCCTGTTCAGTTTATACCAAAATAATAATTAATCTCAAACTTTTTTGTTACCAAAAGTTTTCACATAGCATATCACACATATGGTTCATAGATGTGGTGAATCAGAATATCCCGCGTAGTTTACCCATGACGTAACGTAATTCCTAAGTAGCTACGCATGTGTAGGTACATACATGGGAACGTACTTACCCTCTCATGCGCGCATCTATCTAGCTCTAACAGTTTGGTTTATGGATTCAATGAGCCCACCCGTCACTACTATATGTCTGCTTAGATTTGAGTGTTCTGGTGATAACGAGTTAATGGTTCGAAATCGAGAGTTACGCCCGTGTAGGTATAGGTATTTCAATATCCACATATTTGGGGATGTTACAACGTATTTGGCCTTTAATAATGAACGTCTCGATCTTTATTTCAACTACATACTTATGTGCAAACTATGTTTTGGTTAGGTGTCAACAACGAACATTTAGGGATAAAATTCTGTCCCAAAGGACAAAGTTCATAGACATGGCCATGTAGCGACCTTTTAAAATAATGCCAAGTAAGTACCTACATAGTTTTAATAATAGCCGAGGGTCCGTGAGGTGATGGCAAAGTGCTGAGTAGCGTGAGGCGCAGATGTCTTTTATGGTTACGATCCCAGCCGGTCTCCCACATATTATTATCAACATACGAAAACTCCTTTTAAGCTTGTTATAGGAGAATTGATTTGTATAAAACAATTGCAAATTATATGCAGTTGAATAGTTTTCTTGGTTAAGTTTCTAATAAACCTGTCTAAAATTTTAATAAATAATTTATGCTCAATACCTCAGTTTTACATTTCATTTCTCGTTTCCGAAAGGTTATCTCGAAAAAATCGCCTATTGTTTTTGCGGATTTATTTATTCTATTTAACATGTTTGTTGGCGACAGAACTTCTTCTTGTGTGCATGTCCATTTTTATACCTTTTTTTATTTAAAATTGAATTTGAAGGTTCCTATTGATTTTTCTTTGAAGTTATGTCAATTATACAAAAAGTCGAGTAAGAGTGTGGTTTTCTTTATAGGAAGCTTAGATAAATATATTAAAAATACTCTGAAATTATAATTCAATAACAAGAATAGTAACGGCACCATACCGGTGTTCAACAAATGGTCCTTCGATAAGGTGAGTAACTAGTTTATTCAATTTGTATGGATTACCTTTCTAATAATTACTAATCCTTTTTTTTCTAAGCATCGTACTAGATTTTACCTTTATGATGCTTACTAGAAGTAAAACGAGTAACAAGAAAATGGAAGAGCAAACCGCTACCAATTTAGAACCAATGAGTTCGCGCTCGTCTTCAACTTCGCAGCAAATGCCCCATACCACGCACAGGTCGCCCGTGTCGGGCCGCTCTAGCCGCTCTAGCGCGACCGTCGTAGCGCAAAGGCTCGCCGTGCAGGCCGAGCACGCTCGCCGAATCGCCGAGCTCGAGCGCGCTGCGTTGGAAAAGGAAAAAGCAGCAGCTGACTTGGAGCTGCAAGCCGAGCTAGCTGCAATCGATTCGCACAGCGGGTCCAACCGGTATAGTCGAACAGCGGATTGGGTAGATTCCTGTGATAACAATGATTTAAATTTCCAGGAACCTAGGCCTAATAATAATGAGGACAAGGAGTGTAAACCGTCAGTGCCGGTACCAACGAGAGTACTATTTCCCGGTGCTGCTGATACGGTTTCTCCTCCACCGTCTAAGGCTAACCAGGCTCCGCACCAGGGGCAGCCGTCGCTTATGGAGGCAACGACACGCGTTGCCGCGCCGGCTACCGTGCGGATGGAACCGCCCCTGACTGCAGAATCTACCCCTGCTATACTGCTTCCACAAACTCAAATTCCAACTAAACATTCACTTTATTTAGGTACACATACACAGCAAAATGTTTATAACAATGCTAATAAAGCTTATAATAGCCAACCTACACCCACACATATACAACAACTAACTGAAGCGATCACGAGCCTCGCCGCGTCGAAGCAGCAGCCGCGGGTGAGTGACTTAAGGCTTCCTATATTTGATGGGCGAATCCAGGACTGGCTACTATTCAAAGATACATTTAATTTCACCAAAGCCGGGTTTTCTCCTATAGAGAACCAAGCCAGGCTTAATTTTGCTTTACGTGGCACTGCTAGGGATGAAGTAGGCGCGTTTTTAGCCTCTGCGCGAGACCCAGACGTGGTCATGAGCGCCTTGGAGGCTAGGTTCGGCCGTCCCGAACTCATAGTTCTGCACGAAATAGCCCAAGTCAAGGCTTTGCCCAGGCTTTCTAGCATTGATGGTGGTAGGGACATGTGCCAATTTGCCTGTCGAGTTCGCCGGTGCGTAGAAACAATTCGCGTACTCAACCAGGCAGAGTATTTGGCTTCCCCGGAACTCTGTAATACTATCATAAGTAAGCTAAGCACGCTTTTGAGAGCACGATGGGCAGATTTCGCATTCTCTCGTTGTCATACTAAGTACAGGCTCGAACTTCTCGCAGATTTTCTTTCTCATGAAAGTGAAATTCATTCAAAATTTGGCTTTATTCCTGACATAAAATTGTCACTGCCAGACAGACCGATGAAAGAACAATTGTATGCGGCCTGTACAGATAGCATAGACAACGAAGAAGGTTTTTACTTGTCAAACGAGTTTTCGTTGGCAAAAAGCTCAGTGTCTAAAAAGCAGGCACCTAAACCAGCGCCATCTAATTTAGTGTCTGAAAAACTTCCCTGCAAATTCTGTCAAAAGGGTAGCCACGAATTATCAGGTTGCAAAGAGTTTCAAACGCTACATGTAGATGATAGATGGCAATGGGTTATTGAAAACAAATTTTGTAGAAAGTGTTTGCGAAAAGGCTCGCATTTATACAAACTATGTAGAGCCAAATGTGACGCTCCTTCATGCAGCCGTAGTTTTAGTCACCATTCTTTGCTTCATTCGCCAAGAACGCCAGAGCATAACAACCTTATTTCAATAAATGCGGACGCTAATTCCCTTTCTGAACACCCCAATAACGACGTCGAACACGACCTGAGCGCTGCCGACGCTGAGGTGGTTGCGCATACAACTTCACAACAGTCTGTTGGTCGTCGTCCGTTGTTGAAGGTGATTCCTGTGACTATCTGTGGTCCACTTGGGTCAGCGGATATTTATGCTCTTCTTGATGATGGATCAACAGCGACAATTATTGATTCGAAAGTGGCTGAAGACATCGGCGCCATAGGGCCGAAAGGGCACATTAGGGTAAACTGTATAGGGGGACTTTATAAAAACTGTGACGTCACATTTGTCAAATTAGGTATTAAGGGTAAACATGGTCAGAAATCTTTTGAAATTTCCAATGTTCGTGCCATGCCTAAATTGAATATTACTAATTGTCAGTCTATTTCATCGGACGATATCCTCCAATATGGATATTTATCTGATGTGGCTGAAGAGTTGTGTTACGAACACGCAAAGCCCTCGTTGATCATTGGAGTAGACAACTGGCATCTGAGCGTTCCTCTTGCAGTGCGTCACGGTTCTAAGTCGCAGCCGGTTGCCACTCGCACTCCTTTGGGCTGGGTCCTGTATGGATTCTCTTCCAGTAAAACAAAACCGGTTGATTTTGTTAACCACTGTGTTCTTGAAGAAAGCGAATCCATGGAGGCCCTTATTAAGGAAAATTTCAAACTGGATTCCATTGGAATTGTGAAAAAAGATTATCGTAGTGAAAGTGAAGCCCGCGCTTTAGATATTTTGGAGAAAACCACGCGGCGTCTTCCTGGGGGTCGCTTTGAAACTGGTCTACTGTGGCGAAGCGACTTAAAAGATGTTCCAAATAACTTTGAAATAGCCTTGTCGCGTTTTAAAAGCCTGGAACGGAAGTTTCAAAAAGAACCCGAGTACGCAGAAGCTTACCGTCTGAAAATGCAGGCTACTTTAGACCAAGGCTACGCGGAAATTTGTACGGAACCGCCAACAGGCATTACTTGGTATCTACCTCATTTTGGGGTGTTTCATCCACAGAAGCGTAAGTTAAGGATTGTCCACGATGCTGCAGCCAAGTTTCTGGGAATAAGCTTTAATTCTATGCTTCTGTCTGGTCCTGACCTACTGCAAAACTTAGTAGCAATTTTGATGCGTTTTCGGGAAGGCTGCGTAGCTTTAAATGCAGATATACGGGAAATGTTCCCTCAAATAAAAATACAGGAGAGTGACCGTGACGCGCAGCGCTTCTTGTGGCGCAGTGACCCTTCCTCACCGATTGAAGTATATAGAATGGCTTCAATGATTTTTGGCGCCACTTCTAGTCCTTGCACTGCACTGTATTTAAAGAATAAAAATGCACTGGATCATCGTCACCTATATCCTGAAGCTACTCAAGCCATTGTAGATAATCATTATATGGATGACTATTTGGGAAGCCTAGACGACGTCAACGAGGCCGCTCGTCTGGCAGCCGATATAGTAAAGGTACATAGCTTAGCTGGTTTCGAGATGAGATCGTGGGTATCCAATAACCCGAAGGCATTGTCCTTGCTATCTCCTGAGCTGTGTAACCTTGCCACATCACAAGTAGGCTTAGGCCCATCATCCTCCTCATCGAACACATCTTCATCCGACTGCATTAAAATTTTGGGATTGTCTTGGAACATTGTAGAAGACAACTTGTATTTTCGCATTGACATTCCCCAAGAAATTCCATCGCCGCTTACAAAGCGAACAGTCCTCTCATTATTAATGAGAGTGTATGACCCTCTTGGTTTTCTTACACCAATCGTGGTCCACGGGCGTATAATGTTCCAAGACATGTGGAGAAAAGGGGTGTCATGGGACGAATCAGTTTCTGAACCCACCTTGTCGAACTGGTCATCATGGCTTCAAAGGCTCGCTGAAGTCAAAACCTGTTCAATTCCACGTTGGTATCAGGCACTACCTCATCACCAGAAACCTGACGTGGGGTTACACATTTTTGCTGATGCGAGTGAGCATGCGTACGCATGCGTTGCGTATTGGCGTTTAAGTTTTGGCAATGGCAACGTTCAACTAGCTTTGATTAGTGGAAAAGCTCGGCTTGCGCCTTTAAAACCTGTATCTATGCCAAGACTTGAATTACAAGCAGCTCTGATAGCTGCACGGCTTGCAAATTTCATCATTCAAGCTCATAAAAACAAACCTGTTTATGTAACTCTTTGGTCAGATTCCATGACGGTGCTAAGATGGTTGCGAAGCGACGCCCGCAATTTTAAACCTTTTGTAGCGCACAGAGTTGGTGAAATTACAGAAATTTCAGACGTTTCTAATTGGCGTTATGTGCCTACTGCCGATAATGTTGCGGATGACGCTACGCGTCCTAATACTTCAAAATTTGACACATCAGCTCGCTGGTTCACTGGACCTTCATTTTTGTTAGAACCACCTTGTAATTGGCCTAGTGAGCCGTCGAGCAAGGTCCCGTTGTTTCATGATGACGAAGTGAAACGTTCTGCTACATCAGAAATAGTGGGACATATCAACATTCAACCGCATGAACTACCTTCACCGGTTGTTGCGGACCATTCGAGGTTTTCTCAATGGTTGCGATTAGCTCGTAGCACGGCCCGCGTACAACAATTTATTCATTTGGTTCGATTAAGTTTGAATTTAAGACGTCAAAATCCAAAATTAACTTCGAAGAAAGAACTCTCAAGAATCAAAAACTTTCATCCTCTGTCTGCGGATCTTATTAAAGAGGCCGAGAAAAGGCTGTTCTTGAAGAGTCAGGTTGACAGTTTCCCTGACGAGTTAATACAACCGAAACTTCTTTCAACGAACTCTAGATTAAAGAATCTTGACATCTGTCGTTCATCAGACAACATCCTCCGCCTCGTCGGGAGAATTCATCGTGTTCAAAACGTGGATACGGAACCTAATCCAATCATATTAGACGGAAAACATCACATCGTGCAACTTATGATCATGCATTTGCATAAACAGGCCGCCCACGCCAATAATGAGACTGTGGTAAACAGGCTGAGACGTGAATACTTTATCCTTCACCTGAGGCCTTCCGTGAAGAAAGCTGCTAGCTCTTGTCTCTTCTGTCGAATAAAAAAGGCTCAACTACTTACACCTTTGACTGGAGACCTTCCCGAGGCAAGACTTGCACATCATCAAAGACCGTTTTCAAATGTGGGTCTCGATTACTTTGGTCCGGTTTCTATTAGCATTGGAAGAAGAACTGAAAAGAGATACGTCGCGCTGTTTACGTGTCTAACTGTTCGAGCGGTGCATCTAGAAATAGTCGCAAGCCTCACAACCGACTCTGCCATCATGGCTATGAGGCGATTTATAGCCAGGAGAGGCAGCCCTTCGCTCATCATCTCCGATAATGGGACTGCCTTTGTTGGAGCCAACAATAAGCTAACGGAAATATACGACTTCGCCGCTAGCCACAAAATTGTCTGGAAGTTCATTCCGCCAGCATCTCCATCCATGGGAGGAGCCTGGGAGAGACTTGTGAGGTCCGTGAAGACCGCGCTATCTGTTACGCTGAAGGAGCAGTCACCACGCGAGGAGACCCTTCATACGCTTTTGTTAGAGGTCGAAGCATTGGTGAACTCTCGTCCACTTACTCACGTTTCTATAGAACCGCATGAAGATCAGGCATTGACGCCATTTCATTTCCTGATTGGAACAGCCTCGAACGATCCACCTCTGCGTCCTGTGTCGGAAACGGACCTTTGGGGGCGTACCCAGTGGAAGAAAGGTTTAAGATTGGCCGATCATTTTTGGACGCGTTGGGTAGACGAATACCTTCCAACATTAATACCAAGGCGCAGCATACCCCCGCAACCCAAGACCCAGTTAAAAGTTGGTGATCTTGTTCTGATTGGTGATGGAACCCTTCCCAGAGGTACCTGGCCGCGAGGCAGAGTAACCGCCGTGTGGCCCGGATCAAGAGGAGTCGTGCGGTGCGCTGACGTTGCCACGAAAGGAGGGACCTTGCGTCGCCCAGTGAGGAAGCTGGTGCTGATGCCGTCTGTCGCTTAACTGCTTTTATGGTTGCTTTGCACCGCGGGGCGCCATGTTGGCGACAGAACTTCTTCTTGTGTGCATGTCCATTTTTATACCTTTTTTTATTTAAAATTGAATTTGAAGGTTCCTATTGATTTTTCTTTGAAGTTATGTCAATTATACAAAAAGTCGAGTAAGAGTGTGGTTTTCTTTATAGGAAGCTTAGATAAATATATTAAAAATACTCTGAAATTATAATTCAATAACAAGAATAGTAACGGCACCATACCGGTGTTCAACAATGTTGTTTTATGATGTGAAGTGTGTAACAAAGAGTATATTTTGTCTAACAACAACCAGTTCATTAGAATATAAAAGCATCGTATGTACTTATATATCTTCCAAAATTACATCTTAATTATATTAAGAGGCCTTATAAGTTTGGAAATGTTTTGATTTCAAATTATGACAAAAGTATTGATAATTCCAATAAAGTTATTAAAGGCTACGATAACTTTATCAAAGTTTTTAGATAGTAACATAGGCATTTTATGGTTTTATTGTGTGTAGTAGAATTTCAGCGGAAAAAACAAGTTTTTAGCGTAAAAATGGTCGATTTGTAGTGATGTTTGAAACGATATTTCTTAATGAAAAGTCCAAAAAATACATTTAAATTTTATGACATAAGGTCGCAATAGTGCTGTTCTAGACAGTAACATTGAGAAAATGTCAAGATACGTGTCAATTCAAACAGAAAATGGCGTAAATAGATGAGCGTTTTTTAACTGATAAGGACCCTTAATGGTATTCATCGATGTATCCGGATATGATCCGAATTAATATCCAGATAAGTACATCGGTGTATTTATACTTGTTATCAAATCCCATGCGATTAATTAGTTCTATCAGGATTAAGCTTGGAAGCTCTAGGTTTAGACGTAAATAACAGCACCAATACGAGTCACACCCTTACAAATCTATCTATCTATACATATAAAAGAAGAAGTCCTGACTGACTGACTCATCAACGCACAGCCGAAACTGCTAATGCTAGAGAGTTGATTATTGCATAGTCGATTACATTTGTAACGTAGGCTAGGGATAAGAAGAGATTTTTCGAAATTCATCCCCTAAGAGGGTAAAACAAGGGATGAAAACTTATATGAAAGCACATATTTATTGAAGTGAGAGATGTGAAACTTTGTATATAGACTCTCTGTTTAAATTTATTAATGACGTATTTAAGTGTTTTTCTAAATTGCTCCCCTAAAGGGGTGAATAGGGGTTCGGGGTGCTGATTACTAAAATGACATGCATTAGCAAATCCAATATGGCGGACAAAAATTTTTCTTAAAAATCAATATGGGTGTCATCTTCGAGGTCCTCGGGGTGCCGATTACGAAAATGACATGCATTTTCAAGTCCAAGATGGCGGACATTAATTTTTCTTAAAAGTCGATATGTGTGTCATCTTCGAGATTCTACGGGGAAATACATACCAACATACGTAGTACATACAAACATACGGGTCAAACTGAGAACCTCCTTTCTGTAGACGGTTAAAAATTACGCTTAGTACGCGGGCGAAGCCAGGCGGGAAAATGCTAGTACATGATAAAGATAACGTATGGTATTTTATTGATACATGAAAAGCACTACGAAAGGTAAAATAAATGTAGCTGCCGCATTAAATGTTAATGTACCCGTTCATTTATTATTCAAAAGCACAGTTAGCGGTTTCGGCCGGCCGTTTTATAATAACCGAAATATACACGCACTATACGGGATCAGGTCAGTGGTACAAGTGACGACAAACTGGAGTGTCCACTAGTAGACCTTATTCCGTACCAATATGGTGCATCAATAAACAAAGTTGTCGATGGTAGAAGACGACTAAGCAAGCAAACAGGTTTCAAGTCAATGCTTATACAGTTAAGTATAAGGATACAACTTTTTTTTTTAACAAGCGTATTAATCTTAATCAAGCGCTAAAAATATAGGGAATTTGAAACTGTTAACTTCATCGTCATCATATTAATTATACAAAATAATCTATTATAGGAAAGCAATTGATAAACATTAATTCATAATAGGTAAATTTGTCATTTAGTTTAATTTAGAGCTATTGTATTGCGCTGCCCTTACAGCGTTGTGTTGTGTGCACAACAAGGCAATGATTAAATTAATATTTTATGAACTATCAATCAATTCATGATTAATGTCAATTCATTTATCACGACATAACGTTCACGCCAAAAAATCGGGTAGGTAATTCTTATCTTATAGGTCACGTTTTCTTGTTTGTAAATCTCGTAATGTACCTATTTACATACCTACGAGTCGGTACTTCATTAATATCCTACACTATGAAACAGTAAATATTTTCATGATTAATTGTTTCAGATTAGATTATCGGAAATGGTTCAAATAAAAATCGATTTCAGGATATCTTTTGAGCTTATCTCGATTGTTTAAGCCTAAGATGCTCATAAATTGTTATTCGAAAATTATATTACAAATTTTCGAATAACAATTTATGAGCATCTTAGGCTTTCTACAAGGATCGTGAACATCAAAGAAAAACTTTCAGCTTGTTCGCTCGAACTTCACGAAAATGAGAAGAAATGAAATACCTAAATTAAATTATTATCTTTAAAGTTGTTAACGTTCTCTGAAGTCAAATAGTTAGAGAATACATAAGCAATTTGTAGTAGATCCGTTCAAATTCTATTCCAGTATTCCAGTGGTTTTAATTTTTTTTTAATGTAAATTCATATTTCAAATCGATATCTTCACTAGTTCCTGAGCTGCATAGTTGGGACAGACAGACATATAGAGTCGCAACACAAGGGTTCCTTAGGTACCATCTGATAAGGCATCTTAAAAAATATATATTATAAGCGTTTCCTTACCTTGTGATTTCCTCCAATAACTTGCATGGATCAGCAGCATAGAATTTGACCCCGAAATAAAAGGTGTGTGGATCAGACCCGCGTAACTGACGACGTAGCCGCTTCCCGGCGTCCAGCCAGTGCTACGAAAACCGAGTACAATTATTATAGCATGTAAGACATAAGATGTTTAATTTAATTTAACATACAATATTAGTCTTGCTTATTTGCTTAGTACCCATAGAACTAGATTTGCTTAGCTTGTGACTAGGTGGATTTGTGTAAGATGTCAATCTTATACAAATCTACCTAGTTGTGGACACACAATTGTTTATTTATTTTATTTTATAAATACTTAATATTTATTTGAAATACCTAAGTCGTAGGAAAGGTAGTATATAAAATGGGTATGGGTGGTGGTAGTATGAAAAATGGTTAAGTATAGTTTAAAAACGCTCGTGGCGTCTTTAATTATGATGCTCGCGAAAGCTCGCATAACAATCAACGCCACTGCGTTTGCCTTTTATGACCCTTCTTATACAACAGTTGTACAAAATACTATTATCTCAGGTATTCCCTAATTCTCTCAGTGATTTTTATTGTTCTCCTAGTATAATGATGGTTACGGTGCAATAGGTTAAACAAGGCTTGGGTTTGTATTTTCATTTGTTAGGTACTGCAGCCTTGTAGAGTCAAATGTTTTGAGTGTATGTAATATCCCCCGGTTTATAATCTATCATCAATAAATTCAACAAGATCGCCATAGCAGTAATATGTGAAGGTTCAGAAAAATAGCAGGTAACATTCTTGTTGTTCTACTTACAGTTTGATTGTCCTGGTCGACATAACGCAATCCAAAGTAGGCTGTTTCTAGTAGATCTAAATGCCTGAACACCACGTCCAAAAGTGCCTGCGCTGTACTATTATCCTGTAACAAAAATAGGTTTTTGGAGTGTTTTACGTTGGTAGGTATATTTTACCTTCATTCGAGAGCAAAGACATGCAAACATTAACATTATTAAATTGATTATTATTAAACGGTCTGAAAGGAAAATTAGGTACTACAAGACTCGTTTGTTCTTGGCTAATTTTCTAACAGGAGATTTATATCTGCTCCAGGCGATGGCAATGGCAGTACAAAAGTCTCGGAACAGTTCCCTCGACTGAATACCTACCAACAGTTTGCAATTCCATTTCCCTGTTGTTTCTTCAAATAACTTTACGTTTGAAGTCATAAATTTAAGCGTCTGGAACGGAATCTTCGTTACTCTTGGGTTAACACTGGCTTATTTAATGTTTACTCTTCAGGATAAGAGTCAAATATGAAATGACAATCTTTTGTTCGTTTTGATTACATAAATACCTTACTACTCTATGATGGACTATCATTGACATATAAAAGAAGCATTCCAATCAGCCAGATGAAGGTAGCAAACAAGTTTCCAACCAAAATGGTGGTGACGATAAGGGGATATGGACAACCAGCCTAGCTGGGATGATCGCATTTATGTCGTCCCTTACTAGCAAGTATGTAAGTGCGAGAGGGACGAATGCTATATGTCCGACATAAACGCGATACGCCCCAGTCTAGCTACATCCTAGCTATCGTATTTACCCTAAAACCACGTGTGCCATGGTCCAGGGCGGTATTTCGCTGGCTTCATAAGTTACACCTGTAACAGTTTCTCAACCCAGCTCAGTTTCGAATTAGCTGTTATTATTGAAAAGCTCATCGATTTCGTCAGTGATTAGAAAGCGACGAGGCACGAGAGCCGAATATTAATATCCCACGGTATCGGCACGTAACTATCTCCAATTTGCATTTCTCGAAGGCCGGCTTTCCACAATTAGGCTAATTCGCACGCGATAGCTGGACCAGTAAGACCAGTAGTGATACCCACTGTAATGAGCGGGTTGGCCTCGACGTGCGTGCGCGCAAGCTCCCCATGACGCGATAACTACTCTAGAATTGCTACAAAAAAGAACCGCGAAATTACTAACCACCTTTTGTTTCTTCTAAAATTAATGTTCGTGAGTTTTGAAAGATCAGGGCGATGACCTGATGTGGGAAAATGATATGATGATGATTATGTTTGAGTGGTAGTTACCACAGCCTTCAGGCGTACACTTTTTAGGTATAGGTATTATATGTACAGGTACGTACTTGCAAAGTAATACTAAATAGCAATAACTACATACATATAAAGTATAACAGTGTTTAAAACTAAAATTGTATCATTGTAGGTACATTGGATCAATGAAACAAAGATCAAAGCATAAATAAGTACGAGTACAATCGGGGTGAGATATGTTCCTATTGGTCCTTATACTTTTACCCCTTATACATCTTTTACATTATCTGTCTACAGATCAGAGGTCGATACAACTGATACAAGAAATGCACGAAATGTTAATGTTGGTAGTGTCTAGTCTAGTGTTTGAGACGTTGGCCCCGTAATCCAGAGGGTTCGATTCCGGCTCCACACCGGGAGGTATTTGATCAGTTTCTTTGTATATACATGGTTAAATAAAATTGATGTAAAAATTAAAAACATACCATCCACTAGTTTATCATCATAATCATTATGTCTACAGCATATACCTATACTTTTGCCATTGCTGGGAACAAGCCTCCTCCCACACGTTTACATTATGTATACAATTCCGGGTGTAGGGGGGTAGCGGGTACGCTCAGGTGTGCGGCGCTGAGCTACAGACTTGCTCCCTCAAGTCCAATCAGAGGTCATGGTGAAGCGGTCCACCCCGGAGGCACCGTCCGATCTTTTCCCCCAGGGTCGAAAAGAGGACGCGCCCTGCAGGTCCCCGCAAGGAGACCGACTGGCGCAGGTGCCGGAGGGGTGCGACGCGGAACTGTGGCCGATTGCAACCGGCCGGCCGGAACCCTCCCAAATCTTGCTGACGAATCGGTCGCCGTTGACGACGTGCCCGTGCCTCCGGGCACGGACGCGCAGTCCGGCGGAGGATTCGTCAAAAGCAGGAGGCAGAGGAGGCGAGATAACGCCAAGGCAAGAGCTCGACGATCGAGCGAGGGCACCACGCAGGATGCACCCACTTCGGGGCCCGGGGTGCAGAAAAAGAGACCACTGGGAGCCAGCGGCGACTCGCCTTTGCTTGCCAGTGACTCCAAGCGAACGAAAGTTGCAACTTCGTTCGCTGATATCGCTGCAAGTGAGAAGATGGCCATCATACTAGAGGCTTTTCCAGCTGAGAGAATCGGGATGGGACATCTGGGAGCCATCCAGGGACTCGTCCTCGAGTTCTTGGCTGATGCCCCGGATGTGGTGGGAGCTCTCCCCGTCAATTGCCAAGGGAGAGAATCCGCCGCATGGCTCAGGTCAGCAATTGAAGGTGTGGAGATTGCTGGGCTGCGCTTAAAGGTCATAGATGCCAAGGATTTTCCAAAACCCGTCAAGATGGCGTGGAAAACCAAGACCGTTGGTACCCAAGATATTAAACTACTCCTTCGTGTGCTGCAAAGGTACAACCCTTCGCTGCACACGGAGGAGTGGAAGGTAGTCGACACTGTGGCGTCGGCGACGAGCACCAGCTCATATATGCACTAAGCTACAATAAACTAAAAATAAAAACTGAGTCTGATGACATTGAAATTCCGTTTTACACATTTTTACTGTGTGACAAGTTCCTCGGTAGTCGGAGCCGTACTGAATAGCTACGTAATTAAATCAAGCTCACTTCACATCCACAATATGGAAGTGTAACAATAACACAGACGCAGCACAAGTAGGTATATCTGCAAGAGCGGTATTTGCTTGTACATAAGCCTCCGAGTTTGTGGGAAAATTGCGAAACAGTTCGTTGGGTTGAATAATAAATGATTTAATAACAGAGCGCATTTGCTCCCAGCGTACGTTCAGGTCGAAAAATAACAAACGATTTTGAAAAGTGCCGGTAGTCGTGGTATGGCGGTGCACGCGATCGGTCTCCGCGGGCGCTGCTGGCCGCCAGCCGCGAGCGATTCACTACCTACATTACACGTACATACACGCACTTATTATAAAATCACTGCCTCCTCTGTCTGTACGTATAAATATTATTTCAGCCTGAAGTCGGGTTATTTAATAAACTGACCTAATTCAACCACTTAATCTTTAAATATTTTAACAACTATGACCCGAATATAGGTAACCTGACATGTAATATTGATAATTATAAATAAAATAATATGAGTATAAACTACTATATTTCCATGAAGTTGTTTAATACGGGTCAGACATGAATGGGTCTCTTCCAAGTAAAGTTTTTTTTCCGCGTCCGTACAAATATTCGTATTTACAAAAAAAATCAAACGCAAAAAGGCAGAGATAGGCAGCGACTGTAGCTGAAAGGTAAATAAACATTCTAAAATAAAATACATTTCAGAATTCTCTCAGTTCAACGTAGGAATTAGGGCGATAAAGAGGTAATTTGCCGGGATTTAATACAGTTAATTTATGAAATGCTATATTTAAGGGCTTATTTCACTTCACTTCCTTTATACCTCTATTTGGAAGTTTATAAACAGATAACCATAAATAGTAAATGTGTACTCATAAATAAAGACTTAAACTTACACAATACCCTACTCAAAATATTGTGTAATTGGTTAATCACATTTAAATATAAAATTAAAATGTAATGTTTGAGAGCTCCTCCCGACCCGGAAAAGAATGGAAAACATTAAAATTGCCACTTGTTGAAAATGTTGTGAAGAGTTAGTATTTTTGGTAATACAATGTTTTTAGGACATCATTTTGCAATTAATTTTGGGATTCGACAATACCCCAAAACAATTTATAATCTACAAAATTTTAAAAACAATCCGTCTAATCCGAGCACGCAATTTTGCACGGCCCCGCACTTAAAGCCTTTTTCCAATGCAAAATAAATACTACAAAAATACAGTAGATAAACTACGTTATCATTTAACTGGAGAAAAATATACATTTTACTACATATATTACATATTCATCTATTTAAAAAAAATCTTAGACCGTTAAATTCTGACATCCATTTTATTTTAGCCTGGCTGTGGTTTTATAGCCGGGCCCAATAAAGCAATAGGAGTGCGCAGTTGGAGAGTAGCCTGGGGAAAATCCAGAGGAAAACCTCCTACACGACCACGCGTGTGGTTTGAAACGCAGGAATACTCTAAGAGTTTGCGCTCCAGTGAGATTGGTTGAGCGATTTCAACCGAATCTGAGGTGTGAGTGGAATCGAGCTGCTGGGAGTTTTGTCGCTGGTTCACTAACCCTAGCCTAGCTGAGAACTCTCTCCGTACACCGGGTAGTCAGTCCGATCCAGGTCGGGCCTAGCTGAGTTTCTTGCTGGACTCTTCTGACATCCATGTCGTATCTCCAACCTAGATTCATGAGATTGTGGCAAATTGCTCAAAAACATCAATATGTGTTATTAACATATACGTGGTAAGTTGTTAAACCATATAATACAGGATTTTACCAAAAATATAACTAGAATATAGTTATGTTTCAGTAATCTTTTTTTACTTGCCTCCGAGTTACGCATGAACTGTGGCAGTTTGAAACAAAGTCCTAACTCGTCAATGAATCGTAACGGTGTCTCTATTCGGTCACGCAAACCGTCCATCGTGCTGATTCAGTCGGACCGAACACATGTAGAACTCCATGTTATGTTTTTGGAGCTAGGTGGGTAAGTTCGCCAATATTTCTATTTATTCCAGACTGATTTCTGAATAGGGTCGTCATATTTCTCAAATGCCATAGCCATTGTCTGTATAAAAAATGCAGACAATGGCATAAGTATACACCTTATTATTACCCTTAAAAACGTATTTAAAATAGTGCTATTGTTTTGGAGTTATTTATAATAAGTTTCACCCAGTTATCACCAGCGGTTTGAACCGAAATGTTGTTTACCTCTGTATGTATGTAAGTTTTTTTTTAATAAAAAAGGTAAATGTTTGTGATTAAATCAAGTTTGTTTTACTTTTTGTTATAAAATTATATTCAGTTCGGATCTTTATGATTTTCGTGCCCCCTGACTTTTATGGATCAAATATTTTTCTTCCTCTTGAATATCCATGCTTAAATCAATTAGCGTATGCTTATAAGTGTGTAAAGTAAGAACCGTCTAAGTGTAAAAAAAACAACCATGGAAGTCAGACAAATCAGCCTGTCTCGGAGAACCTACCCTTAAATAAGACAAACTAAAACTCGTAGACAAGTTAAAGAAAGCATCAACGGGCGTAGCAAGACACCAGGCAGCAGACCGTGAAACTCTGCAGAGTCAATTTGCTCCTGCAATACAGCACAATGGCGAGCCATCGCGTTGTCGGCGACACTAGGCTCGCTTCATAAATTGCTGCGCAATTTCTTATCTTCCTTTTCCGCCTAGGGTTTTGAGTCAAATAAAAACAGCTTTGCGAGAGAAGTCCGACAAAGCTTTATTTGCCTAGCTTTTATGTCTGACATCTAGATAGCTTCCTCTTCCTTACTTATAGCCCATTTTTCGACACCTTACAATGACAACTTACGATTTGTGTGAGATTCCTCTTTAATTCTAATTTAATTATATTAATAGAAAATATGTGTAAAAAATAGAATAACCGTGCTTTTTGTTTAGATATACATTACGTCCGCATCTTATAGGTACGATAAGTTTATCGTTTGTGCAATTAAGATTAAACAAATATTTTATTACAGTATAGGTGAGAAGGGTAGATTCTTGGGTCCCTTGGACGGCGGCCGACTGAGAGCGATCCGGTCGACGCGGCTGTAGTAATCTTCGGTAATAAAAGCACATGCGCAGCCAATTACGTGATCCGTTATTCCTCAAATTTCTCATTCACCTATAATCGATGTAGGTCCAAAACTGGTAAATTTTAAATTAATGGCCTTTGTAAATCTTTGAATGTGCAGCAGGATAATTATGTATGATTTATAAGAACGTAATAGTTACTTGGAAAACATATCCTATTTACAAGTATTATGGCGAAGTGAAATACGCAAACATACTAGTTGAGATGTGTGAGTAACAAATCACGATATTTTATTGGACGTGTGAAAAGAGAAAAGTTTTGTTGGATCCATTTAAGACAAATGTCCCTTTGTAGATGGAAAACTGAGGGAAGAAAGGCGATTTATCTAAAATACCCATACAATTTAGGATAAAATGTCGAATTCCCGTCGCTTTCACTTTACCCAAATTGGATGAGTCTGGCCTCAATATATTTTCTGGGGAATTTGTTTGACGTGGAAGTTGAGGATCCATGCATGCCAAACAAAAGCATTTCTAGGACAAATTCCATCCTTGTTTACGGTTATAACATAGTATCTGGTCGGTATTCGTTCGAAGTCGGCTCTGTTTCCAAGTTTGTCAGAGTTTCGGGGATAATAGACATTGTGTGTGAGGTCGACAGAGGCAGCCATTATTCCTCGGCGGACGAGGGTGTTGCCGGAGCCATAACTTATCTCAGCTTTGGAAAAACTTTTAACAAAGTTTCCGACGTCGGAGTGGAAAGTGTTACGGGAGCTTTAGATATAGGACGCCATTCAACAAGTAGATGGAATAAACGCAATCGGGGCGCGATGATGAGCCAGCTGGGAGTGTATAATTGGCCGATAGTGAGGAGGCTTGCGGCGGGCGCTCGGCGCTCGCGAGCCACTCTCACATTCACTACGCGGCGACAATGCCAGCCAAATATAATTTAATATTCATAGAGTCGACGTACGATTCAGTGAATTCATCGTCCGCACCTTGGACCCAAGTCTCGCATATAAAAGACCTTCCACAAGCCCCTGGGTGTACTTCAAATAATTCGTCTCGGAATAGCTGCTGCACTTCAAAAGTGAGGGAAGGGAATCCGAGAAAAAATTCACGCGTTGTTTCATACGAGGAAATTGAAAATACCTCCAGTGTCCGTCGGGACGAGGCGGGCGGCAAAGGTTGAATTTCGAAATAATCCCCGGCCAATTTTCGCTGTACCTACTAGGAACTGTAATCGAAGTTATCGCACAGAGAAGTGTAAAGTTGCTTCCAATTGCAACGGAACAAAGGATTATCTCCGGAGCTTGATTATTTGGCCTCTGAGGAAGAAACTCGACGTAGTTTTAAGGTAGATAACTAAGCTTGTTAAATAGGATTATACGAAGTTCGTATTTCAAAACCCATAAAAACTAAGAAAATAAAGGAAATTGACACACTTTTATTTGTTTTTACTTAGCATTCGTTACACGTTTCATTAGATGTTAGTGGTGCTCATTGACATGGATTTTACGTTTGAATGGAGCAAATGTTAACTTTATTAGATTACATCAAAAAGAATCTTACTTTGTCTTCATATGTATAACAGATTCTATAGGTACATAAAATAAATGAATTATCAACTTTATATTTCCCCCTAAGGCTGACCCGGACTCAGAACTATAAAAATATTAGGGTTTTTAATTTTTAATTGAATGCGTACTGTTAATAAAAACTAAGCATTATTAGTCAAAGTGCTCGTATACAGCGTAGCACATTTTACAATCGCCAAGCTAATCAAACAACGCCGCGACGCGGCCAAGACGAGAAAGTTTACCCTTATCTTTCTAATTTGCTTGGTGCGAGTAAAACACAAGTCCGCTGAGTAGCGAGCGATATGAACTGACTGAAGTAAGTTTTCCTGTGTCAGCTGAAGTTTGTATATATCGCGATATATACTGGAAACTGTACCTGAATTTCATGTAGTAGTTCACGCTCGTCGAGTAGCACAACGCGGCAGGCGAGAGTGCGCGGCGCGGGGCACAGGCAGTCCATCATCGTGCTGCGTGCGCACCGCCTCACAGCCTGCGGAAACAACACACGAATAACATACTCATCATCATCTTTTATATTATATCAATCAACGAAACGATTCTAAATTTTTTTTTTTCAAAATTTAAAATATTTATTGTCCGAATGTGAATGATTATATAAATGGTAACAAAGATATTGAAGTTCGTCACAATCAGCCAGTGTTTGGCGCAAAATATTAGATAGATACGCTCATTGCATGTCATTGAATCAAAATAATGTCAAATAAAATGTCAGAACAGTCAAGAATTTGAATAATAATAAAACTAATATTAATAATAAAAGGTGTCAACGTCATGCCATGAAAGTGCGGATGCAATGTCAGTTGTACAATACAAAATAATAAGTAATAAAATAAAAATGGGTATGTCGGTTTAATAGGTACAATAATATTTTAGAAAAGCCAGAATAGTAGAATGTCAGTAAACAATTCTTGATGTATTGGTGGGTTCAAAATGCTCATTGACAGTGTAATACATTTTATCTAAGCACCAATTATATAATTTATTTTTAAATTCTGACAAGTTCTGAGTTTTTAAGTCATTTGGTAAATAATTGAATATCTTAACTGACATATATAATATACTTTTTCTAAAGTGAGCAGAATCATGACTTGGGTAACAAAGATTAAACCCATGTAGTTTGGATGTCGATCTTTGATTTGAAGTCATGATTTTGTAGCTATTTATGTGAGCTTTTACAAAGAGACATAGATAAAGTGAGGGCAACGGTAGTATCTTAAGTTTTCTAAATAAGGGTCTACACGAATCAGTTGTATTGGCGCCACAGATCGCTCTGATGCATTTTTTTGGAGTAATAATGCACGGTTGGCAAAGGTGGAATGTTTCCTGCGTTTGTGATTCTTCTGCAGTCACAAGCGTGCATAGACTGCGGTGCCTGCTTAAGGCAAGGCCCATTCCGAGATCTGACGAAAATACTGAAGTTTAAACTTCCAGTGTGAATAAATAATGTAAAATTACGCTACACAAAAATTACAGTGGACTGAAAAAGAAACAAAGAAAAGAAATAACCGAACAAAATATTTGAAAATGCCTTGGTAACTCTGTCAAAAAGTCTTAAATATCATCGTAAAAATAAACTTTAATGCCGCGGATTCTGTAATTATCAACGAAAGAGATATATTTTTTTAAAACGATAGCTTTTTTATGGTTCTAAGGAAATAACCGGTTACATTTTTCACAAGTGATTCAGTGTTCCAACAATTAATTAAAATGTTGAATGGCCTTGCCTTAACATCTGTATAAACTATTTAAAAAATCACCGTCATAAAGCCTCGTTCATCAAACAAATGACATAAAAAATAGTTTTAAATGCAAGAGACAACAGGGAAAAACAGTCAAATTAGAAACTTTTATTAAAAAAAAGTCAAAATCTCTCTGTTGATGATGTGTGTGGGCAAATAATTCCGACCACTCCATCTATAATCATTCGTTGCCCAGACTACTAACTTTGGCGCTTTGGGTGTCCATTAATAAGTAATTATCTTATTTGAACTTTCCAACCTTAAAACACACTTGATGGAAACAATCGGTTGTAATAATACCTTGGCAATTATTCATTTGGGCCACCATTCTACTCGTCTAATATTGATGAAACGGATATGCTCTCTACTATTCAGCATTTCCGATGAATTCTGCATTTTCAACCTTTTCTGGCGTATTTGAAATATTTGTTTAAACGAAATATTAAGCTCATATAACATACCGCTACTAAATACCTATATAGTTAGTTTTAATAACATTATTATTGAGTGAAAATAATACAATGAGTATTTCATAGATTTTTAAAACCATGGTCAGAAATCAGTGGAAATTGACAGGAAGCGAGTGAACTTGTCTATATTCATCCTACTGTTATTTGAATCAATTAATAGATGACCCACGTGTAAGTGCGGTATGTCTCTTTTTGGAATACGGTCCTGATTTTAGAAAACAGACAGCAGCTTTTGAATTACTTAATATTGGCAAATTTGTGCCAACCGAGAATGCGATAAATAAAAGAAAAGAACATAAAGTGGTCATGCCCCTATGATATGCCCGGGATTTCACATTTTGTCGATCCGTTCAGGACAGCTATTTACCTTTTTTATTATAATTTTTGCTATCAAGGTCAAGTGTCCCCCCCCCTCTGCCAGCTAAACGGTGGCTACTAGGCATGTGAAAAAAATCATGGTAGTAGTATATAATATACGATGAATTTAATAGGAAAACTATCACAGCTAAGTAGAAATTACCTTAAAGGGCAAAAATATGTATACAACACAACATCTCAAAAAAATACATCATACTAGTGTCAGTACTAAGATCAGTAAAAACCCTTCTACGGGTCCGTAATTCCGCGTTTGACCGGTGACGTGATGGACGGGCAACTACGGAACCCTACACTGTGCGTGGCCCGACACGCACTTGGCCGGTTTTTTTTTTAATGATTGTAACATCTCCAATCTCGTGACATGACCACCGTACGAAATATATTTGTAATGTCATATACGATTGATTAAAATGTCTATAAATTACAATATATTTAAGCATTAGGATTGTAGCGGAATAGGAGAAGCAAAACTTGACAGTTCGTAGTCTTGTAATTATTCCATGAAGGATGTAGCGGTCACATGGAAGTTATAAAAGCAGATGGTATTAATACAGTTCAGTTGGACCATATTAGTTAATACCTACGCAGTTAATGTAGTTTCATTACCAGTAGACGTCAACTCGACCGACCCATTAGTTCAGTGCAGCCGGGTTTAAAATTCAATGTGGTCATTAACTTCCTTCTATGAGATTACATATTTTAGCTAAAGCCAAAACACTATTCACTAAGGTTTCAGTTTGAATAATGTTCATGCACATCAATTTGAAATCCGTTACAGGTATTCGCTAAAGGGAAAATTAAAGCCTTTGCAGGTAGCCTAACACAAATCCCAGTATTCTATCCGCAAAGCCAGAAGTTGTTTGCAGTCAATTACGGAGTTATTTGCAGTCAGACTCAATAGTAAAATCACCAAAGGGTTGGTCGAAACCAAATATATACTCGTTAAAAGTTAGTCGGGGAGAGCGCGCACCAGGAGGGTGTGTTTTAACAATTTTGTTTTAATTAGTAGCAGCGCCCTCCCTAATAGGTGGATTCGATTCGGCGGGACTTTTTGTGATTTCGAAAAGGTTTTTCGTACGTTTAAGTAACATTAAGGACCGTAATGATTGTTTGCAAATTGAAAAATAGGAATAGGAGCGTAAAACACGATATTTGTGCCTACCCTGAAAGTTTCCCACCGGGAATACTAAATGCGATGTTGTACGTGACGATCATATTATGAAATATACCTAATTACTTGCTGAACAATAGGTAATATAACGTGAAAATAAATGTTGCGGTATTTTTGAATAGGCACGCAATTAATTAGGAGTTTACTTGACGACGAGCTTTTATTATTTATGTATCTCAACTAAAATTTATTAGCTCTCCAATTTCAATTTTGCTGTTGTAAACCAATTTCAAAATCCAATTAGTTTTATTAATAGCAAGTTATAACGGGTTTAGGTGATTTTAAGTTAGGTGTCAAATTTTTGTTTGTTTATCAAAATATACTGAATGCTAAACTTTTTTTAGTTGTTTATAAGCTATATATTAATTATTACACCACTTAAAATCACTAAGGTAAAATATCTCTATTCGTTTAGTAGGTATCTATATTAATCAAATTACGGTACTGTTTACAACCACATAGCCACAGGATTTGTAACTGGTTGATACAAGAGAGTTGGCCACAAGTTAACTCGACCTAACATAAACGAGCCGTAATTCGCCATTGTGAGGAATGTTGTAATGCAGCATTGAGACAGATATCATAATCCTGTGATAATAGTTGTTACGCTACATTTTACCTTCGATTCTTTAGTATACAGTCAGTGCATTTTGTTCGTGTTCAGTTTTTTCAGTGGTTACCTACACATCTACAGTTTTCAAGGTCTTTTAAAGTTTAATTTTCGCGCTGTATTCAAAGAGTTATGTACATAAAGCGACGTCTTATGATTCCTATGATTTTTACACCATTTAAATGCACCTTAACACAGTTAATTGTTGTATTGTCTGTAGGAATCAGCACCACTATTTCGTTACTGATTTTGATCCGTTCAAAATCGAAGTCTAGTTGATACCTACTCAATTTGGTGGTCACATTATATAGTTTATTAATGTTTTGTATTTCGACAAGTTTCAGCAAATACCTATATTTCCATGAGGTATTTCAGTATAGAAAACAAACAAATCCCCGCCGCTAAACACTGCGTAAAAGAAAAGCCAAACATAAACGCAACACGTTTAGCGCATCGCAAACTTCTAACAACTAGAAAAGCCAAGAACTTGGAGGCAGCAAACAACGGAACAGAGACGGCAATACGAGCCATTAATCCGAACGAGCCCGACAGAGATTAGTGCCCCCTGACTCCCACCCCACACGTGGAAAACATTTTCCCGCCATTGTCTGGGCGGAAGTAAAAAGAAGAGTCGCGATTGACATCGTGGCCCTGCGCCGTGGGACTGGGCGCGCGCTGCAATCTGTTCAACTACAATATAATAACTATACACTTACGATAATTCCGGACTTGGATTCACTATTTTGAAAAATTATTCCTAGTTCTGGCTATTGGCGTCATCATCGTCGATGACGGCAGCGATTGTTTGTAAATATTGATGTGCACACACAAACAAACATCAAACAACCCTAAACGCATAAACCTCCGTTCCGTCGTGGGTAAAAAGATCGAGTAGGTCGTTTTAATTCTTAAACCGAGAAAATACTATTAATGTCGTCGTGAAACTCTATCAAACGTCCCAGTTCTTAACACCGTCCCAAGAGTTGGCACCTTTGATATTGATTTATTACGATAAAGATCAGCAGCACGGTACCGGTGTCAATTATTAGAATTAAGATGTTAAATAAACACAGGGACGTTTACGATAGCGTTGTTAGACTCCTCAGAAAATGTCTTTATTTTTATCTATCAGACGACTGATTCTCATTTATCATGGCACGTCCCCTAGCGCCTAAGTTTTTTCCCCTTTGTTCGAAATGCAAGCGAGATACAGGGGTACCGCATTAGATCCGTATTAATATAGAAACGCCAAATATTCTCGCTGCGTACCCACGATAACATCGTTACGCAATAGTCAATTTATCACTCTGATCTTTAATGTGCCTTTTCTCATGTACACAGTAACGAGATTATACCTACCGACAACGTGCAGAATATACCTATTTATTCTATTACCTGTGTTTTTCATATCGTAAAAGTTCTGCGTTGTAAAGATAAAGCCTGATTTACATATCGAAATTAGTGGCATGAAATTAGTTTTAAAACATTAGTTTCATCAATTATTTCACGTTTCGTGTTATACCTGTAAAATTAACGCCACGCAAAGTCGAAGCTCAGTCAGTAAGAAATGCCATTATTTAATATTCCACACAAAACTAGATTTTCTTAGTTCTTCATGTTGGTAGGTAGTACGTGTACATATATTAAGGCCAGTCGATATTGTCAAACCTCGATTAACTTATTGGCGACTTTGATGGAACTTCGGGGTTTGACAGTATCGATTGGACTATTGATAGTTCATCACTTCACCAGATTTACGTAACAGCGACTCAAAGTTAACCTCGTTATATCGTTATTGCCTTAAGTATCGTAAGTCGCAGACAGCACATAGTACTCCACGACCGTACCGTGGTGTCGCATTATTTTCTTTTTCCCACCGGAGATTACTGTCACTCGGCGACCATTTCATGTTATTATAGCTTCCCGCGATTATGTTGGAACCTTGATTGTATCCAGAATTAGGTACCTAAAGTCTACCCAAGTCGTGATAACCATTATCGTCACTTAATCCCTTTAAATTCAAGACGCCAACAATCGCACCATTATTCAGATAAAATCGTTTAAGTACAGTACGTATTTTTCATGGTACTCTATACGAGTAACATGGAAAAGCCGACATGGCCAATTATTCCGCCGTTAGCGACGCCGCCGGCAGCTTTATGCCTTTGTTTCGACTGTGGCCATTTTGTCCATATAAATTGTCGATAATTGACATATAGGTGATAGGTACTTCAATAATTCGGTCGATTGCATATCTGCATCATGGGTAATTCATAAACAACGATATCATTGAATACATTATAATTAATTAAGGTAGGGATTGCAACGTATTGCATTGCATATATTCACCACATTTACAACGTAATTGTAACTCACCCCATTAATAATTTACTAGCTGATGAAGCCGTCGTCTCCCGGCGAAAAAAATAAACAATAGTATTCTTTTATGATCCCTGGACCCCAGGATCCCAGGATCCCAGGATCCCAGGGACCGGTAGTCAATTGGTTAAAGGTAAAAACACGCTCACAAAAAAGTCACATACCTGATAGTCCAATATGTATTATTACTGTCTCTATGTTGCATTTATGTTTTTATTCTTTTAATAAATCCATACATTCATTAATAGTTTCCTATCTCAATAAAAAAAAAACCATTTTGTAGAAACAGGTTGCATTTTTTTCTTATACAATCTATTTATCAAGCAGATCAAGCATTACGAGTACCATACCATTGCCACTTCTTACGTCTTCACTTGGCGATTAATCTATTTTAGACAAAAGACATTCCCGGACCGATTTTTGACGTGATTTTCACTAGAGCGTACTTATTTTTATCTTCGTGGACGACGAAGCACGCGCGGTGAGTTGCCAGTAAAATGATTACATTTGTTGTTCCAATGTCAGGTTCCGATCGTATTTTTGATGCAGTTTAAGTTGGTTTAGTCTTGGGTATTAATAACACTAAGTAAATTCATGTATTTATTTACCTACTGCGAAAAAAAAAACGATGTTGTAACCATCGGGGTTTCTCTTTGTCGGTTTAAGCAAGTCTACTAATCCGTCACTTTCTATGAAATGGTGTCAAAAAGCGACACATGCTTTATCTTTTCGATAAACTAGAGTATAATAGGTCATCAGGCAAATAGTATAATGAATACCGAGTAGTCAATAGAAAGTGATAATTTGCCCTTTATAGGTTAGTTAAACATAACGAAATCTCAACATAAGTCTCATAGACAGATACCTACAATACACTCAAAATAACAATACGAATACATATGCTTTAGTGTACAATATAGTAGCATCTTGTCTAATTTTTCGAAGCCTTATTCCCCGTTATTACCCAGAAACACATTTTAAATTACGATGGCTATAAAAATGTAATCAAAATTCGTACTGTAGCTAACTTCTTCAGACATCCCTCCATTTGGAAGGGCGTTTGTAGCCATGAGAACGACTCTTTGTTATGGTTATAATATAAGTAGAGGTGTTATTGTGAGCGGACGACGATGCATACCAACACGCACTATCCTCTCGCATACTGATGCCGCTGCCTGCTCAGACACTATTTCTACAACTTTATGGCTTAATATCAAAGTAACGCTAATTCATGTTAGTCTCACCCATTGTCCCGTATTCATCTGGGCATTATGAGTATGTGTTACAGTGCATTTAGAGAATTTATTGCTAAAATTACCAGGGGGAGAGCAGCAATTTTCTTGCAAAACGATTTCTGGCTTCAGACCCGTTGCTGTTTATAGAAATAATAAATGATAATGACATTTTCATAAAATTTCAGTTTTATGTAGCAGAAACAACGAGGACAAAGGCTCATAAAAATGCTAGAATAGTATTTAATTTTGCATACAAATATTGAGATTAGCTTGCAGCGCAGCGTTCGCAGCCAAGTAGAAGTAGGTACTATAGTTATATTTACTTATTTCTGGTCGGCGCGCACGAGATTATCGACAAAATCTCTCGGATCGTGGTAAGTGTACATTGTTAATATTAATTGTATTAGACTTGTCGCAAGTGTTGTACGTTACAGTAAATTATAGTAATCATAGACTACCGTTAGAATTCGTATTAAATTCAAATTGCCAGAACGTCGCGCTCCCAGCCTTTAGACTATCTACGTCACCGTGTGTGATAATGGATACCCAAGCCTATGAAAATAATATAGTGTACCCAGATCTATGAAAATAATATTGTATGTGAGTAGTGTGTGTGTGTGATCTATGAAAATAATCTGTGCTGTTGAGCGCTGTATTAGCTTCTTTTCTTATTATCGACTTAGCACCATTTAAAAAGAAAAGGGTTTTTACATAATCGATATCCGTAACATCATGTAATCTAAGTACATTTAATTAGCATGTATATTACAACATAGCGCCTGCCTCGGCTTTCGCGTTCCAAGCGAGTACCGTAAAGCCATCGTCCCTTCTGAAAAGAAAACCAGCATAAACTCAAGGAGCGTGAGGTCTCCGAAATGTCAAATGTCACTCTATGTGGTTGCGCTACGCGAGTTAATATCTAATTGGAACAATATGATGACTATTAAGCAATACCTGAGCTTGATTATGGCAAATATGAGTTACGGGTCAATGATTGTCAGTGCTTTGAGACAGTTTCACCTTTCGGAAGCTTATGTCCTCCTTTTTTCCGAACAAAACGGGACTGCGCTACAATGCGGGATGTTCGATATTTTTACGGTACGGTTTTAAGGTATTAAAAATGATATAAATGTAAAATTCGTTCTCATGCCCATAATAACCAATAACAATTTTTGACAGCTGGACCTTACTCGACAGTGGCGCCAATTGGTGATCTCAAAAACGGTAGCTCTCATTGTTTAGAACATCGATGGAAAAACGACGTGTGTTTTGATTGTCGTACGGTGTTACGTATGTAACGTGAAAGAATTACATGAACTGTCAAAGCTTGTCTTTGTGTCTATTAATTGCATTATAATATGAAATACATTATGTACAATTTTTTTTAAATGGAATGAAATATGCATTTTAATAACTGGAAACGTTGAAAAAAATTTAGATAACTATCAATGTAAATGCGTTTGACTAACGGGATGTGAATATTTCGTTCGTTTCAATGCATGAATGGATGGATAACTTTGTAGTATCGGAACTAAATACAGCCCAAACTGCGTTTTACGAATTCCAATTTGATGCATGTCTGTCGGTGATGCTGTAAACATGAAAGTAGTCATTTCCAAATATCATAATTACCTTTCTTTTTATGTAACGCGTTCCGTAAAACTTAGCCTTGTCGGACGAATTGAAAGTAACCCATTACACGTTTACCTACCAAGTCAAATGAGCCAGATCTAATTTTTACGGTTTACGGTTGTTGTTGCGAGTTTCCTTATACGTGCGGCGCGTGATGTAAAGCGATAGGGAACTTGGTCAGAGAGGCCATATCTCGACGGACGGACGTCGTAAAGTTTGCACAACACCGCGGAGGCTGCGGGATGTGGGCTCGGGCACTCGTCAAGCTTCGATGCACCAACTATAGCATTCCCTATCCTCACTACTTATAAAGCCTTCGACAATTTTATCCAACATAAATAACCCCTTTGTAGACCGCAACAATAATGACATCCTGTACTTTAGAATTATCTTTTTATCTTATTTTTCTGAACATAAACTATGTAAGGTTTCTGAGAACTTCACAAGTTAAAATTAACAACATAACCCTGCTACGAAGATGACATGTGAGAAGTTTAACGTATTCTCCTTTTACTTTTAATACATTCAACTTATGGTTTGGAAACATATAGTTTTGTTGGAAAGGAGCCAAAACAAGTCACGAATTGCTTACGACTGACATATTTGTGTGGCGACGATTGAATCTGTGAAATCTGAGGAAAATATATACAAATATCTTGGGGGTATCTATAGATACTATTGTTAAACTTATTTGTATGCAAATATGAATGAAAATAATTTTGTTTACACAGTCAGTACTTATCTCATTGCTCCATTTCTTTATACACTCTCCATCAATCTTCGATCTTTGTCTCCAAGAAAAATTGGCTAATTTAAAATCTGTATTTTAAAATAACTCTGCCTATCTGAGTAACTAAGAATACCTAACAGTGTAGATAATCTTGTTTTCCGCTTGGAAACCACAACGTGGAAGACTTACAGACTCTGAAAGTGCCCTGCAACATTTGCTTCGATGCACCTCGACCTTTCGAGGAGTGCCAATAACCTACACAATAATCAAAACTATTTTAGAACTCGAGTATGTATGTCAAAAGTTATCCTATAGCATGGGACCCATCACACGTAGGTAAGTATTAGAAGTAATGAGACAGCTGATCTTCCC
Organism: Epiblema foenella; assembly: GCA_963556455.1. Taxonomy (NCBI): domain Eukaryota; kingdom Metazoa; phylum Arthropoda; class Insecta; order Lepidoptera; family Tortricidae; genus Epiblema; species Epiblema foenella. The sequence goes on from OY747102.1 coordinate 16,386,795, forward strand.
AGGCATTCTTTTCGGGCTTCTGAACAGGTATTGAATTTCCCTTACGTACTACTACGAGTAATAATGGTGATTGTTTAATGTTTATATTTAGTCAAGGTCAAATGTCGAGATCTATGGAAGGAATATTTTGATGTAAGAATCGAGACAAAGGTATTTGGTATAAGACAATGCAACCACAGCCGTTAGATATACCTTGGATTCATGAATCATGATACAATAATATAGTGCGCCAGGTATGGCAATCCGGTTAGTAGTGCGTGTGACACAACCTTCGTCATCAGCCTATCGAGAGTGTGTCATCGACATTGACGTATGGTCGTGTCACGATCCGGATTGTCAGACCTTGTTTTCTTACACCATGCCTTGGATTGATAACAGCTCTTTGAGTAGACAGGATTTTGTTTTTTTGTTGCGATTGCGTTCTGGACACATTCCGTTGAATAAGTTTGCATATCTCATGCGGTAAACAAATTCGCCGTCATACAGTGTGTGTAATCGTGTAGAGGATGTTCATCATATTTTAATGGAATGTGTCCGGAATGATGCTGCTAGGCGACAAATATTTAGGGACCATTCCATCGGATACCTTCCTTCTCGCACCTTTTTGAGCAATCCAATATCAGATGTGGTTTTCAAGCTTTTAGCCCTTGTAAAATGTGGTCTATGTATGTTTAACGTAATGTGCAATGGTCGAACTGATTAAACTTTGTTAATTAAGAGGCGTTTGTCGAGCGATATATTTGCAATAGCGAAAAAGCTCTCGTGAAGTCGGCACGGCGGCGGCGGCGGCGGCGATGCGCTCGGTTCCGCGGCGCTCGCCAGTCGCCTCCGCGTCCCGAAGTAAAAGACGACGTCGGCCGCCGCCTGCTGCAGCGCGTGTTTCTATTACTGAATTCTTGGAATTTCATTTGGAGCTTTCATATAATTTTCAAATTGCATTGCATTTTTTGGGAAATGGCCTCTACCGGAATAGGGATGCCCTTCCTTCCTTTGCGGCCATTGCAGTAACGTACTATTACTTAAAACAAAAGTCGCGAGTGTTACAAACGCTGCATTATATGGAGTAAAACTGTAGATTCTACAAAATATTAGAAGAATATTAGAAGATAAAATTCTAATAAAATGTCGAGACATGAAAGTGATTATTTGGCTTTGACTGACTGATTTGATTTTGTTTCTAGCATATGCCTTGGCTTTCTTTATTGTGTCGCGCTTAAATCCCTCACTGCGCTCAGGACTCAGTCTTAATTCCGGAGCGAAGCGAGGGAATTAACTCATAACACCTTCGCTCCGCTCGGGAGTAAAATATGGAGTCCTTCGTTACGTTGGAGTCAATATCGCACCCGATCCTCTTGGTGTACAATTTACTATTTTTCAACTTTTTACGACTTTATTGTTTGAATGAAGACTTTGTATCAACGTCTAAGTAGACATCATACTATAATCACATAAATTTCTCTATAGAGATCCCGACTCGAGCGTCACGACCCCGTTGGACCTGCACTTCGTTTCTGCAGGACCATAGGTAGTTTGTTTAATCAATTTCGGTTGACTGGTAAATAAAGTATTAAAGCATACAATGGTTATACACTTAGGCCGGGTTCTATAAAGATCCGTTAGACCAAATGTCATATCAAATTTCAGTAACTTAGTACATTTTCTGACATAACAAACCGACATAAGGTCTAATGGATCTTTGTAAAACCGAGCCTTAGTTTCTTAAGTCTCGTACCTTAGACCACTCGGCAAGCCTCCGGATCTAAACGCAGTACTCGACTAGAAAAGTATACATTATATATAACGATTGCATAAAATACTATATTACAATGTATCAGAGCAGTTTGTAGGTACACAACTCTAAGAGTAAATTACAATCGGGACCAAAACATACACCCGACGCAAGATCGGCGCTGACTCAGAGATAATCTGTGTCTTGGCTTAAACCCAGAGCAAGGATTTAAAGTCTGCTTTTTAAAATTAGTAGGCACATTATTATTATGAGTAATTTGTTGGCTCACAAATTACATCAGGTAGCCCGCGGCGGTCCAGCTCCGCGGCAATCAAAAGGGTTCACATTCACGCTACTTTCCGAAAACTCACCGGCGTCGAACCCACCTAAGTCGAGTCTCCGCTCACTCATAGATGTTATATATATCGAGCTCAAGTTATTTTAGAGGTAAGTCGTCAGTTCAGTCGAAACAGATTGTGAATGCACAGCAACGCGCTGTCGGACTCACCGGCTCCATACACCTCCGGACACGCCCACAGTTTAACATTTTTCAACTCGCCTGGGATAATACTAGATTCGTATTATTCATTATGGACCCCGATAATTATATTGTCATTATAGTGGAATCTGAGCTAATCTCTTATGGGTGTATCGTTAAGCTGGCTGTCCAATACAAAGGTTAACGACTATACAATTCGTGATCCACGGATATTATAAAACTCTTGAGTTTGAATTCAAAATGGATCCGTGGTTATCAGCAAGTTTTCGCTTGCTCGGAAGCCGGAGGAAGGATGCGGATTTGCGGAAGGGACGGCTCGTTAAGTTTTTGTGGCTTTAAATCAGCGTTAATTAAAAGTTGCAGTTATCTCGTAAGGAAGAGAATCCTCAGATGCTCAGACGCACTCAGATTCGGTTGAGCTTAGGCCCGGTTTTATAAAGATCCATTAGATCTTATGTCGGTTTGTTATGTCAAAAAATGTACTGAGTTACTGAAATTTGATCTGACATTTGGTCTAACGGATCTTTATAAAACCCGGCCTTAGTCGGCACAGCTAAATGGAATATTAATAATGCCCGTGGCCCCACTTGGGGAGCCTTCCTAATACCATTTGCAAGTGAATATGAAGATGGAAGCGTCACTAACGCTGTCTCCTCATTCTCCCTTTGTGTCAATTCGTATGAAGATTGGTATGCCTAAGCCAATTAACTTGCTTGAGTTGCACGTCAACTTCAAATTGGTACGTTATAAAGTGAGTTTACATAACAATGTTACCTATATACTAAAGTGTTGATACTGGCAAAAACATCCCTTCTTTTGAATACGTAAATTAAAAGATACCTGAGATTTGATGCTCAGTATTTCAATAAAGCTTTTCGATAACGCTTCTAAAAAGAATAGAAATCTCTCATGGCGTTAAGGGGAGGCAGGGGTACGCCATTCTCTTCAGCCCTCGGCGGAGCGTAGTAACAAGTATTGCGAGATATAAAGTTGCCTTTGCGTTAGAATGAAGTTCGTACATTTGTGATTAATATATTCACCGCTCTACCTGCGACTGAGCAACTAACGAAGAACCCTCTAAACTTTGTTTTGTGCACTCGTACCGCCTCACAAAGCGCTCCTTTGCACTAAAACGCTTCTTAATGAATCGCAATCGTGGCAAATTCGTCTAAATTTTCGCTACAACGAACCGGCGTTCAGTACGCAGATCCTCTCGAGCATGATCTCGCTAAATTTAATTCTCGTGCCTTCGACAGTTTGTTAATATGAATTCATTTTTGCTCTTTGAATCTTAATAACAAACGTTAATGGTGTTTAAAGTTACTGCATTAAAATAAAAATCACACAGCGTAGATGCCTAAATATTTTCATAATATTCGTCACTTTATTAACATTTGTATAGGTATTCAAAGTAAACGCACCAATGGGTAACACCTAAATTATTAATATTTGAATGAGGATTTAAATATTGAGCTAGTGCATACTGCACAGTAAATACTGGTACGTACAGAAAATATTGGTCACCGAAATAATATAAAGAAAATACCTTCCTCATAATATTCAAAATGACTGGAAAATATTCATTAAGAAACAATTATGGAAGTTAATTAATGTCCTCCCTCGCCCGCATAGCACAAAGGTTAAATGAAATAACAAGGAAGCTCCGAGGGGCTTCTGTCATTAGGCTCCGATCTCAAATCAGGTACAAGTCCTTCAGCAACTTAGAAACCGGAAATTGTAGTCTAGTTATTCAGGACATAGTTGGACAAGGTATCAGCCAGCAGCGATTATGTACTTGTAATTAATGTTTTAATGTTAAGATTAGTAGGTAGTTAAGAATATGAAATCGAATATAATACGTAATAAACAGTTTAATTTTTTTTATGTCACGACCACCCGTTTACACGGATTTGTAGAGAAATTTATTTCATCAATTCTGAATTAAAGTTTGCAATCTGGAGACAATTCACAAACATTATCTCTTGATGTTAGGTCTTGAATAAAACTATACTTTATAAAATCAGTGCACTGGTTTTATTATATATAATAAAACATTATAAAAAATCGTTTCTTGTTTTATTTTATTAGAACAGAATAGAGAATGACAAATAGGTTCTGTGTTTTGTTTTTTTACCACAGACAATGCCATAGACAAGACTTAAATACTTTAACACTCCTCCTCAAGTTTAACTTTAAGGATTAAAATTAAATTTGCTCTTAATTAACTTTACATAAAAAAAAAAATCGTAAACATTTGAGTGATAATAACTTGACAATCGCATAACATTACTACACAGTGGAAATAACATAAACATAACATAGTTAGAATAACACTCCTCCTAAGTCATAATAGTATTAATATTAAAATAGATTAACAAAGTTATTAAACTTTTCTTTACATAGGCTTTTTGTCATAAAATCTGCTAAATCATCATTTGAGTTTACATATTCAATGCTAATGATGGCCTTCTGTACAAGATGTTTCAAGTAATGTGCCCTAATATCAATATGTTCGGTCCGCTTTGAATTTTCGTAGCTCTTTGACATCGAAATTGCTTCTATATTATCAACAAATAATCCCTTCATATTAACTAATTCTCGTATTGTTGCAGCAGCAGCTACGTAAGTACGTACTCCGACTCAGCCGTTGATAAGGCGACACAGGACTGTTTCTTTGAGAACCATACAATTGGATTTGCTCCATGAAGAATAATGCCACCACTCACACTTTTTCTATCATTTTTGTCTCCAGCCCAGTCTGCATCAGAATATCCATACAAGTTAGGGTCAGCAGATCTTTTAAATACAAGTCCTTTATCTTTTGTGCCTGCCTGTGAAGCTGACGGTCCTGGGTTCGAATCCCGGTCAGGGCAAATATTTGTGTGATAAGCATGAATATTTGTTTCTGAGTCTTGGATGTTTTCCATGTATTTAAGTATTTATATCTATTAAATATATCGTCGTCTAGTACCCATAACACAAGCCTTCTTGAGCTTACTGTGGGGCTAGTTCGATTTGTGTAAGATTATCCTCTAATATTTATTAATTTATTTCGTTTTATTTGAGATAGAGAATCACTCTCTTGCCAGCTTTCCACAGTTGATCGTTTGGCTTATCCAAGTATCGACAAAGGTAAGACACTACAAATGTCAAATCAGGTCTCGAAGTCATTGTTCGATAAATCAAACTTCCAACTAGCTCTCGATAGGGAACATCCAATATTTGTTCATCGTTCATCTGTATATTATAGTTAATTTCCATAGGTGTTCTTGTTCCTACACATACAGTGGTAAACAATACCCTTTCTAAAGTTTTAAATTGGTTCACAGCCAACAACCTCTTACTTAATTAAAAAAAACTAAAGTTGTTAAATTTACGTTGCCCAACGTGAGACTGGTCGACACCTGTATTAGAGTCAACAATGAGCCCATAGAATTAGTCAACTCTACTACCTTCCTTGGAGTCACTTTAGATTCAAAATTGCAATGGGGGCCTCATATTGCTGCCCTGGCAGGACGGCTTAGTTCAGCTGCGTATGCAGTAAAAAAAATTAGGCATAGTACTGACGTTGAAACAGCGAGGTTAGTTTATTTTGGCTATTTTCACAGTTTGATGTCATATGGTATACTGTTGTGGGGCTCCGCTGCAGATATTCAAACTATCTTTATACTTCAAAAAAGAGCGATCCGTGCCTTATACAGCATCAGACCACGCGATTCACTGAGAGATCTATTTAAGGAAATTAACATATTAACAGTTGCATCTCAGTATATTTTTGACTGCATTATGTATGTACGCAAATACTACACCACTTTTCCCAAAGATTCTGACCGTCATAGTTTTAACACCAGAAACAAGCATAAACTTGCCGTTCCATACCTCAGACTACGTAAAACCAGTCGTTCATTTGTAGGCTTAAGTATAAAATTGTTTAATAAATTACCTCAAAACTTGATTGAATTACCTCTTAATAAATTTAAAGTGATTTTTAAAAAATGCTTGGTAAAAAAAGCATACTATAAAATAGAAGATTACATTAATGACAAAACTGTATGGACACAATAGGTAACTTGCTCTGCTGCACCTAATTGCGAGGAATAGTATTTTATGACTGACATTATTTAATTTTTATACTATTATTTGACATTAGGAGACCTTTTACATCTCCATAATGTTGGTATTTTATTGTATGGTTAATTTTAGTTTTGCTTCTCATTATTTTTGTCATATTTAACATTTTTAGATAACAGGAGACCTTTTACATCTCTAGTAAAATGAAAGCAGTTTTTAAATATTTTTTCACTTCTCATGCTCGAAAAGTGTGTCATATTAGACTTGTCAAGCGGGGCTAAAGTAGTACATTTAACCCCTAGGGAAAATATGAATACATATTTATGATTTACAAAATATTTGAATTTGACCAATCAAAATCCTTCACCTATTAAATCCACCAATCACAGAACAATAATTTAACTCTTAAAAAAATATTTGGTATTGGGTATTAACCAACCAGTGGGGCTAGCATGACTGCCGCTGCGACGCGACGCGAGTAGAGATAAATCTACCCTCCTCTTTCCAATTCGCACAGTTCGAGTGAGACAGGAATCGCTGAGTCGTGCGAGATACGACTTGGCAGCAAGTTGTGCTAGCCCACCAGAATACAGCTTTACTAAAATCGACCAATCAGGAAACATAATTAATTTTTCTAAAGAGTCTAAAGATTAAGTTTGTAGTAGTCCCTATTTCACAATAATTAAAAAAGTTCGAGCAACACTTTGAAGCGCTCAATAGAAGGTCAGTTAGCTTTTTTCGCGCGTGAATGTTGCGCGCGAACCGCAGTCTCTATGTTTTGTGTGTCAAAGGAGTATAGAAAAAAAATCATGCAGCAAAAGTATATATCTTCGCCGTGGAATCTATTGTTAATTTTGGGTGGGTTAACCTTTGTTTATTTATTTTCTCGCAATCGAAGTGAAAAGTAGAGTGTATAACTCTGGTCTAAAAGCCATATTACCCCTCGAACTATTTTCCCTCACTTCGTTCGGGAAAATAACTATCTCGTGGTAATATGGCTCGTTTTAGACCCTTGTCATACAATCTACTATTATATTGTGTATGTACTATTGTATGACATTCAAAAGCGCCCGAGGGGCCCACTTGGAGAATAAATCATTTCATTTCATTTCAGACATTCAGTCATGTTAAATTTCTTCAGTATTTTCTCTATCATAGTAGTTTGTTTTAATATTAACCTATCATCTAATCTTTCTATCTAAATTCCTAAAAATTTATTTATGTTTTCCAAATCCTTTGCATTGAATTCTTGTTTTAGTGCCTTGATGGTATCTTCTGTATCTTTTCCAATGATAAGAATGTCATCGACATATACCAGCATCTAAGTGTCTTGCTTGTAGTACTTACATACAAAAATCATATTCTGATCTTTGAAATCCTACACTTTTGATAAACATATCAATAGCTTCATTCCAACAACGAGGAGATTGTGTCAATCCATATAATGCGCGCTTTAGCTTTAATACTGTATTTGGATTCTTTATGTTGTATCCTTTAGGTGCTTTAATATACACATCAGATTTCAGTTTACCATTTAAAAATGCCGCTGGCATGTCAAACTGTGCAATTTTTAAATCTTCATTTACAGCTTTCGATAAGAACATTCTTACAGTTGTATGTCTTGCAACAGGTGAATAATTATTTTCAAAAAAGTATTCTTTCTTTTGTTGAAATCCTCTTGCTACTAGTCTCGCCTTCTTTGTTCCTTCATCGTTTTCTTTGAAAATCCATTTAGTATCTATAGCTTTCTTTCCTTCAGGTAATTCTTTCTCTTCCCAGGTTTCTAGCTTTTCAAGTACTTGTAACTCTTCATCAATAGCTTCTTTCCAATCTGACTGACTTACAGCTTCTTCAAATGAGCTAGGTGCATTTGCACTCAGGCAAACAACTATATTATAGGTATCATATTCATTAAAATATGTGGGACGTTAAACTATTCTGCCTGCTCTAGTTCTGTCTTCTTTCTCTAATCTTATATCTTTGGTTACTTGAATTTCGCAATCGTGTCTTTTTGTTTCTCCTTGATTCTCATTATTTTGTTTTCTTCTTTCTTCAGTTTGTTCTATTATTTCTTCCTCTTCTGTATCTTTTCTTTCTTTATTTTCTTCTTCTTCCTGAATATATTAATTTTCTCTATTTTCCTCGTTTACTTCTTCTTCTAAATATATAAAAGAAGAAGTCCTGATCTATCATCAACGCACAGCCGAAACTACTGGAACTAGAAACTTCAAATTTGGTCCAGAGCTTACTTTTATGACATATGCAAGGGATAAGACGGGATTTTTGGAAATTCCACCCCTAAGGGAATCAAATAGGGGTGCAAAGTTTGTATGGGAGAAAAAATTTTTTTGAGCTGAAGACTTAAAAATTCCTAAAAAGGTTAAGAACTTAAATCCAAAGAAAGAGTTTTCAGCGTTTTGCAAAATTCTAACCCTAAAAGGGTAAAATAGGGGTGCAAAGTTTGTATGGGGAGCAACTCTTTTTTGAAGTGAGAGATTTAAAATTTCGTATATAGACTCTCTATTTAAATAAAACAAAACGTATTTCAGCGTTTTTTGAAATTGCTCCTCTAAAGGGGTGAAAAGGGGTTCCAACTTTGTACGGGGAGCAATTCTTTTTTGAAGTTAGAGATTTGAAACTTTGTAAGTAGACTCTATGTTTAAATACAACGAAAGGTATTTCAGCGTTTTTCAAAATTGATCCCCTAAAGGGGTGAAAAGAGGGTTCCAAGTTTGTAAAGGAGCAAATCTTTTTTGAAGTGAGAGATTTAAAACTTCGTATATAGACTCTGTTTAAATATAACAAAACGTATTTCAGCGTTTTTTGAAATTGCTCCTCTAAAGGGGTGAAAAGGGGGTTCCAATTTTGTACCGCGAGGAAATCTTTTTTGAAGTGAGAGGTTTCAAACTTCGTAAATAGATTCTCTGTTTAAATACAACAAAACGTACATCAGCGTTTTCTTAAATTGCTTCGCAAAAGTGGTGAAAAGGGGTTTAAAAGTTCGTACGGGGAGCAAATATTTTTTAAAGTGCAGGATTTAAAACTTCGTATACGGACTGTCTGTTTAAATACAACAAAACTTATTTCAGCGTTTTTTGAAATTGCTGCTCTAAAGGGGTGAAAAGTTGGTTTCAACTTTGTACGGGGATCAATTCTTTTTTGAAGTTAGAGATTTGAAACTTCGTAAGTAGACTCTCTGTTTAAATACAACAAAACGTATTTCAGCGTTTTTTGAAATTGCTCCTCTATAGGGGTAAAAAGGGGTTTAAAAGTTCGTACGGTGAGCAAATACTTTTTGAAGTGCGGGATTTAAAACTTCGTATACGGACTGTCTGTTTAAATACAACAAAACTTATTTCAGCGTTTTTTGAAATTGCTGCTCTAAAGGGGTGAAAAGTTGGTTTCAACTTTGTACGGGGAGCAATTCTTTTTTGAAGTTAGAGATTTGAAACTTCTTAAATAGACTCTATGTTTAATTACAACAAAACGTATTTCAGCGTTTTTCAAAATTCTCCCCTAAAGGGGTGAGAAGAGGGTTCCAAGTTTGTAAAGGAGCAAATCTTTTTTGAAGTGAGAGATTTAAAACTTCGTATATAGACTCTCTGTTTAAATACAACAAAATGTATTTCAGCGTTTTTTGGAATTGCTTCTCTAAAGGAATGAAAAGCGGGCTCCAAGTTTGTACGGCGAGGAAATCTTTTTTGAAGTGAGAGATTTCAAACTTCGTAAATAGACTCTGTTTAAATACAACAAAAAGTACATCAGCGTTTTTTGAAATTGCTCCCCTAAAGGGGTGAAAAGGGGTTTACAAGTTCGTACGCGGAGTAAATCTTTTTTGAAGTGCGGGATTTAAAACTTCGTATATAGACTCTCTGTTTAAATACATCAAAACGTGTTCCAGCGTTTATCTAATTGTAAATTGTTCCCCTAATGGGGTAAAAAGGGGTTCCAAGTTTGTGCGGGAAGCAGATCTTTACTTTTCGTAAAAATCGATATAGGTGTAATCTTCGAGGTTCCTCGGGGTGCCGATTACGAAAATGTCATGCATTTGCAAATCCAAGATGGCGGACAATTATTTTTCTTAAAAATCGACATGGGTGTCATCTTCGAGGTTCCTCGGGGTGATGATTACGAAAATGACATCCATTTTCAAATCCCAGAGGGGAACATTTATTTTTCCTAAAAATCGATATGGGGTCATCTTTGTGGTTCCTCGGGGTGCCGATTCCGAAAATTACATCCATTTTCAAATCCAAGAATCATGTAAGAATCATTCTGTAAAAATTCTGATATCCATAATTTTAATACCAGGAATAAAAATAAAATTGCCACTAACAAGTTTCGTGTCCGTAAAGTTTACAAGTCTTTTGTAGGTCAATGTGTTCGTTTTTATAATAAGTTACCCGATGAAATTTTGAATTTACCCTTTCCAGCTCTTAAAAATTACCTAAAAAAAACTTTGATGTCAAAGGCTTATTATAGGGTTGAGGACTATCTAACAGACAAAAATGCATGGCCCAAACCAAATACCTAAATAGCGTAGAGTCTAATATTTTCATTGTATCTAGTTGACACATTTCTTGCTGGAAAGCATATCAAACGATTCGACATGTTTTTTTTGTAAATACCTATTGTTATTTTTTCCTCGTTTTTCTTTCAATTCTCTTTTGTTGTGTACCATTTACATTTACTTAAGTAGGTTAAGTAGTATCATTGTAATAAGCATATTTTGGAGAAAATGACTGACTGTCGAGTTTCTTTCGGCGTTTCTTCTCGGCAGTGGTCTCTTGAGAAACGCTAGTAGTTTTTGACTTGTAAAAGTGCCTTTGCGGCCTACTTGCAGAATAAAGTTCATTTATTTCATTTATTTCAAGATGGCGGACATTAATTTTTTCATTCGAGTAATTTTCACAAAAGATTAATAGCATCAGACTACCGACACAAACAAATAAACCTCATTTATATCTTTGTTACCATCTAAAATCTACGCGGACGAAGTCGCGGGCGGCTGCTAGTTATATCATATATTTATATCAAAATCTCGTCAAATCTCACATCCCTGGATATTATAATGGAGTTGTCTTCAGGACTCCACAATCTGTAACCTACTGCAACATAGCCAACCATTCTTGTTGCCTTTCCTCTTTTACTCAATTTATCTTGTCTCGGTATAATAGTAGCCCATGCTTTGGCACTAAAAAATCTGAATATTGACAAATATGTCCATATCTCATAAAACAGGGTGTCTCGAAATTGATTGCCTATAAAGGAGATCTATTTAGTTGATAAGCTGCAAATATTTGCATATAACTTATATAACTTGCCGTCTGATATACCCTCGATATAAGAATTATTTCCATTTATAGTTAGTTATTAAATTGTACACTGTAACCAGCCTCAGCAATTTTGTGAACGGACATAAAATTATAGGATATATCTTTTACAATTAATGCTTCAATGTTTATTTTTAAATTATTATATTTTATATTCAAATTGCCTTTTTTATTTGTTAATATGTACTCACCGTTGGCAACCAGTATTTTGATACTTTTGGCTAATGTTTTTACACCTGTCATGTACCTTTCAAATTTATTCATACAAGATGTTGAGTACATCCTGAATCTATAATAAAAATAATGTCCTACCTTTTTTAAAGTTTGTGTTTTTATTTAAACACGGTAATGACGACACCACAGCGCCAGAAATTTTCTTATTTTTCTTTCACTTTCTTTTAATCGTAATGTGGATCGCAACCCAATTTTCTCGTTTAACGCTCTGCTACCATCTTGAGGTTAGGTCTTGAATCAGACTATATCATTATAAAATCAGTGCACTGGTTTGATTATATATTATTAAACAATATAAAAAAATGTTTCTTGTTTTATTTAATTAGAACAGAATAGAGAATGACAGATATATATCTGTGTTTTGTTTTTTACCACAGACAATGCCATAGATAAAACTTAAATACTTTAACATTGTCAAGCAATATGTACGCTGTAGATAGAACAGTACACGCCTAACATGCGGGCAACAGTCGCCTAGCGATCTTTACCAACCACCAAACCTTGAAACAACATCATCAAGGCTGGATTTAAAAAGATCTTCAACTTCAGCTAAACGCTGAAAACGATTACAAAGCTACGATAGGTAACATATTGCGAACGGGACGGCGTCGATCTCGGTAACGTGAGATTGTTGCGACGCGACAAAGGAAGATAATTGTAGAAGAAAAATGCGCCGTCACACGCCCGTAACAATGTACCGATAGCGACAGACGATAGTTCTGCCTCTAATGAGAACAGAAACAATCTGAACGGTAACATGTTTTGATGGGAAACAAGTCTGATTTTATGAATTCCTAGTTCAAAGCACCGTTTGTTCAGACGAGGTTTGCTCGTTTTATAGTAATAAATAACAACTGTCTGCAGTAATGTGAATTGATTTAAATAAATGTATGAATATTAGATATTCAAGCTTGAAATGTAGAAACAAAGGAATGTATTCTGGAACTAGTTATGTGCATGGAGATCCGATTATCAAATGATTGATACATTCAACGTTTATAGTGTTTGACATCTTAGTGCCCTAGATGACACCCACCTATTAATCACCTCTGTCATCTTGACGTAAAATTGAAAGTGGGTCAGTTATCTTACTCGTAATTTTTATTCTTCCTGGAAAACAAAACTGACAAAAGTAACTTTCTTGAGATATTGAACTCTGTCTGCGACTTTCAGAGCTACCTACTAGGTAGTTGAAGTTGACTGATGCAAAAATGATTTCAATTGAATGACGTTATTGGACCTCTGGCATAGTCGCAGTGACGACGTTCAATTCAATGTGGTGAATCTGGTAATCGGAAATGGGCATTGCACAACAAAGGCTCCTATTGTCAGCGGCTGCTCGCTGCCCGAGTGCCCGCGCCCGCCGGCCAGCGCGCCCGCGCCCCGTTCGCGCACATTCATATTGAATACATCACGCATACAGATTTCGATCACATAGATTCCATTTGAACACGGAAACCGTGATTCAATTAATTTGTGCTAAAATTTACGAGCAAAAACGTGACCACTGTTATAATTAGATTCGTAGCGAATGTTGCTTTGATTGAAAACATTTTTACATGTTGGCGAAAAAACAAATCTACATACCTAACCTAACCTCATGGTTATCATTAACTACTTAGTCTATTTTGACGGAATTTCGACATAATTTGGCATTTAAATATATTAATTAAGTATGCCTTTAGTTAGACGCTTGATGTTTCAGCTGGTTTTTGGCGGCCTCTTAGAAAACCCTCACAAGTCAAGCGGGGCTAAAGTAGTACCTTTAGACCCTAGGGAAATATGAATACATTGATTTACAAAACATTTGAATTTGACCAATCAAAACATTCCACCTATTAAATCAACCAATAACACAACACTAATTTAACTGTTTAAAAAATATTTCGTATTGGGTATCAACCAACCAGAATACAACTTTACTAAAATCGACCAATCAGGAAAGAATTCATTTAACTAAATATTAACCTCCTTATTCATAAAACTTAACAAACCCCTGCTAACTAAAAAGTTATTTGTCCCATTATCACAAACGTCAATGTCAAAGTGACAGTGACAGATAAGGACAAACGAACTTTAGCGGCTAGTTAACTAATATAGGTTTGATAGACCTTTATGAATAAAGGGGTAAGCTTAATGCACAATAATTAAAAAAGTGACTAAATCGTTTTAGCAACGCTTTGAAGCGTTCAATGGGGAAGGTCATTAGCTTTTATTCGCGCGTGAATGTTGCGCGCAAACCGCAGTGTCTAATGTTTTATGTGTCAAAGCAGTTTAGAAAAAAAATGCTGCCAAATTATACATATTCGCCTTGGAATTTATTGTTAATTTTGGGTGCATGACCTCTGTTTATTTATTTTCTCGCAATCGAACTGAAAAGTAGAGTTTATAACTCTGGTCTAAAAGCCATATTACCTCTCGAACTAGTCCCTCACTTCCTTCGGGAAAATAACTATCTCGTGGTATTACAACACCGGATTAGTTTACACTCGGAATAGCTGTCATTTCATATACACTTTGACGTAAGTATATGAAAAAACTGTCACCTCTAATACTATTCTAATCGTGGCTAAGTATTAATATGGCTCATTTTAGACCCTATTTTTGAAAGCCTTAAACGCCATTATAGGGTTGATAGGTCGGTTTGTGATCACTTGAATGAGTCGAGGAACTGAAAGCATATATTCTCGTTTTTTTAATAGATTCCATTCAATAACTACCAAATAAAACGCATACATAACTCACTGTTTCTTTTCTTCAATTTTTTTTGGGTCACGTTAAGTATTAAAACATAATCTTAAAGCCAAAATCGTTTTAAGCGCACTTGTAATCCTCTTAAAAAAGCTTAGCAACAAGGTCGCAGATGTTATCTCTACTAACGGATCTATTGTTAGTAGGTACCATAGCTGTGGAAATCATTGTTTAAACCATTTATCATTAATATACCGAGCGAACACTTAAATAGTAAAAGGCACCTGAAGGAATTAACCACAGGAGTAGTGTAATGAGGATCGTGATTTACAAATCCCGATCGAGGACAAGAGAAGAGGGCACTCGACCCCTTAGCAAAGACTAGCGTTGGCCGTAGCGCTCTCTACATTCTAACGAAAACATCTAGCTATGACTCACTTTCCGAGATAAAAAACCAAACCGTATAATTTATGGGTAATTCTGACCCACTCTACATAAGTAATAAGTACATAGGTGTACCTAATAATTAATAGCCTTCAATACAAAAACTGAGTATTGTCTTTTGACGTCCCAAACTCCAAAGATATACCTACTTACCCAACTATGAGACTTGTTGTCTACTTATTCAACTTGATACTTAACATCTTAGTGACATCCGGTATTCGATACGATTCGAATACCAAACGCTTTAAATAGACCCATTTTGAGTGTCAATATAGACCAGCTATTTAAATCAATAAGTCTCCGGAAATCATGACACCAAATAATTATGGTAAAAGATATTCATTCTAGAGGAAGCTGGCTAGTAAATGAAATGGAGCTCGTTATCACTGACAGGGCCAGATCGAAAAGAAGAAAGATGGCAGCCCCCGGAGACCGTCTTCAGCCGAATAGAAACGTATTATTTATAGACAGTTACGAGAAAACGTCGGAACACTGTGATATCATCTTATTACTCCTGCAGATCTGTGTTAGTTATGATCAAAACGCGATATAAGAAAAGAACAAAAAAAAGATGGTTATCCCTTTGATAAAACTACACGACTCATCAGCCATCATATCATCAAGCTAAATATCCCTCAAGGTTAGCCTGAGGAACTAATTTCAACTTGTTTCTGGGTCAGAACACTGAAGACAGAATCACTACGTTTTTTTAGATTACACTATAATACTTATAGTATCAGTTATAGCGTGGCAAGAGATCATTTACGCATCAATGGAAATCGTCATGCCTTTAGCCCTAGCAGGGTTCTTTTTGCAGAACTGGTAGAGATTGCTGCTTGATTAGTTACCATGTACTGTAAAAGAAAGCGTTACCATATTGGGTTTTTTCCCCCATCGCGATACAAGAAAGCAATTCTCGAGAAATACTAACTTACTTCTTTAATGGATCGCTCTAGCAAAAAATGGCGTATAGGGATGTGCATTGCATGTTCTTGATGACGTGAAAACATTATAATGATAAAACTACTTACTATGCCACCTATATCTATATTATCCAACTACTTGCCGTTTTGTTCAAAAAGTTTTACGAATCTAATAGGGGAAAAATCAAATTTCATACGGCCTAATACGACCAACGGATGTTAGATTCGAATTAGGCTAAAAGTTCTGGTTGAAGTCTACTTCGAACAAAATCCTTTAATTTTAAAGAAATGGGACGTCTATACTTGTTTTATTGTGTGGAGACCGTAATGACAATAATACCACATTATTACCTCGGCGAGGTAAGCGCGTTCCGCGGCCGAGGCCGGGTGGTTGGGTATGCACAGCGACGTCCGCGGCCCGCGGCGCCGGCCATTCAACTCGACCATGGCCTCACGCTAGTGCTTTATGTCCTACCACATAATTCCATCACTATTTATCATACACTTCATGAGAACTCTCCATCCACCACGCTCCGGTTCACACACAAATTATGCTCCATCTTAACAACTGAATAACAAAAAACCTGGGAACAAACTTTTCTCTACTTACGGTGACTAAATTTGATGAGAACTCTCCTCGATCACATCAGCAAAGTCCATGCTGGAACTACATCAATCAAAATCTTCAAAGTTATATCAATAATCCCACTTGAATAG
Source organism: Epiblema foenella (assembly GCA_963556455.1). Classification (NCBI taxonomy): domain Eukaryota; kingdom Metazoa; phylum Arthropoda; class Insecta; order Lepidoptera; family Tortricidae; genus Epiblema; species Epiblema foenella. The sequence continues at coordinate 16,403,436 of OY747102.1, forward strand.
TACTTGTTAACATAATCGCGCCAGTAGTTCTAGTTTCTTCAGGCACTTCACGACACTGCAATTTCACATTTCAGTTTTGAGACAAACTTTAAAAAACTCTTTCTCTGGTTGTCATCGAACCGGGAGCACAACAAGTGTTATAAACAAAAGGGAAGGTTTCGCGAACGCGAGTAAGTTGCGTGAGCGTGGCGGGCCACCTGTCACAGCGGGGAACACGTCTCTACTGCCACCGGCGGCGGCGGCCCGGTGTCGGTCCCGCGTTGTTAACTCCACCAGCTCACTACGCCATTCAAACATCTCATTATAAACAGTAGAAAAACATCAACAGCTATGTATTGCTTGCTTCACGAACACAGTTGCTGCTACCAATGTTACTAAGGCTGTAATGTATAACGCCGTAAAAAGTTTAACGCGATGAACCCGAGTTGGGTGGTAAAGCTCTTAAAAACACGCTCAGCTCAACTAGGCGCCAGGCAAACTTAACTAAACTTAGCGCAGTGGCGCCATCTCTACAAATAATTTTAACAGCGCCATCTGGAAATGTCCAGCGACATCACGTGCTACGGTTAGTAGCGAGTTTAACGCGACATTAAGTTGTGAGTGAGACGAGGTAACTTACGTCTGTTCTCTGTAAAACTTTAGAGTTTCATGTGTATCCGCTAGATGACTTTACATAATGAAATCGAAAGCGAAGTCATAGGGGCCGGTTACAAAGTGATTATTGTCACAATACTTGGGTCTCAATATTATAGGGATGATGACTGGGGAATGTGATCACGAAATCACGAGAACTCTAACTGATTTTCGAGATTCAATCTCGTTCACGAGAAATCTCGATTTGCGTAATATCAGTCGAGATCTCGACTAATATTTCCGAGATCTCGAACTAGAGTACAAGACTTGATACCTTTGATTTTGTTGTGTTGACCGCTACTTATACAAGCAACTCCAAACGATGAGAAGAGCGCAGCCCAGCTGTACCGGTGCGGTTAGCGTAAGTACACACTACAGTATACACTAGGGTGGGTCGAAATTCACGAATTTTGGAGTATCGTAATGTAATAGGGCTCAAAAGTTGCTGTGTATTCTGTAGATTACAGGAAAATAATAAAAAACTATTTAAATCATTAAATAACACTATTGTATTTCAAAATTATTTATTTTTTATTATATTTTATCCATGTACCATATTTTGTCATCATGTAGCCAAACTAGAGAATTGGCCTTTTATGTAAAATGCATTTCGATGTGCTTAAACCGGCAAAATTTTGATTTAAAGCTGTTAACGGATCATCAGTGGTCTAAATACAGACAATAGAAACAAAAAATATATCGATTAAAGAAACACCGAGGCGAGGAACAATACTCGAAAAACACAATTTTAAGGCTATTTGGTACTATTGGGTACCATTAAAAACATAAATACCGTATGTTTTGAAGAAAACAAATCTTTCCTGTAATATTTAGATTAGATCTTACATTCAAGCTTGTATTTAAAAAATAGCAGCAACAATGTATATAAATATAGCATTTTGCTTTATTTATGCCATAATATTTTAAGTTATCAAACTTGAAAAAGCTATAATGTCGACTATTGTGAAAAAAAAAATCTCAGTATAATTTAGCTTTATTATAGTTTAATTTACTTTATTAAGTGATAAATTATTAACATAATTGTCACGGACTTTATTTAAGTACTTATATATATAATCTAAGCCTTAACATCGATCTTTGGCGGCTGTGCGGGGGTTAAAAGTCTAAATCTAGATTTTTTAAATTATTTTTCCTGTAATCTACAGAATACACAGTAACTTTTGAGCCCTATTACATTACGGTACTCCGAAATTCGTGATTTTCGACCCACCCTAGTATACACTTATTAGCTTAGGTACTTACCCTAAATTTTTGTTTCCAACCCAACCTCCAACTAACATAGCTTAGGTTATGATTTTTTTTGGCATCATGCATATTATGGATTACTAAATTGTTTAGATTTTGCTTCATTATTCATCGATATCTACTGTGTGTGTGATATGATATGAGTGTATCGTGAGATAATAATCACCGTGTAACCGGCCCCGTAGCGCATATAGTGACAGTCACGGACAAGTGGCACCAAAAACCAACTTATCAATTTTGAAATACCTAAGTACATAGTACTATCATAGATAAATTTTGTTAAGGTACTACTTGCTATAAAACATGTCAATTAACTTTGAAAGGAGCAACAATCTGTGAACAGAATATCATTATTTAAAATACATAATTAAAGCTAACATAGAAGCTTAAGTTAACATAGAAGAAAAACACGTTGTATTGTATGTTGTGTTGGTTGTGACATCGCCAAAAGAAATCACGCTTGCCCTATCCTCAGACGGTGACGAGCCGGAGGCAAGTAGCATAGCACACCTCTGGTGGAAAAGCACCCTGAGAGCCATACATAAAATACGACCTGAGGAATCAATGGAAATATTATTAAATATTTGTGGACAATCTTACACAAATCAACCTAGTCCCAAACTAAGCAAAGCTTGTACTATGGGTACTAAGTGACGATATACATACTTATATAGATAAATAGATACTTAAATACATAGAAAACATCCAAGACTCAGGGACAAATATTCGTGTTCATCATACAAATAAAGGCTCTGACCGGGATTCGAACCCGGGACCAAAATTGAATGGGAAATTGTACGAAAGTTTGATTTTCTAACTACACATCTTAAGTTTCGGTTCGTCAACTATGTAGCAACTACTAGTTTTGGCAAAACTAAAAGGGTTCCTTGTTTACTACGGAACCCTAAAAAGCTTGTGATTCTTCATCCTCGCTAATATAGAGACGATTTTCGAATAATAAAAAAGTTTTTTCTTAATTATATATCTCGGTCTCTGAATATTATTTTATTTAAAAAAACACCTACGTATACATCAATGGCGTAATAATAAAAACTTCTACAGTTTAAACTAACTCTTCTAGTTGTAATATCACAAATTATTATATACTAGCGACCCGCACCGGCTTCACACGGGTGCAATGCTGATGCATGTATTATACATATAAACCTTCCCCTTGAGTCACTCTTATTAAAAAAAAACCGCATCAAAATCCGTTGCGTAGTTTTAAAGATTTAAGCATACATAGGGACAGAGAAAGCGACTTTGTTTTATACTATGTAGTGATAGTGAAGTAAGAGAAATTATTTTTAAAAGAAAATTATAAAAAACATTTATTAGATACACTGCCATAGACTTTTAGTGACGATGTTAATTGATTTTTAAGTTGTGATATTATTGATTTTTAAGTTCTGATATTATTGATTTTTAATTTGTAAAGTCTTCCTGCAGATAAACTAATAACACTTTTGCGGGGCTTTTGTTTATTTATAATTTTTGTTGTCGGCTTGATAAATAAATAATAATAATAATAAGTAATGCTCTAGTAAAATGTAACTTATAGTTAAGTATTAGGTTACCAATAGTTTTAAGAACCAATTACTGCACCTGAAAATGTTTAATGCAAATAAAGAATATTATTATTGACACTGACTCATGACCTAGGAATTTAGCTAAGATCTAGGTTCACATAGGTAGGCAACATTTTTGATTGATTAAGTAGTTCAAATTATTAGTGGACGCAGAAAAGCGAAGTTAAAATCTTCCGGGTACTTTCGCTTACATAGTGTAAATAAGGTTTAAATGCCTACTCGAAAGTGGTTAAGCTAATTCATAGCACTTAAACACCATGAACCGTGAGGTTGAATACCATGCATTTCATGACTCATCGCTTGTGTCACTGTAATACGTGACAAAATTTAACCACCACCATGGATATATAAGTAGGTGACTCATATTCAATCAGTTGATGTCAACAACTGAACTGACGTCCTTCTGGACTAAGGTAAATAATGTAAATATATAGCAACCCGGAGATTGTAAATGCATGCTGACAAATCCATTGAAGTATGTGATTCATTATAGAATTATTATTAATTGAAGTGCTTATTAGCCATAACAAACAATTATTGTATGAACGAATAGTGAGTATCCATGGGGACGTGTTAGTGTGCATATAATTTTATTACGGCTACATTTATTCATATCATATCTCGCATATCGCCATTCGTGAAAAAAATGCTAAGCATTTAGTCAACCACTTGCTCCATAAATGGCGTTTCAGTACTTAGAATTGCATACAAAACCATGGTTGTATGAAATTGATAGTTATGAAGCGTGGTATATAAGTACCTCCTTGTATTTAAGGCACTAAGGTTCTATCACTTTTTTAGGTTTCCGTACCAAAATGATAAAAAAGGAACCCTTATGGTTTCACTTTGTGTGTGTGTCTGTCACATAGCTAAATATCTCAAGAACTACTTATGCCATCGATTTTAAATTTAGAACAAGTATAAAGAAGGCTAACCAAGATGCATAGAACATGTTTTTTTATATATTTTTTTATTTTCTGTGAAAAATGACACGTAATAAGGTGATTCAAAATTTGAGTGTCTAGTCAATATGTCAAGCGGAGTGTCATATGAAAGGGCTTGAGTTGCACATTCTGAAAATTTTCCTTTTTTTTTATGTTCTCATTTTTGATTTATGAAGGAAAATGTAAAAAAATCCCCCTTATCTCCGAAGTTTACCAAGAAAAAATATGAGATTATTACATAACATTAATATTAATGTATATTTACAGGAAAAATATAACTATAGCTCTATCCAGTTTTTCTTTTTTTATCATCTAAAAACATTTCTATAGGTACTAAGTTTGTAATTTAATCACCTTTGCATGTATTTTTTAGTGTCCGGCCGAAGTTTCGGTTTCGGTTTCGGCTGGTTTCGGCCTAAAAATTTAATCATGTTTCGGTCGAAGGTTCGGTTTCGGCCAAAAAACCGCCGAACCCTTCGACTGCGCCGAAACTTTTATAGCATTGTGTTTTTGAATCGCGTCGGTCTAATTTCTGTTGCCTTTAATTTTAGTTATTTTTTCTTTCTTATTTTATATCTTGTTAAGCACTAAAATTGTTTTATTTTATACCAGACTACACGAACTCTGTGTTTAATTTAGGGATTGCAATCTGGTCCGTCGGATAGGTACGGTAATCCGGCTGGCTCCAGTATGTCGATAGGCCTGAAAAAGAACGCTAAAACACATTACGAAAATTGAATATAAGTAAACGTTCCCGCGTATTTTCAGAATTCATGCGCTGACGAGCGATCCTTACAACGTGGCATTGTTAATATTAAATGAATATATAAATAACGTTTTTTTTTTACAAAAAGGCAGCAATAGTAAACCGCCAATCACAATCTGCAATTCTTCGTCAGGTGGGCACTAATGCAAATCAATAAGGCGCTTCAATCAATCAATCAATAAATTTATGGCATGGCCATGACTGGTTTTCGCTTCCGTAGTAGATAGTAGTTGACTTCGCCAACCTTAAACACTAATTATGCCTACCTAGTTAAATGGACCATCTTGAATCGCGGCTAGCTCAAATGTCTCCATGGCACCTGCAGTCACGACGATAGCCAGCGAAATCTGCTGCACTACATATATACGATCCCGTCTATCTCTCAGTCGTCGACCCAAATCCATAACAAATTCCTTGGATTCCAAACCCAGGATCTTGCAGTCTACCACAGCAGAGATAAAATCGTACTTTAGTGCCAAGGCAAGGAACTTGTCATACTTGTACTTCAGCTTATCAGCATACTCCAGTGAGTCATATCACCAGATCTGTTGGGCCCAGATCAGTACCGCGGCCTAACAGATCTGGTGATATGACTCGAATGGGACCGGAAAAACCCTTTTATGCCACCAAAGTTGACATTTATAAGATTAGGGAACAATAAGTAAGTGAAATACATTAGAAAAGACTATTATGAAGATTGGTACAAAAGTTGCATTTGGTAGTAAAATTAAGTAGATTTAGTAGAACAAAATTAGGCATAGCAAGTTATCTAGGTAATTGGGGAGTCCAGGGTCTGACAAGCATTCACATTAAAGAGCATGGGTTTCTACGGTTCACAACAATGCAGGGTTCTACCACAGACGATTCACATTGGCCAAATAAAGTTCTCATCGTTATTTAGATTTTATTTCTTTCTTTATAGGGTGAAGCTTTTCGTTTATTACATACTTACCCCCTTATTCATAAACGTCTATCAAACATATATTAGTTAACTAACCGCTAAAGTTCGTTTGTCACTTTGACATTTACGTTTGTGAGAATGGGACAAAGAACATTTTAGTTAGCCGAGGTTTGTTAAGTTTTATGAATAAGGGGGTGACACTTTATTTGTCGATTTTCACACGTCTATAAAAGTTTCGGTTTCGGCCGAAACTAGCGCCAAAGCCGAATAGAGCACTGGGATCCCAGGGACCGGTAGACGACGGGTATTTCGAAGTGTCAGAGAACGAAACGCAAGTGTAAATGTCGTTGAACTTTAATTGTATAATGTTGACGCATAGTTTCGCGCACTGATAATATCAGTCGACAAATGCAATCAGACGTCTCCATTGCGAGCATTATTAAGACCACTTGAATGCATTAGTCTGGAAAAGGGCTTGTGAGCACGTGATGATATCAGCTCCTAAATTATTCATCTTCCAAAGTAGAATTTTTTTTTTATTCAACCAAAAATCACAGAGCCAAATCCACAACGCAGATTTCATCCAAAACTATGTACATAGTATATATCGCATCCGCAACACACTTCACCCAAAAATCCATACAAGTGCAAAAAACCTCGCGTGACTTCTGGGTAAGCCCTTAGAATAGTTGGAGAAGCCAACTGCCAACTATTACAAGTTTGTATTTTCATTACACGAAGTTGGCAAATAAATGTAGGTATGGCCTGCCTGCCGGTAAGCAGACAACGATTCCAAATAGACGTTTGTAGAAACTCCAAAGGGGTAGCATATTTGTAAACACTTTAATGGCTTGGCGATTCTCTGTGTTGAAATTAAGTAATGGAGAGGCACGTTACATAGGAACGACATAACATATAGGTACTTAGCTGAAGCATTTATGAGAAGGTACAGTTGCCACATAAATATGTTTATTATTCTTCAGGGTCCTTAAAACTATCAGAAAATGTACTCAAACGCATTGACAATAGGGTCGTGTTCTATATATGTAAGTCTTTATTGTTACAATGGGTACATTTAATGGCGAGGGTACAGAGATGTGTTGAGTTCTATGTTTCCCGATTGCATGGTTATGTTGACGTAAGATTCAACGCAAGAGGCGAAAGTATGTAATGTCGGAACAATAAGTCCTTTCTGGTCCAGAAACCGCGTCCGGCCTAGATGCGCGACGTCCAAACGTAGGTGAAAGCTGTCCATTGTCTTACCTCTAATATACAACTAAATGATGCTGCAATGCAGTGACGCAACTTATCTTTGCACAAAGTTTTAGCCATTTCATAAAATTGTCACATGACCTTTATGATTCTTAGTAGCGACGAAAAAAACTATTCGCTACATAACTGTAGGTATACATCCACCCAATTCATGGTTTGATATGCCTCTGGAAAATAACTTGTCCACGTCTCAGTTAAAGGTATTTAAGTTATGATATGACTGATTCCATGAAATAATCCGTAAACAAATGTGGATAATAAGGATTACCTATTTGTTTTTATGACTCAACTATATATTTTTTTACACGTTGCTCAAAAAAGGAGTGCAATATTTTTATACGACCCATTTAATAAACTGAAAGTACGCCAGTAAAATAAGAAGTTTCATTTATGTTAAAAGACAAACGAAATAAGATAAATAAGCAATAAGAGAACTAACTAACCAAATCTAACTTAAACTATAAGAACCTAAAGTATATGTACAAATTTCGCCCTAATCATGTCTCATGTTAATTTTGTAACGTTTTTTAGCGAAATTGTTCCATTTCCCGAGCGTGTAAATCCAGAATTTTATTATAGGTAGGCATATTGATAATAATGTTCGGCTCTTGACAATGAATCGTTTTTGGCATTTTTTGTCATTTCATATTAATATTAAACACTTAACCTAAACCACCATAGTGACACTGACAACAGTGATAACCTATGATTTTAATTATTGCCAGTGTAAGAAATTGCTTCCAATGAAATTCCGTAACATGGTCATATATTTCTGGTCGGGCTCTAATACTATTATACTGTTCTGTGATCTAGTGTAAAGATTTTTAGGGAGATGGTTGAGTTTAACCATGTCTAGTTGTGTTAGGTATTTTTTGCGCTCTTAAATGTAATAATACTGCATTCAATTAGTCACGGCGTAGGCTTATAAATTGTAAATGAGTAATTAAACTTACAACGAGTCTAGCTGGAATATACACTCACGAATATTACAATTTATTTTTAAACAGCTATGTATTTTGTTTGTAGCTGGTGTAATTCACGTATAATTGTCAGTTGTATAACGGCAGTTTGACACTCGTTGACAGATCGTGATAGCAATTGAAGTGGAACCCGTGGGTGGCTCCCATACTGAAACAGTACACCGCGCCGAGGCCGCTCACTGGTGGCTCTCACGCTAAGCTTCTATTATGTCTCAAATATCCAATTAAAACTAGTTTAAAAACGGGATCTTGATAAAGTTTTATTGTTTGTTAAATTATAGTATTGTAATCGCAATAAAAGATACCTACACTTAATTAAGTACTTTTGCTTTATGACATGAGATTTGAGATTAACAGCGCTCATGTTCGAATGTACTTACGGCCTACTTAATACAATGTGAACACTCGTATGCACTGGTCACGGTTTAACATAAACAAATGAGTAACGCATGAAGAAAAACAAAACGCACTTCGCATACTTTCGAAAATCGATACTTTTGTACTTAGCACAATGTATATAGGCAGGCACGCAGGTTATAAGTACATATGTTCTCATGTCATCCGTTGAGTGTGTTCTGTTTCACACGAGACCGTTAAGCGTGACGCTGAACTCGCCTCCGGTAATGGAAAACTGTTGTTTCACCTGTTTCTCTAGGAATGTACTGGGCTGTTGAAAGGAGTTTGTAATTGTGTCGCAAGTGTGGGAAGCCATATAGGCAGGTACCTCCCTATGCAAACTTTCCAGCACGCAAGACTCAGTTGGTTAGAGGTTGGTAAGATTTTATTGTATTAATAATCATCAACTAAACATACCCAAAAGTTGGCTTCAACAATATAGTAGGTATTTAGTCCCCGAACACCAAGCAAAAAGTATCGAACTTTAACGAACTTTTAATGCCAAAGTCAAGGTGAACAGGTTTAACAGGATAGGCAGTGATTCATGTCAGTATAGAGGAAACAGCAGACATAAGTATATACTTTATGCAAGACCAATTAATAAAAGTTAAATGTGGTAATAATATTTGAGGCAGCGAGGAAGAGATAGAGCATGTCGGAATGTCATCTCACTAAGACTACAGCCAGTTAACGCTACGAGTATCTACCTACCTACTCATCGTGTGGTATACAGTGTGCAGAGAATAGGTGCTGACCAACTTTACATCTTCTCTAAAAATAAAATCATAGGAAAATAAAATATTATACAACTCTCTACGTACTTATTTCTAAGTTTACAGTCGCCATCAAATTCATACATTTATTATTCAAGGTCTTCAAAAATAACTGAACTTTCCCTGTAACGCCTTAACAATAGAGTCGAGTGCAGGTGTATGATCGCACCTTCGTTCTGTACCTACATGTAGATTTTTATAAGTTTTCTATACGTGTTAAAAACGGTTAATGGTATTCCTTACACCTGACGCCCTATCCCAACTAAACTACCTGTGGAATGTTGCCAAAGGTCATACGAGAACGACATCTTTGAATAATACACACCTCTTCACTACAAATGCTAGTACAATGTGCCTAAAACCAGTCGTTTTATGCGATAGACCACACACTGCAGGCCAAAATAATGTTTCTTACCTGTTTGGTCCTACAAAGAGGGAATTTAAGGCTAATAAAGTTTTTTACTTTAGTAATGAAGAGGAATGCAAATATGTGTAATACTTTTAACAATATCTAGATAAAACGCGCCAGAGCTAAAAATTATAAAGTAACTACATAGTAGACGTACTAGTATACTAATATACTCGTACTAGTAAGTACATTAATTACATCAGTAATTTCGACTGTTATAGCCCATTATCCCTATCCATTATCGTTATCCCTATCTATCTAGTATCTGTTTGTTGTTCCCTATTATCCGTCGCTACGAGAAAACCTTCTTCTATCAGGTGACTCTCTTCATGCGAATCATTTATCACATTTAAATTGTTTACCACTCAATCACTACTTAATGGCATGATGTTACGGTTAGCCATTTCATCCCAATTTCACCGCGATTAGTGAGGAATATTAAGTTTTATGCATGTAAAGCGGTCGAGTAACACACTGGAATGATTGTAACATATTCAGGTGAAAATAAAGAGATATTCACTTGGCCTTGGATTCGCTAAACAGAATTCTTCCTGACTGTACAGACTTCAGACTTGACCCGAGGTGCAACGTCAAAATGTAATGTACAAAACCATGCATCATGCATGTGTATGTGACACCCCTGGAGTTGCAAGCGTCCATGGGCTGCGGTAACCGCTTATCATTAAGGCAGGCAGTACGTTTGTATGCCGCCGACGTGCCTAAAAAATAATAATTTGGGGGTAAATTCTATTCTTGTTTGTTCAAATTAAGATGTGAAATGTGTTGCAGCTCTTTGCTATTGTAAGTATCTGTCAAGTTGGGCAAGTTTTTGGACAACGCCTGAGCGGGTTGTAAGTTGACGCGTAGCATGTAGCGGATTATTATTTCTGTTTGCCTTTCTTATTAACTTCAAGATTAGCCGATATAATTTTTACATTTAATAACAGATTAAGTAATTATTCCAAGTTGGTTAAATTAGACCGAAAAGGGTATCCCACAGTACTTTTTAATTTATTAGTGTAGATTGTTCGAGTGTGCTTGATCATAATCACAATACGAAGCATGTCATTTCAAGGGAGTGGCAAAGGCACTTGAATTCGAGGAACGGTCGAGCTGCGGGAGATGTTTGTTTGACGTACAGACAACGTCAAAGATATGTATATATTTATCGCTTTATTAGCATAGGCATAAGGTGCAAAAGTGTAAACATATGACTGTACCTTTTGTTGAAGTTGCGAGGCGGTGGGCGTTGGTTTGAAGAGCTTCAAAGAGAACAATCTCGGTTGTCTTATTTGTACGGACAGGAATCCTTTAATCGGCTGTATAACGTTTTTGATACGGTTATTTGTATGGAATAGCTACTTATGAAACAAGTGGTTGCACAAATAAAACATTGTACTAAGTTAGGAATAAAATTAACATGTTTTTCATGCAATAACCACGAACACTTTAGGCTAGTCGGTATAGTGACCCTACCTGCTGAGGTCCCGGGTTCGAATCCCGGTAAGGGCATTTATTTGTGTGATTAACACGAATATTTGCTCCTGAGTTTTCGATGTTTTCTATATATTTATGTCTCTATTTTTCTATATAACAAACTATGCAGATCGTCGCTTAGTACCCATAGAACAAGCTTTGCTTAGTTTGGGACTAAGTCTATTTTTGTAAGATTGTCCACAATTATTTATTATTAATAATAACACATTTTTCTGTTATAGTTGATGGGCCACATATAGTGCTACATTATTACTAACTATAAAATACAAATTAGGACAACATGAAACTTCTTGTATAGTTCGTACAGTCGAGTGCATAAATATGTATACATTTTTGGATCTTATTACAATACAATAAGGGGAAAAATGTAGGTATATTAGTGCCCCTGACTGTACGAAAGAAACGCTAAGGCCAAAATCTGTCAAATGAAAACAAGCATAAAAACAACTAAGAGTACTGGCTATAAGGTGGATTCATCTTGCGTTCCTTTGACAGGATTCAGCCTTACAGTTTCGAATGTACTTACTATATTTACTAACAATATAGGTGATATGAAAAAAATGAAAGATATATTATTAAATATTTTTTTGTATCTCACTAAAATAGTAATTTAATTACTTATTACATCTTTACTTGTCCAATAGATAATGTCTACATGATAAATAATACCAATCGATACTATACCTTTCGGTAATATGAAATTAAATATTAATACGACAAACAAAACCGGCCAAGTGCCAGTCGGACTCGAACACGAAGTGCACGAAGGGTCCCGTACCATTATCTATAAAAAAGGCAAAAAATCACGTTTGTTGTATGGGAGCCCCCTTAAATATTTATTTTATTCTATTTTTAGGGTTCCGTAGCCAAAATGGCAAAAACGGAACCCTTATAGATTCGTCATGTCTGTCCGTCCGTCCGTATGTCACAGCCGATTTACTCAGAGACTATAAGCACTACAATTATGAAATTCGGTAGGAAGGTGTATTCTATGAATAGCTACATAAAAGTAATATCAAATTACAAAAAAAATATTAAATTACGGGGGGGCACTCCATACATGTAACCGGTGGATGAAAAAAAAATTAAACGCACATAGTCATGTGGGGTGTCGATGGATAGGCCTTTAAAAATGATATGGAGGTTTCTAAAAAACTTGTCCATTTAAGTTAACCGTTGGTTAGATATTAGCTGTCAAAGTCATAGAAAGTGTCCCCCCCCCCTCTAATTTCCGAACTATAAAGTTTAAAACTCTAAAAAAAATTGAGGTGGTGTGCATTAGTAAATACTTTCAACGATGTTTGGTTTGAACAATATAGGTTTTACGGTTTTTGATTTTTCGCTTAAAAGCTGTCTTGCCCAAACAAAAGGTCGTAAGTGCCGTGATAGTGTTGGGTAGTGATTTTAAATGTGGACTAATAGGTGTTGGTACGGAAACCTTCTTTGTGTGTGGTCCGACACGCACTTGGCCGGTTTTTAGTATAGTTGTTGTTATAGCGGCAACAGAAATACATCATCAGTGATTTTTTTTATATTTATTATGAATACGTTTGTTACAATTACTTAGGGATAAGTAATTGTAACCTACTCATAATACTTATTTACTTATTTGAATCTCCGAAGTCCGAACGCGGGGGGTACAGCCATAGAACTCCTGCTCGGGAATGCAGTCCACGGGGGTTAAAATGCCTTTGTTTACTTTCAGGCTGTGTTTACAAGAACAAGTTTATGTTCTATTTTGGACTGAACAAAATAATATGCTATAGTTTAACGCCCGCTACGTGACCACGTGCTGGCGTTGGCGTGATTACGGTTCTGATTACAACCAGTTGAGCACGCGCGGAACCAAAACATAGCGCACGTCGAAACAAAGCTTCTTATTGTAAACGCCCTAAATCTAACCCTGAAAGCCAAAGTGACGTATCTAGTATATGGTTTTACACGCGGTTATACTGCTAAAGGCTAGAAACTTTTGTTCTACAGTTACGTAAACATTGACGTGAATTTAAGTCACTTTGGTTCTGGGGTACAGAAATCATAATGCGTAACGAGAATTAATTCAAAACATACAGCACAGGAAATCTTTGCTTTCATACCATAAGGGCCTTAGCGGGTCAAGATTCATTTTTGTTTAGTGCCTAGTTCAAAATCAGCTCCGATTTTGTTACCTAAGTTTTGCGACAATGCTTGTTTATTTACCTATACAACTGAGTGTTAAGCTTCTCGTTTGATGTGTGATGTGAGGGCTGCACGAAGATGAATAATGTATTGTTCCCACTCATTAATCACATATGATATGTTTCAGGCTTGGTCAAGCAGAAATTCCGTTGTGTCTTAGTTCTACGACTCATTAAAACCTGGAGCAACTTGTGGTAGCTTCTAAATCGCAACTTCGAACAAAACAAACTCAGGATCTTCGTGTTTGTTTTGTTCGACGCTGATATTGTGTTCATTGCTTACTACCTACTTATCCTCTTATAGCAGCTTAGAGTATATTAATTTTAAGTAAGTATACACTTAACTATGTAGATTAATAAAATTATTAAAGCGCCCACTCCCTTCAATAGCGCTCAGAAACCACGTCGTTATACAACCTGATCAAATATTATTTAGATTACGGATTTATTCAATTAGATCTGCTTCGCCATCGCCTCTCATAATATAATACGTACTGTTTATTACATTTATTTGAGGTCACTAATTCAAGATATTTAACGAAATTAGTATAGAGTTGGTGCCTACAACTTCATGTCTAAGGGTCAATGCCAGCCAAAGATTAGGGTTTGCAATATTCGTCCAATTTTATTATTCGAATGATACGAATACTTCGATTTCCAATATTTGAATAATCCGAATATTTTTGCAAATTAAACAAAATAATCATTGCAAGTTGTGTACTTGTAAAGTATGTAATGTAAATGTAATGTGACCTTACAATTTAAATAGAATCTACATTTATAGTGTTATTTTAAAATTAAACAATATTAATTCATTTAAAACTAAATAATTTCACAGTACTCAGTTACAATATAATTTTACTTTGTTTCTTATAAGTCACAACACAAACAAACCAAAATGAATACAGAAGTACTTGGGACAGTTTCGACTACAGATCGATTTTCGCTAATATTCAGAGAATCTGTAAGTTCATACCGCGCACTTCGAACAGCGTTTAATCTCATAATTACTTCTAATTTCATAATGCCTCTACTGCTGCTTTGATGATGTCCAGTGAATCTGTTATTGTTTCTAGCTGTTCAAGCTCCTCTTTAAGCTTTTATTAACATTGGGTTGACATTAAGTTTTATCTTTGACATTGGTTTAAGAACCAAATCGTAATTTTAATATGAACTTAATGTCAAAAATAAAACTTAATATCACACAGAAAATGACGGATGTCGTCGAATTCGAATAATATTTGTGGCGAATAATTCGAATAGTCGAACATTCGAATTGCCAACCCTACCAAAGATATGCGAAGATACGTTTCCATGCATTATACGCCCAGCTATGAAGGTTGCGATGTGTAGGATATATGAAAACACAGCTTAGCACATCAGGTTGTTAGGTATTCGCCCTGAGTGAATTCAAGATAACAATGCTCAGTAAATAGTATGCCTATATGTTCACAAAAATTTGAAGTAACATTTTGTACAATTGTATTATTGTATTTTCATTATAATAAACATAAAAATAAAGGTACAATATATATTATTATTATTTATTAGTATACTATAGTACAATCAGCATTAAAAGTAACTACGCATATAAAGAGCCTTTATTGTAAGGGAATAAAAGCTATTGACTTCTTCATAAGTTTATATGCGTAAGTAGTTACTTCTGATTTAATCATTCAATATCCATTCAAAATGAGTTCCTTCCACACGTACAGTCAGCGTAAGTGTGGAACTCATTTTTTAAAGGATGTTGAAGGATTAAATATTAAATGATTGCAAAAAATCTACGTTATCGGAAAGATCACTTTCGCTCGAAATATAGGGGTGTGCTAAAAGAACAGGCCAGCTTAACATGGGGAAATGATACCCCTATAATGTTCGCGAAATTATTACGTTATTCATATTTAAAAAAATATATTTGTACTGTATTCCATTGTTTTTTAGACAACTTGCAGATGTGCATTGTTATGGCATAAGTGAGTGACCTTTGCATAGGATTACGGTCTGTTTCTTTAGCGAACAGCTGTCACTTATCGATGACAACGACCCACGAACTAAGCGTTATCGCGTTTGGAACACGCTGTATTTGGAACGTAATTATCTGCCCGATTACGTGACAAAAAGTCCCGCAGCTAATGTGACCAACTGAAGTCTATAAGTCACATAGGTTATTATTCTTTGTGTTAGTTATACATGACACGCATTCTGGAAGTCGTGCGCGTGCGCTGGCCGGCCAAGCATAGCCTGTTTACCTACACCTTTATGTTAAAACTAGTTTGCGGCAGTAGAATGCAATGTCGTATGCTGGGGCTGCTTTAGGACGCGAACGTCGTGGGGCAGGAAGCACGCGCCGCTAGGCGACCTGCTGTATCCCTCTTTACAAACAAGGCGTGCGTGGATACATGCCTGGTGTGTAATAAAAATGAAACGGGAAGTACGATACGAACACGAGCACTGAGAATTCCACCTCAGGATTTTACACATTTGAATCGGACTTTGGATATTCTGTCACGATCTACTTTTATAAATAATGACTCGAGTTTTGGTTATAAGATTAATTACTAGGTAGCTGATGAGATAATTACCTCAAATATACCGCTATTAGTAGTTATAGGTATGATAATTACTTACCTACATTACATCCTACCGATTATATGTGAGGTTTATACTGTCACTGACAAAACTATCTACGCAACAAACAAGAAACACGAAATTTGTTTGTCATTGCCATAGAGTCGATGTCAAAATACATTTTACTTTTCTTTGATAATTATACATATTGTGAAAGAACAGTACTCGTAAATATTGTTCCAGGTTTCGAATACTGGTGAGAGTATTTAAATAGCATATACTTACAGTCTTTAAATATTTTGGCAGAGGTTTTAAGTATCTACCTAAAATATGACGAATATGCCGGCATTAATGATGAGTTGGGTCCATTTCGTGACACGACTGTTATTATATTATGCTTCTGTCCCATTATTGTGTATCGCCTGTTTGTCACGAATAGATGTTTGAATCTTGAATAAAATAGTCTAACTTTTATATTCCGTTTGTCCATGAGAGGCATTAGCGCAACCTTGCAGACGTTCTGGCGCGAGCTCATGTGGGTTTTCATCCTACACAAACATTAGGCATTAAATTATATGGTTGACACAGTTATCTAAAAGAGTTATTTGAATATAGTTAAAACACTTTATAACTACAGCACAGTACTTATAATAGAACAGATTTTTTATAAAAATTTAAGTGTTAGTTTTGATTACGTAGTAGGTTAGAATTCCTCTGAATCAGTCAAGTTACCTACCGTTGTAAAAAAAGAGATTAGATCAAAATAACTTCTTAACCCAAACCAACAGTTTAATCACCGACAAAAGGAATCCTAAGCATTAACAACCACTAGAATACAAAGAGTAGCCAGAATTTATTGCGACTTTTGTTAGCGGCTGTTAAAAATCATTCATTCTTCACGCTTCAATGGGTTCTTTGGGAAGGGCCGGGAGACGTTGCGCAGGTACACAAACAGTTGACGCTTTGATTTTTTTTGGGCCTAAACTTGTCTACATGTTCAAGTGGAGAGTGTAAGTATGTTTTGATTTTCGATCGAAGAGATACGTTTCTCTCCGACACTTGACAATGCATTCTTACGTATTATCTTAGCATCAAGTTTAACTGTTTAGTGTCCATATAGTTTGCGTAACAGGCCTATACGGCACCCACTTAGGTACTGACATTTTCTCAGGGAAATTTACATTATTTTTTTAGTACTTACTACCTTACTAGTAATTTAACCCATTATCGTATAATCGTGTATGTACATTTTCTTATCGTAATAGGTGCGGCGGTGTGGTGTGTTCAACTATAGGAAATGTTAATGTTTACCGTGAACGTTAACGGTTTACACAATACTATTTCCGTTATAATTATGAACAGATATGCAAACATACGAGCATATACGCATGAAAAATTCCACAATATTGTTTTTTTGTTGATGGCCCCTATGACTAGTAGAAGATAACTTTAACATACTACGGCGTTCTCGACGGGTGCACCTCTGACAATCGTCCATCCTTATCATGCTCAGTACCTATCTCTATATTTCCTTCTTCGTCTTCACCGAACCCTATTACAGCGTACGGACAGCATAAAGCATTTTCTCGAACGGCGCGCGCGTAATTCTGTTTGAGGTTATGTTAGTATTAATTCGTCATTCGCCTAGGGCGAACGTGCCGCGTCGAGCCGCAAGTCGCCGGCTGCATTCGAGTGCATCAGCTGCGTCGATCGATATGTTTTGTGTAGTGCCGACTGCTTATAAAGTTTGAATGATCGAATTGAAACTGGAACTTAACGAGTTAACTTGGTCGAGACTTTTGAACTAAAGTGCCAAACGATCGCCGATGTCTGCATGACTTGGATAAATTAAGAAAGAGGTTTGTGTTTGTTATGAATTTTAAATATAACGGCCGCTTTTTGAGGCGCGGAGCTTTTAATCCGTTCGAAATTTTGATAGTATTTATTGAAAAATATCTGAACTTCTCAATTAAATACTGTTAAGTCGAAGGATACGTAATGCGTGTCTCGATTTTCTGAATTTTAATATTTACTTACCTTTAAATTATAAAAATCTACTAACTCTACCAGGAAATTATTAATTACATTATCTCTTACCAACAATATTTATTATACAAGTTCATTACAATTGCTTTTTGTTAAGCCCGACGCGACGTCGCATTGCCCATTAATTTAAAAAATCCCAATTATAAACACTCGGGTGCATAGCATAGCTGTTGTTAAAATTCGCCCCTATTTCCCCTCGCAGTACCTCGTACCTTAAACCCTCGTCATACACCGCTATATATTACACCGAACCTATACCGTCTAACCCCTAATACGAGCGAATATGGGCGATTTTCGTTTACAAAAGTTGTAATATGCAGACGTCGTCGCCGTCATGCATCCAACCACCCTCCCCTTATTACCTATACCGTATGCATATTGCGGTATCGTGGAGCCTCAATCCATTAAACGATTAATCCACCGCATTGTAATGTTGATATTGTTGTGTAAATCGTGACTTAGCAAATATGTTAAATAATTTTATTAGCCAATTCTAACCAGTAGGTAAACAGTTTACGCGGGCCCGAAGCCCAAAGGTGAGGGCAATCTCTGAAAACGAAATAAAACGATCCCATCAGCAAGTAGGTATTTTATAGATCGTCAGTCGTTGACTTGTTACTTTCGCGGCTGCCGCCCGTCTGCCCTATCTTCACCTTTTCCCTGGCGAGATCCAGCGTAATGAATATTGACTTTGATTTATCGGTTCAATCAATTTCAAATAATAACAGCTGTTTCGCTAAGTTCGTTGAAATTATCTTTTATATTTATCTTAAAACAGTTTTTATTAACAGACGGCGCTTCTTAAAAGCTTTTGTATATTACTTGGCATGTTAATTATCTTTGCCAAAATCTGAGTCCGTTCGCCTCGAACAACCTTAAATGGCAACTGGTGTGTCATTAAATAAGATGCCCCAGTTATGGGCAGAGACAAGTGTGGACTTGAAAGATTCACTGCTTGTCTAACTACCGTCTTTGTTTAGTTGATTAGCACCTAATCCTTTGTGTGTGCGAATCCAGGGAGAGAAAACTTATGCATATTTTTGTTTAACTTATACTTACGGACGCTTTAATACCGTTCGCTGCATAAGCCCGTAATTAAAACCGTAGTGCTAGTAATCAAGAGCCACCGCCAACGTGAACGAGTAATAATTAAATTGTTTTCGACCAAGCAGAAGATGAAAACATTAATATTTTTTACAGTTTTGTTCACCCGACTAGAACACGAATGGAGAATTCTCACGAGACGTAAGATCGTATAAGAGCACTTAATGTTTTACCACTGCAATATTCGCAACGCAGGAAACGTTAAAGTTCATGCAAGTTTCGTAATGTAGAGCTCAGTCTATTGTTGACGTGATACAAAGTACAGAGTCACGGATGTTTTAAACAATCCTTGATCTATACGAAGAAAGGTAGGCGCGACCAATATTAACCTTTGGCGCCCAACTCCGCCCGCCCGGCGCCCTTTGGCGTCTAAATTACGCAGAAGTGTTAGCCCGCAGCAATTTCTATATTTTTTGTTCAGTAACATGTCGGTAACTAGTAGAACTAAATCTAATCCACATATTCCGGATCTCCCACGCGTGTGATAATGAAGTTGCTGGACAATGGCGACTTGAACCGGGCTGGCAGCGGCGTGCCAGGGCTCAAAGACGAGCTACTAGACGAGGAAAGTTTCACGAAAGCACACACTGGACCCTTTGTTAGACCACATAAAGCGTCGTTCATTCAATTGAGAAACCCGCTACTAGACTACGCATTGCCTTGCGTGCTACGGAATCATTAGGTAGTCCATAAACAGAAAAAAAAGATCAGATGGATGTAAACGAGAATTCGACTGTATTAATTCAACATCTGACCGTTTAATTTAAAACAACGCTGATAACCTTTGCTCTTGTGAGAAGTAATTACCGATATTCTAGATGGTTGCTTTTCACTTATCTACATTTTCGACTGACAGTCTTGATATGTAATTTACTCGTGCGAGTGTTCGACGATTGCATTTTGGGATTAGCTTTTGGCACGACTATTCCTAGTCAGCCGACCGTTTAATGACATCCGCCGTAAAGACCGCCATAACAAAAGGGGTTAGTCACGGTACGTCCACGTTTCTGATGTTGCGAATCTTTGAACGATTATAGCCTACAGCGTATTGCAATGCGATACAAGATACCTATTTTTGTTAGAACATAAATATTACTGTCAAAAGGAGAATGTGAATATAAACAACAGAGACCACCAGCATCGAGGAAAAGCAATCATGTAGTTATGTTTTTCTGGCTGTCGATAAATTATCTCCATTTAAGAAGCCAGATGTACCTAAAAGAAGCTAAGCGCTTATTCGTGGTTCACATTTAGGGGAGAAGTGGCATGAAAGAGTCAGTCTAGGAAATGCAACAAAAAAAATACAGTTCCAATTAAATATATACTGAAATTCATCATCTAAATTATACTTTACTAGCGACCCGCCCCGGCTTCGCACGGGTGCAATGCTGATGCATGTATTATACATATAAACCTTCCCCTTGAGTCACTCTATCTATTAAAAAGAAACCGCATCAAAATCCGTTGCGTAGTTTTAAAGATTTAAGCATACATAGGGATATAGGGACATAGGGACAGAGAAAGCAACTTTGTTTTATACTATGTAGTGATTTATTAGAGTATGCGTATCATTAATAAAATGCAAAAAGCAATAGAAAAGGAAGTGAAATATTAATTTAGTATATTGTATAAAATAACAAGTGTTGCATTATATCAAAAATTAAATAGCAACGTAATATTTAAGGGCAAGTTTAGGCTATTCCTAAAAGTTACTTGAAACTTTTAGTTTAATTAATTTTAGTAAATTTAATTTAAGGCATTCGCAGGTTTGTACATGGGCTGCCCGTTCTCTAAGACCTCGCTGAGCTATTTTTTCAATAACTGTTTATCAATCAGGTTTTACCATACCATAATTTCTTTACCTTTAATTTAACGATTACTAAAAGGCATGTATATTTATTTGAATCATATTATGTTTTTACTAGTTTACTATAGAGTGAAGAGAGAGCCGGTTATGAAAAGGCTGGCCTTTTCATGGCCTGTTCACCAGGCTGTTTCATGACTGATTCTTAAAATAAACATTATCTTCAAAACAGCAAGGTTAACAAATCCTTTCGCGCTTAGCTTACAAGGCCAATTATATGAATAAACCTATATTACAATCCATGAACCTATGTTGTACTAAAATGGCAAGAAAGCAAAATAACTGTAGCCTAATTGTTACTCTTTGTTGTTTGAAACTTTGACTCCATCTAACGGCGGCCGTTGGTTTTGACAAACTGTCAAATGTTTGTGAGTGACAACGAATCAGTGTTGCTCGGAAACTTCCGAAATAATGCAAATGGTTCTATCAAAATCTGACTCCTTCATGCCACTTCTCTCCTACTTACGATTACGCTTGTATCTTTAGGCTGGTACTCTTGTTGTCAATCTGACCTTGCAATTTTTGTGTTCTTAAGAACTCGAAACAAATGACATGAAATCGTCAATGAGTGTTAAATTATGATAATTTCAATTACTTGTTCAGACTAAAGACACACATTAGTGATCTTTGATTACATCATCGCTGACCCGAAGGATGAGAATATTTTTTCACACGGACTTCCACTTCTATTGTTCCTCAAGCTTTACGTCGACATGTAGGTACCTACATCATGACTAACTGGTAATTTTGCAACACACTGACAATTATTTTGATAACTAAATTATAAGCTTAACAATTTGACCCTACTCGTTTGGGCACAGCACAGAGCACAATGATATAATGCTCGAACACTATAAATGGAACCAGCACAACTGATTTCTCCTGAGAAAAAATCTAATAAAGGTGTATGAACATAATAGCAGTGTTGAGAAGTAATTTCCCAGATTCGTTCGATGAGTTCGGATCTGGAGCAACGTTGATGGGTAGTTTCTTAATTCGATGCTGAACAATGTGATGGCGACAGCTGAGAACCGTGACTGCAGTAATGTTCAGAAAGGCGACCTAGTTACCATCCCCAATAATACATATTAGCTTAAGCCTGCTGTAAATTAAATTCGACTTGTCTGGGGCCATTCGTGTCCTCTAATTTGCCGTGAATTAAGTTCAAAGTAAACGTTCCGCGTTGTTACGGAGCGATATGATTTCACAGAGTAGATATCAGCTAGATAAACATAAGTCTAACGAATGAGTGTTGGGTCACATTCCGTAGGGCCCATTGTGCCACTATCGCTATCGCGGCGACGCATAAATCTGAGTTTCGTTAATAAGTGTGGGCGCAACATGGGCACGAACCCGTTACACGCCATAAATTGTTACAGTACCCTAGCTACAGAGATTTGAAGAACTTAGAGCTAGGATATAACAATGAGAGTGCTGGACAATGACTAACACATGGTCTGATTTCAGTTCAAAAGTACATAAACTAATGAGTATGAAAAAGAAACACTATTCAAATTTCTGCGATACTAAAATAAGACCAGATGAGAGTCAGAAGTTCCCACAACCGACGAGCATGTATGAAGAAATTATATGGATGTGATTGAAGCAAAAGAAGTATGTAAGGACTGTAGTGGCGTCCTTTGGTGTCTGCCTACCCCTATGGGATGCTGTGCTCTTATGTTATCCAATATGTTTTCAAAAATACATTATTTATCTACTTAATGAGTTCTAAACAACGCATAACGATACCCCACTCGATGGTGTAGGTAAATTTTTTTCGCGCCCTCTCATTCATCACAGCCATAAAACATTTAAAATAAGTATTGATAATTTTTATGGCTATGTGTCAACAAGTTGCTGATACTGTAAAAATTTGAAAACCGTTTGGCTGTAAAATCTGTGTGACAAACACGGACTCGCAATACCGTTTCCCTACCTTATAAGTGATTAGCCCCCTACTTGGGCCTTTTAATTGATCCGCCGACAACGGATATACATAGTGAAAGGTTTTTGTCGTTTCTCACGGCTCATTGTATCCATACTTGAGAACATGCATAGGCCTGAACTTTCTGATATAATGGCTACCCACTTGATTACAAAGCGGCCCGCAGGACGAGGACCTTTGGAGTGCCTCTTCAGTCTTCACCGATGCTAGATAATGTGCATTTGTTGTACAGTGATGATAACGCAGTTCACGTGATTCCAAGCAGATTCTCAATGATCTATGTTTTTGATATTTTTCTTCTTTTCATTTCGATTCTTCGTATAATCGAAATACAACAACTATATTTCGGGTCATATCCCGGGACACTTAAAAAAAGTGTTGAATGCTGGATGAATGTGTCCAGTCGACCTGACAGATACGTCCAGTTGAAAGTTGATGTTAATAAATATATATCGTATCACGGTTTAATCGCTAAAAGTGTCCCGAAAAGCTATTATAAATTATCATTGTAATTAATTCTATAGTGTAATCTTTAAAACCGTTTCCTGCAAAACTGTATTAACAGGAAAAGTTCTGGCACTTTACCTCCTACGTGGCGCGCCTGCACATACAAACGGCTCGGCTGCATGATGTTAATACTTAGCTCCAGATAGAGTTGGTTTCAATCTAGACGGAGTGTCTGTGCTTTGAGTATTCAATTAGGGCGCATCTTCATGATTTACATACAATCATGAGTGCCAAGCCAAGTGTTTGTAGCGCTGGGAACGGAAAGCTGTGTGATGAGGTCATTATATACCCACCACTTACTATCATATGATTTATATTTTCTGACATTTGATTTGATATATAAAAAAATAGAAGTAATTAATTATCCTTAGCAAATATTTACGCTTTTGCTAAGTACTAAATTACTTATATGTTACTGTATTTATTCGTTGTCGTTGTTAAACAAGTGCCTACCCCTCCGGGAAACATGTTTAGATATATACAAAGAATTAGGAAACTATTAAGTACCTACTTACATATTTTAGTACGATGACCTAGAATTAACAGCTTGAACGAAATGTTCACCAACTTAAGGACTTAACTTATTTTATTTGCAGTCTGTGTTTTTATCTGTTTAGTTAACTTTTATCTGCTGCAGTCGTGTTATTAATGTTTAAATTATTATTTTATTTCGCAATTTTTGATTTTATTTTAAAGTATCTTATGCTGTAAAATCATGTTTCAAGTATATTTCAAATCGTCTTTTCAAATGCTTCATTTTGATACCCCACTTGACAAGACCGATTTTTTTCTTCGGAAGACACAAAATGGAGTACATAGTCCTCCATATTGTTTTAATTGCAACATCACATGATTCCAACGATACCTCACACATCTAAATCGGTTAAGGTGTTGAGAAATTCTGGGGGTATAAAGAATCTCACGTACAAACACACATGCACCTGAAAACATTACACCCCTTTTTTGGACAGTCGTGTAAAGAATATATTGAGGCAGATTGAAAAGAAATAAATAGATATAAAATGCCAATATAAATATTGTAGGTCTAAGTAACAGGTTTATTTATTTATTTAATCTTTATTGCACAAAAAGAAATCTTAACGTACAAAAGACCTCATTCTCTACCAGTCAACCTCAAGGCAAAGCAGAAAGATACCTGTGTTGTATTATAATTATACCTAAGAAAATACTTATGTACCTGTGTAAAACCTAACACCTACTGAATCAACCTCATTAATAAAAAACTGAACAAAAATATTCATAACGTAATTAATTAGCTATAATTAATTATCTATAGTGTGTAAAGATATGACTTGTAAAATTTATTTTTTTACCAATATATTCTGCATTTAAAAATTGAAGAATGAGGATTGTCGTACAGTTAGCGAATTGCATCGATACCGGCGAACATATTACTTCCCGCCGAACGGAAGAGCAGTGACCAACGGCGCCTCCAATTTCGGCGCGCAACGGGACCGGCGAATTAACGAAGCCAGAGCCGTATCAAGCATAGGCTACATAGGTCATGGTACCTGCCTTGTTTATGTACAGTGGCAAGTTAGGCGACCGTTGCCGTCGGCTATGGAAACGACAGTCAGTTACACGCACGCGCACGCGTACGCATACGCGTACGTGCGCGGTACGCGTGAAGTGTCATACAACAAAAAGGCCTAAAGAGACCTTTACCCATGGATCACTCCTTCCAGACGTTAGCGCTTCACCCGTCATTGCATTTAACCGTCAAGTTACTTAGAGCTTAACGAAGAGTTTGTAACACGTACTGACGTACCACAATGATGCCTTCGCTTGCAGAGAAAGTTCTTTTCGGTCAGTACCTATCCTGAAATAGTAAATTATATATAAACCAGTTGGTATGTCGTAACAAGGGGGGGTAGCTGGAACGTGTTCGGAACTTAATGCAACTTTACGGGGTTTAGGATATTATCCCACCTCGAGGACCATGTGCTGACTTGGAGGGGCAGGATGGCTGTCATTTTTCAGACTTTAGCTTATATCTCTTAAACCAAGGAAATTTTGGTTCCACATTGTATGATAAAGTTAAAGCATTAAAGTCACTAAAAGTTCGTTGCTGAACCTTATTTTCAGGCCTATCATTAACGGAGATTCAACCAATGAAAGTTATAGCATGGAGGCAAAAAGGCGTCTATACATAGGTATACCTAAAACTGGTATGCATGTGTTCCTTTTTGTCTCCAGAATACGAATTTACTGGTTTTAAGAAATGGAAGGGGGACAGCCATAACTGTGACGTCATAAAGATGGCGGCCGATTTTTGTCCAAATCTGGGGTTCTATGTTACAAATCGTTACGTGTGAGGTGTCGTTTGAAACCTTATTAAACGTAATACAATTGCTTCTTTAACACTTATATTATAAATAGATACAATTTTTTTTTTAATATTTGAAAATATCAATTCTAAAAATTACGACCATATGAAATGGGACTATGATATAATCAAAACAGCTGGACTCGGATGGATGAGTAAAACTCAAGACAAGGAACACTGGGCATCTTTGGAGGAAGTGTTCACCCCCGGAGGGGTTCTTGTAGATAAAATATACTTAAACGTTAGTCTAAAACCTCATATTTTACTATAAAACTTTATATTTTAATGATAGAAAAATAAGAAAATAGACATAGGTTTAAGGGAACATTTACTTTTAGATATATTTACAAGAAACAGTCTTATTTATCATTAAATTTTATTACTCTCTTTTTACGGTTCCGTACCAAAATGGCAAAAAAGGAACCCTTATGGTTTCACTTTGTCTGTCTTTCTGTCTGTTTGTCACATCGCTAAATATCTCAACAACTACTTATGTTATGGATTTGAAATAGAATAGTTATAAAGAGGGCTAACCTAGATACATAGAAGAAGATTTTTTTAAATATATATTTTTAATTTCTGTAAAAAATGACAGATAATAGATGTTCAAAATTTGAAAGTCTAGTGACTATGTCAAGTGGGGTGTCATATGAAAGTGCTTGAGTTGCACATTCTAAAACATTTTTTTTTTTACGTTGAGTCATTTTTGTTTTATGAGGGAAAATGTAAAAAAATACCTTTCCCCCCTTATCTTCGAAGTTTACAAAGGAAAAAATATGAAATTATTACATAACATTGATATCATTGTATATTTTACAGGAAAAATATAATTATAACTCTATCTAGTTTTTCTTTTTTTTATCATCAAAAAATATTTCTATACTAAGTTAAATTACATTTAATCACCTTTGCATGTATTTTTATTTTATAATTTCCTACGAGATTATGCTGAAAGTACCTTCATTCAAATAAAGAAAAATAAATTCGGTTGACGTGATAAAGACTTATCCTTGAAATACCACCATACATACTAAGTTATTCAGTCGCTCAAATTTGTAACAAAAGTCACCTATAGATGGCGCTGTACCTATGGCGATCAAGTTCTACACCATCTTATTAATAGGGTTGGAACCTGTACACATCTGTGTACGGAACCCTCGGTGCGCGAGTCCGACTCGCACTTGACCGATTTTTTCATTTTATAATAATACTATTCTGTGACCTGCGGCTCTGAATGCGGCCCTGGTATTAATGCTAGCTTCCGATCCGCATACAGCTATCTGAACTATTTACTCATTGTTAGCAAAATGAAGCCATAAATTACAATCCATTGTTATTTCGTCACAGTGAAATATTAAAATAGAGTTTGCGGTTACCAATAACTAACAAAGCAAAATGACCTATAATTCTTACAATACTTAATCATTAAGAGTTTTTCATGTAACCACAGACAATGGACATACCTATTACTGAAGAAACCGTAATGAAGTCAGTCTTATTTGTAAAAATTAAAAGGAATACGATTGAACACGGGTAAACACACCGTCGTCGGTACCTAATCGGGCGTCTGGCAATCGACTTTAAACTAAAGTCCAGGATGATCCCAAATAAAACTCCCCTTTGTTTTTATTTTATCCTGAGGTCGTTTATTAGCAATAAACATCGCCCCAACTCGTCGGATCTCGGAATTTAATTACTCACTAGTGTCCACACCGAAATACTTTCTCCCTCGAGATTAATGCTCTTCGTCCTGCGATCACCACGCACCCTATAAAATTGCTGACCATTTATATCCTACACGAACAGCCTTTTAGTCGTTACCAAATTTACGGTATCCCCGGCCAAATAAGTTTTACGATCTTTCCAGCCATTTGTGTCAAGAGCGAGCACGAATTGACTTGCGTGTGGCAACGTAATACTAGTGCATTATAGCATTCTGGTTAGATTAGTCTACGCACGCAAGCGAATGCTTGCACTCAATTAAGAGATCCTAATTATTCACGGCCAAAGGAAAACTAATGATAAGTATTAAGTAGTTGTAATGTATTTAGTATGGAGAGTATGTTCGGGCGCAGGAGCGGATATCCGGAACATTGCCGCGCCGTCGGCCACGCCGTCTGCGTCTAATTATAAAGAGATGCATCGGCTTGCATTACCATACTATCTTTATTACAAGGCTGCATTCATTAGAGCTATACGTCTTCCTGTACTAGATTTCATGGTTCCAATATAAGTTGTACCGCACTACAGAAGCATAAAACATAAGGCATAAGCAACCAGTAAAGCGTGACGCGTTTTCGATAATGTAATTGAATTCTTAAATGGACATTACAGACATAAGTAATAATCATAGGTAATAACGTACCATAACTAAATACCCTACATAATACGTATGCCTTTTTAACTGATATATACCTAGTGGAGCACTAAGTAGGTATTCCAAATTATAAAGACGGCGGATGATGATGTGTAGAAGATAAATTTCTCTACACGTATCTTAAATAACGAGAGTTCCGTAGCGGCGTCCCGACGCCGCTAAAATACGGAAATTCCTATAGTTATTCAGAAAAGGAACAACTATAGGTACAGATACATTTCTTTAATTTGTGCCTCTCTTAGGAACACCAAAAACATGTAAAAAGGGGTCTTTAAAATAGACAGTTTCTTTTCAAAGTCACATTATGCCGGACCAAAACCAGGCCTAATAGTTGACTGCTAGCTAAGTTATCCGGACAACGTGGATGCGGCACATCATCATCATCATCGTCAGTCGTTCCCCCAATGCTGAGGACATAATGTCCATCAATTCTTGCTGACCAGTGATTTGGATGCTCCGTCTAGCGGGTAGTCTGCCCCGGAACCTGTGGCCCTCAACTTTTCCCGTCATAATATTTATCTACTGGCTATCTGAAGAACGTCTTGCGAGGTGTTCGAAATATATGAGGATGCGGTCCTGACATACTGTCGATAGTCGACAACTTAACGTAGCTGGATGGACTGGTTTGTTCGCCTTGCAGTCCATGGTATCCACAGAAGTTGAAGCCAGCACCACATTTCAAACGCATCGATGCGGCTTTACATTTTGGACAGAACAGTACACGTCTCCGAGCCATAAAGAAAGATCGAAAACACCAGGGCGCGCACAAGTCTGATCTTTAAATCCCAGCATCTCTTGCCTCGCAACATCGCCGACACGACGTTGTGAAGCGAGAGATCACCCACTCTGAGAGCTGTCGCCATTCTGCGGCGCTTCTCGGCCCAGCAAGTACACCATTCCAAGGTGTGCTGGGCCGCATCGTCGTCAGCGCCGCACTCATGGCAGGCGGGTCTGCCCTCTCTTTTAATTTTTTGCAGGTAATGACCGAAACAACAATGTCCGGTTGTTACCTGCCACAACCTGTACCCCACGCCACTTTTCCATATGACCTATCTAACCAAGAGTCAAACTATCTGAGGAGCACCCCTATGGTGCGGATTCTATAAGAGCAATCCTCCAGGTCTTCTAAAGGCTAAATCGCCAATAGGAATAGACTCCTATCGGCGCCCAAGGCACTGTTAAGGTCAACAAAGACGCCAAGAGACTATAACAGACATGGACGTCCACGACAATGCATGGCTTAAATCTAAAGAGATTTTCTCTCAAAATATTGAATATGCGAAGAGTTTGTATAATTATAATTTTTGTTGAAGTAAAAAGGTCATGACAATTTAAATCTGGCATAAAAGAAAAAAATGTTATATTATGACGTTGAATTAAATGACGATACAAACTGCGATACAATACGTCTGTCATTCATGTAAACATTGTAAAAAGATCGTTTATATTGTGTTTTGTTAATTTTCTTGAGGTTGTGTTGTTGCAAACCGTATATTTTCTCATACTGAAGAACGTACTACAGGTTTGAGTTCAGTTATTGTTTATTTTTATACCTTGTTATGTCAACTCAAAACAGGAGCCACGTCGCTGACGTCACGCGAAAAAGTCACGTGGTCAGCGCACAGTAGTTTTTTAAAATCCATTTTTTAGTCCTTTTTCTACAAAAATATGAAAAAATAAGAGTTTTATGCAACTCTCCAGCATGAGACGAATCTAATGACATATCATTTATTAAAATCGGACCTGTAGATCGGAGGGGGGTGTACAAAAATCGGCCTCGCGTAATATATAGGTATATAGATATTCTGCTCGTTTTAGACATCGTGTATGTTCAGTATTGTTCATGAACAGTACATTTTGACAGATCTAGCTCGTTGTGTACCCACGTACGGTGACCCTTGTAGCAGCCATCAAAGAGCTTACTGTGTTGTTTACCAGCCGCTAGGCCGTGGGATGGTTGCAATCTTAGTAGGCATTTATACAGGAACTAAGTCAACACTCCTCTACGTAACTACGCGTACGAGCTCAGCGGATGCCAGTTGTTTGCTGATTTAAGCCCATGACGCGGCGTGGGTGTTAATGTCAATCCGTGGGTTTCTGGGGTACAGCAGCATCATAAACATGTATACACTATTAGACCTTATTTCCAAACCATAAAATACTAGAATGTATACATTTTTATGATGTTGACTTTACTTAAATCCGGATTCATGCTTACTTTGTTTATAAACACAGCGGATATAAAGTCATTATTCCATATATAATGCCATGTACAATTCATATATAAATATGCGCTCATTGGAAAGATGAATATAATAGTCTCTCAGTCAACTACTTAAGAGCTTTGAAGCGCGCCATATTAATTGTGTTCTCCTGTATCTCTCTTAGGGTGCCCTGAAAACCAGCGCCTTAGCATGTATTGCTATTGGCATATGCTGAGTGGTATCCTTTTTGGTGTTTAATTTAGTGTTTATTTCATCTTATTTCATTTTTGTGTATTGTGTAATGATTTGACACCAAATAAATATTTCTTTCTTTCTTTCTTCTTTCTTTCTTTCTGAATAAGAAATCGTAGCTGGACTTAGTAAAACAAAAAGTAAACTAATTAATGAGACCAAATCTTCCCTTTACAATCTCTATGTTCCGTCTCAGTCCCTTTTTATATGAAGTTATTAAAACATTTTTTTTTACTTTTTCGTACAATGTTTTCAAACATTTTGTTTCATACGAGTAGGCACAAACTTTGGGCTGACTACTACAAGAGTTACAAAAAACCAAATATTTGGAGCCGTTTTGAAGTAATGCCCGTTGCGCGTACATACATGCCTCTACATTTCCAGAATTGTTTTTTTTATATACCTATATGGATATAGTAGTAGTTAGAACATAGGTTCCACCGCTTTAGTAGTTGTCTTACCATACACTATCAAGTTCCACATGAGTATAAAATGCTCCTATATTTAGCGATGCGTGATCAGTGGCGAGGGTATTGTACTTGGGTATTAAAGTATGGCGGACTTAAGTATATCTACCGTAACGATGTTTTAATCCTCACTCATCATCATAAAACATAATAGCTACATGTAACCACTTGACAGAACTATGTAATCTGTGACTTCACCATAATGTTTTAGGTATTAACGCGTCTATCTGAATGACCTTTAGGTAACAGCATCCGTTAAGTGTTTTCGTACTTTGTACCGAGACGACAGTTTTAGTATGAGTTGTCATGTTATTCTAGGTTAAGTAAACAAACGGACTAGTACTTGGACGAGCTTCGTAATTACAAACAGAGTTTCCAAGATCTTTATTTTATAATACACTTAAAATAGATAACTATAATTACTCGTACCTACACTGTCTATAACATGACCAAGTAGGTATGCACCTCAAAGCTAGCGGTCCTGGGCAAAGAGAATATAACCTACGTTCTAAGAGACGGGACTTCGAACTAGGTTTTGGATGACAGTGACATTGTCATTGCATAACATTGACGTAGAGTTTGGCAAACATTCAGTACCACAATAAAATAAAATAAAGGAAATAGGTAATGCCAACATAACAGCGCGATAGAGATGAAACTTTGATATAGTACGGTTAAAGATATCGATATCGATAAACGATGACTAGTGACGTCGTGGGTTCAATTTTTATAAAATCCCAGTTGGCGGGAGGGGATCGAATTTTGCCAAAAACACCTCACATTAATAATGGATGCTCCTTTATTAACAATTGGGGTTTGAATCCATTCTCAACTGTTTAGGTTATGACGACTGCACTACGACGTTCATGCGCTTATTCCGCAGTGGGTAGGACTAGAAATAAATAAAATAAAAAAAGTATAAAGTTGTGTTGCTTTAAATATATTAACCATCTCCTTAGACGACTTTTCTTTCGGTTAAAATCTTTGGGTTGAAAGTGTTCACCACAAACAAATTTTAATTCGTTCAACTTCTCAATCGGAACGTAGGCTAGGTCTTCATTGCCAATCACTTTCACCCACTGTCTGCAACTGAAAAATACCAGAGTTCTATATGATAAGCTAGTTATCGATATGTTACGGCCAACACTAGTATGTATAGTATACAAATAAAACTAAATTGCAAATAACGCTTCTTATTTTGCTTACATGTAACTTGCTGAGGTACATATTAATAGATAATCTCCAATTAATTGCTTACTTGTCGTGATCTGAAGGAAATCTTTGCCATTAATTTCCTTTTCTCGTCATCTTTTCGACCGGCACGAAAACCACAAATAACACATACCCTATAGGCTGATATAGTCCGTGGCATGTTTAAAAACACACTGCCTTCTTACTACATGCTTTTTCCAACTACCAAAATAACAAACTACAAACCACACTACCAACTGATCAACAAAGAAACAATATGGCGATCACTCAAGTTGAACGGAAGTGACCAGAGGTGACATTGACATGTGACTGAGATGGATTAACTGAGG
This sequence comes from Epiblema foenella, assembly GCA_963556455.1. NCBI lineage: Eukaryota > Metazoa > Arthropoda > Insecta > Lepidoptera > Tortricidae > Epiblema > Epiblema foenella. The sequence continues at coordinate 16,436,264 of OY747102.1, forward strand.
GAGCGAGATAACAGTATCCGCCATTATTTTTTGGCCAAATTCCATACAAAAGTGACATTTTGTAAATTTTGTTCCTAGTTGCGCGAGCCTGGTCCTCGGTTCGAATCGAGGGAATACGAATATTGATTCCTTAGTCTTTGATGTTTTCTTATTACATAAATTTATGTTTATCTGGTACAGTCACCTACGACCCTGCATTATCACAAACGGCTTACAATGCCTATAGTGGGGCTTGGCCAATTTATGACTTAATCTGTAAAATAATAAAAATATAACGAATCTGTAAATTAATCGTTTCAGGAGAGCTGACAATGGGCGCGCCGGCCTGGGGTTCGCGCGGCGGCGGCGACCGACCGCGGCTGCTGCGCATGACTCCGCTGCGGCACAGCTTCGCGGCGCCCGCCTCGCCGCCCGCGCAGCCGCCCCCACGCTCCCACGACTATGCCTCCGACGCAGACACTAATAAGAAAGGTAACTTCCTGTTTTACCTCAACTATACCTGGAAAAACGCTAACATGTTGTGTGCCTTTGATATTAGTAGAACTCTGAACTTTTCCTTAGCTAATAATGTCTGGTAAGGTAATGGTGTCAAAAATACGCTCATATGAATAATACTTGCTTTAAAGGCCAAAATTAATTTTCAGAGGAAAGTTGGAACGCAAACTTGTCACAAAGATGGAGAAAGTTGCGCCGCCGTTGCTCGCGGCTACGACCTGGATCTGGCAACCGAGAGCCGAGCCCCGTGCGATGCTCGCCTTCACCGCCACGCCCGCCTCCGCATTGCTCGCCGGCGCCGCCAGCCAAGTTGTCCTTCAGACATCGTGGGAAGGTGTATACTACAGCGTCGCTGCGAGTGACTAATGGAGCGCCCGACCTCCTTCGTGCACTTGGCAAACTCGGTGGAGGCCTTCGACGGCGCGCTCTATCCGCTCATGACGTTCTAGCCCCGCATCAGCCGCAGCAACAACCAGCTACATTCTACGTTCCTAGCCCTACCGTTGTGAGATCGCCGCCGTCGCCTTCTCCCCCGCGGCAAACCACTCTACGTCGGCGATGTAGTTCTCCAAACGTGTATCGCGCTAAAGCTTCACCCGCTCCACGCGATCGCGCACCCCTAATCTGCCCTGACGATGAAAACAGGGATGTGGTAGATTTTAATTACATACCAGAACGGAGAAAGAGCAGTGAATCGAGAACACGAAGACCTTATAGTGAAAACGTGGAATTAGATGCTCCAGTGTATAGGAATGGGTACAGTCGTTTAACGCCGGAACCCGCTCAAAGACTATGGGAGGAGCCTTACCGTTTGCCGCGAGTGCAGGCTCGGCAGGACCCTATGCAGCCGCTGCGCAATGGCGTCGCCGAGCTGCGCGTTAGTGCGACGCCGAGGAGCGCGCGCCCGCCGCCAGCGCCGCCTACTTCAGGACAACCGATGAGCAAGCGACCGCCGCCGCCAGAACCTCGGGACGGTGTGCATTCCTTTGAGGTTAGTTTCAATAAATGATTTATTAGTAGTTATATATATTCATTATGATTTGACATTGCATAAGGTAAATGTTTGTTTACTAAGGCTTCGTTTAATAAAGATCCGTTAGACCTTATGTCGGTTTATTATGACAAAAAATGTACTGAGTTGCTGAAATTTGATCTGATATTAGGTCTAACGGATCTTTATAAAACCAGGCCTTAGTCATAATCATTTGCCATACAAGTTTAACCAAGACCTATTCGTTTCAGGTTCGATTCACCAAATCAGCGGGAGGCAAAGGCCTCGGGTTCAGCATCGTGGGTGGCCGGGACTCTCCGCGCGGCAATATGGGCATTTTCGTTAAAACTATCTTCAATAACGGACAGGCTGCCGAATCGGGTCTGCTGCGAGAAGGTTAGTAACGGATCCAGGTGATTTAACAGTTCTTTCCAGTTAAGAAAAGGCGTTGATTAAAAAATATGATCTCCGCGAAGAGCAACGTTACTTCTGGAACCGTTCTTATATTCGCTAGAGTAGGTAGGTACTTGCAACGTGTAACGCTCTTGTCACTTAGAGAGTAAAAAATGATTTCGAAACGTACCTACGACGTGCGTGGAGTAAGAACCTTAACGCTGCAGTACGAATTCCTTCGCAACGGTTAATCGACAGATGCAATCTATTGGTATTTCTTGCCCCTGAGCTCTTGCCACTTAACTGTCCATCCTACATACACCTGCCTAGACCCGATATAAATTTCGATTATAAAGGTTACGTCATCGGAAAGGTGATGGAGGATAAATCTTAATACTTAAACTAGAATTCATCGAAGGCCTAGTGGTAGTTAGGTATTACGTGCACAAATACTAAAGTCATTCTGTCTATCTCAATTATTGATAGCTAATTAGGGACCAGTTGAGGATAATTATCATGTTAGAATGTTATTAAACTGTGGCAAGATGGTTAATGGAAAACTATAGTAGGTGTTTCCTTTTACACGCATGCAGTGTAGGAGTAGTCGTGATGAACTGGAGGTCACTCGGACACTCGCAAGTGGTTTGTGTCCAAGGCCAACAACGTTTAAGAGAAACTGCTATTGTTTTGGTTAAGTAATCTAATAGTTTACACGATTATTAAAAACCCGTTAACCTGGTATTTACGTATCCACAGAGCTATCAGTGAATTGGTGCGTAATGTCGATCTTATGAATAACGGTATCATACAGGGTATTATATCATAACTAATACATACCTAGAACCACAATATTTTTGCTGCAATGCCTACGATTAGGTATATTTTTGTTTTGTTACTATCTTGCTGTCAAAGTCAAAGTCAAAGTCAAAGTGATTTATTTGTAAACATAGGTAATACAATATATGGCGGTAGGTACAAAATATGTGCTCTATGTTTCGCCTTTAGGCATACAAATTCATTTTTAAATTACATTATATTAAAGATAAACATGTCAATTATTAAATTAGTATTAGATAACATCAAAAACAAAAATAAAATCAAATTACTTATAATTCATACAATAAAAATAGTCAACGTTACAATAAATGATTAAATAAAAAATTAAATTAATATAGCTTGTCCAAAAAATAATCCGCTAAAGAATAATAACATTTGTAAGTCAATAGTTTGGTGAGGTGAGGCTGTATATATGAGTCATAGATTTAAATAAAGGTAGATAGTACATTACATACCTAATCTGTGATGATCGTTAAATGCGTTATGCAATATTATAATAATTATTCTATAATGCATCAAACCTAAATCATTGTTACTTTTTGACATGCAATCTTATAAGTTAGTAGTCTGTGCTGCCATGTTTATTTCGATTTATTTGTATTTTGATCCAGTAACTTTATACACCAGAGCTTGCGTCAAATCCGGTAGTTCTGATTTTTTGCAGACTTGTTTATGATGTTTGCCCAATGAATAATCCAAGTTTGTGACCTCGAGCGCCGAACGCAACTATGTCACAAATCGAAAAACCGATTATAACCCGAAGGAGTCTCTAATATTTGCCCTAACACCGAAACTACAGATTACACCAGGAATCCCAAATAAACTATTCCTTTGAAGCTATTTAACATAATATACTCGTCTCAGAATAATCAATAATTTCAATATTTATATCATTCACCTTGTCTAACAGTAGCTTACTGATTTATATTACGAGTATTGAAGAGGGAAAATCACCTGAATGGTTCCAATGTTGCTCAGATTCAGATGAGTTGCAAAAGGGAAAGAGCATGCCGAACTGAAAACCAATAAAGAATTTTCAATGTCAACGTTTTCATTCCAGGAGACGAAATCGTATCAGTAAACGGGCGCGGTACGGCGGGCCTGACGCATGGGGAAGCCATCCGGCTGTTCAAAGACGTGCGCGCCGGGCCGGTGCTGCTGAGGGTGGCGCGGCGTGCGCCGGCGCCGATGCGCTGACTGCCCTGCGCCTGCTGCGGGCCCCCGCACCAGGCGCACTCCGACTACTCCACCTTGTAATTTACGTGTAGGCTGTAAACACGCGTAGTGTTTGGTATTGATAGGCGCGGTTAGCGTGTAAAAACGTACATCGTTTTGGCTTTATAGCACCACTTGAGACCGAATCCTTGCCGGTCCTGGACAGTGCTTAGCTTAGGTACTATTAGGCAAACGAAATGTACATAAAAACAAAACAATAATGTAAAACGTGGGCTGTAGATATTATGAGCAAATATTAATTGAGTGCCTAAGTGCTAATATAATTTTAGCTAGTTTTCCATGACCAACGTCCCTATTGTTGGGCTGATGATAAGTTCTCAACAAATTACTTTTTACACGACTGCCCAAAAAGAGGAGTGTAATGTTTAGTGTTCAAGTATTTATGTATGTAAGTGAGATTCTTTTGTCCCCCAGAACCCCAGAATGCCTTAACCGATTTTGATGTGTGAGGTATCGTTGGAATCCTTACGTCATCCCGAGTAACACAGGATATTTCACGTTGCAATAAAAATAATATGTCGGACTATGTACTTCATTTTGTGTGTGTTGAAGAAAAAAAAAACATTTTCGATCCCATCAAGTGGGATATCAAAATGAAGCATTTGAAAAGACGATTTCATACATATAATGTATTTATTTTAAACATTATTTTACTGCATAAGATACTTTAAAATGAGAATCAAAATGGCGAAATAAAATAATAATTAAAAATTAGAAACCCACCTGTACTGGATAAAAGTTAACAAAAGATAAAAATAAGGTTCTTCAAAATAAACAACATATTGTATTGTATATTGTGATCCCCCGGCTGTAAAATAAATTTCCTTTAGTTCTTTATTTAGAATTTACTTATTTTTATGTTACTAATTTTTAATTATTTTTAACCTTGTCCAAAATTAAAGGTATCATATCCAGATAACCTTACGTCCATATCATAATTATCTTCCAAAATTAAAATTTCATCCACCGTTGTCAGACGACTGCCCATGAAATGGAGTTTAATTTTTTATGCCCAAGCAATCCTATTTGTATATATGTGTATGATAATCTTTATTACACTCCGTAATTTTCCGGGTACGCGGGTTACATCTAAATTTAGATTTTACTTACCTGAATCGTCAGTTATCATATCAATGTAAATAATTTCCTCAGGCGCTTGCAGCAATTTCTACTCTTTTGTCTCCTTTATTTGTGTTGGTGTTTTTTTGCGCAATGTCCATTATTTAGGCGGTTACGTAATGATACGCTAGTGTATGCCTCTGCTGCTTCTGCGCCCTTTAGGTGCAAAAATAGGCTTCTAAGCGTTGTCGGTTAGAAGTTTTTGTGTAAAGCTATGAAATGTCGAAATAGGTTAAATCAGCAATCGGTGTCTTGAAAGGGTTCGGTTTAAATGGCCTGATAGGCCTATAACGAAATTTAGGGGTAGCGAAGTAGTGTACACGTTTTACATGTACAGTAAAAAACATACTAGGTCTACTGTTTACAGGTAAAATTAAAAATAATGGCCTTTATATACGCATATTTTAGAGATAGTACATTTATAGATTTTGAATGCAGCTTTGAATAAGCTTTAAAATGATAATGTACTGTACATACACATACGTATATGTATGGATGAATAAGATTATGAGTGGGTAAAGATGTTCGTTCTAAATTTAGCATCAAATAAACGTTTAAAAATCTTACAATCGCATATGCCTAGATAGAATGATCGTGTTTATTTCGTCCGACGTAGAACAGAACATGCTTGCAATATAGCAAGTGCGATAGGGCTTTACTAGATTTTGCTCGTGACTTCGTCCGCGTAAAGTTCTATTCCCTATTCTATGCCTTCCAGGGATGATTTTCGGGATTAAAAGTATTCTATATATTAATCACGGCTAGAGCAGGGGTTGTATACCAAATTTCATCAGAAACCGTTCAGCTGTTTTTGCGTGATTAAGTAGCAAACATCCAAACATTTCATATGCTAAAAGTGCCAATAATTAGTAATTGCAATAATTTACATAAAACCTTAAATTCAGCCTAAAATTGTCACATAAGCAGTAGGTATTTTGTAATTCCGACATTTTCGCCATTTAAATCATTTAGATACCTAAATGAATATTTAAACCTTTTGTTCGTCAAATGAATGAAAGACCAAAATTAATATGTACTTCATCAAAATTAATATGTATTTGGATACGTACGAGATACGTACGTAAGTTTTGGATAATCAGAGTCAAATAAACATTCGTTAAGTCGTGTATTTTTGTGAGAAATAAAACTAACACGGTATCCACCCCCAATGAAACCCTTTCAAAAATATTATAAGGTTTCTGAAAGCATTTTTTGATTCAAGAATCGGTTGGCGTGATATTAAGCTTTGAAGTGATAATTTTAGCTATGGTCAAGTGCCCCCCCCCCCCCCCCCCTGCCAGCTAAACGGTGATTACTAGGCATGTGAAAAAAATCATGGTAGTAGTATATACTGCACAAAAGATCCCACTGGGTCGAAGTGCATCCGCTAGGGCCCTCATCTAAATAAGATAAGATAAGATATACGATGAATTTAAAAGGAAAACTATCACAGCTAAGTAGACATTACCGTAAAGGGCAAAAATATGTATACAACACAACATCTCAAAAAAGTTCATCATCAGTACTAAAATCAGTAAATACCCTTCTACGGGTCCGTAATTTCGCATATGACCCGTGACGTGATGGACGGGCAACTACGGAACCCTACACTGTGCGTGGCTCGACACGCACTTGGCCGGTTTTTTTTAAACGGTTTTGACTCAGATAAATAGTTGTTGAAATAGGGACGAAAAAGACCTAATGTTTGAATCGTTAAATTATTTGAATAAAGTATGTAACAAAAAGAACCCAACGTTCCGATTGGCTGTCAATGTGTTTTCTGATTGGTGGATTGAATATATGGTGAAGTATTTTGATTGGTCAAATTAGAATGTTTTGTAAATCATAAATATGTATTCATGTTTTCCCTAGGGATTAAATGTACTGTTTTAGCCCCGCTTGATAATCCTAATATGACACACTTTTCGAGCATGAAAAGTGAAAAAATAATTATAGTTCATGTAAATAAGTAGATCACATGGTCCATGAGGAGTAAATAATGTCCTTCGGGTTTAAGTGAAATATCCATCTCTTTCTTTTAGCGCATCCTCAACCACATATAAATCACAGAAGGGTACTCAAAAATATCTGATTACGCATTAACTCCTTAACATTAAGATCGTGTTCAGGTGTTAGTGAGCCTTAGAGTTTGCTGCGATATAATACTAGCGGCTGTACCTACCTGAAGAAGATTTTAACGCCTCACGGACTGAAGTTGTGCGTTATTAGTCCAGAACCTGGCTACTGTCCTGAAGGAAGTTCGCGTATGGAGATTTTTTTTCGGGAAAGGTGGGTAGAGAGGGATGCAATTTTTTCCAATTCGTTTCTTTAGATATGAGGATATAACGAGTCATTCGGCGCATATTTAAGAAAAAATCATTCAGCCGTTTCCGGTCAGGAAGAGCCCAAACTTGGTGTCTTGTAAATTAAAATCTTTTACGAAACCACTGGCTGAAATGTAATGGTCTGGTATATTTTTGGAATCAGCTCATAGAGCCCTTTCATTTGAGACCCCACTCGATAGGTTTTTGAAAAAAAATGTGTTATTTTTAATTCAAAAATTGATGGTTCATAGCTGGAAAATGTACCAGATGACAGTTATCCACCCAAGTCTAAAACATTTACTAAGAGTCCATCTCAGCTATCCAAAAAAATCTCCATACGCGATACTTCCCTACAGGATAGTAGCCAGTGAACTACTATGAAGTTTAGTAAACTTTGTAAAGATATATGATCAGATTTAATATAATTAGGTATCCTGTTACGCAAGGATTTAGTGAATAAAACTAATGATAAAAGCTAAACAAAGAACTACGCCCAAAACATTGACACAATTTTTTAAATTGTCTGTGATATTGCGACTAAACTGAGTTGCAAGATGTGTTTACATATTGTATATTTAATTTCTAACTAAATGGGCTACTAAGTTATTTTTATAGATACTATTTCTAGTTGTGAGTAGTCGTAATTTATACGTTTTTAAATTTACACGGAATACGTCTTTTATAATAATATTTATATACCTACGATTTTAACGTGTAGACTGTAAACTAAATAGATTTAAATATAACAAACTGCAATATTCACAACGTAATGTACCTATTTTTGAAAATTTTAAACATAGAATATACGAAGTGCTTTCTATAAATAAAAGAAGTATAATTGAAATTGTGTAAGGCATAATATTCTTTCCTGAATCCCTTATGAAAGCCTATTTCATGAAATATTGAAAGGCGTGTACTGAAAATCCTTAGTTAAACACCACGGGTTTATCTTGTGTAGTTTGACAGTTGCTATGCCCGCCTACTGGCTCAATCATCAGATCAGTTTGGAGGTTCAATAATATTGAATTGTCATCGAACTTCATCTCAAACGGATACCGGCAAGTGGCTGAAAAATGTATTGCAAATTGTAATAACAACTTACTTATATTCTTACCAATGTTGGACAAAAAGTAATTGCATTACAAATTAACAATTACAAAATATAATTGGTAATTGAATTACAGATTATAGTTTTTAATCATAATGTGTAATTAAATTCCAAAAAACAAACACAAAATATGCTTGTCATTTTTATTACCCATACATCACCTTAAAAGATATAAATGAATATTTGAAATTAGATTTTTAACCTGTAATGTAATGTATGACCAAATAAATTGACTCCTCTTTGTCTCAAAAACAAGGTTAACTTAAAGTAATTGAACTACTAATTAATGTAATTTCAATTACAATTACTCACTAATTTGAATTACATGTAATTGCAATGACATAAAATTCAATGACTAGTAATTGAATTACTTAATTCAATTAGTAATTTAATTACAAAAGTAATGAATGAAACCCAACTCTGATTCTTACATAGTTACGAACACTGCATGTTAAATAAAAAACCCTCGAAACACTAGCAATAAGTTTTTCGGGGTCACACACTGAAAAAGCCGGAGGAAAATGTCAAATGGGAAATGTGGACTTTGACCGGCCTAGGGCTCTATGATGGTCACGTTAATCGCGTGGTAGATGACCAGATAAAGCATCTGTTTCTTTCTGATACCACTCGAAAGAAAGTGATGCTTTATTTTGTCGTTTATCACGCTATAACTGCGCTCATAATACGGGGCCTGGATTCAAAGTGGATGTGCCGCCGCGCGAATCAGGTGTGGCTGGTCGACCAAGGCTACCAAAAGCCGAAGCTGTGTAGCTGAGCATTTAGTGCCGTATAGAAACGCAAATGCGACCGACCGAGTCCAACCGACCTAAAGGTCCCTTGTAGACCTTAACGCAAATGGGAGGGGATTTTTAAATAGGTATAACGAAGGCGGCAAACAAGCCTGCCTGATGGTAAGCAGATACAAGCCTATGGACACCAGAGACGTCAAAAGAATCACAAGCACGTTGCCGACCCTTTATTGAGTTGAGGATTCATTGTGTTGACAGCTAGAGACATATCCATATGCTCACTTTCAACACAGCGCATCCTAGGGATCTCTGGCGACCTTACTCGCCACCAGGAATACGTACTCGTACCTACCTAAAGGTGGTGTTATTATGACATCGCTCTTCTGAAAGGAGGAGGTACTACCCCAGTGGGACTGCTCCAACATAATTGAGTTGCTCCGATATGAGCGCGATGTTATTCCGCTATACTAATAAACTAGCGGCCGCCCGCGACTTCGTCCACGTAGATTTTAGATGTAACAAAGATATAAATGAGGTCTATTTTTTCTGTCAGTTGTCTGATGCTGTTGCACCCAGAGGAGTAACAGAATTCGAAATTTGTTTTAGTGAGATACCAGTATCCACAACACAGTATTTAAATTCATTACCTTCGTCTGCCGTTGTGTTATTAAAAGATAACGCCCCAGAATGTATTTGAGATTTTCATTTTGTACAGTATGTTAGTGCCTCAGACGTAGTAAAGGCATTTGAAACAATGAATGTCAAAAAAACTAGTGACCTCTGGGGAGTCTCTGTCCATTCTGTCAAATTTCTAATAGAAGTCATAGCGCCTGATTTAGTGGTTGTATTTAATAACAGTGTTGATTGTGGTGAGTTTCCTGATCTAATGAAACTTAGTAAAATAACTCCTTTGTTCAAGTCTGGTAGCACTTTTGACCCCACTAATTTTAGACCAATATCTGTGCTACCTACATTTAGCAAAATTTTTGAAAAACTAGTTTTGTCCCAATTAATAAAACATTTTAATGCTAACAATTTAATGCATCATAAGCAATTTGGTTTTACGCGGAGTCGCTCGACAACCGACGCTGCTATCGAGCTAACAAAACATACGAGTATATTCGATGCCTGGGCGGAATCACATTACGCCTTAGGTATCTTCTGTGATTTGTCCAAGGCCTTCGACTGCGTATGTCATGAAACTTTGATCAGGAAACTACACTACTATGGAGTTCGAGGATCGGCACTGAATTTGCTAATGTCTTACTTACATGATAGAATACAAAGGGTCGACGTGAATGGACAGCTATCACCGGGTTCAGTGGTCTCTATGGGTGTACCGCAGGAATCAATATTGGGACCTTTCCTATTCCTTATCTACATAAATGACTTGCCATACCTCGTAAAGACCCACCATGATATAGTATTGTTTGCTGACTATACCTCACTCATATTCAAAGTCACACGGCAACAATGCAACTATGTAATCAATGCCATTTCTAAAATAGTTAATTGGTTTAATTTATTGTTAAATGAGAAAAAGACTAAATGTATTAAGTTCGTCACGAGTAACGTAAATCACATGCAAACTAGTGTCACCGTGAAAGATGAGGAATTGAAACTAGTTGATAGTGCTGTTTTTCTTGGTTAGACATTAGATTCAATCATCAGACGGGGTCCCCATATTGCTAATCTCTCGAATAAACTGAGTTCTGCAGCATTTGCAGTGAGTAAGATCCGTCAATTAACAGACGTGAAGGCAGCTCGATTAGTATATTTTAGTTACTTTCATAATATTATATCATATGGTATTTTACTCTGGGGCAGTGCTGCAGAGATAAATACTGTCTTTATTCTGCAGAAGAGGGCTATTCAAGCAATATATAAGATGAAACATAGAGACTCATTTAGAGATAAGTTCAAGTACATTAATATAATGACAATGCATTGCCAATACATCTATGACAATATTGTGTATGTAAAATATAAAATTACTTATTTCACTGTTTGTAAAAAATGACCGAAGCTAATCTCGCCATTCAATAGCTGCAGTCATTTTTAGAATAATTATATCTTTTATTGACACGGATTAGAAGAGATTCTATGCATGAATGGAGAACACACTATGCTCAAAATTAGTATGGGAGTTTTGGGGGAGTTTTTAGCGCTTGGATTTTATGCTGTACTTTGAAATCAATTTTTGTCTTTTGTGTTATTCTAATTGTACTTGTTCCATATACACATTTGTTCCTGTCTAGTATGTACATAAAAATATTGTAAATTTTAGCCAGAACTGTGACATACATACTATTAATACCAGAAACAAATATAAGCTTGCAGTACCCTCCACTCGGCTCCAAAAAATTAGAAAATCATTCATGTGTAATTGAGTAAAGTTTTATAATAAACTAACTACAAACGTGACTAATTTATCTATTAATAAATTCAAGACTTATGTAAAGCGTAAACTCATATCGAAAGCATATTATAGCACAAAAGACTACATGAATGATAAAACATCGTGGGTATAATTGTGGTTGAAATACTAATTATATTTTAATAATTATGACATTACATCTTAATGACTATTTTCATAACTATGACATTAGATGTTGACGTTAAATTTTCCTTTTGACATTCAGATTTTATTCTAGAAACTGTCTAGATTATACTATTTTTTATGTTTTTATTTTACATATTGACGATCTTTTTGTGAATTTATTATACACTCTTTTGACATACATTACAGTAATTCATGTCTTTTTTTTAAATTTCATACGCATAAAAAAATAGCTCTGAAAAATTAGATTCAATTTATGTAGTATAATATATATAACTGACGATTCAAAAGTGCTTGTTGCTAGGCCTATTTGAATAAAGAATATTTTGAGTTGAGTTGAGTTGAACCTCGAAGATGACACCCATATCTAGTATTAAGAAAAATAAATGTCCGCCATTCTGGATTTGAAATGCCTGTCATTTTCGTTTCGTAATCGGCACTTTAGGGGAGCAATTTCGAAAAACGCTGAAGTATGTTTCGTTGTATTTAAATAGAGTCTATTTACGAAGTTTCAAATCTCTCACTTCTATAAATACGTGTTTTCATACAAATATTCATCCCTTGTTTACCCCCTTAGGGGATGAATTTCGAAAAATGCTTTCTTATCCCTAGCCTACGTTATAAATGTAATGGACTGTGCAAAAATCAACTCTCTAGCGTGAGCAGTTTCGGTTGATGTGCGTTGATGAGTCCATCAGTCAGTCAGTCAGTTAGGACTTCTCTTTTCTGTATACTTTGAGTAGTGTACATAAAGATCCGTATATTTGTAAAGTTGGTATATTTTCTGATACGACTCGATAGAACGTGACAGATGATTTCTTGTCGTTTATCACGCTATCACGCGAGCATAATACGAGACTATACTGATCAAAACTGGCGCCTAGTGGTTTTTGTAGTGGGTTTTTTAAGGGGAAACACATTGCTATTTTTGAGTAGAGCAAAACCATTTGGTACTGGGTATTCTATACGTCCACCAGAGCCTAAAACGCCCGGTAGCCAATTTCTACTCCGCGTCAAGTGGAGGGGGAGGGGGGATCAAAGTATGGAGCGCCCGGCGCTCAGATTTTTTTTTCTAGCGGATTAGTTTGGACCTATGAGACATGTTTGGTGTCGTTTTCAGGTAACTAGATGACGCCCAATTCGTTCCCCATACCAGTTTTTTAGGGTTCCGTAGCAAAATAGGTCGCAATACTTAAAATAATAAAATTTTAGTAGTAATGAAATGTAAAAAAACCCTCATATTTTCATATTTTTGTAAAAAAATTGGTTTATAAAAAATACTATCTAAAAGCCTATTTAATGCAGATTGCAATTTATTAGGTGTAAACAAATTATTAGGTGCAATTGCTTGAAACGCCAGCTTAAATGTACCGAATTGTGTAATTGTGGAGGCGATTGTAAATAAAACTTATTCACAAACGTTCTATTATTATTTTATAACAACATTATATTATGACTTCGTTAATAAATTGAAAATGATTAAGAATCACGCTGATAATATGAAAGCGATACTTAAGGTAAGTTAACATTTGTATGGAACGCTCAATGCGTGAGTCTGGCTCGCTTTTGGTTGTTTTTATTATTAGTAGTACTTGTTTTTCGGATTTTAAGCCGTCTCCTTTAAGGAGCCGACTCCGTTAAGCTGTAACTTTCAATATTTTATTTTACATTGAAACTTAGTCAAGGTCATATTCACTGTTAATGTTTTAATAACCTGTATTAAATGTGCTTTTAGACAGTATTTTTTATAATCCAAGTTTCACACATAAATGTGTAAACGAAGTTACAGGGGGTCGAAAATGGCCTGAATTGCTTCGAGAAAAGGATGGTACGGCCGTGCCGCTTTTTCGCTCGACTTGGTGGGGGCACTGCCGTGCCCCCTGAACTATGATGGTTTGTTTGCATCTCGTAACTTCCTCTTACTTACTACTACTAAAGAAGTTTCTTTTTGAGTATTGCGTGACTTTTTGCTACGGAACCCTAAAAAACTGGTATTGAGAATTAATTGGGCGTCATTTAGTTATTTGAAAAAGATACCAAACTTGTCTCAAAAGTTCAAACTAATCCGCCACAATTTTTTTCTGAGCTCTGTACTTTAAAACCTCTCCTCCCACCAGGCACGGAGTTAGAACTTCCTACCAGCCAATTTTGACCCAGGTGGATGTGTATGTATAACATTTGTACTAAATGGTATTGCTTTACTCCCAGATCTCATACAGTTTCCAATAGAAAACCGAGCGAGGCTTGTGCGCCCCCCGCTGGAATCAAGCAGGTACATGCACTTTTAATTTTTTTTTATGATGATTATAGGTTAACCTATATGAAATGTAAATATTTTTAGAATTTTCATTAAATAGGCTTTTAGATAGTATTTTTTATAAACCAATTTTTTTACAAAAATATGAAAATATGAGGGTTGTTTTACATTTCATTACTACTAAAATTTTATTATTTTAAGTATTGCGACTTATTTTGCTACGGAACCCTAAAAAACTGGTATGGGGAACGAATTGGGCGTTATCTAGTTACCTGAAAACGACACCAAATATGTCTCATAGGTCCAAACTAATCCGCTAGAATTTTTTTCTGAGCGCCGGGCGCTCCATACTTTGACCCCCCCTCTCCCCCACTTGACGCGGAGTAGAAATTGGCTACTGGGCGTTTTAGGCTCTAGTGGACGTATAGAATACCCAGCAACAAATGGCTTAGCCCTACCCCAAAAAAGGTATGTTTCCATTACTTTCCATACAAGCATTGCCGTTAAAAAACGGACTATTGTTGGTGTTTTTCCTGATAAGGTATAATATTATTTAATTGATATAGGTATTTCCTAGATTATGTGCTATTCATTGATTTATTAAGTATTAACTTATAGCAAGTGTGGAGGATGCGGCCGCCGGGCGAAGTTGTAAACGTTACAGGGTACGTTATTTACACAATCCTACAACCCTTTCGCGTTCTGCATAATGAATGACAATGTAGTTTCATAAAACTCCTTAATTCATTCCATTATAAAGATTCATCAGCCGCTCTCTCGATTAAATCTATCTATTTTGGAATACTGATGGTCGAAAAAACTCTCTATAGGTTTATAGGTTTCTAGATAGATAAGAGCTAACTACCAATTACCTAATTCGATTGAATATATAGGACGGCTGTATATACGGTAAGTCCATGGTAATATTAAAAAGTAAACCATAGATGAAATTAAGTAGTTTATTATTCTTATCAATACAAGAAAATAATAATATATTTAGGTACAAAGGCTAGGCCAGGCCAAGTCGACACTTTCCAGCCCCGAGTGCCTCACAGTCGTTACTAGACCCTTTGTTGAAATTGGTCGTAGAAAGTTTGGCGGGCAATGTCCCATTTTTAACATCTGATATATTCCGGGCAGGCGTTGGTGCAAAAGCTTTACTATTGAGTTTGTTGAGAGCATCGACTTTCTCATTGAATCTTCTTTCAGGCGTAGGCTCTTTCGATAAAGAGGATGGCGTGTCTACTAGTAGAGACTTTCGTTTGAAAACAGGCGAATATTTGGGAAGGTTTATTTGGCAAAAGATGGGTTTTCCAATTAGTTTCGTTTAAATCAATAATCTTTTTTGACTTGTTGCAGTGTCCTTACTGTTTGTATTCGTATTTAGAGTAGTTTTGTATATAAATGGTTTCGATATATTATCCTGTACTTTAATTTCTGGTAAATCTACTATTGGGGATTGCACTTCGGGTATTAATTAAGCCCCTAAGTTTTGATAAAGACTTATTCCTTTGTTCAATTAAATACTCTAGATTTGATTTGTGAACACTTTTATCACCATTATCATCACTTATACTGCGTGAATGATACACAGGCTGACTAAAGGTCTTTTCTATACTCGAAGGTGATGTTGTTGTACTGCCATAAAATAGAGGTTTACTCTCGATTGATCGTGGAGACAAGGCTTGGGCAGCATCCTTACTCGGCGTTCTAACCTTACTTTCTAAGGCTCCTAGCACTTCTGGTCGTTCTGAATGTCGTTTGTACGATCTAGGCGCTTCATCGAGATTATCGTGAGACTTGGTTAACCGTCTATCCACAGATGATACCTCGGTGTAACCAGTCGTATAGTAACTTATGCCCTTTCTAGGAACAGTAAGATTATTTGGAGTTGTCCAATTGATCGGATGAAGGAGCACGATCGATTGAAAACATAGCTATCTTATCCTTAACACTTGCTTCACTTCTCGCATCCTGTGTCCTTGAGGTATAAAAGTACCGGTGCGAGTAGTTGGCCAGCCAGCAGGCAGGCGTGGTGGTAGCCGTGATGGGAGCTCCAGAGCGTTCTCCACGACGTCCGCTGGCGTTTCTACCCCATCGGGCGGCTGCCGAGGGCAGGTCGGTAGAGGAGTCTCATCATTGGATAGACTTTTGTCCTCTGCATCGCTTTGTTGATTCGATCTGTAAAGAAGAAACAAACTATAAGCCTCTTACACTATACTAATAAGTGTATTACTTATACATACTTAGCAATATTATAGAAATTCATTTCTTATCAGAGAGTGAAGGCGATAGCATAGGACAGAAACGGTTGGCGATTGCTCCACCGACAAGAGTAGTCAACTCTTAAATAAAAGCAGAAGAGGTATACCGGGCTACAGCTGGGTACAAACAATAGGGATGTTGACTCAAAATTTATTGGTATCTAAATTATATCCAAAAGAAAGAAGACATAAAACTATGCCAAATGGTGAAAATCCCATTAAAATATCTCAAAAAATAACGAAGCTACAACCGTTAGAATGTTGTTAATAAGAGTGAGAAAGCACTAATTTGTAGTGACGTCACTGACTTAAAGCGCCATAGTAAATGAAGATCGTTCCATACAGAGGTGCGTTTTGCGAAAAAGGGACAGAACATGCCCCCACTTAAAACTTTGATGACTTGTAATTATGTAATTATTTATTTTTTTGAGTTACTTTTTTCGCTATTTGGTTGAGAATTTGATCCTTTTTCGAGAAAATTTGAAGTAGTTGAGTTTCTTACTTAGTGTCAACATCCCTATTACTTCAATGCTAACTACATAGTGGTTGGTATGAAGTACCATTCTTCTAGAAATTATTTCCATCTGTGTACCTATTCCTACTAGGCGTGCTATTTAAAAGTGTTTTCATAAATACTAACCACTATACCCACCTATCGCTTGGAATATCATAAAGGTATCATAAAGGGAATAATGTAAAGGTTCTTAAGCACTTAATTTAAAGTTATATAGAAACTAACCGCACACACAGTTACAATAATGAATATTTATATATTTCTGAAGAGGCCTTGATGGCGACGTGAGGACAGACTATAGGCAGAATGGAAAAAACCAGTATTCTGAGACGATATGATGAATCACCGCTGTGCTGGTGTCACTTTACAGTTGACCAACCTATTAGCCAAGATGATGCGTCATTACTTCTATTAAAACCAAGCGCCGATATTCAATCATTATTGTCATTTAGTAAAACCGATCTGGCGCCTAGAGCCCGCATTAATATTTGAAATTTCAATCTACCTTCTCTTTCTTCTTCAATCGGATGCAAACCCCGCGAATGTCTGATTTTAACAAGACTATAAGATTGAGTATCTAACAATCTCACTCTTTGTGTGTACATCACGCATAAAATCTTATTAAATTTTAAACAATATGCGCTGATATTATGAGATCTGCGTTACAACTGGTGGTATTTCAGTAAGTACGTAAAAGCATTACATACGTAAACGCAATTCAAGTCTACAGGTCATATTTATTTTACAGACATGGCACACTTCATGTTGTTTGAACGGTGCGTGTGCGCGGAAATTCAGCATTGTGGACCTAAGGGTTTGCCGCTCTTGACGCTTTCGTCTTCGCACCAGTACAAAGAGATTCACTGGGTTATGTGGCGTAGTAAAACACGGTTTGACGTTTCGGAGTGAACTAACTTTAATATTGAAATGAGGTCTGCTTATATTGGGTAAGCTGATTAACTAAAATGATATATACTAGGATGTGAACAATAAACACATTAGGGTCTTGTGGCCCTTGATAAACAAATAGCAATTTACAAATTAGTTATGGTAACTAATAAGGTAATGTAAATAAGGCAATCAATATTGTAACTATTGGGAAAGGTATACAAGGCATTGATCAAAGAATGTTTCTTAACTTACTTACAATAGGTATATCGTTATATATTATATAACTCCTCCCCCCTTAGAATAAAGATTGGGCGTTAGCGCATGATCTTTGCAATTTTACAGTAGACGTGAAACTAGAGGAAACAAGTGAGATTTGTTGCGGCTCGTCGTCTTCGTCTCTGTGACGCAGCTGGGGCTGATTTTTGAGTTTCGTAACATTAAAGGCGAGCGGTAGAAAATAGTCCCACGCGACAATTCGACACGATTTTTCTCACATGATCCCAAAAAACCTATTTTTGGAGTCATCACTCGAAAGTTAGGTAGTGATTGAGTATCGATATTTTGCATTTCGTTACCGGTTATTTAAATAAAAAAAATGAATTGAAGCAATATTATACATATATTCGTAGTAATAATTTAAATATTTAAGTGCATTTTCAGTGTATGGCATCGGTTACGCGGTGATTATTATCACACGATACACTCATATCACAACAAGTAACACGTGGGTATTGATGAATATTGAAGCAACATCCATACCACGATAATATTGACACATATGCCAATGATAAACGTAAATACATAACGACATGACAAGTTTCTTCTCTCCGCTTCTTTACAACTGACACGGTTCCCGACTGAACTAGACAAACAATGCGAGTTTAAAAATAACTACCTATCTATATTATTTTTCAATAAAGATGTTTATTCTGAAAACACAATCAAAGTATAACTAAATTTTAGTAATAAATGTTTATGTAGGTGTTGGCGCCATTTTTTGTATTAAAAAATGGCGGATGAAAAATGAGTAATATTGGTTCTGTAGTTGAGGTTATGTTATTTATAATATCATGATTGACTGAGTTTTATTCAGCTTGAATGAATATTATTAGTGTAATTTTAAATTTAAGTAGGAAGAAATTAGATTCAGTATGAGCTACTTAGTAGGTACTAAATTTCTACTGATAGAATTGAATACGAGTGGTCAATAACAGTCGACTTTTAATTTTCTATCGCTCGACTTTCAAAAATAGAATGTCATCGTTTTTGACAGTTTTCGAGTGAAAATGTCGAGCGTTCGAAACTCAAAAATGGCCCCCCTGGTTGAGATCTTGGACATAGGGATTGCGACGTGAGTTCTCTGACGTTGCGATGAAGTTGCGAAGCAGTTGTTGATGATCTGGATACATACGGTTGAATCTTGATTTGGCGAAGTTTGTGTATGGGGGAAAAAGCCCGTACGGCCACGAAGTATGCCAACATTAAAAGGCCAAGTGCTAAATACACCCAAGAGAAGATTGATGCATTTTTTTCAGTAAAGGTTCCGGATTTGATTTTCTTTATTTCGTCTCCATATTTATTGACATGGTACTTGATCAGTTTGAAGGATTCTAGCGGTAATTTGGTTATTTTAATTGGCACGAGGTCTGGTTTCTCGATGTCTTTGTAGTCTTTGAAACATTCATCGTTTCTGATGTCAGGAAATATTATAGGGTAGGATACCTTTTTTGTAGACTCTTGATATGCTGCTAGAGTGCTGTAACCAGTGTGCAGTTTGCAGTTCTGATATAATGACAGGATCGTAAGCGACGAGGCCGGTACAGATTCTTTTCTCGGCGGCGTATGTTCTACATATCTCTAAAGTACTCGCTGATACATAGGTTTGACCGTTGGGGCTCGAAGCCAGAGACACATGCTGCGGGAAGGATGTATGAAAAGAGGAATTTGGGTCTAGTATGGGAATTGAATATACGTGGTATAAGTCAAGAGGATCATATACATAAATATATAAATTCTGATAATGAGGAAGATTCAAGAATTGTGTGTATGTCCTAAGAGGTGACAGTAACGACTAAAGGCCCATTTTCATTTATTAAGGACTTCATTCTTTATCTAGTATATTTTAGACTCACCCACACGCACGCACATACACACGCGCACTCACACACACACGAACGCACGCACGCACGCAAACGCACACGCACACGCACACGCACACACACACACACACCGTAGTTTAAGTTGTAATCAAATTAATTATAATTATATAGATAAAATGCAGCTTTATATAGTATTAATGTAAAATATAAACGTAAGACAACCTAATGTGTGATTAAAAAACTTTTTTGGTATAACTTGTATACTTAAGTGCATCAACTATAACAGATACGAAACTGGGTCCTGTAACACAGGGTTTCCTAGCTCAGGACGCAGGGTCGTGATACATCTAATGTAATACTCCAAGTGAACAATAAACTTTTTTAATTTTTTTTTCATTTAGATGGATACGAGTTTCTCGCACGATTCCGGGCGAGAAATCGTATTCGCATGCAATAATCGTCAGCGAGTATCGTATAAAAATGTTTACACTCCATGCGAGAAATAAAGACCCTACGAATTTTTCATTCGATACTCGTACAGAGATTATCGCCGGGCAAAGTAGTTTACACGAGGAGCTGCATTCTGGAGAGATATTCGCTTTCGATTTTTCGACTAGTCTAAAGTCGTTCTCGAACTCGAACTCGTATCGCACGAACCGATTTTCATACGAGTTTTACCAGTCAACTTACGTGATAATTTGATAGTCATTACCCCACTACTGTTAATATTCGTAGTTTCTTAATTCTCACATTTATGTTTAATGTTATGATAATTTAAGTTGCATATTTTTTTAATATTGGCTCTTGGCTGAATAAGAAAGAAATATGCATGTTGAATAGTACAATAAGATATCATTATATGGATAGTAAATCATCAAATTAGCACAAAAAAGTAAATCAATATCTTCAAAATCATGTTTTTTTATTGATGAACAAAAATTTGTAGGACAACTATGTACGCAATATTTCACGCCCAAAACCTCAAATTACTTGTTTTTCCATACAATGGTACTACGGGGCACGCAATATGTGACTTCACATACCACGCTCAATTAGTATGGGCCGTTTTCAGGGCCAGGCCAGGGCAGGGGGGTTAAGCTGTACTTTAACATCCATTTTTGTCTCTTGTGTTATTCTAATTGGAGTTGTTCCGTATAAACATTTGTTTCTATCTAAAAGCTGGTTTGGATGACATCATGAAAAAAATTTTGTACAAACATTAGGAGCGCTAGTGGCCCAGCGGCTCCTAAATGCCGCCGCGTCAGCAGCGCGTGGCATGCGGGGTTAAGCAACGTCGGCCGGGATCAACTCTTGGGTGGGTGACCGCTTTGAAGGGTTACTAACTGAGCGCTCCCGTGCTTTGGAAGGCACGTTAAGGCGTTGATTCCGGCTGATATCTATGACAGCAGCCATGAAGCGAAGTTGGAGGCCTTCGGTTGGCTTGAGAACTTCAAAAGGTGCCCACTCACTTGGCAAGAGGGGTTGAAGTTTCATTACGTCTGTAGGGCTACCCACCGCTACCCTACACGTGACTCCTCGGTGGTGCTAAAAGTTCAAGAAACTGGCAACCAGTATAGGTACTGTCTTCTCGAAGATGTCAGGGTCGAAATAATTGCCATACAATAAATAAATATGCAAAATATGCAATGCACTTCATGATGGCGACTGAATAGTACTCGAGATACGATTCTCGCATTCAAACTTTGTTTACACGGAGACATCCAATTATGAAAGGCGAGGCGATTATCGCTCCTTCTAGTGCGATATCGTACGTGTGGTTTACATGATACGATATTTTTTGTCGTGCTACGATAATTATGATCGAGGTGAGAAACTCGCACCATCTAAAGGGGCCTTAAGTGTTTGTTGTTATGAATATGATTAGATAAAAGAAGTTCTTCATAAAGTTTCTTTAGATTAAGGGATGGATAGTTCTCGATTTTGCAAAGAGAATCTGTTATAAACTTAGAAAACGAGATCAATGACTGCCTCAGTAGTACCCTCTTACGTATATACGAAAATAAAGACAAGATCAACTAATACAATACAATATCATTTACTTTAAAATTTAAATAGTGCAAAATAATCAAAAAAAATACGGTCGCCTAGAACCTCACCAACGATCACGAAGTGGGGGGGTCTAATAGTGACCCAAAAAACCTCGTGTAACTTCTGGATAAGCAGCAACAGGCCGCACGCACACATTGCCGCGTACATAGTGCGTAAGCCGCGGATGTACTTTTTTATGGAGAGTCCCTACTCGGTGTACCCTGATAATGATATGTAGATGTCTACATATGTGTACCACCGGTAATACAAAATTAAAGATAAATTGGACACAGAGAACAGTAGTTAAAGCACATCTTTGGTATATTACTAATGTTTCGTAACCATTTCATGTATTACAATTTTAGGACCAAAAAACATAATATATCATAATCTATAACACATAAAAACTTAGTGGTTCTCCTCAAAACGCATATTAATAAAAATGAATTAGAACAATTAATTTCCCAAGTCACCGTTATTTTACCACTTGTATACTGTATTTTTTATCGGAAAAATAAGAGAATTTTTGTATTTTTCATTTCAAGATAATGTATGTAATCATAATAACCGGAAAAACACAATAATTATATATTTAATTCTCTGACAAATCATAACATAATATAATATACGATATAATAAAAGGCCTACAAACTAAACTTAAAATAAAAACTTAAAAATAAATAATCTAAAATAAGGGGTCCCCCCGCGGCATAGTGCCAAAGATGCTGGCAGCATTTCCTCGCTGTATAGCAATGCTTATGCGTTGAGCGAGGAAGCTGCCAGCCCTTTGGTCACCAGTGGTGTCCACTAACCTTTTAGTAAGTTCTTTGAAGAACTCTTGGGCCCTGGGACCCCACGGACCGAGGGTCTCTACACCGAACGGAACAAAGTTGTATTCGGTGCCGAGACCCCTATATTTGTTTATCTTAGCCTTTTCGGCCGCTTCAGCAGCCGCACCCGCTCTGGTGGAAGTTCCGTGGAGATGGGAAGGGGCCAACGTGTCCACACAGGTGGCGTCCCACACTAGTACACGTCCCATCTTCCACGGAATCAAAGACATTCCATCCGGTCTCTTGCCATCATCTCTAAGAATGCCGGGAGGCTCTAGTAGCGCCGGCACATTGACGGTGGCAAGAGAACGGCGGATAATGTCATTAAGTGCGGCATGTCTTGAGAAGCGACCTGCGCTCTTTAAACAAGAAAGTCCGTGATGTCCCAGGGTGTCAACATCGCTGCCGCAGGGGCACCTGTGTGGAGCACAAACCCGGACTCCAAGTCGCAGGCAGGTTGCCACGCGCAGAGTATGGGCTTCGAGGAAGGTGCCGGTATGCACTGATGGGTAGGCGTGCAACCAGGCACCTGCTTCTCTGGTGCCCGCAGCTAAGATTCTGGCTCGATCGGAACCTGCGCTGCGACTTAAGAGGGAATCGTAAGCAATTTTACATTGGATGTCATCCCAGGTCCTTTGGGATTTTAAATTTTGAGGGAAATTCATACCCGGGCAGGCAATGGACCAAGCGTTTTTGGCCTCCGTCAAGCCAGCAGTCTCATAGTTTTCAGGGAAGTCCCTAAGGATTTTACCTATGAGATTAGCCGAGCTATGAACGGAAGACAGAAACGCCGGTGCCGAAATACTTGTAATTTTGCGTATCCCTATCCCACCGTAACGAATGGGAAGGGATGCTTGAATCCAGGAATCTTCGCTGAGCTGCAAGTTCAAAATTGATTCTAAATTGGATTTGATCAAGTCGTCCAGGGGGGTTAATAAATTTTGAAATTTAGTGAAAGGGCAGCAGCGAAGAACATAAGTTAATTTTGGAACAAAGAGGCAAAACCGCATTATCGAAATTGCAAAATGTGGACTAATTTCAAGAAGACGACTTTCATAATTTTGAAATTTGGATGTGGAGGCAGAAATAAAGCTCGAAAAGGATTCTTCGAAGATAGGAGATCCTAGGAGGCAAAGTGAGCTTCTGTCTATAAATTTTATATTAGGCGTCAGGATTTCAATTTTTTGTTTTACGTCATCAAAATTTAAGGTAGAGTTTTTTATAAAAAGTTAGCTAGCACGACAAAAAATATCGTATCATGTAAACCACACGTACGATATCGCACTAGAAGGAGCGATAATCGCCTCGCCTTTCATAATTGGATATCTCCGTGTAAACAAAGTTTGAATGCGAGAATCGTATCTCGAGTACTATTCAGTCGCCATCATGAAGTGCATTGCATATTTTGCATATTTATTTTTGTTTTTTTTTTTTTTTTTTTTCAGTATATTCAATGTGTTGATGAATAATTTTTTTTTTTTTTTTTTTTTATAACCGGAAATAATGTTGAGTTTTTACAAAACACTAGCGAGCTAGGAAGAAAAAGATTTGTCTAATTCGAGCACCTACGTAGATATAGTAATGACCGGGGACATACCTGTATGGCTCCTTCGTAGCGCCTGGCCGAATTGTCTCAATAAAACACTAAAATCTCACAAAGCTCTCATTGCTCTAACAGCGGCTAACTGCCTTGACAAGTTTAATATGACACACTTTTCGAGCACGACAAGTTAAAATTTTATTTTTTATGGAAACACAATAATTATCTTTCTTTACCGTTATTAAAACATTTATCCTTAATAATAGGTATAATATGTGTAGGTAATATGTTATGAAAGCCATGATAGAGTATTAAAACATGTCCATAATTACCGATCTTAATACGCGACTACGCGTAGCACCGTGATCTTTTTGTGTTCACACTAACAATCATGATAGGCGACGGAGATACGATGATACGGATAATGATACAAATGTGGACTCAGTTTAACTAGGTATAAGTAAACTATAAAAGATCTGTATACTTGTAAAGTTGGTATATTTGTTGAGTAGTTCTATCCTATTCCGGGGTTCAACATGGTTGCGCGATAACGTGATAAACGACAAGATAAAGCAACTGTCACTTTCTGATACGACTCGATAGAAAGTGACAGATGCTTTATCTTGTCATTTATCACGCTATCACGCGAGCATAAAACGGGGCCTATTCTCCAGACTTATACTGATCAGAACTGGTGCCTGGTGCTTTTTGTTGGTGTTTTTCCTAATAAAGTATAATATTATATAATTAATATATTTCCTGGACTAAGTGCAATTAATTGGATTTCTTTTTTTTTTTTTTTCAATTGGCACATAAAGTTTCCAGTTTCAATTTTACTCGCCAAACTGACAAAACAGTTTGTTGGCGAGACCGCGCTCATTTTAACAAGTCTATTATCATGCACCTAAGTTACATAATTAAGTAATACTTGTAATTGTAAGAACTAGAACAATAAAAAAATATACATATAACTAACTAAATCTGTTAACAGTTAAGGTAATCTTTGTACATGTACCAAAGCCAATACCAAAATAGATTTAGATATTTAACTTATAGTAAGTGTGTAGGATGCGGTAGCCGGGCGAAGTTGGAAACGTTACAGGGTACGTTATTTACGCAATCCTACAACCCTTTCGCGTTCTGTATTTAATGAATGATACATAATGACAGTGTATTTGCATAAAACTCCTTATTTCATTCCATCATAATATTCATCAGCCGCTCTCTCGATTAAATCTATGTATTTTGGAATACTGATGGTGGAAAAAACTCTTTATAGGTTTCTAGATAGATAGATAAGAGCTAACTACCAATTACCCGATTAGATTGAATATGTACAACGGCTGTATGTCAGTTCGTGGTAATATTAATAAGTAAACCATAGATGAAAGTAAGTAGTTTATTATTATGATCAATACAAGAAAATAATAACATATTTAGGTACAAAATATAAATAACCTTCTGCAACATTCTCGTCAATCTTATATTAAAATTTTTCATATCAAGTCAATAAATAAGGCAATTAAGGCTTTTAACAATGGACGAAGTAACAGAAATACAAGTATGCACATTGCACGATAAGACAATAACGAACTAATTGTATAGGCAATATTTAGTAAAAATACAAATGACAACAATTATTACGTGTATATTCTTAATTATGTACAACTTATACTAAGACTACGACCAATTAGTGGTAAATATGACTTAAAATAGCCTAAATGTTCATGGCAAGTAACGCTAAGCCGTGGATTTACCCAAGCAACTATTGAAGAAATAACATAAATATTTGATCAGTGAACGAGCTCCACGTGAATCATCACAAGAATACAAATAAAAAGAGAATATTTAGAAGATGTTTAGGTGTAACTTTGTAAAATTAAGACCACAGAAAAACTGTCTTTAAAATAGGTCCAAATAATCATTTATAAAAAGCATTAATTTATAACATCAATCCGATGTAGATAAGTTTCCAGACACAAACGATGGCACTCTACAAGATCGGGGTGCTGAAAATACTCATTCCTTTAAGTACGGCGCCAAAATGCAGGCAATAAGCATCTCCACTTGCCATTCCACTGTCTAGACTAGGTAGTAAATACAATTATATTAGCATGATCCAATTCAGTAAAGTATAAATATTAAAAAAACGAAACAGTCTTCGAGAGTTCCTAAAACAATACAACGTAATCTTTCCGTTTAGATAAGGGACAAATTGGCACAACGGTATGTACATCGAATCTACTGACTAAATGAAGGGAGTAAATTGTGTTTGTACAAGCGCGCGCGCCCGGGCCGGGCGGCGGGCCCTCGTATCCGACGCACTTCACTAAATTGAATGGTGTCAGTTAGCATCTTTTTATTCTCCCGTTCAGTAAACGTTCAGATAAACGGCTCTCGTTAGGCTGAGTGCTAACCGGATCTCGCGTGCACGCGTCGCTAAATTAATTCAGCCCAAGGCCTTCCAATTTTCCCGCACCGCCTATTTCCAACAAAATTCTCCAATAGTGAATTTAAATACGCCACACAAGTCTCATTACATTACATATTCGCCTAATCAGGCGTTTAAATTAATGAAGGTTATTTCCCGACGGGGTTCCTCAGTACCAGCGTGACGGGGCCGGCTGGGAGCGCTTTGAGCGCCGCCCAGGCTTGAGTTCTGGTGAATCCCTCCATCGACGTGCCTCCCGCTGAAAGAAGTTCAGCACCGACTAGAATACGTCCACTTTGTGCTGCCGCTCCACCTGGAAAAACAAAATTATGTTGTTGTTTAGTTGCATCATATCGTGTTTTTATAAAACAGGGCTTTTTTTCCTGTCATTACCTACATTAAGTGTATAGTAATTTTTGACGAAGATTATTGCGAGAACTGTTTTCAAAATTGACTTTCAGAATTGACAGGGTGGCCATGTTCATCGTTACGAGGGGTGGGTGTGCCATTTTCTTTATTAACATACCTGCAAATAGTTTCTTGATAGTGAGCGGTCGGTCGCCCTGCGGCGAGTCCCGTCCGCCGTCGAGGCCGAAGCCGAGTCCGGCGCCGCCTCCGGCCTTGTCCAGCAGTACGGTGACCACAGACCCTCGGTCTGCGCTCTCTGTGTCCTCGTGACGAGCCTTCGACTCCGCTGGACAATAAAAATAGTCCCATTAAGAACCCGGGAAACAATATAATGAGAAAAAAGTGTTTATCATAATTTGCAATGATTCTTTTCCTTAAAAGATTTTGCTGAAGGCTATGTTATTCTAACTAATTCTATAATTACCTACCGAAATTCTCATGCCTACAATCATAAAATATAAGCATCAAACAGCAATTTTGGTTTTTAAAATTAATTTTATTAAATGATATATTAATTTTGCATTAACTTAATTGCGCAATTAATTAAATAAGCAATTTGTAGTGGCGATCATTGATGTTATGAATCTTTGTAAAATTTACAATTTAGTGTCGAAGAAACAAAATATGAACACATCATTTTGGGAATCAAAAGCTACGTTCAACTTATGGAAGAAAAATCAACGGCAAAGAAACGATTACTGTAAGCTATCAAAGTGCTATTTATCTTTACTAGAAGAATTTATATCAGCATTTGAAAAAACTATAACTTGCCCGAAAGTTGCACGCCGTTCAACTATTGGGTTCGATGCATAAAATTTGAACATAACTTGAACAACAAATATCTCTAAAATAACTATAAAATATGCAATTCCTAATATAGAATATAATAAAGGAATGAATCAAGAATGATATGAATATGAATAATGCAAGTACACGTGTTATTCAATTTTATACGCAATTTAGAGCTTGGAAGTGCGAATCTTAAGTAGATCTCCATACAAATTGAGTTTTTGGTGCGAAGCCTAGACGCGGCGACCGCTTACACCCGCATGCGTGGCGTAACGCCCTGCATGTATAAATTCCTACCTCGGCAAAGAGCTTTAGGAAAAAAATATCCCGACCACGTTAAATATGCTACGATTTTTTTATAACGATATTTCGATCAAATGTTCAACTATTGGGGGGTGTTCATTTTTTGGTGCCGCTACTGAGGTAGAGTAGGGTAATGTTACAAATTTTGTAGGAATTAAATACTTAGGTATAGGAAGATTACGTACGTAGTTACGCAAGGTTAATAAGTATATTAGGAATGAAATTACAGTAACTAGGGTTTGTAAAATGTGTGATTACTAAAATATCTTACTATTGTCAGAGCCGCATGTTACGCTACTCGTGTTGTCTTGGATATCATTCTCAATTTCAATAACAACCTCCAAACGTTGTTCCTGAAACCAAAATAAAGTAATGAATATCCTGGAAGTCATTTACTTGAATACTTAAAACGTTCATGTCATGGAATAGTTAAGTACTCGTAAATAATTATGTACCTTCAGGATAGCAACAGTTTGGGCATGGGTTAACCCCGCCATACTGCAGTTGTTAATACTACGAATTTTTGCCCCTCGTTTTAATCCGGCCTTCGCTGCTACACTATCTGCTAAAACTCGATGAACCTGCAAGACATATAGTTCAATTAATTTTAAGATATGTATTAACAAATTCCTCCTTATAGCAAGTACATATTTGCTACTATAATAGTACTTTTATTAAAACACTTGTGTTACTTACCGTGACATCTTTCGCTTCGCAGTCAATGCCACCAGCTAGAATCAGGCCTACGCCGGAGCTCGCGCCTCTCTGTAGCCGAATTATTTGCGTCAATAATTTGCTTTCCTCTAGAGAACTAAGATCGCTCTTATCGCTTAAGAATCCATTTCCATTACTGACTTTGTAGAGGGATTTTTCATTGCTTGGTGGATTTGTTCGAACATTAGGTGAACAAGGTGAAACTTTCGATTTCATATTATTCTTCTCTCGCACAGTTGGTAACGTGTCAAGTTTTTGTTCTTGCACATTAGGTTTGTCTATTTGTTTGACCATTTTTTCATCAGTAAAGCTGTTAAGTCCTGTTTTTTTAATTTCTTTATTTACTGTTTCTGAGAGAACTTTAGGCGGATCTTCGACTTTTGCGGTCTCTATAACAACTTCATTTTGTTTGGTTTTATTGACTGAACTCGAATTCCTTTTGAGTCTCGAATTCTTAAAGTCAGTTTTTCTTTGCCGCACGTTAACCTCTTGGTCGCTGTCCGAATCAGTTTCAGCGATCACCTTATTGCGTCGTCTGTTATCGCCTTTATTCGAAATAGCACTCACGGAAGACGTGAGTGTAGAAAGGCGCTCAGACGCATTGCGCGTTGGGCTGGGTGATTTAGAGTACGACTCGTGCGAAAACTTTGTTTCCACTACGGGTGACTTCAGCTTGGCATCGCGCCCGCTTCTACATTTTGCCGAAGCCAAAATATTTCGCCTGTTGATGGTATCTATATTACAGGATTTCGAAACTTTTCTTTTATCTGAGTCAGCAACAGAACTTTCTAAAGAGCTGCAACTGGCTTGCGACCCAGAAGTAGCTGCCGAACCCGCTGAAGAACTGAGTGAAACGTTCGTATCAGATGATACAGAGCGACATACATTACGTTTAACGTAATCCTCGCCACTTTTTTCAGAAATCATAGATTTTGTAGGAATCTCAGTTTTTACAAGTGAGTATGACGTATAATGCGATATTCTTGGTGAAAGCCGAGAGCTATCGGACTCTATACTGTCTAAATTATGTAAAGGCGAGGATGCTGATGAACGATAGCTAGATTGTGTTGAGCTCATCGCGGAATCGTTATCACTGTCCACGATTTCAGTCACCGTGCATATTTTGATTTCAAGATTTTTGTAATCACGATTATTGTTCAGAATTGACTTGTAGTCGTTACTAGACCCTTTGTTGAAATTGGTCGTAGAAAGTTTGGCGGGCAATGTCCCGTTTTTAACATCTGATATATTCCGGGCAGGTGTTGGTGCAAAAGCTTTACTGTTGAGTTTGTTGAGAGCATCGACTTTCTCGTTGAATCTTCTTTCAGGCGTAGGCTCTTTCGATAAAGAGGATGGCGTGTACACTTGTAGAGACTTTCGTTTGAAAGCAGGCGAATATTTGGGAAGATTATTTGGCAAAAGATGGGTTTTCCAATTAGTTTCATTTAAATCAATAATCTTTTTTTGACTTATTGCAGTGTCCTTACTGTTTGTATTCGTATTTAGAGTAGTTTTGTATATAAATGATTTTGATATATTATCCTGTACTTTAATTTCTGGTAAATCTACTATTGGGGATTGCACTTCGGGTATTATTAAGCCCCTAAGTTTTGATAAAGACTTTTTCCTTTGTTCAATTAAATACTCTAGATTTGATTTGTGAACACTTTTATCACCATTATCATCACTTATACTGCGTGAATGATACACAGGCTGACTAAAGGTCTTTTCTATATTCGAAGGTAATGTTGTTGTACTGCCATAAAATAGAGGTTTACTCTCGATTGATCGTGGAGACAAGGCTTGGGCAGCATCCTTACTCAGCGTTTTAACCTTACTTTCTAAGGCTCCTAGCACTTCTGGTCGTTCTGAATGTCGTTTGTATGATCTAGGCATTTCATCGAGGTTATCTTGAGACTTGGTTAACCGTCTATCCAGAGATGATACCTCGGTGTAACCAGTCGTGTAGTAACTTGTTCCCTTTCTAGGGACAGTAAGATTCTTTGAAAGGGTCCCGCAGTTGTCCAATTGATCGGATGAAGGAGCACGATCGTTTGAAAACATAGCTATCTTATCCTTAACACTTGCTTCACTTCTCGCATCCTGTGTCCTTGAGGTATAAGAGTACCGGGTGCGAGTAGTTGGCCAGCCAGCAGGCAGGCGTGGTGGTAACCGTGATGGGAGCTCCGGAGCGTTCTCCACGGCGTCCGCTGGCGTTTCTACCCCATCGGGCGGCTGCCGAGGGCAGGTC
The DNA here is from genome assembly GCA_963556455.1 of Epiblema foenella. Lineage (NCBI taxonomy): Eukaryota > Metazoa > Arthropoda > Insecta > Lepidoptera > Tortricidae > Epiblema > Epiblema foenella. Next base: position 16,467,416 of record OY747102.1, read on the forward strand.
GGTAGAGGAGTCTCATCATTAGATAGACTTTTGTCCTCTGCATCGCTTTTGTTAATTCGATCTGTAAAGAAGAAACAAACTATAAGCCTCTTACACTATACTAATAAGTATATTACTTATACATACTTAGCAATATTATGGAAATACATTTCTTATCAGAGAGTGAAGGCGATAGCATAGGACAGAAACGGCTGGCGATTGCTCCACCGACAAGAGTAGTCAACTCTTAAATAAAAGAAGAACAGGTATACCGGGCTACAGCTGGGTACAAACAATTACTTCAATGCTAACTACATAGCGGTTGGTATGAAGTACCATTCTTCTAGAAATTATTTCCATCTGTGTACCTATTCCTACTAGGCGTGCTATTTAAAAGTGTTTTCATAAATACTAACCACTATACCCACCTATCGCTTGGAATATCATAAAGGTATCATAAAGGGAATAATGTAAAGGTTCTTAGGCACTTAATTTAAAGTTATATAGAAACTAACCGCACACACAGTTACAATAATGAATATTTATATATTTCTGAAGAGGCCTTGATGGCGACGTGAGGATGGACTATAGGCAGAATGGAAAACCAGTATTCTGAGACGATATGATGAATCACCGCTGTGCTGGTGTCACTTTACAGTTGACCAACCTATTAGCCAAGATTATGCGTCATTATTTCTATTACAACCAAGCGCCGATATTATAATCATTATTGTCATTTAGTAAAACCGATCTGGCGCCTAGATCCCGCATTAATGTTTGAAATTTCAATCTACCTTCTCTCTCTTCTTCAATCGGATGCAAACACCGCGAATGTCTGATTTTAACAACACTATAAGATTGAGTATCTAACACTATCACTCTTTGTGTGTACATCACGCATAAACTCTTATTAAATTTTAAACAATATGTGCTTATATTATGAGATCTGCGTTACAACTGGTGTTATTTCAGTAAGTACGTAAAAGCAATTCATGTCTACATGTCTTATTTACTTTACAGACATGATACGCTTCAAGTTGTTTGAACAAATGGTATGTACGCGCTGAAATTCAGCATTGTGGACCACCTTAAGGGTTTGCTGCTCTTGACGCTTTCGTCATTGTACTGGAACAAAGAGATTCACTGGATCTATTGTGCAAAATTAGTGCAGAGTGTACTGAATTTAAAGGCAGTCCGTACGGATGCATATGTGTAATGCATACAGGCACCTCTATACCTAGTTTACATACGTGGTTTATGTCGTTCTACCTACTCGTTTTACTTTGTTACGTCATCAAAATAAATATAATTATGTTATTGCATTCCAATCCGATTCGGAAGCGTATTTAGCAACATGCAAAAGTAAATGGTTATGTCAATATTGTACAACATATCGGACATTCTTACATTCCGATGAAAACGTAGAGTAAGTGGTTCGTATAATTTAGTAGGTGTAATATACCTTATCGTTGAGTAGGTATTATGAGTAAAATAAAGAGGCGATAAAAGGCAAAATATAATTTTTCATACAAAATATAACTTTACTATTTACTGCTTTGTGTCCTACAAACCTAAGCAAATTATTTGTCATTTATTCACACAAATTGCTTCAAACAAGTTATGCAAGTAATATCGAGTAAAATTAAGTCAATTAACTAATAATTTGTTATTAATATACTCGTAAGCCCAGAAACAACCCAATGTATCTGGGGGCACGGTAGTGCCCCCGACAAGCAAAACAAAGAGGCACGGCTGTACCATGATTTTCTCGAAGCGATTCAGACCATCTTTAACATCCTGTAATTTTGTGCTGGCTAAAGCTAGAACCCTGAATTTTCAGTGACATAGGGCATAATATTACTTAGATACATTTTCAATAATATTCAATTAAAACGAGTAGTTTAAGAACTATTGCCCGTCAAAGTTCCTTAGTTTTGTCACTAACACACTGACTGACTGACCGATCTTCATAATTGAAAGGTACTTCTAGCAGACCCACAAGCTTCTCATTTTAAACAATTAGATTTTAGCCTATCAAGTCATAAAACACCTAAAAATATTGCAATGTCAGTCACGTTTCAGAGATATACAAACTGCATAAGCAAGGTTTTTAATTCTATATAAATACATGCAATACATAGTTAAACTTTTGTAGTTCCTGCATCTATGAAAAGTTTTTAATTCTAGATGCATATAAATTTGTATTGACACATTTACCTACAAAAGAAGTGAGATTCCATAAAATTACTTCATGTAAAAATAGGCCAAGTCTTGAAACTCTTTCACTGTAAAAAGTTAGGCATCGTTATTAATCTTCATTTGCTTACTTAATAAAATTTTGTGACTTGGCAATATTACATAGTATTAGGTATGCAAAAAATAATGAATGAGGTAAAGTTGTGAGATTCTTAAGTCTCAAAATTTTATTAAGTAAGCAAATAAAGATTAATAACGGTGCCTGAGTTGGCTCTACTTAATATCTCACAACTTTTCACGGTGAAAGAGTTTCGAGACTCGGCCTATTTTTAAATGAAATGTTTTTTATGGGATACCGGTTACCAGAAAATAATAAATACAAGTTAAAAAAACAAGTCTAAACTATTTATAACAATTATAATAAAAAGAATACCCGCTCTAACAGTACACGAATATGGTCCCCATATTTTAAGTATTTCATACCAATATTTTTGGCAGGTATCACCTTAAGTTTTGTGCCTACATGATTTAAAAGAAAAATCTACAAGACAATAATCTTTCAAACTGGGTAATTCGGCGGGTCAATTTCGCGTAAAATGCCTCCCCTTGCTCCCTCTTGAAGTCTTAGTAAGTACTACTTACACTTTTAACCATTACCTACTACTTGTTTTATAGAAATAAATAACTCATATTGGAAAATATACCTAGACTATTTCCATCGTGTAGTTACATTTTAAATAGGTACCTATTTACTGGGAAAACTGTTTACAGAATTTAAAAAAAGACTCGATCTAAACTCGTTAGTTACAGTCCCACGCAATAAAGTCACACACATAAAATTTTTCGTCCAAGTCACAAAGAGATGCCCATGAGACTTTTTCAATAGTTGGAAAACTCCTTTAAGTTTTTAATTTTTTTTTCGTAGTATTAAAATAATTACGGGGAGAACATTAACATTTCTAAGCTAAACTGACCGTAGAGCGACATGGACCGCCGCGGCAGCTTCCTCATCTCCAACATCGTGACTGATCACACTTCGGAGATGATCACATAAACCAATTCATAACCGCACACTTTCCTTTACAAAACCAGTTTAATGTCTCAGTTCATTCAGAAAATATTTTCATTTCAAGAACGGTGAAAACCACAAAAACATTACACCCACATTTAGCGAAGAAAACAAAAAGCTGTCCACTTCATTTATTCGGCAGTAAAACAACAATGCCGCGAATCTCTCGGACCAAAGAAAGAGGATCGAGTTAAGAATGCGGAACCAGCTCATTGACGACCGAAATAACAGTTATTTAACATAGGGTGGTGCGTGCAGTGAGCGCCCACAGGCCGGGTGCGCGGACGCCGGTCAGCGCAGGACGCGGCGAGCGGCGAGCACGAGCGACGAGCGCGGTGCCGCCGCGGCGGGGCGAGATGCACTGAGTCGCGGCGGGCTTGCACAAATTTGCAGCGTCGCCGCCCTTGACGGGGACGTTGCTCCGAGCCAGGGACGGACACCGAGTGCGCACGCGACGCTCCCCCGCATCCCGCGACTACATAAGCCTTGCGATCGTCACATATCACATACCATTACAAACCCCGATCAGTAAACCACAGAACTGACGGTACTCCCGACACCATAGCATCGGCAAATTTTTCAAGAAACATGCGTACCTATTAAGTTGGAATTTATAGTCACTCCCTCTAGCCGGTGCTCTAACTTTAAAGTAAGCACGAATCTGTAAATCCGAGCTATTTTTAGCGAGGAGAGGCATCGGAGGGCGGCGACCGTGAGCGCGAACGCAGACGGCACTCGCGCGCACAACAGATGTCAGGGTCGCGCAGGCGGCGCCCCGCGCCGCCGCGCACCCTGAGCGCCGCTCCATTTCCGATTATATGACATGCCTTCTTTATCAACCTGCGAGTTGGATTAGGCTCAGAAAATGCGGCAGGACCGATCTCACGAGTGCACTTTCTTTTCGTCAGTACTGAGAGGAGGGAATAAGTGTGGCATCGCGGAATGCGCCATGTCATCTAGGTACATAGAGGTGACGTCGCCACGGCCGCGGGAGGATGGAATGCCGCCTGTGCCCGCCGTGCCGCCGCCCCTCGCAATCCGGACGCGGCCTTTAAACCGCTCCGACGTGTTTGCAGAGTTGTTTGCACATTTTTTTACATTCCCCTCCTTTTATTAAACTCTTTTTATAACAGCCTCAATAGAGTTCAGAACGTGGAAAATTTATATGGACAAACATATAGTTGGAACTAGAAACAAATGTACTTACATTGATTAGAGGTGTATTTCTTCGCTACATACCTATATTAAAAGTCTTAGCTTTATAATTTGTGTATGTGTACGTTTATATTTCTTAATTGGGATAGAATATCTACTACCTTCTTCATTTTGGTTTACAATCATATTTAAAACTTATACGTCACGCCGTGCCGTTATTAAAATGAGAATAATCAGGCAGAATCACACAGAGTAAAGTAAAATGTTTTAAAATTTAAATGACTGATGGGACGAACATTGAAATACAAGATAGATAAGTGAATGAAAGTGTAATCGATTTCACTTTCAAAACTAAATTAACTTTCTCCAGTGACATGTCTTATGTAATCTCAACGAGACAAGAGTCATAACTGCAACATTTGTATCTCCCAAAGGTCGTCGTGCGACTCTTTTATTAATTGAAAACGCTTACTTGTGTTTATTAGTCGGGCGATCCATCTGACATAACGATCTCGTATGGCACCGACACAGCAGTGAGTGATGGACAAACTTAACGCCGGCACTGACGTATGAACTGCAGGTTAACCTAAGAAATAGTAGTGTGCGATAAGAAGGTAGTGCGAAAACTGCAGGAATTGACTAAACCAATGATGTAAGCGAACTTTGAATAGCATAAATGCATTTATGAAACTATGTCTCATTAGAAAAGCAATACAGCATGTTTTTGTTGCGAACGGCATTCACGACATTTAAGCCGAATAAATATTGGTTCGATTGCGGTATGCGACCGACGATCGAGCGAGCTGACTGCTGCGAATCAAACCGGGCACGCCAGGAATCCGCCAAACGTTACAACATCTGCACCTTCACCAGCTCTGCGAATAACAACTTTAATCTTCATTACATAAGATCCAGAGGCGCTGCGTTTGATATTTAAACGCTTTTTGTTAAAGCCTTCACTCGAGAAAATTCCAGGACTTCCAATTTAAAATGGCAACCGGATAAGTTAAGCCCATCAAAGTTTTTTGGTTCAAGGTATTAATGGATTCCGAAGCTTAACGTTACTGCCCAAAATAAAATAACGGGAGTCATCGCTTAAAAGGTATATTTATTTTGTCAACAAGTCTCTTATTCTTACGCCGAGCTGAAACTACGGCAGCTAGAGAATGAAATATATCAGAATAACTATAACAATAGTGTTACATTCATAACACCAACCGATAATAAGAAATGATATCCGAAAAATGAACACCTAATATACACTTCACCGCTATGAACGAATCATACAATTTCTAAGTGAAACTAGAAGCAAACGTACGTTTATTTATGTGTTAGTTAAAAAACTGAAATGAGATTGAAAGTTTTCCATGGAGGACATATTATTATCTTCGAAATTAGAAACTTTTAATGTCATCCTTCATCTACTAGGGGTTGAAAATAGGTATTGACCGTATCGGGTACACTCGTGGCTCTGGTAGCTTATAATTTCGATTTTAGTCTCAACGTTATAGACCTGAAAATAATACGGATTGAGCATTTTTGGGAATCCTTAAGAGGGTTAACAGTTTCATGAAGTTAGTCGAGTTTCTGTATCACTGGGATTATACACAGGGGGAGGAATGTTTATTTAATTTTTTGTATTACTTTAAAAACTAACGTAGGAACTAAGCCTTCTTTGTTTTTTACTACCTAACATATTTTTGTACATTTTCTGATTTAAATAAATTAAATTGAAATGAAAAAGTAAATAGGGTTAGAAAAGATGTAGTTTCACTTACATTTAAAATATTTACCGAGATTGATAATCAATCTACTATAATAATGATGAAAAAAGAGAGAATTGAGCTCTTGAAAAAGTTGGTAATTTCATGAAACCTGAAATTCATATCGTTTCATTACTCAGTACAAGTTAAGGTGTGTAAATCGGTACATGGCTTATTAAATGTCATGATTTACAGTTTAATATACATATTTCTAATAAAGATTCAATATGCTGATCACGTCACCCAGCATTGCGGAACAAGTGAACAACAAAGAAAAACGCTAATCTATGGCTCAGGTGCACTATAAAACTGCTAACCTCTTTACTATTGTGGCCGTATCGATCTAAAGTATCGACAATGGCCATCAATCATAGCGATAAGCATTCGAAATCGCATTTCTGGGATGCAAAATGCCGGTTAACAATGAAAGTTGACGGGTAGATCGTGGTTGTCAATTTAATGATGAACCAGCGGGATATTGGAACACAACTTTCCTTATAAGCATTTAGGTACTTATAAGGTTGGCAAAGTTGAGAATTTAATAAAGCATAGGTGAAGATAAAAAATGGTATTACGGGGACCGTTGCAGCTCGTGGTGGGCCTTAACTTATTGAAATATTTTTTCTTATACCTGATCGTGGCCTGAACATCCTAACACTTGACAGCTTCTAAAGCACATTCAAAAACAGTATCGGACTATCTAGACAAACCTCGTGGCATTCCTTACAAAATAACTGTGTAATAACTATTACCAATCCTGAAACGTTACATAGTGTAAAACATGCAGTTTTCAAGTTTGTGCATTATAAATAAATTATTATTCGGTGACAATAAAACGTTTATTAAACTTTTTTGTCAAATATTATAAGTACGTATACATATAGGTACAATAAATGTGTTCCAATTTTTTATAGGCGGAAAGTAAAAAAACAACATTGCGGTTACGAGCGAAACCACTCGAATAAATGTTGACGACTCAATCCACAAGACTGGAATAATCGCCATCTATGTAGACAAACACGGAAGAGGAATAATTAAAAAGTAGCTCAATATTAATTATCTTTTCTTACTTATCCAGTTTGACTTCGGTACTTATAAGGTTTGAAAGTTTGCGGCATTCGCGCAATGCAGTCCAAGCCTTGCACCGAAACTGCATTACGGCATGTGCAAAGAATGAGCAGGTGCGACAATACAGGCGGGCGCAAGGTGCACTTTCACGACCCCGGGCCCCGCACATGCAAGGATTCCTCGTCTATAATATAATACGAAAATTATACAACCGCCTGGAATGCAATAAATATAAAGTTTCTCTATGGGTTCAACAACACCTCCGATTAACAAATTTACATAAACACGATTTTGCAACGATTATGTATTTGTATGGGCGATTGGAGCACGCGGCAGAGGCGTGGCGCGCTAGAGCTATCCTGTCAAGAAACAATGTGATTAGGTACTTTGTTAAAAGATTATCGTACTCGTATATGAGCGTACAATATTCTTATTAACATTTACAAACTATTTATGTCATTAATCAACCAGAGCACAAAGCCTACACGCATTAGTGGAATATGAGAAAGAAAAAAATATTCAAGAAGAAGATTTTCAACCGTCACTACTGAATTTACAGTAAGTAGACAAATAACTAACAGTTTAATATCTGAATGTTATAAATATGGTGTTATGATTGTGTGTAATTAAGTGTAGCTATTACCCGTCGATATAGAAACGATATGTGTCATGTGTGTGTGTGTGTGTAGAGGGCGTTATTTACAATGCTTCACAAACGAACCACTGGAACCTCAGATTTGCCTTTATTCCTAAAAAAGGTGGGCAGGACGGCTTCTAGCAACTGGTTACTGGTCAATTTTATTTATGACGCCATTTGTAGCAGTTTTTAGAGAAACAAAAAATGTCTAGTATGTGTGTGTATGTGTTGTAGTGTGTTGTAGGCGATGGGCTACCAACCTATCACTGCAATATCACGTTTTCTCCATCTTTAAACCTACAATTGCTAAATTTGGCACTGGATTAAATTTCATCTGTGAGTTTATGTATGTCATGTTATGTAAATGTCTTTATATTATTAACTATAATTAGAGTAGAGTACAACGTACATTCATAAAACTGGTGGCGACTTCTGGGTAAATAGACGTACACCAGCTATATGGGTTGACAATATCAGGAAAATTTCGGGGATTAGACTAGCTCCGAACCGGGACGGGTAGCCTACCTACTCTAAGATAAGTCTACGCTCAGCTATGGGCGATCACGACATAAAATCATGATGATGATGTAGCGATTGTAAGGTATACATCACCTATTTCTATGTACTGTATTTGAATAAGACAACCAATCAAAAACAGGTTAACGGAGAATTTGATTCTTAGTGGTATTTAACTATTTATAGAACTGAACTATAGACGTTTTAAATTCAAACTGTAGGGATTGATTGGTCTTCAATATTTCTTCCTCGGTCGTCAATATTTTGTTGGGTCTAGACTACAAGTTTTGCTCACGACTTCGTCCGTATAAATTTCTTAATTCTAATAGCAAATATGCTAATCGGTTCAACGGTTTAAGCGTCAAAAGGATTAACTATAGGTCGACCGCTTAACTGAAATGAAATGAAATGAAATGAAAATAATTTATTCCAGAACAAGTCCATAGATAGATAGCAACTAACTAACTGAGACGGCGCGCAAACTCTTAGAGTATTCCAGTATCCAAAACCACCCGCGTGGTCGTGTCGGAGATTTTTTCCTGGAGTTTCACCAGCCGCGCATCCTATCTCTTTATTGGGCCCGGCCTATAAAGCCACAGTCAGGTTCAAAAAAAAAGAGACGACGCGGAAAGGTATTACTGGGAAGCAGAGACCCGTCGCCCGCTAACCGTCTGCTGCCCTTGAACGTCTCCCCTATTGCTACTGTGACAGGCGCCGTGTCAGTTAAATGGTAGATATAATACTGTAAATAGGATGGGTGATAAAAAAACATCGTTTTCGAGAAGCACAATTGTGTACTTGTGTACACGGCTAGCACAACTGCTGCTGCGACCCACCTATTTCTAATTCGCTCAGTTCGAATGAGACAGGAATCACTGAGTCGCGCTGGCAGCAAGTTGTAGTAGACCACTTGGAATTTGATATAGACAAATTACTTTGGCTTGTACTATTTCCAAAATAAATCAATTAAAAAAAGTAAGGATCGTAAACTTAGTGTCTCGTACTACCACACAACATTTCAATACTGCGTAGTTTGGTTCACATAACATTTGGCATTTACGTAATAAATTAAGTACCACTTTAACAAAAGGTACACCGGACCGGACACAACAATATCAATAAAAACACATTTCTTGTATAACATGACCCCTTCCCAGGTTTATGCTACGATGACTCATGCGTGTAGTGCGAAGATTTCAACCAGCTCTTGCTAAAACTTTTTAGCAGCATTTACACTGTAGAATTCGCAGTCTGACCTTTTTTAAGTCTTTAATGTGAATATCGACCAAAGATGTGTGAAACATTTAACAACAAGCTGTCAAGCATGCGAGGTGTCAAATATGTAAAAACACAGCCTCTCTCTTAGACATTAACCCATGGAGCGGCTCCGGGCAGCCCCGTTAGTGTAACCATGCGTGAATCTGAACGTTACACACAAACTTGCTGGCCGTTTTCTGACATACTTCTGTTCTAAATTTTGATCTACTTTTCAAAATGCACGCGCAGCCATTTTCTGACAGCGTAGTTCGATCTTGATTTCCGATCGATAAGTATGAGATCAGTTCAGAGATCAGTTGTACTGACAATTTGCTTGTCATCTATAGGTACATATAAAAGAAGAAGTCCTGACTGACTGACTGACTCATCAACGCACAGCCGAAACTGCTAATGCTAGAGAATTGATTTATGCACAGTCGATTACATTTGTAACGTAGACTAGGGATAAGGAACAATTTTTCGAAATTCATCCCCTAAGGGGGTAAAACAAGTTTCTATGAAAACACGTATTTATTGAATGAGAGATTTGAAAATCTTTTATGGAGTGAGAGATTTGAAACTTCGTAAATAGACTCTTTGTTTAAAACAACAAAACGTATTTCATCGTTTTTCGAAATTGCTCCCCTAAAGGGGTGAAAAGGGAGTTCCGATCGTTTGTAAGGGAGCTCTTTCTCTCTTCTTATCTTTTATGAAGTGAGAGATTTAAAACTTCGTTCATGTTTCGTTCAAGTTTGGGCGGGGAGCAAATCTTTATTTTTCTTAAAAATCGATATAGAAGTAATCGTCGATGTTCCTCGGGGTGCCGATTACGAAAATGACATCCATTTTCAAATCCAAGATGACAGACATTTAAATTTTCTTAAAAATCGATAAGAGTGTCATATTCGAGGTTCCATGGGGAACCGATTACGAAAATGAGATACATCAATACATACGTAGGTACATACAACCATACCTACGGGTCAAACTGAGAACCTCCTTTTTATAGACAGTTACAAATTACGCTTAGTACGCGGGCAAAGCCGCGGGAAAATACTAGTATCATATAATCGGGATAGTGTCTACATTGCTAACACATAATATGCCCGCGCATTACAAAGAACAGAGACTGAGCCGCGGGATATAATACAGCCAATTCTATTCTAGATCCTATATATAATGATAAAAGAACTTTAAAAATTGGATGAGTCGTTCTCGACTTTACCCGTTATACTTACATACAAACTTACAAGTTCACGGTCATAAACTTCGCATTGGAGTAGGTTTAAAAGTATATAAATAAGTAACTAGTTATTTCCCGCGACTTTGTCCGCGTAGGACGCGTTTTAGAATCTTATTGCTTTTGTTTTATATTAGGCGCTTACCTAATTATGGCTCTTCCATACAAACTTCCACCCCCTTAAGGTATGATTTCCGGGATTAAACATTTCCTATATCATTGCACAAAAGATCCCACTGGGTCGAAGTGCATCCGCAAGGGCCCTCATCAGACATCTAACAAACATCCTATGTCCTTCCCCAGGAGTAAAACTATCTGCATACTATAAATTTCACATCAATCGATTCAGCGGTTTAAGCGTGAAGAGGTAACAGCCAGACAGACAGTTAGCATTTATAATATTAGTATGGATATGTAGATACTTACCCTCCCAAAAGGTGCTGTCAAAAGTTGGTTTTCGATCACGTATTTCGTTTTCAATGACACCCGGTTTCCTGAAACAACGAGTAAAGAAATTATTAAAATACAAATGTTGTACCTATCAGACTTCCCCTCCATTTCCTTTAAATATATAGGTTAGTAGAGCCGAACAGGCATAGTTAGACTTTAAAATGGGTATAGTTTTACTGTCTTTGTCTAGGTTAAGTTGTTATTTTGCCTACACATATTTTGATCTAAAATAGATTTATTTTTATATTCTTGACAATATCATACACATTATATGAGGCCTTATATTTAGTTAAATGGCAATAAAAATTGGTTCGTGATTCTATAAATTAAATAGCATTTATGACTCTACTAGTACTACGCTACTATGTACCATTCAGTATAGTAGTACTGCGATACTTTTAATGGTTAGTAAAGCAAAGAGCACGTCCAATGTCCATATAAGTAAATGTCTATAAAATTTACATGAACACATAACTTTGATAGTTATTTTGATAATATGCTTGTATAGGTACGTATATATATCGCAGACTGATTGTATAATCCGCCGTATTACATTATGGCTAGCCATTTTGCATTACGGTGGGTCAACATAATATACATAATATTATTTACATTTACAGTTCAATATATATGATAGAACAGACGAAACTTAGTTTCTAGAGCTATAATATCTATGGTCGCTACACAACAAAAGGCTTCCTATGACTTATTTGAGCTACCTCGCGCGAACGCGGACATGTCAGTCCATATATTTTTTATTTATCGTATGGCAATTATTTCGAACCGTAAGATCTGTAAGAAAACAGTACGGTTTGCCAATTTTTGTTGCACTTTTAACACCACCCAGGGTTCACGTATAAGGTAGTGGTGGGTCACCAGTGTCACCACCGGTGAGTACTCCCTACGGACGTGGTGCAACTGCGACCCCCGATAATAATAATGTTTTCTTACTTTTGCGTAACATGATTTTGAACAAATTAGTTTTTGGAGAGAGACTGACATTAAGTACAGATTCGTATGACTTAAGTTTTGACCAAGTCGATCCGGTTTATTAGTTGTCAACTTGTCAGCGATATTTTCTAAAGAGGCGACGTTAACTACCAGTATTCACAAAGTTTCATAAAGAATAGTTATTTAGACGCCTAGTAGCGTAAACGACGGAGGCGCGCTTTTATGCTGCAAGTGTAGTAGTGATTTATAACAATTGTGTGTAAGTGTCCAATTTCTGTAATAGCGACAATTAGCGGCCGGCAGTGGCGGAGCTGCCGACTGCGCCCGCGCACACCGCTACAGTAGGACAACTTCATTACGTCTCTCTCACACTTGAGTAATAGTTATTTGTACAACAAGAGAAATAAATTGCTTTTTGTTGTGATTGTTGATTTTAAGTCAAAAGTACAAGATGAAAATATTTTTTTCTCTCCCGTGTCACACACAATTTTTTATGTCAGTGGTGAGAACATATTAGGTACACTTTAATAGTATCATAGGCTTTTACGGATGTGTCTCGTAACTAATGAGGAATAATCCTGCATTCATTTCATTTTATAATGAAGTTTATACTGTGCAAACTGAAAACTAGACGTACTGTTTAAATACAACCCTCATCACTGATCACTAATATTTTCTAGTTATTATTATAATTAAACATTTATTTAATGTGAAAGCAATTCTATTGAACTAAAGCCGAATTTCAAAGACTGAAAAATAGTTTCAATGGACATATAAAAAAAATTTGTACAATTAATATAAATACCACAAAAGAAGCAGGTTCACACTGTTATAAAAACTAAGCAAATTCCACCAAATTAGCTAAGTAATTCGATGTTTGTCTTGTGAAACTATAAAATTAATGTCTTCGCACACGTCAGCACGACATGTATAACACAACGTATAAAAAAATTGTTGTGTATTAACCATACAATTCCATCTACTTATATTTATCATATCGATATTAGTACTTAAATAATCCGTGTCGCTATAGCTTGGTCGAGTACGCGAAGCTCTATTATCAAGTCAGCCTACTGTGCCGCTTTGTCAAGCCTGCGGCTGGTCGACACACCGCCCTTCCATTATCTGCACTTCACCACCACTATTTACACATTTATTAGAGCTTCACAGAAACCATACTTTACAGCAATTTACATCACATCAAGGCTAAGAGCTTCATTACAATGACAGGCTACTCCTTATTAAAGACACCTGCCTCTTATATTCGTCGAAAACGTCGGAGAGATTTATTTCAAGTTAAACAAGAACGGCCAAGCTCATCGATTATATCAGATCGGGTAAACTTTACCTTCAAGGCAGAATTACGAGTATGACTAAGCCTGAAGTACCTAACTATACAGCTTACGATGACAATATTGGAGCTGCATTTACAATTATTTGTGCTACAGTCACGGAAACATACTTAAAACCGACTTTCCCACGAATCGAAAAGTAAAATGTATACTGTAGTCTTGAATTATCGTCAGTTATGCTATGTGTTTCGTCCGCTTTTCGTCTCTTATAATTATAAAGGCTCGCAGAAAATTCTGGTTTAGTTGAGAACTGGCAAAATTGGTCACGTTTTTTTGGTTTTGTGGAGGTATTAAGTCAACTATGCACTAATTTCCGAATGCCTAGACGTGTTTGAGGTTTCGAGAGTGAGTGCAATGGTCAGTAGTAACCTCGTTTGCCAGTTATATTCCGATCGATCGTGCATAATGAACCATAAAACAGCACTCAAAACTCGGTAAGGTGAATTAAATAAAGGTCTCTAGACGATCAGGATTCTCTTATCAAATACGTTTATTATGTAAACTACGTTATAGCAATGCCAACGGTCAGCTTGATTCCTAGGAATTGGGTCGTGACTTTATCTTAAAGGTGTAATTAATCTATGCAAATAGGCGACATTTAAGTCACGTTTACCGGCATATGAACTAGTATAAATTTAATTATCCGTCATCGTCTATTTCAAAGTAAAACTCCGCCCAACAATAACATACAAAACATTACGTAAAATGTAAGCAAAAGTGCTATCAAAATGTCAGGGACTGCGACGCGGCGTTAGGCTAGATTCAGAAAGGCAGTAGTACCTCAGAACACGGTGCTGGCAAATGTCGCTCACCTTGCTTGTCTCAAAACTGTGTACAGACTTACCGGCTTTACGCCTGGCGTCGTGTCAAATTAAGAAAGAAAAATTACGCATACGAGACAAAAATTTACTACGCATTTATTTTAAGGTAGAATTTAATATTTTCTGTGTCAAGAACTCCCCAGGCGAGTTCTGTGCTCATAGACGCGTAGCCGATGCCGATTACATGCTTTCCCCGTATGTAGAGGAAATTCCGTAGCGCTACGAAAAGCTTGGCAGCGAAAGTGTTCACTCATTTTAAAAAGCTGGCATTTTTAGTTTTAAGTTATATTTGTAACGAAGAATATTGGAAAAAGTAAAGTTCTACCAATTACCAGTATGAGCTGCATAAAATAATAGTATATAGGTGGAGACGCTTTTTATACGTATCAGGAGTCCATTTAGCAATTAGACTTTAAAGCCATTAACTTTGACAATATCCACAGAAAAAGCAAACTCAAAATTGTGTCTGACTCGACAAGTAATATCCAGTCATCATCATCATCATTTTTTTTTAAATCATGATAAAAACGCACCTCTGCCATTTTTGTTATTTCATGGAGATTTAGGTATTTATCATACATACACCTGCACAAACAATGTCATATTTATAGACTGCTTTTGGATTAAAGTAACTTTGTACTATAATTGGAGGGTAGCCTCAAATTAGTGTGCAAAATAGCATCACATTATTTTGTTTGCGCGTTGGGACGAAGGCCAAAAGGATTGTGTTATATCGTCGTGTTCTGCTCTACTTCGTTTATGTTAATGCACGTTAGAGGTATTCTTGGAACCTACAGTTTTACAGCCTGCTCCGAGTGAAATCAAGCACTTTATAGGCAATTTTATGCTTTGAGGTAGGAACGAACATAATGTTTATACTCCTACTTTACCTAAACATTGCTCCTGCACCTGGACTATAATTAGATCCGTGCTTCTTAGTTTACTGAATTAAAAAGCTTAATCCTCAATCTAAAAAATATTTTACAATTTAAGTGCAGAGATATTGTAAATACTTACTATAACTAAAATTTGACAAGTAAAATTAAACTCTATGTCTCAAGTTACAAGTTGTTTTAAAGTCAAAAATATTCACTTTCCTCTTGCATATTGGCATGCCAGTAGTTACCAAGGGTTTCAGGTGAAGTCCTTCCTTAATAGATAAATTACAAATGTTGATTTATTAAGACCGTAATATTTTAGCCAGAGAGGCCACGATGCTAAATGTGGATTTACTCGAGCGTCGTTGGGACCTATTGGATTTTAAAAATTAACTAAATGGTAGAAACATGGTCCATTTATATTTACACATAAAAAAAGAAAATCTAACAAAAACAGTAAAACAGTGAATTGTTATGCAGGCCACTTGGAAATGGAGTTAATAAAAAATTGTTACTTATTTGCTTAAAATTACATACCAACAACATCTCAAGGATGTGGAATCTCAGCCAGGCGTGTTTTTCCGTGAATGTGCTAGTAAACAGCTTAGTATTCAGCCGGGGAATATTTTCGCACTACATGAGGTACAACCGTCTTGTTGGCTATGAGTCAAAAGCTAAGGCTTATTCTGAACTTATTAACATTTCAACAACTGTCTAAAGAATGCGAAATTTTA
Organism: Epiblema foenella; assembly: GCA_963556455.1. Taxonomy (NCBI): domain Eukaryota; kingdom Metazoa; phylum Arthropoda; class Insecta; order Lepidoptera; family Tortricidae; genus Epiblema; species Epiblema foenella. The sequence goes on from OY747102.1 coordinate 16,483,482, forward strand.
AGCCAGTCTTAGATAAAAACAATTTTCTCTTTGCATAATGTACTGTCTAATCGACGACATTAAATGAATAAGTTTTTATAACTTTTTCTACTCCTGTACCTTTTTTCGCGACTTACGCAATCATGAACACTAATATAAATACATACTTTATTTATTCTGTAAAAAATCTATCTAGTCTATTTCCCAAAAACACACTCCTTACCCTACTTAAATGAAAAATTAAAGCAGATTTGGGTGCCACAGACTACATACCACAGAATACTATGTTTAGTAGTCATTTTTTGGTGCGTTCAAGTGAAACTTTTATGATTAAAATCAGTGCTGCCAACTTAACGCAACTTTACTATATTTTTTATGTATTAATTAATGCATAATATATTATTTACCAATAAATACATACATTTATCGTCTTTTTTGTGTTGTTTAACATGTTTTATCTATTTTCGGATATATTTATGAAAACGAAACAGTTAAGATTCGATCCGGATTTGAATTTAGTTTAGGTCGGATGCAAAGTCTAGCAAATTAAAAAAAAAAACCATAAACAAAGTGTTATCTTTTTGATTTCCTACCAAATTCCTAATTGAAAAGAAAAACATTCAAGCTGATAAATGATTATATTACTTACGATTTTTTTTGTGTTCAGATAGAAAATGTGTAGATACGTTGATTCGTTTAAAAATCCACAAAGATGTTATATAGCATTACTGAAGAAATTGCGTAGGTAAGTCGCATAATTACTAAGGGAAAATATAGCGCATGAAAAGTCTGAAAAATAGGTACTTACTTTTTATTTGAAATGAGTCGTAGAAAAAGTATTATATGCAACGGTGTATAACTGGTATAAAAAGGCTCATGGTGTCTTTACTTGCGATGTTCGCCAAGGCTCACATCGCAACCCACACCACTCGCCTTTTTATACCCTTCTTATACACCAGTTGCATAATATACTATTAACAATAACATGAATTATAAAAAAAAACAGAATTAAGTGCGTTTACACCCGATTAGAACCAGGCGTTTGAAATGTGTAATACGTAATAATATGTGTGTGTGTAATACGTGTCATTCGTATAACTACGGTTTGGTAAAAAGACGAAAAGGAAATGTAAGCTTTTATATATAGGTAAAAAGGTCTTCCAAGAATATTTTCGCAAAGACGTCAACCTCACCTTTAGACTTTTAAGGAGCTACCAGTACTTAAAGTAACACACATCAAAGACGTGAACATATTTATGCTATTCAACAAGCCACCAAATTAATGTTGTAATGAAAGTAACAGATTTTTACTTATGTTCTAGAAGTATGGCTTAATTCAATTAAAATATTTATTTTTATATGAGTAATGTATCATTTATTTAATATCAACGGTTAATGCTTTGAAATGTAGCATAATAACGTTTACTCTCTCACTTTTTTCCTGGAAGTAAAATTAATTTGGACAAGGCATGCCAAAGATGTGGAATTTCAGACACTTGATTTGAGCTGTGGGAAACACAACTGGCTTTTTAAACACGGTTGTAAGCGAGTTCGGAGAGCGTGTTTTCGATGCTCAATACAACAGCGAAGCACGCAGTGTGGTTAATCAGAAGGGAGAATTGAGAGCTTCTCGCTGGGCGCGAGCCGAAGCCTAACCTAGGCTAACCGCGTCGTGACCATTCGCTCCGCCCCTCGCCCCGCGGCACTACGCAAGGCTAGCAAGCACTGTCTTTTACCAATTGCGCTTGCAGGATAAACTTTTAGACTATGTTAAAGAAGAATGGAAATCTATTACATACTTGCTATTTTACTCCGTGAAAAAGAAGCCGTCGATATAAACGTTCGACGGTTCGGTTAGAAGTAGATATAACTATAATTTTCCCACACAATCATGAGATAATATCTACCTTACGCACATTTGGTTTTTTTTAGTAGTTAATCACAATCACCCTCCTGTTGTCTATGTCGAGTGCATGCGACGCCTTGCTTGTCGCTAAGCGGCGCGCGCGCCGACTCTTTCAAACCTTCACGTCACTATTGAGTTACATATCGAAAGTACGTATCTCATTACTACATACGAGTATATACTTAAACCTTCCTTCGCTGAACCGGTTATCAGAGTACCTCACCTTCCCTTCCCTTTATTCAATTACAGTAGTACTAAGGTCAGACCTATTGAAGCGGTATCTGAACAGATCAATATACAATACGTAACGTGACCAAAGGCAACTATTACTACTAGTAGTAGTAGTAAACACTTTGTTGCACAAATCAAATACATAGTCTAAAACAAACTTAATAAGTAATAGATATTTGTACAAAGTGAACTTATTATTACTACTCATTATTAACATCGTCATTCTGAATAGGTATTTCCCGCCGCTGGGCACAGGCCTCCTCTTATGGATGAGAGGGTACGAATGTTTGACTATGTTTCAAATTACCCGTTTACCCGGGGCCTACCCGATTTGCCCAAACGTGCCTACCCACTTTAGGCCTAGACCTTTTGTTTTTATTTTATTTTATAAAAATTTAATAAACCATGTTCATAATTGATATTTTATTTTCAAGTTAAATAAACTTCCTGTCTAAAAACTTAAAAAATATTACTCTACAGCACTCAGTTTGTGACTTTTTAGAGTTTGTCCTTAGCGTACCCGCTTTGGGCACACTTCCCCTAACTTTTAAGTAAGCATAATAAAATAAAAATATGGGGTGATAAAATACATAATTATAAATGGCATATCGGTAAGAAAATACGAATGTTATCCGTATCGCATCTAGAAACTAATAGGAAAACTTAGCAGCCAAGTTTTTATCTCCGTTCCATCTGTCCGAACAATTGTTTCTGCTCCATCGTTCCAGAGGGCCTACTCCGAACTTCGAAATCCAAACTTCGTATCGTGCCGTCCCTTTCACTCTCGTGTTATACACCATATGAGTGAAAGGGACGGCACGATACGAAGTTCGTATTTCGAAGTTCAGAATAGGCCCAGAGCGCTGGAAATATCGCCGGAAAGAGGAAAAGGCAAATCAAATCAAAATTGCTGCCAGAAGAGCCATCTATCATGAAGATATTGCGAAAGTTTGATGGACACATATTGCATCCGTTGAGATCACAGCTGACTGCCTGCACAAGTATCTGTAACACTTGGTGGATTTATTAATGAATGCCATGTATATACTGCGAGCTTTCATTTACACCGTTTACCCATTATATCCCAAGTCATTATCTAATACTAGATAACTCAAGTTTTTATGAAGAATAGTGCTAATTTATAAATTATACTATAGTATTAAGCGAATAAGGTCGCCAGAGTTGCCGAGGATGCGGAACGAGGGACCTGCATTTTGTCTCTAGCTGTTACATAGAATCTGATAATACGACGAATCCTGAAATCGACATGCGCAGCGACAGTGCGCATGTGTTTGTGTCGTTATAGAACCCGCATGCGAGGAGCTCAAAGGAGCGCTTATTTTGCCCTAAACATGGTTAATGCAACATGTATCACTGTTCAAACACGTATATATAGAAAGTTTAAGCATAGCTACGTAGTTGAAAACGCAAGCGCAGCGATCGCGAAATTTTTCGAATATTATGATGCAAGTGCGGAAAACACTTCATACGATTTGGTTCCCGGTTATAAAGCCATAACACATGTAAATGATAACGCGAGCACAGCGAGCGCGAAATTTTTGTGTCATTTTTGTGGTTTCTTGGGGTGCCTATTACGAAAATGACATGCGTTATCAAATCCAAGATGGCGGACATTTATTTTTCTTAAAAAACGATATGGGTGTCATCTTTGTTGTTCCTCGGGGTGCCGATTACGAAAATAACATCCATTTTCGAATCCAAAAACGCGGACATTTATTTTTCTCAAAAATCGATATGGGTGTCATCGTCGAGGTTCCTCGGGGTGCCGATTACTAAAATGACATCCAATTTGAAATTCAAGACAGCGGATATTTATTTTTCATAAAAATCGATATGGATGTCATCTTTGTGGTTCCTCGAGGTGCCGATTATGAAAATGACATCCATTTTCAAATTCAAGATGGCAGACGTTTATTTTTCTTTTGATTAATTTTTCACAGAAGAGAAAGACAACTGACAGAAAAACATAGACTTCATTTATATCTTTGTTACCATCTAAAATCTACACGGACGAAGTCATGGGCGACCGCTAGTAATGTATAAAAATAACATTGTTTAAAAATATTTTAAGTTATAGTACAATATATTAGAATAATCCAAGAATTGAATATATGTGTTAGGTAAAATGATTTTAAATTCATTCGATGTAAATTGATTATTAATGTTGAAGTATTATGTAGCTGCATATAATAATAAGTATTTTGCTATATATACCCTATGAAACACTGTACTGTACTGTATAGTTTGCATGGTTGCAATTCATGAAATATGAACGTCAATGGGTTGCGGACGAAGAGGGTCAGGTTGCTGTCGTCCTTATAGGTAAACGGCAATCCTATAACAAAATGCTCTCGTACTTTGGAAGGCACGTTAATCTGAGTTTCTTGACACCTTGGAAAAGTCTAGTTGCTCAAGAAAGGTCTTGTAACAATAGGAAAGGTGCTTATCACTCCTGATTAAAAGTGAGCGACAGATATAAAAGTAGATTTTGGTCACTAATTAATCTTACGTAGCTTTAAGTTGAATAAAAAGAGAAACAGCAAAATGACTTCGTTAAAATAAAAAGTAACGAGATGAATAAAATGTTATTGACGCTGTCGAAGCGAGGGTCCGGGAGGCTAAGGCAATGAGGTGAAGGGGCGGGACCGTTAGCGGCCTCGCGACACCGACCACAATCGAACATTAAACCTAGTACCTGGGAGAGCGAGCCTTGCTCGGTGTTTTCCTGGGATTGAGACCAAGCTGAATCGATTGATCGCCCCCAAATAGGCGGTTCTCATAGCAAATTTCATCGTAATCGTTAGTGCCGTGTCCGAGATCCGCGTCATAAATATATAAAAAAATATATGTAAGTAAATAAATAAGTATACAAGAATTGCTCGTTTAAAGATATTAGGTAGATTAAATATACCTACCGACCTCGTTTTCGCATGAACTAATGCAGGCTTTGCCAATTTCTTAACGTACATACACCGTGGGCGTTAGTAAGCTGCAAGATTTAAACCAACGAGTTGCCCAAAAACCCATAATTTAAGAGATATTAATTGTTTAAAAAATCACAAGTTAAAAAATATCAATTCTAACACACCGTGACGTAGCCACCTACTACTTTTACACGCAGACGCCCTAACTGCATGGTTGTTAGCCAGTTTCACTTAATTAAGTTTCCTACAAAAAGGTTTCACGACCGAAAATTTGTCGTCATTTTTACCTTCACTGATAACTGGCTGATAGTTTGAAATTGATGTCACTAAAATGACAATGCTCGCTCTCTGTTTCTCAACTTGAGATTAATTAAACTCGCTCACTCTCTGAAGTAAAGGTTTGTTCACAACGAAGCGATCAATTAATATGATTTAATTTGTACTGAAATAGTAATTTAATTAAGAGACATAATTGGGTCCATGTTGATATAGCATTATTTACTCGTACTGTCGTCAGAAATAGGTTTAAATCTTTCGGGTTATTAACGCCCACGGTGTATAAACACAGGTGTACAATCCCAAAACTTTTTGAGCAGAGCACATGAAATTTAATTTCAGTACGCTTGTAGAATTTGCAGTCTAAAAACGGAGAAAATGTGACACTGCAGCGATAGGTCGTAAACCCATCGCCCACAACAGACTCAACCCGGTTCTCGTACTCGACAGTTCACCACACGTTCACGACTAGCACGGGAAAACGGATGTGGTGCTATTCTAAATTTTACACCAGGCAGGGATTCAAATGACTCAATTGAGTGTAGAATTCATGTTAGTAGTAAAATTTGACTTAACAAAGGAGTTCCTCAATATTCCAAAGTAACTATACCAATAAGATTACTTGAATAATGGTCTAATTTGAGCTACTATTTATAAAATATCTATACTATTATTATGAAGAGATAAAGTTTGTGAGTTGGATGGTAGCTTTGAGAATGTATTGCTTTGATTACCCCTACCTATGTAGGTAGGGGTAATCACTGCAACTACTCATCCAATAAAAAGCAACTTATACCTATCAGTTTATAGAATGGGCTATATTTATAACCGTTAATACACATTACCTACTTATCTAAATATCTTGTCGGAACTAGGTTCGCCATGAGCAGCCTTACTGAATACCACACATTATGCGCCCTTACGTGTTCTAACGGATAGCTTTACTTCTACCGAGATCGATATTATGAAGACAAGGATTGACCGCTATTAGACCAATATATGTACATACATCAATATCCATATTTAACCAGCTTCAAATAAAATACAACAGATATAGAATGCTAAAATTACACTTCCTATTCGCTTTGCCATCGTGTAAAAAAGGAGGACGTTATCAAATGTCGGAACGGAAGGTAGATTAAAAAAAAATACTACTATCATAAACAACGTATGTATGCATTACTTCCGAACTTGTATTAAAATATACCTACTATTATTTGACTCAGTTTAAAGAAGGTATTATCAATCTAGGACTTTATTTAGTGTTTATTCAAGGAATACATTCTTAATGGAGACAATTTTGGTTCAATGTAAGTACTTACGAGTATACCTACCTAGTTATACTATTTGAAGCACCAAAGTGCAGAAAATCTGTGGGGTGGGACTAAAACGTAACTTTTGAATAATGTTTAAGATATACAACTAATACCCATAACTTATACCTGCAAATGGCTGAATTAGAATGGCCCAATTAGTAATTTGTATAAGTGGATCCATATTTTAAACATTCAGTTTCGCGCCTCTCAGAAAGTTAATAAGTAATGAGTTGAGAAACTTATAGCCACGCTCATAACTACCTCTAACCTCGTTTTCATTTTAAAAGGCTCTAATGGTTTTCAATTAATATAATACTGACAGTGACATTTCGGAGCTTGAGAATACGGCCACCACTTAACAGCACTACAATATTCAACGGACGCAAATAGGTGCAAACATTTTCATTTCGGTAGGCGTAAATAGTTCATTACCTACCTATCAGGAGAGAAACGACGGACAGGCGTGCGAATAAGGTCGTCCCACTATTGTCGCTGCATCACTAGTAGATGTTTCCACGTATGTGCACTTATGTGGCACATAGCACAATGTGCAAGATCAAGGCGCGCACCGCGGTCGCCGTTTCCGCTTCTCGTGCGAGGAATTCCGCAGGCACGTGAAAATTGTTTCGATATTTTTTAATTACTTTAATGAAATAATGAAAGGAACCTTTGCCTACTCCCGCATTTCTTTTGATTATTTCAGTGGACATCCGTTATTCAATTCGGTTAACAAGGCACTATTTTATACCCGCGCTTTAAAATGACTTACTTTCATGTTTAGGGATCATACAGGTTCCCGAGGCCAAAATGGGAAAAGCGGAATTCTTATAGTTTTGTCATTCTTCCATCAGTCCGTATGACACCAGGCATCTAATTACTCAGAAACATAACCAATCAATTTATAAATACATATGCACACGTTTAGCGGCGACATGTTGACAGAAAGGTTTATGTAAGCAAGAATGAAAAAAAAATCGTGCATATACAATTATATATCAATGAAACCGGTTGAAAAATCGAATGTCAATATATAAGAACATTTGATTATTACACACACAATGATAGTGGTGAATATTTTCATGTGCGAATTAGACTCGCATTTAGCCGATTTTCTTTTACCATGGTACCTACCTACCCAAAATTTCAGAATACTTGCTAGATACGCTGAGATACGCTGCTAACAGATCGACAGCCCTGGTACCAAACCCTAAAAACGTGGCTCAGCGCCCCGAATTAGCCCAGCAGCTATAGACACTTAAGGTTGAACCGACTATGAATACTAATTACGCGGGGAGAATTTTGCAACGTAGTGTTTATGTCCATCTAGTACACGTGACAAATAATTACCCGCTACCTACCAGCGTAGAAGAAAAAGCAGCGCGTGGTATCGGGGATTCAACCGTAAATTATAGTAAGTGGATACATCTTACTTTGCCCACCTATTTATTTTCGTCACTAAATAGAATAACCATGAATCCTACTAATTCCTACTAATATTATAAATTCGAAAGTTTAGATTTTTGGATGTTTAGTTGTTTAGATGTCTGTTACTGTTACTCAATCACTCAAAAATGGCTGAACAGATTACCTATGATGAAACTAGGCATGCAACGTGTACTTACAACTTTGTTGCAATTTATTCTTTTTCGCTATATATTGCCAGTATCGACGTCTATCTTATTGTTTTTAAGTCAAGCGCCACCTATTTCTACGAATAATTACCTATACTCCGACCCAAAGATAATATAATCACCTCCTACCTACATATAATCACAATAGTCATCTCTTACAAGCTGCCAACAAAGACTTCAAAACTAAAGACCATAAGACAATCACGTATTTTACGAGCATAGCGATTAAAAGCTTTCGTCTTGGCGTTTACCGATGTAAACATTATTAGACAGAGCACTTTAATTATTTCATTAACTATCTAAAGACCATCGATAGCAGCTCCATAAACGTGGGTGTTAAATTATTATATCGTGCTAAGCCTAGCAGAAAGGGAACCTCGTAGTAAAATCGGCGTGATCGATGTAGGCGATTACCATCACACCTGAGAGAAAGTATGACAAGGTATACACATAAATTTAATAACAGTATTAGATCTATTGGATTGCAGAGACGGAGCAGCCTCTGGGTTGCAGGGCCGATACGGCGAGAGTACCGTTAGTGGCGCGAGTGGCCGCCGGCCACCGCAGCTATACTGTTTACAATACCTCAACTCATCTCGGATACCTAACATAAGTCGATCTCAAGAAACGTAACAACTATTCGTAATTGGAGGCCAAACATACACTGGATCACGCCAAGCAAGATTTTGACAGGCGTTGTGAACACCAGCCCAGCAGCGAGCGATCAACACGAGAGACGACCTAACCTACTTCACATCACATGTTGCACTAATCATATCAAATCAAAGCTCAACCTACTAAACGCAAGTAAACATCTGCTAAATGTCATATAGATTAGGATCATTATTCGTCTTTATGTAGACTAAATTCTATTTGATGTAGATGTAGGTGTGAGTGAATCTAAGCAATTCGGAACTAAATAACTTAGTAATAAGGGTCAAAATTGTTCATAGGTTATCACAGTCGATCGTACACGATATTATAAACTTGAAGTTACGTAGGCAGTTTTATTTAAACGCTATCGCAGTTACTATCTCACAACAGCCGAAAGGTCATTGGAACTGTAACATGTAATTGAATCTGAGATCTTACCTATTTAATCTGCAATGAAGTGTTATTTATTATTATACCTAGGTACCTACGTACAATACACTTACCGAAGTTAACTATGACCAGTCACTATTCCATAACTATCCTATTCTATTATTCAATTCTATTATTGTCCGCAAAAGCCAACTTTTGCGGACAATAACCTGACTGACAACGTACTGGCTATACATACAGTCTATGAACATGACAGCACTTAACGAAATGCAACCAGATAGACGCCAAAGCCTTTGTCAAAGGAGCACGACTAATCAGCTTTACACGAACGCTCATAAAATATGCCGCTAATACCTACAAAGATGGCCCGTTACAGACTATATGTATGACTCGACTCGAACATCGATGTGACGTCGACTTGTCAGCGGTGACTTGCACATTGATGCAAAACAAAACAGCGCACTAATAGATTACATGCAACTAACTACCACGCCCCGCCGCATTCTGGGACAAGTCAACATTGTACACACTAACTGTCAATTACACTCTGTACCTATCCATTACCAGAAGATCAATCGAAAGCACTGAAAGTCCGTATCATAATGCCCCCTATTCGTTATTGGTCATGTTTTCTCTCGGATATGTGGGTCGAGTCGTGAACGTTACTGCTTTGATTATATCGAAGAGAACATTGTTTATAGCAATGTTGTTTTGGACCTGAATTAGGATGAAAACAATTACGATGATGCACATAAAAAGTACTCAGCTAAAACAGTACTTGACGTTAATGAGAAATCAGATAATGTTCGCTGCTTTACGCAATGCAATTACTTTGTATGCTTGACCTTTAAACAATTAATATCTTTGTTAAACAAACTTATAATACGATAAGTAATACGAGTATTTTACGTAACGAAGATCTTCCAAGGTATATATTGGTATGCAAGTTGCGAAATAGGGAAAACGAATATCAATTTCTCTTTCTAATCTACTTTTCAGCGATACAAATTTATTATTTTTAAGCTATGTGCAACAGATTTCAGATTTGATCATCTATCTCACTTTAGCGTAGTTCGCGCAGAAAGAAACTTAAATTGGCATCTCACTCGAGTTATGGTTTTGTTTGACCCAGTAGTTGCACTAATCGTCAAAATTTTGCCTACTAGCCGAACGGGGAACTTGAATTACGATTACATCGAGAAATTATATACTATAAGTAATCCAATAATTGTAGCCATTACAAGATTGGAAGATATATTCTGAAATCATTATATTATAAGCGAAATATTTTAATTAAAAGTTACGTAAATTGGAACGTAATTTAAAACGCGCAGTGGCAGCACTTCATCAGTCATTAAAGGGACGAACTTCAGTTGAAAACATGGAAGAATATCTATAATATGGAAAATTGTTCATTGCGAATGATTTATTATGTTAGAAAAAACTGAAAATATATTATTTCTGTGATGCAAATAATATTTATGTGCCATAAAAAGTTTGACGTCTATGCAGGGAGGTAAATTTCAATTTCGGTAATTGATTTGAATTATATAAAATATTTGTGAATATTTTAACTTTTCGTGTTTAGTATCTTTACGCAATTCTTAAATCTTTAAGATTGACTAGACCAATGAAATAATGCAAGTTCCCCATTACTTGGTATATAATTCTGAGCAATCTTTGCATAGGTATTTGCTTGACCCAGTGCGAACGCTGCGCGAATTTTAACAGCTCTACTTGAGTAAATGTAATTGAACAACTGTGATGAATCAACCAACCTAACCTAATCTAACCTAACATTCGCTTTTCTAAGTCATTACAATTAAATTATGAAATTTTCTAAACATCCCTGCTGCATATTTTGCTTGCTAATCTCTCAAACATAGTATCAGTATTATTATGAATGTAATGTGAAGTCATTACAAATTTATTGTATACCGGTTAGTAGGAAACTATACATCGTCACATCATTTGCAAACTGAATACTAAAAAACCAGTCAAGTGCGAGTCGGACTCGCGCGTAGGGTTCCGTATACAGATGTGTAACGGTTCCAACCCTATTCAGGAAAATCTCAACAACATGGTTTAAAAAATGAACGCCATGGGTACAACGCCATCTATCGGCGACTTTTTTTACACCTACTGAACAACTTAGTATCTATGGTGGGTTTTCAAGAATAATTCTTTATCACGTGACACGATTTAAATTTTCTTTTTGCTTTATGTGAAAGAAGGTACTTTCAGTATAATCGCGTAGGAATTCATAAAACAAAAATACATACAAAGGTGATTAAATTACAAACTTAGTATAAAAAAAAAGAATAACTAGATAGCGTTACATTTTTCCTGTAAAATATACATTGATTCCAATGTTATGTAATAATTTCATATTTTTTCCGTGGTAAACTTCGTAGATAAGGGGGGGAACGGTATTTTTTTTACATTTGTCCTCATAAAACAAAAAAGACTCAACTTAAAAAAAAATGTTTCAGAATGTGCAACTGAAGCCCTTTCATATGACACCCTACTGGACATAGTCACTAGACTTTCAAATTTTAAACCAACTATTATCTGTCATTTTTACAGAAAATTAAAAAAAAAAATTATAAAAAAAAAGTCATGTTCTATGTATCTAGGTTCGCCTTTTTTATAACTGTTCCAAATTTCAAATCGATAACATAAATAGTTCTTGAGATATTTAGCGATATGACAGACAGACAGACAGACAAACAAACAGACAGACAAAGTAAAACCATTAGGGTTCCTTTTTTACCATTTTGGTACGGAACCCTAAAAATATCTGAACATGGCTTCTTGTCTAGGGCTTAATACGTGTTGAGATGTTTTTAAAAGTGTGATTATAATATGACGGACACTGTAAGAATAGACACGATAATAGAAAGGGAATGATATCCTTCGGTTATTTTAGAAGCCCCGCGACCGTGGTTTACGGCGGGCATGTATATGGTTTTATTAGAATAGGTATTTTTTAGGGTTCCGTACCTCAAAAGGAAAAAAACAGAACCCTTATAGGATCACTTTGTTGTCCGTTTGTCTGTCTGTCTGTCTGTCAAGATCTCTGGATCGCGTAGAGGTATCGAGTTGAAATTAAAACCTTAGGCTTAGAACTATAGTCCCTTGAAGCTGTGAAAAAACCAAACTTCTAAGTGAACGTAAATAAATATACGGCCGCCACAAAAAACCTTTAACATATTTCGACACTCACAAGGGAATCAAAATTTATAGGGTACTTCCCGTTGACCTAGAACTAATGAAATTTGTCAAGTAATATCGTCATACACTACAAGTACGGGCAAAAATCTGAAAACTATACATTTGTAATGAAATCATACAAAATATCCTACTTAATATTATACACACGAAAGTTAGGATGTTTGGATCTTTGGATGTTTGTTACTCAACTACGAAGTATCTACCTAGGGAGGCACATCATGCACCCAGAGGAGATACAACAGATTGCGACCGAAAGAATCTGGAAATTCCTGGTTGCAACGGGTATAAGCAAAGAATTTTAAGGGGGCATAACCAGACCAGGGTTATGCAGATATTTACAATGCCTGCTGACGTACGGAAAATTCGTCTCAGAAGAACCAGTATAAGGCTGACCTCCAAAGATGCAAATAGTTGTCACGAATTCCATGGTCAAGATATAATAAGGACATATGGTGAGGCGACTCTATATGGACAGTTCTCAATAACACGATATTGACCAGCATTGACGTGTCATTTTACACCGATGACATAAGGTGAACTTGAAGCTAATGAACATATTTTACACAATTTACTACTTTGAGTCTTATAGTGACTAAGCAAAAGAAGGTTTTCGCATTATTTAGTTTTTATTTTTACAATCGTAGTTGCAAATTGAGTGATTTTGCCTCTACTTTGGTATTACAATAGTGAAATAATCTCCACTTATGTCAATCAAAATCAAAGAATTTCAGCTCCTAACGTTCTAGGAATCGTCTAGCAATTACTTGCATAACCGCATGAAAAAAAAAGATTAGAGTAACTTAATATACTGACCCATACATAGCCTCTTAAGCGCTTGCGATATCAATATAAGCCAAAACATGCTGATCCATCGAGCCGTAATAATTTTAATGTTTAAAATAGGAGATTAAATAGATTGCGCTTTGATATCTGCCTACCTTAGTTGTTAAGAACCGGGGTCAAGTAAAATGTAGGGGGTTGTTAGAATGCTTTGTGTGACTTTCAACCACAATAATAACTTGTGAAGTTGTGACTTTAAATTCTATTATTTCTAAAATTTTGGTAATCCTTGACATGTTTTTAGTTTAAAATAATCGATACTTAAGTATTTCATTGGCTATCAGAAAAAGGATGTTTTTACCATGAATATACAAGTTTTTTTTTAATAATTACAAATTAGCTCTAGTATAACTCCCTTCACGGAAAAGGTAGAGTTACTAAATATGAGTTTGTAATAACATTTGCATATATTTTTGTTTTGTAAACTCGATTCATGTGCTAAAGAATTACTACGTTATTCAGGCTCTCAAGTTAATAATAGGAATAATATATATGTATACATATTTACCTGAATTATTAGGGGTCGGGCACGGAACCCTGGGTGCGCGAGTCAGACTCGCGCTTGACCGGTTTTTATTTACTTTTGTCCCAACTTTGTCCTTTGCTCCTTTATAACGTAGGGTCATAGGTGTAGGGCAAGAACATCGTCTTGAACGAAATGAATAAAATAGAAATAATCATAAATTTATTGAGGTAAATGAATGCATTTAACTGTACGTCATTAAGTCCCGTTTAGTAAAAATAATGTAGGACACTGTGCATTACCGACTATCCATATAATTATGGCGAGCCGCTACATTCCCCTACTCTTAAATTTAAAAGCCAGAAATGCAACGAAGTGTATTCAATTGCAATTTGAATAAGTAACACCATTGGGAGTAGAACTAAGCCAAAGTTATAAATGTACAGTTATTCGGCTGGTCTGTGGGTGTAACACAGTAGCAATTAGAAATGCCGGTGCCGCATTCTGTATTTGGCTACCGATTTACTATTCTGTGCAGCGAAATTTTACCTAAGTAGGTACTTCTTTGCGGCAGCCGGTACGAGTATAAAGTTTATACTAGAAGGTAAATATTTAGGTTTATAGTATAAACCTAAATATTAAATAAATATTTAGGTTTATAGTATAAACCGAAATATTAAATAAATATTTAGGTTTATAGTATAAACCGAAATATTTACCTTCTTATAAACAAGGCACATCTTGTAACTGGATACTTGACAGTTTGACTTTTAAAATAATGTGCTACTGTGTGGAACTGTGGAAGTTTGAAGTATGCCTGTTCTGAATATTTTGGACTACATTTAACCCTTTCAGGTACTATTCTTTACAAATCTAAATGCAAATATATCAGTATAAATATTACTCTATGTATAGTTTATAATTTAATTAATCGAGTATGAAATAACCGGCCATGCTGCATATCGGGCAATGTACCCTACATTGTCTCCATAGCTCTCCTGCCGTTACATTAACGGACTTAAAAATTCGCAAACTTATATCACTATATAGTATAAAACAAAGTCGCTTTCTCTGTCCCTATGTCCTTATATCCCTATATATCCCTATGTATGCTTAAATCTTTAAAACTACGCAACGGATTTTGATGCGGTTTTTTTTAATAGATAGAGTGACTCAAGGGGAAGGTGTATATGTATAATACATGCATCAGCATTGCACCCGTGCGAAGCCGGGGTGGGTCGCTAGTTTTACTATATTTTTGACACAACTAACAAACATTATCGAAGTAATCAATGGAAGTTGTACGAAATTTTACTTTTTCAAGTTCATCTCTTAGTTTCGGATATTACGCGTCTATTATTACAAGTCTACTTAATTTTGAAATTTTTTTTTAATACATTATATATACTAATTCCTACCATTTTTTTTTCACATGTCCAGTAGCCACCGTTTAGCTGATAACAGAGGGACACTTGACTTGATAAATTATTATTTTTAAGTTTAATTTCACGCAAATGTATTATTGAATAATAAATAGAAAATTCAAAATATTCTATCTAACGATGATAGAGTTTGCAAAAAATTATATTGCATCCCCACTTTACATGTACACCTAGAAAATTGCTTTCAAATTGTATTCTTCCTATTTAGTTATTTTGTCGGCGTGATTGATATCATGCTCAGCTTTTTAGTACTAACGGTTACTGAGCTAAACCACAGACGGACGGAAATGGCGAAATTTTAATATAATGTAAAATTGTAATACATGTCCTTGTTTACTATGAAACCCAGAAATATGAAATAAAAGAATACTTACTGCAATATTTAGTATCATTGTCATTTATTAAATACTGATTATTAAGGAAACATTTTATGCCATTGGTATTTTAGATAGAGTCACTGTCAGGTATATCGGAGAGAACTAGGAGTTCACAAATATCTGAACACGAATCTATTACCAAGGCATTAGAGTGTACACTGCACGTGCACGTTAAGATAATTTTGAGCCTGAAGAGTACCTACAGATACATTGGATGGCTACTGTACAATATTCTTAATTGACCGGGTGAAACGAAGTTCTCTGCTTCAGCTTCGACATAAATGCTTTCGTATGTCCAGATTCCGGATTTCCGTTTGTTCTCGTCTACAGGTTGCAATTCTCAACCGATTCTCGTGAAATTTCGTGATAGTTATATAGAATTTCTTGTCGAGACGGTTTTTGGAAATTTCCAAAAACAATGATTTTGTCAGTTTCTGCGGGCGAATCTCGGTTTGTTCTCCTCTACAGGTCGCATTTCTCAACCGATTCTCGTGAAATTTTGTGAGCAGCAGGCGAATCACGTAACTTTATGTACTAACGGTAGATAGATTTTACTGTCAATTTTGAAGTATGAATGTATGAGCTGACAGTTAAAATTTGACATTAAAATCTATCTAACGATAGTAAAAAAGTTACGTGATTACCCCGCAGGTCCGGTAATTATATAGATTTTTTTTGTTGAGTCACTTTTTGGAAATTTTCAAAAACAATTTTTATTTCAAAAATTTTGTAAGTTTCTGCGTCCGAATTTCGGTTTCTTGTCCTCTACAGGTCGCATTTCTCAACCGCTTCTCGTGAAATTTTGTTAGCAGGTTCGATATTCATAATTGATCTTTTTTATAATATCAGATTTTGGAAACGATAAAAAACTCACTCACGAGGTCTACAACTCACAGAGCCACTAGTTTTACCCTTTATAGGATCATTTAATTACGTCACATTTAAAAGCGCAGTATGATTTAAAACGTTAGTAATATTAATGACTTTGAAACTGGCAATTCACTAGAAAGCTTATAACGCCTGTGACTGATTGTAGTTACGATAAGATTACTCATACCTAAATATAAATAATTATTATGATTATAGGTGAACCGGTGCTAAAATATAACACCAGTTTAATTTAAATTACTAGGTGTAGAATACCTGCGTGATGTCTGTGACAGGTTGTAAATAGTGTAGGTACCTACTAAACACCTGCACGGATACTTGCTAACGTAAATGTAAAAGTTATTATTGCTATTTAGTAATGTTAATGGAAGCCAACAACTTTGGTAGTTGTTACAAAGTGTTGTTCCGAAGATTTTTTTTACTTTCCCATTGACCTATGAACTTGAAAATATTTTTTTTATTCAAAATAGGTTTGCGCTTGACCACAAATCACCTGATGGTAAGCAATATTGTGGTCTAGGGTGGAACGCGCTTACCTAGTAAAAACCGATTCACGCTCGCCTTGAAGACCAAAAGGTTGTAGTTTACGGGAAACAATGATTCCGGCAAGGAGTTCCACAGCTTGGCGATTCTCACAATAAAGGTGGAAGCAAAACGCTCGTGCGAGTTTTCGGAATAGCCACCGTAAAACGATGGCGCCTTACCGTATTCCTACTCGTCCGATGGTAGAAAGCGGCGGGAGGAATTATGTTGTGTTAGCGATAATGTTTATTATTACGTATAATTTACCAAAAACTACTAACGTATTGATAAATCAGATTTCTTTCTTTGAATTTTCCTTATTTTTCCTATAATACCAACTTAATTTAGCGGTTGGTTCGGAACCCTGAATGTGCGAAGTCTGACACGCACTTTGTTTACTTTTAGGTAGTTTTGATTTTATTCGTTATTAAATAATAACTGATTATAATATCCAATGATTGACAAGTGAGCATGAATCAGCTACGCGAGCGGTCAGTGAATGATCACAATTGACTTTCTATTTCATGCTCCAACCCGTGACCATTCCTAGTGCTCTTATTCTAAGCTTGTGAAAAACGCCTTACTTTCTCAGTACTCTGACTTTTAAATTCTAACTTTTAGATCCTGTCCCTCAGTATATTTAACATTCATTTATATTTGCGTACGTCATAAAATCACAATGATGTTTTTATTTATTTATTTGTGATGACTACTATGATGTTTAAATTAATTCAAACATTTAAAATAGCTTCTGGAGAACAGTATTAAATTTATTTTTCAATGACAACTAAGCACAATATGCTAAAAACAAATCATAAAATTGAAAAATAATTGTGGAATATAAGATTTAACCTTCCGCATACGAAGTGGGGTATTACGGACCCCAGACCAAATAAATCGGGAATAACTTTTTAAGTAACAGCGCTCTTAAGTTATAACCTTGAGTAGCTGCGCGGGCGACGTTGCCAGATCTACAGTACCCGTGAGTCAGTTTGGCGCGCGTGCGTTTAGAAGTTAGATGTGTTCCGGCGTCTCAGACCCCACCTTGTACGGGACGTCGTCAAAAATGTAAGTAGCTTTTGTGAGGTTTTTATTATTTTTTATGGATTTTACTCAGTAATTATAACATATGTGTTATTTATTTTTAGTGAAAATGACGCGCCAACTCCGCGATCAGGAAATTGAACGATGTTTAATGGAAAATAGTTCCGATTTAGAAGATAATGCAATTGAGCCGGAGAATGACTGCGAATCAGATCATTGTAGCATCGTGTCCGAACAGCCCTCTGTAGTAGACGCTGAGGAAGACGTAGCATATAATTTACGATCAAGAAGAGGTACTAGAGATCGTTCTCGAGGCATCAGTAGAGGTCGTTCTCGAACAAACAGGGGGTCTTCCAGAGGTCGACTTGTTGTGTTTGGAACATTGTTTATATGTGTGCGAAAATTGCGCAATTTCGCTAAAAAATGATTAAAAGAGCTTTATTATATTATATTCTAAGATAACGTTTATAATTACTGTTAAGGTTATGTCAAGATCTCATAAAAAATGTTGATTACTGAGAGAAGGTTTTTTTTACTAGTAAGAGAAGTACTACTTTTGGTTTAAAGTTAATTAATAAATATTATGTTCTTATAACTACTTTTTTAATTTATTCGTACAAGAATATATCCAAATATAAGAAAATAAATGTTTAAATCGAAAATTATCACTCATTGGTTCACAATAACAGATTTAAGTGTGTGCAATTTTGACCCCACCTTGTATGGCACGTATATATTTTCCACCTGGTATGCGGAAGGTTAATAAAACAATGGGTTAACACTTGCG
Source organism: Epiblema foenella (assembly GCA_963556455.1). Lineage (NCBI taxonomy): Eukaryota > Metazoa > Arthropoda > Insecta > Lepidoptera > Tortricidae > Epiblema > Epiblema foenella. The sequence goes on from OY747102.1 coordinate 16,502,407, forward strand.
TAATAAACAAATGATGATTTATTTTTATTATTATAGGTACATATTTAATTATAATTGGCCATTTCGCCATCGTAAGTTAAAATAGAACTGGGGTAGACTTGGGGGGCATTTTCTTGTTATTTTACTCATAGTTTAATTATATTTTCACTTCTCATGCTCGAAAAGTGTGTCATATTAGACTTGTCAAGCGGGGCTAAAGTAGTACATTTAACCCCTAGGGAAAATATGAATACATATTTATGATTTACAAAATATTTGAATTTGACCAATCAAAATACTTCACCTATTAAATCCACCAATCACAAAATACTAATTTAACTCTTAAAAAAATATTTGGTATTGGGTATTAACCAACCAGAATACAGCTTTACTAAAATCGACCAATCTGGAAACATAATTAATTTTTCTAAAGAGTCTAAAGATTAAGTTTGTAGTAGTCCCTATTTCACAATAATTAAAAAAGTGGTTAAATCGTTCGAGCAACACTTTGAAGCGCTCAATGGAAGGTCAGTTAGCTTTTTTCGCGCGTGAATGTTGCGCGCGAACCGCAGTGTCTATGTTTTGTGTATCAAAGGAGTATAGAAAAAAAATCATGCTGCAAAAGTATATATCTTCGCCGTGGAATTTATTGTTAATTTTGGGTGGGTTAACCTTTGTTTATTTATTTTCTCGCAATCGAAGTGAAAAGTAGAGTGTATAACTCTGGTCTAAAAGCCATATTACCCCTCGAACTATTTTCTCGTGGTAATACCGCTCATTTTAGACCCTTGTCATACAATCTACTATTACATAGACTTACCCGCTATTGTAATTTTTGATAAGAAGTAGGTAGGTAGTTACGCATAGTGAATTTAGTATTGAACTTATAGGTACAAAAATCTCACTTGACGCGATATTAGCATTTTATTACGTAACAAAGGCATTTTGATAAAGGACTTGGCGCACTGCTCTGTGCCAAAGACACTTCCGATAATAAATTCGCCCCTTTTCTTGTATACCACCTGAACGCAATATTATTCAAAATCTGATCACTGAAATCATGCATGTTACATTTATTTATATGAAAAAAGACTTAGCGCGTAGACGTTATCGATATCGATAAATGTTGCCCAGAAGGCCTACTCCGAACTTCGAAATCCGAACTTCGTATCGTGCCGTCCCTTTCGCTCTCGTGTTATACACTATATGAGATCGAAAGTCGTATCTTTACGTATACTGAGATACGACTTTTTAAATTGACACAGCAGATTACTTTTGATTTTATATAAAAAATTAAAAAGGAAATAATAATAAAGAATCATGCTAGGGTTAATTTCATATGATCGGCCTACCTTAACCCCTTTTCGGAATAGCGCAGACCTGATTTTATGAAGGTACGAGTATGTATGTTTGATGTTAAAAAAATAGTTTTTAATTAAATTAGTATCATACCGTCTCTGAAATAAATCTTCAACCCGTATTTCAATCAATTCTGTCGAGCGAATCGAACATGACTCAATTTATATTGTGCTGACCTAAATTCCACAACCCTCGCTGACCCACTCAATCTGAGTTTAGAATTTGCTTATAATTAGGGCACTTCATCCGAAGTCTCTACTAATTATTCAAGTTCTACAGTAAGTACGTCCTTCTGTAATGTTTATTTACCTAAAAATATTCAAGTATACTTTGTTTTCTTCATATTTGTATTTTAAAATGACTAATATGAGTATACAGTAATTAAATATAAAAACATATTCCCAAATATTACAAAGTAAAATATCTACCAACGGATTTTTTACAACTGTATATAAGTAAGTACCCACGTTTAAACCACCACCTAGGCTTCAAATCGATTTATAGCAAAGTATAACAAATTGCTACATAAATATACCTAGTTCATAAATATACCTAGGTCGCGATGCATTTGCCGAGTAAGTTACGAAGGCGGCGGGTGCTCGGTGCCCGCGCCTTGCCACCGCCATTGTTGCTAGCTACTAGTTTGCATCAAAATAGAGAAAACTTTCCATGTACGTCAACGTTCCGAATAAAATATACTTGTCTTTCTTTCATGTTTTGTTCCAGTGCAACTAGCAAAAGTATTGTTTGCAAAAACAATGAAGAAAGAAAAATACTGTTGCAATCAATGACAATTACCGTTTATATATTTTCCCTACGGGCTAAAAGTACTGCTTTAGTCTAATATGACACATTTTTCGAGTATGAGTAGTGAATAAGTAGGTACGTCTTTTTTGCGCCCACAACAATGTTTAAATGTATAATAGCTAAACTACTATTTTTATTATATTAAATATAATATTTACCTAACAGTCATACAACAAAAATTGCATAATAAGACATTATCTGTAGAAATTTAATTTGTGGAAATATGAGCGGACGAAACATGCCAGCACACCCGATTATGAAATCAGCAGTGAATTTCGTATTATCCTCTAGCAGCCCACAATGCAAAACAAAACGAAACAAATGCAACTCAGTTAAATTTGTTTAAAAGATAAATTTAATTGAAGGAGGATTGATTATCTCCCCGCGAATAAATATTGTAAAATAAACAATTGCATTCTTTTGTTATGACTAGCTTTTACCCGCGGCTTCGCCCGCGTAATAAAAGTAATTTTTAACCGTCTACAAAAAAGGAGGTTCCCAGTTTGATCCGTATGTTTGTATGTATGTATGTAGATACGTATGGATGTCATTTCCGTAATCGGCACCCCGTGGAACCATAAAGACGACACCTATAATTTTTTTTAAGATAAATTAATTTCCGCCATCTTTGATCTGAAAATGAGTGTCATTTTCGTAATCGGCACCTCGAGGAACCTCGAAGATGACACCCATATTGATTTAAAAAAAAAAAAATATCCGCCATCTTTGATCTGAAAATGAGTGTCATTTTCGTAATCGGCACCACGAAGAACCTCGAAGACGACACCCATATCGATTTTTATAAAAATAAATATCCGCCATCTTTGATCTGAAAATGAGTGTCATTTTCGTAATCGGCACTCAGAGGAACCTCGAAAATGACACCCATATTGATTTTTAAGAAAAATAAATGTCCGCCATCTTGAATTGGAAAATGGATGTCATGTTTGTAATTTGCACCCCGAGGGGAACCTCGAAGATGACACCCATATTGATTTTTAAGAAAAATAAATGTCCGCCATCTTGAATTGGAAAATGGATGTCATTTTTGTAATTAAAAAAAAAATATATAAAAAAAAAAATATATTATTATTAATAATTTGCACCCCGAGGGGAACCTCGAAGATGACACCCATATTGATTTTTAAGAAAAATAAATGTCCGCCATCTTTAATTTGAAAATTAATGTCATTTTCGTAATCGGCACCCAGAGGAACCTCGAAAATGACACCCATATTGATTTTTAAGAAAAATAAATGTCCGCCATCTTGGATTTGAAAATTGATGTCATTTTTGTAATTTGCACCCCGAGGAACCTCGAAGATGACACCCATATTGATTTTTAAGAAAAATAAATGTCCGCCATCTTTAATTTGAAAATTAATGTCATTTTCGTAATCGGCACCCCGAGGAATCTCGAAAATGACACCCATATCGATTTTTAAGAAAAGGAAAAATTTGCTCCCCGCTCAAACTTGGAACCCTCTTTTCACCCCTTAAAGGGAGCAATTCCGAAAAACGCTGAAACATGTTTTGTTGTATTTAAACAAAGAGTCTATATACGAAGATATAAATCTCTCATTTCAAAAAAGATTTAGTCTCCGTACAAACTTGGAACCCCCTTTTCACCCCTTTAGTGGAGCAATTTAGAAAAACGCTGAAATACGCCATTAATATATTTAAACACAGACTCTAAATACAAAATTTCATGTCTCCTACTTTAATAAATACGGTTTTTCATACAAACTTTGGACCCCCGTTTCACCCCTTTAGGGGGTGAATTTTGAAAAATCCTTTCTTAGTGCACCCCTAGACTTTATAAAGAACCTACGTGCCAAATTTGGAATCTCTAGAACCAGCGGTTTGGGCTGTGCGTTGATATGTCAGTCAGTCAGTCAGTCAGTCAGTCAGTTTCTTCTTTTATATATTTAGATTCCTGGAATCCCAGGGACCGGTAGACGACGGGTTAGGCCTCTTGGTGGCTAGAGGTTAAGAATTTCGTTCACACTAATTTTGAAATTCGAAATCATGATACGGACAGTTTCTAAATAAACAAACTGGGAACTTTTTTATTTAGAATAAAGAGTTGTCGATTCGGAATAACGCAAAGTTGTCAAAACGAAGGTTAAGGCTAGGGACAGATTTGAGTGAAAATACCGTGAAAATTCAATTTTTGACTGTTTGTACAATATCGCAAACAGGAATTGTTGAGCCACTTGCCAATCTTCGCAACTTGGACGTATAACGCAAATCGGGACTGACACGTCAACGGGTAACATCGGTCATTCATTACACGGTTTAGCCGGATAATGATAATAGCATGTGGCTCAACAATCCCGGTTAGCGACTGTATATCGCTAATAAACCAGGCGCGGATCCAGGATTTAGTTCAGGGGGGGGCACTTTCGAACTTTCCGAAAATAAAACTGACTTTTGATAACTGTTTTTATTGTCAGAACATATTTCCTACGTCAGGACATAGGCAATTGCCAGCGTGACCACTTTTAGTAGTTTCCTACTTTTTTGGTAGTTTTGAGAGAAATTTTTAAAGCTTTTAGTAGGAGAAAATAAGTTAGTAGTTTTTAGTAGTTTATAGGAATCCACAATTGACTACTTAACGATTTTTGAAAATCTGTTTCAATATGTTAAAAATGTTGTAAATTTAACATTTCAGCTTTTAACAAAATATTTTTGTTTACTTATTCAATTCAATTCAATTATTTATTTCAGAAATAGGACCATAAAAATTTGTTAGTAAATACAATAATAATAAACTTATAACCTAAAGAGTGTTAGTAAATACCTAAACTAGAGGCAAGGCGTGCTAAAAACTATTAACTATTAAAGTTTTTTTTAAAACATGCATGGACGTCCAGCGGGCATACATAGGACTGTCCAAGCGATTTGCAAACACGCTCAAGATGCTGTTGGGGCTACCGCTTAAACGAGACACAAGGGAGGCGCATCTCTTCCTCATTATGGCCGCGAAGCCATCCGTCCGTGCTTCGGCAAACATACCGGTCGCGCTACACCATCGCGGCAGCCCCATCAACACCCGGAACGCGTTATTATATTGGACGCGAAGTTCGTTGAAATATTATGAAATCCATAATTTTAAAATTTCATTTAAATTTTCGCGCTATAACGCGATCCTGTGCTGTATGACGTCATACTGTTATAAATGAACTAACCTCTTCGCGTGACACTTCAAATATGGCGGTTGTCACTGATGCGTTTTCCAGTGTGGCAACCGCCTATATCAACTAAAACGGTTTTGTCAGCAGCTGTTTCTAGCACCATGGCGTCGTTTTGATCATTTTAGTCACAGATAAGAACAACTTATTAAAATCATATTTTTTAATTAAGTGATTTGCATTGCAATGCACTTAGTTATTTCGGCTCTAGGAATTATGAGCTACATTTAACAATACGTTTTACAATCATTAGTTGATGTACTGACAACCGACTGATTACACTCGATCATGTCCCACATATACGCGATCACCCTAGCTAGGCAGCTAGCATGATAGGATACCTATAATGACACGTTTTATGGCCAAAATGTACTAAATTTGCTAGCTAAAGTCTACTAGGCTTGACCCATACACTATTTTTAATTTTCTGTACGGCAACAATTTTACCTGAAGGCGCATCTCTCTGGGGTCGGTTACACAGTGATATTATCACGCGATACACTCATATCACAATATGTAGTGATCGTGTATTCATGAATATTAAAGCAAAATGCATGTATATTTCAATAACACGATAATATTAACACCCCAGTATTGTGATAATAATAACCGTGTAACTGACCCCTATGGGAGATCAAATCAATATTAGCAATACTGCAAGTTATAAGATTCATTTCATTTCATTTCATTTGTAGGATAGGGATATGATGACCTTGGTTGTCTCGCTCTATGTCGAGGCTTGTGGATGCGCCTTCACAAAGCTGTCACTATGCACGATTGAGTGTTTTACTGACATTTTCTCCCTTTCGCACAAACTAACTCACTAGCAAAGGACGAATGCTTGTTCCGTACTACGATATACATGATTTATACCCAAATAATTGCGATTTAAACACAATCAAGCTTGATTTAGTTAGTCTAGTAGTTTCTAGTAGATTATGAAATTCATTTGGTATTTTTTAGTAGTTTTCTGACCCCTCTTTTAGTAGGAACGCCGATTATAAAGTGGTCACGCTGGCAATTGCCCTCCCCTGACACAGGCTTCAGGGGGGGGGGGGCAATTTCCCCTGTTGCCCCCCCCCCCTGTATCCGCGCCTGTAATAAACACGTAGAATTAAAAAGTAACATAGCTCTAATCTAGCGACTATCACGATAATAACTAACAATTATATTCTATCGAGTCAGTCGCATTCTTTCTGAAATTCTAAGCAATCGCTTTCAAATCAGTGAACAGCAATTACAAACAATTGCTGTAATAAAAACATCTATGTTTTTCACAGTGCAATATTCAACAAAACACTATAGACACCCTATTTAGCTGGCTAAACGAGATGTACCGAAATATAAGAGGATGTGAATGATAAATTTCCCACACACAAAGCGGCAACCCCCTAATCCTGAACAGATTTGCATGATTTTTAGAAATGTTATAGACTAGTCTTTGACCCGAAGTAATACACAATTTTAAAGTTAATACCAGTTTTTGCATTTGGCGAAAGTAAACATTTCTAGAGATTGGCTTTACTCCGATACTCGGTAAACGGATAGTTTCAATTGCAAGCAGCAATTACTTCGCCCAAGGTGAAAAGCGGCTTTCCTATGCTTACCACTTTGCACCTAGCAGTTAAATAGAAATTTCACATACGTGCAATACGTACGTTGTACAGTCAAAGTCTAATATTGGGTCCGTAAAACTGACTCGAAATCAGAAATCAAATCATTTATTGTCAAATTGTGCCAGACTAATTATGTTTATTACACAACGACGGTGGCAAACATTCCATAAGGATCACAAGTTCATTGTCGACCCTTTATTGACTTGAGGATTCGTTGTGTTGACAGCTAGCTATACATAAACAGGTCCCTCTCAGATGCTGCTGCTCTGGCGACATTACTACTCTGGCGACCACCACCAGGAACACAACACCACATACCTAAAGAGTAACGAGAGTAAGTAAGTAATGGTGTTATTATGGCTGAGGTCTTCTGTAAGATGGAGGTACTTCCACTTCCTCTTTGGGCTGCTCCAAATATGAGCGAGCTGATATTCCGCTGAACCCTACCTCTCAGCGAATGGCTCCTGTCCATGTCCAATGGCAAGAGCCATTCGCCGACATAATAATATTGCTGAAGAATTAAAGTTTCGTTACATACTTACGAGAGGATTGATTCAATCCTTTTTTGCACTTGATTTCACCTAGTTTCAAACCCCCATAATAATGTTTATGCTTACGGCCGGGGAAAAAGTGCAAAAAAAAACAATATTAGGACCATCGAATCGAAGAACTACCGACCTGCAAACCCCTTTGCTCACAACAGTATGGATAATTAGTGGAAGTGAAGGGGAACAGCGGGTAGAGATTAGTTTATAGCCGCAAGCACTGTTTCCACGACAACGACTTGCTAATTATAACACCTAACTACTTGTCTCGCCCTTTAAACGGTTAAGTTTAATTAAGATTCCTCTTCCAATTAATTTATGAAGAATAGATTTAGAATTATACTATGAATTTTAAGGGCGAACGTCAGGTGGTTAGTGATACTTATGATTAAATTGACACAATTTTCGGTAACGGATTAGTTGATTTCACCTCGTGATGTGTGACACATTTTTCAGCATGAGTGAAGTTGTGCGAGTTTAGCGAGTGTTCTTGCCTTTCCTGGGGATATATACAAAAAGTTTTACAGCCGTTTGTGCCCAAATTTTGGTATAGAATATAATATTATTGGTATAGAATTTAAGAATATCAAGTATAATGTACCCAAACCAAACTGTAAATGTTTGGTCTACAACCTCTACATGTAAAATGCTTCCTTTTTTGTTCCCTATTTTGACCATGTTACACAGGAAGTACTATGGAACGAATAGTATTAAAATCTGAACGAGAAACGAGGCTGGCGGCGTTTTGCGAGGACGAATGGGCAGGTTTATATCCGAATGGCTCGTATTTATTTAACAAGCAACGGAGCCGATGACAGATACGCCGGAGCAAATCTTTTGACGCTACATTTATCGCGTTCGCGTGGGTTCATTGTTCTCTAGAAATGCATTTCCAAGCTAATTTTGTTGTTAATGTCATTACATATCTTAAAATGTGAATATCATTTAAAATTATTCAGATTAATGTCAGTGTTTTTCTAATTTTAGTCAAATCAGCGGGGACTAGCACAACTGATGATTCGACGTGACTAGGGGACGAGAAAATTCTACACTCCCCTTTCTATTTCGCAGTGAGGCAGAAGTAAAGGTGCGCGACGCCCCCGCCGACGATTTTTCCACGCCGACCGGCATGAAATCGGCGTGACGAATTTCCGTTTTCATTGAAGTTTTGTCAATCGCTTCACACAAATTGTAGCTGAAGAAGCCAAAAATAATCCGATAGCCTACTGATTATTGTAATATCGATCTAGACAAAAGAAACTAAAAATCGAGTCTTATAAATTGGCACCGCATCGACTGACTGCAAGACATGTTTATCAAGTGGCTGGTGGCCAGCATGGCACTCGAAGCTTACAAGCTTCAATGCTTACAAAGTACTTGCTCGATTCACAGTGATCTCACGTCACACAAACACCAGCCTAATTTTCGAAACATGTTTTTGTAATTAGAACGACGTTTTTTAAGTTAATTCTTTCATAACTAGCGACCTTGTACCTAGTGCCCCAAAATAGCCGCGTTTTAAAAAATTAGGGACCATCATGTACTCATTTGGCAGGCAGTATATTTGAATATATGCACAAATTATACGTCTCATTTAACACTGCAGTCACTATCATAGCTTTAATTTAGAATATTTGTCGAAAAGTCGCGCCACCGCCGCCGATCAAAAAGCCATCGGACGCTGCCCCCGATGTTTACTATCGGCATACACCTCTAGGCAGGAATCGTTAAATCGCGCGTGACGCGACTTGGTAGCATGTCGTGTTCACCCACCTGTTAGTTTTAGATAGTGTTAGTCGCCTTTAATTGACTTAATACTTACGCATTATCAGTGACATCGCAGCTCTCGTCAAAGTCACCAATGGTGTCCAGAGACGCCCCGGAGCCGTCTTCCCGCGGATCCGCGGGCGGAGGCGGCGGAGGCGCCGTGGTCGGTCGCGGAAGCGCTGGCGTCGAGTCGTTCCCACATTCTTTATAATGAGGCTTGGGAACGAAGTCTATCAAACGAGGCAACGCTTCAGGCACTGACACCTCTTCTATCTTTTCAGGTGGCTTATTTTTCATCTCTGCTTCCGATCTTTGCAACCATGTTTCGATGCAATTTTTCTTTGTTGGTGTTAAAAGAGGCTCTGGTACTGGTGGCGGAGGAGTTTCAGCAATAGGAATGGACCTCGGCTTTTTTTCACTTACGGATCGTTCGATTTTTGTGTTTCTTGGCATTGGTTTAGGCTTTTCGGTCACCGGCTCAGACTTTACTCCCTTTTTTTCAGTTGTTTTACTGGTTTCACTAATTTCCACGGTGTATGTGCTGTGGACTAAAGTATTGTTGTTGTTTTTGTCATTAGACACAAGTTTTTTAACAGATGTAGTAACATCATCGGACAATATAGTTATTTGTTTCAAAGCCTCGTGGTTACTAATACTCTTAATGTTTAAATTTTTGTCAATGACTTTGGAATCGTCTTTAATGTCAATTATATCCTTTTCTAGGAAGCGTGTACTTGATATATCATTCAAAATATTGGAATCTATGTTTTCAATGCAATTCAAGACTTTCTGTATGTCTATAGTCTTCGGTTGCATAGTAGGTGTGGATGGAATACTGTTTTCTACAGAGTTAGCCATAGATCCCAAACGGTCAACTACCGTGGAGATCGAGCTGCCAGTGTCATCTGACTCCGCATCTGCGAGTGCTAAGCAGCGTTCCCATTCTGTTGAGAGCAAATCTATGTACACTTCTGCTTCTGGGGGCATTGTTTTGCCATCGGATAGACGTCGCACAAGGCGTCTTACTTCTTCTGGAGAACCCTTTTTCAGGTAAGCTATTCCCTCTTTGCCTTGCCGATGTATATGGCTATCAAAAGATGATTTTCTTGATAATTTCGTAAAATTAGGAGCCATTCCATTTTTTTGTCCATTTATTGTGTTGTCTTTGTCAACTCCACCTGTACACAAAATGCCATTTTGTTCACCGACAGTTTGGAGAGTTTGTTTATCTTTAAATGAATTTTTCTTCCCCAATTTTCTGGGTGGAACTGGTGGTGGCAAAGTTGTGGGACGCATTATTTCTGTCACCTGTTTAATTGCCGCTGATTCCGTCATTGTTTTATCTGAGTCAGACGCGTTCGTTGTTTCGAAGTGTCGAACGAGTAAGGTCAATTTTTCATCAGAATCTTTTAGTCTCCGAACACAATCTATTCTAGTCAATTCTGCGACAGAGATGCCATCGATAGCAAGTATTTCGTCACCTGGTATTAATTTACCCCATGGTGCAATAGCATTCGCTGCAGGGCTGTCTTCAGCGCATGATTGAACAAGAAGTCTTCTGACTTTTTCTGCTGCAGCTGATCCTCCTTCGAACTTGAGTCCTAGCCCAAGACGCGCGCCCCGCGGCCTTCGCACGGTTACCTCGGCCGCCCCAGCGGCCGCCCCTACGGTCAGCACAGTAACAAAAGAGGATTCCCGGGGAGCGGACCGGCTCTCGCCCACTGGTACTATGGTGACAAAGTCCTCGCCGACTGCGTCCGCCGCCATGCCGCGAGCAACGCGCGACGGCGCTGTATCAAATACCGCTCTCAGACTCGAATCTGCAGGCAAAAAATATTCATAAGCTTGCGTAACAAAAATGCATGAATGGTTGGAGTAGCGCTCGCATCGAATGGCACGCGAGGACTGGCACGGCACGACCGGCCTCTCTCTTTCACTGCACTTGAACGGTACGAGATGGGCTAAGATCGGAAATGATCTCCGTTATATGAATACAAAACACTCTACCGAAAGTAATCGCGCAGTAGCGACATACAACCTACAAATAAGCTTTTTTTTCGTATTTAAATAAAATGATTTTCTATAATCTATCAAATAGTAAGACCAATTTGAAAACATTAAGCATTCATTACGAGTTTTGTCAATAAGTAATGACACGCGGTACCTACTTCCCACAAGCTACTACTACTTTAAAACTTTCGTCGATCGATGCGAAAGTATAACGAGCGTGTTTGGCTATGCGTTGACCACAAACAGTCTCATCACTACGAGATGTGGGTTAGTAGCACCGGAGGCGGCGCGGGCGCGCCGCAGCACAGGCGCTGTCGTTCGCGGAGCCGGCGCATTAGCATATTGCCTGGGGCTGCGAGGCCCGGCCCGTTATACCTGGTCCCGTTCCGAAGGGCCACTCCAGGCCACTCATTCTCACGGCTCTCGCCAACTCCTTGATAACCATCGAAAAAGAAATGTAAAATTACCTCAAAAGTATACATGTCAAACATACATAGGTCATAGGTACATACATTCATTCATTCATGTGCTCCCAAGAAGAGTAGGCAGAGCACATGAAATACATTTGTCAGTGGCAACTCAAGCAATTAAGATTTAATGACTGAGTTAAAGCGATATTGCAATGATAGGTTATTAGCCTATCGCACACTATACACTTCAGCCCAATTCCATATCGCCGTATACACGTGAAAATATATAAACTTGCGTGTTGCAAGATTGGTGTAGATATCAGACACTGGATGTCAATAACCTCCTCAATAAGCAACAAATGTATGCTAGATGCCACAATACGGCGGCTAATGATGATTAATATGTTGAACCGTCATGAAAATACTTCATCTATTAGATTGCATTTGCAACAATACTCGAGATTGAATAGTTTACAAAAGTGAAACTACAGTGGTATCACACATTTTAACTGACTTTAAAATAGGTATAAAAACCGACTCCAAAATCACCCTGAAATTTAAAAAAATATTTGCCAACTTCTAATAGCTCAATATGAGACTAATATGTCTTATTGAACAATGTACACGTAATGTAATTTTTGAAGTCGGTTTCATACAAAATAATTCAAGTTGATGAAAATGGCAGTTCCCTCAATTCCTTAAGGATCATCAAAACTGGATTCTGTTAACAACGGGACCAACTTTGAAGCATATGCTTTCAACCATAGAAAGAATTTTCCAAATTGGTTCATAAACTACGGAGTTCTGATGAGGTAACAGACTTAAAAAAAATAAAAACAAAGAACATATAACTGAATTGAGAACCTGCTCCTTTTTTGAGTCGGTTAAAAATGGTAGAGCTCCTACTCCGCCAATTATGAATTGAATTTCATAATTCTTTTTTATAAGTAAGTCATATATAGAATTTTAGACAAGCTCTGTATGGAGACTCTAAAATTAATTGTTACTGAACAACATGTACATCAATTTATTCAGACATCCTTAGAGATGACGTGGAGAACGTTCCCCCTATTTCCCAAGTGGGAGAACCGAAATATCCCGGAAAAGGTGCCGTGCATAGAAAAAATTTCGTCGTACATTTAGCAAATCACTGCTCCGGTAATCTAAAAGAGGTCCCATTGTTATGGTTTGTTTTTTGATATGTTGTAAAGGACAATATTAGTTCTAGTAACCCAACTTTTTCGACCCTTCTGCTCTATATCTTTTTCTGTCATCTTGGAAAAGCTGTCACTTTTTTAAATTTTTTTCCTGTAGTTCATAACATTCTAGTACTAAGTATGGTTCTGCAATATTGTAGAATACAAAATTAGCTAAATCTTTTGGTTACAAAGATTTTTTCCACGACCTTTCGGGACGAAGATAAGCCATTATCTATGGAGAGCTAATGTTAAAAATTGTTCCTGTTTTCTAGTTTTCCTCCCATGTTTACATTTTAAGTGCATTTTAGCGCAAAGCATAGTTCGGCTATATTTAAAATAACAAAATTTGCTATAATTTTTGTATGGAAATGCTCTTCCAACGATCTCAAGAAAAAAGAAGATACGGAGTCATCTATGGAGTGGTACCGTCGAAATATGCTACCTTTTCCAGTATTCTTAGTTCAAGAATTTTAGCATTTGACCCTAGAAGTATATAGTTATTAGACGAAATCTGGTGACGGTAAACTATACATGATTATGAAAAATGAATTTAGTTGCCAAGTATCATAATATTCATATTTGCCTGCCACATAGTCCACGTGAACTCTAACCTTGGGAGAGGATTTTCAGGTAAAAAGGAGTTAAGTATCCTGAGATCTCAATACTTAGGGGTGATGACGTAAAGTTTCAAAACTAACGTGCGATTGGAACATTACGTAAGCTGTTTATAGTTTTCCAAATCAATTCACAATAGGTACTATACCGATATTCTTTATTGCACACCTCACACAAAGGGATCAGTTACAGAGAGAAACTAAACAATAACATGTAGGCAGAGGTAGACAACAAGCGGTCTTGTCGCTAAAGAGCGATCTCTTCAAGGTAACCATTGGGCAATTTACCTATTCGTTTTGCGTGATTTAGTAACAAACAACCAAACTTTCACATTTATAATAGGTATTAACAGGATTCATCTTTTTTATATACAACGTCGGTGGCAAACAAGCGCACGGTCCACCGCATCCTATAGACGCCTGCAACAATCATTTTAATTTTACAAAAGAAACTTAGGCATAAGTATATATTTTTTAAATATTCATCATTCGCTTGTCCTTATCCCATTTACCTAGAGTCGATATTAATAGTAAGTATAGGAATGTATGTTATACTTGATTATTTTATAAATAAAAATGAACTGAGATGGTAGCGCACGCTAAAGTACTTAGAACAAATAAAACGTATTGATTCGGTCGGTACCAAAAAGAGTAGGTACCTACTCAGGTATAAAGTTACAAATTAGTTTCAGGACAGCCGTACGTGATGTTCGTGATTAATCTTAGTTTGCATTTTGCATACGCTTTGCCAATCAAGCAGAGCAAAGTCATCGTCGTCGTCACTGGTCCGTTATTATCGTATACAAAGAAACATTGCGCTATCACATATGGTATTGTTCGACGATATCTCATAATTGAATCTTTACTCGGCAACTCACAGCGGCACATAAAGCGGTTTACAATTCGAGGCTTGTTGCCTACTTTCGATCGTGTATGGAAGATTATTCGTAATGGTAGTACAATCTTTACCCATTAACCTCATATACAAACATCAATATTAGTTTTTATTATTACTCTGTATTTGTTTCAACGCCAAATGTTAAACGATAAACGCCTACATTAAACCCAAACAAGCACTTGAAAACTAAATCGATATTTTACAAACGTAAATTATATGAGATCCGGAAACCATTCTATTGGTGGTTAATTTGCAGCAGAACGAGTATAATGTACATTTAAAAGCTTGAGAATATTATATTTATAGAAAAAATATATATATTGCTAATATCATCTCAACCTAACGGAGGACAACCATTCGACGAGAAGATATATACTCCGTCCTCGTGTGTTTCGTCAGTAGTATCTGGCTTCTTTCCTCACTCATGACATAATTTATCTCTACCTACTCAAAAGCCTAAATTTACCTTAAATCTCCGTCTCTTTCCATTATAGTCAAAATGGGTATTAACGCACGTACGTAAAAGAGAACCTATTTATCCTCAGGTAAAGTTACCCGGCTCCATTTACACGTATCCGACAAAATGTAAATCTTTAATCATCATGTAAACTTTGAGTAGGTACCTACCTATAGGAGCATTACGAGTATAAATTTAATAACGGATTACCTTGGTAATCCCTTGTACTTGTACAAGGGAGCGCCAATTCTGCATGTCATATTTCCTAGTGTACGTCTCAGCCCACCACACCTTATTGATAATTCTCCATACATGCCATAAGTGCCATAACCATAACATTTCGGCAGGACGGCACGGCATAGGCACAACGGCGCGGGTATGAATATTCATCGAGTGCCGGAGAGTACGCGCATCATTTTAAACATTGCCAATTACACAGCACCTGCACATCTAGGTGAAATGTAACCTCCATTGTTTCTTATCGTACTAGAATATGATGATAAAACAAAAGATGCTGATGCAGGTTATCAAAATACCTATAAGAACGAGTAAAATGAGGTTAATATTAGATAAGCGGCGGATATCCAGACTATCTTCGTACTACAAAAACGAGCAGTGCGTTCTATTTATGAACTAGGAGCTCGTGCCTCCTTAAGAGAAAAATTCAAAGAGGCAAACATTCTCACTGTAGCTTCTCAATACATTTTTGAGAACATTATCTATGTACGGAAAAATCTCCATGAATTCAAACTTAACAGCGAAATCCACGACTACAACACAAGAAGTAAAAACAAGCTCGCAGTGGCAGCCTGTCGTCTCCGTAAAGTTAGCACGTCCTTCGTGGGGAACTGTATACGCTTTTATAATAAAATACCCATGGATGTAGTGAATTTGCCCGTCAACAGATTTAAGTGTCACGTTAAAAGTCACTTGGTAAGCAAGGCGTATTATTCCGTCAATGATTTCTTAAACGAACAAGAAGCTTTTAATCCAGTTGTATAATTTACTAGAATTAGTAATGGTTTATAATGTAGACATGTATAACTACAACTTTAGTCTGGACTTTTACTGTTCTAAAATCATTTCATGTACATTTGAGCACATCATGAGGTATCTCATTGTATTCGATATTTTATTATTAAGTACTACTTTGATTATAGAGAATATAACTGGCGCGGGTTCGGGTTCGGGCTCGGTTTACTAAAGTTATGAAACTTATGTATTTACTCTGTGTCTTTGATATATAGGTTAAAGGTAGCCACTGCTCTTGTGCTGTAGGCTCACTTGTGTGTGTAAATTAATTGGGCTAAATCTGTTCTTGTGTGATAGTTAAGTTCTATAAGTGAGAACCTTTAATTGGCTATGTAATTCTATTGTAGTTTTCTTATAAATGTGTTACGCTGTTGGTTTTCCATGTATTTAAAATAAATAAATAAATAAATAAATAACCACTACGTTCTAAGAGACGGGACTTCGAACTAGGTTTTGGATGACAGTGACATTGTCATTGCATGACATTGACGTAGAGTTTGGCAAACATTCTGTACCACAATAAAATAAAACTTTGATTATAAATGTCCTGCAGCTTGAATATGTCATGCTCGCCTAAAGGTCTTTGCTTACGGTGGCGTCGTTGATCGGGTCGCAACCTTCCCTAACATATGGTCGAGGGAGGCGATGGCTGAGATACGCGTCATACTCGTGAACGGGAGCTGTTTGTAGGGTCCGGTCTGTTCATGTTTGCAAGGACTAGTAACTTCGTACTAGTGTTCAGTGGAATTGACATGATGAGAGACTTCACTGTTCTCATTTGATTTTATTTTTTAGACTGACGCTCAGAGACCTTATACATCTCTGAGGATATTTATTTATTAGATTTTATTATTTTCATGTTGACGTGTTATAATAGATATAGCTCAAAATATTTTATTATGATTAGTGTACCTACTTTATTACCTTTTATCTTGACGCTTAGAGACCTTATACATTTCTAACAAATCTCGATTGTTATTAGTTTCTTAGTCTTATTTTTGACATGTAACACTACATTTAATTAATGATACTTTGATTATTGTATTATTTTTATTTGATATAGATAGATTTTGACTTGTAAAAGTGCCCTTGAGGCCTATTTGCAGAATAAATGTTTTGATTTTGATTTTGATTTTGATTTAAGCATTTCCGGTCTGATTATTTTCAAAGTTAACTGTCTGTATTTGTTGTTTGTAAACAGATTTTTTTTATAAATAAATAATTCATGCTAATTTGGATCATGGCACTTGTTTCATATGAACCATCAAATTTCTCACGCAAAACTTGTTTATCAACAATGGAATCGAATATCCAGTGCCTGTGCTTCATTATCATTCCACTTAGCTGTATCACATTTATCAGGCAAGCAAACTCTATCAGACTTGAAGATTTTTTCATTATCACAAATGGCCAAGATTCTAATTATAGCGGCTTACCGCAGTAAGCACTCTCGGGCACATCTTTAAACAGTCATCTTAAGAGTAGATTGATTTTTTACAATATACATCAAATGTGTAATATATTTTTCACACCTCCTGCTCGAAAATGGCTAATTATGTATCATGCAAACCATACCGAAAGCAAATCATTATTGTAATATTGTACTGAATTTCATTATAACCCGCCGTGTAATAATGTGATTTCTATTTTTATAGTTCTTATTGTTATATCTTTGAAGTCTAATTTCGTAAAGTCCTCACGGCGACGGGAACGCGCACGAGACGCGCCAGCTCCGAGAACCGCGACGCTCGCCCGGTCGGTTTGTTACGTTTGAAACAAAACACGACGAAAAAGCCAGCAGCCGACGCGCCGGCCGCGGGCTAATTCCTTAAATCCTTGGATTTTAATTTGGGTGTTTCTAATTATTACTAAAATCCTTGGACTTTAATTTGGAGCTTCCTTATAATTTTCAAACTTCATTGCTTTTTTTGAGAAATGGCCTCGGTCGGAACAGGGATGACCTTCCTTCATTCGCGGCCTTTGCAGTAATTTATAATAATATATAAGTAATATATTTACAATTAAATACCTAAAACAAAAGCCGTGAGTGCTACAAGACGCTGCATTATATGGATTAAATCTACAGATTCTACAAAATATACAATTTTAAAAACATGGCGAGTCAAGAAAGTGATTGGGTTTTGGCGGACTGATTGATTCTGTTTCTAGTTAAGTAGCCTTGGTTTATCTTAATTGTCTCGCAAGAGGTGAGAAAAGTAGAGTATACTCCTCGGGGATAAAACTGTTTTAGTCTTGGGCGCGCTTAAATTCCTCACTACACTCAGGACTCAGTCTTAATTCCCTCGCTTCACTCGGGGATTAACTCATTAGACCCTCGCTATGCTCGGGGAGTAAAATCTGGAGTCCTTAGTTACGTTCAGGATTCAATAGCGGGCCCGTGACATAAAACGGTGCATTATCCCCTTGGTGTACAATCTACTATTATGCATACATCACACATACATACATTAGGATTAATTTCGGGTAGGAATAAAAACATTTTCACTTGAAAGATTACAGACAATTTTATATGTAATACTTATGAAGTGTAGGACAAATATGAACTTTTTATTAGTTTATATCTATTATGTAAATTTGTAAAGTGTGAACTTCTTTCAACAGTATTTGGAGCGAATTTCCACAATAATTGGCCTCTTTGCAGATTACCTACTGCTTAATTAAAACTATACACTACTCAGCGTACTTTACAATTTTGGGAGGTCACTGAACCTTTACCGTTAAATGCAAAAACATTGTAACAGCAACTCGTTATTAGAGTATTGAATAACCATCTATTTGAAAACTTATGCGCTTTCTACAATTAGCCGTTGGCGGCGGCCGGTTGCGTTGGCGCGTTTAGCTATTTCACCTTCCACGGTGGGTGCATAAAAAACAAAAACATGCAATATACATATTTGTTGCCGGCTGTTTCTAGTGGCCAATCGCTACCTACATCTAATTAGGTGATCGTCGCTTGTGCAAGCTACAGTAACAGCCCGCGGAACTCACTCGCTAACTGATTGCTCCGCTTATTTATTGCTTTAGTTCGTGTTGGTTGAGTATTCGTAGCAATGCACTAACAGATGACGGCTGTTTAGTTTGTACGAATAGAGCTTGAAGCGGTAATTGCGTGTAGCTACACTACAACCCCTGGCAATTCGTCTAGCTATTTTTCCTCGCGTGTTTAGAAAGCACTTATCTATTTTTAAGTATGATGCGCGAAATCGTAACCGCATCTCTAACACCGTTAAAATTATGTAAAATCGTGATTTCCTATATAAATTCGCCATTTATTCATATTCAGTTTCGAACCTCTGACTCCATCGGCATTCGGCATTTGCATAGCAGCGGGGCCAGTCAGCGCGTCACAAGCCTCAACTCGGCAATAGGTAATGTCAGCGTCTCTAAGGCTCGGTTTTATAAAGATCCGTTATACCTTATGTCGGTTTATTATGTCAAAAAATGTACTGACTTACTGAAATTTGATCCGACATTTGGTCTAACGGATCTTTATAAAACCCGGCCTAAGTTCATCTCATCACGCTGTGCCCTTACCGCATTTATCTGCGGCGAAATTGAAATAAGTTAGATAATATATCTCGATGAGAACCCGCCTCGCGACGAGTGGTCCAGACGCTATCGAGATATGTCGCCAAAATCAGCAAGCTCTAAGGAATAACAAGCGATTCCGACCACGATAACCTTTGAGCCTTTCTTAAATTTAAAACGTTTTATTCCCAAAACAAGAAACTTCAGCACCAAAAGTATTTTTTAAACCTTTGGCCTGAATGTTGAAGTTGTATTTGATGGAAGAACGAGTTCCAACATAAATTTCACAAGGGAGAAACGGGAATACTTTCAAAGTGTCGAACATTTGTCAATCGCTCTCGTAGGTACATTAGGAAGAGCAAGCTCCTTAAAATGAGTTTCGTGTGTGACTGGAAAAGGGGCCTCATGCCTAAACTAATATTAAAACTTAAGTTCACTGTGTTGGTCGAGTGCAAAACGGAAAAGTTAATAAGCAAGTCTCCCGCGGCGCAATATCGCCTACGAGCCTGCCAACTAAATTATTAAAGTATAAAAACATTATCGAGCGGGCTTCAAGTCCAGATTAAAGTAATTCCTACTAATAATATCAGGCAAAAAAATAGATAGCTATTTTTCTCAGTATTTTTAATCTCGTGTTAGTTCTCAATAAATTGTTATTTGAAGAAAACTGCATTTCTTATTGTCCGCCTGGACAAACGTTACCTCTGCTCGGAATTATTTCGAATAATGTATGCGAAGTTAGAATATCTTTATATTACGGAAAATGTCGCGACTCTATGATAAATGGCGGAAAGATAAGGATTTAATTTGGGTAGCATTTTATGAATTTCAGTATACTTGAATGAAATGTTTTTTTTTTATTCTATTAAATCATAAGATAAAATCTTTAAGTACTTATGTGGTTCTTGCCGTTAGGTAACGTGTTTCTTGTGGTGAGTAAGTTCGTCCCGAGGGTGTATTGATTGTCTATAGCTTTCAACACAACGAATGTACAAGTCTAAAAGGATAGGCAACGCGTTTGTGTTTCTTCATGAATAGCAAGCGTCTATAGGCTACGGACACCATAGCCTACGGATGCTATGCTTACGATCAGGTAGGTAGTAAGCTTGCGTGCCATCGTCGTTTTATAAATTAACTAGCGACCCACCCCGGCTTCGCACGGGTGCAATGCAATGTATTAAACATATAAAACTTTCTCTTGAATCACTCTATCTATTAAAAAACCGCATTAGAATTCGTTGCGTAGTTTTAAAGATCTAAGCATACATAGGGACAGACAGACAGCGAAAAGCGACTTTGTTTTATACTATGTAGTGAAGAGGATGTGAGTAATGTTTTCTAAATTGATTACTTAATATAATGCCATACCGTGTAATCATTGAGAAGAGAAAATAAATCAATAAAGAGGTTTTACGGATAATTTAAAGCATGTAAATGACTCTTAATCGATAGCGGGCTGGTCGGCAGAGGTGGGCGCACTGGCATGACATCAGACGGTCGCGGCCGTGCGATTCTTTAAGAGGTTAACATCCCACAAGCACTCGTGCTTGACCAATAAGCCAATGAGCTCGAATCAAAGGCAAACACCAAAAAGCCTGTCCTGCGACAACTCGTTCATAGCTAACGAATTTTCTCACAGATGCGCTCAAAACATGTCAAGGTACACACACAGGCTGGCGACATGAAAAGACTGTTTATTATCTTAGTCATCTCAAATATTATTAATAATGATGAAGGAATCGTCCATAGAAATCCAAATGTACAACATGCATTACACTTATGTTCATTGATTTTTAGGGTTTTTTGTCCGTCTGTCTGTCAAGACCCTTTATCTCGGGAACGCAAGGAGATATCGAATTGAAATTAAAACCATCAAGTTTACAGTCCCTTGAAGCTAAGAATAAATCAAACTTCTAAGTAGCGTAAAAATATTTACATGACTCTGGTCTGGTTCATAGATTCAATTTCCAACCCCGAATCCATCAATTTGAGGGATGAGTTAAGGGATAAAAAGTATCCTATATGTCAATACAAGCTAAAAACTCCTAATTGAAGTACTTCTTAATTATCTATAGTATTGGTTAATTGTTTGTAAGGTCTGGCAAACAATCACTTTTAAGCACGTCTTAAACTGTGTCATCAAATGTAGGAAGTCAGTCTCTCTATCAGATAGACTTCAATCATAAAAGGTAGAGAATGCCTTCAGGAAAGAAATCCCCCATTTATACCTATATTTTTGTGATATGATGTTTAGATGAATAAATAAATTAGAATATTTTAAATTTCTGTAATGATGCAGTGAAAAGAATTTGTTCATGAGAGAAGTCCCCATCATCAGTTTAATATTTTAGAAATTTCTTCAGTTGCAAATTATGTTTACACTTAATTAGCAACTGAAGTTTGTTTAGACGTATGTGTCAAAAATTTATGACCGTCCATTCATCGAATTGATATGAAATTGAGTGAATTTTCCTATGATGCAGAGTTAAATTACCCGTTTGCCAAATACCAAATATTTAATGTGTTATATCATACCTACATATATTCATATTCATTTATTCATAAAGCATAAAAGTTTTACATGTTAGTTGATTATTATTAGTAGGTATAGAATAAGTAATTAAATTATGTCGATTAAATATTTTAAATTAAGTGCGATAGTTATGTAGTGAAATATCAAGTCAAGAATACAATTTCAGCAACATGCAAATGAAAAGAAATCATTTATATATATATATATATATATATATATATATATATATATATATATAAACAATACCTACTGCACATTGTCCCGGACTAACCGAATAAAATACAAAATAATTACCTAGGTGATATTATTACTACCTAATCAATTCTTGAACTTCTTAAACTTAACTAAAAACACTAACAAAAAGTCATTTCGTTTTCTAAAAAGGAAACCTGTAAGTGACGAGTATAAAACAAACTGTAAACAGACAATATGGCAACACAACCGTGCTATCGCCTAATTATGGGTAGTACTAATTTATACGCTTTATTGTAAAAGGTCTGCCAAACTAGTACTTATCGCACCAGTTTTTGTTGTTATGCAGTTACTAGATCGACAACTAGTTAAACAACGCTTGAAGTACCGTGGGAACCTCCGTCATTATGCGTGGATGACAATAAGAATTAAACATCCCTTGACATCTGGACAATCGGACAAAAAGGCGAGGAGGACAAACAACTGGTCAGTTGTATATAATACGAGATCCACGCAGCTAATCAGTGCGAAATATTTGGAAAATACGGTGAATAATCTTGACATGATGTCATTTGCTGCGTGTTGTAGAAACATGTCATCGCCGTTTATTGCCTTGGCACAGATTTTTTGCAATTCTGTATATTTTATATACAATATTGGCACACCAAAGTTATGTTACACAAAGTCCAATATAATATATAGACAACTTACTTAGTATCTGGATAAATTACATTTTCGTTCTTTTCTTTGTTTGTCTTTGGAAATAAAAACAATAATATGACAATTAAATAATTTTAAAAGTTTCCGTCCACGTAAACCCCGCAAAATGAATAGGTAGGTAATATAATATACGGTAACGCATGTGAAAACTCGAAGTGATACAAAAGGCTGCAGCAAGCGGGTCTAGGATACGGGAGTATTTATAGGTCGATAGTTATAAGAACCGCACGATACGGATACGACGTATCGCGACGCGGAGCCCGGCGGAGCGATATGTCGCCCTCACGCGCGCCGCGGCTCGGGATGCGCGGGATCACAGGCTCGCTCGCCCGCCCTAATCCCATTACCGCCCGTACTCGCCTCGCTGACTTTACCCTGTTTCCCGAGCCGCAGCAAATTGCACCCCTACCTTTATGTCCTGTTTACTATAACAACTACTGTACACTGAACTTTACAGTGAATACTTACCCTGTTCTTGTTCCGAATGTAATCTTTAGTACAACACAATAACGTTCGGTATCACTTGTTGTTCGGCTTCTCACTTTAGCGATATAAAATCCAGGAGTCGCGATTGGTATGTGAGTAGCGCACACGGGTGCGCAGCGAGCGAGCGTCGCGACGTCGACGGCGCAGAGCGGCGTGTGCGCGCGCGCTGCTGGAGGGGCCGACCGGTCGCAACCGGGCCGCGCTCTCACCGCGCGCCCTGCCACAAAGTTGCTTATAATCGCACTTGACACCGTGCCGCGCACAATCTTAATGAAAGTTTCGCATTTCTCTATGTCTCTTTAACCCGAGCCGACGAGAGATGGTTGACTAACTTCAGTTTCTCCATTCAAAATTGTTCTTCTCTAATAAAATCAAGGCTAAAATGAGAAATCCTAAGGAGGGCAACAATATTGTGTTTTCTTTTTCTGATATAAGTAAATCAACACTTTTTCCTTACGATCCTTCTCACCCGACTAACGAGGCGTAACTTACCTTCGTTTAGAAGCCGATTCAATAGCTCTAATTGAATTAGGTAATACTGTAACACTTACCTATTGGGTTGGCTTCGCTGTTCTTGGTGTACATCGATTGCATATTTACATACCTACACTTGCTCGTAAGTAAGTCGCGACTAGAATATTCCACTTTGCTCCCATCCTGTCTGTAGGTGTTGACGAACTAAAACAGTGAAAGTAGATAGTACAAACCATTCTCTCGCCAAGATAACACGAAAGATAACTTTGTATTCACTTTTCCTTTTTGTCGTGTCGGCCAATCAATTGCTAATTCAATCATTCATCGCTCTAAGTGCTAATACACCTCTAATACAAAAAATAAACATAATAGTTGATTCCATTACTTGGCTATAAGTATAATCGAATCATACGTAACTAGTAACGTAACAAAACATTGATTCGTTTTGTTTTAAATTTCTCTCGAACGTATCATGGTGACGCGTTAATTTAGACCTATTGTAAAAACGGCTAGCGGTTTAATTAGGTAAGAATTTAGCTTTCAAATCAGGAGTCATTCTCACGGTGCTTGAAATTCATCCAGTCATTGTCATCTGAACCTGTTATTCTTTAATTATTCGAATATTCTAACGACAATGAACTACGTACATCCGCATTTTAACTTGATACTGTCATCAATCATTTTTTCACGTATGACACCTGTGATAGGTACTTATATGATGACTTTAGGTGTAAGTAGTCCAATCATTCTAGTAAAATTTGTCCGAACAAGCAGTAAAATCTTTAATGTAGTCAGAATTCTTTATTGTATAATAGGTGCACAGTTATAATATAAAGCTGTCAGTCAAATCTATTCCGTGAATGGCGCTGCATCGGCACCGGCTGTCACGCACGCCGACAGGTCCTCAGACTCGAACAAAGCAGCGCGCTGTTAGGTATCATTGTAACTGATTTATTTTGAAAGGTAAACGACCTTGCGAATTTGTTTTAAAGAAAACAAGAGCCCGGGCCTATATTCCACTGAGATATTTGACAGCAGAGGAAATATACCGATTATGATATCATTGTCATTCTGATTTTTTTAAATAAAAAGACAGTTGATACGACTCTCGTTCGTAAAACGTCAAAAACATGAGTTACAGGAATTTGTTTTAATTGCAACATTCGTTTACCATACGAAATCTACCATTCGAATCGCAGCGTACCATATACGCGTGTCCTACATTATCAACTTACCAGTTGAGAGTAAGTTCCCTTCTAAATGGGGAGCAAACGAGGCTATTAGCATTTTTCTCATTTTAGGTTAATAAATATCGACGAGTCGCCGTACCGGGCGAGTGAGATTTACTGAATGCAGTCAATGAGACTCGGCTCCGTCTGAGGAAGGTTTACACGTAAACCGGCATTAACTGTACTCTTGTAAAATCTGCATAACGTAGGCAGCTAGGCGCTACTTCATTATGAACAAATTTGTTCTAGTTTTAAATCGGTTCGCGGAATAGAACTACTTGAAAATATTACTATGAAAAAAACTGGTAGCTATTTTTCTAGGTGTGTATTTCAGTAATATGTTTGTACTTCAATGGAATGACTAGGAAACATTTTACTACTTCGTTACTGTTTTTTGTGTTCTATTATTAATAGGTAATTCAATATTTATTATGTTCAATTTTTTTAAATATTTTTCGGTTAATTATGCATATATAAGAATATAATATTATGGGTATAACAGAATCTTAATTATCACAAACAGTAATAAAGTTAATATAAATTACTCTAAATATTACTATTATAAAACAGTAAAATTTGAACATACTTTAAGAATAATCTTACTTCTAAAGTGAGCCTAATTTGGTCATCGTTATTTTTAATAGTGTCAAGTTACATTAAATTAGAGATGAAATCAGACATCCACATATATTTTATTCCGTTCACGATCATGAACTGAAGAAATCAAAAAAACGGCAACTTACTTAATTACAATGATGAAAGATGAAAGTCTGCCAGAGGAGGCTGTCGCAACGCATCTGCCGAGGACAGAAGCAGTTCCCCAACATTGCGTTTTCTGAATGCACTTGGCAACCATTAACAAGAGAAATTTGTTAACGTACCTACACTACTTAATTAAGTACTAGTATACATTTCAATTAGCCATGATAAAAGCGTGGTGTATTTAAATATATATGTATTTATGTATAGAAAGAGCTTGTGTATATACCTATATATATACTAGCGGCCGCGTGTTTCAGCGTTTTTCGAAATTGCTCCCCTAAAGGGGGTTCCAAGTTTATACGGGGGGCAAATCTTTTTTGAAGTGATAGATTGAAAACTTCGTATATAGATTCTCTGTTTAAATACAACAAAACATGTTTCAGCGTTTTTGAAATTACTCCTCTAAAGGGGTTCCAAGTTTGTGCGGGGAGCAAATCTTTACTTTTCTTAAAACGCGATATCGTCGAGGTTCCTCGAAGTACCGATTACGAAATTACACGCATTTCCAAATCCAAGATGGTGGACATTTATTTTTCTTTAAAGTCGATATGAGTGTTATCGTCTAGGTTTCTCAGGATGCTGATTACGAAAACGACATGCATTTTCAAATACAAGATGGCGGACATTAATTTTTCTTAAAAATTGATTACGGTGTCATCTTTGTGGTTCTTCCGGATGCCAATTACGAAAATGACATCCATTTTCAAATCCATGATGGACATGAATTTCCTTAAAAATAAAAATCGATACGGGTGTTATCGTACTTATCGTCGAGGTTCCTCGGGGTGCCGATTACGAAAATGACATCCATTTTAAAATCCAAGATGGCGGACATATATTTTTGTTAAAAGTCGATATGGGTGTCATCTTTGTGGTTCCTCTGGGTGCTGATTACGAAAATGACATCCATTTTCAAATCCAAGATTGCGAACATTTATTTTTTCTTTTGAGTAATTTTTCACAAAAAATTAACAGCATCAAACAACTGACAGAAAAAAATAGACCTCATTTATATCTTTGTTACGGTTTATGGATGTCCATACATCGGCACAAACTTTCACTTTTTAGATGTAAACAAGACTTCAGGAAACATAAACCAATCGTAACGGTTTTTTTTTTATTAAATAAATTTGTGCACAATCCAGTTACACAATATGCTAAAAAGAGCACAATATGGTATATACTTAAGGTCAAGTTTTTTTATGTGAACTCATGATATATGCTCCTTTTGTCCATGACCTGTAGCTCCTTCTTCGACGAACAGGATGATACCTACAACTAACTGAAATCCGCCAAAAATGTTAGTTATGTTGTATTTCTAAGCATCCCTTCAATTGCTTGCAGCGCAGCTGATATCAGTTTTCACTGCAACGTACTCGTATAGTGATTATTATAAAGAGCAGCAGGTAATTTTGGTTTGTGAGTTGAGATTATATCG
Organism: Epiblema foenella; assembly: GCA_963556455.1. Classification (NCBI taxonomy): domain Eukaryota; kingdom Metazoa; phylum Arthropoda; class Insecta; order Lepidoptera; family Tortricidae; genus Epiblema; species Epiblema foenella. Next base: position 16,529,677 of record OY747102.1, read on the forward strand.
AGTATTGTCCCCGGCCATTTAAGAGGTAACAAAGGTGACAATTTGAAGTCGACATTTTTGTTGTCAAATAAAGGTATTTCTTTTATATTACACATTGAATGTGTATTTCAGTCGATACATCTTTGATTGGTTAATACACATGGTTTTTCATTTCTCATACTCTGAAAGTGGGTCATTGTTCATCTAGTTGGCGTGCTGAAAGTGGTACTTTTCTGCTCTTTTAGTGTTTAAGGCCGTTGGAGTACCCAAATGGTGATCCGATGAGCTGTAAATTGGAATAATAAAATAAAACAGTGTAAAGTAACTATTAATTTTAATGAAGTCAACTCTTAATTCGATAACATTTAATTATAAGGGTAAATAATAACAAAAAATAAAACATGTGTAAGTACATACGGTTTATATTTAAACAAAGGACGGCAAGTTTTCTAGTTCTTCTTTAGTTCTGATTGATTTCTCTCCTTTTTTGTCTTATAGTGTCACATACTAAAGAATCAAGTAAAGTTGGAGTAAAAATTCGAATTGGAGGTTACTTTAGGAATCGTATATATATATATTTTTAGAATTATATATATTTTTCCCAAGCCGACAAATATCAAAGATTCTTAGAAAAATAGGATCATTCTTGGGGTACTTTTGCATATCTGGCTCTGGCAACCGTCTTAACTGGGGTGAAACCCTTGGTTAACAATCTACTATTATTATTATGTTCGGAGTTTCGTTCAGATTCTACAATTATGAGAGTTTAAAATGGAGGAAAATGTTTCCATCAAAATTCGATTGTTGTTTATTTTTACCAAAATAACCTTTATTGATGTCTAATTATGATAAGAACCTGATTCGTGTACATCCTAACCCTAATGTTCGAAATAAAACAGACCAGCTCAAAATGTTTGTTGATATTTTTATTTCACCTCAAATAATGAATGCTTAGGTACTTTGTTACGGAATTCTATTGGTTAGGTATGTTATATATACCTAGTTTTATTAGTACTATACCTTTATCCTACCTGGGGGTTTGTCTAAGATGTTATTGTGCCTACAATGGAGTCAGTGGGAACATCGTTATGTCGTTTAGTCTGACACCTATATATTCCACTACGAAAATGTAAATGTAACGAACTGTATTTGGTTAATAAAAATAAACTCACCTTTTAAAAAAAGTCTCGATGAACCAAAATATCTTAATTGTGAAGTTTAAAATAGGTTTATTTTCCATTCGCATCGCATAGTCGTGGTACGGCTTGGATGATAATAATCACATAGGTACTTATTATTATAATCAAAAGTCATATGCAGTTGTTTTCGAATTGTATATCAAGACTCTATTGTCAATAAAATAAGAGCTTTATTCAAACCGTTTTGAGTATCTACTTTGACCGTGCCGCTTAACTATGTTGTTTTGTTCCTAACTGTAGCTATATTATTATGATCATATTTAGTTTTGGTGGGTGTAGTCGTAAAATCATTAGTTATTATGGTATATGCCACCGACAACAAACGCATCTGGACAATAAAATATATAAGGTGGGCGGGTAGGCATTGCTATATAAAGAAACTTATGTTGGACATAAACTTGCTGTGTAAATTTCAAGTTGAAACTTTTACCTCTTCATTTCCTCTTTCGGCAATCACGTGTACCGAGCGCTACAGGTACTCATTAAATAAAATAATTTTGATGAATTAAGGTTACAGCGTATAAATGAATTCCACGAAGCAATATTTAATGTGTAAGATAGGTAATAAATAAATGCGGACATTACGAACCCTGTATTCAAGACTAGGAGGCGAAGTAGGTAATAGCTAATTATGTATGCCTACGACTTAAGAAGTCGCGGCTAAAGAATTTCCCCTGTCTATAAAAAGCTAAAGCGACTCTCCTGCCCGCTGTATGCTCAGAATCTGTTTTTCAGGTTTTTTTACAGTTGACACCAAAGAACAGCTTAAATTGTGTTATCATCTTCATCATTACACATTTTTTGATAGGCATGGTCCTTCTCTCATTATGAGACAACGTGCTCTAGTGCTCCCGCTAGCACAGTATGCTGGTACTTCACGCAACAGTTTGAAAGCTACTCGCAAATGTATGCCCGATTTCTCGTGTCACGATTCTTCCGAAAAGTTACTGATAATCATTTAATTATATTTCCTAGAAACTCTTTGGCACCAACATTACATTTCAATCAAAGTAAAGAACATACAACAAATACACATGAATCTGTAACGAAACTCGAAGGCTCATTACATCCATTACAGATTGCTCGCACTCAGTGAATAGCATCAATAATTCCCAAATATATGTTATGGCCTTGTAGATCGTGAACCTAATACAGCTAACAAGACTTTCTCCCGCAATATGGATGACAGTAAACCCCACGCGCAACCTGCGGTCAGTGCTTCGGTTATAATAAAATGATAAAATTTCTTCTTTAAACTATGACACAGTGGTTGGTCCAAATTTATCGTCGCACAACGGCGGCGAGGGCCGCAGTCATAAATAAGTAATCAGCGTAACCTGCCGCCACTCGCCATCTAATAACGACAAAACCGTATAATGTTTCACAGCTTATGCAATATTGATGAAACCCTTCCAGCCCACATCAGCCGATTTAGATAATCGCCGTAATGGAATTGGGTTGCTGGCCTGATGTTGTCAGTGGTTGCCCACTCGAGTACTTAGGGAATACTCAACTGCATACCTATTTTCGTAATCTAACTACAAGGGCCTTCAGTCGGTCCATCTGTTTCATATTTCAGTATGTTTTAAGTTCTCTTTCTAACACTTTATAGCTCATCAGGCATGAACGCGAGCGCTCAAGTTCAATCAAGTTTAATAAAATGACTGACAGAAATTAATTGCAATAAATGACATGAACGTCTAATTTTATTAGTAGGAAACGTCTATATTTTGACGATATATAAAACAACTCAGATTAATGCAACCGAGCTTTTGCTTTCACGACTGGGTTTCAACCGTTTATTTTCTGCATTTACCAGTTAGGTACTTACTTGCATCGTGGAGAACGTGGACGGGTGAAACCGAAAGGAATTTTGTGGTTGTTTATTTCATTACATAGGAAAAAATACATGAAATGAAAGCCGAAACAGTGAGTGTATTTGTGAAAGAGAAGGAATCAAGATGTTTTCCTTCTCTACGTGTGAGGCGACACTTTGACTCCACATGTCATTTAAAGCACGCAGACTCGCTCAGGACTGGTAGTAATGCACTAACTAGCAGTATATGCAAGTACAGTTATATACTCATGTTTGCTTTCTAATAAAGGAAACTAACTAGTACTAGATTGTGCAAATCACGAACAAGATATATAAGATAAACATTCCAATTGACACCTACGTATTAGGTCACTTACCCTACGTAGTTCATACATATTACGAGCAAGACTAACGTATCAACTTCGTAGATTTACACTCGTTTTTAAATCGGGGCCAACTAAATAATCCCAAGTCATTGACGTGAGTATATTAGTGTTTGTGAAAGCGACTACTATATCCCGATTCTAGAACCCAAAGTGGTTACTGGACCATTTTGTTGATTTGTCAAGTGAATGAACAACTAGAACTCAAACCGCCCGGAGGCCCCTGTGTTCGTTTAGCGACAACTGACAAACGCCTTTAAAGATACGTACGCACTCAGATATTAACCACCCAAAATAGTCACCCATCCATGAACTATAATCACCCCGAAACTTAACTCGTATATATATATATATATATATATATATTCTTATTCTATATATATAAAAGAAGAAGGGGTGATCTACCATCAACGCACAGCCGAAACTACTGGAACTAGAAACTTCAAATTTGGTCCAGAGCTTACTTTTATGACGTACACAAGGGATAAGACGGGATTTTTGGAAATTCTACCCCTAAGGGGATCAAATAGGGGTGCAAAGTTTGTATAGGAGACAAATTTTTTTGACCTGAAGACTTAAATCCAAAGAAAGTGTTTTCAGCGTTTTGCAAAATTCTAACCCTAAGAGGGTAAAATAGGGGTGCAAAGTTTATATGGGGAGCAAATTCGTATATAGACTCTCTGTTTAAATACAACAAAAGATATTTCAGCGTTTTTTGAAATTACTCCTCTAAAGGGGTGAAAAGGGGGTTCCAAGTTTGTACGGTGAGCAAATCTTTTTTGAAGTGAGAGATTTGAAACTTCGTAAATAGACCTTATTTTTAAGCACAACAAAAAGTATTTCAACGTTTTTCAAAATTGCTCCCTTAAAGGGGTGAAAAGAGGGTTCCAAGTTTGTAAAGAGCAAATCTTTTTTGAAGCGAGATATTTAAAACGTCGTATATAGACTCTCTGTTTAAATACAACAAAATGTATTTCAGCGTTTTTTGAAATTGCTCCTCTAAAGGGGTGAAAAGGGGTTTACAAGTTCGTACGGGGAGCAAATATTTTTTGAAGTGCGGGATTTAAAACTTCGTACACGGACTCTCTGTTTAAATACATAAAAATATATTTCAGCGTTTTTTGAAATTGCTCCTCTAAAGGGGTGAAAAGGGGGTTCCAAATTTGTATGGGGAGCAATTCTTTTTTGAAGTTAGAGATTTGGAACTTCGTAAACAGACTCTATGTTTAAACACAACAAAACTCATTTCAGCGTTTTTCAAAATTGCTCCCCTAAAGGGGTGAAAAGAGCGTTTCACGTTTGTAAAGGAGCAAATCTTTTTTGAAGTGTGAGATTTAAAACTTCGTATATAGACTATGTTTAAATACAACAAAATGCATTTCAGCGTTTTTCAAAATTGCTCCTCTAAAGGGGTGAAAAGGTGTTTAAAAGTTCGTACGGGGAGCAAATATTTTTTGAAGTGTGGGATTTAAAACTTCGTATACGGACTCTCTGTTTAAGTACAACAAAACGTATTTCAGTGTTTTTTGAAATTGCTCCTCTAAAGGGGTAAAAAGGCGGTTCCAATTTTGTAAACGGGTAAATCTTTTTGAAGTGAGAGATTTCAAACTTCGTATATAGACTCGCTGTTTCAATACAACAAAACGTGTTCCAGCGTTTTTCTAAATTGTTCCCCTAATGGGGTAAAAAGGGGTTCCAAGTTGACAGATGGGGACATTTATATTTCTTAAAAAAATCGATATGGGTGTCACCGTTGAGGTTCCTCGGGTTCATTACGAAAATGATATCCATTTTCAAATCCAAGATGGCGGACGTTTATTTTTCTTAAAAATCTATATGGGTGTCATCTTTGTGGTTCCTCGGGGTGCCGATTCCGAAAATAATATCCATTTTCAAATCCAAGATGGCGGACATTAATTTTTCTTAAAAATGGAAATGGGTGTCATCTTCGAGGTTGCTCGGGGTGATGATTACGAAAATGATATGCATTTTCAAATCCAAGATGGCGGACATTTATTTTCCTTTAAAATCGATATGAGGTCATCTTTGTAGTTCATCGGGGTACCGATTCCGAAAGTTACAGCCATTTTCAAATAAAAAATTCCGGACATTATTTCTTTCTTTCGAGTAATTTTCACAAAAGATTAATAGCATCAGACAACTAACAGAAACAAATAAACCTCATTTATATATTTGTTACCATCTAAAATCTACGCGGACGAAGTCGCGGGCGGCCGCTAGTAAGAGTATAAAACGATATCCATAACGGAAGTACAACATATAAGAAGTTATATTATTAGTCATTCAAATTATGTGCTCTGCATTTGAGGAAACTCATGATTTGCAAAATATACTTTAACGTCACAAAGAAATCAATTTCGCTTTAGGGCAAAAAGTAATAGAGTCTATGTTCAGTTTAGTTACTAAGTAATCAGCGGGAATGCACTAATGGTCGGTTGCAGAGGTGAACGCGTGTAATGTGCAATTTGCGGGCAACCATTCAGCGGTCACGCGACTTCTACTGCGCAAAATATTATTTAATGAACTCTCATCAATGTAAAATAAAGTTCACATTACTTCAGCTAAGACAGCTAAGGCTTTACCAGTACATCGTACAACGAATTCGGTTCCATCCCGATATCGAATTTCCAATTACTTGTTTTAATATAAGCTACATTCTACCGACGTCGCTCTATACAAATGCTGGCGCGAACATATGAAGTTCCACAATACATTAGCGCTTCAAATGGTATAATATAACCAGAAACTAGGCAGAACAAAGTAAATAATAAAAGTTATCCCGACTGCGGTGGCCGGCAGAGAATAAATTGGTGTACCTAAACTGCGACCACAGTATTGTACAATCCACCTCGCACACGTAATCAAACTCCCAAATTGTTGGTATGTTTGTGGTCTAACCCATTTATAATGAAATCTGAAAAAAACAGACCGTCTTCCATTTTGGAAATGAAAACGTAAATAAATCAGAAAGTAAGCCGGAGTTTTTGGTAACTGTCGTGATTCCTGTGCATGATCCATCTGGGAAATAAAGCTGTGACCCTGTTTCGTATTAGGACGCATGCTACGTAGGTAAGCGTGGTTATAAATAAGTACCTACTTCGTAAAGGGTCTATTCTGATAGCTCCATAAAATAGAGTGCAGTATATCTTATCAATACTAGTAATTAAATAAGATGTGTAACTCTCCGAATGTTTAAATAGGTAATAAATAATCAATGGTAAAATCTAAATTAAATCTTATTTACAACATTTGATATGCTAGCTTTATACCGCTAAGTAAGCAAGTATAATTATGTCTACTTACCTGAACAACATGATTGACTAAGGCAGGGTTTTACAAAGGTACCTACAATTTTCCGTTTTTTGTAGTTCTTTCTAACAAAGCTTTCCCTTGTAGCTTAGGTATCCAGTACTTCGCAACTGGCGCTATGCAATCGGCCCTTCAGCCTCCAGGCCTCCGTCCACAGCCCACGCCGTGCACTTTTAACATTTAACCTTTACTTTTGGCATTTCACTTATGGGACGGTCATTATTGCGCCTAGTTTCCAGCAAATGAACCGCTTTTGTTCAAAGCGGGCTATTCACTAGCTATTCCTTAGGCGCTTTCTCCAAGTTTCGCAAACTTCCTGGCACAGAACACATTTGCCATTTACCATAGATCTAGTTCGCCTAATAAAGACTTCCAATAAGATTGCATTCGACAATTGTATTGGTCCCTTATATTCTACTGATACTTAATTTAACAACTACCTTATTGCTCTTAGTTGGCGCTCTATATCAGATCTGAATAATGGCATAGCTTTAATTGTAAATTTACATTTACGAAGAGTTTTTACGAGCTTGTTCCGTTTTGCTATTTTAATTGTGTCCATTTTGGTTAATTAGCTGTCGGCCTTATCTTTTGATAGTTAGGTTTTTAAATGCTTGGAATTTTAGTTTACTTTTACAGCATTCCTGAAAAGAAAAGGTTGAGGAACACATAGGTACCTCTAGAACTATTTTTAATTATGTAGTATATACTTTGGCGGGATCATCAAGAAGGTACATCTAGAGTCTAGCAAATGAAAGATGTGAATGAGAAATGGCGGCAAATTCAAAAATTCAGAGCGTGGTCCCTGACGTGTAACGCGAAAAGCAGTCTTGTAATATATTTAAAATTTACAACGATTTTATTTATTTACCTATACATACAATACAAACTAATATTATAAACTATCTGTGCTCTGCGACTTCTGGCGCATGACACATGTGAACTTGACCGATTCATGAGTGTAAATAAAATACAATGAGCATATGGCCGCAACTATTTAAACTGTTTTGACTCAGATGCATACCTAGTAGTTGAAATAGGGACAAAACAAGACCTAATGTTTTTAATAGTTAAATTAGTTGATCAAAGTATGTACCGAAAAGAACCGAACGTTCCCATTGGCTTTCTGATTGGTGGATTTAATATGGTGAAGTTTTTTAATTGGTCAAATTAGAATGTTTTGTAAATCATAAATATGTATTCATATTTTCCCTAGGGGCTAAATATATCAAGCGGGGCTAAAGTAGTACTACTTTAGCCCCGCTTGATAAGCCTAATTTGACACACTTTTCGAGTATGAAAAGCGAAAAAATATTTAAGTTAACCCGGCATACTCGTAAGTCCACGCGTAATTTTATTATACTCGTATTATATAACGAGTAGCGACGAGTAAATTTATAGGATAAACGTGAGTATCTAAAATTATATTTCATAGAACAATGAGATATTTGATAATTTAGGTTGTGTTGTCATATAAAAAGTTCCGTAAAAAACTCATTATCATCATTCATTTGCCAGACTCTAGCTATGTCGATACCTTTAGGCTCAAAGGGCGTAAACGCCATTTTGGCGAATATGACTTTTGATGATTACTCAAAAAAAAATCTCTATAGATCTGGGTAGTTGAAGTTATTCGCAAAAAAAGGCAAATACGACCCAACTTTTTTTTAATATATAACTAATTAATTAAGCTCCACAAAAATCCCATACAAATAATTGATCTTCTCGAGAAGCTGGTTCGAATGGCATCATAATTTTCTTTTTGTCAAATAGCCAGTTGTTGAAAGTGTGGTATTCTCAATGGACATTGATATCCATACTAATATTATAAATGCGAAAGTGTGTCTGTCTGTCTGTCTGTCTGTTATCTCTTCACGCTTAAATCGCTGAGTCGATTTAGATGAAATTTGGTATGAAGACAGTTTGAGTCCCGCGGAAGGACAGGATACGTTTACTTAAGGGGATGAAATCTTGTATTGATAAGCGATAAGTAGGTAAGCGTCTGAAGTACAACGATAGCAATTAAATTCTAATGCGAAGAACGAATTAAACGCGGACGAAGGCGCGGGAAAAAAGCTAGTTATAAATATATTGAAGTATTTAATTCATCTTTTGCATCAAATCACCTACGAGTATAAAACGTACAAAGTCAAGTCAAGTGAGATAAATAGATGCTGAAAATAATCGAACTCATTTGGCAGCCATACACAAAATATAATGTAGACCCCATGAGGTATCAAGTGTGTCGTAAAGCCCAGCCGTCACAAGCCACCTTACCTTCGCTAAATTGCGTATTTTTGCTGTTCTGCCATGAATCTTGTGGGCGCGAACGTAAAGAGAAATCACGATGGGAGCTGAGCACTTTGGTTTGAATTAGGTACGAACTTCGAGTTTTATCCATTCTCAAGGTACAAATATTAGATTACATTATAACCAGGTATCTTTGTTAAATTTAACACTGGCAATTAGCGACAATTTAAAAAAGCCCTTTAGCGCGGCAGTGTTCCTTTCTATGCATGAAATCTTTATTAGGTACCTGATGGTAGTAATTAGCTACTTTCACCCAGTTAAGGACAGTTAACCCTTCAAATTTAGTATAGTTCTCGTATTACGAGTAAGTAAGGATATAACAGGTAGTTCTGATTTTTTGCAGACTTGTCTATGATGTTGGTCCAATGAATAATACAAGTTTGTGACCTCGAGCGCCGAACGCAACTTTGACAAAAATCGTAAAAAATTATAATTAAAGTATACTTAATTTGATACAATAACAGGCTAAAATTGTCTTTAAAGTTTGCGAAGTTCGAAAAAATGATAAACTTTGAAAGACTTTATCTCGGAAATTAATTGGTCTACCGAGACAATTCTAGTTTCATATTGTTGCAAATTTAGTCTACTTTGGAAATGTACTGAAAAGGTATTATTAGAAACTAGTTTTGTAGGGTTATAATCAGTTTTTTAAATTTTTAATTTTTTTTGCTAATAATCGATAAAAACAGTTATTAGCCCAAAACATTAGTCATAAACAAGTCTGCAAAAAATCAGAACTACCGGATTAGACCCAAACTACCCCGTACTTTTAGGCGACAAGGTTATTGGATTGTAGCGGGTATTAGTCTGGACTTTTGTTTATTGCCACTATTGGGCATAGGCCTGAAGTCTCTTATCATAGATCACAAGGCACTGACGACCCCTCGCTGCCACTACCATATTTTTTCTCAGTTGCGTCACAAGTTTCCTCACGATCCTGACAGAAGGATACCGAAACGCTTATGGTAAATTTGAAATTATACCTATTTTATACATACTGTACATACGTTGCGCAAAATTAATACGTATAAGCCGGGATTCATACCCACGACCGCTATTTGATAGTGACATACTTCTACCAATAAGCTACCATAGTGTTCGACACGTCTCCTCAACACATTTTCTCTTTTTAGTGTTGGTTTTCGTTTGAGAACAACGCAGCGTCACAGTCGCTGGAGTGCAGTCTGTCGCGGAATGTCGCGCGTCTAATGTCGCGGAAACTGATAATGAAGGGTGTTCGCTCGTTAAGCGCGCACCGCACCCGCTGCCCGACATTTATCGCTTTCACGTTGCCTTACACATTTTAATTGCGCGATTTTTCTATCGGTGGCGAAGAATACTTTACTAAAGCAAATACATCAGAAGCGTGGCGTCAAAGATATCGTTGGGCACGCCGTAGTTACATTTTCTTTAGAGTACAGTCTTCAATGTGTCGCCATTGAACAGCACATGATTAATCATTTGACACAAATCAAATACAAAGAAAAATTAACCGTGATCGAAGATAGCCCAAGTTACTAGACCACCCGGGCAACTAAAATATCGCAGCGATTTTTTACCTTTGTTTGCAGCTGCTACTCGGAATTCTACACATAGCTGCATAGTTTAGATGGTCGAATGGTGGGATAAGCTTTTGAGAAGGTGCAACTGAGGGGGCAATTTCACAAAAGATGCGACACACCACAAGTACACAACCTTTGAATGACATAAGCCAGCATTTATGGAACCAGCTACGGTTAGAGCACAATAAAGGGCAAAAGTTAGGGAAAAACCTAGCTCGACGCTAGCGGCCCCCGAGACGGCTTCTACAAACAACTCTAGTTTATCACATCATAGGCAAGTTATTGAATCTTCAACCGTTGTATGGTAAAAAGTTTTGCAATTCTCATCCTCGAAAAGTGTGTCATATTAAGCTTACCAAGCGGGGCTAAAATAGTAGATTGTGTCTCAAGGAAGCAAAATGATATATTTACGGCGAGGGCGGTATCTTGAATTCTGAGTGAAGCGAAAGAACCTACAATAGAATCCTGAGCGTAGCGAGGGATTCTAAAGTAGAATCTTGAGCGTAGCGAGGAATTCAAGTGTTTACGCGCAAGACGGAAATAATTTTGCTACCGTGGGCACATACTGCTTTTCACACCGTCTATGAGGCCCGCTGCTAAAACATGAAATATCTCACAAATGATTTTAATACAGTGTCACATACTGCTTTTCACACCTTCTATGAGGAAAAGAGTCATTGTTGCCCTCAAATGAGGGAAGAAAAGTACATCTTTAATCCCTCATTCGAAGGCAACAATAATTCTTTTCTGGATAGCAGATGTGAAATAGTATATTTAGCCCCTAGGGAAAATATGAATACATAGTTATGATTTACAAAACATTCTAATTTGACCAATCAAAATACTTCGAATAAGAAAACATATCTTCATCTTGAAAAAACATAATTTTTGAAGAAATAAATATTTCTAGACGTCTTCTACACTAATACCTAGTCCCAAACTGAGAAATGCTTGTACTATGAGTACTAAACGATGATGTACATACTTATATATATAAATAGATAATTAAATACGTCCAAGACTCACGAACAAAATATTCATGTTTATCACCCAAATAAATGTTCTCACCGGGAATCGAACCCGCGACCTCTACTTAGGGTAAAGTGATCGTCCTTAAAAGATTGGTATAAACCGTTAGACCTGTTTAAAATGTTGTAAAGAGGTCGTCATCGTACATACTTGGGTAAAAAAAAATATTGATATATTTTGATGATTTTAGGTCGTATGAGTCAACAAATAAATTATATAGGGAATAACAGAGTCGTATGCGTCATTTCGATCGAGGAACAACGATACTACCTTTAAATTTTGTAATCAGTCTGATATAACCCAAGTAATTAAGATAATCAAAAATTTTTGAGAAATCGTGCTTAGAAATAAAAAAAAGTTGGGTCGTATTTGCCTTTTTTTGCGAATAACTTCAACTACCCAGATCTATAGAGATTTTTTTTTGAGTAATCATCAAAAGTCATATTCGCCAAAATGGCGTTTACGCCCTTTGAGCCTAAAGGTATCGACATAGCTAGAGTCTGGCAAATGAATGATGATAATGAGTTTTTTACGGAACTTTTTATATGACAACACAACCTAAATTATCAAATATCTCATTGTTCTATGAAATATAATTTTAGATACTCACGTTTATCCTATAAATTTACTCGTCGCTACTCGTTATATAATACGAGTATAATAAAATTACGCGTGGACTTACGAGTATGCCGGGTTAACTTAAATATTTTTTCGCTTTTCATACTCGAAAAGTGTGTCAAATTAGGCTTATCAAGCGGGGCTAAAGTAGTACTACTTTAGCCCCGCTTGATAAGCCTAATTTGACACACTTTTCGAGTATGAAAAGCGAAAAAATATTTAAGTTAACCCGGCATACTCGTAAGTCCACGCGTAATTTTATTATACTCGTATTATATAACGAGTAGCGACGAGTAAATTTATAGGATAAACGTGAGTATCTAAAATTATATTTCATAGAACAATGAGATATTTGATAATTTAGGTTGTGTTGTCATATAAAAAGTTCCGTAAAAAACTCATTATCATCATTCATTTGCCAGACTCTAGCTATGTCGATACCTTTAGGCTCAAAGGGCGTAAACGCCATTTTGGCGAATATGACTTTTGATGATTACTCAAAAAAAAATCTCTATAGATCTGGGTAGTTGAAGTTATTCGCAAAAAAAGGCAAATACGACCCAACTTTTTTTTATTTCTAAGCACGATTTCTCAAAAATTTTTGATTATCTTAATTACTTGGGTTATATCAGACTGATTACAAAATTTAAAGGTAGTATCGTTGTTCCTCGATCGAAATGACGCATACGACTCTGTTATTCCCTATATAATTTATTTGTTGACTCATACGACCTAAAATCATCAAAATATATCAATATTTTTTTTTACCCAAGTATGTACGATGACGACCTCTTTACAACATTTTAAACAGGTCTAACGGTTTATACCAATCTTTTAAGGACGATCACTTTACCCTAAGTAGAGGTCGCGGGTTCGATTCCCGGTGAGAACATTTATTTGGGTGATAAACATGAATATTTTGTTCGTGAGTCTTGGACGTATTTAATTATCTATTTATATATATAAGTATGTACATCATCGTTTAGTACTCATAGTACAAGCATTTCTCAGTTTGGGACTAGGTATTAGTGTAGAAGACGTCTAGAAATATTTATTTCTTCAAAAATTATGTTTTTTCAAGATGAAGATATGTTTTCTTATTCGAAGTATTTTGATTGGTCAAATTAGAATGTTTTGTAAATCATAACTATGTATTCATATTTTCCCTAGGGGCTAAATATACTATTTCACATCTGCTATCCAGAAAAGAATTATTGTTGCCTTCGAATGAGGGATTAAAGATGTACTTTTCTTCCCTCATTTGAGGGCAACAATGACTCTTTTCCTCATAGAAGGTGTGAAAAGCAGTATGTGACACTGTATTAAAATCATTTGTGAGATATTTCATGTTTTAGCAGCGGGCCTCATAGACGGTGTGAAAAGCAGTATGTGCCCACGGTAGCAAAATTATTTCCGTCTTGCGCGTAAACACTTGAATTCCTCGCTACGCTCAAGATTCTACTTTAGAATCCCTCGCTACGCTCAGGATTCTATTGTAGGTTCTTTCGCTTCACTCAGAATTCAAGATACCGCCCTCGCCGTAAATATATCATTTTGCTTCCTTGAGACACAATCTACTATTTTAGCCCCGCTTGGTAAGCTTAATATGACACACTTTTCGAGGATGAGAATTGCAAAACTTTTTACCATACAACGGTTGAAGATTCAATAACTTGCCTATGATGTGATAAACTAGAGTTGTTTGTAGAAGCCGTCTCGGGGGCCGCTAGCGTCGAGCTAGGTTTTTCCCTAACTTTTGCCCTTTATTGTGCTCTAACCGTAGCTGGTTCCATAAATGCTGGCTTATGTCATTCAAAGGTTGTGTACTTGTGGTGTGTCGCATCTTTTGTGAAATTGCCCCCTCAGTTGCACCTTCTCAAAAGCTTATCCCACCATTCGACCATCTAAACTATGCAGCTATGTGTAGAATTCCGAGTAGCAGCTGCAAACAAAGGTAAAAAATCGCTGCGATATTTTAGTTGCCCGGGTGGTCTAGTAACTTGGGCTATCTTCGATCACGGTTAATTTTTCTTTGTATTTGATTTGTGTCAAATGATTAATCATGTGCTGTTCAATGGCGACACATTGAAGACTGTACTCTAAAGAAAATGTAACTACGGCGTGCCCAACGATATCTTTGACGCCACGCTTCTGATGTATTTGCTTTAGTAAAGTATTCTTCGCCACCGATAGAAAAATCGCGCAATTAAAATGTGTAAGGCAACGTGAAAGCGATAAATGTCGGGCAGCGGGTGCGGTGCGCGCTTAACGAGCGAACACCCTTCATTATCAGTTTCCGCGACATTAGACGCGCGACATTCCGCGACAGACTGCACTCCAGCGACTGTGACGCTGCGTTGTTCTCAAACGAAAACCAACACTAAAAAGAGAAAATGTGTTGAGGAGACGTGTCGAACACTATGGTAGCTTATTGGTAGAAGTATGTCACTATCAAATAGCGGTCGTGGGTATGAATCCCGGCTTATACGTATTAATTTTGCGCAACGTATGTACAGTATGTATAAAATAGGTATAATTTCAAATTTACCATAAGCGTTTCGGTATCCTTCTGTCAGGATCGTGAGGAAACTTGTGACGCAACTGAGAAAAAATATGGTAGTGGCAGCGAGGGGTCGTCAGTGCCTTGTGATCTATGATAAGAGACTTCAGGCCTATGCCCAATAGTGGCAATAAACAAAAGTCCAGACTAATACCCGCTACAATCCAATAACCTTGTCGCCTAAAAGTACGGGGTAGTTTGGGTCTAATCCGGTAGTTCTGATTTTTTGCAGACTTGTTTATGACTAATGTTTTGGGCTAATAACTGTTTTTATCGATTATTAGCAAAAAAAATTAAAAATTTAAAAAACTGATTATAACCCTACAAAACTAGTTTCTAATAATACCTTTTCAGTACATTTCCAAAGTAGACTAAATTTGCAACAATATGAAACTAGAATTGTCTCGGTAGACCAATTAATTTCCGAGATAAAGTCTTTCAAAGTTTATCATTTTTTCGAACTTCGCAAACTTTAAAGACAATTTTAGCCTGTTATTGTATCAAATTAAGTATACTTTAATTATAATTTTTTACGATTTTTGTCAAAGTTGCGTTCGGCGCTCGAGGTCACAAACTTGTATTATTCATTGGACCAACATCATAGACAAGTCTGCAAAAAATCAGAACTACCTGTTATATCCTTACTTACTCGTAATACGAGAACTATACTAAATTTGAAGGGTTAACTGTCCTTAACTGGGTGAAAGTAGCTAATTACTACCATCAGGTACCTAATAAAGATTTCATGCATAGAAAGGAACACTGCCGCGCTAAAGGGCTTTTTTAAATTGTCGCTAATTGCCAGTGTTAAATTTAACAAAGATACCTGGTTATAATGTAATCTAATATTTGTACCTTGAGAATGGATAAAACTCGAAGTTCGTACCTAATTCAAACCAAAGTGCTCAGCTCCCATCGTGATTTCTCTTTACGTTCGCGCCCACAAGATTCATGGCAGAACAGCAAAAATACGCAATTTAGCGAAGGTAAGGTGGCTTGTGACGGCTGGGCTTTACGACACACTTGATACCTCATGGGGTCTACATTATATTTTGTGTATGGCTGCCAAATGAGTTCGATTATTTTCAGCATCTATTTATCTCACTTGACTTGACTTTGTACGTTTTATACTCGTAGGTGATTTGATGCAAAAGATGAATTAAATACTTCAATATATTTATAACTAGCTTTTTTCCCGCGCCTTCGTCCGCGTTTAATTCGTTCTTCGCATTAGAATTTAATTGCTATCGTTGTACTTCAGACGCTTACCTACTTATCGCTTATCAATACAAGATTTCATCCCCTTAAGTAAACGTATCCTGTCCTTCCGCGGGACTCAAACTGTCTTCATACCAAATTTCATCTAAATCGACTCAGCGATTTAAGCGTGAAGAGATAACAGACAGACAGACAGACAGACACACTTTCGCATTTATAATATTAGTATGGATATCAATGTCCATTGAGAATACCACACTTTCAACAACTGGCTATTTGACAAAAAGAAAATTATGATGCCATTCGAACCAGCTTCTCGAGAAGATCAATTATTTGTATGGGATTTTTGTGGAGCTTAATTAATTAGTTTTGTAATTAAATTACAAATTCAATGACTAGTAATGTAATTGATTACATTAATTAGTAAGTACCTAATTCAATTACTCAATTATTTGAATTTAAACTTTTTTTGGAAACAAAGAGGAGTCAATTTACTTGGAGTGACTCTAAGGAAAAAAACCGGACAAGTGCGAGTCGGACTCGCGCACCGAGGGTTCCGTGTACAGATGTGTACCGGTTCTAACCCTATTAAATCGGGAAAATCTCAACAACATGGTGTAGAAAATGAACGCCATGGCTACAGCGCCATATATCGGCGACTTTTGTTACAAATTTTAGCGACTGAATAACTGTATGTATGGTGGTTTTTCAAGGATAATTCTTTATCACGTGAACTGATTTCAATTTTTTTTTCTTTATTTGAAAGAAGGCTTTCAGCATAATCTTGTAGGAATTTATAAACCAAAAATATATTCAAAGCGATTAAATTACAAACTTGGTATAGAAATGTTTTTTGACGATAAAAAAATGAAAAACTAGATACAGCTAATAGTTATATTTTTCCTATAAAATATACATTGATATCAATGTTATATTTTTTCCTTGGTAAACTTCGGAGATAAGGGGGAACGGTATTTTTTTTACATTTTCCCTCATGAAACAAAAATAACTCAACGAAAAAATAATTGGTTCAGTATTTGCAACCCAAGGCCTTTTATATGACACCCCACTCGACATATTCACTAGACTTTCGAGAAATTTTGAACCACCTATTATCCGTCAGAAAATAAAAACAATAAGTATTTAAAAAAGTCATGTTCTATGTATCTAGGTTAACCTTCTTTATAACTGTTCCAAATTTCAAATCGATAGCGTAAGTAGTTCTTGAGATATTTAGCGATGTGACTGACAGACAGACAGACAAAGTGAAATCATAAGGGTTCCTTTTTTACAATTTTGGTACGGAACCCTAAAAATTTGCAGCATGCTAGTATAAGGCTGACGAAATAGAATAGGGTTATAGATTCAAAGTTTGACTACTCCAAAAAACTATTCCAAAAGATAAAAGACAAAAAAATATGCCAAATGGTGGAAATCCAATTCAAATATCTCAAAAAATAACGAAACTACAACCGTTTTAAACGTGACGTCATTGACCTCGAGCGCCATAGTAAATGACGATCTTTCCAATACAATGGTGCGTTTTGCGGATAAGGGATAGAATATGCCCCCTCTTAAAACTTTGAAGACTTGTAATTATATAATTATTTATGCTTTTGAGTTACTTATTTCGCCATTTGATTAAGAATATGATCGTTTTGCGAGAAAATCGAACTTACTGATTTTCTTATTTGTTGTCAAATTCCCTATTATCAAGTTTAAAAAACAAAATAAAAATCATACATTGTAGGGCAAAAATCTAATTTCAAAAGCTCATTTATATTTCTTAAGCTGATTTGTGTAACAAAAATGGTCACTCATATTTTATAAAATAATGATAATTTGTTATTGAATTAAGTACCTATATACTTACACATTACTTATACTTACAATTGTTAATTGAAAGTGCAATTACTCTTTACGTGTAGTTGTAATTGTAAATTTGTAATTCAGTTACCTTTCTCCGAACACTGATGGGACCAACTGCAATTAGAGCAACACAAAACACGAAAACGAGAGACAAAGTACAACATAGCTGACGAGCACTGTAAACTGATAGGCAGTAAATAGGGATGTTGACTAAAAATTTGACCACCCCAAAAGACTACTCCAAAAGACATAAGGAAAAAATGCCAAATGCTGAAAATACTATTCAAATATCTCAAAAAATAACGAAGCTACAAACGTTTTAATGTTGCTGGTTAGAGAAGGACAGCGCGACAGATCAGTGACGTCATTGACCACGAGCGCTATAGTAAATGACGATCGTTCTAATACAAAGGTGCGTTTTGCGGAAAAGGGACAGAGTATGCCCGCTCTTCAAACTTTGAATACTTATAATTATGTAATTATTTATTCTTTTGAGTTACTTTTGTCGCCATTTGATTAAGAAATTGATCCTTATTCGAGAAAATCCTCACTTATTAATTTTCTTATTTGGTGTCAACATCCTTCTATGGCCTCGAAATAACGTTGTATGGAAAACCAAGTAATTTGGCATTTTAGTCATAAAATATTGCGTTTAAGGACATACATATATTTTTAATTCATTATTTACTAAAGAGGGTTTTACAAATGCCACTATGATAGCTCTCTTATAAGGAAATAGTTACCATATATACAATTTCTTTTTTATTAAAACATGAGAACTCAATTTACATTTAGACTATTTAAAAAAAAACATGTTTTCTCATGTTTATAGTCCCATATAATATCTTTTTTATGATTTTGATTAATTTGTTAATTTAGTATTTGATGTGATAATTTGATGGTCTTCTGTCTATATAACCTAACCACACTATGTTATGAATTTTAACATGTGTCAAAATACCTCCTTCATTTCATTTGACGGAAAAATATCTGATGGCTCAAAATATAACAATTCCAGGCATGTCAGAGGGATGGGATATCTCCTCTTATACGTATCCTGTTTTTCAATAGTGTGAAAGACAAACCCGTGAAACAACTGCAATACGCTAGAGATATCCCCTTATGCCGATTAAGGCAGATAGAGTGGTGGCCCTGTGACAAATCAATTTATAAAATTGAATATGCGAATTGGCCAGTCCATTTACGTACTAGTTTTGATCCATGTCTCGTAATAAAGTGATCGCGTTTATCAACCCTCATTAGTCGATGATATGTGCATATGGCTGATAACATCAGAGTTAATTACTACGAAAATACTTAGTTAAGATCTATTGGTTATGAATCGACTCGGGCAGCAGCAGGTGTAGGTATGCCTAACTCGCCCTATGAATCATTCTACATGACTGTAACGACATTTGACGACAAATCAGAGATCCAAAGAAGCAGTTTATGCTCGATTTGTATTAATTTTAGGAGTACCTATTTAGTTTGCGTCTAAAATTATAAATTGCATGTATGATAAAGAGAGAAAGTACAATTAAAAAAAAACCGGTCAAGTGCGAGACGGACTCGCGCACCGAGGGTTCCGTATACAGATGTGTACCGGTTCCAACCCTATTAAATCAGGACAATCTCAACAACATGGTGTGGAAATTGGACGCCATGGGTACAGCGCCATCTATCGGCGACTTTTGTTACAAATTTGAGCGACTGAATAACTTTATATGTATGGTAGTTTTTCAAGGATAATTCATTATCACGTAAACCGATTTAAATTATTTTTTCTTTATTTGAAAGAAGGTACTTTCAGCATAATCTCGTTGGAATGTATAAAACAAAAAGACATGCAAAGGTGATTAAATTACAAACTTAGTATAGAAATGTTTTTTGACGTTAAAAAAAAACTGGACAGAGATACAGCTACAGTTATATTTTTCCTGTTAAATATACATTGATATCAATGTTACGTAATATTTTATATTTTTTCCTTGGTAAACTTCGGAGATAAGGGGGGGGGACGGTATTTCTTTTTTACATTTTCCCTCATAAAACAAAAATGACTCAACGTAAAAAAAATGTTTCAGAATGTGCAATACAAGCCTTTTCATATGACACCCCACTCGACATATTAGCTAGACTTTCAAATTTTGAACCACCTATTATCTGTCATTTTTCACAGAAAATAAAAAAAAATAAAAAGTCATGTTCTATGTATGTAGGTAAGCCTTCTTTATAACTATTCCAAATATCAAATCGATAGCATAAGTAGTTCTTGAGATATTTAGCGATGTGACAGACAGACAGACACACAGGCAAAGTGAAACCATAAGGGTTCCTTTTTTACCATTTTGGTACGGAACCCTAATTACCCGACAATGTATGATTAATACGAATAAATGAATATTAATATCTGGCTGTATTTTACCGCTCCATTTTATACACAATGAACGCCGTACGTATTGCCGCATATTTTACCCAGTGTAAAAATACATACACATAATAAAGTAGCAATCCGTGGCACTCCAAGTTTCTCAGCAAATGTTGCGAGTGCGGAAAACTCCAATGGCAGGGGTTAAGGCAGCGGGCGGGGGAGGCTGGGCCCTCATTGATCGCACCCGCGCAGCATCCCCCGCCCCTCCCCTCACCATACCCCGCCGCACAGCCAGCGATGCCTGCAACGCCGCAGCCCCGCTCAACGTCAACAGAACTGCTGGATATTAAGAATAGGTACTTTTAATGGTGTATAACGCGGGCACAATATTTTACATGAATATTACGGTATCGGTTTAACGCATTTTTACTGTAGAGTACTTTATTATCGCCTATTATTACTGATTATATGAAAAGTACCTGAAGTAGCTGAAGGCGTATTTTGGTCACGGTTAGCATTCGATAAAAGACAAGGTAAAGCATATCCCACTGACCTTCATGTTTACGTGATGGCATAAGGGCGTAGCTGGTATATCCAAGAAATATAAGGTCAGAAATATATTAATTCAAATATGAATCTTCGACATCCATTATAATTGGAGCAGGGATGCTCACATAATTGTTTTAGGCCCGTCGTTACAAATAGACAAGCTTAATCGCACCACGAACATCCGTCATACGGACT
The DNA here is from genome assembly GCA_963556455.1 of Epiblema foenella. Classification (NCBI taxonomy): domain Eukaryota; kingdom Metazoa; phylum Arthropoda; class Insecta; order Lepidoptera; family Tortricidae; genus Epiblema; species Epiblema foenella. Next base: position 16,550,665 of record OY747102.1, read on the forward strand.
CGACTTTATGAAAGCTTGATGCAGGTCAGTTATGCTTTCAGTTGTAAGTTATCTAATTTATGCTTCTATACCTACTCAATGCATCTATGTCGTTTTTATCAACTTGTTCAGTAACATATTAAAGTAAACAAAGATTTGTTAGGAAATATTAACATCATTTAGTGTGGTGAGCTTCGACAATGTGCGGGCGAAGCTGTGCAGGGCAAGTCAGCGGGGATGCCAGACTTAGCGCAGTTTTCCCCCAAATTTAGGGAAAGTCGTTATTTTTTTGTAATTTATGTAAACAGGCAGTTATGTGTTACAAATATGTAGTATAGCAATTTGCAGTAATACGATTACCTAACAACAACAATATCGCCACGTGCAAAATCCACCGTATCATCCCCATAATATTTAGGCATATTGTTGATATTGGTATCGATGTAAAGTGTATTGGACAACCCCATCGGTGGCGGGAGATGACAAGGTCGTAAGCTGCGTGCGGCTCGCTGGCGGCGGCGGCGCGACTTGAATGGGCGGCGGCGGCGCGGCGGCGGGCGGCGGGGGTCGCGGCTGCGCGCCCATCGCCGCTCCGCCAGTCCGCACACCGGCGGCTCCGCTGCCCCACGGTCGGCCGCACTCCGCTAAACAACAATGCTTTAAAAACACACCGTAACCACAAACCTCACCGTAACGCAGTCGGCGATGCTCGAGATCTGGGCGGCGAGCGAGGCCGTCGGCGAGCGGTCGTGATCATTCTAATATATGTTAACGGCAAAAGAATTAAATTTTAAACTTATCGTGTTTAACAGAGGGTCGGGAGTGTAGTTGTTGTAGCGCGAGGGTGGGTGTCGCGCGGGCGCGCGGGCGGGCGATGGCGCGGCGCGGCGGGGCGGCGGCGCGCGGTGCGGCGGCGGCGCGGCGCTGACATGGGCGGGCGCGCGCGCCGCGCTCTGCTGGCGGCGCCCGCGGGCCTGCTGCTGCTGCTGGGCCTGCTGTGGCCGCGGGGTGAGTCACGCTGCATACACTATACCCACATATATACTCTCAAACTACCCTACTGGTAGAAATCAAACCAGAAAGCGGGAATGTTTCGGTCATTTACAGCTACCCGTATGTGGTCCTGTTTTCATGATCTATCCATTTAGGGCCATTACAAAATGAAATGGGTAACTTTAGTAGTCCTAATAAACTTTGTACCTGTTAATAGGGGAAAACAACTTTCGTTAATAAAAATGGGTATTCTTTAGGGAAACTTTCTTTCACCACCACTTTCAGTGCTCTTGAGTAATATTCACCATTGAATTTGAAAACTTTAATACATACCTACAACACAACGTACAAAAGAGCGGTGCAGAAATTAGCTCTTTCAACATATTTATTTTTACTAGATCTTATTCCACTGCTTTTATGATTTCCCGAAATAATTAACAGTATTAACATACACCTACATATGAAGTAACATCTTTCTTCTTATTATGTGCGTCAACACGTCCTGCCAATTTTTCAAATAAACGCTTAGTCACGCACGGAACATCAAAGATTTTTGGCCCGACCCGATTCGTGAGAGGTGAGAGGCAGTATAATTCCATAAAAGACTGCCTTGAGTTCCACTTGATGAAAACAACCTTAAGAGTCTTTCGGATAATGTACGTAACGAGCTTTTAAGAGCCCCCAAGGGTCCTATAGTGGGGTAACAGGACGCAGAAAGTGCTTTAGTGGCCGCAGCCGGATTTTAGCACAATAGCTTTTATTTTTTAGTCGACTTGTTTAGTCCAGAACTGTCACGATGGAAAAAAAGGAAAGATCATTAATCATTGTAATCCCTTTTGACTGATGATCGTATGTGACCGATCGGTTACAAAATGAGCCGTTAAATTCTTTTGCACGCTTGTTAATTGTTCATTAAAATTAAGAACCTAGTAATCGCACAATGGCTGCGTTTACTTTGATGCCTTTACTATTCATTCATCCATCTTGCTAGATTAATATTATAATACCTAATGAACCGTCGTGGTATAAGAGTATGAGTACTAGCTACTAAGGTTTATACAAAGATCCGTTACCAAATATCCGATCTAATTTTGGTAACTCAGTGCATTTTTTTACATACCGCTTTTTCTGTCTTCTATATAAAGATATAGAAGAAAGAAAGAATAAAGAAAACCCATTTATTCAATAAAGCACACACAACCGGCCTTAATAAATAGGTTTAAGGTGACAGGAAGTGAAGACACACACGGGTGTGCACAATGAGTCCAGCAATGTGTGCGATAAAGAAAAGGCTGAGACTCAGCATGTGTTGTTATTTGCCATGCAAACTGCAACGCTGTTATTCTGCCACAGCCTATGAGTCTAATTCGCAGTCTAGTCAGTTACGTTATACGAAGGTTACTACGGAACCCTAAAAAAAGACCGGTCAAGTGCGAGTCGGACTCGCGCACCGAGGGTTCCGTACACAGATGTGTACCGGTTTCAACCCTATTAATTCAGGAAAATCTCAACGACATGGTGTAGAAATTGAACGCCATGAGTACAGCGCCATCTATCGACGAATTTTGTTACAAATTTGAGCGACTGAATAACTTAGTATGTATGATGGTTTTAAATCTTTATCACGTGAACCGATATTCATTTTTTTTTTCTTTATTTGAAAGAAGGTACTTTCAGCATAATCGCGTAGGAATTTATAAAACAATAATACATGCAAAGGTGATTAAATTACAAACGTTATATAGACATGTTTTTTGATGATAAAAAAGGAAAAACTAGATATAGTCATATTTTTCCTGTAAAATGTACATTGATATAAATGTTATGTAATAATTTCATATTTTTCCTTGGTAAAATCCGGAGATGAAGGGAGGAACGGTAGTTTTTTTTATATTTTCTCTCAGAAATAAAAAATAACACAAGGCAAAAAAAATATAATTAGAAGAATTAAAACCATAGTAGGAGAGCTTCGAGAGCAGAAGAGTCAAATACTCTAGAAAAGTCTAAAAGAGTCAATATTGTTCCATTGCCTGTATCTTGGGAAGAGAGTACCTATTTATCAACGCCATCAGGGCTGTGCACGTACTATGTTGTTTCCGAAACCCTGCACTTAATCATATACAACTTTTTCTAAAACTTTAGACAAAAACGGTAACAAGCTGATCGGTCGCAGATCACGAACACTGACGGGATTGTTCGTTTTGGGAATTGGACGGATCAGAGCAGTTTTCCATATATCAAGAAAGGTTGAAGTTGTAATTAATAGCTTTGTTAATTATTGCGGTGATAATAAAAGATACGATCAATACCCATTGCATTGGATTTAATTCCTAAAATTATTTTGGTTATAATAGGTTCGTTTACAGTGTGTCTAACTCTAAATTTATACAGATGAGCCGTATCTATAATACTCATAGAAAAAGAGGTGTGAAATGTCTACACTATTATTACCAGGAACATCGAGAAAATGATTGTTTATTAATTCAGGATCATTTAAATGCTCCGGATCATTTAAATGATCCTGAATTAATAAACAATCATTTTCTAGCGTGTTACTGTTAGTGGGTAAAACAAATCGCTTCTAATTTTTCCAAAGAGTCTTACTATCCTTTATGTAGCTGTTAAGTTGATGTTCAAAAAAGCCCGTTTTTCATAGTGAAGACTTGAATTCAACATTTTTTTAAATAAATGGTACTGTTCTTTATGAGTATCAAATTTGGGTTTCCGATATTTTGTTCGGACGTCATCTCTAAGCTCTTTCATATAACGCACGTTACTTGTCAGCCAAGGAGTGGGTTTACAGGAGCGAACGTATCAAAAAGATTTGTAATGTGAGCATTAAAAGCTACCACCATATACCATATCACAAACGGTAGGCATACTTATAACAGTAACAGAGTCGATCCTAGTAAGCTCCGCAGTAAAACTACATAAGTCAATGTCCTTTATCTGTCTATATTGGAGGACAATAGGAGTAGGATTGCTTTTTTTATTTTTAATGTATTTGAATGTGTTTAATAACGATGCTTGGGACCTGCGCATCAGTACAAATTAAATCAATGAGAGATGAGCTAGTTTTCGTGAAATGCGTCGGTTCTGATACGTGGTTTAGAAGATTCACAGACTTATGAAAAAATTGTAGCTTACCATTTGAGGGGCATTTGTATTCAGTAAATTTATATTAAAATCACCTAATAGTATAATCAGATTGTATTGAGCAAAAGACAAAACTGATTCCATAAGATCATCAATAAAAGAATCTACATTTAGCCAAGGTGGTCGGTACGCAGTGCCTATTATAAAACGTGCCGCTTTCACATTAGTGGATATCCACCTTTGTTCAGTACCTGAGATAGCGGCCAGGCGGGGTTGCTTCCGGGTCTGAACATTTCTGACGTAGTCACGTTGAAGCCCATCCCGCAGCCGCGCTCACGCACCCCCGGGGGCGCGGAACGTGGCGCAGACGGTAACCCTCCAACCGAGGCGCCCTTCCTACTTCGTTCTGCCTAAGCCATGTTTCGTTGATAGATATTATATCTGGACGTATACTTTCAATTCAAACGCTAGCAAAAATTCATCGTGCCGAGTACCTTAACGATCCAGCATTGAAGTGGTCAGGTACATACAGGACGTTTGGATAGCTAACTTTCGCGAATGATAGATGTCGATCGATTGATTCTCTCTAAGAACTGGTTCGAATGGCATCATGAAAAAAAATTGTCATCTAGCCTATTAGCGTAGACGCTAAAATTTCTGCAAGCATTTATCATCCTCCCACTTTTCAACCATTTTACAAGGGGATGACATGACATCGGTCTGTATTGTCTGTAATCGTAAATTTATGCAACACATCCCCCTATACTGGCCCTTCAGGCCGCATAGGGCAGTTATCGCTAATACTATCTGTTGGCTAGTCGCTTAGCTGACAAATCTTAATAAAATATGGCAGCTGTCTCATCTTATACTTGTCAAACTTTCCATTCAATCAGATTTTAACGAACACCGGCCCGGCCACGACTCTGAGCGCCGGCGGCAGCGATTTACTAATACATTGTGTGTGATCCCAACTAAGCGCAGTGCGTTGCGCGACTCGACCGTGCAATGAACGGGTAAAACCTTGGCCGCACGCGATTCGCGCAAAGTTGTAACCAGGCTGTAAATATTATTGTTGTGCAGGGGTGCGCGCCGGCTACCACGAGAAGCGGCTGCTACACCACCTGCTCGACCACTACAACGTACTGGAGCGGCCCGTGGTCAACGAGAGCGACCCGCTGCAGCTCTCCTTCGGCCTCACGCTCATGCAGATCATTGACGTGGTACAACACAAACTATCCCCTTGCCCCCTTGCCTTGCCCTAACACTATCTACTACATGATCGCCCAACGCAGGGTTTTTTAAACCTGACTGTGACTTTATCGCCCGGGCCCATTAAAGCAATAGGAGTGCGCGGTTAGGGTATAGCTTGAAGAAAATCCAGAGGAAACCTCCGACATGACCACGTGGGTGGTTAAACACTGAAATACTCGAGTTTGCGGTCTAGTGAGATTGGTTGAGCGGTTTCAACCGAATCTGAGGCGTGAGATGCAGTGATGTCGCGCGCGCGCCTGTACTCGTATATACACGCGGCCTTATCCGTTGAGCCTAATGATATAAGAGATACGCTTATGAGAACGAGATGAAACACTCTTCAGGAATGGATTTTTGGATGAATTTCAATAAATATAATAAACAATAATATATTCTTTGTGCAGGTTTATTCGTATTTCGTTATAATTATAAGGGTATTTAGATGAAATAAAATTCCATAGTTATAACTTGATTGTGTAGTTAAATAATGTATTGGTTTATAGGGCTAAAAAGGTAAAATTTCAAGTAATCATGTAACGGGATCTCTCGGCTGAAAATCAATCGACTGGTCAGAACGGCGTTCCAAAGAACGCGATATTTTGTAATGCACGCCCTTAATTAACTGGAAAATATTGCTTTTGATTTAATATATTTAACGCAAAAAAGGACAATTTTACCAATTATTTTCAGTAATTCAATTTTGTTCGCAGGATGAAAAGAACCAGCTATTAATAACGAACATCTGGCTCAAACTGGTAAGTATACGTAATATGAATTGAATTAACCTTTGCCACCGCCACCAGACATGTGAGCTAATGTGTTTATCTGTTTGTTCAGCAATTACTCAACATGGCACTTTATCAATTAGACTGTTTGCTCATATGGAGCGTCAACTACTAAGTATGTACTAGCTAGTTGGTCCCTACAACCTATTACTTTATACAGTATGTAGTCCGGCCTGGCCCCCTCTTTGCGCGATTAAACTACTCCTATTTCCACTTTCGTTAATTGATTTCTTGCAGCAACAGTAGCCGGGTCTTGGGTGTTTTCTACGTACTTAAGTATTTATCCATCTATATTAGTATGTATATCGTCGCCTAGTACCCATAAGATCAAGCCTTGCTTACTTTGGAATTAGGTCGATTTCTGTAAAATTGTCCACAAATATTTATTTATTTAAATAGGTATATATATAGGATACAATAGGTATACATAAGGTAAACATAGGTGCAATAGAGATTACACACATGATTCTAGAACTCCAGTTACAGTATACCGGTGTCTATCTGGGACATACAGAGATTTTGATAGCTAGGTACATAAAACATATATTTTCCCTCAAAGGGATAAGCTCGCCTTTGTACTTTAATCTTTTGTAACATACATATTTCCTATAATTGTGTACAATGAAGTGCTTACTGCTTATTACATACGTACATACATGCAATTTATATCTATTCCCGAATGTGTACCAACCTACAATTTTATCTATAGAAAATGAACAATGAACATCCCTTTAACCGCAAGGGGAGACCCTATACCTATTTTTTTATTATTATATTGTTCACTTAAAGCACTTCTAGGAGCGCTCATAGCCCAGCGGCGCCCGCGTGCCGCGTGCTGTATGCGAGGTTAAGCAACATGGGCCGAGGTCGTTCTTGGATGGATTACCGCTTTGAGTGGTTACTAACTGAGCGCTCCCGTGCTTTTGAAGGCTCGTTAAGACGGTGATCCCGGCTGCTGTCTATGATAGCAGTCGTTAAGCCAAGTTAGAGGCCTCCGGGGGCTTGAGAACTTCTCAAGCCAAGTTGCACACTCACTTGGCAAGGGGAGTCGAAGTTGCACCACGTGTATAGGAAGTACCCACCGTTAGTTTCCCTAAACGTGGACCCCTGGGTAGTGTTAAACGGTGCACCAAAAACTGACCAACTTGCCATACGATAAAATAAAAACTTAAAGCTAGATTATAATAAAGCATGCCAGACTTCTCCGCATTGACCTAAATTAACCTAATATGAAAACCACAAATTCAATTTAAAAATTCTTGAAGCAGAGATGATCTCATTTAGATTTACCTACTTATTTGTTTGCACAGGAATGGAATGATATGAACTTGAGATGGAATACTTCTGATTTCGGCGGGGTCAAAGATTTGCGAGTGCCGCCCCACAGGCTATGGAAACCAGATGTCCTCATGTACAATAGGTAAAAAAATCCAATTGTTCACTTTGCTATACTTACTATAATAACAAGTCAACTCATAGCAGAGGTTTTCGCTGCGGCCACTTTGAAATACTAAGTTACAAGTTAGGTAAGTACATTACAGAAACCTTTCATTAACCTATTCACTAAAACCGACATAGTGCATTGCAACAATCTGTTTTCTATTGCATAATAATATTAATAGTTTATGTCACCTAGTGCGCCGTTTAGACCTGAATTCCGTTCATCTCTTTCACACTCCAAGCGCATTTCAACATGTTTCGTGCACCCGCTCGGGACGTTATCTCGGCGGGCGTAGAAGCAAAAGAAATCTGAATTGGAAGCGACGGACCTAAATAGACCTCCCACAATATCGACCTTGAAAATAACGATATCTGATGTGTAATATAGCGCCGACGAAGGCTTCGACAGCACATACCCGACGAACGTAGTGGTGCGCAACAACGGCTCATGTCTGTACGTGCCTCCCGGCATCTTCAAGAGCACCTGCAAGATTGACATCACGTGGTTCCCCTTCGACGACCAGCGCTGCGAGATGAAGTTCGGCAGTTGGACCTACGATGGATATCAAGTAAGTTTTGTACGCGTCAGGCCGCTTCCTCGTGATTTCTGGCAGTCCTAAGTGTTGTAGTCCTCGTTTGCGGGGGATTGTAAAGTAGTCAAAGCATTTGTGATAATTTTGATTACCTACGACTATATCCTCACTATACTCCGGTATAAGCTAGGATTTTGACTTGGTTTGACCCTTTGTGTCATTGAATAGTGAATGAAACCTAAAATGGCTACCTGATCGTGATGTTTTAAGTTTTATTGCACTCATATAATATTAGGTATGTGTTTCCTGTTAACAGTTAGACCTCCAACTTCAAGACGAAGCAGGTGGGGACATAAGCAGTTTTGTCACAAACGGTGAATGGGAGCTTATAGGTGAGTGTTATGTCTTATCATGAATACTAATTTAGTTTTTAGGGTTCCGTACCCGAAGGGTCCAAACGGAACCCTATTGCTGTCATCCACGCGTCCGTCCGTCCGTCGTCTGTCACACAGGTTTTACAGCCAAACAGCTAGAGCTACAGTCTTCAAATTTTCACAGTATCTTTTTGACCCAAAGCCATACAAATTGTGAAGACTTATTTTTAAATGTTTTAAAAGGTTGCTCCCATAGAAAAAAAGGCGCGAGAAAAAGTTTTGTATGTGCCCCATCGAGTGGGGTATCGTTGTTTAGAACTCATTGAGTAGATATTTATTTTTTGTTTTATAATATATATTGGACAACAAAGAAATGAGAAGCCACCATAGTAAGATTTTTGTTCTTTCCTATAATTTTTTAACTTCCCATTGACCTATAAACTTGAAATTTGCTGATAAGGTTTATTATTACGTATATTCACCAACGAATACTAATATATTGATAATCATATTTTTTCAGAGTAATTTTCTTGTTTTTCCTATTAAAATCAACTTAATTTTGCGGTGGGTTCGGAACCCTAAATGTGCGGAGTCCGACAAGCACTTGGCCGGTTTTTTTACTTTAACCTTACTAGTCAGTGTTTGATTTTCAAGTTTCATACTCCGCACATTTAGGGTTCCGTTTAGAACCCCCATTTGATATTAAAGGCAGCATAGCAACTGCCCTCCACTTCCCTTCTGCCCGTCACATTTATAACCAACTATTGTGATTTAGGCGTGCCGGGCAAGCGCAACGAAATCTACTATAACTGCTGCCCAGAGCCGTACATCGACATCACGTTCGCGGTGGTGATCCGGCGCAAGACGCTGTACTACTTCTTCAATCTGATTGTGCCCTGCGTGCTCATCGCCTCCATGGCCCTGCTCGGTTTCACGTTGCCGCCGGACTCGGGCGAGAAACTTTCGTTAGGTAAGCCTAAACATTATTTATAGTCATCGAGTTAAACGAGACGACATGTTCCATTCCCTAATACAAAGTAATTGTCATCTGGCTTACAAAAAAGTGTGTAAATCAACAAGTGATAAAAGCTTTTATTACTTGTTGTTACGTAACGATGACCAGTGAATTGAAGTTGTAACAGATCCTAAACAGGATAGGACTGGTTGGCACAATTTTCGAACGAAAAAAAGATAAAACGAACCTTTCAAAAACTCACAAGATTTTATTCCCCAGGCGTTACGATCCTGCTGTCGCTAACGGTGTTTCTCAACATGGTCGCGGAGACGATGCCCGCCACCTCGGACGCCGTCCCGCTACTAGGCACCTACTTCAACTGCATTATGTTCATGGTGGCTTCGTCCGTCGTGTCCACCATCCTCATCCTAAATTACCACCATCGGCACGCGGACACGCACGAAATGAGCGATTGGGTAAACATAAGTGAATTTTCAGATCAGACGCGCATAATTCAATGTAAAGCGAGTTACAGACGTCATGATCCTCAGTCATTACTGCATTAGACTTTGATTAAGGAGACAATGTTCCTTCCCATAAAAATACACATTTGATAATCCTTTTATTTCTTAGTAAACATATTCTTCTTGGGCGTTGTCTCCGTCCTTGACACTGTCTGTACATAGTAATGTCCGTAATAGACTAAAAGGCCATTGATGATAATCGTTATTGTTGTTCTGTATGGTTTGCGCAGATCCGTTGCGTATTCCTGTACTGGCTGCCGTGGTTCCTGCGCATGTCGCGGCCGGGCTCGGCGGCGACGCCGCCGCCGGCGCGCGCGCCGCCGCCGCCCGACCTGGAGTTGCGCGAGCGCTCCTCCAAGTCGCTGCTCGCCAACGTGCTCGACATAGACGACGACTTCCGACACGGGCATGCGCAGCAGCCCGCTTGCTGCCGATACTACAGGTCCCTCGACGATCTACACGAACACTACTCGCCGCCGTAAATAGCACGGTTTCGATATTTTACCCCTGCCTCGAACGTTCCGCAGTTATACCCGGCCCTAATAGCTATTAGTCAAATCAGTCATTTCAGTAGCAGTATCAGCTTTTCTGGGTCATGGGTCTCATTACAGTTTTTGAGCATAATTCCTGTAGATCCCTCGAATCCTCGGTCCCACCTGTAGTGTAGGTTGCAGGCATCCGCATTGTCTACAGAGCCATACCTTTTACAGGGGGGGCGGAGAGGAGAACGGAGCAGGGATCGCTGCACACAGCTGCTTCGGTGTCGACTATGAGTTATCGCTCATTCTCAAAGAAATTCGAGTCATCACAGATCAGGTAAAATCCAATGCCATTCTTTAGTTACAGATGTATGTTTTATCTAAGCTTACTAGTTTAGCTAGTTTTAGGCTGCTTAGTTTTTATCTAGACTTACGTGTCGCCTTTATTCCAGATGCGCAAAGATGACGAAGATGCGGACATTTCGCGCGACTGGAAGTTCGCCGCCATGGTCGTGGACAGACTGTGCCTTATTATCTTTACCCTGTTCACAATCATCGCCACGCTAGCCGTGCTGCTGTCCGCGCCCCACATCATGGTGTCGTAGCGACCCGCCCGCTTGCGGCTGCGGCTGCGCGTGCGTAACGTTCTGTGATACCGCGAATACTTGTTAAGTTGTGATGTGCGAGTCGGCGCAGGCGCGGCCGCTGCGGCGCTGAAGTTGCCGCCGCTTGCCTCCGCTCCCGCGCCCCCTGTAGTAATAAGTTTACGCTGATCGAACTGCCATCCCCTGCGCTCAACCGAATACTGCCCATCTTAATCCCCTTACAATTTTCTTCCTTCCACCGGCAGCTCTTGCTCTTGTTATCAGAAGAATTTGATGAAACGTTGTCACGCTAGGGGAACTGGTTTCGCTGAGTGCCGCACGCCTAACATGCGATACACGGCGACAGCGCAATATCTCCTTACAATGTGTGGTCCCAAGTTCACCATCCTGTCCGAGACGACAGCTCCGTGGCGACGGCGGCAGCCGACCGAGAGGACTCATAGTTGGGAATGGCTGCGAGCCGTTACGGCGGCAGAATATAAAAATGTTAGCACAAAAACGTCTTCCTTCATACCGTTGAACGACCTGGTTCGCATTTAAAATTTAAACTTTGTTAGAACTTTCTCGAATCTTGAAATCTATTGTACAGTTTAGGATTTGGGCAGTAAGGCAATGGCCCCTTGTTTCCTTCTTGTTCGATTCCGTGAATCGTGGTTACGACCCTTACTTTATTTTCGGATGTATTTGTGTCCGTAGCTAGTATAGAACTTTACAAACAATGTTGATTCAATTGGTACAGGTTGTGATATGCCTCGTTGTGAACGGGTCGATATTGTTATAAATGGTAAAATATCCATGGCTTTATAGCTTAACTAATAAAACATTCGTTAAAAGTTGTAGTTAAACAAAGTATTATTTTATTAAAATCGTACCTGGTCTTTCGGAGCGAGTTATACAAGTAATAAATTAACATACATGATAACACGTTTATACATCTTTTCAATACCGTTACCGTATCTTATAACGAGCAGTTCGTTTACTGCTGTTCTTAGCTTTTGCGCTCCCCCATTATTACAATTTTGACAATTAATAAACAAAATACCTATCCTACGAGTTAAGTAAAACAAAACGAATTTGAACATATGAATCATTCTCAAAATTAATCAGTCTACACCCATTTTATGTTATAGTATTACCTAATTGTACGACTGACGTGCCTATTACTGACGACATAGTACAATGAGTACCATCATACCCATTTCACTGCCACCGGCTGCACCTCATCGAGTAACATTATTATTCTAAAATACGACGCAATAACGATTATGTTCGATAAATTATGTAATAAAATCCTTAAGGTCATGTTATTAACGACACAGCAGTTTATATTTTAATGTTTAGTTCTAAAAAACATTGTTACCCTTTCAGAAGGAAAACATCGAAAATTTACGTCAAAGCGAATGCGCGGATACATGCTTGGAAAGCACTGTACCCTCGCATCGCCGTCCATCTTTTCCTTCTCCAAGGCATAGCTTGTAAATAATCTAAACGGCCCATTGGAAGTTGCGGACCGTCTATGATTATAAAGCCAATGTTTTCCTTCGGGAACGCTGTTTCTTTATTTACTTATTGTTGTAAATATCGTATCATCGACCACTCTGTGTCGGTTGCGTGACGAGAGCGAGCCGAGTGGTGGCCGCCGCGTAGCGCGGCTGGGGCACCGGCACCGCCGCGGGCCCGCGCGCTACGCGGCTTCCGACGGCGACGGACGACCTCTGTCCCAATGATTTGTACAATTGTTAGGGTTAATAATCTGAATTGCATTTTGTTTATTAAATATAAACGAATGAGACAGTTCGAAGTTTTATTTCGTCGGCGAAGCGTTGACCCTGTGGATTTTAATGTGTGACCGAGCAACCCTGACCCATTTATTCCTGGCATCGGTTGGGGAACGCATCGAGCACCGTGGCTGAAGACAATCGATGCTATCCCGTGGGATGTTCGCACATGCGCAGCGCGGTGCGGCACCGTCGGGTGCCGGGCGCCGGGCGCGGGCGAGCCGTCGGGTGCCGGGCGCCGGGCGCGGGCGAGCCGTCAGCCGCGAGCGCTCCCGTGCATGCCTCCAACTGCTCAGCCCGATTAACGCAATGCAGATAGCGAATTTAATTCTGCCTTCATTGGTAAACTAGTCCTTTGGGTAAACAAAAGAAGTCGCTGCTGTTAAAACCGGTAATCTATAAAGGGCTGTACCTTAATCATCCTATTTTTACCAAATTATTGCAATGTCATACAATCAATTATTATTGGTAAACGGGACTTAAGTAGTCGCGTAGAATTGTAATTTATTCACTGTTTTTCAGCTCACGACCAAGGATGTGATACATTCGAAACGTTGGCAAACTTCAAAAAAGGTCAACAAAATTAAAATTGTACGCGATTATTAAGTCCCGTTTACCAATAACATCGTGATTGAAAATCGTGAAAGTTTAAATAAATATATATACTTACAATCCTTGTAATATACTATAAGCAAAAAAACTATCTGCAAGCTGGCAAGGCTTTCAAGTTTTTGGTTAAGAAAAAGTGTCAAAAACGAATTATTTGACGTTGTATCTTAGCGATATACTAAATTCTGTTTACTTATTTGCATATAAGCCAGTTCCTTATCCTGTGACTTAAATCATTTACCCGATTTAGATTTCTAAAGAGCGCTCGGACGGAATCTTAAGTTTAAGCCCTTAAAACTTTATGATGTTAGATAAAAACATAATTGTTTAAATATATAGTCACAACCGTAAAATATCTTGTTGTGATCTGTGGCCTCAAGTTTGTACATTTGGGAATCATCACATTTATACCCTATTTTTAATGAGGGTTTTGAATTACTTTAAAAGTCCATTCTTGTAGCTGCAATATTTCAGGAAGGGAACTTCTAACACTATGAAAGTCTAGCGTTCCGTGAAAGGTCCGATAGGGCCTAAATTTTTAACTTGCCTTATATAAGATGACGAAAAGCACTTGAACATAAAGTATATAACAAAGAAACTGACCAAGGGGCGGCTCGTGTACTATCTTATAGTGTTTAAATATACACTAGTTACATTACACACCTGCGTAGCGTAGTTGATTTACAACCCTACTTGAAGTTAACAGTTAAACAATAGATGGTGATAATGGGTGGCTTCAAGTACTTTTCGCCATGTTAAAAAAATAGACTATAGTTACTCATATGCAAAATGGACAGTAACACACTCCCTACAAGAGAGCAAATATGAATGTTTAAATCTAGTTAACTTTGTCTACCTGAAGCTGTAAATCTATTAGTTAATGACAGTAATAAACGCTTCTTGGTGTTTAAAGGACTACCATTTTTACAATTAATTAAAGAGTAAGTCACTAAAACCGTTAATTAATACCAACTAGTAGCTATAACTCAATCCAATACTGATCTCAGATTCATTACTTTCATATCAAAATTAGGTATATTTGTTGCGTGCCCTCACGTGGCGCAAAAGAAAGCAAGCGCACAAATGCCAATTAAACTAATACATTGACTCGGATAGACCCTTTATAAGGAAAAGACATAGGTATCTTCGAGTCTCATTCGATACAAGTACGAGTAGGTAAGTACGAGTACTCGACTACGCGTCCGTAACAATAAAATACCGAATTAATCAAATGTTGAAATAGATTGGATTTATTGCAGCGTGACCACTTTTAGTAGTTTCCTACTTTTTTGGTAGTTTTGAGGGAAATTTTTCAAGCTTTTAGTAGGAGAAAATAAGTTAGTAGTTTTTAGTAGTTTACAGCAATCCACAATTGGCTACTTGACAATTTTTGAAAATCTGTCCAATATGTTAAAAATGTTGTAAATTAAACGTTTCAGCTTTTAACAAAACATATTATTTCTTACTTATTATAAAATCCATATTTTTAAAACTTCATTTAAATTTTCGCGCTAAAACGCGATCCATTGCTGTATGACGTCACACTATTATAAATGAACTAACCTCTTCGCGTGACACTTCAAAGAATAATATGGCGGTTGTCACTGATGCGTTTTCCAGTGTGGCAACCGCCTATATCAACTAAAACGGTTTTGACAGCAGCTGTTTCTAGCAACATGGCGTCGTTTTGATCATTTTAGTCACAGATAAGAAAAACTTATTAAAATCATTTTTTTTTATTTAAATCATATTCATTAATTAAATGATTTTCATTGCAATGCAATTAGTTATTTCGATTCTAGGAATTATGAGCTACATTTAACAATACGTTTTACAATCATTAGTTACATCTGTCAAGTACCCACCTTTGATGTACTGGCAACCGACCGATTACACTCGATCATGTCCCACATATACGCGATCACCCTACCTAGGCAGCTATCACGATAGAATACCTAAGATAATGACACATCTTATGGCCAAAATGTACTAAATTTACTAGCTATAGTCTACTAGGCTGGACCCATACACTATTTTTAAATTTCTATACGGCAATAATTTTACCTGAAGACGCATCTCTATGGGGTCGGTTACAGAGTGATATTATCACGCGATACACTCATATCACAATACGTATTGATCGTGTATTCATGAATATTAAAGCAAAATGCATGTATATTTCTAAACCACGATAATATTGACAACGCAGTATTGTGATCATAGCAATATTAGCAATGCAATACTGCAAGTTATAAGATTTGCAAGATAGGGATATGATGACATTGGTTGTTTCGCTCTATCTCGAGGCTTGTGGATGTGCCTTCACAAAGCTGTCACCATGCACGATTGAGTGTTTTACTGACATTTTCTCCCTCTTGCACTCACTAACTCACTAGCAAAGAACAAATGCTTATTCCGTACTGCGATATACAAGATTTATACACAAATACTTGCGATTTAAACACAATCAAGCTTGATTTCGTTAGTCTAGTAGTTTCTAGTAGATTATGAAATTCATTTGGTATTTTTTAGTAGTTTTTTGACCCCTCTTTTAGTAGGAACGCCGATTATAAAGTGGTCACGCTGATTTATTGCTTTGAAATAGTAGATTGCCAAAGATTGAAAGCTACTCATTTTAGACGATATATTAATTAATGGCAATAATTCGAGGCCGAAATGGGTAGTTTCACTTTTCATTACGAATACGACTAATGAAATGCAAAATATGCAGACATTAATTATCTAAGTCAGTCAAATCCTATCGAGTTAATTTTAAAATCATTTGTGTATGGAGCATTTTGACGGGAACTGTTGGCTGACGTTGATAGTGATTGAGTATGGACCATTCCCTGGCAACGGATTTGTGTGGTAATTAAGTATATAATTTATATTGAACAAGATTGATTTATATTGATCATATTACTTATAATTTATTGAGAATATTGGAAGTATCGATAACATTCTTGTTTATTTCAATAATTTAAAATATTAATCCATTATCAATAATAATAATAATAATAATTTTTGGACAATCTTACATAAATCAACCTAGTCCCAAACTAAGCAAAGCTTGTACTCTTGGTACCAAGTGACGATATACAGACTTATATAGATAAATAGATACTTAAATACATAGAAAACATCCAAGACTCAGGAACAAATATTCGTGTTCATCACACAAATACATGCCCTGACCGGAAGCTTCAAATATTACTGCAATATAAGAGTCTGCCAATTTCTTTTTTTTAAGAGTTTCGCACGCACTTACCTATATATAAAATAAATTGCATAAAATGTATTTAAGTACAAATATTTATATACCAGTATTTATTTAGTTTTCTATTACCATAATTTCAAATATTAACTCATAACAATTATTACCACAGTTTAAAAACAATAAAATTTTATGGAGCTGGCTGTACAGGTTTCTGTCATTGCTCTTTTTGTTTTACCTTTCAACCCATGGGACTACTTGCGTGTCACTTTCAACCCGCTTCATAGGTCAAATATGACCTACCTACTTTCAGAGTATGAGGCATGAAAAAACAATTAGGTACAAGTTGCCCATAACTGTACCTGGTACTGTACCTGGTTTACTATTTCCATTTTTAGGTCATGAGTTCATGACATGAAAGACTTAAAAATGTGAACCCAACGAAAAGAAACGCAAGCAGGCCTATTTAAATCCTATTTAAATCTAATATCTAATCCTTATTTTAAAAACCATTCGGAATTTCTGATACATACAATAACTACATGATGAATATGCGATTGCCCCGAAAATAACTGCTTATATTCTCCTGAAAAGTACTTTCATGAATATATATTTCATATTTCAGTAATTTTATTATACGTACCTATCAGATATCTGTTAAACGTATTCGAAAATCACAAAAAAATGCATTTGTTATTTAGAAGTGTTGTTAGTATTGCAAAACATGTTTAAGCGTAATTTGTATTTTCATAGTTACTTAGTGCCCCGGCTTCGCACGGGTCGTCCAGCATTCACATTAGTTTTAAACCCTGTGTTTTTACCTCCTCGATGGGGCTAAAATCACGGGATGATGGATTTTCTAAAACGCTTTAATTATTTTTCTTGTACTTAACAAAGACTAATTATCAAACTTTCAGCCTCACGCTCAAGCCCTTTCTGAACCCTCTACGGAAATTATACGTTAAGGTAGTGCAACGAAAAAAATCGCATTCTTTGAAACGCTGTTCCGCCCAGACTCGTCTTTCTTTCCTCGGAAACAGTAAGGATTGATTTTCAGCTTTGAACTATATGACTATAGCCGAAACATGATTGTTTAAAATTTTCACGATAGAAAAAAATCCAAAATTGAGTCTTTTTTTTCTTTTTTGCTCAGCCTACTAAAACAACGCATTAAACGACACAACAATTAAGTTAAAATGATAGTATTTTACCTCGTCTAAATTCTATCAAGAGGAAATTTAATAAAACTGCCCACAGTCAGATATTTATCGAGTTTTGTCTAAAAAAGCCATTCCTGAAGAGTGTTGCATCCCGTTTTGTCGTGCGCGAAAGACATAAGCGTTTGTCTTTCGCGGGGGGGCATAACTGACCGAATCGAGGCATCCCCTTTAGAGGATTGTGTAGAAGAAATTTCCATACAAAAAGCGGCAACGTTTTCCACCCCCCCTATTCCTGAACAGATTTGTATGATTTTTGGAAATATTGTAGATATCATGAAATACTACGTTTATACTTCTTCATTCTTTGGAAAAATTGCCCACAAGTGAAAATTATGTACTCTTGAAGATCCGTTTTAATTTTACTCGAAGAAAGAATTACTTTAAGAATTACTAAAAAAGCAAAACGTATAAACCTAGTTCATAATGTAACGAATCGATCAGGGCCAATACTTTTTCGTTTGATAATGGTTTAAGGACTTTAAGGGGTGGAAAACGTTGCCGCCCGAAGCACTCATTCTGCGAGAAATTAGGCGCCAAACGGCCGACGGCAACGACTCTCTCTCTCTCTTTTACGGGCGCAAGACCACGACGGGTAATTCGGGTGAAACAGAAAGAATATTCCGAAATGCCCGTTCTCACCCCGCCCGATAAGTTCACAATAGCCTTAAATTACTTGTGTAAACTCGAATCTTAGTTCAAAAATAATAAGAACTAAGATTCGAGTCTACACATACAGTTTGAAGTCATTCATTTAAAAAATCAGGTTGTCCATATAACCTTTTAACTCCACTTTAACCCTCTTAGGCAATGAAAATCTTTATATAATACCTATGTCCTGTTCTGATCTCTAAGCTACATTCTTGGAAACTGATTGTACGTTCAGTAGTTATTGAAATTAGGAGGAACAGACATCGACTTTCCCTCTAATCTAATCTTTCTTTAATTAATTACATTATTCGAACCAAGGATTATCATCACATTCGCAACTACACGTTCAAGAGTAATATGCAATATAAACTATATAAATAGGCACATTGCGGGATTTGATAGATCGATAGAACTTATTATAGCTCGGCAATCCGCAATGAGGCTATAGATTAAGCTTAGGTATGTTGAACTATTTTCCAGTCAGTAAATAAAATCAGAAAAGCGTTTTTGAGGTATCGGTAATGTGCATTTTTTCAGTGATGATGTTAAGCACTTGGGCGGGCGGCTCGCCGAGTGCAACAGGGTTACTGCAGGTCACGGGGCCTTACATAGCTATGTAGCTCGCTCACGCTCACGCTCTATCAGATCGCCTTGTTATCAGACTGAGTAGCGCCATTTGCATACTGTATAAAATGGGCACTTATTATGTGTTTGGTTGATTTCCTACAGTTGAATATTATAATAAAATACCTAAGTTGAAGATACGGAGATAAGGAAATACATAAATTGTACCGTGTACCATAGGTACAAAAAACCTACTTTCTGTTCCCAGTGGTTCGGGATCATCGGGATTCTTTAATCTCTTATAAGTTTTTGGTTGTATTTATATTAATAATTATATGGATGTTTAAATTCTCCCACGTCTATAATAAAATATAAATTGGGCGTTGTTGACCACATTATATTCGATTCTGATAAAGATGATAATTTCAAATATCTCAGCGTCAATCTTGTACACGTCTCTTGAATCAGAAAACTACGGGAATCGGTCTTCCACTTCCAGCGGATGTATCACATACAATATAATAACTAATTGTGTCATATGTAACACGATTGACTTTTCCAAATATTAAACATACTTCGGAAAGCTTTTACCGGTCCTCTTCATCAGCTATAGAAGTTAAAGACAAAAACCTAAGTCAAGGAGTGGAGTGTATTCCCTGTGAGTGAGAGAACCTCTGTTACTGTCGGATATACTAGCGTCCTAGCGAAAGGCAGTAAGTGTGTTTCAGCTCCTATGAACAGCAGCAGAAATAAGTTAACAGTTTTTCTCCTTATCGCAAACGGAATAAGGATCAAAAATGTTAAGATAGACTTACTCTTGACTGTACAAAATTAGGACGTTGTGAGTGTAGAGGGTGTCGTGGGCCGGAGCCGGCGCGCGGCGGTGCGTGCGGCGCGGCAGACCGCCGCCATGTCGGGCGGGACGCGCGCTTGCTTGCTGCTGGGGGCGCTGCTCGCCCTCCTATACTCAGGTCAGTTACGATACGATGTGCAAAACAGAAAACACAAACATTATAAAAAAAACGCTTTTCACTGTTGTTTAAAAATTGGAACAAAGTGTTACCTCGAAGTAGGCACGAATTTTAATTAAATAGCATTTTTAGGGTTCCGTAGCCAAAATGGCAAAAACGGAACCCTTATAGTTTCGTCATGTCCGTCTGTCCGTCTGTCCGTCTGTCCGTCTGTCCGTCTGTCACAGCCGATTTACTCGGAAACTATAAGTACTACAGTGATGAAATTTGATGGGAATATGTGTTGTATGAACCGCTACAAAATTATGACACTAAATAGTAAAAAAAAGAATTGGGGGTGGGGCCCCCCATACATGTAACTGAGGGATGAAAATTTTTTTTTCGATGTACATACCCGTGTGGGGTATCAATGGAAAGGTCTTTTAAAATGATATAAAGTTTTCTAAAAAACATTTTTCTTAAAGTGAACGGTTTTTGAGATATCAGCTCTCAAAGTCGTAAAAAGTATGTCCCCCCCCCCTCTATTTTTATAACTACGGGGTATAAAATTCTAAAAAAAATAGAGGTGATGCATGCTAATTAACTCTTTCAACGATTTTTGGTTTGATCAAAGTATCTCTTATAGTTTTTGAGATAGGTTGATTTAACTGTAATTTTGGTTAAGTTATTTTTGCTGTTTTATAGATACTAGTACGGAACCCTTCGTGCGCGAGTCCAACTCGCCCTTGGCCGGTTTTATCATTAAAAACAAAATACCAGCTTTGTGTTAATTTTGCTTTTATGTTATAGGTAGTGATATATTTTTTTTATAATATTTCATTACTGCAAACACAAAGCATGAAATTAAAAAAATCGTTCGCGACAACTACCGATTGTAAACTTTCCTTTTTTTTTTAAGTATATGATCTTTATTAAAGATAAAATTTTCAGAAACATTTTATTACGCATTAGTTACACGTAAAGTGCCTCTTCAGTCAACATTTTATAATACCTGTTTAGTTTCACGTAGTTATATGCACATTCATCTCGCGGTCGTCCCTTATATTGATCTGCGGAGCGCTGCAGCATCACGGACCAAGCGAGTGGCAGATAAAGTGTGAATCGTCTTAAAATTCCTTAATTATAACCGGAATAATATAAAAAATACATATTTAGTTAAATTGTTGTATATATTATGGATTATTACAGGATGGTGCTCAGAGGACGAAGAGCGCTTAGTGCGCGATTTGTTCAGAGGATACAACAAACTCATACGGCCGGTGCAAAACATGACACAGAAGGTCGATGTGCGGTTCGGTCTAGCCTTCGTCCAGCTTATCAATGTGGTATGTGTCATTAACAGTTATAACTCCAATGTATCCCTAGAGTTTCGTAACTAATAACTAGATGTTAATCGATGTAGTTACCAAAACGGCATAAAGTTCCCAGATTTCATAATATACACGTTTCAGAACGAGAAGAATCAAATTATGAAATCGAATGTGTGGCTTCGTTTAGTATGGATGGATTATCAGCTGATGTGGGACGAAGCAGACTACGGAGGCATCGGTGTACTGCGACTGCCTCCCGACAAGGTCTGGAAACCGGATATCGTTCTCTTTAACAAGTTAGTATCGGGTTTACTACAACTCAGGACTTCATTGTTTATGCATTAAATTGTAAATCAAACGTACACATTGATTGATTTTGTTGCAGCGCTGACGGCAACTACGAAGTTCGATATAAGTCTAACGTTCTTATCTACCCTAACGGCGAAGTACTTTGGGTGCCACCAGCTATTTACCAGGTAACCATGTTTCCAAGGAATAGGTAATGTAAAGTGAGGGTAAAAGATCATAATGCAGTAGGTACATACAAATTATATTGTAATTTTACAGAGTTCGTGCACTATAGACGTAACATACTTCCCATTCGATCAGCAAACATGCATAATGAAATTTGGCTCTTGGACCTTTAACGGCGATCAAGTATCTCTCGCCTTGTACAACAATAAGAATTTTGTGGATCTATCCGATTACTGGAAATCCGGAACGTGGGATATCATTGAAGTGCCCGCATATCTGAACATCTACGAAGGAAGCCATCCCACTGAAACGGACATTACGTTTTACATAATTATAAGAAGAAAGACCCTGTTTTACACTGTCAACTTGATTCTGCCTACCGTGCTTATCTCGTTCCTTTGCGTGCTGGTATTCTACCTGCCTGCCGAGGCTGGTGAAAAGGTAATGCAAATACAAAATTTGATGATGAAAAGAAAATCATGAAAGTTGATCGTGTGAACCAAATAAATGCTTGCCTAAA
Organism: Epiblema foenella; assembly: GCA_963556455.1. Taxonomy (NCBI): domain Eukaryota; kingdom Metazoa; phylum Arthropoda; class Insecta; order Lepidoptera; family Tortricidae; genus Epiblema; species Epiblema foenella. The sequence goes on from OY747102.1 coordinate 16,572,987, forward strand.
TAATCTCATTATTTCAGGTCACACTGGGTATCAGTATTTTGCTGTCGCTGGTTGTGTTCTTGCTCCTGGTATCAAAAATTCTTCCACCGACCTCGCTCGTGCTTCCCCTCATCGCCAAGTATCTGCTATTCACATTCATCATGAACACCGTCAGTATTCTCGTCACGGTCATCATCATCAACTGGAACTTCCGAGGGCCACGAACTCATCGGTGAGTGTCATAAATATAAAGTTCCTTTATTCTCGCATGAAACACCTTGATATCAGTCATATATCAGCCACAGCCAACATGGGGTAAAGCGGACATTCAAATGGAATTTTAGTCTGGAACAGATATTAGTTTAATCGCCCAATAGGGTAATAAGTTGCCTTGTTATGCAATTACATACCTAATTTCAGCATGCCCCTCTGGATTCGAAGTGTGTTCTTACACTACCTGCCCGCCGCGTTGCTCATGCGCCGACCGCGCAAAACGCGACTGCGATGGATGATGGAGATGCCCGGCATGGGCGCGCCACCGCACGCAGCCGCCCCACACGACCTGCCCAAGCACATCAGGTAATGAAAGATATTGAGGGCTAATCTAAACAATCCCCTTACCTCGAATGAACATATATCTAACTTCACAGTGCTATCGTTGGGAAACAAAGCAAAATGGAGGCAATGGAGTTGTCCGACTTGCACCATCCCAACTGCAAAATTAATCGCGCGGCCGGAGGCGGCGGAGAAGTAGGCGCTCTGGGCGGTCTGGGCGCACTCGGCGGGCTTGGCCTTGGCGGGGAGAGACGCGAATCAGAGAGTTCTGATTCGCTTTTGCTGTCCCCAGAAGCGGCTAAAGCTACTGAAGCGGTTGAGTTCATCGCGGAGCACTTGAGAAACGAGGACCTTTATATTCAGGTAATAAAATCTTACCATTTAAAAAGAACTTCCCTTACGTCCTTACCCAGATACGTTAATAAGCAAGACAACTTTTTCTGACATCAATATATTATTCTACAGACGCGCGAAGACTGGAAGTATGTCGCCATGGTGATCGACAGACTGCAGCTATACATCTTCTTCATCGTGACCACAGCCGGAACAGTTGGCATCTTGATGGATGCGCCACACATCTTCGAATATGTAGATCAAGACCGCATCATCGAAATATACAGAGGGAAGTAAACATCAACAACTGAACACAGCAAACATATGCTACAACAATAATTCCACGACCACCTTATCTAGTTGCTTCGTAGTTGACTAAGCTAGGTACCTAAATGCTTCCAAAGCAACTTCTCTCTTCCTGATGCATTCAAATAAAGAACTTTACAATATATCACAATGATAATATTTACTTAAATTTGCTAATAATGTCCAACAAGGTTCATCGTAATTATAGTAAATTAAAGATTTATATTATATTTAAAAGGAGCTTATGCTTTTCAGTATAATTATTCAGATAATAGTAGATTGTATGACAAGGGTCTAAAATGAGCCATATTACCACGAGATAGTTATTTTCCCGAACGAAGTGAGGGAAAATAGTTCGAGGGGTAATATGGCTTTTAGACCAGAGTTATACACTCTACTTTTCACTTCGATTGCGAGAAAATAAATAAACAAAGGTTAACCCACCCAAAATTAACAATAAATTCCACGGCGAAGATATATACTTTTGCAGCATGTTTTTTTTCTATACTCCTTTGACACACAAACCATAGACACAGCGGTTCACGCGCAACATTCACGCGCGAAAAAAGCTAAACTGACCTTCCATTGAGCGCTTCAAAGTGTTGCTCGAACGATTTAACCACTTTTTTTAATTATTGTGAAATAGGGACTACTACAAACTTAATCTTTACTCTTTAGAAAAATAAATTATGTTTCCAGATTGGTCGATTTGAGTAAAGCTTTATTCTGGTTGGTTATACCCAATACCAAATATTTTTTTAAGAGTTAAATTAGTGTTCTGTGATTGGTGGATTTAATAGGTGAAGTATTTTGATTGGTCAAATTCATATGTTTTGTAAATCATAAATATGTATTCATATTTTCCCTAGGGGTTAAATGTACTACTTTAGCCCCGCTTGACAAGTCTAATATGACACACTTTTCGAGCATAAGAAGTGAAAAATATGTATAACATGCTTCCAGTCATAAACAGGTATGAACTTCCCAACCCAATAAGCCAAGTTAAATTCGAAAATTTGGTGCGACACAAAATTAGCCTGCCTGCTTTTAGTCTCACTCCTAATTAGAGTTCACAGTGAAGTAACGAGTTTGCACTTAGGTACTTATATTTATTTATATCGTATAGGTTTATTAGGATCTTGGCGATCAAAAAGTAATTTATTTGCATGTATGCACAAGACACTACTGCATCTCCTTCCATTATAGAAGATAAAATGTGTAGAATATTACACACAAATACCGACAAGTTAGCCTTGCGGTTCCTTTATATTGGTCGATCGGAGTTAGCTAGAGCAACAGAGAACGCTGAGAACATCGACCAATGAAAGCTGTCTAATTAAAAGGGGAGCTCAGAACATACCTACGCACGCAAATGTAGGGGAAGAAATTACTCCAAATGGCCATTCTACTTTTTCATGTACATAATTTTCAGACACTTTTTTTAAATGCAGATTTTGGAATACCTAGCCCTCACTTCATATTTTTGTATTGTTATTTAGAAAGAGGTTTAACACAGTATCACTTCCGATAGTTTTGGTAATTAACGAACCACAGCTAATGTCCATAAATCGAGTAACTCAGAGGTCCTTGGCTGTCTCACCATTTGTATGAAAAAACGGTTTTTACCGCTGTGTTACCCACCTTTTACATCAATATGTTAATATTTAAGTATTTTTACCTATATATTCCTTTTATTAGGTTCAGCGTACAGGTACTATTTCGAAACCCTATTTTTGTACACTAATACAATACATATCAGATTTTTTTTGTAATAGAAAACTGGTCATGAAAAAGTAGAATGACCGAAACTAGAGAGAGCAGGAGCCGGAAGTATGAGTAAACAATAATGCACTTAGTTATTAGTTCAAATAAGATTATAATAGAATACAATAAATTAATAGAAATTTAAATGGCTGTGTTCGAAGTTTACTTAATAGTGTAAAAGCACAATACTGTTATGACATAAACGTTTGTATTTTGACATGTAAAGAGGTAAATGCGCGGTAAGGTAGTGCCACCAGAGTTGAGGTCACGCACACACAGCAGGTCATGTACTGACAGCGGGATTTTGAAATTACTATTCTTTTTTCGTGCCGATGACAAGTTCAACAGTGAATTGCAAGAAATACCTTAATTTAAGTTAAAATACATAGAATTCAAACAAAACAGAAAATAAAATATTTTGATCTATTTTATTTCAATATTTATCAATACCGATTCCAAGTTTTATTTAAATAAATGGGTTATATGAATAACGGTCAGATATGTTTATTTTCTACTGTTTTTACCTATTAAAAATATATTACACTCATTCATTTCATGCACTTTTTTGCAGTCAGTACCTACTTCATGAAGCTGTGTGTGTAATCATTCACCTCAACTCTCGTGGCACTAGGTACCTATAAGCGATAGTCAAGGGTATCCCCTTATACCATCGACAAACGTTTCATCGAATTTATGTATTGCAGAATTTTCATTTTATAGTAACTTTTTTTTATCAGAAACCGTTAACATTTTAGATACAGCTGAAAGGTCATGGTGTAGAACCCATTAGATCTACCAGAAAAGTAGGTTAGGTTAGAACTGCGACCCTTTGTAAAAGAAATGTTTAGTATGAAATGAAAATTCTGCGAAACATAAATTCGATGAAACCTGTCTGCAAAACAATGGTAACCCTAATCATAAGGTATATTATCAGTATCTTGAATTATTTTCACTTATGCTACTGGCACCTTGATAACTGAAGGAGTTTAATATGGAGCTACGAGCTACTCTAAGATTCCTGTGCAATCTGAATTAAATACAAACTCCAATAGTGAACACCACGTCACGGTAGTTCACAGGATGAAAGAGAAAACGGTATAGATGAAGTCATAAATATGTATATATTTATGTATCATTATCAGTAAGCATAAGCACAAGTTTCGGTCAGCGTCATTGCTAGTCAAGTATAATAGCGAAACGAAAAAGCTTCCAGAGTGCCTCTATGGGAAAAGGTCTAGCAGGCTAAATAAGCGAACGAGAGTGGCCCCCAACGACGGCCTGCCAGTACACCACTTGAAAGAATGACCAAATCCGTCGTTGGGGGCCACTCGTTCGCTTGCCTGCTAGACCCTTTGTAGTGACTATGAAAAGTACCCAGTCCCGGCGTCATCGTTGTCCCGCTATTAATCTTTGGATTTTCTGATCGTTCCGAAACCACCGTTTATGCAAGTTATTATAACAGGTACTACATTTATTTTGCTGTTGAGTTCATATCTATATCTAGAAATAGATAAAGTAAAAGCATGTACGCGTTAACCTAGTTGAATAAAGATGTGTATCGACTGTGGTGTCCTATAGAGTAAGACAATCATGTTACCGTTATAATTAGATGTTTCTTGTGAAGTATTAATTTAGTTTTTTATTATTAGAGATATTTAGAATATTGTTAAAACTGAGCCATGTGACAAGTATAATCGTTAAAATAAAGTTAGTTCTACACGATATTGACTCGAAAGATCCTGATTTTGAGCTGATGAAAAGCTAATGCATAGGTTATTTGTAATTCGGCCTATAGCACTAACTATACTTACGCACCTACTGTAAAATGAATGTCTTGTCCACTCATTACTTTTATATCCATATTGTTTTAATAAATTTTTACGTACTAAGTACTGGTTTTGTTGCGTATACCTCACCGCAAATAAAAACCTGAGATTATTTTTCGACAATTTATTTACACTAAGTAACATTTTTATCTCTTACACCGAAAACAGTCATACTTAGCCTACTTAATTCAATATTTCTTAAATAATTTTAGCAACGCAACCACATTTTAAATGAATTCAAATACGTTATTTTTATATAAAAATGCGATTTATCGCAGATTGTACACCAATAATAGGAATTGAGAGTTTTAAATCTAATCATCATCTTCGTTGTACGATGGTGAAGTGGGAGAATAATTGGGTGAAGTGGGAGAATAGGTGGTAGGGCCGGCGGAAGAAGGAGAGTAGGCGGGTGAGGAGGGGGAGTAATTCGGCGAAGTCGGGGTGTAAGTAGGTGATGTAGGGGAGTACTTGGTCGATGAGGGCGAGTAGCCCGGCGACGACGGAGAGTAGTTCGGAGACGAAGGGGAATAGTTCGGGGAAGAGGGAGAATACCGCGTACTTCCCGGGTGCTGTGGAGATGACGGCGAGTACGCTGGGCTGGCAGGCGAGTACTGGGGACTAGTCGGAGAATATTGCGGGCTTGTCGGCGAATAAGTCGGACTGCCGCCAGCAATAGACGGCGACGTCGGAGAGTAATTCGGAGATGTCGGAGAATATTTCGGGGATGACGGCGAGTAACTCGGTGAAGTAGGCGAGTACGCCGGCGAAGTAGGAGAGTAAGAGGGACTCGTCGGTGAATAAGCAGGCGAGGTCGGCGTATAATTCGGCGACGACGGAGAATAGCTCGGCGATGCGGGACTGTAGACGGGGCTAGTCGGCGAATAGCTGGGCGACGATGGCGAGTAGCCTGGTGACGCCGGCGAATATGCAGGGCTGGTCGGAGAATACGAGGGACTTGTCGGAGAATAGGAAGGACTGGTCGGTGAATAACTAGGCGAAGTGGGCGAGTAGCTCGGCGACGTGGGAGAATAAGCCGGGCTCGTTGGCGAATAGCTAGGAGACGTCGGGGAGTAGCTTGGCGATGTAGGCGAGTAAGACGGCGACGTCGGCGAATACCCAGGAGACGTGGGCGAGTAACTCGGCGAGGCCGGCGAGTACATGGGCGACGTGGGCGAATAGTTCGGAGAGGTCGGCGAGTACGAGGGACTCGTCGGGGAGTAGTGGGGCGAGGCCGGGGTGAGACTGGGGGATGCAGCAGCGTAAACAGGGCTGGTGGGGGAGTAGGACGGGGACGCACCGGCGGGGGACGCGTAGGGGGACAGCGGGGGACCGGGCGAGCCGGGGGACCCAGGCTGCGGGGACCACGCGCTGTAGGCGGGGGACAGGCCCGATGCGTCTGATGCGCCCGATGGCGAGAATGACGGTCCGCCGGGCGTCATGATGCTTCCAACTGCAATGAAAGTGATAATTCATTAGAACAAGAAAACTCTACTACAATCAAAACAATAACTAAAATCTTAAATGCAATGTGATTGCTGTAAAACAAATTTAATTTATACTTGAGCTGGACTTTATTTTTTATAGCAACCTTTTTATAACACCAAATTAAAATTAACAAGACTCAATCGAGTCCAAGTTATAGGAAATTAAGTTACACGCTGCCCAATTTAGTGAGGTGATTTTTCAAAATTTTCGTAATCTTCCTATTTAATTTTGTAAATTAATGATAAGACATCATTAATTTACAAAAATAAATAGGAAGATTATACACATCATTTACTGTAATTTGGCCAGAAATTTAAAATAATTTTTCATGATATGCACCTACTCTATGCAATATATTGTATTTGAAAACTGCATAGTGTACTCTGCAATTTCTCAGGGGAAATACTGGAAATTGCCTATCCATTGAAAAAGTTGACAATCTATTGAATCTATTATTGTCAAGATTATACATTTCTAATGGTTACTGGCTACTGTGATGAAAATCATTGAGTGTACCATGGGCAGTCAGAGGATTACTAACTCAAGTAATTAAAAGCCCTCCGCGTTGGGCGTCGGGCTTCTAATACGTTCGTCAGTAATTTCCGCCTTACTACCCTTAATGTACAATGTATTTATTATTATCGATACCACTTTGCATAATTATGCATATGTAATAAATGTCTCTCCTGTTACCACGTTTAGCTAGACTAAGTGTTAGACTAAGGAAGATCTTATTGAAGTAACTTATAGGACTTATAATTCACAAAGCCGTGATAATTAAAGATATTACGTTGAAAAAAAATACAGCGTATAAGTACGTAATTTTTTAATCTCCGGGGTATCTTTATATCTAACTTCGATTGCTGTTGTATTACCTAACATAATCGTAACTAAATACACATACCTTGACCAGGAGACCAGACGCTGCTTCCATAGCCCGGTGTGTTCTGCGTAGACCACGGTGTCATGAGCGGCGTCATCGATGGCGTACCAACTCCGAAGTACATTCCGCCGCCGACACCCATGCCCACTCCGAGACCGCCCATTTCCATTCCGTGCTTACATTTCTCAGCGTCAAGTAGTAAATCGAAGCAACCTGAAAACATATTGAAATCAATGTCAATACTTAAAACTTATATATAAATGTGTAAGCAATTCAGTTAGCAATAGTAATAAAAGCCGCTTGTTATTCTGAATTAGGTACAACACTGTTAAAATGATTGAAAAAACGCAATGGACATAATCTGTATTGCATCTTACCTGTGCCCATTCTAGGTAATTGTCCCATGATGATATTCTCCGACACACCTCTCATAGGATCGACTTCAGCGTGGCTGGCAGCGTCCAATAGCACGTCCACAGTTTCCTCGAAGGAACATCTCATGAGGGCACCAGTGTCCTGCCTGTTGATACCGTGACGGGTGATAGCCATAAGATGACCCTTGGCTGTCATGACGTCGCAAAGCAACGCAAGATGACGGTAGTTCACGTACAGACCGTAGAACTGTAATACAGCGTTCATTTCCTTTTCCACAGATTTACGCACAGCCTCAATACCAAGTACTTGGAATATTTCACAAATGTCGTTACTGAAGGTCCTGATCGGATCGACGTCTCTCTCAGACAATACTTTCATGAGTGAAGTACCGTCAGTTTCCAATAACCATTCGGCAATGGCCTTGAACTCTCCTTGTTCCGTGATAATGATGCGTTTCTTCGCCTCTGTTTGTGGCAAGTGCATGTACACTTTAGCAATAGCTTCTATGCCTTGAAGCGTCATGTCAGACAACATATTGGCTTCAATACACCGTAAGAACATGTCGTCTTCCATTTTATCCACAGTCTCTTCATCATTATCTTGGAATTTGCTTTCTTCGTTGTTCATAATTCTGATACGTAATACAAGTTTCTCTGCGTTATCGTCGTTGAAGATGCAGTTCAAGTCATCTCCAAATCCGGCGTTGATCTTCTCTGCGATCTGTTCCATAGTAAGTTTCTTATCTGTCATCCTCTTACGATCCAATTCGATACGCAGTAGCCAGGGTGAAATCTTTGTCGGGTCAAAGTCGGGCATCTCATAGTAGACGTTGACGAATTCTTGATCTTCAGCAATAACCGTGTTTTGAGGGTCAGGGTCATAGTAGATAGCAGTATTAGCGGTGACTTTACGCAATGTCGTGTGTTCCAGTCTGCACAGTACGTTCTTAGCCTTCTCAGCGTCACGAGCCGCGCCGCCTGTTAAGAACACGGTTAGGGAAGGCGCCTTTGGTTTCTTTGAAATATTGATAATTTCCTTCAGACGTGGTACACCAAGGGTTACGTTTTTGGACGACACACCAGCAAAATGGAAAGTATTCAGTGTCATCTGCGTGGCGGGTTCTCCCAGAGATTGGGCGGCCAGAGCACCCACCATTTCTCCAGGGTTTACTTGAGCCTGTTGGAAACGGGTCTCGATTTCTCCAATCAACCACTCAAAGGCTTCACTTGACAATCTGTATTCTTCAGATACAAACTTGGTACAAAGTGTAGACCTTACTAGACATTGGAACAACAATGTCGCGTTCTCGTTAGCTTGCTTGGATAAGCGATCATCACCAGCTACAATAACACACTTTTTCAGAAGGTCCTTGACTCCTTGTATTACTTTAATGGGACTTAGATCCGTTGGCATTCGCTTGTTAATATGGAAAATCTTTTGCACATTCCAGATCATTCTCTTGAAATTACATGGGAGTACAACTTTAGATTCTCCACTTGGAAATATTTGACGTAACACTTCTCTGTCTTTGTTCAGTTGTTCCCATTCGCTTTCCAGATCCGCAATGACGTATCCAGATTCCGTAAGTTCTTTAATAATTTCTTCATTGAATATCCTCTTGAGATAACGCTCATTGGAAGGATCGAATTTGAATTTCTTTTCAAATGCCTTATTTGAAAGTTTCACAGTCGGTAGGTTTTGGAACTCTACTGTTTCTCCAGCCAGGCCATCCTCACCGTACCTAAGTTGGATAAGTTGACCAACAGAATTACGCACAGTGCCATCATAATGAACCATTACAGACTCCATAGCCTTTATCAGACGACGTTGGATATAACCCGTTTCGGCGGTCTTTACGGCAGTATCGATGAGACCCTCACGGCCTCCCATGGCGTGGAAATAGAACTCTGAGGGAGTCAGACCAGCAAGGTACGAATTTTCTACGAAACCTCTGGACTCGGGACCATAATCGTCTTTGATGAAGTGTGGCAAAGTTCTTTTTCGGAACCCGAATGGAATACGTTTACCTTCAACGTTTTGTTGTCCTACACACGCAATAACCTGAGAAATGTTAATGTTGGAACCCTTGGAACCTGACACCACCATAGCTTTAAGGTTATTGTATTCAGTGAGTGACTTCTTGGCAGATCCACCAGTTTTGTCACGAGCATCGTTAAGTATACGATTCACTTGATTTTCGAAAGTTTGTCTGAGAGTATTACCAGGAGTAGGCTCCAACTCCATATTGTGAGCTTTTTGGATGACCTCTATTACATCATCCTTAGCTTTTACAATAGCTCGCTGAATTTCTTGATATGTTTGCGGATCAGCAATAGTGTCTCCAATACCAATGGAATGGCCTTCCAGCAACAGCCAATTGTTGATGACAGTCTGAATATTGCCATAGAACCGGCCAGCTGTTTCATGGCCCAACTCCAACATGCAAATGTGAAGTAGAGAACCAGCCGAGGCACCAAGTGACTTTTTGCACAATATTCCCATAAGGAGCTCTCCATGCTCTACTACTACTTTAGTGTCTCCAGGCGAAATCCATTTGTAAGGCCCATCATCTTCTTCATCAGGATGCGTAGAATGTGTGCGAATCATGTTTACGTTGCCAGGGATGATCAGGGTAAATATTTGCTTTCCAGTCCACAGTGGTTGGGGTTTCAAAATGCAAGGCTGTGGAATTTTACCATCCCAAGTGGGTAAGAACATCAGTAGGTTCATTACCTGTTCTTTAGTTAAAAACACATCTCTTTTTGTCATTTTTCGAACAGCAGTAAGAGTATCCTGCACAATACCCATGACAGGCTTGTTAGCTTGTGGAGTGATAATCTGGCGAGGTGTAATGTGAATGTTTTCTACTTCCGCGCGTGTCTCCATTGACTGGGGCACATGCAAGTTCATTTCGTCTCCATCAAAATCAGCGTTATAAGGAGAAGTACAACTCAAATTCATACGAAACGTTGACCATGGCAGCACTTTTACTCTGTGACCCATCATACTCATTTTGTGCAGTGTTGGCTGACGATTGAAGATAACCAAGTCGTCATCTCTCAGATGCCGTTCTACTTTGTATCCGTACTGTAAATGCAAGTCTGACGGTTTTGGGTGGAACCTCAAGTCTATCCTCTCTCCATTGTCGCGAACGATATATTTCGCTCCTGGGTATTGCGCATTACCACGGCGTACCAGCTCTTGCATTCTATCTATGTTAAAAGGTGTTACTAACTCTGGGAATGTCAAGTTCTGAGCAATAGATCTGGGTACTCCGACTTGGTCAATGCGCAAGTTGGGATCAGGCGTAATGACAGTACGAGCCGAGAAATCGACACGTTTTCCCATGAGATTACCTCGGATTCTTCCTTCTTTCCCTTTCAGTCGGGCTTTAATTGCTTTTAGCGGTTTTCCCGATTTTTGCATAGCTCTGCAAAGGGAGGAAATGGTATTATGTAATGGAATCTATTTTCAACATAACAGAGAAAGTGATAACATGTATACAAACAAGGTTGCTAAAGAATGTGACATTGGGAATGTAACTGAGTCTATTAAAATATTAAAATGAAATCATTAAGATTTGCCTTTGTAATTGGCATTCATTGGGCCCCATTTCACAAAGCTACAAGTTACAATTTTACAAGTCTTAAATCTGATATTACTGAGACGGTGTTTGTTATACGCTTGACCATACAACCAATGTTGCCGCTTTGGTTTTTTAATTTTATGAACTCTCACTGAAGCCTAGAATGCTTGCAACTCCTGAAAAATCACAAGTACATGCCAACCCTTTATTGATGTCAAGATTCCTTGTGTTGGCCGTTAGAGACATATACAAGTACAGAAGCTCTGGTGGCTTTAGTCACCACCAGGAACATAACACAATATACCTAAAAAGAAGGCTGTGGTATTCTGTAAGGCGGAGGTACTTCCCCAGTTGGGCTGCTCCAAATATGAATGACATGACATTCTGCTGTGCCCTACCTCTCTTAGGCTTGCAAATTTGTAATTTGTAGTATAATGAAATGGGCATCACATTTTATTTTCAGATTTATATTTTGTCATTTATGCCTTAATTCTTGCATTTGTTATAGTGTTACCTACACTGTAACATAATAACTGTGCATAATCCATAGGTTATATTAATTATATAAAAATACAGATAGATGTGAAAATACATCAGACTTCGAATTTAAAAAGTCGTGATTTACCTATCATTTATTGAAAATCAAAATGTCTAATTCATAATACATTTTCTCCAAAACAGTGTAATAAGCGATAATACTGAAAAATAGTTAAATTAACCACATAACAAAATAAAATAGACTAGTAGTTGTCATCTCATAGGTACTCTCAAACTTCCCATAGAAACAGAAATGATAATATACTTACTTTGGCATACCTGGCATGTCATTATCAACAAAAGTGGCCACATGAAACTGGAGCATCCTGATATTGTCAGCAAGAACATGAGCCGCAGCTCCAGACTGCTCATTTCTTTGCAATTCATTGTTAGCTTTGATAATGTCAGCCAGTTTGTGTGTCAAATCATCCTGATTTTTGGCAGCTCCAAACATGACCACAGCAGGCCGCACTGACAGGGGTGGCACAGGTAAAACTGTCACTATCATCCAATCAGGCCGAGCAAACTTAGGGTCCATACCCAGAATGAAGGACTCCTCATCTAAGAAAAAAGATATCAGCTATAACAAGCACATTATCTCTATAGTAATCAAATGAACTCTCAAAATAATAAGAGAAGTGAAATAATTAATGACAAAAATTTTATTCGTTAAGTATTAAAAAAAACCGGCCAAGTGAAGTTGGACCAGGCAACATGAAGGGTTCCATGCCTACTACAACTAGTTCACATTTAAATCTTCTATCCTACACTGTTAATTAAGAGAGGTTGCATCTTCGAAGGAAACTGACAGCATTTACATCCGTTTGTTTGGGCAAGGCAGTTTTTCAGGGATTATTGAAAAACAGACAATTTACATTGAAAGTATTAATGTCCACAACCTCCATTTTTTTCACAATTTGAAACTTCATTGTTTGGAAATTAGAGGGGAGGGGACATTTGAAGACTTTGACAGTGAATATTTCAGGAATGGTTAACTTAAATGGAAGTTAATTAAAAACCTCTATATCATTTTTAATCTTATCTTATCTTAAGGGTTCCGTTTTCGCCATTTCCTTACCTAAGGAACCCTAAAAAAGGTTTAATATAATTAATTTTACATTTTTATGTTTAAATTCGTTTCAATGGAGTCCTTACCAGTTATATGTTTGAGAATTTCCCATACTCTTTCTGCAGTTATGATAATCTTTTTCTCTTGAGAGTCTTCATTAACATGTTTCCATTCAGCCGAGAGGTCAAGGCCCTGCCGCCTGATTGAGGGCTGGTAGTGACCACAACCTCCATGACCCGAGCCCTTCTTAGCTTCCTCTCCTTCTTTTCCTAAATCCATGTCTTCACCTCCCTCACAAATATTTTTGCCCTTACACAAGTCATACACATAGGTTAACCTTTTACGAGGCTGTCCTTTAGATTTCATGACTACTTCTTTTATCTTTGGATTGGTCTGCAATAAAAATGTTTGTAAGAAAATGTATCCATTTCCAATGTTAATAATAAAAAAAGTACTGCAGTAAGGACATCTTACCGGACTGACAAGCAGTTTTGAACAATAAAAACAGACACATCTTAATATTTTGATAGTCTTTGTAATAAAACCAATATGAAATACTGGTTTAGCTAGATCAATATGGCCAAAGTGGCCAGGGCATTCTGTCATGTTGCCAGCACAAGTCTGGCATCTGGAGCTTCTGTCGATCACCCCTTGTCGAGGATCCATAAGGCCTCCAAGCTTAGGCCTTCCGCCTTCCATGGTTTCGGGGAAGCGGATGCCCCCTTCCGTGACAGACATACGTCGCTAGAAAAATGTTTACATACATGATATACGTAGTACATATCATTTCACAATAATAATGCTCGTAGAAAGTAATTGTAAACGCTTCAATCTGAATGAATAACAAAAGAAAGAGAGGTCAGTAAAATGTTGACAATGATAAACAAATTCATTTGCCTTGAAGGCAAACAAAACAATACAATACAATACAAGCGAAACTGCGTGACCTATGTAGGCATGCGTCTAATATACAAATCCAGGCGACATATCACGGCTTAATTTTATAGTTATAAGAAAGACATCTTATTATAGCACTGTATTTATAACTTACTATTTCATCCGGTGATATTATACCAAACTGCACTTTTTTTACTTGGCGCAGAGGCGCCTTAGAATCATTCGTCGTAGCCATTTTGAATGGCTCTGTCGTCGTCCTCGTCTGTCATTATTGGTCTTTATTCTATTGTCTATGAATGAACCGATGTTGCCAGTTCGTCGTTTTTCCCATTTAAGATATGAGACGCTACCGCGACAGCAAACGAACGAAGTTCGAATATCTCCCTCTCTGTTGCACTTGCTAGTTTGTGCGGCAGAGAGGGAGATATTCGAACTTCGTTCGTTTTCAGTCCCGGTAGCCCCTCTGTTCGCACAGCTACCACGATAGCGCCCATGGACTATGATGATCCACAGAGGCGCTACCGCGACAGCAAACGAAGTTTTTGCTCTCTTTCGCAATTGCACGTTCGGACGTAAGTGCGACAGAGAGGGAAAACTTAGTTTGCTGTTCGCGGTAGCACCCCAGATATCAGAGTAAAGCAGATGAGCGCTATTAAGTTTAACGTTTTCTATACTTCCGATTTGTTCTCACCTAACGTACTTCTCAATAAGTAAGGAGGAGATAGTTACCATGCTATCTAACACGTCTTATCTGTCACTGTCTCTGCTTTTGATCACTCCGTGGCGAGAGTTAGTGCATACGTAGTATCTCCTAAGTAGTCTGTGGTTAGTGCAGCGTAAGATAATTCTCTACAAAATATCGACATCCATATGTTGTTAACATGTATAAGAAATACGTAAGTTAATTTTATTTTAATACTAGGCATTTTATTTTAATATAGACTGCACTCAAGATTATAATATTCCATAAGTACATGTATAAGTTATACATATAAGTACTGTAGTAGGTAATCGCAATTTACGTGAACACGATTAATAACTTTAGTTATCCCCCCAACCACCCTTAAGAAACGGTTGTTTACGACCTCAGGTGCTTCGGGAACTCAAAGGCTCAGTCGGCATCTTTTGTAGCCTAATAAGATAACATACACAATAAACAATGATAAATATTTTCTGAGTCCAAATATGAACACATTTCTTCGTAACAGAGAATGGCTGTTGCGCTATAAAGAGTTTATCAATATGTGATTTTTAAGGTAGACTAACCGAATTGTGCCCACTTAGCTAATATAGAATAATTATTTAATAGTATTAGATTAGTTTTTAGCAGTTATTTGCTAAAGTTGTTAGGTTTGACTGTTATTCGAAGTTGACTACAATACCTAACCTAACTCACAACTACATGTAGTAATATATCAATTTTATGACTTAAAATCTTGAATAAGAATATTTTATGTCAAATACTATATAAGTTAACCTAAATATGGTTTATTAAAAAAGATATTAGGGCCCCTGAAGATAAAATATGAACAATTCAATTAAAATTTAATTAATTTTATTTAGGCATAAAATATCATTAACATCACCAATGCTTATATTGAAACAGGTTTAGTTGCTAAGCATAATTAATACATAAAGTTAAGTCTAAGCAAACACTTATATTTATGACGGGCGGTCGGGTCGTGTCGATCGGGACAGAAAACCGTTGCCGTGTAACACGGAAACGTGTATTCGGAAACGGGTACACGATACACGGACACGACCGGGAGCCCTACGTCTAAACAATGATACCCCACTCGATGGGGTGGCTCAAAATTTTGTTTTCGCGCCCCGTTTTTAGCTGTATTTGGAGCAACAAGATGTTTATTCTATGAAACTTTGAAGAATGAAGCTTTTTCCCATTTAATATCTCATTAAATATTCATCTCAGCGGAAAAGTGTATAGAACCTTT
The DNA here is from genome assembly GCA_963556455.1 of Epiblema foenella. Taxonomy (NCBI): domain Eukaryota; kingdom Metazoa; phylum Arthropoda; class Insecta; order Lepidoptera; family Tortricidae; genus Epiblema; species Epiblema foenella. The sequence goes on from OY747102.1 coordinate 16,588,537, forward strand.
TTTGTACAGAACTTTATGTATATCACTTATGTCTCAGAACATTTTTCCTACGGACCACCGTTTACGAGATTTTTACAAACAAACCAAAAAAAGGACCGTTACACCCCCCTTACCTCCATCCCCCATCCACCAGTACATACGCGAGTACAGTATGCTGTTTAACATCTTTACCTACAGCTATGGCAAAATTCGATTAGTACCCTAATTATTTTGGCCAATTGACAGATACCGGTCTTCGTTAGGTGTACTAATTACCGCAACTCTTCCTATTTTACAATATAATTAAGAACAATGGATAATGTAATGTAGCCACCTACCCTGTGATCTCAGTAAATTAAAAATACACTTTGGTCTATTTATTTCGGAACCCACATACTTACATAATAAATATATTCCTAAAAAGGTTCTCAACCCCTAACCTAACCTAACTTATCCCTTTCTTAACCAATTGGCCCTTAAGATGACTGGTAGAGAATGCCCCATGGCTTTAAGTCTGCCCTTTGTACTTTTGTGATTCTCTGCATATAGTTCAAAGGCCAATACAATCTTGCGGGTTTGTTTACAAGTTACTAATAACTGTGAAATGTAAAACATATCATTTCAATATACTTCATTTTACGGCAGCACATTTTTACGTGCTGCTTTCCAGTCTGAAAGAGATAATACAATACCACACTGAATATCTGCAGCCGTATTTGCCCTTTAGTCATCAGTTTAAAATTAGAAGCATAACCTACGACTAATCATATTCATTGAGATAGATGATTACTGAATGATTAATTCTATATTAACGCACTCTCGATATCATCTCGATGTCCCCTTTCAATAACGAATCCAGCTTGAATGTTGTCAACCAAGTATTAGCTTTAATCTTCGGACTCATCATCAGACGGCGATGATGGAGAGTAGTTAATGCAATTCGGGGAATATTCTGGAGTAACTGGGGAGTGTGCTCGACTTGCTGGCGAATATGCTGGAATGGCTGGCGAATACGCTACACTGTCTGACGAGTTCGATGAAGCCGAAGAATCCATTGGTGATGCAGGCGAATAATTCGGCGTCGTTGGTGAATAAAATGGTGATGTTGGTGAGACCGACGATGAGAAATAATACGGACTAGTAGGTGAGTACGTGGGGCCTGTGGTAGAGTAATCAGGGGTTGTTGGAGAATAAACAAGACTTGTTGGAAAATAAACAGTTGAAGTAGCTGAGATACTCGGTGACAACGCAGAATACATTGGCGACGAGGGAGTATATACAGGACTAGTCGGAGAATAACTGGGTGACGAATGGACGGGGGAGGCAGAAATGTATGCGGGACTCGTTGGGGAATATGATGGAGAAGAAGGGGAATAAAATTGACTTGGTGAAGTAGGTGTGTAGCTAGGTGACGTAGGGGAATAGGCCGGGCTAGTCGGTGAACAACTCGGCGAATTCGGTGGATAGCTGGGCATAACACGAGAGTAAAGCGGTGAAGTCACCGAATACTCGGGAGATGAAGGGGAGTAACTTGGCAAGATCGGAGAGTATATTGGTGATGTAGGAGTATAATTCAGAGAAATCTGCTTATCTGTATATTTAGATGAATATATATGGTTGAACGGGGAATAATATAAAGAAGTCCCAGAGGGAGATGCCAACGGTGAGTATTCAGGTGAACCAGTATGCGGCGACCACGGGCTGGAAGCGGGCGACATATTTGAAGCGTCTAACCCAGCCGGTGAGAAACAAGGGCCTCCTGGTGTCATGTTTCCTCCAACTGTAAGATAGGAGTGGAATGATTTATGAAAATTCTATTAAGTACATAGGTACAAATTATTCACACACCATGACACATGGTATATTGTATTGAAATAATTCATAGTGCGTTCTTACCAAAACTAGGTGTGTTCTGAGTAGACCACGGTGTCATAGATTGCTTTCTCTCTCCGAAGTACATCGATCCGACTCCAAAGCCTATATTACCCGCTTCTAGATCTCCAGTGCTTTTAGCACGTTTACATTTCGTGTCGTCTAATAATAAATCGAAGCAGCCTGAAAACGAAAATCACGTCAGTCCACAACTGTCACATCTCAATTAGGTTTCATCTTCCTTCGTCTTACTTGTTTTACGTGTTTGTAAACTATTAAAAAACTGGAGCACAAGATGGAACGAATAGTACCGAAATTGTCATACTAACGTATAGACGCTATAAGCCAAATTGATAGATTCTCACCTGTGCCTATTTTTGGTAGCTGCCCCATGATTATGTTTTCTGATACCCCTCTCATAGGATCGACTTCAGCATGACTAGCAGCGTCAAACAAGATGTCCACTGTCTCCTCAAAGGAACATTTCATGAGAGCACCGGTGTTCTGCCTGTTGATGCCATGACGAGTGATAGCCATGAGGTGACCTGTAGCTGTCATTACGTCGCAAAGCAATGAAAGATGTCGATAATTAACGTAAAGTCCATAAAACTCCAAGACAGCTTTTATTTCCTTTTCCAAAGATTTACGCACAGCTTCAATGCCTAAGACTTGAAATATTTCACAGATGTCGTTACTGTAGGTTCTAACTGGATCCACACCCTGTTGGGAAAGTGCTTTAAGCAGTGACGTACCATCAGTCTCTAGTAACCATTCGGCAATGGCCTGAAATTCTCCTTGTTCGTTAATAATAACTCGTTTCTTTGCATCAGTTTGAGGTAAGTGCATGTACACTTTATCAATAGCATCTATACCTTGAAGGGTCATGTCAGATAAGATATTGGCCTCAATATATCTTAAAAATAAGTCATCCTCAATTTTATCTTCGTTCTCGCCGCCATTGTCCTCAAACTTGGTTACGTCATTGTCCATAACTCTAATACGCAATACAAGGTTCTCGGCGTTATCGTCGTTGAAAACACAGTTCAAATCGCCTCCAAATTCATAATTTATCTTTTCTGCGATTTGTTCCATAGTAAGTTTCTTATCTATCATTTTCTTACGATCTAATTCAATACGTAGAAGCCACGGCGATATTTTTGCAGGATCAAGATCTGAAATTTCATAGTATGCATTTACAAATTCTTGATCGTCGGGAATAACTGTACGTAGAGGATCAGGGTCATAGTAAATAGCAGTATTCGCAGTTACTTTACGTAGTGTAGTGTGTTCCAGTTTGGAAAGTACATCTTTAACTTTGTCAGCATCTCGAGCTACCCCATTAGCCAAGAACACAGTCAGCGAAGGTGCCTTAGGTTTCTTTGAAATGTTTATCAATTCATTAAGTCGTGGCACACCAAGAGTGACGTTTTTTGACGACACACCAGCAAAATGGAAAGTGTTTAATGTCATTTGTGTTGCAGGCTCTCCAAGTGACTGTGCAGCAAGTGCCCCCACCATCTCTCCTGGGTTTACTTGGGCTTGTTGAAAATGAGTCTCGACTTCTCCAATCAACCAATCAAAAGCTTCACTTGTCAGTTTGTGTTCTTCTGCCATAATCTTTGTACAAAATGTAGACCTCACTAGACATTGAAACAACAAGGTGGCATTTTCATTGGCTTGCTTTGAAATATTGTCATCGCCGGCTACAATGACGCATTTCTTCAAAAGACGTTTAACTCCTTCAATTACTTTAATAGGGCTCAGATCGGAGGGTATCTTTTTATTAATATGGAAAATTTGTTGTACATTCCAAATCATTATTTTTAAATTGCATGGAAGTACTACTTTATGATCCCCATTACGGAAAATTTTGCGCAACGTTTCTCTGTCTTTATTAAGTTGGTCCCATTCGTTTTCAATTTCAGATATAACATATCCAGATTCCATAAGTTCCTTTTGAATATTCTCATTAAACACACTTGAGAGATATTCTTCGTTTGAGATGTCAAATTTGAACTTGCTCTCGAATGCCTTGTTAGAGAGCTTTATAGTAGGTAAGTTTTGTGTTTCAACCGTTTCTCCAGCCAATCCATCTTCACCATATCTTAATTGAATTATTTGGCCAACAGAATTACGTACCGTTCCATCATAATGAACCATTACAGACTCCATAGCCTTTATAAGTCGACGTTGGATATAACCTGTCTCAGCTGTTTTCACTGCAGTATCTATGATACCTTCACGACCACCCATAGCATGAAAATAGAATTCTGAAGGTGTTAAACCAGCAAGGTATGAGTTTGCGACGAAACCCCTGGACTCGGGACCATAATCGTCTTTGATGAAGTGCGGCAATGTTCTTTTCCGAAAGCCAAAAGGAATACGTTTGCCTTCAACGTTTTGTTGTCCTACACAGGCAATAACCTGCGAAATATTAAGACTTGATCCTTTAGATCCCGACACCACCATAGCTTTGAGGTTGTTGAATTCAGTCAGTGATTTCATCGCTGTTCTACCAGTCTTATCACGAGCGTCGTTCAGAATACTGTTAACTTTATTTTCAAATGATTGTTTCAGCGTATTGCCCGGAGTAGGATCCAATTCCATATTATGTGCTTTTTGTGTTATTTCTACAACATCATTTTTTGCTTTAACAATCGCTTGCTGAATTTCGCTGTACGTTTGCGGGTCTGCGATAGTGTCTTCGATACCTATGGAGTGACCCTCTATCAAGAGCCAGTTATTGACGACTGTTTGAATATTCCCATAGAATTTCCCAGTGACATGGTGACCCAACTCTAACATGGCAATATGAAGTAGTGAGCCAGCTGAATCGCCAAGTGACTTTTTGCATAGTACTCCCATAAGAAGTTCTCCATTTTCTACAACTACTTTTGAGTCTTTAGACGAAATCCAGTTGTAGTGGATATCGTCTTCGTCGGAATGCATACACGTCATATTGAGTCTTCCGGGAATTATCAACGTAAATAATTGTTTTCCAGACCAAAGTGGCTGTGGTTTTAAAATGCATGGCTGAGGTATTTTACCATCCCAATTCGGTAAAAACATAACAAGGCTCATTATCTGTTCTTTAGTTAAGAACACATCTCTCTTCGTCATTTTTCTGACAGCTGTGAGTGTATCCTGTACAATTCCCATTATAGGTTTGTTGGATTGTGGAGTTATTATCTGTCTAGGCGTTATATGAATATTCTCTATTTCAGCCCTTGTTTCCATTGATTGAGGCACATGCAAGTTCATTTCATCGCCATCGAAATCTGCGTTATATGGAGAAGTACAACTTAAATTCATACGAAAAGTTGACCAAGGCAGTACTTTTACTCTGTGCCCCATCATACTCATTTTGTGCAATGTGGGCTGACGATTAAAGATAACCAAATCGTCATCTCTCAGGTGACGTTCGACTTTGTATCCATACTGTAAATGCAAATCAGATGGTTTTGGATGAAATCTCAAATCTATCCTCTCTCCGTTGTTACGAACAATGTATTTAGCCCCGGGGTATTGCTCATGGCCGCGTCGCACCAGTTCTTCCATTCTATCAATATTGAATGGTGTGACTAGCTCCGGGAAAGTCAAATTCTGAGCAATAGATCTGGGTACTCCAACTTGATCAATACTTAAGTTTGGATCCGGTGTAATTACAGTACGCGCTGAGAAATCCACACGTTTTCCCATCAAGTTTCCTCTAATTCTCCCTTCTTTTCCAGTGAGTCGTGCTTTGATAGTTTTTAGTGGTTTTCCTGATTTTTGCATAGCCCTGAGAAATAAAACGAATCATTACCAAATGAATAATTTAGATATAGATACCTATATACTCGTAACTAAGTACAAGCAAATCAATTTAAAAAAAATATTACTGTCATAATATTAATGTTACCACTAAAAATAGTACCTATTCAGGATTTTAACCAAAATGATGTGATATTATGGGATTCTTTATTATTTCTAAACCCGCGACACAAACGAGAGGTGTTATATTTTAGAAGTTCGAGTAACAGTCTTGTTTGGGCAGCCTCATTTGCATCTTGTCGTGGAATGTTGGGAAAGCCCTGAGTGTTATTGAGCTCAATAGGCTACTTACATAATTATTCTAATTAATCTGAAGCACAAGAAGGAAAATAAATATTTAGTTTCCTTGGGTATGTTACACCAGTATGCTTTGACTATTAGTTATGACTCATTTGATAAAGGTAAATGTTATCATTGTGTCCGACGTGTAACGCGTAAGTGGTCGAAAACATATAGGCACAAATGCGTAGAAAATATACACTACCTAAGTCTGTACTGTACCATATATATTTTTTGTATTTGAACATGCATTGTTATCTTAACGTAGGTGCCTATCGCATTTGGTTTATTTTTACAAAGGGTTTTGTCTGATCGAAGACTGGGTGTATGTCTATTGTTTCTGCAATTACTTTTCAACTTCCTTTGTTAAGATAATTATAACGATTCTTGAACAACAATAGCGCCCATATCCCATAAATTATTACACTTTATTTCATTTACTTACTTCGGCATCCAAGGTTTGTCGTTATCGACCAAGGTTGCTACATGGAACTGCAACATCTTTATGTTATTGGCTCGAACGTGAGGTGCTGCTCCAGATTCCTGGCTTCTCAACAGCTCATTGTTTGCTTTTATTATATCAGCCAGTTTGTACGTCAAGTCGTCCTGGTTCTTAGCCGCTCCGAACATGACCACTGCTGGACGCATTGAGAGCGGTGGGACAGGTAATACAGTGACAATCATCCAATCGGGTCTTGCAAATTTAGGATCCATGCCCAAAATGAATGCCACTTCATCTAAGAGAAATAAAAACAAGTAACTTCATTCCAAAATGGGACAGAAGTAGGTATACTGTCAACGCAAACCTTTAGCAAAATAATTTAAATTAAGGGGTTCCTAGCTCCCAGTAACCTTCGATCTGTAACTCCTTTTTCTGGTGTTTTTTATGGCTTATCGTATTAAGAACAACGAGTTTTACCTAAATAGTATACCATATTTACTTCACTACTCATACTCACTGTCAACAGGGCCGTCTTTAACCAATTGGAGGCCCTGGGCACATTAGGGTAATGGGCCTCTATTTACCCTTGACAGATCACTATTTTGTTAGAATAGACAAATGAAGTGGCTAAACAAGGTTCTACATTTATTTTTATTGACCGAGTGAAACGAAGTTCTTTGCTTCAACTTCGGCAAAAATGCTTTCAATGTAATACTAAAGTATCACTTTTATAGATTATATCGTACTCTGTGAGCTGTAGACCTCGCAAGCGTTTATTTTTTTGAAAATTCTACTAACTGGGCTCGACAAAAAGAAACTATGTAATTATCGAACCTGCCCACGAAATTTCATGAGAACCTATTCCTATTCATTTCTTAAAATGCGCGACATGTACTTAGAGGAGAACGACCGGAAATCCGGAAATCGGGACATACGAAAGCATTTTTGTCGAGCTGAAGTAGAGACCTTCGTCTCACTCGGTCAAAAACTGTACAAGTTTGTACATTTTAGGAAATATGACGGTATTTTACCGACCCGTATTCTTTGTCCGCGAGATATTTAGTATACCAATCCCATCATTATACCATTCCCGATGACATCTCTATAATATTCATAATACGAGTAAACTATCTAAACAAACTGAAATCGGAAAAGTTGACTTTCGAGTGAGTAAGAGTATATTGTCGGATATTTTGACCAATATTTTTCGGTAATAAATATTGGTTATCGTTTGGTGATTTGGCAGGAACTAGGGGGCCCCTATCGATCGCGGGGCCGTGGGCAAGTGCCCATCGTGCCCAATGGGAAAGATGGCCCTGACTGTCAACGAGATATATTGGTATCAAACTTTGGTAATTTTAGGCTAAAAAACCAGTTTTTTGGGCGTAACTTTTGTGAAGATTTTTAAATAAATCGTAAAAAATAAGTAGCAAGTTTTTTCAAAATTTCCGATTCAGATCCAAAGATCTTCAATTAAGGATTAAAGAACCGATAACATTACATTACATTTACAAGAGCCAAATTTTGAAAAAACTGACTACTTATTTTTTTATGATTTATTGAAACATGGTTCAAAAAAGCTCTAAGTTCGATACTAGTATGTTGTTTATGCACTTATATAGGTGTATGAAATGTACATACATGTAACTGTTCGTTATTGACGTCTCCAACAACACAAGAGATTTTTATTTTTAACTCATTTTTAAAACGTTACGTCCAAAAAACTGGTTTTTTGGCCAAAAATTGCCAAAGTTTGATGCCATATATCTCAAAGATAGTGAGTTTTAAAGTAAATATGATGTACTATTTCGGTAAACCTCGTTGTTCTTGATAGTCTTAATACGAATAAGCTATAAAAAACACGAGAAAAAGGAGAACAGTTACAGATCGAAGGTCATTGGGAGCTAGGAGCCCCCTTAAGGCGCAGTGCGCTCGCGCAACAGAGTTTTTGAGTCTTGGGTGAAGGTATCAGTGGCATTAGTTCGTGGCAGGGATTAATGCCACGAACCGCTGAGGTTGCCGAGGTTGCACACCTGGGCGATTCCTAAATCGATGAAAAATCGTGTTACGCGTCGATATCTCGTAAAAAACACGACGTTTGTTCACATATCTTTACCAATAATTCCGTAAAACGTGTCCCTCAATGTGTTCTAATCATTTCATTAAAAACATTTAGCGTTAAGTTAGTCAAAATCGTTTTTAAATGGTCCGCACACCCCGTATCACATGTGGAACAAATCGATTGTAACTTTAAGACCCTATATTTCAAACAGCGTATTTCCGATTATCGTAATGAGATACTTTTCTGTTAGTACACTTAATGTAGTATTTAAAAAGAATCATTTAATAACGGCCTGCAAAATGGAACCTAGTTCTTTTTCATGTAACAACAACACGATCCGAAATTTGTCCACACCGGCAAGACACCGGTTTTCAAACTTCTAACATCTACCGCGCGCCTCATACGTTTCGACCTGCCTTTCTGCCGGCACGAGCGAGCGAGTGAGGATGTCTGTTCGTTTCATGCTGGTGCGAGTTCGCGTGAACAACCGAAATACCTGTCACCCTGGTCGCAGCTCGGAACTCGTAAGTAAATTAATTAATTTAAAATAATAGAGTACACATGTAAAGATATCATGTGGACAGTTAAACTCAGCATACAACTAAGCCTTAAGACAGAGCCTGCTAGTTTTTTTGCTTTTCCACGATTAAGCCTAAATATCACCTCCGGGAATGTCCTCACCGGTGTACTAGTCAAGGGTAGGTAAAGACAGCGAAGGGGTTGGTAGTGACAAACTTGTATTTTTAGCAAACTCTATAAATTAACTAGTTATATAAGAAGACTTAAAACTCGCGCTCACGCACCATGAAAATTTTACAATAAAATGTTAATCTACTGTAGGTACTGAACAATAGAGTCGTGCATTAAGTATTTCTTTTAAATCGAACGAAACGATAAAAATGCAACTATTCCAATTTTTAAGGATTTAAATCTTTTGTGCATAGTCCTGTGCCTCTACCATGAGTTTACATGACCGTACTCGCTAGCGACTGCGTAAAAATTTGTATGGGCAAAAGTACAGCGCCCCTGGCGGTTACGCAATAGAACTAAGAATTGGCATACTAAATCGTTTACGCAGTCGCTAGCGAGTACAGTCATGCAAACTCATGGTAAAGGCTCTGCGCTGGCACGCGCGGCGCCAGCGACTAAAGTGCCTTTTAGTACCAACTTGCTTGCCCTATGGAGGTCTTTTTTTATTCGAACTACCCATCGCATGGTCCTACAATGCATGTGATTGAGCGGTGGTATAGCATCAGCTCGCTAGCTGCCAGGCTCAAGGTCGCGGTTGTTTTTATGAATTTGAATATGTTTGAATATAAATACTTATAATAGTTGACAAATACTTGTATTTTTTTTTAGAATGAAGGAAAAATTGAAAAATTTAGGCACCGAGCAGGATTCGAACCTGCGACCTCCCGGCACTCGCGGCCAGTCGCTCTAGCCAACTGAGCTATAGGTGCAATCGCTAACCAGTTTCAAATTCATCAACCGTTCCTTCGTATTAAGCAGTACCGCTGCTAACGTAACCTCCTAAGACCCCGCGTCCTTTATAAAGGACAAAATATGGTCAACGGAAAATCAGTTAAATTTTGAAGTGATAGAGTTGCATTTGTTTTGGTTTGATTGATTTGACATAAAATAAAATTCAAATTTGTAATCGGAACTGTTAGGTTCAAATTCGATTGTATTTTTATTTGTATGGTGGGTCTCAGGAGGGTAAACTATTTTTTATACAAACGCCTTAAGGGAGGCGTACAGCGACATCTACCAGAAGACTCATGCTTCATTAAGGCGTTTGTATAAAAAAAAAACTTGTAGCTGCAATTTACATACACTGCAAATGGCAAATTTCTATCTAGATACCATAGAATATAGGTAAACGAAGAGTTTTAATACGGCTGTTCTTATTGGAATTTAAATTGTTTTTTTCTACTCGTCGACTTCAATGTTTGAATTACGATATAGTAGACAATACTAAAATCACATACATTTCTCTATTGGTTCCCATCAAGTGAACTCTTATGAAATAGACCAATCAGGTGTCGCCTTTTACTGTACTCTTATGAAATTGGCCAATCACGTGTCACCATTACAGTACTCTTATGAAATTGACAAATCACGTGACGTCGCGGACATAGAACAAAAGACCAACGAGCGCCCGACCCGTGTGCCTAATGTTCATTGCCGCAGGACTAGTTTGTATGATAGTTTCGGTTTGTTTAATTAATTTCCGTTGACTCGTAGAAAAAGTAGTGTATGCAATAGTTATATAATTAGCTTTTTAAGCCTCGAACCTTAATTAGACCACTCGGCAAGCCTCGTGGTCTAAACGCAGTTCTCGACTGAAAAAACATACATTATATAACGATTGCATAAACTACTATTACATTATAGTGTAAATGTGGCAAATTATTAACTATGATGTAACGATGTATACATCGGCAGCTTATGCTAAGCTAAAGATAGCGTGTTAAAATCATTTTATAAGCGTTTTTAGTTGGTTTATTAAAACCTTATATATTTAATAAAACCAGTTATCAATTAAAATAATACGTAGACGAATAATAGCACTTCATTAATCTATGTTTAAAAATACATATACTGTGTTGACTGTTTCAACTTTGCATGACACCAGCAACATAACAGGTAGTTTGAAGTATGTAAAAGGTACTGAAATACATAATACAGTACATAGCGGCCCCCTTTTTAGGGTTCCGTAGCCATAATGGCAAAAACGGAACCCTTATAGATTCGTCATGTCTGTCCGTCCGTCCGTCCGTATGTCACAGCCGATTTACTCGGAGACTATAAGCACTACAATTATGAAATTTGGTAGGAAGGTGTATTCTACGAACCGCTACATAAAAGTGATGTGAAATTACAAAAAAATATTAAATTAGGGTGGGCACTCCATATCCAATTTAACCGGTGGATGAAAAAAAAAAATTCAACGCACATAGTATGGATGGCCTTTAAAAATGATATGGAGATTTCTAAAAAACTTGTCCCTTTAAGTCAACCGTTGGTGATATATTAGCTGTCAGTCATAGAAAGTGTCCCCCCTCCCCCCTCTAATTTCCAAACTATAAAGTTTCATATTATGAAAAAAAATAAGGTGGTGTGCATTAGTAAATACTTTCAACGATTTTTGGTTTGAACAATATAGGTTTTACGGTTTTTAAATTTTCGCTTAAAAACTGTCTTGCCCAAATAAAAGGTCGTAAGTGCCGTGAATGTATTGGATAGTGATTTTAAATGTGGACTAGTAGGTGTTGGTACGGAACCCTTCATTGTGCGTGGTCCGACACGCACTTTGCCGGTTTTTTAAATAACTATCGTTAGATATTTATATTATGATCGTAATTATTTACGAGTGGCGCTAGTGGACATGTTAAAGGCCTAGTAATATTCTTAATGGTGACCTTAATTTCAGTACCTACCTAGTGAGATTTATAACTTACCAAATACTGTAATTAAAAGCTATGTTGATTAGGTACAGTTATAAAAAATGAACAATAACAAATTAATAATTTGTTTTATTGATAATACCTATTTGTCTATTATTATTTCAGTGATGTCCTTACCGGACGTCTGATGTCACCAGGTCACATTTTACTATCGATTCTGTGTGATACGAAAAAAATCTTTTTTTAAATCCCAACTGATTCTGAAGGATGACAATATAAAAATAAAGAAAAAAAATATTTTTTTATATTTTCATGCCACCACCGACCGCACTCAAGGTCCACTCCGTTTAAACAACAGCAAATATCTCAAAAACCATTCGCTATTAGAGAGTGTACAACAGCCTATTTGACATTGAATTGACATCTATCTAGCGACGATCCTAATCGACATTAAACAATTTCCTCAGTTTTTTCGATTCCTAAAAAAAGTTGAAAATTTATGAATCACCAACCTGTTATATGTCTCAGGATTTCCAATGCTCTTTCAGCAGTAATAGTTATCTTTTTTTCTTGTGTGTCTTCATTGACATGTTTCCATTCCGCTAAGATGTCCAAGCCCACCCGTTTAATAGTGGGCTGATAATGGCCACAACCTCCATGACATGTAGATGTAGCTCCTTTAGTATTCTCTTCCACTTTTTCGATATCAATAACTTCACCTCCCTCGCAAACATTTTTTCCCTTGCACAAGTCATACACCAAAGTCAATCTCTTGCGAGGCTGTCCTTTCGATTTTATTACAGCTTCTTTAATTTTGGGATTGGACTAAAATTCATAAACAGTAAGTAAGTAATGTTTATTCGTTAATATTGTTAAACAGTACCTACGTATAAAACTTTAAAAAGTGTTTTTATCTTACCGGAGTAACAAGAAGCTTTGAACAATAGAAACAGACACATCGTAATATTTTAATAGTTTTTGTTATAAAGCCAATGTGATATACTGGTTTAACCAGATCAATGTGTCCAAAGTGGCCCGGACATTCTGTCATATTTCCGGCGCAAGTCTGGCACCTAGAATATCTATCAATCACGCCCTGTCGTGGATCCATTAGTCCACCGAGCTTGGGCTTGCCACCTTCCGTGCTTACAGGATAGCGGATGCCACCTTCAGTGACTGACATACGGCGCTAAAAATAAAAGTAAATTCGATGTAAGCATTCACTTTCTGGCAAGAGCGCTTTCGTACCTGGCCCTATCCAAATTTTTATTTTTATTTTTAAAAAATAGCAACACAAAAGACGAAAATGAGAGGCAAAGTACAGCATGGCTAACAAGCACTGAAAACGCTCTGTACTGATTCACACGCAGGCGTGACGTCACGTCTGCATGGCCTCTTACTACCGTTGCATGTAAAAAAGAGAAGTTTGCCGTTTTTGTCGTGAAATACTTACTTACTGCAATTATGTAGATAGTTGCCATGCAATTTATTTTTATTTAAACACGAGAATTTTATTGGTAACTTTCAATGGTAAGCCAAATGTAAATATAAACAAAGAACACGGCTACGCTCTTTTGATAACTATAATAATCATTTATTTCAGGCACCTATGGCCCATATTACAAATACCTTAAGGACTAACATACCTACATATTGTTTTATTTCTTAAAACTATGGTGGTGCTATAACTGTAGGTACCCTTTACTTACTTTTAGGTGAGTCTAGTGCTGGCATTACTTCAGTACGTAGGCTCAATGAATGTATAATTGTGATATTTATTTGAATTGTGACGATGTAAGATTTTGGGATGATCTAGAATGAGCCAAATAAAACTATTTATTTTATTGCTTTATTCTGATTACTGATATCTACGATAAAACAAGTGTGAGCGATATAATAATACATAAGTAGGTAAATATAAAATAGTACATTGCCGTATTTAGGATCCTATAATTGTTATAGACTTCATGTCAATTAATTACTTATACCATCATCAATTAATAACTACTTACATGAAATTAATTCAATACGTATTTCTTTACAGTACGTAGCAGCTAAACAATTGTCAAAGGATTCATGAAATAGGATGAATGTAACTTGTGTACAACAAGTGAATAATTGCCATATTCATATATTTCTAGATGTCAATTGATTCATCGGTAATCTAATCGTTAATTAATTACTATATTAAATGCAATACGTAGGTAATTTAGGCGCTAAACAATTGTTAAAATGAAACATAACAATAGTAAGACGTTAACGATTTAATGAGGACATTTTATAAGAAAGAATACCTGTAAATGATTTACCTTCCTAATAATAAAAAATATTGGGGTGCCATATACTTAGGTACTACTTACTACCTACGCTTCCAATCAAATTGTTAAAAAATGAATCTTGCCAAATCTTTGACAATAAAATAGGATATACTAGCGCCCCGCCCCGGCTTCGCACGGGTGTACTATTTAATGGATGTTATTATACATATAAACCTTCCTCTTCAATCACTATCTATTAAAAAAAACCGCATCAAAATCCGTTGCGTAGTTTTAAAGATTTAAGCATACATAGGGATATAGGGACAGAGAAAGCGACTTTGTTTTATACTATGTAGGGAAGTGTGGGTATTATTTATTTCACACTGTCATTTATTTATTGAGACAACATTTGAAAACCTCCTTTATTTATGTATTTAGACAAATCATTTCGATATACATATGTATAAGTTTTTGAGCCAGTTGAGCCACACCTGTATACCTACGGGTTTTCCAATCCATCCATTGACATGACGTGACCGCTGATCGCGTGACATGACTCACTTCACAACGCGGGCCTGTTATAACTTGTTAGAAACAATACTGATTGATTACCCATAAATATATTTTATCCCGCGGCTCTCGTATTTTATCAGGTACCTACTTAATCTATTTAGGAAATACTTACACAAACTATACTTCATTGTTTTTTTAAATAAATTTAATATTACCTACCCATTGGTTTCAATTGCATTATATTGCGCAACACATGTAAGCGCAATATACAATAAACAAAATAATTCTGCTAAAACCAAACTCGCCCACACATAAGGAAAATGCTTTAAAAAACTACAAAAAAAAACTTGGATTACCGTTGATATCACAGCATACGAGCTATACATATACCTACCACCAATAACCTGTAGGTTTTGATTGTGAACTTTAATTCAAAAAACACAACTTACTATTTCGTCCGGCGAAATAATACCGAACTGTACTTTCCGTACTTGGCGTACAGGCGCTACAGAATCAGTTGTAGTAGCCATTTTGAATGGCTGTGTGAGGCACGTTTGGTGATTCCAGGCATATTTATACCTCTATGAAATGTTGCCATATACAATGTTTCTTTCGTCCCATGTGTTTCCCTTGTCATAATGATGTTACCAGGTAATAAACAAATTTACCCAAATATTGGCTATTAAAATAACGCTGGGTTTCTGTTAAAAAAAAATATTTTTGGTAGGTACAAGCTTCTATTGCCAACTGAACTTTATTTTCAGTCACAACTACTCGTTGAGACGGTTCCAATGAGCCCAATCCTATACTCAGGATACTATTGTATGTATTGTTTCGCTTCACTCAAGATACCGCCCTCTCCGTAAAATATATCATTTTGCTCCACAATCTACTATTTAAGTACAAGCTTTTATTGCCCTCTGTACTTTTTTCTACAGTCAGCAACTACACATAGAGACGTTTCTAATGAGACCAGATACTACAAGTGTATCTTGTGTAGAATAGGAGATGCTATAGCCATCTTCTGTCTCCAGCATCAGATCAGCTCGGTGGTACAGTCGCTATCAAATATATCTGTACTCTTCAGGGTGCTCAAAAATATCTGAACATGCATTTTAACGCCTTGACAATAGAGGCGTGTTCAGATATTTGTGAGCACCTCGTTCGCTCCGGTATATCTGATGGGGACTGTACCATAATATTACATTGTCGATGACTACATATTATGACGACCACTTTAGCCTAGTTGGTAGTGACCCTGCCTACGAAGCTGGAGGTCCCGGGTTCGAATCCCGGTCAGGGCATGTATTTGTGTGATGAACACGAATATTTGTTCTTGAGTCTTGGATGTTTTCTATGTATTTAAGTATCTATTTATCTATAAAAGTATGTATATCGTCACTTGGTACCCATAATACAAGCTTTGCTTAGTTTGGGACTAGGTTGATTTGTGTCAGATTGTCCAAATATATTTATTTATTAAAAAAAAGGTACCACCATGGAATGCAATATGAATGTAAGTTCTTACATAAGTATGCCAAATGTCAGCTCAATCGGCAAGTGGCTGAAAAAAGGATTGCATATTTTGAGGACAACTTACATGTACAGTGTTAGGCAAAAAGTAATTGAATTAAAAATTAACAGTTACAATTACAATTACAAGGAAATAGTAATTGCACCTTATTTATTTATTTAAGGGGCTCCACGCGCTTTTCATCGTTTTTTTTATGTTATAGGGGGCAAACGAGCACACGGGTCGCCTGATGAGTGATGGTAAGCAATTACCGTCGCCCATAGATACCTGCAACACCAGAGGAGTCGCAAGTGCGTTGCCGGCCTTTCAGAAGGGAATACGCTCTTTTCTTGAGGGTTTGAAGGTCATATCGGTCCGGAAATACCGCAGGCGACAGTTTATTCCATAGTTGATATAATAATAATAATTCCATAGTGGATATTGCTCCGTCAAAACTGTCTTAGATATATTTACGGCACAAACTGTTATCGGTTCTTCAATCCTTTATCTATTCGTAAGCGCCTGTTTATTTTTTTATGGACTTTTTCAAACATGGTCCAAAATAGCTTAATTTTGATATAAGTATGTTGTTTATGCACTTATATATATGAGATGTACATGTAAGTGTTATTTATTGACCTCTCTATCAACGCAAGATAGATTTTTATTTTTAACTTATCTTGACAAAAGTTACGCCGAAAAAACTGTTTTTTTGGCCTAAAATTGCCAAAGTTTGTTCCCATATATCTCGAAGACAGTTTTGAAGTAAATATTATATACTATTTTGGTAAAACTCGTTGTTCTTAAATATATTCATAAAAAACGCGAGAAAACGGATAGGTACAGATCGAAGGTCATTGGGAGCAGGCATTCTCTAACTACCGGTCAACCATAGGGCCAAACAGAAACTTGCCAAGGGGTACAAGAGACAGACTGACAAGCAAAAATCTTTAGAAGTAATAACAATATATTGAAACTACTTAAACAAATAATATATATAAACACAAATATATACAAGCATAAATATATAATAAATATACGGAGTAAATATATACACTTTCAATTAAAAAATATATTCGGAAATTCAAATTATTATTACATTTGAAAATAGATTTTAAACAATAATTTTTTTGACTTTATTTATTTGTTTTGAAAACTTGATTTTTTTCGCCCAACACACTAGCATACTGCATTTTTTTTCTTTACAATCACACCAAGTAATCCAATTTACTTACCTCTTTGTCTCCTAAAAAAGGTTAACATTGACTTAATAATTTCAATTACAAATGCTTAGTAATTTCAATAACATCTATTTGCAATTACATAAATTCAATTGCTACTAATTGAATTAAATGTAATTACGCCCAACACTGTAAAATACTTACTTATACACGAACAGATTTTTTGAACCTGACTGTGGCTTTATAGGCCGGGCCCAATAAAGCGATAGGAGTGTCCGGTTGGAGTAACCTTGGGAAAATCCAGGGGAAACCTCCGACGCGACCACGTGGGCGGTTATATGAATAGTGCAAGTTAAATAAAAAAATAAAAAAGCGGTACAGTGCGATTCTAACTCGTATCGTTAAGTTATAATAGTTATTAAGTCATTATTTCCTTTAAATAATACTTTTATCGATCATACCTACGATGCGCGACATGACCACTCCTAGTCCTAAAAACCGGCCAAGGGCGAGTTGGACTCGCGCACGAAGGGTTCCGTACTAGTATCTATAAAACAGCAAAAATAACTTAACCAAAATTACAGTTAAATCAACCTATCTCAAAAACTATAAGAGATACTTTGATCAAACCAAAAATCGTTGAAAGAGTTAATTAGCATGCATCACCTCTATTTTTTTTAGAATTTTATACCCCGTAGTTATAAAAATAGAGGGGGGGGGACATACTTTTTACGACTTTGAGAGCTGATATCTCAAAAACCGTTCACTTTAAGAAAAATGTTTTTTAGAAAACTTTATATCATTTTAAAAGACCTTTCCATTGATACCCCACACGGGTATGTACATCGAAAAAAAAATTTTCATCCCTCAGTTACATGTATGGGGGGCCCCACCCCCAATTCTTTTTTTTACTATTTAGTGTCATAATTTTGTAGCGGTTCATACAACACATATTCCCATCAAATTTCATCACTGTAGTACTTATAGTTTCCGAGTAAATCGGCTGTGACAGACGGACAGACGGACAGACGGACAGACGGACAGACGGACATGACGAAACTATAAGGGTTCCGTTTTTGCCATTTTGGCTACGGAACCCTAAAAAACAACGTTTTTTAACAAAAATCCATTCCACTTCCACTAATTCCAACAAAAGGGAATAATACAGGGTAGATATTTATAGGAAGTAAAATGAAAAATGATTGTTGCCATTTTTTGTTATTACTTAAATATTATTGCAAATTCTTGTTTATAAATATACTTTGGCAGAACAAAAAAATCTAGCTCTCATTTAATATACGAAGGTGCTGTTACTCGTACATAGTTAATTACTACTTTTAAAAATGCGTATCTTCATACTTGAGGTTCATTTATGCTTTACTACTGCTGGAAGCACTATTTGTATTAAATTCTAGGAAATCTTTCAGTAATGTTGTGCGCCTTTTCTCTGCTATATCCATTTGATTTTCTAGATCGCCGCGATCTGTTGTTTCTGCTCTTTCTACCTTCCATGATAAGTTTTCAATTTCTGCTTCCAACTGGGCCTGTTCAGCAAAAAAAAAAGTATAAATATGTCAGTCAATCAATCAGCTAACTTATTCGATTAATCTTAATTTTTAATAAGATTTCAAGTTCAGTGTGCTTATGTGACAATGCTTGTATTCTTTCATTGCACGTATTTCTGCCTTTGTAAGAAAACTGTGCGTAAAACTTTATCGTGAAATACGCGGCGAAGAATTGTAAGGTAGTCACAATTTACACTAGACAACTGTTAAGTGTTAACGTTAACTTCAAAATATAACCTTACCTGCTGATACTCAAACAGTTCTTTACGGGGTCCCACTTCCATATAATAAGCGTAAGGGTATGTGTACTGCAGAGTATATCTGCAGCGCTTGAGCAGTCTAGCAGAATCCCACAGGTACTGCCAGTCAATCCATGTACCCTCTCCAGCCATCACCTACGCAAATTAAAAACTCAGTTTCATTTTAATTCACCAATTCATGAACCTATACTATGATAGATAGTATAGGCATCATAGTATAGGCCTTGGTCATGCTCATGATCAAGGCGTAGCGATACATTTCGCGCCACTAAACCCTTTGAACGCTTTCATATTTGAATGAAGTGATCACTCACATGCCAAGCACGTTGCGTTATCAAAAATGACGAATCTCGTAGTGCTGGTCCAAACATTTATCGATAAAATTTACTAGCCTTGCTAATCGTAGTACGAGAATGAGCTGTCATTGGTAATTTTATTCACATTGACATAAGACCTTTAAAAGGTGTCTTGGGCGGGCGTGTTGCTGTTACTACAATTTATTGTTATGGCATGAACGAATTATTAAATTAATTGATCAGTAAGTAATCTCAATTAGATCTACTTACACTGCCTTTGTGACGTTTGAAACAAATGGTATACAAAGTATGTCTTCGCATTACAAAATACGAATTAATACTTCAACATTAGACATTTTCTTATAGATATCGAAAGCGAAAAATTTTCTGGGCTGGCTGCGGTGGCCGCTTACCATCTGGTGTACATTACGCTTGTAAGTCACCGGCGTTGTATAAAAAAAAAATGTACATTACTACACCATCACTAGTAGTCTTTTTACTGTCAATGACGTCATAGGCGAGCCTCTATTAGGAGCATAACATGAATTGATATTGTAACGTTTAAACCAATAAAAACAATTCATAATAGATTTTATTCATGATCAAAGTACCACTCCGACTCTTTTAGTAATTTTTGGCGTGGTGGGCACGACGACAAACGACCACTTTATAGGGTCTTGGCGTTCAAAGGGTAAAAAAACGCCTTCAAAATTCTTATGTTTCCTTCGTTTTTTTCTCTTTCGGCATTTAGGCGCTTCTTTGAGCTCCACCCGTACGGTAATTGTAAGGAGCTGTTTTCACGGTATTTATTATTTATGATACTGGCGTGTTAGTATTATCAGCAATAATCATTAATGATGCTGTATCGGAAGGCGCATTTAGGAATCACGCGGCAGCTGCCATGCACACCTTATGATTTTGTAAGTTTGTATTAATTAAAAAAAAAAGGTATTATGATTAACGTATTGCGCTACTAACTTCATATTATTGAACCCACGCCCTTAGGTAGTCCGGAATTGCTTATCACACGATACTACGATACATGTCAATATTTTTGTAACGAGTATCGTGATCCTATGATGTCTGAAGTTCAATCATACTAATTGCATAAAATGAAATGAATGGCACAAACTGAAATGTTGATAATTCTCCCACCTTTTGATTGATACGGGTCTTGAGACTTGCTAAAGTCTGCTCCTCCAGTTTAAGAGATCTTGCGTGATTTTCCCATCTTTCATAATAATGCAAATACTTCTTGAGTGCCTCGCGCGCCTAAAATAAGATGGTAATATTTTCATATACCCTCAGTTTACTCAGTACAGTCAAAATCATAAATATATGTGCGTGACCAAGTGACTAAAATATCTGCACACTTTTGTCAAGTTGTCATTTAGGTCATTTTCGCATATTTGATATCGCATGTTAACTGTAAGTACAACAAAATTATAATCTAACCTTTATAGGTTAAATATTATTATTTATTGAGGTGTGCAATAAAGAGTATTGTACAATCATCACTAAAAATCCATTTAGCATAAAGGTATGCTTTTTTAGATTTTTATTTGTTTTAATGTAATATTCGAAAAACGTCATTTCGCAATTTTATCTGATCAAAGCCGTGGTCTCCCGGCGAAAAAAATAAACAATAGCATTCTTTTGTAACGGGACCCGTAGACGACGGGTAAACGGCATTAATTAAAATATAGACGAATCTCACCTGTTTAATGATCAATGAAAATTGTAAAATGTTGTTTTTCAACTATGAGTCGAAAAACCTATGGTTCAAAAATTTGGTCCTCAAACATAGCCTGCAGCAGGCATGCTTGAATTTTTACCTGTGCATGTTGATTATCATTAGTTAAATTAGGATCTTCCTTATAGCGACTGCACTCGTAATACTCGGAACCGTGCGTCTTCCAGTCGCCCAGACACACCCAACAAAAATCATGTCTGCAAGCTCCACACTGCATGTGATTGCAACCTCCATTTTTCTCTATGCATATCTGGCACTTAGGGCAGTCCTAGAACATATGAAATAAAATGTATAAACATGAAAAATACTAAGTCCTGTAATAAAGTATGCAGTATTCACTTATCACTTTTGATTATAGAATGTGAATCACCATTTAGCATACATTT
Organism: Epiblema foenella; assembly: GCA_963556455.1. Lineage (NCBI taxonomy): Eukaryota > Metazoa > Arthropoda > Insecta > Lepidoptera > Tortricidae > Epiblema > Epiblema foenella. The sequence continues at coordinate 16,610,116 of OY747102.1, forward strand.
GATGGGACCGAGGAAGAGCAATTTGCAGAGATTCATGACCAGGCGCGGATCCAGGATTTTGTTCAGGGGGGGGCACTTTCGAACTTTCCGAAAATAAAACTGACTTTTTATAACTGTTTTTATTGTCAGAACATATTTCCTACGTCAGGACATAGGCAATTGCCCTCCCCTGACACAGGCTTCAGGAGGGGGCAATTGCCCCTGTTGCCCCCCCCCCCTGTATCCGCGCCTGTTCATGACTCTTAGAAAGCATAAGAAATCTACAGAAAATTGTCCATGAAGTAATTCCAAGTTTTTAAACGACCATAATAGAACAAAAACTAGGACAAGTTTAAAAAATGAAAACTATAAAGTCTTGAATCCTTCTGTCAAATCTACTTAAGAAAACAACAGTACATTCACATATGGATATTATATATGACATCATTACGCTTAAGTCTTTGATACAAATCGGCACTGAATTCTGTGCGGTACCTTAGTGTGAGCACTGATATAGTTTGCCGTCTCCGAGTCGTCCGCGCACTTAGTGAGCCAGCGGCGGATGGTGGGGCAGTCGGTGGGCGCGTGGTGCGGCGCGCCGCAGGAGAAGCACGTGAGCAGCTCGCAGCCCGAGCACTCCACGCGACGCGCGCCCGTGCGCACCCATGCTTGGAATATCCACTGAAAACATGTTCCAAATGAATAAGTAATTTGTCATGACTGAAAAAAAAATAAGACATGTTCCCTTTAGTTTGCTGAAAACAATTTATATTTAATTTCAAAAATAAAACTTGTACTTGAATAGGGTGGGGAACACATCCCAAGATCGCGCGAGTAGTGACCATTTAGCAGTATGCGTAATATTCTGCTTACAATATTCAATACATATTTATTAAAAAATTATAAACAAAAAAAGAGTGAAATACATGGATTCTGCCACTGGGCATTTTTTAAATTTAATTAATTGCAACATTTACACACAGATTAAATTCCCCCTTTACCTTTTTAGATATTTTTTTGAAAGATATAAGATATTACCTGACAATTTGGACCGGGACAAAATCTAAGTTGAGGGTGGGATTTAACATGATCTTTGAACATGAACTGCTGGTAGCGTTCTCGTAGTGTTGGTTTAGCCACATGTGATAATACAAAGTCCTCAGGAGCCCGCACCTCACAGTCTTGTGCCATGCACTGAATGGTGTTTGACACTCCTGAAACATCAACAGATAAAACAAAAAAATCATAGATGTAGAAGTTGACTAGGTACCATTTTTATTTATACACTAGCATTTGCCTGCAACTTCATCCGGGTAAACTTCCACTCGCTATTTCATCCCTTCGGGGGATCATTCTCAAGATAAAAATATTCTATGTTAATCCAGGCTATAAACTCATTCCATACCAAGTTTCATCTGTACTCCATTCAGCCATTTTTGCGTGATTGAGTAACAAACATCTAAACTTTCGCATTTATAATATTAATAGGATATATCCTTATTAAAGTTATTAAAAATCATGTTTTCCACCAAATACAATATCCTTTCTTAACAGGACTTTATATTGGGTTGGTATTGGCTTGTATTATTTCTTTCGTTAGTAGATAAACTCAAAAGTGCCATTGTGGCCTACTTGCAGAATAAATGAAGTTTTATTTATTTATGTCTTTCATTTGTATACAAAATGCACATTTTCTACACTAAAGACGACTGCTATGTTAAATTTGTATCATTTATTTAAATACTATAAACATACTGAAATGATATTGTACCAAACTGTTAGACTTCTTTATATTTTTAGTACAAAAACCCCTGTGGTGTGATAATCACACAGGTGCAGTTTCCATGTGGGGGGTCTACCCCTCACTCCCTTTGTTTATTATTAATTGGAATGAAAGCTAATCTATTTGCTTTGGTTTTAAATGATAAAAACTATCAATTAAGAAATTTGACCACAAAGGCAATTACAAATTTATAATTAGTAGCAGAGCTTTATCTATTAGGAATTCATGCTTGATAATGAAAAGAAGTATTGTACCTTGCATAATTTGTACTTCAAAATGCATAGCCCAGCATTCATTGCAGAAATAGTGTCCACAAGCAAGGGCACTGTACTTGGTCAAAGGAGGAGTGTTAGCACAGACAGCACAGGATATCCGGCTGGAGCCTGCCTGAACAGAGGGCACCCGAGGCTTCACCCGGCTATATATCAACACTTCATTTGCATTATTCTTATACTTAGCTATAATCTCTTGAGCATTCCATTCATATGCATGTAGCATAACCTGAAAAACAATGTCAATAACTTAAAGTAGCCTTACTTTTCATAAGTTCCAAAGTGTGCAATTGGCCAAATAATTTCAATTATATTATTTTACAAATTGTGATACTTACCTTTGCCAGTGAAGGTGTTATTTGGAGGCTGTTGCTGAGCAATTCAATCGATTCATTTAACAATTTTTCTACTTCTTCCACTTTGTGACAAGAGTATAAAAAATATTCCGGATCAGCCTTACTACGATCCACCGCTTCCATATCACAATCATCTTGTTCTCCGTAATAGTCATAGTCATCTCCGTCATTATCCGAGTATTCCATATCAGATTCCGCAGACATTTTGAAGAAATGGAGATAGGATGGGATAGGATCGAAACGGATGGATAGTTTGGGTGGATATCAAGACGTTATATACATATTGTGATACACTGAAAATTTTAACATTTTAAGTAAAATAAATTCTGCGCACCAAATTATGACGGCGTATATGACTAGAACGCGACATTTAAGTTAATCTTACTTGTTTATTTCAGGAAATATCTATCGTTTATTTACTACTGTTTTCTACTAACAACTTAAGTAATGTTACCATTTATAAACGATGTTAATACGATGTTATTTATTTACTTGACAATTATGTTGCAAGAATGATTACACATTGTTTCTTTTTTCTGTTATTAACATATTGAGGTACATAAAAAAATTAATATTTAGTAAAGATGTTGATCTCTACACGAGGAAACACCGAAAACTACTAAATCAGTTCAAATACAAATCCTAAGTTCCTTGTAACACTGGCAGTGTTACTAACTAATAATATACACATCCTGATATTGGGGTAAAATTGGTAAACATATTTTTGGGGTAGTTTTTTGCTACCAAATTTGTTTCGTTGTCGTCAAACCTTAGCTTAGCTTGCATGTATATATAAGGTTAAGTTAAATTTGAAACTGAATAGGCACTTTTATATTTTTCCGTGGACGTCACGATTTTATCGTAGACGTTGATGACGCTTTTTATAGTTCGCCGATTTACAGTGACGGCAAGATTTTTTTTATCCCACATCATACATAAATGCCGTTTTAAAGTATTTTAAACTGTTAAATATTGACGTTATCCAAGCAAATGTAAATATCTGAGTCAAAAAATGGAGTTTTAGCTGAAAATACGACAATTTCGTACACACAACACGCGCATTACGATATTGTGGGGAAGCCAGCGAGCCTACGGCATATCGTGGACGTCCACGGCATGCCGTAAAGGCCTCGCCACATTCAACGCGGTAGCGGCGCGGTCGCAGTTTGCGCGCGGCCCCGCGCTGAGGGGCTACCGCGAACCTAAAACGAACTAAGTTCGAATATCTTCCTCTCGGTCGCACTTGCTAATTCGTGCGTCAGAGAGGGAGATATTCGAACTTCGATCGTTTTCGGTTCGCGGTAGCCCCTCTGATCTGAATGCACGGAACGTTATGAGCTATGTCACACCGGCCGTAGCGCGGGGCCGCGCTTGAAGCTTGAACTGCGCGGCGGCCGCGCAGGTCAGAGCGGCACTTGCGCGGGCGGCTTCGGCGCAGGAGCGGGCGGTGGCAGTTCGTGCGCGGGTGCTTGGACTTCACATCGAGCGCGGTGTGCTAGCGATGCGGAACGAATTATTATTTTATTTTCCTATCAAAATGGATAGGACGGAGACCGCGCGAATGTGACAAGGCCTTAAAAGTATCTGCATACATTTTCACACATTTTAGGTCCCCTGATTTATCGTAAAGCTAAATCGTGGACGTGCATGGTAAAGTATAAAAGCGACCAATGCGTGAGCAAAAATACCTAGAAGTATTTTTACCTAAGTTTTTTTATCAGTTTTCATTAATTGGTAATTTTGTTGATATTGGTATCACCGGTTGTCCGTTGTCTTGTCTTGTCAAACTTGTCATTCAATTCAAAGGTCACCTTGGTGAAGTTCATCTTTGACAGATCAGTTTTAAATTCAAAAAGATATTGAAATTTAGCTTTGGTGCGTATTTTCTCACATAAATACGAGCTAAGTCCTTTAAGATACATTAGATAATGCAGTGTTTAATACCTGTAATATAGACTTTTTCGTATGTATATAGTTACAGCGATAATTTAATACGTGTGTATTTTAGGTGTTAAGGGATAATTAACCCTTCAGGATGGATGTGACGGCTACTCAAAGGTTTATCGAGAGGGGGTCCCATAAAGGGAAGGGACTCGCAGTGTTCACGAGCGGAGGCGACTCCCAGGGAATGAACGCTGCGGTGCGATCAGTGGTACGAATGGGTATTTACTTGGGTTGCAAAGTCTACTTCATCCGCGAGGGTTATCAGGGCATGGTGGATGGAGGAGACAACATTGAGGAAGCCAACTGGTCGTCTGTGAGCTCCATTATTCACAAAGGAGGAACCATCATTGGTTCAGCCAGATGTATGGATTTCATGTAAGTGTTGTTTTTATTATTGTAAGAATAGATGTATCATGTCTACTTATTTACTAACAACTGCTTAACTCACTAATTTAACATAGTAAGTTTACAAATAATGAATTTCACAATTATTTATTTCCAATGATGTTAAATTGTTTCATTATGGTTGCATCCTTTTTCAAGCTGTTGCAGGTTATATTCTTGATTCAATTTACTTTTAATGTCATAAATTTTTACATTATATAAGTGAATGTTATCTTTTATTTTATTTGGCAATGCTGAATTGAAGTGGGCGGCATGGTTGAACGATATCTGTAATATGGATATGGGCTTATCCAGAAATCACGAAGTTTTCATGACCCCCTCCCCCTCCTTCGGAACCTCGCGTGATTTCTGGATAAGCCCTATGACTACATTTGCTATGAAAAGTGATTTTCATTGCCAAAATGTTACAGAATTTTATTGTTGCAGTAAATAACTAAAAATGTACTGATTTATAACAAAAACTAGCTAAACTAGTACTCAAAATTTAATAAGTCTCATCCATCTTATGCTTACATCATCATATTGCATCCTCCAGCCTCCCTTTATGAATTATTATCAACCTAGTAACAAATCATTACTTATAAAAATATAACTCACCTATGTTTATTTTTAATTGCAGCAAAAGGGAAGGTCGTCTGAAAGCAGCATACAATCTAGTAACCCGTGGCATTACAAATCTGGTAGTGATTGGTGGTGATGGTTCTCTGACTGGTGCCAACCTTTTCCGGCAAGAATGGTCCAGTCTACTTGATGAACTGCTTGAGAACAATAAAATTACTAAAGATCAGAGGGAAAAATACAAGTTTTTGCATATTGCAGGAATGGTAAGTTATAGAAAATCCAAGGATAATTTTGATAACATTTCCTGCTACATTTGTATAGTCATGATGCTTTTCTCACACAAGCAAAAATACTGATGTTTATTGTTGAATTGCGATAAAGATAAAATAAGCTTCATTGGTGTGGTTGTTGTATCAAGTAGTATAGTTTAACACAATAGTCATAGAAATTTCAGTTCATTGCTGTAAGCGACACGCTCACCGACCTCAATGGTCCACTGCACGTATTTTGTTTTTTATTATTGATTTTTTTTCTTGCTTGGTAAATAGGCGTGCTTTGATGTAAGGTGTCTTCGGGTAACTTCGAATGTCGGCTAAATCCGAAAATAACAAATTCCAGTCTAACTAAGCGATTTTATTGCATCCCATCATCATCACTATCAAAAAGAAATGTTAAATGTTTTTGTTGATGTTTGGGTACTGCGACAAAATCACTTAGTTAGACAGGAATCTGTTATTTTCGGAATTACCCTACATTCGGAATTACCCGAAGACACCATAATGTTGTTTTAAAATGTAAATATTCTTGTTTTCTATGTTCTGCGCTTTTTATGTGTTTTCCTATGTTGTATAAAGTGTAAATAATATCCTTATGTGTCTCAATTCATCTCCGGTGGCCCGCATACTACAATTGCTTTAAGCCGCTGTCTACCCATCCTCGGACGAGGATGGGTTAATATGTCATACATCATTTTTAGACATTTGCTTAAATGGTTTTGGTTACATTTGAAATAATTGGTTAATGTATATTACTAACAATTTCTTGTAATGTGTATAATGTATATGGATTCCCGTCATCCGAAATTGAGGTCATTTCATTTCATTTTCATTACAATGTTGTATATGTTTTCAGGTTGGTTCCATTGATAATGATTTCTGTGGTACAGACATGACCATAGGCACTGATTCGGCTTTGCATCGCATCATCGAAGCCATTGATGCAATTGTGAGCACAGCCTACTCTCATCAAAGGACATTCATTATGGAGGTCATGGGTAGACATTGTGGGTATGTGAAAGTGGAATTAAATATTGAATGCTCCTTATTATCTACATTGTGTAACTTTATTGATCATTTCTATGTTATTTGTGTTGTATGTATTACATTACAGGGATTGTTTCTTAACTGGGCAACTTTTATCCATGTAGTAATCTTGAATTAATATTGAAAAATATGTTAAAAGTTTATTTCATAAATATAGTCATAGATCACGACATTCACGACACAACGCTAGCTGAGCTTGCACCGGTAAAAGGAAATGGAAACTAAGCAAACAATACAAATATTATAATTGATTGATCCAGATATCTTGCTCTGGTAACGGGATTAGCATCTGAAGCGGACTTTGTGTTTATTCCCGAGTCGCCTCCATCAGTTGACTGGAGCAATAAACTTTGTGACAAGTTAGAGCAGGCAAGCTTCCACATTTATATGCGCCTTGTCCCTTGCACCCCTTGGATTTTGTCATTCTCAGCATCCATGGATGAATCCTATTTAAATGCCATTCCATAACTGGTACTTGTTTAGTTTTCTTGCAGTGTACACCAGCCTCTGTACGGACGCTACTTATAACTTTATTTGCGAGGACCCAGCGCCCCTCAATTGGGAAAAAAAGATGTGTGTAAAGATTATGGAGGCAAGGATTGAATCTTATTTATATGGGAGCAGGATCACTATCTCCATTTCCTCTAATAATTCACTTCATTAAATCCAGTTAGCAGGCTTCACAGGCGTTTCGTTTTGTCCTGACCTACGGTGGTGTGTAGACTATACTGACGTTAGGGGTGGGTTTCGCTTGCATGATCAACCCGCGGGCCGCTTGTTACAGTTACCTGGCATTAGTGGCCGCTCTGGCGAGCGAAGCAGACCAAGTATTCATTCCAGAGGACCCTGTTCCCAATAATTGGGTTGAAAAGCTTTGCAAAAGATTGACACAGGTACGCAGCTTAATTGAGTGGCTCTGTGCACATATAACACGTAATCAGTACGTACGCACATAATATGTTATTTTTGCTTTATTAGGCTCTGCAAATCATGCAATTGATTTCGATTATTTTAAAGTGTATCTCACTTGACTCGATGATGTCATTCTTAATCGATCTAACCTAGCCAATTGAAACAAGATATTTTTCAGTTGTTCAATTTGATATAGTTTATGCATTTTAAATACGACCAGCTAAGTTCGATGACCAACCCCTTTGTGTTTGATTGTGTGTTGTTTGTCAACCTACACTGTGTTCTCTTGAATCTAATTTGATCCTTAATGTCGTTTATTTGTGGCATGTTTTCTTGAAATTCTGTACCTACCTACATTTCATCTTGATTGTAGCCTTTCATGATACATTTTACCTTGCATCTCGTGGGATTGTACCCACAAACGTCATCCTTCATGAAATGTGCATGTGGTGTTCACTACCCCGGTTAATAGAAATATTTACATGCACTTAGAATGGTTTCCACGATCCCCTTAACATTACCTAACTATAGCTGCATATATCAGTATGCAAATAGTTCAACTGATTTTTGCACTGAATGCTACGTGATATCTGCCATGTTACGTGTTCATAAAATTTTTTTACGGGACGGTATGATACCAAATATTTACGTGGGTGAGGTCACGTAGGCCTATTCATAATTAATACTCCATGTTTTCCAACGCGCGGTCACTAGCATGATAAATGGAGAGAGCCAGTTAGTGCCGCCAACACTTCGAGCCTTATTTACGCGTACGACTCGCATGCAAGTTTCATTACATTCCGGGTTGCCGAGATATAATGAGTTCAATCTATCCATTAAATCGCGCAATGTATGTAGTAAGTGAACATTGTATGAGTAAATACATATGGCTTTATGAAGCGTATGTTTCTCTATGCACTATACAAATCATACTACCTGCTAAATGTAGCGCTGTGCGTTCAAACAAGTTGAACTACCTGCATCGCTAGAATTAGTCTGGTTGTTATATACCTTTACCTAATATAATATTGCAGTGTTACCTACATTATAATATAAGTATATATAACTCTTCTCATATTTGCTAGTTTGTTAAAATTACTCTTTTTAGTTCAACGACACCATTTTCAACCGAATCCTTTAAAATAGGAAAGAAAATCAGGCCAGCGGCTTAACATTATCATAGTGGCGGAGGGCGCCATAGATCGCGAGGGCAAGCCGATCACGGCCGAGCTGGTGAAGAACGTGGTGGTCGACAACCTGCAGCAGGACACGCGCATCACTGTGCTCGGGCACGTGCAGCGCGGGGGCTCGCCGTCGGCCTTCGACAGGATTCTGGTAAGACATCTGGCAGGTCAATCCGGCTGAACATTATCATAGTGGCAGAGGGCACCATAGATCGCGAGGGCAAGCCGATCACGGCCGAGCTGGTGAAGAACGTGGTGGTCGACAACCTGCAGCAGGACACGCGCATCACTGTGCTCGGGCACGTGCAGCGCGGGGGCTCGCCGTCGGCCTTCGACAGGATTCTGGTAAGACATCTGGCAGGTCAATCCGGCTGAACATTATCATAGTGGCAGAGGGCACCATAGATCGCGAGGGCAAGCCGATCACGGCCGAGCTGGTGAAGAACGTGGTGGTCGACAACCTGCAGCAGGACACGCGCATCACTGTGCTCGGGCACGTGCAGCGCGGGGGCTCGCCGTCGGCCTTCGACAGGATTCTGGTAAGACATGTGGCAGGTCAATCCGGCTGAACATTATCATAGTGGCAGAGGGCACCATAGATCGCGAGGGCAAGCCGATCGCGGCTGAGCTGGTGGCCGACAATCTGCAGCAGGACACGCGCAGCACTGAAAATATAGACACGACTTTTTTTAGCTATTTTACATTTTTGATTAACCGTTTGAACGCCGAGAACACAGTCGCATGTTCTCGTGCCTATGGCGTACGTTGTCAGTCACAATCGTGCCACGACATGACAATGTACGCCTTTCGTACTTTACACTAAAGTTCATATTCAATCTCTAATGGACAATGGGATGGCGTGAACTGTCGTAATCAAAGGGTTAACACATTCAGTGCCTGTTCGCGTCATTTTTGTATGGTGAATTGCCTTGCCGGTGCCGAAAATTTGTTAATCTAAGTTGAATAAGTATATATACCTTAGTATATGTACCTTTAGAGTGCATTCCAATGTTTATCCAATTAATTGATACATAAATGTTTTCGTTTTAGGGTTCCGTACAAAAATGGTAAAAAAGAAACACTTATGGTTTCACTTTGTCTGTCTGTCACAACGCTAAATATCTCGAGAACTACTTATATGCTATCGATTTGATATTTGTAACAGTTATAAAGAAGGGTAACCTATATGCATAGAACATTTGTTTTTTAATATTTATTTTTTATTTTCTGTGAAAAATGTCAGATAACAGGTGGTTCAAAATTTGAAAGTCTAGTGAATATATCATATGAAAGGGCTTGAGTTGCACATTCTGAAACAATTTTTTATTTTTTTGTACTTGGCGTCATTTTCGATTTATGATGGAAAATGTAAAATTAAGTGCCATCCCCCCTCCTTTTATATCCGAAGTTTAAATCAAGGAAACAATATGAAGTTATTACATAACATTGATATTAATGTATATATTACAGGGAAAATATAACTATAGCTCTATCTAGTTTTCCTCAAAAAACATTTTTATACTAAGTTTGTAATTTAATCACCTGTTTTATAAATTCCTACGCCATTATGCTAAAAGTACCGTAAGTAAAAAAAAATGAAATCGGTAAGAATTATCCTTGAAAAACCACCATACATACTAAGTTAACCAGTCGCTCACATTTGTAACAAAATTCTCCGATAGATGGCGCTGTACCCATAGTGTTCAATTTCTACACCATGTTGTTGAGGTGTTCCTGAATTAATAGGGTTGGAACCGGTACACATCTGTGTACGGAACTCTCAAGGTCAAGTTAATAAGGGTAACGTATACAACAATGACATTGTTGATTTCGTCGACGACGGAAGTATAACGGCATTCCTATCGATTTTCTAAAAGTTGTCAACAGCACGGATTAATAATCATATCGAACCGAACATGCATCGAAACGTATGAACCTGAGGTTTTCATTCCTCCAAGTAACTGGCATGGACTTTCAGTCCTTCAGACTGGTCGATCAACATCAACAGTCACGTGCCAAGACCAAGACCTCCCCTAGCACGTTCTTAATAACTTTTTTCATATGCCGTACGACTCCCGAGGGGAGTTAATTACTATACTAGTTAACCATTGCTGGCATTGCTAAAACCGTTAGGTCGATATTAGTACGCATTATTTTATTGAGAATGTTCATTCCAAACAATTACAAGTTGGCTTCTGTTTCATTTGGACCTCGGAATGCGAACAGCGTCAGAGGCGTGCGTACGTTAATTGGGCACAGTTTCATGTGAAACGGCGCGCATTAATTTCGCCGGAGACAAATTTAAGTGAGAGAAAATTTCAGTGTACGAGGGGTGTTCAATAAGTAATGAGAATGATAAAGACGCAAATACCTTTTAACTTATTTTTCTAAACTTTAAATTCCCTTTAAAAAAAATCTTCTTAACCCCTTAAAAAATCCTGTACTGCGGCGATCACGGCGTCATCATCTTCAATGTCTGGCCTCTGAGGCCTAAACACTATATCTGTAGTGCAAGACGGAACAAAATAACAATTGAGAACAATTTAATCCCGCAATTTTTTAAAGGGGCGTTCTGAAATGCACCCGTGGTATAGTTTTACTAAAATAAAGATTTTTAAAAGTATAATTTATAATTGACGAGAAAACTGAGAAACGAAGAGTTACAGATCGAAGGTCATTGGGAGCTAGGAGCGCCTTAAAAAAGTTGGCTATGTTTGATTCCCGGTTGTGTCTGGTTTTATGAATGCAGTTTTTTTTAATTCCAATGGACATGGCGGGTTTTGAACACATTTTCCTATCTCTTATACTGACTGAGCCATTTTGATTGCATATCCTTTTATATATAATACCTAATAATTTATATATTCTAATACATCTAAGTATAGCGTCTAGGTACACTTCCTTATTAGCTAGTACTAGCAACTGCCATGACAACTATTCTACGAGTATCCTTTACAAAATTTAAATATTTCTGTCACTAGTATTCCTGTGTTACAGGGTTGCCGCATGGGCGCGGAGGCAGTGATGGCCCTGATGGAGGCGACCCCGGAAACCGAGTCGTGCGTAGTGACCCTGGACGGCAACCAGGCTGTGCGCCTCCCACTCATGGAGTGCGTGCGACGCACCAAGGCTGTCGCTCAGGTGATTACATCAAAGGGTCTCCGCATGGGTGCAGCAGTGATGGTCTTGATGGAAGCGACCGCAGAAACCGAACCATGCGTAGTGACCCTGGACGGCAACCAGGCTGTGCGCCTCACCCTCATGATTAGAGGCGACCCCAGACATCGCGGCTACATCAGACCATTATGATGTGGCTTAATGTTTCGTCACTAGTTGTTTGCGTTCGTATATCGCATACCTGCTTGATTAAAAAAATAGGAACAATAGTCTCACAAAAATCCGTGCGTCAATATTGATAAATCGACAAAACATTTATTACTTAGTTGGGCAATCTGTCTAGACATATTGATTACCTTCTTGCGACCTGAGCTGCATAAGATGAACATCTCGTTATGAAATACAATATCTCAGTGTATTGGTAGAAAACACAATATTCTTTATCTATTAAAACAAATGTTTAATTAATGGATGACCCTCTCGCGCATAATTAAAGTTAAATAAAAATAAATAAAATAAATATTTTATTATTTAAGTTGAATAATAAGTTGAGATAATATTATTTGGAGAACTGGAAAAGATTGGCTCGGAATCTCATGTCCTCGAGTAACTTTCAAGCCATGTGGCATCAAAAAGTTTAGTGAACTCGGCGCATGATGATAATTTGACGATAATTATTTTGACATGATAGGTCAAAAAGTTTTCTAGTTGTCACCAGAAAAGTGCCTCCTGCATACAAAAACGACCGAGAGGTTCCTGGAACATATGTCCGTTTCATAAGGAACCACTCTCTTGCTGTACATCAACAAGCATTTACTTAGTTTAAATGTTGTGCATCAGTACGAATGCAATCAGTCTGAACCATAACGAGATTGTCCAATTGTTTATTAAAATTGGTTAGGCCTGGTGTGCTAAAATTCGGTTGCCGAATAGAGAGAGTAGCGTCCGTAGCTACTGTGCTAGCGTGACGGTAATATTTGTCCGCGTGTGACTGTAACAAATAGAAATAATTCAATGTCCGAAGTTTTTTCCAAGGGCAACAGTACGGTCAGCTTCATATAGTATGGATCAGCCAAAGTGGCCAAATATTTCGGTACAACATACATTTTGTATGGTGTTATAATCTTTTTGGCCACTTTGGCTGCTATATATGACGCTGACTGTACAGGCTACAATATATCTTCAACCGCTGTCTTCCAGGCCATGGCCGACAAGAATTTTGACCTGGCGGTGCAGCTGCGCGGGCGCAGTTTCGTACGCAACCTCGAGACCTACAAGATGTTGACGCGCCTGAAGCCGCCCAAGGAGGCTTTCAACGCCTCTGGGAAGCCATCTGTAAGTCCGGTGACATACGGATGGAGTCGGTACTCCAAACTTATAGTTTGTTACTACCGTCATAAGCAGTGGTCCGTTTCTTCAGAGTAAGCCAGTACTTTGGGTGTTTAATCGTTTTATGTATCCATAGTTCTAAACAATGCCTGTTATTATGTACCAACCATAAAAGGGCTTTATTGTCACACGAGCGGCCTAAAGGGCGTTTCGAACATTATCGTTCATCACGATAACATTGATTTGCTATTATAACGATTATAAATGGGTGGATCAACTATTATTTGTTGGTCGTTACCATAGTTATGTCTCCTGAGTCACTCTTTAAAACTGTGATTTTATAGGGTTTACATTTACCGAATATGAGTTATAGCGATTAGCATAAATCCATTTGGACATGAGTCATATTTAGAGCATGCTTGAAGTTCATATTATAAACATTATTCTAAGAAACTCGGTTACTCTTGTCTACTCGCCGACGGGACCGAATAACTACAAGAAAAAGTTGATTGACCCAAATGCAAAAGTGTGTCTGTCTGTTACCTCTTAAACAGCTGAACCGATTTAGATGAAATTTGATATGAAGATAGTTTGAGTCCCGGGTGAAGGACATATGATACTTTTTATCCTGGATATCATCCCTTACGGGGTGAAAGTTTGTGCAGAAGAGCGGTAACTAGGTTAGCCCCTGAAATAAATGAATAGCAAGTAAATTCTAACGCGATGAACGAGTTCTACGCGGATGAAGTCACGCGAAAAAACTAGTTTATCATATCAGTATGAATTGTGTAGGAGGGTTACATACTTGCGGTGATGCACGTGGGAGCGCCGGCGTGCGGCATGAACGCGGCGGTGCGCTCGTTCGTGCGCAACTGCATCTACCGCGGCGACACCGTGCTGGGGGTGCACGACGGCATCGAGGGCTTCATCAGCGGCAACATCGTCAAGATGGACTGGTGACTACACATTTATACCATGCGTTTTATTATCTGACATCAGCGGTCGGCAACAAGGGTCACATAGCAACTAATTAAAAAACTCTTGAACAGGATCCAATTCGCAATCAAATGGCGAAAAAATCAACTCAAAAGAATAAATAATTACATAGTTATGTCTTCAAAGTTTGAAGAGGGGGTTTCTGTCCCTTTTCCGCACCCTTGTATTGGAACGCTCTTCATTTACTATGGCGCTCGAGGTCCGTGACGTCACGGATCTGTAGCCCTTTCTCTATTTAGAAACACTAAAATGGTTGCAGCTTAATTATTTTTGGAGATATTTGAATAGAATTTAAACCATTTGGCATATTTTTTGCCTTGTTTCTTTTAGAGTAGTAATAAATTTTGAGTCTACAACCCTACTGTCGCGAGCCACACGTGTTGATGATTTGTGACTATCAGAAAAAGAAGGGACACACAAGACATATTGTCGGTTGCGAATAAGGAGCTCGTGGGCAGCCTGTTGCCGACCGCTGGCTGACATAATCGTCCATTTGCAATCTGATCTAATTTGGATCGGGAGTCATCAACGAAGAATGAGCGCAAATCGCTTCATTCCACCTCTAGGCTTTTATCAATGCGTCGGAATTCTGGTATTCAGAAATTTAGTGTGATGTAGCACCTATTCGCGAACTTTGACAATGTAAGCCACACAACACCTATAGTCGTTATTGGCGCCGTAACCACAACAACATGATATTGCGTGATGCTCAGTAATATAAATCGTTCAATACACGGGGGAACGTCCAACTCCTAGTAGAGAACATGCATGCGGAATGAATAATAATAAGATGTACGTATATATGAATAGTGAACCATCAAATTATGTCAAAAAAACAGTAAATTAATAAATATGCTTAAAATCTTAAAAAGATATGACACTTGAAAGTTTCGAAAAATGATGTAATTTTTTTTTTATTGACTAAAAGAAAATTAAAAACCATCATCAGGATTCTTATGTTTTCATAAATAAAAAAAGTTATGGGAACAATGTACCTAAACGCAATATTCCACGACCGAAACAATAAATTACCCGTTTATCCATACAATGGTAGTACGGGCGCATAGTATATGACGTCACATACTATGGTCAATTAGTATGGGAGTTTTGAGGGTGTTTTGAGAGCTTGGATTTTATGCTATACTTTGAAAACTATTTTGGTCTTTTGTGTTGTTCTAATTGTACTTGTTCCATACACATATGTTCCTCTTTAAAAACTGGTTCGAATGATATCATGAAAAAAAAAATCCATTGGGTATTTGCTACAAATAATTTATGGTCTAGCCAGAAGACCAGCGCTGGCTTTCGAGTCAGCATTATGCTGAAGCGGGACCATTCGTGAGAAACGAACGAACTGCCTATTAATATAGTTTTTGAGTCTTGCAAAAGTTTCTGTTTCATTGTTGCATTTGTCATGAATAAAGTTTCATTTCATTTCAATTATTTTCGTATAAAAATATGTAACGTAGGCAACATGGTGTCACTATGGATAGTAAACCATCAAAACATCACAATAACTGGTGTCTTCGTGGATTGAACGATCTACATACATTACAAGTATTCGCATAAGCAAACGGATCCAACACAAACGGTGGCCTATAATGTACGACCATGATAATGCCCAGCCACAAGAATGACCGGCCCAGTAATCCGCGTCCAATGTACATGGATTACTGGGCTGGACATTACTCGGCCGTGCATTAATATGTCTGAGCAATCATGGTCCGGGGCAGTAATCGGAATCCACTTTTGTTCGGGTCGATAATGCTCGGCCCGAGAATCCGCGTCCAAAATAGTGGTCGCCGATTACTGGGCTGGACATTACTGGGTCGGGCATTATAGGTCTGAGCAATCTTGGTCCGGGGCATTAATCCGAAGCCACTTTTGTTCGGGCCAATAATGCTCGGCCCGAGAATCCGCATCCAAAAAAGTGGACGCGGATTCTCGGGCCGGGCATTATTTGGTCGTGTATTCGTGTCTCCCACACAAACTTGTTACCAGGTCGGACGTGACGGGCTGGGTGGGGCAGGGCGGCGCGTGCCTGGGCACCAAGCGCACGCTCCCCGGCGACAAGAAGGCCGAGATCGCCGCTCGCATCAAGCAGTTCAATATCAACGGCTTGCTTATCATCGGTGGATTCGAGGTAGCATAAACTCAGCTAGGCTAGGTTTAGTGAACCAGCGACAAAACTACGAGTAGCTTCTTCCCAGTTAGGCTAGGTTTAGTGAACCAGCGACAAAACTACGAGTAGCTTCTTCCCAGTTAGGCTAGGTTTAGTTTGGATGCTGGGGTATGAGAGTGCTCCCGTACCAGAGTTTTTACTCTACCCTAAAGAAAATTCAACTTACGAACAGTCAAACAACTTGATATCTGGGCCAGTTTGTACCGTGTCACAGTGCAAATCAATGTGAAAGCCGCTAGAGATCTGACATAAATGTCACTGTAATAAGGTACGAAGCGGCTTAGAAATCAAATTAGTTGACTGTACATCACAAATTTCGAGGTCCTAAAGATATGGTGATTGCAGGCGTACCAGGCCGGTCTGGAGCTGTACGAGTCTAGACACCAGTTCGCGGAGTTCAACATACCGCTAGTGGTGATCCCGTCCACCATCAGCAACAACGTTCCCGGCACTGACTTCTCTCTCGGCGCTGACACCGCGCTAAATGAGATCACGGAGATCTGCGACCGCATTCGGCAGTCCGCGCAGGTATAATATATAACGTTTATTATGGTAATAAATGATACATAAATGAAATAAATAATAAATGAAATAAATGAACTTTATTCTGCAAGTAGGCCGCAAAGGCACTTTTACAAGTCAAAAACTACTAGCGTTTCTCAAGAGACCACTGCCGAGAAGAAACGCCGAAAGAAACTCGACAGTCAGTCATTTTCTCCAAAATATGCTTATTACAATGATACTACTTAACCTACTTAAGTAAATGTAAATGGTACACAACAAAAGAGAATTGAAAGAAAAACGAGGAAAAAATAACAATAGGTATTTACAATGTGTAGTTACACAAGAAAACAACACATGTCGAATCGTTTGATATGCTTTCCTGCAAGAAATGTGTCAACTAGATACAATGAAAATATTAGACTCTACGCTATTTAGGTATTTGGTTTGGGCCATGCATTTCTGTCTGTTAGATAGTCCTCAACCCTATAATAAGCCTTTGACATCAAAGTTTTTTTTAGGTAATTTTTAAGAGCTGGAAAGGGTAAATTCAAAATTTCATCGGGTAACTTATTATAAAAACGAACACATTGACCTACAAAAGACTTGTAAACTTTACGGACACGAAACTTGTTAGTGGCAATTTTATTTTTATTCCTGGTATTAAAATTATGGATATCAGAATTTTTACAGAATGATTCTCGATTCTTTATGACATAAATAATATTCTCATAGATGTATTGGGATGCTACCGTTAAAATGTTAATTTCTTTAAAGAGATCTCTTAGAGTTTCACGTGAGCCCAGGTTATATATGGAGCGAATGGCTCTTTTTTGTAACACAAAAATTGTCTGTATGTCAGCTGCTTTACCCCAAACCAGAATACCATACGACATAACATTATGAAAATAGCTGTGATAAACTAAGCGAGCTGTTTCTACATTGGTCAGTTGTCTGATTTTTCTAATAGCATAAGCGGCTGAACTTAACTTACGTGCCATAATGGCTATATGGGGACTCCATTGTAGATTTTTGTCTAATGTTATACCTAAGAATATTGCTTTATCTACAATTTCTAAACACTCGTTATTTAAAAGAATATTAGTTTCAACCGGTCTAACATTAGGCAAAGAAAAACTGACACATTTAGTTTTCTTAGCATTAAGTAGCAGGTTGTTAACGGTAAACCAATCAAGTACTTTGACCAGTGTGCCATTAACGTTAGAACATTCTATTGTTTTTCGGTCAACCTTAAAGATTAATGATGTATCATCCGCGAATAATACTATGTCACAAAGATCACTTACTATAGACGGCAAATCATTTATATAAACCAAAAATAAAAATGGACCTAGGATAGAGCCCTGAGGTACTCCTAACGTTACTACAGCTCCACTAGACTGGGTTCCATTTACAACAACTGTTTGAGTTCTATTGCTACCATGATCCACGCAATCGAATGCTTTAGAAAGGTCACAAAAAATACCAATCGCATCACAAGAATTCTCCCAAATATTGTAAATATACTTAATAAGCACAGATGCAGCGTCAGTCGTGGAGCGCCCTTTTGTGAAACCGAACTGATTACTTGTAAGAAGTTTATTTCTATTGAAGTGCATTAGCATATCGTTTAACATTAATTTCTCAAGGTTTTTACCTTACTTAACACAGGTAGTATCGATATAGGACGAAAGTTGGTTAGGTCGTTCAAATCACCCGATTTAAATAAAGGTACGACTTTACTAAATTTCATAAGATCCGGAAAAATACCCTCTGATATGCAGTTATTGTAAACCAAAGCTAAGTGGGGCGCAATGACATCTATGATATGATTAATAACTTTTACTGATGTTCCCCATAAATCCTCCGTTTTCTTTAAATTGAGCGATTTAAAAGTTTTAATAACTTTGATTGAATCTACTTGACTAAAATTAAACGTTACATTACATTTACTAATATTAGCACAAAGTAAAGCGTTAGCTTGGGTTTCAGATGACGGAAGACATTTCGTAGTACTACTTACTATATTCGAAAAATAATTCTCGAATGCCAAGGCAACATCATTATTTGACATGACCTGTTGGTCTTCTTTGAGGATGTTGACTTGACAACTGCGGGTTTTAAGTTTACCAGATTCTCTATTTATAATATTCCAAACAGTTTTCACTTTATTGTCAGATATTTTAAGTTTCGAACTAATATAGTTTGCTTTAGCAGTAAAACATACTCTCTTGAAGATTCTTGAGTAATATATATATATATATATATATATATATATATATATATAGTTCTGCCATAGTTCTGCTTCCATTAGTTTTGTAGTATAAGGTATATCAAATTAAGCTAAGTAAGCGTCTACTGATCCCCGTACTAGTATTAAGGTATAGTTTCTTGGTTTTGTATAAGAAAATAAGCTTCGTATTCAATACAATGGTTTTGTGTATTATACAGTACTTTTATCTCACGAACGCGGGTTAGCCATAGTTGTAGTTTGACACATCGAACACAGACAATGTGAACTCATAGCTCCTACACTGACGCATACATAGACAATGTGCATGTATATCTCAACACACAATTATGGCTCACCCGCGTTCGTCTGAAAAAGTACTGTAGCCGAAGTCGTAGGTATGTTTATTCGTTGCGAGAAACAAATCAAAGGTATTACGATGGCAGGTTGAGGGTAGTGAGCGTTTACAGGTTGGAAACTATAATGAAGTTATTTTAATGCAGTTTTATTTGAAGGCGTTGTAAAAACGAATATTTCCGATGACTCGATAAAGCCATTGCCGACCCATCCTGCACATGTACGGGCACATAACAAAAGAATGCTATTGTTTATTTTTTCCTTCGGTAGACAACAGGTAGAATATTAGAATGCAGGCAGCTAATTTAAATCGATTAATTGTTTGTTTTGCAGGGTACGAAACGTCGAGTGTTCGTTATTGAAACCATGGGTGGCTATTGCGGCTACTTGGCTACCTTGGCAGGTAAAATTTATAACCAAAGTAGCCCAATATTTACTAATAAAATGCACATAAATTTACACTATCGTGACACATATTTATATATACTTGATAAGAGTATAATTGTAGTCAGAAACATGTCCCAAATAGTGACTTTCCAAGTGAGTTTAAACCGTTGCTCTCTTATTATATAGAATACACATTTATTAATTCCGGCCTATAAAGCCACAGTCAGTGTCAAATTAAAAAATATTATTCTCCTCGCTATTTTTCAGGCCTGGCTGGTGGTGCTGATGCTGCCTACATCTACGAAGAAAAGTTCTCCATCAAAGACTTGCAGCAAGACGTGTACCACATGGCGTCTAAAATGACGGGCGGTATTCAACGCGGCCTTATTCTACGCAACGAGAAGGCTAATGACAACTATAATACCGATTTCATCGAACGCCTGTACTCGGAAGAGGGCAAGGGGCTGTTCACTGCGAGGAGCAATGTGCTAGGTAAGTTTTTTTATTAAATTAAAAATAATTGTTTTTTCATGTTTAAATGTAATTAAACTACCATGTGACATCCTCTCCCAAAATAGTTTTTGACTTTGCTGAATGCTGACAACCATGGCATGTTGAAATAAGTCTATCAGTAAGTTAAACCGACTTTTTAATTCCCGCCCCTGTCATTAATAATTTCACTAATAAATTTTGTAATGACGCATTGTTTTAATAATATTTTTGTGATATGTGCGACTTACACGATTGTTAAAATAAAATATATGTAAACTATGCCAGATGTAGACCAGGTACGTGCAAAGCCCACAATGGTAAATAAACAGAGTAAATAGTTTTGTGTCTTTTAATTTAGATTTGTTTCTTTTATATTTTTTCGCAGCTGTATTAAAAAAAACGTGCGGAACTTTTTATCCATCTATAAACTAATTCGAATGACACCATAATTTTTTTTTGTCAAGTAGCTAACTACTGTTTCACCAGGTCACATGCAGCAAGGCGGTTCCCCGACCCCGTTTGACCGCAACATGGGCACCAAGATGGCGGCCAAATGTCTGCACTGGTTCGTGGAGACGCTGCAGCGCGGGCCCGCCACGGGCGCTGACTCCGCCTGCCTCCTCGGCATCGTCAAGCGGCAATACAAATTCACACCACTCGAAGATCTGAAGGCGCAAACTAACTTTGCGTGAGTGATGCTTCTATATTATGGGGATGCCTCGATTCGGTCAGCCACGCTCCCCGTGAAAGAGACACGCTTATGTCTTTCGCGCACGACAAAACGAGATGCAACACTCTTCGGGTATGCCTTTTTTAGACAAATGTCGTTAAATGTCTGTCTCTGTGCAATTTATTAAATTTCCTCTTGACAGACTTTAGACGATGTAAAATACCATCATTTTAACTTAATTGTGCCGTTTAATAATGCGTTGTTTCAGTACGCTGAGTAAAAAAAGGAAAATAAAGACTCAACTTTGGATTTTTTTTTTTATCCAGAAAATTTTAAGTAATCATGTTTCGGTATTGTCAGAAACACAGTCATATAGTCAGTCAAGAATCATGTATCTGAAAATCAATCCTTATTGGTTCCTCGTCTGGGTAGAACAGCGTTTCAAAGAACGCGATATTTCTCGTTGCACGGCCTTATAGGGTTGTTGACTCAAAATGTTGACGAAGCTACAACCGTTTTAATATTGCTGGTTAGAGAGCGCAACAGGTCAGTGACATCACTGACCTCGAGCGCCATAGTAAATGACGATCGTTCCAATACAAAGGTGCGTTTTGCGGAAAAGGGACAGAAGATGCCCCCTCTTAAAACTGAAGTCCTATAATTGATTATGTAATTATTTATTCTATTAAGTTACTTTTTTCTCCATTTGATTAAGACATTTATCCTTTTTCGAGAAAATTCAAATTTATTGATATTCTTAATTGGTGTCAACATCCCTATTGTCTCTTGGGCTTTTCTTTTCGTTTTTTTTACCTGACTGTAGCTGTATAGGTCAGGACCAATAAAGCGATAGGAGTGCGTGGTTGAGAGTAGCCTGCTGAAAATCCAGGGGAAACATCCGACACGACCACGCAGGCGGTTCTGCCGGACTAGGGTAGCTGATTATTCATCACAACAACACTGGGTCCACACCACTAGTGTGATGGAATTATTCGCCTACAACCTGGCATCCATCTAGTAGGATGATAGAATAGATTTGTTTATTGTGTGTCACATTTATTTATTTATTACACATAATATCATTTTCAGTATACACCAAACATGAAATTCGAAATAAAATAAATAATTTTATCGTAGACAATATGTACAATACTTATGTTGTAGTTATGGTAGTTGGGGTCAGATTAGCCTCCAGGTACCGCCCGGCCGTGGCTAAAAATCTCGGTTCAGGAGTCGAGAAGAGGTCAAGTAATTCATCCTGATCCAGCATATTATTGATAAAGCGGTGGAGGGGCTAGTTCGACAGGGACCTAGTACTCGCGCTTGGGAGGCTGAGTAGGGGGGCAATTTACGTCGACGGAGATTATGCCTTGAGACTGGAGGAACATTTATTAATATTTGCGATAGTAGGTAGCTATTTGACATATAACATTACAGGTTACAGATGATGAAAATAATAACAGGTATACATGCTTTGCAAGGACATAGCAAACATGAGAGGGTGAAACTAAATATTCGTTTTATTTTCAGTTGTTGGCTAGTCGTATTAGCTATCACATAATCACTTGACGTAAAATAATGCATTATATTTCATCTTTTTCAGTCAAAGAATACCGAAGCAGCATTGGTGGATGAAACTGCGTCCATTGCTTCGTATCCTCGCAAAGCACGACTCTACTTATGAAGAAGAAGGAATGTACATGACCGTCGAACAAGGAGAGATTGACTCAGAATGTGTCATTTAATTTTAATATTTTAATTGGAATTAATTAGGCGATGTTTAAGCGTAGAACTTAGTTGGGATTACACCGATACTTCAGCTTTATGTAGGTGTTAAAAGTTAGCAGACGGAAAGTTCTGACTATTTAAATATTTACTGCCAGTTGCATTCGTAGCACACAAGAGACAGGTTGGTTCATAATGGGTGCAGTAGAAAAGAAATGTCTTAAACAGGAACAAGAATAATAAATAAAAAAAATGGTTTATTTTAGTTCATAAGGTCAAATGTTAACTTGTAACATAGGTACTTTCGCCAGTGACCATATTGAAACAATGCATAAAACATAGACATTACTTATATTACTGATTAAGTAAACCTGGGAAGAGTTTATTTGCTCAGTAATGCAAACTGTGAATTAAGCAACAAATTTTACAGGGTGCTTGTTATGCCCTTCGTTTTGTTGATCATTTATTACTAGTGTAATTTATTTCTTCTTAAACTTTATTTTTGATACAGTCCCGTATTTTATACAAATATGGTAACTTTTTATGCCAATCTAGTATCAATTTTGTTATTTGTAATATTTATAAATCACCACTAATCAATAATATAGTATATCTATTCGAATGGTAGTAATTAAGGTTTTAACGTGTTAAAGATGAACATGATTATAATAAGATTAAGTTTGCTAACAGTATTTTTTGAAATTGAATGATACGCAATGTATGTTGGTCGATGAAGCGTTAGCATAGCATTGATCGAGATTATTTATTTTAGCAGCTTGTAGGTACTATGAAGTCAACAGCAAATTCGTAGCTATCGCATATAAATGTTGTTAATTTGTGTAAAATTTTATAATAAATGTATTTGGCTCTCGATCTGTCAACTTTCTAGTTTCCCGTGTTCCCTAATATTGCCCATTAAGCCACATTGCATTCCGGGCCTACTGCATAAATAACAATAAAAATTGTTACTAACGTTGTATATAATTTATATAACAATTTTTATTGGTTTGTATAATAGAATTTGTATTTTTTGGTTTGGTGCCACATAGACAAAGACAAAACACACACATAGATCTACTGACACAGTCCACTTGTATACTGATATATAGGGCCCAGGTACTTCATTAATTTTGTAGTATTCTAATAGGAATCCCTTATAATCGGTTGATATTCCAATTGTCAAGTATCGGCTTAGCCACATCACTATTTTTTTCAAATTATATTTTGACTGAATAAAATGGACCCCAACAACATTAAAATGCACAAATTAAGAAAACAAAGAATTTTACGTAGTACGGTGTACCATTTTTTTCGTTGTTATCGATCCACAATAGCGAAGCCATTCGTTGGCTACTGACTCGTTTTGTGGAAGTGAAAAAAAAAACAATAAGGTCCCGCCTTTAACACTTCTACTCACAGTTCCAAATAGAACAGCCTACCATTTTAAAATCTGAGGGGCTACCGCGAACCACAAATGAAGTTTTCCCTCTGTTTCACTTATGTGCAAACTTGCAAGTGCGAAAGAGAGAGAAAATTTCAAAAGCCGTCGCGGTAGCACTCCTGGCCTACATCAACTCTTATTAGCAACGGCACCGCAAAAAAGTTTGGCAATTACTGCTTAAGCTTAAACTGACACCGACCGAGAGCGTTATATGCGATTCAGAGGGGCTACCGCGAACTGAAAACGAACGAAGTTCGAATATCTCCCTCTCTGCCGCACGAATTAGTAAGTGCGACAGAGAGGGAGATATTCGAACTTCGTTCGTTTTCGGTTCGCGGTAGCCCTTCAGTACAAGTACATCCGAGCGAGATTGTGGTTAACGTCAAAGCGACTGACATGACTCTCGTATGTGTGAGTAAGCAATGTTGCCAATAGTGTATTATGATACTCCCTGATTTCCATGTATTCTGTGAGTATTTTATTAAATTATTAAGTACATTCATGTTTAACTTGACCTATTTTGTGTGTTTAAACAAGTAAAAACCGGTCTTCGCGGACTAAGGTCGCTCCGTCCTAGGGACTTGTCGGCGACCGTCTGGTTCGCGCTTAAAATCACCGTGTAACCGGCTCCAAAGGGAATATAAAATATAAACACTACATTTACCCATTGCTATTTTTTGCCATAGGTACTCAAAAAACATTAGTTATAAAAAAAAACTTTACTTCGCTACCATTAATTATTTTTAATTTTTACCCACGACGGAACGGAGAAGGTATATACGTTTAGGGTGAGAGGTTGTTTGTTTGTTTGTTTGTTTGTTTGTGTGTGCACATCAATATCTTCAAAACGGCTTGACCGATTTAGAAGCGGTTTTCGGCAATAGATTTGTAGTTTAGTCGGGACGAATTTTAGCTGGGTGATACGATGATAACTCACCAGGGGGCGCTGCAGTAAACATTTTTCACTGTACATCCGTCGTGGGTTATTCAAAATTTTTAATTTTGTTTTTATAGACAATGAGTTCTTGTGAATTTTTCACTGATATCTGTGGATTTTTAAATGCTAGTTTATCATTGCAGACTACATCAACGTTAGTCGTAAGTGGAACAAATCACTCATTCACTGTAGTTTCCGTCGTTTTATCCGTAAATTATCTAAAGCGATAAGTTCGCATCATAAGTTCTGTGACATAAATTATTAGCGACTATATTTATATATAATGAAGTGATTTAAAAATTATAAAGATACGATTTTTATGGTTCCAATAGAAAATAAAATTTAAATAAATAGTCCACTGACCATTTTAGGTGCCAACACAACAATCAACAAACGACAGCGCTGTTGACGTGCGTAAAGTGAAAGTGTCACGTCGGCCAATTTACTGTCAGTAATATTTTTGTTCGGATATTATTTCTTATTGGCTGCTTATTGGTACGAAAATAACGAAGATTTAAAGTACTGTTGAAATAATAATTGTGATTTGTTTTATGATATTTATCTTACGCCTTTAGAACAATCAGGAAAGAACAAGATCTTCTTGATCTAGGTTATTGCCGGGAAAAATGGGTGTTAAGCCTGCAATTGGAAGAAAATCTAACAAAAACCCACCTATATTTAGCCATGAATTTGTGATTCAGAACCATGCAGATATAGTATCATGTGTGGTTATGGTTTTCCTGGTCGGACTGATGGTTCAGGTACGTTCAAAGCAGTTGCCACGTAAGCCGCCCTTTTTGATGTTTCATGTAATATCTTACGTTTATTGTGTTACGGTCGTGATATTTGTGGTTTCTATTACAGTCGACGAGTCCCATCGCCAGTTTATTCATCAGTTTGCACCATAACGTCAGTGGTGTTGAGCCTACAAGAGAAGCACCTAAGGGAGAGCCCTTTTCGTACGAAGCGGGTTGGAAGGATGGGTGTGCCGTGTTCTTCTACTCGCTGGTGTGCATCGTGATGCACGCGATTCTTCAGGAATATTTCTTGGACGTAAGTTAGCTCTTCTCTTACTATTTTATTATAAATTGGTGTTGCATAGATGGGCCTGCATACAGTTATTTGTTTTGCTTTTAGAAAATATCAAAGAAGTTCCATCTCTCGAAGTCTCGATTGAGTGCACTAAATGAGTCTGGGCAGCTGGTTGTGTTCCATCTGGTGACTGTGCTGTGGGGAGGTGATGCCATCCTCCGTGAAGGATTTGCGTTCAACATTTCACAGCTATGGGATGGTAAGCTTAATCAATTTACTTTATAGAACTTTTTCATCACTTCTTTCGTTTATTCCACTACAGTTAATATTTTTTTTTGACAAATAAGCAGGACCATGTTTAAATTAAGTGTGTGATGGTGGACTAGTCAGTGAAAGCTACTAAAATGGCACTCAACTCAACTTTTGTGTCTAGGGTACCCGAACCATCCTATGAGCTTCTTGCTGAAGCTGTGGTGGATTGTGCAGGCTGCATATTGGCTCCACACTCTTCCTGAACTGTACTTCCAACGCATCAAGAAGGAGGAGTGGACCGGCCGCATCCGGCAGGCCGTCATTGCATTCACTTTTGTAGCCCTGGCTTATGCATTCAAGTGAGTTTCATGATCATATATAAATCCTAATTAAGTAAATTAAACATTATCATCCACATTCTTAATTAAGTTTCTAAACTAAATTTGTACTTTCAAATGTGTTGATACATACGAAAATTGTCGAAGGCCTTAAGTTTTGGTATGC
This sequence comes from Epiblema foenella, assembly GCA_963556455.1. Lineage (NCBI taxonomy): Eukaryota > Metazoa > Arthropoda > Insecta > Lepidoptera > Tortricidae > Epiblema > Epiblema foenella. The sequence goes on from OY747102.1 coordinate 16,636,986, forward strand.
TTGTAGACATATGTTGTTCATATTCTGACAGTATTTAAGCAGTTCGCATCAACATTCAGCACAAATCCTAAGATATTAATGAAGTTGTTATTTTTTGTCATCTTCTGAACCCATATGCTTCCTGTATTTCAATTAACCATTGAACAGGTAATGAGCATAAACCCACTTTATAGACTGATAACATAATATGAGCAATATTTTTTATATGTATAAAACTATGAATCAATTTTTTTTAGATTCCAGCGTGTGGGAGTGAGCCTGGTGGTGCTCCACTCCCTGGCCGAGTTTGTGGCACACACCTACCGCCTGAATGTCATCCTCCGGGGAGAACGAGAGGGCCTCTTTGACAAATGTAAGATAATGCCACTACTTTTATATTCTTTTAATATTTATCATATCAAATTGCCTCTATCTAATTAGTTGTAAGTGATTAAAGTATTGATTTCATTGATTATGGGATTTCCCGTAACTGTAATGTTTGTATTGTTAGTGATAATAATTTATTACACTTGATTATCGGTTTATCTCTCGTAAACTCCAAATATAATTGTTGTTTATAATGTGTTACACTAATATTAAAAATTTTTAACTTTATGACTTTGTAAGTTTATATGTCACCAGTTTTTGCCTGCGACTTCGTCCGCGTAGAGCTTGAAACTAAAGCTCCCCATACAAAATTCCACCCACCTTTTCACTCTCTTTAAAAATGGTTTTCGGGACCTAAACTATCTTCATGCCAAATTTCATGTAAATCTGTTCAGAGGTTTATTTTTATTTGTGGGTACTAGCTTTTTTCGGCTGCTTAGCCCTCGTATCACTGCGACCATTGCTGATCTATTGTGATCGCCATGTACTACAATTCTCGGTTAAGTCCTGCAAACTCAAAGAATTGCTGGATTTTGCTGAGACACTTAATTTCTTAAGGACACAACGTGTTTGTGCGCATTAGGCTAGACTAGGTGCAATCAGTTAGGGATGTGTGCAGGCGTCTCCTCCGCTTCAAAGCAGTTCTGAACTGAAGTTTAAGTATGAAGAGAGACAGTAGACAGAGATACTTTCCCATTTGTGATATTAATAAGGATGGGTAATATCCCGAAATTAATTACATACCCAATTTCCAAAAATCTTATATCCCTATTTAGAGGGGATGCTCGGGATAGACGTAGGCGGTTTTATTCCGGGTCATCGTCTGTATTCCTTATAGGAGCCATACGGACAGGTAGTCAATTAGAAATTAACAAGGAACAATCATTATTGCTTCATTTGACACCTCGCTGACCTCGCAACTGGTACAGTACTTTTAATTTTATTTCACGAACGCGAGTGAGCCATGGTTGTGTGTTCAAATATACATTCACATTGTCTATGTGTGCGTCAACGTAGGAGCTAGGAGTTCACATTGTCTGTGTTCGTATGTGTCTCAACTGCAACTATGGCTAAACCCCGCTCGTGACATAAAAGTACTGTACCTATGTGGATGACAATATTGTATATGACGCAGTGTTGGGCCTGGTGAACGGCGCGGTGTTCGTGCTGGTGCGGCTGTGCTCGCTGGTGCTGGGTGTCCTGACGTTCTACTTCGGGCTCGCCGGCGCCGCGCCGGTGCTACTGCGTGTGGGCGCGCTCACGCTGCTCGTCTCCTTCCAGGTATGCTGTCCTAGTACCTGTTTAAATTAATCTCAAGTTTCTGTAATAGGCTATTTCTACATTGTTTTTAAATATATTAAAATGTTCGTATAGATTCAATACTCAAGTAGTATTATTATTTACTCAAAATAATATCGCTATATCCAACGAAAAAATGGTAACATTTTGAACGATATATATTCGCGCCAAAATGGCAGCCGCCATTATGTCCACCATCATGACGACATGAGAACAGAAACAGAAACGTGAAGAAAGAATGGGCTTTCATAGTCCGTATCGTTGGATTCGTTCGGTGTGTGTCTGCTATCCTGATAAGAAAAAATGGCGGTCGGCGTTTTCGGTTACGTGACATACAGATAAAACTACGAATTTAATTGTCAAATTAAAAATTATCCTATATTTTTATAACAAAATAGTGTTTATTCGTATTTGTAATGGCAAAAACTATAAAAATTCTTTCATCATTTAATTATGATAGATGAAATTACCCTATTATATTATAGCCATGTCAACCGCCTCATTGTACGACGTATGACAGGTAATACTTACTGCAATCTGTACCTAATCAATAGTCACCCATAGTCTCTACATTCTTACTTCAGCTGGGCTTCAGCAGAAAGCAGCAAGATCCAGGTTATGCAGTCAGACCTATGCTTGTCAGACTATTTTTCTTTGTATAAGTAAGAATTTCCAGATATTATTAACTCTTTGACCGCCACAGTCGACTATACACGTCATCGGAAAGTCCATGGACGCCAACGATGGCTACAGCCGACAGCTTGCAAACTATCTATGCGCGATTGCGTAAGGTTTCATTTCGCTTTGAACAATGCAATGGTGCCGTCAGCGATGTATCATTTGTGGCCGATGCTTGGCGCTCAAATGGTTAATGGAGGTTGCTGTAATACTATTACTGTACACTTATGTTGTATTTCTTTTTATAGGTTTACCTCATGTTCAACTTCATCTCTGAAGCCATGAAGCAGAGGCAGGAGGCTCGTCAATTGGCTCTGAACAGGCCGAAGAGAGAGAAGAAAGAAAAGCCTAAAAAGGAAAAGGGTAACATTTCTTACATACTAAATTCTTATGAAATAATTCCAATTACAGTCAATCGATACTACACGCTTGTCACGTTGAAATAGCTGCGCTTGACACGTTTGTGAATTGTGAAACACAGATAATTATAATTTTTTATTTCATTGTTAACAGTGAAGAAAGCTGCCGTAGAAGAGTCCGACCTGCCCGAGGTGGACCAGAACACGAACAAGACCCTGCGGCAGCGCCAGGCCTCCAAGGCCAAGTGAAGCCCTGAGCCATAGCCTCGAGACCTGCACTTCCGAACCTTGACGCCGCACCAATGGCCAACATTTTGTTAGCATTTTAATTCGACAGTGACATGAAATGAATGTTGTAGTATAACATTGTATTGACTGTTCAAACTCAATGGTGTAGCTCTTTATTAGAATTACCATGACATTATCATTATATTGTCACAAAATGCGGGAGATATTTTTGTGACGGTTTGGAGAAGTGACGATCATCTGAAGTGCATGTCTTGGCTGGAGCTAGTTCAATGAAGGTTGTCCTCACCCCGTCGTATCTCAGACTTTCCACTACATAACTGACTTTGATTTTTCTATCTTCCCATAATATTCATGTAATTTAAACAATGTGTTGTTTACGGAATCATCAGAGCACAAATTATTTTGATGATTGTTCGACACTGCTATAACTAGATACCTATTTGAAAGTTTGTTTTATAACCAAGCATTTACAGAAACTTTTGCCCCGGTCACTTTTTGATTATAGATCATAAAACCAAGACACTCCAAAAAAAGTTGCGTTAACTTATTTATTAAGTATATTCCATGTAAAATTGTGTTGTTTATTTTTCAAGTCATGATTTGGATAGCAAAACATCGTACTGTAATTTAAAAGTATAGTGGATACAGGGTTGTAAAATATCTCCTAAAGTGTAAAATTTAATGTAATAGGTTAAATTGTTGTTTATATGAATATATTGATAAGGATTAAGAGGTACTTGTGTGTTCAACACTTTAAACGGAGGAACTGCATAATTCATTTGCATTTTTAATATACAATTTTCCAGAATTCCAATACTGAGTTGTTTGTAATATAATATAATATTCGTAATTATTTTTGTAATGCGGATTCCTTTTTATTGCATAAGTTCATTTATTTTTGTGACTATATTTATTCTGTACCATTTGGAGTGAAAAAAATAATTATTTTGGTGCTGTTGAATATTAATTTATTAACCTATTCGCCGCCATTGACTTTATAAAGTCAGTACATTTAGTGGCCCACACGCCATGATTTCATATCAAGTCGATGTAAAGCAACCTACGTGCTGTCAAGTAAGGTTCATTTTCGGTCGTTTGTTCTGCGCCTGGCGTGTGAGACAGAACTTAGGAAATCTACTGTGGCGGTGAAGAGGTTAAAACAAGTTAGTACTCGTAGCTTTGCAGTTGACCTTGATGTTGGCCGCGGCCGCGGCTGAGCGGACGTTAAACAAGGCTCTGTTACGCCATGAGATTGAATCCATGTTTGTTGTTATGTATGTGAATAATGTGAACTAAAGGCATAAATGGAATTATTCTTCCTAATGTGAAATTTGTGCTCATAATTTATAATTATTATTTTCACGAGAATTGTCAATTTTAAAAAGCTTGATGTTATTTTTATTTCAGAATAAATTTTGTAACAATAATAGCGAGTTTTATTAACTGGCAATATAAATACTGGACTCTCCCGTAAAGACTGAGACTACAAATCAGTTCAGTTCAGGCTAATCTCAATTACCCATTTCCTTTTCTGGCAATGATCAGTTTCTTTTAGGCGTCTGTTTTTTTAAGTAATTTTCGTTTGATATAATGTAACACCTACTTAAACGATGAATAACTACAAACTAGACTTATAAATTACACACAACAGACTAAGAGGTCTAGTCCGGACTGATTCGGTCCACGTACACGCGTACCTACCCATTGTAACTAGGGTTGCCAACTTCTGATTCTTCTGTTCTGATTTGCGGTACTTTTGTAGTATCATTGCGGGACCTGGCTGAAAAATGCGGGAATCACCCACTCTAGAGGTGTCAACGTTTATGAAATTTTGATATAGGGTATATTATTTCTGCCCGGAGGCACATATACCTTCTTAGTGGAAGTACAGTTCTCCGGGAGCAGGATACAAATAATTTTCAATCATCGAAGTTGCGCGCTCTTCAATAAAAAAAAATCACTTCAGTTCTTACAATTCTGACGAGATCTGGAAACGGGACAATCGGCGTCCCGCGCGCATCCTTAGCGGGACGCACCCTCTAGGGCGCTGGAAACGGGACGTCCCGCCTGAGGCGGGAAGGTTGGCAACCCTAGTTGTAACCAATAAACTAGTCACTGCTCAGAGCGCTGATGGATTCTAATATTAAGCTCGGGCAATACACCGTCTATTTATTACTTTTGTGAGGTCACAACGAAAAATAAATATTCGGATTAAATGTAATGTTTAACGTGGAGTAGGTATAATGCTATAATAATAATCAGTGACTTTCCGCACTATTAAAACTGCAGTTTACTTACACGTCAAATCATTGTTCTTTAAATATACCTAAGTAATAAACAATAGGCAATCGATCATGAAAGGTTAGTTCTTAAGAACTATAAAACCTGTAAACTAAAGATATTATTTGTAATAATGTATTTAGACTAATGATGTCGGTTAGGTACATGTAATTCAGTATTTCTTAGTAGGCACCTACTTATGTTTCCTACTACTAACAACAGACAACAGGGTTGGTTCAACAATGGGATATAAACATAACATATATATAAATGGTAATTATGTCGGTGTACTTGCTTTTAATTGCTTAATCAATTATCGACATAGGTAACATGTTATACTGTAGGTATATGTTATGTTCCACAGTCATATCGGATGTGGGTACCTTCCTTAATTTTAGGAAAACTGGCAATTTATTTTTGAAGATGTATACGAGGGATGTTCAATAAGTAATGAGAATGATATATAAACTCTTGAGTGAGAAAATGTAAAAACTACTAGCCAGTATGGCCAATATTATTGACACAGTAAATAAGTAACAAATGTGTGATAGTCCTTTGTTTTTTTTTTAAACGGATTTTATTTTGTTCTGTTGGAGCGAATTGTCAAAACTGGAGAACATTCACGTTCAAGCGGTAATTAAAATGCTGCGCTTGAAATTTTTTACCACAAAACAGGTTCGTTTAGACTTGCAAGTAACATTAGGGGTTCGTGCACCTTCTCATTCTAAAAGGCGAAGTTTTAGAAAATGAGAACTTGAACTAATGACGACTCAGGCTTGGGACACATAACTTCAGCAGTAACCGATCAAGTGGTAACAAAAATTTAGAAATTTACTTTAACGGGTCGCAGTGTTCCTGTTCATTTTATAGCTGAAGAAGTTAAGATTTTGATAGGGAGCATCTATAGATATATACATGACTCTTTGGGTATGAAAAAAGTACCTATCAGTGCGTTAGGTGCCCAGAATGCTTACGAATGCGCAGGAATACTATAAACTGCGGATTTCACTCGAATTGTTACAACAAGATTCTTACAGATTTTTGCCTCGACTCATAACGTGCTCGTAACTAATATGGACGAACTGTAACTTCTCTATTACGATCCAGAAAGTAAACAACAGTTCATGACTTGTAAGTAGCCATCATCTGAGAGTCCTGAGAATAGTAAGAGAATTCCATCCTCCGGTAAGGTATCAGGGCTCTTTACTGGAATAACCTCTTTAAGGGGTGGTAATGATCTAATACCTTGATCATGGAGCCACTACTACAGGGATTTTATACACAGAACCAATATAAAAATACGTGACGTTATACGCGACGAACGTCGAGGCAAATGTTCAAAGGTTGTTCAGTTTCACCAAGGTAACTTCAGCGGATGAATCTAAGGTTGCGATGGCTGTCATTAAAGATGCTCGCTCAAATTAATAATTTTTAGCCATTTCTATCTATTTCCGAGGCTAAAAGAACACCCCAGAAGGTAGAAATTTAAAGATGATAACGCAGTGATCGCCGCAGCATAAGATTTTTAAAATAAAACCGATTCGATAAAACACTAAGAAGTAAAAAAATAATTGCCTTACTTCTGAACTAACATGAGACTTTACGCTTCTTATTGAACAATGTAAACGTACCTTTTGTAATTTTTGAAGCCGGTACCATGCAAAGATATTGTCTAAAGTTGACGAAATGGCAATAAAACACAATAGGTACGTCTACATTGTTCAGTAAGAAGCGTAAAGTCTCATGTTAGAAGTAAGGCAAATATTTTTTTACTTTTGTGTTTTTTGGAGTCGGTATTATTTTTTTTATTAAAAATTAATTCCGTTGTCTACCTCGCTATTTGTTTCCGTTGAATTTTTGAGGAGTTCCCTCAATTCGTCATGGATCCCATCGTCAGAACTAGATTCTGGTAACAACAGGACCAATCTTGAAGCATATGCTTTCAAACCAAGAAAAAAATCGGTTCACAAACGACGGAACTCTGAGGTAACACACATTAAAGAAAAAGAACAACCGAATTGAAGTCTGTTAAAAATGGTGGCGATACGTTTAGGCCGATTTTCAGACACAGTATTTCTTTTGTGTCAGATACATTTTTGACCTAGGTAGCTACTTAATTATTTCTGTAAACGATGCAAATTAACGCCTCAAACAGATCGCCCCCTTTTTAACCGACTTCAAAAAAAAGAGGAGGTCTACTGTATGTTTTTTCATTTTTTTGTATGTTTGTTTCGCGATTACTCGGCCATTTATGAACAGATCTGGAAAACTATTTCTTTGGAAGAAGGCATATGCTTCCAGATTGGTCCCATTGTTCTCAAAGTTTACTTCTGATGATGGGAACCATGAGGAATTGTGGGAAATCCTCAAAGGTCAAGGGAAACATATAGCGATTTTAGTATTTTCGACAATTAATCGAGCATTTGCATTCAGAAATTAGCATTTTGTGTAAAGGAATTGATGAGGAAGACCACGGATAGTCATCCAAAACTCCTAGTGCTTCATGGTTAGCGCTAAGATGTGTCGATTAAGGATTAAGATACTGAAGCGAGTATGATGAAGCCAATTTAAAAGCTGATGTAATGTTACTATCAATCTGGTTTGGTAATTGAAGCTGGAAGGTTGACAATGGAACTCCGTAATAAAACGGTGTAGCTTTTAGCCGTGTTTTAGCTTATTGGATTGGTCATGAGATGCACTCTGATAATGATACACTAAAAAGTGTGACTGAAATAAAAAAAATAAAAACCTACTCCTAAAATCAGTTTTTTGGTGTTTTATGCTCTCGGGGTGGCTTGGCGAAGTACTTACCTACTATTAAATTGAAGTCGGTTTTTATTTCAAGTGAAAGAGATTATTCCAATACAACTAAACTTAGGTAGGTACATTAAGGCTCGGTTTTATAAAGATCCGTTAGACCTTATGTCGGTTTGTTACGTTAAAAAATGTACTGAGTTACTGAAATTTGATCTGACATTTGGTCCAACGGATCTTTATAAAACCCGGCCTAAGTAGTTATAAGATAATAATAGAAAAGTAAAACTGCCTCCAAAAAAACATTAAAAAGTATAAAAAGTTGTTAACCTAACTTCTAATAAATTCGTTTCCTAATTCTATAAGAACCGTAAAGTCTCATATTGAGATATTAGAAGTTAAGTAAGTAATTTTTTTTTTTACCTTTGGGTTTTTTAGTGGGTTTTACTTTTTTATTTCTTTTTATTTCTCAATTTATATTGAATTATTACCAGAGTGCATCTCATGACAATTCCATAAGCTCAAACACGGCTAAACTGCATTGTTACGGAGTTCCGTTGCCTACCATCTTAAAACATTCATTAGTTGTTGCAGTCACTATCATCATCATCCTAGCTTTATCCCGGTACAGTTGCATCCTAAGGATGCCCGGGGTCCACTACCTAATCCCCAAGAGTTGGCGTAGGCACTAGTTTTTACGAAATCGACTGCCATCTGACCTTACAACCCGAGGGAAAACCAGACCTTATTGTTACAGTCACTATAATTAAATAAATTCCCAATATTTGGCATAGGCACTATAATAGCACTTTTATTTTATTTTATCTACACCTATATAATCCTCTTTTAAGGTAAGGACCAGCTTTACAATATCCGCCGGCCCGGGGCGGAGATGGTTAAAACAGCATCAAAAACGCTATCGTAATGGTCATCTCCGCCTATTACGATACAGGCTCGAGCTCAAAAAGACTTCAACGAGCTCACGAACTCGAGCTCCTGCATTTTAATTGCGTCAAAAAACGCTCGTGGGGTCGTTATTTACGATGTTCGTCTTCGGCTCACATCCACACCACTCGTCTTTTTGCCCTCTGTTATACAACTATTGCATAAAATTCTATTATCGTATGGCAATTTTGATGCCAGTTTTCGTTGCACCGTTTAGCACCACTAAGGGGTCATATGTAGGATAACGGTGGGTACTTCCTAAGGACGTGGTGAAACTTTGACCCCCGTAATAGGTGCCTACGCCAAATCTTGGGATTAGATTAGTTAGCGCACCCCGGGCATCCTTCAGAATGCAACTGTACTGGGATAGCGCTATTGTTATAGCCGCAACATTAATACATAACATTCAGTAAAAAAAAATAATTGCCTAACAACCCGTTGATAGACGGTCGGACGGACAATCAGCGGGGCACCCTCAAATTCGAAAGAATCCTCATACATATCAAAATTACGGAACCATTAATGAATCACGGCCGAAGCATGTTTGATACAATCCCTGACGGGGCGATGGACTGTACTTATATAGTAACTTAGTCCAAGAACTGAGTTTATAGGCAAGCTCAAATTCAATACTCTCTAGAGGTCTATCTAACTTGATTGCTACCTATTCAATGTGATGATAGCTTTTCGCCGATAACCGTTACTCCTAGATAGCGAGCGTGCTATGAAACGCTGCCAAAGCTTCGGAGTTCGGACTGAGATATTATGTAGTGCCTATATAAATGTGCGGCTGCAGAGCGATCGGCAGTTCCTCCCATAGATAAGAATGTATATAACTGAAATAGATCGGCAACTTCAAGCAGTCTACGTTCACCACTAGTGCTGCCATCTAGTTTTTCTGCCGTAAACTAATATCTCGATATACATAAGCATAACTACGGCTAACGCTTTATATAGGTACATATAGCACCCGCTTGGTAGATTACGAAATTTTTAAAATGTAAGTTTCTTTTTCGGCGGGAAAACCTATTCCCGCCGAAAAAGAAAAGGTTATGGGAAGCATTTAAATGAAACAAGTCTTATGAAAAGTACTTTATTTAATCTTGTCCTGTTATTGTTACATGTTATATCGATCTAAATTCATGGTCTGGTTTAGTTTAAAAAATATGGGAAAAAGAGTTAATTGTAATGTTACAGTTACATAAGCTCATGCTCATAACAATACATCAGGCGAGTGTTGAAAGCTAAACCTGTAGCTGATTCAGCGTTACGTTTTCGTATGTAGCTACCAGAGCCAATCTAAAATTAGATATCAAAAATAAAGTCAACTTTTACAAATTTATTTACTTGTATGCATAATTTCATGTGACACAACGTTCTGCTACGAAGTGGAAAAGTAATCATACATGTTAAGGACCTGCTAAAACGCTACTCTAAACTAGCTTGGGTTTTTATATTGTATACATTTAGAGTAGAAGTAAATAAACTTTATTAGTAAATGCTACAAATGTCGGACACTGTATTAGAAACGGAACCATAAGAAAGTACTGAATGTTTTGTGATTAGATTACATCTGACCATTACCAAGAGAAAATTACTTTCCAGTGCTTTGTTCCTCCGAGAGCTACTAATCTCCCGACTTGACATTTTTGAACAGTCTCAAACGCCTTAGTTAAAAGTAGGTAGTAACATCTAAGACACAGAATTTTGTATAATCCTATGCTTGCCATTTAGTTTTCAGCTTCTATTAAAATTCAAGTATTTTTTTTCAACAAGGAGAAATGTACTAACTAAGACTTTGCACTTGGTAAAGCTTCGATACAAGTTACTAACAAAACATTATTTTATCTCTGATTGACAACGCCAGACTTGTTAACGGATTCAATCGATTATTAACAAGATTTATCATTCATATTTCACATACTACACGTCTACACGGCAACAAGGTGAAAAAATTGATACATCTTTACAAGGTTTAAAGGGCGGATGGATTGTTAGATTCGAATCGCTCAGATTTCCATACTTCAAAAATATCTTGCAGTTGAAAATATGCACCTTTTTAACTCTTTTACCGGGATCATCTGTAATAGTATATTACTTATCCAGGGCGGTAATACAAAGAATGTTAACAATAATGAGAAAATCCATTTGGTCTTAGTAAGGTTTTGTAGAAAAATATGGTATTAACTAAGGGCTCCAATTTAAAACTCCGCGCGCTCTTCAGAAACTACTGTCAATCACCGAATACTTTTAGTGAAACCATTGAGTACTATTCAAATTTGAAGCAGCTAGTCACAAAATAGGGAACTAACTTATGCAAATAAATAACCAAAATGTATAAAAACTTTTCTGTTTCATACATCTGTTTCCGTCGCATTTTCTTACCAAAGACATGAAAGGGGTTACCATAATCAAAAATTATTTCACGAGTATATTGACTGGACCTTCAGGATGGAAATATTTTATCTAGCTTGGCTTATTACATATTATATTTATATATGTTCTACATAAAGTTGCTTTAAACCTAAATAAAATACCAGTCACCAGCGCGGTATTCTACATGTTTTCCATGGCAAACTGGAAAATTAAATATAATGAAAATACTTTGTTTTTGAAACATTAAAACAGACTGATCTTATGATCAGTTTGACAATGTAAAAAAATAAATGCTCACTTTATTTCAATTCACGCCATATTTTACTTACATTTCTATGAGTAAGTTTATGAACGAAGTAGCTATATTTTAGACAATATCGTGCTTAGTAAATTTTGCTATTCGAAATTATTCCACGTAGCATTATAATTGTCTTAAATATTAATCTCATTATATCATGACATACCTATACAATACAATACAATACAAATGCTCTTTATTGCACACCTCAATCAAAGGATACAGTACAGTACAAAAAACACAATGAGAAGAGGCAAACAACAGGCGGTCTTATCGCTAAAGAGCGATTTCTTCCAGACAACCTTAGGGTAGCGGAAATCTAAACAGAACGATTCATAGCAGGTGGTGCAGAGTTAATACATATGAAGCCTACTAATAATTACAACAATAACATTTAATTAAGTATAAATAAACATACATAAATACATATAGTATAAAAATATACAAATATATAGTCAGCCACATAGTCTAAAGGAGTTAAGTCCTTAAGTGTGTCATGAGAGAGACAAATAGTGATTTTTAAGCTGTTTTTTGAAGACAGCAAGAGATTCAGCACGCCTCAAATCAGGAGATAAAGAATTCCAAAGCCGAATAGCTCGAAAAGTGAAAGAAGAATTATAAAATTTTGATGAGGAAGATGGAACAGTGAGAAGCAAGTTTCGGGGGGACCTAACGGAACGAAGATAAGTAAAACGCTCTTTGAGATAGCGTGGAGTTGCAGGGTTGAAGAGAGTACAATACAAAAGAGATAGGGTGTGAGAATCTCGGCGAAAACGGATAGGGAGCCACTTGAGCTGGGAGCGGAAGAAGGATACATGGTCATATTTGCGTAAACCAAATATGAACCGAATACAGACATTTTGAAGGCGCTCAAGCTTATTAAGTTGCTCCTCATTGAGGTCAATATAGGAAACATCAGCATAATCCAAGATGGGGAGGAGTAGTGTTTGAGTAAGCGCAATTTTAGTGGCAATGGGCAGGAAATTACGTAGCCTTCTCAGGGAAGCTACTGCCGAAAAACATCTTCCTGCTGACCTCGTTCACTTGAGGTGCCCAAGATAAAGTCCTATCCATAAAAATGCCTAAATTTTTTACTTGTGTAGAAAAAGGGATTAATACGTTATCGAAGTAAATCGGTGGAACACGATTAAAATCGATTCTTGAGACAAATTTTGAGCTCCCAATTATGATAGCCTGGGTTTTAGAGGGGTTAACTTTAAGACCAAAACTATGACTCCAATTTAGGATACGCACCAGGTCATTATTTACAGTGTTGATAACAGATGGCAGATCATTAAGTACGCCCTGCGAATAAATCTGAAGATCATCGGCATAGAGGTGATAGTGAGAAGAGAGATTATTTGTGATTGAATTTATAAAAATAGAAAATAACAAGGGAGACAACACGCCGCCTTGCGGAACGCCGGCCAGCGTGTTGCACCAAGTAGAATAGATATCGTTCACCTTAATACGTTGTCGACGACCGGTTAAATAACTACGAAACCAGTCCATCACTGCAGGAGATACATTAAGAGAACGAATTATCTCAAGTAGAATATCGAAATCAACAGTATTAAACGCGTTACTAAAATCCAACAGCGTCAATACCGTTAACTTCTGAACATTCATTCCCGCCCGGATGTCATCGGTAATCTTCACAAGAGCAGTAGCCGTACTATGACCGGGACGGAAACCGGACTGGAGTGGATTGAGGAGATTACTCTTATTCAGGTACGATGTGAGCTGCTGGTGTACTAAGCGCTCAAGTACTTTAGAAAGGAAAGGAAGTATGGAAATGGGTCTATAGTCAGCGAACGAGGTTGGATTAGGCTTTTTGGGTAAAGGGATGACGTGAGCATCTTTCCACAGCGTAGGAAAAGAACCCGATCTAACAGAGTTATAGAAATTATATTGTCATTTTTTATCTGAGCTAGTCCACACAACCTGTTTCATGAAATGTATGGATATTTAAATACTGATCTGATACATATCATTTTTAGTTATCATATTTACATATACAAAATGCTCCTCAAAGGACACGTCTTACTACTAATACAGTAATCGTTATTTGATAGATTGATCCCATGATCTAAATGCAGGTTTTTACTTCAGTAAACATTGTAAAACGGAAGATATAAATGCTTACTACTAATATACTCGTATACATTCCCCAAGGAGGCAATTGCGGCAGAAGCCGCAAAACGCCTCAAATATGCTGGTCTGAAAAACAGCCACGAATTGCGGTCGTCGCGGTCGAAACCTTGGGCGATGGGGCCCGGACGCCCATAGGCTTTATATAGCCATATATTTTTTTCTAGAAATCTATTGACCAAAGGCTGATGGCTAACCTTATAGGCATTTCCCCAGGGGCAGAGACCTTGGGGAATGTATACGAATGCAGGATATTATACAGAGTGTTTGGTAGCTAGGTGCAAAGACTTTAAGGGTTGATACAGGAGGTCATTTTATAAATTTTAGACCACATTTACTATAATACCAAGTCTTCTGGTTTCTAATATATGCGTCATTTTATTTTGAAAATTGTACTTTTCCCTTACGAGCATTCATTAAAAAATGTTCTATCTAAGTTATTCTCTTATGATTTTTTCTTGTATTCACATAATATTCGGGCAGCGCAAAGCATCCTTTACCAGTCCATCTTAGGGCAAAGCAAACAAATCTACTTCGCAACAATCCGTAAACGTCAGGTGTAATGTGCATTGTGCGTCATGCGCCAGGCTCCGCCAGTTGCACGAAGTGCCCTAGACGTGTTGAGTAAGTATTTCAGCTGTTTTTCTAGAATGAAGAGTCAAGCGGTTTCTTCGACGAACTGACATCCATTGTCATCACAATTCGCTAGCCATATTTTTGGGGTCGGCGCAGCACGTCTTCCATATATCTGTCAATCGTCATCTTTTCATTGTCTGGCTGAAAAACATAATAGTTTATTTATTCTCCACGTTATTACAACTTTATGTAACAAAGGTAAAACATGAATATCGGTTAGACCCGTTTGAACAAATCTTTTAAGAACTTTATGTTATTATAACGGCACCATTAAACTTCGTTCCAGTTTAGATGGCGAAATTTAAAACCAACCATTAAGTGCATTTTCGCCATCTAAACTGGAACGAATAATATATAAATAATAATAATAATATTTTTTGTGGACAATCTTACACAAATCAACCTGAATTATACCATTTGCAGCGGTCTCTAGCAATGTCGGACTTTGACCCTCATTCCTGTCTGTTTTGCTCCAATAAACTGTTTTCTCTCTTAATCATATGTAAGACTAGTTCCGTTGAATAGTGATTTAATCATGATTTGCGCTTCTTCAATATTGATGGGGAGCATTAGACTAGAGACGAATGATTGGCTTGGATGGCAAGATCGGTCCTAGGCAGGACTCGGAACTCGAGTAGTGGCACTACATTGCAAAAAAAAATAACGCATTCTTTTATTACCGCCCTAAGTACAAAATTTTATGTCTCCCCCTGGCCAGGAATATCCGCGCGCGCAGCGTGCGGTAATTGCTACTTTATGGCCGGGTGTGACATAAATATTTTAACTGACTTCAATAGAAGGAAGGAGGTTCTCAGTAAATCTTCATGTTTTTTAGGGTTCCGTAGTAAACAAGGACGCGTGTGGAGGATGGTACAAGTAACCTACCTACCCAAACCAGGTAAGGCGGATTACAGTGAAGCAAAATCATACAGGCCAATAAGTCTATCTTCATTTTTCCTGAAAACATTGGAAAAGTTGGTAGATAGACACATAAGGGATGGCCCATTAAGGAGACATCCACTGCACGAACTACAATGTGCTTATCAGCCAGAGAAGTCGACAGAAACAGCACTACATCTGGTAACAACTAGAGCTGAACAAGCCATAGAGAACAAAGAACTATGCTTGGCAGCTTTCTTAGACGTGGAAGGGGCTATCGATCGCACCACGTATAATGCTATCAGCGAAGCGGCTGCTAGACACGGCATAGAGCCCACCATCTGTAAATGGATAGGCAACATGCTAAACAGCAGAGTAAAAAAGTCATGTCTTCTAGGGGTCGAGATAACGGCTACTGCCACAAAGGGTTATCCACAGGGCGGAGCACTGTCGCCTAGATATGGGTAAATCCGGAGTGATATATTAAAAAAGATATATATCGCTCCGCCCGCACGAATCACTCTTATCCATATCCTTCAAAATCCGAGTATATCAGTATATCTGTATATCCGTACAACTCCCTCGCTCCCGGTATCGTTTGCTTTGCAATAGCGACATCACATCGCACCAGGTAGGTACTTACTCATATTTAAAAAAAACTATAAATCAATATCTATTTATTGTATTGAACTAATTACTAATCTCAATGCTTCGTACAGTTAAATACCTACTAAAATAAAAAATCTACCAGCGTAGATACACTACAAATCAATCTATAGCTCTTAGTGAATTACTGATCTACTTGATAGATAGATTCATTCGAATCAATCTCGATCCGTAATTCACGACGTAAAATTGAGCGGTGAGCGGCTGAGCGAGTCACGTTGCGTGGCGAGAGCTAGACAGCTACAGAGCTACTGATCGACGGATGCATACGGATATAAAGATATAGAAGAGTGGTGAAATTGAGCGGTGAGCGGCCGAGCGAGTCGCGTTGCGTGGCGAGAGCTAGAGAGCTACGGAGCTACTGATTGACGGATGCATACGGATATAAAGATATAGAAGAGTGATATATATCCCGGGAGCTGAAAGATATGTTTCACTCTTTTCTTTAAAGTGACACATTTTGCCCATGTCTACTGTCGCCAACTCTATGGAGCCTGGTGGTGGACTCACTCCTGGGAGAACTGAATAATGGACCTATCCGAACGGTAGGATATGCTGATGATTTGGTGATATGTACTTGTTAACGGGAAATTCCCAAGTACAGTATCAGAAATCATGAACAAAGCACTGAAGAAAGTGGAGAACTGGTGCATTAGCCACCAATTGTCCATCAATCCAGGCAAAACTGTAGTAATACCGTTTACTAGGAAAAGAACCCTTCGAGGCATACAGCAGTTAAAACTGTACGAAAGGGTAATTGAACTGTCCAATGAAGTGAAATATCTGGGTGTTACACTGGATAAGGAGCTGAATTGGAAAAAGCATACAGATCTCTCCATAACCAAGGCACTGAGAGTGTTTGGAATGTGCAGATCGGCGTATGGTAAAACATGGGGGTTGAACCCAAAGGTACTGAAATGGATCTACACCACGATGGTGAGACCCATACTATTGTACGGAAGCCTGGTATGGTGGCCAAGGACTTTAAAGAGTACATGCAGAGAGGCCCTGAAAAAGGTGCAAAGAACGATATGCATGGCTATAACAGGGGCGTTTCGTACAACGCCAACGGCGGCGCTAGAAGTACTACTGGACCTACCACCGCTTCACCTGGTGATCAAGTCGGAAGCACGCAAGTCGCTCTACAGACTGAGAGTGCTTGGACTGTGGAGCGACAGTAAGCCTAAGACTAAACACACAAACATGGAAAGAGATTTCTAGACAGAATAACAAACATGGGATGCGACAAAATGCAACCCAAGTATGTGTTCAATAACAACTTCACTACAAAAGGTTCCTCAAGGGCCGAATGGGCTGAAGGTCTTGAACGACCGAGCGACGGTAACAAAGACAATATCTGGTACACAGACGGATCAAAAATGGGATCCGGTACGGGTGCAGGCATTTATGCGAATGACTATAGTAGTAGTGTAAGCATGGGACAATTCGCGACTGTCTTCCAGGCGGAGACATACGCCGTAATTGCCTGTGCACAGGTGAATATAGATAGACGAACCAGAGGGAAGAATATCTATATACTCAGTGACAGTCAAGCGGCCCTTAAGGCGCTAACAGCGCTACAATGGTATCCAAGTTTTAAATAAGCTTGGGAGACTTAACAAAATGCAACTAGTATGGATACCGGGGCACGAGGGCTTCATTGGTAACGAAAAAGCTGATGAGCTTGAAAGAAGGGGATCAGCAAACTGTTTTGTAGGTCCGGAACCGTTTGTGGGACTCTCGCAGAGAACCATAACACTAGCCTTGAAAGAATGCGCCAAAACCAAGCACCAACATGAGTGGAGGAATGAGGCGGGCTTAAGGCACTCAAAGCTCTTCATGGAAGGAGTGGATACAGGCTGGACCAAAAAACTTTGGAAATACAGCAGAAAGCAACTCAGGATGATAACTGGGGTATTTACGGGTCACTTCGGGGTCAACGGAACCTTGGCCAAGATGGGACCAGCAGACGACACAGAATGTAGGATGTGTGGCGAGGATGACGAGACAATGGAACACTTATTGTGTGAATGTCACGCCCTTGCCAGACAAAGAATGAATGACTTTGGTGGTTGGTTACCCTGAACCAAAGGAATTTAGAGTACTCCCGCTGAACTCCACCATTCGGTTTGTGGAAATGCTGGAGAGCAGCTTGGAGTAGGCATAAAGGAGGGGGCAATTGCACAAAAGATCCCACTGGGTCGAAGTGCATCCGCTAGGGCCCTCATCTAAATAAGATAAGATAAGATAAACAAGGAACACTTATAGTTTCGCCAGGTCCTTCCGTCAGCGGCTTAGCGCAGTACTAGAAAGCTGGAATTTGGCATGCGTATGCATATCAATTATGCCGACAAAACGGTAGAATAAAAGATTGAAAATCATTTTTAGGGTTCCGTAGCCAAAACATGGAACCCTTATAGTTTCGTCATATCTGCCCGTCCGTCCGTATGTCACAGCCGATTTATTTGGAACCTATAAGCACTACAATTATGAAATTTGGTAGGAAGTGTTAGAACCTGCGTAAACTAAATGTCCTATATCGGCTGCATAACAGCTGTAGGTAACGACGTTTCTATTAATATGTGACGGTTACTATGTTCTATATTCTAACAGCTGTACTCATAACATATTCACGGATTAAACTTAACTTATATCTTATTAAAGTGGTTTTCCTCTAATATGGTAGCATTCGCTTAGGTAGAGTTTTTGCGAAGCTACGTATGCTGTGTAAATTCGTTTCGAACTTATCCTAATTACCGCGTTGGCGACGTCCAGCACTGGGGCGGCTATTGTTCCTGCCATGGAGAAATATAACGGCATGGGTAATTACGGATCGTGGAAATTTCTCATAAAAATGATCCTGATCCAAGAGGATTTGTGGGAGCGTCGAGAGCAAAGACGGTGTGAAAGCCGATTGCGAAGACAAAAAGAAGCAGCAGAAGGTTGTGGCTCGCATTTGTTTGATCATAAACCCTGTGGCCGTCACGCATGTGCGGAACGCAACTACCGCATGGCGGGTATGGCAAAGTCTGAAGGCTGCGTATGAAGACAGGGGTCTTAGCCGAAGACTCGGATTAGCGCGGCAGCTGTCTGGGATGAAACTCCAGGAGTATCCCGATATGGAGTCGTATCTTAGGAAGATAAGTAATGTCTCACAACAATTATAGAGCCGCGTCATCTAGTATGCTGTACCGAAAAAATGGCCACCAAGAGTATGTTTACACTGACATACACAAACACAAGTACGCACACACGCAAGCATACACAAAGACTGTAGCGCCCCTGACGTGTAGCTCGATAACTAGTCGGCATTCTAGCCAATCAGAAATGTACTGAGTGAAAAGCCCGTGGTACTATTTCTTATTCTGTGGATGAGCACGAATATTTGTTCCTGGGTCTTGGATGTTTTCTATCTATTTATCTATATAAGTATTTATATTTGTGTAAGATTGTGTCCACAAATATTTATTTTAGTGAAATTGCGAACTTTTAAGTCCGCATAATGTAACGGGTGGACAACTACGGAACCCTACATTTCGCGTGGCCCGACACGCACTTGGCCGGTTGTTTTATGTATGTTTATCGATTTATCTTTGCCATGTGGTCCAAGAGGGCGAGATAGTTCCATATGAATTTGGAAAGGCGATGGGATCCAGGAGAAGGAACACTTCAAATGTGACAGGCCGATAGATACTCATGTGACAATTTCGGTTATTTTCTATTATGCATAGAATGATGATGATGATATTGATAATCACCACAGATGAAATATGGAACTCCTTAATAAATAATGTAGGTACTTCTCAGATTCCGATGAAATATCGATCACGATGCGACTAACACCGTCAACATTACACATACTATCATGTTCAAGTTCAACTGATGATGAGGTACCGGAGATTAGTATGGGATCCTTGAACAAATGATGGAACGCCTCAAATAACACATCGGCTCATATGTAGAGACTTGGCTATTTTATTTTCTGTATTAACCACCTTATTTGCTATCGGAATCGAAAGCTAATAGCGACACTAAGTATTTCAGGGCCAAATAGTAACTCGACAGGATATAAAAATTAGATATTGTAATTGGGTCACCTGCCACAGTGACGGATTTCAGAGGGTCTACTCTGACCACCCGAAGACCGAATTTCGTATATTTCTTTCTCTATCACTCGATTATGAAAATGAGATAAAGATGCAGATTTTCGAAAGATGTCAACCCAGTTACTTTACTTGACAAGATAGACGACACAACTGTCAAGTGTCGTGTAAATCACGGACCTATACCTACGACGGACTGAACTCTTTCATTTAGCAGCAAATCAAAATTGAACCATATTCCCGAGTAATACAGTTCTTTTTTTTTTTTTTTTTAATTAGGTGTAGGGTTTAATTAATAAGGTGTCAAGATTATTTACTGAATAAAACCTAGTACGTATTGCATTAAATGTAGTAGTATTTTTTTAATATTGAATGGTATCCCTAACATTCATAAGATGTCAAATGATGTCAAGTTTGAAGTTTAAAAATGAGCGGCTGATAACATTTAGTTAAAAATTGTTCAATCATGTTGCGTCAAGGCTTGTAAGAGTGAAAGGTATGCTAATTGTGGAATATCATTTCACAGGCAAGGAACAATCGGTTCTATTTTACGATAAAACGACCAGACGGAAACCTATTAGGGTGATTTGGACCGGTTTTGCAGAAATATTTCGTACACATTACTGAACTTACTGAATCTAATTTTTTTTGTAAAAAAAACACTATTTCCAAAGTATATTATAAGGTTAACCGACAGGGAGGTTTGGCAGTGAAAGCGTTCTGTACGAGTAATCTGACACAAAATATTTTCAACTAAAATGTTTTCTACTGTAACATTGAAATTTTGTATAATTGTCATACTGTAATTTTATATACACTGTATGTATATTGTTTCTTATGCCAGTTCTTCTCGAGGCAAAGGTTTAATTTACGAACCGGTAGTAATTTTTTGACATTCATAGGTGCATGTAATATGCCTAAATTGAAGAATAAATGAATTTCCATTTGTAATAAATATTTCTTAAAAAATAAGTCTTATTTTATTTACCAATATTACACTTGACCTAGTTCCAAACTAAGCAAAGCTTGGTCACCCTACTTAAAACGAAATGCATCGCACTGACCTGACTTATCTCTCGGTCACACTTTTTCGGCGCAGTACTCAATCCGTCTTAGGTATAGATCCGTGATGTAAATATTGACAATGTCGTGTCCATTGATAACTTTTAGTATTTTTATAGGACACGTTAGTCTATGTCACGGAATATTCTTATTCAGCCCATTAATGGCTTCTTATAAGTAATTTGCAGTGTTTTTGATAATTATCGAATATAAAAATCTAATATTTAATAAGTCCTAATCTCTAAATGGATTTTTGCTTTAAGGAATTGTGATAAAATGAAATGTTGTCAATTGTATAAAGGTCGTTCCTTTGAAATTCAAGGTCAAAGATGTGTCTCTTTAATGAATCAACACATCTAATATAGCACGTGATGAAAAGAAAACTAAGTAAAACAAAACGAGCAAAATGGGTGCATCAGGAGGCATTGCACAGTAGAGTAATTTGTGTCATTAACTAGGTGACTGCGTAGCACATAATTTAGACATACGCGTCTTAAACACGTCAATCTTGACAACAAGAGTACACACTATGTAACCATGCTCAGGTATTATTTTAAAATAGTTTGAAATTCAAGATCAGAAATAAATCCCATTTATGATCCAAACGCCTCTACACTCCTAACTCCTGACAGGAGTTTGTAACAATATACTAACTAAAAATTCCGAGCACGGGATAAAAAGAAAACCACGCAAAACAAAACGAGCAAAATGGGTGCATCTGAAGAGGCATTGAACACTAGAGGAAATCGTCTCATCAGCAAGGTGACTGCGTAGCATATGAAATAATATTTCCTTTCTTCACTCTTTCTTTCTTTCAAATTAAACATAGGACTTAGTATCAGACGGAATCAAAAAGTAAACAAGAAAGATGGGACAGATGCCAGAAAAGGCTTTTTGGAACATCAAATACAAAGTAAAAATGTCACGCCTTAGTAAACGTGATGTTTTAATCGTTTGGAATCTGGCATTTTTATCTCCTTTCTGACAGTTATAGAGCAGAACGTCTTGAGGCTTCAATATTTTAAATTTTCAAAACACATTTTTCACGCCGCCCGCGAGACCACGCTGGCCGGGTGAAACCCCGTTCGGGGAAGCCCGGCTAGCGGCCGGCAAGCGAAACGGCACCTAAAACCGTCTTGGCTTCCGGTCTTCAGTTGAGCACACAGGTCCTCTTGTACCATGTGGCGATTGACTTCGGTGAACTTGATTCTAGTAATTTGGTTTTGCATGTGTGAACTTGATTACAGTCGAAATCGTCAACTTGAGAATTACAGAGGACAGAGCAATACAAAACAGAAGCAAGAAAACAACAACTGGACTCGGAATTTTGGACAAAATGGGTACATATGCCATTATAGGTATAGTAGAGCAATTTGTGTCATCAATTAGGTGACTGCGTAGCACATAATTTAGGCATACGCATCTTAAACACGTCAATATTGACAACAAGAGAACACACTATGTAACCATGCTCAGGTATTATTTTAAGGTAGTTTGAAATTCAAGGTCAGAAATAAATCCCATTTATGATCCAACGCCTCTACACTCCTGACAGGAGTTTGTAACAACATACTAACTAAAAATTCCGAGCACGGGACGAAAAGAAAACCACGAAAAACAAAACGAGCAAAATGGGTGCATCTGAAGAGGCATTGAACACTAGAGGAAATCGTCTCAACAGCAAGGTGACTGCGTAGCATATAAAATATTATTTCCTTTCTTCACTCTTTCTTTCTTTCAAATTAAACATAGGACTTAGTATCAGACGGAATCAAAAAGTAAACAAGAAAGATGGGACAGATGCCAGAAAAGGCTTTTTGGAACATCAAATACAAAGTAAAAATGTCACGCCTTAGTAAACGTGATGTTTTAATCGTTTGGAATCTGGCATTTTTATCTCCTTTCTGACAGTTATAGAGCAGAACGTCTTGAGGCTTCAATATTTTAAATTTTCAAAACACATTTTTCACGCCGCCCGCGAGACCACGCTGGCCGGGTGAAACCCCGTTCGGGGAAGCCCGGCTAGCGGCCGGCAAGCGAAACGGCACCTAAAACCGTCTTGGCTTCCGGTCTTCAGTTGAGCACACAGGTCCTCTTGTACCATGTGGCGATTGATTTCGGTGAACTTGATTCTAGTAATTTGGTTTTGCATGTGTGAACTTGATTACAGTCGAAATCGTCAACTTGAGAATTACAGAGGACAGAGCAATACAAAACAGAAGCAAGAAAACAACAACTGGACTCGGAATTTTGGACAAAATGGGTACATATGCCATTATAGGTATAGTAGAGTAATTTGTGTCATCAATTAGGTGACTGCGTAGCACATAATTTAGGCATACGCATCTTAAACACGTCAATATTGACAACAAGAGAACACACTATCTAACCATGCTCAGGTATTATTTTAAGGTAGTTTGAAATTCAAGATCAGAAATAAATCCCATTTATGATCCAACGCCTCTACACTCCTGACAGGAGTTTGTAACAACATACTAACTAAAAATTCCGAGCACGGGACGAAAAGAAAACCACGAAAAACAAAACGAGCAAAATGGGTGCATCTGAAGAGGCATTGAACACTAGAGGAAATCGTCTCAACAGCAAGGTGACTGCATAGCATATAAAATATTATTTCCTTTCTTCACTCTTTCTTTCTTTCAAAGGAAACATAGGACTTAGTATCAGACGGAATCAAAAAAGAAACAAAAAAGACGGGACAGATGCCAGAAAAGGTTTTTTGGAACATCAAATACAAAGTAAAAATGTCACGCCTTAGTAAACGTGATGTTTTAATCGTTTGGAATCTGGCATTTTTATCTCCTTTCTGACAGTTATAGAGCAGAACGTCTTGAGGCTTCAATATTTTGAATTTTCAAAACACATTTTTCACGCCGCCCGCGAGACCACGCTGGCCGGGTGAAACCCCGTTCGGGGAAGCCCAGCTAGCGGCCTGCAAGCGAAACGGCGCCTAAGACCGTCTTGACTTCCGGTCTTCAGTTGAGCACACAGGTCCTCTTGTACCATGTGGCGATTGATTTCGGTGAACTTGATTCTAGTAATTAGGTTTTGCATGTGTGAACTTGATTACAGTCGAAATCGTCAACTTGAGAATTACAGAGGACAGAGCAATACAAAACAGAGGCAAGAAAACAACAACTGGACTCGGAATCTTGGACAAAACGGCATACTTATACATAATTTAAGAGGACGATATGGTACTTCCTATCGTCCTCTTAAATTATGTTTTACGAAATTACCTCAACCTTCTACTAACATGAAGGATTCAACAAGATTGGATTTTTTTGATAATTCCTGAAGGGTTTGGATGAAATTTCGAAAACGTGACTATAACATAGCTAGGATTAAAAATCGCTTTTTTTGTAGGACCTGACACTTTATACGAATACAGACTGAATTGGAAGCAGTTGAATACCCACTAAGAACTGTTATACAAGGACCATATGCCACAAAAAATATTTCTCTATTGTTTGACCCCACAAATGAGACTGATAAATTTAGCCCCTAAATTAACCCCTTTTTTTATGCTTTAAAAAATAATCATTTGCCTTCTGCTTCATATAATCGTCCTCATCCCAAAATGTAGTGTGCCCAGACAGAATTTGATTTATTTCCTTACACCAATTATTCAAAAAAAAAACAATGCTCCGTTTTAAAATCAACCTAGAAATTATTTCCTTATGATCTGGGCATTTCACGAAATTGGAGTGAATGTGTACTCTACTTATTAATTCGATATATTCGGCGATTTTCATTAAATTACTGGAAGTTTTAAGAATTTCGATGGTTATATGTTCCACTTGACAAAAAAAGTCAAATACCTCGCGAGTTGGGTAGGACAACCAGGTTTTGTCCTTTTTGTATTCTTTAATTTGTATAAAGGAGTGGAATTCCTGAATACCATCGCTTTCCAAGTCATTCTTACAGTTTTCACAATTTTTATAAACCTTTTTTTTCAAACATTGTATGAGCCAACCACTACAATATGCTATTGCTGCGCATTTTTCTTTTGATGTAACGGAATTGTCAGTAATGAGGTTTTGTGTGTCAATTGGAGCTATGTCTATATGCCTATCGAAATGGTCGAATACAGTTCGTTCCTCTGGAGCTGGTACCGAAATATTCTCTGTGAGGAAGAATTTTAGAGATTGCAGGCAGGTATCCTCATCCTCTTCGCAATTAGAACCCACGGAATGAGGGGATGTCAAGTTACCTATAAGCAACGCTTTATAGGACATCATAAACGCGCATGCGGTAGGCATAACATTTCTTAGTCCGTGAGCCCGGATCGCACCAAAAAAGTTCTCTAAGGGATCCTGGTTGAAATGGCGCAGCAATAGAGAGTTCAGGCCCAAAGAGTGTAAAAATTTGGTAACTTCCAGAAAAGCCTCAATTGTCTTTACCCAACTCGTGATAGAAGGTACGACACTTTTATTCCCACCTGCAGATACAAATTTCATTGATTTTAAAATAGCTAAGCTTTTATACCATAATTTGTGATGGGGCGACCGCGGCGTTACAGCAGACCGATATATTTTCTCTCCGACAGGCTTGCTGAAACTTCCATTGACGGAGTCGAACAGACTGTCAAAAAAAAGAAGAATATCTGCAGTGTCCACACTCTCTTTCGGAATATGCCCGGTTCCTGAAATTAGAGAATTATATATATATATATATACAGACACATACAAACACTGGATATACAATTATGTATCTCCGCGGCTTCGCCCGAATACTATAGAAAGCCCGGGCGAAACTAACGTAGTAACTATAGTAGTTAACGAAATTGTCGCAGGTCGTAAGAGGTAATAATTACTGATTTTATCACACTAATTTAAATAAATATGCCAAATTTCAGCTCAATCGGATACCGGCAAGTGACTGCAAATATTGAGGACTACTTGATAAATAAAAGTTTGGAAAAAGTATCACATTGTCTGTTATCAATAAGGAGGCTCTCGGGCCGTCTGTCGCTGACCGGTGCTCTCTAGAGCGTCAGACAAATGGCACGAAATATTTGTATTAGCAGTATTAACGCTACTTCCCGTTGCCATTATCAGAAAGGATCTGAAATAAATCAATCTGAAAATTTTCATCTTAATTATAGTGTAGAAAGTTAGTCTTACACACACGAGACGTTTAAGGTTACAAAAACAATATGACACTGACCTGCCATGTAGCCCATTGCAATTCCCACATTTTGACTAAACACCTGGGTACAGTACTTCACTCTCATCTTCGGGATTTGGCTCGGAATTATGTGTTGTGCAGTCAGTTTGCTGATAAGACGAACACCTTTGTAACCCGGGCTTCGATTGTACAATGCCTCAAGGTGCGCCCATTTTGCTCTTTTTGTCTTTCCTTCCATCACATATTCCAAATCCTTAGTTATCATATTATTTCTAATACCTTTCATTAGATGTGGTGGGTCATAAATGGGATATATTTTCTGATTCTGGAGTTCGAAGTAACCACCTTTATACAATTTATCTGCCCTCAAATAGTTGGCTTTGGTCTCATTCATCAGAGCGTTCACAGCAGCCATGTTCGTCGCCCCTTGATCGCACACAGTGCTAACGACGCGTAGGCCAGTTGCCATAACTTTTTCTATAACCACTTCAATAAGCTTCTTCAACTCAGCGGTTTTGGTTGTACCCGCGCAAAACGTAAAAGCTACTGGCTGTTTAAATTTCTTTATGATACCACGCACCATAAATACCAAAACATGGTCACAAAATGTGTTTTCTCTGGAAAATCCGTTGTCGACAAAGCCGTTGATGATATCTTTGCCCTTGTCAAAGTTGACATGGGGAGCGATTGCCATTTCATCAAATATGACGCTGCACAATTTGTGGTGGCTGGGCATTTTATCCACTCTTTTTTTCAAATGCTCGAATAGGGCATCGTTTATCCCTGGGAACAACGTAACCTTTTGCAAAATTTTATCGAGGGTCCGGCGTTTTGGCAAAATGCATATTTTTGCCAGAAGTTTATATGCTTTTGGGCATGGTTTATAAACAGAGAGCGCCAGTATTTTTTCATCAAGCGAAAATCTTCGGCCTCTAGGTCTTTTTCCAAACTGGGAAATCTGCATTTTAAAAAATGTCCTCGCCGCAGGTGTCATTTTTTTGCTAATGGCCTCAAAAGCCGACGTTTTAATTATTCTGTTAGTCAAGGCCACTTTCATTTTTAAAATGTTCTTTGAAGTCTGGCATCTTTTCAAAGTATTTTTTGTCAACCTCAGTGTGTCTCTCAATTGACGCTCAGTTTTGGTCATGGACTTTGACAACAAACGTCGTTTCGGTCCTGAAAGTTCACGCAAAAGTTACCTTCACATAAATATATAGTAGATAGATGACGAATTACAATGTTCCTCGGAGTTAGGCTTCCGCACCAGAAAAGATTCGTATGTTGCAATTCAATCTGTCTGTCACAGCGCTATGTATACATATACATTCAACCCAAAAAAATATTTTGGGTAATTGTAAGTCTGCCATAAGTTATAAATACCGATTAGAGATTTTGAATATTTACTATAATTATGTTAAGAAAAAACTTCAAAAATCTTACTTTGGTCAGACTCGGTAATTTTCATTGTAGATGGAGGAACTGTAACATTTACAGGTTCGTCAACAGCCATTGGCACATCTGCAATTAAAATATTTATGGATTGGGTGAACCCGGTCTACCCTAGACACAAGGACTTTTTCACAAGATGAACTGAGATATCTTTTCCTGGAGAACGATTCAAATGATCATAATTCTTTTGAATAAAATACTTAACAACTTACCACATGCTGAACCAGTATGTGCTACTGGTAAGGATATTCTGGATGTGGAAGGTATTGCTATATCGTCGAGACCACCAATCACTGGAACTTGTCCTTGTGAACGGCTTTGCAGTTCTGATAGAATAAACAGTCAATTACAAATAATTTACTTGCACACCTAATTATTTATTTCCACAATACATTTGCTTTTACGGTGAAAGAAAACATCTAGAGGAAACCTGCGAAGAAATTCAAAGGTGTACGTGAAGTCCTCTACCCACACTGGACCAGCGTGGGGACTACTGCTAAATTCCTCTTAACAATAAGAGTTCTGTTCCCAGCAGTGAGACGTGTAAAGGCTGATGCTGATGATGATAATGACAAACTAAAACAGTAGATATAACTGTTTTTGATGAAGTAAAACAAAAACCTTATTTAAAGTGAAATAAAATTAAATATGGTTAAAAAAAACTTCTATATTAATAAAAAAAATTTTTTATTGTACCACTAAATGAGGGATTCTTACAAAATAAAATAACATTTAAAACATTAAATGGTAACAGCAGGCGGTCTTATCGCTTAAAAAAATATATATCACAAGAGGGACCAAGATATCTTTTCATGGAGAACTATTTCGTTTGAAGAAAACATATCTTGCACACAAATGCTACTGATTAGAAAAGTAATTGAATACAAATGACTCACTCTGGGACGAGAGGTACCCTAGAGTTCTATGCTATGTGATAGTGCCAGGACTTTATCACAAGATGGACTAAGGTATCTTTTCCTGGAGAGTGATTCAAATTATCATCATTCATTTCTAAAACTTGAACTTACCACATGCTGAACCAGTATGTGCTACTAGTAATGATGTTCTGGATGTGGAAGGTATTGCCCCGTCGTTGGGGCCACCAATCACTGGAAGTTGTCCACGTGATAGGTTTTGCACTCCTGATATAGATAAAAATACACAGCCAATTATAAATAATCTACTGGAAGACCTACTGGTATAGAAGAGAAGTATATTTTAATATACATAAATAACACAAACATTATTAGAAAATAAAAATATAGATCTATCATTAATTACTGACTGGTATGGATATTTGAAATGTAATATATCTCTATAGAATATATTATACACATTTAGCAGAACATCTAGAATTCTATATGTTACTAGCAACCGCCCGCGACTTCGTCCGCGTAGATTTTAGATGGTAACAAAGATATAAATGAGGTTTATTTGTTTCTGTTAGTTGTCTGATGCTATTAATCTTTTGTGAAAATTACTCGCATGAAAAAATTAATGTCCGCCATCTTGGATTTGAAAATGGATGTAACTTTCGGAATCGGTACCCCGAGGAACTACAAAGATGACCTCATATCGATTTTAAAGAAAAATAAATGTCCGCCATCTTGGATTTGAAAATGGATGTCATTTTCGTAATCATCACCCCGAGCAACCTCGAAGATGACACCCATGTCGACTTTAAAAAAAATTAATGTCCGCCATCTTGGATTTGAAAATGGATGTCATTTTCGTAATCGGCAACCCGTGGAACCTCGACGATGACACCCATATCGATTTTTAAGGAAAATAAATATCCGCCATCTTGGATTTGAAAATGCATGTCATTTTCGTAATCATCACCCCGAGGAACCACGGATGACGCCCATGTCGATTTTAAAAAAAAATAATTGTCCGCCATCTTGGATTTGCAAATGCATGACATTTTAGTAATCGGCACCCCGAGGAACCTCGAAGAATACACCTATATTGATTTTTACGAAAAGTAAAGATTTGCTCCCAGCACAAACTTGGAACCTCTTTTTACCCCATTAGGGGAACAATTTACAATTAGAAAACGCTGGAACAGGTTTTGTTGTATTTAAACAGAGAGTCTATATAGGTACGAAGTTTTAAATCTCTCACTTCAAAAAAGATTTTCTCCTTTACAAACTTGGAACCCTCTTTTTACCCCCTTAGGGGAGCAATTTTGAAAAACGCTGAAATACGTTTTGTTGTATTTAAACAGAGAGTCTATTTACGAAGTTTCAAATGTCTAACTTCAAAAAAGAATTGCTCCCCGTACAAACTTGGAACCTCACCCCTTTAGAGGAGCAATTTCAAAAAATGCTGAAATAAGTTTTGTTGTATTTAAACAGAGAGTCTATATACGAAGTTTTAAATTTCTCACTTCAAAAGAGATTTGCTCCTTTACAAACTTGGAACCCTCTTTTCACCCCTTTAGGGAAGCAATTTTGAAAAACGCTGAAATAAGTTTTGTCGTATTTAAACAGAGTCTATTTCAGAAGTTTCAAATCTCTAACTTCAAAAAAGAATTGCTCCCCGTACAAAGTTGGAACCACCTTTTCACCCCTTTAGAGGAGCAATTTCAAAAAAACGCTGAAATATGTTTTGTTGTATTTAAACAGAGAGTCAGTATACGAAGTTTTAAATCCTACACTTCAAAAAATATTTGCTCCCCGTACGAAATTTTAAACCCCTTTTCACCCCTTTAGAGGAGCAATTTCAAAAAACGCTGAAATACGTTTTGTTGTATTTAAACAGAGAGTCTATTTACGAAGTTTTAAATCTCTCACTTCAATAAAGATTTGCTCTTTTACAAACTTGGAACCCCCTTTTCACCCCTTTAGAGGAGCAATTTCAAAAAACGCTGAAATACATTTTGTTGTATTTAAATAGATAGTCTATATACGAAGTTTTAAATCTCTCACTTCAAAAAAGATTTTCTGCTTTATAAACTTGGAACCCTCTTTTCACCCCTTTAGGGGAGCAATTTTGAAAAACGCCGAAATATGTTTTGTTGTATATAAACATAGAGTCTACATACGAAGTTTCAAATCTCTAACTTCAAAAAAGAATTGCTCCCCGTACAAAGTTGAAACCAACTTTTCACCCCTTTAGAGCAGCAATTTCAAAAAACGCTGAAATAGGTTTTGTTGTATTTAAACAGAGAGTCTATTTACGAAGTTTCAAATGTCTAACTTCAAAAAATAATTGCTCCCCGTACAAACTTGAAACCCCCTTTTTACCCCTTTAGAGGAGCAATTTCAAAAAACGCTGAAATACATTTTGTTGTATTTAAACAGAGTCTATTTACGAAGTTGTAAACCTCTCACTTCAAAAAAGATTTGGTCCTTTACAAACTTGGAACCCTCTTTTCATCCCTTTAGGGGAGCAATTTTGAAAAAC
This sequence comes from Epiblema foenella, assembly GCA_963556455.1. Lineage (NCBI taxonomy): Eukaryota > Metazoa > Arthropoda > Insecta > Lepidoptera > Tortricidae > Epiblema > Epiblema foenella. The sequence continues at coordinate 16,668,095 of OY747102.1, forward strand.
GCTGAAATATGTTTTGTTGTATTTAAATATGGAGTCTATTTACAAAGTTTCAAATCTCTAACTTCAAAAAAGAATTGCTCCCCGTACAAAGTTGGAACCCCTTTTCACCCCTTTAAAGCAGCAATTTCAAAAAACGCTGAAATATGTTTTGTTCTATTTAAACAGAGAGTCTATATACGAAGTTTTAAATCTCTCACTTCAAAAAAGAGTTGCTCCCCATACAAACTTTGCACCCATATCTTACCCTCGTAGGGTTAGAATTTTGCAAAACGCTCAAAACACTTTCTTTAGATCTAAGTTCGTAACCATTTTACGAAATTTTAAGTCTTCAGCTCAAAAAAAATTTTTTTCTCCCATACAAACTTTGCACCCGTATTTGATCCCCTTAGGATTGGAATTTCCAAAAATCCCGTCGTATCCCTTGCATACGTCATAAAAGTAAGCTCTGGACTAAATTTGAAGTTTCTAGTTCCAGTAGTTTCGGCTGTGCGTTGATGGTAGATCAGGACTTCTTCTTTTATATATTTAAATATATAAATATATATAGAAGAAGATTGATAAACTGATGCTCCAGGCACCACCTATTTCTACCTCAGGTAAGAGGAGATATACATTTTTTATGAGGTACCTATAGTAGGAAGAGGTACTTTTTGGCAATCACATTGGTTCAATATTTCAATATATTACTTCTTCTTTACCCCTAAATAAGAAATATAACATAAATCATATATTAACAGAGAAATAAATTCAATTTCATCTAGTAGGGATTACATTGAATTTTAAAATCTAGTATTAAATTAAGCAGTTTTTCAGATATTCGGGGCATTAAAAATTGGGCTGTTTTTCTAAAATCCTATAGTTTCTCATATCTATCCGTCCGTCCGCATGTCACAGCTGATTTACTCGGAGACTATCACTACACTTATGAAGTTTGGTAGGAATCACTACATAGTGATGTGAAATAAATATTAAATTAGAGGTGGTTCACTGCATACATGTAACCGGGGGATGAAAAAAAACAAAATTAAATATTTTAGGCGTGTGGGGTATGAAAATGATATAGAGGTTTCTAAAACCATGGTCCAAAAGGACGTAAGTGCCGTGAGTTCCCTATGAAGATACAGCCTTTTTGATTGAATGCATTGGATAGTGGTTTTAAATGTGGACTAAGGGTGGGTTGCACCAAACCGTCTGTAATTGTAAGTGGTGTTTGTTAAAATCTGATTGTATGGAAAGTTTGACAAGTTTCTATGGGATGACAGCTGCCGGCGCCATATTCGACGATGACCGGCCTGTGATCGTATGTTCGTGCAACCGACCTTTAGTAGCCGATACGGAATCCTTCATTGTGCGTGGTCCGATACGCACTTGGGCAATTTTTTTTTACTATTCACGAAGAAAATATTTCTAAGAAGCTGTTTGAAGCTTGTTTGTTAGTAGTGTAGCTAGTGCTTCGTACTTCGTCTGAGTAGAAATCCAATATTTGTCACACAAACTATTTATCATTTATTACATGCAAGGCCTTCTAACCCGCCCCGCGACGTAGGCCACGTTTTTCTTAACCCTTCCACAGCCATGAAAGTCATATGGCCCTCGTGATAAAATCAATATTAAATATTTATTCTGCGTGTAAACCTTTCGTAAAAACTAGTGCCTAAGCCAAATCTTGGGATTAGGTAGCAGACCCCGGGCATCCCTCAGGATGCAACTGTACTGGGATAACGTTAGGAGGATGATGATGAAGTAGGCCTCAAGGGCTCTTTTGCATGTTACAAATTAGGATACAATTACAATGATATCATTAAGTGACATGATTATATAGCAACAATCAACCAACAGATAAATACCTGGGGACATATTTGCTAAACTTATCCTATAATAATGGGATGTAAAGCGTCTCTATGCTCAAAAAAAGTTTGGAGACCCCTGCCTTATTACATATCTGGGCTGATACTTTAAGAAATGTGTTATGTCACAGGCAGGACCCCGAGGGTACCTTGAGACATGCCTTCCAATGACCTAACTTTACTTAACTAGTGGTTCTGTGATCTTTAGACTCGCCAGTGTTTTTTTTTATTTACTAAAACTGACTCGACAAAAATTGTATACAATTATCGAACCTGCTCACAAAATTTCACGAGATCGGTAGAGAAATGTGTCCTGTAGAGGAGAACCAAGAAGTACATACGATAGCATTTTTGTCGAACCTGAAGCAGAAACCTTTTGTTTCACTTGGTCAATTAATTCCAGAATTTTTTTTACTATGAATATATAACTATAGAATGAGATATATTCATAGTAACAAAAGGTCAAGGATTATATAAATTGTGTAAGTTGTTATACTTCAAATACAAAACTATATAGGTCCCCATATAAAAGTATAGGAAAAATTCAACGGCCTGGTAAAATTTCATCAAATTTTAATTTCATAAAAGCTAACAATGAAAACCTCTCTTTCATTTATACGTACATAATATGTATAAGTGAAAAATTCCAAATTATGAAAAACTTACTTACATATTATCAGAAACCGGAATTTTGGTGCTGACTGTGTTGTAGTGACTTCTCATTCATCGACTTTGTCATATCGATATAAATATAATAAAATATTAGATTCACTAAGGGTATTTATTTGTTAGTGCTAATAACTGCACGCGGTTTATCTCTTACTAATACGAGTAATTATACCAAATATTCATCTTGATAAGTTTCCTGGTTTGTTTCAAACGGATGTCACAAAATTAAACAATTTCGTGGAATCTGGATTCATATAAGATTATTTTAGAATTACCGAGTTTCATATATTTTCTTTTGAGAAAGAGATATTGTAAATTGTTTAATAATCCATAATTATGTGAATTAAACTAGTAATGAAATTTATAATAATTAATTGACAGCACTTTTACATTTGTTAAGTATAATACATTAATTAGATATACTTTGAATTTAGATGTTTTTATCGATAACTTACCATACTTTAAAAGTCGGTATATGAGAAGTCACTATGACAGCTCAAAATTGCCACGAAAATTCCGGACTCTGTGTATTATGTAAGTAAGTTTTTCATAATTTCGAATTCCGAAAAACTTACATAATATGCATATATTACGCATATTTCTCGTAGTGTGGGGATTAGTCATAATCTAGTAATCTAATAATACGTAAAGAAAGTTGAGAGAGCCTACGCTATTTTTTATCTTCGACCAAGTCATTTACTTGTCAGTTTGATGGTTGTGGCTGTTGCTCCCATATCAGCCTTACAACCCACTTACGTACATGCCGACTCAATAATATTACGGATGCTGCTTAAATAAATTTTTTATACATGAGCAAGGCCAATGATGCAATGATGATGATGATGATGGTGATGAATATGGTATATAATACAAAAATTGAATGAACCATGACATTAAAATGTAGAGCTTACCTGGTATATGTAGCGTTGGTATAGCCAATCGATTAAGGCGCTTTGTGGGATACACGAAGACGTTCTCAAAGTGTCTATCACAGACAAGTCTATTGCGATATATATACATATTCTCTTCGCCCACAATATCACCGCCAATCCTCATAACCCATGTTCTGAAGCGTTCCAATTCCTCTGGTTTCCCTACATTGCCAGGGTTTGGGAAGCAATGCAATGGGATATCTGCAAGTTTATATATAAGTTAGCTAGTAAAAGATTTAGATGAAAATGTTTATTTAATTTTTTCAGACATCAGCATAAAATTGCAGAAATAAAAAAATAGAAACAGCATGACATTTAATATTTTTATACACATCACATGTGGATTTGAGTGATATATTTATAAGCCAGATGATGTTATTATCAAATTTACCTTATCCCCAAAGAACAATATAGCTCAAGCATCTGGATTGTGTAAAAAAAGTCATGACCACCAAATGGCCCTTTAGCAAACATCTGGATCTTAAAATGACAATTTTACTTATGACAAATAAGGTATTATAATTATACAATTATTTATATTTCCAGACGTTTGGCTACTTACTCATTCTAATTCTGAGGCGTCCAGGTAAATTGACTCGCTGCTGACTGAATATTCTACTTTTGTATTATCTAGCTGAAATGATCCTTTAAATTTGATAGTAACGCCTAGCATTGTTGTAACATGTAAATCTGTGTCACAACAATAAATTTTACATGATGGTCTTTAGCTTATATGAAAAAAGGATATGTGCTTTGACAAAGGTTATTTATGTTGGTATATTAGAGTACAAGTAATCCGAGCATAAACCGACTTCATTTTCAACGCCAAAAGATATTAAATCCAATAGGAGTATATAAAAAATTAAACTGTAAAATACCGACCTGCAAAAAAAATTCAACTATAGAGGCTTCCAAGATATATATATAGTTGTGATTACAGAGTTTTTTTACTAGGATTAAATTGCCTTTTTGTTTGCAGAATGAACACGCTATAAGCTTTGTATCGGATTGAAATAAATAATACTAATTGTAACTTACTGTCTGCGTCAGTAACGTTGCAGGACGGTACACAACATCGTCGCTGCTTTGGTGCCATCACCAAGTCGTGGTGATTAATTTGTAAAGAGAAACGGTAACACAACCACAACAATCTCAACACAAATAAAACCACCACTAAAGTTTATAACAATGTGGTAATTAATGGAGGAGCTAAGGAGCTGCAACTCAACATTAATTACACACAGAAGCACTGAAATCCGTTCAAATAAATACGAAACACGGGAAGCGTATACGTAAAGACCGACGAATTCAGTTTGAATTGAAAATAAAATTAAGCGGTCGCGGCCATTTTAAAATTGTTGCCACAACAACTAGTAAGTTGTACTATATGATTTAGAATTATTCTGTTTTCGTTTATATAAATCTGGTTTCTATACTTTTTATAAATATAAATGAAAGACTAATATTTTTCTTCACAGAATCGACAAAAATGATAAAAAATAAATTTTAAAACACTCAGAAAATAATTACTTAATACTACTATATATTTTCATATAGCCACACTAACATGAATGCACTACAGCGCCATCTAGTGTACAATTATGCGCATTAATTAGTTTAGCTGTGTTGATTCGGCATGCTTCCTTGATGGCGTTAAAATCAATTTTTTCATGCATTCCACCACCTTCTACTAAGATACCAAAGCATGGTTCCTCCACAGCATCTGGCCGGGCCTGACGCACACCATGCAGCGACTGACATTGTTTATCCTCTCGGCGGTGGTCGCTGTCGCTCTCGCAGGTTAGTGCCCTTTAGTTTTTGCTGCCGTCCGACGCGACTGTCCTTTTTTTGGGATCGCTCACTTATTATTGGTCACATCCGATCGAGTTTAGTTTTTTGCGAGTTGTCCTTATACTTGCACCAAACGAAAAGTGGTTGGTATCAATAGATAAGTATAATCGAAATCCTTTTAGTTTGTACTTTATTTTTTTGTTACTCATACGAGATTTTTGAACGTTCGTGTTTGTGTGATTGATGAAAAACGCGTGTTGGTAGTGACCCTACCTCGAAAGCTGATGATGGTTCCGAGTTCGTTTGAGGGAAAACATTTTTACCATGAACATTTCAATGATTCCGTGCATTTAAAAGGTCTCGAATGTTTTGGTAGCTCTACTTAGGCTCGGTTTCATAAAGATCCGTTAGACCTTATGTCGGTTTGTTATGTCAAAAAATGTACTGAGTTACTGAAATTTGATCTGACATTTGGTCTAACGGATCTTTATAAAACCCGGCCTTAGTGGATTCAATTGTACCTACATCATACGTTGCAAAAATGATGACTATCTAACTGAGATTAAGAAGCAAGTTTAGTTTAGATATTTAGTTATTCACGAAGAATCGATGCTGTGTATTTACAACGGAACTATTAAGTTTTTCGGTGGTAGGTATAACTTAACTCGAAATAATAAACTGAATACTGGGAGGCTTTTATAATTCGGGGCCTAAATTCCCTATGAGTAAGGGAAAGAAGAGGCATGGAATATAAATAAATAATAATAATAAAATAACGAGGGAAGGCCCCTAAATTGCTCCCTTTAAGAGTAAGAATTACTTACTATTCACTATGATCGTTTTTGTACCCAATAACTCGAATAGTCGATAGTGACTGTGCTTACATTCATATCCCTGATTTTAATTCATTTAATCCAATCAGGAAAAGATAGGGAACTTTCGATAAATATCGAAAAGTGCGATTGTGTTTACGCAGTTTTATTTTGCAGTAAAAAACGAGACTCGCTTAACGAGGAGGATCGAGTCACTCACAAGGTTGAGATCATCATACAAGACGTAATTCATCTTTTATGTTTAACTCTGAAACGGCCTTACCCGATCGTGACCATCGCTATTTGTCTTGGTTCACGATGAGACGACTATCAACAAATCGTTGATTCTATATCCATATGATTTTTTTATTTTAATTGGAGACCCTTTATGTTCGTTACGAGTAATTACTGGCCTTTAAGGACGATGAATACATGTCAATATATAAACACCAAATATAATCATATATCCATAGCAAGCATGTCATTTGAAAAATTCTGTTTGCAAATGGACTAGCTACCAGCTAAAGAATCCAGAAAGCTTAGAAGAACATTCCTATACCTATTAAGCACTGGTGAAATACAACAATGTATACTAACACCAACTTATGTGTATGCCATACCTCCGGTTGTACGAAGCGAGCGAAACCGTAAGCCTGCAATGTAGGTAGGTACAAAGGGAGGAACTACGCTTCTAATTGTCCGAGGTACGCTGGCTTGACCTATACCTTTTTAAAACTATGACGGTGGAATACAACCATTTGGCCTGCCTGATCTAACTCCAAAAGAGATTTGTGAATTCGTTAGGATTTTAAGCGCTGTATTTAGTGCACCAAAAGCCCAACTTGAGTGACACCCCTGGAGTTCCTATACCTACTTCCTATACGCTACGGTGACCCGCTGACCCCTTACCATCAGGGCCCGCCTGTTTGCCACCGACGTGGCATAAAAAAGTGCTAAATGCGATGAATAGAACCCGTACCATAATCATAACTAAACGTTATTTAACTAACAGCACTCACGTACTTGACGTACTTTCTGAGAATGACGGCGGCATACTGCACTCGGCGCAGTGAAACAAAACAATGCAGTGTACTGTTATATATGACGGCTGTGAGCTGTGGGCTATTCTCAAAGAAAGCGTTTCGTAGTGTCAAGTTTTCAACCGCTGTTCGTAGGTACGACAACCTTTCCCTGTAATGTAAAGTGTCATTTAAGGACTTTTTATTAAAATTATGGTTTTAATATCGTTGCCAAATATTAATAATAATAAGAAGTTGACCAAGCCATCTAAACTCACTCACGTCATGGGTCCCACTGTCTACAATAAGTCGCCTAAAAATATAATTGATGCTCCAAGCTTGGGCAGCTTTAAATTCCGCTTAAAGCAGTGGCTGATCGAGCAATCCTTTTATAGCTATGACGAATTCATTGCATATAAGGCATAATACTTACTATTATTACCCAATTTATTTCAACGGGGAAATAGTAGTAGTTCGCTAAGACCACGCGACAACACTAAAATAAGATGCCGACTCACCCAGACTGCCTTGCTAAATAAGAATGTATTTGGTATAGCGCCTAAAATTTTGAAAGAGCTATCCAACGATACCCCACACGATGGGGTTTGGAAAAAAAAATTGCACCACCACTTTACATGTAGGGGAGGTACCCTAAAAAATTTTTTTAAAATGATTTTATTCTACCGTTTTGTCGGCGTTATTGATATGAATACTCATGCCAAATTACAGCTTTCTAGTACTAACGGTTACTGAGAAAATCGGGGGACGGACGGACGGACATGGCGAAAATATAAGGGTTCCTTGTTTACTACGGAACCCTAAAAAGACGCGTAGCTCGAGATAAGTTGACATACTCTCGCGGCCAGATAATAAACTAAGATTTTATTTCATTAAGTCTTGGCCATTTGACTACTGGAATCCACGGCTAACGTCGGTCGATGACAAGGACAGCGTTTAGAACACCCTTACATTTTCCTAAGAATCACCCGATTGTATGTACATTCCAGAGGGTCAGTACTACGTGCCGCGCGCATACTACACGATCGACGAGGCGGGGCACGCGTCGCCGCCGGTGCCTTTGCAGCGCCTGCGCCGCTCCTTCTATCCTGGAGCTGCTGACGCTAACGCTAATGCCAACGCTAACGCTTGGGGAGGTACGTATTCGACTAATGCTTTTGGTCGCTAGATCTAAATGTATACGTAGTCATTAGACTACGAAGCGATTCGATATTTTTTTTTTCAAGGAAACATGGAATATTACAAGTAGGTATCTTTACTACAGTAGTGGTTAGGGCCACATTCCTATGTGGAGTATCAAAATAAGAGCACACGTAAGTGAGATAAGAGAAAGACAAGGTAGGTATTCAAATAATAACCTGACTTATAGCTCGTCAAACAGTGGAAGGGCTATTTTATACTTAGTGATTAGTTGATTACAAAGTTAAAGTTTTACCTACTGGTCAGATTACCTCACATGTTTGGATCCGGAACTAATCGCTACTTTAAGTCGGTGGTGATTCAATCATCTTAAACTGAGAATCATGACTCGCAATAACATTCATTCACCCATCTGTTGAGGAAGTCCTTGATTCGAAGAAGCTAATATTAACCACGACTTTCCAATTAGTAAATTTTGTTAATTATGTGCATAAGCACCTAATATTATATTGCAATCCTGATAGGTGTATGTAATAGCATTACATCATGCCTATCTATTTAGTTGCCTATGCGATGAATGAACAGTTTTTATGTCTACTAAATAATGACCATATTTTCGGTTTCGAACCCCAAGGGTGCTAACGGAACCCTATTATTAAGCCTCCGCTATTCGTCCGACATTCTGTCTGTTAGGGGTCTGTACCTATCTCATGAACCGTAATAATAGGTAGATAATAGCATTTTTTTTTAAGAATACCGTTGCTGCTATAACATTGTATTAATATAAATAAAGTAAAAATTAAAGGATGCCCTCCATACATACAATAAACGTTATTTTCCACTCGCCCTTAAAATCTGCTACATATCTTGAATAGTTGAATTTGTTTCGGAATATGAGTGTACCTATTACTATTACCGCTATAACAACGAATAATAATAAAAAAACGTATAACCTTTTCGCTATGTCTTTTATTTTATACAACGCCGGTGGCAAACAAGCTTACGGTCCATCTGATGGTAAGCGGCCACCGCAGCCTATAGACGCCCGCAACTCCAAAGGAGTCACGTACGCATTGCCGGACCTTTTATAAAATTTGAGGATGCACTGTGTTGACAACAGAAGGGACAAATTTAGGTCCCTCGCTCTCAACACGTCCTCGGGAGCTTTGGCAACCCTGTTCACCTCCAGGAACGGAACACTACATACTTGTCGGTGTTTGTACGATGGTATGGAACTCTACGTGTGCGGTCAGACTCGCACTTGGCCGGTTTTTCCTTTATACTCTTTAAGCTAACGGCAGATAATATTCTTGATAAGTAGCCAGTAGTTCGCATTTATGATTTAATTGAAGATAATTTAATTTTAAACCTAATGATCTCGAAGCGATTGGTTTTGTGCGTCGCATGCCCTGAATTAACTCCAATGTAACTGTACGAAGTACTCGTCCTGCCTTTGCCTCTAACAACGGAGCTCGTTCAAAAACAGCACGCGCATCGCTCATTCCAACGGAATGTTAATTGATATGCACAAAATGAGCTCCAAGTAGAGCATCATCGACGTGTAGAGCAGTTGTAATCGCCGCGGGCGCCGTTCGAATAACGGACTCCAATCACTGCTGGTCAATGAGCAAATAAAAAAAGAACCAGTGATATTAACTACCTACCTACTTTACTTTCTCAATAAGTTTGGTATAAAAACTAGTGTCAACCCTCTTGAACATCAATCATCCATGACGAAAAGTGGAACTAGCTTTCAGTTGGCGATAGCATGCTAACTTGCTAAAAAACTCTTATCGGGTTGACAATAAGTCTAGTATTGATTGTGTAGTAGGTACCCTACAGATTCATTCCAACTAACGGTTCCAAGACAGATCTGTGACAGGTGCTAGACACATTAGATCCAATATTAAATATTATTACTTAACTATCTATATAACGCCATTGCTAGACTTAATAAAATAATTAAGTCCAACCGTAAACTTAACGTTTTTAACAATCAGTTTGTTGTTCCCGCCGGTCTATCAAACATTAAATATTTTTCACTTCTCATGCTCGAAAAGTGTGTCATATTAGACTTGTCAAGCGGGGCTAAAGTAGTACATTTAACCCCTAGGGAAAATATGAATACATATTTATGATTTATAAAATATTTGAATTTGACCAATCAAAATACTTCACCTATTAAATCCACCAATCACAGAACACTAATTTAACTCTTAAAAAAATATTTGGTATTGGGTATTAACCAACCAGAATACAGCATTACTAAAATCGACCAATCAGGAAACATAATTAATTTTTCTAAAGAGTCTAAAGATTAAGTTTGTAGTAGTCCCTATTTCACAATAATTAAAAAAGTGGTTAAATCGTTCGAGCAACACTTTGAAGCGCTCAATAGAAGGTCAGTTAGCTTTGCGTGTGAATGTTGCGCGCGAACCGCAGTGTCTATATTTTGTGTGTCAAAGGAGTATAGAAAAAAAAATCATGCTGCAAAAGTATATATCTTCGCCGTGGAATTTATTGTTAATTTTGGGTGGGTTAACCTTTGTTTATTTATTTTCTCGCAATCGAAGTGAAAAGTAGAGTGTATAACTCTGGTCTAAAAGCCATATTACCCCTCGAACTATTTTCCCTCACTTCGTTCGGGAAAATAACTATCTCGTGGTAATATGGCTCATTTTAGACCCTTGTCATACAATCTACTATTAAAACGGATTCGATATATTTTGGCGCTCGAACGAAGTCAAACCTCCTATTAGTCATAACCTAACATAGGTTATGAGTTATGACTAATAGGAGGTTATTTAACTGATAGGCAATTTTTTTAGCTTCTTCGTTAGAAAAGCTGTCTCACTTCGTTCGAGCGCCAAAATATCTCGTTTAAATGGGTGGCTTCTAACAGTCCCAACCCTTGGTTAACAATCTACTGTAGGACGTTCTTAGTTTGGTATTTTCTGTATATTTAATTGTTTTATATTTATTAAATATATCGTTTTTAGTATCCATACACAAGGCTTATTGAGTTTACTATGGGGCTAGGTCGATTTGTGTAAGATTGTTCCCTAATAGTAATTTATTTATTTGTGTTATTGTTTTCAGGTGGTAATGCTAACGCGAACGCGAACGCGAATGCCGGTCGCGGCTTACCCGGCGGCAGCTGGGGGGTGCCCGGCGCTTACGGGGCGGCGAAGCCTCTAGGGTAATACCTTATTCCGTGCCTTGATAATAATTTCACAAGTATTTGATGTCACCAAGAACTATGGAGTTATTTATATATGCATGAACCAGCGGACCCGGCAGACGTAATCCTATCCGGAATAGCAGCGCCACTTACCGGATTCAATTGTTTCAAACCATCGAGCAACAAATTGAAATGTATACACAAAATTTCATCTAAATCGGTCCAGTCGTTTAGAAAGAATTAAGTGACAAACATACGACACACATTAAGATACCTAAGATTTTTTGTAATTTGTCCGTAACTTGTAGGGAACAATGGACAAATTACTTACAAAGATCACCTAATACAGTTCATGCGTTGCTTGAATCTATTACTGCTAAGATCGATAAAGGAAAATTACAAATAAGTAGTCTGTGAGCTCTTGGGACATTATTATGGCATTAAGAACGTGTAACAGCAAGTGAAAGAGAAATACAGACCCGAAGATTATTTCAAAAGCTCACGACGGACTGTATTACCTTCCTCAAAAAGGAAATCACAGCCTTTATGCCCAAAACACCTCATTATTAGTGAGCTGAGTGAATGATTGACTAATTTTAATTTTAATTCCAATAAAGCAAAATCAGGAAACATAGGGTGAGCAATATGAATTGATTAGTAATGAGACTATTTCTCTAATAGGTAGTTTCTGATTTCTTATCACTGATATTACATATTTATTTATGGAAATGATTCCTTGAGGTGCTCTACTTTGGGATTAGGTATCGCTTGACCTGTGTCAACGTAATTATGACAGTTACATACCTGATCAACCTAACAGGGCCTATACCACAAAACTTTACAAGCGTGCAATATCACAAATTTGTCAACTTTCTCTATGGAAATGTGAACAATTTTGTCGAATTGCAGACTTGTAAAGTTGTGGTATAGGGGCCTGGTCTCATTTCTAACTTAACATGTATAATTCATGCTTATCTATTTCAACTATATTTAATTTACATTTCAATATTTGTAATTAACGGTTGTGCTAAAGCGAACACTTTGTCTAAGTAATAACAATAACAGGGCAGGCTTTGGGGGTCTATTACATTCATGCGCTTCAAGCCTAAAATATACCAGAACGGGTGCGTGCGACAAATACCTACAAAACCGTTTCCGATTCAATATGTTTAATGAAATAGACCAATAGGTGTTTTTGTGTCATCTGCTACGATCTATGTATTAGATGTGGACTGTACAGTCGTGTAATGGATAAGGTTCGTCTCTTTGGAATAGTTTAGAAGTGAAATTTTAAATTCCTCGTCTAGACTGCAATAAAGAAAAAATCATCAGTGACTAATTCCGTCCTTTTCTATATCCATAGGGCATAAACGGCGAGCGACTTAACCAGACTAACTCCATGGTGTGAGCCATCCTGAACATTTTCCATCAGTTACACGCGCCGCGCGTCGCCAGCACGGGCGCCCCGCGGCCTCCCGTGCAACTGCCGGAAGACCAGAAATTTATTTTAGTTAATATGTTACTAATAAAAAACTGAATTTTAATGTCTATTTATTTTGTTAGGTATTTTGGTCATGCATTGGCATTGGCAGACAAACATTGTTATTAACCTAACGCGGCTATTATAGCAAAAGACTCGGGGAATTAACGAAAATGCGCGATAAAGAAACATTTTAATACAGATAATCTAGTTTGTACAGAGATCGATGATCGAGTATAGAGTATTTTCTCGCGTCTCTTGCTAGTCACGCCGCTGACTTGTGCTATGCGTGTTGTTTGCGAATGTTGGACATGCACATAATGACATAATTATTGTTTTTGACTTACCTATTGTTAGTCTTAAAAATATAAATCGAATCCAAAAAAAACAGAAAAGTAAAAATTTATCGCCTAACTTCTATATCAGACTAAGATCGACTATTAAAAGCTTCTTATTGAACAATGTAGACGTATTGAAATTTTTGTAATCGGTGCCATTTCATAAACTTTAAGCGATTTACTTATATGTACCTATACGTATACATTGTTCAATAAGAAGCAATTAGTCTCATACTGAACTATTAGAAGTTAGGAAATTATTTTTCACTTCTCATGCTCGAAAAGTGTGTCATATTAGACTTGTCAAACGGGGCTAAAGTAGTACATTTAAGCCCTAGGGAAAATATGAATACATATTTATGATTTACAAAATATTTGAATTTGACCAATCAAAATACTTCACCTATTAAATCCACCAATCACAGAACACTAATTTAACTCTTAAAAAAATATTTGGTATTGGGTATTAACCAACCAGAATACAGCTTTACTAAAATCGACCAATCAGGAAATATAATTATTTTTTCTATAGAGTCTAAAGATTAAGTTTGTAGTAGTCCCTATTTCACAATAATTAAAAAAGTGGTTAAATCGTTCGAGCAACACTTTGAAGCACTCAATAGAAGGTCAGTTAGCTTTTTTCGCGCGTGAATGTTGCGCGCGAACCGCAGTGTCTATGTTTTGTGTCAAAGGAGTATAGAAAAAAAAATCATCTGTCAAATAGAAAAAAAAATCAATCTGCAAAAGTATATATCTTCGCCGTGGAATTTATTGTTAATTTTGGGTGGGTTAACCTTTGTTTATTTATTTTCTCGCAATCGAAGTGAAAAGTAGAGTGTATAACTCTGGTCTAAAAGCCATATTACCCCTCGAACTATTTTCCCTCACTTCGCTCGGGAAAATAACTATCTCGTGGTAATATGGCTCATTTTAGACCCTTGTCATACAATCTACTATTTCACTTCTCATGCTCGAAAAGTGTGTCATATTAGACTTGTCAAGCGGGGCTAAAGTAGTACATTTAACCCCTAGGGAAAATATGAATACATATTTATGATTTACAAAATATTTGAATTTGACCAATCAAAATACTTCACCTATTAAATCCACCAATCACAGAACACTAATTTAACTCTTAAAAAAATATTTGGTATTGGGTATTAACCAACCAGAATACAGCTTTACTAAAATCGACCAATCAGGAAACATAATTATTTTTTCTATAGAGTCTAAAGATTAAGTTTGTAGTAATCCCTATTTCACAATAATTAAAAAAGTGGTTAAATCGTTCGAGCAACACTTTGAAGCGGTCAGTTAGCTTTTTTCGCGCGTGAATGTTGCACGCGAACCGCAGTGTCTATGTTTTGTGTCAAAGGAGTATAGAAAAAAAAAATCATGGTGCAAAAGTATATATCTTCGCCGTGGAATTTATTGTTAATTTTGGGTGGGTTAACCTTTGTTTATTTATTTTCTCGCAATCGAAGTGAAAAGTAGAGTGTATAACTCTGGTCTAAAAGCCATATTACCCCTCGAACTATTTTCCCTCACCTCGTTCGGGAAAATAACTATCTCGTGGTAATATGGCTCATTTTAGACCCTTGTCATACAATCTACTATTGTTACTTTTCAGTATATTTCTTGGAGTCTGTTTTTATTTTTTTATACATGTATTTTTGGAGTTTATTGGGGTTTACTCCTTAAGGCTCGGTTTTATAAAGATTCGTTAGACCTTATTTCGGTTTGTTATGTCAAAAAATGTACTAAGTTACTGAATTTGATCTGACATTGGTCTAACGGATCTTTATAAAACCCGGCCTAAGAATCGATTTTCATATCTAAGCCCGGGGGATAAAAATTTATGGGGTATAAAATCAAACGTGCTAATTTAAAAAGTCGTATCTTAGTATACGATCAGGGTAAAGATACGACTTTTTATAATATAACACGTTATGCGTTATGTTCGTGCGCAACTTATCTTGCGCAGCTCTCAGTTGTTGAATTGTCAAGTATATCTGTCAAGATCGAATAGTAGATTGTTAACCTAGGGTTGAAAGCCTGAAAGGCTGAAATGGGTGGCTTCCACCCGAGTTTAACACTCTACTTTTCATTTCGAATACAAGGAAAGTAAACAAAAAACCATCAAATAAAACATAAACAAAATTTATTAAAAAAAGTTGCACTAGTCAAGGTTATACCTAATTAGTGCTGTATTACATTTTAGTTTTTTTACTTAAAATTAATAGTGAAGTTGGAACAGTTTGTAAATGTTAGGGAAAGGTTTTTTCCAGGAATATTTACATTTATATCTTTTGGGAAATCTTTTGGGAGCATCATGTAAAGGCTCCGTAAACGTTGGAGATGTCCTCATCTCATTGATAGAAGAAGACACCGGCAGGTCATCGACAGAAATATTCATCTCTTCACCACCGAGATCTGGATTATGAATTGCTGAATCTTTCGAAGATCCTGGCTTAGGCGAATTGTCATTACAATGCAAATGTATGGCATTTGTAATTTTGCTCGATATTTTTGTCTTATTCTGCACGGAGTCTTCTACATACCCTTCGGCAACAGTACTCGATTTCCATCCTCCATGCCGTTTGAGCATAGACAAATCTCCTCCAGCGTCTGCTAAAAGTGTTGCAGACGTTCTACGGAAGCAATGCCCAGAGTAAATATTGGCATTTGACAAGTTTAAATATGTTGCTATTAGTTTCGGCATGCTTGCGATTGTATTTTTTCCGATCCCCTGTCTAAGACATTTGCTTCGATGGTATTTTAGGAAAAAACGATTGGTTTCAATATTTTCAGGGCGTAGTACTTCCGCACTATTTGCGTAAAATCTTCCCGGACTACAAATGTACGATCAATTTTCGTTTTAGTATTCGGCAATTTTACTAGTAATAATTGGCCGTCTACGTTTTCCAATGTAATGTTTGCAAGCTGCATGCGCCGCTTATACCGAAAATTAGTGCCACCTGTAAAAATAATATAAAATTATCAAATAAATTCATACATTGGTCACCGATGTACACAATAGGTACCTTAACCGCCAAATATATGTCGTCTGGGGCTTGGTTTAGGAAGGTTTCTACATCCTGTGTAGTAAACACCTTCGATTTTTTACATTTGTTGTCCTTTTTAAGAATGACGTTAAGTTCGTATAATTTTTCAAATTGATGTCATGTTTTGTATGAACTGTGGTCTTCAGCATCGAATAAATACTTCATAGTGTCGAAGGCTGATATTTCTTAGACAGCTCACTAAAATACGCAAGAAACACGCTTTCTGACAACGATTTAACTTTTTTGTCAGACCGCCACTTTATAAAATCGTTGTACGATTTTAAGTATCTCTCCTTTGAAACTGGCGGTAAAAGATTTCCCAAAACAGCCTCAGCCTCTTGTCTTATTATATCCGGCGTTAAATCCATATCTGAATCGCTAGCTGAACTCATTTTCACAGAAAATAATTACTAGTAAGTTTGTTAACTACGTTTTCACTTATCGCGCTTTCCCGCCTTTTTAGGGTTCCGTAGCCAAAATGGCAAAAACGGAACCCTTATAGTTTCGTCATGTCCGTCTGTCCGTCTGTCCGTCTGTCCGTCTGTCCGTCTGTCACAGCCGATTTACTCGGAAACTATAAGTACTACAGTGATGAAATTTGATGGGAATATGTGTTGTATGAACCGCTACAAAATTATGACACTAAATAGTAAAAAAAAGAATTGGGGGCCCCCCATACATGTAACTGAGGGATGAAAATTTTTTTTTCGATGTACATACCCGTGTGGGGTATCAATGGAAAGGTCTTTTAAAATGATATAAAGTTTTCTAAAAAACATTTTTCTTAAAGTGAACGGTTTTTGAGATATCAGCTCTCAAAGTCGTAAAAAGTATGTCCCCCCCCCTCTATTTTTATAACTACGGGGTATAAAATTCTAAAAAAAATAGAGGTGATGCATGCTAATTAACTCTTTCAACGATTTTTGGTTTGATCAAAGTATCTCTTATAGTTTTTGAGATAGGTTGATTTTTGCTGCTACGGAACCCTTTGTGCGCGAGCCCGACTCGCACTTGGCCGGTTTTTTACTTTTACACGCACAAATTTTTTTCAAGCGCCTGATATCGGCGGTGTTTAATCGCGTGTTTTAAGCATAGCTAGGCACCGTTAACCAAATAGTAAACTTCGTTAATCCGTTAAAAATAAAGTTAACTTCGTTAAACGTTAAAGCGTTACATTTCGGGCCATTTAACGGAAGTTAAATTTAATCGTTAACTCCTGGTAAAAACAACACCTGGGTATGCGGGTATAGGAAATAAACTCAAAAAATCATTAAAAAAACAGGTCAAGTGCAGTCCGGATCGCGCACCGAGGGTTCCGTACACAGAGATGTACCAGTTCCGACCCTATTCATTCAGGAAAATACATATAGTACAGCGCCATCACACTACAAATTGACCGTATAACTTATTGTATGATGGTTTTTCAAGGATAAATATTTATCACGTGAACCTATTTCTTTTTTTTTCTTTTTTTTATAGAAGATACTTTCAGGATAATTGCGTAGGAATTTATAAATCAAAAAACCGGCCTAGTGCGTGTCGAACCACGCACAATGAAGGGTTTCGTACCAACACCTACTACTTAGTTCACATTTAAAATCACTATCCAATACATTGAATCTAGAGAGAGGTAGGGCACAGCAAAATGTCATCTTGCTCGAATTTGGAGCAGCCCAACTGGGGAAGTATCTCCGCCTTGCAGAAGACCACAGCCATAATAACATTATTTACTATACAAGTATGTAGTGTTGTGTTCCTGGAGGTGAGCAAGGTTGCCAGAGCTCCGGAGGATGCGCTGTGTTGAGAGCGAGGGACCTAAATGTGTTCCTTCTGCTGTCAACACAGTGCATCCTCAAATTTTATAAAGGGTCGGCAACGCGCAAGCGACTCCTTTGGAGTTGCGGGCGTCTATAGGCTGCGGTGGCCGCTTACCATCAGGTGGACCGTACGCTTGTTTGCCAGCGGCGTTGTATAATATTCAGAGGGAGGGACACACCTTCTATGACTTTGACAGCTAATATCTCACCAACGGTTGACTTAAATGGACAAGTTTTTTAGAAACCTCCATATCATTTTTAAAGGCCTATCCATCGATATCCACACGACTATGTGCGTTGTAATTTTTTTTCATCCACCGGTTACATGTATGGAGTGCTCCCCCCGTAATTTAATATTTTTTTTGAAATCAAGTAAATTTTATGTAGCGGTACATAGAATACACCTTCCTACCAAATTTCGTAATTGTAGTGCTTATAGTCTCCCGTGTAGTGCTAAGAGTAAATTCGCTGTGACATACGGACGGACGGACGGACAGACATGACGAATCTATAAGGGTTCCGTTTTTGCCATTTTGGCTACGGAACCCTAAAAATACATAAAAAGGTAATTAAATTACAAACTTAGAATAGAAGTGTTTTTTGATGATAAAAAAAAGAAAAACTAGATAGAACTATAGTTACATTTTTCCTGTAAAAGAAGCAGAACCAAAGTAACCGATATAGACTTTCGAATCGCTAAACTTAAGTGGCAGTGGGCGGTAGGGGTCACAAAACCGCTAGTATTTTTGAAAACCGGTTTTTCGGTTTTTGTACATTACAAAACCGGGTTTTCCGGTTTTTCGGTGATTTTTCGGTTTTACATATAAAAAGTGAAAAAAACTGCATTTTATGAATTTCAACTTTAATATTCAGTCATTTAACAATGGATATAAAACCTTTTTTATATCTTATAATTATTAGGAACAAAAATTCAAAACAAAATAACTAAAATAATATCCTCCATGCATTTCTGGAGCCTGCCACAAGTATCAGAAGTGAATGTCATGAACGACACTACACAGCTCATTCGGTCAGAAGTGTCAAAACGGAACGGAACGAGTGAGTGAAGTGAATGATATTTTCTAGGATTACATATTAGGCAAGTAACACTCCGAATACTCCGATCATGGTTGCCATTTTGATGTGATTGTGTTGCAATAGTTAAAAAATATCTCGTTCGGTATGTTTATTTTAAACCCGCACACACTTTGTTTTAAAATGATCTTTTGTCATGTTAATTAACTTACAGATATTGTTCTTTATTTTTATTTACCGTGTATTCATTTGGTGTATGTTACATGCTGTGGTTTCACTGAAATAATTCCAAGTTTCCAACGAGGACCAGAGATGGCAGAGATGTTGTATTGAAAAACAAACTATACGTAGAGTAGGGCAATTAGCTAATTTTTATTAATTCAATTATATGTTCTATATTTACTGATAAACTAAAAAGTAGTAATTACAAATAGAAGAAGAAGTTATAAGTAGTAATAAACTGATAATCAAAGTAATACTTACAACTATCAAGTATTTAAGTGTAAAACCGAAAAACTCGAAAAACCGGTTTGTTCAAATTTGAAAGCCGGTTTTCTCAATCGACGAAAAACCCGGTTTTTCCGGTTTTTTCGGTTTCGGTGAAACCGGTTTTGTGACCCCTATGGGCGGGGCACATTGCGCGTAGAACCGATGGCCGTTGGGGCCGGAAGGTTTTCGAGTGGCGACCACGGACCGGAAGGCGCAGCGTGGGTAGGCCCCCCACAAGGTGGACTGATGACCTGGTAAAGGTCGCGGGAGTCCGCTGGACGCGGGTGGCGCAGGACCGGTCATTAAGCACTCTTTGGGGGAAGCCTATCTCAAGCAGTGGACGACTTTCGGCTGATATGATGATGATGATGTAAAATATACATTGATATCAATGTTATGTAATAATTTCATATGTTTTCCTTGGTGAACTTCGGAGATAAGGGAGGAACAGTTGTTTTACATATTCCTTCACAAATCGAAAATGAGTCAACGTAAAAAAAAATTGTTTCAAAATGTGCAACTCGGCCCTTTAATACGAGTATGACACCCCACTTGGTATAAGATAAGTGTTTGAGTAAGCGCTATCATTAAGTACACCCTGCGAATAAATCTGAAGATCATCGGCATAGAGGTGATAGTAAGAAGAGAGATTATTTGTGATTGAATTTATAAAAATATAAAATAACAAGGGAGACAGCACGCCGCCTATTACGTAATTTTTTATATTTTTTCTTTCTCCGTGTAGATGCACGATAACCCTTGTTTTGTTTTTTTTTTGAACCTGAGTGTGGCTTTATAAACCGGACATAATAAAAGCAATTGGAGTGCGCGGTTGGAGGTTGGGCTGAGGTAACTTCAGGGGATACCTCCGGCACGACCACATGGGCGGTTTAAACACTGGAATACTCTAAGAGTTTGCGTTCCAGTGAGATTGGTTCAGTGGCTTCAACCAAATTTGAGGGGCTACTCCGAAATTCTAAAAACCGAACTTCGTATCGTGCCGTCCCTTTCACTCGTATAGAGTATAACACGAGAATGAAAGGGACGAGACGATACGAAGTCGGATTTCGAACTTCGGAGTAAAGGCCCTGAGGTGTGAGTGGAATCGAGCTACTGGGAGTTTTGTCGTTGGTTCACTAAACCTAGCCTAGCTGAGAAGAGTCCAGCAAGAAACTCGGCCAAGCCCGACCTGGGTCGGACTGACTCTACCCGATATGCGGCGGTACCGGAACGAATAAAGGCTACAAATGTCTGTGTTGTCGCGATCTCGCGGGGTAGAGATGGGTAAATCCTGACTTGAAGATTTAAATGATTCGAATCCGTAAGCGGATCCGAATCCCTTATCGACTCTTTATAAATCTTATCGAATCTAAGGAGTTATTAACTCCGATTCGACTCATCGGTACCGCGGGCCGTGCGAAACAGTAAATCGGTTCGGGCTCGCGGCTCGCTCGATTATCGAATCCTAAAAACCTAAATTTATATTTTTTTCTTCTCATACAATTATCCTAATATATTATACGTAATATTGTTTTTGTTTATAGATGTAAAATGTCATAGCATTTAAAAAACCGCTTAAACGAACCTGGGGATTCAAAGAGTTACTCCTTCTTATAATAAATCGGTACATCTGCACTGCCAACAAATCCAAAAGAGCCAAGGATTTAAAAGAGTTGAAGAGTCATTAAGAGGATTCGGTACCGATAGCGGATTCGGATTTAGTGATTCGAATCACAGCAGTGAGTCGAGATTACCCATCTCTATCGCGGGGACGTCTCTGTGCCTTTACCATGAGTTTATATGACCGTACTCGATAGCGACTGCGTAAAAAATTGTATGGGTAAAAGTACAGCGCCTCTGGCGGTTACGCAATAGAACTAAGAATCGGAATACTAAATCGTTTACGCAGTCGCTAGCGAGTACGGTCATGTAAAGACACTGGTCAACATTTATCGATATCGATAACGTCTACGCGCTAAGTCTTTATTCATATAAATAAATGTAACATGCATGATTTCAGTACTCTAAAGTGGGTCCCCTTGGGTCTCAAATAGCCCCACTTTGCTGTAATATAAAAAATGAGTTAATTTATCCTCATTCACTAATCTATATAATTGTTTACTAATCTTTACTAATATATTTTATAATCGTTCGTAAAGAGTAAACTCCAGTAGTGCGTCGGAGCTGACACACTCTTTTTTTTTGTTTATTTGACACTTTTTAGTGAATCATTAGATCATTACCAGAGTGCATGTCATGACGATTCCAATAAGTTCAAACAGGGCTAAACTACACTGTTTTATTACGGATTTTCGTTGCTTACCTTCCGGCTTTCGTTACCATCTGGTACATGTTGATGATAACATTACATGACGACTAGTTAAATTGGCTTTGTCATAGTCGCTTCAGTATCTTGATCGAAGTATTTTAGTGCTAACCGTGAAACACTAGGAGTTTTGGATGAGCATCCGTTACTGCTAGACGCTACTTTCTGAATACAAATGCTCGATTTCAGTTTATTATGTTCCCTTGAATATTTGTGGAGTTCGCCCAATTTCTCATGGACCCCATCATCACAACTGGGTTCTGGTAACAACGGGACTAACCTTGAAGCATGTGGTTTCAATCAAAGAAAGAATTTTCCAAATCGGTTCATAAATGACGGAGTTTTGAGGTACTTTTTTATGTCTGTACAAAAAAAAAACGTACAACCAAATTGAGAACCTCCTCCTTTTTTGAAGTCGGGTATAAAGGTCACCTTGATATAGTGTTAACTGTTTCAATACATAAATCACCGTACATGCGTCCCACTGCTGGGCACAGGCATCCTCTTATAGATTAAGGAAAGGACAGTAATCTCCAAGCTGGCCCAGTGCAGGTTGGGGACTTCACACCACATACACCTTAGAATTTCAGTATGCAGGTTTCCTCTCGGTGTTTTCCTTCACTGAAAAGCTAAAACTAAGCTAAACTGAGTATCAAATGACATTCCGTGCATAAGTGCGAAAAACTCATTGGTACGAGGCGGGATTCGAACCCACGACGTCCGCTTGACAGCCGCATGCCACTAGGCTAGCGCTGGCGCAGCTTACGCTACTGGTAACTGTTTGAAATTGAGCTTAGTTTTTTACTGTTGTAGTGTCCGAGAATGGACACGAGTATAAATGGGTTCGTAACTTTTCGAGCGAGCGTTAGAACAAATCAACTGTTATTATTTTCCACTACAAATAAATGTTAGATCCATCCAACGTACGTGTTCATAGGTATATTTATTTATTTATTGATTTATTTATTGCATCCATGGTTTACATTTCGGTCTCACATTAGTAAAATAGGTTTCTCATGGACCCTGGTAGGGCACAGCAATTGGAAGTCTTAAGTCTAGCTTAATTATAAAGTTATATTTTATAATCGAAATATGTATGGATAAAATAATTATAAAAATGGTCATACCATACAAATACATTTATGTGTCTAGGTAATTGAGAAAACTGTAAGGAATAAAATAACTACATATTCTGTTATAGAATTGCGTTCGATTAAATAACCAACAGAATTTATCAACACACGCGTATAACTATGGATGGGTCACATTACTCACCGCAATTTAAATGGGCAAAAAATATGGACAAAAACATATTGCCGGTTTTTACCTACGATTCCTTGTACTTAAACAAGTTTAGGAAAATCTTTGATTATAATTGCCGGAATAGCACGACCTTGGAACATTTTGTTATAATCATGCATACCGTTTTAAAATGTAATCTGATATTCTATGTTAAATCATTTAAAAAAATATGGAAATAATAACAAAACAATTACATCGAAATTGTGAAGCATGTGTGTGTATAACGTTATGTATCATCATCATCCTCCTAGCGTTATCCCAATACAGTTGCATCCTGAAGGATGTCCGGGGTCCGCTACCTCATCCTAAGATTTGGCATAGGCACTAGTTTTTACGGAAGCGACTGCTATCTGACCTTCAACCCAAGGGGAAACTAGACCTTTTTAGGATTAGGCCATAACATTATGTATGACTGTAAAATGTTTATATTATAAATAAATATTTGTGGACAATCTTACACAAATCAACCTAGTCCCAAACTTGCTTGTATTGTACCTACTATGCTATGCTGTATGTACCAAGTGATAATATACATATACTTATATGCATAAATAGATACTTAAATACATAGAAAACTTCCAAGACTCAGTGCCTTTATCATGAGTTTACATGACCGTACTCGCTAGCGACTGCGTAAAAATTTGTATGGGCAAAAGTACAACGCCTCCACTGGCGGTTACGCAATACAGAATACAGAATTTATTGGTAAAAAATAAGCATTTTTTACAGGTCAGCTATGAGATTTTTAAACATAGAACTAAGAATCGGCATAGTAAATCGTTTACGCAGTCGCTAGCGAGTACGGTCATGCAAACTCATGGTAAAGGCATCAGGAACGGATATTAGTGTTCATAACATGCAGGGTCACTACCAACTAGGCTAAAGCGGTCGTCAAATTATACAAATATTAGGTAGGTAACAACTTCGTGTCGGACTGAGGTTAGGCATATCAGCCATGGGCCGTTCTACTCGTAGGATGGGTAAACCCGACGTTAAGCCGAGTTTATGCTGAACATCCACCAGACATATGCTACTTAAAAACAGGTAGCAAAACTGCGTTTTATCCACAAGAGTGCAAAGAATATTTGAAATCCGAACGTGCTATTTGTAACTTTTTTAAACATAATACCATGTAAAGGCCAGTCCAGACAGTCCAGCAAAAATAATTTTATATTGAGCTGTTGTGTTAAAAAACTAGTACTTTGACAAATCTCGGGATTAGGTAGTAGACCTCGGGTATCCAACTATATTTAGGATGCAACTGTACTGGAATAACGCTACGACTACGAAAAAATAAACAAATCCTAAAGAAAAGATTTGTGTTATACACGGCTGCAAAGTTATTTTACGTCTCGTGTGTTGCAACCCTCGCTACTCTCAGGATTCTATTTTTGAACCACTCGCTTCGCTCCGGATTCTATGGTTCATATCGTGGTTCAACGGTAGAATCCATTCACTAGCTCGTAGTTTAACCCTACAATCCATTCGCTAACTCGTGTTCCACACTCGCAGTTAAAATACAACATTGCACCCTTGTATAACAAATAACTGTTGTCCAGAAGATGTTCACGTGGGCCATGTTCACTACCTACTACTATTCAGGCGACTATATCGTGTCCCGGCTCCGAGCTCCGCCTGACCGCTGACCGCGCGACCGCTGGCCTGAGTCGCGTGATTGGTAGCGCGGCATCTTGGTAGTACCTAATGGTAGTCTGTAGCTTAGCTACGTGAGCGGGACCTAATAGTTGTTTTATTTGTTTAATTAAACTTTATTGCACAAACGTAGAACATATCGTACAATAGGCTTAATTCCATAACATTCTCTACCAGACAACCACTGGGCAAATCCGCAAAACAGAGAAATTGTGTTTGTTCAGTGACCAACTTCCTTTGGTTTCTATAAGATAAAACTCGATAAGATGCGCGATTACAATGATCATATATATCATATACCTGTTTTTCTATACTTATATAATTATTCACTATGAGTACCTTTGTGTCTCATAATAAGATTTGTTGTGTCAGTATGTAAGAGCCAAAGGTCATTTATGCAACACTAAATTTATTGCTTATGTTATGTGTATTTAATTTTTTACTTGGTAGGGTTTTATCAATGAAAGGGCAATTGAATAGATAGGTATTCCAGATAAGGTAGACCTTTTGTTTCGTAACTACATTAGCAAATAGCATACTTGGTACGGTCATCAGAAGTATATATTTATAGACTTTTGCTTCAAACACACAACAACTACTAAGAACGTTCTGGTATAGGTACTAACATTCGGGCACTCCTGTCGCTTTATTGGGCCCGACCTATAAAGCTACAGTCAGGTTAAAAAAAGGTACTAAGATAACCATTGAATACCACAGTCCCGGAATGACGCGGCGCATGTTCGGCGACATCAACGGCGGCCACTCCGTGTCAGCCAGCTCCTCGGTGGATGTCGACGGTGAGGGCCACGGCTCTTACGATGTGTCCACTTCCGTTGACAACTAAACCGAACAACCACGAGGTAGGACTGGGTCGATGTTTGGTAAGGTAAAAGGTCCTTGCTCGGCACTGACCCAATACATGGCAATTTTATGTCATGATGACGGAGGTGATTAGATAATCTAATCACATCTGTCACCTATATGCCCAGGAGAAGACACCTACTAATCTAACTGGGACGTTTACAGTATGTGCAGCTATGGAAGAAAACCTAGGATAATCAGCTGGTTGTGTCGTTCCCAGGTAAAAGGGACCTTAATACCGTGTTTGGCGCTGAGGTACACCATCATTACATTGAAATTTACAACATTAATATAGGTAAGTATAGCCACCATCACTTTAAGCGTCAATTATCTAGAGACACATTTCATAACGTCCTGTAACGTGTAAGTTTTTAAGCAACGACAAATGGCTACGAATTGTTCTGCTGATATCTCAAATTAATCGTTAGTACCTGTTACTTAATTTAAATCCTAATTAAAACGAAACTAAAATTTTATTGTGTGAACTTTTTTTATTGGGTTCATTAAAATGTCAGTGTATGTAAGTAAGAGACTATGGTAAATCTTAATTCTTTGGTCCATTGACGTTGACGTCTCAAATTTATATGTGCACGTCCATTTCGCAATTTAATTAAGTTTTATATGTTTTTGTACATTCATTGTCCAAGTGAGTTCACACTTATACAGGCTTGTAATTGTTATTGTAGCATTGGTAATATTAACTTATTTTTAAGTTAATCCATGTGATATAGTTTTTAATAATTATAATATTGTTCAGGATGGTTACAAATAAATAAAAAAAATCGATTGTAATAATAGGTCGTATTATTTAAAGTTTCTTAACTTAATAATTTATTGGTCTAGAATCATAATTGTCTGAAAAACAAGCGTTCTAAAATTTGTAGTGTAGCAGAAAAATTGTCTTATATATAACTAGTTAGGTATTTATATAATTATTTAAAATACTAGGCGTTAAAGTGGCAGCACGATAATACTGAAGAGAGCCTCTTCTAAATTGACTACTTATTACCCGTAAAACTATAATTTTGATTAAAGATAGCCAATGATATAAGTAAAGTACCTATTATGCTGTCTACAGATGAGACAGGCCACAATTACGCACAGGCGTAGTTTCTCGCTGCCTTAGTTGATCTAACTCTATAGGTATATAAGCATATTGTATCACTGGCTAGCTTTAAGAATTTGGTATATTTTACTTATGGGGTAACTCAAGTCTGTACTGCGGTTTGTTGTACTGGTAACCGCCCGGGGATGGTTCCGGGGCCGGCGCGGGCGCAGGCTGCGCTATCGGCACGTGCGGGGGTGTCACTATAACAGCATCGTCCGTTATGGCTACGTCGCGGCCACCGGGCGCGAAGTTCCGAGGGAACTGCTGGGAGAACTGCTGACCCTGGTAAAACTGCGGGGGTACTTGGTTGAACTGAGGCGCTTGGTATTGTGGCTGATTGTACTGGTAGCCAGGAGTATTATACTGCTGGTAGTCGTATGGGTTTCTATTAAACTGCGGAGGACCGTATTGAGTAGGCAGCTCCATCCGACCGAACATGTTTCCTAGGAACGGGAACTTGTTGGTGAAGTGTGCCCATAGCCCGGTGCCGCCGACCTGGTTGCTGCCCTGGTTGCTGCCCCAGAACAGCCGCTGCGACGGTTCCGCGAGGAAGTTAGGGTTGACGGCGACCGCAAAAGGATCGTTCGGCCCGATGTTGTAAGGCACGTTTGGTTGCGCGTAGTAGCCTAGGGCGCTACCTAAAACATAAATATAATACCACTGTTACGTATAGTTTTGGTAAGTAGTTACATCTATGGTATTTACACGGTGCAGGAACTTGCATGTAATTTTCATTCAATTCCGGGATTTGATAGAGCTCACCGGGTCTCGCGATGTCATGAAAATTGCGGATTTTGATAGTGCATGGGTTGTGTAATTGTTTCAACGCAACAACGGACACTTTAATTAAGTATCGGATTTTTGTTAATCGATTTTTATTTCATAGTTATTTCTAAAAAACTGGGCTACTGCTTTTTAGGAAAGGTTTGTCAATATCGTGTTGCTTCAGAGATACCTAACTGCCACAAAGATCGCATACCTTTAACTTAATTATATATACTCTCTCTGTTGAATCACGACCAAGTTAACCTAATATTGTTTCCTTTGATTAGAAAATCTGTGGGTAAGTACCGTATGTACTATGTTAAAAAAAATTTTTTTTTATATATTGGGATCATAATTTACAAAAACAATCAAGCCAAAGCATTAACATACGATTTCTCCACTTTATAGATTTTTTTGGGCTAGAGCCATTCGTATTAACAACACCGCAAAATATATTCATATAACACGTTAAACAAATTTTCGAATCCATAAAAAAATTACGGTTGTGCACAATGTCGTCGATAAATGCTTTGCTATTTAATGCAAGTTTATAGAACTACCACTACTACTCGTATTACGCATCCATTTTTGACCGTCAGAATTTGTAGGCATAAGATTAATAATGTGTTATTAATTTTCGTTTCTTCTAAACCATTACGATCAATCACCACACATAACACACATCACTCGTAAGATACCACTTCACGTACCAGCACAACACAGCAGGAGAGTAAGGGGCGCATTCATTTTGCACGAGTTGCGACGAAGACTGCAAGTTATTGTTGCCTGTCATTTGTATTTATACCCCCTCTATTTGTTCCCAAAAGGGGACCTTGAGGTTAATTCTTGTAACCCAATATTGATAGTGTGAGGTAATGGCTCACCCAGTGGACAATAGGCGCGACAACTAGGTGACTCGAACTCGTGCGATGCACAGGCCGTGCCGAATCTGCATGTGTTTGAAAAGCAAACTTGTAATATTCAGCACGAAATGGTCGTGTATTTCGGCGTAAGGTAGAATACATAATTACTTCGTGAAAGCGGAGAGAAAACGCATCAGCGTACTTTACAAGATATACAACGGGATTGCGTGCTATGGTTTACGTATTCCTGTCTGCAGGTTTGATTGGAAATCGATGTAAATCACAAATTGGAGTAATCAAGGGTAGCTGGAAGGTAACTATCTATGTCGTTTTGTCTTGATGTCACATATATAGGTCATACTTATATTCAGAATTGGTAGTGTGTACCTATAGGGTCTAAAAGGTTGGGTAAGCAGGTAGGTAGTATGTTTTAATTATTCCTAGACAGACACAGACGTCTATAGAGGTAGGCAAAAACCGTAGCCTATGGACACCTGCGACTACAGAAGAATCACTAGCGCGTTGCCAATCTTTTATTGACTTGAGAATTCGGTGTCATATTGGCGCAATAGACATGCATTATCTACGTTCATAAACCTAACAACGTAGAAAAGCTACAGCCTGTATATGATAAGATTTTTTGTGAAAAATTCACTCGGAACGTACATGTTTACCCAACATAATCGGCATTATTCATAAGATAACAAGTATTTGTCTTCGCCAGTTGTCACGGCATTGTCCGAAGAAGCGTTTTGCGAAACCTTTACTCAAGCGAGCTTACACGATGGTCACGGAATCGCAGGCCTACGAAGGAATAGATAGGGCGGACTATTGTGACAGCTAATAGGTATATGAGTGGGTACCCATTTATAAGTTAATCACTACCAGAAACATTCACAGATAAGTTAATAAGTACCAGAAACACTGGGAAACTCAAAATAACTTTTGACAGACTAGTAAAGGCGAAAGTCGTTCTTGGGAAATTTTATAAAATTCCAAGACACATTACTAAACTTATACGGATTCTAAATTTGAAGCTGTCGTGAAACAAACACTTATGTCAAACACTTATTTCACTGACGTGTTCGTTGGGAAATTCTATAAATTCTTTCTACACACATGATTATTTATATATGTATGTGTATACTTATAAATATATATATATTTTTTAAGGTTTAGGACAAAATATTTATGTGTTATATGACTAGTATTGTAGCATTGTAATTCTGTAGTATTATGATACTGTTATTTTATATACATTGTACATTTTTTTGGTAAAATTACACCTAGCCGAGTTTCTTATGCCGGTTCTTCTCGGGGCAGAGGTTTATTTTATGAACCGGTGGTAGTTCTTAGACATACATAAGTGCCTAAAATTGAAGGATAAATAATTTTATTTCATATCATTTCATTCGATAAACGTTTAAGGAGTGGAATGGAAAATATCGCCGCCAGAACTATATAATTCTGTGAGAAATGTTGGCGCCAAACGGCCGATGGCAAAGACTATCTATCGCACAATACGGGTATTGAGAATATAGTGATTTGAAAAGGTGTTATCGATATTATTATTATTACCTATCGATGTCGATTGTGAGTGAGCGCTTAATAGAATTTTTGTCGATATGATGAAACAGAGTTCATAAACCACGCTAATTGCATTTTTTTCAATAATTGCATATACTTAATACGACAAACCGAAAATAAAAAATCAAGTGACCACAGCTAGGGTGACAATGAAAGGCCCCTTAAAATTAATTTAACTAGGATAACATTAGTTAATGCCAGACATGATCTTCACAGTGGGTGATAAGGATAACAAACAGTAGCGTAATAAAGAGAGGCATGTGTCCAGTTAGTTTAATACGTTTCTTTTTTTCTCGTTAACCTTATTTTCTCCCAGTCAAAAAAAGTTTCATCACATTTCAATATTACCTACATCGTTTTTTAACCCTACAATGCACTCAGTTCCGCATATGGTACACCGTACTGTTGTTTGTATATCAAAGTGGCGCTCTTATCTACATTTTACGGTTTTTATACTAGACGTTCTATATTTGAATATGATGTTTTTATATGACTTGTCATCTCAGTAATCAAAACAAAAAATACAATATTTATCGCTACTCGACGAGCTCTAAGCAACGACAGCCGATTTTTTCACGCCCCCCCTTTAGCTAAACTTAAAACATTTATAAATATACATTTTGGTAATTTGTACCTACTTATGGCTTTGGGTCAACAAGATATTGTGAAAATTTGAAGACTGTAGCTCCAACCGTTTGACTGTAAAACCTGTGATAGACGACGGACAGATGGACACGTGGGTGACAGCAATACGGCTCCGTTTGGGCCATTCGGGTACGGAACCCTAAATATAAACTGTGACCTCGCGCCAGCCAGTTCTCGATATTACTGGCGGCCCATCTTCAAAGGCAGATAATATTTAACAAAATAATTGGATTCGTGAAAAGGAATATCTATATGTATATATTTTATTTTTAACCATAAAAATAAACTGTTCTAAGAATCAAGATGTTAACTACATAACATGTTAATCACTCACTATCGCCATTTACTTTACTTGGATATTACTTAGTCTATTCGTATAAATAGAGTCACGTCTACGAGATTCATTAGTATTGTCTTAATCCTTAACTTATCTCTTAATCTGACCAGCTTAAGTTTAAAGTTGATTATGTCAATAGGGAAAGTGGTTAGCAGCAATGGGTCAAGACTTGAAGCCACTCGGCTAGCCAGCGATGCGAAGTATAGTTATGTATGGCGACATACGTACCAGCATAAAAGAAAAGCTTTTGATGTTTTATGTATGTATATGGGTAATTTATGATAAATGAATAAAATCGTGAACTTTTTATACGTGCAATTGATAAACATGGAGCATGGATCGATGATGAATCGCTACATTACACTGCAATGTAGGTAGTTACAGCTTACGCCGCAGGTAGCCGGTTGGCCAATAAAGGTTAAAAGGTGATGTACAGTTAGTTACCTATCAATAAAAAATCCCTTATGTTACGAACCGCAAGAAAATAATAAATTAAAAAGAAACATTATTTAATTTCAAAATTAAATTATTTATGTTCAAATGTTCAAATCCTGCTCGATGCCTACATTTTTTAAATTTTCCTTTATTCTAAATTTACGGAATTATGTATCTAAATCGATAATATTGTGTGACGATGTAGAATCTTCAGTGAGCGTGTAAGACTCATATTTACTAGTATTTGAAAAATCGTTATTCGATAGTGCGTGGCGATAGTACACCAAAGAACATTGAAGCCAAAAATTTGCATTAATTAGGACATTCAACCTTCTGTTATCTATCTTAGTTTAATCTATTGGTCTAAACTACGACCAACCCTATACGCATGAAGATTTACTTCGAAGTCAAAATGTAGGCTCCAGTGTAGTTTATTTTTGAGAACAGGGCTGAAGACACATTTACTAACTACTATGGTTATGGACTTCGTTTTCCGCACTTAGTCCACATGGACAATGGTCCCACTCACATGAGTGGGACCATTGTGCGTGGCTGAATGTCAGCTAGGGATCTAGCCAGCCTAACTCCAACCAGGAGCGCAGAATCCTCCTGTTGTCGCCACAGGAGTGACCTCCGAGCGTTGAGTATTAAGTCAGTCCGTTGTGCAGCTACACCTTCGCGTTCCAGGATGACATGGGGGCTGTTTCATCGGCCGACAGGCATCCCCTGCATAGGGGGCTGTCGGTCGTACCTAGGAAGTATAAATGTTTGTTGAGTGGGCAATGTCCAGTGATACGCTGATACGTTGCGACGCTCTGTTGAGAGAGATCAGTGGCCTAGTAAAGCATCCATCCGGGTATGGTACTGTTTCCCGGGACTATCTGCATGTACTGGTATTTGTCCATTGATCAGCATGTTGCTTTGATGTTCTGAGACGTAGCGATGACCTCAGCTGGTTAAAAAGTAGTGGAAGTATTGGACTAGAGCCAACCGTAGGTCGACTAGATCGTCTTCTAGCCAGCTCGTCCGCTACGTCGTTTCCCTTTTATTCATTGTAGGGTGACAGTGTTTGTCCTCCCTATCACCTCCAGTGCTAGGTGGCACTCCAGTATGAGCCCAAACTGGATGAGGTTGCTGTCGAGGGCCTGTAGTACTGCAGCGCTGTCGGACACTATGCGTATCTTTTGGTGATTGATACTCCGCCTAGCTATTGTCTAGGCAGCCTGTGTGATGGCGATACATTCACATTGGTATATGGAACTATGTTCGCCTAAGGCTATTGATAAGTTAATGTTTATCTCGGGTGAATGCACCTTTTGAGCCTTTTAGTTAATCAAAATCAGCATTAAACCTATTAAAAATAAATGGATTAAGGAAAAACATGTCTCAGGTGACAGCCGTGCTGGAATTTAAAACAAGAAAACATCCACGGTCAAGATTTTGAGCGATGCCTCAATAGAGCAATGGTTTCAGAATAATGTCAAACTCGTTATCCACTCTAAGCGATTATTGTTCTAAAAGATGAATTACGGATGAGACGACAGAAATTATAGCGTTTACTGCATATTATACGAACGCCCGCGGCACGATGACCCGGACATGAAAATCACGAAGCATGTCAACGCAATTCCACGACTTGTTTACGTACTTTTAACAATAAAATTCCTTTTTCGGATATTTATTTACCTTTTTAATTAAACCACAAATAAGTCGTAGAGCGTAATTAATTGCCTTTGGTTATTTATTGCTTCATTTCAAAAGGAATTTATGACGACTCTTTCCAATGGGGATTCGTGGCACAATCAAAGGAATTATATATATTTTTTGTTTATTAATATACTGAAACTTTGTTTCCTAAACTGAAGTATTATATTTAGTTATAAGATTAGACACTTTATTGCTTTGCGTTAATATTACGAACAATGGTTATCCACTAAAACCGTTAAATATCCACGATATTTATACCAAAAAAATTTTTAATGAGTTTACCCATCATTTTACCTTCATCGAAGGCCTTACTTATATGTGCATAAAATTAATTGATTATTCCATTGTGAACGGGCAATCAATTATGAATCTCTTTTTTTTGATGATCGTACATTCCATAGATAGCTAAATAGGGACACCTGTAACCATAATTTGATTTAATAGTATGCAAATTGCCTTACAACATATTTAGAAGTCGAAATAAATATAGTTAACAGCTGATCATTTATACATATAGTAGCGTTGTTTTGATCTATCTACTGGTATGTGAGTGAGGTGATGCGTTGATGTGTTACTTTAAATTTTAGTTCTAGATATCATAGTTTAATATAGGTTCAGTAAACAGCTATGTCCATGACAAGCCTTTATGGATATTGTGAGTGGGTGAAGGAATAGTCACTAACTTTATTAGTCAGCCCTTCTTGCGAACATATGTATAAGGCGTTGCCTCCGAGGCAACGGAAACGATGTAAACAATGTGGCAATGCCTACGTACAGAGCGTCACAGGGTTTGCAAATAACGATAGTGGATCAAAATAAACTTAGTCAGAAAAGTAGTTTTAGTTGCGCATCTCTGTATACCGCAATGAATCCTCATGTCAATAAATTGATTCTTCTGGACTCTCAAGCGTCCATATGCTACGATATCTGCTTACAATAGGGCAGACCATAAGCTTGTTTGCCCACCGTCGTTATATAAAAACAAAGCCACATAGAAACCTGCAGTTAGTTGTGTGTAGCTAACTGCTGATCGTACGCATGAAAATGAAACAATCTTGAGGTGGTCACCTATTCTGCCATTGTTTGTGAATTTAATTGGTATAAAAGTGAAAAAAAAAATTCTGTTACAAATAGCTTTATTTCAATGCCATTTTTTTCTTTCAGCGACTGTACCTATTCTATCTGTTCAACTAAATATGAAAAATCAGGAAGCTGACGTTACCAATTAACCCACTATTTTGTAACACTCAGATATTGTCTAGAAATACAGAACAAAGAATTCATGACTTGTTTAAAAGTAGGAATATTCGCCCACGTACTAAGCGTAATTTTTAACCGTCTACAAAAAAGGAGGATCCCTGTATTACTTACTACGTAGGTATGTATGGATGGATGGATGTCATTTTCGTCATAGGTTCCCCGTGGAACCTCGAAGATGACACTCATATCGATTTTTAAGAAAAAGAAATGTCCGCCATCTTGGATTTGAAAATGGATGTCATTTTCGTAATCGACACCCCGAGGCACCACAAAGATGACACATCGATTTTTAAGAAAATAAATGTCGGCCATCTTAGATTTGAAAATGGATGTCATTTTCGTAATCGGCACCCCGAGGAACCACAAAGATGACACTCATATCGATTTTTAAGAAAAATAAATGTCCGCCATCTTCGATTTGATAACGTATGTCATTTTCGTAATCGGCACCCCAAGAAACCACAAAAATGACACATATCGATTTTTAAGAAAATAAATGTCGGCCATCTTGGATTTGAAAATGGATGTCATTTTCGTAATCGGCACCCCGAGGAACCACAAAGATGACACCCATATCGATTTTTAAGAAAAATAAATGTCCACCATCTTTGATTTGAAAATGCATGTTATTTTCGTAATCGGCACCCCGGTAAACCTCATATATGACACCAATATCGATTTGTAAGAAAATTAAATGTCCGCCTTCTTTGCTTTGAAAATGAATGCCATTTTCGTAATCGGCACCCCGAGGAACCTCGAAGATGACACCCATATCGATTTTTAAGAAAAGTGAAGAAGTGCTACCCGCACAAATTTGAAACTCCTTTCACCCCTTTAGGGGAGTAATTTCGAAAAACGCTGAAACAAGTTTTCTTGTATTTAAACAGAGAGTCTGTATACGAAGTTTTAAGTCTCTCACATCAAAAAACATTTGCTCCCCGTAAAAACTTGGAATCTCCTTTTCACCCCTTTAGGGGAGCAATTTCGAAAAACGCTAAAATAAGTTTTTTTTGTATTTAAATAGAGAGTCTATATACAACGTTTTAAATTTGTCACTACAAAGAAGATTTCCCGTACAAACTTGGAGCCCCCTTTCACCCCTTTAGGGGAGCAATTTGGAAAAAAGCTGAAACGTGTTTCGTCGTATTTAAACAGTCTATTTACTGAGTTTCAAATCTCTCACTTCAAAAATATTTGCTCGCCGTAGAAACTGAACTCCCTTTTCACCCCTTTATGGGAGCAAGTTTCGAAAAACGCTGAAATATTTTTTTGTTGTATTTAAACAGAGTCTATTTACGAAGTTTCAAATCTCTAACTTCAAAAAAGATTTGCTCCCCGTACAATCTTTGAACCCCTTTTCACCCTTTTAGGGGAGCAATTTAGAAAAAACGCTGAAATACGCCATTAATGTTAAACAGAGTGTCTACAGACAAAGTTTCAAATCACTTTAATAAATACGTGTTGTCATACAAACTTTCATCCCGTAGGGGGCTTAGGGGGTGAATTTCGAAAAATCCTTTCGTAGCCTGCGTTACAAATGTAATCGACTGTGTAAAAATCAACTCTCTGTCTCTACACATCATAAATAGTCTGAGTACTATGTTTAGTAAATAAGCAATATTTGAGTTCATTCTGACTTATGTTTAATTTACAAATTTTGTACCTATGAAAAACTTACAACAGATTTTTTTATATTATTTTTCCCGTTTTCAGTATACGTTAAATTACCAAATAGGTATCGCGTTTTTACGGAAAAAACAAAAATCATGCAGGTAAGGGTTAATTTTAGCGATATGGGGCTAACACATGAGTATGACTTGATTAGGATTACCTAAGTGTATATTATTGACTATGTAAATTAGGTAAGTTCAAATAACTATGTCCCAAACTACTTGACATTTAATAATGCCTAAACATTAGTCATATGCTAGAGTTAGTATGAGCAAGGTCAGTGCGCCTAGTACATAACGTAGGTACTTACTTAATGCATAAATGTATTTCTCTAAATAAAATGTATTTCTTGCTAATCTACGAGATGAAAACGACTATCTTTTGCTTCTTAACTTTATTCGTGCTATATATATAAGTAGGTAATTACTAAGTCATCTGTTTTATTTTGTTGATTAAGTAAAACCAATAAATTGGTAGGCGAGAAAACTGTTGGTCATAAGAACCATATAACAAGTAATAACAAAGACCTCGTCATGTTTATTACCAATTGGCAACTGTTTATCATAATAAGTATACACGTACTGATGTTGAGTTGGGTGGTTCCCTCAATGAATATTTATCGGACAGCATCCGTGATGTCCATACGAGTCGTGAACAATGGAGAGAAGTGGATGATTGTATCAGCAGATATATGCGATGGCTGGTGTGATTTATGATCGATGCTGGGAATCTGAAAATGATTAGCGATGATGAGACTAACTACGGACATCGCGGTTAGCCTGTCAAGTTGTGATAACGATGTAATTAAGGTAAATGCCTCTGCCACATTCATCTCTTTACCTGGGGCATGCAACAACAACATAGGTATACCTGCTGAATATTATTATTAGTAGGTATTTAATGTAATGAATACATACATTCATACTATTTTGAGACATATTTCCAAGTGAGTTTCATCCATTGTTCTCTTATTAGATGTACCTAATTAATATTTACAAAAATTAAACCGACTCCAAAAAAACACAAACAACTAAAAAACAATTGTCTAACTCAATATGAGATTACGCTTCTTATTGAATAATGTATGTAGACGTACCTATTGTAATTTTTGAAATCGGTTCCACCCAAAAAACTGCCTAAACTTGACGAAATGGCACCGGCTCATGATGGCTTCATTAGTTCCCGTTCACCAAATGCCAGTTTCTGAATGCAAATGCTTGATTTATTATAGGAAATACTAAAATCGCTATATGTTTCCCTTGAATTTTTGAAGAGTTCACTCAATTCGTCATGAATCCCAACATCAGAAATAGATTCTAGTAACAACGGGACCAACCTTGAAGCATATGATTTTAAACAAAGCTTTTTTTTTCCAAATCGGTACAACCGAATTGAGAACCTTCTCCTTTTTTTTTAAGTTGGTTAAAAATGCAGTTTGGCGAAGATTTGAATATGTTAATATTTGTTTTTGATCAATTTGATCAATAAAAAAAACATGAGATGAAAGCTTACTAGGGACAACGAAAAAATTTTAGCGATACCTCACACATCAAAGAGCCTTAATCACATGCATCAGCGATTTGCGAGCGATGTGCCAGCGACCGCCGCGACCACGCTGCGTGACACTAAGCAACCGCGGCCAGCCCGATTACTGATCGCATCACAAAATCGCTAATCGCTAGTGTGATAAGCTCCTAAATCGGTTATATGGGCATTTCTAGTCCGGTTAATCAAACTAACCCAGAATCATAAACTCTGAAAGGATCATACCACCTTTTTGGTACTAATCGTACCAAAAGAATTATAATAACCTACTTAAACTTAAAACTACTTAATTGTACTAGTCGACTAGTCACACAGAATTAACATATAGATATTAATAGATAGTCATAGATCCACAGCATCCTGTTGTAAGTCGCATACCTTATAAAGAGTTATAATATAAGCACCTTCGTTTTTAATTTAGTCGGCTTAATAAGCCATTCTCATTTAGTATTCAAAACTTGATCACCGATATGATAACGTCCATTCCTAACTTGGATTTTGTTCTTCATTTATTAAATAGGTATGTGCCGCGCCCGGACACCGTCGTAAAAAAACTTTCAACGATATAATTCCGCGGAAGTATTTACTCAAGAGGAAGTCAGTAGTCGTTGAACTCTAAATAATGTGGTGAGTATGACGTCATAATTCCCTCAATTAAAAAAGTCCCTCAAGTACTTAGATGTCTAGTTTTTATTTAGTTTGCTCGTGTTTATTTTCGAGGCAAAAGTCACCTTTTATTGTTTTTGTCTTGTAATTGTTGAAACAAATGTGGGCTTTTATGGCTATGAGTGGGCCAAATTCTATGACTATTATATAAATATAACCTGCTATATGGGTAAACGTGAGATTTTTTGTACTTATTTATCACAAAACTGGCATATCTAGGTACTCAAGAACAGGAAAACTAATAGGTATGTGTCGAGTTTCAAAAATATTTTTTTCCGTTTGTATTACTCACGGAAATATGGAACTCGTTGAACGAGTAACGAGTCTCGTGCAACTCTATGTTAGGTCCAAAGACGTAGAGTTCTATTGGTGTATGATTGTTTTATCGTATAAATCATTCTTCGTCGTGCGAGATGGCTCTTTTGTCAGAAAATGGTGGGCATTATTTTGACCGAGTGAAACGAAGGTTTCGTGAGCAGGTTCGATAGTTATATAGAATTTTTTTATCGAGACGGTTTTTGGAAATTTCCAAAAACATTTTTTTTATCAATGATTTTATAAGTTTCTGCGGGCGTATTTCGGTTTGTTCTCCTCTACAGGTCGCATTTCTCAACCGATTCTCGTGAAATTTTGTGAGCAGGTTGGATAAATATACAGATTTTTTTTTGTCGAATTAGTTTTTGGAAATTAAAGAAAAATATATTTGTTCAACGGTTTGTTCTCCTCTACAGGTCGCATTTCGTAAACGATTCTCGTGAAATTTTGTGAGCAGGTCCGGTAATTATATAGAATTTTTTTGTCGAGTCTGTTTTTGGAAATTTTCTAAAACAATTTTTTATTTCAAAGATTTTGTAAGTTTCTGCGTCCGAATTTCGGTTTGTTCTCCTCTACAGGTCGCATTTTTCAACCGTTTCCCGTTAAATTTTGTTAGCAGGTTCGATATTCATAATTGATCTTTTTTATAATGTCAGATTTTGGAAATGATAAAAAAAACTCACTCATGAGGTTTAGAGCTCATAGAGCCACTAGTAAATAGTTTTATGACTTTAAATGTACGTGGCGTGGCGTAGACATTTTACTGAATGGGACCGTCCCATGGTGTAAGAAAACAAGGTCTGAAAATCCGGATCGTGACACGACCATACGTCACTGTCGACGACACACTCACACTTACGTCCGCATACGATTGATTGGCTGATGCTGGCTGATGACATACGGTCGTGTCACCCACACTACTAACCGATGTACCGGATTGCCATACCTGCCTGGCGCATTATATTATTGTATCACGGGCCGTCCGGACTAGTCCGGACCAAATACTACAATGTTTACTAAAGGTCCGGACCCTGTTCGCTCTATAATTCCTGAGAACCGCTATAGTTGCTAGAAATTATTACAATTGTAAGTATATTTCAATGAAGCGGCGCGGATAATAAATATTTTATAATTTGATTTGTTCTGATAATAAATAAATAAAATATGTTTAAAAGTGTAGGTAAGTATATTCATATATTTATTTCGGGGATCCCGGAACCGGTTCTAACAAATTCGGTATAATTTGCTGTGTGGGTTTGATACCTATGTGACTGTGTAATCTGCAATACGTTATTTATAATGTTTTTTATATATAAAGTTTTGGAGGTGAACATTCGATTTAACTAGGTTTCGTTTTCTCCTGAAAAAACTGTTGTGTCCAAAAGGACAGTCTATGTCATAAATATATGTACGTTCCCAAAGCGGCACCTTTGTAAGGTCATATTTGCATATTTTATCCTATTTTTAGTTAAAGGTCACGTTATTCGCAGGTTGCACGAAAGGTTACATTTTAAGTTATCTACTTTTTAGGCGTAAAAGGAAACAAATAATTATAGTTGTGTAATAAAACTATATGCTTTATTATTTTCCGTCAATTAAATAATAATGGTAGTTATTTTTTACCTATTGTTATTCAATTTGCACTAATGCTATATGGCTAATTAACAAGTCGACAAAATATTCACATAAATAGATTGTTTACCTAAAGCATCTCACTATAATCTAACAAGTCTGTCTTACTGCCACTTCCTGACCAAAATAAATGGCATAAAATTACCTATTTGTAAAATCTGGAAAAAAGGTTTCATCCATAAACGTTTCATAGAATGTATGTATATTTTAAGAAAGTTTTTTATTCTCCAGAAACCGTTAACTTTTTAGGCACAGTAGATTGTATTACAAGGGAGCAAAATGCAATATTCCATCGAGGGCTAGCGTGTTAAACCCCGAACGACGCGAAGGATTCCAGAAAATAATGCCGAGAGTAACGTGGGATTCTAACATGGAATACTGAGCATTCGTGAGGGATTCAAACCGCCACGCCCGAGTTAGTTATCTCACTCACTCACTCTTCTTTTCACTTCTCCTATGAGAAAAACTATTCCTCCAAACAAGTAATAAAAAAACAAAACTTAATTGATCATCAATCCAATTATTTTACAAACCAAAATTTATGTGAAATAAACAAAAAGTTATAAGATACATATGACATAGTACTCGTATACCTATATCGATTGTTGTGGGAGCAAAACTCATTTTTGCTCCCTGTCAGCAGGGCAGAAATGAAACATTTCAAAAAAATATTAAGAGAAAGCAAGAACGACTTTTGCTCCCTTTAAACAGGCTAGGAACGCTTTTTTTGAATAGGAAGAGTGAAAAAGTCATTGTGTAGAACCCATTAGGTCTACCAAAAAAGTAGGTTAGGTCAGAGATGCGACTCTCAGTGAAATAGTTATTTGTGCAAAAAGAGAACAAAGTTGTTTTTTGCTGCAAGTGCTGATTTTGATTTCCGAATAAGCGAAAGATTCTAAAATTGATTCAAAGTTAGAATCTTGGCGTAAGGATGAATCAATAGCACCAGATGAAATTAACTTAATTGATAATGTATGATTAATGCTTTTGCGATGTAAAGGCGATCGTGCTAGCTAGGTAGAAGAGGACGAAACATTAATTACTTAGGATGGAACCTTGGAAGTTACTTTACAATTTAAATATCACAATAAATCCGTGTTCAGATCTTCTTATTAAACCTAAACAATATTTATTAATTTACAGTGTCTTACATGTGGTCAGCTTGGTACTTACACGGCTTGAGTAAGCCGACTTAAATAAAATATTTTAGGTGTTAATTTATCTCCTTCCGTAACCTGGAACAAGATGAAAAACGGATTAGTACATCAAATATATTTTACATTTAAAATCCTAATCCTAATAATATTATAAAATCCAGATGTATGCGATCCGCTTAATCTTAAAAACTACTGAACTGATTTCTATGAAACTTCCCCGCATTGTAGCTTACACATCTTGGGGGTTAAAAGATTAAAGAAGAAACTTGTAAATTCCATAATAGACTAAGCATTACAATGGAAGAAAACAGTTTTCAGTTTGTATTGGGATTTTTCACTGTGAAAAGGGGGTTGAACGTCTGTTTTGGGAAAAAACTTTTTAAAAGGAGATACTTGAAACTTCGTTTGTAGACTTAGCAATTTCATCATTTTTGAAATTTCTCCAAAGTTGAATGTTTGTATGGAAAACATGTCATATTTCGCCGGGAGACGACGGTTTAAAATGGGATATATCTAACTGCACAGCAAGAAACTTATCAGCAGGCAATATTATTTTGCAGAGAAAAAACCAAATACTTTAGCGAAACTACTAATAGAAGAAAGAATACTTAATTTGAATATACTCATCAATATTAATATCAAATATGCGTCTGAAATGTTCAGTCAAAAACTTAAAATTAGGTAGTTTTTCTTTTCTACACAATAGTTAGGTACGACTACGAGCGAATCGAGCGGGTGTAAGTACCTATTCGACCCTACAACGGCTACAACACGCGAGCCGAACGAGCGAAGCGAGCGTGCCGCGGCAGTGGCCGGCTATATAGGTTTTTGTCGCTAATAGGATAATTATTTGATATCCATTTTTAAAAAATGTTTTAATTTTTAATGAATTTTCTAATAAATAGCGTTGCGTCGCGACCTTATTTTTAAAATAGCAATATTTTGATGAAATTATTTTGCTGTGCAAGTAATTTTTTTCGGTTAGAATTGGTACCTTTTTATACAAAAGGAAGAATCTTTGATGTGCTTATAAATTGATACATATTAAATTTATTTTTACTTATTGAGAGTGAGGCAATAAATTTGACTCATAAGTCAAATTAGCGACTTTTAACAACGTCAAAAATATTCGATATGAAATTTGTTGGGAAATATGACTAATGATGTCATAATTTTCTATAGCCATACTGCGGTATTGTATAGTTAAAAGCAGACAGGACTTTATCAGTTTTTCACCTCAATGTTTATTCCATCACAATGGAATCGGTGTAAACTATCGTCAACGTACATAGGCATCTACTGTAATTGTTGACTTAAATCTCACTCTTCCTGGCTGTGCCACAAAAACTTAATATGGATCAACTTTACACTTACTTTACTTTTAACTTTACTTTTAAATAATAATTACTAACCTCCTTTAGTGGGGAATCCGGCAGAGGCATGCGCACTAGCCGAGCTGCTTGCAAAGCTGCCGGCCTGGCTATAAGCACCACTAGTAGCTCCAGCGAGACTTTTAGCAGAAGCAACCGCGCCACTGTTACCCAGCGCGAAATTTCCTCCATATGGACTGCCACCAATATTCCCATTGCCACCACAGCCACCACCGCATCCACTATGAGGACTTCCTTGGTGACTTCCAGTGTTAAATGCATCAGCAGCAGCTCCGGCAACAGCATGAGCGCCAGCGCCTGCATGCGATCCACTTCCACCTCCATTCAGGGAAGAGGGAGATTGATTGCCACTTCCATCAAGTACACTGGGATGAGCTCCGGCATTATGCAGATTTCCGTTATTGCCATAACTACCAGCTTGTGGGCCGTTTTGAGAACCACCGCTTGGCTTACTTCGGAGCTTGCCATCATCATAAGGTTTTAGAAGTCCTGGTGGACCGCCGAATCCTCCTGAGTATGCGATGGCATTTGCACTGGCTGATGCACTGGCACCGGCAGCAGCTCCGGCTAAACCCTTATTCGAGTTACCAGGGCCATAAGAAGGGGACGATTGGCCTGGTTGAGATCCGCAATTCCCAGATGTGCATGTAGGTTTGTTGTAGTAATTGGAAGTGGGAGATGCTGGAGCTACTCCATGTGTTGTGGATGGGAATGCGCTTGTGCTAGGATGTGTAGGGTGACTAGTAGGATGTTGACCTGTCGGGTATGCTGGTTTAGCGGGCAGTGAGTAATCGTTGGGCTTTAAAATTCCGGTTGGGCCTCCAAAGCCGCCGGTATAAGTAGGTAGTTTCTCTTCAGAAGAGGGGTATGTGCCGCTACCTGGTTTAG
This sequence comes from Epiblema foenella, assembly GCA_963556455.1. Lineage (NCBI taxonomy): Eukaryota > Metazoa > Arthropoda > Insecta > Lepidoptera > Tortricidae > Epiblema > Epiblema foenella. The sequence continues at coordinate 16,711,842 of OY747102.1, forward strand.
AAGTAACCAAAGATCCCGCTGCGGCATTAGCGCCAGCAGCTGCTCCGTAGGAGCCAGAGTTAGAAGGCGAAATAAACGGAGGAGTATATATTATACTTGGTTTGGAGTTCGAACCCGGGTTAGGTTGAGCTGAAGGTACTCCGCCACAATTAAAAGTTCCACAGCTTGTAGGGGCAGTTGCGGCTGCTGATGAGATTGAGGGTGATGTTCCTTGCAAGTAACTGGGGAATTTTGACCCTGGGTAGGTACTGGCTCCAGTAGAACTCGGTGCTGAGGAAGAGTAAGTGGCGCAATTTCCATTAGCGCAGTTGCTACCAGGAGCTGTTGGTGTAGGTGAATAGCCAGGAGCTTTGACATCTGGGTAGGATCCCGCTGTATTGGGGACAGATGAAGGATAACTGCCACAATTGCCGTTGGCACAGTTGCCAGTAGGTACTGTTGGTAGAGGAGAATAGCCTGGAGCTTTAGAACCTGGATAGGTCCCCACAGTACTGGGAGCGGACGCAGAATAACTGCCGCAATTTCCATTAGCACAGTTGGCACTAGGAACTGCTGAGGTAGCCGAATATTCGGGAGCTTTGGACCCGGCATAAGATCCCGCAGAAGGAGCTGATGAAGGATAACTGCCACAATTACCGTTGGCACAGTTGCTACCAGATGTCGTCATAGGTGAATAACCTGGGGTTTTGGGTCCTGGATACGATCCCGCAGTACTAGGAGCGGATGAAGGATAACTGCCGCAATTTCCATTGGCACAGTTGGCACTCGGCGCTGATGACGTCGGTGAATAGCCAGGAGCTTTGGAACCTGCGTAAGATCCCGCTGACGCAGAGGCCGTTGTGGGATTGCCACAATTTCCATTGGCACAATTGGTATTAGGAGCTGATGCTGTCGGCGAATAGCCAGGAGCTTTGGATCCAGGGTAAGATCCCGTAGCGCTAGGAGCGGATGAAGGATAACTGCCACAATTGCCGTTAGCACAGTCGCCACTAGGACCAGTTGGAGTAGGTGAATAACCTGAGGCTTTGGAACCAGAGTTAGGTCCTGTTGGAGCAGAAGCGGAAGACGGATAGGTACCGCAATTTCCAGATGCACAGTTTCCAGTTGGACCGGCAGATGTTGGCGAATAGCCAGGGGCAGTGGAACCTGGGTAAGTTCCCGTTGGACTTTGACCAGAAGAGGGGTAATTGCCACAATTACCGGAAGCACAATTTCCGTTGTTGCCATTCAATAAATCCTTTTGTTCCGCAGGGCTGGGGCCCAAGTAATTAGTTGAATAAGAATCACCATTAACATTGTTGTATGTACCGTCTGGATGTTTGCTGTCGCACTTTCCGGAAGAACACTGGCCCTCTTTTCCATTGGTTGAGGGAGTAAGGTAAGTGTTTTGGTTTGGCAAATTATAGTTTAAAGGCAAACGTCCCGTTCCCGGATTGGGGTATTCTTTCGGAGCCGTCAAATATGTAGTGGGTACGTTAGAATTACCCTGTGCTCCACCTTCAGTGTTATCATTGCAATTTGGCGTATTACATTTAGGTTTTAAATTATCGGTACCAGAATTCGTTTGCGGGTATGACGGGTTTGTAGTAGACGGAGACCCACAGTTTCCACTGGAACATCCCGATGGTTGATAGCTAGTGGCTGCTTTGTCGTACTGGGAGCCTTGAGCATTTGAAGTGGTGTGCGATGCCGCCGTTCCTGCAATATTTACGGGGATATCGTTGTTTCCGTCATCGTCTGGTCCATTATTCGAAGCTGTCGTGTCACATTTGCCCGAAGTACATTTAGTCGTGTCGCCGCAGTTAGGTCCTTGACACCCTGAGGGCGTTTGGCCTGAACACGCACCACTAGTGCACGAGGCGCCATTAGGTGAATACGAGCCAGCTATCGCGCCAGCAGCTGCTATGGCTCCTGCATTTGCTCCGCTAAATGCTGGGATGCCGGTTCCTGGATGACTCAAGCCACCTATGCTCTTTTGACAGTCACCAGTACCGCATCCCGCGCCACCCGGTCCAAATGAACCACTACCGCTGTAGCTGAATGAACTTGAACTGGCACTCGAGGAAGCGAAGTTGTTGGAGGCGGATTTGGAGAAACTGCCAGAAAACCCGGCACCAGCGGGGATGCTGCCTGCGCCGCTAAAGGCGCCGGCAAGCGCTGTTGCGTCGGCTAAAATAAGAAATTAATCACGTTGTTAGTTAACTACTTAATGATTTTAGAAACAACAAATTGTGGATAGAGCTGCATTATTAAATCTACTGTTGAGTCCAAAAATATGTGTATGGACAAAATGATCGAAACTATGTGAACTCGACTTTATTCTAAGGGCATAATAAATAAGAAGGTAAAGTACATGTATGTACCTAAAATTATTTGTTACGGATCTTGTCCAGTTAATCAAATTAGGAGAATCCAGTCTAAAATAATCTCGCTATATTAAAATGTACAGCTTAATAATTCTTATTTAATTGACAGATCTCAATTAAGATTAAAATCTAAGAATAAACTGTAACGTAACACTACTAAGCACTCACCTTTGGCCCCTGCGCCGCCCTTAATGCCGTAACTATTATAAGGACTAGCAGCCGCTAGACCCGCAAGGGTCAACACTAAGGCACATTTGAGCTCCATCTCCGTGAAGCCTCGCGGTAACAATGTAGCACGTCTACGAGTGCCTGCCTTTATAAAGTGATACACAAATAGCGAGTCGTTTATTATATATAGCAAAAAACCAGTCGGCGTTTACCGCGAATCAAAATGTTCACTTCGTGTTTGTTTCCCGCATTCATTAGAGGCGCTTCGTATAGTGCATGGTAATTGGGTGCTAAGGTACTCCATTCAAAATATTTATGACGTAAGTAACGTCCTTAACTTACGCAGATTGTAATATGAACTTGGTATCATGCATGGGCGTCTTCAGGACAAGTAAGTAGGTAAGTTAGATCCTCGTATCCGTTACTGTTTTTATATCCTACTTGATGTTAGCAGGAAAATACACTCATGTTGGAGACTATTTCGTGATAGTTTATTGTAAATAAGATGGCTTCAACAAAAAATAGGAACCTGCTCCCTCCTCCTGCTCTGCTGGTAAAAACGTGGGAAATCAGTGACTTTATTACCATACACTCCATACAGGATGCTATTTATTGTAAGTTGGTATTACCTATAGGTATATGTTAGGTACCTACCGTCTAATGTTAAATATAAATAGGCGATGTAGATGGTAGTGGATAATCATCATACGTTAATAATTAATTTCTGACAATAAATTTATCTTTATTTATTAGCGTTCCGTAGCAAAAATGGCGAAAACGGAACCCTTATGCTTAGTTTCGTCATGTCTGTCCGTCCGTAGGCACGTCATAGCACTACAATTATGAAATTTGGTAGGTGTATTCTATGAACCGCTTTGTATGGGAGAGCATTTAATTTTTTTTTTATTTTACACCATTTTTATGTAGCGGTTCATAGAATACACCTTCCTACCAAATTACAACCCCCAGTTACGTGTACGGGCACTAGACTATGGAGTTCCATACTCTAGTCTCCATATATGTAACTGGGGGTTGACATTTTTTTTCCAATGCTCATAGGCTTGTGGAGTATCTTTATAAAAAATATTCTATTTAAGTCAACCGTTGGTAAGATATTAGCTGTCAAGGTCGTAAAAAGTATATCCCCGCCCCTTCTCTAATTTCCCAAAGTATGACGTTTAAAATTCTGAAAAAAATTGAGGTGGTGAACATTAATAAATACGTTCAACTATTTTTGGTTTGAAAACGAAAGGTTTAACGGTTTTAGGAAACGAAAAAGTGTCTTATCCAAACGAAAGGGCGAAAGTGCCGTGAGTTTCCTACGAAGATACGACCTTTTTGATTCAAAGTATTGGATAGTGGTTTTCAATATGGACTAGTATAGAGGTGTCCCCCTGTGTTGTAACTCGGCGATCACTGATAAGGGGCCGCACGGTCCGGTGTCATAGACACACACTCACGGACCCGGATGACGTAATCACAGCTCTCCTACCGCGCATTCCTATCGCTTTATTGGGTCCGGCCTATAAAGCCACAGTCAGGTTATAAAAAAAGACTTAGAGGTGTCGGTACGGAATTCTTTATTGTGCGTGATCCGACACGCACTTGGCCGGTTTATTTAATATAACTCTCATGAAAGCTCGCAGTGTCATCTTCTACATGCTTTTAAGTAAAATTTTCTAGTCTTATACTGAGCTTAAGCTCTTTATTTTGGAAGCGGTCTAATCAGACTAACCGCAGCATTGATTAGGTACCTATATAGCCACGTCATTGGCATATATTACAGACAAACAATCGATCCTTCCCACAACACCCATATGTGTAAGAATGTAAAATTAAACAGATATGACATCAACGCGAAGACATCTGGACCTTTATCACCTTTACAATGACAATGGGGAAAACTGAATGACTATAAACATGAATAGCTAGGCTAGATCCGTTGCGACGAGGACAAGTGATAGTGCAGTCACTAAAGTTGATCTGTTTCGTGTGTTAGTCATGTTTCTACTTGAGCTTAAAATATAATCGGCCAGCTGCAAGATATCTTACGTTATTGCTCTCGAATGAGGGATCAAAGTAGTACTTTTCTTCCCTCATTTGAGGGCAACAATTACTCTTTAGCCTTAGAATACCGCATAGGGGATCTGAAAAGCAGTATGTGCCACTCGTTAGCTACATTATTTCCGTCTAGGGCGTAAACACCTGAATCCCTCGCTACGCTAAGATTCTACTTTCGTATCCCTCAATACGTTACGTGTTGTTATTTTTCTTTAAGTTTTCATCTCCTGCTACCCAAAGGTTGTCTGGAAGAGATCGCTCTATAGCGATAAGACCGCCTGTTGTTACCTATTAGTTTTTAAGCTTAATCTTGTGACAATTTCTTTTTGTGGTGCAATAAAGAATATATTATTATTATTATTACGCTCAGGATTCAATATACCGCCTTCGCCGTAAATATATCATTTTACTCCCTTGAAAATAAATACTATCTGCTATTTTGCAATAATTATATACTATACATAGTATACATATAGTTTCTTACTTTAAGTATGTAGCTCGATTTTCCCCATGTATAATGCGTATGTTTGCGTATGGGTCAAGTTTTATAAATCTAAAAAAAAGTCGCCGTGATTGAACCGGTTCGATGAGTAGACATACAAGTGGTCCGTTAATAGCAACTAGGTATTAAATCTCAAAAAACATGCTGTGATAAATTTAATCATTAATACATTTCTAACTTCTTCACAAATACGAATATAATGATATTTTCATGGCTGTTTCCTTCGCGTAATTTTTACATCGCTGGCGCTTGAAACTCCCCTCACTCGTCACGGAGAGCGCGACTGAGGTAGCGATGAGACCGATCGGGTAGCCCAAGGTCACTTTGTATGTTTTGGCTCTATCTAGCATGCTTAGATTTTAAAACATTTAGGTGGTCCAATGAAAGCGTAGGTCCATCGGTCCAATGATAGCAACCTTCCCCTTTGCCCTTCTCCTTGATTCAAACTTATCTTGATATCAAATGGCATCAGAATCGGTAATTGTGAATAAGTAACAAACGGACGGAGAGATAGTTACTTTCGCATTTATAATTAGTAAGGATTCTTGTAAATAAGCCACAAGGAGGTGTCGTCTAATTTTACATTTCTTACCGAGTATTGATAACCTAACTTACCTTGTTTGTAAAAATTAGATCATATCACAAAGATGCCAGTCGGTGTCGGTGTATCCTGGTTTTCGTCAGCCCGCCGCCGCTGTCGGCGCAGTGTCCGTGGCCTTAGCGCGTGACAAAGCGCGGCGCGTCGTCTGTTCGTGAGACCGCAGGCATGCACTGCATCCACACATCCGGGTGACGTACCGCCCACATACTTACCACTAATTCTCCATACATTCCAAACTATATATGTATCATCCATACTTCTATAAATCATGCCATGAACTTGGCATGGACTTAGATGGCAAATCGGATACCGATCTCGTACTTAATAATGTGCACATTTATGGTTCAATCCAGTCAACTTGTCTTGGAAAACGAGCCGCATATTCTTAAATGTTCGAAGCTTACCTAATCACTCAATAATAAAAGGCGTCTTTGAGTTGTCTTCAAACAAAATGCCTATGGCAAGTTATTGTCTCTGACGAATGGGTAATTCAGAGGTCAAGGCTCTACGAACATATTATTTAACTTCGTGCAGGTACGAGTATATTTTAGAGCATTATTCATTGCATTTACGTGCCGTGCATTCTGCGTCTTGATAATAAATTGACCATTTTGATTTTCCTTACTTAGAAATTTGACTTCGAAGAAACACTGCAAGGTTGCACGAGAACGTTACGACTCGATTGCTTATCTATAAAGTCTGTAAGTTGCGAACTCAGCGTTCGTGCAATGTAAGCCACACATTATAATCAATTCCAAGCAGCATCCACATATGCTACTAATAACCGATTCACACTGCCCGATACGATATCGGTATCTCATTACCCGAGACATCGAATGCCGATATATTTTCTACATTTTACTTGGAGTCTTCTCCAATGCCGATATTGAATCCGGCAAACTGAAACTGCTTTTAACTACGCCATTATTATTCTGAATCATTGTACTACAAGGATGTAAAAACTTTTTAGTATTAGTCTTTACCGCTTATTGAATGTAATACGTAACAACGGTTAATGGAATTAAAGCCAATTTCACCAGAATAAGTATGTATTTCATTTAAAAATAGAATATTTCTTCGAAACATTTCAACATGTTTAGCTTACCAATCTTACCATTACAAACAGGTTCAAAGAAAACAAATTAATACACCTACTAAAATATCCTACATAAGTAAAGTTAATTTGTGTACGGAACGCAGTTGAGATAATTCTACGAGTGTAGGTATATAATGGGCGACCTTTGGGAGGTGATGTGTCCAATTTATATGAACTCGTCAGGTTCGCGCGGAGCGTCCAAGTCGCGGTAGTGTATGACAGGGCGGTAGTCCGCGCCGCCGCCCCTTTAACAAGCAACCACATGGTTAGCAATCACTCTACTCTGGCTTACCACAACTCGCACACAATACAACTATCACGGCAAAACAATAACACACTAGGTAAGTACTTTTTTGCAAGGTGTATACGTAAGCTTGAAATATAAAATGGGTGTTCGTGTGTACGAAGTAACAGACTAGTTTTTTTTACTACTGGTACGCCACAAAGAAAATGAAAAATGTTATCATTATCACACAGTAAGTCTAGTTTATAAATATTTCCGCTCAGATTTGATACGTCAAGAAAATAATCTCGGCTTCCCGGCGAGCGTATTGAGCCATTGTTTTATTGAAGACAAGATAAAAACGTGTAAGGGAAAATAGATGTAACACGTATTATAATAATAATTTATTTCAAAAGTTTCTTACAAATGATTGTAATAATAAGTATATTGTACTACAAATGTCTTGATGACTTTATCCACATAATACAAAATGGTATTCTCTGTATATTCATATATGTACTATTTTATATTCATACTTAATTTACAACAAAATTAATAGCACAAGTGTAATGTGAGTCTAAGGTAATATTACACAATCAACTTAAGATGAAGCATCGGAAAAGTATAGACGCTAAACGCCATCTAAGATAGTATTAAAAGAGAAGATTGAGTGACTGACACATAGCCAATTATTTGGCAATTTTAAACCGTTTTATAAAGTCTCGTTTTTATTTCTGATTGTCGTGGGTCATCGATGAAACCGCAATTATTAAATTAATTAAAAACAATCATTTTACGACCCTAGAATAAACTATTGTCGACAACATTGAGTCAAGATGAAATATTAATAGTACTTAACAGTTTATAGATACATTATTATTAAGTCGGAATGATTATTATAAAAATATGAAATACAAAATATAATCTGTCATGGACACGAGTAATTTACTTAAAATATATCTCCACTATCCGGGAAGTCAAGATCGTTGTAGGCAATAATAGGCCGGGAGCGGTCGACATTATCCCTGCAAATTATATTGTTACTCAACATTTCGTTTTTGGAAAACAATATTAAACTGCATCAAAAAAATTAATTAACAGAATAAGCAGTAAAATTGCCATGCAAAACTTCCTGAAGCAGTTGAGTTGTTTTTCCTTTATTTTCGAACATGCGTCAAATTGTCATTTAGCCGCATTGAACTGATGATCGCCATTTACAAAGCAACACCAGAAAATGAGTAGATTACTTAACGTTTCCGTGTTGATGACACAGATTAATACGCTAACCACGACTTAATGAGTGTACAATATTAAATCCTTTTAAATACACGATTGAATGTAAGTTGTTAATAATAGGAAATATTTTCAAATAATATGTTGATAATTAACGTGCAATGTTTGATCATTTATTAGTTCCGAGCTCGTATAAATTATAAGACTAACAAAAGATATATAAGTACATAGGTAAGTAATGATGGCATGCTACACATATATAGTTTAATATCGCTGTAAAACTAAAATCATATTTTAAAGTTATGTTATTGACTATGAAATGCGCAAGGCTGTTACGCGCGTTTTCTTAAAAATACAAACAATAAAGTCCAACTGGTTTTATTTGTTTGTTCATATCTAACGACTACGATAATAACTCTATATCATAATGTAATGGGTTATCGTTACGATCAGAATTGTAATTGTCCTTTGATCAACAGTTGAACATCCTATAAATGCACGGTACCCCCCATAATTCAAAGTAATTAGAATCGGTTAATTAAAGCAAGCAATTCCTCCAAAGTAAAAATCAATACCAACATATAAACATAATAACGATCTTGTTATAATTAAAACACCAACACCAAGGAAAGTATTTGATTCACAAACTTTGTTTTTAATCAGGCTACTAGGTTTTTTTAGTTAGTATTATGGGCACCCAACCCAAAAGTTTAGTCAGCAGGTAATCAAATTAGAGCCAAGAGAAAAATACAGAGTGGAAATAAATTATGCGCTCTGGAACGGAACTTTAAATCCTTATGTTAGATAATTTTATTTAAAGGAAACATTCTTTTATTTTTAAAAAGAAACAAAACAGCATTCAAAGATTTTCTAAAATTTTCTAAGAACTCGTGTACTAAATATTCGGTTTTATGGATATCTTGTACGACAGATGAGAGATGACTCAGATGAGTGTAAGGCTCAATGTTTCTTCGAGGAATTTTATCTTTAATATTGGCCTGTATCGACTAGTGGAATAAAATAGCGCGTTTATTTTTTGAATTTAACTGGTTCTATTTCAGGGTGACCAGCGACTTTTAGAAAATCCTTGAATAGAAGAAAAAAACATAGACATACAGCTACGTTACTTTAAAAAAATAAAAGAATGTTTCCTTTAAGTAAAATGAGACGTAAGGATTTAAGACAGTTTCTCTCCAGGGCCCTATAAGTTTTTTTCACCCCATATAGTTACAATTTTCAATAGTCAGTGCAAGAACCGGAGGCTTCACGTCGTTAAATGAACGATTGAACAGGTCAGGTCACTCACTAAACGATCGGGTGATTAATTAACCTGCTATTTTTCCACTTGGAAGTTTTATTGCCATAAAACTAATTGCATTCATATTATTCATTGTTAGTAAGTAATACATATATTAAGAATATGGACCGTTATATCACGGCATGATACAAACGAGTTTAGTTTTTATCTTGTTCCAACAAGAAAGGAAAAAGCTGTTTTTTACCTTTTCTTAATGAACAATCTCTTCACAATTTCAAGTGGAAAGAAGTCAGGTTACCGGTAAACCGCGTTTCCACCGGCGATAAGCTGAGTTCCCATGCAAGGTTTCTTAGCTCTGCTGATTCGTATCAAAACAGTTTAACTCCGGTGGATGCGCAGCCTTAAAAGAGTGTAGTGATACAGTACTTTTATCTCCCGAAGGTGGGTGAGCCATGGTTGTGTGTTGAGATATACACGCACATTGTCTATGTGCGTCAGCGTAGGAGCTATGTGTTCGCATGTGTCACAACTATAACTTTGGCTAACCCGCGCTGGCGAAATAAAGGTACTCTATATAATGTGTTTCGTAAAGGCTGTGCGTTTGTGTGTGCGTGCTCACCTGGGCCGGGAGAAGCGCGGGTGCCGCGGCGCGTAGGGCTGCGGCGGCGCCCAGCCCGCCCAGCCCCAGCCGCGCGCGCCGCCGCCCGCACCGCCGAACCTGCGCACACACCGACGCGTCACGAGGTGAAGCAAGCCTACGGCCTTATTCATAATCGTTCATCAAACCTCTTTTAACTAAAACGCCGTAAAAATTCGTTTATCTTTATCTGTCACTTTTGTGTTTGTGAGAAAGGGACAAAACAAATATTAGTTAGCCGAGGGTCGTAGATTTTTATAAATAAAAGAGCTAGTCGCTGCCTCAATATTAACTAACTTTTAACCAAATGACATTTATTGTCGTTGTGACACTGTCTAATTTTAACGACACTGAAAACGTAATATAGAACCCTGTAATGTTGAGACAGCGTAGTGGTACGAGCATTCGGCTGTCAAACAGCAGTCGTAAGTTGGCTCGTACCAAACTTAAGTATAGGTACTTAAAATTATTTGAATTGAAGTTGCTTCAAATTAAGTCTGTTCAGAAAGCGACCTTACCGTCCAAGCGAGAAGATCCATAATCTAATGACAGTTTTATAAAATATCAGACATTTTAAAGGATTTCGACTATACCAAATCATTCCATATTAGGAATACGATATGCGAAGAATTTTAATGACGTATATGAAGTCCTCAAACCGAATTAGGCTCTTACCCTCTCATCTATAAGAGCCTTAAGTATATGGGCTGAAGACATGATGATGATAGCCCATGAGCTGTCAGTTGCTCTAACTATGAACGTCTAAACCTTCGACATAACTATTTCACTCGAATCCGAATACTGTTGTTAACCCGTAATCTCCCGAGTCCACGGGAGATACACATGTAACTGACTCCTTCTCATATAACTGGTTATCGAGTAGCGTGACTCGTCACGGCAGTCAGTAAAGCCGTACAATTTGTTTTAGATGCCTAAGATTAGGTACAGCTATTTTATGGTTATGCTAAAGTTATGATTGATACTTAACCCGTAGTCTACCGGGATCCCAGGGATCATAACAAAGGAATGCTATTATTTTTTTTTTTTCGCCGGGTTTTATGTAAATTTTACGCACGTACATGATGTTTTCATAGATGTACAAGGAACCCTACCGGTCAGTATATTTCTCTTTAAAGAGTTCTCTTAAGGAGTCGCGAGGACGCATCTCATATATGGCACGAATAGCATACTTTTGCAATATAAATATTGGCTCGATGTCTGCAGCCGCAACCCACAACAAGATTCCATGTGACATTAGACTAATAAAATTTGCGACGTAGACTGATCTCGCTGTGTACCTACATCTGTATGTTGTCTAATTGTATATACTGCATAAGCTGTAGTGCTTAGTATCCTCGACAGAACATCAATGTGAGTAGAATGCAGTGAGCATTGCGCGGTTTTATAGAGCGATTGAACTCATTATGAGTGCAATCGCTCTTCATCCGTAGTGTACTAATGATTCATGAAACTCACAGGAAGTTTCGTGCGTGTGAAAATTAGTAGTTTATGCAACTGCTAGATAAAAAGAAGCATCGTAACACGAGTGGCTTTATCAAACGAGCCGAAGGCGAATTTCACTATAAAATCACACGAGTGTTTTAATGCCTAATTTGTGTATTATAAGATGGAGAATGTGTATTAAAAAATGTGATATTGCAGTGATATGTTGCCAGCCTATCGCCCACAACACACTGAAACCCGATTTCCATAGTCGATTCTTACGATACCCACGGGAAAAAAGGGGGAAGTGCTATTCTAATCTGGCACCACACGGGGGGACTTTACTGTATGTCCAGTCCACTACATTTTATCAATGCGCTGCTCGCATCACCACCTGTGGGGCTAGCACAACTTGCTGACAAACCGTATCTCGCGCGACTCAGCGATTCCAGTCTCGCTCGAACTGTGCGGGTTAGAAAGAGGAGGGTAGATTTTTCTCTCTACTCGCGTCGCGTTGCAGCGGTAGTTGTGCTAGCCCCCCTGAATGTGATGTTTATGGAAGTAGCAGGATGGTCGTATGGCCTGAATATATGAAGTTCTGCGAGGCGATGGGTAAACGGCAATCATCTATTTATTGTTAGTCTTAACTCTTAAGGAGAATTCTTATTCTCTTTTGTCTGTTTTATGTCTGCTCTCGTTTTTGTACCTTGTTGTACAGGTTGCTGATTTAGTCTACCTCTGTTCATTTCTTTTCTCATTAACTCAAAGGTTAACTGGAAGAGATCCCTTAAATGGATAAGTTCGCCTTTGTACATACCCTTTCCTTTTGTATTTTTCACTGTTGTTATTATTTACAATAGTTTTACTACTACTACTACTTATTTTGTTATAAACATATACTGATGTTGTTATTTATTTTGTGCCTTTTAGTATTCACCTATTTAAATGTATAAATCCCACAGTGCCTTAGAATTTGTTTCTGTAATGCTGTGTTTTTGGGTAAATAAATAAAATAAATACATACTAATATTATAAATGCGAAAGTGTGTCTATCTGTCTGTCTGTTACCCCTTCACGCTTAAACCGCTAAACCGATTGAGATGGAATTTGGTTTGGAGGTAGTTTGAGTCCCGGGGAAGGACATAGGATAATTTTATATCGGAAATCATCCCTTAAGGGGGTGGAAGTTTGTATGGAAGAGCGATAACTAAGGCAAATGCCTGATATAAAATAATAGCAATAAAACTCTTAATGCGATGAACGAGTTCTACGCGGACGGCGTCGCGGGCAAAACTGAAAAGCTAGTAAATATATATATATGGGTGTAAATATAAGGGTTAATACTGACGGGGCGGGCTGCGGCGGTGGCGCGAGCTGCGCGGGCGGCGCGCGCTGCGGCGGCTCGGGCTGCTGCGGGCGCCGCACGTCGCGCACGTACGCGTTGAAGTACGCCACCTCGCGCCGCACTTCTTCCACCTGCGACAAATACGATATGTCAGAAAAAGCAAGCTTCGAGGTGAATTCGATCTTCGATTCGTGCAATTCACCCCGTGTAAGAGACACGTATAAAAACGATATGTAACTCGAAGGGAATGGCTTTTTTGCAAATTTCGATCAATATTCTAAGTCTTTGTAAAGTTTTATTCATATCTTATGAGATTTTGGACGAGTTAAGACAAAACCCGTTCGGGGTCGCTGAGCTTTTGAGGGGGTGCAGCAGCGCGGGGGCAGAGCAGGCGCGGGGACCTATAGGTGTAGTAGTCCTACTTTAATAGTAGGTATGTCAATATTATTGCGGTATTCAAAAATGTATGGATTTGCCTTCAATATTCATCAATATCCACATGATAACCGTCGCCCATGTCTCCTGCCTTTTTCAAATTTGGGTCTGGCAACACTGGTAATGCTTATTGTCCGGTATTTTTGAGATTTACGAGGAAGAAGAATGCCGAGTAAACGAAAAAGAAGTCACTTTCGAAACATAACTTTAAAAAACAAAAACTTAGTAACTTCAAAGGGTAAGTAAATCGTATTGTAAGAACTGTATTTTGAAAAGCAAACTTTCTCTTACAATTTCCATTGCTTACTTTAATCTTGTTGGTTCTGTCAAAAACATAGTAAATATAAGTTTTCGAACTTTTAGGCCCACATAATGTAACGGATGGACAACTGCGGAACCCTATACCGGGCGTGGCCTTAGCCGATTTTTTTAATCGTCTATAGCCAAGGTATGCTGCACCTACCTAGGCTGAAGACGATTCCGCGCCAAATCCATAGTCTTCAGCAAAGTACTTGATTCAGTTTTAAAACATATTAGCGTAAAAGTCATAAGCAAAAAGAGGAAAAAGTATTCATATAGTAATTTGAATCGAATAAAGTACCTAAAGAAAGGGCCAAGAGTAAATGTACCTATATAAGAGTCATCTTTTTATTAATTAACCCTTATTTCAAGAAAGGTAGAACTTATTCAATGGACACATATTATTCATTTTAATCTCGCAGGCGCTCAGACGTTGGTAGTAAAAAAAAAAAATAAAAAATAAATAAATATCTTTGGACAATCTTACACAAATCAACCTAGCCCCAAACTAAGCAAAGCTTGTACTATGGGTACCAAGTGACGATATACATACTTATATAGATAAATAGATACATAAATACATAGAAAACATCCAAGACTCAAGAACAAATATTCGTGTTCATCACACAAATACATGCCCTGACCGGGATTCGAACCCGGGACCTCCAGCTTCGAAGCAATCTATTTCAAGTAATTTGAGTGAGATCCCTCATGGGGATAAGTTCGCCTTTGTACTTTAATCTTATGTGACATTTACTATTGTTTTAACTTGTTATTGTGTACAATAAAGTGCTTACATACATACACACATACAATTTAAAATTACTGACAAATTACTTTTGTTATCAAATTAAGCTTGGCAAATGACACGCACTTGTAATTTATAATCGTGCGTAATTTATAGGTGACTAATCTTTCATGTTATATTTTTCTGTATATATAAAAATATTAAAACTACCTAAACCTAATAACAGAATAAGTGAATCTTGAACGGCAAGAATTTAAATTGTTTTTTTTTTGTGTAACAAACATTATTAATATAAAAATAATAAATAACTTTAAATAGTTTTTTTTTGTGTAACAAACGTTATTCAAATAAAAATAATTTAAATAACTAACCCGACTCCATTACGTTCACTGTTCACCTATGACAATTAGGACGAAAACATTGATAGCCAGTAGACGGTAGCGCCATTTGTCTAAAAAGTTTTTACTATGTTGCCATTTCTGTTTGCAAAATTGACACTTAACAATAACATCTTTAAGTTCTTTTTGTACTAAACATTTATCTTGACTCGGGTTATAATAAACTTATTATCAAATATTGGAACTGTCCGTGTCAATTTACTGAAACAATTTTCGTAATATTTGGTCTATTTCTTTATTTCAATGAAATAAAAATACAAATTGTATACTTTATTACCATTTGAATTTACTAAGTTTCTGTTTTTCAATGCTATACGTTTCGAAAAACGTGTTCTTTTTTTCGTTTATTCGGCATTTTTCCTAAGAAACTCCGTGTCATACATCGCAAGTATCGTAACGCTTCCAGACAGAAAGCAGTACATTTGTGCATCCAACGGGCATCGGCGGCCGACTGAGAGGCAGCAGGCGCGGTTGCTACAGACATGCAAATGCGCGCACTGAATGTAATCTGGTATTTAGGTGTTTTAATTAAATGATATATGTTAATATTTAAAAGAATAAGGCTAAGGATTCATCAGACAAATAATGAATAAGGACACAAATGAAAAAAGGAAATATTGAGTAAGACTGAAATGGTACAGGTTTTTAATCTAAGAAAAATGCTTAATAACGTAAAATTAGACCTTACTTTGCGATGATTTTCTATCGAGGAAATTTAATCCAAACGTATTTTGACTGTTTTGGGCCCCAAGAACATAGAAAATATTTTGAAGTAATACTGAAAGAAGAAATCATCTCGATTTGTGTAGTTACCAATAATAAAGTAGAAAATTTCGAACACTATCCCACCTTCGCGCGGTGGATTTTGGGACGGATTTCGTCTTAAAGAACATCTATTTCAGAAACAGATCATAGACTAGGGTAATACGGACCGTACTACGGTAATGCACATTGGTTATTATTTCTAACTTTTAATAGTGACAGGAGTAAGTACTGGGACATTAGAAATCAGGTTTTTAAGAAAAAAAAAATGACTTTATGTTGGTTTCAGGAAATGACAACGTACCTTCTCCGCGTGCTTGTTGAAGATGTGTTTTCTAATAAAGTCAGGCCCCTTGAACTTCTTCCCGCTGAGTGGACACAGCCACTTGTCTTTGGCCAATTCTTGAGTATTGGCTTGGATGAACTTTTCAACTTCTACCTCGGGATCCTAGTACAAAACACCAGTAAAATTAATATACAAATACAACAAAAAAGAAAACATACACGTTAATTAATGACTAGTACTTAAAGGTAAAAAAACATCAAAATGTTAATGTGCAAGTCAGTTTTTTTTTGGTGCACAGTCACGTGTTTTTTTGATAGGTGATTAAATATATTTTTTATTTAATTACCTTAATCCCAAGTTTTTCCAGCTCCTCGTCTGTAAGGGGTTTGACATCTTGTAGGAATGCGGACATTTTTCCCTCAAATGCTTTGATGTAATCTTGTACTTCTTGTTGGGTTGGCTAAAACATCAAAGCACATTAATAATAAACTTCAAAGTTTTATTCGTCTGATTTGAAACCCTACAAAAAAATTAAATCTACATTTAGGCACATGTTCATACATAAACTCACGGCTATATTCCCAAAAAGTGTACACTAAGCTCATGAATTTCTTTTCTAGTACCAAGCGAATTTAAATGTTATTACAAAGCCATATTGTACATTTTCACACGTTTCCCATACCTTAGTAGCGGGAGGCCCGGCGCGTGCGTGCATGATCCCGCAGCGGTTGGGCATCTCGTCCTCATAAGGGTATTCGCAGTGATTGTAGTAGTCCACTGAGTGCACTATGCGCAGGTACAACACCAGCCGGTCCAGCACTCGCATCTGACAATAGGGTCGTTGACTACTACAGACTACTCCAAAAGAAACAAGCCAAAAAATATGCCAAATGGTGAAATTCCTGTTCAAATATCCTAAAAAAATGACGAAGCTACAACAGTTTAAATGTCGCCATAGTAAATGACGATCGTTCCAATACAAAGGTGAGTTTTGCGGAAAAGGGACAGAATATCCGCCTCTTAAAACTTTGAAGACTTATGATTGTGTAATTATTTATTTTATTGATTTACTTTTTTCGCCATGTGATTCATGGTCGATTTAGACGCCGTAATTTAGGCGGCTGAAAATAGTCATTGTCTAAACGATCTGAAGATGTGCTGACGGTAGACACTGGCGTCGTAATTAAGCGGCTGAAAATAGTCTTTGTCTAAATTGACCTTAAGAATTAGATCCTTAAAGAGGAGAATTCGAGAAAATTGGAACTTATTATTCAGCCATTAATTAACGTGTTTAAGCATAATATCATAATACAGAGCGGTGACTAATGAGTCTAATGACAATCCTCTAGAAACTTGTTGCCAATAACTGGTCAGGTAGATAAATCGTAGTTGCACCCTAACGTTTAGCGGGTAAGGTTTCTACCTCCGAATCTACACTTTGGTCAGTAATTATAGTGCAGGAGACATTAGTAGCTTAACATTAACACTATTAAAACAGATAGTTGCGCTGGCTGCCGCAGATGCAACACATAAGCAGTACCTAGTCGTTTACGTAAGCAGCTCATACTGCACTAGCACTGAACATAGAGCTTGTGAAAATCTTATCAATTCTTCCCATATACTGTGCAAAATACTGTGTTGATGATCTCGCGAAATACCGCAACAAGCAATAGGCTGGATGACTATTTTTTTTACTCATGCCATTCGAACCAGTTTTTTGAGACGATCAAATGTTTGTATGGGGCCAACTACAATTAGAGCGACACTAAACAGGAAAATGAGAGGCGAAGTACAGCATAGCTGACGACCACTAAGAACGCTCCATACTGATTGATAGCTAGATGTGACGTCACATACTACCGTTGTATGGAAAAAAGGGGAACTTCCCATTTTGGTCGTGAAATATTGCGTTTATGTACATAGTTGCCATACAATTTTTTATTGAAACAAATTCCATTAAAATTTTCCAATTTACATTTGGACTGTAAAAAAAGCGAATCTTTAGTCCATATCTTGAACATGAATTTATTTTATTGTGATAAGTTGATGCTTTTCTAGATATATATCTACTCTATGATATAACTTTTAACATGTGGTAAATGCCCAATTTAAGTAAAGGGAGTTTCTTGATGTGACTTTCGTAACCAGTTTCTTACCAGTTCCGGATCGGCCTGCTCAGCCGGCGCTTCGGCTTCCGCCTCTACTCCGAGCAACTCCTCTTCCTCGGTGGAGGCCTCCTCGATCAAATGATCGGTTATTTTGTGAAGGACAGGGTTTCTCGAGTCATTCAGGCTGAAATTCTGAAACAAAACAGTACATTATCGATTAGACCATTGCTGTCCTGGAAAGATAGGCCCCATACAACCGAAATAAGAGCGGGGTAAAGGTCCCATATCTACATCTACTAATCCCGGTTGATTACTGAGTTTCACAGTCGAAAATCTATCATAGATTTTCAGTAACAAATTCTTCAACATATAACAGATTTTGATTGAAAATTACACTTAGGTTACACATTAATCCATCTATCTACATGCACAGTAAAAAAGTGGTCTATGATTTTAACCAAGGCTTCACTGATTCTATAAATCTTAGTAAGTTGCGGGTATTCCAATATGGATGACCCATTCATTTGTCCTACATGCACAGAACAATACCTACATAACTGCACTTAGATTTAGTTACATGCATTGAAAAAGGACCTAAGACTTTCACTGAGTTTTCACGAAGATCTATAAATCTTCTTAATTGGGCATTGAAAATTACACTTTTGTTCAGACATTCAACATTTGATCAACATGCAGTCAAAAACTGATCAGGGTTTTACTAACCGACTCTTCATAACTAATCGATTTATTGAGACGGGGATCGCGACTGTTCTTGACCTGGCCCTGGGCGTCTTCACTCTAAAAGTAAACATTACGTATCTATTATGACTGGGTAGCAGCACCCGACATAGACCAGTACTGGTCAAAATAAAGTTTAATTGAAATGATCTCGTAAAAAACATGGATTTTACATTATTTTAACAATGATAGTTAAAGCATGTCCTTCAGCTTGGTTGGTACACATGTTGAATAGGTGCGCAAGGCAAGTGCTATCAAGGTGCATGCTATCACATGATCAGAGAACTTACTTCGGGCTCCCACTGTTCCTCAGCATATTCCCTAGGCTTGTTCCACAGCTTGGTGCGCGTGTCGGCGTCACCCAGTCACCGGTCACCGCCGGGCATGCTATCACAGTGAACTTACTTCAGGCTCCGGCTGTTCCTCAGCAGCGTCTTCCTTAGGCTTGTCCCACAGCTTAGTGCGTGTGTCGAGCAGGTGCGCAAGCCGCGCCGCTAGACGCGCGTCTGCCCTCAACACGGGCCGTTCTAATGTCACTCCGGTCACCGGACGCACGCGCCGTGCCAAGTCACGGTTCACGATCGCGCCAAGCTCGCACTCACGCAACTACAAACATTATGGAATAGAAAATATAGAAAACATCATGGTTGAGGTTACCAGTTGGTAAACACGTGATAACGCACCATTCTATCAAATAGTGAGGAGAAGACGAAATCTGTACCTCTATCACGCGATAAAGGCAAACAGCTCTCTAGAATTTAATTTTTTATGATTTCTGAGTCAGATATTTACCCCGTACAGAATGTCTTCTGTCTAATAAAACCGATGTTTGACAGCTAGAAGTGGCATGTCGCATGCCACGCGCCCTTTCTTCCTAGCGCGATCGTCTATATCGACACCAAGTAGGTGTGAGAAAGCCCATACCAAAAAATGTTCTTAGAAATAAGTAGTTTACATAAAATTCTCTACAAAAAAGGTTCTTCACACTTTTGCTAGGGTGAATATTTAATGAAATTTTAAAGGGGGAAAGTTAATTCAGAGAAATTATAAGTGGCTTCTCATTGCTTTATTTTTCAATATTTTTAAAAACAAAAATATCTATTAATTGTATTTTACGCCAATTTTGAAACCGGATTCCCATTGAGATTATAACTAGGGGGGTGATGAAATTGTCATACCCTGATGTTATTGAGGTTCCAGCAGATGTCCTTGATGTTGACCTCGCGGCGGAAGGTGACCCATCCGCGGCGGAACCACCGCCGTTCGGGCAACGGATCGGCCAGCGCCACGCGGAGGAAACCGCCGTAGCGTTTGCACATCTAATAGGGTTATTGACAAAAATTTTAAAATGGTTCGTAATAAAAGTACATTCAAATACGTATATTCCAATAGACAAGTAAATTTGGGAAAAATACTTCTCTTTTTAAATGGTTCAATAAAAAGTAAGTAAAAATAGACCAATATACAAACTATGGTTACTCGCAAGAATACACTTACAGCTTCAACTTCTGCTTTAGTAATACTGGGCGCGAGATTCCTCAAGAATATGGAGGTGGTTTTATGAAGGGCCCTAGTCTCTTTCTTCTCAACAACGACGTCAGACACCGACTCCGCTTTCTCCTCCCCACTCTTCTCGCCATTCTTATCATTATCCTTGGCTATATCTGGTTTCTCGTCTTTTTCGGCACTTGGCGATTTGGATTTTTCCTTGCGCTTCGGCGACTTGTCAGGAGTTTTGGATTTGGACTTTGATTTGCGTCTTGGCGCAGTATCTCCTTCGTCTTCGGAGCTGGACGAAGATGAACTGGACGTGGAAGAACTTGATGAAGAGCCTGGTGGCGCTGAAATTTATAAGGTGATGTAATTTGTGACAGCTTCTCTACAGTGATTCCAGATAAAATTATTAAAAAAAATACAGGGGTAGGCAAACCGCGGCTCGCGGTTCTTTTAAAGGGCCAGTTGCGGCTCTCCGAAGTCTTCTCAAATATCTAGTAAAAATCTTGAAACAGGTATATTTGGCTCTCTGAGGTTCCCAAAAAGTGTTATTTTTACTGAATTTGGCTCTTTGGTTAACAAGTTTGTCGACCCCTGTACTAGTTAATTAATTAATCAATAAACAATCAATCTACTTCGTATTTATTTACCTGTCCCCTACACAATTGATATAATTTCTGACAAAGATCCTTTCCATGGGAGATTATAGTCTAACCTCCTTATTCATAATCATTCCTCAAACCTATTTTAGTTCATTTGTCGCTAAAGTATGTTTGTCATTTCTGTCACTTTGACATTTATGTTTGTAAGAAAGGGACAGAACACGTTTAATTAGAGGTTTGTTAAGTTTTACGAATAAGGGGATAAATTTTCACTATTAACTTTTTAGTGATCAAGATTGATATAAAGTCAAATAATAGAGTACGTACGTGGTTCTTTCTCCGGAACTTCCACATCGTCGCCCGGCTCCGTGCCCGGCGCGGAGTTGAACCGCGAGAAGAGCTTAGCTTGCTCCTGCAGCTGCTTCAGATGCGGATCTATCTCCATTGTTAGCGGTGCCGTGGGCTTCGGCGACTCCGGCTTCTTGTCCTGGAGCAACAACACAGTTTCCGAAGTTTTATCAACATTTGTATTGAAATTGGAAGATTCCTTTTCAATGAGCATGATGCGATATTTCGGCAGAGGTATGTTTTGTAACAAAAGATCTTTTCATTGCTACGGACTTCAGTGTATCTACGCTTATGAACGCAGTATTAACTGATGAAACATACCTAAACGATCGTTTTATTTATTTATCGTATGGCAATTATTTCGAACTGTGAGATCTTCGAGAAGACAGTACGGTTGCCAGGTTTGATACACTTTTAGCACCACCCAAGGGTCATGTGTAGGGTGGCGGTGGGTATTCCCTATCGACGTGACTGTCAAGTGAGTGAGCAACACACTGTTAGAAGTTCTCAAGGCGTCCAGAGGCCTCTAACTTGGCTTAACGACTGCACCCGGATAGACAGCAGCCGGGATCAATGGCTTAACGTGCCTTCCAAAGCACGGGAGCGCTAACTTAGTAACCACTCAAAGCGGTCACCCATCCAAGAACTGACCTTGCTTAACCTCGCACACCGCACGCGGCACGCGGGCGCCACTGGGCCACGAGCGCTCCTAAAGATTCGTTTACAGTTGCTTTATGCCTACACCGGCACCTATCTTGATGGTGATGAATTGATGATTGATACTGAATTCTGAGTACAAGATGTTGAATTTAGGTTAATTATATACCTTGTCCTTGTCTTCTGTTTTCTCAGAATCGTCCTTTTCTTCTTTTACTTTCACAGCGTCTCCGTCCACGTCAATAACGACCGGTTGGTCGTCACGTTTGTCTGCAAATAAGTTAATGATACAAGTAATGTTGTAGGTCCATTAATAATAGTTAATTTTTATTTGGCAATATTTCCAATAAACAAATACCAGACAAAAAGTTGTAACGGAAATCAGCCATTTATTATCTAGACTATGCAATAAATGTTTGTTAAGTGTCTGATTGGTACAAAAGTATTTCTCCCACAGGTTTATCACTTCAAAATTTCTTGTTTCTCCGCTAAATAGGTAAATAGCAACAGTACTTACCTGATTTTTCGCTAATCGAATTAGTATTCTCCAGAGCAGGTGGCAGGTCAAGCGCTTTTAGGTCCTCTTCAGTTCCACCTTCCAATTTAATCACCACAGTGTCAAGCAAGCGCACCAACTGGTCAGACTTGTCCACATCTACTGAGACTTTGTCCAGTTCCCCTTGTTCCAGAAGCTCCAAGAAAATGTTCACGCGATTCTACAAATCAGGTCACAATTTGAATGACGCCACGAGAAAAGAATATACCAGCACTGAAAATAAGAATAAACACTTACTTTAAGAGCAGCCAGTTGCTCCTCTTTAC
This sequence comes from Epiblema foenella, assembly GCA_963556455.1. Taxonomy (NCBI): domain Eukaryota; kingdom Metazoa; phylum Arthropoda; class Insecta; order Lepidoptera; family Tortricidae; genus Epiblema; species Epiblema foenella. The sequence goes on from OY747102.1 coordinate 16,734,473, forward strand.
GTTTAACAGATTCTTCTGGATGGTATTTGATCTTGAACCTAGATAAAAATCAATTGTTATCGTGCCTTGAAATAATGATAAAAACACGACTATAAGTCCAGAAGTCTTGTCATTGTCATACACTCAAATACTCGAGTCATATAGAAGTGCAAGCAATAGTTACAGAATAAATATCACTTCTAACAGACTCAAACAACAACAACAGTAACATGACTTTCTCACTAATAAAAGCCAGTAAATATAAACGTTTACTTAGAACACGAACTTTTATTAGAAAGATTGCCATATAACAAATACCTCTGCAGTACCCCAGCTTCCCTCATCCATTGTAGGTGTTCACAATGATGTTGAGAAAACTAAGGCTTAGTAATAATTTAAAAAATTTCTTCAGTCTCACCTGTCCACCACTTGTGGAATACTTTAGCCCTAAAGCCCTACTGTAACGGAACCGGTAGCATTGCGCGCCACCGGTCAACGCGAGATCGACAAGCTACACACACGATTTTATTATTTGTACAAAGTTTCAATATATTTTTCTTAACGGTGTCCAGCAATTCCACGCGATAACGCGGTTGACTGTAGGGAAAAAAGTTTACATTAACATTTGCATTAGGTCTTTAAAAAATTCTAAGCCTTAACCGATCCAATACAATTACATGCAATGACTGTGGCAAGTAAATGTTAATGCTTAGAATCTTTTAATTACCAGCAAATACAATACAAATAACATAAAGCTGACTTTGGGTGGATCAACTTTTTTTGTGTTGTTATCTTGACCCGTTGTCCAAGGGACACTAGTGGCACAGTTTGTTCAAAAAAATGTTGTATTAAGTTCTACAAACATGCTTAGTAGATGGACCATTATGGAAATAGCTTATAAGTTCCACAAATACGAATATTTGATAAACTGAAATAGCATAAAATCACGATTTTATTCGAATTTTGTCCCCTGGACAACTAGACGTAGCCATGGCAACGAGTGGCACTAAAAAGTTGATTCACCCCTTTAATATTTTTTTTCATGATTGAAGTACAAAGTGTAGAAAACTAGTCATTGTGATTAGCATGAATCTGGTTTTCACTTTATAAGCCTGCTTGAATCAGTAAGTTAAACATAGATATGCAATTGTGGCAAATGGCTTTCTACATTGTTAAGGATGAATTATGAATAATACACACCATTCTTCATCTTTATGAGCAACAAAGAACTCATTGAGCTGTTGTTTTCTGTACTCGAGCTTGTACTCATTGTATTTGACGATTGCATCATCCACGGTGATGGAGTCGTCCTGAGCCGCGAGGAACGCCTTGAACGACATCATGCTGGGCGGGCCATCTGTTGGGCCCACGGGGAGAACGGCATCCCTGTCACAATGTTACTGTTAGCATCCTTATTCATAAATGTCTATCAAACTTATTAAAAAAAAGGTTTTTCTTCAAAGTAACCAATTGCAGTATAATACGGATTCAGTTAAGTAGGTAGTTAAAAATTATATGAAATATTAATTGTGTCCTCATCATGGTACATAAGCAATTCAATTAAAACTATCGCTCTGCAATCTGGAGTTGGTTACAAGAACATGTTTTTTATTGTATTGTTTGACGTAATCACACGAAATTACGTGAGAAAATGGCATATAGTGGACTGAAGAATTTCTGCTGACCTCTCTTCTTTTCTTGGCATATACCTATTATACATATTTGACGAAATTGTTTTTTGGATGTGGACGGTAATCTACAGGATCAGTAGATGATGGGTTAACCTGCCATATCCTCAGGCAGGGAGCTCCAAACATTTGAATCTATTGCATTTGATATTGACATCTGCATGTGAGGGGTTAAGCATTAATTACCTTGCAGGGACTGGTGGCATCGGCTGACCATATCCTTGGTGAGCAGGGTGAGGCCCGAAGTGGTCATGAGCCCATCCATACGACCCATATGAGTCATGTGGCATCCCCCCATATCTTCGGTCTTCCATAGGCCAATCAGGCCGGATACGCTTGTTAGGAGGGCCCTCTCCCCTGATTGGAGAGTAGCCTCGGCTTGCATTGGCTCCTCCACGGTAATCCCTGTAGTCCGGACCTGAACGACCTCCGCGGGATCTTACAGAAAAGTACTAACTATTAGTCTTTTAAGCATAAATTTTGATTGTATATACATATATTCAAACTACTTCACCTCTGAGTAAAAAGTGAGATGAACTTGAATCTAACACTAGTCCCTATCTAAAACTGTATCTAGTAATACTTTTACTTTTGTTATGGGAAGCAACATACATCTACTAATTCTTGAACCTAATTTAAAGGTGTCAATAGGCTAGGTTAGTTTTTAGCATTTATAAGTGTAACTAATACTTTACATCACTTAGTGAGAAATCTTATGCAGTAATGAGTGGTTTTCTTAAAACTACCTTATAATTAGGGCAAAGGAGCGCTTGGGATATTTAGACGCAGGAATAGGATTCTTAGGAGGCTCGTTATTTTGAGGATGAGATCTGGAAAAGAAAGCGGGGTGTGTGATAATAAGTTAAAATAACTGCCACATCCGCTATGTGTATAGTACCTCTCCGACCACTCTTCGCGGCCACGACCTCTTTCCTCCCGCCGATCGCTGCTCCGGTAACTGCTGCCTTCAGCTGTCCCTCTTTCACCGCGGAATTTATCGCGTCTCTTCCGATCATATTCATCATCACTGTCAGCCATTGTTTACGACGAGAATGTACTGACCACAGCTACTTTTATACACAATACTAGTTTCGCTTATTCAACAGTTGTACCTAGCTATTAAATCAAAGAGAATATAATATAAGAAGCCGAAGAAACTCCGTGGAAAAATGGCATTTCTCAGCAGTGTTGCCAGATGTCGAAATACAAAAAAGCCATGAAGTAAGGATAAGACTGGAGTAGGCAATATACACATACACAGATGTGCGAAAGAGATGTAAGCATTGACACCAACACACGTGGGAACACAGGGGCGCTACCGCGACAGCAAACGAAGTTTTCCCTGTCTGTCGCACTTGCAAGTTTGCACATAAGTGAGACAGAGAGGGAAAACTTCGTTTGTGGTTCGCGGTAGCCCTTCAGGGGGCCTACCGCGACCGAAAACGAACGAAGTTCGAATATCTCCCTCTCTGTTGCACTTGCTTATTCGTGCGTGAGAGAGGGAGATATTCGAACTTCGTTCGTTTTCGTTTCGCGGTAGCCCCTCTGAGCATCGTGGGAACAAGATACAATGTGTCATCTCCTGGGGCGCTACCGCGATGCGAACAGCAAACGAAGTTTTCGCTCTCTGACGCACTTGCACGTTCGGACGTAAGACGTACACGAACGAAGTTCGAATATCTCTCTCTCTGTCGCACTTGCCAATTCGTGTGACAGAGTTTTCGGTTCCCGGTAGCCCCTCTGGGCTGCTACCGCGAACGGCATTCGAATTTTTCCCTCTCTGTCGCATTTGCAAGTGTATAAGTGCGATAGAGAGGGAAATTTCGTTTGTGGTTCGCGGTAGCAGTCGTCCTTCATCGCGTATTATTTGTCACCGGCCTGTGTCAACGAAACGTCATCAATGTATTCAAGCTTATTGGCTTAATTTAAATTTGGCGCCAATGTGTGTACAGCACGACTAATGATGAGATGTCAGAATTGTACTACATCCATATCAGTCTTCTGATACATTTCAATTTAGTCAGCCTATCATAAGTCCGTCCCCCTTGGTGATTCGCTAATCCTCCTTTTATCTAATCCTCTTTCTACGTATACAAGTGACTTTTAGGTTATGAAATGTATGGAAATGACAGGTGTCGGGGATGGCTTCTTATCTCAAAAAACAACAGAGGGCACTCTCGAGTTATACACCATATGAGTGAAAGGGACGGCACGATAAGAAGTTTGAATTTCGAAGTTCGGAGTAGGCCCTCAGAGTATATAGCACAGACTTACCAGACACGATACGCAAATAATAATACCACTACCGAACGAGATGGTCAAAGAGAATATGACCACTACGTTCTAAGAGACGGGACTTCGAACCAAACAGTATAATAAGTCTATTTATGTAAAGAGTGGCAACTCCGAAATATTACTGAGGGGCTACCGCGACCACAAACGAAGTTTTCCCTCTCTGTCTCACTTATGTGTAAACTTGCAAGTGCGACAGAGAGGGAAAACTTCGTTTGCTGTCGCGGTAGCGCCCCTGAGGGGCTACCGCGACTGAAAACGAACGAAGTTCGAATATCACCCTCTCTGTCGCACTTGCTTATTCATGTGACAGAGAGGGAGATATTCGAACTTCGTTCGTTTTCGGTTCGCGGTAGCCCCTCTGGCCTCCCAGGCACCTAGGGGTTGATCGGAGAACTACTTCGATACACACATATGCAAGTTACGCAACACGCATGCATACACCTATATACGTCACACGCACACACACATGCATACATCGACGTACTCACACACATACATAACATAACCTTTTTGTTTTGTTTACTTTGAAGCCCACAATGTGACCAGCAAAGTCACATAAATAGACTTATTATACTCTTTGGTGCTATTATCATGATACAATAATATACTTCGATATTATTATGTCGAGTCTAGTTAGTTAGTCTAAGGTGCTTGATTATGTCTAAGTATTTCTCATGGCCACAGATCATATCCCCGCTCAAAATGGCAAAATCTACTTATGAAAATGTTTTGTTCGGGAAGATGCGCTGAAGAAGTCTCCTTTGCTCACAGCCTCTGGAAATGGTAAACCTTAGTGGTCAATTGATCCCAAAGATCTTCCCACGAAAGAGACGGAAATTAAAAAGTCAGTTTAACTTTTAATTGATACTCTATTTACAAGCTTTTATTTGACTTCCCCTGTTAGTTAGTATGTGTGGGGCAAATCTTGCAACTGAATTTAAGACTAGTTCTCCTCAACCGATTGAACTGGAATTTGGTATACTTATGTAAGTACAATGCAATGTTATGGTCCCATTGAGCTGGTCTAATGATGGAGTCTGGAGGAGGCCATAGGACGAACTCCTAAACGAAACGGCGGAATCGCATCGAGTTTGGGTTCGTTCGATTTGTCTTTCAAATAGCTAGTTAGGTACTTATGTACACACCTACATAAAGGCAGATGTGTTAGTATTTGGGTCATTGTCAGTTGTAAAAACAAAAGTTGTCCACCCGGTGGTCAATAGTTAACGGCTTATGTACATGTAAGTTACGTTTTATTACATGGATTTATCTATTAATCCAAAATTAAGCACTTTGGCCCTTAACTTTTCATATGTCCACCGAAAAGACGCGAAATCTGACAATGACCCATTTGGGATAGGATAAAATGGTTGGGACATTTATAGGTAGTTTAAAGTCGTTAAATAACATAATACTATTTATTCATTCCTATCTATTTATGTATAACGAAATTGGGTATATGTATTGCATAAACAGTGCCTTTACCATGAGTTTACATGACCGTACTCGCTAACGACTGCGTTAAAAAAATATATGGGCAAAAGTACAGCGCCTCTGGCAATAGAACTAAGAATCGGCATACTAAATCGTTTACGCAGTCGCTAGCGAGCACAGTCATGCAAACTCATGGTAAAGGCACAGTTTATATTATTCTCAGGGAATAGTAATCTGTAGCACGGCTTTCTACCTAGATGCTAATGACGTAAGCGCCAAACATACCTACCAATTACCTACCCACTCGTTCTATTCCATGAGAGAGATATTTATTCCAGAACTTCTTTAAATACTCAAGGCCACGCTGTACAACCTAGTTGTCGACACATTAATTCTATTAACATGAACACTGCACACATTATAAATAATAATATAACACAATTAAAACCGGAATTTTGTGTGTTGTTGTACAGTCCCAGGGTCAATACAACAGCAACACACAGACTGAATTACCAACCCCTTTCGTAATCCGCTGAAAGTTAAGGACATGGAGCCTAATTTTGGTCTTTCAAGTACATGTAGGAACTGCATGTAGCGGTCCTCTTGTGGTTTTGATCTTAAAAATTATGAATTGTAATAAATATAATTACCAAGTCTTTCCTTAACTATAAGCCAAAGTAAAAATTGTGAAATTATTGACCATAATAAATCAATGATCTGACCCATAAAGTTGTTAATAGTACGTTACTTACTTGGCCGGTAAAACATAGAATGTCTCAGATCGTAGGGCTCAGACTTTCTTTATTACCGCCCGCGGTAAGTACAACATTTTTGTCTCCCCGTGAACAGGAAGTGTGATATTGCCATGATTTTGCGCACTAATAGGGTACTTGACAGATGTAATTAATGATTATAAAATAAAACATATTGTTAAATGTAGCTTATAATTCCTAGAACTTTAACCAACCAGTTACTTAGTAGTTACATTTTAATGAAAATCATTTGATTAATTATTATGATTTAAATAAGTTTAAGTTTTTCTCATCTGTTACTCAAATGATCGAAACAACGCCATGTTGCTCTTGCTGGTGACGTCAGACCGCTAGAAACAGCTGCTGTCGAAACCGTTTTTGCTAGTTGATATATTATTCTTCGAAGTGTCACTCGAAGAGGGTGGAAGAGGTTAGTTCATTTATAGCAGTGAGGTGACATCATAGTAAATTTAATAATATTAAATAAGTAAGTATGGATTTCATGATAAGTAAGCAAAAATATATTTTTTTATTGTTAAAAACATTTAATTTACGACATTTTTAACATATTAAAACAGATTATAAAAAATTGTCAAGTACCCAGTTGCCGCTTTATGACGTGTGATATAAACTACATTAAAACTATATCCATTTCATCAACACGCACAATAAGACAGATAAAACAGAAATATTCGAAAAGGCTAGTATCTATTGTACACAAAGTATCAAGGTACTTATGTCTGAGTTCGTCAGTGGCATCTCGCACCAGTTGTCGTCGCCGTGGTAGGTAGTTAGTGGTGTGACTGTCAGGCACGCAACGCCAACGCCGGCTCTATAGTCGCGGGCTCATTGCTGTATTCAAGACGACGACGTAGGTAGCTCTGTTGGTATCCGTCTCTGAATCTGACTTGAATAAACCCAAAACATGAAGAACAGTATATTTAAGTTAACAGCCATCGCTGCGGGCAGTAAAGGCGTCACCGCCGGTTCCTGCTTCTTTGGAGCCCGTGTCGTGCATGCTGTCATCACAGCCGTGGTGCTCGCCGCCGTCATTCGGGCAGTCTACCCATCGCAGAATCTTGTGCAATGCTCAAAGTATCAAGAACAATTGATTTCATCACTAGCATCACCGCAGTTGTCATATCCATCACAGCGCACCGCAGTAGACACGCACCGACGGTTCCTGCACTGGACCTCGTGCTTGCTGCAGCCGCCGTCGCAGCCTTGAGGCTCGTCGCTCTCATCAGGGCAGTCGGCGTAGCCATCGCAGAATCTCGAGCCGAGTATGCACTGCCCGTCTGTACAGGTGAACTGATCTTCTGGGCATTCTGCTGGAACAAATGATTTTTAAAGAGTCAGGTATCAGGTTAGGGTGGTAATTGAAGCTAGTGGATAGATGTTACATAGTCCAATTGATTCGGAAATTCAATGCTCACCGAATCACCGAGCAGCCACCTCAGGCGAACCACCACAAGCCTGACATCCGGAACATCGTTGTTATGAATCTTGTGACCACCGTTGTGACTTGTATAGCTGACAATTTCACAATTGTCAATTGACAATGACAGTTCGACATACATTGCTAGCCCGATGAGTATCCATCTTTTACTTGTAAACCAAGCAATGCACATCGAATAGTCATTGTCAGGTGATAATTGTCAAGTTAGTGAAATAGGGGCTTGGGCTTGTATTCACAACGCTTATCGACTACTGACCCTGAGGTCACCAGGGGCAACAGTATAGGTAAGTCTAAACTGAGATATTGTAGACAAGATGTATGCTATGAATCGATTACCTACTGGTGATAAATACTTATAGCGAAATATGACCTTACAATCTGTATTTTTTCATTAGCATTTTTGATAAAAAAATGTCGCGACAGTCATTATTAAACTTTGTCAACATAGATTTAATGAATAGGAATTCCCGTTAGTTTGGGCATTGAGCGAATACATTCATAACCCAGTTTCGTGGCTACCAAATGGGGGTCACGGAGATTTACTTTTGGTACTTACCTCGAAGACGTTCACAACGATTTCGAATTAACCCAGAACCTAAGTAGTATCAGATATACCTAAGGTAAACATCCTTTGTGCTCGACACTGACTAAATACTTATTGGTACTTTCAATCTGACAAAGGTGATTATTTGTGTCATTGTTTGGGCGCTAAGGTGTCGAGCACTGGGTCGCTTACCTTATCTAAGCTCTATTTGAACAAACTGCATTTTATCAGAAAAAGGCCTTGTACTCGCCATTGTCTTCCGGCATGGTGTAGTAGCTCTAAATAATGCCTATTTCTTGGTCGGTTATAAGTTCGATCCGGTTTTTTGGCGAATACTGGTTTTGATTCATTTCAAGCGAATGCACATACATTCTGATATGAAGCATATCTAGGTATCAACTTTTCTTTGAGGAACATCCACCGTAAGGGCAAGGATGCTCTTTAGTTCATTTGTTCCTCCAAGAACATACAAGGTTTGGTCTAAACCGACCGTTGTAATGCATCCTGATTGATATATCAGTGGAACTGATTAATGTAGATAAATAAATAGCTACATAAAGCGAGGTTTAGAACTTTTTTTATTTATTTAAAGAGTTTTAGACTAGCAATAAATCTTCCAGATGTTGCTTTCCTCAGGTAACTTGCATCGTGTAAGTAGTACCTACAGCAAGGTATATTCTGCAATTTTGACAGTTAAAACATTATTTCGCAAAACTGATGGGTAAGGGTAATAGGTAATAATCATAAATAATCATAAGTAATAAATAACCTGTCGTGCAGTTAACTTCATCGAAGCCGTCCCAGCAATCGATGAACCCATCGCACAGCTTGTTGTTCGGGAAACATGATATATAATGGCCGCAGCGAAATTGCTTCGTTAGATCACATTCTGCAAAAACATTAAAAAATACTTTTTTTATTCCATAGATACAGTCAAATTTAAACTAGACCTAAAAATAAAACTAAATTTAAATTAAATAGCTGTATCGAAATAAGTAGTTTTACTTAAACTAAAATATATCTAGAAAATTGGGCTCCCGCAGCATTGTTCCGAAGATGCTGGCAGCATTTCCTCGCTGTATGGTAATGCTTATACTTATCTACCTATGCGTTGTGCGAGGAAGCTGCCAGCTCTTCAGTCACCAGTTTTAACATTAGTTAAACAAGGAGGCGAGCAAGAGATTTACATTAATTAATCTCTTGCTCGCCTCCTTGAAAAGGAACTGAGCGCTGGGACCCCACAGGCCAAGGGTCTCGACGCCAAAATGAATAAAAATGTATTCTGGGCCTCCTGGTACTGCTGAGATTTAATTAGTTAGGTACTGACATCAAGCATAGAATAAGTAATAGAAGTACATTTATTTCGTATGAGGTCTTCGAAATTGTCATCTTATCTAGGTGCCCTCTTACTCTAAATTATTTTATCACACGCAGAGGTCGGAAGCTTAGATTAAGTAGTCGCAATAATGTACACTAACCCAAACCCAAATATCAAGTATAATTGTAGATTGTATTAGCGAAGTGATAAGCGAAGGATTCCAGAATTGAATCCTGAGCGTAGGGAGGGATTATAAGATGATATCTTGAGCGTAGTGAGGGATCTAAGATGGAATCCTGATCGTAGTGAGGTATTCAAACTGCCACACTCGAGTTAGAAATAATTTTGGTGCCGTGTAATAAGTACACTCTTCTTTTCACTTCTCCTATGAGAAAAACTTTTCATCCAAGAAAAGACAATACCAAAAAACAATATCTGTTTAATTATCCATTTATTTAACAAAAAAAAGTGAAATAAACAAGAAGTTAAAATTTGCTTGATTAAGATATGAAATATCAATAACCAAACAGGCGTGGCCTCTCGTTCCCGCGCGCGCTGCCCGCTTGCAACCGTTTAACAAGTAAAACTCGTTTTAGCTCCCTGTCAGCAGGCAAAAATTAATGATTAAAAAAACCGGCCATGTGCGTGTCGGATCACGCACAATGAAGGTTCCCGTACCGACACCTACTAGTGGACTTCTTCCAAACCACTATCTAATACATTAAATCAAAAAAGGTTGTATCTTTATTGGAATCTCACGGCATTTAAGTCCTTTTGTTCGGGCATGACAGTTTTTCAGAGATTACTCAAAAACCATTAGACCTGTCGTGTTCAAACCAAAAATCGTTGAAAGAATTTATTAATGTTCACCACCTCAATTTTTTTCAGAATTTTAAACTTCATAGTTTTGTCGTCGTGTCGTTGTTAGTCGTGAAAAGTGACAGTTTTTATAGTACTTAGACAGCTAATATCTCACCAACGGCGTGTGGGATATCTCTAATGTATCCCGGTTACATATATGTAGTGCCCCCAATAATATAATATTTTTTTCATAATTTTGCATCATTTTTATGTAGCTGTCTATAGAATAGGTACACCTTCCTACCTAATTTCATAATTGTAGTGCTTATAGGCTCCGAGTAAATCGGCTGTGACATAATACGGACGGACGGACAGACATGATAAAATATAAGGGTTCCATTTCGGCTACGAAACCCTAAAAATATAAATTAACTTTTCTACGGGCTTTTCTAGCCCGTGTACAGGGAGCAAAAACGAGTTTTGTAAAATCATAATTTTTAGACAGATTTCGAGTGAAAACTCGAGCGTTCGACACTCAAAAATCGGACCCCAGGAGAAGTTACGTTGAAATTGATGTAGGACGGCGGCAAGTAAGACGGCGCCGCGTATTACACCCAGCCGTATATCCGCATGAATATAAACAGCGTCATTAGATCCTTCCTTACTGCTAAGCGCAAGGATCCAGAGCACACAAACCTACACAACCTGTATCAGGCATTTAATAAGTAAGATCCTTACGCACCACAAACAATGTGTTTCTTTTCGACACACATCTACACACACCTTGTTGTAGTATTGTAGCGCACTGCATCTATGACTGCTATCCAAAGCAAAAACCCCTTCACAATCTGCACGTGCGTAGGTATTAGGTAAATGAAATCCTTATGCACCATAGTGTGTTTCATTTTGTCAACTTGCGGAGCGCGGCGTCTCAGCGCGCAGCGAGCAGTTTTCGTTTCAGGGCATGTAACTCCTCACAACCTCAATAGGGGTAAGAACCTCACCGCAATGTGTTTCGTCAGACTTGTCGTAGCACTGTAGCGCGCCATCGCAGCGCGCGGCGGCGGGCACGCAGAGACCGTTGCGGCAGCGCCACTCCTGCGGCGAGCACGTCACCAGGCTCAGCTGGCGACACACTCGGACGCCCCTCAGCCTGTCCACTAGCTGGCAGGCTTCGGTGTCCAGGGCACATAGGCCCCCACAACCTGTACGAGCATACAAACTAGACATGCGATGTGTGAAATTATATCTAATCTGTATTCTATTTGTTAGTTTCACTCTCAGAAAAAGATGATCCCTATCCTGTAAAACGTTTCACGCGGCACTACGCTGTTTTTATGCCCAGCAAAGACGAGTATAAAATATACAGTATACAACATTTTTGGTTTTCATTATATACAATTTTAAAAACTCGTCTGAAAGAGTGAGTTCGTGATAAAAATAGTTCAAGAACTTTTGGCATTAGCACTTAGCATGCTATGATTCAATATCAAGTCACGCAGCCCTCTCCGTGAGTAATTGACGGAGTGAACCAAAGGTCTCTGCTTCAGCTTCGACAAAAATGCTTTCGTATGTCCGATTGTTTTCCTCTACATGTCGCATTTCTCAACCGATTCTCGTGAAAATTTGTGAACAGGTTCGTTAATTATATAGAATTTATTGTCGAGTTAGTTTTTGGAAATTATCAAACACTATGTTTTTAGGGTTCCGCACCAAAATGGTAAAAAAGGAACCCTTATGGTTTCACTTTGTCTGTCTGTCACATCGGTAAATATCTCAAGAACTACTTATGCTATCGATTTGAAATTTGGAAGTTATAAAGAAGGCTTACCTTCATACATAGAATATGACTTTTTTAATATATTTTCTTAAAATTTCTGTGAAAAATGACAGATAACTGGTGGTTCAAAATTTGAAAGTCTAGTTAATATGTCGTGTGGGGTGTCATATGAAAGGGCTTGAATTGCACATTCTGAAACAATTTTTTTTTTATGTTGAGTCATTTTTGTTTTATGAGGAAAAATGTAAAAAAATACCGTTCCCCCCCCCCTTATCTTCAAAGTTTACCAAGGAAAAAATATAAAATTATTACCAGAGATGCGATTTATTTGAAATACTTCTATTTAAAATGCAAATACAAAATGCAAAATACCTATTTTGTATTTTGCATTTAAATACCTTTTAGTAAAAACCATTTTGTATTTTATTTGAAATACCTTTCGAGACGTATTTTGCATTTTTAATATTCATTTCAAAATGCAAAATACTTTGTGATTAAGTTTAGCCAACATTACCAGTCAAACAAAATGAAATAAACGAATGGTGCTTGTATTGCCGAATTTGACCGATAGAGGCGCCTGCTAGCCATTCCTGCCCTTTTTTCCTTCTTTGGTCAGAGTGCGCGCCTTATGTCTGACTAGTGTCAATGTCAAACGAAATCGACGAACATTATCGACGAACGACGATAATTATATGACCAAAATGTCATGCATACGGTGCCATTTGGTTCGGCATTGTATCTCTATTCTATTTCTCATGATAAATACCTAAAATAAATAAAAATATCATTCGATTAAGTCAAAAGGTATTTTATTTTGAAAAAGTATTTTGAAAATACCTATTTTGCATTTAGCATTTGAAATACAAAACGCAAAACTATTTGGTATTTTGCATTTGAAATAGTAAATCTGAAAAGTATTTTGCATTTTGTATTTAAATGCTTTTTTAAAACCATTTTGTACATCTCTGATTATTACATAACATTGATATTAATGTATATTTTGCAGGAAAAATATAACTGTAGCTCTATCTAATAGTTTTTCTTTTTTTTTTATCGTCAAATAACATTTCTATACTAAGTTTGTAATTTAATCACCTTTGCATGTATTTTTGTTTTATAAATTCCTACGAGATTATGCTGAAAGTACCATCTTTCAAATAAAGAAAAAAAAATGAAATCGGTTCATCTGATAAAGAATTATCCTTGAAAAACTACCATACATACAAAGTTATTCAGACGCTCAAATTTGTAAGAAAAGTCGCTGATAGATGGCGCTGTACCTATGGGGTCCAATTTTCACACCAGGTTGTTGAGATTTTCCTGATTTAATAGGGTTGGAATCGGTACACATCTGTATACGGAACCCTCGGTGCGCGAGTCCGACTCGCACTTGACCGGTTTTTTTTTCAATGATTTCGTTTCTTACTTATGTTGCTGTTGGAGGATTTGGGTTTGTTCTCCTCTACATTCTATTATGCGTATTTCTTTTCACTCATGTCGTATGGTATTGTTTTGTACGGAAATTCAACGAACTCTGAAAGAGTGTTCAAACTGCAAAAACGTGCAATACGTATATTGGCGGGAGTGAATCCGAGACACTCGTGTAGAGAGCTCTTTAAGCAGTTCAAAATAATGACACACTATTCATTATACGTGTTTGAAGTATTAATGTTCACGCGTCGAAACATTAACTTATTTAAACGGGCGAATATGCCTGGTAGAATCACCCGTCAAACCGGCCGACTACTGCCTGTGCCGCGGCGACTCGCGTTGCTCGACAAGAGCCCACGCGTAATAGGCCCGTCGATGTACGAGCGCCTACCCGCCACACTTAAAAACGAATCCTCCAACGACATATTTGAACGCCGGCTAAAGGAACTTTTAATGCTCAAATCACTGTATTCCATAAAGGAATACAATGAACACCCAATATGAAATTGTTGATTATTGTTAAATTGTTTTTCTGTTATTTATTTCTTTTAATTCTTGACATTACCATATTATTTATTATTTTGACATTGTATTGTGATATTTGACCATATTTGGAATTGAGCGTTTATATTGTTTTTATTTCTATTATTTTAAATTTGACTAATGACATTGCCTAGGATATTCTAGCCGTGTATACAAATTTGACATTTCTATTGTTTTTTACCTTTGACATTATTTGATTTCAATTATTTTTCTTTCATTATTATTATTATACCTGTTGACGATCCTTTTGTGAATTTATCTTGTTTTAAAAATGTAAACAATGATGTAATTTTATAAAGGAAATAAATATATCTATCTATCTACAGGTTTCTCTAACGATTCTCGTGAAATTTTGTGAGCGTTCGATAATTATTTAATTATATAGAATTTTGTCGTCAGTTTTTAAGGATTTAAAAAAATCACTCGCGGGGTTTCAAGCTCACAGAGCCCCTAATTAGACAGTTTATTTATCGCACAATTTAAATTCAAACATTATTTGTAAGTACGTACTTACAGGGCCGTCTTTCCCACTGGGCACTAAGGGCACTTGCCCAGGGCCCCGAGATCGATAGGGGCCCACTACTTCCTGCCAGATCACCAAACGATAACCAATATTTATTACCGAAAAATGTTTTGATCAAAAAATCAAACGAGCAATCAAAAATGAATCTATATTTTTTCTATCACTGATCCGTAGTAATTTATGACAATAATTCACCATTAAAACAGTCACGTACTATATCTTTTATCTAAATATATAATCTTCTTCTACCTATAACAACCGGAAATCCGGAAATCGGGACATAGAAAGCATTTTTGCCGAAGTTGAAGCAGAGAACATCGTTCAATAAAAATAAACCACTCGGTCAATAAAAATAAATGTAGAACCTTGTTTAGCCACTTTCTTTGTTTATTCTAACAAAATAGTGATCTGTCAAGGGCATAGGGGCCCCATTACCCTAATGTGCCAAGGGCTGCCAATTGGTTAAAATCGGCCTTGCGTACTTATTACCTACCTACATACTTTATCTATTTAGAATTGTACGTATTCTGGGTAGCCCAATTATTATTAATTATATTGGTGCTATGAGATGTAGGTAAACGATATAAAAAATCCACAATGAAAATAATACCTACTGCGACAACCGCTTATAAACATTACTGCCTTACACGTTAAACTGACTAGGCATAAATAGAGGAAAGTGACAGTCGGCAACACTTTATTACATTTATGTAATGTATAAAGGCTTTTACTTTAAGAGGTAATGTACACTCTTATTGAGATATGCAAGATAAGGTAATATGAACTCACCCGTAGGATCATCAGCGTCGATCGGTCTCCTACAGTCTGGCGTCCCGCTGCTCTCATTGAGCATACATATTTCGTCAGTTTGGCACGAGCAGAAGCTTTGCGACAAGATGTCCCTGTTTATAATATCCTTGGGTTTTTGGCTTTCTTTGCTTTTATTAGAGTTTCTCGGATACGTCCTTATATTCTTGCGGATTTTAGATAACACATTATTAATTAAGGAATTGTTTTCAGTTGTACTGCTAAAAACTTCTGTTGTCAATGATATTTCGGTGGTGACCACCTCGGGTAACTGCGCCGACGCTATATTTGTAACGGCCGACGAATTTTGATTTACAATAATAGGTTGGATTGGCACTACAGTTGTACTGTTTACTTTCACACGTGTAGAACTAGGAGCAGTAAAATTGACCAAAACGAAACTTATGACTACAATAGCAACAATCATCACACTTATTGAGCACGCCTGAATCTGAGTCCGCTTCTTCACGGGTTCAGTCAGAGCAAAGTTCACAATACACCCGATGCCTTTTAGGCTTTTCCTCAGTCTTCGCGGATTAGTTTCATTAGGATGCGGTTCATAGGAAGTAAATTTTTGGCTTATATTTGAGTCTATTTGATGAGATATCGATGGGATGCAACGGTTAATTTCTATCTCAATGGAAGAGTCTTTTGTGGATGCCTCTCTGCACGGAAAAGCTTCTGTCCGACTTACATCATCGCCTATTGAATCTTCTCTCGATCTATCTAAAGATGAGCCAGCATCTTTCGTGGCTACCCTTAAATTTGGAGTGGAATGCTCATTTGGTCTGAAATCGGTTCGTGGAGATCTAATCTCATATTTTCTCATTTTCCCCCTGCAAGTATAACAATATGTAATTGCTCTATCATCGACATTCTGTCCATTGTTTAGTAATATTTTCCGCAAGTTGCTATTTGTCCAAAGATGGGAGCAGTAGAGCTGATCCCAGTTTGATGTAGAGCCGTCTAGTACGTCGGTCGTACTAGGTGTCTCCCCGGAAAAACTGTTAGACAGGATCATAGTGCCCAATTGCTTATATTTATATCCTTCATATTTAATTTGTTTACACCACTTTTATGAATAATACCTGAAACGGAAAACAATTGTCATTTTGTTTCATAGTAGGACATTTATGGGTGTTAGATAGGTGCTGTGTGTAAGTACATAGTTTTGTGTATACTTTTGAGTGTAGGAGTAGTTACCTACAGGTGGCACGATCCCCAATTTTATTTATTTTTATTTATTTATTCAGTAAAGCAAATGACATGACTTAAAATTAAATACAACGTCCCGCATAACTGTTTTCACAGTTTGACTGTGGGATCCATTAGTCTAGTATAATCTTAAGTATACATATAAGTAGTAATTTTAAGTGAGATAGTTACCTACTATCTTAATCTAAAGTCTTAATGAATAAAAAGAAACAGCCTTAAGTGTTGTGGCAAAAAGTGGATAGTCAGCTAGACATAAGGTAAAATTCATTTCCTTTTTAAATAATAATCTAGCTATTATATGTAAGCTACAACGTGGTGGAAGAGCGGTGTCTCTTAGCACAGGTATCATGTATACTTACAAAAAGGCACCAGCGCAGATACTATGTAAAATAAAATCAAAGTTATCGAATAATCCATTTTTTTAATTTTCATTTTTCATAAGGTACCTATTTACATACTGTCGAGGTAGTATGACGGCTATCGTTTTTGTACTCACCAGTTGGCGCCACTGTCGAGTAAGGTCCAGCTGTCAAAAATTGTTATTGGTTATTATGAGAACAAAGTTTACATTTAAATCATATTTAATACCTTAAAACCGTACCGTAAAAGTATCGAACATCCCGCATTGTAGCACAATCTCGTTTTGTTCAATTTCTGACAATCATTGATCCGTAACTCATATTTGCCATAATCAAGCTCAGGTATGGCAAAATACTCACCATATTGTTCCAATTAGATATTAACCCGCGTAGCGCACCCACAAAGAGTGACATTTGACATTTCGGAGACCTCACGTTACACTAGCGCCTCTAGCGGCGAATTCATACGCGATGGCCCTCATTGGAACAAGGCTCTTTAGAATCTATTTTTGTTTCGCTCCCTTCTAATAGCCAGAGGTAAAGCGTTAAGTAAATAAGGTAATAGTTTTCAATGAGTCTGTCCCCATAGTAATTGCATACTCTGAGTACAGCATACATACCTTAATGAGCATACGTTATTTGATACTTTAGAAGGGTAGAATCTACAACGACAACGGTTGTAAAACTAATTATATGAAAACGATATCGTGGTGTCTATGAGGGTATCGTATCGTAATTTAAATTAAGGGATTAAGAAAACACATACTTAAAACACTTACTTGTGGTAAGTGATACGGTTTTGCCAAGCTATTCTACAATGGCAACTCCTAAATTATTAGGTTTTATGAGTCAGTTATTATTCGTCAACTATTTTACTAAATATTATTCTTTATGCAGGGTCCCAAGTGTGTGATATCCTCTTAGAGCATTTGCTGGAATTAGAGGTATCGCGAACAGCGCGTGATTTTCACACGGCGAGAGATATTTTACTCCGTGAGCATCAGAGCACGTTTAAGATTATTATAATTATCCTCTTTCATGCTTACTTTCTCACGATTTCCTTGCTATAACGTCCGTGTAATAGCATGTAGTAGGAAGTAGACAGTAAACAGTTGTTAATGATTAGTTAGCTACCTATATTTAGGTAAGTTCAGTATTGTAATCAACGATTTAGCTTTTATGTGCTTTATAATATTACAAAATGTTATTCTGTGTAGGTCCATATTTTCCACATTGTCTGGCCATACTGTATGTTAGGGACAGTGTCTCTTATAGTTTACTATTTTATAAGTTCATGTTATTTCCTGGTTGCCCTCAAAATCAACGTCATGATTTTCATAACACTAATCTGAGCGACACCCATTTTAGTATTAAATACTTATTTACATATCTCCTAGTATGTAACCAATTTATACCAATTAAATATTTCTTTCTTTCTAAAAGATTATATACTGCTTGAGTAGTTACTTGACTAAGTGTTTTACAAATGCTCATGATTTCAAAATCTTAAAAATATAATAAACGGATCGGACCTTCTCGACTTGAATATCTAAATCAGTTTTAGCACATTGAAGTAAATTAAAAATATTTTTTTTTCGGTATCCATAAAATTATACTTAAAACTAATTTCAGGGATAGGATCGTTATTTACTTAAACTTTGGCGGCGGCGTTTATGTTGAGTTGATGGAGGCGGACTAAAATAAAGCATTTTTCAAAATCATTTGGAAATATTTCAAAACCTATGTGAATTATATTATTCAAAATATTATGATATGAAGCATGTACCTACTTAGAACTGACGTCCAAAGGTAACTTTGGGAAGAAACTCATACGTAACTAAATGTTAATCAACGCGCTGCGTCAGCTGAGACTGAACTCAATTGTTAAGTACCTATATCTAACGAATTTAATTAACAATGCTTACTTACGTGCAATGATGAGACGTGTACTAAAACATCACTGAACTAGAATATTATTCTAATTAAAATAATATTGTCTAATTAATGGAAGTACGAGGACGTCAGCCTGCCGGGCAGCCGCGGGTCTTGTGGACGGAGCTCCGTTGCCGGGACGACCATTAAACAACCCACACAACCCCCTTGGAGCAAAACTGGCCATAGAAAGAGACAACTATCTCAAAAAACGTTTGTTGGAAAAGGATAGCCGGATAGGGGTTGGTGACGTATGGTGGTGCCAGTAGCCAAAGGCTGTGCTCACCCAAGAGTGACACGCAGCAGGTTTTTTATATTCGAGGGAAAGCAACTGAACCAACAGCTGTTCCCTTTACGCCCTTACTTAACGCGATGGACTACCTACAAGTATAACGAATGCAGGTGCTGTCACGCTATGTACGAGTGTAACAATTTAGACAATGAATTACGTAGGTTACTTAAATCAAATATGTCACGAACATATTGTATTTAGGACTTAACCATTGTACATCAGCGAATTATGGATAATTTCTGCACACAGGTCCTTCCAAATGTGTTTATTGTAAATTACAACGTTACAAATTCACCTAAACCATTTATACAACGAGCGAGCTTGTGGCACCTACTAATATATATCCCAAAAGATCTTTTTCAAAATTATAAAAGTATCTTCGACTTCAAATCACAAAAAAAGAGATCTCTTCCATGATAGTTCAACGTAAACGTACCTAGTAAACAACGTTAGGGTATCTTACATACGCTGATAGTAGATTGTACACCGAGGGGATAAAGCACTGTTTTATGTCACAGTCAGAGGCGTGATATTGAATCGACCTAAACGACTCCAGATAATACTCCCGAGCGTAGCGAGGTTATATTATATAACAATAAGAACATAAACTCATGCCTATATATCCAAACTAACTATAAGAACTAATGAGAAGTAATGTTTGAATTAAGATATCGTAGACGAAACTATAATCACATACTTTTCTATAGATACTCTTATGAAATTGACCAATCTCGTGACGCCGCGGACATAGAACAAAAGACATCAACGAGCGCCCGACCAATTTAGCTAATCTTCATTTCCACAGGACTAGTTTGTTTAATTATTTCGGCTTGTTTAGTTAATTTCCGTTGAGTCGTAGAAAAAATATTGTATGCAATAGTTATATAATTAACTTTTTATTCTCGAACCTTACTTAGACCAATCGGAAACCCATGTGGTCTAAACGCGGTTCTCGACTAAAAAAACATACATTATGTAACGTACGGTGCAATGAAGGTTATAAGAAAGAGGATTATAGTGACAATCAGTACAAAATTACGACCCGGCTAAAGCCAACTAGCAAGAAAAGCCGTATACAACTATACACTTGTGAACTTTTAATTGATAGACTTTTTTCAACAAGCCATGGTTGTCAGCATTCAGCCAAAACCAAAACTATTTCGCGAGACATTTTATGGCACTTTGTAGTTTAATTACATTTAAACATGAAAAAAGAGTTATTTTTAATTAGTTCATTCATCCGGCGCGGCGGTCCTGAATATGTCTATTAATCTTATGTCTTGCATAATACCCGTTTCCGGTCATTGGTATACTCACTCGGACAACTTTTTAAAACAGTTTTAGATTTTTTAGTATATGATATCCCTTTACCCTGTTTAATATGCAATTTTACTGTTTTAAATATAATATAATTATAGTTTTAAAGCCAAATGCTTTATTAAATAAATGTCTAAACTGACTGAACCTAAAACTCTTCTGTTGGATGTTTGGATTGGGCCAACAGTAAATTTTAAAAATTGGAAGAGTAAAAAGCACTAATGCGAGAAATCCAACTTTGCGCACGATATACAGCTACATAAAGTACCACTTTTTGAGCAACTGTATTAAAAATATATTTTTTAATTACGTCATACGACTACCTAACACTATACCTAAACACTATGCTGTATGCTGCTAACGATCGTTAGCAGCATACAGGTACAGCTTTTTAGGGTTCCGTCGCTAAAATGGCGAAAACGGAACCCTCTTACTTTCGTCAAGTCTGTCCGTCCGTCCGTCCGTCCGTCCGTATGTCAGTCGATTTACTCGGAGTCTATAAGCACTTTTTTTTTTGATTTTTGATTGATGAACCGCTACATAAAAGTGATGTGAAATCTATACATATAAAAACTGAGTCCAAAATATACTAAAAAGTAAAAAATAATTGCCTCAATTCTAACATGAGATTTTACGCTTCTTATTGAACAATGTAGACGTACCTATTGTAATTTTTGAAGCCAGTGCCATCCAAAGCAATTGTCTAAAGTTGTCGAAATGGAACCATGACAATTGAGAACCTGCTCCTTTTTTTTGAAGTCGGTTAAAAAGAAGAAGTCTTGACTAACTGACTGACTCAACAACGCACAGCTGAAACTGCTAATGCTAGAGAGTTTGTTTTTGCACAGTCGATTACATTTGTAACCTAGGCTAGGCATAAGAAAGAATTTTTTGAAATTCATCCCCTAAGGGGGTAAAAAACAAGGGATGAAAGTTTTTATGAAAACACGTATTCATTGAAGTGAGAGATTTGAAACTTTGTACATAGCCTCTCTGTTTAATTACAAAAAAATATGTATATATTTCAGCGTTTTTCGAAATTGCTCCCCTAAAGGGGTGAAAAGGGGATTCCAAGTTTATGCGGGGAGCGAATCTTTACTAATCTTAAGGCCGTGCAACGAGAAATATCGCGTTCTTTGAAACGCTGTTTAGCCCAGACGAGGAAACAATAAGGATTGATTTTCAGATATACACGGGTGTTCCACCTGGAGGTCGTCCAAGTCAGCCTACTGTCCATACAGAGGCCAAAAATTTATTGCGTCAAAAAAAAATTCTTCTACTTTCCTAATGAAAACACGATACCGAATATGCCCTTAAACGGATCCTCAGTAGTTTTGTTACACCCTGTATGATTCGTGACTATATGACTGTGTTTCTGATAATAGCCGAAACATGATCGCTTAAAATTTTCTCGATCGAAAAAAATCCAAAGTTGAGACTTTATTTTCCTTTTTTTACTCAGCCTACTAAAACAACGCGTTATTAAACGACACAATCTAAACTCTGTCAAGAGGAATTTTAATAAAACTGTACACAGTCAGACATTTATCGAGATTTGTCTAAAAAAGCCATTCCCGAAGAGTGTTGCATCCCATTTTGTAGTGCGCGAAAGACATAAGCGTGTCTCTTTCACGGGGTGGCGTGGTGGAAATCGATATTGGTGTCATCTTCGAGGTTCCTTGGGGTACCGATTATAAAAATAACATTAATTTGCAATTCCAAGATGGCTGACAATTATTTTTCTTAAAAATCGATATGGGTGTCATTTTTGTGGTTTCTCGGGGTGCCGATTACGAAAATGACATGCATTTTCAAATGAAACATGGCGGATATTTATTTTTCTTAAAAATCGATATCTTGGGTGTCCTCTTTGTGGTTCCTCGGAGTGCTGATTAGAAAGAAAGAAAGAAAGAAAGAAAGAAAATACGTTCATTTAACATCACAATTCAGCCATACACATATTAATTTAAAAAAAGAAGACGTTAAAAAGGATCCCCACTCAGCATTAAGCCACGTCGAGACACAGCAAGCCGAGGCACTGATTTTCAGTGGGGACCTAACTCAAAACTAAGATAAGTATTAGGTTACGAAAATAACATCCATTTTCAAATCCAAGATGGCGGCCGTTTATTTTTCTTAAAAATCGATATCTTCGCGGTTGCTCGGGGAGCCGACTACCAAAATGACATAGGTACATACATACAAACATTCTGGTCAAAATGAGAACCTATTTTTTATAGACACTTAGTTCGCGGCCGAGGCCGCGGGAAAAAACTAGTTATAAATAAATATTATATTAGGGGGAGGGCACTTTATAGAAGTAACCGGTGGACGAAAAAAAAATACAATGCACATAGTCGTATGGGGTATCCATGCATAGGCCTTGAAAAAAGACATCGGAGGTTTCTAAAAAACTTTTCCATTCAAGCCAACCGTTTGTGAGATATTAGCTGTCAGTAAATAAAAAGTGTCCCCACCCTCCAAATTACGAAGTTTAAAATTTTGAAAAAAACCGGTCAAGTGCGAGTCGGACTCGCGCACCGACGGCTCCGTATACAGATGTGTACCGGTTCAACCCTATTAAATCAGGAAAATCTCCACAACATGGTGTAGAAATTGGACGCCATGGGTACAGCGCCATCTATCGGGGACTTTTGTTACAAATTTGAGCGACTGAATAACTTTGTATGTATGGTAGTTTTTCAAGGATAATTCTTTATCGCGTAAACCGATTTCATTTTTTTTTCTTTATTTGAAAGAAGGTACTTTCAGCATAATCTCGTTGGCATTTGTAAAATAAAAACACATGCAAAGGTGATTAAATTAGAAACTTAGTATAGAAATGTTTATTGACGATAAAAAAAAAACTAGATAGAGCTACAGTTACATTTTTCCTGTAAAATATACATTGATATCAATATTACGTATTAATTTTATATTTTTTCCTTGGTAAACTTCGGAGATAAGGGGGGAACGGTATTTTTTTTACATTTTCCCTCATAAAACAAAAATGACTCAACTTAAAAAAAAATGTTTCATACTACCATTTTGGTACGGAACCCTAAAAATTGGGGTGGTGTGATTTTTAGGGTTCCGTAGTCAAAATGGCAAATACGGAACCCTTATAGATTCGTCATGTCTGTCCGTCCGTCCGTTCGTATGTCACAGCCGATTTACTCGGAGACTATAAGCATTACAATTATGAAATTTGGTAGGACTACCACTACGCTATAAACCGCTAATATTAAATTAGGGGGGGCACTCCATACATGCACACCGCGCTTGGACGGTTTTATTACTGTAAATGACAAAACTTTGCCTTGTAACTTATTAAATTATCAGACAACAATATGTCACTCAGTCAATGACCAGTAGACATATATTAATCATAGAGGTACGTTTGAGCAGATTATCAGGGACAGTACTTGTTATTCATTATATGTTAACGTCACACTTCATGAGTCCGTTGCCCTTTGACATGACAAGGAACATGAATTTGGACTACTTTGATGATCATAGGGCAACATAAAAGATAAATGGCTTGACATACCATTCTTTTTTCATAAATATGTACCTAACTAATATACATACGCAGGTGCTATACTGTAATACGTCAGCAGTCTATGAGCTAAAGTTACCCTAACTGAACAAAGTCACCCCATGCGGTATGCTATCGGTTATCGTTTGTTTCACTGTACCTACTAAATAGTTACGAACCGATCTGTCGTGATTTAATGGATTTCTTTGGCAAATATTTATGGCTTTATTAACTCTTTCCACGCTTTCGCCTCGTATTCGGTCCATAGCAGTTGGAGTAATCTGTACCCACATAACCATCAAAGACGTCATTATTTCAAGTTTCAAAAACTTTGATGTACTTACTTATAACGGTCGTAACTCTCGACAATGTAACTTATTAAATACATGTACAACTCGCTTGAGGTAAACGCTTCGCAGTCCATATTTTATGCGCTTAAAAAATTATAATATACTGCCAAGAGATTTAAAAAATTTCCCTCTGATTGCGTTTAAATTTGTCTGATCCTTAGTATTATTCGACAAAATAATGGTACTTACATAAAATTTTGCATGTCGATCCATCTAAATTATTATTGAATAGGTACACAATTGTAACCCATTCTCAGCAAATAAAATTTCATTTCATTTCTCTTCGAATCGCCTGGCGTCCTTGCTATCTGGGTTAGTTATGATAATTAAGTAAACAAATACTTTTCTGAAAATCGCATCAAAATCGGTTGAGACAAACGCGAGATAATCGCGGACAAACATAAATGTACATACCTACAAACATACTGATCAAACTGAGAACCTTCTGTTTTAGGTCCGTTAAAAAGAGGTAATGAGTGTTTAAAAAAATGTTCTGTGCCTGATAATGTTCCGCGGTTGAAACATATTACAGTCCTTGTCAGGCGATGACATAATCACTTAAAAAGGCGTTGATCACTTTCCTCGATGTTTTAGGAAGTTAGTGTTGTAAGTTCGTGAATGACGTCGCGTGCGTGCTGTAAACGCGCGAGTGCATCGCAATCGCGGGCGTCGGCGTCCCTGCGGGGCTGGCCCAGACGGTGCCCGCAGCTTCTCCCAGGTGCACAGCCCAGCCCCGAGCTGCCTGGACCCCGACCCCAACATGCAATCAAAGCTGAGCGCATCAAGCACAACTCTCACTGCGCGCGCCGCGTGCGGTTGTGGTCACTTGCCCACTCCTCTCCTCGCTTCGTTCGCCGACTCGGACTCGGACACACACTTCAGTGTTCTTGCACACAGCGATCCGTATGCGCGCTTCGACGTATATCGTGCAGTTTCTCTCGTAAATAATTAGTATGTGAATGCGACGGGTATAAGTACAACACGAAAACGAGTGAAATGGTGTGGAGTCGCTGATCAGCGCGCGTTCGCTTCGTCTTGCACTTGGACTGATTTCATGAGGAACTGGTCGAATTATCCTGTTTTGCTTAGGTGAGCTAAATACGTTGATTATGACTTGAGTTATAAGTACTACATCTTTAGCGAATACTTGATTAAGTAACATCAGTTTTATGTCAGTGTTATTAGCATTGCGAGAGGTCTTGTAGGTCAGGTAATCAAATGTCCCACTTGTCAGCGGGCGACATCAAGTAACCAAACCGAGTGGCGGACTGTTGTTAACTGTTAGTTTGCGCCGCTTTATTGGCTATGATATTAGGTGCCGTTCTATTTTACACGTCTCGCAAAGTTTTGCACTTTTAAGCAAGGCACTAACTAGTTTAAAGTTTTGTGTGAACAAAAATGTGGTCAAGGATGACCTGTTCAAGTATATATTAACTCTAACTGCCTCGAGAACGATGTCCTCAAAAAGTTAAAGTATTTAATCAAAAATTTGGAACAAACAAACACTACCAACATACACTACTATAAGTATACATTGATCAAGGCAACACAGCCCATATCTAGTAAATATTAAAAGCGAACGTTATGTTTAAAAGAACATTAACGATGGATGATGA
Source organism: Epiblema foenella (assembly GCA_963556455.1). Lineage (NCBI taxonomy): Eukaryota > Metazoa > Arthropoda > Insecta > Lepidoptera > Tortricidae > Epiblema > Epiblema foenella. Next base: position 16,760,446 of record OY747102.1, read on the forward strand.
TTTTAATTTGTTTTTCCTCGTTAATTGTTCAATTACTTACAACACAGTGAGTATGTTTATTTCCGTATGTGTCAACTGAAAGTGGCGAATCATTGCCGCAGTCGTGCCGTGTGACGCGCTATCTCTGTTTATTACAAAAAATGTGAAATGCGTTTATTCGTAGGTACTTAGCTTCTTATAAACGTAGGTATATTGTATTCAAATATTGCACGTGATAATTCTGTATACAATCCAGTTAGTTGGAGCTAAACGTCGCTAAGCCGGAGACTAGTTGGCTCGACTTTCTCATAAGGTACTTAATAGGTACTTAGAAGTTATGACGACAACACGGCTAGTGCAACCTGGACGAGTAGCTTCCACTCCATTCTTTATCAAATTATCACAATATAACTCTGTCATGATATATACAGTTACGAACAATTGGTCACACAACACGCAACTGAGATACCTACACATATATAGAAATTAAGTAGGTACATATATCAAAATACAGCTATAGCATATTGACGGTAGGTGTCTTCAGGGAGCATATGAAGCAATAATCCTTAAAAACCTTAAGAAACTAGAACTGCTTTTCGTTAAACTGTTAAAACAGATAATTCTATGATGTTTGTAATGATAGTGTGTAAGTTGATCAGATAATTATTTATATTAATCCACATAATAAAGTACGACCACAACGTATGTGGTATGTATTTAGATGTTATCTATAAATATCATCACCATCAGACGGTACGAAGTATTCATTCACAATTACAAATGTTATCTGGGGGCACGGCAGTGCCTCCTACAAGTCGAGCAAAACAAAGAGGCACGGCTGTACCATCCTTTTCTCGAAGCGATTCAGGCCTTTTTCAACATAATGAAATTTTGTGTTGGCTAAAGCTAGAACCCTGAATTTTCAGAAAATATAGCGCATAATATGACTTAGATATATTCTCAATAATATTCAACTGAAACTTGTAGTTTATTATATAATCACTAAATAAAATTTTGTGACTTGGCAATCACACAATAGTACATAATTTTAGGTATCTAAAACTTAATAAATGAGGTAAAATTGTGTAATTCTCAAGTCTCTTAATTTTGTTTAGTAAGCAAATAAAGACCATGCCTGACTTGGCTCTACGTAATATCTCAGAACTTTTTACGGTGGAAGAGTTTCGAGACTTGGCCTATTTTACATGGAATGTTTTTTATGGAACTTTCAACCTGAAAGACGTTGACGTCAATTATTATAAAGATAATAGGCAATCTAACTATTGGGAGGGAGGTATGTGTGAGAATGTGTAATTAAGTATCTCACCCTTTCATGATATTTGTCCTTCTATGTTTCTAGACATGTTTTTGTAGATTGGTTGGATTGGGTACCATATTCATCATATAGTCATCCGATCTAAAAACGTATGGCGAACGTCAAGTCCCACATTTCCTATTATCTAGTGGTATACAATTTAGAGATGGGCAATCTCGACTCCGGGGAGCGATTCAAATCGTTAAATCCGGCTCCACTATCGGTACCGACTCCGCTTATCGACTCGTCAACTCCTTTGAATCCCTCAAACCAATTCACTCCGGACTCGCTGGTTTCAAGTGATCTTAATGGTTCTTCGAATCTTTTGATTCTTTTAACTCCGGATTTGATTGAAATATATCAGTCCAAAAGCGCAAACCGGTCATTCATTCGGTTCCGTACCGAGTCGGAGTTAATAACTCCTCGGATTCAATAAGGTTTGAAAAGAGTCGATAACGAATCGGCAACACTTATGGATTCGAATCATTTAAATCTTCAAGTCCGGATTTACCCATCTCTTGTACAATTTGTCATACTACACTACATGTAAACCAAGTAAAGTGGCTGTGGCTGTAGAGAAAAAATCTATATTCTCTCTTATAGACATTTATTACAGCATCTGCTTCTGTAAGTGTTAAGGCATTATAAATTCATGTCATCCTTTAAGCGTGGCAGCTACTTTCTTTCTGGCAGCCGAAGGAGGTTAACGGCGTATTTCGATGTGCCGCGAATCGCAATCCTCTTATATGTGTAGATACAGAACATTGCAGCATATAAATTGTCTTCTGTTCTATATATACTAGTTACATAAAATAATTCACGACATTTGAAAATAGAATACAATAAGAGATTATTGTATTCTCTTATTATATATTTATTATCAATTTATAATTATTGAAGTGAGAGATTTAAAACTTCGTATACCTACAGACTCGCTGTTTAAACACAAAAAGAAGTAGTAACTAAAAGGGTAATAAAAGGGTAATAGTTTGTTCAGAGAGCCTTTTAAAACGCTGAGGACCTTCTAGAACACTTCATTTTGGCCAGTGTCGGGAACTCCGGGTGTCTCTTCTTCTAGTAGTCTAGCAGGCGTTAAAAGTGCAAGTTTTGCCTTACTATGAAATAGTGTACAATACCCCCATTTTCTAACTCCAAATCCATTGGTCTTCTGGACAATTTTTTGCAAAAGATTAACAGCATAAGACAATTAACAGAAAATGTTTGACCTCATTTACATCTTTGTTATAGTCTAAAATCTACGTGAACGAAGTCACGGGCGGCGACTAGTAGGTATATACATTTTAAACTTAAATTAAGCTTCAGTGTTATTAAATTTCAGGGCAAGGTGTGGATTTTCCCAAAACAAAAAACACTACCTTACATGTTTTCACTTCTTATATACCTACTGCATCGGCACCCATCGCAGTACATTCTATAATCAATTGATAATTGAAGTAAAAAATGTTACGCAACGATAAACAATAGAAAGAAGAGTTTCAAGACTGGTAACTATATCTACCTAAGGAGCAGCATTAAATATATTTCTCAGCTCTCGGTTTCGGCTTAAAACACTATTATACAAATAATATCACCTAGGTAATAATATAAAACTGAGTAGTTTGCAATTGCATATTGTATGTATGTACCTAGTGCTGGGATGGTAATCAGCATTTCGGGGAGGAAGACCACGTCGTTGGCATGGCGGCTTACTAGGTAAATATCGGAAACGATTTCCGATGTAAAACTTATATGACCAAATAAACAGAAAAGCACAAAATTTGTTCGGTGAATGTGTTTATAAGGTACTTGATATTATTACTACGAGTAAAAAACAACCGGACAAGTGCGAGTCGGACTCCCGCATCTAGGGTTCCGTACACAGATGTGTACCGGTTCCAACCCTATTAAAAATCTCAACAACATGGTGTAGAAATTGAACGCCATGGGTACAGAGCCAACTATCGGCGAGTTTTGTTACAAATTTAAGCTAATGAATAACTTAGTATATGGATGATGGTTTTTCAAGGATAATCACGTGAACCGATTTCAATTTTTTTTCTTTATTTGAAAGAAGGTACTTTCAGCATAATTTCGTAGGAATTTATAAAACAAAAATTCATGCAAAGGTGATTAAATTACTACTACACATCTACTACATGTACTGATTAGTTAATCAGCAAGTATTCAAACAAGGAAGACTGTTATTGAGAATAGGGTTGAGGTCAGATATAGAAATACGCAATAGTATAATTAGGCTATCTATACAATAGAGCAGTTAGTCACTGGCTAACGTGCTTCAATTAATTACCTACTGAGTAGTTACAATTAACAGAGTTTTCCGCTCCTAATTGCATTTTATTTCTTTGTTTCTTTGTCTTTTCATCGAATAGGGAAATCAATGATCGTGCTTAATATTTGTGTACCTAATCAAGGTAGTCGAGATATCGAAGTAATTACGGCATATCTTAGATGTAGCATATAGCTTGAAGGGGATGCCTCAATTCGGTCAGCTACGCCTCCCTGAAAGAACACGCTTATGGCTTTCGCGCACGACAAAACGGGATGCAACACTCTTCGGGAATGGCATTTTTAGACAAATCTCGATAAATATCTGACTGTGTGCAGTTTTATTAAATTCCCTCTTGACAGAGTTTAGATGAGATAAAATACCATGGTTCTAATTTAATTGTGTCGTTTAGTAATGCGCTGTTTTAGTAGGCTGAGTAAAAAAGGAAAATAAAGGCACAGCTTTGGATTTTTTTTCTATCGAGAAAATTTTAAGCAATCATGTTTCGGCTATAGTCAGAAACACAGCCATATAGTCAAGAATCATATATCTGAAAATCCATCCTTATTTTTTCCTCGTCTGGGTTTCAAAAAACGCGATATTTCTCGTTGCACGGCCTTAGCGAGTCCGATTCGCGCACCGAGGGTTCCGTAGACAGATTTGTACCGGTCCCAACCCAATTGATAGAGGAAAATCTCAACAACATGGTGTAGAAATTGAACGCCATGGGTACCGTCGAACCCCGTAACTTCGCCTGGGATACCTATCATCGCCTATTTTTATGAAAGTTGAAATTCACGCCTAGTTTTTAGGGCAGGCTCCACACAAAACTACTAAATAGAAAGTGTTTTTTATGCATGGCAATATTCTCGCATCAATTGTGGCTAACTTAACGCCGTTTGCGATCAGTGCGGTTTTTTCGTTCAAAAAAAAAGCGCGTGTTCGGTTTTACCTCGGCGGAACTATACATAGTAAGTGCAAAAGAAGAGATAGAGGTGAGCTTTTTCTTGTATTATAATGTACAACAAATGCTCTTTCTTATGGTGTTATTATTGTTTACGTAAGTTATGTGTACACGTCGCAATCGATTAAAATGTAATTGAGGTGATGTTCCGGCCATCTTGTAGCTACACTTCGCCTACCCCTAGGGTTGTCAATCCAAGTGTGTGATATATTTAAAATTTCTCATTTAGTAGTAAGGATAATTCATCCCTCGACGCTTAAATGGGGTCTTATACAAGTTTGACCGCTATGTATGTTTGCCTGTGGCACCATAGCTCTGAAACGGGTGAACTGGTTTGAGTTGCTTTTATTATTATTATTATTATGTTATAAATCATATGTTTTATATATGTTGGAGGTTGTGGCTCTCCAATGACTCATAATTTATTGACTACCTTGTTTTTATATTTGTGTATACATCTGTATATGGTGTATATTTAAGTATATACATTTATATTTGTTTGTGCTTATTTATTTTTGAGTAGTAAATTATTACAACTTGTTTGAAATAATTTCATAATTTTAAAACAAGTATTTTTTACTACTCCGAAACCATTACCCTTTCTTTTTTGTTGTCGAGTAAGATGACGTGATTTTTGACAACCCTATGGAAAGTACAGTAAATGTATGAAACTAACTTCAGATCGTTACCTGACTTCGCCTACCATCGTTTTTTTTTAAATATGACTATTTGGGAATAGTTAAGGTTCAAATTCGAAATACACGTTAAAAATAAATAAGATAGCTGAAGGCAACTTCAAATTTTATCTATAATTTACGCTCCGGCAGTATATAGGCGAAGACAGGGCATCTTGCCTATACTTCGCCTACCACCTTTGGAGTCCAATTGTAGTCATTCTTTAGCGAATTTTAGACCTTAAATTACGGTAAACTAAAGTTCCTTTTAGATTAATTTGTTTTTGATCTTAACAAGCAAAAATAGGGTGTTAATTTGTGAGAAATTTGCAAAAAAGTGCCAAAACCCAGGCGAAGTTACGGGCCTGTACGGTACAGCGTCATCTATCGCCGAATTTTGTTACGAATTTAAGCTACTGAATAACTTAGTATGTATGGTGTTTTTTCAAGGATAATTCTTTATAACGTGTCCCATTTAAAAAATTTTTATTTTAAAGAAGGTACTTTCAGCATTAGTATAATTTCGTAGGAATTTATAAAAATACATGCTAAGGTGATTAAATTACAAACTTAGTATAGAAATGTTTTTTGATGATAAAAAAAATAAAAACTAGACCGAGCTATGGTTATATTTTTTCTGTAAAATATACGTTGATATTGTTAATAATGTTAAGTAATAATTTCATAATTTTTCCATGGTAAACTTCGGAGATAAGGAGGGGAACGGTATTTATTATACATTTTCCCTCATGAAACAAGAATTACGTAAAAATAAAATAAAAATTGTTTCAGAATGTGCAACTCAAGCCCTTTCATATGTCACCCCACTTGACATAATCACTAGACTTTGACAAAAATAAAAATTAAAAAAAACTCATGTTTTATGCATCTGGGTTACCCTTCTTTATAACAATAACTATTCCAAATTTCAAATCGATTGTATAAGTAGTTCTTGAGATAATTACCTGTGACAGACAAACAAAATGAAATCATAAGGGTTCCCTTTTTATCATTTTGGTACGGAACCCTAAAAATAGATTTCAAAGAATGCGGCTGTTAACAGTTGTTACCATACCTACTTTAAACGCTTATATACCTAACTAAACCCTTATGTCACACCTACCTATAGATTAGACTGTTTATAGTTTCGCTATGTCCGTCGCAATAAAAATATTGAAATTTTTTGTTTTACCTTTCCTTTTCCTACACGTAAAAGTGGTGAACATTTTTTTCCTTCCAAACCCCATCGTGTGAAGTATCGTTGGATAGCTCGTTGTGGGGTTTTTAATACCATTTTTTTGGTTTAGAAATCTTTTTGCGTGATAGTAAGCTTTAAAGTGATATTTCCCCCCCCCCCCCATAGCCCAGTTAATGACGCTATCTATTTATATTCAATACAGTAAGTATCGACTAAACGAGTTGCGCACGCGCGTCATTAATATCTCACACATTTAGAACACAATAAGATAAGTTTTGTGTCCAGTTAGCCGAGGTTACGACATTTATCGGACATCTTGTAAAGCGCCGGGTCACATTGGGTCAATTGTCGCCTGATTTTCTATTGATTTCATTTAATTTTGACGTCATATAATTGCTAGTCGTTGACAAATTTAGGTAATATGTTTCATCATCTTATTGTTTCATGTTCATAATTTGTATTTCCTTTTAAATTCTTTATCAATCTTAATGGTGTTGTTATTTAATTGATTTAGGTGAATTACAACGCAGTATGCTTTGGTTTCAATGATAATTGATAACACGAGAAAAACAAAACAAGTAATTAAATAGTATTTAATACACCTTCGGAGTGCATTGAATCGTAATAATCTTACCTTTTCCTATATCCGGATATAGGTAAGCTAAAGCTACGCTCGATACGAAGGTAATCAAGACCACAAACACAACATAGGAAGACACAAGCAGAGCATTTTGATGTCGGCTTGTAAGTTTTTTCCGGTAGCCAGGCCGGCCACTAACACTATTTATACGCGACAGTGATTCGCTTTATAGATAGCTGGGACGACTCTTGAACACTGAATATCAAATGAGAAAATGTTTTCGCGCGATCTCTCGACACGACAGGCGAGTCGCTACCTACCGCTGCCCGCCGCACGGACCCGACTAACCCATGCCATTCTTACGTACACACCAAAATACATAATGTAGCTCATATCAAATCATTATTATTATGCATTAGTTATTTGAACTTCTTAATCAAAAGTTTATCGACTTTATGGTTTATTCCAGAAATCGACTCCTGCGCCCGTCATTGTTATCTCTTTATAGGTACACATAAGTGAATGTTTACTTATAATTAATTCCAGAAAATATGATAAAGCAGTTGTAGATTTGAAATAAATGAATGGAATACCCAAGTTTTGGTCTCAGAAATAAATTGAGATGATAACTCCATCATATGTATGATATTTAGATTAAACTTCGTAGTTAGAAATCGCTCTAATACGTTCGGCAAGGTGTCATCTCGTAAAGCCAATTTATTGATGAAAGTGAATTCTGTGCTCCACTGAGACTTCAGTCGCGTGTTACAATTAAGTTAATCGACAAAATTGATTAACAGGCAAGCACGAGGCACGTGTTGCCGGTGTTTAGTCAGTGGGCCATTAATTAACATTATTCAATGAAATCGGATGACATGGCAGATTGCCCGTACTAGTCCCTACACTGAAAATAACTTACGATTTTAACGCCATATTTTCACTAGTGTGGCCTATTATTCCTATATACATAAATATTATTTTCCGACGCTGGCATATTATTACAATAATCCTATTGTTATAATCCCACTTTTAATATAAAATACCTAGTTTGTTTAACATTGATAGTCATTATAGATAAACACTACGGTGTTGAAATTATATAACCACACCAAGTACTTACATCTACAACGCTGCTTTGTTGATGTCCAGACGAAGTTTTGATTTGGAAGCGGAGAGCTGCCGATGCATATGACGGTTCATATTTGCTGCACGTGGATGGTGCCAACAATTATAATGCATTCCGATGAGAGCCTTGGGAGTTCGGGTATCGGGAGAAAGTAAGTTCGATGAACTAGTTGTAAATGAAAGTTTTACAACAAAGGGAGTCTGGATCGGGTAGGGATCCAGAAAGTAAAAGGTCACGTTTGTCGGGATGAATGAACGTTGATTGCTATTTAGAAAAGATTTCAATACTGATGTAGGTAAGGCACAGGAGGCAATTAATGCCCGCCTATATTCATATTATTATTTTCCATATAAACATCTATTGCGATGGACTTGAAATAAGTATGCCGGTTGAAAGGTGTTACTATTTAAATAAAGGTAGATACTAATACTACAGGTATATATGAAATGGCAAGTTCTCTTTTTCAAGTGTCCTACTGCGTTGTACATACTCAGAGACGAAGATTAAAGTTGGTGGTTCGAAACTTGCCCATTTAGTAGGTAGCAATTAACATAACAAATCATTTTAAGCAATGGGGGCTATCGTTTTTGTGCTCACTAGTTGGCGCCACTGTCGAGTAAGGTCCAGTTGTCAAAAGTTGTTATTGGTTAATATGGACATGAGAACGAAGTGTACATTTAAATCATATTCAATACCTTAAAACCGTACCGTAAAAATATCGAACATACCGCATTGTAGCGCGGTGCCGTTTTGTTCGGGAAAAAGAAGGAAATAAGTTTCCGAAAGACAAAACTGTCTCAAAGCCCTGACAGTCATTGACCTTTAACTCATATTTGCCATAATCAAGTTCAGGTATTGCAAAATAGTCACCATATTGTTCCAATTAGATATTAACCCGCGTAGCGCAACCACAAAGAGTGACATTTGACGTTTCGGAGACCCCACGCTACACTAGCGCCTCTAGCGACGAATTCACATGCGATAGCCCTCATTTAAGAACGTACAGTCGCCATCAGATATATCGGAGCGAACAAGGTGCTCACAAATATCTGAACACGACTCTATTGTGAAGGCGTTAAAGTGCATGTTCAGATATTTTTGAGCACTGATGAGCTTAGAAACAACTTGTTCCCAGCTGTGTTTCCAGCTAGATCTCACTTCTTTTACTAGTGAAACCGTTTACAGCCTTGGAATTTTTATTTTTTGATAAATTTCTGTTACCTACTTCCACTTCTTGCTTAATTCATTATTATGAGCATAAGTACGTAAATAGATTCCAATGATGTTTAACAATAACCACTTAATTTACAATACTACTGTGTTACGCGGGAGAGTTGCCGCTTTGTCACCATGAAACATGAGTATTTGAGTAATGAGTAGGTACCAGTAAGGATTATTTTTATACGTATTTATTTTACCTGCCATTGTACGAGTACCTATATCGATACAATTTACTCATAATCATGATGTCTTGCATATTTTATAAGGCTTGCATAAGAATCATAACAGTAGCTGGAGGCGCAACTTTCTACATCTTACGTAGAACTAACTATAACGGAACTGGGAAGCTAAATTACATAGGTGCACCAAGTTCTAGGTAAATCAAAAATCCTTTGTACCTAAACGAAATTTAGACGAACCCTCGGGGCGAGTCTCGCACTTGACCGTTTTTCTAATGTTAATGCAGTAAGTCACCCACATCATTTACAACATCGTGTAGGTCTGTACATAGCTCTTAGTACGTAAATTATGTATCCGCATGTCTATTGTAGGATTTTTCCTAGCAGGTGGGCCGGCTATCTCTCCATACCGACCGCAATAAGTGTCTAGTGCCCAGACCAGTTTTGATCCTCGGTTGACTATTTTAGAAAATGAGAATCTAAATAACTACTATATAAGTGTTATTTACGGAAGATACAAAATAACTATTACCATGACGACGTTGTCAATTTCGACTGGTTTACAAAACATAAAAAACGAAAGGAGGCCTTCAAGATTTGGTCGAATTATACCTACTCGTAAATAAACATAATGTAGCGTATACGCAAAAGAAAGTTGTTTCAGTATGCAGATTGGAGATAGTCCTTGACTTGGCGAGACTTGCATCATGCGTGAATGCGTCACATTGCCCGCATTGTAAGAAGTAATAGTAACGTATTTTTACAACGTAACTTAATATACCTATTCTATAAGGGCTTCGTACGGAATTGAAACGAATAGGTATATTGATTTATTTACGCAACTACTAGCTTTACCCCGCGACTGCGTCTGCGTAAATTTTCCCTCCCTATTTCATCCCTTTGACGGCTGATTTACGGGACAAAAGTATTCTATATAAACTCTTTGTATGTTAAGTTTCATCATAGTCCGTTCAGCCGTTTTTGCGTGATTGAGTAACAAACATCCAAATATCCAAACATCTAAACTTTCGGATTTATAATATTAGTAGGATAGTAGGATTCTGAAGTTGTAATACCTATATCCATATTCTTTTTTTTTTACATTTCGATAAAGTACCTAACTACTTGCAGCAATATTTTTTTCCATTATGCTTTGCTTTCCTTTAAGAAGGCCAAATATAAATTCTTGATCTGTTTTGAGTTTCTTTTGTTGGTGTGGATATCGTAATCTAAGCAATAAAAACTTCGTTCATCTTACTCCGTTGTGATAGCGCCAAAAACAATGTACGTTTTCGCGGACGATGTCACGGGCGAATTCCAGTTTATGAATAGAGTTCTTTATTATCAGGTTAGTCTGTAAGTTCAAGTTCCAACCGATACCTTGGCTAATCTTAACTACCTATTGTAAATGCAATCTAATTTAAACATGTTAAAACTACAAAATGGGAAAACATTATTTGGGGCGGGGTGTTTGGGGCTAATTTTATATTGTGGTACCGAACCTACAAATCTGTCGAGAAAACACTAAAATAATCTATCTATATGTATAAATGCCTTTGTCCTGACTGACTGGACTCACTCACTCATCAACGCACAGCCCAAAGTACTAATGCTAGAGAATTGGTTTTTGCACAGTCGGTTACATTCATAACGTAAGCAAGGGATAAGAAGGGATTTTTGGAAACTCCACCCCTAAAGGGGTTAAATAGGGGTGCAAAGTTTGTATGGGGAGCAATTCTTTTTTTGAACACGAAACTTGAAACTTTGTGTAGAGACCAAGCATCAATATATAAGAAAACTAATTTCAGGGTTTTTGAAAATTCGCCCTCTGAAGGGGTGAAAAAGGGGTTAAATGTTTGTATGGGAAACAAATTTATTTTTAAGAAAGAAACTTGAAACTTCCATAATAGACTTGATATTAAAATAGAAGAAAACTATTTTCAGCGTTTTTGAAAAAGCACCCTCTGAAGGGGTGAAAAAGGGGTTGAAAGTTTATTTGGGGAGCTAATATTTTTTTGAACTAGAAACTTGAAACTTCGTGACCTAGCATTAAAATATAAGAAAACTAATTTCAGTGCGTTTTTTGAAATTGCTCCTCTAAAGGGGTGAAAAGGGGTTTACAAGTTCGTACGGGGAGCAAATATTTTTTGAAGTGCGGGATTTAAAACTTCGTACACGGACTCTCTGTTTAAATACAAAAAAACGTAATTCAGCATTTTTTGAAATTGCTCCTCTAAAGGGGTGAAAAGCGGGTTCCAAGTTTGTACGTGGAGCAAATATTTTTTGAAGTTAGATTTGAAACATCTTAAATAGACTCTATGTCTAAATACAACAAAACGTGTTCCAGCGTTTTTCTAAATTGTTCCCCTAATGGGGTAAAAAGGGATTCCAAGTTGACAGAAGGGGACATTTATTTTTCCTAAAAATCGATATGGGTGTCATCTTTGTGGTTCCTCGGGGTGCCAACTCCGAAAATAACATCCATTTTGAAATCGAAGATGGCGGACATTAATTTTTCTTAAATATCGACATGGGTGTCATCTTCGAGGTTGCTCGGGGTGATGATTACGAAAATGATATTCATTTTCAAATCCAAGATGGCGGACATTCATTTTTTCTTTTAAGTAATTTTTCACAAAAGATTAATAGCATTAGACAACTGACAGAAACAAATAAACCTCATTTATATCTTTGTTATCATCTAAAATCTGCGCGAAGTCGCGGGCGGCCGCTAGTATCTTAATATTTTTAAGTTAAAAGACAAAAGTGGAAAAGAATAAAAACAAAAACAAAGCCTTGGACACTTGTCATTTAGGCACAGCTGAAGGCGACAAAATTCCAAAGGTTTCAGCTACTTTTGCGAGTTTGACTAGCTCTTACATCTACTTAAAATTTGTCTATTTTTTATTTTACTAATAAATAAACGTAACCCTATTAACTTATTTCCTTTGAGGTGTACTGTGTTGTAAAAAGTCATAATTCATTTATTGGCTGCTTTGTGGGTTTACAATAGTCATTCATGGACATTACGTGACTGACTAACTCTCTACTCTACTGACGTCTTCGCAACTCGCAGCGGCAATTTAACTTGGTGAATCGTAATACGAATCGTAATGTCTTTAGTATCTTTTAAAAAAACCTACCATCACGTGATTAGGTATCCTAAGTGCCAAGCTCTTGTCAGTGGAGAATCGCCATTCTGTTCGGTTCTCTGTCAACGCTTTGACTCCTGATAGCACATGCCATTGACCTTCTCTTTATAGCTTGATCTATAAACGCACGCACGTCTCCGTCTGCCCCTACCTCTCCACCCCTCTATCTTTACTTCGATTACGGTTTTTATGTAATTGTCATGCTGTATTAGGTGCCCCAGCATATTTACTTTTCTGTTCTCAAACGTCCTCAAAACCAGTCTCTTCTCTCCTATCAATTTATTTTTTATTTTACTTTTGAAGGCACCTTTGATATTAACTATAATTATTACCAACACTAGGACAGGTATAATAGTTATCGTATTGTAAACATAAACTTAGCCATGGGTACCTATTTCGATGTTAAAGGTCAATTCTTTTTTCCTCTGAGCATATGTACGTTAGATTGCAAAATAACTCTTATTCCCTCATGTGTAGTCGAACCAAGCCTTTACGTATTCAGGTAAGACAAGTGAAAAATAATGTATCTCTTGGTTTAAAAGTCTGTTTAGTTCTGTTCCTACAAAAAATAGAGTCCACGTTTTTGTCGCTCGACTAAGCAATGATGGCCTCATCTCGTTAATTAATTTATTGGGCTTGGCATTGATGGTTTAAAACCTTATATGAACCAAATATTGTTGAATGGTGGCAGTTGCGTATTTCACAAAGGAATACGTAAGTGGCGAAAATTTAATTGTTAATATCGAATTGACCTTTAATATCGAAGTCGGTACCTACTGTATACTAATAATAGCCGAAACATACTTGTGTAAAGGTCCATTTTTTTAGTTGTTCGTAAAAACTCGTATAAACGGTGGCCTATAGCAAAAAATGCTCTTATACATAAAATTGTCTACAAAAAAGATTCTATACACTTTTACTGACCCATAGTAACCCATTAATAACCCAATTCAAATTTCATTTTATTACTTTTATTGCCAAGGCGTTTAGAATTTTGTAGATAATTTCCGATACGTCGCTCCATCGCCCTCGGCATAAGCATTTACCGTTTCCGTTACGTGTTGGATAAGGATGCAGCGTTTACGATTGACTGCATGCATCGGATTATTTTTATGCGACGGTAACAATATGTCAATAAGCAGACTCACCGCGTGCGAATGTGCGATACAACCGTCACTTTCTTCGAAGCGAGTCAATGAAGCGAAGAGAAAGTGCCAACCACCACCACGTCCGCGTACAGCCTGTAAAATCCGCTGACTCATACGTACCGCAAATCACACATTGTACTTGGTTTGTTTTTTCTAAAATGACAAACGTGTACCGGCTGCGGTCATTAGCAAGCGGCTCTCAGAGTCACCGCTGGACGATCGCCGCTGTTGTGAAGTTGGATAAGTATATTAAGTAATGCAGTCTAATGATTATGACATATATATCCTAACTGGTAACATATTGGGATTGTAGGACATACATTTAAAAGGAGAAAAATGGGTAACGTCATGTCATAGATATGATCGTGACATAAATTACGTAAGCCTTGTTTACGACGCGCTTGCCCATGTCGTACACGGAAATATTGGTCCAACCGAAGCTAATCTTCAAGTTTTATTGCGTAGGTATAGGTAACAACGAATGCTTTGAAGTATGTAAAACCTCGTTTAATAGGTCATGGATCGTCCGTTGTCCCACTTTCACTGCATTTTCCGAAAGTTGACAGACTTTTACTACCAAATTATTTTACTAATACCAATAACTATAGTTATTACTAACTATTATTGTTGTATCGTTACGAGTATTCATAGATTTATTCATAAAAGTCAAAATTATTTTACGACAATTACAAACAACCGAATACAGTATAGATTTTTTACGAGTTTCACTCCAGGCAAGGGAAGAAAGTTATTAGTGTGTACAGTCACATACGAAAGTCGTGTGAAACTTTTGAATTCTGAAACCAGTTTACCTACTACTTTTTTCAACTTGTGTGATGTACTTATCTTTATTTAGACTCAAGTATTTTTAAATTTGTTTCATTTAACATTTAATCTAGGCACGATACCTGTAGTCCATTAATAAATTCCCATGATTTTACCTCATTAGCGCGCGGCCACATCACTGCGTTGCGGTGTCGCATCGCGTCGCTTGGGTAGCATAAGTACCTACAATTCAGATATTCAGAGCTGAAGAATGCTTATTAAATTAAAGTTACGACATAGCCTACAAAATTACATATTAATCATATTTGCTTAACTAATGGAGGGTGTATATGCATTTATGTTGTACGAGTATTACCAACGGCATTTTCATTGTTGCAGATAATTTCTTCTTTCTACATCCTCTTCAGTGATGATCATCAGAATACCATGGCTTCCGTTGCAGTTGATACTACTTACTTTTGCGTATATTACTTTTGTATTAGGTGAGTCACGTTTATAAGTAAATATTATTATAAATGTGAAGTATATTCTGTTTAGTGGCTCTTCCTAAGCGTGAAAACGAACGAAACGTGCGATATTTTATTATAATCCGAGGCTTAACATAAAACAAGCCGTAACATAATATAAATGTTACTTTCGACCTCCCAGTCGACAAACTCTTTGTATTCTTGCAATTTACACTCGTCATTTTATAATCGTAATTGCACATCTGTTGATGTAATCTTCGAGTCGTCTGGTTATGTTAGATGTAATCACGAGAAGTTTTACCATTTCCCGCTAACTACATACTTACTGTAAAGTCATTGACTTTAAATGAATGCTTTCTCACCACCACCAGTTTAGTTTTTACATTTACATACTTACATTTTGTTACAACCACGACTAAAGTAGGTACTTAAATGTATATTTCAGTAACGATTAGTACTTATATTTTCTTATTAATATAAATTTATTAAGCGCTCCGGTGTGCTTCACTAACATTTTTAAATAGAAAACTCACGAGTCTCAGTCATATTGAAATATAACAAACTGGTCACACGTCTTTAAGGTCGAATATCGCACGACATGTTTCGGACCAGTAAGTGGTAATTAGTAATGGGAATCAGTCGCGGCGGCAGTACATGTAGAACTACTTACGTGCTCGCTCTCTGCCCGCTCGGCTGCTCGATATTGGCGACGTTGGCGAGGGACTCGAGGGAGGCGAAGAATCTACCCTCATTTAACATGTCGAGCGATATTCGACCGATTCGACCTTAAACACGTGGAGTTAACATATTTATAAACCTTCAGGTAACCCTATATTTCTCGAGCAACAAAAATGGAACAAAAAGCCTTTTATAAAATGGTCGCCTCCTATGGACAATTGGAATTGGACGACAGAACCTCGCAACCAGGAGCTGTTCTTCATGCCCTCCAACCACGAGCACAAGCTGCCGCCATCGGCGAACGAGACCGAACTGATCGCGCACATGGCAGCTCTGAAGAGAAATTACTCTCGTCTTTTATGGGATAGTGATAAAAGCTCAAACTTGCCACTTTTCGTAGAAAAAGCCTTGAAGTTGCTCAATTTAAAACAAGTCTACTACGAAGTAGAACACTCTGTCATGTCTAAGGTGTCGTGCACCGCGTGTAAAGCGGGCACAGGTCTCCTGCAACATTACATACGCGCAGGCAAAAGCAACGAAGAGATCAATAAGATGATCTATCAGTTCTGTGTCTCCTTGAAAATACAGTCTGCCAGAGTATGTGAGGGCATAACCAGGCTCTTTGGGGTAAGACAAGAACCAACATTTTCTACTGAAGTTTTGATTCAAACTAACATCTAAACATCACAAGCACACACATTTGAATACTAACTTTATGTGAATGCGTTGTGGTAACAGTACTTTTATCTCACGAATGCGTGTGAGCTATGGTTGTGTGCTGAGGTATACATGCATATTGTCGATGTGTGCGTCAGCGAATTAGGAGCAATGAGTTCACTTTGTCTGTGTTCGTATACTGTGTCACGACTACAACTTATGATAACCCGCGCTCTTGAGATAAAAGTAGGTATTGTAACTGAGCACACCTATAATATTTCAACACTTATTTAACTGTTTTCAGAGTGAAGTAGTATACGTGTTGAAGCGTATAACTATAGGCCCCGATGAGGTATGCAGCTTCGTCATAGGCGACGCTTGCGGCGACGTGTACAATCCTTACCACGAGTGGGAAGTAGCTTTCCCACCGGTGCCGAAGCCAGCCGCAAGGGTGCTCGATTCCCCTGTAGAGAAGGCCCCCACGTTTAAGGTTCTTCAGATATCTGATACACATTTCGATCCGTATTATGCTGAAGGCAAGTATATACGTAATTATTTGTACTTAGTATTAAATTTCGTGACCCATTTTAGGGTGGAATTCTAAAGAACAGCTGTTACCCATTGAAGAATATCTAGGCAGGTCACGAACCTAGTGTAAATTAATAATAGACAGCACGGTTTTATTACGTCGGTGATGTCGAAGTCGTAAACCACTCAGTAATGAATTATGTGACAGTGCATGATTACATGCTCAGTAACGATTCCATTAAAGGTCATTGACCTCGGAAGATCAAATGTTTCTGCAGAATCCATTGAATTTGATTGCTTAAATAGTTTAAATACCTAGAGGTCTATAATAAAGTGTGGAAGTACGCAGAACTAAAACATCTAACGCTAGAAGGCAACGCTAGTACGAATTACGCATACAAAACGGTAGAATTAGGGTTGAATTGAAACCTTATATGGCTCAAGAAAGGGGAACACGAACACGCGTGTAATAATTAACGAATTCGTTATTAGCATGCTCTACCTACCTTGCAGACCAGTTGGAAAGAAAATAAAAACATGCCGAGTCAAAATTAATTTTATTAATATCACTTCCTTCTAAACGTGTTTTCAGTTCGTTAAGTAGGTATAAAATGTTTGTATACTTACCTTACAATCCTTTAAAAAACTGTTTATAGTTAAACAATTTTTATGTTTATCTCTATATTATATTATAATCAATTATAACTAGACATAATTTTGACTCGGCATGTTTTTATTTTCTTTCCATTACTCATTTGAGTAATAGCGTCAACTACTATATAAAACAATGACAAATTAAATACAAATATGTATGGTTCTCAATTCTCATTAAGACCTTTATTTTTGGAGGAAACGACAAAGGTCTCTGCTTCAGCTTCGACAGAAATGTTTTTGTCGAAGCCGAAGCGTTGCTTGCTTGCTAAATTTTCGTAGAAAGAAAACACTCGCGAGGTCTACAGCTCACAGAGCCACTTGTTAAAAGGTAACCAATGCACCAGCCAGTTGTGATTGAAATTACTTAGCTATATGTATTGGTATTGGTCATAAACGAAAACCTGCACATGCTATCAATGCAATTAGATCTTAGGGTGGATACATAAACAATACAAGTAATAATAATATCATTTTTTCCTGTACAGGTGCAAACGCGGAATGTAACGAACCGCTATGCTGCCGAGCATCCAACGGGCCCGCGGTGACGCCGGGCGGCGGCGCCGGCCGCTGGGGCGACTATCGCAAGTGCGACACGCCAAAGCGGACCATCGACCACATGTTGAAGCACATCGCCGATACTCATACGGTACTTCATCTCTATATATTGCTATTATTACTCTTGCAACCACCCGCTGCGTAGTCGGCTGCCGCGCGCATCCAACGGGCTCTCGTTAACGCCGGACGACGGCGTCGGCCGCTGCGGCCACTACCGATACTACTTTTAGGAACATTAGGGGTTGGCGAGGGACGTTGTTTTTCAGTCTGAATATGACCCATATATGACAGTATCGAGGTGTTAACTCCTTTATTCTCGAAGCTCCTTTTAAATAACTTTGAAAGTAGCGAGTTAGGTAGGCATTAGCCCATCTTCTGCTGTTTTTTCTAACCCCATCCCATTCCATTCCATCCCATCAGCCCAGCCCATCTTCTGTTGTAATTACTATTGACCTGAGCATTTTCCTTTTATTACATTCCAGGATATCGACTACATTCTGTGGACGGGTGATTTGCCTCCTCACGACGTATGGAACCAGACAAAGGAGGAAAATCTCAAAGTTCTGCAGGAGACCGTAGCCCAGATGTCCGATATGTTTCCCGGAGTGCCCATTTTCCCCGCTCTCGGTAACCACGAGTCATCTCCAGTGAACAGGTACTTACGTGCAATAATGGATTTAGCTCATTATTCGTTCCACTGCTATTTCGAGGCCGTTTCAATCAGTATGATCTACATGAGCGCTCGTACGTGCATGACTAATATTAAATTAGCTTTAAAATAAAACATGGTGCCACACGATTAGATTCTAAGTTGAATAAAATTTTCAACCGATATCCAAAAATGGAGGAAGAATTTTTACTCGTAAGACTTTTTTTTGTAATTATCTCAAAACTCCTTCCCCTGAATGGTCCCATTTCAGAACAGATCTGATGATGACGAAACTCCGCTAATATTAAGCGTTTGATCTTTTACCACAGTATGATTACTATAATCTTACTATAATTTGTGCCTTATAAAGCTCGTGTATTATTTGAAACAATACGGTATAAGCTACCTAATTTTCATCTATCATGAGTCATCAAGGATAACTCAATCGGCATATCTAATATCTTACATTTATGAAGTTTTGTTTCTGTTGGTTCCAGCTTCCCTCCGCCCTACATCTCCTCGCCGGAGTCAAACATCGCGTGGCTGTACGACGAGTTGGACGCGCAGTGGCGGCGCTGGCTTCCCGCCGGCGTGTCGCACACAGTGCGTCGTGGCGCCTTCTACTCCGTGCTCGTGCGCCCGGGCTTCCGAATCATATCGCTCAACATGAACTATTGCAACAACAAGAACTGGTGTGTTTTATCTCTTTATCACAGTATTTCATCTTTCTTCCGCCTTACGTTACGCTGGAGTCGATCATCACATAGCTGTAAGACGAGCTACAAGCGCAGTGGCAGCGCTGGCTGCTAGTCGGCAGCTTCGCGGCGCCTTCTACCCTGCGCTCGTGCGGCCAGGCTTCCGCATCCAATCACTCAACATGAACTATTGTAATAACGAGAAGTTCGTGCTACCTCACTATCTGCGGATATGAGTATGTCAGCTTACAGCTCTATATTTCCTGTACAAATGAATTGGCCGGGCAGTGGGTGCGCTGGCTGCTGAACTGTATGGTATCTGAATAACATACGATTTGGCATGGGAAATATTCCCGCTCGGAAATATTATCTATACAAAATCGGGCATAGTCCCGGTAACAACAGTGTTCAGACAGTGTACACATACATCCAATACTGATATTACAAAAGAAAGCTATAAGATGCGTCGCTAGAGCCAAACCGCTAGATCACTGTCGCCCACTTTTTGTAAAACATAAAGTATTGACGGTGGTCTCCCTATATATTTATGTAGTTAGTGTATTTATTTATAAAAATAGGTCCAATTATTCTTGTAAGGGCAAAAACAAGTCACGAGTTCTAAGAAATAATATGGAGATTGTCTTACCTAAATGTAATAACTATGTTCAATTTAAAAGAAGTGTGGAGTACAATGGAATAAAAGTTTTTAATTTTCTAAAAAACGACATTAAAGAATGTAATAATTTTAATGAATTTACAAATAAATTGAAATCTTATTTATTGACAAGACCATTCTATACACTACGGGAATATTTTGAAAACATGCTTGATTGACTAGATACCTACTTTTTTCTTTTTCTTTTTATGTATATCCAAAGTGCAATTTAAATGTGAATGTAAATTTTATCGATACAGAATTATTGTAATTGTTTTAATCTTAATAATTTTGCATGCCAGCTGTGGCGGAACATGCATTCATGAAAATGTAAAACCACTGACATGACTACTGTACCATCTGTGTATGTTTTTGCAAAATAAATGATTATGATTATGATTAGACGTGTCCTTGACATAAATACCAAGTGACACTGGAAGTAACGTGATTTTTCAAACAAAGCTCGATGAAGTAGGTAGTGCACATGTGCTATGATGGTCTTTGTTGCTGAATAAAGATGCACCCGAGCTCCGGCTTCCGCCTCATATCTTTCACGCTTAAAATTAACTACTGCAGCAACAAAACTGTGCACTACCCGACATGTCCTTCACATTCAGTGGTTATTCTTTGCTTCAACATATTGCAGCACTGTCCACTGCAGCAATAAAAACTGGTCTGTGCTGGCATTTATGATTTACATACTTAACACAATGTACTCGTAAATGTCCTTGATACCAAGTGGTATTTGAACCTGAACCAGGTTTCATCCATCATCCTAACGAATCTCGTGTGAATACGTAAACGATATTGAAAATGCTCTCTGACGTTAGTTGAATTAAAAATGCAATTAACTCCGATGCCTGCTATTAGTTGCCCCACTTCCTCTTCCATCGACATCTACAGCGCTGCTTAATTGTTTATTGGGTGGTTAATATTGCAGGTTTCTCAGTAAACTTCCAATTTTATCTTACATAGCACGAATTTTGTATTTTCCATTGTCCCCAATACCAAATTTCTGACATACCAATTCTTAAACGTGCTTTTCTTCTGTTCAGGTGGTTGTTACTCAATAGTACCGACCCAGCGACAGAGCTCCAGTGGCTCATTTACGAGTTGCAATCGGCAGAGTTCAGCGGGGAGAAAGTTCACATAATCGGTCACATACCGCCCGGTCATTCTGATTGCCTCAAAGTGTGGAGCAGAAATTACTACGCCATAATCAACCGTTACGAGTCCACGATTACCGCACAATTTTTCGGACACACACATTTCGACGAATTTGAAGTATTTTATGATCCAAACGATCTAGGTAAACATTGAAAACCTGTAATATAAATTGCTTGTTATCGTGCAAATCATACATGTTTAATTAATTAATTATACATTCCATTTGTTACCAGGTAGAGCAACGAGCATAGCATATGTAGGTCCTTCCGTATCGCCTTACTATGACTTGAATCTGGGGTATCGAATATACTATGTCGACGGTGATCATGAGGCAACTACTCGGGTATGTATACGTTTATTAATTATCTATGATTTAACCACGAAATAGCTATAGCAAATATGTTAATTTATGAAATCCATCAATTTGTTTATTTTCCAGTTAGTGGTGGACCACGAAACATGGATAATGAACTTAAAGGAGGCCAACCTGTTTGGTTACCCGATATGGTACAAGTTGTACTCGGCGCGATCCGCATACACCATGAATGCGCTGCGGCCTCAGGACTGGGACAAGTTTATCGACGATATGACCGCTAAAGAAGACGTTTTTAACTTATATTACAAGTAATTTGTGTTTTTATGTTTTACACTTGAACGTAAGTAACAGCATGAGGCTAATCGACATATTCTGTGTCAATCCATTCATTATATCAGTAGAGATTATGAATATTATGATGTTTGTGGTGGTGGCTAAATTGTCATGGACAATATCGGTTGTCCTTTTTCGTCCCGTTGTCGCCAATCGCCATTGAAATGATCTATCGAACTACCATAAGAATGGACCTCTAAAAACCCTTCTTTCTTTGAACTAATTAAAATAACACGGAGTTGCGTCGTGCAAGTTTCGCGTGTCACTTCGCAGTACAAAACGTACCTATAAAACGTGCGATCGCACAACGGCGCAGTGTGTGTTACTCTAGCCCTGATTTTTTTCTAATAAATGTCATTCTGGAGACTTAACCCACTATTCATAAGCGTTCATTAAACCTATTTCAGTTAAATTGTCGCTAAACTTCGTTTGTCATTTTCTGTCTTTTTGACATTTTTACATTATGTTTGTAAGAAAGGGACAAAACAAATTTTTGTTAGCAGAGGTCTGATCAGTTTTATGAAAGTTAATTAAACGTTAATTTTTCAGACATTACTGGAAGAATAGCCCCCGCCGCGGCACGTGCGATGGCGAGTGTCGTAAACGGCTGGTGTGCGATGCGCGGTCGGGCCGCTCGCACGACCGCCGCGCACTATGCGGCCATATTGAAGCGCGCATCGACGGCTCGGCGCCCGCGCCGCAGACGTGGCGCGCGTGGTTCTATAACGGACTCTCTGTCTCGTGAGTATAACAGTTGTACAAAATGTTTTAGATATCTGTCGGAACTGTACTAAATGTCGTTGATGGATGACACTTTTATTATACGTTTTCTTCTTCTTTCTTTTACAAAATACGTAATGGGGAGCGACACGGTTGATAGGTATGATGTTAGCGCTCATTACGGGTACAGATTATGCCGATTATTGTTTATGATTAGACCTTGCACCACCGATAGGCATCTTTAAAAAAATCCCGGTAATTCACGGGAAATTTCTATTGTTTATATAGACCGATTTAAATTGACCATGTGTGCACCACGTAGCTTGCCAGTCCGTACTACATGGTGGATATAATCTGTCTCCGACTATAGATGTCCGTAGGTACTAATACTTTATTCAATATAACGAGGCGCACAAAACTATACTATGGCATGTAAATATTGATGTGTCTGACTAAATTTTGATCGTGACGTACGTGAAAACGTTGTTCGATCGTTTTATACTGACTAATAACTATATCCTATACAATTGCAAGATCTAATCTGAACTAAAAATAAACCTTATCCTAATCTTTAACATCCTTATGTAAATATGTTATCCTATTTTCAGTTTTAGTGCTATAGAAAACTTAATAACAGTAATTTTGGATGCTTTATAAATAGTGCTTTTGGATATAATGGAATTATGAGCCAAGGTAACAACAAATATTAAGCACCATGTACTACACATCTACAGCATATAAATATATTCACAAGCATGCTTAGCATTAGTACGTCACTGTGAGGTGATGATCACTGCCCGTTCATGCACTAGACAAGCGGTGGAACAAGTAAACCTGCCCAACTGAAATGGTCGCTTACAATGTATAGAAACCAATTTCCTATTACTCCAATGGGCACTGCGCCAAAAAAAGGTTAATGCAAAAGACGTAACACAAAGTCGGCGTTTCTGGCTCCGCTGCTATAACAGTATTAGGGTGAGGATCCGTGACAAGAATTTGGTCCTCACCCTAGTTAAGGCATTTAATACGACTAGATTGATTCCGTTGTGACAAGAAAGTTACCCATACGATTTATATGGGTAACTTTCGTGTCACAATAGAATAAAATGTAAGCGTATTAAGTGCCTTAACTACGTGGCAATAATTTGGTCCTCACCCATTGACGAATCAGGTATATTATATGAGGCTAATGTACATAATCTGAGATATTGCTACAATCATCTGAATTGGAAGAGTTAATTTTGTATATAATATATATATGTCATTTCCAAGGTAAAGTCCTTTGTTGGTATCAAAACGTTTTCTTCAGCGTCAGTTGCGTCAGTAAAGCAATGGCGCCTTATTTAAAAGGTACCGTTTGCTGAAGAATGACATATGTATGTCTTTTGTGTTAACTGTATATATTTTTGACTTAACGCCACCTGATGGGCTAAGATGATCGCTTATATGTCGGACAGATATCATTTGTTACTCTCGCACTTACATACTTCACAGTAAGGGACTAGCATCCGACGTATAAGTGATCATCTTAGCTCCACTGTACAGCCTGTACTCAAAGTGGTTTGAGTGCCATCGGCTAGCGCTTTGTACAAAATACTAGAACTATTAACTGCAAGATTCAACAGACAATAAACTAAAGTCTATTCATCCTTACTTGTCCTATCATGTAAACAACACTTCTTGAAGACATTAATCATTATTACACTTTGTGAGCTTCTTTAAGTAGATATACAACAACATTTTTAGTGATGATTATTGTGCAATCCTAGAGAAAAGTGTAATAGATTTAGATTCTTTATTTCATAATATACAATTACAATACAAATTAAAGCTAGCTTAATAATCTATACGAATTTATGTTATGATCGTCAGTAATAAAATAAAAATTATTCAATTTAATAAAATGTCAAAGTAATGATTTTGAAATAATATTAATTTATCAGTGTAAGTATGTAGTCGCAATTTAATACCACCCTAATGACAATTTGATACCTAATGACTTCTTGAAGACAATACTTCAAGAAGTATTAGTTTACATGATAGAATACATAAGGATGAATATATTTTACATTTAAATAGGTACAGTTAAGTGTAAAAACATGGGTGTATCAATATTCTTAAGGGGCTCCACGCGCTGTTTATCGATGTTTGACGAATTTTGAATTGATATTGCTCCGTTAAAACTAGATATATTTATGGCACAAGCGGTTATCGGTTCTTCAATCCTTTATCTAAATTTGTAATAGCCTAATTTTGAAAATAGTGACTCCTTATTTTTTATAATTATTCAAACATAAATAGTCCAAAAAAAGTCTAATTTCGATTTTCGATTTCTATTCTAAATTCGATTTTTTTAGCTTTAGTTTCGATGTTGTTTATGCACTTACATAAATGAAATGTACATGTAACTGTTCCTTATTGACGTCTCTAAGAACGCAAGAGAGATTTTTATTTTTAACTCATCTACACGAAAGATACTTCCAAAAAACTGGTTGCTGGCCTAAAATCACTAAAGTTTGATGCCATATATATCTCGAAGACAGTGAATTTGGAAGTAAATATGGTATACTATTTCGGTAAACTTCATTTCTTCAAAAAACGGAGAGTTACAGATCGAAGGTCATTGGGAGCTAGGAGCCCCTTAAGGAAACCTCAAGCGATCTTAAATAATACAACGATATAAAAAACATTGTGACCATATTTTGACATACTGAATTGCCTATTCTTCCATTCTTTTACACTCAATTGTACTTATTACCTACATATTTTCAATATCAAAGGCAGTAAAATGTGCGTTTACTTTCTTGCCACAGCCAGCAATGGTGGCGGTTTGCACTCAAGAAAATCTTGCCTTTGACATTAACGAATCATTGTATATACCTTATTTTTGTATATTTCTCTTTGTACAGACCTAGTGTACAGCAAGTTTAAAAGGTGGTGGATATAATACAGGCAACAAAAAGGTGGGTACGACATAACCAGTTACTTTTACGAGACGTTACGACGATACGGAATCCTAAAAAGCCAATGCTACGTTGAATGTAATTGTGAATACTATAGGTAATAAATTTATAAATTGCGTAAGTAGTCACGTTTGTCTGTCTGTTACCTTTCACATTTAAACTACTGAACCAATTTTAATAAATGTTGGTACAGGGAAATTGGACCTTGGAGAAGGGCATAGACACTTTGTCTCGAAAATATACCTCGAAGCAACTGAAATAGGGGATGAAGTTTGTAGTATAGGGCACAAACCGAATCCCATGCGGGCGGACCCACAGGCGGGCAGAATATGTACTTTTTATGGTCTCGGAAGTCTGTAAGAAGGTGAATCCGGAGTGGAAGTCGGTATGGCGGCCAAATCCATACTAATATTATAAACGCGAAAGTGTGTCTGTCTGTTATCTCTTCACGCTTAAACAGCTGAACCGAATGAGATAAAATTTCGTATGGAAGTCGTTAAGAGTCCCGGGGAAGGACATAGGATACATATTATCACGGAAATCATCCATTAATGGGGTGCAAGTTTGTATGGAAAAGCGATAACTAGGTAAGCGCCTGACATAAGGATTCGCAGGAAAAAGCTAGTTACTTATAAAGGTCTGCCTGCGTGGAGAGTAGTTGAACAATTTCACTCTTGAGTTAAAAGAAAACGGGCATAATTCGTATGGAATTTCCAAACAAGATATATACCTAGTCCATTTCATATACCAAGGCCTGATGCCACTCGCCGAGACGGCCGGTGTGAACAATAGGATTAGTGATAATGATTGAGCATAGTATGTGACGTCATATACTATGCGCCCGTACGACCATTGTATGGAAAACGAGTAATTTACTGTTTTGGTCGTGAAATATTGCGTTTAAACAAGAATCCTGATGGTGGTTTTTAATTTACTTTAAGTCTATAAAAAATAATACATAATTTTACGAAATTGATGGTTTACAATTCACTCAGTGACATCTTATTATTATTCATTCAGCATGCATATTCGCTATTAGTATAAATAAGCAATAGATAAACATTATGGTTCCAATTGTGCAGTCTCAAGTGGCATCGGGCCCTGGTACCTATATTATATTATATGAAATAGACCTACACTTGTTCTCATATTTCAATACTACACAATAAGAAAGCATGGGACGGGTTTTAAATTTATAAAATTAGAAGTAAATAAATACCAATAATTTTAGGGTTATTAATAATAACAAATCATTACAGGATGTCAATGATAATGCAAATACCTCAAGTGGCATATTCGATACCAAAGTTCGTGATGGGTCTTGGATGAGGAGTATCAATTGAAAATTGCGGAAGTGAAGTCACCAACGGAACATCAGTGGTTTAATTAAGCTACTGTAGGAGCTCCAATGTATTACAGGGAACAAATAAATATTGAACTGCTGTTTTTCCAATGAAAAATAATTTAGTCATTACTCCTTGAATTGTTATTTCTGATTTTGTGTTTAAAATGACTTAGTAGATCTACATTTTTTAATTCGGTAAAATCACAAAAAAAATTATATAAATCTTTTTAGGAACGCCTACTAAATTTAAGGTTCCTACTTATACCTACAACTTGCATAAAACTTCATAAATTTAACTTCCAGATCAACACGGTCACAAATGGTTCTAAATATTAAGTATAGTGTGTTTAGATATTATAGCCATAATTTCATGTGCTAGATACTTTAAATTGTAAATACAAATCTGTAAATCTTTATTAATATAGTGTAAAAAATATTTTGCGTTTTATTTCATTTAAAGTAATTATTGTATTTGACTGACAAGGTACCTTCTCTGCTCTGGCACCGCTGAAACTACTAGGTATTCTTAAAAATATATACAGACGGCCTAATATCGCGAACAGAAAAAGAAGTATCTCTCTCTTTCTGTCGCTCGAATGGAGAAATGCGACAGAGGGAGATACTTCGGTTTCGGTTCGCGGTATTACAGTTCATGCCTGATACAGTAAACTACAAAAGGATCTATTGTTTATTATTTTAAGCCTTAACTCAATGCAATATCATCTTCAACGTGCTGGGTTAGCCTTCAATTTAGAGAAAATACTCAAAAAATATTCAGTAGATTTCGTTACAAATTTCTTTACAACTACAGTATAAGGACGGTGGCAAACAAGCTTACGACCTGCCTGATGATAAGCAGACATCGTAACCTATGGGCGCTTACGACTCAGAAAAATCCCAAGAACGATGAATTGAGGATTTGGATCATTGGATCAAAAGGTGTACTTCCGTGCATCGCGGCCGATCGCAGCCTTCTGAAGCAGCGCCACCATACATTTTCATACACTGACTATATATTGTCGCATCAGCCGCGCGCGTTAGTCGCACGCGATCAATCGCGCGCGGCTGCGATCGGCCGCGATGCATGGCATTACAACTTAAACTACTATATACTATAGCTACTTTGGACCGGAATTGATAGAGGTAAATTGTTTGGTGACGACGTTCCAGTAACCACGATTATCAGTAATTAAGTAAGAGGCACCGATGGCAGAAAGCGACTTTGTTAATTAAGCCCCGTAATTACCGTCCACGTGTTATTTCCCGTATACGATGGGTTTCAAGGATTAATTTCAAAATAAACTAAATTAATAATTTTTTATCATGTTTTTTATTTACCTTTAAAACTTCAATTCGCAGAAATAGAGAGCTTTCTAAGCGTCCCAAATTATAATAATTAAGTATTTACAGCAAATTATAAATGAGAGAACGAAAATTATTGAGACAACACAAATTATTGTAACAGAAATGATTGAAAAATGAGACAACACAAATTTTCATTCTTTTCAGTTTGGATAAAAGAAATGGATATGTAATTCGACATTTTACAAAGAATAATTCGATATTTTGTGACAAAATAAAATTACGAGCATTAAATACGTAACTTAATAGCGATAACGAAATAATGAATGCTATCCTAACGTAAAGTTAAAATTAAAAATGAGGTATGTACCAGTCAATACCATTAAGTATCATTTTTGAAAAATCATTATGTGATACTACTTGAATAAAATAATAATAGTGATAGTCATTGGAATGGAATTTTAAAACACCTCAAAGGGTTATATTACATAAATACAGCTGCTAAAATGTTTAGTCTGTTGGCGCCATATTTTTAATTAGCTGGAGGAAACTGACGTTGAAGGCCATGTTCGTGTGATTACTGAGGCATGGCTGGGTATAATACTTATTTATCAATTTAAGTTATCACAATTCACTGGTTTTATGTTATAAAATAAAGTTATAACTAAACAATTACAATGATATCCGTCAATCAACTCCCGCTAGTTAAAATTACGATTGTGGAGCTATTCTATAAATAAATTCAAGTATTACCACTAATATTGACTCTCAATTTAATACTATTTAATTATTACAAAAAATAATTAGCAAACATTATTAGAATAATGTTATAGGACTAGATACTTATTTGATTGTATTTAGGATATTGTGACCATCCTAGAAATATCATTCAATTAATTTATGTGATAAAAAGACAATTAAACCGAATTAAAATAATTAAAATGTAACCTATTTACTAAATGCCATTGTGTCCATGTAATTCGACTGAAGATTACTTTAAATTAAAAGTAGTGATGTATTTAAAACAGTCTTGTTTTTGAGTAAATGCAACCTGCTCACATAAAATAGTCCGATTTATACTTGACTTGCTGTGATATCCGATATTGAAAATGTTCGTGTAATGTTAATACAGAATGGATTCGTTAATATGATTACGCTTATGTCGGACGCAAAGCATTCATTCGAGAGGGACAAATGCTTTATGTCTGACATAAACGTAATGATGTTAGCTAGTCTGGTGAATTATTTTATTAGGTACTGATATCACCATTATTGAGAACTAAGGCGAAAAAGGTGGTTTAAGTACTTAGCTTACACATGTTACTACACCACAAAGATAATATGGCACTAGATGCAGAGTTTAAAGTTTGATATAGTTTGATTAAATCATTAACTTTGGAACCATTATATTTCCGATTAAGATTTGATCAAACGAGACTTAAGCATATGCAAAAAAGGTTCTTAGTTGTAATACTCTGCAATGTAGAGACTACATGTTTTCAGAACAGATACAGTAGGTGGATATAGGTGTATGTATATTACCACTAAATTGCAGGAATGTATGTTTAGATCATTTGAATTGCAAAGAGGATGTAATTTTGGAATTTACCTATATACCATTTACACCATTCATATTTTAAGTGCAGTCTTTTACATACATACAAGTCTCGTTGGTCACGTAAAATTATTCTGTGTGGCTTCTTTTACTCAAAGACTTAATTAAATTAAAGTTTCAGCATAAGCGTATTTTATGCGAAAAGTGTTAATTTTACTATCAATTTTTTTTATGTCAACATAGTAAAACAAATTTGGCTATGCCTTTGTGATAAAATTATACACTGTCCCCATTTCTGTGCTGGCTGTTATTAGGAGAACAAATAGCCATTGTCAGAACTAAATTCATAGTCGAGTGGAAATTGACATTTAAACGGAAATCAACTAATGATTATCAAAATTAGGCATTTTACAGGCACAACAAAGGCACTATTTCCTTCTAAAGGAAACAATACAAGTCAAGATACTATTCCTAAGTTAAAACCAACTTATAATTGTAATTAACATTAACATGGCATTAATATTTCAGTCTATCGTTTAACTTCCAGAGTTTTTCCTTATACTTGAAACAACACAACATAAAATGTCTTTTTTTAGAATGTAGGGCTCAGAGAATGTTCATAGTTTAGGTACACACTACATTAGGCACACAAAGTTACATCTAGGTTTTTTGTAATTACCGAAATTAAAATGAGAATATTAAGAATATAAAAAGTTGTATAAAAATGGCACAACATCTAACACTGGGAATTTTTAGAAAAAATAATAATCTCAATACACCATAAAATGAATTGGTCCCCTACAAATTATCTACTAAAGCTTCCGTTTCAATAAAAACTGACAATTAAAACTACACACACATTATTAATTAAGTTTGAAATGTGAGACTCATTTAATAAGAAGCCTGCGCAAATTGTTTTTACTTTGTCTGGATCCAGCAGCACAAGTTTTCTTTTTCCTCTTAGACGGACTAGGCCCCTCAAGATCGAAACGGATGCAACTCTTACCTGGATGCCGGTCACAGGAGCAATGCTTGCAGAACTGGTAGCTGCAAGTGGCTCGCGTGCACGCCGCCCAAACTTCGCCGGTGACGGGATCTTTTGTCACTTTAGCGGGTTGCTGACATCGCACGCACGCCAGTTGAATGCACATTTCTATAGTTGCTGACTGCAATTAAAAAAAAGACGCGTCAGTATGTAAACTGTGGAATAATATATTTGTTTCTGTGGCTACAGACAGTTCTTATTGTTAAATCAAAAAAGTATAACAGTGCCCCTAAATGACTTAAATGGGTCAGTGAGCAAAAAAATTAAAATTGAAAGAGAATATATATTTGTAGTTTGTAGTGCAATTATAGTCACATTATATCTAATACATTTTCGAAAAACAATACTCTTCAGTTTTCTCTGAATAATATGAGCTTGAATTGGACTGTATTATGGAAATCTATAGCACTTAATTTGATATTGCATAACACCATCCAATAAGTTTTACAACAACATAGCTAAGCTTATTGCTCTCAAAATGCAGATATTGAAATAAAACTTTAGGGCAACTTGTAAGGTCTACCCTAAGAATATACCCATATATGTATAACACCTTGTTAGCTATCAGGGCAGTGATAAGTTTATTAGTGATCATGACAAGGGACAATTTCATAATTTTGTACTGAAATAAAAACATGTATATGTATAGAGCCTCATTAGTGATCAATGCTAAGTGATGAGTTATTAGTGATCATGATCAGAGGCAAGTTCATCATTTTGTACTGAACTAAGTCTAAGTATAGCATCTCATTAGTGACCATGACACGTGATAAGTTAATAGTGATCATGATCAGGGGCAAATTCAGCATGTCATATGAACTAATCAATCTATTATTTATTACTGAGAATATGGTAATGGTACAATGTAGCGGCTTCTGCGCGCGTCAAAGGAATTTGGATCTGCTACACAGTAGTTAAATTCCATATTTAAATGCCATTGCCCACAAGGGCCTTATTTGTTTATGACAATGCTATATTCACTTACCCGTGCAAACATCTTGAATCGCATAGACCTTGGAGAAGTTGGAGGGCTACTTGGAGAGCTTGCTGCAACTTGAACATGTTCAATATTATGTATATCCTTAAGTTTTCGTCTGATATCACTGTTCACCTTAGGTGTACTCCTTTTATTCTCCTGATTCTCTTTAGATAATCTCAAATATGCATTCAACTTCTCTCTTCCTCTAGGCACATCTATACAAGCCTGATGCCATGCCGGGCTCACCAGTGTGAAGTTAAAAATGTCCACTGGTGACATAAAACTCAAGATGCGTTCAATGGCTGGTATACAGCGGAGGGTATTACTCAAGAGTCTGATGATATCAATCTTTTGATTGGGTTTGTAGAGCACTGGTCCGGTGGCTGGGCTCGGTGGCAGGTGAGTGACTGCCTGAAGACTCTGTGGCTCACAGCTCAATGAGTGTGTTTCAAAATCCAGTTGCCTAGCAAACTTTCTTGGTGGCTGGTTGATATTATTTATGGATCTCAAAGGACTGGATTTGTGGTTAGACTTCAGCCTGTTCAATTTGCAACTGCTTCTGCAAATTTTCTTTATTGGTGTAGATGGGAATGATAGTGCATATGCACTGAAGTTGTAAATACTACTGGCATCACTGTACTCAGGACTGATTGGTGAGATTGAATAGTTACTGAAGTTTCCTGATTCATTCACTCTCAGTTTCTGTATTTGACCTGCTATTATGCTTGTTGGAGTCGGAAGAGACCCATAGCTATCATTAACTTCTATATCATTTTGATAGGGGCGTTTAATACCTCTTCGCTGGAGTCTGTCTGGCAAATTTTCATTATTTTCTGATATGTTAGACAAGTCATGACATGGTTTAGGAGTATTCTTATACAATTTGTGATGATTTGCTTTACCTTCACATATTGATGCTTGAATAACTGCAGGATCAATATTCTCAGTCGACAATTCTGAGCAATCAATGGAGCCAGGAGTAAAAGTGTGGTATCCACTGTCTTCAGTTCTGCAATAACTAACGCTGTCGCAAGACAGCACTGGAGTGGCGGGCTCTACCATTTCACAATTCGCATCCATGTTAAATGTCGATTTAAAACGAAATATTGATTAGCTGCATTTCCGCGCCAGCTTCACGTAATCGAAGTAAACAATGAGTCCAACGGCGTCATGATTGTTTCTTCGCGCATAATATGCCGCCACAAAATATGTATATAAATATAACGAACACAGTTGACGGTTGACACGACGCCGACGCTATCACTAATAGTTCATTTCGTTCTTAGAATACTTCAAACACTTTATATAGTTATAGTACTGAGTTACCAACTGCAGATAATTTATTTCAATTCGTTAGATAGGTATTGTAAACGATTTAATCTGCATTCACTACTTCTTGGGGATTAAAGCGTTGTTCTCACTCAGCCAGACCACCATTCGTTTCTTTTTTTTATGAGTGACATTTAAAGTATTTCAAGATAAATAATATTACCAGTGTAAAAAACATAATGCCTAGTATATAATACATATACACACGCACCCAACCGCTGTATTTGTCGCTGGCGAACAAATCCATGTGTGTACATGCTACTCCAACGTCACAGAGGGGCTACTCCGAAATTCGAAATCCGAACTTCGTATCCCCGCCACCCCGTTCGTGCCCCTTTCACTGTGTCTTTCGTCCGTGCGTGTGGCCGTGAAACGACCACACCAGTGGGCCATGACAAGGACGCAGTTATGCGTTAAATGGAGAAAGAGTAGAAAGACACTATTATCTCATTCCACCTCATAGCTGCGTTATGGCCCATTGTGTATATCAGGTATCAAATTTGTCTGTAGGTAGCCGGGCTCATAAGTAGATGGACACAATAAAATTCAAATACTGTTTTCTACTCGTCGATTTCTGTGTTTGAATTAAGATATCGTAGACGAAACTAAAATCACATACTTTTCTCTATGGAGCTCCCTTCAACTGAACTCTTATGAAAACACGTGTCGCCGTTACTGTATCTTATGAAATTGGCCAATCACGTGTCGCCGTTACTGGACTCTTATGAAATTCTCGAACCTTATTTAGACCAGTCGGCAAGCCTCGTGGTCTAAACGCAGTTCTCGACTTAAAAAGCAGACATTATATAACGATTGCATAAACTACTATTATTTCACTACCTCAACAAAAAAAACCCGCGAACAGGGTTCCGAACCAACCGCAAAAGAATTTAGTTTTAATAGGAGAAATAAGAAAATTTCAATGAAATTAATTGATTTATAAATAAATTAGTATTTGTTGGTAAAATATACGTAATAATATAAACATTGTCACCAAATTTCAAAGTTTTAGGTCAATGGTAAGTTAAAAAACTATTCGGAACAAAATTAAAAAAAAGCTGACTTTGGTGGCTTCACGTTCCGTTGTTTTCCAATACTTTATATAAAACGATAAATACGGTATTCATCTACTCAATGAGCCCTAAACAACGATAACCCACTCGATGGGCTAGGTCAAAAAAAATTCGCGCCCCATTTAGCTGTAAAAACACCCATTAAAAACATTTAAAAATAAGTTTTTGCAATTTGTATGGCTTTGAGTCAATAAGATGCTTAAACAGTGAAAATTTGAAGACAGACCCTTTGGGTATGGAACCCTAAAAACACAGTACAGTCAGTACAGTTTGGTACTTTGTCGCTTTCACTTGGAAGAGATAGTGAGACAGTTGAACCATGACGTTATAGCAACGAAATATAGTGTTTGTGTTTTTCTCGTATCCAACTTTTTGTCCTATTGTGCGATTTGCTACCATATTAAAAGCAATGACGTAATAAAGATTCTGGGGCGCTACCGCGACAGCAAACGAAGTTTTCCCTGTCTGTCGCACTTGCACGTTCGGACGTAAATGCGACAGAGAGAGAAAACTTCGTTTGTTGTTCGCGGTAGCCCCTCTGATTCTTTTTTCGTTGCATAAAAGATAAGCATACTTCGTAAATAAATACTGCATGTGCATTATACTTTACCGGATTATCAACTCTAGTGCCTTCGCCAAAGGTTTAAATTGCTTTAATATAAATGTGACGTTACACGCATAGTCAAATACACCCGGCGGCATTTACCAGAGGGGCTACCGCGAACCACAAACGAAGGTTTCCCTCTCTGTCTCACTTATGTGCAAACTTGCAAGTGCGACAGAGAGAAAATTTCGAATGCCGTTCGCGGTAGCACTCCTGAGGGGCTACCGCGAACCACAAACGAAGTTTTCCCTCTCTGTCTCACTTATATGCAAACTTGCAAGTGCGACAGAGAGGGAAAGCTTCGAATGCCGTTCGCGGTGCAGCCCTGAGGGGCTCCGCGATCACAAACGAAGTTTTCCCTCTCTGTCTCACTTATATGCAAACTTGCAAGTGCGACGGAGAGGGAAAACTTCGTCTGCTGTCGCGGTAGCGCCCCTGAATCTGAGAATGGTACGAATATTAGAAGACATCTGAGGGGCTACCGCGAACTGAAAACGAACGAAGTTCGAATATCTCCCTCTCTGTCGCATGAATCAGCAAGTGCGATAGAGAGGGAGATATTGGAACTTCGGTCGTTTTCACTCGTACGTGGTGCACTCGTAATTTTTGTTTATGGAGATAGAGTCGATAATCAATTGAACTTTCAAGGCGGTTGTTACGAATTTTTGCAACATGGCCATTAGAATTTTTTGTGGTTGCCCCAAAAATAGCATTATTTTCTAGGCAACATAGGCACTCAACGCTAGAGTCTGCTACCTACAACAATTTTCGTAACTTACAACATTACACACCATAAGTGACAGTTGGTGACAGTCCCCCGGCCTGACAGGCGACAGGCGAGGCAAGTCAGGCAAGGGGTTCTAAATGTCATGGAAGTTGGGGCTATGCGATTTTTTTAGATTTTTTATTTATTGAATAACAAACAACATTGTGATTCGACTGTGTTTTTTTATTCCGTTATATAAACTCTGATTTAACATGTAATTTTCAATCTTTACTGTACCATTTATGTCTAGAAAAATGACTAGCTTGAAACACTTGAAGTACTTATGTAGACTTTGTGCGAACAGCGATGAGTTTTGTAAGGATTTACTGGATGAGAACAACAAAAATGTATTGAATCTGATAAGAGATTTCATCCATTTAACTGTAAGTATTGAATATTGTTGATAGTGGTTATGAAAGACATTAAGAAGTGCTTCGATTATATCATTATCATAAAATACTATAGGATTTCAGGTAAGTACTTACAAGAAATTTTAATTATTGTCTCATTAACTTTGCTTTACAGGTAAATGAAACTGATGATCTGCCAACAAGGATCTGTCTCAACTGTGAAGAGAAGATGGTATCTTTCCAGTTGTTTGTCTTGGAATGTTATAAAGTGCAGGAGGATTTTAGGAAACAAATTGACAAGGTGCAGCTGCATTCGGACTTAAGTACTGACATGCATATCAAGCTCGAGGATGCTAACACAGACTATGGAGTATCATTAATTAAATCTGAGGTACAATAGTTATCACTTCACTTTTCAGTATATTTTAGTAGTTAATTAAGTTAATCATACTTATGGATTACTGTGGACCCAAAATTTGCTTAACATAGTTGTTTTACATGTCTATAGCAATCAAACATTAGTTTACTACATCAAAACTACCAAAATGTAAAACATATAAAATATAAATATATAGGTAAATAATATATATATGAGGAAAACAGTCTTACACAAATCAAACTAGCTCCATAGTAGGCTCAATAAGGCTTGTGTTACTAGTTCTAATCAATAATATATTTAACAAATATAAACACTAAGAAATACAAAGTAAGCATCCAAGGCTCTGAAATAGTCATGCTCATCATTTCAATTTCTATTGATTTGTGTAGGGAATTAAATCTAGAAATGCAATTTAGGAAATGCTTTCACCCTGTTCTACAGAATTTTATACAGTATTGAATAATTTCTTAGATGTTCGTTGCTTTTTAGGGTTCCGTATGCGAAGAAATGAAACCAAACAAGAAGTGTTAAATGGGACCCTATTGCTGTCACTCTTGTGTCTGTCTGTCCGGCGTCTGTCACATAGGTTTCACAGCCAAACGGTTGGAGCTACAGTCTTCAAATTTTCACAGTATAGGCATCTTGTAGACCCAAAGCTATACAAATTGTCACAAATTATTTTTAAATGTTTTTAATGGGGCTCCCACGCAGCCTTTAGCTGGTACGAAAAAAAATTTGACATACCTCATCTAGTGAATTTTTGTTCTAAATTTTCCTATCTTTCCCATTGAGACCAACTTAAATATGCGATTTTGAATGGTTAATTGGCCTTGAATATTTATTTCAGTTGTACTTGTAATAA
This sequence comes from Epiblema foenella, assembly GCA_963556455.1. Taxonomy (NCBI): domain Eukaryota; kingdom Metazoa; phylum Arthropoda; class Insecta; order Lepidoptera; family Tortricidae; genus Epiblema; species Epiblema foenella. The sequence goes on from OY747102.1 coordinate 16,797,681, forward strand.
TTATAAGCTTTATTTATTATTTCTGTGTTTGTGTTTACTAGATCATTTTATTCATGAGTCTTCATTTGCAGGTCAAAGATGAGTTAACTGCTGAGGATATAGTCAGTAAGTATTTGAAATCTTAATTCTTGGCTAACAATATTTATAGTGTAATAATAAAAAAACCGGTCAAGTGCATGTCGGATCAAGCACAATGAAAGGGTTCCGTACCAACACCTACTTACTAGTCCATGTTTAAAACCCCTATCCAATACATTGAATCTACAAAGGTATCTTCATAGGGAATTCACGGCAATTACGACCTTTTGTTTGGGCATGGCAGTTTTTCAGCGAATAATCAAAAACTGTAAAACCAGTCTTGTTCAAACCAAAAATCGTTGAAAGTATTTATTAACCTCAATTTTTTTCAGAATTTTTAAAGTTTATAGTTGGAAATTACAGGGGGGACACACTTTTTATGCTTTGTCAGCTAATATCTCACTAACGGTTTACTTAAATAGAAAAGTTGTTTAGGACCGTGATATCGTTTTTAAATATCTATGGATTTCAGCACAACTATATGTATTGAATTTTTTTTTTCATCCACCTGTTACATGTATGGAGTGCCCTCCCTAATTTAATATTTTTCTATAATTACACATCACTTTTATATAGCGGTTCATAGAATACACCTTGCTACCAAATTTCGTAATTGTAGTGCTTATAGTCTCCAAGTAAATCGGCTGTGACATACGGACGGACGGACGGACGGACGGACAGGCATAACGAAACTGTAAGGGTTCCGTTTTCGCCATTTTGGCTATTGAACCCTAAAAAAAGAATATGTAAATCATTCACATATTATTTCGTTTACAGGTGCAATCGCTACAAATGATGCTTCACTGTCTGAACTAGAAGCAGTAGATTACAATGACGATATTGGCATGGATGATGATGGTGATGAAGATGAAGATGAGGATGATGATGACTTGGATGACATAGCAATAGCGACACTGAAAGAAATGAAGAAAAAAAAGATTAAAAAGAAAGTCATTTCAGAGGAGGACTCATTAAAGTTTTCGGAAATTTTAAAACAACCAAACTTGAAAGTGAAAGATTTTGTAAAGTAAGTTTTATCCTTATAAATTTGAATTATTATGATGTATCTGACATAAAGCATTTATCCTTCACTAGCAAGTAGGTATGTACGCAAGTGTGAAAGCGACAAACCCTTTATATCAGACAAACATGAAAAGCAGTAAATGCAGGAATTTTATTTGTAACATAACCCTCTTAATCAAATCTCATAAATACTCTGCAATATAGTAATGATGCATTTTTCATTGCAGGTTAACATGTCATCTTTGTGGAGCAGAATCAAATACATGGTGTAATTTACGTGTTCATTACTTTAATAACCATAGGAGCAAAGTTGTAGCATACTGTTTATGTGGATATGCTATAAGATCCAAAAGTGTTCTTTATAAGCATGTGTCTCAGCATAAGCTGGAAAGTAGAAAGATAAGAAGAGCTGCCAACTTGGTTGAAGAAAAACAAGAGGATCATCAGTATGCACATTTAAAAATTAATAACTTTGTAAAGTAAGTTGTTGTTATGTTTCTCTGAATATTTAGCAATTTATTTAAAATTTTAATTAGTAGTAAAGTAAGACATGCTTTTCCTTGCCAAAGTCTTCAGAAACATTTGAAGTTGAATTTCATCTGGCCTGAATAAAACCTTTTAATTTCAGTGCCTATACCTACACATTTTGTCCAGTATCTAGGCATCTACTTTTTTTTTTTAGGCAAGTTCTCAAATTCCAATCAATTCTCGGATTATTTTTGAAATGAAATGAAATGAAAATATTTATTTCAGACTCGGCGAACAATATCTTGTTAGTAACAGGAATACAACTTAAAAACGAATGTTAGTATTAATTACAAAGCAAAAGGAAAAGATTTGTGGTCCTACTTAACATACGTCAATGTAGTCCTGACCCGCTCAATCCAATGCCACAATATGGAACACTGAAATCTACCAGCAATCACCTTCAGAATGTTGTTTTGACTTCTCCTGACGCGACCCATCAGCGACGTGATTTTCTTTCGCATTATTGCATGAAAATCATCTGTGTGCGTCTTTGCGAACATTTCCGACGCACTGCATCATTTCGGGAGTCTTAACCTATCTGTTTTTGATCCTCCCATTATATCTATTTTAATCTAAGTAATCATTTGTTTGTCTTCCCTTCCACAGTTTCACTTGTGATACCTGTCAGAAGGTGTGTTCCAGTTGGTACACTCTGAAGGCACACTGTGAAAGAGCTCATGATATTTTGCCCGTAGTGCATTGTGTTTGCGGAATTGCACTCAAGTCGAAATCCGTTCTTTACAAGCACATACAAGATCATAGAAACCCAAATGTATTATCGTAAGTATTTTATGAAGATGTTTTTCATACTTCATTAAAAAAACACTAGCAACTAGTAGCAACACTAGGGCGGCAGATAAAATATGGCATATATCCATCAATGTCATTCTATACAGCGGTGAAGTAATTTTTATTTAAAATTGTATCATTACCCGTAACATACACACTCACAAACGTGGCCTGTAGTGTTAGTATAAATATATTTAGTTGTATGCCAGTTCAAACTTAGACACTAATAAATTATTATTTCCAGCTGTGACAAATGCCCGCGAATAACAAAAACATTAGCAGCACTGAACAAACATAAAATGAGACACGTGCCAAAATCGGAACGGAAATTCACATGCGAGTCTTGTGATAAAATATTTACTACAAAAGATGCATTAAAATCTCATGAACGATCCCACATTCCAATAGAAGCTAGGAAGATATACCATTGTGATATGTGTAACATGAAGTAAGTTTATATGACGGTATTTGTACATAACTAATAGTAAGTAACTAAATCTAAAATCTATCAACAATATTAATATAAACAATGAAGTTTAGGTAACTCTAACTCAATCGAAAACTGAAATGCACAGTCAGCAAAGTAGTAAGCTGCGTCACTCTACATACAAGTTTTAAACTATGTTTTTAGTGTAGCAGTGGCGGAGCGTCCATACAACTCGATTCCCACCGGCTTGCCTAATATTCAGCCAGTCCAGTTCTTTCACTACAGCTCATGAAGAATAAGAAAGGCAAATTATTTCCGCCTTCCCTAAGAATATTTTTGACGCGCCGCCGCTGTAGTGTAGTAAGATGCGGAGCGAACTATTTTGCTGTCTGTACACACGATATCATAAAATCACTCGCTTCGTCGCTTCCCAGCTGTACATTTTCTTGTTAAATGACGTTATTTTTTAATATTCTAAAATTGCAAAATATTTCATAATAAGTTGTCTTATTCTTGGTTTATACAGCACTACCGAAGAAAAAACATAAATGAGTGTGTTTTTGCTAGGTTCACAACGCGATCATCGGCGGCATCGCACAAGCGCGTGGTTCACGATAAGATCAAGAGCTATGTTTGCGACTTGTGCGGCTACGCGTGTGGCACCAATGGCGAGCTGCGGCAGCACCGCGCCATACACAGCGACGACAAGCCCTTCGTGTGCAGAAAGTGCTCCAAACCGTCAGTGACACCTTGTTTATGGGTCAATCAATTAGTCTTGCAAATGAGAGCTGAGACTGAGATTTATTTTAAATTTGTTAAATGACAACTATTATAATATCGCCGTCAAATGTGTCAAACGTCATTTAAATGTCGTGGTAATGGAGACAAACATTGCATATGATCCTTTACGGATACAAAGACGGGATATAACAAATCGAACCACTATTACTCAACTTAAATCGCTACTTCCGTATTAGACTGTTTATTTAATATGAATTTCATAAATGTTTTTAGTAATGCTATCGCATAATATGCACTGAACTATGTTCTATGAAAAGTTTATTTTGCTGCCCAAGTACCATAATCGTTTGTCACATTATATTTAGTATTGCGTGCTGCAACATATAGATTTCTTAAATTGGGCGCTTTTTTCTAATCTCAGCTTTCATTAGCTAAGTTATTTCTCCTGAGTGAAATTCACTGAGATTTTATAGTGTTCAATTCTATTAAAAATGAGTTTTAGCGATGATTATAAACCCATTCTCACATGTATGTTAGCTGTTGAGCATGCTAGAAGTCCATTTTATATATTTTTTTCTAAGTTAGGTACTCGGTTACTGTTTCCTGGCTGACGCACAAAAATCAAAATCAAAACATTTATTCTGCAAATAGGCCTCAAGGGCACTTTTACAAGTCAATATCTATCTATATCAAATAAAAATAATACAATAATCAAAGTATCATTAATTAAATGTAGTGTTACATGTCAAAAATGAGACTAAGAAACTAATAGCAATCGAAATTTGTTAGAGTTGTATAAGGTCTCTAAGCGTCAAGATAAAAGGTAATAAGGTAGGTACACTAACCGTAATAAAATATAAAATAAACAGAACAACAACAAGGAAAAATTGATTGACCCTTATATATTGTTAGGTTAATTTCCTCTAAATGTGTTCAGCGGTTTAGGCGTGAATAGGTAACAGAGAGACAGTTACTTTCGCATTTATAATACTAGCATGTTAATACATGCTACCTATATACCGCAATACCAAAAAACATATCTGATATTGAGTAATAATCGCTTTCACATGAGGACTGCTCACTTAACCAAATGTCACTCTCAACTAAGCTCTGTTTCGGCATAGTGCAGCTGCACATTGCCTAATGTGGCGACACTCCCCATATACTGAAAAAAAAATGTTTTCGAGAACATTCTACAAGATTTCATTCTTTTCCAGGTTCAAGACATATTCGAATCTCAAAACGCACATGGATATTCACGAAGAGACTTCATATCCCTGCTACGTGTGTAACCGCATACTGAACAGTAGGCGAACGCTTCGCAAGCACTTGCTCGTGCATGAAGACAAGTGCCGGCACGTATGCTCCTACTGTAACAAGGCTTTCAAGAGGAGGCAGACGTTAAAGGTGTTTATCTTTTCTACAACTAAACGAAAAAAATAATAGTTAAAGTACATCTGGCGACCTTGACGAAAATTTTAAGCTAAATTGAATTAAACAGGATCTCGAAATGTTCAAATTCAATATCTATTGAAAAGACTTCAAACTCAAAATTATTTATTTTTTCATGTAAGTATAGGTATACATGCAAATATAATGGTATAAATTACTTGATGTTGACTTTTTCCTTTGTTACAAATTCGCATACTTTCGCAACTACGCTGTAACGCTCAATCTAATTCTACGTAGGCCACAAAAGGGCATCATTTTTTTGCTGAACTTAATCATAAGAGTTTCGATCACATTTTATATCCAGGTCCATATGTACACTCACACTGGCGACAAACCTCTGACGTGCAAATGGTGCGATGAGCGGTTCGCTTACGCGTCGACATTACGCTCGCACCGCCTGCGCTGCCACCCCGACAAGATGGCGCAGCAGATGAACGAACAGTACGTCTACCGGCACGTCAACATCATACAGCAGGTGCGTCTCTATTGTAGGATCCAGTACAACATGTCCGCCGAGCACGTCGTCATTATAAACTTCCTAATAGATTGACTAACGAATTGTTCGCGTATCATGCCGACATTTTGGCACAGTAAATGAATAAGCAGTATCTACAAGATGTATATAAGCCGCATTGCGTGCCTCTATGTGGAGAGAAACTACGTACGCGTTTAGCAATAAGTACTGTTTTGCATTCTAACTTTATTTCTAACAATCACAGAAGTAGTCAATTCGGCCGCATAATCAATAGGTTTTATTTTGTACGTAATCTAAAGCAGCAGAAGTTTAGTTTGCGTAAGCGTGACATAAATAGAAAATACTTTCGTAGTACAATATTCATAAGATAAAGCGTGCGCCGCCTGTCCGGCGCACCATCTCGCATGTCACTAGCTTGTAGAACTCGTACGTTGTTTCTCTCTGTGGTATAAATTACGATCATTGTATTGAATGGTTTAAATGTAGCCCTTTGTTTGGACTTGTCTAAAACTTTCGTTAGTTATGTGAAAACTTCGTTCGAAATTTGTTTAAAGTTTCTAATTGAACTGGTTATAAAGTTTTACGGCGGCTTGTTAAAATGTTAGTGACTAGACCGAATTACATTATAAGTTAAATTAATTTCCAGGAATACATCAAAGCTGACGTCTCCGCATTGAACGCGAAAAACGAAGTTGAGGCTATATAAAATAAAACAAGTTATTAACTTAGTATCCCGCCAGCTGATTCTATGTAAGATATACGTTTACATATTTTATTAAGTATTATAGCCATTTGGTATTATTGATAAATAAACAAATTATCTCGATTAGAGTGTGTAGTTTTAGTATTTCTTATCATTGCCTCATATATTTCTTTTCATGTCTGTAATGCCTCTGAGTATGGGAAAAATGGGTCGCCTATTATAGCAGAATGTTTCATTGATCTAAATGCAGCGTTGAAATGAAGCGAGCGCTTGAAAGCAAACTGGCGTTTGTTTGCTATCCATGCCTCCACTGCAATAGACAAGTCTTTCTTAGAAAAGGTAAACGTTTTTGTCCACCTATTCGCATAAGTGCCTATTTCACAACGTGCGCCTTTCTTTCAATTTTTTAATGTATTAGGTAGGTACCTATCAACGTAGATTTATATTGTTTTACAAGTATTTCAATGAAATTACAGTGCATTAAAGCCAGCTTACTCAATCTACACGAATTTATATTATGATCAATTATATAATTTAGGGGTGCAATTTCGAAAAACGCTGAAATATGTTTTGTTATATTTAAGCAGAGAGTCTATATACGAAGTTTTAAATCTCTCACTTCATAAATGATTTGCTCTCTTACAAACTACGAAACCCCTTTTCACCCCTTTAGGGCAGCAATTTCGAAAAACGCTGAAATGTGTTTTGTTGTATTTAAACAGAGAGTCTATTTACCAAGTTTAAAATCCCTCATTGAAAAAAGATTTGCTCCTCGTACAAACTTTGAACCCCCTTTTCACCCCTTTGGGGGAGTAATTTAGAAAAACGCTGAAATACGCCATTAATATATTTAAACAGAGAGTATATATAGAAAGTTTCAAATCTCTCACTTCAATAAATACTTGTTTTCATAAAACTTTATCCCTTGTTTTACGCCTTTGTGGATGAATTTCGAAAATTCCTTTCTTATCCCTAGACTACGTTACAAATGTAATCGAATATGCAAAATCAACTCTTTAGCATTAGCAATTTCAGCTGTGCGTTGATGAGTCAGTCGGTCAGTCAGGACTTCTTATTTTATACGAGTATGTATATATATAGATAGATATATTATATAATATTGTATATTGTAAAACCTATAATGTATATATTTATAGGCCTGTAGAAACGGTAGGCCTATAGTGTTGTACAGTCAAGGAAATCGAAACACGTACCTTTTTCGCTCTTGTCACGATGGCAATAAGGGTTAAAAAGGAACCTATTACTAATTTACCGTATGACGTCGACGACAATTCGGTTATCGCAACGAGGTTCACAAAAGTAGGTATTAGGTACATATTTCGCAACGAGGTTCAAAGTTAGGTATTACATATTTTTGATATTGCGTTGACATTATTTATATACCCATTAAGCATAAGTACGTATTGCAACTACTGATGAACAAACGAAAACAATGTTGAATTATCACAAGAGGTTTTTTACGAGGTTCTATATAAGTATTTGAATGCAGCGAGTCCCACGAGTGTGATTTAGTAATTCGCATCGATCGGCAGAACTAGATACGAGTGTTGAAGGGGTGACCTCGCTTCGTGTCCGAGGGTTCAAGCCGCGCGACGCGATACGCTTATCTTATTTTGTTTCGGTAAGTAGAATAGTCACGAAAGACAAAGATATATAGGAAGGGGTGTGTCCGCTATAAAATAGGTCAGGACAGAAACATAATATACTTACAGTTAGCAGGTAGTAGACTCCATTGTCGAGAGAAGTACCTAAGCCTTTTTTAAACTATGCCAGCAGCAAACAAGCATACGGGCTGCCTCTTGACAAACACACTCCGTAGCTTATGAATGTTTGCGAATCTATTTAAAGGAGTCACAAGTGCGTTGCCGATCCTTTATAGATTTGAGGATTTATTGTGTTGATACCTATAGATAAGTGGAGATCGCTCACTCCCAACGCAGCGCACGTTAGGTAGGTACCTACCTATTCGTTTGAATTCTGCAAATTTGCAAACAGTTTGAGCATTTACTTTATGTAGCTATGACCTAACCACATCCTGATAGCATAAAGGCTATAAAAGCTATAAATAACGTAGGTGACACTACAAATAAATGCGTTTCACTGCACAACGCACTGCCACTGCAGCGTTTCTAGAATTTGCGTATTTAATCTGCATTGCGCTCACATCGCAAGTAAAGACACCACGAGCCTTTTTATACCAGTTATACACCGTTGCATACAATACTTTTTCTACGACTCATTTCAAATAAAAAGTAACTACCTATTTGCGCCATATTTTTCCTTAGTAATTGTGCAACTTACTTACACAATTTCTTCAGTAATGCTATATAACTTCTTCGTGGATTTTTAAAAGAATCAACGTACCTACACATTTCTTCATAAACGCAAAAAAATTGTTTGATTTAATTAATATAATCATTTATCAGCTTGAATGTTTTCGTTTACAATTGGGCATTTGGGTGGGAAATCAAAAATATGACACTTTGTTTAAGGTTTTTTTTTTAATTTGCTAGACTTGGCATCCGACCTAAACTGAATTTAAACCCGGATCGAATCTTTTCATAAATATATCCGAAAATAGATAAAACCTGTTAAACAACAAAAAAAGATGATAAATATTAGTAAATAGTATATTATGCATTAATTGATACATAAAAATCTAGCAAAGTTGCGTTAAGTTGGTAGCACTAATTTTAATCATAAACGTTTCACTTGAACGCACCAAAGAATGACTACTAAACATAGTATTTGTAGTAGTCTGTGGCATCCAACTCTGCTTTAATTTTTCATTAAAGTAGGGTAAGAAGTGTGTTTTTGGGCAATAGACTAGATAGACTTTTTACAGAAGAAATAAAGGATGTATTTATATTAGAGTTCATGATTACGTAAGTCGCGAAAAAAAGTACAGGAGTAGAAAAAATTATTTATTTCATGTAAAAAATTCATTATAAATACATGTTAAAATTATAATAATAGTTATCACAATCGTCAAAACAATAAAAATAACACAATGTTCACAAAATGAACAATAATAATAAGCTCGCCTTTGTACATATATGTCAACTGTTCTTGTAATTTATGTTATGTTTTACTCATGTACAATAAAGAATTTTACATACATACATACATAATCAAAAAGAAAATCAAATTAACTATATCTCCCACTAGGAATCTACATTTACTTAATAATTCATGTCCATTTACCAATACGAATAAAAGCAAATTAAATAGGTACACAATTTAGGAAATAATAATTATGTACATGTCAAATTCAAGATAGGTACTCTTTAATTGAATATAATGGATGTTTCAATAAAAGGCATTTCAGGCGGCGTTCAAAGGCTTCGTCAGAGGGCTCTAGTCTTGAGGTCCGCAGGCAGTCGTTCGTAGTAGGTAGGTCCAATGACACGCGGGTTCTTGCCTGCAAGTGCCATGCGACGGGGAACTGTTCTCAAACGCCCAGTGTGGCGGAGTGTTTTGCCAATAACATTTACTCTATGAAAGTTAGATATATTGTTCCTTACGAACATTATAATTTCGAGAACGTAGAGTGAGTAGTGCGTCATAATACCATGATTTGAGAAATGTCCTCTACACGAAATCCTCGAGTTTACTTAAGACTGCACTACTCAATTTGTCGCATAGTTTGTCTACATAGCACTTCCAGTTAAGGTTAGAGTCCAGAGTGAAACCAAGGAACACACATACTTCGCTTATCGGCATAGGGCTGTTTGCTACACACGGGGGAATAGTAATTCTGCGGTCTGAGAAGACCATGACGTTGGATTTAGCGATATTTAGGAGTAAACCATTGTCAGAGAACCACTTCTGCAGTTGATCACATCCGTGATGAATCTTCTGTCCGAGTTGCTCAAATGAACGCGCGCTAACCACCAACGCGTTATCATCCGCGAATAGTACAGAGAGGCCAGCCGTGACGGCAGTAGGAAGGTCGTTCATAAACATTAGGAAAAGGGTATTTTCTAACGCCGAACCTCGAGGGATTCCTATGTAGTCTTGAGTCGTTCGCACTAGACTTGAGTCGTTCGCCACTCACAGATAATTTGACAACTTGTTTCCGGTTGTACAAAAATGATGTAACTAATTTGTGGCTGAAGTCTCATATACCATAAGGATGTAACTTGTCCAAGAGCAGTTCATGATCAATAACATCAAAAGCCTTGGACAAGAGACGAAATATACCTGCCATCTTGCATTTGTCATTCAGCCCGGAAACAATACAGCCAAATATCTTGAGCGCAGCTGTGGTTGTGGACATATTTTGCCGATAAGCGAATTGGCGGTTAGTCAATAAGTCATTGTCGTCCAGATGGGTCATTATTTGAGACGAGAGAATAGACTCCACAATTTTGGAAATTGTGGGGACTATTGATATTGGCCTATAATTGTTAACTTCGCACTTGTCTTCCTTTCCCCTATACACTGGGCTCACTCTGGTACTCTTAAAGACTTCTGGATACACACCTGTTTAATAAATAATATTAATAGGTACAACTAAAATGTCAGAAATAATTGGCCATATACATAATAAAATATTTGTTGAAATGTCATAAGTATCCACAGTTGCGCGCATTGTCCTTTGCATTGAAGTTTGTATACACTTTACTCTGCAGATGACTGTTAACCCAATACATTATACAACCGGTAGACAGTTCTAATACAATTTGAACAGAGTATTTACTCGTAGCTACGTCATAAAGTCATTGATTGTACAGCTCTATTCATAGTTAGCTAATAAAACGTGACAAACATTTTATCTGCGTCATAAAAGTTTCAATGTTTGATTAATACCTACCAAGCGCTACGAGCGCTTTTATATCGCCTTACAATTGGGCGGGACGAGTGAAATTTACGTAAGTTTCCATTTGACAAAATTGCTCAGGCAACCGTCGCATACATGAATGAATGATGCAGAGACAATGTGGCATAGGAACCGACTGTGTAGCTAAACGGTGGAGCGAGGAAAGTGAAGCGTGCCGGCATTGACGGCGCGGATTCATGCCGCGATAAGGATTTTATTGTAAGGTCGAAAGGTCGTAAGTGCTTGTTGACTGCGCTAGTTATAGGCGTTTTTCTCGGATGAGTGTGTTGTGTGCCGTCAGCGGCTGGCGCGTCGCCAGCCTTCGCTGCCCCGTAGCCTGCGCGGCTCCACGACCTTAAGCTGTAAGCTGTGACATGACTAAATTACGTATAACTTATAAAAGTTATAAAGCATGATTTGACTGACACGGGTTATGAAAACAAACCAAAAATATTACGATAGGGGATACTCCTGCCTAGACTAGCTGGCATACCTACTTTACCGTCCTAAACTAGCAAATATGTAAGAGCGAGTGGGACGAATTAGAGATGGGTAAATTCGGATTTGAAGATTTAATTGATTCGAATCCGTAAGCGGTGCCGATTTGTTATCGACTCCTTTCAAATCTTATCAAATCCGGGGAGTTATTAACTCCCGACTCGGAGCCGAATGAATAATAATAATAATAATAAACCCCCAGGGCAGCTTGTGGCGAGCTGAATGGGAAGTGGCGTCCCTTGGGTCCCTTGCCTCTGAGAGTCGGTCAGGCCCCTCTCTCCGCTTGCCTTTATTGGTCGGCGGAGTGGACCCTATCAGGGGCCGCAGGACTCTCACCTCTGGCTTGCCTTAACCGGCCGGTCAGAGTGGGGTGCCAGAGCTATATGCTCGCAGGGTGGAAGTGTATTGCACGTAATGGCGTAATAGCGAGGAAACCCGCTCACGGGGGTAAACCCCGCGATGGTGAAATCGGAGCCGCACCTCTCTACACCCTGAGCTGCTTACACCAGTGTTGCTACCCTCGCTGCCATCTGGTAGCTTCTAATAGGGCGGCCCACTTAGTGAGCGGCGAGTCACCGTCTGCCTCAAGTACAGTGATGAGACATGATGATGGCAGGCGTCCCGTTGTCTCATCAATATCCCAGCAACCAGTCCCTCAAGTTCCTTCCCATAAAACCGGTGTAGTTTCCCTTCTTACCGCAATAGCCCTTGCACGTAGCGGGTGCTGTCTCTGGCTGTATCTCTTCAATAGTGCAGGCAGAGATAGTATCCGCTAGGTGTACACATCCCAATACATTATCGTATCTCAAAGGGGCCTCTTCGTGTTGGATCTGTATCCCCATGAACGCCTTCCAAAAGGACCGGACATTGTGCCGTGATATCCCAAAAGAGAGATACAAATAATAATAATAATAATAACTTTATTGCTCTCATGTTGGTTTACAGCAGGTCTTATATTAACTGTTACGAGTACAACATGACACCCTGTAAGGGTATTGCAAATTCCACTTATATTCTAAAGGTTTGCGGCGGTATCGCGGACCGGAGGTAAAACTCATAGACTCACGTATATTTCGATCAAATCCGGAGTTGAAAGAATCAAAAGATTCGAAGATTCGCCTATAATTCCGTAATTTCCTGAGGTCATGTCATAATGATCTGCACATGAAATGCAAGTACCTACCTGGAAAACCAAGTTAGTCCAGGAAAATTATTACGATTCAGCAAAACATTATTTTATAATAGCCTTTTTTACCTTCATAAATACATATTCTAAGATCCTATATTTATGAATCCGGCAAACTTTCCACCAGGAAGTAGGTTTAAAAAACATTGTTAAATTCGCGCCGATTTTTTGAAATAAAAATTGTGATTATTTTTGTAAACAAAAACAGTACTCTTTTACAACTTGTTATAACTTCCGCCAAACTGTATAACAGTTTGTTGGCAGAACCAGGGTTCGAAAGGATAATTATTAAGATAATCGTGATTTTTATGTTTTGATAATTATCGATTTGATAATAACCTAAAATTGTAAATTCGGCATGAGTCTTAAAAAAATACGTGCGTGAATTCGAACGTTAATAATTGCCCTCTATATATGTATTTTAATGATGTTGTAATGATTAATTGATCATATTTTAATGGTTAATAAAATACTAATAAAATATTGTATAGCAACTATTTATTTTGCAGAATAAAACACCATAATCTTTTATATATTAGTACAGAGTACAGTCATTATTGGTAAAAATACATTTTACAGGTCATATCATACATAGGAAAATAAATTTAACTAATAAAATAACGTATACTACCCTACCCATAAGAGGGATAATTATCGCGATAATTATCAAAGACCATAATTATCTTGATAATTTCGAACCCTGGGCAGAACTAAGCTCCCTTTCTTTATGTTACTATTTTTAGATGCGTAAATATGGTAAATTAATAAAATTCCGGGGGCTAACTAAATGTAAGTATAACATTCGTTAGTTTTATTTGCCCGATTCAACTATATACATACGTAGGTACATACAAACATACGGGTCAAACTGAGAACCTCCTTTTTTGTAGACGGTTTAAAATTACGCTTAGTACGCGGGCGAAACCGCTGGAAAAGCTAGTAATTACATATACTTACGTCTACAAAAACACCTTATCTATTCGTCTGGTATTCGAAACAATTGCCAATCTTTGTAGTTTTCTGATGCAGTCTAATAATTATTAGGAGAGTGTTTTCTTTCATATTCTTTTACCTTGTCTTTTATCTAGAGTGAATAAAGATAATGAGACGAATATATTGCTCCTAGCGTAATACGTAAGTACAATATTATTATTAACCGAGTCACACGCTACAGTGATATTACTGAGCAATAAGAAACGGTCTAATAACAGTACGAGTAAGCTGAGCTACCAAAGGTAAGCTGATGTATATTAATGTAGTAAGATCGCAGTGGCGTTTGCTCTAAACGTAGCGATGCTTTCAGACGATATACGATACAGGTATAGCTATTAATTACCGTGACAGGTTGTGTTCACCTAGAATTTTCTTATACGGGATGTCTCAATAACCGAAATAAAATACGAGAGAATTAACACGATACAATGTAATTTTTATGGTGTCTGTTATAGTTTTCTCATACTTCATCACATAAGTATTTCATTTTCTTTATACAACCACGGTGCCAAACAAGCTTACGGTCTGCCTGGTGGCAAGCAGACACCGCAGGCTATGCCTGCGACTCCAGCAGAGACAGAAGCGTGTTGCTAAAACTTTACACTATCCACTGCAGGGGATCGAACATACACGTTTCGCATTCTCTTTTGATATTAAAATGATACGCGCACGCGCTTCCACCCGTGCTAGCGAGCTAAGGCGGTTGTCACTGATGCGGCTTCCGCACGGCGGTGCGGTGTGCGAGCGGGACGTCGCTATATACATTATACATGCATAGAGCTGTCTCGGATTATGTATTTAATTCGAATATAATATTGCCAGTAATTTGGTTTCGTAACATATAGAACTAATTATATAGGACTATAAGAGGTGTTTAAAATGGGATTAGAGGTGGCAGTTCCGCCATGTCAAGTGTATGATTTGACAGCTATTCCAGTCCCAAACTAATTATGGTCTTATAAATCCTCTAATACATACGGGCACCCTGTGTTGCTATAGGTACCGTACTACGTTACCTTTAGCTTCATCCCAGTGAGGCATATATTTAATCCCGTAAGCATTGGATTAACTTGCAATGTTAACCTCCGGGCGTAGGCGAAGCTCAGAGATTAGAGTAAAGTAATTAGCGACAGTAAATACACGAGTAGTTTATAGATGCAGCGTATAGCTTTAGTTCGATCATGTTTAAGTTCTACGTGCTTGATAATATAATCCATTAACGTAATTATTTAGGTACATAATAAAACAACTTAGGTCAAGGTATTTATGTATACTTTACTAATTATAGGTATGATATATAAAAGCAGATCTTGAATACTACTAGTACTAATATTTGTGTTAGGTATTAGATATATCTACGTAACAACTAGCTTTTTCCCGCGGCTTCACTCGCGTACTAAGCGTAATTTTTAACCGTCTACAAAAGAGAAGGTTTTCAGTTTGACCCGTATGTTTGTATGTACCTACGTATATAGGTATGTATGGATGTCATTTCGTAATCGGCACCCTGAGGAACCTATACCGATTTTCAAGAAAAAAATGTCACGCCCCAACTAGCAAAATACGGTTTTATAACTATCCCAAGACCATCTTTTTATCAGGACTATAAGGGATTTATAAGCGGTTACAACTCCGGAAAAGGGCTTTCGGCTGGGTTCGGCCTAAAAATCATGTTTCGGCCGAAAGGTTCGGCAGTTTTTGGCCGAAACCGAACCTTCGGCCGAAACATGATTTTTAGGCCGAACCCAGCCGAAACCGAAACTTCGGTCGGACACTAGTAAAAAGTGAGATTAATACGCTCTCAGCAATGCTTTTATAATTCCATTTCTAAACAGTCGTGGAATGCAATCGAAGTGTTTGTGTAACATGTGGATTTTTTATAAGTTAAAACAAATTTTAAGGTAAGTATGAATGCGAATTCCATCAATCTCTTTCAGTGTAGTTGAATTATAAATTATTGTGTTGTCGAATTGCTATTTTAGCGTACTACATACGTAGGGAATATGATTTTTCTGTGAAATTTATGGGGGATGACGTTTATGGTTAAATTTTTAACACGCCTCTGGTATTTGGAATATTTATATACGATTTTTCTGTGAAATTTATGGCGTATGACGTTTATGGTTAAATTTTTAACACGCCTCTGGAATTTGGAATATTCATATATTAATATTTATCAATTTATTTACAACATATACAAGGCAGCTGCCATTTTCGCAGTGAGCATTTCCAATTGCGTTAAAGTGCTATAATAGGGACACTTGGTTTCATAACGGCATGTGTCAAATCCAAAGAACTCACCATGTTTATTTACTTACAACGGCGCGCAGATGTTCTCATATAAGCGCTTATAAGAGAACATCTGTTGGCCGTTATAATCGCATGACTCCTATCTAATTCTAATTAACCGGAGTGATTACTCTTAAGTTAAAACAGCATTTAATTATGCTTTTAAAAGCGCAGTAGCAAATGTTGATGCTATAATCGGAGCATTATAAGTACAAATAGACTTATACACTACGCGGTCCAGGATAATTTTGCTAGTTGGGCGTCATCTTGGATTTGAAAATGGGTTATTTTCGTACCCCGAGGAATCTTGACGATGACGCCCATATCGATTTTTAAGAAAAATAAATATCCGCCATCTTGGATTTCAAAGTGGATGGATGGTCATTTTCATAATCGGCACCACGGGGAACCACAAAGATGACACCCATAGCGATTTTTAAGAAAAATAGCACGCCCAACAGCGAATGGGTTCCAAATAGCTGTTGATTTTATTTACTAGGGGCGGGAACTCCTCAATGCTAGCCGCTGCATATCTATGTCAGTCAGTCAGTCAGGACTTCTTCTTTTATATGTATAGATAAGATTGTCTCGTAAAGTTACCGACGGATAAAAATAGACATTCAAGCACATCCAATCGTAAAGTTACGTGAATTACGTGTCAACTCATTCTCATTCAATTCGCGACAAACTCTAACTCAAACTCAAAATATTCTTTATTCAGATAGGCCTAGCAACAAGCACTTTTGAATCGTCAGTTATATATTACAAAAAAAAAAGAAGAAGACATTGAATCTAATTCTTCAGAGCAATTTATTGATGCATATGAAATGACAGTAGGTACTTTAACTGTTATAATCATTATTTTGTATTAATTTTGGTCTGGATTGGTCTTGTTCTTGTTGCTGAGATCGGCAGTTACCTATTCGATTAATATGACCTTTAGCACTGAACACGACTTTTACGGAATGTATTACACGTGAGAAAACAAAACTGATTGCTATTCTAAAATTATTCAATTCTCGTGCAATTTACGACGATTGCGCGTGTAATGCGGCCAGGCGGTGTGAGATGATATATAGCTCAAGGGAAAATATTTCACAAAATACGCCACAGAAATATTTATTACCTTAGCATTTTCGGGGTCTTTCGTATTGCACGTAAAATTCGGAAGGCGGTTCACCAACCTGCCGCTATTAAAATACATTTTCATTATATTGTCAACTAATTTTATAGTAGGTGTGTGTAATGAGAACCATTAAAATACGTGTGTGATTTTATAATAAGGAGTCGGAGTCGAATTTCATAATAAGATCACACTTGAGTGTTTTAAGGCGTAATCTATATAATATATAAAAGAAGAAGGGGTGGGGTGATCTACCATCAACGCACAGCCGAAACTACTGGAACTAGAAACTTCAAATTTGGTCCAGAGCTTACTTTTATGACGTGTGCAAGGGATAAGACGGGATTTTTGGAAATTCCACCCTAAGGCAATCAAATAGGTGCAAAGTTTGTATGGGAGAAAAAATTTTTTTGAGCTGAAGACTTAAAAATTCGTAAATAGGTTACGAACTTAAATCCAAAGAAAGTATTTTCAGCGTTATGCTAAATTCTAACCCTAAGAGGGTAAAATAGGGGTGCAAAGTTTATGTGGGGAGCAAATCTGTTTTGAAGTGAGAGACTTAAAACTTCGTATTTAGACTCTCTGTTTAAATACAAGAAAACATATTTCAGCGTTTTTTGAAATTGCTCCTCTAAAAGGGTGAAAAGGGGGTTCCAAGTTTGTACGGTGAGCAAATCTTTTTTGAAGTGAGAGATTTGAAACTTCGTAAATAGACTCTATTTTTAAGCACAACAAAAAGTATTTCAGCGTTTTTCAAAATTGCTCCCTTAAAGGGGTGAAAAGAGGGTTCCAAGTTTGTAAAGAGCAAATCTTTTTTGAAGTGAGATATTTAAAATTTCGTATATAGACTCTATGTCTAAATACAACAAAACTTATTTCAGTGTTTTTCAAAATTGCTCCCCTTAAGGGGTGAAATGAGGGTTCCAAGTTTGTACGGGGAGCAAATTTTTTTTGAATTGAGATATTTAAAACTTCGTACATAGACTCTCTGTTTAAATACAACAAAATGTATTTAAGCGTTTTTCAAAATTGATCCTCCAAAGGGGTGTAAAGTGGTTTAAAAGTTCGTACGGGGAGCAAATATTTTTTGAAGTGCGGGATTTAAAACTTCGTCAATAGACGTGTACCAGCGTTTTTCTAAATTGTTCCCCTAATGTGGTAAAAAGGGATTCCAGGTTGACAGATGGGGACATTTATTTTTCTTAAAAATCGATATGGGTGTCATCGTCGAAGTTCCTCGGGGTGCCGATTACGAAAATGATATGCATTTTCAAATCCAAGATGGCGGACATTTATTTTTCTTTAAAATCGATATGAGGTCATCTTTGTAGTTCCTCGGGGTACCGATTCCGAAAGTTACATCCATTTTCAAATCCAAGATGGCGGACATTATTTTTTTCTTTCGAGTAATTTTCACAAAAGATTAATAGCATCAGACAACTGACAGAAAGAAATAAACCTCGTTTATATCTTTGTTACCATCTGAAATCTACGCGGACGAAGTCGCGGGCGGCCGCTAGTAATTAAATATAGGTGCACTAGGTACTGGTTTAACTACGTTCATATATTAAATCATCATTTCATGAGTTTCATGTGCAACCGTTGAGCCGGCGGAAGCATGTGTGACTGTGTGTGTACGTGTACCGATATACCCCGGCGAGGACCTCCCGGCGGCGGCCGATCTGAGACTGGCAGCGTGATGGAAGGGATTCCACAAGGTTCTTCTCTAGGAAATACCCTCTTTCTTGGATTTATCAACGACCTGCCATCCGCTATCACTGAAGGTCAAATCACTTTGTTTGCCGACGACACGACAGTAGTGGTGAGCGCGCGTACATACGAACAACTGAATGATAAAATCATCACCGTATGTGATCAGCTGACGAGATGGTTTACGGCAAACGGTTTGATATTGAACGTCAACAAGTCAAACGTAATGATTTTCTCGAGTAGGTGCGTTCCGAGAGCGACTATCCAGTGTCCTATGCCGACGAATGAAAAATGTAGGTTTCTCGGTTTCACGTTGGACCCTACACTAAACTGGAAACAACACGTCGACTTGCTTTGTGGTAGGCTGAGCAGCGCGGTGTTTGCGCTGCGTAAACTGAAGCCGCTGGTGTCCCGTGCTGCGCTGAAGCAAGCGTATTTTTCACACTTTCACTCGCTTATGACTTACGGTACAATATTATGGGGCAACTCGACCGATGCTGAGAGGGTGATGCGAATGCAAAAACGAGCTCTGCGGACCCTGCTTGGCCTCCATCAGAGGCAGTCCTGCAAGGCGTTGTTTGCTGAACATCGAATTATGACCCATTACTCGCAATACATTTTCGAGGTAATCTTATTTACGCGTAGACACCTGTCACAGTTTAAGCGAGTGGAAGTGACGGGAAAGTGTCTGCGGAGCACGGGAAAACTTCGAACAGTACAACGGCGCACAGCACTACACGCAAAGAATGCGCGGGTGATAGGACCTACCTACTATGAACATCTACCCGAAAATATAAAAAATGAATGTTCCGAGGAAGTGTTTAAGCGCCGACTAAAGAACCATTTATTGAAGAAGTCACTCTACTCGGTAAAAGAATATATTGACATACCCAAATAGAATTAAATTAACATATTTTGACATATTTATTTTCAAATTGTAAATTATCTCTTATATTTGACATTTTCCCTATTTTAATTAACATTAGACCAGTACTAATTAGTACAATCTTTGTGACTTATTGGAACGAAGTTCCTAACTATTATTATTATTGTTATTCTTTGGATTATTTTGTATGTGGTTTTATTTATATTGAATTTAAATTATGTGCTTTTAAGAATATACTGAACCGTATATTCTTATTTATTTTCATTTTTTGTTACGCAATTAGAGCGCCTGACGATCAGTATGCAATAGTAGTATAAGCAAAAATGTATCTATTTCTTACACGAGATTGTATTCTGTGATAAATAAAACTAAACTAAACTAAACTATAGCCCTCGCGCGGGGGTAGGTATATCGTAAAGCTGGTCTTTACTTATTGCTTTATAATAATGATAATACTTTATTGCTCTCATGTTGATACAGCAGGTCTTAAAATATGCTAGTTTAAGGTGCAACATGAAAACCTGTAGTGTACGGGATACCTCAGAATTCCGTCGTTTATGAACTGATTTGGAAAATTCTTTCTTTGGTTGAAAGCATATGCTTCAAGGTTGGTCCTGTTGTTACCAGAATCCAGTTCTGATGATGGAGTCCAGGATAAATTGAGGAAACTTCTCAAAAATGAAAGGGAAACATACTGATTTTAGTATTTTCGGTTATAAATTGAGCATTTGCATTCAGAAAGTAGCATTTGGTGAACGGGAACTGATGAAGAAGACCACGGATGGTTGGTTATCCAAAACTCCCAGTGTTTCACGGTTAGCACTAAGATATTTCGATCAAGATACTGAAGCCACTATGACGAAGCCTATTTAAATGGTCGTGAGGTAATGTTACCATCAACCTGATCTGGTAATGGAAGCAACTGTGGTAATGGTAGGCAACGGAACTCCGTAATAAAACAGCTTAGCCGTGTTTGAGCTTATTGAAATCGTCATGAGATGCACTCTGGTATTGACTCACTAAAAAGTGTGAAATAAATAAAAAAATAAAAACCGACTCCAAAAAAACACTGAAAAGTAAACAAGAATTGCCTAACTTGTAATATGTCAATTTGAGACTTATACTCTTATTATTGAACAATGTAGTCGTATTATAATTTTTGTAGTCGGTGCCCTTTCATCAACTTTAAGCAATTTCTTTGTACGGCATTATTATTTTTTATTAAATATTTTGAGTTACTTTTTCAAACATTCCTTGACTGCAGTTATAAATGTAAATTGAGTTTTATAAGTAATTTCGAATTATAGGAATTGAAATTCGTGTTTTTCTCGCTATAAATTCCATTTCAATGCTATGAAATCGAAATAGAACGATGGCATTTAGCCAAAGTAGGTACGAAATTAGTTTTTCAATATGCATGTGCTACTTTATATTTATTTTTTGATTATGTTTATCTCTAACTCGACCAGCCAGAAGCATGATGTTTAGTTTCAGAGTAAATAAGGTTTATTTATGTACAACAGGAAAATTCGTGTGAGGAGCTGGGGAGGGCAGGACTTGCTTATAATCTATTAAATTCTGCGTTGCACTAATACCTAAACGAAGTATTGTAATGTATCAACAAATTTTTAGATTAAATGCGCCGTGCACCGCCAAAGCAACTAACTTCGTAAACTTAATTAAAATTTATGTAGGTACTAGAAGTACGACCAACAATGCTTATTTCTGAAAGCCTTTTATGAGTAGCGTTAGCGGCGGGAAAATATTTTCAATCTGCCCACACGATATTGGATTGTGTTAGGCGCGGCATGTCAGGAATGTAACGTAATAAATACCGGTGATCCCGAGGGCACTGGGCAGGTAGCCCCGATGTTTACAGGCGTCCCGAGCCCGGCGCCCGGCCTGGAGCTCCTCGAGACAGACGCTCGTTTATTAATCGCGTCCTTCTGGATCCTGGATGTCCAACATAACTATATAGACAGCCAAACTCGACATTTACATGGACAAAACTTCATTACAATCATTAAGACTCCTGGCTACTTATTAAAAAAGTTAAAAATAGGCCCACGTTAAATCAAGACACGTGGAGGAAATCGTTGGTCGTATTTCAAGCTTGGAGTAAAATTAAGCAAAGATACAGGCGTGCAGAGGGTGCAAGCAATGGTGGCGGGGTAGCGGCGCGGCGCGGGGCGCGGCGGGCGCGCTACCCTCAGTGTCGCGGAGGCTGCGGCGTATTCAGCCGCCCGCCCTGCGTCGCGCGAAATCTTGCCAAAACACTACACTATCTCAACCAACTTGATAATACAAACGTCACCGACTTGTTCTATAATAAACACAGTTACTTCAAGTCACATTTTGCAATGATTCTTTTAAAGTTATGCTTCCCAGCGTAGGTTACGCGAAATAAAATAATCATTAAAAAAAATCCATTAGACGATTATCAACTATGTGAATTGTTATCAACTGCTTATGGTTCGGTCGCGAGTGCCGAAAGCTGTGTATAAATAATAACGTAAGTATCTTTTTATATTATTGTAAAGTACTTTACAATAAACGAAACTACCTAGTTAGATTTAGATTTACATTTGGATTTTAGTTGCGTTTATAATGCAATTAAAAATATTTTTTACATGTTCAGTTTCATGTTTTATGTCGAGTTTGCTATAAATATCCGGAGAATGTAATGAAGGTTGTTTTACACCGAAGCGCATTGTTCAAACGAGATAAATAAAGTTTATCCAGGGTCAGCACTCGTGATGTGAAGAGGGTCGCACTCCAAAGGTGAGGACTCTACAGTTGTCCAATTATAGATGTTTTCGGCAAGAGGCAACCACTCGTGTATCACTTGGATTTTGGGCACATCTGAAATACACCCCTTAATTTAAAAATCCTTTACCTCTATTTGAACAAAGGACTTATCGCCTACAGTTTTTTTACCTATTTTTTTTTAACGTCGGAGCTTTTGAACAATAGACAGACCCCCCTTCACGGTACTATGTAGGTATTTTATTGTTCGCAGGAATTACCTAAACAGCCCTTCAAGAAGAACCATAAAACTGTATATACCTTACATGGTAAAAGTGCCAAATTAATAAACGCCAAATAAATTAAAAACTTCCTGACCAAGGACTACTCCAGCACCATGGGTCGCCGAGGACGTAATGTCAGTACCTCAACAAATGTAGCACATAGTCTACCGATTGCAGTGCTCATTTTGTCTCTAGCAGGAGCTTGTTTATGTAAATCTACTGCAACGCCTATCGAAAATGTTACGCTGCCTATCACTCAGACGACACAGACAACGGTTTATATTCAACCGAAAAACTCTACTTTGAAGTCATTAGAGCCGGAAGAAACAAAAACGACTGTATCTCAAACTACAAAGGAGAGTAAAATAACAAAAGCGAATAGCGCCAGTCGGACAACGACTGGCTATTCAACGACTCAAGTATATGAGAGCACAAAAGACGTAGCGAAAAGTGCAAGGAAGCAAAAGTTAAACACTGGTTCAAGTGTTGGGGGGGCGCATTCTCCGGGCCGACTGCAAGAGCGCCTGGGGGCCATAGATTGCGATCTGCCGGTGCTGCCGCGCGAGTCGCGGCTCTGGCGCGGCAACGAGACCCACGAGCTCAATCTACCGGTCACGGTAAGTTGCTAATCCGATATCAAATCTAAAGTGTCTAAGACTCCGTTCTATAGATTCAGATTCAGATTTCATTATTTTCAATAGTCATATGGCATAATTTCAATATACAGAAAACAGAACGTAAACACATTCTGAGATTGTCAAGGCATTATACAATGGGCAATATCGTTCTATAATATCAATTACAGTAATTATATAATTCAGTTAGACTTTATGTCGGTAAGTTATGTCAGAAAATGTATTTATTTATTTATTGTAACATGATTGTAACGGATGTTTATAAAACTCGGTCTGTCATTAATTTAAATTAGGATTCTGAAACTTTGAGTTATTGTCTAAGCAGGCCTATTCAACTGTTATTTTGGCGCGAAATGACTTATCTATGGTAACGTCCTGCCCAGCTAGCACGTCAGCATGATGGCATGATTTTACGGTCGCGTTACTGTCAAATTCGGGTAATTTTTTTCGTGAATTATCTAACACGATGCACAGACATACAGGCTGCCCATGAGGAATGGGAAATATTTTGGCCACGCATTCCTGAGGTCATAAGGAGAATTAAATAATATATGGACCTAGGCCGAATTGTGCTTTTTACTTTTTTTATTTTTTCATACACAATAAATAAATAATGTTTACTTCTCCAATGGAAACGTGTCTTAGGACGGGCTGGCAAAATGGTAGAATAAAATCATAAAAAAAAAATTTATGATTTTATTCTACCATTTTGTCGGGGTCATTGATATGTATACTCATGGCAAATTACAGCTTTCTAGTACTAACGGTTACTGAGAAAAGCGGGGGACGGACGGACGGACATGGCGAAACTATAAGGGTTCTTTGTTTACTACGGAACCCTAAAAAGGTTAGGTTGGTTACACAAAATCCGAATAGGTAATTGTGCTATGTCTATTCACTACCTCTTTTGCAAGAAGAGTTACCATAGGTAAATCCTTAGACTAGGTACGATAAATGACTGGCCATTAATAAATTTCCTACTTCATTCCTCCTTCATAATGACATTAATGACTTTCATAATTTTGCGTCATTGATTTTGTTGTTATTGTTTTTAGCGTTACAACTGTAATCTACTAATTAGTAGTGTCCGACCGAAGTTTCGATTTCGGTTTCGGCTGGTTTCGGCCTAAAAATCATGTTTCGGCCGAAGGCTCGGTTTCAGTCTTCAGTGCTAGGAGTACTCCACGGTGCGTATTATGGCAACATCAGTGTGCCTTGACTATTTAAAAGCTGCAGAATCGGAATAGCGTCAACTCGGCTGTCACGGATATAATTGCTAGTGTGGATTCGAGTTAGTCGAAATGGTCGTTCCGCCTGCTCATCATTAAATAATGTCCGGACATTGTAAAGTTGTTAAGTAAAATTCAAGGTAGATTTCTTTTCAATAAATAAGTAAATTTTTCTACTCCTGTACATTTTTTCGCGACTTAAGCGATCATGAAATCTAATATAAATACATACTTTATTTATTCTGTAAAAAGTCTATCTAGTCTATTGCCCAAAAACACACTCCTTACCCTACTTTAATGAAAAATTAAAGCAGAGTTGGGAGCCACAGACTACTACAAATACTATGTTTAGTAGTCATTTTTTGGTGCGTTCAAGTGAAACTTTTATGATTAAAATCAGTGCTGCCAACTTAACGCAACTTTGCTATAATTTTATGTATTAATTAATGTATAATATATTATTTACTAATATAAATACATACATTTATATATTTTTTGGTGTTTTTTTAACAAGTTTTATCTATTTTCGGATATATTTGTGAAAACAAAACAGTTAAGATTCGATCCGGATTTGAATTCAGTTTAGTTCGGATGCCAAGTCTAGCAAATTAAAAAAAAAACAAACCATAAACAAAGTGTCATATTTTTGATTTCCCACCAAATTCTTAATTGAAAACGAAAACATTCAAGCTGATAAATGATGATATTACTTAAATAAAACATTTTTTTTGTGTTTATGAAGAAAATCTGTAGGTACGTTGATTCTTTTAAAAATCCACGAAGAAGTTATATAGCATTACTGAAGATATTCCGTAGGTAAGTTACACAATTACTAAGAGAAAATATGGCGCATGAAAAGTCTGAAAAATAGGTAGTTTTCTTTGTATCTGAAATGAGTCGTAGAAAAAATATTGTATGCAACGGTGTATAACTGGTATAAAAAGGCTCGTGGTGTCTTTACTTGCTATGTTCGCCAAGGCTCACATCGCAACCCACACCACTCGCCTTTTTATACCCTTCTTATACACCAGTTGCATAATAGACTATAAATTGTGTGTTGTAATTTGTTTAATAATTTAAGATCGAAATGAATCACATAATACTAATCGCAAATTTAATAGAAATCAAATAAATTACAAAATGAAATACGACTACGTGTTATTTAATTCTTGACCATCGATATTAATATTAATTCATTAAAAGGCATTAAATCTTGTAAACAAATATCACTTCCATTGTGTCTTCCACATTTACTAGTCACACGAACGAACGATTAACAATTCAACGAACAATTGTTAGCCTTGTTAATTGATAGGTTCCAACTGATTCGTGAAGATTATTCTATCTAGCGTCACCCTGGCCCTTGCCAGGGTCCGCTTTTCTGTTTGCCATTCTCCACTGCACGGTCCTCATGAGCGTCCTGTTTTGTGTACCCGCTCTCCCTCGTGACGGCCTTCACGACATCTAGCCATCACTTCTTAGGTCTGTTAGCAGTAAAGAATATTTGTATTGTATTGTAGAAAATCAATAAATATGAATAGTCAGAGGCTGTACTCCGAACACCGAAATCCGAACTTCGTATCGTGCCGTCCCCTTCACTCATAGAGTGAATAACACGAGAGTGGAAGGGACGGCACGATACGAACTTCGGATTTCGGTGTTCGGAGTACAGGCTCTGACTATTCGTATTTATTGATTTTCTACAATACAATACAAATGTTCTTTATTATTAACAGAAATTAAATTACACGTAACAGTGGTAGACAACAGGCGGTCTTATCGCTAACAAGCGATTTCTTCCGGACATTTTCTACATTTTGGGAGAAAAAGATAAGCTGACGGTTAATACCTACGTAAACAATGGTAGTAACATACTTAACCCAAGTGGATTTGAGTTTTGCAATCAACTTAGATGTGTCGGTCTTGCAACATCGCAAACAAATATAGTTGTTTTGTACTGGTGATTTCATTACAACTTTTTTACACAAAAATGGAAATATCTCATAAACTAAGCCGAATCCAGTGTATATTATGTGACATTTTTAACTTAAACTTGGTCAGGAATGCGTGGTTAAAAAAAATCCCTTTCCTCATGGACACCGTGAATACTGACGGACCTAAAACTTGACGTGCCAATTATCTTCTGTAAGGCCGGGTTTTATAAAGATTCGTTAGACCGAATGTCAGATCAAATATCAGTAACTCAGTACATTTTTTTACATAACAAACCGACACAAGGTCTAACGGATCTTTATAAAACCGAGCCTACAACTACAAAAAATAAAACCGACTCCAAAAAACACTAAAAAGTAAAAAATAATTGCTTTACTTGACTGACTTTACGCTTCTTATTGAACAATGTAGACGTACCTATTATAATTTTTGAAGTCGGTGACATTCAAAGAAATTATCTAACGTTGACGACATGGCACCGACTACAAAAATTAAAATAGGTCATCTACATTGTTCAATAAGAAGCGTAAAGTCTCATATTAGAAGTAAGGCAATTTTTTTTACATTAAATGTTTTTTTTTGGGGTCGGTTTTATTTATTAAAAAACATCACACTTTAAAGCTCTAACACGACTAGGCTACACTGTTTTATTACGGAGTTTCGTTGCCTACCACCTGGCTTCAATTACCAGATCAGGTTGATGGTGACTTTACATTCA
This sequence comes from Epiblema foenella, assembly GCA_963556455.1. Taxonomy (NCBI): domain Eukaryota; kingdom Metazoa; phylum Arthropoda; class Insecta; order Lepidoptera; family Tortricidae; genus Epiblema; species Epiblema foenella. The sequence goes on from OY747102.1 coordinate 16,824,989, forward strand.
ATTGACTTCGTCGTAGTCGCTTCAGTATCTTAATCGAAATTTTTTAATTCCACCCATGAAACACTAGAAGTTTTGAATGACAATCTGTGGTTTTCTTCATCAGTTCCCGTTCACCAAATGCTACTTTTTGAATGCAAATGTTCAATTTATTATCGAAAATACTAAAATCGCTATATGTTTCCCTTAAATTTTTGAGGAGTTCCATCAATTCCTCATGGATCCCATCATCAGAAGTAGATTCTAGTAATAACAGGACCAACCTTGAAGCATATGCTTTCAAAGAAAGAAAAAAAACCCAATTCGGTTCATAAACGACGGAGTTCTGAGGGTACACACATTAAAAAAAAGAACATGCAACCGAATTGAGAACCTCCTTTTTGAAGTCGGTTGAAAAAGTCGAATAATCTTAGCTTTTACTTTTGTTTTCATATGTATTCATAAACACAAAGCCATAATTATTAAACTTGAGAAATGGCTTACTAGACCGGGCTATATACTGACAAATAAAATAGTATCTACATACAAGTTTATAAATGGAAACAAAAAAGTTAGCGCTGTTGCTATTTTTACTTAGACATAATATAACCAAATATGTTTGAAATCAAATATGCGTTGGTGTCCTTTCCCAATTTTCACGGTCTCGGAACACGTATAAATAAGAAAGACAAGATTTTTCCTTAAAAGAAGTAATGAACAGTGCTCAACGACTCTCTTAAACCGTTGAAGCAAAAAGCTTTTTCTCCTTTCCCCCTCTTTTCTTCCTTACTCAGGCGATTTAAGTATATGGTTTATGTATTTGACCTCGCTATGCAGCTCTTCCCACGATCTAAACGTATTCGAATAATGATATTAAACTGAAACAAGCCATGGAGGAAAATGAATAACATTTCAAATTACATTCGGAAATGAAATGTTTGCCCGGGATAAAGTACTTAAAATAGTCGTATCCCAAAACAACCCCAACTAACTTACCTTCACTATTTTAACGATACAGCCGTGAAAGTTTCGAATTAGTTGCTAAAGGTAATTACATATTACTTATGTGCCTACGAGTTTTCTGAATTCGTACCTGGCATATACCTATGTACCTACAAAAATAGATTCGGTCTTGTGCAAATATAAAATAATTAAGTTTATTTGTAAAAATATGTATCCGCTAAGTGTAGTGTAATGCAAACTAGCAAATATGGTGAATAGTGGAACTGGGCTGATAATTCATTGGATTGGTCGCTATTTAGGACCTCCGCCATGCTTATAGTACCTACACACGGCAATAACATTTACCTATAAATTGAAAACTTTAGTGTAGGTATAAGTATTGGCAAACAACACTCTTATATCTTTAGCATATATTAAAGACGGTGTACCAAGTCTATCATCAAGTCGAATTATTTTAAGTTAGCAAGTTATGGAATAAAGATGTCGGAATCAACAAAGTTTACGGGTGGAAATCGATTCTAAAGGAGTTTTATCACTATTTTAACAGAGCTATTTATTGCCTAAGCGTGCTGCCCTCAAAGCAATTCCGTAGTAACTAGGTATATTTGATTTCGCCAAAGGCGAAAGCTTTGCTTATTTTGTTATTCAGAACCTAGTTAACCGCTCAATTTCAAATAATAAAATAAAGCCTAAAGAAGAGTCTTAAGAGTCCTTATCAGTTAAAAAACGATCATCTATTTAGGCCATATTCTGTTTGAATTGACACTTATCTTGACATTTTCTCAGTGTTACTATCTAGAACAGTATAGTACACAATTATGCGACCTTATGACGTAAACTTTTAATGTACTTATTTATTGGATTCTTCATAAGAAATATCGTTTAACACATCACTCCAAATCGACTATTTTCAAGCTAAAAACTTGTTTTTTCCGGTTAAATTCTACTACACACAATAAAATCAAAAAATGGCTATGTACTTATCTAAAACTTTAATATAATCATCGTGGTTTTTAATCACTTTATAGGTATTATCAATACTTTTGTCATACTTTGATCAAAACATTTTAAAACTTGTAAGGCCTCTTAAGAAGGAAGGCTTGCGTAACTACGCTTCTTGCAGACAGCAATGATGTTGATCGTGTATTGAATAAATTCGTGTCGTGTAAGTAAAATGTAGATACGAATTTAAATAAGTAGGATTTAATTTGGTGTAAGTACTTGATCGCCCGTTAAAATTGTATGATTCTAAGAAGATTAATATTATTTTTATGATAATATAAGTAGATAGACTTTATATGGAACCCAAAATTATAAATATATATAAGGCAAAGAAAAAGAAGATTATAAAATATATGTATTTTCACATCACCTGGACAATGCCTAATTTTATGACACATCATTTATTAAAATCGGACCATAACTGTAGATCTGATGGAGTGTACAAAAATCGGTCTCGCGTAATATATACATATATAGATTAGAAAGTTTGTTTTTGGCAAGGGAAAAGAAAAATAATATGCTATTTTTCTTTGATTAAAACTTCTTTTTAATATTTAAGATTATTTCTACGGAGTTGTTAATGTAGAGGATAATTGATCTTGGCATTTTATTATAGTTTTTCGCGAAGGTAAATAATTTCAGTCAAATTTCTGCACTATTCGAAATATTCGTTTTATTCGAATAATGGATGTCATCGAATTCGAATAATTTATGTAGCGAATAATTCGAATATTCGAATTGCAAACCCTACACACGTTCGAGGACAGGGTGGTGTGAGTAAGGCGCCCTATTGTGTATATAAAGGTAATATATAAATATATTTAACAAGACCGTCCCTCAAATACTGTGAACTTCTGTGAGTGAAGTATACACTCCCGTTCTGACCCAAACTATGGCAGATCTCACTTCCATTCAGCAGCTGGACATTGAGACACGAGAGGGGTGAGATCGTCGCCTATGTTGATATAGCACCCTCAATCTGATAGCAAAAAGACTCTGAATCATGCCCATTTGAACACCGTTAGACGGGAATGATTCCTCAGGTATACTGTAAACCTGGACAAAGTTCTGGCTTTTAATATCTATTAAAAAATATAAAAATCCCCCTAATTTATGCCTACCTCTATTATTAATTTCTGTTTCTGTTATTTGTTGGTTTTATTTTGTGTAACTTCTTTCTGGCGATAATAAATCTCTTTTTATTTTTATTTATTTATTTATTTTATAATGTTAAAAAGGTGATCCTCATGATGGAGAGAAATTCCTAAACATGACGAGCCACCCTTCAGGCAATAAATTCACCCACCAGAGTTTCTACTAAGCAAGTCAGAGACCTTGACAGTCTGAACGATGAAATCTAAGTCCCCTCTGAACCGTTTTATTCGCCCTTTTATACCCTTATATTTGCGACAAGTGCGATAGGTGTGACAAATGCGATAAATGTGACAATTGCGACAAGGTTGACAAGAGCGACAAGAGCGATAAGTGCGACAAATGCGACAACTGTGACAAGTGTGACAAATGCGACAAGTGTATCTACCTACTGACTGCCCGAATCTTAGCCTACTTTTTACATAACAGAAGGTCGTAACGACCTTATCGTGAACCTACCTTACGCTTTCATCTATAAGGTTGAATTTTGAATGTCGAGTGTTTTACATTAGTTAGATTTGCAGCAAATGAAAACAAAAGCGCTGTGCGCATCAAAAGCAACGCGGCAAAGGTAAACAGAAATGGGTAGTAGTTTTTAGTGTTAGATTTATTGCTATTTTAGGATTCCCTTTTTCTATAATTTAATATATTAAGCTGGCATTATTACAGATACTCAGGAATATTTTCTAATTCTTATACTTTAAACATTCTACTTGGTACAATTCCTAATAAAACTAGTCAAGTCATAGAATCATTTAAATTTTACGTAAGGTGCACGGTAGGGTCTCCGCCAAGGCCGCTAACCACTTATAACGACCCAATAAAGGCTTCAAAGATAAAAAGGTGAGTTCAACCCGCTATTCCTTGGAAAGTTATTTTAATAAGAAAGTGACAGGACCAGCTAGCTGAGTTCTGTTACACCTTGGTGTATAATCTACTATTATAACCTAGTACACATTCTGATATTGGCTTCTATATTATATATAGCAGTAGTTTGTTGTGAAAGTAGTTCGCAACATAGTTTAGCTTAGTAAAGCACTTTAGATGAACTATCGAACCAATTTCAGGCAAAATTTTAGTCCGTAGTGCAAAGGCGGCTCGCAAATCGATGCACAGTCAACCGATTTCTGGGCCTCTTCGTACCTTGTCACAGTTAAAATCAATATGAAAGCCGCTAAGTATAGAGATATCATATTAATGTCACTGTGACAAGGTATGAAGTGGCCCGAAAATTAAATTGGTGGTCCGTACATACGAGGGGTGTTCTATAAGTAATGAGAATTATAATGATGCAGGTATTTTTTAGGGTTCCGTAGCCAAAATGGCAAAAACGGAACCCCTATAGATTCGTTATGTCTGTCCATCCGTCCGTCCGTCCGTATGTCATAGCCGATTTACTCGGAGACTATAACCTCCTGACGACTAGGTATCAAAACTTGGCAGAATAAATGTTACTCTGTCAAATTGACACAGAGTCAAAACTTAATTGGGGCCTATGTACTATGTATAGGATGCCGGTCGTCAGGAGGGCACTACAATTATAAAATTTGGTACGAAGGTCTATTCTATGAACCGCTACATAATAGTGATGTGAAATTACAAAAAAATTATAAATTAGGGGGGGGGGGCACTGAATACATGTAACCGGTCGATGAAAAAAAAAATTTCACCGCACATAATAGTTGTGTGGGATATCGATTAGCCTTTAAAAATGATATGAAGGGACTACTACAAACTTAATCTTTAGACTCTTTAGAAAAATTAATTATGTTTCCAGATTGGTCGATTTTAGTAAAGCTGTATTCTGGTTGGTTAATACCCAATACCAAATATTTTTTTAAGAGTTAAATTAGTGTTCTGTGATTGGTGGATTTAATAGGTGAAGTATTTTGATTGGTCAAATTCAAATGGTTTGTAAATCATAAATATGTATTCATATTTTCCCTAGGGGTTAAATGTACTACTTTAGCCCCGCTTGACAAGTCTAATATGACACACTTTTCGAGCATGAGAAGTGAAAAAGAATTTAATCTATCATTCTTATTACTTATTGAACACCCATCGTACATATCTAATTGTCTAACATTATTTTGGACCTGCCTATAACGTCTAGTGACTGCAATACGTCCACAACTCAAAAGAAAAATACGTTTTCATCTCTCCTGTTCGGAAAGTTCAATTTTCATAAGTAGATAGCCGAGTTGAAAGTCGCTTTTCCGAACCTAGGATGGAAAGTAATATTTTTTAAGGTTCTTTAGGCCACGGGTGCGCGGCGGCGCCGGCTGTTGGTTGCTGCAGCTCATGTTTTTATTACTGAATCCACTTTTATTTCTCAGTTATTTTTCTCATACTCGAAATGAAAAGTAGAGTATTTAACTCTGGTGAAAGCACCCATTTCACCCTTGAACTATTGGCGCTCTTCATTCGAGCGCCAAAATATCTCGGGTGTAGTGTTCATTTTATTGCAGTTACTACACGATAAACGTATACAAGTTACATCCACTGATATTCTTCCCATTACCATAAAAAAATTATAGACAGGTCCCTGTAATTAATATCGGGCATTTATTTGGAAAGCAAATAGAAATAAGCGAGTAGGAGGTAAGGTTTCTAACATGCTGTGGCGACAGCGGTATGAAACCTCTTTGGTAGTTGGCCGCTGATCGCACTGGCTGTTGCACGTGAATGACAGGAGTGTTGTCAATTTTTTTCTGGGTTCTGTTATATTCTATTGTTGTAAATGAGTGGATATTAATTATGTTTATTTTGAAGTGAAAGTTTATAGGTTTTACTTATCTCTGCCTTTAGATACTTCCACAATGCAATGTAAACATTTCACGTATTCCCTGAACAGCTCTTGTTTTACATTTTATTTCAATAGCGTTATTGTTCAGCAGTTTATTAAATACATTATTAACAAGTTTCGTCACTTGACTATGAATGGTTTTTGTCAATTATCATTTAATTGTCATCACTTTACCAACATTATTGAAATAAACTGCAACTGTGACACTGACAAGTGACAACTTATCATTATGCTTATTGCTAGTGTAAGAAATTAGTTCTAATGAAATTCAGCAACATGGCGCATGGTCATATATTTCTGGTCGGGCTTTACCTACTTAGTCCTAAAAAGTTTCTTCACAGAAAATCAGTAGTTATTGCTGTTGTCATGAAGATGAATAGGCTGTCTTAGGTACAGTATATTCTTTTCACTTCTCATGCTCGAAAAGTGTGTCATATTAGACTTGTCAAGCGGGGCTAAAGTAGTACATTTAACCCCTAGGGAAAATATGAATACATATTTATGATTTACAAACCAGTTGAATTTGACCAATCAAAATACTTCACCTATTAAATCCACCAATCACAGAACACTAATTTAACTCTTAAAAAAATATTTGGTATTGGGTATTAACCAACCAGAATACAGCTTTACTAAAATCGACCAATCTGGAAACATAATAAATTTTTCTAAAAAGTCTAAAGATTAAGTTTGTAGTAGTGCCTATTTCACAATAATTAAAAAAGTGGTTAAATCGTTCGAGTAACACTTTGAAGCGCTTAATGGAAGGTCAGTTAGCTTTTTTTCGCGCGTGAATGTTGCGCGCGAACTGCAGTGTCTATGTTTTGTGTGTCAAAGGAGTATAGAAAAAAAATCATGCTGCAAAAGTATATATCTTCGCCGTGGAATTTATTGTTAATTTTGGGTGGGTTAACCTTTGTTTATTTATTTTCTCGCAATCGAAGTGAAAAGTAGAGTGTATAACTCTGGTCTAAAAGCCATATTACCCCTCGAACTATTTTCCCTCACTTCGTTCGGGAAAATAACTATCTCGTGGTAATATGCCTCATTTTAGACCCTTGTCATACAATCTACTATTGTGAGTTCGTGCGCGATTGTAATATACGTTTATTAACGGATTTTCAACTTTTCATATATCTGTACATTATAATATATCTAATATACTGTTTCTGTAATTGTAATGTGTCTGAATGAAACTGTGTATCTGATTCAAACTTTTATACGTAATGCTTTGTTGAACTTTACTTTATAACTTTCTACTTATGATTTTATATTCCAATGTCGTATTAAATTCCCGTTTTTATAGTTCCGTCCCCAAAGGGTAAAGAAGAGGTCAATTTATTGAATACCCAGGGTACTACTGTCAATGTGATCCGATTACCCAGGTTAAACCTATCGCGTTCTGTCTGTGCAGTTTCATTTAAAGGGTAAATACTCGTAGACTGACAGTTACTTACCATTTTCACAAAATATGTGTATATACATATATTTAAAACTGTCCTATAAATCGTAATGTAGATAACGTTCTAAAACGAACCCAGGTTTCCGCTTCAACTTCGACAAAAATGCTTTCGTATGTCCGGATGTCCGGGTTCCGGTTATACTCTTCTACCGGTCGCATTCCTCAACCGGTTCTCGTGAAACTTTATGAGCAGTTTTTTTTGAGTTAGTTTTTAGAAATTTTAAAGGAAAAAAAAACACTCAAAAGGTGTAACTCACAGTTAATTAAGAAATCATTCTTTTACATAGGAAAATTTAAATACACATTATTATAAAAAAGGATAGTAACTAGTAAGTAACTAAGTATACTAAGATATAAGTTTTGTGTGATTATTCGCCAGCCACCTAAAACCGATTCAGTAATTACTAGGTATATAGGTAGGTTATATAGGTAGATATTTTTTTGTACAAAATGGAAAAATAGGTACTACATCGTCAATTTCGGATCTGCGATATATTACGAGATAGGGTAGCAAGATGATTCGATAATAAAAACCCTTTTACCCCTTACTTAGGACGATACACTTTTCATCCATAATTTTGTAACCCCGGACGTAAGCAACAGATATATTGACTGCACAGACAAAAATCTATTAGATTTAACGAGATGTATGGAGGATGGCTTGCAGGCCGAATATATTATCCATGTCGAATTCTAAAAAAATAATCTGAATCTGAATTCGCGTAATTAGTCGTAAAATTGGCAGAGTTTGAAAACATCCGTAATTGAATGGAAGATTAAAGAAAATGAATATACGAATTAAATTACGCGTAATTATGGACTGAAATGTTAATGGAATGCCTATCTGAATTACTCAATCTTATGAGGGGTCGTTATCGACACAATAATACCCTCACCTGGGTCTAGGTACCTATATATTAAACGTGGACATGACAGTAGTTACTTACCTACTACACATTCAATTGATCTAGTCCATTTAAATATTACATTCAAGGAAATTTTAATAGAGTAATAAGTTACTGCAGCTAAAACATTAATCTTTAGCGATAATTCCCAACAAATACGAGACGAATGTTTTCCTGGCTTCCTAAATGCGCCTTAACCAACATTAATATTTTGCGGATGCATAAAAGGGGAGCTCAGATATACTCGTATATGCAGTGCCGAAACCCGGCCGGAAATCGGCTACGCTCGCAGTGATCGATAAAATCCATCCATGTATTAAAATTAAAATACGTGGTTACAACGTTACTGAAATGTACTCGTATTTGCTGTTTAATGTATCTTTCAGCGGGTGTAAATTAAGGTGACTACGTACATTTCTTTATTATTTTCATAATTATTTCCTGCATTGTTTTACCTCATTATTGATCTTCTATATAGGTAATAAGGTATACAATTTAAAACGCTCGGGTCATATTATTACAAAAGTCCAGTCAATATATACATTTTATCTAGTAAATAGTTGTGTCACAAAGTCATCGCCGAATACATAAAACTCTTTGATGCATCCCTAAATGTCTTTAAGCAAATAAAGCAGTCTTTTCACTTTACGCTTCCTCAAAAGCCGACGTGATAATTAATGTATGTGACTTTGTCACTCCCGTGTGCGGTTTCTGCGTGAGACACATGAGGCTGCATGAAGTCAAATGTAGCTTAAAATAGCTCGGGGAATATGCCCACTTTTTCTGTCACTTTTTTCATAAAAATTTAGTATATACTTAAATAACTGATTAAATAACTAAATTCGTGTCAGATATTTTTGAGTGACTTGTCCTGTCAGCTAATTTTGCAGCTAACTATAACTACTTATTAATTGATGTTCTTACTTGTTGTGTGGATGGTGGAGGAATGCGCCGGAGGAGGAGAGGATTGTCCTGCTGTGGTCGTGTCGTGGGAGGGCTCAGCCGACATCCAGAGCGGAGATATCCTCATCGTGCGCATCGCTGACTCGTCACTGCTCGACTCCTTCGGCCATCCCGACGCCAAGAACAGCAGCGATGATGCGAACGCTACGCAGCAAGACGGAGAAAGGTAGGAAACTATCACCCTGCGGTTCGTCTAATGGCACATTAATCCTAGTAGTGCAATATGTAGTAAGTGTAGTAAGTAGTTTTTCATCAATATTCACTAGAATATATATATATACTTAAAGGGTTCACCCTTTAAGTATATATTCTTACTTTATTACTTCAGTATACCTGAAATGAAATACCCTTGCTTAATCTTAAACGGGGTATTCAATTCAGCTGTAAAATTCTTCCGCTCGGGGATATCCAGTGGCATGGAACAAAGAGGATTTATCCCTCTGTGGAGCTCCAAACCCAATGTTAAATTTAGCTACCAAGAATTTAGGACCAAATAGTGTATCATGAACATGATCTAACACATTACCTACAGGATGAAAAGTTTTAACCCCACCTGGTGGTAATATATTTTCCTATAAGAAGTTTATGATATGATTTTAAAATTACAGGAAATTTCTCAATATTACAAGCATATGAACTTCATTTGTAGTGTGCGGACGGCAACTACGGAACCGATTCTTTCCCCAGATGTGGCACGCGTATTTTCTACAATATTTGAATGCAGTTTTAATTTCTTTCCTTTTAATACATTTTCCCATCTTAGAGTACTTTCCGTCCAGGAGGCGTTAAACATTCCACCTTGTATAATATTTTTTATTTTATTTATTTATTTAAGGTTTGCCAACAGATATAACACTATATGACTTACAAAATAAATTATGCATACAAAAACAGAGCAGGCAAACACAACATGCAAATAGACTAAAGCTGAACATTGTGGGGTGGTTACAACCACTTACTAAGAAAAACAAATTGTATATGAAAACAAAAACATAATAAAAGAGACGAGAGTCCCGTAAAATACGGAAATTCCCATAGTTATTCAGAAAAGGAACAACTATAGGTACAGATACATTTCTTTAATTTGTGCCTCTCTTAAGAACACCAAAAACATGTAAAAAAGGGGTCTTAAAATCGACAGTTCCTTTTCACTGTCACATTCTGCCGGCCAAAATCAAGCCTAATAGTAGACTGCTAGCTAAGTTAGTTTTCCAGACTACGTGGATGCGGCACATCATCATCATCAGTCGTTCCCTCAATGCTGAGGACATAATGTCCAATTCTTGGTCACCGGACTCCTCCATAGGCTCCTAACACCCACAATATATGGGGATGCGGTCCTGACATACTGTCGATAGTCGACAACGTTGGCTCAGTTTTATAAAGATCCGTTAGACATTATGTCGGTTTGTTATGTCAAAAAATGTACTGAGTTACTCATATTTGATCTAACATTTGGTCTAACGGATCTTTATAAAACCCGGCCTTAACGTAACTGAATGGACTGGTTTGTTCGCCATGCAGTCCATGGTATTATAGATTTTCTCTTAAAATATTGAATATGCGAAGAGTTTGTATAATTATAATTTTGTTGAAGTATAAAGGTCATGACAATTTAAATTTGGCATAAAAGAAAAAAATGTTAGAGTATGACGTTGAATTAAATGACGATACAAACTGCGACACAATACGTCTGTCATTCATGTAAACATTGTAAAAAGGTCTTTTATTTTGTGTTTCGTTAATTTTCTTGGGGTTGTGGATATATGTCGCCGACTCAAACCGTATATTTTCTCATACTGAAAAACGTGCTACAGGTTTGAGTTCAGTTATTATTTATTTTTATACTGTCAACTCAAAACAGGAGCCACGTTGCGTGACGTCACGCGGCCAAAGTCACGTGGTCATCGCACAGTAATTTTTTAAAATACATTTTTTAGTCCTTTTTCTAGAAAAATATGAAAAAATAAGAGTTTTATGCAACTGAGACGAATCTAATGACATATCATTTATTAAAATCGGACCATAACTGTAGATCTGATGGGGTGAACAAAATTCGGCCTCGCGTATAAAATACATATAGATTGTTAGTGGAAGTTTACAATAACTATACAAAAACTTCTTAAAACTTTGAGACAGACAACAAATCCAACTTAACTTTAAATAGCTTGTTATGCTTCCTGCATATCCTGGGGAGGATACTATGGGAGTCAAGATTTGTGCGATAAGTTTTTATGGCAAAAGGTCGGAAATTAAATATACGCGAGTAATATAATAAAAAATAATAGTTATATATTAGTAGTGTAGGTATACGACGAAGATATCATTACGCTTAGCTGGATTAATGAGACTTAATAAAGCCCATGAAAGTAACTAACTTACTCAGCGACGAGAAAAGGTCACAGCGAACTTACTTTATCACGCATCATAATTACATGATTGATTAATCTCGAAGGGGTCGTCAGGCAGTGACCCCAAAAATCAACTTGGCTGATTGTTTCGCACAGTAAACTTACTAGTAATTATTCTCCCAACTACGAGATCGTAGGTACCTGGCAGGTATGTAACGTGATGTGACCAAGGAGTTACTTCACCAGTTCACCTTTCTGTTTCGTTATTATCAAATCAAATATCATCAAAATCGGGTACCTGATTAATTCTGACGTCTCAGTCAAAATAAAACATGATGATTTTCACTTTTTGCACTATATATCTATTGAAATATAGTTCAAAGTTAGTGAAGAAGATGCGGTTTTCTCGACTATGTACATACACTTTGAATTCCACAATAACATTTCAAACTATGAGTGGGATCAGTACCTACCTACATATATGCTGCGCCACCGTATCAACAACGTAACGTTCTTGAAGGTACTCCCAAGAAAACTTACTAATCTTGCTCGCCTGTTTACTGTCTCATATATGCGAATATAGTAAGCTAGAGGCATACGAGTACATTATGTAAATTTATAACTACCCCTTTAGACGTAGTGGTTAGCATAACGAGGTCGTTAATTATGTATATCGACGTTATAGTATAATTGAAAGCGAACACTACCTCGGCTCTGTTTGAACTCCGGTTGAACGGCATTAGGGCGAGCTCCGAGCGACCGTAAAAGCGCCAGGGCTTGAAAACCACTTCAAACACCGAGAATAGAAATGGATTTCCACCATGTAACAGACGCTTCCCGCGTATCAATGCAAATAAAATATTCCTGTTTTACGATTCTTGTGTGCAGAAAAGATCTTCGTAAGGTAGATGTACCCTTCACCGGGTCTGCCCTATCACCGGATTTTTTTCTATTTTAAGCCATAAGTCGAGCTCTTGCAGCTAATATTACGATGTGATATTTTTTTTCGATAGAAGAAGAAAAGAAAAGAAAAGAAAATGGGTTTATTTACACAAACACACACATCACAATTCAGCCGATTAAATAAAGAAACATATTAATTTAAAAATAGAAGACGTTAAAAAGGATCCCCACTCAGCATTAAGCCACGGCGAGACACAGCAAGCTGAGGCATTCATTTTCAGTGGGGACCTAACTTAAAACTAAGATAAGTGGCGACACAGACGTCAACCACCGATATATTTTACATAAAAAAAGTAAAAATAATAATTGAACCATAAAGAAAAAATAACATGTTATAAAATAAAACTTAAATTTAGGGTATACAAAAGACGTGCCAGAACAAAAAACAACAAACAAAAAACAAAAACTCGCATCATGACATTTCCGCCAACCGACATTTTATTACGCAACCTAGAAATATACTTGTGCTACTTAAACTAGAAATCGTACGATTTGCACCAGTTTTCTTATGAGAAAAAATTAAGAAAAAAATATATATTATAATTGATTGATACCTATTCCTTCCACTACGAGGCAAACAAAACCATTTTGTTCCTCAGTTGTCACGGGACAATCGATTGAGCAGGTCGATCGCATTGTATGGGACGACTCCTTACGAAAATGGTTAAGAAGCTGAATGTACCTCGTAAGGTCATAAAAGCGTTTAAAAGTGACTTTATACTTCAAAATAGAGTGTTATCGTATCATGAGTTAATAAGTGTGTTTGTGTTTGATTTAAATAAGTGAATTTAGTGCAGTCAAATTTACAGAATTCAACAAAAATCTAAATTCGGTGATGGGTCAACCCTCATCTACTGCTTGAAAGTTTTACCGAACAGCGTTCGGAATCAGGGAAAACCGTATGTTATGAAAATTATTTTTTCACTACTTAATCATAAACGTTATATATATACTACTTCGCTTTACACATAGCCAATTAATAGAGTAATTTAATGAGCATTACCGAACACCTATAAACTAGACATATTTTTTGTAAATTGCATTTGAAATGTATAGTTTTCACGACTTTTTGAAGTCAAAATAAGCTTAGTTGACTGGGTAATTAAAAAAAATCCATATTATTTATTTAACATCAGTAGAAGCAAATGTTGTTATGGCCGATTTATTATGATTAAAACACTATTATATTAAATATGTTCGCGTGATAGGTTCCATGGGTACGCTTTACCGAACGCCTGTTCGGTAAAACGTACCCATCGTCTCTAATACCGAACATAGGATTATTTCGGCCCGGCTGCTATTTGGCGTTTATTGGAATATAAACCATATTCAGCCTACAGCTAGATCTATATTGACATTTATTATTTTTCGTACATCTTTAAAAAAGGTAGCGCTTCTTAACATTTAAACCTTTAACGAATACATGATATAAAAAGAAATTCTTGACGATTAGCGAACAATTTTTAATAGATATTTATATTATTTATAAAAAATTGACTTGATATTAATTTTTAATGATACAGTTTTTTATCTAAGATTGATCGAAATCACAAAACTAGTGTATTTAAGTTGAAATAAATAGTCACTCATCAGTTTACAAACGCACACAATACCATAATTCCATACATTTCTTCCCTAGTTCGGTGATACGGCATGCCGACCCGGTAATAGGTGCAAATTACGTTTCTTAGTTCGTTGAATGGGACAAATCAGTGTAATGGATATCAAAAACTATAAAAAATATTTTTATTTTCGTCTAACTATGTAATAAATTTCGATGTACATTTAAATGATGAAAAATTTATTTATCTTCACAATATGTTGTTGATCATAATCGTACAAAAATTCTAAACCTTATTAAAGAAACCGGTCAAGTGCGAGTCGGACTCGCGCACCGAGGGTTCCGTATACACATGTGTACCGGTTCCAACCCTATTAAATCAGGAAAATCTCAACAACGTGGTGTGGAAATTGGACGCCATGGGTACAGCGCCATCTATCGGCGACATTTGTTACAAATTTGAACGACTGAATAACTTTGTATGTATGGTAGTTTTTCAAGGATAATTCTTTATCACGTAAACCGATTTCTTTTTTTTTTCTTTATTTGAAAGCAGGTACTTTCAGCATAATCTCGTAGGAAATTTTAAAACATAAATACATGCAAAGTGATTAAATTACAAAGTTAATATAGATATTGATGTTTTTTGACGATATTAAAAGAAAAACTAGATAGAGCTACAATTATATTTATCCTGTAAAACATGCATTGATATCAATGTTATGTAATAATTTTATATTTTTTCCTTGGTAAACTTCGGAGATAAGGGGGGAAACGGTATATTTTTTACATTTTCCCTCATAAAACAAAAATGACTCAACGTAAAAAAAAATTGTTTCAAAATGTGCATCCCAAGCCCTTTCATATGACACCCCACTAGACATATTAACTAGACTTTCAAATTTTAAACCCCCTATTATCTGTCATTTTTCACAGAAAATAAAGAAAAATATTTAAAAAAGTCATGTTCTATGTACGTAGGTAAGCCTTCTTTATAACTATTCCAAATTTCAAATTGATAGCATTATTGTTTATTTTATCGGAAAAATCTCTAACCAACAAAGTTATTACATAACTAGATCCACCTACTTATTTTGCAACAACAACATAATAAAACTAACTTAAAAATAAATATAATATAGAGACAAAAATTGTAATTATAAAAAGAAAATAGCGTCTAGCTCTCCCTCCTGTGGCATGGACCCCAGGACGCTAGCTGTATTACCCCTTTGGATCACAATGGCGATCCGTTGGCAAAGGTACTTGCCAGCCCTGGGATCTCCCGATGCGTGAATCAACCGAGACGACAATTGATAGCATAAGTAGTTCTTGAGATATTTAGCGATGTGACAGACAGACATACAAAGTGAAACCATAAGGGTTCCTTTTTTACCATTTTGGTACGGAACCCTAAAACCAAACGTAGTAGTCTATGTAGATCTTAGCGTTCGGGGAAGGATACTTTTACCTTATACAGCTGTGCTAATTTTATTTGATGCTTGGGATAAGGGTTTACTTTGAAGTTGTTATCGAGAAAGTTGAAAAGATGAAAAGTATCAATATTTCAGATGGTAAACGTTAGTATTTTGTATGTGTTTTTTATAGCAATGAGTATATCACAGTCATATCAATGAACTAAATTATTAGGGCATGGCCATTGCAAATTACCCCCTCTAACACATCTCTACGGAAGCTCTGTGCGTAGTTTCGTAAATATTTAGTATATTTTAATTGTTTTTTTAGGAACACTGGATCATTTATGAAAAATCTTTTCGGCTATTTTGTTAGAACAATAAAAAGCTATCCTTTTTGAAATAAGACATATTACTGTCATTGATATTCGTAATACGAAAGCATTAAAGGTTATTTTTACGATGATATTTAGGATTTTTTGACAGAGGTACCAAGGCATTATTCCATAATTTGTTCGGTTATTTTGTTTATTTTTCAGTTCACAGTAATTTTAATTCTACATTACTTCTTCACACTTTGAGCTCAAACTTCAGTATTTTCGTCAGATGTCTGAATGGGCCTTGCCTTAACTCGCAAATGTAACAACTGCGTGGTATACAGAGTACACCACACGCTGCCCTCGCCGGCCGTGTACCAGGTGACGCGGCAGGGGCACGTGCACTGCGACGTGTCGGAGGGCATGTTGCTGGACATCACGCCGCTTGACGAGCGCGGCGCCAAGCTCATCACGCTCTACGACAAGGATCTCACCGAGGGCGTCAACTTGCTGATAGGTAATTGTAGGGATATCGCATGCTGCTCGCCCTGCCATGTAAGTACCAGATGACACGGCAGGGGCACGTGCACTGCGACGTGTCGGCGGACAGGTTGCTGGACATCACGCCGCTTGACGAGCGCGGCGCCAAGCTCATCACGCTCTACGACAAGGATCTCACTGAGGGCGTCAGGTTGCTGATAGGTAATTGTAGGGGCATCGCATGCTGCTCGCCCTGCCATGTAAGTACCAGATGACACGGCAGGGACACGTGCACTGCGACGTGTCGGCGGACATGTTGCTGGACATCACGCCGCTTGACGAGCGCGGCGCCAAGCTCATCAAGCTCTACGATAAGGATCCCACCGAGGGCGTCAACTTGCTGATAGGTAATTGTAGGGACATCGCATGCTGCTCGCCCTGCCATGTAAGTACCAAATGACACGGCAGGGGCACGTGCACTGCGACGTGTCGGCGGACATGTTGCTGGACATCACGCCGCTTGACGAGCGCGGCGCCAAGCTCATCACGCTCTACGACAAGGATCTCGCTGAGGGCGTCAAGTTGCTGATAGGTAATTGTAGGGACATCGCATGCTGCTCGCCCTGCCATGTAAGTACCAGATGACACGGCAGGGGCACGTGCACTGCGACGTGTCGGCGGACATGTTGCTGGACATCACGCCGCTTGACGAGCGCGGCGCCAAGCTCATCACGCTCTACGACAAGGATCTCACTGAGGGCGTCAAGTTGCTGATAGGTAATTGTAGGGGCATCGCATGCTGCTCGCCCTGCCATGTAAGTACCAGATGACACGGCAGGGACACGTGCACTGCGACGTGTCGGCGGACATGTTGCTGGACATCACGCCGCTTGACGAGCGCGGCGCCAAGCTCATCAAGCTCTACGATAAGGATCCCACCGAGGGCGTCAACTTGCTGATAGGTAATTGTAGGGACATCGCATGCTGCTCGCCCTGCCATGTAAGTACCAAATGACACGGCAGGGGCACGTGCACTGCGACGTGTCGGCGGACATGTTGCTGGACATCACGCCGCTTGACGAGCGCGGCGCCAAGCTCATCACGCTCTACGACAAGGATCTCACTGAGGGCGTCAAGTTGCTGATAGGTAATTGTAGGGACATCGCATGCTGCTCGCCCTGCCATGTAAGTACCAGATGACACGGCAGGGGCACGTGCACTGCGACGTGTCGGCGGACATGTTGCTGGACATCACGCCGCTTGACGAGCGCGGCGCCAAGCTCATCACGCTCTACGACAAGGATCTCACTGAGGGCGTCAAGTTGCTGATAGGTAATTGTAGGGGCATCGCATGCTGCTCGCCCTGCCATGTAAGTACCAGATGACACGGCAGGGACACGTGCACTGCGACGTGTCGGCGGACATGTTGCTGGACATCACGCCGCTTGACGAGCGCGGCGCCAAGCTCATCACGCTCTACGACAAGGATCTCACTGAGGGCGTCAAGTTGCTGATAGGTAATTGTAGGGGCATCGCATGCTGCTCGCCCTGCCATGTAAGTACCAGATGACACGGCAGGGACACGTGCACTGCGACGTGTCGGCGGACATGTTGCTGGACATCACGCCGCTTGACGAGCGCGGCGCCAAGCTCATCACGCTCTACGACAAGGATCTCACTGAGGGCGTCAAGTTGCTGATAGGTAATTGTAGGGGCATCGCATGCTGCTCGCCCTGCCATGTAAGTACCAGATGACACGGCAGGGACACGTGCACTGCGACGTGTCGGCGGACATGTTGCTGGACATCACGCCGCTTGACGAGCGCGGCGCCAAGCTCATCACGCTCTACGACAAGGATCTCACTGAGGGCGTCAAGTTGCTGATAGGTAATTGTAGGGGCATCGCATGCTGCTCGCCCTGCCATGTAAGTACCAGATGACACGGCAGGGACACGTGCACTGCGACGTGTCGGCGGGCATGTTGCTGGACATCACGCCGCTTGACGAGCGCGGCGCCAAGCTCATCACGCTCTACGACAAGGATCTCACTGAGGGCGTCAAGTTGCTGATAGGTAATTGTAGGGGCATCGCATGCTGCTCGCCCTGCCATGTAAGTACCAGATGACACGGCAGGGACACGTGCACTGCGACGTGTCGGCGGGCATGTTGCTGGACATCACGCCGCTTGACGAGCGCGGCGCCAAGCTCATCACGCTCTACGACAAGGATCTCACTGAGGGCGTCAAGTTGCTGATAGGTAATTGTAGGGGCATCGCATGCTGCTCGCCCTGCCATGTAAGTACCAGATGACACGGCAGGGACACGTGCACTGCGACGTGTCGGCGGGCATGTTGCTGGACATCACGCCGCTTGACGAGCGCGGCGCCAAGCTCATCAAGCTCTACGATAAGGATCCCACCGAGGGCGTCAACTTGCTGATAGGTAATTGCAGGGGCACCGCATGCTGTTCGTCCGGCCGTGTACCAGCCTAGCTAGGATGATCGCGTTTATGTTTTTCAAACTGTTCATCGCCTAAGGGGGTAAAACAAGGTTATATGGGAAACCTAAAATTTTTGGACTTAGAAACTTGAAATTTCGTATATAGACTCAGTTTAAATACACAAATGGCATATTTCAGCGTTTTTCAAAATTGCTTCCTTAAAGTGATGAAAAAGGAGTTAAAAATTTGTTCAGGGAGCAAATCCTTTTTAACGCGAGAGACCGTCTTTGTTTAAAAAGGTACAACCAAAGATATTTTATTTAAGAAAAAGAGACAAAATATTCATTTCCGAAATTTCTTCTTGAGAAGTTTAACAAGTTTAAATTTGTGGGCACACTGCATTTATTTTCCCATTATTATCCCGACCGAATCCCAAACAAATTTCAATTAAGTAATGTCTTAGTAAAGTCCTAATTCTTACCATTACCTGCTATTAACCCGTAAGTTTGTTACGGTGTTTGGATAGTGACATAATTATGCTGCATACACTACTGAAAGTGTACTAATTTGCCAGTAGGCTTTTAGATAAAAAATAACATGTAAACAACCATTTATGCGCGTACGGGACAAAGCTAGTACATAATATATTTGATGATTAAATTTATCGTAAGCCAAGGTAACATTTCCGAGGGGTGAAAAAAAATTTGCAGAAACTAAAGCGAGTTTTCAGTCATAAGAGTTTAATGTTTCGTATTATTTGATAGGTACCAGATTAGATGTTCACATTTTTTATGGTTTGATAACTAAATTTTACCGAGGCAAGTTGAATATTTTTGTTTTCACTTAAATATTTATAAACACGACTGTCGCGATTACACCAGCGTGTTGGACGGGGGTTCAGGAATTTATTTGCATGTTATTTCTACCTAAAGGTTAAATGGGTTCCATGTAAGCAGAGCGCACGAAACATACATATTTATGACAGTAAGGGCAAACAACAACCCCTAAAGAAACAAAAACAGTATAAAATAAAACATTAATGTGCCCAGGGAATAGGAAGTTCCACCCGTTTAGCACATGATAACTCGACTTACTGGTACAAAAGTTGGAAGTAAATAAAAATAAATGTTTCGGGAACGTATAATCTGCGGGGAGTATAAAGCAATAACATGCTTTCACGCTGACAACAAGTCTACGTCAAGAGCAATAAACAAGGAGCTACACTTCGGGCCGAGTGGCTGGGAGGTTCAGTCCTTGCCAGTCCGCGCACGTATTACGTGGACGTCATTAGTTAAGGCGCTTAGCCAAGTCAAATCGGCTATTCCAGTTCATGACTGAAGTGATACCGGCGGATACGTGGTATGACAAAGTAAGTAGCTAAATCCTTTGTTACTTGCACCACAACTGACTAAATTACACTTTAAGGGTGTTTTCGGTGGAGTTGCGAGTTGCTTTTAGAAGGTAGATTTATTTATTTTCTTATCTCATTTTGATTGTATCTAAGTGCTTTATTATCTAAACTTCGTCCTTTATAACAGTACAGTTCCTGTTTTCGAATAAGGCACTTTAACTATGACGTAACTTGAAGCTTGTGGAAAGTTACAGCGCAACGCTAGCCGTTTTCCGCCGTAGCAAATTGTTATCGCTACGGTGTAGCGTAAGTTCGTTGAGGGCTGCATTTGCGCTGAGGAAATTCCCTTTGTGGTTTAATAACTAGCTACCATAACGCAGTTAACTATTATCATGTTCCATTATTCTATAAACTGCTTAGTCGTGTAGGGCAGGGCGGGCAGATATGCGTATATGTGCGGGCAGAAAGGACGTACCGAAGGGAAAACGACGCTTTTATGTCGCGCGAACAATGGGCACGCGAGGAATCCAGCCGCATGCATGCGACGCGCCATGCATCGCTGACACAGTTAATGTTGCCGCCTGGGAGCCCCTCGTATCCTTCTGCCATCTAATTACGCGTACCTATATCGCCTGCGTGAATGTAACGAAGTTTTAAGCTCAATTTAGATAAAAAATTCTGTGTGTAGCTGTCCCATTTGTGTGAGGTGTGCAATAAAGAGTATTTGTATTGTATTGAATTTCCGTAAAAACAGCAGTTTTAAACCAGACTGTAACGCAAGCTACAAAATAAAAAATGTTAAAATATTAGAAAAGTTGTTTCTCACATTCTTTGAGCGCTCACTACGAAATAAAGAACGCTCCACTGGACTGAAGAGCCGCAAAGCCGCGGTCCTACAGCGACATAAGTTAGTTTAAGGAGGCCCTGTGTGGCTCTAATAAACATTTATGTTACAGTTGTTTCCGAGAACTGGGGGTCACAGTGCGTCCGTCTCAAAGTGACTGTTAAGTCTGATAACTGCGGAGAGTCTCAGGACTGCTCCGGAAAGGGCGTGTGCTACACCAACGTGTCTATGGTAAGTTAATTAAATTGTGATACTTCGTTAGCATCGAAACGGAGTGCATGGTAACTTAGAAATTATATTTGTTTAGAAAGGCAGTGCTGCAAACTACAAAACCTGCTAGAATTCAGGACAACACATAAAAAAATTAGGAGACTCCAAAAAAAGTCAGAAGATAGCAAAAATATACCTTAATGCTTTATGTTCCAAACGCAAAATGCTTCTGACGCAAAATACGCTTCGCTATGCGTGTTCGCTTTGCCTACCTATTCGCCTCCCTTTCTTTTGCGATATTAAAGAAAGAGATGCAACATGATTTTTTGCAAGAATACGGCCAAGTGATACAAAAAAAGTAGTAGATCAGGAGAGTTTGCAACACTGGTGGCAGCACTTTCACGTCTGTATGCAAGTGCGACAGAGAGGGAAAACTTCGTTTGTGGTTCGCGGTAGCTCTCCTGACAACACATAAAAATACGCGGCAAAAATGTTTTTTTATAGATACTACTGTGTCAGAACTGACAGGCTGCACTGTGCACACGCACAGATAACAAAATAGTCAAAACCTAAAACTCACCCGCCTGAGCCGACCGATTTCTTTTGATAAAACCGTTGCCAACTAGTATCTCCTAAGTAGTCTGTGTTGCCAACCTAACAAAACAGCCCCTACGAGGAGTGTAATTCCAGTTACTTGTCAAAATCAAGACATTTTACACAATATTACAAACAAAGTAGTAGATTAGGAGAAAACCCTAAAAATCATGTAATCTCCTGATAAATCAGGAGAGTTTGCAGCACTGCAGAAAGGTAAGTAGATTAGGGGTCTAGGGGGTCTTTCGACTGACTTATGTAGTGAGTCGGTATCAGTTTAGTAGGCACCTATGATTCTTACGAACCACCAAACCTGCCTTTGTAACTTTAGTTGAAAAAAGCAATATAACGGTATGTTTCTTATGTTATGCCATAAAAACCATATACATAAGTAAATAGGAACTATATATTCAATATACGTAAGGAACAAGACATACATTTTAATAGCGGTAGTATTTTATTCACGTTGGGCCATTTACGAGTATAATGCAATTTCAAGTAAACATCCGAACAGTTGCATTTTGAATCTGCGCACAGACAAAGATTATTCATTCAGAATGGAATTCAAGACTTCCTTTCGTTATCTCATACTTTTGATCTATAACGTAGTGTTCCATTTCTACTACTAAGTTTGTAGAGTCCATGAAACTAGATACCTAGTCACTTATGTGTTGTGTAAAAAGTAACGTCCTTTCACACTTAGAGCCAAAATAAGGGTTCGTAGGAAAGTAAGAAGCATTTGCATAAAATACAAATAATAAGTAAATTAGTATATATACCTACCTCTACGCAAATAAACTTTCACTAGTATGTATTATCCTTGCAACCATTACTCAAAGAGTATATCTAAATATATGTCAATCTAGACCAGCTGACTGGATTCCTACAAGGCTGCTAGTAAAACCAATCATAAACTCAACGCCCCTTCAGTGTGTTTCCGCTCACATCTGATGTAAAGCACAATGTACGGAAGCAAGCTCACTCATTATTGCTCACTCGTGATTTTCCTCTAAATGAAACTTATGAAATTTGTAATTTACACGACATTTCGTTGTTTAATGCGGTGGAGTCGTCATCACTCGGTTCGTTGATTTTAACATCGCACAATCCACTGTTTAACAGTAATTAACATTAACTATGTATTTCATATAGTCGCATTGGTACAGTCGAGTTCAAAAATATGTGTACAGACAAAGTGATCAATATGTGAACACGACTTTATTGCTAACGATGTTCAGATATATTTGGACCTTTGGGAACGTACATATATTTATGAACTCGACCGTAGGTACACAATACTTTAAAGTCGTGACTTGTATTAATAAATGCCATTTCCTACAACTACTCGTATAGAAATAGAAATCTTTATTTATACCTTTCAAATATTTTGAGTTTGTATAAATGTTGTGTTATTATGACAATGTTATTTCATTCGACCTAATATAAATAATAATCAGACCCGGTGCACGTTAAATAATCGAAATTCCTACCTTTACTGAATAGATTTAGTATTTCGTGATTTCACGAACCTACTTAATAGCGAAGGGGTCGAAGTTGCACCACGTGCGTAGGGAGTACCCACCGCAACCCTACACGTGACGCCTTGGTGGTGCTAAACGGTGCAACAAAACTGGCAATAAGACTTCGCTGTCCGTCCGACTGTCACCAGGCTGTATCTCATGAACAGTGATAGTTAGACAGTTGAAATTTTCAGAGATCATGTATTTGTTGCCGCTATAATAACACACAAAAAAACAGAATAAAATAAATATTTAAGGGGGCTCCCATACAACAAACGTGATTCGTGCGCGAGTCCGACACGCGCTTGGGCGGTTTTTTAATTTAATTTAATAGTTTTCTATTGTGTTGTTAAGGTGTAACCTAGTACAGTAATTTTAACGAAGCCAAACTATTAAATACTAAACCGTTCTACTTAATTGACGTGTTTTTAAATTACTCTGGTTATGAATTTACAGGTACATATCGAAAACGTAAAATAAAATCAGTTTCACACATATCTGGCCGTGAGTGTACATGCATGCACATAGATAAAAGTTTTGACCGCGACGTTCGTGACCGCTGAAAGTAGGAAAAGTCTGAAACTAGTGCTAACTACGTGTTTGACCCCGCATCTGTGACACGTCGTTAGTAGAAATAGACGACAGCGATTAATGTATAAGTAGGATAGGATTTTTCATTCTACTTATCATTTATATGTATAAGAAATTACTCGAATTTTCAAATCACGAATCCTTTAAATTGTGCTACGACAATGTCAGAAATAGGTGTACCTACTTTGTTCGTCGTATTACATACAATGGAATAATGATAAAAAAGTAAACATAGTTGATGTCGATTGTACGTTAAGCTCTTTTGGGCCATTTTATCCGCTGATCTACGTATGTACAAACAATGCCTCCGACCGAAAATTTTCTAAAGCATAAGTAATCCGGTCACAGACAGCCTCCGAAAAGATACGCGTTCTGGACGTTATTCCCATAAAAAATAAAAAGTCTGATACTGATTTTTTATCTGTAGGAAATATTCCCGGCAATATGGAAACGATAATAATTCGATCAGCGAGTTTTGAATGTAATTGTTATTTTTTTCTTAAAAGTGGCTCATGGCTATAAAATAAAATGTTTCTCCTATTTGTGCAGTTAATTGAACTGATTATAGATATAGGTATATAATTTACTTGTACGACACTGGGTTATGACTAGGTAATCTAGGTACATTACAATCTAGTCAGGATTATCACACATTAGAGCAAGATTAGAGCATTTCAATCAAAAATATTGTCCTAGGAACATAAGTGTTTTTTATGTTATAAATTGTTCCTAACATCTGTTACCGTACTATTGCAATATGAAAACCTCAATCCAGCTATAATATAAGACTCGTATCACATAGCCGGTCGAAAAATGTGTTTGACCTCCGGCGTGTGACGTGTCGTTAGTGGTAATAGAATCCAACGTTATTGATGTGGTTGTAGGAGGGCTACGAGTGCCAGTGCTGCGCCGGCCAACTGGGGCCGCACTGCGAGGAGCGAGACGTCTGCAATCCATCACCCTGCCTGAATAATGGCATATGTGTCGACCTCACGCAGCCTCTCAACGGGGCAAACTATCACTGCCTTTGTCCTTACGGTAAGCAAAACATAGACCGTGATACTAATTATGACAGTATCTACAGCATTAAGAACCTAATTATTAGTTGCTGGTTTTAAGAAAATGTTAGATTTATTTTAACGTGAGATCGTATGATATGATATTAGTTTATATTATTTGGAGAGCAGCGTTTACTCATGAGTTACAATGCTTTTATGTAGTACGGGAAAAGAAGGCTGTAGATAAATAAGAAGATACTGAAAAACACCTATTTTTTAACTTTTGTTCCCGTTATTCCTATGATAAAAATAGTTAATATTCTAGATATAATTATATGAGTAAGTAGGTACCTGTTTTAACTATAGCCACAATTACGACATAAATAACATGGTTGTTTGATTGATTCAGTAGGCCTAAATAAGATTATCTTCTACATACTTACATTACAAAAATAGCCGCTAATTAGTGGATTAATACGGCTTTATAAATCATGTTTATGATATTGCTGGTGACGTCATAGCTTAGAAACTGAATATATTTCACATACCAAGCCCGTTTTTCCTTCGTGAATTACAGTCTGGATTTTACCATTTTCCTCGAGCCATTTATTTTTCGGACAACTTCATTCTAATTTATGAGGGAAGTAACAGTTTATGTTGTATGTTTAGAGCCAGTACAAAAGAATCCCAGTTGATATAACTTATTTCCTTCATATTCGGTGATGGGTTGGTTGGGTGGGTTTATTCATTGTATTACTCAAATCGGACCGGCGAATATTTTTTGTTACGCAGTCAATTAAGCGTCGTTGTGACGCAATCTGTTGCCCTGAATACGAAGCGTGTTATTATGTAATCATTCTGCCAATTGGATTGAATAAGTTATTTGTATAAAATATTAATTTCGCTGGCTAGTTGAATATGATTGGTTCATATATGGGTATCACCTATATTTGTAGGTAGCTGAAATTTCAGCTGAGATTTATTTAGTCAGAAGCTATATTGTTAACAAGGTGAGCGCTGTTTTGTTTTGCTTAGTATGACCCGTAGAGCTATCGGCTCGGAGGATTTATTTTGGACCTTTTTTTGAAATCGATACTAACGCAAAGGTTGGCTCAAAATACGAACTGGATAACAAGGATGTAACCGGGCCATATGGATATGGAAGTCGGAACGAACGTGGCGCTAGCCTTATTCAGTTTGCTTTTGGGCAGAGCTTAAAGATGTGTAACACCTTCTTTAAAAAAAGCCGCATCGTTGTTGGACATGGGTTTCACCTGCCGGAAACACTAAAAACGAAATAGATTACATCCTGTCCTCCATCCAACACATAACTAAAGATGTTTCAGTTCTTAATCAAATAAAATTCAGTTCTGACCACAGGCCACTAAGGGTTAAACTTAGATTCTATATAAAAATTCATAAACAACAACTTTTCAAGAAACAATTGAGACGTCTCGATAAAGCTATTCTTATTGCTAACCAGGATAAATTCAACATAGAATTAAGAAATCAATTTAGCTCACTTGACATGGACACTGACATACAGACACAATGTAACAATATCATAAAAATAGCAAGCAGTAAAATACAACAACCTAAAACAAACAGTAATAAATAAGCTGACACAATCTACAGTTACATTGATTGAATACAGACAACAAAACAAAGACAACAGAACCTAATACTCATCCTTGGATAGACAAGTCAAACTTAGGATACGACGAGATATACGGAATTTTAATACAAAATTAGTCGAAACAGCCATTAAACTCACACTTCTCTCAGAGCAGCTAAAAATGGAGTTGAAAAAGAGAGGGCGTGGATTACGAGCTTACAGGATGACGACGGAATAAAATACAGCAACAGAGATAAAGTCACCGAAATTTGCACAAATATTATTCATTGCAGTATTCGGACCCATCTGCTTCGTCTTCTACCATAACAGGATACGAAGTCTACTTTGCAATATAGAGCATGAAATACCAGAAAAGCCCTCGGGAAGATGGCGTGACCACCGAAGTTTTAAAAACAGGCAAAACCACTTTATTGCCCCATCTGACAAACTTGTTTAACTCCGTTTCACATGCCGGTCAATTTCCTCAAGATTACTCCGTCACTCTCGCCACTCAAATATCATCCTTTTGCACAAAAGGGTGATAAATCCGATATTGGTAATTACAGACCAATCAATTTAATTTCTCATATTTATAAACTAATTATTAAATTTATTGAAAACCGGATTGCCCCACTGCTTGACAAACACTAGCCTCCGGATCAAGCTGGTTTTCGCCCCAGTTTTTTCACCACAGACCATCTCCACTCTCTCAACCAAATATTAAAGAAGTCCAACAAGTTCAATAAATCACTCTACCTTGCATTTCTCGACTACAGCAAGGCTTTTGACAGCGTCAAACACTCAGCTGTATTTGCAGCTATGCGCCAGCAGGAGGTTGACAACACCTACGTGGAACTCGTTGAGACTATTTACCGACAAAGTGCAGCTAGCGTAAAATTTAATGCTTCCGGCCCTAAATTCCGAATCGAAAAAGGGGTTAAACAGGGAGACCCGCTATCTCCGAGTTGTTCACCAGTTGTCTGCAGGAAATTTTCACAAAACTTGCGGCCAAATGGAGAACAATGGGCATTCACATCGGGACACCAGGCTCACCAACCTGCGTTTCGCCGATGACATTGTTTTGTTCTCCCACACTGCACCCCATCTACAACAAATGCTCCAAGACCTGAGCACGGCCAATCTTGAAGTCGGACTCAAAATGAACAGGGTAAATACTCAGTTAATGATCAACGGCGTAAAGCATAGGATAAAGGTAGCTGGGCAGGATATTCAATACGAGTATGTCGACGAGTATATCTACTTGGGCCAGATAGCATCCTTCGATAACAGGCAGTCTAAAGAAATCGATCGACGCATCGAAAACGCCTGGAAGAGCTTCTGGTTCATGAAGGCACTAATGAAGGGCAACCTTCCTTTGACACTGAAGCGCAAGCTCGTCGACATGTGCATTCTACCTATCCTAACCTATGGCGCCCAAACTTGGTCATTAACCGAAGCCTAAAAGTCTCGACTCAAGGTTTGCCAGCGAGCAATGGAACGCAGCATAATTGGAGTCCGTAGAATAGAATTGATCGTAAATGTGGGTGTTAAAGCCGCAAAGCTGAAGTGGGACTGGGCTGGGCATGTCTATCGAATGCACCCGGAGCGATGGGCCGAAGTAGCCACTGAATGGATCCCACAAGATGGCTCCCGAGGCAGAGGCAGACCGAAAAGGAGATGGCAAGACGACCTTGATACATTTTGTACGGATTGGCGGGAACTGGCACACGACCGAGACGAGTGGCGAAAAAGAGGGGAGGCCTTTGCCCAGCAGTGGGACACTATATAGGCTATATAAAAAAATAAAAAAACTAACAATCTGCCTTCTGTCCTGATAAGGGACTTTTTGATGTTGCGGCCGAATAAAGCGACAATGAGTAGGTAAATAACGTGTATTTCTATTTTATCTATTGCATTTATTTCAAGTGTTTTCATAGCCTTGCCTTACTTTATAATTTGTTATAGAAAAACCCAAAGAATCGCGTGTTTAAACAGATTATAATAAAGTATATCAAGTGTTTTGACGCGACATATTTATGTACGTTTGCACTGCACGTATTGGAAGAACTATCTACGATTAATGTGGAGGGTTGATGTCGATTTACCGCTCCATTACGCCCAACTATGTCACGCTGGAAGGACTACCAATGCCAGCTCAAAACCATTAATTCTAAAAAATATCGACAGGCCAAACGTTCATATACCTAACTATCGTTCTCACTCGTTTATGATTTATCTTATAACCTAAAGCGTAATAAATATATTGGTAAATATTGGTGGAGGCATTTGGCAACTACGATTTTATGTTGTTAGCAAACTTGTATTAATATCAATATCACATAAAGAACAGTTTTGTGACATCTTTACCTACCTACACCTAAGTAAGATGCGATGAAGTATCGGATTCATGTCTAACAAATGAATCGTCGAACATTAGCAAACATAAAACTAACAAATATGCTCGCTTCAGCAAAAACTAGCGCCTACACAATTACTTGGGATTAGGTGGCTGCCCGCGCTCCATAAGGATACAATTGGGATAACGTCAAAATTAGGTGTGGAGATCTAATTTAATACTGGATATTTAAACCCCGGTTTTTTAAACACCAGTTACACTAACAATTTTTTTTAAACAATGTATACATATGTACTTATACCTATATATTTAAAAGATACCTGTACCTTTTGCTCTACTAGGGTTTACGGGTAGAAAGTGCGAGAAGGACCCATGCTACTCCGAGCCGTGCCTGAACGGTGGCTCATGCATGAGTCTGGCCATGAACGGGTCGACGACGTTCCACTGCGCGTGCGCGGATGGCTGGGCCGGTGCGCACTGCGAGCTGCCCACCGTCGGCGGCGCTTGCGCAGACAAGCCCT
The DNA here is from genome assembly GCA_963556455.1 of Epiblema foenella. Taxonomy (NCBI): domain Eukaryota; kingdom Metazoa; phylum Arthropoda; class Insecta; order Lepidoptera; family Tortricidae; genus Epiblema; species Epiblema foenella. Next base: position 16,854,342 of record OY747102.1, read on the forward strand.
GCGTCAACGGCATCTGCATCGAGCAGACGGACATCGACGCTGAGGGACATGAGTACCGCTGTTTCTGCTTACCAGGTAAGTGAATAAGTTATATTCCCTAGTAGGATAATCACAAATTGAATTCGCCTCGTAAGGTTAATAGGCATTGTAGTATGTATATAGATACTGCTGTCTATGATAGCAGTTGTTAAGCCAAGTTAGAGGCCTTCGGGCGACTTGAGAACTTCTAACAGTTAAGTTGCCCACTCACTTGAAAAGCCTAATTTCAATTAGGTCTGTTTTCCCATCGGGTTGGAAGGTCAGATGGCAGTCGCTTCCGTCAAAACTAGTGCCTACGCCAAGTCCTGGGATTAGTTAGCGGACCCCGGGCATCCTTCAGGATGCAACTGTACTGGGGACGCTAGGAAGGTGATGATGATTCAATTTGAACTTTTACTTTAAGAACTAGTATTGCCCGTCAAAGACATAATTGTAAGGTACCTCTAGCAGACACACAAGCTGCAAATTTTAAAGATAACTAGTTTATAGCCTATCAATTCATAGAAAGAAACTAAAATTTTTTTCATAGATAATATACAAACTGCATAAGTAATCTTATACAAAATACATGCGATTACAAAGTTATTTTTGTAGTTTCTGCGACTACGAGTAGTATGCAAAGAGTAACAAGATAGCACATAAGGTAGGTACAGAGCACTACGATGTAAGTATAAATATGAGTATAGATATAAGTATGAAGTAGAAGAAATGAAGGACTGCACACAAAGAGATCTCATGAAAAGCATTAAATGTAAAAAGATGCAAGTCTCGCAACGCAGATTTAATACAATAAAAAAGTTTTGAGATGTAATGTTAAACCAAGTCGGTTATTTTAGTCAGTACCGGGGGGACGGTGTCCATAGAACTCGATTTCCATCGTCTTGCATAGGCATTACTTTATTTTATTAATATACTAGCGGCCGCCTGCGACTTCATCCGCGTAGATTTTAGATGGTAATAAAGATGCAAATGAGGTTTATTTGTTTCTGTCAGTTGTCTGATGCTATATTAATCTTTTGTGAAAAATTACTCAACAGAAAAAATATTTGTCCGCCATCCTGGATTTGGAAATGGATGTGATTTCGTAATTGGCACCCCGAGGAAACACAAAAATGACACCCATATCGATTTTTAAGAAAAATAAATGTCCGTCATCTTGGTTTTGAAAATGGATGTCATTTTCGTAATCTGCACCCAAAGGAACTACAAAAATTACACCCATATCGATTTTTAAGAAAAATAAATGTCCGCCATCTTGGATTTGAAAATGGATGTCATTTTCGTAATCGGCACCCCGAGGAACCACAAAAATGACACCCATATCGATTTTTAAGAAAAATAAATGTCCGCCATCTTGGATTTGAAAATGGATGTCATTTTCGTAATCGGCACCCCGAAGAACCTCGAAGATGACACCTATATCGATTTTTACTAAAAGGTAAGAGATTTGTTCCCCGCACCAACTTGTAAGTAACCCCCATTTTACGCCATTAGGGGAACAATTTATAAAAACGCTGAAACATGTTTTGTTGTATTTAAACAGAGAGTCTGTATACGAAATTTTAAATCTCGCGCTTCAAAACACATTTGCTCCCCGTACAAACTTGGAACCCGGTCTCACCCTTTAGGGGAGCAATTTCAAAAAACTCTGAAATGCGTTTTGTCGTATTTAAATAGAGAGTCTATATACGAAGTTTTAAATCTCTCACTTCAAAAAAAATTTGCTCCCCGTACAAACTTGGAACCCCTTTTTCACCACTTTAGAGGAGCAATTTCAAAAAACCCTGAAATGCGTTTTGTTGTATTTAAACAGAGTCTATACTTAATATATGCGAAGTTTTAAATCTCTTACTTCAAAAAAGATTTGCTCTCCGTACAAATTTTCCCCTTTTCACCCCTTTAGGGATGAATTTAGAAAATCGCTGAATTTGGTTTTGTTAGATTTAAACAGAGAGTCTATATACAAAATTTCAAGAGTTTCCAAGTCCAAAAAAATTACCTTTCCCACACAAACTTTCATCCCTTATTTTACCCTTAGGGGTTGAAAATCCTTGCTTATCCCTAGCCTACGTTATAAATGTAACCGACTGTGTAGAAATAAACTCTTTAGCGTTAGTGGTTCCGGCTGTGCGTTGATGAGTCAGTCAGTCAGAACTTCTTTTATTTTATAATACATATATAGAAGAATGACTTCCGTAGTGTTACGTATGTTAGGTTTATTATTTAGTACCTTATTGCAATGGAATAAGGCAAAAGTGTAACGTATCTTTGATGTCGACCGTAACTAACTATACCGCCAGCCCTCAGCATTCGAATTCAACTTCACAATTCTTACATGTCTAGTCTATTCATCGTCTTGCATCTCAAACGCATTTCGATGTGTTCTGCGTGTTCGCTTCTACGTTGTCTTCATTAGTTTCAATACATACGACTAGGTATTGAATGGGTCATAAAAATTGAAATGGGATTAAAATATGATAGAGGTGAACCAAATTAATTTGCTTTAATTCTAAGGTTTTATTATGAAAAATAGACAACCATTAAATTTGATAGCGTATAATGTACAGTGACGTCACTAATAATGAGAAACGAATTTCGAACTTGTTTTTGACGTTCCCTTTACTCAAATCTTAAAATTATGTAAATTGGAAGAATGAAACGCTGCGTTGTAATTAGGTAATTAGCATAGCATTAAACTTAAAAAATAAAAACCGGTCAAGTGCGAGTCGGACTTGCGCACCGAGGGTTCCGTATACAAATGTGTACCGGTTCCAACCCTATTAAATCAGGAAAATCTCAACAACATGGTGGAAATTGGACGCCATGGGTACAGCGCCATCTATCGGCGACTTTTATTACAAATTTGAGCGACTGAATAACTTTGTATGTATAGTAGTTTTTCAAGGATAATTCTTTATCACGTAAACCGATTTCAATTTTTTTTCTTTATTTTCAGCATAATCTCGTAGGAATTTATAAAACATAAAAGGCAAAATTAAAAATTTTGAAAATACCCCCGACGGATGTGCTCAGTTGAAAAATAATTAAATAATGCATTTGAAAATACCCCGGCTCTATAGGAAATATTACATAGAGATAAAAATATCTTTTTCTAAACGGTTAACTGGTTGCGAGGTATATTTAGGCTCTGTTTTATAAAGATCCGTTAGACCTTATGTCGGTTCGTAAAAATATTATCTACCTCTGCACAGTACCCTATTATGCTTTTCTGCTCCATCATCAGATCCTTGCATGGTGTGCATGTACTCCACACCAAGTCCTATGGAAATTGTAAACGCTGGCCGAGCAGTTCCGGAGAAAATGCACTCACACGCACTTTAGCAAGTGAAAAATATTTACTGCAGCGCCCGCTGGCGAGTTATCATCATAACTCCTAGCTAAAATTCGGCCCGACTAAACTACAAACCTATTGCAGAAAACTGTTTCTAAATCGGTCAAGCCGTTTCGAAGATAGTGATGTGCACACACAAACAAACAACCTCTCACCCTAAACGCATATACCTTCTCCGTTCCGTCGTGGGTAACAAACAAACAAACAACCTCTCACCCTAAACGCATATACCTTCACCGTTCCGTCGTGGGTAAAAAATACATGCAAAGGTGATTAATTATATTTTTTCCTTGGTAAACTTCGGAGATAAGTGGGGGGGGGGGAACGGTATTTTTTTTTAATTTTCTTTCATAAAACAAAAATGACAACGCAATAAAAAAAATGTTTCAGAATGTGCAACTAAGCCCTTTCATATGACTTTCAAATTTTGAACCACCTATTTATCTGTAATTTTTCATAGAAAGTAAAAAAAAAATATTAAAAAAAGTCATGTTCTATGTATGTAGGTAAGCCTTCTTTATAACTATTCCAAATTTCAAATCGATAGCATAAGTAGTTCTTGAGATATTTAGCGATGTGACAGACAGACAGACAAAGTGAAACCATGAGGGTTCCTTTTTTACCATTTTGGTACGGAACCCTAAAAAACAGTCAGCCGTAATAAATTGGGTATATACGAGTACTTACACTTTGTTTAAAAAAAATGTACTTTGTCCAACTTTGTCTAAAGAACACTGAAATTCATATTCAATTGATTCTGAAATTAGTATTTTGTATTCACATTAGGTAATTATTTTTTAACAACATAAATTTTATTTTTCGTTTTACTTTTCATAAGGTATGTTAAACCTATGTTATTATTATCACAATTTTCCTTCTTATAACGATCATGATAAAAAATATTGTTGTATGGAATGAAATAAATAATCAATCTAATCATGCTGGCTGGTGAGAGTCATGTAAAAACAAATTACTAGCTTTAGGATTACCTTTAGCAATCTCCAACAGACGATCTGTTGGAGATTGCTAAAGGTAATCCGATGACTGGTATGTCTGAGAAAATTGGGTATATAATATTAGGTATAAATGCGAGTTAAAGAAAGGAAAAAAGATGTTTTTATATTTATATTTTTGGATGTTTGTTACTTATCACGCAAAAATGGCTGAACGATGATAAAACGATTAAACGTTATATATAAAGAAATTATAGCCAGGATTAAATAAAAGGATATAGGATATACTTATTATCCTGAAAATCATTCCTCGAAGGGATGAAATAGGGAGTGGAAGTCTACGCGGACGAAGTCGAGGGCAAAATCTAGTTATAAATAAAAATGTGAGTTGATCTTTACCTCTTGATCTCTAAGTTAATCTTGAATAACAGTATGTTTAAGTAAAACATATATATGACTGAGGGCGCGGCCGCACGCAACTATAAAATCATCACAATAAATAGTAAATTAGACAATCAAATCTTAAAAATATATGGGACTCACAAAAAAGATTCACAAAACTGTTGTTTTTTTTTAATAATAAATTGAAAGTTATACTCGTTTTCGTCTTTTGTGTTGCTCTAATTGTAGTTGGTCCCATACAAAGATGTGATCGTCTCCAAAAATTGGTTCGAATTGCACCATAAAGTTTTTTTAGTCAAATAGCCAATTATCCTCCGTGCAGTTCGGTTTCTCGTCAAATTAACCGCACGGGAAAGGCTGCATGAATAAAATAAAAATAACATGATAGCTAAATTCTGGGTTGTAACCTGAAAGTTTTATATCTACCCATCAATTTATCGCGCTTAGAAACATTGATTTACGAAAAAAGCTTAGCAACCCATCACTTTATCGCGCTATAAAACATTGATTTACGAGTATTCGAACATCGTATGCTTTTACCTCCTTTTCATTCCTCCTTTCTCTGTTTTTACGTTTAAAATTACACCTAACCGATCACAGAATACAAAGTAATACTTAATCTCTATTGAACTAGCGATGTTTCCCACCGTCACGTCACGTGCTTATGTTTGTGTTTTAGGGTCGTTATTGTAATAAATCGTTTTGAAGTTAGTCGATTTAATAACAGTTAATCGTGTTTGCGAATGTCGGGCGAGCGAAATTGTGGGAGTGATTTATTTGAAGATCAGTTGGAAGGTTGCCCGCTCCCGGCGTGCGGTCGCGCTCCTCACTTGATGTGATGCCTAACCGCCAGCCGCTTTGCCACGCTAACTGGAACCTGACCTTATTTATTTATGTAAAAAATGGCTCTTGCCCATGATTCTGAGTATATAGAACATATTAATTGCATTCCCATGTAAAATTCTACCTCCATTTTGCTCCCATTATGGATTGTTCTGGAGGATATAGAGGTACCTACTCGTCCTTAATCTGTGTATTTAATATCTATCAGAAAACCAGTGCTGCCGTTTCGCGTAATTGTGGAGATCATGGTACTTTAGTACATGGTATTAGAATAGAGGATATGGATATGGATTGATTATTGTGGTAGTTTTTTGACATTCATAGGTGCATGTAATATGCCTAAATTGAAATAATTATTTGTTATACAAGGGTGCAAAGTTGTATTTTAACCGCGAGTGTGGAATTGAAACACGAGCTAGCGAATGGATTCTAGGATTGAACCACGAGCTAGCGAATGGATTCTATGATTGAACCGCGAGCGAAGCGAGAGGTGCGAAAATAGAATCCTGAGCGAAGTGAGTGGTTCAAAAATAGAATCCTTAGCGTAGCGAGTGTTGCAACACACGAGACGTAAAATAACTTTGCAGCCGTGTATAACACAAATCTTTTCACCTCACTAGAGCGAGGAAATATTTTTCCTCTTCCTCGTCCTAACGTTGACAGTTGCGTCCTAAATGTAGTTGTCCACTACATAATCCCGAAATTTGGCGTAGGTACTAATTTTTTTAACACAACAGCACAATATAAAATAATTGTTGCTGGACTGTAATATTAATAATTCTAAGAATAATTCTAAGACCTATGTACCTATGTTTACAAATAAATGTTCTTGACTTTGACTTTGACTGTCTGGACTGGCCTTTACATGTTATTGTGTTTAAAAAAGTTACAAATAGCGCGTTCGGATTTCAAATATTCTTTGCACTCTTGTGGATAAAATGCAGTTTTGCTATCTGTTTTTAAAGAATAAAAAAGGGCTTTCCGAGCTAGTGAGGTGAAAAATAAATTATTTCATTTCTATTCATTTAATTAAGTCATAATTCTTACTGGGAATCAAAATTTTGCGATAAATGGAGCCATTTCGTCAGATAAAGTGGTAGTAATTGTAACACTTCAGAGATCTATTCTAGGTCCCTTCCCATTCCTTGTAACTTATGTAATTGATCTACCATATATGGTAAAATCAGACATTGTCATGTTCGCAGAAGACAGTTCATTACTGTTTTACTACTAATTTTGTTTTACTAGCTCTATCGCGTTAAGTTAAACATTTTTACAACATGTTAAAGTTCAACAAATACGTTGCATGCAATACGTATGCAGGAAAATAGACCGAATCCATCAAATCAAAACGAAAATGAATTTCTTTTCTACTTCGCTCCACCTCAGACCGTAATCACGAGCATAAAAAGTATTTATTTAAAATGGGCGAAAATTGTATTTTCGCTTAACATCTCGTCAATAGCATTTTACGTAATTTAATTAAAGGGTCTTAAGTAACCGAATGTTTATAGCCCGTGCTTAAATAAAATCCGGCTCGGCTGAATTAATCAGGGGACTTGTTTTCCGGACTGGGAAGGGAATTCATAGTGACGGCGCAAACAAACAGTCCCCAGGGCAATATTGTTTTTCGGTAGGAGGAACTCGAAACTCGACTGTTTGTACAATATAGCCATACTCTACATATAAAATATACGATACGTATTTGCTCTTTTATCATTTCGGTCAAACGAGGTCAGCATATAAGTCGAAATACACACTGCACACATTTTATTTGGATTTATATCTTTAAATTTAAAGGAATAGACCAGGCTTTGGCTCATTAAATAAAAGGGATTTATTTTTATCAGCACAGGAGAACCCTTCCGCTTAAGTAACTTTTAATTACTTGATCGTTAAGTGGAACGGAAATCTCTGACGTATCTCATGGGCTTAACTTGTATTCAATGCTGAAGTTTTGGACATTGCACTCTCCTAATTAAAACAGCCTAATGTTTCTCTACGTAAACTAAAAGAGCACTTACCCTAATACGACGTATTCGTGACACCGTTTTATTCTTCTACTCAATTTATTTTATGTGTTTATTATATGAGTTTCATGCAAAACTGTGCCTTAAAAAAAGAATTACGGATGAGATGTTTGGCGTCTGATATTGTTGCGTTATATTTATTTAGATAGGCGTGTTAAGGGCGCCTTTGTGGCTTGTTTGCCGGAATGAGAAATTTCTCTTGTTTTGCATTTTATGTCGCCTTGGTATTAGATTAACATATTTTACTTTGGTATTGCTAATTTAGGTCAATGAGGAACATTAGGGGTGAAGTTGTTGGAAGGTACGTCTTTCCCTTTTCGCAAATTATTGTTAAAGTTCGTTTAAAGTAACCTGTCACTTACCTACTTTACTTAGGCTTGATTCAATGAAATAGGAAATATCGCCGTTTAAATTCATCTCTGAATTGGCGTAGGAAAATTGCTATACGAAGGTAACGATACAATTCTTTATTACCAGAGTCAGAAATATGTATTTAGTAGTTTAGTGCTTTTCGTTCAGATGGGCATGAACAGTGTGGCTTTCATTGCCTTGTCAGCTAATACTTCCGAATGTAATGTAGGTATTCCACTTTATTATGACATGACTATAGGCGTATTAACTGCAATATACCATCCACAGATGTTGACTAGCATAATAATTGAATTGAACTATTCCATAAAATTCCTAAGCAGATAACCACAAGGATAGTCTGAGGCCCTGAAGCTCTATTCCAAATCGCGCTTCTGACGTAGGTATTGTAGTTTCGATTCATATTTTGTTTATTAATGTGTTTTCATGTATGTACACATCTAATCAATACGATTTAAATAAAATCACAATACGTCAGTGTTGTGTTCGAAACAGAGCTAGTAGATATTTGTAACGATGCGTGTAGCTTGCCATAGAAAACGTTCTAATAACTCTGCCCTGATGTGTCTTTTATTTTATATTAATCAAGAGGGATCGGTATATTACCTGCAGTTGGCAAATATAGAATCGGCTTCTTAAGAATTTGATTGTCACAATTTTATTTTCGTGATTCCGGGTTCGTTAAAAACCCGAATGTAACAAATACTAGTTTCCAACCGAAGTTTCGGTTTCGGTTTCGGCTGGTTTCCGCCTAAAAATCATGTTTCGGCCGAAGGTTCGGTTTCGGCCAAAAAACTACCGCACCTTTCGGCGGCGCTGAAATTTTTACAACATTGTACTTTCGGATCGCGTTCGTCTAATTTCTGGTGCCTTTGGATAACATGGCCCGACTCCGCCAGCGGAATACATTTTATTTTACTTATTTTTATTTTATATCTTGCTAAGTACTAAAATTGTTTTATTTTATACCACACTACACGAACTATCCTGTGTTACATTTGGGGATTGCAATCTGGTCCGTCAGATAGGTACGGTAATCCGGCTGGATCCAGTATCTCGATAGGCACCGGATCCGGCAATATTTCGATATAGATAGATAACTCCGGTAGGTCTGAAAAAGAGCGCTAAAACACATTACGATTAACATAAATTGTAGTTCAGTGAAATTAGCTGAAAATTTGGCAAAATTAATGGAGAACTTTTATCTATCAGGATATGTAGGTTATAGGACAAAGTTCAATTTTATCTACTCTCCCCCCTCCTCCGGGGCGAGCGTCACCCCCCCCCACCCGTGAAAGTGTCCCGGAGCGCGGTATTTTCCATTTTAAAAGAAAACCGTACACGATACATAAAAAGTGTACAGGAACGAAATAATCCTTGATAAATTAGCTATAAACCTCTACTACATACAAAAGCGATATCACTCATAGTTTCAGCGCAATCTGCCACCAAATACGAACATTTTCAAAAAATTATCGATATTTTTTGCTGTATGTTTAGTTTTCTCAAAAACTTCACACATTACCGCCAAAATATGTATGACTGAAGTAAAGAATAGAATATGCTCTTTATAAAAAGGTATAATTCATTTCTAAGCACTTTCATTTACCGTTGCTGTGCTATTTTTAGAAATTTAATTCATTCGGCCATACAGCGAAATATAAATATTCATACTAGTTCAACGGTGGTACTAAAATACCATATTCTTCTTATATGTTTTCCTGTAATCTGTAGGTATAGGACTATTTTCTGTATTTTTTATATATTTTTATGGCCAGTACTTTAGGAGATAAGAGGGGGGCGGAGAAATGGTCAATTTTCGCCTATTTTCTTAAATAATTTCAAAAATGTTTATCTTAAAATTATGAAAAAAATATATTTGATATCCTCATAATGTACCCTTTCATTTGATATGTCATACGATATAGTTCGCAATTTTTTTTTTTTTTTTATTATTTACACCCCACAAGTACCTCCCATGTTTAAAAATTTATTTATTTACGAAACACATCCGTATTTGGGATACCGATTTACATATGTGTGCCAAATTTCAACTCAATCAGTCCAGTAGTTTTGGAGAAAATTGACTGTAATAAACGGACTCGACTAATTCGACTGTGTGTGTATCCGTCCGTTTATCACAGTCAATTTTCTCCAAAACTACTGGACTGATTGAGTTGAAATTTGGCACACATATGTAAATCGGTGTCCCAAATACGGATGTGTTACGTAAATAAATAAATTTTTAAACATGGGAGGTACTTGTGGGGTGTAAATAATATAAAAAAAAAAAAAAATTGCGAACTATATCGTGTGACATATCAAATGAAAGGGTACATTATGAGGATATCAAATATATTTTTTTCATAATTTTAAGATAAACATTTTTGAAATTATTTAAGAAAATAGGCGAAAATTGACCATTTCTCCGCCCCCCTCTTATCTCCTAAAGTACTGGCCATAAAAATATATAAAAAATACAGAAAATAGTCCTATACCTACAGATTACAGGAAAACATATAAGAAGAATATGGTATTTTAGTACCACCGTTGAACTAGTATGAATATTTATATTTCGCTGTATGGCCGAATGAATTAAATTTCTAAAAATAGCACAGCAACGGTAAATGAAAGTGCTTAGAAATGAATTATACCTTTTTATAAAGAGCATATTCTATTCTTTACTTTAGTCATACATATTTTGGCGGTAATGTGTGAAGTTTTTGAGAAAACTAAACATACAGCAAAAAATATCGATAATTTTTTGAAAACGTTCGTATTTGGTGGCAGATTGCGCTGAAACTATGAGTGATATCGCTTTTGTATGTAGTAGAGGTTTATAGCTAATTTATCAAGGATTATTTCGTTCCTGTACACTTTTTATGTATCGTGTACGGTTTTCTTTTAAAATGGAAAATACCGCGCTCCGGGACACTTTCACGGGTGGGGGGGGGTGACGCTCGCCCCGGAGGAGGGGGGAGAGTAGATAAAATTGAACTTTGTACTATAACCTACATATCCTGATAGATAAAAGTTCTCCATTAATTTTGCCAAATTTTCCATACATTTGAATCTAATTTTCTTGAGCTATTGATTTGCTCCCGCTTTGAACGTTCCCGCGTATTTTCAGAATTCGTGCGCTGACGAGCGATCCTTACAACGTGGCATTGTTAAAATTAAATGAATATATAAATAACGTTTAATTCCCAAAAAGACAGCAATAATAAACCGCCAATCACAACCTGCAATTCTTCGTCAGGTGGGCACTAATGCAAATCAATAAGGCGCTTCAATCAATCATTTAAAAAAAATATGGCATGGCCATGAGTTGCTTTCGCTTCCGTAGTAGTAGTCGATTTCGTTAACCTTAAACACTAAATTATACCTACCTAGTTAAATGGCCCATCTTGGATCGCCGCTAGTTCAAATGTCTCCATGACACCTGCAGTCACCACGATAGCCAGCGAAATCTGCTGCACTACTTATATACGATCCCGTCTATCTTTCAGTCGTCGACCCAAATCCATAACAAACTCCTTGGCTTCTAAAGCCCAGGATCCTGCAGTCTACCACGACAGGGACAAATTCGTACTTTGGTTCCAAGGCAGGGAACTTGTCATACTTGTACTTCAGCTTATCAGCATACTCCAGTGAGTCATATCACCAGATCTGACGGCCAAGGTCAGTACCCTGGCCTAACAGATCTGGTGATATGACTCGAATGGCACCGGAAAAACCCTTTTATGTCACCAAAGTTGACAAAGTGGTAGGTGTGTAGAAGGCTTAAGATATAGCGTATAATCTCTTCATGGCGCGGCCCTTCTTGAAAATTGAACACGCCTTGCTTACAGGGTATACGGGCGAGCACTGCGAGATGGAGTACAACGAGTGCGAGTCGTCGCCGTGTGCTAACGGGGGCACATGCACCGACCGCGTCGGCGGCTTCGCGTGCGCCTGCGGCCGCGGCTACACTGGCAACACGTGCCAGCTCAAGGTAAACACGATGACGTGTAGTGCAGGGTACACGGGCGAGCACTGCGAGATGCGCTAACGGGGGCACCTGCACCGACCGCTCCGATGGCTGGTGAGACGGTGCCTCTCGTGTAACGTTGGGTGTTGTGTTCGCACACGCAAAAATATGGATTGATTCGGATATTTTTTTAAATAGAAATCATGGTAAGGAGTCGTTCTTGTTGCAATGTACTTTGCGCTCTTGATTCCACGCACGCGGAGCTTAAAGTACATTTAAATGTGATTGGAATGCGAAACGTACCTGTATCTTACATTAGCCCCAGGTTAATAGATTGGCTTTTATCTCGGCTGTTAATATATTGTTAAACTAATTAACCTGGTTACACGTTGCAGGTAGACTTGTGCTCGCCGAGCCCGTGCTCCGCGCAGCGCTACTGCGTCGACCGCGGCAACAGTTATACGTGCGAATGCCCCCATGGCTACGTCGGCGACGAGTGTCATCTGCCTGTCAAATCGGTAACTCCGATTCTTAGTAGCTTCTATATTCTTCTATTTTCCCTATTTTATTCTTTAGTCTTCTCTTCTTCTTTCTTCCTAGAAACTATATTTCTACTCCCTTTCTATTTCTTCTTGACTTCGACTCGGCCCTAAAGGCCGAGTCGAGTGGTAAATGCACTAAAATAAGCTGGCCCCACAGGAGGTCAATTTTATGTACAATTATATAAAAAAACTACATCTGCCTGTCAAATCGGTAACGTGTTTCATGGATACTTAGTATCCAATCCATTACCTGTATCTGTGCGGGAGAAGATTTTCCCTGTTCAAAACATACGTTTCGTAGAAATACTAGAATAAACATCATGTTTACATACAACTATATTTTACTTAACTAGTGTACGTCGCGGCTCGTAGCTAATGTAAGTATTTTGTGGAAGAACTCCCAAAAAGTTTGGAACATGTCGCCCGGAGTGACAATTAATACCCGATTTTTTGACTTGGGTTTCTTACGATCGAGCATGCTCGATAAATTCACTGCCAACCTTTTGGTAGCGCTACGTCTACACGCGTAGCCGATATGTTTTCCGTATTGTAGCGAAAACTGCTCATGAACAGATATCCTATCTGGAGTCCTTATACAAACCATTGTATAGTGGGTTATACGGGTAGTAAACGTGTTGACACGTTCCCTGCCGGTGTGCCCCCAACGTTGGGTTCTGCGGCTTCTTTTCAGGGTTCCATGCTTCCGCTATGGAATCATGTCCCCATACTGGATGCACAGTTAGACTTGTGATATTGTCTGATCGTTTTGTATGTGTACAATGTATTCGCTAAGTATATATATATTCTTGTGAATGTATCTACTTGAAATTGCAGGCGTGTGACAACAACCCGTGCGCACACGGCGGCACCTGTTGGAGTGGCTTGGACTCCTTCTACTGCTCCTGTCGACCGGGGTACACGGGGAAACTGTGTGAAGGTAATAGGAAAACTAAATTAACGGTATACGAAACGATGTTGTTTTATCACTTTCTTGGGGTCCTATCGCATTTTAACGTATTTTATTTGTCCGAAAACTTTTAGGTTTTGTTTCACTTCTCCGAATATACAATTCGTTAATTTTTTCATTTACCATTTAATGTTATCCAAATAAATCATTTGTCCGAACAACTTTTACCACTACAATCATTTGACTTTTCACTGATTTTGTCTTTTGTTTCACAGCCCATTTTTCACTTACCCAGCATGACATTCCGCATTCTACACGCTTTGTCAATTTTCATTACACCTAAACATTAAGACGGGAGCTGAAGCGAAGCTAACATTCATCAGACATTTTTAATGAATTTACACCAATGAAGTACTTACACTTAAACTAACTATTAGGCTACGGTAAGTAATACACGATAACAAATAATGTACACAACAGGTAGGGTTTACATATTTTAAAAATACAGAGCGGGTAGATTCGCACACAATGTGTTTGCTATACTTAAAAATTGACAGTGACATACTTTAGTATATAATAAAAAACAAAACAATAATATGTCAAATACAACTAAGGCCGGGTTTTATAAAGATCCGTTAGACCAAATGTCAGATCAAATTTCAGTGACTCAGTGGATTTTTTGACATAACAAACCGACATAAGGTCTAACGGATCTTTATAAAACCGAACCTAGTCTATTAAAAAAATACGAATAGTTTACCAACCGAGTCGTCACATCGGAATAATGACATTGAGGGCAAATCGATAATTGGGAATGATGGATTTGTCAAAAAAATAAAAAAAACAATACCATAAATGACAAACCGTTAACGTTCGAAGTTAGCATTCGGAAAAACAAAAAAAGTAAAACAACTTTTGTCGAATAGTGTTTGCCGAAACGAAAAACTGACAAACGTTTTTAGCGTTTCAGATAGGTAACCATTTCTTGGAAATGTGATTTTATTCTCAAAATGTAGAGTTTGCACTCAAAATTAATAGACATCAAATTCTCATTTTCAAAAAAAAAGGAAGATATGTTCTTTTCGTGTAGGTCGGTAGGTGGGTTTATGGCCTGTTAATTTGATGCGTGAGTTTGCGGCCACTTGAATGAGTTGAAGGACTAATTTAAGTATATTTTCATGATTTTTTAATATGTTCTCATTCAATAGCTATTAATTAAAACGCATATGACTCAGTGTTTCTTTAGAGCATATAAGAAAGTAAATATCTTTAACTGAAAAAACTTCGCCCTTCAGAAGGCCGCAAACTGACGCAAGCCGCGTAACGGGCGTAGCAACCCTTTCTACTTATTCCACTACATTAACAGTTTTTAGTCTTAAACCAGTCTGATGAGGCAGACCAGAAGATGCCTATTCACTCGAGTTTTAAAAAGGTTCTGGTAGAATTAGGTAGGTAGTTCAGTATCCTGAATTGCTGAAGAACAACTACGATATTTAGCCTTTTTGTGAGACGAGAGCTCGTATCGGATGGGTTAGTTTGATGACCGGGCATAGTCTATCGTGAAGTGTTTGTCAGAGGACTTCATCCTGGAGTCAGTGGTGCGCGGCGAGGTGATCAGCTCGGAGTCGCGCGGAGACGGCGGCGGCGGCGCAGTGCGCGAGGTGCGGCTGCCGCTCGGCCTGTACCACGACCGCCTGCACAACGTGTACATCGCGGCCGGCACGCTCGGCGCCGCCATCGCCATCGTGGGAGTCGTGGTCAGTACTGACACGGTCTAAGGACTTCATCCTACTCGGAAAATAGTCGTTGTTGCCCTCAAATATTTGAGAGCAACAAAAAATAATGAATTGAAAATTAAGTACAACCTACGTGAGTAACGACCCACCGTGCTATATTGGCGCGACTAGTATACGTCATTTTGGCTACCCTCGCTCTTCGCAGATTCAGATACAAGATAGGTCCCGTCGATATGTCATTCCCCTAACAGTATAGCAGGTAGCAGGTTTTGTGTTGCCGCGACATCCGCACGTCTATGGTTATTTATTATTATTATTATTATTATTAGCCTTTTCATCGGACAAAATGTTACAGTTTTAACTGAATATGTCGTATATTTCGCTTTTTTTCCATTTCTGGATGTCCGTTTGCCGGGCGGCAAAGGCCTCCTCCAATCTTCTCCACTCTTGTCTCTCTATAGCCACTCTTCCCCAAGTCTTTCCCGCTACCTGTCTGATGTCATCTTCCCATCGCTTTTGTGGCCTTCCTCTCTTCCTTTTGCCGTCTCTTGGGTACCACTGGGTGACAATTTTACTCCATTTCTCTCTACCCCTTATCAAGTGTCCAGCCCACTTCCATTTTTGCCTCCTTATTTTTAAGGTTACGTCCTGGACCTTGGTTTTATTTCTGATAATGGAGTTCCTTATTCTGTCCCTTCTGTTGGCTCCTATCATACTTCTTTCCATGGCACGTTGGCATATGGAGAGTTTATCAAGTGTGTTTTTTGTTAAGGACCACGTTTCACTTCCGTAGGCTAAGACTGGTAGAATGCAGGTGTTGAACAGTTTGCTCTTTGTTGTTATGTGTAAGTATTTGTCTTTCATTACCTCCTTTAAACTCCAGTACCTCTTCCAGCCACTAGCTACTCTCCTTTCAATTTCTTTGCTAACAGTATCTGTTGTTGCCATCAATTGCCCAAGGTAGGTGTATTCTTGCACATAGTCGATTTGAGTGTCTTCTATAAATACAGGGTTTTTTATGCCATTGGTCATAATTTTTGTTTTTTCAGGGTTTAGTTTTAGTCCGGCCTTTTCACTCTCTGTCGCTAGTTCATTCACCATTCTGTTT
Source organism: Epiblema foenella (assembly GCA_963556455.1). Taxonomy (NCBI): domain Eukaryota; kingdom Metazoa; phylum Arthropoda; class Insecta; order Lepidoptera; family Tortricidae; genus Epiblema; species Epiblema foenella. Next base: position 16,870,593 of record OY747102.1, read on the forward strand.
AGGTCATGTGACGTTTTTGCAAACAACACAATGTCGTCAGCAAAACGTAAATGATTTAGTAAGCGACCATCTATATTTATTCCTAAATTATCCCACTTTAGGTTTCGAAATATCATTTCTACTACGGCTAGGAAAAGTTTTGGAGAGAGGGGGTCACCTTGTCTCACGCCTTTTTGTATCTTGAAAACTTCACCTTTCCTTTCTAGCTGGATACATGCTGAACTTTGCTTGTAGATACTCCTTATTATTCTTATATATTTAGTTTCTATACCTTGCTCTTTTAGTGCATTCCAGATCTTTGTGTGTATTAGCGAATCAAATGCTTTGCTATAATCTATAAATGCCATGTAGTATATAAGCTGGTATTCGTTATATTTCTCTAAAATCTGTCTAACTGTGTGTATATGGTCTAATACAGAGTAATCTTTGCGAAAGCCTGCCTGTTCTATAGGCTGTTGTTCGTCTATTTTCCTTTCTATTCGTTTAAGTATAATTTTTGCAAATATTTTATATATGTTGGACATTAAACTGATTGGGCGATAGTTTCCAATGTCGCAATGATTCCCTTTTTTATATAAAAGAATTATGTTCGATCGGGTCCACTGTTCAGGGATTACTTCTTTGTCAATTACTTCATTGAACAAATCTGTCAGAATAGGTACTATTATGGAACTTGTTTGTTTCAGAATTTCATTGCTTATACTGTCAGGACCTGGGGCTTTATCATTTTTTGTGAATTTAGAGCCATTCTGGTTTCTTCATGTAAGATGCATGGAACACTTGTGCTGTCTGTCAGAATCGTTTCTCTTTCAACATTGTTGTTTTTATAAAGTTCTGTGTAGAATGATGTAGCGATTGCGAGTATATCCTTTCTTCCTCTTTTCTCTACTCCCATACTACTTTCCATGTTTACGATCCAGTCCTTTGTATTGGTTAGTTGTTTATATGCCTTCTTAATTCCGCCTGTGTGTTTTATATGTTTCTCTATTGATTCCATCCTATGCTGTCTCCTGTCCTTCCTTAGGCTTACTTTTATTTCCTTGCTGATATTTGATATCTGCCTCCTACTATTGTTGCTGATATTTCCATTTATTAAGTTAGCCCTTTGTTCCAGAAGGTTAATTGTTTTTGTTGACATCCATTTGTTAGGGTCCTTTTTGTTGTTTTCCCGTTGGTTGCAAGCATCTTTAATGGCTTTCTCTAACCAGTTGAATTTTTCCTGTGTGTCCATACATGATGTATTTATCTTATAATATATAAGTTTGGTCATTAGGGTATTAGCTATTTGTTCTAATTGCTGCTTACTGGGATTTATGTTTCTCAGCCGTTCCTTGGGCCTTGGATGTTTGGGTGGATCCATCTTCATTTCCGCCCGAATCATACGGTGGTTGGTATTAAAGTTAAGGTTATTGATGACTTTAAAGTTTTTAAAGCACTTCTCTCTGTTTGTTGTTATAAAATCTATTTCGTTTCTTGTTTTTCCATCTGGCGATATCCATGTCCACATTCTTTTCTTGTTTTTTCTATATACTGTGTTAAGAATTTTTAGGTTATTTTCCATTGCAAAGTCTATTAGCTTCCTTCCATTCCTACTTCTGGTTTTTGTACTGTACGTAAATGGTCCTATGACTAAGTCTTCCTCTGGTTGGCGTTCCCCTATTTGCCCATTGAAGTCGCCCATGACAATTATGCTTTTATGTGCGTTGACTTGTAATGCGTTGTTGAGATCATGGTAGAACTTTTCGACTGTCTCCATATCTGCCTGTTCTGTTGGTGAATATATTTGAACAATGGTCCACGGGTCTTTATGACCTGGTATTTTAATATTTAACAGAGCAATACGCTCTGAAAAACCATAAAATCCTTCTATGTACTTTGTCAGATATTCCTTAACCATAAATCCAACTCCGTGTTGCCCTGGAGTCTCTCCGATGTGGTAAAGTATGAAACCGGGGTACGCAACAATGTACTCTCCCATTCTCCTGACTTCGCTTAAACCGATGATGTCCCAGTTAATCTTTTTTAGTGCATATGTAAGTTCACTAAGGTTGTCTTCCTCTTTAAGTGTTAATGCATTCAAGGCTGCAATGTATATTATTGAGTTCTTGCGTCCTTGTTTCGAAGGGGTTTCTAGTTTGTTATTCTTATTGTAGGTGGCTATTCCGGGGTTTTGTAGATTTTGATAGTTGTTGTTGGAGTTATTTGGAGGGTTTTGGTCTAAATTCCCACGATGACCAGTCGGGTTGGGAATTATTGATAGGTTATTTTTATGTTTTGTTGTTGTTGTTGTATCATTTGCGTTTTGGTCCCGGTGGTGTTCTGCTGTTAGTTTTTTGGAGTGTTGGTTATGGGTTGCTTTTTGCCTCTCATCAGGTAGTTTGGTACACTTGGTCCGTTTCCCTGTCCATCTTCCTCTAAAGGGTTGCTCGGTATGGCCTCCGTGATTTTCGTGTCTAATTTCTTTTGTATAGGTGACTGCGGTGATCCTGTTTTTTCCCGCTTTCTTTTTTCTCGGACAGCTTCCTTCGGTTTCTTCACTACCAGTTTATCATATCGAATAAAGGCAATATTGCCTCTTTCCCTTTCCTCTTCTACTTTTTCTTGCAACTGTTTCCTGATTTCTAGTATTTCTTTTGGGTAATCTTCTTTAATGTACATGCCTGGTGGGAGGGTAGCTTTGTTTTTCCATACAAGATGTTTTTTCCACGATGTTGTAAAGGATACTACGACAGGGCGGGTTTTGTTTGTTCGCTTGCCTATTCTGTATGCTGAACTTATTTCGTGACTCTCTATATGTACTCCAGCTTCTTGTATGATTTCCTTGATATAATCTACAAGTTCACACTCGCTTTTCTCGTTGGCCTCAACTCCGAAAAAAACTAAGTTCCTCTGACGCTTCTCTTTTTCGAAATAAACAACTTTTTGTTCCAATTTTTGTATTTTTGTTTTGAGGTTATTGTTTTCTTCCATTACAGTTTTCAGCCGCTCGTCAATCGCTTCCATGACATTTTTAGTAACTGCGGTGGTTAGAGTTAATGTTTGTTCATTCATTTTTGTCTCTATTCTCGACCATAACATTTCAATGCTTTTCTCCATTGTCATTGTGTTTTTTTAACCCTTTCGTTCACTTCACTAGCCGTTGTCAACGACTTTATGATGGCAGCCGTTTTTGAGGTTATATAGTCACTAGCTTGTCGGGTGCTAAATTGCGTATGGATCACTGTATTTCACTGTTGTTTTTTACTGATTTTCTTAGTTAGTCGTATGTATAGGGGTTTAAACGCGACCGCGCGCCACTGGTACACTTTTTCCCGCTGTTTTTAATATTTTTATCGAAGCTGTCACAAATACGTGTTTGCACTTGAACAACCGGAACCGGAAAAACGTCTATGGTTACCTGCTTGAAATAAATGAGTGGCATATCGACTTCCAGGTGACAGCCTGCCACTGCCGCGTGAACAAAACGTACTCCCGCCTGCTATCGCGTTTAACGCGCGCTCCGGCGCCGGCGCCGCACTGGCTGCACGACAAGCGCGCGCCCGCGCCGCCCGCGCCGCTCGACACCACCGACATGTACTACACCCTCGATTTCAGCGACAGCCAGAGCTCGCCCCTCATCCAATAGCAATCACTGTTGAGCTGCTCCGACGGGGAGCGGTTCAAGATACAAATATAAATTGCTGCTTTGCATGGTAGGTATATTCCCATCACGTCGTATTCGAATGCAAGCGAGGCTGTACCTATGTGAGCATTTACTGTGAGGCTTGCAAAATATTAAACAGCGAAGGCCCATTCCTGAGCATGTTAATTGCCAATTAAACTTATTGGGGCTGCAGAGTCGCAGGTACTGTGTGAGGACACCGATAGAGAATCAGTAGAAAATCCTAGAGATATGGTAACATATTGACACGCAGTACCCTAACCCTAAACAATAGAAAAGTGATACTTATTACCTGCCCTATAGCATAATTTACATACCTCCTTACATATAACATAGCAACCTAGTACTCCATACAAATACAATTGTGATTTGCTAGAGCTGAAGTAACTAATACGTACATTACAATGTAGGTAAGCTTAGACCTCTATTTTGCATATTATGTGAATATTGTTAAAGTAAAAAACGTTGTGTAAAAGAATGTTGACGTTGAGGGTGGTTAGATAGATCTTTTATTATGATAAGAGACTTGTGGAGAGTAGGTAATAGATTCCCCAAATACGATTGGATGTTATTTTATGGAAGAATTCTTCATTTTTGAGGTGATAGGACCTAGATGTCGTGATTTCAGTTTAGGAGTAATTAATTCTGCATCCCTAATCGGAGCATGTGATCTGCTTCGGAAATACTTATTTTTGTGAAAATTTGCCAACACGGAATTTCGAAAAATAAAAGGTAGACCCTTTTATTTTTCGAATCCGACAATAATCAGGTACAGGATATACGTTGATAGTTCTTCGGCATGAAATGAGTAAAGCGCTTACTTTTAAAATATGTATTTCGTTACATTATTTAAGAAATGTCTTTATAAAAGAGGTTTTTTAGGGGATTACAAGAAAAATAAATCACTAAATGAATCCATTAATTATTAAGTTTGCCATGGTACCATAACGCCCTCATTATGTTGTCATTCATGAGGTTTCTAACTTCGTAGATTTGGTTATCCCCACGAAGTGCCTCTTAGGTTTGCCAAAAATGCTTATCTTAAAACTTAGATTAAAAATATTTTCTCTCCGATCCGCCTCTAGATAGTTTTATGGGGTGTATTAATGTCGTCAAATCGTAAGTTAATACTAAAACATTTATTTAAGTATTTGACTGATCTTCAAATTAGATATTTCCAACATCTATAATATATCTGGCTTTCGATGTTTCCGTTGAAAAGTACCTGTCTATATCTTTTTTCTCTCGGATATTTAGGTAAACTTAAAACTGCCAAAAATAGGCGCTATGTATTCGTATTAAATTGTTTTAAGTCTAAATAGAATGATGTTCTTAAGCCCGAAAACCAATAGAAAGGCTGTCTAAGAATAGAATGTACTAAGTTGGAGTAGAGTACATTTTTAATCTATCTTTAAATTAAACTAGATCTTCGTCTCGACGCTTTCGTGATCTATGTAATACTACCCTGTGCTTCGTGTGACAATTTCTGGTATTTACCTACTTATTATTGTTAACTCTAATACTCCATTAAATGTTGATGGTTCCAATATTGACTCTATTTTCTAAATCCCGCTTTCTGACTCTCAACATCGCGATACCACCTACTTCAAAAAATCAAACAACCATAATGTTTTGAAGAAAAACATTTTTATTTAGATTATAAACTTTGATAAAAATAATTATATTAATAATATTTTATGACAACTTACAAATATTCATATAAAAGAATAACGTAACATCTATTCAATTTAAACTTAAGTACCTACAGTAGAATTTAATAACGAAAATGTGCTAACACTTTCGGAGTGTGTTTAACTAGTGTGACTAAACATTCTCGCCGGCGGCGGCGACGGGCGGCCGCGTCTCTCTCCTATCTCGACTTCGACTCGCTCACTAATCTGACCTACCGACCAACCGACCGACCGACCGGCCCGTCGACCGACCGACCGATCGGACCATCGACCGACCGACCGACCGGTCCTCACACATTGCACAACTCCGGCGGCCGCGGCGGCCGGCGTCGCGCCGCGCAAGCCCATTCTAACTAGGTACTATAACTGCTTCACGTATTTATTGCTACTGACGTTTGTGACTTATGACGAGATTCAGAATCACGATCTAACATCAATGTAAGTAAATATTAAAGCTGCACGATTAAAATAATAAGAACATAAATAAACATTACGTGAATACGTATAAGTAGGTATAATAACAATGTCGTTATAGTCCGCCCCACTAGAGCGTAGACTTTGAGCAACACGCACGTAACCATATAAAAGTTATAATGAATCGAGATACTTCGATTCCTTTTACGTAAGCAGTGGATAAACATTAACAAGTGTCTTTTATTTACGTACATATTTTCAAATATAATATGATATGCAGTTATAAGTGTTATGCGAAGGACCCGACTAGTCAGAACCCTTTCGCAATAACATGGAAGAAACGAGAGACAAGTAAAGTAATAAAAAAGTATCAATAACATTATCTTAATTAAAATTCGATGTTTATCTGCTGCATTCGTGGGACAATAAAACGAATTATATTTAAAAATCTATAACTAACATCATTAAGTACTCTAAATTATGTCATAATATGGCAGTTAATCGAACCGTCCGCACTAGGCACATCTCTTAATAACTCTTGGGCATGTCCAAGACTGATCCTTTTAGGAAACAGAACCTGGTTCTAAATTTTGAATAGATATCGGTGGATAACCTTAATAATATGATAATGTAACTTATATTTTCTTCATTAATTCATTATGATAACACGATCGCAGTCGCCGAACAAAATAATTCTGAATACGACTAAGTACTTATGATAACTTTTCTGATCAACTCTTATTTTGTGCATAAGCACATTGAATGTCCCGCCCCATAGCAATATAAAAACATTTCAGCGAGGCCTGTGTTTGTTTACTTGTTGATGTTATGCGAATCGTATGCAGCGGGAATGTAATGTGACTGTTCATGTTGTTAACGGAACGGCGAGTTGATGTCTACTTGAGTATGGATATTATATATAATCTGCACCGATTTGTTTATTATCTAAGTATACAAATCGTTGCAAATTATTTGCATATCACAACGAATACCTACAGTCGAATGATAAACTTTGGAAATGAATATAAAATGGCTCGGCAAAATACCGTCATTAGGTACCTACAATTATCGTGGTAAAGTCTTGGACACAGCATACATTTTTCCTTATTCTAAATTGTTGTCATGGCCCGATAACTTAAGTATCGAAATTCGTTTATAATAACAATATCTATTATCAATAATACCTTAAATTATACACAAACCACTCCCACAGATGATAATAAAATTGTATTTTGAATGGTCTCGTCCTTTGTGACTATGTTACAATGACTAAGTATGTATTTCAATTCTTTCCTTTTGCAATTCCTAGAGACATATTATTTATGAAATGATAATGGCAATATTGTATTCCACCACGGTTCGAATAATGTCGATCACAAGATGAATTACAATGTAATTTAGCAAGAAATGTTATTAAAATGAAGTGGAATTAAGTTTTAAGAAAATAAATAAGGACGTGATCTACGTATAACGTGAGAGGTCTAGTTAATGATGGAAGAAATGAACAATCAAACTAAATCTAGAGTCACCATTACTAAATGAATGAATTGAGCGAGCTTATAAAGCAAACTTACGCTTATAAAACTTAACAAAGTGGATGGCATTTAATTTGACTTAACTCACTTACATTAATTATTATGACAAAGGCACTTTATGCTTTTACTTTTAAGTAGTAGATAATATAATATCTACTGATACATAATGTTTTGTGACAAGAATTTCTTACTTTATCATCATGGCAAGATTCAAAGGTACCTGTTGAAACGTTAACTAATACATCTAGTATGATAACCGAGTGAATGGCACACACGTTTTGATCAGCAACAGATAGTCATTTACAAATTACACAATATAACTAAAATAGAATGAACCTAATGTCTTCGCTTCAGATATGTGAAATGTGTTTTTTTGCCATCGTCATACCGCAACAATGATGAAGTCCAGCGGGGTCGGTATTTACAATGTGGTCCCACACACGGGTGTCGTCCTACGACAACCACCATGATACTTTTGTTACAGTAGAGGTTTAAAAACGAAGCTACGGTGATGGATCGCTTAAAAGTAAATTTCAATGTGAGATCGACACTTAGAGAAAACTTTCATCTCTTTTTCTCATAATGAGTGTAACTGTGATGGGGACTGTTGAGAGCACTGTGCTCAGCGTAGCCTGCGGCTAGTGGTCGAGCGGCAGCTCCACGAACGTGATGTCGTAGAGCGGCTCGTCGTCGCCGCCCGCCGGCCGCACCTCCAGCAGGAACAGGTCCTCGTTGCAGTAGTAAGCTAGCATTTCATCGTCAATTTTGGCCGTAATCCTGCAAATAATATTTCAGTTCAAGTTAACAAGCCGTCGAAGAGCCAGTCGACTAGGCGTCATTATTGAAGAATGTTGTAACAGTAAATGACACAGGTACTTGTGCCATTAAGAATTGCAAATGCATGCATCGATTTACACATTAATTAAATGAAAGCTATTAAAAAAATATATTAGGTTATCGATCTTCGTCATCCTTGTGTAATGTACCCATAACTTAATTAGTTGGGTAATGCTAAGTCGTTAGGGTGCTCAGTTTATTAATTTAGTGCAAGTGCCACCTTTAGGTAAGGCAATATAAATTAGCTTTCGAGGCAAGGTATGTGCTTAGGGACGTGATTATTGTAAATGACACCTATAATATATTTAGTGTAGTTGTTAAACAAAAAATGTAGGTATAGGTTAATTCGAAAACAACCAAAGTGAATTAGAATTTCATGGTAACTTAAGATGTGTTCGAATTAACAGATCCAATATGGGGTATAACTATTTGGAGAAGCGTTGCGAGTTAGTGGCGCGCCCGGGGCAAGCGGTGCTGCGCGTGGCGGCCGTGTGAGTGAGACACGTCACAACAACAACTAACTAAGGCCAATGAAAACCACTTACCCTTTCTTGTTCTTTCGATAAAGATTATTAATTGCCGAACTTGAAATTTTGTACTTATTCTCAATCTGAAAATAAGCAAAAAAACAAACAATTACAAACGGGCCTTTCGTTTTTTGAACCGAGACGTCTCGTCTGACGGAACCGGTGGAGCGGTTTCACAACCAGAATGAGTTTCGCGAGTTCTGACGGGCAACGTGGTCCGGTGCAGCGGCCGCGCGGGTGTTAATTACAACATGCAGTTATGATGACGTGTGTATTGTATTAGACTGGGTTATGAAGCGCCACAACATCGGTTATAGCGGCGCCACGGGCGGAGGCCCGAGGGCCCCGGCCCGCGGCGCGGACGAAGCGTCTCGATTACATCGGTTTAGGTACAATTTTGAGTATTGGTCTCGTTAACGAATGTCGAGATAGCGAGAAAGCATCCAAGTCCATCTCGCTCCCTCGCGTTCTGCGGTTAGCCGACATCACCAAGGTTATTCTCGTGCCGCCGCGGCGAGCGGACTAGGCAAGCATGTGCAAAAACAATAGACGACGTGGAAAAACAATACACGTACAAAATCTTGCTTCTATCGTATTCTTCAATAAGATACTATGATTAAAGCAATGTTAATTGAATTCTACTGTGGGTGGTATCAAACTAGTTGCAAAATGTTAAGTACGAAAGTAGATACAGACGTACCACCTTCATAAAACTTTATACTTGATGGAGGAAAGAAATTTTGTCAACGTTAAGTATAATCACATTTATACTTTGGTCAGTTTATGATGGGTCAGAGAGACTGTGAGTTTCCAGTGGAATAGTAAAACCAGGTCGTGACATGGCTGGCATGGTGATGGGAGATATATATAATTAACGGTATCTTCCTATATGACAACCGCCGAATTTCTCAAACTGACTAAGAATCATGACCCATTACATATTAACCAGAGTATAAGGGTGAATATCCACAAGAAATGTGCGAATCATATATTTATTTTGATATCATATATGGAATAAATGTATTAATTTAGTAGGTAGGTACAGTCGCCATCAGATATATCGGAGCGAACAAGGTGCTCACAAATATCTGAACACGACTCAATTGTCAAGGCGTTAAAGTGCATGTTCAGATATTTTTGAGCACCCTGAAGAGTACAGATATATTTGATGGCGACTGTACCTACAGTATCATATCGAGATGTGCGTGGTCAAACCCGTAAGAGGTTTTTTGAAAATAGAACTACGCGTAATGGATGTTGAGTTCTTATTTCAAAAAGCAATTATTTTGGTGACGCACCACTCAATATATTTTGATTCTTCGCACGCTTGATAGCTAGGTGTCAAATTTATGGAAGCGCATCTTCGCACATAACATTGTCGTGAATATTCGCGCTAAATGTGTTTAAAATAACTCAATTCTAATTTCGGACGACGGAGGATATATATCATTTGTCTCGCGAGGATGAGACCGGCAGAGTAGAGGACGTATATCGTTTTTCCCGCGAGGATCTGAGACGGGCGGTATGCGGCGGGGTACTCACCGCGTGCAGCAACCCCTGCGTGGTGGGCGGCGCCACGTGCAGCGGTGTGTACACGTCGTCGGTGTCCTGGCGCACGTACAGCATCACGCGTTCGCTGAGCGGCGGCGTGCCCGCGCGCGCGCGCTTGCCGAGCACGCCCTCCAGCTCCAGCGTGTCTTTGCGGTCGCCGTACGGCGACAGGCTGCCCACCTCCGACCTGTACCTGTATTACATAATCTCTCATATAGTGCGTGTCATTCACGACGACGCACCCCTCCACGGCGAATTAAATGAAATGAATGAATGAAAATAATTTATTCGTGGCTAATCGATTGGCATACTAATCTATGCGCAATTGTACGGATTGGGCTGTGGAGGGGCGATAAGCGATAGCGATAAGAAACACTCGTTAACAATTTATAGTTCACATTCTATACTTAAATGAGTGACATTTGTATATAACTTCTTAGTGCTTAGTTTCTTTTTTTTGTTTGGTAATTGCTTATCGAAAACAATTCTAATGAGAAGAGAAGAAAGAAGAAATGAGAGATTGATGAAAGAAATTGCGTCACAAATTACATTTAGTTCTGCTGAAATAAGTGTAGGAGGGTACCTACCTACAAAATTGCAGTTAACGTTAGGTACAACTAAATGCCAATTTACAATTTAGCCGTAACAATTTGTCGATTTAAGTAATCGTCGTAACGATCAATTTGTATAAGGACTAATATTACCCAAGATAGTTACGGAATTTTACCTATTCTTATTCTTGGTAATTTGAGATATCGGTAATTCGGCGTTGACTTTAACTAATAACAGATATGACATTTGCTTAAATAAATGGAGTTTTATCTGATATTGGTTTGATTAATAAGCTCTTTGTGTACTTCGAGCCACAATGAATTCATAAGTATATTCTTGCGTCATGGTTATTGTAGTATCATGTTTCGTGATCGATTGGGCAATCAATTTACCTAGTGTAAGAAGTTTAAAATTTGCATTATTATGCAGGTATCAATAGGTTATATCAGCGGCATTAATTTTCGAAGCACGTAGATTAGGTAGGTTAGTGTTATACTTACGCCGGGGCGTCAGGCGGGAAGTGGTTGTGGAACTTGAGCGCGGGCGCCTGCGGCTTGGCGGCGTGCAGGAGGAAGGGTGACGCGCCCTTCAGGTGCGCCTCCGCGAGCGCCGCTTCATCGTGCCCGTAGAACCCTTGGATGTCCATTCCCGTCAGCTTATCGATGTCCTCCGCCGGGCTGAACAGCACCGGCGGCTTAGCTAAGTCGGCCATCGTATAGAATTCACTTCGCTCCGTCACTGGGTGGTAAATCTCGTCCAGTTTCTTTCTATTCGTCGCAGACATTTTTCTTTTAGCTGCTCTTCTTTCTTCATCTCGTGTTTTCCTTTCCGCACCCTATAATCATAGATATAAACTAACATTATGTACACGACTTGCAATTAAATCGGAGCTACGCTTATATTATATAGATGTTACATACCTTGTCACAAAAGACCTTGATTTGGCAGTATCCTCTGTGATACACTTGTGTATCGCGTGGGTCTTCAAATGTGTCAATCTGAATGTGTAACGGCAATCCCTGAAATCAATTATGAAAATTAGTTACACCAAACTGTTTACGTAGATAATCCACTCACATATTGATACGTAAACGAAAACCACATTATTCCAGCACCTACGTATGAACGCTTGAAAGATTATCTAATATTCGTCTGACGTAATTTCACGCTTCGGTCATCACCGCGAGCACAATAAACCATAAGGGATAATTATGTCAAATTTTCGAATCAAGTGTCTGAGTCGAATCGCGTTAAAACGTCTTAATTGCGGCGGCGGCTCGAGGTCGCGCGTTACCGACGGCCCGCGGAGGTAACTGAGAGGCTGCTAAGCGGAATAGCAGATCCTAAACTTGTCCCAGCCGCTTCAAAGTACCTACGGCTACCGATTTTGCGACCTAAAAAATATGCAGAGCAAAACTAATTTTTACATTTTAATACCCATCATTTAAATGTAAAGTAACTTCGACCTAGTTTGGTTACGTATCGTTAAATTGTTAGTTAAGCTATGCCTTGAGAAATAAATATATTATCAAATGCTAGATAGGTACAACTTTCTTGTATTGGGTACCTACTAGTCGATTTATAGATCAATACCAGATACAAAAAAAAAAGTTCAAGTGCGAGTCGGATTCGCCCACCGAAGGTTTCGTACAAAACTTTTATACACCATACCCATAGACCCCTTATTCTGGAAAAATCTTAACAGCGGATACTATAAGTTAGCTATGGACACAGCAATCGAATTTTCGAATATGTATTTAAAGCCCTTTCATATGACGACCCACTTGATCTAGTGAAAAGAATTTGATTTCCTGATGACCTCTCTTACCTTTACTCCCTTTTGGCTGCTAAAGTCTGTGCTGAGGCATTGTACTGCAATGTTGATCTGAAATAAACAAAATATTATGAGAGTGGCCCGCTTTAAGAATAGGTATAATGATGTTAGATTCTCAATCCTTTGATAACACTGGCGATGTAAACATCACACATCCTGACAGCAATGACAGGCGCCAAGGTTCTCTGACCAAGACATGAGAACCGCCAGTCACTAATGCAGTTCTATAAAAAGAAGTGGCTGGGAATTTGTCAATGAAATTTATTGCTGTGGCTGGTAGCATCCCGTATAGCATTAGGGTTATTATAGCTTAGCAAGTGGCTAAGGGCGGTGCTGGTCTACGTTGCTCATTACCGCCGCCTATGCAAATGACCCCCTGCGTTTTTACTTGCCGCCACCGCCACCGATCACTGTCCGAACATATTATCTGTCGCTAACAACTCGCATCCGCTGCGGTTTCGCCCAACAATAAATAATTACGGATATCGGTAACTGACTACTAAGTAATTTACGGCAATAAAAGAAACCAAGTATAACAAAAAGCACACACATGGGTTTATTGACTTACCTTTATCATTCAACCCTACGGGTAAAACGGCCTTAGAGTCTGGGCAGCGAGTCGTGTCACAAGCATTTTTTTAAATTCGCGGTCTTAAATGCTAGTTCATACCTATTCTTCATGCACAAAATAACAATAAAAGGAAATACCACTAAAGCCTTGATTGCAGTAAATGTCATGTCAAGTTTGTAGGTATCAGCCTGAAGGACCAAGGGAAGGGCCAAAGCTTCGAAGAATTGGTAACTAGACGTAAGCGGAGTTCCGTTAACTCTATGAAAGAGAATAAATATTTGGGTAGAAACTGAATGCCCATGATTTCCGCCCTTCTTGCCTATATATAAGTAGGAATAGAATAATAGTTAGGTATCGTCTTTGTGATAAATATGAATGTAAAGTTCCACCGCACTTAATAAGTGCTATTAACTACAATGAATTCATACATGCAATTAAAAACGGAGATCGTTGTTAAATATTCAATAATTTAATGAGTGCGATCGCCGCGCGGCGGGCAGCGGTCCCGGCCAGCGTTCTCAGGCAGGACGGCGGACGCTTGCAGATTTTTTTGCTTCATTTAGTCGCTATTCGACCAAATAAGGTAGCGGGATTCTATTTAATTACACCTTAATAAGTGTGAGCATATTATGAGCTGTTTTAATTTTGCTTCATAATGAGCATCATGTGAAACTGTTATACCCTTAGCTCTAGGTAAGCGGCTCATATAAAGTATTGTTGCTTAAAAACGGCAAGTTAGTATAATACATAAATGTCCCATGTGTGCGTTCTTTGTGGAGAAAAGTTTAAAGAACATTGTCCATTCGATTATGTAATAGTATTTTTTATTTCTCATCTTGTTTTACTTCATTTTCGAGGAAACCACGTAATTAAAATTATAATATATCAAAAAAGGGTTGACAAGTCATTTGAGGTGGTTTGAGGAGTAAGGATGGTTTTAGGATTCACTGAGGACTACAAGCATAATTTTTGGTTCTATCCATAATCCGCATATACGGCGTGTAATAAACATAACTTGCATGCTCGTAAGCCGTCAACCATTGACCACAGGAGGAAGACTTTTGTTATTTTCAGCTGTGGAGGTATGACCCAGCCAGCCTATAAAGACATAAGAAGGAATATTGCCATACCTTGGCAGCGCTCTCAAGCGGGTTCCAGTAGATGGCGATGGCGTTGTGCGAGACCTCCTCGATGCAGCCCGCCAGTCCGATGCTGTTCTTCGTGTCTGCAACAAAACGACGCATTTATCAACCACCTCCGACTCGGCCAGCAGTAATGGCGACGCAGATTTCGATTAAGATATCAACGTATTGCGCAATACGTCATCGCCGACGGAAATTTATTAGCAGGGCGTGAATAATCACGTGACGTGATAACATCGATTTATCAACGATTGCGATCGTTTCGGCATCTGTTCTTCCTAGGTTAAGGGTTTATGCAAATTAATCAACTCTACTTATTGCCTCCTCAACTACGATTTTTATATACGAATAAGCATTTTATTTTATCAGGAAGGTACCTACGCTATTGAATCCAATTAGCAAATGGCTGTAGATTGGTTCAGCGTGTAGGTAAATTATCAACATTTAATTGTTTTAAGTCCTGAGGCAACGGTTCCTAGTTTATTCTAAATAAAAAACGGGTTAGATTGCTTAGATTATTGAGCCCAATAATTATCGAAACAGTTGTGAAACACAAACCCGGTATCAGTATTATTGTGAAGCCTATATTATTAATCATTAAACCTTTATGGCATGACTAGTAAACCGAATTGTCATATATGTTACAATAGCAATGTTGTTAATATAACAGTGCAATTAGGATATGTGTTAATATTTACACACACAAGACATAAATCTCGAATGTTCGAGATAATGGACACTACATGGTAAACATTTACACATATACAAGAACGGTCGAAGTGGTGGATTTGAGTGATAACCCTAGCCTAGGGTTATGCATTATCGGGCGCGGGGGTGGTGGTTAGTGAGTAATCGGCGTGGCTGATGCGGCGTGGGCGCGCTATCAGCGAGGCAGCGATTTGTGCGGGCGCCGCTCGCCGGTGCCGACGTGTTTATGACGACCGCCGCCCGCCCTCACACGGCCTTATTGTTTTAACTGCCTCCAACAAATTTACGAGTCTGGCTTACGTCCTGCTGTGAACAATACGCCTTCTGAACTGTCACTCAAAACGCTTCTGGCATGTATTTGAATTGTTTGCCATTTTAGGGAATAAGGCTAGGAAGCACGTAGAGTATTTAACTAAAATAATTCAAAATGTCAAAGCAACTTATTATGATAATTAATCCCACGAAAGCAAACAATATTCCATACTTATAATAGCTAAGATACGACGAGCGATAAACTATCAAGGTAATTGTTAATTTCTTTACTTTTTTGTGGGCTGCACTTGATAGGCTTCTTATCGATGAAAGTTGCGACATGAGACACCGACACCGCGTTAACGTAAATGTTAATAGTTATTAACTTAACCGTAGACTGTGTAAAATGTAATATATGCTATGGAACGTAAAGCACAACAAAGATTCATCTCGCTCATTTCGGCCATTGATCACCCATCGGCAGTTATGCATCATGAGCTTAATTAAACACTCAATTACGCATCACAATTAGTAGCGTAATTAATGTCTTTTTTATATCTAAGGTAAAACAAAACCTCAATGTGTGCTGTGAAATCCTTCGTTTTGATCTTAAGCTTGCTATAGATAGGTGCTTAGGTATGCGAATCCCTGTCAAAAGGAGTATCCCATGGAAGCAAAGACGCTCGGATGCGTTGGACACGCGATACAAGAAGGCATGTAGTTGTAGGTAATCTGATACGGCATTGTGCGGGTGCGCGGTGCGTTGCGAGCCCCTCACCCTTGCCCCCGGGGCCCAGGCCCCGCACACCCTCCGCTTTCACACGCCCGCGCACAGGTGTCCGGTGTCGCCCTTGACGCTGCCCCCGACTCCAAGACCATATAATTCCTGATGCATTTGTATTCAATATCGGCCATTTAAATAAGCGTTCCTAATAATCCTATAAATTTTAGAGTTAATTGTATCTATATATTTACATAGAGTTTGTTTTTACTGGGTATACAGTGACTTAAGTGCCAATTTTCCTTTTTATTCTCTTGTCAATTATTAAGGAGGACATGACAACAAATGGCTATTTTGAGAAAAGCCAAAAGTATGTTCCGAACGCTATAATTATGGCACAATAATGGTAAATATACTTATATTGATATACACATTTTCGTCTTCCAATATTACAATGGTAACACCATTTCGATACCACCAATGTTGAATTTTAAATATTCTGATTTTATACATTATATCATGGTGTATAATAACGCCAACTAAGTAAAAAACAAAACTTAAGTAACATCGAGATAAGCTAAAAAACCTTGACATTAAACTTGGCCCGGCGCGCGAATTAATGGCTTCCATGTTTTTATTTTCCTTGAGATTTAATTTATGGGCACTGCTTGTGACCACGGCTTCACTGATTACTAATGCCATAGGCACACCTAAGTAATGTTAGAATGTGTAAAGTGTCATATATATCACCGATGTTTACTTGCAATTAATTCCGTCGATGACGCTCGGCGCCATTCAACGCAGCGGCCCCCGATACTTCAATTGGGCCGATTAACATAAGTTTTCTAGCTTCTTTCAACTTAACAACATTACAGTACAGAGGGGGATGTATAGAGTAGGATGATTTTAATTTAAATCGAAATGGTTTTGGATCAGGTACTTATCCTCTTAGCTATAATTATCTGCCGTATACGTATTTTATGGTTTTTGTACGAATCCTCAAGGCACGTGAAAATGGCCAGCGTTTTATGAATTTGCACAACATAAAGGTAAAACTACGGTAGTTAGTTTGTACGGGTGTGGCGAGGGGAGAAGTAAACAGCCGCGCGGTGCGCAGCGGCAACGCAGGCGCCGGCAGCATCACGCAATTAACATGCTAATGAACGCGCCGCGCGATATCATCGCGGTACTTATGTGTCCGCCAGACTATATTGTATAATTTCTTATGTCTCTTCTTTTGGCGTTAGACAACCCAACGTGCATATATTAACCATAACTGAAGCCATGTTTATATTGTGTCAATAAAATGCCTCAGTGCAATATGCGATTTGAATTTTGTTATGTTATTAGCTATGTTCAACTGGTTAGGTATATGTAGGTACCCCAAGCATCGCGAGACACAAGAAGTTAGAAGTCTATTAGCCATGAATGGAGAAATTAAAGGAGGACGCTTATTTTTAATTAACTTATTTCACTATTTAATCCGAAGGTTTATACAAACGTTTCTTAATAATGTTTACGATTTCCTGTTACTCATACTAAAAGTTCAAAGTAGCAGGAAAGCCCATCGCATCAGATATCTTTATTGCTTAGATCGTTTTATTCAACCTCACCTCGTGGAAATGTTACATTGAGTTTCATATCTTTAATCTGGTTGTAGCTGTGGAATGCGTCATTATTACTAGGTTTACAGCGGAGGTAATATGAACCTGGCAGCAATAAGCAAGCGGTCAGTGATACTTAAGCGGCGGCGCCAGAGGACTATGAATAAGTATATTTTTAGCCGGGACGATTGATAGGTTCGCAGAGTGTGGGCCGTGAAAGACGTAGGTACGCGTTATATATGCAAATGTCCTAACGAGATAGTAACCGCGGGAGCGGGGCGCGGGCGCGGCCAGCCGGCAGCGCGGTAATTAGGCCCTGCTGGCCACGCGAGAGCCACCGCCGACCCTCACGCAACTACCGCCGCATATTTCTGTGTCGCCTCAAGCACGACTGTTTTTCTGCAGGTAATGCCGTGTCTCCGATTCTTGTAGGCGCTACTGTCCGATCTGCGCTCTCGCAAAAACAAAGAGTCATTGTTTTCAAAATTATTATTTTAATGGGCACGTAATCACTCTCACTCACGCGATGTAGCGTTTAATGTGCAGAGGAAGTCGGAAAATGACTTACCGGCGTCTAGTATCCTTTGTTTCACTGAATGTTGTCTCCCGTGCCAAAATTGCCATGCTTTGATTTCATCTTCCGGAGATTTTTCTTCCCTAAACATCAGCATAACCACGCTCTAGAACAAAGAAACAAAATTTACATATAAGTATATAGGAACATATCAATGTCAAATTTATACATCATTAAATCTGGACTTAGTTCTAAAGAAATTGAAAAAAAAAAGTTAATTCAGGTATACGAGTATAAAGAACCCAGTACATCAATTGATACAGAGGGTGGTCATTAGACACACCTGACGCCAAGAAGCTATGCTTTTGCGTAATTTATAGCAGTTTTAATGGCGAAAGTGCCCACTGCCGCAACGGAGCGCCTAGAGCATTTCGCGAATACGCAAAATGCGATTACAGACGCGCATTCCTGAGCTATTACGTTAAACGAGTGCGATTACGTCGTTGCGACGGGCATCTTAATTTCATACGCATTTAAATCTCCTTTGAAAAAGGCACGTGAAACCTTTGGACCGTTTCCGTTCAGATGAAAAAGCGAAATATGCTGTTAAGAGATTTCTACAGACGAGTTAGAAAATAAAGTGAAAAAGAGTGGCTTGCACGAGGCGTGGTGCCAGACGTGGCCTTATAGGGCTAACGATGAGAAAGCACCTCCGATCGTCGCCTCTGATTGATGGCTCGGTGCGACTGCAACGCTCGCCAATGTCTTAGCCGCGCCCTTTTTGTCCGACTGTACTGAAACGATGCATGACGCTGCCGTGACAATGTAATTGGTAGGAAATAGGGAATATGCATGAATGCGGAATGTACAGTCAGCAGCAGAAGTAGCTATACAAACCAGGTGCTCAGAAAGAGGTGTACGTTTCAATTGTCAATAAAGATATTGACAGCTAGGCTAGGCCACGGGTAAGTACCCGTGGGCTGTCAGCGCGTTACAAAATATGTCAGAGGTCAGTATTCAAAAAATTCTACACATATTACGAATTATTAACACCTTAGCTATCGGAAAACCACTCATATCTAAGCAGTCAAAATGTCAATAATATCTGAACATACGGGAGGAAAAGTTTACAGGCTTAGTATTAAGTAATGTTGAATATTGATTATAAAATGCAACAGAGGAAAATGCGCATTTATTAGGAAATCTAAAATTTATCTACTTATCCCCGTTCTTTAATTTCTATAACCGTTCTTTAAGGGAGAGGATGTATATAGGGTCGCTAGGCCAGTTACGCGGCCTGTGTCAGTTTGCGGCCTTCTGAAGAACGAAGTTATTTCAATTAAAGATATTTACATTTTTACACGCCTTAAATAAATAGTGAGTCGTATGCGTTTTAATTAGTAGCTATTGAATGGAAATATATTAAAAAGGCAAGAAAATATCCTTTCAGTTCATCAACTCATCCAAGTGGCCGCAAACAAGCGCATCAAATTAAGAGGTCGTAAACCCACCTACCAACCCTACCTACCCGATTAAATTATCCAAACTAACATTCTACTTATTTATTTCAAGAAGGAATGAATGAATAATTAACGCATACTAAATTTATTAATGCATTGACTGTCAGCATTTTGTTACGAATTTTCACCTGTTATCGTCTGATAGAGATGGGAATAAGGTAATCGTCCTTATAGACGACATCTTAGTGCCCAATAGATGATACCTAAGTCTTCATGATATAAGACTGAAAGTGCCATGTATTGGATGTAGTAGCGTCAGTGTCGAGCACAGGGACGTTTACCTCTAGTCACTTTAATAGCTCTGAAAATATATTACAGTACAATTTTAAACAGGCATGATGTATTTATAACGCTGATCTCATAACTATGTATCAACAAATGCAATAATTAGCATATAATTAATATCAAATAAATAATTAGTAGTCTGTAAAAAATGCAAAATATTGTATCCATATAGAGCCATTTAAATATATATTCAGTAGCTGCTGCAAAATATCTATCCAAATTGTAATCTGGAAAAAGCTACTTTATGTTCTTGTTATGTGGAACAATCTTGAATAAAATGATCACGAAAAAAGGGCACACTTGTCATTGCATAGCTTTGTCTCACATTTGCGGTCTACACGTCATGGAACAGTATTGTAGAATCCGGCTGCAGAATGCTCGTTAGACCTATAAATTCGGTTTTCAAAATAGTCTGCATTTGTCAGATTAGTAATCAATAATAAATAAAAACCACTTACTTTTTAGTCATAAATATGAAATGAAAGTTTGCTTCTAAACAAGAAGTTTTATGTTGTTTGTAATTTACTTGATGATGGTATAATATTGCAACTCTTGCAAGGTTTAAGATTTTCTTGCAACTTGCAACAAAACCGATGTTTGACAGCTAAACATGGCATCACACTCGCACTCGCACGCGCTTACCGCATAGCATGTGTTTTTTGTTCCTAGCGCGATAGGGTATCTGGACACCACGGAGGTGGAGGAGGAACAGGCCTGACATTATATTTCTATAAGACGATAAATCATGGAAATTTTAATAACCAATTTTCGCAGTTTGACAGTCATTCAAAAACCGAAATGACAAGGACAGCAAACATATCTTTGTCATTCCATCAGAAGTTTAAGTCATTACTAAAAATCTTACTGTGGTACCCCTGCTGTTCAGGTGAACACTTATTTTACATATACGCACTGCTAATCACACACAGGTGTGTGTGATTAGCAGTGCGTATATGTAAAATAAGCACCAGTTGAAAACGAAAAAAATGTAAACAAATATGGCTGACTATCAATTGCATTTGTTATATATTAACATTCATCGACTAAAAATATCCTTCCAAATATATAAATATTTAGGTATTATTAATTCTTCTATTAATTTTTACCCAATCATAGACAACATTTATTCAAGCAATTTGTGGTTTATTTAGCTATCGAAGTCTGTGCTAAATAGCCTCTAGGCTTCCCTAAAATAGTAGGTAATAGAGAAGAAAAGTCAATGCGCGATTAAATTTCAAATTATTTGAATAAAATACATTCTGTTTAAAATTATCGAAGAGATATTTATTTTCAAATACTTCCGCTGTCACTGGATGCACTATCCCCTTCCGAAGTGTCATCATCAGTGACTGTGATAATGAAAGGCTTTGTGATAGCCGCATTATCTGTGACGGTGTCGGAAATCCCGACTATTTTTTTCATTTTTTCCTCCTCTTTTATGACGTGCCTCACACAGTTTGCCCATTTTTCAGCACCGACTTTGGCTAAACCTTCTTGAAGCAAACTTTTGATCTCCGCCATTTTGAAAGTTTTATTATTCCTGCCCACATACGACTTCACTTGTGCCCAAATTAGCTCTACAGGGTTAAGTTTGCAGTGGTAAGGTGGAAGGCGGAACATAATTATACCCTTCGACTTAGCCAATTCGTCAACAAATTTGGTCTTATACTTTTCTGTGTCGAACTTTGCAACCAAATTCGCTGTGACCTCTTTTGCTTCGAATGGGATATTATTCCTTCCTAACCACGCCTGAATTGCTTCTTTCCGCCAGGACATATTAGGCACTCGTTACAAGTGCCGCTAATGGTATGGAGCGTTGTCCATGACCACTACCGACCCAGGCTCAACTTTTTGTAAAATTCCTTCAAACCTGTAATTAAAAGGAATACAGTTTCAAAAAAAAGTGCTGAGCTGCAAGTTTTCTCAAATACAATTTCAAATTATTAAATTAAAAAGATCCCGTCTCTAAATCGAATCGATAACAAAATAACACTGTTCATGTCCCATCACTACCAATTGAAGTTTTTTCATAGACAATACAGATTTTGACGAGTAAAAAATCTCGCCTAGCCTTTGACACATATCGTAAAACACGTACGTAGATTTCTTTTAACTTTAATACTAATAAATATCAGATATTTTTACTAAAAATGTATGTGAACTCAAGGTTTAAGGTTTTATGTTGGTGATAAGATCAAGATTGTGTTCTGAAAGTGCGCGATTACGAAATGATGCAGGTTTGTAGGTTTGTTTACATTTTTTTCGTTTTCAACTAGTGCTTACTATAGACGTCAGTGATGCTTAGTTATGACTGACATTCTAATTGTTATTAATTTTTCGATTAAAACAGGGTGTAAGTATTAATGAAACGAGCTGTTAAGACATTTGTGACGTACTGAAAGCATATGTCTAAATGCTAACTTAGCTGTCAATACATTTATGACGATTTAAACGTAAACGTCTTTGTGAACACCTCGCCCGCGTATATATATATCTGCTGCTGACTGTATCACAAAAAAGTAAATTAATAAATATGATCATAATCTAAAAACTATATATAACACGTACTTGAAAGTTTCGAAAAACTCTGTCAGTATTTTTTTTATTGACCAATTTCAATAAACAATTAACTGTATGACATGTACAAAAACAGCAAATTACTCGTTTTTTACATGTTTAAAAAAGTAACTAATAACACGTTCGGATTTCAAATATTCTTTGTACTCTCGTAGATAAAATGCAGTTTTGTATTATGTTTTTAAAGAAATAAAAAGGGCTTCCAAAGCCAGTGAGGTGAAAATGCCGCCCATTATTCATCACAAGAACCCGGCTTACAAGACAGACTATCGATATATATAGAGTGAGAACGTTTTCCTTGTCAACGTCTTCATGACAAGGACATGAGATTGGATTTCACCTTATCCCTGGAAAATGGTTTTTCCCTTTAACTGAAGTAAATTAAATATGAAACTGTTTTTAACCGACTTCAAAAAAAGGAGGAGGTTCTCAATTCGGTTGTATGTTCTTTTTTTTAAGAACTCCGTCGTTTATGATTCGATTTGGGTTTTTTTTCTTTATTTGAAAGCATATGCTTCAAGGTTGCTCCCATTGTTACCAGAATCTAGTTTTGGTGATGGGATTCATGAGGAATTGAGGGAACTCCTCAAAAATTCAAGGAAAACATAGTGGTTTCAAATCGACTCCAAAAAAACTGCTAATATGAGATTACGCTTCTTATTGTACAATGTAGACGTACCTATTTAAATTTTTATAGTCGGTGCCATTTCGTCAAATTTAGACAATTTCTTTGTATGGCACCGACTTCAAAAATTACAATAGGTACGTCTACATTGTTCAATAAGAAGCGTAAAATCTCTTATTAGAATTAAGGCAATTATTTTTTACTTTCCAGTTTTTTTTTGGTGTCGGTTTAATTTTTTTACTAAAGTTATTATTTTAAATTTCATGCTTATTAAACTCGATCATTTAATAAAATCTGTTTATAATAACAGTTATTGTTACAAGACACAAGGAAGGGGCATTATAATAAATACTGAATATAACTGATCAGGTAATCCAGGCAAAATCCGAGATGGAGTTAAAGACCGAGAGAACCGAACATAGTGTGAATACATTTTTCGAAATGAAACCTTAAGGAGTATACACACAGCCCACAAACAAGAATAACAATAAAATGACTAGTGCGTGTTTACCTCTTTAGGTACTTCGTGGTGAATCAGTATAAAGAACATATGTTGGATTATTTTCGATCAGTCTTCGAATAGAAATGGCAAACAGAAGATTCTTATTTGTCACTTAAAGATGGCACTTTAAGGTCCTACAAATGATTTTATATAATGGATCACTAATGAATCACAAAAACCCAGTAGTATTCAAACCCCATATAAATAAAATATGAAACTAAGTTTTTTTTTAAACCTTAGTGTATTGAAAAGGCTACACAAATACACAGATATATTAGGAGTACGGAGAAGTAGTTGCCTACGCTACGGTGGCGTCGTTGATCGGGTCGCCACCTTCCCTAACAGATGGTCGAGGGAGGCGATGGCTGAGATACGCGTCATACTCGTGATCGGGTGCTGTTTGTGGAGTCCGGTCTGTTCATGCTTGCTAGGACATAGTGGCTACGTTAATACTAGTGTTTTTTATAGGGGATTGACGAGAGACATCATCCTATTGTGGATTCGTTTTTATTATCAGTGACTTAGAGACCATATACATCTCTAACAATATTAAATTAATTTTAATTTTGACGCTCAGAGACCATGTACATCTCTGGGATATTATATTAATTTCATTATACTCCTTGTTTAATCTTGAGACCTTATACATCTCTAACTTTACTGATGTTGTAATATTTGTAATAGATAACTTTGCAAGTTTATCTTCACTGTATGACATTATTTTTTTTATAATTGTAAACTCGAAATTATTATTCCTTCTTGAACTGTAAATTAATATTTGGACATGAAAAATGTATTACTTATTATAGTCAGACTTTCTTAAATTGTAAATTAATATTTTGACATGTAAAAGTGCCCTTGTGGCCTATTTGCAGAATAAATATTTGATTTTGATTTTGATTTTTGAGTATTATTCGCTTTCACATTGAGTATCAAATATCACCATACTGTTGGTGACTTTATTAATTTTACCTTCACCTCTTTTTTGGCGCGGCTATATTAGATTATCCGAAATCCATTGCAGGGTATCAGTTGGACCAATTTTGTACGCAAGTATTTAATGTAGACACTGAAAATATCAATGAATTTACGAGTAATTTATGTCAGCGAATAGCCGTGTATGTACGAGTATCTATAAGCGGGACACAGGCTTTCTCCGGAGATCGAACGGCGTATATATACTCACCGGCTCCGTGCATACTAATGGATAGCCCATGTATAAAATTGTAACGGTGCACGGCCTCTAACCGTCACTGTTCATAAATAAACTTTACAGCTTCATTAGAATTCTCCAAAATAGCCTGTATTTCACCAAATCTATAATACATGCTTAACTGTAAACATCAAATAGGTATACGACTGATAATCATATTCAAAACGCAGATTATTGCTATTAAGCGGTACTTTAAATTATTGTGCATATATTTTTAGTCGACCGTATTTCTTCATCGTTTGTTTGTAATTGGTTCAACATTTTGTTTATTATATTAGAACTAATGATTAATAAAGTCTTACTAACTAATTTAAGCTCTAGTGCAATGGTTTACGTAAGTAAGTGCCTATTTTGAAATTGCAATTGATACGAAACATTGTTTGCTGGCTATTGTTGCTTGACAAAGATACATTGAGCTACGCAGGTAATTACTGGGTACCTAACTACAACTATCTTAAATATTCCAATTACGCAATTTATCAAAGACAAGTTTTACTTCGATTACATTTACAAGTTCAACTCGCTTTAAGTTATTACCTTATGCACCTTAGTGCAATCTTTTATAATGACGTAAGGTAAAAACGTTATTAAATAAAAGAAACTCAGGCTACAATCGAAAACAAATGAAGATCAATGCGATTAATTTTTAAAGTGCACCATTTAATCCTTCGTGAGTATTGAAATTGGTTGCAACAAGAGCGTGGGCGACGCAAACAGCCCACATTCGGCACGCCGTTAATTGGATTTTTAATCCATATTGACATATGTTAAATACGCCGATACTAAGGTATACAAATAGAAATCATAACTAACTAACCTAGCGTTTGATCGGACTGATATAGTTTTGACGTATTCATTTATTCATCAGAAGAAAATCATCTGATATAATATAACGTCGAAGACTGGCTTTTTCAGAACAGTAATCGGTTCTGGGTTACAGATGGAAAACTACCAATTTACCAAAAAATTGTTTATGTTGTTAACTGCCTAATATTGCGGTAAGGTGAATGGATTTATTAATATGTTAAACCAGTTAAATCGTGATATTGTTCAGAGTCTATGTAAAATCTTCCCTAAGCAACCAAAAATAAGAGCACATTCAGAACCGTGATCTTTCTCTTCTGCTAATTAATGAACCTTTAATTTACGCAGTCTACTGAGCTTGTGCACCTCGCAATTAACCAGACCCAAATTGAGCTTATTAACTTTTTAGTAGCGTCGTTCGTTCGTCGGCGCATGTTTCATAAGAGTACAGTTTTGGTTTCTCGGACCAGTTAGCTCAACTTTTCGGACCGTCAATTAATTAATCGAGTGTATCGACATTCGACCCGATTTCAGGAGCTCGGTTGACAATCGGTGTTATCTGATTAAGCACGCTTTCTCTCGCAAGCGCGCCGTCGCCTTGTGACTAGTGTCACACACGCACGGTGACTGCTGCCCATGTGTAGCTCGCCGATTACCTACTGACAGCCACTCTACTTTAATTTCATCACTCCATTTGAATAAAACAAGCATTTGCATATATTTCAGGTATGGTATTGCGTAAGGTTAAGAAGTGACGATCGGTATCTTTTTGTTCACGTGTGTCAGATAGTGAACGGTCATCAATCTAGCCCAGTCATCTTAAATTGACCTAAAATATATAGTTTGCAATACATTACCCATTTGAGATGTTAAATGTTTGAAAATTTCCTAACCATTATTTATTACTCTATAATTTAAATATGTCGATTAGCAAAATGTGTTAAGTATTTATACACTATACAAGTATACATATAAGTTTATACAGTAATATAATTGTAGTTAACAGAACCTAAAAAATATCTATATATATGCCCATTAATAATATATATGTCAAAATAATAGCGCGCGATCACATTACAATATCACTGAAATCACATTCTTCTCCGTAAAGGCCGTAAGATGCATGTAGGTTTTGTATAGGTACGATCCGTGATAAATTGGCTAATTAGAGCCGAGAGCCTCGCATGTACACACTTTATTCCTATATCAAAGCTCATTTCTCACAGTTGTAGAGAATGTGCCGCTCAATAAAGCCTCTGTCGTTTTTGTTTATGGAAGCAGTGATTCAGTGCGGTAGTAATGTGTCAACAAAACAATTACAGTTTCTGATTTTATCTCTTGGTGTTACGCTTTTGTGCGTCTTCGGAGAAATAGTGCGTGACACCATGTATAGCGGAACGGTGTTGGGTAGGTAATCGCATCATCTGTTCGTAAGCGAACAATGCATGCAAGCGTTATGCAATGGGTAAAGACGCACGCGGCGCGAGCGGTGCAGCCGGAGCTCGGTGCAGCGGCGCCGACGCCGGTCCGTCCTCGTCCGTTTGCGGCCTTCCTCGTTACCGGCAGGGCGCCGCGCCCATCCATCACATCCTATCTACTTTATGACAATTATTTATGTTCCCTGCATAGCAAAACTATTTCGCTTACCGTTGAGCTTTATCGATAGTGCAAAAGTAATGTCCTGCCGTCTAGATACTCTATATCTGATACGGTTACGTCTGTTTGTTAAGTGCGCTAGTTGTTTGTGCCAGTTGTTTTAACGCCTAGGTTATTTGCTGCGAATGTTCTCTGTAGTGAATGTTGGTTTCGACATAAATTCTGAGCGGAACTGTGGGTGTAACTGCTGTGGCTGCTTGCGATCTACGTGATGGTATTTATTACACCTCAAATGTAATATAACACTGATCATTTTTGTATCGTAAACAATGGTTTTCATCAATGGGAAGATTTTAGAATTTTAACCTTCGCTTGAGTTGAATATTATCTATAATCCGAGCATACGTTTCTTCGTTCTTAGATACACAAGTCGAGAATAGCATGCATTTTAAAATGTGCATTAAGTTATTAAAGACTGCTTGCATGATATTACGTGGTTCGCGGCGGGCGATGGGAGGGCAAGGCGCCGCAGGCGCGCGGAAGATTGCTAGAGATGTGCAGCTTCCGCTCGCGGACAAATTGCCTGCGTCGGCACATCCGGCGAACCAAGCGCTGCTAATTAAATATCAACTACCAACTAAATTATAATTTCCAATACCTACTTCAGTCTGGTAGTACCTAAATTAAAAGAGCTAACTCAGATGTTATTACGACAGCATAATTACCTACACAGCGCACGGGATATTGTATCAATCGTACTTATATTGGTAATAATCTTTATCAAGCGCAATCATATTTGATTGTGTTACCCAGTGGCCGGTAAATCTCGATTAAATCGAAGCAATTCCCGCGATCCGTCCAACCAGCGTCGGATTAACATCCGAAGTCGCGTCGTAACACTAATCTGCTTAAATGTCGAAAGGAAATGTCAGATTGTAAAGTGCAGGCCCTGGACGAGCGTGATGCGGCTTAAGAGTGGGCCTCCCGCTTAGAGCGCTGCTCGCTGTCACGCGCGCTTCACTCACACTCCTCGCTACCTCTTTAATGTCCTCTTGGAATAATAGAAAGGTATAAGTGACAAAGCTTTTGCAGGCCTAAACATTAAGCTTTTTCTTAAAACTTGCACTTTGAATGTGATACCTCTTATGTTTTCATACTTTAATTTCAAGTGAAACAAAGCGCCGACGACCATATAATATATATAAGTACTACCTATAGTACCTACCCTACAGGAGCCGATCTAACAAGGTTAAAACTCGTCTTCTAGGAAGAGTACTACTACCTGATATGTAAGCTGCGGTTAAATAAAAAGTTTGTACTATACGCGAAGTACGATACTAAGTATTAAGAGATGCGATAGATAATATTTATATAAAACTATTATGTAAATGAACTATTAGCGAAACATTAATCCATTGTTTTAAGTCACAAATCATGTAATGATTGCACAATGGCTCTTAAAACTAGCATTGCGTTTGATTAGGACGCGTGTCGGTGCGCTGTCGCAGAGCCGCGATGCTATCGCGATTGACGCTAAATACGCGCCCGCCGCGACGCGATATCGACTCGAGCAATGACGGACTTCGACTTACGTAACGCCATTTGCGTCCAACTTTGCTGTCACCTAAGTTGAGGAATTAAGGTTAAGACGAGTGAAAGTTGATCTATAAAAAACAAATATAATTACGATTCTATATCGAAAGGACCCGGTGTGATTGATAATGTGAAAATATTTGGCCGGATGACTATCGACCGATCATGTGCAGTTACGCAGTTTCAGCCGTTACGTGGCGCAGTATTATCGAATCCCACGTAATATTTCGAAAGCATAATGACTATCGTGTATTACGCGAACCTGAAACCGAACGTGGAAAGTTCACGCTCGGCGAAGCGGGACCCGCGCGCGTAGACGCGGCTACGACACCTAGCCTCCTTATTACAGCATGTTCCACCAGCTACGATATCTCACGGTGCACTCATACATCCTACATATTTCTTCATGACATTTGCTAAAATTATCGAGTTATCCGTGACTGTAACGTACATTTACGCCGAATTCGATAAAACGTATTAAGCATTGCAAAACGTTTTTGGGTGAAAATCCCAGCGCGATTTTTGCGTGGCGAAGGTGATAATTGCTCTGAGGACTTTTTATATTTTAATGCTTTATTTTTTAAATGAAACCTATTCCATTTCTTCACCTTGGACCATAATGAAAATTACTTAAAACTTATTGACTTAACCATAATATCAACTGCAGAAAATCTAATTACGGTGACGTATCCTGTACTAATTTTTGGTAACAAAACGCTGTCATACTAGGAAACTATCCACTCACTTCCAAAAAAATGGATCTCCCCAACTTGACCTAATATCGTTAGTGGTAATTTCATTACACCTACCAATGTTCGATATTTTTTCAGTCAACCTAATATTGAGATATAACATATAACTAGACTTGTAATACATAATTATTTGCTTGGCCTAATTTCATATCTCCTAGTCTTTTCTTATGCTAAACATCAAGTATGCAAATATATTAATAACTAATAATGATTCCTCCTAATGATTAATGTGCCTAATGATTACTATGTCTAATGAAAACTACACCTAATTTCATCACACCTAATACCTTGTTGGGTCTTTTGACTTGACCTACTACCTTTTGCCCTAATTGCTCATTAGACCTAATGCGAAGCGGGACTCCATTGACTCGCTGGCAGGTCAGAATTGCTCAACATCACAGTTGTTTTCCCCAGATAGGTTTGTTCTTTACCTTTTCCCTCAGAGCGGAAAGTAGGAGTCCCGCGAAGCGTTGCTCCGTCGACTCGCTGGCTGGTCAGAATTGCTCAACATTACTGTGGTTTTCCCAGATACACATTCTTCAGATGAACATTCGGGATACTGATATTAGGCTTAATGAATAGTTAGGCAAACTGAACATACAGGTTTGTGATTTTAGAGATATAGATAATAAGTTTTAGTCATTGTTAGGCTTCGTAATATTAGACCAATTAAAAGAATAGGTTTAATAAAATTAATATTACTGAGACTTCGCTTATGAGAAATTAGACAATATGAAAATTCGGGATAGATTAGGGCGTTAGCGTAGGTTATAATTTTAATCATGTCTAAAATGACGCACTGTTAACTAACACATTTCATTAGCTGGACTATCAAAATTAGCAAAAGAGTCAACAAATATAGCAAAATATTAGACATGTTGAATTTCACCCTTTACCATATCATAATTACAACTTGCATGTTCTCTGTTCTCAGCGTTGATAATGACTGCGAGACGCAAAAATCAGCGAACTAATGGTTCGATTTTTTTATATTAACGGTGCATGTATTCTTTGCCCCGCGGTAATAGCTTTTTTCGATCAAAAACAGATTCATGGGGAATTTTATTAAGCTAAGAAAACGAGCTGGTTAAGAAAAAGCAATGACATTAAAGGAACATAAATTACTTCTGAAATATGGAAACTCATAAAGGTCTTTTTATGTTTTAAAAGAAAGCTTAACGAAATGCAATAATACTTTTCACGCCTTGATCAACTTTTATTGCATCCGATTACGTTTTCTTATTGCATTACCATTAATTCGCGATATGTAAAACAAAATATTTAAAGCAGAACTATTTAATGTCACGGTAAGAACCTTAAAATCGATGATATTTAACTTATACCAACTAAAACTCCGCAGCATAATTTTATAATTAAACGTATCTAATGCGATGTATCTATTCGAAGTAGGTTCCTACCCAATTTATATAAAATGCCGTTGCTCATGTTTTCTGTCGTATAATTTCGCAATTTATAATCATTAGCGTGTTTCCGAAGCGACGTGGCCGACGAGCGCGCGGACGCAGCGCGCAGGGTGCGCGAGGGTGCAACTTAATTGAGTCATCTCGACAAGTGATTGATTACTGCACGACCGTGATTCGTAACACAACTCAAAAAAAAGAGAATGCAAATTAAATGTATTTTTTTTTATTTACATTGTTACGGAACCTTTTCATATGAAATTGCATAAGAAAATCATTACACCCGATCGCCCTCTGTGAGAAATATTTGAACTGTCTCAGATGACAGCCCTTCACTTGTCCGTAACGGCGATGTCGGCCGAAAGGTGCGCGCCCGCGTGCTCTGAATACGACCGTTATAATCCCTCATCGCGCATAATATGTGCAGTGTAAAAGGTATCATTAACGATTGCCTTAAAAAGGCAAACCGGGGCAATCATTAAACACGTAAAATATTGCAAAGAGAAAAGATTGTATTAATAAAACAAAAAGAGACGTGTCTCGTTACGCGAGTTTCCGTTGCTACGAAAGTGAACACAATGATGTCAGTTAGCGATAAAAGGCTAGTATAAAAAATGCTCTGAATGAGTGGGCGCGCATTGTCGACGCGGCTTAGTACCCGCGCCGGGAACACCTCGTACTCGATAAGCGGAACTATTACTCCAACTTACGGATAAATTGCATTTTAAATTACTTATTATTATTATCTATCTATTTACTACCTAATACTAAATAGATAGTTCAGTCTATAGACAATACTATTTTAGATGAATAAGAATTACAGGTCTATATTGTTTAAACTTCCCAGAAAAATCAATGATTAACGAGGTATAACAGTTTTGCATTTATGAATTCAGTTTAAATCTTGGGGTTACCTGCAACGTGCACATTCTACCCTTCAAGTGACTTGGAAATTCAAAAAAATTTATCTGTTTTGCTAGCACAATGATTAATTGCCACTGTGTACTTTGATCGATCGGACTTCTTTTAAATTTTTTGTTAATACCCTTTTTACCAAAGGAATATTTGCTCTGCTTAAGTATTTTTAGACAGCGTTTTAAAAACTAATTTGTTACATACATTAAAATGCGTGATATTTCATATAGCGTGCGAACGTTCGAGAGTGGATGCGAAATTGTGTCTGCCGTTTATTGGAACGTAGCAACGGTGTTTAATTAGGTGCAAAATGTTGCATTCGGCTTGGCGCGGGCGGGGCGGACAGCGCGCGATGGTATCAGCCGAAGCTCTGCCGAAACAAGGGCGGCGCTGACCGCCGTAATTACGATTCCGCCACGCACACCCCGCGCACCAAACTCTCCACTCTTTACTAAAATTTCTTAAATCTCCTAACCGCTTTTTGACACGCGAATCGTATTCAGATTGCGTGTGTGTTTCAAATTGTCAGCCACGGTATATAAGCAAATAATTGCATGTGTAGGTTAACGATTACTTGTAAAAGCATGAAAATGATTATTGTCGGTTTTTACGATTCCATACCTCTAAAGGAAAAAAACGGAAACCTTATAGGATCAATTTGTTGTCCGTCTGTTTGTTTTTATCTCGGGAACGCGAGGAGGTATCGAGTCGTAATTAAAACCATATACTCAGGTCTACAGTTCCTACATGTCAATACATACATTAAAATCGTAAACAGTGTGCCCCCCCCCCCCCTAATAATCCAACCTATGATGTTTAAAATTGAGGAGGTGTACATTAATTTTTGAGGTAATGCTGAAAAAAATCTTGCCCAAACAAAAGAACCGTGCGTTAGATGGGATCTTTTCTGATTCAATGTATTGGATACTTGTAGTAGTCGCTACGGAACCCTTCATTGTGCGTGGTCCGACACGCACTTGTCCAGTTTTTATTCATTAACATTAAATGGACATTAAACTTCCTGACATTAAACATTAAATAGAACAGTGATATCCGAAGTTCACAAAAACAGAGCATAATTTTAAATCGTATGTAATGTCTACCCTACATAACGAGGTTCTTAAGCACCTTAACGTACTTGTTTAATATCTAATTTATCTCGTAAAGTTCTGATATAAGTTGCTTAGAACGGACAGAACAAAAGAGACCACAACTCTTCAAGCCACTAAACCCCTTTAGGAATGTATCTTTTTTAAAATTGAAACAAAACAAAATGCTCGTTAAGGAAACACGATGTTTGCCGCATTGAAATTATTTTATCATATACAGTAAGGTTATTGTTTAAAGGGAGCGATATTATCCGAGCCAGCGGGCTCCTGGGGCGGTCATTGTGTTCCTATATGGCGAATGTCAAAAGCGTCGTCTTAATTATCGGGCGCGGCTTTACAATGCGGACTCGATTGCGGCGAGATAAGGCCTCTATAGCTACTATCTGAATCAGTATTGAATGCGATACGCCGCTCGCGGCCGCGCGCCCGTCGTGCCGCCCGCCTCACACTCGCTCCACTTACTGCCTTAATAATAACTTCAAACATATGTCGCATTGTATCTCTGATTATTCCGATCTAACTCTATTCAATACAGATAAAACATGTTTGACCGTGGAACGTACAAGAAAAAGGAAAGAAGACATAACTATTGAATACATGCTGTTAACTGCATTTCATAAACCCGCTCATAGGCACAAGTGAAACACAATCAACTCTGTAGACAAGTAATCTACTATTCACATATAACATTATTATCCGTTGGCAATTATTAAAGGTACCTACAATTTAAACAAGAGTAGGTACACTTACGCCGATAATCTAAACTAGGTCCCGATTGCCGGTATACCTGATTTTCTAGTTTTTCAAGAAGTAGTTTTTAAACTAATTTCATTGTTACAAAGATCTCGTGTTGGACTCTATTAAATGATATCATTTCCTGGGAAGTGTCAGAACAATAATGCGAGGGGATTTCCGATTTCCATGGTAAATGCGACGCGTGGATTTATCTTTTGTCTATTAAACGCTGATATTTTTCTCATGAGATAATGGGCAAACAGAGTCACGCAAATTACTTTTCCACTTTAGAGATTGTGTATAGATTTATTTTACTACGTTGGTTACAAGGCAAACAAAGAAAGAAACACATCATTATAACAAAACATATGAATAGTAATAGATACCTTACATAGAGTAGTGCGAAGGTATGCAAGTTGGTTTATAATTATTTTGTGGTTAGTCTGAGAAGGCGAATGCAGCGGCGAGCCGGTGCCCGGGTGCAAGCAGTGAAACTGACACGAGATGCGTGCGTGTATGTGGTCGCCGCTTCCTGTGCTACCGGGGACTCGACAGCTTTGTAAGATACCCAATCAACAAATCTTGATGAGATTTCTGTTTAGAAATCGCATTGTCTTCTTCCTTGATTTTGGAATCATTGTAACCAAATGTACATAGATAAGTCTATATCTAATAAAAACGCAACTGTCAAACATACCTACATGATGATATTATCATACAATATGTGTAATGATTAGTTTGGACCGACCTTCCCCATTAGCTAGCTATGTACCTACATGGGAACATCTAAGTGTCAATTTGTAATGACATTACTCTGGATTGATAGTGAGCTTTGCCTTTTACAAACTGACAAGTGACGCGCGATGTGTCAACGCTCGGCGTAGGCGCCCACGGCGTGGGCTACCCAATAAAATTATACGCATAGCACCCCGCTCGTAAATATCGATCAAACACCGATTACATTTCCGCACAGGAGCAATAATTTCGAACATTTTATTATTCCAAGCTATAATTATAAATTGAGATGTTCGTTGAGAGGCGGCGCGGTCCTATTTACGATTGCCTATGCTCTTAAACTGCGTCGGTGCAGCTTTCTAGGGTCCGCGGGCAAACATCCGGCCGGCCAATGGTTAACGCCGATAGCTTCGATTGATTTTAATAATAAAAAATCATCGAGTTGCAGCCACTATCGACGGTAACTACTATTCATGTTTATTCATAGAATGTATTTCAACCGCCTATCTACCAGTCAAGTGGATATAGCTTGGCTTGCAGTACACAAAGATTAATTTATGTAATTTATGTAAAATAAAATGTTCGAAACTCTGTAGGTGAAATAAAAATATAAATTGGTCGTTCAATATGGAGTTCAATATACAAGTTTATTGAGTAACCAACAATAGTGCAGCTGTCTCATAAACTTAAAAGCCTAGTGTACTCATCATCTCACACATTTTAT
Source organism: Epiblema foenella (assembly GCA_963556455.1). Classification (NCBI taxonomy): domain Eukaryota; kingdom Metazoa; phylum Arthropoda; class Insecta; order Lepidoptera; family Tortricidae; genus Epiblema; species Epiblema foenella. Next base: position 16,905,813 of record OY747102.1, read on the forward strand.
TCTTCGCTCGAATGATATCCGTATTCGGTAATTGCTCGACAAACATATAAGTTATCTATGTCCCACAGCTGATGCATTCTTATGTACCTAGACGAGAGGGGCAAGGCCAACAGCCCTGACGCAAAAGAGCTGGGGATTCGCATCTACCCGCATACAAATTTATTCGAAGAAATAACACGTTTCGTCGGTGTCGTCTCGATACTAGGATCTGAAAATGAGCACTAACCTTAACCGTCTGGTTCTTGAGGGGCTTGTCGGGGTCATGCACGTACTCCAGTGTGATGCCATAGAACTGGCCCTTGTTGATGTAGGTGATGCGGTCGTCTTCGCGCCGCTGCGAACTGCTGCTCGCCGTCTCCAGGTGGTACTTGAAACCATACGGCGAGAACCTTCACAAAACGATAATCATCATTAGACAATACCTAATCCTTTTAAGAATTACATAGATACGACACATACTTATTCAGTTCATAAGATGATTAGGTAGGTAGCTGTGGAATTTACTGAGTTGCATCAACAGTCTTTAAGATGTGTCATATGACCAATGAATATTTACAAAACAACATCTTAAAACAATGTTAATAATGAGAGTAGCCACTAGCCAACACATTACCACAAACTTGCCGGAGACTTAGATCTAGGCAGATAAAAACGTAAGTGAACAAGCGGTCTTAAGCGGTAAAGTTCACGCATATGTAAATAAAATGACAATGTACAGAGTCGGCTCTCAAAGCATTTAGAAAAAGTGCGATTTCTACTTTGAGATGCTTATCTGCAAATACACGTTCTTGACAATAATTTCCATGAAGTGAGCAATAAAAGTGTGCAAAAAGTGGTAATCTTAATTGTACCGCTATAGCAATGCTTGTCGGCCCCGCCGTTATATAAAGTCGCCGAGATCCAGTTCGCAGTGCGCAATGAAAAACGGTTTTCTCGCGATTTCCTGAGCTTAGGATCTACGGAAGGAAAACCCCGCTAATCGGTAATTTAGTTGATCGCGTGTCGCGACTCGTTAGCAGGCGCGCGCGCCGCACGGCGGCCGCCCGGCGCACGCCGCGCCGTTGTCGCCGCACCGATCTACGCCTACGACGCCGAGGTGTCACACCAAATGACACTAGGAAACGTCATTATCAGCCTACATTATTACAGTTCTCGTACTAAACAATGCAATGAGATAAACGCAATAAATAATTATGAAAGATTTAATCCGGAATGTCGGCCCGCCAGTTTACATCGATTCCGTTCTTGACTTGCGGTTGCACCATTAAAGCTTATTGGAAACAATTTGGTAAACAGGCCCGCTGATGTTTGCGATTTAAACCGAGCACGGCCAGATAAAGGCCGTGTAATGCAAACGCGGGCCGACAGTGACGGATCGGTCGCGGCGCTCGCCTATCTGATGCTCTCTAAGTGATTCCAAGCGCAATTTCCATTTGCGACGTTGCTCTCTATTGTCATTTTGACTATCCTTATCCTTTATACTCTTGAGGGCTGGTTTTACTTGGGCTTCACAACTAATGAACTAAAGCTTTATCTAACTGTTAGACTCAACGAATGTTATAAAACATTTTTATTTTGTTTATTTGAATAAAATATATTCTACGAATTTAGATACCATCAATATGACAAGTAGATATATATTCATAACAGAAATCGTTAGCGAGTGTCAAGTGAAACTGAAGAGGTAAGTGTATCTCATATCGAGTAATAAATAACACATAAAACACATTGTTTTCCAATGAGCTTCATTACAAATTTCAGCGACGCAGTAGCCGAAAAAAGACACTTCCTGCGTGAAGACGAAGACCGTTCATGAATAAATCAATCGGTGAGGCGCGGAAATTGATGAGTGCACAAAAAGCCTCAGAACTTCGCGGCAACAAAGTGCTCGCAATAAAAACGCATGCCGAGATAAGAGCCCGGGCGTCCCGCGGAGGGCTCCCGGCCCAAATCAGATGCGCATAATCCGCGCGGCCTTATACAGCGTCCCTCGACTCCGCACCGCACGACTACCGCGCTCATACTTATTTCTACTACACCAACTCCACATGTGGTGTACACAAAACCTTTTTCTGTTGAACGAAAACCAAGTAATTAATTACGTAGTAGTTGTAATTAAAACAACGTGACACTAGCAAATACCGCTATTTCCGAAAGTGCATTTGCTGCAAGAAGATGTCTCCTCATTCGCGGATGGAAATTGAAGCACCATTGTGTGCCCGAGACGAATGCTTTGACTTATACAATACCTTGAATGCCTACGTACATCAGGTTTTATTTCATTGAAATTTATATTGTTTGTTTTATACTTCCAACTGCAGCAGATATTGTTTGTGTTACGTAGAATATTACGGCTACTTAAAGTCGTTATGCACTTTATGGTACGATCATTAAGTTGCGAGTAGAGAAGATAGTTTTCGTAAAGAAGCTGGGAAGAAGTATGTTATTGAAAGGATATCGACGGAGGTCACTTTGGCACTCCTATTTACCTCTGCTAGAAAATTAAAAGATGTTATCTGATAATACTAGGGTTGTACACGCATGATAGCATTTGAGCAGGGCGCGGGCGCAGCGGCGGGCAGCGGTTAATGAGAACGCTTAGGCGGCGTAATAGCAGCGTACTGATTGCCGGGTGCAGTCCTCGCCGGCACACGCACCGTCACAACACCATCATGGTGATGCTCCACAATTATTAACTAACTAGGGATTTGCCAATCATGTAGTATAAGGATAACATATAGTTTTAACGGATTTCCATAGAAATTTAGATCCTACAATAAATACTTAACTAGAAAGAAAGAACACAACATGTTTCTAAACTAAACAGCTATCAACCCTAGTAGGTGGTCAAATGTAATTTACTAAACTGCTGCCGGATAGAGTTATGTTCTTTAACATTCTAAACGCATACGCTAGTAATAATGTTGATTAGATCAACTACTTCCTATATTATATGCTTGAACACGTAAACGCCATTAGCGGTAATTCATAAACTGAATCAATTTTTCGTGAAAGCGCTGCCTTGTTCAAAAAATATCGATATTATATTATTATAAAAGTGCAAGCTGACGGAGATCGCGATGCCAAACTGTCGACGCGATATCGCACTTCTTGCTTCACTAATGAACTGGTAAATTAAAATGCGATTTAAACAACGGAAATGTTATCATTACGCATATATCGTCATGACTTTAGAGTTTACTAATGAAATTTTCAGAAATCAACCTTTAATAAGAAAACTAACGGTATACAGAGTTTTAAGATCCAATTCCGTGATACGGCAAAGGAATGTAAATACCATTTTGAAGTCATAATCACATACGCACACATTAGTTGATTAAGTCACTGGCTTTTAAAAGCTCATTTCTGTGTTGAGCATTGGATGAGTAAATAAAGTGCCTGTTGCTGGGAGTACAGTTCGGCTATGTGAGTATCCGTCGAGTGGCTAACCGGCATGGTAAGTAATAGGCCAAACATTTGTGAGGGCGTTGAAATTACTCGGTAGATACGGGGCCGAGGGCTGATTATCGGTCGGGACCGAGCGGCGTATCGGTATCGAGGTAATTTAAGACGGTAGAAGCGACTACGTTATTTGGGCCAAATGCAAGCAAGTAATTACTATCCAGATAATAATGCTAATGCACTTATCGTGTCGCCGAGCGCTTCCGCCGCGGCGACGCCCGCGCCGCGCCATTGCAATGCCGATTTGTTCGAAGGGTGCCGAAAACGATGCGACTTTCAATACTTTCATCATAAATACGATATTACAACTGTTGTATTATGGTTACGTACCAAACTTAACTTATAAGAGTAAATACTTACGTTTCCTAGTCCGTTATCCACATATTCGGTTGCGTGAAACAAATTTAGTTCCATTATTCAACATCTACTTATAATGGTGCGTGTAGAATGCTAGTTAACAGCTACCTATAAGATGGTGCCACTACACCACGATCGGTTACATTTTTAATTTAGTGTCTATTAATATTCTATTTATAAATATTCAACAGCTAGTGAAAAAAAGTAAACTACTTAGGTATATAGATTTTAGTTAAAGTGCTAATAGGCTTTCTCGTTGCTATCTTCGTCCACGGCCGTTTAGATTGCCATTGACTATAGTATTTGTAGATAAGCTTACATAGGCATAGTTAAGTGTTAATCTAAGATCAGTGAACGTCAAAAGAAAACTGTTCCAGCGTTACTTAGCCTTTTAAGAGTAATTTAATTATGGCTTGATAAAATGCAAACCAAATAGGTGCAGCAAGTCATTCGCTGTAATGCGCTGCAGGACAGGCATCTCGTGCATTCTTGCATATAATGTACATAAATATCGAAGGCGAAGGCAATATTTTTGATGTAATCTGTCGGTTATTTAATGTTTTATTATAGCTATTGGTAAGCTCTAATCTACGCTTAAACAACTAATGTAATTATAGGATAAACACAAATTTTCCGAGTTGTCAGATGTAATTAATATTTAATAAAAAAACACCAATTTACGCTTCTTTTACTAGTAGTCGATGGTCACGAAATGACATTTAGCACCTTTTAGGAAAACTATCCCGCCCGGTGGGTCATTGTAAGTGAGAATATACACAACAGTGACAAACAGTTATACCTACATGTCAGTACTTTTAGCATTTCCTTGTTGATTCGTTTGTTTCTTACTATAAGGAACAAATGTTTTTTTAGATACTAAAGGTACCTTACCTATCAAAATTCTTGAGGGTTCCGTTAATATATTTTCTAACAGGAATACATGAACCTTTCTATATTACAGCAAGAAACTAAATAGTAAGAGTGCTCGACAATGTGAAGCAAATTTTATAAAATTGGCCCGTTTTGTTATGTTGCATTAACAGACGTACGTGACCTTCTGAGAGTCTGATGATGGAGTAGAACCATACCACAGAGAACTTTGCGATGGCATATAGTTACTTATTCGTGTTTGGGCTCTTTAGATTGTGTTTGCTGAATAGCTTCAATACATGATCTGCTGAGGATCTGATTATGCATCAGAACAGTATATTTAGGCATGTTTTAAAGATATTTACCAAGTTAGTGAAATGTCATTAGACTCTTCTGATGGTATATATCGAGACGCCCCTGTGAGTGTATACTGTATTTTCCGAAAATCGTTTTTTCTAAGTGGCGATTAATGCCATTTTACCACTTTGTTTTTTCTCGTTAGTTTCCTTTCCCGAAAGCATTTGTAACCATTCGCATATTTTCCCAGTTTATTTATTTTTCAGCAGCTTATTTTTCCAATAGGTTTTTTAACCACTTGCACAATTTCTCACTATTTGACAAGTAAAGAGTTCCTCTATTGATAAACTCAACTATCGATGCTAGTGCTATATACTAGTGATCGCCCCCAACATTGTGTGTTTTTTGTTCTGTTGTTCAACATATCATATTTTAAATAATCGCTATAACCTCCACAGAAATTGAAAAGTCATTTAGCCACCTGAAATGGATTTATCAGCCGTAGTACCATTCTGCGGCTGTTTTGAAATATGGACTTATTTATACACCCTAACTACTATAAATATTATGTTAGCTGAAATAATTGATGAAATTCCTTGGTTCTAAATATGTTGGTAAGGTAAACGTCCCTGTGCTCGACACTAGCACATTACATGGCACTTTCAATCTTATGTCATGATGACAGACGTGATTTATTGGTGTCATCCATTGGACACTAAGGTGTCGATTACCTTAATTGTGTAAACGAAATAAGGTATACTTTAAATTGCGTCATCCAATATCAGGAGCCGTGGCGAAAATGAACCCTGGGTATTTATATGAGTATTTACGCTTTGCGACTAGTTGGAACTAGTTTACAAATCCGTGGCAGTTGTGAGCGGAAGGTAAAATGGCCGTCGACTCTGAAATTCGCTTAAGTATAAGACACTCGGGGCTAGAAAGTGTCGACTTGGACTGCTGCTCTCATAGCGCGCGCGCTCGCTCCAAGGAGAAGTTTCGGGCTTTCGGCCTTTCGCTGAACGGCTCCTGACCTCATGCACTTCGTCCCTCACCTTCGGCCTTGAGGTCCGCTTGTAACACATTCGCAGCTAGAAACTACCGACTTGACCTCGCCCGTCGGGCCTTTGGCCCTCGGGCTCGCATGGCGAGCGCGCCCCGAAGCTTAAGCTTCGAGCGTTCGGCCCTATGCGGAACGGCTTCTGAGCTCGTGTGCCTCGTCCCTGCCATTCAGGCCGTCAGCTCTGAGATTCGCTTATAAGACACTCGGGGCTAGAAAGTGTCGACTTGGCGCGCACGCTCCAAAGAGAAGCTTCGGGCCTTGGGCCTTTCGCGGAACGGCTTCTGACTTCGTCTGCCTCGTGTGCTTGTCAGGTTCGTTTGTAAGACACTCGGGGCTCTAAATTGTCGATTTGGACTCGCCCTTCGAGCCTTCGGCCCTACGCGGAACGGCTTTTGACCTCGTGTGCCTCGTGTGCTTGTCAGGTTCGTTTGTAAAACACTCGGGTCTATAAATTGTAGACTTGGGCTCGCCCCTCGGGTCTTCGGTCCTCGGGCTTTTAGCAAGCGTGCTTCAAGGAGAAGCTACGGGCCTTCGGCCTTGCACGGAACAGCATATCTGACCTCTTGTATTTCCTTTTAGCTTCGGGCCTCTGGCCCTCAGGTTTACTTGTGAGGCACTCGGGGTTAAAAAGTGACCACTTGGCACTTACTTATTTTTGTAGCTCCTTAGGGAAACCGCGGTAGGGAGCTCATTCCACAACAGGAGTGTTCGAGGGTGAAATGTATAGGTATGCTTAAACTGCTCTCTAAAAATATTAATATAAAAGGCAACATTAATAACTTTGAAAATACCTCCGACGGAGGAACACTTAAAAATAATTAAAATAAATAATGTATTAGAAAATCGCCCGTCTCTATATGAAATAATTACATAGAGATAATTTTTTTTTAAACGGTTAACTGGTTGCGAGTTATATTTATAAGCCCAGAAAAATCCGTCGGGGGCTGCCATGCCATTTCAACTCCCGATTGCATTAAAATACGCAGTAATAAATATAATAATGAAATTCTAGATAACTTACACAATGGTATAAAATAATTTGCATACACTCTTACATTCAGGGCAGGCAATGGCACCCCCCGACAGATGTAATATACCTCGCAAACAGCTAACCGTTTTAAATAATATTTTTATCTCTATGTAATTACTTCCTATAGAGTCGGGGGATTTTCAAATACATTATTTAATTATGTTTCAAATGAGTACATCCATCGGGGGTCTTTTCAAAATTTTTAATTTTGCCTTTTATGTTTGGAATAATTACTGAGGCTTTTTATTGGACACTTTGTATAGGTCGATGAAAACCTGCATAATTCCCTAGTTACATTCCATGATACAAAAAATATACCTACTAATTTAATTTGGATAGGTACTACGGTTTCCGAATCGAAATTCCTACTATAAAGCAGGCATCTTTAGTCATCTTCAATTTAGAGAGAAACAGGGTCCTGCAAGTTTACGATGGCATTACGTGTGTTCACAGTACAAATTGTTTTCCTAGAAAGGGTTCGGCCGAGACACGCGGCGAGGTGCGAAGTAGTCGGTCAATAAGGTCGCTCGGGCATTAGACACTGCCAGCGCACACGCACACGCACCACACTTAGTTACCAACAAACGATTTAATCAAACTGTTTGATGCCGGTGTTTATACTATCTATTTACAGTAATTCAGTAAATAGTTTCGTTTCAGTACAAGCGATAATTAAAAACTCCGAATTCGATGGTATTTGAATTGCTACACTAATTATCAAGTCTCCAACAGATACTCGCATTACATGGAAAATTCCAAGTTCAAATAAGTAGATTAAGCACAGACTACATATTCGTTTTTAATACTTCCGGCGTTGATTTATTCAAAAAAGTGGACTGTGATTATTTGACGACCAACAATCAATTTAAAATATAGCTGACATTGGAATTAGGTATACAATTATGTTGATTTACGTTGATCGTAATAAATTGCAAACGTAATATATTCCTCTTAAGGTGAAGCGATATCGATTATGATGTGTCACTGGTGACCTTCTACTATTAAGATTTGAGGAAAACTACTAAAATTATATATCTTGTACATTGTAATAAAGCTGTATAAATAGTATTTATTTGACCTAGCGTTAGGTTATGAAATGCAAAATAGTATAAGTCCGATAACATCTTCCGTCCAGCGAAGACAAATGTGATCTAACATACCGCGTTCGGGGTTCGCGGCGATTCCACCAAGGAGAATTCACTATTGCTATCGTGGATGGAGAAGGAATATAATTATGACAAGATTCCAGATTACGAGAAAAAAACATTCACTAAGCGACTAATAGACTAATTAACTTCGTAAATGGTAGGTTTGTTAAATGATTGAATTGATAACCAAATGTAAACCTTGTTAGATACATTTTACGCTTTCTATTTTCAACAGAATAACCAAACAAGCTGAAACACAGAGATACTTACAATTTAGCAATCTGTATCTTATCGGCGTCATTTTGTCTGCCGAAGTCGTGCCAGGGGCGAGTGCGCGGCGCTTGTGCGGGCGAATGGTGCGCGGACGGTGTCCCGCGACCGTCCTCCGGCGGCTGCTGGCAGATCACCGTGTAGTCAAACGACTGCACGACAAACAAAATAATTTAACCTCAAAAACGCATACGCCTTCTTCGTTCCATCGTTTGTAAACATGAAATAAACATGCTTATCAATCACCAGTGTCTGTGCACCACACAAATTCGCATCACAGAATACACTCGTGTCTTGTAGACCGGGATTAGTTTACGATTCAGACTAGTTTTGCCATCAATGTGTATATGGAATGACATAACCCAGTTGAGGAAGCAAAACCTCGAAATGTTGGTAACTTTGAGGAAATTTGGTGCGAATTGTACAAGCATTGAATTGCAAAACAATCGCTGTTGGTTTGTTTCTAAGATGGTTGAAATCACAAGTGACGCTGCCTGATTTCTTACAATTATGGTGGGCATTTAATATATAAGATGGAATAGAACGAGGGACTTTTTGTGCTCACCAGTTGGCGCCACTGTCGAGTAAGGTCCAGATGTCAAAAATTGTTATTGGTTATTATGCATGAGAACGAAGTTTACATTTAAATCATATTTAATACCCATACCGAAAAATATCGAACATCCCGCATTGTAGTGCAATCCCGTTTTGTTCGGAAAAAAAGGAGGACATAAGTTTCCGAAAGACAAAACTGTCTCAAAGCACTGACAGCATTGACCCGTAACTCATATTTGCCATAATCAAGGTATTGCAAAATATTCACCATATTGTTCCAATTAGATATTAACCCGCCTATCGGAACCACAAAGAGTGACATTTGACATTTCGGAGACCTCACGCTTGCAGGGAATTCTCTCGTTCTGTTCCAGCCTGTATAAGGACCTCCATTGCATGACATATGAATTGAATCTGAACGTATCGTACGTTCTTGAAATATTCCCGTTTCTTACTTTTTCGCTATGTGCAATATTATGGACCCAGTGAGGATATCCCAAGTATGGCACATGGTTATTTGGATCCTTTAGTAAACGCATTTATGGATGTAAGGGAGTGTAAGAATTCCTACAAGTGAACACCTAAATAGAGTCTAATTGTTATGACAAACACTCAGCTAGATTTCCTTGTCACGATACAACAACAAAGTCGTGCAAATGTTCACCCACTTATTGTAATTCAATAACAATAACTTTATAATAGTAAACGTCAATCAACTACTTGGGTTCCAGGCGTTGCTCAGCAGTCTATTAACTCGATTAAGAAATAATTAATTAATTAATACATAGGCAATATTTTAACCAAGAGTTGGGAACCAAATTATTAAAATTACTACGTAAATTATTATTAGTTATTGCAAGCAAATATGAGAATTTAAATTCCGCAGGTACATAATTAAGTTTGTTGTTCATTTATATACTACTATATTTAAGAGGGTTTCATGGGTGGTAAATGTGATTTTTCTTGACATAAGGTTAATGTACCGCTCCCTGTAACTATTGTTCACCTCTATTAGTATAACATAAGACTGAATGTGTTGAGTATGGGGTCACTGGAGCACTGGGACGACTACCTTAATACTGTGACTTATGGCTAATGGAATTTGGATCACGTAGCAGATAAAGAAAAAAATAATTTGCATCGAATAAATCCATGCAACGAGGAAAATATTAGCGCTGTGTTATTCGAGTGTTCTGTGTGGTGTCATGAAATTACTTGAGTACCTACGCTCATTTTGAATACAACAAAGTCAGTCAATGTAATACATTCGCACATTTATCCATCTATTAACATCGACATAAGTTTTTAAGTAATGCCATGTAATGTTTATCCAATGTGACCGCAATTTGTGATAAGCATTTTAATTTCTAAGCACGTTCGTGCAATTAACGCTGAGACATTTGGAGTAAAGCTCCATTTTTAGCGGTGGCATGTTTTGGTGTCGGTGTTGGCTCTCATCAAATTCCTGAATGTAATGACACTTGGCAAGGAACGCGTTGAAGTCTTTTCCTGCGATTGCCTAATTTCCGCACCAACGTAGCGGTCTGCCATTTAAAGAATTCGAGTGCTAGAGTGCTATAGATGTGCTACGAATAAGGCTCTATTTCATGGTTCATTTAATATATATGTGTATATATAAGGGTTTGTTTTTAAGGTTCCGTACCCAAAGAGTGCCAATTGAACAAGGGAACCCATATAAGCAATGCCTTTTTTTCCGGTGACGTACTTAAATAGGTAGGTAGTAGTACTGCTACTGCTACGATGGTAATATGGAACCCTTCGTGTGCGCACTCGCACTTGGCCGGTTTTTTAAACTGTTATTAAATATTTGGCTTTCGTGGCTCCTTGATATCCACTTGTTTATCGCGTGAATCGATTTTTGATTAATTGCTTTTGCCTGTATTTGCCTAATTAATTATTTAAATCACGATGATAAAACAAAATAAAATGGGCAAACCTACATTTTAGCAAATGGTCTTCGTTATATTGAATAACTGATGACAACGGTTTTATATCAGTGTCTAGTCTAAAATATTAAGAAAATTAGTTTCCTAACAAGAATAATGATTTATTAGGTAATTAAACGCAAGCAAATGTTACTTTGACATCAAAAGCAGAGAACTACATATTTTTAACGAATTATTATTTGATATTTTCTTAGCAGATGGTTCTAACATTTGAGTTAAAAAAAACAAGTTTGAAGTTTTCGCGTAGGGTATAATTAAAATGACGCTTTTCCGCGTCGGACGGATTTTTCATAAATAACCAATAACATACGGTGTTTTGACCACGACGCCGCTCAACTAATGCTTCGTGTCGAAATCTTCCGTGAATAAAGTCCAATTGTCAACTAATTTATGATAATGGTTTCTCATTAAAATTTCATTGTAAGTGTGTCATCGGTATTAAGTAGTTAACTGCTATTTGCAACCGTCACGTGATTTTCATACATTTTATATAAGTAAGTATGTTACTTATTATCTGATTTGTTCATAAGTAAGCAATGTACATTCATCTCACTAGCTCGGAGAGCCCTTTTTTATTCTTCAAAAACAGATAGCAAAACTGCATTGTATCCACAAGAATGTAAAGAATATTTGTAATCTGAACGTGTTATTAGTTACTTTTTAAAACATAATAACATGTAAAGGCCAGTCCAGACAGAATATTTTGGCTCATCTAATCATCACCTAATAGGTTTGCTGACTATACATAAAATATCCTGCCAATTTTTTTTCCTACCTCGTTATTTGTGTTCTAGGTAAAATAAAGGCTGATTTTCATATTTCACTTGTTTTTCTTATGTACCTAGTATTTTCCGTGAGTAATTTTCCGCTTGAATGAGGTGAAAATATTTCTGTTACACACGGCTGCAAAGTTATTTTACGTTTCGTGTGTTGCAACACTCGCTACGCTCAGGATTTTATTTTCAAACCATATAATCCATTCACTGGCGTGTTTCGATTCTTCACTCGCGGTTAAAATACAACTTTGCACCCTTGTATACAAATAAGTAATGTTTATTTATTAACAGTCAGAAGTCCCAAATATCTGAATTTGTTTACTATAGTGATTTCGAACAGTTATTATGGATATTTCCAAATTTTACGATTCTCACGATGTATCAGTTACCAATAAAAATTATGGGTAGGTAATACCTATCAATAATGCATAAGCGTGTTAAGAAATGAGGTTTTTAAATTGGCTACACGAGTTAAAGCAAATCGTTGTAATTTGTATAATTAGTTAAATAATATTTCTGCTAATTTCATGTCATTATTTAAAAAAAATGACGACTCATAGAATGAGTAATATTCGTTAGTAGGTAGGTATTAACAGTTTTTCTGATTACAAGCAAAGAATCAATGAGTGTGCAATAGCAAATAGATTGAGTGATCCGGTGCACGTAAACAATAGACACGAGTTAATTAATGCGTTGAGAATTGTATACTGTAGGTAGGTAGTCGTCGGGCCATGTACCTCGCGCCGCGGGAACACATTAATAAATACGTTACGGTCGAGTTAGTGGCACTGTTACATTTTACACTTTAATATTGCTCCCATTTAATTTGATTAGCTGATATTTCGCTCACCGAGGTGACAGTAAACATCAAGCGATATTTATTTGGTGCCAGTCTAAAATGCAAGCTTGCGTCGACTCAACAAGAGGCAAATTAATAAACTCAATCCAGTGTCATTGTAATGCCAGGCTGTCAGTTAGTGCGTGCCCGCCGCGCCCTGAAAACCGTCCTTCAAACCAGCTTATCACCCAACTAGGTTATCGTCCAGTCCATTTATTATTTTAATTTAAAACAAACGCTGTTATACTAACACGGTGTCTACAGTGTTGACAAGACTCGCAGGACCCGTGATTGACCCCGAAGGTTATGGCGTGGCGAGCTATTGTCTGACTTAAACACCAATTACACTAATGTATGTCATACCTCAGTGTTTAAAATGTACTAATAAGCGTTGCTAGCATTCCAATACGACCAAGTTATCTCAGTAAATATACTAAGGTAACGGTTTGAAATCCTATTGGAATTTAAATTAACTATTCTCTAACTGGAAACCTCTTGTTACCATGAAACTTTGCTTAAATATGTTCAATGGTTTGAAACAAAAAGTCATTAAAAGGATGAAGTTACTTATCAACCGTGAATAAATTTCGATAATTAGGCCTGAGCGCGGGTGGGCTTTGATGATTTAATACGTAATCACTTTCTGCATACAAACGTACATTTTGTTAAAACGTGTACCTAAAGCGGTGTACCTAATAAAATGTAAATTTGTAATGCCTAGGGTATTACAAGTAAACATTAAATAGGTACACTGGCTGGAAAAATAAGATATACACAGTCTAGGGTGACGACATTATAGTGATGGATAAATGTGTTGTTTGTGATCGTTTTGTGTGGTGTAAGCAATGTAAGCATCCCGCCCGCCCGCGCCCGGGGTGCACCGACCTGCTGAACGGCGGTGTGATCCCGGGGGGTGACGGCGTCGGCGCCGATGCCGCTGTCTGGCGAGGGGAGGTCCACGGTGAGCCCGGCCGCTGCGATCACACTCTTGCTGTGGTAGCGCGGGGCCGCATACCGCTCACCGAACGCCGAACCCGGCGCCGCTTCTGCGTCCCCGTAGGGTGGCGCAGACCTCTGCTGATAACCTTCGCCAACAAAGTACTCTCTGTAGTAGGGCTCTGTCGCGAAGGTGGCGCCGGAGGGCTGCCGCGAGTACTGATCGCCGTAGGGCGTGGGGCTCGGGGTGCCGGGCGGCGCGAACATTTGTGCCGCGTACATGGCGGCGTCCGGCAGCAGCGAGCCGGCCGAGGAGGTGCGCGACGGCACCGGCGACGGCGACGCCGCCTCGCTCACCTCGCCCACCGCCACCTGCGGACACACGCGCCTGTTACACGCGCTCTCCCACGACAACTGTCCGCTCCGCAAAGTCGACGCGTACATGCCGCGTCGAAGCACAGTTCACAGCTTCACGTACACTACGGTTTATGATCGGCGACACGTTCACATGAATAATCCCGGGTGAGTATACAGGTCCTGGGGATGGGGTGCATCGGAGTAAAGCGGGTCGGGGCGCGGGCGGGCGCGGCTAGTGCGTCGCGAGCGCGGCGCTCGGCGCATCGTACGAAGACCGCGATAAATAATACATGAGTGACCGGTAAGGAGTGTGTGAGTGCGTGCGCGCGCGACGGCGGCGTGCGGACGTGTGACGCACCTTGTGTCGCGGCGGCTTGAGCGCGTGCGCGTGCGGCTCGGGCTCGTCGGCCACCTTGCGGCTGAGGTCCTCGGGCTCGCGCTTCACGAGCCCCGCGTGGAGCAGCCCGGAGAGCTCGCCCAGCTCCGCCCCGTGCGCGCCATTGGCCGCCTTCAGCGCCGCGCCGGCCCTGCGGAGGGGAGACCGCGGTGATTGGCGCCGCCGATGCTGCGCGCGCGCTACTCGCGCTGCGACTTCGCCGCGCAGCGCAGCGCAGCGCGCACCGTCGTTACATTTGATAAGTATAACTATTCGCGCTATCATTACCCTGCAACTGCGCTACCATATCGGTAATTTACATTCCTTCACATACATGCTACATATATTTATTATTAGCTCTATAATAATTTTTTCATCTCATTTACTTGTAGCAGGTGTTGACCGAGTGAAACGGAGGTCTCTGCTCGAGCTTCGACAAAAATTCTTTCGTACGTCCGGGCGGCAGATTTCCATTTGTTTGGGCGCATTTTTCAACCAAATCAGTTTTTGGAAAATTTTAAAAACCTTTTTCCTTAATGGTTTGTTGTCCACAGGTCGCATTTGTCCACCGATTCTTGTGAAATTTTGGGAGCGCGAAGTCTATAGCTCAGAACTACTAGCATTAGATAGGTTTATTTTTTATCAAATAGCCTTAGCAAACCCTCTTACTAGTGGTTCGTAGAAAGTGCTAAATATGTAAACAAACCATTTTACCTTTTAGTCTATAGGTAGTCAAAATAATTTGAAAAGAAAGGTTAGGTAAAATTTTCAACTATTAAATGAGTATACTTGATTATTACGTAGGCTTGCCCCTCCACAGCCCTAACTGTACAGTTGCGCATGGATTAGTATGAGATTCGCTGTGGAGGGACGCGTCGACGTGGATGACACGCAGCACGCATTATAATATATTGAATATATTTATGAATGTGATATGGCCTTTAGTACTGGGTAGCTATAAGTCAGAAATAGGGTTGTTGACTCAAAATTTCACCACTCCAAAAAAAGCAAGGCTAAAAATATGCCAAATGGTGAAATTCCTATTCAATATATCTCAAAAAATAACGAAGCTACAACCGTTTTAATGTTACTGGTTAGAGAGAAAGCCCGACACATCAAGTGACGTCACTGACCACGAGCGCCATACTGAATGACGATCAATACAAATTTGCGTTTTGCGAAAAAGGTACAGAATGTAATTATGTAGTTATTTATTCTTTTGAGTTACTTTTTTCACCATTCGATCGTGAATTTGTTCCTTCTTCGAGACAATTCGAATTTATTGATTTTCATATTTGGTGTCAACGTCCTTGACCATAGTTTGTTTATTTACTTTGATGAAAAGTCTGCAGTCGATCAACAACTTTGAATTCCTTATATCTATAAGGAATTCAAAGTTGGATACGTACCTACGTTATCTTGGTTTATCTGCGCTAATCTTCTGCCTAATATTTTACCTAACACTACATACGGTAAATGTTATCATAATAAAATTTGAGGTTATGTGTCAAACGCTAATTTGTCTACGTACCTACATTATGGTAACTTGTATTTTGCACTTGCGTTATATTTAAAAAATACATCAAATGTTGGGCTACTGTAGTCACGTCCTCGTCACATCATGATGAAAAATAAACAGACCTACAAAAATACATTATAGGTAGGTACATACAACATAACACATCTACACTAATAGACATATTTTAAAAACCACCACACTGAAAGTTGCAGAAGTCAATGAAGATTAATACAATAAAACATAAGTACCTACCTATTTAGTGTACTCATATGAGCGAGCCAAATAGTAACTCTCTACCTACCCATAGTCGTCCCGTCCCTCAGACGTGAAGGTTACGACCAAGAAAAACAAGACAAAGAAGAAGTCTACTCATGATGGGTCTTTAGTATAGTTATACGTGGATTAATAATAATAAAAGCGTATAAATAAATACGTACATACACATACATAAACTCATGCCTGTACTCCCAAAAGGAGTAGGCAGAGCACATGAAATTCATCCAGAGCCACATTTAGCAATTGTAGGTTTAAAGAAGGAGAAAATGTGATATTGCAGTAATAGGTTACCTACTGGCCCATCGCCCGCAACATACTACAAACCCGATTCCCATAGACGGTATTATTTAACTGAATAAAATACTGAAGTTTTCCTATTCACAGCCACAGTAGATTCCGTAAGTTGTGTCTCACACGCCAAAGTCTTTGTAGCAAAAGACTGAAAATGAACCTTCATTAATAGCAAATAAGTTGTCTTTACATCCTTAACATCGACTTGATATGAAGTCATGGCGTGTGAGGCACTAAATATACTGACTTTAAATATCAAGTCAATGGCGGCAAAAAGGTTAAATAGGTTTGTACGACTATTCTACAGCATAACCTAAATGTAGGGTGGGTATCTACACCTTAAGAACTATTTCAGATAGGTATGTTAAGTTCCTATATTTTTCATGTATTCATTGCATGCAAGTATAAACATAAATAAAATTAAGTACCTACACCACTTTTTATGTTAAGAATAGAAGTCCTATCTAATTATCTAGAAAGAATTTCTGGATACTTACATTGCTTTAAATACGATCCTTAATTAATAGCATATCTTTAACAGAATTGCATATTCAGAATATTACCCATGTAGGTACCTACACGTATGACATATCAGATATCCATTTTAAGAGAGGAATGCAGTTTCTTGGAAACTCGTAACTCAGTCGTATGTACATTTGTATTAATTGCCAACTTATTCTAGAAAAATAATTAGTAATATTTGACTCAAATGTATAAAACAATTCGCATAGTATGTTGTATAGGTACCTACAGTGAATGAACATCCTATATATGTTGGATAGTTGCAATCAAAGAAGGAAAGAATCGTAATACCCTTACTCCTACAAATATATAGACGAGTTACGATATATTTCGCTGCTGCCATCTACATAAAGCTGACTACGAGATTGTACGAAGAACGGCTGCACATTTGTTTGATTTGTTAGCGATGCGGCCACCTCCGCACGTCGGGCGCAGGCGCGGTTTTCGTCGGCGCTGCGATGTCAGTGCGCGCCGATTTATGATAATTGAAGACAAGTTTCATTGGCGTTCAGATGTTTATTTTAGATAAGAGCTCGCGCCGCACTATTTCATGCGTCCGAATTGGTCGGGACGCGCGACCTCCCGCAAGCTCGCTCGCCGCCGCCCGTGTCCGATTGCAATTCTCGCTTTGCTCATACTTAACGATTTATGAAAGCGATTTGTAAGAGGAACACGAAGAGTGTGAAATCGCTCATCCGATAAGATAAACCGCGTGTGTGAAATGTTTTGGGAAACGTCGACATGTTTTCAGATGACAGTCGCGGCGTGATTTTCTTTAACGGGTTATCATTATCAGTTGTTTTACGGCACCGGTGGTATTATTGAGTGCAGAATGAACGGAGCGGTATAAGTTTTTCAATAGTACATTACTACAGAGGCCGGGAAGTAAGGGGTTGCCGGCCGAGCACAAGATACGCGGATAGTAACGAGGTTGGCAACCCCTTTTCACGCCGAGGTATGTATACACATTCACACATACAGACACACACAAACATGCACACATACACACCAGCACACACTCATGCATACACAAATAAAAACAGTAAACACATCTTTTACCTAGTTGTTAAGGCATACCCACTTAAAAATTTTTTGTTAACGCCAATTGCTAAATCTATACCTCGGTGCCCAAGATACAGGCTGTGCCTAGTTTGGGACCAATGGAAATTGTTTCTGATGTTCTTTCTCCGCATGTTATAATATAGTTATGTAAGTAAAACGTATTTGTAATGTGTGTATGGAAATAAATAAATTTCATTTCAAATTTCATTTCATTTCATTTCATTTCATTTTCATTTCATTTCATTTCATTTCATGTATAGTGCTTTTCTGAAACATGCAATGAAATAAATTAAGAAAAATTCCAAGAAATCAAACTTTAATTTCTAAAGAAAATAACCATATATACGACAGAAAATATAACTACCATATATATTACTATTTATTTCGTTCAATTTCCAACTCGAATTGAATATAAAACACTACTACTACAAAAATGTACGAAAGCACGTTTCTGAACGAAACGTTAGGATCGACCTATCTTATGGAACGACACTGACAGCTTGTCATTCTTGTTAATTGTCAAAAACTATAACCTCTTTTCTTCATCGCTGAGGGGCTACCGCGACCCGAAAACTAACGAAGTTCGATAGTCTCCCTCTCTGTCGCACGAATTTGCAAGTGCGACAGAGAGGGAGATATTCGAACTTCGTTCGTTTTTGGTTCGCGTTAACCTCTCTGTTGTCATCGGCGTCGGAACTCATATTTAAATAGGTAACAAATTCAACAACGCATATTGCATAAATCCAAATACAGAACGAAAAAAAATTACCTCCAAAATGATTAAAAAATACCTTCACCGTTTGAGTAGACATTTTTACCACTAATATTTAAATGAAATATTTTAAATGTGTATTATTGTAGTTAAATTTGCAATTATTCGAGTGTTTTAATAATGTGTTATTTATTATGTTCATGTCGATTTTGGGTCAATCAACATTTTCTTGTTGTTATTCTGTCCCGTCAGCGAGGAGACAACAGTAGCCGAGTCTCCTAGAAAAATGTTTATAATATAGACTTCAAGTATGCTCAAGAGATGACCCATGTCCGAATGGATATATGCTCATCGCTAAAACTCATGTTTAGTAGATTTAATCTCTATAAAATCACAGTTTTAAAGAGTGACTCGGGAGACGTATCCATGGTAACGGGTAACAAAGAATAGTTGATCCACCCTTTTATATAAATAAAACAGCAAAATATAGCAAACATCGTTTATTTTATTTTTTTAATAATCGTAGTAGCAGAACGTCATGACGAACGAAAAAGCAAATACCTAATTGCTTATGGCTGAACGCTGTGATACTGTGTCACAAATAAATGTGGAATGGAAATTAAAAAAGAGCATCTTGCAGGTCTAGGCCTCCAACTTTGTATGAAATTCCTTTAAAGGCCTCTCGTCTAGCTGCACCCGAAAAGTGACACTTCGCAGCCTATTATAAGGAACATAACCTCAATATTTCATTGCATGTTTGAGAAAATATATTTTTTTAATAATCAGGGTCGCGAAGTGAAGTGGCATAGACATCGTTATTCATGCGAGTGCAACACAAAGCGGTGTTTGCTTGTCGTTCATTGTTGGCGCCTCGCAAAAACGTTACACAAAGCGCGCTTCGCTGACAGCTGAGTCGCGCCGCTTCGAAACAAGACCGCCAACTTTGCTCGCGGCCAAGCCTGCTGTTCACAATATGACGGATTCAGATAAGTTTATTTAAAAAAATACAATATAAATTTGTTTAGTGTCACAGTTATACGAACTTACATCACGATCACTAAAATATGGAATAGATACCTAAGTAGAAAACATGTCCACAAAGAATATCGTAATAAGGATCTCCCAATAAGCACATCTTGCGCCGGCTCCAGGTCGTAATCAACTGGTATGTCTTCGCCATATTCTCGGTGTTTACTGGCCCGAGAAAATCTCCAACATCGACCATAAGATCAAACTCAGCAAGTGGAACTGAATCGGTCACACGCTCCGAAGGGACCCTGATCACATACCGAGGCAAGCCCTAGACTGGAATCCCCAAGGAAAGCGTAAGCGTGGCCGCCATAAGCAAACCTGGCGTCGGACGATCATCGCAGAGGCAAAGAACATAGGGAAGACGTGGAGCGAATTGAAGTGGAAAGCTCAAGACCGAACAGGATGGCGGCGTACTGCCCCATCTAGCTTGATTTAACTCTCATCCACGAGCTAAACGTCATAATAAACTAGGTTGCGAATATGAACCGTCTAATGGACACTCTGAGCTACGCACCAATCATAATGTATCTTACCTAACAGGAATCAAATTCTTGAACAGGTTTAAGTCGTTTTGATAACGCAGAAGGGAGCTGCTGCGTTATCCTAATCACGTATGGACAAGATTGGAATAATTTTGATACTAAAATGAAAATTACTTGCAAAATAGAGGTCTTATGATATCTATAGGCAGGTACTCTACAGAACAGAGAAAATCCTTAAATATTTGAATTTAAACTTTCGTGAGTCATGTCATAATATATTTTAATAAACGGTTATAACTTACGTGTTAATTGTCACTCCGGGCGACATGTTTCGAATTATTCGGGAGTTCTTCCTCAAGATGAACGCGTTTGCGACACGCGGTTCATACACCACGCACCGTGACACGTTAACACGTGAATTTTATCCGTTTATTAATATATGGTTATCCTTAGATATACTTTTGAAGTTATCCTTAGATATCTTTTTGCAAACTATATGTAGGACTGGTTTGAATGCTCACGTCCTCTTTAATCGTTCACCGCCGGTTATTTAGGAACATGTAACTCGGCTGATACCCACTCGTTAACCACTTTCGTTTCATATAAAAAACAAGTAATCAGTAGCAGTAGATCGCATAATAAACGGTGATGCTAATAAATATTAACATCGAAAACTCGTCTAGAAATTGGCCTATGTATCATAAATGAAGTCTCGTACAAGTTTGCTAGGAATAAACCAGATGCTGGCAAACGAGTACATCAAATCGAGCATAGAATTCCAACATAATTCCATATTATTATCTAAAGTCAATGAACTGTTATCCCTACTTCACCTCCAGAAGTATTCAATATTAAATATCAAATCAATTGCAGTACGAATGCGATGTATCATAATTTAATTGTTGTTGATTAAGCTACACGAATTAACAGCAAACCAATATATTTTTAGACAGAATTAAAAGCTAGCTGCAACATTCAAAAGCTTTCCGCTAACAAATCTAAAATTTTAACTTAGATACAGCATAATGAATAGTAGAGATCAGTATCTGAAGCTCAATGTTGCCAAGGAAATAATTAAATCAGCCCCAGAACTTACCTGCCAGTAAACATAAATTATTTCCGATACTAAAGAAGAGCAGAATCCATTATGAATCCGAATTCCCAAAGTTTAGATCAGATATCAGTGTCATGTTGCACATGATTACCATAACACTGAAGGTAATAAAAGGATAAGAATGAACACCTCTAGCATCCGACTGCTACATTTTGCATTCAAATATCTATTTTCTTATCAAAGCAATCGGAATATGCGGATGCAATTGCCATTATAATTATTTGCAATGTTTACTTAACACCCTTTCACACATGACGAGATCGCGACAATGCTGAGCAAGGGGTGGGTATGGGCACAACCCTATCCTAAATAAGCATTGCATCAATTCTGTGATTGAAAACTCTCCTATGAATCATAAAGAGGATCGATCAACTTTATAAAAATAATACAGGGCTAAATCTATATCATTATTAATATGATAAAATTCTTCCTCGTTTGTTTTAGCCATGGTGTTAGAACACGGAGAAACTAGTTAAAAACATTTCGCCTATAAAACCATAAGTGCAGCATTAAATTTACATAGATTTTTATTGTCTACGATCTATTATTGATCAATGACTGTCAAAACAGTCAAAAGTTATTAAGGTTCGACCATACGCATACCGCAGCACAAAATACGCTGACGCACCGTCGCTGTGACGAGAGGCAGACAGTTATGAGTTAAAAACGCATGAGTCACGTTACTGCGTTTATGGCGCGTTACTGCGTTTTGAGCAGTGGTGTGGTCAAACCTTGAAACTATGGTACAATCAAAAATATAATATCTAGAAATAATTGTTTTTTTTAGTTCAAAAATAGTAACATCTAATAACGAGACGTTGGTCATGCACCTAATCTGCAACGAACTATATACTTGTTGGGAAATGTAAAGAAGCTTAATGATGAAGAAAACCAGTGAGATAATGAAGTGAGTGAACACTTAGTATCGGTATCGCGTTCGGTATCTCCGGCGGCGACAGTTTATCCGTCGCTTGACGAATAGATTAGAATCTATCGCGCGACGAGCAGCCGCGCCGCGTCGTGAGGCGCTTGCAGCGGATGCCCGCATCGTAATATCATTCTATTTGAATATATCATTCTACTAAATGTAGGTTTATTGCTACTTTTCTCACGGAACTAATACATTATCAAAATCTTTAATTGAAAACGATTTCGCCATTAGTAAAACTTTTGGTTACACATACTTGTAACGGTTATCCTAATTAACCCAAACTGGCGGAAAGATAATAATAAAAATAAATCAACGTGTTTGTCGGGTAATATATCGTTAATAATAATTCGCATGCGTAACGACTATTAATTCAAATTCTTTAGCTGACCGTTTCAATGGGAATGTTCGCATGATAAAGAATGGTCAAGAAGAATGGTCAGCCCCGATTTGATATTTAGCTACGTGATGGCTAGCTAGGGACATAACGATGTTACTATCTTTTTATGCATTATCTTATAAGGGGGTTGGGTGTTTCCAAGGGAATTGAATGGTATTAACTGCTTTGCCATTAACAATACAGCCGGATCGTCAAGAGAGAACCGGTTCTGGTCCTAAATGGGTCACACGGTTCCAGCTCCTGAGTTTTTGCCGTGACATTACCGAGCAACGCGCATTCAGGGATCCTTGTGAATCTTTATAACATTATAATTTAATTTGCAGTCACATATTCATTTCATAAGCAGCAAAATGTTTATCTGTCACTACTTCCATCATAAACGATTCATTACAAGTTTATTTGTTTATTAGCGCTAATTTATTCTTACTTTTAGGGTTATATCAAAAATGGTAATTTTATAATTAACGAAGTGTCGCTACGAGATTAATTAACGCGGCGATAGGGGCACGTCGAACCTTCGCAATTTAGTAGCAGAGAACTCCCACTGAACGCTGTTTTTTATTATAATTTTATGGCAATGCTATTAATGCCATTAATACCTACATGTGTGGGTAATATCAATGTTTATCTTATGTAATAAACATGTGCGGAGAGCGGAGAAAATGTTTTCCCGTTAGTGGTAAAGACTGGTGAGTGTGAACAGTGATAAGGTCGAAAGGGCGCGCCCCTCCCCGCGGCATCCCGCCGCGCGTTTCTATGCTAATCTTAGAGTTAGCATTCGACAGCGTCCAACTTATATTAATGGTTATAGCCGCCCGTTTCCACTTAACAGCCATAATATCCGTAGTCCTGGCTATAACGGAGGCTAGCGCTGGCTGCGCCCGCGCAATACGCAACGCGTTTACGAAACATGCTCCCGCCTACGACTGATGTCGAGGATATTTATAAAGATGGAACTAGTCCGTGTCTGAGTATATTGAGCATTCAATTCAAATAATACGAGCGATTTAGACAACAAATACTGCAAGCCGAACCTGACGATGAACCTGGCGCTCAACTAGAAGTGGATTTGCATACAAACGCATAAAGAGACACAGCCCAGGGAGCGGGCAGCGGGGGCGCGGGCGAGCGAGCATTCGTTATAATTTTGAATGTATGAATGAGAAATAGCGCGCATCGTAGCGGGCGCGTCGCGTGGGCTGCGCGCCGACAATGCACCAGACAAGTCCTGGGCGTCCTTGTCAATGTGAGCCGCTTCCAGCCACATCCGTCTATTGTCATTATTTGTATTTATGCACTCCTGTAAACAGTGACGGAGATGACGAGCCGAATCTGGCGGCTGTCGCATTCCATCTGCGCGCTCCATTCGAGGCGACCTGTCCCTGTCGTCCGTCCCCTCGACGTGTGTGGTGTTATGTAGGAGGCTTGCACCATAATGGTGCAGCGAGCACCTCTGCACCCCTTACC
This sequence comes from Epiblema foenella, assembly GCA_963556455.1. Taxonomy (NCBI): domain Eukaryota; kingdom Metazoa; phylum Arthropoda; class Insecta; order Lepidoptera; family Tortricidae; genus Epiblema; species Epiblema foenella. The sequence continues at coordinate 16,929,917 of OY747102.1, forward strand.
TTTTTCAGCCTCATGGAAGTAGAATTCTCCAAATGTATAATGTAGTCTTTTCGCGGTAATTTTACTCGGCCTATTAACATTTTCATAGGTTCAAACTTGTTTCTATTATTACTACGTCGCTGTGTTTATGGAATATAATAAACCTTCATAAAAGTAGATATAAACGGTTAGCGGGGTCAAGTTAACATTATGCACTCCTTGTGTTAAAATGTGACACGGCGTTTGCTCATTTTGGGCCGCTATTCAAGGGATGCTGTTAACAACTTCTTTCAAAGAGCGAGCATAATTTGGATCGGGGTCGCATTTCTATAGGATTTCTTTGAATGCACTGACATTTTGAATTTGAATCGCACATATTTTCACGAATAATATGAATAAAAAGCAACCATTTGACTGCATGGAAAAAGTTGACCTTTTAATATTATGTCATGTTAGTAACATAAATATGTATGAAATAGACTACTACCTACTTAAAAAACAGTACTTACTTAAATACACCGGGTAGACGATTATAAGCCCACATAATTAATTCATTAATTTTCAGATAACATAAGTCCATAACAAATAACGACTGACAGAAAAATACCTAAAGACGATCGTGTGTTATAAGAGATCCTCGCAACTCGTCGTCAAATTTAGTACTATCGTAAGGTATAAGTTTTAAATAATATAACATTATGCAAAATAATATCCAAACTCGAGACGTAGGGATCGAAAACATGCGCAGTTGCGAACTCTCAATTCCGTAATCCCGCCATAGGTATTCAAATGAGTGCTTGTGATTTATTGAGTGGAACATTAACATTTTTATTATTTGTTATTCTTACACCTTTCGTTAGGGCCGGAAGCCACGAGACCTCTGTCTCAGCGTACTCGTCCGTGAGACTCGGGTACACATACCCTATGCTTCAAATTGCATAAAAACTTACTACAAAGATCGCATATTACCATAGTTTACATATAAATTTTACGCGAATTCATTCCGTATTCACTGTGCTTCGAAATTCGTCGATTATAATGATAATGCCTCCAATACACGAACGTCATGATGTACGGTCGTGAGAATCGATTGATTTTCCGCGATCGTTTCTGATTGAACTTTGATTGTTGTCGATATTCGAGATTCGATTTGCATATTCGATTGTGTTCATAGTTTATTTTCAGAAGGTAATTATCGTGAGTATGGTACACGGATACCTACACGTCCATTCTGTTCCGCCTGCCTTTTTCTGTAATACTTAAGTAATTAAATATACCTATAATAGACGACATAGACGTGCCTGTACTATATTCGGCAATTTTTTTTTGAAAAACAAAGACATTTAGGGTCTTATTAAAAATTCCTTTGAACTGCTAATAAAATATTAACTACACAACCACAGGAGGGTATTGATTAAAATAACTTTTCGAACAAGAGTAAGAGCTGTTTTTTTTTTATATGCCCTAACGCTCGTTCGTGAAATTGCGCAATTAGCCTGTTGGGGTTATATCTATCTATCATATTATTGTTCAACAAATCAGATCTAGTTTATTATAGAGATAGGTAGGTAGGTACAGCTAACGTAATATCACATCCGAGGGTGAGTGACCAGCTGAACTAGATAATGTGACAACAAGGTAAACAAGTACGCATTTAATTATCTAGTCCACGAAATAAAGCTGAGTTATAAAACAAAAATTTGAAAAATTAAAAGTTATCCTTTAGGTAGGCTCTGGCTACATAAGTCTAGCTTTCAATGTATAAGAACCAGGCAATTCACAATGAATGAAATATAAATGAGTTATAGTTATAGTATCGATGTTTTGTCAGACACGCTATATGTTTTATTAGTGACTGGAAAAAATAATTGACTTCTTAGGGTCCCTACTATTAACCGCTACCTGTCTGTATTTTCGTACGTCGGTCACAGAGGTGTAATAATGTAGTGTCGACCAAGCTATTCAGTATGCTATGCCGCCTGTATAGAATGGGAGATCGCTTTTCTCTGGAGCTGACGGTTGTTTTAAATCGATCTTCAACTTCGTAGTACGGAACCCGATGCGGAACCGTTTCGCGCTTCGCCCATTTTTAATTGTATATTTATTGTTTCCCGTTATTTGCTTCACACGTTACAAAACCAATTATCTAATGACACCTACAAAATATACATATATTGTTGTAGTATACATTTAAGTATACATACTGAACACATTACGTCACGAATGTCTTCTGTAAAATATAGACAAGTAATTATTACATTTACGATTTAACATAACACATGAGAAACTCTTGCAGAGTAATGTATTACCAATTGTGGGCCTGTCTTAGGACCGTAAACATAAAATTGATTATTATAAATACGATACGGCGTGTAAGTTATCAACGCAGCTCATCCTTAATTTGTAATGCTTTTCAAGTCGGCTATAGCCTCGCCTAAGATATATTATCTACTGCCTAGGCAATTTGCTCCCAGTTCGAATAATGGTGTTACTGAGGGTTATATGAGGCAAATTTATTAAGCATGCTGTGAAAATATTTTTAGGAAAAATAATTTCACGATAGAACTTTTGTGGTAATGGACAATATTTATATATAAAAGAATATTAGGGAATATCGCAATCGGCCGCTCAGTGATTTTTATTTTGCATTCCAATTTGACTTAAAGGTGTTTCGCGAGCCGAGCCCTCTTCCACGTGCATTTCAAATTGTGGGCACTGAATTGGAGTAGATGTAGTTAGTACCTACTAGTATAAATTTATATACAGAAAATATAAAGATCTAGACAATTAAGTGTTGCCCTTGCCAGGATTGGAACGCTGGCTTTGTGGGCAAGGACTCTGCCAGCAATGTCTACTCACCTCCATGGATGTTGTGATATATCCGAAATGTCGAGTAAATGAGTCAAAGAGCTAAATACATTTAATAATTTGCAAATAAGTCACGTGTACTAAAAAGAAAGGACTCTGATGGCAACTAACTAAGATTCTACAGGTGAATTATGACATAAAACGACAACTAAGTTAAATAGATATTATTTTTATTCTAACTTACGTTCAAATAGACTTGATCACATGGCTGATAAATGTGGAAACCGATAAAAAAGGATACCAAGACGTCTATAATATAATGGATCATATCCTAACATATCTGCTGTTTATGTTTTTGCATAAGAGCAAATAACTATTTGTAATATTGAACAGCCATTATAGAAAAAATGAAAGGAGTTTTTAGATATTTTTATTTGCATAATGTATTTATATATATAAAAAAGAAATAAGTACAACGTATCATAACGAATAGCGCAACGAAAAAGATCGAAGAGTTTAAAACTAGTGGCTCTGGGAGCTGTACACCTCGCGAGTGTTGTTTTTTAAATCTTGGTTTGAAAAAAAATGTTTTTTGAAAAATTCCAAAAAGTGACTCAACAAAGAAATTCTATATGATTATTGAAACTTCTCACGAAAATCGGTTAAGAAATGCGACCTGTAGAGGAGAACAAACCGAAATCCGCCCGCAGAACACATACCATTTGTTAAAATAACATTTGTTTACGAAAATTTCAAAAAAGTGACTATACAAAAATTGTACATATTTACCGAACATGTTCACATAAATTCACGAGAATTAGAAATGCGTCCTGTAGATGATAACCAACGGAAATCCGCCGTCCGGACTTGAAAGTCTCAGTCAATGATAATTCAAGAAGGACTCACGTCCAGACATCAGTCAGTTTCCCATCCTTGTGCAGATCCTGTGCCTGCAGCGGCGGCAGCTTGTAGTACTCGGTGACGAGCGCCTGCGGCTGCGGGTCGTCCACGCCCAGCACCGCCGACGACGCCGCCGACAGCGGGTGCTCCGCTGAGTAGTACGCGCGCCACGACTCGCCGGTCACCTCCATCACCTCCTTGCGTCTCCTGCAACAAACAAAACATAAACGTCAATCATTTCTCTTCTACACACGCTACTAAACTAAAATTACGAGCCACCGATGAAAACCACGATGCAAATCATTTCGTCTGCCGTATTACGTAATGCAAATCGGTTTTCATTCAGTCTATCGAATCATCAAGTAAACATAGCGTAAAATACCTGTACCCTGGCCTTTAGTTGTAAGACGGGGCCGACTACAACTTACGAACCAGTTATTAGGCGTGACCATTTTGGTACGGATACTGACCTCTGGTGGTTGGTGGGCACCAGCGATCGTCAGTGTGACGCTCCGCGTGCTAATTGTGGAGTACACAGAGCCATGAGTCAGCAAAGCAAGTGTCCGGTTCAACAATAAACCAGTACCCAGTGACTGGAACGGGACGCGAGTAAGCGCGGGGGCGTCGGCGACGTCTAATTCGGGTAGTTTTTTGCGAGCTCGCGCGGAGCCGGGCCCGTAGGTACGTCACGGCCGGGCCGGGTCACCTGGTGCCGGCAACCTGATGTAGAACGTGTCCGTGCCACTTGCAGAACCGGAAGGATGCGAGGCAAATCCCTGCTCCCTCACTAACCAGTTTAGGTCGTCTGACGTCATGCCCAGCGGTATCCGACGATGCAGACAAATAAATAAAAAATGTTGGAAGCACGCGTCGGACGGGTTTGACCGGATCGTAGCTCTACCTGATTCCTGTTCCTGGTCTCGTGTTTATATCACGGGATGACGACGCTTATTTGTTTTCCTCAATTATCAAATTCAGTAATTCTTAATTAATCTTAAGGGTGCTTACTGTTTGCATGAAAAAATGTCTTAATCATAAAAATAGTACCATATTTATTTACATAATACAACCATAGTCTTCACTGTATCCAGTTGAAATAGCTGTGTTTTCATATTCATTCATTAAAAGCGGTTTATGCAAAGAACCTGTTAGATTTTTTACGTATATAAGTACACGACAATTACTCATATGGTGTGCGTCTGTATAGCATCAATCATAATGTGAATGAACGACCTAAGCTTATCGACTTGCTTAATGAATTGAACGTACCTATTCCGCAGAATGTCATATTAGTTTCAAGTAAGAATAGAATGTGCGAATTCGATCAGAAAACTGGAAAAGCCAGCTTCTGGCATTTAACCAGCCGCAGCGTGAGTCATTTGACGAGTTAACTGGCAGGCGGCGAGGGGCCGCGGAGCGGGTGCAGCACGTGAATGAGATTCCGGTAGGTGCGCACGTAAAAATCGTGCAACGAATCTAACAGGTTTGCTGGGGTCCTTGCGAGGCCACCGGGACTGGTCTAACCTGCCCTGCGCAGCTCAGCCACGAATTTCCGAACGTTTCCTACCGTATCGTAAACATTAGGTATCGATATACGTATATTTAAGTTTGTTTACGTTCATATGCTGCAGTGAATTTGTATTCAAATATCTGGGGCACCGAGTCATCGATTACGTAATCAGTTTGACAAAGCTTTTGTTGACTCTCACGTCTATAAATAATTAATTGATAAGTCTTTTCTTTTCTGTCGATTGTTCGAGCCATTTAAAGTTTCGCAAGTCGACGACTCCTTGTCTGTTTGTTTGGTATTGAATGGAGCGATTAGAAAGTATAGCGCACAGCTGTCACGACGACGTGACGTATGCAAGAGCGGAACGGATGGCTCGGAGCGAAGGGTTGAAGGAGACTTATTCAAACAAAACATTCGACACGGTCGTTCTTTACAAGACCGTTACTCAGACAGCATAGGTATCCTTGATAGGTACCTGCAACACAACGGCTGATGTATGTGTAGGTAATGTAAGCGAAGCTTTGTTGCAGTGGTCGACATTGCAAAAGAACTTGAACCAATTTGTTTTAGAAACTTTGTAAATCGGTGTTGACAACTCTATTTAAGGAGCTTGTTCAACGGCTTCTCAAATATTTTTTTTTTTAGAACACACGTAAGGAACTAATAATGATTTGTAAATGTTGCTCTACCTAGTTAATCATGATTTTAAAGACTGCAGTAATATCGTTTGCGAGGCGGAGAGCAAGCGCAGTGCATGCATGAGGCTGGACTACGCGCGCGGCGACGACGCGAGTTTCGAAAGGCGGCGCTCAGCCACGTCCACGTCCGGTGTCGCGTTCAACTATCGATCATTCGGTTCGTTAATAAATAACACGTTGGCGTCTCTTGCCGCTTATCTTAGCTGCGCGGGCATGTGGAAAAATTCGGTGTCGGTGTCGTAACGGAGCGGCATGCATGTCTCATAGGGCTGCGTGCGCCGGCCTGCCGTGTGTGCTCTCCGGTCGTTGCCTCGCCTGCATTGCTTTATTAATCTCTTAATTAAAAACTGAACATCATCCAACAAGCGGAATTCTTTGATCTTCTTATTCGTTAAACCCTCGTCATATATGTATAATATGTTTTTGCTCTTAACTACAGGATGCGCAAACGCCATCGATTTACATTCCGATAAAAAGTATTGCCTCACTCTAGTAGGTACCTAAATATGTATTGTGTGACTAATATATAAATTCACATAAACAAAATGTTTACTTACGACGAACTTTCACGTGGATCTCTTTAACCCGTCTCATATGCAATAACCTCACGTATCTCGTCTCCGTGTATCCATAAACGTTAGAGGTGCATTGCGGCGCGTATTGAATCATGGTTTAGCGGAGCCGACTTCACCTCGGTCACCCGACAGTCGCGGCCGCAGCAGGTGCAGCGGGTTCAGGGGAAAGTGCAGGGAGTGGCTCACTCACTACACGCATGTTTTATTTATCATCACTGATAAGAGAAATTGCTATCAATAGCCGGCAACTCCTTAACACGAGCTAACTCTTTAAAGCTTCCAACTCTAATATCTAATAACTGTAGGCCTTATTAGGTACACCGGATATCATATTACTATAAGGCGATAAAAATTGTAACGTACGTTATAATTATTACGGCTAAAGCGTTCGATATTCGTATTAACCACTACCTTACCGTCTAGAGTAGATAAACTTCGAGCCATAAGCCATAAAAGGTACGTTTGAGCACATCGGTATAAAAACATGCTTACTTACTATTTTGAGACGATTAATACTAGTAAACATGCTAGTGTGCTGCCCAAGAGGTGAATAAATACGAGCCAGGTAAAATATCCCTATCCTTGTAAACCCTTACATCTACAAATCAATGCAAAATTAAGGTTCCCTACGTTTTATGCAATCTGATAAGGCTTCTTTACAAAAATAAAAAAAAAACGAAATGCATTTTCTTTTAAAACTATTCATTTATTTATTTATGGATTAGTTAATATTTACAATATAGGTATATATAATAAAATATATATATAAATATAAAACCAATATTATTATAATCATCCCCGATATAAAGAGACTGTGCACTTTTTTTGGACTAAAAACCAATTTTCTCAGTAGGAATATTTAATATGTTACTGACGACTGGACAGAGGAACGTATCTGTAATCTTTCATTCTTACCATCAGCAGTACAGTAACGAGCATAATTGCTCATTTGTACCTACTAGTGTCGCAACAGTGAAATGTATTAATTGTTAATGTCTAGCAATAAGGCATTTTCGTATTCCCACATTAAGCCTAACGATCCAAGTGGAATGCAGAGTTGCTGCATTTCGTCAATTAAAGAATTCGCTGGATCGGATTGTGGCAGCGTTGGACGCGCTGATATGAAGGAACAAAAAGCGCATTCTTCATACCAGTATAAATAAATAAGGGATGAGTACTGAGCAACAGCGGGCAAGCGCGAGCTACCTAACAGAGCGACGGGCATTTTCGACAAACCTCTTTTTACGCTGTGACGAGGAACGCATATGCGATGATTCATTTACGGAGTTCTTTACCTTACAAGTATGGCTAACATTATTACTTCTGTTTTCTTAGCAGCATTATGTACGCTCGACAAGAAATGTTTTCTCGGAAATATGCGCCCACGCAGATTAAAGATGGAAACACAACATGGGCACTAAATAAGTCATGTCTCCTGTCTGCGTAACTAGTAGCGCTGGAGCAATCTGAAAATTTAATGGCGGCAAATAATTACACCTCCCAAGAGTTTCAATTAATTGCTCTAAATGCGAGACGTCTTTACTATCTATTACCTTTGTTCCAACTCACAACACACACAAATTAATAAGCTATGGGCCTGATTTATGGCATTAGTAACTTTACCTACCGTTTGATTTTAAATATCGTACCCCTCAAGGTTCCTTAAGGAAGGGGTGTCATTGGTACTCCATTGTTCGATTAAGTACCATTTTATTATCTGTAACGCTCACTGCTATAAACATTACTTGCAGCAGCGTAATTTATAATCTTACCTATAAAGTTTTAACAATTTATATGTAAAGTTAAAAAAAGAATATCTGTTAAAATAACCCAACCGTTACCAATTTTTTAAATGTATTTTTTTTTAAGTTTGGATTAAGGAATAAGAGCTATTGATTGAATGTTTTTTTTTTGCAAAACCGTTGGATGACCGTTGAGTGACAGCGCGAAGCAGGAGACATTGACGCGAGCTCATTGAATATTTGGAACATGCTCACGTTTATGAAGTGCCCTTTGTGTTGTAGTCGATGTGCCGGCTGGCCGAGACCGCGGACCGTCATTCTAATCCAGACATTGGACCCTAATTGAAAATTTAACTGCGCTGTAAAACTCTCACAATATGAGATATAAAAGTGACATTAACATTATAATCACATCGGATCAAGCGATTCGAAATAAAATATTTTTAAATGCTATGCTTCCTCTTTATTATCCGCTCTTATTAGTTAAACAATTTCCGCGATTAATATGTTCACATAAACATTGGGAAATGCGGAAAAGAAGGTGGCACTAAAGGTCGTCTGACTGCAATGTGCACAAGAGCCAAGAGACGACATTGTAAGTTTGTAAGTACGCTCGCGCCTTTCATCGAAGCGGCTTGTGAATTCATAAGAAACCTTGCAATCTTATGACAAGTCAAATTAAGTTACACTCAGATTTTTCTAAACGAATTCGGTTTTTATTTACGTTTTGTTTTTCACACACGTGATTGACTTATTTATATTAAAAATAATAACTTACTGTTGCATAAATAAAAAAAAAGAAAACCCAAAACTACAATTAATTTACTTCATAAAATGAAAGAGCGATGCATTATAATTAAATCTCATAGGTACCGTAGAAGTCAAACCGCTAAAGTGGTCGTAACGTAAACGACGTGTTATAATTAGGTATTGAAGTCCCAAAAATAAAATGAATACCTCTTAGACTACAAAAATAAGGTGGTCGGTGCATCGTAAAGGGGTTATTGCGCGTAACGTCACAATTCCGTGAGTTGAAAATTAATATCAGAAACACCTAAATTTGGTGTGCGGGATTAACCCCATTAGTTGAATAATAATTATAAGTGACACTTAAATTAGGTAAGCTACATAACAAGATAGGGAGCTAAATCTACTACTTATTAAGGTGTCAAAATACTTGGACTTGGTATAGCGTTTCCACGGGAAATGGCGGAGTAAAAGTAGACGGTAGCGCCCAAATATCGAGCCGTAGACACCTATAGCGAATTCTAGCAGGGCTCCTCGGGCGAAACACTAGAGCTCATGTAAACTTTTTGTCATATTCCTGTGTAACCGATAATACTTTTACTTTAACAAGCTTGACAAATTGTTGATATCTTTACAAATAAACAACACAAATAGAAGAAGAAAATTATTTATGCCGTAAAACACACAAGACAAGACTTTTATACAGATGCTACCTGCAACTATATACAGCTGTAGGTACGACTGTATCACATACCCTTAAAAAATATAATAATTGTAGGTTCATCGAACACAGAGGTCACAAGGTAAATCCAGCAATGTCTTATGTGCAAATAAAGAAAAGGCTAGAATTCAGCAAGATGTTGCATTTGTAAGAAATGCAAGTCTCAACTCACAACGCTATTATTCTGTCATAGCCTTGAGCATGGTTTGAACAAAAGCTAGAAAATAAATAAAATAAGAATAAAGAAACAAGTCAGTATCGAACAGTAAAAAGTGCAAGCAAAACAAATAGTTCTTATATACTACATAGTTTAGTTACAAATATGCGACATGTAATTTTATTGTAATGCATATTGTAAGATATTATGTGAGATGAATAGGGTAAGTCCGGGGTAGTTGGCCATAGTTTTTCTTGAACACTGTTAAAAAATAATCTTACACATTAGTATAAAAAAATGTATTTGAAGTTAAACGTTCAACATTAAACTTTGACATTTTAAACAAAAAAGTGACATTTTCCAATTAGATCAACCTTAAAATAATTGTGTTCGAAAATTCACAATTAGCAATCTCTCCCTGGGGATCTGGGTGTGATGGCCAAGTCGTTAGAGGAAAGATGGCCATAGGTTAATTCTAGCTGTCGCATAGTTATTTGGTCTGATTTCCTATTTATTATTGGAACATATGTCTACAAGTTCAATGTAATTTTCATGAGACCAAAATTGCCACACTGTGCACTAAAACCAGTATTTCAAAGAAGAGTCGAGATGGAAGTGTTTCTTAGTAATTTTCGCCAAATCCAAGGCATATCCTATTCGTTTGTCATTATTTTCAGATTTTTACACGATAATGCTATTAATGGGACATCGGCGCTACTTTCAAGTAGCTTTTTCTTATAAACGGACTTCAACTGGCTATCTCTCCTTTTTTTGTGGGAGAGATGACCACACCTAAAATTAAAAAAATTGAAAACACGACCCGTTTGATTTTGAGGATAGAACAATGCGTTACTAATATGCTTACCAATGTATACAATAATAATCATTATAAATCAAATCTAACTTCACATCCACATGAAACAAGAACTCCTTAGAAAATATTTACACTAGGCAAAACAATTCACAAGCATTTTCCTTACTTTTCGATTTTATTTCACTAAAAATCGTCGTACTATAGGTCCCACCTGCGACGCGAAGCGAACCGAATAGTAACTAGCAACGTCTAGTCAAATCTTCTATGAAATATTTCGATAGGCCACCTCTACCTTATGGCCAACTACCCCGGAATTACCCTAAATAAAATAGGCATGAGTAGATAATTATAATGAATTAAAGTAATAGATAATTTAAATATTCGTTTGTTCACATGACGTTACTATACGATAAATATAACCTAGTACGGTTTAGTAGTTACAAGTGGCAGACGAAGTTATTATACTAATCGTCTTAACACACGAAACGCAGCGGACAAATGTGTCGGTTTCACCACAAATCATAATGAAATATTTAATCGATGTTGTACGCATTAGGTGCGCTTAAAGGTGTCTTATTAGAAGAGTTACGAGCTTAAAGAGAAGAGACGCCCGCGGTGCCCGCCTTACGTACGAGCCACGATAAATGCATTATTTCCGTTTACTAAGACTTTTCTAATTTGAATGACCGTGTGTGGTCCATTTTCAGTGAGAAGGCGTTACCTAATAGCTTATAGCAATCTTATAAATCAGAAACAACTATCTGCGCGGGCGGAAGTAAAAGAATTAGAATTTAAATCATTCTTAAAGTTTTAGAAACCAATGTGTTTCACGTGGAGCTAATTACACCGCACCTTGAAACGGTTGCGAGAGTTAAAAATCCTTGCATATTTTTGACCAACAACGTTTACTTGCGTTAGACAAAGATTGAGTGAGTTGTATGGGCTGATTAAACCACTCACGTTTCAATGGGAATGTTAATGCTCTCAATTGTGTGCTAAACGCGATACTAAACAGAGTTCTGAACAATGAGACGATGCTGTATAAATTTTATAAGCATCCAAATAAAAGCTTATGAACAGATTTGCAATTCTTTAGAATGAGATTAAAAACGTTGATACGTTATAGTTTGTGATGAATTCGGCGGCATTCAGTAAACAAGCATGAAGGTATAAATTAGAAGGATGTCGCCTGCGCCGGCGCACAATGCGCGGCGCGGCGCGGACCGCATTGTGCCGTGCGAATTAAAACAGGTTGCGCTGGCAGGTATCTATACGCTGTGATTTATGTCCGATTATGCTATACTCCTGCGACTATAATTAAATCTCGGTGCCATTATGCCCGAAAGATCTGCGACACTGTGCTGTGCCCACGGATCTACGCGATCGTGATTTACTACCCCACAGCTGTGTCGGTCTGTTGTCTAATTTAACAACTACTAATTTTCCGAATTCAACACTAAATCTCAATGGACTTTCGTTACCTAATTTAAATTTCATACTTAAAACCATAGAAATAGGAAAAAAATCAGTTTATCGATATTGCAATAATAAAAATACGTAAGTAGCCGGAGATCAGCTACGGAATCGATTCCTAACAACATACTCAAAAATGTCTTCACTCGAACAAACATTAATTACCTCCATACACAACCAGACAAGTCAATGAGTATTTAAAAGCCCCAACAAAATACAAATATTTGTCGTTTAAGATAAATTATCGAACACCGCTTTGAGAAAAAATAGCAATAAGCTGAACAAACGAGGTGTCGTGGACAGACAGTGCCTCGACTCCGACAACTTTTTAACTATACAAAACTTGCAAACAACTCATCAACCTGACAATTGTGAGAACGCGATCAATTATACCACAATGTTGTGTAAATATAGTAATTGACAACAATAAATACAGTATGAATTAAACGAGGAGGTACGTTTTCATTATCGGCGAGTTGCAGTTAAAATAGTGCGTATGTCAATCATTTCTCAGAGCCATCGGCGGTCAGCGGCGCGGCGAGGCTGGCAGGCCGCGAGATAAGCTTTTAATTGCCTTCGACGCCTATTTACATGTTGTAGGAGATACTGGTAGATCTCTCGCAATTAGGGGCGTATTCGTCTTCCTTTTACGCCTCGGAATGATCGGGGATGTTGCATTCGATGACATCTGTTTGACTTAACGATTAAAGCTCTCACGAGGAAAATCTGTATCAGCTACACACGACACTGTCATGTTCATACTTAGCCTTTCATATCGGCCAAGTATATAAGTGGAATATAATAACATGTATATCTACACTCAAGCACGCACAAACACCATTTATAACACTATGTCAATCAATAAATCTTTTCGTCTAATAGCTCGCATTAGCATGTTAAGCGGTTACCATGCAAATAAGTATCGAAATAGGTAAACTTACAATTTATGATACGTATATATTGTAGGTAAGAATTTGATATCAGCGACTTATTAAAATAGTTATAATTATCTAGACCAGATTATAATGTTTCTTAAATATTTCGATTCCAATAGTCAGGCGACTTTTACCTCAGCCTACATACATAGGTTCAAGATGTTAGTACTAGCTTAGAGAGTTCAAGTAGAGTGAAGCTGGGACAATTATTTATAATAATAGTCATTTTTCATGGAAAGCTCGTGGCTCAACGGGGTCAGCATACCGCGTGAGGTCAGTTCTTGGATGGGTGACCGCTTTGAGTGGTTATTAACTGAGCACTGCCGTGCTTTGGAAGGCATGTTAAGCCGTTGATCTCGGCTGCCTTCGGGCGGCTTGAGAATTTCTAACAGTCAAGTTGCTCACTTACTTGATAATCCTAATTCCAATAAGATCTGGTTTACCCTCGATTCGGAAGGTCAGATGGCAGTTGCTTCCGTAAAAACTAGTAACTACGCCAAATCTTCAGATTATATAGCGGACTCCGGGCATCCTTCAGAATGCAACTGTACTGGGATAACGCTAGGATGATGATCAATAGTTATTTTTCAGGTAAAGGTGCATTGTTAACTACCACGATTGCTTGAATTCTCAGCATAGGGACTCAAAAGGACAACATACTCGTATGTCGATAAAAGGCACATTCGTTTACTCTGTCCATAATGTGGCTTATATGTACAATTTTCATTCCAATTTGATTTCAATATATTAAGTACACGCGCTCCTTCAGACGCGCTATATGTATATGTCGCCGCACGAAGAAACGAGCCCGCATGAGTACATGGAAATGAAAATGCCCTTGTAAACGATAATTGTAAATTTCTTTGACAACTTCGGTCATACACAGTAGAGAAAATAAATGTAATGCCTTTTGTGGTCTTAGCTTAGGTTTAGTTTCGAAGTTATGTTATTAGTTAGAGATTCCGTTTATGCGGATTACGAATCCAACCAAAAATTAGACTTTCTATTGCTCTTAACTTTGGTAATATTAATATCCACGGGCAAGACGCGCACCTAAATCAGTGAATTATCCCGCTCAGTATTTAACAAAAGTTCTATTGATGAACGGCGATCGTCGTCTGTCATCGATTTATTTGCATTTGCCTAAGGTAGGTAAGTAAATAAGCGCTGTTATAGGTACAGTATCTACTTATAATATGCATGTGGCTGCACATATACTTTAGGTACCTAATCAATCATTTTTACGAATTATGCATGGTTAGGTACTTGTATTGTATATTTATATAATAGTAGGTAGGTACATATTTCAATATCATCAGACTGTTTTCTCAACCATCCATCCGAGAATCTTATTGTTTAAACCTCGGCCCAAAGATTTAAATTGATTCAATACTAAAACTAGTGGCTCTGTGAGCTGTAGACCTCGTGAGTGAGTTTTTTTTATCATTTCCAAAATCTGACATTACAAAAAAGATCCTATATGAATATCGAACCTGCTAACAAAATTTCACGAGAAGCGGTTGAGAAATGCAACCTGTAGAGGATAACAAACCGAAATTCGAACGCAGAAACTTAAAAAATGTTTGAAATAAAAATTGTTTTTGAAAACTTCCAAAAACTGACTCGACAAAAAATATCTATTATAATTACCGGATCTACTCACAAAATTGAAATGAAATGCGACCTGTAGAGGAGAACAAACCGTTGAACAAATATATATATTTTTTTAATTTCCAAACACTTATTCGACAAAAAAATCTGTATATTTATCCAACCTGATCACAAAATTTCACGAGAATCGGTTGAGAAATGCGACCTGTACAAGAGAACAAACCGAAATTCGCCCGCAGAAACTTACAAAATCATTGATAAAAAAATTGTTTTTGGAAATTCCCAAAAACCGTCTCGACAAAAAAAATTATATATATCGAACCTGCTCACGAAATTTGACAAGAATCGATTGAGAATTGCGACCTGTAGACGAGAACAAACGGAAATCCGGACATACGAAAGCATTTTTGTCGAAGCTGAAGCAGAGACCTTCGTTTCACTCGGTCAATAAACGT
Organism: Epiblema foenella; assembly: GCA_963556455.1. Taxonomy (NCBI): domain Eukaryota; kingdom Metazoa; phylum Arthropoda; class Insecta; order Lepidoptera; family Tortricidae; genus Epiblema; species Epiblema foenella. The sequence goes on from OY747102.1 coordinate 16,945,042, forward strand.
AGGTATTGATCAAAAAGATAATAGTAGTGTAGCCTTAGTGCTGCAGCCAAACTCGTAGGAAACGTATAATGCGCCGATTCGGCGCCTGCTAATTGCGGAGGTGGATAATTTACGAGCAGTCTATTTAGACTGCGCTCCCCCGCACCCTTCCCCTCGTCTAATAGCTTACTTTTCCGCCCTCTGAAAGGTATAATCAGTTGATATTCTAATCTGAACGGTATCGCAACTGTTGAGCAATTAATGATTAATGCAATTACTGACTATAAATAGTTTGTTTAAGAGTCATAACTAAAATCGCGTCATATTTAACATAAACTTCCATTCTAGTCACATTGAGAAATTAATATCAACTCAATATCAAATGCTTCGTAAGAGTAAAAAATATTAACTGACATTTGTAAATATATTGGTTACTAGCAAGCATTGGGTATATGTAGGTACTGAAACGGGCATGTAAACTATTCTTAAAATTAAAATATGTTTACAATATCTCTAACTAACATTATCAACGTTAGCAAAGTTGTTAACCAAATGTCATGTCCCTTCGAACAGTACCGTAAATAAAATTTACGAGCATTGGAAGGAATTTTGTTCCGTAGTCCCGTCCGCGAATATCCACGATTTAATCAGTAAGTGTTCCTTTCCTTTAACAGTCTTAGTTATTTGCAGAATACTGAGCCAGGTCCGTTGATTGGACGATTAAATCTCTCATTTATGGGATGCGAAGCCATCTTGATTTTTTTGCGCAAACATAATTTTATAGTTAATTTACGTGCGATAGAGTAAAGCGGTCGTCCGTTCTCGGCGCTCGGCCGCCGCCCGCCGCTATCTAAATGCAAATCGGATAGGTTCGGTGGATGTCCACGATAAATCAAGACTCAGGCGCACCGTTACCCGCCGCCCAGCCGCGGGCGCAGGCGCGCGGCCCATACATCGCCCCACAACACAATATGCCACACTACAATACTCTACACCATCGCCACGCTATTCCAACACACACCATGCGCCAATTTATTTAAAACGATTACATTCCATTAAAAGTAAGTGGACAATTCTATTGTAATTAAGTTCAGTCATAAAACCATTTACGGCTATTCCAAGACTACTTGCTATGAATATGTTTAACGATGGTTATATGACAGTATTTAAAAGGTGTATTATGGTTTTAAATCCAGAAGTGCCGTTATCCAATAACAATTATTCTAAACGTGATAAATATATAACTTAAACTTTTTTGTGTTCTAATTGAGGATCTTAAATATAAATATTATCCCGACTATAAATATATTATAATATAATTATATTATAATTGCAGGTGTATATATGGATTAATACTACCTGCGATACGTGCCCCTTAACATCATACACGTACGCACTATAAACATGTCGCTTTTATGAATTGAAGTTGTCCTAACCCCAAAGTCGAATGGTATGTTATCGGTACGACTAAATTTAGTCTAGTATTTAGTAATTACTAGATGCCATACATCAGTAAATGAGCCCGAGTCTGCTTTAGCACCTAATCCCAAGATTTGGGATCTACACTGCCATCTGAGCTTCCAACGGATAAAAAAACATACAAATAGGTAGCATTCGCAGGTATAGTGCCAAATCGTGCAATTATTAGTACCTCTAATATCAACATGATGACACGTAAAACTATACCGGTAGGTGCATATTACATATTTTAAATACATATAGCGCCAAATTATTGTAATATGATATCGAAGGGTACATACCTGTTGTTCTAAATACAGATTCAGATTCAGATTCAAACATTTATTCATGACAGACAAGTACATAATAATGGGACAGAATACAAAAACAGTCGTGTCACGAACACACACAGACACACACACACACACACAGCAGTTGAATAGATACCATATCCGAATTAATAACCTCCTCCTTTTTTAACCGACTTCAAAAAAAGGAGGAGGTTCTCAATTGGGTTGTAAGTTCTTTTTTTTAATATGTGTTATCTCAGAACTCCGTCGTTTATGAACCGATTTGGATTTTTTTTTTCTTTGTGTCAAAGCATATGCTTCAAAGTTGCTCCCATTGTTACCAGAATCCAGTTCTGATGACGGGATCCATGAGGAATTGAAGGAACTCCTCAAAATCCAAAGGGAAAATGTAAAAAATTGCCTTACTTCTAATATGATACGTACCTATTATAATTTTTGAAGTCGGTGCCATCCAATGAAATTGTCTAACGTTGACGAAATGGCAGTCGGTATTAATTTTTTATTTGAAATCAGTTATAAAAAGAGATTCACATCAGGTGTCATTGATCACATTATTGTTATGGGTGCGTGCGGTACGCCATAATTCGAGGCAATTAACTCCAACCACTACTTGCATATATATTGTTCAGCTCAAGTTTATAGAACTATACATTTTATCATCCCTTATTCGTCGAGTTTCGAAAAGCGGTCTCTATAAACCCAAGTACGAGGACTTATTTTTTGCCTTGTATTTGAATTATACAAAATTGGACGGCGTAATTTGAAAACCAATAAGAAAAATAACTCCAATTACTCATGTACGGCTTCATCTTGCGTGCCCGTATATGGGGAAGAAGTCTTATTAGCGCGTTTTATATCAAGTAAAATCCATGTTACAATGTTTTCCAATAAGCGCATTTATCATATATGCAATACAAAATATTGATTTTACTTGCATTAATAAATACTTGACTAAACTAATTATATATTGCGAATCAACATTTTTTAATAAGCATTCATAATGAATTAATGACTATAAGATATACATGCATGATGTTAGATTAGATTGAAATACTTACAGTGAACTTATTAGAAAACGAAAATCCATTCACAGACTACAACTTTCTGATTGGATTTCGCAATTACTTATTTAAGTCAAGACACGCCCGGCTCTATCTCCAGGGCGCTAAGAGCAGAGCGACATGTTTCCAATATCTTGTAATGGCTGGCTCGGCATATTTATGCAATATCAGGTTAATTTCGAATCGGAATAATAAAAGTGTTCAGTAGCAATCAGACAACGACACAGTAATTGTCGCCTGCCCCGCGCCCGCTGCGGCGGCTTCAATATCATAACCATTTTTTATGGACCCGCTCGACTAGTTGGAATCTTATTAGATTAGCCGTGTTCAGGACTCGATATTAAAAATTATCTCGAGTCGGATCGAACGGAAATGTCTCAGTAATAAAATAGTTTTGCGTCACTTTTTTTTCTCTTCCGTTCTTGTTTACATTTAATCGTTTTTATAACGCCGTTGAACGTTCGCATTATAAGGCAAATACGATAGATACCGGACGCGTAATTGGTTTATAAATCATATTAGGGAATTACTTACAAATGTAAACGGTGATTATATGATTTCTTACCTGCAAAGTTTCCTTACTTATTCAATGTCTAACGTATATCGGTACATATTTACCTTGTAAATAGTTATCAAAGAGCACGCAGCGCGCAACGCGGCGTCGCTCGTGCAATGTCCGCTGAGTGTTCGTTAATGGATCTATACATTTATTTACATCTCAATCTGATCCATTATAAATATTCATTTGCAGCAGCTTTATCTTTGTGCCAATAACGGACTCCGTGTATAAAATAAAATATTCCAACATTTGAATATCAAAATTTATTGCATATTATTACCTACCGCCCCCTACGTCGTTCCTCATTGAAAGTATTTCAACCGAAACCTAATATAACACACAAATTTTGACCATAAATTATATAATCGTCGATAAATTATAGACATAAGAGTTAGGTTCACGTGTCAAAAGTTAGACGACCGTAGATAATGCGCAGCTACCAACACTTTATATAAGAATAATTAAATTTTAATAGTTCTTATTTTTTATTCTATTATTCATATGTGTAAAATTGTCCAAAAATATGTATTTATATTTTATATTTATATTAAATATATCTGTACTCTCCAAGGTGCTCAAGAACATGCACACGCATTGAGAATTGAGTCGTGTTCAGGTATTTATGGGTACCGAAGAATGAGCTACTATGAGTACCATAATATGATTATTCATATTAAAAATACCATTTGCTTTTTATTTTTTTATAAGTTACTGAACTTTAATTAGAAATGTGAAGCAGTTCCGAGGAAATTTTCGATTGAAGTATTTTTCGTCGTTGCTAAATATAGGGGAGTCGAGAAAAAGATGCAATTTTATGTAGATACAGACACTTAGTGGACACAATTATGCAAATCTCCTGCGTCGATTATTGCATAGTAACTACTGGCTAGTTGCGAGAATTGATCGCCCGGTGCGCCCGCGCCGCTAATTGCCCTCTTCTAGCTTACAGGAAAACTTGATGCGTACTTCAACCTTACATTTGACTTAGGTTACTTGTCTCATTTTGTTTCACTGTAAACCTGTCACTAACTATAAAACTTACGATTCCCTATTCAGAGTAATGCGGTAAACGCAACCAAATACCAGGTAATCAAGAAAGTACGGGTCCAATACAAATTGGAATTACCGACCTTATATGCGCCGCGCGCAGTCGTGGGAGAGCTTACCCCATGATAATTTTTCACCAAAACTCTTTGTATAAGCAATTATAAATGCATTTTGTCGGTGTGTCTGTCATTAACTTAAACGGACGATGTTATTTTAAAGGCCGTAATGGCGGCTCAGCGTGCCTCCGCTTTTTGCGAACGCTCACGAAAAGCTATGCATTTAAACGCTTGAATTATGAAATTACAGTATTGAGTGTAAACAAGAGTCGCTGGGAGGCATAACTTGAGCGTGAAATAAGCTCTAAACGTGCCCGTCATAGATATATTCCTTAATAGCGTATTTATTACGTATATTATCAAAATTATACCACTAGGTACATGAAGTATCTATGGCATCATGACCAGACATATTAAATATGTACAGATACATTGATTTCGTTTACAAAATTTTACGAAATCTTATTTATTATTTATGGGCAATAACCAATGGTGACGATGATAATGTGTAATGCGTATAAGAAATTATATATAACTAAAACACGGCTATTTGATGATTCAAAAGCCAAAATAACTCAAGTGTTACTGTCTTCTGCCGAGGGCTTCCAGTAAAGCCTCATCCCATGTTAGGTATCCCACATTAGCTTTAGCTCGTTGTAGTTAACAAATATGCATGTATGTGTATGCTCGTTGAAGTCTTTTGTTAGAACGAGGCGCGACGCCCGCGGCGACCGTCGCATCTATTATCGATCTGTGCCGCAACGGCAACAAACGAGTCGCCATTGTCTCACTAAAAAATATACTGTTACTGTTTACACCAACATCCTAATACATACGTTATGCAAGCTCGACACCCTGAAACAATGGCGGTCTATAGATCAAATTACTATATTGATTCACAAAGCGTAAATTCATTCTGTTATGACAGGCGAGCATAAATTCTCGTCAGGACCCTCGGATGCTGCGAAACAATAAGACTCTCCCATCAGGCGATTGTCAAAACTGTGAGACATTATCATAGGCTGCCGAGACGTAACGGACAAGAGAAAGGGGTGAACGACACAAAGGCCTGGGTCGCGAATTGTCTATTTGATGATAGGGGACAGACAATGGTCAAGTGTGCACCTCGCACCGTGTGAAATCGCTGCCAATTTCAAACCGCTGCATCGTAATGTATTCGCAATTGTAATCTAACGTACATGAGCACGGCCGTTAAAATAAATTGATTCAAATTCGGCCTTGATAATTAAGTCAGTTTTTAATCGGTACCCGGCCGTCCCCAATGCGAATGCTGGTTGTGCCAATGAGTATAATGTAGTTAAATGTAGTAAACACCTGCATGCGACCACAAAATTACACGGTGTAGTCTAGGCGGACAAAGGCGCGCCGGCGCCGCGACGGCGTTGATTGCCAAATTACAGGGTGAGTGTCACCACCGACTGCGACCGCGAGCGCGCCTGCGCAGGGCTGCTGGGCCGAGTCGCTGCGTCTGCCCGCGGTTCGCGCGCACAGCGTGTGAGAACGCTCTCCCGCATGGCTATTAATTGTAGTTACAGGTACTTCGCCACACCTCCCGGCGCAGTATTCTTGACCTTTATATAAATTATCCGGCCACAGTAGCCGTTAGAAAACGGTATATAATAAATAATAATGATTTTTGCAATTTATCAAATCCTGGTAACATTAATTGCACTTTGTAATTAATTACTAAATAGGATGGAAGCAATAAAATTAATTACGTTTGAGGTTCGGAACTCCATAGAACTTTGATTATAGATTAAAAGAAATATCTTTACTGATCAGTAAGGAGCCATTCATAAATAACGGTATAGTGTCGGTCCGGACCTCGAGGTACAAATTATTAAATAAAGTTCCAGGCGAACAGTACTCTCGCAGTGAGAAATGTAATTTTCATTAATGACACGTACGGTTGCACAAAAACCCTAAAGCGTTGCGGACCCTAATAAAGGGTCTTATAAGGAGCGGACAAAAAAATTAAGAATCGCCCCGATGAGCCATTATCTTTGGATGTTAAAAATAATATGGTCATAGGGTAAGGCACATTGAAGCGAGGAGCGTCCAGGAGCGCATTTGAATACGGTGTTCTTTGTGAGCACCCCTCGCGGCGCCGGACTTCACACGCTCCCGCAGGTACCGCGCGCCGCGCCGCGCCGCGCCGAACAATATGCGACACACCATTATTTGATGCTATTATTTTTGCGTGTCATTTGCATATCACAATTAACATTTGGATCCGAAATGAATGTTGGACCACACTGAATAGCACGAAATAAAATATGTCTGTAATATTGATAATGTAGATGGGTTTTCATTGTCTTATTTAGTCTTAAGAACGATAAAAGTAATCAAACAGATTTTCTTATGAAATTGAGCTGACTGTCTAACTAGATATATGGGCACACAAGTACAGTTTCTAAGCAGCGCAATAACAGTAATGATCTCCTAATACCGGCATTTCGGCTGACTGACAACGGATTGTCCGATGATACGTATATATTCCATGTGACTAATTCCGACACACTGGGCCCGCAACCACTGTCTTAGTTAAAAACGTCGTATAAACATTTGACTTCGGGCAGTACACGAGTCCATCCTTTACCGACCCGCGATATGGATGTACCGAGCCCGGCACTGATTACGTCGACTCTGATTACGAACTGGATGTCAAAAATGCAAGTGTCAAGAGCGGTTAAGCTCACTAGCGACGATCGCATGCTTTGTTCGGCCAACAAACTGTTAGGAGCTTATTATTAGCAACATATATTTACACAATTAAAAGCTCCATAAAAATTCAACACATTAAGTTCTGGGACGGTTCTGTTCTGTTACTTGAAACGTTTTTTTTTGTTTCAGCACATTTTTTGTGTTTGATGATTTTGAATAAACTGATTACAACTCATACGATTCATTTACAAATAATAATTGAAAAGCATCAGCCAGAATCTCTATTTTGAACAAAATTCATTTATTTCTATAAAAAACCTCATCCGCAACTACTATGTAGTTCTCGATTTTATGACTACTTACGTCAATCATTAATTAATGCATGTGTGTAATTAAATGAAGCTAGACTACACGTCTAATCAGAGGGAGATAGAGGTTTAACGACGCTTTCCGAGGTATAATGTGTTTAGTGGCTTCGCTTTGAAGCCGACTTGTCGTGTTTCGGAATTGAAAGTCATTAAGAAAAGTTAACTGAATGCAATAAATTTTACATTCCGTTCCGTTACAAAAAGTGATCCACGAAGCAATCTCTTTAATAGACGCCGAATAAAATGTAACTCTTGTGGCTATACATTATACACTCACACCTTTATATTCATCCGTTAGTACTTACCACATAACATATCCTATTTTAATCAAGTTGATCTGTGGCGCATATGTGCAGGCGCAAACCATAAATCTAAATATTCACCTGTCAGCCAGTCTTATTCTTATAGATATACGGTGATAATGTAGATATAAATGTGTAATAAAATGCGCGTAATATTGCGTGTCACTTGACATTCGTGAGTATTCAGCCTTAGCGTCGCAAGCGCAGGGCTTTAGAAAGCGCGCGCACCAATAAATACTCGTCCGATTATGATCTACGGCGCGTAGCCCGTAGCATACTCGCAGCGTCCCGACTGCGAGACAACCTTACACCAACTCTTCTCCGACCACTGCCCACTATTCTTCCGACCACATATAGTATCCTTAAGTATTGCTAAATCTCAATTCGAGCTTCGGCTTGCGAAAGACATCAAGATTAAAAACACAATTTATTCGATTGCTACTACACAATGAGATACCAGAGTGTACCTTTTCAAGATCAATATGTTAAACGGTGGTAAAAATGGGTTTTTAATAGTAATTATGAAAGCGACATAGAAAGAGCGTTCTCTGGTTAACAGCATTCCGAGCTGCGTTCACGTTGTTCACGCGTCATACCTAGAAAAACGTACGGCTAGCGCGGGATTCTCGGGAAGACGCTACGAATGACTAAACAAAAAAACCTTGGTATACAATGGCCAGTCACATAATTACATCTATGGCGTTTTTATGTCCTTTCCAGTAACACAAACGCCCAGAAAGATATTGACAGCAATGAAAAATAAATAGTGCATTTCCAAGAAACGTGTATGTCTTACGTTTATAGGATGACAATATTAGTATACTCTTACATACCAGAATTTATTTGCCCAAATTTCATCTGCCATAATGTTGTTTCTTATAATTTCGTATGTCATACTCATTGTTTACCATATTAATCATATTCTAGAATTGTTTCCCATAACATCAGTTCCAATAAGCACATTTTCCGTAATTATTGTATTCCATAATGTTATTTGCTATCCATCTCAACTGTTCGAATCGGATAGGTTTATTATATCCATTATTTTACCGAAAATCATTTCTTCGATTATCGTTTCCTATAACACTATTCGCAGTATTTTTTACCACTTAGGAATCATTCATCGACCTTCGTTACATCGCTCATACCTACCTACACCCACCTTACCTCTTACACAAGAACCAACTCATCGAATTTGACATAGTCGTTCACCGAATCGCCTTTGCTATAATTTTGGTTTAAAGAAGGTTTTAGTTGCCAAAATTCTTAATACATAGAAAATTATTTCACCACTGTAAAAAACTTACAACAAACTACAAACAAACAAACTTGGCTACCTACCGGGCGAGCGAGCGAAGCGAGCGTGCGAAACCTTCCGGAGCAAACCCGACTGTAATGTTGTTAGGTTCTGGTGTTAGATTTTTTATGTGCCTTGGAAAAATCATGCTTGCTTGCTTACATGCATGCATGCGTGCTTGTTTGCTTGCTTGCATGCATGTATATGCATGTTTGTTTATTTGCTTGCATTCATGCATGCGCGCTAGCTTACCGTCGATATGCTAGCGGTTAGGTTAGGTTAGTTATTTATTATGGCGTTTCAATATTCTATTAAATAATATTATTGCACTTAATAATATGGGAAACAATACGTATGGCATGCGTATCATTATGCCATGTAATATTCGGGAATACAAGAGTATGTCAAATAACTTTTCTAGTAAATGAAACATTCGGGCAAATGAAATTCGAGTAAATGAAAATATTGCATATGAATTTAGGGCAAACGATAGACAATCGACAATATTATTAGGGTACCATAGTGAGGAAAGTTATCGGTGAAGTCAGTCGGGAGTCCTTTTTAAGTATGTAAATACCTAATAACACTAAGAAGTGATGGCCACGTCGAGCTGGTCGTCGGGCCGGCGATACGCAGCGCCGCGGGCTCCCATTAGCATACGCAGTGCATGCAGCCTCCATTACCTACGCTGTGGCGGAGACTATCGCAGAGGCCGTATTTAAATCGAAGGTGTGCCAATTTCGATATGTCGTCGACGTGCGTGGGAGGCGATATCGCAAATGTTTTAATGTAGGTCAGCGGAATATCAGATCAGCATCGAACAGTAATTGGATATTGAGTGTAATTGTACACCTATGAAAAGTTTATGTTTAACTTATCCAAACCCTGTGATTACGATACGTGTTCGATGATTTATTCGTTATTGCTCGCAATTTAGAAAGATAAATGTATTGCAAATTTGCGGCACAGTTCTTAGTGAATCGTTTTTATTTCGACAACTGAATTTATAGGTCAATTTGTGCCGTAGCTACCTTGTAAGTAGTCAACGAAAATTTGGTGAGAGTGATTTATAATATTAGTTTTCATATAAAACTTAATTATTTTCTCTTGTACGAACATATTACATAAAGAATGTTATGATGGACGGATACTCGGGACGATATACGCGTGTATGTATAGGCATGTGCTCTCGTCCACGGTCCTCACATGTGCCGCGTATCTCTACTTTCACGCAAGACGGGCGCGCCCATATTAATTGCTCCCGTTCTTCGACGAAGCTTTATTTATTGCGCTCGCCGGTGATTGTGAAAAGCTTCGAGTGTACATTCGTTTAAGTTTTATCTATTCTATTTGATCTGACGTGTGACACGAGAACCCGTTGCGGATTATATCGTCCGCTGCGGCGGCGTAGCGTCGCGCGGCCACACGCTGCCCCGGGTCATGTCCGTGGACAGGTCACGTGCCGTGAGAAAATATCCCCAAATACCATTTGCCGTTGTCTCCGAAGAGCATTACATCGGAGGAGTCAATACAAAAACAATGATTAGCCAAACAAAAAAACGAACGGTCGCGCGTCGATGTCGACGTTTTTAGAGAAATAAACATTAGCTGTTTACTTAGTGACCGCCGCCATGTCCAATATTTGATATTCGAAAATACTATTCTAATGTATGTAGTGGTACATAGGTACCACTCAAAGCATCTGGCACTTTAGCGGCTCTTTTGGTCTGTGTCTATATTATTACGTGACTTTTTTAGCGCTATAATTCATATTTACCTAATATGGATGGTGACGTATACCTGCTTAAAGCCCGTCACAGACAAAGCGATAATATATATTAATATATCTTACGATATATTTTGCCTACTAAACGACAGCGATAACATATATTTTGGTATATTAGTATATCTTATAGCAAGGCATCTTAAGGTACTGCTCGGTATATTACGATATCTTTTGGTATATTTCGGGCATATAAAGAATGTTCCTTTTCTGACGTGACTCGTAACCAATAAAAATTAGAGAAACGGAGAAATCCGTTTCTCTCACAAGTAGGAAAGTGTTAAGGTGCAGTTAACCTTTTGGACGCCAACGACAGATGTATCCGTCACTGCAGTGTAATATGATATTAACTTGCAGTCATTTTTATAAGGTTCAGTTCAACTAGGCGTTTGATATTCCCATGCCAAGGCGCGTGAGGGTCACTTGTATTTGACAGAGCGTTGAAAAGGTTAATCGTAGCGTGAGTGATTTCTTGAATCTATTAGAGCCCCCCGCGCCATTCGTATGGACACCTAGACCTTCCTACACGTCATCGACAACGCGAAATGTCTTTTAGATTCCGTATGGGAAAGCCGGGCTGACGATTGCGCGAGCAACCCACCTACCGCTACATCAATAAGTTTGAAAAAGACAGGCAGCCATCCTTCAATTAGGGTCGGTTACGTGGTGATTATTATCACAATACTGAAGTGACGCGTCAATATAATGTGGTATTCAAAATTGGTTTCGCTGCTAACGCAATACGTAGATCGAATTCGGCATCAGAATCTTCGTCTGAAGAACTTTCAATTAAATCTTATTCTATTATAGTGTTTAAATCCATCTTTCGCTTTAACAACATCCTGTATTTGCCCTTTAAGTATAGAAAGCGTCCGCTCGCTAGGACAGCAACGAGTTTAATGACAAAAATATATATTTTGGTATATTTCTCGTGTGTGGTGCTGAGGTATACGATAATATATATTACGGTATCTTACAGTACAGTATATTAATATATATTATAGCTCTGTCTGTGACGGGCTTAATTGAAATGGATACATCATTTTAGCAAAGCTTTTGATCAAGTTGATAATGACATTTAGTTTGGTAAGTTGTGTAACATAGGTTTTTCACCGCGATTGCTAAAATTGTTTGCCAGTTACATGCGTGACAGGCAACAATTCGTAAAACATGGTTGCTTTGTTTCAAGACCTTATTCTATCCGGAGTCAATCAAGGATCTATTCTTGGCCCTCTGCTATTCAGTGTCATGATCAATGATCTCGAGACTGTACTGAAACATACTAAGTGTCTTCTGTACGCAGACGACCTGAAGCTCATGCACGGTATCAACCAAGTGGCAGATTGTGAAGAGATGCAGACCGATATCAATGCGGTTTTGCAATGGAGTACTGCGAATAAACTGCATTTCAACGTTTCCAAATGTTGCGTTATGTCTTACACTCGCTCATCAAAACCGTTATTTGCACAGTATGTTCTGGGACCAAAAATCATAGCTCGCGTAAAAACTATCAAAGACCTGGGTGTTATCTTCGATGCCTCCCTTACTTTTCATGACCACATAAAAGAGCTAACTGCCAATTGTTACAAGAGACTTGGTTTCATCATCAGGAATGCGCGCGACTTTAACGATCCCAGAGCCATCAAACTGCTCAACACTGCCCTTGTACGGAGTAAGCTTGAGGCGGCGAGCATTATTTGGAACCCGTCACAAAGCACATACGCCCGCCCTGCAAGTCAAAAAAGTGCAAAAAACATTCCTTAGGTTCTTATACAAAAAGCTGTATACCTACTATCCTTTCTTATATCCGACCAAGTACTTATTGGGGTCGCTAGGTTTTAATTCCCTTGCTGTAAGGCGTAATTCCAATTTCCTAGTGACAGCATGTGGAATTTTACGTGGCGATACAGACTGTCCTGAGCTCGTAGCACGAATTATTAGGCTCGCTATCCCGTTTCTGCCCAATAATTTCCTAAGACCGCGAAGTCCCAACCTTTTGGCAGTCCCAATTACACGCACTGTGGCGCATAGAAGCTCGCCAGCTGTACGCGCTCTGCGACTGCTGAACTCGCTTCTGTCATGGGCACCAGAATGTGATATGTTTGCAAGTCGATGGACGGTTGTGTATCGAATGTGTCTGCGGTACTGTGAGATGATGGATGAGAGTTGATTGATATTTGAATTTTCCTATTGTGAATAATGTATTTTATAACCTAAATCATACAGTGCCTTGGTTTCGACTGTAATGCTGTGTATGTTTTGTTTGCAATAAATAAATCATTCAAGACATTATCGTTAACGTACCTATACTTAATAAAGTATTGCGGAAGACTAGCGTTTAAGTGAAAAACAACAATACCTATTACCAAAAGTGCATATTTGTTTCCAAATTAAGTATTGATAATCATCAATGTGGGCTGTTCATACCAACAACTGAAAACACATGCTGATATAACATAGTCGTTAATAATCACTACTCTTCGGTATTTATGTTTTTCTTTAAGTTTTGACACAATACCGACTAATGTCATTAAGTTGGGAGGTTTTACAATCAAATTTTAATAAATAACTCATTAGGTAGAGGCAAAAAACAGCCACGCTTGGGGTCTCACGGTCAAACGCGCCGTAAATCTGTGACGAAGGTGGCGAGCCGAGCACCGCCCGGCAACGCGCGCGGGGGAACCTCGGCGCTACTTCCTCCGCGCATCCACTGGGTCAATGTGGATGTGGGCAAAGAGCCTGTATTGTTTATTAATCTTTTATTAATATTCAATTGTAGTACTTACCTAGGTTTTTATAAAGTGAACCACTGAAAGGTTTAAAAATAGCCGACACTACAAGTTCGACGTGGCTTGCTACGCAAAAACGTGTGCATGTATTGAATTGAAACCCAAATAATTGTAATAAAAGGGATACAGCTAGATTATCATATACAAATAAAAATAATGGATTGATTTTATGAAATGCCATGTTTGCGAGTAATGATGTTCAGATCTAGATTTTGAGAGCATATACCTATATATAGATATAGCTAGGTCTATATATAGGTAAGTTATGTGTATTTATAACTCATCTCAAATCTATGGCACTCAATAGGTTCTAACTTCTATTCTAAGCCTTACCAGAGTGGTAGGTAAGACAACCAAAATTAAAACTTTATTGGAAAATTAACACAAATTTCGTCAAGCCATAAAATAAACGGAAACACACAAAATCCATTTTAAATGAACTATAAACATGATTTATTGAATTTTATTTCGTAAACGCTTAGTAGGCATTTGTATACAGAGGAAGTGCCAAGGTCTAAATATCAGAAGTTAATTTTGCTTTTATTGTTTTTTTTATATTATTCAATGCATACGTTTACTAATGAATTATCACTAAGAACAGGTCATGACAATTATCGAAAATACCTGTAGAACGGGTCGTGAAGCGGTCGCAGGGGGGGGAGGCTGGGCAGCCCCGGATCAGCGCTGAGGGCGGCGGACTTGCCGCGCGGTGGTCAGTCGCCGGGCTCATCCAATAGGGGTCACTTGTGCACAATGTAGTGTCCGGCGTCCACCCCTCTGTCCAGTCGGCAGGGGTCGGTTTGGGACGAGCCGATGTCAGTGCGCAGCCGGCGGCGGTGCGGTCCGGGTGCGGCGCTATTCACTACTGCCAGGCAGTCCGCGCCCGCTCGCCCCACACACTCGGCCGCGAGCTCACTTGGCCCATTCGGAGAAGGGTGACATCGGCTCTTCCTCTATATCAACTCACATAAAGGGTTGCTGAATGTAATGTGCTCTTTGTGTGGCACGGCGACCCTTATTTTTAATGCATCAAGAAATTTCCACCTGACTTGATCACACATCTTTATAATTTGAATCAAAAATTAAACAAACTGCCAAAAATTTGTCCTACTACGGAATATTCAACAACACGACAGTCTCAATCATTCTCAGCTATATTGGGTTCAATAGGTATGCTATCTTTTTACGAAGTTATAATAAAAAATATACCTTAAATCACTATCGCAGGTCGATAAAACTGTCTCATCGCTCGTAACAGGTGCCATTTTATATAACGCATTTATTCCATCTGAATATTCTTTCAAGCTAACGCCGTGAGAAAAGAATGGGTGAGCCGAACATTAATTAAAGTAATGGCGTAGAGGAAACATAAAATGTTAGCAGTGGCGAGATAATTAGAAGTCGAATCTTAGTGATGGTGTGGCGGACTGACGGACGAGGAAGTCGCCGCTCGCGATCGCGCCTAAGCACCGAGTTATTAATTTTACTAATTTATTCAAAATTATGTAGAAGAACAGCAACGTGTAATAGAAACTAACAAGCCTTTTATATGCCACGTTAGAAATAATTACCGTTCCTTTAACGATGGAAATTATGATCTCCATGTTCGTCAACCCTTACGAGTAACGTCTACGAAGAGATTATAAAAGTACCAAATATGAAACAATTTCTAATTTATCTTCTAAGAATGATGTGGTGTGTTAATTACTCTGCATACGTAAACCAGGGTTACTTTCAAATTGAGGGGCGAATTTTAAAAAAATTGTGTTTATAACGTGTTTTCGTCTTTATTTGGTTAACCTGGGGTCAACACCTTCGTAATTTTACTAAACTGAATCAAACTATAAATACTTAGTGATGATTATTTAAGTGTTCTATGGCTAAATCTATCAAAGTGGACCCGTTTCTTCCTAAAGTCACACCAGTTTATCCAAAATGTTATTGGATCGTTTATTAAAAGGTATCACCAATTTACAGTTTAGCTACTAAGAACTCAAAATTATTTATTTCAATAAAACGCACATCATACTAAATTGCTAAAGAATGTTTATAGTACTAAAGATGTATTGTGTACCCTATTTGTCGCCTGCTTCTACTTTAAGGTTAATCTACTGTAAAACATGCAATATCAGCCGCTCGTAGTGAGAAAATGGTGTTACAGTTCGATTTTCAGCATTTCCAATAAAGGTTAACTAGTAATCATCCTCGATCCCTTATCGGCTAAATTAAGAACGCGTCATTTTTTGCGCTTAGGTATACTTTGATATAATAAATTGCGAATGCTTACATCCTCAATATTAAAAGCATATGAAACAGAACCTTTATTTTATGAAAAAATAAATAAAGAGAAATTGATTCCAATCAAATATCTACAGCAATCTGCGATCGAGAATCATTATCTATAAACAGGTACCTACGTTTACAAAAAAAAATCAATACCAAAAACATTCGGAATTGACTAAGAATCAAGTCATTGCTTCAACGACTGCCAATTAAAACTTTGATTTCCTTGACAATCTAATGGTTCGTGTATGTTATTCTGTAAACTTAATTGAATAATAAAAGTAGGACATTTAAGTCAATCGATTGAAACGAAAACAACTTTAAAGATTTGCCGTCGCCGGGTTTTATTATATGGCTGCCATTAATTTACATTGCGTTACAGATAGCAAACGATTTGGACTTGGTTTTTTACCGTTTTACATAATTACAAAATTATGCCGTATATTTACGAGTGTACCGGTCGCCGGGGCGCCCACGCGTAGCCGGCTAATAAGAGAATTAGAGGAACGCGCTCGGCCGAGATGGATTGCCGCAGATAACGCATGTTCCTTCACAAATAGCCAAATAACACTAACAAACTAGTCCGCCAAAACGCTAATGGGCCGTCCAATATGATTCTGATAGTTTCACTGTCATTATGACTAAGGCTGAGTGGGCCTTTCAAATTAGAATATGCGTATAAAGAGATTATATCACTACGCTGACATTTGTATTAAGTAACGTTAATATTTTTGTTCTTAATAGGCACCGTTTATTTTGTTAATTTGGTTGTTGAGAATAGCCTATATCAACTTCTCTAATTAGATAAGACTATATTATGCTATTGTAAAGTTTAAGTACCGACATTTTCTCACTTTACTGCGTTACATCTGGCTGAAAATAAATTTTATTGTGTTTTATCTATCTTATTTCTGTATTAGTTAAGTGAGTTGCTAGTACCTGTTATTGTTAGTACCGCCTGATTCAATCCATCTATCCATCCATTCATCTCATCCATCTAATTCGATCCATAATTGAAGGGTGTTTACAAAATCTCGAAAAAAAAATCGTGGCTATTTTCTGTATTTTGGTGTTATGTTTATTTGTACTGTATCTGTGCCACAACTAAATGTTTTTTTCTTTCTTTCTTTCTCAACGCTCACGTAGGTTGACATTTACCTCAACACAGTCATCAATAAAGACCATACTATATGTTTGAATCAACAGTGGCAAACTCTCTAATTAAACTGATAAACAGTGAGATAACAATACAATGAAACGGGTCATCACGTCCATAAGCTCCAATATCGCTCGACCTGTTTCAAACCGGTAAGTAAAGTAGTCCTTCATCAGAGATTGTTTTGTAAATATTCCTTATAAAACTCTGAATATAGAATTGCAACGTTCTGCACCCTAAGTAATTATTTAAATCTGAATGTTCGGTTGTTATCACATATATGCATAAATTGTAGTCGCTACCAATGTTCTACAAATTGCATGACATCATGGATATATGTTATAACCGCAAGTTATACCTGCGCCTTAAATATGCATATGCATGGGTAGGTACAAGTGATTCGACATAATAAACCTCGACAAATATGTAAATGTCCCTTTAGTTTCATTTGTGTATGTACCTACACGTAATCATATAGGTAACGGAGGCACGTACAATCGAAGTACCTACGGGGGTATGATTGCCGTAACAAGCACAGGTACCGATTTTGGTCAATAATCGCCATAAGTATAGTGAGCACTTTCGCGTACCGAATGCGTTGTTCATAATTGGTGGGTCCGATTTATCACATTTCTGTTCTGAGAAACGCCTGAACAGTTCTTGTGCAAGCACTTCAGGTCGTGTGCACGAAAATATCTCGTGGAGTCCATACCGAGTGCACATAATTATGGGTCGAAAAACCGCCATGGGAAGTTCGCTCAACGTTCTTTATCTTTCTTGTTCTAACCGTTGAAATCATGCAAAAAAATAAACAAAACACTATAGATAATAATTTCAATAGACAAATTCCCTTGTACTATGAACTTGTGAAACTTAAGAAAGGGTCAAGTCTCACAAAGACATGTGCTGTCTTCCCACACCGGTCATCGTGGGTACTACTGGCCATCAGTGGTCATCGAATGCTTTGTTTAGAAATAAGCCCTCAAAAATAACCCTTTCAGATTTATTTGAAAGAAGCATTTAGTTGCGCGACACCCCTTCGAAGGGAGTTAACGGGTACCATTCATCGTGCAAGCTACAGGTACCGTGGACGTTTATTATACGTTATTATCGGTGAGGCCCGGTGAATGAACTATTAACGTATAATAATGGACACTAACATATTATGACGCAGAAATTGTCCTTTTGATTAAAACACATTTATGGTGGATAGTAATTATCTGTCATGATATACTTTGTATTCGAATACTGCCGCATTATAAAGAATTGTGTTACAAATATTTCAATGAAAATGAATCAAACAGGTACATTGAAAATATGTGAGTATTCTAATACTTTCGTTGATCTAGGTCAAATCCGGTTTAGCTGGTTTTAATCGAACTACTAAACTTCTGTATTCATTAATAACTTATAATATTAGGCACCTTATGCCAAATCAATGTAATCGTAAGGTACAAGGGTAATAATTTCATAAAACACGCTGCAATTTTTATAATGTTTGACAGTTATACGCATCCCCATTTTCGATAAACTAAAAACACAAAATAGAGCGGTTATTATGTTAACAACAACTATACAACTCAAAAAGAATTGCTATTGGAATTGCTAACATTATTCCATTTTTATGATAAAATTGTTTAAACCAAAGTACAACTTCTAGAATAATCCGTTAATTAATCTGTAGAGCCGTCAGTGATGTAGAAAGTGTAGAGCCTCCCTACTGCGGCATTCAGATGAAAAATACTTTTTCGGGAAATAGTATAATGAGTGGTTTAGATGTGCACAGCACCTCCGTCATAGGAATTGTGCACTTTTTTGAGCCGGGTTATCCCTAGATCCCTACCCCACCCGTAACCACAAGTTGGAAATTTTCACCATCTGTTACTTGTGAGAATTTCTGGGAACAAAATCCCAACTATTACCACTTAAGGTACCTATCTAACAAAAAATCATTATCCGCAACATAAGCTTCATCAGGTGGACGCCAATGACAAATCTGCAACACATATGTAGTTCACCAAAACTTTAGTATATTCCATTTAGGTTACCACTGCTAGGGGAAAAATCCCAACTGTTACCAGTGGTAACAAACTGGTGATAACAGGAGGGAATAACTCGTGTGAGTGGCTTATACCGCCACACGGCATATATCGACACTCGGAGAAAGTCAACGTGATCATGATAAGCCGCTCCCTGGCGATAAATTTATGCGTCCTTTGTTTCTTTTCAACGATTTATCAAAAAAGACTGCTTTTGCGGCTACGTGACGTCGTATGTATGTTTTAAGTAACGTCATAAATAGGGTCAGGCCTTGTGCCATTGTTCATGGTGAACCCGTGTGAACGCTGCAATGATACATTTTGACATGAACTTAGAAAATTAATTTTCATAACCTATAAAATATAAGGTACAATTATGAATAGGCATGACAAATTAATAAAAGATGTTTTCTTAATAGCTACATACAAAATGTAATATTACATAAAAATAATCCTAATCACTACATAGTATAAAACAAAGTCGCTCTCTCTGTCCCTATGTCCCTATATCCCTATGTATGCTTAAATCTTTAAAACAACTCAACGGATTTTGATGCGGTTTTTTTTAAAAGATAGAGTGATTGAAGAGGAAGGTTTATATGTATAATAACATCCATTAAATAGTGCACCCGTGCGAAGCCGGGGCGGGTCGCTAGTAATATTATAAACGGGAAAGTTTGTGCCGATGTATGGATTGATGGATATACGTTCCTCTTAATCTTAAAAATGGCTGGAGGGATTTGGCTAAAATTTGGAATAAAGGTAGCTTATACCCTGTATTAACTTAGGCTAACTTTTATCCGCGCGTAACACCGCAGAGACATAGCAACTACCTGTAATGCTTATTGTTTAAGAACGATTATGTCCGCATTTCTTTCAGGCCCCTTGTTGACAATATTTCATATTTTTTTACAAGTCTTAATGCGGTACAACAATTGACAATATTTCATATTTTTTTAAGTCTTAATGAGGTAACCATTTCGGTAGAAAGATGTTACGTACACAAAAAAAATCGGATTTTTTTCGCCATTAATTTTGGAAATAATCGCGAAAAAGTGTAAACCGGCTGGTGACATCACGTTCTCTACACTATAGAGAGAGACCTTAGTTGTGATACGATAAAAAAGTTTGTTGTATCCGGTTATCAATTTCTGACATTCATTTTTTGACGTTGATTTGTTTTGTCAACTGTCACAACTTATTTATTGGATTTTCGGTTCTTTTCACGACGCTTATAATTTTGTCACTGCTTAATTCGCACGTTTTTAAGGGTCACAAGCCACTGTCCTACTGGACTCCGATATATCTTCCAACAATTACGCACTTGGCACATTAGAACCGGACACCGATTTTTCTTTAGTGGGCCAATGAAGACTTCAAAAGGTTTTTCTTAGGCTAACAGCACGAATCTGCCCCATGTGGATAGCTAGATGATGGTGGAGTACACATCGGCAAGTGATAAGCATATTCCGACCCAAATAAGAACATCCTAAAGCGGCAACGCTGTAGGGTATGTGGAAGTCATACGAGACGCATGAAAATGCATAGTGCAATGCCGAATTACTCCAGAACAGAGCATTCACACAAAACCTATTGTGCATATTGACGAAGATGATGTGACTATCCGATTGAATGCCATCACTCATTTCACATATGTCTCGCTTGTACGAGTATGTAATCTAAATATTTAGGTTTGTTTTTTGTATGTGCACAAAGAAATAAAGAGAAGAAATAGTAACATTTTTAATGACTGGTTTTATTACAATATGTACTCCTCCCTCCTCTTCACCCCAATTTGTAAAACTCCTCACGAAATCAGCATTGTGTACAAGTAATGTAATGATACATAAAGTGTATCAAATTCGAGAACAGATCTGTTAAAGCCACAGGGAGGTACATTGGCAAGTATATATTATCATCTGCACCAAGTCATAAAAGGTCATGCACTTAGCCAGTTAGTCAAGTGAAACCATAAGCAATCTTATATATTCTTTATTATCGGTGATTGTAAATGTATCAAACCACAGGCCACAAGTGCAGCATCATCTAAAGTATGTGTAAGTGTCACTTCAGATGAGCACTGCACACCTAAGTCAGTTTTTGCTTCCTAGGAAGTATCGAGTATCAATTCTCCATTGAGAAGATCTATGTTTCACATAAAGGTGTCCTGAATATTGGAAAATGGAGCTTGAGTTTTGCATTGGTTAGTTGTCATTTTCATCGCCTTCCAAAATACTCTTCCAACTGAAACAATACATAATAATCAGTTATTTATCTACAATACTTTGTGTTATTGAGCTAAAGTTATTTGTTGTGTGGTGGTTGTGTGCCGAGATCGTTTTTTAAAGCAAATAAAAATAGAGAGTACTTACATTCAATGATCTTCATCTTCAGTAGAAATTGCATTTCAGAACATGTTTTCGATTTGTTTTTAGATACGGACTAGCTTTTACTACTTAATACCATAATTTTAAACGTTTTCATCACGAATATTTAAAATTTTCAAACCGCTAATGAAAAAACAACTATAACAAGTCTCAAACTGTCACTACGGTCAATGTCAATTATTGTCAGATATCGTTTTTTTTAAATTGCGGATCTGGATTCTTGGTGGGATGCTTCTCGGTGTATGACGTCATTTTTTACTTAAGCCCTTTTGGAATGACCTATTTTTCAAAATGCTTTTTTTGTATGAAAAATGCAGTTTTCACGAAAAACAAAAAAACACGGGTTCCTTATAATTTGACCTATTTTCTAACTAGTTCATAAAATTAAGTAGGTAGTTGAAAATATGAAATCTTGTTAATTGTTTATGCGGGTAGATACAACTGACATACAGATGCAGATGCATAGCTACAACTGACAAGCTCTCTAAAACTAAACGCTCGTAACTGTTAACATTGCAAGTTCACTTCAATCAGTTTTCAAAAGCGATTAATGAAGATGCGACGCGATAGGTATTCAGTGTACCCTTCTTGTAAGAGCCAGCATACGATATGAACGGGCACTGTTATTACGTCCAGGCCGACCTGTAACGAGATAACCGACTGAGTAGAATAATAATAAAACCGTATGTATCGAGTGCCGTAAATTGCTTGTTTTGTTCACATAGGCCGCGGGCGCTCAATTTGACCCTTATCGAGAAAATAACCGACGAAAGCGTACTCCCATTAACTGTGCCAAGAAAAAATTAATTGTCCGTGATTATGGATTGTTGATAATTGATTGTCGGTGAGGACGGGATGTGTCGTGGCCATCCTCCTTCGGCGTGAAATTACATCTGCTACCCGAGTAGCCCTAGCCGGCAAATTGAATGGCACTTACGTACCCATTACGTACGTACCCGGAGTCGCTCATTGTACACAGAGTCTGGTGACGGCGTTGAAAACGAGTCTCATTCATTTTGGTATGCATATTAATATAAATCAGCGCAAGTAATGAACTCATAAAATCAATACGATCGTGCAAAGCAGGTATCTTTACGAGACAAAGAAATGTTTCGTGGAATCTCCAAAATACTTGAAACTGTTATATTTGTATTATGTCAGTAAAGATATCGCGACGTACATAGGTACCAACATAATTTAACTGTTGTAAAAGTGGTAATATATACATTTTATTTTTAAAATGAATAGTTATCATAGCTGAATACCCAAATGCAACTTAGTACGCCACTTGGAATATGAACGGTTGATTAACCAAATCAAACTATCGTACTTGCATAAGTTTAAATAAAAAGCATGGGAACTAATTTAATTATCAGATTTGCTAAATGGATTCCTATCATACAAAAGCATCCGCTCGACTTAAAAAGACGTCTATAACCTAATAAGTCATGGATCTAGATTGCAAGCTATTTAATTGCCACGTCCCGCTAATCCCAATATAGGCAACGGTGCACTTAGTGCAAAAATATGCCACATAATGGATTCAATATTTATAAATCATCGTCATCGACAGCTCCTGCCCGCCCCGACCGGCAGCGTCCTTTTGAGATTATTTGCTTCATCACATCATAACCCGTAATCACCCACCATTGTGCCTTTCACCAGAAAACAATTGGAAAAGTAGTGTAGCAATACTGCTGGACTTTGTATGAAATAGAACGTTACGTATGTAGGTTTCAAACAAGATTGTATGTAGCTTTAAAAAAAAACCTTTTCCAATATGGCGACTACTCCAAAAGGTTCTAGTTCTGGCGCAGGTACCTTTGGGAGATGAATACAGGCAGGATCAGGCGCCAATAAAATAAACAATCGCAATTACCAAATTTCACAGAACTTACTGAGATTTCGAAGTTTTACAAATTCGACTGTATTATATAACGTTATGCATGCATGTTCTTATTGGTGAATTACTCTAATGAGTTTCTAACTTTCCACTTGCATTTCAAGGCGGAAAAATGGAACTTAGAGTATTGACACTTATTAGTCACTTACTGGGACTCAATCTGACACTTTTATTTAATTTCGTTTCACGGCGTGTGGAAAAACGAAATGAAATCTTCCGATAGCGCGCAAAATGTGTTCTCGTCCTGTACAATATTAGCACAATTTCCTAGGTCCTTAATTTTTAGGTGCCAAAAAGATAACAAAGGGCGCTACTCTGTTTGTCCGTCTGTCACAACTATGTAGTACTTATCTCAGGAGCTACTTATACTATATATTTGAAAATTTGAGTAGTGTTAATTAATGTATTGAATGAAAATTGATATACATGGACGTTTTTTTCTGTCTATGTAGTTTAGCTTAATCATCAAAAGTCCTTTATGAACGAAGTTCATACGATGAGTAAGTACCTTCCTAATTCTAACTCCAACTAATAGAGCACCTACAACGAAAATAGCTTCATCTTTATAGCGACGTTTCACGACCGCTAGAGTTTCGGTTATTTATACATATAATAGTTATTTGTTATACAAGGGTGCAAAGTTGTATTTTAACCGCGAGTGTGGAATTGAAACACGAGCTAGCAAATGGATTCTAGGATTGAACTACGAGCTATATAGCATATGGAATCTATGGTTGAACCGCGAGCGAAGCGAGTGGTTCGAAAATAGAATCCTGAGCGAAGCGAGTTATTCAAAAATAGAATCCTGAGCGTAGCGAGTGTTGCAACACACGAGACGTAAAATAACTTTGTAGCCGTGTATAACACAAATCTTTTCACCTCACTAGAGCAAGGATTTTTTTTTGGTACAGTTTCATCCTAAATATTGTTGGATGCCCGGGGTACCCTATCTAATCCCGAGATTTGGCGTAGGTACTAGTTTTTTTAACACAACAACACAATATAAAATTATTGTTGCCGGGCTGTCTGGACTGGCCTTTACATGGCCTTTAAAAAAGTTAAAAATAGCAAGTTCGGATTTAAAATATTCTTTGCACTCTTGTGGATAAAACGCAATTTTGCTATCTGTTTTAAAGAATAAAAAAGGGCTTTCCGAGCTAGTGAGGTGAAAAAATATATTTACAATAATATTACCAAAAAAATACAAAATAAACTCGGTCATTGCACCGGTTGCATTGCATGTTATTTACGTGTAGGTACTTAACAATAAAATAATATGAGACATTTAAGCTGGACTCATAAAACGAAAATCTTGGGAAAGTTTATTGGGTTACTGAGATTATGAAATCAGTTTACGCGATGACATAAGAAGGATATAAACATAACCATTTGTTTGTTTACTGATCAATATATTACGATGTCTATAGTGCGGAACATACACTTCAAGGTACATTCTCGCAGATTATTTTTAGCCTACCTCATAACTAAGCGCGGCTGTACGGAGGCACCGCTGTAAATCATGACATTTGACAGCGTTGATAAATTGTCCCGATCCTAGGTGGAAATCACACGTGACCATATATGTATACGTACAAGTACTGTTTCCATGTATTATTTATGACACGGGAGCCATAACTTTTGATTTAAAATTACTTTTCATAATAGATATCACTTTTTTGTCTATTAAGGTATATCACTCTCTAAGAGTACTGACTACAGACGCGTACTAGCGCAATAACAACAAGAATATAATACTATCATAGGATTAGGAACATACTGGAGAAGTTAACGATATTGGTTTACATTGGAAGGTACCTACGCCATACTCGTTGCGATCATGAATGAAATAAACATTTTCATTCTCGTAAACAAAATGAATTATTATCGTGTTGAATATTCAAAAAGATCGTAAAGTTAGTTGAGTACCAACGCTTCCCTACCTACTGCTACCTGGATTCTAACTACTGTAAAGACCACAGAAATAATTACAATGGACGAATTCTATGTTTTTAATTCATCTTATTTAACTACAGAGTTAATCAGGATAGAAGAAATTATTGAAATTTTCGGTAGATAATTGCTTCGTATTTTTATTGGTCCTTGCTTTTGTATTTTTATTAAGGTGTGCAAACTGTGCAATAAAGAGTATTTGTATTGCATTGTATTGTATTGTCTCTCTTCTCTTCTCTTTCAGAATATTTGCGTCCACTGCTGGACATATGCCTGCTGTATTGTATTGTACTTTCACTTTATTCCCGCTATGTAAAGTCTTCCTTCTCATACCTTTCATTCTTTAAACTGCCACATAATGGAAACTTGAACGTACCTGAACCCCAATGTGTACTTATATGGAAAATCGAGGACCCTTTACTGCTTTATCAAAAATTCGACTTGATTCTGAGCAGAAAAACTGAAAATACTTAATGAAATTCTGAAGAAACATGTTTCACACACATACATTATTCACCGTGTGATAGAATATATTTTTCAAAATCTGAATTCAATATTCGAGGAGAACACACGGCATACCACCGACGACACCGATCTGCATATACAGGATGGAACAGAACGAGGGACTTTCCCGCAAACAGAGAATTGGTTCGCCTTAAGTACTATAGGCTTACTAGGTATGTACTTTTGAATACTTGTAAACATTTTTGAGTTAGGTACATGTTAGTAATAAGCATGAATTAATCTAGTAGATTACTGTACCTACATCTATATCCTACTTCCATTTTGTTCGAGTCATTCTCGTTTTCACCGTAATGTTTTGTACTTAAATAGACGAATAGCTTTATTTACGCAATTATATTGCTGGTCCAAAATATTTTTTTACATAGATAGTATTGACAAGTACGAGTACCTAAGCGGCAGACTAACGGTTCGAGCTCTGGACGCGTCCGCTCGCGTACGACAATGTAATCGAAGTCGCGCTGTTAATTGCGTACGTCGCATGAATTTAAAAATGCATGGCATTTAAATGTCAATTCGGTCGCCATTTTAGTTCGACATAAGAGAGACTATCACCTTGAACACGGCTTAAATCTGACATCGCAGCGTCGAATGTCGTTCACGCTTGGACCAATTAATATTAAAGTAAGTCCCTCTAGTTTTTGTCTCATCAGTCCGATATAAATACAAACAAATAAAAATAAGCTGTTTATTCATTTGCAGATATAATTAGCGCTAAGGAATTTTGTATGCGTACTTTAATGTTGAGAACATTAACGGACACTACTGTTATTAATATTATTCCAATTGAGGCTCGAAAGTGAACGCTATGCGTATTTCTCGGCATATTGCGAAAGTTTTTCGAGTGATTGTTGCGAAACGACGAGGAAGAGGAATGCAAAGCGGGTCCAAAAGATAACGCGATAACGACCGGGAGATAAGCTTCCAGAACACCTTCGGTAACGAGAAAAAATGTGTGACGGCACTAACACAGCTTCATACGTGCACTGATAGCCATCGTTTCTTTCTGTGCACCGCTAAATTGCGTTTCTAGTAGCTGTATAGCGCATTTACGACGTACTTTGGAGATGCTACAGTGTGTCCGTAATGGCTAATGCAATATTATACGCTCAGATGACCGACTGATATCCATACACGTGGCTATATAATTTTAACCACGGAAAAATACCCCACTCGGGTTCAAAAGAAATTGTACGAATGAGACACTCTCTACGACACCTAACATTATCTACAGTGACAACATCAAAGCTTTCTAAGAAAATTACATACGAGTAGATACCATACTTAGCTACAGTTACAAAAAGTTAGCAACCGGTAAATGTATGATGTAAAAAAAACTTTAGCATACACTTTGTATTAGTACACAAAAATAACTTCAGACTCCGAGGTACCAACGCGTGAAAAATGAATTTATTTTTTACTACATATGTTATAATCTACTGCACGTGCAGATAAATATATGCAGCCGTATTAATGTTATTAGAGAATTAAGCTTTAATCATATTTCAAGCAATCATTTAGAAGTGAGAAATTCAGACTGAGAAACCGATACCTGCAGTTGTGTAGATATTAAATCCGCGATCAATTGTGTAGTTGCCGTTAGTTAGCAGCGTAATTACCACATTAATGGTTCATTCTCTCAAACGTAAGCAGCACCTATGTAGCGGCCCTACGCAGCTGTTCCGTATACACGTGCCAATTCCGCAATCACGATCCTTATCTTGCCTACTATGTATGATGTCAATAAGTTACTCGCATGATTGCAATAAGTCGACGGTATACATGTTTGTTTATTTTATTGATTTACCTGTCATAAAACATAGTAATTGCGCTATGGCTAATGGAATATATTGATACCTACAAGATTCTTTGAGTAAATGGACGATAGTATGGTGGGTGTAAAAAACGGTATGGTAACAGTAATTAGAGTGGGCGAAGGGTATTAATAAATCCCAGAATAAAGGATAATAACATGGTCACTTCCAGGAATACTGTTACTGTTGCGCTATTAATTTTACTATTTTTAACCGAACGTTAACATTGAATAGGCCTGTATTATACATAGGTCTCAAGTCCACCCAGGTGAACTTGTTAGGTGGATCACGAGTAAGAAAGGCTCTACTGGTACCATAGACACTTATTGCTCTCACGAACTGGGCCGATTTCAACAAAAAAATCCAGTATTTTCTTATCAGAACCGTTTTTTCTAATCATGATTATTATACATACTATCGATTCTGATAAAAAAGTATATTAATTTATTCCACTACGTTATTAACGTTTTTCATAAATTTAGTAGGTCTGTACGCCCCGCCACAAATTAGAAACCTAAAAATTTATGGAAAATTGTGAACTCTTTTTTACCACGAGTAATAATGGCATCTAGGTATGAATCGAAAACAACCAAGTAAATCCAAATTTTGATCAAAATATCACTAGAGCAGGCTGTAACTAATTTATTTATAGTTAGGAATTAGGTACCTAGAACACAAAACATACTTAATTTATAAAGTATAGGTAGGTTAAGTAATTGTAAAGTTATGGCTAAGGCATTGCATTGGGTTGTAACCTGTAATAATAGTTGCTTATAAGAAAATAAATAAATAATTGCATCAACTGATGAACGAGACGCTAATAACGATTGTTCTCGGGTATCTAATAATTCGCACAGCACTATTGAATTGAGACTCGATGTAAAATAAATGACGTAATTTTTCTTTCGGACATCTAATGCATTTCAATAATGCAATAAAACAGCACAACTGGCCTGCCTATCTTGATACCAGGCCACCGTTGCTTACCAATTAATACGCTTTGTACAAGATGAAGTGTTTGACGTTTTGCAATCAAACGACTAAGTGCGGAAGCGATCGGCTTTGGGCTCGCTGATTAATCAATCATAATCGCTATCGTAAAACTATCATACGTCTGCAGGTGATGGGTGCCCAAATGAACGCCGCCGGCGCCGGCGCGGCAGCGCGGTGGGCGCGCTCTCCTCTGACGTTACATTACACCTCCAACTTGCTATAAATTTTATGGACGTACAATTTTGGAAGCTAATTAAAACTGTGATGGTCGCTCCAAAGGTTCAGTCAACCGTGAGAGAGCTGTGATACAACTTTTAGGGAAGTAATTTTCCCAAAGTTATTCGAATACCTATACATACTAACGAATTGTTGTATAAGTAAAGTATATTCATATTACATACGTAGAACGTGTAGAAAAATTTCTTGATATGAAAGCATGTATTTCCTATCACTAATTCTTTGGTATAAGGGACTCAACAGCAGATTCATTGAACATATTTACTTACAGATAAGTCGTAAACGTGAGGAAGATAAATAACGACACTACGAATCTACTATATTGCAAACGCGAAAGATATCTTAGCCGTATTAGAATGTTTTACTACAAGCTAGTGATTACTCGCTTGGAATAAATGTTTAAATATAAACCTAAGTAGGTACCCAAGTGGCTGTATTAATGAAGTACACGTCCAATCCGCATAGAATTTAAACGGGACTCAACGCGGCAATATTTATTGTGACCCGACCGGTCAACCGGTGGGTGCAGTGTTCGTTAGAGCGCGGTGTAAATTACCACCGGCTTTGTATGTAGCCCATGACCCATTAACTCGTTAGATTTTAATAAATCGTGCATGGGTAATCAAATAAATAAATAAACGCATACCCAGTAGGAGTAATGGTGAGTCAGTACGTACTTAACATGACATATAAATTGTAGGTACCTAATCATTATAAAGCGATTATTTACTTTACATTATTCTAATACGAGTAGTCGCGGTGTATGGATCTGTTGTTTTGCCGGACTGAGAGAGCCTCACCTGGACAGGTCACGTCTGGCGCATTCCTACTTCATAAGTAGAATCAAACGAAGGGTACGGCTTACTATGATTGAATATCGCAACACAATGCCACGAAAATAACAATAACAAATAAGGAAAGAATTATTTATGCGCAGTAGGTATTGTTCTGGATGGCTTTACTAAACAATGTGGACTGTGCAGAACGTGTGGGGTCTAAGACTTGATAGCGACACTTGTTTATCAAAATTACCTTCCGTCTGGATGTCTACGCTTGCGGCAGATAAAACATTAAAAATATGATTTTGAACTATAAATTACTTTTATGTCGCAGTCATACCACATATTCATCAAAATATGTCGATCACTAACTGTACACAAAATTAAGCCCATCCTTGTAACTTGACAGTAATTTTACATTTCTAGATTATATAAACCTACGCTAATTTGATTTATTACACTTGCGAAATGAATCGCTTCAAATATTGTCTCATTAATAACAAAAACCGCCGGTCTGACGGCGTAGCGGAGGTGAGCCTGAGCCTGCACCAGCCCGCCGAAGCGGGGTTTAGTCACGCAATTATTCTTAGCAGCGAACCGTGCGTCGATATTTACGTCTTTCAATTTCTATTACCTACACCCGTGTTCATTTGCATATAATCAACACCGCGCAAATTCAGACGCTGATGAACTTACGTTCGAAGATCGAGTGACGTAAAAATTTCTCCACACGATGGTCATTAATCAAAAGCTAACGTTCAGCTCACTTGCAATCGTATCGAATCGTTATCAAATGGAATAAATTTATTTAATGAGCCATCTAAGTGGTTCGTTTTAGTGCGTTGTTATAACCAAATCACGTTCGTTTTTCAGTTGGCGGCCGTACAGCGGTGACAGATGGCGACAAGATGCAGTTGTTCACTCACGGAGATTTATGCTGGAGTAAATTAGCGGGCAGAGCAGAGATGGATAGCGCTGTCTAGGTATGACCTATAAGCACACAAGAGATTATCGTGCAACAAGCACCTACTAAGTAAGTGAACTGTCTACTTGCCAGTAAGATGATCTAAATTTATTTCAAGAGATCCAAACAAACCTGCAAGTCCGAATGATTTTGGTGGGTGATACATGTGTTTATTATTTATTTATTTATGGTATGACAATTATTTCGAACTGTGAGTGATGTGCTAGAGGGCACGGACTATAGAAAAACAGTTTGCGTGCGCACGATGACCTATCGCCGCACCGATCACTTGATACCCGACCCGACATGCACATTGTTTGTGCTCGACATTACAAATGGCACCTCCCACAAATGGAACTAAAGTCGTGTGTAGGAGATTTTAATCTGCTCTACGGCTGAGACAATGTCTCCTTGGAGTACTTTTCATCATCATCGGCATCAAAATCATGATTGTTATTACCGAGAGGTTTCCTTCTTAAAAATGTTTAAGTAACTACCGAGTTACTTCCACATTTTTAAGAAGGAAACTCTTTAGAAAGCATTTTTCATATTGTGACAACTATCAGGTCAAGACTTGTTATTCAACAGATAAGTGCGAGACCAAACGGACCGCAATTGTGCTGAAACCAAACTCCAGAGTTAAATACAACCAACAGATGGATTTATTATAAAATCATGCCTCAGCAATATTATTGTGTTTAACGACAATTTACATTTAATAGCATATTGGCCACTAATTATTTAATTCCGACGCACTCAAAAGACATAGCAAATATAATGAAGATCACATTTTTTTCTGGCCCTATTCACCACAGGACATAAGCGCTGGTCGGGGTTATTTTATGAGTGCTAATTAAGCTTCTTGTTTCGAACTGGCCTCGTCCTGAAACTAATTATTAGTTCTCAGTGAACTTTTTATCTGCCGCCCTCGAACAATGGGAACGTGACCGCACTGGCGATCTGCGCGCCTGAGGGCTTCGCCGTATTATTACTGTAGTGCTCTTCCGTGCGACATTGCAATTTAACCCTAACGTTTACATCATCCCACCGTTGAGTAAATAAATATCAATTGCAACACAAATCAATCTGGTCCGACAATGTGCCTTACTATGATGACGATGTCCACGTAATTTTAAAAGAATTATTTTTAATAAAAAGTGTCATAGAAAGCTGCGACAAGTCAGGGATACATACATACCTACTGCAGCAATATATACCAAAAGTTACATGATACTGCCAGCTCAACCGATAATTTTTTCATTTCTTTTATAGAGGAAATGACATAAATAGTTTCAAGTTCTATACACGTTTACAACTTGGTTTTAGAATAGATGTTAACGAAACCAAGCGTATAGGTAGTCAATATCCGGCCAAGTTGGCAGACTAATTGATAAATTTACATCATAGATCTATGGTTATCTCCCGTTGTGTCGTCGTGAGGATCAAACAAAAAGATGATTATTCCACCCGAACCGAATCATAAAAACGTTGTATAAATGTGTGTTCTTTCCTAGTATAATAATAACTTCCCTAAATTAATTGCCGCTGTGTTTAGCTGTTTATTTGTTATTAACCCTTTCATAATAATTATGTGAAGATAAATTCGATACATATTTTATTTATTCACCCACATTTTTGCACTTGACTGCACCACCTACTGGAAGCCTAGTAGCGAACGGTATAGGTAAGACGATTACCCCACAATTTCTTTTTCCTAGAGGTATTTTAATTTCAGTATCCCAATTGGTTTGCAAATTTAAAAACACCGTGACACGTGTGATTCGTGTCAAAATACGGCAGGCATAGGCAATGGTACCCGCTTATTATCAGATGGGGCCTAAAAACGTATGCCACTATCGTGTAATATAAAAAAAAAACATACGTACCCGTATCTACTAAAATTAACCGTAACTTTTCATAATATTAATAATTTCAAACACCTGAGGTCTATAGCCATACATAATTAATGACGTGAGGAGCTTACCGACTCTAAAGTCTGAGTGTGGAGTAACTGGCCGCGACATCGCTGGAACCGGAATACGATACCTTTCGGTCAAAAATTATAAATTCCATGGTGGAAATACGCAAGTATAAAGTTAGTAATAAGTTGTTTATCCGTATGATTCGAGAGGAAAAGGCCAGGCCAAAGGTGAATTACTGCTGTAATATGATACTCGTACTTATTGCCTTAGATTACCTATTAAACGACAAAGCTTATAAATATTAACAGTATTCATCGGGGCGTTTTCTCAAGAGGTCATTCCAAGAATCTGAACACATTGTTTTTTTTAATATTCAAAATCATGAAAATAATTTTTCTATCAAGGTAATTTTTCTGATTTTTAGGGTTCCACACCAAAAAGATAACAGGAACCCTTATGGTCTCACTCCGTCTGTCCGTCTGTCTGTCTGTCTGTCTCATTGCTAAATATCTCAAGAACTACTTATGCTATCGATTTAAAATTTTCAATAGTTATAATATAAAAAGGGTAACCCAGATGCATAGAGCATGATTTTTTAAAATATGTTTTATTATTTTACGTGCAGCAGCTATGTCAAGTGGGGTGTCATATGAAATGACGTGAGATGCACATTCTGAAACAGTTTTTATAGTTTTTTTTTCATCGGGTGTAATTTTCGATTCATGAGGGAAAATGTAAAATAAATACAGTTCCCGCTACCTTTATATCCGAAGTTTACCAAGATAAAAATATGAAATGATTACATAACGTTCATTGTATATAATACAGGAAAAA
Organism: Epiblema foenella; assembly: GCA_963556455.1. Taxonomy (NCBI): domain Eukaryota; kingdom Metazoa; phylum Arthropoda; class Insecta; order Lepidoptera; family Tortricidae; genus Epiblema; species Epiblema foenella. The sequence goes on from OY747102.1 coordinate 16,978,520, forward strand.
TATACCTCTAATATCTTATCTCCGTTTTTATAAATAATCAAAAAACATCTCTAATCTAACATTTTAATTAAATCACTTTCGCATGTATTTTTGTTCTTTTAACTCCGTTGATATTTACTGAAAGTAGATACCTACATTTTAATTAATAACCTTTACTTTGTAATTTATCCCTTCTGCTGCGAATATAGTGCATCCTCAAATTCTATAAAGTGTCGGCAACGCGCACGTGACTCCTTTGTAGTTGCGGCCGTCTATAGCCTGCAGTGTCCGCTTATCATCAGGTGGACCCTACGCTTGTTTGCCACCGGCGTTGTATAATATATATGCGGCGTTCTATATATATATAGGTAGCGTAGGGTAGGGTAGGGGGGGTATATATATATATATATATATATATATATTAAAATCGGTTCATGTGACACAAAATTATCCTTATAAACCCAATATTCATACCTACTACGTTATTCAGTCCCGCTGCCGCTGTACCTATGGGTACACGATCTGTGTACGGAACCTTCGATGCGCGAGTCGGACTTCTACTTGACCAGTTCTTTAAATTTCTGTTGTTTTTCTTTTATTCATGCAGTTATAAAGAATTATAAAGTGTAGGTACAACCACCAGCATTAATATCTGCCATATACGTAACAAAGCATGCATAAAATGTATGACACCCCTTTATTTCTAAGGCCTTTAGGACGTGTCAAATATTTATGCTTGCTTAACCTAACAGGGTAGGATAGGTTAAGCAAGCATCAGAAGTAAGTAGCTTTTAATTGCCTTAGGTATTATTGTGCCAGTTACCATTTGACCTTTTTGCTTGCTAAACTGTACCGTACCGTCACCTGTACTGTGTAGTTTTATCCTAATAAGAATCAACAACACTGATAATTCTGACTACTAGTTTTTGCCCGCGACTCCGTACAACTTGTTCATCGCGTTAGAATTTTATTGCTATTATTTTATATCAGGCGCTTACCTATTTACAAACTTCCACCCCTTTAAGGGATGTTTTCTGGAAAAAATGGTTCCTATGTGAAGGACATCTCGGGACTCAAACTACCTCCATAACAACTTTCATCTCAATCGGTTCAGCGGATTTTTAAGCGTGAAGAGGTAACAGGCAGACAGACAGATAACGGACACAGGAGTGCAGTTCAGAATGTATTGCACAATTTACCAATGTGAAAGATATGGTCAGAAAATATATAATCAAAGAACTCACCACTGCAGTTTGCGTCTCGTGATAAAATTCGAAAAGCAAAGTGCTATAAAACTCACTTATACCTTTTCAAATAACGACTGTCAATAAAACGTTTATGGAACTCTGCACTAAATGACCATAAATTCTAGAGATTAAGGTCAATAACGCGATTGATATCATAACTGCAAGGAGTATGGTTAATTCTATTGGTAGTAGATATTCAATTGACTGAACTAAAAAAATTGTTCATGGATACTGTATTTGGGTGATTATGCAAGCTTTTGGAACGTTCGTTTCTAAATTCATTGTCAACTCACGATTTTAGGGCGCTACACACAAAGTTAGGGCGGCCGGTGAAAACATTGATCTACTAGACTCGGAACCGATATTGGTATACGCTTTTGACAAAAGTTCTCCTTTGACATTGGATATGTAAGTATTTAAGACGACAATGACGAAATAAAAACCGACGTAAAAATGTTAAATATTCACCCATTTACTGAATTAATTTATTTATCAGAGCCAAAGAAACACAACTACACAACTAAGAAATAAAAATAAGTTTTCGAGGATAAACAGTCTGATCATCAGAGATGTAAATCATTCTTTTTATCGAATCCAGCTCAGCTTCACGCGCATTTGAATAAGTGATAAGCAACGCCATCTCTCGGTATCTAGCCGAATTACCATGTCCACATGTGCTCCTAACATTCCATCTGTTGACAAAGCGATACAACATCACGTACTCTTCTACATGGTCTATGAAAACAAGGTCTGACAATCCGGATCGAGACACCACAATACGTCACTGTCAACGACACATATACTTACGTCCGCATACCGTCGATAGGCTGATGCTGGCTGATGACGTAATGTCGTGTCACCCACACTACTAACCGATGTACCGGATTGCCATAACTGGCGCAGTATATTATTGTATCATGCTCTACTACATGACTTAAGATCAAGTTTAAGCCGTCATCTTCCAGGCCCGGTGATCTCCGGACACATAACAAAACAACGTCATTGTTTGTTTTTTTCTCGGCGCCGCCGGGCGAATTAATATTGTAACACATCACGTTTGTATAAGCAATGATATCATAAATAAATAAAAATAATTACCTATGTAAGTATGTTCTAAATATACATAGATTTATTAACACGAGGTTTTTTAATATTTTTATCTCGCCTATGATTGAGATGCAGAGACGACAGTCTAGCTAGCACGATAGATTTTACGGCCTGGTTACCCACTAAAATATTGCTTTTATTCGTTGAAATTTATTACAAAAGAAGAAATCTATTACTGTGATTACTAAGTAATAATTAAGTACGGGCGTTTTCGCTAAAAGTGTACCATTACTATATACCATTCTCAGAAAAGTTTATTTTTTATTTTTTATCTACTCAGAAGAATTATTTGTGCGATTGATTCTGATCTAGAAAAATATTGTTCCCTATTTCCCATCCATTTTTTAAGTTTCCACTACGTAAAGGGCCATAGTTCATGGAATAAAAAATGGGGATAGGTATTTTTTTCTTTATCAGAATCAATAGTGCTCATGATTCGGAATAACAATAGCCCAGTATCCAAATAAATTCTGAAAAAAGAACGCTTTTTTGTGGAAACGCCGACTTTCTTTTGTGCTGGTTTCACCCTGAAGCGACCTAAGTATTAAATGCCGCGATGATCACAAGGCATGGCGTAAGCTCTTGCTTTTGCATATAGGTACTATGCTTGGTTTTGGTGTTACATGAATCTAAATTATAATACGATTACAATGTAGGCATTTTTAATAGTTTTGTAGGTAGCAGGCATTTAAAGTACGCGCCTAGGTACAATAGGTACTCCTCATACCTAAATTAAATACAAGCCTCATTCATATATTCGTGAATTAGAGCTGTTCACTTTGTTAAATCCAAATATATTTATTTGATCGGGATCGACATAACTATCTTTATTGCCTTTACTTTTGTAATAGGTTGGCAAGTAAATTGGAAGAAGTAATTTCTTAATTAGTTTCTCCTTGATTTTTTTCGGTTTTTTTCCCAAAAGCTCGTTACTCTTCGGTGACTTAATAAGTTTAATGAAGCCCATACATTATTAATGAATTCCAATACCGTAAGGTACGATCAGTAAAACAATATCGGTGACAATGCCAATAATTAATATATATCTGGAACTATAGTACGCCCTATCATTAAGGGGTCATCTATTTGATACTGCTTACATGGTGGTCTATACCGTTGTCTTAAGAAAAAAAAACGACCAAGTGTAGCGAATTAAATTATTTTAGGCGTGTCTAGTGTAACGTAAGCTCTCGTCAAAATGTAAAGACCTCGTGATTGACATAACTCATAAATTAAAGTAAAGCCCATCAGAAATATATAACCCTTCAATAATTATGATGGTAGGTGTTCACTGCTGTCAGTGTCACTGTAGTTCAGGTTAAATGTTAAATATCTCAAAGAATGCCCAAAACGATTCATTGTCAAGAGCGGAACATTATTGACAATAATATATATATATTTTGAAAAAACCGATTGGGAAATGGAACAATATCGCTACAAATGTTTCAAAATTAACATCAGAACTGACAGGTAAACAAGTCAAAATGGCATTATTCCGACTATACTGTCATTAATCACCTGTTGCCATATAAATGAGAATAATAGCGCCCTCTTGACAAATGATCATATATATATCTGGTCAGCCTTTACTTAGGTTTTTAATCTGAAATTTTATAATCTATACAAAGTGGCTACAAGCAAAGTTAAAGGTGTAAGTGGCGCTGGTGCGCTTGCGCTGCGAACGGTACGCCGCGCTCGGAATGGGCATGATGGGTGCGTTTGTTTTGTTACCGAGCCTGACTGTGATGATTGTATATTCCTGGGACTGGCTTCTACAAATATATAAAACAATGCCATAGCGTTTAAGTATAAGTAATTTTATTGCAATTGGAGATTTTTTCCGTTGAATAAGTCAATTATTTATTTGCTGCCTTATTTACAGCGTTCGCCGACAGCTACATCGTCTTTTGCTTATTGAAGCATTTTGTAGATATTTCTTTAATGACTACAAGTCATTGAATTAATTAAAGTAATTTGTCATCAGTGAAAAGTAGAGTCTTATTCCCATAACTGAGTACATTCCATACTGGAACATAATGTAGGAATACATCCAGATAAGTACTTTGCTCCTTTTAAGATAAAGCTCATTTCGAATATTAATTGACAACTGTATATTTGTGTTTATCCTGTCGTTATCAATGAATACTTTTTTGACTTTCGTACACTTATTACAGGAATTTTATAAGTACTTTAAATGGTTTAAAGCTTTAAGTAATGTCATTATAATTAATTAACGTAGTTTTTTACTGTAAAAATTATTCAAGAATAACATATTCAATTCAAGGTTGTTTTTGTGAAACAGTTATATTGCAGGAAAGCCTTGTTATACGTCTATCAATAAATGTAACATCGGAAAGTGATCAAACCCTGCTTGATCGGCGGGCGAAGTGAATTTTAACGGAGATAAAATTTCCTACTTTAAAACCTGCTTGTACGTCCGCTGAACAGGAAAGATGCAATAACAATGTTTAAGTTAATCGTATAATGTACACCTTACATCTCATAATTACATGCCGTTTCAAAACTTCTGTCCCAGTAGGGAGTTAAACATTCTGGATACGCGTACGTTGCAAAAGTCGCCTATTATACATAATTATGTGGCCGCATAAACGGAGCACTTTGCTCGAATCCCAATTACGCTTAGCGGGGCTCTTAATATTGTTCATTATGCTAAGGAAATGACAAGATTTTGCTAGAAGCCATTATCCTTATAAAGTTACAGGCGCCGTTTTTATATAACGCGATCGAAGCGACAAGCTCACCGCTCATGTTGGCGCTCCCGTAATGGCGGAGCCCCTCCCCTGGAGCAGCTAGCAGCCAGGCGCCTCCATCGTTTTAATTTTATACTTTAGGTGGAAGTTGTAAGCAGTTGAGCACCAGTACAAGCTCAATAATTCAATATATCTACCGAATACCTAAAATATATTAATTTTGTTCAGCTGAACTAGAAATAAATCCGACTGAAAATCGAATAGGACCAAATTTCGAAACTCGTTTTCGACGTAGTAGGAATAATCAAGTGATGCGTTCTTTCCCTTTACTTTACTGCTAATATTACTTAAAAACAAGGGTAATAAAGATAATAAAGGGTAGGCAAAGCGCTTGTGATTCTTCTGAAGTTTTCACTATGGGCTACGGTATCTGCTTACCATCACGCAGGCCGTGAGCTTGTTTGCCACCGTCGTTTTGTCTAGAATAAACGTAATATTACATGAGATTGAAATGAAATTGTTCAACCCCTATAGTTGTCATTTGAACTAATTGATTAAGTAATATATATATATATATATATATATACGTAACTGTATAATTATGGGCATCGATAATCCAGCATTAAAAACTATGTTGAAATTAAATAAACCCATTTAAATTAATTTTATCGCGTATATTATGCATTAAATGCATCCCAACATTTCGAATCTTTTACAACACTCGTGAGTCGTGACGGCGACGTGACGGCGACGGCACAGCAACGGGTAAACAAATACACAATATACGTACACATTTCTAAATGTAAGTATATGAAGTTGTAATACCTAAGGCAAGTTTCAAATTACCGGAGGGGTCCACTAACTGCTAATAATTTAATTTAATAATTAGTAAAGTAAAACATATTTTTGTTGAATTTTAGATTTAATGTAATAATCACGTGTAACTTGAAAATTAAATTAAAGACGAATTAAAAGCCTTTAACTATGGTCCAAAAGTTTTCACCCATACGCAATATCTTCTCTAATGTAGGTACCAAATACCTGAGCTCAACTTACCCTCACTATAGCAAATAAATTTGCCATTTTACAAATATTATTAAGTCTGCCATGAAGGTGCCCGTAAAGGTTGAGCTTAAATATAAGCGACTTGCAACATTACTTAAATAAATTCATAATAAAAACTCAATTTATGGGCCTGTTTCACTCTGAACTTACCCAAAATCATTACGAAAAATCTAACCCTTTATCAGTTCACGATGATTTAAAAAGACGACGTTAAATAAATCTATTTTTTTATTTTAATCGATATTTTTTCTGACTGACCCGGAACGTAGTTTTAAATAATTATATTTTATAGGAGTTCAAAGCAGCCGGGAAATTTAATTTAAATAAACTGTTAGGGGCTGAGGCACATAATAATTAATAGAACGTTAGCATAATTTAGATGCTGTAACCAAATTAGGAACGGACGTACAGCTAATTAAAATATACAGGTTCAGCGATGTTATATAGAAATGGATCTCTAAGGAAAGACAATTTTTTTTAAAAAAAAACGGTGGAATCTGTACCTAGTAAAAGTTTTGTTTTGTCTCGAGTCAAGCAACTGGACCAAGACCTATTTCCCGCTTTTCCCCGCATTAATGGTTCCTCATATAATCCTAAGCAATAAAATGCATTGATCTTGGCATTCTCATACGTGGTAGAGATACAAATTGGTGTCGCAGTATTTAATGAGAAGCATTAGCGTGTGTAAGCTGAGGACGTGCCCGCGCGATACCATCTGTGGCGCTCATTACTACTTTTGCCCAAATAAGGCTGTAACGGTAGGGAGTTTTCTACATGATTACTTAGCTCATTTGCAAAAAATATTCCAAGATTTTCTTAATCAGCGTCACAACTCTTTTTTTAATGTCTATAATATGTCCCTTATTTCAATATATATTGAGCTGTAGGCCGATTCTTATAAGTAATGTAGTTAGACGCTTAAAGTAATAATTTTTTTACCTTGAAAAAAACTGACTTCAATTTAATACTTCGCCAAGCTACCCCGAGAGCATAAAACACCGAAACGCCGTTTTTTTTGGAGTCGGTTTTTTTTATTTTTATTTTTTATTTCAGTCACACCTTTTAGTGAGTCATTAACAGAGTGCATCTCATGACAATTACAATAAGCTCAAACACGGCTAAGCTACACCGTTTTATTACGGAGTTCCGGCTTCAACTACCAGATTAGTTTGATAGTAACATTAAATCAGGACCATTTAAATTGGTTTCGTCATAATCGCTTCAGTATCTTAATCGAAATATCTTAGCGCTAACCATGAAACACTAGGAGTTTTGGATGACCATCCGTGGTCTTCTCAATCAATTCCTGTACACCAAATGCTAATACTTTCTGAATGTAAATGCTCGATTTGTTGCCGAAAATACTAAAATCGCTATATGTCTCCCTTGAATTTTTGAGAAGTTTCCTCAATTCCTCATAGTTCCCATCATCAGAAGTGAACTTTGAGGACAATGGGACCAATTTGAAAGCATATTCTTTGAAACAAAAAAATAATTTTCCAAATCTGTTCAGAAATGGCGAAGTAATCGCGTAACAAACATACAAAAAAAACATACGGGCGAATTGAGAACCTCCTCCTTTTTTGAAGTCGGATGAAAATGGACTATAATTTCTCATGTGCCACTAATAATACAAAACTACATAAGTACGCTCGACAAAATTGAATCATGACCCACCCTAAGGTGTAGGTGTAAATACTAGCAAGTAGGTTGAAATTCGCCTGAACATACATTTGTATGGCAATGAACTTGTTATCATTTTATTAGACACTGACATTTACTAACTTACTCTCATAAACAGTTTGGATAACCATGACTGAGTCTCGGCCTCAGCTATATTCGTTGATTACAAAAGAGAAATGCTATTACTATCTCTGTTCTTCACAATAATGTCATAATCCTTCTTCACTGAGCACTATATAATACAAGCTCTTTATTCTACCAAATGAGCCATACCAAAAGTCTATTGTCTGATAATGTGGTTGGTGGAAATCTCATTGACTGACCACTTGACATCTGAAAGCAATTGATTTTTGAAATTTAAATATATCTTTTTGTGATGAAAAGAGTTAGGTTTTTTAATATATATATGACAGCTTATTGAGATTTTGAGAACTATCTTATTTAAAATACATATATCTATTGTTGCAGTGATAACAAAGGTGTAAATTGCATATATCTCCGACCGTATTGACGCAATTTGTTAATATTTAAAACGACCAACGAGTAAGTGCTACATGGTGCGAGACATGAAAACCTTATTGTTTTGACGGTTCCAAGCAATTTGTAGACCAAGTGGGTCATGATAATATAATCAGTTGGTTCGACTGTACCTAACAAACTACATTAAAACTATTTTATTATCACAATTTGCATAGCGTACTACCTACTAAAGTTTATATTGCAAATGCTTGTAGTAGTTATTTTTACAATGCAACAAAGGGTGCCTATCACACACAATCATTTTGGAAACCCAGGCATGGGACGAAGTGAAATAACCATTAGGTTTTGACACTTTAGACTAGCCACACTTTTTAATATCGGCGCACACCTCAAGACTAGTGGCGCTCGTAATTTTTCATGAATTTGATAATCGTATTTACTGAGAAAAAAGTTATGTGGTTGGAAAATAAAGCTCGAACGGCTTCGTGACGCTATTTTTAAACTTTGGAATGGTACTATATTAAAGTTACAGAGGCCGGAAATGGGGCTTAAAAGACGTGTTTTATAGCGTAAACTAGGGTTATTTTAGGAAAATGAAAACATTAAAAGTAAAAAATAATTGCCTGACTTCTAATAGTTCAATATGAGACTTTACTTCTTATTGAACAATGTAGACGTACCTATGGTTACATTGTTGCATTGCCAAAGTGCATCTTAATGCCACCCATGAAACACTAGGAGTTTTGGATGACCATTCACCAAATGCTACTTTCTGAATGCAAGTGCTCGATTTATTACCGAAGATACTAAATTCGCTATGTTTCCCTTAAATTTTTGAAGAGTTTTATTCTTCATAGATTCCATCATCTGAACTCTGGTAACATCGGGACCAACCTTGAAACATATGCTTTTAAACAAAGAAAAAAATTCAAATCGTTTGGTAAACGGCGGAGTTATGAGGTAACAGAAATAAAAAAAGAACATACAACCGAATTAAGCACTTCCTCCTTTTTTAAGCATAAAGAGCAAATTATGACCTAATATTTTCACAGTGGCAGGTCACGCATAAATAAAATTAAATCAATGGTTTAGGAGAGAATTCGGTTTGTATTAAAGTCGCCCCTTGAATCACAACTTTTTTCGCCACACTGCTCTTCAGACTCGAAATAAATTTATTTTATTTATAAATCGGTGATACACTTATTCATTTATCTAGTTTACGTCTGACAGTAGTAAAGCCCTACATAGTAATCAGCAACCGCCGCAAATGTAACGTGGCTCTAGCTACAGTATTATAACACAATTTATCGCTGTGCTTTGTATATAGAGCATGCAATACCGGACGATTCTCAATCCCGCGATTTCGGTATTTCGGGATACCAGGATTTTTCATATGAAAATACGAGTAAGTGACAATTTTCCTTCATATTGTAACTATCTATGTTATATATATATATATATATATATATATAACATAGATAAAAAAAAAATAAAAAAAAAAATAAATAAATAAAAAAAAAAAATAAAAAAATAAATAATAAATAAATTTTACGAGCACTATCACATTTTTCTATTAAAATTTAATGCAAAATCTTCAACACCAGTATTCCGATATTTCGGTATAGGTCTGTTTCAATACCGGTATTTAAATATCGTAAAAATCAGTCCGAGATCCCGGTAATTTGGGATCCCGGTTCGCATGCCCTATTTGCATACCATACGCCACAGCTTTGAAGGTCATCTACTTAGGATAGTCAGAGGCAATTCTACGAAATACCAAAGACAACGCTTTTTTAAGTACCTCTACCAACTTTATCACTCAAACTTCGTTTGCGTAAACTTCCACTCCCTATGTCATCCCTTCGAGGGATGATTTTCGGGAGAATTGCGGCCATAACCCAAGACTATTGGTTTAATTAGTGATGATTACGACTAACGGACGTATAAGTTATACCTAACATTTCGAATTGGAACTAACTTCTTGCCACATTTAATTTAAACAATTTGGGGTTTACGTTTCAAAAGACTTTTTTTTTAATTTAAGGATAAAAGGGGCTTGTCGTCAGGCGAACATATTGCCCCGTAGAGGCAGCAACATATGTACAAAAAACTGAAAGGAAACCTAAAGTCTACATTTTAAACCTACTTCTAATAAATTGTACAAAAACTCGGCTTCGTCCGAAATAGGAAGCGACAAAATACTATTTACATATCTGTGTCCAACAGTCTCGAATTGGACCAAGCTGCTTTCACAGCCTTGGTCCGGACTCCAGACACACTCCCCATCAATAGATGTATTACATCCTCATCAGTTCCACACACGTCGAAAGATACTAAAGTAGACAGACAGAGTTTTTCTCGCAATTATATGGGTAATTACCCGTAATTAATATACTAAACATGACGCAACTGTGTGGCGACGTGACGACCAACTAATTCAACCCTTAGGGGGAACTCGTCTTCATGCCGCGACTCCGCTGTTCTTGACTGATTTTATATTTTACAAATTTCACATCAAATATTTGGGTGATTCGTGAGAAGGTCAATTTGCAGCGTCCAGGGGGAAAAAGTACCCATAGAATTAAAATATTTCAGCATTTTACTTATTTCTCACTAGATGATTACTTATTGTAACTGGGGCACGATGTACTTTTTGTTTACGTTTAGTAAAGTTAGCCAATAAAAAATTAAACACTTAAAACATCATTACCCTGGTGCATCCATTCGTCATTTTCTGGCCAAACTACCCTGAAAAAATCTACTTTATATTAAAATCAAGTATTGCAATAAGTTATATCGTTACAATATAAACAATATAAGTTATAGATTTGAATTAAAAAATATAGTCCCTGTATTTATAGTAGTTTTCTTCAAAAATCTAAAAGTTTGTCCGGAACTCAGCTATCCTTTATCATTCCGTTCGTGCCTAACTAAACTGCGACGATATTTTCTTTGAGTTGGTCCTTGTTATAAGTTTTCTTGTAAATAATATTATTGTTTTATGGATTAACGTATGATAATACCAGAGGACAGTTTCTTTTTTATTTTTTATGCACCAAGATATCTGATCTCAACACGTCCAAAAATTTTCATTCATTTTTCCCATGCCAGTTAAAATTCAACGTGATACATTTCTCTACTAAAGTGATGCCTATTCAATATGCTTATTATTCAATATAATTTCATATTTTTTGTTACTTAGTAGAAATCTGTTAAATAAAGAACGCCAAGGGAATGACATGAATAATGCGATTCTGAATAATGACCCATTTACATCACTTTAATTCGCGAGCCACAGGTTAAAAAGCACTAAAATAGAAAATTACGTGAGAGGGCTACTAGACTACTAGATAGAAGTTCTCAAGCCATCCAAACGTCTCTAACTTAGCTAAACGTCTGCTGTCATAGACATAGATAAGAATAGGGATCAGTGGCCTGACGACCCTTTCAGAGCATGAAAGCGCTTAGTTAGTAACCTCCCCTAAGGACTAAATGTGTTATGCTTATTCTACGGACGCATCTGAATCTGGGGGTAGAATTATACTAGATAATATAACTCATGGACAAATTCAGAGAATTGTTTAATAGATAGAAAGTAGAATCTCATTTGAACAGAAACCACGCCGCACCTGATTGCACCTAATTACAGTAACGTATTATTTACTTTGGTAAATACCATTCTTAGAATTTATTACCATACTATAACGTAAATTTTAGTTAATCGTTAGTCTTAAAATTTGTTACTCAAGATTCACCGTTTATTACTATTTATAGAATATACAGTCCCTACCCGAGGCGAAAGCTTTCGAGCTACCTAATGACCGTGCTCAGGTTTGACCCCGACTTGAAAGGTCCCACCCATCCCAGTAATATAATCGGTGTTCAACAATGACCCCTTATTTTTCGCACATTTGACACCTTGCAGCATGAATCGCCTACTACTAGTCAAAATCATAGAGCAGCAACCAATTACTACAATACAGTTTTTTTTTAATTTACATATTTAATTTACTTATAAAATATTAAAGAAGTTACAGTAGTATACGTAACAGCGGCTAAAGCCGTACAGGTGTAACTGCCGCTGTAATCCGCTCGTGAACTTATTATTAATTACAGATGCGAATACCGTGTCAGTCTTGTAGATAATACATCGTCACAGATATAGATAGCGCTTTCATAATTTGTTTACATTTGTGTATGTTATCACTAATTTTAATGAAAGTTTCGGCGGGTAGTTCATTGAGAATATTTGGTAAGAAATATTCCCAACATCGTTTACCGTTACACATTACTATATTTAGGAAGAGCAAAACGAGGCAAATACACTTAATTTCCTAAGATGTCCGCGTCTTGTTGTTTTTTTTTTGAGACTTTCCATTATATCAATTTCTTCTTTAGCAATTTCAATTTTGATTTCGTTAAATATATTAATGATATTACAATATCTGAATAACTCCTCATGACTGAGGTGTTTTCTCTTAACTATTTGGTAAAATTGTTTTTAGTAAACGTATCTGTAACTTAAATATCTTGTCAATATAAGTTTTATAGGTACTGCCGTAGTTACTGAGGCCATATTTTACAACGGATTGCGCGAGTGACAAGAAGATAAACTATCTAATAAGTAAAGAAACTATACCGTTTAACTAGGTTCGGTGTGATGTTTCTGGGATGCCTCTAAATACGAAACTACAGTTCCGGATACCATTATTTTTCTTATAGTTAAAAACAGACCAGACAAAGAAAAAGGTAGTCGTATCGAGAAGTAAAGAACTGACGTTAAGCAGAACGAACTGCTCCGACAAGAGTGAAACTTTTAAATAATAATGATGATGAAAAACACCATAAGATCATTATGTTTTCTTCCGTGTGTTATTTCCGGGTGAGAATGTGTGAGCCATGTGAACCAGGGTTCTGAAGTGACAACAAAATAATGATATTGTTACGGACACAAACACTGCAGTAGCTCTTCAGAAAAAGAAGCGGTCCACAAGCTATGTGTAGCTATTATTCTTATTCACAACCAGCTCCTCTAATAATCCTAATCCTAATAATATATACGTAATAAACGTGAAAGTTTGTGCGGATAGATAGATGTACGTTCCTCTTAATTTCAAAAACTATTTAACTGAAATCTATGAAACTTTCCAGTATAGTAGCTTAGACATCAGGTGTATAAAAAGGGATTAAATGTTTGTATGGAAAACGTGTAAAACTGGACTACCCGTGCGAAGACCGAGCAATTCGCTAATATTAACATAAAAGGACATACCAACACTACATAGCTAAATTCATCCCTGTCTGGCCAAAAAGAGTAGACGACAGAGCACATTAATTTAATTTCATATAATCTTTAGTGCCACTTATAGCAATTATAGGTTAAAATACATAGATGGACAAAACAGGACAGAAAACGAATATTTGTTTTATCTACGTAGAGATATTACTTAAAATGATTCGGTTGAATAACCGAAGGGTGCTTGCGCCGACGCACCGCGCGCCGCGGGAGAAAGTCTGCGCACCGCCCTGTTATGGCGGCATTTCTCATTCCTCGAGCCTTTTCCCCAGTTACTTGTGTAAATCTGTCTCTTTGGTATTATAATTACATCCATATTTCTGTTCGTTGGAATTGTTAACATAGATGGAGAGAACTAAAACCAATCTCGTATTATTTATATTAGAATTATTACTTTGACCTATTGTTAAACTAACGTTTACTCTTAAGAATGATATTAACTCTGGAATACATTTATTCATATTATTATGTATCCAGAAGTAAAGTAGCTTCTGGGAGTGATTTAGTCGAGGGCAGTTTCGTCCAAAATAAAATACCTAAACCCAATGTCCAAATTGTCGATAAAAATTACAAACTCTCCAATGACAAATGCCAAGTCGTTATATAAATCCGGGGCTAATGACTATTGTGAAATAAAAGGCAATAGGTGTATTGGATAATATTAATATTTAAACAAGATGTTTGTGGTAGTACCAAATCGGATTGTTTTCATTTGTCCGCACCCGCGCAGCCGCTAGTGGACTTCGGACAAGCATTGAATCATATCCCCTTGCGCCAAATCTGAAAAGTAAGATTGCGCGCGTGCGACAAAATCCAATTTCAAATCAATACTTAAGTAGGCATCATCATCACTATCATCAATCCAGCCTTAGGGAACAAAAAACCACAGTATAGGTAGGGCCTATATAGTTCCCTGCTATTTCTAACAAATTTTAATTCACGCCGCCACAGGATTGAAAAACCTTTTTATAATAATACTAATAAAAAGTTTTGATTGAAGTTTGCATTGAAATCACAGCAACTTTATTTAAAGTTTTTCTACACCAACTTATATAATTCTGTGGATGAAAACTGAAACGCGCCTGAAATGTAACTGCGCTACCCCTAAGAAACCACAATGTGTGTGGTGGCGGGGTATTCTGGCATCTAGCGCATCAACACAAGAGTGTGACCTCTGAGCGGCGCGCGCGGCGGCAAGGTCACGACCGCGCGTGCGCGTCAGTCGTGACCCGATCATGCGCTAGCTTAGTTCCACTACCTACATGCCACATTCAAACCAAATACAATACGAATAGAGGTGATAATAATTCCTAGTAAATTTCGCTAAGACTACATCTAATACTGTACCAGTGTTAAAGCCGCATAGGACACTATAATATCACAAACGATTTGATTGCAGTCGCAACGCCGTTTTGTATGTAGGTATTAATCGTGTTTTGTACATAGGTCGACAACATTGAATCACTACCACCAAATAGCGACACGCTGAGATCATGCTCGTAGATGGTTTTATTAGCAAATATATTTTTCGAATAGAACGGTATCAAGAAATGGATTATCATTTCAATACGATAGTGTGGGTTTCGTATTGCATTATTCTATTAGCTTTGAGTCACTTCCAACAGTTATCATAGCACGCTGCGATGCGACACGTATTTATAAGACGCTAACCTGAGGCCGTGAACTCCGCGTCATCTTCGAGGCAACACAAGACGAAATTATTGTGTTTGCATAAGCACAGTATTGTTTTAACAATACGTTGTGAGATAGGTAGTATTCAAGGTTTCATCTGACCTTCAATAACCCTGAGACGCGGAAGTGTTTCGGCAAGAACTAGCTAATAATCCTGTGGAACTTTGCGCCTACGAATTAGGCAGCCGTTTATTACTATTTCAATTTACATAGTTAGCAGTTAGTCGTAACGGTCGATAGTCGAACGCCTTATTTGCTGGTGGTGGGAGAAGGCTAAGAATGGTCATACATTATACTGAGGATCATTTACATCGCGGTGCGACGGACGTGCGGGATCGCGACTCCTTGTATGTCAGTACAGGGTGGCTGCTATGGCACTCACTCACCACTCCATGCAAAAAATCCCAACATAGCGCTCCTTAAACGATTTCTTTTTTGACGTACTTATGGTATCTGCTTGACGATTGAACCGTTCATGTCAGTGCGATAAACCCAGCGGGGAGAGCAACAAGCCTGATTTTATTGTGCTTTATTTCCTTGAGTGTTCCATCACTTCGATGAGTTTTCGGAATTAAAAACCGTCTAAGGAGATAATGTAAGTAAAAATGGGTTCCAGTAAAAAAATGATTAAAATGTTGAACTGGGAAGTCACGATCAACGATCGGTAATTACTTAAATTCCATTTCGCTATAGTTACCTGCAAGGTACCTATCCGAAACTTTAGTGGCACGAGTGAGAGGCGCGCCCTTGCGGCGCCAGCACCAGGTCCTTGCCGCAATGTCTTTGTCGTCGCCCCTGCGCACCCTGCCACTGCCATGCGAGTGAATGTCCAACCTTACTGACCAACACTAGCAGGCTTCAAAACGAAAGCCTCGGCCGATATACGCTTTGTTAATTAAGTTTCGCGTGCACAACATTATATGCAAGGTAATTTAAGTAAGTAAGATATTTAACATGTTGAAATAAAATATACATATAATGTTTATTTCTTTATTTAAATGTGTCCCTTCAAAATTGTAAGGTGTATGTAAAAAATTGTAGCCAGCTATCAATGTTATGAACCATGAATATGTAATTATGAATCATATTTTAACATAAACTGATTGTCTGTTACATGGCCTTTTATATTGATTTATTAGTTAAGTATATTATTTATGAAGGACGCAGCGGAATTTCATCTCACTCATATTTGGAGCAGCCCCACCGGCGAAATACCTCCCCCTTACAGAAGACCGTAGCCATAAAAATATCACTACTAGTATGCTCCGAACAGGTATGTGGTGTTAATTCCTGGTAGTGAGTAAGGTCCCAAGAGTTCCAGGGATGTGCTAGGTCGAGTTGAGAGTAAGGGATCTGCATTTCTTACTAGCTGCCGATACAACGAATCCTGATCAATCAATCAAACAAACGTCGGCAGTGCGCTTGAGATTGTGCTAGAGTCGCAAGTGTTCATAAACTACGGTGCGGATCAAAAAAGGTTTCTAGGTGTGATCTTCCCCTCACATATCTTACTATATACAAATCTTATTAACAACAAATAAGTTAATCTAGTAACAATATTGCCGAATCTTGGAATGTAAAGTGCATATTGTAAAGATAGTAAGAGAAAGTAGTAAGTAGTAGTAAGTGGTAGTAAGTAGTGTGTGTTGTAGTTTTTAGTAAGTAGGTATTAGAAAACGTTTGTCACTTAAATTACCAGAAAATATAATTTCTGGGGGTTTTTAACACCACAGTAACTGGTCTGTTAATTAAATAACAACCTGCATCGGTCTAGCGGTCAAGACCGCAACTCCCACTGCACTAGTGGGAGTTGCGGTAGATCACTCGATATCGGTCCTTCTTGACATCTGTGCTCTTGACCCTCCACATTAAATTCGTCACACTGTCCATAACTGAACATGTCTATCTAGAGGTAACTTGAACTAGGTAAGTAACCAATGTAAATGCAATGTTCAGTATCTACAGTCTAGTCTTTGTTATGGTAGATATACATTTAATGAATACTAAATATACATATCCCTTACTTTTTGCTTTTAACGACTATAAAAGTTCCTGTGGCTTTTGGGATTTCGTATATTAACCGACGATAGTTCATTATCAGGGTCTGATTGTTTATTATAGTAGTGTTTGTTTAGAATAGAATAGATAGAAGCGGCACTCCAAATTAAATTTCATGTGCTCTACTTACCCCTTTTCAAAATACAGGCTCGGTTTTATGCACTTATGTATGTTCAGAATTACTAATACCTATGAGCATACTGTCAGCCATATTTCATTATAAACAATGCTATGGTCTCCAAAGGCATGAAAGGCATTATGTACGCCGCCGTACGCCAACGTCATTTCCTAATTAGCACCACTGCGCGTATTGTGTCGAATCAATTTACGTGCTACTAATTTACACTTTATTCTTAATGCCACATCGCGACGATACACATTTATTAAGCTACATGTCCTCTTAGTTTGTGGTGGTTATAAAATGAAACACAAAGGTAAATTAACATCACTTTTCTTTTTCATTCATACGGTCATTAAATAGTTGTTACCACACCACTCTGTTCTATACCTGAGTACTGACGGCATTACGAAAATTAGATGCGCCTTATTGGCTTACACAATATAATCATAATAGGGAGATGCCAGAAAATAAGTCAGAAGGAAAACTTACCGGGCTATATACGGAGTGGATACTAATTGAACATAGAAAATATCAACTAGCCTACATAATATAAATACCCTACATAATTAGCCTTTACTAAGTAATATAGCGTATAAATACATAATATTTATTGTCATGTTCTTAAAACATGTTGTCAGGCAAAGCTAATGTTATTGTAAACATACTTTCTGCAATGTTTGTAAAATATCTTGCCAGGCAAACTATGTTAAATTCACGTTAAATTACATTCCAGTTCGCACGAAATCCACTACAATATTGGTACACATTCTTAAACATTTAAAAACTTTAGAGGACATTGCATTACATTCCACGTCTGTTAATAAAAAATCATAAACAGGAAAACAAGCATCTTTTTCCTTTTTTTGTACCGTAATCTTTAAACTTGAGTCAATTATGATTATATGTACCCATGTATTATAATGTTGAGTCGTATAACGAATCAAGTTAATAAAAACGTACATTCATATACTAAAAAGGTAAAGCTAGCCCTGTTAACGTCTGTTTTTCTCGGTTGCACTTATTGGTCTCGGATTGTCCGTCTTATTCCCACTAATAAGCTCACTATACACAGATACAGCGTGGCTGTGTGCGTTGTCTACGCGATGGATGAATAAACAGTTTCTCCGATTTTACGATTCAATGGCTATAGATACCTATCTATGCAAAGTTTGTTAATGATTATGAAAGACATTATTTTAATGGTCTGATGAAATACTACGAATTAAATCTTTAAATAACGACCAGTTTCAAGTGTTAGTCGTTGTCAAAAGGAGCAATAAATGTGCAAATTAATTGGTATCTTGTTTTATCTAGAGTACGTGTCTATTCACTCTACACACTAGTAACGCATTAAAATGTATAAACATTAACAATATCATAGGCGAGTACCGGCCACACCCGCGGGTTTCTACAATAAAAATAATACTAGTAATTAGTAATTATCTCCTGACTTCTCCATAAACAAAGGGCAAACAACGGAATTGAAATCTTCGGTCGACCCTTTATGGGATTCTAACCACAAAGGAATCCCCGAACGACAAAAAAAATCTATCCGCATTAATGTCCAGAGCCACCTCGGCGTGCGCACTCTCGATTTCAGCCCTATCCCCCGCTAATAAGAAACTGTTTTACATAACCCGAAAGAACAAGCACTATAAAATATTGATGCCTTACAATTTCAAACCTTGATATAAGATAATAAAATGCTATAATGGATTTGCTCTTGTACGGCTGTGGCTGTGAGTGAACAAAAAAAGAACGACCGATTTACTTACTCTATATGGACATGGCCATTTTTAAATTAGGTTGAATGTTTATCCCTCGTGTAATTATGAATGACAATACTTATATGCGAACGGTAAATTAACTCAAATCAATGGCAATTAACAACCTGTTTTATAAAGAGGTATTAAATACGTATCCACAGTGTATATGTAAAAGAAATTGTAGAATGAATATGGCTTCCATTCCTATAAATGTACGTTGCTTAAAAGACTACTTATTTATTTACTTTGTGTGAAAAAGTAAAGTTTCGATGTAATTTGTCGAAAACCATTATAGCCGAGCGGTAGTAAGGCACGCGACTTTCAATCGAGGTCGTGGTTTCCCCCAACCCGGCTCGTCCTACCTACAGTTTTGATAAAACCGGCCAAGTGCGAGTACAACTCGCTGACCGAGGTTCCGTACACAGATGTATACCGGTTCCAACCCTATTAATTCAGGAAAATCTCAATAACATAGTGTAGAAATTGAACGCCATGGGTATAGCGCTATCTATCGGTGAATTTCGTTACAAATTTGAGCGACTGAATAACTTAGTATGTATGGTGATTTTATCATGGATAATTCTTTATTACGTGAATCGATTTAAAATTTTTTTCTTTATTTGATGGAAGGTACTTTCAGCATAATCGCGTAGGAATTTATAAAACAAAAATACATGCAAACGTGATTAAATTACAAACTTCGTATAGACATTTTTTTTTGATGATAAAAAAAGAAAAACTATATAGAGCTATAGTTATATTTTTCCTGTAAAATATACATTGTTATCAATGTTACGTAATTATTTAATGTTTTTTCGTTGGTAAACTTCGTAGATAAGGAGGGGAACGGTATTTTTTTTACATTTTTCCTCATAAATCGAAAATGACTCAACGTAAAAAAAGGTAAACTTATTTCAGAATGTGCAACTCAAGCCCTTTCATATGACACCCCACTCGACATATTCATTAGACTTTCAAATTTTGAACCACCTATTATCTGTTTCACAGAAAATAATAAAAGTATTTAAAAAATCATGTTCTATGCAAAAAATTGTTACCACCTAAGGCCACCAGAGGCGTCTCTCGCGCTGCCAAACAAATTGAGACTAAACGCAAACGCGTTCGTTTGTGTTTTGTTTCGAAAAAACTTATACTACAGGTACTGTTCCGACCCCCTAATCTCGGGATGAGGTGTAAAAGTGGACCCCGCGCTCCTCAAGACACAACCTGTAAAACGCGAGAACGATGACGTAATTTGTCGAAAACATAGTAACTTATTTTTTATATTATTGTGTCATTTGAAAATTAAGAGATCTGTTTTTTTTACAAAACTGGTAACTTTCATTAATGCTGAATAGGAAGAGTTGTCTCAAACGTTTTCTTTTTGTTAGCTAATGCCGAATAGCCGAATGCAATGATGGTTTTCTACCGGCGTGGCGAAAAATTTCACATTTTAATGGGCAGTAAAATAGTTTTTTCTTTTATCGACGATCGGAAGGAATTTCTCACCTCGCCGTTTTGTAATAGTAGACGCCCGAATTATATTGTCAAAATTTAAAGTTAACTGCCGTTTTGTAAAAATAAGGCATACCTTCAATTGTTTTTGCAATAAAGTACCTATAAGCGAATAAAACAGAACATGGCACATACATAAGTAATTACCACGACTGGTACAGTTAATTTCTGACGATCCCTTCAATAAAGTGTCCGTTCTGAGAAAAATCGATAAAGTGTAAAATAAATAAGTACAGTTTGACAGACTATCCACGTTATGCTCGCGGTCGGAAGAAATTTTATCCCCCGTCGAGATTTCTGTCGGACGCTGCGCTCGCTGCCTAAAGTGACGTGGACTACACTGCGCGTGTGTGCCGCCGCGCCGCGCGTGTGTGCGTGGGTACCTACAGCCTCCATGTGATGGGAAGTGAACCCTTTACGCGGGAACCGTTTTTTATTTGCACTCGGACACCGGCATCAGGTAGAAAGGATGATCGTTAATTTTTAAAGGACATACTGAACTTTGTGTTTATACACGCGGTCATGATCCGATACGACCGTGTGATCTCTAACACGACAACTGGTTTTTAGTCAACAATTATCGTTGAACTCCTAACAATACCATTTGCAAACGTGTTATTGTGCAATGCGATACAAGGAAGTCGTGTGTAAAAAAAGAACATACAACCGAATTGAGAACCTCCTCCTTTTTTTGAAGTCGATTAATAAATGTACCTAAAACTTTTGTTTCAAGGATTTCTAATATTTTTGTAATCCCATCGATACATAAACGAAAGAAGAACGATTCGGTATATTCGTTCACTTCGTGTTAGAAGGATGGAACAGTCATTTGAATGGAATGGGCGCGCGGTCCGGCTCCGGGCTCCGGGAGTGAGTGCGAGACCCCGTTGATGTCTTTTGCTAAGAGCTTAATGTCTCCCACTTTCACGAGTTTGTTGACCCTGTCTCAAGAGACATTTTGCGTAAACCTTACCAAGAGACCTTTTTGTCGTCAAAGTTTATTAAAAATTGGTTTTTTGTGTGTGTTTAATGCCAGATGATTTTTGAAACCCTGTTGCCCTGCAACCGTGGTGTATTTTAATTCCGTTTTTTAACAAGGTATGTTTGATATGTAGGTAGCCATTCTTGGTTTATAGTCTGAACACGGTTGTGCAAAATTTTCTCGACCTTAATTACCGATCACGACTGCAATGGCCACGATTCGGGAGAAACACAAAATTCGAATAAAAAATATTCATAACTGTTCAGATTCCGAAAAAAAGTTGTTTACCGGGCAGATAATTACATTAAATAATGATTGGGGGCAAAAAGGCACGGCGCTCATCTCGAGGGCTCGCTGGCCGCACGATGAGGCAGTAAAATAAGGCTTCGCGGCGGTGAGGGGGCAACGGGGTGAGGCGCGGCGGGCGCGGGGCGCGGGGGACACGCGGCCTGTCGCCCCCGGGAGAAACCTCCGCCGGCAAGTCAACACCGGGAGCGATTTCAGCAGCGACATTATGAAAGATACCGTGAATGTTATGAAAAAATCTAATGTCATTTTCTCATTGTGTGGAATCCCCCTGTATTAACAACATTTAATTCATTTTATGGAATGCATTTATGTACCTAACGACCCTTTCTATGTTCCAAAGAGATATATAATATATAATTATATATCTGCAGTCATAAGTGATTAGTTATGTTTCTGATGAATTGGCGACAATTGTCCCCAATCAACCCATTTTATTTTATAAATCTTATTTCTTAGCGACAGTGCTCATTTGGATAAAAATAACAACTTTTTGTATATTATCCAGGACACTAGTAGGTTCTGTTACTAAAGACACCAATTAATGGGTTGGCAGGATTTCTCCCGAGTTTTAAACTTGTTACAGAATGTCATTTATGTGTAATATAAGAGGGATTAAATAAATACAAATATATATTATACAATACTTGTATGCAGATAAACGCTGTTAGCTTGTATTAAAGGCCACATGTTAACAAAAAGTCATCATTAAAGTGTTGGAGGCGGCGCGCCGGCCGCAGCCCCGGCCTAAATGATCCCAGTTTTTATCACTCGAATACCGACCAATCCATATCGACACTTTTTGTTTTCTCTACTGGAAACTTTTCCATTTTCAAAACTTATTGTAATTATCAGCACACAATACCCTATTTGAAATGGCTGGAGCGCTCCCGCCGGACGCAAGCCTTATACGACGAGTGACTCAGCTCGGTCTAAGAATATTTTTTAATACGATGAATGGAGGCAGGCTAGGAAACAATGTCAAATTTAGGTACTGACAAATTCTTGAAAGTGGATCTTGTTTTACCTTATACTCATCACCTTAAAGCCCAATAGATACCACCTATTGATCACACCTCTGTCATGACGGCATAGAATTCAGTGCCATTTATTCGGTCAGTGGCGAGCACTGTGACATTTACCTTGTTTTTTCTATTGGAAAAAATGAAAAGAACGCCAGCGCCTTGTTTTTGGCTTTAAACCAAATCCGCATACAACTGGTATGCGGATTTGGTTTAAATCCAAAAATAGGGCTTCTTCATCCTTGACTTCAGGGAGTAAGGACAGTTTTTGAATTCACTCTGTTTACATTGTGTAGGTACACATAACACATACAGCCCATGATACAATAATATGCTGCACCAGGTATGGCAATCCAGTACATCGGTTAGTAGTGTGGGTGACACGACATTACGTCATCATCCGCATCAGCTAGCGATCGTATGCGGACGTAAGTGTGAGTGTGTCGTCGACAGCGACGTATTGTGGTGACACGATCCGGATTGTCAGATCTTGTTTTCTTAGACTATAATATAGCCTGGCCAGGAAAATAAAAAAACCTGCCCTGGGGGCATTAAATTAGCAATAATTATAGCAACCCTAACTACAAGTGATGTTGAAAACAACACAGATTAATACTTGACAACAAGGTCGGTGATGTGTCGGATCCATACCAAGGGGCATCATGGCCCATTACAGACAATATGTGCCATTATGTGGATGGTTTAACCGTCCCATCATCGCCCTAAATCAAGCATAATCGATTCATTGGCAGTACATCGTGCGCGCGTCCACACAATCGGCCATCACTAAGGCTCGGTTGCACCAACATACGATCACAGGCCGGTCATAGTCAAATATGGCGCCGGCCGCTGTCATCCCATAGAAACTTGTCAAACTTTTCATACAATCAAGTTTTAACGAACAGCGCTTACGATTACAGACGGTTTGGTGCAACCCACCCTAAGTCGCAAATTCCGATTAAATATGCTATGACGATTACCTTGTGCATGAAAAGGTTTCATAACATTTGTAAGTTCGACCAAAAATATATGACCGTTAGCCATGTTGCGGAATTTCATTGGAACTAATTTCTTACACGATTCAATGGATTGTCAAAGTTGTCAGTGTCACTGGTGGTTTAGATTGAGTGTTAAATATTAAATGACAAAAAATGCCCAAAACGATTCATTATCAAGAGCGGAACATTATTAATAATATATAATAAAATTCTGGAAACAAACGCTCGGGAAATCGAACAATGTTTCTACAAAATATTTCAAAACTAACGTCAGAACTGATAGGTAAACCATTGAAAATGTAATTATTCCGACTATACTGACATTACTGACTCGTTGCCATATAAATGAGAATAATAGCGCCATCTTGACAATGCTCATATATTTCTGATCAGGCTTTACTTATAGTAGCAATCATTCTCTGAAAAGCCGACGATTGTCTGGACAGCAAGCAAATAGCAGCCATGATTCCCACGATTAGTTTTTATTTTTGAAACATGATGACCCTATGTGTGGCATCACTTTAAGTGCAATTGAGAAATGGCATTAATAACATTTAGTTACTGTTGCCAATTGAAGAAATCAGTGCGAAGTTTTTTTACTTTCCTGGTAGGGACCTACAATAAATTAATGAATGCACACAATAACTAACATAATTATAAAATCTAGCCAATGCACTATTTAAGATACATTTAAGGGGAAACAATGGTGGTCATTCTTAGGCCGGGCCTACACTTCGCTACGCGTGTTCGCGTTGCGTATTCGCCTCCCTTTCTTTTGCCACGAGATGCAACACGAATATTTGCATGAATACGGCGAAATGTGGTTCCGGCGTTACATATACAAATGTTTTCGACTGTTTCCTCCCTTTTTGAATGTATTGATTAATATTTTAGTCAATTTAGATAAACATCATCATTATCTGTGCGTTGCTTTATGATATTCTTATTTCTATTAGCGCTAGGCTACTTCAAACTGTTTATAAAACTGTATAAGCCGCAAACAGAAGTCTAATAGTCAGTATACATACATACATATGTCACCAATAATTGCAGATATCGACTGAAACAGCCCGACACAGTACCTTTACTTATTTACTCTCCATTTCCAAAGCTTTGTTACGGTTGGTTAAGTTTTGGAGGAGGAAACAGTCAAGAACAAAACCTTAATGAGTTTTTAATTAGGATTTTTAAACGGAGCTCACAGCAGTTGTCCTTTTTGCACTCATCCCGCCTATGTCAGAATAAATTATAATTTTCAAATCTGAAAAAGATCGCAGCTCTCAGTCATAGGCGTGCATAAGACCCAATCAAAACCTATGGCAATATCAGCATACGGCTAAAATATTGTTTGGGAACTCATGCCGACCATGCACCTCGCGAGTATAAATATAGCCATGACGTACGATACAAATTACCGATTCTCGTATCTTGAAAAAACTTTTCCATCTCTGTATAAGTAATTTATTCTTAATAATAAATTCAGTTTGTGCAAATTCGAACGCCGACAGTCGTCGCGATAAATGATAATTACCGTAACAGCTAGTAATTATAGTTGGATCGCCACAACAGGAAATATTTTACATCTCTGTTATTTCAAATGGATGGAAAGAATCAGCTGGACAGAGAAGAAAACTAACGAAGAAGTTTTAAACTTGGTTAAAGAGAAGAGGACTTTATTGAAAATAATAGAAAACAGAAGAGGAAAAATGATAGGACATCTCATACGCCATGACGAATGGATCAGAACAATAATAGAAGGAAAAATAGAGGGAAAAAGGAAAAGGGGAAGACCTAGAATGACGTACATGGAGCAAATAAAACATAAAATAAATGCTACGTCATACAAAGAAGTGAAGGACAAAGCTGAATGTAGAATAAGCTGGCAGTTACTCCACCGACAAGAGCCAAGCTCTTAAATATGATGATGATGATGATGATGTTATTTCAAAATTATGCATTAAAATTGTTCCCAACGTGAGTTCCATCACATGTTAAGCTCATACCCGCCTACTTACTAACACTTAATACTTAATACGTATTACTTTGTCGATAAGGTGAGTGGATGGAGCAGTTAAGAACGATCTTAGTTAGTGAAGCGAGATACGTTAAAGCCTTATTTATTACGGTCGTCAGAACACAGCTATTGGTTTCGTAACATGAGAGAAATGAAGTCCAATCTTCATAATTTTTCACTTTTAAATGTTTTTCACGTTTTAAAGCGTGGAAAGGTCGCCATGTGTATAATGAATGGGATCCGACCGATCCGTGCGCGCGCGGGGTCGAGGCCAGCGCGGAGGATTGCGCGCGTCATCTCGCTCGCCGACCATAAGGGATACGGATACGACTTGCTCGCTTATTTAGAGCCTTTTGACACAATATTTCTTTAGAGTCAATCCTAGATAGATACATAACAACATTCTCGATTCATTGGGTCACTATCAGTAATGATGATAAGCAATATAGTGCTTATATTCTAGATTTCGTATTTTGTACTATCATTACATAATTAATTCCGTCCCGATACAGACAAAAGGTCCAATAAAGACTTAATGGGAGGGTCAAAATGGGGGCCGAGGTATTCACATGACGGAGCTTCATATTAAGTTACCTATCTGACCTAACAAGGCCCGCTTATACACTCAGCGCTATTGTAATTATATAAATGATAGACAATTCAGGTTACTATATCTAGACTCATGCTTATAATCTGATACTGAATGCTGATCTGATGTAGCTATTCAATTAAAACCTGACTATCGCTCAAGTAACGTTTTAGTACACATTAGGTACACTATAGTGCAGATTGACATTTAAATTTGTGGCCAAAAAACACGGATGTCAACATCTCTCCTTCTGAAATTAGATTTTTACATTAAATAAATAAAATAATAACGAAATTTAACGTGTAAATATATATTTAGAGATCGGTCGATCTACTATAGGTATTACGATTCTTCCCAACACCACAAAATTTAGCAACCTCTAACCTACGTCCTAGGGATAAAATTACAATTTTAGTAAATTTTTAATTAAAGATGCATGCCTGTAGTCCCCACGTCATGTGTATAAAGGTGTACAATAAACTCCCTAAAAATATTAGGGACGAAGAGAAAGATTTTTTAATAGAAAAATTACGAAATATACATAACTCTTTTTAATAATTGAAAGAGTTTTTAGAAGAGTATTAAACCCAGTAAGGATACAAAAATGAAATGTTTTTACGCAACTTATTTTGTATTAAGTTTTAAAGAAGTAAATAATAGACATTCATATCGTCGGTTGACAACAAAAACCAACTTGATTTTGGTTCTTGCACTCGTAAAGTTTTTGTTTTATTTATCAATAATACTCATCAGACGTGCATATCATCCAAAAACCGGCCAAGTGAGTGTCGGACCACGCACAATGAAGGGTTCCGTACCCACACCTACTAGTCCACATTTAAAATCACTATCCAATACATTGAATCTAAAAAAGTTGTATCTTCATAGGGTACTCACGGCACTTACGACCTTTTTTTTGGGCAAGACAGTTTTTAAGCGAAAACTCAAAAACCGTAAAACCTATATTGTCCAAACCAAAAATCGTTGAAAGTATTTACTAATGCACACCACCTCAATTTTTTTCAGAGTTTTAAACTTTACAGTTTGGAAATTAGAGGGGGGGGGACACTTTCTATGACTTTGACAGCTAATATCTCACCAACGGTTGACTTAATACCCCACACGACTATGTGCGTTGTATTTTTTTTTCATTCACCGGTTACATGTATGGAGTGCCCCCCTAATTTAATATGTTTTTGTAATTTCACATCATTCTTAAATAGTGGTTCATAGAATACATCTTCCTACCAAATTTCATAATTGTAGTGCTTATAGTCTCCGAATAAATCGGCTGTGACATACGGACGGACGGACGGACGGACAGACATGACGAATCTTTAAGGGTTCCGTTTTTGCCATTTTGGCTACGGAACCCTAAAAACCATCACAATTTCCTAGCAACACACACATTTACCCACGAATCACCCCTCGCAAAAAGAAACCTCAATTCTTGTTAATGCTAGGTTTTGAGTTTGGTTCGGCGAAATAACATAGGACTGAGATGAAATATTCGGAACCATTTTAAAGAAAGTTACATGACCTTGGTAGTCAAGACCGTTGTAAGTACTTACTTACCTACCCACAAAAGTAATTTTTTAACAAGATATTTATGTGGTAACTATGTTTTTCCTGCGGCTTCGCCCGCGTAGTAAGCGTAATTTTTAATCAGTCTACAAAAAAGGAGGTTCTCAGTTTGGCCCGTATGTTTGTATGTACCTACGTATGTTGGTATGTATGGATGTCATTTTCGTAATCGGCTCCCCGAGAATCCTCGAAGATTACACCCATGTCAATTTTTTATAAAAATAAATGTCCGGCATCTGGGTTTTGAAAATGCATGTCATTTTCGTAATAAGCACCCCGAGGAACCACAAAAATGACACCCATATCGATATTTAAGAAAAATATATGTCCGCCATCTTGGATTTGAAAATACGTGTCATTTTCGTAATCGGCACCTCGAGGAACCTCGACGATGACACCCATTCGATTTTTCAGGAAAATAAAGATTTCCTCCCCGCACAAACCTGGAACCCCCTTTTCACCCCTTTAGGAGAGCAATTTCGAAAAGCACTGGAACATGTTTTGTTGTATTTAAACAGAGAGTATATTTACGAAGTTTTAAAACGATTTGCTCCCCGTACAAACTTTGAACCCTCTTTTCACCCTTTTAGGGCAGCAATTTAGAAAAACGCTGAAATATGCCATGATACATTTAATTTAAACAGACAGTCTACATACAAAGTTTCAAATCTCTCACTTCACGGAATACGTGTTTTCATACAAACTCTAAAACTTTCTCGTTTTTTTAATGGATTGCCATTCAATAACTCATTTTATTTGGATGCTTACAACTTACCTGCCGTTGTTGGGGCCTGTAAAATTACAAATAATTTTAATTAAAAAAACCTCGTTCTTCTCTCGATGATCGTAACTAACGCTGGTCGCGTAACCGGCCTGGCACCGTACAAAATGTCAAAATCCATTAGTACTTTATGTTATAAATGCGAAAGTAACTCTGGCTGTCTGTTACCCCTCTTCACGCTTAAACCGCCGATCCCTCACTGAGAGAAAAAATATTGTTCGTATTAATAACCTGATATCTAAAAGCAGGGAATATCAAATTCTATTCATTTTTACATTTTTTTTCTAGGCGTTAGTAAATAATATAATTTTAAGGAAATTTTATTAATTTCATAGTATAGGAAATACAAGACGGTTTTACTTCATCCTGAAATTAATATTCTTTACTAGGAATAACTAGAGTTCTACAAATTCTATAAAACTTTCCTTGGGTTTATAAATGGTGTACTAGTACCAGTACGTAAAGATTACTAATATATAATACAAATGGGATATATTAAAGTCGGTGGTTACAAATGAATATTAATAATTAAAAGTCAATTCTGATATCTATCATTGGCAATCTTGGAATAACAAATCCCTTTTTTATTATTATGAGTTTTATACTCATTTCCGTAAATAATAAAATAGCTTTATAGACATTAGTAAAGTGTACTAATAACAAGATTTGTAAACGCACCGGCCACCCCTCCCCCGCACGCGTGTATATCCATGCTTGACTCGTCCATTTTGCTTGTAACCTCTACGGCGAAACGACAAAAATAATATAGCAATTTGTGATTGTGTCAAAATAAAAAAAAATTGTGTGGTGCTGTGGTGTATCAAATAAAATTTTGCTTGTTTTTAGTAAACAGTATTGTTGTTCCGAAAAGACAGTTTTAACAACAAGTATGTTACATATTTGAAATCAAGTAAAAGTTTACTTGTTTTTAGTAAACAGTATTGTTTTTCCAACAAGATTTTTTTAAAAGCAAGTATGTTACATTATTTCGATTCAAATAAAAGTTACTTGTTTTTAGTAAACAGTATTGTATTTCCAAATAGGACAATTCTTTTGGTGTTAGTAAATACTATTAGTAAAACTGGTTTATAACCGTTAGTATAATCTCCTTGTCCTGGGATTCACTATAATTTTACTAATGATTAATATTTTTTACTTGTTGCTAGTAAATTTTTCTCTCCGTGCTTGAGATGATATTTGGTATGGAGTTAGTTTGAGACCTTGGGAAGGATATAGGATAGTTTTAGCCTAGTGGGTAGTGCGCCTGCCTGTGAAGCTGACGGTCCTGGGTTCGAATCCCGGTCAGGGCAAATATATGTGAGATGAGCATGAATATTTGTTTCTGAGTCTTGGATGTTTTCTATGTATTTAAGTATTTATATCTATTAAATATATCGTCGTCTAGTACCCATAACACAAGCCTTCTTGAGCTTACTGTGGGGCTAGTTCGATTTGTGTAAGATTGTCCTCTAATATTTATTTATTTATTTAGTTTTAATGAAACAGGGGGTGGAAATTTGTATGGAAATACGAAATAACCGAATTCCACGCGAACAAAGTCGCGGGCAA
This sequence comes from Epiblema foenella, assembly GCA_963556455.1. Taxonomy (NCBI): domain Eukaryota; kingdom Metazoa; phylum Arthropoda; class Insecta; order Lepidoptera; family Tortricidae; genus Epiblema; species Epiblema foenella. Next base: position 17,009,085 of record OY747102.1, read on the forward strand.
AAACTAATAATACATAAAATCATGCCTGTAGGACCTTGTATTCCTAAAAGGGGCAAGCAGAGAACATGGAATTTAATCATCAGTGCTACTTCTAGCATTGTAGATATAACTATGAAGAACATGTGAGGTGGCGGCCTCATAGCACGTAACACACTTCAACCGCATTCTCATAGTCGACTTTTACGACATCCACGAGAAGAAAGGGGTTAGTGATATTCAAACTCGGCACCACACGGCGAGTTCACGCATGGCTCTAGAAAGATCAATAAGTTTTGGTATCGATGGTTTGGCTACATCACAGCATCGAAATGTGATCGGCTCGGGTGCGGCGGCTGCGCGCGCCGCGGGCCCTCGCGGCAAGTTCAAGGTGAACGCGTCGCTCCGCCCACACGCCGCTCCTAGCACAACCGTTATACTGCACGGGCACCCACAGAACAAACACTATCACCAAGCTTCTAGTGTACCCACTGACCAGATTTTGCTGGAGTCCTAGTTGCAAGTATCTGCAACTACCACTGGTCTAGCCCAATTTTTAACAAATACCACCAAAGAATGTAAATTATTGTTTTTGACTTAGGTACGTATCATATCTTTTACAGATCTGCATATAAGTAGTATATACAACATAAGTCGGAGAGCCCGTTTGGAATATAATGGAACTCTCAATATACGAGTACCTGATTATAGTGCAGAAGTATTTAAATCCTTTAGGTCATGATTCTGAAACTGATATCGGTGTTTAATTAATGTCGGTCAGACTGATGTTCTGACGCTCACATTTAATACCTGTATGTAAGCAATCACCCAAAACGCGGAAGTTGCTAAAGGATGCTTAATTGCCCGACTCTAAAGCCTTAATCTCGCATCAGTATGACTAGCCTGCATACATAATAAACAAGCCTTTCCATCGCATGCAAATAACATTCATTTCAACTGCATAAGATAATAAGCCGGAGAAGTAGGATTATATTTTTGTTATGGACTCTAATTAGTTTTTAAATGGTCGTGCTTATTATTTCTCCAGTTTGCTAATGCGCCTACTATAACGCAAATTGACAATTAATGAGCTTCTTGTTACATCCTCATAACACAATGTTGCGCTTGCGCCGAGCTGCTGCGCAGAAATCACACTTGCATTCGTTATTGTTATTAGAATTACAACCTTCTTACAAATCGAAATTCCGTCGTAACACTTATCTACGGAGTTCTAACTAGTCGTCCCTTTTGCTAGAGTTGAAATGAAAATGAAATGGTTTCCTATGAGATAAATATTTGCTATTATTTGTTCGAATTTTTGGTGGTGTAACAGCCGAAGCCCATTAATTTTTTCCAGTGCACGCCGAAGATTTTTCATTTAAAATACTGTGGCTTATGATCTACGGCCTTGGGAAAGGAGACATTATTTTTAACATTTACCGCAATGAACGGAATGTATGTATTTTAAGATAAAAACACCAATAATTTCACACCATAAAGAAATCCATATATTTTTGGTATTTCTGTGGTAAGCTTAGTAGTTTCTTTGTACATATAATAAAAAAATAATGAAAATGTACAAAGTAAATAACGAAGGATTCATATAGTTTTTTTTGAACCTGAACGTATACGTTCGTAGCCGACTGCATACAGCAGCAGAAGACGGCAGCAGCAGCCGGATTACGAAGCTATTTAATTCGATTTAAAAAAAAAAATTAGAGACTATTGTCGTTTAAATAAAACACAGTTTGTTATTATGTATAAAATAACTTTTTTTAAGAAAAATTCAACGTAGTGTTTCAGCGTCGGCAGCACTACTGACCTGCAGTCGGCCGACATGACGTCTTCTGCTCGACTGCATGTCATATTACAACATGTCGCTCACTACCAAAGTTATCTCTCATAGAAATACATACAAACAAGTAGTGTCGCTGCGACATGCAGTCTGATGAATGCAGTGCGCTGCGAACTTATACCTTGACTGTAGCTTTATGGTCCGGGCCCAATAAAGCGATAGGAGTGCGCAGTTCGAGAGTAGCCTAGAGAGAATCCAGATGAAACCTCCGAAACGACCACGCGGGCGGTTTAAAAACTGGAACACTCAAAGAGTTTACGCTCCGGTGAGATTGTTTGCGCGGCTTCAACCGAATTTAAGGTGTGATTGGAATCGAGCTACTGGTAGTTTTGTCGCTTGTTCACTAAACCTAGCCTAATTGAGGAGAGTCCAGCAAGAAACTAAGCTAGGCCCGACCTGGGTCTGACTGACTCTACCCGTATCGGGACGAATAGGGATTATATATGTCTGTGTTGTCATATAGTTAAATGCCTATTCTTAAGGCTAGCACTGAAGAATAGGCACGTAGGTGTAGATCACACTGATAAATGTTATGCTGAACGGGAAATATGTTTAAGACAATTCGATCAATAAGTATTTTGGGCGAGTTACAGCTAACGAGAGAGATTTAAAGTGTCTGATTTTTAACACCCAAAAGTAAAATAAAAACTACATTTTCCTCACAAATCACTCTTTTTTCAGGACTGTCTGAGTGTAATGTTTTACGTCAACTTTCAGAGGTTTGCTGCGATCATTACAGGTCAGTCCATCTCACTGGAAGCCTGCTTCCTGCGCTACTTCTTTCGATATGTGGTCGCAACTCGCCACTCGAGAACCTTTCTGACCCAAACGACTATCAGTTGTAGGAGCTCCTGATAGTGGTCTAATAAAAATTTAATTGATCATCTGACCATCCATATTTCCGAAACAAATTTTCAAGGGTCACGTTTTTAGAGGTCAATTTTCCCCTTACTGCATATGAGTAGGTAGGTAATGGGTATTTTGTAACACTTAACCTGTACCATTTTCAGTAACTAGTCGTAGAGGAAGATTGAATTAATTATTTTAGGTAAGTCATATTTGCTGAAATCTTTTTTCAATTAGACTTTGATTAGTAGTGCTTTCATTTTTCTAAGCGTATACCTGCTTGAAATAATTTGATGTAGATTTTTGACATTCAAATATCCAACTTATGGTGGAAAGCAAGAAGGTTTAAATTTTGATTTTTAATTAACTCCAAACATACCGACATAAGCCAGGTAACGAAAAGGTATAGAGGGAAATGCTTGGAACACAACTTCTGGCTTTGTAACTCGTAAGGTATCATAAACCCCCGCCCATAGCTCTTGAGCCGGGGGCTTTTGCTTTCTCCAAATTGTCACATTTGTTTGTATACATATTTTAGTGTATTCGTGCACAAGTACAAATGTCAATGTTTGGAAGTACAACCGGAGTCGTTTAATGGCCAGAAATTAAAATTAATTAAGCAATCTGTAAAAAATGGCATACTGATAAATGTTATTATAATATCAATTATTTTTTGAACGACAAGTTTTAACTCCAATTTCTGTATTCAATATCTGTATATAGGTATATTACGCGAGGCCGATTTTTGTACACCCCATCAGATCTACAGTTATGGTCCGATTATAATAAATGATATGTCATAAGATTCGTCTCATGCTGGAGAGTTGCATAAAACTCTTATTTTTTTCATTTTTTTTAGGAAAAGGACTAAAAAATTGATTTTAAAAAACTACTGACTACACGTGACTTAGGCCGCGTGACGTCACGCAACGTGGCTCCTGTTTCGAATTGACATAACACAGTAAAAAATAAAAAATAACTGAACTCAAACCTGTAGTAAGTTCTTCAGGTTGAGAAAATATACGGTTTGAGTCGGCGACGTATATCCACAACCCCAAGAAAATTAACAAAATACAAAACGACGATCTTTTTACAATGTTTACATGAATGACAGACGTATTGTATAGTCATTTAATACAACGTCAACATTGAATTTTTTTTCTTCTATGCCAGTATTAAATTGTCATGACCTTTTTACTTCAATAAAAATTATAATTAAATTTTGAGAGAAAACCTCTTTAGGTTTAAGCCATTCGTTGTCGTGGACGTCCATCTCAGTTATAGTTTCTTGGCATCTTTGTTGGCCTTAACAGTGCCTTGCGCGCCGATAGGAGTACAATTCCTATTGGCGATTTAGCCTTTAGAAGACTTTTCTATCCTCGGGATGGCAAATCGCCCAGCGGACTCCCCTTCTGGGTGGAGGCCCATTGTATTGCTGGACGAGACCTGGAATATGTTGGAAATAATCCTCGCTTCCCGGATCAGGAAGCAATTAGAAAATGCGGGCCCCAATGTTACTCCAATATCATGGAGTCCCTCTTTACCTGAGTCGCATATGAACCGGGTACTATGAAGAAAGGGGAGTTCTCACGATGTTCTTCGGATAGCCAGTAGAATAATATTATGACGGGAAAAGTTGAGGGCCACAGGTTACGGGGCAGACTACCCGCTAGATAGAACACCCAAATCAATGGTACCCTGCAACTATATCTGCACGAGGCCATCCATAAGGTGATAGGGGATAGGTGATAGGAGCCTATGGAGGAGTCTGGTCAATAATAATTGGACTTTGCGTCGAAGTAAGACTGATGATGATGATGTGCCGCATCCACGCTGTCCGGATAACGTAACTAGCAGTCTACTTTAGACTTGGCTTTGATCCGGCATAATATGACACTGAAAAGGAACTGTCGATTTTTAAGACCCCTTTTTCAAATATTTTTGGTGTTCCTAAAAGAGCCACAAATTACAGAAATCTATCTATACCTATAGTTGTTCCTTTTCTGAATAACTATCGGAATTTCCGTATAATAGCGGCGTCGAGACGCGTCTACGGGATTCTCATTATCTTATACAACCAGTTTTATAAAAATTTTACATTTTTATATTATTAATATTTTTGAATAAGGAGTTTCTTACCTAGTTTATAAATGTATTTAAGCCTGTAAAGGTAGGGCTTGGTGAGACTCAGAGCTGCAAGTGTAACTGCAATTGTAACCCAATCTCCACATACATAAATAAATCATTACATTTCATCATTTCACCCGTCCTCGACCGATGAAGAAATAAACAATAGCATGCATATGTGCCCGGAGATCTCCGGGATGGATAGATAACGGCTTATGCATCGTGTTGATCCAAAGCTATACAAATTGTCCAAAAATATTTTTACAGGTTTATAAGGTGTAAATATAGATATATCATACAGTTAAAGGAGGACACGAAAAAAAATAATGCATCGCAATCGCAACTGTTGCACTTCCAAAAATTTACATTTGTATTCCTCTAAAATATACAAACAAATGTCAAAAATTTAACAAAGCAAAAGCCCCCGGCTCAAGAGATGAGAGACAAGATTTTACTTTATACCTACTCAGTTGTATCCGCTGAGATGGAATTTCCCATCTTCTATCTGTTAAAACGACACCTGGCAACGCGATATTTCGATGCCATCTCATAAATCTAGGCAATAAAATACGACATAACCACTACTATTTAGAGTTAATCTTATTTTATTCGAAATTTGATAACGGGCTATAAAATGTGGTGGTTATGGTCGTCCGTGTACATACCTACACCTATTGTTTTTCATAAAACTTAGGTACTCTTGCAATTGGAATGCAAATAACCGTAATCCTTAGTTGATGTTATTTCCCAATACAAAACTGCCGGCCGTCCCTCGGTCGAGTTAAATTTAAAATAAATTGCATCATAAAAGCACATTTGTAACTTGACATTTTTTCTCCTCACTGCTCGAACTTTATGAAACCAATGCAAGCAGAAGAAAATTCATTGCATTTTCAATTGCCACTATAGCTCCCCCCCCTGTATCCGCGACTGGGTTTGTCAGGTGTGTTATGGAACTAAATTGTATATAATAGTAGATTTTACACGAAGGAGATAAAAGCACTGTTTTATGTCACGGGCGCGATATTGAATCCTGAACGTAACGAAGGACTCCAGATTTTACTCCGGAGCGTAGCGAGTGTTATGAGTTAATATTTATTTATTTATTAACCAACTTACATTTACAGATAAACCAAACATGCAAGTTATAGGTTACAAAGACTTATTACTAACAATGTTTAACGAAATATATAGAATTAAGACTGAGTCCTGAGTGCAGTGAGGGATTTAAGCGCGCCCAAGACAAAAACAACTTTATCCCCGAGGAGTATACTCTACTTTTCTCACCTCTCGCGAGATAATAAAGAAAAACCAAGGCTAACTAGAAACACAATCAATCAGTCTGCCAAAACCCAATTACTTTCGTGACTCGCCATGTTATTAGAATTGTATCTTCTATTTTTGTAGAATCTGCAGTTTTAATTTTGTTTTAGATATTTAATAGTATGTACATTACTGGAAAGACCGCGAAGGAAGGAAGGTCATCCCTGTAACGGCCGAGGCCATTTCTCAAAAAATTCAATGAAAGTTGAAAATTATAAGGAAGCTCCAAATGGAATTCCAAGGATTTCAGTAATAATTAGAAACAAGCGCGGCGGCAGCCCGCGGCCGGCTGCGTGGTTGTGTTTTGTTTCGAACGCGGCGGCCGCGGGCGAGCGACGCGGAGCTGAAATTCAGTACAATATTACAACCCGGCTCAAGCCAAGGGCTATAATGATTTGCTTTCAGTAAGGTTTGCATGATATTACAATTAGCCATTGTCGATCAGGTGGTGTGAAAAATATGTACTGACCTGGGTATAGTGATGACCTGGCCCAGCTCGTCGACGACGTGGTCGGCCAGCACCAGCACGGTGCCCTGGCCGGGCGCGCCCACCACCACGGACACGCCGCCGTCCCCCAGCGGGCCGCCGCCGCTCACCAGCTGCCCGTCCTCCAGCTGCCCGCTGATCATCTCCACGCGCTTCTGATCCGGCGTCGTCGTGTATATTACAGTCTGTTTCTCGTCCTCGTATATGAGATCAATCGGCGTCTTCTCGTCTATCGACTCCATGCCCTGGTCGTACACGTCGGGCTGCACCGGCACCTTGTTGTCGGGCGCGTACGCGGACAGCTCGTGCGGCGAGTGCCGGTAGGAGTGCGCCTCCGGCGGGTAGCCGTCGTCCGAGTCCATCTCGACCTTGTGCGGGTAGTAGTCGTGCGGGTGCGGGTGGTGCGCGTGGTGCGCGTGCGCGGGCTGCACGGGCGTCATGGTGGCAAGCACGGCGTGCGCGGGCGCGGGCGAGCGCGGCGCGGAGGCGGGCGAGGCGGGGGGGCTGCGCTCGCCCGCCAGCGGTACCGGCGACACGGCGGACATGGCGCCGCGTGGGGACGGGGGCGCGCGGGAGGCCCCACTCACCACCACCCCGCGTAACACTTTGACTCCCCCAATTTCAACTTCTGAAATAATTTCCCACATTGGATAAGTCTGGTTGGAAAACTAGTCTATAGTATATTTTGAACACTTTTCATTAATGCTATATTCTCCTTGTATTTCATTCTTAGGTAGATACTTTTGTTTGATAACTGATATTTTCTACGTATTTAGGGTGTTTTCTACAACAGACCAGTGATGTGACGTGCAGTTCAGTAGTGACGCGTTGAACTCTTTTGTTCAGAAACCCTGCACGAACATAATGTTAACGACGGACGAGTCATTGTTTTGTTTCAGACTGAAGGCAACATACCTAAGTACTACCAATAAAAACTACTGGACTGCTAAAATCATAAACCTTCTTTTTAGCCTTGCCGATGCGAAGTCAAACAAAACGAATGTAATAAAATTGAAAATAAAAAAACATACGATCGAATTAAGAAACTCCTCCTTTTTTTGAAGTCGGAATAAAGAACCATTGCAAGACCAGGAAAAGAATCACACAGATCCAAAAAACACCAAGATAGTAAAATACGAGCTTCAACACGAGTTCCATAAGAACCTCGGCATACGGGTGAGTTAAGGGTGACGCGGCAACAGCTGATGTGAGTCCAGTTAGAAGAACCCGTATCGAGGGGCACCTGACGCCGAAGCGCCCGAACTCGTTCAGGAGCCGCCCTCCGACCACCGCCGTACGGTACAAACTGGTACCAACTATTGTACCACGTGCCTGTCAAACAACAACAATATGCACCTAATACATCAGGTTACATTTTATTGTGTACTCCAAATATAAAACTCGTTCGGTAACCGGACCTCCATGCTGGAATCCGATGAGATTACCACAAGTACATATTAGATATGATTATTGAAACAATTTCCCGGGGCGAACAAAAGTACTTTTCCGGCATAACATTTCGGTGTGCTATGTACGTCAAAATATATAAACAAACTTGTTTTTTTTCTCATATTTTTAGAGGTAGACGTAAAACAAACTTCCATTATCAAAAGCGAAACTACTTACATAAAAAGATAAATACTGCCCTCTCGATGCAGCTAGGAGGCTGCCATCGTGCGAAAAGGAAAGATAAAACGCGGCGCTACGAGTATGAGTGAAATAGATGTAAAATGGTCAGTTTCTGCATTTTCACGATTTAAAATTCTCTTTGTCTGTCTACCTGATATGGTTGCGTTGCACTTAGAGCCATAATCCGCAATAATACTTTGAAGTACGAGCACGGCATGTACATACATAATGTTTTATCCGACACTGATACCTCACAACACAATAAGGACGTAAGTGCCCTACCGAAGTATTTTTTTTTTGTTATGGTTCAATTTCAACAACCTGAGTTCAATAATATAATTTTTTATATCGTAACCATTCCATTTTAAATACAATTCGTTACTGCCTCAGTCAATCAATTAGGTATTTAATGGACTCATAATGTTCTTGTGGATGTTGGTGCCCAGTCATTTGACTTTCTGAAATACCAAGACGACGACCTTGCCATTAGGTACCAACTCAGTAATGCCTGCTCAGGCAAACGCCAGTGCCTCGCTGCAAGAGGAAAAATAAGACTACAAAAAGGCTTTGCCGCGGAGAGCCGAGAGCGGGGCGAGTGTGTGTGCCGCACACTCGCGCGCACGAAGCTCGCCACCATATCGATACACTAAGAAATGAACGTAATTCACGCACACACGCTAGCAAATATGGCTTGTCTGCGCTGACATACCTATGTACGTATTCATATGTACAGCACACACGTTCGTTCCACATGAATATCGCGGCCTTTTTATTTCGAGTTCAAAATTAAGATTGTTTATATTTTGTTGATCTTATTGGAAATTGACGATGATTCCTGGCGATCCGAATCAAAACAAAGAGTTTTTGAGATTGTAAATACATCTCGAGGTTCTGTAAAGGGTCAGTATCTGACAACGATAACCTCAGAGTGTTGTGATGATCTTTACCCGAGAGCACTACTAGACACTTTCGAGAGAAACGAGCACGTCATAACACTGGTCTGGTCGAGTCAGGGGCGGCTGCGGCGCAGGCGTCCTGGCGCAGGCCGTCACGCACGCGCGTCAAACTAGTATCGTGACGTCACGGCCCACCCGGCGAAATTACAAAACCGGCCGGCGGCAGCCGAGTGCGCCAACAAGCGGCGCGGGCGCGGCGCAGTGGTGGACGCGCGGCCGGCCGACCCCGACGCGCCGGCGTTACGTACCGTGGGTGGCGTCGCGACGCTTCGCGGCGCGGGACGCGGGCGCGGGGACTGAGCACGCGACGTGCGGCGCTACGGAGCGCGGGCGCAGGTGCTCTGAGCGCAGCAGCCTCCGCGGCCCGGCGCCGCGCCCGCCTCCCCGCGCCGCCCCGCCGCGCTCCACGCACGCACCAAAACGACGAATTTATCTTCCACGCATGCTGACTGACCCTCCTCTCCTACCCGGGGACGTTGTCCAGGGTGACGCCAGCGCCGTTCAATGATTAAATGACCTGAGAGTAAAGACGTTTTTATCTCAACATTTATCTCGTTATTCATTTGATAAAGAAGACTGGTAATTTTGAGGCTATAAATACATCAGGGCATTTTATTTATATTAGAGATCGTGATTTGTTTAACTGTCATTTGCGGACCCAGCATGGCATGGTAGACGGTGGCCGACGCGACGCCGGCGACGCGCCGCCTGAGGCGACGGCCGCGGCGAGCCGCTGCAGCCGTTACAAAACTGCGACCCGCAACGCATGGAATTACCCAAGTTTACGCAACTTCCCTTATTGGACTTTCGAGACGGGTTATAGCAGCTAATTCCGTTGAATATCGACCAAAACAAAAATTACAAAATTATTTTGACGACCGGTTTAGCCTAGTGGGTAGTGCACCTGCCTGTGAAGCTGACGGTCCTGGGTTCGAATCCCGGTCAGGGCAAGTATTTGTGTGATGAGCATGAATATTTGTTTCTGAGTCTTGGATGTTTTCTATGTATTTAAGTATTTACATCTATTAAATATATCGTCGTCTAGTACCCATAACACAAGCCTTCTTGAGCTTACTGTGGGGCTAGTTCGATTTGTGTAAGATTGTCCTCTAATATTTATTTATTTATTTATTTATTTATTTAAAGTTATTGTTTTGTGATACTTTTGGTAATCTAAAGATAACCCCATTTCAGATCTGTCAGAATTTCTGAATAGCATATTTTTATGAATTAACGCCCGTAATAAAATAGTTCGTACGGTTTCTGTCTAAACATTTGCCTTGTCTTGTATCCCTGTATCCCATACCTAATACTTAATATCAATGTAAGACTTGTAAGAGACTTCTGCGGCTTCTGCCATCGACATCAAAGACTCTATAGAGTTAATTCCCGGTTACTTGGGTACACCGATAGCTGGTCTAACATAACTATGAGAACTGTAACCCATGAATTCAATATTCATTACCACTACCATTCTCGTTCTGAAAATCACGTTAGTGATCACGGCCATATCGGTTACGATTACTAACGAGATATAGAGACTGTGAGTGAGATGGGTGGCTGGGTACAGGCACGTATCCAGAGGGGGGGGGGGGGATAGTTGGGATTTATCCCCCCACCCGAAAAAGTTTTTAGCCGTCTGTTTATTTATTCGCTTGCGTGTTCTTTCAATAACATTCATCATTTTCACATGGTTGTTTCAATGTTTGTCCCCCCCCGAACCAAAAGTCTGGATACGTGCCTGGCTGGGTACACACTACACACACGCAACCCAAAGAATAGCAACGTACAGAGTGAACACCCTGCAGGGACTGCATTCTGTGACCATGTGTGTTCAACACATATTAATTATCACGGTACGTCCCGGTTCTACTCCGAATCTTCAAAAGTGCAGAAGTGAGCGCACTATTATAAACTTTAAAACCGTATATACTGTTAACAGTGTAAACGTAATGTTTGTCGCAGAACGAAATGAATCTTAACTAGTACGGTGCGAAGGACAGAGGCAAATACTGGAAAATCGTACACAAGAGCAGAACCTCAGTACGTTATACATGACGGAGAAAGGGCGAGCTTTTTTAACTGCAAGCCAATTTATATATTTTGTCTACAGAGCGCGCAATACTAAGTATAAAGCATACAGTCGAGTACTATACTGCAAGGAGCACTCCTGTGTATGCCTGTTTCCTCGACCTATCAAAGGCCTTTGGTCGCGTAAACTACGACTTACTATGGCAAAACTGGGGAGAACAGGTATGCCCAAAGAGTGCATTGAAATACTCAAATTCTGGTATTCTAATCAGCTGAACCAGGTGAGATGGGCCGACACATTGTCGAGTAAATACAGGTTGGAGTGTGGAATAAGGCAGGGTGGACTGACTTCTACCAAATTTTTCAACTTATACATGAACGAGTGGGCCTCGGCAGTGATCATGCAGGATGTTACGAGTAAATTGATGGCACTTCTGCCAATAACATCAATTACGCAGATGACATGGTCCTGCTGGCGCCGGCTGTCGGCGGATTTAGAATGCTGATGGGCTTGGCCAGCAGATGTACCGCGTCTGGTATGTTTTGCGAAGCGGGGATAGACAGTTTCCCAGCAATCATGCGAAGGATAATTGCATCGCTGCTGGCATGAGTTAGGCACAGCCCTAACAGCATTCTAAATGTGTTTACCAATAGGTATGACAGCACAATGTTAAAACATTGGGTTGGACTCAAAGTCAAAGTCAAAGTCAAAATTTTATTTGCGAGAATTATGGTACATAACAGATGACAAAATATACATTCATTAAATATAGAACTGCACAATTCACCATTACAATGGCATGCAAATTTATGATTATAATTAAAAAAAAAAATAATTTATATAATAATGTCATTCTACATAAGAAAAAAAAAAAACAGTGTAAATTATTTCTAGTTATGTTAAATTTGTGGTCATGTCAAAAAATTCCTTAATTCTATAAAAACATTTATCCTGAAGCCATGAGCGAAGTTTGACTATGAACAATTTGTACGGTAAAGTCCTAAATTCTAGAGGTATATGATTATAGACTTTTATTGACATTATATAACAATTCCTTCTATACAAGGCTGTTTTCGAAACTGACGGCTTAATGAGAAATAAATCTCTACCACGTAAATTTGGATTTTGAACAGGTTTGTCAAACATCTCTGGATTTTTTCTTACGAATTTTGCATGTTCAAATATGAAAATAGATGTGAGTGTCAGTATTTTTAGTTTTATAAACAGAGGTTTACACGAGTCCAGTGGACCGACTCCGCCCACAGCACGAATACATCTTTTCTGTAATAAAAATACCTTGTGGATATCAGTTGAGTTTCCCCAAATAATGATCCCGTAGCGGAGAAGAGATGAGACATAACCATGATAGGCCGTCAAAGCTGTTGATTGCCCAGCTATACTTCTTAATCTTTTTAGAGCATAGACAAATCTATTAAGTTTATTACATATATTATTAATTTGTGCTTTCCAGTTACAAAATTTGTCAAGAGTTATACCTAAGAAATTAACTTCATCATTGTTGTTTACAGTTTGTCCCGCATAGTTCACATTTAAGGGTGTGGGTTTAGATTTATGATTTGAAAAAAGGATATAGTTCGTTTTTTCAACATTCATTTTCAAACTATTATTTTCTACCCATTTACCTATAGCTTGCATGGCCTCATTTACTAATACCTCATGCGCCCCCGACTTATCAGTGTTTGGAATAATAATTGATAAATCGTCAGCGAACATTATCATTTCGTGTGTTGTAACTTGAGGTATATCATTAATGTATATAACAAACAACAGCGGTCCCAGTACACTCCCTTGAGGTACTCCGCGTGCGTTAATTTGGAATGCTGATCTATACGAAATTAGTTCTCTACGTTCATCCAGCCTATCAATTTGAACGCATTGTCTACGATTAGATAAATAGCTTTCAACCCATTTAGATGCATTACCTCTGATTCCATATTGTTCACATTTTTTCAGTAGAATGGCGTGGTCTACAAGGTCAAAAGCCTTTGACATGTCAAAGAATACTGCTGCTACAGGAACTTTATTATCTATGCATTCTGTAACACGTCGTATTAGTGTGTATGCGGCATGTGTTGTTGACCTATCCTTAACAAAACCATTTTGTTCCTTTGATATGATGTTATGTTTTTCAGTAAAGTTAACAATTCTAATTTTCATTACTTTTTCAAAAATTTTAGAAAGTATTGGCACTAAAGTAATAGGCCGATAGTTATTCAAAAGGTGTCGATCATTTTTTTTAAACAAAGGCTTGACAACCGATTGTTTTAATCTTTCTGGAAATATACCATTCAAAAAGGATTGATTTACAAAGTGGGTCAATATTTTAGTTAGTTCCTTCGCAGCACTTTTTATAATACGAGTACATATGTTATCAATTCCAATTGCATTTGTGTTCCGGAGCGATTTTATTACAGTTTCTATTTCACTCTCGGTACATGGCCTCAAGAACAAAGAATTTCTAACATTACCTCCGGACAATACCGGCCCATTGCTATTTGATTTTCTGGTCTCTTTAGTCACGGTAATGAAAAAGTTATTAAATTCCTCTACTATATCTTGGGCACCAGTAATGCTCACTGAACCTCTTTGAATAGACTCAATGCAATCTAAAACTCTGACATCATCATGTTTATCTTTAATGATGTCCCAAACTGCTTTACATTTGTTTTTTGCTAAATTAATAAATTTGAAATTTACATTCCTCTGTGCTTGTACAATACACCTTTTTAGCACTTTATTATATAACGTATAGCGACGCTTTGATTCTAACGTATTTTGGTTCTTAATGTAGCAAAGCGATCTGAGACATCTCTTTTGCTTACAAGAGTATTTTATCCCTTTAGTTATCCACTTTGGCTTAGAACTGATGGACTTCATTTTAATTCTAATATTCGGAAAACATAACTCGTAAAATAGACATAAGTCATCATAAAACATGGAAAAGGCTTTATTAAAATCGGTTTCATTAATTACTTCACTCCATGTGCGACACTTCATATAACCTTTAAATTTATCTATATTTTCTCGACTATAGTCTTTAATAGTTTTATACCAATAGCTTATTTTAGCTCTACTATTTCCCGAACCATACTTTAAAATTTGACAAGTATCATGATCCGAAAGGTAGCGGGTATGTACTTCCCCTACTGCATTCTTTACATTACTAGCAATTAGGCCAAGACATGAATTTATTCTAGTAGGTACAGTAATGTTTAATTTTAAGTTATAATTGTCTAGCAAACTCTTAAGAGACCTTGTAGCGTAATCATCTTTCAAGATATTTATGTTTAGGTCACCAGTTACTACGATTTTTTTCTTTGGTGAACATTTATGTAAAAGGTTTTCTAAATTCTCAAAAAATATCTGAAGATTTTTACTTGTATTTGCGGGAATACGATATATACATATGACAATACTATTTAGACTTGGGATTTCTATACCGCAGCACTCAAATATTTTTTCCTTTGACAATTCATTACAAATTAAAATAGGCTTATATTTAAGATGATTCCTTACTAAGATGCATACACCGCCTCGTTTTTTACTTACTCTACAAAACGAAGCAGCCAACTTAAAACCTTTAATGAATATATTTGCTTCACTACCTCTTTTAATAAAAGTTTCTGAGAGGCATATAATGTCTAAATAGTTGTTTTCTTCGGTAAATTCATTAATACATACCTCTAATAACCGCAGTTTATTTTGAATCCCTTGTATGTTCTGGTGTAAGATTCTAACTTCTTTACTATCATTACTTACGAAAAAAACCAAGGCCTTGGTCAGGTTGGAAATTTTCAACTACTTTAGGTGTTTTAGTTGGTGGAAAATAATAGGGTATGGTGCCTTTTCTGTATGTATGCTGTTCTGGGATACTGTTTGAAACAATATCACTTTTTTTTTGAATATGTAAGTATTTTTCTCCGTAGTCATGAGAGTCAATGATGCAGTTAATTCCTTTACAAACTTTTTGCAAGGACTCCCTAGACGTTTTCCAAAAAGTAGGTATCTCAAGATATGTACAGTATTCTATATTGTGACAAACAGTTTTCAAAATATGATTTATTCTTGTGACATTTAAGTGTTTATTATGAAATACGGGAAGAATAATTATGTTACAAAAGTTAATTTTTTTAATTACTGCATACAATTCAAACTCCAGTTCAAATGGACTGGAATCATTTTCACCTACGCATAATATTACGAAGTCGTTGGCCTTCACTTTAGTTTTGTAACAATCTTCTAGAATATGCCTGGTTGAAGCCATTGGCTTACATACAGCAGTCACTTTGTACCGTTCATATTTGGTAGAGTATCTCGAGTAACATAATTGAGAGGCTAATCCCTTACATTGTTGACCACCGAATATATAAATATTTCGGTCGCCCTCTGTTTTCGATGTGAAATTATCCTGGATGAAAGAAATGCCATTTGTTGTATTCTCCTGCAATTTGACTACATCATTGATATTGGTTGGAATTTCCTGAATTTGTTTTTCCAGATCAGCTATACAAGCATTCAGCCTTACAACTTCTTCCATAGCTTGATTAAGCTCAGCTTGTAGATTACCTATAGTACTCTCTAATTCCTTGATCTTCGTTGACCGGTTCGGCGTATTATCTACAGATATAAACGATTGGTCACATAGTAAGCCAGTTGGTGAGGGTGACAAGCTAACAGATACCTTTGATGTCAGACTTCGTTTTTTCTTTCTGCTCGAGTTGACAAGTGTGTTTGGCAATGTAGGTGCCGAACATAATTCTTTTAAAATCTTTATTTCCTGGGTTAACTTTTCTGTTGTTTTGCGTAATTCAATATTGTCCAATATTTGACTTTCTAATTCGTTCTGTGTCGTAAGTAGATTCATCGAAAGCTCGTCATTTTTTATTTTTAAGCTCACTACTAACTCCACTTGCGGATCAGTATATGTATCATTTAAGCTTTCAGCGCTCCTGGATACGTCCGTTGCACTTTCACATAAAGTATCATTGGCAGTTGCATTGAGTGATTCTGTTGACACCGATTTATTCAGACGACTCTGGTTAAAATTTTGCAAGTGTTCCTTGATCTCATTGAGCCTTTTAGGCACGTCAGGGGTAATAGGAGAAGAGGCGGAACTTTTTTTTGGTTGTGGTGCTTTTTTCCTAAGTGTGACAAATCCTTCTCCCGAATGTATGTTTTTTGCTAAATTATGTATGCATGTTGGGCAATTCCATTGATGTTTTCTAGTCATAATGTTAAACAGTTTTTCAGAGAATTTTGCACACCCGAGATCAAAATAATATTTGCATGTTTGACACTTAAGATAATGATTGTTCGTTATTGTTTGTTTACATTTGTTACACGTGATATTAATGTCTTTGGGATTCATTGTACGAGCAAAACTTATATTTATACTGCACAAAAATGTCAAATAAAATACAAAAAGTTACTTGGTAATGTTTCTTGCCCGAGATTTGAACCCGGAACGTTAGCAGTTCATCACGATCACTTCAGTCAGACTACATACAACTGCGCCATCGATGCTTAGTAAATCTTGTCGAATTTAACCAATAGATTTATGTAATTCCATAAGTGTATATCCGAAAAAGTACTATTATTTTCGTAAAAACTATAGGTTTTATAACAATTACACACTAGTTGATCACTTTTCCGATATTGTTCCAATGTTTTAATTATAATCACTTGAATCATTTGTCGGTTGAACACAGAGAATATAATTTACACAAACACCAACACAGATGACTGTTCATTTTCAATTTTGCCGTATTTTACACAAGATCTATGTTCGTGCATTGTGTTGTAGTTATTTCATAGCACAATTAATAGTTTTTATTGGTATATTATCGTCTTAATTATTTTTAATCACAAAATAATACGGAGCTTAATGTTTACGTGCGCGAGGTCTACCCTCAAACTTAATGATATTAATCTCTGACTCATTAGAGGAGTGGCTCTCGAGACTGTTTAATTGTATTTCAATGTAGATCTCTTCTCTTTTTTTACTAACTTAATTGAATTTAATGTATGCCTAAATATTGATTTGTTAGATACGCGTCATACTCGTGAACCGGTGCTGTTTGTGGGGTCCGGTCTGAGGGGCTACTCCGAACTTCGAAATCCGAACTTCGTGTCGTGCCGTCCCTCTCACTCACATAGGGAATAACACGAGAGTGAAAGGGACGCCACGATACGAAGTTCGGTATTCGAAGTTCGGAGTACAGGCTCTGTTCATGTTTGCAAGGACTAATAACTTCGTACTAATGTTCAGTGGAATTGACATGATGAGAGACTTCTCATTTGATTTTATTTTTAGACTGACGCTCAGAGACCTTATACATCTCTGAGGATATTTATTTATTAGATTTTATTATTTTCAAGTTGACGCTTAGAGATATATCTCACAATATTTTATTATTATTAGTGTACTTACCTTATTATCTTTTATCTTGACGCTTAGAGACCTTATACATCTCTAACAAATCTTGATTGTTATTAGTTTCTTAGTCTTATTTTTGACATTTTGATAAAAAATATTCACGAGACTATTAACGGCCAACATAACATTTTATTAGAAAAAAACTGAAGAGAAACTTCAGACGTTTGAAAGAAATACCTGTCCGCAATTGGGTTCTTTTTTTATTGCCACGGTGCTTTCATGTGGCATGCGATGCACCGTAGCTAGTACGGAAGTTTCTGGAGGAGGTGTCCAACACCGTCTTTACTCAAACTAGGCACCACTGAAAAGGCTTACCACGCCTTTGATAGGGGTTTTTCAGTGCCTAGACACTTCAAATATAATCGGGTAATAACTTCGGCGAAACTGAATTTGATCCATTTTGTCATCAATGACTAGAACATGGAGACGCCAAGCATTAGCTAGAGCCAAGTCCAACATCAAGGTAAATAAAACCCACCACCGGTTTTTGCTTGGTATAGCTATTCTGTATGCTCCAAGTGACTCGTCAGCTTAATCAACTCTGCCCATTCCTATGTCGTAGTTCTGAAAGAGGAAAGGTATGTCCACATCTGCTTTTTTTTTCATTCTGTGGAGCCCCATCTTTTCACTTTGCCTAGAGGGTAAATGGAGTCGTAGGTCGTACTCATCGTATAGACACTGTTGTCAAGCCATCTCACGAATAAAATTTGGTTAGCCATGTCGAGGTGATGGTCAACACTGCTCGGTCCTTGTTTCATGTCTTTGACAGAAACTAGTGGGTATTATTTTATACTGTTATAACTCTCAGTGTCAGTTGCACAATAACCAGCATGATGCAAATCTCGAAGTAATGTGTGGCTAGTGAAAAATTTATCAAAATACACTATGTTCATGTGGTGTTTTTCTAACAGGCCCTTCACTGCTTTTGATCCTAGTCTCATTATTAGTTTTCGTTGCTGATTTATAACAGTAATACATCGAAGGCATAACAATAACCATCAGCACTTGCAATCATCCTTTTTGACTTGGTTCTTGAGTTTCAACTCTCCTGTACCTGTATTGGTACATCATCGCTACTATCCCGTTCCTCGTCATTCCTTGTCTCAAATAGTTGAACTCTGCCTTTGATACATGTAACGAGGAAGTTTGATATAACTTATACATTCGACGAAAATCGATTCACCAGATCCGATCAAGTGATCAAGTTAATTTTGAGTTGAATTTTGACTTGAGCTAGCCAATTGCGCCCTACCTGTAATTACCGCTGCCCTATCTTAAATATAACTCTGGCTACGGCCCTGACTGTAGTACACCAATTTTGCTGTCTCGACGTTTGTCAGCTGCCTGATTCACCTCACTGCATAGGCTGCGGAGCCAAGTTTTCCTGCTAATGTGGTTATATGTGCATGCCATTGAAGTTTTGAATCTAAGGTTATTCCCAAAAATACAGTCTGTTTAAAGCTTCGCCCTTTAATTTATCGTTGTAGTTGTTTATCTGCTTAACACTGGGTAAAATAAATTATATGCACTTCGTCTTCTTTGCATTTAAGAGCAGGTTATTGACTGTAAACCAATTTACAACAGTGGATAATACATCATTAATACAGTCGAAGCTATTCTCTTCTCTATCCACTTTGAAAATTAGAGAACTGTCATCGGCAAATAAAACTACATCATGTCTACCCTGCTCAAGCTCTGGTAAGTCATTTATGTACACTAGAAATAAGAACGGTCCTAGGATGGATCCTTGCGGTACTCCAAGAGCAACGTTTGACCCTGCTGACGAGGTCCCATTGATGACTACTCGCTGTGTTCTGTTCGATAGATATGATGAAACGAGATTAAGAGCTCCGTTCTTTATCCCATAGTGCCTAAACTTTCTGATCAATTTTTGCGTTATCAACGCAATCAAATGAAACTCCAAATCACAGAAAACTCCAACAGCAACTTGAGCCTTTTCCCAGGCATCAAAAATATGTTTAATAAGTACCACACCGGCATCAGTGGTGGGAGGGCCTCTAGTAAATCCGAATTGCTTACTGTTCAGCAGTTTAATACGATTGAAATGGGATAGAAGCTGATTAATGATAAGTACAGAACATGAATGTCATATCATAACATCAATGTATATTTTAGAGGAAAAATATAACTATAGTTTTATCTATCTAAAATCTCAACAACATGGTGTAGAAATACGTAATTCGTAACAAAATTCGTTTATAAATTGCGCTGTACGCCATGGGTACAGCGCAATTTATAGACGAATTTTGTTACGAATTTGAACGACTGAATAACTTAGTATGTATGGTGGTTTTTCAAGGATAATTCTTTGTGAATCAAGTTCATTTTTTTTCTATATTTGAAAGATGGTACTTTCAGCATAATCGCGTAGAAATTTATAAAACAGAAATACATGCAAAGGTGATTAATTTACAAACTTTGTGTAGAAATATTTTTTGATGATATGAAAAAAGAAAAACTACTTTGGTGCTTTCAGTATCATGTCATTGGAGTTAAAAACAAAAAAAAAACCAGCCGAGTCCGTGTCTCACGCACAATGAAGGGTTCCGTACCGATACCTAAAATTTGTTTTAACCTGACTGCGGCTTTATAGACTGGGAGTTTTGTCGCTGGTTCAATAAACGTAGCCTAGCTGAGAAGAGTCCAGCAAGAAACTCAGCTAGGCCCGACCTGGATTGACTCTACCCAGTATACGGTGGTACTGGGACGAATATGACATGTGTACGTCTGTGTTGTCGCGATCGCGCGTGGACGTCCCAACCGGCGTGAATGCCTAAATGTACGCGTCCTTGTCTGAGTTGGACGCCGTAAGCGCAGCGGTCCATCTTTCGATGTGTATGCTGTGATAACGTCGTCCAGCTCCATGAGTGTGTGCCAAGGACGCCATCCGGACCGTGCGGTCAGGTGCGGTCCTTAACCACACTAACCAGTGATCACCGAGTTACGACAAAGGGGGTAGGGATGGGAACGTAGTCGACGGCTTTCCTAACTATCAGATTCCTATGATGGGGATCTTTGTCAAAATAACGTCTAATCCCCATATCGTGGTGTAATTTGAGGTTCGTCTGAAACCAGCAAACAACCCCAGTTGTACTTTAGTGCCTGGCAATATCGTTCGTAAAAACAAATAAATTTTTTTATAAAAAAATTAAACTTAATGTGAGACTACGCTTCCTATTGAACAATGTAGACGTACCTATAGTAATTTTTGTAGCAGTGCCATTTCCTCAACTTTAGGCAATTTCTTTGGATTATGTTCAAAGGGTATACAATTTTAGTAAAGTATACAATTTTTATTTATTTCATTGAAATAGACCAAAAATTACGAAAATTGTTTCCATTCCATAAACTGACACTGACACTGACTTGACGTTCCAATTTAACATAGTTTACTTATGCCCGCGTTAAGATAAATGTTACGTACAGATGTTATCGGTAAGTGTCAAATTTGCAAACACAAATACCAACATAGTAAAAACTTTTATTATACCCGCAGTACACATCCGACCAAGCGCAAGCGTAGAAAGAGGATGAGATAAAAGGAGGATTAGCGAATCACCAAGAGGCACGGATTTATGTTTGTATCAGAAGACTGAGGGGCTACTACGAACTTTGAAATCCTAACTTTGTATCGTGCCGTCGCTTTCACCCTTATAGTGTATAACACAAGAGTGAAAGGGACGGCACGATACGAAGTTCGGATTACGAAGTTCGGAGTACACGCCCTGATATGGATATAGCACAATTCTGATATCTCATAATGAGGGCTATCGTTTTTATGCTCACCAGTTGGCGCCACTGTCGAATAAGGTCCAGCTGTACAAAAATTGTTATTGGTTATTATGGGCATGAGAACGAAGTTTACAATTAAATCATATTTAATATCTTAAAACCGTACCGGAAAAATATCGAACATCCCGCATTGTAGCGCAGTCCCGTTTTTTTCGGAAAAAAAGGAGGACATAAGTTTCCGAAAGACAAAACTGTCTCAAAGCACTGACAGTCATTGACCCATAACTCATATTGCGCGTAATCAAGATCAGGTATTGTAAAATAGTCACCATATTGTCCCAATTAATTAACCCGCGTAGCGCAACCACAAAGAGTGACATTTGACATTTCGGAGACCTCACTCTACACTAGCGCCTCTAGCGGCGAATTCATACACGATAGTCCTCATTATAGTATTTGCATTCCTATTTGCATTATTAGACACATTATAACTGACGTTTATAGAGATGTAACTCTAACCCAAATCGATTGTCACAGCAAGCTATTACGATTGGATGGCACCGAAACTAAGGTATCGAATTGTGACGTTTAATGAATTTTTATTTGTGGTTTAAATAAAACGAGATTTATAGTGTTTTCCCGCAAGCCAATTTAGATACATTTTTTGTAAGAAATATTTTTTAAGAAGATATAATAAATTTAATAATGCTTTATTGCGACCTAAAATGAAAAATTCATATCGATTTACTTAGACGACTACCGATTCATAACGGTGGTGTCCGGTCAACCCTTAATTATTTAAAAAAAGACGTAGAACGTAAACGTTCGCAGTGCAATTGTCTTCCTTTGTGATTTCGATGTGCAAGACATTTTACGTTGTATTGCTGTTGTGAGTGACATGTGTCAAATAATGCAAATACTATAGTTGTGCTGTATACACATTGGCGCCAAATTTAAATTAAGCCAATAGGCTTGAATTTTGGTGACACAGACCGGTGACAAATAATACGCGATGAGGGACAGGAGATGACACATTGCATCTCGTTCCCACGTTTGTTGGGGTCTATGCTTGCATCTCTTTCGCACATCTTTGTACTTATGTATGTATTGCCGGCTCCAGTCTTATCCTTAATTCATGGGGCCAAGGTATTAGGTATTAGGCCAGTAGTTGGGCTAGCCTAAATGTCGCTGTTTGTTTACAGATTGGTGCAGGTGACACAGGTCGGTGACAAATAACAGGGTACACCCCCCAACCAGCAAAATAGTCCCAGAATGCGCACTTTATAAGAGTGGTAGGCTTATAGCGCTCTAATATTTGTTTGGGAAAATGTCATCGCTCTTATATTAGTCTTAGACAAGCTAGTACGGTCTTAAGAACGCTCAGTCTTATTACCTAATCTCATATATGTATATAAGAGCATTTTATAATGCTATTATAAGCCTCTTGCTCTTATATTAGTCTTAGACAAGCTAGTACGGACTCAAGAACGCTCAGTCTTATTACCTAGTCTCATATATGTATATAAGGCATTGTATAATGCTATTATTAGCCTCTTGCTCTTATATTAGACTTAGCCAAGCTAGTACGGACTCAAGAACGTTCAATCTTATTACCAAGTCTCATATATGTATACAAGAGCATTGTATAATGCTATTATTAGCCTCTTGCTCTTATATTAGTCTTAGACAAGATAGTACGGACTCAAGAACGCTCAGTCTTATTACCTAGTCTCATATATGTATATAAGAGCATTGTATAATGCTATTATAAGACTCTTCCTCTTATATTAGTCTTAGACAAGATAGTACGTATTCAAGAACGCTTAGTCTTATTACCTGGTCTCATATATGTATATAAGAGCATTGTATAATGCTATTATAAGCCTCTTGCTCTTATATTAGTCTTAGAAAAGATAGCACGGTCTCAAGAACGCTTAGTCTTATTACCTAGTCTTATATATCTATTTAAGAGCATTTCATAATGCTATTATAAGTAAGCCTCTTGTTCTTATATATAATATAATAACATTTACGAAGACTCGCGCACTTGAGAAAACTTGTTCTTATAGCCCGATTCCCTAAGCTCATTTGATTTTATAATATATTTACTAGACGCTGTTTTAAGGATGTCAGGCTAATATCAGCATAGCACAAGACTGCACTGAGTACGTACTTTTCTGATCTTAAGTAAAGCTATAATGAGATCAATAGCACTTTGTCTAGTAAAATATTAGAGTGACATTGGATCAAC
The DNA here is from genome assembly GCA_963556455.1 of Epiblema foenella. Lineage (NCBI taxonomy): Eukaryota > Metazoa > Arthropoda > Insecta > Lepidoptera > Tortricidae > Epiblema > Epiblema foenella. Next base: position 17,032,777 of record OY747102.1, read on the forward strand.
ACACTTACAATACAAAATACAAGATCAATATAAAATGCTTTGATCTTAAACATATTTTGGGAACAAAATTGTTAGAGCAAGATTTAGTTGGCTAAAGTGAGACTGTGATTTTAATATTAGTGAGGGTTCTGCAGGTTCTACTTATATACAACAGATCGATATTGAGAGAAATCATCATTTATCAGATTAAGATAAGCACAATGGCGATTTATACTAAATAAGTAATAATATTATTAAGATATGTTGATACTTAGGTTTTTAATGTCTGTAGCCTTTTTTATGACTTAAACCTTATTAAAATCACTAGCTCTTCTAAACTAATTACATCAATCTAGCCCTAAAAATAACCTCGGAACTTTAAAGTTTGGAGTAAACGGCTCGATTCTTTTGGAACACTACTTCTGAAGAAGGTTTTATGTAGGTAAGCACGGAACCCAAATTAATTCAACATGGCCGTATAATTCGTACTCAGAATGCTAATATTAGTGTAAACGCTCTTACAATAGTCTAATAGTGCGCTGGGAAAATGCAGCTGTAGCAATGGCGATACTCTCAATACAAATAAAGAAATAAAATAACTAAAAGAGAACACGAAATACCAGGAATGATAAGGCGCATCAAGTTTGAAGCGAGAAACAGGGTCTACTTTACAGTAAATAATTTATTCCCAGGCGATTACTTACCGTAAAACAAACACACCCGATGATAACAAACACTACGTCAATATATTTCAATATCAATAATTACTTCAAGTTTGTTACTTTTTTTCACATGATGCACTAGCTGTCACACTAACGACTCCAGAATATTGAAATACCGTGTGAATTTAAACAATATCAAAATAAGCTAGTTTAGACTTACAGGATTCTAACTTTGGACCTATATAATCCTATGTAGGCTTATAGGGTACTTACGTAAAAGCGATATTAGCATAAGTCAGCTTAAATTAGTTTTGGGCAAGATTACTTTAAATACGAACAGCATTCAATAAGACTGATATTGGAACGATATTAGCATATTTACTCTTATTATAATTGGTGCCCAAATCCGGGCTTAGACGATGATATAGAATCAATATAAGAGCAAAATAATTTAGTCTTGAGACTTTTATAAGCCTGATTTTTGCTGGTTGGGCCAAATATTACGCGATGAGGGACATCAGGAGATGACACATTGCATCTCGTTCCCACGTTTGTTGGGGTCTATGCTTGCATCTCTTTCGCACATCTTTGTACTTATGTATGTATTGTCGGCTCCAGTGTTATCCTTACTTCATGGGGCCAAGGTATTAGGTATTGAGCCAGCAGTTAGGCCAACCTAAATGTCGCTGTTTGTTTACACATTGGTCCATTGGTACACCGATCCGATCATTCTGTATTGGCGCTTTGACAAAGATAGACGTGGAATCACTTTCCTAAAAGTTAAAATTATCAAAAAGTTGTTGGCTGAAGTTCTTTTAAATAAAATACTATTTTAATAATGTAATACATATTTCGAAATAAAACAAAAGTTTATCACGTCAATTAATTTTTATTTTATAGTACCCTCTTACTTATTTTAGAAATAATTACTGTAGTTATGATCAATAAATTGCTCTGATTAATACCTAAAATAGAAGCATTTAAACAATTTGTTTTCCTGTTTCTGGTATTTTGGACACGACTGTTGCACAACGTGCCGCCGCTGTCATAACATACAACTTATTCGGTTTGATGATACCCGAGCTATAACGGGCTTGAGCAGACGCTTTGGTAGACGCTGCATTTCCTTAAGTCAGTTTGTTGTACAAGTACTTGCAATTTAAGTATAAGCCGATAAGACATTTCATTTCATTTATTTCATAATTATACCTTTTTTTTTTTATTTCGTTTAATTTTATAACACGAGTGTATTCAATTGTTATTCTCTTCCTTCTTGCACTTCAGATATTAATTAGTGTTTAAAATAACTAGAAAATATTAGTGATCAGTGTCGAAGGCTGTACACGCGAGCTGGCGCGCGCGTTATATACTGAAATGTGCCCAAGTCTGCCGCGCCTAACTAATCTCGCGTCGTGCGCCTGAACGTTGTGCTGAGGAGTTAATAAAACAACACAAGCAGTGCTTTGATGAATGCTGAATTGTTTTCTTCCTGATAAATTACCAGAGACGTACGTAAAAGCCTATGATATTATTAAACCTTAATATGTTCTCACTGCTTAGGTGAAAAGTGGTGTGTCACACGCGAGCGAAATTGTTTGCATCTTGTGCTATTGATTCCCTCACTACGCTCAAGATTCTAATTTTAGGATCTTTCGCTTGTTCGGAAATCAAAATCGGCACTCGCAGCAAAAACGACTTTGCTCTCTTGTTGCACACATAACTATTGATGTGTGCACGAAAAACAATGCTCTAAGTTAACTACCTAAGTATAACGAACTAGTTTATATCATCACGTCACCAGGTTATTTTCTTTGAGGTTATTCCCATTCCCTCTCTTCATCTCATTCTGTCTCACTGGTCCATATGGATTTCTCATTCTCACATTATATACTATATAGTGTGAGAATTATTTATTACTATATAGTAATAATTAACCGGCTACTCTACCTAATATATAAAATTTAATAATTCCTATATACTTATAGTACCCGGGAGACCGAGCTTTGCTCGACGTTTTCCCGGAATAATAGCTAGCTAGATCGATTGTTCGCCCGTTAAAATAAAGTCGTTAGAACCATTTCCGAGATCCCGGAAAAAATTAATATACAAGAATTGCGCATTTATTATATACCTATATATATATATATATATATATATATAATAGATAAATAAAACACCACAACAAACTTAATCTAAATATCGAATTGCCTCGAAGATACGACACAAATACGTAGATACTTATTTAACTTCCAAGAATTGTTTAAACGAGCGGTGAAAGCCACACAGGTGTGTAAGATTATGGATATAGGTAGATGTGGTACCATTTTACGAAACTCTTTAAGTTATGTCCCACGTAAACATTATAATAAACATACCTGCAGCGGATACATATATCATTATTTACTAATCGAATGCAGGTAAATGTTTAATGATGTTTTCGAACCTATTACTAATTTTCCCTTCGAGATATTTGGGATTGTTTGCATTGTATAAAGTAAAGGGAACGTTTAGTATAAATTTTCATAACGTGTGGCTATATTTGAAGTTTATTTCTTAAACCTTACCTTCCATATCCCGCAGCCAGAATTATCTCACAAAAAGACACTAAGAGAGCGATCTTTATTATGCGGTGGGTTTGAATTTTTTGAATGTTGGACGCCCACGCCCACATTGGGTTATTTGGGTTGAGCTGAGCGAGAGGAGCCTTAGTCCTGTTTATTCCGCCAGCAACGTCTACGTCTGATCCTCCCGCTCTGTTAAGATTTTACGATTGGCAAAGCATAAGACAGACTCAAGGCAACCTAAAGTCTTGCAAGGATTTTCGATTGGTTCCAACACAGACGCAGATGCGCTGTGTTCAGAGCGAGGGATCTAAATGAGTTCCTTCGGCTGTCAACACAGTGCATCCTCAAATCTTATAAAGGGTCGGCAACGCGCACGTGACTCCTTTGGAGTTGCGGGCGTCTATATTAGGCTGCGGTAGCCGCTTACCATCAGGTGGACCGTACGCTTGTTTGCCACCGGCGTTGTATATAAAAAAAACACCGTAGACCCGTACGTATTCCACAGGCCCCGTTTACCTGGCCTAATATCATGTGCAGCAGCGGGGCAGTACTGCATACGTATCGCCCCGCTTCCGCGCAACGTGCAGTCGGGAAACGTTCATTTAATGTAGGGTTGCAGCAAAAAGCGGTAATACTGAGACGTCTAACAGTTGACACAGACAGTTCACAGTTTTCTCATATCGTACCGTCCGCCACCGCACCAACTTATCAGGAAGTCGCCTAAGGCAATGAATGGTAAAAAACAGCCAAGTGTGTGTCGGAACTATCGGACCGCGCACATTGGAAGATTGCGTGTCTACTACTATTATAGTAGTGTAGTCCACATTTAGAACCTAACCTTTGCTGTGAATTAAATAAAAAAACCGGTCAAGTGAGACTCTTGACTGGCGCACCGAAGGTTCAGTACACAAATCGTGTACCCCTCCCGCCCCCATTTGATTAAGGAAAAATCGGGATAGCGCGATGTACAAATTAAATGCCCCCGCCGTGGGTACAGCGCTATCTATCGCCATATATTTAGTATGGTATGTAGGTGTTCGAAGGACAGGTAATTTTTTATTATCACATAAACCGATTTCATTTTCTTATTATTTGATAGGAGGTATTTTTAGTATACTCCCGTAGGAGTTTATAAAACTAAAATACTTGCAATGGTGTTAAAATTACAAACTTATATTAGCAATTCGACCTATTCCGTGAAAGAGATCCCAGTCAACCAGGAGTCCAAATTCAGTGATAGGTATTCAAGTTACCTAGTTCCAAGCAAACTGAAATATTTAAAAACATTTTTAATACAGTTGCTCAAAAAATGGTACTTTATGTAACTGCATAATTATCGTGCGCAAAGTTGGATTTTTACTTTTCCATATTTTTTTAAATTTACTGTTGGTCCAAGCCGCATACATCCAACCGAGAGTTATAGGTGCAATCAGTTTACTTTTTATGTAATAAAGCATTTGGCATGAAAACCATACCTTTATTATATTTAAAACATTAAAATTCCATATTAGACAAGTTAAAGGGTCATCAAATATTTAAAAATCTGAGTAGATCAATTACCGTAAATGAGTATTATGCGGGACCTCCGATAGAGTACGAGTATTATGCAAGACCGCGGCGCCGAATAGAATAAATTTATTTACAAGTAGGTAAATCAAATACGAATTTATTTCAAAATTAAAAGAATATGTTTTTTCATGTTTAAATGTAATTCCTGCCTCTCGTTCATAAAATAATGTCACGATTTAATTTTGTAATGACTTGTATTGTTTTAATAATATTATTGTAACATGTGCGATTTATACAATAGTTAAATAAAATGTATACAAATACAAATACAAACATTTATTCTGCAAATAGGCCACAAGGGCACTTTTACATGTCAAAATATTAATTTACAATTTAAGAAAGTCTGACTATAATAAGTAATACATTTTTCATGTCAAAATATTAATTTACAGTTCAAGAAGGAATAATAATTTCGAGTTTAACAATTATAACAAAATTAACGTCATACAGTGAAGATAAACTTGCAAAGTTATCTCTTACAAATATTAAGTTAGAGATGTATAAGGTCTCAAGATTAAACAAGGAGTGAAATTAATATATTATCCCTGAGATGTACATGGTCTCTGAGCGTCAAAATTAAAATTAATTTAATATTGTTAGAGATGTATATGGTCTCTAAGTCACTGATAATAAAAGCGAATCCACAACAGGATGATGTCTCTCGTCAATCCCCTATGAAAAGACACTAGTATTAACGTAGTCACTATGTCCTAGCAAGCATGAACAGACCGGACTCCACAAACAGCACCCGATCACGAGTATGACGCGTATCTCAGCCATCGCCTCCCTCGACCATCTGTTAGGGAAGGTGGCGACCCGATCAACGACGCCACCGTAGGCAAAGCCCTTAAAGCGAGCATGACATATTCAAGCTAGCGGACATTGATAATAACAAAGTTAAGGCGACTGTGAGGCGAGAAATAGCATCGTGTTACATAAAACGTAACGGAACTACTATACAAGAATATATCCTAAAATAAACATAGATATATTAAAAGTAACAGGATTAAACTACCACTGGCTTGAAAGCATTTTTGTCATTTAAGAAATCGTTGACAGTATAATACGCCTGGCTTAGCAAATACCTTTTAATATGGGACTTAAATTTACTGAATGGCAAATTAACTATTTCGATAGGTATTTTATTATAAAATCGTATACAGTTCCCCACAAATGACGTGCTAACCTTTCGGAGACGACTGGCCTTCACTGCAATCTTGTGTTTACTTCTAGTGTTGTAGTCATGGATATCACTGTTAAGCTTGAATTCCTGTAAATTTTTCCGCTTTGTAGGTATGTACTACGCCTCATATAGACCAGGTACTTGCAAAGCCCACAATGGCAAGTAAACGCATTTTGTTTTGTCTCTTTTAATTACTTGGTTTTTGTTTATTTGATAGTTTTTCGCAACTGTATTAAAAAACCGGCCAAGTGCGTGTGGGATCACGCACAATGAAGGGTTCCGTACAAACACCTACTAGTCCACATTTAAAACCACTATCCAATGGACCAATACATTGAATGTAAAAAGATTGTATCTTCACCTTTTGTTTGGGAAAAACAGTTTTTCAACGAAAACTCAAAAACCGTAAGACCTTATTGTGTTCAAACCAATTATATATTAATGCACACCACCTCAATTTTTTTTGAATTTCAAATTGTATAGTTTAAAAGAGGGAGACACACTTTTAATGACTTTGACAGCTATAGAGTGCCCCTCCTAATTTAATATTTTTTTACTAATTTCACAATACTTTTATGTAGCGGTTCATAGCATACACCTTCCTACCAAATTTCACAATTATAGTGCTTATATTCTCCGAGTAAATCGGCTGTAACATACGGACAGACGGACGGCCAGACATGACGAAACTATAACGGTTCCGTTTTTGTCATTACGGAACCCTAAAAATCTACATTAAAGATTTGGTCACCCATACAATTATGACCGCGCATTCAGTTGCTTAACCTCGATGAATGTCCATATCTCCCATTATCCCGCTCCTAAAAGAGATGTTGACACCAAATAAGCAAATCAATAAGTTAGAATTTTCTCGAAAGAGGATCAAATTCTTAATAAAATGGCTTACAACACTTTTTAGTAATAAGTAATTACATAATTATAAGTTTTCTTAAGTTTAAGGAGACGGCATACTCTATCCCTTTTCCGCAAAACGCACCTTTGTGTAAGAACGATCGACATTTACTATGGCACTCGTGCTCAGTGACGTCACTAATCTGTCGCGCTTTGTCTCTCTAACCAGCAACATTAAACGGTAGTAGCTTCGTTATTTTTTGAGACATTGAAATAGGATTCTCACCATTTGGCATATATTTTGAAGTAATCAAATTTTGAGTCAACAACCCTATTCCAAGAAATACGAAGCTAAATCAGATAAAACGGCGGAAAGCTGAAGATGGATGACCATAGGATAAACCTCTTCATAACATACCTCCCAGCACGAAATAATTGAATCGGTTCAAGTTTTAAAGAATTATCCTTGAAAAATCACCATACATACTAAGTTATACAGTAGCTCTAATATCTTACAAAATTCGCCGATAGATGGCGCTGTATCCATAGCGTTCAATTTCTACACCCTGTTGTTGTGTATTTTCCTAAATTAATTCGGTCGGGACCGGTAAACATCTGTGTACGGAACCCTCGGTGCGCAAGTCGGACTCGCACTTGACCGGTTTTTTAAAGGCCTATCCATGGATACCCCACACGACTTTGTACGTGGATTTTTTTTTATCCATCGGTTACATGTATGGAATGCCCCTCCTAATTTTTTTTTCTAGTGTCACATCACTTTTATGTAGCGATTCATAGAATACACCTTCCTAACAAATTTCATAATTGTAATGCTTATAGCCACCGAGTAAAAGGCTGTGACATACGGACGGACGGACATGACGAAACTATAAGGGTTCCGTTTTTGCCATTTTGGCTACGGAATCCTAAAAATCGCTCTCCTTTTCTATGTCAACGGCATTTTGTGAGGAATTTTGGCAACATGACTTTTTGAAGTAAAAAAACCTACTGAATCCGATTCCGAATGTTGCCAAGCCGAATTTTATCTCCCTCCCTCCTCTCTTTGTCTCCAGAATACGAATTTACCATTTATATACATATAAAAGAAGAAATCCTCACTGACTGACTGACTCATCAACGCACAGTCGAAACTGCTGATGCTAGAGAGTGGACTTTTGCACAGTCGGGTACATTTATAACGTAAGCTAGGGATAAGAAAGGATTTTTAGAAATTCATCCCCTAAGGGGGTAAAACAAGGGATGAAAGTTTGTATGAAAAAACGTATTTATTGAAGCGAGAGATTTGAAATTTTGTATATAGACTCTCTGTTAATATATTAATGGCGTATTTCAGCGTTTTTTTAAATTGCTTCCCTAAAGGGGTGAAAATGGGGTTCAAAGTTTGTACGAGGACCAATCCTTGTTGAAGTGAGAGATTTAAAACTTTGTATATAGACTCTCTATTTAAATAAAACAATATGTTTCAGCGTTTTTTGAAATTGCTACCCTAAAGGGGTGAAAAAGGGGTTGTAAGTTTGTGCGGGGACCACATCTTTACTTTTTTAAAAATCGATATGGGTGTCATCTTCGAGGTTCCTCGCGGTGCCGATTACGAAAATCACATGCATTTTCAAATCCAAGATGGTGAACATTATTTTTTTTTTAAATATTGATACGAGTGTCATGTCATCGTCGAGGTTCCCCGGGATGCCGATTACGAAAATAACATCCATTTTCAAGTCCAAGACGGGGGACATTTATTTTTCTTAAAAATCGATATGGGTATCCTCTTTGTGGTTCCTCGGGGTGCCTATTACGAAAATGACATCCATTTTCAAATACAAGGTGGCGGACATTTATTTTTTCTTTTGAGTAATTTTTCACAAAATATTAACAACATCAGATAACTGACAGAAAAATAAACCTCATTTATATCTTTGTTACCATCTAAAATCTACGCGGACGAAGTCGCGGGCGGCACAATAATATACTGCGCCGTGACGTATTGTGGTGTCACGATCCGGATTTTCAGATCTTGTTTTCTTAGACCATGGAATTTACTGGCTTTAAGAAGTGGAGGGGGGTGCAACACTTGTTGGTGGAGTGTGTTCGAACTCGGGAGAAAAGGGAGAAGTTGAATAGAATTTGGGGCTTCTCCCTTTTGCATGTTGGGATTTTTCAGTCCATTTTAGCGGATCCTTTGTCAAAGGCTGCAAGGTTTGTATACGGTTTTTTTTGGAAATGAGTATACAAATTTTGTGGTTTTATTATTAGTTTTTTTTTTAATTACATCTAAGAAGTTGTAATGTAGTTAGAGGCTTGCTGGAGCTGACATCGTCATCTTGACGAAAGCTTCGAAATAAATAAAGATAAAAAAAAAAAAAAAAGAAGTGGAGGGGGGACAGCCACAGCTGTGACGTCATAAAGATGGCGGCCGATTTAAGTACAAATCTCAGGTCCTACGTTACCAATCGTGTACGTGTGAGGTGTCGTTGTCAAGTTATTAAACGTACTTAATACAATTGCTTCTGTAACACACAGGATTTTACATCAGGTTCTATAATTATATACTTACAATTTTTTTCGAGTCCGTTTTTTCAAGTCGTCTCCCGGCGAAAAAATAACATCATATGTAACTAAATATCATATTATGAAATATTTTATACAGTCTTCCAACACAGTCTTGAAATTGATCTCATTGTCTGTTAGGCCAGGTTATGCGGTACGAAGTTCGCCGGGTCAGCTAAGTTTGGTATACACCATGGGCATCAATAACCCGAAAGATTTAAACCACGTATCTTTGACGACAGTACGAGAAAATAATGCTATATCAACATGGGTCCAATTATGTGTCTTAATTAAATTACTATTTCAGTACAATAAAGTCAATAAATCATATTAATTGACCGCTTCTTTGTGAACAAATCTTTACTTCAGAGAGTGAGCGAGTTTAGTTAATCTCAAGTTGAGAAACAGAGAGCGAGCATTATCATTTTAGTGACATCAATTTCAAACTATCAGCCAGTTATCAGTAAAGGTAAATAGTTGGTACTCTCGCGATTGAGAACAGAACAAAACTTTCAGTACTGAAACCTTTTTGTAGGACAGATACCAAACTGAATTAAGTGAAACTGGCTGACAACCATGCGTATGCATGTGGTAGGTGGCTACGTCACGCCTTTAGGGTGTGTTAGAATTGAGATTTTTTAACTTGTGATGTTTTAAATAATTAATATCTCTTAAATTATGGGTTTGTGGACTATATGTTATATAACTTTATATACTCTAATTAGGCTCTAAAATCGTTGGTTTAATTCTTTCGGGTTATTAACGCCCACGGTGTATAAATACAAAGAAAATTATGAACAATGAATGTATTCCGCATTTTCATCGGATTTGAAAATTTCGAAAAACCCTCTACATTGAAATAATTTGGCAACACTACCTCAAACGTCACATTTTCATACAAATATGACGTATTAATGCACAGTGTTGCCCAATTATTCCTTGCAGAGTTAGCGTGGTCGGACATGACATCACGCTCAATCTGGCGTCAGTTCAGTCCATCATTCTCTAGATTCTTGACTGATGCCAGAATGATGTACCACAAACACGGCTACACGATCAGTCCAAATTGACAGCAGACTGATAAAAAAGTACGTCAGTTGCCATTTGGACGCTGAAGTGAAACTACAAATAATAAAATAATTATAGTAAAATGGATGTTATAAGGAAAAAAAGGCATAATTGTAGGATGTATCTACAGGGTTTAAAATCGGTATAATGCCTCAAGGGCCTGTTTTAGATTTAAGTTAGTGTTAATATTATTAAGTTATTGTTGTTAAGTATTTTAGTATATATTTTCTTGCCAATAAATGCCATTAGAACCCTTCTAATTCATAACGACGCTACGACGACGACGAAATTATTTTCTTTAGTTCTCGTCTATAGTTTGAGCGTAAAACATTTATTTTCTTTTTGACATCTTCAATTCCTGCCTGAGGTTTCATCTTCAATAGTATCTTGCGAAGTTCTCTTGTATGTCTAGTGCTTCATTTCTCTTGTATTTATTAGTATAAAGTGTGTGGGTTTTGTCCCACAACACAGGCAGTGATTCTAATGTTGTAATAAATTGTTTTTCAATTCCAACTTGTGATGGCGGCATGGGCGAGGAAAGAGTTAGTTCGGGCATCAGGGCCTCAGCCTCGGCTGTGTCTCTGTCTTGCTCCATTTTGGCTAGTATCTTAGCAAAAAGAAAGACGTAATTATAAAACTAAATACAAATAATCTTCTGTGATTTTGGCGCGATCTGTTTGAGTTGTGAGACTGACGTGAGAATGACATGAAACAGGTTACACGATCAATCTGCTGTCAGTATTCTATCATTCGCTACGGACTGACGAATATTATTTAAAATATTTAATTTTCATCAGTCTGGACCATCAGTCCGTCAGTCCGCGGGTTACACGATCATTCTGTCGTCAGTCTGACCAGACTGATGGACTGAACTGACGCCAAATTGTGCGTGTAACCGATGTCCTTGTGGGGTCTTCGGTTCAAAAATTAAAGTTTTCTTTAACCCGTCTTAGTAATGGAGTCCCGTTTTACCCTTTGGGTACGGAATCCAAAAAACACCCAAGTTTGTTTCCTAAAAGCATCGTAAACTTTAGGCCTGAAACGTGTTTCACTCCTAGAGAATATAATCACTACATTTGGAAACACTGTTTATTTTTTTATTATAGCAGCATTATTTGACATGTGTCTTGTCGTCGTGGAAGAGAAGTGGGGGTACATTATACGCTCTTTTTTCGAAAAACCGGTGATTGGTGCGGTTCGTTCGTGATTATTTAGGAACTTTTATTTCATTTTCTTCGGTTTTCTGGTGCTTCTGTATTTATTTATCATCAACTCAAAGGTAAAGCTCACGTCAAATGCGTAAATATTATTAATTTTAGATTATTATTATAAATGAAGGTAACTTGATAACCATAACCTTAAATTTCCATATTTGAATTTAAACACAATTGTAATAGTTACATTAATAAAAATACTACTTTATCTAATTGAAATTCCATTTTAAACAAATCGTATATTACGTACCTATTTATTTGCAATGCTGTTATAGCGGTGCATTAGGTACCGAGTTTGTAAGCGGAAACTTTTAAATTTATGCTTGTTTTTGTTTTTAGACAATGTCAGCCCTAATCCACGAGAAGATTTGGTTAGACAAGACCATCTACCACGATGCAGAACGCGATTACTACGAGTCCTTGTCGAAGGTCAGTAGCATCTGTTTCAGATCAAAGTACATTCAATTTCATACAGCAAATTGTCTTTATATGCCGTATTCGTTTATTCATACTTCCTAATCCCCTATATTTTTGCAGTTTTTTTTTGTATCTAAAGAATTTATTTATTTGCAATGAAATAAAATGTTGTAGGTTCGAGTTCCACTTGCCTCAACTCAGTCTTCTTTGGCAAATGAAGTGGCAAAAGCAAGGCAACATATCAAAAATTCTTTAGAATGTGTGAGTAATTTCTATTTTTTTTAAATTCACACATTATTTTATACTTTTACTTAACCCTTATAAGGAAGTATAAGTATAGAAACAGTAATGGAAGTTTTGATTATTGAACTGTTGTTACAAATCCCTATTGAATTGTTCATTATAAGGGTTAATTGCATTGAAACATTAATTTATCTTCCAGTATTGACACTGTAACCTTTAATGAATGAAATAATGTATTAATAACAATAATATTTTATTCATCAAAGGCTAGTGTCATGTTAATACTGGAAGATTTGAAGTGACAAAAGTTCCTCAGTTTTACTTGGCAGGACTACTACTAACCAAAAAAACTAATTCAGAAATGTAAATTTTTCAGATGGATAGTGTTGCTTCATTAGCTGGAGTTCCGAACACAGAGCTGACCAACAAAGTCAGCAACCTCGAGAAGGAAAACTCTGAGCTCAAAAAGACCATGGATGACTTACGCAAGCTCGTCATCAGCCTGCAGGCCCGTGTTGAGACTCTGGAGAGTAGCGCCCAGACCAGCTCCCAGACCGCAAAACCCAAGGCTGAGCCTCCTAAGGTACATGCATTTCTAACATTTTAAATAGTTTTCAATTTGCATAAAATCAGCAATAAATAACCCTAACTTCTTGCCAATAGTATGACGCTTCACACACCACCTCACCTCTCCTATGAGAATATCCGGTGTTGGTCAATGACAATAATATATTTTGTTCTGTAGAGTCATGGAGTATGTCAAGACATATTCCAATATTGCTCAAGAGCTGTATGGTTAATGGTCATCCATCATGTAGTGGATACCCGATACCCACTACATAATGTTGTATAATGTACACACATTATTGGGTATTCACTTATACAACACAACAACTATAATGTATACACATTATAAAACATAGCTATTGAAATTTTAAATTTGTTCAATTTTAGGCTGCAGCTAAGGAAGCTGAAGACTCAGATGATGGTGTAGATCTTTTTGGATCAGATGATGAAGAAGAGAGTGCTGAAGCGGCTAGAATAAGAGAGCAACGTCTTGCAGCCTACAATGCAAAGAAATCAAAGAGTATGTATATATTCTATTTCATATTAACGAATTGCCGACAGATTATTATTACTTTTCGACTTGTAATGTGTTATTACCAATAAATAATGTCTATGTCTATGTCTACTAACCCCCTTATTCATAAAACTTAACAAACCTCTGCTAACTAAAATGTCTGTTGTCACTGTCTCACAAGCACATGTGTCAAAGTGACAGATAAGGACAAACGAACTTTAGCGGCTAGATAACTAATATAGGTTTGATAGACGTTTATGAATAAGGGGGTTAGATGTTAAGGAACCCTTTGCATACAAAAGTCAATGACCCTTAGATTTTTGTTGCGAAAGGGTTCCCACATAAAGTATAGCCCAATAGTTTGGAATATATTCCATGTATATTAACCAGTGCTTGAGGTGGGCTTAGCTCCTCATTATGATGGAGTGATGTGCCTCCAAATTTTTTCTTTCATTTTTCTTTATTTCAAAAAAAATTGGTTGTTAGTCATTACACATACAAAAACAACACAATAAAAAAAAAAGACGAGGATAGAAGTTGTAGGTCATGGCATACATGGCATCAGCATATGGGTGTGGTAGAAACATTGCAAAAGTTAGGAACCTGGAATGCTATACCTAGTTTTGCACAGATGCTGAAAAGCAGGCATTAATCTATTAACAACACTTAATTTCAGAGCCAGTCCTCATTGCCAAATCAAATATCATTCTGGATGTCAAACCTTGGGATGATGAGACAGACATGAAGGCATTGGAAGAGGCAGTGCGAAACATTTCTGCGGACGGCCTCCTCTGGGGTGCAGCTAAACTAGTACCTCTTGCATATGGCATCCACAAACTACAAATTTCTTGTGTAGTAGAAGATGACAAGGTTTCTGTGGATTGGCTCACTGAAGAAATTGAGAAGAATGAAGACTATGTAAGTAATCATTTTATACAAGGGTAATTCATCATTTGTCACATAAAAGTTTTGAATTGTTTGAAGATATTCTTTCCTGCCAATAAATAAGGAGCAAACTTTTAACAAGTTTATATGTATGTATAGAAGTATATAACTGTTAAATTCAAATCACAAGCATTTGGTAGTTGACAATTATTTTATTTTCGAGATACAGACAATTTTATTTTGACTTTTTCTTTATGACCGAAAATAAAATACCTATATTCATTTAATCTTCACATGCAAAGTGAGCAAGTAACCAGTATTTTGAGCTCTCTTTTTTTTTACAGGTGCAAAGTGTTGACATAGCAGCATTCAACAAGGTGTAACAACTAAGGTTTCTAAAGTTGTAAAAAATACTTTCATTTTATCTATCTTGTTTTTATTTCCTAACAATAGTCTGCCCGGCTCTGGCCGCATATAACAAAGAACGCAACCGTGCTTAATATATAGCCTGTATCTATCCAGAAGGCAAATTCTATATATGGTGAAATAATTTTTGATATCCATACGAAGTCATGCACAGTGACGCGACTTGGCAGCAAGTTGTGCAAATCCACCTGCTCTACCAATTTGTAACAACTGGGATATATATGTTATTGTTGCTTTTACATTTCCACAATGAGGTAATGTAAGTAAAAGTAATGGGCCCATACTTTTTTCCCTACAATATTGTCGCGGAATCAAAATCCCAATGGTAATTAATTGGTGAGTGTTATATTTCAAAGCGTGAAATCTCCTAGGAGACAATACGATTGCCATTTTTTGTTGCACTTTTAGAGAGATCACACACTAGCGTCTTGAGTGTCGGCGTCCTGCCAGCGCCCGCGCAGCGTCGACGAAACGTCTGCGCAGCTGTGCCGTGACGCCAGCGGCATCTATTAAACGACAACGTGACGTCTCTAACGTTTTTCGAACTTTGGCGTCTTGTCAGCGCCCGCACATAGTAAGTTTAAATTTGAAATATGTTTGATGACATAATACATTTTAGTGTGTATATGGATTCCGACGAAGAAAGAGACTACTGTTAACATTATTACTACAACGAAAATTACGTAAACAAAAAAGAAAACATGGTCGGTACTGGAAAAATCGTTATTCCCTATAGTACCAGCAATTAAACAGAGTGGTGCGGCGCTCTCTATTCCAAAAAGTTTAACTAGTTGACGGTAGTGTGTAGCGAGGCGTAGGAATTGCGTTGTGCACAGGAGCGCTGGCAGAACGCCGACGTTCAAAAGACGCTAGTTTAGGGTCTGCACCACCCAGGGGTCACGTGTAGGGTAGCGGTGGGTACACTACAGACGTGGTGCAACTTCCACGGACGTTTATCACGTGAGTGGGAAACTTGACTGTGAGCAGCCAGGATCAACGGCTTAACGTGCCTTCCAAAGCACGAGAGCGCTCAGTTACTAACCACTTAAAGCGGTCACCCATCCAAGAACTGACCCCGGCCCACGTTACTTATCCTCGCATACCGCACGACTTGCAAAACTTGCTGCCAAGTCGCGATTTATGCCTCGCTCGCAATGTGCGGATTGGAAAAATGAGGGTTTATTTTTCTCGTCCGTTTCGTGTCGCAGCGGCAGTTGTGCTAGACAGGTGGTAGTAATAACCAATTCCTTGTAGAATTGTTTTTTTTATACCACGTCGGTGGCAAACAAGCGCACGGCCCATCTGTTGGTAAGCGGTCACCGTAGCCTATGGACGCTTGCAACTCCTGGGGTGTCACATGCTCATTGCCGACCCTTTAAAAATGTATACACTCCTTTCTTCAACAACCTCATAGTGTAGAGTTGTCGTTAATTATTAATTTATTATGGCATTTGTAAATGTGAGAGGGAGGGACGAATGCCGTATGGCCGACATAAACTACAATTGCAGGTACAAAAGCGAACTTATCCCTGTAAGGTGTAGACATGGGCGAAATGTGTCACTTTAAAGAAAAGAGTGAAAAATATCTTTCGGTACCCGGAATATATATCACTCTTCTATATCTATATCTGTATGCATCCGTTACATCCGTCGATCAAGTAGCTCTCGCCAGGAGACGCAACGCGTCGCGCTCTTTTGCGTCGCGAATACCGGATCGAGATTGATTCGAGTGAATCAATCTTGTATGTATTATGTATAATTTAGTAAGAGATATAGATTTACTTATAATGTATAACATTCTGTATGGTCGAATTTTTATTTTATTATTTTAACTGTAAGAATTATTTATATACGTAGTTTAATAGTTCATTATAGGTATTTCTTTTATTTTATATACTTATTAAATTTAATTACAGTGGTATATTGGTATTTAGGGTTTTCAGAGTTACATTGAGTTTTTTTTTTATTTACATTGAGTAAACTGATTCTTCCGGGCGTGTATTTACTGACATTACTTGGTTATGGTAGGTAATGAATGGTGTTAAGGAATTTAAGTTGCTTTAATTTTTATCGGTCTAAAATGCCGGAATAAAATGTATAGGTAGGTTAGTACTTACATCATTTCTCTGCCCAAACGGCCGCAGCCGTTGATTCGGAGCATTTCGGTTGACGTCAGCCACAGGCCACAGACCCATAGAGTGAGACAGAGAGTTGCGATTGGCGTTAGCACGACCGTACAAACCATGCCGGGAGTGAGTTATACGGATATACTGATATACTCGGATTTGGAAGGATATGAAGAG
Organism: Epiblema foenella; assembly: GCA_963556455.1. Lineage (NCBI taxonomy): Eukaryota > Metazoa > Arthropoda > Insecta > Lepidoptera > Tortricidae > Epiblema > Epiblema foenella. Next base: position 17,049,791 of record OY747102.1, read on the forward strand.
TGATTCGTGCGCGCGGAGGGATATACCTATATCTTTTTTATCTATCCCTCCGGAGTTACCCATGTCTAGTAAGGTGATGGCCAGAAGGCGCGTCAAACAATACAATATATATACTGAGAAGGCGCGTGCCCATTTGTTGTTAAATCTGTCCAAATACATTACTAACTACAACTAATTTTAAAAAATGCATTTATTTAGGACAACTAATGAAAGTTATCAGTCGATGACAATCATTTTACTACATGTGGTATAACGACTAGTGAAATCAGGCTGATCGTTAACGCCCGCATTCGGGATACGGGAGATTTCCAAAACGCACGCGGGGAGTTCCCCCTTGCTGTCTTTGTATGGGATGGAATGAGATAAAAGTGTCTCTTTCTCCCTTTAACACAGAACTGCCTCCTTGTCAGGACTATTGGTGTAGACCCGGTATCAGATGTTAACGACCTACCAAAACGGGCATGCGAGCCCTAGATGCTCCACTCAAACAGCACGTAATTCATACTTTTGACAGCTGTCGATGTCAACATGACGTCTGACTATTGGATTGCACAATCGTGGCATGTTGCTTTCTTTCGTCACGAAACGCGAAACGAAGTAATTTTATGATTAATCTTGTTTGTAAAACATCTGGCAAAGGCACATATTTTTGTTGTAATTTTAATATGAATTGTAAGAAATGTGAAGCTCTTGGAACTGTAGTTCTGCGACGCAAGGATCACTACTGTGAAAATTGTTTCACAACTAACATCAACCATAAGTTTCGAGCAACTATTGGAAAAAATAGAGCAATATCACCAAATGCCCACATATTGGTTTGCTTATCGGGCGGTACGAGCTCAACGGTACTGCTGGATATGGTTTTTAAAGGGATTACCTTGAGTAATCATAAGAAATTAAGAATCACACCACATTTTGTACATTTAATAGGTATGAGTTTTTTTTTTCATTATACTAATCACTCCGCTTCATCCTTTGATATCCCATAAATATCAATTCATTACCTTTTTTGCAGATAACATTAATGACAGAGATGCTGAAAAGACTGCAAATACTGTTATAAATCAATGTAAAGTATATGACTTCAAAGTCTATATAATTCATCTGTCTGAATATGTTCAGGAACACACAAGCTTACCAGTAGCATACAGTATTCCTGCCAATAAGAATAAGTTGGAATTTGAAACAATGCTAAATAGTATGCCTGATACAATTAGGAATGATTATTTGATGAGAATAAGGTCTCACTTAATAGTTAGAATAGCTGAGCAGTTGCAGTGCGATTACATTTTTACTGCAGAAACTACTGCCACTTTAGCTATCAATTTGCTTTCCAACCTTACCATGGGCAGAGGAGCACAAGTACAGCATGATGTTGTAAGTATATATAATCTTATATGGATCTCTGCTTGTTGTTTGTATTTAAGGTAATATTGTCTGAAAGCACTAATACTTTGTAGAATAGGATCCTTAGACCAGCCCTAGCATGTTCATGGCCCAGTAGCGCCCATACCACATGCTGTATGCCAGGTTAACATGGTCAACTCTTGGATGGGTGACCTCTTTGAGTGGTTACTAATTGAGCACACTCATGCTTTGGAAGGCACATTAAGTTGGTGATTCTAATTACTGCTGTTAAGCCGAGCACTTGACAACCCTAATCCCAATTTGGTCTAGTTTCCCCCTTAGGTTTGAAGGCCAGACAGTAGCTTCCGTTAAAACTAGTGCCTACCCCAAATCTTGGGATTTGGTAGAGGGCGCCAGGCATCCTTCAGGATGCAACTGTACTGTGATAATGCTAGGATGATGATTTATATTAAAAACATGATACCTTTAAACATCGACTATTGGGTATTTCAGAGTTTCTGTGACACAAGAAACAACAAGATCAAAATCTTGCGGCCTATGAAAGACATAACTAAAGAAGAATTGGATTATTACCTCAAAATCAGGAATTTAAGTCCAGCTGAGCAGAGCCACATCAAAGAAAACAGCGTACAGTCTGTTATCGGGACATTTGTTACTGACTTACAAGACAGCTTTCCAGCTACAATTTCAACTATATGCAAAACTGCTGATAAAATCGGAACTGACAATGAAGATCACTCAAACAAAAAATGTGTAATGTGCCAGGTCATTATTTCACTGTTCACTCAGAAAATATTGCCATGATATACTAACACGAATTAGGATATACGGTCACGTTTTATGGCCGAAATATGAGGGCTCCTCCAGAAATCATGCGATTTTTGCCTACTTTTGACCCTTGAAGGGGGAGGCCTTGGTGATATTTGGTGATTTTAAGCCGCCAGAAATCTTTGTGAAGTCAGGCAAAGCTGCGCAAAAATCGGGTTGCTCAACTATTCATATACCTAGTATCTTAAAAGCGAACCTAACCGTGTAGTGCCGAAGACGAGGAGTCGCGAGGCCAAAGGCGGAACTCTGCATAGGGCCCAGGGCCCCATTAGAGCATGCTTTCTGCGCGAGCCTGCAGGCCTGACCGGCGGGCCCACGCGGACATCTTCTATCCCTGAGTAGCTCACAGGCAAAGGGAGCTGAGGGCAGAAGGCCCTAGCGTCTCATTAGAGTGCCCTCAACTCGTGCCTAAGGGCCGAGGGACACGCGAACACTCACTATCCCCGAATACACAAACACTAACTTCTCTGATCTGAGGGCCAAAGGCTTGAAGGAGCGCGGCAAATCACGTGAAGCCGAAAGCTGAGCTCCGCGTGGTCCCGTAGGCCCGAAGTATCCCATTAGAAGGTGCTCTCGCGCGAGCCAGAGCCGAAGGACACACTCACAACTACTCACACACTCCTCTCACTATTTCACAAGCCAGACGCACGACTGTACTCTTAATCTTTCTCCCGCTTTCCGCTTCCCACCCATAGCAGATTTTTAAATCTCGCTTCCCCCCTCGCAAAAACTCTTTCTCCTCTCGCGTTTGGTAAATTCGTATTTTTGACTATCACACTGTGTTAAAAAATACACGTGATGTCCTCTCAAACCCCCTCCCATAAACGATCACATGATTTCTGGAGGACCCCTGACGTGCTACCGTGCGTGGCGTGACGTGTAGCCCGTTAGCTAGCTGACCTGGCCCCTATTTCACCAAGTTGACATATATAGGCTGACAAATCGACAATTTTCATGTGAAAACTGTTTCACCGACTACAATTGTAATGTTTTTTGACAATTGTCGCGCCTGTCTGCTTTGGTGAAATAGGGGCCTGGTTATCCTCCATAACTTTCTTTTGTTAGTTGCCAATAAGTAGATAATGTTGTTTGGCTACCAAAAGCCACAATTATAATTATTGCATTCGGAAATAATTAAGAATAATTTGTTTTTTAACACTATCCATTGGGGCCATACATAAATTACGTGAGGTTTTTTTTATGTGTGGATATGACTTTTTGTCCTACATTAAAAATGATCCGTTTATTATTTCAGAGTTTCCTTAGGATGGACAGTGCCAAGCTGACAGCCTTAGAAGCAACTAACTTTTCACGAGTAGTTTCCCTACAAAGCCCTAGCAAAGACTTCAAGAATATCGAAAATCAAGTCTACCACAGCAATGAAAAATCTATGTTCCCTTTTGTCAATGAACATCTTTGTTATGGTTGCAGCAGAAATTATTTAGAAATTGACCACTCAATGTTACCAAAGCATATTCGAAATATGATTCAAAGTTAATAAAAAACAGAAAAGAATGTTTTACGTTATATTCACTCTCGTAAACGTAATGAATCCTTTTAATAGGGTACGAACGAAAAGTTGGTATTTTAGAAAACGTAAGGTTTTTTCAAACGACATATCTTTGTTCAAGTAATTACAGTGTTAAAGTAAACTTCTGTTTAGTATAGATAAACTCTTATTCTAGACCATAGCGTTGCTATACTTTTATTTTTATAAACGGTTATTTAATAAAAAAACTCCATACGTGAACTTCCTACAGGACAGTAGCCAGGTCCTGAATTATTGGCCTTTTTCATTAACCGTTACGGTCGTCTGTTTAGCTAGTATGATCGCCTTTATGTCGGACACATATGTATAACATAGCATTCGTCCCTTACGCACGTATGTACCTATGCAAGTGCGAGACGGACGAACGCTGATGTGCTGTTATGGTGGCTGTATCGGCTTATGGAGCCCTTTTAGTTGATACCCCATTCGATAGGATTTTTAACAAAATTTGTTTTCTTTTATACATACAAAGAATTTATGACATATCTGAAAAACGTACCAGGTGAAAGCCAAACCACCAGTCTAAAATACTTACAAAGACTCCTCCTCACCTATCCGGATAAAAAACCTTCGAACGCGAACACATGTATTATCTTCGCAATCATTACTCAAAGAGTACATCTGAACGTCAACACTTCTTTAGGGTTCCGCACACGAAGGGTCTAAACGGAACCCTATTGCTGTCAGTCACGCGTCCATCCGTCGTCGGTCACAAAATTTTGTTCCGAAGATTTTTTATTTCCCATTGACCTGTAAACTTGAAATTTCGTACCAACAAATACTAATATCAAATCATCAGATTTTTCTACGAAATTTACTTAAGTATTGTTCCTATTAAAACCAACCGCACGCATTTTTCCTTTCATGTTATTCATGTTCAGTCAAGGGCACCAGGCACCAATATGTATACATTTTTTCAACTTATTCCATTGATAAGGTCCAAAAATGTTTACATATTCATGCCCTCGACTGCACCTACGACAGTGACTCACGCCAATTCATTGTTCATAAGAGATTGAATATGAACCTTAGTTTAAAGCATGAAGGTGACTGCTAACGTACGCCATAATACATATTGTCGATTTTGGCGCCACAAGCAGAGCACGCAACAGCTTTAGATGTTCTTGGCGTCCAAAGGGTTAAACAGAATTTCAACTCGTATGGCCCTCGGGGAATTGATCAGATTTGACTTCCTAAGCAAACATACAAACACTGCAAGCAAATACAAGCTTGTTTGTCACTGAAACAGGCCATCCGAATCGAAAGAAAAACTAAAGACTATCTCGAATAAGCATTACGAGCTAATAAAACTGTCACAGAGAAAACTCAGACCAAGGTTGAGTTGCACCAACTTGCGCGTCAACGTTCAGTATAGCGCTGGCAGCTGTCATCCCATATAAATTTATCAAACTTCCCATACACTCAGATTTTCGCTTACGATTACAGACGGTTTGGTGTAACCCACCCTAAGAATAGATCGAAGCCTTTGGTTTGAACACCTTCAGCCCCCAGAACAAATGCTCCGAGGAGTTAACTGACGACTCGCTTTAGCCACATCACTTTGTTTGTCGTTTCACAGTGGCAGCAGCTTAGCGACTTCTAACGGCAAACGCTCTTGTAACAACTACTTTCTGCTTGGGACAGTCACAAAAGAAAACACTGAGACTTGGTAATACCGTACCGTACGTAAACGTGGTAATACCAAGCCAGAAGTGTTAAGCGGTACCGTGGTGTTGGGTGCGGTGGTCAAAGGCACCAATATGTATACACCACCATATGTGGGCATTTATTCACCTTATTCCATTTAAATAAGGTCCAAAATGTATTTTTCACTAGACTACTTTGAGAGATGCAAAAGTATATACTATGCTATACCGAAAAAAAGAAAAATGTTCAATGCATCTGGGTTAGCCTTGTTTACAACTATACTAAATTTTAAATCGATATCATAATTAGGTCTAGATATTTAGCGGTGTGAATGTGACAGACAGAGTGTAACCATAAAGGTTCCTTTTTTACCTTTTTGGTACGGAACCCGGATTAAATGTCACTCGCACCCCAACATCCGGTTTACGAGGCAGCAAATATAAACCTTGCTTCAGATATAAGCCAACCATAAGAGGCCTTAACGTGTCCGCTAGCGCTCCTCGTAAATAATTGTGGTTATTTAAATTTTACGATAGATATTTTAAAAAGAGGGCCACTATGTACTGTTCTTGTAATTAAGTACCTTTCGAATACATCAAACTATTTATCACGTTGCAGGATTCGTCAATCCATGCATCCAAAGTTGAAACGGCCGTTTTATTTTTGAGCTCATTGATCGACGAAACTATGGGCACAACTCGAGACAATTTGAGGCGGCATGGCGTTGAAAGCGTTAAACACGGCCCTGCACACAAATATAACCTGCGACAACCACGCTTAAATAAATATAGAGACAAATTGGTTTTAGAAGTCGAAAAAACGTTCAGGCAAAAAAGTTAGTATTGTTTATTAAGAAAATGTTGACGCAGCAACTCGCAGTTATCATAATAAAAAATAAATAATAATGAGGCTCACCTTTAAATTGAAGATAGACTTTATATGTATATAAGGACAGCTAACGTAACTTACTAAGAACATAGGTACTAATAAAAACAAGATTTAATCCGACATTATATATATTAAAAAGAGGGCCACTATGTACTGTTCTTGTAATTAAGTACCTTTCGAATACATCAAACTATTTATCACGTTGCAGGATTCGTCAATCCATGCATCCAAAGTTGAAACGGCCGTTTTATTTTTGAGCTCATTGATCGACGAAACTATGGGCACAACTCGAGACAATTTGAGGCGGCATGGCGTTGAAAGCGTTAAACACGGCCCTGCACACAAATATAACCTGCGACAACCACGCTTAAATAAATATAGAGACAAATTGGTTTTAGAAGTCGAAAAAACGTTCAGGCAAAAAAGTTAGTATTGTTTATTAAGAAAATGTTGACGCAACAACTCGCAGTTATCATAATAAAAAATAAATAATAATGAGGCTCACCTTTAAATTGAAGATAGACTTTATTCTATATGTATATAAGGACAGCTAACGTAACTTACTAAGAACATAGGTACTAATAAAAACAAGATTTAATCCGACATTGTCTATTAATTATAAGTTACTGGTCTTCGTTACCAAAATGTAATAAAAAAAGAAAACAATTGATATTTTTAAAATTTTGTATTTATATCACACATATCTACATTTTACTTCTATTACATAAATACAAAATTTTAAATAGTAATCAACAAAAAGCTGCTAACCAATGAAACCAGTACTTGCAAAACGGTACGCAGTAGGTGTGTTATTATTATATCATACAAGTAATTACAGTATCAATACCATAGGTTAATAAATGCAAAATTTCAAGTGCAATAAAACTGAAGTACATTTTAGCTTTTTCAATAACATTGAATTTGGATTAAAAAAACGAATTCTTCATACATAACTTCAAAAAATTTAAAACCCACCACTTGATACCTCAAAGTAACAATAAAAATAAATATGCAGCTCTAGTTCATGTTCACTTTCATTGACCTGTTTTAGTAGTTTTACCACAGAGATGAAACACTTTAAAATAATCAATAAACCAGATTTACTAATATTAAACACTAAATTATATTGTCTTTCCAAACTATTTCCATTTAACAAACGTTGGAATTACTTGTCGGTTCTCAAGATGGTACTTGTCACTGATGGTTAAATCCGGGTAATACTCTCTCCCGTCAGCGGCTCTCGTTTGTGTTTAATGTCTCTTCTGGAATCTTGTACAAGTATATATTCAATACATAGCATATAAAGTGTTACTATTTATGTGTAACAGTTTATGCTGCAGTATTTATTGGTCCTTGCAATGCATTGGGAGTCGGAGAATTAGATTCAACTTTCAGCCGGCCTTGCTCCTTCACGATTGGATCTGCCAAAAACAAGAATAAAGTTGGGTTAATATAATAAGTAATAAATTCGTATCCCTAGTTACTTAACTCACCAGTAAAAATGTTACAATACAGGTAGATACAAGAAATACATATTATCATATACCAGGCACGTATCCAGAGGGGGGGGTAGTTGAGATTTATCCCCCCCCCCCCCGAAAACGTTTTTTTAGCCGTCTGTTTATTTATTCGCTTGCATGTTCTTTCAATAAGTAGGTACAGGTACACAGTTCACATGGTTGTTTCAATGTTTGTCCCCCCCCCCAACCCAACCCAAAAGTCTGGATACGTGCCTGTATATACTACTAAAAAAACAAGCAAATTTTGTATATTTACTTGATATTTTCTCTAGATCCAACGATTTTAATAAAATTTACGAATGTTAAATCAATCTATTAAAAAAAACCGCATCAAAATCCGTTGCGTAGTTTTAAAAATTTAAGCATACATAGGGATATAGGGACAGAGAAAGCGACTTTGTTTTATACTATGTAGTGATATCTAATGAAAATGTTGATGTATAATGACCAGAGCCCGAAATTTGGGTGGCATTTTTGAGCTGTCATAGGGATTTTATTCATCATCGATTATTATTTCTCATTCATCGATTTAGTCATATTAATGGAGCCACTAGGATGTTTATTTGTATTAGTGCTAACAAGTACTTCGTCAGCTTATTTTGTAATATTTAACAGACATAAGACCATTTTCGAATTACCGAGTTTCTACCTGTTGAAAATAACTTGGATATATTTTCTTTTCAGAGCCAAGAATTGCAAAATATTTATTAATACATAATTAAAATAATAAATAATGGTAAAAATACATTAATTGCCAGCATTTACATGTTAAGTCATCATCATCATCATCATCATTTCAGCCGATAGACGTCCACTGCTGAACATAGGCCTCCCCCAAAAAGGGGGGGATTTGCCATAGTCGCCACGCTTGGCAAGCGGGTTGGCGACCGCAGTTTGATGGTGGTAATGATCCAAGGATGCTGCTGCCCACCCTCCGATTTTCCCTTATTCGCCTCCTACGAAACCCACGGGAAGAGATGGGGTGGCGCAATTCTTACCCGGCAACCACAGGTTAAGTACATTATGTTATATTTACATCTATTCTGAATTTACGTGTTTTTATCGATACCTTAAAATAAATTGTATTTCAGTAAATGAGAAGTCACTATGAAAGCTCATAAATGCTACCAAAATTCCAGTCTCTAGTAATGCAACACAGCGAGAATGTCATGTAAGACTAAAAAATTATAGGCTTTATTTTCATTTTATTTTAGAAATGAAATTATGCAAATAGTAACTTTTTCTCAATAATATATTTACTTACAGAAGTACGGGTGATCCATGGCCTCTCGCGCAGTATAGCGTTCATAATGATCATAACGCAGAAGACGATCAAGGAAGTCTAGAGCTTCGGGGGAAACCAGATGCTGGTTTTCAGAGTGGACAAACCGTTCCCACCGCTTGCGGGAATGCCTATAGTACAAACATACAATTATCAATGATTTAATGATTTTTTTAAATAATAAGTGCATGTTCAAATAAAAACATGAGTAGGGATACATGCCTGCCAAGTATATCATTAAACCGTGGATCCAGTTCTATATGATATTTATCCAGATATTCGAATAGTTCTTCCGTGCCCAGCACTTTTGCAATCCGAACAAGTTGGTCATAATTATCATGACCATGAAAGAATGGTTCCTTGCGGAAAATCATGGATGCCAACATGCATCCCAGTGACCACATGTCCAACGAGTAGTCATACATTTGATAATCCACCAAGAGCTCTGGGCCCTGAAATTGTGTAAAAAAAGAAATTGATTAATACATATGAGAGAAACTCTGTTTTAATATTGAAAATATTATACATAGAACAGTGGTCAAGATTTCCAGCAATAAACTCCCTGCTGTTACTAACAAAATTTGAAATATAGTTCTTATAATTTTGTTCTTTATTTTTAAGGGAACTAAATACCTATTTAACCCATGAAATACATTGTAATTTCAACCAAATGCAAAAATTAGGTTCGAAATTCAAAACACTTTTTAACTAATCGTGTGGTACGTGAGTGGAATAAACTACCAGAGACTGATAAGTGCCCCTTCAGTGAACAGTTTCAAAAATAGAATTGATAAACATTTAAATAAAAAACATTATTGACACAATGTGACAATGGTGGTATTTTCAGTTTCATGCATAGGTGTAGGTACAGTATCAAGTACTCAAAATGTCTACATGAGAGCAATCTCAGCCTTAAGCAGAATTATTCTTTAAGGACTCACCTTGAAGTATCTAGACGCCACACGAACATTGTACTCCTGTCCTGGGTGGTAGAACTCAGCTAACCCCCAGTCAATGAGACGCAACTTTCTGTTGTCATGGTCTATCATCACATTGTGAGGTTTAACATCTCTGTGCATGATGCCCATACTGTGGCAGTAATCTAGTGCCTTCAGAAGCTCGTACAAATAATATCTGAAGAGTTTAAATGTGTATGTTAGTGTATCATTCACAATAATCTCATAACCAAAATGTAATAAATAATTATTTAAGATAGTCATACCTTATATCATAATCTGACAATGTTTGATACAACTGTTTAAAATCAGTATTGTTCACATGTTCAAAAATGAGCGCCGGGGTTCGGGACACAGGATCTTTGACAACCGCTTGTAATGTTATAATATTTGTGCCTCCTCTTAAATTTTCTAATATTTTAATTTCCCTTTTTATCTTCTTCTTTTTTACAGGCTAAAATGAGAATAACGTGTTATGTTAATTGGTTAAAATAATACTAGAGACTAACAAGCTTAGTAAAATAACTGCATGTTTATCATAAACAATGAAAGTTGCTATTAATGCAATATGCAACCATGCATAATGAAATATAAAATAAAACTTGCCTTCAATATTTTTACTACACATTTCTCGTCGTTTGTGATATTTATTGCCTCGAATACTTCACTGTATTTTCCGCGGCCCAGTTTACGGACCAGCTGGTAGTCGTCCTGATTGCCCCAATCGACTACGTAGCTCTCATAGTCCCAGTACTCTCTCGGCTTCTGTGAGTTGACATCGGCGTATACCCTCGCTCTACTAGGTACTGCCATCGTACTATACCTCTGCCAACCTAAGGTTTTGTCGACGATAGTCTTTCCGGAAATTGCATATGTCTTGAGTAATGATACTGTAAATAGAAATATTTAACACGTCACTGTAACATATTCACACAAGATCACTTTACGTTAAGTTGTAATGCTGATTCGATTTGTCACTTAGATTATGAGCCACGGAGTATTGTGAAGTATAACCTAAAAACGACATCCAGCTCGATACGATTACGAGCTGAAAACACTAATTCATCGCAGTTACAATTTATTTGTCACAATCTACAATCAACGTCCACATCACAGATTTAAACTAATTCTTAAATCAGGTTAAACATGAAATATTTGAAAGTGTCTTTGGAGAGAAAAAACGCACGCCATTACTCGTCAAATGTTCGGATGGTTCAGTGAAGTACATGATCATACCTAAAACATTACTGTAGCCAAACCTATCTTAAACGACAACAAGTAACAGAAGACATTAAATCTTTTAAAACTAACAATTAGCGTGGAGTCAAAGCTATAAAATACACTTTTATCACAATTAAACCGGCTCAAATCTAGTAAAATTCAAGATGGACGCCCATCTACCTATGCTATAACCTCCCGCCACTCAGCACCATTTTGTGACTGACTCAACTCAAGATTATGTTGGACTCGATTAAAACGGACAGAATCGCAGCGCGCTTTATCGATTTTAATCGTCAATGCATAAAATGATACTTATTCTATTATTATTACCTAATGTATTAAAAAAGAGAGGTAAATAAAGAAGTTTATTTTTATCATTAGCCCTAAATTAAGTAAATTTTTTAGGGTTCCGTAGCCAAAATGACGAAAACAGAACCCTTATAGTTTCGTCATGTCCGTCCGTCCGCCCGTATGTCGCAGCCGATTTTACTCGGAGGCTATAAGCACTACAATTATGAAATTTGGTAGAAACGTATATTTTATGAACCGCTACATAAATATTATGAAAAAATGTTAATTTAGGGGGGCACTCCATACAGGGGGTCGAAAAAATTTTTCAATGCTCATATGCCGGGAAAAATTATATGGAGGTTTGTAAAAAACTTTTTCACACCTGCTATACAGAAAAGAGTTATTGTTGCCTTCGAATGAGGGATCAAAGATGTACTTTTCTTCCCTCATTTGAGGGCAACAATGACTCTTTTCCTCATAGGTGTGAAAAGCAGTATGTGACACTGTAGTGAAATCATTTGTAAGATATTTCATGTTTTTAGCAGCGGGCCTCATAGACGGTGTGAAAAGCAGTATGTGTCACACGGTGGCTAAATTATTTTCGTCTTGGGCGTAAACACTTATCCCTCGCTACGCTCAAGATTCTACTTTAGAATCCCTCGCTACGCTCAGGATTCTATTGCAGAATCTTTCGCTTCACTCAGAATTCAATATACCGCCCTCGCCGTAAATATATCATTTTGCTCCCTTGAGACAATCTACTATTATATTTAAGTCAACCTTTTCTTTTTGTTCCTATTTGTGGACCAAGATTAGCCTCCTGTACGGTAGCGCCCCTGATAGGCTACCGCGAACTACAAACCAAGTTTTCCTTCTCTGTCTCAATCATATGCAAACTTGCAAGTGTGACAGAGAGGGAAAACTGCGTTTGCTGTCGCGGTAGCGCCCCGGTTCTTCTTGCGGATTTTATTTATTTATCGTATGGCAATTATTTCGAACCGTGAGAGCTTTGAGAAGACAGAGGGGCTACCGCGACCAAGGGGTTACCGCGATGAAAACGAACGAAGTTCGAATATCTCCCTCTCTGCCGCACGAATTAGCAAGTGCGACAGAGAGGAAGATATTCGAACTTCGTTCGTTTTCGGGGGCGCTACCGCATACTGTAGCCCCTCAGTACGGTTGCCAGTTTTATTACACTTTTAGCACCACCCAGGGGTCATGTGTAGGGTCGCGGTGAGTACTCCCTACGGACGTGGTGCAACTTCGACCCCCCTTGTCAAGTGAGTGGGCAACTTGACTGTTAGAACTTTTTCTTGCGGGTAAAAATACTCTCGACTCGACCTTTGGGGCCGAGAAAGAAGTAGAAGGATAGATTTAAGTAGAAAAAAAGAAGAATAGGTGAAAGAAAGAAAAGAGTAGAGAAGAGAATATAATAAAATAATAGTAACAACATTTATATTTAATATAGAACCGGAAGAATGTTTGTGGGCGTTTGCGTCATTTTGTTTTTGTTGACGCTTGCGTTTTGTCACAGTACACAGTCAGTGCACAGTACTATGGTATGGTGGTAGGATATATATATATATATATATATATATATATATATATATATATATATATACATATATATATATATATATATATATATCGTCCTGAGACCGACCATTCAAATAAAAATAAAATCGAATTTGAACCTAACAGTTCCGATTACAAATTTGAATTTCATTTTATTTAAAATCAATCACACCAAACAAATGCATTTCTGTCACTTCAAAATATGACTTATTTTCCATGGACCATATCTGGTCCTTTATATAGGACGCGGGGTCTTAGGAGGATATATATGTATGTATGTATGTATTTATATCTGCGACATTATTATTTACAGGTTGATGATGGGGGCTGATACAGGGGTTCTGGCAGATCCGGTGGGTCAGGGGGAACCGGCGGATATGGTGGGTTAGGGGAAACCGGCGAATCCGGCGGGTTAGGTTTGGGGGAATTTAAGTCAACCGTTGGTGAGATTAGCTGTTAAAGTCGTAAAAAGTGTGTCCATCCCTCTAATTTGCAAACTATGAAATTTAAAATTCTGAAAAAATTGAGGTGGTGAACATTAATACAACAAATAATTACAGGGATAAGCTCGCCTTTGTACATATATGTCAACTGTTCTTGTAATTTATGTTATGTTTTACTCATGTACAGTCACCGGCATAAATATATGACTATGGGCAGAGCTGCAAAAATATCTGATCATCAATTGAAGTTATAATTATATGACGATACATAGCCGGTAAAAATATGTGATGGTTAATAGCCGGCATAATTATAATTTGCCTGTAACAGCATAAGTATCGGATCGGATCGAGTAAAAGTATCTAATACTTTAGGAAATCGTAAGTATGTGACATGCCACCAGCATAAATATCTATCCACTGGGAAAGCATTACCATCGGATCACATATATACTGCATAAATATCTGACACGGTTGACATTCAAAAATATCTCAACATTCTGCAAGAATGAACTCTATCTGCCTAACATAGAGTCGTAATTTGAATAAAGTTGTGTGACGCTTCTTGAAAACAGTATTAACCTGTCATTGGATATCGCTGTCTCACGTGTTATAACGTCAAATTGACAGATTCGATAATAAGCCAAATAATTGCCAGAGCAGTCCAGGAAGTTTGTGAGTTCTTCCCCTACTGTATCTACTCGCCTCATCACTCGTGTTTGATATAACTTGAACCCGAAATATATACGGAATCCGAGGTCAGACCTAAGTCCCGACTAGTGACCGGCGTAGTGAACTTGCACTGTAAAGCATGTCAAATAATATACTTATGTTATGACATTTATGACGGTGTGTAATAAAAAACGGTTAATATGAATCCAATCTTTGACATTTATTTTGTCGCGCATTTCTATATAGTCTGCAATTTAACCGCTCAGTAACCTGGTAGAGCTCTCCCGGCCCCGCAGACGACATCCAGCCCCATACTCCGCATGAAATGCTACCTGATCTTTTATTGGGGATCACGGTATTTTCATTATTATAACGGGTATTATTAATTCTCCATAACTAGACTCGACCATCCGTGCTTGACTGGAAAACATTTTCGTCAAGAAACGCAAACGCCAAACAGATCCTTGACGTATCCCTGTGTCGTTGTTTCAGCACTGGTTTTAGACTCTTTCTCAAGCCAGCATCCTTGATTCGACGACATATACGCTATCTCGTGAAACCCCATTATCATTTGCGACTGTCAAGGAGGCAGTTGCGGGATTTTCATGGTAAACGTTGACAATGATTTTCGTGGGCGGCCTAAACTTTTATGATGCAACTTTTACAATGCAACAGTATTTCTCTGAAATCAAAACGAATAGATGCTATTAATTAAGAGTATATGAAATAAATAAGCATTATGAAATTTTCATAGAAACTTACTTTAACACCCAATACTTACATCCATTCTTCAACGGATTTATTGTCATCGTGCAGTGATACAATTCTACTCCTTAAGGACTCGATAAGCCGCCATGGAATCAGTTAACCGTTAAATATTAGAAATCAATCAATAATTATTTTATTTTAACGTAGTTGGTCGAAATTAGACTAGGCGTAATAATAAAATTCAGTATTTCGTGGGTGACAGTTGACATAACTAACAATTCAGGAAAGACAATTTCTTTTTTCTTGTAATACTAACGCCATACATTTAATCTCCTTGCTAAAACTCTCGAAACCATATTCTTGTTTCAAAAGCTAAGATCAACAGTTTCTTTCGCAATGGAAATCTGCCAAAGTCATTTCATAAAACGTGAGACAGAGATATCCAATGACAGGTTAATACTGTTTTCAAGAAGTGTCACATAACTTTATTCAAATTACGGCTCTATGATAGGCAGATAAAGTTCATTCTTGCAGAATGTTGAGATATTTTTAACTGTCAACCGTGTCAGATATTTATGCAGTATATATGCGATCCGATGGTAATGCTTTCCCAGTGGATAGATATTTATGCTGGTGACATGTCACATAATTTCGATGTCCTAGAGTATCAGATACTTTTACTCGATCCGATCCGATACTTATGCTGTTACAGGCAAATGTTAATTATGCCGGCTATTAATCATCATATATTTTTACCGCCTATGTATCATCATATAATTATAACTTCAATTGATGATCAGATATTTTTGCAGCTCTGCCCATAGTCATATATTTATGCTGGTGACTGTACAATAAAGAATTTTACATACATACATACATAATTTCAAGAATTTTAGGTTTGAACATGATAGGTCTAAGGATTTTTGTGAAATCGCTGAAAACTTGTTGCCTACACAAAAGGACGTAAGTGCCATGAGTTTCCTATGAAGATACGACCTTTTTTGATTCAATGTATTAGATAGTGGTTTTAAATGTGGACTAGAAGCAGGGATCGGATACCGGTATTTTCTCCATAGAAAAAAACCGGTATTATTACGGTCACCGGTTCATTATTTCGTTTTTAATGGGACAATCTAATAATACGACGTTGTTACCTAAATACATGATTCAGCCCTACGTAAAGAGCAAAAAATAATCCAAAATGTTGGGCTAATTCAGGGTTTTTTAAAATACCGGTATCGGTCCCTGACTAGAAAGTACGGAACTCTTCATTGTGCTTGATCCGGTACGCACTTGGCAGGTTTTTTTAAATAACTAAATAACCTGTGGTATAAAGGTATATAAACGATGTTGTTTGAGAATTCGTTTTTTTATTACTTTTATAAGATTTTTTTGGCACTGGTCCCACCGCCGGCGAGCAGCGAGTACTTTCATAGTAATTCTACTCGCTTGAGCGAGAAAACGAGTAGAATTACTATGACAGTACTCGCTGCTCGCCGGCGGTGGGACCGGTGCCTTTTAAATAATTCTAAGGCCATGTAGATTTGATGACAAAGCAATAAGTATAGTGCCTACTCTTATGCAGGCCATACAGGCCATACACGATCAAGCCCGCCGTCAAGCCTGCATGATCAGTGTTGCCAACTTAGCATATTTTCTGCTAAATTTAGCATATTTTCGACTTATTTGGCAGAAAATTTTTACATTTAGCATTAAGCATATTTTTTTCAGGTCATGAACCTGTTACAAAATTGATCGTATTTGAATCTTTCGCTTGTTTGTGACTCAAAATAAGCACTCGAGATTCAAATTCGTGTCAACCCCCCTCTGTCGCACCGACAGAGAGGGAGTAACGCGAACTTGGTTCGTTTTCGTTTCGCGGTAGCAGCTCAGGGACGCTACCGCGACAGCAAACGAAATGTTCTCCCTCTGTCGCACTTGCATGTTCGGACGTAAGTGCGACAGGGAGGGAAAACTTCGTTTGCTGTTCGCGGTAGCAATCCTGTTACTACTACGAAGATTAGACAGCTAATTTGATAATTAAAGACGCAATATTGATAACTAGTACGATTTTTATTTAGCATATTTTCAAAAAATTTAGCAGATTTTCGTATATAGTTTTAGCATTATTTGAAATTTCGAGTTGGCAACACTGTGCATGATGCTTGAAACGGCGTCCGGTAAATTTGACCGTGTATCACGTGTATGTGTATCAGTTTGCATGACAAGTCTACTTGAAGCTAAAATTGAATCTATTCTACCGGCTTAATCAAGCATGCAGGGTCATGCAAACTTGAACGTGTGTATGAGCGGTCAAGTATGCATGACGTTATTAGGCAATTACCACAGGCTGACTTCTAAAACATGATACAAAATCGGGAATGCTACCGCGAACCACAAACGAAAATTCCCCTCTCTGTCGCAGTTATGTGCAAACTTGCAAGTGCGACAGAGGGAAAATTTTCGGTAGCAGCCCGGATTATATTTATGATTCGAAACCATTTTTACTCAGGGACCAACCAACTCTGTGTCAAAACAATGTTTTGTGTTTCCATTAGTTGAGTGAAGACCTGTTGTTGCTGATGTAATACACGCTCATTCTGGCGTCAATTCAGTCCCATAGTATCTCCTAAGTAGTCTGTGTTCAGTCCATCATTCTCTAGATTCTTGAATGATGTACCACAAACACGCTTGCACGATCAGTCCAGACTGACAGCAGACTGATAAAAAAAGTACTTCAGTTGCCATTTGGACGCTGAATGAAATTACATTTAATAAAATAATTATAGTAAAATGGATGTTATACGGGAAAAAAGGCATATGAAGGATGTACGTAGAGGTTTAAAATCATTAATTCAACATATCAGCCTTGCAATATAGTGAGGAAATGCTGCCAGGATCCTCTGTATAATGCCTCAAGAGCCTGTATTATATTTTAGTTAGTGTTAATATTATTTAAGTTATTGGTGTTAAGTAGGTACTCTAGTATATATTTTCTTACCAAAAATGCC
Source organism: Epiblema foenella (assembly GCA_963556455.1). NCBI lineage: Eukaryota > Metazoa > Arthropoda > Insecta > Lepidoptera > Tortricidae > Epiblema > Epiblema foenella. The sequence continues at coordinate 17,067,747 of OY747102.1, forward strand.
ATAGAACCCCTCTAAATACATAACGACGTGACGACGACGACGAAATTATTTTCCTTAGTTCTCGTCTATAGTTTGAGCGCATAATATTTATTTTCTTTTTGACATCTTCAATTCCTGCCTGAGGTTTCATCTTACAATAGTATCTTGCGAAGTTTCTCTAGTGCTTCATTTCTCTTGTATTCCTTAGTGTAAAGTGTGTGGGTTTTGTCCCACAATACAGGCAGTGATTCTAATGTTGTAATAAATTGTTTTACAATTCCAACTTGTGATGGTGGCACGGGCGAGGAAAGAGTTAGTTCGGGCATCAGGGCCTCAGCCTCGGCCGTGTCTCTGTCTTGCTCCATTTTTAGCCAAAAGAAAGACGTGACCATAAAACTAAATACAAAAAATCTTCTGTGATTTTGGCGCGGTCTGAGTTGTTAGACTGACGCGAGAATGACATGAAACAGTGGGGCTACCGCGACCACAAACGAAGTTTTCCCTCTCTATCTCACTTATGTGCAAACTTGCAAGTGCGACAGAGAGAGAAAATTTCGAATACCGTTCGCGGTAGCACTTCTGGGCGGCTACCGCGACCACAAATGAAGTTTTCCCTCTCTGTCGCACTTACGTACAGACTTGCCAGTGAGACAGAAAGAAAACTTTGTTTACGTTCGCGGTAGGCCCTCTGGTTACACGATCAGTCTGCTGTCAGTTCACCCCCCTACACTAGGCATAGCCTGAGGGGCTACCGCGAAACGAAAACGAACGAAGTTCGAATATCTCCCTCTTTGTGGAACGTATTAGCAAGTGCGATAGAGAGGGAGATATTCGAACTTCGTTCGTTTTCATTTCGCGGTAGCCCCTCTGTCCCGTGGGCGATCGGTGCGGTTTACATTTAAACATTACATAAGCGACTAGTGGCATGTTTAAGACAACAGAAAGAATACAATTTACTAAAGCTTAGTCCTAAATAAAACAAAGCAAAGTAGGTATACCTAATTTAAATTGAATTGAAATTTCAAGTGGGATATTTGTTATTATTTAAAATATTGAATTTTCATCAGTCTGGACCGTCAGTCCGCGGGTTACACAATCATTCTGTCGTCAGTCTGACCAGACTGATCGACTGAACTAACGCCAGAATGAGCGTGTAACCGATGTCTAACCGATGTCGTAGAGGAGAACAAATGAAAACCCGGACATTGGACATAAAGCATTCGTAAAAAGCAAAACGTAGTGATTATATTCTCTTCGAAGCATTCTTGTCGAAGCTGAGGCAGAGACCTTCGTTTCACTCGGTCAATTACTACGGCTTGTTTATGCAATTACTGCAATACCTTACAGACTTTTAATCTAAAGATTATCAATGTAAACTATCGACTATGTAGGTATACATTCGGTCTGAATCAACGCAATTCGATGTTTTGTACGACAGTTTAAAAGTCGTATAATCTTCTGAATGGTGTGTGTGAGGTACGTTCAAAAATATTCATCATCATATAAAAACAGTAATTAAATCTAAATCTGTGGTCTACCATGGTTTAAAGGCCGCTTTACACCTTACGTTATTTAGCACGCTAACTGTGGGAGGGGAGTTAAACTATCTCGCTGTGACAGTGTAGCACAGGCTTAGCGTGACAGCAGCAATAATGAGCCCAATGGGGTCAGTTACACGGTAATTATTATAACGCGATACACTCATATCACAATACGTATCGATCGTGTATTCATGAATACTGAATCAAAATATATACATTTATCAATACCACGATAATATTGACACACCAGTATTGTGATAATGTAACTGACCTCAACAATGCATATTTAAGCCCGAGATAGAGGGACAAGTTTTAAAGTTCACAACTTTTCTCGGTTCGATATCGAGACAGACGTGCGAACGGTAACGTACTACTTTATAGCTCGTACGTCTGTCTTGATCTTGATGTCGAGCCGAGCAAAGTTCGCGATTTTAAAATTCGTCCGTCTATATCACCCACTTAACCTCCTGACGACTGGGTATCAAAATTTGACAGTCAAAATGCAGTCAAAACTTAACTTACTTAAAATGTGTAGGAAGGTCGTCAGAAGTCGCGGACAAAACATAGTTTTCACTTAAGGGATGGCTTGATTTTCAGTCTTAAACCACGCATACCGTGTAAGAAACACGCAAATCACGTAATCAAGAATCAAGTTATGGCGCGCAGAGTCCAGCGTCTTTGAAACTCCCAGCCTTTACGATGTCACGAAACGCTCTTCTTATACTAAACCCTGTGGTCCCAGTGACGAAGAGCTAAGAAATTTGATCACAGCCGACGGTGCCTGGTGATTCTTGCCAGACCACAAATGTTGCTAGGCAATGCAGTCTTCGATATTCTACTATCAATGGAAGGGACAGTTTCGAGTAGGTAACTTAATTTTATATTATTATAATATCATACAATTAAAAGACAGATTGAGGAGCTGCGTTTTGAGAATAAACACCTTTTCTCTAACTGAATAAAATACAACGAACTAGAAAGATATTATTAAAGCGTAAAACCAAGAAATCACTGGTGCAGTATACAATGCAGCGTCTTGTAGCACTCGCGGATTTCATATTATTAAAGCGTAAAGCCAAGAAATCACTGGTGCAGTGTAAGTACAATGCAGCGTCTTGTAGCACTCACGGATTTTGTTTTAAGTAACTATTTAATAATAGGTACATTACTGCAAAGGCCGCGAAGGAAGAAAGGTCATCCCTGTTCCGGCCAAGTCCATTTCTCAAAAATTTGCAATGAAATGAAGAATGAACGTGGCGGCCGCGGGCGAACGATGCGGAGATAGCGCGTCCCCGCCACCGAGCCGACTTCACGAAATTAGACATTAAAGATATAACAATAAGAACTACGAAAAGTGAAATCACATTATTACCCGACGGATTATAATGAAATTCAGTACAATATTACAACCCGACACAAGCCAAAGGCTATAATGATTTGCTTTCGATAAGGTTTGCATGATACATAATTAGCCATCGAAACAGAGGGGCGTATTTAAAAATTCCTCTCCCTAATGAGTTAAGCGAATAGTGGAACTTAATAAAAAGGGCCGGCAAGGCTCTTTGGCCCACATAGCAACGAAGTTGCTTATACAAGTACAATTTTTTTATTAAAAATATAAAACCTAGTCATTTTTGAAGCTGGTGCCATCCAAAGAAATTTTCTCAAGTTGACGAAATGGCACCGGCTACAAAAATTACAATAGGTAGGTCTACATTGTTCAATAAGAAGCGTAAAGTTTAATGTCAGAAGTAAGGATTTTTTTTATTTTTTAGTGTTTTTGAAGGCTGATTTACTTTTTTTATTTTTTTATTTATTTCACACTTTTTAGTGAATCATTACCAGAGTGCATCTCATAACGATGCCAATAAGCTCAAACACGGATAAGCCACACTGTTTTATTACGGAGTTCCGTTGCCTGCCTTCCGGCTTCATTTACCAGTTCAGGTTGATTGTGACATTACATCAAGACCATTTAAATTGACTTCGTCATAGTCGCTTCCGTATCTTGATTGAAATATCTTAATACCACTTATGAAACACTAGGAGCTTTGGATGACCATCCGTGGTCTTCTTCATCAGTTCTCGTTCACCAAATACTACTTTCTGAATGCAAATGCTTGATTTCATACCGAAAATACTAAAATCGTTATATGTTTCCCTTGAATTTTTGAGGAGTTCCCTCATTTCCTCATGGATCCCATCATCAGAACTAGATTCTGGTAACAACGGGAACAACAACGAAGCATATGTTTTCAAACAAAAAAAAAATCAAATCTATATTTATAAACAAGTATTCTATATTTTCACAAATACAAAAGAATGATTTTTATGTTTAAAAAACATTCAATCATTATCATCGCAAAATGTACAATATTTACCACGAATAGCACTAGTTAAGCATTTTATTTGAATGATTTTTGCGGTAACTAAGGTGATCTGATTTATCTCTATATACATATAAATAACAGAAGAAGTCCTCACTGACTGACTCATCAACGCACAGCCGAAACTGCTAAAGCTAGTTAGTCAACTTAGTAGGAGTTGATTTTTGCACAGTCGGTTACATTTATAACGTAGGCTAGGGATAAGAAAGGATTTTTCGAAATTCGTCCCCTAAGGGGGTAAAACAAGGGATATACTTTCTACAAACAACTGTATATACTCTCTGTTTAAAGGGGTGAAAAGGCGGTTCAAAGTTTGTGCGGGGAGCAAATCTTCTTTGACGTGAGAGATTTAAAACTTCGTATATAGACTGTCTGTTTAAATACAACAAAACGTATTTCAGCGTTTTTCTAAATTGCTCCCCTAAAGATGAAAAGGGGGTTCAAAGTTTGTATGGAGAGCAAATCTTTTTTGAAGTGAGAGATTTGAGACTTCGTAAATACTCTCTGTTTAAATACAACATAACATATTTCAGCGTTTTTCTAAATTGCTCCCCAAACGGGGTGAAAAGGGGGTTCCAAGTTTGTACGGGCCACGGGGAGCAAATCTTTTTTGAAGTGACAGATGTAAAATTTCGTATATAGACTACTAAATACAACAAAACATGTTTCAGCGTTTTTCGAAATTGCTCCCCTAAAGGGGTGAAAAAGGGGTTCCAAGTTCGAGCGGGGAGCAAATCTTTACTTTTCTTTAATCCAAGATGGCGGACATTCATTTTTCCTTAAAATCGATATGGGTGTCATCTTTGTCGTTCCTCGGGGCGCCGATTACGAAAATGACATGCATTTTCAAATCCAAGACGGTGGACATTTATTTTATCTCTTGAGTAATTTTTCACAGAAGGTTAACAGCATCAGACAACTGACAAAAAAAAATAGACCTCATGTTACCATCTAAAATCTACGCGGGCGGAATCGCGGGCGGCCACTAGTTATATATAAGACACGAAAAGGTTCCCGTAAGTTCCCATATGGTTTAGAAGAGTCGTAAGTGACCATCAGGTGATCCGTGCAGGTAGGTACCCTACGACTCTTACGACCCTACGATACGGCCGGTGTGTCACTTTTTGCTTTGCGAAGCTGACTGACGGTCGTGAGCTACGATATACATATATTTATTATATCATGCTATAACCACCTCTTACCTGGCATATGCTTATCTTATAATAGTCTAAATCTTATTTATTATACAGGCATATGTTTATCTTGTGATTTTACACCGCATTGAGAAGTACCTGTTCTATTTATGAACCTATGTCATAAACTATTGTCTTATCGCTTTAGATTTCATAAATTATTTCAAAGGAAATAAATTATTTTCAACACAAAACATTCAATAAGTTATAGTATTTTATTAATATTATTATAATAGATCTTATAATTTATATCGGTGCTAGTATATAACAATAGAAATATCATACATACTTTACACGACTTTATAGTCAATAAAATTCAAACAAAATGTAGGTGTATGATATAGGTACTCACCCAATGCAACACCAAGCCAAATATTAAATAACGTGATGGAAAGCCCCATATTCACTTACGAATTACACCATTCACAAACTTATGGGAAATAAACAAGTTTGGACTGAAATAGATCGGACACTATCAACGTGCGCTCGTTTTCCTCGTCCATACAGTTTACCTACGACATTTTGCAAGCAAATAATAAAGCTGGTCTTGCGAAAGTCGTAAAACTGAATCATATAAAATATCGAACAACACTTTAATGGGAGGTAATAAGTCGGAGCGAGCTCAGGGAGTCTGAACGACGAGCAGAGAAGTGTTGGCTGGCGAGTGCGCGATAGTGAGTGCGCCGGGCAGGGTGGCGGTGACGGTGAAGGCCGAGCCCACGACGTAGGTGCCAGGCGCCGCGCACACGGCGCGCAGCGGCACACGCCGCGCCTGCCAACTCTCCAGTCGCACGCGGACTCCCAGCTCGCTGCCGGCGCCCGCGCCCGCGTCGCTCAGCGCGCCGCACCAGCCCAGCGACCGACCGCCCTCCCTGGCGAACAATCATCCAACATATTTACAGTATTTTTATCTCACACCAAGGCCACCAACTATTTTTCACAACAACCAAAGAGATAAGTTATGCACATTGCTTCTTTATCATTACGAGTACTGCTATAGGGTAAATCGCCAGTAACTGGCCACCGTCCTATAACTGGCCACCACATACTAAAACTGAACTCTATTCACCTATAATAGAATTTATTTTAAGTAAAATATTTTAGTAACTGGCCACCCTTCAGTAACTGGCCACGTTATACTAAATTGAATTCTGTTTGTAGGGTTACAGAATTCTTTTTTTTTTAGTATGAGGTGGCCAGTTACTACCCTATATCATTACTCGTAATGTGCATAACTTATCGCTTTTGCAACTAAATGATGTGGTATGGGTATACCTCATCCTTTATTTTTGTATTTTCTAATATGATGTACTAACTGGATTATTTTGAAAAAAAAAAATTATGGTAGACCTTTATATAAGCAATAACCTAATGAAGAACTGTTGGTGTCGCTCTTCTAGAAAGCAAGAAAAAACAAGTCTGAAGTTTTATTTCCTACATTTATGCAAGATTTTTTTTGGCAGTTTTCAATATTATTTTAGGAATACGTGAGTCATTATATGTTTATTACTGTTCCAAAAATTCACGTGAATCGCATTAGCCTATGAGCCAAAATCCGGTTACTTTTGGAAATTTTCAAAAAATCATATCTCCGATAATAAAAAAGATAGGAAGCTGAAACTTACAGAAAACAATATTTGTCATGAGAGCTCTTATTGAAAAAAATACAGGAACCATTTCCTGAAAGGGCCGATTTTATATGAAAACACGGCTAAGCTCTTTCTGTGATACTGAAAAAAGGCCAGGTCAGAAGTTCCCGACGTTCCCGCAATCGACGAGCATGTATGCAGAGATGTATGGATGTGATTAAAGCAAAAGAAGTATGTAAGGACCGTAGTATTTGACTTTCTTTGGTCTCTACCTACCCCAATGGGATACGGGCGTGAGTATGTATCTCACTAGCCATAGTTGTAGTTGTGAGACATACGAACACATAGACAATGTAAACTCATAGCTCCTAAGTACGCTGAAGCACACATAGACAATGTACATGTATATCTCAATACACAACCATGGTTCACCCGCGTGCGTGAGTTAAAAATACGTACAACGTATTAGGACGCCGTACCCGAAAAATGCCAACGAAAATTACTCTCCGTCCGTACGTCAGCGGAATGCCCAGCTCGTGAACCGCAATAGGCAGACAGTTGATTTTTAATAAAAAGTTTAATAACGTACATACATAAAATGTATATCCGACAGTCATAAATACTCGTAAGATCGAAACTAGTTTTTGCAGTCCAATTAAAATTATATTCGTTTTCGTCCCAGACTGCGAGCTTATTAAACATCTTAGGCTGTATTCATTGAAACGGAAATTTAGATTACTGGCCTTTGTCGCGTCCATAAACCTTGATTAGCTATGCGTGTGATAGCACAGAACGTGTCGGTTGACCTTGGGCGAGGTTTCAAATGTTAATAATTACAGCGGACCAAGGCTAACTAGTATTGCTAGGCTCAAATAAAGATTGCGGAGATGTTTGCGGAAGAGGTTAGCGGACACCGCGCTCGTAGCCTTTGGCCTTTTTTAAGCCAGGTCGAGCGAAACTCACTCATTAGTGACCTTGAATTCTAAAGGCCTATTCAATAAACGTTCATTTTAGCTAAGATGTCGTTAAATTTTCACTATGATATTTGTGATTGGGAGAAAACGACAAAACACGTTTTAACTAGCGGAGGTTTGTTAATTTTTATATTTTTAAGAAAAAGAAATTTTAAAGGTTCTGTGCTGTCGCCGACACTGTTTCTGCTGCATATCAATGACATGCTGTCAATTGACGGTTTGCTATGCGGACGACAGTACCGGCGACACTTTCTACACAGGCCGAGCGAATAACCCTCGTTCCAACGTGGTGGAGAGCCGAAACGTACTTGTTTCTGAAATCGAAAGTACTTTAGCCAGAGTCTCCGATTGGGGACGACTAAATTTGGTCCAGTTCAATCCCACCAAGACGCAAGTTTGCGCGTTCACCGCTAAAAAGTCGCATTTACTGTGGTCCCTCAGTTTCTGGGCACACTCCTTATCATGTCTCAGAGCATTGGAATCCTGGGCGTTGAAATCTCCAGTTCCGTTGCCACTTAGAAAGTACCTAAGGTTAAGTTGGCATCAAAGAAACTTGGGAGTGCTCAATAGTTCGAAGCAGTACTTCACACCTCGACAAAGGCTGTAACTTTACAAATCGCAAGTTAGGCCTCATATGGAGTACTGCTCTCACTTATGGGCGGGAGAGCTCCAAAATACCAACTTAGCCCTTGTGACTCGGTTCAAAGACTTCAAAGACGTGCAGTGAGAATTGTCGGCGATCCCAGTGTGACAGGCGACCTTAAACCGCTTGATCTCAGGCGGGACTTTGCCTCCCTGTGTGTGTTCTACCGCCTGTATAACGGGATGTGCTCTGAAGAACTGTTTGATATGATACCCACGGCCACCTTTCATCATCGCACCGCTCGCCATCGGCAGCCAGCTCATCCCCACACCTTGGAATCATTGCGTTTTCGTACAGTACGATTCAACAGGAACTTTATACCAAGAACACTTAGGTTGTGGAATGGGCTTCCTGCGAGGTACTCCCAATGGGCTACAGAATGGGACTCTTAAAAAAAGGCGTGAAAAGGTTTCTTACGGGCCGGCAACGCGCGAGTAACGCCTCTGGTGTTGCAAGCGTCTATAGGCGACGGTAACCACTTACCATCAGGTGGGCTGTCAGCTTGTTTGCCACCGACGTGATATAAAAAAGAGGGGTAAGTATATCAATGGCGTCTCCAGGGAGAGTGGGATAGAGCGCGGGTCCGCGCCGGGACAGCAAAGAGAACGGGGCTGCGAGGCCGGAGCTGAATACAAGTAACGGGTGGTACACGCAATGGGATGAGGGTCAGTAATTTGACCACGAACTAATTTACAGATGTATTTCGCGATGAACATGTTCCTTCTGGCTTCAAGGGCGGTATAATTCACCATTACCAGTATATACAGAGTTGGATATAGGTTTGGATAGTACAATTTGTTTGACACAACTAGCAAGCTTATTATTAGGTATCTATACTAGTCCTGTATCTTTCTGAAATCAGCACATGGAGCCCTTTCAATTGACACGCCACTGAATAGGTTTCTGAAGAAAAAAAGATTTTTATTCAATAGAAAAAATTGATGACATCATTGCATAGCTGGAAAATGTAGGTGACAGATGTCCACCAAAGTCTAAAATACTTACTAAGACTCCTCGTACACTTTCCCTACAGAACAGTAGTCAGGTTCTGGATAAAAATTAATTGTTAATTTATTTAATATGCTAAAAGTTGTACAAACCTTATTCACAACGCAGGCTTCGTCAATTTCACCGACAACAAGCATCAGCAACAGGCCTCGTCAAACAATGCATGCATTGCAAAGACTATAAATCCACAGCAGGTTTCGTCAGCCTTATACTAAATTAAAATAAGCTAAATCACACCCCATTCTGACACTCACCCGGACCAAACGTGCCAAAGATACTGGCGGCATTACCCCGCTGAATGGCCAGAAAAAACTGTTGGACCAGGTAAGAACCAGAGCGTGGGTCGCAGCCTGTATCCCTCAAGCGCCGCTCTATGTCCCTAATATTCTTAGCCTCGGCACACCAAGGCCCAGTCGTCTCGACAGCAACCGGGAAGAAGTCATACACCGGTTCCAGGTTCCCGTATTTACCGTGTTTAAACTTGGCGGTACTCTCAGCCGCTCCGCCTGCTTTGTTATTAGTGTGAGCAAGATACGTGGGAGCGAAAGTACTCACACATGTGGCATCCCACAGCAAGCTAACACCTTTTTTTTTGGTCCTGGATTATACACCTGTCAGGACATCAAAAAAGTCAAGATTTTATTCTTCCGTTTGCCCGGCGTGATTGTGATAGTACATCTATACCAAATTACAGCTTTCTATAGCACTACCGATCTCAGAGTTAAGCCTCGGGCGGACGGATGGATGGAATGACATGGCGGGGTAGCTATACCAAAGGGTTCCTTGTTTACTACAGAACCCTGAAAATAGGAATGGGTTTATTATTTACCTACATAAACTTACGCCTTTATTCCTAAAATTGATAGATAGAGCACATATAATTAAATTTATTGTGACTAGGTTAACAGTACGAGAAAATATGATAGTTGCTAACCCACGGTGTGACGACCCACAACTAATTTCGACCCTATTCCCGCGGTCGACTGTTACGTGATACCCATGTAAAGAAACGGGGTGTTGGTTTTTTTTTGTAACTTGAAGAGTGAATACACTATCTTCAACAATAGCAATAGCTTTATGGGATGGGCCGATCACAAACAGCCTGTTTGACAAACAACGTATGATTACTGATCAATTGGTTATGTTATACGGATCGGTTTAACAGGGAACAGTAATAATCACCAGCCAATTACCAAATCATAAGATTAAGTAGCAGGTGTGAAATATATTTTTTTTCTACTCCTATATTTTTTTTCGCGACTTAAGCAATCATGAACTCTAATATAAATACATACTTTATTTATTCTGTAAAAAGTCTATCTAGTCTATTGCCCAAAAACACACTCCTTACCCGTGAGAGTCAGGATGGCGGGTGTACCTAAACAAATATGTAAATAAAGTGTACCAAAAATTTGTACTAAAATTGTACTATTTTGTACCACTTTAGAAAAAAATTGTACTCTTCCGTATTTAAAGTTATTACAAAGTGAAGGTACACCAGCCATCCTGACAGTCAGGATGGCGGGTGTACCTGGGAAAATTATGATCCTACCAATTATCAACCAATGTTAATATCTCAATTTTTTGTACCAAATTTGTACTCAAATATACAGTAAAAACTTCCGCCATCTAATTCGTAGTTTGCGAGTTTTACACATTTTATGATTTTCTACTACTGGGTAATACGGTGTATAACTGGTATAAAAAGGCTCGTGGTGTCTTTACTTGCGATGTTCGCCAAGGCTCAAATCGCAACCCACACCACTCGCCTTTTTATATCCTTCTTATACACCAGTTGCATAATATACTATTAATACAGTTGCTCTAAAATTGGTACTTTATGTTGCTGTATATCGTGCGCAAAGATGAATTTCTCGCACTAGTACTTTTTACTATTCCATTTTTTTTAAATTTACTGTTGGTCCAAGCCACACATCCAACCGAAGAGTTTTGGGTTCAATCAGTTTACTTATTTATTTAATAAAGCATTTGCGATTAAAACTATACTTCTATTATATTTAAAACTATAAAATGCTTATTAGATAAGTTAAAATGTTATCAAATATTACAAAACGAGCATACTGACATAAAACTCTTCCAGAATTATTTTTGATTTAGCTGAATGCTGACTGACTACCATGGCATATTGAAAAAAGTCTATCAATTAAGTTAAACTGACTTTTTAATTCCCGCCTCTTTCATTCATAATTTCACGATTAATTTTGTAGTGACTTTTATAGTTTAACTAATATTTATGTATCATGTGCGAATTATGCGATTGTTAAATATAAAGACTGTATCTAAACTACGCCAGTACGTGCACAGCCCTAAGCTCACAATAGCAAGTACACGTTTTGTTTTCTCTTTTAGTTACCTACGGTTAATTTTCGTTTCTTTGATATTATCGCAACTGGTCATTTTCGGTCGTCTACGTGCGTGTCATTTTCACTCGTCCCGGGTGTTGTCCCTCGCCTCACGGCTCGGGAAAAGACAACTCGGGACTTGTGCAAAATGATAGTATACCTTTCGCACTTGCATCAAAATGAACTATTGTATGGAAAGCCGTCTTTTCCGATTCTGATTAGTTAGGTACATACCTGTTGGGTTGCTTTGACATGTCGATGAATACATCCACTGGCACTTCGTAACAGTTGACAATGCTGATAGTTATGGGAACAAGACACAATTTACTCTTCTGGAAATTATGGCTGATTAGGTTTGAGTGCTCCAATCTGAACACGACAATATTATCTTTGTTTTTCCTTTTCTCATGTGGGTCCAATTTGATATCGTATTCGTCCAACTGCAGCGCAGGTGCGTCAGGAGTTATGATGTTCCTTTCGCGAGACAGGACCTTGCTGAAGTCTTCCAGCCACAGATAATGCTGGCCGTTGACAATCGTGCCCTTCGTTCTGTAATGAGCCTTCCACCTCACAACAAACATAGACTGTACCAATCCCGCTTTCCGACCCGTCGATCTTCCGTTCGTTTCCATGTTGTCTATGGACGTTTCATAGTCGTTTACAAAATAAGAGTATGGCGAGACGGTGATATTGTCTTCAGGGTCAGGCTGTCCCGTAGCGATTTTTAACCCCGACCACCCGACTTTGCCTTCTGAAGGAAAGTCAAAGATTCTGCTAGCTTGGAAGACAAGGTGCATTTTTTCGCGGGACTGCAGCATTTGATTTTTATCGCCGGCGGCGATGAGACCGGTGAGGCGCCACTGTCTGCTCAGCAAGGAAACTTCTACGACTTCTATAGTGATGTCATCTTCTTTTTCTCCGCAGATATTCTTGATTTCAGTGACGAGATTCATGTTTTCGGCAAGGTTATCCGGTGTTGCTTTTATGCTTCGCCGGGGTGTAACTGATATCTCAAATGCTTCCTGAAAAATAACATAGAAAATTAATAAAGGGTGTTCGACTATTCGGAGTTTAAATTCGAAGCGGATTTTTCTGTTTATTTAACTAGCGATAATTACCAGCCGGCCTAGTATGTACAAGAACTGCAACGACTCGTACAGTGCTCTAGACTTTCTAGCCCAAATGGTCAGCAAAAAGAGTATCTAAACGGTCATTGCCGATATTAAAGTCACATTCACCATGGGCGCCGTGAACAAAAACCAGTTCTGTAGCGCAGACCAAAGACCACGACCAAAGCGGAGGAGGCGAGGCTGGGTTCTTCGCGCTATGATTCCGTGAGCGCTTAACATTATTACAGGCCGGAAGGAAGCAATTGCAGGCCGATTATTAGTTGTAAACGGACGACCTTTACCTTTGGGACCTTGGTGTCCGTTCAATGAATACGAAGCCTGCAATTGCCATTGCAGCCGAAGGCTTTGGTCAAAAATAGGGGAAATAAGACGAAATTGGAATTAAGGTTTAATAATAACCTTAAAATGACAAAATCTTAATTTACCTACCCCCTCGGAAGCTCCGTCACCTATCATCAGTACAGCTGAAAGGGACGGTCACTTTGTCGGCCATTTTTGAGAAAAACATTCTTCAGGTTCGGTCTTCTCTCCCGTTTGTTCCTCCGCGATCTTATGCCACAATAACCGATTACATCTGATCGCGAAAACTCCCGAACTGGCCGTCCATGGTTTTGTTGGCGGGTCAGACTCACCGTGGGCGTGAACCGAAACACGTGGCGGAGCAGCCTATAGCCGCGCCGGGCGGGCTCGGGCACCTCGGGCTCGCACAATGCCAGCAGTGCCAGCGCGGAGGCCGGCGCTCGTGCGCGTAGAACAAGGCGCGCGCGCGCGCATGCGCCGTTGGGAATATTGGCCGCTGCGCGCACCACGTGCCGCGCCGCCAGGGACCGCCACGCCCCGGCCCGCGCAGCGCGCTCGTCTGGAACCATAGAACACTTTCCAAATTATAATTTTTATTTTCTTCTGTCGAAAATGGTTTACGTTGGAAGGGGGCAATTGCAGGCTGAGTATTTGTTTAAACCGACAGGGGGAACTAAGACGAAATAAGTTATTACGATTTGATAAACGTAACCTTAAAGCGTCAAAAACTTCAAGTATTCCCGCGCTTTACTTTTTTAAATTGAATTGCAAGTGTTTTTTCCACCGACAAACGCAAATTATTTGAGACACATAAAAACATCGGGTTTCCAACAGATAAATACGAGTTGAATTGGCTGAATACGACCTGTGCCGTATTTTATTTATATACGTATCTACTTTTTTAAAGTTTGGAACTCGACAAATAAAGGGATTCGTGTAACATTCCAGGCGGCTTACAATGTTTTTAGGGTTCCGTACCAAAATGGTAAAAAAGGAACCCTTATGGTTTCACTTTGTCTGTCTGTCTGTCTGTCACTTTGCTTAATATCTCAAGAACTACTTATGCTATCGATTTGAAATTTGGAATAGTTATAAAGAGGGCTTACCTACATACATAGAACATGACTTTGGTTCAAAATTTGAAAATCTAGTTAATATGTCAAGTGGGCCGTCATATGAAAGGCCTTGAGTTAGTCCGAAGTTTACCCAGGAAAAAATATCAAATGATTACATAACATTGATATCAATGTATATTTTACAGGAAAAATACAACTATAGTTCTATTTAGTTTTCTTTTTTTATCATCAAAAACATTTCTATAAGTAGTAAGTTTGTAATTTAATAACCTTAGCATGTATTTTTGTTTTATAAATTCCTACGCGATTATGTTGAAAGTACCTTCTTTCAAATAAAGAAAAATAAATTGAAATCGGCTAACATGATAAAAAACTATTTTTGAAAAACGACCATATATACTAAGTTATTCAGTCGCTCAAATTTGTAACAAAATTCGCAGATAGATGGCGCTGTACCCATGGTGTTCAATTTCTACATCATGTTGTTGAGATATTCCTGAATTAATAGGGTTGAAACCGGTACACATCTATGTACGGAACCCTCGGTGCGCGAGTCGGACTCACACTTGACCGGTTTTTTATATCTGACCTTAAACTATATTGCACTTTACCTTCCAGTATATAACGAGTAATGTTCACAATGCGGACTATTTTTGAGAAATAGTACTTACTTAGTAGAGCGATAAAACAAAGAATGTCTCAGATCGCAGGTATTTGTCGCCCGAGCGATAAATATGAGAACAGAGGCTTTTTTCATTACCGCCCGTGGTATGTGCAAAATGTTATGTCTCTAAACTTATTTCCAGGTGTGACATCACTACATAGTATAAAACAAAGTCGCTTTCTCTGACCCTATATCCCTATATCCCTATGTATGCTTAAATCTTTAAAACTACGCAACGGATTTTGATGCGGTTTCTTTTAATAGATAGAATGATTGAAGAGGAAGGTTTATATGTATAATAACATCCATTAAATAGTGCACCCGTGCGAAGCCGGGGCGGGTCGCTAGTAAAATATAATTTAGTTCGGTGTTCATGTACTTCGTGTTAAAACAATAAAATCACTATTTGTCATGATTTGGTTATATTTATTTCATTTTATTTTGAACTACTAAGGGTCGGTTGCACCAACATACGATCACAGGCCAGTTATCGTCAAACATGGCGCCGGCAGTTGTCATCCCATAGAAACTTGTTAAACTTTCAATACAATCAGATTTTAACGAACACCGCTTACGATTACAGACAGTTTGGTGCAACCCACCATAATAAGCGGATGGTTATATTTTATTCTGGAGCTAACAAACAATAGATGCCCGAGACCCGCGTCCATAGATGTTCGTCCTGCGGTGTCCGAAGCGGTCTGCAGTCCGATCGCGACATGGATATATGTTCATATCCTACGTACCTGCTAAGACAAGTTACATGACAGTCCCAAAGTTAATTTACCCGAATACACCGTGGGCTCCTTATACTTCTCGTCGTAAAGGGACTTGAAGAGCTCCTCCTGCGGCGCCAGGAGCTGCACGCAGTCGGGGCGCGACACGGCGAAGTACACGGGCCCCGCGTCAACGGGACCCACGTTGCGGATCTCTACATCGACGGCTCGGAGCTCGCCGCTTATCACCTCCGTGCTGCTCTCCGTGAAGGTCATCTATAATAATGGCAATATATAATACTAGATTGTGTCTCAAGCGAGCAAAATTATATTTACGGCGTGGGCGTTATATTGAATCCTGATCGTAGCGAGGTATTCAAGTGTTTACGACAAAGACGGAAATAATTTTACCACCGTGTGACACAGGATGTTACAAAAATTGCGATTTAGAAAATCACTTACATAAACGTTTAAAAAATACTTTCATAATTAAATAATACATTAAAAACATTTCGAAGAAGGTTGCCCCCTGGTAGGTAAATTGATCCCACCGTACTATGTGAAGGGCGAGGTCATATATATATATATGACTATAACCCACGAAATTAATTCATGAAGCGAGCCGACACACGCCGCCAGTGAAGTCGAAACTCTAATTACGCGTTGTTGTTCTAGTGGATCTCGGGGTCAAGTTACACTAGCCGAGGCAAATCGAGACTCATTGTGAATTACATTGGCAAGTGAGTGTAACAGCACGGTGTCTTTTATTGCGAGAACAAGATAAAGCATACGTGACAGGGGTTAGCAACCTTTTGTAAAATGTATTATTTTTTAAATAATATAAAAAAAGAATCTATTTTCGGAATCGTTATTCGACACCGATTATTGCCCTAAGCGCTTCACAAGCAGGCAGTGAGACGTATGGCAAACGAGTTTGTTGGTAATCGGTATGACATGCGAGAGTCACTGATATTTTATCCATGAGCAAAAATATGTCTCGTAACAAGTAAATCAACAAAAACTCTTATACCTGTAAACACGGAGCTGGCGGTATCACCGTGATTTGCAAGCGTTTATCCGAAGCATTGACTCCTGACAGCAAATCCAGCTTCCCTAATATCACAGAACCAGTCGTGTTCTCATTGCCTCCTTCCCCTGCATTGATTAACCTGTAAATATATTTATTTATTTAGTTCAAGGAGTACCAACAGCTACTAAATTATGATACACTTAGATAATAAATAATAATACCAAGCCAATCAAAGGAACTCAGAGAGACAAGGAATTTAACAAACTTTGCGCACACTTTCACACTTTGCTATTCAGGATTGCCTAAATAATAACGAGAAATAAAAACCGGTCAAGTGCGAGTCGGACTCGCGCACCGAGGGTTCCGTATACAGATGTGTACCGGTTCCAACCCTATTAAATCAGGAAAATCTCAACAATATAGTGTGGAAATTGGACGCCATGGGTACAGCGCCATCTATAGGCGACTTTTGTTACAAATTTGAGCGACTATAACTTTGTATGTATGGTAGTTTTCCAAGGATAATTCTTTATCACGTAAACCGATTTCAATTTTTTTTTCCTTATTTAAAAGAAGGTACTTTCAGCATAATCTCGTAGGAATTCATAAAACAAAAATACATGTAAAGGTGATTAAATTACAAACTTAGTATAGAAATGTTTTTTGACGATAAACAAAAGAAAAACTAGATAGAGCTACAGTTATATTTTTCCTATAAAACATACATTGATATCAATCTTATGTAATAATTTTATATTTTTTCCTTGGTAAACTTCGGATATAAGGGGGGGGGGGAGGGGAACAGTATTTTTTTTACATTTTCCCTCATAAAACAAAAATAACACAACGTAAAAAAAAATGTTTCAGAATGTACAACCCAAGCCCTTTCATATGACACCCCACTCTACATATTAACTAGATTTTCAAATTTTGAACCACCTATCTGTCATTTTTCACAGAACAAATTTTTTTTTAAAAAGTCATGTCTTTTTATAACTATTCCAAATTTCAAATCGATAGCATAAGTAGTTCTTGAGATATTAAGCGATGTGACAGACAGACAGACAGGCAGACAAAGTGAAGCCATAAGGGTTCCTTTTTTACCATTTGGGTACGGAACCCTAAAAAAATTGTATACAACTCAAAGCAATGGAATTATAATAATTCATATTGAGCCTCTTTATATAACTAAACTACTCGGCGAAATCGCAGCCTGCTTGCTACTAGAAAGCAAAAAAACAGTCCACTCTGAGAAAACAAAATTGGTGTCAAAATGGATTAAAAAATAAATTCGCTAATATTCGCCTCACTGAAGGAATCGAACCATTAAATACATCAATATCCAGATATCTTGATAGAGTATTTAGATTACAGCAAGCGTGACACAAAAAGCTATTTTGCCTATAATTGGATGAAGTAAATTGGAGTGAAATGGGGGGAAAGTAACTTTTAGATCGGGTTGGCGTATTAAATGACAGTTTAAAAAGCAATTCTGTACAGTCAATATACCTGCCGGTGATACTTACTACCTTATTCATAAAACTTAACAGATCTATGCTAGATAAAAACGTGTTTTGTCCCTTTCCCAGAAACACAAATGTTAAAGTGACAGATAAAGACAAACGAATATTAATGGCTAAAATAGGAATGACGAACGTTTATGAATAAGGGGATTAGAATATAGGTGATATCAGCGATTTCGCGGCATCATTCCGCGCATTCATTGATGATGCATAAAAACGAGAATCGGTCTTCACTTAGTACAGATGGTATCAAAATATCTGCACGCGATTGTATTAACCAGCTAGACAGTTAGAAGATACTTTCATCTGAATTCAATAGATATGACTCACTTATAGGCCACGCCTTGCACGTACAACTGCCCCATGCGCAAAGGAGTCAGACTGAACGTCAAAGCTTTACTGCTCTCTCCCTCCAACAGCACGGACTTGATCTTCTGGCCGCATATGGCGTTGCTCTCCAGCGAGCTGCCGGACGCCACCGTGGGCTCGTTGTTTAGAACCTGCCGGTGCTCGTCGCCTTCCGACACAAACTGCCACAGTAGCTCGACGTCTTTCAGAATTATAACTATTTTGAGCGGGTTGCGGAGAGTAATTGATATTTGTATCGGCTCTGTAATAAAGTATGCAAAAATGTGTTACAAAAACAGTAACTGTTCGATGTATCTACATAACCTACTATTTCGGGTTCGAAATTAAAGGCAAGAACACTGATGGCACATGTTACATGAACGAAATGCCAATAATAATAAGCATTCCTTAAGCAGCGGTCGGAAACAGGCGGCCCGCGAGCCTCCTTATCGGTAACCAACAATGTTTTCTTTTTTTATACCACAAACATGCGTGCGGCCCGCCTGAAGGTAAGCGCTCATCGCAGCCTATGAATGCTTTAAACTCCAGGGCTGTCACATATGGTACCTTTTGTCTAATAGAGTCATAAAATATTTTCATAGAAATCAGGGTAATACTATACTAACCGCCCTGTGGCACGACTGGGTTCAGGTCAGTCTTGGCCGTGTACAAGTCAACGGTCGGTTTGAAGATCATCGGCACACTCCCGCGCACCACTTGTAGCAGCATCTCTTCTAGCTTGTGCCACGTTTGTTCCTCCTAGTGCCAGAGATGGGACATCACAAGCGAGAAATAACATAGGTATGCCTGAATTTTTAGTATTCAGGCATAAATAGAATTGTACTTTCGTAAATAGAATTGTACTTTCGTAACCTAATATGTATGATTGAGCTCATACTATGTATAGTATGAGCTCAATCTGATGTACCACTGGCAACTAAATGTACTTAGATCGACTAATTTATTTATTATTTAAGTTGTAATGGAATTGAATAGGTTTATTTCACTATAACACGGTAGCCTTTTTTTAATGGCATAAAATTAAAGAAATACACTACAGTCTACTTGATTAAATTTTCTTGCGTCATTACTTGAGATACTGACAGTAAGTTACAAAAAAGTCTTCATTACTTGCATATTCCAGTGATAGCAATATTTCATCGTAGGGTATCGAAACCACTGGTAAGAAATGGGAAAAGATTCTCAGCTATCACCACCAAATTAAGTAGTTGATTTTTTTATTATGAACTTCTCTTACGAATTTACTGTCAGAGTATCTAAGCATTTCTCCGCGTGACGCCATATAGGCGCTCCCGTCCGTTTCGTACGGGAGCCGCATTTCGGCGAGGTCCAATGGGCAGGTACACAGATATTGACCAGGTAGTTGATAACTCATTTTCTGGGAACTAATTAACTGGCAATGAATATTTCCAGTTGTTCACCAGTGATAAGTGTGAAAACCAGTTGAGATAACAGGTAGCAGGCGTGGATTCAGAATTTGGTTAGGGGGGCTGTACCTCAAGTATAAGTTTATTCGAAACCAAACACAAACGACCGCAACAATACCAATACAATACAAACGAAATACAAATTGAGACTAAACGCAAACGCGTTCGTTTCTGTTTTCTCTCGAAGACTTATACTAGAGGTACAGTATCCACGCCTGACAGGTGGTATGATCCGAAACACTTTGCTTATATAAGTGGCTACCTGTCGGTCGGGCGAGTGGTGGAAGGCGAGCGAGGTGGCGGGCACCCTGCCGGGGGAGGACAGCGGCGCGGGGCCCACGCACAGCACGGCCGTGGCCTCGCTGCAGAGCAGCGGCAGCGGAAGCACTGGCAACTGCTCTTTGAATTCTTCTGAGGTGTCCACCCATTGCTGTCAACAAATGTAATAAATGAAAGCTCATTTCCGTCAAACTGTACCTTACTTGAAACCTGTACAAGCCAGTATCTACGGAGTAGTAGTCTGCAACACACCTTTATTCTTAC
This sequence comes from Epiblema foenella, assembly GCA_963556455.1. Classification (NCBI taxonomy): domain Eukaryota; kingdom Metazoa; phylum Arthropoda; class Insecta; order Lepidoptera; family Tortricidae; genus Epiblema; species Epiblema foenella. The sequence goes on from OY747102.1 coordinate 17,088,202, forward strand.
ATGTGTGACAATGTATTAGAGGTGGTCCACATACGAGTATATGTATATTTTGACTGCAACTATCAACGTTTTCTAAATGCATTTTAGAATTTATTTAAGGTTTGCCAACAGATAGATTACGAAGTAAATTATGTATACAAAATCAAAGCAGTGTTTATCCAATTACAGGCAAACACAACATGCATATAGACTAACGCTAAACATTGTGAGGTGGTTTATAACTACTTGCTAAATAAAACACATTGTAGGTATATCAAAACAATAACATAATAAAAATACCGGTCAAGTGCGAGTCCGACTCGCGCACCAAGGGTTCCGTACACAGATGGTGTGCCGGTCCCGACGCAATCAATTCAGGAAAATCTCAACAACATGCTGTAGAAATTGAACGCCATCTATCGGCGAATTTAGTTACAAATTTGAGCGGCTGAATAACTAAGTATGTATGGTGGTTTTTTCAAGGATAATTCTTTAACACATGAACCAATTTCAATTTTATTTCTTAATTTGAAAGAAGGTACTTTCAGCATAATCGCGTAGAGATTTATAAAACAAAAAACATGCAAAGGTGATTAAATTACAAACTTAGTAAGTATTGAAATGTTTTTTGATGATAATAACGTTTGTAATTGTGTACGAGTGTGCACTTTAGTTCTGTATATACACTCTAGCGCTATCTGTGAGATCCTGTAATAGGCTCTGCTGTTAATATGCATGTTGTTACATTGTTTGTACTGCTGTTGGTTCTCCTAATATAAATAAATAAATAAAAGCACCGCGTCGCGCGGTAGCCGCAGCGCGCCCGCCACACCACTGTACCTGGTGCGCAAGCATGTACTCGCGCAGGAACGCGTCCTGCTGCGGCGCGGGCTGGTGCGCGCGCGCGGCAGGCGCGAGCGGCGCGGAGAGCCAGCGCACCGCGTCGCGCGGTAGCCGCAGCGCGCCCGCCACACCACTGTACCTGGTGCGCAAGCATGTACTCGCGTAGGAACGCGTCCTGCTGCGGCGCGGGCTGGTGCGCGCGCGCGGCAGGCGCGAGCGGCGCGGAGAGCCAGCGCACCGCGTCGCGCGGTAGCCGCAGCGCGCCCGCCACACCACTGTACCTGGTGCGCAAGCATGTACTCGCGCAGGAACGCGTCCTGCTGCGGCGCGGGCTGGTGCGCGCGCGCGGCAGGCGCGAGCGGCGCGGAGAGCCAGCGCACCGCGTCGCGCGGTAGCCGCAGCGCGCCCGCCACACCACTGTACCTGGTGCGCAAGCATGTACTCGCGCAGGAACGCGTCCTGCTGCGGCGCGGGCTGGTGCGCGCGCGCGGCAGGCGCGAGCGGCGCGGAGAGCCAGCGCACCGCGTCGCGCGGTAGCCGCAGCGCGCCCGCCACACCACTGTACCTGGTGCGCAAGCATGTACTCGCGCAGGAACGCGTCCTGCTGCGGCGCGGGCTGGTGCGCGCGCGCGGCAGGCGCGAGCGGCGCGGAGAGCCAGCGCACCGCGTAGCGCGGTAGCCGCAGCGCACCCGCCACACCACTGTACCTGGTGCGCAAGCATGTACTCGCGCAGGAACGCGTCCTGCTGCGGCGCGGGCTGGTGCGCGCGCGCGGCAGGCGCGAGCGGCGCGGAGAGCCAGCGCACCGCGTCGCGCGGTAGCCGCAGCGCGCCCGCCACACCACTGTACCTGGTGCGCAAGCATGTACTCGCGCAGGAACGCGTCCTGCTGCGGCGCGGGCTGGTGCGCGCGCGCGGCAGGCGCGAGCGGCGCGGAGAGCCAGCGCACCGCGTCGCGCGGTAGCCGCAGCGCACCCGCCACACCACTGTACCTGGTGCGCAAGCATGTACTCGCGCAGGAACGCGTCCTGCTGCGGCGCGGGCTGGTGCGCGCGCGCGGCAGGCGCGAGCGGCGCGGAGAGCCAGCGCACCGCGTCGCGCGGTAGCCGCAGCGCACCCGCCACACCACTGTACCTGGTGCGCAAGCATGTACTCGCGCAGGAACGCGTCCTGCTGCGGCGCGGGCTGGTGCGCGCGCGCGGCAGGCGCGAGCGGCGCGGAGAGCCAGCGCACCGCGTCGCGCGGTAGCCGCAGCGCACCCGCCACACCACTGTACCTGGTGCGCAAGCATGTACTCGCGCAGGAACGCGTCCTGCTGCGGCGCGGGCTGGTGCGCGCGCGCGGCAGGCGCGAGCGGCGCGGAGAGCCAGCGCACCGCGTCGCGCGGTAGCCGCAGCGCACCCGCCACACCACTGTACCTGGTGCGCAAGCATGTACTCGCGCAGGAACGCGTCCTGCTGCGGCGCGGGCTGGTGCGCGCGCGCGGCAGGCGCGAGCGGCGCGGAGAGCCAGCGCACCGCGTCGCGCGGTAGCCGCAGCGCACCCGCCACACCACTGTACCTGGTGCGCAAGCATGTACTCGCGCAGGAACGCGTCCTGCTGCGGCGCGGGCTGGTGCGCGCGCGCGGCAGGCGCGAGCGGCGCGGAGAGCCAGCGCACCGCGTCGCGCGGTAGCCGCAGCGCACCCGCCACACCACTGTACCTGGTGCGCAAGCATGTACTCGCGCAGGAACGCGTCCTGCTGCGGCGCGGGCTGGTGCGCGCGCGCGGCAGGCGCGAGCGGCGCGGAGAGCCAGCGCACCGCGTCGCGCGGTAGCCGCAGCGCACCCGCCACACCACTGTACCTGGTGCGCAAGCATGTACTCGCGCAGGAACGCGTCCTGCTGCGGCGCGGGCTGGTGCGCGCGCGCGGCAGGCGCGAGCGGCGCGGAGAGCCAGCGCACCGCGTCGCGCGGTAGCCGCAGCGCACCCGCCACACCACTGTACCTGGTGCGCAAGCATGTACTCGCGCAGGAACGCGTCCTGCTGCGGCGCGGGCTGGTGCGCGCGCGCGGCAGGCGCGAGCGGCGCGGAGAGCCAGCGCACCGCGTCGCGCGGTAGCCGCAGCGCACCCGCCACACCACTGTACCTGGTGCGCAAGCATGTACTCGCGCAGGAACGCGTCCTGCTGCGGCGCGGGCTGGTGCGCGCGCGCGGCAGGCGCGAGCGGCGCGGAGAGCCAGCGCACCGCGTCGCGCGGTAGCCGCAGCGCGCCCGCCAGCCGCCCCAGCGCGAACTGCACGTGGTCCGTCGACAGCCGCCAGCCGCTGTCGCGGTAAACCTGTGCGCAACACCACTTATAAACGCGGGACCAGTCCTTTCCGACGGTCAGGCCCGATAATATTTAAGACTGCCACACACGCTACGAGAAATCGTCACAATCAGACTGTACCATTTAAACTGCAACGCTGATCGGAATGTGTGTGTGATAAATCTAATATACATATAAAAGAAGTCCTCACTGACTGACTGACTGACTGACTGACTCATCAACGCACAGCCGAAACTGCTAATGCTAGAGAGTTGATTTTTGCACAGTCGATTACATTTAAAACGTAGGATTTTTCGAAAATCATCCCTTAACCCCCTTAAGTAACACGTATTTATTGAAGTGAGAGTTGAAACTTTGTATATAGGGGTCATTCTACTTTTTCATGACCAGTTTTCTATTACAAAAAAAAAACTATGATACGTACTGAGTTAGTGTTCAAAATTAAGATTTCGAAATAGTACCTGAACATAGTAAAAGGAATTTATAGGTAAAAATACTTAAATATTAACATATTGCTTTAAAAGGTGGGTAACACAGTGGTAAAGACCATTTTTTCATACAAATGGTGAGACATCCAAGAACCACTGATTTACTCGATTTACGGATATTAGGTGGGGTTCGTTAATTACCAAAACTATCGGAAGTGATACTGCAATTAAACCTCGTTCTAAATAACAATACAAAAATATGAAGTGAGGTCCAAGTAGTCCGAAATCTGCATTAAAAAAAAAGTGTCTGAAAATTATGTACATGAAAAAGTAGAATTGCCCACAGACTCTCTGTTTAAATACATTAATGGCGTATTTTAGCGTTTTTGTAAATTGCTCCACCAAAGTGGTGAAAAAGGGGTTCAAGGTTGTACGGAGAGCAAATCACTGCCTCGGTGTGCCATGCATTTTCAAATCCAAGATGGCGGACGTTTATTTTTCTTAAAAATCATTAATGATCTCGTCTTCGAGCTTCCTCGGGGTGCCCATTACGAGACAGCCGTATAATGGTCCGGTCCGCCCGGTATGGCGCCATTTGGAAGTCAAAAGTACAATCAAAATAAAACATGCCCAGTGCATTCAGCCTGCATTGCCGCATTTTATTCAGGAGCGACATATATCCACAAGATTAACAAAATGAAACTGAACCTAACCTGATAAGCCTGATTGTAGCACCGATACGCGTGTTTCTTCTGTCCTGCCTTCGAGAATCGATGCCCGGCCAGCACCATATGAAAGGCATATTTCCTACACATGGCTTTAGATCCGGGGCCCGAGAGGAAACAGAGTGACGCCTGTTCAAGCAGCATGGCGCTCCGCAGATCGCTGTCCTCTGACGTCATCCGGATCAGCTGTTTGGCGGCCTCGCCGTGCGCGCCCGCGCTGCCCAGGCACAGCACCGATAGCAAGGTGGCCCGCACCGCGTATTGCACCATCCTACAAGTCATAATCATTAGCTTATACGCGTCCCGCTGCTGGCCAACGGATGGGGAAAAAATGGCAGTTAATACGGACAAATTAACTTCTTGATACGAGCCGGTAAAAGCCTAAATAATGTAACGAAGGAGCTAGACATTGATATTTTTAATAGTAACATCCAAACTGTGCGGCGTAACCTGACGGAGAATTTCTTTGAATCAGCGTGTAATTTACTGTTAATATGAAATGTATTTTTTTTACTACATACTGCTTTATTTGGCTTATGTGATATGAGTGGATAGAGTGCTAATCTTCCATTTGTTCTTTGCTATTGTGTTGTAGCTGTTGGTTCTCCAAATAAAAAAATATCAAATGAGATTCCGTACTTCCGAAAAAGTCCTTGGTACACTAGCGAACAATAACTTCCTCAAGATTGTGGGTTGCAGGCTTGAACTACTCGGTTCCTACCATAACAAATACCGAACGGTAGAAGAAAATTTGTAAAACATTGTTGTGGATAATCCGTATTTACCTGCAGGTATTTAGGTAAGTTACGATACTCTCTTCCATGTAGCCATGCGTTTTCTTATTAGCATCTCCAGCCATGAAGGCGCTGACGGCGGCCATCTCCAGCGCACCCGCGTAGCAGAGCCACGCGCTGTCTGCGTAGAACTCCCGCTTGGCCGTGTGGTACGTGTCGAAGGCGCGCTGCCATTGACCGCACAGAAACCAGAGGTCGGCTAGACGACGCAGTTGGATTTCCGGGCAGTCGCTTGAATAACTGTTATGTGAAAATGTGAATCACGAACTTCATAACTTGTACAATTTATGTGGGTCTTAGACACTTTGTGAGATTTAAAGTGATACAGCCTTCTAATGCCATATGGCTATCATATCTGAGTGGATTGCAAAAAAATGTACGTAACGCAATAGGAATATTCACAAAAAGGTTAAACAAAGGAACTAATTGAAAGCTAATTTCTATGGGGAAACAATAGGGATGTCGACTCAAAATTTATTAGTATCCAAACTATTATAACGCATCCAGAAAAGATTTATTAAGTACCTTTGTTTTAAATTGAGCACCCCTTATAGGGCCTCTAATTATATCGATATCTGCAAGAAACACCACCTCATTCCTCTGTGTAAACGGCGCGATATTGCAGATATTGTTTACATGTTAAACATTACTAACGGCAATGTCGATTGCCTAGACTTACTGGCTGAACTTTCATTCAATACTCCATCCAGATCCAATAGGTGTTTTCCCCCCCTTGCAATACCTCTTGCTTCGCGTAACTACAGACAAAATACCTTCCTGATTCGAGCTGGTAAGAGCCTAAATAGTGTAACGAAGGAGCTGGATATTGATATTTTTAAAAGTAACATCCAAACTGTGCGGCCTAAATTGACGGAGAATTTCTTTGAATGAGCGTGTTCTAGACGAAATGTAATTTATTTTAATACAAAACTTTATTTTAGTTTTTTACTACTGATTTATTTGGCTACCGTGATGCAGTGTATAGTGCTTATCACAATCTGTTCTTTGCTATTGTATTGTTATTGGTATGAACCTGTAATTGGCTTTTTGTATCATATGTCGAAAATTTATGTAATAATGGTAGCTGTTGGTTCACCGAAAAAATAAATAAATAAATTACCCAAAAGAATGAAACTTTGCCAAATGGTGAAAATTCCATTAAAATATCTTAAAAGATAACGAAGCTATAACCGCTAGGATGTTTTTAATAAGAGAGAGAAAGCGCTACAAATCAGTAGTCACTGACCTAAAGTACCATAGTAAATGGCGATCGTTCAATACGTACGTTTTGCGAAAAAGAGACAGAACATAAAGATTAGAGCTATCGACACATTCGCTGTCTACTTGTAGCCAGACATAATATTGCTGTGGATACATTAAATATCTACGTTAAAACGCAAAATATAGCGTTACACAGCTGACGTAACACAAAGAACTAAAATCATTCTGCGAACTTTGAAAAAAATTTTTGATATAGTATGTTCGTTCTAGAAACATGTCAATTTTCTAGATATTTCAATTTGTAGGTACTTCATAGGACCCTAAATAAATTTCTTGGCCCGGGCTGTTTTAATCAGTCATGATTTTTTGAATATTCTCTGTTACACAAGGGTATATGAAATTTGTATGGGAGCAGATATAGATTTTTTTTTTCGAAAATGAGATTGATTATAAATGTATCCATTTTATACTACAAAACTTTATGAATACCAAAAACCTATAAGTTGGGCGATGTGAAAACATAAATAAAAAACAAGCTACTGCAATACCTATTTTTTTTACAGATACAGATTTTTTAATTAGGACATTTTATTTTATGAAATGTACATTTTTATTGCAATCCACCCACCTCTATTGGACAGATTACAAACTGGTTAAATAATCAGTTGATGTGACACCCACATTCTGAGAAGGTTGGAACCCGCCGCGCACTGCGTAACTTTTCTTAGATGGCGGACAGCACGCTAGCGCCCGCTAGGCGGGCTGCCACTAGAGGTAAGTTTCTGAGTACCATTCAAGATTTAAATCTGGCAGAGACAGTGTTAATATTGTATAGAAAAATGTATATGTACCCTTTGACCTAAGTAGGTATTGTTTTTGACAACTCGCAAATGTCTTTCACAAAATGCACTGTGTGGTGTTCCCACCTCTTCCTGTATCAAACCATATTTTTGTGGCGGATAGTAATGATCTGTTAACACCTTTTACTCACATTACAGAATTATTGCCAGTTGTATTCCCACCTTTCCCTGTACCAAACCATCTTTTTGTAGCTGATAGTAATGATCTGCTAACACCTTTTCTATTTGCAACCTGAAAAAGCATTTACTTATAACTTTTGTATCTCTATGCTGCCAACAAACAATTACAACATCACATACCAGTTCAGACAGCTGCGAAATTTGTTTTTCTAAATATGGTAGTAATGCTTTAGCAGCATATTCTTGCAGGAACTTCTTGATTGCCTCTACATCATTTGCATTCAGAGCAAGTCCGTGGACCTCGGTGGAGTAGTCTAGGGGTTTAACACTGACATTCATACTCTCCGAACTGCCTGAGAATGAGTGAGTCTGAAAACAACATCATAATTTATTCTTTTAATTTTTTAGGCTTTATTAACGTAAAGCGATTGCCATTTTTAGCCCTATATCACAATTAATTTGACATAACAAGCGAACTAAATAGGGATGTTGACACCAAATGAGAAGATCAATAACTTCGAATTTTATCGAAAAAAGATCAAATTCTTAATCAAATGGCGAAAAAAGTAACTCAAAAGAATAAATAATTACATAATTATACCTAAGTCTTCAAAGTTTTGAGAGGGGGCATACTCTGTACCTTTTCCGCAAAACACCTTTGTATTGGAACGATTGTCATTTACTATGGCGCTCGTGGTCAATGACGTCACTGATCTGTCGCGCTCTCTCTCTCTAACCACCAACATTAAAACTGTTGTACTGTGTACATCTCATATTTGAATTAAATCGCGCATCCTGAGTGAAGGAGATAGCAGAGGACAGAAACGGCTGGCGATTGCTCCTCCACAAGAGTAGTCAACTCTTAAGTAAAAGAAGGAGACATCCTTGCGAAGAGGGGGAAAATCAGTAGCTCCATTCAAATATGAGATTCATATAAGCTTTGCTTAATTTGGGACTAGACTAGATTGTGTTTGTCCAGTTTGTCCACAAATATTTATTAATTTATGAACCATATCTAAAGCGTGGATGGTTCAAATCTAGTGGAATGTATTCCAGCCCAACTCGGTCAATGAGAATCGTACTTATAGAGCCACAATTACTATTTTTTAAAATCATAGTCCAATCAGTTATAGAATATGCTCACCTGTAAACTATTAGCATTGTCATAAACATCATTCTCAGAAGCAGTTAATGGATGGATGCCTTCAGGAGGAACACTTGCATTGATTACATTGCCATCATCTGATAGACAAAAATATAAATCATTATTTCTTCAGAAAAAATGTAATTCAAACTATGTTACACATATTACCTGACAACAAAAAATATTACCTGATGAGCCAGCTCCTATGGGAAATGGTTGCGGATCTGGAGGTGTTGTTGGAAAATTTGTTAAAGATGATATCATTTCACTCTGGAATAAATAAAATATTGTTATTGGTAATATTAGTGAATATGATATGAATAACTCTAGCCATAGAACCGTGTCCGGCTCCGATGGTGTACACGTTTTTTTTTGTAACCTTCATATCATAAGGTACAATAAATTGTGGTGTATTTTTCCACATTAAATTAATGTAACATAATAATATTTCTCAAAGGTCTATGCACATAAATATTGATTTAAGCTTGTATGATTTTCCCACAATTACTGGTAAATGGCATTTTATCAGACATACTGGCTTACATTCCAAATCTCAGGCAAACCTCAAAAATGGTGAATAAATATCAATTATAAGTGATTATGATTAAGGGTTGGTTGCACCAACATACAATCACAGGCTGGTCATCGTCAAATATGGCACCGGCAGCTATCATCCCATAGAAACTTGTCAAACTTTCAATACAATCAGATTTTAACGAACACCGCTTACGATTACAGACAGTTTGGTGCAACCCACCCTAAGTCTCATCTACCAATAATATGTCTAGACATTAGAATTATAAAACAATCATACTGAATCATTTGATCGTTTGATATACGGAGCCCAAAAATCTGTTGGTAGACTGGGGTCTGTGGTGCTTTTCGAATTTATGGACAGCATAAAACAGTTGATAGAACCAAAGGTTTGTTTCAAGGTTTCAAATGCTGCATCAGCCCTGTAAAAAATATGAGTTTAAAAACTGGTAGGGAGATTGGTTGAAATTGTATGATATAATGTAGCAACATATTAATTAAGCTTTATTACTTATAGCTTTACTTGTCTTTGGCCACTGCAGAAACATCATGTAGCAGCAGGTATGACTTCAGCACACCATTGTTAAACCATTTTGGTAATTTTGGTGGTGTAATATTTTGGAGCTGGGCATATTGTTGATTTAAAGTGTTGAAGGTATCAACTATATTGTCATCCAGGGTAGTGCCCACAATGATGCAGGAGAGGAAATGTTTTGTATATTCATGATCTGATGGAAACTGCACCTCAAGATAAGTCTCTCTCCAAGCATCGAACCAAGGTGTTGATTGAGGAACATCAATTTTTTTACCATCTATAAAGACATAAGTTGTTCATTTAATAGAATAACCAGCAATTTATTTATTTACAACCATAACAAATTGTACTTCATCCATTGACTGTGGCAAGGGTATGGTTAGGTTATTAACAGTTAAATATATGCCTGCAGTGAAAGTGTTAATTAATTCTGTGTTACCCAATTCTAAGAGAACAGTTTTGTCAGAGAAGTTGTGCAAGACTGCATTGTTCAATTGTTTTCTCGCTTCAGTGGGTGGCAATGGTTTCCAATGGACATCCCTTATGATTAATTTCCAGTTTTTCACAATGCACACACTTCCTCCAGGTTCGCGGATCTGACCTATAAGGCAATCAAGTGTCACAATTGAGTTACACCAGCCTCATGGTAAGAAAGTGTTTGTATACCAAGTAGACTTTATTTTCAAACTCACAAGCTATTAAAACTACTCTTACCTTCCCAATCCATGCTCCCGAATGGCTGCAACAGCTCCGTAAAAGACAAATTGTTTTTTGACGTAACATTTTCTACTTTTGGACTGCATAATACTGCAATAATGGGCGAAAAGGAGCTTTGTATAAATTCTGGTGCAGTTTTCCCAGATTTAGCCATTATTATGCTATTTACAACATCTTATAAGTTTCTGAAAAGTAGTTCATTTATTACACTGCTTTTCGACTCAGTAAATATTACAATCAAAAACAATTTAATTTATACTGACTAAAGTAAACTACACGAAAAAGATTAATCAATCAACCCTCTTGACAATCAACAACTGTCTGTTCACGTCTGTCACATGCCTTCCTAGATAAAGCTTAGTCCACATTTGTATCGTGATCGCGTATCGAAATCAGCGCATCGTATGGAGCACGCGTATCCTAACTGTGGACGCTCAGAGGGGCTACCGCGACTGAAAACGAACGAAGTTCGAATATCTCCCTCTCTGCCGCACGAATTAGCAAGTGCGACAGAGAGGGAGATATTCGAACTTCGTTCGTTTGCTGTTCGCGGTAGCACCCCAGTTTGGGCATAGCGTAGAGCATTCTAGCATTACGATTGTCGTGGAAAAAAACACGTCCACACTTGTATCGTGATCGCGTATCGAGTTCAGGCGTATCGTATCGAGCACATCACCCGAAATGATTGCTTACCAACAAGTGATAATGTGTGCTTGTTTTATTATAATAGCAAGGAAACTTAAAAGAAAAGAAGACTTTAAGAACATAGCAATAAGATCTATGAAAAGTGAAATCACATTATGATCCAGCGGATTATAATGAAATTCAGTATAATGTTACAACCCGGCGAAAGCCAGGGTCTATAATGATTTGCTTTCCATAAGGTTTGCAAGATATATTTAATTTGAAATTGTTGAGCAGGTGGCCTGAAAAGCAACTTACTAGTAGGTACTCACCTACTAGGTACTAAGTTGCTATAGATTGCCATTGCCATTATTCTTTGAATTCATAATCTGTACTTCAAATAAACAATAGAAACACAGATCACATCGTAATCGAACTAAGGACAGTATCAAATTTTGCCGGACATTTTAAGCATTTATAATTATGATTCAAGATTTACGTACTTAGTGTGAGCTCCATTTGCTCATGTGATTAAATCCGACGTAATGAATTAATTGTGTTATTTATTTTTACTTTTAAATTTACACTGTTCCACTAATCGTGAAATCGTGTACATATTGTCGCGAAAAACGGAAGTTGGTGAAATTTGACTCGTAGGTACCTAATAAATAAATACTCGTAATGCATACCTTGACCCGTGGTCTTAAACTTGGTCATTTTTTTGCCTCTCCCGTCTAAGAGCCGCGGGTATACTCAATTTTCTTTTTGATGTTTTCTATTGGGCAGTTAATTTCATCGCTTAATTCGTCCCATGCGTCTTTTTTTAACCTTTGATCTGTTGACCCTTTGACCTGTTGTAGTAGTTGGGGTGACTGGGATTCAACAAAACCTCTTTGGCTTTATAGGCCTCTAATAAGCCTTAGAACTGTCTCGTTATCCATCTCAACAATCAAAAACAAAACGTGTACGTGACTCCTTTGGAGTTGCGGGCGTCTATAGGCTGCCGTGGCCGCTTACCATCAGGTGGACCGTAAGCTTGTTTGCCATCGGCGTTGTATATAAAAAAAAAACACAGACAAAAACTACTACTGTTCTGTCGCCGACGCAGATACACACTGATGATCGGCGATAGCAATCGCGTATAAAAATGTCAGCCCGTGTCGTTTCCCCGCTCTGGTGACCTTGATGATCGGGCAAAAAACCTACTCCAGTTGGATCGCGGCGTATCCCGTATCAATTCACACTATCGTATCTTGATACAGTATCAAAACACGTCCACACTTACCGATCATGTTACGCGTATCCGATACGCGCGTGTGCAGAGGGGCTACCGCGACCACAAACGAAGTTTTCCCTCTCTATCTCACTTAAGTGCAAACTTGCAAGTGCGACAGCCCGGAGTATTTAAGATACGCGGTGCAAGTTGGATCGCGGTGTATCAGATACGGCGCGTTGTATGATCGCGTATCATTTCGCATACACACTAACAATCATGCTACGAGTAGGTGCTACGCGATGGCGATACGATACGGTACAAGTGTAGCTAAGCTTAAAGTGTGTATGTCACATGTCAATTTCTGTACCACAATAAAATAAAAAAAGGAAATAGGTAATGCCAACATAACAGCGCGATAGGGATGTAACTTTGATGTAGTACGGATATCGATATCGATAAATGATGACTAGTGACGTCGTGAGTTCCACGTTTATACGAATCCCGGTTAGAGGGCGTCCATTATTTACGTGAGATGTTTATGGCGGGAGGGGATCGAATTTTGCCAAAAACACCTCACATTAATAATAGATGCTCCTTTATTAAGAATTGGGGCTTGAATCCATTCTCAACTGGTTAGGTTATGACGACTACACTACGACGTCCATGCGCATATTCCGCAGTGGGTAGTGCACGTTTGTTTACTACAGAAGGCTAGAGTTAAATAACTTATAACTGTCGCTGCTGCTTCCCTGCGATGCCCGAAATGGCGTTTAATTACAGGAGGTGGTATTCACAGTGCTTATCAACAGCTCTTCTAAGGCATACTCAGTGTAAGTCTTACTCCGATTAACGTGTTCAGGATGACTGATGAACTGAGTCGAGACAGTTTATAAATAACGTAGCAGCATTCAAAGGGCCTATGTGTAGCAGTGGACTGACACAGGCTGATGATGATTCGAAGGACGGGCAGCACGAATGAATAATAGATTGTGTTTCAAGGGAGCAAAATGATATATTACGGCGAGGGTGGTATATTGAAACCTGAGTGACGCGAAAGATTCTAAAGTAGAATCTTGAGCGTGGTGAAGGATTTAAGTGTTTCCGACCTAGACTGAAATAATTTTGCTACCGTATTACACTTACTGCTATTTACACCGCCTCTGAGGCCCGCTGCTAAAAACTTGAAATGCCTTACAAAAAATTTTGTTACCAAGTGGCATATTGTTAGCAAAGCCGTCTGGGCAGTGGGGCCGCGTGACATGAGTAGCACAACTATAAAGTAAACGCCAACAACTTTCAGTATAATCACTTATATTACGTTTAAATAATACAGGGATTATTGCATTAATTTCTTAATATGTATATATAGGTTGTAAAATTAAAATTGTATAAAATATAAAATAAATGGGACGAGCACACCTTATACCTAGGACGACAGGGATCAAAGAGAATGTAGACAGCATGCCACAGATTATGCATCAATGTACTGCATAGACAAATAATTGAAAGAATATAATTCTAACACATATTGACAGAGGTGTGAATAGCAGTATGTGCCACTCATTTGTTGCCCTCAATTGAGAAAAGTACGACTTTGATCCCTCATTCGAGGGCAACAATAACTCTTCTGAATACCAGATGTGAAAAATAATTATACATTCAGTTTTGTGATTCCCTGTGATTTCATAAAAATGCTACTGTGTGGAAGAAATGAGAAAACATTTCTTATTTCTTGAAATTAAAGAAGGATCTAGGATTCAAAAGAGAAATGACAAACGAGATTTTATTTAAATCCAGAATCTTCTAGAACGTCTTCTCTTTTTACAAATTTACATGGAAACTAGGAATGTAAATCACATTGTTATTACTTCAGTATCTTCTATTGTTCAAAATGATGACACGAAACAGTATAAGATGTACAATTCAGTACAAATATTCTTTATCACTCACCAAAAAATAGTACACAAAAGAAAACAATATTCAAATTTAAAAATCTTTCCGGGGCAGTATTTAGGTATCGGTAGTCTCCTAGCAGGCGGCAGTAGCATCAACACCAAATGATGAATGGCTTGTAAATACTTTAAGGCTCGCCATATACAGGTTGAAGTTGAAACTCGCAACCGCTCCATATATCAGGTATCACTACCGTGCGGTAGTGCTCCCGCCAAGACGAGCTGAGCGAAGCGCACCTTTTCTCGAAGCGCTTCGTCCTTTTTTTGAACCCTCATAACTTGGGTTTTGTTTATATCAGATAAACAAATATTTCGGTATATGATGGTCAACAGTGGACTTATTAAGCATATAAAGTTTCAATTGCATACCTCTTATACTTAAAATTTTATTAATATTTAAAAAAACCCCGATTTCGTCACTCACTGATAATTATCAAAATTCTTAGGGTACCTCCTGAAATCCTAGAAAGCTGAAGTTTGGTGTGTAAACTATTAGTACACAAACAACAAAAAATCCTAAAACTTGGAGCTTTTACCCCCCAATCGCTTAAACCAGGGGATGGAATTTTGTATGAGACTTCCGTAAATTTTGATGCTAGAAGTCTGAAAATTGATTTTGGGACTCCTTGTTATAAAATAATAAAATATTATTGTATTTCAGGCGTTTTAGTAAATCACCCCTACCCTTTAAGTTAGGGGATGGAAGTTTGTATGGGATTGCCTATACCTACAAACTTAATTTCATGCTAGATATCTGAAAATTATACCAGTACACAGACATCATATAACAAATTTAAAAGTATGTGTTTCAGGTTTATGCATCTCAGTCACATGTCAATGTCAGCTCTGGTCACTTCCGTTCAAATTGAGTGATCGCAATGACGTAAAGTGATCGTCATATTGTTTCTTTGTTGATTAGTTCGTAGTGTGGTTTGTAGTTTTTTATTTTGGTATTTATAAATGGTAGAAACTTTAATTTAAAGTGAAAAAGCATGTAGTAAGAAGGCAGTGTGTTTTTCAACATGCCACGGTTATTTGCGGTTATAGGGTATGTGTTATTTGTGGTTTTCGTGCCGGTCGAAAAGATGACGAGAAAAGGAAATTAATGGCAAGATTTCCTTTAGATCACGACCGGTAAGCAATTAATTGGAGATTATCTATTAATTGCTGTGGTATTGCTTGCCGTGGTACATAGCAAGTTACATGTAAGCAATATAAGAAGCGTTATTTGCAATTTAGTTTTATTCGTATACTATACATACTAGTGTTAGCCGTAACATATCGATAACTAGCTTATCATATAGAACTCTGGTATTTTTCAGTTGCAGACAGTGGGTGAAAGTGATTGGCAATGAAGATCTAGCCTACGTTCCGATTGAGAAGTTGAAAGAATTAAAATTTGTTTGTGGTGACCACTTTCAACCCAAAGATTTTAAGTTTTAACCGAAACAAAAGTCGTCTAAAGAGATGGTTAATATATTTAAAGCAACACAACTTTGTACTTTTTTTATTTTTAGCCCTACCCCCTGCGGAATAAGCGCATGGACGTCGTAGTGTAGTCGTCATAACCTAACCAGTTGAGAATGGATTCAAAACCCAATTGTTAATAAAGGAGCATCCATTATTAATGTGAGGAGTTTTTAGCAAAATTCGATCCCCTCCCGCCAAAAACATCTCACGTAAATAATGGACGCCCTCTAACTGATTTTTATAAAAATGGAACCCACGACGTCACTAGTCATCGTTTATCGATATCGTTAACCGTACTACATCAAAGTTACACCCCTATCGCGCTGTTATGTTGGCATTACCTATTTCCTTTTTTTTAATTTATTGTGGTACAGAATGTTTGCCAAACTCTACGTCAACGTCATGCAATGACAATGTCACTGTCATCCAAAACCTAGTTCGAAGTCCCGTCTCTTAGAACGTAGTGGTTATATTCTCTTTGCCGCGAACAGCAAACGAAGTTTTCCCTCCCTGTCGGACTTGCAAGTTTGCATATAAGTGAGACAGAGAGGGAAAACTTCGTTTGTGGTTCGCGGTAGCCCCTAGGGGCTCGTCACCTCTGAGGGGCTACCGCGACCGAAAACGAACGAAGTTCGAATATCTCCCTCTCTGTCGCACTTGCTAATTCGAGGGACAGAGAGGGAAATATTTGAACTTCGTTTTCAGTCGCGGTAGCCCCTCAGAGGTGACATTGACATGTGACTGAGATGGATTAACCGAGGGAGCGAGATAGCAGTATCCGCCATTATTTATTGACCAAATTCCATACAACAGTGTTTTTTGTTCCTAGTTGCGCGAGCCTGCATCTGCATACAGATGGTAAGTGCTCTTGATTCTATCAGTGATGAGATTGATGAATACCGAAAAGAGGAGAGGAGAGAGAATACCACCTTGCGGTACTCCGGCATGTATTTCATACTAGTCCGAGCAGCACTGACCAACTTGGACAGCCTTAGCACGACACGAGAGATAGGAGGCAAACCACGCAATCGCTTTCGAGGAGATTTTAAGATGGGACAGAGTGGCCATGAGAAGATCATGGTCGACTGTATTAAAGGCGTAGAAGTCAATAAGCACTACGACTGTGTTTGAGAATTCCAAGCCCAGAGGGGCTACTACGAACTTCGTATAGTGCCGTCTCTTTCACCCATATAGTGTATAACACGAGAGTGAAAGGAACGGCATGATACGAAGTTCGGAGTACAGGCAGTCTGATATCCTCAGTGACTTTAAGAAGCGCAGTGGTGTTGCCTGCGCGGAAACCAGATTGGAAAGGCGACAATAGAGAGTTGGAATGAACAAACTTGGAGATCTGGTTATGAGCTACAGCCTCTAGAATCTTTGAAAAGAAGGGGAGGATTGAAATCGCCCTGAAGTGATTAAGAGAACTGGGGTGTTACATATTTGATTAACAATCATGAGCTCTAAGTGTCATATCTTATAGTTGTACATACATGACTAGATTTCAGTCAGAGCTCTCAGTTGATTCTTTATCTTGGCTTCATTCCCTTAGAGTAATAGTTAATGACTGAATTCAACCCTTCCCTAGATTTGTATGTAGTATTATTGCCCTCTCTGTAAGAGCTGATGACTCTACCAATCGGTAGCGTGGGTATCGATTGGTAGAGGGTTTGATCTTTAACTGTTGCAATGAATAGGATGCCCATGAACGGGACTGGTCGAGCGCCGATGGCTTCGATCCATGTCCAAGAAGCGGTGAGAGAATCTGCCACATACCTGATTCTGCCAATCGGTAGCGTGGATATCGATTGGTGGAGGGTTTGATCTTTAACTGTTGCAATGAATAGGGTGCCCGTGAACGGGATTGGTCGAGCGCCGATGGCGTCGATCCATGTCCACGAGGCGGTGAAAGATCCTGCCATTATGGCGCGCGTCGCCATAGATTTGTATCAGTATTGTCATATATTAGCTTAAAATCGTAGAGCGACACTCGTGTAGAGTTACATGCAATCCACTCAAACTGACAGAGCGGATAGCCATGGCACTCATAAGAATCCTTTTAACTAGATGATGCTGGCTGACAAATGACTTACCAGACTCTTACATGACAGCTGATAGTCAGAGTTGACTATATAATTTGATTACCCACCTCCGTTGGGGGCAAGAGCGAGAGATTGTAAGATAAAGAGAGAAAGCCAGTTGGAATTACATGTAGTGGTATTTGATTCAGTATAAAGATATATATACAACACTCTACTGAGATTAGTTGGTAGTCAGGACTCATGGTGTGCTGAGGGTTAAACACAATGTGACAAGAGGAGTCATGGGTACTTTAAACCTACAGATGGAGGATTGCTGCATGTTGAGATGAAGCTGGAGTGAAGCAGATGGAATTAGGACTGCGTTGTCTGTCATTGAGTAAGACTCAGGGGCTACCGCGAACCGAAAACGAACGAAGTTCGAATATCTCCCTCTCTGTCGCACTTGCTAATTCGTGCGGCAGAGAGAGAGATATTCGAACTTCGTTCGTTTTCAGTTCGCGGTAGCCCCTCCAGGTAACCTACCTACTCATAATCCTTTCGTGCTGTCCTCAATCTTATCGCAGTCCACATAAATACATAAGAGATTATAACATTCATTATAATATTATATAATGTAATAAAGTAACATTCCCAATATAAAAAGGGGGTCGCGACAACTTTCTAGTATAAGAAAAACCATCACTTTTTCAACGCGATCATGGCCAACAGCTTTGGATTTGGTGAAACGAATAATTTTTAGAACTTCCTCGGCTGCGACCGAAGAAAAGCAAAATGGTGAAATGTCAGGAGGGGAGTGAACCAATAAAGGATATAGTTTTGAATTTTATAACTGAAAGTAACAATGAGGTGTTGGAAAAATTAGTGTCGATGCTATTCAGAGGTAAGGAGGTTGAGTCAAAGGGGTTACCAGTTTTGCGTACACCGAGAGACTTTAAAAATTTCCGTGTGTCAGTCACAGATGCATTGGAAATGTTCTCATGGATGTATCGGCGCTTGGCTACTCTCGCCATCTGGTTGCAGCGATTTCGGGCTGCTTTGGAGAGACGCGAGTATTCGTCGTACCGATCACGCTTGTATTTGCGGAAAGCTTTATCCCTCCTCGTCATTGCCATTCTTACTCCCCTAGTAATCCATGGAGCTGGAGGCAGCTTCAACTGGACATCGCGGGCCGGCACATTCGCATCAAAAAGCTGCAGGATTACTTGATTAAATTCAGACACCATTTCATCTAGCGCTGATGCGGCATACACAGGCACCCAGTCAGCAGAATCAGCATCCAGCCTCAAATTACTGAGATTCAAGCGACAGCAAAATGCGCACAATGTGCAATGTACCTCAGGCAAATTGTGAAACTCGCGGAACGTACACGAAGTAAAAAATACATATTGGAAAATGCACATTACGCGAAACGTGCAATACGCAAATAGCCGCAAATTTTATGAAACAAAGTTCGGACTTAACTAATGGAAAATATTTCACGTAATCCTCGCTTTTTGTACATTTTGCGTGTACGTCTATTTGCGTATTGCACGTTTCGCGTAATGTGCATTTCGCGAGTAGTGTGCATTTTCGGACATGTACGGTTTGCGAATTGTACATATTGCTATTGGTTACATTTTGCGTGTAGTGTAAATTTTGCGTTTTGTGCATTTTGCTCCGAAGGGGCATTAAGAGGCAATATACAAAAGTCGCTCGCCTGCACAATCGATTTAAGATTCCGCGCTCTACTGTAGTCTTTTAACAGATCCGTGTTTAGATCACCCATGATTATGTGATGTGTGCACTCAGGGCCAATAGAAGGAAGGTACTCTAGCGTAGAGAAATAGTCAACCGTTGGGGGACAGTACACCACACAACAATAATATTAACTCCACGCACCTTGGCCTGAATGACCAGGACCTTCCATTGAACCAGTGTATACAGAGGGAGATGAATCAAGTATACTGTATGGAATATCGGATAGGAGGTAAATAGCTACACCACCCCCCAGCCTTGCCAGTTCGATCGTTACATATGAGAACAAAGCCAGGAAGGCTACCCATCATAGAGGAAATACTGGGCTTAAGCCAGCTTTCGCTAACAATAACAGCGTGAATATTACGGTTAGGGAAACTATGTAAAAAATAACTATAGTGACAGGGAATACTTTGAACGTCGCAGCCCTACTAGCTTTATCTCCTCGTCACCATAGTGAAAACTATTAACAAATAATTGAAAATAGGTAAGTGGAGACATAAACATGCGTAAAGTTTTTATATTAAGTTAGATACCTATTCATCGAGTAACAATATTTTAAGATGTCAAATTAGTTCATACAAAATCAATGAAAAAAAGATGTACAAACCAACTACGTAGATAAATCTATGCGCTGCTGATGTACTGTGAATTCGAATTGTGGTACATTATATAGCAGATAGCAGGTAGTAGGCCCGAAAAACGAAGGAAACATTTAATGTTTATGTACTTAATTTTAATGAAAAATTCATTTTACAAATTTGAATACTCAAGTCTAAACTTTTAAAAATAATATAATATATGAGCCGATACAATATCAATGTATCCAGATGGATTGTTATACTGGCTTTAGTAAAAATAAAATGTTCGTAAAATCTAAATAAAAGTAGGTTCTCATTAAATGTAATAATTAAAACTTAGTTATAAAAAAAACTAAGAGTTTAAGTGCCGGATAAGACATTTCAATGCATTAAATATAAAATGCGGCTAAAAGGTGAGAATTGGCGGACATATTGCTTACTATTTCCTTGGTAACAAATTCATTGCAGCTTCAAAATACAGTCGTAATATATGTAATAACACAGATGATGAGGTCAATGAAAAGCTACATATACTATTGTCAAATGAATAACTATGTGTATAGATATTAATGACCTTCTCATTTGTGGCTTTATAGCTCCCTATAAACAACATACTTCAGAAATATATTGTGACATAAAAGAGCCTTTTAAATGAATATAATACTTGTTACATACTAAATATTTCCACCTACAGGTAATTCATTAGAATTGAATAAGTTCTGACCTATCAGCACTTTCAGGAAGCTCAATTAATGAGAAGTCACTATGACGGCTCAAAAATGCTACCAAAATTTCGGTCTATGGTAGTTTCAGCAATAATATTATTTAATTTATTAGCAATTATCCATTCTCAGATAACTTTTAAGGTTGTTCAGCTCTCAGATTTAAACCTAACTATTCTTATAAATGAAAAATCTAATCCGACTAAATAATAAAAAAAGGTTTTCCTTATTGCTATCATATAAATGTCTATTCTAAATACTATGCTTTTATTTACTTTAATACATAAAAATATATGCTAAGTAACTAGCTTCCGATCCATCGCTCGACCTTTTAGCCACACAATCAATAGGTCAATAACACAAATACCTAACTAGTCTCGAAAAATAGCGTTCAAGATAAAAAGGGTGAATTCGTGTTTTTACAAAGTAAGGTACATATTTTGTACAGTGGGTTGCCATTTACCGAAAGCTTTAAATCATCCCGCGATAAAGCCCCAGTTAATGTTAACTCTCATACATTTCCGACCATTCGTAGAGATTTTTTCGACACACAAATACAGCCCGGACGAGTTAACTCCGTATCTGGGGCTGGCACATTTCAATCAGCTCCGGATGCGGATAAATCTAAGTTACCAACTAATCCATATACATTCCAAATTAATCTGCACCTCGCCAGGTACAGAATTAACTCGACGGTAAACTACAGGTATGTCCTCTATGGTATGTCAGACGCACTCCGGCCTCACGTTCTCTATCGGGCCGGGGCCGAAATTTGCGACTGTGCGAGTCAGCAACCGACTCGGTGGCGTTATTCGAAGTTGGAGTTGAACATGTTGATGTTGAGGTCCTCGAAGGCGGCGCCGCCGCTCTGGTCGAGGATCTGTAGCATATCCGACAGCTCGTGAGGCGCCGCAGTCTCGCCAGTTCCAGGGGCGCCCGCGCCGCCGCCCTGCCACGACCACATGCCTACGAAATAACATAACAATAGGGTATCTTATTGTATGAAAAATAAACGAATATTTTGTAGAATAAGATTCATTTTGTTATAGGAAGCCGAATTGAGTTGATATAAATTCATGACACACTGTGTCTCGCGCCAACTGACCGCTTGTGCGCGCTCTGAACAACCTTAATGCCCTACTCGCATCAACACCAGACTGTGATGTGTTTGTGAGTAAGTGGATTGATGTATGTGGTGAATGTTGATGTACTGTGAAGCGATGGATGACCGGCCCACTTCTGTTTATGTTTGATGTAAACATTTGTTCATATGTTGGTTAATAAAGTTATTGTTATTATCATTTTATGCGTAACTTTTATATGTATAGTGTGTCCTAAATTCCGCAGTGTCTTATTATAATACTATAATGCTGTATAATTAGTTAAATAAAATAAATAAATAAAATAAATGACCAAGTAACATTAATTTCATAATTACTTTTAAAATTCATGCATATTTTATCTGTGCCAAAAATTTGCAAAACGGTAGCCGCTATTTACAAATGTCAAGTGTAACGTCATACACTATAATGCCGGATCAACACAATGGATGATGATTGGTATAACGTACATGAAAATATGTTTTTCTCCCTTGTAACGCATAACTGCGTCCTGTACGTTGGGTTCATTCTCTCAAACTCAAACATTTATTCTGCAAATAGGCCACAAGGGCACTTTTACATGTCAAAATATTAATTTACAATTTAAGACTATAAGAATACATTTTTCATGTCAGAATATTAATTTACTTAAAGATTTGTTTAACGGGGCTAACGCGATATTTATGTATAATCTTTAAGTATGTTTACAAAGCGCGAGAGTTTAAAATGTTATATAGAATATTAATTTACAGTTCAAGAAAGAATAATAATTTCGAGATTACAAATATAACAAAATTAGCGGCCGAAGAAGTAGCCGGACGCCTCGCTGACCGCTGTACGCGCGGCATGTGGTGTACTCACCGTGCGCGGGGTGCGGGTGGTGGTTGTGGTGGTAGTGCGCGGGCGGCAGGTAGGCGGGTGCGGGCGGGGAGCGCGCGGGCGAGCCGTCGGCCGCGCTCGGCGTGCCTGCCGCGCCCGCGCCACCCGCCTCTCCGCTGTACGCGTAGCTCTCGCCTCCGGCGCCGCCGCTCTGGAAAATGAATTGAAGTCATGCAGAAAGTCTGTAAAGTAAAATCGGCCGACATCAGAAAAATAGTTATTACGGCATATTAAATTTTTACCTTACAGAATTGATTTTTTCCTGTGATGTAAAAAACGTCGAATGAAACTCGTGAGACCGATCATTATACTCTTAGTAATACACTTCTAGCGTAGTTATCAACGTGCCTCACTTGTATAGGTAATAATCCACTATTATGAAGGTTCGATCTGAAGTGTGGTCTGTAGTCGTACTCACGGGCCGGAGCGTGGTCCAGGTGGTGACGGGCGGCGTGTTGGCGACGCGGTGCGGGGAGTAGTCGGGCGCGTAGTGCGGCGCGTAGCCCGCGCCCGCACCCACGCCCGCGCCGGCGCCGGCGCCGGGTGACCGCGCGCCCGGCGCGCCCATGCCCACGCCCGCCGCTGTGGATACAACCTTTTAGTCAGTCGAGGGGTAATAGTTCCAGGGCAATTTATTACGCTAGAGAGTAGACCGCAGTATGGACGCACACATCATCATCTTTCGAGGACCCTTTAGCCTAGTTGGTACTGTTGCTAGTGACCCTGCATACGAAGCTGGAGGTTCCGGGTTGGAATCCCAGTCAGGGCATTTATTTGTGTGATGAGCACGAATATTTCCCGGGCTTTCTATGTATATATGTATGTAAATACTATATTGTACACAAAACACAGGTAAAAAATACAGACAAATTCGGTAGGAACTAGAAGTTAGACAAACTAACACGTGTACAAGGGCTATATATATATATATATATATATATATATATATATATATATGTATAAATAAATTGCCTATATACTACAAACTATAAAATAATACTTAAGAGCGCTTTAATAAAATGTAGTGGGTCCACTAACGGCCGTTTTAATTTTGAGCTCATAGATTGACGAATCCAGCAACGTAAAAACTAGTTTGATGGATTCAAAAAGTACTTAAATACAAACTACAGTACGTAGCGGCCCCCTTTTTTAGTTATATATCGTTAAATTTAAATAATTACAATTATTTACGAGTGGCGCTAGTGGACCCACTACATTTTATTTAAGCGCTCTTAAAATATATAAACTACTGACTATACATATAATATATACAGGGTGTTTGGTCCATCGTTTGCCAAAAAAAAATGGCGCATTGCTGGGGTCATTTTCTATCACCTTACGCCCTCTAAAAAATTCTTGGGCCCACGTATAAATTTTTTTCGTTTTTCTTGTAATTTATGAAAAATCTTTAGGGCCGATATGCTTTAACTTCATTAAAAAAAAAAGTAAGTGGTAGAGAGATGCAATTTTTACTGCAACGTGATCTGTAACGTTGCACGGCTCGAATAAGTCAAACTTACTGACATGTAACGTCTAATTTTTTTTTTGGCCCTCAAATGTTTTACAACGTGTAGAAATTTAGTCAAATGTCAACTTTGATTTGCAATGAAAAAAAAAACTAAAGAAACAGCGGTCTTGAAACTGTTTAAAAAAAACTGTGTTTTGTGTTCTTTCTAACGATGTACAATTATCTCAATAAAACCTTTCATAAAGTTCATTTTTTTTACGATTTAATAACGAACTCAACGGTTAAGTTATCGAGATTCAAACATTGACACTGTTCCCTTTTGCTGCCAGCTTTGAAGTCCCCATTTTCTTTCCACACACATGTTGGTCTACAGGTTGTAAAGATTTAATACTTATCTTTTGTAAATTTGGACTTCAAGGTCAACTTTCACAAACTTGAGCGTAAGCGATTAGGCATGATAAGATAAGAAAAAATCTTGAAAACAACACGTGCGGAGTAGGGAAAGACTGCTATCTCTCTCTTACACAGCACATTAAGTGCAGTTGTCTTTCTCTTTTACTCGACATTGAACCCATGAACCCAGCAAAGACGAACCTGGGGGGTGGTGATGGTATCAATTAGACTTTAGTCGTGATTTGACTGTCTCTTGTGGTTGAAGCATTTGCGATCTTAGTACTGTTGTTCTTAGCACAGTGCGACCGAACATTTATATCCAAATTCGGTTTTGCGAGCCATATCCGTGCTCATCAGAGAAAGTTGTAAGGGTCGCCGTCGTCGGATACGACAAGGAGGACTATATATACTGTTGTTTTTTGTTAGTTTTCTGTTGTTTTTGTTAATCTTTGTTTTGTTGAGTGTTGTTCATTCAAAAATGGCTGCCTTTACGAATGAAGAGTATGCGGACATTTTGATGGCGTACGGTCGAGCTGATGGTGTAGCACGAGCAGCGCAAAGAATCTACCAGGAACGATTCCCCAATAGACGTTTACCAACCCACAATACGTTTCAAAACACTTACCGACGCTTAAGGGAAACTGGAAATTTGAACGTCAATGAACCAAGAGGAATTGTGGTTCGACACAATGTTGCAGTTGATGAAAGGATCTTAGCCATAATGGAAGAAGACCCGAATAAAAGCATCAGAGTACTAAGTTAAAAAAACAACAGTACTAAGATCGCAAATGCTTCAACCACAAGAGACAGTCAAATCACGACTAAAGACAACTGCACTTAATGTGCTGTGTAAGAGAGAGATAGCAGTCTTTCCCTACTCCGCACGTGTTGTTTTCAAGATTTTTTTCTTATCTTATCATGCCTAATCGCTTACGCTCAAGTTTGTGAAAGTTGACCTTGAAGTCCAAATTTACGAAAGATAAGTATTAAATTTTTACAACCTGTAGACCAACCTGTGTGTGGAAAGAAAATGGGGACTTCAAAGCTGGCAGCAAAAGGGAACAGTGTCAATGTTTGAATCTCGATAACTTAACCGTTGAGTTCGTTATTAAATCGTAAAAAAAAATTAACTTTATGAAAGGTTTTATTGAGATAATTGTACATCGTTAGAAAGAACACAAAACACAGTTTTTTTTTAAACAGTTTCAAGACCGCTGTTTCTTTAGTTTTTTTTTTCATTGCAAATCAAAGTTGACATTTGACTAAATTTCTACACGTTGTAAAACATTTGAGGGCCAATAAAAAAAAAATTAGAGGTTACATGTCAGTAAGTTTGACTTATTCGAGCCGTGCAACGTTACAGATCACGTTGCAGTAAAAATTGCATCTCTCTACCACTTACTTTTTTTTTTAATGAAGTTAAAGCATATCGGCCCTAAAGATTTTTCATAAATTACAAGAAAAACGAAAAAAAATTATACGTGGGCCCAAGAATTTTTTAGAGGGCGTAAGGTGATAGAAAATGACCCCAGCAATCCGCCACTTTTTTTTGGCAAACGATGGACCAAACACCCTGTATACTGTATTCAATTAAATCACATGTCACAACTTTTTCAACTTATCCTTGGAGAGCCACTTTTTCAACTTATCCTTGAGTCTTTCTATGTAATTGACCGAGTGAAACGAAGGTCTCTGCTTCAGCTTCGACAAAAATGCTTTCGTATGTCCGGATTTCCGTTTATTCTCGTTTACAAGTCGCAATTCTCAACCGATTCTCGTGAAATTTCGTGGTTCGATAGTTATATAGAATTTTTTTGTCGAGACGGTTTTGGGAAATTTCCTAAAACAATTTGTTTTGTCAATTAAGAAAATACTGAGATATACGTACCATAAGAGAAAAAACTGAAGTAGAAGATGTCATCAGGAAAATAAAAAAAATAAAATGGGCATGGGCAGGCCATGTTTGCAGCATGAAGAATAATAGCTGGACAAAGCTCCTAACAGAATGGACACCGAGAGAAAAGATGAGAAGGAGAGGCAGACCGAGAGTCAGATGGAGGGATGAATTATAAAAACACGACAAATATTGGTGGAGAACGGCTCAAGATAGAGTGAAATGGGAAAAGCTGGGGGAGGCCTTTTGCGCTTAACGCGCCTTGCATAAATATAAATATATCTAAAAAAAAAAATACTGCATGAACAATTTAATGTAAACCACAAATATAATTAAATTTATATGTTGTGTAATGTAATGGAATGTAATTAAGCATGAATAAAGGCTATTATTATTATTATTTGTCAATTATTTTGTAAGTTTCTGCGAATTTGGGTTTGTTCTCCTCTACACGTCGCATTTCGCAAACGATTGGCGTGAAATTTTGTGAGTAGGTCCGGTAATTATATAAAACTTTTTTTGTCGAGTCAGTTTTTGGAAATTATCAAAAACAATTTTTATTTCAAAGATTTTGTAAGTTTCTGCGTCCGAATTTCGGTTTGTTCTCCTCTACAGGTCGCATTTTTCAACCGCTTCTCGTGAAATTTTGTTCGCAGGTTCGATAATCATAATTGATATTTTTTATAATGTCAGATTTTTGAAATGATAAAAAAACTCACTCACGAGGTCTACAGCTCACAGAGCCACTAGTTAATTTATCTATAAAATAAGTATGTACATAGTCGCCTAGTACCCATGGTACAAGCTTTGCTTAGTTTGGGACTAGGTTGCATTGTGTTGTGTAAGATTGTCCACAAATACTTATTATTTATTATCACCATATCAGCAGAAAGACGTCCACTGCTGGACATAGACCTCCCCTAAAGAGTGCCACAATGACCGCCTATTCCACATATCCCTACTGCGATATCCCCCCATTGGGGACATGTGGAATATTTTTCCATTTATTTCTACTGGTAGGGATACAAGGAATTTAGTCGTCCATCTATCCCTCCCAGTTTTCAATGGTAGGGCAAGATGGCATTTATTCCACTTATCCCAATTACTTTCCCCCCTGGTAGGGATAAGTAGATTATTCTCCATTTATACCAATTATTTGTCCCCCTGGTGGGGATAGGTGGATTTTTTTTCAGCTATCCCTACTACTTTACTCCCTAGTAGGGATACATGGATTTTTTTCCATTCATCCCTACTTCCTTGCTGTTTGGTGGGGACATATGGAACTTCTTCCACACAACCCTGCTTACTTGCTGTTTGGTGGGGATATATGGAACTTCTTCCACACAACCCTGCTTACTTGCTGTTTGGTGGGGATATATGGAACTTCTTCCACACAACCCTGCTTACTTGCTGTTTGGTGGGGATATATGGAACTTCTTCCACACAACCCTGCTTACTTGCTGTTTGGTGGGGATATATGGAATTTCTTCCACACAACCCTACTTACTTGCTGTTAGCTGGGGATATATGGAACTTCTTCCACACAACCCTACTTACTTGCTGTTTGGTGGGGATATATGGAACTTCTTCCACACAACCCTACTTACTTGCTGTTAGCTGGGGATATATGGAATTTCTTCCACACAACCCTACTTACTTGCTGTTAGCTGGGGATATATGGAACTTCTTCCACACAACCCTGCTTACTTGCTGTTTGGTGGGGATATATGGAACTTCTTCCACACAACCCTGCTTACTTGCTGTTTGGTGGGGATATATGGAATTTCTTCCACACAACCCTACTTACTTGCTGTTAGCTGGGGATATATGGAACTTCTTCCACACAACCCTACTTACTTGCTGTTTGGTGGGGATATATGGAACTTCTTCCACACAACCCTACTTACTTGCTGTTAGCTGGGGATATATGGAATTTCTTCCACACAACCCTACTTACTTGCTGTTAGCTGGGGATATATGGAACTTCTTCCACACAACCCTGCTTACTTGCTGTTTGGTGGGGATATATGGAACTTCTTCCACACAACCCTGCTTACTTGCTGTTTGGTGGGGATATATGGAACTTCTTCCACACAACCCTGCTTACTTGCTGTTTGGTGGGGATATATGGAATTTCTTCCACACAACCCTACTTACTTGCTGTTAGCTGGGGATATATGGAACTTCTTCCACACAACCCTACTTACTTGCTGTTTGGTGGGGATATATGGAACTTCTTCCACACAACCCTACTTACTTACTGTTTAATACAGTCAGCGTCATATAGTATGTAGCAGCCAAAGTGGTCAAATAGTTGCGAATACCGTACAAAATATATGGTGTTCCCAAATATTTGGCCACTTTGGGTGCTACGAACTATATGACGCTGACTGTACTACCCCTATACTGTTTGGTTGGATTTTTTCCCACTCAACGCCACTTATTTACTATCTAGTAGAGACATTAAAAATATGTATCTATATCCCTTCTCGTTTCTTGGAAGGGATAGTTTCCAATCATACAAACAACTTTGGTGTTCAGTTTAGTTCATTATATTTTAGCTATAGGTACTAGTAATTGTCCAGCGATGAATGATAGGAATAGATGAAATTACTCAATATGTACATTAATAAATTACCAAAAATAAAAACAAAATTTAGCTTGAAAAGAAAATATATATTAAAAAAAGTACCATCAGAGTAAAGTACGTAGTTTTGTCATTCGACAGGTCTTTTAAAATGAAATTAAGGTTCCTTCTTAAAATAAATGTTATGAGTCAGTATCTACTTTTTGAATTAATTTTACGAAATAAAGCCTTCCTCTCTTCTGTAACTTTTAAACCGGCAGGTCAATTCTTCATTTTCATGTCATGAAGATGCCAAAAATTACCTAATCTTTCGTCCATGCGCTTTCCCAAGTATCACAGACATTGGGCACATTTTTTAATGCTTTAGTCTGTTTAACAGCAATGTAAAGTCTGGGTAATAGCTTAGTAATTGCCCAGTTAGCATAGTAACATCTGAAAAAAAGCTGAAATCTCTTTTATACAGTTGCTATTTTAAATTTATTCAGACAAATGCATATGGACATTCTTATCCAAAAATTAATCAGGATTAAGTTTCCGAGGACAATATTTTACAGGTTTCCGGTTCATTAGAACCTGAGCTCAAATTACTCTATTACACGGAACAAACTAATGTCAGAAACACATATTGTGATATAAACATAAATTCAAAATAGCCTAACCTCAAAATACCCGAGTCCCAAAACACCCTAAAAACAAAACGAACTTATCTTGATTATTTACTTCTCCCGTATTACCTGATATCATTAGGGTTGAAGGTCAAATTAAACTGATCACATAATACACTAATTCTAAAATACACTATTCTCAAAAATAAAATAGTCTTAAAACACGCTAGTATCAAAACACCCTTAATTATTTAAACCTGACTTCTAACTAGAACTCTACAATAGTTAGTAAGGTAGGTACTAAAAAGTACTACAAGTGAGGCGAAGCAGACTAAAACGAAAGCCTTATAGTTGCGTCCTATTTTTAGCCACATACTGTTTCATTATATAACTTTTTTTATGGTTCTGTATAGTGTTGGGAAATTGCAGAGAATATTTCCGTTTGAGAGAATATTCTCGGAAACATAGCGGGAATATTCCCAATTGTGGCAATTTACATGAAAACATGTTTTCATTGTATGAAAACCATTTTTTTTCTAATAACGAAATATTGAATTGCTTAAAAGCTCTTTATTTTAATGCCTATTTGGATTAACTTCATGTTTATTTAACGTATTATTTCCGTATTTTTCCATAAATTCTCTTAAATTGCATAAGAAATTTCATTGGCAAAATTACTTTTTGTGCGAAATTATGACTTTTAAGGATGTAGGGATAAAATGAAATGTAAAAAGATTATTTTCTCAATAAACACGTTTTATAAAATTTATTTCACTAGTAATAGGTTATAAAGAAAATTTGAATAATCAACAGCAAAAAAACAGTATTAACTATGTGCAGTGTAACTGTGATCAAACATAATTATATTAATTAAAACACAACAATCAACAGAGATCAATTAAATCTCACATACAATAAAAAATCATAATCATTAATTTACAATTTAAGAAAGTCGTATGTTGTGATGAACAACAAGAAATATTGATATGGGAATAATAATCATCAGAGATTTTTCAAATTTAAACATAATAAATCGAAATTCAAACTACAAAGTTCGAACAAAAATACACATCTTCGGTTTCATCTTCACTGGTAGCTTCTGCCTCAGAACCGGAAGAATGGGACGAATTATCTATCTAAATATATAAAAGAAGAAACTAGTCCTGATCTACCATCAACGCACAGCCGAAACTACTGGAACTAGAAACTTCAAATTTGGTCCAGAGCTTACTTTTATTACGTATGCAAGGGATAAGACGGGATTTTTGGAAATTCCACCCCTAAGGGGATCAAATAGGGGTGTAAGGTTTGTATGGGAGAAAAAATTTTTTGAGCTGAAGACTTAAAAATTCGTGAAAAGGTTACGAACTTAAATCCAAAGAAAGTGTTTTCAACGTTTTGCAAAATTCTAAGCCTAAGAGGGTAAAATAGGGGTTCAAAGTTTGTATGGCGAACAAATATTTTTGGAGTGAGAGATTTAATACTTCGTATATTATGGACTCTCTGTTTAAATAAAACAAAACATATTTCAGCGTTTTTCAAAATTGTTCCCCTAAAGGGGTGAAAAGAGGGTTCCAAGTTTGTAAAGGAGCAAATCTTTTTTGAAGTGAGAGATTTAAAACTTCGTATATAGACTCTGTTTAAATACAACAAAACTTATTTCAGCGTTTTTTGAAATTGCTCCTCTAAGGGGGTGAAAAGGGGGTTCCAAATTTGTACGGGGAGCAAATCTTTTTTGAAGTGAGCGATTTCAAACTTCGTAAATAGACTCTCTGTTTGAATACAACAAAACATACATCAGCGTTTTTTGAAATTACTCCCCTAAAGGGGTGAAAAGGGGTTTACAAGTTCGTACGAGGAGTAAA
Source organism: Epiblema foenella (assembly GCA_963556455.1). Lineage (NCBI taxonomy): Eukaryota > Metazoa > Arthropoda > Insecta > Lepidoptera > Tortricidae > Epiblema > Epiblema foenella. Next base: position 17,119,544 of record OY747102.1, read on the forward strand.
TCTTTTTTGAAGTGCGAGATCTAAAACTTCGTATATAGACTCTATGTTTAAATACAACAAAACGTGTTCCAGCGTTTTTCTAAATTGTTCCCCTAATAGGGTAAAAAGGGGTTCCAAGTTTGTGCGGGAAGCAAATCTTTACTTTTCGTAAAAATCGATGTAGGTGTAATCTTCGAGATTCCTCGGGGTGCCGATTACGAAAATCACAAGCATTTGCAAATCCAAGATGGCGGAGAATTATTTTTCTTAAAAATCGACAAGGGTGTCATCTTCGACGTTCCTCGGGGTGATAATTCGAAAATGATATGCATTTTGAAATCCAAGGTGGCGGACATTTATTTTTCTTAAAAATCGATATGGGGTCATCTTTGTGGTTCCTCGGGGTGCCGATTTCGAAAATTACATCCGTTTTCAAATCCAAGATGGCGGCCATTATTTTTTCTTTCGAGTAATTTTCACAAAAGATTAATAGCATCAGACAACTGACAGAAACAAATAAACCTCACTTATATCTTTGTTACCATCTAAAATCTACGCGGACGAAGTCGCGGGCGGCGGCTAGTCATCATATAAATCTGAATCGTGGCCAGATTCAGATCCCATTTTCTCTTGATGTTGTTGAAAGTGAATCTGAGGATGTTGATCCTTTTTCACTTTCCAATGGTCTATTCAGTAAACGCCAATTGTGGGATATCAGCGTGATTTTATAGGCTCTCTCTGGCGTTAACTTGTTGCGCTTAATCTCAACATGTAGTAGTAGTAGTAAACACTATATTGCACAAATCAAGTACATATAGTAGAAAAGAAACTTAATAATAGATATCATGTATTACCCTTCGCAATCATTACTCAAAGAGTACATCTGAATGTCTGTCAAATTAGACCAGTCTGACAGAACTGGCTTACCACGAGGCGTTTCTTGGTATGAATATTTGCAAACGTAGAAAAGGATCTTTCTACAGCAGCAAAAGTAGCTGGACGGGCCAAAATTTTAAGTACGATTTTTCCGAGCTCTGTTTGTCCAACACTTCCTTTTTTGACGAATGATTGACATTGGTTTCATGATGAACCATTCACCAAATCACGAACACGCTGTTGGTTAAATGTTCATACCACAAGAGTTAAAGCAGTACTGAGACAAAATTAAGCTTAACGCCTTTTGTTTTGTCTCACGCTTATCTCTCTAATCCCTGTTGCATGGGATTTTTCGAGTACCTGCGCACCTGTTTGTCCGACCGAGAGAGTGATCCGGAACTTGAAAATAACACTCAACGCAACGCGCCTTTATTATGCACTAGCCGCGTGTTTTAAAGAACCTAGGCAGAGCTGCGGAATACAATATAGCCTATATCCGTTCGACAGTTCCATTCCATAAACTGGTGAAAGCATTTTTGAAATCGGACCAGTAGATCCAGAGACTATCCGTAACAAACAAACTTACAAAACTACAAACTCGCATACTTTTCCCCTTTATTAGTATAGATTAAATTAAACCGCACAGATTTTTTCTATAAAACAATAATGCCGTTCGTGAATGTGTCAATTAGAAGTGTAAAAAAGCATAAACGATGAGAATAGGTAAAAAGGGACCTACACTTTATATCTATTGAAAAAATCTTACACAGGCCTATTATTAACAAATACTGGGGGAAAATGATCTACATTCCCTTATATTTTATTTATTTTTCTAATCTTACTAAAAAATTTCAAGGTAAGTTTCTCGGTAACTTAAGAGAATTTACGGAAATTTATGGAAATATACTTCTTACTTCTTAATGCATTGTACAAATGATTTGTCTCTTATGTACGTTTTTAACCCTGTAATTTGGCAAGTATCCCGACTGGATTAAATTTAATTCTCGTACAAGAAATTGTAAATTTCCCTATTTTTCAAGTTACGGAAATATTTCGGAAATATTCTCAGTAAATTTCGTTTCCGAAAGATTCCAACTTTGGAAACTTTCCGATTGCCCATCACTAGTTCTGTACCTCAAAAGCCAAGAAATGGAACCCTTATAGTATTGAACGTGCATTTGAACGTATTATACCTCGATTCCTAAAATATAATTTCTGATTATGGACTTACCTAAAATTTCTACGGAACTCTCGAATTGCAATAATCAATCATCTGTTGTTTCACTTATTTCAACTTGTCAGGAATAACCACTACAACTTAGAGTATTTTGGGACTAGCGTGCTTTAAAACTATTGTATTTTGAGAATCGTGTATTACAAGAGTAGTATATTATGGAAATAGCTCGTTTTGATCTTCTGCTTTTATGACAGTATGCGATCTCGGTAATAGTACATAATGGGGATAAGTTCGTTTTGGATTTAAGGTTTTAGGGTGTTTTGGGACTTAGGTATTTTGAGGTTAGGCTATATTGAATTTATGTTTATATGACAATATGTGTTTCTGACATTAGTTTATACTGTGTAATAGGGTAATTTGAGTTTAGGTTCAAATGCACCGGAAACTTTTACAGCATATAGTGGTTTAATACGTAATAGGCTAAAGTTTGTATATTAGTATTTGATAAATAGGTTTATTTAGCTATTTCTACTATTATACAGCTAAATGCTGTCCCAGACACTCTTTTTCAAATTACAGCCATCTGTGATGTTTTAAGCTTATATTATCTTTAATTCCTTCGTCATCTTAGGGTATTCGTTTGTAACTATTAATTACAAAATTTGACATGAAGTTTCCTCTTTGACACTAGCATTTTTTTGCCTGCCAGTGTCTGTATTTAATGAACATCAACTTGCAGTGAAGTTTGAAGATAGAAATCGATACATAGAATACTCTTTATTGCACACCTCAATAAAAGAAACACATAGCAAGGACAAAAACAATCGATTAAAGATAGAGACAAACAACGTGCGCCTTATCGCTAAAAAGCGATATCTTCCAGACAACCTACCATCCGAAATATATGTGACGTTTTCAGGCAGAAAGGAACCAACCTCAAAATCAGTTGTCGACAAGGTCGATTTCTATTTCGATCTTTATACCAGTAGTGCCTAATTTCGAAGCAACAAATGTATCTAATTGCTTAAAAATCGGCACATTTATAATTGCAAATCACTAACAAAGAATATAAAGTATTTTGAATATTAAACTGTGCTGATTTTGAGTCCCTATCAAGCGAAAGATCATATAATAGAATTACGAGATTAACAAGTGATCTAGTTTAGAATGTTGAACATAGGGAGGGACTTTAAGGCACGAGATGTTTAAAACTTTGGCCTCGTGAGGCACAGACAACTTTTCACTTTAGCAGAGAGAAGATTAGAGGGGAAAAATACAATATGAACAAAAGTACTAAATTTAGAAATAAAAATGAGTTTAGATTTGGAATGTTTTCCCTCTGTCCCTACCAGAAAAGCATCCGGTAGAGATGTAAGGAATACTTTCCATCTATACCTACCAAAAAACAATCAGGTAGAGATATAAGGAATACTTTCCATTTATCCCTACTAGAAAAGCATCAGGTAGAGATGTTAGGAAAAGTTTCCATCTATCACTACCAAATAACAAGCTTGTAGGGATCAATGGGAAAAATTTCATATATCTCTACTGGGGGGCAAAATAATAGAGATACGTGAAAATAAATCCACCTACTGCCACCGGGGGGGAAAACAGTAGGTATACATGTAATAAAATCCAATTATCCCCACTAGGGGTGACATGGTAGGGATATGCGGAAAATAATCCATTTAACACGAATTAGTAGGTCTAGGTGGAAAAATATCCCTACCAGTAGAAATAAATGGAAGAATATTCCATATGTCCCCACTGGGTCCCCACGCCTTCCGGTACGTGGTCGCCACTCGAGAACCTTTCGGCCCCAACGGCCATCGGCTCTACATGCCATGTGCCCTGCCTAATGCCACTTGAGTTCAGCGATTCGGTTACATCGATTACTTTTGTTCTGCTACGGATGGCCTCATTTCTAATCCGATCACGCAGAGAAACCCTCTCCATTGCTCTCTGAGTGACGTTGAGCCTTCTTATGAGGCCCATGGTGAGCGACCACGCAAAGCGCAACATAAACGGTATTAATATTAGAAACCCTTACCGGGCGGTGCGTGATGCTGCTGATGCAGCACGGGCTGCGCGGCCTGGTACACGTCGCGGTGCCGCAAGTGGTAGTCGTAGTTCTCCTCCGGCGGCGCCTCGGCGCTCGCGCTGCCCAGCGACCGACTGCGCAACAAGGATTATACATATACAGTTTATACCGTTCGCGTTAGGCTCTCAGGTATCAATAAAATAATATTTACCCGTGTCATCACACCATATTTAGCAAAGATTCGCGCATTTGCTCCTCAAAAGTACATCTGCGAAACCGATCACTTATTTTGGTGGCCAGCGGGTATATACCTTGATTTATCAAGATCAGCAAAAGTGTTCACGTACATGACGGCTGTGATACGCGGGCAGCCCACGTGGGCTGCTACAAAAACCGATCAAAATGTCGCCTGGACCGCTGGTAAAGTCTATTCGTGTCCCGCCAGCCTACGCTACAGCCTACGTGGGTTGCCGATAATCAACGTCCAAAAAAAACCGGTCAAGTGCGAGTCGGTCTCGAGAACCGAGGGTTCCGTATACAGATGTGTACCGGTTCCAACCTAAATTAAATCAGGAAAATCTCAACAACATAGTGTGGAAATTGGGCGCCATGGGTACAGCGCCATCTATAGGCGACTTTTGTTACAAATTTGAGCGACTGAATAACTTTGTACGTATGGTAGTTTTTCAAGGATAATTCTTTATCACGTAAACCGAATTAAATTTTTTTTTTCTTTATTTGAAACAAGGTACTTTCAGCATAATCTCGTAAGAATTTATAAAACAAAAATACATGCAAAGGTGATTAAATTACAAACTTAGTATAGAAATGTTTTTTGACAAAAAAAGAAAGAAAAACCAGATAGAACAGTTATATTTTTCCTGTAAAACATACATTGATATCAATGTTATGTAATAATTTTGTATTTTTTTCCTTTGTAAACTTCGGAGATAAGGGGGGAACGGTATTTTTTTTTTACATTTTCCCTCATAAAACAAAAACGACTCACCGTAAAAAAAAATTGTCCAAGAATGTGCAACCCAAGCCCTTTCATATGATACCCCACTCGAATCAACTAAACGTTCAAATTTTGAACCACCTATTCATTTTTCACAATAAAAAAAAAATATTTAAAAAAGTCATGTTCTATGTATGCAGGTAAGCCGTCTTTATAACTATTCCAAATTTCAAATCGATAGCATAAGTAGTTCTTGAGATATTTAGCGATGTGACAGACAGAGAGACAAAGTGAAACCATAAGGGTTCCTATTTACCATTTTGGTACGGAACCCTAAAAACGTAGGTGGTTTGCTGCTTTTGTGCGCGTGCGTTGCGCCGTGGCCCGCTACTGCAGATATTTAGTTGAGTTCTTTAGCGCTGAGGTTAAATCTGTTGATGAAAACCATTAAATTAAAGAGAATAGGGTACTCACTTTGCTAGCGTGTTTGTGCAAACGATATATTCAACGTCATCGTTGTAGGGGTTCAAAAAGGCGAAAGCGGACGTTCTCAGCCAAATCCAATCCCTGGATTTGGTACGAAACCGGTACATCAGGGATATGATCTGACCTTTCAATTTTAATACTGAAATAAAAGCAACAATTATTATTATTATTATTTTTAAATTGAATTAGGACACAAACGGTCAGGTAAAGAAGAACTATCTTATGATATGAGATATAGGTACTAACAAATCTGTAGGAAATTGTTTATGAAATAATAATATTTGCAAAAATATCAAAACAGGGTGGATAAATACGCATGCCTACTACTGACCTTGATCAAAGTTGTCCCTCATGTGCTGCTGGTCCTCGGGGTGGTAGAACTCGTAGCAGAGCTTGCCCAGCAGGTCGGCGGGCGCGTAGCCCAGCACCTGCGAGGCGCGCTGGTCCGCGAACGTGAAGCGCCCGTCCACCGCGTGCCGCGACACGAACTCCACGCCGCCCGAGCACAGGCTGCCCTCGGCCGCGTTCGGCGTCGACGTCACCTGCAGCAAACATACCCTCGTTCTACTGCTACGTCCTATTGCATTCTACCTTAATATTGCATGTCATCCACGACGACGCGCCCCTCCACAGCGTATCTCATTAGGAATATAACATATCACTATGTTCATATTATCACATTAAAAAGTAAATTAGACAAATTAATTACAATCATAAAAATATATCGGACTATAAAGATTCGCAAAAATTTAGTTCTTAGGGTTCCGTACTCAAAGGGTAAGACCCTATTACTAAGACTCCGCTGTCCGTCCGTCAACTCATTTATGGCGGCATCTCTCACATCTGGCAAGTATTATGACTGTTCAGATTCGGCTGTCATCTCACAGGCAGTCAGGCTTAAATCATAATTGTCAGACGTATCTTCATCACTACTTGTAGCTGATCTACAGAACTTCTTTCGTTTGTTAACTCAACCGGAACGAATTCCTTTTCACGGTACATTCTAGGAAGACAGTATCTCGACTTTTCTCGGCAATTGGGCAAGTTAAGTTTTTGAACAGGTGCAATAGTACATTTTGATACAAGTGCGGAAGGTTTGTCATTCAGGTCAAGACTCGGGACGAGTGAAAATGACACTTCCGCACGTACCAAACGACGTTTTTTAATACAGTTGCGAAAAAATATCAAGGAATCGAAACTAAATAAAACAGTAAGAGACAAAAAATGTGTCATTGTGGGCTTTGCACGTACCTGGTCTACATCTGGCATAGTTTACATACATACCTACAATTTATTTAATAATCGTATAAATCGCACATATCACAAAAATATTATTAAAACAATACGTCATTACAAAATTAATTCATAAATTATGAATGAAAGAGGGGGGAATTAGTCCGTTTAATGCCATGATGCTGATAGCATTCAGCCAAAAATTTAAATTATCACAGACAATTTCTGCCGATACTTAGCTCGTTGCTGCGGACTTCATGCGCCCAGCTGCACTGTGGTTAACGCATGTAAACAGTAACAGCATGAACAGTGTCTGTTCATCTGTTAATCACGGATGCCTTAAACTTAAATGTATATACGTAGTTAAGTAAGATTTTAAAATGAAGCATAAATTGTTATTGTAAAGTGTAATTGTGTACTTGTTGTATTGTGTCTTTAGTAACATGAAATAAATTATTATTATTATTGTATTTCTTTTCCATATCTCGGGACAATGGGGTCCCGGACCTTTGGAAGGTATGCGAGGGGCCGAAGCCAACAGTGCAGAGGCCCCTTTAAGACAAAAATAATCTAAAAGCAAGGGATACACATAACGGATACCATCTCCGAACGCACAACATGATACATCCGGAGATGGTCCCCGCCAGGTGCAAAGACTATTGGAGTGCAGCTCTTTGAATGCGACGGGAACTAAGGTCATTGGGCTATTGAGTTGAATGTTGGATGGACTGGATAATGGGTTATGGGAGGAGACTAGCGGACACCTCCCGTGACAATTAGTCTCGGAATTGTAAAAAGGCAGGCGGTGACTTGCGTTCTCGCTGAGTGGGCCCCACAAAACAGTCGCACATAGGCAACATCCCTTTGAGCGGCTGTAAGGTTGTCGAGAGGTGAGTCTGCGGTAGCCAGATCCAGGTAATCTGTTCAGCAGGCCGCCGGCGTTATGACATTTTACACTTCCAACCTGGAGCATAGGTTCCACTCTTGCGAATCCACTCTGGCCAGCCGATTAAGGCAAGCACAGAGGCGAGGGCCGGATACACGGGTCCTCTGGAATAGGGGTACGCGGTGTCGCCGCTCACCGTCAGCTCGCCACAAGCTTTATGGAGCTGTGTGGGAAAAACGTCGATGCGATACTTAAAAGAATTGTTACTGGAGATGAAACCTGGACATTTTAATTTGGCATGAGTATATGTATACTATCAATGACGCCGACAAAACGGTAGAATAAAATCATAAAAAAAAATTTTTTTAGGGTACCTCCCCTACATGTTATGTGGTGATGCATTTTTTTTTTCTTCCAAACCCCATCGTGTGGGGTATTGTTGGATAGCTCTTTCAAAAATATTATAAGGTTTCTAAACGCATTTGTTGATTCAAAAATCGGTTGGCGTGATATTAAGCTTTGAAGTGATAATTTGACTGTGACTACACAGTGCGTGGCCCGACACGCACTTGGCCGGTTTTTTGTAAATAGGTCTAATAAGCTCTAGTTTCAATTTATCTGGATATAAAGAGCGTGAGATACATAATTTGATTAGATGCACCGGCACTGGTGCCATATGCTTTGAAATGTGTTTTATATATTTGACCCTTATCTTGTAGTATCCTGGGCTCTTTTTGTTATTGATTTGTTGTGTCGACAGCTAAAGACAAATTAGTTTCCTCACTCAACACAGAACATCTTTGGGACCTGGAGAGCTAGTAATGCAAAACATGTTTGTCAAAAAGTAAATATTTAACCTGTTTTGATTTATATTTGGTATTGGTTTGCAACTGCCGGCCTGAAAAAGTGTTGGCCTAGAAGTAATCATTTGTGCATTTATAAAATAAAACAAAACTATAATTTTTATTTTATTACCCTGCTAATTAAATAAATCTTAAAACAACTTTGTTGACATATCTTAAAGTACTTTAATCTCACGAGCGCGGATGAACCATGGTTATGTGTTGAACTGTACATGCACATTGTCTATGTGTGAGGCAGCGTAGATACATGGTCATGGATTATAACCCATTCCATATCACACGTTCCATGTCAAGCTCACGATGACTTTGGTTTGAATCACCTCCATCTTGGCCGGTGTTTCCTTTGATGAACCACTTGGGAGGCCGAAAAATTTTCACGTGTCTCTGCGTTACATTTTTTGTAAGTAATATACTTCATGTCCGCTTGAGTGCTTTCGAGGTATGAATCCATTATATCGCAGGCCAAAATTACACGTAAGGGTCACCGTAAAAGCCCGAAAACGGTATCCAAGAAGTAAGCAGTGTTAGGCACGTTTTGTTGAAAGTAGGTAGATTAAATCGGTGTCCAAATGTCGTGAAGAAATGCGGAAATATCGAGTCAGAAGTTTGTGCTGAGGTCGTTGAAAACATGCCTTGCCTAAAAACACTCTGATCACGCATATATCGCAAGAACCAGTACCATAATCGTTGGATTTATTTTAATTATTTAAATTTAACTATTTCGTGTTTGACACTTCAGTTGAGCACTAATAGCTTGTCTGCTGTCAAACCGGACAAATGTCATCTCGACCACTTAAAAAATCATTTCTAAAAAATTGTAAGGATAAAAGTGTAAGAGCTGCAGTTTCTCAGTCTTTAAGACGAGGAGGAAAAATATAATTTGCACCTGTTCAAAAAACTACTTACCCAATTTCAGAGCCGGGTTTAATGAACCTGTAACCACTGGTATGTTCACAGTAGCCAATGATTATAATTTTCTCGGCATTGGCATCCCATCTGATTTTGAACCTGACCACATTTCATAAGGGAACCCTTCGAGTATGACAACGCTCGAGTTAGTGATCTGCAGATTATAAAAACTGCCGCGAGCATTGCTTCAGCACAGTATAGCTTCGGAAGTTGGGCGTTGAGGAGCATGCACTATGCTGTCTCCATCAGCGTGCGGTTCATTCCCTCTGCGAGACCATTATGTTACGGCGTGTAAGGTTTGGTGCACAATACCTGTTTTTTCAAGAAGTCTGAAAAGTCCTTATTTACGTATTATGTGCCATTGTCCGACCTGAGGCACTGAATCTTACAGTAAGTTGATTTTCAGTTTGGTTCTTGAACTTCTATAGCGCATCGGACTTGTTTTCCAAAAAGTAAAAGAAAACTTTCCTTGGGCAACCATCAATCAAAGTAATGAAGTATCTTGCACCTCAGTGACTTAGCTTTCCAAAGGGCCACAGAAGTCTGAATGAACGATTTCTAGCTTTTAGGTAGCTCGGGAGCCTTCCTTGTTAGACGTGTTTGTTTCCCTTCCAAGCAAGTTATGCACACGACAGTCTTTCAACGATATTTCTGTGCCTGTAATCGCTTTTCTCATTTTGTTCAAGTTGGTGAAGTTTATATTCATATTCGTTTAGATGTCCCATCCGCTGATACCACAGACCAGCCCATGCTGTCAACGTGTGATATGTACCTATGCGTAATCCTGATTGGTGTTCAGCCGGTACATATTGTTGATCAGGCTTGCTGTTGCGACAATCGCGTTCTTTTTGTTCAGTATCAAAGGGCATTTGTATTAAATCTCACTTGGCCACCACTCTTAATAATTTGACTCACGGGCTACCGGGGCCCTTAACCTAATACTAATAACAGACGCAGTTTTAAAGGGAAAACTGAATTGAATATTTTGACAAATAATTATTGAGCATAACGTAGTGACACCTGGCCCCTATTTCACCAAGTTGACATATGTATGTATTTGACATATGATGTAGGCTGACAAATCGACAATTTTCATGTGAAAACTGTTTCACCAACTACAATTGTAACGTTTTTTGACAATTGTCGCGCCAGTCAGCTTTGGTGAAATAGAAGCCATGTTATAATGTGAACATGTCAAACTATGTCACACAGTTCAGACATAGTAAAGAGGTGGAGGTAGATAGCGCATATTTAAACTATTTTAACAAGAGATTATTGCCAAACTGACCTGTAATCGTCCGATCGCGACGAGACAACAATGTGACGCGTGCAGCTCGTCTTCCACCGGCCGGTCCATCTGCATGCCTGGAAACAAGTCTAATGTCCCATAGCAAATAATATTATGTTCTTTAATGAGGTAAACAACATAATAATTATAAACATATATTTTTAATAAGTAAATTTCATCGGGGCCCGATTAATGGCAGAAGGCAGACGTATGTAGGATAAGTTCGTTATAACAAGTATTAGTCTCGATTGAGACAAGATAACATTGCACGTCGCCAGAACGCCCTAATCTTTCTAACATTATAAACTCTTCTCAGGTTTTTATTTTGCGACTCCATTAAGGTATGAAGTCTCATTTTAAATTTTTGACTCGTGTGTCCTAAGGGACTTCGGAGGAGGATAAAGGGTATGTAACTTTGTGTCTTGGTGACTTTGTACGTTTGTATGGTACGTAATTTCTAGAAATTTCAACAATTCTATCACAAGGTGACTCAGACACTCGTGATTGACATAGGATATATTTTATCGTCCACCACGTGCATTCTTTCTACGCGGACGGTTCCTGATTTAACAAATAAAATAAGCAAAGTTAATAGTTGCTGAGGCCTTTATGGTCACCATTTGAACTAGGCTAGCTTTGCTGAATCAGTGGAAGAGGGGGCACCACGATCTGGAATTGCTTAGGACATAAAAATGTTTTAATCCGGAACTGTACGCGGACATCAATATAAAATCAACTGTCAACTGATTGTCTATGACAGTGTAGGCGAACCTTTATGCATCAACGTGCCATTTTTTCTAAAGAATGTTTAATGGGGTCATTGACGTGCCATCAAATAATTTTGACTTTCTGATTCACTCCGCAACGTAGGATTACTCGCGTTCGATCGTCATAAAATACTTAACACATTTTTTACACATGTGTTATGATCGGCGACGTGCCCAAAATATTGTGCCGCGTGCCATCAATGGCACGCGTGCCATTGGTTCGCCTACCCTGGTCTATGATGTCACTTAACATCAGAAAAAAATATAAGACTCGTTAATCAAGTCCCAGTTCGATATGACGAACGTCGATGATACGATACCTGTAGGCGGCCAGTTTTTAATGTAACCGGTGCAATGCACGACCGCGTAGTTGTGTCCGTCGTGCGACGGCCCCAGCGAGTTGCGCGCACGCAGCCGCCCCAGGTGCGCACCCTCGGCCGACCCGCCCACGCGCATGCGGCAGATGAAGCCGCGCCGCGACCCCATCACCTGACGCATCGACGCTGAACACAAATACTTGTTATTACTTCACTGCAGCAGGAGGCGTATGTTTTTCGAGTGTTATTTTTTTTTACTTGCCCTTGGTTTTATAGGCCGGGCCCAATAAAGCGATAGGAGTGCGCGGTTGGAGTGGCCTGGGAAAAATCCAGGGGAAACCTCCGAGACGACCACGCGGGCGGTTTAAACACAGAAGTTTTTCGAGTGTATTTATGAATCTTTCTTTGGCGAGCTCTGCAGCTTAACACTCTTAGTCTTACTATCCGAGAGGATTTACTACGAATTTTCTTGTCAGTAGACAAGAAACGGTTTTTGTGGGATCATTGTGTACCACATGGCTTGCTAGTAACGTTAACATGGTGTCCCGCCGGCCGCCCTCGTGGGTTGCTATAGAAGTTATTCAGTTTTAAGACCTGGCGCGCATCTAAATTTCGTTGGTGTCCCCACATGAGTTGCTAGTTGCTAGTAAAGGTCATCCTAAACATGCCTGGCGTTTTTCAAAATATGTGGTCAGCCGGCCGCCCACGTGGGCTGCTTGTAAACCTCAAGAATTTATATTGCTATATTGGTATTTTCGTGGGCGGCCGGCAGACCACGTGGCGCTCAGAGTGTTAAACGTAATAAACTTACATTGATGACCTTCTTTCTTCACAGTTCCAGTTTTCAGATCTAAAATGCGGCCAGTATTTTGTGGTTCTTGAGTGCTTAACTGCTCTCGAACCTTTTCGGTATCTTCTGGATGCACATGGTCATAGAACGAAGAAGAATACCATTCTCCCTAAAAATAAGTGTAAAATACATTCAACAAACTACATATTCGATACAGAGAACAAATACAAAGAAAAATAGCAACCAAAGACGACGAGAATTTGATTCGTGAAATAGAGAAGTACATTCAATAAACTTAAATAGGTACTCACATTGTTTATATATTTTTTAATACAGTTGCTCAAAAAGTGGTACTTTATATAGCTGTATATTTTACTCAAAGTTGGTTTTCTCGCACTAGTGCTTTTTACATTTTTTTTATGTTCTGTTGAGTTTTAGGTTCAATCAGATTACTTATTTGTAGTAGTCCACATGGAAAGGGACCTTGTGGCGGAAATGAGTTATCTACAGAAATAAAATCTAGAATCATAGACCTAACTATTATTTCAAGAATCAACCTCCTAGCTTTTTTATTTATTTTATTATAATTTTTTAAAGTTGATCCATCTATATCTCCAGTTTCAAGAAAATTACAGATAAAGTTCGGAGTTCCAAAAACCTACCTTATAGTGTGAAGTTATGTAGCTGATGGTATATTACATTTGACCATGATGTAATCTAACGGAAAATGACATAATTTGTACATGAGCTTTTCTACTTTGGGAGCTAGTGACGCCCAAACACAACAAGGTGCAAATTATCGACAAAGCATTGAAAATACAATAACTCCCAGATTCTACAATAGTTTTAGCTATTTTCGACTTTCTAGTAATTATATTTATTGGGGAAAATCAAACATACAAATAGAACTAAAATATCTAAGATGCAACAGTTATTATTATTTATTTTCTTCATTTCAATTTTTTTATGAAAAATAGACTCTTTAAACAAAATCCTTACACTTATTCATAATAACGTCATGGAGTTCACATATATCAACATAATTATCAACCTCACAAACATAATTTGCCTTAAATCTAAAAGTTTTAACAATTTTTATTTATGTAGGAACGGTATCATTTTCGCCATACTTCAGAGAAAAGGAACCTTATGGGAGACACTAAACCCAAGTATGTAATTAAAACATGAAATATCAATATTTTAGTGCAATTCTGCCATAATTTTACTTGCAACTAATTTAACAGTGACATTAGAGATCAAATATATATTTCTTAATCGGTTGGATTTCAAATCAATGATGAAAAACTTTAGTAAGAAGGAGAGATTTAATAAAAGGGCCCTTGCGGCGGCCTTTAGTAAAAGTGATCTAAAAAGCCTCTTTTGTTATATTTTTAAGGACTCTTTTCTTTAATATCTCTTTATTTTGTGATGCACTCAAACCAGCGAACTCGTTTTCGTTACTATCAGCGATGGGAACTTCCCATCGCTGATAGTATTCCCATTGGGAAGAGGTTCTACAGCGGGCGTTTGGGACTTCAACATGTGAATAGTGTCAAATATTGTTGAATACCCTTTAGTACGCTGGTTTTCGGGCATAAAATCTAATTCGAATGCCACGATTCTTGCAAAATCTTCAACTTCATTTCGGGGGCAGACAGAGTGCGATTAAAATCTATTTCTGGCAAATCACGTGTATTATAACATAGAACACGGCTACCCCGCAATTCACTTTGAAATTGCCGACAGTCGCAAATCGGTTTTATTATTGTATTCAAGTAATAATAATATTGGTCAACATAAAAATATGAATTTAGAAAGGTATAATATGCAATCTACAAATAGGTATGGTATGGTACAGTCTGTACAAACAGCAAAGTTATTTCCTTTGCATTATTCCTATGCGAAAATGCAAAAGGAATATATTTATCGACTGTACGTAATTACCAAATGTTAATAAGGTCCCAAAAAAAATATTTTATTGTATAATTAAATCATCTCGCCATAAGGTCCCTTTTCTACTAAACTTAACAGGGATTTAAAACCCTTAATTATTGACCTATATCAAAGTGAGTTAATTGAAAAGATACTATTAATAACGGTCTTTTTATTAAAGCATTAAAAGAAAAAAACGATTTTCTGACATATTTCACAAAACTTAGATTATCTCAGAAACTAAACCCCGTCATAAGGTCCCTTTTGATTTGGATCGTCACATTTATTTAATAAAGCATTAGGCATAAAAACTACACTTCTATTAGATTCAGAAATTAAAATTGCTTATTAGACATGTTAAAAAGATTATCAAATATTTATAAATCTAAAGATATTTTCAAAAAGTTGACAGATTGAGTAGACCAGCGACCGGAAATGAGAATTATGCGAGGCCGCCGATAAATTATTATGCAAGATCGCTGTGCCGGATGAATGAACACTTTTTTTTTTGCCAAAAAATAGATTTACTTACATTTAAATAATTAATAAAAGTAAAAAGAATTGTTATTCAATGTTTAAATGTTATTAAATTACCATGCGATATAAAATTTCTTCCAAAATAGTTTTTGATTTGGCTGCATGCTGACAACCATAGCATGGTAAAATAAAAAAAAGTCTATCAATTAAAAGCTAAACCGACCCTTTGATTCCCGCCTCTTCATAATTTCAAGGTTTAATTTTATAGTGACTTGTATTGTTTTAATAACATTTTTGTGATATGTGCGATTTATACGATTGTTAAATAATATGTCTCAGACCAAATGAAAAAATATAGACGGAGCACGTCAAACAACCTAGTAATGCCATCAAACACAAAGCCCAATAAGTAAACACACGATCACTCACACATATACAAACCAAAACCAAGCCCAGAGCTCTTCAGTACGTGACGAGACGTGGTTCCAGTCGAACCTCAGTCTGCACCGCGACATGGGGATTAGCACCATGTATGGTTTCTTTAAGCAGACTGCCAGACGTTATTTTGACAACGCTTCCCATCATAGGAATCCGTTAGTTAGGAAGGCTGTCGACTACGTTCCCATCCCTACTGATTAGGGGCCGCACGGTCCGGTGTCCTAGGCACACACTTACGGACCCGGACGACGTAATCACAGCGTCCATCGAAAGATGGAACGCTGCGCTTACGACGTCCAACTCTGACACGACGCGTAAACTTAGGCATTCCCGCTGACACATATAGTCCCTATTCGTCCCGGTACCGCCGCACACCGGGTAGTTAGTCCGACCCAGGTCGGGCCTAGCTGAGTTTCTTGCTGGACTCCTCTCAGCTAGGATAGGTTTAGTGAACCAGCGACAAAAATCCCAGTAGCTCGATTCCACTAACACCTCAGATTCGGTTGAACCCGCTCAACCAATCTCACTGGAGCGCAAACTCTTAGAGTATTCCAGTGTTCCAAACCACACGCGTGGTCGTGCCGGAGGTTTTCCCCTGGATTTTCCCCAGGCAGTATATTAAAACTAATAAAATCAAGTGGGCTTTAGCAATCTGTTTGTGTTACATTCTAAATGTTTTAAAATGTGTATGTACAAACTGCGAGACTTTTATCTGTTATGGGCTATTCTAAATATACTTACAGTAGGTATGATAAATATTTGAAATAACCATATGGCCGCTTTTATACTTTACCGTGGACGTTCACGATTTACCGTCACGATAAAACAGTGGACTTAAATATATGCAGACGCTTTTATTCTACCGTGGACGGTAACGGCACGCCGCAGGTGACAAATTTATCCGATGCATGTACACACATTAATTATATACCATACACCACCGCGAGTCTGACAAAAAAACCGTCCGTTGACGTGTACAAGTGGCCTAATGGGTATAAATATCTTTGTTAAATTTACTGATGCGCTATATTCTAATCAGATTCCAAATAAATTGATGTATTATGTTTGTTTGAGCGAATCCGCCAATGAGACGGTTGATCTAATGTTACAAAATACCACAATATTTCCCAATATTGGTGGCTTTTTCCTTCTAGTAGCCACACTTACACGCACTCATCTTTACAAAAGTGGCCTCATTTTGTAGTTCGAGATGCTCCGTCTATATTTTTTATTTGGTCTGAGTAACATGTATGTAAACTACGCTAGATATAGTTCAAGTACAGTCGAGTGCAAAAATATGGGTGCTTGCTAGCTACTCAACAATATGTCCCATGGATCTTATTTCGGCGCATCAAGGTTTCGGTACATATGTATGAGAGGATACATTCGATATATATTTTTACACTTAACTGTACGTGCAAAGCCCACAATGGCAAGTTGCTGTTTTATTTTTGATATTTTGTCGCAACTGTATTAAAAAATGTCGTTTGATGCGTGCGGAAGTGTCATTTTCACACGTTCCGAGTATTGTCCTTCGGCTCATGGGTCGGGCCAAGATAACTAGGGAGTCGTGCAAAAGGACAATACCTTCCGCACTTACATCAAAATGTAATATTACAATTATACTAAACCTGGCTGATGCGCTGTTTGAAACATATCAGAAAATAGTTACTAGCGAGTTTATCCCGTTTAGTAAAAAGCAAGTAGTCATATTACTGTGTAAGCTAGTGCTAGAACTTACATACCTGAGAATAGTTTAGTACTGGAGCTATACTATCGCTGACGTAAATGACGCGGCCAGTATCGCAACTGACAACAAATAGAAAACCGTCTGCTGCTTCGAGGATTAAATGCTTGAGTTCTTGGTCAGTCAGAAAAGATGGTTTGTAAGTGCCATCCGTGGAAGTATTGCCTGTGCCTGGAAGTGCAGTAAAATATGTTGAAACCGACCGCAAAACAGACATGGATAAGGGCCGAAATTCAACGTGTTTTCTTATGACAGATCGTGACATGGCGACCTTGTGGCAACTTTCGTCAAATATGACTATACTACTTATATCAGAAAACTGTCAAGTTTCCTATTTAAAATGCATTGAGTTATGGAAATCATTTAGCACATTGTCGACCAGCTGCCATTGAATCAAAATATTCCTATTTTCGGCCCAACTTGATTGTAAACAAACGTAAGTAAGTAGTATGATTTACCTCTCAATGCTTTCATATGAGCTACTGCCATACGCAGTATGGTGAGCTTGTCGGGTTTGCGGGCCAGCGCGGAGCATGTTGGGACCATGTCCGACAACTCTGTTATGTAAGCCGTCATCTTGTTTCTTCGGCGTCGCTCGATTTCACAATGGTTCTCTCGGCTAAAGAAGAGAAATATTAATACATAAACTAGGGGATAAGTATATAGGAGATAAATAGATACTTAAATACATAGAAAACATCTAAGACTCAGGAACAAAGATTCGTGTTCATAACACAACACAAATAAATGCGCTGATCGGGATTCGAACCCGGGACCTCCAGGAGTATCATTCTTATTCATGTATACTCAAAAATATCGAACGATAATATTATTATACAATCACAGTTGAAAATCATCAGAGCGCGTTCGAGATTATTGCCGACGATCAGTGAATAAAGATATTTTTTTAAGGTACTTTTTTTAAAGTTTTTGAGCCTGTTTTAAATAATATCAAAGGCTTATCACAAACGCATACTAGATATAAGTTATGGGAACTTATTTACGCCTCAATATGTCTCTAAGTATTCTTTACGAGCATATTGAGGCGTAAATAAGCATAATTGAACACCCCTCGTAAAGAATACTTATAAGTAATGAGTATGATATATAAACTCTTTAGTGAGAAAATGTAAAAAATATTGGCCAGTATTGCCAATATTATTGACACAGTAAATAAGTGATAGTATTTGTTTTTTTCAAAACGAATACATTTATTTTTTTCTGTTGAAGCGAATTGTCAAAACTGGAGAAGATTTACGTTCAAACGGTAATTAAATTGCTGCGCTTGATGAAATTATGACTTGCAAGTAACATTAGGGGTTCGTGCACCTTCTTATTCTACGATTGCGCGGTGGTAGGCGAAGTTTAAGAGAAGGAGAACTTGCACTAATGACGACCCTGGCTTGGGGCGCATAGTTTCAGCAGTAACCTATCAAGTGATAGCAAAAATTTTGAAATTTACTTTAACGGGTCGCAGTGTTCCTGTTCATTTTATAGCTGAAAAAGTTGATATGGGAGCATCTATCTACAGTATTATACATACATGACCCTTTTGGTATGAAAAGAGTATAAGCGCGCTAGGTGCCCAGAATGCTTACGGATGCGCAAGAATACTATAAATTGCGGATTTCACTCAACTGTTTGGAATTGTTATAACAAGATTCTGACAGATGTTTGCCTAGACTCATAACTAATATGGACGAAATGTGACTTCTCCATTACGATCCAGAAACTAAACAACAGTTCATGACTTGTAAGTGGCCATCATCTGAGAGTCCTGAGAAATGTAAGGGAATTCCATCCTCCGGTAAGGTAGGGCTCTCTTTTCTGGGATAACCAAGGGGCGGTAATGATCTATCTAACACCTTGATCCAGGGACCGGACCCGCTTACCCTAACCCGTTCAAAAACCCGGGTTTTTATAATGCTGATTATTAAAAACCCTTTCATTACGATAAGCTTTTCATTGGCTTACCGGTTAACAAACTAATCCTTACGTTAGAATTAATTCGGGTTTCCGCTTACCCGTATCAAAAACCCAAGAAGCGGTAAGCGTTTGAAGCGCTGATTGGATACGAGCAAGCTATTTTCGATTTTACGTAACCTACGTATGATCTATTATCACAGTGCCCAATGCGAAACCTAGCGGCATGCGCGCGCGCGCGTTCCCCTCGCACGGCGGTATTTGTCAAAGGCTTTGTGATTCGCCGACGTATAATTGCTAATTTAATGGAAATTAGACGTTAAGTTAATAACATAGACTTCATAACAGATTTATGAGCAGCGTCGGGGCGGGCGTTGGGGTGATTTCGGCAAATTGCTGTTTACCTATTTATTCGTCACTTTCTTTTTCTTTATCGCTGACTGTGCGCATCTCTCGTATAAAAACCGGCCAAGTGCGTGTCGGAGCACGCACAATGAAGGGTTCCGTACCAACACCTACTAGTCCACATTTAAAATCACTATCCAATACATTGAATCTAAAAAAGTCGTATCTTCATAGGGAACTCACGGCACTTATGATTTTTTGTTTGGGCAAGACAGTTTTTAAGCGAAGACTCAAAAACCGTTAAATCTATATTCTTTAAACCCAAACTCGTTGAAAATATTTACTTAAAGCACACCACCCCAATATTTTTCAGAATTTTAAACCTTATAGTTTGGAAATTAGAGGGACACTTTCTGACTGACAGCTAATATCTTACCAACAGTTGACTGAAATAGACAAGTTTTTTAGAAACCTCTATATCATTATAAAGGCCTATCCATCGATACCCCACACGCCTACGTGCGTTTACATTTTTTTTTCATCCACCGGTTACATGTATGGAGTGCCCCCTAATTTAATATTTTTTGTAACTTCACATCACTTTTGTGTAGCGGTTCATATAATACACTTTTCTACCAAATTTCATAATTGTAGTGCTTATAGTCTTCCGAGTAAATCGGCTGTGACATACGGACGGACGGGCGAGCAGACATGACGAATATATAAGGGTCCCTTTTTGCCATTTTGGCTGCGGAACCCGAAAAAGTACATTGTTTTAATAAGTGTTCATATTCATTAATTCACGTGAAGTTGATGCTTACAAGAAGTAATATGTAGGTATGCCTCAGTCAAAATGGGACGCTACTCATCATCATCTCCAATAAAAAAGTACATGCCTGCTCTGCAAAAACAAGCTAAAAGTAAGCACTACAGAAACCAATGTACTGTCTATAGTACTTCGATTAAATAGTCACTTTATACGTTACCGTATCTAAATTAGAAGGGTGTGGTCTGCTACACTGCACATGACTGCAAGGGTTTGATGGTGAAATCGGAAGGTGCGAGTGGAACTCTTCAGTGATTACCGGTAACCCCCTGGAGTTTGGGCTCATTTTGAATGTCTCAGTAAGCCCGCTACACTGCACATGACTGCGAGGGTTTGATGGTGGAATCGTCGAGGTGCGAGTGGAACTCTTCAGTGATTACCGGTAACCCCCTCGAGTTTGGGCTCATTTTAAATGTCTCGGTAAGCCCGCTACACTGCACATGACTGCGAGGGTCTGATGGTGGAATCGGAAGGTGCGAGTGGAACTCTTCAGTGATTACCGATAACCCCCTCGAGTTTGGGCTCATTTTAAATGTCTCGGTAAGCCCGCTACACTGCACATGACTGCGAGGGTCTAATGGTGGAATCGGAAGGTGCGAGTGGAACTCTTCAGTGATTACCGGTAACCCCCTCGAGTTTGGGCTCATTTTAAATGTCTCAGTAAGCCCGCTACACTGCACATGACTGCGAGGGTCTGATGGTGGAATCGGAAAGTGTGAGTGGAACTCTTCAGTGATTACCAGTAACCACCTCGAGTTTGGGTTCATTTTAAATGTCTCGGTAAGCCCGCTACATTGCACATAACTGTGAGGGTCTGATGGTGGAATCGGAATGTGCGAGTGGAACTCTTCAGTGATTACCAGTAACCCACTCAAGTTTGGGCTCATTTTAAATGTCTCGGTAAGCCCGGTACACTGTACATGACTGCGAGGGTCTGATGGTGGAATACCGGTATAATACTGGTATTTAAAGGTACCCTTTCGTTTCGGTTCCAGAGAACCAGTTTAGATAAAATACCGGTTCTTTATAAAGGCTCCTACACGTGTATGCGAGGTTGTGCTTTCGTGCGAGTGCGCGCCGCAACGGTGGCACGGCACCGACAAAGAGTGCGGGCGACAAGGAGTGTAAGGCTCACGCGGCGTCGCCGCTTCCCACGCCACACAGCCGAGCCGAGCCGAGCCGGCGGCACGCGAAAAGTGATTAAGTTCCGCGAGTAGCTTAGTCATGATATCCTGTTCATGAGCTGGTGATGGAAGGTAGAACTTCTTAACTGTTAGGAACTGAAAGATATCTTTTTTAAATATTGTAGGTATTTATAGACCCTGTCGGTCTATATTGCATTGCAAGTACTCAGTATAACAAAACAAACAAGCCCAATCTCGACTACCTTAGCACCTTTCGTTAGGCAGTTCCAGTGCCTCTCTTCCGGCTACATCACCAGACCCTCGAAACCAGGTGTAGTGGTAAGTACACAAGACATCAAAACGAACAAGCCCAAACTCGACTACCTTAGCACCTTTCGTTAGGCAGTTCCAGTGCCTCTCTTCTGGTTGCGTCATCAGACCCTCGAAACCAGGTGTAGTGGTAAGTACTCAAGAAAACAAAACGAATAAGCCCAAACTCGACTACCTTAGCACCTTTCGTTAGGCAGTTCCAGTGCCTCTCTTCCGGCTGCATCATCAGACCCTCGACATCAGGTGTAGTTGTAAGTACTCAAGACAACAAAACAAACAAGCTCAATCTCGACTACCTTAGCATTTGCCGTTAGGCAGTTCCAGTGCCTCTCTTCCGGCTGCATCATCAGACCCTCGAAACCAGGAGTAGTGGTAAGTACACAAGACATCAAAACGAACAAGCCCAAACTCGACTACCTTAGCACCTTTCGTTAGGCAGTTCCAGTGCCTCTTCCGGCTGCATCATCAGACCCTCGACATCAGGTGTAGTTGTAAGTACACAAGACAACAAAACAAAGAATCCCAATCTCGACTACCTTAGCATTTTCCGTTAGGCAGTTCCAGTGCCTCTCTTCTGGTTGCGTCATCAGACCCTCGAAACCAGGTGTGGTGGTAAGTACTCAAGAAAACAAAACGAATAAGCCCAAACTCGACTGCCTTAGCACTTTCCGTTAGGCAGTTCCAGTGCCTCTCTTCCGGCTGCATCATCAGACCCTCGACATCAAATGTAGTTGTAAGTACTTAAGACAACAAAACAAACAAGCCCAAACTCGACTACCTTAGCACCTTTCGTCAGGCAGTTCCAGTGCCTCTCTTCCGGCTGCATCATCAGACCCTCGACATCAGGTGTAGTTGTAAGTACTCAAGACAACAAAACAAACAAGCGCAATCTCGACTACCTTAGCATTTGCCGTTAGGCAGTTCCAGTGCCTCTCTTCCGGCTGCATCATCAGACCATCGAAACCAGGTGTAGTGGTAAGTACTCAAGAAAACAAAACGAATAAGCCCAAACTCGACTGCCTTAGCACTTTCCGCTAGGCATTTCCAGTGCTTCTCTTCCGGCTGCATCATCAGACCCTCGAAACCAGGTGTAGTGGTAAGTGCTCAAGACATCAAAACGAATAAGCCCAAACTCGACTTCCTTAGCACTTTTCGATAGGCAGTTCCAGTGCCTCTCTTCCGGCTGCATCATCAGACCCTCGAAACCAGGTGTAGTGGTAAGTACATAAGACACCAAAAAGAACATGCCCCAATCCGACACAATCGGTACGTCATTATTAATTCCAATTAAAAAAATTGGATGAGTATTAGTTGCTACGTCGAAGAAATTAAAAACGTGTCTTGTTTGAACCCGTGCCCGCCCGAACGAAAGCAAAGCCAAATGAAAAGTACAAACATTAAGTACGGCCGGCCACGCACCGCGTGTCACATGAAGCGACGATGGCCTTGGGCCAAGGACAAGGGAGAGGGAATAAGGGTATCCCTAAGCCGAAAGGTAAGCGGTTAGTACACGAAAAACCTAAACCAAATAAGTTGATGTAAGCGGTAACCTCTTGTTACGATTAGGTTAACCCGAATAATACGGGTTATCATTATTATCGGGTAAGCCGATGAACGGGTAACCCGAACGATTGGGTTATCATATGAAAGGGTTACCCTTTCGAACGGGTTAAGCGAATGAACGGGTTTTCCGGTCCCTGCCTTGATCATGGAGCCACTACTCTAGGGATTTTATACACGGAAATAATATAAAAATGCATGACGTTATACGTGACGAACGTCGAGGCAAATTCTCAAAGATTGTTCAGTTTCACCAAGGTAACGCTTCAGCGGATAAGTCTAAGGTTGCGATGAATGCCATTAAAGATGCTCGCTCAAATGATGCTCAATCTATGATGAAGCATCCTCCATGTTCACCAGACCTCCCTTCTAGCGATTTCTATCTATTTCCGAGGCTAAAAGAACACCCCAGAAGATAGAAATTTAAAGATGATGACAAACGTGATAATTTATCACGTTTACCGTTAATCAAAATTTAAATATTTATCCTTGATAAACTAATCTTTACATATCCGAAAACGAAATGAACCACCCAGATATGTTAGAGATGTATAAGGTATCTAAGCATCAAGTTAAAAAAAACCGGCCAAGTGGGTGTCGGGGACTTCTCACATTTGGGCTTCCGCACCAACCGCAAAAATAAGTTGGTTTTAATAGGAAATCATAAGGAAATTTCAAAGAAAAAATCTGATTTATCCAGATTTTAGTATGTGTTGGTAAAATAAACGTATTAAATAATAAACAATACTTATCATCAAATTTCAAGTTCATAGATCAATGAGAAGGTAAAAAGTTCTTCGGATCAAAATTTTATAAAAAAACCGGCCAAGTGCGTGTCGGACCACGCATAATGAAGGGTTCCGTACCAACACCTACTAGTCCACATTTAAAATCACTATCCAATACATTGCATCTAAAAAAGTCGTATCTTCATAGGAAATTCACGGCACTTACGACCTTTTGTTTAGGCAAGACAGTTTTTAAGCGAAAACTCAAAAACCGTAAAACCTATATTGTTCAAACCAAAAATCGTTGAAGATATTTACTAATGCACACCACATCAATTTTTTTCAGAATTTTAAACTTTATAGTTTGCAAATTAGAAGGAGGGGGACACACTTTCTATGACTGACAGGTATCTCACCAACGGTTGCCTTAAATGGACATGTATGGAGTGCCCCCTAATTTAATATTTTTTTGTAATTTCACATCACTTTTATGTAGCGGTTCATAGAATACATCTTCCTACCAAATTTCATAATTGTAGTGCTTATAGTCTCCGAGTAAATCGGCTGTGACATACGGACGGACGGACGGACAGACATGAAGAATCTATAAGGGTTCCGTTTTTGCCGTTTTGGCTAAGGAACCCTAAAAAGCTGATTTTGGTGGCTTCTCATTCCTTTGTTTTCTAATTATTTTTTAAAACAAAAAATACAGTATTTAGCTACTCATCGAGCTCTAAACGATACCCCGTAGAAACTCGTAGTTTAATGATTTTTTTTCGCTCACCTTTTATTATATGGGAGCCCCCTTAAAAAATTGTAAAACTTGTTTTGACAATTTGTGTGGCATTGAGTCAACAAAATGCTTATACTGTGAAAGTTTGGAGACTGTAGCTCCAACCTTTTGGCTGTAAAATCTGTGTGACAGACGACAGACGGACGCGTGAGTGACATCAATAGAGTTTCGTTTGAACCCTAGAAAAGTAATAAGGTACACTAATCATAATAATATTGAGATGTATAGTCTCCAAGCGTCAACGATGGCTTTGATTTCTACAATGCAAAACAACAAAAGGCAGTTGTATTGTACAGTCAACAGCATAAATATATGTACACTCCTAAAATAAAAATATCTGTACGCTGTACTGTCTGTACGCTCTTACGCTTATGTCATTAAAGTCGTGTTCGTTTATTTTGCCACTAGAGTGCGTATAGATATATTCGATGTTGACTGTACCTATTAGCAATACATATAAACATTATCTGAAAGATTAATACGCCAAAGGATCGTAACCAGACATCTAAATTGCTACTGTACTTCATACTCTTGAACACAAGTTAATAAATATACATCATTGTGGGTATTTTAAGGCAAAGGAAAAGCGCAGGTATCGCGTGATAAGACACGTTTCCAATCATACACCGACTTGACAATGACGAGACGGTGGGAAAAATGGAAATTCTTTGTCGACGTTACGTTACCTCATTAATAAAACCATTCGACCAGATAGCATTTAACTCTCTTACAATCTATGGATAGGTCGATGGGGATACCACCTATACGTAGATTGAGATAAGGAAATTATCAACGCAGGCTAGGCTAACGTAGGGGACGTTAGCCTAGCCTGCGTTGATAATTTCCTTTTTACTTTGTGATAGTTTAGTAAGTATACAATACAAATACTCTTTGTTGCACCTCAATTAATTAATTATTATAATCGACATTAAAAATAGTAATCAGCAGTTATACTAGTCCACTTACACATTCAACTGATCTAAGAATAGTTGAGTTAAAATAAGAAGATCTATAAATAAACAATACGACTAATAAATCTCGCGCAGGTAAAGTAGTCCCAGAATTGATATAATCTTTTGAGTATGGTGACAATAGATGCCGTTTCCGACGGTGCACATTGATATATAAGTTTTTTTGCTTACGACTTTTATGATTTCCTTCGTGAATTCGTAATGTTTGAAGCCGTCGTATCCTACCCATAATAATGAAGTAGAGAGCTGAACTACGCCCGTGTGTTGTGTTGCAATTGTAACATCTGTAGCGTAATATACATATAAAGTATAAAATAAAACTATTTTAGGATCTATAACTCCAGAGCTACGAGTATATATCACAGAGCATGCGTCAGCATAATAGTTGTAAGGAGTTTAGGTATGCAGTAAACAGAGTGCTAACCTATACTTTCGCTTTATAATATAGTAATATGATGTGACGAATGTATACAACATTCCCCGCCATCGTCAGGTGCGAATCAAAACATAATATTCGAAATACAATTAGGTACTTTAAATTGCCAACGCATCACCATGAACTGATTTATTTAGGTACAGATTTAGAATTGAATCATAAACGTTCTCTAATTGTGAAACATAATATAATAATGTTCTCGTATTGTGACAAGTTTGAATAGCACTTTCTTGCCACGGATGTCGAAGGAATCGACTAATGGGAACATATCAGTGAAATTCACATTTTATGCATCTTTAAAAGGTTGAATGCTGTGAAATTAAATTTCATGACGAACTACGAATGACCACCCGCCGACCTCAGACTAGAACCCTCTGACGAAGGCTTTCGTCGCCGACAGAAATGCCATTATATTCAGTTAAAGAGTATCTTGAACTTGACATGTAAATATTTACTATTCCTAAATTGTGAACCTATTTAATTTGTTTTTATTCGAATTTGAAATGGATATTAATTATTAAGTAAATGACGATTCCTAGTGGGAGATACCTATATTTAAATTAGATTTTCTTTTAGATTATTGTTTATTTTGTTGATATTGTGTTATTTTCATTGTTTTGGCGATTATGTCAACTATTCTTATAACTTTGACATGTATGACAATTTATAATGTATTTTTATCATGAAATAAAGAATCTAATCTAATCATGTGCTCTTCATTATTTCAGACCTACTCCTTTTGGCAATACCGGAGTCAGTATATCGATTATGTAATTGATGTAGTCATGAATATATTTTGTCCTCATTAAAGTGAAGTTTGATTTACGAACTAAAAATAAATACAAATATTTTATTTTCTATCTACATTTATATCTACAGGTTAATGTTATCATAGTTTTATTTGGAAAATCGCAATAAAGTTTAACTTGCTTAATTACCATACAATTTCTATATTATTTTCATACATATAAATATTTAGGCCATATACCATAATAACTATTTAATTAATAATTATTTATAATTTTAACATACAAGTAACTAGTGTCATGAATATTTGTCCAAATACTTCAAATGGAATGTTATTTGATCTTACCTTGCAAACCTCTCTTTGTCTTGAATATTGTCCTCCTCCATCCTTGTGTACTTGCCGCCACTTGCGTCGTCTTCATCGGATCTGTCAATAAGATACCAATTACCATTTATTAGGTTAGGTATTTGAAGGTCACTGTGAATGTGAGTATTTTTTTAAGTTCTTTTCACATATCAAAAATATTCACTTTCCTCTGGTATCACCATTTATTGCACATCAATAATAAATGCTAGTTTCAACCCAGTAAGATTTTATATAATTAAGTCAAAAATTAAACAGATCCTGCAATCACAACCTGACTACAAGGGTACTACAACACCAATTATTCCATTTTTATAGGTGAGCCTATGTGGATCCTATTTAGCCTTTTAACAAAACAAACAGTAACTTTTTAAAAGAATAACTCTGAAGACATCATAATGGGTTTATAATAAATAGATGGAAGTATAGTTGTCTGGAACAGATCATTCTTTAATGATAAGACTGCTACTAGCACAATGAATAAAAGGTAGGTACTTAATTCTCACAGGTCCATTATCCCTGATACTAAGAAATAAGATCGAATATACCCATCAAGTCCATTTTTTATGTGTACGGGCATCATATCATCTTACAAGTTAGTTCATATTCTTTTGAAAGTGTAACTGGACTTGAGAAGCCATAAATAGATTTAGGGGCAACATTTATTCTTTCCTTTTGCCTCCTGGCAAAAAAAACAAACAATATAATTGTTCGGCTATTGGCCCAGGACTTGTATATAATACACTATACGAGTGAAAGGGATGGCACAATATGAAGTTCGAATTTCGAAGTTCATAGTAACCCCTCAGAGATCTCCAGGCCCGGAAGATAAAGGCTTGTACTCTAATAGACTTTATGGCTAGTTTATATCAAGACAGTAATCAATAATATTTTAAAAGTATTTTATTAAATTCAATGTTGATGGCCTACAAACAGTCTGCCTGATGACTAGACCCAAACAAGAAATTATAACCTGGGAATCTAATAAATAATTATTGTTATAATATTGTAGGTGCCATTGTTTTTTAGCAGATTCTAACTTGGTTTTGCAAAGTATATTTAGAATCGGATATTACTTATAATCAAACTGCAAGATTGCATAGAATTAAATAAGTCAAGAGTGACACACATTTCTAATTAAGTAAGACTCACCCAATACTGCCAGCACGGCGCTTTTGTATATCCTTTGCTGGGTCAGCCCCTACAACAAGCACTATCTTGCTTATTTATTGTACAATATCTTTAAATTGACTACATGACCATTACAAATATTTTTGAAAAATTATTCGTTTATAGTAAATTTAATAAATTGTATTGCATATTACAAAATTAGGTCATGTCAATAGTACATACTACTAATACCAACAAAGTATTTTTCATTAGGCCACTAGTACTAGACCAAATACTATCAACTCAAGTTACTAATACATAGTTTTTCTACGGAATGTAATATTATAAATTAAACACCTTCCTTCTCCACTTAGAAAGCACACGTTGGAATTATTCTCTTGTTATGAATACTACTAGACCTTAGTCAGCAACAATGAGTAATAACAAATCATGCCACTCGAGTTATCGCCAACTGTGACATGATCAAAAAGGATAGTAAACAGATATAAATACGAGCTTCAGAGTTAAAAGAAGTTGATGTTTTTTTATGGCTTTTTACGTTGCTAACTCGAGACAAATTCAGTATGGTCGATAACTTATAACGGATGCTGAAACCACTTGAGAATACTAACAGGAATTCTTTACATATACAATGGCAAACTAGTGATCTGAGCGAATATAAATGATGGAGACCAAATTCATTTTCACACAACGAAATAAGAACACCAACCGGGGATAGTGGGAGCCACGGCAGACATCGGTCAATAAACTCATTAGTCCACGATATGTTATCACTTCCTAATAATACAATTTAGTGTAAATAACAACAAAAAAACTACATCAATAAAGTACACACTGCAAACGTATGTTTATTGTAAACTCCTCAACATAAGCGCCATTTTTATTACTTTTGGCATTTTCTACTAGACGTTCAAATTATTGCCATTGTTAAATATTTTTCTACCAAGGTTACCTTATCCCAGTGAAGAATGGAAAAATATGGCATATAATGCTGAAATAAAATACAGCTACGAAAACTTGTAGTTTCAACTATTATTTCAAATAATATAAGTTGATAATAAAAAAACTTTAAAAAAATGCAATGCATGGATAAATATAAATGTACTACTTTACAGCTTATTTCACTCTAGCAACATACAATAGAGTTGCCATATTTTGCTTGGTATTACCATCCAAAGAAACATAATAACGCGGGAAGTTTTAATAACGAAAGTCCACCAGCAAAGTCTATAACACTTCATTTATTCAATTAAGTATTTATAATTTTGCTTTACAATAGGTTTAATAAAAATAATGAACACGTAATTCTTAAAAAATACAAGCATATCTAAGTACTTATATACTTTTTGTATCATAATTAATCTGGACTGGCCAACAAAAATATTCAATCAATTAATTCTGAAAAAATGTACTATTTCAAAAAGATTGTTGTCAAAATTAATATCGTTTAGCAAATATAATATTTTAAATTATGATTTTACATGTGACGAAATAAATGTGTGATGAATAAAATATCATGGAGAAACAGCTAGACGTGTTATCTGATACTGGCACTATTTGCAATATTGGCTCCACATCTGACGCTATACCAGATAACAGTCAGGCTAAAATAGATACTCTTTCGAAAAAAGCTGTGCACCTAAGGTTAATATATAGATTTCATACATTTTAAGCATTATAGTTATATTATTAAGCATTATGCAGACGCTCAAATAATATATTTAACAGTAATTAATGCACTAATGTGCTCCGTGCACTTGATTATCTTAAATACAAGATTTGAACCAACGCATAAATCTAGTAGGTACCATTTAAGCAACGGGACTTTTTCGGAACAACTTTTGGCACATTGTTTATTTAATTACAGATATATACTTGAAAAGGATTTCAAAGCCTGCGACATAAAATGGAGCCTATTTGTCGCAGCGGCCTTTAGTTTTAGATACGAAAGCTGTCTCAGACCGTTTCCTCCGGCTTTCTTGAAAAATGGGGTGAAGGACATGGATGAACTGGTAGTTCTTGCAGTATTCGGTTATGTTTAGCTTAGCTCGGTCAATATAGTGTTAAACAGACGTCTTACGTGAGATGTAAAGATATATTTATTTATACAGCTTCCTTGTTTTTCAGTTGCGCGTTATAAGCGATGTCCCAGCATTGGATCTTGTGATTCAACAACTAATAGATCTAGAAGATTTGACGAAAGTTAGTGATATAATACATCTACTGTTTTACGTTCTTGTGCGACTAAAGGAACCGGCTCTGAAAACCGTACCACAAGAACAAGTGAGTTAAATATTTCTTCTCTTTCTTCATAGAACCCTCATATATTCAAGTCACGAGTCCTACCCCACATGGAAGATACTGCTTTACTATAGAGCATGACGGGCGTAAGTAACTGTGGATACCAGAGGGCCTACTCCGAACTCGAAATCCGAACTTTTCGAAGTTCAGAGTAGGCCCTCAGACCTAAGGGGCTACCGCGAACTGAAAACGAACGAAGTTCGAATATCTCCCTCTCTGCCGCACGAATTAGCAAGTGCTTTCAACTCATGAAGCGTTATGGCTGATTGTGGCTCACTGTTGATAAGCAGCGCGGCGCATGTGACCACACGGTAAGAAAAATGTCTGACAATCTGGATCGTGACACGATCTTTTTCACTGTCGACGACACAGATACTTACGATGCCTTATAAATTTTAAAATATTTTGATTGGAAATTATGACAAAAGTATTGATAATACCAATAAAGTGATTAAAGGCTACGATAATTGAATTAGTTTTAGATAGTAAGTAACATAGCCATTTTTGATTTTATTGTGTATAGTAGAATTTAAGCGGAAAAAACAAGTACCTATTTAGCTTGAAAATGGTCGATTTGGAGTGATGTTTGAAATGATATTTCTTAATGAAAAGTACAATACAAATAGTTTATTTTGCAAGAAAAAGAGTTGTCATGATCTTAATACAAAACATTCAGTATCTCCTTAATCAGCCATTACAAATGGCATGCAAAATATTAACAGTTTATGCGACTAGGTATTCAATTAGGTACATAAATTACATCTTAAGTTTAGTTGTCATGCACTCTTCTTAAGTTTATTTCATTATATTATTCCATTGCATAAAATTATTATATATAATTGTTAGTCAGGTTCAGGTTCATCTTAAGTCAAGTTAATACATTTAATTATTGTTGTCTATCAAAAAAATCGTTTAATTTATAAAATCTATGTTCAAGGAGCCATTTATACAGGATCTTATTAAATTTACAATTTGGGCTTTCTTTGATTTGTTGAGGTAAGTAATCTGTTATGGGTGTTCACGCACATTACACTTAACAGTTTTTTCGAAATCTTGCAGTTTTTTGCTGTTTGTCTACAACAAGACGATCACAATTTCTCGTATTGCGTAGAAATATATCTCTTGCGTTTTGAAACAGATTACTGTACTTCCTAAAAAATTTAGAGACTTCATAAATGTACAAACTCGGGAATGGTAGTACGCCTAATTTAAGAAACAAGGGTTTACAGGATTCTAATGGGTCAACCCCACAAATGGCACCTTATGACATAAACTTTAAATCTACAAAAAATACATTTAAAGTTTATGTCATAAGGTCGCAATAGTCCTGTTCTAGATAGTAACACTGAGAATGTGTCAAGATACGTGTCAATTCAAACAGAAAATGGCCTAAATAGATAAGCTTTTTTAACTGATAAGGACTTACGTCCGCATACCGTCGATAGGCTGAATATGTCCAAGGTCGTGTCACATACACTATTAACCGATGTACCATATTGTCATACCTGGCGCAGTATATTATTATTGGATCATGTGTGCACAGTATGGCACAGAGTAAAACCATTAACCAGTCTTAAACTGAACGCCCCTCCTTCAGATATAGATACCATAGCTGGGCACCTAGGCTAGGTCTTCATTTCCTATCTTCACCTGCAACTGAAAAATACCAGAGTTCTATATGATAAGCTAGTTATCGATATGTTAGGGCCAATACTAGTATGTATAGTATACGAATAAAACTAAATTGCAAATCCGAACTTCGTATCGTACCGTCCCTTTCACAAAGGGACGGCACGATACGAAGTTCAGAGTAGGCCCTCAGCTCACTAGGCACTTGCTAATTCGTAATTGCTTGTAGTTGCTTGGTAATTCGTGCGACAGAGAGGGAGATATTCGAACTTCGTTCGTTTTTGGTTCGCGGTATCAATATGAAATGTTTGGCAGCGAAATAGTTTCATTTTATGAGCGTTTTTTCGCTATTGAGGGGCTACCGCAAATCACAATCGAAGTTTTCACTCTCTGTCGCACTTACTTACAGATTTGAAAGTGCGATAGAGTGGGAAAACTTCAAATGCCGTTCGCGGTAGCAGCCTTGACTGTGAATGGTTTTGGGCATGTTTTATTAATTATCATTTAATTTTCAACACTTGACTCTAATTGAATTAGGTGAACCGCAACTGTGACACTGGCAAGTGACAACCTATCCAAAGAGAATATAACCACTACGTTCTGAGAGACGGGACTTCGAACTAGGTTTTGGATGACAGTGACATTGTCATTGCATGACATTGACGTAGTTTGGCTAAATATTCTGTACCACAATAAAATAAAAAAAGGAAATAGGTAATGCCAACATAATAGCGCGATAGGGGTGTAACTTTGATGTAGTACGGTTAACGATATCGATATCGATAAATGATGACTAGTGACGTCGTGGATTCCATTTTTATAAAAATCACAGTTAGAGGGCGTCCATTATTTACGTGAGATGTTTTTGGCGGGAGGGGATCGAATTTTGCCAAAAACACCTCACATAAATAATGGATGCTCCTTTATTAACAATTGGGGTTTGAATCCATTCTCAACTGGTTAGGTTATGACGACTACTCTACGACGTCCATGCGCTTATTCCGCAGTGGGTAGGGCTAGAAATAAATAAAATAAAAAAAGTATAAAGTTGTGTTGCTTTAAATATATTAACCATCTCTTTAGACGACTTTTCTTTAGGTTAAAATCTTTGGGTTGAAAGTGTTCATCACAAACAAATTTTAATTCGTTCAACTTCTCAATCGGAACGTAGGCTAGGTCTTCATTGCCTATCTTCACCCACTGTCTGCAACTGAAAAATACCAGAATTCTATATGATAAGCTAGTTATCGATATGTTACGGCCAACACTAGTATGTATAGTATACGAATAAAACTAAATTGCAAATAACGCTTCTCATTTTGCTTACATGTAACTTGCTGTGGTACATATTAATAGATAATCTCCAATTAATTGCTTACCGGTCGTGATCTAAAGGAAATCTTGCCATTAATTTCCTTTTCTCGTCATCTTTTCGACCGGCACGAAAACCACAAATAACACATACCCTATAGGCTGAAATAGTTCGTGGCATGTTGAATAACACACTGCCTTCTTACTACATGCTTTTTCACTTTAAATTAAGGTTTCTAACATTTATAAATACCAAAATAACAAACTACAAACCACACTACGAACTGATCAACAAATAAACAATATGGCGATCACTCAAGTTGAAAGGAAGTTACCAGAGGTGACATTGACATGTGACTGAGATGGATTATCTGAGGGAGCGAGATGGCAGTATCCGCCATTATTTTTTGGCCAAATTCCATACAAAAGTGACATTTTGTAAATTTTGTTCCTAGTTGCGCGAGCCAGAGGGGCTACCGCGACAGCAAACGAAGTTTTCCCTCTCTGTCTCACTTATATGCAAACTTGCAAGTGCGACAGAGAGAAAAAACTTCGTTTGCTGTTCGCGGTAGCGCCACTGAACCTATCTTTATAATTATTGCCAGTGTAAGAAAAATTAGTTCCAATGAAATTCCGCAACCTGGCGCGTGGTCATATATTTCTGGTCGGGCATTAACTTCGTGAAACGTTTAAGCGTTGCATTTCGGGCCATTTAACGGAAGTTAACTTTAATCGTTAACTCCTGACGCTCACTTGCATCGTCTGTCTTACTCAGCGCCTATAGCTCGCGTCTACGCCGCCCCGATCGAACGGACTTGTCAGAGGGCCTACTCCGAACTTCGTATCGTGCCGTTCCTTTCACTCATATAGTGTATAACACGAGAGTGAAAGGGACGGCACGATACGAAGTTCGGATTTCGAAGTTCGGAGTAGGCCCTCTGAACCTGTTTTACTTCCTTTGATAAAATAGGTACTTAGTTAAGCGTTAGTTAGCGGAAGTTAATGATTCCGTTAACAATTTTGCAAGTTAACTTAAAAGTGAATCCGATACATGGTTTATTAATTATTATACGATGGTTTACTTCGTTAATTAACGATTAACGGACGAATGACGAGTTAATAATGCCAAGCTCTGATAGATACCATGTGTAAGGTGCTAGGAGAGTTATTGCCATTTAAAAATCGTTAATCGTTATTTTAGAAGTGGGTGGATCGTGGTTATATTTTAATTTGCGACAGCAAAACGGGCTTGAAAAGCCGACTATATTTACCGATGTCGTTGTCCCTTACACTCAAAATTTAACTAAGCCTAAGAAGTTTAATGAAGTTGCATTACTGTCTTGCAGCATGCTCAGATCTTACAGTGCGTGCAGTCTACGCTGGCCGCGCCGGCACCTCAATACATCTTCCAAGTGTCGAGCACTGCTAAATCCAATGCGGAGCAAAAATGGAAAGATTTGGCGAAAAACCATAACATCTTTTATGCCTATCATGGAAGCCACTTAGAAAACTTTTACTCGATGCTTAGTTTTAGTGTACAACAGCATTTGAATAAGGTACCTAATCAAATTCTATTGGCGTCAGTTATACTGTGATTATTATCACGCGATGCACTCATATCACGTGTGTATTCATGAATATTGAAACAAAATCCATGCTATTTTGAATACCACGATAAAATTGATACCCCAGTATTGTGAGTAATACTCACCATGTAACTGATGCCATCTCAATCGAAAGGTATTGGTATTTAAAGGACGGGCCACACCGCTGTTGCTCAAAATACGCCAACGCAACATAAACGCAGTGACGAGACTCGGTGCGGTACGTCATCGTATTTTGAGCAGCGATGTGGCCCATCATTGTCAAGAGAAACGAGATCCATGCAATGCGCAATATGAATTAGGTACTTACTTAGGTTTTTAATTTAAATTACACTGTTGAACATTAAGTCCTGCACGTTTCACTTAAATGGTAACTCTCTCTATCATCTCACTTTACACTATCGGTCGGCAATACGCATCCCGCAAACGGCGGGCCGACAATGTGGTGTCGTGGTACCTTTTGTCTGATAGTCACAAATTCCAATTTTGTTGGGTACTATGTGGCCCTTGGCTGCTAAAAGGTTGCCGACCCCTGTTTTACACTGTTTACATACCTAGTCTAAGAAAACAAGGTCTGACAATCCGGATCGTGACACCACAATACGTCACTGTCGACGACACACTCACTCTTGCCTCCGCATATCCTGGCGCAGTATATTATTGTATCACGACTGTTTACATTCTAGCAAAGCACATTACTTGGGAACGGCCTGTACTTGACAAGCGACTTGAGCTCGAGCCTGCCGTACAGCCGCGGCGGCTTCGGCTGGGGCGCCAGCTGCATCGGCGGCCACATCTCCTGCGTCGCGCTGTGCGAGGTCATCGACGCGCCAGAAGGCATCAACTATCAGAAACCTACTACACAAGAAGGTAAACTTCATCCCTAGGTCGTCAACGCACCAAAACTATCAGAAACCCAGCATTAACGACAGTAACTTTTTAATTCCACACAGAAAAAAAACGTTTTTGACTAATTTTCACAAAATCAATATACCTTCCAATATATAAGGCGACGCCAATTTTTTGCTCCATACAGAGACAGCTCCTAACAGTCAAGTTACCCAGCACTCACTTACAAGTCTAATCCCAATAAGTTCTAGTTTCCCCTTGAGTTGGAAGATCAGATGGCAGTCGCTTCTGTAAAAACTAGTGCCTACGCCAAGTTTTGGGATTAAGTAGCAGGCCCCGGGCATCCTTCAGGATGCAATTGTACTGAGACAACGCTAGGAGGATGAAGACAGAAACGCAGCGTGGCGTAGGCCGCGACATATGGATGGGGAAATGATTTGAAACTTCAGAAGTATTTTAGTAATATACTTACTATTGTATCGTTTTAACAGGATATATATTTCGGAGATAGTGCTGCTATTGTACCGTTTTCAACAGGATATTCCGGCGATAGTGCTGGTGCCGGTTATAACAGACAAGCTGGAGAGCCTAGAGCCGCGGCTCACTACATCGTCACTAACAGCGACCTCCTGCGCGTGCGGTACATTTTGGTCTACGCCAAGCAACCAGCTTTCATGAGATTCCCATCGCCGAGCGGTAACAGAAATGGTACGTCTTTCGGGTATCTTTTTGTGTTAAGTGCCAAATGTATCTCCAATTACATGATTATAAAAATATTTCTTATTTTTCAGAAGGTGGACTATGTCAATGGCTTTCGAAACATAAACTCTTTTCTATACTTCTCGGTTACGGATTAATGCTGGCGACTATCGGATTCGCAAATAACCAACCAATGCATCATTATTATGAATTATTATTAGACAAATTGGATTATAGCGGTGCTAAACTTTGACTTAAGTCATTGAATGCTTATAGTTGCTGTTAGATATCTAATCGTAACTAAGTATTATTACGGTATTACACGAACTTCCAAAATTGAAATAAGTATACTTACTTACTAGACTAGACTTCACTAGATTTTGTTACGTTTTGATTATATTTTTATTACATAACGTGTTTATACAACAAAAGCCCCTAGTTTCCTTTTAACAATTAAGTAATTTACATACACACGTTACACAAGTTACATTCAAAAATATTGTCGCAAGCCGAATTGTTCGTGGATTTAGAACAATGATGGTGCGTCGTTACGGTGTCCGTCATGGACTGGAGCGCAATCATTGTACGATCTAATTGTTATTGTGCCAAATGTCCATCGAAAATGTTATGTTACTCATCACATCAGTTCCGTCGTCCTGACTGACAAGTATTCAGGCTGCATAGAACGGTACTCTATAGCGCCATTTCATCATCGAGGATTAGCCCCGAAATATCAACGCGGGGGTTTGAAATTTGAATTCTGCTGAAAATGGACAGTGTATATTTATTTTGGTGCCTGTTTACACTCTCCTGTGTAATTGCTCAAGATCCCACTGTGAATCTACCACAAGGACGGATTGTTGGGGTAAGAATAATCTACATATATAAAAGAAGTCCTGACTGACTCATCAACGCACAGCCGAAACTACTAACACTAGAGAATAGATTTTTACACAATCGCTTACATTTATAACGTAGGCTAGGGATAAGAGAGTCCGACCGAAGTTTCGGTTTCGGTTTCGGCTAGTTTCAGCCGAAGGTTCGGTTTCGGCCAAAAAACTGCCAACCTTTTGGCCGAGCCGAAACTTTTACAACATTGTACTTTCGAATCGCGTTCGTCTAATTTCTGGTGCCTTTGGATAACTTGGCGCGACTCCGCCAGCAGAATAAAATTTATTTTAGTTATTTTATATCTTGTTAAGTACTAAAATTGATTTATTTTAATACCACACGAACTATCCTATGGTCCATTTAGGGATTGCAATCTGGTCCGTCAGATAGGTACGGTAATCTGGCTGCATCCAGTATTTCGATAGGCACCGGATCCGGCAATATTCAGATAGATAGATAACTCCGGTAGGAATGAAAAAGAGCGCTAAAACACATTACGAAATTTGATTTGCTTTTTAAAAAATGTAAATAAACGTTTCCGCGTATTTTCAGAATTTGTGAGCTGACGAGCGATCGTTGCAACGTGACATTCTTAATATTAAATGAATATATAAATAACGTTTAATTCACAAAAAGGCAGCAATAGTAAACTGCATTTCTTCGTCAGGTGGGAACTAATGCAAATCAATAAGACTGTAACTTCCCCCCCTTCCCCCCTCGCCTCTCTAACTAACTACCCCCGCTCCTACCCCAAACATGTCTCATAGCCCATCAAATAAATAATTAAATGTAAAACATAATTAATTTGGCCAAGTGATCGTCTATTATTAAACCCACGCTATGTACCGAAATAACCCCAGTTCTTTAATGTGAAACAAATTTGACCTGGACTCTTTACTAACCAACCTAAATCCAACAAAGCCGATTAGTTTTTCTACGGAACCTACCAGATTTTCCTACTAATCGTAACTTTTCCTACCATTTCTACTATTTTCCTCAAACATCATAACAAGTTTTCCTAATGTAAATAGAAACCCTTTGTTCCCTAACCATATAAAAAATAATATTTATTTGGTGATTTAACCCCTACAAGGACTAAAGGACCTCTTTACGAAATCAGCAGCTATGGACGTTATAGGAGGCAAGTTTCCCAGAGCATCCTTCTTTCCTATATCAAAATTATTCACCAATATTTCCATAGCAGAGAATGTAATCCTACGTACTGAAAGAACCCAGTATTAAGCTAAAGCTAAAGAATAACTTTGATTTGTATGGTATTTTGTTATATTATTTCCATACAGTGCCACTGACTCGCCAAGATGGGGAATGGTCGTAACCTGCACCAGACTAGACATACTAATGAGGTAAACTCATTAATAAGCCTTAGATGATTGAAGATCATCTCTAACTACTCAACCCTTCTAACCTATTCACATCCCCATACTACCTAGCCAACATGAATATCTATGATATGCGAAATACGGAACTTCATTGCTATCATAATCATGAAACAATGAAATATAAACAATGAGTATTCCTTCACTCATGAATTTACGAGATAAAACCGTGTGACTGCTCCGCCTAGCCACATTCAGAACTAGCCCATCTTTCTGAGCCAATTCTGCTATCCTGATCATAAAAGGAAATACTGAACCATTTAAAGATCGCGTATTTGTTACCTAGCAAAACCATCAAAATACCTATTTAAACGTAAATACCTAATAAAAACCCTAAATACCTAAACCCTTTCCCTAAAATCCAAGTATTGTGTAAAACTCTAATCCTATTCTAAATGCATCCCCAAATAGAAATAATCCCTACCCTCGTGTATGCAAACCTCAGCCGAGAGGTATTTATATGTGAGTGTAATGTAGTGAGGGCCCTAATTTAGCTACTCTAAGCGTTTCCCTAATATAAAGTTCAGGAGGCTAATTAGACCAAGAAAATTAGCGAAACCTGGGCATAAAAGATAACTGTAATTTTCTTTTTCTATGATATGAAGTATTGTTAGTTATGCTTAAAATAATAGAAATTAAAAAATTTTAGGTTGCGCGTCACTGTAAAAAAACCGAAAAACTAAATTTTAAACACATTTTGATTTCATAAGTACAGCATAATATGTAACTACGTAAAAGTACCTCTATTATGATATGACGCTTGCATTCCAGTTAAATAAATCAAAATTAAACTAATTAATCAACCGGTACTATCATTATAGTTAGGGAGGCGAGGTAGCTAAATGGCGTAATTCAACGGCGCCGTCGAGACCTATCAAAATCGAAAGGTAAAATAATTTCGA
Organism: Epiblema foenella; assembly: GCA_963556455.1. Classification (NCBI taxonomy): domain Eukaryota; kingdom Metazoa; phylum Arthropoda; class Insecta; order Lepidoptera; family Tortricidae; genus Epiblema; species Epiblema foenella. Next base: position 17,159,569 of record OY747102.1, read on the forward strand.
AAAGAAAAGCTCGTATGGTAAAAACCATTTTAGCGGTGGGTTTGGCGTGTACGGTGTTTCAAAAACGTTAAAAAAAACAGTTACTTGGGCATTCTCGAGCGCGTCAGATATTCATACTACGTATGCCCCAAGTGCCTCTGATAACAACGGTATACTAATCTGCCGGTTTGCGTGGTGGGGGTAGGAATATAAAGTAGTCAAAAATGCAAAAAAAAAAAATTTACTCGAGCGCGTCAGATTTTCAGAAGGGGTGTTAAGTAGGCCCCAAGGAAGCTCCCTTTAAAAAAACTGACGATTTCGGCGTGACGATAAGTTACGATGAATTTTTGAAAATGCAAAAAAATAAAGTTTTTTTGAAATACTCGAGCGCGTCAGATTTTCATAGGGGAGGTTTATCTCGGTATCCTGAAAGCATATTTTCTTAATCTGACAAAAATGTTGGTGGGTTCTCTTAATCTGACCGAAAAAGGTTTTTTGGTTCTTTTTTTTCCTTTCTTTCTCCTTGATAAAACGGGGAATTTAAGAATGACAATAAAGCGATAGATACAACCAACGTAAATGTGGGGCCAGAAACTGCTTGAGTGGCGTCCACGCACCGGAAGACGAGCTGTCGGTAGGCCTCCGACAAGGTGGAGTGATGACCTGGTGAAGGTCGCGGGAATCCGGTGGAAACGAACGGCACAGGACCGGTCTAAATGGCGAGCCTTGGGGGAGGCCTATGTTCAGCAGTGGACGTCTTTCGGCTGAAATGATGATGATGATGATGATGAAATGTAGATGAAATGTAGTGCGAATTGTATTATCTAAATATATAAAAGAAGAAACTGACTGACTGACTGACTGACTGACAAGGATTTTACAAAATTCACCCCCTAAAGGGGTGAAACGGGGGTCCAAAGTTTGTATGAAAACCCGTATTTATTAAAGCGAGAGACATGAAACTTTGTATATAGAGTATGTGTTTAAATATATTAATGGCGTATTTCAGCGTTTTTCTAAATTGCTCCACTAAAGGGGTGAAAAGGGGGTTCAAAGTTTGTACGGGGAGAGAATCTTTTTTAAAGTGAGATATTTGAAACTTCGTATATAGACTCTCTGTTTAAATACAACAAAACATATATAAGCGTCTTTCGAAATTGCTCCCTTTAAGGAGTGATAAGAGGGCTCCAAGTTTGAGCCGATTACGAAAATGGCATGCATTTTCTAATCAAAGATGGCGGAGATTTATTTTTCTTAATTATCAATTTGGGTGTCATCTTCGAGGTTGCTCTGGGTGCCGATTACGAAAATGACATCCAGTTTCAAATCAAAAATGGCAGACATATATTTTTCTTAAAAATCGATATGGGTTTCATCTTTGTGGTTCCTCGGGGTGCCGATTACGAAAATGACATCCAATACATATCTACATGCAGGTCAAACTGAGAACCTCCTTTTTTGTAGATGGTTAAAAATTACTCTTAGTACGCGGGCGAAGTCGCGGGCAAAAGCTAGTTTATTGTATAAAAAAATGAAATGATATAAAAATTGTATTATAATTGTATTGTTATGTATGACCTTTACATTTACTTCAATTCTTCACTTCGTTTTGCTTACGGTACGTCCAAAAAACAATTTGAGGATCAACAGGCTATTGAATAATTAATATACATACATGAAACTGTACATGTTAATAATACTTTTGTATACAGATACGCGTAACTTTTTCCGAGTCCACGAAAATTGTCGAGAAGCTTTAGAAAAATAAAATTTTGAGATATAATAAAAGTCACATAATTTAATCATCGTTATTTCATATCAAATTTTTTTAACACCCTCAGTCTTCGAGATATAGTCAAAAAACCGGGAGTTTGAGTTTTTATGATGCTTCAAGTCAAAAAGTTTTAACTTTGGACAAAAATGTAAAGAGACCTTTTTGTGTAAAATAAAATTACCTTTTTTGTTTATTTAAACTTTTTTTTGTAAAATGTATCGTTCGCGACTTATATGCCGCGACGCGTTTTTCGGAAGACGAAATGGCTCCTCCACACTTCCGGTCAATCGGAAACCGGCAGATTTTGTATTTTTAGTAAGTTTTACATTATATTCTTCAAAATAAATAAAATAAAAATCGCGCTCGAGAATGCCGGATTAACGTTTTTTTTTTACAAGTTCGCGACCCTATTACTCGGCGGCGTCAAGGACTTATCGTCAGATTAGTTAAATTTAGTCTTAAAACACTAAAATCAACCCCCAATATCTTAATCTGACGCGCTCGAGTATTTCAGACTATCGATTTTTTTTTACTAATCTGATCGTCTATCCTAGGCGCGCGTCACTACATATAGAGCTAAATACTTTACAAGGTTGTTCTATTAGGTCTAAGGTATCTCTCATATCTTAAACTGCCACGCTCGAGTATTACCGAAAATTCCCCTATTCGCCTCCCTAACTATTAATAAAGAACTTTCGGTAAGTTACACATTTTCTGGCTTATCTTATCAGGCATTATAGATAACTGTAATTTAACAATTTATTCTGAATAGTATATTATGTGTGTTGATAAATAATTAAAAATTAAACAAATTCTCTTTGCGGATCTCTAAAATCACAAATATTGGTAATTTTTCGAAAGGCAAAATACGTAACTACTTCAAAAGTGTTTAATTTATGCCATCAACATATTACTAGCACTAAAAGAAACAAATTAAACAAAAAATATCCACGATTATCAATTAATTGTTATCTTCTCTTACTTGCGTTTTAATATGAACATTATGTCTTGCAGAATAAGGTCGTAATTTCTTTGTTTCTCAACTCACGGCCGCGCTGTCGCTACTCGCGAGCTATTCTCGTGTGGTAGTCAGCTCGTGCATTCATTTATTATAGGCTTATAGTCAATGATTGTCAAACTTTTATAAGCACGTGGGCCACACAACGGTTCGGCTGGGGCGGAAATTTATTGAAATATTGTTTTTATTAAATCGATAACAACTAAATTGTTCAAAATGAGATATATGATTTAGTGTTGGGTAGGACATGAAATTAAAATGAGTTTGAAGGAGTACCTTATTTCCAAAAATGAGGTGGTTGAATGTCTTACTTCAAATGAGGTGAGGTAAGGTACCAACATATACTTAGTATCTGTTAGCAGCAAAAACAGGGCTTTTTTGAGATGTAGTGTATATGATAGTCACCAACCACTTTCATGCATTATATTTATACTTAAGTTCATATAAAAATGGTATTTATTGTAGAGGCTGTTTTATTTTGGAATGCCCAGTCAGGTGAATCAAACCAATAAGAAGTTAGAAGATTCTAAGTAATTCCTTTGATTGGCACTGCAAAAGATTTGAGATCCATAGAGTTATATAATATGACAACCCAATAGTAAACCTCATAATTAACACTAAACACGTAATATACTCGTAAGTACTCAAGAACTACAGTAGTATAGTTATTATTCCAACTTGATAATTTGAGCATGCTTGGGTAATTTAAAAAAAAATCACATAGATTAGACTCATACTATCACTATAAGATGTTATCATTTGAACTGACAAATAAATAATTAGCTTACTAATGATATAACATCAATGAGGCGGAATAAAAACAACATTCAAAGCAATTCCGGAATCGTATGTCGCAGTCCAAAATGCAAACCACATCAACAATACAAGTACAGCCACACTACAAGGTACATACACAGATATTCATGTATCGGCTAAATGTTTCTACCGAGGCTGATACAAATATAAATTAAATAAACAAACCTCAGAAACAAACAACCATCCCAAAGTGATAAAGCTTTGTCAGATTGTCAATGTCAGATTCAGAACTTGTTTGAATCTGACATTGTCAAAATTGAGTTGCGTTCCTTTTGCCCTTTTTTGACCACTTTGAAAAGTGTTTCGTTAACCCATTTTTAAACCCACAAATTCGTGTGGTGTTTAAAAATGATATGGAGGTTTCTTTAAAACTTTTCCATTTAAATCAACCCTTGGTGAGACATTAGCTGTAGTCATAATGTCCCCCCCCCCCCCCCTCTAATTTCCCAACTATGAAGTTAAAAATTCTGAAAAAATTAAGGTGTGCATTAATAAATACTTTCAACGATTTTTGTTTTGAACAAGGCAGATTTTACGGTTTTTGTGTTTTCGCGGAAAAAGTGTCTTGCCTTAACAAAAGGTCGTAAGTGACGTGAGTTCCATATGAAGATACTTTCTTAGATTCAATGTATTGGGTACTGGTTTTAACTGTGGACTAGTAGGTGTTAGTATGGAACACTTCATTGTGTGTGATTCGACACGCACTTGGCCGGTTTTTATTTTAATAATTCAACAGCCAATTTATTTTCGTAAAGATTGTATAGATTTTATTCTATTATTTATTAAATAATAACCATATTATATATGTGTCATTTTCGTAATCGGCACCCAGAGGAACCTCGAAGATGACACCCATAACGATTTTTAAGAAAAATAAATGTCCGCCATCTTGGATTTGAAAATGCATGTCATTTTTGTAAACTGCACCCCGAGGAACCTCCAAGATGACACCCATATTGATTTTTAAGAAAAATAAATGTCCGCCATCTTGGATTTAAAAATCCATGTATTTTTAGCAATCGGTACCTCGAGGAACCTCGAGAATGACACCCATATCGATAATTAAGAAAAATAAATGTCCACCGTCTTCGATTTCAAAATGCATGTCATTTTCGTAATCGGCACCTCGATGAACCTCGACGATGACACCCATATCGATTTTTAAGAAATATAAATGTCCGACATCTTGGATTTGTAAATCCATATCATTTTAGTAATCGGCGCTTCGAGAAACCTCGAGAGTGACACCCATATCGATAATTAAGAAAAATAAATGTCCGCCATCTTGGATTTGAAAATCCATGTCATTTTCGTAATCGGCACCCCGAGGAACCACAAAGGTGACATCCATATCGATTTTTAAGAAACATAAATTTCCGCCATCTTTGATTTGAAAATGCATGTCATTATCGTAATCGGCACCCCGAGGAATCTCGAAAATGACACCCATATCGATCTTTAAGAAAAGAGAAAATTTGCTCCCCGCATAAACTTGGAACCCTCTTTTCGCCCCTTAAAGGGAGCAATTTCGAAAAACGCTGAAACGTGTTTTGTTGTATTTAAACATAGACTATATACGAAGTTTCAAATATCTCACTTCAAAAAAGATTTGTTTCCCGTACAAACTTTGAACCCCCTTTTCACCCCTTTAGTGGAGCAGTTTAGAAAAACGCTGAAATACGCCATTAATATATTTAAATAAAGAGTCTATATACAAAGTTTTATGCCTCTCACTTCAATAAATACGGTTTTTCATATAAACTTTGAACTCCCGTTTCACCCCTTTAGGGGGTGAAATTTGGAAAAGCCTTTCTTAGTGCACCTGTTGGCCTTATAAGGAACCTACGTGCCAAATTTGGAATCTCTAGAACCAGCGGTTTGGGCTATGCGTTGATATGTCAATCAGTCAGTTTCTTCTTTCATGTATTTAGATCAGTGGTGGGCAAAGTACGGCCCGCGGGCCAACTGCGGCCCGCGAAAGCATTTTATCCGGCCCGCCGCCGATACATCGAATTAATTAGTACATGGCCCGCGATGATTATATTTTGACGGTTCAGCCAAAAACCAGAGCAGCGGTTTTATACAAAAGTGCAGTTTTGCTGCAATTATGGCCCTCCTCCGAAATTTCTCAAGCTTACTGGCCCGCCATGAAAAAAGTTTGCCCACCCCTGATTTAGATATATCACACCACGGCAGCAGTTAGAATTTGAATTTGAAATCTTTATTGTCATATTGTGAGTTGCTAATTAAATTAAGTAACAAGATAGCTAAACGTTCCGTTCGTTACAAAAATTTGACCGTGTGACGTAAACGCGTAAGATGTATGAAATCCTGCGGCGCTTACGACATTTTTGTCAACGCATGAGCATTGAGGTGAGTACTTCATGTCGCACTCGTTACGACAGGTCCGATCCGCCGCACGCTCGCCGCTGGCGCTCCGCTCTCTCCCCACGCCGCACCCACCGCATGCATCCCGCTCCACGACAAGTTCGCACGTATTTTCAATTTGATTTTCGATTTCTTAAGCGTGACTTTAACGTGTTTAATAATGATGAAAACACGATTATACTACACAAAAAGCTATTATTAAACAAAAAAAAACACAGTTACGATTTTTGCCTACTGAGAAATACATTATTATTAAAACGTTACAAATTAATGTTTAATTTTGGTCTGAAATGTCTAAAAAGACACAATATAGCTTAAATAGATTTAACCATCATAGTTACCATTTTTGCCTATCTAGATATTGAGATCAGATGGAATCTGTGAAAAAAAACGTACTTGCGAAATTGGTTTCAGGTTAATTTTGCTATTCAGTGATCGCATTTGAATACACCTCAAAATTATACTAACATGGTATTTGGTTACCTATTTTGCCTGCAGAAAAAAGTTAGGTAGTGTACGATAACTCACGATTTTTTTTTAATACGTTACGATCACGCATTTTTTACTTAATATGTCCAATTAATATATGATACTGAACATTAATATCCGATAAAACTATAACAACAACGGGTTATCGAATTATGTCCAGGTATCGCTAATTTTATTGGTCTAAATCTGATAATTGCAACCTAAAGCCCGTGTATTGCTCTATATCACAACTGACCGAAGTCTAAAGGGATCTGTGATATGAAACGCCCTAACATATAAGATAATATATAAATATATTTAACAAGACCGAAACTCAAATACTGGACAATTTCATCAAGCGAGGAGCACCCTCTGTGCCAGGTCTGAAGAAGAAGCAGATAGGCCATGATTACGTTGCCAGCTGGACATTGAGAATCGCTAGGAGTAATGTTCGTCCCATTTTGATATAAAAGGACGCCAAATCCTCCATACAATTTGGTAAACTAATGTACTCCGGAATAAGTTCGGTTAACACCAGCAAGGTTAAACGTATTCCATCAGGCTTACTGTATGCCTAGACAGTGATCTGGGTCTTTAAAATAAATAACTGTAATCTCAAACCCCAAATAATAATGAGAAAATAAAAGTATGAAAGGATTTCCCCGCTATGGAGAATGCTCTCTTATAACGGCAAAATCCCAACAAAATAACGACTAAAAAACCCACCGATAATAATTTAGTTTAGTAACCAGAGTCACTGACAGTCTGAACAAGAATGAAACCTCGACTCGATACGTTCGCCCCTTTTATATCGTGAATTATCATATCTGACGCGCTTAGCAGCGACTAGGTGCATTAGCCGCGCCAGCCGAACTGCCGAACTGGTACTGTTGGCTGCTCTGTCCGCTTTGGCTCGTTTGACCGAATTATCCTAATTGACCGCGTTTTGACGAAACTACACCTTACGCGCATGCGTTTACGGTCGCGAATCGGTCTTCACGCTTTGAACAGATACGCTCTTAGTAAAAGGAGTTGTATACGTCGGGTAAAGTATTCGATACGAACACATTTGGTTTTGTTTCGTGATGGTTTAATAAATTCCTGAATGTATTAATTACTTTACTATATTACGTAATGTGCTGTTTTGATAATAAATTAGATACTTCCTCTAGTAATTCCTCTTAACAGATGTGTATATAACTAAGATCCATTTTTAATGAAATACTTACGACTACTTTATTAATCTTTCTTTAGCATTCAGTAAGGAAGGCGTTCATTGTAAGCATCCTTCTAGTTACAAGACGCTTCAATCGATAATTCAAAAAAATTATGGCATGGCCATAAGTGGTTTTCGCTTCCGTAGTAGTAGTAGACTTCGTTAACCCTAAACACTAATTATGCCTACCTATAGTTAAATGGCCCATCTTGGATTGCGGCTAGCTCAAATGTCTCCATGACTCCTGCAGTCACCACGATAGCCAGCGAAATTTGCTGTATTATATATGATGCCGTCTATCTTTCAGTCGTCGACCCAAATCCATAACAAAGTCCTTGGCTTCCAAACCCCAGGATCCTATAGTCTACCACAACAGGGACAAATTCGTACTTTGGTTCCAAGGCAAGGGAACTTGTCATACTTGTGCTTCAGCTTATCAGCAGATCTGTTGGGCCAAGGTTAGTAACAGATCTGGTTATATGACTCGAATGGGACCGGAAAAACCCTTTTATGCCACCAAAGTTGACATTTATTAATAGAGGCAATGGTTCAACTCCAGTTTGGCTGGATATAGTGAAATCCAGCCGGATTGAGAATCATATTAACGGATTGAAAACCCTAAGTTACATTGTTTACATGTCTAGAAAAAATGGCCCACTGACACTTGATTTTGATGATTTTCACACGACTATAAAAGTTTCGGTTTCGGTTTCGGCCGAAACTAGAGCCAAAGCCGAACCTTCGGTTTCGGTTTCGGCAAAAAAACGTGTTTCGGTCGGACACTATAAATACAACAAAACATATTTCAGCGTTTTCCAAAATTGCTCCCCTAAAGGGGTGAAAAGGGGGTTCCAAGTTTGTAATCTTTTTTGAAGTGAGAGATTTCAAACATCGTAAATAGAATCTCTGTTTAAATACAACAAAACATACTTCAGCGTTTTTTGAAATTGCTCCCCTAAAGAGGTGAAAAGGGGTTCCAAGTTTGTGCGGGGAGCAAATCTTTTTTGAAGTGAGAGATTTCAAACTTCGTAAATAGACTCTATGTTTAAATACAACAAAACATACTTGACATCATACATACCACATATGACATCCATACATACCTACATACGTAGGTACATCCAAACATACGGGTCCAACTGAGAACCTCCTTTTTTTGTAGACGGTTAAAAATTAAGCTTACTACGCGGGCGAAGCCGCGGGAAAAATATAGTGTTATATGTTTAAACGCACTTTGGCACCTTGTCGGCGTAAACGACAGGTCATTAAGTCATTACATTGTGTCCTCCGCAAATTGTATTAATTAAATATCTATCCATACCACCATATCTACAAGATCTAATATAGGGTTATTAACCCACTAAACCTAAAAACCTAATCAAGTAATCAATCATATCATAAGAGGTGATACGCAGTGGTGCGGACAGTACATATATATTCATCGTTAGCATACCTAATTGGAATTGGGGATCAATACCTCACATACAAAAACTAAAATTGTATCTTTAGGTCTAGTTAATTATGAGTCAAATTACTCGTTTATTTTCAGACAAGAGTTTACGCGAAAAGCTCATCATTAACGCCTGTCGCAGTTTTCTTTGGAATTCCATATGCCGCATACGATTTTTCGACGTTTACGCATAGATTTGCTGTGAGTAGGTATTATATAATATTTAGGTTATTGATTACATGTAGCAATACTACTTAAAAGTAAGTATCTCCTAAACGTACTCTACAGAACATTCTAATTTTAGTTATTTTGTACGAATAATAATAATATTGAAATATGACATGTCAGGTATAAAGATTAATATTATGTCATTTCCATTGAAATTGAACGATGGAAGTGCATACAATATTTATTAATTGCAGTTATTCAATTTTATACAATTTATTTACATTATACAGGCCCCAATGCGGCATCCAGGATGGAGTCGTACATTTTGTGCACACAAAATGCCACAGCGATGTCCTCAATTTAACGACACTGACAACGAGAACTTCAGTGAAAACTGCCTTTTCCTTAATATTTGGACGCCACGGGTAAGAAACTGAGAACCCCGTTTGTACATTCGATGGAATTAAAATAAAACTTACAAACTTTAACGTAAAAAGTTTTTCCGATAGCGTGCGGATGAAAAACCATTGCCTGTTATGGTGATATTGTACAGCGAGTCGTGGTCTCGGGGCGGGGTAACTTTGCATTGCCAAGAGTTGGCAGCCGAAGGTGTAGTCGTGGTGACCGTGGCATATCGCCTCCACGTCCTGGCCTTCTTCACACTGCGTTCAATCGCAGCTCGCGGAAACCTTGCCCTGCTTGATCAGTACTTAGCGATGTTGTGGGTTCGCGAAAATATCGCTGCCTTCGGTGGAGACCCGGCCGCAATAACCCTCCTAGGACATTCAGGGGGCGCTGATAGTGTATTGCACCACATTACATCTCCACGAGCGATTGGTAATAAATAATCCAGTACCTATCTATAGATGTTGACCTATAAACTGAATTCCGTTAGGTAATCATTTGTTTCGCCTTACACTGACAGGTTTATTTCAAAGAGCAATAGTGATGTCACCGCGTGAAATATGGCATGCTTTGGGTGAAGACAGGCATTACAACGCGACTGACTCTGAGAAAGTTTCTCGAGAGATGGCTCGTACTTTTGGCTGCACCAGCGCTACGGACTTAGAAATCCTACGATGCTTGAGAGCGCGTCCGTTGTCTGACATATTGGCATTACATTCGGTAATTTCACGTTTTGTGCTGTTTTACGAGGGATTGATTTACAGATGGAACTTGGGTACATTATGCTTTTAAAATATTCTGCACTTTCAGAATTCGAATTGGAGCAACATCATGCGTCCCGTACCTGACAATTTTCTTTCGGAATCGCAGTATTATTTGCCAAATTCACTTTCTGTTACACTCTCAGCTGCGAAACAGCAGGTCATACAGCTTGATCTGCTTTTGGGAACCACTGACCTTGAAGCAATAAACAACAGCGGTTTGAATTTATTATAACATTGTTTGTGAAAATGTCGATCAAGGTCCAATGAATTCAAACTGTCACAAATTGCTTTTCTGTGTTGCAGACGGACAATATGATGAACTACTGAAGCGTGGCGCGGCGTATGTTACGGAATATGCTGACACTAAAATTATACCAAAACTGTTGCGAATGTTTTCATTGGATAGGCCCGAAGCAACACCAGTGGTAAATTAGTGTAATTGATTTCTCTAGCTTAGAGTTACGGGGCGCAACAGCCCACATCTATTACCTATCATAACCACATCAAACCAACTACCTATTTCGATGGTTACACAAACCGTCACTGACACAAACACTATCCACGAACCTCCTAGTCACTAGGACTCGTTGGGTACACACACTAGGACCTAGTGTGTGTACCCAACGATATAGAATATATTATCCATGGAATTCAGACATCATCCTGTTCTGGATTAATGTTTAGACCACATATATCTCTAACATGATACAATATTTAATATACTGCCAGGTATGGCAATCCGGTACATCGGTTAGTAATGTGTGTCACACGACCTTGGTCCTCCGCCTATCGACGGTATGCGGACGTAAGTGTGTGTGTCGTCGACAGTGGCGTATGGTCGTGTCACGATCCGGATTGTCAGACCTTGGTTTCTCAGACCATGATCTCTCTAACAATATTAAATTAGTCTTAATTATGACGCTCTGAGACCGTGTAGGTTCTAAAATACAAATACAAATAATTTATTGTATGAAAGTGAGTACCTATTGAAAAAAGTGACAATAGTTCAAAAGTTCTTCACAATCAGCCATTATATGGCGTACAATATTATGATTCTATTAGCATGTCATTGAATCATAATGTTCTATTTCTAATAAGAGAAAAAAAATTTACCTATCTGGAGTCAATATTAAAATGAAAACGAATAAATAAATTTCAATGTCATGCTTTGAGAGATCAGAGAACAGTTATGTCAACTAATATTATATTAAATTAAAATTAATGATTGTTAATAAATAAAATAATATGCACATCACATATGGTAAGATCATGTCATGTTTTATTATTATTTTGAAAATGTTCCTTAACGTCATAGTACATCTTATTTAGGCACCATTTGAATAATTTGTTTTTAAATTCTACATAATCTAAGGACTTTATTTCTTTAGGTAAGTGGTTGAAAATTTTTACGGACATAAACAGGATACTTTTTTCAAAGTGGGCAGAGTTATGAGTTGGATAGCAAAGGTTCAACCCATGCAGCCTGGAGTAAGGACATTAGAATAGTAATTATTAATTGTAGTTGGATCCTCACTAACCATGTACTCTTACATCTCTGGGATATTATATTAGTTTCATTACACTCTTGATTAATCAGACTGGGACCTTATACATCACTAATTTTACTGATGTCTCTAACTTTATTGACTTTGCAATTTCGTTTTCACTGTATGACATTAATTTTCTTATATTTGTTAATTTCGATGTGCCCTTGTGGCCTACAATTTGCAGAATAAATGTTTGATTTTTGATTTTGATTTGATAAGATTTAGAAGACATGATTTAGGTGCGTTATCCGCGTAGCTTTTGCGGCGGCTTATTACCATTACATGCAATTTTCAGCTCTCCCAAGCAGTTCGTTGGGAATATTGGGGTAAATTATCACGAGATGCAGAGGGATCTGTTTTGGCGAGTGTGGAAGCGATAGGTCGCGCGGAGACAGCAGCCACATGGGGCGCGGGCGCCGCGCTTTTAGCCGCGCGACTCGCGCGCCGTGTTGCGCGGCTTTACGTCTATCGCTACTCTCAGCCTGCTGGAGTCGATCTGCATGGGATACAGAACAATTATACGGGCAAGTTTCACCGTTTTCCTTCCTTCAACTTCGTGGCACCGCGGCACTCACTACACCGAGAGAAAAATTTAGTAGAAACAAGTAAAAAATATTAATCATTAATAAAATTTTAGTGAATCCCAGGACAAGGAGATTATACTAATGGTTATAAGCCAGTTTTACTAATAGTATTTACTAACACCAAGAAAGTTGTTCTATTTGGAAAAACAATACTGTTTACTAAAAACAAGTAATTTTTATTTGAATACAAATAATGTAACATACTTGCTTTTAAAAATTTCTTGTTGGAGAAACAATACTGTTTACTAAAAACAAGTAAATTTTTATTTGAATTCAATAATGTAACATTCTTGCTTTTAACGTTTTTAATTTCTAGTAGTTCTTTTTTGGGTCTTACTATACCGTTACTAGAAATTATTAAAGTCATGGAATTTATTAAGCCAAGTAGTTTTATCTAGTGTTTCGTTTCTTGGTTTTTCTAATCCCGTTACTATAATTCACAATAGTATGCTTTGAAACAATAAAGCAGCACCCTTATTTTCAGTATTTTTATAGTATCATTAATATTTTTACTAGAAATTGAAAATCTTTAGAATAATTCATGGGATTCAGTAAACAGCGATTTAATTTCAAGTAACCATAATAGCAATGTACAGATGCGTCCGCACCTGAGCCTGATCCAAGCGATCCAAACGCTATCGAAACGCACTATACATATTTAGATTCTGTTAGGAACGATCACTTCTTACGTTATCTAAATTTGCGTGGCACGCTCCAATCGCGCTTGGATTGCTTGGATCAGGTACGGGTGCATCTGTAAATTGCAATTATGGTTACATAAATGTCACTGTCCCAATTTTACAAGTTTCTTTGTTATATATTTAACGTAGTTAAAATTAGACTTAAAATTAGATTGTGACACACTATGTCTAAATTCGTTAAAAGTGAAACCTAGAGCTAGTGAAGTGACACTTGCTTTCTTCAGTATGCACATTTAATAGCATAAGTGTTAAATGACATAATTCTTCATTTAGAAGCCAAACATTAGCAAATTAAGACAAATACGGTAAGGTTTTAAGACCGATTGAAAACAGCACCATTTTATATAAATAAATAGGTATAAAACCTATATAAAAAAAACATCTGCACCTCAGTCCATAAAATAAATTTATCTTTATGTTGGGCTTGCTTTTCAGACAGCCGTAAGCCTAGTTCCTTTGAAACTTTGCATTTTCTTTTTAATATTAAGTACTTACATTAAATTCGCACAAAGGGCTTAGCAGGCTAAGGAAGGACGTGTGGCCCCTGTCAGGAATATTCGAATTGGTAAATGTCAATTGTTGGTGGCCTCATAACTAGTAATCACTCCAACTTTCAGCCCTCTATCTTGAACTGTCACAGAGATAATGTCAAAAATATATTTTTATCCCATTTTTTTTTCAAACTCTTGTATCTTCTGATCCATACCAGCTAGAGCATTGAAACAAAATCACAGTTATGTAGGTTTAGTGGGAGTATACCCTATAATTTTATTAATATTTTATACGTGAGAAATAAAAGAAATAAATATCAAATTATTTTTTGACAGCTCTTTTCAACAAGTTTTTTTGAAAGTACAACTATGAAAAAAATCATATGTATTGCTTCTAATATTAGCTACTAGCATACGCAAAATCAGTTAATTATATTCGGTGGAACATACATACACAGTCTACAGTCTTTTGAAAATTAGTTTTAAGGTTTTGTTTGTTGCTTAGCAACTAAGGGTGTATTATCTTGAACGTATAGCTGTCATGTCGCTAAACTACTGCTGTGTTAGCATTTTAAACTAATTTTAGTAACTACTAAATTAACGAAACGACGGATGTGTTATGATGAAATACATTACAAATCTTGCATTTGTCAGACATTATTACAATGAGGACTGACGGGCTGACATCTTGCGATCAAACATGAATGTCGATTGTTTATCATAAATATACCAATAAAACTAACTAAACTAAACTCCTTAAACTCCTAAAACTCCTAAAACTCCTATAAACTCCTAAACTCCTTAGTTGTATAGGTGTCTATCGTGGAGGTTTATTGTTTTAGGTACACGGGAATATGATATAAATTCAAAAACTCCTTATATTACTTGAATACTTTCGTTATTTTTTTTGAGTATGTTCCACCAAATATAATTAACTGATTTTGCGTATGCTAGTAGCTAATACTAGAAGCAATACATATTATTTTTTTTATAGTTGTACTTTCAAAAAAATTTGTTGAAAAGAGCTGTCAAAAAATAATTTGATATTTATTTCTTTTATTTCTCACGTATAAAATATTAATAAAATTATAGGGTATACTCCCACTAAACCTTCATAACTGTGATTTTGTTTCAATGCTCTAGCTGGTATGGATCAGAAGATACAAGAGTTTGAAAAAATTAAATGGGATAAAAATACATTTTTGACATTATCTCTGTGACAGTTCAAGATAGAGGGCTGAAAGTTGGAGTGATTACTAGTTATGAGGCCACCAACAATTGACATTTACCAATTCGAATATTCCTGACAGGGGCCACACGTCCTTCCTTAGCCTGCTAAGCCCTTTAGATAAGTATATTTTTATAAGACACTGTAGATAAAGGAGTCATTCCGGTACCGAACGCAGGCATCAACCGCACGTTTCGTCGCACCGCACTCTAAATGAATGACACCTTTACAGTTTCCCATAAAACTATACCTATCTCTATTAATATCCAACCAGCTGATTATGATTAAAAATTAGTTTAAGACCCTAAAAAACAAAGACACAAAACAAAGCATACAGAAATAAAATATCTAAAATTATATACACCATCAGGCGATCGGAACTTCGGAAGAAACCCCACGACTTTAGCAAGTCCGCCGTTAATAAGTCCATGCCCGTCCGTTAACAACACACCACAGCACCACACAAGTTTTTCTTATTTTGGCACAATCACAAATTGCTATA
The DNA here is from genome assembly GCA_963556455.1 of Epiblema foenella. Lineage (NCBI taxonomy): Eukaryota > Metazoa > Arthropoda > Insecta > Lepidoptera > Tortricidae > Epiblema > Epiblema foenella. The sequence continues at coordinate 17,175,068 of OY747102.1, forward strand.
TTAATTTTGTCGTTTCGCCGTAGAGGTTACAAGCAAAATGGATGAGTCAAGGATGCATACAGGGCACGCGTGCGGGGGAGAGGTGGCCGGTGTGTTTACATATCTTGTTATTTGTACACTTTGCTAATATCTATAAAGCTATTTTATTATTTACGGATATAAGTATAAAACTCATAAGAATAAGAAAGGGATTTGTTATTACAAGATTACCAATTATAGATATCAGAAATGACTTTTAATTATTAATATTCATTTCCCATTTTGACATATCCCATTTGTATTATCTAGTAGTAATTTTTACATACTGGTGCTAGTACACCATTTATAAACCCAAGGAAAGTTTTATAGAATTTGTAGAACTCTAGTTATTCCGAGTAAAGAATATTAATTTTAGGATGAAGTAAAACCATTTTGTATTTCCTATACTATGAAATTAATAAAATTTCCTTAAAATTATATTATTTACTAACGCCTAGAAAGAAAATCTAAAAATTAATTGAATTTGATATTCCAGTCTTTTAGATATCAGGTTTTTAATACGAACAATATTTTTTCTCTCAGTGCAAACATCAGATGAGAACAATAAGAACTAGAATACTTCCAGCCATAGGTTAATTCCTCGATTCCTTGAGCTGCTGTTGCTACTTCAATACACAAATCTTGTCCCAACTCCAATATCATACAGTGACCCGTCAGGCTATTAAATATAGAATTAAATATTGCTTATTTAACCCTTTTCCAAAAAATAAAACCTACTTATATTAAAAATAGTAATTCAATCCAAGAAGAATCACTTTTTAGATGCAATTTAATTTTAACCTTATTAAACGGCAGAGCCACATCCTTGAACTAAGATCGAAGTTCAATTGACATGTGCGTGGAAAAGGGTTACTTAATGTATGCATAGGAAAAGCGGTGTAATATGTTATTCCTATTTTTCAACATGACCTACATTTTGAATATTATAAGCCTCACGACCTACATCTCCAGTTCTCTATCTCAGGAGCCGTTCACGGAACAGATTTAGTAGCACTAATGGGAGACGCTTTGATGCTCCAAGTAGCCCGAAGGCCAGCTACAAGAGATGAAAGGAGAATTTCTTCGGTATTCCAGAAATATATCACCAATTTTGTTAAGTTTGGGTAAGTTACAGCGTATGCTAGTCTTACCAGAGTTAGAGAGTATGGAAAAAATAGCTACCTATTACTACTAGGCAAATTCTTGGCACCCGAATTTTCATTCTCGACATTGTCGTTCATTTTACTATGATGATACTAGTATGCCTATTTAAACCAAGTCCAACGCTGAAACATTTAAAGGGGAAACATAGAGGTTCCTTGAAGCTTATGTCACCTGATGATGCAGGTCGCCTGGCCCCGAAGAGTGGCGCCGCTACCGCGCCGGCGACGCGTACATACAGGAGCTACAATGCGCCGTAGATGACTGCATCGCGGGTGCCGATACCGGTGCGGGCCGCGACACCACCTTCTGGCTCCAACACCTGCCGCAGCTGGCCGACTTGTTTGAAGCTGGACATTCAGAACCGCTCACGTCGGAGAAAGGTATAGTGTATCCCAGGCTGGAAACCTTAGGACTGCCATAACGGTTACAATAGGTAAATAATATCGATATCACGTTAATACTATCCTGGCAGAGCATACATACATAGTTAATAATAATAATAAACCCGCGGGGGCAGCTTGTGGCGAGCTGACGGTGAGTGGCGACACCGCGGACCCCTATTCCAGAGGGCCCGTGTATCCGGCTCTCGCCTCTGTGCTTGCCTTAACCGGCTGGTCAGAGTGGATTCGCAAGAGCGGAACCTATGCTCCAGGTTGGAAGTGTAAAATGTCATAACGCCGGCGGCCTGCTGAACGGATTACCGGGATATGGCTACCGCAGACTCACCTCTCGACAACCTTACAGCCGCTCAAAGGGATGTTGCCTCATTGTTGCACTGTACGTGCGACTGTTATGTGGGGCCCACTCAGCGAGCAGGCAAGTCACCGCCTGCCTTTTTACAATTCCAAGATAATTGTCACGGCAGGTGTCCGCTAGTCTCCTCCCATAACCCATTATCCAGTCCATCCAACATTCAACTCAATATCCCAATGACCTTAGTTCCCATCGCAGCCAAAGAGCTGCACTCCAATAGTCTTTGCACCTGGCGGGAACCATCTCCGGATGTATGATGTTGTGCGTTCGGAGATAGTATTCGCCATGTGTATCCCGTGCTTTTAAGATTATTTTTGTCTTAAAGGGGCCTCTACGCTGTTGGCTTCGGCCCCACGCATGCCTTCCAAAGGTCCGGGACCCCATGGTCCCGAGATATGAAAAAAGACATACAATAATAATAATAATCGTTTATTGCAACCATGTACTTAGATACAATATACTTAGATACTAACTAAGATACAATGGATCCAGGAAGGGTGTAGCAGCGAGTATTTTGGTTAAAAAATTTAAATAAATGTAGGATTTTGCGGACGAAAGTAACATTTTCTAATATGTAAAGTGAAGGGAGAGTTAAAAGTTTCAGTTTTTTAAAGTGGGGTCTGCAGCTATGGGGCTGGTGAATGTTGGCTAGGATTCGTATGTTTTTAAAAGGTTAACGTATTTCCTGGTTAGTGTTGATTCTTAATAGCTTTAGGTCTGACGTGCAATATACGTTGAGGTCTGAAGGCAATAAATGAAAATCCAAACGTAATATTACAATGATTTGCAGGTGAAAGTCGGCTGCGCGGCGGTGTGTTCGCATTATGCGGCTTGTCCGCCATGTTGTTGCTGCTACTGTTTGCGTGCGCGCTCGTGCTGCGGAGAGAATGCGCGCGCCGTGCTGACCTCGATGACGACTCGCATCAGTCTCATCATCAGTGATTTGATTACATTGTGTATACCTATTGCATTTGCTTTTGTTCTTGCAATAAAGCTATGACGATGAATATAGCGGGGTTTTTAATATCTAATATTTTTAATTCGTTAGTCGTTATTTGTAATCAACGGATAAATATTATTGGCATCATAACCTGTATGTTATGTAATCATACCCTGTAAATGCATATTTACTTACGGCTGCTGTTGTCCTGAATAAATAAAATAAATACATTTTCTAAGTTGCTCCTGACAGATTATTCAAATTTACCTCGTTTTGCTCAAGACGACTGAATATGTATTATCGGAATTTTTTGCTAATTCCTTTTTGACACATCCAACTCCCATATATAATAACGTAAATCCGCATTAAACATCGAAACAGTGAATAAAATCAAGTAATGATATTAGAGCCTCCTGAGTAGTTAGAAAGTTGTAATACGCGTTTTAGAGAAGCAATTATATTAAATGAATGTATTTTCTTATCACTGATGCGTAGTAAGGAGTCCTCTTTGACTGACTAACTGACTCATCAACGCACAGCCGAAACTGCTACCGCTAGAGAGTTGATTTTTGCACAGTCTATTTACATTTATAGCGTAGGTTAGGAATAAGAAAGTATTTTACGAAATTCATCCCCTAAGGGAGTAAAAAAGGGATGAAAGTTTGTATGAAAACACGTATTTATTGAAGGGAGATTTGAAACTTCGTAAATAGACTCTGTTTAAATACAACAAAACGCGTTTCAGCGTTTTTCGAAATAGCTCCCTTAAAGGAGTGAAAATGGAGTTGAGTTTGTACGGGGAGCAAATATTTTTTGAAGTGAGAGATTTGAAACTTCGTAAATAGACTCTCTGTTTAAATACAACAAAACACGATTCAGCGTTTTTCGAAATTGCTCCCCTAAAGGAGTGAAAAGGGGGTTCCAAGTTTGTACGGGGAGCAAAATTTTTTGAAGTGAGATATTTGAAACTTCCTGAATAGACTCTGTTTAAATACAACAAAACGTATTTCAGGGTTTTTTGAAATTGCTTCCATAAAGGGGTGAAAAGCAGGTTCCAAGTTTGTACGGGGAGCAAATCCTTTTTGAACTGAAAAATTTGAAACTTCCTAAATAGACTCTGTTTAAATACAACAAAACGTATTACAGGGTTTTTCAAAATTGCTCCCCTAAATAAATGAAATAAATGAATTTTATTCTGCAAGTAGGCCGCAAAGGCACTTTTACAAGTCAAAAACTACTAGCGTTTCTCATGAGACCACTGCCGAGAAGAAACGCCGAAAGAAACTCGACAGTCATTTTCTCCAAAATATGCTTATTACAATGATACTACTTAACCTACTTAAGTAAATGTAAGTGGTAAAAAACAAAAGAGAATTGAAAAAAAAATAAGGAAAAAATAACAATAGGTATTTACAATGTGTAGTTACACAAGAAAACAAAACATGTCGAATCGATTGATATGCTTTCCTGCAAGAACTGTGTCAACTAGATACAATGAAAATATTAGACTCTTTACGCTATTTAGGTATTTGGTTTGGGCCATGCATTTCTGTCTGTTAGATAGTCCTCAACCCTATAATAAGCCTTTGACATCTATGTTTTTTTTAGGTAATTAAAGGGGTGAAAAGGGGGTTGCAAGTCTTTGCGGGAAGCAAATCTTTACTTATCTTAAAAATCGATATGGGTGTCATATTCGAGGTTCCTCATGGCCTCGGGGTGCCGATTGCGAAAATGACATGCATTTTCAAATCCAAGATGGCGGATTGGATTGGGATTGGATTTATCTTAAAACTTTATATGGGTAACGTGTCATCTTCGAGGTTCCTCGGGGAGCCGATTACGCAAATGACTACCATTTTGAAATCCAAGACGGAGGACATATTGCCTTAAAGCAATATTGAATAAAAATAATGTAAAATATATATATTTTTTTTAAATTTATTTTCAAAAAGGTACATAAAGTTTCCAGTATCAATTTTACTCGCCAAACTGACAAGACAGTTTGTTGGCGAGACCGCGCTCATTTTAACAAGTCTATTATCATGCACCTAAGTTAAATAATTAAGAACTAGAACAATAAATATATATATATATATTAACTAACTAAATCTGTTAACAGTTAAGGTAATCTTTGTAAAAATGTCTTTTTTAGCTTGCTTTTGCACTACATTTAAACTACATTTTTTCTCTTTTCTTAACCAGTTAAATTCGTTACAAATAGTTGAAACCATAAACTGATTTGTTCGTCTGCCATAGTAATTGTTAACATAATTTTGCACATCTTTTCCTAGTCTAATATTTCTCGTCTTATATTTGCTTTGCTTCAGCACCTTAAGGACAGTCTTCGGCAATCGATGGTCGGGAATGTAATAGAATTATATAGAAAACGATACTTCACAACCTTAAAAAAATCACATAGCTAGCCAATGAATGACACTCTTACTTAGAAAAGTCGAATTTAAGATAATGCTTATGGACAAGTGTAAAAAAAAATCGGAAAATCACTGAAAACGTACAAATTGCACTCCCGTATTGTAACAACTGAGCCGTAAGTATTAGGAATTATGCAATTAATTTTATTAAATAATAAACTTAAAACAATAAAGAATTACCTCCAATAATAATTTTTTAACAAATGTATTCTTATTTTGTGTAAAAAAATCACAAACTTGCCCAATTTTTCGCCCGAAATCTCCATACAAATTACTATGAAACGGCGCGCTCCCTAGAAATACGAGTGCGAGCGAACGCGGCGTTCAGTCGGCCACGCACTTCCGAAGTGGGAGCACGTCGCTTTGCGCCGCAACCGTTCATCGAGACCGATACGTGTATTTACACAAGATCTGTGCACAGTGGTTCTAGCAAGTTAAAGTTAGGATTACGTTTGATTATACGGATTTGCGTAGTTAGCATAAAACAGCGTGTGATGTATAATGAGCCAGAGCAACAAGGAACTAGTTCATTTTCGAGTAAAAAGGTATAATCTTCTTATATATATATATATATATATATATATATATAAAAGAAGAAGGGGTGATCTACCATCAGCGCACAGCCGAAACTACTGGAACTAGAAACCTCAAATTTGGTCCAGAGCTTACTTTTATGACGTATGCAAGGGATAAGACGGGATTTTTGGAAATTCCACCCCTAAGAAGAACAAATAGGGGTGCAAAGTTTGTATGGGAGAAAATTTTTTTTTTGAGCTGAAGACTTAAAAAATCGTAAAAAGGTTAAGAACTTAAATCCAAAGTGTTTTCAGTGTTTTGCAAAAATCTAACCCTAAAAGGGTAAAATAGGGGTGCAAAGTTTATATAGGGAGCAAATCTGTTTTGAAGTGAGAGACTTAAAACTTCGTATATAGACTCTCTGTTTAAATACAACAAAACTTATTTCAGCGTTTTTTGAACTTTCTCCTCTAAAGGGGTGAAAAGGGGGTTCCAAGTTTGTACGGTGAGCAAATCTTTTTGAAGTGAGAGATTTGAAACTTCGTATATAGACTCTCTGTTTAAATACAACAAAATATACATAAGCGTTTTCTGAAATTGCTCCCCTAAAAGGTTGAAAATGGGTTTACAAGTTCGTACAGGGAGCAAATCTTTTTTGAAGTGAGAGATTTCAAACTTCGTAAATAGACTCTATGTTTAAATACAACAAAACTCATTTCAGCGTTTTTCAAAATTGCACCCCTAATGGGGTAAAAAGGGATTCCAAGTTGACAGATGGAGACATTTATTTTTCTTAAAAATCGATATGAGTGTCATCATCGAGGTTCCTCGGGGTGCCTATTACGAAAGTGATATGCATTTTCAAATCCAAGATGGCGGACATTTATTTTTCTTAAAAATCGATATGGGTGTCATCTATGTGGTTCCTCGGGGTGCCGACTCCGAAAATAACATCCATTTTCAAATCCAAGATGGCGGCATTAATTTTTCTTAAAAATCGACATGGGTGTCATCTTCGAGGTTGCTCGGGGTGATGATTACGAAAATGACATCCATTTTCAAATCCAAGATGGCGGATATTTATTTTTCTTTAAAATCGATATGAGGTCATCTTTGTAGTTCCACGGGGTACCGATTCCGAAAGTTAAGTACATCTATTTTCAAATCCAAGATGGCGGACATTAGTTTTTTCTTTCGAGTTATTTTCACAAAAGATTAATAACATAAGACAACTGACAGAAACAAATAAATCTCATTTATATCTTCGTTACTTACCATCTAAAATCTACGCGGACGAAGTCGCGGGCTGCCGCTAGTAGATACATATAAATAAATCTTATTTGCATAAAATGAGTAGTTAGGTACACTGTGATATCAGTACTGACATCATACTTAATACTAATAGGGTACCTATGATAATTTATCAAACAAAAACGATTTATTGTTTTATAAATGCAAGAGAAAATTGTCTAGGTGACCGGTGATAGTTGAACTTATTATACCTACTATAACTTATTGTAAAGGCGCCAGTTTGGATGATTATTCTTTCACGCTTTAACGGCTAAACAGATAAAAATTTTGGTATAAAAATAAAACAGGTACATATAATCTGGAATCGAATTGGAAAATAGACTATTCCCACCTGATTCTCATGGGAAAACGTGTCCACGTAAACAAAGTCTTGGGCAGCAGTTAGTGGGCATTTTTGTTAAGGTAAAACACATTTGACATAACAATTTAAATATTTGGTTACAAAATCCAAAGTTACAATTTAGTTGTCGAGTCAAAGTCGGACAAACCACTGTGCGTACGTACTTGTGTGCGTGTGCGGCGCGCGAGCCTCGATCGTTGTGTGAGTAGCGCTAAAAACCTAAACTTCGCGCGGCGCGGCGCCGAAGCCAACCCTTAAACGGCTATCAAATAATGAACCCTTTCATGTATCGGCAGAATTTTACAAACTTTGTATAATTTATCATAATTGCCTTTACATTTATGTTTGGTATTTTTATTTACTAGGTACTTAATAGCTCTGGTTTGTAATTTTTTGATTTATTATACGCCATATGAAGGGCAGATTGATCAATGTACGTCTTGCATACAGGGGAAACAGCATAGGCTACCCTTTTCCAACAGTGACAGCCATGCAGAGCGTCCAGGTGAGCTGATCCATGCAGACTTATGTGGACCCATGGAGACTATGTCCCTCGGTGGATCATCATACTTCTTACTGGTGAAAGACGACTACAGCAGCTATCGGTATGTGTAATTTTCTGAAAAATGAGTATGAGACGAAAGAAAGATTGACCGAGTTTATTGAGAGGTTTGAGAATGATTTTGAATGTAAGGTGAAGAGGATGCGTACAGACGGTGGTGGTGAATTTGAAAAATAAGGAACTGCAATGGATGCTTGTGAGGAAAGGGATTGCACATGAGGTCACAGTGGCTTATACTCCTGAGCAGAACGGCCGGATAGAAAGAGAAATGCGCACGATTGTGGAAGCTGCCAGGACTATGATGATTAATGCAAATGTAGGTAAGCAACTATGGGCTGAGGCCGTGAATGATGCTGTGTACACAATTAACAGAACAGGCTCCAGCAGTCAGAAGGATAAGACGCCGTATGAACTATTGTACAAGAAAAGTTTTGACCTTAACACTTTAAGAATATTTGGAACTGTGAGTATACACTCATGTACCAAAACAGAGAAGACGCAAGTGGGATCCAAAGGGAAGGTTGGGAAGGTTTGTAGGGTACAGAACGACAACAAAAGGATATAGAGTGTGGTTTGAAAATGAGGGAGAGGTGGAAAATCACAGGGATGTAATATTTGTACAGGGGGCGGAGGATAAGGAAAATAAAGAAGGACAGATACATAATGGAAGGTGTATTACTGCATGAAGGGACAGATCTTGATGAAAACGAAACAGTTGAAGAACACAATCTTAGTGAAGAAGTGGAACAGAAGAAGATGGATAAGAATGACAAAGGCTCTGAAAGAAAAGAAAAGGAAACAGAAGAAATAGAGGAAGGCGAAAGGGGTGCAGACGAAGAAGGAGAATTAGAAAATGGTGAGCGGTTTCAGAGTGAAAATGAGTAACTTGATGAAGAATACCTTGAAGAGACGTTTAGTCCAGAAAAGATTCAGGCTGAGGAAAGGGAAACAAGGGCGCGAAATAGAAGAACCATAACGAAACCTAAGTGGATGGATGATTTCGAAGTGGGATTGCTGGCGCAAGGAGAAGAGAATTTAACTTATGAAGAGGCTATTAATGGAAATGATGGAAAGGAATGGTTAGCAGTATAAAAAGGAGTTAGAAACATTGGAAAGAAACAATACAAGGGACGAGACAAACTTACCTGAAGGGAAGAAGGCGATTAATAGTAAGTGGGCGTTTAAGGTCAAGAACGGTGATACCAATAATAGGGTATATAAGGCAAGGCTAGTGGCGCGGGGATTTAAACACGAAGACAAATTTGATCATGCAGACATATTATGCTCCGGTCGCTAAGCTCACGACCCTGCGAATTTCGCTGGCTGAATCGAGCAGGTATGGTTTAGACTTGCAACAGATGGATGTAAAAAGCGCTTTCCTTAAAGGAAACATTGAGGAAGAAGTTTATTTAGAGAAACCAAAAGAAATGAACACAATACGGGATGGCAAGGTTCTGACGCTAAAGAAATCGCTGTATGGATTAAGGAAATCCCCTAAGTATTGGAACGAAAGATTTGATAAGTGGATGATTGATGAAGGATTTCAACGCAGCAAATGTGATCACTGCCTGTACTACAGGGAAGGAATCAAATTCTATGTACTACTGTATGTGGATGATATCATATTAATTCCAGAAAATAATGATGAATTGAAAAATTAGAGACTACTTACTCTAAAACAAAATTTCGATATGAAGGATATGAATGGGGTCTCTAAATATCTGGGCATTAACATAAGAAAGAGGGAGAACACAATAGAAGCAACGAATTTTAAGATATATTAAAGGTACATTGGGTCTTAAGTTAATCTACAGGAAGGGAGCAGGTGAGCCTTTAATTGGCTACACAGATGCAGACTGGGGTGATGACAGCAGGGACCGGAAGTCTACATCAGGCTACATAATAAAGGTATATGGTTGTACGGTCTCATGGTCATCAAGTAAGCAGCAGTGTGTGACTTGTCTTCGACCGAGGCGGAGTACGTAGCTCTGGCTAAAGGTATTTCAGGGTAAAGGTGTTGGATTAAAAATTTAATTAATGAATTGGGTCTTAATTGTGACCAAATTGTTATTTTTGAAGACATTCAATCTGCCATTCACATATCTAGAAACCCAGAGCAACATAACAGATTAAACATAGATTTAAAATATCACTTCATAAGACTTAAGGTTCAAGAGGGTGTGAAAATCAGGTTGCTGACCTGTGCACAAAGCCGTTGGGCAGGTTGAGGTTTGAAAACTAAAGGTGTATGTTATTCTAGTTCTTATGCTTTTCTGAAATAGTGTATAGGTTGGGGATGTTACATTGAGGAGGGGTGTTATAGACGCAATGCGACATCCCTACATTACGTGTCGCAACACTAACGTTACGTTTATCTGTGGTCTTGCTTCTTGTAACTTAGCTATGGCGGATCTGAGGGGCTACCGCGATCACAAACGAAGTTTTCCCTCTCTCAAACTTGCAAGTGCGACAGAGAGGGAAAACTTCGTTTGCTGTCGCGGTAGCGCCCCTGTATGTAAAGGTTAAAATAAAAGTATTTTTGTAGTTAAATTGCTTGTTTCTCTTCCTCTGACTCAAATTCCACAATTATATTTTCGTAAGTTGATGGAATTCAATCAAATAAATGAAATTATAACCGTAATAAATTACGTGTCATTTAAAAATAGATATTCCAATAAATTGCAAACGAATGAAGTGTCAAATTACCTTTATCGCGGAATTTGGAAATACAGTATCGATTGCTGAACGATACAAAATTGACGAGATAGAATTAAAATCATATGACAAAAGTTCTTACTCTAGATTCGTATTAATGAAATCGATTTGAATAATCATTCACCAATCATTAATAATCGCTAATTAAGGCAATCGATTCGTCTTACCCTCATCACTACAAACGCCAATTCATAACTGTCAAAAAGTAATTGGTAAATATTTCCCACAATAATGCCGGACCACATAATAGTCCATGATGGCCCAAAGTTTAATTCAAAACGCAGTTACGCTGTGTCTTCGGGTAAGAAAAAAGCAGTCACTACGCACGACATTCTGCCTATATAGAAATATAAATATCACTTGCGCAAAACTTATATTTTCTTGAAATACTAATATTATATGCAAAAAACCGCCTTTGGTGACGTTTCATTTTGACATGGGAGGTGTGTTTGTACCACAGCGCAGAACACCCCCGCTAGAAAGCTGTTTCTCATTTTATTCGCGACTCGAGTCACCAGTGTGAGGAAGCAGTGAGGGGAAGGGCGGGTGCTACCAGCGTTGCGATTGGTCGATGAGCTGGCACGCGATTGCGTAGTGATGGGACATGTTCGCTACAAACTGGTACCGTAATTTATTATTGGTAAATTACGGTAGGTATTTACTGTATATTAAATTGGTAACAAAACGATCTATCATTAATGGTTCTAAAAATGAAACAACAAATATTTTATAGCTCTTATATATCTCTTTAATCTGTATCATTATGGAATGGAGAAAGACAATTCTAAAATACCCACAAAACATATATCTATTTCAAACGAATTCCGAGCTCCCTCGCACTTCCTCGAAGTTCATCAACAGGCTCATCTTGTGACACTGGACCCAACTGCTCACCAAGAGGATTCTAAAAAGCCCACACAACATATACATATCAGGCTCGCGCAACTAGGAACAAAATTTACAAAATGTCACTTTTGTATGGAATTTGGCCAAAAAATAATGGCGGATACTGCTATCTCGCTCCCTCAGTTAATCCATCTCAGTCACATGTCAATGTCACCTCTGGTCACTTCCGTTCAACTTGAGTGATCGCCATATTGTTTCTTTGTTGATCAGTTCGTAGTGTGGTTTGTAGTTTTTGATTTTGGTATTTATAAATGGTAGAAACCTTAATTTAAAGTGAAAAAGCATGTAGTAAGAAGGCAGTATTTTTCAACATGCCACGGACTATTTCACCCTAAAGGGTATGTATTATTTGCGGTTATCGTGCGAGTCGAAAAGATGAGCAGAAAAGGAAATTTATTGCAAGATTTCCTTTAGATCACGCAAAATCACGACCGGTAAGCAATTAATTGGAGATAACCTATTAATATGTACCACAGCAAGTTACATGTAAGCAAAATAAGTAGCGTTATTTGCAATTTAGTTATATTCGTATGCATACTAGAGTTGGCAGTAACATATCGATAACTAACGCCGCAAATATGCTGATCTAATGCACAATCACATATTTGCGGCTTTCGCAGTGGAGACTTTAGGACCGTGGAGTCGAGATGCCCATTCTGTTCCAAAACTTAAAAAAGAGACTTTTAGAAACAACACGTGACCCTAAGGCTGGCTCATTCCTCGGACAAAGAATAGGCATCGCCATTCAACGGGGGAATGCAGCCAGCCTTATGGGCACCGTTCCGCGGGGATCAGACTTGGGGGACCTAACGTAGCTTTACCTAGGTTAGGCTAGATACGTTTTAATTTAATTTAATTTATTTTTCTCAGTTCTATGTAAGGCATGGAATTATAGCTAATAGCTTATAACTCATGGTATTTTTCAGTTGCAGACAGTGGGTGAAAATGAAGACCTAGCCTACGTTCCGATTGAGAAGTTGAATCAATTAAAATTTCTTTGTGGTGACCACTTTCAACGAAAGAAAAATCGTCTAAAGAGATGGTTAATATATTTGAAGCAACACAACTTTATACTTATCTTATTTTTTTAACTCTAGCCCTACCCACTGCGGAATGGGCGCATGGACGTCGTAGTGACCCCAATTGTTAATTAAGGAGCATCCACTATTCATGTGTGGTGATTTAGGCCATAAACATCTCATGTAATTGATGGATGCCCTCTAACTGAGATTTCTATAAACATAAAACCCACGACGTCATTAATCATTATTTATCGATATCGATATCGTTAACCGTACTACATCAAAGTTACATCCCTATCGCGCTGTTATGTTGGCATTACCTATTTCCTTTTTTTTATTTTATTGTGGTACAGAATGTTTGCCAAACTCTACGTCAATGTCATGCAATGACAATGTCACTGTCATCCAAAACTTAGTTCGAAGTCCCGTCTCTTAGAACGTAGTTGTTATACTCTCTTTGATACATATCTCAAACCAACTCCGACCTCCCTCGCACTTCCTCGAAGTTCATCATCAGGCCCATCATGTGATAATAGACCCTGACTGCTCATCAATGTTTTGTGTTGTCCGTATTTTCATTAGAAAATACGCGTTTTTAAAGCGCATCTTTTACTTTTTGTATCTGGCAACACTGGTTTGATTTATGTCAACTTGTCATGATGTGACATTGTCAAGCAGAAACGAATTTTCTATCCCTAGATAAGTGTGTATGCGTTTCTATTGTAAAATTGTGTATATCAGCCACATGTCGGCAATATTTAACTGATTTATTTTTTGTTAACGTTTTCATATAGTTGAGCCTAACTTTAGAATTAAGATCCATTAATTATTACTGACGAAAATTGTGCACTTTCTCGTCTCTTGCAGACTTCAGACAGCTTGTAAAAACGATGGCTTTAGCACTACAACGACGAGCAAATGTAAGCTATTTATTGCAGAATCCTTGTTTACCTAATATATATAAAATGTTAATGTAGCGCATCATGTCTAACCTTAAATGTTTTAGGTACGCCTTCCACCTGAAGTTAATAGAGTTTTGTATATACGAAATCTGCCATACAAAATTTCTGCTGAAGAAATGTATGATATCTTTGGAAAATACGGTGCAATCAGGCAAATCCGCGTGTAAGTATGATAACGTCTTCGTTTAATATTAGTATTTATCGAAGCAATAATGTATAAAACATCTTTGCTGACAATTATTTTGCACATTGACTGTCAAGGTTCTACCTGGATGCCCTCTATTTTCTCTGAGGAATAATGGCCCCTTTGCGGAATAACCCTAAAGTCAAGATTAAATACAATATGTATGAAGCAAAAGGACCTGATAAATGCTGTGACATGTGTGCTCAGGTACTAAGCCCTTGTACTTTTTTGTATTGGTACTGTTTGCAGTAACATACTTTTAATAAATTCCAGAGGCAACACACCTGAAACCAGAGGCACAGCTTTTGTGGTTTATGAAGACATATTTGATGCAAAAAATGCTTGTGATCATCTCTCCGGGTTCAATGTCTGCAACAGATACTTAGTTGTATTGTATTACCGATCCAACAAAGCCTTCAAGGGTATGGATATTGAGAAGAAGCAAGAAGAATTGGACACTCTCAAGAAGAAATATGGAATATCATCAGAAGAACTGCGAAAATAATGCTTTTATTAAGATAATTTGTATTTAAGTACCTAATTAGAATAATTAAATAACCATAAAGGAAGGTAATATTTTTCTTACTAATAAGCAATTTGTCATCCATATACATATGATTGTTATGGATTACTCATACTGTCTAATGAGATAATAAAATTGTGATCAACTGCTAAACTATTTTTGTAAAAAATTAGAAGTGATTCTGACTTTTCTAAAATTGATAAAAATATGCAATAATTCAATTTAACTGGACTACTCCCATCTATCTAAAGTCATTAAAAAAAACCAAGGTTTGTGACCTGACAATGACAATCCACCATAACATTTCATGGTTGCATGGTGCAGTTATGTATTAAAGGCAGAAAGACACATTTTTAAGTCATTCTACCGCATAGCTGCTTCCTTGTCCTACATCATCATGGACCATTATGTGAATCCGGCATAAGAATCATATCCAGCGAGCTTCTATATAGTTAGGGAGGCGAGGTAGCTAAATGGCGTAATTCAACGGCGCCGTCGAGACCTATCAAAATCGAAAGATAATATAATTTCGAAAAGAAAAGCTCGTATGGTAAAAACCATTTTAGCGGTGGGTTTGGCGTGTACGGTGTTTCAAAAACGTTAAAAAAAACAGTTACTTGGGCATTCTCGAGCGCGTCAGATATTCATACTACGTATGCCCCAAGTGCCTCTGATAACAACGGTATACTAATCTGCCGGTTTGCATGGTGGGGGTAGGAATATAAAGTAGTCAAAAATGCAAAAAAAAAAAATTTACTCGAGCGCGTCAGATTTTCAGAAGGGGTGTTAAGTAGGCCCCAAGGAAGCTCCCTTTAAAAAAACTGACGATTTCGGCGTGACGATAAGTTACGATGAATTTTTGAAAATGCAAAAAAATAAAGTTTTTTTGAAATACTCGAGCGCGTCAGATTTTCATAGGGGAGGTTTATCTCGGTATCCTGAAAGCATTATTTTCTTAATCTGACAAAAATGTTGGTGGGTTCTTTTAATCTGACCGAAAAAGGTTTTTTGGTTCTTTTTTTCCTTTCTTTCTCCTTGATAAAACGGGGAATTTAAGAATGACAATAAAGCGATAGATACAACCAACGTAAATGTGGGGCCAGAAACTGCTTGAGTGGCGTCCACGCACCGGAAGACGAGCTGTCGGTAGGCCTCCGACAAGGTGGAGTGATGACCTGGTGAAGGTCGCGGGAATCCGGTGGAAACGGACGGCACAGGACCGGTCTAAATGGCGAGCCTTGGGGGAGGCCTATGTTCAGCAGTGGACGTCTTTCGGCTGAAATGATGATGAAATGTAGTGCGAATTGTATTATCTAAATATATAAAAGAAGAAACTGACTGACTGACAAGGATTTTACAAAATTCACCCCCTAAAGGGGTGAAACGGGGGTCCAAAGTTTGTATGAAAACCCGTATTTATTAAAGCGAGAGACTGGAAACTTTGTATATAGAGTATGTGTTTAAATATATTAATGGCGTATTTCAGCGTTTTTCTAAATTGCTCCACTAAAGGGGTGAAAAGGGGGTTCAAAGTTTGTACGGGGAGAGAATCTTTTTTAAAGTGAGATATTTGAAACTTCGTATATAGACTCTCTGTTTAAATACAACAAAACATATATAAGCGTCTTTCGAAATTGCTCCCCTAATAGGGTGAAAACGGGGTTTCAAGTATGTACGGGGAGCAAATCTTTTTTGAAGTGAGAGATTTAAAACTTCGTACATAGACTCTATGTTTAAATACAACAAAACATATTTAAGCGTTTTTCGAAATTGCTCCCCTAAAGGGTTCAAAAGGGGGCTCCCAGTTTGTACGGGGAGCAAATCTTTTTTGAAGTGAGAGATTTAAAACTTCGTACATAGACTCTATGTTTAAATACAACAAAACATATTTAAGCGTTTTTTGAAGTTGCTCCCCTAAAGGGTTCAAAAGGGGGTTCCAAGTTTGTACGGAGAGCAAATCTTTTTTGAAGTGAGAGATTTAAAACTTCGTATATAGACTCTTTGTTTAAATACAACAAAACATGTTTCAGCGTTTTTCGAAATTGCTCCCTTTAAGGGGTGGAAAGAGGGTTCCAAGTTTGAGCCGATTACGAAAATGGCATGCATTTTCTAATCAAAGATGGCGGAGATTTATTTTTCTTAATTATCAATTTGGGTGTCATCTTCGAGGTTGCTCTGGGTGCCGATTACGAAAATGACATCCAGTTTCAAATCAAAAATGGCAGACATTTATTTTTCTTAAAAATCGATATGGGTTTCATCTTTGTGGTTCCTCGGGGTGCCGATTACGAAAATGACATCCAATACATATCTACATGCAGGTCAAACTGAGAACCTCCATTTTTGTAGATGGTTAAAAATTACTCTTAGTACGCGGGCGACGCCGCGGGCAAAAGCTAGTTTATTGTATAAAAAAATGAAATGATATAAAAATTGTATTACTTATAATTGTATTGTTATGTATGACCTTTACATTTACTTCAATTCTTCACTTCGTTTTTCTTACGGTACGTACAAAAAACAATTTGAGGATCAACAGGCTATTGAATAATATACATACATGAAACTGTACATGTTAATAATACTTTTGTATACAGATACGCGTAACTTTTTCCGAGTGAACGAAAATTGTCGAGAAGCTTTAGAAAAATAAAATTTTGAGATATAATAAAAGTCACATAATTTAATCATCGTTATTTCATATCAAATTTTTTTAACACCCTCAGTCTTCGAGATATACTCAAAAACCGGGAGTTTGAGTTTTTATGATGCTTCAAGTCAAAAAGTTTTAACTTTGGACAAAAATGTAAAGAGACCTTTTTTGTGTAAAATAAAATTACCTTTTTTGTTTATTTAAACTTTTTTTTTGTAAAATGTATCGTTCGCGACTTATATGCCGCGACGCGTTTTTCGGAAGACGAAATGGCTCCTCCACACTTCCGGTCATGCGGAAACCGGCAGATTTTGTATTTTTAGTAAGTTTTACATTATATTCTTCAAAATAAATAAAATAAAAATCGCGCTCGAGAATGCCGGATTAACGTTTTTTTTTACAAGTTCGCGACCCTATTACTCGGCGGCGCGGCGTCAAGGACTTATCGTCAGATTAGTTAAATTTAGTCTTAAAACACTAAAATCAACCCCCAATATCTTAATCTGACGCGCTCGAGTATTTCAGACTATCGATTTTTTTTTACTAATCTGATCGTCTATCCTAGGCGCGCGTCACTACATATAGAGCTAAATACTTTACAAGGTTGTTCTATTAGGTCTAAGGTATCTCTCATATCTTAAACTGCCACGCTCGAGTATTACCGAAAATTCCCCTATTCGCCTCCCTAACTAATAGGTACTTGTAGACTTTGTACATTGTGCATGGTGAAATAGGGCGGGAATGAAACGGGTTTGGGTAAGTTAACGGGGTGTATGAAGTAGTAAGAGGAACAGGCCTGCCTATACTTCAAGTTTCAGATAACGTAGATATTTAATAAAAAAAACAGTAACTAATGAGAATATTTTTACTTGTCATTGGTGTTTAATGTTTACATACTGAGATATACAGAGCTATGGTATGGTGCTGGGTCTAAAAATGTTAAGGGCTAGTTAATGTAAATATGTTGAATACTTGTTTGCATTGTAATGTAACTGAGTAACTGGGAATTATTCCAATATAAGTAACCTTATAACAAAGAGTATTTAAAATCACTAATAAGTATGCCACCTCAAAATGATCAACATTGAGATAAACAAAACGAGAAAAAAAAAACATAACATGAACATGCACTTCTTTAGTCTTAAACTTACGCATATATGACTGATACACGTATAGGTATAGTTTCACAATCGAATAAATAAGAATAACATCGTTATTTCATTATTACATGAACAGTCAAACAAGAGTTAACCGAAAACTATTTTTTGACACCTCACTCTAGATCTACCGTTTCATGTAATAATTAAGTTTAAGTGCTCAATATTTCCTATACACGAAAATAAACTTTAAAACACGTCATTAGGATGCAGAGCCGAGACGCGCTCTGCCTTCAGTTTCTAATTGCTTATTGAGATAAATGTCCTCATCCGTGGAAGTGTCGATGAGGTCGAGCGTGAGCAGAGGCTCGTTGGGGTTGAGCGGGTCCTTGCCCACATCCTTGCAGATCCCCACGAATTGCTGCTCCACACATAATTCTTGAAACCTAATACAGTCTTCTACAGTCCAGTCTTGATGAAGCGGCCATACATCTGTAGCAGGAAAAGCACAATAAAATTGAAAAGCTTTATTATTATTGGAAAACGGGACTTAATCACGTACAATACTAATTTAATTACCTTTTTTCACAACATCCGTGATCGCGAAATGACTCACGCGATTAAGTCCCGTTTTCCAATTTTTATAAAATTTTACCTTCCAATAAAATTGATATTATGTTATAGAGGTTGCTTGCTGCACATGACCGGAAGTGACCATTTGCATCAACACCCGTTTCCGCCAACCTGTGAACAGCCATACCCCTGCGCCCCCCTACTCGCCGCCATCTTGCCTTATTGTTGCAGAGGACAAGCCGTCGGCAGCCTACGAGGAAGCCATTACTCTCGGGCATGGTACAATAATACACTTCGCCAGGTATGGCAAACGGAAACATCGGTTATTAGTGTAGGTGACACGACCTTCGGACTCCCTGCTATCGATGGTTCTCAAACTTTGTATTTTGGGGAAAAATAGGCCTTAATTGTCTTGCATGTCTCCCTGCCAAATAATATGAATTCTAATCATCTATACCAAAGTATAGACCCAGCTATATTCAATCAGTATAACAACATGACACAACGATTGCGGTTTTTTGCAAATAATAGGTTGATATTCCAATTGTCAAGCATCGGCTTAGTCACATCACTATTCTTATCATTTAGTGTCAAAATTAGATTTTGACTGAATAAAAAGGACCCCAACAACATTAAAATGTACAAATTAAGAAAACAAATAACTTTACGTAGTACGGTGTACCATTTTTTTTTCGTGGTTTTCGTTCCACAATAGTGAAGCCATTCGTTGGCTACTGACTCGTTTTATGGAAGTGTAGAAAAACAATAAGGTTCCGCCTTTAACACTTCTACTCTTAGTTCCGAATAGAACAGCCAACCATTTTAAAAACTGGCCTACATCAACTCTTATTAGCAACCGCACCGCAAAAAAGTTAAAAAAGTTTGGCAATTACTGCTTAAACTGACAGCGACCGAGAGCGATATATGCAAATCAGTACATCCGAGCGAGATCGCGGTTAACGTCAAAGAGACTGACATGACTCTCGTATGTGTGAGTAAGCAGTGTTGCCAGTAGTGTATTATGATACTCCCTGACTTTCATGTATTCTGTGATTTCTGTATTTTATTAAATTATTAGGTACATTCATGTTCAACTTGACCTATTTTGTGTGCTTAAACAAGTAAATGCCAATTTTGATGCGTAAACAATTTATTTTGCATGTAAACGGCAGATTTTTTTTCCTTAATTATCTTTTTTGTTACTATAAAGCGGCAACTCCACCTCGTGTCACGATCCTATACCAGATTTACATTCGCGTACGAGTCGCGAGGCGAGGGACGAGGCGAGGTGCGAGTGTGAACAGATGCTCGTAGCTCGCCTCGTCCCTCGCCTCGTCACTCGCGGCGCTCGCGTCCGGAGCGGTTTTTGGGCACGAGTCAAAAGGACCTGAGACACGACGACGATGAGGACACGAGTAGATGTTTACATTCGCCCTCCCGCACGAGGGACGAGGCGAGCCACGAGGCGAGGGACGAAGCGCGAGTGTAAATCTGGTATTAGACCATGATCGCGATAAAAGCCTTTGATGTGCGCAAATTTACCGACAGCGGGGCGAAGGGTCTGCGGCTTCGGGCGAAGTGCCGAAGTATTCGCGAATATTCGGCTACACACATCGCGATAATGCGAATATTCGCCTTATCGCGATGTGTGTAGCCGTGAAACATAATATCAATTTTATTGGAAGGTAAAATTTCATGTGTTGCGTTCGACATCCGAGATCCGATGTTATGAGAACTGTTTATTATTTCCTGGTAGCGAGTCAGTGGACGCAAATATTAAGGTAACTTCCCTGATACAAAAAAAATATTAATTCATACGAGTAAGTCCGGGTCATGAGTTCCTAGAACAGCACTCAGACACGACGGGTCAAGTCGTTGCCTTTGGTAAAGATATAGACCAGACTCCTTCCTATCTAACAGAGGACTACAGGCAATTTCCCAATATGTAGATTAAACTGTTATGGACTACGGTGTAACGCCACGAGCGTAGATTAGCAGTGAATGAATATTTTTTAACAATATATTCCTAGTTATTCATTTTGACAACCGACTTGTGCTACAATGTTGTTAATATTTTCAAGCCCGTTTTAACGGAGATACGGTAGCGGGTCAAAAGAATTGCGTGAATGTCCAGAAGACATTTAGAACAAAGCGGATAGTAAGAATATTTATATAGTTTAATCGAGTTTCCCTCTATAGTACCGGGACTGGTTCAGACAGGGCTTTAACTGACACAAAAAAGTTAATGCAAAAATCTCGTAATACTTTCTGAAGTTATTACACTTTGAATTCTGAATTAATATTCCGACTCGGGAGCATCTCATAAGGTCCAGTTAGAGTGTTGGCCAGACCACCTATCTTATTCAGAACCAAAGTTCTGAATAAGAGAACGCTCGTAATACGTAGACTAAGAACTATGTTTATTAATGTCTGAACTATAATTTATTAGGCTAAGGTCATAAGCGAACATAAGCAGTATCAGTCTATCTTAATGTAGGTAACCAGTAAGAATTCCCGCATACCAAACCATCGGTTGTGATTGCCCTAAAGACATTAAGATATTCTTGCCTTAGGCGTTCGAAGGTATCAAAGTAATCGATAGAAGATAACAATAGCAGTTGTTACAGATTTACGGATAAAACAATACCTACGGTATGCGAACCTATTCGGTAGAAAGAAATGTGCAAGCTAACTGGCTTGGCTAGGAGGCTGGGAGCAGCTTGGTTGGCCAGGTACCCGGCTGGTATCTCATTCCTGTCTTCATGTTAGACGTGTGCCAGCGTGAAACCAGGAGGCGTATAAGCGGGTGAGGGGCGGACGCCCGAGCGGTTCCTGGTGGCTTCAGGGCGCAGATACCACTCGAGGGTGGGGTGTCTATTAAAATTATAGTGTGTATGCACCTTAAAGCTTATATCTAGACTGTAGTCTTGTCTATGCCTTTGTTACTTCTTAATATTGTCTTTGCGCTGCTTGTCTCTTCCTCTTTCGCTCTACAACCTAAGCCGTCTGTATTTATTTTTGTGTCGTCTAAATTATATTATTTTACTATTATGGTCCGGTTATTTGTTTGTAGCATAAAACTTGTTAAGTATCAAACAAAGTTAGTCGTTCTCACCTCCGTGTAAATGCAAAGCTCTTGCAGCTTTCCCAGGTATTGTTGCAGACTGCGGCAATGCACCTTCCTCTCTGGGTTGCTGTTTGCATTGAGATATATTGAGATGTAACCTTAACTAACCGTAGTACGAGACTCAGGAAAGCAGACCCATACGGAGTAAGGTGCTCCATACTCACGGAGTAAGGTGCTACCTTTTCCCTTTCGTAAAGTGAACTGGGACTCTACGTTTTAATGTGGGGACTACAACAGCAGTCTTAATAGCTTAAGTTGATTAGGATCGTTTGGGAATTGATATCAGTTTCATTGGTGATGGTTTCTAAGCCAAAGCTACTTATTCCTCAATTTAGGCATATTACATGCACCTGAAAGTGTCAATAAACTACCATCGATTCCTAAAATAGCCTCTGCCTCGAGGAGAACCGGCGAAAGAAAACCGATGAGGGTTCATATTTTCAGAACAATATACAATGTATATAAAACAACAGTATCACTACTACAAAATTACAATGCTACAGTGGAAAACATTTTTGTTGAACATATTTAGTACAGAAATATTTTGTGTTTCTGTTAAAAGACTGTGCTTCGATGTGCTATAAGGATGTTGTCTATCTACAAAATTTCGTGAAAACAAAGGGTGAAAGTCCAATTGTATCGATATACATAATGGAAGCTTACTCAATTCATTTAATCAGAACCCATAATATCTGGTTTTGTGGTTTTTAACAATGTTAATAATGACAAACATCTGCATCAGATTGAAATAAATAAAAAATAAAATTACAATGAATGAGCCAGATAGGTATTTGAAATGATTAAAAACTCATAATATTTTTAAGCGCCAAATAAAATCGCTAGAGCAACGAGCACACGTAAACTGTCAGGAGTCTGAATAGGAGTAATTTAGGATCTAACTTGAGTATGTAAGTCATCTGACGAATTTGCCTTGATTATTGTATTTGAAGAAATATTCTATATCAAACTTTTATCGGGACTGACGTCATGCTAGTATAAGAACTCAAAAAGGGTAAGATACCGATACCAGTCATTTTTTATAATGGGATCCCCGTTTCCTAAGCTGCGGATTCTCGGACTCGCTTAAGAATAACAGGTTGTATTTGTCCGACCCTTTGCGAAAGGATTTAAAATTATTTATAGGATCAAACCTGAGCAGTAGGGTGAGGGCGAGTTGAGAGATGAGTGAGATCCGTTTCTACCTCGTCAATGGTAATTCCATAGGTGCAAGGACAATTAGCAGAGGACGGATATTACGGACGGAAATATGTATTTACTTTCGATGGATCTAAGTAGATTGAACCTGCTGTCCGCAGAGGCCTCGGCACGCCTCCTGGGGGCGAAATGCAACATTTCGTGACATATTACCCTGTACGCAAATACATACATATTCAGTCAGAGCGCGTGGTATCCGGCGTACTAGACCACTTGAATCGATGCGCGACCATCTACACCGGGCAGTAGAGGCATAAGTGGACGTAGTGGGCTTGATGAGTGGGCGTAGTGCCCTGCGTAGGCGGCAGCGACGGGTGGCGGCAACGCGGTTAATCTGGCGAGCGGCAGCCACGTGGCGGCCGATACGCCCGACGACCGAGATTTCCCGGACGTGACCCGCACGGCGGCGGCGGCATCGGGCCCGTGATCTAGATAGCTATCTAGATAAAATGATTATTCTGACTCACCGATTGTTTCGAAACGTATTCAATCAAACGCGCGGCGGCGGTGCGGCTGCCGGCACGCCGGGGGCCGGCCCGCGCCGCCTCCATACGATGATCGCGAAGCGCGCTCCTTCGCCGACGAGGAGACGACTCTCGTTGTTCATATCGAGATTCCGAAACACTCGAGAAAATATACAAAAGAGGGTAGTCCGATATAAAATAAATATTACATCGCGCGGTGATACGTATTATTTTTAGATCTCTCTTCTGATAAATACGCAAGAGAATAAAAATCGAGGATTAAGATTCTTCCCTGCCTAGGTAATTTACAAGAAAGGTACGTCCGATCAGTACGGCTGACGATGCAATAATGAGGCAAGATGGCGGCGAGTAGTTTGGTGACTGTTCGCAGGTTGGTGGAAACGCGTGTCACGTAACGACAGCGACGTTGAGGCGGCTCACATGAAAGAGGATTTAATGTATGGATGTAGATAAAGCAGTGTACACAACTGTACATAATTAGGCCTTAAAACACTCGTGTGATCCTATTATGAACCACACTCGTGTTTTAAGACCTCTCATTATGTATCAGTTCCATAAACTACTATTATCTACATCGATACATTAAATCCTCTTTCATGTGTTCAGGAACCATTGCGTTACAAGTGTAGTGAGGTCGAGCGTGAGCCCGTTGAAGTCTTTTGAGCACGAGCCTGTATCGTTATGGGCGGAGATGGCCATAACGATACCGTTTTTGATGCTGTTATGGCCATCTCCGCCCCGGACCGGCGCGATATTGTCAAGTTGGTCCTTACCTACACTTTTTGAGCACATAAAAGAGGATTTACTGTATGGATGTAGATAAATAATTGTACTACGAGGGGTGGTCAATAAGTAATAATAATGATATATAAACTCTTTAGTGACCAAATGTAAAAAATATTGGCCAGTATTGACACAGTAAATAAGTAAAAAAATATGTGATAGTTCTTTTGTGTTTTTTTTACGAATAAATTTATTTTGTTCTGTTGGAGCGAATTGTCCAAACTGGAGAAAATTCACGTTCAAGCGGTAGGTTGAAAAATTATACCACAGAACAGGTTCGTTTAGACTTGCAAATAACATTAGGGGTTCGTGCACCTTCTTATTCTACGATTGCGCGGTGGTAGGCGAAGTGTAAGAGAAGGAGAACTTGTACTAATGACGACCCTAGCTTGGGGCGCATAATTTCAGCAGTAACCGATCAAGTGATAACAAAAATTTAGAAATTTACTTTAACGGGTCGCAGTGTTCCTGTTCATTTTTTAGCTGAAGAAGTTAAGATTTTGATAGGGAGCATCTATAGTATTACAGATGACCCTTTGGGTATGAAAAAAGTATCAGCGCGCTAGATGCCAGGAATGCTTACGGATGCGCAGGAATACTATAAATTGCGGATTTCACTCAACTGTTTGGAATTGTTACAAGATTCTGACAGATTTTTGCCTAGACTCATAACTAATATCATCGAAATGTGACTTCTCCATTTCGATCCAGAAACTAAACAACAGTTCATGACTTGTAAGTGACCATCATCTGAGAGTCCTGAGAAATGTAAGAAAATTCCATCCTCTGGTAAGGTAGGGCTCTCTTTTCTGGGATAACCAGGGGTGGTAATGATCTAATACCTTGATCATGGAGCCACTACTACAGCGATTTTATACACAGAACCAATATAAAAATGCGTGACGTTATACGTGACGAACGTCGAGGAAAATTTTCAAAGGTTGTTCATTTTCACCAAGGTAACGCTTCAGTGGATAAGTCTAAGGTTGCGATGACTGCCATTAAAGATGCTCGCTCAAATCAATGATGAAGCATCCCCCATGTTCACCAGACCTCCCTCCTAGCGATTTCTATCTATTTCCGAGGCTAAACGAACACCCCAAACCAACCACCACCAAAATTTAAAGATAATGACGCAGTGATCGCCGCAGTATAATATTTTTTAAAGGTTCAGGATAAAGATTTTTTTAGAAAGGAAATTTAATAATTAGATAAACGATATTGTAAGTATATACTCCTAAAAAATTACTATAATGAAATATAAAATAGATTTTATTAAAAAATACCTGCGTCATTCGCACTTACAAGGCAGATGCAATATTACTCGATAACTGACACAAGTGTCGGATATAACGAATCGGTTGAACTGCGATTTTGTCAATCACTACGTGCCGTATGACGTTACAAGAATGGCGGCTCGCGTTTACGAGCGAATATTGAAACTGCTAATTTCAATATTATTGTTTTAAAACAGAAATAAAAAGTCCACGTGGTAATTGAAACGTAGGGATTAATTTAGGGTATTTTTCAAAAATATGTGTAAAACCCTATTGGATCTTGAAATATACTAACCATACAGTCTAGCCTTTATTGCCTGTGGCGGTAATGAACGGGCCAAATCAACGTTGGCCGGCACGGGGCGCAAATCCTTGGTCGCAAACAGCGCTAGGTCCCCGTAGTCACAGAAGTACACAGACACCATTTCGGTCGATACAATTCCCGCTATTGTAACCCTGTAATAAAAATATTGTTTGGGGAACTTGCGTTAATATTACATAGCGAAATTATATTAGTAATCCAATAATAATAGCCATTAGTCTATTACTGGATGATTTATTCTGAAATTATTTTATTTTTGCGAAATATTTTAATAAAATTTACGTAAATTGAAACGTAATTTAAATCGCGAAGTGACGTCACTCCATCAGTCACTTCATTAACTTCAGTTGAAAACATTGAAATTTCTCTATATAATTGAAAATGATTTATTATCAGTGACTTAGTATATTAAATGAAACTGAAAATATCTTCGACAATTTTTAAAGACAATAATGTTAGTAATAAATAATCATTTGCTGCGCCCTACCCGGGCCCATGTACCTACTGTATGTAATACCTTTAGCATTCAGTTGCATGTGTTTATGTACATACTTGGTTGCAATTGAATATATTACTTCTGTGATACAAATAATAGTTAAGAGCCATGAAATGTTTAGCGGTTATGCAAATACGTCATGTCAATCCAGTAAGCGTTTACGCACGAAATTTGAAATGTCGGTTTTTGATTTGAATTAAATAAATTATTTGTGCATATTATAAATTTTTCGTCTTTGGTATCTTCACATAAATAGGGTGGGTCGAAATGCACGCATTTCGGATTACCGTAATGTAACTGGGCTCAAAAGATGTTGTGTATTCTGTAGATTTCAGGAAAAATAATTAAAAAATTGTAGATTCAGATTTTTAACCCCCGCATAGCCGCCAAAAATCGATGTTAAGATCGAATCGATGATAAGTACTTAAATAAATTATGTGACAATTATGTTCATAATTTATCTTTTAATAAAATAAATTAAACTATAATAAAGCAAAATTATACTGAGCATTTTAATCTTTTCAAAATAGACGACATTATAGCATTTTGAAGTTTGATAGCTTAAAATATTATGCCATAAAAAAGCAAAATGCTATAGTTATATAAATTCCCTCTACTATTTTTTTAAATACAAGCTTAAATGTAAGAGCTAATCTAAACATTAAAGGCAAGATTTGTTTTCTTCAAAAGCGTACGGTATTTATATGTTTTTAATAGTACCTAACAGTACCAAATAGCCCTAAGGTTGTGTTCTTCGAGTATTTTTTCACTCATGTTGCTTTAAGCGATATATTTTTTGTTGCTATTGTGTGTTTAGGCCACTGATGATCCATTAATAGCTTTAAATCATAATATTCATAATTTTGCCGCTTTAAGCACATCAAAATGCATTTTACATAAAAGGCCAATTTTCTAATTCGACTACATGATGATTGATAACTAAACATGATCCATGGGTAAAAATAATAAATATTGAAATACAATAGTGTTATTTAATGATTTAAATAGTTTGGAATTAAATATTTAATTTGAAGTGAAAATTAAAAAAAATACATTTTTTATAATTAACAGGAGTGCGGGGGTCCAATTCCACATTTTTAAAATTATTTCTCCTGTAATCTACAGAATATACAGCAACTTTTGACCCTTTTTACATTACGGTACTCCGAAATTCGTAAATTTCGACCCACCCTATTACGTAATCCTTAAATCTTTGATATAGACTAGATCAATGAAATAATGCAAGTCCCCTATTGAGGAGTTCTTCTTCTGTCAATATCATCAAACGAAGTTGATAGTACAGTCAAGTGCAAAAATATGTATCGAGTTAATCCTCTCCTAAATCTTTCGCCGGCATAAGACCCATAGGGAGTATTGGAACATATTTATGAGTAATTTTTTTGTGTCTCTCCAAAATTATAATTTGTAATCAATTGATGATGTTTTTGCTTCATTTGGTTGGCACTTACTTACCTATACCAGGAAGAATCTTTTACATAATAAACTGTGTACAGCTCTCCACTTGCTGGGTTTGTTGGAGCATCTGCCTCCGTTAACTTTGGACATTCTGTTTGTAATGAAGCCATCATGTTTTGCAGAGTAGGCCTAGTGGTGTTTGGTTGAACCTGATGAAAAATACACAGGGAACATTGATTTTTACCTGTCGATAACTCTCGCTTACGCCATCATACGTCATCATAAGAGGCAGAGCTGGGCATTAACTCGTCAATCCGTTAATCGTTAATTAACGAAGTTAACCATCCGTGTATCGGAATAACTATTAAGTTAACTTCCAAAATTGTTAACGGACTCATTAACTTCCACTAACTGTCCAAAGCTCCGTTAATCAGTTAACTAAGTACTTATTTTATCAAAGGAACGCCGCGAAAAACAGGTTCTGACAAGTCCGTTCCATCGGAGCACCGTAGGCGCGCGAATATTCAGCGTTTTTACCGCGGTTTTTTATTGTCATTGTTGGTTCATTAAATATTGTTAAAGAAGACGACGATCAGAGTAAACTTAACCATTAACCTTGGAGCATTATCGGGTCTGATTCTTATTTAATGAATGTTTTTGACGGTTTATCCTAACTTTGTGTAGATAATCGTGAGTCGACAATTACTTTACAAACGACCGTTTCAAACGCCCGGAGAATCACCCAGGCGCGAGCTATAGGCGCTGAGTGAGACAGCCGATGCAAGTGGGGCGCGTCAGCGGCGTGCGCGAGTGAATTAACTATATTGTGTTGTCGGCTCGGTGCGTCAGTGAATGAGAATACAAGGCGTCACCAGGCGCCTGTTGCTGTTTATTTTGATAATTAAATTAATCGTTCATTATAAAAAATGCTTAAAACCATCTTGCTTTTCTTATTAGGGTTCCGTACCAAAATGGTAAAAAAGGAACCCTTATGGTTTCACTTTGTCTGTCTGTCTGTCACATCGCTAAATTTCTCAAGAACTACTTATGCTATCGTTTTAAAATTTGGAACAGTTATGAAGATGGGTAACCTAGATGCTAGAACATGTTTTTTTTTTGCCTAGTGGGTGAATATGCCAAGTGGAGTGACATACTCGTATGAAAGGGCCTGAATTATACATTCTGAAACATTTTTTTTTCACGTAGTCATTTTCGATTTGTGAGGGAAAATGTAAAAAAAACCGTTCCCCCCTTATCTCCTAAGTTTACCCAGGAAAAAATATGAAATTATTACATATCAATGTATATTTTACATAAACAATATAACTATAGCTCTATATAGTTTTTCTTTTTTTATAATCAAAAAATATTTCTATTTTAAGTTTGTAATTTAATCACCTTTGCATGTATTTTTGTATTATAAATTTCTACGCGATTATGCTTATTCAGTCGCTCTAATTTGTAACAAAATTCGCCGATAGATGACTCTTTATCCATGGCGTTCAATTTCTACACCGTGTTGTTGAGATTTTCCTGAATTAATAGAGCTGGAACTGGTACATATCTGTGTACGGAACCCTCGGTGCGCGATTAGGACTTGCACTTGACCGGTTTTTTTCATTCCCTGCCTAAGTACTTTCCATAGCGCATACCCCGCATACCCAGAAGGCCTACTCCGAACTTCGTATCGTGCCGTCCCTTTCACTCATAGTGTATAACACGAACGCGAAAGGGACGGCACGATACGAAGTTCGAAGTAGGCCCTCTAGTGCTGTCTTTACCAGGAGTTAACGATTAACGTTAACTTCCGTTAAATGGCCCGAAAAGTAACGCTTTAACGTTTAACGAAGTTAACTTTTTTTAACGGATTAGCGATTAACGAAGTTAACTATTTGGTTAACGGTGCCCAGGTGTAAGAGGTAACGGACTGTATTGTTTATGGCAAAAATTAAACAGCTACCACACAGACTGGATCTTCTGTACCTTTAGGTACTATTATTATTATTATTATTCTGTGTTACATGTGTTCGAGTATGCATGTAACAGCTAATAACGCATAGACGTTACGAATAAGATGTCGTTTACCCCTTGATAGTCCAAGTGTAAATTGAAAGTTGCCAATAGAATTCTCATGTTTCAATACAAAAGAATTTTTATGGCAACTATGTCCTTAAACGCAATATTTCACGACTAAACTGGGAAATGATTCATTTTTCCATACAACAGTATTACGAGGCCATTGCACTGTGACGTCACCTTTCATTGCCTATTAGTATGGAGCGTTTTCAGTGTTTGTCAGCTATGCTGTATTTTATCTCTAGTTTCCATCTTTTGTGTTGTTCTAATTGTATTTGGTTCCAAATGTTTGATAGTCTCTAAAAACCAATTAGAACAATACAAAAGATAAAAATGGATTTCAAAGTAGGTATGTATAGCATAAAAACCAAGTCCTGAAAACGCCCCATACTAATTGAGCATAGTATATGACGTCATATAGTTTGCGCCTGTATTAACATTGTACTTAAGGAAAAACGAGTAATTAGATGTTTTAGTCGTGAAATATTGGTTTTAAGTACATAGTTGTCATACAATTTTTTGTTTATTAAAACAAGAATCCTGACTTTTAATTAACATTTAGTCAATAAACCAAATACACAAAATTTCGAAACTTTGAAGTGTCATATCTTTTTAAGATTTTAATTGTTATAATTTGATGGTTGGTGGCTATTCATATAGTGATATGTTATTATTATTCATTCTGAATGCATATTCTCTCTTCATACTTTCGTCACCCTCCATTTATATCAACTTGTCCCCGTTCATCGGCTGGAGATGCTCTTAGAGAAGCAGTGCTCACCACAAAGTTCCACGGATTGGCGGCCATGGCGATGTACACGTCAAAGCACTTGCCAGGCGTGGGCAGCGGCGGCGCCGGCAGCGCCCCGCCCCGCTCCGCGCGCTCGCCCTCGCCCGCGCCCGCGCCTGCGCCCG
Source organism: Epiblema foenella (assembly GCA_963556455.1). NCBI lineage: Eukaryota > Metazoa > Arthropoda > Insecta > Lepidoptera > Tortricidae > Epiblema > Epiblema foenella. The sequence continues at coordinate 17,205,851 of OY747102.1, forward strand.
CGCCCGTAGACGAGCTGCGGAAGATACGCTCCTTCTTCCTGTGTAGTGCCTCCACGTGGTTCTGCACTCCCTTCTCGTCTTTCTCGTCTTTTAGCTTATCACTGAAATTATACAATCGTCGCGTTGTATTGTAATATGGCAATTGAGTAATTTAGTGTTTAGCAGTAACATAAATCATACTAGTTTACTGACACATAAACGCATATTGCTTGTATCAGCGCAACCTATACAACTAGCTAGGTTTATTAATAAACATAACTCTATTAAAGGCGACATTGAGTACACCTTTACTCTCGTACACTCCGCAACCTACCAATCAATACTTATTATACATGGCGATCCGTCTAAAGGACCGGAGACGAATCAGTTTCACGGCGACCTTCTGATCATCGGTATATCAAAAAAAAAAAAAAACGAAAAAAAAAGGTTCAATCAATTTCATTGAAAAAGACGAGACATCGAAGAATGAAGCACTTACAGTTAAGAAGATTTCAAGAAAGGAGAACCAACTAAAGAACAAAATTTCCATTTTACAAGAAATATGAAAATTCAATTGAGAGAGTACAGAAAAAAAATTTGCGTGCCATGCAGTTCAGATGCAAACGTGCTCGTCTTAGCTATCAGCAGCTTCGCAACAAGTACAAAATACCCGATTTACACAATCGTCGCATCCTTTTGGAAAATTTTGACTGATCGCGTGCCTGCGCGGGCGAGAGCATCAACTGTTTGCGACGTCGCGCTGCCGCTCCCACGCGGGCAAAGTCAGTCAAAGTAATTTATTTCTTTTAAATAGGCCCATAACGAGCACTTTCAAAATCGGAAGAAGGGCGAACGTGATCCCCTACATAGACTGGTCAAATCGTACAACACATACTTTAATGACATTGACATCTTCATGGACTCCGACACAGTATACAAAAAAAGGGTGTTGCTCAGATTGCTAGATGCTGACACCAACTGACATTTAAGTAATGGTTTTTGTTTTCATTTGTACCGTTTCTTTCTTTCTTTTGTTTTTTAATAACTATCCGTGCGTTGTATGTCACCTACTGTTTCACATACTTAAATGTACCCACTATTTAGCATTGTTGCATATAACTACCATGTCCATAAATTGTTCTAATTTTAAGATATCTATAAGTACTTAGCGCTACATACTAATCTATTAATATGTCGTTGGTTTCACACTCTGTAATTTTACAACTTCTGTACTTAAAGCATGTAACCTTGTGTGTAACTGTTTTTTGTCCTTAATAAATTAAAATAATAATAAGAAGAAGAAACAACAACGAAATTAAGATAACAAAATGGTTGTTTAGGGTTCCGCGGCTCGCATTTCAAGTGGTGTCCAGGGTTACCCTGGCCCGGTCAAAAGCAGCAGCCGACGCAAGCTGTCACGCGGAGCACTACGGACAACATGTCCCTACCACAGCTTTCAGAACATGTAGGAGGATGGCTAGATCAGGAAACCGACAGGTCATGTAATAGTGACGCATTTTTTTATTATCTTATTAATTTTATTATGGATATTATTGTTTCATCACAATATGTATGTTGACATAATTAAAGGGTTAAAGGATAATAATTTACAAATTAATGTTGAGATAACAAAGTACATCCAATTTATTAATAGGAGGGGAAAGAAGAAGAAACTACAAATAGTTTATAATGGACAGTCTCTAGAATGAAAAATGTGATACCACTACGTTTTTAGGATTTGCTCTTGATGATCAATGTACTCCGAAGATACATGTGGATAAAGTTTGCCCTAAAATCAATAGATTTGTAAATGTGTTATGGCGATTGACACGTATAACTGATATGAAAATTGCTATAATGGCATATCATGCTTTTGTGGTATCTAATTTAAGGTGTGGTATTTTGATTTGGGGAAATTCATCACATGTAAATCTTACTCTTATATCACAAAAACAATGTATTAGGGCAATATGCAACATACCTCGAAGAACTTCTAGTAAAAGTTATTTTATTGATCTGAGTTAATTAACGGTGCACTCAATTTATATCTAAGAAGTTTGTATATTTATGAAACTGCACCCCGATATGTTCAATACGAAGAGATACAACACGTTTTAATACTATATATCCTGACAGGTTAGTGCTCCCTAAGATACATACCGTCATGAGAAGTAAAAGTTGTTACGCAATGTGCATTAAAATATTCATTCAACCTACTGCCCGATGAGCATAAAAAACTACCTCTTAATAAATTTAAAAAACAAACTTCTCTTTTCTTGTTGAAAAGTGTTACGAGACTGAGTGAGTTTTTGGATTAATTGTCAAAATTGTTACAATAGCCTACATTAATGGCTCAATGACTTTTCAACAAGTTTTATTCATTGCATGTTAAGTTTTAAGTTTTTACCTAATAATGTTGACAAATCTTATTTTAAGTAAAATTACAATTTGCATGGCTTTAACTCTAAATGTGTATGGTTCTATAAAAAATATAACACCTCTTGTATACCACATTTAATGGAAAATAAATATTTATATTTCTAAAATATTTCGTTTTATTATACTATTATCACAATAATTCAGTTAAGGCCAGCTTCTCGTAAAATACGTGATTTTGAACATGGTTTTATTCTGAAATACTACATATTAAAAATGAAAAAAATATATATAGGGTTATTTTTTGATTATTTATGAGACTTTTAACTACTGCAACCGGATGACCGTTACGTAATTGGATAAACTTTGCTCGATAGAAAAAAATGCCAAACATGACTCTATTTTTGATCTTAAAACTCATTTTATTTCAATTATACGTAACTTTATGAATAGAAAATTATATCAAAATAAACGTCTTTGATAGTGTGATGTTAATCGGGAATAATATTTTTAATATACGAAGAAATGTATTTTTTTCACCCAAAATCATCAAAATTATGGCGCAATTCACGCCCGCTCGGTTCTCGCCACAGAGCATCAATTTAAGTAGAGGACATAGGCACCACAATCTGTATGAGAACCGACAGTATCACTTTTTTGCTGCCTACTGTGACGTCACGAGAGCATATTAGTGATGTGAAATCTCCGTTGTCCCCGCGAAATCGATACAAAGGCGATATATCGCCCGCGCCGTGCGGCTCGAGTCGATGAATCGGACTCGGAGAAATCGATCATGAAAAATGAAAAGGCTTCTTTTTGTAAACATCGAATCTTTAGTTCTAATCAACAATTAGAACGTCTAATCTTTACTGTGAATTAATAAACATTAAGTATCTAAGAACAATGCCAGGGAATCAATACTATCGATTACAATGTCAATCTACTAATTGCTTCACATGTTGATTTTTTCAGTACATCAATGGTTGGTATTGCTTCAGGAATGCGTCGACGATATTTTTTTGTTTGTTTAAAGCTGCTATCATCGAAATGTATGGGGCAAGTTGTGCTATGTTTTGTTGGAAACCAGTTTTTTTGCCCGGTCGCTTCCATCCATTTCTCTTTTATGTATAGATTACTTGGAAACCTGTAATTTATAATTATAATGTGTCACAAAATACCTAAGTGAACATTACCATACCTCGATTTCAACAATCGATAAGAACTGAGACGAATCGAAAGGTGAACATCACTATTCGATTCATTGGACAGATGAATGAGAATTTCCCCTTACCAAGAAGCCGAGCGACACAAGCTAAAGATCGATCGTTTTATTACCATTGCGCATTTAATATAGGCAGGCCCTACAACTTTGTTACTAAAGTAGGTAATGTATCATGAACATGAAGTAATCGTACATCTGTCGCAAATAGACTATTTTTCATATTACAGCTACGACAAATCTAAAATAAATGATTTTAAAATGGAATTAAATATCATTTTAGAAGGAATTTACTTACTTGTGGTAGGAAACATGTCCATTATTTGGGTCAGAATTTTACGAAGAGATTACTTGCTAAGTCACACTATTAAGTAGCAAATAACATAACAAATTACTTTAAGTAATTGTCTTGAACTATAAATTTGTTATAAACCCAATTACTCTGTCGCGACATCCACTAGTTGCGCTACGCTCGGGGCATTTGCTGTCTTTGTCGCGCAGCGGCGGGGTGCGGGGTAGAAAATTTACATTGCGCGCTCGAAGAACCTCGCCTTAAGAGGCCTTATAAGTTTTAAAATGTTTTGAATTCAAATTATGACAAAAGTATTGATAATACCAATAAAGTCATTAAAGGCTACTATAGTTTTATTAAAATTTTAGATAGTAACATAACCATTTTTTGATTTTATTGTATGTAGTAGAATTTAAGCGGAAGAAACAAGTTTTTAGCTCGAAAATGGACGATTTGGAGTAATGTTTGAAACGATATTTCTTAATGAAAAATCCAAAAAATACATTTAAAGTTTATTACATAAGGTCGCAATAGTCCAGTTCTAGATAGTAGCATTGAGAAAATGTCAAAATACTTGTCAATTCAAACAGAAAATGGCGTAAATATATGAGCGTTTTTTAACTGATAAGGACGCTTAACCCATATTACTCATTTCTAATAATGTTTCGCAATACAGCGTGCCGTCCGGTATTGACGCACGATTCACATTCCGCACGCGTCAGTGAATTACCCGGGCAGTCACGCGCTATGCACAGTTTTAAAGTAAAATTTTAATTAGTAATGAATGAAATATGATACTCACACTTAAAGAAATTTTATTAGTAATCAAACTTAGAGACATGTTATTATATTTAAACCAGGACCAATGGAATGATCGCCTGATAACTAGTGAGTGTGATTAATTATTTTCTTTCTTTCTCTGCAAGAAGACGGGAATTCAGTATTTCGGTATGGTACATTTGTAGTTTTTGTAGAAAGTAAATACCTGGCCGCGATCCTCAGTAATGAGGGACCGAAGAAGATGCTCTTTGCCCATTGTATCAATCATATGCCATGTTTATTAAGATGAAGGATACGCCCATTGTGTATTATTATAGGGTAACCATTTCCGTGTATAATTTTCTTTGGAGCTCAGAACTCCGATTGAATACGGTATATTAGTTTATTTATTATTTTATTGAGTTATAAAACGCAAAAAAATATAAAAAAATGTATTGGTAATGATTATTTTTTGACTTAGCGAGTAGGTATATAAAGTTTATTTTTCTCGTTCAGTAACATCAGAAATCAATTACGGCGGGGACGTCCACTGCGCGGTCGCGACAACACTGACACATATAGTCCCTATTCGTCCCGGTACCGCCGCACACCGGGTAGAGTCAGTCCGACCCAGGTCGGGCCTTGCTGAGTTTCTTGCTGTACTCTTCTCAGCTAGGCTAGGTTTAGTGAACCAGCGACAAAACTCCCAGTAGCTCGATCTCACTCACACTTAAGATTCGATTGAAACCGCTCAACCAATCCCACTGGAGCGCAAATTCTTAAAGTATTCCAGTGTTCCAAACCACACACATGGTCGTGTCTGAGGTTTCCCCCAGGCTACTCTCCGAGCGCGCTCTCCTATCGCTTTATTGGGCCCGGCCTATAAAGCCACAGTCAGATTCAAAATAATAATAATAATAATACTGGGAACCAACTTTCTTCTCTTTGATATTTTTGTTAAACTGAGAAAACTTAGCTACAGTAAGTAATATATATAGGTATAATATAGTTGCTCCCGCTATTTTATTTTCAGATAAGAAAGTGTGAATAAGTAACATGTGTTTAATTCTTTTCCTGCCACCCCTGTGTAATGTGGTAATTGACTAATTTAGTATAATTAGCAGTACCTATTACCTAACACATAAATGCATATTGCTTATACGAGCGCAACCTAAAGTGTATATAGCTAGTTCCTTATAAAGATAATTCTATCGGCTAAATTGAGTACACCACTACTTTCATACACTCCTTTACCTACCAATCAATATTTACCGTAAGTATTATGTACGGTCACGGGCTTTAATTGTTGAGCCATTTGGAGCTTGGTTTATACTGTACCTTAATAGTTAAGCTATGAAAGGTCCAGTATAAAGTGAGCTCTAAATGGCTCAACAATTAAAGTCCCCGGGTATACATGGCGATCCTGTCAGGAACTAGGATAGTATACAGGATATTAGTATGTCATGAAACTGACATGGATAACGTGACTAAAATGTGTAATTCCTCTCACTAAAGAGCATTTCGATAGAGCTGTTAGGCCGCGGACTCGACGCCAGTGGGCAGTGGGGCGGCGAGCGGGGCGACGCGATCTTAATGTATAGACTTCAATGAACCTGTTCTGGATGACAGCGACGCGATTCCATTGTTCTCCACGCTGCCCGCTGGCGTCGAGTCCGCGGCCTTAGATGCTTAGCAGGGGGAGATTATCAAACTTTGGTACTAACAAGATTTATTTATATGTCTAGATCATCTGATACGAAGACTACAAACAAGCCGCCTACTAGATAGAGCTGGGTTCCACTTGTCGGATGTCGGGCCCGGATTTTTATCGGGTGTCGGCGCCTCATACAAATTGGAGTCCGGCAAGTGTGAATAGCTTCGTATAGAATCCATAAAATCCGGGCCCAACATCCGATAAGTGGGAACCTGGCTATAGTACAATCAATTATACTAACGGCTGCAGGTATTCATACTCCATGAGGATGGCGTTGTTGACGGAAGCGAGGATGTTCTGCGGGCCGGTGCGCACGAACAGCTCGACGTGCGGCGGCGCGGAGGGGGCGGCCGGGGAGGGAAGCGCGCGGCACAGAACGCGCGCTTCAAGCAGGAGTACCCGCAGCCGGGCCACCATGCCGCCCGCCGCGCGCTCCGCCGGCCCCAGCCGGACCTGCTTCGCCTGCGTGACGACAGAAACATTACTACAACAGACGAGGGAAGCGCGCGGCACAGAACGCGCGCTTCAAGCAGGAGTTCACGCAGCCGGACCTGCTTCGCCTGCGTGACGACCGAGATATTACTTGGTAGCCCAGGAAACGGACGCGGTAAATAGCACATTATTGACGAGGCCGGGAAGGAGGCAATTGCAGGCTAAATATTAATTTTAAACGGACGAGCTTACGAGTCCGTTTCATTATTACGAAGCCTGCGATAGCCATTCCGGTCGACGCTAATATAGTACAACTGAAATTTGAATTAAGGTTTGATAAACATAACCTTGAAACGTCAAAAACTTAATGCTTTCCCGCCATTTATGTCCGAAGTTAAAATTGTAGACACAGTCCTAAGACAAAGCTTATGTGAATGTCATGTTGTATACTTGTACCTTATTCCAATCAAACAAGGTCCAAAAATGTATACATATTTATATCCTAGACTGTGCAGTGGCAGCGAGTGAGAGTGGCGCGTCTACTAGCTGCGTGTGCACTCGCAACAGTCGCAACGAACCCTCGCCGACGATATATGATCCTTATAACCATTACCATACCTGGTGCGGGTAGGCGTTGAGCGCGGGACTGAAGGCGGCGAGCGGCACGAGCGAGGAAAGTGGCGCGCGGAGCACCAGCCCGCTGTCCACTAATTGCGTGCGCACCGTACCCTCGCCGTCGAGGCCGCTGATTATCGTGCACCGAACCCTGCCAACCAATAATTACTAATAGAAATCGGAACTAAACTAAGGAAAACTAAAGGCCATATTCTACGCAGACTGATGTGACCCGTCTTGTATCTACGACGAGAGAAATTAGGAAGACACATGGTGATGGGGACGGACGGTGCGCACGACCGCGACCAGTGTTGAATTTTGTTTAGCTATAACTTTTCCGTGCTATTTGGAAGGTGTCTCGAGGCCTCCTCAAGTGTTCGTGTCTCACCAGTCGCCGGAAAGCGTGCGCACGATGTAGAGTGTCTGCGGCTGCGCGGGCGGGGCCTGCGGCGCGGCGGGCAGCGGGCGGCGGTAGGGCCCGGCCGTGAGCAGCGCGAGCGCGTCGCGCACCAGCGCCGCGGCACCCGCGCGGGACACCCACACGCGCCCCTCCTCTGTCACGCATCCCACCTCCACCTCGCATGGCTTCTGCACACACCGCGATACCAATGTTAATACATTTGATACCGACTATGACAGTATTTAATAATAACTAAATCCGATACCACGCTGACGCGCACGGCGCTACTTTCTCGATTCTCGCAGGCGCTAAACGTGCCAAGTCAGTGTGGCTATCTAATGGAAATTACCCGACTTTAAGCAAGGGCAGAACCTCGCCGACAACTTGAAGGATCACAAATTGATCAACCCAGCGTGGTAGTCGCCCCGCCTCGAGAAGAGCAATTGTGCCTTGACATGTAGTCGTAGTTGCTAAATGTGGCCCTGGAATTAAATTTCATGTGCTCTGCCAAAGAGGATATATAAAAGTAAGAGTGCTATCTTCATACTTGGTACTAAACTTGCTTAAAACTTATTATTAGACCCGTTATATTGTCGCACAGACATTGTTTTTCAGTAGAGCGTGAATGTTTTCTTATCGACCTTCTTGATATCGATTTCAATATAATGCAATTGAATTTTCGCCTTTTAAGTCTATGCTCTTTTTTAATGCAAACTTTTTGTATTATCATCACCGGCAGCTTTTAAAAAGCAATTGTTATTTGAAATTGTGTGGGGCTGGTCAGTGCGTCCTTTGCATGTATATGCAGCAGGATTTACAGTAGCCGTCCAGTGTGGAACTCGTCATCACGAAAATCCCTATATAACCCATAGTTACACTGACGATGTACAATTGTGTAAAGTTTATACTTTTATTTCTTCCTTTATTATTATATATATTTTTATACAAAAGTAATAAGTTAGTGACACCTCTTTGAAATTATCAGTGACATACAGTATCGACATTTAGATAGTCGATAAAAAAAACATTCACGCTCTACTAAAAAACTATTTCTGCGCGACAAGATAACGAGATCTACTTATTATCGTCGCCGGTACCTTGTAGGGCAATTTTTTTATATTAGATGGCGTTATTGTGCAGGATGAAGACAAACCTTCTTAGTGCCATCTACTGAACAGTTGGTGAACTTCCAACTCAAGCTACACTTGTAGGTGTAACCAATGAGCATATGTGTGTCGGTCGAGATACCTTGTCAAAATATTTAAATCGAGATTTCAACAGATCGCCGCTTTGGCCTTTGGCCTTGATAAACGCGTAATGTAATGAAATGAGTACAAGACGGTGTTTCTTCTTTTTCGGAGCTTTTTTAATTAATATATTATATATTTTATAGAATCATTCAATATCAAATCATTTGATATAGTTTATAGAAGTATATTGCAATAAATTAAGTGTTAAAACTATTCAAGCGTATGGGATAGAATCCCAAATAGCACCGATGTATTTAGTTTATAAATAAATTACATAAATTACAATAAATAAATATTTGTATAATATTGCAATAAATTAAGTATCATAACGATAGTTTCTATTAACTGTCATACATTACGATACAAATACCTGTAATAAAGAAGGAAAATATCATATTTGTTAACTCGAGAATTATCATTATATATATAATCTTTAATTTAATTTCGTAATGTAATAATATTTCATGTAGTTTTGTAGTTTTTTTTAGTCTGGCAATTTGGCTCAATGTAGGACAGCTCAAAGAGAACATAACCACTACGTCCTAAGAGACGGGACTTCGAACTAGGTTTTGGATGGCAGTGACATTGTCATTGCATGACATTGACATAGAGTTTGGCAATCATTCTGTACCACAATAAAATAAAAAAAGGAAATAGGTAATGCCAACATAACAGAGCGATAGGGATATAACTTTGATGTAGTACAGTTAACGATATCGATATCGTTACTACCGATACGCTACCGATTGGTAGTCATCAGCTCTTACAGAGAGGGCAATAATACTACATACAAATCTAGGGAAGGGTTGAATTCAGTCATCAACTATTACTCTAAGGGAATGAAGCCAAGATAAAGAATCAACTGAGAGCTCTGACTGAAACCTAGTCATGTATGTAAGTACAACTATAAGACATGACACTTAGAGCTCATGATTGTTAATCAAATATGTAACACGTCCCACGTGTTTAGTTAATGCATCATATAACTGGCTCGGACTAATAAAGTACTGTGAGATAAACACTTAGCTTTCATGCAGCTACAGCCCATCGGTACAGAACACACACTTCGATTACAATACAATTCACTGTATATTACGCTTCACAACTCAATATAAGATTTTAATTCTTGTGGTATTTTAAGACGGAAAACTTTCTGCGCAATAAGACAAACAAACGTGAAATCCCAACGTAATTCTGCCGCCACAACCTTGTTAGGATAAAATCTCTTAAGGCGCTATTACACTCTTCGACCATAAGTTTCTTATCGCGATATCATCCTGCATGATTCGCGACACTCCCGACAACCAAGGAAAGTGAAGTCATCGCGAAGTGACTATTCGCGACAAAAGTATCGTGCCCGTTATAACACACATTATTAATTTTTCCTTCGATACTGGGGTTTTTCCTTCTTCTTGGCGTAAAGCCTACGTAATTACACTTCGCAAAATTGCTAACCCCAGTTCTCTTAATCACTTCAGGGCGATTTCAATCCTCCCCTTCTTTTCAAAGTTCTAGCAAAGAGAATATAACCACAAATACAAATAGTTTATAACACCACTACTACCACCACCACTACTTTCTAAGAGACGGGACTTCGAACTAGGTTTTGGATGACAGTGACATTGTCATTGCATGACATTGACGTAGAGTTTAGCGAACATTCTGTACCACAATAAAATAAAAAAAAGGAAATAGGTAATGCCAACATAACAGCGCGACAGGGATGTACTTTGATGTAGTACGGTTAACGATATCGATATCGATAAACGATGATAGTGACGTCGTGGGTTCCATTTTTATAAAAATCCCAGTTAGAGGGCGTCCATTATTTACGTGAGATGTTTATTGCGGGAGGGGATCGAATTTTGCTAAAAACACCTCACATTAATAATGGATGCTTCTTTATTAACAATTGGGGTTTGAATCCATTCTCAACTGGTTAGGTTATGACTACACTACGACGTCCATGCGCTTATTCCGCGGTGGGTAGTGCTAGAGTTAAATAAAATAAAGAGGTATAAAATTGCGTTGTTTTAAATTTATCAACCATCTCTTTAGACGACTTTTCTTTCCTTTAAAATCTTTGGGTTGAAAGTGGTCACCACAAAGAAATTTTAATTCATTCAACTTCGCAATCGGAACGTAGGTTAGGTCTTCATTGCCAATTTTACTTTCACCAGTGGGTGGTATTTTGTGGGTGGTATGGTATTGTATTTTTCAGTTGCAGACTGAAAAATACCATGAGTTCTATGTGATAAGCTAGTCATCAATATGTTACTGCCAACACTAGTACGCATACGAATAAAACTAAATTGCAAATAACGCTACTTACTTTGCTTACATGTAACTTGCTGTGGTACATATTAATAGATAATCTCCAATTAATTGCTTACCGGTCGTGATCTAAAGGAAATCTTGCCATAAATTTCCTTTTCTCCTAATCTTTTCGACCCGCACGATAACCGCAAATAACACATACCCTATAGGGTGAAATAGTCCGTGGCATGTTGAAAAGCACACTGCCTTCTTACTACATGCTTTTCCACTTTAAATTAAGGTTGCTAGCATTTATAAATACCAAAATAACAAACTACAAACTGATCAACAAAGAAACAATATGGCGATCACGTTTAACGGAAGTGACCAGAGGTGACATTGACATGTGACTGAGATGGATTAACTGAGGGAGCGAGATAGCAGTATCCACCATTATTTTTTAGCCAAATTCCATACAAAAGTGTCATTTTGTAAATTTTGTTCCTAGTTGCGCGAGGCTGGGACAGCTATCAATGGAGTGCCATCTATTGGAATTCACTATTAACAGCGTGCTCCGTTAAGAGGTAAAATGCTTCGACTTTGAACGAGTTAATGGAGTCGGTGACACAAATGTCGAATATATTAAATTTGGTTTTTGTATGTGTTGTTATGATAATTTTATATTTGAATACAACAATTACATGAAAATGACGAATGACTTCAATAAAATACGATATTTCGTCGATTTCAACACTTCATTATTTCTAACGAGCCCCGTAACGCCACCTGGCAACATTTTTACAAGTTATGGGAGCCTTACAAAGAGAGAACAATCTATGATAACTAATTTGTCTATGGCTCTGCCTATCCCTTTTGGGAATACGGGTTTGAGTTTATGTATGTATGAAGTCGTCGTGGGTAAATATGTGGTAAATATTACGAAGTTGCCGCATAATGCGTATTAGAGCGGAGAGAAACCTTAAAGAATAGGTACGCGTTTTTTCTCTCTAATATATATTTAAAAAAAAAGGACGGACCTGCGTGACGGTGAAGGCGCCGGCAATGCAAAAGTCGTGCACGATCTCCTTGTTGAGGTTGAGGTCGCGCTGCGTGGAGGTGTCGTAAAGCACGACGGCCACGGCGGGGTCGGCGGGGTCGTGGCGCGGGCCGGGCGCGGCCACCAGCACCTCGCCGGGCAGCCGCCGCTGCACCAGCTCCGCGCCCGCCGCGCTCGCCGCCAGCTCCTCCGCCCCCTCCAGCCGGCACAGGATCGCCTATACAACATCGATTACTATACTAAACTAAGGATTATTCACACACTCCTAACTCCAACGTAGTACCATTGGTCGCAGAAAAGCGTGCCACATGCAATTGGGTATCTTGGAATAATACTCGATCAAAGACTCTCCTGGTCTAACCGCATTGAACATCTGAATGGGCGCATCTGAAGGCCAATGTGGATATATAAAATCCAAAAACACGTAGCATCAAGGAGGATCTTATCACAAGTGTATATCTCACGCTAGCTTAATCCGTCATGACTTATTGCATCCCAATCTGGGATGAAGCTAACAAAACAAAGTTCATGGAGGTCGAGAGGGCACTGAGGTGTTTGCTAAAAGTTATTTACAAAAAATCGCCCCACCCCAACTTATAATTGAACAGAGAATGTGAATTACTTTCTATGCCCTCACTCTTATTAAACTACACAAAACCATAAGTGACGAAGCATTAACTGAAACCCGTAGGAGAAACGGGGGTTCTCATGTCCATAATAACCAATAATAATTTTTGACAGCTGGACCTTACTCGACAGTGGCGCCAACTGGTGAGCACAAAAACGATAGCCCCCATTATGTTAACAATGAAATTAATATCTACCCTTCAGACGCACACCTGTAGGATCGGATCTGCAATTATCGTAGAAAGAGGATTAGATAGAAGGAGGATTAGAGGATCACCAAGGGGACGGACTTATAATAGGCTGACTAAATTGAGATGTATCAGAATTCAGAAGACTGATAATGGATGTAGCTCAATTCCGACATCTCATAATTATTGTGGGAAATATTTATCAGTTCCTTTTCGACACGTCACAACACCCAAATAAAGTGAATAAAATCAAGTAATGATATTAGAACTTCATGAGTATTTAGGTAGTCGTAATACGCGTTTCTTGGAGTCGGTTTAATTTTTTTTATAAAAAAAATATTTATTTTCTCTTTTTAGTGAATTATTACCAGAGTGCATCTCATACATAACGATTCCAATAATCTCAAACACGGATAAACTACACTGTTTTATTACGGAGTTTCGTTGCCTACCTTCCGGCTTCAATTACCAGATCAGGTTGATGGTGACACTACATCAGGACCATTTAAATTGACTTCGCCATAGTCGCTTCCGTATCTTGATCGAGATATCTTAATACTACCCATGAAACACTAGGAGTTTTGAATGACTATCCGTGGTCTTCTTCATCAGTTCTCGTTCACCAAATGCTACTTCTGAATGCAAATGCTTGATTTGTTACCGAAAATACTAAAATTGATATATGTTTCCCTTGAATTTCTGAGGAGTTCCCTCAATTCCTCATGGATACCATCATCAGAACTAGATTCTGGTAACAACGGGACTAGCCTTGAAGTATATGCTTTCAAACAAAGATTTTTTTTCCAAATCGATTCATAAACGACGGAGTTCTGAGAATAAAAAATAAAAAAAGAACATACAACCGAACCTCCTCCTTTCTTTGAAGTCGTTTAAAAATCGTCGTTCTCTATGCTCGCATCTCTTTCGCACATCTTTGTATGTGTGTATTACAGGTTGCTCTAGTTTTATCCTTACTTCGTGGCAATTATAGAATCGTTAAAAAACCTGGACTATGAGGAAACTCAACAACTCCTAACATAATTGGCAACTTTTTGCCAAAATTGTTAAATAAAAGGTGTTACCTGCGCAGGGAGTTTTCGAAACTGCGGCTCAAGAATCTTGATCTTTCTCAAGTCCACAACGTCGTCGTCCCCGTGGTCACCCAAGAACACGGCCGCGGTGTCTTCCTCGATTTCTAGAATTTTGGCTCGCTGCCATTCACCGTCGTCTAAATTAACTGCATACCTATAGGAATAAAATTTAATCCACTCATTTGCAAAATATGCAACTACTTATAGTATTTGCAAGCCTATTTGCATTATTTGACACATGTCACTCACAACAGCAATACAAAGTGCATCTCAATATCTTGCACATCGAAATCACAAAAGAAGACAATAAGGGCTACCGCGTATGAATTCGTCGCTAGAGGCGCTAGTGTAGCGTGAGCTCTCCGAAATGTCAAATGTCACTCTTTGTGGTTGCGCTACGCAGGTTAATATTTAATTGGAGCAATATGGTGACTATTTTGCAATACCTGAGCTTGATTATGGCAAATATGAGTTATACGGGTCAATGACTGTCAGTGCTTTGAGACAGTTTCTTCTATCGGAAACTTTTGTCCCCCTTTTTTAACCGACTTCAAGATTTCAAAAGAGGAGGTTCTCAATTCGGTTGTATGTTTTTTTTTTTGTTTTTTTTTTATGTTTGTTACTCCATAACTCCGTCATGTCTGAACCGATTTTGGAAATTCTTTTTTTGATTGTAAGTATATATATCCAAGTTGGTCCCGTTTTGGTCAAAACGCGGTTCTGATGATGGAATCCATGAGGAATCGAGGGAACTCCTCAAATCTTAAAGGCAAACATATAGTGATTTTTATGTTTTTATCAACAAATCAAGCATTTTCATACAAAAATGTGATATTTGATGAAGTGGAACTGCTGATGATGATCAGAACAGAACTCTTCAACGATGAAAAGTTCACGTTTGGCGATTTTTCCTTCTAACTGTATTAGTTAAGCAAGTTCTATTTTCACAACGAATTTTTGTCATGGTCGAGTTCCGATGATGGGATCCATGAGAAATCGAGGGAACTCCTCAAATGTGAAAGGCACACATATAGTGATTTTAGTATTTTCATCAACTAATCAAGCATTTACATTTAAATAAGTGACATTTGATGAAGTGGAACTGCTGATGATGATCAGAACGGAACTCTTCAACGACGCATAGTTCACGTTTGGCGAATTGTCCTCTTTGCTGTGTTTGTTAAGCAAGTTAGATTTTCAAAATAATCATTTGTCAAGCTCCAGTTCTGATGATGGCATCCATGAGGTATCCAGGGAACTCCTCAAATGTTAAAGGCATACATATAGTGATTGTAGTATTTTCATAAACAAATCAAGCACTTACATTGAAATACGTGACATTTGATGAAGTGGAACTGCTGATGATGATCAGGATGATTTATTTGGAACTTTAAGTAAAAAAAAAAAAAATGTTTTGCGGATATCGTCATTATACTCAATTTCAACTAATTCGGGGCCAAGGATTTCAAATTTTACATTTATTTTGAATTTGATGTAATTTTTTTTTTTTTTCAAATTTAAAACTGTTATACTCTATTTTAAATAATTCAGGGATAAGGTTTTCTGATTATAAAGCATCTATAAAAATATGTAATCGGTAGCACTGCTAGCAATGCAGGTCGGCTTCTGAACCCCATCTAAGAGTACTTATAATATGTGTGTAGATAAAGTAATGTATGCAACTTTATGTAATAAGGCAATTCCGCTCATTGTATACCAGTTGCATAAACTACTATTCTATCATTGTATGGAAGAGTTCACCATCTAAGTGTAATAATCTTTCACCGGCCTCCCCAATTGAAGTCGGTTTTCATCAAAGCATTATTAAATTAACTATATTTTCTTTAAAATGTCTCTACAAACTGTTTTAACACATGTTTAAAAAAAACCTAAACTAGTTTTATTTATTTTACGAATAGGTAGTGTATCGATTTCTGAAATAGCCGGTATTGACGTTTGAAAATTAAACATGTTGTATTGGTGCAGTTCGTCGTAGTTTCTCCGTCTTACTGTGCGCTTTTCTAGTTTCTCTTACAGACAACAAATTTGACACAGAAATAACATAAGTTAACTCTAAAATAGACGACATAAAATTACAATAGGTGCGACCTACTCGGTCGGTGTAATAAATGCATTTAACTAGCGGGAAAACCATGTAATATTAGCTTTGTTTAAATCCCAAAGAAAAATTCATTAAACGTCACAATTCGATATCTCAGTCCAGGTGCCAGCATCCAATCGTAATCGCTTGCTGTGACAATCGATTTGGGTTAGTTACATCTCTAAAAACGTCAGTCATAAGTAATTTGTCAAATAATGCAAATGGGTGAATCAACTTTTTAGTGCCACTCGTTGTCCAGGGGACAAAATACGTATACAAAAGTGATTTTATGGTATTTAAGTTAATCAGACATACGTATTTGTGTAACTTATAAGCTATTCCCATAATGGTCCATCTACTAAGCATGTTAGTAGAACTTAATACAACATTTTTTTGAACAAACTACGCCACTAGTATCCCTTGGACAACGGGTCAAGATAACTCAAAAAAGTTGATCCACCGAAATAGGAATGCAAATAAGTACTATAATAAATACCTTGCTCATAAGAAATGAGAAAATGTGTTTATCTTACCATGCATTTTTGATAATCATATTTTTATCAACGGGTGTGCCGCCATGTTTGTAATATACCTCCATATCAGCAAGTAATGTTTCGAATGCATCCTGCAGTCAGAAAATTATACACGTTACACACTGCGTGTGTATAGAAGATCATATATTATTATATACATTTTATACTAACGCTGTAATTTGGCCCTACGATCCGTAGCCAAATTTCAAGTGTGGAATTGGCAACGGTAACGAAAACGTTCCAAAAATCTTCTTCTGGAAACTTGAGTGGCGGTAAATCACTATCGATGGTGTCATCTAACACACTGTTCTCCGCGAACAGTGGCAGCGCGCCCTGCAAACGAGAACCACTTAACAAGACTTATCACTATTAAAACATCTCTCTAGTTTTCTAAACATAAAGTAAATAGTTTTTAATTCCTTATTCGTTGCAAACCCAACACTCTTATATAATAACGTCACTCTATGAGTCATGATTGGTGCAACGTGCAAGTTATTTGACCCTTTGAAAATTAATCAAAAAGGTGATTATTTCAAAGCAATAATATATCATGAAATTATAGCAATGTGATGATAACGTTTTTGTAAAGAATGACGATTTTGACATATTTTGTATATCTATGAACGTGATATAAGATGTGTACGTGTATGGCCTACTGATATTATAAATGCGACGTTTAGTCTGGATTAGTGATGGGCCGTTCTCGAGAAGTTTCCGAAACGAGAGAATGTCGAGAGAAGCTTCTCGGCAAAGTTCTCTTGAGAGGAAATTTTCGAGAAAGTACTTTAAATATGCACATATTTAGAATTTTATTTTTTTATATTTCATGATATTCGTATCGTATGTGCATTCGCAAGACATTTAAGCCTATCTGAGTATTTTAAGGGATAAATTCTCATCGCTCTCGAGAAATTTCCGGGAAAGTTCTCGAGAATGTTCTCCGGAGAACTTTCCGCGATAAATTCAGCATCGTTGAAATGGAAAACATTAAAGCATTGAAGGGTCATACTTAGTTGAAAAAACAAAAATCGTACCTCCTGTGGTCAATAGTTAACTGCTTATGTGTATGTTAGCTATGTGTTTATTACAGGCATTTATAGAAACGGAGACACTGTTCATGCGGGTCACTGGTCCAATCCAAAATTAAGCTTTGTAGCCCTTAACTTTTGGTATGTCCACAGAAAAGACGGTTATAAATTGAACACCTATTTCGCAAATATCTGGAGCACGTGTATTTTTTAACAACACTATTCAATAAATGACTTAGAAAACACCAAAACAATGGTATAGTATAAGATAAGTGTTATCTACATGTAAAGGGTAGGAGTACAGGGAAGATGACCGGTTCCTTTTGTTTTAAAAACTACCTGAGGTGGCTCATGATCCCCTTCCGACGTAAACATATTTTCAATTATTATTATCTTACATCTTACCTACAAGTTAAATATTGAATTGAAGGAAAAGAGTTATTTAGTACTAGCAGCCGCCCGCGACTTCGTCTGCGTAGATTTTAGATGGTAACAAAGATATAAATGAGGTTTATTTGTTTCTGTCAGTTGTCTGATGCTATTAATCTTTTGTGAAAATTACTCGAATGAAAAACTTAATGTTCGCCATCTTGGATTTTAAAATGGATGTAATCTTCGGAATTGGCACCCTGAGGAACCACAAAGATGACCCCATATCGATTTTGAAGAAAAATAAATATCCGCCACCTTGGATTTGAAAATGCATATCATTTTCGGAATTGGCACCCCGAGGAACCTCGACGATGACACCCATATCGATTTTTAAGAAAAATAAATATCCGCCGTCTTGGATTTGAAAATGCATATCATTTTCGTAATCGGCACCCCGAGGAACCTCGACGTTGACACCCATATCGATTTTTAAGAAAAATCCTCTGGGATTTGAAAATGGATGTCATTATCGTAATCATCACCCCGAGGACCCTCGAAGATGACACCCATGTCGATTTTTAAGAAAAATAATTGTCTGCCATCTTGGATTTGCAAATGCATGTCATTTTCGTAATCGACACCCCGAGGAACCTCGAAGATTACACCTATATCGATTTTTACGAAAAGTAAAGATTTGCTCCCCGCACAAACCTGGAACCCCTTTTTACTCCATTAGGGGAACAATTTAGAAAAACGCTGGAACACGTTTTGTTGTATTTAAACAGAGAGTCTATATACGAAGTTTCAAATCTCCAACTTCAAAAAAGAATTGCTCCCCTTACAAACTTGGAATCCCCTTTTCACCCCTTTAGAGGAGCAATTTCAAAAAACGCTGAAATATGTTTTGTTGTATTTGAACAGAAAGTCTATATACGAAGTTTTAAATCTCTCACTTCAAAAAAGATTTGCTCCTTTACAAACTTGGAACCCTCTTTTCACCCCTTTATGGGAGCAATTTTGAAAAACGCTGAAATACGTTTTGTTGTATTTAAACATAGAGTCTATTTACGAAGTGTCAAATCTCTAACTTCAAAAAAGAATTGCTCCCCTTACGAACTTGGAACCCCCTTTTCACCCTTTTAGAGGAGCAATTTCAAAAAACGCTGAAATATGTTTTGTTTTATTTAAACATAGAGTCTATATACGAAGTTTTAAATCTCTCACTTCAAAAAAGAGTTGCTCCCCATACAAACTTTGCACCCCTATTTTACCCTCTTAGGGTTACAATTGTGCAAAACGGTGAAAACACTTTTTTTGGATTTAAGTTCGTAACCTTTTTACGAATTTTTAAGTCTTCAGCTCAAAACGAAAATTTTATCCCATACAAACTTTGCACCCCTATTTGATCCCCTTAGGGGTGGAATATCCAAAAATCCCGTCTTGTCCCTTGCATACGTCATAAAAGTTAGCTCTGGACCAAATTTGAAGTTTCTAGTTCCAGTACTTTGGGCTGTGCGTTGATGAGTGAGTGAGTCAGTCAGTCAGTCAGGACAAAGGCATTTATATATATATATTTCACATTTCAATACGAAGTAATTCATAAATAACATACTTAACTATTTAAGTACTTATTTTATTTTCTTTGAATTTGATTAAGTTGTTAGATTTATGGACATTATTACACTGCTAATTGTTCTATAATAAAAACATGACATTAACTTGAGAACGATTTCGAGAATCTTCTCGGGATTAAACCTAATTCCTCGCTTTTAATGTGCATAACAATGAGTCGAAAGCAACGTATGTAAGCCAAAAACTATATATATCATATAAAAGATTATTCGTGATTTTAAATAATAATATTCCAATTTATTAGTGCTTTTCCTCAAAAATTCTATCCTGATTTTTTCTCCGAGAAAGTTCTCAATGAGAATGATCCCGAGAACTTTCTCGGAAACTTCTCGAGAGTGAAGAGAATTTAGGCTTTAGAATCGTCTGTCTAGAAAAAAGGCTTCAGAATGTTTATCAATCTGCTAAAGCAAGAAATTAATAAAAGATAAATATCTATATTGTTCTGACTTCATGTACTTTCTCAGAAATTTCCGTTCAAGAGAACTTTCTCGAGAATTATTGAGAATTCTCACGGAAGCGAATTCTCGAGAGCGAGAATGTTCTCCTCGGCCCATCACTAGTCTGGATTAACATGGAATACGACGAAAATCATCCCTCGGAAGGATGAAATAGGTGCAACCTTCCACAATAGAGCTAAAGCTAGTGTGTAATAAATATAACACCTAATAAGTGTCTGCATGAAACGTTTACTATGTAGAAAGCGGTGTAACTGGAGAAAGGACCCTTCTAATACTAATTTCCTTTCAATAAGGATTACCTACATTCTAACACCTGTAAATCATTTACGTCTACCTCACTCTTTTCTCTCTAAAATCTGAAGACGAAATTAAATAAAACAAGCAAATTACTTGAAATCTGCGTCATCGATCTTTTTTCTTTTCTTTATTCTCTCTAAAACTAAGTCGAACCCAGCCAACATATAGTTTCTAAACACAATTAGATGCACTATCGGGTAGCTCTGAATGAACTAAACCACGTGTTTATATAAGAGGTCAGTGATTTATATACATTGGCTGTTACACATATCTACCTAAGTAGTAGAGGTGGGTGTTGAAGAAGAAACCTAACTGAGTGGTGTCAAAGAGATATCTACTTTACATACCTCTTTCTTTGGAAGAAGTACTAAAAGTCCATTAACCACTCTGTCTTTTATTATTCGAGGACAATTTTCCACCAGTTCTTGCCAGTTACTGGGCAAATTCTCTCCAAACTTTTCTCTAAAAACATAATTCAGCACTACATGACCAGTTCTTTTATGTATATTAAAGAACAAAGAGTATACCTATAACAGTTCAAAATTGTTAAATGGGTAGATATAAATGAATATAAATACAACACAGAACTGCGTGATTGATTTGCAGTATTCACCATGCATCGTGCATTTTGGTTTTTTAAGTGTTCTGATATTACAACGCAAATACTTATTAGTTAAAAAGCAGTTATAATTTTTAGTTAATGACCATGTATGTACATACACATATAGCGCAATGGGGAACTTGCGTCCATGTTTTTTCGTTATCTATTTCAATCAATATATATTATATTATCAATATATTATATTGGTCTTGCGAGGAGCAGATGTATGTTTGGAACACAAGGTCTTTTGATCTGACCATCAATAATGCCAGCAACGGTTGTCAAAACGGGGTGTAACTAATCGAGCGTTAAAATGCTACATAAGTAATAAATACTACATAGGCTTATGGAATGACGTTGCCGCCACGCGGTTTTTATATAGGTAAGTTGATGCCCGCACACAACAGGGCATAGAAGTATTCAAACAATTCACAATATTTCAAATGCACAGTTTTTACGAAAACGATTTTGTTGCTAATTTCGATTTTATTGTGATAATTTGATATGTGGCTTTTTTCATGGAAGTTCCCTATCGTGCATCAACATACAGCATTATACAAATACATACAAAATAAAAACATTACTGCACTGCAAAAGTCAGAAAAATAAGACCAAAAATCATATGTACTACCTATACAAATGTGGCACAGTACTAGCCCACAAGCCAGCTTCATGTTCCGCGACCAGGTCCGCCAGAGAGGCTACGGCCTTGCTAGGAGAAGAGGTGGGCTTGCCTCCCGACCCTGAACCTTCGATCTCCATGAGAAGCTTCACCGCCGCCACCTCCTTAGCCAGATCTTCCGATGGCGAAGAATCCGGATATGAAGAGGCCGAGTAAGACGAACCAACCTGCATATCGTATTATTATCATTTCTGTTACGAGCGTATTATACAATAACAATAAGAACTTGTAGCTTTTACCTTAATTGAGCAGTCGTAACTGACGGGTCCTCGTTTCGGTCGTATATCGTGGACTTTGTAGACAGGTTGCGCTAAGCCCAGCTTGCGACAAGTCCACTCCAGCTTGGCCACTGAAGAGCTGGAGTCTGGCGGAGGCTCCAGACTGTACGCTGGTGCCACATGTGTCACGGGACCACTGTGTTCCTACAAATATTTTTAGTTATTATCGGGCACGGTGTGCTCTTCCTGGGCCACGCTGGCCATAAATGCAGGGCCGTCTTTAACCAATTGGAGGCCCTGGGCACATTAGGGTAAAGGGGGCCCTATGCCCTTGACAGATCACTATTTTGTTAGAATAGACAAAGAAAGTAGCTAAACAAGATTCTAACATTTATTTTTATTGACGGAGAGACGAAGGTCTCTGCTTCAGCTTCGACAAAAATGCTTTCTATGTCCCATTTTTCGGATTTCCAGTTGTTCTCCTGTACGTGTCGTATGATATGATCCACAAAAGTAACACTTTTAGTATTCACAGGTCAATGTTATGATTTTGTCAAAAATTTGATTTTTGTAGGTCATTATCGTTTGGTTTTTTGAACTAAATATTTTTTCGATAAGTAATAAATATTGGTTATCGTTTGGTGATCTGGCAGGAACTAGGGGGCCCTATCGATCGCGGGGCCCTGGGCACTTGCCCAGAGAGCCCAATGGGAAAGATGGCCCTGCATAAATGGCGACTTTCTACAGCGTCACGGCTCGCGGCTGCGTATTAGAATAGAACCTTAAAATGAGAATATTCGAGCAATTAAGGAGATACGCCAACTTCGACCTCTGTATAGCTTCGGCATCAATTCCAGGGCTATATATTTTTGTAGCTTCGCCATCACTGGAAGCGCGCTAGTGGCCGTTATGAGTAGTATAATTTATATAGGGGGCTATACGTTCGCGTTAAGAAAATAGTGACCAGTTACCATGATACCATCACATTAAATGTTCATTTAATTATGATGTTCTTAAAAAAACACTATTGTCCTAGCCCGAAACACAATAAGCTATAAAAATAAAAAATAGGTACTTATAGGGAATATTGCCTTAAAAATGAAAGTTGAAAGAAATAGAAATTTATATATATAATTTATGTACACATGTACCTACAGTGAGTTTTATGAATAATAAAACCCAAAAAGTATAAAGTTACACTTACCACGAAATCATTAGTAGTGGCTGGGAGTGGCAAGGGTATCAGATCAACAGTGTTCAGTCGGTCTCTTAAATTAGACAGTCTCTGTGAGGCTGACATTTTGGAGCTTTGCTTGATGTCAGACTCAATCTCATTTCGCATGGAATGTTTGACCTGTAACTACATAATTAAATTGCCAGGATAGAACAAAGGGATGAAAGCTATTAGTATTATATATCGTTATCAGTGTTATCACCTAAAACCCTTATTAAACTAGATACAACTACAAAATGTGTTCTCATGTAGTGAATGCATAATTGCATGTAAACATTTTATCAAAGAATCTCACTATATTAACCCTTTCTGTGTGTCATATTGAGGTCAGACGGCAGGCAGTTTGAACAGACAGCAGTAAAATAAAAAATCTTATGACATTGTACATACTTCTCCCGAAACAGTGTTGACAGGGACTCTTTCTGGCTCCTTGACTGGTGCTGATGGATTTGCTTTTGGAACTGCATTATATGCTGTTTTTTCCGTTCTCTCAGTATTTTCTGTCAATGGTTTCGATGTCGTTTTCGTTACAACTGGTTTCGATTCGTATGGTTTGCTAAATTTATTATTGTGCTAAAATCATTATTTAATTATTATTACCACCACAGAGTACCTAAGTACTATAACAAAAATAAAATTTGCTAAGTAAACAAAATTGGTGACAATCTACGAAGATTCGACAAGAGATAACAACTAACCATAAAATAATTTACTGCTTTCGAAGTCGGTTGATAATATGATGATAAATCTGATACTGATGCAACCAACGTGTTCTACATTATGTACTTATTACCTTATTGCTGTAATTGTTGTTAAATGGTGTTCCGCCTTTCGCTCTATAATATTGGTTCGAGTACTGATTATTGTAATTATAGCTTGCTGTGTTGTAGCTGGCATACGAGCCAGTAGTAGCTGGTTTTCGCCACGAGCCTTCTTTCTTAGGAAACCGATTCTAAAAAATACAATTATTATAATGAACTGAGCAAAAAAAAGATTTTTTTATGAATGACTGAACATCTATTGGTGTTAGTCTTGCCTGATGAAAAGCGATGACAAGGCCTAAGATGTAGCTCGCTGGTTTAGTAATAGTCTATACGTATATAGCCTATAATATACATAATAGCCTATGTACATTACAGTGTAAAACAGAGATGTAAATAGTAAACATTTATCTTACAGTGAAATTAAACCTTGGTGTTGGTTTCTTGCTAGTCTTTTGGCGGGACACCATTGCGGCAATGTGCTGGGTTTCCTGACTTGCTATAGCATCAACATACCATTCCCCATTCACCTGCGATACTTTAAAACCAGGCACATCAACGAAGAGCCTATCTAACGTTGGATAACCCAACTTTTTAAATGGTATCGACTCTCCCTGAAGTTCCCGGTAATCCCCTGTGAACAAAAAGTTGAATCAGTGTAATAAGAATGTCAAAAAAACCAAGTCTCGCAACTCAGTTGTTCTACGGTAAAAAGTTGTGAGATCCATGTAATACCAAGTCGGTTATTAATTTATTCAGTCCCTACTTAAGCGACTTTCTGTTCTAATACGTCCAGTCCCTAAGACCACGATCGTGGTCCATAACAATTGAAAATCAATTGTGTCTGGAATCTCCGTACTCGAAGCATTAAGTTGTTACGTAATAATTAACAGCATCTTATAGTGACGCATATCAATATTAAAAATCTTTATTGTTTTATATAAATATATTGAGACTTGGCCATCGCACTAAATAATTTAATTTACACGTGTTTTCATGACGGGAATACCCATTTTTTGCTCGATTTGGCAGGGGCACTACCGTGCGCCTATATTTATATGGGATTACAAAGTTAGCAGTTATGTATCTAGAAAACTGGACCGAAATTTTGAAAAATTTTAGAAAACTGGACCGAAATTTTGGAAAAATTGTACTCGACTTGGCGGGCACACTACCCTGCGCCTTTATATTTATATGGTATTACAAAGTTATTTAAGTAAGTAGTTAAAATTTAAAAAACTGGACGGAAATTGAAAAAAATTGCTAGACTTAGCGGCTGCACTACCGTGCCCCCAAATATTTTAGTTTTTCCTTGATTCATACACCAAACACTACTTATATTCCAAATTTGAAGCTTGTAGGTCTGCTAGAAGTGCCTTAGAATTTTGATGATCGGTGAGTCAGTCAGTGAGTGACACAATTAAGCAGTGGCGTGCAGTCCATAAAGACAAAAAGACATTGCCTACCCTGTCAATGTGACAGTCATATATTTATCTGGGTATTATAATCAATAAGTTTAATAAGCAATCCACAATGGATAAATCACAAAACCATAAATTAACGTTAACGCCATCTATCGACTCCTCAAAATAAAATTAGTTTCGATTATCCCAATTCCAACGGGATGCGACGGCAACGGAACCAATACAGTATCACGCTGCACTAGCGCCGCGGCCGACTGCGGTGAAGGCACAAACTATTCCTGCCTAGATTTATCTATGTGTGCGTGTGTAGCGACGCAGATACACTGTAGTGTGCACCCCTATAACACGAGGCATTCAACAACAAAACTCACGCACACAAACGCACAGGGTAGGCAGTGTCTAATCCCGAGCGCCTACGAAGCTTTACGTACTACATGCGTACTACCTACTACTCCGAGCCGAGCGAGTTAATTATACGGCTATTTGAAATAGTTACATTGCTCAAATAATTTGTGCAAAAAAACGATAATTACGGTAACCATTTCTTTTTTCCCGAATATATTTGAATGACAAAATTTATTTATTTTTTCTTCTTGGTCGCCATTGTTTGTTGTGTTGAGTATTAGTGTTCGGTTCGAGGTGTGAAGTGATAGATTTTAGTTAGAGAAATGGATAATTTTCACTGTGAAAGTGGCTTTAGTGGTGTGTGCGTGCTAAAAAGATAATGCGTTTGCAAAACTTTATTTCGTAGATAAAAAACAGGTTCTAGAGAAAGGTGTACTCCGCACCGGAATTGGAATTAATACAAATTAAAGGAAAAGTGACACACACTTAAATTTAATAACAAACAATACGATACCTATCCATGGCTAACAGGTTGTGTAAATAACAATCGCCTGTTTTGCTTCCCGTGTGTGTTATTTACTAATAAAAAGCGCCACTTTGAATATCCACAAATTGATAATGTCTATAAAATCAATCGATATATGGATATTGGAGGTGGAAGATCTCACCCATCGATGAAGACGCAATGCAACAATTTTGGTTAGTCAATACTCAATAGCTTTAAAATATTTGCCTACCCTGTCAAAAAACTTTTAAACTTAATTTAGTACCTACCCTAAAAGGTTAGCCAGATTTATTAAGCGGCTTTATTCTAGTAATGAAATGCGAAAATATAGAAATTATTTCAATGCACTACTTTGTTTATTTTTCACATTGTTCGAGTTACATTACATTTTTTTTATACGTGACTATGTCTAGTAAAATTAAAGGACCGCTTTGAGGATAATAGTTTCAGTTACTTATATAATATAAGGTGACAAATATTAGTACTTAGGGTTACACTACGAGGTAACATATTTACAAGAAGGTATTTATATATCGGGGGTATCGCAACCTCGCGGGGAAAGTCGGAAGAGAGGTGAAGCCGAAGGCCCGGAGGCTCATCTAGAGTGTCCCAGTACCTATGTCGTGATCCAGACATTCAGGTACTTTTACTTTACTATCAAATCGTAATACATACCGTACCTAACCGTCCCGTAACCGTCGTACCTAATATTGTGATAAAATGTTTTTTTTCGTTTCATACATTATAAGTAATGGGAAACTTGAGTTAATAGTAGAAGAGCCGACGTCACTGAACCTAGTTCGATAAGACTCCCAGATGAGATATATATTATAAGATGCGTCATTCCTGGGGGAACACGAAACGGCTATGCTGCCATGCAAAAAACCTGGTGGCCATAGTAAAAAAAAATTTTCAAAAAAAATAAAATTTCCGGTTTCTAGTACGATAAGTCTCCCAGGTTTCGTTTGTTCCTCGATACAGGGGAGGGGTAGGACTATACGATAATGCAGTGCTGCAAGCCCCCCTGACTGGCCTTGTCAGTGGCAGCAGCATGATAAGTGTCGCCAATATTGAGGTATCTAGTATGATCGGTCTCCTGAAAAAACCAAGGCTCATCTGAAAGATCATCAATTTCTATGTAAGAAAAACCACTGCTGCCTTTTCCTGATAGTGGAGAAGGTGGTGCTGCAGCGATTGAAGGAGCTCAGTACACTGAACCTAATTCGATAAGACTCCCAGATGATATGTATATTATAAGATGCGTCATTCCTGGGGGAACACGAAACGGCTATGCTGCCATGCAAAAAACCTGGTGGCCATAGTAAAAAAAAATTTTCAAAAAAAAATTAATTTCCGGTTTCTAGTACGATAAGTCTCCCAGGTTTCGTTTGTTCCTCGATACAGGGGAGGGGTAGGACTATACGATAATGCAGTGCTGCAAGCCCCCCTGACTGGCCTTGTCAGTGGCAGCAGCATGATAAGTAACGCCAATATTGAGGTATCTAGTATGATCGGTCTCCTGAAAAAACCAAGGCTCATCTGAAAGATCATCAATTTCTGTATAAGAAAAACCACTGCTGCCTTTTCCCAATAGTGGAGAAGGTGGTTGCTGCTGTGATTGAAGATCGCCTTCAGCGCAGCTGGATTCGCTTTTTCAATTCAGTTTTGTCAGCAATCACCCGGTTCCTTTCGATTTGTACTGATTTAATACGCGTGCCACGTACACTTAAGAATAATTTTGCTTGTCGTTGATTGCTTAAACAAATGATTTTGAAAAGTTATTCTCCATTATACCGAAATAAGAGCTCCATAGAGAATCCACAAAACACTTTTTATACACTAGCTGAATAATTGATAAAATGTACATCAACCTTGTGTGATTTGAAGACGAGATAAAAGCAGTAACTCCAAATGAAGCTTTTTAAATAAAAATCAAGTACACCTATTCAGTTTCCATCTGTGTTAGTTAGCTGTAAAATATAACTGTATTTCCATTATATCGAAATAGACTCTATAGAGAATCCAGAAAATACTTTTATACACTAGCTGAGTAATTGATAAAATGTACAACCTTATGTGATTTGAAGACGAGATAAAAGCGGTTAATCAAAATGAATCAGTTATTCAGCTACTGTATAAAAGTTTTTCCTGGGGTCTTATCGAACTAGGTTCAGTGTCGTCGGCTCTTAAACTATAAGATTACACCTAGAAATATATTAGTAATCCAATAATGATATCCACTACAAGTGTATTGCTGGAAGGCTTTTTTTCCGCGATATTTTAAGGCGCGTTTTTATAAAGATTCGTTAAACCTTATGTCGGTTTGTTATGTCAAAAATTGTACTGAGTTACTGAAATTTGATCTGACATTTGGTCTAACGATCTTTATAAAACCCGGCCCAAGTCACGTAAATTGAAACGTAATTTAAAACGCGCAGTGACGTCACACCGAGACATTTCAGTAACTTTAGTTGAAAACATTGAAAAATTTATATTAAATGCAAAATTATTTAATATTTGTGATAATCCATATTAAAAGGGACCTTATGGCGGCCGGCACTTACGCCTTTATTGCCGCTGTTCCAATGCAATAGTGAATAGGTGCAACGTAAGCGCCTGCCGCCATAAGGTCCCTTTCGATGTGGATTATCACATTTATTAATTATGACTTATTATATTAAATGAAACTGATAATATACTATTTTTGTGATTCACATAATTCATGCGCCATGAAAAATTTGACGTCTTACGAGAGGTGTTCAATAAGTAATTACTGGAATGAGATTGATATATAAAAGCGCTTTAATAAGAAAATGAAAAAAATAATGGCCAGTATTGCCAATATTATATTATAAAATAGTAAATAAGTAAAATAGTATATTATGCAACTGGTGTATAAGAAGGGTATAAAAAGGCGAGTGGTATGGGTTGCGATGTAAGCCTTGGCGAACATCGCAAGTAAAGACACCACAAGCCTTTTTATATCAGTTATACACCGTTGCATACAATACGACTCATTTGAAATAAAAAGTAAGTATTTATCAAACTTTTCATGCGCCATTTTTTCCCTTAGTAATTGTGCAACTTACCTACGCAATTTCTTCAGCAATGCTATATAACTTCTGAGTGGATTTTTAAATTGAGGTTGAGGTAAGCTCAGCGTATTTGGTGTATGATTTTCTGTACAAGCTGTGAGCTTTTTCTGACGTGTTAGGTATTTCCTTGGCTCTCCTACTGTTTTATTATTTACTTTACAATCGTGACACTTCCACTTATCTTTTTTTTCTATTACCATGTTAAGTTGTTTTTGAGTGACGATATATGTTTTATTACATTTACAGCACTTTAAAATATCTTTGCACTGTTTATTATTTTTACATTTCTCGTTAACCATCGTCCATCGATACCCCACACGACTGTGCGTTGAAATTTTTTTTTAATACACCGGTTACATGTATGGAGTGCCCCCCTAATTTAATATTTTTTTTGTAATTTCACATCACTTTTATGTAGCGGTTCATAGAACACACCTTCCTACCAAATTTCATAATTGTAGTGCTTATAGTCTCCGAGTAAATCGGCTGTAACATACGGACGGACAGACATGACCAATCTATAAGGGTTCCGTTTTTGCCATTTTGGCTACGGAACCCTAAAAATGTCTGTACTTACTCGTTAGATGTTGTAATCGGTATTGGAGAATTCATCTGTATCGCTTTTAAATCCTATAGCTCCTGCACCACGACACGAAAACTCATTGTTTGCTCGATCATTGCACAACGTATCTCCCTTTCGATCTACTCGCTCCATTAGAACCGACTCATTTCCCCCATAACGTAGAGCACCGACCTGACATACTCGACATAGCACTCCTAAAGAACGTAGCGTTAACTCTGCGTTCTATAGAAGTGATACACGAACTTGACTCGGACCATAGGCCAGTTCTTTTGAGACTAGGACCTCACCCTAATAATGCACCTCGTACCAGAACACTGGTGGACTGGAATAAGGTACAATCAGGTCTCTTACAGACAGATCCTCCCCTGCTTAGAGACATCCCTGACTGCATAACCACTACTGAACAGACCGACCAAGCGATCGATTCTTTCACCAACTATCTCAACACTGTTCGAAGTGAGGCCTCAAGGGAGGTGTCGGCGGAGGATATCCAAAACCGACCTCTGCCTAGGGAATTGAGGGAGTTAGTGACTAGAAAAAATCGTGCAATCAGGACTTACTCCAACCACCCTTCTGCTGAAAACCGTCAAATCCTGAGGGACTTGTGTAACGAGTCCAAACAGAGAATTGCCGAATTTCGGGAGAACTCGTTCAGGGATCTGATGGGTGAGATCGCTCCTAGTCATCTGGCTTACTGGAAACTAGCGAGATCTCTCAAATCAGATGCCTGTTGGACCATACCCCCCTTGGATCGTCCGGATCACCCTACCCCTGCTCTCGAGGATAGTGAGAAAGCCGAATGCCTTGCGAGTAGCTTAGAGTCCCAATGTTCGCCTAGTCTCCTTCACACCGACGAAGCCCATATTAGATGGGTCGATTCCGAGGTGGACAGGAGATCGCGTCTCCCCGTAACTTCACCCATTTTACCGGTGTCGGTTAAGGAAGTCAGTGACTTAGTCAGGCGTCTTCGTGTTAGGAAGGCTCCGGGTGCGGATGGTGTATCCAATCGTATCCTGAGACTTCTCCCTGAAACCCTCCTCCTCATTTTGGTCGGCATCTTCAATGCCGCGCTGACCAATGCTCACTTTCCAGCCGCGTGGAAAGGTGCAACGGTCATAGGGATAGCGAAGCCCGGTAAGCCCCGGACTTCGCCTGCCTCTTATAGGCCGATCAGCTTGCTTAGCTCTCTAGGAAAGCTATATGAGCGGATCCTTCTCACTAGGATTCTCAGATTTACGGCTGAGAATAACGTCATCATCGACGAGCAGTTCGGCTTTAGATCCGCGCACTCGTGCGTCCAACAGGTGCACCGCGTCACGGAGCACGTGCTGGACGGTTTCTCTCGATTCCAGGGGCTCAGGACCGGTGCAATCTTTCTCGACGTGGCGAAAGCATTCGACAAGGTCTGGCATAACGGGCTGATATACAAGTTATATCATCTCGGTATGCCTGACAGACTCGTACTCACCATACGAGATTTTCTCAGGGATCGAAGCTTTCGATACAGACTAGAGGGAACGTACTCGGACCCACACCCCATCCGGGCCGGAGTCCCGCAAGGCTCCGTGCTCTCTCCCACTCTTTATTCGTTATTCACGAACGACATTCCCAGGCACCCTAAAGTGCAACTGGGGTTGTTCGCGGATGATACCGCGCTCTTTACGACTCATTGTAAGTATACTTTTATCCGGCGATACCTCCAGGAGGCAATCACTGACCTAGGTCGTTGGTTTAATCTTTGGCGTATCGAAGTCAATCCGGAGAAAAGCACTGCGATAGTCTTCCACCCGTCTGACCGCGTTAGCACGGAAAGGCGTGTGGCTCCGATCCAGATGTTTGACCGGCCCATCCCCTGGGCCAACGAAGTCAAATATCTTGGAGTGACCCTCGACAGAAAACTGACTTTCCGTAGCCACATCAGTAGGGTACGCAACCGTGCGTTGTTCGTGCTAGGAAGGCTTGGGCCGATGATTAACAAGTTTAGTAAAATGTCACTTAGAAATAAGCTGACACTCTACAAAACTTGCGTTCGTCCAATCATGTCTTATGCAAGCGTAGCTTTTGCTCACGTGCCTATGACATCGCTCAAGCCGCTTCAGGTCATTCAGAATCGTTTTCTCCGTAGGGCGACTGGTGCTCCGTGGTACCAGTCGAACCTCAGTCTGCACCACGACATGGGGATTAGCACTATGTATGGTTTCTTTAAGCAGACTGCCAGACGTTATTTTGACAACGCTCCCCATCATAGGAATCCGTTAGTTAGGAAGGCTGTCGACTACGTTCCCATCCCTCCCCCCTCTGTCGTTACTCGGCGATCACTGATCAGGGGCCGCACGGTCCGGCGTCCTAGGCACACACTTACGGACCCGGACGACGTAATCACAGCGTCTATCGAAAGATGGAACGCTGCGCTTGCGGCGTCCAACTCTGACACGACGCGTACACTTAGGCATTCCCGCCGGCGGGGACGTCCACCGCGCGATCGCGACAACAGTGACACATATAGTCCCTATTCGTCCCGGTACCGCCGCACACCGGGTAGAGTCAGTCCGACCCAGGTCGGGCCTAGCTGAGTTTCTTGCTGGACTCTTCTCAGCTAGGCTAGGTTTAGTGAACCAGCGACAAAACTCCCAGTAGCTCGATTCCACTCACACCTCAGATTCGGTTGAAACCGCTCAACCAATCTCACTGGAGCGCAAACTCTTAGAGTATTCCAGTGTTCGAAACCACACGCGTGGTCGTGCCGGAGGTTTTCCCCTGGATTTTCCCCAGGCTACTCTCCAACCGCGCACTCCTATCGCTTTATTGGGCCCGGCCTATAAAGCCACAGTCAGGTTCAAAAAAAAAAAAAAAAAAAAAAAAAAAAAAAAAAAAAAAAAAAAAAAAAAGCACAACGTATAAAAAACTGTTTCTTCGAGTATAGTGGCATAATTACAAACCCAACTTCTTTTCATTTTTAAATTTTATCAACATTTTTATTTAATCTTACCTTTGACATGTTACCACACGTTTGGAGGCATTAATAGGATCGTGCCGTGGTCTGCCGTGAAACAGATGTGGTGGAGGTAAGCCTACAACGTGTTGGCTGAGGGCTGTCGGCTTTCTTTTACTTATTGCACTTGTTTTCCATTCATGTATAGTCTCATGTACTCGAATTCATAATGAAATACTGCCACCGCGCCGTTTTGATCTTCAAACGCGATAACTCGGCAGGCGACAGAAAACAAAGATTGGAACACATGCATCTGTCTGCTAACTTGAATGACCCATTCATTCAAGTTAGCAGACAGATGCAGACCGTGTTATCTAAAGTTTATTGTTGAGATTGACCAGTGGAAGCGGAATTACCTTTTCCCAATGTTTTGCGAAATTATCGCTTTCGAATGTGCAAAAGGATGCAATTTATTAATTGAATTTCCTTGATCAAAGAAAATGTTTGAATGAACCTATCCATTCCATCATAGACAGTGTGTAAATGAACCTGAAGCGTTGGATGACGAGACAGTCCCGTCAGGCCAATCCAATACGCATAATTTGGTTTGTATAGCCGAGAGAGCGTAATATTGCAGAACGAAAACGGTTACACAGTGATAAGCACGTATTTTTAAAGTTCTGCCTAATTCGACAGAGCTCTGTTATTTTGTACATTATAGTACACATGCAGGACTAACGTTATAAAATAGGCGATATGATTATCTCAGTATTTTAGTTTCGTATTTTCAAAAATTAATATTCCGAATAACGTTATAAAAACAACGTTATATGGTTTTGATCTAGAAAGTCATCAAAATGTAGCCTGTCAACGCTGTCAATGCCTTCTTGGAACAAATAACGTTATTATATCGCATAAACCAATATCGTTATATATATCAGTAATTGTTTTATAACGATGTAATGGATTCTATAAATACGCGTTGAATATAGCTATGAGTAAAACATTTTTCTAAGACAATGTTATGAACAATAACGATATACGAAAAGAGCGATATTGAAGGGCCTATATATATATGGATACAAATATTGCTCGTTAAGATAAGATATTAAATAATTATCTGTTTATAAAACCATATATTTACCACAAGAGATGGACATTCACAAATAAATGATTTGACTTTGACATTAATCGATTATTTTTTAATTAATTAATTCATCAATGAAACAATTTAGTAGCGATTAAATTAATCGACAGAGTATTCGAATAATTATTAAATAATCGCCAATTTCATTATGGAAGACGATCATTTTACACGTAGGTAACAAATATTCAATATTTCTTGTCATGTGTCACATGTGTGTACACCTGCAAAATAATTCTAGTGTGCTGTGTAGTAAGGTGCGTCGGGGTAAGATGAAACGGGTTTTTGACGAGATGAGCAGTGTTTTTTTTAAAGTTATATTGGATAAATTCTATCAGAGTTAGGTACAGGAAAGTATGATATTAGGAAAGAGAAGATATATGTTTTTATATTTAAATAAAAACAAGGCTGGTATTTGCTGTTTCAGAATGGAAAAAATCTAAATAAAGTTAAACTTATAACAAAAAAAAACTCGGGGTAAGATGAAATGGTGACGGGGTAAGACGGATATACTTTTAAATATCTTATATAAGCTCAGTAGCGACATTTAATGCATAAATTCAAAGAGAAGGGCAAAGTAGCCGTTTAAAACTCTACTTCATATTTGAAAAAAACCGTTATTTTCCGTTAAAACTCGAATTGCTATAAAGTTATATTTCAGTCTTACCCCACTTTGAGGTTAAGTAGACTAGTGTTCTCAAACTTTTCTTTGTGTAATTATTAAAGGCGGATTTAGTAAGAAATATTTTAATAAATGTCTAAATCACGATTTAACATGTTATTCAATATTTCACACAAACATATTTACTGCAACAGCATAATAGTAAAAATTAAAAGTACACAGTACAATGTTGCCGTATTAATCTACAATATACCCGTGTTTTTTGCCTATGCGGCAATACAAGAGATCAATTTTTTTTCACCTAGATATAATGTATCAGTCATTTTAATAATAATAAATATATTCTTCTAAATTTAATAATAGAACATAATTATTATGTAGAGATCAAACTTCAAAGTACCTACTTACTTATATTGTAATACAACTACTCAAAACTTAGTTATGTTATAAAATAATCTCATTAACAAATTTCTTCTTTAAATAACAAAAGTAACATTAGGCCTCGGTTTATAAAAGATCTGTTACAGTCACTTTTATAAAATGCGACGCTGCTGTAACAATACTAGTCTCTTACAAGCATGATTTCACATTTTCCCAAATTTCTACCATAAAATCTATCACTTTTAAGGAAGTAATGTAGAGGTAGATCTGAATAGTTAATTCTTAGTAATTAATAAAAATGAAGATTGGGAAAACTAGTCTATTGTGATGATTTTCAGCTGGTTTTCCGTTCACGGATAAATATGAGTGTAGGTATCCTAATTGTATATTGAATTTACTGAAATCAACATTAAATATCAACTGTCCGCGGCGTGAAACGATAGGATCTGGTAAAACGCTAATTATGTCCTCTTTGTATTTAACTGTACATATATCTTCAACATCAGGATATGTAAAGGTTGCTTGTTTAGCTTTAGAATTTTTAACCTTTCTGACATATTTAACAACCGGCATCTGATTTTCGGACAAGACTCTTCCAACGAAGTGCTTGATGCTTTTTTTTGTAGCATACTTTACTAGAAGCCAACAGTTTTCTTTTACTCCTGGTGAATTTTCGTCAAATACTATATCACTTAGCCCATATGGCGTTTACGAGTAAATCAAGCCCAATATTTTTTTCTTCATCATTTTGCTGTGCTAAACATTCTTTTACATACTCCTCCATATTTTCATACTCTGATTCGTCAACAATCTTAACTTGGGTTTCACTTGAAGAACTTTCTGTGTCACTATATTGTGTTAGTTTATATTTCACCTTTTTGGCTTTTTTGATTGTTTTCTTTTTACCACGTCGTTTTTTTATCCCGCTTCCTGTAGTTACTATAGCCGATTCTTTGCGCAGTTCTGCTTCTTTTTCTTCTTTTATTTTGCCTATTTTTTGTTTTCTTTTTGCCAAAATTTTTGTTTGCAATACATTATAATTTGAAATAAAATCTTTTCTAATGGATTCGGTTATGACCTCAGCTCCCAATGCAACCCGCTTTTTCTTTGTGTTATCATTAGTTCGTGGATTTTGTTGAACTTTTTGGTCTTCAAAACTATGAGGATAATTTACTACAATGTTTGAAGTTACAGTAACTTTAGTTTGTTTAGCCAGTGGACTGGATTCAGACGTTGTTTCTTTTACAGTCAAGGGCTCTTTCTGACGCAGACACATTGGTAAAGCATTTTTATGGTCCGTTATAAATGGTCTCGCCTGTTCGTCATAATTTGTAATATCCTTCAGGATATGAACATCTTTTGAGTTCTCAGAAAGTAAACAGTCATTTTCTGAGTGCATCGTTGACAACGACAGTTGTTGGTTTTCTTCATCATGCAATGTGCCACTAGATATTTTTTTGGTTGATGACATTGAGGCAAAGTACAGTTAAATCTGGTACATCTAAGTTGTTTTTTCTTCTATGTACTCTTAGATCCATATTTTGCTGTAGACGCTGGCAGTCGTTTTTATCTTGCTGTATTTGTTCCCACTTCTTGTAAGTTCACGGATCGTATTTTCTAATTGGGATCACCTGGTCATTAAATGGGTATATTCCTGCTTTTTTGAAGCCGTTGATAATGGTTTCGGGCCTGGTATTATTCCATATTTCGGCAAATAGATTCGAAAACACGTTTTTGGGTAGCTTTACGCCTACATTCTGTCGTTGCCACTCCACCAATTTCGCATCCCAGTTACTTTTAAATTATTTGAAGACACCTACGTCTAGTGGCTGAAGAAGGTGGGATGTGTGTGGGGGAAGTTTTAGAATGGTGACATTGTGTCGAAGAGCCAGCTCAGCTACATTTATGTCAACATGTGTACTGTGACCATCATAAATGACAAGAACGGGCCTTTCTTCGCCTAATCCGGGGATAAAAACAAGTGAAGTTTGAGGGCACGATGTCCAAAAACAGTAATTTAAAATTCTGTAAAGAATTTTAAAGAAAGTCATTAATAATGTTCGTTTCTTTGTTTTTATAGGTAGATATAATCTGTTTTTAAAGTGCACTTCCACCTCAGAACACCTACGGCCATACACTAGTAATCTTATTAGGTAACGCATAAAACACAAACACGGTA
Organism: Epiblema foenella; assembly: GCA_963556455.1. NCBI lineage: Eukaryota > Metazoa > Arthropoda > Insecta > Lepidoptera > Tortricidae > Epiblema > Epiblema foenella. The sequence goes on from OY747102.1 coordinate 17,243,233, forward strand.
AAAGTACAGACTTTTATTCGTAGGTGTTGCGAAGGGGCGCGCATTCATAACTGAATGTTAGTTTACGCGATCATGTATGTGTAAAAAACTTTATTGTGCACAAAACACAGGTAAAAAATACAGACAAACTCGGTTATATTGGTACAAAGGCGAACTTATCCCTATAAGGGATTAAGTTCTCTTTAGTATAATATAACTTGCAAAATTCGTACATATGTTATAGAGTGAAAGTATATGCCTGTACATTTTGAGAACCACTTCCTCACACTATGAGTTCCGAAAACGGGGTAAGATGAAATAATAAATATTGCCGTCTTAACCCGCCAAAATGCCACGGTGTAAGATTGAAAGGTATAAAAACTCGGGAAATAAGTAAGATATTCAAAATCTACATTAACGGGTAATAAAAATAACAATAATGAACATATGTATCAATACAAAATATTCCTAGCTTCTCTGGAAAAGAAGTTACAAAGCACGGGGTAAGATTAAAAATAAGGATTTGATCGCTAAAAACTCACCTTGTCGAAAATTGGCAATTACACATGACCACACTCACTTAGGGAACGGCACTGAGTTAGGGGCGGCACGCATCAAAATGGAGTTCTCAATAAAGTTGCCACGAACAAAAAAATTGCACGGAATAGGGAGTAAAGAATGTGTTATTATCTTACACCGTTTTTCAACTTACCCCGATGCACCTTATACATTTGTTTCAATAACACAATTATAATTTTGACAGTGTAATGGCCTTCCTAGGTAAGGGTTAAGGATTTACGGATTGGATGGAATACAGGTAGAAATTTAGAAAGATAACGTTTTATGAAAGAGCGAGAAAACTACTTTGTTTATCCTTCTTATCAGTTGATTTCTAGTTTGTTTTTGGTCAATGCCGTAAATTAGTCACTTCACTGCATTGAACGGTACGGTCAAAATATTCATATTTTTTTAGGATTAAGCCAACACATAATGCCATTTCGAGATTTAAGCGTTTTGAGTAGAGACAATTACGCGTGTAAAATGTATGGTCTTGGGTAATTTTGGATCTTTTATACCTGGTGTTTAGTTTAGTTTAGTCAGCTAATAAATAACACGTGACAATTAATAAATCTGAGTTCACGTACCCTTTGTCGGTTAGTTGTTTACGCAGGACCAGAGATTGAAAAGTAGATAACAATCCGTTAATACATATATGGCTACCTAATACCTACATTACGTTTACCTTTGTCAGTCGATAAAGCGTACATCCCCTTTGATACCATTTGTCAGAAACTAACGAATGCTTTGGTATGTTATTTATCAAGCGATAAGAACGTCCATAATAATATGCCTCCAGCCCCAGGTATAGTTAATACCAAAGTGTTATTTTACATTCCTAAGTTGTAGCTACTTGTCATGGTTACACGAAAAATAGAAATACAATCGAGAGGATTATTTATCTAATTAATTAGTCGATTAAAAATGTAGTCACTGGAGATTAATCGACAGTTTATTTAATCGTGACTAAATTAGTCGGAACTCGTACAACTATGACTATTACTAATCTTAATTTTTAATCGTTAGTCGCGATTAAGTAGATTAATCTTAATCTTAGTCGATTACATTTTGCCTACCTCTGTTTACCACTATATATTTTTCATTCAAACTTTTAGAGTGTAAATTCAAACCGTTTCCGACGGGTGAGACCGTGTCTGGGATTCGGTAACCGTAGCTGAGACAAGCCGACCCGTTTCCGAATCTCAGATACGGAGACGGATCTTGGCCGGTTCGTGTAATTCGGGTTCTTAGTACCGCTGGGCTTAAGAACACGGGGCAACGGGTTGGCGTGTAACACGAATATCGGGAGCCCTAGTAGTTACACAAGTGAAGTGCTCATAATGGTCAAGGTCTGTCTTCTGTTGTTGACTTAATAGATTTTTTCACATTATGATTTGTCTATATACCAGTACAAGTTTCTAAAAGTAAAATTCAAGGCATTTCAATATTAACCTGTTGCCTCCTAGTAAAAATACAAATAATAACATTGTTTTGTTATGTGCCTGGAAATCTCCAGGCGGGTGAAAATTCAGCATTTTTAATTTGGTCATTGTCGATTCATTAAATATTGCTATGATATGAAATGTAATAGTGTAATTTTGTGTCGTAATATGGGCTAAGCCTGAAATAAAGAATTATTATTATTATACGAGACAATGTTCAGAGTAAACTTTTATAAAAAGCATAAACCAATATCAGATCTGTCATATTTGATAAATGTTTTCACCGGTTTATCCTAAATTTGTGTTAAACCATTCTAAAGTCATTGTCGTAAGTCGACAATGACTGTAGAAGCAAGCGTTTCAAACCCTCGGAGAATCGCCCAGGCCCGGGTGATGATGATGATGGCTAAACATGAAGGTAATATGTCATAAATGAATTAAAATATTCTATACTCACTGTTACATTGTTTGATGGTTAGGGCTCCTTTCACAGAGAGGAGAGTAGCCCGAAGTGCCTGAATCACTTGTTCTTTATCAGCCATATCTGCTAAAATCAATCAAAAACATTTCATGTGAGGGTTCAATATGCAAAACAAATGTAATTGCATGTAGTAAGAAGCAGAAAAAGTTCTATTTAAGTAGTTTGACATACCTTACTTGAAAATGTTAGCTGCAGAAATCTGACCGTTTCGGATTCAGTTCGGTAAAAGAAGTACTACAAAGAAAAGCCTACATTTCTATTACATGAAATATTGGCGGATCATGAAAATACTCCTGAAAAAAAAAGATTTTGACGCGTAAGCAGGAGAAATCAGATAGTTTCACTAATTACATGTTTTTATTATTATTCTAATTCCAAGCTAGCATTTCTTCTACATCTTCGGTATAAATACAAGACATTACATCCTACCTTATAAATTATGGCAAATGATCTAATTTGTAATCCAAGTATCGCAATTCACCAACAATTCTTATTTAGTAAAGTGGTTGACGAATGTCGTGTCGAACGAACGGGGCGAACCACAGACCACGGGCTTTTCACTGTTTCACTCAGTACCCTTGATCCTCGACTAACTTACGCTGTGCCTCGTTCTGATTGGCTAAAATACCGAAAAGTTATGGAACCGCTCTGCGAGGGGCGCTAGACCTAATCAAAGAGAATATAACCACTACGTTCTAAGAGACGGGACTTCGAACTAGGTTTTGGATGACAGTGACATTGTCATTGCATGACATTGACGTAGAGTTTGGCCAAACATTCTGTACCACAATAAAATAAAAAAAGGTAATAGGTAATGCCAACATAATAGCGCGATAGGGATGTACTTTGATGTAGTACGGTTAACGATATCGATAAACGATGACTAGTGACGTCGTGGGTTCCATTTTTATAAAAATCCCATTTAGAGGGCGTCCATTATTTACGTGAAATGTTTAGGGCGGGAGGGGATCGAATTTTGCCAAAAACACCTCACATTAATAATGGATGCTCCTTTATTAACAATTGGGGTTTGAATCCATTCTCAACTGGTTAGGTTATGACTACACTACGACGTCCATGCGCTTATTCCGCGGTGGGTAGTGCTAGAGTTAAATAAAATAAAGAGGTATAAAATTGTGTTGTTTTAAATATATCAACCATCTCTTTAGACGACTTTTCTTTCAATTTCTCAATCGGAACGTAGGCTAAGTCTACATTGCCAATCACTTTCACCCATTGTCTGCAACTGAAAAATACCAGAGTTCTATATGATAAGCTAGTTATCGATATGTTACAGTCATATAAACATGCCTACGCGTCAGAATAACTGAATTGACCACATTTTTAGCAATATTAAGGAAGCAAAAGGAGAAACTCAAGCCCTTGGCTTATCAGACCATGACACTGCTCAGATAGTAATGTTTAAGTGTAAAACGCAAAACCCAGAAACGTGCTGGTACATTACGAAAAGGGATTATTCTAATGAAAACATTAAAAAGTTTAAAGAATGTATTTGCAGACTGTCTTTTTCTGAAATATACGCGAGTAGGTCTATGGACAAATCATTTGTAGCGTTTCATGATTTATTAACATTATTTCATGGTCTATGTTTTCCGGAAGTTAATGTTAAAATATCAACAAAATATAGAATAGGTAAATGGTTAACTAATTCTTTGAAAAAATGCTGCATGGTAAAAAGAAAACTCTACTTTAAATATCACAAAGAAAACCATACAATTAACAAGACTAAGTTCACCACTTATTCGCGAATTTTAAGGAAATGTATTTCAAAATCGCAAAAAAATTGCAACACAGCATTTATAAACAGCTCTAAAAACAAATGCCGGGCATCCTGGACAGTGGTGAAAAAAACCTTCAACCAATCAACAGCCAAGGAAATTGGTTGCATAAAGAGTAGACAGGATAAGATGCTACACGATCCACAAGACATAGCCGAAGAATTTAATAACCATTTCATAGATCTAAATAACATTAAACCAGATCCTAAGAAAAATCCTAAGGCCCTAAAAGGCCCGGATAATTTACACGATTCTATATTTTTATCACCGACTATTCCGCAAGAAGTTTATAAATTAATAGTCTCTCTCAAAAACACCCAAGCTACCGGTTACGATAAATTGCCAACTAAAATAATAAAAGAAATAGCATTTCCACTCTCTATTCACTTATCGCACCTAATCAACGAGTCATTCGAAAAAGGAACTTTCCCTGAAAGGTTAAAAAAGTCTATGGTCAAGCCAATATTTAAAAAAGGAGAAAAAGATAAGCTTACTAACTATAGACCCATTACGCTCGTTCCTATCTTATCGAAAATATACAAAAAAGCAATTCATAAGAGATTAGACATATTCTTAACTAAGAACAATATAATTAAAACAGAACAGAACGGCTTCAGGAAGAATAAATCCACAACATTAGCTTGCTTTAGACTAAATAATATTATCACTGAATGCATCGACAACAGAACTCCAGTAGGCGTTCTGTTTCTTGATATGTCCAAAGCATTCGATACAGTATGTCATAAACGACTTCTGGACAAAATAGATAAATACGGGATACGTGAACCAGCCCACTCTTGGATTGAGAGCTACCTGTATAACAGAGAACAAACTACACAAATCGACAGGATCATAAATAACAGACTTTCTAAGTTCAATTCGAGCTATAATGTAAACAAATACGGAGTACCGCAAGGCAGCATCCTGGGACCCCTCTTATTTCTACTTTATATAAACGATTTGCCCAACTCAATGAAACATGAATGCATCCTATTTGCTGACGATACGACAATAATAGTTAAAGGTAGTGAAATAATAGCCAAAACCTAAATCATAGGTTTTAATTAGCAAAAGTTGACGTATGTGAATGACAATAAGATGATATAAATGTATAGAAAATTAGAAATGGAAAAGAGGTTTACTACATTCACCCCGGCCAGATGTAATCAAGTAAACGCTTTGGCGGATTCCTTGTCCGACCAGACCTCCGCGGTGGTTCTGCGATCACAGGGTCATCGGTGTCTGTGCTTGCTCGTTGCGACACTTCTTGCAGAAGCTCCGAGGGTGTCGATGAGGGAATTGTCGTTGGCGATACAGGTGGCGGTGCCGGTGAAGAATGCGGTGTTGACGGAGGCGACGGTGATGGTGGTGGCGTAGGCGATATATCGTGCTCAGCATCTTCAAAATTATCATTCACAGGGATATCTTCTCCGTTGCTCCCCAGAGGTGCTAGATGCCGGTTGGATACGGTAGTTTCCCGACCATCCATCGTCCGAACATACGAATAAGTGGGGTTAGTCTCTAGTACCTCCACCTCTTCGGCCAATGGTTGATATTTTGTTTTTCGATCAAATCTTCGCATTAAAACTTTGCTGGATCCCGTCAACCATGTAGGGATTGAGCCTCCGTTCGCCGATCTCCGTGAATGGCGGAACATTCTTTCATGAGGAGTGCAATTTGTACTAGTGCATAAAAGCGAACGTATTGAGTGTAAAGCTTGCGGTAGTACATCTTCCCAGTTATCTATTGGCAGATGTTTGCTTTTTAATGCCAGCTGAATAGCTTTCCAGAGCGTAGAGTTTAGCTTCTCAACTTGGCCATTGCCTTGAGGGTTATACGGGGTTGTACGACTCGTAGCTATTTGTCTTGAGTTGAGGAAATCTTTGACTTCAGCTGATAAAAATGATGTCCCTCGGTCCGAGTGTACATAGGCTGGCATGCCAAATATGGTGAAAATGCTGTCCAAGTGCTTGATGACAGTCTTTGCGCTTATGTCAGAGCACGCGAAAGCGAAAGGAAATCGTGAGTATTCATCAATCACAGTTAATATGAATCTGTTGTTGGATTTGGATGGCACTGGACCTTTAAAATCCATGCTCAGCCTTTCAAAGGGCGCTATGGCTTTAATTAACTTGTTTTGCGGGTCAGGTTTTATAAATTTAGGCTTAACCTCAGAGCAGATACGACATTCACTTGTCATCTTCCTAATCTCTTCAATCGAATAGGCCAAATTCTTAGAACGAACCCAATGTGTCATTCTCGTCACTCCCGGGTGACAAAGGGCCTCATGAAGCGATCGTAACTTCGCAGGTGTTTCGATGATGGCGCACACACGGGAGAGGGCATCCGCTACATAGTTCTGCGTGCCAGGCCTGTATATGATGTCGTATTTGTATGGAGAGAGTTCTAAACGCCAGCGTTGAATTTTCTCGTTTTTAATTTTGCTAGTGTGCTTAACATTGAACATGAATGAGACAGATCGTTGGTCAGTGACAAGCAGGAATATTTTTCCAATGAGAAAATGTCGCCATTTCTTCAATGACTCAACAATTGCGTAAGCTTCTTTTTCAATGGCAGAGTGATTTTGTTCGCTTCGGTTGAGTGTTCGTGAGTAAAATGCTACTGGTCTTCCCGCTTGTGAAAGACTTGCCGCAATAGAGTGCTCCGATGCATCAGTCTCAACTGTAAATGGTACGTTAGGGTCAATGGCATGGACACAAGATTTTAATATATCGTTCTTCAGTTCCTGGAAATTTTTGACCATCGTGTTACTTAGCGGAAAAGTCTTGGTTCTTGATAACTCATGCACCTTTTCTGAGAAATTTGTTATCCACTTCGAGTAGTGGGCGAACATTCCAAGGGCTCTTCGCAAACTAGGCAAGTCGTGCGGCGGAGGTAAGTTTAGTAGAGGTTGTAATCTGTCATTGTCGGGTTTGATTATATTGTTCGAGATCGTATAGCCAAGTATGTTTATAGAAGTTTGTTTGAAAATTGATTTATTTTCGTTCAAAGTAAGCCCGTACTTTTTAGCAGCCATAAGGAATCTTTGTAGATTCTCGTCATGCTCTTCTGGTGTCTTGCCACAAACCGTTATGTCATCAAGGTAGGCGAACGTGCCCACAAGGTTTTCTTTTCGAATAAGCCAGTCGATAGTTCTCTGGAAGCTGGAAACGCCGTTGGTTACTCCAAAAGGTATACGCCGGAACTGGTAAAGATTTCCAGCAGCTTCAAACGCAGTATATGGTTTCTCCTCGGGCAAAATCGGCACTTGATGATAGGCGCTTTTCAGATCTATGGCGCTAAATACAGAATATTTGGCTACTTTTGATATTAGTTCCTCTATATTAGGAAGTGGATAGGCGTCCAGTTCAGTGTATTGGTTTATGGTTCTCGAATAGTCGATTACTAGACGTTTCTTGTGATTTACATTCTTAGTGATCAGTACTTGCGCTCGCCACGGTGATCTGCTTTCTTCTATAATACCCTCATTCAAAAGATTCTTCACCTCTTCCTCAATAAAACGACGATCGTCATCACTATATCTCCGCGATTTTATCGCAATCGGTTTAAATCCAGGCGTTAAATTGGCGAATAAAGGTACAGCAGGGACAGTCGCTTCGGCCACATTACAAACAACAAGAGGTTCTTTTGGGCCGCCGAATGCAAATTCGAGCGAAGAATGCTTTTCTAGTACATCGTGCCCTATAATCATGTCAGAGCATAAATTTTCTACGACAAGAAGCTGAACGTTCTCATATGAGTGTTTGCCCAAGGTTAGTTTAAGACAGGTTTCTCCTTTGACCGACGAAGTGTGGTTAAGAGACGCCATTGATATTGTTTGCTGACTAGGTGTCATGTCCAAAGAGCAAAGTTTAGCGAACTCGAAATTAATAAAACTCTTCGAGCTTCCAGTATCGAGTAGAGCTTCGGCTCTAATACCTTTAATATACGCAGGGACTGTTGCTTTGCGTAGGGACGATGGCGATGCAGCGATGATGCAGGCGTTAATGTTCTTTGGGTCGGAAACGGCAGCGCTGGTCGGGTTCTTACTTCGACAAACGTTAGCGAAGTGGCCTTTTTTGTTACATAGCTGACACAAGGCATCGAAGGCGGGGCAGGTCTTGCGCGGGTCCACCACAAAAGAAGCATTTCCGATTCGAACGAGTTGGGTAGGTCGGCGCGGCTGCGGCGGAAGCGTTTCCACTCGACGTAGGAGTATTCCATACTTCGGTGCTACAGGGATTGTTCTCGCTTGTCGCATTCACAGGTATGTTGGTATAATGCAGCGTGTTGACTTCGGCCATCTCCAAGGAGCGCGCCTGGTTATGTGCTTCGTCCAATGTTAGGCTTAGGTTTTCGAGCAGTCTCTCTCTTATCTTTGTAGAGGAAATGCCGGCTATAAATGCATCGCGAATGTTGTCGTCCCGGTTTGTCTTACTATCGACAGCGGCGAAATTACAGTCTTTTGATAATTGTTTCAGAGCTTGAATATATGTGTCGATAGTCTCGTGGCTATTCTGTCTCCGTGTAGCAAGAGCATGGCGTGCGTATAGGATGTTGTTTGGTTTCACGTACAGTTGATCCAAAAGGCTTATTGCCTGTTCGTACGTTTCGCACTCGCTTATGCAGTTATAAACATTTGGAGACACATGATTAATAAGCAAAGTAAGCTTGACCTGTTCATTTTCGAGGGTCTGCACCGCAAGAAAGTTGACGAATGTTTTCTTCCAGTGTGTCCATTCCGCGGCCGCCGAGGTTTGTGACGGATCCCCGTCGAATCGATCTGGTCGTAGATATTTGTCCATGCGGACTTTAGTCGATTTATTTGCTAATTAAATTGAAATAATAGCCAAAACCTAAATCATAGGTTTTAATTAGCAAAAGTTGACGTATGTGAATGACAATAAGATGATATAAATGTATAGAAAATTAGAAATGGAAAAGAGGTTTACTACAGGTAGAGATATAGATAACTTTCAAGATGATATCAACACAGCTTTGAGAGACGTTATTAACTGGCTTGAATTTAACAATCTTCGAATAAACCTAGATAAAACAAAAATTATGTTATTTAAATCGTATAAGCCTAAGATTATACACGTGGATATTAGTTATGAAATCTATAACATTAAAGAGGTGAATAGCACTGTCTTTCTCGGTGTAACCTTTGATACCTATTGTAACTGGAAGGAACATATAGACACCGTTTGTAGTAAAATAAATAAATTTATTTTTGCACTCTGGCGCCTGAAGCAGACAGTATCATTCAATACCGCTTTAGTAACATACCATAGTTATATTATGTCTATACTTAGATACGGCATAATCATGTGGGGTAATTCTGTTGATTCCGACCGTGCATTTATCGTTCAAAAGAAATGCATCAGAACTCTTTGCGGAATACATAGAAGAGAATCATGTAAACCTTTCTTTATAAAATTAAAGCTACTAACTCTGCCATGTCTTTACCTTTTTGAAATAGCTATGTTTGTAAAACTTAATGCCGAACTTTTTACTTCAGTGGATAAAGAAATCACGAGGCCGCAAAGACGATATCGCTTAGCCTTGCCTTCAGCAAAGTTGGTGATCAGAAATAAAAGCGCGTATAACATGTGTATAAAAATTTTTAACAAACTACCAGCTACACTCAAGTCATTACCGAATAGTGTATTTAAATCGAATCTGCAGAGACTGCTGATTGAAAAATATTTTTATAGCATAGATGAATTTTTAATGTACAAATTTTAAATGCTATTAATATTGAATTATAAATGTAATATTTTGACTTGACTACAATGTACCTTCTTGTTAACTTTAATTAGTCTTATGATATTATTTATGTATTACGTTAAATATATTTAATACAATGAATTGATTTGAATGTATTCTAATTGATAACAACGACAATTTTAACTTTTATATTTAGGTGCATACTGTTCATTGTGTATTGTTTACTGACATACCATTTAAAGCTTATTGACATTTTATTTTATATACTTTCACATGCCTTTATCGGCTGAATATATTATGGGAAACTGTGACTCTATGTACATCTTAAATAACCATATATTCTTTGTGAATAAAGACTCATTCATTCATTCATTCATTCATTCAACACTAGTATGTATAGTATACGAATAAAACGAAATTGCAAATAACGCTTCTTATTTTGCATACATGTAAATTGCTGTGGTAATAGATAATCTCCAATTAATTGCTTACCGGTCGTGATCTAAAGGAAATCTTGCCATTAATTTCCTTTTCTCGTCATCTTTTCGACCGGCACGAAAACCACAAATAACACATACCCTATAGCCTGAAATAGTCCGTGGCATGTTGAAAAACACACTGCCTTCTTACTACATGCTTTTTCTCTTTAAATTAAGGTTTCTACCATTTATAAATACCAAAATAACAACACACTACGAACTGATCAACAAAGAAACAATATGGCGATCACTCAAGTTGAATGGAAGTGACCAGAGGTGACATTGACATGTGACTGAGATGGATTAACTGAGAGAGAGCGAGGTAGCAGTATCCGCCATTATTTTTTTTGCCAAATTCCATACAAAAGTGACATTTTGTAAATTTTGTTTCTAGTTGCGCGAGCCTGGACCTAATTATTATTATTAGGTCCTTGTTTTGTATTTTTAATGATCACTCATATGTCTTTTTTGCTTCATTAACCAAAAAAAAAGCAATATGTCAATCACTTCAAGGAGCCATAATTACGTCTGAAGCAAGTCTGAAGACAGAATTTTCTGTGATTTTTTTAAAATAAAGTGGTAGCTTAAGTTTCATTGTGAATAGTGTGTGTTTGTGAACATATGAAAATTGTTTGTTGCTTGTTTAGTCTTGTCAAATAGTTAAATAAATACTTTTACCAATGTTGCGTATTTTACTTCTAAGATTTGTTACTAATTTGGTGTTTTGTGACTAGCAAAATAGGGAAGAAAGTGCAACGAAAATGTTATATCATTTATATTAAAGAAAGATTTTCCTCCTGGTTTGCTACTGTCTCATTGTAAGTTTCAAAGTAAAGTAAACCCAGGACCCAGGTCCCAGAAAGAGATCAAAGCGTATGTTAAGCGGTTATTACACCATCCTGAATTCAGAATCCTGACTGAGCTAGGAAGCAGATTCAGGAACGTGTAATCGCATTCAGGAAGTAAGGATCCTAACTAGGACGTCAGGATGGTTCCGGACGAACTGAATGACCAAGCATCCTAGCTAGGAAGCTGTTTAGGACAGTGTAATAACATTTAGCCAGATCAATCTGCTCGCGCCAGCGGCAGCGTATGCACGTGTAGGTCGCGTGGAATGAATTCTGTGGTAAAAGTGAAGTATGTATTCTGTAGTATTTATCAGGGTTTTCTGTGAAAAATGGCGTATAGTATGTTATTTATAATTACAGTAATAGCAACTTACTAAATTTATTCCTGAGGGGCTACCGCGAACCACAAACGAAGTTTTTCCTCTCTGTCTCACTTATGTGCAAACTTGCAAGTGCGACTGAGAGGGAAAACTTCGTTTGCTGTTCGCGGTAGCGCCCCTGAGGGGCTACCGCGAATTGAAAACGAACGAAGTTCGAATATCTCCCTCTCTGTCGCACTTGCTAATACGTTCCACAGGCTATTGGGCAACTAGCCAGCGTCATGTCGATGTATGTATCAGAGGAGCTACCGCGAACTGAAAACGAACGAAGTTCGAATATCTCCCTCTCTGTGGAACGTATTAGCAAGTGCGACAGAGAGGGAGATATTCGAACTTCGTTCGTTTTCAGTTCGCGGTAGCCCCTCTGATACATACATCGACATGACGCTGGCTAGTCGCCCAATAGCCATTAAAAAAATAATAATAAAAAAGGCGTCTCATAAATATTATAGAACTTTATAGAGACACGCCATATTTGTGGGACAAAAATGATAAGAATTATATGAATAAACGTGTGCGTGAGGAGGGCTACAAAGTTTTATTAGGTGTATATAAAATTATCGACTGCCAAAGCTAGGCCAAGGTCAACTTTCTGTTTTTTTGACAATATCGGCGGCATCGCTAGGATACGTCGCTCTCCCTCGAGCAGTGGAAACGAACTGATTCAGTGTAGTGTATGTAATGTGTAATCAGAAGCTTTCTTCCTATGCCCTCCCTCGCATCCTAGTTAGGACGCCTGAATTCAGGATAGTGTAATAACCGCTGTATGTGTGCGTGCATCCGAGTTACTGCATTAAAACATTATATTGATATAGAATCGAAAATGTAGAGCGTAATGGGAACCTACGTATTACAACTAAAGCATATGTTATTATTTATAGAGAGTAAGTCGGCTATCGTGTCATCGACATTGTCGCATCACTATGGGAATGACTTTTATATCTGTGACGTAACATGCGGTCTGACTTAGAGTATAAGTCTGTGCGGTCTGAGAAATAAGACGGTGGCGAAGAATCTATGATTCCTTATTGAGGTAAGATATCCTAGCGTTGAGTCGTCCTCTAAGTTTTGTCGATAAAATCGAATTGATCAACAAGGACTTCACGACGTCGATAACGTCAAATAAACAATCTTTTTTTTTTAATTTATTTGAAATAATGTAAGAATCTCTACTTGAATAAAGCAATTACAACTTTTGGTAACTCATGTCATCCTAATATCCTTAAGGTATTGCGTTGCCATACCGTTTTGAGACGTCATTCGCTATGCGTACGGTAACAGCCAGAAAAGCCTTTTTTAAATATTTCCTTTAAATGTTGATTACGCTCAAAATACTCTTCGGCCAAAATGTCCGCCATAAACTCGTGCCGTTTTGTGAGACCAAAACTGTCATCAGTCTGCGTGGAGACATGCTTAGCATATTCGTCCGTCTGAGTAAAAACATCTTCTGCAGAAGGGCAGGCATTGTTAATAAATAATTTAAATGATTGACAGTTAATATGATTTCTGTACGTCACAAAAATTGCTTTCTTTATTATTAATTTGTCAAATATAAGTAGGTTACAGTTAGATTTTCTTTAAAAAAAACCTACGTCGACTGTGCAGCTGTGTTTTGTTAGGATACCATTGAGATAAAGTAGGTCATAAGTCAATTCATTAGGTTAATATTAATACTATAATCGATAGCAATACCTATAATCGATTAGTATCTACTCGTAAATTAATAAATCATACGAATGATTTTATCACATTACTAGCGTCTTATAAATCAGACATTGGCTGACTGCTTCTTATGAAGTTTTGATGAAAGAGTAATGGATAAAGGTAGTATATATTTCGTTAACTACTTAAAATTAATGGATAGAACCAGTTTTACTATTATTAACTTAATGGTTTAATCTTTTATGCATAAATTATGCTAAATAAATTTGGCGAGAGTAGTAAATATCCTGTAAAAACCCAACCAGATCTTAGTCTTATTTGTTAGACTGCGGCGGAATGAGCTGGGTATGTTCTGTCTTATATATCAGACTACGGCGGTTAAAAGGTTAGCCGTATCCTTCATTAGTATGTCGTGATCAAAAAAGTTTCTTCAACACTAGCTAAATCGATTGTTCATAGCAAGTTTCATCGAAACTCGAAACCGTTAAAGCCTGTTCAGACATGCAGGAACCGAGCTTGGCAAGCTTTTGCTTTATTTTAAGCAAACACATTTCCTCTTCGGCGTCCATCTTGAAACTGGCCCGCAAGCCGCAAGCTAAGCCAACCGCTAACTAACCACGGTGTCTGAACAGCACAAATGTTTGCAGTTTCAAACCACTTGGGTCCCGCGGTTCCCGCGTGTCTGAAAGAACCCTTAAACACAGAATAAGTAATATTACCAGTACAGAAGCTTCACTTCCTAACAAAAACGGCGTTTAGACATAAAAAACTTGCTTGCTCTGTGCATCTCTGTCTAACGTATAACTTGTATTCATTCCATAGATAACCTCCACTAGATAGAGCTTATAGGCCGAAGCGCGCGCGCCACACGTGAGGGGAATTCCGCTTAATAAACTGCCCCGCCCCACGCCGCTCAGTCAGTCTCGTCCAGGTTCATGGCCTATACGTACGTGGCATAAAAAATACTAAAAATTGGTTTCGACTAACCGTAGACATGAGTTTTTGATCGGTAAAATGGTGTAGGAACGACTCCCGAACTACAAATCGAAAGAATGGCGGGATAACATATCATATGTAAGTTAAATATATACAAATACACATTTAATTCTGCCCGGCGGGGATCATTATAAACTGGCCCCCAAGGCGTAGTGAAGTGTGCTTGTTCCTTTCCAACCACCTCAAATGCCAATATACTTTCTCTTTCTGATGACATCACATGCGCGGGCTAGTGATGTGCAAGTGATGTTCGGTTCCGATTTCATTTAATTATCGGTTCATTCGTATTTTATCACATGATTTTAATACTTATTAAAATTCTATTGGTAACATAATCGATTAGTTTTATTTTTTTATATTGAATGTCAGTGTTGACGTAGACAATGTTCTTTTATTATTTGAATCATAAGTAGATGTTCGTATAAGGACGTGGAAGATGGTAAAAGTGTAGTGTTTTGTTTTTATCTCGTTTTATTTTGAACGCTAATGAAATCAGTAGTTGTATAAATTTGCAACCCCCTTTTCCACCCCTTTAGAGCAACAATTTCGAAAAACGGTGAAATGAGTTTTGTTGTATTTAAACATGTCTATATACAAAGTTTTTACTCTCTCACTTCACAAAATATTTGCTCCCCGTTCAAACTTGGAACCCCCTTTTCACCCTTTTAGGGGAGCAATTAAAAAAAAACACTGAATTATGACATCAATATATTTAAACATAAGAGTCTATATACAAACTTTCATATCTCTTACTTCAATAAATAAGCGAATTTTGAAAAATCCTTTCTTAATGCACCCCTTGACCTTATAAGTAACCTACGTGCCAAATTTGGGATCTCTAGAACCAGCGGTTTGGGCTGTGCGTTGATATGTCAGTCAGTCAGTTTCTTCTTTTATTTATATAGATATACCCACTAATTTATTCTATTTACAGTTATTTTATTAATACTCGCCAGTTCTCTAGTTGTACATTACGCTATATATAATAAACAATATACACATATGTACAGGAATCAAAATGAATTAGCTGCTGCAATCTTAATATACTACGCGGTCTTATACAATAGCAAAGGTTGTAAACATGCCTAGAAAATATTATTCTACTCGTAATAGCAATTCAACAGACATATACGTCATCTGAAATAATTTACCTAAAATAAATTGCGGTGCCCGAAAAAAACCGCTAATAAACAACGTGTCCCATCACTATGCCGGCGCGCCATTTTGCAGCGTATTCGCGCGCTTTCTGAAACTGCCAATCGCAGCGCTGTTACCAACCTCCCCGCAGCCCGCACTTACCGCCAACTGTGGTGACATTTTATCCGAACAAATTCGTTCATAGGCTCAATCTAGTGGAGGTTATATATGATGCCGGTCTTTATTAGGACTTTGTAGAAGTCTAATATTATTATGACAAGGTGGTAGCTTACAATATTCTTTGACATCCCTAAGCGTTAGTATAGTCTGTCGTTGTGGTTATATTCTCTTTGGTCTCGGTTGTGTTTTGATGGACCAGTCAGTCAGACAGGCTACCGCGAACTGAAAACGAACGAAGTTCTCCCTCTCTGTCGCACGAATCAGCGAGTGCGACAGAGAGGGAGATATTCAAAATTCGTTCGTTTTCGGGTCGCGGTAGCCTCTCAGTCAGGACTTCTTATATGTATGTAAATATTATGATTCTATTTAAATGTTTAGAATTCTTCTGCTTCATAAACCTTTAAATTAAACTGTTTATCCACCAGAACTCAATATGAATTATCTGTCTAACATTGATCATTTTGAATGAAATCATATAGCTTTGTTTAATTTTGGTGGACATTTAGAAAGCAGTTTTAGATAACCTCATATAAATTAAATAAACTTACATTAAATAGTTTATACATTTTATAAAGGGTCGGCAACATGTACGTGACTCCTTTAGAGTTGCGGGCGTCTATAGGCTGCGGTGGCTGCTTACCATCAGGTGGACCGAAAGCTTGTTTGCCACTGGTATTGTATAAAAAAAAGCTAGTTCTACATTTTTAGGTAAAATACATATATTATAACTAGATGCTACTGCTGTTGAGCTGAGGTAGCAGTCAGCATGCTTGATAGAGTAGACAATATATTATATAACTGTGACACTTACATTAAATTTTTATTTATAATATAAAGGAATAGGCTGTTAAAATCAAAGAACAATTTAGAACTAAAACTATAATTCTGAAAAAAAAAACCACTTATTGAAAAGTGACAAAAAAGAAAACATTGGCTATTAAAATACCAATTTAAATAGTTTGGTTATTGAAGGACTAACCCAATTTTATTCGGTGTCATGCTAGGACACCTCCAGTTGTACAAATAGTACTGCAGGTTCCCATCACCAATGCCAAATTTCAATGGCTCCAAGAACTCCTTATTCTCCATTAGATCTAATGCATTGAAAACATCAAACCCAGAATTCTTTGCAGTGATCAATGCATCATGCATTAAATCTACCCATGGTGTTTTGGTTGACACATTGTAAAATGCATATGCTGCTTTCAACATTTTATGAACAGGGTGGTAAACCACAGTTGATGGCAGTGTGTAGTAACTTACAAAATCTGTAATGGAGCCATCTGCAGCCTCCACAACAAAGCTGTCGATAATGTCTGGCTGTGGTGTGAACCAATGCTTAAAGTCCTCCTCATTAAAAATAGGAGTTAAATCAAACTTACTCAAGTAGTTATTCAATAAGGGAACAACTTTTTCAGAATCATGAGGCTCTAGTTTGCGGAAACCAGGTGTCTTAGGCAAATCTGGGAGTTTAAACAGTTTTAGAGTTCTTTGCATAGTCATGTTTCTAGACAGGTGGCTAAACTTTATGTCAATTAGTTTTTTTGGGTTGAGGGATCTATGCCAATAGCGGCATGTAGCAATTGGTTTAGGCAGTACGATGCCAGCCGTGTAAACACCTTGGAAAATCCCAGTTAAGTTAACTCTCCGAGTAATCTCTCTGATCAAAACAGGAGCAACCCTTTTAGCACGCAGCTTTTTGTGCACACAAAGAAAGTTTATTTCAACAACGGTTTGCACATGATCATAAATTCTTAATTGAGCAGGTATTGCCGAAATAAATCCAACTAGTCTTCCTGACTTGACAACACGCACACCACAGTGCCAATCCATCCTCCAACCTGGAGGCTGAAGGGCCCACTTGAGGAAATCTGTCTGGTAGTCGAAACGGAACATACAGTCGTCATCTTCCACATAGTTTTCATTTAGCAATGTGTACAATTCCTTTAAAACCAGAGGCTCATTCAAGTTTAAGGTATCCCAATTGAAGCCATCAGGTAGGGTGTAAGGTTCCGCTCTTATATCTTCTGGAGACTTGGGCGGCTCGATGGGTTCATTAGAGACAATTTTTTCATCCATTTTGGGTACAGGTTGAGTAGACCAAAACTGATAGGACTTGTGCAACGCTTCTTCAGTTGTTTTGGCTGGTTTTTGTTGTAGATTGAGAACGTCCATTGCCATCTTTAAATCTTTAATGGATATGTTTTGATGCAGGTCACCAGAATTAGGCACCGCAACTATGCCTTCGGCGGCGGAACTTGACCCGCCGTGGTCACCATCGCCACCACTACGCTTTTTTTTGTTTTTATTCTTCTTTTTAGGTTTGACTTCATTTTCCTTGTGAAGTTCAGTTGACTGTGACGCTTTGTGATCGTCCATATTTTAGAATATTCAAATAATTATTAATTTATGACTATAAGATGACTAATGGAAATCAAGATATCGAATCGAGGCCTAAATTTTTTTATAGTAAATGACAATTACTTACTGTATTACCATACTAAAATACACTAGTTAAGTACCTGCTAGACGGTCGCGTGACGGTCGCCGACAATCCCCTACGGGAAGAACATTTTACTCATAATACATATAATGGTTCATGAAGTCGCAGGACAAGGACGCAGCTTTGCGGTGGAATGAGATAAGTATCTTTCTTCCTCTAACCTTTAACGTTGTGGTACAGGAAGCAGTTATGCTTCCTGTACCATGGATTGGGCTGTGGGCCATCATGGGCAATTGCGTGATCCTTCGGTAGGTACTTCATGTCACACCAGAGTGACATGAAGTACTCATATAGTGTATAATACGAGAGCAAAAGGGCACGATATGAAGTTCGGAGTAGGCCCTCCGAGGTGCTACCGCGAACAGCAAACGAGGTTTTCCCTCTCTGTCACACTTGCAAGTTTGCATATAAGTGAGACAGAGAGGGAAAACTTCGTCTGTGGTCGCGGTAGCGCCCCGAAAACGAACGAAATTCGAATATCTCCCTCTCTGTCAGACGAATTAGCTAGTGCGACAGAGAGGGAGATATTCGAACTTCGTTCGCTTTCGGTTCGCGGTAGCCCCTCAGGCTCGCGCAATTGACAATATTTCATATTTTCAACCACTTAATTTTATGAACTAGTTAGAAAATAGGTGAAATTTTAAGGAACCCGTGTTTTTTGTTTTTCACGAAAACTGCATTTTTCATACAAAAAAAGCATTTTGAAAAATTGGTCATTTCGTAAGTAAAAAATGACGTCATATGCACAATAAGAATCTCACCAAGAATCCAGATACGCAATTAAAAAAAAAAACGATATCTGACATAATTGACACTGACCGTAGGAATAGTGACATTTGAGACTTGTTAATCTTGTTATAGTTGTTTTTTTCGTTAGCGGTTTGAGAATTTTAAATATTCGTGATGAAAACGTTTAAAATTTTGGTATTAAGTAGTAAAAACTAGTCCGATTCTAAAAACAATCGAAAATACGTTGGTTCTGAAATGCAATTTCTACTGAAGATGAAGATCATTGAATGTAAGTACTCTCTATTTTTATTTGCTTTAAATATCGATCTCGGCACACAACCAGAGGGGCTACCGCGACTGAAAATGAACGAAGTTCGAATATCTCCCTCTCTGCCGCACGAATTAGCAAGTGCGACAGAGAGGGGGATATTCGAACTTAGTTCGTTTTCGGTTCGCGGTAGCCCCTCAGCACACAACAAATAACTTCACCTCAATAACACAAAGTATTGTAGATATATAACTGATTATTATGTATTGTTTCAGTTGGAAGAGCGTTTTGGAAGGCGATGAATGCGACAACTAACCAATGCAAAACTCAAGCTCCGCTTTCTAATATTCAGGACATCTTTATGTGAAACATCGATCTTCTCAATGGAGAATTGATACTTGACACTTCCTAGGAAGCAAAAACTGACCTATATGTATGTCAAGGTGTGCAGTGCTCATCCGACGTGACACTTACACATACTTTAGATGATGCTGCACTTGTGGCCTGTGGTTTGATAAATCTACAATCACCGATAATAAAGAGTATATAAGATTGCTTATTGTTTCACTTGACTAACTGGCTAAGTGTACCTTTTATGACTTGGGGCAGATGATAATACATATACAGGGTGTTTGGTCCATCGTTAGCCAAAAAAAAATGGCGGATTGCTGGGGTCATTTTCTATCACCTTACGCCCTCTAAAAAATTCTTGGGCCCACGTATAATTTTTTTTCGTTTTTCTTGTAATTTATGAAAAATCTTTAGGGCTGATATGCTTTAACTTCATTCAAAAAAAAAGTAAGTGGTAGAGAGATGCAATTTTTACTGCAACGTGATCTGAGGGGCTACCGCGAACCGAAAACGAACGAAGTTCGAATATCTCCCTCTCTGTCACACGAATTAGCAAGTGCGACAGAGAGAGAGATATTCGAACTTCGTTCGTTTTCAGTCGCGGTAGCCCCTCTGTAACGTTGGACGGCTCGAATAAGTCAAACTTACTGACATGTAACGTCTAATTTTTTTTTTATTGGCCCTCAAATGTTGTACAACGTGTAATACCAGATTTACATTCGCGTACGAGGCGTACGAGTCGCGAGGCGAGGGACGAGGCGAGGGGCGAGGTGCGAGTGTGAACAGACGCTCGTAGCTCGCCTCGTCACTAGCGGCGCTCGCGTCCGGAGCGGTTTTTGGGCACGAGTCAAAAGGACCTGAGACACGACGACGATGAGGACGCGAGTGGATGTTTCCCTCGTGCGGGAGGGGCACGAGGGACGAGGCGAGCCACGAGGCGAGGGACGAAGCGCGAGTGTAAATCTGGTATAAAAATTTAGTCAAATGTCAACTTTGATTTGCAATGAAAAAAAAAACTAAAGAAACAGCGGTCTTGAAACTGTTTTAAAAAAAACTGTGTTTTGTGTTCTTTCTAACGATGTACAATTATCTCAATAAAACCTTTCATAAAGTTCATTTTTTTTACGATTTAATAACGAACTCAACGGTTAAGTTATCGAGATTCAAACATTGACACTGTTCCCTTTTGCTGCCAGCTTTGAAGTCCCCATTTTCTTTCCACACACAGGTTGGTCTACAGGTTGTAAAGATTTAATACTTATCTTTCGTAAATTTGGACTTCAAGGTCAACTTTCACAAACTTGAGCGTAAGCGATTAGGCATGATAAGATAAGAAAAAATCTTGAAAACAACACGTGCGGAGTAGGGAAAGACTGCTATCTATCTCGGCTTCAATGTATCCGAATTGAGCACTCGGATGCTGCCAGAGCAGTTGGCCACCTTTGCGCGTCAATTAGGACGCAACAGTCCGGCTTGTCGGGGTTGACCGCTGAGGTCGCAGTCGAGCTGGGAGCCGAAGACCCGCCGTCCGTTGCCAGAGTGGCACTACGGGCCGGAGGTGCCAGCACAGAAGGCGCGGGGACGACGGCAGTCCGCGGAGCTTTCTTCGCCGGCGAATCAGCTCGCGGAAACTTCGGCCGCGTACGTTTTCCCTTACAGCTTCCGCCTACACTTTCCCATCCTGACGTATCCAGTTTGTCTTCAGAACAGTGCAGTCGGTCTTGTAATTCTGTTTCGGTCTCCTTGGAACAGCCGGATCGGGAGCGGGTAGAGCGGGAGCGAGCGGTGACTCTTTCCTCTTGCGAGGAGGGTCGCTCCCTGGGGGAGCGAGAACGTGAGTTCCGCACGCCTGAAATCGCTGCGGGACTTTTTGCCCTTTTAAGGCGGAGTGGCCTCAGGGGCCTGGGGCGGAGGCAAGGGGATCGCTACTGCCGGCGACGGCGGCGGCGTTGGCGGTCCCATGGCGGCCTTAGTGGCCTGGGTAGCTGTAGTAGCTACCGGGTTCAGTCAGACTTCGCGGGGGTGGGGGATTACATGGGAGCTGCCTGGGCAGAGTCGATTTTCTCGCCGTTGAGAGCCAACTTAAGACGGTCGTTCTCAGCGGCCAGCCGATCGATTTCAGCCTGCATATCCCGCATGGTTTCCTCCATCATCTCGAATCTGGCTTGCATCTCCATCCTAACTATTTATGTCGGTCACCGCCTAACACTATACTTATGGGGAACCAAAAGGCTAACCTAATGTCGGTGTCGAGTATTGTCCACTTGTCCGCCGTGTCAGTGTCGATTAGGTGTCCTACACACGAAGGGAAAAATCGGACTGTCCGCAATTACTGGGCTTCGTGGTGGTATCCACACTGCAACTTCGTTGGCACCGTTAGTATCCGTTGCAATGCAGCCACTACGAGCGTGGTCTTTCAAAGGGACAGAGACCCGGGTCTGACTTGAGAAAGTCTTAACTAACGGATAGCCACCAATTGTGTCTAGCCCACAGTCCGATCGTTGCGACCGAGTGCGACCACTACGGGCGTGGATTTCCAGAGGGGCAGAGACACGCGGGTCGGCTGGAGACTTAAGTCTTAACTAACACACCCGGTGCTTCCACGTGGTTAGGGTTTGTAATTCGAATATTCGAATTATTCGCCACATATATTATTCGAATTCGATGACATCCATTATTCGAATAAAACGAATATTTCGAATAGTGCAGAAATTTGACTGAAATTATTTACCTTCGCGAAAAGCTATAATAAAATGCCAAGATCAATTATCCTCTACATTAACAACTCCGTAGAAATAATCTTAAATATTAAAAAGAAGTTTTAATCAAAGACAAATAGCATATTATTTTTCTTTTCCCTTGCCAAAAACAAACTTTCTAATCTATATATGTATATATTACGCGAGACCGATTTTTGTACACCCCATCAGATCTACAGTTATGGTCCGATTTTAATAAATGATCTGTCATAAAATTCGTCTCATGCTGGAGAGTTGCATAAACTTTTATTTTTTCATATTTTTTTAGGAAAAAGGACTAAAAAATTGATTTTAAAAAACTACTGTGCGCTGACCACGTGACTTTGGCCACGTGACGTGGCTCCTGTTTTGAATTGACATAACACAGTAAAAAATAAACAATAACTGAACTCAAACCTGCAGTAAGTTCTTCAGCATGAGAAAATATACGTTTTGAGTCGGCGACATATATCCACAACCCCAAGAAAATTAAAAAATACTAAATAAACGATCTTTTTGCAATGTTTACAACACAGACTGTTTACAATTTACATGAATGACAAACGTATTGTATCGTTATTTAAAAATTCAACGTCAACATTTAATATTTTTTTCTTGTATGCCAGTATTAAATTGTCATGACCTTTTTATTTCAATAAAAATTATAATTATGCGAACTTCGCATATTCAAAATTTTGAGAGAAAACCTCTAGGTTTAAGCCATGTATTCATTGTCGTGGACGTCCATCTCTGTTATAGTCTCTTGGCATCTTTGTTGACCTTAATAGTATCTTGCGCGCCGATAGGAGTACAATTCCTATTGGCGATTTAGCTTTTCTATCCTCGGTATAGCAAATCGCCCAGCGGACTCCCCTTCCGGGTGGAAACCCATGGCCCATGATATTGCTTGACGAGACCGGAATAAGTTGGAAAGATTCCTCGCTTACCGGATCGGAAAGAAATAAGAAAATGCGGGCCCCAATGTCACTTCAATAACATGGAGTCCCTCCTTACCTGAGGCGCATCGTGGAGCGGGTATTATTGTTTAATTTTAAAAAGATACTGTAAATGTAGATGTTTTTAATTGCAGAGATAAAATTCGGGTCACAACAACAATTGGGTAAGAGCGCACAGGTAGCACGACCTCACTCGACCGTTGCCTCAACCGGAATGTTGAATTCGTAAGTAAGAATAGTTCATAAAGCATGCATTTTTATTAGGATACTCTTTTTAGGGTTCAATAGCTTTTATAGAAATTTTCTTTGAACAGGATATATAGCTTTGCATTAAGTTCGCCATTTGTACACTTTATGTTTGTGCAATAAAGTTTAAATTAATAAATTAAATAGCTCATATTTCATAAGGTTACGTTATCACCGGAAAACGGCGGCGGCGAAACTTGAGACGACGTGCATGTGCTGACGAGCGACCTCGGGGCGCGCGAGCGTTAGGTATCTAAAGCTTCACGCGCCGCCCATTGCACGCCCCCTGAGGGCCTACTCCGAACTTCGTATGGTGCCGTACCTATCACTCATATAGTGTATAACACGAGAGCGAAAGGGACGGCACGATACGAAGTTCGGAGTAGGCCCTAAATTCAACGCACATAGTCGTGTGGAGTATGCATGAATAGGCGTTTAAAAATGATATTGAGGTTTCTAAAAAACTTTTTCATTTCAGTCAACCGTTGGTGCTAAGTAGTGTCCGACCGAAGTTTCGGTTTCGGCCAAAAAAACTGCCGAACCTTTCGGCTACGCCGAAACTTTCAACATTGTACGTTCGGCTAACACCGGGTGCGCTCGGAGTCGGCACAGCCGGCAATGGCGTAGCTCGCTCGACTTCGCCGACAGTACACCTTATTGTAGCAAGTTTTTTTTAATTTTTTATACCCCACTAAAACATAAATGTGAAAATGTCAAGTTCGCAAACGATTTCGATAATAAAATAAATAAGTAAGATCGAACTGGAAACCAAGTATCTTTCAAAGCTCCTTAGAGCACAGCTCCAGTCATGCATATTGTTCTTCTATTGTTTAAAATGATTTGTTACGTTACTTGCTGTTCAATAGTGCGACTTGGAAAAGTTTTCTGTTCCTCAAATTCCTCCCTCCGGCCGTTTTGGCAACCAAGTTTCGCAACCAGTTGTAGAAAAAGAATGAATATTCTTGTTACGCAACTAGTTGCCTTAAAAGAAATTATATTCCTGTTTCACAACTAGGGTTTATATTACTGGAGTTTCGCAACCAGGTTGCCGAAAAGGAATTAAATGTATTTGTTGACAACTGGTTACCAAATAAGACTTTTATTTCTTATTTCACAACTAGCACGGTGACTCCACGTGACACCTAGAATATCCTATAATCAAACAGACGTTTTAATAAAACCTATATACAGAAGTTTAATGGTGCTATTTAAAAATATAAATGTTTATTTGACAAAACATACAAAAACAGAAGAAAAATAATATGTTTTAGGGTTCCCCATACATACAACTAAAACTCATTTTATTTTCATCAATTGTGGGGTGTCTATGAATTTGAATTTATTTGAATTATACTTGCCAGTTGTTACAGATTATTAAAATATAATAAGTGCTTGAATATGTATACCATATCATGCATGGCCGGATTTTATCGTGTACAGTCTTTATTTGGTCGGTTACGTACGCGGCCGAAGGAATTACAAAATATATATTATTAAATATCAAGCTAGGATTTTGAAATTATTTTTCTCGTATTTAAAATGTGTTTAGCCATTACATATATATATATATATATTTTAAATTAAATCATGCACCTAAAGTTTAAGTAATGGAAACCTATTCTTCTTTGGCAACTAGATGTGAAACAGGAATATAATTTCTTTTTAGGCAACTAGTTGCGTAACAAGAATATTCATTCTTTTTCTACAACTGGTTGCGAAACTTGGTTGCCAAAACGGCCGGAGTGAAATTCCTCTACTTGATACCTTAACTTCGACACACCCAAACTTGGCATTTTTGATGTTATATCATTATATTTTATCAAATTAATTAAAATTTAAGATTTCCTTTCGGAGAGCGAGCCTAAGAAACCTATAACCAAGGCTACATTTAACAGGCGCGCAAATTATATACTCCCGGTACGAGAAAATACATACATTTTAAATAAAAAAAATTTAAAATATCAAATTTTTTACTGGTGATTTCACAATGTAATTTGAGACGTTGGTGCCTTTAGGGAAGCCAGTCTTCTAGGTAGATGTCGCTGTACGCCTCCCTAAGGCACTGTAACATGAAACTGGTCGAGAAATTTGGGGCCGAGCATGGTTGCTCCGGTATGCAACTAGAGCGATTGGCCGCGAATGTCAGAATGTTGCAGGTTCGAATCCTGCTCGGAGTCAAAAAATTTCAAACTTTCCCTTTTTCGGGTACCGTACTAAACAAGGAACCCTTATAGTTTCGCCATGTCTGTCCGTCCGTCCTCCGCTTTTCTCAGTGACCGTTAGTACTAGAAAGCTGTAATTTGGCATGAGTATACATATCAATGACGCCGACAAAACGGAAGAATAAAATCATTAAAAAAAATTTTTTTAGGGTACCTCCCCTACATGTAAAGTGGTGGTGCAATTTTTTTTTCTTCCAAACCCCATCGTGTGGTGTATCGATGGATAGATCTTTCAAAAATATTATAATGTTTCTAAAAGCACTTTTTGATTCAAGAATCGGTTGGCGTGATATTAAGCTTTGAAGTGATAACTGCTAACGCATAAAATAAACGCTGCTAGTGCATATTACAAAAACCGGCCAAGTGCGTGTCGGGCCACGCACAGTGTAGGGTTCCGTAGTTGCCCGTCCATCACGCCACCGGTCATATGCGGAATTACGGACCCGTAGAAGGGTTTTTACTAGTGTCCGACCGAAATTTCGGTTTCGGTTTCGGTTTCGGCCAGTTTCGGCCCGAGTTTCGGTTTCGGCCAAAAACGGCCGAACCTTTCGGCCGCGCCGAAACTTACAACATCGTACCTTCGGGTCGCGCTCGGCTAACGTCGGGCGCGCTCGGCCCGGCTGGCAATATGGCGTTGCTCGCCTGACTCCGCCGGCCGACTTATTTTATACCACCATTAAAAAATCGCTAACTTTGTATTACAAATAATGTATTTTTTTCACTTTATTTATAGGGTAGTTAAATTTTCAAACAGAACCTCTGTAACTGTGCTGAAATTTCATTGTGATAAATCTTTGAAAGTAGAAACCTGTAATTATAAGTCGGCGAGATATTAATTTTAGAAAAAAACTTACTAACATTTTTTCGACTTTTTAAGGACTTTTTTTTTATAAAAGGTTCGGTTTCGGTTTCGGCCGAAACTACAATGAAACCGAACCTTCGGTTTCGGTTTCGGTTTCGGCAAAATAACATGTTTCGGTCGGTCACTAGTTTTTACTGATCTTAGTACTGATGATGTACTTTTTTGAGATGTGTTGTATACATATTTTTGCCCTTTTACGGTAATGTCTACTTAGCTGTAATAGTTTTCCTTTTAAATTCATCGTATATACTACTACCATGATTTTTTTCACATGCCTAGTAGCCACCGTTTAGCTGGCGGGGGGGGGGACACTGACTTGACTGTAGCAAAAATAAGCTTAATATCACGCCAACCGATTCTTGAATCAAAAATGTTTTTAGAGACCTTATATTTTTGAAAGAGCTATCCAACGATACCCCACACGATGGGGTTTGGAAGAAAATAAATTGCTCTACCACTTTACATGTAGGGGAGGTACCCTAAAAATTATATTTTAATGATTTTATTCTACCGATTTGTCGGCGTCATTGATATGTATACTCATGCCAAATTACAGCTTTCTAGTACTAACGGTTACTGAGAAAAGCGGGGGACGAGCGGACGGACATGGCGAAACTATAAGGGTTCCTTGTTTACTACGGAACCCTAAAAAACATATTATTATCAGTTTCATTAAATGCCCGCGTGCCGGTAACGCACTGTAAATTGCATACCTTTAGTTAAATGAAAAAAATAAGCCACCGCGCTGAAAGCTACCAGTCACCAGGATCAGTAACAGTATGGCACCACTAAGTGGTCTGTTTGGTACTAATTAGACGGATTTCATATGTCCATAAATAGCAAACGGTTTGCCATAGCCAGCTCTCGGGCTATAGATTGAAAATACATACTGCACAACCTTCAAATAGGGCAAATGTACCGGTTAGCGTCCAATTGGTTTGGTGTACTGAAACAATATTTTTTCCACTATTTCAGTATCTATACATATTGAAATATAATAAACTGGTCACTTACGTCTTTAAGGTCGAGTATAGTCGACATGTTCATACACATGGGAGTTTCATATTGTACATACATACATAAGAAGAAAAAAATGCATACACCGTATTTAATTGCCGTCGTCTCCCGGCAAAAGAAAATAAACAATAGCATTATTTTCTAATGACCCCGGGGATCCCAGGGACTGGTAGACGACGGGTTAAAAGAACTTGCCAGTTACGTAGTCGCGTAACTGGCGCAATGAGCCTAAAATCCGGTGCTGTGCCGAAAGCATTTGAGATGGCGGAAGGGTATTTGTTTAGAGACTCAGAAATGAAAAAAACATTTTATTGTGAATATTCCACAGAATATAATGTAACAAATTACAAAGGAATATTCAATCAGTGGCATTGGGGACCAAGTTTACAATCCAAGGTAAATCCAATGTACAACTGATTAAAGAAAGAAAGATAATGCAAGAACAAAAGCCAAAATCCAACTGAGATACACAAAAAAGAAAAGTTGTTATTTCCAATGACAAAAAACTAAAAGCAAACTTCTTAGTCAATGTAAATAGTCAAAGAGCCCAGTGGTATAACTTTCAAATATAGAAACGTTGGTAGTTGCGTTGTTTTTGTTTGCGGAACTGCACTCCCAATAATCTTAATAAAGTTATATTTTGGAATGGTGCAATCCACTTTTTAATTTTTTCAATTTTTATTTTATATATTTTTTTTATATGAGCGGGACAAGTCTAACAATAGTTGAGTTCAATATTCAAGCTTTAAACAGAACTAAGTAGTTGTTTTAATATACTATTTAAAAGCTGGTCACTTCATATTTACTTAGCAAAATGGTAGTGTTTTATTCCTTTTTAGTGGCTTGCTGCTTAGCCTGGTGAGCTTGCAACACAGCTACAGCCTCATCCACCTTGGCTTTGAGCGACTCTCCATGCTCCAGCATGTGAAGAAGCTCAGAGTTGTCAATCTCCAAAAGCATTCCAGTAATCTTGCCAGCCAAATCCGGATGCATCCTTTGAATCAAGGGGAAGAGACGTTCACCCAGCATCTGCTTCTGCTCCTGCAATGGTGCAGCAGCTAACATGGATGCTGTCAAAGGCTCTTGTCCTTGGATATGCACAGCTGGTTGTGGGGCCGGAGGGTTGCGCATGTTGGCAGTATACTTGTATCCTGCAGGGCGTCCACTCTGGGTGACAAGTGGTGCTCTGATGGAAGCAGTTGCGGGTACACCTTGCTGTCCTGTGATTGGTCTCGCTCCAAGAGATGTGCGCAGTGCTCCCTGTGTCGGGCCTCTTGGTGCGGGGCGGAATGGCGCCTGCATGTTAGGATAGCCAGAAGCAGCTGTCTGTGCGTTTGGTCTTACTGGCGGCTGTGCGGTCCAACGCGGCGAGGGCCTTATTTGGGTCATTTGGGCTGGGCCATAGAAACGCTGAGCAGGTGGAATAGTAGGCACAAAGTATCCTCCAGCGCCTCCAGGTTGGAATATCTGGCCCATTTGCTGCATGCGCATGCTAGCCATACGTTGCATGTATTGAGATGTCAGATGAGCCTTACGGTCTTCCTTACGTTGAGCCAAAGCTACATACAATGGTTTTGTTCCAACAATGCGACCATTCATTTCAGTGACAGCCTTGGTAGCTTCCTCTGGTGACGAGAAACACACGAACCCAAAACCCTTGCTTCTGCCGTCTTCCAACATAACCTGTTGATAATGAAATCATTTTTGTAAAACTATAAGCAGCCAAGGAAAATAAGAAATCATATTTAATTCTTTTCCATGTGCACTTTTTCACATACATACTCTACCCAAGACGGACATCATTTTGCTACCATGTGAGATATTTCACACCTTCTATGAGGTAAAGAGTTATTGTTGCCCTCAAATAAGGGAATGAATGAGGGAAGAGAAGTACGATTTTAAATCTTGGGCATTAAGGTACTAATTAGATATGTACCAAATATTTGCGAAAAGATGGATTAGGTATAACAGCTACAAGAGAACTGGACTTGGTCCTGTCAACCTGACAGAATGGCTGACCACTTTATGTTCAATATTGCTTGATTTATAGTACTAATTATTTGATGCCAGATACCAAATAGTACTAAAATGGTACTAAGTCTTGGACTCTCTCCCACTAAAAATCTACCATGGTCCTGTCATCCTGACACTGGCGTGTGCCTGCCATGCACGGAGCATTTCGGCAAATATTCTCGTCCTCAATTGTTGGCGGTCAGTGCACGAGACGCGACGGTGCTGGTCGGTGAAGAACGTGCTAGTGCATAGTCTCATAGTTTTTAATACCAAGAATATTTTTTTGCCTGATATCCTAATAAGGTCATGATACCTATACCTATAATACAGTGTAGTGGGTAGACAGACGCCTTATAGCATGCTACTCAGAACAGGTTTATTCTTGCATCACCATTCATCACATACCAAAACATTCAAATGCCAACATCTTTGCTTCAAGAGAGTGAATGAAGTAGAAAGTATGAACGTAGATTTGACAATGTATGCCAAGGTCTATATAACCATAAGAGTAAAAGATAATATTGTCTAAATTTTCTTACCTTTGCAGAAGTGATGGTACCAAATGGAGCAAACTCTTTACGGAGACGTTCATCATCAATAGTGTCATCCAAATTCTTGACATAGAGGTTAACACCTTGGTAGCGAGTTAATCTTTCAGATTTTAGTTGTTCAAATTTGCGTTTCAGTTCTTTTTGACGCTCTGCTTTCTTCTGAGCACGTCCAACATACAATGGCTTACCTTCAACCAGTTCTTTACCATTCAGTTCCATGCAAGCCCTCTCAGCAGCGTCAGGATCTTCAAAAGCAACAAATCCAAAACCTCTGGAACTGCCATCTTCTTTATACATTACTTTGTGGCTAGTAATGCGACCATACTTCTCAAACATATCTTTGAGTAGTTCATCAGCAAAATCTTCACCAAAGTTTTTCACATACACATTTGTGAACAATTTAGCTTTCTCACCCAGTTCCTTTTCGCGTTCCTTACGAGGGATGAATCTGCCAACGTAAACTTTCTTTCCATTCAGTAACATTCCATTTACTTTTTCAATGGACTTGTTGGCAGCCTCTTCAGTTTCAAAATGGACAAATCCGTAGCCCTTGGAAGCACCAGTTTCATCTTGGGCCACTTTGCAACTCAAAATATTGCCGAAAGCAGAAAAGGTGTCGTACATAGCCTTGTTGTCAATGGTTTTATCAAGGTTTTTGATAAACACATTACCTACTCCAGACTTGCGTAGGGAGGGATCACGCTGAGACCACATTATCCTAATAGGTCTCCCTTTTATCATGTCAAAGTTCATGGAATCCAAGGCTCTTTCAGCTGAAGCAAAAAATAAAATGTATTAATATTACCCTGTGTACCCTTTATAAAATTTGCTAGCTTTCATTGCCGTTTTAACAAAAAAGAAAAATATTGACATGATAACTATACTACAAATTAAAAAATACCATAGATAGTAATGACTGAATTAGTAAGCTTAAATGATATTCCCCATGATGACAAAAAGGTCATTTTAAAGGAAATTTATTCAAAACTGAATGATTTCTCTCTTCTTAATTATTTTATAATCTCCCTTATTCAAAACTAAATTTTATAAAAGTCATCTGATTCCTAAGTTATCACTTTATTACAGAAATTCGTATTTCTATTTCGTGTTTTGTGCTGTTAGTAAATGTAATACTTGAAATATGTATTTAAAAATGATTGAGCAATCATAACTAGTTATTTGTCATAAGTACTACTTGATGAGCAAGTTTAATGTGAATCCCGTTTTCATTATAAATAGTGTTGGATTGCACACAAATCAGCAATAAATATCCTATGATGCATGATGAAGTTTGGAAAGTTAGTAAATTAATATTGCATTCAAGGTGAAATAGTGAATTGGCTTATAGCTGATAGCTTTAAAATATAGACACATTGAGAATCATTAACAATTAATTGCTTTGATAACATGTAGAGCAATCATATATCAAATACACCAACTTGAAATAGATAAAAAATTATTACCTAAGTAATTGAAACACTTTCATGACAGAACAAAGATTAAAACATAATAATCTGTAAAACATTAGTATCCAAAGTCCTATGTTGGTTTTAAATACAGTGAATAATGTTCATCTGCCTAAACTAATACCAAAGAACACATCTCATAGTTGTAACCAATTATGTATGAGTATGTCTTGTTGTAGCAGCAAGGAACTTTTAATAAAGGACTGACATCACAAACATTCCTTTCTTTAAGTGTTTGCTTAACTTTTAACAAATGTAGATGACGTTTAGCGTGTCATATCGAGTTTTAAATGACTAAGGTTCAAGATGAATCAGAATAAGTAACCTTATAAATACTTAGTAAAATGCATATATTATACTTTGTACAGGGGGTTTAAGTTTAAGCGGAAGAGAATACAATAGTAGACACATGCACTTTCATTTACAGGCTCATAAGGACATGCAGTTATAGTACCTATGGAGCATCATGAACATAACATATTGTGGAACAAGTTACTCACCATCGGCAGGCTGCTGAAAATTTACGTAAGCGTAGCCCAGGGATCTACGAGTAATCATATCACGACAAACGCGTATTGAAAGAACCGGACCAGCGGTAGAAAATTTTTCAAACAACATGGCTTCGGTAATATCAGAGTGTAAATCCCCGACGTACAATGACGCCATGGGATAATTTGGCGGTCCAGGATTCATTTTTAAAATCTTACTGTGACGGTATTATGTCGAACATTAACCGTAATCAAGAGCAACTTCACTTTCTCTTTACGTCGACTATCGCATTCCTTAGACCACGTTGCACGCTTACGTACTCCTAACTAAAATCGAATGATTCCCGTTTAAAATTTTGTTATTTTACTATTTTTTTGGATTTTTGTGATTTTTATGTTTTTTTTTTTTATTTTACAAGAATATTTCACGAAATTCTGAGGTTTGTGTGACCTATTCCCGATGGAACACACAACCTCGCGTGAACACACCTTACTCACCAAAGGAAAAGGTGAGGTGACGTTTGTGAAATACAAAATGGCTACTCGTATATGTGGCCAAGCCGCGATAGCGTTTGATGGGATATTACTACGCATTCGCACGACATGTTTCACGGAATAGTTTTAAGCATTGTTATAGTTTCAGAATGTAAATATTAATAACAGTGCATGTTATAAATAAATAAAATATTTCGCTATCGAGCGTACATCATTATCATCTTTATTTTTGTTGAATAAACAAAGAACACTTTTTTAATTGTATTCATAATCATTATAGTATGTTATAATGGAACGTTGAATGAACGTGGTAATAACGTTCTTTTTTTAAAAGAATTAAGACTCGTGCGTTTTCTTTTTTATTTATTGCCAGTTTTAATCCTACTTCACTGTAGGCAATCCCCAGTCTATCAATTATTTTGCACAATATTCATTGCTATGTCAGACATTAAATCGTATAATCCTAAATGAAATCCAAACGGTCCTGCATGATGACCTTTCATTAATGAGGTACGGATATGATTTCCGGGGTCGTTCTCATCCTAACTCACGCTGTTAACAAGACACAGAAAATTCACTGAGCGCACTGCGATGAAAAAGTCGATGGGTTCAATGGATTGTTCATAATTTCGTCCAAGTTGCTTGTCGTACTACTTGAAGAGGGAGAAAAAAAGAAATCATCATTGTATCTACCTCTCGCTGTATGATTTGAATTATTTATCCCACAAAGCTGATTTCCCTTTTATTTCCATAATTAAATGCTCAACTTCTGTCGTCTCGCCTTGAGCTCTTAACCTAAGGGCCTACCACGAACCAAAAACGAAATATCTGCCTCTCTCTCTCACTTCACTACGTTCGAGTGACAGAGAACAAGATACTTCGTTTTCGGTCGCGGTAGCCCCAGGGGCGCTACCGCGACCACAAACGAAGTTTTTCCTCTCTGTCGCACTTGCAAGTTTGCATATAAGTGAGACAGAGAGAGAAAACTTCGTTTGTGGTTCGCGGTAGTCCCTCTGGTTCTGAGATGTTAGGTTTTATGGCCTAAATCGACCAAAGGAGTGCGATATACATGTATATGTATATATTTATCCTTCTCATTCTACATCATAACCGCATCACGCACGCATTACTGTGAGTAGGGGGCTTATTGATCATAGACTATTATTAATGATAGTCTCAGAAGTGTCATCGTGAATTTGACGTTTGTTATTGTGTCATATCTGACAGCCTTTTTCCCCATACTTGTTGTAGCCACCGGTTAGTTTTATAAAAATAAATCCCTATTTTTCTTGTTTATCACGTAACGATTTCATGAAATATTATTGTTTCTTATACAATAGCCATCCCATTACCTATGTTTCATAATATTTCATATACTTTATTATTTATTTTAGGTAAAGGAGTGGTTATTCAAAATGGGTAAGGGAAATAATATGATCCCGAATGGGCACTTCCACAAAGATTGGCAAAGATTTGTGAAGACATGGTTCAACCAACCCGCTAGAAGACACCGCAGAAAGCAAAACAGAATCAAGAAAGCTAAAGCAGTAGCTCCCAGACCCGTGGCGGGTCCTCTGCGTCCTGTTGTGCGATGCCCCACCGTCCGCTACCACACTAAGGTCCGCGCTGGCCGTGGCTTCACCCTAAGGGAAATTAGGGTAAGTGTTTTGTTTGTTCAGTTACAATTGAAGTCTGTAAATGTCTGTACATTGACTTCATAAACAAACCTAATTTTTCTACTTCTCACTATATTGTATCCCCAGTAAATTCAACTATTAAATTGGATCTTGTTACTAGCTTTAGAAAGTAGTTTTTTTTTAAATTGTAAAAGACATTTATTCAACTAAATATGCATTGGTACATGGTATGAGTTGTTAGATTTGACTAGCTGTACTAAAATGGTACGTTTATTCTGGTTAGGCATTTTGAAAAGTATAATGTTCAGTCAGCTACAAATGTAGATACTGGAGGCTGAATCTTTCACATTTTGTATATATCAGTGCAAACAGTTATTTTATTCATTATACTCTGTCCGCATAGAACTCGTTTATGGTGTTAGAATTTTATTGCTACCTATTCTTTTATATCAGGCGCTTACCTAGTTATCACTCTTCCATATAAACTTCCACACCCTTAAGGGATGATTTTCTTGATATAAAGTTTCTTTTTTCCTTCCCCGGGACTACCCCAAACCAAATTGATCTCAATTGGTTCAGCTGTTTAAACATGAAGGGGTAAAAGACAGACACTTTCACATTAATAATTTTAGTATGGTTATGTGTTTGGAACTTATGTGTTAAATTAAAATCATTGGTGGATTCTCCAATGTCTCTTCTTTATAGGCAATCTGAATTAGTATTATGTAGTGAAATGTAACTAACAATATAATATGGCAAAAGTAATTTAAGTAAGAAAGAAAGAAAACATGTTTGTATAGCCTATACAATATTAAAATAATAATAAAACAAAGGAAAATTAAAATACAACTAATATATGCTAAAATGGTCGCCACTCAGCTTGGTGCCACGAAATAAGCTATTAGGCATTAAGTCGTGGCGCTGATTTTCAGTGGCGCCTGTGAACCGGAGTAGCTGCCACATATATAGTATACCACTTACTTAAGGGTCCTTATCAGTTAATAATATATATCTGTGTGACTTAACACTAAACTAAGTAAACCTATTTTGATACTATATACTTGTTTAATTTACCACAAATTTGTATTTTTGTGTTTTATGTTAAAATATGTTTATCATGGCCAAACTATATTAATACAACTGGAAAGTAATTGTTTTTCAAAGAGTGAACAAAAATGTAACTTAATTACTTATAATAAAATATTAATTACAGGCTTCTGGTTTGAACCCTGCCTTTGCCAGGACCATTGGTATTGCTGTAGACCCCCGCAGACGCAACAAGTCTGTTGAGTCACTGCAGATTAATGTGCAGAGACTGAAGGAGTATCGCGCCAGACTCATTCTCTTCCCTAAGGGCAAGAAGGTATTTTGCCATTTCACATACTTATATTATTTGCTTACTTCTAAAAAAACACGTATGAATTAATCCTTATTGTAGCTACCAAATTTCTGTATCAAGTATTACTGTGTAAATTAAGCCGTGGTTTCTGGTTACATATAGTATGTTAGGAACCATTAATGCAAAATCAAACTCGTATTCCTGGGTCGTACACTACCGTTGTTGTGCATTACTTTGAACATAATTTCCATGGACCCAAATAAAATTAAGACAATTTTTATCCAAGAAATTATGTTTTTCATGATTACTGCAAAAAAATTATCTTCATCAAGCAAAAAGATCTTATTGGGTTAGGCACTTGTCCCACCGCCGGCGAGTAATGAGTAATCTCATAGTAATTCCACTTGCTTGAGCGAGAAAACGAGTAGAATTACTATGAAAGTACTTGCTGCTTGCCGGCGGTGGGACAAGTGCCTTAGGTATATAGAATTGGATAAATCGTCGACAATACAAAGTCACGCAGTGCATGCACTTGCAATATGCATTTATCTAGTATGTCACTTAGCTGTATAGGGATTATAATTTTTTTTTCCATTTGTTTTAACATAATATTTTATGTAAAATCTCCTGGTAATGATTCATTATTTTACCATGATTCATGTCAATAAATGTTATAAAAACCAGGTATTGAAGGGTGAGGCCAATGAGGAAGAGCGTAAACTAGCTACCCAACTGCGCGGACCTCTGATGCCTGTGCAGCAGCCCGCGCCCAAGTCAGTCGCCCGCGCCATCACCGAGGAGGAAAAGAACTTCAAGGCGTACCAATACCTCCGTGGCGTAAGTATCCATTTAATTTAAAGTTTTCGAAATAAGATTGAAGAATTTATGTGAAACAATAAAGGTGTCGTATGTCGTGTTTACAGCGTCAAGATATCTTAGTTGTAGACCAATCTTGAAGGCTTCACAAAAAACCAAATATATATTATTTAAGAACATTTTGGTGATTCATTTCAAGAAGTCACTTTTTAAGAAAATGCAATCTAATTTTAATTTTAAACTCCAGCGCTAAGATAGAAATTAAAGTACAAATCCAGATGTCTGAATGGTGCACACTTTCATTAACAAATTTCACAAAATTTACTAAGGAACACATACTCATGGGATCTTATCATAAAGTCGCTTCCGGCTTGTTTCATAAAACCACACTTGTTTTAAATAATGTCTTATCATTATGTAACAGTTGCAGAAACTACTATTTTCTACTCGTCGACTTCAATGTTTGAATTAAGATATCATAAACTAAAATCACATACATTTCTCTATTGGTTCCCTTCATTCAAGTGAACTCTTATGAAATAGACCAATCACTTCTCGCCTTTTACTGTACTCTTATGAAATTGGTGAATCGTGTGTCGCCGTTACCGTCCTCTTATGAAATTGACCAATCACGTGACGCCCCGGACAAAGAACAAAAGACATCAACGAGCGCTCGACCTATGTGCCTAACCTTCGTTTCCGTAGGACTAGTTTGTTTAATTAATTTCCATTGACTTGTAGAAAAAATAGTGTATGCAATAGTTATATAATTAGTTTTTTTTAGCCTCGTGGTCTAAACGCGCTTCTCGACTAAAACGTACATTATAATATAACGATTGCATAAACTATTATATCTTATATATTTCATTATATTTATTGCTGTTATCTAATGGAATGTATATTTCAGGCCCGCTCCATCGCCAAGCTGGTTGGTATCCGCGCCAAGAGGCTGAAGGATGCCGCGGAAAACCCTGATGACGTGACAAAGGCACCTACTGCTGTTAAGGACCCTAAGGCGAAGAAGTGATTTAATAAAAATCTTTAAATAGATTCTTTGTTTTATTTTGAAAGTGACAAAATAAACTTTTGTTACGGGCGCACGTCGCACGTGATTATTCTATAATGTTTTTTTATGAATTAACACGTTCACAGTCCAGTGCCCCATACATGGGTCACGACGAACTATCTCCACAAGTCCGTGCCCCGTACATGGGTCACTATAGCCGACCAGGTACGCACTCAAATCACTATAATTATATTTTTATCTAGATTTTTCTATTTTGTTATATTCTTTTTCCTGACGATCATATGATGCGAATTATAGTTTACTGATCATTGCAGTGCTAGTCGAAGATATGATTCATTTCCTACTGCATTAGATAAAAGGCTTTTAGATATTAGCATTCTATAATATACAAGGTGATTTTTAAGTCGTGATCTGAAGTGCCTGGGGGCGATGGGGATGATCACACTGAGCAACTTTCACTCACTATGGGGCCAATGACGAAATCATGAAAAAAAAAATAGTTGTTCCATACATTTAGGATAGTTAGCGGTCAATTAGCTATCAATTAAATCTTAATTTGGTGTTTCTTTCGCAATTTCATGGTTGGCCTCAAAGAAAAAGTTGCTCAGTGTGACCTTCCCCATCACCCTCTGGCACTTCAGATCACGATCTAAAAATCACCTTGTATAATGTAATAATCCGAGTGCGTACCTGGTCGTTTCATAGTGACTCAAACGTGGAGCATGGACGTGTGATGGAAGTAATTTGCTTTGACGTCCAAGAAAATTGAAACATTTTGTATGGGGACTGTGAACGTGTTAAAATGCCCTCGTATCACTGATGACTGATTAAATGTATACTTTTATGAAATAGTGTCTAAATATCTAACTAATCACACTGACATCTATCGGTTTACTTTGTCTAATTAAAAACTAATTTCGTCATGCCCGTCTGTCCATTCTCCCGAAAGCTGTAATTTGGCACGGAACTATCACACCTACTTTTAGGCCGAATTACACTGTGCAAGAACTCTCCAGCAACTTTCATTACATTGCGACCTAGATAGAGTGTGTATGACTGCATTGCGGGGCTGACGGCTACTGAGGTAAGACGAGAACGACCAAATGCTACAATGTAATAAAAATCGCTTGCGATTTCTTGCACCATTAAAATGGGGCTGGCAATAACCTCGTGGCACCCAAAGATTTTTTGGCTCCTCTTTAACTATGACCCGACTGTCCTTCTTATAAGGACATAATAGTTACAGTCATATCCGCCCAAGATTTTGAGTTGAAATTTGTATATGTTAGAGTTACCGGTTTGAAGTGAAACTTTCAGGGTATAATTATGATTATGTGTTTTTAAATTCAATTATTTTTCTACCTTTTGACCTTTACAAAGGTCACTGGGCCTCAATTACTAGATTTACAGAGTTTATTAATATGGCCTTCTGAAAGGCGCGTGGGCAGTAATTGAAGGTTAGTTGAAAAAAGTGCTGGGCTGAAGCCGCCATGCTTATTTTGGTTTATCAAAAGGCGCGTGGGCGCCACGAGGATAATTAATACAAGTCATAATCAGGGGTACGATGAATGTTATAAAATTCGTGGACATTATTAACCATTTCAAGGCTGTCAAATGCTAAAACGGTCACACGCCTAGACGCCGTCGTAACGGATATATCCGTCGTTGGCGTCGAAAAGGTTAAATGTTCATTTATGTTTCAAATTTTCCAGCAAGTTTGGACGGCTCCAATGTTGTGTAGAAGAGAGCAATGTCATTATCACTATAGTTTACCATACGGTTAAAACTCACGTATAATGTCACTTGGGCGACATGTTTTAAACTACGGGAGTTCTTGTTCAGGACGAGTTTGCTGCGACTCGCACCCACGTGTAATCCGCGCGAATCGCACTCATCCAGAGGAAGAATTTTCAGAAGAGTTCGAAACATGCCGCCAGGCCCCTATTTCACCAAGTTGACATATGTAGGCTGACAAATCGACAATTTTCATGTGAAAACTGTTTCACCGACTACAATTATAATGTTTTTTGACAATTGTCGCGCCTGTCAGCTTTGGTGAAATAGGGGCTTGGAGTGACAATTAATACAACTGTCTATATAGTGATAACCCATATATTTTTAGGATACTAGAGGTAGGAAACGAAGCAAATAAAACGCAAATAAGTCTACATACATTTATTTATTTTACAAGAACAAATTATAATCTGGTTACATGAATGGGTTTTGTTTTGTAATAGATGTCTTGTGTAAATAATGAAAAAAAAAAAACATTATCTTTAGTATTACTATACTAATTCGATATACTAGCTTAGACAATACAATACAACCACTTAATTCTAAAGAAATATCCAATTCTAATCTAAGCATTAGCAATAGCTTTGTGGTTAGAATAATAATTCTAACTAAACACTTTTCCAGGCCGCACCAATCTAAAAGGCTTTAAAACACGAAATATAGATACGTTTTGGTGATTCATTTTAAGAAGTCACTTTTTAAGAAAACGCAATCTAATTTTAACCTTAAACCCCAGCATAAGGATTGAAATTCTATTAACAACGTATGTGGTCGATGAATCGTACTATTCCTGGAAAAGGGTTAAATATATAATACAGTGCATTTCAGGATTCGCTGCAGACCAGCATGACAAGGGATTTCGGAATGCTTGTCATGTCATTCCTATAAATCATTATTTTAAATTTTATTTATATATGCGAGAATATATTGTGCTTACAATATTATTAAGCTGGGGTAGTAACCTCATTATTAGGTTTCTCAATACTCTCTGCCTCATTTGCCTCAGTTTCTTCACCATCAGCATTGCCTTTCTTATCACTCTTCCTGAATCTGTCATACCTGTTCATAAAATAGTTTACATAAAAATTTAAATACTTAGGTTATTGATATGAATTCTTTAAACTTGACATTAATTTATACCTACAATTAATAAGTGATTATATAAAGTCACCACTCCACGTTCAAAACAGTAGAGTGATAAGGGTTACCAAAAGTTTTATGAGAAGCACTCTAAGCGATGTAAAACACGTACCTACCTTAATCCCTTGCATAAGTTATATTTGCATATTAATTAAAAAATTCTTATTTATTGTAAAATAACATAAAAATGCATGAATTTATTTGTAAATAATTAATTTTTCATCTATGTGGAGTTGTAATATCTTCTTTTGAGAAATAAACATTCTTCAACCCGAAAAGTTAGTAATAACTAAGAATTATTAAAACATTCAAGTAGGAATACTAGTCTACCTCCCAAGGTCTTCATCGTCGTCGCTGCCCTCGTTGCCCTGCGGACGCACTTCACGCAACAGGTCACCAATGTCCTTATCTACATCTGCCCACAATTTGTCTTCACCTAAACAAATACTCGCAATGATTAGACGTATTATTAATGAAAACTCATTCAGTTCAAAAATCCATAAAATGTACCTGTAGCATTGACAGAGTCACCATTTTCAACCTTTTTCTTTTCTTCAGCAGGTTCAGTTTTCTCAATTTTCACCTTATCAGCCGCATCATCGTCATTGGCTTCTTTGTTCTCTTCTGCAAATAAGAAATGTTTATTTAACTCTTACTTATTAACAACTACAAACTGCAGCTTTTGACTTAGTTCCTTTCTCACTAAGCCCCTTATAAAAACTTAGCAAAACTACTAACTAAAATGTGTTGTATTTTACGCACAAACATGAATTGGAAAGTAACAGATAAGTCAAGCGGCAATTTAACTAATAGGTTTGGTGAACTATTATGAATAAGGCGGTAAAAATTTAAGCATGATAACGCCGTTATTGATTTCTTCAGAGCCAATCTCGAAAAATGTTGGAGATACATGATCTGATCATGTACAAAAGATATGATTAGTTTGTTCTTGGACAACATGCTTTAGGTTGCGTGGGACTAGCGTGGTTGCAAGTGGACAGGTTTATAGAGAAGGTGAACCTCTCTGCTGGTGCAGCTGGCGGTGGATGCGCTCGGCGTGCTTGCGCAGCGTGCGCGTGTCGCGGTGCTGCACGTAGCGGCCCAGGTGGTTGCGCAGGCGGCAGTGGCGGCGCAGCGCCTCCGCCTCCTCGGCGCCGCCCGCCTCCGTGCGCGGCAAGTACACGCGGCACAACTCACACCACCACACCTGCACGGAGATTATCATCGCTAGTTACTTATACATCATAAGTTTAGGGTGGGTTACACCAAACTATCTGCAATCATAAGCGGTGTTCGCTTAAGGGGTTGGCTCCACACGCTATTCGTCGGTTTTTGACGAGTTTTGAGTTGATATTCCTCTGTCAAATCTAGAGATATATTTACGGTGCAAACGGTTATTGGTTCTTCAATCCTTTATCTACATTTGCATGGGCCGAATTTTGAAAGAGAATAATACTTATATTTTCTACTCCTTTACATTTATGTTTGAATTAAGATATCGTAGACGTAACTAAAATCACATACTCTATGGAGCTCCCT
Source organism: Epiblema foenella (assembly GCA_963556455.1). Taxonomy (NCBI): domain Eukaryota; kingdom Metazoa; phylum Arthropoda; class Insecta; order Lepidoptera; family Tortricidae; genus Epiblema; species Epiblema foenella. The sequence continues at coordinate 17,285,101 of OY747102.1, forward strand.
TCAAGTGAACTCTTATGAAATAGACTCATCACGTGTCGCCGTCAGTAAACTATAATAAAATTGACCAATCACGTGTCGCCGTTACTGAACTTTAATGATTTTGAATTCCGTGATGCCGCGGACATAGAACAAAAGACATCAACGAGCCATCAAGCTAATCTGAATTTCCGCAGAAATAGTTTGTTTAATTAATTTCCGTTAACTCATAGAAAAATAGTGTATGCAATAGTTATATAATTAGCTTTACTAGACTTATACAAACCTCTACTTTCTTGATATGGTCACTGCCAATGTTGATTTCCACTTTCGGTTTCTTGGGCGACTCTGCGTCTTTCTTTTCAGCACCAGAGTCTTCATCCTCAACCTCTGCACACAGACGAAATTCGTCAACACAGAATATTTTCAGTTGAATGACAATTGTTAACAAGTTGCAGATGTACTTATTAATTAACAAATTAAATACAATACATAAGACAGGATAATTCTGAATGTCGAATACCAACCATCAACGTCACCCACGGAGTCGAGGGTCATGAAGTTCTCCAAGTCAACATCCATGCCTTCGTCGCCGCTGCCCTCCACCTTGGGACTGGCGCGGCGGGGAGCTCGGTTCGCTTTCTTCTGTTCAAAATACAATACATCAAGAAAACTAATTCTTTAATTTTTACTGATAGATATTAAGTTATTCAACATAAGTTATATTTGAATCTCATGATAAAGTAAGTTATTATATCTCACAATTTAGGATAGATCATGAGGGTATTTAGTACTGTAGAACATGATTGGAGTTTTGTTTGAGAGATGTGATATCTCGCCAGTTTTCACCTTGAGATGGTCAATGGAGCAAATGTGGTGCTCGTAGATCATGGGCGAGCGGAAGGACAGGCGGCAAACGCGGCAGAACGGCATGAGAAAGCGCTTCATCGCGCGATGTGTGTCGCTCTGGTTATGTGCGTGGCGCGTGGTGCGGTGGTTGAGACGGCACACGAGGCAGAAGGTGGTGTGCGCGGCGAGCTCCGCGCCCGAGGCGGCCTCGAGCGAGCGCTGCGCCTCGCGCTGCGCCACACGCATTCGCAGCAGCTGCATCTTGTGCCGCCGCGCCACCGACCTCATCGCCGCGCGGTGCTTGCTCATCAGCAGATGCTTCGAGTAGCCCTGTGGACGAATCAGCACCGCTAGTATACGTTTTTGGGAAACAAAACACAAAGGAACGCGTTTTCGTTTAGTCTCAATTCGTATGGCCAAAAATAGTTACCACCTAAGGCCACTGCTGCGTTGCCATACAAATTGAGACTAAAAGCAAACACATTCGTTTGTGTTTTGTTTCGAAAAAATGTATACTTATTAATGTTATTATAGAGGTACAGGTGCGCTAGATTCTTTCTTCGTCACTCATAAAACTTAACAAGCCCCAGCTGTGTTTTGCTTACGAGTATAATTAATGTCAGTGACGTTTTAGCGGCTGGTTAAGTAAAACTTAAACGTCAATAAAACCTAAGTGGGTTTATCTCGTTCGTTTTCACAAATTCTAACCTCTCAATGTAACTTCAAAATTACTTGCACACCGCGTATGTAAGGCATTTTGTTTCAGAAAAAGCATTACTAAATTTAAAAGTTTTTCTTTTAGTTTGAAGTTCCTAGAATTTTTTTTTGAGCTGAAGACATAAAAATTCGTAAAAAGGTTACGAACTTAAATCCAAAGAAAGTGTTTTCAGCGTTTTACAAAATTCTAACCCTAAGAGGGTAAAATAGGGGTCCAAAGTTTGTATGGGAGAAACTTCTGTTTTAGACTTAAGAGACTTAAAACTTCGTATATTGACCCTCTATTTAAATAAAACAAAACTTATTCCAGCGTTTTTCGAAGTTGCTCCCCTAAAGGGGTGAAAAGGGGGTTCCAAGTTCATACGGGGAGCAAATCTTTATTGAAGTGAGAGATTTAAAGCTTTGTACATATACTCTCTGTTTAAATACAACAAAGTATGTTTCAGCGTTTTTTAAAATTGCTCCCCTAAAGCGGTGAAAAGGGGGTTGCAAGTCTTTGCCGAGAGCAAATCTTAACTTTTCTTAAAAATCGATATGGGCGTCGTTTTCGAGGTTCCTTAGGCGTTGATTACGAACACGACATGCATTTTCAAATCCAAGATGAACTTTTGTTTTTCTTGAAAATTGATATGGGTGTCATTTTTGTAGTTTTTCGGGGTGCCGATTACGAAAATGACATCCGTACATACCTACATACGTAGGTGCAACTGAGAATCTCCATTTTTGTAGACGGTTAAAAATTACGCTTACTACGCGGTCGAAGCCAGGGGAAAAAGCTAGTTTTAAAACAAAAAAACAGTCATTCGCTGCAATTTCTCACGATGGAGTGGACATTGAAAGAAAACCGAATAGCTGTTTTAGTATTGCCGCTGTGGGCACTCGCCAAGTACCATTTTCAAGTTGCTCAAAACTTTAAATATAACGCTTAGGTTTGTGTACCGTAGACTATTGATAGGAACAATGAAGTCTCCAGTGTTGAGGACAAGAAATGAATTGACCGGCCTCGCTCCGTACGAACACCAGCAGTGATTAAAGCGATCAAGGCGCGCATAGCAAGAAATCCTGTCCGAAAACAGAAGTTGATGGCTTTGCAGATGGGTGTCAGTAAAAAAACCGTCAAAAATGTTTTAAACGAAGATCTTAGTCTACAAGCATACAAAAAAAAAGTGGGCACTTACTAAATGCCCGTCTAAAAACAATAAGGGTTAAAAGATCCCGAAAGTTGTTAAAGCGGTACGCGAAAAATCGACACCGTGATATCCTCTTTACAGGCGAAAAGATTTTCCATATTGAAGAGAAGTACAATAAACAGAATGATATAGTGTACCCTAGGAACTCTGAAGCAGGAAAGAGTTCCTCGAGTGCAACATGGGCATCATCCATCATCAGTGATGGTCTGGTTGGGTGTATCTTATTACGGGCCAACTGAGGTTCATTTTTGTAAAAAAGGGCAAAGTCAGTGCGAAAGTGTACCAAGACAAGAGACGGTTCTGGATAAGCTTGTCAAAGATCTGCCCAACACGCTATTTTCAGGATATAATTTTGTGTTCCAGTAGGATTCTGCGCCAGCACACAAAGCCAAGACCACTCAAGCCTGGTCTGGCCGTCAAAAAATCGACTTTATAAGACACGAAGATTGGCGTTCCTCCAATCCGGACCTTAATCCTTTGGACTATAAAATTTGGCAGGCAAGGTCTGTGCTAAACCCCATAAAAATTTGGAGAACCTGAAGTTATCTTTAAGAAAAGCAGTCGCTGAAATAGACATGAAAATGGTGCGTGCTGCGATAGGCGACTGGCCGCGCCGATTAAGGGCCTGTATTAAAAACAAGGGAGGTCATTTTGAATAATTTTAAGTAATTTTAATTCTTTATTAAATGTACTTTAAACTGGTATCTAATTTATTAAAAACTGATTGGTACTTTTGTTTTTATCATTATTTTGATTTGTGACAGAACTGGGACCGACTACGTATATGTAAATTCTGAAACAGTTTTCATCATAATAACAATAGGACCTACCCACTTTAAGACATGAATATCGTGATGGTAGAATTGATTGAATGGGGTGTGTAGTTACAGCGAATGTAGCGCTTTTCTCCTTGCAATGCACGCAGAGCAGGTGCACGTACGGACGCGCGCGCGGCACCTCCTCGGGCTCGGGCTCCTTGTCCGTGTCGTCTCCTGCCTCGCCCGCCTCCGCCTCCGACCCGTCCGCGTCCTCCTCCGCCGCCTACAATATAAAATTACAGATCATGATGATGTCACAGATGAGGATATCTTTTGACTCACATATTGATGCAGATTTTGGGATCAAATACACAGAACGTATAAAAAACAATGGTCTTGTGATATCATCTGCGGGGTTACGACGTATACCTTCCTCTTTGTCATCCGAACAGTGGGAGACAGGAATAGCTGTGCCGGGAAGCGGCATCAAACTGTGCTAGCCCACCTGTTAAAACATCTTGTCGCTCAGTAAAAGAGATTATGTTCAAAGATTGTAATTTAGCCACTGTAGCTTTAAAAAATAAACTTTAATTTAGTTCTTCGCCGAGCCACTCCTGGAGCTAATTGCGTGGGTTACACAGAAAAACATCGAAATCGGCATAGGCACATAATTTCGATTCATCATCAGTTTCTCCCCAAAATTATGTGTCCAACTTGTGAGGTACGTCCATTAAGCAAACAAAAAAAAAAGATTTTACGAAATCAGTATAAGTCACTAAGTAATATAAAAAAAAAGGATTAATTCTGACGAATTGAGAACCTCCTTCTTTAGGGTTCCGTACCTAAAGGGTGTAAACGGAGACCTTTGCTGTCACTCACGCATCCATCTGTCACACAGGTTTTGCAACCAAATGGTTGGACCTACAGACTTCAAATTTTCACAGTATAAGCATCTCGTTGACCTAAAGCCAAAAAATTAAAAAAAAATATTTTAAAAAATTGTTTCTAAGGGGGGCACATAAAAAAATTTTTGATCTTCCCCATCGAGGGTCGTTGTTTAGACCTCGTTGAGTATATAAATACTGAATTTTTTGTTTTTAAAACTAACTAAAATATTGGAAAACAAAGGAATGTGAAGCCACCAAATTCAGCATATATTTACAAAATTGTCTGAAGTTTTTTTTTGACTTCTCGTGGACCTATAAAACTTTTAATTTGGTAATATCTTTTATTACTACGTATATTTTACCAACAAATACCAATATATTGATTTACCACATTTTTCCTTTAAAATTCCTTCATTTTTCCCATTACAACCAACTTAATGTTGCAGTTAGTTCGGAACCCTAATGTGCGAAGTATGACATAACGCACTTGTCCGGTTTTTTTTTCTGTCAAAAACTAAACATTTTTAGACTACTCAGCCAATTACTTAGGTAATGAGAATCGTGAACAAACCTTGGGTGACTTGATCTTAGATTCCTTCTTGTCTTCAATAGTTTCATCATCCTTGTCATCAGCATCCCAGTCTTCTTCCGTAGACGAGGCCTCGTCGTCCTTAGACTTCACAGAGCTGTTAAAGTGTTCAAATGTAGTAGATATATTTAACATAAATAGTAATAATAATAAATAAAATATGAAATATATTTTACCATATGTAATTAGGATCAATCATCACCTTTATCTTTTCTTTTCATACGGCTTTCGGGGTTACCTTGATATGTTGTTTTGTGCTGGCAGCTTTTTATTCTCATAGTATATTTAAGCTCTTATTGTGTACTTAAGTATACACACAGGCCATATGGAGACACCATACCAATATTCAATTTGTGGAAGATTCTTTCCAACACTTTGCATCCTGAGGTCTCAAAGCATCGCATCCACGGAGGCCACTTCTGTTATCAGTCTCTCCAAATCCAACGAATACGCTAGAGATAGGTCCCATGGGTAAACCAAAAATAAGGAAAACATTAGTCAATAGTCAGACGATCGTATTACCTTCGGCCCTTGATAGATCTGAATGCGCGGGTATAACCCAGCGGTCTGGTTTCGAATCGCCTAAAGGCGGGGCGCGAGCGCGGCGCGCCGCGGTAAAGCGCGCGCGAGCGCAGCGTGCGGCCGCGGAACGAGCGTCGCGGCGCGCGCATGCGCGGCCCCGAGCGCGGAGAGCGCGGCGGCCCCATGGCGCTCGGCTTGCGGTACTCGCGCGACGGCGAGCGTCTCCTGTCCTCACTGAACGTGCGCCGCTCGCCGCTGTACATCTCCTGTCTACCGCTGTAAGACCCGCCATAGTGCCCGCCGCCATCGTGACTACGTCTATCACCGGACCCCTGTACACAATTCTCTGTTTCTGGCCTCACGTTTTACAAATCAAATGGCATTAAGTGGTTAAGGGACATGAACGAGATATGCTTATCTTTTGTTGTAAAGTATTTTTTCAGTTTTATCTACAATAAATTGGCTACCCTGTTACGCTGCTACTAGCCCGTGGAGTGTTTGGCGGCTAGTATGGTGTCCCTGTCAGCGCTCGACGGGCTAGCTTGCACCATGTTGGTGTCCTTAAACTTGTAGAATGCTCTATATGGCAAAATGGAAGATGCAGGCTATTTTTCCATCTCTTTGAATCATAGGTAGTTGCTTGACAGCAAGACAGGCGGATTTGCGAGATGTGACCATAGAACGGTTCAATTGTTGGAAGAAATAAGTTTGCTGCAGGATTTGCTGGATAGGCTCAAACTGACAATAGTCATCTCAAATGTGCCGAAATATTATATGGTAAACTGGATTGTGCTTAAACATGGACTTGGCTATAGTATACATAATAACCCTTTATCAGTTCATTCTCCTTATAAGTGGGTCTATGTAGTCAATATTGTATATCTCTTTCAGTAATTTGCGACATTCTCATCTGCTTATTCTGTAATATTATGTAATCATTAGACTATATCCAAGTAAAAACCATCATAGTAAATAATAGGCAAAAATCAAGCCAATATCCCAATCAAACTTCTGGTTCCATTCATGGCATAGTACAAATGAACATGTTAACATCATACTATGCATCAGATGCACTTTATTTCTCTTTATGATCTGAAATTCTTATGAAATGTTCCCCATTGTTATTTGACATCCATGGCTCAAGTTTTGGTCTGTCTCCTCATTCATAAATCCATTTTTATGTCATCATTAGGTAATCACTATTTTTTCATTTATAATGCAATTCTTTATAAATACAATTTATACAAACCTCCATTCTCATCCTCTTCCGATCGGGTGATCCAGATCGACCACCATATTCTCGAGTGGAATACCCTGATGACTCCTGCGAATAATGTCAAAAGGTAAGGATAGTTGTCATAACTAAGTACTTGGGGTAATATTAAAGTTTTTAACTGCTGTTGAAAATGCTTCTAAATAAACCAGGAATAATATTTTTCATTATTAGTTCCACATTCAAAAGAAAATACCTTATCAATCTTGTAATTAAAATTACAAGATTGATAAGGTATTTTACCAGTGAAAGGTAATTGATTAACAACGCAAAACTCGATTTAATCAATCATGTCAATATCAATCAATCATCATCTAAATAAAGCATTGGATGAAGATACATTATTTGATAAGATATAATGAAATTACAAATAATTGATTCCTCTTTCCTTAGCTCACTAGATTTGATATGCAGGATAAATACCAAAATAGGATTTAGAATCATAATCTCTAATCAGGGCCGTCTTTAACCAATTGGAGGCCCTGGGCACATTAGGGTAAAGGGGCCCCTATGCCCTTGACAGATCACTATTTTGTTAGAATAGACAAAGAAAGTAGCTAAACAAGATTCTAACATTTATTTTTATTGACCGAGAGACGAAGGTCTCTGCTTCAGCTTCGACAAAAATGCTTTCTATGTCCCATTTTCCGGATTTCCGGTTGTTCTCCTGTACGTGTCGTATGATATGATCCACAAAAGTAACACTTTTAGTAATCACAGGTCAATGTTATGATTCTGTCAAAAATTTCATTTTTGTAGGTCGTTTGATTTTTTGAACTAAATATTTTTTCGGTAATAAATATTGGTTATCGTTTGGTGATCTGGCAGGAACTAGGGGCCCTATCGATCGCGGGGCCCTGGGCACTTGCCCAGAGAGCCCAATGGGAAAGATGGCCCTGTCTCTAATAACATAATGTGTAAAACTCCTCAACTTAGATCAACTCACAGATCTATAAGGTTTTTTATAGGAATCATCAATTCTATCCCTATTATTAGTGTATCGAGTGCCGCCACTGCTGCTGTATCGCGTGTCATTGTTGTACGAGGAGTAGCTGCCGCCACGTCCGCCGCGGCTCTCGTACGAGCCCCGGCTGCTGCCGCGGTAGGAGCCACGGTAACCGCCGCTTCCTCGCCCACTGTAGCTGCCTCGCCCGGTGTAGCCGCCGTAGCCGCGACCTCGAGATGACATCTGTCCAAAGAGTTACTACTATATATATACTTAAGATAACGTGCTCACACGCTATCTTTACGTATGGGATCAAGAACTAGCTCAAGTACATTGAAAGTTGCTCTGAAATAATTAGTTAAATAAATTCTAATACATCGGGTAAATACTAAGGTTGTAACTTAGATTACTAAAGACAAAAAAGGCTCACCTAATTTTTAATGTTTCACGTAGAAATTAGGATGTAAAATGGCGTCGGAGCCAAAGATCAGAGACACCATGAAATTTAGAGGAAGTATATTACAAAATACTTACATTAATAGAAATTCCTTTAAGAACTTCAAAACAATAGTATGAGTCCTTCAATCACAGTTAATACACAAAATTTAAAATTTAATGATTATCTGAAATCTGAAGACACCACAGCCAGACCGCACCGGCGTCTTTTTTTCCTGTGTCACGTCACTCAGTGTTGCCAGTCTCATCTTATTTCGATTACGTACCTGCATAAAGCGCTTATTACACCATCCTGAATACAGAATCCTGACTGAGCTAGGAAGCAGATTCAGGAACGTGTAATCGCATTCAGGAAGCAAGGATCCTAAAAGCTTCCTTCCTATCCCCTCCCTCGCGTCCTAGTTAGGACGGCTGATTCAGGATAGTGTAATAACTGCTTAAGCCGCATCCAAATAGTCCTGGGGCGCTACCGCGACAACAAACGAAGTTTTTCCTCTCTGTCTCACTTATATGCAAAGTTGCAAGTGAGACAAAACTTCGAAACAACAAACTACAAACCACACTACTAACTGATCATGGTACTATAATATTCGCCAGAGGGGCTACCAAAATAACAAACTACAAACCACGTTACTAACTAATCATGGTACAATAATATTCGCCAGAGGGGCTACCGCGAACCGTAAACGAACGAAGTTCGAATATCTCCCTCTCTGTCGCACTTGCATATTCGTGCGGCAGAGAGGGAGATATTCGAACTTCGTTCGTTTTCATCGCGGTAGCCCCTCAGAATGTTTGCAAAACTCTACGTCAATGTCATGCAATGACAAAGTCACTGTCATCCAAAATCTAGTTCGAAGTCCCGTCTCGAAAAAAAGGGCGGGAAACTTCGTAAATGGCGGACGCGGTTTCTTTAACTTTATTTCAGATTTCAGTTTTTTTAAGTTAAAAGGATTGGTTTTTCTATTTATTGTATATATTTGTAGAAGTAGTGTTGTATATTTTGTAGGTAGCTGTATATATAGGTAAGTTTTTATATAATTTGTAAAAATTTAAATCCTTTGTATGGGGGATCGGCCCCCTGATCCTGGAGGGACAGTTGCTCTCCCTCCAGGATCAGACAATTTTCCATCTAAAATGGATATGCTAATTGCGGCCGTTGAGTCGTCAATGGATACGGACACGTCTGTTATTTCTAATACGGACAATAGTTTGAAAAGGAAAATATTGTCACGCGTTTGCGGGACGTGCCACAAACGTAAGAGAAAAGCAGGTCAGGACGGAAAAGAAAAAGATAAAGATGGTCAGTCTACTTGCCAGTGTAATAAAGTTCAGAAGAATTTGTTGTCAGATCAAAATGAGTCTCAGGAACCCAAAATCACCACATCCGATTCAGCTAACACTCAGAATCTCACTGCTATCAATCCCAGTTCCTCAGAACCTACCACTTCCACACTCAATTCTTCACCTCCACGTACGCCTGTTGGTCGCGTTGAATACCAACAATCAGACAGTGCACCCTATGTAGTTTACGTTCAAAGAGAGGGCAGTGAAGGTACAACCCTTCACCCTATTACATTTGGAAGGTTTTTGAAATTTAATAACATTAAAGGTATTGAAAATGGCTCTCTAAAACGAGTAGGTAGAAATCGTATTAGTTTAGCTTTTACTACTTACACTGATGCTAACATTTTTTTGAGTTATAAGCGACTAGAACAGGAGAAGTACAAGGCTTTTATTCCCACTTTTAATGTGACACGCATGGGCGTGGTGAAAGGGGTTCCTAATGACTGGACTGATGAGGAGATTTTGACGTGCATAAGTGTGCCTGTTGGATGTGGCCCTATACTAAAAATAAGACGGATTAAAAGAAAAGTAACTGTTAACAATAGCAATCAATTTATTAACACAGGTACTGTAATTATCACTTTTGACGGACAAATTTTACCTACCAGAATTTATATGTGTTATACTGCGCTACCTGTAGAGTTATACATATATCCAACTGTTCAGTGTTACAATTGTTGCCGGTTTGGCCATGTTAAAAATCAGTGTCGATCAACACCAAGATGCTACAGATGTGGACAGGGTCATTCTGGTGATACTTGTCATATTGAAGAGGATCAAATAGTATGCTGTTTGTGTAAGGGTGCGCATGAGGCCACCAGTAAAAAATGTTTAGAACTTAGTAGACAAAAGGCAATCAAGGAAACAATGAGCAAAAGTTGCATTTCTTACATGGAGGCTACTAAAATGCATCCTCCCGTTTCTAAGATCTCGTATGCTGAAGCCTTACTTGCAGCACCAACATCACCCTCTTCACCATACATACAACATGCACCTCCAAATATTAATTCACCATCCACCTCTCACAGCATGACCCATTCATATAAAAAAACAGTTTTTCTAAAGCCAAAAACGCACACTAATAAACTTTCTAAAGGATATGACCATCTTGCTCATGCTGAAATCATTCGAGAACCTGTATTACCAAAAGGTAAACCTATCTTTATTAAAAATAATGACAATAAGAATATGAGTACCTCTGATATTATAAAAATTATAATCCAGTTATTATCACAGTCAAATGAAATTCCACCGTCCCACGTTGCAGCAGTAATTGATGCTTTATATAAGATCCCCACTAATAATGGACCAGAGAGCCAAGGTGATTCAGTGGAATTGTCTCAGTCTCACCACTAGAAAAACAGATTTAATACATGTTATCAATAAACATGACCCTTTCCTTATCTGTCTCCAGGAGACATGGCTGAGGAAAGACATATTGTTTAAAATGCCCGGGTATGTTTGTCTCCGAGAAGACAGACCTGATGGGTATGGTGGAGTGGCCATACTCATCAAAAACTCTCTGACCTTTACATCTGTCACACTCCCTGTACATAGCGATAATTTATCTATTTTAGCAGTAGTTGTAAATAATATTTGTTATATTTCTTTGTATTATTCTCGCCCCAGCAATGAAATTTTTAATGAAATTAATCAAATTTTTGGTATGTTGCCAAAACCTTTTCTATGTTTAGGGGACTTTAATTCACATCATCAGTTGTGGGGCTGTGCTTCATCAACCTATTATGGGGAACAGTTGTTAGACTTAATTAGCTCACATAATTTATGTATTCTAAATAATGGATCTCCTACTCGGCTAGCACGCAATCCAAGTGCACCTGATTTATCAATCTGCACTCCCGATCTTGCCTCATCTCTATCTTGGACAGTTGCAGAATCCACTTATGGTAGTGATCACTTTCCCTTGATCATCACTTTTCCATTTTCCAGACCTCCAAAGCACATAAGACAACCACGTATTAAGCATAGGTTAACTGATGACAAGTGGAGTTCATATAGAGAAATAGTTCAGCAAAAAGTAGAAAATTTACCAGCATTAAACAATTCAAATATATTAGCTTGTTCACAACTTTTAGCCACTGCACTGATAGAAGCTGCTGATGATTCATTTCCTTTAAAAAGTTGCGGTGTTAATATTATCCCATCCCCACCATGGTGGGATTCAGAATGCACCACAGCAGTTAATCAAAGAAAGGATGCAGAGCGGCGCTACTGTCAAGATATGACAGATGAACATTTTGATTATTACATAGAAATTGCTAATTCTACTAAGGAATTACTAAGGACAAAGAAATTTGAAGGATGGCGTAGTTTTTGTAAGTCCCTGAGCCCTAACGTATCACCTTCTATTGTATGGCAAAATATCAGAAGGTTTAGATCAGCTTTTAAAGAGTCAGTTCAGAATAAAATATCGCCAGATCTAGCTGAGCAAGTCATGAACCGCTTAGCTCCTCCTTATGTTCCTGAGCGTCCTATCGCTCTACTGTCTAATAACAACAATAGTGATATTAATGGTGATTTAAACGCACCATTTACCCTTTCTGAACTAAAAGGTGTACTGTCAACAACCAAAGATTCTGCTCCTGGAGAAGATGGGATCTCATATTCCTTTTTATCAAATCTTAGCGACAACAGCCTCGTTTATTACCTTTCTTTGATCAATAATGTTATGGTTTCTGGTACCATTCCGCAAACTTGGAGAACTCAAACTTTGATTCTAATACAAAAACCTAACAAACCGACTTCAGATCCGACATCATATAGACCAATAGCGTTGTCATCCGTATTAGCTAAGACTGCAGAGCACCTAATTAAAATTAGATTGGAATGGTTTTTAGAGCATAATAAGTTATTATCAAACAACCAATTTGGTTTTAGGAAAGGTAAATGTACTATTGACAGTTTGAGCATTTTTACCACAGATATAAGATTCTTCTTCTTCTTCTTCTCTTTTATTTATGGCGTTCTGGCCAACAGGGTTGGCACAAATTTGCCAGTATCAAGTAGATCGAAAGCTGCTCACGATCTGCGAACAAACGGACAACACAAACATACAACTACACCCTGACACCTCGGTTAAAATATACAAATACACGCAGTCCCAACGTCTACGGTAAGTGCAGCGCTAAACGTCACAAATCAATATTAAAGACGATTTAAGTTAGAGTCTAATGTTATTCTTCTCCACAAACTTGGCAAGAAGGCGAAATAGTTTCTTATTATCAGTTAAGCAAATTAGGGAAGTCACATTAGTAGGAAGGGGAATTTTTAATTTAGGCAGCATGGCATAGAGATTAAAGGAGGCGGAGTTACGCGGGCAGTTAAAAAATATATGATCAACAGAGCCAACCTCTCCTCCGCACTCACACAAAGGGGAGTCTCTAAGTTTGAACCTAAATAGGAGCTCAGGCGAGCAAACCCGACCAAGGCGCAATCTGATGATGATGCTGGTGTGTCTTTTTGAAAGGGCACGATTTTTAAAAAACCACGGGCGGGAGGGAATTTTCGGCTGAACAAATGAGTAGAAACATTTCTTTGACGAGTTCCATCGAGAAGACCATTTTTTGGACAAGATTTTTTTGGGGATGGTCACTAAATCCGGTGAATATATTTTATAAAAGGAGTCACAACCATGAAGAACTGCCTCTTTAGCGGCCTGGTCAGCAAGTTCATTGCCCGTTATGCCACGATGACTGGGAATCCAAACGAACGAAATCTCGAGATTGGCAAGCTGACAGGAAAGAATGGCAGATTTGATTTGAGAAATTATGTAATTGCGGGAACAGTTTTTGAAAGGGTGAGTAGAAATAGCTTGGAGAACACTTAGACAATCAGTAAATATGACAGTCTTAGGAATGTTATTTTGAATCGCATACTTAATAGCCATCCAGAGAGCTACGCTTTCGCCAGAAAAAACGGAAGATTCGGGGGGAAGTTTATATTTCAGACATACATTGATGCTGGGGCATACTACTGCGCAACCGACACACCCGAGGTCAGAGAGCTTGGAAGCATCTGTGTATAAATAAAATTGGTTAGGAAAGTTAGAATGAACAAATTCATTAAGGGCAGCATTACAATCGATTGTTTTCTTTGATATACCCGTGTTAAAAGAAACATTGGGGAAAAGGGGAATAGCTTCATATGGGATTGAATACAAAGGGAGGGAAGGGGATCTTTGCACAGGAGCTCTGAGGGAGGCGATTTTTTCGAGACTGAGCACTAGATTAGGCTTAGTTTTATTTCGCCAATAAGGTTTGGAGGAACAAAAGCTTTGTAATAGTTTCAATTTGGGGATCAGGGGGTGGGAGGATAAGCCGACTGATCGAAAAAGGAAGCGATCCGACAAGAATTTGCGTCTTAGGTCGAGGGGGGGATCACCACGCTCTACCTGTATGGCTCTATTGGGGGAAGACTTCATACATCCCGAGACTATTCTAAGGGCTTTCATTTGAATCGTCTCCAAGACCTTGAGGGCTCCTTTATTGCAAGGCTCGAAGATAAAAGTACCAAAGTCCAAGTGGCATCTGACAAAGGCATTATAAAGGAGTTTTTGGGAGTACGGGTGGGCGCCCCACCAAGTACCGGAAAGGGTTCTTAACAAGTTAATGTTTTTTTCGCACTTATTCACCACGTAGTTGAGATGGGGAACACCTTGAAGGCGTCTATCGAATATAACACCTAAAAATTTTATGGAATCTTTGACAGGGATAGATTCATTGCCGAGATGGATGTTGCACTGGGGAGATTGCCTGCTCCTAGAAAAAATAATAGCCGAGCTTTTGGACGGAGAAAGGGACAGGCCGTGATAAGAAAGCCAAGACTGGAGCGACTCTAGAGAGGAATTTATTTTTTCGGAGGCAACTTGAGGGGACTTGTCATTACAGTATATGGCTATATCGTCCGCATATTGTAGAATTTTGCAATGCATATTGACTGACCTATCCAAGTCTACAGTATATAGATTGTACAAGAGAGGGCTAAGGACCGAGCCCTGCGGCAGGCCCTTCCACAAAGATCTCTCGCCAACGATTCTGCCCTGCCATCTCACCTTGATCCTCCTAGCCATAAGAAGGCTGGTGATAAAGTCAGTAACTTTCGAGGGAATACTCAGCTTTGACATTTTAGTCCTGAGCACCGAAAGGATGACGTTATCATACGCTGAGCATATGTCCAGAAACGCAGCAGCAACCGACTCACTTCTAGAAAAGGCCAAACGGATATCTGCCGAAAGGATACAATGGCTGTCTGAGACACTTCTGCCCTTACGAAAGCCGAACTGAAAGCGGGACAGGTAATTATGATTCTCCAAGAACCAGTCCAAACGATTTTTAAGCAGATGTTCCGTAATTTTGCAGAGAGTGGACGAAAGGGCAATAGGACGATAAGAAGTCGCTTGATCGGCGTCCTTGCCAGGCTTTAAAATTGGGATGACGAATTGCTCCTTCCAAGGCTCCGGAACAAGCCCAGAGTCGAAGAAGTTGTTTATTAAATCTAGGTAGAATGCTACAGTATTAGACCCGGCTTTAGTTAAGAAAGAATAAATTATGCCGTCAGGACCTGGAGCTGAGTCCGAGAGGGATTCCAAGACGCAGCGGAGTTCAGACATTGAAAAAGGGGACGAAAGAAAGTTACCTGTATTGCGAGAGGGAGACGGAGAGGCTGATGGTAATTCCGATGAATCGGGAACGTAAGGAGGGGCTAATTTATCTAAAAAATCCTCAATCCATTTGGGGTTAGAAGAAAACGAGGAGGGAGATGGAGAAGCAACGCAGGAGCACCTGAAAGTTTTGATTTTTTTCCAAACAATTGAAGGATGAGTTGATGGCGATACAGATTCACAAAATTTATTCCATCCATTCTTTTTTTTTGAGGCTAAACCCCGCTTGCATTTGGCCGCAATCCTTTTATAAGAAATAAAATTATCTGACGTCATTTGAGCACAATATAATTTTTCGGCCTCCTTACGGTTTCTAACAAGAGCAGAACAATCTGGGTCCCACCAGGGCAAGGAGGGCCGTTTTTTGACGATGACATTTTTAAGAGGAATAGATTCCTCAGCGCTAGAAATTATACAAGCTTCAAAACGAGAGTATACCTCAAGACAGTTATCTGAGGAAACTGATGGAAGATCGCTAATTTTAATATCCAAAGAAGAAATAAAAAGGGGCCAATCCGCTTTGATAAGATTGAATTTCTGTAAAGGGAGACAGGGAGATGGCAGAGGAGAACCAGCTGTGAAAGTTATGTTTATGGGAAGATGATCACTACCTAAAGCATAAGGCGAGATATCCCAAGAGCATAAAGAGGCAATGGATGGGGAACAGATAGAAAGATCAACTGCAGAGGGGTTTTGCAGGGGAGAAACACGACGGGTTGGACGTCCGTCATTCAAAATGCAAAGGTCCAGAGAGTCTAGGAATTCAACTATTTTCCGGCCTGAGGGGTTGGTGCTAACCGATCCCCACAAAGGGCTGTGAGAGTTGAGGTCGCCTAGAATTAAGAGGGGGGGAGGGACATTGGGTAAGAGGGACCAAAAAGAAGATATTATACTAGGAGAGGGGTGAGGAATGTATACGGAAATTACACTAATATCCATAACTCGAGCAGCTGTGATGAATATCGACGGGGTAGGGGGGAAGGAAATACGAGCAAAATCAATACCATTTTTAATAAAGATTCCACAGCCAGCATACCCGTCCGCACTATCATGCCGGAGAAAAGTATACCCTGCAAGCCTACAGATAGAATCAGGACCCAACCAAGTTTCAGATAAAGCGATAATAGAAGGATTATGATTACCGCATAAATAGAGGAGGTCAGATTTATTACTGTTTATACTTCTAATATTCCATTGCAGAATTGTCACAGCCATCTCGAGGGCGCGGCCCTCTCTCTAACAGGGTGAATAATTTCAAAAGTTCGGCAACGTTGGACGGTAGGAAAGAAGGATTTCTTGCGAGAAAGTCGCGAATAAATGTCACAACTAAAGAGAAAAAGGAGGAGAGGTCGAAGGAGGGGACAGGCGAAGTAGCAGCCTGGCCATCTTGCGGGGAGCTTCTAGGATGAGGGGGATCTTTGGGATAAGCCGTCCCATTCCCAGGGAAAGGCGAGTTAAAACCTGCGATAAGATCATTGTGCGCCCTACGGTCATAACCAGGAGCCAGCGGCACTCGTTCCTTTTTTTGGTAAAAAACTGTTTTTTTATAAGAAGTTTGGGCAGCCTCGCTATAAAGGCGTCTCGAAGGGGCATGACGTTTTTCAGCTTCGGAGTAAGAAATCCCTTCATCCGACATTGTCACTTTAATAAGCTTTTGCCTATTGTATTCGGGACATTTTTTGTCAGTTGCCTTATGATCACCGGAGCAATAGAGACACGACACGGAATTGTCTTCAACCGTACATTCTGTGGAGTCATGGGGTTGTGCACACTTTGCGCACCTTGGTCGTGACCGGCAGTGGGCCTTAACATGGCCAAATCGACAGCACTTAAAGCACTGAATGGTAGGAAAATTGTAGGGCTCTACCTCCAAGGAACAGTTGAATAAGAAGATTCTGGGCGGCAATGCCTGCCCGTCAAAGGTAACAACTACTTTTTCTGAGGGGACCCATTGGGTGGACCCATCTATTGAATCTCTTTGTTTGAAATTGATGCGACGAGCCTTTATCACTTTACCAAAACCTTGGGGGGACAAGAAGAGTGATGGAAGCTCTTCATTGGAGAAGTCTTTGGGAATGTATTTAACAAAGCCAGTCCTAGTGATGTGAAACGAAGGGATAAAAATCTTGAGATCCTCCGAGGGGGGGGAAGAAAGGAATCGGTTAGCCGCCTCAGCCGATTTAAATTCAACAGCCAATCTGTTTCTGCCCACTTTCTTAACACCACCTTCCTTAATTCCCACAGTGCCTTTGTTATGAAGCATTTGTCCAAACTTGATTTGGTTAAGAAAGGAGTCTTGAGAATCCTTTGTGATGTGGACCACAAAAGGGCCCAAGTCCGTCGGGCGGTATTCATTTCTATGAGGGGAGGGCGTTTGTTGGGTTAACACCGGTTGAGCCTGAGAGGCCGACTCCTGAGTCAGAGGAAGGGACTCCTGGGACTCAGGGGCATCCTCCCGGGACAAAGTGATGGGTTCTTCCGACAGACCTGGGACCATTTGGGACCCTAAAGCCGGTACCTGGGCTAAAAGACCGGGATCTTTGGCAGGAATATCTGAGACTAGTGATTTATTGTGGCGCATATCAGATACTAGGTCTTCCTGGGACTCACGCGGGGAGAATTCCACTTCTGCTCTAGGAATTTTGCTGGGCGCTGCAAGTTCGGTAGGGCTGGGGGTGCCAGGGCTGTTTAATTCTGCACGGTCTCTTTTAAGGCTTACAGGCTCAGGCGAATTCACCACCTCCACATGTAACGCGGGGGATGGTGGGTTATCAACTATTGGAAGTCTCCCCGGGTCCGTCCCAGGGTCAAATATGTTATTGGACGACATTTTCGTCCTATCTGGGACAAGGTGGCAAGTACCTCACATGTGGATAGTTGCCACCTTCTCCGAGATCGCCTACTTACCAAGCAGAAGAACAAAAACTGACACAGCTACGACAACACAGAACACACACAACACCAATAAACACAGAATCTGCGTCAGAAAACACTAAATTTCTAATTTTTAAGCGCCCGACAACGTGCTCACGCAGCGGCCGGAAGGGAAAAAAAAACGATATAAGATTGAGTTTCTCCAAAAATGAATCTTTGGTTGCTGCGTTCCTTGATATAAATGCCGCTTACGACAACGTAAACATATCGATCCTGAAAAATAAATTAATAGAATTGAATGTGCCAAACTTATTAATTAATTTTATTGTAAATATGTTGTATGAAAGACATATCAAATACACATTAGATCAGTGTGGAAATGAATCTATTAATAGAATAGTATGGAAAGGTTTACCTCAAGGTTCCGTTTTGAGCCCTCTACTATATAACATTTATACATATGATTTAGAAATTTCTGTTAAAAGATACTCAAATGTTCTTCAATACGCGGACGATTTATTATTGTATGTTTCTGGTCCATCTTTATATACCATTAGCGAGTCTTTATCATGTGCCCTGGATGTCTTAAAATACTGGTTGGACAATAATGGTCTAGATTTATCACCGTCTAAAAGTTCTGTTGTATTCTTCTCCCGTAAGCGAACTATTCCACTTCTTAATATTAATTACAATGGTGTTGCGCTACCGCTTAAAGAACAAGCGAAGTTTCTGGGTGTAATATTAGATCGTAAGCTTACCGGGGTCCCTCACTTTGAATATGTTTCATTAAGATGTGAACGAAATTTAAATATTTTAAGATCTCTTACAGGAGTCTGGTGGGGCGCTCATCCATTTACAATGAGATTGCTTTACAATGCACTCATTAGGAGTGTTTTAGATTATGGCACATTTCTGTTACACCCAAGTAATGCAGGCGCAATTAAAAAAATAGATTCAATTCAGTCTAAGGCTTTAAGATTGGTTTTAGGAGCTATGAAGTCGAGTCCTGTTAATTGTTTGCAGGTGGAATGCTGCGATCCACCTTTAGGTATAAGAAGGCAGTTCCTTTCCGATAAATTCTTCTTTCGATCTCTACAACTGAGTTCCCATCCACTATTTCCAAAATTAGCGCTACTTGCTGATCAAATTGATACGTCTCACTATTGGGTTCATAAAGACCCACCCTGTTTAGTTAAAAGTTATAGAAAATCTGTAACACTGGAAGCTCCCACTTATCGCAATGATATTTTACCTCTGTACCAGTACAATTATAATAGTGTTGTTATTGTTCCTCAAATTAAACTTGACTTAGGCATATCGAAGAACGATCTAAATCCAAAAGTTGAATTTGCTACTCTTATTAATAATGAGTGGTCTGACTGGCACTGCCTGTACACGGATGCGTCGAAACATACTGACAGGAGTTGTGTAGGCGTTGGGGTCTACCACTCTCAATATAAATGTTTCCAACAGATCAAACTCCCACCGGAAACTTCTGTCTATACTGGGGAATGTTATGGTTTATTTAAGGCTATTGAATACGCTCTCATGTTAAAATTAGCCAAGACAATTATTTTTTCTGACTCCCGTAGCTCATTAGAAGCGATTATGAGGTTCCCATTCGGATCCCATAAACAGTCCCCGACTGTGTACGGGATTCGAAATCTCTTATATAAATGTTCACTGAAGGGTTGTACCGTCGTGTTAGCCTGGATACCAAGTCATGTTGGTATTCCTGGGAATGAAAGGGCTGACCAACTGGCTAATGAGGCCATTCGTGTTGGGGATATATTTCCATACTTTAATTACTGTCATGACCTAGTTAATTTATCTAAACTGTTCTTGTACGAAGAGTGGAATCGGATGTGGTGTAGTGGAACATCAAAAGGTAAATTTTATAGACAAATTCAGAAGTCAATCCCGGTCAAGCCGTGGTTTAGTAAGTTAGTGTTATCAAAGTCTGTTACCTCTATGCTGTGTAGGATGCGTCTGGGACACGTTTGTACCCCGGCTCATTTGCACAGAATGAATATTGTGTCGGATCCCCAATGCTCTTGTGGGGAGTATGGGGATCTGAACCATGTAATCTTTAGCTGTTCATTGTATGACCGTTCTGACTTCTTTGCTAGTCTTGAGGCATTGCGTATTCCTTTTCCTACCTCCATAACATGTTTACTATATACTGTATCTTATGATGTCTATAAAGTTTTAGTAGTATTTCTAACAAAATATGATATTAAATTATAATTATCTATAAATAAGTATTTTTGCTATCCCAATCCTTTTATCCTCTTCCAAATTTTCTTGTTTGATTATCATTTCCTATTCCTGTTTCCCTAACTTTTATTCCTTTTACGCGTCATTGGCTAATCAGTGCAAAGCCACTATAAAAAAAAAAAAAAAAAAAAAAAAAAAGTCCCGTCTCTTAGAACGTAGTTACTCCCTCTCTGTCACACTTGCCAATTCGTGCGACAGAGAGGGAGATACTCGAACTTCGTTCGTTTTCGTTTCGCGGTAGCCCCTCACAGGTGACATTGACATGTGACTGAGATGGATTAACTGAGGGAGCAAGATAGCAGTATCCGCCACTATTTTTTGGCCAAATTCCTTATAAGTGACATTTTGTAAATTTTGTTCCTAGTTGCGCGAGCCTGAACACTACTACTACAAAAATATACGAAAATGTACGAAAGCACGTTTCTGAACGAAACGTTAGGATATCCTATGGACCGACACTGACAGCTTGTCATTCCTGTTAATTTTCAATAACTATAACCTCTTTTCTTCATCGCTGAGGGGCTACCGCGACCGAAAACGAACGAAGTTCGAATGCATTTGCAAATTCGTGCGACAGAGAGGGAGATATTAGAACTTCGTTCGTTTTCATTTCGCGGTAGCCTCTCTGTTGTCATCGGCGTCGGAACTCATATTTAAATAGGTAACAAATTCAACAACGCATAAATCCAATTACAGAACGAAAAATAATAATTTTACCTCCAAAATGATTAAAAAAATACACTAATATTTAGACGAAATATTTTAAATGTGTATTTTTGTAGTTAAATTTGCAATTAAAATTATTCGACTGTGTTAATAATGTGTTATTTTTTATGTTCATGTCGATTTTATATAAGTAAATAAAACAGCAAAATATAGCAAACATCGTTTAAGTATTTTATTTTTTCAATAATCGTAGTAGCAGAATGAATGTCATGACGAACCAAATGGCTGAGGGGCTACCGCGAACCGAAAACGAACGAAGTTCGAATATCTCCCTCTCTGTCGAACTTGCTAATTCGTGCGGCAGAGAGGGAGATATTCGAACTTCGTTCGTTTTCAGTTCGCGGTAGCCCCTCTGAACGCGGTGATGCTGTGTCACAAATAAATTTGGAATGGAAATTAAAAAAGAGCATCTTGCAGTCCTAGGCCTCCAACTGTGTATGAAAGGCCTCTCCTCTAGCCTTACCCGAAACGTGACACTTCGCAGCCTATTTAAGGAACATAACCTATATCTTTCATGTTTGGCAATATGCTGTAAATGTAAGTTGGTTGAAAATAAATAAATAAATAAACCTCAATATTTCATTGCATGTTTGAGAAAACTTTGTTTACACGGAGACATCCAATGATCACAGGCGAGGCGATTATCGCTCGCTCTAGTGCGATATCGTCCGTGTACATGATACGATATTTTTTGTCGTGCTACGATAACCGTACCTATGGTCCAGGCGAGAAACTCGCACCATTTATTTGTGGCCTGTGTCACAGAAACGTCTTCAATGTATTCAGGCGACAGGCTTATTGGATTCATTTAAATTTGGCGCCAATCTAGGGTCGTTGCGCTGGTTCTCGTCACATTAGTGGAGTTGCCAACATTGTGAGGGGAAAAGAATATGTTGAACTATCGTAATTTATACGACTAATATTTATATTTAATGCCTATATAGTCTATTTTTGGCCAAGATTAGGATTTAAACACTTAAATACACCGTTACGCTTAGAAAAAATGATAAATGAAAAGTATGGGTTTGCCCGGTTTTCGTCACTTTTGCCCAGTTTTCATCACCACGTGTCCAGTTTTCGTCAATAGAGTGAAAAACCAGTTTTCTGGGTAAAAAACCTTAAATAGGTACTCCGTACTACCTTGTGTTTGCTTGTTGTTGGCTTTTATTAGTATGAAATAAAGAAATGATCAAAATACTATTATAATCATAGCTAATGGTAAATGTTTAATGCAAATAAAGTTATTCTTATTCTTATTTTAGGATCAGTATTAGATATGAACTATGTTTTAGAAAGTTGGTCGCCATAGTTTACGTACAATTTTTGTTCACCACGAGCGATCAAACCTGTTGAAAATTGTAGAGCCAAATGTAAAGTTATTCATGAAAGCCTAATTTTTAATAATGAGTCCTGGCTACGCTATAGCTCTTATATTTGTCGGTTAGCATCACTATTAGATAATATTTAGAAACAAACAGAACGAGAATATCTCTTAATTTATGGCCGCGACGGTCATTAAAATGAAACAAGGTACCAATTATTAAGAAAACAGAAAAGTTGGATTATCTCGAAAACCAAGGGACTTTTACTAAACTTGAAAGTCAATTTTCTGGACCAGCCTCAGGTGCTCTATCGGCGGTTAGAAGCTTGTCTATTATTTACTGGACACCCTGTATGTGTTCACGTATCTAGGTAATTTTGATTAGTGAAAATAATTTAAATTATTGTTAAGAAGTTGTTTATTTTTAAGTACTACACCGCTGAACGAAATTAGTTTTATAAATTATGAGACTTCTTATGCAAAAATAATAAACTAAAACTATGACTTTTATAGCACATCCTTGGGCTGTTATCTTCTCTTCCGAGGTTTCTTTGCTCCGAATATTTCTTCTTTGTACTTCTGTATATTAGTTCTCGAATCCTGTAAAATAAAAATGTATTGATTATTAATATATGTACCTATCCGGCTCGAAGGACTAGCTATGAAAATACGCATTGCGCAGGCTTTTGCTACATGTGGTAGAAGTTGCAAAACGTCTACAACGTTTATGTTATTTAAGCCCAGCTAGCACGGTAATCCCGACTAAATATTTATATGCTCCGAAGCACCGATATATAAGTAACCCGACATAATTTTACGTGCGGCGGAGATTTTGTCTCAGTTAGCTAACATGCTAATGTCGCAAAATTAACTTATCTCCTTACACAAATATAAAAGTTAACTGGCACAAATTACAAACATTAGTTTATTTTGAAGTTTTAGCGAAGGAAATCGCAACAGGTAAAGACCTATTAGAGTTCAAACGCCAATATATGATAACCTAGTAATATTTATTTACTTAATCTATATTGTACAAAAGAAACCTTATCGTAAAAAATGCGGACTTAATGCCGTATGGCAATCTCTACCAGTCGACCTGAGGGCGAAGCAGAAAAAATCTGACCATTCCATTCCAGACCATTTTTGTGGAAAATCCTAACCTGTCAATATTCCTCATAGTGTTAAATTTCAAGTGGGGTCCCGAGTGACCTAACCTACATAAATTATATCTATGACGATTACTGTTTTAGCATATTGTCGTTAAAATTTTGAAATAACATTATAGATGGTCATCTTATACGTCCGACAGTTTACAAGTCTGTGTATCATATGAAACAATTCACGTAAAATTTCCTCATGCCATCGATATTAGGCTGATGCCGGCATACTTCATCAGAAGTAGGCGGTGTCACCCACACTACTAACCGATGTACTGGATTGCCATACCTGGCTGATGTGCTGGATTGTGTGATGTGTTGGATTTGATGGTAAAACGTGACCATAAAAGCCGTCATTGTGCTTTCGTGCTAGCTGAGCTGATACATATAATCGACATTAGATACTATTTTCATGATATTATGACCTTTTTAGCTTCTCTCCATTCGAGGTTGCGAAGACGAGCTAAGCCTTTCAAATTACGGTCAAGTATTTTGAGGAATTCTGCTCTGGAGATTTTAGGTGTTGGCATCGTCCCGTTGTTGGCGGCGTCAGGCGCTGGCGTTACTGCTGGCTGCGAACATAATGAAATGTTCTGTGGTAAAATTTTTCAAACGCAGATATTTAATTACCTACCGCTTGAACGTGAATTTTCTCCAGTTTTGACAATTCGCTCCAACATAACAAAATAAATGTGTTTGTTTAAAAAAAAGTAAAGGACATTTCTTTACTTATTTACTGTGTCATAATATTGGCAATACTGGCCAATATTTTTTACATTTTCTCACTAAAGAGTTTATATATCATTCTCATTACTTATTGAGCACCCCTCGTGTACTACAATGTGCCACGATCGATACTAACTTCATCGTCGGAGAACTGCCCATTTATCAAATCCGAAATTTGACTGTACGCGCTCTTTGTGTCGTTGACTTGCTGAAATGAAAATTGATTTAAGTAGTTGTTTTATTACTAGTAATATACCCTAATACTTATTTATATAGTGTCCGACCGAAGTTTCGGTTTCGGCCTAAAAATCATATTTCGGCCGAAGGTTCGGTTTCGACCAAAAACAGCCGAAACTTTTACAACATTGTACTTTTGGATCGCTTTGGTCTAATTTCTGCTGCTTTTGGATAACTTCGCCCGACTCTGCCCGCAAATACATTTTATTTTAGTTATTTTATCTTGTTAAGTACTAAAATTGTTTTATTTTATACCACACTACACGAACTATCCTGTGTTACATTTAGGGATTGCAATCTGGTCCGTCGGATAGGTACGGTAAGTAATCCGGCTGGCTCCAGTATCTCGATAGGCACCGGATCCGGCAATATTCCGATATAGATATAACTCTGGTAGGCCTGAAAAAGAGCGCTAAAACATTACGAAAATTGATTTGCTCTTTAAAAAAATCTAAGTAAACGTTCCCGCGTATTTTCAGAATTCCTGCGCTGACGAGCGATCGTTACAGCGTGGCATTATTAATATTAAATGAATATATAAATAACCTTTATTACTCAAAAAGGCAGCAATAGTAAAGTAGTAGTAGAAGTAGCCAATCACAATCTGCAATTCTTCATCAGATGGGCACTAATGCTTCAATCAATCAATCAAAAAATTTATAGCAATAATATATATATATTTTTTGGTTTTCGCTTCCGTAGTAGTAGTTACTTCGACAACCTTAAACACTAATTATACCTACCTAGTTAAATGGCCCACCTTGGATCGCGCCTAGCTCAAATGTCTCCATGACACCTGCGGTCACCAAGATAGCCAGCGAAATCTGCTGCACTATACGTATATAGATCCCGTTTATCTCTCAGTCGTCGACCCAAATCTATAACAATTTCCTTGGCTTCCAAACCCCAGGATCCTGCAGTCTACCACAACAGGGACAAAATCGGCTAAGGGTTGAAACCCTTGGGGCAGGGAACTTGTCACACTTCTACTTCGGGTTATCAGCATACTCCAGTGAGTTAAGTATATCACCATTATCTGTTGGGCCAAGGTCAGTACCGTGGCCCAACAGATCTGGTAATATGACTCGAATGGGACTGGAAAAACCCTTTTATGCCACCAAAGTTGACATTGTTTAATAAAGGCAATCGTTCAACTCCAATTTGGCTGAACCGGCTAGATCCACCAGGATATAGTGAAATCCAGCAGGATTGAGAATAATACCGGTTTGCAATCCCTAATTACATTGTTTACATGTCTAGAAAAAATGGCCCACTGACACTTTATTTCACGATTTTCATACGTCTATAAAAGTTTCGGTTTCGGCAAAAAAACGTGTTTCGGTCGGACACTACTTATTTACTATTAATGTAGTAATTTTTTCCGAATGCTCAGTATTATTGGCTAATAATGACTTAATAGTATACTAATATAGGTAATTACGAGGTACGGTGAAAACAATAGACTTATCG
Source organism: Epiblema foenella (assembly GCA_963556455.1). Classification (NCBI taxonomy): domain Eukaryota; kingdom Metazoa; phylum Arthropoda; class Insecta; order Lepidoptera; family Tortricidae; genus Epiblema; species Epiblema foenella. The sequence goes on from OY747102.1 coordinate 17,311,079, forward strand.
GTTACATGAAGTTTTTAAGAATTGCAGCTGATCTATTATTATCACAATAACTGTTACAAATTTCATGACCCATACTTAAAAAAAAAACAAAGTTTTACCTCCAAAATAACATGGAATATGGTTCCGAAGAAGCCCCATTTCGGTGCCGTTGCGACGCGTTTTCGCACTTGTACAGTTTGCCGCAGACTGCGGTCCTTTGCTATAGATTCGTCAGCAGTTGGCTGAAAATCATAACGCAGGAAAATTTAATATACGTCAGTAGTCTTCTTGGCGCTTGTGCTTGAACCCTGCCGTAATTCAGTAAGCCCAGACAAGCTATTACGGATTTTTAGCTCAATCGACAGCGCCGCCGGCCTTAGCCCCGCAGTGCCTGCGAAGCCTATTTCCTCCAAGGATCGAATACCCGATTCAAAGTTTAAATCCAAGAGCGTGTAGGTAAATACGAGCTATTATCAGGAGTTAGTAGGTAAATTATGTACAGGAGAGGTCAGACTGTTTAGCTGCATAAAATAATAATTTCTCCGAATTATAGGTATATTCCACAATATCTACTTAGCGATTATTTCTCCATGAGTCTTTATCATTTATTTAGGCATTATGTATTTACGACGGTACCTACTTAGTACCTCTTTCGGACTTATGACAATAAGAAGTAAAAAACCGGCCAAGTGCGTGTCGGACCACACACAATGAAGGGTTCCGTACCAACACCTACTAGTCCACATGTAAAATCACTATCCAATACATTGAATCTAAAAAAGTCGTATCTTCATAGGGAACTCACGGCACCTACGACCTTTTGTTTGGGCAAGACAGTTTTTAAGTGAAAACTCAAAATCCGTAAAACCTATATTGTTCAAACCAAAAAACGTGGAAAGTATTTATACCACCACACCACCTCAATTTTTTTCAGAATTTTAAACTGTATAGTATGGAAATTAGAGGGGGGGGGGGGACACTTTCTATGATTTTGACAGCTAATATCTCACCAATGGTTGACTTAAATGGACTAGTTTTTTAGAAACCTCCATATCATTTTTAAAGGCCTATCCATCGATACCCCACACGACTATGCGCGAAGAATTTTTTTTTTCATCCACCGGTTACATGTATGGAGTTCCCCCCCGAATTATAATATTTTTTTTGTAATTTGACATCACTTTTATCTAGCGGTTCATAGAATACACCTTCCTACCAAATTTCATAATTGTAGTGCTTATAGTCTCCGAGTAAATCGGCTGTGACATACGGACGGACGGACGGACGGACAGACAGACAGACATGACGAACCTATAAGGGTTCCGTTTTGGCTATGGTTGGCTACGGAAGCCTAATAAAAAGGTACAGAGGGCTTATTCCGAACTTCGTAACGTGCCACCCCCTTTCACTCACATAGTATATAACACGAGAGTGAAAGGGACGGCGCGATACCAAGTTCGTAGTAGCCCCTCTAAGGGTAGGAATGGCTGTAGATCGGAATGGTATTTATTTACGAACTGGTTGCGCAGTGAAGCACGGCACCGCCATAGCGATGATGGTGATCGCGGCCAGCACGGTCATGGCCCGTTTATCTATCATCTTCGGCCTGCTACTCGAACGAACCCTTTTTCTGAAAATTAGTAAACACACGCGTGAATATCTAAGTGTATTACAAAAAAAAATACACACCGACACACACGTACGAGAAACCAATATGAATTTAGGAGAGGTAATTTCCCATGTATGGTGGTAGGTATGGTTGCACTAGCGAGATAGGATGATTGCGGTCTATCTATAGACATATCACGTATTGTACCAGTCCACGAGCACATCTAGACAACGCCCCAGGTTTTATATCATATTTTACGAGCGATTGCTTAATAAATGCAGTTTTATGTGCCAATTAAAATACGAAACTTTCCTAATAATCTAATACTTTATTAGTATGTATTTAATTCCGTGCCTTGTAAGCCAACAAAAAGTAACTCATGGCAAAGTAATGCACACCAACCAGCTATGTCATTCATCCAGTAATCGATTTTTGACGAGTTGATATAGCTCCGCCAATACTTACTACAGATATATTTATGGCACAAACTGTTATCGGTACTTCATTCCTTTATCTAAGTATAGATATTTATTTGCAAGAGACAATTTTTAAAAAAACTGACTACTTATTTTATGATTTATTCAAACTTGGTCCAAAAAAGCTCTATTTTCGATATTAGTAGGTACGTTGTTTATGCACTTATATATGTGAAATTATTGACGTCTCTAACTCAGAGAGATTTTTATTTTTAACTCGTCTTTACAATAGTTGCGTCCGAAAAACTGGTTTCTTGGCCTAAAATTCCCAAAGTTTGATGCCATATATCTCGAAGTAAATATGGTGGGCTATTCCGGTAAACCTCGTTGTTTTTATAATACAATAAGCCACAAAAAACACGAGAAAACGGAGAGTTACAGGTCGAAGGTCATTGGGAGACAGGAGCCCCTTATGAAATGTACGCGTAATCGGAATTTACATGGTTATTTTCGACTACGGCGAAGTTGGTTAGCATTGTAAATACCAGCCCAGGTGTTTCACTACACATACCCTACTAGTTAACAGGTTTGGCGTTGACGAATTTCCTATATACTTAGTCAAAGTTGCGCGATTCTTATTCGCTAAATGTTATGCAAGTGAACATATTTTTTTACTTCAGAATACGAATTCTGGAACTGGTTTTAATACTTACGTGTTTAGTTGCTCCTGACCAGGAAATAGCTTACCAGACACTTCATGATCTCGACAACATTACAGGCTTCATTGCATCACCGCACCGGTAGACAGGCAGCTTAGTTACTTATCTCATAGACGCTTTTCTCCATTGTTAATACTTAGCTACTTCTTGGTTGATCGTAGTCACATAATATAACATCACGTTAGCTAATTAACACAGCGTTACCTAATTAACGGGATTGCTTATTGTTATCGATTAGCTTTACTTAATGAGGGCTCAATCAACGGCATCTAAGCATATTTAATATCTAACTGATAAGTAGGTACCTACTTATAACGACACGAGAAAGTGAAACTGTATAGGTAGTTACAATTGTGTAAGTACTTAACAGCGAAGTGTAAGTATTATTTATACTTACTACAATCTAAGGGTTAGTAAATGAAGTGTTGAATTATATTTCTTTTTAACACTGTCTAAGTCAACATGTTTGTGTATGTTTGATGCGTCGATAAAACTTGTTATCCACGGCTTATTGTCTATATTGCAAGTGAACACAGTTACCATACATAAAATTTAAACAGAGAGTCTAAAAAAGTTACCATACAGTATGTAGATAAAGTAACCTAACCTAAACCTAGATTAGTTTAGTTAGCTCCAGCTTACCTGCAAATATGGTTGATACATCGATATAAGTATTAATAGCTAACCTTCATAACCTCCGATAATTCGTACCACACCAAAGACCACACGCAATAACCAAAATGTTTGAACTTCGCATGTGACAAGATTGATAGAGCCCATAAAATTATGAAATAAACACGAAATAAAATATTGCAGAACTGACCTAATGACGGCACGGATACGACCCGCCATGAGTCGTGCCGGTTAGTCAACGTGCTCCGATCCGGTCAAGTACCGTACCGGTGACCGCAATTCATTCAGCCGCCTTTTTGTTTCCCTAATTATAGGTATACAATTACTAGGTATACCCTGTTTTTTACAACCAAATACCAGCCCTAATTCTAGGTTGTTATATAACATTTCGCATTTAGGTAAAAAAATATTGGTAGCAAATCTTGTACTATGGGTACCAGACGACGATATATATACTTATATAAATGAAATGAAATAAATGAACTTTATTCTGCAAGTAGGCCGCAAAGGCACTTTTACAAGTCAAAAACTACTAGATAAGATAGATACTTAAATATATAGAAAACATCCAAGACTCGGGAACAAATTATACGTGCTCATCCCGAAGTAAATTCAATGGCCGGGATTCGAACCCGGGACCTCCATCGTAGTAGACAGGGTCACTACCCTGTCAATCAAGGCGGTCGTCATTAAGATATGATATTAACTAGCATTGATACTAAATATTAGTAAGTATTCAGTGATGAAATGAACGGACACGGTTGACGCGTTTAAATTAAATGTGACGACACTCTTGAAGCAGCTTGAACTCAACGCGTCTTAATTGTTGCAGAAAAGCTCACTTAAGTTACTTATGTATCGTACCTAAGTAATACCTATTACCTATGGCAATTATTTCGGACCGAATCTTCGAGAAGACAGATACGGTTGCCAGTTTGTTGCACTTTTAGCACCTCCCAGGGGTCACGTGTAGGCGGTGTAGGGTAGCGGTGGGTACTCCCTACGGACGATGGTGCAAATTCGACCCCCCTTTTCAAGTGACTGGGTAACTCGACTGTTCAGTGTTGCCAGATGGTTACATTTCTTACATTTTTCGTAACTTTTGACCGGCTCGCGTAACATGTAAGTAACTTCTGCTGTAAAGGATTTTTTTGTAACTTTAGAGGATAATGAGACTGTATTTAAAAAGAAATTTAATTGTATCTAACCGGGATCAAGCGACACAATTTATAGGCCTCCATACAGAAAAGGTGACAAAATAACCTACATAGTACGACTCTGTCTGTCTGTCTCTTGCAACTTTGTATGACATTTGAGACACCGCTCATCAGCCCGGCGTAATTCTGTCGCCGAACTCGCCGAATTGTAGCTGTATATGGCGACTCGTTTCTTAGAATCGAATGTTTTGATAAGTAATTATGAAAAATATATAAAATGTAACTTTTGAATTAAAAATCTAACTTTTCAAGAAAGGAAATGTAACTTTCGTCCCAACGGCCCTGGCAACACTGCGACTGTTAGAAGTTCTTCAAGCCGCCCGAAGGCCTTTAACTTGGCTTAACAATCAACGGCAACGTACCTTCCAAAGCACGGGAGCGCTCAATTAGTAAATACTCAAAGCCATCCAAGAGTTGACCCCGGCCGATGTTGCGTAACCTAGCATACCGCACGCGGTGCGCATACCGTAAGTAGTTCTCCATTTTAAGTAAGCAATTACAAGTTTGTGCATTTTTCATATTATTGTATTGTATTATGTCATATGTGAATTCTACACATTATCTACGGTTACCATGTCGAAATGTTGTCACATCAAAATTACATGGTTCTATGTATGCTCGATATTTTTGTCGGCTGAGTGTGAATGCACATGCATGATTGATTAGGGAACATACCCAAACTACGTGACCAATTTTTTTACCCCCCTCCCCCCCTAGTTTTCACGTAGTATATTTGATAAAAAATTTTTTGCGGTAAGTTGAAAAAAATAATGGCTTTTCTTTGTATTTTCTCATACGGCCCCTAAAAATGCATACTTCGAGAGTGCAAGCGTGGTATAGCGTAGCTTTTTAATTGTAATTGTATTTAGTAAAAAATATATCAAGAAGAAATAGTACAATTAGTGATGTGGCGAAACTGGACAAGTTTTAGTGATGGGGTTAAACCGTGGCGCGTGAGTCCGCTTCAATTAGAATGTTTCTCAAAAGTATTCTACCGGCTACGTGACAAGAAACCGACCCCCCCGGTGACCAAGAGTGGTACTTTGACGACCCCCTCCCCCCCTAAACGGGTCACGTAGTTTGGGTATGTTCCCTTATCCTATAACTCAAAGTTAAAACCGAATATGAACTACTTAAGTATTTTCAAATGAAAAAAAGCTGTACTTGTGTACCCTGAGGAAACTTGATTTTTTAGAACTCCGTTTGACACTGAAAACAGAATCCTTTTTACAAGACTTGACGAAACCCACACATGGAAAAGGAACGATCTAAGCTACCGGGTAAATCCTATTCTGCATATCTATACAAAAATCAAGTCAAATGCTAACGACATCCGACACCACACATAAATCACCAAAAAGCCCTTGGCACATTTCACAATGACACACGTTCACTATTTTGCACGTTTACCTAGGAGGAGTGGGTCCGAGGAGAGTGTAGCAGTTCGGGTACCGGCGTCGCGCGCTGCGGTGCTTGCACTGCCGTGTTTACCATTACCAGCCACCTCTAGCGGGCCAAGGCCGCCACCGCGTGGTTGCGAAGTCTTCGTTATGTCAGTTTGCGTTCTACTTATGCAATGCTTATACCAATTTAATGCAGTTCGATGGGCTATTATTAACTCACTAGGTATACATAATCATTGTTAATTTACATCTTAGTTACTATGAGCCACTTCGTTTCTAAGAACAGTGATAATATGAATTCCATTCACAATATTATAAATGAGAAAGAAATTTTGCCTGTCTGTTGTTTTTCATACTGTCTAAACTGGGGATGATCATAGGCTATATAAATGAGAATTATGACATAACTAGTTAGATTTATTGCATTCCATTTCTTAGATTATTAACGACCCGTAAGGTGATATTTTAAATTATCGGCAAATCTTAATGTTGTGTATTTCATTGACATGTATTGGTAAATATTTAATTTTTATGGTAATTTTAATGTATCTACCTAATTTGTACACCTCCTCTTTAGGGAATCGACACAGAACAAATATTCGCGGGTGGCGGGTACGCCTTAGTAAATAGATTAAGTACAAATAAAATAATGTCGATTCCTTGAATTCAAAGAGCGTGAATATGATTTCGATATTTTCGATGTAGGTATACTACCTACTTTAGTGGCGCTACCGCGAACAGCAAACGAAGTTTTCCCTCTCTGTAACACTTGCAAGTTTGCACATAAGTGCGGCGGAGAGGGAAAACCTCGTTTGTGGTTCGCGGTAGCACTCCAGTATGCGCAGTAGATAATACATATATGTATATAAATCTAATACTTTATTGTTCACTGTGGATAAGATTGATGGTAAACAGGGAAAAGGTATCAACTACCCTGAGGGGCTACCGCGAACCGAAAGCGAACGAAGTTCGAATATCTCCCTCTCTGTGGAACGTATTAGCAAGTGCGACAGAGAGGGAGATATTTAATTTTCGTTCGTTTTCAGTTCGCGGTAGCCCCTCTGTGCGGGCATACAATAGTAATGAATGATTATTAAATCTACAATAGGTACATCACAATATTACTGTTAAATGATAATTAAATTTAATGATAGTGGTTATGGTTTTTATTTCCGATTTGGACAGTAGGTTCAGCGCTAGCCTTGTAAAAGTTACAAAACACGAACACAACCGGCCCGCATGTTACATTTTTAGGCATTTGATTGATTCACAAGACACTTCTTTATGTATGTTGAAAACAAAACACTTCTTTATGTACCTACGTGTAGAAAAACTGTTCAACAAACCTGTCTTTCCAAGTAGGATTCATTCACGCGGCCGCATTTTTGTTGGCACGGTAGGGCGGTTACAGACTAGCGTTTTATACGCGCGTACAAGCTCGTTTTTGAAGCGTATACGCGCAAAAATAAACGCTAGTCTGAAACCGCCCGTAGTTTATGTCTGTATCAATAAGTGGATTCAATACTGCGGTACACAGACATGTTGAAAGTAACTGGCAATTATGCGTCAGCTATATTTTGGGTTTCTTTGAGTCATTCTACTAATAGTAGAGCCAATAACGATTAATGACATAAGGCAAACCCAAGGCTTTTAGTGTATATTTACTAAGGATTCTCTAATGGATAGGAAAGCTTAGACACATATAAAATATATTTATTTTACAGATACATACCTAAACTATCTATAGGTAGATACCTAACCTAGCTAGTATGAGTATGAATATCAATGAGGAGCGAAAACTAAATTTAGTAGGCACCTACTAAACTTTTAGTAGTTTAGTAGCGTAAGGACATGCTTACTTACAAACCCGTGAATCTTATGATAAAACAGACAAGCATGGAGTGTCTCTGAGAAGTATGTGACAATTAATTAGATATGTATGTACACTATCCGATATCGATAAAGATGCATCTCGGATCGGTTTAGTAGTGTGAACACTAAGCGGTTTTCTACGCATTTCTATCGGTGTCGGATCCTACATCGACATCGGATCGGATAATGTGAACACGCACTTAAAAGGTAGGAATTTTCTGCTAGTTACTATAACTATCATCAGTTAGGGCGGGTTGCACCAAACCGCCTGGATTCGTAAGCGGTGTTCGTTAATTAAAATATGATTGTAGGTTGTAGGTATGGAAAGTTGGACAAGTTTCTATGGGATGACAGCTGCCGGCGCCATGTTTAACATTCATCAGCCTGTAATCGAAAGTTGGAGCAACCGACCCTTAGTCATCTATGCGATATGTGCGGACACAACAGTACCAACGACCATGAGGTATCGACCTCTAACGTGTTGGTGCATAATATACCTATAATGTCAAAACAATGTTGTCAGCACAGTGTTAAGTAAGGTTAACCTTTGCTGTTTTGGAATAACGAAGAGACTTGTAAGGCACTGCTTATGATTTGACAATCATGTTTCTTCATGTAATACGGACAGCCTATTGTACTATACAACGATAAATAAATTATTTATTGCATTAACCTAAGAATATAACCATTTCTTCTTAGATCATTATTATCACTAACGCGTTTGACCGCGAATTCAGCCGTGTTCCTATAAAAATCTCCCAAATGTAAGCATCTTCCTTCGGGTACGAATTTCGAGGTTGATGCACATCTAATCTAAATTAGGAAAAGAAAGTGTAGGTATTATTTTATTACATAATTATAAATATTGTAATTAAGTTTTTAGGGAAACTATACTCATTATCGGTAAAATGATCATCATTAAGAAATTAAAATACTTAAATTGGATTGTAAACTTAGCAATTAATTATTCGTCAGTCTGCACCAACGCAAATGAAAAAAAAAGAGAAATTAAAAATGCGTTAGTAACAGATTGACATAACATTGGGCAAATAAAACAAATAGGTACGTGGGTTTTATGAAATAAAAAAAACATTGAAGAACATTAAATTTTTCCATATGAACGAGATTTAAAAAATACCGATCACCGAACCGTAGTATATTATAACTACCTAAACTTAGTACTCAGATATATAGGAGCAAACAAGAATTTCACAAATGTCTGGACACGACTCTAATCTTTTTGAGTAGGTACTCTGAAGAGTACAATGTAGGTACATATAAGTATTTGATGACGGAGCGTTTCGGCATGATTGCATTCTGAAATCAGGATAAGGTGAAGAATGAAAATGAAAGTTTGTTATTTAAATTCGTTTCCATCGTTTATTCACTAACATTTAATAGGTAGACAGATTAAATTAACCGTTCCTGTTTATCTTTACGTAAAATTAAACTAGTCTGTATCAACATTAGGTACCAGTAACACAACTATTCTTAACTGTTTTCTACGATCAATTGGTCAATTCGGTTGCGACATAGGCATATTGAAAAAGAATGAGATTTAAATGTGATTGAAGAAGATTGACGCTAATTTTGAATTGAAGCGATTGCTGGGTGAAACTTCAGTGGAATAAAATGACACTATGCTCAGGCAATATCGCGCTACGATTCCTATAAATAAACCGACACACTCCAGCATACCTACGAGAAGGTAGATTCTACTAGGAAACTATATCCATATATTTGGTGACGAACAGGTGCGGGGTCTATCATCAAAATTAATTCAGTCCCGAGCTAGCGGAAGGAATGCGCGCGAAGTAATAGCAACAGTGAAGCCGCACGCCTCGTGCTCGCGGATCCTAGAAGGTTTACACAACGTGGCCAGTCATATAAAAAGGAAGACGTAATTATTTTATCTGTACAAAATAACGATAAAGATCCCTACACATTACTTGCAGAGCTCTGAAACACCTTAGAAAAATTCAAAGACAATTATGAATTTTAAATGTATGTAAAAATCTAAATTATTATAACATATAATATCACGAATTAAAATCTTTAGCTACTTAATAATTATACAAATTGTAAAGTGATTGATCTGTATAAAAATAGGTATCCATATCATAATTCTTCATCTTTTCTAAACTGGATATGTATAAACTTAAATAATGTAGGTAATTAACTATTTGAAATCCAAAAATAACTTCGTGAATATGGTGAAGTTTACAAATGAAAACACAAACAAAGTGACTGATCTGGATAACTTTTTTCGTGCATAAACTCATAGTTCCAGGTCAAGTATAATCTTTAGAAAAAGTAACACTGTGACGTCATCGACGGCGCAACGTAGGTACTCGTAATAGCGCCCTGTCAATTTTTCATCAAAATATTGGGCGACTTTGTAGTAAGCTTAACCTGTTGGAAGTAACTTTTAAGGAGTTCTGCGATGATGGGAAAGAGTTTGACATTGTCTGCCTCAGTGAATCTTTTGTAAGACGTGGTTCTGAGAACATCAATTTAAAAAAATATAAATTGCGTGGTACTGTCGCAATAAAAGCAGAGGAGGAACCTGTTTCTAATTAAATAGTATCTACAATATAAAAACTTGGATTATGTATCTAAATTAGCATTATTATTTACAATGTTGCGGAGTACAAATTATTGGTTTAGGACCCGTTGTAATAAATATATATATAGAATTCCAGAACAGACTAAGTCACACACAGGATTATATCTTCGCAAACTAGACATTCTATTAACTACATTACCTCAATTTTTAAGAATAGGAAACTTGTTATCTGTGGAGACTGGAATAGAGACTTACTGAAACAAAACTCAGTTTCCAGATCTTCTGAGTACCTACCTACATTGCAGAACTTAACTTGCATGCACATATTCTTGTACCAACGAGACTTGGGTCTTGTATTGACCAGATTGCGAGCAATATTAAAAACTTAATGTTGAAATTCATCACCTGGCTCTGTCAGATCATGATACCGCGCAATCAATAACTCTGCAAATAATAAGAAAACAAAGGGTTCATACTACTTGATTTGAGTATAAACGCGACTATAGTTCGGACTATGTCCGAAATTTAGATCCTGCTTATCTGCGCTTTCATTCTGCAATACTCTAAACTCAAAATTACACAACATGCATTCAATTGCTGTTATGATCTTTTGTGTTTATTTTACGAATTGTTAACCAATAAACCGCACAAAAAGTTTAAAAAATGGTGTAAAACGAAGCGCAGGTTTATAATAATGTCCGTCATGTTTTGCCTTTATATTTTAATTATACTAGACAAAAGTTAAATAAGCACTTAAATAAAATTAATTTCAGAAAATATAATATAATTAAAAAAAAAAAGTTTTAACAGGCCTATCGATTATTCCGGTCATTTCAAAAGTGTTTGAAATAGCAGTATATGCTAGACTAGATTGTTCGACTTTTTCACTTGCCTGTTTTGAACTTGTTAAATATGTATGTCAGTGAGAGGTTGAATAATAAAACCCCGGCTATGTCCATCTTTTTGGACATGACTAAGGCTTTTGATTTTGTCAACCATTACAAACATATGGTGTAAGAGGAAAAGTATTTGACTGGATCAAAAGCTATTTAGAGGACAGAAGACAATGTATAGAAATCAGCAAATTTTCAGAAATGAATGGGGTTTTTATTGAAGAAACATATAAATCAGAATTAAAATCCATAAGTAAAGGTGTGCCGCAGGGTAGCATTTTCGGTCCATTACTTTTCATTACTTATATTAATGATCTGCCGAATGCTAACTTATGTAAGACGATTATGTTTGCTGACGACACGACGCTTGTGTTAAAATAATGTAACTTATGAGCAAGACCAATTATGCATTAACTGTCATTATAAATTGGCTAAATATTAAAGACTTACTCATATATATTAATAAGACAAAGTACATGCAATTTCTTTCCTATAACTCTCTTGACATTCCGATTTCTTTATCTTTTAACAATGAAAAGGTTGAAAAAGTAGATTCCTATAAATTTCTTGACATTGTAATCGATAAACACTTGAATTGGAAGGAGCATATAGAACAAGTATGCAATAAATTAAATCGTTTCGTTTTTGCTCTAAACCGATTACGAACTGCTGTGTCGGAGGAAGCTGCTCTCACTGCCTATCACCGCTTCGAGTCGTCTAGACTCATATATGGTTTAATACTAAGGGCAATTCAGTACAGGTGAACCGAGTTTTTAGAATTAAAAAAAAAGAGGCATATGCAATGCGTGGACAGGTGACAGCTGTGTTCCACTGCTTAAAAAATTGGGAATTCTGCCTCTGCCAAGTTTGTACGTTAGGGAAGTATCTGTTTTCGTAGTCTCATCTGTTCTACTTTAAAAAAAGGTGAGGAGACTATGTTAAGACAGATGAGACTCAAAGGAAAAAACCTTCTGTACAAACCGAGCAGCAAAGCCATTTATGAACGCAATGTTTCAAATATATGCATTGAAATTTCTAATCATTTACCCGAGGACATCCGATCTCTTCAGGGAAAAGCCTTTAAAGTCAAACGAGGAGAAGGTTATTGGAGAAGTGTTTCTATAAAGTCTGACTTCTTCTAGGCAAATATTAAATAAATATGTAATATAGTGACCATTCTAGACGTAGATACTTATATGTATTGTAATTAAATAAAATTATTATTAATGTAATGCAATGTCTAATATTTGCCAAATTTAAGCAAATTATTAGAGTTGTACTTAAGGCGCGTAATAGAGTGAAATACCACATTTTGGTCGCGTTCAAAGGCCTAAAACTCAAAACTGGCCCGAAATATAGGTCTCGAAAAAATATACTTGAAGAATTGATATGTCCTCTTCAATCTGAGCTGCGGAAATTGCAATGATTCAAAGAATTTATTTGCTCTGAATACATGTTAATACATAAGGTGTTGAAAATAAATATGTCCAGTGCATTCAGCCTGCATGCAGGCGTGCAAACATTATTTAGGAGCGACATAATTAATCAATAATTTAATATATCTACACAATTTGCAAAATTTATGAAACAATGTCAAAGTAGTCAAAATTATAATAATGATATCAAATAATAATAATAATAATTCATGAATTACAATGTCAATTAGGGTCCAAATATTTTCTTACACTATAAAAGTATTTGTCCAGAAGCCAGCCAGTCATTTTGTTCTTAAAACTATTGCCTTGTAGTAATTTCATGTCATCCGGCAGTTTATTATATATTACGATGCACATGTTAAATATGTTCTTCGCATAGATCATTTTGCGAGCTCGTGGCTTGTATAGCAAGTTCATGATTTTCTGTCGAGTCAGTCTGTGCATCACTTCTCCTCGCTTATTGAATAAAGATCGATGGGTATTCACAAATATACATACATCTCTTATCTTGCTAACAACATTATTTGTTTCAACAAATCTACTGATTTCTGTACATTGCATTCTGTCGGTCAAATAGCTTTTTATCCACTCAAGCGCTCTGCCTCGGATACCGTAATGTTCAAGCTTACTCAAAAGCTTAAAGTGATTGATATAATCAAACGCTTTTGTCATATCTAAGAAAAGCGACGCGATTGGCACATTATTATTGATGTTCTCCGTGATGAACTTTACGAACTCAAAACAAGCATGTGTTGTTGATTTCTTTTCACGAAAACCAAACTGGTCGGGGCAGAGTATGTCAAATTTCTTTAAAAAACTATTCAGCCGACTATAGAACGCCTTTTCGAATATTTTTGATAAAATAGGTATTAATGCGATGGGTCTGTAATTTCCTGGGTCCTGCCTTTCGCCCTTTTTAAATAGAGGCTTAATTACGGTCAATTTTAATTCTTTTGGAAATATACCCTCGACAAATGACAAGTTTATAACACGCAACACGCCTAGATTGTCCTAACAAAAAAAAATTATCAAATAGGGCATTTTTCAACCTTTTAAATCGCTACTGCTCACTATCTAGACATGTTTTTTACACGGGATATTCAGGAAATAAAACTTAATTCAGTTTTTCACAATCTGAGCTGCGGATATTGTAAAATAATCATTACTTTTGTCAAAACCCTGGAATAACTACCACACCGTCATAAAAGTTGGGGCGGATACATGCGCGGGCGACGGGCGGCAGTCTGTCACCGGCTCTTTGACGGGAAGGCGCGACGCTAAAATATAAGAGTTCGATTCTGAGACAATATACCTACTTAACTATTTTATATATTTAATTACTACAAACATTCCTATGTATTTAGAAAATAATAATATAAAAAATACATACACACATACAAAAAACCAGCTGCAACTGTTACAGCGGGGGGGCGCGGGTAGTGCGGCGGAAAAGGCTACGCCACGCCCCAGTGCGCAAGGTCGTTCGCGATAATATTTGCACGCCTGTGGATGGGATGAATACAAGAGACAAATAATTATGTAACATCTAGTGAAAAACTGTATTCGTAGCAAATAAATAAATTTGAATTTGGATGGATTTGATTGGCGGCCCGATTTATCGTCTTGCCGGATCATTGAAGTTTCCACATTTGGATCATTCATTCAATTCGAATTCTCATGTCAAGGAACAAGTGAGGTCAGAAACATTGACGTGCCGATGCTGCAGCAGCCAGCAATCAAAATTGAATCGATAAGCTGTATACATTGACAATTTAAATTAAACGTTGCTGGGCCTCTTAAGGCCGCCTACGCTTCCGGCCTTGCGATGGGTAAACGGCTTGGGGTGGGATGGGACATCAACTTATTGATATCTCACTCCAACGCACTGCTAGGTGCTACGATGATGATTATATATTACATCTTAACCCTTTTTCAAGCATAAGCGTTGTATCGACCACATACTTCCTGTCAAAGAAGAGTCTTAATTTGTAAGAGTAAGATTGAGATTCGAATGCCTTTCTCAACTGCCTGCATGAAAAAGGGTTCAACGGCCTGCAGGCAGGTCGGATGCCTGAATCACTAGCCGCACGCCAGTGATTTCAACGATGCCTTGGTAATTTTCTTTACTTAACAGGTCATAAAATTCCCATTTTAAAAACCTAAAAAAAAACTAACCAATGATATATACTTCTTGGGATTATTATGTGTCAATACTTAGTCGTTGCAATTTCCATTTTAATCATAACAATTATTATACTTAAATGTAACTAATATATAACATGTCATTTACCTTTGGTAAGTACAATCGGGAAATACACATTAACTTGAATATCATTGATCATACATAGTAAGTAACGCGAACTACCGAATTGATTGCGTTTGCTTTTTAATTATTGGTTATCTTATTCTTTCTGGCACTTTCATATTCTATTTAATAGTTTGTTTGTTAGTTACTTAGCTCGATGCGATCTGGGATTCACTGAACTTCTTCGTCCGATATAATTCAAAAAGTTTTCAGTGGTGAGTTGGTGACTTTTACTGACAATTAAATGCATCAACTCCTGAAAACACTCCACATCAACTAGTTTTGTTGTTGTCAGAATAACAATAACAATTCTGGTCTGGACACTTATTGATTAAATAAAAATGACAAATTAGAAAAAAGAGACATAGAATCTTAACTGTGTTTATCTACACCCATACAGTAAATCCTCTTTTATGTGCTCAAAAGGTGTAGGTAAGGACCAACTTCACAATATCGCGCCGGTCCGGGGCGGAGATGGCCATAACAGCATCGAAAACGGTATCGTTATTTATGGCCATCTCCGCCCATTACGATACAGGCTCGTGCTCAAAAAGACTTCAACGAGCTCACGAACTCGAACTCCTGCACTTTCAACGCAATGGTGCACAACACATGAAAGAGGATTTAATGTATGGATGTAGATAAAGTAGTGTATACAACTGTACATAACTGGGCCTTAAAACACTCGTGTGATCCTATTATGAAACTCGCTGACGCTCGTTTCATAAAACTACACTCTTGTTTTAAGACCCCTCATTATGTATCAGTTGCATAAACTACTATAACCTTATGCTCACTTTACAGCATGACGTATAATTACTTACCTTGACCCGTGTCAATAAGGCCATATATGGTATCGTATGCAAAAACGGTTTAAGAAATGTTTTAAAAGAATGAAAAAACAATGTTAGGAGAGAAAGACTGCGGAAAGACTAGGGTCTGGTACAAATAACCTCTCGAATCATCCAAGACTTCATGTTATATCGATAACTACAACTGCGAACTTGCGTCGCAATTGCATAGCAATTTCCAAGTGTAGTTTAGTATTTTCTTTTAGTCGATTTACGGCTCATTTACAGTCGAGGCGCCATGGTTCTGATGGCGCAACTCCAAATTTTACCATCGTCTCAATGAAAACAAGTGCTTAAGGGTTGGTGATCCCTTAAGTCCGATTAGTATGCGATAGCGGAACAGAACAAAGAACTAAATCCTAATACATATTCCCTTAACAACTGTGTATTATACACGAGATCAAACGTACAATCGACGGTATCGTATACACCGAGTCAAACGACTTTACGACGTAACCAGCTCCATCTTCCTGTACTTCTTCCTGAGTGTTGAGACGGGGTCCTTGAAGAGGATAGGGTCGAGGCGTAGTACAGAGCGCATGAGTGGCATGTAGCCCCAGGCAGCGGCGAACGTGTTCAGACAAGACTGTCGCTGCACGAAATGCTCGGGGTCGCTCCACGACGACCTGTGCGGAACACATGCTCCCGTATTCATAAAACTTAACACACCTCTGCTAACTACAATGCGCACAAACATAAATGTCAAAGTAATGGATAAAGACAAACGGATTTTAGCGGATATATTACTAAAGTAGGTTTGATGGACGCTCATGAATTAGGGGGTTAGCCTTAAAACGGGTATTAAACTGTCCTGAATTCAGAATCCTAAATGAGTTAGGAAGCAGATTCAGGAATGTAATCACATTCAGGAAGTAAGTATCCTAATTAGGACGTCAGGATGGTTTTGCTACTTTATATATTATTGAGTCGGTATATTAAGATGAAACAATCGGTGTCCTATTCCCACATTGTCTTGTTAATGGTGCATCGAGTTTGTAATAGGTTAGTGTGATGAGGTAGGAGCGGTCGCTTAGGTACCTACCTGTACCGATGGTGCTGCTTGTAGCGGCGGCGCTGCGCGAGCTTGAGCGGCGGGCGGCGCGTGAGGTGCGCCACGAGGCAGTTGAGCAGGATGTCCTCGCAGTTGTGCGCGCGGCGTACTGCCTGGCGTAGTGCCGGCGCGGCTGCGCTGTAGGCCGCGAGCCACGCGCGGTGCACTAGTGCCGCGCCAGGCAGTACCAGCGAGTACGCGCCGCCCCATTTGCTGCTGTAGCCCCATGCGTTCTGCACACAACACACACAACTTGGTATCACAGCCTTTTTTAAACCTGACTGTAAATAAGGCTTTTCCCACACACGTAACGTTTGCCATAATCATAATTTGCCCTAAATCGTTATTTTTTCAGAAACAGTAAATGTTTCAGGATTGTTATAAATAATATAAAACAAACCTAACTTAATCTACAGTAGGCCTCTACACAACCTTTACTTAAATTATCCTGAAGAGATCGGTGAACCGGGGACTACATTTGGTGTCAGCTACAAGACAGCAATGAATAAGGCGTTAGTTTAAAAAAATAAAATTTAACCTTATTGAGATCTATAAATGGGACCTTTCGTTGGGAATATTACGTTATAAAATAACTTACAGTACCTACTTTTATCTCAAGAGCGCGGGTTAGGCATAGTTGATGTAGTCGTGACACATACGAACACATAGACAACGTGAACTCATAGCTCCTACGCTGAAGCACACATAGACAATGTGCAATGTCTATCTCAACACAGAACCATGGCTAACCTCTGTTCGTGAGATAAAAGTGAGTAAAGTATACCTTCGCTTCGTCCCAGAAGTGCGTCCGCGCGGGATATCCCACAATGCGCTCGGGGAAATGCCGCCACACTCGGAACGCGAAGTCGAGCTCCTCGGCGAGCAGCGGCGCGTCGCCGTCCAGCGAGAACACCGCCGCCGTCGGCACCGCCCACAGCGGCTGCCACCGCGCAGACACTCCCTCCCTGACATGACATATAACCACCACCTTAGTTTGCTCCTCATCATTGCTACGAGGGGTATTCAATAGGTAATGAGAATGATAATGATGAAGGTATTTTTTAATAAAAATCTATTTTATTTTTCATTACAGGCATCTTTCAGGAGTATACTTACAATATCGTTTATCTAAATAAAAAAATATTTTCTAAAAAATCTTTACCCTGAACTGATTTGATTATCTTTTTAAAAAATGTTATACTGCGGTGATCACTGCGTCATCATGATTAAATTTCTATCTTGGAGGGAGGTCTGGTGAACATGGAGGATGCTTCATCATTGATTTGAGCGAGCACCTTTAATGGCACCCATCGCAACCTTAGACTTATCCACTGAAACGTTACCTTGGTGAAACTGAACACCTTTGAAAATTTGCCTCGACGTTCGTCGCGTGTAAAGTCACGCATTTTTATATTGGTTCTGTGTATAAAATCCCTGTAGTAGTGGCTCCATGATCAAGGTATTAGATCATTACCACTCCATGGTTATCCCGGAAAAGAGAGTCCTACCTTACCGGAGGATGGAATTCCCTTACAATTCTCAGGACTCTCCGATGATATGATGGCCACTTACAAGTCATGAACTGTTGTTTAATTTCTGGATCGTAATGGAGAAGTCACATTTCGTCCATATTAGTTATGAGTCGAGGCAAAAATGTGTCAGAATCTTGTTGTAACAATTCCAAACAGTTGAGTGAAATCCGCATTTTATAGTATTCTTGCGCATCCGTAAGCATTCTGGGCACCTAGCGCGTTTATACTTTTTCACTTCTCATGCTCGAAAAGTGTGTCATATTAGACTCGTCAAGCGGGGCTAAAGTAGTACATTTAGCCCCTAGGGAAAATATGAATACAAATTTATGATTCACAAAACATTTCATTTGACCAATCAAAATACTTCACCATATTCAATCCACCAATCACAAACACTAATTTAACTATTTAAAAAAACGATATTGGATATCAACCAACCAGAATACAGCTTCACTAAAATCGACCAATCAGGGAACAGAATTCATTTCTCTAAACATTAAGTTTCACGTAGTCCAAATTCACAATAATTAAAAAAATATTATATCGTTTGAGCGCTCTGAAACGGTCAATGGAAGGTCAGTGTCGTTCATTCGCGGCGTCTTTAATTCGTGCCGGCGCCAGCCGCTAATAATTAAAAAAAAAATTAACAATCTTTTCGCCGTGGATTGCATCCAAAGAGAATATTGCATCGTTGTTGTCTTATTCATTCAAGATTATTACTCATTGTGTGTCGATAAGCTTTGTTTATCAAAATGACATCAAGTGAAGATGATTTACAACTTACGCCTAATGCAAGAATGGACCAGAGCGGAAGAACTTCTTGAAAATATTTTGCCGGCGAAATCCCGTGCAAGCTATTTAAAGGCATACCAAAATTTTATGGATTGGAAAAATGAAAAGCAAGTTCATTCTAACACTGAAAACATATTTCTTAATTATTTTGATTAGCTTTCTAAGAAATATAAGTCCTCAACACTGTGCAGTATATGGTCAATGCAATTGAAGCACCAAGTTAACTTGAAAAGTTACACTAATTTAACAGCTTTGTTGAACCAACAATCTGATGGATTTAAGAGCGCGTTCACCAAAAGCGCTTGCTCAAATTCGGCATTTAGACAGCGATCGCGCGGCAAAGTGCGCTTGTGTGAGTAGACACTCTTCTACTTGACCCTACAAACACACTCACGCCTAGAGCCAAGCGCGCCATCCTCTTCTAACATTCTAACATTAATATAGGTACAAAAGGGTTAGCGTGCACGGTAGGGTTGGAGTAGCGGTGGCGCACAAGAGTGAACGCGTTTGATACTTATGTCAATGAACACCAAACCAACAACATATTTTATTTACTTCGCTTAAGTGAGGCACTTATTATCTTATTTTAGTGCTCATATTTTCTTTCAATACTTTAATAGATAGTTTCTTCATTGTAATAATAATAAAAAGGTGGTTTTTGATAATAGACAGTAGCAAGGGGGTTTTCTGAGAGGTAATTACAGCCAATCAATACGATGCTTGACAATACTTTGAACAGAGTCTTACCTACATTGTTAATAATTGTTTTACTAGATTTTTCCGAGACCAATTAAAGCCCAAAAGTATAATTTAAAATTTAATTATTCACGAACTGTATATATAATTATCCCTTGCATTTCATTAAAGTGTCAAAAGGGCCTCTACGTGTTGGCTATGTGGTACTCGTTTGGTACTTCAGTGCCTCGGTACTTCGGCTCCGCGCACGCCTCCCAAAGGTCCGGGATACCATTGTCCCGTGAACGGGAAAGACATACAAATAATAATAATGAAAAGGAAGGTGGTTTATGATAATAGGCAGTAAGTAGCAAGGGGTTTTCTAGCAGTTGATTACAGCCAATTAACGCGCTGCTTGACAATACTTTGGACAGGTTCTTACATTGTTAATATTTCTTTTATTAGATTTTTCAGAGACCAATTAAAGCCCAAAAGTATAATTTAAAATTTAATTATTGACGAATTCTACGAAAACGCTTTCCACCATGATGGTAAAATTAAATTATTCACGAATTCACCGAAAACGCTTTCCACCATGATGGCAAAATTTAATTATTCACGAATTTAGCGAAAACGCTTTCCAACATGATGGTCTAGCTAGACCGTGACGTCACGCGGGGTGTAAGCAAACCGGGCAGAAATCGGAGACAATCATCATCATCATCCTAGCGTTATCCCGGTACAGTTGCATCCCGAAGCATGCCCGGGGTCAGCTACCTAATCCCAAGATTTGGCGTAGGCACTAGTTTTTAAGAAAGTGACTGCCAACTGACCTTCCAACTCGAGGGCAAACCAGACCTTATTGGAATTGAGCTTGTCAAGTGAGTGGGCAACTTGATTGTTAGAAGTTCTCAAGCCGCCCGAAGGCCTCCAACTTGGCTTAAAGACTGCTATCATAGACAGCAGCCGGGATCAACGGCTTAACGTGCCTTCCAAAGCACGGGAGCGCTCAGTTAATAACCACTCAAAGGTCACCCATGCAATAACTGACCTAGGCCGACGTTGCTTAACCTCGCATACCGCACGCGGTACGCGGGCGCCGCTGGGCCACGAGCGCTGCAGAAATGGGAGACAATGTTATACCTATAATAGAACAGTCGTATAGGTGGTGTATTCTGACATGTGAAAGACGTTGATTTACTTACAACTTGTATGACAAATGACAACACGGCATTCGCGATCATGGCGGGTAGCGTGTTTGTTGTTTGAAAATTAATAATTTTAGGGTTCCGTACCAAAATGGTAAAAAAGGGACCCTTATGGTTTCACTTTGTCTGTCTGTCTGTCTATCTGTCTCTCTGTCCGTCTCTCTGTCCGTCACGTCACTAAATATCTCAAGAACTACATATGCTATCGATTTGAAATTTGGAATAGTTATAAAGAAGGCTTACCTTCATACATAGAATATACTTTTTTTTTCTCTGAAAAATTACAGATATTGATTGGTGATTCAAAATTTGAAAGTCTAAATATGTCAAGTGGGGTGTCATGAAAGGGCTTGGTTTGCACATTCTGAAACATAAATGTAAAAAAACACCGTCCCCCCCCCGCTTATCTCCAAAGTTTACCAAGGAAAAAATATAAAATTATTAAATAACATTGTTTTACAGAAAAAAATATAAATGTAGCTCTATCTAGTTTTTTTTTATCGTCAAAAAACATTTCTATACTAAGTTTGTAATTCAATCACCTTCGCATTTATTTATTTTTTATAAATTCCTACGAGATTATCCTGAAAGTACCTTCTTTCAAATAAAGAAAAAAAAAACGGTTTACGTGATAAAGAATTATCCTTGAAAACCTACCATAAATACAAAGTTATTCAGTCGCTCAAATTTGTAACAAAAGTCGCCTATAGATGGCGCTCCCGTGGCGTCCAATTTCAACACCATGTTGTTAAGATTTTCCTAATTTAATAGGGTTGGAACCGATACACATCTGTATACGAAACCCACGGTTGGCGAGTCCGACTCGCACGTGACCGGTTTTTAAATCCATCTTCTACTTCGAGATTTAAATGTGTGTATGTATTTGTAAGGCTACAATATACTAAGGGAAATAAAGATTTAGACTGAAATGTGTTTAAAATCCGAATAGCACAATAAATCTCTCTAATACATATTAATTATTTACGCCAATTTTACATTTAAATAAGTTGGGTGTAACTTAACTTACCTTGCCTCTTTTAGCCTTGAAGTATATTTTTTCTTCCTAACACAAGTATAAACCGACTGTTTGCGACTCATGCTAAAATCAACATGAAATAAGTAATTGGTAGTTTGCTGAAAATACATTATGATTCAGTCTATAAGAAAACTACTTAAATTTAAAAACCATACTTAGCTACGATCAAATGTGGTTGATCGTGGTATAATCACATTCAGAGCGTTCGCGCTACAAAAATGGCGGTTGGGACGAAATTGACACAGGTCCTGCCTTGACAAGCGCTCGCGCCGTACTGAGGATTCTTCCCGCGCGCAAACAAATATATACAACTTTTGAATCTTTTTTGACAGTATAATTTTTAGACTTATTATATATTTTTTTACTGAAATATATTTCCAAATACATGAGTTTTAATGTGTAATATAAATAATTGTAATAATCTTTCAATAATACTGAGAAAAACCGTGTGTTTTGAACGTAATTTTGTTGAGAAATTAGCGTAAGAAATATTTTTGTGTAAGACTATTTATAGAAAATAATACAAAATTGAGGCCACAGCGTAAATTAACAACATATTACGGCTGTAACACAATTTTTTAACAATTAGGTTACCTAATAATATCATCATTCAAAACGTGATCAAACTTATACCTCCGCGCCCTTTTCAGAAATCGACTGTCGGTAATCGGGTAAATAAAACTAAAATATTGAGTTAAACTAAAATTTGAAGCCGCTGCGTAAAATATAAAGAATTGACCTCTCTAAATCCATTATTTGAATTTTGCTAAACCTTTCCGTTTCTCAGTAATATTGCGTCAAAAATCCAGTTTTGTTGTTTTTTCTCACACAAAATATGAATGGACTCTTAAGTCAAAAAATCTAAAATATTTACAGCTCAACAAATAGAGGATTTTCTGAATAACGCTCCTAACCAAAAATACTTGGCAACTAAGGTATGTTAGAATTTCTTGTAATTTTATATGTAAAAAACAAATAGATAATGCCCCTTTTGTATGTAGTTGTGAGCTGTTCTAATAGGCATTTGTTTTGTTTTGTGTTCCTAAATATGTAATGTCTACTTTTTGGATAGGCCACAACTATATACAAGAGGGCTCACTTATGAATTTTACTTATATTATTATTTTAGTATATACATATATTTATTAATAGGTATATAATATAAAAAGGTTGATTTTTGACACAATGTCGCCAGTAAAACTTAACTTAATAATGATATAAAATGTCCATTCTTTACAGGTTGCATTGATTTTTGGAATCAGCGGCGCATGCAGAGGAATGGAACTCGCGAATATAACCGTACAAGATGTCGAAACAGATACTAAATTGCAGGCTCTCAATTTGCCTTATACAAAAACAAACAAGGAACGAAAGTTTGTAATTTGTGGAGAATACCTAAATATTGTCAAAGCGTGTCAGATATTGCGTCCCAGAAATGTTACTACCAACAGATTTTTTTTAAACTATCAGAGTGGCAAATGTACTAAGCAAGTTATAGGAAAAAATAAATTTGCAAATATGCCTAAAGAAATAGCCACATACCTAAATTTACCAAACCCCAAGGAGTACACAGGTCACTGCTTTCGCAGAACATTTGCAACTCTTTTAGCAGATTCGGGCGCGAATATAACCACACTTAAAAGCCATGGGGGATGGAAGTCGGATCAGGTGGCCGAAGGTTATATAGAAGAGTCAATTGAAAATAAGCGTAACATCAATCAGCGTATTGTCGCCGGAATTAACTTACGAGCAAGCAATGACCCGCAGCCTTCGACATCAAGTGCGGAGCCTCAGCCATCAAAGTCGCGGTACACCGAACCTCAGCCATCTACGAGTACGGCACTTAATTTGGATGAGCAACTAGGAAACCCCCCAAGTCTACCACAGTTGTCTCCGACATTCACTCAGCAGACGAGTCAACAAACGATAAATTTACCAGGAAAAACTCTGTCAATAAATATAAGAATTTGTACAAATTGCACCTTTAACTTTTCTTGAAATATATTGTTTTTTATATTTTTATATTTGTTTTATTTTCTCGCTATCGAAGTGAAAAGTAGAGTGTATAACTTTGGTCTAAAAGCCATATTACCACTCGAACAATTTTAACCATCTCGTGCCCTCGTGGTAATATGGCTCATTTTAGACCCTTGTCATACAATCTACTATTCTCATACCGAAAGGGTCATATATAATATTATAGAGGCTCCCTATCAAAATCTTAACTTCTTCAGCTATAAAATGAAGACCGAGGGTTCCATATACATATGTGCACCGGTTCCAACCCTATTAAATCAGGAAAATCTCAAAAACATGTGGAAATTGGACGCCATGGGTACAGCGCCATCTATAGGCGGCTTTTGTTACAAATTTGAGCGACTGAATAACTTAGTATGTATGGTGGTTTCTGGACAAGGAGCTGGAGATGGTAAAAGAACTGAAATATCTGGGGGTGATACTAGATAGTACACCCAGATACAAGACCCACATCAAGGAGCAATCGGCAAAAGCCATTAGAACACTGTACCAATGTAAAAGGGCAGTGGGTAGGAAGTGGGGGATGAGGCCAGAGATAATCTACTGGATCTATAAGGCGGTAATTCTACCCAGGGTGCTATATGGGGCCGTGGTCTGGTGGCACAGGGGTCGTATTAAAGAATATGAAAGAGAATTAAATAAAGTACAGAGATTGGCATGCCTGATGGTGTCGGGGGCAATGAGAACAACCCCCACACGTGCAATGGAGATAATGCTAGGCATGAAGACACTGAGGATCGAAGTGGAGAAGAGAGCCACGGAGCAGTGGTACAGAATGAAGGCATGTAAGGAATGGAGAGGAAGCTGTGTGGACAGAGGCCATGAGTTGATACAGAAGGAGGCGCTATCAAAATTGGAAATGCTGATAGCCAATAATGACCTAATCAAAAGGCGGGAGATTTTTGACAAGAACTATAGAATACACATAGGAGAGAGAGACGAATGGAAGGTTGAAGTAGAGCATCCGATGACTATCTGCTTCACGGATGGATCGAGGAGAGGATATGCCAAGCTAGTAGGTGCAGGCATAGTGGTACCTAAGCTGGGGTTAGGAGAAGCCGTATCACTGGGCAGGTATGCCAGTGTACTTCTACACTGGTCACTGGTAAGAGAATGCAAAAAAGAACTCAATGAGATAAAAGAACATCTAGGCGTGACCTGGGCATGGTTGCCAGGACATCGGGGTGTAGCGGGAAACGAGAGAGCGGATGAACTGGCAAGGGAGGGGGCGGGAGCGGGATTCATGGGCCCTGAACCGGTCCTTCCCTTCTCGGCTGAGGTCACAAAGGGGGCCATAAAAAGACTAAAAGAGAAAGAGGCGGAGAGAGAGTGGCAAGTAGTGCCTGGATGCAGACAGGCAAAGATGGTGCTAGGAGGGATCGACCGTAGGAGAACCAGGTACCTGCTGAAACTGGGTAAGAGCAATCTAATATCAATCTGAAACTATTGACGCGGAACATTACTGGTCACAAATATCTTAATAGACACCTAAAAATAATAGGGATCAGTAATGACGCTTCCTGCCCACATTGTGGGGATGAGGAAACCAGCAAGCATGTCGTAGCGGAATGTATTATGTACGCAGCAATGCGGTTTAATATATTCGGTAGCGATATGCTAGAGGAGAGCGAATTGAGGGATGTCAACCTTAAAGATGTCCTTCTCTTCTGCAGGAAAATAGGAAGAATGGAAGAAGATTGTGTGGGAATGCCGCCGGGACAGTAACCTTAAGCTCCGACTTCAAGAGAATTAGCTGAATGATCCTGACCTACGATCGACAGCCCGCCTGCTTCCGGCCAGGCGTCCCTACAGTACATCTACATCTACACCTATGGTGGTTTTTCAAGGATAATTCTTTATCACGTAAACAGTTTTCAATTAACATTTTTCCTCATAAAAAAAAACTCAACGTAAAAAGAAAATGTTTCAGAATGTGCAACCGAAGCCCTTTCATATGACACCCCACTCGACATATTATAACTAGACTTTAAAATTTTGAACCACCTATTATAATAAATAAATATTTTTTATTATCTGTGAAAAATGACAGCATTTTTCACAGATAATAAAAAAATATTTAAAAATTTCATGTTCTATATACGTAGGTAAGCCTTCTTTATAACTTCCAAATTTCAAATCGATAGCATAAGTAGTTCTTGAGATATTTAGCGATGTGACAGACAGACAGACAGATAAAGTGAAACCATAGGGGTTCCTTTTTTACCATTTTGTAATGTCGCATGTGATGCGACTTGGTAGCAAGGTGAGCCCATCAGCCAGGCTAGACCTACATGTGACGATGCCGTTGACCGTTATTCTTTGCTTGCAAGGCTACTTTGATAGAAAAAAAACCACCTCGGGCGATGGTGTGCGTCCTTCATGTTCGAATGTAGCATTAACTAACCTGAACCTGACTAGATAAATTCAGACACAGTAAAAAACTTATTGATTAATATGAAGCTACGGTAGACAAGTGGTTTAAGCATGCGGCTGTTAAGCGGCGGTTGTTAGTTCGAATCCCGGCTCGTACCAATGAGTTTTTCGTTTGATATTTAACGTTTTTAACCGTTTCGATGAAGAAAAAATCGTGAGGAACCCCACGCTGCCCGTTCCCTCTCATTTACGAGAGGAGGCCTGTGCCCAACGCTGGGGCGTAAGTATATGATAGGATTAATTACCCGGGGTAATGCGTGGTGGCGTCTATGACGAGCACGGGGAGCGGGTCGCGGGGGTCGCCCGGGACGCGCGCCAGCGACTTCAGCGAAGGCGCCGCGCGGTCGCTGTCCCACACCATCACCACCTGCGTACACGACTAGTAAGTGCCTCTAGTAATAAGTTTTTTTCCAAACAGAACACTAACGAACGCGTTTGCCTTTAGCCTCAATTTACATGGCAACGTGAGTAGCGCCTCTGGTGGTCTTTGATGGTAGCTATTTTGCCATACAAATTGAGATTAAACACAAACTTTGTTTTGTTTCGAAAAAACTTATACTAGAGGTATAGGGTAACACTTCATATGCCAAGAAGTCCTCTAGGGAGTTGTCTGCTCGTAGACGCGGAGTCAATAACATGCGTTTTCCCGTCTGTAGAGGAAACTCCAAAAGCTTGGAAAGTGAAAGTGTTAATACGGCATTCATACTTCTATGAATGCAGGCTCTCTGATACGCTCGGACGCCTAATGCTGTATGAACCGTCTTGTCGTGACACGACACGTAAATAAGGCTTAAAACAGAAACAGCATTTCCCTTAACGTGCTATTTGTCGTCTCCTGTACTTGGAAAAATGAAGATCGTATCTCAATATTTTATTTTTATTTAAAGTTATTATAAATCATACAGATTCAAACAAATTATTAGGATAAAATTCCAAGCCCTCTTTTCTATCTCACCCTTATTAGGCATAAAGTATGCTTAAATTTCTTTCTTTGCACTTGTAATATGTATAATAATAAATTACTTAGATAGGTTGTTATGTTATAACGGTACCTATAACTTATCTTATTATGCAGTTAAAGTTAATATAGGAAACTTTACGCCTAATTAGAGTGCATTTTGTATGTATTATTTTGTACATTGTTGACTTTCATCATTTCATCGTTCCTAAATATATTTAAAAAAATTGTAAACACATGTACAGTCAGCGTCATATAGTATGTAGCATAAATACTCCTATATGACACTGACTGTACTGAAAAATAAGTGAGGCAATAGGATTTCTTGAAAGACGGCGTATAAAATGAATACCGACCTTCTCCGCGTGGTCACTGCTCGCGATGCTGGCCAGCAGGCGATGCAGCGCGGGCGACGTGGCCTGCACGTAGAGCAGCGCCGTGAACGTCGCGCCCGGCGTGCGCGGCGGCGCGGCGCGCGGGACCGCCGGCGCCTGCACCGAAACATGAACGGACTCGTATAGTGCGGCTCATCCACGACCACGCGCTCCTACACAGCGAAACTCATACTAATTTATACGCCCATACACATAAACAAAAACACATACGTATAGTGCGTGTCATCCACGACGACGCGTCCCCCCACAGCGAATCTCATACTATATGCACATAAATGCGCAATTGTGCGGATTGCGCTATGGAGAGCACGCCTTATTCGTGGATGGCACGCACTGTATTTTTCTTTCTATAGTCTAACAATAAAAATTGCTTGCATAGGTAAAGCACAACGTGTCCTGCCAGCTGTTCCCCACCACGAGCGTACACACGTGTGTACCTGCAGCGGTGCGGGCGGCATCGGAGCGCCTCGCGGCGCGGGCGGGGCGGGCGCGCCGCGCGGGAGCTGCGCGCGCGAGTCCCCGTACGTGGCTGGCGTGCCCAACGCGCCCGGCCAGCTGTTCCAAACGAGAGCTTCGCGCTGTCGCGATGAGTGGTGCATCATCACCCTCTCCAGTATTATCTGAAGGATAACAGCTTAGATATTGGAACAGAAGAGTTGTGCCGTCAGTAGCGGCGTAAGATAGATGGTACCCTGGACGGTTTTGTATTGAACATCCCTGCTTAACACTCTCAACGCCATAGTTAGTTACAATAAAAAACACAATATACAAACAAAATGGTAATATATCTATACAGTAGGATTAATAAGTTATTCAAACAATTGTCAAATATCAATTAAAATTTAAATTACGGCTTCTTGGTATAACCATAAATACTGACTGACATTGTTCTAATTTTAAATAATTAATTTATTATTATTGCATGTATGAATTAATTTTAATTTAAAAGTAATTCATACATGCAATAATATCAATCGAACAATTTTCCTATAAATTCATTCAGACTGTAAAAAGGCCTTTGATTTAAATAATTTTTGAGTTTTCTCGTAAAGTCATTAAGTCGATCCGAATCCTTTATATCATTTGGAAGATGGTTGTATATTTTAATAAATATATAGTTAATACTCTTTTTAAAATGGATGAAATTCGACTTTGGTAGTGCCAGATCGTGGTTTCGCCTTAACGCATAATTCTGGGCTATGTTATGTTAACCAGCTTACACGAGCTTCTGTTTTCATGTACCTACATACCTGAATACTTATATCAAAGTTTTCGCAGATCTAGGTACTTTATGGCGCAAACGCGCGAATCATTGCAATGGGGTGTTGACACGGGTAAACCCCATATAAAAAATAATCATAAAAAATAAAAACCGACTCCAAAAAAGTAAAAAATAATTGCCTTACGCTTCTTAGTGAACAATGTAGGTATTGTAATTTTTGTAGTTAATGCCATCCAAAGAAATTGCCTAAAGTCACAGACATCCGAGTAAAGCAGACCGGCAGTATTAAGACAAACGATTTTTCATATAACTGTTGTTGAGTGAGAATGAGTTAGAGTGGGACAGATAATACGATCTTTTCGGCCGTCACCGAACAACCCCCTTTTGAAAACACACCAAATTAGGGCTCCCGATATCCGTGTTACACGCCGACTCAGAATATACTATATTATAATCTTGAGTGCAGTTTATTATTGTTTTGGTATATAAACATAACAGATTTTGTTTTTAATTAAGTGAAAACTTCAATATGCCTAGTATTAAAATAAAATTAACTTGCCATTTTCTTATCCTGTAGTTAATTAAATATAGATGTCGATATTTTGTAGAGAATTAGCTTTCCCTGCGCTAACTCTCGCCACGAAGTCATCAAAAGCGGGGACAGTGACAGATAAGACGTGTCAGATAGCATGGTAACTATCTCCTTCTTACTTATCGACAAGTACGTTAGGTGAGAATAAATCGGAAGTATATAAAACGTTGAACTTAATAGCGCTCATCTGTTTCATCTGATATCTGTGCCTAAAGTTGACGAAATGGCACCGACTACTGGTCGGTGTGGGTTGCTCGTAAACCACAATTTTCTTC
This sequence comes from Epiblema foenella, assembly GCA_963556455.1. NCBI lineage: Eukaryota > Metazoa > Arthropoda > Insecta > Lepidoptera > Tortricidae > Epiblema > Epiblema foenella. The sequence goes on from OY747102.1 coordinate 17,341,184, forward strand.
AGTGGCTTGCTCTATTGGAATTTTTGTTGGCGGCCGGCGACCCATGAGGCGCCTAAACATGTATAGCCCACGCGAGTCCTCCCTATTCCCGAGAGTCTTACAAAGCGAGAACGGCGAGGCTACGCGAGGCCAAAGGCCGAGCTCTCCATTGGGCTGAAGGCCCGAAGCGCCCCATCAGAACGCGCTCTCTACCCAAGCCAGAGGGCAGAAGGCCCAAAGAGACAACCTCTTTCACAAGCAAGACATGAGTGCAACGCCTGATTCTAAATATTTCTCCCGCTTTCCGCTTCCCATAGCAGATTTTTTTTAATATCGTTATCGATAAAAAAAGGAAAATTCTGCGGCGTAATTCGAATTACGGCATCACTAAAAAAAAAGGAATTTCTTTGCAACGTGAGTAGTTTACTGATACTTAGCACTTATACTTACTTCGATTGTTGTAAAGACAATCTTTTCTATAGATGAAAAATACTGCTCCCACAAGAGCTGAGTCTGCTGCCTCAGGGCAAGAATGCGCTCGGGCGACACTGAGCGCACCAACTCTGGGACCTACAAAGACAACATAACAATTCATTATCATTACATAACATTGTGTAAGAAAGAAGTGAGTAAAAGCTCTCAGCTGTACTCAAGTTTACCTGTAAAAGAAGGCGTTCATCGGCCCAGATGACGGCGCGGCGCCAGTCAATTCGCTCGTCGAACGGCAGTCGCCAGCCATTGCTCAGTAGCACGGGGACGCAGCCCGCCGCCAGTGACTCCAGGAAACGGTACGAGCCGAGACGTCGACCGCGCGCTACCAGGCAGAACGTCGAGTTCGCCAACAACTGCTCGTAATCAAATCTGGAAACATAGCTCATATGAAGGCTGCGTGTATCCGAAAACATTTTCACGATAATATGGCAACTGTATGTCCTGTCTTGCTCTTCCTCGTATGTGAGACTAGACAAGTAAAGACAACAGGTTCTCAGAGTTCATTTCTATGCTATATTGCCAACACCATTTGCTAGACCAAGGACCTGTAGCATAATGAATTGTAACTCATGTTACAAGCGGAGGTCTCTTTTCAACCCCTTTCATTCGAAGGAGATTTGTGCTTGGAATATTAGTTACAAGTCATTATGCAATAGGTTCCAGATGGAGCCCGGTCTGGGATCGCAACCACAATTCAGCATTACTGCAATAAGTAAACTTACTTATCATATTCCCGATTATCTTCATCACATCGTTCATCCCTCAAATGTTTCCACGATTTTCCATGGCGGCATGTTGTAACCAAAACCATATTATTGCCATCGTGTAAGTGCCACAAAGAGTTCCTGGTTTCACTTCCTATGCCGTGTACATAACGTTTACCCTTAAAAGCCAATAAATGCCTTCGAGGGGCCGGGAAGGGATTGGCCGTGGCCGCAGCAGGGGCTCCCCCGTGTTCCGGATGTTCCTTGTGGAACAAAGGAAGGGAAATATCGAATCCTTCGCGAAAAATCGATTCAGAAGCACTAGCACGAGCCAATATAGCTTCACCTGGGTCAAATCCTAGAGAGCTTTCTGAATAATCGGGCCATGTACCAGCATATAAATTAAATATCAAGTGATTACGGCCATTATTCCAATACGGCAGCCTTGACAAGCGTGCTGCGACGTCGGGAGCGTGTTCAGGAGACAGAGGATCAGCGTCGAGTGTGTCCACGGCAGGCAAAAAAAGACAAGCTTCATTTGGATCTCTTGTCGCATACTGAGATTCTCTTATAACTGATAATACTTTTCGGTATGATGCACTAACAGGGCCATCAGTAGGGTAGACGTAGATTTTAGGATCTGCAACACATTTCGTAAAATCGAAACATGTTTCCATGCGACAAGGCCTTGGCGCAGAATGTGGTCTTCTTTGTTCTCTTGGAGGCATTTCCGAGAGTTCATCTAATGTGGCATATGAGGGCAGCTGATCTAAATAACTGCTTTGAGCTAAATCTGATTTAGTATGTTGACCACTGAAGTAGAAATATATTAAAAATGTACATGATATAACAAGTATCATATATCGTTTCTTTGCTTGCATTTTATCAATCATAAGGTAATACTGTCCTGATTATTCTTATTATTCATTTAACTGACACACACATAAAATCATCTTCAATGGTTGCCTGAAACAAAAACATAATTTTGGTACCTAATATTGTGATCAAGATCATATATATTTGAATTGAGCGGTAGACAGCCACTGTAGGGGCAGTAAGACATATTCAATCTAGAGGTCGCGGGTTCGAACCCCGCTCTTACCACTGGGTTCTTCAAAAAACTTAGTACGAAATATCGTTTCATATTTAATAGTGGGTTTTTGGCGAAAGAAAACAACATGGACCCCTCAGAGTAGGATATTGAAGTACCTAAATTAAATTTATTATTCATAAGTAATTACTTTTAGACAACCAGTTTTCCCATAATCATGATCACTAGCATCAGCCTATCTACAATTGTACATCCCACTGGTGGGCACACGCCTCTTCTCACAGATGAGAGGTTGAGAAGGAATGAGCAGTAGTACCAACGTAGTACCTAACTAGACACACAGCTTCCGCGACGCGTGGAGTGCGCGACTGCTACGCACCGGAAACCGGAACGTACAGTAAAGGTTGCTTAACCTAACCTTAACAACTAACACTAACAGGTTAGGAACGCCAGTCTACTGTTGCTGACGTAATCACCATCTAGACCCCCCCCATCCCCCATGTCATCAAAAATAAGCAAAGCATAAACCCCCTCGCCCCTCTGTAGTGCTTACGTAACACTTGAACGGCCCCATGGAGTATTTTCTACCAGACCTAACCTTTACGCATAGATTGTGGGCTGCATAGTAGTTCAATGATGCAGAATACATTGTTTCAGAGCATAAAAGACTGTGTGTGTGTCAAATGTGTGTGGACTTGCATGCAAAGAGTTAAAAAATGTCAGACCAGTGCCTTTACCATGAGTTTGCATGACCGTACTCGCTACCGACTGCGTATTAGACGATTTCGTTTTCCGATTCTTAGTTCTATTGCGTAACCGCCAGAGGCGCTGTACTTTTGCGCATCCAATTTTTTACGCAGTCGCTAGCGAGTATACGGTCATGTAAACTCATGGTAAAGGCAGAGCCTTCTATTTTTAAATGTTAGCATTCATATTATTTCCTTATATAAATGTATCAACAACAATACTAAATCTTCTGTTCAAATATTACCCATTATGGTACTACCTATTTAAGAGGCCTTATAAGTTTGAGCGTTCATCATTTTCATAAAATCTTAGTCGATAGATGGCGTTAGCGCTCGGCACACGAGCGCACTGCTCTACAGCACACTACTGCACATATGTGTGCGTTTTAACCCGGACGCAAAAAATCTTGATCGTTTTGACAATTTCCCAGTTGAAGGATACAGTTGGTTGGTTGGGGATACAGTTTTTTAATGTAATTAAAAATGTATTTGATATTTTGAAAGCAGTACTTTAATACTACATTTCAAGAAAATATACTCATACAAATAATAAAAAGTTACAACTCATAATTTTGTTTCGTTGCGTAATTTCAATCTACCTCTGACATTACGTAAATTTTAGCCTAGTTGGTAGTAACCCTGCCAAAGAAGGTGGTGGTCCTGAGGGCCTACTCTGAACATCGAAATCCGAACTTCATATCGTGCCGTTCCTTTCACTCTTGTGTTATACACAATATGAGTGAAAGGGACGGCACGATACGAAGTTCGGATTTCGATTTTCGGAGTAGGCCCTCTGGGTTCGAATACCGCGATTAGTACATTACTGCAGAGGCCTCGAAATAGGGGACTGTCGGCCGAGTAGTTATAGATGGCCGAGTGTTATTGAGGCCGATAATCCTTGTTAACGCCAAGGTTTGTATTATAGTGCTGTTCTCAAAAAATTCAATGAAATTTGTAAATTACAAGCTAGAAAAGCACCTCGGAAACAAAAGACGATCTCTTTGCCTGCCGAGGCCGACAAGTTTGGTAAAAGGTAATTTATTTGCCTTTTCTAAGGTTTGTATGTATGTATGTAATCACTTTATTGTACACAAAAACAGGTTAAAAATAAAGTTGTATTTTTAATCGCGAGTGTGGAATTAAAACACGAGCTAGCGAACGGATTCTAGGGTTAAACTACGATTTAGCGAATGTATGAGGACCTGGACCTTATCTATTTCGTTGGTACTCATCAAGACCAATACAACGAGTCCAAACACGGCGGTACTGTGATGAGCATATGAAGAGTTCCGGTGACCATCTCCTCACTCCATCATGAGGACCTGGACCTTATCTATTTCGTTGGTACTCATCAAGACCAATAAATACAACGAGCCCAAACACGGCGGTACTGTGATGAGCATATGAGGAGTTCCGGTGACCATCTCCTGACTCCATCATGAGGACCTGGACCTTATCTATTTCGTTGAAACTCATCAAGACAAATCCAACGAGCCCAAACACGGCGGTATTGTGATGAGCATATGAGGAGTTCCGGTGACCATCTCCTGACTCCATCATGAGGACCTGGACCTTATCTATTTCGTTGGTACTCATCAAAACAAATACAACGAGCCCAAACACGGCGGTACTGTGATGAGCATATGAGGAGTTCCGGTGACCATCTCCTGACTCCATCATGAGACCCTGGACCTTATCTATTTCGTTGGTACTCATCAAGACAAATACAACGAGCCCAAACACGGCGGTACTGTGATGAGCATATGAGGAGTTCCGGTGACCATCTCCTGACTCCATCATGAGACCCTGGACCTTATCTATTTCGTTGGTACTTATCAGACAAATCCAATGAGCCCGAACACGGTGGTGTTATGATGAGATGAGTATATGAGGAACAGAGTGTAAATCACTAAATATTATAAAATATATACTTACAGGATCTTGATCATTCAATCGCTGTATACGAGTACAGCTTGTCTTGGAATTCTGTGAATCCTGTTCGCTATGCTTGTAACGACGCGCGATCAATAAAAGCGACATAGGTCCTCTGAGAGCGCTCGGCTGGGACTGAGCGCGCGGCATCGGTGCAGCGTAATTTATGGGTAAATTGGGTAATATTTAAAAATGATTACCGAGTTGAATTTTTAAGCCGATTACGCTAAAAAAAATATCTGAGACAAAAAAAGAGTTGCACTTTACTACACTTTTATCTTTAGAGCAAAATATTAATGCGTTTTGCCAGAAAGAAATAAAGTGTAAGTAACCCTATTTTTATCAAAAAACTCGGCAACATTCGGATGCTATTTAAGCCTAAATTTTAGATGAATCTGAACTTTTTAACAACGTTACTATCTAGTTTATGATATGTCGAATTGAATTGTGTTCATTTTGTACCAAAATCAGTCGTTTTTGTGTCTAAATTGACAATCGAAACGTCTCGCCTAGCCGCAAATATTGAAGAAACGCTGCCAAGAGAATGCGTTTTTACCAGGTTTAGCACTAAAAAAACAAAGATTAAGCAACGTTACTATCTAGATTAAGAAACGAACTATCAAATACTTTAGGAATTTCTTCAATATTATGGATATTAACGCCAGAATCGTTAATGAAAAACTAAGCATTTTGCGAAATACGCTTATAGGGCCTCTTAAAGTATATATACCCACTAGCTTTTTCCCGCGGCTTCGTCCGCGTACTAAGCGTAATTTCTAACCGTCTACAACAAAGGAGGGTCTCAGTTATAGCCGTATGTTTGTGTATACCTATTAATATTTACCAGTTCCTTTTTGACACATCACAACGCCCATATAACGTAAATTCGCATTACACATCGAAACAGTAAATAAAATCAAGTAATTATATTAGACCTTCCTGAGTAATTAGGTAGTAGTAATACTTACGCGAACGTAGTGGTTATATTCTCTTAGCTTACGCGTTTTAGAGGAGCAATCAAATGAATGTATCTTTCTCTATCACTGATGCGTAGTCATTTATGACAATAATGCACCATGAAAACAGTTACGTACTATTTTTTTTATTTTTAGGGTTCCGTAGCCAAAATGGCAAAAACGGAACCCTTATAGATTCGTCATGTCTGTCCGTCCGTCCGTCCGTATGTCACAGCCGATTTACTCGGAGACTAAGCACTACAATTATGAAAATTGGTAGGAAGGTGTATTCTATGAACCGCTACATAAAAGTGATGTGAAATTACTAAAAAATATTAAATTAGGGGGGGGCACTCCATACATGTAACCGGTGGATGAAAAAAAAATTTCAACGCACATAGTCGTGTGGGGTATCGATGGATAGGCCTTTAAAAATGATATAGAGGTTTCAAAAAAACTTGTCCATTTAAGTCAACCGTTGGTGAGATATTAGCTGTCAAAGTCATAGAAAGTGTCACCCCCCCCCCCCCTTCCTTTTTTCCAAACTATAAAGTTTAAATTCTGAAAAAAAAAAAAGGTGGTGTGCATTAGTAAACCCTTTCAACGATTTTTGGTTTGAACAATATAGGTTTTACGGTTTTTGAGTTTTCGCTTAAAAACTGTCTTGCCCAAACAAAAGGTCGTAAGTGCCGTGAGTTCCCTATGAAGATACGACTTTTTAAAATCAATGTATTGGATAGTGATTTTAAATGTGGACTAGTAGGCGTTGGTACGAAACCCTTCATTGTGCGTGGTCCGAAACCCACTTGGCCGGTTTTTTAAATCTAGTGTAGTGACTAAATCATTCGTTTTGATTCAAAGGGACTAAGTTGATGGAAATCGATCAAATAAATGGATTTATAACCGTAATAAATTGTTATAAAAAAAAACCAATAAATTGCAAAAGAATGAAGTGTGATTTTGGAAATACAGTATCCTTTATTGCGGAATTTGGAAATACAGTATCGATTTCTGAACGATACAAAATAGGGATGTTCACACCAAATAAGAAAATCAATAAGTTCGATATTTTTTTGAAAAATAATGAAATTCGTAATCAAATGGTGAAAAAAGTAAGGTCTTCAAAGTTTTAAGAGGGGGTATACTCTGTCCCTTTTCCGCAAATCGCACCTTTGTATTGGAACGGTCGTCATTTACTATGACGCTCGTGGTCAGTGATGTCACTAATCTGTCACGCTTTCTCTATCTAACCATCAACATTAAAACGGTTGTAGCTTCGTTATTTTTTGAGATAGAGTAGGAGAGAGAGAGTAGGATTTTAACCATGTAGCATATTTTTCTGCCTTGTTTCTATTGGATTAGTCTTATGGAGTATAATGTAAAAAAAAATAATAAAATCGATTTGAATTCATCATTCATTAATAATCGCTAATTAAAACAATCGATTCGTCTTACCATCATCACTACAAACGCCAAATCACAACTGTCAAAAAGGAATTGGTGAATATTTCCCACAATATACGTATGTAGGTATTTATTAATTATATGTATTTGTCATTTTCGTAATCGGATCCCCGAGGAACCTAGAAGCTGACACCCATATGCCTTCTTGGGTTTGAGAATGTATGATTTTCTTAATCGGCACCTGAGGAACCTCGACGGTGACACTCATATCGACTTTTATGAAAAATAAATGTCTGCCATCTTGGTTTTGATAAAGGATGTCATTTTCGTAATCGGCACCCCAAGGAACCTCGAAGATGACACCTATATTTCAAAAAAAGTAAAGATTTGCTCCCCGCAAAAAACTTCGAACCCCCTTTTGACCCCTTTAGGGTAGTAATTTCGAACCATAATAAAAGAATGTTATTGTTTATTTTTTTCGCCGGGAGGTGATGGTTAAGAAGTTTCAAATCTCTCACTTCAAAAAAGATTTGCTCTCCGTACATCCCTTTGAACCCCATTTTCACCCCTTTAGAGGCACAATTTAGAAAAACGCTATATACAATCTTTCAGATCTCTCACTTCAATAAATACGTGTTTTCATACACACTTTCATCCCTTGTTTTATTATACCCTTAGGGCATGAAATGTAACCGACTGAGCAAAAACCAATTCTCTAGCATTAGCAGTTTCGGCTGTGCGTTGATGAGTCAGTCAGTCAGAACTTCTTCTGTTATATATATATATATAGGTAGATTATAACCCTTCAATCATCATAGGTACCGTAAGCTGGGGTGAGTTTAGGAAAAACCGGAGCCGCTTTGATAGATTAGGAACACTAATATAATAGTCACTAAGTATTTCTAACTTGATTCAGTTCACTAAATAGTTAGAAAATAAACCAAGGGATAACCCCGACCCAGGTTAACCAAATAAAAACTAGAAATACGGCTTAAAAACTTGATTTTAAAAGTTGCCCCCGAATTTGAAAGTAACCCCGGTTTACGGTATGTTATATTATGTTCAAAGTTGATAAAAAGTTAATTATAATTATGGAATATTGATAAAATTAATTATGCTATTATCACAATAGTTTTGCTAATATATATTTTTATCAATATTCTTTTAGCTTAGTGATGTCCTTGGATTTATACTGTATATATTGTATCTACATGTTTAAAATCTTTCAAATTTTTGGATAATCCTTATAATTAAATTGGGTTTTCCATATTATAAAAACGAAATTTACCTAGTATAGCATAATTTTAAAATGGTTTTAAAACTCTTGACTGATTGGGACTCTGCAGGTTTGGTATAGGAATGAAAAGTAATACTTTTTGGGGTACCAAAGCCAAAATGGCGAAAACGGAAATATTGTAGTTTTGTCAAGTCTGTCCGTCCATATGTCACAGCCAATTTACTCAGAGACTATAAGTACTACAATTATGAAATTTGGTAGGAAGGTGGATTCGAGCAACCACTACATAAAAGTGATGTGAAATTACTTAGTCTATCTATATGTTGTTTTTATAATCATGTTAAATGAGCCTTTATTAAGTTAGTGTCCTGTCAAGGTATGAGTCCTTATGTAAGTAAAACTAATTGTATTACAACTATCTACCTTAACATGTATGTCACAATTAAAACAGCAATATACTTATTGTCCCATAATACAATGGTTGGTTCAATAACTTGTAAGTAACATTATAATATAGTGATAACTAGCGACCCACCCCGGCTTTGCACGGGTGCACTATTTAATGGATGTTATTATACATATAAACCTTCCTCTTCAATCACTCTATCTATAAAATAACCACATCAAAATCCGTTGCATAGTTTTAAAGATTTAAGCATACATAGGGATATAGGGACAGAGAAAGCGCTTTGTTTTATACTATGTAGTGATATGTGGGAGCGTCTAGCTAGATTGGTGCCTAATTTTTGCCCTTTATTGTGCTTGAATTGTAGATGGTTGCATATGTCTGGGATATTTCTCTAACTGGTTTGAATGGGATCATAATAAAATATTGTAGTAACAACTATAGTGGACCATGGAACCCCTTTTCATCAGAAATTTCTTTTAAACATACCCTTTGTGTGCCTTTGTTGACTTACACTTCTGACCAAATAGATTTATTCATTTTTATGATTACTAGCACAATTATATATAAACAAATAACTGAAGTAATATCATGCCTCTACGCTCTAAGTGGTGTTTATTAGTCAACGAAATAAAGAGTTTTCACTCAAGTGGGTACAGGTAGTGAGTGAATTAATGAATAATTCGTAGACCCCAAGCAAGTAGACACATAAATTAAGTTAACAAGTAAATTTTCTGTACAATTTTTTTTGATAGTATATAAATAATAAAAATGAGAAATATATTACAGGTTTTAAATATTTGTAGCAACATCTTACGCTTTACAACGGATCTCGGATAGAAGGCCTCATAGTATTCACTTAAAAACAGACACATAACACTCTTCTATACGCTAAACTGTTACATAGCACATTAATAATCTTTCAAAAGGAAAACAGTATTGTTTATTTAATTAGTCTCGTATTCAACCCACCTAATTAAATAAATTGATTGATTTGAAAATGTCAATCGTCCAAATCAAATGTCAAACGTGTGTCACACTCTGTTTTTGAGAGTTGTTGAAAAACGCTGCCCCTTAGGCGGCCCGGCAACGATCAATGTCACTTGCAATCCTTATGGCACACCAAGGTGAGTTAGAGTGGGACAGATAGTACGATCTTTTTCCGTCACCGAATTGTCCCCCTTTTTATGAATTGTTTACGTATAGGCATTTAGATAATACATATATATACATTACATTACTAATTACATAATAGATTGTCAATTTCAAATTTCCGGAAAATAATCTACATCATTAATAGATTGACTTGACGCAGTACGGGGAGCAATAATTGGACGCTGACCAGTCACCATCCCGAGGGGACCTAATTTTGATTTTAATTTTTAATGCCTAGTTTTTAGCTAAGGTCATGGTACAATAATATACTTCGCCAGGTATGGCAAACGGAAACATCGGTTAGTAGTGTGGGTGACACGACCTTCGGCCCCCCTGCTATCGATGGTTCTCAAACTTTGTATTTTGGGGAAAATAGTTGTCTTACTTAAAAATAGGATATAAATTATATTAAACGTCTGTATAAGAAACAAAATTACAACAATGACAAAAAAAGGTCTTGCATGTCGTCCATTGTTATTAAGGAGAATTTGCGATAGTGGCTTGTAATAGTCGGAAGGTAAAAAGTGTTTTGAACATACTCTCCCTGCAAAATAATAAGAATTCTAATCATCAATACTAAAGTATTAGACCCAACTATATTCAATAAGTATAACAACATAACACAACGATTGCGGTTTTTTGCAAATAATCGGTTGATATTCCAATTGTCAAGTATCGGCTTAGCCACATCACTATTTTTATCATTTAGTGACAAAATTATATTTTGACTGAATAAAAAGGACCCGAACAACATTAAAATGCACAAATTAAGAAAACAAAGAATTTTACGTAGTATGGTGTACCATGTTTTTTTCGTTGTTTTCGATCCACAATAGCAAAGCCATTCATTGGCTATTGACTCGTTTTGTGGAAGTGAAAGAAAACAGTAAGGTCCCGCCTTTAACACTTCTACTCATAGAGTTCCGAATAGAACAGCCTACCATTTTAAAATCTGGCCTACATCAACTCTTTTATTAGCAACGGCACCGCAAAAAAGTTTGGCAATTACTGCTTAAACTGACACCGACCGAGAGCGATATATGCAATTCAGTACATCCGAGCGAGATCGCGGTTAACGTCAAAGCGATTGACATGACGCTCGTATGTGTGAGTAAGCACTGTTGCCAGTAGTGTATTATGATACTCCCTGACTTATGGAAATGTCCCGCTGACGGGTTTGGCCTGGTGCTGCTGTGTTTCGTGACGGTGCGATGAAAAAACACAAAGCTCCCGGCGCTCAGATTTTTTTTTCTGAGCGCCGGGAGCTCTGTACTTTGACTCCCCCTCCCCCCGACTGTCGCGGAGTTCCTCAAACTGGCTACCGGGCGTTTGGGCTCAGGTGGACGTGTATAATACCTGTACCAAATGGCATTGCTGTACCCAAAGTTGTATACCTCTCCATAGAAGCATTCCCAATTAATAGAAAACGGACTAAGTAGTATAGTCCAGTGTACACACTTAACAGTACATAGGTGGACCTTATTACAAAAGTCATAAGGTCTACCGATAGACAGTTAACAGTGTGGGCGATGGTACTGCATTTCGAGCCAAATATTTTTCGCCAAATTTCACTTTACAATAAACTTATCGCAGTAGTTTCATTTCCCAAATGTATCTTTAGCAAATTGACACTTCGCATTTAATTTATTTCGTTAAATTCGTGATTATTTCTATCTAGCCAACTATAACCAAACCGAGCTTTTGACACTGATACTTTTTTCGTAGAGTATAAGAAATATGTATTTTGTTTCACAGGTTAAAATGGTGAAAAATTATGTGCGGGCGGTGGAAATAGGTAGTAACTCCCATACGATTTCAAAACTCGCCTCGCCTCGTCTCGTCTCGCCCCTCCGGTGGACAAGCAGGTTTACGAGGGAATACTTAAGATAGACGTTTACATTTTCATGCCTGTCTACGCATACACATCTGGTGTGTATACGTCTTAGCGTGTGTTAATTAGTTCATATCTTTATACAATTTCAAAAGGTATATTAAAATTGTTGATTTTTTACTCTGTATTTTTATTTAAGAATGTTAAGAACGGTTCCAAAGTTAAATCATTAATTTTGATCGATATAGACAAAACAGCAGTATGGTGGTAATCACTCTCTTTGATTGTTGAGCATTTAGGGTCTTAGCTAAATTGGTCGTTCAATACTTATGCTATGAAATGTCCAATTTACTTATTAAGGGGGTTCGATAGCCATCCAAAACGTCTTTTGACATTTGCAGGCTAACGGCTTAATATTTTAAAAAAGGAAAGCCATTTTATGAAATATTGCTATATAAGTTTCTTAAAATATCAAGCGTTTTGTATGGCTATCGAACCACCTTAAATATAATTTGAAATTAAAAATATCGTCGCACCCATAATAACAATGACTTTGACACTGTACTTCGGACCTTACGCAACAGTGGCGCCAACTGGTGAGCACAAAAACAATAGCCCATTATTTTAAAACCATGTTGTCAGTTGACGGATTTTCCCTAGGGGTTGGGAATTTGTTTCAAAAGGTTTACTACTCCTGATTGTAAAAATAGGCCGGAAATGCCCCAAAAAAATTTATTTGGCAATATAATTACGGAAATGACATCCATACGTATCTACATACATACATACAAACATACGGATCAAACTGAGAACCTCCTTTTTTGTAGACGGTTAAAAATTACTTTTATTACGCGGGCGAAGCCGCGGGTGAAAGCTAGTCTAAAATAAACCTTAAATTGAGTTCGCTAGAGTTTAGTATCGATTAAGAGTTCAGCGGTATTTGTTCACTTGACGTATATGATTGTAATGCGTCACGATACAAGAAAAATCGTTGGTTGACGGAATAGTCCCCAAACCATCGGGAAAATCCGTCAACATGACATGTTTTAAAAAATAAACATATTTAAATAACCAGCAGTACTAGCATATTAATATGAGTACATTTATATAGTTAAATTAATGCCCAATCTGTGATCAGGTTTATTAAAAAGTAAATATCCTCTTAGTTATGACTAGCCAAAGTGAACTTATCAAAAAGTATGACGGAAATGCCCTCATTGACCTTAGATATAGTTGTTTTTATTTCTCTTAATAATTGTTATAATTATAGTAATATTATTGTAAAATAAATTTCATAATAAATCTGTTATGAATATCAATATTAAATATCGAAGTCGATATTTTGTAGAGAATCTGCGCTTAATAATTGTTATAATTATAGTAATATTATTGTAAAATAAACTTCATAATAAATCTGTTATGAATATCAATATTAAATATCGAAGTCGATATTTTGTAGAGAATCTGCGCTAACTCTCGCCAGGAAGTGAACAAAAGATGCTTTTTTTTTTTGAACCTGACTGTGGCTTTATAGGCCGGGCCCAATAAAGCGATAGGAGTGCGCGGTTGGAGAGTAGCCTGGGGAAAATCCAGGGGAAAACCTCCGGCACGACCACGCGTGTGGTTTGGAACACTGGAATACTCTAAGAGTTTGCGCTCCAGTGAGATTGGTTGAGCGGTTTCAACCGAATCTGAGGTGTGAGTGGAATCGAGCTACTGGGGGTTTTGTCGCTGGTTCACTAAACCTAGCCTAGCTGAGAAGAGTCCAGCAAGAAACTCAGCTAGGCCCGACCTGGGTCAGACTGACTCTACCCGGTGTGCGGCGGTACCGGGACGAATAGGGACTATATGTGTCACTGTTGTCGCGATCGCGCGGTGGACGTCCCCGCCGGCGGGAATGCCTAAGTGTACGCGTCGTGTCAGAGTTGGACGCCGCAAGCGCAGCGTTCCATCTTTCGATAGACGCTGTGATTACGTCGTCCGGGTCCGTAAGTGTGTGCCTAGGACGCCGGACCGTGCGGCCCCTAATCAGTGATCGCCGAGTAACGACAGAGGGGGGAGGGATGGGAACGTAGTCGACAGCCTTCCTAACTAACGGATTCCTATGATGGGGAGCGTTGTCAAAATAACGTCTGGCAGTCTGCTTAAAGAAACCATATATAGTGCTAATCTAATCCCCATGTCGTGGTGCAGACTGAGGTTCGACTGGTACCACGGAGCACCAGTCGCCCTACGGAGAAAACGATTCTGAATGACCTGAAGCGGCTTGAGCGATGTCATAGGCACGTGAGCAAAAGCTACGCTTGCATAAGACATGATTGGACGAACACAAGTTTTGTAGAGTGTCAGCTTATTTCTAAGTGACATTTTACTAAACTTGTTAATCATCGGCCCAAGCCTTCCTAGCACGAACAACGCACGGTTGCGTACCCTACTGATGTGGCTACGGAAAGTCAGTTTTCTGTCGAGGGTCACTCCAAGATATTTGACTTCGTTGGCCCAGGGGATGGGCCGGTCAAACATCTGGATCGGAGCCACACGCCTTTCCGTGCTAACGCGGTCAGACGGGTGGAAGACTATCGCAGTGCTTTTCTCCGGATTGACTTCGATACGCCAAAGATTAAACCAACGACCTAGGTCAGTGATTGCCTCCTGGAGGTATCACCGGATAAAAGTATACTTACAATGAGTCGTAAAGAGCGCGGTATCGTCCGCGAACAACCCCAGTTGCACTTTAGGGTGCCTGGGAATGTCGTTCGTGAATAACGAATAAAGAGTGGGAGAGAGCACGAAGCCTTGCGGGACTCCGGCCCGGATGGGGTGTGGGTCCGAGTACGTTCCCTCTAGTCTGTATCGAAAGCTTCGATCCCTGAGAAAATCTCTTATGGTGAGTACGAGTCTGTCAGGCATACCGAGATGATATAACTTGTATATCAGCCCGTTATGCCAGACCTTGTCGAATGCTTTCGCCACGTCGAGAAAGATTGCACCGGTCCTGAGCCCCTGGAAAAAAAAAGATGCACCGAGTCCACTCTTTACTACGTCATTGCAATTTAAGATTATCATAACTCTCTCTCTTGGGCATTCGCTAATCCTCCTTCTATAGGATCCTCTTTCTACGTGGTCACTCTTTTGGCTTGGCAATAGGAACACGCTAAGACAAAGCGAGTTTCTTTCAGACTCCTTTTCATATCTATATAATCATATATGATAAATTTAAAGTCTTGTGACTTACATCATAGTTCAATTTCATTTGTCCAGGTTTTGAAAGATATTGGTCTGATTATAGTATAGTTTGTTAGTCAATCACTCAAAAACGGCTAAACAGATTATGATTGAACTAGTTGGTATACAACACGAGTTTCGAACCTGGATTAACATATAGATTACTTGTTATCCCGAAAATCATACTCGAAGGGATGAAATAGGGAGTGGAGGTTTACGCGGATGAAGTCGCGGGCAAAAGCTAGCACTATAATATAATTATATGGTCTTTGCGTTTACCTCGGTCGTAAATTTTAAGAACTTCATGCTAATGGTAAATTGTATGTTTATGGCAGACTTGCGACTTCAGAGGAATGTATGTTTATCCACCTCGAGACAAATCAGGACCCTCCCAGCTTAAGCATGGGGATATTATATATTACAGACACAGCGACTCAACGCGTATAGAAAATAGAATAGACGGGAAGGAAGATCGCAGAATAGTGGCAAAATGCTTGCTTTAAGAACAAAAGGTGTGAAAGTAATGAACACATCTTAATAATTGCAAGTATTTTTTACTTTGTTTCTACAGCAATTTTATTATCTGCTTTGTCTTTCTTTTTGGCACTCCTGTCCGTAAATATATGTAGTATAGCACGGCATCCTGGGAACAATTCATATCTCGTTTTCACAATGCCTCTTTTCACGCGATTGGAGACACTGGCTTGATCAAGCATCAGTTGTAAGGCCTCTTCCTTGCCAAGACGATCAAGAATTGGCGCTGTTATTTTTAAGTCGCATCTGTCGACACCATCAACCTAAAAAGAAGAGTCAGGAAATTAAACAAAACTTTCTTATACAATCATACACTTGTATGAAATATATTGTGAACTAGCATCACGGAACTTTATTAACAAAGTTCGACACTAACGACACTAACTTTACAATCCGATTTCGGATAGTTAGTGTCGGAAAGTTAGTGGGACTGAAACAGAAACTTTAACCATCTCACTCCCTTCCACTGGTAACTATCCTAACACCAATACGATATCAGTCTGTTTAAACTGTCGTTTATATTTGGAACCTCCACAAATCACGTTGAATTTTCAACTCTATCACTCTTGCTGGTAGATTCAAAATAAACTACGAAGTGAATAGTAGTTATGAATATCAGAATATAATAAGTAGATGAATATGACCTGCCTTATGACATACCTCATTTCAAAATTATCAGCTTATCATTTTCCCAAGTGGTAAGAAAATTTGAAAAGTCCATTGTAACATGGCAAAGTACTAAAAAATTGACGTGTTTTTTGGTTATAAATTATCTCATAATTTTGTTCATTTTGGAACTATGGACTGACTTGAGTAAGACAGTTGATACTTCTGTGGACGTTCAGTAATTACCAAATTCCGGAAAAGTTAGCTCAAATTAGTAAATAATACTATGTACTTCAAATTGACTGTGACTTTACCTTGCATAAAAATGAAAGTTTGTAATGTTCATCAACCTTAGGCCATTTTTGTCCAAGTACATTCTCCTGCCAATTAATTAAAGACGAGAATTCACAGACTCGTCTTGGCGCTGACAGAAATCCCGACCAAAGTTCTGAGCAGAAATGTGGAGCCACTGGTGACACCATTATTATTAAACTGGCTAAAGCGAATTCAAATTCTTTACTTTTAGCTATCACTTCTGGAGGAACTCGGTTCTGGAAACAAATACAATACAATGAATATAGTTTGGTTTGTTGGTTACCGAAATATTATATTGAACAAAATGATATAATTACCCTCAAAGTATTAGTTAAGGCTTGTAGCCTTGATATGCCAACACTGAGTTGTTGAGTATATTTGAAATGATAAGTAGTATTGGCTGTGAAATAGTTCCTAGATTCCCATAGTTTGAAGTCAAATTTCTCAGACTCTTCATTGGAAATATTATTCTGTTCATATAAAGTATCATCATGTCTATGTTTAAGAAAATCTCGAATTGTAATCCATAATCTGTGTTGCCAATTAAGAACTCCAGGAAAGGCTGAAAATAATATCAATTACTTTTAAAAATACAGTATAACATATGCAGTAACATAAATACCATCCATACTAAAATTATAAATGCAGTGGAATAGTTTGTATCGCGGGAAGCACATAGGATAGTTTTTATCCCAGATATCCCCCTCTAACAATATAAACCGCTTTCATGTGGAAGAAGTCCCGCAACTACTTCAGCGCGGAAAGCTATTTTTATATTACAACAAGGCAATACATAATGTGTAACTTGGTGTGATTATGATGTATATGGAAAACAATTACAAACAAACAATTATGATTACATAATAAACTTACTGGCTTCTGACCAATGCCTGCTAGTTGCTGGAGGGACATCAGCTAATATTAAAAGGCGAGTTGTATCACATCCATATGTTGTTAATAATCTCTCAGGATTTTCTCCATTGTACTTAGATTTGCTCATCTTTTCCCATTGTACTACTACAGTTTCTTGTGTAAGTTTTTCTTTATATTGATTTCCTACTTTTTCTACATTTTCAGCAGGTATATATCTTCCAGATGATTTGATTTTATATGACTGACCCATAACCATTCCCTGAACTAGAAGTTTCTTGAAGGGTTCCTCGAATATTGTCCAGCCCAGTGAATGTAAGAAGTAGCTCATAAAGCGAGCATAGTACAAATGCAACACTGCATGTTCTTTGCCACCAATATAAATATGAACAGGTGAGCACCCCTGGAGGTTTTCTTTTTTAAATGGTTCTTTGTTATTTGAAGGATCCAGGAAACGGTAGTAGTACCATGAGGAGTCCACAAATGTGTCCATTGTGTCTGTTTCTCGTTTGCTGCTTGCATTACACTTTGGGCATTTACAGTTTACCCAATCATGTAGATCTTTCAATGATTTGCTGCTCGACTCTGAATAATTAAGTTTGGGCAATACCAGTGGCAGTTCATCAGATGGCACAGGGACCGGGCCACATTCAGGGCAGTGTATGATTGGTATTGGGGTTCCCCAGTAACGTTGTCTCGATATAAGCCAATCCTTAAGCTTTGAACTCACTAAATGACCACCCACATTTTTAGCTTTTGCTATTTCAATAGCTCTTTGATTCTCATTTTCCATATTTATTGTTATATTGTCAGACTTTGTACTGAAATTCATCTTATTTGCCAGATCTTTGTCACTTTGATCTATGGAAGGGCAGGCTATGTAGACATCCCTTCCTTCGGCATAATTTAAATCATCAGTTATATATATGGGCATTTCAGATTCTGTAATGGGATTTATAGCTTTCAACACTTTATAATCCTTGGTGCTTGATTCTATGGCTAGAAGATTGTTACTGCTAATTGTTAAAAATTCTCCATGAATTAATTTGTAAGGATCAGATGTCCAAACATCAAATGATTTTAATTTATCACCCAATACCATATCAAATGTAACTACTGTGCCATTGCATTCTCCAATCCAATGTCTCTGCAAATTGATTATATCTTTCCAGTTTTCCAACTGCTCACTGCTAAGGCCATCATAAAGCTTTTGTGCAAACTTTGTGGTTTTAATGAACCACTGTGTGAGAATCTTCTTGTCAACTTTGGCTCCAGAACGCCATGAACATCCTTGGTCATCCACCTGCTCATCAGCTAACACAGTCTGATCCACAGGATCCCAGTTCACGCTTGCCTGAAATAAAATGTCTTATTTATCTTATATGAACTTACCTGTTGGACTTTTACATTAATTATTTCTAAATTCAGTTGATCCATTACAAAATTAACTTACCTTGTTTTGGTATGCTAATCCATTTTCAAATAATTTTAAAAATATGTACTGTGTCCATTTGTAATATTCTGGGTCACATGTTGATAATTCTCTATCCCAGTTAAAGTTTAATCCTAACTGAACGAGCTGTTTTTTCATAGAGTCAATATTAGTAGCAGTCCAATGCTGAGGTTGAACATTTCTCTCAAGGGCTGCATTCTCTGCTGGCAAGCCAAAGGCATCCCAACCAATTGGATGTATCACTTTATCTCCATTAAGTTTATGATATCTAGCTATAGTGTCGGATATTGTATACACACGGACATGACCCATGTGCAGGTTGCCTGATGGATAAGGGAATTGGGCCAACACATAGTGCAACTTTCCATTGTTTTTAGACTGCTCTTTTTGTACCTCTTGAGACCAATGTCTTTCAATGTCTAATTTTATTTCAGAGTTCAAGTCCTGCGGCTGTGAAATAAAGATTAACATATTAGTCAAACCATTTTTTTTCAAACTTTATTGCAGGTATTATCTTTATTCTTACCCAAAGTCCCAGGCTACTGTGAAGTGATCTTAACGCTGAGAATAAACCCTGGTGTTTTCTAGGTGAATGCAATGTTTTAAACTTCAATATCGCTAAAAACATGGTTTTATGATGGATTTTAAGATTAATTAATCAGTTTACAAAAAATCTTGAACTTTTAAGTCAAAATTATGAAATCATGGGTGTAATAGGCTTAGGTTAGGCACAGGTTATGTTCGAATCAATTACAATAATGCCGTGACTTGGTATGGGTTAACTGGTAAGAGAATGTACATACGTACTGCAAACTGCAAGTAATATCTAGTACAGCATAGAATAATGATTTCTAAAATAAATGTTTGTTATTTTTACATAATATTGTACACCTAAACTACTAGGAGGAACTAATTTCTAGATAAGTGTGTATATGACTGGTAACCAGTTTGTATAATTGTAGTCTTTGCTGGTAACAATATTATACTCTTAGCTGGTAAAGTATGTATGGGTGGATTGGGTGGTCAACCACTGATCAACAAATGTCAATGTCAAAAGTCAAAACAAACGTGACAAACATAAAGGGGAGGGGGGCCACAGCCAAGTACACAACACCAAAATTCCAATTCGAACGTATCGTTTTCGGGAACAGCAATCGAAATTTTCTCTCTGTCACACTTGCAAGTTTGCACATAAGTGCGACAGTGAGGGAGATATTCGAACTTCATTCGTTTTCGGTCGCGGTAGCCCCGCTGGGCCATCTGAGAGCCTACCGCGACCGAAAACGAAGTTCGAATATCTCCCTCTCTGTCGCACGAACAAGCAAGTGTGACAAAGAAGGAGATATTTAAACTTCATTCGTTTCCGGTCGCGGTAGGCCCTCTGCGTGCGCCAAATTAGTGACCATAGACAATACGTGAATTGAAGGAAGTGAAGTTTAGTATCAGGGGCGCTACCGCGACAGCAAACGAAGTTTTCCCTCTGACGCATTTGCACGTTTGCACATAAGTGAGACAGAGAGGGAAAACTTCGTTTGTGGTCGCGGTAGCCCCACAGGGATATCACTTCCGTCTTGAAAAATCGATTATTTTACTTTAAATTAAAATCTATAAAATAACAATCGATTTTTGAAAAAAACAATAATCGATCTAATATTGTCATATATGTACAAGGAGGTAATTTACAATATTATTTGATAAATTATGTTACGACTAAAAACCGATTGTTTTTAAATAATAATCGATTATTTTCTGACATCCCTAAGTTTAATAATGTATTGTGGTTTTACAACCCCCCCCGGGCCCGTGCGTGATCTGTAGGAATTTGCACCGAAACTGAATTAAAACAGACTACATAAAAATTTAACAATGGCTAAACCCAAACCCGAAGATGCAGCGGAAGATGCCAAAAAGATTGTAGACGAAGCGAAAAATTTCATTGAAAGAGCTGTTGCTGATATTGGGAAGACTTCTGCAACAAAACAGCTAATTTTAGGAACTACGTCGGGATGGTACGTACGAAAATAAGTTTTACAATTGGATTTCCAAATCATATCGTGTAATCCGTTATATTAATACGTTAAATTTAATGTAATTGCATGCCTTATATGGAAAATGATCTACGAGAAAATTGTATCGAGCGGAATGTAGGTATATTCACTTTTCTTTGTTGTTTATTTTAGGATCACAGGCTTTATCACCATGAAAATTGGAAAAGTTGCTGCAGTAGGATTAGGTGGAAGCGTTATATTGCTACATATTGCTAGCCAGAAGGGGTATATTGATATAAACTGGGATAAAATCAATAAGAAAGTCGATAAAATTAGTGATAAAATTGAGAAAGAAACAACAGGAAAGTCGCCCGATTGGTTTGAAAAAGTAAGTAAATAATTAGTTTGAACAGATTGCCTTATTATGGTTAAATTCGGTCCTCAGCCATGACATCATTTCACCACCTGCTATGAGTCATCAACCCTGCTTCTTTGTGATGTTGATTTCATGAAGGTAAAGATAAATCTAAGAAAGATGCAAATGATCCTTTTAGTAAACTACAGTAGAATCCGCTTGTCATTTTACCGCTTTTAACGACTTCGAAATCACCAGGCATTAGATTTGATATATAACATTTTCAAAGTAAATCAGTCTGTTTTGTGCGACGTCCTGTTAGTGCGACGTAATATCACCGGTCCCTTGACTGTCGCTTTATCCGGATTCTACTGTACTTATTTTGTCTCTTTCATATATCTTATACCAACCATAACTAATTTTCTTCATTAAATTTATGCAAAGCCTCATTGGAATAATTTATGTCAAAACCAGAAGTTCTTTAAGAAAGAATAACAAACCCCTGAGCCTTTTATGCATGTCATAAATATTTTATCTGCAGGCTGTATTATTATTTGCATGACTTGATATCAAAAGGGTAGGTATTTCTTAAGTAATGGCTTGTCATTACTGGATATGTGCTTAGGTCAAAATTGTTATAATGATGATCATCATTACTTTAAAAAAACTTGTATCAGGTTTTAAGAGTATTTGTATTGTATTGTACTGTATTGTTCTTCTATTTTAAGGGTTCTGTACCCGAGGGGTCCAAATGGTACCCTATTGTTGTCACTCGCTCAACGGTCCGGCCGTCCTTAGGCTATCACACAGGTTTTGCAGTTGGAGTTAGTCTTAAAATTTTCACTATGTAAGCATCTTGGTGACCCTAAGCTATACAATTGTAAAAAATTATTGTTTGAGGGGGGCTCCGTTACAGCTAAAGGGGGTGCGAAATTTTTTTTTGACCTAGCCCATTGAGGGTATTATTGTTTAGAGCTCATTGAATAGATAATATGTATTTTTGTTTTTAAAAATATTGGAAAACAAAGGTATGGGAAGCCACCAAAGTCAGCTCTTTTTACAAAATTTTGTTCTGAAGAATTTTTTAACTTGTTACCCAATAAACTTGAAATTTGGTGATAATATTTATTATTACATATTTTTACTATATTTTACCAGCAAATACTAATATATTGATAAATCAGATTTAATCATTGAAATTTCCTTGATTTTCCTGTCAATACCAACTTAATTTTGCGGTTAGTTCGGAACCCTAAATGTGCGGATTACGACACACACCTGGCCGGTTTTTTCCCTTTTGATGTACGGAACCCTAAAAATGTACAAAACTAGGGTCAAAAATGTCTGAATGCGCTTATTTCATTTATTTACGCAACTACTGCATTGTTGCATAAACATGGATAAATGAACAATTTTACTAAATAGTCAAACTCGTGTGTTATTTGTTACTCCGGGCGACATGTTTCGAACTCTTCCTTAGGATCAGTGCATCAAATGAGTTGTAATTGTTTACAAAATATATAAAATGGCCCATGAAAGTTTGAAATCAATATTATTTTACCTAAGCACATATTTTTCATAGATACATTATCTCATATTTTGGGATTTCTGTCATTCTGATAACTGTACTGTTTATCAGAAATACCATATTAAGGGATATACAGATGGAATGTGACATATAGAAAAACAGAGAACTTCATGTACTTACTAAAAAGTATGTACAATGAATAGTAGTATATGTGACTGTACATAATGAAGGACAATAAATACGAGTGTGGGTTTATGAAACGAGCCGAAGGCGAGTTCATAATAACATCACAAGTGTTTTAATGCCCAATTATGTACAGTTACATACACTTCTTTATCTATCCACATAGCATAAGCCTCCATGATGCATTCAGGAGCCGCATATTATGACCGGCATCGCAGTGTTGTCCAGGGGCACAATAGTAATTATTAGTAAAATAAAACAGAAAAGAAATGCGAAAAAGAAGAAATTTATTTCGAACAATTATAATTATTTACAGTTTCGATGGTGCAATTATTATAATTCACTTTAAGTGAAGTACCATCTTGGTATATTAAAAGTTTTCTGGGAGCTGTCATAGATTTTTTTTTAAATATAGAGACAGACTAGAGTCTGCCCCAACTATCATATCGTTCGATATGTTACTTGCGTGCGACATTTGTCAAATTTGTTTGCAAATGTACAATTCATTTCGAACTATACGTCATCTCGACTGATATCTGAGGTCAAATCAAATTTCTTTGTTTTTCAGAGATGTTCGAATCGAAATTTGAATGATATAATATTATCGAAATAGATGTTATTATTTAGCAATAATAACATTTTTACAGATAAGAAATTTGTTCTAACAAAACAGCCTATTTTTATGGCGGTCATAATGTGCGGTTCTTGAACGCATCATGGAGGGTTTATGATATTTGGTTTATCAAAAATTGTGTTCCATGCATTTCTGTCTATAACTTTTTTTGAGTATTCCTTGCCTGAACTAATATATATTTGCGCCAAATTAAAATTAAGCCAACAGGCTCGAATACATTCAATTCCAAGCATTTCCCTCTATAACCTTTCGTTGCCTGGTCTATAATGAATAAGAGTAAATTACATTCCATACAATATATCAATATATTACCAACATTCCACCTTCCTATATTCAAACTTCATGAATTTGTCCCAACTGTACTTGGACAAATTCATTACACAAAGTGCAATGGGTAAAACGCTTTTAAGACATTTTTTTTTCAAAGTAGTGAATGTCATAATTTTTCAATATGTGTGTGCCTATCAAATATGCTTGACTGGTTTTCATTTTAGATTTTTTATATAGAGACAGTAAATAATCCAAATCCATTATCTTTTTGGTCACTGAAAATTATGTTTGTTGGGTTAGCTCACACTCACGTTTATTTTGTTGCAGGTATTATTGTTTGTCAAAGATAATTCATATTACTCAGCAGGGTTCACAGGAGGATTTTTTTTTGGTATTGCGTCATCCTGAATTTCAAATATTATCTGTGAGTTATTATTATTAATTGTTGAATTAAAACCAGTCAGGTATAATGGTAGGTGTAGATTGATATAAGAGACAACGCTGGAAAAGGTCTATGATAAAATTAAATGAGTCATGCTTCCATTGACTCATATGTTCCATAGTACAAAAACGTGTAGGTTATTTTATTATAACCTTTAAATACATACAGTAGGATGCAGCCTACATCCTAAAGAATTCGATATTTATTTATATTTATAATAACATTGAGACTAATTTCACAAGGGCATTTAATATACTTTCAAATTCATTCTAAAAATGCTTATCTTCCTAGCGTTATCCCGGTACGGTTGCACCCTGAAGGATGCCCGGGGTCCGCTTCCTAATCTCAAGATTTGGCGTAGGCACTAGTTTTTACGGAAGCGACTGCCATCTGACCTTCCAACAAGAGGGGAAACCAGACCTTAGGGGGCGTCCATAAATTACGTGAGGTGTTTTTTAAAATTTTCTGTCCCTCCCTCCCCCCCTGGTGAGATGTCGTGAGATTTTATCCAACCCCCAATCTCACGTGAGATTTTTTAAAATGTGGGTTTCTTACGTAAACGCGTTGGATTGTTATAGTAAAAAGAAAAAAAAATTGCTTCGTGCTTTTATTTACGACTAGTTAAGACTAGTACGAGAGTTAACGTCGAAGTATGAATGAAATTATTCTCTTTCGAACGAATTAGTGAATAATCTTAATCGTGTTACGATTACGCTTAAGATTAAATCTTATAAGCGTGTACAATTTGGATTAAATGGACCAAAAGTATTTTTTTTTGTTTCAATCAGAAAAAAATTGCGTGATATTTGCCGAGAGCCCCCCTCTCTCCAACGTAAGATTAGATGAGATTTGACTCGACCCCCTCCCCCACTTAAACATCTCACGTAATTTATGGACGCCCCCTTATTGGAATTAGGCTTGTCAAGTGAGTGGGCAACTTGACTGTTAGAAGTTCTCAAGTCGCCCGAAGGCCTCTAATTTGGCTTAACGACTGCTATCATAGACAGCAGCCGGGATCAACGGCTTAACGTGCCTTCCAAAGCACGGGAGCGCTCAGTTAATAACCACTCAAAGCGGTCACCCACCCAATATCTGACCTGGGCCGACGTTGCTTAACCTCGCATACCAAACGCGGTACGCGGGCGCCGCTGGGCCACGAGCGCTCCTCCATTCTAAAAATGCTAGTTATAAAAAAAAAGAGTTTTAGTTTGTTCAGTGATCTAAGGCCTTAAAACTTTAAGCAATAAACTGAAATGTGCAATAATAGCACTTTTTATTTCGAATGGTCACAAGTCGTAACACCAACTTTTGAATTGTTCCTGAGCGTAGCTATTTTAAAGCTTAAAATACCATGTGTCCCGTAAACAGAGATTATCTCAAAAAATACCGTCAAATATTTTTGTCGCATTACAATTTTTTATTGGTGTGATTTCATTTGACTTTAGTGGAAACCATTACGTTAGCTTTTGCTATGTGTAAGAAATCACTTACGATCTTTTGCAATAGACTAATTAATTATCTTTATGGCTGTTCAGGCTTAGACCAGCGGATTGACATGCATAGGTTCATAAACGAAAAGCTGGTAATTTCAAAATTACGCGGGCATATTTTTTATGAACATAAAAAACCGATTAGATTTTATTTATTATTTTTGCCGTTTTCACTACACCTTAAAAGTCCTTAAATTACCAAATATCGTGTTTTTATTGAAAAATAATAAACAACGCCTATCATACTGAAAATAACACATAATAATAATCCAGTACTTTGTACATCCAGAGCTTGCGTCAAATCCGGTAGTTCTGATTTTTTGCAGACTTGTTTATGATGTCGGCCTAATGAATAATCCAAGTTTGTGACCTCGAGTGCCGAACGCAACTTTTTCAAAAATCGAAAAACCACTTATAACCCTAAAGGACTAGCTAGTTGCTGAGTACAAACGGAACTTTACACAGTTAGCGGAAGGTAATGAGTCCGTTAACAATTTTGCAAGTTAACTTTAAAGTTAATCCAATACACGGACGGTTATCTTCGTTAATTAACAGATAAACGAGTTAATGCCCAGCTCTGGATATTATATATATACGTACAGTAGGCGTCACGCCGGCCCGCCGCCGCGCCGCGAAAAACGGAGGAAATGAACGAAGTTCGAATATCTTCCTGTCTGTCGCATTTGCTAATTCCTGCGACAGAGAGGGAGATATTCGAACTTCGTTCGTTTCCCCTTAGCCCCTGTTAGCCCCTCAGGGGCGCTACCGCGAACAGCAAACGAAGTTTTCGCTCTCTGTCGCACTTGCACGTACGGACGTAAGTGCGACAAAAAGGGAAAACTTCGCACTTGCAAGTTTGCACATAAGTGAGACAGAGACGGAAAACTTCGTTTGTGGTTCGCGGTAGCCCCTCAGGTTCTGACAAGTCCGTTCGATCGGAGCGGCGTAGCTATTGGCGCTGAGTGAGACGAGATGATGCAAATGAGGCGCATCAGGAGTCAACGATTAACGTTAACTTCCGTTAAATGGCCGTAAATGTAACGCTTTAACGTTTAACGAAGTTAACTTTTTTTTAAACGGATTATCTATTAGCGAAGTTAACTATTTGGTTAACGGTGCTTAGCTATGATGATATCGTGCCTATTAATGGGCGCCAGTTAGGAGTTAGCAGATCTACTTTTCTAATATAAAACATGTGATTACAGGTGGAGCGATTTGTTGACCGTAAATTGGATAAGGCAGAAGGAATACTAAAAAAAAAAGAAGTTAAGGCAAAGCGCTGGTACAATAATTTTACTGACGACGGAAGTTATCGTGCTACAGAAAGTCATGTATTTCTAGCGTCTTTTGTCGCCGGTATGGCAGTAGGTTTACTGTGTGGCAAATAAAATTCATCAGTCATCATCAATTTGTATACCTTGAATAACTTCCACTCCACTTGCATAGAAATTATGAAACCTTTGCTTATCTTAGAAATATTAACATATGATTATTTTTTACTTGTATTTAAATTTTGTCTAGTATTAGAGCGAAATAATTATTGTAGATACACATAATATATTATTGTTTCACTGAGTCATCGTTGTGTTAATATCATTGTTACATATAAGTATATTCCTTAATAAAGTACATAATGTCTAATTAATTACACCCCTTTGTTTTTAAATGTTAGTACTAGGTTAGTACCTTAAATATTTTTCCTAAAGGGGAATCTCTTTGCCGAGGTAGGAATTCTTACTTCCATGGCGTTACGCCACGCCACAGACCAGATAACCTAAAGACGTCGCGTAGTCGGGCGACCCCCTCTGCCACTCATATGGTGAATTCACTCTATGTTTGAGACACGCCCCCTTTGCTAACTTCAGTCTACAGACGTCGTCCGTGCAAGTAAGACTATCACTAAAATAAAGTTTTGACGTGGTTTTAGTGATGCAAAATGCATTATTTTTGTGTTAAATTGTGTGGAAATAACACTAAATCATCTGGTGTGCAAAAAAATAGTATTTCATTTCACAGGTAAGTAGATTTTAATAAAATTACAAATTAATTTAAGCGAAAGCATTGTAGGTACTCGTTGATGTCTTTTAAGAAAGTCTCTTTCTGTCATGCTGCGCGGAATAATCGCTCCTTCCTTGTCTATCACCCTTTCATTGCTTAGTGCGAACTAGTGATGTCCATAATATGTGTTAATTTACTATCGATAAGATAATTCACGGAAGATGCAATACATCGCAAGTAATTTACAAATAATACCTATTATGTTGGCAAAGTATTTGTGTGCCGTACCAAATTATCTATGATCGAATTTTCCGTTGCAACACGGGATGAATAACCTTTATGATCTTTTCAAACTGGTGTTACATTATAAAGCATTCTAAGCATGTTTACTAAAATGTGCATCCTTTGTTTTAAGTTTCCTAAATGTCCAAACATAAAAGAAATGTGGATCAATGCTACAAATCGATCACATGATTGGTTTCCATCTCCAAGCAGTGTCATATGTTCTCGGCACTTTAAATCTGAATATTTTAGATTAACAAAGTCTAATAATAGGCTATAAAATTCATCCAAATGCCGTTCCTACGCTTCATCTGCCAACTGTCGTGAGTATATTTAGGTGTATTTTTTTGTTGTTTGTTCATTGCCAGCGTGGTAAGTACGCACTCACTTACATTATCACTTAAATTATGTATTTTAATGTAAACATCTCGTTTTTGTTGTTCTATTATTTGTATTGTGTGTTTTTAATATGGGTACTGCCTGAAATTAACAGAATGTGATGATAATGATAATTGTTATTATTATTAAATGAAACTTTGCAATTCAGAGTTGTTTTATTTATTTGAGAAGGAGATATGTATGATATTTGCATTTTTATCGATGGATAAAGCATCTGTTACTCATTGACACGTAGGTGGTAAGTGCAAGAGTGACGGACGCTTTATCCATTTATAAAATGCGGCCATCACAAGCTACTTCGTATCAATTATAAAGCAAAAAGCTTCTGTAATAAATTTAATTTTTGTGATACGCTTTTATTTCTGACTGTAATTTTCTTTGAACATCCATCAACTACTCATCGAAACAATACTAAAGAGCCCAAACTCGGTTGCATTGAGTTCCGGCTCCATAATCAGATCAGCTCGCCAAATTTTAGCTCAATGGGATACAAGGAAGTAGTTGAAAAATGGTTTAATAATTTTGAAACTTACATACATGTTGCTAGTTAAATAAAAGCTTGTAAAAATGCACATCGCGAATAAGGAATTGTCATAGCGCTATACCGTCACATACTTGCAGAGAATTTTAATATTTCTAATCATCGATACTATTGATAAGATATTTATTTAACGCGTTCACCTCTAGCGGCCGGCAGCCATTATCGTCTGACGCTCAAGTGACCTTCATTCGACAAATCACGGCACGGTAAGCGCTCGCTGCGTCCCCCGCATCCCTGTATTTTTGGCAGCATCGGTTTTAATGAAATAATTGCGCAAAGCGACATCTTTAGGTTATCTGGTCTGTGCGCCACGCATGCGGGTTAGGGCTTGTAATATTCGGCCGTGTTTGGTATCCGGATATATCGAATTCTAAACATTCTCAAAACCGGATATCCGGATAGATCGAATAATTTTCAAATATATTTTTTTTTCCATGAAAATCAAATACATTTAAGTAAATATTGCAAACAGTCATGACGAATGGTACATGATTCAGATCTATGAATTATTACAACCAATTGTATATAATATTGCAGAATCTATCACGATACCGATATGTTGTGGCATTTATGCATGTGCCAAAATTCTGACGAATCTTACAATTCATTTAAATTCGTTTCGTTAGATGTTAAGAGACGAGTAGTTTTGTAGTTCCAGTTTCTTCAACTCATTGTATTGTAACTCAGTGTCACATCCAAGAATTAATTCTGCGGAATACCACAGAGTAGTTTACATGAAAACAATAGTTTTGTAAACTAGATTCCAGCCTAGCTAGGATAATCGCGTTTATGACAGACATAGCATTCGTCCCTTACTGTCAAGTATGTGAGTGCTTAGACTTAGATTGTATGTATGCTTCAATTACTACATTTATCAAATTCATGGTTATTAGAAAAATATTTAGTAATGACACGGTCCTAAGCGTTCGTTGTTTATTAGGGTTCCGTACCGTCGAACCCCGTATCTTCGCCTGGGATACCTGTCATCGCCTATTTTTATGAAAGTTGAAATTCACGCCTAGTTTTTAGGGCAGGCTCCACACAAAACTACTAAATAGAAAGTGTTTTTTATGCATGGCAATATTCTCGCATCAATTGTGGCTAACTTAACGCCGTTTGCGATCAGCGCGGTTTTTTCGTTCAAATGAAAGCACGTGTTCGGTTTTACCTCGGCGGAACTTAACGATAGTAAGTGCAAAAGAAGAGATAAAGGTGAGCTTTTTCTTGTATTATAATGTACAACAAATGCTCTTTCTTATGGTGTTATTATTGTTTACGTATGTTATGTGTATACGTCGCAATCGATTAAAATGTAATTGAGGTGATGTTCCGGCCATCTTGTAGCTACACTTCGCCTACCCCTAGGGTGTCAATCCAAGTGTGTGATATATATTTAAAATTTCTCATTTAGTAGTAAGGATAATTCATCCCTCAACGCTTAAATGGGGTCTTATACAAGTTTGACCACACACACACACACACACACACACACACACACGCACACACGCACACACGCACACACGCACACACGCACACACGCACACACGCACACACGCACACACGCAGACACGCAGACACGCAGACACGCAGACACGCAGACACGCAGACACGCAGACACGCACACACGCACGCACGCACGCACGCACGCACGCACGCACGCACGCACGCACGCACGCACGCACGCACGCACGCACGCACGCACGCACGCACGCACGCACGCACGCACGCACGCACGCACACACACACACACACACACACACACACACACACACATACACATATACAAACATGAACAATCGTACACCCTCCACTTACTCCTATTACGACTCTTCAAAATAAATATATTTTCATTTCCAACTCGAATTGAATATAAAACACTAGTACTACATAAATATACTAAAATGGTCGTAGCACGTATCTAAACGAAACGTTAGGATCGACTATCCTATGGAACGATACTGACAGTTTGTCATTCTTGTTATTGTCAAAAATTATAACCACTTTTAATTTTTTTTATGAATGCTTAAGGTGGGTAGATAAACGTAACTTATTTAAGAAATGTACATTTCTTCATCGCTGTTGTCATGTCGGAACTCATATTGAAATACTTAGATAACAATTCAACAACGCTTAAATCCAATTACAGAATAAAAAAAAAACAATTTTGCCTCCAAAATGATTTAAAAAATACCTTCACGGTTTGAGTAGACATTTTTACCGCTAAATTATTTAGATGAAATATTTTAAATGTGTATTTTTGGTAAGTATGTAGTTAAATTTGCATTCAAAATTATTGGACTGTGTTAATAATGGGTTATTTATTATGTTCATGTTGTTTTTATATAAATAAAACAGCAAAATAT
The DNA here is from genome assembly GCA_963556455.1 of Epiblema foenella. NCBI lineage: Eukaryota > Metazoa > Arthropoda > Insecta > Lepidoptera > Tortricidae > Epiblema > Epiblema foenella. The sequence continues at coordinate 17,372,553 of OY747102.1, forward strand.
ATCAAACATCGTTTATTTTTTTTTTAATAATCGTATACATCGTAGTGGCAGAATGTCATGATGAACCAAAAAGCAAATAATTGTTTATGCCTGAACGCCGTGATGCTGTGTCACAAATAAATGTGGAATGGAAATTAAAAAAGAGCACCTTCCAGGCCTAGGCCTCCAACTTTGTACGAAATTCTTTTAAAGGCCTCTCGTCTAGCTGCACCCGAAACGTGACACTTCGCAGCCTATTATGAGGAACATAACCTCAATATTTCATTGCATGTTTGAGAAAAAGTCGTAATTGCTAATTCTCCAATGTTTTAATCCAATGTTTAAATAATTCCGGATCAGATAGACTGTGTAAATACCTTTCATATTTAATAAGATAGTCTTTCTTAATTCTGACAGTGGCGTTTCGGTAAAGCGCCTTTTCGCGACACGTCAGGCTCTTCCATTCAACAGTAGCGAGTTCCGGTCGAGTCCCACTGGATTTAATCGATTCAAACAGCTCCCTGGGTTTCCTGACAACATTATAGTTAAAGACAAGTTTAAGATAATGTAATTGATAGCCTGCTTAGGTCCCGGTACTTCGCCAGTTTTATAAGGCGCGAAAGGAATTTAACTCTAATAGTGTCCTAAAATAACATGTTTCAAATTTTACTGACCAAATTTACATATGGTGGCCATGGTGGGTTGGTGGCCCTTACGAAGCTAAGATCATAATGTTGATAAATGCATATCTACTTACAAATCGGTTGGGGGTATTGGTTCAGGTATTTTTTTACGTGTTTCCTGTTGAGCTATTGCTTCATCCATGTCTCTATCAATAACTGAGGCAGAGTAATGTCTGAAATAGAAGAAATATACACACTATATTCTATTTAAATTGGTATTTAATTAAATGAAAAGAAACCAAAACAACCATGTAACTCGGCTAGTAAGCACTCACAAATTCTGTAGTGTTACATCATTGGCTTTGTGATATGAAACTAGTGTCCGACCAAAACACGTTTTTTTGCCGAAACCGAAGGTTAGGCTTTGGTTCTAGTTTCGGCCGAAACCGAAACATGTAACTAGGGATCGCAATCCGGTATTATTCTCAATCCGGCTGGATTTCACTATATCCTGGTGGAACGAGCCGGTTCAGCCAAATTAGGAGTTGAACGATTGCCTCTATTAAACAATGTGGACTTTGGTGGCATAAAATAGCTTTTCCACGTACTGACCTTGGCCCAACAGATCTGGTGATATGACTCACTGGAGTATGCTGATAAGCTAAAGTACAAGTATGACAAGCTCCCTGCCTTGGAACCAAAGTACGATTTTGTCCCTGTTGTGGTAGACTGCAGGAGACTGAGGTTTGGAAGCCAAGGAATTTGTTATGGATTTGGGTCGACAACTGAGACATAAACGGGATCGTATATAGTGCAGCAGATTTCGCTGGCTATCGTAGTGACTGCAGGTGTCATGGAGACATTTGAGCTAGGCGCGATCCAAGATGGTCCATTTAACTAAGTAGGCATAATTAGTGTTCAAGGTTGACGAAGTCGACTACTAACTACGGAACCACTTATGGCCATGCCATAAATTTTAACATTGGAAATGTTTCTTGTATCGTACAGGCTGCAGGTAGAGGGCGGAAATAGTGAAAAGTGAAACGACACCTTTTTTAGGGTTCCGTAGCCAAAATGGCAAAAACGGAACCCTTATAGTTTCGTCATGTCCGTCTGTCCGTCTGTCCGTCTGTCCGTCTGTCACAGCCGATTTACTCGGAAACTATAAGTACTACAGTGATGAAATTTGATGGGAATATGTGTTGTATGAACCGCTACAAAATTATGACACTAAATAGTAAAAAAAAGAATTGGGGGTGGGGCCCCCCATACATGTAACTGAGGGATGAAAATTTTTTTTTCGATGTACATACCCGTGTGGGGTATCAATGGAAAGGTCTTTTAAAATGATATAAAGTTTTCTAAAAAACATTTTTCTTAAAGTGAACGGTTTTTGAGATATCAGCTCTCAAAGTCGTAAAAAGTATGTCCCCCCCCCTCTATTTTTATAACTACGGGGTATAAAATTCTAAAAAAAATAGAGGTGATGCATGCTAATTAACTCTTTCAACGATTTTTGGTTTGATCAAAGTATCTCTTATAGTTTTTGAGATAGGTTGATTTAACTGTAATTTTGGTTAAGTTATTTTTGCTGTTTTATAGATACTAGTACGGAACCCTTCGTGCGCGAGTCCAACTCGCCCTTGGCCGGTTTTTTGAGAACGGATAAAGCTAGAGTCATGAAACAAAGTTTTCCTGAAAGGTCCTGAGAAGGAGCAATTTCGTAGGGTGGTTCAGTAGGAGGTAATATCGTACCGTGATGAGACAGTTAACGTTGTAAAGGCCTCAACAAGCAAATTTTATCGAAAAAGGTTTTGTGAGGATCGGATCTTCGGTTGAGGAGCAGCGCTCTTTGCTCAGCTTTCTGAAAAAGGTAAAGTTGTACACATGGTACAGGCTACAGGTAGAATGTTGAAATAACAATAGTAAAATGTTTTTTTGACTAAATAATTATTTTTAAATGTTCAAATAGTTTATTCGTGCATAGTACTCATATGATGATTCATTATTGTTTTAAAAATCCCCTATTCACAATGAACGTGTGTTTGTATTACTTGTCACTTCAAACCTGCGACGCAAGCGCCAAGTGTCAATTAGTCAAGTGTTTCCAAGTAAGTTAGTATTGGTGGTATTGGCTACTCGTTCTTGTGGATGGTAGTGTGTGTGATAATTATCAGCTCGACATATTCAAATACTAGACCGCGACCATTTATTTTTCTTAAAAATAGATATGGGTGCAGATTAGGAAACATACATCCATTTTTAAATCCAAGGTGGCGGACATTTATTTTTCTTACAAATCTATATGGGTGTCATCTTCGAGGTTCCTCGGGGTGCCGATTATGAATATGACATCCATTTTCAAATCCAAGCTGTTGGACATTTATTTTTCTTAAAAATCGATATGGGTGTCATCTTCGAGGTTCCTCGGGTTGCCGTTTACGAAAATGACATGCATTTTCAAATCAAATATGGCTTACATTTGTTTTTCTTAATAATTGAGTTGGGTGTCATCTTAGAGGTTCTTCAGAGTGCCGATTACGAAAATGACATCCATTTTCAAATCAAAATTTTCCAATCAAAAATCATAAAATAAAACAGTGAGAAAGCAAATTTTAAGATGGGAATTATGCTATTTACAAGGAAAAGTTGCTTTTGTAATTGCATATCCGATTTGTTAGATCAATTTCCCAAACGCATTTTTTGGGAAAACGGGGCTTTGTTTTGGCGAAGTGGATTCTCTTCTCAGATCAGAATCCACTTCGCCAAAGCAAAGCCCCTTATTGGCAGCCAATGCTACCAAACTACACAAACCCGAGGAAATATTCCGGAAGTTAATACTACAACAGCAACTAGCTCAACCAAGAATGCAAGGGAAGACAAAAATATTCCAAATCCTGCGGGAGCGATCTTACTCTCTGTCAGAAAAAACACGTATCTTAACTAATACACTAACCTGAATGGTAAAACAACACTGAACATGGAACTTATAAAACTAAAGGTCCCAACTGGCTGGTCTCCGCGGGACGTCGTCAGACCAAAACCCTCCAGCACAGGGAAAAATATATCCTCATCCCTTCAGCAAATAAAATAAAAATAGTCAAGATGCGCTCTTTATTATCAGTATCAAGATTTCTAGAACTCACTTTGGCTCTCCAAACCATACACAGACATATATTAGGAATGGCGGAAGTTCAAAGACAGAGGTCCAGCATTGAAGATAATGAAAAATATATATTCTGCTATAGTGGTTCTCCACTGGTTTTTACATCTGGTCGCCACGGAATTGGCTTAATAATTAAGAAAGAATAAAAAATAGTATTACTAGTAGTAAGTAGCAGTATTAATGTGGCATTCTCGGAAAGGATCGCCTTAATGCGATACCTAAAACTTTATACCCATAATGTCTATAATTCAAGTAGGCATATGCTCCAACTGAAGACTCAAGCCAGGAGGATATTGTCAAATTTTATAAAACGTTAGAAAAAGCTTGCGAATACTCCAAAGTTATTATGACTGAATCGCTGGAGGACTTGACGGAGATGCTGCGGAGCATAAGCCTTTCTTACGGGTAGCTCTGGGAATAAACTTGGTAAGACCAAGGGCATGCACAATTCATTCGTGGACCCACTGCCTACCACAGTCGATAATGTCAGCATCGAAGTTGCTCAGGAGTACACTTACCTAGGACAGATAGCTCAGCTAGGTAGGAACAACTTCAACAAGGAACTGTGCCTCAAGTTGAAAGTCTTTGAGCACTGCGTCCTTCCGGTCCTCACTTAGGGAGCCGAGACACGGGCACTTACAAAGGCCTCTTCCACAAGTTCCAAGTCCCTCAGCGAGCTATGGAGAGGGCTATGCTCGGGGTTTCTCTGAAGGTCAATACTGGAATTAGGATATCCGACGGTAAAGGGTTACCGACATAGCGCTGAGGATAAGCAGGCTGAAGTGGTAGTGGGCGGGGCATATTTGTTGGACAGATGATGGGGCAGACGAGTTCTCGAGTGGAAACCACGAACGACACGGACTGTGCTGGAACGACCCCCCGCCAGGTGGACCGACGATCTGAAGAGAATGGATCAAGAATCGTGGGAAGCGGTCGTATGCGGAGATCTGAGGACCGGAGGGCCTACCGCGAACCGAAAACGAACGAAATTCGAATATCTCCTTCTCTGTCACACTTGCTTATTCGTGCGACAGAGAGGGAGATATACGAACTTCGTTCATTTTCGGTTCGCGGTAGGCCCTCGGGTGTGGTGGCGTGAATTAGGGAAGACGTCCAGTAGTGGACGACTGCAAGCTGAGGATAATGATGAGACGATGAGGAGCCAAAGGAGTACGAACGTCCAATTCTGGGCCCATATACAAGTCGTCTACCGGTGCCGGGGATCCCCGGGATCATAACAAAAGAATGCTATTGTTTATTTTTTTCGCCGGAAGAGCGCGGTTTAAAGATTACGGAACGAGAGGTGGGTTATTCCTGCAATAAAATACAATAAATACACATTTTAAGAAAGAGGAGTCACGCGGGTGATCTTTGCGATAGCATGATTAAATAACAAAAAACTAAATTGACTACATCCTAACAAAACAAACTAAAATAATCCACAACATTGTAGACCTAAACGCAGTCGATATCCCTTCCGGCTACAAGAAGATATAATATATAAGTTACATACAGAGCTGGGCATTAACTCGTTAATCCGTTAATCGTTAATTAACGAAGTTAATCATCCGTGTATCGGATTAACTTTTAAGTTAACTTGCAAAATTGTTAACGGATTCATTAACTTCCGCTAACTGTCTAAAGCTCCGTTAATCCATTAACTAAGTACCTACTTATTTTATCAAAAGAACACCACGCCGCGAAAAACAGGTTCTGACAAGTCCGTTCGATCGGGGCCGCGTAGGTGCGAGCTATAGGCGCTGAGTGACGATGCAAGTGAGGCGCGTCAGACGCATGCGCGAGTGAAATGACTATATAGTGTTGTCGGCTCGGTGCATCAGTGCATGAGAATACAAGGAGTATGGTGACGTGCTGTTTATTTTGATGATTAAATTAATCGTTCATTATAAGAAATTCTTAAAGCCATCTTGCTTTCCTTATTAGGGTTCCTTATTAAAAAAGGAACCCTTATGGTTTCACTTTGTCTGTCACATCGCTAAATCACTGAAAAACTACTTATGCTATTTGGAACACTTATAAAGAAGGGTAACCGAGATGCTAGAATGTTTTTTTTTAATACTTATATTTTTTTATTTTATGTCTAGTGGGTGAATATGCCAAGTGGAGCGCCATACTCGTATGAAAGGGCCTGAATTGCACATTCTCAAACATTTTTTTTTGAAATGTAAAAAAACCGCACCTCCCTTATCTCCGAAGTTTACCTAGGAAATAATATGATATTATTACATAATATTGATATCAACGTATACATATTTTACAGGAAAAATATAACTATAAGTAGCTCTATCTAGTTTTTCTTTTTTTTTAATATCAAAAAACATTTCTATTCTAAGTTTGTAATTTAATCACCTTTGCGTGTATTTATTGTTTTATAAATTCCTACGCGATTATGCTGAAAGTACCTTCTTCGAAATAAAGAACAAAAAATGAAATCGGTTCACGTTATAAAGAATTATCCTTGAAATCCATCATACATACCAAGTTATTCAGTCGCCGAAATTTGTAACAAAATTCGCCGATAGATGGCGCTGTACCCATGGCATTCAATTTCTACACCGTGTTTTTGACATTTTCCTGAATTAATAGGGTTGAAACTGATACATATCTGTGTACGGAACCCTCGGTACGTGATTCGGACTTGCATTTGACCGGTTTTTTTTCATTTCCTGCCTACTTTCCATAGCGCATACCCGCATACCCAGGTGCTGTTTTTACTAGGAGTTAACGATTAACATTAACTTCCGTTAAATGGCCCGGAATGTAACGCTTTAACGCTTAACGAAGTTAACTTTTTTTAACGGATTAGCGATTGACGAAGTTAACTATTTGGTTAACGGTGCCCAGCTATGGTTACATATAATCTACAAGGAGGAAGGAAAAGTAGATTAACATTAATAACTACTCCATCTAGTAGGTACGCTTAAAACAGAGGCGGAGATTAAAGAGTAGGTATTTAAGTAAATCAAGTCTGAATATAAAAGAAATGGACAATCCGAAGGAAAACCTAAACAATGTAATACATAGATAAATCATTTTGTCTCGTATAAAAACTAACAAAAACAGAGTACATAAAATGCGCCAAACTGTACTGTAGTATTCAAGTAAGTTTTATAACACTAGATAATTGTTTTTAAGTAATAAACAAGGGAGTATAATCAAATTGGGGTTTCAAAATAAAATCTAAACAGGTAAATATATTTCTATTTAAAAAGTACCCGACAAGTTGCAACGAGTGTTTCTGTACCTACCGACAGCGACCCCCACTAGTTCACCCGCCCGGCCTCTCGTCGAATAAACCGGTTAATATAAAGTCCTTAAATCGTTCGCGTTCTCAAGAAAAGTTCGGAGTTAAACTGAAATAAACCGGTTTTACCTGTATTCTAAAAACCGGTTCCGAGCCCTGCTACATAGTATACTTAAAACAAAGTCGCTTTCTCTGTCCCTATATCCCTATTTATACTTAAATCTTTTAAACTACGCAACGGATATTGATGCGGTTTTTTTAATAGTTTACTATCGCAGAACAGATCAATGGGTTCATGATGTTTGCAAAGCTGATTAAAAGACCTAGCAGCTCTTAGAAGAAAGGAGTTTTTCCTATAATTAGTGTGAACGGATAGAATATGGAACATTCGTTTGGTGTGAGAGGATAGACATAATAAGAGGACTGAGAACCTTAAGTTCGCTAGCAGATCAGGACAGTCTACATGGTTCTGAGCGATTTTCATGTCACCTTCTCTAATATAATCTTCAGTAATATAACCTTCTCTGTAGTATAACTCTAATACTTCTCTGTATTACAACCCAGGGCCGGTGTATCGCTTTTTTTGCTTTTCGAATTTGACTGACACGTTTTTAATAAGTACATCTATAAACGTTTCGGTTTCGGCCGAAACTAGAGCCCACGCCGAACCTTCGGTTTCGGTAAAAAAACATGTTTCGGTCGGACACTAGTAGGTATACAGAACATGTTTCTAGGTATATTAAAGAGTCAAGAGTACATTTGCACAATATATTAAATACTTACTGATTAGATACTTCTGAGCCTGCATTGGATATATTACGATCTGATCTGGATGTGTCTTGGAAGTTCATTGGTTGCGCTTGGTAGTCATTATAATCTTCTCTATTACTTGTGTCGGGTTGAGCATCAATATTTGCTCTGAAAGAATATTTTGTTATAACCAAGGACCATAGGACTGACAATCTCATACAAAAAAACGTAACTCTGAAATAGCTCAAAATTCGGTATTAAAACTAGATGGCGCTGTTTCGTAGCCTGGAAGTCGCAAAAATGATATTTTCATCAATGTTTTCTCCTGTTTTTTTTTTGTTTTTTAAGAACAAACGTTTAAGTGCTTTATTTTAATACCATTATATACCTTCTATACACAATTTTTAAGGATTATATTTTTTACTCATCAACAACGTGAAACAGATCATATTTAACAGATGGCACTACCTCTGGAATCATTGATTGCTCGCGGGTTCGCCAATTTTTGCTACATAAAATAACTAGATGGCGTTGGTGAACTGGTAAAATGTGTATAAAATTAAATTACGCGTACAGTCAAGGGCATAAATATATACACGTTCCCAAAGCGACAAAAATATCTTTACTATCCGTTAGCCAAAAATATCCATACAACAATTTCGATCAGATATATTTGAACATTAATCGAGTCATTAAATTGTGTACGCTAATACGTTCATAAATATACGTACAATGACAGACAAATATATGTAGACAAACACGCAGACAAAAGCATCTATGCACTTGTTTTTCATATTCAATAGATATTTTTGACTCCTACTTTGTTCACATAAGCAGGAGTCAAAAATATCTACACAATTTTTTTCCAACCTCATATAGACAGCAAATAGAAACAAATATCTAAACAAACTTTTTTCTTAAATACCTAGGCAAATTACATACACAATTATATCTGCCTAAGAAGAGTGCAAAAATATGTAAACATGCAATGCTCATAAATATCCGCACTGTAAACAAACCAATATTCTAATTACAAAATTTGACGCTCATCGAGAAGAGATCGGAAATGTCATGCGATACATTCGTCCCTTTCATTTTGGGCCTTCATTTGTTTATGGAAATCGCCTTTGATTTAACACATTTATTATATTCACATTTTGCCTCTTACCAACTATAGAGTAAGTTACAGATAGTTCAATGTAGCTACCAAGGTTTTTTTTCGTTCAATAAATTAATAGGTGATGCGGGATATCGGTATCGCTTACCGTAGTTCATTTTGAAAGTAACTACGGACCCGTGCCTTTACACGTATGCAGGTAAATGTTAAGTAGTTAAAAGAAACGCAACTCCATTTTGTATTTAAGTATATATTTATCTATATACTCGTATAAGTGTCAGAGGAGAGAGAAAATAAAAGCTTGCTTAGTTTGTTCGGGACTAGGTGGGGTCGATTTGTATATGATCATACCCACATTATTTATTACATATTATATATTTATTTATTATAAACTAAGCTAGGTGTTTCACTATATGTTACAAACAATATAATGGATCTTAGATTTTTTAGAATTATCTTCGTGAATGAATATGCAATGAAAATTAGAGCTAGTCTCTGAAAATTACGTTTTATTAATTTGACTACTCTGTCTTAAGCTGTGATTCGACGACTGTAGAACATTTTTGACAATTAGGTGTTGTTTAGATATGTGGTCAGTATTTACTACTTGCACCTCTTAATACCTAAATAGGTTTAATGCGGAAGATAGGTTTATAAATTATAAGGGGAATATTTATATATGTACATCAAAAAATAGGCAGTGGCCGGCGATCGACTTGCTCTGTCCGCGCCACGCCCCTCCCGCGCCCGCGCTAGTCCACACGTGTTCGGCGCCGAATGAATTTCAAACACTATTATGAGTGAAAACGTTTGCTTAACCGAATACTAAGATCCAATGGCGAGTTAGTGGTAGACGTTTCAATTTTCATTTCAACTCGCGCAGAATTTAAACTTTCAATTAATCTTTTTAAACTAAAGTATAATTGCGGACATTATTTGGGTTCTTAAGATAAATTATAAATAACAAGGTAAACAAACTGTGAAATATATTTCATTTGTAAGTAATTATGTAAACGCAAATAAATAGTGAAGTGCGCCAGAACGGAACGTACCTAGTACTAGTAATGAAACATCGCACCTAACGCCATCTTTTCACTTTTTACTGTATCATTTGGAATGTCGTAACGTTCGATGGCTGTGACTTCACTTTTGCGCATTCATGGAAATTATAAAATTTACGACTTTTGAATGAATCGGTACTCCTAGCGGCATCTAGCTACGTAGAGAGATACTAACTTTCGGAGCACGGTGCGTAGTATGAAGATTGTCAGTCCTATTGTATATGGTCCTTGGTTATAACATTCATTGACTTAGGTAGGCATCAGTGGCGGCGCGTCAAAAATATTCTTAGGGAAGCCGGAAATAATTTGCTTTTCTTATTCTTCATGAGCCGTAGTGAAAGAACTGGACTGGCTGAATATTAGGCAAGCCGGTGGGAATCGAGTTGTATGGACGCTCCGCCACTGGTAGGCATATTCTACAATATATGAAACTGGTTTCGAAACATGTCACCTGGAGTGACAATTAAATAAATAAATAAATATTAGAGGACAATCTTACACAAATCGAAGTAGCCCCACAGTAAGCTCAAGAAGGCTTGTGTTATGGGTACTAGACGACGATATATTTAATAGATATAAATACTTAAATATATAGAAAACATCCAAGACTCAGAAACAAATATTCATGCTCATCACACAAATATTTGCCCCACAGACCAGATAACCTAAAGACGTCGCGTAGTCGGGCGACCCCCTCTGCCACTCATATGGTGAATTCACTCTATGTTTGAGACACGCCCCCTTTGCTAACTTCAGTCTACAGACGTCGTCCGTGCAAGTAAGACTATCACTAAAATAAAGTTTTGACGTGGTTTTAGTGATGCAAAATACATTATTTTTGTGTTAAATTGTGTGGAAATAACACTAAATCATCTGGTGTGCAAAAAAATAGTATTTCATTTCACAGGTAAGTAGATTTTAATAAAATTACAAATTAATTTAAGCGAAAGCATTGTAGGTACTCGTTGATGTCTTTTAAGAAAGTCTCTTTCTGTCATGCTGCGCGGAATAATCGCTCCTTCCTTGTCTATCACCCTTTCATTGCTTAGTGCGAACTAGTGATGTCCATAATATGTGTTCATTTACTATCGATAAGATAATTCACGGAAGATGCAATACATCGCAAGTAATTTACAAATAATACCTATTATGTTGGCAAAGTATTTGTGTGCCGTACCAAATTATCTATGATCGAATTTTCCGTTGCAACACGGGATGAATAACCTTTATGATCTTTTCAAACTGGTGTTACATTATAAAGCATTCTAAGCATGTTTACTAAAATGTGCATCCTTTGTTTTAAGTTTCCTAAATGTCCAAACATAAAAGAAATGTGGATCAATGCTACAAATCGATCACACGATTGGTTTCCATCTCCAAGCAGTGTCATATGTTCTCGGCACTTTAAATCTGAATATTTTAGATTAACAAAGTCTAATAATAGGCTATAAAATTCATCCAAATGCCGTTCCTACGCTTCATCTGCCAACTGTCGTGAGTATATTTAGGTGTATTTTTTTGTTGTTTGTTCATTGCCAGCGTGGTAAGTACGCACTCACATTATCACTTAAATTATGTATTTTAATGTAAACATCTCGTTTTTGTTGTTCTATTATTTGTATTGTGTGTTTTTAATATGGGTACTGCCTGAAATTAACAGAAGATGATGATAATGATAATTGTTATTATTATTAAATGAAACTTTGCAATTCAGAGTTGTTTTATTTATTTGAGAAGGAGATATGTATGATATTTGCATTTTTATCGATGGATAAAGCATCTGTTACTCATTGACACGTAGGTGGTAAGTGCAAGAGTGACGGACGCTTTATCCATTTATAAAATGCGGCCATCACAAGCTACTTCGTATCAATTATAAAGCAAAAAGCTTCTGTAATAAATTTAATTTTTGTGATACGCTTTTATTTCTGACTGTAATTTTCTTTGAACATCCATCAACTACTCATCGAAACAATACTAAAGAGCCCAAACTCGGTTGCATTGAGTTCCGGCTCCATAATCAGATCAGCTCGCCAAATTTTAGCTCAATGGGATACAAGGAAGTAGTTGAAAAATGGTTTAATAATTTTGAAACTTACATACATGTTGCTAGTTAAATAAAAGCTTGTAAAAATGCACATCGCGAATAAGGAATTGTCATAGCGCTATACCGTCACATACTTGCAGAGAATTTTAATATTTCTAATCATCGATACTATTGATAAGATATTTATTTAACGCGTTCACCTCTAGCGGCCGGCAGCCATTATCGTCTGACGCTCAAGTGACCTTCATTCGACAAATCACGGCACGGTAAGCGCTCGCTGCGTCCCCCGTACCCCTGTATTTTTGGCAGCATCGGTTTTAATGAAATAATTGCGCAAAGCGACGTCTTTAGGTTATCTGGTCTGTGATTTGCCCTGACCGGGATTCGAACCCAGGACCGTCAGCTTCACAGGCAGGTGCACTACCCACTAGGCTAAACCGGTCGTTAAACGACACATGAGTTTTAACTGTTTAGTAAAATTTAAACAGACTCACAAAAGTTTAAGCTATTTGAAGGCAATGTTCCCAATCTTGCAATCCTGTTGCATAATTACTCCTCGGTTCAACCCCTTTCATCAGAAAGAGACCTCTTGTATCATGAAGTACAAGTCATAGTGCAATGTTAAGGATTAATTTAGAAATTTAGTTATGATGAGAGATAATCATTTTATTAAATTAAGTACTTACTGTTTAGTTAATTCCAAATCTGCATTTTCAATTTTACCATTTGTTTTTTCTGAGAGGTTTATTACTGGCTGGTTCTCATCATAATCAATGACAGTTCCAGTCATGTGAGAACCAACATTTTCTTTATTTCTGAAAAAGATAAGATATTTTTAATAGTTTGTGTATATCTGAAGTCTATTTTCGCAATGCAGTGAAGAAATAATGATCTAAAAAGATATAATTCACTATTACATAGTAGCTTTCTTCATCAAGAATGGCTCAGCCTTTTCCAAGATATGGATCATCTTCTTATTATTTTCTTCTTGCCATTTTTCAAATTTTTCTCTGAATGCCTCCTTTTCTGCAGAGCTAAGCGATTTCCAGACTGTCATACCTCCAGCCTACAATTATAGAAAATAATAAGATACAATTTTTAAATTTATTTACGTGAAAATAGATATACTAAGATAAAGAGTTGATGATATTGGTGCCTATTTTGCGGTGGTTTTTAAAATGCAACAGGGGTATTAGGAAAACAGTTCCATAGTACATTCACTATACTAAGTATTGTTCTTGTCAGCAATTGTGTTGATGATAGTCAAATATCCATACTATACACTCTTTCTCCCCTTAAAAGCATTACTCCATGCTAGTACTTCGGAGCCCTATACCTACATCAATAGGTACTAGTAGTATGAACTACTAGGTAATATCCGGAATTGCACATCCGATTTAAAAGCTGTTGGGACATAGGCAAAACTGCCTGCTCTTTGAAGAGCGCCGGCGGAGTCGCAGGGACAGCTGGTATTAAATACAAAATAATATTACAGGGCCAATGACGGGCTTCAATTTCCTTCTTTTACAATACAACGCCACGAAATACTCGGAAGCAGTTGTTGGCTCTTTTCGCTTTCCATGGCATGTTATAACTTCCATGTTTTTGTTTTGTCCAATACATAAATTAGGTTATATTTAAGGAAAAGAAACAACATGCGCGATGACAACAAACACACTGAATTTGACATTACCAGTCATACACAGATACTCAGTGTTGCCACCTCCGAAAAAAAAATAAGTAACAGCTGTTCTGAAAGTCGCAACACTTCCACAATGAGGGCTATCATTTTTGGGCTCACCAGTTGGCGCCACTGTCCACTAAGGTCCAGCTGTCAAAAATTGTTATTGGTTGTTATGGGCATGAGAACGAAGTTTACGTTTAAATCATATTTAATACCTTAAAACTACCGTAAAAATATCGAATATCCCGCATTGTAGCGCAGTCCTGTTTTTTTCAGAATTAAAGGAGGAAACAAGTTTCCGAAAGAAAAAACTGTCTCAAAGCACTGACAGTCATTGACCCGTAACTCATATTTGCCATAATCAAGCTCAGGTATTGCAAAATAGTCACCATATTGTTCCAATTAGATATTAACCAGCGTAGCGCAACCACAAAGAGTGACATTTGACATTTCGGAGACCTCACGCTACACTAGCGCCTCTAGCGGCGAATTCATACGCGATAGCCCTCATTTAGTTGCATAGGATTTTCCGTCTTGGGTGCACGCGTATAGAGGCTGTACGTAAATTCTTTAATTCTGAGATCGTTTTCAACTCGGTTTTGTTACTAAAAGTCACTAAATTACTTTTTAGTGCCTAATTATTCCAAAAATTCGTACCCTAACTCCAAATGTCACTAGATCTAGTGACAAAGTCACTAAGCTGGTAATATTGACAACAAAACGTGAAGCACGTGAGCTGAGGGGCTAACGCGACTAGAACGTAGTGGTTATATTCTCTTTGGTAGTGGTTATATTCTCTTTGATCGAAATCACAAATGAAAACAATTGCTCTGAGGGGCTACCGCCAACCACAAACGAAGTTTTCCCTCTCTGTCTCACTTATATGCAAACTTGCAAGTCCGACAGAGAGGGAAAACTTCCTTTGCTGTCGCGGTAGCGCCCCTGCGAACGTTTACGTTCTACGTCTTTCTTTTTAAATTAGGGTTGGCCGGATACCACCGTTATGAATCGGTAGTCGTCTAAGTAAGTCGATATGAATTTTTCATTTTAGGTAGCAACAAAGCATTATCAAATTTATTATTACAAAAAAATGTAAAAACCATATAATTCTAGCTTTAAATAAAGTTCTCAAATAAAATTCATTAAACGTCACAATTCGATACCTCAGTCTAGATGCCATCCAATCGCTTGCTGTGACAATCGATTTGGGTTAGTTACACGCATACATGTCTCTATAAACGTCAGTCATAATGTGTCAAATAAAAATAATGCAAAGCAAATAAATACTTTGCAATTGGCATGATGGTTGAATGATATGCAACTGAATAGGATTATTACCAGCATAAATCACTGAAACTTGAGTGTATCTTGAAAAACCTAGATCCGTGCATTATGTCCGGTGATAAGAAGTGAGTATATAAGATATAATAATGATTACTTTTCGTTGTGTTCTTAGTATAACAATTAATTATCATCTATTATATAGACAGTAATCTAGTATAATTGTCTTCGATCGATTTTCACTTGTAACTGGTTGTTTTGCCAGCCAAAACTCCTAACCTATCTATGCTACCATCTTTGTATGAAAATAGATCACTGGTTGATCTTAAATTTTAAGTTTTTTAGAATAATTTTCATTCAAAGCAGCTGCAGATTTGCTGACGATGCTTTTTGTTTGTTCCTTTTCTGGCACATCTAGTTTACAATGTGATCATTTTCCCCAACCTATCTCATAGTAAATACACTCACAGCTAGAATAATGCTGCCTTTGATAGGCATGTATGCAATTTAATGTCAAGTGTGAACATATTATGAAGAACTTGAATCTGGCTTATAAACCATATGTTCTCTGATGGGTTGGTAAACTATTATTTTGTTATATGTATTTGCAGGTATGGACTTATTTTGCCAGATAAGGCTAAAATTAACAAGCCTATATTTGAAGCTTCAAGGAATGTGTTTGGAAATGATTCTGAATCTGATGAAGATTTTAGCAGAAAGCCAGCATTGTTGAGACCTAGTGACAACACAAATCGTCAGGTGTGATTGTAGTGCACTAAACCCTTGTGCTGTCTTGTCTGTTTATATACATATGTTTCTAACTTGACTGAGTAACAAGATTTTTCACATATTTTTAGAAATCTGTGCATTTTTTATACAACGCCGGTGGCAAACAAGCTTACTGTTCACCTGATGGTAAGCGACCACTGCAGCCTATAGACGCCCACAACTTCAAAGGAGTCACATACGCGTTGCCATCCCTTTATAAAATTAAAAGCCTTAGTTAAAACATTTTGGGCCCAGTCAAATTATGCCTTGACATACATAGACAGAAGGTTCAAATCTATGGCATGGATATATGCGCCTGAGCATACAAATTGTTAAGTGGAAAGTATTATGCAATATGTACCTGACATCTGAGTCAGATTTTCTGAAAACATAATGCAAAGGTCCTGCAAACCAGACGTTATATAATGTTTTAATACCGTTATTTTCTAGGCAAAGATCACTCAAACTAAGGCTATAGAAGAGGATCCTACAATATACCAATATGACGAAATATATGATTCTATGACAAGCAAGAAGGAAGAGAAGAAACAGAAAGTAAAGGAACTTAAAAAACCAAAATATATTGAAAATTTATTAAAAACTGCCAATAAAAGGAAAATAGAAAATGAACGAAGAGTTGAAAGACAGGTACTTATCTTAGTTACAAGTATTGTCATCTATTTTAATATAGAAATTATTTAAATAACACTGTAAATAAACACATACATTGTGTAGGTGTTCATAGACAGCAACATTTTAAATGTGACTTGGAACTGTGTTTTATTGAAACTATTCTATTTTGCTTCCTATTGTTACTATCAACACAACCAATTTAATTAATTTTTCAGATTCAAAAAGAAAGAGAAAAGGAAGGTGATGAGTTTAAAGACAAGGAGGTATTTGTGACTTCGGCATATAAGAAAAAATTGGAAGACTTACGCTTAGAAGAAGAGAAAGAGCAGCGTGAAGAATATTTAGAAAAAATAGGAGATGTTACTAAGCAGAGAGATTTAGGTAATGAAAATTGAGGTGTTGATTATCCAACATGAGTGATGATGATGAATGTTTTTTCCACATTTAAGCATTTTACTTTTGATTGGGTAGCATAATGAAACTGTTGTTTTATTTATTGCAGGAGGTTTCTATCGCCACTTATATGAACAAAAGTTGGGTACAGACAAGATTGAAGATAAACCACAGAAATTGGGTTTAGACAAGGTTGTATATAAACCAGTGGAAGTAGAGGATAATCCTGCAGATGAAACTTTTAAAAGATCTAAAGCTAAAAATAAAGACAATTATTCTGACACAACAAAGAAACGGTCATATCGCAAAAGAAAGTTATCTGCAGAAAATGATGGAAATCTGTCTGAAGGGGAAATAGTGGACTCTGATGAAGAAATTGTACGAGTGAATCTGGCTGATATAAGGTCATCTAAGAAAGCCAAACAAACTGAAGAAAACCTAGATGCTGACTCTGATTTTTCAATTGATTCTTCAAGTGAAGATGAAGCATCTAACAAGAAAAAGGCTAAAACAGAGAAGCACGGAAAACATAAGAATAGTGCTGAAAATCCTCATCAGAATACACCACCAAAGCAAGTTGAAGAACCTAAAGAAAAGGTAGTAGAGGAAAAACCACAGGTAGCCCCGGCCCCAGCACCTAAACCCAAGATAGATATTTGGAAGAAAAGAACAGTAGGTGAAGTATTTGAGCAAGCTTTGAAAAGGTATTATGAAAGAAAAGCCACTAAAGGTTAATAAAATATGTTTTATTAGACTATATCTGAAGGATCTTCCTTGGAGTATTTTCTTACTATACAACGACGTAATGTGCTTTGCAGTGGACTGAAAAAAAAAATCATATGTGATGTAAGCAACAATTAATTGTCATTCATAACCATTATGGTTTTACTATTTTTATTTTCATACATGTAATCTAATTGAATACATATGACAGTACAAGCTCAAAAATCTGGTTAATGCACTAAAATAATCCATTCTTACCAATAAATTCTGAAACAGGATCGTTCTCTCCTTCGGCGCGCATTGTACCTGTTATTTCTTCATTTTCAACCATCGGTAAAACCAGTTGGACGAACTCTGGGGTATATGGCGGAGCTATTGCATCCAAAACCTGTGCACAATAGTCTTGTGAGACAACTAAGCATTCAAATATCACGAAAATTGTTTTATACATGGCATAACACATTCAAATATGTAAGTAAAGTCTACACAACCTACCTCTGTTATAAAGTATCTTATCAAGGATATATCAGTGTCACCTCTCTGCCAGCACTGCTTGATATAACGAAGTACCGGCACCACGCATCCGCGGCTCAATAAATTCACCATACGGTCCAGAAGCATCTTTCTCAACTCCAGCTATAACCATACATACATGATGCAGATAATGTTAAATCAACTCACAATTCTACATAGCCTAGCACAATTCTAAGTTTAGTATTTTGAAAACTAGTACAATTACTGGTACTATTGATTTTCATATCAAACAATATTATTTGTACAGTCAGCATCAAAAATGACTACGCATATGAGGAGGTTAAAAGCTCTTATTCCCTTACAATACTGGCTTTTGACGTCTTCATATGCTTAGTTACTTTTGATGCTGACTATACCTATCCGAATATTCAACGAAGTCGTAGTAAAGTAAAATGCGCCTCCCTCTTTTAGTTGATTGCAATATCTACCTGCACCAAAATTTCCAATTCATCTTGTGGAGACTCAAATAGCTGCACTAGCAGCCTCAGCAGCCTATGGTGCAGCAACTGGTGGCAAGAAGCGACCTCGTCTAAAAGCGCCAAGTGTACTGGACAGTGTTCTGTGCACAGTTTGAAGTATGATGGCTCTGTTACAACACACTCAACCCATACTAATACGCCCATTCCAACTACTGGGAATCTGGAATATAATGGTATACTTAGTTTGATTTTTTTTAACTGAGACACAAGACTACTAGATACATTTCCATTTAGCCGTTAGCCACAACACAAATTAAATGGAATGGTATTAAAGTAGTATCAACTTACTTCTTCATTATTTTTTTGCTATTGTAAGGGGGAATGTTTTTAGGAATTTGGGGGCAGAGCGTGGTTCTCCGGTAGATCAGAGGCTAGAGCGATTGGATTCTAAATTTTTAAATTTTTTTAGTTTGCGTTACCAGTGCTTAACACAAAATTAATTTTGGATCTTTCTGTGTTTCTGTTTATTGCCAACATCAGATTTTGTAGTGACATTTACCTGATGCAATGATAAAGAGTGGGTAATTCAGCTATTAGTTCACTGGAACTGGCCGAGCTACCACAAACGGCGTGCACCTTTTCGATGGCTTGAACAGTCGCCTTCAGCTCATCTTTGACCGGCCTGCCAGGAGTGAGGCCCTCGCACACACTTGCCGCGTATGCCAGTAGATACATGTACTTAGATTTGTGTTCTGGGTTTAATTTGCTTCCTAGTTTAAATAGGGCATCAACCAGAAGTTCTAGACGAAATAGAAAACATTGTTTATTGGCATTTGTTCATGTTGAAAAATGGTATATAGAAAATTCATGACTTTCAGACATAGCTAGGCACCGTTAACCAAATAGTTAACTTCGTTAATCGATAATCCGTTAATAGAAGTTAAACGTTACATTTCGGGTCATTTAACGGAAGTTACCGTTAATCGTAAACTCCGGACGCTCGTCACTTGCATCTTCTGTCTCATTCAGCGCTTATAGCTCGCGCCTACGCCGTCCCACTCGAACGGACTTGTGAGAATCTGTTTTTCGCGGGGCGGCGGAGGTGTACCTTTGATAAAATAGGTACTTAGTTAACGGATTAACGGAACTTTGGAAAATTAGCGGAAATTAATGAGTCCGTTAACAATTTAATAAGTTAACTTGAAAGTTGATCTGATACATGGATGGTTAACTTCGTTAATTAACGGATTAACGAGTTAATGCCCAGCTTTCAGACATTAAAACCGAAACCGGTCCGAAACATGTCAAGCGATATTCAACCTTAAAGACGTGAGTGACCCGTTTCATTATACTTTGCTTTGGCCCAAGTTTTTAAGATTCCCGTGATGTCCAAATTTTTAAGTAAAAAAGAAATTTGCAATCGGTCTATAAAATATAAATTTATGGATTTAATTATGTCCAACATAAAGCATTATTCGTACATCTCGTACTTCCATATTTATTAGCAAAGAACACTTTACCAAAGACTACAACCTAATAGGAATTGCGGGATTCTGAGCAGATGCACGGGTGAGGCTCGCGGGTCGCGGGTCGCGGGTCGTGCTGCGTGTAGACGTACCTAGGAATTGCGGAATCCTGAGCAGATGCACGGGCGGGGGGTCGGGCTGCGTGTAGACGCGGAACAGCACGGAGATGTCGGCGGGGTTGAGCGCGCCGCGCGACAGCATGGCGGCCAGCGCCGTGCGCGCGCCGCGCCAGCACTCGCCCGTCGTCAGCGCCAGCGTGATCGGGGTCACGTCGTGCCCGCTGTCAGATAAACACATTAACCCTTTTCCAGGCATACTATGATTTATCGACCACATACGTGTCAATAGAATTTCAATCTTAGTTCTTGGGTTTAAGATTCATTAGACTGCATTTTTTTTAAAAGTGACTTATCTTGAAATGAATCACCAAAACGTAACTATTTTAAATATATATTTTGTTTTTTGTACAAGTTTTTAGATTGGTGCGGCCTGTAAAAGGGTTAAGGCTGCCACACAATACGAGAAACACCGCACCGATAAATCGTAACGTTGTCGTGTGTGGCCACTTACTATTATCGGCACAGTTTCCTTCGAAACCGTTTTTATCTATTCAAATGTCAGTTTAAAAGAAAAGCGTAAAACTGTTCAGTTTTTTTGTCACACACACGTTCAGATTATCGGTACAGTTTAAACGGTAGTCGGATCGTAACAATTTTACGTAATTGCCTTTACATAGTCAATTTGAACCTCTCTTTATACGGGGAGTCAGTATTGTCACGTTCTCCCGCACCGGGCTTTATCACGAAAACCGAAGTTCGTATATCGCCATCTCTATCAGTCATGTGAGCACGAAAGATTTTATAAGAGGATTTATATGGTCGTTGTGATTTCACGATTCATTGAAAGTTAATGAACGAGGATAACTTAAGATTCGAGATAATATGCATTATTACTCATCCCAACAGATAGCTGCATTCCATAATTTACCTTTGTTGTGCACAGCGAGTTATTTCTTGACTAAGGCGCTTCATAATAGCACCGCCTCTAGGTTCTTGGGACAGTATGTGCACAATGACTTGGCTGTATACATATGTGTGAGCACCATGGCACACCATTTTCTGTGAATTTAAGATTTAAGAATGGTAGATAAGACATGTAATTTGAATATTTGATATGCAACAAGGTTGAAAAAAATTACTTATTCACTAAACCATTTTAAGCACCCAAACAAGGGTTTTTACAGATTTCTGCATATGCCAGGGTGCATTCTGAAGAAATCTGTATAAGTATTCATATCTGCAAGTGTGACTCTGACCCTTACATTATTGGTGTCACATTCTGCAACTAGATATCAAAAATCTGCATCCGCAATAACTGATTCAACCAAATTACTATAAAGGTCGATTTAGACGAAGACTATTTTCAGCAGCCTAAATTAAGGCGCCAGTGTCTGCCGTCAGCACATCTTCAGACCGTTTAGACAATGACTACTTTCAGCCGCCTAAATCTGCAAACCAGCAAACCGACACTAGTCGTTTACACGGTGCCTTTTCAGTACAAAAGACGCGGGGGGTAGCTAGACACGTGGGCAGAGGTTACTGGCGCCAAAAAATAGGCGCGTGTTCTATTCAGTGCCAGCGCTGGCATGCCGCGAAAAAATGGCACCGAAAATGTTTATACGGTACCTTTTTTAGGCGCCTTAAGTTAGGCGGCTAAAAATAGTCTTCGTCTAAATCGACCATTACTCATTTCTCATGTGCTTCAATGATTTGATCTGTAACTTACTGCACATTCATTTACACTGTTTTGCCAATCATCAGAGCTTTGAAGAAATCCAACTATTGCAGACTTGAGCACCCTAGAGAACACCTCTATCTGCTGGGCTGCGGTTGATATACTGGTAATCTCACCTTGGAAGCCAGCATCAGAAATTAACTGTAAGAAAATTATGAAAATAAACAAATATGGCATCCTGTTTCCACCAGTTGGATCTAATCTGACTGAATTTCCATGGAAATTATGTAAAATTCTTGCATTGGTTCATCCATTGGTTAATTTTATTAGTGAGGATGCCGCAAATGCTTCCTTAAGACATAAACCTTTACCTTAATTGTGAAGTTGAGCATGAGACAGTCAGGATATTCTTCTGCTAACCTATATATCAGTGACCTCCAAGTAGGGTGTTCTATCATCTCAGTCAGCCAAGCTGGAGTCTGAAATAAAAATTAATGGAGTCCAGAGTACCCAGACCCAGACTATAGTCATACCTGCATATTAGGTTGTGACTAATGACTGCTTGTGAAGCTAAAATTCCTGGTTTATAATTCCAGGGATGGCAGATATCTGTGATGAGCTTGAATAGTATGTTTCTGAATTTTGAATACTTTCTAGGTCATAGAATAATAAAATAAGCTACCAGTGAGTTTTAGACAAACTAAAATAAGTTGACATGACATTACTCACTTCACCTTCTTCAGTGAATATAGTATCTGCTTTTTTTGGATCAAATGTTTTTAGAATCATATCTTTTAAATGATTCTCTACCATTGCCTGCACCTCAGTCACCTTAACACCTGTAAAAATTATTGATATATATACAGAGATGTACAAAATGGTTTTAAAAAAGTATTTAAATACAAAATACTTTTCAAATTTACTATTTCAAATGCAAAATACCAAATAGTTTTGCGTTTTGTATTTCAAATACTAAATGCAAAATAGGTATTTTCAAAATACTTTTTCAAAATAAAATACCTTTTGACCAAATCGAATGATATTTTTATTTATTTTAGGTATTTATCATGAGAAATAGAATAGAGATACAATGCCGAGCCGAATGGCACCTTATGCATGAAATTTTGGTCATATAATTATCGTCGTTCGTCGATAATGTTCGTCGTTTTCGTCAGACATAAGGCGCGCACTCTGACCAAAGAAGAAAAAAAAGGGCATGCATAGCTAGCAGGCGCCTCTATCGGTCAAATTCGGGAATACAAGCGTCATTCGTTCATTTCATTTTGTTTGACTGGTAATGTTGGCTAAACTTAATCACAAAGTATTTTGCATTTTGAAATGAATATTAAAAATGCAAAATACATCTCGAAAGGTATTTCAAATAAAATACAAAATGTTTTTTACTAAAAGGTATTTAAATGCAAAATACAAAATAGATATTTTGCATTTTGTATTTGCATTTTAAATAGAAGTATTTCAAATAAATCGCATCAATCGCAAATATATATATATATATATCTAGAGACATAGACATCATTTATAGGTGATGAACAATAGAAGTCAAATTATTTTCATAAATCGTTTGTAACATTTTTTAAAAATTGAATAATTCCTTAAAACTGTAAAACACTTATTGAACAAGAAACGAAGGTCTCTGCTTCAGCTTCGGCAAAAATGCTTTCGTATGTCCGGATTTCCGTTTGTTCTCGTCTACAGGTCGCAATTCTCAACTGATTCTCATGTGCAGGTTCGATAAATATATAATATTTTTTGTCATATTAGTTTTTGGAATTTTAAAAAAATATATATTTGTTCAACGGTTTGTTCTCCTTTACAGGTCGCATTTCGCAAACGATTTTCGTGAAATTTTGTGAGCAGGTCCGGTAATTATATAGAATTTTATTGTCGAGTCAGTTTTTGGAAATTTTCTAAAACAAGTTTTATTTCAAAGATTTTGCAAGTTTATGCATCCGAATTTCGGTTTGTTCTCCTCTACAGGTCGCATTTTTCAACCACCTCGTGAAATTTTGTTAGCAGGTTCGATATTCATAATTGATCTTTTTTATAATGTCAGATTTTAGTCAGATATTTCACGAGGTCTACAGCTCACAGAGCCACTAGTACAGAATGTCAGAAGTCTAGCAGCTTCTGTTATCCTTTGGCAGCTTATTGTAAACTATTGGACCAGCAACATGCACTCTCTTTGCAGTCTAGTGAGTTTGTGGGGGATAGTGCTGAGTTTATCCGCATTATGAGTGACCCAACATATTTGTGTAAAACTTACAATTACACAAGTAAGTCACACAAATTTGTTATTTAAAGTACTAAATCCTATGACTACACAACCAAAAAAGTTTTAAGTACCTCCAAGTATAAGCCATTCAGCTAGTAGATTAGCCATTTGGGCAACGGCATTATAGTTAATTGACAACTGTTCAATCACTTGTTCTGGGTTTCCGCCAGCTTGGAAATACCGTTTCAGTTGGCCGAAAATACCCGGCTCCATAATATAGTCGGGTGTTTTAAATTTTTCCAGGCATTCCTGTAGTACTTCTTCTGGATTCTCAATAACATCTTCCCCACCGTCTTCCTATAAGCAACAGGAATGGATCAACGAATGAAGACTTGACCAAGTAATAGAATTTTTGATAACTCAAATTTTAAATACCTCAAAATGGTTGTGATTGGGCCCCTCCCAAACACGCTCTTCCTCGAATTGACTTGGCATATTGAATTTACAAGGTACAAGGGAGACTTAAATTTTATATTTTTATTTATCAAATTATATACATAAACAAAGCGATGCAATACGTCGTATGGTCGTTTGTCTTACCATAGAGGAAAAAATATTATATACACTGAGATAGAGTTTTCAGTCAAGCTTTACGATTGCCGCGCCATCTAGTATGGTGTTCCAAAAAAATCGGCCACCAGGAGTAACACAAACAGATGCACGCACACACGCATGTATACACGCCTTCTTGTATGTATGTATTGTCGGCTCTAGTCTTATCCACAGATATCAGAGTAAAGCACATGAGCGCTATTAAGTTGAACGTTTTCTATACTTCTGATCTAATCTCACTAGCGTACTTCTCAGTAAAGTAAGAAGGAAATACTTACCATGCTATTTGACACGTTTTATCTGTCACTGTCCCCGCTTTTGATCACTTTGTGGCGAGAGTTAGTGCAGCGACACATAATTTTCTACAAAATGTCGACATCGATATTTAATGTTGATTGATATTCGTATTCGTAACAGGATGCACTGTGTTGAGAGCGAGGGACCTAAATTTGCCCCTTCTGCTGTCAATACAGTGAGTCCTCAAATTCTTTATAGGGTCGGCAACGCGCACGTGACTCCTTTGTACGCTTGTTTGACACCGGCGTTGTATATAAAAAAACCGGCCAAGTGCGTGTCGGACCACGCACAAATGAAGGGTTCCGTACCAACACCTACTAGTCCACATTTAAAACCACTATCCAATACATTGAATCTAAAAAAGTCGTATCTTCATAGGGAACTCACGGCACTTACGACTTTTTGTTTGGGCAAAACAGTTTTTAAGCGAAAACTCAAAAACCGTAAAACCTAAATTGTTCAAACCAAAAATCGTTGAAAGCATTTACTAATTCACACCACCTCAATTTTTTTCTGAATTGTAAACTTTATAGTTTGGAAATTAGAGGATTTTCTATGAGCCGTTGGTGAGTCCATATTATTTTGAAAGGCCTATCCATCGATACCCCACACGACTATGTGCGTTGAATTTTTTTTTCATCCATCGGTTACATGTATGGAGTGTCCCCCCCTAATTTAATATTTTTTTGTAATTTCACATCATCTTTACGTAGCGGTTCTTAGAATACACCTTCCTACCAAATTTCATAATTGTAGTGCTTATAGTCTCCGAGTAAATCGGCTGTGACATACAGACGGACGGGCGGACGGACAGACATGACGAATCTATAAGGGTTCTGTTTTTGCCATTTTGGCTACGGAACCCTAAAAAGGTATTGGAAATTGGAAAGTAAATTTTATTTCCATAAAATATTGAAGTTTTCGCTAAACTTGTAACAAAAACTATTATGTACCATGCGAATAATCAACTGCATTAAATATTCCAATATTTCCTACAAATTTAATTTATGATTACTCTAGTAGGTGTCTAGGTAATGATTTTAAGCGATTTATGTGGAAACGGTTAATAATCGACGATCACTTAAAAAATAATTGAATAACAAATCATACTTTTAAGGATTCCGTATCTGCATATAATTATAATTATTATAAAATAATGACTGATGATTACCATTTATGAAACAAGAAAACCATTGGCAAATTTTACAAAAAAAGAACGACATCAAATAGTGAAAATCAAATACCTAACATTCGTACATGTACATGTTTCAATATTTACAGGAAGGACAGGTTCAGGATGTACAAGAGGAATGGCTGTTTCTTTAACTGGACACGAAACTTTTCCCCTTTGGTATTTTCTTGTTTATTGATGTTTGGTAAGCGACGTCAGCGTCCAATCTTATTTCTACGTTCTGCATCAGTCCATAATTGACATCATTTCATATTTTCACCTACTTAATTTTATGAAATAGAAAATAGGTGAAATTGGAATGAACCCGTATTATTTCTTTTTCACGAAAAATGATTTTTTTCAGATAAAAAAAACTTTTTGAAAAATAGGTAATTCCAAAAGGGCGTAAGTAAAATATGACGTCATATTCCCAACAAGAATCCAGAGCTGCAATTAAAAAAAAACGATAACTGATAATAGTTGACACTGATGGTAGTGACAGTTACACATACTTTAGATGATGCTGCACTTGTGGCCAGAGGGGCTACCGCGAACCGAAAACGAACGAAGTTCGAATATCTTCCTCTCTGTGGAACGTATCAGCAAGTGCGACAGAGAGGGAGATATTCGAACTTCGTTCGTTTTCAGCTCGCGGTAGCCCCTCTGGGGCGCTACCGCGACAGCAAACGAAGTTTTCCCTCTCTGTCGCACTTGCAAGTTTGCATATAAGTGAGACAGAGAGGGAAAACTTCGTTTGTGGTTCGCGGTAGCCTCTGTGCTTTGATAAATTAACAATCTCCGATAACAAAGAATATAATATAAGGTTGCTTATTGTTTCACTTGACCAACTGGCTATGTATATGACCTTTTAAGACTCGGGGTAGATGTGCTTCCCTGTGGTTTTAATAGATAGAGATTGGAATCTGTTACATTCTATATGAAAATCCCACTGAAAACCAGCGCCTCAACTTGCTGTGTCTCGCCGTGGCTTCATGCTAAGTGGGGATCCTTTTTAACGTCTTCTTTTTCTTTAATTAATTTATTTAGTTTTTATATTTGTAGTTTGTGACGTTAAATAAACGTATTTTCTTTCTTTCTTTCTATATGATAGATTATTATATTAATTGTACATAATGTTGATTTTGTGAGGAGTTTTACAAATTGGGGTGAAAAGGAGGGAGGAGTACATATTGTAATAAAACCAGTTACTAAAAATGTTACTATTTCTTCTCTTAATTTCTTTGTGCACATACAAAAAACAATGCTAAACATAGATTACATACTCGTACAAACGAGACATATGTGATATGAGTGATGGCATTCAATCAGACACACATCATCTTTGTCGATATGCGCAGTAGGTTTTGTGCAAATGCCCTGGGGCGCTACCGCGACAGCAAACAAAGTTTTCCCTCTCTGTCTCACTTATATGCAAACTTGCAAGTGCGACAGAGAGGGAAAACTTCGTTTGCTGTTCGCGGTAGCGCCACTGGTGGCCTACTCCGAACATTGAAATCGACTCTCGTGTTATACATCATATGAGAGAAAAGGGACGGCACGTTACGAAGTTTGGATTTCGATGTTCGGAGTAGGCCCTCTGAGCTATTGTTACCGCGAAGGCATTCGAAATTTTGGCATAACATTAACACTGCCTGTCTGACACAGACTTACCAGACGCGACACGCAAATAATAATACCACAACCGAGCGAGACAGTCGTATACATTTTTGTATAAGAGCTACAGAGAGTTACAAATCATTTGTTGTCTCTGTCACAGTTTCACTTTTTTTGTCGAGCAGAGGGGCTACCGCGAAATGAAAACGAACGAAGTTCGAATATCTCCCTCTCTGTCGCACTTGCTAATCACACAGCACGTTCCACAGAGAGGGAGATATTCGAACTTCGTTCGTTTTGGTTTCGCGGTAGCCCCTCTGCCTTACTTTGATGTCTGTGGTCTCTTTACTTCATGCTTCTTACAGCAAAATTGACACTGACGTGCCTTTTTCTAACCATAAGGGCGTGTCCAGACTACCGATCCGTTATCGGTGTAGGATCCTACACCGATATTGCTGTTCACATTGCCGGATAATGCAATTTTTTTGCCAGTTTCGCTCGTAGTGATTATAATGGGGCTGGTTACATGGTGATTATTATTCCTATATTATATTGGTATTAAAACTTTGTTTGGTTTTTGCTTCAATATTCATTATTCATCAATACCCGCGAGATACAGAGTGTGATATGAGTGGGGCAACTCAGCGCAGCGACCACTTACACCAAAGAGAATATAACCACTACGTTCTAAGAGACGGGACTTCGAACTAGGTTTTGGATGACAGTGACATTGTCATTGCATGACATTGACGTAGAGTTTGACAAACATTCTGTACCACAATAAGATAAAAAAAAAGGAAATAGGTAATGCCAACATAACAGCGCGATAGGGATGTAACTGATGTAGTACGGTTAACAATATCGATAAACGATGACTAGTGACGTCATGGGTTCCATTTTTATAAAAATCCCGGTAGAGGGCGTCCATTATTTACGAGAGATGTTTTTGGCGGGAGGGGATCGAATTTTGCCAAAAGCACCTCACATTAATAATGGATACTCCTTTATTAACAATTGGGGTCTGAATCCATTCTCAACTGGTTAGGCTATGACGACTACACTACGACGTCCATGCGCTTATTCCGCAGTGGGTAGGGCTAGAAATAAATAAAATAAAAAAAGTATAAAGTTGTGTTGCTTTAAATATATTAACCATCTCTTTAGACGACTTTTCTTTAGGTTAAAATCTTTGGGTTGAAAGTGGTCACCACAAACAAATTTTAATTCGTTCAACTTCTCAATCGGAACGTAGGCTAGGTCTTCATTACCAATCACTTTCACCCACTGTTTGCAACTGAAAAATACGAGAGTTCTATATGATAAGCTAGTTATCGATATGTTACGGCGAACACTAGTATGTATAGTATACGAATAAAACTAAATTGCAAAGAACGCTTCTTATTTTGCTCACATGTAACTCGCTGTGGTACATATTAATAGATAATCTCCAATTAATTGCTTACCGGTCGTGATCTAAAGGAAATCTTGCCATTAATGTCCTTTTCTCGTCATCTTTTCGACCGGTATGAAAACCATAAATAACACATACCCTATAGGCTGAAACACACACTGCCTTCTTACTACATGCTTTTTCACTTTAAATTAAGGTTTCTACCATTTATAAATACCAAAATAACAAACTACAAACCACACTACGAACTGATCAACAAAGAAAAAATATGGCGATCACTCAAGTTGAACGGAAGTGACCAGAGGTGACATTGACATGTGACTGAGATGGATTAACTGAGGGAGCGAGATAGCAGTATCCGCCATTATTTTTTTGGCCAAATTCCATACAAAAGTGATATTTTGTAAATTTTGTTCCTAGTTGCGCGAGCCTGACTTACACTACAAAAAAATGTATACTCATACAGAGGAGCTACCGCGAACCGAAAGCGAACGAAGTTCGAATATCTGCCTCTCTGTCACACGAATTAGCAAGTGCGACAGAGAGGGAGATATTCGAACTTCGTCCGTTTTCAGTCGCGGTAGCCCCTCAGGATCCGACACCGATATCGGATAGGATAGTGTGAACACTACAGTAATGCAGTAAAGTCCTGAGGGGCTAAGATGATCGCGTATATGTCCAACCATATAGCATTCGTCCCTTACTGTCAGTATGTAAGTGCGAGAGGGACGAATGCTATATGGTCGGACATATACGCGATCATCTTAGCCCCCCTGGTGGAGTTGTTTGACAATTCAGAATGCAGAAATGTTACCACAGTATGGCCAGTGCTGAGGGGCTACTCCGAACTCATATAGTGTATAACCCGAGAGTGAAAGGGAATATCTCTCGTAATTAATGGACGCCCTCTAACTGAATTTTTTATAAACATGGAACCGACGACGTCATTAATCATACTTTATCGATATCGATATCGTTAACCGTACTACATCAAAGTTACATCCCTATCGCGCCGGTATGTTGGCATTACCTATTTCCTTTATTTTATTTTATTGTGGTACAGAATGTTTGCCAAACTCTACGTCAATGTCATGCAATGACAATGTCACCGTCATCCAAAACTTAGTTCGAAGTCCCGTCTCTTAGAACGTAGTGATTATATTCTCTTTGGCTCGGAGTAGGCCCTCTGTTCATATCGATATTATTTAAGGCCTTACTAGACTTATCGATCTTTCGGCACCATTAAGTGCTTGCCGAGAACATCGAAAATATTAGTGTTTGGTCGCTTTATACTTTACAGTGGACGGCCACGATTAACCGTCACGATAAAACAGGAAAGACGGTAACGGCATGCCGTGGACATTCACCATATTCCGTAGGCTCGCTAGCTTCCCCACGAAAAGTAAAGATACGAAATTGTAGCTGTGTGTGTGATGTCCCCGTCAATCTACTCTTAACTTCGTATCGTGCCGTCCCTTTCACTCATATAGTGTTTAACACGAGAGCGTCTACCACTCCCTGGAATCCCAGGCCTCAATACAAAAGAATGCTATTGTTTATTTTTTTCGGTTGACGACGGCTAATTTCATGCGCCAGTTTGCTGCTACTTGGATGAGTTGATGAACTGAAAGGATCTTGCTTTTTAGGGTTCCGTACCAAAATGGTAAAAAAGGAACCCTTATGGTTTCACTTTGTCTGTCTGTCTGTCTGTCACATCGCTAAATATCTCAAGAACTACTTATGCTATCGATTTGAAATTTGGAATAGTTATAAAGAAGGCTTACCTGCATACATAGAATATGGCTTTTTGAAATTTCTGTGAAAAATGGTAACTGGTGGTTCAAAATTTGAAAGTCTAGTTAATATGTCGAGTGGGGTGTCATATGAAAGGGCTTGAATTGCATATTCTGAAACAATTTGTTTTTATTTTTTAAGTTGAGTCATTTTTGTTTTATGAGGAAAAATGTAAAAAAAAACCGTCCCCCCCCCCTTATCTCCGAAGTTTACCAAGGAAAAAATATAAAATTATTACATAACATTGATATTAATGTATATTTTACAGGAAAAATATAACTGTAGCCCTATCTAGCTTTTCTTTTTTTATCGTCAAATAACATTTATATACTAAGTTTGTAATTTAATTACCTTTGCATGTATTTTTGTTTTATAAATTCCTACGAGATAATGCTGAAAGTACCTTCTTTCAAATAAAGAAAAAAAAAATCGAAATCGGTTTACTTGTTAAAGAATTATCCTGGAAAAACTACCATACATACAAAGTTATTCTTTCGCTCAAATTTGTAACAAAAGTCGCCGATAGATGGCGCTGTACCCATGGGGTCCAATTTTCACACCTGGGGCCTATACCACAAAACTTTACAAGCGTACAATTTGACAGAATTGTACAATTTTCGATACAAAAAGTTGACAAAAATGTCAAATTGTATGCTTGTAAAGTTTTGTGGTATAGGCCCCAGGTCGTTGAGATTTTCCTGATTTAATAGGGTTGGAACCGGTACACATCTGTATACGGAACCCTCGGTGCGCGAGTCCGACTCGCACTTGACCGGTTTTATTTAATATATTCCCATTCAATAGCTACTAATTAAAGCACTCACTATTTCTTTAAGGCATGTAAAAATGTAAATGTCTTTAATTTAATTCACTTCGTTCTTCAGAAGGCCGCAAACTGACGCAGGTCGCGTAACTGGCCTAGCGACCATACTATAATTTAAAATTTAATTACTTAAAAATATTTAAAAAATTAAGACGACGAGAAATAAGGTAAGTACCTAAGTGAAGGAGAAAAATAAAATACAACTTTGGTAGGTTTCGAGGCAGTTTCTATTTCTAATACATACGTACAGTTAATTGGTCAAACAGGCTGAGCTTAAGAATCAACATCATATTTTTTTTATTTTCGGTGCCAAGAACTTACCATTAGGCACATAGCATAGTACTGGGTGATTTTCATCGTTAATGTTAATTGATGTCAATGATGTCCTTACCGGCCCTAAACGTTAAGTGAAAGTTAAGGAAATCAGAGTGCAATTTTTAAATCCGGTTAAACAAATTAAGGAAAGGGTAAACAAATTAAGGAAATATTAAATTTTGGAATGAAAATCACCCACCTACTTATTATACCTCTACTGCGTCAAAACGTACGTTACATGCTTACATGGAGTTAAAATGTCTGAATCAGTTAATACTTAAGTTGTCTCGACAAAAGGTTTCAGTATTTCTTTACATTGTCAATGTTAAGGTACCTACCTAGATAGGTACTGGAACTTTTCTAGAAGACATGATACATCGACAACGTTGGGATTAACAAACATAAATATGATGTAAATAGGTAAGTCAGTGGTCAGACGTACAGTTACCATCAAATACAGCGGGCAAAGTTACCTTTAGGCGTTAGGTTGGTTTTATTTTATTCTAAAGGATGCAAATAGTGTTGATGTTTGTAAGCATTTTGACATTAATTCATGGCGACTATAGCAGCTCTAGTTAAAATTATTCATGTAAAGGTACCTTCTTATTTAATGATTTCAAATCATTTATATTATGTCAATTGGTAAATATATATAGGTAGGTTTATTTAATTTATTGGTAAATATAATGGCAAGGACAGAACAGAATACAGTACTTACCACAAAATTATTTTTATATCATCTACTGTTCACGCCAAAATGGAAAAATGTTAAATTACGAATACCTATGTAGGTAAAAATGTTTAATAAAGATATCCGTTGCGTAAGACTTAACATTTCATTAAATAAAAACTATGAATAGGGTCAAGACACCATTTAAGCGAAGAGGTACCCCAACTTTACAATTATTTTTCTGAGTCTTGTAACATAGTTTGTTCAAAAAAAATTTTATACGATTAAGTATATTG
Organism: Epiblema foenella; assembly: GCA_963556455.1. Classification (NCBI taxonomy): domain Eukaryota; kingdom Metazoa; phylum Arthropoda; class Insecta; order Lepidoptera; family Tortricidae; genus Epiblema; species Epiblema foenella. Next base: position 17,405,492 of record OY747102.1, read on the forward strand.
TCAAGATTGGATTCAATTTTATTAAAACTTTCTATCACAATACCTACAGTATTTTTCTGAAAATGATTTTATGTCAGAATAATCCAATTTTCCCAGAAGTTGAACAGTGTGCCCTAATTCTGAACAATTTGACACCAATAGTTGAAGCAATATGAACAGCTACATTATTTTAGGTTTAGGTTTAAGGATTTTTTTATTTAAGGTTTTGGAGTCCGTTGTCTATAAAATGTCATTCTGAAAAAATGACACCTATAGTTGAACCAATATAAACAGCTGCTGCACTGCTACATTATGTTAGTTCAGGTTTAAGACCCCTTTGTCTATGAAATGAATGAAACATATCAACAACAAGTTCACTTATCGGAATAGAAGTCAAAAGATTAACGAGTTAGTTTTATTGGTTCATTATTTTTGTTGAGCACAAGTTTTTTTGTTGAACAATCCAGGGAGATTGAGGCCTTTGTCCAGCAATGGGACCTATCTATTAGGATAATTAAAATAAAATGAATACTTGGTGCTTTTCATAGAAGCTAAAAGTTGAACTAGTTAATTTTGTTGGTTCACGTTCTGGTCACAGGCTTTTTTGTTGAACATTGGTGCCTTTCATACTAGAACAAACCCTAAAATAATCATATTAGGAATCAAAAGCTACGTTCAACTTTTTGTAGAAAAATCATCGGCAAAGAAACGATTAATGTAAGTGATCATAGTTCTATTTATCTTTATTAGAAGAATTTATTAATAAAGAAAAGAAAGAAAGAAAGAAAAAACATTTATTCGTGGCACAGATACAGTACAAATAAACATAACACCAAAATACAGAAAATAGCCACGAAATGAATTTATGATTTATGAATGAATAAAATAAATTTATTAAAACTATACCTTGCCCGAAAGTTGAACGCCGTTCAACTAAGGGGTTATGTACATAATTAATTTGAACCATAACCTGAAAAATTACTATAAAATATCAATTCCTAACATATATAATAAAGAGATAAATCAAGAATTCATATCACGTAGTAGGCACTTGCATCGTTTTGCGTACCTACATGTACTTACATGTGTTATTCAATTTTATACGCAACTTAGAGCTTAAACTTGGAAGTGCGAATCTTAAGTAGATCTCCATACAAATTGAGTCTTTAATGCGAAGCCTAGACGCGACGACCGCTCACATCCGCATGATGCGTGGCGTAATGCCCTGGAACTATAAACTAAAAGAATATCCCAACCACGTTAAATAATATCCAACGGGCGCCTAGCAGGTATACCTTTAAGCGTAAGCTTAAAAGCTATTTGTTGACGCTCCAAAAATCCCAATCCTAATCCAGCACTGTAGCAGCAACAAATATACCAACCGGTTAAAATCTATTTCAAAATTTTAGTTCTCTTTTGTTTCTACCCTAGATATTTGTATGTAAGTAGTAAGTGGATATTATTATTATTTTTCTCTTATGTATTATTTTTTCTTTTGCAGTCATATTTAATTATTTTTCTTTTGGCTATTATTTAGTGTATGGCGGTCCGTGAGTCACCGACGGTACTGGCTGAAAATCAGCGCTGTAGGTGTCTGACACCTCAGCATAATGCTGAGCCAGTGTCCGTTTCACTGCCGTGGGGACACACATGTTGTGGTTTGTTTTCTTCTGTTGTTGTATTTTTTTTTGTAATATGTGTGTCTTCTGTGTCTGTGAATAAATGTTTCTTTCTTTCTTTCTTTCCTCTTTCTTAAATATGCCACGATTTATTTTATAACGATATTTAGATCAAATGTTCAACTTTTGGGGGTGTTCATCTTTTGGAGCCTCTACCCTACTTAAAATGACTGGACACAGAACAATTGATGTAGTAATGTTGTTAATCGTAGTCAGTCATCAATTTAAGAGACCTAAGAATAAGAACTCTTTAAATGCAATGATTGTACTTAGTAAATTGGTGCTTTACCTATAGTGGAATCTTGTAAATTACATATCTACTTATTTTACAAACAAAACAATGAACGTAAATTCAGTCTATGACAGTAATAATTAAACCTATGTTAAGCATGTTTAGGTATTTCATACGCGTTTATAATTTAGCAATATTGGACAGGGCTCAAATCCATTTCACAGATTAATGTAAAATTATTTACTTATTAATCATTATTGCAAATTGGACTGATATCGTCAAATTAACATATATTTCTACCGCTTTTGCCGCTCTATGCCTAGTACCTTGTATAAGTTACGCTAGTACATACATCGTATTCATTCACAAAATCGGATTCGACATTGCTGTTGGTGGATCATATTTCTGAGCTAGACTCATATAGCCCGTTTGATATCGGGACTCACTTTAATTAGGCCGACCCACAACCACCATTGTTGATTACGGTTACAGATGGGTTAAAATATAATAGGAATCGTTGGGATCAATGTTAGGGCGATTGGCATAGCTAAATGTAGCCACCAATAAACGTCATCACACTCCTTTCATAAAACTATAATCAGTATTACAAAATAAGAATTACCTACTCTTCTCTAAGTTATTTATATTGTTAACGAACGTAACGTACCTACCAAAAAATAAAGTTGCTATGTAAGTAGTTAGGTGCCCGTTGTAGTGTAGGGCCAATTTTGGTTCAAAATTAGTTTTCTATTTCACCATTTAAATCTAACTACTTATGTATTACTACTAGTATTGTTAAGTAGATGGGATAGTGTACTTATTGATGTGCTACATACTAGGTAGGTACTAGTATCAACAATGATGATGACGATGTTTTAAGTCTAGTGTGCACATATCGTACGGGGCGAGAATAGGCATCTCGGAATACTCTTTCTGTTTCAGCCGTTGGGGTCTTGCGCCCGCATCGTGCTATAAAGAAAGTCGTCACCGTCGGCTGTTTGGCGCCTAATTTCTCGCAGAATTAGTGCTTCGGGCGGCAACGTTTTCCACCCCTTAAACCTAATTCTTTCTATAGCAAGAAACCAGGAGGAAGCTTTCGAGTCAAGAAAACGAATCTCCAAGGGTGCATATTTTCACTTATAGGCAATATTTCTAAAAAATCAAAACGTATAAATTTAATATTTAATGATATCTACAACATTTCCAAAAATCATATAAATCGGCTTAGAAATAGGGAGTGGAAAACGTTGTTGCTTTTTGTACGAAAAAATCTGCGACACAATCCTCTTAATGGATTCGTTTCAAAAGTAAATTAACCACTGTGACGTGACCTACATAAAGAATAGAGAACACCTATTTGTGATGCAACGAAAATGTTTTTTAATGGGGTCAGCTATTATTTTAAAAATTTAATCGCGAATTGTACTTTCGGTTGTTCGATCGACATTAAATTTGTCATGCGAAGGCACGGCACCTATAAGTGCACTGTGCTTTCAAATAAATGTATTAATACGCACTTGCAAGCGACAGATAGGGAGATAGGTACTTCGTTTGTGGTTTGCAGTAGGCCCTCTGACTTGTCGTGAACAGTAATTAAGTGCCTATTTATATATGGCAATTTGGAATTTTTTGACACCATAAAAATATTGGTATCTAAAGTATAAAGGTAAAGTCTAATTGTAGGCAGCAATAGGTCCCATTGTAAGTTTTTTTAATGCAGTATTAGCTAAAGGTTGGAACGTTTAATAGTAAGGTATCCTACTGTCTACTATTTTGGCTGAGGTGTGTCTACAAGGATATTTAGGTAAGGTTCCTATTTAAGTATACATTATAAACATTTAAAATCTTAATTAATATTTTTGAATGACAGGCAAATTTTACCCTGCTTTTATCAAGATGTATCCAAAATTTTAAAAATTGGTTCAAGAATAGAATTGTCATTAAAGTTGGTGCTGTTAATAGGTACTATAGGTAAAGGATATCGCGTTGTACTATCCAAAATGTTAATTAGTTACGGTAGTTTTCTATTAGAAGTTATTGATACTGTTACATCAGTCTATTGCGTGTACTTTATCTCTAGATTGCAAGAAGCTCTAGGCTCCAGAAAATTTAGACTAAGTAAGTAGAGTACAAGGTAAAAAAAGTAATATTTAAATTAAATTAACTGTAAATTATTTTAATTTCGTAAAGCTGCTGCATGTCGGTTTGATTGATTTAGGTACGAAAGTCAGTATTGTCTTTTACTTAGTGCTATTTCATTTTGAAAGAAATACAGGTAATTCGATGTTTATAATACATATTTATGGTAGATATTTCAGATATTTGTGCATACTTATTGCGCGATGCTGCGTGAGCATTTTAGTTTTTAGAATAGACTTAACTACCTACTTGATCCACCTACCCAACGGGTAACCTTTCGTACGAAGAAACTCAGAATATTGTCATAATTAAAAATAACTCGGAGGTATCGTAATCCAATCAGTATTAATAAAGTGCATATTAGTATGGTACAAACTCGAACCCTGCGCCTGCGCAAGGGCGGCTACCGCACTCCTTCCTGAGTGGACAAGGACAGGACCAAGCTTATCGAGGTTTTTCAAGCGAGGTTCAAATTATTATACATTAATTTGTTCACTTGTTAGAAGTTATACATTTTGACGTGGACTTGAGTGTGAACTAGAATATTACCAGCTGTTTTTTTGATTATTTTTCAGTTGAACCTGTTTTCATAAACAAATATAATCTCTGTTATATGACCCATAATACTGTTAAGTCGATACGTGCTAAATGTTACTCAAAGGGAAAACAGTTATTTAGCTTAGCCGTACCAAATTACTGATAATTGTGTAATAAAATATATCATCTATGGGGGCGAACAATAACTATAAGTGTTCACAAACAATTAGTTAAAAAAATTAGTGGTAACATAAATATATATAATGCTGACAAAAAGTGATATGGGTATTTATTTGTACGTTCTAAACTAGCAACGCTAAGCGTGAGCTTCGTAATATTCATATTGTATCTGTTACCCACTTATAAAACAGTCATGTAGGGTCGCCTTTACAGTACAATTTAAACCAGTAAAGATAACTGGGAATATTCATTGTGCTTTCGATAGGTAATATGAGGTAGGCCGTGCCCACACGACTCGTAAAGCTCATACCTTAATTGTATTTGAAAATAAATTCAAATCGTTTTATAAAGTCATTGAATACCTATTACGTTTTTTACTAAGATCAATCATGACTGAATTTTACTGCAGTTATCTGTCCTTAATTTCTTAGATGTACTTTAAAGTATTTACAACTTATTACTATTATATTTAATAAAATTAGAAGCCAAGCTTTCACTCAACTTATGGATAAAATGTCTTCTTCTCTTAACCTACTTCATTTTAAAAGCAATAGGAAACAAAGAAATTAAGCGTATCATTTACCTACTTGTGCTTGTTCTTATATTGGCGATTTAATGAAGAAACGAGTGAAACTGAGGGGCTACCGCGAACAGCAAACGAAGTTTTCCCTCTCTGTCTTACTTATATGCAAACTTGCAAGTGCGACAGCGAGGGAAAACTTCGTTTGCTGTTCGCGGTAGCGCCACTGATAACTTGCTGTTGCAGTCACCGAGGCGCAGGCTCGGGTGGGCATTTTCGGCTCTGGTCATTTGCATTCAGTATAATAAAGATGTGGTGTGCGCGCAAACAATCACAATTCGACATCTTATTGGCTTAGTTTGAAATGATTTTATGTATGCACTAGCTTTTGCTCGCGACTTCGTTTGCGTGAACTTCTACATCCTATAACTTCCCCATGGTAGATAAATTCTGCAGGTTCGGTTAAAACTACTTAACTAAAAATCTTGGGCAAATGTCTCTATGCATTATCCCTCTGTATGAAAGTTAATTTAATACTTATAGTTAACTAAGAAACACTTTCCAAAACGTACAATCGAACCTGTGACATACCTACGCGCACATTATCGTTTTACAATTATATTTAAAAGAATTTTTGTACGCCCGAAGACTGAGAGGAAGTATGCTACTTAAAGTTACTTTTCTCATTCTAAGTAGCCATTTGAAGTTAGGACGATTGACTTTTATTTTCTTTTCGAAGAGCCTAAAATTTGAAATCCCTCCATATCTCCCATGTACCTCCTAATTCCAAGAATTTCGAAATAAAGCCTGATAAAACCGGCGGACAGCTGAACCGAATTTAGGTGGACGCTGGACGACTATAGGACAAAACCTCTTCATATACTACCTGTACCTCCTCGTGATTTGATTGTTTATAACTAATCAGCTAGGTAATCACTGTTTTCATGTTACCTACATTGAATTACTATTTTGGATAAACTGACCCATAGTAACCAAAAACATTTCTAACAGTTTCTATGGGTTCTTAGGACACAATTACCCCGCCGGCGTGGAAGTCCATTGCGCGATCGCGACAGCACTGACACATGTAAGTAGTCCCTATTCGTCCCGGTACCGCTGCATACCGGGTAGAGTCAGTCCGACCCAGTTCGGGCCTAGCTGATTTCCTTACTGGACTCTTCTCAGCTAGGCTAGGTTTAGTGAACCAGCGACAAAACTCCCAGTTTTTGCTGCTTGATTCCACCCACACCTCAGATTTGGTTGAAGCCGCTCAGCCAATCACATTTTAGGTAGGCAGATATCAAAGCGCTGGTCAGTCAATGCTGAAAACAACCGTCTACGTTCAATCTATTTAATCTCCAATTTTATAAAAAGTAAAATTATTAAGGCTCGATGGGTCAGCAAGTTTTGGCTTAAAACGCAAGCGCTTTAGAGGCTGTAAGCCAGTACCTAAATAACGAAAATCTATTCTATTTTGCTTACGGTTATGCATGTAATTAATATAACTTTAGGTATTGAAATGTGGTAAACATTCACATTCACATGAGTCGCTTTGGTTTTGAGATAATTAAGATCTAAGAGTCAAAAATATCCGAACTAAATCTGTTATAATAATAGCTCATCATAATCAATTGGTAGCGAAATTACTCAGTTTATAACTACGATGGTAAAAATAAAAAGTATACATGCAAATACCTACTTTATCTTAGCAGCCAAATTATTGAATTGTGCAAGTAGTAAATAACTTCATTAGTTTCGATTCGACTTTACCGAATGTCATCTATGAACCTAATAGCACGTCTTTGACACGCCAAACGTCAAATATCGTGGTATTTACAACTGTCTAGATTCGCCTCACGATACATCTTTATTGTATCTTGACCCCACGATTCGTGAAAACTATGTGCATATTCGGAGTTCAGACTTACACTGGTTCATCTGAGACGAATTTTCGTACGTCAGCGGGTATTGTAAATATCTACATGGTACTCTGGTTCATAGATTGAACTTCCACCCCCGAATTTATCAATTTGAGGGATAATTAAAAAGGGACAAAAAGTATCATGTATGTTAATCCAGGCTATAAACTCGTTGTGTGCCAAGTTTCATCATAATCCGTTCAACCGTTTTTGCGTTTGAGTAACAAACATCCAAATATCTAAACATCCGAACTTTCACATTTATAATATTATATTAGTGGGAATAGTGGGAATGGGAATTAGTGGGAATTTGTAGGCCCTCAGATAACACCGTTATCGTACTCGACCATTCTAACAACGTTCTAGATGTACCCCTGTAGACATATCAATTATGGGTAAATGGAGTACAAGACACTGCTTTGTCAATGTTGACAGCGGCTGGCTAATATAATTAAATCTCTCATTTGAAACATTTACTATGGGTTGAGGGATATTTGGTTATTTGTCGCTAGTCCCCTAAGCACTTTTTAACTCTCCATTTTTTCACATATTACCTGGTTATTGTACAATTTTTGAATGGGATTCTTTTTAGTTTGCTTCCAATGATATGCTTACCAATTTTCTCATTCAAAGTTCAACCTTTCTTTTCACCCCTTTTATCCCCAATCTGTATGATTTTTATAGCCTATGACCTGGCCGAAGATCCATTAAACTTATTAGTGAAGGTGGTAATAAAATCTATTTGCTAGTTTTCGCGTGATGCCTAGATAAATAAACAGATAGACAAAAAGCAACTAATTCTAAAAACTGTTGAAATGTGTTCTGTTATCGATTCTAACACCCCTTACAGATTTTCGAACCTCAGCTTTATTATATGTATAGAAGATAGATGTCTAGATATATAGATGTATACTATACTTACAATTAGATAGGATAGATAACTCGGTGGTGATATGATATATGACCAACCTTTGTTCCCGTTCCGCGCCTCGTAGACTGAACATATAGCACGTCGTATCGCAATTAGCTATCTACTCGTTGTATAATTTGATTACTGTTTCAATAGTCACTCTTTGATTGTTTCAATCATTAACTACTCAATCACACTAAATAGATTAGGCAAATAGGCATAACATGATGGCTGTATCGATGTTTGTACTTATTGGGTTCAAACACAGTTTTGTGTACGTTTCGACAGGTTTTGCAACTTGAAATTATGGATAAGTAAGTATCAAACGTTTCGTGAAAGATACAAATCAAGATTGACTTTGGAGTCAATTTGTAGGAGAGAGGTCCGTTGCTTCATCGGAGAGGGTTCAAACGTCGGGCCGCAAGAGGTGGAGGTCGACGGCAACGTCGCGGCGCTGTGCGCGTACTACGCGCGGCGCGTGCGGCGCGCTCGCCGCGTGCCCGTGCGCGTGTGCCGCACCCAGCAGCGCAGCGTCCTCCGCCAGCGAGTCCCCCGAGCCGTAGCCGCGCTCCTCGCCGCCTTCGCCTTCGCCCTCGCACCACGACGCCGACCCCGAGCTGCCGGAGGCTCCCGCCTCTGCTTCAGTCTCTACCTCTACTGAACAGCTCGCGCAAACCTCTGGAATTACATGATATCCTTATTAGAGTACATGCATTCATGAAACAATTGATTCATAAATAAACCACGCTGGGCACCATGCCAAATAACTTCGTATATCAGAAACTCGGAAATCCGGAATGGAACGACCTAATACATTCAATAACCCTGAATATTATGTAGTAACATAGGACAGAGGAATAAAACGATTATCGAAAGAAAAAAACTTATTAGGTATTTTCGTTCATCTAATATTAACACTATACCTATACGTATCATATGTATACAACGTTTGATCGTAAGATGAGTTATTAGGTATTGCTCCGCAAGTTAGTGGTTGTATCGCAAGGATGGTATGCATGTATAGACTTTTTTATTAGCTGAAGAGTGAGACTGCGACTAACAAATTGACCTCACGCTGTACTTAATCACCATTTGGTACAATCATTAATATGTGTAGGGTACCGTAACGGCCGAGAATATATCGCCTTTATATATGAAAAATTATGAGAATTCACGGAACCGTTTTATGTGACGAGATTTTCTTGACAGTTTTACAAGGAATCTAAGTGCTTCACACCAACTGATGTTAGGTATATTTTGAAATTAATATTTCAGGAAGTATTAAATAAGTTACTCAAATACAACATTAAGGTGATATATTATTAGTCGTTACTCGTCACCTGCTGTGTAACGGAAGCTTTACTTTGTGAAGGAAATCTTGTATAACATTCATTACGATACCTAAAGGATTTGGTAAAGGCGACCCTTCATCGTGGTCAACACTTATTTACTGAATTCTAATCGCAACTTTTAGAAGTTATCATTAAGTTTTGCTGGTGATTGTTACTCGACATCATATCCAATTTTATTTCGATATAATTACCTACCATTGATGTGTGCTTGAACCTCTATTGAGTGAATCTGTTTCAATGCTTTGATCAGAGAAGCAGCTATTTACATATATCTATATACAATGTACATTCCCCATATATAATCGAGGGAATTAATCTTCAATACGTAACAGGTACACAAATATAAACATGTACGAAGATAATAATGTCCATCTGAGTAAAATAAATGTACCTAATAAATTCGATTTCCCTTCATATTTTTTTACAATCTGTATAAGGAGCAAAATAAACACTTAATTGCTCGTATCCATGAATTAAGTAATGAGATGAAACGAAGGAACTCAAACTAGTTATAAAGATTTATATGTTCTATGTTGGATTTATACAGGTTATGACGGTTCGCAAAACTTCTAAATGCTAAAATCTACTTCACAATAACATGCTGATTATTGAGGGTGTTTGCAGGTGATAGGAAGATTTACTAAATGCAACAAACTTTACGACAGAGGACCTCTGCGGCTCAACACTGAACGAAGACATGTGTAATGCATATAAAATCTACGATTGAGATGTCTGACCTGTTTTATATTATGATATATATGCTTTGTAAAGTTGACTAGTCTTACCTTTGGCCTCAATCAATTTTATTAAGAACAAACATTACATTTTCTACTTATCAGGTAATATGGAAAAATAAGATGAAGAAATAAGAGACAAGAACAATATTACACAGGGATCTATGAAAGACAAAACATATTTTTGTAAATAATAACATAAGTATTATACAAATGACGTAAACCAGGGTACAACACCTTTATTAGGTACATTCAAGAGGGGAGCGAGTGAGGGTAAGGGCACGGGGCGGAGAGACACTATCATACACATTCCACATCGAAAGGGAAAGGCTCAGGACTCACGCAGTCGGCGGTGGCCGATTACAATGGGGCTCTCCCAAGTTGTCGGTCAGAGAGAGGTCGATGACGAATAGTCTTCATAAGATGCTGCAATTTTGTAACATTCGCATATTTATACCTATGGCAACGATGTTTAATTGGTTAATAAGGAAACACACTACAGCAAGTTGATAGAAGGACTTGCAATAGAGGTACCTATTTACAAAAATGAAAGAACTTTTACAAGCATGACACAAACATTAAAAAAAAATGCCGATTAGTATAGATATGTTAATACATAAAAAGTACAAGCGTCAAATAGTGCAGATACGTGTTTTGTCCACGGCTGACGGTGGTTATCGTAATTAATGACAACACGTCAGCTGTATCTGATAAAGCGAGACGTTTGTGGCATTGTAGGAACCGTTCAATAAATAATACTCGAGTCAAATATTACATGTGACCGTGCTAAGTTCAAAGAGTGTATTGTTATTATAACTGTTAAATACATAGGTTAAGTGTAAAGTTCCGATGGTCGAAATCGGCACAGAAGTGGTAGCTATGTTAGTTTGGAAGTGTCAAAGCGGTACTGACCCGAGCTGTCGGTAACGAGCCGCGGCGGCGTGTCCTCGCGGTCCGTGGGCACTACGATTACTACCTCGTCGTCTCTTGGAGACCCTCCGTTACGATTAGATGATGTCCTAAAAACGAGATTTCATATTTAATTTAGGTAAATTAACGATGTTTATTATGGTTCTGGAAATTACAAGGACATTTAGTTATCCCAATCAGCATTCGTCGATGTAAAATAGTTTTATTCGAGGTTTGCTCGGAAATATTTGGGGCGCGCCATGTTGGGGCAATCAGGAAACGGTCGTGGAAATAGCCAACCGGTTAGTTTCCGATACCGAGTCAGCCGATTACTTTATGTCGATTCATTAGCTATCAGATATTTCTCTCTTTCCTTATCGCCCGGGAGTAAACCACGAAAAACACTTCCATTGCCATTGCACACATTTATAGATGCCCACGTAAAACACTGCTACGCGCTACGCCGTAGCACAAGTAGGACGTAGGCAGTAAAAGTGTTAACTTTCAGAAACAACCTTTAAGTACCTACAATCGTATATTCTTACCTGACGATAACTTTTTTTCTCATGAATCTAGTTCCTAGATCCGAGTAGCCCCTGTTCATTGGGCGCTTGTGCGGAGCGGCGGGCGCGGCGGCAGGCGCGGGCTCGAAGCTCCGCGACACGGGCGAGTTGGGCTCTGAGCACTGCTTGTCGGACAGCGCGGGGCGCGCGCGCAGCGCCAGCGTGCTCTCGCTCGCTCCCCCCTCCCCTCCGCCCGTTCCAGCGCTACCTATTCTTCTCGAGGACCTTCTGTCCTCTTCATACAATTCTAACAAATGATCCAACTTACTCTCTATATCATCTACCTGAAATAAGTTGATGATTAGTAAAAAACCTACTAATTAACATGGCTAAAATAGTCTACAAATACTTACTTGTCTTTCAATTTTAACTACTCTGGAAGCTAGGCTGATTTTGGATGCGTAGACGTCTTTCGCTTTAGATCCTTGCTTGCCAAGTATTTGATCTAATCTGAAGTTTATAAAAAATAAATGTTAGTTGAGTGGCCGTTATATATAGTCAAGGTATTGATATTTTATAAAAAAAATCTACATATGCCGATAATATTTACAAACCCGCTGAAAAACGAACTACGTAATATCTTTAGCTGAGTGATTATGAAAAGTAATGGCAAGAAATATGAATATAGGGTAAATTACATATTGTTGGCCACCCTCCCAATAACTGGCCACTTCGCAATAATATGCATAGAACAGAACAAACCAATTAATAGTATTTCTGTAAGTTAATAAATAAAATTAAAATAAATTAAAAGGCGGTCTTCACTGCAATAATTTGGTGGCTAGTAACTGAATAACATTTTTTTAAGTGGCCAGTTATTGATTTACCTTAATTGCAATCGGGGACAATTTTCGAAATGATTAGTCTGATAACATGAGAAGTGTAAAACTATACGAATTATTTAAAGCTATATGCGCCATTTTATAAATGAAACAGACCCCAAATAATAATACGACAGACTTTATACCCACAGCCAGCCCATTGGAAGTTTTTACTTACAATTAGGTAGGTATATTTCACAGTTATGAGTGCTTTTAATAATCACTCAGTTCGTTCCGCTAAATAAAAGTATCTACTAAATGTTAAATTTCAAGATTAACCGCTTAATATATCTATCGCATAATAATCAAGGTGAAGAGTACTGAATAGCAAATGTGGGTTTCTGATTTATTTATAATGACTTATAATTGTTTTTGGCCAACATACTCGTATTACCAATAGGTATACCTAATAAGATTATTGTGGTTACAAAGAGAGGTCTTAGGATGATACCCAGTCATACTAATATATGTATGTAAAGGTTTCTTACATCTTCCCGTTACATGATTATTAAGGACAGGGGAGCATTAATTATGTGAACATATGCGAGAGAATATAAACTTGATAACATAGGTTACTTTGACAGCTCACGCCGCATGCCAACTTTAGCCGTTTTCGACGCTGCGCTGGGTACGACAACTGGAGATAACTTTAGACTTTGTTGTCATTCAATACTGTAATATCGACCAAATCTTCGCCAAAAGCACCATATTAAAGTATGAAATTGCAGTTTAGTATAAGAAGCATTTTAAGAATACCATCATCTCCATAGTAACATTTTTAGGAATTAGTATTTTAGAAATGGCTTATCCAAATGAATTAAAATAAAGTATGGGTATAATATTGAAGCATAATTACGAATAGTTAGGTATAATATTCTACATGAGTAGTGAACCGAGGCAATGAGTGAACGTGGAGTAAACCGAGCTGTTTTCAAAGTGTGTACGACGGATGGTTATAAATTTTAATATACATATACAAAAATGTTACATATAGTCCACTTTTGAAATAAATAAAGCAATTTCATAGTTAAACCCCCATTATTATGCGAATATAACTGTGTGGTTATTTACTTTCTCAGTCTCTGTGTAATCCTATAATTATATATAATGATAAGGTACCTACGATAACATACCAAAAAGTAGCTAATGCTAAACATTAAAAATATGAATACAAGAAGGATATTTCATGCATGGTGCAAAAATTAAGAGCGTAAGCTTCCAAATGCAGTTCCAATAAAGATGTTAAATGCAGTGAAGTGGATGCTGTGCAATGCAGTTTATGCAGTCAATACTTGAAGAAGGAAGATGGATTATAAACACCAAGCGATGAAATTGACGCTTTACGAGGATTGAATCACCCAGATTAATGTATTTGCTAACGGTTCAATACTATATCATAAGTCCTTATTTTTTATCAATTTTGGTTTTATAATACGCATATATTTGACAAAAATATTTTGAATTGTTCATAGCACTGGCTTGTTACGAAGATGAATTTTACTTTCTTCACTGTTAATTTAAAGCCGAAATTATTTTATGTCTACAACTAGGTACCTGGGTATTGTTGAAATTATTTAAATTCATCATTGTAACAAAATAAGAACGTAAAATATCGACTTAACAGTCTCAACAAAAATATTTAAATTGTCAGGAAATTTTCGTTCATTTCGAATAACTTTCAAGCAAACGAGTACCTACTACTCTTGCCTTAAGCTCACGTACCTACCTAGCCGCGGACTGTTTGACTGAATTGTTAAGGTTTGCAGTTTTTTGTGTACACAACTTCAGGCAGATTTATATATTTTATAATTTAGCAACTTCAGTCAGGTAGTTTTAGAATTCGTTTTTTTGGTGCCCTTGGAATCAGCATTTAGGGGATTTTATTGCATAACGTAAAAAAGTATTTGTTTAAATTTTAACCTTGACCCACGTTTAAGGGCATAAATTATATCTGCCATACATGGCTTCGTATGAAATAGCGGTTTAAATGCCTTTATCGGTGGAGTTTAAATCTTTGAACCGCAGTTAATTATTCTATAATTCAATTGATTCCGTTGTGATAGGAACATTTGTGAAATACTAACTAACTATAATGTCAAAACGGAATAATGCATACTGGCGCCACAGGAGGTCAATCAAGTCCACAAAGATTAGGGTAGTTTTCATCTAAATTTGCGATATCGAAAAACCTGAGTCGAAATTTTGGGACCCTTTTCAACTTAATGTTCTATTATAAACATCATAAAATATGCATGTTTCGACAACAAAATGTACTAAGTTTTTAAAATTAATTAAATTAAATACTACAGATTCAGAGACACATTACGTGATAGAAATTACACTATAATATACAATATTCAACTAATTCTGATAAAGAAAATGAGACCGTAGTTTTCCATAAGTACATTTTTAGGTTCTTTCCATTTTGTGACGGCGCATATAAAGCATATGTGAAAAAACGTCACATGTCGGAATAACACAATTGGCGATACTTTCACAGTTTATCAAAAATAAGGGTTCTCATGATTCGAAGTAGAGAAACCCTAAACGTTTAAATAAGAAATATACTTCCCCAGTAGATTATTTGAACCATCTAAAATATAATGTTAGTATTAATATTTTACTTATAAAAATTGTTGTCTAATGTTTAAATTTACCTACATATACTAAAACACTAACATAAATAACGTAGTCTAACTATAAATATTATGTATGTCAGCTTGCCAGTTACCAGTTAGTGCCACCATGTTAAATGAATACTCGCTGGTACATGTAAATGAAAAGGCTGTTAGTTATCCGACTATGGTGTTATAATAAATAAGGGACGTAACGGTGGCAATTGGCAATGACTGCAAATGAAGGAAGCATCAATGACGCGTCGGTGGGTCGCCGGGCGGCGGGGCGGCGGGCGCGGAGGTGATTGATGGCAGCAGCGGGCGCAGCAGCTGCAGCGCGGGCTCCACGGGCCCGCTGCCCCGCCGCCGCCGGCCCCGGCCCTCGCCCTCACCTGTACTGCAGGTTCTTTGTGCGGTTTAGAAGGTCGGCGTGCCCTGAAGAGTACTGTTCTATCACATCTTTCACGTCGTACGGTTTCAACGCTTCTCTAAATCTCTTGCGAGCGACAAAATACTTGAGCTACACGGAAACAAAAATTTTGTTCTCTAAAATTTAAGGTATACTATATGACACTGTAATTAGCGTCAGTTACAGTAGGCAAAATACACAGATAACTTAATAGTAGATATATGTGAGTATGACGTCAGTACGGGAAGTGTTGGATAGAAATGAATATTCATATTGGAATCATAATTAGCCTCTATAAAGCCAGGCGTCAAATAAGTATATACTTTGTGAACGAGAGAAATTACATTTGCGGAAGACATAATCACGGCAAATGATTGTTATGTACCACATTGAAGTGAATTTTATCTTTCCCAGTTAATAAATGTGCATTGCTCCGCATTAGCATGCCTTTTACAGGACTCTATATCTACATATATGCCATGATAAATGTCGTTTGGTGTAGGGACTGGAATTTATATGATCCGTTAGCATTAGAACCCGATATATTAATCAGTCTCTCGTGAAATCTAGTAAGTAGGCACGTACGGCACAATAACGGTGGTGTAGAAGATTTTGAGTTAAAAATATATCTATAGAATAGAAGCATGTTTAGAAGGTTGCTCGTTAGAGTAGGTACGTGTTTTGCCAGATTGTGCAATATTTTACTACTTAAGAATAAAATATAAGTGTGACTCTATAGTTAGATTCACACAATATTGAAGGTGTTGATTGAATAACCTGGGAAGTTGAATGGAAACTTATGATTTACAAATAGTCGATATTAATACATATACAACGAGTTCGATATAACACAGTCGACTTGCGTCATGCGATCATGAGATATTTGCGTCCAGGTGATGAATAAATGTTTATAAGAGCATTATGCACATAGGTTCTACGAGTATTTTATGCAAGAGCATTTGCACACAAACTAGCTACACCAAGATTATTAGGTTATAAGGCCAAATTTCACTACAAAAATCACATTACAAGACAAATTAGACACAGCAGCTAGACGAGAGCAAGGTACAGAATGTAGGTATATAGTAGATATAGTAAATGGTGAAGTGCAAGCGTACGGGCGTACGCGTGGGCGGACTACCTAGTCTGGACGTTTTTGACGCGGCCCAGCAGGTCTACGTGGCCCGCCGAGTACTGTTCGATTACATCCTTTACGTCGTACGGCTTAAGGGCTTCTTTAAACTTACGCCGTGCCACAAAATACTTCATCTGTCAGAATTTCACAACATACATTTGTATCATGAGTATGAAACACCACATAATTACAGTAAACGCATAGTTATGTATGGACATTCAGACATTATATTTATTAAAATGTAACATTTACAATTCGTGAGAGAGGTTCGTGATAGAGCATCTAATATAAGTGATAAATGCATTTTGTCTGCAAATAGCCGTGCTTATTTTGAATTAGCTTTATTCAAGCCATTAAGGGGCGCCAAGTTCCACGTAAATAGTTACGTAATCAAAAATATTGTAGACACTGGTGACCCACCGTGCTTAACACGATATGGATATAATCCGGAAATTATAATATGTAGTATAAATCCTAAAAACAAGGTACATAGAGGTTGACGTGTTCGTATTGCATGATGTTAAATGGCGGAAAATACAGGTTAATCACGTTTTTAACCATCTCGATTCTAATTAGGAATTAACATGATTAGATTGAATAAAAAAGACATAAAATTAACACGATTTTATATAGTTGTTCTGTTTGGATTGTGGCATAAAATCAGTATCTTAACAGCATCAAGCAGTAAAAAAAACCGCACTCTTATTTTGGCGGGTTGACTTCATTGAAACAACATATTTAAGTAAGAACTAAAATTGCTAAAAATGAGTTCGATGAGTCAGATTCCACCCGAATCCAAAGAGAGATATTAGAACAATTATGAAAAGTTTATCAAGTGGAAAGCGACACATCAAAGTACAAGTGGGTCAAAATGTACTATTAACTTTTGTTCATACAATTTTTTTTGAGAAAAGCGCTATACATGCTTTGACCATAAGTGCCATCCTGGCCTCGCATTATAACCGGACCTCGCCTTGGGTTCGGCCGGCTAACTCATACTCGTTCAGGATTGCTTACTTACTGGTCTGTGCAGTAATGTACTGTTACACTTCATACACAATATAATTTTCACACCTGCTATTTAGAAAAGAGTCATTGTTGCCTTCGAATGAGGGATCAAAGTTGTACTTTTCTTCCCTCATTTGAGGGCAACAATGACTCTTTTCCTCGTAGAAGGTGTGAAAAGCAGTATGTGACACTCTGTAGTAAAATCATTTGTAAGATATTTCATGTTTTTAGCAGCGGACCTCATAGACGGTGTGAAAAGCAGTATGTGTCACACGGTAGCAAAATTATTTCCGTCATGGGCGTAAACACTTGAAGCCGTCGCTACGCTCAAGATTCTACTTTAGAATCCCTCGCTACGCTCAGGATTCTATTGTAGAGTCTTTCGCTTCACTCAGAATTCAATATACCGCCCTCACCTTAAATATATCATTTTGCTCCCTTGAGACACAATCTACTATTTTATTTCTGGAAAGGAGTGAGAAAGTGATTATATCCGCGTTAAGGCTCAGCTTTCTTTTTTTCACTCCTAAAACATCCGCATACTTTTTTTTATAATGAACATCTCACACGTTTCAGAAATTTAATTTGCAAATTTGGCTCTTATTTTTTAGGGCTCCGTAGCAAAAATGGCAAAATCGGAACCCTTATAGTTTCGTCATGTCTGTCCGTCTGTCCGTTCGTCCGTCCGTTTGTCACAGCCTTTACTCTGAGACTATATGCACTACAATCAATTTTTGTTAGGAAGGTGTATTCTATGAACCGCTACATAAAAGTGATGTGAAATTATAAAAAAATATTAAATTAGAGGGGCACTCCATACATGTAACCGGTGGATGAAAAAATTTTTTTTAACGCAAATAGACGTGTGGATCCATGGATAGGCCTATAAAAATGATATGGAGGTTTCTAAAAATCTTTTCCATAGCTGTGAAAGTCATAAAAAGTCCCCCCCCTCTAATTTCCAAACTATGAAGTTTAAAATTCTGAAAAAAATTGAGGTGGTGTACACTAATACTTTCAACGATTTTTGGTTTGAACAAGATAGGTTTTACGGTTTTTGAGATTTCACTGAAAAACTGCCATGTTCAAACAAAAGGTTGTAAGTGCCCTAAATGTGGACTAGTAGGTGTTGGTACGGAACCCTTCATTGTGCGTGATCCGACACGCACTTGGCCGGTTTTTTTCCTTATATTCAATATGAAAAATAGATTGTTTGACTCGGGCAAAGGGACACATTTCACATGCGAACTATTATTTTAAACATCTCGTGTAATGATCCGTTCGGGATCGTGAGGAGCCGTTCATCATTTGAATAACAATATTTACTATTATTAGTAGGTATTTCTCAAAAAAAAATATCTATTTAGATTGAAAAAATATCAAATTTATTCCGCAAAAGATTAATTTACCTACATCACGCCGCTAATCAACACATTAATTGTGTTGTTTTCATAACAAGAAAAACCAAAAGAGCAATGTCATATGATATGTGTAGCTTTTAGAAAAGCGTGCATATATTTCCGCACGACTTTTACTGCCAAACCAACAAGTCCCGTGATGGAGGAGGATTGAGGTTTTATTGTTTACGCTCCCAGGCCAGGACCGTGTGAACGAAAAGTCTCATAATAAATGTATGTATGTGTGGACTACTGAGCCCGGAGATGTTCAGTTTCCGAGGGTTTGCTCAAGATATTTTCCTATAAGTATACGTATTAGTAAATTGGATACAATTGTTTGCTCAGTTTATCTTTTTATTGAACCGATTTGGCGTAGTGCGTGTGGCGTAGCTGTTAATGTAAATATGGACGATTTTGTGGTTTAACAATTGCAATGAGCTACGGGCGATGTCTTTGTTACATTTCGTGCGCCGTGCGGGTCGTTCGGGATAATTTATCACCCGACATGGTAATTTAATTCACCCGCGAAAAAGGCTCGCGTCCAGCAAATCCGTGTGACTGTGAGCTAATTGTATGTTATTTGATGTCCGTGTCTTGAAATCTGAATGATTTGCTTTGTCCTGTTATGTAAAAGCCTTAGCCTATCTACAATCAATATTTTGTGTAACGTTAATGAGCAACTGAATACTCATTAAATATAAGATCACGTTGGAAACCTCTATAAATTGTTAATTTAAAAGGATTTGTATTGTAAGTGCTTCTGAAATATGCACTTGTATTTAAGAGCCCAAACTGTCGCATCTTAAACAAATGCGGTTAACATTAATCGGACGCTGTTATGCAATAATGTGTCATCTACTAAAGGTTTTCCGATTAGGTTGACACATTATTGCATAACAGCATCCAATCATGATTCATGAATAGTATGAGGACAAAAAAAATGCTATTCGAACCAGTTTTTAGAGACGATCAAATGTTTGTATGGGAACAACACAAAGACGTAAAAGAGATAACAATCACTGAAAACGCTCCATACTGATTGACACGCAGGCGTGACGTCACGCCTGCGTGGCCTCGTTGTATGGAAAAAAAGGGAAATTTGCAGTTTTTATCGAAATATTGAGAAAATAGTTGATCGAACAATTTCTTTTTATTGAAACATGAGAATTCTATTGGTAATTTTCAATTTACATTTGTCCAATAAACCAAAAACAACGTTTTTCCGAATCTTTATAGTCCCATATATTTTTATGATTGTAATTAATTTGTCTAATTTATTGTAATATATAACCATACAATAATATAAATTGTAACATGAATCATCTTCCAAATTGACATTATGAAGCAAAAAGGCGTCTTCTGTTCCCTAATTATTACGATCATATTCATACGTGACTGATGTATTGTGTTACAAGATAAATATCAGTTGGTCTATTTCATCGTTAGTATATATATATTATACTAAAAGGCAGGTAAAGTAGTAAATTAGAGTTAACATACCTTTCTTATGAATCGAATGGCCGACTTGTGGCGCGGCGTGAGGTTCACGCAGCGGGGCTCCTCGTCTTCGTCTGTACCAAAATAGTCGCTTTTGAGTCATTGTTAGTAGGAAGATAGTTTGCAGGTAATATTTGGACATGCGCACCTGTCCAAATATTACCTGCAAACTATCTTCTTCTCACTGGATGAAGCTGTGGGCGATTTGTTACAGGAGTTAGAGGGCGATAGTCGAGATTAGGTATTTAGTGATAGTTCGTGACATCGTAGATATTTTGATATGGACATGGTATCAAGAAGAAGTTAGCCATATAGGCTCACGTTCATTGTGCAAGCAATATTTGTCTATTATTATTATTGAAAAATAGTCCTGCGTGCGTTACAAAGCTATATCTAAAATTTTCAGCCAGTCCATAGCCGACTCAGAGCACTCGCTAAGCTCCTTGATGCCACCAACAAAACATCGGTAGAGGCACTCCTCCACGATATGAGAAACTGTTTCCTGTGGTGCGCCACAGTCACACGCGGTCTGTCTACCATTGAAATCGCCAATCTGGCCTTACGATCGCCCTGCCATGAACTGTTAAATAAAACAAGTCGAGTTTCACCCCAGTGCTGTTTACTACTCTAGCGTTCAGTACAAACCAGTTACTAACAATTCCAAAACAATATTAACTATCGTTGTTTTTTTAAGTTTATTATCTCATTCAATAATATATTTTTATATACTTATACACACCAATAAAAATAATATCTAGTCGCCAATTGCTCTGGTTATGCCCCATTTTAAAACCAGAACCGGTAGATGGGGACATAGGAGCGTTTTTCACTAAATACCTTTTTCTCGGTATTTTATAATTTTCGATTTTCCTGCTTAGAATCATGTGATACCAACTGATTTTGATATAGATAAAAAAACCATACGTATTTTAGGTTTCCACTACGTAACTGAATAAAATCTATGAAAAACGTAGTGTATTATAAAATAGGGGGCATTTTTTTTATACGTAAGAAGCATAATTTGAAGTAAGAAAAACAAAATCTTTCCATATTCTGAGAAAAAGAAGTAATTTACACTTTTTTTTATATACAATGCCGGTGGAAACAAGCGTACGGTCCACCTGATGGTAAGCGGCCACCGCAGTCTATAGACGCCCGCAACTCCAAAGGAGTCACGTACGCATTGCCGACCCTTTATGAAATTTGAGAATTCACTGTGTTGACAGCAGAAGGAACGTTTGGATGAAAACGCTCATAACACAGACTCAATAACAAAATAGTTTCACACGTAAATATTAAACATTTTAGAATTTTGGAAAAGTTACATTTATGAAAAAGATATTTAGAGTATATTCATTACAATTAATAACGTAAACTTAGTAATTTTAAATAGAAAACTTCCGTGTGTCTCAGACATATTGAAATACTAGCTTTTGCCAGCGACTTCGTTCGCGTGGACATCGTTATCAACTTATACTCCGTACTACATACTGTTGGGAGATGATTTCTGGAATAAAAAATGTATTCCAGCATGTTTTTATTCAATAGTATTGTGACTCGTATACATTTTACGGCTCATCATGCTACGTCACGTAAACTTGCTAGGCGCTGCATCTCGTTACATTTGCACTTACATTGGTACTTGATGATTTTGGTCAATTCCTTACTTCTTGGGATTTAACGCTATCAGTGTGTAATATTGACACATTTCAATTTTACTCGAATTGAAACGCGTGAACTGTCCAAAATTAAATGATGATTCGGAACACTTTGCCGAGCCCAGCCCATATCGGTGCTGACGCTGGAACAAATAATTCGACTACATACAGTTTTCGCGTCGCGCTTCAATAATTGACACTGACTCCTACCTACGCGACTTTGATGGGGGTCAACTTTTTGCAGGCAGGCCGACTGAAGTGGTTCGGCCCGCACTATAAAATGTACGAAAAACAAAGTTGGGCGGCGAATGGACCGAACGCGGCGCGGTGTACTGGACGTGTTCTTGATTCTTACTTTTGTAATGGAATATATATACTTAACCTGGTTAGATACAGTCAGCCAAGAAAGTGTTCTACCACTTTCGAAGCTAATTATTTACATAAGGTAGAATAAAAGACTCAAAAGTGGAAGACTACTTACTTGGAAGAATTTAGTTAGTGTTACGTATTCTACTGATAGCAGCAGCACGCCGGAAAGAGACAACACCGGATTCTAGAATTTAGATGTTGAAGTATTAGTAAGAGACGAATACAGGAGGTATAGGTACATTCTTAAAAGAACATTGACATGATATCAAATGCGACTTAGAGGTAAAAAATAGCACAGCTTTTAAATTAGCACCATAACTTCATATCAAAAATAACTTATCAAATTTCACTTAAGTAGGTACTTCGTACTTCATATATTTCAACTGTGCCCTAAATAAATGATAACTATTGGTAAAAAGAGATCAAGGTGCTGATCTGGCAATACAGAAAACCATTAAAGATGTCTAACCTATTTAAACAATTATTGCGGGTTACGGGTTTAGAGGTCAACATTTTTTGCAAACAATGACAAATGTAATTGTTCCAAAAATAGGACCTTTTGAACCTGACTGGTTTTATAGGCCGGGACCAATAAAGCGAGGAGTGCGCGTGGGGAAAATCCAGAACCTTTGACACGACCACGCTGGCGGTTTAAACACTGAAATACTCTAAGAGTTTGCGCTCCAGTGAAATAGATTGTGCAGCTTCAACCGAATCTAAGGTGTGAGTGGGAGCTAGCTCCCTTACTAGGAGTTTTACCTTCCTCATACCTCGCTGGGGAGGGCCCAGCGGCGCCCGCGTACCGCGTGTGGTATGCGAGATTAAGCAACATGGGGTGGGTCAGTTCTTGGATGGGCGGCCGCTTTGAGTGGTTGCTAACTGAGAGCTCTCGTGCATTGGAAGGTACGTTAAACCGTTGATCCCGGCTGCTGTCTATGGCAGCAGTCGTTAAGCCAAGTTGGAGGCCTTCGGGCGACTGGAGAACTTTTTACAGTCAAGTTGCCCGCTCGCTTGACAAAGGGGGGTCGAAGTTGCACCACGTTCGTAGGGACTACCCACTGCTACCCCGTGGCCCCTGGGTAGTGCTAAAAGTATAACAAAACTGGCAACCATACTGTCATCTCGAAGAACTCACGGTTTGAAATAATTACCATACGATAAATAGAACACTGGGAGTTTTGTTGCTGGTTCACTAAACCAAGCCTAGCTGTGAAGAGTTTAGCGAGAAGCATACCCTGGGTCGGACTGACTCTACCCGGTATGCGGCGGTACCGGGACGAATAGGGAGTATATGTGTCTGTGTTGTCACGATGCCGTGATTATATCGTCCGGGACTTCTACACTACTCTTGTGTTATACACTATATGAGTGAAAGGGACGGCACGATACCAAGTTCGGATTTCGGATTTCGGAGTAGCCCCCCGGGTCCTTGAGCACGTGCCTAGGACGCCGGACCGTACGGCCCCTAATCAGTGATCGCCGAGTTACAACAGAGGAGGGAGGGATGGGAACGTGGTCGACGGCCTTCCTATCTAACGGATTCCTATGATGAGGAGTGTTGTCAAAATAACATCTGACAGTCGGCTTAAAGAAAACATAATGGTGCTAATTTCCATGTCGTGGTGGGCTTTGGTATACGCAAATCTCAACGTGTTTTCAACACCTACGTCAAATTTTGTAGCTCTCAGATAACACCGGTATTGAACATGACCACTCTAACAACCTTCTAGATGACCCCTGATGACATATCAGTTATGGGTAGACGGAGTTCAAGGCACTGGTTTGTCAATGTTGACATCGACTGACTAACATAGTTAAATCTCTCATTTCAAACGGTTACTATGGGTTGAGGGATGTTTGGTTATTTGTGGATTGCCCCCTAAGCACTTTTCTACACCCCATTTTTTCACATATTATCTGTTTATTGCGCAATTTTTGAATAGGGTTTCTTTTAATTTGCTTTTTAGTGTATTGTGTGTGCAATTTTCAAGTTGACGAATTGAAGGACTTCTCATACAAAAGTTCAACCCCTATTTTCACCCCCTTTCATCCCCAATCTGTATGATTTTTATAGCCTATAACCTGGTCGAAGATCCAGTAAACTTATTAGTGAAGGTTGCACTACAATTTTTTTGCTAGTTTTCACGTGGTGCCTAGACAATGACGCATAAACAGACAGACAAACAGACGTAAATTCTAAAAACTGTTGAAATATGTTCTGTTATCGATTCTAAGACCCCTGAATCCATTTTTTGCTAATATCTTCAACGTACAGTTTTTCGACCCTCTACAGCTTTATTATATGTATATAGATAGATATAGTTATGTATATAGGTAAGTAACGGGTCACTCCTCTACTGGATATTCGACATGTAACACGTGAGTGACCCGTTTATTATGTTAAGTAAAATTGGGTTAACAAAAGCATGTCAGCAAAAATGAATAAAAATAGATATACTTACAAAAAAGTGTTTGAAGTAGGTAGGTATAATGAAGTATAAGTATATTTGAGACACTATACACATAACGGCAAAATCTATTTGCATCTTCTTCAAATATCTGGTAAAGGGTATGCCAAACTTATCGAAAGTTCTCGTTTGGCGCGCGGCCAATAGAGGCAATGGCGGCGCGTCGTAGCGGCTACGCTACGCGCACCCTCCTCGTAGGACTAGCTACACAGAGAGCTACGATTGATCGTGTGTAACCCATTCGAGGCCACGATAGCTATGTGTGCTACGCCGTAGCGCGTAGCAGCGTTTTTCCGCCTTGTAGCGGAAATTGCACGTAGAGGCATGACGCGTATGTGTCGTGGGCCTTGGAAAGTAAAATTAGGTATGTATACTATATTTGGTAAACAATGCAATAAAACATCATTAATTAAATTGACTATCCTCTTTTCACGTGTGTCGTTTAATTTATGTAATGTGCTTATACTTCAGGGCGTTTAATTCAAATAAACCTTGTATGGATTGGTTTTTTACTGATCGCACGTACTTGCTTAGCCCAATGTACCCGATTGAGCAAAGATTAATTAATAAACAATTCGTTACCCACAAATCGGTCAGAAAGGTATTTAACTAGTTTATTTACTGTTTATTTAATTGAACATCGTCGTAATTTAATATTATGTTACATTATAAGTCTGTTTATATATATATATATATATATATAGTTATTTAAAAATCGTTTCTTTTATTTCTATATTTGCTGCCATAAAACATAGCCAGTTATTACCATAAAAATAATTTATACATAAATTATAAATGACCTACAAATGTTTCAACTCTAATTTCATAGGCAAATTTTATTTCTTGCTTGGATTGGATTAAAATTGGGCTTAAATACAACCTTCTCCTACGTAATAAAGATAGCATGTATAAAATCGTAGAATCAAAATGTTTGTTATTTTTGTATTACAATAGTTATAATCTAAAAGTGTCAAAAATTTTGTTTCCTCGAATGTACCTGCACCACAGTTTACTAAAAATGCAACACAATTTTGTCACAATTGACTCAAGTGAAGGTAGGAGTGCTAGGCCGGTTACGAGGCCAGCGTCTGTTTGCGATCTCTTGCAGGGCGAGGATATTTCAATGAGGGGTGCGCTTCTGTTCACAAATGTTTCTCATAGAATTTTACTCCATAATAATCATATTTTTTATATGGTCTTATTGCTGACTATCACAATTCTTAACCATTCGAACTCATAACGCTAATACAGTTAATTCCGTATATAACTTTTTTAATCATAAGTAAGTATTATTTATCCGTATTGTCTAAATTCATAATGTTAATTATCATAATTTCTATCATACTACCATTTCTTTTCATATTATGAATCCTTGTCATTTAAATTAATAGTGTTAATAATCATACAACTTTTTTTGCTACTAATAATTTACATTATTTGTTCAAGTAACATAATATACATAATGTCGAATTAATGTTGTTACTATTGTTAAAAAGCCTAACATCGAAGTTACTACAATTTGTTTGTCCTAACTGTAGGTCACATAATCCCAAATTGGGTGCTCTCGTTATCGCATGAAATTGATTGTCATCTTTTCAAATTTTTGCGATCTCTATTTTTTAAATTTTACTTCTTAATTGCAGTACTTTTATTTGGCAAACCAATAATTGTCACATTTAGATTTGGCAATTTTTCATTAAACCTAAAAATGTATTTATATTTCATCACATTCTTATTTTGCAAAAAAAAGTTCAAACAGACCTGTTGGGCCAAAATAGAGTCTAACGCGGATAGGTTGAGGTTTTTTTTACACTCGCGGACAAAGAATACGGGTCGGTAAAATAGTCATATTTCCTAAAATAGTGCAAATTTGTACATAATCCTGTCATGATCTTTATTTAATTACAAATCTAACTTGCAAAAATAACAGGTAAAAAAATTAACGTGACCAGGTTTAAATCGGACTTCTAAAAACCCACGAAAAAAACAATGTTAACCGAGTGAGATGTCGCAAATATCGTCAGTTTTGGAGATTGATATTTTCATGATAGGATCCTGGGAAATGCTAATAATGTTAGGTGTTAAATATTTAAAAAACCCTATTGCGTTTATTTAATTTAGGGTGACCTGAAATTTTTGACCTCGGGTGTATAAAAGCCCAAAAAGACCCGGTGGGCCAAGTCGACTCTAACGCGGATAGGTTAGATATAGACAAGACGGGAGCTTCGCTTCAGCTTCAAAGGGGGTGTTATTGACAGTAACATACCCCACAGAAACAGTGAGTAATATGCATATTATTTGGTAGTTATTAAAAATACGAGGAAAGAATCCTTTCAGTTCATCAACTCATCCAAGTGGTCGCAAACCGACACACCAAGCTAGTTGGCCACTGACCAACCTAAAGACCAATATATAAATCGATTTTAGTACATTTGCGAAAAAATATCAAGGAACAAACAGTAATGTAAAAGTACTATGTTCTTTTTGAGGTGTGCAATAATAATAGATTGTGTCTCAAGGGAGTAAAATTATATATTTACGGCGAGGGCGGTATATTGAACTCTGAGTGAAGCGAAAGATTCTACAATAGAATTCTGAGCGTAGCGAGGGATTCTAAAGTAGAATCTTGAGCGTAGCGAGGGATTCAAGTGTTTACGCCCAAGACGGAAATAATTTTATGACTTAGAGACCATATACATCTCTAACAATATTAAATTAACAATATTCTTAAACAATATTTTTTGTGATGTTTGGTTTGCCTATTAATCTTAATCTCCACTCAACTACGAGTATAATATACTCGATTGACAAATTAAACGCGCAATTTCCTTTTGTGATGTCAATCAAACCGTGAGTCACCCTTACGCATAAAGTTTGAAGGAAAGACTAATGTGCGTTTCAAGATATTTAACAAAATATCGTCAAAAGTGAAGTCAATTATTGTGGTTAGTGCTAAATAATTTATTTTAAAATATTGCAAGCTGATGCTCTAGTTCAATACGCGGAAATATCCTGCGGACAAAAGGCGCATTTGCGGTTTCCAATATACGATTTGTTACCGATTTCATAATATATAATAACTGCAGGGGATGGGAAATGACAGTTTAAATTCCAATAATTACGCTATCCTACAAATTAACAATAGTTGACTTTCTATAATTGTCTTCAAACTCATAAAATGTTGTTATTCTCTCACTCTGTATGGGAATAAGACAGACAAAGCAACCTTTTCGGGTTGTTGCTACGCCGGAAATTTGGTACATAGGTATATACGTTAGTTTTCAAAAGAAAAGTAAATAATGAGTATGTGTTTTTTAAATGATCTACATTGTACATTACTACAAAGGCCGGAAAGGAAGGGATTGTCTGCAGAGTGTGTTATAGAAGCCGAGCGTGTGTGAGGCCGTCTAGTAACACGAGGCAGACAAGCCCAGATATGTATCGTGTTTTCTCATAAAATGCGAGAAAACTTGAAAATTGTAAGAAAAATCCAAATGTGGGCTACAGCAGCCGGCCCCACCGTGCCCCGCGCTGACGATGTCAGAACTCACCGGCAATTGCCTATACCAATCCGATTACCCACCTAATATACAAATTCGAGATACCCCGCTACGGTGGGTTGTGCACTTGCGCAGTTCGAACGTAAGTTCTGTTTTTCCGAGCATGTTTGAGAATATGTAGTTACTAATTAACAATACAAGTGTGGTATGCTACCCGGCCTATAAGAACTTACAATTTAAGAAGTTCGTTGCTTACAGTTACAGCACAATACGGATTCTAAACCATGAGCAATTAATGCATTACTGTTTATTACATTCTTAATAAAATGAATAAGTACATACATAGTTATTTATCATTTAAAGTGGTGAACACACTTGAAGTTAAATCTGTATGTATATTCATACTTGTATATGCATATATATATATATACATACTTTTATATGCATATAAATCTTTGTGCGCAAGTACGGAAGCGTTTAGTGTGCTACAAGGACATTGTGCAAATTCAGCTTCCCAGCCAAGTAAGGCATCTTTAATCTAGTAACTTTATACATTCAGAGCTTGCGTCAAATCCGGTAGTTCTGATTTTTTGCAGGCTTGTTTATGATGTTGGCCCAATGAAT
The DNA here is from genome assembly GCA_963556455.1 of Epiblema foenella. Classification (NCBI taxonomy): domain Eukaryota; kingdom Metazoa; phylum Arthropoda; class Insecta; order Lepidoptera; family Tortricidae; genus Epiblema; species Epiblema foenella. The sequence goes on from OY747102.1 coordinate 17,434,646, forward strand.
AATCCAAGTTTGTGACCTTGAGCGCCGAACGCCAATTTCTCAAAAATTGAAAAACTGATTATAACCCTAAAGGACTAGTTGCTGATACTACCTGTTCAGGACGTTTTTAAAGTAGACATTTGATACAATAAGAGGCTAAAATTGTCTTTGTAAACCTAATAGTTTCCGCGATAAAGCCTTGCGCGATAAGCCAAAGTTGGCGAAATTCGAAAATAATGATAAAACTTAGAAAGACTTTATCTCGGGAACTATTTGGAACTTTATTTCGGACTTTATTTCGGGAACTATCATCATCATCATCATCATATAGAATTGTATAAAAAAGTGAAAATGGACGTAGGTATAATAACGCTGAGCAACGGGTCTGAGACAACGGCAACACGTCGGGCTCCCAATCACAACGCGACAGTAATCTCACATCAAACGTCTGCCATTTCATTTCGCTGTCCGTCCATGTGACGCGTCATGCTCATCAAATTAGTCACATCGACAATACCACAATACAACGCTACACACCACTCTACACACTATGTGTCTATTGGTAGAAACATCTACAGGTGCATGTTTAATCCATAACTAATTGATGATTCCATTGAAGGGTATATTGTTTGAGCAATCTAAACGAAACCAGTTTGCTCGCGTTAGAAAGAATAGAGGTTTATATTTGGTTTCATAAAATATTAAGGACGCGTAAAGAGTTAGTATATTTGCGACCTTAAAGTGCCTACATTAAATGCGTTTCTAGTCAAACGACATATTAAACACACATAAAAATATCAGTAGGTAAGAGCTACACTAGAAAGGTACTGGAACTGGCTACTGGAAAGCGACAATCAGAGTTTTTGCAGACGAACAGCGTTCTAATACGGAAAGTTCTGTAAGGTTTTTTAGGCGTTTGCGAGATGGGCCTGTGGTCCTCTTACCGTCGGAGTTTTTCTTGGAGAGCTGCGTCTCAGCCACAGAGTCCTCGCTGTGCGCCGGGTTGACAGCCCGCGCGCGCGCCGAGCGCCCGTTCGTCGCGCCTGCCAACCCACACACGCTCACTTCAACAGTCTACTCCAACCAAGCCGGAGGCGCATTCGGCTCTAGCGCTCTTGATTCAGCTGCACTTCAAATACTAAATAACCTGGCTCAATTATTTAAAACATTGAAGTTTTGCAACCTATACTACCCACAGACTATATCTGTTGTTTCCATTTGCGTTAAATATTAATGAGTTACTTAGTCCAAACATTTAGACTATATTATAGCATTAATTAAGCATGTTGAGTCCGCCTGTCTGCATGTCGGTCAAAGGAATACATTACGTAACATATATTTAGCGTCCCAAGTGCAAATAAATTCGTCGTGTATTGTTAAACTGTTTCTGTTCTACAGAAAATAATTAATTAGTTTAGAAATGCTACTAATTACATTTATATTCATGGCTTTTTTATTCGTTAGTTAATGTCTAGGTTGCCGTGTTTAATGCTGCTTAATATTTGATGTAATCTAAAATTTATTTAACATGGTATTTTTTTTGCAAATTTAACAAAGAATAGGCGACACGACCGAAACGTTGACGTAAATGAATATATACGCTTATTAAGTTCCGTTTCTAGAGAATAATGCGTAACAATTCGGAAAGTTTAAGTAAATATGCAGATTAGAATAAGTAATAAAAATACCGTAATCATAATCCTATCAAAGTAATTTGCCGTACCCTGCCCTTAAAGCTTATGCTAAGAAGGATTTTTCTTTCATCTTATTTTGATTACAGGTTCCAGTTAATCCTAAGGAAAAGAGTCGCGGAGCCTTACTGTTTTTTGAGAAGTTTTGAGAGTTGGTTAAAATAAAACATGCTGAATGTCAAATCATACGAATTAATGTAATACAAATATATACAGTATTCTACATCCAGTGCCTATCTACATTCATGTTACCATACAATAATAAAGCGTGTTTGTGGGTAATATGTCATAATTATACCTATTATTCGTAAATGAACAGTAGTTTCGAACTGGAAGATTTTATCTTGCATGTTTTCAGATTCGGTAGCCGATTGCATGTCAACATTAAAAGCATAAATTATATCTAATCCATTTTATTAATTGTAATTTACCTATAGCATAAATGATAGTCCCAAATTTTTTTTTAATGTACATACCTTCCTATCTTGGTATTTATTTTGGTAGTTTTATTAAAATAGTAAAAAAAAATCAGAAAAAAGATGTTGTTTAAAATGAAGATAACAAATCTGACATTTAATTTAGCCAATTCATAAAGCTGCATCGAAGAAACAACTTAATAATGAGGTCAATGCAGCGGTTGCCATTAAATGTCTGAACAAACTATCGATCGATGTGTTATCTCTTTCTTACTTAGGTGCGAACGAAGGTACCCAAAGAATGTAGCCTTCACAAAGGGTCGGAATGACTTTAATTTCTTTACGTGTTGCTCGACTCGATTCTACAGATTGGAAATTAATGCGATCGAGGCAGTTACTTTCGAGGTCTTCCATCATTTATTTTTAATTGCCAGGTGATAAGTACATAGGTAGATACGTATACTTTGATTGACGTTTGTTTCTTGCTTGTCTTGCTTATTTACTGCTTGGTTATCATATTACTATTACACCAAAATACTTACTATGAAAGAATATATAAGGTGCATAATTATAAATGTACCTAAACGGGCCCCAAAATATTGGAGAGGCTGATAGCCTAGCAGTGATCGCGGGTCACACGCGATATTATTTAAGTAGGTACTTTAGTAGCTATTATTTTCTTCATTCGGTTTGAGAAGGAAGGAAAAACTGAATATCAAGGTAGTTTTGTAATTTAATGCCGAATATGATATTTAAGCATAACGACACTTAAAATTATAAGAGCCTTAATTCTAAGGATGGATGGATTTGATTAAAGTTTACGCGCACCCAATTGCTAAAACAAGAAGAAGTTGCTAAAAATTTCAATTACTTATCAGATAAGTGTCCTAGGTCATTAGAGAATTAAATGAAATCATACATATTATTAGTTATAATAAGTAAGGTCATATCATAATTATTTATAGCATTTCCGTTTGTTTCGAATATTTGGTTCAAAACGATTTCGTGTTACTTAAGTTAAGAGTCAGGGTATGCCGTAAAATTTGTGCTTGGTTCCCTTGAATGGTCAATACGTAGTATACTCATTTAATTATATTCTGTATACACGGGAAGTTCTTATTGTAAGCAACGTAAACCTACGTAACAATCGATATTCTAAATACGTATATAAAAGAAGAAACTGACTGACATATCAATGCACAGCCCAAACCGCTGGTTCTAGAGGTTCCAAATTTGGTATGTAAGTTTCTTATAAGGTCTAGGGGTGCACTAAGAAAGGATTTTTCAAAATTCATCCCCTAAGGGGGTGAAACAGGGGTTCAAAGTTTGTATGAAAACACGTATTTATTGAAGTGGGAGATTTGAAACTTTGTAAATAGAGTCTCCGTTTAAATATATTAATGGCATATTTGAGTGTTTTTCTAAATTGCTCCCCTAAAGGAGTGAATAGTGGGTTCAAAGTTTGTACGGGGAGCAAATCTTTTTTTAAGTGAGAGATTTAAAACTTCGTATATAGGCTCTCTGTTTAAATATAACAAAACATGTTTTAGCATTTTTCGAAATTGCTCCCCTAAAGGGGTGAAAAGGGGTTCCAAGTTTGTAGGAGGAGCAAATCTTTTTTGAAGTGAGAGATTTAAAATTTCGTATACTCTCTGTTTAAATACAACAAAACATATTTCAGCGTTTTTCGAAATTGCTCCCCTAAAGGGAGCTCGTATAAACTTGGAACCCCCTTCCAAGTTTGTACGGGGAGCAAATCCTTTTGAAGTGAGAGATTGAAAACTTTGTATATAGATCTCTGTTTAAATACAACGAAACATGTTTTAAATTTTTTGTAATTGCTCCCCTAAAGGGGTGAAAAGGGGGTTCCAAGTTTGTGCGGGGAGCAGTAATATGGGTTTCATCTTCGAGGTTCTTCGGGGTGCCGATTACGAAAATGACATGCATTTTGAAATGCAAGATGGCGGACATTTATTTTTCATAAAAATCGATATGGGTGTCATCTTTCTGGTTCCTCGGGGTGCCGATTACGAAAATGACCATTTTCAAATCCAAGATGGCAATCATTTATTTTTCTTCAAAATCGATATTGGTGTCATCGACGAGGTTTCTCGAGGTGCCGATTACGCAAATAACATGCATTTTCAAATCCAAGATGGCGGACATTTATGTTTTTTATAAATCAATATGGGTGTCATCTTTGTGGTCCCTCGGGGTACCGATTACGGAAATGACATCATTAGGTACATATCTACATACGTATTTACAAACATAATCGTCACTACTTTAATATTTAAAGATGTTTGGTATGACAGACATACATATAAGTAGTAATTGTGTTTATGAAATCAAATATATTCGGTTGTCTCGATTATTTTTAATTTACTTATTTAAAGTAAGTCGGGAAAAATATGCCACCGGGATATTTGCGTGCGCCTTTCGTAGGATATATCGAAAACTACAAATATTACATCTTAAACATCCATGCCATACACTTGCTTTAATTTGTTGCATGGATGTAAGATGTCGTCAGTTGTGCAATTACCTGTCGAATCCGATATTTTTAATGAAAGGTGCACTTATCCCGGTTGTGCAATCGCCCCGACCTACTTTTACACATATGTGCACGGTCCAAATTATTTTACGTATTTGGAGTGGAGGAAATTAAATTATTGTCTACCCAGCGAAGAAAGGCGAAAACTTAAAATTCCGAGCACAGTTCGCGACATGGGATAACAATAAAACTCCTCTCGACTTTGAATTTCCTTTTCAATTGCAAATCCCCGCTTACTGAGCACGATGAGGCGCCCGACTTGCAAATGCTTGAGGGTTGAAGGACCTCATTTAATAGATCGGGTGTTGGCTAGCGGATTTCCAAATCGCAATCACAATCGTGCGATACGATTTCTTATATCTAATCACCTGGTTAGAAATCTAGCAGTGTTTGGAAACCGACATTGTAGGTATTCACTAATGACTATTGTTCCAATATCCCCCGAGGCGGACAGTATCCATTATTATCGAGAACGAAGTTGCAATGTACATTCGACTACATTCGATAAATGAGCATTCCCAACTCTTCAAAATACATAAAAATACTGAACAGATTTTTCATTCAAGCCTCACAGCCTTCAATAATATTAAGGTAACTGACAAATATAAATATATGTATCTACTAAGGTTTTTCAAAATAATTTTAAACAAGTAGAAGCACATACCTAAATATCGGTGCACAGGTTACTGTAATTACCCGCTGTTTACAAGATAGACATTCTTCAAATAACATTACAGACAATAAGCACCCATTTGAAGGTGCTTTAATATAAAATTAATGTTTATGTAACTTCTTATGTCAATCGATCGAAGTGGAGGCAAGTAAGGTCGATTAGAGTAAAGTTGAAAACATTTCACAAGTGCCTCTAGTCCTTTTGAAACATTAACGCGTTCCCTCTTTTGTTCTTAAATGTTTGTTATCAGTATGAGCATATCAAATTTTTCATATATAACGAGAAAAGACGTAGTGTAACATAAAAATATGGAACTCTTTTTTCGTCGCCAAATGGCCTTAAGTCCGCCTTTTGTACGTTAAGATTTCTTTGTGTGCAATAAAGATTAAATAAATAAATGGTACAGATACCAATGATTTTTAATACTGTTGCTCAGAAATTGACACTTTTTGTAGCCGTATGTTGTGCGGAATACCCATAGTATAAGCTTTGTCGCCGGGTTTGCTTAGTGCTGGTGTGCTTAGTTTGGGACTAGGTCGATTTGTGTAAGATTGTCCACAAATACATATTTATTTAGTTATTTATAACTAGCATGTTAAATAAAACCTCTTCCTTGTTTTTCACTTGGCTGAATGCTGACAATCAAGGCATGCTGAAAAAAGTCAATCGATTAAGCGTCTTTCATTCATGTTCTCACTATTTAATTTTGTAATTGACTTGTATTTGTATTGTTTTACTAATATTTTATAATAACTGCGATAGTTATTTGATAAAGACCAGGCACGTGCAAAAGCAACAATAGCAAGTAAAAAATTTTTGTTTTTTCTGTTGTAATTACTGCTTTACCTTTGTTTCTTTGATATTTTTTCGCAAGTGCACCAAAAACGTCGTTTGATATACAACGTGCGGAAGAGAGTTATTTTCACTTGTCCCGAATCTTGTCCCTCGCCTCACGGCTCGGGCTATAAGACACCACGGCACTCGTAACTCGTGCAAAACGATAGGTACACTTTCCGAACTTGTATTAATTACAATGTACTATTTTAAGAAGAAATTAAACATTTTTTATACACACATGCGTTATTGTAGCTTTGGTGTATCCTATCTTTAAGAAATTTTGATTTATATTTAATTTTCAAATTACTAATTTTTGTTTTATTTAAACTTACATATCGCATTGTAAGCCTACTTTTTTATATCAATGATTATATTTTATTATTTCATTGGAATTTATTGGAGTTTATTGGAGTTTACTCCTTAAGAATCGATTTTCATATAAAGGTATGAAAGTTTATGGGGTATAAAATCAAACGTAATCTGTGCTAATTTAAAAAGTCGTATCTCAGTATACGATCAGGGTAAACATACGACTTTTTATAATTTAGCACGAAATGCGTTTTGCGTTATGTTGCTTATCTTGCGCAGCTCTCAGTTGTTGAATTGTCAAGTGTGTCTGTTAAGATCGAAAATAATATAACAACGTGTAAATATTTTATAATGTGCTATTTAATTGGTATAAAGTTAGTGAAATATTCCAAAAGGGTGCAAACGTTGGACACATTGGTTAGGTATGGAGAATTTGACAAAACTGCGGATTGGTTTGCTAGAGTGAAAATCTAATTGGGGTACATGGAAATACTAACCCGTAAGTCTGCTACGAATACTAAAAGCCCGGCACGCGCTAGAAATAGTGGAAAGCTTGTCCCTGAAATTGCTCCTCATTGAGGTCGATATAGGAAACATCAGCATAATCCAAGATGGGGAGGAGTAGTGTCTGAGTAAGCGCAATTTTAGTGGCAATGGGCAGGAAATTACTTAGCCTTCTCAGAGAATCTACTGCCGAAAACATCTTCCTGCTGACCTTGTTGACTTGAGGTACCCAAGATAAAGTCCTATCCATAATAATACCTATTTTTTTTACTTGTGAAGAAAAAGGGATTAAGACGTTATCGATGTAAATCTGTGAAACACTATTAAAATCGATTCTTGGAACAAATTTTGAGCTCCTAATTAAGATAGCCTGGGTTTTAGAGGGGTTAACCTTAAGACCAAAACTATGACTCCAATTTAGGATACGCACCAGGTCATTATTTACAGTGCTGATAACAGATGGCAGATCATTAAGTACACCCTGCGAATAAATCTGAAGATCATCGGCATAGAGGTGATAGTTGAGAAGAGAGATTATTTGTGATTGAATTTACAATAAAAATAGAAAATAACAAGGGAGACAGCAAGCCGCCTATTGCGTTATTTTTTATATTTTTTTTTCTCCGTGTAAATGCACGATAACCCTGGTCATTTTTTTTTGTTTATTTTTTTAACCTGACTGTGGCTTTATAGACCGGGCACAATAAAGGAATAGGAGTGAGCGGTTGGAGATTGGGCTGAGGAAAATTCAGGGGAAACCTCCGACGCGACCACGCGGGCGGTTTAAATACTGGAATATTCTAAGAGTTTGCGCTCCAGTGAGATTGGTTCAGCGGTTTCAACCAAATTTGAGGGGCTACTCCGAAATTCGAAATCCGAACTTCGTATCGTGCCGTCCCTTTCACTCATATAGTGCATAACACGAGAATGAAAGGGATGGTACTATACGAAGTCGGATTTCGAACTTCGGAGTACAGGCCCTGAGGTGTGAGTGGAATCGAGCTACTGGAAGTTTTGTCGCTGGTTCACTAAACCTAGCCTAGCTGAGAAGAGTCCAGCAAGAAACTCGGTCCGACCTGGGTCGGATTGACTCTACCCGATATGCAGCGGTACCGGGATGAATAGAGGCTACAAGTGTCTGTGTTGTCGCGATCTCGTGGCGGACGACCCTGTGCCTTTACCATGAGTTTACATGATCGTACTCGATAGCGACTGCGTAAAAAAATGTATGGGCAAAAGTACAGCGCCTCTGGCGGTTACGCAATAGAATTAAGAATCGGCATACTAAATCGTTTAATAATAATAATAAATAGTTTATTTCCAAAAAAAGTTACATGGCAGCTTATCCTAGAACCCGCCAAACTGTATAACAGTTTGTTGGCGGAGACACGCTCTCGTTGCAACTATGCCTATATATATTTATATTGTTACGCTGAGGTTAGGTATTCGACGGATTAGGTACACGCCTTATCAATCATCATTATGCAATGCAGATAACCAGACCTTCTTTGCCTTATTTTTAAATACCATTTTTGACATATTTGAGTCTTCTATAGCTAAACTATTGTATATTTTAGGCACTAGGTAACGCAGTAGCTAGCGAATACGGTCATGTAAATGCACTGGTCAACATTTATCGATATCGATAACGTCTACGCGCTAAGTCTTTATTCATATAAATAAATGTTACATGCATGATTTCAGTACTGTAAAGTGGGTCCCCTTAGATCTCAAATAGCCCCACGTTGCGGTAATATAAAAAATTAGTTAATTTATCCTCATTCGCTAATCTATATAATTGTTTACTAATCTTTACTAATATATTTTATAATCGTTCGTAAAGAGTAAACTCCAGTCGTGCGTCGGAGCTGACACACACTTTTTTTAATATACAATTTTCAGTAAAACGGCCTGCTGTAAGCTACACTTCCCCAAAAAAAATCCTCGTACGCAAACTTCCTTACAGAACTATATAGTCAGGCCCGGGACTATAAATGAAAGATTACTTATATCATTGAACCACTGGAAAAGTGAGCAATTCAAAAGAAACAAAAGGAAGGAATCTAAGGCATGAAACAAAAAATAAGTAAGTGTGCTGTATAAGAATGCGCATTTTTAGGGTTCTATACCCAAAGGGTAAAACGGAACCCTGTTACTAAGACTCCGCTGAACATCTGTCTGTCTATCTGTCTATCTGTCCGTCTGTCACCAGGCTGTATCCCCGTAACCGTGATAGTTAGACAGTTGAAATTTTCACAATGTAAGTATTTGTTTTGCCGCTATAACAACAAATACTAAAAAATAGAATAAAATAAATATTGAAGGGGGCTCCCATACAACAAACGTGAGTTATTTCCGTTTTTTAGCTCGCCGTAGCGAGGAAACTAGTACGTAAATCCGTATCTATATCAAACTAGCGCACTTCGGTGAAGCTCCATACTCTGAGTCCATGGGCGCAAGTATGGTAATAAACCACTAGATAGGTATTAGGTAGACTTTTGGTTACCTACTCACTATCCAATACATGAATTAAAAAATTATGTGTAGCTAGATAGTTTGCTTAGTGATTCACCAGAACTACCAGTTATTTTACTTTTTGAACTCTTACAGCAAAATAAAATGAATAAATCAATACGAGTGTTCATTAACACCCCACTTAAAAGTTAATGCAACAATCGGAACTTCTTTGCGCAGATAAAGTTGAAGTATAAAATATAAGGTAAACGCCTCTGTGCTCGACACTGATCCAATACATGGCACTTTCAATCTTAAGTCATGATGACAGAGGTGATTAATAGGTGTCATCTATTGGGCATTAAGGTGTCGAGCGCTGGGTCGTTTACCTTGGTCATCGTCAACGATTTCGTAGCTTTGCGCTCGTACTTGTAATACGTAACCGTGGTATTTCTGCTTTGTAGAGGAATGCGCATATCAGCAGAACTCCTACCTAGTGAATTAGTGGCAGCGAAAACCTTGAGACTGGAAAAATGAAATATACATACTATTTAAGATGAGACACTATCTGACATTATTTCTACAAGAAGCCTTAAATATGATAATGAACGCGATGTTAAGAGCAGGTAGTTGACCTAATAATTTGCTTACCCTTCTCACTGTCTAAAACTTCGCACACCGTCATACTGATTAATAATTGAAATGTTAGTTATGTTTTTATGATAGCAGAGGGGTTTAGTACATGTTACCTAAACCTTGTTGTTTCGAGTATTCACTATAGCTTAGGGTTGTGTGCTAGTTGTAACAGGAATCAGACAAAAAAAAAGCTTCCTCAAAGAGCTTGTTGTGTCACATCACATCACTGAGTTGATACACAGGTATATTAAATTAATTATAGCAGTTAATTGATATACAAGTACACGTGATGGGAAGCGTGGGGCGGGTGCTCGAAACAGGTCTGCATGTGAAATGTACATGATGGTGTGTGGGTGAGCTCCAGTAAGAACACAAGTGTATCTTGTACCTAAGTGAAGTCGAAGCTCAGACAGGCGGACGCCTACGACAACGTACCCGAGTATATACAAATACCTTACGGGGTTTTCCTGTTCATTATCTCCTTGGAACGTAAATATACAAAAACTTTGTCATATTACAAAGAAATATATTATTGTACTGATGTCCTATTTTCTAGCTGGCATGCACAATTAAATAATGCAAAGCGGTGGAATACTTTCATTTAGTTTGATATTTTGGAACCAAATTCAAAAATGAAAGCCTGAATTGAAGCCATTCCAATAACGTCAGGTAGGTTCGCTATTCGCCTTGTAATTTTGAATAATATAAAGTTTATAGTGTCAACTCTAGGATACTGCCAAGTTTCAATCGAGTAGACAATGTTACTCTATACGTCAACTGAAAGTACGCGGAAGCAATCATAACTCTTAGAAGCATTCATCGTTACTCAAAATGTAGAATATAAAGCTTCGGATTGCAATATATCTTAAAGAACTTCGAAGCGATTTGCTACGCGGGTGCCTTTTAATTAAAATAAAGTGAATGAAATAGAAAGAAGTAGAAGGTAGGGTAGGATGCCAGCAATCGTGTCTGGAGCTAAGAGAGATAGCCAGTAATATAACCGGAAGTTGAATCTCTGTCCGGGCTCATGATACTACATCATAAACAAATCGCTTTTCGTGTATTCACATTCTCTTTTGAAAAGTTTTTATTACTAATAAGGTTTATAAGAAACGCAGCAGAAGTTCATCGATTGTAACTGTCATGCCATGTGCCGTCTAAAAGATGGAGAAGAGAACCTTTGAAGCAGCTTTTCCAACAATGGAGTAGACAACACGCACGGTCTCCGCCCGCTGTGCGATTATCTACGAAACAGGGCAACATCAGGTCATCCTCCATACCATGGCACACTACACAATGCACATATCAGGGTGGAGTGTCCGGTGGGCAGGTAGCTACAGGTGACAACGTAAGTGCTGATTGAATATGTTGGTTGTGTTCATGGACAAAGATTAGTGCAGTTTTCTGTCTGGTTTGAAGATGTCAATTAATTCTTCATGCCAAGCATGGTAACAATTTTGTAGAGCCAATTCGAATCTTCTTTCTGGTTATTTGAGATTGTGGTTTAGATTGTTATTAGCCAATATTAATATTTCCACTAATTAGCTATAAACGTACCTAAACATTTCTATAACTGTTATAATTTTACATACTTTTAATGGACAATAGATATTATTTTCATTTTACTCCTTTTTTATTTGTAGGTACAGACAAATAAAAAAGGAGTAAAATGAAAATAATATCTTCGAAACAAAAACCAATATTATATCTACTTACTCAAAATGATATTGCTCCACGTAAAGATTAGGTGTGGGAATAAAGTTTAGATATGGATTTCAAAGAAGTCGTGTCAAAGCTGCATTTTTTAATTTTTTGACATTTTTTCAGAATTTAATTCAACCATAATTTAATAAAAAGCGCAACTATCCCTTATTTCAGAATTTAGTTTATTATATTCCATTGTGTAACGTTTTTAATGCATTTCGCCTACTGTCTCGTGGAAACCTGAAGAATATGCAGAACATCTCATTTATCAAAATCAAAAAAAAATCTAAAAGAATAACTTCATTTGTATCATGAAATTTTCGTCACACAATGGAATAAATAAATTGTATTATAGACGAATTAAAATCGTTGAGAGTATGTGTATTTTTTGTATTCGTCCAATATTTCAATTATATCCATTTATTACAGATGTATCAAGTTGTTAAACAGTTATTTTACTACATATTTAATTTACTTCGAGCCACGTTTGCCAACAAACCATGTTCTGGTTTGGCAGAAGTATTGTGTAAAATAATTGTAAGCACGTTCCGTAAATAAACGTTACTGTTATTATTATTACTTATAAAAAGTAGCGCCAGATGTTTTGTTATTGATTTAAGGGTGAACAGCAAAATAATTGTACATTCCAAAAATAAAATCGGTAAAAAAAGTATTAACGTAGCATATTTTTCATTGTTGTCCAAATTAGTTTTTTTAGTGTTGATAATGTTTTATAGCATAAAATGGAAACATTTATAAAAAATCTTATTTTCGAAAAAAAGTGTATATGTGCTCCCATAAAAATTTCATATATCCTTTGTGTAAAAGAGGGTATTCAATAAATCATAACTTTGATTAAAACAGCCCTGGCCAAAAAAAATACTTAGTGTCCTAAATAAACAACACAAGCGAACTTACTGCTGTTTTTACATAGTTGAATGGTGGAATTAATGAGTAAACGGATTCGAATGCTAGAATTCTATACGATATGGCAAGTTCTTTGGACGCCAATTTCGCATCATTTGTGTTACGTTGTGTGACGTCACACATTTTATTTCCATAAAAAATTAGCTTTCAATTAAAGTCGTTGTTGAACATTTTTGTGAACATTCCTATGGCGTTACGTAAATTTTTTTGCAATCCACCAAGTTCTTCTAAAATAGGAGGCAGATATTCTATAAAGAAAATAAATAAATGTAAAAAGTTGCAGTTACACGAACATTAAAAGTTAATTTGATGTTTAATTTTGAATTATGCATCAAGCATGTCAATAATCTATGAAGTTAAAATGTTTTTGTTTAGTATTCTTAATCTTATTAGGAAGTTATGATAACAGTTGAATGAGCTCACCGAGATTTTCTGCACTGGCGTTGACGTCATACCGGTGCGCCGGCTTGGAGTGCGGCGCGGGGGAGTGTAGCGACGTGCTCTTGTGTCGGCGGATCGTCGGCAGCCGCGACACGAATGACGCGTTGTTCTTGAACGAGGCGCTCATCACCCTGCTGTAAAACAAACGGTTCGTCATTCCTGCATATCGACCGGACCTCTTCAACCACTATGGAAGTACTTATACCTGGTCTGCGGGCTGGGAAGAGGGATCTGATGTATCTTCCAGGTAGCCACGCTCATCGAGTGCTCGTCAGCTGCGTAGCAGCGCCAAAGCGCCTGAATGAGCGTTGCTGCCGGTTGCCGTCTCCTTATCATATGTTTTTGTCTTTGCTGCTGTTGCACTTTTAATGCAAATCCTGAACCTAAGATACCCTGATAAAAATATGTTACATTTTTATAACGTATGTTAAGTACAAATCCAGCAAGTAAAGAGTTAATTTGAGTAAATGAATCTCACAGCAGGGAGCGCGAAGAAAGATATTCCGAGTAGCGCGCAGAATGAGGCAATGAACTTTCCTTGCCAGGTCTGAGGCACCATGTCGCCGTACCCCACAGTGCACAGTGTGATCTAGCAACAAAATATACTACGTAAATATTCAGGAACCTTCGTCGCACTGCGGAGGCTTTTAACGGTATGCCTACTTAAATGACGCATGCTAAGGTATCTGTCTCTATTGTCGCTGTTATTACAAGGGGTTTGATGCGCGATCGACGATCACGATCAGCATCTATCTTTTCATAACTTATAAGTCAACCAAAGTGAGTTTACCTAAAGTTTTAGATTGATATATTTCGGAAACATTTAACAACTGGTTGGTTTCGATGGAAATACGTAGTATATATATAAACAGTAACATATTACTCTATTTATAACTGAATTACTCTTACATTGTGCATAGTAAAAACATAAATAATTTAGCATTAGGTATACTTACTACTCCCCACCATAATGCTTCGGCAAAGTTTTTAAATTTTGTATGTTCGACGTCTTTCTCTGCTAAGTAAACCAAAAAGGATGCAAAAATAAGGCCCAGGAATCCTATGTACAATGTAGTGATCAGCTCCTGAAAATAAAAATTTAATTAAGAAGGTTATTACTTATAGGGAATTTAGGGATCCGCAAGACAATTTGTAACGCGACGCTTATAGGTACTGACACATCTGTAAGTCTTTTTTTCAGTTCAATAATAATAATAAAAATGTTTTATTCAGTAACACAAGCAGTTTTACAGTATTTAGGTTGGTGCAACTTTTTAAGTATCGAGATACCTATGTCAAGAGACATCGGGTAAAAAAGAAGAAGATTCGTTTTGGCATTTACTGTTACATATCAATAGGCTTGATGACCATTTTTCTTTACTTATGCAATTCGAACCAGTTTTTAGAGCCGATCAAATGTTTGTATGGGACTAACTACAATTTGAGCAACACAAAAGACGAAAATGAGAGACAAAGTACAGTATAGCTGACGAGCACTGAAAACGCTCCATACTGATTGACAACTAGATGTGACGTTACACTTTCGTAGCCTCGTACTACCGTTGTATGGAAAAACGGGGAATTTGCCGTTTTGGTCGGGAAGTATTGCGTTTTTACGTATACTAAGTTACTATACAATTTCTTTTTTATTGGTAACTTTCAATTTACATTCGGACTATAAAAAAAAAAGATTTTGCGAATCTTTATAGCCATATATTTTCATGATTTTGATTAATTTGATGGTTTTCTATCCATATAGACACGGCATGTTGTAAACAGGGTTGTTGACTCTAAATTTGACTACTCCAAAAGAAACAAGGTGAAAAATATGGAAAATGGTGAAAATCCTATTCAAATATCTCAAAAAATAACGTAGCTACAATCGTTTTAATGTTGCTGGTTAGAGAGAGAAAGCGCGATATATTACTGACATCACGGACCTCGAGCGCCATATGATAGTAAATGACGATCGCTGTAATACAAAGGTGCGTTTTGCGGCAAAGGGACAGAATATACTCCCTCTTAAAACTTTGGAGACTTATAATTATGTATTTATTTATTCTTTTGAGTTAATTTTTTCGCCATTTAAAATTATTGATTTTCTTATTTGGTGTAAACATCCTTATTGTAAGAAAAGTCATCTACCTACCCTAGTCACAAACTTAACTGGTTCAAGTAATATTGGGGCTCGCATCCTTTTGATGGTTGTAAAATTGCGAGCAAAAAAACGGATACACTTTATTTAGAATTACCGCACAAAGTGTACCCATTTGCTCTTGAGTGTATCTGATATGGGATCGCGATTTAATAAAATTCCGTAAGTCAATTGATGCCAAGAATCAATTCTTAATCGAGCTACGTGAATTACCACACCATACGCTTACAATGATATCCATGATGCACAATAACTCTATGTGTCAAAGAATACATATTTGTTTGTAGCAGTAAGTAAATCTATTTCAGCAACAAGTACATAGTTCACTGGCTATTATAATTGCGGGAGAAAGACAAAAGGCGCTGTCATCGTCAGCCTGATACATTATGCCACTCGTCCGTCACACAATAGCCTTTCCGAGTTCCGACACGCATGTAACGAAATCTTCGTTTGTCGAGGTCTACACAAATTACTATTTGGTTCTTGTCTGCAATTCTGAATGTTGTTATAATTATTTACGTCCAATTATAGAAAGAAAAAAAAAGATTGATTCATAATCTAATTTACAATATTAAATTTTTTACTTTTATTAATAGCTAAATATTTACTTTTGTTTGAAATAGGTAAATATAGTAGATGATCTTATAAATAAAATCGAACTAGCCCCATACTGCCGTCTCAAGAAGAAAAACCATAAGTGACATTTTTTGCAACATGGACTTATTACCAGCCTTGTAATCAGGAAAAAAAATGTGATCTTTCTCTCTAGGAGATATAGTACTATATCTTTTGTAGATCACGATTTAGACAACCACAAGTGCATAATTTACAAGAAATCTAAAGTTTTTTGGCTTTATCTCGAAACTTACTTTTTGTCACTTATGGTTTTTCTCCTTGAGACGGCAGCATAGTGTAAGTTCAATGAAGCTTGTGTTATAGGCACTAGTCGTACTAGACGAAGATATATTTAATTTTGGGCCGATTCAATCTCCAGATAAAAGTATCTGTCAGATAAAGGTTTGCTCTATCCTTGTCTTTCATATTAGAAAGTGAAAGACATAATTTTAACTGACGGATAATTTTATATGAATTTTATTGAAAATCAACCCTTAATAGGTAATTATATTCAAATACATAAATATTGGTCCCCAATCACTAGGTTAAAACGGTCGTTTGGTCGGTATAAGTGAAAAACTTAAGTAAAGCCCGTCCGTCTTGCATGTCGTAGGTAGTGGACTGATCGAATAGGCATAATTTGTTTTTGTTTTTTATTGACCGAGTGAAACGAAGGTCTCTGCTTTAGCTTCCACAAAAATGCTTTCGTATGTCCGGATTTCCGGTTTTCCGTTTGTTCTCGTCTACAGGTCGAAATTCTCAACTGATTCTCGTGAAATTTCCTGAGCAGATTCGATAGCTATATAAAATTTTTTTGTCGAGACGGTTTTTGGAAATATCCAAACAATGATTTCTGCGGGCGAATTTCGGTTTGTACTCTTCTACAGGTCACATTTATCAACCGATTCTCGTGTAATTTTTTGAGCAGGTTGAATAAATATACAGGTTTTTTTGTCGAATAAGTTTTTGGAAATTAAAAAATATATATATTTGTTCAATGGTTTGTTCTCCTCTACAGCAGGCGAATCACGTAACTTTATGTACTAACGGTAGATAGATTTTACTGTCAATTTTGAAGTATAAATGTATGAGGTGACAATTAAAATTTGACATTAAAATCTACCTAACGGTAGTACAAAAGTTACGTGATTACCCCGCTGGTCGCATTTCGCAAACGATTCTCGTGAAATTTTGTGAGCAGCTCCGGTAATTATATAGATTTTTTTGTCGAGTCTGGTTCTGGAAATTTTCGAAAACAATTTTTTTTAGAAGATTTTGTAAGTTTCTGCGTCCGAATTTCGGTTTGTTCTCCTCTAAAGGTCGTATTTTTCAACCGATTCTCGTAAAGGTAGACTCGGGTAGGTAGGAGGTGGGTAGGTGGATTCTCGTAGGGGTATTTAGTTTGTTTAAGGTCGCGTTCATGTTTGTCTGTTTATATTGTAAATTATGACATTTATTTAATTGTTATGTTGTGTGTGACTTTAGTGTTTTTTGTCTTTCGTGGTTTCTCGTGGTCCCAAAGGAAGACCAGCGCTAGCCAATGGCTAGCACTATGCTGATTTGGGGCCATTTCGTGGCTATTTTCTGTATTTTGGTGTTATGTGATTTTGTACTGTGTCTGTGCCACGAATAAATGTTTTTTCTTTCTTTCTTTCTTTTCTAAAATATTGTTAGCAGGTTCGATATTCGTAATTGATCTTTTTTATAATGTCAGATTTTGGAAATGATAAAAAAAACTCACGAGGTCTACAGCTCACAGAGCCAGTGTTATTATATAAGGGCAAACGAGCAGACGGATCGCCTGATGGTAAGCAATTACTGCACCAGACGAGTCGCAAGTGCGTTGCCGGCCTTTCAGAAGTGAATACGCTCTTTTCTTGAAGGTTTGAAGGTCATATCGGTCCGGAAATACCGCAGGCGACAGTTCATTCCATAGTTTGGTTGTGCGAGGCAGGAAATTTCTTGAGAAATGCACAGTTTTGGATTGTCAACCATCTAAGTGGTGAGGATGGAAATGCTGAAGCGTAGGACGATGACGAAAAAATGCGGCAGGGATCATTCCAAACAATTCCTCCAAGCACTCCCCGTGATACAAGCGATAGAAAATGCAGAGTGAGGCTACATCTCTACGCCATGCCAAGGAGTCGAGCCGATCAGAAATATGCTGGTAGCCGACGATTCGAGTCGCTCTCCGTTGAATGCGATCCAGAGGGAAAAGCTGGTACTGTGGCCTGGGGTGCCCCTGCCCACAGATGAGAGCAGTATACCATATGTAGGCGAACCTGCGCCTTGTACAGCTGTTGGCGGTGGGCCGGAGTGAAATACTGTCAAGCGGCTTGACATCGTTCAAGCCGCTTGAGGTCATTCAGAATCGTTTTCTCCGTAGGGCGACTGGTGCTCCGTGGTACCAGTCGAACCTCAGTCTGCACCACCACATGGGGATTAGCACCATGTATGGTTTCTTTAAGCAGACTGCCAGACGTTATTTTGACAACGCTACTCATCATAGGAATCCGTTAGTTAGAAAGGCTGTCGACTACGTTCCCATCCCTCCCCCCTCTGTCGTAACTCGGCGATCACTGATTAGGGACCGCACGGTCCGGCGTCCTAGGCACACACTTACGGGTCCGGACGACGTAATCACAGCGTCCATCGAAAGATGGAACGCTGCGCTTACTGTGTCCAACTCTGACACGACGCGTACACTAAGGCATTCCCGCCGGCGGGGACGTCCACCGCGCGATCGCGACAACACTGACACATATAGTCCCTATTCGTCCCGGTACCGCCACACACCGGGTAGAGTCAGTCCGACCCAGGTCAGGCCTAGCTAAGTTTCTTGCTAGACTCTTCTCAGCTAGGCTAGGTTTAGTGAACCAGCGACAAAACTCCTAGTAGCTCGATTCCACTTACACCTCAGATTCGGTTGAAACCGCTCAACCAATCTCACTGGAGCGCAAACTCTATTCCAATGTTCCAAACCATACGCGTGGTCGTGCCGGAGGTTTTCTCCTGGATTTTCCCCAGGCTACTCTCCAACCGCGCACTCCTATCGCTTTATTGGGCCCGGCCTATAAAGCCAGTCAGGTACAAAAAAAAAAGAAATACTGCCTCGATCTATTGAGCACGCCGAGCTTCTTCGAGGCTAATTTAGCCTTACCCTCTGGTCTTCACTCGAGATGTCGACACCAAGGATTCCGATGCTAGCTGTGGCGGTTATGGGAGTGCTCTCAAAACGAGATGACGCAACAAACGTAGACTTTTTAGCGGTGAACGCGCAAACTTGTGTCTTTGTAGGGTTAAAACGAACTAAATTAAGTCGACCCCATTCTGAACCTTCCTTCAGAGAAGTCTCAATTTCAGTCACATGTTTTAAGTTTGTAATATCTACTCGAACATTCGAACTTCGAACACGCCAAAACTACATACAAGAGGGGGTTTTTACTCATAAACATTTACGCGGCTAAATATATCCGCCTGTCTATGGCAGGAGCGTACACTTTGTATCGAGCACATAGATCGAGCAGCTGCAGTCGGCATTAACCCAGTGGAATTCAATGACCGAATTCGGTCGTGGAAAGCCTATACTGTGCTTAGGGCCTTTATTAAAAATGTTGGTCTGTTTCCGGTGATGACAAATTATATTATTTTCAGTCTATTATTTTTCACTTCTCATGCTCAAAAAGTGTGTCATATTAGGCTTATCAAGCGGGACTAAAGTTTATATATTTAGCCCCTAGGGAAAATATGAATACATATTTATGATTCGCAATACATTCTAATTTCGCCAATCAAAATATTAAATCAAAATATAAAATATTAAATCTACCAATCAGAAAAACGTTGAGGTTCTTTTTGGTACATACTTTGTTCAATTAATTGAACTATTAAAAACATTAAGTAGGTATTTTTTCGTCCCTGTTTTAACTACTACGTATCTGAGTCAAAACAGTTTTTAAAAAAGTTGCCGCCATATGCTCATTGCATTTTATTATTAATTGTGGGGTTGCTTTGTTTATTTATTTTCTCGCAATCGAACTAAAAAGTAGAGTGTATAACTCTGGTCTAAAAGCCATATTACGTTTTAGACCCTTGTCATACAATCTACTATTATGAAATTATTTTTGGTTAAATTTGGTTTGATTATATATAAATATCATTCTTAGGAATCTTAGGTATGCGCAGTGCTGTAAGGGTGAAGAGAAGTGTGCGGGCAACACATCGCACTCTAATAAGGGCAATAATTTACCACTACGACATGAATAATATATCGTCATTTTGTGAAGTTACTAGCTAATTTAGCTGCCTACGGCATCACTGGAAATGTATCATCGCAGCCGAAAGAGTGGTTAAGGAGAGAACGAGCAGAAACTACATATTCTTAGTCTTTTTTGGCCATAGGAAAACATCAAACACAGTTTTATTTGTTGGGTAATGTCGTGACAAAATTCAAAAGTTGCTCTTCTCTTTTTTATGTTGTAAATAAGATAATAGGTTGTCTCGACGACACAAAAGAAGTGAAAAAGTAACAGCAACAATGACCGATCCAAGTTTTGAGAAATCCTGCTCGACGCTGCAGTTTTATTGTGACATGTTGTAAGATCCCTTTTTATTTATTTCAGAAAATATTTACGTTTCCTATTTAACTCATACCTACTTGTTTCCTTTATCTGTTTGTTATTGTGATTACATAGACAAATCCTAGCGGGCTAAATTAGTAAGACGAGCTATTCTTTATTATGATTTGTTACAATGAACTTACAAAAACGAACGTACCTATAAATTTGTTATCCCCATTGAATATGATACAGGCTGTCCTTAAAACTATGAAGCAAGTATAGTCGCTTTCGAGATCAGTAGCATTAAAAATTTATTGCTTATACTATGTATATTTTGATCGTCAGATGGTACTTTTTAAGTTTTTGATTTTATAAAGAGTTTGAAGTGGTTTTATTGTTTGAGTGCGGTGTAGCCTTGGTCAATGTGTCACAGTTTCTGAAACATGAAAAGCCACGTATCTACCGTACCTACGTACAAGTGAAAAACAAAATCCAAGTCGTTTACCGAGTTACTTGCAAAGCTTGAATGTTTTTATTCACTTAAGAAAAATGGAGTAGGTAGATTTCCCTAAGGTATATTTCACAAGATATCTACCATACCACAGGCACTCACATGTTGTTCACTATGAATTGTTAAAAAATGCCTATATGAGTAATCTGAGTATATTTATTAATAGGTTTGTAAATATCCAGTTGCACAGAAATTCTGAATGAGGTGAGCAAGGTTGCCAGAGCTCCGGAGGATGCACTGCGTTGAGAGAGTGGGACCTAAATTTGTCCCTTCTGCTGTCAACACAGTGAATCCTCAAATTTTATAAAGGGTCGGCAACGCGCACGTGACTCCTTTGGAGTTGCGGGCATCTGTAGGCTGCGGCCATCAGGTGGACCGTAAGCTTGTTTCCACCGGCGTTGTATAAAAAAAAACACTTATTATAGGTATACTTATTACGGAATTTGTGGTAACGGACAAATGTAACAAAATATTACTTTATTTATCATGTAACTTACATTATTTATCATAGAAGGTAAGTAGAATATGTGGCAGACTGGTTAATTATATGATACGTGTAAAGTAATCCAGGAATCATACAGGGTCTTCTCAGAATTTGAAATTTTGTGGGTTTCCCTGCTTAGAATGTAATGTAGGTACTCTATTAATTCTGATATAAACCGTGGGCGTAAATAACCCGAAAGATCAACATAGGTCCAATTATGTGTCTTAAATATCTTACTATTTCAGTACAAATTAAATCATACGAATTGACCGCTTCTTTGTGAACAAACTTTTACTTCAAAGAGTGAGCGAGTTAATTAACCTCAAGTTGAGAAACAGAGAGCGAGCTTTTTCATTTTGGTGATATCAATTTTAAACTATCAGCCAGTTATCAGTGAAGGTAAATAGTTTGCAATCTCGCGATTGATAACAGAACAAAACTAAGGTCTAGTCTTAGAGATAAGAGAAAGAGGAAAGCTGCTTGTGATTAAAGTATGTAAGATAAAGATATCATAATTATTTAAAGCACTACGCTGTATTTTAGTTGCAAGTCACATCCTTTTATCACGACGAAAAATTTTCGATTGAGAAACTTTTTTGTAGGATTGATACCAAACTTACTTAAGTGAAACTTGCTAACAACCATGCAGTTAGTGCGTCTGCGTGTAAAAGTTGTAGGTGGCTACGTCACGCCTTTAGGGTGTGTCAGAATTAAGATTTTTTTACTTGTGATATTTTAAATAATTAATATTTCTTAAATTATGGGTTTTTGGATTATATGTTATGTAACTTTATATAATCTAATTAGGCTCTAAAATCGTTGGTTTCAATCTTTTGGGTTATTAGCGCCCACGGTGTATATAAAAGTGCTAAGGTACAAGAAAAACCTAAACTTTAAAATTAGGTACTGAGAAAAAAGTTAAAGGTTCGCTTCTGAATGAAAACGCCATTAACTCTCAATTAGAAATCTTGACTGGTGGTAACGTAGAAAGAGGACTAGATAGAAGGAGGATTAGCGAATCACAAAGGGGGATGGACTTAGGATAGGTTGACTAAATTGAGATGTATCAGAAGCCTGATATGGATGTAGCACAATTCTGACATCTCATAATTAGTTGTACTGTATATACATTGGCGCCAAATTGAAATTAAGTCAATAGGCTTGAATACATTGATGACGTTTCGGTGACACAGGCCGGTGACAAATAATACGCGATGAGGGACAGGAGACGACACATTGTATCTCGTTCCCACGTGTGTTGATGTCTATGCTTTCATCTGTTTAGCACATATTTGTATGCGTGTATTGTCGACTCCAGTCTTATCCTTACTTCATGGGTGACAATTATGTATGAAGTTTGTTGGAAAATTGCAACAAGTGAAGTCACGACTTTACTACGGTCAAACATCGTCCATTTATTCTTTAATGTCTTTATATATCTTAAATTAGCAAATATATGTTGAAGCATGATAGTTTTCGAATATTTTCGTGTGTTTTATTTATTGATAATATAAAACTACCTAGTTTATCTTTATTGTTGTCTACATCCCAGTTATGATATGGACTTTTTTTTTAAGGTTCCGTACCAAAAAGTTAAAAAAGGAACCCTTATGATGTTACTCCGTCTGTCTGTCTGTCTGTATCGCATCGCTAAAAATCTCAAGATCAACTTAAGCTATCGATTTGAAATTTTGAATAATTATAAAACCAGGGTAACCGAGACGAGATCACGATTTTTTTAATATCTTAATTTGTTTTCTGTGAAAAATGGGGTGTCATATGAAAGGGCTTGTGTTGCATATTCTGAATCAGATTTTTTTTTTCGATTTATGAGCGAAAATGTTAAAAAAAGTACCCATTATCTCAGTTTACTAAGAAAAAAATAAATGAAATTACTATTAAGTAACATCAATATTACAGGAAAAATATAACTAAACCTTTGTCTCCAATATATTTATTACGTTATTTCATTTCACGGCTGTCGATATTACAAGTTAATGAAATCTTTATGTTGCATGAGATGCTAACACTGCAGAAGTTGATATAGACAACGCAATAAAACTGGATATAAAAACGTCATAAAACAAGATCTGGTTTCCCCTTTTCATTAACCCTACTTTCAATCCTGTCTTTATTGGCGTATTCGTAGGTTATAATAGTTAAATATTATTTTGGTGTTTCATGCCGCAAAAGTTATTATGTCAAATGCACTGCACGTCAATGTCGAACGAGTCGTATGACTTTAAATCACTTCATGCAAATTAGAGACCGCAGAGGGGCTACCGCGAACCACAAACGAAGTTTTTCCTCTCTGTCGAGAAAACTTCGTGTACGGTCGCGGTAGGCGCCCAGGCAAGTGACCGCATGCCGTGCAGCTATGCGATTCACTAAGCACCGTGCTCACCTGTCACCTAACAGCTCACCCGTTTCTGTATGGAAACTGTCTAATGTCATTTGACAGTTTCCATATAAAAACGGGTGAGGGGTGAGGTGACAGGTGAGGACGAATCGGTTTGTGAATAACAGCCCAGAAGAGTGGCAGTGCTGTGGATACCGCCGTCACTGAAGCAGAATGCTCCATCTTCCAGCTATTGAGCCAGGATTGAGTGCTGTAACTGTATACAATACGTATTTTTAACGAAAATATGACAGCAAACTTTCTTATCACACATTTTTATTAAATTTTTGTTTCGTGATATTGTTTGGACGCAAGTAAGCCCATTTCATTGTGAGAGTGACATATGTATACTAGGTACCTATATCTTATTCGAAGGAAAGGATGAAGGGACCCCGACTCCATTTACACGCCTTCCTTCTTTGTTTGCGAATTAGCTAATACATGCGGACCGGTGGTGGTCTATTCAGTTTATTCACAGCAACGGGTCTTGCTGGTCTACTGTATTAAAGTCGCCCCTAGCCGAAAATGTAGTTTTCTTCAGTGTGTTTATTTATCAAGATAAATAAACACACAGCTTGTAACAAGTTACAAGAGATAATTTTGGAAATATTTAAGCCTATATCGCTATTAGTTTAGAAGTAAATAGTATATGTAAAAAACAGCTAAATTAACGATATCTTTGTAATTTGGATAGAAGCTATATTCTATATCTTAGTAATTCATTAAATAATAATAATGGTCATCGACTTCATCTTTGAACGTATGAGACAGGGGCCTATATTTAGGTATTGTCATTTTCTTAGTGTATAAAATTGCATAATGTAAAAATCTATTTAAAAGCCAATATGCCAAAATCCTCCACAATACGTATACCTCCACAGTACAGTAGCGTGCTGAAGGATGTCCGGGATCTGCTACCTAATCCCAAGAATTGGTGTAGTTAGCACTAGTTTTTGCAGCAGAGGCTACCATTGGGGCCTCTATTTCACTAGTCATCGGATGACAACCTATATAACCATTTTTAGTAGCCGTTATAAGACTTTGTCGACACTTATGTGTCGACTCTGGTAACAATTTTGGTTGCCGTTACGACACTCTGAACAGTGTCGTATTGAGAGGACTAAAATGGGGACTAGTCGACACAGTAGCTTCTGGTTACTTAGTTACGTCGTCGTTTGGTAACATAGTTTAAAGCATTCGTTCATTCACTCACTAAACATCAGCTGCTGTCATTATTTGATACAAACGTTGATGTAAAAACTTAATTTCAATTACGAACCTGATTCCTGTAATGGACATAAGTATCAATTTATTTTCAGTAATATTTTGTGATAATGATCGGAATAGTATTGCGATTAAAAATACAGTGTAATTTAGTGAATGAAGTTACCAATTGTAAACAAATATAACATAGATTTTACTCTATAATATTTTTTGATTTCTTAGCCTCAGGTGCCTATTCTTTAGTAGAGAAACAAATGTGAATAATAAAAATATGCTATTATGTTTTAAATACACAGTTTAGTTAGAACAATTTCAAAAACAAGTGATGTTATACCTGAGTATATTGTCGTCACAACCCAGTCACGAAATTACTACATTAAGTCGACACCGTGTAGACTCGTAACATACAGTAGTAACAAAATTACGAAAATACCAAAATGGTGGCATGTACTATTTTCTTTACAGACATTCACAAACTTCGAAAAAAAATTTTAATAAGTAAGTACGAAATGCCGTTTTGCGTAGCTTTGAGAAAGGAAGGTTCCGGTAACATGATTACCCTTGTGCCAACTACATGGGTCAAGGGAGATAAATAAAGTGAATAATAATAATGTTTGCCGCATGTTATTGTATATCTTACTTTTTATAGAAATATTATACAAACTATACATATTGTAAGAATAAAAATAATTGAAATCAAATAGGCCACAGGGGCACTTTTACATGTCATCGGTAATTAATAAACAATAATCACAAAGCTACAGTGTTATTAGTAATTAGTTACTTAATTAACAATCTGAATATCATTACAAAAACAAAATCGTTGCAAATGAAAATTTATATGTATATGACCTCTGTCAAAAACATTAAATTAATAAATAAATATTTGAAAATTTTACCGAGATGTATAAGGTCTCTGAGCATCATAATTTGAAGTCGTGAATAGTAATAATGTTTGCCGACAGTCTTACACACATTGACCTAGTTCCAAAAAACTGAACAAAGCTACTATTCATCAGGAAGAAATATATTCGTGCTTATGATACAAATAAATTCCGCTTACCGAAATCTGAATCCAGTCATCTAGTTTCATAGGCATGCAGAATAGAATCCTACTTACCAATTATAGGCTTAAGCGGTAGTCATAACCTGTATAACCTACAGAGCCCGAAAAAAAAATTCTGATAACATTTCACCTAGTCACAAACAATTACATTTCGACGTGCATAACAATGAATTAAAAACACTTACCTGAAGTTGGGCTTTCTTGAATCTCAAGTATTTTTCGGTAAAAAGTTGATGTGAAATTAAAACGTTTTGGTTCACGATTCATTTTTATATCATTCAATGATTTTCATAGTAAGAAATAAAACTGAGAGCGAAAGTTTGGAAAGGTTTGGACGTTGTAGTGATTTTTCCATTTTAGTCTAGTTACAAAGTGTAGGGACAGTTACGTCACATTTACGACACATTTCATAAAGTTTAGTAACAAAGTGTCTACACAGTCACTACACATTGTGCCTAAACTGTACACCAGTCACCATTTAAACGCAAATGTGTATAAGTTTTTCGATACAAATGTTTCAGAAACGTGTGGACACGATGACTACACTTAGTTACTAAAATTATTTCGGTCGCAGTGTGTATGAACTGTTACCACACATAAAAACCAAACCCAACACAGTCGCAGAGACTCGTAACGGTTACGAAACTGTTTCGACTTGTGACTACTTTGAAAAATCTGCGACCGAAAATGTCTATGCTCGAATTTGGAGCAGCCCAACTGGGGAAGTACCTCCACCTTGCAGAAGACCACAGCCATAATAACATTAACTACTATACAAGCATGTAGTGTTGTGTTCCTGTAGCAAGGTTGCCAGAGCCAGAGCTCCCGAGGATGCACTGTTTTAAGAGCGAGGGACCTTTTGTCCCTTCTGCTATCAACACAATGAATTCTCAAATTACATAAAGGGTCGGCAACGCGTACGTGACTTCTTTGGAGTTGCGGGCGTCTATAGGCTGCGGTGGCCGCTTGCCATCAGGTGGACCGTACGCTTGTTTGCCACCGGCGTTGTATAAAAAAAAATGACAATTCGCTGTAAATTGCTAAGTCTACTTACAAGTAAAGATGCTCGTTGGGAACGATTGTTACATACCTATAACTAGATATAGACCAAACCACGAAATATAAATCACCTTAGTTCATTCAGACCGCTACATTTTCATTGCTTATGCTAGTCACGACTTTCGTATATCAGATACATCTTCAAGGTTTCTATATTATTTAACTTGAAGCTTTTTATGTAAAAAAAAAGATAAATGGATCTCGATTATGGAGTTTCATGTACCTGGCAGCTTTATACTACATTATAATATTTGTAACATAATAAACGAGTATAGGTATACCTATTGTATGTGTATGTAAAAAACAACAATACGAAGTATGAGAGCAGTTCTCTATAAATGTCAAGTTATTTGAATACTTTGTCTGTAGGCAGCTTCAGTCGTTTATAACAAAAGATATAATTTCTAAAAAATACTTCACTGCCCTTCGGTGCCGGCGAGAATAGAGGAAAAGAAAACAATGGATCGCTGTGTTGTTTATAAGTTAAATGTCGCGAATATTTCAAGCATTGTTGCCAAAACAGGGCTTATCGGCTGATTTTTGCGTAATACACAGGATGAAATATTATTGGCCGTTCAAATTTTTCCCAGGCATTAGGCGTTAATAAAAAATGCCAGCCAAAATTTTCTGTTTTTTTTTTTTAAAATTGGTAAGTTTTACACAATAAGAAAGTGCTGTCCGAATAAGTAATTAGTAAAGTGTGGATAATCGGGAGCTGACTGACGCTCGGGGTTAACGGTCCGGGAGAGGGACTCACCCATCTCTCGACCAATTCAAATTGCAATTAGACGCACGCGCATCTCCGCATGAACAGTCATGGACTTCCGTGTTGAATCTCTCGTAAAGACGCGCAATCGCGAAACTGACACATTAATGTTTACGACCCGGCAGTACTATAAAATGGTGCGGGTATTCGTCAGAGAAAGTATGATGAGGGAAAATTTGCAACATATGCTTTTTTTATTAGCTTTTGTTAAAACTCGGTTTTTAGACGCCTAAGTTTGTTTCGGCGACTCAACGTGGGGGCGGGGCGATCGTTACTGCTGCCTCTCATATAGTACCGCGGTTTCCATGAACGCATAGTTTTTTAAGATATATCTCAGCTGCTGTATCTCAATATTTTAGTACTGAACGAAAGAAAATATACGTATTTTTATTTATCACCAATGAATCCACTGTAAAAATTTGAACGGTCAATATTATTCCACCCTGTATTAGTAAAGTAAATGTCATATTTAAAAATAGATACATACGTACGTTTGAACAGTTTAGCTCACGACATGAGCACTGGAAGACAAGTTTGTAACTAGGTTGTTAGTTTAACTGTTTTGGAGTATCCATACAAAAGAGCGAGAAATGTGACGGGCAGTCCGCTTTATTCTCTGCAATGTGATCATGCAACTTTAACATGAACCAATTGTGTAGACATCGAGTCCGGCTGGTGTTCAGTGCCCCGTCGCGGAGGAAATTGCGGCCAGTCCCACAATGCTTACTCAGCATGGTTATGCAAGAAAGCGATCAAGCCTCGGACCCGCCTAATAGGACCCACTGGCTAGACTGAGAAGTTTGTCATGCAAGTAAACAGGTCATACACAAATTTAGGATCGCATTTTTTTGTGTACACAACTTAAGTTAAGGGCTATATGTTTTGATTGGATTCGTCATGCACATAAGCAGCGTTTCCAAATCCATGTAATTAAAACGTCATTTTGTGAAACAGCGCCGCCGACGTCGTGACATATTTTGTAAGATTTTTGCACCTCATCATCTCCGATATAAGAATTTAATAAAATAACATAATTGATCGCTTATCGGAAATACTGACTGCGTATCAAAAAAGCTCTGGGATCCAGAGTTTTTTTGATGAGCCAAAATTCAGCTAATATTTAAAAACATATTTAATATCAAAAAATCCTAACAACCTAAGATTACTGATATGCACGGCACGGCGAAAATACTAAATACTAATTGCACAAAAGTTAGCTAAATTTGTGCTTACCATTTTTAACGGTTATCAGAAAATGAATTGTATCACATCGCAATCACCTAACACGGTTGTCTGGGTAGAATGTCTAGATGTCCGGGTTAACAACCATTGTAGGTAACAATTAATTGTTAGTTTTATACTCTATTTATTAAATTATGACTACATGCTATTGCTAATTCGGATCAAAAATATAAATGTAACATATTAATAAATATTTGTGGACAATCTTACATAAATCGACCTAGTCCCTAACTATAAGCAAAGCTTGTACTATGGATTCTAGGCGACGATAAAAAAAGTTAAAAAAACCGGGCAAGTGCGTGTCGGACCACGCACAATGAAGGGTTCCGTACCAACACCTACTAGTCCACATTTAAAATCACTATCCAATACATTGAATCTAAAAAAGTCGTATCTTCATAGGGAATTCATGGCACTTGCGACCTTTTGTTTGGGCAAGACAGTTTTTAAGCGAAAACTCAAAAATCGTAAAACCAGATTGTTCAAACCAGAAATCGTTGAAAGTATTTACTAATGCACACCACCTCAATTTTTTTCAGAATTTTAATCTTTATAGTTTAAAAATTAGAGGGGTCCCCCCCGGACACACCTTCTATGACTTTGACAGCTAATATTGGACAACAAGTTTTTTAGAAACTCCATATAATTTTTAAAGGGCTGTCCATCGATATCCCACACGACTAGGTATGTGCGTTGGATTTTTTTTTTATCCACCGGTTACATATATGGAATGCCGCCCCTAATTTAATATTTTTTTGTAATTTCACATCACTTTTATATAGCGGTTCATAGAATACACCTTCCTACCAAATTTCATAATTGTAGTGCTTATAGTCTCCGAGTAAATCGGCTGTGACATACGGACGGACGGACGGACAGACATGACGAATCTATAAGGGTTCCGTTTTTGCCATTTTGGCTACGGAACCCTAAAAACACAACGACGATATAGATAAATAGATACTTAAATACATAGAAGACATCCAAAACGCAGGAACATATATTCGTGTTCATCATACAAATAAATGCCCTGACCAGGATTCGAACCCGGGACCTCTAGCTTCGTAGGCAGGGTCACTACCAACGAGACTAAAGTGGTCATCATAAGTTGCATTCAACCGGGTTACATCGCTCTTAGTTTTACATTTATAAAGCTACCTAGTGTATAAACGGAAGCCGAGTAGCGCCCGCACTCACGATCAACTTGTCATAAAAATGAGCCGCGAGGGACCTTTAATTCTGTGTGTTGTATATGTAGGTAGAATATAAATAAATGCATGTGAGGGTAGGGTTTTGCTAAATAAAATCAGTCCTACTTGAGTTGGCAAACAGGTAGTTTCATTGAACTTTCCCTAAACATTACATGGTGTCAGGTGTGAATTTTCAATACAAGAAAGACTGAATAGCAATAAGCGAGAGTGTTTAAAATGAGTGACAATGAAGATAAAGCGAGCAACAGCAAGTATAAGATGGTAGGCGCTGCTACAAATGCTACGTACACAGCGGTATCGCAGCCACCCGCCATGATGGGAACGGGTAACCTTGCCGAGAATTGGCGTGATTGGAAGCAAACTTTCGACTGGTATTTAATTGCCTCGGGCCGAGAAAAATCTTCAAATCGTGAAAAGTGCGCCTTGTTACTTCATGTAATTGGAAAAACGGGTCGCGACCTATATGAAGAGTTCGATATAAGTGCGAGTGAGCAAAACGATTATGACGTCTTGTGTAAAAAGTTCGCTGACCGTTGCGATCCGCAGAAAAATGTTAATTTTGAAAGGCATTTGTTTTTCGAGGCGTACCAGACAAATGAGGATTTCGACAAATATTTAGCGTCCCTTCGTGTGAAGAGTAAGTCGTGTGAGTTCGGGGCACTGAGGGAAAGTCTAATTCTAACTCAAGTGATTCGCGGGATTAAAGATGGTCAATTGAGAGAAAGAATGTTGAGAAAAAAAGATTTAAAATTGGATGAAGCAACGTCTTGGTGTCGAGCGGCTGAAATAGCAAGCGAACAGGCGGGTGCAGTGCGCGGCGCAGCTAGCGCGGATTCGGCGTCGGGCGGCGCTGGCGGATCGCCCGCCGACATCGAGCAGCTGCGCGCGCGGCCCCGCCGTCGCGCGCCGACGCCGACACCGATGCGCGCGAACCCGACGGGCGCGCCGCCGGTGCGGCGACTGCAGCAACCACAGCGAAGAGTTGGCGTGACCGGTGATAGATTAAAATGTTCCAACTGCGACTACGTTCACGACCGCGATCGGTGTCCCGCGTACAATGTCAAGTGCTTTCGATGCGATCGATTTGGACATTTCATGAGGTGTTGCCGGAGCAACTATGTGCGAGAAATACGTGATGCATCAGACGAATTGGATGACTGTGAGGAGCTGATTATTCAAGGAGTGGAGATACTGTCGGTAGAGAGTAAAGGGTGGTTCGAGAGTGTTGAAGTGAACGGAGTCCCTGTGACCTTTAAGTTGGACAGCGGTGCGGACGCCTGCGTCATGTCGAGGGACAGCTTTCGGGACGCAGGATACAGTGAAGACATTTTGTGCAGTACAGGGACTGTGTTACGCGAGGTTAGTAGAAATGTCTTACCCGTGATGGGATATTTTGTTGCTGAATTGTCGCATCAGAATAGTCAAAAGAAATGTAACGGTAAAATTTACGTTTTAGATATCAACTGTAATAATCTGTTGTCTCGAGATTTATGTAGTGAGTTAAATTTAATAATGAGAATAAATGAAATTTCATACAAGGGTCACTGTACTGACTTAATAAATAAATATAAGACTGCGTTTGAAGGGATTGGTCGTTTGCCGGGCGTGCATAAATTAACTGTGGATGAGTCAGTTCCTCCCGTGGTTAGGTGTTCTAGAAAAATTCCTATTAAATTGAGACCGCGATTGCTGGAGGAGCTGGATCGTCTACAGGAACTAGGAATTATTGAAAGGGTGGAGGAACCTACCGACTGGGTGTCGAGTATTGTACTCGTTGAAAAACCCGATGGCAAATTGCGTTTGTGTATGGATCCTCAGCACTTGAACAAAGCGATTAAGCGTAGTCACTTTCAACTCCCCACATTAGATGAAGTGACAGCAAATTTGGCGGGAGCTAAATATTTTTCGCACCTGGATGCGAGTAAAGGGTTTTATATGATAGTACTCGATGATAATAGCTCGAAATTATGCACTTTCGCAACACCATTTGGCAGATTTAAGTTCTTACGCCTCCCTTTTGGAATCTGCTCCGCGTCTGAGGTATTTCACAATGCAATGGTAAAAATATTCGCTATGGAGGGCGTAGAATGCTTCATCGATGATTTGCTCGTGTACGGAAGAACTAGAGAGGAGCATGACGCCAGGTTAGAGGTCGTGCTACAACGCGCGCTAGACAACGGAGTACGGTTCAACAAAGAAAAATGTGCATTAGGTGTGACACAGGTCACATATTTAGGTCACGTTTTTGACGCTGAAGGTATGCGTCCAGACACCGACCGGGTTCAGGCCATTCGGGATATGCCTGCCCCTAGTTGCAGGAAGGAGTTAGAGAGGTTTCTCGGTATGACAAATTATGTCTCGCGTTTCATGCCGAATTATGCTGAACTTGCAGAACCGCTGAGGGGTTTATTAAAGCGAGATGTGGAATTCCAGTGGTATGACGTTCATACTAGAGCATTTGAAAAGATAAAAAAATGTTTAATGGATGCGCCCACGCTGCGATATTACGACCCCGCGGAACCTGTAGTGGTATCGGTAGACGCCAGCTCGCGCGGGTTGGGCGCGTGCCTGCTGCAGGGCGGGCGGCCCGTCGCCTTCGCCGCGCGTACGCTTACGCCTGCCGAAACACGTTGGGCGCAAATTGAAAAGGAATTGTTGGCAATACTATTCGGATGCCAAAAATTTCATCAATTTATTTATGGGCACAAAGATCTAGTAGTAGAAAGCGACCACAAACCCCTCGAGGCCATTTTCAAAAAGGCACTGAATGACACGCCAGTAAGATTGCAAAGAATGCTATTGCGCCTGCAAAAATATCACATAAAGGTAAGATATGTTCCTGGGCGACTGATGTTTGTCGCCGACACGCTATCGCGTGCTTCCGCCATCAGCGCGAGTGATGATAGCACAAGCGATGATATTGATGTCCACGTAAGTGCCCTTTACAACAGTGTAAATTTCAGCGCTGACAAGCTGAAGTTAATCAGAGAAGAAACAGATAAGGAACCTGGACTCACTAACGTCCGCCAATATTGTTTGAGGGGATGGCCACACACAAAAAACATCATGGAAAGTGAGACCAAGCCTTACTGGGCCATCAAAGACGAATTACACGTGATAAATGACATATTGTTCAGAGGTAATCGCGTAGTGATACCGACAAGTCTCAGGAAGGAAATGCTACATAGAATCCACGAAGGACATTTAGGCATTGAAAAATGTAAACACAGAGCTCGAGATGTGATGTGGTGGCCGGGCATGTCCGCGCAGGTAGAAGCGCTGGTGCAGGCTTGCGGCACCTGCGCCGAACGTCGTGCTGCGCAGCCGCGCGAGCCGCTGCGCCCGCACAAACTTCCCGGAAAACCATGGGAGGTAGTAGCTACAGATCTGTTTGAATTTAGAAAGAAACATTACGTATTAGTAGTTGATTATTATTCCAAATATGTTGAGGTTGTATCATTAGCAGATATTAGGAGTGAAACTGTAATCTCACAATTAAAATCAATTTTTTCCCGCCACGGTATTCCTAAGAAGCTCATATCTGATAATGGCCGGCAATACACTTCGGCAGAGTTTCAAGCCTTTTCGCACAAGTGGGAATTCGAACACATCACCAGTTCGCCGTATTATCCCAGGTCTAACGGCCTAGCCGAGAGAAATGTGCAGACGATAAAGAGGCTAATGGAGAAAGCGCTGAGTGATGGAAGCGATCCGTACTTAGCACTGTTAAACTTCCGCAACACACCCGTTTCTGGTGAGGCACACTCCCCAGCGCAACTTCTCATGGCGCGCAGGCTAAATACCAGGCTCCCAGTATCGGATAAGTTACTTGCGCCAAAGGTACCAGCCACAATACCAATCCAGAAAAATCGAGCAGAAAATATGAGAATAATTAAACAGCATTATGATAAAGGTACTCGAACACTAAAACCACTAAACAGAGGGGAGCAAGTCCGAATGCGAGAATCGAATTCTGGTCGCGAAGCGCGATGGATCCCCGCACGTGTTGAGAACAAAGCCGCGCAGCCCCGCTCCTATTGGTTGCGCACGCCAGACGGTGGCCAATATCGTAGGAATAGGCAACACATATTATTACAACCACAACTCGAACATAAGAGCAATACCTATATACCTAAAAAACGTCAAAACGCATTACAAACATTCAAGTCACAATCAGGCATTCACAAACCTAAACTCGACCAGACTCACAGATACTATGATGACTTCGAAGATAACAATACTAATACTCATAATGCTAATGACCCAGAATCACAACGCATCGTCAGCGATAATAAAACCGGGCCATCGCCCGCAAACAGCTGTTACATAACCCGCTCTGGTAGGCAGGTTCGTCCACCCGACCGTTGGGGATATACATGATAGATTAATTAGATAGCTCATTTATTATGATGCATGGTGTATTATTTTGGCATGTGTCTCATTTACTATAGGATAACAGAAAAGTTTAAAATGTTTGTATAACACAAATGTACAAAATAAGTTAATTACGTTATTGTTAATTCAACATATATTGAAATGTTATATATAATAAAATTTTAGATATGTATGTATAAATATATAGATATAGATAGCTATCCATCAACAAATATATCTAAATCTTTTGTTATTTACTTATATTTACTTAAAATCGATAGCAGTCGATGTTGTTCAAAAATTAATATGTACCTACTAATGATTTTGATAGTGATCTTGCTAGGCTTTGTAAATAAAGCCTAACCAAGTTACGCAATGATACCTACTGTTCTTAATTATTAGATTTAAGCATATAGATAAAAACAAGCCCATTATTATTAAGGAAGAACATGTTGTATATGTAGGTAGAATATAAATAAATGCATGTGAGGGTAGGGTTTTGCTAAATAAAATCAGTCCTACTTGAGTTGGCAAACAGGTAGTTTCATTGAACTTTCCCTAAACATTACACTGTGTCACATAATTCTTTTCCTTGTTTCTTGCGAGAAATTCCGCACCTTATACGGTCCCGAGAGTGAGTGTTTTCAACGTCCCGGCTCGTTATTCGCCTCAAAGCAATGTATAGTGCAATGAAATAGTGTGAGACACTTGTTCCAACTGATTGTTTGTATCTAGCTTGTGTTTATAGGTAATGCATATTCAGGTTGCGTGTAGCGCACCGCTCGTCGCGTCAGACTCATACTAAACCACTTCAATTTAAACCTTTATTAGCTAATGTACTTGGTATTCTCTATGCTAACTAGATATAAAATGGACCACTTAACACAACGACGTAGACGGTACAGTAGAGTAGACATTATGCTAAATGCTATCACTAAACCACACTTAAGTCTAACTTGGCACTGGCAGGACTCTTAATCTTACTTAAATTTAAAAACCGCAATCCACTCGCAGTTGCGGGCAAGATGCTTTAACCTACCGAACTAAATACTGACCAGATATGATCTAGTTTAAGTATAAATTGTATTTATAGTTAGAATTACTTCTTCTTCTCTCTTCGTTTTTTAATTAAATTATGAATGTTTTGAATTGTTGTCTACTCAGAATAGTCAGAATTCAGAACCATGATTATTATTTTGGTAGACGTATGAAAGTCTATAGTTCCTATATCTTTATTCCATTATGTTAAGGTTTTCCATACATTTGAAATCCCTGGAACAAATATTATTGCACATCAACACATCACGCAAACAAATGCCCTTACTGGAATATGAACTTGGAACCTCCAGCTTAACTAGGCACTACTACCCACTAGGCTAAATATGACGACAAATATATACGTCTAGATATAGAGGTGTTGGGTCCATCGTTTGCCAAATTCAAACAGCGGGTAGGTTAAGTAAACAAATTGTAGAGTACGCCAATGCAATTTTTTCTTTGATATTTTTTTTTATGACTCCTATAGGTTGACTCGTTTAACTTTAAAAAAGTAAGATTCAGAGCCTTTAGCACCGTACAACTTTACACATAAAATAAAAAAAGGAGTCTACTGCTTACTTTTTTTTTAATTTAAGTTTCAACGAGTCAACATATAGGCTTCTTAATTTTTATTAAATATCACAGAAAAAAATTACGGAGGCCCAAAATTTTTTTGATGGCCATTTGACTTTGGCAAACGATGAACCAAACAACACCCTGTATGCATACGAGTGCCTAACTATGTTTTAAATAATTTTAAGTCTAATTTTGGAGAAAAATAACAAAGTTCTTTCGCAACTGGACAACAAATTTTTATATTGAGGTATTTAACGCCAGCTGGTTTTTCCTCTTAATTGTTCGGAGTATAAATCAGTCTACGCCGAGCGTTTGTTTTTAATCAGTTTGCTTTGTTAATATTAAAATGTGTGTTTAATCTTTCGTCACGTAAAATACTTGTAACGATTGATTTTCGATAAAGTAATAATTATGATTAGTCCTGCAGTAAACGAGTTCATAATTTTTAGGTAGATATTGCTTTATAAATCTGAGCCAGAGCATAGGTACATATCATATCCGTGCATGTCGGGAATAAGGTGACAACTCGAGATGTTTTGTTGTCGAACTTTAAACTTAGATTACAATGCAATAAGGTTCAAATTTCTTGCATTTTTCACTTCGACTTATTCACGCCATCATGCTATGGTAGTCGGCATTCAGCCAAATCAAAAACTATTTTGGAAGAGGTATAATCACACATATCAGTTTAATTACATTTAAACAATAAATAACAATTACTTTTAATTATATATTATAATTATATTTGATTTATTTGTAAATCAATGTATTTTTTGGCAAAAAAATATGCGTTCATTCTTATGCCGGTACGACACTTCGCTATGCGTGTTCGCGTTGCGGGGAGAGCACGTCTGTTATGCCTGTTTTTGAAATAAAATGAAAATGATTTTTTTTTAATTTTTTTTTTGATGATGAAGGTTATTATGTCTATCAAATCTTAATTCTAATTTCGTCTTATTTCCTCATTTTTGAGAAGAACACTTTATTAGCCGGAATTCCAATAGGGTCTAACCCACTTTTTTGAAAAGTTGCCTAATTTAATTCGTACGTTTCAATAACCACGTGCAATTTTTATTTCTATTTTATGGAATCGATGAATAAAACAATAAGATGAAACTTCGCAGCTTCAATATCCGCTCGAAAACGCGAGCCGCCATTTTGACAATATCGCAGTTCAACCGATTTGTTGTTATATCCGTCACTGGTGTCAGTTATCGAGTACTATTGCAAATACCTATGCAAAAGTAATCAAGTAGTTATATTTTTGTTAATTCATTTGAATTATATTTGACTATATTTATAGTACCGTGTGTAGTTGTATTTTAGTGAATTCAAATATTGACAATATTGTAATGTGAGTACCTAGTTGTATTTTTGTTAATTAAAATATTTTGCAATTATTCTATTTTATGTTTGATTGTACTGTGAGTAGTTGTATTTTTGTCAATTTAAATATTTTACAGTTATTTTATGTTAGATTTTTGCTGCGTTATTACTGTTTTTTCTTGTATCGTTCGATTCGAATCGATTATTTTTCTTTCGTAAACCATATCGATTATCGAAAAAAATGCGATTTTGATTGGCCGCGTCACTAATGTTGTCTGTCGGAAGTGTCAAACACAGAAAGAGAATTTTACCCAACGTATAGGACGCAGTTATGCGTTAAAGGGAGAAACACATATTTTCATGAGCGTTGTGCCATCACCGCCGAAAAAGGATTAAATTCTTAATCAAATGGCCAAAAGAATAACTCAAAAGAATAAATAATTACATTATTATAAGTCTTTAAAGTTTTAAGAGGGGCAATACTCTGTCCCTTTTCCGCAAAACTGACTTTTGTATTGGAACGATCGTCATTTATTGTGGCGCTCGTGGTAAATGACGTCAGTGATCTATCGCAGTTTCTCTCTCTCTAACCAGCAACATTAAAACTTTTGTAGCTTCGTTATTTTTTGATATATTTCAATAGGATTTCCACCATTTGGCATATTTTTTGCCTTGTTTTTTTGGAGTAGTCAAATTTTGAGTCAACATCCCTATGGGTAAATTACAAAGAGCAGGTATTTTGTGTCTAATGAGGGCTATCGCGTAGAAATTCGCCGCTAGAGGCGCTAGTGTAGCGTGGGGTCTCCGAAATGTCAAATATCACTCTTTGTGGTTGCGCTACGCGGGTTAATATCTATTGGAACAATATTAGGGATTGCAGAACCGGTACTATTTTCGAGAACCGGGATTTATGGTACCAGCTAAAGATGGAACAGGGAATTCCCAGTATTTTCGGTACTTTCGGGACCGCACTAAAAAGTTACATATAATTGGTAAACAAACCGGGAAAGGCCATAGTTATGACTTTAAACTTAGGCTTTTAAAAAAAACAACTCTAGGAATGTCAATACCTTATACTACCTACAGTTACTTCCTAAAGATATTAACCCCCTTATTCATAAACGTCCATTAAACCTATTTTATTATAGACGCTGAAATCCGTTTGTCCTTATCTGCCACTTTGACATTTATATTTGCGAGCAACTGACAAAACACATTTTAGTTACAAGAGATGTGTTAAGTTTTATGAATAAGGCGGTAAGTTTTTAATAGGTAGAGGTACTCGTCGGATTTATAGACGCATTTCGTCCATTGCATTATTGTACCAGGATCATTTGCAACGATTATAACTAAGTTCCAGTGATCTCTCAAATTGAATAATTATATATGAATGATCATATTCAGCCCGACCAATATAAAACCATTGTTAACCAAGGGCGCTACTATTCTCATGTATATGGCAACAGATAAAATGACACATTGACTTGTCTACTTGTCAGCTCTGATGTTATTTTAGTTGTTGCTAATGTTAAATAATTTCATTTCCCGAGGGTTTATTTTGGAACTTTGTTATATACATCCTAATCCTAATAATATTATAAACGTGAAAGTTTGTGCGGATGCATGTACGTTCCGCTTAATCACAAAAACTACTGAACGGATCTCTATGAAACTTTCCAGTATTGTAGCTTAGACATCAGAATAGGACATAGGCTACCTTTTATCCGCAGGTAACACCGCAGGGCGCTGCTAGTTATTAATAAAGTTCCGCTCACTATGAATTGTTTTGGGCATTTTTAGTCAATTTTTATTTTCTTTTCAACACTACTATTATTGAAATAAACAACAACTGTGACGGGTGCGCCAAAGTTCACATAAAATTGCTACTTCGATTATTGGAAGTCCGAAAATGTTTGTTATATAATTTTATATCATAATGATCATTACTTATAACTTGTCTTTGCGCATAACTATCGTAACACTGAATCATTCATGTGAATAATGTCAATCATAATAAATATCTGTAATACTAATGTTAATTTTCATTTATTTTTAAAATATAACGATTTTAAATAATAAAATTTTAAATCATATTTATTTTTTAACAACGACAAATTAGTAATAAAAAATTATATAATATTTATTTTAAACTTTACCTGGTTTTATTTATAAACTGTCAGGTATCTTCCACACCACATTCAACTTGCTATCAAAATAGAAATACAGTCCCAGAGTCGGGATAGGTACGACGACGAGCGAAGCGAGGAGGAGTGTTAGGTGTCTTTTGTTCCTCAGAGCGGAAAAAGGAGCCCCGCGAAGCGGGGCTCCGTCGACTCCTTGGCGGGCCGAAATCGCTTAATAAGCTAGGTACATGAAAAATAAAAAAGTTGCGGGGATAATCGACATAATAGATGATTTATTGACAATCAAATTTAAATGTTGTAATTCAGCGCATACATTGACAGCCGATATACAATATAAGTTTATAATTATTAAGTTTATTTTAAAAATCATTATGAGTTGTGATGAATAGTTGGAAATGACATTGTTGTTAAAAAATCTGCCTAAATATAATTATGAGTAATGATGTTGGTAATAAAAATGTATATACAACAAATTTGTAGGCAAAAAAATTATGACAAATGATTACTATGATCAAAAAGCGTTATTATGAAAAATAATATGACAAGTAATGTTATGTGAGCCAATATGGACCCAACTGTGACACGTTCCTAATCCATATACTAGTTAAAATCCACCCCCCGGTGGATTAAACGAGCTTTTGTGTTGATTGAAAAGACACTATTTCATGAATTAAGTAAACATCCGTTTCAGAATACGTGTAAGGACTGATAAAACGGGGAAAAAGTATATCCCAGTCTTTATGACATTAACATAAATTTGCAATTCACATGGCCTATAAAAATATTTTTTCGCTATACTTACTATACCTAAAATAGTAATTTGATTCACACTTTAAAAACGTAATACAAACGTTTTAAAAATGTGAATCAAATTAATATTTTATCCCTGTGTTTCTTACTTTAACAAAATCTGTATTCCGTAGAATACTTCCCGACCACCATATATGTATTGTATAGGCAGCACATAGACAGTAATCAACAATGTTCAGAACTGGTTTCAATAGTGAAGAATAGGGATGTTGACACTAAGTAAGAAACTCAACTACTTCAAATTTTCTCGAAAAAGGATCAAATTCTCAACCAAATAGCGAAAAAAGTAACTCAAAAAAATAAATAATTACATAATTACAAGTCATCAAAGTTTTAAGTGGGGGCATGTTCTGTCCCTTTTTCGCAAAACGCACCTCTGTATGGAACGATCTTCATTTACTATGGCGCTTTAAGTCAGTGACGTCACTACAAATTAGTGCTTTCTCACTCTTATTAACAACATTCTAACGGTTGTAGCTTCGTTATTTTTTGAGATATTTTAATGGGATTTTCACCATTTGGCATAGTTTTATGTCTTCTTTCTTTTGGATATAATTTAGATACCAATAAATTTTGAGTCAACATCCCTATTCATAGTTTGCTTTGAATTGCACTTTTCTCCTTTATATTTAACTGCTGTTTCCTGTAATTTAACTAGATTTGAGAAAAATACAGAACAAAAATGGATTTCCCGAAAATCCCGAAAGTACCGGGATTTCTATTTTGCAGTCCGGGTTCTTTGTTCGTCTAAATATTCCGGGAAATCCCGGTATTTTCGGTTCCGGTATCTCGAGGGAGCAAACCCTAAACAATATGGTGACTATTTTGCAGTACCTGAGCTTGATTATGGCAAATATGAGTTAAGGGTCAATGACTGTCAGGGCTTTGAGACAGTTTTGTCTTTCGGAAACTTATTTCCTCCTTTTTTCCGAAAAAAACGGGACCGCGCTACAATGCGGTATGTTCGATATTTTTACGGTACGGTTTTAAGGTATTGAATATGATTTAAATGTAAAATTCGTTCTCATGCCCATAATAATAAATAACAATTTTTGACAGCTGGACCTTACACGACAGTGGCGCCAACTGGTGAGCACAAAAACGATAGCCCTCATTCAAATCATTTTCATTGTCTTGTTGTATATTACCTGTATGTAGCAGGCTGTAGCATCATGCTGAGCTTGATCCTTTTTGCTGGCACTCAACTTAGGTATATACTTTTGTTCCGGTTTCTGTTTGTTTGTTTTTAATTCTGAATTGTGTGCCTATGCAAATAAATATTTTTCTTTCTGTCATTTTTTAAAGTAATCTATATCGATAGTATTTGAGGTATTTGGGTTAGGTACATATCTAGTAATAACGTTTGGCACTGTACGAGTATGACCACTGTATGTTTCGTACTATTTAATACGTTAATGATTACATTACATAACGTCTAAGCCTGGAATGTTAATATACTCACTTATTGCTCCTTTTAATTTCTTGAAATCTAAAATTTTATTTACGTGATAAATTAATTTGATAAGATATAGATTTTGACTTATAAAACTGTCCTTGTGATTTATTTACTTAATTTATTGATCTTGTAAACTAATAGAGTTACTTACCAAGATCCGCTTCTTGTATATAACAATTAACCGGTGATGGGTTCATTAACACATTTAAGATTTTACCAGCCTTTGTACTTGTTTGTTTACACAATTGTTTAAATAAATCAATTAATAAATAACATGATACATTTTACTGGCAAACGGGACTCGATCGGATACAATTAATATTTTAACCTCTTTGAGGTTGCCCGAAGTTTAGTGTTTGTAACAACATTCTTGGTCACCAGCTGACTCAGCGGAGTCGAATCAGGTCTCAACTATGACTTCGACAAGGTATATAAATTAAATTGCACGCGATTAAGTCCCGTATACTAATAATAATGAATGAGTGAATTCGTGCAAGTTGAAACACTAGCGTGTCAATGAACCAATCAGGTTTTAACTAAATATATCATACCGCCATTTCATCGTGTCGGACATTCATATAGGAAGGTAACAGAGCTTATAGAAACTCATAGCCTATTAATTAATCCGTAGAGTTCCATTAATGAAGCCCTTAAAAGTAATCAGGTTAACCAATCAATGTCGAAGGTTAGCATATTTGCTTTCGACATACCGACTCACGGTGTAAGCGTTCCCGCTTAGGGTAGTAGAAACGTACAAACATTTCCACATGACCCTTGAAGTTAATTGAGTCATGTGCAAATTTGTTCTTAATGGCTCTATAATGTAATGTGCAAATGATTTTTTTGAGACGCTCGGTTTGTGCGTTCCTCTCGTATCGCTTAAATGCTCACCGCCGTAATTTCTTCCCATCTCATGTTGGAGTGGGTACGACGTTACAAAGCATCTCATATTCCTAGATGAATTGGACTTAGTACTATAAAGGAGATGTCGCATATACGATATAATAACCTAGCTTGCGCGAGTTTCACTATGTACAATTTAATATTAAACAGTAGATTATTTAGCAGTTTATAGTTCATATTATATTTTCCACTACTACATCTGTTGCGATATCACAGAATTACCACAAAGAGCAAACATAAAGAAAAAAAAAACATTTCGTAATAAAACAAAAGAGGGTCACCTTTGTTCACTTCAGTAAAAAAAGTTTACATAATGCATTTGGCGTATGGACGCTTATTCAAATTGAAAAGGTATTGAACCCAGCTTACGGCCGGTTTGATGGTAAGGTGAACGTCCCAGTGCTCGACACCTTAGTGCCCAATAGATGACACCTAATTCATGACCTCTGTCATCATGATAATATAAGATTGAAAGTGTCATGTATTAGGTCAGTGTCTAGCACAGGGACGTTTACCTTAATCATAAGTATTAAATCACTCGATAGTATCTGTTTCAAGTATTCGCTGGGTGCGCGATGACAGCGCCAACTAGCGGTTACAATAACGGCTGATTTTGAAATGTCAAAATGTGGCCGGCTGTCATTACAAAGAGTCAGTAAACAAACAAATAATTTCAATGAAATATCGTAAATTACATATATTGTATTCGATCATGTAAATCTATAGTGTCGATAATAACGTTGACCTTTTTTATTTCCCGTCTAAAATAACACAATTAATAAATTTCAGGTACCTACACAAAGACTTTCTCATTGCTGGCTTCACGAGTTGTAAGTAATCAAATTTAATCGAATAACGCATTTCATATATGTTGCAGACGATCATTTATGACTGTAGTGTCGTTAATAATGCAGA
This sequence comes from Epiblema foenella, assembly GCA_963556455.1. Lineage (NCBI taxonomy): Eukaryota > Metazoa > Arthropoda > Insecta > Lepidoptera > Tortricidae > Epiblema > Epiblema foenella. Next base: position 17,478,603 of record OY747102.1, read on the forward strand.
CTTTTCAGTTAAACATGACCAAATTAATTATAAAAACTGGATTCCGAGCAATCACACACGACATCGCTTTCCAACCACAAACTACGTGGCACTGAATAAAATAACAAATAAATTATAGTAACTTAACCATTGTAACGTGCTGAGTTTCTACAACATACAAAATATGATATTGAAAAAGTTGCTTTATAGGTTCGCTTACTTACTTTTTCCTTTTGACAGCGATTATCCATTTTATTAGTTGTTCTCGTTTCCAACTTGCTTGTGGAAATTTATAGAATTTGTGATCACTGTTTTTGCCATTGTTCTTGCAGTTAAGTAACTAAGCAGCAGGTTTCGCAGGGTTATTTTTACTTAAAAAGGGAGGATACGTATATTTCACTTAGAAAATCTGACTGTTGGTCAGCCCAAAGTTCTTTTTTGGCCACGGTGCGCGCTGCAATCGGTTCGCGGTTCCCCCATCTCATACTTCGCACTCAGCGAATATGCGAATTCGCTAATTGATATCGAAATTAATTACTATATAAAAAAATAAAAGTGCGGTTTTAGTACGTGTATTGTTGGAAATTACCAGTTTCTTTTTGACAGTTATGAATTGGCGTTTGTAGTGATGAGGGTAAGACGAATCGATTGTCTTAACTTAAGTAGTAAGTGAATGGTGAATGATTATTCGATTTTATTACAATTTGTTTTTTAATGCTCCCATATATTTCATTACTGGATACGGATCTAGAGTAAGAACTTTTGTCATATGATTTTTATTCTACTTACGTCTATTACCCCTCGAACTATCTCGTGGTAATATGGCTCATTTTAGACCCTTGCCATACAATCTACTATTTTTTAATAGTTCAATAGGCTGGGGCCGGGTCGCGGAGCGAGGCGGCACCGGCTGCTGGTTGCTGCAGCGTGTTATAATTACTGAATCCTTAGAATATCATTTACTGTTACTTTTATTTCTCATTTATTTTCTTCATAGTCGAAATGAAAGGAGAGTGTTTAAATCGAATGAAAGCACCTATATCACTCTTGGAATATTGGCGCTCTCACTTCGTTCGAGCACCAAAATATCTCGAGTGAAATAGGTCACTTTCAGTCCTAGCTTAACAATCTACTATTGATTGTGGTTTGCTTCTAAATTACTGATTGTTTTAAATGTTTTTCCTGTTTAATAGACCGCGAGGCTTTCATTGAAGATGACGTCGAGGAGGCTCAAGAAGAGAGTACAATATCTAACTTAATAGTTATATTGGTCGGTTTAAAAAACACTACATATATTCACCAATATATTTCTTCGTTGTAGATCGATTTTAGGTTTTTTTTAAAGGGCCGTTGTTGTATATATATAAATTAGGTCAAGGTCTGCACCCTTGAGAAAATTGACTCTTTCTAATTTACAAAAGGTACCTCCGCGGCATACAGGTGCTAAATTAGAATTATTAGCACTGCTAATAATTCAGAATGTGTACCAATGTCCATTTTTCATTATTATTAGGCTGTACTTCAAGCGCGATTCCTTATTAGTTTGTGGTTAAAAAATAATAATATAGTAGTTATCCATACTAATAAATGGAGACTGAGATTGTATATTGTTTGTGGGGACTTATCTCTAGCAGTAATTAAGAGATTTAAAAAAAAAAATAGAAATGTACATGGATTAGTCCATTAAAAACATAAGCTAAAAAAAATTGTAAATCGTTTACCCGCAATACGTAGCAGCCCTTACTTTCTAAAATGTAATAAATTCATATGTGAAATTTATGGCGTAATTTATTTATTTCATCTTTTTTTTTATATTCTAAGGCGTGAATTGGGATGAAATATATTTTTATTGTAGAATCACAAACTATTGGAATATGTTTTTATTTTTTTCATATTGCAGGTATTTTTAAACTTTTTCTATTTTCAATATGAAAGAAAAATAACATTATTTAAATTTTCTACTGAACGTTCCAAAAATAATTCCATAAATGAAAGGGTTTTAAGGACCTGCCCTGCCAAAAGATTGAAGGAAGCTTTTGTTCACGAAACGCTGTAAATTTATCGTACCAAGGCCACTATCTCCATATAAAATTACTTTGGTTTCCGAGTCACTGACTGTTCTAGGCATTTTTTTGTGAACAAGCAATGACAGCCGAAAGATATTGGTATGCAATGAGTTGGGAAAAGTATTTGGCAAGAATTTGTCTCGCTTGCCAAAAGGAATCGTCAGAATGTTGCTGGTATAATCTCATTAAAGCCATTCTATTTTGTCTCATGCAACCTCTGCTTCGTTTCTGCGTTGCGTTGTGGTTACATTACAAGTAGGTATGATATTTACTATTTTGTAAATTAAGTATATATTAACAAAAAAATCCTGTTACGTTGTTGTTTATGTATTTATTATACCTATTATAGAATTGGTCTCGGCAGCACGTTAGCAGGCACTGGGGCTGAATAGTAAACAAGTTAAGGTAGCTGTACTACAGTAGAGTATAACCAATCTTGAACTGAACGCCCCTCCTATGTGTTTTCGCGCATATCTGACGTAAGCATATAAGTGCAATACACAGAAACTCACACATTGAAACAATGTCTACCACACGAGTTACTGGTACTTAGTTAACATTTGGTTAACATTAAACTTTTTTATTTCAATAATATTGAATGCCATGTTTTGACAACCTAGCACCATAACCTACGTCTGAATAAAACGTGTAGCTATATCAAAAATATACGCTGTAGAAGTGATCATGTGAATGAAACCTGTCTATGTGCGTAGACGACGGAGCCGAGCAGCTTCCAGGTGCCGCCGCGCCGGTCCATGCGCACCATGCGCAGGATCTGGAAGAAGCGCAGTCCGCGCAGCGCCGACGCGGCGAACACCTGCCCCGAAGAGCCCATGCCCAGCACCACCAGCGATGCCAGGATCGTTGTCACATCTGACAATTATACAAACTGGTCAGTGGTTGGTACCAAATTTCTTACGTACGAATGCAAGTTACCTACAATACAGGAGTTCGATTTTATATTTAAATGGCGGCAGTAAAGGCCGTTAGTACTCGAAATTGTGCGGCGTGGCACAGTGCGGCGGCGGCATGTATACTATCTACTGTGTATAAGGCTCAAATTCCTTTGACTATGTAAGTAAGATGCGCGCCTACCCATGCCGTCAGTTCAAAATGTTTGAACTTCTATCCTTACTTTTGAAACCATTGAATTTGGCCGATTTTAGCATCCCGCTATTCACGCTGCTCGTTGGTGCCGACATGATGTGGCTCGTCTGAACGTCACGCTTGTCAGCGCACGTTAGCATTCTAAAACCCTTCTAGAGTAATTATACATATCGGCCTGTCAGTGCCGATGGTCAGTGTAAAACCAGAATAAAGGTGTGGACACCAAACGGAATTTTAACAGTAATAGAAGGAACTGATTGACTGTGACTTTGGCGTATGAGACAAAATTTACGAAATCTACTGTGGCGGTGAAGAGGTTAAACTAAATTTGCACTCTACTATTTTTTTTTAACGTAACTGTGGCTTTATAAGCCGGGCCCAATAAAGCGATAGGGGTGTTTGCACTATACATGATGAAGCCTAAAAAGGACAGTACTTATCCCAACATGACAAGTTGAAAATAATGTTTATGAGCTACAGAGTAATAATATATATCTATAGCTAGAGACTGAAGTCCTAGATATTGCTTCATCTCATTCCCATTCGTATGTCAATTATTTTTAACGCTTGTTCTGAAACATTAGTATACCGCTCGTACCTCGAGACGGAGAAAGCGTGTATGTGAAACACAATGAAATGTGATTAGAATCGAAAGATACAAACACGGACAAAAATATAGGTACTCATTAACTCCCGTGTAGTGCCGGGTTAATAGTCCACGTGTGGTGCCGGGTTAGAATAACTCTTCCCCCTTTCTTCTCGAGGGTGTCGTAAGAGTCGACTATGGGAACCGGCTTGTTGTGTGTTGTGGACGATGGGCTAGCAACCTATCACCGCAATATCACACTTTCTCCATCTTTAAACGTACATATGCTAAATGTGGCACTGTAATCAAATTATGTCATGTGCTCTGCCTATCCCTTTTGGGAATACAGGCGTGACTTTATGTATGCATTTACGTAATTTTTAAGAAGGGGCAGGGGAGGGGAGTCGCTGGGTAGGTACTTCGTTCAGCACCGCACGTCAGGACGGAACAATGCCGTAAAGGATCACTTTGTCGTCGCGCCGTCTACGTCTATCCAACTGTCACGCTCACGACCGTTTTTCTGTACTCGCTGTACCGTTTTATTTCGGGGAGTGTCGACGACTGGCTTAACAACATGAACATGTAAATCGGTAAAAAATCACTAAACCCTATTTGATCTTTTCGCAATTATATTATATATTTATTTAATGACTACTTTATTTGTAATGTCGCACTAGTAACTCTTACTGACTTCATGTCTGTCAATTGCTTATTTTGAAAATATATAATAGTTTTTATACGTAATTAGGTTACCTATTTTCATTTCAGACTTCAAGAACATTAGAGTTCCGTAGTAAACAAAGAACCCTTATAGTGTCACCGTGTCCGCCCGCCCGTCCGTCCGCAACTTAGCTCAGGAACCGTTAGTACTAGAAAGCTGTAATTTTGCATGAGTATACATATCAACTACGCCGACAAAACGGTAGAACAAAATCTTGATAATCATTTTTTAGGGTACCTCTCCTACACGTATTACGGAGGGGTGCATTTTTTTTCCACATCGCATCGTGTGGGATATTGTTGGATAGCTTCAAAAATATTGTAGGGTTTCTAAAGCTATTTTTTGATTCAGATATCCACTGCGTGATTTTTTAAAATGATAATTAAATTATTAATGATAAAGGTGCTGGGCGTGTGAAACAAATCATGGTAGTATTAATGACATGACTATACATTGCTAGTTAATGAGTAATAGCCGAGTTTAAGAAATGTACTTAGAAAAACAAACAACATTCAACAATTCGTACAATTTCCATTGATTACTTAGATAATGTTATTAGTTGTGTCAAAAACATGGTAAATATAAGCTTGCAAACTTTTAAGTTCGCATTATGTAACGGTTGGACAACTACGGAACCATCATTGCGCGTGGCCCGACATGCTCATAGCAGATATTTTTATTAACCATCAGCACGTAGTAAAAGGGACTTAATCACGTAGCATTCAATTTATTATATCCACACTTTTTAGGTTACCTGTCTTTTCGGATAAGTTGACCAATTCAAATCTAAATTATCCCGATATCCGTGTTACATGCCGACCCATGGCCCCGTGTTCTTAAGCCCGGCGGTAGGTACTAAGAACCCGAATTACACGAACCGGTCAAAATCCGTGTCCGTGTCTGAGATTCGGAAACGGGTCGACGTGTCTCGGCTCCGTCGGTCCCAGCCATCCGCGAAGGTTTGAGTTCAGGCTCTAAAGTTTGAATGAAAAATATATGGTGGTGAACGGAGATGGGCGATATGTAATTGACTAACGATTAAGATTAACCTACTTAATCGCGACTAACGATTAAAAATTAAGATTAGTAATAGTCTTAGTCGTACGAGTTCCGATTAATTTAGTCACGATTAAATTAACTATCGATTAATCTCCAGCGACTACATTTTTAGTCGACTAATTAATTCGGTTAATTTCCTCTCGATTACTATTGGGAAAAAATTTAGATATTATTTTGTAATTATAATTTTCGAGTAACCATGACAGGCAGCTACAACTTAAGGAATGTATAACCACATTGTACCTAAAATAATACTTTGGTATTAACTATACCTGGGGCTGGAGGCATATTTTTATGGACGTGTTTATTGCTTGATAAATAACATGCCAAAGTATTGTGTTGTAATATGGGCTAAGCCTGAAATAAAGAATTATTATTATTATTGTTATCTTTATTTATTTCTGGTCTTAGGTTAGGTTTTACAATATTTTTATAAAAAGTAAAATATAATAATACACTTACAAAACACAAAAATATTATAAAATCCTAACCTAGTGTGCCGCCGGCAGCGAGGCGGGGCCTAAGCTACCGGTGGTTAGGGCGACAGAGAGAGGAACCTTCTGACTATTCGCGCCGTGTCCAGGAGTACCGCCTTCTGTATCTGACCCTTGACCCAGCCATCTAGCGAGAGTCTCTTGAGGTGTTGGTCGAGACTCTTCGCTATTAGACCGTTCGCAGAGACGACTATCGGGACAATGATCGTTGAATCAACATCCCACATGGCAGTCACCTCGTGTGCCAAGTCTAGGTACTTGCTGACTTTGTTGGTTGGTTCTCGTCATGGTTATTATTGTTATTATTATTATTTGTCACTTTCTGGCAAATGGTATCAAAGGGGATGTACGCTTTATCGACTGACAAAGGCAACCGTAATATAGGTATTAGGTAGTTCAGCGTAAATCTGCAGACATTAGTGCTTATGTGTGACTAATTTTTACGCCATCTAACGAGTTCAAGCCCAACTTGATATCTGGTTTGTAAGCATGCAGCCAAAAGTTTTTAAACCACAGTTGTCTTTCTAATGACTTAGTTCTTTAGTGTCTTGTACAGATGTCGCTGTAATTTATTACGGGAATTGAACTCACCGCATTTGGTTTGAATTTGAATTTGTCCTGGCCGTTTTCTCAGAAATGTCAGAATCGGATCGTATTTATTTTTAGAACGCGGAGTTTTTGACGTGAATATTTTGATGTCAAAAAGGGTTGTTTGGATTTTGTGGAGTGTTGATCCTGAATAAACTCGTATTCTTTCGTTTCTTCTTCACTTGTATAAGAGCTTCTACGGCAACAGTGTGCTCTAGGAATCGCCATGAAATAACCCATTAAATAGCGTTATTGTTTATTGAATAGTAGCTCCTTGTGGACACGGAACGGCTGTTTTTAAGCTCTAGCCGCTTTCACCACCATTAGCGGGTAAGTGTTGGCTTCCCATTGAAAACGCGTCTCGTGATTTGCGGAAGTTGTCTAGACCGATGGCTTATTTGTATTTTCATTACAAGATTTATTTTTTGTAAAATGCTATATAAGTTAACCAATTATGGTTTATTAAAAAAAATTGGGGAATAGCATAGGCCTCTAAAGATGAAATATGAATAATTCAATTGAGATTTAATTAATTTCATTTAAGCTTAAAATATAGTTAACATCACCAATACCTATATTAAAACCGGTTTAAGCATAATTAATACATAAAGTCGAAACAAACACTCATCTTTATGACAGGCGGATGGGTCGTATCCACGTGTAATTAACCTACACGTGAAGAACGGGCCCGGAAACTGTTGCCGTGTAACACGGAAACGTCTCCGGAAACATGTACACGAAACCCGGACGCGACCGGGAGCCCTAGTCTAAATCAATATTATGTTATTCTTTTGTCTGATCGCTAAATGTGAAATATGTCTATGAATAAAATATGTTTATTCATAGACATTTACTAATTCAACCAAAACTATCCATATCTATCTGCAACGACGCCACTGGCACAGTTTTTGATTAAACAAATGTTCCGTGGCAAATTGCTATCCGTAATACAAAAGGTCAAAACTTTCCGCATTTCCGTTCATGCCTTTGTTTGTGTCGACCAACATCAAACGAATGCCAAGATGTTCGTTCCTACCTCGGCAGCTATCTATAAGTGACGATGGGATGTTTAGCAACACCGTTAATGGTGTGTATCGCTGTTAGATTCTGCTGATTGACGACTGAATGTTGTGACGTGGGTAGCGCTAGTAAATAGGTACTCATGTAACGAGGAAAAAACTTAGTTTCAAAAAAAAATCTGAATATTATTATCTATACATGTAAAAGAAGTCCTGACTGATTGACTGACTCATCAACGCACAGCCGAAACTGCTAATGGTAGATTGATTTTTGAACAGTCGATTACATTTGTAACGTAGGCTAGGGAAAAGAAAGGATTTTTCGAAATTCATCCCCTTAGGGATAAAACAAAGGATGAAAGACTGTTTAAAGATATTAGTGGCGTATTTCAGCGTTTTTCTAAATTGCTCTCCTAAAGGAATGAAATGGATGTCGCAAGTTTGTATGGGGAGCAAATCTTTTTTGAAGTGAGAGTTTTGAAACTTCGTATGCCGACTCTGTTTAAATACAAAAAACAGCTTTCAGCGTTTTTTGAAATTGCTCTCCTAAAGGGGCGTATAGGGGGTTCCAAATTAGTATGGGGAGCAAACTTTTTTGAAGAAAGAAATTTAAAATTTCGTATGCAGACTTTCTGTTTAAATACAATAAAACGCGTTTCAGCATTTTTCGAAATTGCTCTCCTAAAGGGGTGAAAAGGGGGTTCCATGTTTGCGCGGAGAGCAAATTTTTACTTTTCTTAAATATCCATATGGGTGTCATCGTCGAGGTTCTTCGGGGTGCCGATAGCGAAAATGACATGCATTTTCAAATCACAGACGGCGGACATTTATTTTTCTTAAAAATCGATATTGGTGTCATCTTAGATTTTCCTCGGGTTGTCGATTACAAAAATAATATACATTTGCAAAACCAAGTTGGCAGAAAATTTTTTTTCATCAAAATCGATATGGATGCCGATTAGGAAACAGAAATCCATTTTCAAATCCAAGATGGCGGACATTTATTTTTCTTAGAATCTTTGTGGTTCCTCCGGGTGCCGATTATGAAAATGACATTCGTTTTCAAATCCAAGATGCTGAAAATTTATTTTTCATAAGAATCGATATGGGTGTCATCATCGAGGTTCCTCGAGGTACCGAATACGAAAATGACTTCTATACATACTTACATACGTAGGTAGATACAAATATACGGGTCAAATTAAGAATCTCCTTTTTTGTAGACGGTTAAAAATTACGCTTAGTACGCGGGCGAAGCCGCGGGAAAATGCTAGTTTATCATAAATGTGAAACATAGCAGTGATATCTCCATTAGCATAGCCTGTCTCATGGAGATCTATATCTAAGGGAATTATCAGCTTTATGCGGCTCTTAAATTAGTAGATTTTACGTGTAACAACTAATGTAATATATATATTATATCACAATTTTTACCATCTTATTATATACATGTGGAAACAGAAATGCCGAGAATCTCTTCGCAAAAGCTGTGTTAACAAGGGGTTTAGGGATTCTGTAAACTCTTCTTAGTGCTATAGTGCGATGTCCAGGCCATCGCAACGAAAGACTGTGTACATATGTGGTAGCACATAGCAAAAACAATCTTCGAACACTTAATACTTGTGTATATTTGAAGAGTTTTTTAAGCAAGGCACATGTAACGTAAAGCTGCCTTGTTGCTTATGATTATTATTACTAACTTGTCAGTTTTAAAAACCTGTTACACACGACAAAACAATACATAACGTGTTTAATTCGTATAAGAGATTCGCAGGTATGATTTTCCTCTCTTGAGTATTTTCGGTGCTTAATTTGCGGTTCTTATCACACTTTTTCAGTTTCTGCCATTGATTGGCTTAGATATGTTCCGAATTGAAAATGATTGATCGATTGCGATTTATCAACGAGTGATAACGTGGAGGACTCGGCACATACATACCTTAAGGAAAAGAAGGGACAAATTATTTATGCGCGTGCCGCAACTTTTATAACAGTCTAATTTGTTTGAAACTCAACCTTTATTATTTGCTGGTTTTTCGTTATAATTTTTGAATTAATTAATAAAGGGACGCAACTACATAGACTTTTTATAACTTGACCTATGATAGTGGCCAATGGGCCTCTTTCAAATGCAGCAATTTTACCAGCGCACTGGCAATTTCTTCTTTACCCACATAACCAATTGAAGCGAAGCGCACACGAGGAAAAATTTCCTAAGTTCGTAATTTATTATAGCCATAGGTACCTAAAATTGTCGATGTCACGAGTTATTAAAATACCGGCATGTTTATTTACCCTACATACGAGTATAATGCCGATATTAATCAGCACGTAAGAACTTTCCAAGCCAGAAAGCCGAACGGTTTAACGTCAGTCTGCTTCCAGATAATTAACTCCAATCCAACCAAAACAGCCAAACAAACAGAGTATAGTTGTTCGAAAACAGTGACGAATGAAACAAAACTGAATTTAAGAGGCCTCATAAGTTTTAAAATGTTTTGATTTCAAATTATGACAAAAGTATTGATAATACCAATAAAGTGATTAAAGGATACGATGATTTTATTAAAGTTTTAGATTACCATAGCCGTTTTTGATTGCATTGTGTGTATTAGAATTTAAGCGGAAAAACACAGTTTTTAGCTTGAAAATGGTCGATTTGGAGTGATGTTTGAAACGATATTCCTTAATGAAAAATACAAAAAATACATTTATAATAGTAATAATTTAGGTCGCAATAGTCCTGTTGTAGATAGTAACATTGAGAAAGTGTCAAGGTACGTGTCAATTCAATCAGAAAATGACCTAAATAGACAAGCGTTTTTAACTGATAAAGACTCTTAAAGCTATGCGCATTCACTTGCGCTTTCTCTTATAAGTCTTATAACACTGCATCTTGCTCCCCGTTTACTAATAATTCTTATGATATTGTATCTAAATCGAAGGAAAACACAACATTTTGACGTTTTAGAGTAGGGTCTATAATACTCAGCCTGCAATGGCCTCCTTTCATGCCTCGTGAATAATTTACTATATTAATGAGAACTAGTTATCGCAAACAATTTAAGTGGTATATTGGTATTGTTTAGGAATGGAAAACTATTTATTTCTATCGCGGTAAACTGGCCATGCAACACACACGTGGCTGCTGACAATAAGATACCGCTGAATATGTATAATAGACTTATAGACATGATTTGCCTCGCTGCGATGTCGCCTTGTTTAGTTCAAATCGAGTAAAGCATAGAATCGCAACTCATTATGTTTCTAGTAGAGTAAAAGTGGGATCCGTGGCTGCCCATATGGGGTTATCATAATCATCGAAGTGTAAAGACAATTGAAAGTCCTGAATCCACGAAACAACCAGAAGTGGAGATCAGTATGCCAGTGTTCCTGATGGCCTATATTTTCATTCTACAAAAAGGATCCAGGAAAAAGGATAAATACTATCGGGTTTCGTTTTGATAAATTGAATTTAGTGATTTCAAGTAGCAAAGCAAATCTCACTAGAGTGATTCAATGATCTTGGATTGTTTTTGACATTTATGGTTACTTGATTTCAATTCAACTACCACTTTCAAATTTGAAATAATTAGTGACGTGGTTTAATAGTACATTACTGCAGAGGCCGCGAAATAGGGGATTGCCGGCCGAGTAGTTATGAGGCTGACAAGGCCTGTTCGCGTCGAGGCTTATGTACCTAGTGCTTTCTCAAAAAATTACTTATAAGAAAACTCGAAAAGAAAGTCTAAGAACTCAGTAATAAAGTGGGTTGTCGGATCACGTACAATGAAGTATTCCGTACCAACACCTACTAGTCCGCATTTAAAACCACTATCCAATACATTGAACCTAAAAAGGTCGTTACTTCATATGGAACTTACGGCGCTTACAACCTTTTGTTTGGGCACGACAGTTTTTCAGCGAAAACTCTATAACCGAAAACCTATCTTTTTAAAACCAAAAATTGGTGAAAGTATTTATTAATGCAAACCACCTCAAATATTCAAACTATGAAGTTTAAAATTCTGAATGAATAGACATTCAGAATTTTAAACTTCATAGTTTGAACTTAACTTTAAAAACTTCATTTTAAAAAAAATATTTTTTTTTACTTATTGAGGGGGGGGACATAATTTTTGTGACTTTGACGGCTAATATCTCGCAAACAGTTGACTTTAATAGATTTTTTTTAGAAACTTCCATATCATTTTTAAAGGCCTATCCATGGATACCCCACACGACCACAGGATAAGTAATAGTACTACGTACACAAGGCCCACGGTTAACAAAACCCCCTTTTAAGTATGCCAAACGCGCCGAAACGTGGCCATCTCTTTCTATCGCACGCACTTCTACTTGCTACATCACTTTCTAATGTTACCCGACGGGTCGGGTATGGCCACATGGACTTGTAGCGGCGCGACGCAATAACAAAGTGGGCCGCCCCTGAAACGACTACGTGCGTTGAATTTTTTTTTCATCCACTGGCTGTATGTATGGAATGTTTTTGAGCGCGTGGCCCGGCGCGCCCCCGTAACAAAAGATGATCACTTTGCCGGCCTAACCTTCAATGTTGTAAGAAATTCCATTATGAGCCACTCGTTGCGCCGCACACGAAACGTGATACTTCGCAACAAATATAACGACAATATTTCGTTGTATGTTTGAGAAATAAATAGTATATTGATGTATAAGAAGGGTACAGGTCGCATTTCTCAACCGCTCAATTTTGTTAGCAGGTTCGATATTCATAATTGATCTTTTTTATAAATGTCAGATTTTGGAAATGAAAAAAACTCACTCGCGAGGTTTACAGCTCACAGAGCCACTGTACAAACGAACGTACAAATGAACGATTCGCAAAAATGTTGTCTTTTTTAATACTTCAAATGTAAAATACTTACAATTCTCATGTTTCAATATACAATGTAATTACGAGAGGTTACAGTATGGAGTTATGCTGTACTTGTAATCTCATTTTCGTGTTTTGTGTTGCCCCATACAAATATTTAATAGTCTCTAAAAACTGGTTCGAATGGCACCACAATTTATTTTTTGTCAAATAGCCAATTGGAATTTTGATGGGAATTAACAAAGTTTCATATTTTTGAACAAACTATTAAGTTTATTTTTTTTTATTTGCTTGACTTGGCATCCAACCTACACTGAATTCGAAACTGGATCGAATCTGGGCCCGGGGCTCACCCGGGGCAACCCAGAGGGGCTACTCCGAACTCCGTATCGTGCCGTCCATTTCACTCATATAGTCTATAACACGGAAGTGAAAGAGACGGCACGATACGAAGTTCGGAGTACAGGCTTCCATTCCTTTCTTTTTCAATATTTTTAAAAACAAAAAAGCAGTATTTATATACTCAATGAAGCTCTAAACAACGATACTTCATTCGATAGGGTAGATAATTTTTTTTCGCGCTCTCCTTTAGCGAATGGAGCTAGTCTTCAAATTTTCACAGTTTAAGCATCGTGTTAATCCAAAGCTATACAAATTGTCCAAAAATATTTTTACTGGTGGAGAATTTTTTTTTATCAACCCCATCGAATTGGGTATCGTTGATTAGAGCTTGTTGAGTACATAAGTACTATATTGTTTGTTTTTAAAAATATTAGAAAATAAAACAATGAGAAGCCACTTATGATATGATTGAATTAACTTTCCCCCTTTAAAATCTCATTAAATATCTATTCTATATGTTAGATGTATGTATGTATGTAAGCACTTTATTGTACACAATAACAGGTCATATTCATATTTTATTTGAATTACTTAGTCTAAGAACATTTTTTGCTATGGACCACTTATGATATGATTACCTCTTTAGTAGTCCAAACAAAGTTACGAAGTCAAAAATTGTGTTCCAAGCATTTAGACAGACATAAAAATATTTTATTTAACATCACAAGGCATTAATCATTTTCCTGTACACCTTTTTGAACATTCGTTGCCTGAAGTATAAAGTAGGGTAAAGAGTGTATTTTTGGGCAATAGACTAGAAAGACTTTTCATATGCTAAATAATGAATGTATTTTTATTAGAGTTCGTGATTACTAAGTCGCTAAAAAAGTATAGGAGTAGAAAAAGGTGATTTTCTTTAAGATTCTTGCGTTATAATTTGAAAATTTTATATCTTTTAAGTTAGGACAACTGTTATCATAATAATGAATATGCATGCGGAATGAATAATAATATGAAGTCACTATAGGAATAGTAAACCATCAAATTATGACAAAAAACAGTAAATTAATAAAATAAATATATAACTGCAATATTTCACGACTAAAACAGTAAATTCCTCGTTTTTCCGTACAATGGTAGTACGGGAATATAGTATATGACGTTACATACTTTGCTCAATTAGTTTGGGAGTTTTAGGGGCGTTTTGAGCGTTCGGATTTTATGCTGTACTTTGACATCCATTTTTGTCTTTTTTGTTGTTTTAATTCCTACATACATACATGAAAAAAAATTATGCGTATTTTCTATTGGACCGTTACTGAAAAACGGAGCCTGTGTCATAGAAAACAATTTTTCTTTAAATGGATCCACTGAAGTTGGTACTTAAATTCCAATTCCTCAGAAGATAATGCAAATCAGAAAACTATTTTTACTAATACATAAAGAATAACTGTTCGGCCTGTTTCTCCATAGGAAATGATTGTGTATCGTAGTTGAAACACTCATTGATCTTCAAACTGCAATTACTCAAGTGCAACTCATGGTGGATTGACGCCTTTTCCTTTAACTACTGTGATGTCAAAACAATTTATAGCCTTAAAACAGTTGAATCTTATACCAAACTAAAATCGTCGAGAAGTATGCTTTACCTATTACAGAGGAATGTGAATCGTTACTATGGATTCACATTCATCAACGTATGAATATACGTTTAAGACAAGGCCTACGGGTATAAGAGCCAAGGGATATTTCACAGTTTGATCTGACTCAAGTTAGAAAATAAGTTTTGACAAGGGTTGAATCAAAGCAGCAATGCGAATTGACAAGGTGCGGAGTTAGGCGGTTAACATGCTAATTGAAATAAATAATTCCTGCCACTTAACTGTCGGCTTTCTGACTCTTAAGTATTCACTAAGTGAGACCGAAGATTGGGTCGACGTCACAGACCCTTAATTTCATAATTCTCTTAAATTAGTTCTCATCTGTATCCATATAAATCTTTTCAAAATATCAGAGTACAGTTCCTTAAGACCAACAGGATTCGGATCTGTGTTCGGTTATATTTTTCTCTCGCCTAACATTTAGACGTTCTAAATTTTTTTTACTTCTTGACAGCATTTATTGATTAACAGGCGGTAATAATAGTTAAATAACAATAAGTTAAATAATATTACAACCAACTTAAATCTGAAACAGGCCCTTGGGGCATTGTACCGAGGATGCTGGCGGAATTTCCTCGCTGTATCAGAATGCAGATACGTTGTGCGAGGAAGTCGCCAGCTCTTCGGTTACCAGTTACGTCAACCAAACGCTGCGCGATTTCAGTGCCCTGTGTGTGCTGGGACCCCATGGAGCAAGAGTTTCGACACCAAAAGGTACAAAAATGTAAACGTTTTAATTAATGTCAAGATATAACCGATTTGATCCGAACGCGAATACTATATTTGGAGACCACGGACTGTATGTATGGGCTAATACAAAGTCAAATGTTATTCATACATGCCTCATAAAAATCCTGGTAGGAAACTATAGTTTAATTGTGGCCCAAAATGGTCAAAAACGTCTATATTATCCCTAGAGTTCTCCACTCAGTTTACCTACTGCGTGAATATTATATACAGTACAGAATTCCGGCTGTAAGCCAGTTTACTAACGGCCCACTCAGTCAACATTCAACGTCGTGAGCACATATTACGTTATCCGTTTTGAATTAAATACCTATATCAAAACGGATAAGGTGGACTAACTTACTTAATGATTATGTTTGGTCAGGTTTTATTTCCCAGGCGGGTTGTAGAGGCGAGTCAACTGTTACATTGGTTACATTCGAGGGTCAGACAAAAGTAAGTAAGTACTGATAATAATAAAGAATAAGATGGATGGCCTTGTTCATCACGCGACGAGTAGGTGAGCGATGAGATTCAATAGAGAATAAAATTACCTAGTGATTGTATGAACTAGACCTTATCAAAAATCACATTAAACGATTTCCGTTTATCGATTTGACACCTCTGTCCGATTACCGAAGGCATTGATGACGTAATATTTATCATTCAGTATTTGGTGCCCGCGGCAGGTCTTATTGCGTTGGTCAAGTTGTATCGTCATTTACTGCACGAATTATTGATTTACAAAGGAAATTACGCTCATCACGACGGACAGGTTATTAACACTAAGTGTTATTTTCACATGGATTTACTCGAAACCGTTCAAACATACGCTTATAATATATGTATTTATCAACCGGAATACCTGATATTTGATATCGTTTATAGGTCAAGTACCGATCATGCAAACACAATTACGCTATTACTATTAATAACGCTTACCATATTGCAAGCTTTTTAAACTCTGCATTTAGCCGATAAAATATATACCTAGACAACGCGGAAGGTAACTGAAGAACATTTTTAATCAAAAATTCTCACGCAGTCGTATTAATTCGATACAACTTGCATGAAAAGATTAGATAAAATACTTAGCTCTTAAGTAATATTTATTGCTATAGCCTATCAGGGTCCATGTGATTCTATTTCTTATATTTGAACACCGCTGTATGGTTTGCAATAAACATTTTTATTATTATTAATATACCATGTGCTATTTGTACCTTTTGTATAACACCTGTACGATCGGGCCACGTGGCCTAAAGGGAAATTACATACTTCATTTTTTTATATAAGCTCTTTATTAAAACAATATGTATACCACATATATATAAAAGAAGAAATCCTGAATGACTGACTCATCAACGGACAGGCGAAACTGCTAACACTAAAGAATTGATTTTTACCCAGTCGGTTAGATTTATAACGTGGGCAAGGGATAAAAAAAGGTTTTTCGAAATTCATTCCCTAAGGGGGATTCATTCCTAAAAAAAGGGATGAACGTTTGTATGAAAACAAGTATTTATTGAAGTTAGAGATTTCAAACTTTGTACATAGACACTCAGTTTAAATAGATTAATGGCATATTTCAGTGTTTTTGCGGAGTCCAAATCATTTTTGAATATTTGGTTAAGACATTTAAAACTTCGTAAACATATTCTCTCAGTTTAAATACAACAAAACTTATATCAGCGTTTTTCGAAACTCCTCCCTTTACAGTGCCTTTACCATGCTCGACCGTACTCGCTAGCGACTGCGTAAAAATGTGTATGGGCAAAAGTACAGCGCCTCTGGCGGTTACGCAATAGAACTAAGAATCGGCATACTAAATCGTTTACGCAGTCGCTAGCGAGTACGGTCATGCTAACTCATGGTAAAGGCACAGGTATTAAAAGTGTGTTCGGGGAGCAAATCCTTCTTCAACGCAAGAAATTTTAAACTTCACATAAAGACTATTTGCTTAAACATAACAAAATTAATTTCAGCATTTTTTGAAATTTCTACCTTAAAGGGGTGAAAAGGGGGTTCCAAGTTTGTACTGGGAGCAATTTTTTTTGCACTGCGAGATTTGAAACTTTGTATATATAGACTCGCAGTTTGTGGCTGACACCGCCGGACAGTGCCAGCATTGTTCAACTTACACACGTGTACTTAAACACGTTAATGCGTTTACTTAAAAGTAAGTAACGGCGTTGACGTGCAAACGAGAATACCCTAAACTAGACAATAAAGCACATGCTATGAGATAGAGCAAAGATACCATGATTTAGTGAAAGCTTTCAACCTCACTTTGTTCAATAGTAAACCTTCTGTACGTAAATACCATACGTAAGTAGTACTATTTATTCTGTGGTGATGATATGGACCACAGGCGACCAATATAACTACGCAACATCAAGTATCATCGGAATTTACGTAATAAATACGTATTTAAGTGGAAACTATGACGTAGTACTAGCATTGCCATTGACTATAAGAAGAATACTTGAGAAGTCCACGGAACTTTACAAAAGTTACAAGCTTATTTACCAACGCGTTTTAGTAAAATTGGTAGCGCAAGCATTTTACTCGAGGAAGGCATTATGTGGTGAATACGAAACTATTCAAACATTGCAGGGCATATTATTGTTTTTTCCAGTTAAAAATAGAAAATACGTATGAATTAAAGTATCGCGCGAACTTCCATATTAGGTAGGTACTAGGTGTCACATTTGACTGAAAGATAAAGAAAAAAACAATTTAAATACTAAATTCCAAAATTCCTTAGCACACTGCATTTATTTTCCCGTTGTAGGTACCTACCGAATCCCTAAACAAATTTTCAATTAAGTAATGTCTTAGAAAACTTACCTACCCATTATTAACACGTAAGTTTGTTACGGTGTTTGAATATGTCCTGCATACATTACCGAAAATGTACTAATTTTCCAGTAGGTAGTAATATAGCTTATAGGTAAAAATAACATGTAAACTACCTGTTGGCGTTCTAGGTACCTATGGGGCGACGAAGTCCAGAGGAACCTATCTGAGCTCCAGACTCGACGACTGGACGGAAATAGCTAGGGGACATGGAAGCCTGGCGGTCTCTGATGGTGTCGGAGGCCAAGATCCACTTCGGGTCGTTTGAAAGTCATAATTGTTATTGTTTATAATCATCAAAATCTCGAATTATAATAACTTTTAATTTTATAAGTTAAAAAATTCTTAGTATTCGGTAGGTCTTTTTTCTCCCCTATTTAGCTTTATAGGAGCCGCCTTAGACAATTTGTATGGCTTTGGGTCAACAAGATGCTTATACTGGGACAATTTGAAGACTGCAGGTCCAATCGTTTGGCTGTAAAGCCTGTGTGATAGACGACGGACAGACAGACGGACACGTGAGTGACAGTAATAAAGAAAGGATAATCCGTTTTGGTTTTGGACCTTTCGGGAAAAAGTAATTAATTAGGTATAGAATAACTTCGTTATCCAATTGTCAAGTCCCTTGTTCTCAAGAATGAAGCGAAGGTATCAAGTTGAAATTTAAATGAAATGAAATCACTTGAAGATGTTTAAAACTTCAAATTTAACGCAATCAAAAGATACTGCTGTTTATTTTGACACTCGCAAGCGGTACGGAATACGGAACCCGCGTGCGCGAGTCGTATTAGCACTTGGTCGGTGTTTTTTAATTAAAGCCTAATATTTGTAACACGTCTGCATGAAGGCGTTAAATAACGCAACCTTCCGTATTTTCCAAGGTAGGTACGCTTCACCCCTTCCCCATCTAAATATTGTGCTCTTTTTGCAGTGTTATATACCTAATTTGTGAGAAAATGGTTCACGCTAGTATAAAGTGGGCACTTAGGAAATTAATCTGCATAAACTGATCTATAAAAAGTACCGCAATCATTTTATACGGTTATACGATCTATACGTGGACCTAGTGTTGTTCAGGTGTAACATCAAAACGCGGCCACAGACGTAGAACTAGAAGATTCTGTGAATTTTATTATAAATAAATAAATATATGTGGACAATCATACACACATCAACCAATTAAGCAAAACTTGTACTATGGGTACTACGTAGACGACGATATACATAGAAAAAGTTACTTAAATACATAGAAAACATCCAAGGATTCCAACCCGGGACCTCCAGCTTCATATGCAGGGTCACTACCAACTATTAGGCTAAAGCGGTGGTCGAATTATGTGTGTTCCAAACCAAAAGTTAGTCAGACAGTTTTGATCCGTTATAATATACAAGTTCGAAAGCCGATTATTATAATATTAGTGGGCATAGAGGTTATCACTTATCACGCACAAGAACGTTTTGGACCATTTCGATACATGCATAAGATATGTAGGGAATAGCAAAATGTCATCTTGCTCGAATTTGGAGCAGCCCGACTGGGGAAGTACCTCCGCCTTGCAGAAGACCACAGCCATAATAACATTATTTACTATACAAGTATGTAGTGTTGTGTTCCTGGAGGTGAGCAAGCAAGGTTGCCAGAGCTCCCGAGGATGCACTGTGTTGAGAGCGAGGGACCTAAATGTGTTCCTTCTGCTGTCAACACAGTACCTACATCCTCAAATCTTATAAAGGGTCGGCAGCGCGCACGTGACTCCTTTGGAGTTGCGGGCGTCTATAGGCTGCGGCGGCCGCTTACCATCAGGTGGACCGTACGCTTGTTTGCCACCGGCGTTGTATAAAAAAATACAAAGTTTAGGCGTTTTCGGGCTATGATATAACTATTGATAAGACTATTATAAAATTAAAATAAAAAGTAATTTATAAATGTCATTTTGAACAAGGTTAAAACAGCGGGGTAATCACGTAACATTTGTACTACCGTTAGATAGATTTTAATGTCATATTTTAATTGTCAGCTCATACATTTATACTTCAAAATTGACAGTAAAATCTATCTACCGTTAGCACATAAAGTTACGTGATTCGCCTGCCTGTAGTAGGTAGGCGAAAAAGTTTAATAAAATTTTACTGTTTTTTCCCACGCGTCGTATTATGTATTCATATAATACGTAGATACTGATTTGTACAGTAATCTTGTTAGTCAAAACCTGATTGAATGAAGATGCAATATCAACCGTGTATAACAGCGTGGTTTTGCATAAATAAACACAAAGCAAACATTAACGAGCACCTAACATTCCTACATAATTCCAACAGTAATCTACGAGTGTGCATTTTACAATCCAAAATCACACTCGGCCCTAAAACTGAATTGCACTCAGATAAAATATTCAACGATGCCTCTGCGAAGATTAGAACCCATGACCTCGGCATTGGTAGTACGGAACGGAATCCATTGGGCATTGGGCAACGAATTTTGCATCGCAGTTACAAATTTATAGAGGTCCCTAGTGCGAGAACCGTAGAAAATTAATAAGGTACAGCCTCATCAATTGGTAACGCGGTTTTCTCTAGCTGGGGCAGAATAAACAATGTAATTTTCTTTGTAGGAATTTAAATAATCGTAGAGGCGTTTAAATAATTCGCTTTTTGTTTGTAGGGTTGGTAATTCGTGTCGAGTATCGTGCGGTAATGTTTGTCGGCAACAAGGTAGGTCTCGGGCGGGCCGGCTCCCCCGAGGGCGCGTGGCCGCACGAACTAGCGCCAGGGGAGACCGGACGAAAATGTGAAGGTCGCGGCAGATTGGTCGCACCTGAAATAGGGTCACTTCGCTACGGTTTATAGACGGGACGTGACTTTTACTTGGAAATGTTGAGGATGACTATACCTACGCACAGGCAACAATATTTTTATGAACTCTCTTTATGATATTTGTTGACACGCCGCCCCAATTTTTCCTCGCGGTTGTTATTCTGTTCGTAGAAAGTTCACTATGGATCTGAAAAATCTTTACGGATTCTGTTTTTGTTATCATTTCAATCCGGAAAATTGAAGCGAAGAAACAGGTTCTTTTAAAAATTAGTTTGCTTTGATGCCGCAAGCTAAAGTACGCTGTTCAAGGAAAGTAATAACAGCTGCACCCGCTCCTTTGTATGTGCAACAAAATTCTGACTCTAGGAAAACCTACTTCGACGGAAGCCTCTTAGATTATCATATTACTGCCTAATAGGTACCTATAGCATATGATCAATCCGTAATATAATATCTAATCAAACTGTTACCGTGCTCGTATAATATAGGAAAAAGGACGTACTACAATATGTTCTGTTTTTGGGTTGTGTTATTAGTATACAATCTTAAATCTTTCACATTTATTTCTCCATGTTGACATTGAAATAGTAATTTATTAATTTAAGAGAGGAATTTTGAAAAACGATGAAACATGTTTTGTTATAGGTACATATTTAAACAGAAAGTCTAAATAAGAAGTGTCAAATATCTCGGTGTACAAAGGATATGCTCCCCGAACAAACATTTAACCCTTTCAGGGGAGGAATTTTGAAAAACGCTGTAATACATTTTGTTGTATTTAAAGTGTGAGTATATATACGAAGTTTCAAATCTCGCAGTGAAAAAGGATTTGCTCCCCGTACAAAACTTTGAAACCCTTTTTCAGCCCTTTAAGGGAGAATTATCGAAAAACACTGAAATAAGTTTTGTTAAACAAAGCGTCTATACGAAGTTTCAAATCTCTTGCGTTAAAAAGTATTTTCGTAACCGAACAAACATTTAATCCGTTCAGGGGAGCATTTTTGAAAAAAGCTGAAATATGTTTTTCACGCCACTGCTCGGAAATATGGCCAAAGATGGATTGAAATGAGAGTAGAAAGTAGTTCTTAGTAGTACAATTCAAAAACAGTCAAACAATGTAGATTTGCAAAGTAAAGTGTAGTGTTTAGCGGCCTTTTTTACTTTCTACTCTGCTATTGGTCGATTATTTTTGACATTAGTAACTCGTTCAGAAAATAACAAAATTATTAGAGCAACATTACATTTGTGCGTTTAATTAAAAAATTAAAACGTCAAATTCGCACAGTGAATGTGTACTTTTGCGATTGTAAGCGTTTTTTATTTAAGTATGTGAAAAACGCCTTTGCATGCTTAAAAAAAGTATAAATAAAAAATTTGAAAAGGCGGGAAGGAAAATTTCTTCTGTCTGTTCTTTAGATCGGAAACAAACATTCAGATAATTGTGTATAATTCTGTACGATTTGAAATAAAAATAAATAACAATGAGTGACACGAGTACGGACATGGATCTTACACCGCCGGAAATTTATAACACTGCAAAGTCAGTGATTCGAAATTTATTGCCCATTAAATCCCGAGATAAATATAAGAAAGTGTATGAAAATTTCAAAACATGGCAAATAAATAAAAAAACAAACTCTTTCTCTGAAAGTGTAATGCTGACGTATTTTGATGAACTCTCGAAAATATAAATGTTCCGGGAAAAAACATTTCCTTGTCATTCCACAACTGCCCTAATGCGAATATCAATATTACTTTTAATTAAACTGTGTATTATACTGTGTACTCAACCTGTTTTATTTCCTGACATTAGGCGTGAAAAGCACATAGTAAATGCCTCGGTAGAAAGTGCAATAGATGGACTCGCATCTTCGCGGGCCTCACCTGCGGCTCGGCCCGCGAACTAACTCGTCCATCTATTGCTTACTTTCTATACCTGGGCAACAATGTACTATTGATGTTAAACAGCGAGTCTATACATGAAGCTTCAAATCTCGCAGTGCAAAAAAGATTTGCTCCCCCACAAAGATTTGTTCAAGATTTGGAACCCGCTTTTGTCACCAAATTTTGAGAAACGCAGAAATGTGCCATTAATGTATTTAAACCAAGGACCATATACATATATATGGTCCTTATATTATATATATATATTGTATATGGTCCTTGATTTAAACAGAGAAAATGTATAAAGTTTCAAATATCTCACTTCAATAAATACAAACTTTCATCCCTTGTTTTACCCCCTTAGGGGAAAATCCTTCCTTATCCCTAGCCTCGTTATAAATGTAATCGACTGTGCAAAAATCAACTTATTAATATTAATAGTTTCGGCTGTCCGTTTATGTACCAGTCAGTCAGGACTTGAATATAGATTACTAGCTTTTGCCCGCGACTGCGTTCGCGTGAATATTCATATAACCTTATACTCCGTATTTGATACCGTTGGGAGATGATTTCTGGATAAAAAATGTATTTAAGCGTGTTTAAATTCAGTAGTATTGGTACTTCAGAAGGGCAGAAAAACCCGGTATTTTAGCTTACACATATTTTACGGCACATCATGATACGTAACGTAAGCGTTGCATCGCGTTGCATTTACACGTACATTGGTGCTTGATGACTTTGGTCAATCCCCCTACTTTCCGGGATTTAACTCTATCCATGTGTACCACTCAATTTTGCTCGAATTAAAACGCGTGAAAAGTCCAAAATTTAATGATGATTCGGTACACTCTGCCGAGCCCAGGGCATATCGGTGCTGACGCTGGAACAAATAATCCGACTACATAAAGTGTTTGCGTCGTGCTTTAATAATTGACACTGACTCCTACCTACGCGATTTTGATCGGTGTCAACTTTTTTCTGGCAGGCCCACTGAAGTGGTTCGGCCCTCATTGGAAAATGTATGAGAAACAATTCTGGGTGTACTGGAAGTCATCTTAATTATAAGTTTTGTAATGGAATATATACTTAACCTTGTTGGTTAGGTGCAGTTAGCCAAGAAAGTGGTCTACCACTTTTGAACCTCAGTTTACATAAGTAATTACTCAAAAGTGGAAGACTATTTTCTTCGACGAACGAAGTTAGTGTAAAAATTTCAACTGATAGCAGCGGCAGGTCGGAAAGAGACCATCGGATTCTAGTATTTCGATGTGGAAGCATTAGTAAGAGAGAAATAAAAGAAGTGTAGGTACATTATTAAAGGAATATACGTTTTTTAATGTGCACATTTTTTTCTCATGATGTCGATTTTTTTTGTAAAAAAATAATGGCAAGAAGATGAGAAACATTAGGTAAAACTTTAAAGGATATTATAATATTACTTGGATTGGAAATGAAACTGAAATTATTTATACTTATTATTATACTTACTTATATTATTTTAAAGCGTTCACGCAGAGAAGCTGTGTCGAAAAAGGTTGTTATGTGAAATGTAACAGTAATGATTGTTAAAACAGTAGTACAATGGAAGGACAATAATTGGTAAAGTTTGTTTGATTTTAACTGATTATTTAATTAAGGATGAGTGTTTAGCACCCAGCTGGTAATCCTATCTATTAGGTACTTTTACTACTATTATATAACAATTGCCTGTGGTTCCCTTCATAAATATCTAGGTACATATTAAAATAATATATGCTTATGGCGAAACGAAACTGACTCAGTGCGAAACAAATTGGACGATAGTGGTTTAAAATAATCTTACAAAAGAAAAAAATTGCCGTTCATTCATCGCCTCTCAGAATGTCTACAACAATGTCGAAGACCTTAATTGTTCATGGCTTACAAATATAATTTAAATCCTGCGATGTTTTACTGTCTCGGCCGACAAAACTCGTTACGTAAAAATGGAAATAAATGATATTCGCACTCACCTATTATGCAGAAAGGCCGCCTCAAAAACTTGAGGCGCCCCATTGAACCCTGGTACCGGGACCGGCATCCTGATGACCATAACCTAAACAAAAACGGAACATGATAACTATTATGAGCTTTCAATAAAATAAAGTAGGCTGGGTACTAACAGCAGGCGAGGCGAATCTGCGACATAACTAACGCATTCTATTTAAAACTTTTTCTCGCGCTCTCGATCCGCCACGTTAGCTTGGCGCCCGAGGAAGCCTGTGCGCTAATAATATTGAAATGAAAAGGTGATGCGAAATGTAAGTATCAGATTGCCCCCATAGATAAGCTGAGCGGCGAGAGCGTCGAGTAATTCGTCACTCATAGTGGATGGATCGCTCGGTGTTCATCCCAAAGCCGGCGCTCGCCTTACATTAAGATGAACAATTTATTTTTCACTCAGAACTAAGATTGTGAAAAACCGGGAGTATCTTTTGTTTCTTTTTGTTAATCTACTTCTGCAGCTAATATTTTCAATTTTTAGAAAAAGAGAACTGTCTGCTGATTTTACTTTCATTAAAATCATTATAGTCTTCTCTTAGGTAAAAAAAAAACGTTCCCCAATCTACTTACTTATTTTAGGCAGGAATTAGTTTGGTAATAGTTTGGAATTAATTTAGTAGGGATTAGTTTGGTGCAAACAATTCTCGTTTTAATGTCAAAAATATGCATGATCTATTATAATAAAATAATAATAATTGATAATAAAAACCTCTAAACCAGTTACCTATTTAATGAAAAACGGCGTGCTTCAATACAACCTGATCCGACTACGAGCATATGGGTTTACTGGGTTTACGATAGTTTATATTTTTTGTGGATTGATTGAATAATTGCCGCTATTTGACTTAATTACGTGGCCAATGCAATTCTAGAAAAATCTGTTTTACTTAATCAGTTGTAATCATACTTACAACTTATTAGCAGAAATTGGAAATCTTTTCAAGTTGTAGAAAAATAAATGGTTACTTACACGACCTACACTTTATAGATCGAAATCGCTCATCCTCACATAAGTATGAAGAACATAAGATCCATTTTGCTTAATTTAAATAGTTACTTACATTCTTATAAAAGTAGATTTTAGATGGTAACAAAGATATAAAGGTGTGTGCTTAGTGAAAAATTACTCAAAAGAAAAAAAAATGGTCGCCATCTTGGATCTGAAAATGCATGTAACTTTCATAATCGGCACCCCGAGGAACCTCGATGATGACACCCTTATGTATTTTAATAAAAATATGTCTACCATATTGGAATTGAAAATGGATGTCAGTTTCGTAATTGGCACCCGGAGGAACCACAAAGATGACACCCATTACGATTTTTAAGAATAATAAATGTCCGCCATTTTGGATTTGAAAATGCACGTCACATTCGTAATCGGCACCTCGACGAACCTCGACGATGATACCCATATCGATTTGTAAGAAAAACAAATGTCCGCCATCTTGGTTTTGAAAATGGATATCATTTTCGTAATCGGCACCCCGAGGAACCTTGAAGATGACACCCATATCGAGCTTTAAGACAAATAAATGTCCATCATCTTGGATTTGAAAATTGATGTCATTTTCGTAATCGGCACCCCGAAAAACCTCCAAGATGGGTGTCAACCCTTATCGATTTTTAAGATAAGTAAAGATTTGCTCTCCGCACAAATTTGGAACCCCCTTTTCACCCCTTTAGGGGAGCAATTTCGACAAACGCTAAAATAATTTTCGTTGTATTTAAACAGAGAGTCTACTAAATTTCAAATCTTTCAGTTCAAAAAAGATTGCTCCCCGTAGAAACTTGGAACCCCCTTTTCACCCCTTTATGGAAGCAATATCGAAAAACTCTGAAATAAGTTTTGTTGTATTTAAACAGTAAGTCAATTTACGAAGTCACAAATCTCTCACTTGAAAAACGATTTGCTCCCCGTACAAACTTGAAACCCCATTTAATTTCGAAAAACGCTGAAATACGTCGTTAATATATGTAAACAGAAAGTCTATAAACAAATTTCAAATCTCTCAATTCAATAAATACGTGTTTTCATACAAACTTTCATCCTTTGTTTTATCCCTATATTTAAGCAAAGAGTCTATATACAAAGTTTCAAATCTCTCACTTCAATAAATACGTGTTTTCATACAAACTTACATCCCATGTTTGGCCCTCTTTGGGGGATGAATTTCGAAAAATACTTTATAAATGTAATCGAGTGTGTAAAAATCAACTCTCTAGCGTTAGTAGTTTCGGCTGTGCGTTGATGAGTCAGTCAGTGAGGACTTCTTCTTTTATATATATAATATAATATATATATATATATACTAGCGGCCGCCCGCGACTTCGTCCGCGTAGATTTTAGATGGTAACAAAGATATAAATGAGGTTTATTTGTTTCTGTTAGTTGTCTGATAATCTTTTGTGAAAAATTACTCAAAAAAAATGTCCGATATAGATATTAAAAAAATACTAATTTAGGTAGGAATAAAATGCAACCAAGTCGCGTGAAATTTAAATACGATTGCAGGTCCAGTTAGGCACGTTACAACTCCGTTAATAAACATCCTCAAGCAAGAACTTATTACTCGTATGATCACAAGGTTTAATATTAAATAATCTTCATAAATATAAATACCAAAATATGTACCATAACATTAATATTATACATAGTACCTACAGTAAAATCGTCCAGCGGCCATTTAATTAGAATAAAACTAAATTCATACATATTTAACTACTTATAAATATAATGATAACCCAGATCACTTGATAATTCTTATTATAGACAATGGATACTCGTAATAATTTTGAGACATTGGCTAAGAAAGTGCGTGGAACGTGCTAACGCATTCACTTAAGTAATGTGGATAACTTGTTTCACCTCACCTCAGCGATGGTATATCTTGAGGCGGAGAACAATCTTATACAGGCTCGTCTGAGGTGTGGTGACGCATTGTGAATAACTGCCAAATTATTATGGTGCGTGCGACTTACCTTAACACGAACTCGATGGCGAACCAAATAACGACGACAGTTTCCATGTAGAAGAGCACTAGACCGGCGCGCGCCTCGTACTCCTCGATGGTGGAGAACACGGACAGCGATAGGCACATGAACACCATCAGAAACCTGCAAAATATAACCTATTAGGGTTGTACTAATTTGGGACAGCAAAATTTGGATGCTTTGTCTTGAAAGTTAAGGAATCTGGAGGTTAATTTCTGAAGTACATCAGCATAAAACACTACAATACACTTATCGTAGTTTCGACTATTAAAATATTGAATACCTAATAATATAGGTGTGCACGCAGTTACGCTCAAGCGCTCACTGGTGCTTCACTACAGATTACCTATAGAATAGAAGAAATTAAAAAATCAAATTAAGTATTAGCAAACCTTTAAAAAAATTAAATCACTATATGAACTTGCATTACAAATCATTAGTACCTAGTACCTAATCTTGTGTAGGTATGTTCCCTTAAACGCTCTCTTAGGGTTATACATTAGGTATAGTCGGTGACTATTTCTGAACAAAAGTCCTATCTACACCTATGTAGAAAAAAAATCTTCATGTAAAGCAGAAGATTTTATTTTTATTACAGAAACCTATTGTATTGTGTTTATTTGATAGATGAATGTATGCTTAAAACTATTGCCGTAAAAGTTTCCTTATGATCACAAGTATTCTGAATTACTCGCGCTCAAAACAAAGTAATTATCAATATTTTACAGCCAATCATCCCTATTGTGCACTTAATCTGAACCATCTATTAAAATGCCATCCATAAATGTCATATTTAGTACATTTAGTTTTGAATTAACCCAAAGATATTGTCTTAGAATGTGACTGAACTAGTACTGGGTAATAGACTAATAGTATACGAGGCAAACATTACAAGCTCTGAAATCTCGTATTTGTAAATGATTTCCGATTCGAAACACAAGTACGGCTCGGGCGTATTACTTTGACGTCTCATTTGATGTGCCATAAAAATAAAGTGCGGGATTTCGATACGCGTTGGCTGTAAATTGAAGTGTTTACGAATGATTTTACATGTGCGATCGTTTATATTAGACGAGGTTATTACAAAAAGTATCTCATTTAGATAATTCGCAATGTATCGAATATTCATGATAGCAATAAGTTTTATAAGTATGTACAATATCAAGTGTCTTATCCTCTCTTTACTATCTTTGTCTGTATAAATCCTAATGGTCGACATTGCTATAGAAGCAGTGGATATAAGGAAAACGTTATATGCAAATAAAGACATTGAGAAACTAGGATAACATAAAATACGAACAAGGAAAGGACGAGATAAAATAAAATTATGTAATCTTGTTATCAAGCAAAGAATTAGGTTAAAGGGGTCGACTTACACAATCATATGATACAGGACAGCCTTAACACCCCTCGGCCGTTCAAGAAAATTGTAGAACTTGGACTGTAGGCGGCGGTAACGCGCGTCGCGACGCGTGGCGCGGTAGCTGAGCGGCTTGCCCAGCAGCGACATCCGCGGCGTCGCCAGCCGGTCGCCGCCGCCAGGCTTATTCTCACTGCGAACAACACCGCACATCACTGCCACTTCAATTATATTCTCAGTATTCTCACTGTCTGTACCCGCTCACTTCACAATACCCTTTTATTGTTCTCGGCTAACAACCTCTTTGTTTCGCGAGCTCCTTAAAAAATTCTCGATGTTTTCCAATAGAGACTTGAATAAATCGTACGTCGAAAGTGGAACCCTACTCTTGTGCTAAGACGCTGTCAATAACATGTGAGTAAGCATCGTTGCGACTATTTATACGCGAGGAAGGTTTCACCAAGACCACGCGGACAGTGCTCAAATCCACTATCGCTCGTGATGTTTGATAGCTAATGGATTAAATACATTATATTCATATCAGTGTTGCCAATAAGTACTGGCAGATTGATGAGTAAATAAAATCATATGTAGGTACAGAAAGGAAAGTAAATGGAGTGAGTGTTTTTGACTGCTTGCTACGCAGCCCTTGTGTTGAGAAACACGGTTTTACCCGGCTCAATCCGTTTGCTATTTAACCCTTAAATGCATGATTTTTTTTTTCAATTCAATAAAAAAAATGTGGATACCTAATGGCGTAAAAAACACGAGAAAAATACGAAAAAAAATCTAAGGACATATTTTGGGTGAATTTTGTACTACTATCCGAAATGTGGATACATCCTACATTATGCACTCCCCGCAAAATCAAATAGCCCTATACACGGTCTATGACAGATCTGAAATCCGCAATGTTTGTAGGTACCTACGAATTAAACATTTACGAAAATTTGTGCTTGTAATATACGTAATTAATATAATAACACGTTTCCCTTAAATGATGGACTCCCATGCAACCAAAACCAGGTTTCGCGTTTTTTAAAAGCTTTTATTTAACTTGCACTGTAACTATGTATGTAAATATTTAAATATGTACCTATATTTGTTCGGGTGGAATCTTGCAACTCAATTTTGAGGCAGATATCTTTAACCAATTGAGCTGAAATTTTGCACACGTGTGTATATCACGTGACAATCCAATATTATGATGACACAGAGCTGATCTGATGATGGAGCAAGAAGGAGGGCATAGGAACTCAGTAATGAAACCCATCGTTTTAAGGTTTTTTAGAAACGCCACGGTGAGCAGTTGATGACTGTTGAAAGAAAAGTACAGTCGGCGATAAAATCTTTGCCAAAAATGAAATAAAAAAACTTATTCATGGGTATAGTAAAAATATCAAAATAATGTACGAGTTAATTTTGTCAATCAGAATAACTTCGATAGTGCCGATAGTAATTGCAAAGTGCCGGGAGTGCATAATGTAGGCTAGATCCTACAAGATCAAATATGTAAATATTCTTTACTTTCTGGCTGAGACCTTAATTAAAGTTTGTAAATAGTAAAATCGTTATGAAATGAATTACAGAATTGTAATAGAAAATAATTACTTACTTAGTTTAAAACCACTAAACACAGTCGAAGAAAACCTTCAATATTCAACTTTTTCTAAATTGCCGCCATTTGGGTTAAAAACATTTATAACTTTTTTTATATTCAGTTTTGCCAACAAATCGTTAATAAATGTGAAAATGCGTTAGTTTTTCTTGCAAAATCATACAAGAACATAATACATACATATCTAGATTTCAAACACTAACCATGTTTTGGTTATGTAGGATGCATCCTACACCATGCATTTAAGGGTTAACATTACGTGTCGCTATGAAACCCATGGCCTGCGACACAAAGTGAACATTTTTCACTCGATAAAACCCAATCTTTCTATCACTACACGATAAGCAATAACAGTGTTGCTGCTACGAGCTAGGTATAAAATGTGTGTAGATTTTAGCAAAAAGAAGTTTAGAGCTGTATTAATCCTTTCAGTGCGCGTGACGCACATGCCGCGCTCGGGTGTGAAGAGCTACTTTCCTCTAGGTACATCCTATTTATTTACACAGTTGGAAAAATCAAAGTCCTATCGCCTGTGGTTTAATAGTTTACGGCTGATGTGCATTTAAGTTATGTTTAACATTACCAACATGGTTTTATAGAATTATGTATTCAACCAAAAATTAGGTTTTATAGCCTTTAACTTCAGGGATGTGTGTCTACAGGAAAGACGCGAACCTAAATCGGTGTGTATACCCCTTACTTGGTACATTGCTACATTTTGTGAACAGTTTCTATGTGTGCGCCTTGAAAGAATTAAGTAAGAAGAAGTGCAATAAGAAATTTAAAATTAAGGAAAATTTTAAAAATTGTAGTTTGCGTTAGCAGCATGACCTACTGCTTACTACAAAATTAAGTGCAATAAGGTTATAGAGATTTTGAATAGAAATAAGTACCTATTACGCTGAATTTTAAGCTCAAATAAATTAATAGGGATATGTTTCCGATAAATTAAATTTCTATATATCCATGCAAATGGGCGTTTCTACATAAGCAAAATACAAAGTGTAGGTGTGGTGGACATTGTCAAATTTAAGTTAATTAGGGTTTCGTACTCGAAGGGTCCAAAAGGAACCCTATTGCTGTCGCTCACGCGGTTGTCCGTCCGTCGTCTGTCACACAGGTTTTACAGCCAAACGGTTGGAGCCACAGTCTTCAAATTTTGACAGTAGGAGCATCTTGCTGACCGAAAGCCGTACAAATTGTCAAAAATTATTTTTAAATTTAAGTGTTTAAGGGGAGCTCCCATACAGCTAAAGGGGGGGGGGGGGGGGGGCGTGTAAAAAAATGGAACTACAGCAACTAGTAATTTAGGGTTGTAATCGGTTTTTCGAATTTTGACAAAGTGGCGTTCGGCCTAATAACTTGGGTTATTCATTGGACCAACATTATAAACAAGTCTGCGAAATATCATAACTACCAGATTTGACGCAAGCTTTGATGTATTAAGTTACTGGATGATTGTGTAAGCGTGCCTAGACAATTAAATAGTCGTACCTCAAAAATATAGTCCACTAAGTAGTATTTCTGAAGAGAAAGTAAATAATGCAATTGCCGTGGTATTGCGAGTAAATAAGTATTTATTTTATCGCATCTATCGCTATAGATAAATAGAGCATTGGGAGGTAGGTAAGTAATTATAGAAAGCAAAATATGTAACTATTTTTTTTATTATTTTACCGCGCTTAAATATTGTCGTTACCTAGCTAGTCTAATTGAATACATACAAACTGTATACAAAGTAGGTATCTGTAGTTCATTATAGTCATTAGTGAGGTAATAAGATGGAAAGCGTATAAGTATAAAGAGCCATACAATTTTAAAGAAATATGTTAGTTAATTTTACGTTGAAACTCCTACCTACAATTCCTATACCTACCTACCTATTCCATGCATTTAGTCAACATATACATTTACAAAAAAAACTTGATTGTTAGGTCTGTTTTCGACATAAAATTGACTACTAATTCTAAACTAAATAAAATTCAGGCAACTGGTGCTACTTCGTAGACATCTGTCAAGACGATATCTAGGTATTGATCTCTTCAAATTACGTCCGTTACCGCTAGCGCAAGCCAGACGTGTTATCTCTGTCTCCGGTTTAATTTAATCAATGTACAAGGAAAATTCACTTATTTAAGGTTGAAAGTTATGTCGTTCTGTAGCCAGTGAAACAAGGATCGCAGTGAAAAAACAGTATTTTAAAATATGCAATACTTTGAAGCTATGACAAAAAACATTTCAAATAATTATCCCAACTGAGTTAGTTGTCAGTGAGCGGAGCCGAGCAAGCGAGGCGGTGAGTCATCCGAAACCAGTCGCGCAGTGACGAGCATAGCGGACATTACAATTATATTTCTAGAACTTTTAAGCAAAAGGATGATCAACTACGTTCTAGATCACAGAGACCATTTCAGAAACACAGGTATTACAGTATCTGAATTCCTAAGTAAGCAAGGTTTGCAAGAAAGAAAACAACTACGGGAAAAATTAATGAAGGCACTACAAGCCTACGCTATTATCAGGAATAACTGACTGCTGATCAATTGCCGGGAATATGTACCTCCATCTAACGATTCAACAAAGGATACAAGTCAGCATCCTAATATCACTATTGGAGTACGCTCAGAGCAAAAAAAACAGATGTAAAAGGACATGCGGTTGAAGATATTTATAAATTGATTTTTAATTTATTTTGTTTTATTTGAGAGTCTTGTAAATTGACATGTAATTTATATTGTAATCTTATATTGTGAATAAATGAATCTGAATCTGATAACCATAATTTTCGTCAATTTCGTAATTAACCATACCCAAGTTTCTACTCAAGCAAAAAAAAACGTATCCAGTAGAGTGCAGTACAGAACACTTACGCCTATCTGTCTTCATCTTAACGTAAACCGCTTAAGGAATAAATATCTAAGCATTGAAACTTTTCTTGAAAAACCATCTTTCATTTGTATTACCGAAACATGGCTGCGGCCCGAAGAAGCAGCTGCGATTAACATAACGGGTTACAAAGCCATAGCACACCACAGTAGAACGAGAATTCAAGGTGGTGGTTGTATCATGTATGTCAGAACTGATATCTATGCAAACTGTAAGGTACTGAAGGTTGATGATTACTGTATTGAAAAAGTTTTTGAAGTGTGCTGTATTTTTGTACAATTAGCAGGGAAAAAAGTTTATCTAAGCACAGTATATAGAAGCCCGAATTCTCATGTTAAAAGATTATTTGTCCAGTTGGAGTTGTTCTTAAATAATCATAACAAAAATACTGTGGTCTGCGGAAATTTGAATATAGATTTGAGTGAAAAAAGTAATGTAATAACAGATTTCTTGCAAATTTTTCAGGAGCACAACTTAAAGCCAACAATCTACGAGTATACTCGAGTTACCGAAACGTCTAAGTCAATCTTGATAATATATTCTCTTCCCTGCATGGCGTAAAAGCGTGTGTTATCAACTGTAGTTTTTCAGACCATAATGCCCAACTTGTCAATTTTCCGAATGAATTTATTAGAGGGACAAAAAACGTCAAATATCAATTCAAAAGAAAGTATGGCGAAGCGGCGTTATAAAGTTTTAAAAGCGATATAGACAATGTCTGCTGGGATAACGTATATAATGTTAAAAATTGTGAACAAAAACTAAACATATTTTACAACATAATTTATAATATACTTGATAAGCACTTTCTTAAAAAGAAAGTCAAGTTAAAAAATCTAAATAAGAAAAGTTGGATCACTCGTGGTATAAAATTGTCGTGCAAGAAAAAGCGCCTATTATTAGTAAGAAAACGTAAAAATATAAACGATTTACACTTCAAAAATTATTACAATACATACACTTATACTCTAAAAAAATCTTTATCCATAGCAAAACGACTACACGTCTAGCTTGAGATAAAACATGCAAAATGTTAAAGTAAAGCAATCTGGCAGATTGTTAATGAAAATACAGGTAATAACGATAAGACAAGATCATCATCTATCAAGCTAAAATAAATTAACGAGACAATTGAAGATCCAAAAACTATTTGCAACATATTTAACGATTTTTTTGTGAAAACTGGTAATATTTCGGTCACTGGCATTACTCAGGGTGAGCATAAGAAGCTCTTGCTTAAAAATAAAATTAACAACGCAAAATCAATATCTTGCATGCCCATCGATGAAGTAGAGATCATAAAAATAGTTAAACAACTAAAAAACACCAACTCGTGTGGCCCCGATGACGTCTGCACTAAATTAATTTAATAAAATTAAATATCGAAGTGCTATGCATTCCCTTATGTAACATATTTAATTCATGCATCGATAATGAAATATATCCATTTCAATTTAAAGGAGCTAAAGTGATTCCTGTACATAAAAAAGATAGCAAAGCGGATTAAAATAACTACCGTCCCATCTCTCTTCTGTCAGTTATATCAAACATTTTTGAAAAGGCTCTCGCATCACGCATAGTAGACCATTTCAACAATAATAATTATTTTTGTGCCCAGCAGTTTCGTTTTAGAAAACATCGCAATGCTATAACAGCGGTCACGGAATTAGTAATGGAAATAATGAGATATCTAAATCGAAATCACAAATGTACTGGGATCTTTTGTGGTCTAAGTAAAGCCTTTGACTGCGTTAATCATTCAATTCTACTCGACAAATTGCAGTACTATGTTATTAGAGGCTCCTTTTTAAATTTACTAACATCATACCTGACAAACAGAATACAGTATACGCAAATAACAAGTATAAACGATTCAGGATGCGTAGAAATCTTTAATTCAGAGGATGGATCAATCAACTGTGGCGTCCCACAGGGTTCCACTGTTATTGAATATCTTCCTTAACGATCTTCCGATAAATGTATCTCATGCTACGACATATCTCTATGCGGACGACACTAGTGTCATTATCCATAATAATAACATCACAGAATTGAATTCACAAACAAATCAAACATGGACCAAACTTATGTATTGGTTTCAAAGTGAATGTCAATAAAACCAATTATGTTACACTAGCGACCGCCCACGACTTCGTCCGAGTAGATTTTAGATGGCAACAAAGATATAAATGAGGTTTATTTGTTGCTGTCAGTTGTCTGATGCTATTAATCCTTTGCGAAAAATTACTCAAAAGAAATAATAAATGTCCGCCATCTTGGATTTGAAAATGCATGTCATTTTCGTAATCGGCACCCCGAGGAACCTCGAAGATGACACCTATAACGAATAAGCCAAAAGTAAAGATTTGCTCCCCGTACAAACTTGCAACCCCCTTTTCACCCCTTTAGGGGAGTAATTTCAAAAAACGCTCAAGGACGTTTTGTTGTATTTAAACAGAGAGTCTATTTACGAAGTTTGAAATCTCTTACTTCAAAAAAGATTTGCTCCCCGTACAAACTTGGAACCCCCTTTACACCCCTTTAGAGGAGCAATTTCAAAAAACTCTGAAATACAGTTTGTTGTATTTAAACAGAGAGTCTATATACGAAGTTTTAAACCTCTCACTTCAAAAAAGATTTGTTCCCCGTACAAACTTGGAACCCCCTTTTCACCCCTTGAGGGGAGTAGTTTCGAAAAACGCTGAAATACGTTTTGTTGTATTTAAACAGAGAGTCTATTTACAAAGTTTCAAATCTCTAACTTCAAAAAAGATTTGAACCCCCTTTTCACCCCTTTAGGGGATGAATTTAGAAAATCGCTGAATTTAGTTTTGTTATATTTAAACAGAGTCTATATCCGAAAGTTTAAGTTCAAAAAAAATTACGTTTGCCATACAAACTTTGCACCCCTATTTTACCCTCTTAGGGTTAGAATATTTCAAAACGCTGAAAACTCTTTCTTTGGATTTAAATTCGTAACCTTTTTACAATTTTTTTTAATTTTTTTGCTCAAAAAAAAAATTCTCCCATACAAACTTTGCATCCCTATTTGATCCCCTTAGGGGTGGAATTTCCAAAAATCCCGTCTTATCCCTTGCATACGTCATAAAAGTAGGCTCTGAACCAAATTTGAAGTTTCTAGTTCCAGTAGTTTTGGCTGTGCGTTGATGGTAGATCAGGACTTCTTTTTTATATACAGTGTGTGTGGTCTTCGATGTCGGAGCCGTTAAGGGCGTGTAGTACAATCAATTTCATCGATAAATCACCACGTGTTTTTTTTTAAAGTCAACGGTCATAAAATGGCGGCATTTTTAATTTTTCAAACACCTGAGCACGGGTGCACGTGGTATTTTTGCTATTATCTGTCAATTATTCGTCCTACGAATACAAAAAATATCTTATTAGATAGTTAAACATATCAGCAATCGATTAAATCTAACAATCATACGCAAACGTTTCAATAACAGAGCAAAAAATATATTAAACGTAAATAATAAGGACAAAAACGCATATTTTTTTCAGATTTCATTTGTTTTTGAAAAATCTAGGTCGTTTACCTACTTTTTTTTTGTGCTGTGTTTGTAGTAAGATGCTTAAGATATGGTCTAGAGATTTGGGGAAACAGTTTACACATACATCCAATGCTTATATTACAAAAGAAAGCTATAAGATGCGTCGCTAGAGCCAAACCGCTAGACCACTGTCGCTCACTTTTTGTAAAACATAAAATATTGACGGTGGTCTCCCTATATGTTTATGTACATAGTGTATTTATTTATAAAAATATATTATCCAACTATTCTTGTAAGTGCAAAAACAAGTCACGAGTTCTAAGAAATAATATATGGAGATTGTCTTACGTAAATGTAATAACTATGTTCAATTTAAAAGAAGTGTGGACTACAATGGAATAAAAGTTTTTAATTTTGTCAACAATGACATTAAAGAATGTAATAATTTTAATGAATTTACAAATAAATTGAAATCTTATTTATTGACAAGACCATTCTATACATTAAGGGAATATTTTGAAAACATGCTTGATTGACTAGATACTTACTTTTTTCTTTTTTTTATGTATATCCAGAGTACAATTAAATTTGAATGTACATTTTATCGATACTGAATTATTGTAATTGACATATTATTTTAAATTAGCTTAATAATTTTGCATGCCAGTTGTGGTGGAACATGCATTCATGAAAATGTAATACCATTAACATGACTACTGTACCATCTGTGTAGTGTGTTTTGCAAAATAAATGATTATGATTATGAAATAACCATTGACATGTGTGCAAATTTATAATGTGATTCTTTATCATGAAATAAATTAATCTAATCTAGTCTAATGTTGGCAAATGAAACTCTTTTGTGCCGCCTGATTTATGGGGGCAAGAATTTGGAAATGTTGGGTTTTGCCTACGCAAAATCATAAATACTTTTGAATTTGAGAAAGATCTCTATTTTCTTGTACCGCGTATTGTCACGCTATTCACAAGTTGTATGGCCAGTCACAAAATGGAACCCTGAAAACTATATAGAAAACTCAGGAGATTTTTTTATGAATATTAATGACAGACAGACGGACAGACAGAGTCGCACCATAAGGGTTCCTTTTTTACCTTATTGGTACGGACGGAACCCTAAAAGTAACGATTTCCCATACCTCATTAAAATAGAAAATATATTTATTTCTGGCATTTATAGAAAGCTTTTTATTGCCCAAGGGTATATTAGTGTATCATTTCTAACGAGAGTAACGAGTCGGGTGGCGATCACAATGACCTTTGAACTTTCACTCGGGTGGGTTGGGTTTACTTGACGTTTTAAGATAACTTCTAATACGCCCGCCCGTCTCGTCGCCGCGCCGTTGTCGTTGTCGTTACGGAAGAAAACCTTACCTAAACCTCGACATTGACGAGGATTCTGCCACAATATCAGGAGATGTATTGATATTTTTCTTATAGAAACGACAGAAAAATCATTAGTTACGACAAAGAAAGCAAATATTGGATGCGTGCAATATATTCCCGCACCATCACGATCGATTTCGCTATTTATAAACTAAATCGTCGTATTTATTCTATTTTAAAATAGGGCGCTATCCATAAAGTACGTTACACGTTAAGGGGGTGGGGAGGGGGGGGGGGTCGACGAAATGTGATAAGAGGTGGGAGAATACATCTAAGTGCTAAAATGCAAAATTTGAACTGTTAACGAAAAACTTAAAAATATTTATATCTGTACAAGCATACGGTTTAAACTGTTTTGTTGGTGATAATTAATTGATTAGTTAATTTTTCAAATGTTTGATTTGATAAAAATAATGGTAACTAAACTAATCCTGCATTGCTATTATTCCTGCATATAAACTATGCCTGCTATGAATCGTTATGACTAGATTTCATTTCCGCTACCCTAAGTTTGTCTGGAAGAAATCGTTCTTTAGCGATAAAACCGCCTGTTGTTTGCCTCTAGGCATCGGAAATTTTGATGATTTTATACCTTCAACTAGCAAATCCCGGAAAAAGTTAAGCAAGTATGGAATCGGCTTCTTAAAAATAATATTTAAATTATTCAAGTTCCGGGATCGTATAAAACTATAAAACTTACTTTTTAAAAATTTAAAGTTATTTTCACCTACGTTTGTCAACATACACGTTGGTAAACAGTTTTAACGACATACAGGTGTAACAAAAATAGTGGTAGTCCGTTTAAGGTATTATGTTTTGATTACGGAATATTAGGATATAACTTTCTTTTTCAAAGTGAAAATATTTTTAGGGTTCCGTATCAAAATAGTAAAAAAGGAACCCTTATGGTTTCACTTTGTCTGTCTGTCTGTCTGTCTGTCTGTCACATCGCTAAATATCTCAAGAACTACTTACGCTATAGATTTGAAATTTGGAATAGTTATAAATAAGGCTTACCTACATACATTGAACATGACTTTTTTAAATATATATTTTTTTCTGTGATAAATGGCAGATAACGAACCGAACAGGTGGCTAAAGATTTGAAAGTCTAGTTAATATATCGAGTGGTGTCATATGAAAGGGCTTGGGTTGTACATTCTGAAACAATTATTTTTTTACGTTGAGTCATTTTTGTTTCATGAGGGAAAATGTAAAAAAAAACCGTCCCCCTCCCCCTTATCTCCGAAGTTACGAAGAAAAAAATACGAAATTAATACA
The DNA here is from genome assembly GCA_963556455.1 of Epiblema foenella. Taxonomy (NCBI): domain Eukaryota; kingdom Metazoa; phylum Arthropoda; class Insecta; order Lepidoptera; family Tortricidae; genus Epiblema; species Epiblema foenella. The sequence continues at coordinate 17,518,440 of OY747102.1, forward strand.
TAACATTCAATTCAATGTAAATTGTTGCAATGTAAATTTTACAGGAAAAATATAACTGTATCTCTATCTAGTTTTTCTATTTTTTTAACGTCAAAAAACATTTCTATACTAAGTTTGTAATTTATTCACCTTTGCATATATTTTTGTTTTATAAATTCATACGAGATTATACTGAGAGTACCTTCTTTCAAATAAAGAAAAAAAAATTAAATCGGTTTTACGTGATAAAAAATTATCCTTGAAAAACCGATAGATGGCGCTGTACCCATGGCGTGGCGTCCAAGTTCCACACCATGTTGTTGAGATTTTCCTGATTTAACCCGTCGTGTACCGGTCCGTCGGATCCCAAGGATCATAACAAAAGAATGCTATTGTTTATTTTTTTCGCCGGGAAATGACGGCTTAATAGGATTGGAATCGGTGCACATCTCTATACGGAACCCTCGGTGCGCGAATCCGACTCGCACTTGACCAGTTTATTTATATGGAACACGTCGCCCCAGTCGGATAACGCTCCATACAAATTTAAAAAGATTTCGCGTCAAAAACAATATTCTTTTAGGTTTTTGCTTATCAGAACACGATACCTGACATAAGCCTTTAAACGGATCACCACTATTTTTGTCACACTTTGTATGTGCTTAATGCATAAAGTAGCCGTAGTATTAATAAATCGTTAATTTATGTATATCTCAACCAGTGTTGTCCAACTATTTGCCATTAAGACACTCGTGAGATATTATTATAAAACCACACTCCTGTTTTAATGTCTCTCATTATGTAGCAGTTGCATAAAGTTTGCACTATAAGTTGTCGCCGGAGGAATTCAATACTGATTCTATTTTATTTAGATTAGGTACGTGACTAAAAGTTAAATTGCTAAAACAAACCAAAAACACGATAGATAACAGATAGATCGATAAATTGCACAGGGGTTGCCTAATAAAAACATGAACTGAACCGGTGCGGGAAATTAAAAGTAATTGAAATATTTTCCGCTTTTTACATCATTTAGTAGTGCCATCTTGGTGAAATTGTGAAACCGCTTTTCCGCTATCCGGGCATAGTTAGCACTCTTTAATCCAGCAATATGCACAAGACATCGAAAAAAAATTTATTATTAGATTGTCTTATTTTCATTACCCCTTTAAACATGTGAGGCAGGGGCCTGGCAGAACCACCTAAGTTCCCAGGAATTAAGACATATCAGAAAAAATCTATATTAAATGTATAAAATCTATGACTGTGAGAAGAAATTTATAAATAGTACCGCTGTAAATCTTATCGCAATGTGATTCTGGCAAGTATTTTATCAGCAGAACTACCATGACATTTTTATAACAGCGCTGTACCGCACATTTAAACATAAAATAATTTTGTAGCGTAAAAATGCATTACGCTTACCCTGGGGGTTAGGTGGGGCTCTCCCCTCCTGCAACCCCCTCTGCTAGTCAAAGAGAGGGGAGAAGCATACCCAAATACAATGGTGTCACCCGCTCTGCTCTTAAGGGCCGACCCCTTCCAGCTCACTCAAGCCGGGACACCCGCGCCAAAGAAGGGGAAGGTCAGTGACGCTTGACCCTCCCCCCAGACGTGTAAGGCCATGCCATGTGGATTCCAATCCACTGGCCCTACTGGAAGAGGACGCGGCCAGTGGCTGCGCTTGTTTCAACCCACGTCCGGCGCCTCCTTTTGCGAGATGACTGTTTCGCAAAAGGAGGTCTCCGCCTCCTAGGATCTCTCGCCTCGCAACATGGCCGACACGACGTTGTGAAGCGAGAAATTACCCATTCTGATAGCTGTCGCCATTCTGTGGCGCTCCTCGGTCCGGCGGCTACACCATTCCAAGGTGTGCTGGGCCGTATCGTCGTCAGCGTCGCACTCATGACAGGTGGGGTTGCCCTCTCTCTTATTTTTCTGCAGGTAATGACACAACAATGTCCGGTAATTACCTGCGCCAACCTGTACCCCACGCCACATTTCCATGGGCCCTATCTGTCCATGAGTCAAACGATCAGAGGAGCGCACCTATGGTGCGGATTCCATAAGGGCAGTCCCCCAGGTCGCTCTTCCATAGCTCCCTAAGCCTGCGCTCCGTCTGCCTTTTTGCCACCCTCCACCTCTTCGGTATCGGGAAACTCTCCCGATTCCCTACACCTTTTCCGCTCCCTGTGCGGCTCAGCTAAGATCTCCGCGTCCAACTCTCAGGGAGGCGTACCAGCCGCCCACGCCACCGTCACGTTAAGGCCCTACATATTCTGGTCGCCACCATCCTTTGTGGCCTTCTGAGCAGGGCCTTGATTGCCGCGCTCAACCGTTCCACCGAATCGGGGCCCCATATAGGGCCAAAGGTCCATACTTCGAGTGACACCGGCATATAGGCGGTGGCATGCCACGGACGGCCCTTCTATATTGATCATCAAGCCGTCGCCATTATTTGGTGAGTGAAGTTCCATTTGCGTTCCATGATGAGATCCAAGTATTTTAAATTGGGCTTCACAGATAATTTTCCCGCTCACCCTTAGTGAGACGCCCCCGGGAGGCCACAACCACCTCCCCCCGAAGATTATTGCTTCCTTTAGGTATTGCAATTGTATTCGTATGCGGTATGGTATTTGTATGATTGTATGATAAGCTCCGTTGCGCTGCCACCTCCGACCGCCGCAGAGCCTCATTGAGCTCCGCTCCCCAGACAGCCACCATTGTGTCGTCTGCATAGCAGATGAAGGCCATCCGGGAAAGGAGGAAACCCCTTATTGCCCGGTTATACCCCAGGGTCGGTTCCATAGTAGAGGTCTAAGTTTTCTTCATAAAGCACCCGCTGCGTGACGTAGTGGTCCACGATGCGCCTCAGGTAAGGAGGGACTCCATGATATTGAAAGAAAGAAAAACGTTTGAAAGAAAAAAAAACGTTTGTAATATTGTAGTGACATTGGGCCCGCATTTTCTAAATGCTTCTTGATCCGGGACGCGAGGCTTCTTTCCAACATATTCCCAGTCTCGTCCAGCAATACAATGGGCCTCCACCCGGAAGGGGAGTCCGCTGGACGATTTGCCATCCCGAGGACAGAAAAAGGCTTCTAAAGGTTAAATCGCCAATAGGAATTAGACTCCTATCGGCGCCCAAGGAACTGTTAGGGTTAACAAATACTACAACAGAGACGGACGTCCAGTCGTTCACGACAATGAATGGCTTAAACATCTTTATTTTCTCCAAATTTTGAATATGGGAAAACGAGTTTGTATATATATTTATTTGAAGTATAAGGGTTATGACAATTTAATACTGGCATAAAAGAAAAAATAAGTTACATGTTGACGTTGAATTAAATGTCGATACAATACGTCTGTCATTCACGTAAACATTGTAAAAAGATCGTTTATTTTGTGATTTGTTAATTTTCTTGGGGTTGTGGATATATGTCGCTGACTCAAAACGTATATTTTTTCATGCTGAAGAACTTATTACAGGTTTGAGTTCAGTTATTGTTTAATTTTTTTACTGTGTTATGTCAATTCAAAACAGGAGCCACGTCGCGTGACGTAACGGGGCAAAGGCACGTGGTCAGTGCACAGTAGTTTTTTTAAATCCATTTTTTAGTCCTATTTCAACAAAAATATGAAAATATAAGAGTTTTATGCAACTCTCCAGCATGAGACGAAGACAACATGACTGGAGGCCAATAGAGCAACATATAAAAGAAAATTATTTAATTATTTCTTAAATAGCATAGTAGACACTAGTAAATAGTGATAGTACATTGTAATAGTCATGTATGTGAATTTAGTTACCGAAGAGACTCCGATCCCACAGTCAAACTGTGTAAACCGTTTTGTGGGACAGACACTAATTATAAAATTGTACCTCTTTATAATAACAAATAAATAAAAAATAATGACATATCATTTATTAAAATCGGACCACAACTGTAGATCTGATGGGGCAAGTCGCACGGCCAAGTGCGTGTCGGACCACGCACAATTAAGGGTTCCGTACCAACACCTACTAGTCCACATTTAAAATCACTATCCAATACATTGAATCTAAAAAAATTCGTATCTTCATGGGGAACTCACGGCACTTACAACCTTTTGTTTGGGTAAGACAGTTTTTAAGCGAAAACTCAAAAACCGTAAAATCTATATTGTTCAAACCAAAAATCGTTGAAAGTATTTACTAATGCACACCACCTCAATGTTTATCAGAATTTTAAACTTTATAGTTTGGAAATTAAAGGGGGGGCGGCACACTTTCTATGACCTTGACAGCTAATATCTCAACAACGGTAGGCTTAAATAGACAAGTTTTTTAGAAACCTCCATATCATTTTTAAAGGCCTATCCATTGATACCCCACACGACTATGTGCGTTGAAAATTTTTTTTTCATCCACCTGTTACAATATATGGAGTGCCCCCCCCTAATTTTTTTTTTGTAATTTCACATCACTTTTATGTAGCGGTTCATAGAATACACCTTCCTACCAAATTTCATAATTGTAGTACCTATTTATAGTCTCTGAGTAAATCGGCTGTGACATACGGACGGACGGACGGATGGACGGACAGACATGACGAATCTATAAAGGTTCCGTTTTTGCCATTTTGGCTACGGAACTCTTAAAATCGGCCTCGCGTAATATATATATAGATATAACTAGTTAAGTGTTTTTAATAATATCAATGTGCCTACTTCTATGCACTTGTTTATAGATAAAACTTATCTAATAATTGGGATCAATATCTCGGCATCTGATAACAATGGATATTAAAATTATAAATGTGAAAGTAAGTCTGTCTGCTTGTTTCTTACAATTTCATGCTTAAATAGCTGAACCGGTATAACGAAACACATTTAATCTGTTAAATAAAAAAATAAAAATTATAAAATCATCCTCCGAAGATGAAAGACGGAAGTTTGTATTGGAGTTTTGGGAAGGTGACTCGATTAACGAGTTCTACGCAAGTGGAGTTGCAGGCACATCAGCTAGTATGTACTTATGTGTAGGTTCCTATGACACTATAACTGTGCCCTCGGGGTTGAAAATCATGCCAAGCGTTGTGTAATTGGCAATCTATTATTAAATCAAGATTCTTCTATGTTAATACGAGTACGTTAGTAAGAGTGTTTAATCTTAAATGTAAATTTTAACATACAAACCAATTCATTTCTGTTGGTAATTTACACCCAAGTAGGCAAGCATTTAATATTTGATTAACATAGGTGTTGGTTACTCGGGCTCCGAGAGTGGGTCGTAAAATGAAGGTATTAAGTAAGTAGGTACCTAACTTACGCCGCTACGTGTTCAGTCATTATGAAATACACCATCAAAGTTAATTTAGTGCGCTAATTTACAGCTGAGCATATAATTGTATGTTTTTACAACTTTGTCGAGGAGTAATAATTACTAATGAAGAAGCGTAGTTCAAGAAGTATACCTTTTATTTATTTCCTCAGTGTTTGTACATACATCATCAGTTAAATCCCCATGCTATGTCAATTTTTTTCATAGATTTTACATAAGATGGTTGGCAACATCGTGGGAACATGGGAAATGTATGGAAAATCTGAGGCATTGTTTTTCATCAGAATCAAACAGTACATGAGTAGCAAAAAGACACGATTTAGTAAAAGGTAAAATAATATGTATTGTGGTGTAATTACCTATGTTGTGGTCAAGTATTTTAAGACAAGGTACGTAGCAATAACATATTACACAAATAATATTAGTTATAGTTGAGTATATTAAGGCGCAAATATTCATTAACTAAGAAAATAAAATAAATAGTTTAATCAATGTTTCAAAATCTATCTACGGGTAGCAAATAATAATAATAATTAACTATAACTATTTAGGTAAATTTTTATTTCAAACGAAAAACTAAAACCTAAAAATATTATCTACGCAAGAACTACGAATATTGCGAATGTAATAAATGTAGAAATATATTACCTATGTCGTATAGCGTCTTCATGTACACGAACACGCCTTGCCGATTTCATTTTCACCTAAACATTTTATGCCAATCAATATTTTTTTTATATTAATATAGGTATTATAAGTTATTTTATTAAAACTTGAGTCGTTCATTGTTTGTGTAATTTTGTACCTACTGCTAGCTTGTAGGTAATTGATTTAGTCGAGTCGTTTTATTATGTTCGCGTCGATATTGTGAATCCCCGCGCCGAATAAAATTCTCCACTACGGCCCGTTGTCTCCGGGCAAAAACAAAGACTGCCCCTCGATACGGGCTCGTGAATCATGTGCTTATACGTGGTGCTATCGTGCTATAGACAAGGAGGCTATGTGTACGCAGTGCATATTGCGTGGATAACTTGTATGTATGTACACATTATAGGCAATAAAATATTTATGTCACTTAATATCTTGTGTAGGAATTAAAATATTTAAGTACTCACAAGCCGCAAGCAAGCGTCTTCTACGCGGCTTAAGAGCTAAAAGAGATACATATTAAAACAACCAGATACCTAAGTTCTAAGCGATTATCAGTGAACATAAATTATTAATGTAAAGTTTAGACTTCACATCAAACCCGTTCGGTACCCATATCATTGCAAGAAAAATGAAGACGTTAGTCTAATTTCTGCTGTCCTTGTTTAGTAAGGATTTATTAACAGAAACAATCTACTTGGCTGCGTCTACCTACCAACTACATTTCTGTATTCAAAACATTTGGAACTGTTATTGTGAACACAGGAATTGCATGGACGCGGCGCGGCGGCGCACTGGCCCGCTCGCTGTCGTTGTTTTAATTGCGTTTTAAATGGTTTAATGCGAAAAATCAGTTACGGAATGCTACATATCTAGTAATGGTAAACTATTGATCCAAACATCAGAAACGGTTCGTGCGCCACAAACTGAAATCATCGTTATTAGCGGTCATTTCGAAGGCACAAAAGCACTATGCGATGTCGATAAGTGCATGCTATTTGTTTGTTTTAGAAAAAACTTTCATTAGTTTAATTGAAGAGTAATAAACAGTCTAGGTACAACAGTGTCGTGCAAAAATCGAAACACCAGACATTACTTGCGTACTTACCTTAAAATTCACAGCCAATCTAAACAACTGGAAACTGACATCCATAAATATTTACATTCCGGTAGACGTGAGACGCGTAATCGCGTGTGATATATGTGATGATGTATAGTCGGTGGCTGGGCGCGGTGGGCGCGCGGCACGTGGGATGCGGCCCCGGTGCGCCGGCATGGCATAATACCGCGCTGCAGGAGAAGCGCGCAGCAGCACGCAGCAGGGGCGCGCAGAGAGCGGCCGCCGACTGACGTGCCGCCGCCGCCGCCGCCGCCGCCGCCGCCGCCGCCGCCGCCGCCGGCCGCGCCACCGCCGCCCTCGCCCGCCGAAGCCCAGGCCGCCCGCCCGCGCACCTCTTAATTCTAATTGTTGGCCTCCTCAAACGATTCAGGTCATCGTACCTGCACTCGAATTCGGCCCTGAACGAAAAACTCGGTTATTATTTGCATATTTAATAATCCCGATCTAATCTCCTGATTACATTTTTTGTTGGGTATAAAAGTGCAATATCCCCTTATAATCCAGTTGATTTGTCGGAGGGTGGAAAATATTCCGAACTTAACGGAACTTTTATGCGACTATTTTTTATCATTTTTACAAATTCAATGCCATAATATTGTACGTCCGAAATGGTCAAACTGGAATCTATATTAATTTTATGACTACCACCACAATGTACACAGTTTTGACAATAAATAATTATTTATGTTATCTTTAACGGGCTATTTGGGGGTACACTAGGAAGACTAGCCTAAGTTTTTGACCTCGAGGACCCTGTGCTGACTTGGGGAGGGAGCAGTGTGTGATTTATTCAGTTTCTCGCTTAAATCTCTCAAACTAGGGACATTTTGTGTTAATCAGTGTATTTAGTGGTGATGGGGGGTGTAGTGAGTGGTGGTAAGTGGTGGTTCAAAACTTACAAGGGTATTTACAGTCAAGTTCACAAATAAGTACATTTCCAAAGATTCAAAGATATAATTTGGGTTGTTAACTCAATATTTGACTAGACCAAAAGACTACTCCAAAAGAAACAAGGCAATAAAATATGCCAAATGGTGAAAATCCTATTCAAATATCTCAGAAAAGTAACGAAGCTACAAGCGTTTTAATATTGCTGGTTAGAGTGAGAAAGCGCGACAAATCAGTGACGTCACTGATCTTTAGCGCCATAGTAAACGATTTGAACTTATTGATTTTCTTATTTTGTGTCAACATCCAGAAAGGTCAAAAAAAATCAATAAGTTCGAATGTTCTTGAAAAAATCAAATTCTTAATCAAATGGCGTAAAAAGTAACTCAAAAGAATAAATAATTACATAATTATAAGTCCTTAAAGTTTTAAGAGGGATATCTGTTCTTTTTCCGCAAAACGCACGATAGGTTTCAGAACACATTTTTTCTCACACAAATAAATGACGTCATAATTCCTCTCCTTTTTTTATTTCGGTCCTTATCCCGGTTAAATTGATTCATATTGCCTACAGATCGATCGTTCAGATTTTAAGACCATTTGCAGCATTTTTGGCACGTCTATGAAGGTATTTAACACTGGCTACATACCTAACAGAATATACCTACCTCATATATATAGCTATTGAAATCAGGAAAACTGTATTTCGTGTATTTCTTATGCAGAACATTAAATTTAATATAATGAAGCTAACTCATAAAGCTAAACTGTTATTGCATTCATGTAAACAAATGTATACCTAACTATGTTGTTTGCGAGGTTAGGTAAATAAAGAGATTTTATTATTATGTTATAAACTAATCTGTTGGCTCAACGCAATAACCGAAAATCAAAGTACATATTGAGGTCGTGGCCTAGTGGTCTTTTTTGTAATAATGTTACAAAAAATATCTATCTATGTTAATATATTAGCCGATTGACAACAGCAGTGTCGCAGCACAGAAAGCATTTCCTTTTTGCAATAAATGGAGATATCTGCGGCCCCTACGCCTTACGGCCTCCACACTAGGCGTAAATCACTGCGAGTCAGCTCAACGGACTCGCGAGGATTCTTACAAAGTTTATTACGCCTTTTGTATAGAGCCTCTATATACTAGTGTGTGTGAATCAATGTTTGGGCTATACTGAACAGTATAGATAATTAATAGAAAACCCTATAGTTTGACAAATATAGCATAACGGTCATACGATTTAGGCTCGGTTTTATAAACATCCGTTAGACCTGAGATGTTAGACCTGACTAGATGTCGGTCTGTAATGTCAAAAAATGTACTGAGTTACTGAAATTTGATCTGACATTTGGTCTAACGGATCTTTATAAAACCCGGCCTCAGTCTGTCTCGATTCACCTTACCACTCATTGCTAGTATAATTTGACACCTAGTCTCGTACAAATACCTACAAAGCGTTTACATTTGCTGGAGTACCTATTTACAGTTAAATATAGTAAGTTTTTCAGCTCAGTATAGTTACTACATACACTGACCTAGCCAGAAAGCAGGAGTGTAAATTATTTGGTTTTAAAAACGATGTAGAGGTCTGTTTAGTGTACCTTATGGAAAAAATAAACTCTTAGGTTTGGGTACAAGCACCCACCTTTGCAAGTTTCTGTTTGGCCTTTTGGTTAATTAAGGCTGGGTTGCACCAAACCGTCTGTAATCGTAAGCGGTGTTCGTTAAAATCTGATTGTATGGAAAGTTTGACAAGTCTCTATGGGATGACAGCTGCCGGCGCCATATTTGACGATGACCGGCCTGTGATCGTATGTTGGTGCAACCGATCCTTAGGGTCGGTTTCTAGGTTCTTAGTTTACAGCTGTAGGGGTAAGTCGATTCAACAGCCTAATATATATATATATATAGAATGGCTAACACGCAATTCAAATATTCGTTAAGTAGTTTTGATCATATACCTACAGTTTACTTATAAAAAGGTTGTACCATGCCGAAACTTCAAAAACGGTTAAACCACGCAAGAAATTCTATCTAGATCTTAATGATTTTGATTATGCAGTGATACGACGAATGGTTTATAACTTCCATCTGATTTATAAACAAGTTCCAATCTAAAGTCCAAATTAATAGAAACGACGAATTTCAAAGGCTGTGATTTTACACTAAAAAAGATACTACGCCAAATAAATAAATAAGTTATCATTTAGTAATCTTGTCACTTTAACGTCGTGTTTGAAATGTCATACGAAATTGTCAAACGATTAAAAGCGACAAGGTACAGAAATCACCACTTATTTATGACGGTGACTGTACCTAGAAGTATACGAACGGGTCTAGTATGAAATCCTTCATGTCGTTTGCATCCCTCCTACACGCGGGTTATTTACTTAGGTGCGATAGGGACGCCAATGACATAAAAATGTTCATACTAGCCGTAAGTAGATGCTGTTTTTAAGTAGGCAGGTATTGAGTTTTATTCGTGTAAATATTTCCCAATAAGATTTATTTTGTTGTACTTTATGTTTTAAAGTGAAGATAATGTTTCGTTTACTAATGACAATAAAACTGAGTATTTTCAAAGTTATTGAAGGTGGTTGTAACATCTCTATATTATACAATAACATTTTTCACTTTGACATTTGACGCTAAACAATAAAGTTCCATAATAATGGATATGAAAACGTCACTCATTTAATACAATCATTGATTGACAGTTCGGGTGCCATCATATTCCGATTGAGATCCGAGCTTTCCCGAAGGAAAATCATTTTGCAATACATCTGTAATACGTGTATTACGTCAAACGTGAGGCGTAAGAAGTAGGTAGCTATTACGTACAAACGTCATACAAATGTAACTGACGTCTAATTATCGTAAACTTCCGTGTAAAACGTGGTCAGACAGAGCTCTTGGCTACGTTTCCAATCTATATTTTGCATTTGCAGGACCGTTTTGGTTCATAAACCATGAATCAGAAGGTTGACGCTGCTGACCTTTTCGGGATTTCACGCCGAATTTTTGGGGTTTTATCCTAAATTTAGAAGTATAATAGACTGTTACAGATGCAAATGCGGTGCTGGCGGAAACAATCTAGCAAAGGTATTTTTTCAACGTAGGTATCTATAAATGAGACAGACGGTAATTGTAATGACGATTTTGGCGCAGTTATATATATTAGGTTTTAAACATTGAAGTGTCAAGGATATAAAATTTTACGAAAAGAATCGCCACTAAAAACTCACCAATAACTATCCGCGAAATATATTATTTTCATTGTTTAGAGTAGTTTTTGTAGAACCTTCAACAACTCATCGAGATGATTCAAGCAAGCCACGGACTTTTTACATTCTAGCGTTTGCTTGCGGCTTTTCCTGTGTTAAACTCTGCCCCTTGCATACAAATTTCTAGCCCTCCTTTCATTCTCATCTTCTTCGTCAAGGAATTATTATATTGGAATTATTAATCCAATTAAAGCAACTCAAACTATAACCTAATTTCTAAATATATGATCTAATAATAATAACTAGGTAATTAATTTAATTGAATATGGTACAGCGGCTTAAGCTTGGAAAGGTAACAAACATCCATACAGAGTAAATACATGGGTACGTTTATAGCACAGTAAAATTACTTGTAAAATTTTGTATGGCAGAGAACAATTTTATTACCAAGAAGCTAAAGCTAGCTAAAAGCTAGCCGGGTAGAATTTCCGCTATATGGTAGAAATCCTTCCTATCGACAATCGCCTCGGCTACGCGTAGCGCTACGAAAAGGCGTGAAGTACAGGCGTCCGATTAGGGGTCCGACCGCTAGATTTGTTAGTCCATACAACAAGTTACTCCGTGGGTAGGTATTCAAGAAGTTATCTGCATCATTTATATGCAATACAGGACACGTTTTCGATAGACGGATATGTCACTGACTATTCGTACCTACCTACAGCGCATTCGTAGAATCGCGTCGTAACGTAGCCGCATATATCACTTAGTGAAAAAGCCCTGATGAAAAGTACGAGAGGCTTGCGAGTGGGGATAAAAACAAAATAAAAACATTGTTCCGTAGTGAGCCTCGTTGCTTACGGTTACCTCTTCAATCAAAGCTTTGAAAGTAAAAGCTGGTTTATGGACATTCTTGCTCACTAAACAGTGCAAGCAAACTATAGCCCAGTAAGGAAATATTTGCAAAGGAGGGACCCGTTTAAGAATTAGTTTGGGAGCTCCCAAACTCGCGTTTGATCGTATCGCGCGATTATTGACGACCGGTTTAGCATAGTTTAGCCCAGTAGAAATCGACACTAAAAAAGGCTAAAATCGAAAATCATGTGATGTAGTTCTGGTTTTTTCGTCTGTTGTATGGATCAGTTAGGGTAGTTTAAATCCAAATTTGCAACATTGAAAAACTTCAGCTCGGTGCGCACCAAGCGAAAAACTCTGAAATTTTGGGTATTTTTTCACGTAATTGTAAAAGCTTCGTTTTTTGACAGCAAAATGTATATAGTTATAAAGCTATCAAAGTTTCTCAAATTTTCAACGAGTGAAGCCCAATCTCGCTTCTATAGGAACCAAGCTATGGCCCTTCGAAGCTGGTCCATTTTATGTTCCTTACGGAGCAACTGTCTCCTAATTTTTATAAAACATTAATTTCTAATGAGGGCTACCGCCATGCTAACGCGTATGAATTTGCCTCTAGTGGCGCTAAGTGTGATGTCAGTCCTCCGAAATGTTAAAATTTATAGTTTACTAGCTTTTTCCCGCGGCTTCGCCCGCGTACTAAGAGTAATTTTTAACCGTCTACAAAAAGAAGGTTCTCAGTTTGACCCGTATGTTTGTATGTACGTATGAAGGTATGTATGGATGACACTTCCGTAATCGGCACCCCGAGTAACTACAAAGATGACACCCATATCGATTTTTAAGAAAAAATATTTTTCCGCCATCTTGGATTTAAGAATGATTGTCATTTTCATAATCGGCACCTCGAGGAACCTCGACGATGACACCCATATCCATTTTTAATAAAAATAAATGTCCGCCATCTTGGGTTTGAAACTGCATGTCATTTTTGTAATGGGCACCCCGAGAAACCACAAAGATGATACCCATATCGATTTTTATGAAAATAAATGTACGCCATCTTGGATTTGAAAATGCATGTCATTTTCGTAATCGGCAACACGAGGAACCACAAAGTTTTAGCACCCATATCGTTTTGTAAGAAAAGTAAAGATTTGCTCCTCGCACAAACTTGGAACCCCATTTTCACCCCTTTAGGGGAGCAACTTCGAAAAACGCTGAAACACGTTTGGTTGTATTTAAAAAAAGTCTATATACGAAGTTTGAAATCTCTCACTTCAAAAAAATTTGTTCCCAGTACAAACTTGGAACCCCCTTTTCACCGCTTTAGAGTAGCAATTTCGAAAAACGCTGAAATAAGTTTTGTTGTATTTAAACATAGTCTATTTACGAAGTTTCAAATCTCTAACTTCAAAAAAGATTTGAACCCCCTTTTCACCCCTTTAGGGGATGAATTTAGAAAATCGCTGAATTTATTTTTGTTATATTTAAACAGAGAGTCTATATCCGAAATTTTAAGTTAAAAAAAAATTACGTTTGCCGTACAAACTTTGCACCCTTATTTTACCCTCTTAGGGTTAGAATTTTGCAAAACGCTGAAAACTCTTTCTTTGGATTTAAGTTCGTAACCTTTTTACAATTTTTTTAAGTTTTCTGCTCAAAAAAAAATTCTCCCATACAAACTTTGCATCCCTATTTGATCCCCTTAGGGGTGGAATTTCCAAAAATCCCGTCTTATCCCTTGCATACGTCATAAAAGTAGGCTCTGAACCAAATTTGAAGTTTCTAGTTCCAGTAGTTTTGGCTGTGCGTTGATAGTAGATCAGGACTTCTTTTTTATATATTTAGAATATTCTACAGACATACAAATAGCATACCCTATAAGATATCTCTCCCGATTGAGGAAGTTGAAACTACTACATTCTTAGGTATTGAGATAGATAATCAATTGCGCTGGTCAAATCAAATTGAAGCCATAAGAAAACCACTAGCCAGTGCCTGCTATGCTTTAAGAAATTAGTCCAAAATGTTAGACTCAGCAGCCCTCAAAGTAGTGTACTCTGCACACTTTGAGAGTATCTTAAGAAGATCTTTAGATATTTAGCGATGTAACAGACAGACAGACAAAGTGAAACCATAAGTGTTGCTTTTTTACCATTTTGGTACGGAACTCTAAAAACCCCATTCCTCAAATATGATACGTAAATACCACCCACATACAACATAAATTGACAGTCGTCAGTTGCGCTTTGAAAGTCACATCGAAAATTTGGTACGATCTTGCTTTTACCGACTGAAAGTGCCAAATCAAATTCGAAACCTTTTAAGTGAAAACTTGAAAAGGTACTCGTGACTCTCTGTTAATCGTTGATATTCTCTAAGGTTGAATCAGGCAAAGCTACGCACTGAGTTGGGAGCCTTTTGTTTTGCTGCAATGCACACAACCAACCTATATTGAGATGTTATTTAACTGTTTTTGTAATTATTTTCTTTTTTAATTCTATCTTATAATTATTTCTTTTTTGGCTTATGTTGTTTTAAGTTTTGAGTGTGTCGCGTATTTATTTTTTATTTTTATTACGTTCTTTGTTTTTATTTGTTGTAACTTGTGTGAATGTATATTAAGGTCATATAGATTCAATTACTAGTATTCTCTTCTCAGTATCTACTGACGGCGTGGTGAGGTGAAGCGGGCCGGGAGGTAACGGCTATCTTAATGCCCAAGATGACTCAACGTACAGGACGCAGTTATGCGTTAAAGGGAGTAAAACATATTTTCATCTCATTCCACCACATAGCCCATTGTGTAATCACTACATAGTATAAAACAAAGTCGCTTTCTCTGTCCCTAAGTCCCTATATCCCTATGTATGCTTAAATCTTTAAAACTACGCAACGGATTTTGATGCGGTTTTTTTAATAGAGTGATTGAAGAGGAAGGTTTATATGTATAATAACATCCATTAAATAGTGCACCCGTGCGAAGCCGGGGCGGGTCGCTAGTTCTAGCATAAAACGAACGGCTAGTAGACCCTATAATATAAGGTTGCTTTTTCATAAGAGCCTTTTACATAGAAATTTGTCAAATTAAACTACAAAGTCTCATTAGCTATAATAATTATCTATCTATCTATATCTTTAAATGAGCAAATTTGCATATGACTTATTTCGGGAAAATGCAGAGTAAGGCTGTGTCCCAGGTACTATTTGCATTATATGCCTATAGCTTGCAGAAAAGCAGCCTTATACCATATAACTAATAAATCTTAGAATTTATCACAAGCCAAAGAAAAATAGCCAAAGTATTTATTGCAAAAGATTTATTAATCCAGTTTGGAGTAAATTACTATCTTATTTTATTTTGGGTAAAAATTACACTAAATGGGTAACTCATGCCTATACCTATATTATCCTCCTTTCTTCCACTTTTCCCCAGGTGTGTAGTTGGTCATAGGCTGGCCGGAGATGCCACAGGTACCAATGCCCACTCTGCCAGTCAAGTTATCAGGAGATGCAAAAATGCTTTTTGTCCGAACTCCGGGCTTTTTAGATGCTTTAGTATGAAATGACAGCCATTTATTTTTTTCACTCTCCCTCTCTTCTTCAATTTGTTTGAATCTTTGTTGCTTTTTCTGCTTTTTCTTTTTTAAGTATTCTCTATTGTAGCCTTTCCCATGCCTGTAAAAATAAAAACATTTTCTCATTTATCTCAACTTACACACAAACAACTTTAAAAATATATTGAATGGTAATACTAACTTGCTTTCATCAGTGCTTAAACGTCTTTTAAATCCTGAGCCTACTGGCTTTACATTATAGACAGACACCGTCTCTAATGTAGTGTATCCTTCAAACTTTACTTTGTAGCTGTCTACCATTATCTCTTCAATAATAGCATCATGAAACCTGAAAAACAAACAACAGTTTTAAATGATGTGTATTTAACTTTTAGTTGGCTAAAAATTATGAGTATCTAATTCCTTAGCTTATTTAGGTCTAGAAATTTGAAAGTATACACAAAAAGAGACTGATTATTACAAATTTTAAATTGCTAATGTTATATACATGTCAGACTGCACATATAGGGTTCCGTACCAACAGCAAAATGAAGTTGGCTGTAATAGGTTGATGAGGGAATTTAGAGGAAACTAAAATCACATACTTTTATCTATGGAGCTCTCTTTTTAATTATGTCACTTTGTTCAATTAAGTTGGTTTGTTTAATTGATTTCAGGTGACTCGTAAAAAAGTATTGTATACTTATATAATTCGCTTTTGTAAGTTGTCTCTTATATTGATTAGACTGCTCGGCAAGCCATATGGTCTAAACACGGTATTCGACTAAAAAAATCATACATTATAATGCATGTTATTGTTATAAATGTATAACAATAACATGAACTACTATTGTGTTATACTTTTAATTTACAGTTAAGATTAGCAAACATATTGCTAAATTAGAAGCAAGCGTTTTATAAACCTCGAGAAGGCTGAAATATGTACACCTGTATGGATAGATTTTTCAATTGACAGATAAAATTATCCACAAGTTAAAATTATCGTTGTCATTTTCTTTATAAACCTCGAGAAGAAGACAGAAATATGTACATCTATATGGGTTGATTTTTCAATTGCCAGATAAAATTATCCACGAGTTAAAATTATCGCTGTCAGTTTCTAATGTCATATAAAAAAAGGCCAGAGGTTACATTTATCTTACAGATACTTTTATCTGGTGATTAAAAATCTACCCTAAGATTTTAAAATATGATATTGCCTTTTAGTATCAAAACATTTGAAGAAAAAATATTTCTTTCTTGTGAACTCTCTCTCTCAGTTGGCAACATATGGAGTATAGTTATGGATAGTTAAGATTTCAAGAAAGGGAAAAAAAAACCTTTTCTAAATTATAACATGATATCGGGCACTGAGTGATCTAAGCTTTTTCCACTGTTTAAGGATGGTTTATATGCCATTAAAATAAACCCATTGTCAAGCAGCAACAAACAAACAATACATAAAAATAATGTGTGGACAGTAATTACCAGGATCAGTAGGTGAGGGGTTAACGCTTCATCTACCAAGCCCATGACATATTTATTCATAAAATCAACCACTGTAGACGACGGCAAACAGTACATATAAATGAACTTACATTCCATCAGATTTCCACTTGGCAAGGCATTTGTCTCCAACATGCCACTGAGTGGAGCTGTGCTGCTCTGCCTCCTCCTCGGCCGCCAACAGCGACGCTGTAACATCATCATCATTACTAGAACCATGAATATTCGTGGCTTTAGATTCACCTTCCTGTGTTTTTATAAGATCTTGAGTCAACTCAATTACTTCTTCCAAGTCGCCTTTTAATTTCAGGAGCTCCTCATTTTGAGGGTCTGTTAATAATGCTGCTTCAACCTGAAATGGAGAAATCATTAATCGATTAGCTATAGTTTTAATAAAATGACTGATAACATTACGATGCATTGCTCCTCATTGACTTACCTGCTGTAACTGTAAATTGTAGTTTCTTAAGTCTTCAGCCATTTTGTGGGATACTTAATATTATATCAATTTATAAAGTAATTTACAATACGTAGTGCAAAAATAGGAACACTTAAATATTACTGTTTCAATATAGTACAACGGCGTCCATCTTTAACTTTGTGATTATGACAAAATTGACATTGACAAGACAAGACAAGTGACGGCCCATGGAGGGGGACAGGAATACACAGTCTGATAATACCCAGGCCGATAATAGGAATCCAAAATAGGTTGACTTGTATTATCGGCCTGTACATTATCAGTCCGAACAAAAGTGGTTTCCTATTATCGCCCCGAACCAAGTTTGCTCAGGGTGATAATACACGGGCCAATAATGTACAGCCCAGTAATCCGCCACCGGATCGGATTGTTGGTCCGGACGGAATTTGATAAAGCTCAGCCCGTTAATGCACGGACCGATAATTGGCGTCGACTTCCGCTACGAACCACAGATTACGAATATAGAGTGACATTGTAGGGATGTGGTATGTGTCTTTATTTTTACGATTTTAACTGGCTGTTTCAGATTTAAAAAAAGTTAGTTTTAATATTATTTAAGTTATTGTTGTTAAGTATTCTTGTAGGTATATATTTTCTTGTCAGTAAAACCGGCGAAGATAAGACAAGACGACTGGACATGGTGACGATCCATCACGGTGTTATCGTAGTTTTGAACGCCGTATTTTTTTTTCTTGTATTAGGCCAGAGGGACTACTCCGAACTTCGTATCGTGCCGTCCCTTTCACTCATATGGTGAATAACACGAGAGTGAAAGGGACGGCACGATACGAAGTTCGGAGTACAGAGGCAAGTTCGAATATCTCGAATTAGCAATTGCGACAGAGAGAGAGATATACTAACTTCGTTTGTTTTCGGTTCGCGGCTACCGGCTCGGCGGCCGGGGTTCGGCGAAATAGTATAGAGGGAACTCACCTCTGGCAACGAAATAGTATAGAGGAAAACACAATTTTTGGCTTCATAGCTTTGTTTAGATTAGTTAGGAGGTGAACATATCAAAAGTCCCCGCCTATACAAAAAAGGTTTTACACACTTTTGACGTGACAACGTCTTATAAATTGGTTTGCCGGGTGACACTTCAAGAAACTGCGTTACGCTCCGCTCACGTTATGCGCTCACAATGAGAGCGAGTGAGAGGCATGGTTAGCCCGCCTAAGAGCGAGAGAGACAGACATAAAAAGTGAAAGGCACGCGTCGTTGTCACGTAAAACTTTCGCCCGTATACCGACTTTACAGGCAACCAATTTTTTTCGCTAGGATGAATATTTAATGAGGTTTTAAGTTAATTTTCTATGAAATTATAAATGACTTCTCATTCCTTTAACTTTCAATATTTTTAAAAACAAAAAATACTGTACAAATTGTTGGTATTTCTGCAATTAAATAAATAAAACTAAAATAACTGGGTTCAGAGCAGACTTCATACATGTTAAAGGCGGTCTTTCCAGGTCTTTCACTGCATAAATTTGGAATGAGATTGTCTAATGGGGGCTATCGCGTATGAATTCGCCGCTAGAGGCGCTAGTGTAGCATGAGGTCTCCAAAATGTCAAATGTCACTCTTTGTGGTTACAATACGCGGGTTAATATCTAATTGGAACAATATGGTGAGTATTTTGCAATACCTGAGCTTGATTATGGCAAATATGAATTAAGGGTCAATGACTGTCAGGGCCTTGAGACAGATTTGTCTTTCGGAAAATTATTTCCTCCTTTTTTACGGTACGGTTTTAAGGTATTGAATATGATTTAAATGTAAACTTCGTTCTCATGTACATAATAACCAATAACAATTTTTGACAGCTGGACCTTAGTCGACAGTGGCGCCAACTGGTGAGCACAAAAACGATAGCCCCCAAGTTCTTGGCGCTTTAGCTACTCCGAATTATAATCGATTTCCAACTTCGACTTGGAATTCTAGCAAGTACCTAGGACATTCTTTATCTGTATTAGAGGTCTTCTTGCAAAATAGTTTAAGGAGTTCACAGAATACAGTTCAGTTCAGATTTATTTATTTCTCTAAGATTTCAAATCACTTATGCAAGAAACAAACAATATTTCAGTAAAACTTAAACCATAATATAATTTAGTAGGATGATAAAAAGTATGCGACGGTATTTTTCAATTATATTCTAACAACTCAGTTGAACGCTTGCGTACGAGTATTGACACAAAAACGACCATCAGTGACCCTTATTACAATGCCTATAAAGTGCACAAACGGTCAGCCAAATGCGCTGGCGATGGTACTTGGCTAATGAGCCGAGTGCAGCTGTGCAGCTGATAAGAAAGAGGCGCGCATGCGTTCAACCGGTTGAGTTAAATATTCTAAGGCGGCATGCATATTGAACGTAATTAGTATAATTTCTTGAAAGTATTATCACAATTGACAGTATTTATATTCAGTAGTAGTATATTTAATTGTAAGTATAATTTTAGTGTGTTTGTAATATGATAAAAGTAGGTATTATATATATATTTTTCTATTTTAATTCAAATGAATACAAATTAAAAGAGACTGAATTTATACGGGACCTTTTAAAATGTGGCACTTAAGTTTCTTTTTAAAAATTGTAATCGACTTGACTTCAGTTATAGCTTTAGGTAAAGTGTTATAAAGTTTTGCACCTTCATATACAATATTTTCTTACCATAATTGATTGTTTTTGGCATCCTAATGCAAATATGGTGTGCTCGTCTTGATAAATGTTTAGTTATGTTTTTATTATTGCTTTTAATTTGAAAGTTTATTTGTGTGTGAATACTTTTATGTAGTATTTTCCGTACAAGTATACACGTCTTATATTGATAGTTTTGTTTTATACTCATAAGCTTTGTTTGTTTATATATTTTATTTGTAGAGGTTAAGTAGTTAAAATGGAAAAGCAGTTTAATAAGCTTGTTTTGCGCTATTTGTACAGATTTGAGGTTTGTTTTTGCAGCTGTACCCCAGAGCTCAATCAGGTAGTCGATGTGCGGTTACAATGAATTCAAATAGGAATTGCCCGAGCCATAAAATAAAAAGTCAAAAACAGGTACAACATTTATATAATCAGGTAACACAAAAGTAAAAAGAAACTAATGGTACGATTTGGTCTATTAGTACAAACAATGAGGGCTATCGCGTATGAATTCGCCACTAGAGGCGCTAGTGTAGCGCGAGGTCCCCGAAATGTGAAATGTCACTCTTTGTGGTTGCGTTACGCGAGTTAATATTTAATTGGAACAATATGGTGACTATTTTGCAATACCTGAGCTCGATTATGGCAAATATGATTCACGGGTCAATGACTGTCAGTGTTTTCGTTTCCGAACAAAACGGGATGGCGCTACAACGCGGGTTGTTCGATATTTTATACGGTACGGTTTTAAGGTATTAAACATGATTTAAATGTAAACTTCGTTCTCATGCCCATAATAACCAATATCAATTTTTGACAGCTGGGCCTTACTCGACAGTGGCGCCAACTGGTGAGCACAAAAACCATAGCCCCCATTTCGCGAGATTTCGGACTATAGTGGCGAGACCCGCTGACGCCGACAACGAACGAAGTTCGAATAACTTCCTCTCTGTCGCACGAATTAGCAAGTGCGACAGAGAGGGAGCTAAACTAAAAGGGAAATAGTATAATTTCAGCACTGGTATCACAGACTTATCTCATGCTGTTTACTACAAATACTTGCTACTGAAGAACGAATATTTTACACCTCCAGCTCTTTCTTCAGCTCAGACTTTCAGGTTAAGTAAAAGTCCCTTGGTTTTCGAGATAATCGATCTTTTCCATTTTCTTAATAATTGGTATTTTGTTTCATTTGAATGAGTGCGACAGAGAAGGAAAACTTAGTTTGTAGTGCGCGGTCTAGCACTCCAGGGGCGCTACCGCGACGGCAAACGAAGTTTTCCTTCTCTATCGCACTTACGTCCGAACGTGCAAGTGCGACAGAGAGCAAAAACTTCGTTTGCTGTTCGCGGTAGCGCCCCAGGGCCTATACTCCGAACTTCGTATCGCGCCGTCCCTTTCACTCTCGTGTTACCTATAGTATATATGACTGAAAGGGACGGCACGATACAAAGTTCGGATTTCGATTTTCGGAGTAGCCCCTCAATATTTTTTCTTAACTTTCAATGATTGACCACCACGGCCGCTACCGCAGGCCGCTCCCGCTGCAGGCTTTTAAACAAATTGTTTTTTTCGAATTTATGGCATTGTTGGGTTCAGAAAAAAAATAAAAACCGACTCCAAAAAACACTAAAAAGTAAAAAAATAATTGCCTTACTTCTAACATGAGACTTTACGTTTCTTATCCAAAGAAATTGTCTAAAGTTGACGAAATGGCAACGACTACAAAAATTACAATAGGTACGTCTACATTGTTCAATAAGAATCGTAAGCTGGCATGTTAGAAGGCAATTTTTTACTTTCTAATATTGTTTGGAGTCTGTTTTATTTTTTTATTAAAAAATATTTTTTTTCTCACTTGTCAGTGAATCATTATCAGAGTGCATCTCATAACGATTCCAATAAGCTCAAACACGGATAAACTACAATGTTTTATTACGGAGTTCCGTTGCTTAACTTCCGGATTCAATTACCAGATCAGGTTGATAGTGACATATATTACATCAGTACCATTTAAATTGACTTCGTCATAGTCACTTCCGTATCTTGATCGAAATATCTTAATACCACCCATGCAATACTAGGAGTTTTGGATGACCATCCGTGGTCTTCTTCATCAGTTCTCGTTCACCAAATGTTGCTGTCTGAATGCAAATGCTTGATTTATTACCGAAAATACTAAAATGGCTATATGTTTCCCTTGAATTTTTGAGCAGTTCCCTCAATTAATTCTTCATGGATACCATCATCAGAGCTAGATTCTGGTAACAACGGGACCAACCTTGAAGCATATGCTTTTAAACAAAGAAAAGATTTTCAAATCGGTTCATAAACGAAGGAGTTCTGAGGTAACACACATTAAAAAAAAGTCGGTGAAAAATGAAATACTTTTCGGTTTGTAAGAAGACATCATCTAAAATAAGGACTCAAAATGTATTAGTATTAAAATCAAAGTTTTTTTTTATTCAAGTGACGATGAGTTTCTGGGGTTATATTATATCGGTCACTTTTATATTGTTTAAAAAATATGTGAAGACTGTTATATAAGTAGGTAGCATACCACAATCCAAAGACCTTTTTAGTAAAAATCAGGACATAAACTTATTTATTTGCATAAATAATAATTATTTCACTAAATTAAACCAAATCGAGAACATAAGACATTTTACAAATAGGTAGTGGCCGTCGCTTTCACTCTTGTGTTATATACCATAAGGACGAAAGGGACGGCACGATACGAAGTTCGGATTTCGATGTTCGGAGTAGGCCCTCAGCCCTCAGAGATGCACTATTAAAGTTTGTCCGGATAATCGGGCTCACGGTGAATATAATGACACCTATCCGCCCGATCAGGTAATAGTAGAAGAGCCGACGACACTGAACCTAGTTCGATAAGACTCCCAGATGATATATATATTATAAGATACGTCATTCCTGGGGGAACACGAAACGGCTATGCTGCAATGCAAAAAACCTGGTGGCAATAGTAAAAAAATTTTTTCAAAAAAAATAAAATTTCCGGTTTCTAGTATGATAAGTCTCCCAGGTTTCGTTTGTTTCTCAATACAGGGGAGGGGTAGGACTATACGATAATGCAGTGCTGCAAGCCCCCCTGACTGGCCTTGTCAGTGGCAGCAGTATGATAAGTGACGCCAATATTGAGGTATCTAGTATGATCGGCCTCCTAAAAAACCAAGGCTCGCCTGGAAGATCATCAATTTCTGTGTAAGAAAAACCACTGCTGCCTTTTCCTAATAGTGGAGAAGGTGATGCTGCAGCGATTGAAGGAGCTCAGTACACTGAACCTAATTCGATAAGACTCCCAGATGATATGTATATTATAAGATACGTCATTCCTGGGGGAACACGAAACGGCTATGCTGCAATGCAAAAAACCTGGTGGCCATAGTAAAAAAAATTTTTTCAAAAAAAATAAATTTCCGGTTTCTAGTACGATAAGTCTCCCAGGTTTCGTTTGTTCCTCGATATAGGGGAGGGGTAGGACTATACGATAATGCAATGCTGCAAGCCCCCCTGACTGGCCTTGTCAGTGGCAGCAGCATGATAAGTGACGCCAATACTGAGGTGTCTAGTATGATCGGTCTCCTAAAAAAACCAAGGCTCATCTGAAAGATCATCAATTTCTGTGTAAGAATGCCGCTGCTGCCTTTTCCTAATAGTGGAGAAGGTGGTTGCTGCAGCGATTGAAGATAGTGATTTCGATTATAGAGCTTATTTAACGCTTAATAACGGCATTCAGAAATCAGAAATCAATTATTCGAAACTTTCCCTCTCTGTCGCACTTGCAAGTTTGCACATAAGTGAGACAGAGAGGGAAAACTTCGTTTGTGGTTCGCGGTAGCCCCTCTGGGAGACTTATCGTACTAGAAACCGGTTTTTTTTTTTTTTTAATTTTTTTTTTTATGGCCACCAGGTTTTATGCATGGCAGCGTAGCCGTTTCGTGTTCCCCCAGGAATGACGTATCTTATAATATATATATCATCTGGGAGTCTTATCAAACTAGGTTTAGTGTCGTGGGCTCTTAAACTATAATACCTAATAAACATTATCACCAATTTTGTTTTGGTTGTAAAACCTGTGTGACTGACAGACCGACAGACGGACGCGTGACTTGCGTGAGTGACAGTTTGCGGACGGGTTGCGTTTGGACCCTGCGGGCACGGAACACTAAAATGCATTGAAAATTTAAAATTATAAAAGAACTACAAAATAAATTCTAAGGATTCAGTAATGACTAAAAACACGCGCTGCACTGCAGCAGTCCGGACTCGTCGACTTCAATATTTGAATTAAGATATCGTAGACGAAACTAAAATCACATACTTTTCTCTATGGAGCTCCCTTCAACTGAACTCGATCAGTCCAGATCAGTCTCCTGTCAGTATTCTATCATTCACTACGGACTGACGAATATTATTTAAAATATTTAATTTTCATCAGTCTGGGCCATCAGTCCGCGGGTGATACGATCATTTTGTCGTCAGTCTGACCAGACTGATGGACTGAACTGACGCCAGAATGAGCGTGTAACCGATGTCTAAATAGACCAATCACATGTCTAAACGTGGTTCCCGACTACAAAAGCATACATTATATAACGAATGTGATTGTCTAATTAAGGATTGTCCAAGTTAGGTTCGAGACTTCAAAAGCTAATTATATAACTATTGCATACACTATTATTTCTACGAGTCAACGGAAATTAATTAAACAAACTAGTCCTGCGGAAATGGAGATTAGGCACATGGGTGGGGCGTTCGTTGATGTCTTTTGTTCTATGTCTGCGGCGTCACGTGATTGGTCAATTTCATAAGAGTACAGTAACGGCGACAAGGTGATTGGTCTGTTTCATAAGAGTTCAATTGAAGGAAGCGCCATAGAGAAGTATGTGATTTTAGTTTCGTCCACGATATCTTAATTCAAACATTGAAGTCGACGAGTAGAGAAACTACTATAAATATAATTATATTTTCCTTGTGAATCAAATATCGAATATTGTTATAAGTATTCCTACTTTTAAATGAGTTACATGAATAAATAAAGGCCAGACAGATATGTTTATTTTCACTGTTCTTATACGTATTAAAAATATACATTGGAGTGTTTTATTTACATAATTTTATATAGTTTACAAGAGTAAAGTGGGAAAAACACATAGCAATATATGACCAAAAGTAATCTAAAACTAAATTATAAACTTTTCGGTGTTATGTAAAGTCCACATTTGTATCATCTTACCGTATCGTATCGCCGATCAAAGTTAGGACAAATGTAAAAACTTGCATATTAACATTACACACACACACACACACACCCACACACCACAGCCATAATAACATTATTCTACTATACAAGTACGTAGCGCTGGAGGTGAGCAAGGTTGCCAGAGCTCCCGAGGATGCACTGTGTTGAGAGCGAGGGACCTAAATTTGTCCCTTCTGTTGTCAACACAGTGCATCCCCATAAAGGGTCGGCAACGTGTACGTGACTCCTTTGGAGTTGCGGGCGTCTATAAGCTGCGGTGGTCGCTTACCATCAGGTGGACCGTAAGCTTGTTTGCCGCTGGCGTTTTATAAAAAAAAACACGTTTTGCTGTACGTATAGGGTCGGTAGGTGGGTTTACGGCTTGTTAATTTGATGCGCCAGTTTGCGGCCACTTGGATGAGTTGATGAACTGAGAGGATATTTGTTTTTTAATATATTCCCATTCAATAGCTAAGCCGACATACTTAGTTAACATAGAAAGGATGGTAACAATTTTTTTTAATCATGAATATCTACGTCTTGAACAACCTATCTGACCCCTGACCCAGACACTTAGCGAGAGGTGTTGGTTGAGACTTGAGACCAAAGAGTACAATATACCGCTATTATTAGACCATTCGCAGAGGCGCTATCGGAATAATGATCATCGAATCAATTTCCCACATGGCGGTTACGAAGTATCTATAGGTACCAGGTATGTAGGGTCGCCTGCCAGGTGTCTGCTGGCGTTGTCCTCGACCTTCACGAGGTTCTCTACATGGACGATGGTGATGTCGACGCATTGGCACTGCCCGAGTCTGAGTAGGCCCTCTGTGGCGCTTGATAGATCTGTCAGCACGGTATCAGGCTTATTGGCCAAATAATCTGTCAGTGATTACAGATTGATCTCAATAGAGCGTGGCATGCGTAGAAAGAGGATTAGATAAAAGGAGGATTAGCGAATCACCAAGGGGGACGGGGACGGACTTATGATGGCTGACTAAATTGAGATGTATTAGGAGGCTGATAGGGATCTAGCACAATTCCGACATCTCATAATTCCGTACATGGCGTGAATAAGTTGACAAGTCGAAGTGAAAAATTGAAGATATTTGAACCTTATGCAATGAATTCTAAGTTCAAAGTTCGACCAAAAAACATCTCGAGTTGTCAACTTGTTCACGCCGTGCACGGAATTAGTCGTGCTGCATGATACAATAATATACTTCGCCAGGTATGGCAAACGGGTACATCGGTTAGTAGTGGGGGTGATACGACCTTCGGCGTCACTGCTATCGATGGTTCTCAAATTTTGTACATTGGGGATAATAGTCTTGCTTAAAAAAATCGGATACAAATTACTGATTGATTGATATTTATTGGTAAGTCTTCATATTTACAAGTCATTTACAGTCATTCATTTAAGAGTCATTACAAAAAAGAAAATATATTTTTTACATTGCATGTAAATTACATTAACTACATAATTTTAAGTAAAAACACAATTATAGATTATTTACATAATTAATACCATTTTAATATAATGCCAGTATATTAGTAGGCCAATGACCTGCGGATATCGAAAAACTCGTCGATAGTGTAGCAAGCCATTTCTAGTAGCATGGCCTTTAGTTTGTGGACAAATATTGCATCACTAGAAGCTTGCTTTATTTCATCGTCCAGTATGTTGTACAGTCTAATTCCCATAACATGCATAGACTTCCTAGTTTTAGCCGGCGGGCGGCACGCCGGCACAATCAGCTGGTTGCGCCTGCGCGTCTCGCTACCCCGGAGTTGGCTATGAGTTGGGATCTGATGTAGATTTTGTCTTACATATTTGCCTGCTTCTAGCATGTACACACTGGGTAACGTCAGTATTTTACAATTTTTAAACAGTTCCTTAGCCGGATAGTCGAGAGGTTTTCTAGTTAAAATGCGGAGGGCACGCTATTGCAATTTGAATAGTCTTTCACGGTCCGCAGCAGTACCCCATAGGTCAACACCGTAGATTAATATAGAATGGATGTATCCATGGTAGGCCTTGCTTAGATTTTCCTCAGAGAGACTGTGGGTTCACCTAGACAATGCGAAACACGCAGAGGCGAGACGTTTACACGTCGCATCTATATGAGGTGCCCACGTTAGTCCTCAATCGATTAAAAAACCTAGGTACTTAACTTCGTGTACATGTGGTACCGGAATATCATTCAAAACAATCTTAACCTGAGTATTTAGATTTTTCTTTAACTGGAAGTACATTATGTTTGTCTTTTCGACATTCAAAAGCATCCCGTTAGCAGTAAACCAATCAGATATCCTTTGCATTGTTAGGGTCAGTCTAGTTTCTAAGCTGACGAAAATATCGGCTGCCGTTATCACACACGTGTCGTTATATTAAACAACAGTATAAAAAACCGGCCAAGTGCGCGTCGGGCCACGCACAGTGTAGGGTTCTGTAGTTGCCCGTCCATCACGTCCCCGGTCATATGCGGAATTACAGATCCGTAGAAGGGCTTTTACTGATGTTGGTGTTTATGCTTGCATCTCTTTCGCACATCTTTGTATATGTGTGTGTATTGACGGCTCCAGAGAGCCTACCGCGAACCGAAAACGAACGAAATTTCAATATCTCCCTCTTTGTCGCACGAATATGCAAGTGCGACAGAGGAGATATTCGAACTTCGTTCGTTTTCGGTTCGCGGTAGGCCCTCAGTCTTATCCTTACTTCATGGTGCCATAACTATTTTCGAGTGAGTACACCTACTGGTGCAGTGTGTAGTTATAGTATGGCACTTCCAAGTTCTCAAGAGATAGAACTACACCTGAGGACCTACTCCGAACTTCGTATCGTGCTGTCCCTTTCACTCATATAGTGTATAACAAGAGAGTGAAAGGGACAGCATGATACGAAGTTCGGAGTACAGGCTAAGTTACGCGGCCTGCGTCAGTTTGCGGCCTTCTGAAGAACGAAGTTTTTTCAATTAAGGATATTTACATTTTTACATGCCTTAAAGAAATAGTGAGTCGTATGCTAGCAACCATTGAATGGGAAAATATAAAAGCAAATAAATATCCTTTCAGTTAGGTGTTCCTTAGGTGTTGCTGGTAGCGCTGGTAGGACCGGTGCGGCAGGATTCCTGGAAATGGTAAGGTATCTGTAGAAATACGCATAAAGGATACACACGTAATAATTTAATGGCATGCAACTTATCGAAAAATAAATGACGTAGTTTAGAAAAATACATATACATTTTTTTCATTTCATTTTGCTTTGTTTTATGTTTATAATATGTACATTTGTCATGTGTGTTTGTTGTCTTATCATGTTTTCACTTAATGAACCCTACAAAACACCAGCGAAAAGAGCGATAGGAGTGCGCGCGGTTGGAGCGTAGCCTGGGGAAAATCCAGAGGATAAACCTCCGACTCGACCACGTGGGTGGTTTTGAACACTGGAATACTCTAAGAGTTTGCGCTCCAGTGAGATTGGTAGAGTGGTTTCAACCGAATCTGAGGTGTGAGTGGAATTGAGCTACTGCGAGGTTTGTCGCTGGTTCACTAAACCTGGCCTAGCTGAGAAGAGTCCAGCAAGAAACTTAGCTAGGCCCGACCTGGGTCGGACTAACTACCTGGTATGCGGCGGTACCGAGACGAATAGCGACTATATGTGTCTGTGTTGTTGCAATAGCACGTTGGACTTCCCCGCACACTTATGCGTACACTTAGTTGTTCCCGCCAGCTGATGCCGGGCCGGGGATACAGGGTGCGTAACCTGTATCAGTTGGACGTCGTAAGCGCAGCGTTTCATCTTTCAATGGATGCTGTGATTACGTCGTCCGGGTCCGTGGTCGCAGAGTTACGACAGAGGGAGGAGGGATGGAAACGGATTCCTTAGAATGGGGAGCGTTGTCAAAATACCGTCTGGTAGTCTGCATAAAGAAACCTTACATGGGTCAATCAACTTTTTCTTGTTGTTATTCTGTCCCGTCAGCGAGGAGACAACAGTAACCGAGTTTCTTAGAAAGATGTTTATATTATGAGCTTCAAGCACGCTCAATAGAGATGACCCATGTCCAAATGGATTTATAATGATTGCTAAAACTTATGTTTGGTACCTAGATCTAAACCCTATAAAATCACAATTTTAAAGAGTGACTCAGGAGACGTAACCACGGTAACGAGCAACAAAGAATACTTGATCCACCCACATGGTGCTAATCCCTATGTCGTGGTACAGACTAAGGTTCGACTGGTACCCCGGGGCACCAGTTGCCCTACGGAGAAAACGACTTTGAATGACCTAAAGCGGCTTGAGCGATGTCATAGGCACGTGAGCAAAAGCTACACTTGGATAAGACATGATTGGACGAACACAAGTTTCGTACAGTGTCAGCTTATTTCTAAGTGATATTTTACTAAACTTGTTAATTATTATCGACCCAAGCCTTCCTAGCACGAACAACGCACGGTTGCGTACCCTACTGATGTGGCTACGGAAAGTCAGCGTTCTGTTGAGGGTTACTCCAAGATATTTGACTTCCTTGGCCCCGGGGATGGGCCGGTCAAATATTAGAGCCTGTACTCCGAATTTCGTATCGTGCCGTCTCTTTCACTCTTGTGTTATCACTATATGAGCGAGAGGGACGGCACGATACGAAGTTCGGAGTAGCCCCTCTGGATCGGAGCCACCCGCCTTTCCGTGCTTACCCTGAAAATGTCGTTCGTGAATAAAGAATAGAGTGGGAGAGAGCACGGAGCCTTGCGGAACTCCGGCCCGGATGGGATGTAGGTCCTAATGCGTTCCCTCTAGTCTGTATCGAAAGCTTCGATCTCTGAGAAAATTTCATATCGAGCTGATATAATGTAAGTTTATGTCAGACCTTGTCGAAGGCTTTCGCCACGTCGAAGAAGATAGCACCGGTCCTGAGCCACTGTTCCTTCTGTACTGTTTGTATTATGTATGTGTAAAGAATAAATGTTTGAATTGAATTGAAAATATAAGCAGGTTTCAGACGGTCCAGACTGACAGTAGTCTGCCTTTCAGCGGTGCCGATGGCCATCGATTTGGTATTGCGAGACACTACTCTATAGCGGCTGTGTAGGGTGTTTGTAACGATCGTCAGACCGTATCGTCACGCAGAAAAACGTGATGTTGTCGCCAAGTCTAAATACAAATGACATGGGCTATACGTGGCGGGAAGTTGGAGTAGGATGTAACTCTGCCATTTTAACCCATAACGTCGTCGGTCTCGTAGGAAGAATTAGAGGTACGAAGAATTCTTCAGGTAAACGCAGCGGTTCGCCATAGACGAGTGCTGCTTTCGAGCAATACCTTTAGTATAAGTTTTTTCGAAACGTAAACACTAACGAAAGCGTTTGCGTTTAGTCTTTACATTCAGATAGTTTATTGGTAAAATGGTTTTTACAGGTCACTAAAATTACACAATTACAATTTACAAAGATGTCGATGAGAAATAAATAAAAATAAATTAACTAACAGAAAAATTTAAAATCAAAGACACAATTAAAAATAGTAAGTTAAGTACAATGATTATACGATGGAAGTGACAGCGAAAAAACACTTTTTCAATTAGGAACCTAGAGAAACTCGTCAACCCTGTAGCATGCTTGCTGTTCGAGGAAAATTTTCAGATTTTTTTTTGAAAGCTATGTCGCTGTCGACCGACTTTATTTCCAATGGGATCTTATTATATATCTTAGTCCTACGACACTCGGCGACTTTCGGAGCTTGGCAAGTCGTTTTACGGGAGCGAGTAGCAAGGGTTGCCTGCGGCTTTCACCTCCGCGTTACAATTTTTCACATTCCGCGCGCATGCGCTCAGCGAGTGGACGTGTGTTGTTGTTAATGCTACCTAAAGTTACGAAAGATAATCTATCATAATGGTGCAGTGCAAAAAATGCAAGCTATTTGTGTCTTTAGTGAAGGATGAGACAATAAAGTGCAGATCGGTGTCCTGTGATGCTATCCTTCACAAAAAGTGTGCAAAAAAAGAAATGTGTGAAGACTGTGCTCGGAGGGAATCTGGAAGCCCAGCTGGTGCAAAACAGGAAGCAAGCAAGGCTAAAATAGAAATTAAACCGGGTGAGACTTCACTAGACGCTGTGCTAAAAGATGTCAACAACAAACTGGATGTCATTTATAACATTGAAAAAAAACTAGACGACGTAAAAGCTGCGGTGGAATTCTACGCCGCCCAGTACCAGGAGTTGATTGAATTCAAAGAAAAAGCGGAGAAGAAAATGAAAGCGCTGGACCAAAGAAATACCTACCTCGAAAAGTGCAATAAGGCGTTAGAAGAAAGAATTATGGACTTGGAACAGGAAAAAAAAGAGAAAAATATTGAAATCATAGGTTTGGAGAAGAAGAACGGTGAAAACACAACGGCAGTAGTTAGAGAAGTAGCCAAAAAATTCAGTTTAAATCCCGACGACATAAAATACGCATGGAGGGTCGGGCGAGAAAAGGCGGGCGAGGCCAAGCCGCAGCCCGTTGTTGTCAAGCTGAAGAGCCGGGCCACGCGGGAGAAGTGGCTGCAAGCCAGAAAGACCCGGGTTAGTAACAACAACATTTATGAAAACGGAAATGAAAAGCCTATATACATTAATGAGGACCTGCCAAAGTTTAAGCGCCAGCTGTTTTGGTCGGCTAGAACGCAGCTTAAAGATATTTGCAGATACATATGGATACAAAATTCGAACATATTAGCCAGAAAAGAAAACGACGCCAAGATATATAGAATTAGGTGGGAAAAAGATATCGAAAACATACCGTCCTAGTTACTAAGCAATTAGCTGTGTGAACACACTACGTGATTTCCTCTGCTAACAAAATTCAACGCATTTCCTGATACTTTGTCGGAAGTGGCATACTCACGACATAAGAATATAGAAACATGGAGTGCATCAAATAATAACAAAAAACAACAATTTAACATATTACACTTAAATATAAGATCGCTGCGTAAGCATTTCAATGAATTAATAGTTACAATTAACCAGAGGCAATGTCCATTAGATGTCATTATTTTGTCGGAAGTTAACATAAAAGAGGATGAAGTTTCATGTTACAACACAAACGGATACAATACCTACTCAAAAACGAGGCAAAGCACCAGAGGAGGAGGCATATTAATATATATTAGAAATAAAGTTAACTTCACTGCCGAAGAAGTAAATTGTCTCGGTATGGAATTGCTATATGGAATTTTACAGCTAGAGAATAGAAAAATCAACTTATTGTCCGTTTATAGACCACCCCACAAAAACAAGAATTTATTTATGCAACACTTAGAACTTTTAATCCAACGTATGCCGATCTGTGAAGACCTGATAATTATCGGAGACATGAATATAGACTTATCAAAAAATAATTTGAATGCAGCTACCATCACGTACAAAAACACCTTGTGTGGATACGGCCTACAATGCGGCATACCCAGCTCGGAGATAACACGGGAGGCTATTGTGTCCGGGCGCCTGGAGACATCGTGCATAGACCACGTGTGGGTGCGAGCGAGACGGCATCAAGGGCACAGTGCGTCCGCGGCGGCGAGTGTGATAGAGTGCGGTATATCGGATCACCATATGATCGGCTTAAGTTTGGACCTTGACCGTGAAAATTGCAGGAATGCATCGCAAAAAAATACGCGTTTAGTATTAGATGATGAACTCGTCAAAGATAAACTAGATAACTTCGATTGGTCACAGTTATTGTTTATAGTTTGTCCTTTGTTACTTTATCATAAACTTTGTCATATATTCGAATCAATTTATCGCGAAAGTAAGGTCGAAAAAAATGTAAAACAAGGTAGGATCACCCAACCATGGATAGATAAGCGGTTATTTATTATGACAGCTAAAAGGGACGAATTGTTTCGGGTGTGGAAGGCGACACCAAATAATATGAATAAAAGGCTGGAATACACTAAGTATCGAAATAAGGTAAATAAACTAATAAATATTGCAAGAAATAAGTACCGCAGACAAGAAATTAAAGAGTGTCTAAATGATTATAAAAAAATTTGGAATACAATTAACAACTGGTTAGGGCGAATAAAATTAAATGTTGACGGGGTAATTTTGCGATACTTAGGTAAAATGAATAGTATTCATAATATATGTAGTAGATTGGCATGCAGACAATATATGAACTGTGGGAGCGTCAGTATTTTATATTTCCTGAAAAGTTCCTTAACTGGGATGGTCAAGAGGTTTCTTGGCAAGTATTCCTATTCCTCGCTTTTGCAATTTAAATACCCTTTCACGATGAGCAGACAGGCGCCAGATTAATATAAATAGAGTTGAAATATCCGTAGTTTGCAAGTTTCAATTTGTATGGCAACAAACAGTTACCAGCAAAGGCCACCAGAGGCGCTGTTCGCGTCGCCATACAAATTGAGAGTAAACGCGTCCTCTGTGTTTATGTTTCGAAAAAACTTATACTAGAAGTACAGAACGGTTGCTTAAGAGCACTAGAGGGAGAGCGCTGTGCCAGCGTCATTACGACACAGCGCTGTTTTCAACTGGCGATGAAATAACAGAATTACATTCTGTTTCCTTGGAGAGATAGATGGTGGTTAGTTCACGCTTGGATGTGCCGAAGTCCGCTAGTCACCCGGCGACAAAAATATTATTTTGTTATGTGCTCGAAGATCTCCAGATAAGGGAGGGAGATTACAGATTAAATAGGACAGATTCGAACTGACGGCCTCCGACGTTGTGACAATACCAAAACGAGCAATCCAACCGTCCACGAACTGATTCGCTACCTCCTTGGCACCAATGGATATCATGGGCCACCGTGAAAGTCGGTCGATCGCGGCCAGACAATCGGAGCTATATAGCAGTTAGAAATTGGCATTGCCCGATGATATCCACATGAACATGCTTCAATCTCTAATCTCTGCAGTAATCTAATAATGTAATGTGTTGCGGACAGCTTACGTTACTGCTTTGGCACGAAAGGCACCTCAGGCTCACGAGCCCCCGCGCGGCGGCGGCGGCGGCGGCGGCGGCGGCCCTCGCTGACGGCCGCACGCAGCTGGCGGCACCGAGCCGTGCAGTTGCGCGTGCGGAAGAAAAACGTCTTGTAATTTCTTCATAGATTTATGAAAAAAGAGGATCCAGGACAAATTCGTCACTTTCACAAAAACGCAATTATATATATTTATTATTTAGTTCGCTGTGTACTAAAGTTTATTATTTGTTCAACAAATAATGAACCTAGTGAACGAAACGAACTAAGTTACCACCTAAGGCCACCAGAAGCGCTGCTTTTATCCATACAAATTGAGACTAAACGCAAATGCGTTCGTTTCTGTTTTGTTTCGAAAAAACAAGACTTAGACTATGGGTACTGATATGCTCATGGCAACCCGAGCCCACGAACGTGATTGCGAAATGATGACGGGCCGCTTCCGGCGGCTTACTGGCCTCGCGTGGTACTCACCGGGTATTCTCGCGGCCACGTCGCGCCGCCGGCGCCGGGCGAGCGCGGCCGCGAGGTGGTGAAGGGCCGCTTCCTGCGGATCTCCGTTAACGGACTATGAGACAATTTCTGATTATCAGTAATTTATTTCATACAAGAACAAGAATTTCTAGAATACAAGATTTTTTCCTGCAATGAAATTATCTCTACTCGCGAAAATGCAATAGAATGTTCTAAAATTTCTACTACTGTCTATGCTGTGGACAAAATCCATACACAGTTGACGTGGTGAAATAACTACTACTAAAGAAACTGTCATACAAAGCATCTTGCTGCGAAGCTCGCTGCCTAAGGGCCTTCCGCGAACAGAAAATAACATATCTGCTTCTCTATCGCACGTGCACATTCGAGTGACACATGCTTTGTTTTCGGTTCGCGGTAGGCTCTCTGACGTATGTGGTTTGTAATAGGTCCGTCGTGATGAGAGCCCGCATATTGCACGGCGCACACCGCGCACATACAACGCGTCTCGCTGCGAAGCCTCTCGGTGCTCGATGTATGGGGCTTGTGCGGGAGGGCCTCGGCGGCGCTGGAGCCGTGGAGCGGGCCCGCCAGCTTGTTGGACAGCTCGTCCACATCCTGAAAGTATTTCATTATCATTCTTCCAGCATGTAAGAGGAAAAATCATTCGTTGAGTTAACTGTATAAATTAACATGTAAGGTATCTTAACATTTTCTCTTCAAAGTACGGTCATAGTTTTGAAATTTGTATTAGTTAGAAGATCCGACGAAACTGAACCTAGTTCGATAAGACTCCCAAATGATATACATACAATCAGACACGTCATTCATGAGGGAACACGAAATGGCAATGCGAAAACCTGGCGGCGATAGTAATTTTTTTTTTAATATAAAAAAAGTGTGTGTCAGCTCCGACGCACGACTGGAGTTTACTCTTTACGAACGATTATAAAATATATTAGTAAAGATTAGTGAATAAGGATCAATGAACTCGTTTTTTATATTACCGTAAAGTGGAGCTATTCGAGACCCAAGGAAACCCACTTTACAGTACTGAAATCATGCATGTTACATTTATTTATATGAATAAAGACTTAGCGCGTAGACGTTATCGATATCGATAAATGTTGACCAGTGCCTTTACATGACCGTACTCGCTAGCGACTGCGTAAACGATTTAGTATGCGGATTCTCAGTTCTATTGCGTAACCGCCAGAGGCGCTACCCTTTTGCCTATACAAATTTTTACGCAGTCGCTAGCGAGTACGGTTATGTAAACTGATGGTAAAGGCACAGAGACGTCCGCCTCGAGATCGCGACAACACAGACACTTGTAGCCTCTATTCGTCCCGGTACCGCCGCATATCGGGTAGGGTCAGTCCGACCCAGGTCGGGCCTAGCCGAGTTTCTTGCTGGACTCTTCTCAGTTCGGCTAGGTTTAGTGAACCAGCGACAAAAATCCTATTCCACTATCATCTCAGGGCCTGTACTCCGAACTTCGACTTCGTATCGTACCGTCCATTTCATTCTCGTGTAAATTCACTATATGAGTGAAAGGGACGGCACGATACGAACCTGGATTTCGAATTTCGGAGTAGCCCCTCAAATTTGGTTTAAGCCGCTGAACCAATCTCACTGGAGCGCAAACTCTTAGAGTATTCCAGTGTTTAAACCGCTCTCGTGGTCGTGTCGGAGATTTCCCCTGAATTTTCCTCAGCCCAATCTCCAACCGCGCTCTCCTATTGCTTTATTGTGCCCGGTCTAACAAAAAAAAGGACCAGGGTTATCGTGCATCTACACGGAGAAAGAAAAAATAAAAAAAAATATCGTAATAGGCGGCGTGCTGTCTTCCTTGTTATTTTCTATTTTTATAAATTCAATCACAAATAATCTCTCTTCTCATTCTCACTATCACCTCTATGCCGATGATCTTCAGATTTATTCGCAGGGTGATTTGCCATCTGTTATCAGCACTGTAAATAATGACCTGGTGCGTATCCGAAATTGGAGTCATAGTTTTGGTCTTAAGGTTAACCCCTCTAAAACCCAGGCTATCATAATGAGGGCTATCGTTTTTGTGCTTGTCGCCAGTTGACGCCACTGTCGAGTTATTAAGGTAATGAGAACGAAGTTTGCATTTAAATCATGTTTAAAACTTTAAAACCGTACCGTAAAATATTGAACATCCCGCATTGTAGCGCAATCCCGTTTTGTTCAGGAAAAAAGGAGGAAATAAGTTTCCGAAAGACAAAACTGTCTCAAAGCACTGACAATCATTGACCCGTAACTCATATTTGCCATAATCAAGCTCAGGTATTGCAAAATACTCACCATATTGTTCCAATTAGATATTAACCCGCGTATTGTAACCACAAAGAGTGACATTTGACATTTTGGAGACCTCATGCTACACTAGCGCCTCTAGCGGCAAATTCATACGCGATAGCGCCCATTGGGAGCTCAAAATTTGTCCCAAGAATCGATTTTAATAGTGTTTCACCGACTTATTTCGATAATGTCTTAATTTTTTCTTCACAAGTAAAAAAAATAGGCATTATTATGGATAGGACTTTATCTTGGGTATCTCAAGTGAACGAGGTCAGCAGGAAGATGTTTTCGGCAGTAGCTTCTCTGAGAAGGCTACGTAATTTCCTGCCTATTGCCAGACTTACGGCTTAGTATTTACATGTATCCCAATTAGACTCGGCGATCACTGATTAGGGGCCGCGCGGTCCGGCGTCCTAGGCACACACTTACGGACCCGGACGATGTAATCACAGCGTCCATCGAAAGATGGAATGCTGCGCTTACGGCGTCCAACTCTGACACGACGCGTACACTTAGGCATTCTCGCCGGCGGGGACGTCCACCGCGCGATCGCGACAACATTGACACATATAGTCCCTATTCGTCCCGGTAGAGTCAGTCCGACCCAGGTCGGGCCTAGCTGAGTTTCTTGCTGGACTCTTCTCAGCTAGGCTAGGTTTAGTGAACCAGCGACAAAACTCCCAGTTGCTCGATTCCACTCGCACCTCAGATTCGGTTGAAACCGCTCAACCAATCTCACTGGAGCGCAAACTCTTAGAGTATTCCAGTGTTCCGAACCACACGCGTGGTCTTGCCGAAGGTTTTCCCCAGGCTACTTTCCAACCGCGCACTCCTATCGCTTTATTGGGGCCGGCCTATAAAGCCACAGTCAGGTTAAAAAAAAAAGTGACGCCCGTACTGAAGTATCTAATATGATCGGTTTCCTCAAAAACCCAAGGCTCAACCGAAAGGTTAGGAAAAGGCAGCAGTGGTTTTTCTTACACAGAAGTTGACGACCTTTCAGTTGAACCTTGGGTTTTTGAGGAGACCGATCATATTAGATACCTCAGTACGGGCGTCACTTATGCTGCTGCCACTAATAAGGCCACTCAGGGGGGCTTGCAGCACTGCATTATCGTATAATCCTACCCCTCCTCTGTATCGAGGAATAAACGAAAATTCGGAGACTTATCATACTGGAAACCGGATATCTTACTTTTTTTGAAAAAAAAATTTTTTTTTGCTTTGCAGCATCGCCATTTAGAATCAATCTCATTAGATCCATTCAATAGATCCACTGTGTATCTAATGAGATTTTTTTTTACCGCTAGATACATTGCAATTCATAATGGATCTATTGGGATGTTTTCTTTCATTAGATACATTTTAGCCGGGGGCTGTGAGGAATGGATCTAGTGAGAGTTTATTTCTCATTAGATTGAAATCTAGAATGGATCTAGTGAGAAGTTAACAAAAAATTGTTATTATTTATCATTGTATTAATAAATTTTTTGTTTTTATTTTTTATTTTATTCCTAATTTAATTCTACTAAATTAATAAATAAAATAATAAATTAATGAGAAAGATTGTATGTGTAGACATTAATTCCTCAATCACACTAAACAGTCGATGTACATACAGTTTATATTAAAATATATGCAAACCTACCCAAATACCTACACTTTTTTTATTAATATTTTTTCTCTAAAATTATTTAAACTCAATTTTATATTGCATAAAAGATAAAATGTAATGAAGTTTGATCACTTCGTACTCTCTACTTTGCTGTTTCATTTATGATTCTTACCTACAGTATAACTGTACACTGTAAAAAAAGGACCTCCCGTAGGTACTCGATCGAGAAAATTATAAAATCACAGATTTCACCTACTGAAATTAAGGCGTTTCCATTTATTTGGAATTTAGGAAGAATATATTGAACAATCGAGTAGAATAGATATTGTGAGAAATACTTCTTCACAGATCCTTTATTAATAATAGGAATGGATCTAATGAGAAATAAATTGTCACTAGATCTATAATGTATCTCGGGAAACAGATCTAGTGGGAATAAATGCTTGCTAGATCCACAGTCTTCAGAAATAATAGATCTAATGAGAAATAACTCTCACTAGATCTTTAATGTATCTCGGGAAATAGATCTAGTGGGAATAAATGCTTACTAGATCCACAGTCTTCAGAAGTAATAGATCTAATGAGAAATAACTCTCACTAGATCTATAATGTATCTCGGGAAGTAGATCTAGTGGGAATAAATGCTTACTAGATCCACAGTCTTCAGAAATAATAGATCTAATGACAAATAACTCTCACTAGATCCCTGATAAATTGTAATCCAATAGATCCAATGAGAAAAACACTGTCACTAGATCCATCATGTATGTCACAAAAAAGATCTAGTGAGAATAAACTCTTACTAGATCCTGTAATGAGAAACTAGATCCTAGATCTACAATTCTATAATAAGATTTATAGAAAATCTCTAGCACATAGGGACAGCATAGGAATTACAAGCTTTATATGAATTTGGTCGAATGCTTCATAATTTCAATTAATTATAATAAGTTTTTTCCGTATTTATTTGATCGGCTCACAAGGAAACGAGCCCGAGCGACGGACACAAATAGATGTCCTTGCCTTTTGATTACTTCTGTTTAAATAATATACAATAAAGAATAATACACTTCTTTTTAATCCTAGCTAGTATAATGGCCGGATTTAGAGTACCTAATTAATCAACGACTTTTATATTCAATATTAGAAATCCTTGGATTTCAAATATTGAATATAAAAGTCGATTAGAGTAGACCTACTGTAAATAGGATATATATTTTTTTCTTAACTGCAAGTAACATTATGTCTACTAAAAGTAGCATTCAAATAACCGTGGGATATTTTCTACTAAAATAATAATCCAGTCAAGGGCTATACATATTATTAAGTTATTTTCCTCTTTTCGCTTCTTAAAAAAATGTTAACTTCTGTATGCGCTCCTTAATCAATATTAACTTATTTATTCAACGGGTGTCAACCGAGCCGTATACTAAGAACCGATCATTTTTATGTTATATAACTTGTATATTACATGAAAATTATACCATATTATGGTTATAATAAATATTTGAAAATTACATATACAAAACGTTTAGTATATAAAATAAGTGACTAAATAGTTTGCAATAATATAAAGTGTATTATACTGAATGCAAATATATAATTTATTTTTATACCCCACATTTTTTACACACCCATGGGTTCAAACTTCGGCTGGGATTATTCCCAAAAAAAACTTATGTACGACCCTCTCGGTTTTAAAATTAACTTATGTACGAAATATCATCTGATATTTATCAGTAAAATTGTCATTAAATATTTAATGGATCTGGGAAAATAGATCTATTGGAAATAAAAATCTCGTAAGATCCATTGTCTTTGATCTAATGATAATAAATTCTCATAAGATCCACGCTTGGTCAGTAAATGTATCTAGAGAGGATAAATTTCTCATCTGATCTATTTTATATAATCTAATGAGAAATAAACTCTCACTAGATCCATTCCTCACAGCTCCCGGCTAAAATGTATCTAATGAAAGAAAACATCCCAATAGATCCATTATGAATTGCAATGTATCTAGCGGTAAAAAAAAATCTCATTAGATACACAGTGGATCTACTGAATGGATCTAATGAGATAGATCCGCCATTTAGCGTTCCCCCGTGAATGACGTGTCTTACTATATATATGTTATCTGGGAGTCTTATCGAACTAGGTTCAGTGTCGTCGGCTCTTAAAACTATATGGCATGATACCTTTGGGTATGGTCTTCAAAACTCACAACTCGGTGGCCGCTTACCATCAGATGGACCGTACGCTTATTTGCCACCGGCGTTGTATAAAAAAAAACCCGTTGAATGGAAAAAAATAGTAATTTGACATTTTTTTGTTGTGAAATATTGCGTTTAAGCACATAGTTGCCATTCAAATTCTTTTTTATTGAAACATGACAATTCTATTGGTAACTTTCAATTTAAATTTACACTATAAAAAAACCGGTAAGTGCGAGTCCGACTCTCGTTGCGCAGGGTTCCATACACAAGTATGTAGTGGTCCAAATCTCAACAACATGATGTACAAATTGAATGCTATGGGTACAGCGCAACTATCGGCGAATTTTGTTACAAATTTGAGCGACTGAATAACTTAGTATGTATGGCGGTTTTTCAAGGATAATTTAATTTTTTATCACGTGAACCGATTTCATTTTTAGGGTTCCGTACCAAAATGGTAAAAAAAGAACCCTTATGGTTTCACTCTGTCTGTCTGTCTGTCACATCGCTAAATATCTGCAGAACTACTTATGCTATAGATTTGAAATTTGGAATAGTTATAAAGAAGGCTTACCTACATGTACATAGAACAGACTTTTGATTGACGGTGGTTCAAAATTTGAAAGTCTAGTTAATATGTCGAGTGGGGTGTCATATGAAAGGGCTTGGGTTGCACATTCTGAAACAATTTATTTTTTTTACTTTGAGTCATTTTTGTTTATGAAGGAAAATGTAAA
Organism: Epiblema foenella; assembly: GCA_963556455.1. Taxonomy (NCBI): domain Eukaryota; kingdom Metazoa; phylum Arthropoda; class Insecta; order Lepidoptera; family Tortricidae; genus Epiblema; species Epiblema foenella. The sequence goes on from OY747102.1 coordinate 17,560,301, forward strand.
AAAATACCGTTCCCCCCTTATCTCCGAAGTTTACCAAGGAAATAATATAAAATTATCACATAACATTATATTATCAATGTATATTTTACAGGAAAAATATAACTGTAGCTCTATCTAGTTTTTCTTTTTTTTTATCGTCAAAAAACATGTATGTACTAAGCTGGTAATTTAATCACCTTTGCATGTACTTTTGTTTTATAAATTCCTAAGAGTTTATACTGAAAGTACCTTCTTTCAAATAAAGAAAAAAAATTAAATCGGTTTACGTGATAAAGAATTATATCCTTGAAAAACTACCATTCATACAAAGTTATAACAAAAGTCGCTGATAGGTGGCGCTGTACCCATGGCGTTCAATTTCCACACCATGTTGTTGAGATTTTCCTGATTTAATAGGGTTGGAACCGGTACACATCTGTATACAGAACCCTCGGTGCGCGAGTCCGACTTGCACTTGACTGGTTTTCTTTTTTCCTACAACCCTAAATACAACATCTTTTATTTTGATCAATTGGTCCAATCATTGTTTTATTTTTAATTCGATAATATTTAAAATTTTAATAAATCATTTAATGTAATATATTCTATTTATTATGTTTTGTAAATACTAACATTAGTTTTGTAAGATTTCTGAATTTGTATTTACTAACACTTTATGGGCAATGCCTGAAATAAATGAATAATTATTATTGTTATAATTATTTACTTTATTGTGATAATTTGATGGTTTTTCTATCTAAGATATAACCACACTATGGTATACATTTTTGCGTGTCATATACCCAATTAGAGAAACACAAAAGACGAAAATGAGAGGCAAAGTACACGCATCCGTGACGTCATGACTGCGTGGCCTCGTACTGCCGTTGTATGAAAATAAGGGAAATTTCCCGTTTTTGTCGTGATATATTGCATTTATATACATCATTGCCACACAATTTCGTTTTCATTTAAACAATTTACATTTGGCCAATAAAGAAAAAAAATATTTTAATCAATTTGTCTAATTTACTATTGCGATAATTTGATGGTTTTGTATCCATATAGCCATACTATGTTTATAAATTGTATTATGAGTCATCATCCCTATCAAAGAGAATATAACCACTACGTTCTAATCCCTATTGTAATAAAGGCACGCGGGGACTTGCCTGCTCGCTGAGTGGGACCCACAAAACAGTCGCACGCACAGTGCGACAAGGGGGCAACATCCCTGTGAGCGGCTATAAGGTAGTCGAGAGGTGAGTCTGCGGGACCCAGGTCCCGGTAATCCGTTCAGCAGGCCGCCGCGCGCCGGCGTTATGACATTTTACGCTTCCAACCTGGAGCATAGGTTCCGCTCTTGTGACTCCACTCTGGCCGGCCGGTTAAGGCACAGAGGCGAAGACCGGATAAACGGCCCCTCTGGAATAGAGGTTGGCGGTGTCTCCACTCACCGTCAGCTTGCCACAAACTGGCCCGCGGGTTTATTATTATTATAGCGTTTTGTTCCCATTCGTTTTTTTTTATTAAAAAATATACTTTAATAAATAAAGCTATATATTTATACTACCACTTATATAAAATATTCTACATTCATTTTTATTCTACTCAACTCATATCAAAGTTAGCAAAAGGTGAATTAAAAAGTGAATAAACATAAGCTATTATTTAATATAAAAAGCCGGACAAGTGCGAGTCAGACTCGTGCACGAAGGGTTCCGTATCATTATCTATAAAAACGGCAAAAAAAACAAGTTTGTATGTGACCCCCCTTAAATATTTATTTTATTCTGATTTTAGTATTTGTTGTTATAGTGGCAACGGAAATACATCATCTGTGAAAATTTCAACTGTCTACCTATCACGGTTCACGAGATACAGCCTGGTGACGGACGGACAGACAGATAAGCAGACAGACAGACGGACGGGCGGACGTACGGACGGACAGTGTAGTCCTAGTAATAGGGTCTCGTTTTACCCCTTGGGTGCGGAACCCCATAAATACTCACCTGACACAGCAGGCTGCTCTTGTAGGATTTGTTTTTCTGACAAACTTGTGGTTGTTCTGATGCTGAGCCTGGTATTACATATAATAAATACTTACAAAAATAGGGTTTACTTAAAAAACATTTCATGTCATTTCTGAGCTGATTAATTCAATTTAAGGATAGGTTTTTAAATAATTCATTACAAAACGAAATTAATAAAAAAAATGGACCAATAAATATCTAATAGTACTTTTTTAAATTACCTGACATGGTAGGCTGCTCTGGAAGTTGGATATCTTGTACAACTGAAAAAAGAAGAAAGATAGAAAAAAAAACACAAATTGTGGTTGATCCAGATAAACCTGAATAAAAGTTAATCATTATGTTAATTCATTGAATAATCTTCCAGAATTATTCTTATCTGATAATTTAAATTCCACCAATAAAATTAATATACCTAACAATTACAAGTTAAATATTAATGTTGCATTCTAACTAATTTGGTCTCTTAACTAGTGACAACAATAAAAAAATAATAGAAAATTACCAGTTAGATCTGATGGCCTGGATTTTGAATAGCTGTGGTCTTCATGCTTGTGACACCAACTAAAGCAATGATCAAAACTTCACATTAGCTGAAAGAAATAATGTTCATTAATAAAACAGTACTTGCCTACAGCTTTTTATTCCATATGATACAGATGAACTTATTCTATATGACACAGAAGGTTACTGGGACTCAATTTCAATTAACTGAAAGCTATTCATTTATTTTATACTTGTGATCGATAACGAGAGAGTGGACTGTAGCCGAGAACGGGTATTGTGTGAGGGTGAGAGATAAACAAGAATATTGGCGGTAATAAAGAAAAGCTAAATCTTATAGTTAAGAGATGAATAGTGGTTTGTCGGTCTAACCTGGGCTATTGGAGCTGTGGCCTACAGAATCTTCGGCGTAGGCAGCACGACACCTGTGGTTGGAGTCTCCAGCTCACCTGACCAAGCTTACCAGCAACTCTTACCTCGAGCGTCAGCTACTTAGCCTCGGATATACGTCCAGATGTCCTCGGCAGCCTCGAAACACACTATGCCACTGAACTGAAGCTATTTTTATGGGTAGAAGAAACTAGTGGTGACCTTAAATTAACTAATGCGAGAGCGACAAAAAAGGTTGTTAACAGTTCGAGATTTTCAAACTAACAGACCGATTAACGGTAAGAGGTGGGGAGAATAGTGACCAGTACCATTAGTAGCAAAATCTACAAAAGTATAGTGTTGCTACATCAATATTAAAATTTGCCTGAAATTACGTGCGACGAAAATGAACATTCCGCCCACCAAAATACACTAGTATTTTACCTAAGATAAAAAACAAAAAAAAACATTAAGAAGGACGGCACAATTACGATAAAGGAGAGCAATTATACGGGCAGGGGGCATAACTTGACCACAGGCCGTTTGTACACTCCAGTGGCAGTACGCACTGTAACAACGCGACACACTCCATCAGACCCAGGGTGTGTGTCAACAATGCGACCTAGAGGCCACTTCATGGGACCTGTCTGCTCGTTGAGGATAAGCACGAGCGCACCTTTCGTCACGTTAGGTTGCTTATCATGCCACTTCATGCGCTGCTGGAGGTTGTGCATGTACTCCTTGGACCACTTGGTCCAAAAGTCCTGATGCATTTTCTGCAGGAGTCTCCAACGCTGGACAACACTGACCTTACTGTCGGCCAAGTTTTCATCTGGCACAACCGACAAAGGCTCCATGGTCAGGAAATGACCGGGAGTCAAGACGGACAAATCGTTAGGATCAGCGCTGAGAGGGGTTAGTGGTCTTGAGTTAAGAAGGGCTTCGACTTGCGTCAGGACTGTGGAGAACTCTTCATATGTTAACCGTTGGGATCCAATGACCCGTGATAGATGAGTCTTCACAGCCTTGATCCCAGCCTCAGCCAGACCGGAGAAATGTGGACTGCCGGGGGGGTTAAATTCAAATTTTATTTGATTGTGCTGCTCAGAAGCGTCCTTTAGAAGACGCTGTAAAATGTTGCTAGCACCCACAAAGTTTTTGCCTTGGTCCGAGACTAGGCGGCTACAGCGACCACGACGTGCCACGAAGCGACGGAGGGCGGCTAAGAACGCTTCCGAAGACAATTCTGTCACAAGCTCGGTATGGATGGCTTTGGTCGAGGTACAAACAAAGACACAGATATACCCTTTGTAGGTTTTGTTACCTCGGCCGCGCCCGAGAGATATGTCGAAAGGACCGCCGAAGTCGACGGCAGTACTCGAAAATGATTTTAATTGGCTTATCCGATACGATGGCAGATCACCCATAAGCGGCGCAGGAGCACCCAGTGGCCGAGCACGAAAACATTTCACGCATTTGGACGTAACTGAATGGATAGCCCGCTTGGGAGACAATATCCAAAAGTGTTGTGACAGCAAGTTATGCAGTGTTTGCACGCCGGGATGCATGAACCGACGATGATATTCCTCAATTAGAAGAAAGGTGAGACGATCATCACGAGGCAAAAGCAGGGGATGCTTCACATCGAACTCGAGAGAAGCTCGTGATAGGCGTCCGCCCACCCTCAAATGACCCGCGTCATCGACGAATGGAGCCAATTTTCTCAATGCTTTGGGAATAGTGTTCGACAGGCTGTTTTTAATTTTCTCAATCTCTTGAGAAAAGTGGCGCTCTTGAACGAAGCGAACGAGGAACATGAGCGCTTGTTTTATTTCGAGAGGGGTCAAGGGACCGGTGCGCAACCTACTAGGCGTATGTCGATTTCTGACGTTGTGCATGAAGCGGAAACAATATGCTAGAACTCGTTGAAGAGTCATTAAAGACGAAAACTTATCTAGCAACTTCACGATCGTTGGTTCTTGGATTGACGTCGCAAGAACGGTCACTCTGTGCTCCTGCTGCAAGATATCCGCGTCAACTGACAACGCTGATCTTGGCCAATTAGTTCTGTCTAGACCAAGCCAAGATGGACCTTCCCACCAACACATCTGATTGATCAGGTCATCTGGCAGGAGACCTCGAGACCCGCAGTCGGCAGGATTGTCGGCAGTCCTCACATGTCGCCAGCAGTCGGGGGGAATGGTATCCTGAATGTGGCTCACGCGGTTCGCCACAAAGGTCTTCCACCTGGAAGGGCAAGACTTGATCCACGTCAGGGCGACGCTTGAATCGGACCACGCGAAAATTTGGTCAATCAAATGGAAAGGTCTTAAGGCATCTATGACTGTCGCCACTAAGTCGGCCAGCAAAACCGCCGCTAACAATTCTAAGCGCGGTATCGAAAGCTTGCGAAGAGGTGCCACCTTTGACTTAGCACACACCAATTGTACATGCCAAGGTCCATCCTTCCCTATGGTCCTACAATATACCACAGCACACACCCCACGTTCTGACGCATCGCAGAACCCGTGCAGCTCGAGCGTAGTAAACTCTCGGATCATACGACGAGGGACCAACACCGAGCTCAGCCAAGGTAATTGCTGCTTGAATGCTTGCCATTCAGCCGCAATATGCTCTGGTGCGTTGTCATCCCACGCAACACCTGAAACCCAGAGCAGCTGCATCAAGTATTTTGCGAAGAACGTGATAGGCGAGAGAAGGCCCAACGGATCGAAGATTCGAGCAATCTCAGAGAGAATGGTTCGCTTAGTACACCGACGATCCTCGACTGCCACTTTAAAAGTAAAGAAGTCTGTCCGAGGCAACCACGAAAGACCAAGAATCTTTAGAGAGACATCACCAATAGAGTTGAACTCTCGAAAATCCTCCGAATACAGGTCTACGGACGGGATGTCATCGAAAAAATCCTGGCAGTTCGACGTCCACTTCCGTAGATGGAAGCCACCCGACGATAGTATTGTTGAGAGCTCCGAGCGGAGACTACGTGCTTGTTCGACAGACGAAGCACCAGATACGACATCGTCGACATAAATGTCACGATCCAAAACGGCTGATCCTGAGGGGTGCTCGGCTGCAGATTCCTTTGCCAGCTGGGCAATCGAGCGAAGAGCCTGGTAGGGAGCTGAGGACACACCATACGTGACAGTAAGCAACCGGTAGTCCCTGATAGGTTCATTGACAGAGGGCCGCCACAGGATACGCTGATATTCTGCATCTTCAGGAGTCACTAAAATTTGCCGGTACATTTGCTTCACATCCGCTGTAAAAACGACCTTGTGCCAACGAAAACGAATGAGCAGATGGAAAATGCTATTCTGTAGCTTCTGTCCCGGCAGCAGAGTGTCGTTCAGCGAGGTGCCTCGGCCATCTTTGGCACTAGCATCGAAGACGACCCGCAAGGGTGTGCTAACTGACGACGGCCTCAAGATTCCGTGGTGGGGGATGTAAAAAAAGTGTCCAACGTCAACCTTTGGAGGATCACATCTTTCAAGATGACGACACTTTTCGTAGTCCTCCATGAAGGCTATGTAGTTTTTCGAAAAGTCAGAATTACTCTGTAATTTTCTCTCTAAGGAGGAAAACCTCTTAAGAGCGATGGCTCTAGAGCCCGAAAAAGTAGGTTTATCGGAAGGATCAGCGAAGGGTAGAGGCACGATATATCTACCTTCCTCTGTGCGACGAAAGTTAGCGACAAAATATTTTTCGCACAATTGATCCTCCTTCGACAATATGACGGTATTCGGAGCACTGACATTTTCCAGTTCCCAGAATCTCTTAATTGAGTCATCCAACGAAAAAGAATTCGCAACTACATGGCAGCTGTTACGACGAAAACGAGAGCGACAAGTGTCCGTGGCGCAACCACCCATCAGAATCCAACCGAAAATAGTGTTGACGGCAGTTGGTTGGCCGGGGTGACCATGGATCAACCCTGGACGCAAAGAAGACGCGAAAACATCGACACTCACAAGCATGTCGACAGGTCCTGGAATATGCAGACACGGGTCAGCTAAATCCAGGTCCTTGATATGTTGCCACGACGAAATATCAATGGGTTCGGCTGGCATATCCGAACATATTGTAGGCAGAATGTAAGCCTCAAACGAAAAGGTGTTCTTCGATTCACCACTACTCGGTGAAACGACACATGATACGGTGCCAGCTGGTTCAGCGACTGCCAGGCCTATCCCATTAACTGCATGCCTCCCCTGCTTGACGCTAAGACCAAGTTTCTTAGCACACCGTTCTGTCACAAAGCTGCACCCAGCCGCACAGTCCAACAAAACCCTTACTGGAACAAGATTATTCCGGACATCCCTGACTAGAACCCTAGCTGTTGAAAACAATGTTGAGGAAACAATGTTACTTGCTACCATAACCGAAGGACTTGAGACGTCTTCCGAAATTTTAAGTTTCACTTTGTCTGCTACTGGAGCTGCAGGAACATTTAAATTATTAAAATGCAGCAATGTATTGTGTGAAAACTTGCACTGCTCACACCGCTGCTTAGACTTGCAAGACTTCACTGAATGTGACCCCGACAGACACAAAATGCACAACTTATTTTCCTTCACACATCTGAAGCGGGTGCTCGGGTCAAATTTCAGAAAAGTCGGACAAGACGCAAGAGCATGTGCTTCTCTGCATAATACACATGGTGGGATAGACACTACAAAGGCTGCCTTAGGCTTGTTGGTAACCTTACTAGTGCTTGGCTGAGAAGTCCCGACACTCGACACACTAAAACCAGCTGCATCTAAGGCCCGATAGCGTTTTTCAATAAAAGTTTGCAACTGATTGAAATCTGGAACATCATCCGAATTATGTTCCAGTTCAAACTGCTCCTTAGTGTTCCTATCTAATTTAGACCACAGCAATTGAAATAACATAAAATTCTTGTCAGGTAAATTAAAACTTTTTAATATGGCAAGATTCTCCTTAAAGGTTCTATTAACCCGTTCAAGATCACTTGCCCGAGAAGATTTGACCGACTCACAACAAACAAGTTTCTCATAGTAAGTGGTAGCGATAAGTCTTGTTTTATTATACTGCTTGTATAGCGCTTCATATGCAACCTTGTAGTTTTCATTGGTCACTGGATAGTTCTTAATTACATTATAAGCCTCACCTTGGACACTCGAAAGCAAATAATGCAATTTTTCTACTGGCGCTAAGTCTGTACGCTTATGTACCAATGAATTAAAAAGCTGTATAAAGGTTATCCAATTTTCAATTTTCGAATCAAATGCAGGTATATTAATTTTAGGCAATTTAGGTAACGCCGGTTGTAATTGTTGCACAGCACTTACCTTTGGTTTGGTAACAGAATTCATGCGAGACTTCACTTCACGCAGCTTCGAGTCAAACATTGACGTGTGGCTAAAGATCTCTCTGTGGTCAGATCGAGGAGCACCAGCGATAATTTTAACCTGCGCTTCGTGAAAGCTTTGTGCAATTGCAGAAATTTCTGTATCGTCCACGAAGACTAAAGCACTATCCGATAACATAAAAATATTCTCTAGGCGCATAATCGCGTAGTCCCGTGCGATTAACAAAGGGTCCGCGCACTCAAACTGTGCATTCGATTCGTCACCTAGGCCCATTTTAATAAAATTTCGATAAATAAACGACAAACTAACCAATGTTCCAGACTAAAATCACAATCACAAACTAAAGAACGCCGGTAGTCAACAAATAATCTGTCACTAGTATTATTTTATTGATGTCAACAAGTGACAGCTAACGTCAACAAGTGACAGCTGACGCAACTTCAATGTTGCCAGTAACGTTAAATGAATGAACGAAATAATTTAAGGCGACCACTAGACGCAGTCAATATTTTTGTTTACCCTCAATAATTTTACAAGTTACCCTCAATTATTTTATAAGTTTAAACGACAACAAAGAAACGAACTTCCAATAAGTGACTAAACGACAAACCAAAGGTCACTTATCAAAATATCCGGCTCGAAGGACCAAAAATGATCGATAACGAGAGAGTGGACTGTAGCCGAGAACGGGTATTGTGTGAGGGTGAGAGATAAACAAGAATATTGGCGGTAATAAAGAAAAGCTAAATCTTATAGTTAAGAGATGAATAGTGGTTTGTCGGTCTAACCTGGGCTATTGGAGCTGTGGCCTACAGAATCTTCGGCGTAGGCAGCACGACACCTGTGGTTGGAGTCTCCAGCTCACCTGACCAAGCTTACCAGCAACTCTTACCTCGAGCGTCAGCTACTTAGCCTCGGATATACGTCCAGATGTCCTCGGCAGCCTCGAAACACACTATGCCACTGAACTGAAGCTATTTTTATGGGTAGAAGAAACTAGTGGTGACCTTAAATTAACTAATGCGAGAGCGACAAAAAAGGTTGTTAACAGTTCGAGATTTTCAAACTAACAGACCGATTAACGGTAAGAGGTGGGGAGAATAGTGACCAGTACCATTAGTAGCAAAATCTACAAAAGTATAGTGTTGCTACATCAATATTAAAATTTGCCTGAAATTACGTGCGACGAAAATGAACAACTTGAATAAACAGAACATATGTGTTTAATGAAATGAACCCAACTATAATGTTCAAGTAAAGTAATAGAAAAACATTACAAAACTACAAGCCCTATAGCTTAGTGTGTGTATAGGGTCGGTAGGTGGGTTTACAGCCTGTTAATTTGATCCGCCAGTTTGCGGCCACTTGGAAGAGTTGATGAACTGAATGGATATTTTACTGCTTTTTTAATATATTCCCATTCAATAGCTACTAATTAAAACGCATACGATTCACTATGTCCTTAGAGCATGTAAAAATGTAAATATCTTTAATTGAAAAAACTTCGTTCTTCAGAAGGCTGCAAACTGACACAGGACGCCTAACTGGCCTAGCGACCCTACATTATGATAGGATAAACAACTGACGAATTGTGGTTTATGTAAATATATCTAAACTCATGCCTGTATATGCCCAAAAGGGGTAATATATTTAGTAATTGTAGGTTTAATGATGGAGAAAATTGTGATGTTGCAGTGATAGGTTGCTAGTCCATCGGCCACAACACACTACAACCCGGTTCCTATAGTCAACTCTTACGACACCCACAGGAAGAAAGGGAGAAGTGCTATTCTAACCTGACACCACACAAGAAAATAGGAAACTATACAAATACATAACAAATGAATCCCGTCAGTTCATTCAGCACAAAAATGGTTACATAAGTGTTTAGTTAGTCTAGTTATGAGTTACGAACTTATTAATTAAATTGGTTTCCAATGTGACTCTTGGCACGCCGCTTTTAATCTCTTCAAAGAGCAAAGTGCGGTAACTGTCGAGACGCTGATACAAACATCTTGCGTACCTAGTTTGCGGATACTTATATTACGAGGCCGATCACTATTTATGCACTGCAACCGTTTGAGGAGGCCGTCTCCGGAGCCGGTATCTAACTGGTGCATTTAAACGTCGTGTCGTTTACTTGCACAGTTATCGACATAACATTCATTGTAGTACATTTTTGCTATATAAGCTCAGATTGAATATCAATAATACCGTAATCACTACTTTAGTATAAAATTGAAGGTAAATGATTATGTTCAGTGGTAGTTTTTGACCATAATATCATAGGATGGAGTCTGCTGGCGGCCTCAACCACAATGCCCATTTGCCAAAGTCAAATCATATGTCAAGTAATTCAAAACCTGGCGGCATGAACTTGCAATAACAAGAAAAACGATATTCATGAATAAACGTCAAAATGCTGTCAGAACATCACTAATCATTTAGACAGTTCTCTAAAAAAAAAATGTTATGTCTCTTCCGAGTGGCTTCCTATTATCGGCCTGTGTATTACTGGGTCGAGCGTTATCAATCCGAGCCGTCGGACGGACGGATGAAGTTTGCTCGGTATGTAGGCGAATTCCTGGGCTGTACATTATCGCCCCGGACCAAGTTGGATCAGGCCGATAATACTCGGTCAAATAATACACAGCCCAGTAATTCGCTTACATTTTGATTCCTATTATCGGCCTGTACATTATCATGTCTGAGTATTATCATGTCTGTACATTATACGGACCCCCCATGGAACGGTGCATCAAAAGTAGACAAATTAATTTGCTTAGAGTATAAATATTTCTAAAGAGATCATATACGCAGGCCACCAAGAGTGACGGAAAAGGTCTTATGCAGATAAATTGAGAATTAGTTTAAAACTTTAAAATGGCTGCCGGTTTACCATAAATTACTTCCTTAACTTGGGCGGGTAATAGCTTGTGTGACGTATTTGGGTACAACTGTCACATAAAATAAGTTGTGCTCGACAAAAAAAGTGAAACTGTGACAGGGACAACAAATGATATGTAAGTCTCTGTCGGTCTTATACAAAAATGTATATGACTGTCTCGCTCGGTTGTGGTATTATTATTTGCGTGTCGCGTCTGGTAAGTTTGTGTTAATGTGCTTTTTATTTCGCAATTTCAAACCGGGTACACAATAAAGCTTAGTCCACATTTGTATGAGTTCGCGTATCGAGATCAGGCGTATCGTATCAAGCCCGCGTATTCTAAGTGTGGACGCTCAATTTGGGCATAACGTACCATTAACGTGTAAAATAACACGTACACTAGTGTCCGACCGAAGTTTCGGTTTCGGCTGGTTTCATCCTAAAAATCATGTTTCGGCCGAAGGTTCGGTTTCGGCCAAAAAACTGCCGAACCTTTCGGCCGAGCCGAAACTTTTACAACAATGTACTTTCGGATCGTGTTCGTCTAATTTCTAGTGCCTTTGGATAACTTGGTCCGAATCCGCCAGGAGAATACATTTTATTTTAGTTATTTTACATCTTGCTACGTACTACAATTGTTTTATTTTATACCACACTACATGAACTATCCTGTGTTACATTTAGGGATTGCAATCTGAGGGGCTACCGCGAACTGAAAACGAACGAAGTTCGATTCGAATATCTTCCTCTCTGCCGCACGAATAAGCAAGTGCGACAGAGAGGGAGATATTCGAACTTCGTTCGTTTTCAGTTCGCGGTAGCCCCTCTGGTCCGTAAGATAGGTACAGTAATCCGGCTGGATCCAGTATGTCGATAGGGACCAGATCCGGCAATATTCCGATATAGATAGATAGCTCCAGTAGGGATGAAAAAAGCGCTAAAACACATTACGAAAATTCATTTGCTGTTTAAAAAAATGTAAATAAACGTTCCCGCGTAGTTTCAGAATTCGTGCGCTGACGAGCGATCGTTACAACGTGGCATGGTTGATATATAAATATCGTTTAATTCACAAAAGGCAGCAATAGTAAACCGCCAATCACAACCTTCAATTCTTCGTCAGGTGGGAACTAATGCAAATCAATAAGACGCTTCAATCAAACATTCAAAAAATATATATTAACCTTAAACACTAATTATGTCTACCTAGTTAAATGGTCCATATCTTGGATCGCGGCTAGCTCAAATGTCTCCATGACACCTGCAGTCACCACGATAGCCAGCGAAATCTGCTGCACTATATACATCTATCTTTCAGTCGCCGACCTAAATCCATAACAAAGTCCTTGGCTTCCAAACCCCAGGATCCTGCAGTCTACCACAACAGGGACACATTCGTACTTTGGTTCCAAGGCAGGGAACTTGTCATATTTGTACTTCAGCTTATCAGCATACTCCAGTGAGTCATATCACCAGATCTGTTAGGCTAAGGTAAGGTCAGTCCTGGCCTAACAAATCTGGTGATATGACTCGAATGGGACCGGAAAAATCCTTTTATGCCACCAAAGTTGACATTGTTTAACAGAAGCAATCGTTCAACTCCAATTTGGCTGAACCGGCTCGATCCACCAGGATATAGTGAAATCCAGCCGGATTGAGAATAATACCGGATTGCAATCCCTAGTTACATTGTTTATATGTCTAGAGAAAATGGCCCACTGACACTTTATTTGACGATTTTCACACGTTTATGAAAGTTTCGGTTTCGGTTTCGGCAAAAAAACGTGTTTCGGTCGGACACTAACGTACACACTTGTATCGTGACCTTGATGATCGGGCATAAACCTACTCAGTTGGATCGCTGCGTACCCCGTATCAAACACGTCCATATTTACCGATACGCGGTGGATCAGATACGGTGCGTTGCAAGACCGCGTATCTTTTCGCGTCCACACTGACGATCATGCTACGCGTCGGTGCTACGCGACGGAGATACGATACGGTAAAAAGATATGTGTCGACTATGCTTAAGGAAACGATGTGTCTTCGTCTACACTCCTACGGTCCTGCGTGGCGGACTACAGAACGTACCTTTTGCTTGTCCCACATTGTTCACCTTGGCGCGTAAACGTATTATCCGGTCGGATATCGGTATGTATAGAAAAGGGATGGAAAAAATGCTCATGCTCGTTCATATAGTACATGATAGCGTCAGTCACATTCCCATACATTTTTATCGATCTCGGAGCCAACGCATATCTTATCCGATAGTGTCAACGCGGCTTTAACTACCCGACCGGCGATCGTAAGCATTGTACAACGTACTCTGCGGGACTACTCCGAACTTCGTATCGTGCCGTCCCTCTTAATAACACGAGAGTGAAAGGGACGGCACAATACGAAGTTCGGCGTACAGAGGGACTACTCTGAACTTCGAAATTCGTATTGTGCCGTCCCTCTCACTCATACAGTGAATAACACGAGAGGGAAAGGGACGGCGCGATACGAAGTTCGGAGTACAGAGGGGCTTCTCCGAACTTCGTATCGTGCCGTCCCTCTCACTCATATAGTGAATAACACGAAAGTGAAAAAGTCAGCACGATACGAAGTTTTAAGTAGTACATTTTTCTTAGTGTCCGATCGAAGTTTCGGTTTCTGTTTCGGCTGGTTTTGGCCTAAAAGTCATGTTTCGGCTGAACCGGCTCGATCCAACAGAATATAGTGAAATCCAGCCGGAGTGAGAATCATACCGGATTGCAATACCTAGTTACATTGTTTATATGTCAAAAAAAATGGCTCGCTGACATTTTATTTGACGATTCTCACACGTCTATAAAAGTTTCGGTTTCGGTTTCGGCCGAAACTAGAGCCAAAGCCAAACTTTCGGTTTTGGCAAAAAAACGTGTTTCGGTTGGACATGGGTTGTACACTAATTTTTCTGCATACGGCTGTCATTTCATTGTCAATGTCATATTCTTTTGTATCTATCAAAGAGTATAGGTAATACTTGAAATCAACTTGAAATTCAATATTTTGTAGTGCAGTGAGATTAGAATTATCAAAAAAATATTTATAAGTTTAAGTTTATACTGCAACAGAGGAATATGATATAATTGATTTGTACAGCTAACATTTTCATTATTGAACAGAATTTATTCCATATATGCTAAGTTTATTGATATTCGGGAGTTGGTAATTCCGAAGATTATCAGCGTTTTTCAGTAATATGGAAAACACAATTAGCGTCTAGTAAGTGGGCATTAATCAATATCTCAAGTGCAAGTGGGCATAACATATTTATTATATGGGTATAAAGCCGTTGTCTCCCCGTGCCGGAGATCTGGGAGAGGACGGGAACTTCTTATAGAAAAAAAATCATACTTACCTGTCTTAAGACTTGCATGTTATGCGTTGGGCTAAATCCTTAGTTTTATTACAAATTAAGTTTTTATTTTCCTTTCAGATCTCATCAGCATAATGATGAATTTACTTGATTTACCTGAAGAAATCAACATTTTAATTATAAAACTACTGGACATTCAAACCCAGCAGAATGTTTATAATACATGCACATATTTTAAAAACTTAATAAGCACATATAGTGTGGTAACCACTTGTAAATTTTGTATGAATGTTTTGGCCACTGCAAACTCACTGAAGCTGGACTTCTTTAAGGACATTGCAGGACATTTAAGAGAACTCAATTTATCAACTGTTAATGATTTAAATAGATCATCACTGTTACCTGCTGTTAAGAAGTTGAAGAAACTGATTGTTTTAGATGTTACTTATACTAAGATAAATATCATAGATTTACTTGATGTATTCCAGGCGTGCCCTACTATAAAAGATGTCTCTGTCAACTTTGTATTTGATAAATCTGTACAGGTAAAAATTCCAAAAAATGTCATAGAAAAATGCCAAAACATGTTTGAACATTTTGAGAGAGTTAATTTTGTAGGGACTTTGATAAATCTGTTTTATTCAAAACTGCCCTTAAGCATGTTACATAGAGCAAAATTAACAGAGTTACAATTCACTATTACAGACTGTGCATTCTTGGGATCCACCTATGATAATGAAGCAGATATTGATGAAATGGTTCAATTCAGGCTACTGAAAGTATTTCTGCTAAATTGGCATAAAGAAAGTCAATACTATGGGCGCCTGAATGAGTCTGTTCTTCTTTCTATGATAGATTTTAGTAAATATGAGCTTATCATTGTAAGTCGATGTACCATGGATATGATGCAAGTAATGGTGACCCCCAGGTTCAAAGGCTTCTTTGAAAAACATTTTGGTGTGACAGCAGAAATACTCACAACATGGACACGAGAAGAGCTTGGAGGCAATGTTGCCTTCATGATCTGGAATAATGAATCAACTGTGTTCGATAATTCTTTTTTCAGTCATTTAGCAAACCAGTTAATCCAGTTTTTTCCATATCATTTGTCATCAGTTTGTAGGGCAACTCAAGTACCAGCTAAGAATGATTGGTTTTACACTAAACCAAATCAACATGACTTTGGAAGGTTGGAGAGAAAGATAGAGCCCGATTTTAAGAGAAGAAGGTTGGCTCCACAAGATGTCATTCTTAACTATGACAATGTTTGTAAAGACAAGAAAATGATTAAAATAAGTATTTTGTTTGATAATCCTATCAGATGCCCTGTGACACTGTCAAGTAGTAGCCACTACTTAAAGAAAATAACTCATTTAGTCTTGACTGGAAATGTACTATATAGTCCTGATTTTTTTAGGATACTATTTTTCAATTGTAATAATCTTGTTTCAATTAATTGTACCACATCACCAAATTGTTCCCATTCTTTAGGCCGATACATTTCCTTATGTAAATATATTAAACATTTGCGGCTGGTTGCTACCACAATTGATTTTAAATCAATGTTTATGTCGTTAAGTCAGTGCAGATACATGGAAAATGTCCATTTATACAATTTGACATCTAGTGGTGATATAACAGAACCAAAAGAAATGTTTGAAAGATGTTTTCGAATGTATAATTTATCCCTGTGTATGCCTCTGTCTGATACTTTGAAGGCAAAAAAATTGCAGATGCTCAATAAAGTTAAGTCTATGTATTCAAGAGATTACTTAACCATAGAATTGTGTACTACACCTGATACTAAAGCTTATGGCTATGACCCGTTCATTGATGTTTTCAATTTGAATCCAGTAAAAGTAATATAGTAAAATACAATATGGTTTATAATTCACGTTAACTGTACATCATTTATTACACTCATGGTCTAAGAAAACAAAGTCTGATAATCCGGATCGTGACACGACCATACGTCACTGTCGATGACACGCACACTTACGTCCGCATACACTTACGTCGATAGCCTGATGCAAGGCTGATGACGTAGGTCGTGTCACACACACTACTAACCGATGTACCGGATTGCCATACCTGGCGCAGTATATTATTGCATCATGATTAATTACCTACTGCTACAGGGGTGGGTTACATCGAAGACACTTCGAGGTTAAGCAAAGTTGGCCGATGTCAATTCTCTTATTAACTGACCGCTACCGTGCTTTGGAAGGCACGTTAAGCCGTAGATCCCGGCTGCTGTCTATGACAGCTGTCGTTAAGCCAAATTAACAGTGCTCACTCACTTGACAAGTCTAAATCCAATAGTCTAGTTTCCCCTTGGGCTGGAACGTCAGATGGTAGTCGCTTCTATAAAAACTAGCGCCTACGTCAAGTCTTGAGATTATGTAGTGGACCCCAGGCATTCTTCAGGATGAAAACTTACTCGAATGACGTAAGAAGGATGATGATGATGACATTGACCGGTAAGCTTTATATTACCATTTCCGGCGCTTTATGTCTTTGAAGTGTGTGTTTGTCCAAAGGCATAAACGGATGTTCAATAAAGGCAAAATTAAAAATTTTGAAAATACCCCCGACGGATGTTCTCAATTGAAAAATAATTAAATAATGCATTTGAAAATCCCCCGACTATAAATAAATAATAAATAAATAAATAATAAGAAGAAAAATCCGGGGGCTGTCATTGCCTGCCCTGAAATGAAGTAATAGTTTATGCAGTTAGTTTATACCGTTCTGTAAGTTATCTCGAATTTCATTATTATTACTATTTTAATGCAATTGGGAATTGGCATGACACGTTTGCTATACGAGCCCGAAGGGCGAGCCTGTCGACAATTTCGAGCCCCAAGCATCTTACAAATGAACCTGAGGGCCGAGGCATACGAGGGCAGAAGCCGTTCCGCGTAGAGGCGAAAGCCCGAAGCTTCTCTTCGGAGCACGCTCGCTCGCCCTCGATACGAGCCCGATGGCCGAAGGCCCGAAAGACGAGCCCCAATCGGCAATTTCGACGACCGAGCCCACGTGGACGCACATTCTCTGTCATTTATCTTTTCCCTTCTTCTGCTCACAGCTGCCACGGATTTGTACCTACACTTCTTCTAACTAGTCCCAAAGCATAAATAAATAAATACCCAGGGTTAATTTTTGCAACGGCTCCTGAAATCGGATGACGCAATTTGAAGTAGGTACGAGTATACCTTATTTCGTTTACACAATTAAGGTAAACCTCCCAGTAATCGACACCTTAGTGGCCAATAGATTACAGTAATTAATCACCAAACCACAGTATTGGGCCAGTGTCAAGTACAGGGACGTTTACCTTGCCAACATATTTAGAACCAAGGAAGTTTATATGTTATTTCAGCAAACATAATATTTATAGTAGTCACTAGAACGGGTCATAAAGTAATAGGACATGTATGTAGGTGGTAACGCGAGCGCAGCGAGCGCGAAATTTATCAAACATGATGTAGTGCGGAAAATACTTCATACTTTTCGGTCTCCGGTTATAAAGCCATATCACATCTAGATTAAAACGCGAGCGCAGCGAGCGCGAAATTTTTAAAACATGAAACACTGTAGGATTTGTTCTTCTTCAGCTATATACTGTTCGTGTTTGGTTGGAGTACAGGGTGGAGCGTGTGTAGC
Source organism: Epiblema foenella (assembly GCA_963556455.1). Taxonomy (NCBI): domain Eukaryota; kingdom Metazoa; phylum Arthropoda; class Insecta; order Lepidoptera; family Tortricidae; genus Epiblema; species Epiblema foenella. The sequence continues at coordinate 17,578,433 of OY747102.1, forward strand.
GTGTGTTCGCGGATTGAATGATTATCAATATTAGCTGTTTTGCTACTTGTTGCACATCAGGACGATACGATACAAACAACAAAGCAAAGACAATAACATGATCATTTAAGCTTGTAATTCATTAAAAACATTAATTTCAACGGTACATTTTAATGAGATACGTAAAGTTTTGTATGGACTTTATACAATTGCCCCCAGTGGCTACTCAATTGTATCAGAACTAGCGCAACAAACCTCTACTTTCTTTGCCATATGAGTTGGTACCAAACAATTATCACGTTAAAATTCCGGTATATTAACATTTTAACAAACTTTTAATGTACATATGTTTAGTTCAAAACTTGTAAATTGTGTATAGGTACTTATTTTAATGTTAGATGCATATCCATTATTGTAAACCTGGTGTGATACAGACTAAAGGTCGCCACAGGAAATCCAAAATTTCCATCATAAATCCGTGGTGAATGCCTAAAATAGTTAGCAATAAAAAATACCTTCCGTCTCATCAAACCAGCTTGATGGTATCATAGTATTGAAATAATTATATATAACATGATCTGTTACATCATAAATAGTATCATGAATAGTCGGCAATCTCTGCTAGTCAGTCTGGAATTCTGGAAGTAGGTAAACCATCCGCTTTTTCATATTCACAACCTTGACTAAAAACAGACAGACATTGTACTCTACTTGGGACATTCCTATGTTCATATACTACTAGAATTAGATAAATGCAATATTTAATTGTTTTTATTACCTATAGATTACCGCTTTCTTGTTTTATATGTTAAACAACATCCCAATCTAATTGCTAGGTAATTGTTTCCCAAGTAAATCAACCGCACTTAGACTTATTCTATGTACATTACTAATGTTAATAAATTAGAAAGTCTCTTAGTTACGTAAAAATATTACAAAATAAATATTGGCGCTTTATACAACGGCTTCTGCACAATAAGCCATGAAGTCGCCACATTGTGAAAGGGGACCAATTGAGCACCTTAAACTGTTCCAGATGAATCATTTTCAGTCCTAATTTTGTCAGACGACCGATTGCCTACTTGGTAAGTATTGAAGGACACTCAAATCTGAATGACGTTACAAAAAACTCATCCACCGTGGGTTCCGTACAAATTTGTAGTACATACGCATACCGTTGCTCAAACTTGATTGATTATGTGCTTTAACTATATTTTTTATGATTTAACTATGTTTTCTGATTTTTCCCTGTATTTGTGTTATAAGACGATATTAGGTATATGCCAAATTTCATAGTTCGAGGTCAACGGAAAGTACGTGGATTCCCTTTCGAGTTTCGAGATAAGATACATTTTTTGAAGTATAAACGGCCGTATATGGTTGTAATTTCAACTCGATACCTCCATGCGTTCCCGAGATAGCAAAGTGATCCTATAGGGGTTTAATTTATTCCTTTTGAGGTACGGTAAAAATCAAGAAGCTCGTTGCAGAAGACGCCACTTCTATTAGTCAAAAAAAATTAAGTGTAATATTTCTTAGTTAGTTTTTTACATAACGATCCCCGGATGAAGAATTAACACGTTCACTGTCCACATAGTAAAACATCTGACAATGTCAAGTCCAACTGTGCGTCCAGTATGGGGAGGTGAAACTATAGTGGAAGCATATTCTTCTGGGAAGTATTTGCGTGACTCATCATTGGGGGCATCCGGAAAGGGACCGTGTTAAATTCGCGTCAGGCGGCGCTTTGAGAATCCCCACGTGTTTGGGCACTGGTCGCGAAAACCTAACATGTGCGGCCGCTCTTGTTAAGAAGCTCTACCTCTAGATAGATCTAACTATTTTGACTATTGTTACATGTAAAAATTGTTATCATGTTTTCGTTAGGTGGATGAAGGAAATATCTTGACGAACCCGGTCTAATATTAACAACTTGTTTGAAAGGTCAGAGGCCCCTTCCATAACACCTTGTATTAAAGTGGAAGTATTTTTCATAAGAAAAAAAAACTTCCACTTGCATTACAACTTATGAAATTAACTCAACTTGGCAGTCGCTTTCTTACTAGTGCGCCAAATCTTGAGATTAGGTGCCGCGGACCCCGGCTCTGTTAGAATATAAGCGACAAAAGTCTAGATTATGTTTCATACGTTTCAGATAATAAGGTCTAGTTTCCCCTTGGGTTGGAAGGTCAGTGGCAGTCGCTTTCGTAAAAACTAGTGCCTACGCCAAATCTTGGAATTAGATGGCGGACGCGGGCATCCTTCAACGTGCAGCTGTACTGGGATAACGCTAGGAGGATGATGATTTTTCTGAAAATGATGATTGTCTGGAACACAATCGTTTTATGGTTACGTGTCGACGCTGACAAGATGACTCTGTAAGGCCGTGGACTGGTGGTAGCGGCGGCGCGATGCGAAGTCTTCATTGTCGTCGTTCAGGCGCTGCTGCTCCACGCGGATATCCGAGTGCACGGGCGTTACCACCAGTTGCTCGTATTCGAGGGGCCGCTTTCTGCAACATTTTAATGATCAAGTAAATGACAGTAAACGTTGCGTTTAAGCCGCATTCATATTTCTATGGCACACATGGCATCCGATAATTGTGAACGCAACCATCCCGATACCGTTCTGATGCGTTACAACACAACACGACAGTCAAATGTGAATGCCGCTTACTCGTATTTTTAATTAGAACAAGTAAATTGACGTTTACAGTCGCGGTTACATGATGCGATTTTTACATAATGGTTAAAGTGCAGCACTTTTTATGAATGAAAATTACCAATATCACTGGTAACATGGATTTTTATTTTATGTATATTTTTGTGAAATTATGACTAAACGTATTATCCATGCTGACAACTGTCAGTTTACTTACTACAATTAAAAATATGAGTATAGCACGTGCCTTGTGATCACATATATAACCAGTCATGTTTTTCTTCTTTATCGCATAAAATGGGCTCTGTCAAATACCTAGGGCCCAAGTTCATGCGTCAAACATTAGAAACATATCACCTAGGCATACACGGGTACTTTTATGACATTGTTTCAAGTTAAACGGCATTCTGTGAGCCATTTTGGCAGTATGACTTTTCCGAAGTAAAAAAGCTTGCTGAACCCGATTCCGAATGTTGTCAAGCCGAATTTTAGCTCCTTTGCTCAGAATTCAAGATGGCGGAATTCAACTAAAAAGTCCATAAATGTAAGTCGATTAGGTAGAGGACCCTGGACTAGGAGGATGATGACATGTAGAAAAACGATACTAACCCTATCGCCTGTAGGAACGCGATCTTGAGCCAATAGAAGAACCTGAACTCGGAGGCACGGCCGGGCTTGACGGCGGGGTTGGCGGCGCCGATGTACAGCCACAGCAGCCACAGGATGCTGAGGCAGCCAAGCGCGTACGCCCAGTGCACCAGGAACATAAGCAGCAATTTTACTGCCACCTGGAAATAATACTTCTGTCAAAGTTTTCGGCTTCATATATTTTTTTATATATTAGTGATAATCCATATTGAAAGGGACCTTATGGCGGGCGGTACTTACGCCTTTATAGCCGTTGTTCGCCATAAGGTAGATTATTAATGTGAATTATCACCAGAGCTCGGAATAGGTAGTGCCTATTTACCTAAACTTTGCGGGAGGACGTAACTAAGAGTGGTTACAAGCACCAAAAATAATTACACTTCTTTTTATTGAATGTGGGGTTTCCCGGGATTTACTGTATTATTCTAGAGGCTTAATACATTTCTCTTTACTTATAAATCTTGTTATATTGCATATTATTTGTTTAATTACCTTTAAATTACAACCAGTCATTAAAAATATAATATGGATCAAATTGAATCAAAAGGATTCCGAAATTTGATACTTTTTAGTTGACTTAGACATAATTATACTCCATGACAGGGGACCTGTGTCCAGCATTAGGGCGTATATAGATTGGTGATGAGACAGAACTATGATATCGTATAGAAAATTCCGACATTCATTCCGACGTTTCGAGTCCTTTACAGCACTCGTGGTCACGGAATGTAATTTAAATTCATTATACGCGATATAATCGGTTGAAAAATAGTTTTATTACAACCATATTAGAAATAAATTAGAATACATCTGTACGATATCTTCTATGCCATATCATAGTTCTGTCTCATCACTAATCTATATACGTCCGACTGCTAGACACAGGTCCCCTCTCATGGAAGAAAGGAGTATAATTCTGTCTAAGTCAACTAAAAACTATCAAATTTCGGAATTCTTTTAATTCAATTTGATCCATATTATATTTGTAATGACTGATTGTTATTTCAAGGTAATTAAACAAATAATATGCAATATAACAAGATTTATAAGTAAAGAGAAATGTAGCCTCTAGAATAATACAGTAAATCCCGGGAAATCCCGCATTCATTAAAAAGAAATAATTATTTTTGGTGTTTGTAACCACTCTTAGTTACGTCCTCCCGTGAAGTTTAGGTAAATAGGCACTACCTATTCCGAGCTCTGATTATCACATTTCATGAAACGTTAGGTCCTCGCGCACACGCAAGATGAGTCTATCTCATAGTGGTCACGATATAATAATAATATTTTTTATTGAGCTAGTAAAAGCTTATTACAGTACTCACTTACATGACTATTTGTTATTTGATTATAATGGTAAAAACCAAATGTAGCTTACTAGTACATGATTATTGTTACTTATTTACAATGGTAAAAACCAAATATGTAAATAAGTGTCATCTGACCCCCGTACTAGTTTGAACTGTATCACGGTGGGTCAGGATTGATCGTCCTTAGCACTTGTATACAACTATATATAACTATGTATCTACTATATATCTAAGTACGTATTATTTAACATTATATTAATTTGATTTATTCACATTACAAGGTAGCAACGACACAAGTATTTAAGTGGGTATACACATAATGACAAGATAAACAAAAGATCTATGATGAACAATACCGTGCGGCCGTCGCCGGGCCGATTTAGAATTAATGGTGGAGTAATGGATGGTCATTGAGTGCGTACGAAAGACTATCTAGGGCTCTGAAAGGATTAATAACAATGTGATAAACAAGCATATGGTTGAGCAGCCATCATGTCCCCAGTTTTCTTGTGCCCTCTTCAGCGGCTGTGTGGTGAGAGTACCATATTTTGTTAGTGGGGGTGCCGGTAATCCTAATACATATTGTGTACATACTTACCTTATTAGGGTTCCGTAGCCAAAATGGCAAAAACGGAACCCTTATAGTTTCGTCATGTCTGTCCGTCCGTCCGTATGTCACAGCCGATTTACTCGGAGCCTACAATTGAAATGATATGGAGGTTTCTAAGAAAACTTTCCCATTTAAGTCAACCGTTGCAGAAATATTAGCTGTCAAAGTCATAAAAAGTGTCCTCCATCCTTCTAATTTCCCAAGTATGAAGTTTAACATTCCGAAAAAAATTTATATTGATTGGTGGTGTGCATTAATAAATACTTTCAACGATTTTTGGTTTGACCAAGATAGATTTTACGGTTTTCGAGTTTTCGCTGAAAAACTGTCTTACCCAAACAAAATGTCTTAAGTGCCGTGAGTTCCCTATGAAGATAAAACCTTTTTAGATACAATGTATTTGATAGTGGTTTTAAATGTGGACTAGTAGGTGTTGGTAAGCAACCCTTCATTGTGCGTGATCCGACACGCACTTGGCCGGTTTTAATATTTTTTAATGAATAATGCTATAAATCTTTATCAAATGTAACAAAGGAAAATTACTTTGGTTCGTTTCGTTTCATTTTTTATGAAGCAATACGAGGAATGTCTCGCCAAGCAAGTCACATTGTACAAGGCAGTACAATAAAAAAAAATCTAAGATTACACTATATAGGTACTACGTAATTCGTTTTTAGGTTCTAATTTTCGGCTCCATGATCATGCCATAAGTGATCACTCATCAGACGAACTTGACGTTAGGTACGGAATAATGGTAGTTGTCATCTATTATTATACACATTTGCAAGGTGCAATCAATACGACTAATCAAAATGGGTGCAAATTGAATGAGTGACTTTGAGATAAGGCTTTTCTGTCTTTTAATAGTAGGTTTATATGTCCCACTGATTCAAAAGGCCCTATCTATTGAGTATTCCCTCCCACCAATCCAAGCAGAACGCGTCCAAATCGTTCCGCCTTCTCCTTTGGAGTTAATACAGTGGAATCCGTATAAAGCGACAGTCAAGGGCAGGGCCGGATCTAGCGTAGAGCGAGTGGAGCGGCCGCTCTAGAAAAAAGTTTTAAAGACGCGAGTGTGGCGCGGGCGTAAAATATGTAAGTACGCTTGGAGTGATGCGGTGGCGGGGGTGACGTGGGGAATCGGCGCGCAGGGGGTGGCAGAGAGAGGCAGATTCGCAATAATAATGATTGTTGATAGTGAGTTTAAAACTTAATACTAAACGCTAATTTATTTATTTTTTGTTGTTTAATGGTAATGACTAAGTAGTAATACATTATATTTATTTTAATAGTTAGAGTCCGTCTAAGCTTAAAGTCACAGGTGATTTCATACAAATTTGACGTTTATGACACGCTGTGGTCTCAAACACGGTACAGAGTTAGCTTAGATTAGATTTAGATTAGGTCGACTCCACGCCAACTCTAAAGCGCTTCAACAAAGTACCTATTGCCTAGTATCTACTAAACTAAGTTTTAAGTTTGAAGATAGTTGATGTAAATATCACAATATAAGATAACATTTTAAATCCTAAAATGAAATCCGTAACATGCTTCGTCAAATTAACTTAACATAAAGGACCGCCCCGGATCGTAGATGGCTCGAAAGTTCCCATAATACCGGCGGCGTGGCCACGCTGAATGGCCAAAGAGATCTGTTGAGCCAAGAACGATCCGGACCGAGGATCGCAACCCCTCTCCCTCAGCCGTCGACCCAAATCCCTGACAAAGCCCCTGGCCTCCGCGCCCCACGGCCCCGCCGTCTCCACCGCCACTGGCACGAAGTCGTACATTGGTTCCAAGGCAGAGTACTTCACATGTTTCGCCCGGGCCGCCGACTCTGCCACCGACCCCGCGGATTTAATGGTGTGACTCAAATGGGACGGGGCAAATGTGCTCACACACGTAGCGTCCCATAAGAGACACCGAACCTTCTGCCATGGAACCAATGTCAGACCGTCTGGCCTTTTTCCATCAGTGCGGCACAACCCCGGAGGCTCCAGGACACACGGCACATTGGCTGAAACTAAAGCCCGGTGAACCACCTCATTTATGGCATGGTGCCTCGGAAACCGACCGGCAACCTCTGACAACTAAGCCCATGATGCCCGTCCTCCTCAACCACTACCCCGCAGATACACCGGTGCGCTTCGCACACTTTACACCCCAAACGTAGCGCAACCGCGATTCTGAGCGAATCGTTATCTAGCAGCGTACCTAAAATGTAAATTATTTAGTGATTGTAATTGTTATTGAGTACCAAGTACTCATTTTATAAAAAAAAATTTAAATGGCTGTGGTTGGTCTAATGAGTATTATTTTCAGAGAGGTAGGGCACAGCAAAAATAATGTCATATTGCTCGAATTTGGAGCCAACTGGGGAAGTACCTCCGCCTTGCAGAAGATCACAGCCATAATAACATTATTTACTATACAAGTATGTAGTGTTGTGTTCCTGGAGGTGAGCAAGGTTGCCAGAGCTCCCGAGGATGCACTGTGTTGAGAGCGAGGGACCTAAATGTGTTCCTTCTGCTGTCAACACAGTGCATCCACAAATCTTATAAAGGATCGGCAACGCACACGTGACTCCTTTGGAGTTGCGGGCGTCTATAGGCTGCGGTGGCCGCTTACCATCAGGTGGACCGTACGCTTGTTTGCCACCGGCGTTGTATTAAAAAAAAGATGATTTTGAAGAACATTGTTATTTCATTACAAAATATTATATTTCCCTAACGCTTTTGGGTAAAAGCTTCAACGAAGGGCGTCAAAACCAGATTTCGCTCTACCCTGATCGAGGGCTCGGGCCGGCGCCGGTCAAGGGATCGGTGATATTACGTCGCACTAACAGAACAACGCACAAAACGGACTGTATATTTTGAACATGTTTAGTATGAAATCTAATGTGCGGTGATTTCGAAGTGGTTAAAAGCGGTCAAACGTTATAAACATTGAAATATAATAAGTATGGAAGCATAACTGTCGCTCAAAACTGGTGCCACCAAATCTAGTGCCGAAGGCGGAGCTTAATACTTTCAGTGACGTTTCAGTGCCGGATCGTCTCAGTCGGCTCTCCGACATTGAATCAATCGGTTGACAATTTGTCAAAAGAAAATAATTAAAATAAAATGGTTAGTGGTTAAAAATATTACGATAATAATGCCGGCCTGCACCGTAGATTGGTCTAGAAGCCACATATATGGAAAAAGGGATGACATTTCTTTTCATTAGTAAGTAAAACCAATGAATATATAATTGAGTATATCTACTACGAACCAAAAACAATGAGGTTACTTTGTGATATACCTACTTGCTTCAGGTTTTTTGTTAAGTACTTAACAAAAAAAACTAACGCTCAAATATTTTATATTTTTAAGTTGATTACGCAATTGAATTGTTATAGAATAAAACCATCCACGTAGAGAGTGGGGCGTACTTAAATCAAGTTCAACTTGAACGAATATGTCAAACTATTGACAAATCAGCAACTCGTGTCAAATAGATTCTAACCAGTCACAATACATAAAACTTTTCTTATTTGTGAACTTAAGTGAAATGGTATAAAACCTTTGCGAAAATTAGGTCTACTTAAACTTCAAGTGTATGTTGATTAAGATAACGACTTATAAGACATTTTGGTTTCAAAGACGTCGTAAATGGGTCAAAATTTAACGGGTTTGTTAGGCGTTATACTTCTATACTTATTATATTTCAATGGTTGTAAACGAAATCCTTATAAGCGGATTCTACTGTATGCATAAATAAATAAAATGTAATTATGTACTGACCCCAACCAACGAGAGCCATCTGTTGCACAAATGCGAGTACCAGTTCTTGTCCTTGGAGTGTACGCTGACGCTGGGCCGGCGCACGTCGTCGCCCGCGCGCCCGTTCGCCGGCGCCGGCTCCGTTGGTGACGGGGTGAAGTCCTATAGAAAGAAATAGTTTTTCTTTAGTTGAAAGAAGGTACTTTCAGCACAATCGCGTAGGAGTATATAAAACAAAAATACATGCAAAGGTGATTAAATTACAAACTTAGTGTAGAAATGTTTTTTTTTATAATAAAAAAAAGAAAAACTAGACAGAGCTATAGTTATATTTTTCCTGTAAAATATACCGTGATATCAATGTTATGTAATAATTTCATATTTTTTCCTCATTGGTAAACTTCGGAGATATTTTTTTTTACTCTTTCCCTCATAGATCGAAAATGACTAAACGTAGCTCAGCCCTTTCATATGACACCTCACTTGACATATTCACTAGACTCTCAAATTTTTAACCAATAAAAAAAATATTTTTTATATTTTTTTTTCTGTCGTTATTCACAGATAAAAAAAAATAATACATGTTATATGCATCTAGGTTACCCTTCTTTATAACTTCTAAATTTAAAATCGACAGAATCAGTAGTTCTTGAGATATTTAGCGATGTGACAGACAGACAAAGTGAAACCACAACAGTTCCTTTTTTACTATTTTGGTGCAGAACCCTAAAAAGGGCTTTCCGAGCTAGTGAGGTGAAAATATATTTATTTGGATAGTACAACTATCTAATACACCTTACAAACGAACAAACAGAGACTCAGCAATGCAGATGATACAGCAGTGCCAACGACTCTGTCGATCCAGTGAGGTGTGCGGGACTGCATACCGCATACTGCGCGACTCGTGTAGAAATAGGGATTCAATTTCGTTTTAAATAGGATTCAATTTCGTTTATATTTGTATATTCTGCAAAACGATGACACGTGAAAAACACTGTGACAGCTAGGATGTTGATGTGCTTGTTGTTGATGTTGAGTGGAAAGTTAAAATTTGAGTTCTAAAAGTTTAGTGTTGATGATACATTTGTTTTGATAATTAAATACTTTAGAATATAAATTTTTGAGGAATTCATACTTACACCAACATTTTTATGCCTTATTCTTTCAGGGAACAACAGATCCAAGTCACTGCCCGTAGCGCCATACACTTGGGTATCTCTTTGTGAATGTCCCTGGAATCTAGAAACCAGGTCTTCGTTGTGTTATACACCGTGATTGTTAATAACCCGAAAGATTTAAACCACGTATTTTTGACGACATTACGAGTAAATAATGTTATATCAACATGGGTCTAATTATGCGTCTTAATGAAATTACTATTTCAGTACAAATTAAATCTTATTAATTGCCCACTTCTTTGTGAACAAGCCTTTAGGTGAGAAACTCAAGTTGAAGAACAGAGAGCGAGCATGACACTTCACGAATCGCTCCGAAATCATACGAGGAACGGCGATTGCCGTCACTTGTATTCCATGAATGACAAGAATTGTCAAGTTATGTCTAGCACGATGTTTGTATTGAATAATTTCATTTTTTATTTATTGGCACCACATTGAAACTTTAGGTATCTTTTTTTGACTGACAATTACAACCATAAATTGTTAGGCATGGCTAACAACCATACAGGTAAAGTGCATCTACGTTTAAAAGAAGTAGGTGGCTACGTCATGCTCACGCCCTTAGGGTGTGTTACACTGGAGATTATTTAAATTTTGATTTGTTGTAAATAATGAATATCTCGTTAATTACGAGTTTTTGGACTATATGTTACATAAGTATATATACTCTAATTAGGCTCTAGTATCGTTAGCTTAAATCTTTCGGGTTATTAACAATCACGGTGTATTAGTCGAAATTACTATAGGTAAGTAAATACTATTACTTACCTATAGTAATTTTACGTAATAATACGATTATCAATGATTACAACATTGGTGGAACCAAATTTCCGGTCATAGTTTATAGTAGCCTAATGGTCCCTTCATCGTCGTTATTACAGACATTCATTTATGATTATGTAAAAAAAAACAAAGATATAAAGAGTTAGTAAATAGGAAAGTAAAAAAAATATATTAAAAAATACAAAATATATCATACCTCATCTCACGTCTATGTTGCAAATCAAACGTTTGAGCAAGGGCAAAGTAAGAATAATCAATACTAGCGTAAGTGATAAGGAACGGCATGGTGACGATGGGTGCAAGCTTGTTTATGTCTCCTATGATGATGAATGTTATGGTCACTATGGCTACTACCACCATTGAGTATATAGGAACCTTATTTGGACCTCTCTGTAAAAAAATAAGACGAAAAATTATAAACGTGACAAAAATCGTGCTAGACTTGCTGGGGCAGCAATGTTTAGAATGGTATTTCTATCGACGCTAGTGACTGATGATAAAGGAATTAGTACAATGGAAATGGATAAGAATAGTTCACAAACAGATCAATAGCAAAGTTTTTTTTAAAGGCCTAATAATAATAATCTCTAACTACAGCAATTCTAGATCATTAAATATGATGAGTATCAAAACTATAAAATGAAAAAAGGTCTAGAATAAAACTTACTCCATGCCCAAGAGTTTCTATGCCTGGTATAACTTTCTCATTTGCAATGCTCTGTAGTACTCTAGGGGTACCATACATGGCGCCTAGACATGAGCTCATGGAACTGACATACAAGCCTGCAAGGAGCAAGATAGTAATGGCGGATATGTCTGTTGCAATAGAGAAGTTCTTGAGCAATTCTTCTCGGCTCACAGTTGCGGCTAGTGTTATAACAAACATCAGGTATAGAATTGTGCTGTAAAAATACATATAATGCATTACAACATTAAGCTATTTAAAAGTAATGTTTAAACATCATTAACCCATTTTTTATTTTATTTTTGACAGTAAATACACATACACTTCAAGTCAAAAGTAGATTAATGCCTGTTAAGGTTCACAAATATTAGTTTAATAAAGGAACATGTTCGTAATCATTGAAATATTATGTTACATATTTAGTAATTACTCAAGTTTGTGTTGTGTTTAAAAATTGTACATATAAACACAAATTTACATTTATCTTGTTTTTTGGTGTTTTCAATGGAAACAACTCACCCTGTGCTAATAGCTGCTAAAGATCCATTAGGAATATTTATAGAGGGATTTTTCAAATCCCCACTCATATTGATACCGGCCAGTATTCCAGTGATAGTGGGGAAGAACACACCAAAGCACTTAAACCATGTATAGTCTTTATATTCTGGCCACATATTGTAGGATATAGTGCTATTTAGCCATCCATTGAATCCAGGTACATCTGCAAATTGTGATAATTAGAAAATAATGGAACTTCATTGTCTGACAAGCATGTGAAACTTCCCATGATTTATCTGTAATAGCTGCATTCACAAGACCATTATCTTGTTTACATTGAAACAAAAGGAATACATAATAATAATAATAATAAAATGCTTTATTGTGCACTACATGGAGAATTAATACAATGACAAAACATGAACAGGACTTAAGTAAGTAGGTAACAACAGGCGGTCTTATCGCTAAAAAGCGATAACATAATTCAATGTTTCTTTTATTAATTTTATGCAGATATGTTTAGGAACAGAGATCTAGATTTCTTTTCTGTGTTTTAAATCTAGTTTTTAGGAGAATAGTCATTTCAAAAGGATGATTATAGATTTATCAAAAAACAACACCCACCAGTATGAGTTGTGAATGAACCAACAAAGAAGTCCAAAGCAGCCATTAGAATGATTAGTAGTAGAACAAACTGCAGCTTGATAACCCATTTGACACCCGCAATGTTTATGGTGCCCAATAGCAGTACAGCAGCAATAGCAAATCCTCGGGCCGCCCACGTTTCTACTGTTCCAAACAGCTTAGCCATTGATTCACCAAAACCAAACACATTCAAAGCACAACCTACAGCCTGCAAATATAACGTTATGTTGGTTAGAAACAGGTTTAAAATTTACATTAACCCTATATCAGGCCAGCAGTTGCAAAACTTAATGTCAATTACTGAAAACAAATAAGATACAGGTTTGACAGGTATGTGTTTAATATAATAACTATCTGAAAAAAAGTTAAGAACACCTTAGAAAAAATTTAAATAAATTACACAAAAAACTGAGTACTAAACCTGGCCAAAACAGTAGACAATTCCCAGTGCTCCACCCATCCTGGAGCCTAAAGTGTGAGCAAGTAAGAAATATACTCCTCCACTTTCGATCCGACATCTCTCACAAATACCTACTGCTGACAACACTGAGATCAAGGCCACAAACACTGAAAATAATAGATACATTGAATAATAAGAAAGACATAATATGAGATGTAAGTGATGTAATCTCAGCTAATTTTAGTCCCACAGTTAGTTATGATCATTTTTTTATTTCACTAAATATTTTTCTTATATCATATTTATATAAGGATGTTTGTTAACTATAATTATCTGAGTTTACAATACAATTTTGATATTGTAATATTACCTGTAAAAAACACTATTAATATAGCATGAACTAAGCCAGCCTGTGCTACTATCCAGCCAGAGCGCAGGAATACAATGACTCCGAAAATGTTGATGAGGCAGGATGTGAACACCCCATCCCAGGTCCCGAACAGGACTGGTTGTGATATAAAGAAGTTGGATTTCCACCATGGTACATCTCCCTGAAATAAGTACATAATCAAGCATGTAGATATACAGCTATAATATGTTATTAAGCCCTTGTCTACCCATGCCGGAAATCTCAAGGCACATAACAAAAGAAGGCTATTGTTCTTTTTATCGTCGGTCGAGATCTGGGTAAGGATGTAAAGGTTTTTTTCAATTGAAGTTCATTAAAAGGAAACCTTACATCCTAAAAAATCAATGTCTATATAAAAAGATTCTTAAACAATATGCAATTCATGCTTGGTATAAAACAAGATTACCTATACTTAGGCTGTTGCACTATTTTAGACCAACTTGCTTAGAATTTATAAATTTACAGTAAGTAATATCTAATCTTAATCTGCGTCTTTTTGGCTTAACAATGAAAATACGTAGACCAAATTAACGAAGGAAGTTTTTACAAAGATAAATCGTTACCTGAATATCTGCAAATATTTCGTTAGCTCCTGAAGCCTGGTGCCCGCCTGTCCCATATTGTGATTCATTTCCCAGGTCCACGAAGCCACCTGATTGTCTTCTCATTCGAGCCCTATCAAAACCCGTGTCATCACCTCTAAAACTATCTATATCTAGCTCGTTCCTTCTTCCGCGACTATTTGGTTCCATTTTGAAATATGAAGTTATTTCCAAATAAATACTAAAGAATATATTTGTTTACCTCGAGCTACTTTGCATAGACATCTCGCATTCGCAAATATAATACGTGAACTACCAACTACTACTGTCAAGTCAAGTGTCAAACTGTCATTTTTGGCAGATAATGTTGTAAGTTGTAAGGAATAAAAAAAAAGTGATTGAAACGTTCCTCTACACGTTTTGCTGCGTGACAGCCTCTTCATTGGATTTACTGACGTAGATTGTTACCTAAAAAATATTCATTCATAAAACATTATTTTTATTCATAAAACTGACTAAAACGTATCATAAACCGTCGTAGAAAGATAATGAGTTAGAAGGAAGATTAGCGAATCATCGCGGGGTACGGACTTATGATAGGATAGGCTGACTAAATTGTCATAATTAGGCGTGCTGTATATACATTGGCGCCAAATTTAAATTAAGCCAATATGTTTGAATACATTGGTGACAAATAAGCGGTGGCGATGAGGGACAAGAGATGACACATTATATCTCGTTCCCATGTGTGTTGGTGTCTGTGCTTGCTTCTCTTTCACACACCTTTGTATCTGGATAATGCCGGCTCCAGCCTTATCCTTACTTCATGCAAACTGCCGAGGCCTGTGACGGCGGCTGACCGCTTGATAGCCCGCAATAACAAATTAACAACACACAACACGCAGTGGCGGCCAACGTCGACATTTTCGCGTCAAACCAAACGTCGTCAATAAAAGCATTTTTGCCCACGCTGAAATGGCGACCATCGTTTCACTAGGTCAATTACAGTACTTAGGCTCTGTGAGCTGTAGACCACGCGAGTGATTTTTAAATTTCGGAAAACAGACCCGACAAAAAAAACAGTATTTTTATCGAAACCTCTCAAAATTTGACCGATGCGGTTGTAGAGGAGAACAGCCATACAAAAGCATTTTTGTGGAAGTTGAAACTGAGATCTTCGTTTCACTCGGTTAACTATTCACTTTTGGCTAATCTTGAACGGGGGGCCCACATGCGTGGATTGCTTAGGGCATCTAGTCTTAATCCGGCACTGGCCTTTGTTAGTAGCTCCATTAGCAGTCGTCACTGTACTGGGTGTCCTTTAAATGCTCGAAATTTAGAGAAAAAATCGTTCCGGCAAGTGACATGGCTTGTTGCTCCATTATCTACAAACTTATACGCCGTATTCATTGAGTTTACATCCGTAGGTAGTGACTGGCAACAGCATTAAGTTCAAACTACTTGGTGTCTGATTATTTTCTGGCTTGGCTGGTTTTCCGTCAGCTTTCCGCTTACGACATTGTCGGACCTTATGACCGACTTTTCCACAGTATCCACATTTCTTCTTTGCTTTATTGCTATTCTGTGGCGCTAGAGCTTCTGCGGGCCTTCATTATTAATTGAGATGTAAAGGTAGTCAGATTTTCTATGGTTTTGTCTGTCTTTGAAAGATTTCAGCAAACAAGATTTCAGAAACATTCAGTTCGATTTAAAAGAAAAATAAGTTTCAGGTAGAATACCTGTAGAGAATATTGCAGATTAACAAGATCTGGTTACTGGTAATTCTGATTTGTCTATCTTCATGAGTTCGGTTTCCAAATCTGACTAAATGGTTTTGATTTTGGAGATGAGTCGTGATGTTATGTGACTCATCTTTACAATAGCCGAAAAACTCCATACGAAGTGCGTAACTCTTGTCTTCAGACTTGCCGTCGAAAAATCGATGTACTTAATTCATCCCAAACTTCTTTAGATGAGTCTGAATATATTATATTTGCAGTAAACAGTAGTAATGCGCAACTATCCGTTTTGTTCTAATGACCGAGGGCTTTGTTACACTCCGAAATTTCATCGGCATTGCTAGTAGGTAGTAGGTTTCACGGGTTTCTGGAGAGTACCGTTTACCGCATCCAATAACCTGACATACCTCGTAGTAGTAATGTTGTCTTGAATTTCCAGTAGAACTGTTTTTTGTACCTTCCAGGTGATCGATGTCAATTTTGCAACTAGGTGATTGCACTTAGAACCTTTGTCGTCCTGGATTGTTTGAAACTCGGTTTATGACACACTCGATTTATTTATAGTTTTCATTCTATTCCTTACGATCTGCTCCATACAATGATAAAACTAATTTTTCAATTAGAAAAGAGACTCGTAGATTAGATAAACATATATTTTAGTAAATAATCAACACAGCAGTTGCTACTTATTGGTTGCTACGAAGGGGGATGCCATGAGTTAAATAAAGCTTATCAAAAATAAAGAGGTTTCAGTATAAAATTCAGAGTCCTTAACAAGCAGTTATATAAATAACTATGTCATACTTACTTATCTATGGCATTGTGGCGGCCAGCCACCTGTGTATGGAAATGGCAAAGTCGAAGTGACAAGCATGTCATAAAAAATATTGATTTATTTTTAGTTGTTGTGTATGACTGGTAAGTTGTCACAGAATTATATTTTGCGTTTATTCATTTAATTATAGGAGACCAACAAATAGTGCTTGTTTTCATTCCGCCATAAGGTTCCTGATGGCATATGTCATGGCGACATTGGCCGTTGGTGACGCGCAATGTAACGATCGAATTTGAAGAATATATTTTAGAATGGTAATAAATATTTGTAAATAGGTATATGCTTATACCTTAGCCACAACTCGATTAAAAATGCGACGGCGCCATTTGTATTTTAACTTTTTCGTATAATCAAAAGCTTTTTGTCAGTAAAAGAAGTCGGAAGATAAATAATCCAGTAAGAATCTAGGTCTAAAACTAGCTTTTTATTGCAATAAATTATATTCTATATACCTAACTGGTCGCGCTAAAATTTGGCAGTCTAATAACATCTTGTGCGACATTTGCGTTA
Source organism: Epiblema foenella (assembly GCA_963556455.1). Lineage (NCBI taxonomy): Eukaryota > Metazoa > Arthropoda > Insecta > Lepidoptera > Tortricidae > Epiblema > Epiblema foenella. The sequence goes on from OY747102.1 coordinate 17,595,626, forward strand.
GGTACTACAAATTGTTGTATACCATCCTACGACTCCTACGAGGCTCGTGGCAAACTCATCAAATTGGGCCCTTTACTTAGAATCCTCGCTTCCTTAGGCCTATCCTATCTTAGCTAGCTAATACGACCTCTTAACACCTACCTGCTGCTGCTTAACATTGCAGATAGTTTTGTACATACTATTACCTACATAAATCTCGATTACCTCATCAATGATTACTTTCATCTCTTAATGAGATGACGGGTAACGACGGATTTACCGAGTTTAATGCCTTTATTAGGCGATGGTTAATAGTCAGGACGGGATCCATTATCGAGAAGAGTAGCGCCCATGTAGATTTCTTATGGGCCCCGACATGGTTCCGACTGAATCACTATGTTCCACATTAGATTTTATTTTAAATTTCTAGGGTATATATTGTGAACTGAAAAAGGTCGATCTTTGATAACTCATTCGACATCGACTCATTGTAAGGACGATTTTATCCGGTTATATCACCAGGAGGCAATCACTGACTTTATGTTTGTACGCAGAGAAAACCTGCGGTCCAGGTATCCAGACATCGGGGGATGACTGGGTTATTCCGCTAAAAACTCCTCGGTGATCGCCATATGCGCTCTCATGCGGGGGATTCCAGCAAGATATCATACTGAACGCACTGGAGCCCCCTTCGCGCTTTACTACCTTTCGCTCATTTAGAGCTAGCCACCTTCCCTGGGGCTGATAAGCAAGTGCTGCGGCCCCCGTCACATAGAGCACTCGCAACCTTCCTTCGTAAAAGGCGACTGAAGGCGGGGTAGACCTATTCTTGTCCAAGCCTCCACGGTTGAAAAGGCAATCATTGACCTAGGTCGTTGGTTTAATCTTTGGCGTATCAAAGTGAATCAGAAAAAAAAACACTGCCAGTCTTCCACCAGTCTAGCCGCGTGAGCACAGAAAGGCCACAGAGCCACCTGATCCAGATAGTTGACCGGCGACCGGCCCATCCATCCCCTGGGCCAACGAAGTCAAATATCTTGGAGAACCGATTCTCGTAAAATTTTGTGGAGTTCGATAATTATATAGAACTTTTTTGTAGAGCAAATTTTTGGAAATTTGCAAATACCTTTTTTTTTCAATGATTTCGTACGTTGCTGCGGGCGGATTTTGGTTCGTTATAGTTCGCATTTCTCAATCGATTCTCCTGAAATGTTGTGAGCAGGTTAGATAATTATAAAATTATTAATATTCATATATATTTCCTTTACCGAATTAGTTTTGGAAATAAAAAAAAAACCACTCGCGACATCTACAGCTTGCAGAGCCACTAAGTATAATATTACAGGAAAAATATAACTATGTACTATCTCCATTGTTTTTTTTTAATCATCAAAGAACATTTCTAAACTAAGTTTGTGACCTTCTCATGCATTTATGTTTTGTTCAATCTATTATACTGAAAATGCCTTTTTTAAAATAAATAAACAATTAAAATCGGTTCACGCGATATAAAATTAACCCTTAAAAACCAACATACGTAACTTCGTTATTCAGCCGCGCATGGGGTTCAATTTCTACATCGTGTCGTGTATTTTTCCTGATTTAATGTGGTCGGGATGGGTACAAGTTCTGTGTACGGAACCCTTGTGCCCGAGTCGGTCTCATAATTGACCGTTTTTAATTGGGGATGTTTATGTAAACGTTTGATACCCATTAATCACGCGTTTTTTTTAACAAGCGAATTTGGACAACCATTATTACAATAAGTTAGTATAATAAGCACCCTTTGTAGTGACTGTTTGTTTACCCAAATAAAAAAAAAATAAAAAAATACATTTTTTCCCGGGAGTCATGCTATAGGAAATAGCTAGTTGTTAATATAGACTGTACAGAGCATATAGTTTAGTGGGTACGTGGAGTCGAGTTGAGGTGCAATTATAGGAATGAGAACTTTATTTGTAGAGTCGTTGGGATGAGCGCTTTTATTCTGTGGTGTTAAAGATGTTTTTCCCCCATTTTACAAAAGTTTCTCAACTTATTCCAAATATTAGATTTGCACAGGGTACTTAAGTGTTTTATAGTGATATTTTATAATGTGTCAAGTAAATATTAGTCTTAGGCTAATACTTACTCAGAGTACAATAACAATATTGATCTGCCTTTTTATCCATTGCTATTTACGAAATATAATCATCCGTACAGGTATTCCTTATAAAAAAATTACGTGAAAAGAAATATGAAAAAGTTTTAAGCGAACCCCTTGACGTATTAGTTGGAGCACGAGTTCCTTAACATTGTTTAGAGAGGCAGAAATAAGTTTTAAACTTTAACAAAGTTTAGATACGCATTTGATATTTTACCCGCACTCGTAAATCCATGCGCGCATTTCGGGTGCTATCTTAATCGCCAGGGTAGATATATTTACGTCGCAATAAGTTATCAGGGGCCTAATTACGGCTGCGAAACCACCTGTCCGCTATCATCTGTCGGTACATAGGCCTTCGCATATACTTCCGTGCGTCTTACGCGCGGTCCCTCCCCCTAGGCGTGATTGGTGGAAGCGGGTGGTGCGCGCGCAGCGGCCCTCCTCGCTGTCTGGAGCGATGCTGCGACTCCGAAGGAGCCGGTCGCGGCCGCGATGTGTCGCGGACAGTGCTGTCGCGACCCCATCGCATCGCAGCGCGGGCCACCAGACGCTCCGCACAGTCGACCGAGGCCGTGCGCTCACTACTTACCTATACAGCAAAAACTATACAAATATTGCTTCACCAATAACTCAATTTTAAACCATGATAAAGGAGACGCCTTGTAAATAATAGTTGTAAAAGTTCATAAATAGTTTTAGAAAGTTTGAAAACTTTTAAAAAAGATTTAAAATTATCTTCTTTTTTCAAATTTGTGAAAATTCTGGCACTTTGGTGATGTGAAATGGGTTGGCATCGCAGGCAGGTCGGCTCGGTGTCGCGGCCGCTGGGCTGGTGCGCTTGGGCATGCGCGCTGCTCGCCGCCGCCGCCAGCGCTCACGCTGACGTCGACACCTCGACGGGGCTGGGAGACAACACATTAACTAATTCAGGTACCTTTACACTTTAGTTAGTATGTATATGTGTCTTGTTGTCGGATTTATCTGAGGGCACTGAGGAAAGCAGATGTTTTAACGCTAGGAAGTTACATCATGTGAAAGACAATAGGACAACCTAAGTATTTGACGTCAAAATATTTAAGCAAATTGAAGAGAAGGATATTTAATCGTAATTTAACTTCCGCTTTAAATTAAAAAGGTCAATGGATAAATGCCAAATCCCATAAGCGCATTTGTGCTAGTTACACCTAAAAAGTTAAAGCCTCGTGCCTCATAGCATTCAGTCCGCCTTACTTTTATTGTGTTGTAATAAAGTTTAAACGAATGAATTAATTTGTATTATACTTCTTTCGATATATTTTGCGTAGTTACCAATTATAACATACTATGCTTTGCTATAAAATATATATTGGTTTTTAAATATATCTTATGTTACCTCCGTCTGTGACGGGCTTAATTAGCTGTAGTCAAGGGCGCTCGTCGCTCGTAGCATAAGTCTTTGAGTTGAAACGTAATAGAAAAACTTTTAAGGCAAATTATATTAATTTACCTCATATTAACCTACCTATTTAGATTTTATATACTTACAACCCGAAATGAGATGATTTTATTTTTTGAGTAGGTATCTATTTTAATATACGTAGATACTTAGGGTTTTTGTATCCTGTAGTTCAGGAACTTCAGGACAAATAGCCAAACAAACGGTGCTTTTTCATAGTACAGTACCCGAAATAACTAATACGATGTATACGTACAGTTCTGTTATTATTTATTTATCCAATACGGCTTTATAATTTTTATTAAGCACGGTGGGCGGTGACGGAATAGAACAACACCTTCTTATGTACGTAATCTGAGATCGCTCAGTCTTTCTCACCGGACAAAAAAGGAAAATAAGTGTAACTTTTGCAATTTCGTTTTATGAAAATTATTTACTACTATCTACTGTATTTGTTTGGGCGAATAATCATTTGTACCCTATTTCAATAATGCCTCATTATGAGCTTCGAAATCTGCATTGTAGTGTATAAAATTACGCTTAATGTCATAATCAAATTTAAAGAATATTTCCTGTTGAATATCGCTATTTTACTATAATAATTTCTATTTTGACGCGTCTTTTTTTGTTTTTATTTGGCACAATGGCTCTTTTAATTACACGACCGACGAGATATTCCATATTTTTTATTCATAAAAAGTACTTGTTAGTAGCTTGATAATTATAACAAATAACACTCCAGATACTTTTATATGTACAATATGGTATTTGGCCAGTCGAACTGGTTTTTAGAGACAGTCAGCTGTCTGAACCAAAAATAGGGCCAACTACAATATAAAACCACACAAAAGAGCATAAATTAGGGACAACCTAGCTCAACGTTAGCGGCCTCCGAACAGGCTTCTCCAAAATACTACTTATTACAAATTGACAATTGGGTATTTGACACATGTTAAAATTTATACTATGGTATGGTGGTTATGTAAATAGAAAATCAAATTATCACAATAAATAGTAAATTAGACAAATTAATCAAAATCATAAAAATGTATGGGACTTTAAAGATACGCAAAAATGTTTTTTTTTAATAGTCCAAATGTAAATTGAAAGTTACAAATAGAATTCTCATATTTCAATAAAAATGAAATCGCATTGCAACTATGTCCTTAAACGCAATATTTGCAAATTACTCATTTTTTCATACAACGGGATGACGAGGCTATTGCACGGTGACGTCACATTTAACTGCCTATCAGTATGGATGGATGCTGTACTTTAGCTCTCGATTTCGTTTTTTGTGTTGCTCTAATTGTAGTTGGTCTCATACACCATTTGATCGTCTCCAAAACCTGGTTCGAACGGCACCATATTTTTTTCGTCAAATAGCCAGTTGCTTATGAGAGGTCACACGACTCCCACGCACAAATTATCGACGAACCGTTGTATGGGAAAATCAGTATATTATTGCTATTTTATTGGTGAAATACTGCGTTAAGATACATAGCTGTAACATAATCTTTTTTATTTTAACGTAAGAATTCTATTGATACCTTTTGTTTGACTTTACGATGATAAAGAAAAAACATTTTTTTCAAATGTTTGAAGTTACAGTCATCTTTTTTCAATAAACCAATTTTTTTTTATTTGCCGAGAATACAATCTAGTTTATAATGTTACAATTTTTTTGTCCCATGTATTCAGTCATATAAAAGGCCAATATTTTACGAAATTGAAATTAAAAATTTGTGCCATAATACTGTCTAAATAACAATGTCAAAATAAAATTAGTAATTAATTTATTAATCACTAAAGATCATAGAGATTTATATAATACTACTTATTATTTAAGTTTATATTAATCGTGAAAATAAGTGACCCGATAAAAATACTTTTTCATAAGCCAATTATTTAATTTGTACTTTAAAATATTTCACTGGTGCTTTCTCAAGCCTTCAGGTAAACGGTTATACCTACAGGCACATGTTGAAGACATTGCGTTTATAGGTACACTAGCTTTTTCCCGCGGCTTCGCCCGGGTACTAAGAGTAATTTTTAACCGTCTACAAAAAAGGAGGTTCTCAGTTTGACCCGTATATTTGTATCTACGTATGTAGATATGTATGGATGTCATTTCCGTAATCAGCACCCCGAGGAACCACAAAGATGACACTCATATCGATTTTTAAGAAAAATTAATTTCCGCCTCTTCGATTTGAAAATGGATGTCTTTTTCGTAATTGGCACCCCGAGAAACCTCGAAGATGACACCCATATCTATTTTTAAGAAAAATAAGTGTCTGCCATCTTGGATTTGAAAATGCATGTTATTTTCGTAATCGGCACCCTGATATATCTTGACGTTGACACCCATATCGATTTTTAAGAAAAATAAATGTCCGGCATCTTGGATTTGAAAATGGATGTCTTTTCGTAATCGGCACCCCGAGGAACCACAAAGATGACACCCATATTGATTTTTAAGAAAAATAAATACCGCCATCTTGGATTTGAAAATGCAGGCCATTTTCGTAATGGGCACCAGGAGGAACCACAAAGATGACACCCATATCGATTTTTAACAATAAAAAATGTCCACCATCTTCGATTTGAAAATGCATGTCATATTTGTAATCGGCACCTCGACGAACCTCGACGATGACACCCATATCGATTTGTAAGAAACACAACGCCATCTTGGATTTGAAAATGGATGTGATTATTGTAATCGGCACTCCGAGGAACCTCGTAGATCTCACCACCCATATCAATTTTTAAGATAAGTAAAGATTTGCTCACACAAACTTGGAACCTCCTTTTCACAGTCAGGGGAGCAATTTCGAAAAACGCTGAAATACGTTTCGTTATAGTTAAACAGAGAGTCTACTATGTTTCAAATCTTTCACTTCAAAAAAGATTTGCATCTCGTTCAAACTTGGAACCGCCTTTTAACCCCTTTATGGAAGCAATTTCGAAAACCCCTGAAATACGTTTTGTTGCGTTTAAATAGATAGTCTAGTTACGAAGTTTCAAATCTCTCACTTCAAAAACGATTTGCTCACCGTACAAACTTGGAACCCCCTTTTCACTCCTTAAGGGAAGCAATTTAGAAAAATGCTGAAATACGCCATTAATATATTTAAACAGAAAGTATATATACAAAGTTTCAAATCTGTCACTTCAATAAATACGTGTTTTCATACAAACTTTCATCCCTTGTTTTATCTAGAGTGAAAGTTTGTATGAAAACATTTTTGGATGAATTTTGAAAAATGCTGTCTTATCCCTAGCCTACCTACGTTATAAATGTAATCGGCTGTGCAAAAATCAACTCTCTAGCGTTAGCAGTTTCGGCTGTGCGTTGATGAGTCAGTCAGTGAGGAAGGACTTCTTTCTTAATATGTATAGATTGATTAATTATGTCTGAGCCTAGATAAGTGTGTATGACTGGTAATAAATTAAGCATAATTAGGTTTACTTACTTTTAAAGATTAGCGACAATAAAAATGTCAACGCGGTAAAATTCAGAAATGTAACCATTATTTTAAACTTTTTAGGGTTCCGTACCAAAACGGAAAAAAAGAATCCCCCGTTTCACTTTGTCTGTCTGTATGTCTGTCACATAGCTAATTATATGAAAAACTACTTATGCTATCGATTTGAAATTTGGGATAGTTATAAAGACGGGTAACGCAGATGCACTGTCAAATTGACAGATAATAGGTGGTTTAAAATATGAAAGTCTAGTAAATATGTCAAGTGGTGGGGTATCGTACTAAAAGGCTTGAGTCACACATTCTGAAACAATTTTTATTTTTATTTGAGTCATTTTCGATTTATGAGGGAAAACGTAAAAAAAATACCGTTCCCCCTTATACCCGAAGTTTACAAAGGAATAAATATGAAATTATTACATAACATTAATATCGATGTATATTTTACAGCAAACATAAATAACTAGAGCTTTCTGTTTGTTTTTTTTTTTATCTTAAAAAAGTTTTGATACTAAGTTTGTATTTCCGTTAGTACGTATTTTTGTTTTATAAATTTCTACGAGATTATGCTAAAAGTACCTTCTTTCAAATAAAGACAAAAAAATTGAAATCTGTTAACGTGATAAACAATTATTCTTGAAAAACCACCATACATACTAAGTTATTATGTGTTACTCAAGTCCTTTCATATGAAACCCCACTTGACATATTCACTAGACTTTGAAATTTTGAACCACCTTTTATCTGTCATTTTCCAAAGAAAAAACTATTAAAAAAACATGTTTTATGACAACCCAGATAGGGTTACCCTTCTTTATAACTTGTTCCAAATTTCAAATCGATAGCATAAGCAGTTCTTGACATATTGACAGACAGAGAGACAAAGTGAAACCATAATGGTTCCTTTTCACCATTTGGTACGGAACCCTAATGAACAACACCGTAGTTCTTTACCATGTTTGATTGTATATTATTTTGATAAAAAAGTAACTTAGATATGGATGTCGTTACAATTTTTGTGTATTATAATATATACTAAATTTTAACTCCACCTCATATCGGTCAATAAAAAAATATGTTTGTTTCCTGTACACGTGCGAACTACCTCCAAATCGATAGCATAGGAATGCATTTCCTGAGATATTTAGCGGTTTGACAGGAGAGAGGACAGAGTCGCATCATATAGATTCCTGTAATTACATCACGTAAATTCCATTAATTATTTTCTGAGTAATTTTATTCCAAACGCAATTTAATAAAGAAACTAATTCATATTAGTTCTAGAAAATACACTTAATGAGTACTATAGATGTGACGATAAAAAGTAATAATTTAAATATGCAAAATGAACGTAATTGGTGGTATATAGGTGGGTCAAAAACGTATTCAGCCTTTTCTCTGAATATACATAGGTCACAAATATGTTCCTACTGCGCATTTGGGACTCACAACTTAAAAGATTTGCTTAAACGTGGGTGTAACGCGATCATTTTATGTATTTACATTTGTTACCGACGTTTCGTTCGACACGGGTTGAACCAGTCATATTCGCGGCAGAACTGAGTACTCTCGAGATTGATACGATAGGATTCTGGAATCATTACGTCAATTACTTTTAAAATATCTTGGCCATATTGTGGAATGTCTGTCAATCGGCATTTCTGCGAACAGTTGTTTTTCCAAGATGAACTCTTCATCTCGACTCGGTTGGAATCACATGTATTATTCAAGTCGTATTTGTAAGTAATTGTATTTCGGTTAAAGTAGGAAATACAATAGTTTATTCCCTGCGTAAATTACTTCATTTCAGCTATAAAACCAAGCAAGTCCTTATTTGGTGGAGGTGCGGGGTATGCCGAGCAAGTCCATTAGGGCAGTTCTTATCCAGTGGTTGTTGGAGTGTGTGAAGTTACTCTTAGGTTCTTTTGAGAGATTAGATAAGTTTAAGGTTAAATACCATATTTTTTACTTGATTGTATCGTTTAATACATACTGTAGCTATTAATTTGGTAGTCAAAAAAATCCGGACAAGTGCGAGTCGGACTCGCCGACCGAGGGTTTCGTGCAATTTTGAATTGAGGTATTGATTTCTTACTTTAAATAAAGACTATATTTTTTATGAATTAATTACAAATGTATAGTTTTTGAGATTTTCCCTGTAAGTACCTTTTGGTTTAAGACGATATTACTTGCCAAATTTCATTTCTAGGTCAAAGGAAAGTATACTATTAATTTTGGTTCCCTAGAGAGTGTGGAAATATAGGTTTTCTGCGGCATACGGCCGTACCTTTTTTAAGTTAATTTAGAAGTTTTATTTTTTCGTAACTTCAAGGGACTATAGACCTGAGGATATAGTTTTAATTTCAACTCGATACCTCCACGCGTTCCCGTGATACGTGGGTCACTTTGAATAAGGGTTCCGTTTTTTTACCTGTTGAGGTACGGAACCCTAAAAAAGAATAAAGACTCAACTTCTGATTTAATTTCTATAGAGGCAATTATGTTTCGGCTCTAATCAGAGGAACAATCACTTATCAAATCAGCGTAGCTAAAAGGTAAAAAAGGCTGTCCGGTTGTCACATCCCTAAATATCGTAAGAACTACTTATGCTTCTAATTTGGAATAGTTATAAACAAGGCCAGCCCTGATGCATTGAATATGTTTTTTTTTTGCGCGGACCTTACGGTTACACCTTTTAGACCAATAAAATATGCCTGTTAGACCGAACGAAGTTATGTGTAATGTAAGTTAGAAATTATTTTGACATGAATTGAATATAGATATTTAGTGCATTATATCCACCATTAATTATACATATAATTTGAATGCTTGTAAATTGGAATGGCCTAGTGACTTTCTCACTATTGTATTTACTTATTTCATGTTATGTACATAAAAGAAATGATACACAGTACGCACGCACCCGGCTGTAAGTTCATAATTATACCTATCTGAGTACCAGATTAAAAAAATAATCTAGTAGTTCCTAGCTGGAATAAAGCTTTAAGGGCGAGGAATAGAGATGGAGGTCATACGTAGTTCGAATAAGTACAATTTTAATATAGTCTATACACTACAATCTCATGGTAAAGTCTATAGATTTCCCTCTGCGGATTGTAAGTCCCATTATCTAAAAAATGTATCAGACATGCAAGTGGCATCAAAAGTGCATCGCTGTTAACGTGCTGATAGCCAGTCGTGGCCATGCCAGTAATTTGGCCAGTCATAAATTACTCGTTTAACTGAATTATTCGGGCCGAAAGCATTCCTCTGCTCCAACGTGATCCATTTTCATTCTACAACTCTCATGCGGCCACTGATATGTAGGCATCCGGGTCTCTTCACAAATGAGCTTTGAATCAATGACATTTAATTAACGGGTAGGTAATTGGTGATGGGGTTAGCATCGGAAAATAAAATGATTTCGCCGGATAAAAACAAATTAAATGCTGGATGGTGTAATGTATGAGGTGTTCGATGCCAGGAAAGTATTAAAATGTAGGTTAAATAGGTCAGTGAAAATGTTTAAGAGTAGGTACACATTTGTATAACTTTATATGTTACTTAAGGACCTAATTATATTTAGTTCACACTATAAAACATTTATTTTGGGAGTTCCGTAGAGAAAATAATATAACATACTGAACTATAGTTTGGTCATGTGGGTGTGTCCGTGTATTGCACCTAGATATCACATGCATTCTCGTAATATCTCGGCATATATATTTTGCCGGCAGTGAATGGCTTATTGAGAATATAGGGACAATAGGGTTGCCATATGAACAAATTTAAAACGCTGATAAAAGTCCTGACATGGCACAATATTCCCTGACATTTTTCGTACTTAAAAAAAAATACGTTAGTCACGTCACATTTAAATCAAACGTGCTCTAAGGCCCTTTCTTATTTTGGGTGAGTAAAAAACGTTTTTGGATTTTTTAATTCTCGTCGTACGCGCGTGGAAATTTTGACTTTTTATGAAGATCCGGCGTTAGTGAAAAGGCCTCTTAAAGCGTTCAGGTCCTACCCTTTAGTTTTCTACGCCGGTCTGCACCCCGCAACTCACTGCCTCCGCAAGTATTTCGATAGCGATAGCTTTGGTCAATCGCGCCGCCCACTACGTTCTTAAAATTCCTGACACTTACAAATTTCGGCTGCATTCCCGACAAAGGCTCAAAAATCCTGAGATGTCAGGAAAAATCCTGACGTATGGAAACCCTAATTGATAACGACCCTTTCCTTTAATTAAAAAAAACCGGCCAGTTGGTTGACAGACTTCGCCCATGTACAGAGCCTTTCGGTTAAAAATCACTTTCGCCACATATGTGATATGACAAATCACGCTAAACGCATATACCTTCTCCGTTCCGTCGTGGGTAAAAAAGTGATGTGGCTAAAGAGAATCGATTGGCAACCCATTATTAGCGATTTCGGCGAATAACTGGAATCGATGTATATGATTTACAATTTAAAACAAATACAACGAGAGAAACTGGGAAAGCGTACAGTAGTCAGTAAGTCCGCAAAGCTACGACGAAATACGCATTGACATTGACGTAACGCCTGCGTGTGAATTAGTATGGAGCGTATTCAGTGCTCGCTAGCTATGCTGTACTTTGCCTCTCATTTTCGTCTTTTGTGTTGCTCTAATTGTCGTTGGATCCATACAAACATTTCATTGTCTCTAAAAACTGGTTCGAATGGCATGATTTTCGCTAACAAATTTTCACGAGAATCGGTTGAGAAATGCGACCAGTAGAGGAAAACTGACCGGAATTCGACCGCAAAAACTTAAAAAATCTTTAAAAAAAAGTATGTTTAAAAATGTTCAAAAACTGACCTGTAAAAAAATTATATATAAGTATTGAACCTGCTCGCAAAATTTCACGAGAATTGGTTGAGGATAGCAACCTGTAGAGGACCAATTGACAAAACATTTTTTTTTAATTTTCTGACTACAAAAAAAGTTTATACAGGTTGTCAATTTGACTTGTAAAGTGTATTTATACTTTTACCAATACAATTATCTGAATCTGAATCTGTTACAAAAATGATATTTGAAGCGCTTAATGTAATAATCGGTGTCGATTTGCGAATTCGAAAATGACTTCCTTTTTTATACTATAATTTTTTATTTTCATAAAAAGTAATATATTTAAGTTGCTGTGTACCCATTCCGGAGATCTCCGGGCACATAACAAAAGAATGCAATTGTTTATTTTTTTCGTTGGCCGAAGACGGATTTTTATACTATTAAAAAAATTATGATTTAAAAAAAGGTTGCTAACTCCTGTCGCGTATGTTTCATCTTGCTCTCGCAATAAAAGACGCCGCGGTGTTATACTCACTTGCCAATGTAATTTACAATGAGTCTCGATTTGCCTCGTCTAGTTTAACTTGACTCCGAGATACGTATAACAATTAGGCGTAATTAGAGGTCTGGCGTCACTGGCAGTATGTTGGTCGGCTTATTTTATGAATTAATTTGGTAGGTAATAGCGGCACGAGTCAAAGAAATCCCGACAGGTTAATGACCTCGCTCTTCATATATTAAGGTGGGGCCAATTTACCTACTAGGGTAGCAACCTTTTCGAAATATTTTAAATGTGTTATTTTTTATGAAAATATATTTTTTAAGTTGGTTAAGCCCCTATTATGCGGTTCATATACCATTTCTGTAACACCCTGTATAATTATCGAATCTTGTCACTAAATTTTATGAGATTCGGTTGAAAAATGCGACAAAAATTACTCGAATCGATGTATATGATTATCAAACCTGCTCACAAAATTTCACTAGATCGGTTGAAAAATGTGACCTGTAGAGGAGAACAAACGGAAATCCACCTGACATACGAAACCATTTTTATGGAAGCTGAAGCAGAGACCTTCGTTTCATTCGGTCAATCAGTTTATTTTGACGGTTAAGACTATCTATCTAGTTTCACGGTACATATGTATTGATAATCGATACTATTCCAATGCAATTATTTTAAAGCCACCAAGTCATAGTTTCTCGACTGGAATTACCGATAACCGGGAACAGTATAACGAATTAATCAAAATTTCACCTCGGGCCTAAAATGAGCCACGATTCTAGTTGAACAATGGGCCGAGGCGGAGTCGAAGGCGCATTCAGATTCGAGTTAAATCAGTACGTAGATCTGGAGAGTTCCTTTGTTGGGAGACCGAGTAATGAAAACGCTGGCTGATAATAATTTACGAATAGCAGAAGTGTCGCAATTTAATGGCAATGAAAGCAGGGGTCCGAGAAGCATTCCAACGGGTGCCGGGCGCAGGGCGATATTCACAATGCTTACTGGCAACTCGTCCGAGACGAACTATTGTAATCGTGAGCTTTCATAATGCGTAGTTGTTATAAATCTTCAGGTTGAGATATACTAGGACTCAGTGATGAGGTGAGTCAAGGCAGGTCGTGAATAACGTTGCATGGGCGGCGCGGGGGCGTCGCGCGCTGACAACCGCGCCGACAGCAAACTAAAATAATTATCATCATTGTCCCTGGCCCCTGCAAACGCTTTAATTGTTCATTTACATTTGCAACGATGATACCAGTTCGGAACTATTTTGCCCGCCACGTTTATTTTGCTGGCCCATTCTACTCGTGTTATTATCCAGAGTTAATGGTCTGAAAAATAGTAATGGGCTACAATTTGTTGAATGTTTTAATACAATACATGTTTGTCATTTGAGCCAATTTAGCCAAAAGCTCAATAACATTAAACTGTTATGCTGTTACATGTAATATTGCTCGTTTTCAACCACATTAAAATTTTACTTTTTAGTGCTCGTAATTAGGAAAACCCTAACAGAATACGCCTCTTATAAGAAATAAAATAATTTTTGAAATTATTTTTTGTGGACACAGTCCCATTTATTAATCTTGAGCCAGTGATCTCAGAGAACCAGGATAGTATTAAATATATAGAGGGCGTCCCACGGCTATGTCACATGGAGGGAAAGTACTTTGAATATTGTAGATGGAACATTTTACTGAAAGAAGACATTATTTTAATTTTAAAAACAATTTAAACTGCATTCACAGATATTTAAAGAATAATTAAACCGTGAACCGGGAATCGAACTCGTTACACAAGAAAAATAATTATACCCTGTAGCTTTACCATACCAATCGAAAGGCTTCATCATATGGATTATTTTTTACTAAATTACATAGTATCAGAAATAAAAGGAAGACCATGAATTTTAACATTTTTAATACAAAATTAATCAATTTATCACGTGTAACGGGTTCGATTCCCGGTTCAACCATAAAAATATTTAAATATCTGTGAATGCAATTTACAATGTTTTTTAAATTCAAATAATGTCTTCATTCAGTAAAATGCGCCATCTACAATATTTAAGGTACTTTCCCTCCATGTGGCATAGCCGTGGGACGCCCTGTATATATCTTAAAAGTTTCTATATAACTTACGTAACACTAGGTCATTTAGGTAAGTTAGACTACACAATATTTCGTTTCTTTCATTTACCTAGGTTGAGTAGATATTATTTAACGTAGTTGCCGTTAGACGGCGTTGCTGTTGTTAACAGTACTTCATTTTTATATTTAGATTAATTTTAGCCAGAGGAGGGCAGGGGTAATCTCTAGTCTATCGTGTGCGGTGGCGACAAAAAGCCAAGAGACGGCCCTTGAGGCATTAAATTTAATGTTTTTTCGACTCCACACATGCTATACGTGATGACGTGTATTTCGTGATTTGATTTGTGCCAAATTGGGCACCTCGGTGCGGCTCAGGAAGCCGGTACCTTTTTCTCCTCGTCCGCTGGGACGAGTGCCGGCAACGGGAGACGTCCACTGCGACAGAGGCCAAGACACCCTCAGCAACCACGCCGGCAAACACGACACCCTTCACTAACACGAACTCCAACATCCTGAGCCAGTTCCCTTTGAAGATACGCCTTTTTTAGTTTCAATGTATTGGATAGTGATTTTAAATGTGGACTAGTAGGTGTTGGTACGGAACCCTTCATTGTGCGTAGTCCAACACGCACTTGGCCGGTTTTTTAAAATTGGATTTAATGTGATTATTTATGATGTTTTCAGATTCTTATTCCTTAGAATAGAATAGAATAAAATAGAATTGTTTATTTTGTGTCACATTACACATTACAGGTGATGCAAACAATAATAATGGTATACATGTGACGCCCTGCAAGGCACACTTTTTTTGTAGGTTAATAGCTGCAGGTTTCTTTGTTGCTCTATATGTAGATGTTTTGTGGGCTAATAATACATTTCAATACTCCGAACGTCCATATATTGATGTGTACGTATCTATAGAATAATGACGCTGCTGTTGCTAGTTTCACTATGGAGAGGTCTCGGGCTTGTACAAATCAATTCTTATGACCACTGCTAAATACAGTAGCGCCATCTATGAACACAACTAAAAACTCATATATAATAGATGGCGTCAATCTGTTAAGCAGAGGTCTCAGTTTTGAGTGGTACTACAGATACCTCTTCATAGTGAAACTTAGCTACAGCAGGCTCATTATTTTAATGGGTCACCGCAATGTACGTACAGACATTGGCAGTTTATATAATTTACTGGTCTCTGTTTACATACAATCTTCCACCTGCGTTTATGGGGTGTTGGAGGGTGAAATATTCAGATTTTGTAAATTATTGTGTCATTTGTAGGTTCACAAACATTTGGTTATTTTAACAACTATGGTATTTTTTTTGTATGTTTAATTGTAGTATAGTAGTCTGTTCTTTTATGAAATGTGATTTAAATTATTTATTTCATTCAACAATGATACTTATATCTATAGAAAAATTAAATTTAAGCGTATCCCATGATACAAAGCACAAACGGAAATCCCCTTTGTAACCTTAATTTTTTGCAAAGTAAACAAAAAGTTCCGAAGAAAGTACAAAGCAATACATCCTGGCACCAATAACCTTAAGATACCATTAAAACGCCACGGGCAGCCATTTTATAATTCCAGATAATGTTAATAAAACAAGTTCGACTTTGTAACTGAGATCTCAGAAGGTATAATGATGAATGCTTTACTAAAAAACATGATACTGTGAAAAAATTAAAAATTGTTAATAAAAAATTAAAACCGACTCCAAAAACACAAAAAATTAAAAAAAAGTGTGTGTCAACTCCGACGCACGACCGGAGTTTACTCTTTACGAACGTTTATAAAATATATCAGTAAAGATTAGCAAATAATTAAAAAGATTAGTGAGTGAGGATAAAGGAACTCATTTTTATATTAGGTACCGCAAAGTGGGGCTATTTGAGACCCAAGGGGCCCCACTTTACAGTACTGAAATCATGCATGTTACATTTATTTATATGAATAAAAAGACTTAGCGCGTAGACGTTATCGATATCGATAAATGTTGACCAGAGGGCCTACTCCGAACTTCGAAATCCGAACTTCGTATCGTGCCGTCCCTTTCGCTCTCGTGTTATACACTATATGAGTGAAAGGGACGTCACGATACGAAGTTCGGATTTGGAAGTTCGGAGTAGGCCGTCAGTGCCTTTACATGACCGTACTTGCTAGCGACTGCGTAAACGATTTAGTATACCGATTCTTAGTTCTATTGCGTAACGGCCAGGCGCTATATTTTTGCCTATACAATTTTTTACGCAGTCGCTAGCGAGTACGGTCATGTAAACTCATGGTAAAGGCACAGAGATGTCCGCCGCCAGATCGCGACAACACAGACACTTGTAGCCTACATTCGTCCCGGTACCGCCGTATATCGGGTAGAGTCAGTCCGACCCAGGTCAAGCCTAGCCGAGTTTCTTGCTGGACTCTTCTCAGCTAGGCTAGGTTTAGTGAACCAGCGACAAAACCCCCAGTAGCTCGATTCCACTCACAACTTAGTGCTCCGAAGTGCGAAATCCGACATCGTATCGTATAGTCCCTTTCATTCTTGTATTATAGACTATATGGGGAGGGACGGCACGATACAAAGTTCGAATTTCGATATTTTAAATGCATTTTTTTTTATATACGCAACTCCAAAGGAGTCATGTACGCGTTGCCGACCCTTTATAAGATTTGAGGATGCACTGTGTTGACAGCAGAAGGAACACATTTAGGTCCCTCGCTCTCAACACAGAGCATCCTCGGGAGCTCTGGCAATGTTGCTCACCTCCAGGAACACAACACTACATGCTTGTATAGTAAATAATGAATTTCGGAGTAGCCCCTCAAATTTGGTTGAAGCCGCTGAACCAATCTCACTGGAGCGCAAACTCTTAGAGTATTCCAGTGTTTATAAACTGCTCTCGTGGTCGTGTCGGAGGTTTCTCCTGAATTTTCCTCAGCCCAATCTCCAATCGCGCACTCCTATTACTTTATTGTACCCGGTTTATAAAGCCACAGTCAGGTTCAAAATAAAAACAAAAAAATACCAGGGTTATCGTGCATCTACACGGAGAAAGAAAAAATATAAAAAATAACGTAATTGGCGGCGTGCTGTCTCCCTTGTCTCTATTTTTATAAATTCAATCATAATCTCTCTTCTCACTGTCACCTCAGATGATCTTCAGATTTATTCGCAGGGTGTACTTAATGATCTGCCATCTGTTATCAGCACTGTAAATAATGACCTGGTGTGTATCCTATATTGGAGTCATAGTTTTGGTCTTAATGTAACCCCTCTAAATCCCAGGCTATCATAATTGGGAGCTCAAAATTTGTCCCAAGAATCGATTTTAGTAGTGTTTCACCGATTTACTTCGATAACGTCTTAATCCCTTTTTCTTCACAAGTAAAAAATTTAGGCATTATTATGGATAGGACTTTATCTTGGGTACCTCAAGTGAAAGAGGTCAGCAGGAAGATGTTTTCGGCAGTAGCTTCTCTGAGAAGGCTACGTAATTTCCTGCCTATTGCCATTAAAATTGCGCTTACTCAAACACTACTCCTCCCCATTTTGGATTATGCTGTGTGTTCTTATATTGATCTCAATGAGGAGCAATATCAGGGACGAGCTTTCTACTATTTCTAGCGCGTGCCGGACCTTTAGTATTCGTAGCAGACTTACGGCTTAGTATTTCCATGTATCCCAATTAGATTTTCACTCTAGCAAACCAATACGCAGTTTTGTCAAATTCTCCATACCTAACCAATGTGTTCAAGGTTTGCACCCTTTTGGACTCTGAGTGAATATTTCATTAACTTTATACCAATTAAATAGCACATTATAAAATATTTACACGTTGCTTTACTATTTTCGACCTTGACAGACACACTTGAAAAATAAGTCGTATCTTTACCTTGATCGTATACTGAGATACAACTTTTTAAATGAACACAGCAGATTACTTTTGATTTTATACCCCATAAATTTTCTTATCCCGGGCTTATATATGAAAATCGATTCTAAAGGAGTAAACTCCAAAAATATTGCCTTATTTCTTATATGAGAGTTTACGCTTCTTATTCAACAATGTACCTATTGTAATTTTTTTAGTCGGTGCCATTTCGTCAACCTTAGACAATTTCTTTGGATGGCACAAAATTACAATAGCTACGTCTACATTGTTCAATAAGAAGTGTGAAGTCTGATATTAGATGTAATGCAATAAATTTTAACTTTTTAGTATTTATTGGAGTTCGTTTTTGTAGTCATCTCACTGAGCTATAAAATTTTAGCTGCCTTGAAACAATTTTTTTTAAGTCAAAGCGATAGTTGAACTGACATATAAATAAATACAAGTCTAGTACCTATCTACATGGGATATGTACGTTCGCCTTTCACATCAATTAGGTTAATTCCCATCCAACCCATCTACACAGTAACGGTAATAGATCATTTGCCAGCTATGCTATCTAAGCTAAGCTATCACTGCCTGTGACTGCCAACCCACGATTATTAAATTACAAAACATCCATTCTCGTAAAACGCCTCTTCAACCTATATTCATTAAGTTTAGCAGAATATGAAGCCATAGCCTGGGATTTAGAGCGTTAGAGTAAATTCAACACACGCACTTGAATTGCTGTTTATTCTTACTCGTGGGTTCTGTAGGGGCGGCGCAGTGTAATGTGAAATGAAATTGTAAGAGACGTTCGGGGAGTCGTCCTGTGGCATTAATTTGTATCAAGAATTTGTAGAGATTTAGCTTGAGCCGCCAGTGGAGCCAGCAGCGAGTGTTCATCGCAGCCGGCGAGCGTTAACACTTATTAAGGGGTGCATCCCCGCGACAGATGTAGGGGAGGACCCGCCATTTGCGTAATGCCAGGAATGGTTACACTCGATTTAATAAAACTCCGACAACATTTCATTCTGAAGAATTTAAAGTCAATTCGTTTTAAACGCCACAGTAGCATAGCGCGAAAAAACCGTGAGCTGAAACGTGCTCGGAATACATTGCCAAGGATTTCTTATCGGCGGCAATTGAGATGAGTACTTATGGCTTTTCGAGTGGCTCGGCTTCGTTTAATTTGTTGTTTCAGCGTGGAATTTTTATTAACGTCTCCCCTCACTTTACATTTTTAGGGATGCGCAGTTGTTATTGGCAAGGTGAAAACGAAGTTTACATTACTTTATTCGCGTTTCGCGCGCGAAACAAGACAAACATTAACACGGCTGGCATAAATATTTCGCTAGATTCTTGCAAGTTACCAGTTTACAGAGACCGACAAAATATGCATAAATATGTACCTGGAACCAGATCAAAATGGCTTTAGAGAAAATAAAAAGACCACGGAGGCCATATATCTTATCCCTTAGGTTAAGTGTAGAGCTAAACCTAAATTTGATCTCGAAAGGTTTTCGACAAAGTGGAGATAAAGTTAAACCTTTTGACTATGTCAACAGGTATAAGAACCGAAAGCTCTGTATTACGTGTAGCTATACTTATAATATTTTTTTTGGGTCAACAGGAAATATACGAATCGGAATCGCGGTATGACCCGTGGTTATAGCAGAAAATTGATTTTAAATTGTAATACCTAACATACACCACACACCTAACGTTAATCTCTCTCATTGTTTCTTACTGACTGATAACTCAACTCACCAGTCTATAAAACACCAACATTTTCCTTGTATGGATTGCTAACAACCTACCTGTAAAATTATAATAAAAAAACTATTTATTCTAAAATGCCGTTGTACTAAAACGAAAAAAATAATTGTATGCAAAGGTCATGCTGATAAACGTTATTTGAGGGTACACGTATACATCAATGTTTATTCATATATATGAATAAATGTTTATTCAGCATTCTTACATAAAACTATATTTTATTCTTTATACATAAAATAATTTCGAAAGCTTGTAGCGCAAACAGAAAAAAAGAGAAATTTCATGCGCGAAACAATATATTTTTCGTTTTAGTACAACTGCATTTTGAAATAAAAGCTTGTTTTTAAAAACGATTTTTTATATAATTTTATTTTCCACTTCATAGTTGTTTCTCAATCATTTAGCAGCAAAGTGCTCGGGAAGACAAATCCAACGAACCCAAATTCGATAAGTTTCCGTCGTTTCGTTTAGGAGTTCCTATGGCCACCTTCTGACTCCATCATCAGGACCCTGGACATCATCTAGCACTAAAGTGCTCGAAAAGATAAATCCAACGAACCCAAACTCGATGCGATTCCGCCGATTCGTTTAAGAGTTCCTATGGCCACCTCCAGACTCCATCATTAGACCAGCTCAGTAGTACCATAACATTGCATTGTCATCGCATTTACATAAGTATACCAAAATTCAGCTCAATCGGTGGAGGAGAACTGGTCTTAAATTCAGTTGCAAGATTTTTGCCACACATACTAACTAACAGGGGAAGTCAAATAAAAGCTTGTAAAAAAAGTATCAAAGGCAATATGACACCGCAGCGAGATTCGGAAATTATCAAAGATTCGGACCCTCATTCCCTTTGAAACAGAGGACAGTAGCGAATTTTACTTGCAAATGTAACCACATTACGTTCAAGCGCGTGTATTAGCTTTGTGACAGGATTCAGAAATTAATAGCAACCCTGAACGTGCGTCGATCGGAAAACACAAGGGGACCACTCAGCAGATACTTATCTCCACGCTCGCTCCGTCAACATTCCAGTTCCTACATATGCAGCTCCTTGTTGTCATAACTCATGGATGTTCATTTTATCTGGGGAACTGACTATGTGAAGTAATTGCACATTCAGAAGTTCATATTTATTTCGTTTTTCAGACTATTTGTTAGTTTTTAGTTTTTTACCACATTGAAACGATACGGTCATTGCTGTTACATAATGTGTTATTATCGCGTCACGTGATATTATTAAACAGCCAGGTAAATATTAAAATTGGATCATGAGAATTTGGAGACAAAACATTAAGCCAAAAAAAAGTTGAGAACATGAATAAAATAATAATAGGTACATTGATTATTTTTGCAACATACGATGCCTAAATGGATCGTGAGTTGATACTGTTGATAGCTTGCGTCTTCAGTGCCTTTACCATGAGTTTACATGACCGTACTCGCTAGCGACTGCGTAAAAATTTGTATGGGCAAAAGTATAGCGCCTCTGGCGGTTACGCAATAGAACTAAGAATCGGCATACTAAATCGTTTACGCAGTCGCTAGCGAGTACGGTCATGCAAACTCATGGTAAAGGCACAGTGCTAGGCAGGAAACACAATATTTCGGAATAGACAAATGATGATGGCGGTGAAAAGGTCTAATTGGGTGAATTGCAAAAAAAATGTACATTCCAAAAAATAAAATGTCCTAATTAAAAAATCTCTAAATAATAAGTATTAGAGTAGCATATTTTTCATTTTTGTTTTCACGTTGTCCAACTTATAGTTTTCTAGTATTCATAAAGTTTTATAGTATAAATTGGACACATTTATAAAAAATCACAATTTCTAAAAAAAACATTTGTCACGTTGTGTGATGTTACACAATTTTTTTCCCATACAAAGTAGCTTTCAATTACTTCCTTTGTTTAACATTTTTCTGAATATTCCTATGCGTTACGTAAAATTTTTTTGCAATCCACCCCTTTATATTAATGACAATTTGTCTTTAATTCTTGATATAATTTTAAATTGATTTCATTTTATTGTTTTTATCAACAAATATTATGTTTATTTTCACCCTTATCATTTACTTCACGTAAATACTTACATGCACATTATAATCATATAATAATATATGTACTTATTACGTGTATGCAATGCAAACAGGCTGGAGTCTATACGCTCTTGCTGGCCAAGTGTAACTCTATCTTTTATCTTTGGCATAAGTCTAGGCATAATTGATTGGAGTAGGTACTTTATAGTTCAGGCAATGAATGCTCAAAAAAAGGTATAGAGGGATATTATGCAATGAACACATTTTTTGACTTCGTAACTTTGTTTGGACTAGTTAGGACGTAAACATATCGAAAGTCCCTGCCCATAGCCCTTGAGCCCGGGGGGAGGGGGATTTGAATGTCCCATTTGACATTATTAAAGGTTAAGTTTAATCTCTGCGACGCCGGTTTAGGATTATAATTATGAGAGATGAATTAAATTCGTCAGTACCGAAACAGCCACGTCATTATTTGTAGGTAATAGAGGGCTTAGTCATCTCGGTGTAGCAGAGTAACATGTGGCGCGTAAATGTGACTGAATGTAATTAATGATTCATCGGAGCTTGTGCATGGAGAGCCAACCCTCCGCAAATCTCACCGACTCAAATAGGAGTCCCCTGTGACCACCGTGCCTTTTAATTTGCAAGCATTTTTAGGGGTGCCTGCTTGCTGCTACGCTCCTAACGGTCCCTTAATCAGTTTTGCTTAAGGTACATTTATCTTTCACGTTATTATTATTTTCTTTCCCTATTTATATATTTGCAATTTCTTTTAAAACGTACCGAAACTTTAAGGACTTATTTTAAAAGTAGGTATTGTTCTATGCATTTTAAATCATATTACTATTTTGTCCTCAGTATGTGTAATCTCGTGTTTGAAAGACTCCCATTTGTGATTTTTTAAAATCTCATGCTTTTCTAAATAATACAGCACAAACATGATAAAGTAATTACTGATGTAAAATATAGTTTAAAAACCGCATCGCAAAATCGCATCTTAGTTTTTTCGAAACAAACCACAAACAAACACGTTTGCGTTTAGGCTCAATTCATATGGCGTCGCGAGCAGCGCCTCTGGTGGCCTTAGGTAGTAGGTAAGTATTTTTTACCATACAAATTGAAACTAAATACAAACACGTTCGTTTGTGTTTTTTTTCGAAAAAACTCATACTAAGATAGAGGTACAGGGCATAGTTGCCAAGCTTTTCATCCTTGTTAAAAAGTCTCGCTCACAGAGCTCGCGCCTTTGGACCCTAAGGTCCAACTTTGTTCTGTAAAAAATTCGCATCCGCGCTTCTTTCGTTGCAGCGCTCGCGACGCGTCGCTGTCACACTTTTCTTACGCAGTGTCGTACGTGGGCGAAATCCTCACGAACGCGAAGCGGGGCGGCGCGACGCGGCGCGAAAGAAACAAACAGTCGACGCTCTGTTAAAATGTCCTACGTGTCTAATACAGGCGCGGTGTGCGGGCCATCAGTTAGTTGGTTTGATATTTTCGCGCGAATGAGACGCGGCGGCGTGGCCGTCCAAGTTGTTTGTGGGGCGATTCGCACCCACACGTAGGACACGACCACCGCGTCGCACCGCATCGCGTCGCGTTCGCGAGGCGAGGATTTCGCCCACGTAGGACACGACCTTAGGCTTTTCTCGCGCGTAATGTAAGATTCACATCAAACGGCCGGAGTCGGCGCGCGTCTTACTAGAATCAAAGGAATTTAAACTTTCTACACTGCTGTTTGTTACATTTCACATATAATTGAGATTTGACACATGTTATAATTTATAATATAGTGTGGCTAAATGGATGGAATACCTTTAAATATCGCAATAAATTGTAAATTAGACAAATTAATCAAAATTATGAAGAGATAAAGATTCGCATAAAAGTTGTGTTTTTATTAGTCCAAATGGAAATTAGTAGTTACCAATAGAATTCTCATGTTTCAACAAAAATAACAATAATAGAATTCTCATGTTTCAGCACAGCAATATTTCACGACCAGAATGGCAAATTACTCGTTTTCCCATACAACGGTAATACGAGGCTATCGGAGTGTGACGTCACATTTCGCTATCAGTCAGTAATATCAGTATGGAGTGTTTTCAGTGCTCAAAAACATGGCCTCTCATTTTCGTCTTTTGCATTGCTCTAATTGTTGTTGGTCCCATATAAACATTTAATCGTTTTTAAAAACTGGTTCGAATGGCACCATAAAAGCGAATCAAATTTTTTGTCAAATAGCGAATTGACAACGCCACGCTGGGCCGCGCACTCGTGTCTGCTCGCGGCTGCTCGCGACCATTGCTGCTGCCATTTAAATCCGAAAGCTAACTCTTTTTTACCCAACGCCGGTGGCAAACAAGCGTATGGTCCACCTGATGGTAAGCGATCTACCATCTGATCTACCATCAACGCTCAGCCGAAACTACTGGAACTAGAAACTTCAAATTTGGTCCAGAGCTTACTTTTATGACGTATGCAAGAGATAAGACGGGATTTTTTTTGTATGGGAAACGTATTTTTTTGGACTTAGAAACTTGAAGTTTCATTTTTAGACTCTCTGTTTAAATATAACAAAACTGAATTCATCGATTTTCTAAATTCGTCCCCTAAAGGGGTGAAAAGGGGCTTCAAAGTTTGTAGGGGGAGCAAATCTTTTGTGAAGTTAGAGATTTGAAACTTCGTAAATAGACTCTATGTTTAAATACAACAAAACATATTTCAGCGTTTTTCAAAATTGCTCCCTTAAAGGGGTGGAAAGGGGTTCCAAGTTTGTACGGGGAGCAAATATTTTTGAAGTGAGAGATTTGAAATTTCGTATATAGACTCTCTGTTTAAATACAACAAAACATATATCAGCGTTTTTTGAAATTGCTCCTCAAAAGGGGTGAAAAGGGGGTTCCAACTTTGTAGGGGGAGCAAATCTTTTTCGAAGTTAGAGATTTGAAATTTCGTAAATAGACTCTATGTTTAAATACAACAAAACGTATTTCAGAGTTTTTCAAAATTGCTCCTCTAATGGGGTAAAACGGGATTCCAAGTTTGACCGGGGAACAAATCTTTACTTTTCGTAAAAATCGATGGTTCGGGGTGATGATTACGAAAATGAAATCCATTTCCAAACCCAAGATGGGGACATTTATTTTTCTTAAAAATCGATATGGGTGTCATATCGTCGGGGTTCCTCGGGGAGCCAATTACGAAAATGACATCCATTTTGAAATCCAAGATGGCGGATATTCATTATTTTTCACAAAAGATAATCAGACAACTGACAGAGACAAATAAACCTCCTTTATATCTTTGTTACCATCTAAAGTCTACGCGGACGAAGTCGCGGGCGGCCCGCTAGTCCTACATAAGTGTAAATCCTGGTGGGTGATGCTAGCGCTTCGATAATACTGGGCGTACGTGGTTCAGTCTCCCTTTCGAATTTTTAATCGCGAGCGCTGATGTCGTTTGTCTGGAGCCCGGAGCCGCGGGCGCTCCTCGCGGCGCTACTACACACCCCTGCGAGCAACGCCAATTTAAAATTCATATCATACTACCACCGTAAATTACTTTTCTTTACTGCGAGTAAATTTGCCCGATTTTTGTCCTTTTGGAAATTGTTAGACGGGTTAGGTTTAGGTACTATGGTGCGGTTTTATTTTTAGATTTTAACTTTGAAGTTAAATTACCCCTGTCAAATACAAACGCAGTCACTTACACGCTATGACATGGGAATGTCAAACGCGAAGTGGAACCCTATATAAATGTATGTACGTTAATATCGCATTCTACTGCAGGCCGGTATATCTGCCGTTGGCGTTGAACTGGTGCGCATATATACGTCGTTGTAGTCGAAAAGGTTAATAAGCTTTTGGACGCTAAGAACGTCTATGAGCGTTGCGTTTTGCAAGCCCACGGCGCCTACAACGACTATAGTAGACTTTACTAGACAAGTGTTTGACGACCGCTTTAGCCTAGTTGGTAGTGACCCTGCCTTCGAAGCTGGAGGTCCCGGGTTCGAATCCCGGTCAGGGCATGTATTTGTGTGATGAATACGAATATTTGTTCCTGAGTCTTGGATGTTTTCTATGTATTTAAGTATCTATTTATCTACATAAGTATGTATATCGTCACTTGGTACCCATAGTACAAGCTTTGCTTAGTTTGGGACTAGGTTGATTTGTGTAAGATTGTCCAAAAAATATCTATATCTATCTATCTAATATCTATCTATCTATCTATATCTATCTATCTATTACTTTTTAGATCGCCGATAAACTTAACGTTTGGCGAAACGGAAACAAATATAAACTGTACCATATTTTTTTGGGAAAAGAAATTAAAAAAAAAGGTATTCCGGGGTACGTTATCATAGTTACTTTCAAGCTCCGTGCTTTCAACCGAGGTCCATATTTGATTTCCTCATAACCAATCAATCAATCTGTGGGTTAAAAAAAATATGTTGCCGTGTTTTTGTCTGTAAAGAAGGCTGAGGGTCAAAAAAACCACTTTCCCGAAATGTGCACTTTCTCTAAAAGTTCACTTTCCGCAAAATGTACGCTCCTATACACTTGCCCATTTAGGGCACTTTCTCCGTAAGTGCCTGGTCCCAAAAACTTAGTTTAATGAAAAAATATATTTTTGGGAAAGTGCGTTTTGGCAAAAAATGCACTTTACCAAAACTCACAAGTCTGCCTTTAGAAAAAGTACACATTTCGGGAAATTGTTTTATGACTATGAGCTTAAGCCGTAAAGAACTGGGTTACAGTCACACTTTACAATCCACGTGAAGTTAAAACTTCGCTTCGGGTCTTACTATTGCAGTTGTCCAATACGGCCCCCTATCTTAATGCGTTTTTGTTTTGTGTTTCGACAATAAATCAATTTAGTTGCAAAAAATGGCTATATCTTTATCGGTGGATTCGCACGCGCGGTGTTCGGGGCCCGAGGAGCCACGGGCGGGCGCAGGGCGCAGGGCGCAGGGCGTAGCTAATGTTTATTTGATACATGTAATCGTGGCGTGATGTATGAGACCGATCGGCCACCGCGTGTCGCTCGCCTCTCGCCTCGCTCGCCACCGCGGACGTAAGGTTTATGATGATGATTCTCTAAGTTGTGATTTATTACCGGATTAGGAAGGCACATGGTCTATTTTATGGGGAGATTGCCTTTATTTATTGTATAATGCCAGCTTTCCATTAAATAGGGTAAAAATTGGTTTTGTTGAATATAAATGATTCGATTATTATTATAAACGATAGGTGGCCAATCGAAATATTTGAAAAGTGCGCGATGTATTTAAAGTAGCATTTGTATTACAACTATTATTATTTTATTATACTTAATGTTCTGCTCAAATATTTCCATAATGTTTATGTTTGGTAAATCATTATACTTTTTAATTTTACCGTAGTAATAATTTATATCCCCATGATTTAAGAATTTAATATTGGCAGCGGCAGCTTGCTTCAATAGACGGATGCTTGTGTTCGTTACCATAATTTGGGCCGGGATAATCAAATTATATTTTAACAAAAACGGCCTAATAGAAAACGACAGAATTTCCTTTCTCGTATCCAGCCTCTAATAAACGATAATTATTCAAAATTAATTTACTACTAAAGTAATATTAATTTTAAATAAAAAATGCCTGTTTTATTAAAGCTTAGTAAAAATAGAGATGCGCCGAATATTGGTTTGACCGATACGAACATTCGACCGAATATCAGGTCCAGCTGTTGCCGAACCGAATATTCGGCCGAATTATTTGGTTAAACGTAATTCCTTCATCTATTGTTGTAAAACAGACTATAATAGAATGGTAAAATTCTTGTTCATTATCAAAGCGAAATATTGACAAAAATAAGTTAAATCGCTGTTAATAATAGGTCAAGTATTAATTTCACGAAGCAGTAACTATAATACACTCTTGTAACAAAATCCTCTCAAAATGCTACACAAAAACGGTCCTCAACGTCGTTCATAATAACAAAAACTTCATATCGCTAACAATTTCAAATAAAAAAATATGAAGGTATTAAATTCCAAGCTTCAGCCAGAATCAAATAAAGCAGAACCAACGTGCTTTTTAAATAAGTTTTGAATAAGATTGTTTCTTTGAATCGCGGCAGAGGGCAATTTTGGGAATTCGCTTTAAAACATTTCTTGCAAAGACAGCTTCCGACGCTCGCGTAGACAGCCAGAATGGGAGAGTAAAAAAACAAACGCGTATGCTCTAGGGTTCGGTATTTACGAATATTCCAGCGAAAACATGCTAATAAAACAGACCCCAGCTTAGTCAACTCTACAATATTACCTGATAATGACAATATCGACCCAGAAATGTATCAATCCGACATAAGGTACATGTCTGTCATTGTTAAGTAACGTACTCAATTCAATGAAAAATAAAGTTCATTTTGTAAGTTCTTTCTTGATACGCATACACTTCATACATGTGTCGTATAAATATAGGTGTATATAGAAGGTGACATTGAAGACACGAATATACCTACATAATTTTGTAACTCTGATCTGCACAAAATTATTATGTTTTTCACTGTACAGCGTGTATGGACATGCAGGTGACCATAATTGTTTTTAAACAAAATATTGGAAAACGAACTAGTGTAATTTTTAATAATAATAATAATGTGGTTTGCGATTAGATAGGTACATATTGGATAATAATGTACTAATTAGTACTTAATATTTACAATTAATTGATTCGATAATATGACACGTAGAATTCCAGTAACAGACACTAATTAACATGAAGCTTACACACAAACTCCTACTGCCACCCAACAATATTGTCAGAACGGAACCCTTTATAGCTATCTGTACCCCGTACCGTACCTAAACGCTACAAATGTTTGCTAGTTATGTTGGGTGTGGGTTCTGGTTAGACGTTCGCTTGCGCTTTGATCGCAGTTAGAGCTAATGGAAACTTTAGAACATTAGTAACTTAAGTAACAACTTGGAATAGTGCAAATGAAACATCTTCAAAATAAAATAAGGTATAAACCTGGATTTTCTTCCATATTTCTTCATTGTTTTTTGCATCGAGGGTGGAATTGCATAGGAAGGTACAGATTGTAACTTACAATATTGCAAAAGGCAAGGCCAGTAAGAGTTGTAGGAAAAAACTTGACTTGGGACATCAGGGCTTTTTTCGGATTTCAACCATTAATATAGCCTGAATATATGTATGTGTATGTGTATATTAAATTACTTTTTGTTCAATTTAACTACGACTGCTTGACAAAAACTTAACTTCTGGCCCCTAGTGTGGAACAGAGCGACATTAAAATAAAAAGTCTGTTTTGTGCATTTTCATAACGGCCATCGAGCATGGAACGTTCAATATAGGAATATCGAATCCCTGAATAAATGAAACAAAAAATACTATTAGTTAGATAATAACAAAACAATCGGTCAATTGTGTGTCGGGCCACGCGCAATGTAGGATTTCGTAGTTGTCCACCCGTTACACTATGCTGTTAAAAAGTTCGTTATCTTATATATTTACTTGTTTGATAGAACTAATAACATTATCTAAGTAATTAATGGAAATTGTACGAAAGTTTGCTTTTCTAAGTACATTTCTTAAGTTCGGCTGTTACTTATTAACTAGCACTGTCTACTTACTCGTGATAGTTTCCCTTTTAAATTCATTATACAGAATGTTCGGCACATGGACCGTTAACATTTTTAGGGGTGGTGCTAGGGTCCTTTGCTACTTTTCCACCCTTGGACCCTGGGTCCTAAGAGTCACGGCCATGGAGATGCGATTTTATTATTGTTTTTCTAGGTAGCACCTCGAAAAGTTTTGACGGCCCATGTGCCGAACACCCTGTATATACTATTAGCATGTTTTTTTTCAGACGCTCAGTACACAGCGTTTAGATTACAGCGGGGGGGACTTAAAACCGTAACAAAATACTTTCATTTATATAAAAAAGTAGACATTGTTGTTCAAACTTTGTAGTAGTAGCTAAGGATCACTAAGCGAATCGCGGACAGCGGACAAGGCGAAAATGTAAATATTCATTACGAAGCCCTAAAAAATACTTCAATTTATTTGTTCACTGTACTGCTTTCGGAGAACAATAGAGAACAAAATGCATGGGTTACTACAGAAAATACGTAACTCGCCGACAATATTTGAGTAGTTCTCTCTACCCCTGGTGGATCCGATCGTTAGAACCCACCCACTAAATGTATACTTATGGAACGTCTCTGTAGGCACCCACTTTCAAACATAAAACGATTTAATTTTTTAATTAATTGTTCAAAAGCGGATAACGCGGTAAAGCCGACTGAAATATTAAACTGTAATTTTTGTAATAAGTTTATCTCCCTATGAAAAATGTTAACTTTATTAAACTACCGCCGTATCACTCGCCATATAGTCAGTCGATGTTAAAGCTATAAAATAAGCTATCACATAAATTATAACTTTTATCACTAGTACAATTTGAAATGATTGATTCAAAAGAAAGACAAGTGGAAAGTTTCCCGCCAAAGACATGAAATCATAGAACGATTCCTTTTACGACTTCGGTTTCAACTTCATAGTGATGAATTATGCAGAAAGGAGAGAGATTTCCTGCGATAAAAGTCGAAGTACCCCAGAGGGTTCTAAAAAGAGCTCTTAGGATATGATAGCAAAAATATATATAGTTCGAATGTAAATTAGCGTCAGAAATATGTACTCATCAGGACGTCATTTTAAATAAATTTGATATATAAAGTACCTAAATATATTTAAGTAATCAAATTTTCGCCTTTAGTGATTATGAAATGAAAACGAGGTGAAATGAAATGCTTTATTTCAGGCCCAAATTAGCCCATCTAAATTTTTAGTAACACAAGAAGATGAAAGAAAGAATTATTTAACATAATTGCACATTATTTACTTTATATATTGTTTAGTATATAAGCCTGGTCTATCTTCTTAACAAGCCCTCGATTTTTTCCGCAGGAGTTTAGTTCCAAATATAGAAATTGCAAATATTGACTGAATTTAGACTCGGTTTGTCGAGATCTGCAATCAACGGTCAAATTTGAGCGTGCGGTCAGCAAATATCGTTGCAACGAAGTGGGCCGAAGATGCTGCATTGCATAGCTGAGTGGCAGCGGAAGCGGGCCGCGGCCAGACGCACGGGGCGCCCGCGCGCGCTCTGAATACCTAATTGACTAATATTAGTTACTGGTGGGGGAACTTCCTTAGAGGTGAGTACAAAACTTGAGACAAAGAACACGTACGGGCCTTGTAAGGGATACTTTTTAAGTTTAAATACGAGAACTTGGTCAATCCCCACGGTCGTCTATTCTGGATTTTGACTGTCGTCGCGTAATTACTGAATGGATTATTTTTCTCTTTTTTTGTTAATTTTAAGTAGCATCATAGCAGCAGAAGTACATAAGCTATTATAATGATATGTAAAATGTTCAATATCAGTAAAACCATTAAAAGATCATATCATATTTAGTGTAGAGCTCACTGCGCCACCTATTGATTAGAACAATGTATGTAAACTCCGAATAGTCCTGGTAACAGTGATTTTGCAAAATACAGTTGCTCAATTTTAATCACTGCTTGTTTTCTAATTTATAAAGGGAGTCTTCTGTTATTGAGGCAGATGCAATATGGGTCGCAATAAGTGCACTTCGGAGCGAGTGCACAGCGTTGACTCTAGTCCGAGAGCCATGCGTTTGAAATCAAATAAATTCCATTAGAGTAATTGGTAGCGGTAGAGTGATCGTGCTGCCGTCGCTGAGTACTCCCCGGTTTAGTGCCCTCGCTGGCACGGGATGCGATGCACAAAAAGGGACACGCGTGACTTACCAAAGAGATAGTCTAAGATCTGGTGTAAGAAGTTTACGAGTATAGCCTCACTTGACATGCGAAAAACATGAATACGTGAGGTAAATTAGGATAATAAAGTTGTTTCGTAAATAGAACCACGTACCTTTGAAAGGAAGCGTGCATTCGTGCAAGGGCAACCGGCGTTCAAAAATATGTAATTAATGTTAAATACTATAATCCTTAGTGGTTGGCTAGTTTACGAGTAAAATCATAATCTATTGATTACTCTGCAAATATTTTTTTTACTGTCAGAATTTAAATGTGTTACAAAAGTTTAATTACTTGACTAATTTAAAAAATACGTACTATGAGGGACACATATAAAAGGGCTTCATAAAAAATAAATTTATATTTATTATAATATTTCTGGGCATTACTTTGCTACACGTCAAAGTTTGCAGCAGTAATAAGGATCGGTATAGTTGTTTTAACGAATCTTCCTTAGATGTTTTTTTTAATAATTAAACGTATTATTGTAAATGGCAATATAGCGTAATTCTTAAATAAAGCGTGTAGAAAGATTTTCAAGTTCCGAAAGGCGACGCATTCCCCGAACAGTTCCAGGTTACTTTGTTATGCTAATCTTCATAATTCTTTATGCGGGGGAACTTTCAGGCAAGTTGCTTTTTTGGAAACAACTTGTACCTAATTCTGTCGTAATTTGTTATGCCATACTGAATGCTACCGAAATAAAGCAAGAAATAAAATTATATTTGTTGCATTTGTTGAGTTAAATACGTAAAGCATAGTGATTAATTATTGTAATAATTATTACGATGCATGAAAAATTGTTGAAGTAATTTAAGTAGATATATATCCAATTCGGAAATGTCCAAGTCAACTAAGTAATTGTAATCTCGTCTTGACTTCAATTGGAGAACGATGTTCCGTAAACTATCCTGACAGCTTTGTGAGGCTCCGACTTGTGTAAATTAACGAAGAAAACTTCTCGATCTAAGTCCGTCTACCTGAAAACACAAAGTAAATTCTGTGCCTTCGCAACTTATCCATTAAGTTGAGTAGAATCTGTAGACAGCACGGAGAACAGAGCCTTTGCCGTGTTAGTAGTTTCAACGTTTAGCTAAATTTATGATATTAGCTTGTTATGTTGGATGTTTGTAAATCTTTCTACTTTTTGTCGCTGATTTCTGCTGAATGAAGTAAGTACTTGGCTAGATAAAGCTTGGTTGGAATGGGCCTAGCTACCTTTTATAAAGTGGCTTGACTACATATCTCAAATCTGAGCGACTTTATTGTTGTGGTACGTTTATTTTGAATGGACTGGGACACCACTTGACTATAATAAGTAAGATACCGAAGTTTTGTAAAAAGTAATAAGAATTACATCTTACGTTATTTATAATTTATGATATTATAATACTATTACTATTTGCAGAATACCGTCCTGCTCACCTAAAGTAAACCTGATTCGAAATATAAAAGTAATGCAAATGTTTATTTTATTAGAATAAGACATATTATATTTACATACCGAATGAAATTATAATAACACTCTACGTACAGAGTTTTCCGTGACTCGCGGTTCCAAAATGAAAAATTATTTCTTAAAATTTAACTTCACTTTAAAATCCGCACAACGTTGTAGTCGACGACCGCTTTATTATTTATGACAAGGAACACGAAACTCATCTCGAGTTATAAACTTCTTGGAATTTCTCCTGAAGTAATACAGAGCTATTATTATGATGTCCCCACAAAAAATATTCGTTGTGTAGGGCAGCGCAGGGCACGAAAGGGGCTGCTGAGCAGGGCGGGCGAGTAGTCGCGCCGAGCGCTCACGGGGGGCGCCCGTGTGGCCCTTCCAACTGCATTATACTATCACATGCTTGCAGAATATAAATACAATGACGTAACACGCGCAAAGGCAAACTTTATTTATTAATTTAGTACATTTGGTGTATTGATATGTTTTTTCTGAATTATCTATATATGTATATATTACACGAGGCCTATTTTTGTACACTCTATCAGATCTACAGTTATGCTCCGATCCTAATAAATGATATGACATTCGATTCGTCTCATGCCGTATAAAAATCTTATTTTTTGATTTAAATAAAACTACTTTGCGCTGACCTCGTGATTTTGGCCGCATGACGTCACGCGACGGGGCTCCTGTTTTGAATTGACATATAACACTGTAAAAAAATAAACAATAACTCAAACCTGTAGTGATGTCAACAGCATGAGAAAATATACGTTTTTAAGTCAGCGACATATAGCTACAACCCCAAGAAAATTAACAAAGTAAAATTAACGATTTTTTTACATTGTTGACATGAATGACATGTCAGAAAAGAAATGAAAATGAAATGAAATGAAAATAATTGATTAGTGACATAGAACCATATAAGATAATACATACTTATAATACATACATAAAATTGCCACGAAATGATCCCGCCTCAGCATAATGCTGACTCACAAGCCAGCGCTGGTCTTCCGGCGAGACCATGTTGTGTCGTCATTTAATCCTTTTTCAAGGTTAACATTTAGGGGAAAGTAGTACGAGATGATCACCTTAAGCGGGAATCGCTGTAAAATACATATTTTTCAAGGTAAACCAAAAATAAAGGCGATTACTACTAGTATATATATCTATCCAACTTTCCTAATATTCAAAACCAGAAATTAATTGAGGTTTCATTAAAATATGTCTTTTTTTTTAAAACCTTACAAAGTAATCATCTTGTACACCCCTGTGGGTAAGATGATCACCCAGGTCGGGTTAAGATGATCCGTATGATCATCTTACCCCCATTCCGAGTAAACAAATATTTTTATGAGGAAAAATGTTATAAAAACAAAAAAAAACGCAATAATGAAACATATTATTTATTTAAAATAGTCATACATTAATATGTCTTTAATATGGTCCACGAGATCATTCTCTTGTTCTATGGTAAAAACAGATTTTTTCCCTCCTAAATATTTTATTGCACCAACAGCTATTTTATTTTTTGCTTTGGCCCTTCGTTTCAATGACATTATAGGCACTAAATATTCTTTACTTGCTTTTTTATATGCCATGCCATTTTTCACAGCATCAAGAGCGGCTATCATTGATTCCTGCGACCAATCCCCACGAGAAGTTTTTCTTTTATAGTTACGTGGCATCACGTTTATCTAAAAAAAAGTAAATAAAATAAAAGTTGTATAAACTCAGAATTATTGACAAAATAATAGACTACAATAACCCTGAAGACAGACATACCTAAGCACAGACAAACTGACAGATCGAAGCGAGTGGCTTACAATATTCGATATTTAAAATTAAACAAAAATATGGTACAAGATGATCCCTAGGGATCATCTCGTACATATAGAAAGGAATCATCTTGACCCAAGTGCCACTTTTTCATTCAATGTTTGCTAACATAACCTACAAGCACGCGGCTATGTTCACGTGGCCAAAATATTAAAATTAAGCATAATAGAAAGCCTCAAATCAACAGTATTTACATTTAACATTATTTGAATAAAAGTAACATAAGCTCAAAGTCATGCCTACCTTAGATCAGCCGTACACAATTTTTATTTTTTCTCGTCAAAATCGATGTACCGTTCACGCCGCCATTATGATTTGACTGAGGCGTTGAGGTGTCCGGAGCTATGTATTACCAGTGAAATCAACTAGATGGCGTTAGTGGTTTCAGCACAATCGCGAAGGAACATCTTACCCCAGGGAATCAACTCGTACTACTTTCCCCTATTTTCTTTTAGCTTAAGGTCAACCAGTATTAAATTGTCATGATCTTTTTACTTAAATTTTTTTGTATATATATATATATATATTTGTGTATATATATAGGTACAAACTCATATTCGCATATTCAAAATTTTTGAGAGAATAAGGAGGTTTAAGCCATTCATTGTCGTTGATACCCGTCTCCGTTGTACTCTCTTTATTGGTTGACCTTAAGGGCGCCGATAGGAGCCCAATTCCTATATTAATCTACTTTTACTTTGAATGAACAAAATCGGTGGTAACCTGGTAGTAACGTAAGAATCGACTTATATACTTATTTCCAAGCGATAAAATTATGAAAAATTTGCTTAACCTTTTCGCCGCCAATGACTTGATATGAAGTCAGTACGTTTAGTGCCCCACACGCCATGACGTCATTTCAAGTCGATGTAAAGTAATCAAGGTGCTGTCAAGTAAGGTTCATTTTCCGTCGTTTGCTCTGTGACTTTGGCGTGTGAGACACAACTTACGAAATGTACTGTGGCGGTGAAGAGGTTAAATTCTTGAATGAATATTTACTTAATACCTTGTTAGTCTTAAAGCGTATTTTCGCAGACCAACCAGAGCGATTATTATAATTATTCTTTCAGTACAAAGGCGAAGAAAGCAAGATCCTTTCATAATTTATGAAGAGCCACGGCAAAGTCGCTTTGAGGTATACTTGTAAACTTGGTGAAGTTTCACTTCAAGAATTACAAAGGTTATTATTACGTCACAACAAAAAACCGACTTGGGACGGTTTGCCAACTTCTCGACTCGAGGGGCGGTGTTCGACTCTTTTTTTACCCGCTTCTGTTTTATAATTTATAAGGTCTCGGAAATGGCGAGTTAAAATTAACTAAAAGATTCTGCTTGTCGGACTTTTCAAACAAAAGTAAATTGTCATAGTAACTTATGGCGTATATTACGTTTCGAGTCAGTTTACCCATGGGCGTTTAATCTTATGTGCGATCTAAATATGTGAGAGAACCTATCGCTTAAATGGCTTACCATAATAAAAAACTTTCCGAGATGTTTTTCTTCCAAACCACTTAACAAGCTTGGCGCACGTAGACATGTTTGTGTCTTGCTTGCATTATGACGGCGTGTTTCTGGGAAGATTTAGAGGGGACAAAAGTGAGGAGACAAACTGGCGCCAGTGCCTTATGTCACTAGTACCTTGCCGCGTGCAATTTTAATGCGCAACTTCAGGCTCACATACAGGCTCAGCTTCCGTGCACATGGTGAATTTGTTATTAACATTTTCGGTATGCAGTAGTTTATTTAACTTTATTGTACAATCAGGAAAGAGTATAAATGGTGACTTTAATGGCATAAGGCATTTTAAGGCCAGTCTACCGCATACAGGCTTAAGCAAAAGAAAATTTGGTGCTGGCATTTTACTTTGTAGGGAAACGATATTTACATTATTTTTATTAAATTACATACTGTATGTGTCTGAAAGGTAAAAACTAATGAAAGATTGAAATACCTACCTACTTCAATCAGAAGTAGGTAAATATTCCTTGTTAACAGTTCTTTGATATGATTTAATTGTCTTATAAATACTTTGTCATTTTATCCCACTCCTATAGGAGGCTATCTGTGCTTCCCGAATTTATATTTTTGCCTGACTACAATAAATACACAAACTACTTGCAAATATGAACCCGTGAAAGCCTTTAAAACTTGTTCTCGACTCGTTGTTTTCTATGACAGCCAAATCTCCGGATGGATCAAAGGAAACCAACTCCGGAATAAGTTTTAACGCGGACGGAAGATTTGGAATTTCAATTTGAGGCAGTCTAATTTCTGTTTTTTTTTTCATATCGAAATTACAATTTCTTGTATTTTGCAGGGTTTGCGTTCTCTTAAAAATGTTATTTGTGCGTCGCCGAAATGACAGTTTTGTAAATTAGCATGTAATATATTTTTTTTAAGCTAAGGCAATGTTTTAGTGTGGTTTAATGTAACAACTTCGTACTGGCAATACTTAAGTAGAGGGGAAGGTGTTGGATGCGGGGACGACAAAGCTCCGCGACTCCAGAAAATAAAGTATTCGATAATGTGTTCTCTTCAAAATTCTACGTTAGAATATAATGCAACAATCAATATGGGTGCTGATTGTTGCATTACATGCTAACATGGAATTCATTTACTTTTATTTGATTTAGGTATACTATTCAATTAGAAATAAGTCTCTAATGATCTTTATTCATTAGGTGAATAATTTTACTTACATTAATTGTTACTTTATCTAGGAACGTTTATTGAGAGTTTCCCCACTGCGGTAATGCGGTATCTTTTTTTACATTTTTTGTTACCTGATGTGATGACAACATGATTCTTAAAATTCAACCCTCCTTACGACTCACCCGTGGAAAAGCTACATAATAGGTACGCAGAAAATTCTCACTCCGCCTCGTCGGTAAGAATCTTCGTTATACCACTAACATTTTAGTCACTTACCTGATGATAAATGCTAAGCATTGCTTTGTAATTGGCTTTCTCAAAACAGTGCACGCCTACTGTGTTTTTAATGACTCGGAAGTATTAAAAAGAAAAAATATTAAGCTATCGTTTTCAATCAAGATCGGGTAGTCGCGCACGCTGCGTCTAATAGCAAGCGAGAGAAAACACATTTGTCTTGTCCCGCCCGTTAGCGTATATTACGGCGGAGCGTCGCCTGCTGCGTGCTTTCCTTGCCGGGCTAACTAAACTACACGTTTTAGTTAAAATTGGCTAAGGCGACGATGTATTTTTTTAAACTAAATTATGGTGCCTTTGTTGTAAAAAATACGCCAATTAGGCGACTTCCAGATATTGGAGTGGGATGCGCGGAAGCGGGGCGATACAAATGCATTACTGCCCGCTTCCGCGCATTATACCTATTCCTACTGCACAATTATAATACTCACCTGATAGTATCCCGCCAAGTGAGGAAATCTCTGTGACATTAGTAAGATCACGTCAAATAATTAATTATCATATATCAATCTCGCCTGAGCCTTAGAGAAGCATTATTGTAATAACTGGACAAAAATAAATGGTACCTATTTAAGTCGTTATGGTTCAAAGATGTGCACGCTAAACCGATGCCATATTTAATATACTCACGAGCAAAAATAACTGGTACACTTTCCCTGGAAATTTAATACAAAGTGTACCAGTTATTTTTGCCCGAGAGTGTAGCCTAGGTACATATTACATCTATTTGCACCGTCGAGTTTTAAAGTAAAGGAAATAATAAAATAATACCATCACATCAAGATTCGATTACTTAACTAAGGTTTCCGTAGCTCAGTTGGCTATAATCGGGGACTCGCTATCTGGTCTGTTTAAAGGTTTTGGATCCAATAGCCTGACAATATTCTATTTGGCCCTGAAATAGTGCCGCTGCAAATAGGTTACATATGGCAATAATGTGCGTACGTCATACAACGCACCATAAAATGTCAGTAACGGCCAGGTCAACCAAACTTCAAAACATTGTTTATTGCAATGCTACGCAATCCGTCGTCCTTTTTGGGGTTCCGTAGGTACCTCAAAAGGAAAAATACTGAGCCGTTATAGGATCACTTTGTTGTCCGTCTCTCTGTCAACACCCTTTATCTCGGGAATGCATGTCTACGTCCCTTGAAGCTGTGAAAAAAATAAACGTCTATGTTAACGTAAACCAAAGATACATCCGTTTATGCAGCAAAATACGTTTATATCGACACTCTCAAGTAAATCAAAATTCATAGGGTACTTTCTATTGACCTAGAACTATGAAATTTGCCAGGTACATAATATAGTTTTATACTACAAGTACAGGGAAAAAGCTGAAAACCATACATTTCTAATTAACCTCGACGATTACACCCATATCGATTTTTAAGAAATATAAATGTCCACCATCTTGGTTTTAAAATGGATGTCATTTTCATAATCGGCACCCCGAGGAACCTCGAAGATGACACCCAAATCGATTTTTAAGAAAAATAAATGTTCGCCATTTTGGATTTGAATTTTGTAATCGGCACCCCGAGGAACCACAAAGATGACAACCATTTCGATTTTTAAGAAAAATAAATGTCCACCATCTTGGAATTGAAAATGCATGGCATTTTCGTAATCGGCACGTCGAGGAACTTCGACGATGATGCAAATATCGGTAATTAAGAAAAATAAATGTCGACCATCTTTATTTGAAAATGCATGTAATTTTCGTAACCGGCACCCCGAGGCACCACGAAGATGACACCCATATCGCGTTTTAAGAAAAGTAAAGATTTGCTCCCCGCACAAACTCAAAATATTCTTTATTCAAATAGGCCTAGCAACAAGCACTTTTGAAACAAACTTGGAACCCCCTTTAGGGGAGCAATTTCGAAAAAAGCTGAAGTAGCTTTTGTTGTATTTAAACAGAGAGTCTATTTATGTAGTTTCAAATAGTTTCAGCCGGCGGGGACGTCCACCGCGCGATCGCGGTAACACACACATATAGTCCCTATTCGTCTCGGTACCGCTGCATACCTGGTAGGGTAAAGCCGATCCAGGTCGGGCCTAGCTGAGTTCCTTGCTGGACTCTTCTCAGCTAGGCTAGGTTTAGTGAACCAGCGACAAAACTCCCAGTAGCTCAGTCCCAGTAACTCCCAGCAGATTTGGTTGAAGCCGCTCAATCAATGTCACTGGAGCGCACACCTCAATCGATTTTTTGCTAATATCTTCAATGTACAGATTTTCTAACTTCTACAGCTTTATTATATGTATACTTAGATGACCCATATTCGACGCAGAGTTTATGAAAAAAAATCCTGAAGGTACTTTTTACATCATTATATTTATAATTTTCTTACCAGGCGGTTTTGCTTAATTAAGTATTATAACATTATTTCACTCCTCTATCTTTCATTCAATAAGTCGTTATTTGATTTTTTTCAGGTTTTCTTTCATAAAATAGCAGCATTCAGTATTACATTATAGA
The DNA here is from genome assembly GCA_963556455.1 of Epiblema foenella. Taxonomy (NCBI): domain Eukaryota; kingdom Metazoa; phylum Arthropoda; class Insecta; order Lepidoptera; family Tortricidae; genus Epiblema; species Epiblema foenella. Next base: position 17,636,363 of record OY747102.1, read on the forward strand.
AAATGGGGAGCGGAATCGTTAGGTGGATATATCATAAAGACAAGAGGGCCAGCATTCACGTCGCAGCTAGTTAGCAGCGCAAACTGGCTCGTCGCCGGCATTGGAGCAAATTGAATTTGTCTCGAACGCTCTGTCAGGGCGAACCGGTGACTACTGCGCCGGTGCTCGACCGCCTCGCTCCAATATAGACAATACTAAGGCCATTTCTAGACGCTCCATCTACTCCTTTGTTGCGTACGACGCACGATGGTTTACAAACTTGAAACAGGGTTATGAGGGCAGAGTGAAATTATCAGGTTTAAAGGTGAATCTGATGTAAGAGGGATGAGGCGAGAAGCGATGAGGGCTATCACACGCGGAATCAAAAATGATTACGATCATCAGGAAAGAGGGAACGACTGAAGAGAGTACAATGAACGAAAATCGAAACAGCAACAGTAATCAATTTTGCTATTTGGCATTAACCCTGCCATTTGTACAATTTGTGTATTTTGTGCAATAAAGTATAAATAAATAAATTTTGTACTACGCAGTGACCTACGCCAACGCAAATTATTAATTTAATTTTAATATATACGTTCCAAGAAACTCAATTTCTGAATATACCTGTTCTATTTGGTACCTGAAATTCCTGAGCCGTTTCCGAGATTCCCGATATTAATAAATAAACTTACAGACTTTGTCCAGCACTTTGCTAGTGTCGCTTAGGGAAGTTCCCGTATGGATTATTTTCGGGAAAGGTGAGTAGGTCTTACTAAGTATTTTAGACTCAGGTGGACATGAATTGGTATCAAATGAAAGGGATCCATGAGCTGATTACAAAAATATACCACACCATTACATTTCAGCCACCAAATTTGGGTTCTTCGTAACCGGAAGCGGTTGAATGTTTTTTCTTAAATATACGCCGAATGACTCGTCATATATTTGATGAAAATTGTATTACCGTCCCGTCTCTTATTTTATTTAGATACCTATATTTTACACTACCTTAATGGTAAAATTACATTGATAACCGCATTCGTAAACTGATTTACCGTTATGTTTTTTTGAAAGCAAACGAGAGCGCTACGACGGCTGCAGTCAATAAAGTTGTTGTCGTAACATTTCGAGCGGTGCAGTCGTTTATGCTTTGAATAGAAATAGCAATACGAAATAAACAAGGAAATGCCGCACACATTACCCTAGCTGGAACGGTTGAACGAACTTTTTCACACGTCGAAAGTGAAGGTATTACACTACCCAGTGACTTGCGCTTTATCGAGAGTGGCGGCGAGATTAATGGCGCTCGCGCCGCGCGGCAATTACGCGCGCAATGTGACAAGCGCGATCATGGTTTTGTTGGTTTCTAAATGACGCGAGTAAACGTCGGGCGGCGTGTAACTGTGGCTCGCGTCATGCGTGACACGCGCAAGTTTAGTGCTTTATTGGATAATGTTGCTTAAGTTCGTGTTATTGGATGTTGCTTACCCGTCGTCTACCAGCTCCTGGCATCCCAGGGCTCATTACATAATAATGCTATTGTTTACTTTTTCGCTGGGAGAGGACGGCTTAATAGTTTCGCTGCCAAGATTTTCTTAGCGCCACGCAATATCCTCTACATACGAGGAAACGCTTATCGGCTACGCGTCGACGAGCAGAGAACTCCCCAGGGGAGTTCTTGGCACTGAAAGTGTTAAGGGTGGGTTGCACCAATTTACGATTACAGACCGGTCAACGTTTAATATGATGGCGCCGGCAGCTGTCATCCCATAGAAACGTAGGGAGAGGATTTTATAGAAGGAGGAATAGCGAATACCCAAAAAGGACTAACTTATGATAATCTGACTAAATTGAGATCTATCAGAAGACATACATCCATTAACATAATTCTGATATCTCATAATTAGTTGTGCTATATATGCATTGGCGCCAAATTTAAATGTAAGCCAATAGGCTTGAAAACATTAATTATATAATGAAGACGAGCATGTTGCTTACCAATGACGTTGTAGCACGATGACTTTATGATTGTTCTTTTTAGGGTTATACTTGGAAACCTGTTGAATTGGCTATTTGACTACAATTATTTTATGGTATCATTCGAACCAGTTTTTAGAAACGTTAGAGCAACACAAAAGAGGTAAAGTACAGCATAGCTGACGAGCACTGAAAACACTCTATACTGATAGGCAGTGAAATGTAACGTCACCGTCACAGTGTAATGGCCTCGTAATCCCGTTGCATGGAAAAACCAGTAATTTTCCTTTTTAGCCGTGAAATATTGAGTTTAAGGACATAACTGCCGTACAATTTCTTTTTTGTTGAAACATGAGAATTTTATTGGTAATTTTCAATTTATGTATAATTTATAAATTAATTTTGTATTAAGCAGTACCGCTGCTAACGTAAACTACAAATTTAGAAGTAAAGGAAAAATTTAAAAATTTAGGCACCGAACAGGATTTGAACCTGCGACCTCCCGGCACTCGCGGCCAGTCGCTCTAGCCAACTGAGCTATAGGTGCAACCGCCACCCGGCCCGAAACCCCTCAATCATTCCTTCATTTATACAAACGCTTTAAGAGAGGCGTACAGCGACATCTACCAGAAGACTAAGGCTTCATTAACGGCACTAACGTCTCAAAACATGTTGAAAAAAAAAAGCATTACACGAATAATTAATACGAACGTATTTATACATCTAAGCTCATCAAGGATGCAAATTTATATGATTTCCCTCTAGTAGCCATATCCTCATACATATGAAATATTCATAAAATATTCAAAGTGGTTTCAATGCTGCTTAATTATCTGTATGCCGTCGGAGGTTCGCAATTTGTTCTGTAAAATACTTTTTACTGGGAACATGTTCGTAACAGCTAAGCGGATTAGGTTAGGTTTTAGTGAGAAAGTAATTGATTTATTTATTTATTTCATCTTTATTGCACAATTCAAGAAGTATGTACAAATGGTGGACTTAATGCCATAAGGCATTCTCTACCAGTCAACCATTGGGCTAAACAGACACATTTGTTGCAGGCATTTAACTTTGCTAGAAAGCTCTATTTATTTCAATTCTATTACAAAAATACATACAGAAATATACATATGTTTGTGTATGTACATAATATATTATTATACTTACATATATGAAATATATATTCATACATATATCTATAACCTAATGAAAACCATTATGATGACAATTATTCTGCGAGCTTATCAGAGTGATGCTTGCGTAACATGCGCTTAAAGATAGAAAGAAAAAGAAGGAAAGAAAGAACACAGACACAGAAGACACACATAAATGACAAGAAAAAATACACAGAAACCACACAACATGTGCCGCGGGGGCAGTAAAACGGACAGTGGCTCAGCATTATGCTGAGGTGTCATTGACACCTACAGTGCTGATTTTCAGCCAGTACCATCGGTGACTCACGGAATGCCAATTTAGTTTGAGCTTGTCTGATAGTTAGCGGAAGAAAAATGATAACAAATATGGTAAACGCCGTGCTCGACACTGATCCAATACATGGCACTTTCAATCTTATATCCATGATGACTGAAGTGATTACGTAGGTGTCATCTATTGGGCACTAAGGTGTCGAGCGCTGGGACGTTTACCTTACACGTGCATGGTTGCTCACATGTTATCGGCGCTACGAAATAATTGGTAGCACTTTCAGTGCCAGAAGCCCTCTAGGTGGGCGCTCGCCTCGTAGGCGCTTCTTTCTACATTCGGGTGTTCACATGATATTGGCTACGAGTGTATCGTTGCGAGTATGATGAGTAAGATAAAAATAAACAATAGCATTATTTTGTATAAGCTGTATAAGCATATATGGCGCATATGCGTTGCTGAGCAGCTGCTGCTAAGTCAATTCGCTGTTCGTCCGAATTTTAGGATGGACTGCGTCGCAGACCATACGCGAACTGGACAAACAGCGACGGACCAAATGCGTGTAATACGAATCGCCAACAAATCGCTACCAGATCATTGGCAATGAATGGGTTAATGGGATAAACATAATAGTATGAATTGAGGGGCCTTATTGAGGGGTTACAATGTTTTGTACATACAAATATATATTATTAAAGATGAAACTTGATAAATCTATCAAGGCCTCGATTCCATTCGGTTATTTCACTTTTCTCGGGTATTTAAATTTGTTTCGCACACTCTGTATGACACTTCAGAATCGAAATGGTATGGAGGCAAGTGGGCGAAATGCATATAAATGTCATTTGGATCGGAAGCGACGAATAAAAATAGATGAGCATTATACCTAGTATTTTTGAATATCCATACAATCATACAAATATTTAATTATGTTCAACATTAGGAAATAGTTATTTGTTCAACAAGAGAGCAAAGTAGATTTTTGCTGCAAGTGTTGATATTGAGTCCCGAGCAAGCGAAAGATTCTATAATTGAATCACGAGCGTAGCGAGTGATTCAAAATTAGAATCTTGAGTGTAGCGAGGGACTCAAAGACACGAGATGCAAATATCTTTGCTCTCGTGTGATACATACAACTTTTCACCTCAGCGGCGAGAACATATAACTCAATGGAATAAAACGCCACATAGAATAAATCAAATCATTTTTATGAAAAAAAATCAAACAAAAATACATGTGAAATAACAAACATTAACTACAATTACTCTTTCCCATAACATTCACTTTATATGACGTTAAGAAAAAGCCCACTGACAACCGTTTTAGAAATGCAACTAGTTTTGGGTACGTTTCAATATGTATAATATTGTGTTTCGTCTTCATCGTCGCTTGAGCATCGAATATTGTTCCACATGTTTTTCGGTTGTTTGTTATGGGATAACCTTACTTACTTATACTTATACTTTTTCCGATGTAATGGTTGCTCCTTTATCCGATCGTCATTTATTGAATATTTCGTGTCCCTTTAAATACTTCTGTCGAGACTTTTCGGGCATAAAACACAGTTCAGCCTCTTTGACGGCATCTCTCAACACTTGAGGAGTTAAAACATCGGCTTCGTCAATTTATTCACTCATATTTAGTACAGTTTTTAGTTTAAGTTATGTTTTATATCCAAGAAAACGTAATACGAATAACATTTAAAAAGTTCAATCGCGCTAACTTTTTAAAGAATATAAAATGCGTTCTGAAACTGTATATGAATCTATATTCGTTCATCGTATGAAAAAAACTAGACTTATAATAATTAATATTTGCGATCAATATCGCATTTCTTCATTGTATTTTAAGAATAATGAAATATTAATACGATTATAATAATTAGATTTAATATAGGTTTAATATTTTTATACGACTTTAACACGAGTTCGAATTTTATTTTGTTTCGGAACGAGTTTTTCGTTCCCGCTTTTTAGGGGCCTACTACGAAGTTCGAAGTCGAATGACGAATCGACATAGTTTATCTCTCTCTCTTTTTTGTAACGGAGTGAAAGTGACAGAGAAAATGAAGTTTAAATGTTCCAAGTTTGTATTACACCCGTAGTATGAAAAGATGACCTGTGACTTACCTACGATATGAAAAATTAAAAAGTTAGTTTTCTTCACGCTCGCAGCAAAATTGCATTTTGCTCACTGGTTTCAAGCAGCAAAACCGCCGTGTTTGAGCCACTGAGGTGAAAAATATATATAATAGTAACAGTGTTCAGAGTTTGCTACATTTCGTGCGATATCTACGGCGTAGCTCGTGCTCGTAGCCGCGTAGCATGTGTCGCGTCATCTGGCGTAGCAATTACACGACCGATGACAAAGTCTAATAGTACGTACGTCGTACGCATTCACTTCAATATTCTGTTTTCACGATATTTCAATAAAAAACATGGTGTTCGTATATTGGTTCGTTTTTATTACGTTCCTAATTCAAAAAAGTGACCACAAACATTGCCCCTACAACGCACACGCGTGGGCGTGAGGCACTTACTCGTACAGTCCCTTTCAATAAACAGCTTGGCGAAATCTAAACACACGCTCAACAAAATCTGCTAAAATTCCCATTTCGGCGCAAAGTGACTGAATCGAAAAGATTTGTCCTACTAAATCCGTAGCTCTATCCACACATTCGGCGGACCAGATGAAGATAGCAGTCCCTTCCAACAAATTGCCGAAGAATATCCTTAATATTTAACTTAATCTTGAGGTTTGCTTCGCAAACGAAGATAAATGTACGTTTTAAAATATGCTTCGATGATAAATGTACATTACAGGCGACGTTTAGATTTATTTCTATAGAATCAATTAAGGAAAAAAAAACACAGGCCCACAAAATATGTTCCTCCGGTTACCTTTGAAAGGAAATTGTAATAAACGAAGCTTTTGGCAAAATCACTGGGAAAATAATGAAAACGAATCGTAAGTCAGCGTGCGAGCATCGCCCCGCGAGGCCGGCAGGTGCAGAGATGTGCCATGATTTAATTTGGGACTTAGGGAGCTGCTCTATTGAATCGAACAATCTTTCCATCGCACTCGCTGCCTGAGCGCTCGCTTGAGGCGCGGCATTCTTCCCGGACACGCTTCACGCAGCCCATCGCAAGTCTGCTATACAGCTATGCAACATTGTTCTCTTATAGTACTCGTCCACAGTGATGGCATGACGAAATAGTGAATGGATATCATGGTCCTTTATAAACTAACTATCAATCTAGTTTTTAAGCTATTATAACGAATACATTTTTATAATGCTTTTAACAGTCAAAAGGCCCATATTGCTACTCCAGCAACCACAGTAAATTGCGCAGAGTGAGCAAACGCATAAAAACAAAATCACGCATGGTCGCGCTCGGGAAACTGGCGGAAAAATAAATGGCTATTTTGCAATAATACCTCTGCCAGACAAAACATACCAGAGATTCATTAATAATGCTAGTTTTTTTTGTAAAATTGGTATTTTACGTTGTATCATTTTACTGTGGGTTTATTTTATTTTGCCGCTTAAAGGTATAAAGCTTAAATTTATAGGAGTTGAAATTGTATTCTTATAGGATATAATAACGAAAATAACATGAAAAATATGACTAAAAATTGAAACTAAACTAAAACATACTAGCGGCTCTGTGAGCTGTAGACCTCGTAAGTGAGTTTTTTTATCATTTCCAAAATCTGACATTATAAAAAAGATCAATTACGAATATCGAACCTGCTAACAAAATATCACGAGAAGCGGTTGAAAAATGCGACCTTTAGAGGAAAACAAACCGAAATTCGGACGCAGAAACTTATAAAATCTTTGAAATAAAAATTGTTTTTGAAAATTTCCAAAAACTGACTCGACAAAAAAATTCTATATAATTACTGGACCTGCTCACAAAATTTCACGAGAATCATTTGCGAAATGCGACCTGTAGAGAAGAACAAACCGTTGTACAATTTTTTTTTTCAATTTCCAAAAACTTATTCGACAAAAAAAACTGTATATTTATCCAACCTGCTCACAAAATTTCATGAGAATCGGTTGAGAAATGCGACCTATAGAGGAGAACAAACCGAAATTCGCCTGCAGAAACTCACAAAATCATTGATAAAAAAAATAGTTTTAGGAAATTTTCAAAAACCGTCTCGACAAAAATATTCTATATAACTATCGAATCTGCTCACGAAATTTCACGAGAATCGGTTGAGAATTGCGACCTGTAGACGAGAACAAACAGAAATCCGGACATACGAAAGCATTTTTGTCGAAGCTGAAGCAGAGACCTTCGTTTCACTCGGTCAATTAAAAAAATTGGGTCCCCTGGGCATTGTCCCTAAGATGCTGGCATCATTTCCTCGCTGCTGATGCGAGTGATGCGTTAAGCAAGGAAGCTATCAGCTCTATGATCCCCCGTGAAATCCACATAAGTACCTAGATTATCTATATTTATATCGTCAACTAAATAATTTACTTTTAAAATGTCCGTTTAGAATTAGGCCTATTATAGTATCTAATCCGAATACATGGTAGTTCAAAGTTCACAAAACGAGTCCTACCCATGACTGCTACTGCTTATCTTTGGCCCTTTGACACAACATCTTATCTACTTCACGACGTTCGGCTTTCCGACAGAAAATGCTGCGATTACTGCAGAAAATAGCCAAATCGCTATAATATTTATGAGCCGATGATGTTTGAGACGTTTCGTCGATTCCTCAAAGAGCCCACACTTACTTTCGGTACCTCGTCATCAGTTTCACTTCAAAATGTGAATTTTGAAAAGTACCTATAGTTGCTACGTCAATAAATCTCATCTGATGCTATGAAGTACCTACATAGGAATTTTCATATGTCATCTGTGACCATTTCACCAAATTTGTGGTTTGGGAAAATAATAAAATATGCGTTATCAGAAGAGTTTTGTCAGGAAGGTAAGTAAAACAATATAGGGTATACATATGGCATTAGCGGGTAGTAGGTATGTGACGCAGCACATTATTAGCTGGGGCCGCCTGGACAGGTATTCATAACCCACACAACTCGCTTGAAGTGAATCAGTATAAGTCTGATAGATCTGCACTCTTAGTTGCTACGAACCTCTGGGTGAAGATATACTAGTTTGGGTGAGCTAGGTCGAGACAGGTTGGGAATAGTATAGCTGCTTTGTATGCGCCGCGCGCCGTTGCTGTCCGCTCGGCGCGCTCGCGCCTCCGACATTAGCTTCTACTAGACAAAGCACTATGGAGCTATACGTTATTGGATATATGTATAACTTTTAGACGCAGGAAAAATACGTATAATACAAGAACTGTACATGAACGGCATCACTAGTGCACAGAATGTAGAAACTTGTTATTGCATCGGGGGTCGATCAGACTTTTGGCATTCCGTTTGGGATTCAATGTGTTTCCCGCGCTCGTTTCTTGTCAAAACGTGATAAGGTAATTATTACTTATATATTAAAAAAATTATTATAATTACATATTTATATTACAGTCTGATATGGCAAAAATTATTCACTAACCGATTACTTAATTTATATCTACAGACTTACAAAGGGTATCGTAAGTATTTAACGCCGACCGAACTTAATTAAAATTTTGTCGATGCCGGTAGGATAGGATAGGTAGGTATCTTACTACTTAGTAGATATTGATTGGGAGTACGACGTCTGTGAGCCCGCACATTGCGGTAAGGCCGTCTTAGGCTCCGGCGTCCTACCAGGACATCTTTTTTAAGATATAAGATATAATGTGCCTGTTTCCTAGAGGCTCGTTTATTTAGGCTACTTTTGAGCTGGCTTTTTTTTCTGATAAGGACAGTTAAGCTGTCAGAGACTCCTTTTTTTATTTTGACTGTGACTTTACAGGCCGGGCCTAGTAAAGTGACAGGAGTGAAGTTGAAGAAAATCTAGAAAAAAAAACTAAAAATAACTGGGGAAAATCCAGAGCAAACCTCCGACACGACCACGCGGGTAGTTTAAACAATGGAATACTCTAAGAGTTTGCACTCCAGTGAGATTGATTGAGTGGCTTCAACCGAATCTGAGGTGTGAGTGGAATAGAGCTAATGGTGGTTTTGTCGCTTGGTTCACTTAACCAAGCCTAGCTGAGAAGAGTTCAGCGAGAAACTTATCTAGGCCCGACCTGGATCGGACTGACTCTATCTGGCATGCGGCCGAATAGGGACTATGTAATTATGTGTCTGTGTTGTCGCGATCGCGCGGGTCCCGCCGGCGGTAAGGCCTAAGTGTACCTACGCGTCGTCTCCGAGTTGGACGCCGTGATTACGTCGACCGGGATCGTGAGTACGTGCCTAGGACGCCGGACTGTACGGCCGCTAATCAGTGATTTCCGAGTTTTGGCAAAGGGAGGAGGGATGGGTACGTAGTCGACAGCCTTCCTATCTAACGGAATCCTATGATATGGAGGGTTGACAAAATAACATAATTTTGTAGACCCTCGGATAACACCGTTATCGAACTCGACCACTCTAACAACCTTCTAGATGAGTTCTGGTGACATATGAATTATAGGTAGACGGAGTTCAAGGTACTATGGAAACTAACTGCCCACGTGCCGTTAGCCACTTTCAAGCTATAAACTCATACTTAGTAGGTAACAGGAATAGTTAAGTTGCTGCTAGAAGATAACTAGTGGCTGAGATACATTATTCAGACGCGCGTTGGTAGTGGCCGTTATATTTTTTGAGGCGAATAATGCTATTAAAAAGAAGCTTGTTTAATTAGTACCCATTTTTAATAGTAGCTAGTATGTTAATCGTTATTCGTTTAGGCACATTTTGGTCATCTCTGGATGACTGCGAAACGGCTACTTCTGTTATGCATTAGATTATCATAACTTTGGTCATGTTATTAGTGTATAATTGTACTTATATGCGTGTGCTTTGACCCTACCCATTTGTGATTAAAATTTAAATTGCATTCATGTGTGATGTGATTTGTTGATCAGTTGAAATGTTTCGGTATTCAAATTGGTTATAGTTTGCCATATGCAAATATATATTGTACGTGGTGGTATCTCTGCATAATTTTGTTATTGTAGTTATACGTGGTCATATGACAGTGTATGAAACGGTGTGCATGAGAGGTATCCAAGACTTGCACGTAATTGCAACCGCAGCGTTTATATATCATATTATCATTCATATCCATTACAACAGCGGTAAAGCGGTATGCTTGTCGGTATGTGGCTTATTGTGGTTCTAGGTATTATATCCGACTGTTTTTGTATACATCCAATTATTAATGTATATCTATGTGTTTTCATTTAGCAGTTTATAGTATACAAAAGTAAGCCATATTACCACAACATATTTAACTTTTAGACCATAGTTATACACTCTACGTTTCACTTACGACGAAACGACGGCGAGAAAATAAATAAACAAAGAGTATCCACCCACAACCCACAATGAATAATAAATTACAAGGAGAAAAACACTGTTTAATATGGCGGAATTATTTAATTTAAACTGCTTTGACATAAATACAAAGTATAGACATCACGAATAATCGCCACTAACCGTCTATAAAGCGCTTCGCGTTGCACAAACGTTTAATTTGGTTTATCCACAGAAGAATTTAATGGTCCGTGTAGGCATTTTTCAAATGATTGTGTAATATGTAGGGACTAAAATATAACTAATGCTTTCATACTTAATACACATAGTTCAATTAGCTTCACAATATACTTACCAAAAGGTAACCGATTGGCTGTCAACTGTCAATGTGTATAAAATTTGTGAGTGAATTTAATACGGGTATTTTTATTGGTCAAATTAAAATGCTTTGTAAATAATAAATAATTAAATATTCATTACAAAACATTTAATATTTTTCCGTACGGGCTAAATAAACAACTTAGCTTCGCTTGATAAGCCTAATATGACACACTTTTCAAGCATGAGAAGTGAATAGTAGATTGTTAACCAAGGGTTGAAAGCCATCCATTTCAGACGAGATATTTTGGCCGCCAATAGTTCGAGCCTGAAATGGGTGGTTTCGCCCGAGTTAAACACACTGCTTTTCATTTCGAATACGAGAAAAGTAAAATAAAGCTAAATATGTATAAAATTTTTCTGAATCAGTGGAAGAACCAGTTTGGCAGACTCTGTTGACTGACGTTAATGGTGTTTGTGTATGGAACAAACTATTTTATTTATTTTTAATAAAGAATTAATCGTACTTACGCTCAGACTAACCGGACTTGACATCAAATAATAATACCACTACCGAGAGAGATGGTCGTAAACAACTTTATATAAGAGCGACAGAGAGAAACATATCATTTCTTGTCCTTGTCATAGTTTCACTTTTCAATTTATCTGCATGGTGGTACGCGTATAGGATTTCTATAGAATTTTTACTCTGCCGTCGCCCAATATAACTCCAATTTACCATACTATTTATTTTTTAATACTTTTCTGCTTTAGAGCAGAAATTGACAACTTTCAGCACGCTACTTAGATGAACAATGATCCACTTTCAGAATATGAGAAATGAAAAAGCTATTTCCTTCATTATAATAAGGACTTAATTTAAAGTTAAGGGTGAAATATGTCCAAACTAATCTTATAACTACATTATACCTATCGTATTTTATAGTTAGTATTCTGACGTGAATCGTATTATTTGCCTTTAGCTGTGTTCTTGTTACTTAATTTATAAATGCGTACGCCACTCCCAACACTTTTTTTTATAATCGACCCTTTCGCCGTTGAATTTACTAGGCAAATCGGTCGCTAAGGGGAATCCGATCCGGATAACGCAATTTATTCTATAAGATAAAATCGGAAAGTCCGCAGTGGAAGGAGCAACCCTGTCGCGCAGAGCCGCCTAACAGTGCGTTAATCCCAATGAGAATATAGTCGGGGTGTAACTTCGCGCTTCTTTATCGCACCGTTGAAATTGTACTTCTTTGTGAGTAATCCCTCCACGTCCCGGCCACGTCGCGACGAAGATAGAGCACGATCTTCACAAATAATGTCACATGCGATTCGTTTCAGGCGACGTGACTCGCATCACCGCGGCTGCCCGCCGTGCCGTGCATAATGGGATAAATATGCTGCGGTTATGTCCCACACATGGCCCTCGAATTAAGCGAGCGCTATTTACTGCACGCGCGAAAACTTCCTTACCCGCTTGATTAACAGGATTGTGTTTACATTCCCCGCATTAAGTGCAAGATGTTTGCTCGAGATGAGCGTTTTCCATGCCGCGTTGTCTGCATTATCATAATTCTCCACCAATGTACCTTGAGTAGGTACTCTGTTTTGAATTTCTTTGCAAAATGGAAAACTACAGTGTTCCCCTTCAATAATTATTCGGCTGTCCACTAGAATCTCGCTGGACAAAATAGTGCAGAATGCGAGACCGCTTCAGAGGTCTCTGAAGACATTTTGTCTAAACTCAAATAGATCAACTGAGGTTATCGCGACGACCAGTTACTAAAGACTGTAAATATCCTTAAGTATACATACAGACAAAGCGTAGTCTGACTGTTGCATGCATATTATTTTATGGAATTACAATGTTCTGAGAATATGATCTGAAGGTGTTTTTTAACCATTTCATCTGATATAAACTTTTGTATCTTAGAGACTTTATGATGCGTTCAAAATATTCCAGAAAATATATTTCGGACGAGCCTATTGAGCTTCTATCTCAGGGAACCCTATACATAATTTAATAATTAATATGCTGGCAAAACACATTATCTAAGTCCTCTTCACGATTGCCCAATTGAGCATCCTCTGAATAAATGTGGTGGATGTAGACTCTTAGGTAAAAGCGACATTTTACGTAATGTTTTGGGTTTCCATCAACATTTGGTGCAAGCGGTGGGATGGAAACTAGCCAACGATATCAGCCGGAGGCCAAAATACAATGGGCATTCATAATAATAATAATGACTTTATTTCATTACAACATAACAACAGAAGTTAATTTGTAGGTAATAGACGAGTGTAGATGCTGTAACATAGTTATCTTAGTTGTAATAAAAATCAACCGTGCTGAATGATTTCCTTTACTTCCCATACTATTTATAAACTATATCACGGTGAAGTAAGATTAGTCATCCTTTATCAATAGACATACATGTTTGTCGTAAACAAGTCACAGGTGTGCTAAGTTACATTTCTTTTGTAGATTATCAAACAGTTCATATATCTATTTTAGGGTAATTTGTCGAACAACTGTGTGCTGGTAACTGATAGTTAAATGTGGTGTGGTGTTGAGTGTGTTGTCCATGGCGTCAAACTATAAATAAATAAATATTTGTAGAAAATCTTACACAAATCAACTTAGTTACAAACTAAGCAAAGCTTGTACTATAAATACTAAGTGACGATATACATACTTATTTATATAGATAAATAAATACTTAAATACATAGAAAACATCCAAGACTCGGGAACAAATATTCGTGTTCATCTCACAAATAAATGCCCTGACCGGATTCGAACCAACAAGCAGGGTCACTACCAACTAACTAGGCTAAAGCGGTCGTCAGTGTCGGTAGAGTACGTCGATAGAAACGCTCCTTGATAATTATAATAGATGTTAAAGCCTGAGTTGTAATGAGTGATATGCCATATTCTCAAAATGGCCACCATGCACGGATCCATGCCATTTTTCTAAACAAAAAGAAATTATTAGACCATGCACAGATGTTTTACTTTACGAATCATGTGTAATTGCGGTTTGGGTAGTGTGATTTTATTTTTGTGTAACGTTGTCTTGTTCGCAAACAGTACATATTCACTTACTTTTTGTCCACTTTCGTTATCGTTACTCAAATGGATTAGGTAGATTTTGACCAAACCAGATCCAGTGCAGCTCCCAGAATGAATTGACAAAGTTGTCAATGCACTAATTAAACCAATATTGTATTTATACTTAACGAAATTAGATCTGAATATGCTCACGTAATGTAAAAATATGACAAGTCGTACGAATACGGACTGGAATAACATGTATGATTTGCCTATTAATATGTTAAAAAAAACAAAATCCAGAGAACGTCTCAAGTAAAATATGTAATTTGAGATAAAGCGGCATCCCATTCCAGATAAGACGCAGCACGACCCACGTCGAGAGCCATCCAACTCGTTACGAGCCGCCCGAAGCGAGGTGTGATACAAAATCATCAATCTTGGCCGAGATTGTACTATTAAATGCCTCTTCGCTCTTTTCTCTCGAACTCCAGACCAGAAACAAATGTAAAAAGTTGTGTGATAAGTTCAATTTGAATTTGTAAAGCCCCTTTCAGCGTTTCTCGCCTGTTTATCTCGGCGAGGAAAGAACGGAAAATACAAAAGTAAGAGATAGGAAATGAAGAGGCGGAAAAAAGTGTCGGGTACGGAACAAATGCGGAAAAGTTGCCGTTATCCGGGAGACAAGTTAAATCGCAATTTATTAGGGCGTGCTGGCGGGCTTAGCGCTGCCGCTGGCGTGCGGATCTCCCGCGCCGGCCGGGCGGCCGCGCCGTGCGCAGCGGCCGCGCGTACCCGGCCACGCCGCGTCGCGCCCGCGCCGATCTTACACCTATTATTCTGCTATTACTCTCTGATACGGTTTTCACCGCATTTTACGGTTGGCTGTCACCGTCCTATTAGTTGCGATTTAATGCTTGAAATGTAGGGCGTTCGGGTAGATAATGACAACTCAAGAGTCGAGGAAAACACTATGCACTATCTTTATTAGGTAAAAATACACTACTTTTATACAAGAGTTTGGTATGCAAAGAATGCGTAATGCGCAATAGAAAATGGTCGTGATTTATTTAATATTATTTCTTGGAATCAATGTCACGGTCGATTGCATTCGTTCGTTCTAGGAACTAGTACAAAGGAAAATTTTATTAAGTTTACATCAGATGTGTATCAGCTGTGGACAGCTGCGTTATAAAGGTGTGACATCGCTACATGCTACTGCTACGCTATTGGAGAACCGTGGCTTCAGAGGGATGTGTGTATTCGACAAGACGTTAATTTAAATTGTTATTGAAGACATTGCACATTTATTGCCCTTGCGCAATGATATTTTATGACAAATTGACGTATTTAATGTAAATTAAGCTAACTCGAGGCTGAGGCCCATGACGACACTTCATGACTCTGCTACATACTCATTTAGGTACGAATATGGAGCAGAGTCATGAAGTCAAAACCAAAGGGCGATAATTTGTTGTGAGTTGTAGGTCTTAAATATTTAACCTATAAAATCACTGATTGATGTAACAGTGCCACGGCATGTGGTGGCAACGCAGTATAACCCTTAACCGCAGCACAACTCACGAACAGCCCGCGGAAACTCCTGCTTGCAATGAATTAATGAATGCCAACACGGTGGATTATGCACAGGAGAATTATGACCAGGCTAAAAACATGTAGCATTGTATGTAATTTATATGATTCTGTCGTTTCATATGTGCTACTCCTATATGTACCAACATTTGTCCATCAGTAATCCACAAATACTTTAATATTTTTTTTAATAAATCTGCGCGCAAAAAATAAAGAACCGAGCCTTGGGCTCGGTGCACTGTGTGCTGTAATGTGCGTTACATTACACCGAAATGTTACAAGTTTGTCGCCTCCTTGACGGTTATGAATAAACAGTTATGTAATTGGGTTTTTATACAACTTGATAAACATTTAAGAGATCGAAGAAGACTCTTCAGAAACCTACTGTCTGAAATAGAGTAAATTTAGTTAAAGTATTCAGTGCTACTCAAATTTGAGGTCGCTAATTACATAATAAGTAACAAACTTATGAAAATAAGTAATCAGAATTTAGATTCACTTTTCTGTTTTAGAAATACAATGTCGAAAATCCTTTTATGAGGTGTTTTCTTGCCAAACACATGACAGGTGCCTTAATTGATTTTGGTACATTGGTTTGGTTAGTAATTATGGCGTTTATTTTAATTGTAGTTATAATAACTATAGCGACTTAAATAGCCTCTTTTCCCATAAATATAAAAACAAATACGCATTGACTTTTTAATATGCATCTTGATTTACCAAATTTGATTTCACGAGAGAGTTGTCAAATATGCAATTCGTATAGGATCTTATTATATACGATTAGAGGTCGTCGTCCCTACGTAAACTGCCCGTCAATAATCCCTATTAAAAAGGATTATAAGGCATCTACCCTATCTCACATGCCGGCCAGTTGAAATGTATATTATCCTTGTCTCTTGATTCAATTTAGTATTCTCTGATATAATAAAACTCGTGGCTCCATGAGCTGTAGATTTCGCGACTGTTTTTATTTTTGAAAATTGCCTATGACTTGACAGAAATCTATATAATTATAGAACCCTGCTCTCAAAATTTTACGAGAAATGGTAGAGAAATGTGACATGTAGAAGAGAACAATACAAAATCATTGAAAAAAAAAATGTTTTTGAAATTTTCCAAAAACTGACTCAATAATTTTTTTTACATAATTATCGAACCTGCTCACAAAATTTCACGAGAATCGGTTGAGAAATGCGACCTGTAGAGGAGAACAAACAGAAATCCGGATATCTGGACATACGAAAGCATTTTCGTTGAAGCTGAAGCAAAGACTTTCGTTTCACTTGGTCAATTATGTTTAAGACTAATCTTACACGGTACGCTTTTATGTTATATGAGTAATTTTCTGTAGTTTTAATTAGTAACACTTAGTTCCTACATAAGTTAATTATTGCTAGTAGGTACATTACCACTTATATACGGTGGTATAGTAGGCATAAATTATCTGATGCTGTCGATTAAACATTATAAAACCTTAGGTTTCAGTAGAGTTAAATGCTTCAAAAATGTACATTCCTACCTTATCATAAATATTTTTCAAAAAATTCTTGTAACAAAAAGTCGACCACTGTAGAAAATAGGTGATATATACGTTTATTTAGGTACATGCTGAATTTCACCTTATAGAGAATCATCTATTACGTACAAGCAAGACTTCGTCCGCGTAAATCTACTTTCTATTTCATCCCTTCGAAGTTTGATTTTCGGGATATAAATATTCTTTATTTTAATTCAGGCTATAGACTCATTGTATACCAAGTTTCATTAGAATCCGTTCAGCCGTTTTTGCGTGATTGGGTTACAAAGATCCAAACATGTAAACATCCAAATATCCAGACATCCAAATATCTAAACATCAAAACTTTCGCATTTATGATGTCGTATTCGTAATGCTGTCAATAACTAAAAACTGAAAACACGACGCCCTTTTTCACAGCTTTATTTTAAAGGCACATTAAATGAAAGGAAGACGGTCCAGTACTCATAATGAAGTATGCACCTGTACCTCACCAGCACGTGCTCATGGCGGTGTTCCACTATCGCGGGCCCCCAGCCGGAGCCTCGCCCGCTTCTTTATTTACATACTCCATGTTTGCGTCCTCCGCGACCACACCGCTGTCAAATATTTACACCTAAATTTCTAAATAAATAAGTACCTACGCTTTGGCTAATATGTAACACTATTATTAATGTAAACTAAATAGATCAGCACAGGAGAGTAAAGTGGATATGTTTCAATTAACTAACAATTGCCATATTTAAGTATACATACTCTATTATTGCACACCTTAATAAATAAAACTAATAAGTAAAAATCTATAAGTACAGGTAAACAAGAAGCGCTAAGGAGCGATCTCTTCCAGGCAACCTCAGGTAGTCACCCTCCACCAATCAACCGTTCGCTATACTTATGTTAGCTTATGTTTGCAATAAAAAAAAATTGCATGAATACCATTGCGATATATAAGTAAAACCCGGGAGTAGTGACCCAGCAATCAAGTAATAACTCAAATAATAAAAAGTGTACGATTGTCATTATTCATTAAATACCCGCCGAGATCGTTTGACATAAAATATTCGACAGAGAATAATATCCGCTACTAGTATTGAACTTTTCAATCTTTTTGCGCTCCGCTAATTGTGCCACCGACTAATCGGATCCGCTTCCGTGGGCAGATTCCGTTATCTGGAGGATCGTGTCCGCCGCCCATACATATTCATATTGCGCTTGCCGAATCGCTTGCGACTGAATCAGTGCCGTTATGCATTAATAATTATCTCCGTTTTTATTTTTAAGGATGGCCAACATCTAATATAGATTAGTTGGGCCATTCTTCTTTTCCATATAGGTACATAAATTTTCAAACTTTTTATTAAAATCCGTAATTTGAAATACTTGGCCCTCATTTCGTATTTTTTATGTTGTGATTGAGATTACCTATAGTATCACTTTCGATGGTATTGTCAAATATCCAACTATTGGAAATATTTATAAATCGAGGAAATCAGTGGTTCGTGATGTTTCCCCAATTTGTTTTTAATAATTGTATTAAGCCGTGGTCTCCCGGCGAAAAAAATCAACAATAGCATACTTTTGTAATGAGCCCGGGGATCCCCGGGACCGGTAGACGACCGGTAGGTGACCATGTTACCTGCTGTTCATGGTAATAAGTGTTTTACCTATAAATTTCATTTATTGGACCTATTTATAAAGATTAAACAAAGAAAAAAATTAACGCGGACACCAGCGGAGCAGACCGGGAATCGAACCCAATGTTGTAAATTATGTCAGGGTTACCGACCTTTAGAATATACCTGTCCGTCATCGTTGCGTGCTGGAGTGCGCGTATTTTTTTTTCTTTGTAGGTACATTAAACTTTTAGACCGATAGCACTTTTTTTTAACGCCCCCTTTTGCTGTTTGAACCGACTTCTGGTTATGAAAATTGAGTTCAGCTACCCCCAAAACCAATTCCAGGACACCCCACTTGACTATCCAAGTAATAATACATTTTTTTTTAAGTTTAGGTCCGATTTTGCCCAACATCTTGTTTGCATTTTTCTGTACCAGGAACGACTTCTGGTAAATAAAATTGAGTTCAGAGACCCCTAAAGCCCTTTCTAGGACACCTTACACGACGAGATTCGAGTTACAATATAGTTTTTTAGGTTTTTTGGCCATCTTAAATTTTGAGCAAAGAAGCCAAAATTCGGCTTGGCAACATTCAGAATCGAATTCTTCGGAATTCGGATTACTTCGGAAAAGTGATGTTGCCAAAATAGCTCACAAAATTCCGTTCAACTTGAAATCTATTTATTCATATAAAAGAAGTAGTCCTGACTGACTGACTGAGTCATCAACAGCCGAAACTGCTAATGCTAGAGAGTAGATTTTTGCATAGTCGATTAAATTTGTCACGTAGGCTAGGGATAAGTCAAAAGGAAGAAAAAGAGAGGAGTTTTAGAAATTCATCCCCTGAAACAAGGGATGAAAGTGTGTATAAAAACACATATTATTGAAGTGATCGATTTGAAACGTTGTATATAGACTCTCTGTTTAAATATATTAATGGCGTATTTCAGCGTTTTCCTAAGTTGCTCCCTTAAATGGGTAAAAAGGGGTGTTCAAAGTTTGTACGGGAAGATACTTTTTTTTGAAGTGAGAGAATTGAAACTTCGTAAATAAACTCTCTGTTTAAATACAACAAAACAAATTTCAGGATTGCTCCCTCAAAGGGGTGACAAGGGGTTCGGAGTTTGTAAGGGAGGTAAATCTTTTTTGATTTAAGAGATTTAAAACTTCGTATATAGACTCTCTGTTTAAATACAACAAAACATGTTTCAGCGTTTTTCAAAATTGCTCCCCTAAATGGGATGAAAAGGGGATTCCAAGTGTGTTTCATTTCATTTCATTTCTTTTCATTTCATTTCATGTAGGTACAGGGAGAAAATATTTTTTGAAGTGTGAGATTTAAAACTCCGTATGTAGACTATTATTTGCAAATGCTGTATGGCGGAATATTATTTTTTTTTTAATATATGGGTGTCATCGTCGAGGTTCCTCGAGGTGCCGATTACGAAAATGACATGCATTTTCATATCCAAGATGACGGACATTAATTTTTCTTAATAATCGATATGAGTGTCATCTTCGATGTTCCACGGGGAACTGATTAAGATAATGACATCTATACATACATACCTACATACGTAGGTACATACGGGTCTATTAACTGAGAATCTCCTTTTTGTAGACTGTTAAAAATTGCGCTTAACACGCGCGCGAAGCCGAGGGAAAATGCTAGTATTGTCATAAAACTACCCGTCTATTTCTATCAACAGGTACATAAAGTCGTGGTGTACTTAGTTTCAAAATTAAGTTACGAAACATGACAAAAAAAAATCAGAATGCATATCCTTTTATTCCAAAACTCAATTAGTAATTATACGCTAAACACACTCACACATTTTCATGTCGTAAGGATAGCGCTCCATATAAACTACGAGTATCTGAGTCGCTAATAGCTATCTTACTTAACATGTGTAAGGAATCTAAGGTTTAATTCTAAGGGACATGGACAACGTACCTGTTAGTTTATGAACGAGAGTCGTGTCCTGCTCACTACGACGCCCAAAGTGAATTGTAATTGCATTACGAATAAGATTCTAATTATACTGCGATGTTAAATGGGGGCTCTGCTGCGACGCCACTTCACTCCAAACTTCAGCAAACAAACTTTTTAATTAGTCTGCCAGGACAAACAAGCTGTGTCGTCCTAGTTTCTTCGATACATTATGTAAGTACTTACTTGCTTTCCTTCGAATAGAACTCAGCAACTTGTTGTCTGTTGTGAATGATTTATTGAACCAAATATATTAACTAAGGGGGACGACGGCTAAATGCAGCTGTTTGCCAGAATACGCGTTTTAGTATATGTGACTTCAAGTGATCTAATTAACTAACAATAAAATCCTGTCAAAATTACTTTTAAGTTCATATAATATGATATGACACTACCTATACACTGTTGGCCGTGTGCTGGCCTAACGGTAGGTATATGCTAATTAAAGCCGAAGTGATTACTTTGGTTTCGTCCTCCATTATTCCAGTAACTCCATTTTTGTTTCCAATTTCAGTTTAGCAAAATAAAGAAACAGCTAAATGTAAACCTATTTGATCAGTATATCAAACAAGTGATTATAATTGGTGATCGGGTTTTTAAATCCATTCAATATGCATCGAATTCATCGTCTGTAAATCAAATATAAACATGTGATGTATGTACATATACGTACAGGTGTAGTTCGCAGCTCACTTTCCATACAGCGGACTAAACGTCTATTAGGTAAATGCGAAAACATTAACAAGGTGGTAATAAAACAACGATTGAGCTGCTCAACGTCGCAAGCATGTTTACTATTCATTATAACATTTCACCGTACGACAAACACTCTCTGTTATCTATTATGTTATTAGATTTCCGGCATCGTCGTAGCAAGCTGTGTACGCCCACGTGGTTAATTCAGTTGGCTAGAAACTTTTGGCGACCATATTATTATGATCTTATGATATAATATAACTCCTGTTTAAAAACGGAGGAATATCTTTCGAAAATGCTATAACAGCAGATTTAGCTTTTGTATATCAACAATACCTATGTTATGCTGAAGTGTGAAATTTTAGGTATGTTTTTAATTGCATTTTATTGGACATTTCATTTAAATGGGACAGATGGGCAGTTTTTGGACACAATCATAGTATTTGATTAAGCACTAAACGGAAATGAGCGTAGCTATCTAGTGTTAATGTGTCGCGTCAGCGACAGGGCGAAGTGGCAAACGAGGGAAGTTAGTACTTTATCACAGTAGATAGGTTTAAAGATTTTTTATTTACTCATAAGAATTTTACAATTCACTTACATGAGTAACTAAACTATGCAATGTAATGTACAAACTTGGCGAGTACATGCTTTTCGCTTCTTAAGTTAGTACAAAGTATCATTATGTATAATACTTAATTTTAAGTGCATAAAAATACATTTACTTAAAAACTATGTGGGTAAACAACTAAACATATAAAGCGCGCGCGCGCCCAGCAACATACATAAAGAAGCGCTCGTGCGCTCTGCTAGTGCGGCGATAACAACAAAGTTACACAGAATACAGTTACAGTAAGGGCACTATGACATACACGAACAAGAATTTACATTATAGTATCAGTTTTGTTTAAATTAAAAATTGGTTGACTAAATTCGGTATTGGAGGCTATAAAATTATTATATATTTGTGTAAGATTGTCAACAAATATTGAATTATTTATTATTTTACGGGTTATACTTCTGATTTAGAATTAAGACTATATGTTATACCTAGCTTTTAGTTCCGTTGGACTTGCGTCTTAGACTGGTTGGTAATTTATTATATATATTTGCTCCCACGTACAATAAGCATTTTTTACCGTAACTAGTCCGGGGTGTGCGAAGTATTAAGTTGTTAGCATTTCTCAATTTCATTTTTGTACGCTGCTTTTCTTAGAAAACGATACTTGGATGTGGACATCTACAAGCAGAATTTTGCGTATTAATAAACACGTGTAATATTTATAGGATTGGGTGATGTTCATAATTTTGGTGGCTTTATAGATTTGCGACGTGGGCGTTCGAGGATGAAATTTAAAAAGAACTTATACGAGTTTGTTTTGGGACCTTTGTATACTATTGATATAAGTCACAGCTGCTGTATCCCATATCTCAAATAGATAGTCTATATGAGGTTTTACTAGCGAGAATAGTACTAATCAGTACTCTTGTTAGTCTATTATAATCTCGTAATTAATACGTTCAATGCGTACAAGCCAGCGCTATTTCCAGTATACTCATACCACAAATACCTGAGAACTCGTTGAATAGCGCGTTACAATTGATAAGGCAATGGTTCAAGGTACTGGTCATGATAGGTGTACTGTGGGCACGTCGCAGGCCGCGAGAGCCGACTGCCGGGCGCCACAATTACACCAGCCCCCGTAAATCATAAACATCAACCCTCCATTTAATCCAAATAGTCCCTCGTTAGAGCAGCCTGCGTCTAATTTGTCTCCTGTAACTGGAGATTAATTTATTAACATTAATTACATGACAATAGCTATTTTAGTTTGTGACTTTCATGGCGTTTCTGTAGCAGATGAAACGACTGTAGTCATGCACAGTACTATCACTACATAATATAAAACAAAGTCGCTTTCTCTGTCCCTATGTCCCTATATCCCTATATCCCTATGTATGCTTAAATCTTTAAAACTACGAAACGGATTTTGATGCGGTTTTTTTTAATAGATAGAGTGACTCAAGGGGAAGGTTTTCATGTATACATGCATCAGCATTGCACCCGTGCGAAGCCGGGGCGGGTCGCTAGTTATTAATAATTTCCAAAGTTGTTCGTCAGTTGTACTATTTTGAGGGTCAAGTGAATTTAAATACAAATATATATGTTCAGAAATGCCTCGGTTTTAGATCCATTAAAACAGTACAATGACTGGTGGACACGACTAAGAGAGGCAGAACGCTTAAAGTGTTATAATGTTTCCCAATCAAAATAAAGACAAAAGATAAGAAAGATTTTTTCGCAAATGAATTAAAAAATATATATGTATGTTGATAGACGCAAAAGGCAAACTCAAATTGTTATAATTGTTATATTAAACTACTAAGTATGTATCAAATACATAGTACATGGTCAGTTCAATTGTACATAGTGCCTACGGTTAGGGATCTAGTCGTCTTCATCACGTGCAGTTAACGGGTTCTAAAATATCAGTGCACTAAAATATCCTTGTCCTGGCGCATGTCGATATTTCACGCATATAAAGCACTTTATTCTGAAATGGGAAATATTTCCAAAGTGCTATCAATGCATTTCATTCAATTAGCATGAATTTTAGTCCACTACAGAGCTTCCGTTTTTATTGAAATGCTTAATTGTCTGTGGTAGAGCCTCGTGCGTATTAAAATGGCAGATATTTATTTACAATAAATGACTATTATGTAAACTTGAAAAAAAATTTTTTTTTATACAACGCCGGTGGCAAACAAGCGTACGGTCCACCTGATGGTAAGCCGCCACCGCAGCCTATAGACGCCCGCTAGTCCAAAGGAGTCACGTGCGCATTGCCGACCCTTTATAAGATTTGAGGATGCACTGTGTTGACAGCAGAAGGAACAGATTTAGGTCCCTCGCTCTAAACACGGTGCATCCTCGGGAGCTCTGGCAACCCTGCGCACCTCCAGGAACACAACACTACATACTTGTATAGTAAACCTCACTTTGTGGCAATATAAGTCACTAAGGCTCGGTTTTATAAAGATCTGTTAGACCTTATGTCGGTTTGTTTTGTCAAAAAATGTACTGAGTTACTGAAATTTGATCTGAAATTTGGTCTAACGGATCTTTATAAAACCCGGCCTAAATATAAGTATAACATCAGTCATAAATGTAGTTTATACTGAAATCAGTATTCCTTTAGCATATTATTGCTAGAGGAGATGCGCAACAATAGGCAGAGACAGTATTTTTATTTCATGTTTACAGTGATATACCCTCGTTAACCTTCTGGAAATAACGTATTCAGATTACATTATTCATCGTGTCAGGGAATCAACACGCATGTTTTTATGCGCACAAAAGAGCGCGATACGTTCGAGCGTTTACATTTTGCACGCTTTTAAATAAAGGGCGAGGGCAAAACGGTGCTGATGGTTGTTTGGGAATTGCGGAAAATTGCCTGCGGAAAAATTGCGTAGAGAAGCGCTGGCCACATGGCGCGCGACGATACGGCCTACATAACTGATGACTTTCCGATGGCTATTCATTCGCGAGCCGCCGGCCACCGGTCGCCGCCCGCCTTACCACCATACATAAATTCATGGCGTCGCTCGTGTGCTCAAGCGTAAAACAATTATAGCCGAATATTATGATAAAAAATTGGCGCAGCCAAGCTTAGGGCCCAAGGATTGTATTTTTTAATAAAATTACACATGCTGCTAGCCACACTAGTACCTCTTGTATAAGTTTTTTCGACACAGAACACAAACGAACGACAATTTTTTGCCATACAAATTGAGACTAAAGAGAAATGCGTTCGTTTGTTTTGTTTCGAAAGACTTATACTAGACGTACAGTACATTTATGTATATACAACTTGGTATTGTTTGAATGGTCTAGGTAATTATTTGTAATCGCGATCACTCTTGGATAAGATTAGCTGGCCCCAGGACGGATGGCGTACTCGAAGAGAGACAGACTTATGCTCAGCTTTGGGCGAAAACGGGCTGAAAATGATGATGATGATGACTGGAGCATACTATTGTTAAAGTTCTCCGTTAACTTTCACGTACAACTAAAAGATCACTGCATAGAACTTATTAGGTATTAGGGTAAGTTAGTGTAGGTTAGAACTACCCTTCCTTTGTAAAATAAAATGTTTTCTATGAAATGAAAATTCTGCAAAACATAAATTCGATGAAAAGTTTGTCTGCAATACAATGGTATACCATGAAGGTTGTTTGATGATTTTTCTTTATAAAAATCTTAAAAGTTCAAGGTAAATACTGTAGGTAGTTCCTGTACCTGTACATAAAAATAATCATTCTTTTTTTCCCGCGCTCTAATAGGTAGGATTTTTATAACAAAAATTTGCAAGACTATAAAATCAACTACAGAACCATTATTTAATTTAACTATTTATTAGCTTCAAATATGAACAATTATAGTTTACCCAATACACTAAAGGCACGAGTTTGTTAGACATTATTAGTAGGTAGTACTTACCTAAACTATAAAGTTTGCTTATATTGTAATAGCTGGGGAACGAAGATTGGAAGTAACAAGACAGTGTTCGATTGTTGCCAGTAAACCAATTAAAAAGTTGAGGGTTGATCGGTGACTGCTCGAGCCATTGATGTATTGGCGCGCCTCGTATCCGTACTTGGGTAAATAATACCTTAAGTCCACAGTGAGTAAAAGCTTTGCATGATTTATTGTAGTGCCACAAATTGACTGAAAATAACTACATACACGTTACCAATGTTAGCATACGTATTTTCAGTAGGTATATATGAA
This sequence comes from Epiblema foenella, assembly GCA_963556455.1. NCBI lineage: Eukaryota > Metazoa > Arthropoda > Insecta > Lepidoptera > Tortricidae > Epiblema > Epiblema foenella. The sequence goes on from OY747102.1 coordinate 17,662,718, forward strand.
AGGAAAATTAAAAAATCGTAAGCATTTCATTCGTACATTTCCTTAAGGCTGAAAGTTGTCCTGGCCTGGTCCGGCGCCGTGAATGCGCGGTCCACTCATCCAAACAGTGGCTCACAAAGCAACGGTAACGGCCATTCACTCGCTCCGCTGAACCGTTTTTCCACCCTCGACCTTTAAATTGAAACAAAATCATTCGCGCCGCCCAATTTGTTCTATTCACATGCTATTTGGGATACGGACATGAATATTGATAGGTGTAAGTTTAGGTACTGATGCCTTTAGCCTCTTATATGTGCCATGAGTTGCCAACAGAATATTTATTATTGCGTGATCTCTGCTGTTGACATTTCCCGGCAAAATCCTGTATGAGGTTTTCGTGATTATCAGCTACTTGAACTTAAAATACTTTAAAGATATATTTTAAATAAATAAATATTTGTGGACAATGTTACACAAATCAACCTAGTCCCAAACTAAGCAAAGCTTGTACTATGGGTACTAAGTGACGATATACATACTTATAGATAAATAGATACTTACACACATAAAAAAATTTATTTACGGCAATGAACTGGTAAGTGAACGAATATTTGTTCATCAGCAATAATATTTTTCTATCAGTGAAACTTTTATTTGCCTTCTCGTTTCGAGTTACGACTTGTGCAGTTTAAGTTATTATTACAAAGGGTTTTTATATTTCCTTTATTTTTCATAAATAATATAAATTTTGAACTAAATTAGCTATAATTATTGATTTACCTTATTGTTTACAAATTCCATTGTACGGCGTCACTAAAAACAATAGCTAAAACTTTCTTCTTTGGTAAAAACCATGCTGATTTTTTGGTTCAAAGTATACATTTTAACGGAATAAAAAAATGTTATTGTTGCACCAACTTAAATGATACCGCACCTGCAACATACATCACTAGCATTATTCCAGCACGGTTGTATCCTGAAGGATGTCCGGGGTCCGCTACCTAATCTCAAGATTTGGGCTGGGTTTTTTACGAAAGCGTCTGCCATCTGATCTTCCAACCCAAGGTGGAAACAAGACCTTATTGAAAAAGGCTTTGTCAAGTGAGTGAGATTTTTTACTTCTCATACTCTGAAAGCGGGTCAATGTGTATCTAGGTGGCGAGTTGAAAGTGGCACTTTTCTGCTCTAGAGCAGAAATGTATTAAAAATAAAAAAGTACGTGAATCGTAGTTAGATTGAGCAAAAGCAGTAACAGCATAAGTACGATTAAAGCTGTTAACGGCACTCAACAGTTCCGGCCAGAATGGTTCTTTCGCTGATTCAGAAAATGTTTGTGCATGTTTAAGCTGTTTTTTAATTTCTTCGTATTTGAAATGAAAAGCAAAGTGCTCGGCTGAAATGGGTGGCTTTCAACCCTTGGTTAACAATCTACTATTAACGAACGCAGCTTACGATTACATACTGTTTGATGCAACTCGCACTAACACATGACATGTACCTAATGTTTTTGGTATTACAAAATATTCTCATATGGTTGTATAAAATGGTAATAGGTAAACTTTTATAGTTTAGTTTATTTTATCTCACAAGTCACAAGTCTCTATACAAGTTTCATATAATACAACACCATTGATTATACTACTAATTAGTAGTCATCGTCATTTGTAAAAACAAAAGTTGTCCACCCGCTGGTCAATAGTTAACGGCTTATGTACATATAAGTTTTGTTTTTAATGCATGGATTTATAGTTACGGAAACGCCATTTATGCGGGTTGCTAGACCAATCCAAAAGTAAGCTTTGTGGTCCTTAACTTTTGATATGTCCACCGACAAGACGCGAACCTAAATGACCCTAATTATATCGTGATCGTTTAACAAAATAATAAGTAACAATGGGCAATAAATTACAATTTGCAGCACCTATACAAAACAAATAGCTACAGTTAATGAAAATAATAATATCAATTATAAACAGGGAAGAAAAGTCATATCAATGTCAAATTTGAATAATAATAATAGAAAATAGAAATAATGATATAAAATTATATAGATGTAAAATAGATACTTTCGATCTTAAAGCTTAGATATGTATGTTTATTCCCGTTTATTGACGCAGTAGACGTAACAGTAAGTGATGGCATGTATAAATATACTATTAGTAGCCAGTAGCTGCTTGGAGGGTAGAACTAGCGGGTGTGAAGTAGCTGAGTCTCGGCGACGCGCTCCCGCGGGACGCGGACCGTTCGGGACTCTTTTGATAAATATTTTATGCTCTTCGCGATTCTGCAGCTCGTAACCTAATAAAAAAAAATAAAAAAAATACTACAAACACACAACAAAACAAACAAGAGAATATAGTTTTATTTAATCTAGTTCCTCGTAGTAACAAATAAAGTAAACTATGTGGCTCTGTGAGCTATAGAAATCCCGAGTGTTTTTTTTTTAATTTCCGAAAACTGACTCAACAAACAAATTATTTATAATTATCGAACCTGCGCTTAAAATTGTACAAACCGAAATCCGCTCGCAGAAACATAAGAAATTGAAAAAAAATGGTTTATGGGTATTTCCAAAAACTGACTTGACAAAAAAATCTTTATAAGTATCAAATCTGCTTACAAAGTTTCTGCTGCTGAGTTTCAGTTTGTTCTCAAACCGAAATACACCCCCAGAAACTTACAAAAACTACCTCTTCAAAAAAGAACTACATACGTATCAAATCTGCTTACAAATTTCAGCAGAATCGGTTGAGAACTGCGTCCTGTAGAGGAGAACAAACCGAAACTTATCCGCAGAAACTTACAAAATAATTAAAAAAAAATGTTTTTGAAAAATTCCAAAACTGACTTTTTTATGTACTTATCAATCCTGCTTACAAAATTTCACGAGAATCGGTTGAGAAATGGACCTGTAGAGGAGAACAACCGGAAATTCGGCGCTACAGCAAAAAACAAATTGTTGAAATCAATACTAGTTGATGTAACTATTACGTTGTGAGAAACTATAATGTTTTAAGCCCTTGTTATGTACAGTTGCATTATCGCACATTACTTTATTTACAAACATATTTTAAGTAACTACTCTAAGATGGGTTCAAAAGACTGTCTTCACAAATGACCTGACAGACAAACCGTCCTACCTACTTTCATAGCCGTTCGTTAACTATATTGAGGCTTGACGCATAGTGTCTTCAGAAGCTGTTACCCTGATGTCTTCTTCTGAAGAAGGCTCTGGTAAGTAGAGGCTAAAGGAACCGTATGTTTTCTCCAAAGAGCGGCGAAAGTTTCGGCAAAATGCGCCGCCAAGTCGTCACTGGAAAAAGGAGACCAGTAGCTCCTACATTCCCTTCTGAGAATTTGCTTTCCATTGATTTTAATTTAGAGTAAGAACATTGTTAACATGTATGATCATATAACGTTGAGCTGTGAAACAGGCGCGGGCTGAAAAACAGCGCTGTACAGCCGACCAGGATCACAGCACACGCTGAGCACTGAGCCTATTGTCGCATTGCCCAAGTTAAATTTATTTTTGGTTGTTGTTTAAGTCGAGACGTTTTTGTGCACCTTTTCAATGTTTTGGCGAGAGTACATTTTATGTTATTATTTTATTTTATATTTATTAAATGGAAAATGCTTCCATACATTTTCAGCCAAAGAAGAAATAGAAGAGGTGTTATATAATTGTAGTTTGTCCCATATAGACATTTGATCGTCTAAAAAAACTGGTTCGAATGGTACCATATAAAATGTTAAATGGAGCATTTGTTGCTACTTCAGCAGTTTTGCAACTCAGAGCTATCCTAAGGTATAAGTAGGCACTGCCAATAAAAAGTTGCCAAAGCAACAGTCTGTGAATCTTGTGCTGTTATTGAATTCTTTACGTATTAAAAGTAACTTATAGGTCATTCAAAGTTTATGAGGATATTTATAAGATGTATTGATAAAAATTTCAAATTATTTGTTTCAGGTACTAATTCTACATCCTACGGTACGATTATATATTTTTTCACTACTCATGCTCGAAAAGTGTGTCATATTAGACTTGTCAAGCGGGGCTAAAGTAGTACATTTAACCCCTAGGGAAAATATGAATACATATTTATGATTTACAAAATATTTGAATTTGACCAATCAAAATACTTCACCTATTAAATCCACCAATCACAGAACACTAATTTAACTCTTAAAAAAATATTTGGTATTGGGTATTAACCAACCATAATACAGCTTTACTAAAATCGACCAATCAGGAAACATAATTATTTTTTCTATAGAGTCTAAAGATTAAGTTTGTAGTAGTCCCTATTTCACAATAATTAAAAAGTGGTTAAATCGTTCGAGCAACACTTTGAAGCGCTCAATAGAAGGTCAGTTAGCTTTTTTCGCGCGTGAATGTTGCGCGCGAACCGCAGTCTATGTTTTGGGTCAAAGGAGTATAGAAAAAAAATCATGCTGCAAAAGTATATATCTTCGCCGTGGAATTTATTGTTAATTTTGGGTGCGTTAACCTTTGTTTATTTATTTTCTCGCAATCGAAGTGAAAAGTAGAGTGTATAACTCTGGTCTAAAAGCCATATTACCCCTCGAACTATTTTCCCTCATTTCGTTCGGGAAAATAACTATCTCGTGGTAATATGGCTCATTTTAGACCCTTGTCATACAATCTACTATTATATCTTAGAAAAATGTTTTTCAAGGATAATAGACGTAGAATTATTTTATATCTTGATAACGTCCCTGTTAGGTCATACACAGATATGCCTACAGGAAAGACGCGTACCTATACGCATCTTTTCTGTGGGTATATCAAAAGTTAAGGGCTAGAAAGCACAGTATATGGTTGTAGGTACTCAAAATCGCCATAAACATTGTCTCAGTTTCTATAAACCCATGTAATAAAAACATAGACGACTTATGTTCTTTCGACTGTCTCGGTGATAAATACGAATATAGAGTCAGATTAATTTTACAATCACAAAGTGTCCCTTCGCACACTAGTTTACGAATATCAAATATTCCTTTACGCAACTACAAATAAGGGCGCGCAGACCAAGCTTGTTTTCGACGCGGCTTCTAACGGTTAAATAAATTAGATAAGGCGGGATACACGCTGACGAGGGCACTTAGCAACTTTCTGTGTTGTCAACACTTTTATGTGTGTGTTGGTCCATTACGCCGGTCGACACTTACTAACACTAATGGAATCGCAGCTAAATTGCAGAAAACAGATCATAGGCTAAATAAAAAAAACATTTCCATTGAAATATTCGAGTAAATCTCATTACTCATTTACAAAAAGTACCTATTTTGTATATAACGATGTGAACATGTTAGTAGAAATACAAATCTACACAAGATATAAGCAGTTAAAACAGAGGTTGTTTTCCAGTTAACTTTTATCATCTCTTTTCTGTAATATATTTTCATAATTAATCAGTAGTAAGATCCTATTTCCCGTAATGGCTGGCTGTCTGTATACTATTGGTTAATCACTGGTATCCGTAAAAAACGTCGATACCTATTGTGCATACCATAGATTTATTTTTATCCGTTCTTGCTACAAACCCCTGGAGAGGGCGCACGCGGAATATGGTCTGCTTGCTTCGCTTTTTAAACCTTGGTCGCCTCATTTAATCATGACGTTGTTCTTTGAGAATTTATTTGACCAAAGTATCAACGGTATTGTTACCACTAAGTTGATTAATACTATCGCAGAATTTGAAAACAATGTATCTTATTGAATAAGTGTATTGCACGGGTAATAATTGCCATCTAATATCTAAACAACCAATAACATGCCAGGCCATTGCCCAAGGTCATTACCTTATGCAGATTTAGCTTTATAAATTAGAAATAGGGGTGTAAAGTAGGTACCTTCGTTGTAACTTTTGTATTAGTATTATTGCAACTGGTTTAGTGAGATTATGTATATTAGGACCTAATAGAAAGAAAGAAAGAAAGAAAGAAAGAAACATTTATTCACAGACACAGAAGACACACATATTACAAAAAAAAAAAAAACAACAACAGAAGAAAACAAAACACAACATGTGTGTCCCCGCGGCAGTGAAACGGACACTGGCTCAGCATTATGCTGAGGTGTCAGACACCTACAGCGCTGATTTTCAGCCAGTACCGTCGGTGACTCACGGACCGCCATACACTAAATAATAGCCAAAAGAAAAATAATTAAATATGACTGCAAAAGAAAAAAAAAAATACATAACAGAAAAATAATAATAATATACACTTACTACTTACATACAGTACATAATCTTCCAGATAATTGAAAAGGTTAACCCATTCACTGCGCATGTGATAATATTTATCTCGGCGAAATAAAAGGTCTAATACTCTCTAAACATGCCTAAATGCGCTACAGCGTAGCACGACGAGTCAAATATGTAGTTAGAAACGAAAATATACATATAATTGCAAAATTCTGACAAGATTCGATTCGGTAGTAAGGACGGTTTTAATATCTATTCCGATTAGATTCAGTGTCAGGAAGGAACGCAGATAGCGTCGGCGGAGTTGGAAGGAAATATTAGATGGATCGGGCTTCGAATACAAATATGGGGAGATAGGGAAATCGGATTCGCCGGCGGTCCCAGACGTGTCGTATTATCGGACTCTTTTTGTTACACAAAGCTAACACGTTTAATAACATGGTGGCCGTTATAAATCTCTAAATAGCGTGGGGTTAATTAATTCAATCATTTCTGTCCAATTTGCATATACGTATCGGTATGGTTTGTTATGCAGTCGTTATTGGACTACAGACATTGGTTATATGTAGGATTTTTCATCGAAATTTTACATGACACTTTATTGAGAATTGAGAATGTATTTATATACTTAATTGCTCATAAGAAAAACATTTACGAAAGAAACAAAAATAATAAGCAAAATATAAATTGAAGCTAGCTTTCGAGAAAAAAAAACTTTTTAGAACAAGGTTAGTGTACTCTTGCCTCTTTTTAAATAATCATTCAATCCAATATGACACTAAATATTTTATATAATTACTTTTTGTTTGTATTACAATAAAATTCCTGTATGTGCAGGTGTCATATAATAGTAATAAAAAAAATCCGATTGACACAAATCTCATTTATGCAATATATTCTGTTTTTTCTCAAAGAAGGCTGTAAAATGAGCAGCAAGTTAGCCAAGTAGCGAGGGTTGACGCTACGGCAGGAGGTCGCGGTGGCCGCACGGCGCTATCTACGGTCGCCCCGGTGGCCCGGTGCGCGGCGGCGGTGGCGGAGGCCGGCGGGCGGCTCGGCGGCGGCCGCGCCTGCTGAATTGTTCGCTCACTAATTAAATCTCGCCGACGACATCGCGGTTTCAAACCGACAGCCTCTTAATTATTGTTTCCGCTCTTAACATCTGTCTTAATGTCACTTTCAATTTAATTTAAAAATTCTTTAGCCTTGCGGTATAAAAGTTTATTACGACACTTGATTAGGAACGTAAGTGGTATTCTTGTAAGGTAGCAAAGTAAAGCCGCTAAAAACATAGATAGCTCGTAAAACTGGAAAGTTTTACTTCTCTCGCCGTTACATATACAAATTGGTTTCTGAAGCTACAAAAGAAGCACACGCCCGCGCCTTTTGGACGGCCCGAGGGCCGAATACAAATTAAGAAGTAAACTTCGTTCTTAGCAAATTGGTTAATGTGAGTAACGTCTGGATTTGAGATAGTTCCGAAAACTTTATCCGAATCATGATAATCATCTTCAATATAAAGTTTTCTTTTAAAAGTGATTGAATCTTTATAGTCATTTACTTTTAGCAGCGGGAAGTATGGCGTGGAAAGAAGATCACATTACGCATGTTCTAATATTTTTAATTTTTATTTATCGTATGGAAATTATTTCGAACCGTCAAATCTTTTGAAAAGACAGTACGGTTGACAATTTTTGTTGTACTTTTAGCACCACACAGGGGTCACGTGTAGGGTAGCGGTGAGTCATCGGTGGTTACGCCCTACGAACGTGGTGCAACTTCGACCTCCCTTGTGTGAGTAGGCAACTTGACTGTTAGAAGTTCTCAAGCCTCCCGGAGGCCTCTAACTCGGCTTAACGACTGCTATCATAGACAGCAGCCGGGATCAACGGCTTAACTTGTCTTTCAAAGCACGGGAGCGCTCAGGTCAACTCAAAGCAATCACACCCATCCAAGAACTGACCTGGCCAGACGTTGCTTAACCACGCATATCGCACGCAGTATGCGGGTGCCGCTAGGCCACTCTAGAAATCGTTTCAAACACCATATGTTTATTTAATTCATAAAATTATACTTCTATATATAGATACAAGAAGAAGTCCTGACTGACTGACTTACCTACTCGTACTACGCCGAAACAGACGAAACGCTAGAGAATAGGGATGGTGAATGGTGACACGAAATAAAAATATCAATAAGTTCGATTTTTCTAGAAAAAGGATCAAATTCTTAATCAAATGGCGAAAAAAGTAACTCAAAAGTATAAATAATTACATAATTATAAGTCTTCAAAGTTTTAAGAGGGGGCATACTCTGCCCCTTTTCCGCAAAACGCACCTTTGTATTGGAACGATCGTCATTTACTATGGCGCTCGTAGTTAATGACGTCACTGATCTGTCGCGGTTTCTCTCTCTAACCAGCAACATTAAAACGGTTGTAGCTTCGTTATCTTTTGAGATATTTGAATAGGATTTTCACCATTTGGCATATTTTTTGCCTTGTTTCTTTTGGAGTAGTCAAATTTTGAGTCAACATCCCTATTGATTTTTGCACCGTTGGTTACATTTACAACGTAGGCAAGGGAAAGAAAGGATTTTTCGAAATTCATGCCCTAAGGGGGTAAAATAAGGGATGAATAAAGATTGTATGAAAACACGTATTTATTAAAGTGAGAGATTTGAAACGCTTTATATAGACTTTCTGTTTAAATACTTTAATGACATATTACAGCGTTTTCACAATTTCTCCCTAAAGGAGTGAAAAAGGGGTTCAAAGTTTGTACGGGGAACAAATCTTCGTTGAAGTGAGAGATTTGATATATAGACTCTCTGTTTAAATACAACAAAACTTATTTCAGGTTCATTCCTCTCCTAAAGGGGTTACATGTTGGATCGGGGAGCAAATCCTTTTTAAAGCGAGTGACTTTATTTAAATACAACAAAACATATTTCATTAAAAAAAATGCCGATATTTCTTCTTCAGAAAATTAACAACTTTAATGGTGCTCCCACACTGCACTTATTTTCCTACCTACCGAATCCCAAACAATTTTCAATTAAGTTAATGTCTTAGTAAAGTCCTACTTCTTACATGCTTGAGGACATGTTGTCAATGAAATATAGCTTTTAGATAAAAATAACATGTAAACTACCATTTATGTGCGTACGAAGTATATGTATAATGTTTTTTAAATATAATTAGTGTGCAATACGGGGCAGTTATTTATACGTGCTTTAAACATTAAGAATGGTTCTTTGAAATTAGTACTCATTTGGGTGTGCCGGCGCTGCGTCGAACGCCTTTTTAATTATTTATGCGCTGCAGGCAGAATAAGGAACACATTTGCTTCGCTGCGCCAAAATTAAAAGACGAGAGAGAACGTTTACAAAGTCTAATAAATCTGCCGCCTTAGGATATTTGGTTAAACTAAAGTAATTTAAATGAAAACAAAATGTATTTTATTTGCAGTAATGAAATATGAAGCATCCCAATGAAATACCTAAAGGGCCCAAATGGCTAATTGCGCTACTTTTAGACAAATCAATTGCCTATCCCTCTTACAAAAAAATACAATTATTAGATCTACGTAACGTACATACGAAATGTTACGCAATCTACTTCATCCCGATTGAGGCACAAACTTTAGTAAGTAAATTACTCATTCGCTTCCAGGATGCCCCGTTGTTTCTAGTGGCTAAAGTTCGATGTAAAATACGATGCGATTACGAAATCTTATCCACCTCTATGATTGGTTATTACTATCATGATTTCTGGAATTTTCGGATTTATATTCATTAATTCTCAGTAGAAATTACTATTTTTAATAACATGGCTATGCATTATATCCATGGTTTTATTTATGCTATACGTGTGCTCTACATTTGAACTATTGAACTACAGTACCGGCATAAATGTAAAAATTGTACACCTGCATTGAAGTTGAATACGCTGGAACATTATTCTTGCAAATATATTTTTAATTAAAAAATGTTGTCAACAAATTATGAAAATTCTCCGCAGCAATCATCCGTGGTAATATAACTATATTCCAGATTCTTGGCATCAGATGAAAACCTATGAGAAAATATTAATTAATTTATTAAAAGTTAGTACTTATAAAAAGTATGTAGTTAAAAACAACATAAATATGATATTTTATGGGCGGTTACTGCAAATAGCTAATTGCAGTGCAAAAAATCTCCACAAATTCTTATTTCTCCTTTATTAGCGATTTGTAAATTTAAATTAGCTCCATGCATCTTTAAAAAGAGGCAAACCGATGGGAGTAGTAGGGGCGCGCTGCGATGCCGGCGGGGCGCAGTTGGTACAAAGGGCCACGGCGAACGGAAAGTTTTAATATACCTTCGATTGGATCCAGCCGCAGCTAGGGAAGGGACGAAGCATTGAAAGAAAATGTTTTGCTATTGAACGCGAATACGAATAACGAACGATATAGAAATCGACTAATACCCTTTTTAAGAAGTCACCAAAATGTCTTGCCGGTCCCGGATTTTTAACGAGTTCTATTTAATTTAATTATATTTGAATGAACATGGTATTCGTGTTTAATGTTGTTTTGACGTAATTTTCGAGTTCTAGACCAAATTAAACTTGCAAATGTTGGGCTTTAAATCTTTCAATAACGTTATTTTAATTTGTAGCAAAACACCCTTTCGAAAGTAAAGTGACAGATGAATAAAAAGAATATTAACAGAATTTTAACTAAAAAAGATTGGAGTAACGTTTATAAATAAATATATATGTCATCATCGTTGTTATTACTATTATTAGTCAGATTACGTTTCGGCTGTCGGACCGCGTCGGTGGGGCACGAGGGTGCGACGAGCGCACGGAATGGGGACTCCAAATCCATATTCGATCAGCGGGTTCTGAGCCGATCTGACAAGCCGCCGATCTGTTTTGCATTTATATAAACAGCTCTTACCTTAATATACGCTGCCTTGCTGACAGACACATTTTGACATCGGAGATGTTTTTTACGAGTTTATTCTGCAGAAAAAATATTTTGTATCAAAATAGGCAGGTAAAGTTATTGAAAATTTGAATAAAAATAACGTATTATAATTTCTTTCCGAAAGGTTATGAAAATTGAATTCATTTTTTATTATACGATAAAATAAAATACTTAATAAAAAAAGATATGTAGTATTCACAGTTTGGTGCTCGAGACGATTTGAGTAGTCCTTGCCCGGTTTTGTCTGATCAAACAAAAGTTTCCTGTCATTATAATTTGGCATTACTTACATTATGTAGGTAGACAGGAGTAATGTATTGTATTTTTCTCGAAGGTGGATCATTTTTCATCATATTAATTAATGTAAGTTGCTAACGCGGAATTGTAAAGCTATGTAAAATAATGAAACGAAGAAACATAAGACAATTTGATATATAAGCAATAGTAGCGGCTGACAAGAGGAGCAGCAGAAAGGCGCGCGAGGGTGCGGCGCCGAGGGCTGGACCTTCATCAAGCGGTTGACTGGTATTAGGACGTGCAATTGTTCCGCTGCGCCGCATTCCACGCTCTACACAACACATATTTCACACTGTGATTTCACACATTAACACCCTTGTCTGCAAAATGTGTCTAGCGCACACTTAACTTTGATTCAAACTATCTTTCATTAGAAATGTCAAACGATCCTCAATTCAACATTTTTACCTCGTCCGTTTCTGACAAAAGTGTTTGTAGGGTAATTACACGATCCGTGTTGTTTTAAATTTCCCGACGTACAGAATACGTGCAGTAAAAATAATTCGACACTCCTCCGGGATCGTTTGTAAAACGTCACGCGTAAAACATATTATAAAGCCAATAAAACGTGTTTACAAGGGTGAGTAGAGCTCGGAGTCCCGGCGCGCCCGCGCGATATCCGTAAACATTTTAGCACTGCAATAAATTTAACATTATCCAACTCACGAGACATTCTGTTTTCTTCCGTTCCGGGATCAGTTGGTTAACGGTTGTAATCTCAGTTGACTCGGATTTTCCGCTCTCTGGAAGGAATTATACAATTATGCGGTATCTGACTTTTTGCCACTCAGTTTTATGGAATACTGTATTTTAGTGGTTTACACGATAGGTTTAAAAGAAAAATGTAACGGTAAAGTCCACTTACCAAGTGCCTTAATATTACATTACTCATATTGTATCATCAATTCGATTATTAATTCTCAGGTGGCATACAAACAACTTCTTCTGCGAATAACCCTCTTAAGCCAGTAGAGCCAGAACAAAACATACTGACCCCGAAGCCCGGCGCCGTCAGTCGAACTGTAACCTCAAATTAGCCTGCGAAAATAAAAACCCCTGTTTTGGGGCAGCTGACAGGGGTGCGTGGAGAGGCTCTCTCGGAACTTTCGTCAATAGCACATCTGTCTGCTGACGCGCGTTGTTGTGAAAACATCCTCGAGGCGCGTGGTGCTTCTACATTTTGTCTTACTCGCTCGCTAGCTAGTGATAGCTCGATATGCTCTGCTTTTCGCCCGTGCACGGTCACGAATTTGGGAAATTGGAATAACAATTCTTAGTGTTAAAAGTAATGAATATTCCGAAATTACAAACTTACAGATTTTATATGCATTAATTACAGGATAGGTTATTACTTATTACTTAATTAATTCATCTGTTTTTTTGTTTTTAAAGAAGTGAAAAAATGACATTTTTGTAAGTAGTAGTAAATTTTAGGCTGAATTTAATGTTTTAGAAGATATTTAAATGTTCAGAATCAACCTTTTGTAACATGATACTTCAGAGCCCAAGGTTTTAACTAGCTTCTGCCCGCGACTACGTCCGCGAAAACATTCACTCCCTATTTCATCCCTTCGAGGGATGATTTTCGAAATAAAAGTACTCTATATGTTAATTCGGGCTATAAACACGTTGTACACCAAGTTTGATCGTAATCCGTTCAGTATTATCGAAGTTAATATTTCGTGACAGTTCATAAAATATTTAAATGACCACTTTAGCATAGTTGGAAGTGACCCCGCTAGAGGTCCCGGGTTCGAATCCCGGTCAGGTCATTTATTTATGTGATTTGTGTGTGATGAATAAATGGGTTTGGGGCCTGGTCTTCCCGAATGTGCCACCAAATATGTTTAATAATTGAGTATGATGATCCTTTCTCGCTCATGGGACCCAACAAAAATGTGCAAATAAATGATGAGGGATTTGTATTGATGAGATGAATGCCTCAGTGCCTCTGGGCTTATAGGTATTTGACACTTAGTGATACTTGACCTCGTGACTCGGCGCGTCGCCCTGATGACGCTGCTGAAGCCGGAGGGGTCTCTTCCTGAGCTCCCGCTGATGATATGACCTGCCACTCCTGGCTAGATCCAACCTTTTAGGCCACCACCTACTGTTATAGCGTACACGAAGGAAACGCTTGATGATGTTGATGAAGTAAACCACTTTGGTGAACTTAAAACGGTTACTGTTAGATGAAACACTGTCTGACACGTTTAAATGATAAGATTTCTATGATCAAACTTGATTCGACATAATTGTTGAAATTGTTATTCACGAGCCCATCTTTCTCGATTTGGCTCCAAATCGCCATTTTTTTGTGAGAGTATTTGACATTCCGGTCGCGAGGTGGCGCTGCGGAGGCACCTCGTAACGAATGAATGAACTGATTATTTACCGCGTAATTTGAATATGTTAGAATTGAATTTGAATAATAGAAAAATGTTCGTTTTAGTGAACAGTGTGTATGATGAACATGAATATTTGTTCCTGAGTCTTGGATGTATTCAAGTATCTATTTTTTTATATAAGTATGTATTTCGTCACTTAGTACCCATAATAGTAAAGTACAAGCTTTGCTTGGTTTGAGACTAGGTTGATTTGTATAAGATTGTCCTGAAATAAATATTTATTTTAATTTTATAACATTCGTGAGATAGGTAACAAAATTGTACAAATCAACAACTGACTGCTGGTTATAACTAAAATAAAGAGACTGATTAAAAAATAACAAGAATAGCAAACAAACAAACATAAGCTTAACAGTTACATCCGCTTGAGAACTAAGGTAGTTACTAGATTATTAAATTACAGATAATTAATTATTCAATGTACTTTTTAAAGGGGAAGACCGAGGATAACCTACACGAAACAAACAAAAGGAAAATTAGAAGTCGTGTCGTATAGGGAGGTCAAGGAGGCGGCTCTAGATAGATTCAGAGGGAGACAGCAACATCGACAAGAGTCTAACCCATTTATGATTCAATGTACCTATAACATCCCTCTTTTTAAAAATACCTTTTTTTTTCTAATATGTTATACTGAATTTATTTAAATTAAATGTTTGTAACCCACCAGAAAAAAGGATTTTTCATTTTCTCAAAGCTGAATATCAAACATCTGGTGAGAAAGTTCTTTTCATTCTTTTTCGCATTTTGTGTGTCACTGCTATTTGAAAGAGTCGCTTGGGCAACTCTGTGAACTATCCAACTGGCTTCTCCTCTGGGCTGGATGAATGGTTAGATAGTATCTACACAGGCTTCGCTGTTATCTTCCAGGCCCGAAGATCTCCGGGCACATAACGAAACAGTGTTATTATTTGTGTTTTTCGCCGGGAAGCAACAGGTTGAAAATTACTTATACTTTAATTTGCGATCATCTTTCATTAAGGTTATAACCTTTTTTAAACTTTAGATGACTTCATGCTTATCAAATTTAATAGTGTCATGTAAGTTTTTATGAAATAATTTATGTAGGTAGGTAATACTCGTTTATAATAAAAAACTTAGTTCGTAAAACACAGTTCAAATGTCAGGTTGTATTAGTCAAAGAAACTTACCAGTTGGATAAGTCGTTTCAATGCGGAAACTAATACAAACTACTCTTATTAAAGAGCACATATTATGTTCAGTAAAATGTTAGTAGAAGCGGAACTCAATTCTGTGGCATGTCCACATTACGTATGTATCAAGGCGCGCTTGGAGCGCGTGACATGCGCTTATTTCGTATGCGGGTAGAGAAACTTACTCAAACTGTATGTTTTTTCTTTGTTTGTATTGGGAATATTTTTGCTCTCTATAATAATTTTTCTCGGCCACAGCTTCGAGTGATGGGTTTCATGCAAATGTTATTTGCGGCGTTATAAAACGAAAGTAGGACTTGCTATTCGAATCAGGTTTTATTTGGAAATATTTTTTTTCCTTTATGGGGTTATTTAATGTTACTTCTTTGTATTGGAGAGTAACATGGGTTAGTTTAGAAGTTTAATATAATCATAAAATAGTAATGGAATAGCCATAAACAGTCTTGGTACCACGTTTGCCAAAAACATCTTTTCCAATATTTTATAGCTACATCTTATGTGGTTGATATGGTGGTTTCCCAGTTCCATACAGGATGTGCATAAACATTTCCTTCAGACCTGTATTTGTACTAGTTTTAAGGCTACAGGTAATGAATTAAAACCAATAGGTATCTTAAAAACCAAGTGCTAAGGTGAGGAACTAAAATCGTATACAGTAATATCTTTTCAAATAAATAGAGTTTGTTTTATCATGTGAATAATCCATGTTGATGCCAATAAATTCTGCTAATATTTGCAATCAAGTATTTTTAGTAATAAATTAGTTTCAGAATCTCGTTATCTGATAAGTGCTGATATTTTGTATTGTTATATGGAATGCAATTTGGTTAAAAGGTCCCATCAATTGAGAGAATGCGACTTTACACTAATTTAATATTAGCGATAATTACAGCGTACAGACTTGCAATTGCACAATACATTAATCAGCCGCTTGCCTGCAATGCAATGCCTCTTTGCAACGCTTATCCACTTTTCTACGGATGCGAGATTAAAGGGGAGAGTAACAAAATGAGAAATGAAACGATTTCAGGACGCATTGTTGGAAGGCTAGCCGTGGCCGTTGTCGGATTTATGACAAAGAACGCCGGATGATTCAATCAGCCGGCCAGTTCTTTAGTTTGTTATATTCACGTTTCTGCCGCCCATCTATGAGCCATATTGCTATCACCGTTTTGTTGCCCCATTCATCGCGCTAGCTCGTCACAATGTTTTTGTATTGTTCGACCACTGTTGTATGTTGCGTAAAGGAACGTGATTTTCGTTCAATATATGCCTAATAAATATATTACTAAGTGTGATACCGAAATTGTGAATAAATAAACAATAATTAACTACCGACAATTAGTAAGCACGGAGCCGTTTGACAGAGCAAGCTCTTGCCAAATAGGTATTCAGTACAGGAGAGTAATTTACAATTTAAATATTCTTAATGTCTCCAAGTCGTCGCAGAGGCGGGGGCTCACGGGCCGCACTGCTTCCACTACATCAATCACTCGCGGCCGCTGCTCCTGAACATTTCTAATTATTCGCCTCGCTTTTGCCAGCGAGGTACTATTAACACGCTCACGCCGGCCCGATTCGCGATTGTTTGGTGCTTTGTCCTTAGACTCATTCGTTAATACCTGCATTGGTAGGTAAATCTGCTGTCATCTCATTTTTTTAAATTAATACTGTCTGTAAGTACAAATTCCAATACATTGTACATAATATTACAATATCGATAACTCTTAATTTCTCGTTAGGGAAGTTTCTTTACATCGTCAAAAGATAGACTGGATTATAACGATGATATCTGTATAACAGCTCTGCTAACATTATTGTCTAATTGGTATTTAGAAGTATCTAAACAGAATGATTCTGGAGACGCAGTTCAAAAGTTAACGGTCGGCGACAATTTAATGCCGAATATAATCGAAGTGCTATATTTAGTCTACTCGTATTTATTGAGGATGTTTGTCGAAATGTCGCGAGGGCTCGTCTCAAGGGCCTCTTGGGCCGCCGACTCTCGGCAGGTGGCAGCTCGCCGCTGTCTAATCGCCATCCGACAGGAGAACAAAACAGCTTAACTCATAAACTGCTTCTAATGAGCGTGTTATCTTTGTATTAATGGTATTTAAGGTACTTTAGAGAAAAATTAAGGGCAAGGGTAGAGGAAGGGCCACACTGATCTATCTCGGCCAAGTGTAGAAAGAAGTGGCTGTGTGACTATGACAAGAGAAGAGTGGCTTAACTTTTTAATAATTTTGATAATACCTTTACGGTAGTTCTCTGTATATATTTACATACGAGTTCACAATAATGAACTTCACATTTACGTATGCTCCTCAACGTAAAGTATATTTATAACTAAATAAGAAGTCAAGAAGAAAATCTATGAAGGGTAACATCCTCACGCGCGGCGCGCGGGCCGAGACAAACAGTTGCTTTTGTTCGGTCCTTTGTTGCGGAATATAGAGTCCGTGACTCGCCAACCTGCTCCGTTATTAACAAAGTAGTTGCTGCTTCAAATTTGAAACTGCTCAGAAACTACTCCCACAGCATAGAGTGAAAAAATATTGTTTTGAACAATAGTTTTATTGTAAACTATAGCAACAATGATTCATCATTCAGCCGGAAGACATCCACTGCTGGATATAGGCCTCCCCCAAATGGGGGGGTTTTGCCATAATCCCCACGCTTGGCAGGCGGGTTGGGGATCGCAGTAATAATAGGTGTGACCTTCAGGGAACGCTGCTGCCCGTTCCCTGGATATCTTCCGTTAGTCGCCTCTTACGACACCCACCGGATGATATGGGGTGGTGCAATTCTAACCCGACACCACGCGGGCTGATTAGTTATGTTAATTTTTATTTTATTGTAATCCTATTTATATATCTTTCATCTGTGTAATTTATTTAATCTTTTGTTCTTTGATTTATTTGTAAATAAAATAGCCTTTTATTCAGACATATCATTTGCTTGCTTTCATCATTATAAATTAATAATTTTTCACTTTAACATTAATAAATTTACAATTTCACAGTTTAACATTTTATGTATTAATTATTAAATACCGAAAACAATATATCATAATCTGTTGATATTAATCAAAGAGCAACGTGGTTTTATTACTTATGCTCTTTTTATCGGAAAAATATGGAATTTAGTAATGTTCATTTCAAAATAATGTTCAACAATAACTAACCCAGCGAATTGGCATAGCCATCCAACGGGGGAACTCAGCCAGCCTTATGGGTGTCCTCCCCCAGGGTTCCGATCTGGGGGATCTAATTTAGTTATCTTTTATTATATATCATGTTAATCATGTAATTATAAAACTTGACAAAATAATTATAGCGCCAATTTATATATAGATATATAGCAAACGTGGACCTTATTTTTTGTAATACGAATTCGTATCATTTCAACTTTAAACATACCAAAACTTTTTAATGACAATTTTCGAATATTCTCGGGCGAGGATCACACAGTATATCAAGCTAACACTATATAGCTAGCGAGCAAGTTAAAATTTTGCTGAGTTTCTTGCTGGACTCTGCTCAGCTAGGCTAGGTTTAGTCACAGAGTAAGTGAACCAGAGACAAAACTCCCAGTCCCTCGATTCCACTCACCCCTCAGATTCGGCTGGTGCAAACTCTTAGAGTATTCCAGTGTTCAAAAGTTTCAAAACTCCAACGACACACTCCTATCGCTTTATTGGGACCGGCCTATATAATCTAGATGGGTTGAAAAAAAAGGATAAAATTTTGGTGAGGGCACAGAATAGTATAATGATTATAATGGTGAGGCTCAAAACCTTAATCAGTTCAAACTTGAACAGCTTAGAATTTATAGATTTAAAATGGGAAATCCTTGAAAAACAGCTAAAATTGCCATATATATACATAGACGCCCGGATCTCTGAAGGAAACGTTGTAGCTAGAAAATGTATTTATAATCGTACTCAAAGGAATATCATATAAAATAGGTACATGATTTTATTATTCGTGTTGCAATTCAAACAATTTTAAATTGTTATTGCGATTAATACCTCTATTTAAATCCCGCCATTGTGGTGTAAACAGCATTACGTGTATTCGTATACCTTACATGCCTTCATTATTAAATAATGGAATAATGTTAGGGGTTATCTCAATTGTAATAATTGAACGAATTACGTTACGCGAATGCGGCATTAACATCAACGCCCAATTCAGATCCCAGATAATAAAATACAAATATTACGAGATTACCAAAATAAGAGTTACTATATTTTAATCCTACTTTATCCATATTGTATAAAACGGATTTTTTGTCAGGTTTGTCCTACGATGTGAACAAACCCGTAGAACAAAACGGACGTGCTATTCAAACGTACACTGTAACTTGCGTATGTAACATAGGCAAAGGATAAGAAGAGATTTTTGAAAATTCTTCCCCTAAAAGAGTCAAAAAGGTTTCGAAAATTGTAACTTCAGAGAGGGACTTCAAATTTCGAATAGACTCTGTTTGTTTAACTGGTCCATTATCGCACAACCGAGATTCTTATAAACTAACCCCATTATTCATAAAACTTAACAAACCTCTGTTAGCTGGAATGTCTTTTGTCACAGTCTCACAGGCACATGTGTGAAAGTGACAGCCAAGGACAAACGTAACGTAAGTGAAAAATTTAAATTGTTAGTGGCATCATACAACTATAAAAAAGAACCTTTTATATGGAAAGTACCGGATGATAAATGTGTCACAAGAAGAAAACCTAAATTATTCACCGAAAAGTATAGTGCAACTAACTACTATGGAGAACGCACATTTGAGTACTTGGCTCCTAAATTATATAACAACTTGCCACAGAAGCTGTTTGATGAGAAAGTGAGAAAAAATACTTTTGTAACCAATGTTAAAAAATGCCTTATAGATAACTATTAGTATAATAACTAAGATTAAAATTGCATGCATCATAATTAGTAAGTAATAAATGGGGTAAACGTCCCAGTGATTGACGCCTCAATACCCAATAGTTGACACCTGTTTCTCACCTCTATTACTATGACATAAGATTGAAAGTGGTTGAGGTATTGGGTCAGTGTTGAGCACTGTGACATTTACCTTATTACAGCGACCGCATGAATACTATAACTACATGCTTAGATATAATGGCACAAGTGTATCAAGAGCATTCTAACTGCCAACAAACTGTTACGCAGTTTGGCAGTGTAGTTAATTTTGTGTAAATTGATGTGTCTTTATGAAATAAACCATTAATAAAATAATAACTAATTTTAGCGGCTTTTTAGTAAAATAGTTTTTATGGACGTTTATGAATAAGGGTTATAGACTCTAATTTTAATTAAGGTGTTTTGGTCAGTTTTACCTATTGAATTGTTATGTAAACACTTAGTTAATGAAATTAGTTTTAATCAAAAAAGTAAATAAATTAGGTACTTTACTATGGAAGAGAAATAGTTTCACACACATATATTTAGATATAACCTAAAAACTCAATTGATTACTCGCGGTCTAAGCACTTCGGAGCGCATTCAATGCACTTGGTAGGGCGTTTTACCGTGCAATCGTAAACACTTTCATTCAATTCAATAACGATATGTTAAGAGTGAATGATCAAGTGATTTGTCCAAAGAAAAACTTAGCGCTGGCATTTCTCATTTTCCCAGCGTGTCTTTTTCATTACAAGTACTGTATTCATTACTTTATTGCCATTTTACTTTGACTTGAATTTTCTTCGGAACGCAGATTAACTATTTTTTTCAAAGGTATGGTGGTTGGGCTTAAAGTAGATTTGTAGATGGAGATACGCCCACGTAATTTAAATGGTGTTGGATAACAGACTTATAATAAGTTGGAAATAATGTTACTCAATACACATTAGCATTTAGAATCCCACCTGTCTAGATTGAGTTGATCGCATATCCTATAATGAAATCGTGTCACTGAGACATATCGCCGTATCTGTATTCACATAGAGTTCGAGTAGGCATTATGAATACCGGCATGTTGTCGGCATTATCTGCGTGCTCGGTAATGTATTCAAATATGTATCAAGCCCCATCCTCACCATGCTGCCGTTGTTATTTTATTTCATACGCGTGATGCCGCCGCATCCGGCTTTATTTTTTCGCGATACGCGAATATCATATTGTCCTGCCTTTAGGTTCATTTTTATATACAAACGCAATCTGAATGAGTGTCAAGTCATCTCATCTTTCGATAAAACTATAGTTGTAACTGCGCTAGCGCATTCGGTAGGTACCATAGGCAAGCTTGTCGCGAACTGGAAGACAGTGCTATTCGTCCATGGCAAACGAATATTGATTGCTTGTCTGTAAGGAATACAAATGTATCAGGAAGCTATATGGAAGCCTCTACGTACACCATCAATTGCGCTGACGGCAGGCATTAAACTTCATAGCCACCCACTGTTTAGTTGTCTGGTTGAAACTTATATTTGGCAAGCACGAGAAAACTTCTAGAACGAATTAGATAACCATCGTGACACATTTTATGCTGGTACTTTAGGATGGGTTTTGTTATCCAACTGCGACTCGTATAGGTGTTCTCAAATATCGAAACCTGCTGGTAAAGGTTTTATTTAAATCAATATTTAAGGAACACTAACGTTGTGTATATACCCAAAAACAATGGTACTCTCAACACTCTACTTACTTTGCAATAATTAAAATAACGTGTTTACTTGTAATTAGTAGAAGTGCATGTAAGTCCAAGTAAATCTAAACTTTTATTATAAGAATTTTTAACGTGTACTTTGTTGGTGTCCCGTCTAACTACATAGAAAATACCTACAAATACATAGATCACAAAATAACATCATATAAAGTATGTATTCTCAATTAACAACATCTGTATCTTGTTAGTAAATTTAGTTCATTCCAAAACCTTAATTGTTATTAATTAAAACTAAAGGTAGACCTTTCTGGGCGATGTAAGGAAAAGTCCAGTTAACATTGCAGGAGCAATGAGAGCCCGCGGCGGCTAACTAGCAGGTGCACGTTAGCAAAGAAAAATGAAATAACGCAAAAAGGAGAAGTCGACGGGGGGAGGCCGGCGAAACCGAGGGGGCTCTTTCGTAGAAAAGCCAGTTTCCTTTAGTGGAAACAGATAACGATCCGCTGCCGACGACAGAAAACGTAACTGCACTCACTAGGCATAGATCTACATACTAAGTGTGTTATACGTTGTACTATCAAAGGTATCTAATACAACAGATTTTCTTTCACGGAGAAAGAAAGCGCTCAGTCACGGTTGTCTCCAGATTGATATTCTGCTCCATTTGCTTCGCCGCGTTACTGAGGAGAGTAGATTTTTCGCATTTAAATATTGTGCTGTAGTTATTTTCCGTGGATCTGCCAGCGCCTGGAATGAGATCCGTTTTATTTCATAAAGGCAAAATCGCGGCGAGCGTCCAATTCTATTCATTAGTAGAGCTTTATATTTGTCGAGTCGAGTGAAACAGAAGAGTACACAAGTAAAGTAGTAGGGAGCAGGAGCGCTGATTCATCAGAGACGCCGCGTCATGGGTTCGTGCGCGGGATCGCAATGCCGGCCGCGGCTCCACTGCGCCACACTCTTGCCGAGTATTGAATGCGATCAAGCTACTGAACAAAAACCGCTGCCTTAGCTTAGTGTACTTACCAATATTAACATAGTCCGTATACACACGGGTTCCACCTTTTAAGTTTTTCTGAAATTCGATTTCCATCTATCGTTAGTGCGGAACGAAAACCAAAATGCACGTAGAAATTTGATTGTTAAAAACATCGCCACCAACACCGAACACCGGCGGGCAAGCGAGTCTCGTGCTTCTGAATTGTTTTTCCAGAAACTTGCGAACGATCACGATGCTCGCGTACATTTGCACCCGACGACGTGCAGCACCGGGAGTTCTCGTTTAGGTACTTCTTTTTTGCTCCCTAACTCCTTTACGTTTTTACAAACTTGAAACAAAGCTAAACCTAGCAAATACCAACGTCAAATCCCTTTCAACACTAGTCAAATTTTCCCTTTAATTAACAATATAAAAGGGTTACAATGGAATATTATTCGTGTCGGCATTGTTCACAAATCAAACAGCTTCGAAGTCCCTGCATTATATTTCTATTGAAATATTACTTGCTCCACATATAGGACTCAGCATTAAATTTTCCTCTTGTAAAGGTACGATAAAACACAGATTGAACCGATAGTTAACTGAAAGAATAGAAATGGAAACTATCGATTATACCAGAATATTCTTTTTAGTTTTAAGTAGCTATTATAATAAAGTTTTTAGAAGTAATGATAATAGTGGCGCTAAAATGGTTGTCACAAATCCATACAGCATATGCCCATTTTATGTGGACTACACAAACATACAGAAATGGAAAAGACTAACATGCAGCAATAATAAGCAATTACAGGAGGCTGTAGATAGTGAGGACCAGTACAGGTACCTATAGATTTTGCTATGTTTAATGATCATACCAAAAATGTTACCCTTTGTATGCTTGATAGATAAAGTAAATTGCAGACAGTAAAGATTTAACTTTATTAGTACTTATTTATTTCAGTAATCACAGAATTGGCAGAACCGCCGCATTCAACAAATCTAGCGTTTAATTAGAGGTGCCGAGCACATATACTTTAAAAGACCGGATAATTGACCGAAGGCGGCATCGGTGGCGGTGCGGGCACGACGCGGCTAATGGGCCGCATTACCATTCCAAGTCGGTAGGTGAACGGTGCGCGGTAACCCGCCGACCGCCTTGTGAATATGCAAAGTGAACCCGCCGCTAAATATTGAACTGCCGTATTGTGCCTAAATGTGCGCTTAATTCTAAAGATCTTCCGTCGACCTTTAAGTTTTCAACCCCAGTAAACGCTCATTGAGTAAAATACAGATGGATAGGTATGTACATAGAAATAGGCAATTTGTAAGAGACTTATGTGCTTCAAGTTCAATCTTTGGCTGCATTTCCAACATAACTTAGGTAACACATCCTGTGGCTGTAACTACTGAAATCTGGAATCAAGACTTATTCGCCGCTAATATTAACACACAAATGAAAACGCTACAATTAATATAAAAACTGTCCAGAAATATTTCCGAAACTGTGAGTGAGCTGAAGTGTTCTTTCAATTAAATTAGTACCTACCAAAAAGTTTTCAGTTGCTCCCTTAGTTAGAGTTTGCGACAAACTGTAACTTGGCCTCGACGTTGGAAGGAACTATCTTGTTAATTATGGTTTGCTCCAAGTTTCCGCTCGCTAAAAATTAACTAGTTTTGATTAGGGACATTCCAATTGTTCTTAGATATCTTATTCAATTTGGAATACCTCCGAGTTATATAAACTTGATATCGCAACCTGCGCGTTTATGTTCAACCTGTTTTCATTTAGAATGTATTTCTAGTAAAAATCGGACAGCTTTTCAGTAAGTCTCTGTTACTTAATATTTCACGGTATTTAACGGGTCTAGCCAATAATATCAAATAATTTTAACACATTTATTGCCGAAGAGTGCTACGCGCTACGCTCGTAGCCGATAACATGGCTTTGTAGCGAAAACTGTCTACGAACGGAGATCCCGACTATCAGGTCCTCGGCGCTGAATGTGTTAAGAATATAAGAATACTCGCAGTTACTTTCTAACGCTCCCAAAGGCCCCTAAGAATAAGTGTTTTTAGGGTTCCATACCCAAAGGGTCCAAACGAAACCCTATTGCTGTCACTCACGCGTCGGTCCGTCGTCTGTCACACGGGTTTTACCACCAAATGGCTGGAGGTACAGTCTTCAAATTTTCACAATATATGTATCAATATAAGTATCTTGTTGACCCAAAACCATGCAAATTGTCGAAAATGATTTTTAATTTGTTATACAAATTTTTCGACCGACCCCATCGAGTGGGGTATTGTTGCTTAGAGCTTAGAGAGTAGATAAACACTACATTATATGTTTTAATAATATTGGACATGAAAGGAATGAGAAGCGAACCAGGTCAGCTTTTTGTACAAAATATTGTGCCTATGAACTTGAAATTTGGAGATAATGTTCATGTATTTTACTAATAAATACTAATATATTGATATATCAGATTTTGTTCATTGAAATTTCCATTGAAAGGATCCGAATCATGCTAATTTCCTTGTTTCTCCTATTAAAACCAACTTCAAAATTAGCGTGGTTCGGATCCCTAAATGTGCGAACTCCGACACGAAATTGGCCGGTTTTTTTTCTAAAAGTAATTCTACTCGAAAGTCGCCCATAAATTACGATTAGCATTACGATATCATTGAATGTCAGTATTAATTACTGATGGAGCAACGACCATTCAAAACACTCCTCTCTCTCTACGGGATCAAAAGGGTCTTGCCTATACGAGTAAATTACGCACTAGGTAATAATAGTTTGAATTATATTACCACATTTTTGACCAGGGGAATATATAATAACGTATAGTAATGTGTGTCATATTTGAGCACGTGTTCTCATGTCAGTCAGTCATGTCGTGTCGGTGTAGAGGCGATGCCGCGCCGCACTGCGTCGCGCGAGGCAAGCCCGGCGCGCGGCATTGTGCCCCAAATGACACGTGAAAGGCGTCGAGAGCGTCGCGCTGGCGCTGCCGCCTTTACAAAAGGCTCGCAGATGCGCGTACCAGAAGATTTTAATGAGGCAACGACTCTGTGTGATTTTATCGCGTGTTCCGTAATGAGAAATAACCAAGCGCGTCGTCTTTGACTGTACCATCACAGAGCTATCAAAAATGATACAAGTGGTGACACGACATCCGTTTTACACCGCAAAATTGGAACGCAGTAACTTCTTAATACGGCTTTTTATCGCAACTTTATTTTATGAATGTCATTGATAAAATAATCAAGAATAAAAATATTCAATTATGGACGGCCGACTTCATTTAATTTATCAACTAATTTCTCATCTAATTTACAAACTACGGGGCTTCTCTAGAAACCGTATCGCTGATTAAATCGTTTTCGTCCTACAAACGTAATAAAAACAAATTAGCCGACGAGTTATAAGCTACTGAGACCGGGTACACTGGCCAATTTTCATCAATGCAAATCACGTTGTCGACTCGTCAACCCAATTACCAAGAAGTGAATTTAAATAAAGATAAGTATCGCCCTCAAGGAGACAATGCTAATAGGAAGTGGGGGTGCGATAATGGGCCTGAGCGGGGTTCGACGCGCGGCGCGGCGGCGCGGCGGCGCACCGCACCGCGGCAGGTGCTTTAATTAGATCTCTCGACTTACGCGCCCGTGAGCCTCAAAACACTTGTTCAATTAGTGATCAGACTTAAGATACTCTATTATGCAAACGTTCACCCGCTTAAAGGCGTTTAACAGTGTTTTCTGTCTGCTGAACAAAGTAAATCAAGTTTTACTTGCATGGAAAAATCTAATGTCTACAGACTTATCAGGATAGTCATGCGTTAAGATTAATACATTGACGGCCAGACTGGTAATATCCTAATTCTAATAATTATTATTAACAGAAAAATTTGTATGTGTGTGTAACGGAAAATACGGAAATGATTTCTATGAAATTTTCTAGTAATGTAGGTTAGACATCAAAATAACACATAGGCTATAATTTATTTCAAAATGCATTGGTTTAAAAGAGAAATACCACATGACCATACTGTATTATTTGTGAGGAAATTAACTTTCTGTAGTAACAACAAAATGTGCTGGTATAAATTGGACACCGTGTTATCTAACCTTCCGATCACATACCATTATGTAATACAGAAGCTATCCCTAGCATCTCACCGGAATAAGAATTGTTAGTGGCATTTCTATAGGGCAGCGAGAGGAGATTGAAGGGGTGTTCCGGTGGCTCGTAACCATCGGTGACAAGCGATAAGAGGGCCGTCGATGCTTCCGCGCTGACCGGAATAACCACTCGCGACTCTAGATTATATTACATTCTTACAGATTTTATTTTAAAAATACCTACTTACTAACAAGGTACATAAGTTCAAATAGCGAAATGTTTTCCCTGACAGTCTTTATGTTATTGATATTAGATTGAATTTCAATTTCCATTTCCTGGTTTGTGGAAAATGTTTTGTTCTTGCCGCTATATATTTAGTGTTTACTCGCTATGTGTGTAGCTAGATAATGTACCGCTGGAATGTGTCATCCAATAAAATATAATTAATAAACTGTATGTATGTCGTACTCTTGTACAGTCAAGGGCATAAATATATATACGTTCCCAAAGCGACAAAAATATCTGTACTATCTATTAGCCAAAAATATCCATACAACGCTTTCGATCAGAAATATGTGAACATTAATCGAGTCATAAGATTCTGTACGCTAATACGTTAATAAATATCAGTACAATGACAGGCAAATATATGTAGACAAACACGCAGACAAAAGTATCTGTGCACATGTTTTTCATATACATGTGAACAAAGGAGAGGTCATTAATATCTAGACACATATGTCATTTAAAAGAATGTGAACAAAACAGGGGTCAAAATATTTACACACATTTCTGTATAATTATGAGCAAAAAGCCAGTCAAAAATATGTGTCTGACAGTCAAGCCCTTATATACCATATCTACAACTACTCATTTTATATACCATTGAGATAAGTAATAACTGAATGTAAGTATTATAGGTACCCATAATTTATAATTTACATTATAAACCTATCATCCGCATTAAACAAACTTTTAGGTGCAAGTAGTAAATACTGGCCATTTACTCGTACTTAATTTAAATGATTCATATGCGAATGTCAAGTTTGCAATTAATATGCGTCAATGTTGTCTTCTGAGTAAGAATCTACTAGATGTTTATTCCTATTCAACTCCTATTTGAGACTAGAACTACTACTACGTCGTAAAACTAGCACTTATAAAAAAAGTCTATAACACCGGTTTTTCGTCAATAACAATGTACAGGATTTCGGGCCATTTAAAACACCGCATAATAGTTATGTGGGAAGATGGCATCTCCGTTACACAAATTGCAGAGGAAGTGGGCGTAATGGTAAGTGATCCTGATTATTGCTATTACTCTAACACTTCTATTACTCGCTGGTTTTTTTTTAATTTATTGATTAATTTATATTTTCTGTTAATTGTTTTAGAGGAGCACTGTATATTTATGGGTGAAAAGGTGGATAGAAGAAGGCAATGTAGATAACCACGCATCGAGAGGTCGACCGCGAAAAACAACGCAACTTCAAGATGATCAATTGCTTCAAGACGTAAGAAATCAACGTTTCATTAGTACAACAAGCTTAGCAGCTCCTCTAGGAGTATCTACTCATACAGTGCGGCGGAGATTGCGTGAGGCTGGCCTTAGGTATCATACGCCAGCTAGAAAGCCTTTGTTGACTCGCAGGCATAAAGAAATGCGCTTGGCTTTCGCCAACCGCTATTTAAATTATGACTTCGAAAATGTGGCATTTATGGACGAAAAAGTTTTTGTGTCCTCTGCCGATGGACGACTGTCCCTTTGGCGCACTCCTAAAACGAGATACGAGGAACAAAATGTTCTACCAAACCGACGTAGTGGCCGGATTTCAATTGGGTTTTGGGGTTACATGAATGCTGGTGGTCCAATGGAGTTATGTGAAATTAATGGTCGGTTGAATAGCCAAGGATATTTAGACTTATTGCGGGATATATTTCTGCCTAGTGCTAGAATAGTGTATCCTGATGGCGACGTGATTGAATTCGTCCAAGATAATTCCGCAATCCACAATGCAAGACACGTCCAGGCTTGGATAGAGAACGAAGATAATCTAAGTTTAATAAAAATGCCTCCTCGAAGCCCAGATTTAAACCCCATAGAGAATCTATGGGGTTTAATGGTACAAGAGTGGGATGCAACTATGGCTCGGACGATTAACACCTTGAGAGCACATGTTCTCGAAATTTGGGAGGGATATAGAGGCACAGGAGTGTGTGAAGCTATGGTTAATTCGATGAGAGACCGTCTGCAAGCGGTAATAGATGCAGACGGAGGATACACCAGATATTAGGGAGAGAACTTTATCATTAAGATAAGAGTGCAGCAAGTAATTAAGTTTTATTTAATCTAAGTTGGTAATTGGAGTAAATTCATTTGCGTATGATAGGTGAAATCCGGTAACCTTTTGTTTAGCAATTAATGTTTTTTTAAAAACGTTCATGGTGAACTCGATTTGGTTTCTATTTCCCATACGACGACACTCAACGACGACAGCATACACATTTGCAGCTTATTGCTTTGTGATTGATAAGATTTCATACTGTCTGCAGTGTAATATTTCTTGTTTTTTATAATTTACTTTGGTCTATGAATAAAACGGTTTTAATTCCTAAGAATGGCTTGTGTTATTTTAATAATGACTTACTGACTAGCTCACTCATCAATATCTATATAATATGGTGTGGGTGGTCATAGCAATCACTACTAATGAGTGTCCTAAAATCACATGCCATAACAGTTTTGCCCTATTGGGCTTTGTCATAAGCGTCAACGTTTAATAGTTACAACATTAATTTTTCATAACATATTATCTGTCCTAAAGCATATTCATTCCATAATGACAGTCCTAAAATGTACATTATCCCACCACTTACGACTATTAGACGTTTGACTTTTGATTGTGATCTTGTTCAATAGGGTAAAACTGATTTGAATTTAACGCATTCATTACCTGAATTCGTTATCTAAACCATTTCTATCCTATGCGTATTGGTCATAATTTATGCGCCGGTGAATGATCCTTTCTGACCTGCATCTACATACAGTCATAATAAATACTAAGGGGTTGTTCGACGTTCATGGCAGGTCTACGACCATTTTTCTACGACCACAGCGAACATTTTTTCGTAGAGCTATTATGGTAATTGACATAATAACGTGCTTATACTCAATACATTTATGTCAATCATTATGATTAAAAATATATGAGAATTAATTTATTAATTTTCTTGATTATACTTAATGACTATTATGACACAAATAGTTATGCCTATCAAAATAATGATTATGCAACCTAATATAGACCCTTGGGTTGCAGAAGCCGAAGTGTGCCGAAGAAGTTTAAAATTTTTCATGATTTAAATAATATCTACATATCAAATTTGTTCTAAAGTCAAATCACAGCTTAAGACAGAGTAGTCAAAGTAATAAAACACAGTTTTCTGTTACACAAATTTAGACGAGCTCTGACTAACTTTAAAAAAGTTAATTCAAACAAGTCCAAACTCCATTCTACTGTTTAATATACCATAATGTAAAAAACCTAGCTAAGTTTGTAAATGAATAAATATATAACAATAATAAATTATGTGGGGATGGATAGGTCAATTTACACAAATTGACCTAGTCCCAAACCACCCGAACTAAGCAAATGTTTTATTTTTTCTACTGCGGTAAGCGGTAAGCTACGACACTCATCACGTTCACTAAATATACATATATTATGTAGAAAAAAAACCTTGCGTGCTAAAATACCGTTATTTCAAGCCCTGGTTGCTACATTGAATTATCTGTCATTGACTTACTCTATAGTTGGTAAGTACTCGTAGCAAAATCTGAACAATTATATAAAAGTGTCAAATTAAAGGCGATTTCCATAAACAAATGAAGGCCCAATGACGTCAGGACCGAAATGAAAGGGACGAATGTATCGCATGACATTTCCGATCTCTTCTCGATGAACGTCAAATTTCGAAATTAGAATATTGATTTGTTTACATGTGCGGATATTTATGAGCGTTGCATGTTGACATATATTTTGCCCTTTTGCTGTGCGGATATAATTGTTTTCGTAATTTGCCTAGATACCTAATGAAAAAAAATGTTTAGATATTTTTTCCTATTTGCTGTCTATATAAAATTACTAAATCTGTGTGTAGATATTTTTGACCTCTGCTTTGTTCACATGTATATGAAAAACATGTGCATAGACACTTTTGTCTGCGTGTTTGTCTACATATATTTGCCTGTCATTGTACTGATATTTATTAACGTATTAGCGTACAGAATCTTATGACTCGATTAATGTTCACATATTTCTGTTCGAAAGCGTTGTATGGATATTTTTGGCTAATAGATAGTACAAATATTTTTGTCGCTTTGGGAACGTATATATATTTATGCCCTTGACTGTACATTAGGCGACGTAATTAAATTACACTTGACAGACTTTAGAAATGCATTTAACAAATCAATTCACAGAGAGCCAACCTTAACATAGATATTTCCCACAATCCGTCCACTAAAGAAATATGTTACTTTATTTCTATTTTCCGTATTCACTCAGGGTTTATGTATCTCGAATAGTCACGTCCCCGTCCCGGCGAAGGGTGAAGCATACAAATAAGTGGAAGTCCGAAACCGCCCAAACACCCGACGCCATATTCTTTATCTACGGATCTCTTAAAAGAATTTGATCGTATATGGGAATATTATGAGCAACAGCTGTGACAAGGGACGTCGTATAAACTTAAATGTGTGCTGCACGACACTATGTCTATCTCACTGTAACTTAATTTGATGAAATTTGATAACAATATTTGGTATGTGTACATACACATACTAATTTTGTGCGCCAAGGAACCTGAAAATCTTACTAGTATACAAGGTCACATCGGAGACGTGATCAGAAATTATTAGATATAATGAAAAAAATAATAATAAAGACGGTATCTACCAAAATTTCTAGCCGCAATATTAACTATTTGGTACTTTACCCTACATCACACGGCGTGGTGTCATCTCACACACAGAGTGTGTTAATTCTATATTACTTTAAAATACACGATTTACTGGGACGGGACTTCAATGTTGTGTCACATTCGAAGCGTCGAGAGGTAAATACATTTAATTATACAAACAAAAATGATAGGCTGACCATGATGTCAGAAAATATAAATATACTTAAAAAAATGGCACAGGAAAAACAAATCGCAATAACAAATTAAAGGAAATGTCAAAGTGCATATTAAATCAGTGGCGTTTGGAATATTTCCAGTAACTTTTTTCTATTATAGCTGAAAAACACATAGATTACCGCGGCAAAGCGTGGCCCGCGGCAGCAGCGAACATCGGGAAAAAAACCTCTTACTGTGATGCTAATTGATTAGTTTCCAATGGCTGTACGACGGACTTCGATAAAGCAAACATTTGTAAAGTTAGAATGTTTTGTCGAATATAAACTTTATTGCACTTGCTGCTGTCTTTATATTAGGTAGCTTTTATAATAAATCGTTCAATAAAATGTATTTACAAGGCGGCAATTACAATAATTAGATAAAAGAAGAGGAATAATGAGTGCTATTCAATTGACAAAACAATAATTATAATTAATTATAATTATTCTTAAAAAATATCTAATACACAAAAGATAATGCGTAGTATAGGTCTGAGCTGGCCACTGTGGAGGACGCGCAGCCAGCGCATAGCTAATTAAGTATGAACACACTAGTTTCCCCGTGTACTAAGCGTATTTTTAAAACCGTCTACAAAAAAAGAGGTTCTCAGTTTGACCCGTATGTTTGTATGTAGACATGTATGGATGTAATTTGAAGATGACACCCATATCGATTTTTAAAAAAATGTCCGCTATCTTGGATTTGAAAATGGATGTTATTTTCGTAACCGGCACCCCGAGGAACTTCGAAGATGACACCCCGCATCAATTTTTAAGAAAAATAAGTGTCCGCCATCTTAGATTTGAAAATGGATCTCATTTTCGTAATCGGCAACCCGAGGAGCCACAAACCGTACCACACCCATACCGATTTCAAAAAAAAATTATGTCCGCCATCTTGGATTTGAAAATGAAAAGAAAAATAAATATTATCTCCCCGTACAAACTTGGAACCCCCTATTCAGCCCTTTAGAGAAAAAAAATCAAAAACGGTGAAATACTTTGTGTTGTATTTATACAGAGAGTCTATATACGAAGTTTTAAATCTCTCACTTCAAAAAATATTTGCTCCTCGTACAAACTTGGAACCCCCTTTTCACCCCTTTAGGGGAACAATTTCAAAAAACGCAGATATATGTTTTGTTGTGTATTTAAACAGAGTCTGTATACGAAGTTTTAAATATCTGAGTTCAAAAAAGATTTGCTTCCCTTACAAACGTGAAATCTCCTTTTCACCCCGTTAGGGAAGCAATTTCGAAAAACGCAGAAATGTATTTTGTTGTATTTATACAGAGGCTATATATGAATTTCTCAATCTCTCACTTCAAAAAAGATTTGCTCCCCTTTCAAACTTGGAACCCCTTTTCATCCCTTTAAGAGAGCAATTTAAAACCCCTGAAAGACGTTTTGTTGTATATTAACAGAGAATTTATATACGAATTATTAAATCTCTCACATCAAAAAAGATTTGGTCCCCGTACAAATTTTAAACCCTCTTTTCACCCCTTTTGGGAAGCAATTTAGAGAAGCGCTGAAATACGCATTTAATATATTTAAACAGAGAGTTTATATACAAAGTTTCTAATCTCTCACTTCAATAAATACGTGTCTTCATACAAACTTTCATCCCTTGTTTTACCCCCTTAGGGGATTAATTTCGAAAAATCATTTCTTATCCCTAGCCTACGTTATAAATGTTATCGACTGTCCAAAAAACAACTCTAGCATTAGCAGCTTCGACTGTGCGTTGATGAGTCAGTCAGTCAGTCAGGACTTTTTCTTTTATATATATAGATTATTCCGAAATAATGTTTGATTAAATATAGGTAGTACTTTTTTCAAATTTCATTAAATAAAATAAATGACATAAAATTATAACTTTAAAAGAATATTCAAGATTGCGATTATTCTAATCGCAGTGGACATTGCAGACATCACAAGATCTCCAGGGCAAAAACCAAATTAAAATGATTTATTGCACGGAGTTTTGGAAGAATGGAAGTCTGTTCCCAGGGGATGGCACGTTATTTGTCTACGCCGCGTCATTGGCATTATAACGAGGTGTCTGTGTAGCCACAATCAATTTGGTGGCATGCGTCGGTTGTCAATTTGCGGCGGTCGGTCGGAGCCTCGGAGCGCGCCCGCGCCCGCGCCCGCTCCACCGCCGCTGCCGCGCCGCGCGGTGCGGTCCCGTCCACGCCTGATTACTTCCGAGTGACCGCCTTGGATTTGCATAAGGGCCAGCTTTAATATGAGATTATTCTCGAGTTAGGAACATCGGACGCGGTCCCATTCATTATTAGTTTTGGAATATTTAGTCGACCCGATCCCAAGCGCAATTAATAGAATTGCTGGACGTATTCGACATCTTGAGTAATGCTGATAAGGCTCCAATATTTATAAAGTACCTACACATGCCTAATACGAGTGAAATGTGTCGGTGTTGATAAATTTACAAAATTCCTTAACTATTGCTTCGCAAAATGTATCACAGATAATTTTAGTTAAAAGTATCTTAGTAACAAAAGTATCTACGTCACATATACATACCTATAGGAAAGGTTAAGTTCTACAAACGACTGAACTGCGACTCGGGGTCACTATTTGGTCCCTTTGCTTGTGCTTTATCTACTTACAGTTAGTGACGTTACATGACAAATCATAGCATCGTACCGCATTTACGGCACAGGCGTTCGTTTGCAATAACATCCAATATTGATATAAATTAGGAAGCAGTAGA
The DNA here is from genome assembly GCA_963556455.1 of Epiblema foenella. Lineage (NCBI taxonomy): Eukaryota > Metazoa > Arthropoda > Insecta > Lepidoptera > Tortricidae > Epiblema > Epiblema foenella. The sequence continues at coordinate 17,697,429 of OY747102.1, forward strand.
TAGTACCTTGGCATTGGCAATAATCTCGCAAGCAAGGCGTGCGGTGAGCGTGCGGCGCGTGGGTACTTAGGGGTTAATTAAGAAGCCGCAGACAGCGGTAGCGGCGAAAGGGTTAATCCCTTTGTCATTGTCGGTAAGGCGATGTTTTTCGTGTCAGGAATAGGTAAATAGTTCCGCAGTGTATTTAGAGCAAACCAATATATAGTATTAAGGAAGTTAGATAGAAGTTATTAATACCTGTTAGTTATTAATAAGAGAGGTAAGGCACAGCAAAATGTCATCTTGCTCGAATTTGGAGCAGCCCAAACGGGGGAAATACTCCGCCTTGCAGAAGACCACAGCCATAATAACATTATCTACTATACAAGTATGTAGTGTTGTGTTCCTGGAAGTAAGCAAGGTTGCCAGAACTCCCGAGGATGCACTGTGTTGAGAGCGAGGGACCTAAATGTGTTCCTTCTGCTGTCAACACAATGCATCCTCAAATCTTATAAAGGCTCGGCAACGCGCACGTGACTCTTTTGGAATTGCGGGCGTCTATAGGCTGTGGTGGCCGCTTACCATCAGGTGGATTCAGGAGGCTTGTTTGCCACCGGCGTTGTATAAAAAAACCTATCAAGAGAAAATTATAACGTTAATATGTCCGCGTCTAACAATCATTAGAGCACTTGTATGTAATTCGTGTTTGGTCACAGTAGTTTAGTATTTATTCATAGGATCACCATTATTTATTTGTTTATTTAAGCCTGTTCATTTCATAATCATTAGGACCACCTAATAACATAGGGTAAAAGTTATAGTAGGTATGGTTAAATTTAGCCCCTAATATTTGGCCTGGGAAAAAATCACCTGTATTGGTAGTTCTGAAATATATTTAGTCATAGTTTAACTTATACACAAATTTTAATAAAGTACGTACTAGATTCATGTTGCATGGATGTATAAAACACCGAAATTCACATCTGCGGGGCAATCACGCAACTTTTATTTTACCGTTAGGTAGATTTTAATGTGAGATTTTATTTGTCAGCAGGCGAATCACGTAACTTTTAACGGTAGATAGATTTTACTGTCAATTTTGAAGAATAAATGTATTAGTGGCTCTGTGAGCTGTAGATCTCGTGAGTGAGTTTTTTTATCATTTCCAAAATCTGACATTATAAAAAAGATCAATTATGAATATCGGATCTGCTAACAAAATTTCACGAGAAGCGGTTGAAAAATGCGACCTCTAAAAGCGAACAAACCGAAATTCGGACACAGAAACCTACAAAATCTTTGAAATAAAAATTGTTTTTGAAAATTTCCAAAAACTGTCTCGACAAAAAAATTCTATATAATTACCGGCCCTGATCACAAATTTCACGAGAATCGGTTGAGAAATGCGACCTGTATAGGAGAACAAACCGAAATTCGCCCGCAGAAACTTACAAAATCATTGACAAAAAAATATTTTTGGAAATTTCCAAAAACCGTCTCGACAAAAAAATTCTGTATAACTATCGAACCTGTTCACGAAATTTCACGAGAATCGGTTGCGAATTGCGATCTGTAGACGAGAACAAACGGAAATCCGGACATACGAAAGCATTTTTGTCGAAGCTGAAGCAGAGACCTTCGTTTTACTCGGTCAATTAAAATTTGACATTAAAATCTACCTAACGGTAGTAAAAAAGTTACGTGATTACCCCGCTCATATATTTATAATTCAAAATTGACAGTAAAATCTATCTACCGTTAGTACATAAAAGTTACGTGATTCGACTGCTGAACGAAATTGGGAGAAGAACACAAAATTCTTACTTAATTAATTTACGAGGTAGGTACCTAATACATGAAAAGTAATTTGTATTGAAATTGTGTTTGACGTACGTACGCACAGTTTCGAGGGTATAATTTCATCACACAAAACAGTAAATTATATAATAACACAAATATCAGTTGAGAAAACGCATATGCTGCGAATGGGGTGCGTCAGGGATGGTAATGCGCGATCTACATCGGTTGAGTCAGGGGCACCCGAGTAGAAAATGGAGCGTCGTGCTTAGAGCTAATACGATCAGGTGAGCAAACACAAAACACAGCTTTCATCTTCTGACGGGTATCTCTCGGTTACCGCGCCACACATATTAACATAACGTAGAATAACGTGAGCGTTATTCTACTGGCTGTATGGCTCAGTTAAAATCGATAGCAAAATGACAAATTTGAACATTTGGCAATATTAGAAAGTCTAGAATATGAAAACAAACATTGAGGCAACAAATCACTTCCTTCGATAAATTTATTGTAGCCTGTTTGAGGCAGACGGTGATATGTAAACAAGTGGGAAGAGCCTGAGTAAGTTTATTCTCCAAACAAGCCGGTCGCTGCGCGTTGTCACCGCACCGGCGGCGCTCGCAGCCGGCGCAGCCCGGTTTACCCGACTCGACTCACTGAATGACAAATGTTTACATTCAACCCCTGGACAACTCTTCCTTTACGACACTCTAAACCGTTTGCCTTATCTCGCCACCTCTTTTATCTTTTTTGTTGGATTTGACACCCTTTTGTGTCAATAAAATGGCTATAAACGCCGCAGCTAGGTTTCCGAAATTTCTGCGGGCTTAACCAAGGCAGGAACCACTGCAAAGCCCTCTTATTGAACCTTTATTGCCTCGTTCCGTTGGTTCGTAAAAGTAAGAAAGAAACAAAGAGGGCCAATTTGGCAAGCAGGAGACAAACGCATTTAAAATGGGCAGAGCAGAGCAGCAACCATCTATCTTGGAGCTTGATAAACGACGACATTATTCCTTATCGCTCACTCAATTTGTTTAAAAGCGTTCTGCTTTGATAATTTGTGAATTACAAATCGTATCATTTGACATAGAGATACCTACTCTCATAACTACGGGTGCAACGCCTCCAACTTTTAATAGACGACAAATATGGACAGATATTTTTTTGTAACGTTATTAAATCTATCTTTCTTCTATTCCTCATCAGTACGTTAGAGTTGCTGAGAAATGATACTGTATTAAGTATATACAAACTTACCTAGTACTAAAATCCCAAGCATTTGAGGTAGTATACTCTGCTGAATTATTTTTCCTGTTCTTCAAGCCGAAACCCATTAGATTTCTGTGAATTAGGTGGGGGGTCAATGAATCTTTTGTTTATTGTTCCAGTGGTGGAAGAGCCGGAGTTCACGGACGTGATCCAGAACATGACGGTGCCGGCCGGCCGCAGCGTGCGTCTCGCGTGTTCCGTCAAAAATCTCGGCTCTTACAAGGTAACTGTCTCGTGAGGAACAAACACCAAAAGCAGCGTCGGATTTCTTGTAGGTAACTGGCAATATCTCAGTATCTCAATCTGGAAATTTATATAACTGCATTTAGTTTTCAAGATTTTGTAAGTGATAAAAAATCCACTTTGTATAAGTGGCTTTCAGGTGAATTATGTCATGTTTGTGTACCTCGTTTGTTTTAAAGATTAGAAAAGGAACCTTTTTGAGGTTTTTTTGCCCACGTTTCATCGTTTTCCTAAGGTATCAGAAGATAAAATTGTACTAAATTAACGTTCAGAAGCTTATCACGTTTCAATAGTAGCTTATCTTATATTGCCCTGTTTCAAATTGTTTTCATTGAAATCGCATGAGGGATAACGCACGGTATTTATAGTCTTACACTAATAATATTTTGAAGCCAAGTAGGCGCCAGTATTCATATACTAGTCCAGTTGTTTTATATGTATATGACTAAGATTACCATTAAGATTTAGAAACGTATACTAACACTACTGAGATTTTAATCAGCAAGACAAATGCGCAACATGCCGACTCTGAGGACACATCACTTAACGGCAGACACCTACTCGGCGCGAGACGACAATATGCGTGGAGCTCCAAAAGGAAACATAAAATAAGAAGCATTTTATCATTTGATTTAGAACGCGCCGTCGTAATAAAGTGTCCATATAAATGGAGGAAGATATGATTTACAGCACTAACGCGGAGTTTGCACCTCGCTTTCGTTACCAACATGATTTAAAAACAAAACTTTTTCACCGCAAACCCAACCTTAACTCAATTGATACAAAATCCAGTTTGCGTTTGCAATTATAACCAAATTTCATACATTGATGCGTCTGTTACAAACTTTAAAACTATTGCAATTTTTAAAATGGCTATAGCCTCTAATAATAATCTATCAGTTTGAATATATTCTTATCTAAAGTAAAAGTTCCAAGTTGTGTTAAACTAAATTATGTTAGGTACTTATTATACTAGCAGTTTTCATAAGTTATTATTTATGTATAAAGGTATATTATCTAGTTTCAAATTGATACTGAAGCAGTTTTTGTTGGAAATATCACTTAAGGGTGAGTGCACACAGAGTAAATAGTTTTTATTAATTGCACAAAAACTAGCGTGGCTTGTTTGTGACAAATCGTTCCATTAATAATTAGTTTAAATTCGTTATATAAACAGTTATAGAGCGCTCAGCAATTCACTATTTTGCTTTTCGAGTAAGGAGTAAGAACAAGTTATATACCAATACAAATAATATACCTATTCAGCTTCAATCCTATATCAGTCTTGTGGAAATAGGCCACATTTTCAGATAAGCACCTTAACAATAACATTTAGTGGAATCTCGATACAGGATCCATGTACTCGTAGGCTTTAGCTTACCTGTGGGACGCAATTGTCAACCTGACGTGAGCATGCTCCGTTGCGTGTAAACCTTTCTTAATCATGCGTGCAGCATGTTGTTTTTCTAGACCTGGGAGTTGACTGAGCAACGTACCTACTTTATCAGAACATTGAGTTACATAATACCACATATAATACAATACAGCCTGTTATATGTCCGATTATGAGTAATTTAACCGCTAGACTATTAAGAACTATGCGCTATCAGTCCCTGTTCCACTGATTCGCTTGTAACAAAATTATCCATAACTTTGTTAATACCTAACCACTATATTGTTTACGGCCCGGCTACGACTGCGAGCGGCGGTAGCAGCGGGGGGCAGCGACAGCGGTTTTCCTAATACATTGCGTGTGATAACCCCAGGTCGTTGCGCGTCGCGACCGTGCAATTAACAGATATAACGCTTGCCGCGTCACAATTCGCGCAAAGTCGTGGTCGTCTTAGACGCCCAATATTGGTCCGGCTGGCGATCGGTATATCCGCGGGTTGACTGCGGCGAGCGCTGCCGCGACCGGACGCCGCACCGATAAGCCTCAAGGTAACGGCGGTGCGGCGTCTAGTTTTCATGATTAGGGCCACGTACCATTATACGCGATTATATCCATTACAATTATTTCATTTAACATCTAATGAGCAACAATCGCGGAAATCGAAGACAACTTTTCAACTTCTTACCACATCCTTTCTGATGTCTAGTTAGAAATAAAATTTAAAATGTAAACACCTACATTGTAATGTTTTATCATTTTTCTGTTAATTATTCACGCCATTTTATCAAAAGTCCAAATTTCGAAAATTAACTAGGTTGCTAGTTCTTTCCATAATACAGTTTGAATATACCTTTAGTGCACGGACTGTGCGCTCCCACAGGCCTCCGTGGGGGGACACCGGTCCATTTGAGCCCACTGGACTCCCAGCACCCCACTTGAGACGCAGATTACTATTAGCTTATCGTGAAACATGTCTGGTTGACTTGCTGTCATCAACTATGATTGAGAAACTCATTAGTTAACTTGAAACTATTTTACTGCTAACATAAAGAGCTTAGAAAAGTATCGTTGATCATCGTCAACTTCAGCAGTTTACACGTTTTATCTTTGTAATTGTTTTACCCAAACGTCGCAGAAAACTCTAGATTGTATTGAAAATAAAACGCACTACTCTTAGTGCCGCAGTAGACAAACATTATCAACAAAACATAAACAAAAAAGTTCTGACAAATAGGTTTATTTAATACCTTAAGTAACCGTTCAAGAAAACTCCGAAAACATCAGTTTTCTATCGATTTCGTATTTAAGCGGGTCTCTTTTTACACCATTTACTTACGCTTGTAGTTCGGCACGGCAATAAAAGCGGAGATAGTGTGCTCTTATTTGTGAAATAAAGGCTTAGCGGAGGGAGCCATCACCGTTGCCCTGTATTGACAACAAGAAGCGGATTTCGTCGAAAGCCTCGCCTGTGCCATTAGTTTCCCGCATCGGTTAAAAAGATTTGCCTCTTCGACCGTCTTATACCTATAGGTAGAATTATTGAGTTGTGAAAATATTGCGATGAAAAACAAAATGCTGTCTAGTCCTCAGATTTGCGACAGTATTTTTATGGGTGTGTAAATTGTATAGTGTGGTTTTTGAACAGTAAATATTTGAGTTTCATGATTACTTTGTGCATAGGTCTATGCCTGAAGGCTCAAATGAAATAAGTACGTTTCACGAGTTTTTCGTGCTAGTTAAGTAGTTACATATTCTAATAGACTTTGTAACGACAAACATAGAAAAGAAGTAAAATGTATATCAAAAATTTGCTTGTATATTAAATAAATAAATCAGGATTCGGTCCTTAATCATGGTTGTTGTTTGGTATTACGCTTCATGAATTCACGAAACATGGTATTTTATACGCATGCCGGCAAGTATGCGCACGTAGTCGGTTCATCGGCATGAAATGTCAGATAGTCGGCCGGTTCACGTATGTGGGTTTGCAATAACATGCCACAACGAGTCACAACAATGTTATACCCGCGCCGCATCCCGCTTCAGCTGCTCTGACCGAGCATAGTCGTATTTCCCTTACTGTCTTGCTTAACCCAAAAGCCCAGGCAAGTAAGGCACTCGTTGCAATGCCGGCTCGGAGTGGAATGATCACAATTACATACGAAATACAGATAGACTTAATTACGAATTTTGCAAATTTAGATAATGGTTTCAAGCGGTATTTCTACAAATTGTATCTATTTTCGAAAACGCATTAGTTCTATCGAGCGTTTAACGCCTTTTGTTTCAAATACCTTATGTTAATAATTCGAGTGTAAATCCTTTTTAGCGTAAGGGGTAATGTAGCGCTTATACGAATTTAAGTTGTTACTATTTTGTCACTTAGTATCACAGGTACCACACATGCTTAAAGGTTATTATTAGTTCACAGCATTAAGTTGTCTTGAAGAGATCGCTTGCTAACGATAAGACCGCCTGTTGTCTACCACTGTTACGTGTAATTTAATTTCTGTTTTTCTTTTAATGTACTCCGTTTGGTGAGCAATAAAGAATATTTGTACGGTATTGTATTGTAACCTGCATTGAATTGACTCAGTCCAAGTCTTATTCTAATCCTAAATTAAGCATTAACGTTATGTCGCGTCATTTCACTCTCTTGTTCAGTTTTCTGTACATTTCCTAGTCATGATTGCTCAGAAAAATATATTTATTATAAATAAATCAAGTATGAAGCTGTAAATTTGTCTCCGAAACGGTACCCGACAAGAATAGACGTTATGCAAACATATAATTTACTTATGCGATCTGTAGGTACCTATACCTGCATTAATACTTGTTGAAGTTGCCAAAGCATTTCCGAGCGACACTACTCACGTCGACCTCAAAATAACTTATTGGCCGAAGATTCCGCGAAAAGTTGGAGAGCCCTCGGCTCGAATCCGTTCCCGAAGAGATCTCTAAGTGGGCTTTTAGTGGAAGTAAGCTAAGCCGTCTCCTGCAAGATGTTCGCTCATTTCTATCTGCGCCATTGCATTAGCCGTAGGTACACGTTGTTGTTGCTATTAGTCGCTCGCCGTCATATTGGTTTTGCGTTAGCCATTTAACAAGCAATCTAAATATTTTTCATTTGCCAACGCAATTTCGAATTACGTGTGATGGCACCTGTGGAGTATCAGCACAACATAAATATATTATAAACGTTCTAACCTGATACAGAGAAGGTTGACTCTCAATGTATTAAATGAATTAAAATCAGACTTATTGTTTATAGCCGCCCAATCTGATTAGGATGGATAATTTACGGTGTCCAACTAATAGTACTAGAGCATCAGTGGTGGGAAGTGCATAGGACTGCGAGCTTACCGTTTTGAGACTTGAACGCCAAGTTCAAGCAAAGAAAGCTTTTGATGAAAAGCAAACCTTTGCTCCAGCTTACCTACACATAACATCAACACTATATGCAATTCAATCATTTTATACAGATAACAAATACAAAGAAAAAATATTACTATATGCTATTGTAGATTTTAGAGCATTACGAGTATTACTCAATTTTCAGTGCAAATACCATAATGTGCAATGGTTATGGGTCTATTTACCATACTTACTCCGAACACAAATACTATTTATCGAATAAACGTCAGGCTGAACCCAATGCTGCGGATCCGCTACCTCTGAGGACTTGAAAGCCCGCGAAATCTCTTAAGTAGTTTTGCGACCTTTTATATCTCATAGCTTTGATGTATTTTTCTAAATAAGATTATATTTATTAGGTCTCCTGGTTGAAAAAACATTTATCAGGGGGATTTGTTTGCGCATGTTATTTAATATTTGTTATATAATTTACCCATGACTACACTACAGCTATACAAATTCTAATACATTTAAATTACATATCAAATAGAATAGAATAAAATTTTATTTTACAACAACATTATTAAATAATACACAGTTAATATATTATGTCATGTGTCAGGAAATCAGAAACCGAATAAAAACATTTTCTCAAGCGTGCAATGAAATATTGACGTTAATTTCGTTATAACAGGCTGCAGAGTATCACGTTGCAACGAGCGGCCCATAATGGAATTTCATACAACATTGAAGGCCTAGGCCGGCAAAGTGATCGTCTTTTGTTTCGGGGGCGCGCCGAACCGCGAATATTCCGCCGACGCCGTGTTTCGCGAAAACTATAACTGAGTTCTTAGCAGCAAAAGCACTATACTACACAGGCATTGTCGGCCTAAAACTACGGCTGGCAATACCTATTTCACTCTGCAGTAATATAATGTACTATTGTTAATCTAATTAATATGGTGTCGCTAACTTATTTTTGCGTCAATAGATGTTTGTTTCTAGCTGGCAGTTTAAAGTTTTATTGTGCTTTTGCGTTTAAGCGCAGTGTGCTGTGTATTATGAGTGTATTGGAGGTCTGAGGCTAACATTCGTAAGGGGAGCGGGGCCCGTATCAAGGAAAGATGGTCCGATGCTCGCGAGGTTTCTTAACGTGGTGCAAAGATTGTCCATCGCCATCCAACGTGGTAAGGTGGCAAATGTGAAGGGTATAGATTTCTTTTTACCTGATTGTGGCTTTATAGGCCGGGCCCAATAAAACAATGGTGTGCGTGGTTGGAGAGTGGCCTGGGGAAACCTCCGACACGACCACTCGGGCGGTTTAAACACCGGAATATTCTAAGAGTTTGCGCTCCAGTGAGATTGGCTGAGCGGCTTTAACTAAATCTGAGATGTGAGTGGAATCGAGCTATTTGGAGTTTTGTCGCTGGTTCACTAAGCCTAGGATAGCTGAGATAAGTCCAGCAGGAAACTCGGCTAGGTCCGACCTGGGTCGGACTGACTCTACCCGGTATGCGGCGGTACCGGGACGAATAGGGACTATATGTGTCGGAATTGTTGTGATCTCGCGGTGGACGTCACCGCCGGCGGGAAGAGGGGACTTCTCTTATCTTTCGCTTGTCTTAGGGGAGATGACTATAGAGATGGACATTAATCGATTACACAATCAATCGTCTATATCACATATAATCCATGTTGTCTGTGTTGTCGCGATCGTTCGGTGAACGTCCCCGCCGGCGGGAATGCCTAAGTGTACGCATCGTGTCTGTGAGTTGGACGCCGTAAGCGTAGCGTTCCATGTTTCGATGGACACTGTGATTACGTCGCCGTCAGTGTGTGCCTAGAACGCCTAACCAGTGATCGCCGAGTTACGACAGAGGGGGGAAGGATGGGAACGTAGTCGACAGCCTTCTTAACTAACGGATTCCTATGATGGGAAGCGTTATCAGAATAACGTCTGGCAGTCTGCTTAAAGATACCATACACGGTGCCTTGGTGCCTAATCCCCCAGGTACCTTTGCACCCGAAACAACTCACGGAGCTTTGTTTGACTAAAATTAGGATTAGGATTTCTTTATTTTTGTATTGGTTAATTCATAGTCATTTAATGTGCTGTTTTACAGAAATAAAGACTTATTTTATTTTGTCCAATTCTCCAATCTTACTAAAACAAATCAAACAACTAAGTGGCAAAATACCTAAATCCAAAAATGTTTGATAATATATCTTCCTCGAAATGGATGGTTGCTTGTTATTCGTTTTCTAATTACCTACTAAATTTAATATGTATATATAAATTTGTGTCGTGGAAGATATACTATACGTAAGCATCGTGGAATTTAGGCATTTTTACACGTTTTAAGATCATTAGTATTGGAGTGTTATACAAAATATAGGTATTTCAGTAATGAAACTATTTAAGCCTAGAATATCTACTGTTACTCTTTTATTTATTTTGTGTAGCCCAGTAGCGTAGGTATCGTATCAGAACCAGTTGTCGGTGCTATACTGCCGGACCAACACATACACCGTATCAAGATGAGGACCCCGCAGTATAAAGTAATATAATAAGACGAGCCCTCTTAAACGTTTCATAATTAAATCTGTCGTAACACGTCCACGAATCATCTCCTGCGGCGATGAGTCCGTCGTTAAAGAGGTTCGCTGCGGTGCGCGGCAGAATGGGCAAAGTTCGCAACGAGTCCATTATAAATCAAACGACGCCTTCCAGGCGTATCCTCAGGGACCCGGCCGCCCGGGCGCTGCCGACTACCAAACTTCAACTTTGCCGTCTAAATGCCTCAACAATTAAGATAAAAAGAAAGAACGGCCTAAATTAAAGGTGGTTAGAAGATAACGAGTTAATAGCCGCCTCACTCAAAGTTTAGCACGAAACGTCGGTGCGCATCAATTTTGCCTTCTTTGCCGAAACTCCGGACACAGTGTCGAAGAAAAGTTAAAGTCCGCTTAATAATTTTGAGGTCCGGACATGACCATGTAATTACGTTATATCTTAAGTAGTCTACAGCTACACATAATAATTGAGACTAATTTACTATGTTCAGTACTTCAGAAAACTTTCAGGTAAATTTATTTTAAATTAAGTTCTGAGGTTAAGTTAGGTAGTTAGTGTAAGAAGATGAAACCTGACATTAACAAGCTAATGGACATGCCAATTTTGAAATGATTTGAAAATTGCACGCCTGCCTCATTAAGTGTATGCGCGGAGTTACTCCAGCACTCGAGACGTCCGGACGGACTTCTTGCGAGATGACGTTGAGATTAACTCGCTTAGGGTCTCAGACGAACGAGATTAGTCGCTGCTGCGACTATTTAATATCAGATTTGCCTCGGCCCGTATCGTTATCTACTTCGCTTTACAGATTTACATTTTTCATGGACTTAAATAAGCTAAGATTGAAAATTCGTTTTATTTTATTAGCGCTTGATTTTAAATATTTGATCAGCAAACAACCACTTTTAACCAAACTATCAGGACAAATTTGGAAAGATAAAATATAGGTATTTAATTCTACATAAAACCAATTTCCTTACTTAATTTTACACTTTTCGTAACTAAGTAATGTTATAATCCGAATTCCGCAGAAGTTGGGTTATTACAAAACATTTCGCGCCGACCCGCTACGCGCCCCACTTCCTAAAGTTCAACACTCAACGCTTATCTCACAACCGCCTATAAAATTTTGATTTCTCTTTAATATTATCTTGATTGTTGAAACAATCACGAAGAACTTTATGGAACATTCTTTTCTCTGGAACACAGTTATACATAGTCTAGCACCATGCATGCCTGTGGCGCATACACTAAGTAAATATTAGGGGGACAAATTTACACAAATCAAACTCTAGCCCCATAGTAAGCTCAATAAAGCTTGAGTTATCGGTACGACGACGATATTTTCAAGAGATATAAATACTTAAATATATAGAAAACATTCAAGACTTACAAAGAAATATGCATGTTCATCACACAAATGTTAGCCCTGACCGGGGTTTAAACCCAGGACCGTCACATTCGTATAGGCAGAATCTGGAAGCAATAGGCTAAACCGGTAGTCAAACACACATTTTTTAAATAAATTTTAATGGTTATATTTGGCTCCACTTGTCATTTCTTGCGATTTTCCTAGGGTATAACAGCTATAAATTTAAAAAAAAACGCTTGAAAATTAAATGAAAAAAGCGTATTCACAAATAATCTTTTGCCCGAAAGTAGTAGCTGTTTCGATAAGGGTGAGAGGCACGAGAAGGCATAAATGTATTTGAATGCGAAGACGTAGCGGAAATTATCTGAAAACCGATCTGCCATAATCTATACGTCACCTATTCATACATCCCTACCTACATACTTATACGTCAGTCAAGCAAGCCACTTACACCTCTACTTAAATCTTAACCATCATAATAATGTACCCCCTTTTCTATCGATTATAGTCGTAGATTTTTATATGTCTGTATTAACTCCTGATTATGAACTTATACTCTGCTTACTATTTGTTTCGATATCCACTGTAACAGCATCATTACATGGTACTTAATCTCTCTAATGCATGCGGACAGTAATCATTCGAAATTGACAATATTGTTGCAGCGTTATCAGGAAAGTTGTCGATCCAGGTGGCGACAACAGGGGGAGGTACCTACTCGTAATTGAATCAGGTCGCCTCAGACGGACACACCGACGATTAGATTAGACGCCGACCACAATTAAGCAGATCAGATTTCCATGTCTTACCATATGGACAGTCAGCATCACAAACATATATACATCTTTCTACCTTATCTCCTGGCATTAAAGTGCTAAAATGTATACATGTTTATGATACTGACTAGAACTCGTATCTCATTTAATAGAAAGTTACAAAACAAACCGTAATGTAAGGTATAATAACGTTCAAATTTCTACCGAATGCAACGTAAAAATAGGAGACCGCGAAACTAAAAGAAAGATTTACAACCTTCCGTACCATGCCCGCGTCGGAGCTGCAAGCGTCTGAGTTCTTGTCTAATCAACATCTCGTATCTTGCGGCTGATGAGGTCGAACGCGGAAATCACCAAGGCCGTAGAAGTTATGTACAATATTTATAAGGACTCGTTGCAAACTACAAAATTCAATTGGTAATGTAATGTAGTTATTTCAATTAACTTTTCTATCAATTATGAAAATCTTCATGTCCACTGCGACGTTTGCATGTGGGCAAAACTACAATTTCAGTTTTACGTTTCCATTATCCATACTCCTATTTCACTACAAAATCAACTACCTACTTATGTACCTATGTTATAATACATATAGTTAAAGAGAAAGAAAGCTACTACGGCCGGAGCTATCCAACACAATTTGTTTACGTACTTACCTAATTAATACGTGTAATAACTATGCGCAAGATGTAAGAAAAGGCATGTGCGTGGATATCCCAATTTTTAAATTTTCTTTCTTTTCTCACAAACTTTCTTTTTGTTATCTGACATGACGGTTATTAAGTATTATAAGTAATGTAGGTACTTATAAATAAGATAATTTATATTTTGTGGAGAACAAATTCCAATTTAGGCGAGCATTTCGAATAAAATCATAGAACGTTTTTATTTAAGCACAGTTTAATATGTTGGGACTGTTGGGAGGCTCAGGTTCCGCGGCAAGTCAGGTCGTCGTCATTAGAGGGGTTACCGTCCCATTGCATAATAAAATGGGCAAAGTTTCCGTAAGTCCATTATAAATTAGACACCGGCTGAGAGCCGCATCACTTAAGATAGGTAAGATGTGACCCAGCACGAGGCCCAGCTCCCAAACTTCCCCTTATACTGCCTCCGCAATCTTGATAAAAAGAACTAACCTACCCATGAATCAAACTTAGAGCTGGATTAAGAGATAAAAGATGCGCGTCGAACTTCTGAAACTTAAGGCATTTTCTTCTGAAACTAGCTTAATTTTTGCTTTAATAGCTTATTAAGATGGACTTTGTACTTCAAGATACGAAAACTTTTCTTAATAACCAATAGCAAACTTGATCACAGCGCTCGGTGGCTTCGGAATATACGTACTTTGGGATCTATTTCACCTGAATAATTAAGTTTGAATCATTCCGGGCCGAAGATTAAAAGTAGCAGGGTTGTTGGAAGCATAACAATCTCTGTAAAATGCATTTTAAGCGCTTAATGCTGCGGAAATTGGTGTGAAGCGGGGACGCGATGGCAGCTCCGTGCAATTACACAGATGTCGTGCCGTGCCCGCGCCGCCCTCCGACACTCGTAAATGTTCAAGTTCAGATGTTTCCTTTATTGTTTCATTTAACAATTACTGCTAATGTTTTGTCTTAGATGATGGTGTGACATTACGCGCAAGTGTAACCTTGACATTTCTTGAAGATTTCATTTTTGCTATTTTCATTGAGTTAATATGACAAGGACACCTTCTACGCTTCATTATTTTAACACTGGCTTTTTATTATTTTTATTAAGATATTTTTATTAAGACTTGTATCAGAGAATGGGCGACGTTTTCTTTAATTTCCGTTACGTCACTCGTCAAATTGGAAGAACGATTGGAAATTATTGAGTCACCGCATCTCCCCCTACCTCCCCCTGCTTTCGTGAGAGGCATGGCCACATTTTTAATATCACGTGACGTGTGATGTTCACGATAAAGAAGTGAACATTCAATGACTTCGTTATATTAACTTGCCAGAACATATCTGCTAAAATTCCATTATCTATTTTGAGAGCGTAATTTTTATCGAATACCTATGTATTTTCTCAATAATATATGGATGTGGTCTCAATTTCTACATCAATTTATTGTGTGTGAAACAAATGTCTACTTTGTGTATTGATTTGTTTGGTCTACTGATGGCATTTATTGGCTACGAGAATGTACCTGGCTATAATTTGTGCATATATATGTATAAGTTACTAGCGGCCGCCCGCGACTTCGTCCGCGTAGATTTTAGATGGTAACAAAGATATAAATGATGTTTATTTGTTTCTGTCAGTTGTCTGATGCTATTAATCTTTTGTGAAAATTACTCGAAAGAAAAAATTTATGTCCGCCATCTTGGATTTGAAAATGGATGTAACTTTCGGAATCGGTACCCCGAGGAACTACTCCGAGGAATTTATGTCCGCCATCTTGGATTTAAAAATGCATATCATTTTCGTAATCGACACCCCGAGGAACCGCGACGATGATACCCATATCGATTTTTAAGAAAAATAAATGTCCGCCATCTTGGATTTTAAAATGCATATCATTTTCGTAATCATCACCCCGAGCAACCTCGAAGACGACACCCATGTCGATTTTAAAAAAAAATTAATGTCCGCCATCTTGGATTTGAAAATGGATGTTATTTTCGGAGACGGCACCCAGAGGAACCACAAAGATGACACCCATATCGATTTTTAAGAAAAATAAATGTCTGCCATCTTGGATTTGAAAATGCATATCATTTTCGTAATCGGCACCCCGAGGAACCTCGACGATGACACCCATATCGATTTTTAAGAAAAATAAATGTCCGCCATCTTGGATTTTCAAATGCATATCATTTTCGTCATCGGCACCCCGAGGATCCTCGACGATGACACCCATATCGATTTTTAAGAAAAATAAATGTCCCCATCTGTCAACTTTGGAATCCCTTTTTACCCCATTAGGGGAACAATTTAGAAAAACGCTGGAACACGTTTCGTTGTATTTAGACATAGAGTTTATTTAAGATGTTTCAAATCTAACTTCAAAAAATAATTGCTCCCCGTACAAACTTGGGACCCGCTTTTCACCCCTTTAGAGGAGCAATTTCAAAAAATGCTGAATTACGTTTTTTTGTATTTGAACAGAGAGTCCGTGTACGAAGTTTTAAATCCCGCACTTCAAAAAATATTTGCTCCCCGTACGAACTTGTAAACCCCTTTTCACCCCTTTAGAGGAGCAATTTCAAAAAACGCGCTGAAATTAGTTTTCTTATAGTTTCAAGTTTCTAGTTCAAAAAAATATTAGCTCCCCAAATAAACTTTCAACCCCTTTTTCACCCCTTCAGAGGGTGATTTTTCAAAAACGCTGAAAATAATTTTCTTCTATTTTAATATCAAGTCTATTATGAAAGTTTCAAGTTTCTTTCTTAAAAATAAATTTGTTTTCCATACAAACTTTTAACCCCTTTTTCACCCCTTCAGAGGGTGAATTTTCAAAAACCCTGCAATTAGTTTTCTTATATATTCATGCTTGGTCTCTACACGAAGTTTCAAGTTTCTTGTTCAAAAAAAGAATTGCTCCCCATACAAACTTTGCACCCCTATTTAACCCCTTTAGGGGTGGAGTTTCCAAAAATCCCTTCTTATCCCTTGCTTACGTTATAAATGTAACCGACTGTGCAAAAACCAATTCTCTAGCATTAGTACTTTGGTCTGTGCGTTGATGAGTGAGTGAGTGAGTCAGTCAGTCAGGACAAAGGCATTTATATATATAGATAACAGAGTGCTAATTTTAAGTGAACAAAGTGGTCAGAATGATCTGCCCACGCGTCTATTTATTTTTTATTTATTTTATTTTATTGGGAAACAAACAGCTTAAAAATTATACATAATATAAAAATTGATCAACTGATACATGAGCTAAAACAGTTTCCACTAATGAAATAACAACAAAATTCGCTCAAAGGGTACCTAAAATACAATTGAAGTGTAAGTTTAAAGGTGCAAAATGTATAAAGAAGAAAAAAAGTAATATTTATGAGGTTAATCAACAAAAGGAAAACAATAACAGATCCTTTACAAATACAATAACATGCAGAGATTTAATACTAGTTGTAACAGAATACCATTCAACACTACATTTGTATACCTACCTTATTGTCAAGAGAATACCTGTGGGTTACTGCTAACCATTTAATCACGGATTTCTGCTGCGGACCGTGCAATATAGAGACCAGTCTTGTAAAAACGTTTACTCTTTGTGCGCAGGTAGCATGGATGCACTTCGAGCAGAGCGCAATCTTGACAGTTCACAACCACGTGATCACACGCAACCCGCGCGTCAGCGTCACCCACGACAAGCACCGCACCTGGTTTCTGCACATAAGCGACGTCCGCGAGGAGGACCGCGGCCGCTATATGTGCCAGATCAACACCGTCACGGCCAAGACGCAGTTCGGATACCTACATGTCGTTGGTAAGTATCCCAACGGCATTTTCCATATAGTTCTATTGTATGTCCAACCGTGACATAGCGCTCACTCACAACCCGCGCGTGATAGTCACGCTCGACAGGCCCTGCACCTGGTTCCTGCGCGTCAGCGACGTCCGCGAGGAGGACCTAGGCGACTTTTATGTGCCGATACTGATCAACATCGTCACGGCCAAGACGCTGTTCGGATACCTACAATACCTGCATATTGTAGCTATATGTCCAAAGGACACTGCTAGAAACGACTTCACTTTGCTTTATGTCCAATTGGTTACAAAAATGGTAACTTGACTGGTACTCATCTAAATCCGATCAACCATTATAATATGTACTTGGGTAAAACACACTTACCTAAACATATTAACTTTCACATTTTTTTATAATAATTATAAAATGACAATGACATAAAGCTCACTAGTGACCGCGTGTAGTGTACGTAATCATTACAGTACCCTTGCAATGAATAAAAAATATTGAGCACATTTTTTTGGTTTCTTTAAAGTACCACCGACGATAGACGACTCGCTGAGCTCCAGCGACGTGATCGTCCGAGAAGGGGCGAACGTCACTCTGACATGCCGCGCTAATGGCTCCCCTAAGCCCACCATCAAGTGGAAGCGGGACGACAACTCCAAAATATCCATCACAAAAGGACATTCTGGTAAGACTTGAATAACGCAGACAACTTCATTATTAAAGAACGGTTATTACCTTATTAGTGAAGTTCATTAGGAACTATTAACTGGTTTTAATTTGCAGTGTCCGACTGGGAAGGTGAAGTGCTCGAGATGGCACGTATTTCACGCCTCGACATGGGCGCGTATCTATGTATCGCTAGTAATGGCGTTCCACCTACAGTTTCTAAAAGGGTTAAAGTCAGCGTAGATTGTAAGTACTTATTGTGTGTCGACTTGCTAAATAAACATTAGTTAAAAAAATTTATGAGCAAGATTTCCGAAATATTCCAAGCAAACAATTAATAATTTGTTCTAGTTCCCCCAATGCTATGGATTCCTCACCAACTAGTTGGAGCGCCTCTGTATTACAACGTAACTCTGGAATGCTTCACTGAGGCGCACCCCACATCTCTGAATTACTGGACTCGCGACGACGGCCACATGATTCATGAGAGTTCTAAATATCATATGGAAAATACTCTTGGGGTTCCAGCTTATAAAACTCATATGAGACTGTTAATCAGACATATTACTACTGAAGATTATGGGACCTATAAATGTGTGGCCAAGAACCCGCGGGGAGAGTCGGATGGAACAATACGGCTATACAGTAAGTTAATATGATATTCAATATTCATGTAATTGATATACTTAGTAATGAGTT
Organism: Epiblema foenella; assembly: GCA_963556455.1. NCBI lineage: Eukaryota > Metazoa > Arthropoda > Insecta > Lepidoptera > Tortricidae > Epiblema > Epiblema foenella. The sequence goes on from OY747102.1 coordinate 17,716,014, forward strand.
GGAACGCTCTCTCAACTTATTATGGTCATTGTACAGCTTCTTCTCCACCGACTACCACGCCCGACCCCCGTGCCGCGACAGTCCCACCACCGTCCAAGCCACCTCACAAAGACACGCCACTCCTAGATAAAGGTAAAACATACTTAATTTATTTTATTTTCAGTAGGCATTAAACGTACCTATGTACTAAAGAAACATCGTCAATCTTATATTAATCCACAGTAATCATAAATCACATTTTAACCCATTACCGCATACGAAGCCATATATGTATAACCATAGTTTCAAATTTAAACGAATATTCTTTTCGTCATAAGGTAAAGGTTTAACTATGGCTGATACAGAAAAGACTCCCATATCTTGATCAATAAATAGGTACCTTAACCTTTTATATGATATTTGTGAATTTTAATTGACTCGTTTAATTAATTATGCATATTTATAGCCTGCTAACAAAATGAAAGTCAAATATAAGTTTATTATTGTGCGGTATCGCTCCCGAAAGGTATCAGCAATCAGTCAACAGTTTTATTTCGTCGGTTTTGTTTATTAAGAGATAATGGTACCTTTATGACTTATGCTCGCGGGACCGTTCAGCTATATTTGTTGTTTGTTGCTGTTTCAGTTATTATTAGTGGTCGTTATATTGTTTATAGATCGTAAAGTGTTACGGCAATCTGCTTGTCGCCACTGGTAGTTTGTTAACAGGTTCAAAGTTACGACTCTCGTAAAATATAAACAAATCGCTTATAAACAAACCTTTTATGAACTGGCACGAAATGTTATGTTGCTTTAGTGATACTTTGTATGAATCATAAACGGTGTATCAGTGAAATAAAAATGCGTAGCCTTTAAAATGATTAAGGTAAACATCCTAATGTATTATTCATTGGGGTTAATTATTGGTAATTGACATTGCTATAATGAGGTAAGTGTTCTAATGCGCAACACTGCCCGCATTAGAACACTTACCTCACATTGTATAGTACGGATTATAGTATGTCCTTTCGGGGCTTATAAATCATGAAATAGATAAATGACTCCTTAAGCTTATTCGGTTCTACGTATCACATTTTAATTTCACGTACTGTGTGAGACATATTATTTCGATATTAGTAAAACAATATCCAAAACACAGTCATAATGGTATGATTAGAAGAGCACGTTGTATGTTGTGGGGGTGGATTCATAAGTCCGCGTTATTACGCGCCCGTTATTGGGAACTTGGGCATTTCCCCGGCGCTGCCGCCGGACTATGGCAACATCTTGCACGACAACCTATTACGACCAAGTGTTCACTTCCGCTCTCGTTAAACCTCACGATACTTTTATCATAAGTTTTGAGTGTCTATTTTGAACCTAAAAGTGGCTTAGCTGAGAAATTATGGTAATAAAACACACGTTGCATAATATAGTTTCAGCTATGAGGCTTGAAAGTTTCGTGCGCTTAATCTGATAAAAAAATTAAAGTACCTTTACCGTCGCCTATATACGCTTGCAACACCAGAGGCATTACTAGCGCGTTGCCAACCCGACAGAAACCTTTTCAAGCCTTTTTTGAAGAGTCCCATTCTGTGGCCCATTGGGAATACTGCGGCAGGAAGCTTATTCCACAATCTAAGTGTTCTCGGTCTATACCGAGGCACTTTCAGGCGCGGATCCAGGATTTTGTTCAGGGGGGGGCACTTTCGAACTTTCCGAAAATAAAACTGACTTTTGATAACTGTTTTTATTGTCAGAACATATTTCCTACGTCAGGACATAGGCAATTGCCCTCCCCTGACACAGGCTTCAGGGGGGGGGCAATTGCCCCTGTTGCCCAACCCCCCCCCCCCCCCCCCTGTATCCGCGCCTGGGCACTTTATAGTTTCAAGGTTCGGGGATGAGCTCGCTGCCGATGGCGAGCGGTGCGATGATGAAAGGTGGCCGTGGGCATCATGTCAAACAGTTCTTCAGAGCACATCCCGTTATACAGGCGGTAGAACACGCACATGCGTGGCAAAACACCTACCTAATCATTTAAAACTCATTAAAACGAAGCAATTTCCCTAAAAGTATGCGAGCATATTTCAAAATATACATACCATGAATATTCAAACGCAGACATCCATGAAAGATACCGTTGAAGCATACTTTAAAATCGCCATATGTACCAATTTAACTCGTATTTTTCCTTGCACTCATGAACTTGAAAAATCCATTTAGCCGGTGCGGCGTCTCGGCGCAACTTTGCGGGCGGTTGTTTTTGCGGCCGCGGCACCGCCGGCGCGTCGACATCGCCCCCTGTTTTCTTTTTTGCACCCATTACGAATTTACGGCCCGACCACTCGACAATATTGCGCAACTTTTCAATAACTGCCCGGCGGCGGCCCGCCGACCCCTGCCATATTGAATCCTTTTACTCAATGAGTATCATGTCCGCAGTAATCTTTATGTAATTTGGCTTCACTTTCCTAATATGCCTATAGCAATATTGTTAAACTTTACGAGAGAATAAAAGTGAATGAATTCATTTAATAGATACGTTCGTAATTGGACACCATTTATATGTATAGTGGTGAGCTTTTATTATTATTTATACAGGTACAAAATACCAGTCTAACCTCAACGAGATCGACAAGGGCAAACAGAAGCCCGACGAGGGCGGCGGGAAATCTCACCTCAACTGGGTCGGAGGCGCATCGCAAGTCACAGGTACACCGCCAATAAACCGACCCGCCGGGACACGGTTTAACCTCTATACTAAATTAGTCCTATCCTTAATACTAGTTACAGTTGCTATCACATGCATCACTTATGGGGTACTATAGAAAAACGTGAAAGTGGAGCTCTTATTGGAGAGGTTGCAAGTTTATATTATTAACTGATATCTAAATTGATAAACATAGCGATATCTTTATGAATTATGGTAATTTTGTCGGTCAAAGCCTACCTACGTAGGTATGTATGTGATTCTGGAGAATACATAATTTTTTTTAATTCACAGGTTATGCTGATTGGAGTAGGAGTCAAGCATGGATTCTAATTTTGTTAGTAGTGCTACCTTATTTCTAATTAGGTACCCGTCTTATTTCTAATTACACTTTTCGCCGCTCTTCTTTTAATTAAAAAGGATTTATATGGTAATTTAAACATTTCCTGGCCGATTGCCATGAAGCTAAAGTGTCAAAACAAGCTTGCAAAATATGCAAATCGAATTAGCTGGTATCCTCATTTTCATTGAACAATTGAACCTCAATTTTATTATCATAAATAGGTTCCAGATTCAATAAATTAAACAAAATAGTCAACAAAACAAAATCTTCCAGAACTTTTTCGTCCATACAACATCGAGATTCGCTGTAAATTCCACCCTGAAGGCCTACTCCGAACTTCGAAATCCGAAATTGGTATCGTGTCGTCCCTTTCCCTCATTATAGTGTATACCATGAGAGTGAAAGGAACCGCACAATACGAAGTTCGGAATTCGATTTTCGGAGTAGGCCCTCTGTAGATTAAAACAATTTTCCCGCTTTGCCACGTTGCCCTTCTACTGCCAACTGTCTTATTTTTAACTGACTTCAAAAAAGGAGGTTCTCTGTTTGACCCGTCTGTGTGTATTGTATGTGTGTATGTTTATCCGCGATTATCTCGCGTTTAGCTTAACCAATTTTAATTCGGTTTCCAGAAAAGTTTTTGTTACATTCTGCAAAAGGTTTTGGTATACAACTGAATGTGGTTCCCTTAAAAAATATATTAAAATGTAATAAAAGGTTTCAATTGTGTAATGACAAGGCATTTACGTAATAATAAAAACGTAAATAAAACTGGTTTCCATTCATATAACTTGAACATGCCTATGAGATTTCCAAAACGTTAGCAAATAGTTGTCACTAATGGAAATCATACTTCTAGTGGCACCAATATGCGATCTAAAGCTTTGGGATTATTGCCAGCAAACTGAAGCAACAAATAATACAATAGGCAGAACTAATCGAATGTTATTTTATGAAGATAGTTGGATACTGTAACTCTACAGCTCAGAAAGATGTATCTCCTCTTTGCAATTTCCAATTCTAATAGTATTGGAATCCAACGGATAAACTTATGTTGTGCTAGAGCTTATGGATTGTGGAATATCACTTACTGTCCTTAAAACAGGTATTTACGTAGAATCAGGACTCCTAGGTGGTCATCATACCATCATATTACATATAATATTTATGTAATGGTGTGCTTATTTTAATTATATTTCCTTCACCTAGTGTAAACCCGTTGTTGTTAATTATTACATATTTAAACTATACCTATAGTGAGAGTTCCTTAAATTGTGTGTGAATGTCTCATACGTTGAATTCATTATTGACATCATCTAATTCCTAAGTTACTAACTAGTTGAGACTAGCATACACCTTAAACGATAACTTCTCGGCGTAGCAGATTGTGATAAGCATGATACTATCATGATAGGCGATATCAGCTTTGGTATATTTATAAACAGTGAATCTGCACCCAATAGTTGTTAAAAGTTGTAATCAATCTGCTGGGCCGTGAATAGTAAATTTTATACTAGTAAAACACTGCACACGAATTAAATAACTATAAAGTGCACTATAATTGTAATAATCTTAATGATTATTTTGATAAAATAGAGTAAGACTGAAAAATTATATTGTCTTTAGAAGAATTTTGTCCGAGATTTTATTTCTGCTTTTGTGTAACCTCATGTTCACTGTGATACCTACAAATGAGAAATTGAAGGGATTAGCAGGATGATTGTACATACTCTTATGATTTCTAGTACTTACAGGTAATTTGTGTTCATCGTGTTTAATATGCTAAATTATGAATGTTTTCTTGAATTATGTAATATATTCATTTTAGGAAAATCGAACTTGAATTATATTCCATTGTATTTTTTTAAAACTGATCAAGTTTCTTCGGTCAATTAAAGTTTATATAATGCATTGTATGTAATGTTATCGTTAACATGTTGCCAAATTGCTACATTTAAGAAATTGTAATGCTACTTAGATAGGTCGTTGTAAATATACCCCTAAGCCAAAGCAATGGAGTGACTTTAGAATCTGAGAATATATCTATTGATAGTGTAACTATGAGTTAAATATAAGAAGCGTAAGCAATTGTAATACTACATGTCACGGTACCAGAGGAGTAGGTTATACATATAAACTAAATAAAGCTTGTTTTAAAATTATTGTTTTTAATTCTGTGATCCCGTTCTACTTGGTGATTTTAAATAGATTCTTCCGTACGAAAGTAGGTAAAACAAAGTAATTTATGTAAAAAAATCTCCGCCCGTCATAATTTGGTGGGTCGAAATGCTTGCAAACAATCTGCCGCGAATCTTTGAAGATTAGGTCAGGCTTTGGGGCGCCGAAAAGGCTCCAACTCTGTATGGCGGCACGCCAACTCCTGTAAGCCAATCTAACTTCTTTTAAATGTGTTTTTGATGTAAAGACCACATAACACAATACATCGCCCTCAGACTCACCAAATTTTGAAGTAAATTAGCTTTTGATTTAGAGCTTTAAGTTTGTTCCCTCTAATTTAACGTGAGAACTTTGGAAAGTTCAAGCTTTAGCAAAATTGGAATACACAATTAGACGGTGGTGGCGACAAGACATAGTTTAAAGTATTATAGTATATTACATGAAACCTGAAGTTTATTCAATACCAAACGCTACGCTATTATATGTTATATACAACCAAAACGCATAAAAAGTTCGTATGTTCTAGTAAAGTAGGTAAGCTACAATCTCTGTTCTCTGAAATACCAATTTATGCATTACAATTCAAAATTATTATTAGAACAATAAACTAGCTTTGTCGCTAATTGCCAAAACCTACTCGCATTTGGCCACACTTCATGAATTATGTCTATAAATTAGCCACCGTAACCTAATTGGCCTATAGAAAATCCGTTTAATAATTGGTCATGATTACGTGATCATCCACTATACATTGTGAAATATGCTGTACTAAAAGTAAAATAAAGTTTAAAATACAAAGAAACATGAATGTTCAGGAGTGCAATATTTGTAACCGTAGCTTCATTACTTAGCCGCAACACGGAGGTAGGTGCGTGCTTCCGGAACCGGATATCGGAGGACAAACAAAATTAACGCAATGAACTGTTCACGTCGAAGATAGTCCTTAATTTAATACTCCGAGGATCAAACAATTAGTTAACAAATTGAAAAGCTTGGATAAACAGGTGATTAACCTGATTACAGTAGGGGAAGTAATTGGTTAGCGGTTACCCTTCTCATCCTGCATGACAAACGCTATCTACTACGTATTTGTATAAACTTTGTGTAGTCAGTAATATCATTATACAGCCGCGTCGTTAGAAAGATGCATCGTTTTCCGAAAGGCTTTCTGGTCATCTATCAAACCGTTATAATATAATCAACGGTGGTAGAGCCGCGTCTTTCGATCTATAAAAATACCGCAAGTTAAGAAGAAGTACGTAGTAAGTATTTTTATCGCTGTTAAAAATGTGCTATTTTATGGAATGATAGGTAGGTATTCCAAACTAAGTAAAGGTTTAAGTACATTACTTTTTAGGGGAACCTATTTGAAATAACTTTACTTAGGTACTATTATTAACTGATATTTACGCTCTTTTATAATTACTGCGGAGGAAATTCACGGCTCGCAGCAGAAGACAAACTGTATGGGTACGAAAACAAAACACCGGCCGGTAGGTAATTTGGCTGCCACCATCCTCATATTGGACGCCATAATTTCCAGAAGGCAAATTAATCCAAGCACGGCTGGGCTGATCGGCGGTCAGCGCGTCCTCGCATACTAATGCTATTGTTTATCGAAGGGAGCTAATCTGTGCGCGCCAGCCGTCACTGTCCACCCTTGAAATTATAACGGATCACTTTCGGGCTCGTCTAATCCGCGCCGCCTCGATCAACCGAACGTGCCCAGAGTACAACGCGGTGTTTCTGTTCATTACCAAAAAATAGCTATAATCATTGCTTTTATTAACAGGAAAACGGGTTGTTGCTTATCTAATATTGATAATTATATTATAAACACCTCTCCCTAATGCGTTCTAAAGTTAGGTACCTACTACTGAGTTAGGCAGACTACTTACTTGTTTCCTATTTAGTTATTTCATTCAACGCACGTCGCCTTCAGTCGCGTCAGTTTCTATCTATTAATCCCTAAACCTCTTCCATTTGGAATGGGTATTTTTAAACTATCGTTTCGAGGCATCAGAGCAAATCAAATGGATATTTCTAGTGCATAACACCTTTATTAAAATGCAGCTTTAGGTAGGTAATGGGTACCTATTGAAATTTTTTTATACCGTTCATCTCAAAGTAAGTATTTTTTAATTATTAGTACTAACATTTCCCAATATAATATGTGTTTGGAAATACTAGGTACATTTTGTACTTACATATAGAGACAATTTATCAAAACCTGTTTGTTGGTAACGTTCAAATATTAAATTACTCAATATTAAAAGCACGGTATTTATTGGACGTTGACATTAGGAATACCAATGTAGATTTCTATATCTACATCTCTACGTGGATGGATTAATGCCAAACCCCAGTGAAACAGTTTTAGGTATGAGTCCAAGTTTTATGTAAGAGTCCTAAATTTTCCGACGACACTACCCGATCTGAACATGTTCAGTTGCATGTCCGTGCACGGTTTTCTTAACTTAGGGGACAAAGGGGACTTTGTATGCGTAACTAGTTTAGTTTATACTATAATTATAGTGTTTCGCCCCAAAGCCCAGAACTGTGAACTCGCGATGTAGGTATCTATTTATTTGTCCCCTCACCTCTGTACCCGAAGATTCCCCACGTCATATCTATTGATAAAAATTACCGCGGTAAACGACGGCTGGATCAAAAGATCACTTTCTAGTCTGACTACTCGCTTCAAAAATATAGGTATGCAAATTTAACTGCACTTATACCTAGTTTTAATTTTAAATTTATAAAGTTATCAACCGCCTCTTTCATATAACTCGGCAACCCAAGGATATCAGAAGATTTTCAAAAACATGTGAAGTCAAAAAAATTAATGCTGAGTCCTGAGTGCAATGAGGGACTTAAGCGCGCCCAAGAGAAAAACAGCTTTATCCTCGAGGACTGTACTCTACACTTCTCACCTCTTGCGAGACAATAAAGAAAAACCAAGGCTAACTAAAAACCGAATCAATCAGTCAGCCAAAGCCCAATCACTTTTGTGACTCGCCATGTTATTAGAATTGAATCTTATATTAGTGTAGAATCTGCAGTTTTACTCCGTAAGTATAATGCAGCGTCTTGTATGTATGGGTACAACGTAGACCTCACGTTAATTTTTTTCCGGTACCTACAAAACCGAGAAATAATATCTACTCATGAAGGAAATTATAAATCTTCATTTAGCACATCAAAAACAGCAAACGTATTAACGTTTTTTGAAATTCTGGAGCGCTTGCATAACACATATACGAAAATAATCACAATATCAAGTAACACAATACCATTTCAGTGTAAATTTTTAATAGTGAAAAAATACACATGAGGTTCTATGGGGGGTACTAAAAATGGGCCAAACAAACTAACGTGATTACTGGATAAGGGTGGTGTGAAAAAAATAGTTTGTCTCATTAATTCTGCGGCCAAAAATCGAGACGATCTACAATGCCCGAGTTATCTTCGAACAAATTTTCTATATACTTTTATTTTATTTTATATAGGATTGCGTTTGATCACAAATCACCTGATGGCAATTAGCGATATTGTGGTCTAAGATGATGGAGCTCAGTTACGAAAAGAACCGGTTCACTCTCGCTTTGAAGACCATAAGTTTCATAGTGCCGGATTGTTAGCTCGCTCATTTTATTAAAGATTCCATGTGGTATAGTGTAAGTTACAATAATGTATTAGGCATAGATAACTTGACCCACATTTTAAACTTACTATGTTTTATAATATGTAGTGAGATGTTATTTTAATTGTGCCGAAGACGCTGGCAGCATTTCCTCGCTGAATAGTAAGACTAAGTTTCTGTGCGAGGTAATTCTAATTGCTTAAAGCTATGCATGTGTGAAATTGTATAAGTCATTTCACTTTGAGTGATAATAAAAGGCAACCCTCCGCGCTACCTTTATCGTTATCGAATAAAAATAATCCAGGGATTTTTGGGATGATCGTAAATTATAACAGGCTTCAGGGGCGCCGAGATGTTCGCGACTCGCCTTGGTTTAACGGCTTTCGTCGCCCACACCGGTTATCTTCAAACATTTACACTTAGACTTAGCAAACAAACGAAAAATATTTTTGGTTCTACCCAAATCAGCTTTCTAATACGTATACCAACAGAACTCTTAAGACCAAAATATATTATTTACTATAGAACTATTTAGTGTTTTAATAATTTAATTAAAGCGATAAAGGAAGAATAGGATATGGGTTACGTATTAAGTATAATCTTACTAAGTATATACATACATAGGAAGTATTTATGAATCTCGAGAGAGTAGATACGAATAATAGAACATTTTTGCTTCCCAACCTGAGTCCTGATTAAGTCTACTATACTCAAGCCATTAACAGTAGTTCACTCGTCATCTGCTGACAGGGGTAGTAAAAACAAGTTACTTATTAAGGAGGTAAAAGAATAGGAACTTTCAACCCAACTGATGGTAAATGGACACCACGGTGCCCACAGCCTCTTAAACACATATATATCACATAGTTCACGATAACATAAAATCTGAAAAAGTAGGATATTGAATGGCAGTCACTTAAAATGAGCAAGACGTTAAGCAGAGTCTAACAATAATCATTTCTTGAACGCAAAATTTTTGTCGGTGCGAAGCTGAAAATCCCGATATCAACAAAAGTGGCAAGTGAAACTGATGAATTATTCATTCCGGCGGGGCGGTGCATGTTCTATCACTGTTTTATCTATTGCGACGACAGTGAGCCGTACACCTACAGCAGAATATCAACTTTTCAATCTATTAAAGCACTACTAACAAATGTAAATCTGAACAAAGAGGTAGACAGCCAGTACAGATTTGTCGGCTCTCTCTATCCATGAAAGGATTGGGATCTAAATGTGTGCCAGGTTTAACGGCGGTTCCTTAAATCATAACTGCAGTAGTAGTGAGTAGTGTGTAGTAGTGTGTGATTTTCTATTGTAAACCCAAAGACAAAGCATGTAGGTCAGCAGTTTATATCATTCGTCCCTCCCCACCATTAGTCACATTTCCTCAATGAACCGGCGAGGAGGCCTGACCGCCCGGTGGCTACGGCGCTGATTTGGCAACGCAGGCGTGTCATCAGCAGGTAGCCTCACGTTGTTCCGGACCTGTTGTGAGTATTCTGGGATGATGGATACATCGTGTGACTCCAGTGTCGGCATATAGTTGGACGAGGAAGGTACTTCCCTCGATGGTATAGGACTGGGTGTTGCACTCGGCGTTCGGAACAACTCCATTGTGTCGAACTGGTAAGGTCTCTGGCAATTCTGGTAAACTATTGGGTGATGAAGCCCGTGGACAAATGTAGTCTTGCATGTCGCCTGATAGTATTTCCGTTCGGGATTGCAAAGGTGTATGAGTAACGGTGTTTGCATTCGGCTATGACTCCAGACTGCCAGGTCTTTTCAAGGCGTGTTCTACTATATTACTTCCGGGTATACAGGGCGTCCCACGGCTATGCCACATGGAGGGAAAGTACCTTAAATATTGTAGATGGAACATTTTACTGAAAGAAGACATTATTTGGATTTAAAAAACAATTTAAACTGCATTGCCAGATATATAAATAATTTTATGGTTGAACCGGGAATCTAACCTGTTACACGTGATAAATTGATAAATTTTGTATTAAAAATGTTAAAATTCATGGACTTCCTTTTATTTTTGAAACTATGTTACTTAGCAAAAAATAATCCTTATGATGAAGCCTTTCGGTCGGTATGATAAAGCTACAGGGTACTTAATTATTTTTCTCGTGCAACGGGTTCGATTCCCGGTTCAACCATAAAATTATTTAATTATCTGTGAATGCAGTTTAAATTGTTTTTTAAATTCAAATAATGTCTTTTTTCATTAAAATGTTCCATCTACAACATTCAAAGTACTTTCCCTCTGATTCTATTATATGAACTACACGTTTTGTTTTTGATGGTTGAGTCTCATTGTTCAGTAATTTTGAGAGACAATCCTTTAGTATGTTGTTTTCTCCTTTTTGATAGCGTATGTCATAACTGTAACTGCCAATGATTAATGCCCACCTTACGTGTCTGTTATTATTGGCTACTTTAGGAAGGTTACGTTCAGGACCCAATATGTATATTAAGGGGTTGTGGTCAGTGAGTTAGTTGAATTTAATTCCACGTATTGATCATTTTTTTGATTCCAAATAAGATAGCAAGCGCTTCACGATCGATAACAGAGTATTTTGTTTCAGCCGTTCGAAGTTGTTTCAGCCGTTCGAAGTTTCCTCAATGCGAAGGTTATGGGATGTTCTAAGTTTCCGTTTTTAAGAAATAATAAAGCCCCAACTCCTTTTTACGAAGCATTACATGCAAGGAAAACTGATCGATCCTCATCGAAAGCAGCCAGTGGTTGTGATGAAGCTATGCATTATTTTGTAGCTTCAAAAACTTGCGTCTCATGTTCTGTCCAGCGCCAAGGATGTTTGCCGCTCATTAGTTGTGGAGGTTCACATATAGTCCGTGAATGTGTGGAATGTAACGTTCATAAAAGTTGACAAGCCCAAGAAAAAATCTCAGTTCTTTTGAGTTTGGAGGGTGTGGGTGCTTTTTTGTTTATCATTTTTGCCACAGCGTAGACATTGACTAGAGCATATTTTCCGTGGGCTTTTATAGGTAAAAGTTTAAAAAGGTTAAAGTTATAACAATACCTGTAATTGACGCCAAAATGTTAGTCGTAGAAAGTCCTTTTTTTTATACAACGCCGGTGGCAAACAAGCTTACGGTCCATCTGATGGCAAGCGGCCACCGTAGCCTATAGACGCCCGCAATTCCAAAGGAGTCACGTACGCGTTGCCGACCCTTTATAAAATTTGAGGATGCACTGTGTTGACAACAGAAGGGACAAATTTAGGACAATTAAATATAGGAGGGGAATTTAGGAAGGGAGGAATTTAGGGACTTTACTTCTAGAACAGGTTAATTTGCGTTTTTTTCCTACTTTGCAAGCTGGTACCTAACACAGAATGTTGTCGTAATTAGTTCTCGAATATAAATTGTTTTTAATAAATTCAAATAGGTTTAATCCACAACTCCACCCCTATAAGGCCAGTTAACTTTGCAAAATGTCCGTGTCCTCGGTAAGCCACAGAGAAAAAGAGTGACCGACCTACTGCAGCATCCGCTGCGGCGTGTTTGCGGCGGGCGGCGCGGCGGGGCGACATGCGCCCCTTGCGTCCGCAAGGGTTAACTACCTTGCAACCAACAATTTAAGTGCCGTTTGAGGAGGCCTGATAAGCTTCATGTTCAAAATAAACATCACCCTAATGGGTGTTAACGAAATAACCACAACCGGCTATTAACTGTCCATTTTTAGGCTCAACAGGCGCGTGAACTAAGGCGTTTCTGATATTATACTTTAAATCAATACATAATTTTGGTTGTTTAGTTGCCCGCGTCACTTTACGACCAACACGAGAAACCGCACTAGAATACAGCGTGTTGATTAGAGACTTCATCTATAGATAGGTAGGTATCTACATTAATCGTAATATGCGCATGCACTTCGTGTTGATCTTCACTACGTTGTCAAGAAAAAAGACCTGATACGAGGCATTGCAGATTAAGGGTGGGTTGCACTAAACCGTCTGTAATCGTAAGCGGTGTTGTAAAGTTTGACAAGTTTCTATATATGGGATGACAGCTGCCGGCGCCATATTTGACGATGACCGGCCTGTGATCGTATGTTGGTGCAACCAACCCTAAGCAGTAAAGAACAATTCACTGAGCCTAATTAAGGATTTTTTGACATAGGCATTAGAATGGTATGCAAAATGCTAATAATCTTGTTTTGGGGACTTGGCAAGTCAAGTGAGTGCGAGAGTGAAAACAGACCCTAATTTATCTTGCATCAAGCTTATATTCTCATGTATGCATTAACTTAGCGGTTGGTTGTGATTTCATGAGCAGCATATACGCATACCGGATTCTTATTAGCATAATAAAGAATCAAACTAAGCAATCATAATTGTTGCTTGCAGGCAGGCGGTCCCAGACGTGCATTCTAAATGGGTCAGCGAGCGAGCCTTATTGCAGCGTCCAGACGCGGCGACGCCGGCCCGTAAACAAGATAAACCCGCCGCCTTAACGTACGACACACAATAAATCTGCACAGATTTCATTGCCCACCTCCATGATCTCAGGTAATCTACGTTACGTGTGTTATTTTAAGCGCCGTCTCAGGCGTAAAAGGACACTGAAATCGCACTAAGTACGTACAAGCTCCGAGAACCTCGTATCTCAAATGAGGATCCCACAACAATAATTGTTGCTTATTTTTTGTTAGCTCATGCAAATACTATAAGTTGTTAAAATATTTAGCGTTGCATTTTGGAAATAACGAGATATAGTAAACGTAAAAAAAATACCTCAATTGATCTTGAAGGACTGCAGTCACACGGGCCTGCCGTCTGCTCACCATAAATAAATTTTGCATTAAACTTTCGTTCCTGATCAATATCATAGCCAATCTGAATAGAGTAAATATAGCAGTAATATTGAGTCTGTCCTTCAGAATACTTGGAAACTAAACGGGTGGAAGTATCGCATCTGATAGTTAAATTCATTCCGCGGGATAGTTAAACTTCGGGTTTCATAATTTAAACAACTTACAATTCTTACTACTCTCTAGTTGTCATGTTGAGGGAATATTTAATTAATATTATAGGTACATATCTATTATTCAATCACACCATCTGTACCGATTATTTAGTCTAGTTTAATTAAAATCGAGAATTACCTACAAGAGAAACAGTTTTTACTTTGAACCGAAGTTAAATATTATTTTATTACGTTAAGAACTAGTTCCAAGTATCGTTTATTTCGACAAGTTTTAAATTAGGTAGCTTTTTACAAAATCAGTAGGTATCTTTTCAGGGGATAGTTTCAATGTTATCGGTAAAGTTGGCTCGTTACGATTTTATGAGAATATGTTTTCTAAAGCCACAAACTTGTTTACATGGAATTCAAATCGGGTTTTTAGTTTGAATTATAAAGTCGCGGGCGCTGCCAACTGAATGCAGTGAGCTGGGAACCGGTAACACAGTGCTTTAGGAGTAGACTAGTTTTTGTTTTCGGCCAACTTTGTTGTTGGACAGACAAATACGAATAAACAAAATGGACTACGCTGTCACCAAGTCGCCACCAAACTGTATGCTGAATAAATTCGGAAGTTACGGAAGCCTTTTACGGTCGTCACTTATCAAATCGTTCTATTAGACTGGCACTGTCGCATTACTTTGTGTAATAAGGACGTTTGCTTGATTGTATAGTATAGAGCATGCAGGTAATTGTGTCATTTTTTTTTATACAACGCCGGTGGCAAACAAGCGTACGGTCCACCTGATGGTAAGCGGCCACCGCAGCCTATAGACACCCGCAACTCCAATGGAATCACGTACGCATTGCCAACCCTTTATGAAATTTGGAACTACATTAAACAATAATCAGGGAATAATACAATTAAAAATGTCATATAAAGTATAAATAGGAAAACAATACAATTGAAAATGTCCTTAAAGATTAAATTGGAACACTAAGCTGAAAAAAAAATAATTAACAGTTGTACCAATGTAAGGGTACCAATCATAACAAAATCAATTTAATAGATAATGTCAGAAGTTAATATAGCATTATAATACAATTTGTAAGTGATACCAGAGAAATATCGATTAATGTCAGATCTTAAAAACTAGAAACAATGTCTCATAACTAGCAAGTAAATAGTTAATAACTACAATTTATAATTAAAATAAAATGTTAATACAATAAAAAATAAAAAATCAAGTGCTATTTAAGAATGTTAATATACTCATTTACGGAGTAAAATAACTTATTCAACAGAAGGTTCTTCAGTTTGCGCCTAAATGTTACCTCACTAGCTTCATTTTTTATGTCAGCGGGTAGGTGCTCGTAGTCTATTACTCGCGCGTTTTTAACCTGTAGTACAGTGCGACGCGGTACTGGCCGCAGTATTCCCGTGCTGCGGATGCACTTACCCATCACCTCCACTCGCTTAAACTGTGACAGGTGTTCTCGTGTAAACATAATTACTTCGAAAAGATACTGGGAGTAGTGCGTCATAACTCGGTGCTCAGCAAACAACGTCTTGCAGGACCGCCTCTGATTGAGGTCAAGCATGGTCCGCAGTGCACGTTTCTGCATACGCACCACCCTCACAGCATCAGTCGAGTTACCCCAAAGTACTACACCGTAAGCGAGTGGAAATGAGAGAAATAAGTTTGCCTCAGCGCATCACGAGACACCAACGGCTTTAGTTTGCGCAGTGCAAATACCGCGCCGCTCAGCCTATCGCACAGCGAGTTACCATGATGTTTCCAATTTAAGGTAGGGTCTAGCGTAAAGCCCAGAAGCTTGCATTTATCGCTCATTGGAATTGGGCATTGAAGACTTACGCTTGGGACACACCTACTTCTGAAAAGCATAACATTGGATTTGCTGACGTTTAAAATCAACCCGTTTGCAGAGAACCACTGTTTTAGCTGTTTACATACAGTTGAGATTTTCTCATTCAGTTCGTTATATGAACGCGCCCTCACTACCACAGTCGTATCATCGGCAAATAGGGTGATCTGACCTTCCGTGATGGCTGATGGCAGGTCGTTTATGTGTGCAAGAAATAAGGTATTACCTAATGCTCAACCATGCGGAATCCCAACCGTCACGCTGCCACTCCCTGATCTCATTCTCTTACCGTCTGACATCACTTCAACTGTGTGTGTTCGGTTTTACAAAAACGATTTTAGTAGGTGACTACTTCTTCCACGCAGCCCATAGCACTTCAGCTTTTTTATTAGTATATCATGACTAATGACGTCGAGAGCTTTCGAAAAATCACAAAATATGCCAGCTATTTTATACTTATCATCAAGGCCTGTGGTAATGCTGTCGATTATGTATAAGCTGCGGTTGTGGTAGACTTGTATTTACGATAAGCAAATTATCTGTCGGTCAGTAAGTCGTATTCAAGGTGATTGATCAAATTCGATGATAAAATGCAAGGGTGCAGCAATGCAATGTTGAAAATACAATGTCAAAAATTAGCTTTTTCTTACCTAAATGATGATAGTGAAGGTATCGAACGATTCTAGCAAGGTGTTAATAAACAAGCTGCGCCATGCCACTAGATATAGATCGACGTCCGCAGCCGCCTGACCGCATATAAATCTGCCCGCAATATGATACAATGTCACAATACCCTCCGCAGTCCCGCACAATTTCGCCCACAAGATTGAAATTAGAAACTGCTCGATCTTACTACCTAATAACAATATTAAATAAATTACTTAGACGTTCTAACATTGATTATGCGTTAACATTTTTACTATAAATACACATAACCTACCATTAGTTTTATTGCACACTTCACAAATAACAAAGTAACTACGACTTGTAAACAAAGGTTACTTACTTACGTACACTATTTTAGATTTTATTTTATCGGTATAAATTGAAGAATGTCTTTTATACTTGCAAGACCCTTACGGCAACAGTAGTACTCGCAGTAGTAAATTGGAAAATATGATAAAAACTTGTCTATTCATTGCAGCCAAATTTTATTCGATAATCACGCTTATCCTTAATAGTTCCCCGGGGTATCCGTAACCCATGAGGTTCCGGCTATAACGATAATACGTTTCTCAATTGACTAACTTTCATAAAGCTATAGAATAGAGAAACACGTTCTCATTATTCAAATGCATCGAAGCAAATTATGGTAATCTGGGAAACCTGCTCTGTTTCAGTAATATTAATACACAAACATCGGGCGTCTGTTCGTCCTCCGGAGGTATTGCTTTGCTCGTTCAGGATTTTGATTCGGTTCGTGGGGCGACATGCGAGCCGTTTCGCAATAGCTGCATCGATAATAACTTCCCAAAATTTATTTGCATTTACGTTCGCCAAATGAATCTACACTTGCTCCAGTTTCACTCACAAAACAGTCTCCACTATTCAATAATTTACTGTTACTTAAATAGAAACGTGTATGTGCCATGTAGGTAGTTAAAATACGTTCAAAGCTCTAAATTTAAGTTGCCTATACGAGTATTTTAACAGCCGCAGTGGTATTACATTTGGTTGTATTTTATAAATACTGGGTCATCCGAAAATCGAGTGGCACGCTAAAGAATTAAATAAAGCAATACTATTTCCTCATGTCACGTTACAGATGTGACGTCGACGTGAGGCGAACGGTTCACTAATGTTTCGGCGAAAATTATTTAGCAAATTTTTAACTCGCAAACTTTGTATCCCATATTTTGATTTGGGCGAAGTTTTATTTCCCAACTCAACGTTTAGCAACGATATCATTTCCCAACTAATGATTTGATAAATTATTGTTAGGCAAAATATTACCTGGGATTTGTTTAAGATGTCATTTATGTATTCGTCAAATGTATTGATTGGCATACCATACTTTTAGCAACATACATACTTTTAGCACTGATATCATTTCCCAACTAAGTAATTATTTGATAAACAATAGGTACCTAGTTCGATAGAATTGATGGTTCAAGTTGCAGTATGATTGTATTTTATTTAAGTGGGTAGGGTGAAGCATTTGCACTTATATTCAAAATACCGAAAGCTTAATCATTAGGTATTTAGATTTTAGTGATTTGAGCCTATGTTTATCTTAGTAGTAAATTGCCAAATTGTCATTTGTTGTAAGTGTTAATAACAAGTTTTTCCGCTCTTTTATAAAAAAAAATAACCTCGAAGACGGAAGCGGGAGCAAAGCTCATTTTTACCGATAAAATTTTTAACTCGCAAACTTTGTATCCCATATTTTGATTTGGGCGAAGTTTTATTTCCCAACTCAATGTTTAGCAACGATATCATTTCCCAACTAATGATTTGATAAATTATTGTTAGGCAAAATATTACCTGGGATTTGTTTAAGATGTCATTTATGTATTCGTCAAATGTATTGATTGGCATACCATACTTTTAGCAACATACATACTTTTAGCACTGATATCATTTCCCAACTAAGTAATTATTTGATAAACAATAGGTACCTAGTTCGATAGAATAGATGGTTCAAGTTGCAGTATGATTGTATTTTATTTAAGTGGGTAGGGTGACGCATTTGCACTTATATTCAAAATACCGAAAGCTTAATCTTTAGGTATTTAGATTTTAGTGATTTGAGCCTATGTTTATCTTAGTAGTAAATTGCCCAATTGTCATTTGTTGTAAGTGTTAATAACAAGTTTTTCCGCTCTTTTATAAAAAAAATAACCTCGAAGACGTTCTAGTCTAGACTTCTAACCTATCCGCGATCCGAGTCGGTTTTGCCACTAAGTCCCTGTTCAAAGCACAATAGGTAGGTAATCCGATGTCCTGGGTTTTTTTGATTTTAAAAAAAAGTTATTCTTATAAAACACGCTTATTTGATTGTATTATAAAAATGTTGCCTAATAAGAATAGTGCGAAGTAAAGTAATGCCAACAGTTGATTTGCCAAATGAAACTTCTGCAAAAAAGTTGGGTGCGAAGTGAAATTTGGCGAAACCTATTTCGCCGAAAAGACATTATACCAAGCAAATCATTTGCTTCATAATTTTTTGCCACATAAAAGTTTGTTGAAGTGAAATTTGGCATTATAAAAATGTTGCCAAATAAGAAAAGTGCGAAGTAAAGTTATGCCAACGGTTGGTTTGCCAAATCAAACTTCTGCGAAAAGTTGGTTGCGAAGTGAAATTTGGCGAAACGTTTTTCGCCGAAAAGGCAGTATACCGAGGCGAACACACGTAGCGTGGTCGGCGCGTGACGCTGTGTTGTGTGGCGTCGTCGTGACGAGTAGCGTGGCGACGACGAACTGTAGTGATTTAAAACAATGACTATCAATAATCAAAGTTATTACCGGTATGTTTTTGTATGCAATTTTTATAATCAAATATCTGTAAATTAAACAATAATTTCAGTCATTACTTTGAGCTTTCCCTAATATTCGTTTTTAAAGCTTATAAGGTAAACGTCCCAATGTTCGACACTTTAAAGCCGTTAATAGATGCCACCGGTGTTCTGCCTTTTCTCCAAACATTTTTGTTGGCTGAGTTTCACTTGCCAACCAACTTTTCGCTGATGATTCACTTTGCCAACTATTAGCAAATTGTTGTATGATAATGTTTCTTTTCTTATAATTATTTTAAAGTAGATTATTAAAATGACTTAATACTTTTGGAATACTTATCATTTGCCACATTTTTTACTAGACCAAATAATTATTAAACGAATAATGGTTCCTTGCATTACCTATTTACGTTACCTATGCATATCATCTCAGTGGGTACAGTCGCCACCATATAGCTTAGCTATAAACGAGAGCAGAATAAGATACTTAAAATGAATTTAATCCTCAATACTTTGGAAAAATACCTATATTTTCATCAGCTTTATTTCTATGCCATCGGAAATTTCATGCGGCTAAAGTAATTTTCCGCGAGCGCGGGCCGGAAATTACCACATAGTGTAGTGACGTGTTCGACAAACGTCACGTAGCCGGATCCGAGCGCGCAGATCCTTATATCCAATTTCCTGAGCCGTTTTTGTTGGAAATGAGAATTAGCTGACGTGACGTGACGGAAGGCTAAATATCAATGTCGATCGTATCGTATTGGTTGGGCGGCTATTGATGCTCCAACCGACAGGTTATTTACTGATAAGGCAATCCCGCAGCGTAATTGTAGAAGCATTTGTTGGAAAAAATATAATTTAGTCATAAAAGAGTTGAAAGAGCTGTTGGTGAGCTAAGAACCTGCCATTATTTTATTAATTACCTTTCCTTCGTTAAACCTTTAATAGGGTCTTACACGTATTTTGAAAAGTAGCCTAAACTAATCCGTACGTTTAAAGAAAGAAATTAAAGAAAGAATTAAATTTTATGGAATTGATAAATACTAAATCAATAACTTCGAAATTTACTGTTTGAAATCCGCTCGAAAACGCGACTCGCCATTTCTATGACGTCATATGGCACGTAGTGATTGACAAAATAGCAGTTCAACCGATTCGTTGTTATATCCGTCACTCGTTTTAGTTATCGAGTACTATTGCATCTGCCCATGTAAGTTGTATTTTTGTTAATTCAAATATTTTCATTTCACATTTATTTTATGTTATATTGTTGCTACGTTATTAGTGTTTTTTTTATGTCGATCGATTCGTAAAACATATCGATTATCGAAACAACTGTATGCCATTTTAATTGGCAGCATCACTAATGTTGTCTGTCACAAGTGTCAAATAGAGAGCCGTTAAGTCTGATGCACACAATGAACTACGTAGAAACAGAGTTATACCCAACGAACAGGACACAGTTATGCCTTAAAGGGAGAAAGACAAATTTTCATGTACTTTGTGTCATCATCACCCATTATGTTCATCGCTCATTAGTGTCGTAGACGGTGGCTACCGTTTTGCAAAATTTTTAACGCAGATAAAATATGCATGAATTTTAAAAGTAATTATAAAAATTATTTTTTATTGGCTTTATATCAATAAGATTACGGGCTTTGGCGAAAATAAAATACGTAGTAACGTTTAAAGAAGTCAAATATATTAGAGAGAGAAATTAAATACATTAAACGTTTTCAATAACACTCGGAAGCCATCACATCTGACACCTAACACAGAGTGAGCAGTTGTAATGACGACAGTAAGGAGGCTAAGCTTAAGGTTGAATACACATCAGCGGGGCTAGCACAACTGCCGCTGCGACGCGACGCGAGTAGAGAAAAATCTACGCTCCTCTTTCTAATCCGCACAGTTTGAGCGAGACAGGAATCGCGGAGTCGCGCGAGATACGACTTGGCAGCAAGTTGTGCTAGCCTACCAGGTTGTATATACTCTAATATGGTAGAGTAATTTTTGCATTACAAATTAAATAATCCAACAAGCCACCTCAAAAATTAATCACCATGTATAAAAACAAAACACAATCCTAAACAGAACATGGTGACTTCCGAGTGCTTCCTGGGACAGCACAATCACCATGGTCCAACATTTGTTGCGAGGATTAGGGAAACCCAGAAAACTTAATCAGACCATTTCATTATTCTAATTTATAATTAACATAATAGACATGTTTTTGTTTCATAATTCCGTCACATTTAATTATTTAAAACAAAATAATTCATTTTATGTGCGTATATAACGTAAGATAAAAATAATTTTTCATATGTGTATCCAGCACTACGCATTACGAAATTTAAGATTTGATGTTTTTAGAGAAGTATGCCTACCACCATTGGTAAGTAACAACTACGCAATTGATAAGTTAACGTGTACACATCTTCTTCATAAGTTCATTGAGGAACCCTTCATTATAATGTCTGTGCTTTTAAAGTGTGTGTCTTTTATCTGAGACGATGAAAAACTCAATCAGATTCCGATATATCATTGTTTATATACTACAAGGGCACAATCATTAGTGATCAGATTTACTTACTTCATACTCATAGATACTGATTTGAACGTCAGCACAACCAGTTTCATTCCGAGAATTTCCAATATTCTCTTCAGGCTACAGAGTAACCTGCACTGATCAAAGTCAGTTGTGTCCACGATTACCCTCTGATTACAACATAGTGCTCATAAATATTCATTAGGTACCGTGATTTATCATCATTACACTTAAGCTTAGTCTTTTTGCAGTAGATATGATAGAAAAACTTGCAAAACAGGTCACATTTGAATGGTGTTTATGATTGTTTGAGTGTTCAATACTTAAAGCAATTCTTACTATACTCTCAGACTCACCATTTAACTGTGATTCAACTGTGTGTACTACAAAATGTTAAGTGATCCCTTTTTCAGCATAGTATGCTATTACGATAGCCTGAATCGAAGTAGGTACGTACTCATTCGGTACCTATTGAATTTATCTCATTCTCGTTATTAATAAACATTTTAAACTTCTGATTTGTACATTATTAGATACATAAAACAGTATGAGTAATAAGAAGTACAAAATGTTCGAAAACAGCGAATACGGCAGATAGCGGCCACTTACGTCGGTTTACGGCCGCCTGTGAGCTGGTTTGCAGCCACCGCGACAAGTAATGTATGAGTACTGAATAAAAAGATTGATTATCATTGTTTTCGGTTTTAAAAAGGTCGCTGTTAAAAGGAGTGTTATTACAAGATATAAATTTAAGAAATGGTCAATATTAAGTATCTGGACTTGCTTCCAACAAGGCTACAAACTGCTGTTATTGAAAGATTCTGATTCTGAAATCCACCGACTCTGAATAAGTATATTTGTCTATGATTGTATTGGAGGTAACCGTGCAACTTACCTACAGCCGACAAACCTACAGATAATTTTTGCATGATCCAATAACATTTGAAAGAATCGTATTCAAGGTCAGCACCTTAGCAGAATATAGAACGATATGTATATTATTTCTTATTAGTATTGAAGTACACAGTAGGTACACATTAGTCATCAACATCAGGATCTAGAAATATAGTCATAGGAATATGTTGTAGTAATATTAGGACAAATAACAATATATTCATCCCGTTATCTCAGGGATCAGATAAGATAGTTTAGGCTTGGTTTTATAAAGATCCGTTAGAACTTATGTCGGTTTGTTATGTCAAAAAGTGTACTTAGTTACTGAAATTTGATCTGACACTTGGTCTAACGGATCTTTATAAAATCCGGCCATATTGTCTCCATGTGTCTCTTTCCTCAGTACTCTCCGGTCATGAAAGCAAAGCCAGGACGTGGCCAGAACACTCCACTGACGTGGATAGTTGACTCATTTCAACTGCTTGCAATTTTCTCTCTCGTTGCGTAGTCTTTTCATCATCATCATAATTTTATCCTGTAATCGCCCACTGCTGAGCATAGGCCTCTCTTCCCTTGTCCTGTTCGTGAGCCAGTATTATCCAAGAGTAGTCTTTTGGTAGTTCTTATGCCTTATGTATAACAGTCTGCTTTCAGATGTCTGCACACAATGATAACATTTCATCAAAGTCGTTTCCTCATCATTTTTGTAATGATCTGAAAGTTAATTGTTTTCGAGTACTCAAACCTCCTTTTCTGTGACACATTAGGCTCTATTTCGACTTGTAAGACTTTGCACTTGTTGATTCGTTCATAAGTTTGACCTCGTGATCCAATAATCTGATATTTACAAAAGCCAATATCAAACTATCTTCCGCTAAAGTCTTGATTGCCGTTATGACTCCATTATAGCTAGTTAGTAATTTAAAAAGTAAATTAGCTATTTCGTCGGTCTCTCTAGTTTAGTTCCTGCTGCGAGTAGTACCCCACAATCGAAGTAAGAGAAATACTTGAATGCATCACCTTGTGTTTTGAGAGCGAATAATTTCTTGCGTAAAACAACATCACTATTTCGTAGTATTGTTTTCGTCTATGACTCGAACATGTTCCAACTCCGATAATTCAAAATATCCATGCATTATATTTTTCTCCGTCGAATGGTTTTATATATATATTTCGTTTTACTTTAGAATTGTCTCGGAAAACAAATTTTTGATATGTAACAATCAGGTATGAAAATTTTCATAATTTACATTTTATTTTCACAAAATAATATTTAGGTATGCTAGGCCTATAACCAATAAGATTATGGGCTTTGGCGAAAATAAAATACGTAGTAACGTTTAAAGAAATCAAATATATCATGTATTAAACGTTTTCAATAACACTCGGAAGCCATCACATCTGACACCTAACACAGAGTGAGTAGTTGTAATGAAGACAGTAGGGAGGCTAAGCTAAAGGTACTTAGAGTAATTTTTGCATTACAAATTAAATAATCCAACAATATCAACACAATTCGATTCCTATAAGTAAATGTATCTTATTATTACAATTTTATTGTTTATTTTTCATACACTAAAATACCGTATTGCTAAAAAGGCGCTGAAAATTAAATTTCATGCCATCTGGCTACTCTTTTTGGGAATACATGTAGGCGCGAGTCATTTTACAAGTAGTCACATCGTATCATAATGAGAGAATAACGAGACGCCTGCGTTATTGTTACTTGTGAAAGTGAATACTAACTCTTGACATTTTGTCCACTTGAACTCGTTGAGAAAGTTGAAAAAGGTGTTTTGATTTAGAACATGGAGAGGTAAGGTTTGATCGTGAAGAGTTGGTTGCCGGTGTCACTCGCGCCGCCAGCGGAGCGCAACTAACGAGCCGAGCGCAAGGGCCGGACTCGGCGTGTCTCCACTTCAGTGTGTTAGGTACCTTATGCCGCAGCCGTAAGTTACACCTGCTGATCTTTATATTAACTTTTAAATCCGGTAACTTTAGTATTTTCAGCCAGCGTTAAAAAACTATGTAGGATAAAGCGTACCTACTAATTATCATCAATTCCCCTCTGCCTTGAATCCTTACCTGAGTCGGCACTCAGTTGGCGTGTTATTGAAAACCAGCCTCGATGCTTATGAAAAATTACTTTTTCGTCTCACCGTGCGTTCCTTCCCCTTCGCTTCTGACTACGCTCGGATGCAAATACGAGATTCCTTTACTCGAGTACAATAGACGTAATGTTGAGCTCCGCCAGTGGAAAATGTTGAGCTAAGGTTATTTGTCTGTTTTTATTTCGCCAATGTAAATGTAAAATATTCGGAATACTTTTATTGTGCTTTTAATACAACCAGGGTTAGATAAGTAAATAAGTAAGATAAATCAAGCGGCACAACTGTTATCATATAATGGTGCAGTATTTTGTTATGAATGAAGCAAAGTAACATTAGTACTTTAAATAATAATAACTTCAAACTTATTTTCTTCAGGGGTGTAGTCTGTCGGTCCATATTAACATAACAATAATTTTAATTTGTAGGTATCTGAGCTTGTAATTGAGTGTAGAAATATTAATAAATACATTAATATCAAAAAGTACGAGTAGTTATAAAATACATAGTTTGTAGCCTTAATATGACAGTAATATTATTACGACGTAATTAAGCATTATGACGTAATTAAGCAATTTAGACAACATAACGAAGACTTCAAGTTATTTACTTTCTCAAGTCTTCGCCTAACAACGCTACGAAGTCAGACCGCATTACCATCGTTAAGCTCAAAACAAGAAGTTAGCTTGTTACGTATGCTGAAACTAACGAGTGCAAAATATCAGCCCGAGGCTAGCGAGCGCTGGTTAATGTGCTAAAGGGTAAGAAAAGTTTCAGGTAAGCGTCTTCTTTCGTCGGACGTGAGCGGCCTACGGTACCATGTAGGCACCTACAGTTCGTACTAGCTAGAACGCGTGCAACACACTGGCTGTTTTATTAACGAGTTAAGAATATACCATTTTAATTCCTGTACTATAAAGAAAAACACAAATTGCGTAGTCTAACTAAACAAAACAATAACTTGTTCTTACCTCATTAAAGGTACAATTTATGAATAGGGAACTGGAGGCCACGAACATCGAGAAAAAAATTCAAACCGACTATGCTCCACCACGAGTCCCCGTCCCCGTCATGGGACCGACTGAAGATGAAATATAATAATAGAGGCGCATCAAACGTGATGTTATTAAGGGTTTCCGTGACCGGCGTCGCAATGCGACGGCGCGAACGCAACATGCCTGCAGCGAATACCCGACCCATTCACATGCAAAATCAACTGCTTATCAAATTCTGCGCGACATTTCAAAGTAAAGTACGGTATAAATCCGCTGATACGGCCCGAGCCGATGGTTGTCAACTCCATCTCTTGCGGGGAACTTGAATAATGAACTTTGAGATCGATTCAGATTTCCGCTCATTTTTCTAATAAAAAGCGCTCTCGCGGGGTTATGTCGCGCATAGCTAAGTGAGTTTAGCATATCCTAGAACTTATTGTTTTATGCATAGATTTGGATTTAGATTTCATTTAGTAGACAATACAAGACTTCATTTAAATTACATTCATGTCAAATTAAATGAATCTCTATTGTGATCTTCAATACGTTGAATATAATAATAACATACATTTTTATTATTTATCGTATAGCAATTATTTCGAACCGTAAGATCTTTGAAAAAACAGTACGTTTGCCATTTTTTGTAGCACCACCCAGAGGGTCACGTGTAGGGTAGCGGTGTGTCACTGGTGGCTACGTCTGCAACTTGACTGTTACAAGTCCTCAAGCCGCCCGGAGGCCTCTAACTCGGCTTAACGACTGCTATCATAGACAGTAACCGGGATCAATGGCTTAACGTGCCTTCTAAAGCACGGGAGCCCTCAGATAATAACCACTCAAAGCTTACCCATCCAAGAACTGACCTGGCCCTACGTTGCTTAACCACGCATACCGCACGCAGTATGCGGGCGCCGCCGGGCCACGAACGCTCTAAAAGCCCCTCCAACATAATAAAACAATGAAAACAAAAGAAAAACAACCATAAATTAATTAAAAATCACATTTCAAGTTTCACCCAAAAGGATCGACGTCATACTATTAAAATACGAAATTACCTACCTATATATCCTCTATCCATATGTCCTGTATTATTATGACATCTGTTATCTGATTCTCCGTTCAGCATAATCGTTATTCGTGATGCTTGAACGCTCGCGACTCCTATCATCCGAAGATGATTTTTTTAGTTGCGAGTAAAGAGGAGAATTCTTTTATTTGTAGTAGCGGCGAAGCAACGCCCGTCGGCGCCTAATCAAGGAGTTGGCCGGAGACGCGCTTGCCGCTAACGAACAGGTGCACCTATAAATACTTTCCGGGGCGATTGCTCGAGGCTTTAATCAGCACCGCGGCACCACTTTACCGCTTTTCATTGACTCCCGGCTGACCCGTGCCGCCGATTGGAAACCTACACTCCCGGGAAATGCTGCCAAAAGAAAATTAACGCGTATTTCGAAATCTTCGCGACTTTATATTACAAGTGCCGCTTTATTAATCCCTTGATAATACTTTCAAAATGTTGTATATTTCAATAAATATATTGTGTCGTACGTTTACCTAGGGGTAAGATTGGAAAACTTGTCATGATAAATACATTTTTCATTGCCTTACTGATCAAACATAGTAAAAAATATTCGTCATCTTCCTAGAGTTAGGTATCACAATTGAAAATCTAGAAAATCTAGTTTTCTGGTAAACGACTGCCATCTGACCTTACAACTAGAACCATGACCATTAATCATACCGTCCATATCAAAAGAAAATCAAATCTAGGCAGTATCGTAAGTACACTCAAAGCGATCATCTTTCCTAAATCTGATCCCAAACTACGTTGCCAAGTTATTAATGGGTGCTTGAGCGCCTTTATATTATTATTGTTATTAATGGGTGCTTGATACTTACCTAAAGACAAAAATAAATTATAAATAGGGAGCAGAATACATATTGATGCCTAGTAAACTTTCCTATGCACAATTATCCCAAATAGCCTGAAAACTATTGGTCAGTGAGTCGGAGAGAAATTATAAACGAGCGCTAGGCCTCTCGCGCACGTCGCACTGTACACTCGCAAACTTTCACAGTATCTAATTTAAATCGCATTCGGTCTCTGACGAATATCATGTGGCTATCTAAATAAGCAGTATAGTTTTAATAAGGGTCGGAGCAGGTAGGGACACAAATTTACTCATTACTCTAGTATATATGAATATATACTGATACCAGTATATCTGCTTTCAATTTTGTTTCCCTCTTGGTTAAGTGTATCTATTTTACACGTAACAAAGTTTAAGTAAAACATGAAAATTATTCTTAGATCATGCACCTTATACGAATGTACATAATACAAAAATACAATAATCGATCTTGGAGTTACGAGACAACAGAATAGACCTGCAGACCTAATTAAATTCCGGAATACCTACCCTGGATACGCGTTTAAAATTAAAATAATAATATAAACCGCCGTAGCCATAATGCCGATTACTCTGCAGCCTTTAATTGGCCGCACCACCTCTCATAGTTTCATGCATGCACCTTGAAAATAAACAACATTTCAATGCTTATGATTAATTAAAAATTTAAACCGTGCGCGCCCTGTCTATGTCAGTCCTTAATAAATGTATTCAGCAGCTTAAACCCGAACATTTATCTTTTGCAATTTGAGCTTATTCATATAATTACGAGAAAAAATATTAGGTAATAGTTTTTGTTACTTTATGACTGTCTCTTATATTAAGCTTTGTTTAAAATAGAACACTACTGTTAGGAAAAAAAAATCACACGAATGACATAGAAAGTGATCAGTATCATAGGAACACTTTCCTATCTGTATGGTAAATAAGCTCCCGAGACTCGACCGGGCAGCTTTACAATAACAACCCGGTATCGCCGTAATGAATACTAATAAATCAGAGAGAGCGATCGCGAACTCCTCAAGTAAATTAATATAAACTTGTGCAATCCGACATGCATTAGTATTCAAGTCTACTTTCATATAATACGGAAACGAAAGATTTTAATGAAAGCGGAATACGAGTACGAACTTTGTGAAGCTGTTAATACCGTAGGGATTTTAAATTATTAGGTTCTTGGTTATGAAACCATTCAGTATCTTTTATAAAAACCGACGTCAGTTATACTTTGATGAAATGCTGGTTATTGAACCTAGTTGTAGTACTAACGGCTCCCTAATAAGTGCGAGACGAGGGGCAGCCGCTGTCTGAGCACTCGTGGCGAACCGCTCCTACGCCGCTTAATTATTTGTTCTGCCCTTATTTCAATCGGAAATGGCAATCATTTTGTATTGAAAAACTTGATTGGTAGTATAATATTTTGCTTTTCAATTCGGAACTTCACATTTATGACTTTTATTGCCGTCTCTTGAATATTTTTAAAAATATTGAACCTGTGTACTTGATTATGTAAATCTGTTAAAACGAAGTTGATTGTATTAGAAATAAAAACCTTCGGGACTTGTAGCACTTATTGTGGAGCGGAGCCGGACGAGTCAACAGCGGGCGCACGGCTCGGTAGCGTTCTCTGGCCTCATTAAATCTCGCTATTTACTTAGGACCACAGCTCAAACACCGCGCCGTCACTCGGCGGGTATAACGGATTTTACGATTTAAAATATTTATGGACCAACTTTACCTCGCCACGTTTATGACAAACAAACTGATATATTTTTACGGTTTACGAAAAAATACACGGTATCATTCGATTATTTCCACGTCATTCGATTATACTCGCGTATTGTTCTATTAGGGAGTATCGGCTGTGTTTTCTATGTCACGATTGCAACGCACGTTGACACAGTAAATTTTCATTGCAAATTCTGTCATCGTGCTACGTAAACAGTACGAGGGGCTGGCTCCACAAACAGAAGTGTTATGGATGTTGAACTTAAACGAACCGAAATCGACCCCGACCCGCCGACGCACTCGTCGAATATTTGTTCCCTTGCGTTGTAACGAACTACGAGTATAACACGCTTTGCATACACATGTCTCTAACTAAACAAATACTTTCAAATAAAACTCTACAGCCTCCATCCGGAACTTGGAAAATGTTATACAAAGTGACAACGGCATCCAGACAAGTGAAGTTAATGAAACCGTGTAAAACTGTATCTCAGGAATGCTTTTATAGATAAATAAACAATTCTAAATAATCATTATGTATTGAGGATGAAGTAAGGGCGAATCCAGGCCCAGGGTACAGCGCGAATTTTCGGCGACGACGTGTAAGAAATCCATTTGCCAAAATAAAAAAAAAACTGTACCACTCGGTTAATTTAAGAATGCACCCCAATTATACATACATGCCTCTTGCTGCTAAGTGACAATATAGCTAAATGTATAGAATAAGTAAATGTGTTAAATAATTGCCATTTGTCTTATCAAGTGACCACTTGAACCAAGGCGATATGCAATAATTTTACTACTGACGTCTTAACCCGTCGTCTACCGGTCCCTGGG
Source organism: Epiblema foenella (assembly GCA_963556455.1). Classification (NCBI taxonomy): domain Eukaryota; kingdom Metazoa; phylum Arthropoda; class Insecta; order Lepidoptera; family Tortricidae; genus Epiblema; species Epiblema foenella. The sequence goes on from OY747102.1 coordinate 17,746,167, forward strand.
ATCCCAGGGATCATAACAAAAGCATGCTATTGTTTATTTATTTCGCCGGGAGACCACAGGTTGATTTATCTCTAGCTTACTACACACGTCTCTGGGCTACCGAACAGTATACAGTAGCATAGCAATACTTGTAGCAGTTTCTAGCAATCGCTACGAGACCACTTCGTTGCAGTGCGGCGTAGCATTCGTAGCCAAACAATTAAAGTGCCCGCCGATACGATACGATATCGGTCCGGCGGCCCAAGTGTTAAAATTAACCATAATAGTTCAAACGAATGATTACAGTCTCAATTAATTTAGATAGTAAATTAAGCATTTATTGCCTACTTTACTTATACTTCTGTTACAAAAAAGACGCCAGACCGAGAACCGACGACTGCAGACGAAAGGGAGGGGCTAGGTGCACGATAGATTATAGCGTATTGATCGAGTCATCGACGCGACAACAATTTGCCGGTCCGCTCGCCTCGAGTGTTGCTATGCAAATGCCCACGCTCCATTTTCCGCTTGGGCCAAGCGTAGGGCCTTCGAGCTTGGAGGCGCCAGGCGGGGGCGGTACACATGGCGGATGTTCTGTCATCGCAGGAAATTGAGACTGCTGCATAAATCCTGATCCTACAAACCAAATTTGATTCCACCTAATCCGGATATTGATACGAAACAAACGCCAACCGTGGAAAATTTAAATGATTCCCGAAGATCCCGTGTTCCGTTTTACGTCTCAAATAAAAGCTCTGGTAATTGAATTTGCTTGGACGAATATGTTCTTGAGTCGTATGAGGAAACGTTCAGAGTTAGGGCACCAACATGAAATATTGTCGACTAAATTGAATACGTGTAGGTATTTACATACGTCAGCGTGTCACTATCCATTGGAAACCTTCCGGAGTTTCGTGTCAATACGTTAGTTGACTCGACAAACTGAATAAGTATTCGATACTGTTATTTTCAGCAACCGATCGAGGCAGCATAGTCTGCAATATGCAAATCTTAGAATCACAATATTGATTTTAATTAAGAAAATAAATATATCCGTGTTTAATTTCATTAAATGTGTCAATGTATGAACTTTTATGGTCGCGAGGAAGTAAGATTAAAAATTAAACATACATGCGTCTCTTGTATTAGATGTTGACCCCTGAGGATCATTTTCATGGTGTTATTGTACGTAAGTGGATTTAGTCGTTGTACGTTTGTTTCGCAGAATTTTCATTTCACAGAAAACATTATTCATTTTTTACCTAACCCAACCTACTTTTCTGGTAGATCTAATTGGGTTCTATACACAATGGCATATATTTTTAAGAAAAAGTTTCTATGAAATGAAAATTCTGAAAACAATACATTCTATGAAACATTTTTCTGCAAAACAAGGCGTCATCGATTTATTTTGTATGTATATCTGGTGTCTCAGATTGGAAAAGTTAAGCATACTTCATAAAGACAGGAATACAAAAAACAACAGTTAACGACGTACCTAATAAACAAAAAACTAATGTTCATGGCGGAGATTTCAAAACACGACTTAAAAAAGAATTTGTCCCTTCATACCTATGTTGCTAAAACAGGCAAGGTGAAACTAATAAACTTAGAAATTTAAAATGTTTCCAAGAGCACAGAGGCTAGAATACTTTTTCCAGCCAACATGGCAACGAATGCAATCCCTGCCGCGCTAATAGATAAAAAAGCGTGATTTGATAAGAAATTCCATTATAAAGATTGGTGGCGGCCTGGCGGCGCTCCACACCTGTTCTCGGTGATTAAAGCCGCCGGCAAACAGTCGGGGCGAAGACTCCGAATGTAAATGTAAATCCAAGCGCCTTTGCGGTACACCCGACAAAAATTTACACGACGCTCGTATTTACATGCTTCCTAACGTTATCTGTCCACAGACAGAAGATTGGGAATACAAATAGTTTAACGAGTTGACGCTTAAAGCCAATCAATGAAGGAAGAAATAAACCGAAATTCAAACGAAATAACGAGATCGGAAATATTATGAAAAAGTAACGCGCTACGCCTTGAAGATTGTACCTCCCCCCCTTTTAAACCCCTCCCCAGTCTACCAACTAACTCCCTCGTACCCCACATGTCACCCATATCGATTTTTAGGAAAAATAAATGTCCGCAATCTTGGATTTGAAAATAGATGTCATTTTCGTAATCGGCACCCCGAGGAACCTCGACGATGACACCCGTATCGATTTTTAAGAAAAATTTTTGTCCACCATCTTGATTTGAAAATGCATGTCATTTTCGTAATTGGCACCCCGAGGAACCACAAAGATGACACCCATATCGATTTTCAAGAAAAATAAATGTCTGCCATCTTGGATTTGAAAATGCATCTCATTTTCGTAATCAACACCCCGAGGAGATCGAAGATGACACCCATATCGATTTTTAAGAATAATAAATGTCCGCCATCTTGGATTTGAAAATGCATGTCATATTCGTAATCGGCTCCTCGAGGAACCTCGACGATGACACCCATATCGATTTTTAGGAAAAATAAATGTCCGCAATCTTGGATTTGAAAATAGATGTCATTTTCGTAATCGGCACCCCGAGGAACCTCGACGATGACACCCGTATCGATTTTGAAGAAAAATTTTTATCCACCATTTTGGATTTGAAAATGCATGTCATTTTCGTAATTGGCACCCCGAGGAACCACAAAGATGACACCCATATCGATTTTCAAGAAAAATAAATGTCTGCCATCTTGGATTTGAAAATGCATGTCATTTTCGTAATCAACACCCCGAGGAGATCGAAGATGACACCCATATCGATTTTTAAGAATAATAAATGTCCGCCATCTTGGATTTGAAAATGCATGTCATATTCGTAATCGGCTCCTCGAGGAACCTCGACGATGACACCCATATCGATTTGTAAGAAAAACAAATGTCCGCCATCTTGGATTTGAAAATGGATGTCATTTTCGTAATCGGCACCCCGAGGAACCTCGAAGATGACACCCATATCAATTTTTAACATAAGTAAAGATTTACTCCCCGAACAAACGTAGAGTTTTCACCCCTTTAGAGGAGCAATTTGGAAAAACGCTGAAAAACGTTTCGTTGTATTTAAGTAACCCGTCGTCTACCGGTCCCTGGGATTATAACAAAAGAATGATATTGTTTAGTTTTTTTGCCGGGAGACGACGGAAATAGCGAATCTACTAAGTTTCAAATCTTTCAGTTCAAAAAAGATATGCTATCCGTACAAACTTGGAACCCCCTTTTCACCATTTTATGAAAGCATTTCGAAAGACCCTGAAATATGTTTTGTTGCATTTAAACAGAGAGTCTATTTACGAAGTTACAAATCTCTCACTTCAAAAAAGATTTGCTTCCCGTACAAACACGGAGGTACAGTGCTACTGATACGCCAAGATGGAGTTTGGTAGCTACCCTATACCATAAATAGACATACTAATGAGGTAAGCTCATTAGTTAGCTTTAGATGATTGAAGATCATCTCTAACTACTCAACCCGTCTTGCCTACTCACTATCCCATGATGCCCAGCTATTCATAAATATCTATTTTTCATATAATATAAATCTGCAAAATACGGAACTTCATTGCTATTATAATCATGAAACAATAAAATGTAAACAATGAGTATTCATTCACTCATGAAATTCCAAGATAAAACCGTGTAACTGCTCCGTCTTGCCACATTGAGAACTAGTTCATCTTTTTGAGCCAATTCTGCTATCCTAATCATAAAAGAAAGTACTGAACCTTGGCAAACCTATTATCTGTAATAATCCACGAAACATAGTATTTTTAGATCTCATTTAAAGACCGCCTATTTGTTCTTTAAATTAGATCTTTTTTTTTCCCTACTTCTAAATACTATGCAAAACTCTAATCCTGTTATAAATACAACCCCTAATAGAAATAATCCCTAGTCTAGTGTATACAATTCTCAGCCGAGAGGTATTTATTATGTGAGTCTAATGTAGTCAGACCCTAATATACCTACATCGAAGCGGTTCCCTATTATAAAATCCAGAAGGCTAACCTGAGAAATTGCAACCTAAAGCCCGCGTATTGCTCCATATCACAACTGACCGAAATCTAAAGGGATCTGTGATATGAAACGCCCTAACTTATAAGAAATTATATCAATATTTTTAATAAGACCAAATCCCAAATAATGGACAATTTCATCAAGGGAGGAGCTCCTTCTGTGCCAGGTCTGAAGAAGATGCAGATAGGCCATGATTACGTTGCCAGTTGGACATTGAGAATTGCTAGGAGCAATGTTCGTCCCAGTTTGATAGAAAAGGACGCCAGATCCTCCATACATTCTGGATTCTTAAACTAATATACTCCGGAATAAGCTCAGTTAACACTGCGGAGGTTAAGCGTATTCCGTCAGGCTTACTGTATGCCTGGACAGTGATCTGGGCCTTTAAAATAAAAATAACTATAATCTCAAATCGCAAAAAATAATAATATAATTAAAGTATAAAATGATTTCCCCGCTATGGAGAATATTCCCTCGCAACGGCAAAATCCCAACAATATAACAACTAAAAACTCACTAATAATATTTTAGTATCGTAACCAGAGTCACTAACAATCTGCGCAACAGTGACGTGCGCCCCGTAGGCACGGCTATTTATAACTAAAAATATCGTCGCTGGTATCGCAAGCATCGCAGGCATCGATAGCATTGCCAGCATCTCTGGCATCGCTCAAACGAAACTACGCCTAACGCGCATGCGTTTACAGTCGCGAATCGCTTTTCTTACGCACTGAATAGATACGTTCTTATTGAAAGTAGCTGTACTCGTCGGTAAAGTACTCTATACGGATATATTTACTTTTGTTTTGTGTTTATTTAATAGTGTATTCTAATGTATTATTTCATTTAGCTTATTATGTACCTAATGTGCTGTTTATTTAATGATTTATCTAGTGATTTCTTTTGATTTTAGAGAGAAAGCGTGACCTCAGTGACGTCACTGACCACGAGCACAAAGTAAATAGCGGCGGCGTGCGCCGGAGCAGAGATTTCGCTCAGTACAAAGTGCTATTTTCGCCGCACGCACACAGACGTTACAGTTACAGGCATTCTCGGACAGTCTCGGACAGAGCTTATTCGCGACGTAAGTACTTTGTGTCACGTACGTCAAAATGAATAACCGATATTATTACTTTCGTCAAATAAAGGATAAAGGTTTTTCAATTTTTGAAGATGACAAGATAAAAAAACATCATTTAAGAAAATATTAATTACGTATTTGAAGTCCATAGACGAAATTGTTATTTAAAAATTTATGGAAAGTTTAACCCTTCTAGATTTCAACTATTGTTCGCTGAAATTGGCACCCTTTTTACATTTATATTTTTGTCGAACTTTTTTCACGTTTGTGTTTTTTAGTGGGATCACTATCATAGTTATATCTTGTTAGCTAGTTAGTAGTTAGTTGTAACAAGTTGTTACGCTACAGTCTTCGTCATGTGTGATGTCGGGACCTTTAATGGACATTTGGTGCTTTTTAACATCTAAGCAGTCTCTAAGGAATGTAAACATGATAAGATGTATGTATAAACGAATCGATGTATGTTACCTACTCCTTTTTAAAATTCAGAATCAATACAGAAGCAACCCTAGTGAGTCGGGCAAGTTTAGGTATGTATTTTCAAGAACGGCGGGATCGGCCCTTCTGTATATTTTTTTATTTTGTGCCACGAGCGCCATACTAAATAACAATCGTTCCAATACATACATGTATATAGATGCGTTCTGCGGAAAAGGGACAGAATATGCCCCCTCTTAAAACTTTGAAGACTTATGATTATGTAATGAATTTGTACATATATGTTCTTGTAATTTATGTCATGTTTTACTCATGTATAATAAAGATTTTTAAATACATACATACATACATAATGATTTTACCTTTTCAATAACTTGTTTCGCCATTTAATTAAGAATTTGATCCTTTTCGAGAAAATATACAAACTTACTTATTTCCTTATTTGGTATCAACATCCCTATTTAGATGCTGATCTTATTACTTCATCCTTAGTAAAAAGTAGTACTTACAGTAGTGCAGATAACTGCTGGAAGTGATTTTGTCGACATGAGTGGAACTAGGTACGAGGGTACATTAAATTCAATAACACGAGTTAGGGAGTTCGACGCTCGCTCCGACCGTCCTCAAATAAGTAAAGAAGAAAAGTTTTGAAAAACCCCGCTGAACTTGTACTACTGTTGTGTGTGTGAATTTTTAAAAGAAAGTATGTTAATGTATAACGGTATCTTTCATCAATTTATATATGAATGTTAAGTATTTACAGGATGTATCAATACTTTAAAAAATGTGTAAGTAAAGATGTAACTAATGAAAAATAAAGCTGAATTACGATAAACTCATCATTCGCTTGCCCTTTTCCCATTTATTTGGGGTCGGCGCAGCATGTCTTTTTCTTCCATACATCTCTGTCATTCGTCATTTTACCTTAGTATTTTTATATCAGTGCTTTTAAAACATTCGGAGTATTTAAACGACAATTCAACCTTGCCCGTGGGTTGCAAAACATCAAGACGAAGTCAGCAAGCATCGCTCCTACCTAGACCTCTTGAGCTTCTGTCACCTACGTCTAGCTAGGAGCTAGTTTAGTTTAAGCATAACAGTACCTGCCGAAGGAATACTACTATTAAATGTTTGCTCGAAGATATCGGAGGAAGTTGTGAATGTCGTTACGGTTTGCGCGAGTCGCGCGCCGCGTCACGTCGCGAGCATTGTTATTCGCTGCGGCTCCGGGACAGTTTACTTGTTAGGATATTCTGCACTCAAATCACTACTGCCTAATACGCTACGACTCAACTAGGTACTGGCTAAGTATCTCTTCAGTTTACCCTCTAATTTCCACTTCCAAACATGTTAACGTCTAGTCTTGGTACGGTTTCGAGTGCAAGTTTAGTTGTTCTACCATAAAGTAAGCTAACTCAGAGTAGGTACTTTATTTGTATTTATTTAATCTTTATTGCACAAAAGAAAAACTTATAGTACAAAAGGCGAACTTAATGACAAAAGCATTCTCTGCCAGTCAACCTTAAGGCAAAGCAGAAAGATTGTGGGCGGTGCAACTTATAAGAAAAATCTTAAGTACCTATGTAAAATAATAGGGGGATTATATATAGGGCAAGAAGGATATCATGGTCAACAGTGTTGAAAGCATTAGAAAAATCAAGAGCTGTGACCAGCTGATTCTCCATGCCACGTCTGATTTCTTCGGTCACCTTCAGCAGTGCAGTACAGGTGCTATGACCAGGCCGAAAGCCGGACTGATAGGGGCTCAAAAGTATATGAGAGAAAATAAAACGAGATAACTGTTTGTGAGCCACCGCTTCAGCAACTTTCGACAAAAAGGGGAGTATCGAAATGGGTCTGAAGTTGCTTAGCGCCGTGGGGTTGCTGATTTTTGGTAGGGGTATAACAAAAGCATTACGCCAAAGGGAGGGGAATTCGCCACTAAAGAGCGAGGCGTTAATGATATCAGTCAATACAGGCAGCACACAGTCCAGGACCGATACTATCATATATCGACCGATATCATCGCAGCCGATGGCTTTGACTATGGCTTTAATATCTGTTTGAGAAGTGGGAGAGAATGAGAAAGAATCAGTGACAGAAATGGGTATGGAGGAAATCTCCTTAAGAGTGTTGATTCTGACATTATTGTCGACGCAGAGGGCAGAGGAGAAATGAGAGTTCAAATCTTGAAAGGAAAAGGAGATGCCATCAGATGGGCTGGAGGACTTCCCCAGGTCAAGCGATTTGAGAAACTTCCAGACATCAGCCATGGAAGACGAAGACACATTTTGATGTGTGAATCGTCGCTTCGCTGTACGTACCATCTGATTGCAACCGTTGCGGGCCACCTCGAAAAGTCTCCAATTCTCATCATCATGTCATTTACTATGATTGTGTCCTGTCTATTTTAAATTGGTCTGGTGTTTACCTTTGATGATATTAAAATAATACGACTCAATTTGACTAAAATTGAACTCGAGATAACTATATACTCTTTTGGTAAATAGTACTATCAGTAAATAGTCATTTAGGTTTATAATCGGTTTTTCGATTTTTGACAAAGTTGCGTTAGGCGCTAGAGGTTACAAACTTGGATTATTCATTGGGCCAATATCATAAACAAGTCTGCAAAAAATCAGAACTACCGAATTTGACGCAAAGTACCCCGTTCTTTCAGGCGACAAGGTTACTGTACTAAATTCAATTTTAGCGGTTTTTTATGAATATTACATCAGCATTATTGTATCTGAAATATCTGACATTTTAGAATAGGCGATATACTCGTATTTGTAGCACCAGTTTGTTACTTCAGTGGCTGCAGAAGTTTGGTGGCTGAAACCATGCTGAAACTCTGAAATAATAACCCTACACCCACTTATCAATACAAGCAATCAAATGAACAAATTTGTTAGATAATTCTCATTCAATTTGAATTTATGCTAAAGTATTGTCGCATTAGAATATCGAGTATATTTTTGAGCAATCTGTTGTGAAATTCCGCATCACGTAGAGGCTGCGCGCTGCACCGAACTGACGCTCTCATCAAGCCATCATTACGGACGCGCCATGTTTTTAAAACGGCCCAGCACAAAGCGCCATAGAAGCCGATCCAAATTAATCCTTTTATATTTCCCTATACGAAGATATTTTGCAATCTGAGTAGTGCAAAAAATAACAATTTGAAATATCGTTGCAATTTCATCAAACTAAAAGATAGGGCAAACGAATTATATCATTCGTTTAGCTTAATTGTTTACTATTTGCTATCTACTTATTTGACCTGAAGGTTGACTCCTAGAGCTTTGCCTTTTGGTATTATGTTTGCTTTTTGTGTCTGTAACTTGTTACTGTGCAATAAAGTTTAAATAAACAAATAAATGGTTTATCTTTACCAATGCCCAAATAAATTTTATTACTTTTAACATTCTATTTTTCTCGAAATGCTTCACTTTCAATCCAATTCTTGGATGAATTATAGGTTACATTTAGGAAACTTCCTCAACATGATAGGGCGTCTCGTGTCTTCAAATACCTTGCTCGTGTGCATTTGAATTACCCATATACCTTTGTATTCATTAATAACCACTAATATAATAAAAACTAAAACTCTAAAATACTCTTAACTATATCTCTGTACCTTTTTCATATTACCGGTCGTCACCCAGTATAAGTTTTCTAATTACGAGTTATCGCCCTAGCGAGACAGCGTTCATAAGACTCTACTTCTGAAAAGTTTCATTTTTCAGTGAGAAATTAACCGCGGTGGGCGAAAATGCTTCAATATTAATTATGCCTCGATCAACCTCTACGTCAGGGCGTGACTTGCGCCGTGCTTATGCATATAATTTCTTACTCGGCGAATATAAGCTTAGCTATGCGCTCCTAAACGTGGTTAATGTAATAAATTGGACACAGTTGACTATCACAGTTGTATAGTTGTGAGTTAAAGTCTTTCGTTTGGGGCCGCTTCTCATACAAAATATATTTCCATAAAACAGAATCGTGGAAAAGTAAACAGACACAAAGCTAAATCAGCTAAAGAATGGTTGGACACCTGACGCACTATGGGCCGGATAGACGAAAAAGCGGACATTCGTACTTTTTTGCGAAAAACGTATTTAAAAATAATAAATGTGGTATACAAATATTCAAAATAAGGCATATTTGAAGCAGAAAAAAATAAAATGTGTTTTTTTCTATGGGACCCAAAGATAGGTATCCTATTTCAAAGAAACTATGAAAGATCGCGTCTGCTATTAACCTTCAGGATTTTATTTTCCTACCTTTATGGTGTACGAAATAATAAACAGCCTTGTTTTGTAGGTCGCCGTTTAATTGCTTAGTCAAAAAGTCATCAAATATAGATATTTATATAAGGTAAGCAACGTCGTTTTAGAAAGAAACACTTCTAGGTAAGGAGGAGCGCTTAATTGTAATATTTAACAATATTATGAATAAAGAGTATGAGTATGAGTATGAGTATAATTGAGCAGGTCTATTACGAAATACGAAAATGTTTAAAAGCGCGACACAAACTGCCCATCTAGCACAATAGGTTATACCGTCAAGTTTTAAGTGTTACAAATACAAATACAAACATTTATTCTGCAAATAGGCCACAAGGGCACTTTTACAGTTCAAAAAATTTAGTTTACAATTTAAGAAAGTCTAATAAGTAATACATTTTTCATGTCAAAATATTAATTTACAGTTCAAGAAGGAATAATAATTTCGAGTTTAACAATTATAACAAAATTAATGTCATACAGTGAAGATAAACTTGAAAAGTTATCTATTACAAATATTAAGTTAGAGATGTATAAGGTCTCAAGATTAAACAAGGAGTGAAATTAATATATTATCCCAGAGATGTACATGGTCTCTAAGCGTCAAAATTAAAATTAATTTAATATTGTTAGAGATGTATATGGTCTCTAAGTCACTGATAATAAAAACGAATCCACAACAGGATGATGTCTCTCGTCAATCCCCTATAAAAAGACACTAGTATTAACGTAGTCACTATGTCCTAGCAAGCATGAGCAGACCGGACTCCACAAACAGCACCCGATCACGAGTATGACGCGTATCTCAGCCATCGTTATGTTTTTAGTTAATAATATAATCTATACATATAATAAAACTCTTGAGTTAATGACTGAACCATTGACAGACAGCGCACAGCCTAACCGCTGAGGATTACAAGCATAAAATTTGGAACATATGTTCTTTAAGGCGCGGTGCTTTTCTTCCAGGGCGCTATGCTAATTTTCTACCCCGCACCCCGCCGCTGCGCGACAAAAACAGCAAATGCCCCGAACGCACCGCGACGTACAAGGACGGAGGTCACGTGACGGTATGACGACCACAGTATAATATTTTCAAGTATAAGGGTTCCGTTTTCACCATTTCGGCTACGGAACCCCAATAATAGCTTTCAAGGGAAACGCGGGCAACACCGCGGGAATAGTCAGTATAACTACAAAAAAAATTGGTTGCCTGTAAAGTCGGTATACGGGCGAAAGTTTTACGTGACAACGACTTTTTATGTCTGTCTCTCTCGTTCTTAGGCGGGCTAACCATGCCTCTCACTCGCTCTCATTGTGAGCGCATAACGTGAGCGGAGCGTAACGCAGTTTCTTGAAGTGTCACCCGGCAAACCAATTTATAAGACGTTGTCACGTCAAAACTTGATGAAGTGTTATGTTTACCGATATCATTCATTTTCATACTATTTTCTGCGTGACAAAATGTGTGATCAAAACTAATCACATAAGTATTATTATGCTACAAAATAATTATGAAGTGCTTGTACAGTGAAGTGTAAAAATATGTATCGAATGAATCCTCTCATAAATATGTACCGAAACCTTAATGCGTTACCTAGACATAAGATCCATAGGACATATTTTTCAGTAGCTTGCATACACCCATATTTTGCACTCGACTATACTGTGTAACTATAGGCACTAGTCCCACCGCCGGCGGGACTAGTGCCTATAGTAGCGAGGGTAGCGAGTAATCTCATAGTAATTCTAATTCTACTCGCTTGAGCGAGAAAACAAGTAGAATTGCTATGATAGTACTCGCTGCTCGCCGGCGGTGGGACCTGTGCCATAGAAGTATAAGCTGAGTAGCTGCGCGTGTGTGTTATTAATATATTAAATACAGGAATTTAATTTGTTAAGGTACTACACTTTTCTGTGTATTAATTCAGTCTCCGGAACCCTAGTGACGATAATTTTTCATTCTTTATTTTTATTAGCGGTTTTTAAATCAGTGTGCGCAAAAAATTGCATACATCCGCCCTTCGATGCGTTCCGCTCGGGACTGACGCGGTGCGGCGGGCGGCGGGAACCGAGCGGGCGTGAATTGTGCCATAATTTCGATGATTTTGGGTGAAAAAATACATGTCTTAGTATATTAAAAATATTATTCCCGATTGTTATCACACTATCAAAGACGTTTATTTTCTATACATAAAGTTGCGTATAATTGAAATAAAATGAGTTTTAAAATCAAAAATAGAAGCATGTGTGGCATTTTTTCTATCAAACAAAGTTTATCCAATTACGTAACGATCACCCGATTGCACTAGTTAAAGGTCTCAAATATAACCAATTTTTTTTATAACGAGTAAAACGAGTTATTTAATACTCATATTTAACCAACTTCAATAAAGGAGGTTCTATTACACTGCCTTTAATGTATGTTCACCGATTTCTCTGGCAATTGTGGACCGATTTTCAAATTATTAAAATATATTTATTTGAATCAGTACACTAAGTAAGAATCTGATTAGGGGATCCCAGGGAAATCGAGGCAACGCAACCCTCAAATTTTATAGGCTTCTATTAAGTGTTTCATATATATTTTCTAAAGCTATTCAAGTACATACTCGTAGTCATCATCTAATGTTGATGAGCTCATGATAGAAGATACGACCGTTTAGTTGTATTCTTTCAATTAATTTTGCTGCTGATGGCTGATGATGGAAGGTAAAACTCCTTAATCCATTTGAGGCCAACGATCGCTACGTGTGCTACGCCGTAGCGCGCAGCAGCTTTATTCCGCCGTGAAGCGGAAATCGCACATAGAGGCATGACGCATATATGTCGTTATTGGTTGTGAATGGGTTAAGTTATTTACATTAAAAATAGAAAATAAACAAGCTTAACATCGAACTCAAAAATACATCAAATACAAACACTCAAAAGAAAAAATAAACTGAATTTATTTAATTCAAAGGACAAAAATGAGATCCTTTAATTATTGTTATTTTCGATTTAGTTTTTATGTTGGCAGTTTTTGTTTGATTTTTTAAAAGTTTGTTTCTATTTCATAACATATTTCTTACTCACTCTGAAAAGCAATGGGTGAAGTCGCGGGCAAAAGCTTGTATTCAACAATCAAACCCAACCTTTTAGATGCTTTTTCACAAGGTATTTTTATCTATCATTGATTTCACCTCTATATTTCATCGAATATTCATAATGATATTCGGTTGCGCTCCAAGTTGGAAATAGAAGATATTCTCGTGTCGTCACACCGGGTCGCCGCGGCAATAACCGGTACAATGCGGCGCACTAACGACTAACGACACGGCTCGCTCCTGCACCGCACTGAACAAATGCCTACAGAAAGACGACTTCATATATTGGGGGTCATCGTTTTAACATTGGTATTGCGTGTCAATATTTATAGCGCGCTCGCTCTGATACAATGAAGTTTTCACATCGGAATAATCGGAAATAGAAAATATTTAGTCGTACCGGGGGTCGTCGCGGCAATAATCAGGACGGTACGGTGTACTAAACGACACGGTTCGCCTCTGAGCTGCACTGAATAAACACAATAAGAACGCATACATACAACGACTGTACGTACCTAAGCGAAAGAAAGCTCCTTACTAAAAAAACACTGGGAATCTCAAATGAAAAATGTATTAGTAACAATTGTTACAGGTCATTTGTAAATTTTGTAATACAGTATGCTCTAATTATAAGTAATTAGGTTTAAATAATTTAATTCATTGACAATCATAAAATGCTGTTAATATTTCTCATATTGCTATAGGTAAGTAGGTACGTCACACAAATTACACATGGCCAATGGCAAGTTAAAAAAATCGAACTAGTCATAAAACATATTGTTAAGCAGCCACTTTTATATTCTGGATTTAAATACGACGATGGAAGATGCATTTCTAATGTTATCAGGCAAACGATTATATATAGAAGGGCCGAGGCTATAGACCGATTTGGCTGACTTCGCTAATCCGCAACGTCCTGCCACCAACCTGTCTAATAATATAAGCATTTATTACTTTGTAATGGGTACCGGGGATTCGTGCCCTTGCACTTGAATTGGTCAACGTTTGAGTGTGTGAAGACTGCTACTTGGTGTATCAGTAAACAAGGTAGGGGCGTCAGCCGGCTTGCCGGCCATGCCGCGGACGGCCCTCTTCTTCATGGAAAACACTCGGAATCAGTCGGTGGCCCGGCGGTCGACGGCGGTCAAAATATTCTAAAATTATATTATATTCTAAATCACTTGATAGTAATCGACATCAAACGACGGTGAAATTGGTACAATTTACGGACCTACTGTTATATTTACCTTACGAGCCGGAGCCGGTGCCGGGTGCCCGGATACCCAGGCACCGGGCTGGTAATAAAACCACGCATTCCACTTGCAAGTCACGGACTAGATTACCTACCGCGAGACAACTTCCGACATAACCAGCTGATCTGTGTCTCTATAACTCGAGTGTGGTAGTAAAGTTACGTTTGAAGAATGAAACGCGAAAGGAGTCCGTACAAAACATTACAGATTCTGGAGTGGATTTCAGGAGTACGTATCTAACCTAATTTAAAACAAACTATTGATTCCAAAAAATCTGACTTGAAAGTTACTCTCTCTACGTTTACGTCTCGTAGCCTAAATTGGCTCGGTAAATTCTATTTTGTATTTTGAAACATGAAGTTCTATGGGTGTGGAATTTAATGCGGGCATCTAGTACCTACTACAATATAAAACATATATTATGACGCCTGTAGACCCTGTTCAACATTAACACCGTCTATCAATACCCAGTGCTCACAACAAAAGCGAAGTTAAATCAAAACAAAAACAATTTGGAGCCTAATTAACTTCCGTACAATAACTCATATTAACCTTTGAGCGGAGCATCAGAGAGAGTACAGCCTACCTGTTTACAAACATTTTGTGTCAACTGTTACCAAGACTAGTTTTACTTGAGCTCGAATTTTCTAACAACTATGCACATTAGAAGGTAAGATTTATACTGGTTCACTTAAGGCGAATTGCCGGTGAATGCCAGCCCAGAAGCCCGCCGCGGCGCGGTGACGTTTCTCCGCCCGTAAAACGGGCCGCGAGCCTTTAATAACTGACGCCGACTTGAAATACATTAATATAATTACCATATTTTATAAAAGGTTCGCAATCTACGTGATGCATAATATACTGATGAAAAGACAACACGCTATCGTTATAAACAGGAATAAACGGTCCGGATACGTTAAAAAGGACTTCGCACACATACGCGATAGGCACTCAGTGACTGGACAGCTTGGAATTAATTAATTCAGTACTTAAGTACCTATCCGTTAGCTAGCAGGATATAAAATTTACTTTTATTAGTCATTATAACATTAGGTACCTATAAACGTTTTAAATTTTGAAACTCTTGAGTTATTCATAAAATCAAATACAATTATTTTGTACAATGGTTGTCTAACGTGTTCATATAAAATTCTGACAAACTTGTGCGAATGGAATCGCATCCTACCTTCCGCTCACCGTGTAGGTAGATGCACGGCGTCCTTAAACCCGGTGATTCCGCACGTCTTAGGAAATTAGAGCGAACAAAGAAAAATATGTCCTATCAATAAGTGGTGGTGGAGCTGGCAAATTGAATTGAACAGAGCACACAAGTCCGCTAACGAGCCGGTGTTTACCCAAGTGGACACTAATTGGCTTAGCCAGCGGTCGCCACCGCCGCGAACGCTGAACAACAACTCCGGAGCGCTGAAACTTTGTGCAAATAATGGATGAGGTGATCTTCAATCTAATTGTGTGTGACTGTGAAATATACCAACAAATTGATGTCAACTATTGTGAAATGGTGATGTCAATGTTGTCCATGACGTGTATTACAGATTTTAAACACTAAATTAATAGATTTTTAACGACTTCATACACATCACATACCCACAGTGGTGCAGCTGAAAAGATACCCAGGAGTGTCACCATCGACGAATTTTCACTTCACTACAATATTATTTCCCAACAGCTATTTTTTTTTTCAAGCAATAAAGGCCAATAGATAAATACTTTTATTGTCAGCTATAAACATATAATTATATACTTAAAAACTAAAACATTATTTTGGCTGTAAAACGACGTGGCTCCGTTTCCTCATCAATTCCGATGTAGGATTCGGTAGGTTACCTCGGAACCGCCGAAACACTACACTCTTCAGCCAGAAGTCAGCACACGTGATGGTCTCCTGTAGCGGCCGCGGCACACGCACCACAAACGAGCTGAAGTGCCTTTAGTGGCGCGAACGCAGCACGCCCTCAGTGAGCCAGTCTTCTGGTGAACATAATCCACCACGTCGTCCACAGTGGCGGCGGTCCACCTCCTCCTTCTTCAGTGCTTCATTTATGATATTATGCTTGCATCATCAGCATATCCTACCGTGCAGATAGATCTGTTATTCAATTCGCCCAGGAGTGAGTTCAACACCAAGCTAAACAGAGTTGGCGACAGTACTCCACCATATGGACAACCCTTTGTGGCAGTAGCATGCTTTATAAGACTTGTGTCGTAACGTTTAAGTTTGTAGTGCGGAGACCTTTTGTTAACTCTTAGTGCATAAGTAATCTATTTATTAGGTGTGGTAGGCAGGAGGTAGCTCGTTACGGTTGCGGGTGGAAGACTGTCGGAGTTGTGCCTTGTCTTCCTTATAGTTTGTTCCAATGCACTAATTGTCGCATCGTCAGTTGTGCTCTGGTGTATTACCGAGCCAGGAAAGTGTGTATTACACATTACCTTGAGGGTTTCTGTTGTACTTTTGATATCGAATATACCTCTTCTGTGCATTCATTGTGATATTATCTATGAGTATTGGCTACTGGCTGTATTGCATATTTTTGAATTCTTATAATAGAATAAAACTTTACTTCCGTTCTGTTCTCTTGACAAAGACGTTATTTTATTAAAACATGATAGTTTCTAATCCCGTTTTCGACATTTTTCCATCACTGCCTTAATGGTCTTGAGCGGGACCGACTTTGTTGTTGCTAGTGCCTTGGTGAAAGGAATGAGAGTATTACTTCTGGTATGGACTCAATTTGATCGCAGTGGTTCCGCCATGCTCTCATCATAGTTTTCCTAATAGCTTTGCTAAATTCTGTAAGCTTTTGTTCATAGCACTCAAAGTCGTTAGATGACTTTGCGTCATTAAATATGGGCAATATAATGTTTCTCTCCTGAGCCTCACTATCTCTGGGTGCCACAACTTTTTCGGGTTTTCTTCTCCTGGCAGTTATTAGTATAGACCGTATATACCTACAGCTTGTACAATCTTGTCCGCTTCAAATTCTATATCAATAATAGAGTTTAGTTTACCTTTTGGGCCCCCCAGGTCCACTTTCAGATCACTAAAAGCCGTCCAGTCAGTGTTCCCGGGGTTCAGTTTACCGTGTTGTATTTTGGTTTGGTACCTAAAGTAAATGTTTCTGTGATCCCAAAGGGAAATATCATCAGATACATACCATGACTTGATGCTATTACTAGTATTGTTAGTAGCCATGCGTTATATCAATTACCTCTCCTCGCCTAGAGTTGACGAGAGTTCACTGCCTTGATTTAAAAAGAGCTCACTAGACTACTTTTTCCCCTCTCCTGTTGACATCCGAGCTGCCCCAGATCCTGTGGTGTACGTGCGTGTTGCAGCCGATGACCAGGTTATTGTTCAACCGACTGCCAAATGCAACGAGATCCCGCAGCTGTTGAGCGATAGGATCCCTCGTAGCTGCCTCGTAGGGAAGGCAGACTGATGAGAAGATGAGCTCCTTACCTTCCCCCTTGTTATGGATCATCACCGTGTTGAGATCCCTGGAACAGAAAGCATACAATGACATGGCATTGATGCCGTTTTTGACATAGATACATGTCCTCGTGTTATTATCCGCACACAGGTAAACAATTGTTCTTCCCGTACCACCTAGGCCTCTTATTTCATTTTTATATATGGTTCTTGTTAACAATTAATATAGAACTAGTCGCATTTTAGCTTCCGTGCCAGAAGGGCAGTGGCTGCCTTATTGTATTGTAGATTAATTTGTTAACACCATATAGTTTCTACTGGCCTTGTTTAATGTGTGGGCATGCTGAGGTCAGCATCAGGTCCTTCGTCTTTTCGGGTACTTTTGCATCCATATGTCCTTCGACTTTACTTCATTTTTGAAATTATTGAAATCGGTTCACGTTATAAAGAATTATCCTTGGAAAACCACATACATACCAAGTTATTCAGTCGCTGAAATTTGTAATAATATTCGCCCATAAATGGCGCCGTAACCATGACGTTCAATTTCTACACCATGTGTTAAGATTTTACTGAATTACTTGGGTCGGGACCGGTACACGCACTCGGAGTCGGACACGCACTTGACCGGTTTTTGTAAATTAGTTTTAATGAAAAGATTTTTTTGCATTACAAATTGAATAGATTGCGCACTCAAATGAGAAAGTTATACCGCATCCAATTTTCGCTTTATAGGTTAGCATTTCAACATGAGGCCGATTTGGTGTAGGGTGACTTCTGAATGAAGATGCAATTACTGTAACAAGACGTATGACCGAATAACCGTATCCTACTTTCTACATAATTCGCGTTTGACTACATATGATCTAACTACATACTAAACAAGTAACGGCCTTGAGTGAGACAACTGTATTGTATTTATATCATCAAAACCGCATAAATTCCGAACTATGATAATTTGGATGATTTAATGGACCTAGGCTAAGTCGTATTATTACTATTATTAGGAGCCTGTAGTGTGGCACTGCTGGGCAAAGGCTTATTCCACTTATTACATCATATACAAATCATGTACATTATACAAAACCAGAAGGTACATTTAATCAAAAGTATTGAATGGAATGAGAATTGTAATTATTTGTGCCTGACTAGTCAAAACGATTGCGCGGAACTAATAATTAAGTTCATATAAATATATTATCAGAAAAAGATTGATTAATACCTGTCCTGAAAATTAACTACGCTTTCGGGGGAACAAAGGCTCGAGATAAAAAAAAATAATTGGAATCCTATTTTCATGTAACTGTCAACAAAAGCAATATCCTAAGGCTGTCCTTTTATGTCGACTGGGATTAATGGAATCGCGGCCAAGAAGTTCAAAAATACTGAAACTTCTGAATTTATTGTTAAACTCACACACCTTACTTATCAAACACCACACTTACATATCAAAAAATTAAAAATAAATGATGTTAACAATACCTAAAAACCAGTGGGCAAAAAACTTAATCATTTAGAAGACGCCGCAAGCTCCACCTTATTATACCTTTTCTGAAGAAAACAAATAAGGAAGGTATCATTACATTTAAATAAACAGATGACGGCTTAAACCGTGGAAATGGGCTCAAAGAAAATAAATTGCGTTGTTTAACGTTTTCTACACGAAAAAATATAAATATGCTCTTCAAAAGAAATGGATCGTGAAGGACCTATTGGCGGTGGCAAAATATCAATAAGTATTTCTTTGTTGTAATTTAAAACAAAAGAAATAGAATACTGTATCTTGACTATACTCTCTGTCTGTCGAAGTCCAGATAGAAAGAGGGTTCTATACTTATACTATGAACAATATACGTAGAGAAAGTTATTTGCGAAGTGTTAACATGGGACGGTCGGCGGTGGGAGAGCGCTCTGTGTCGACAGCTGAGTGGCTTGTATCTTATGTCGGATTTGCATATAAATTGTGTCTTCCGACACGACACACGAAGATGCCATACATCTATGATGTCCCACAGCCTGATGGATGCTGCCGCAAAACTAATAAACTACTAACAGCTGCTGATTTAAAGCTAAAGCAGCTGTGCTGGAATAGTTTCTAGGGGTTCTTTAAACTTAATTCAAAATTATTATATCCAGTGGCAACGCAATTTGCATAGAAAACAAAGTTGATGACAACGGAACAGTTTTAATTAGATAGCTTGTTAAAATTGACAATTTGTAATTACATTTGTTTTGCAGTACAAATAGTTATAAAAGGAGATTTAACGAATCTCTCTCCGTATTTGACTAAATAAATTAAATGTCAAATGTTTTAACAGTGTAACACACTTTAATATTAAATCTAAAGTACACTTAACTCTTATACCTACTGTGCTTATAATCAAACAAATGTCATGTTATGTCAATGATAATGACAACATGTGAGAGGAAGAATTTCTGGTTTTTAAAGGGCCGGCAACGCACATGTTACACCCCTGAAGTTTCAAGCGTCCGTAGGCTGCGGTGACCGCTTACCACCAGTCGGGCCGCACGCTAATTTGCCACCAACATGGTAGTTAAAAAAAGTCCTGGTCAAACAATCAATTTCCTTTATCCAAGTCCATACCATACCCATTCTGGCCAATTATCGAGCGAGTATAGAATTGTGAGACAGCTATTAATCTTTATTAATAATCATATATCTAATTTAGAAATAGCTGCATAAATTTAATAACTGCAATGAATCCCCGTTTCACCGTTACTAAGCAAAATTAACAGTTAAATTAGTCTTCATCAGCTTGCCGAACGCGCGCGGGGCAATAAAATGATGAAAAGAAGCTAATTTTTCAGCAAATCATCTCCGGCCCCATGAAGACATCAATATTCATTTTCTGGCGCGCCTGTGGAACAACACCTTTCCCAAAAAGCATAACATGATATTCCTTTGTAGGGAACTATGCCTTAGTTATACAGGGCCCGTGGAGGGAACGGATAACTTCATTTATTTTGATAATTGGTTTGTTTTGCCTCCTACCCCATGTTAAATAAGTATTCCAATTGTCAGCTCCGTTATTGCATATAATAATTATAAAAAATCGTAAGTAAGATTTGACTCTCGTTGAAATAGTGTAGTTTGAATTGGTACATAGGTAAAATTTCAAGTAAAATGAAAGTTGAGACAAGTGTTGAACGCACCTCTAGAAGCTGATATAGATCGGTCTATGCTCTCTCTCGCAAATGTTCTATTCAAACAATTATTTTATATAATACATTCCATTAAGCTGAAGTTCTATCATATAATTACAGAGTAGCTAGTTTGGCTATCAAATTAAATATGATTTCGTTTACAGCTATAAAGTTCTTTCACATCACCAAGTACACTTAGAGAACGTGTATAGGCAAATTCTTTGTGTTGAATATTTCGGTCGGTGGAAGCGTAATATCCCCACATTGTTCGGGTTGGGGCGCACGCATTTTGGCCGTTCGGCATATAAGCGGCGATGCATATCAGTTTGTTTCGCATTGACTGCCCAGTGTTTGTGATTATCAAATCACTATGCAGTTACCGTTCGAAGCTATTAATATTCCAGCTTGGGGGCAAAGGAATAATTTGAGGGCGAACATCGTCCGTCGTTTGGGCCACTTCGGAGCCACCCATTTTCATCATTACCATATAAATTGTGTCTCACATATCGAAAAGAAAACTGTTACAGGTTGGTGAATAAGCCAAATCAATATTTATTGCAGTTTGCTCATGATCTTCAATTTTCTTAATTAATTTATGTACCTAAATCTATACATATAACAGAAAAATCCTGACTGACTGACTGGCTGACTCATCAAAGCACAACAGAAATGCTAGTGAGTTGATTTTTCCACAGTCGATTACATTTATAAACACGTATTTATTGAAGTGAGAGATTAGAAACTCTGTATATAGACCCTATAGGTTTAAATATGTTACTGGTGTATTTCAGCGTTTTTCTAAATTGCTCCCCTAAAGGAGAGAAAAGGGGGTTCAAAGTCTGTATGGGGAGCAAATCTTTTTTGAAGTGAGAGGTTTGAAACTTCGTAAATAGACTCTCTGTTTAAATACAACAAAACAAATTTCAGCGTTTTCCGAAATTGCGACTACGATAATACAATCCATTTTCAAGTCGAAGATGACGTATATTTATTTTTCTTAAAAATCCCATATCGATTGTCATCGTCGAGGTTCCTCGGGGTGTCGATTACGAAAATGACATCCATTTTCAAATCCATGATGGCAGACTTTTTTTATTGAAATTCGATATGTCATCTTCGAGGTTCCACGGGGAACCTATTACGAAAATAACATCCATCCATACATACCTACATACGAAGGTACATATAAACATACGGGTCAAACTGAGAGCCTCCTTTTTGTTAAAAATTACGCTTGCGTACTAAGCGTACTAAGCGAAGCCGCGGGAAAATGCTAGTATTAAATATGTGTTTATTACTTAAACTTACCTCATGTGTTTTCTACATTAAAAGCAGCTTTATTTATCTGTAGAGAAAGGTTCAAGGATGAATTAATGCCTACCTACCTATGACTACCCACCTACCTATACCTATGAATGCTTTTATTATCTTTCAAATATTAATGCCTACTTAGTTAAATAAACTAGGCTGAGTAAAATTAAACTGACCGGTTTTTAGAAATTTACTTGTACGGACACAAACTTTTAAATTATATACTCTGCTAATGACTATACATTGCGGCATGGGTATCTTTAAAATAATGAGTCTGCTGTAGTAGTTTTACTATAGAGTAGTCTCAGTACCATTAATTTCATATGACACTTTTGACCTCTGCTTAGCAAATTAGAGAAATCTATAAAGAGTTTATTTGTTGTATTCATACATATTAGCAGTCTGTATAATTTGCTTTGCCACGGGTTACGGCGTAGACCTTCGTAGAAAATCGTTGTCTTGAAAGGCCGCCTTCACGAACGGGCCACATGCTGCACTATGGCCGGCGGGTTGCGAAGGCGGGAAACGTCAGAATTTCCTGACCAGTCGTGCAACGTGTAGCGCAACATGTATATACAGTACCGGCTAATAGTATATATCCTTTTTTAGGTCTAAAATATCGTGATAATTTTCCGAAATAACTGTTTTGTTACCAAATTTCCTTATTGGTCTTAAAAAGAGTTTAAAATTCTTCGCACTAGCTGATATTATGAAATGAAAATATTTCCGGAAGTATTAAATAATTTTTAGTCAAAAACTACACTTGTGCCACGACTCGTTAATCAGACACTATCAGGGAGCTATTTGGTTTAACATTTGGCATAGAATAACTGGAAGAAAGCGTGCGATATCACATACTATGCGAAATCTAGCCCCAAATTGACCTGCACTCCGTGCTTTAGCATCACCCTTATTATTGGAGACGTTGTCTGCATGGTAGGACTTAGCTTGATCCATCGCATTCATATCTCAATCGCATTTCAAAATTTATTCGCGGCCGTTCTGACAAGTTTGATTAGCGCACACGAAAGCGAGCTAAACATATTAAAAGCGATTGCTATATGAAGCGAGAGATATATATAGACCTCTAGTAGGTACGTGGCAGGGAGTCGGGCAGCAGGCAGCGCACGTCCCGCGGCGGGCAGCGCGTTATTACGGTGCGCGCCAAATTGCGATATCCGCAGCCTGCGAGCACTGCTGCCTGCCAGATACAGCCAATTTACTCATTATGTCCAGTATTTTGCCGAATAGCCTAAGCATGATTAAAGGCTATTGGTTTATGCAACGTTATCATTTGAATTTGGTTCACATTAATTTATATTACAATACCAGCATAGCATAATATTTAAAACACTTGTCAATCCAGGCAGGTATCGTCATTTTCAGGCCGTTGTTTTTAGTTGTGTTTATTATAGTGTAAATTAAATACCTACTAGTTAACATTAAGCCGGGCATAGGGTTTAGTAGAGTAATAATTAACAAAGTTTTTTTTTTGAGTTACACTTACTTTTGACCCCCTAATATATTTCTGAAAAATAAGCGAGCAGCAACGTACATACATCATCATACTCAATGACATTACGAGATACGAGTTTATTCAAAGTATTGACATTGTTTTGCTTTACATTGCGAGCTGAATTATTTCGTATGAAAAAAAACCGGTCAAGTACGACTCTGATTCGCACACCGAGGGTTCCGAACACAGGTCGTGTACCCGTCCCGACCCCATTTAATTCGGGATATATCTTAATAGCGCGATGTACAAAATACTAATTGAACAACGTGGGTACAGCGTCACAAGTCATTGTTGTGACTTTAAACCTAGCACTAACAACTCCATAAATTTTAGTTGACCCATGGGTTCTTAACAACTACGGTAGCTAGATATCAAAGCGCAATCTATTTAATCTCCTATACTAAACATTAAAATTATTACGGCTCGATGGGTCAGCATGTTTTGACTTATATTTATATCGCAAGTGCTTTAGAGTCTATGGGTCAGCGTATTAAGTAACTTTAATCTATAGTTTTTCATGCATGCATGTAATTGCTAGAACTTTAGGGGCTGAAATGCGTTGATTTTAATTGACATAAGTCGTTTTGGTTTGGAGATCATTTAGCTCTTGTAATATCAGAGTCCCAATTTACTAACTAAATCTGTCAAAATAATTGTTCGTCATAATCAAGTAGAAGCGTAATACTCTATTTGTAACTACGATCGTAAAAATAAAAACTAAATAATTTAAAAACCTGCTTTCTCTTAGCTGCTTTTACAGTTTGAGTCTTAACTCAAACTGTAAAATTATGTTCAATTCAATTGTGTCAAATATGTTCATTAATATTAGCTTCAACTTCATCTAATGTCATCGGTATAAAATGACACGTCTAATACGTCTATGCGAATGACGCTGTCAAATGAATTGACAACTGTGTATAGAGTCGCCTCACCATACGTCCGTATTATATCTTGACCCTAAGATTCGTGACAAATATGTGCTAATTCGGAGGTCAATCTTATACTGGTTCTTCTGAATCGAATTTTCCGTACGTCAGCGGGCATTGTAAATATCTACATGACTCTGGTCTGGTAAGTTTAACTCCCACCCCCAAATACATCAATTTGAGGGATGATTTAAGGACAAAAAGTATCACGCGTGTTAATCCAGACTAAAAACTCTATATATACAAAGTTTCATTATAATCCGTTGAGCCGTTTTTGCGTGATTGAGTAACAAACATCCAAATATTCAAACATCCTAACTTTCGCATGTATAATATTAAGTAGGATATTTTATATGATTTCATTACAAATATATAGTTTTTAGATTTTTCCCTGTACTTGTATATAACGATATTACTTACCTAATTTCATAGTTCTAGGTCAACGGGAAGTACCCTAAAAATTTTGATTCCCTTGAGTGTGTCGAAATATACGTTTTTTGGTACATAAACGCCCGTATCTTTTTTTACGTTAACTTACAAGTATGATTTTTTCACAGCTTCAAGGGACTGTAGACCATAGTATAAAGTTTTAATTTCAACTCGATACCTCTACGCCTTCGCGAGATACAGGGTCGTGACAGACAGACAGACAGACGGACAACAAAGTGATCCTACAAGGGTTCCGTTTTTTCCTTTTGAGGTACGGAACCTTAAAAACAGTAATTTTTAGCAAAAGTTATCTAAATATACTTACTTCTTAGGACCTATGCTAACCACCTTTTATATATTTGCTCGTATTTCATTTACACACTGTATATTTGTCTACTCCGTTTGCGCGATACCAGCTCTTCAAAGCATGCTATAATTCGAGCTCAGTTTTCTTTGATCGAATGCTTCATGTATGACGTCTGCTCTAGCCTAGTTGGTAGTGACCCTGCCAACGAAGCTGGAGGTTCCGGGTTCGACTTCCGGTCAGGGCATTTATTTATGTGATGAGCACCCGAATATTTGTTCCTGAGATGAGTCCTTGGATGTTTTCTATGTATTTAAGTATCTATTTATCTATATAAGTATAGATAGCTTTTGCCCGCGACTTCGTCCGCGTAGAACAGTATGTATTGCGTTTCAGAATGCTTAAAAAAGATTAAACCAACGTCAAAAAAACATCAAAACTCCCTACATAAATACTAAAGGGTCAGTCAACTTTTTCTTGTTGTTATTCTGTCCCGTCAGCAAGGAGACAACAGCAACCGAGTTTCTTAGAAAAATCTTTATAATATGGATTTCAATCACGCTCAAGATATGACCCAGGTTCCAATGGATTTATTCTCATCACTAAAACTCATGCCTGGTAGACTTAAACCGTATAAAATCACAGTTTTAATGAGTGACTCAGGAGACGTAACCATGGTAACGAGTAACAAAGAATAGTTGATCCACCCTAAATCGAAAGGTAATCGTTACGTTTAATTATTAAGGAAATGTTGCGCATTTTTATCCTTTTAATTAAATAAATAATTCAATTTAGTTTTGCATTGTTATGTTTGATGTTTTTTTTTTTAAGTTAGCCAATTTTTTTTTAAGTTTGGTTATTTCAGGTCTTTGAGGAATCAAACCCTCAGCTTTGCATGCCTTTCTTTTGCTTTCCTTTCTCACCTAAAAATTTTGAAAGAGTACAAGTAAAGGGAAAAGGTGCATATGAATATTTAAAGAAGCATCCCCTAACTTCTAACCGTTAAGGAGTTTTAACCTTCCATTATCAGTTTATCAGAATTACTTGAAAGAATGTATCTAAAGGTGTATACGTACCTATAATATTTAAAGAATTATCCTCCAACTCCTAACCATCAAGAAGTCGTACCTTTCATCATCAGCTCATCAACATGAGATGATGACTATCAGTCTTAGAAAATATATGAAATGCATGCCTATAAAATTTGGAGTTTCCTCGATTTCCCTTGGACCCCTTTCTCAGGTCCTGATTTGGTAACAATGGAAAATGGGAGCACCTCAGAAGTGTACTCTTTCGAATAAAATAAGGATTTTGAAAATGGCCCCATAATTGATCGATAAATCGGTGAACATACATAAAAAAGATACATGACGTACAGAGTGGAACATAGAATCTCCTCCTTTTATGAAGTCAGTTATAATTGTTATAAATGAAGATTGAATATCTCGTTTTACACCGTTAAGTTTTATTGCCTTGATTAATACATTGATTGCTTAAATAATACTTGCGCCTCAAACAAACTTTCATACCCCTGTTCACCCTTTCAGATGGGGAATATTGAAAAACGCTGAAAATAATTTTCTTATACTTATTTTTAGGTCTGTGAACGAAGTATCAAGTTTCTCATTTAAAAGAATACTTCCTTCCCGAACAAACTTTCAACCCCATTTTTACCCCTTCAGAGGGCGAGTTTAAATTTATCGTAGTCTATGTCTTTAACTGTAGGTTATGAGCTTATGACCGAGGTTTTAAACTTCTTACTTTAAAAACGACATGTTGCCCATACAAACTTTCTACCCTTTTTTGACCCCTTTAGGGGATGAATTTTTATAACAATCTATATCATTTATTTTGTTTTTTTATTGAGAAACTGTTATACAAAGTCTATAACTTTCCAAATGAACTATTTCCATACATGGTGACTGAAAGTTTAGGGTTGAATTTCGATAAATGATTTCTTAGTACACGTACTTTAAAGAATACATGTTCCAAATTTCATGCTTATATCTTCATCGGTTTAGAATGTGCACTGTCTGTCAATAGTTGTCAGTAACGCAAGAGTTTTATAATGTGTATAAATATATCGCCGCCTTGTACAAGCTTTGCTTAGTTTGGGACTAGGTCGATTTGTGTGAGATTGTCCACAAAAAACATTCATGTTTAGCAAGATATTGTCGGTGGAACCTATAGTAACTACTAACAAGGATGATGAGTATCAATTACAATTCGACATTAAAACTACACTACAATAAAACTAAAAGAATCGGAGCGTCAACACATCAAGGGAGAGCGTATTCAGAAGCGGGATATATTATAATTCAGCTATGATCGCTAAATTTCAAATCGTTCACCAACAAGTTTCATGTCAGCGCAGGATGCCTATCGGGTTTAACCAATGTAAAGTAAAAAACTATACGTTCATAGTAAAATATTTTTCTCAAATTGCCACCGGTACAGTCGGCGAGCAGAGAAGTCAGGGCGGCGTCGCCGGTGTTTGCAAACCGCGGCGACTTGCGACTCCGACCTGCACTGTCCACAGAACCTAACAAGCTACTCTTGTTTATTTTACCGCAATGAATTTTCTCTGCAACATTTACTTCATTTTTTTTTTAATTTTGAATACGTTCGAGTACAATTCACCATGGCGGCTGCGCGCCCCCGGCAATCTCCAAATTGCCTCTTTATGTGCAGATGTTCCGACCCTCGGTTTTCCGTCTTTTGAATGTCGTTTTGCTGTTAAATAATGTGCTCTTTTATTGTAATTGGGGCTTTAAAAATTTACTTTTTTTCGTAAACCAGTGACTGTTATGGTTGTGACAATGAACCAGTTATTATTTAGGGTAAAACTCTTTCCATGTTTTGTTACAAACGGGACACCGAAAGCTAACAGGACGGGCACTGTTAATGCATGAGTGGCTAGTAGGCAGTCCATGTGAGGAAATATTACATAATGGCTGTTTTTCAACTGTCCATCCTGGCTGTTTTTTATTGGTTCAAAAGTGGTTGCTTGTTACTCACCATAAAATCACTTGACGATCCCGTCGGAAGACCAGCGCTGGCAGTAATGCCCGCATGAGATGGAACCATTACATGACAAATCAATATGTCTCACAATGTTTTTCATTTGTTAATTATGTTGATGTATTGTAAGTTCGATTTGTCTCGAATAAATGTTTCTTATTCTTAATATTTCGGTATTTCACATAATATACTTAAACATCTGATGTTGTTACAAGGCATCTCATCTAAAGGCCAAAGACATCAAATTAAGTGAAAAATTACTTCCTTTACTTAAATCACTAAAACAATCATATTAATACTGCTATTAAAAAACCAACACATTCAGTGCTAATAATACTATTATTAAAAAACCGATACATTCAGTGCTCCCTTTGTAAATTTTAAGATTGCCCCTCTAGAGGAACTCCCGCAGTTTTAATTTCACTAAAGATCACAATTACACGTTTACAAGATTCGAACTCATTTATTTTCCTCAAAAAAACCCGTAACGTAAATTAATTCCTCAGAATTATACTTCTTTCAAGATCTGAATAAATTTGAGCGAGATTTCATGAAAAATAGGCGGCTAAAGGCCTGCGGCAAACGCCAAATTACGTTTTTATTTACAAGTATTTTCTGCTCTCCAGACAGTTGCAATATAACTTGTAATTATATTCGGCGGTAAGAGTAATAAATAACATTCTCCTGAGTATAACCTATCGCAATGATTTGTATATCGGGTTGAAGAATGTTTATTTCTCAAAAGAAGATATTACAACTTCACTTAGATGAGAAATTAATTATATACAAATAAATGCATGCGTTTTTATGTTATTTTACAATAAATAAGAAATTTTAAATTAATATGCAAATATAACTTATGCAAGTGATTAAGGTAGGTACATGTTTTACATCGCTTAGAGTGCTTCTATCTCATAAGACTATGTTATGATTTCTAAAGCGGGTAGATCCCGCTGCTGCCTGTATCGTTGCTACGCGCTGCGTCCCACCGCCGACGGCCGCGGCCGGCAGAAAGCGAGTAGGCATTTTACTTAACTTTATTTACAATTACAGTTAATATAAAGAGCCGACTTATGGTACCACCGAAAGGTATAGGGTACTGTAGATGCTTATTTACGTAACAGTTTCCTTATAAGTGTAATAACGTAATAACAATTATCAAATTCGTGAATAAGTAAACATCATCAACTCAGATTAAACAATTGAGTTAGAACCTTATTTCAGTTACGATAAAGTCCATTGATACGGTCACTTAAGTGTATTCGTATTGTGTTATAATATAACTGAGGGTTAATTTATTTCAAGTGTACATGTTTCGATCAAGATATAAAGAATATGTAGTTATATATTTGTGTGTATGTTTAATTATTTTTGTTATTTTGTATAGTTTTAGTTTTTTTTTTTTTTTTTTTAGTTATTTATGAACTCTGTCCAAGGCATCCTGTTTTACTTGACCTTAAATTGCAATAATTATCTGTATTTTTATTATGTGCTATGTGCAATGAAGAGTATTTGTATTGTATTTTATTATGTTTTTTTATTATTATTATAATTATAAAACCGGCTTCTGTTGCTGATGTACCTATACATCGATAATCTATAATGGCATGTTTGCTATATGCGACTTGAGTTTGCCTTTAAAACATTGGAACGAAGTCGCATCTCTGATGGACTTTGGTAGACTATTATATATTTTTGCTCCTTCGAACGTTATAGTTTTCTTTCCGTAGTTTGTTCGTATTTTTGGTAGAGATAAGTTATTAGAGCTTCTTGTTGTACGTTGCCTTACTTCACTGTTGGTGTGGAATTTTAACTGGGAATGGACCTCTTGCTTAATTATTTTCCGAATTAAAATACATGTATTATATGTATAATTTTGTTTTAAGGTGAGTATCTTTGTTTCGTTGTAAATTTGTAATGTAGGCGTCAAATAGTCATAATTAAAAAGTACCTTTACTAGCTTGTTTTGTGCTCTTTGTAATTCGATTATGTTGGTTTTTGCTGCATTGCCCCAAACCTCGATTAGGTAGTCTAAATGTGGCCTAATAAGGCAATTATATACAACAAAACGTATAGCGCGCGGAAGACAACCTGATATTCGTCGTAGGGCGCCTGTAAGAGACATTAATTTTGACTTTAATTTTTGAATGTGAGGCTGCCACGTTAGACGGCTATCAAGTATTAATCCTAAGTATTTTTCTTGTTTTGATATGTTTATTATGTTGCCGTTTATTGTTAGAGGATTATGGTTTCCGATTTTCTTGTTTTTGGCCGAAAAGATTATGTAGCTTGTCTTAGCGGTATTGATGGTTAAAAGATTGTTTTGAAACCACGTCGTTAAGATATTTAAGTCGGACTGCACTTGTTGAATTAAATCGCCAATTGAGCTACCGTAGTAAAATAAACAGGTGTCATCCGCATAAAGAGTGATATCTCCAGATAGACCGGCATTTGTTATGTCGTTAATGTATATTGTGAAGAGCAAGGGTCCTAAAATAGAGCCTTGTGGTACACCGTAATCAATAGTTTTTGGCTCACTTGTGTCTTTATCTATTTTTACAATCTGTTGACGATTTTCTAAATATGACTCAAAGATACGGAATGCCGAGTCTTTGACACCAATTTTACTAAGCTTTTGTAGTAACATAGTATGACTGACCGTATCAAAGGCTTTCTTTAAGTCTATGAATACACCTAAAACTATATGTTTGTTGTCAATATTAGTTTTTATTTTCGTTATGAGGTCGATAGTAGCTGTTAATGTATTTGATTTTTCGCGAAAACCATACTGTTTATCAGTTATGTAATCAATTGAAGTAAGGTAATTACTTAAGCGTGTGTAAAGAATTCTTTCAATTACTTTTGATAAGGTTGGCAGCACTGATATAGGCCTATAGTTGCCTGGATCGGATTTATTACCTGATTTATAAACTGGAGTTACTTTAGCAATTTTTAAGCTATTAGGGAAATATCCGTTTTCAAAACAATCGTTAAAGCAGTCACGTAAGTTATCTACAATTAGTGGTTTGATACATTTTATACACTTTGTACTTATGCCATCTATACCAGTGCTTACATTTGCATCTAAACTATCAATAATGTTATTTATTTCATCAGAAGTGCACGGTAATATTTTAGTAAGTTGCTTGTTTCCAGTGCTACTTATAAAATCAAATGTATTGATGTTTTGTTTTTGTATTTGTTCAGCTAATAGGCGCCCTATCGAGGAAAAGTAATTATTAAAAAGCTCACATATTTCTTTTCGATCTGTGATAATGTTAGAGTCTATAGTCAGTTTTGATATCACTGCACTGTTTTTTATTTTATTGCTCGCTAATGTGTTTATGAGAGTCCACATATGCTTCGATTTTCCTTTACACTTATTAAAAGCTCCATAATAATATTTATTTTTGGCTGAGTTGATAGCTGACGATACCTTGTTTCTTTCTTTCTTATATAAGCCTTTTAATGTCTCATTCTGTGGTTCCTTTTTTAGGTCATTCCATAGCACATTTCTTTTGGTTATACCAACAATAATTTCTTTATTAATCCAGTCTTCTTGCGGTAAGTTCTGTATTTTTGTTTTTATTGATTTGTTCATATTTATATGTAGAGTGATGTTTTTTTCTAGTTCCAAATAATCACTAGATTTTTTAGCTAAATCAAAATTAGAAAGACTTTTGTATAGGTTTCCGTAATTTACTGCTTCATATTGTTCTCGTTTCTTTGTGACAGGCGGTAATTTCTTTATTTCAAGATATAGTTGTTTATGGTCAGATAATGAAGACTCGATCACGGCAAAGTGGTATTTGCGATCACGCAGGTTTGAGCTAATGTGGTCAAGTATGGTTTCCGTTGTGGCTGTTTTGCGAGTGCAGTAATCAGAGTCAATTTTATTTAATATATCAAATCCGGCTTCTTCAAGCATTTCTTTGTATGAAGTTATTGCACTTGAATTTTTTTGGAGTAAGTCAATGTTATAGTCACCAAATACAACTGCTCTGCGCCTGGCCTCTAGCTGGGTTGAGTAAATTTTAAGAAATTCTTTAACGTTTGTGTCTCCAGGTCTATATATGACTCCTATTTCTAGCATAATTGCGTCCAAACACACCCATAAATAATTGTTCCCTCCATGATATAGGTTTTCTGTAGTATGATGTTGTATGTTGCTCTGTATATACAGGGAGACTCCACCACCTCTTTGGTCATTTCTATAGGAAAATAAGTGTGTATAATTTGGTAATTCAACTTGTTTGGCATCTTCTTCTGACTTGATCCATGTTTCTGTGAGTACAATTATATGTATTGGCTTCGGAATAGATCGTAATATACATTTTAATTCATCAAGTTTCCCAGATTTCATAATGCTTCGGATGTTTGAATAAAAAATATTTAAAGACGATGGTTTTTTAGGTAAGTTACAGTAGTCACAAGTTATTTGGTAGGTTATCGTTTCTAGTTCTCCATCATGCTGGGCGCTGGTTGCAAGGTCCCGTCTGGTTGTTGGTTCCCGTTTTTTGACGTATCCTTAGGCGTGAAGCGTTCTTTGTTTTGAATAATTCTTGGAGTTCCGTTTATATATTTAATGCTGAGATTCACATCACCATTTTTCTGTCGATTTACTAATTCTTCTTTTAGGGATTTGAGGTACTTTAATTGCGACGGTGTTTTATCTGCGTAGATTTTTACTGTTTGGGAAGCAGCCTCGATACCTTTCTTTTTTTTACGAAGAATATTTAAGACGGTTGATGGTAAGTCAAAGGATATCTTTAACAGACGAGTTTTGCCTGGAATGTATTTGCCAAGACGCATAATATTGATAGGGTCGGGGCATTGGGCATCAATAGATTTAAGGATCTTAACAACCTCACATTTATCGTAAGCCTTTCGCCCGTCAAAATCATTGATGTCTGACTCAGGCACACCGCTAATAATTACATTTTTCTCGCGCATACAACGCTCATGGTATTCACTAATGAATTCCTCGTGATTGACAAACGTCGGTTTTTGAGTACCAGAGGATGAACTTGGTGTATTTTTAAGGATGTTGACGTCGGCTTCTAATATCAACATTTTTTCGCTAGTGGCGGCAGCACTATCTTTTAATTGTGTTAATTCGGTCTTCATGTTACTTTGCTCCTGCAAGAGATTTTCGGTAGTTACTTTTATACTCTTTATCTCATCTTTAATCTGGTCTACACTTTCACGTATGTGGAGTAAAGTTTGACTATTGCTTTTATTTATCTCGGCCATAGATTGGAGTAGCTCTCTTCGGAAATCTTGGAGATCATACTTGTGCTGATTTTCGGAGTCAGGCTCTTTGCGTTTCCTCATGTGGGTATTTTGCGGATGCATTTCCGATAAATTTGATAAGTCAGATAGCGATCCACTGCCGCGGCTCATTGTAATAGTTGTTGTTGTGCAGCGAGGAATATAATAAAATGCAATATTACTTATCTTGCCACTCGAAGGAAGCGCGTGCGCCGCTGCACTCGATGCGTCAGCCGCTTATCGCTAGCACTGTCTCGGAGTAGAAAAGGCATAAAATGCTACCGCAATCACAAACAAAATTCAACTTAATCACCTTCAGGTTGGGGTACGATTTAGAATGCCGATGGATTTATTTTTATTTAAATAGTTTAGCAAAACCGAACACACGTCTGCTCTGCGCTCGCACCTGCCTACAAAAGGTTAGACTTACATTAAAACAACTTATTATTTGCACTGAAAAAGTATAATTACATAATATTGTTTGGATAGTCTTCTCTGTTTCGTCAGCACACAAGCTTAACCTCTAGAATAAGAAATATAGCTGAAAAAGAAATAAGAAATAAATTACATGCATTCTCTATTTATGAAGGACTTCAATTATTTGTTGAGCAAGATTTCAATCCATCGTGAAAATGAGAACTGGCTAATAATTAATTAATAATTTATGAGCTAGTCAAATCGCACGGTTGGAATATTTAAACAAAATAAGAGCTAAGAGAATGACACTCCTGGGGCAGTGTCGTTCCCTGTCCGGCATTGTAACTTGATCAGAGTAATATATATTCGTCAAACACAATATTTCAGGAAAAACTTAAGTCGTAAACTCATAAAACAACACACTAAAGTATGGATCCAGTTCTTGAAAACTAATTTCATTTTTGTATTAAGTACTATAGGAAATAAAGGTTTCTATGATATCCTTTAAAACGAGTATTCAGGTTTGTAAAAAAGACCATACAAAAACATACACCTAAATTATATGTAGGGGGGATATTCGGTTAGTAACTTTGCATCTCAATGTGAATTCAGTTCTGCGTTAACATATCAGAGCGGGTGCGCGCAACGCATTGAAATGACATTTCGATGCGAAAAACAAACCAAAACGATGTTACACGAAGTTTTCTTTTCAACTTACTTTAGGATCCTTTTCATAAGAACATTTGTGAACATCAAATGCTCTTTGGCACTTGTCTTTGTCGGGTGTATCTGTAAAAAAAACATAATTTAATGATTTTCTTTAATACAAATTTCTTTCTTTTTTCATATCTAATGCCCGCTCGTGCAAATATAACATAATCTCTTAAAAGAAAAAATCATAACTTCAAATGTAATAACATAAACTTCGTTAACATTTATATATAAAGTGCACTGAAACATGTACCCAGACCAGATCAATGGACCCGTTACAGAATTTCAACTCCTAATGTACCCAGAAGTTTTCATTGTATTTGGGTTTATTAATCAGGACTCAGCAAATAGTAGAACGCTACGTGACCCATCCGGCGCCAATCACGACACACATGCGTTATTGCGCTACCGGCAATTTTCGTTACATACAAGATGTTACAAAAATAGTGAGGATCCGTTTAAGGGCATATTCGGTATCGTGTTCTGATTAGGAAAAAGTAGAAGAAATTTTTTGTCTTCCACTTCTCTTCTTACATCCTGTATAGAGGTTTGCACAGTTACTGCCAGAAACCCGCCTAGCGGGAGCTCTGCTCGTAGACGCGTAGCCGATACCATGCGTTTCCCCGTATGTATAGGAAATTGCGTAGCGCTACGAAAAGCTTGGCAACGAAAGTGTTAAGGTACTATGGGCTACGGCGTAGCACTACTAGCGTAGCATGACAGTGAATAAGCAAGTTATATAAATATGCAAGTTCAAACCTAGATGGTTGCACGCAAATATCATCTTGGCAACTCTCTCGGAATACTGATCGGGAATTAGGCTCACCATCATTTCATAATCAACCTGATCGGTCTCATCAACCTGTCAAAAAGAAATTTATTTACTTATTGCTTGTGCACAAAGCAAATTTTAAATATTCAACACAATTAAGTAGATACCCAGCAATTTAAACTTATAAGTCTGCGAGTAAAAGCCATATTTGATAATTTTAAGCTACGTATAAATTGTTATGAAAGCTATATTGCTATATCTTACCATAATTTTACCTATTTTCATGTTATCTATAAAATAATATTTTTAATCAAATTCCTGTCCAAGGAAAGTTGGAGAGAGAAACAAACAAAACCACTCACAAGGCTCGCTTCCTCCAGCAGGCAAAACATGTAGCACTTCAATTTGGTGTCCTCCTTAAATATGCCGTTTTCGCAATTCGCTATATCCTCTGGGGGCAAGTAACAATAAAGACTCTTTAATGTACTCAAATACGCGACATGTTTTTCAAAACAAGAGAAAGGCAAGGGAATAGAGGTGACGAGTAAAGTAAGAAACGACGGGTTAACTACGAAAGAAGTGTAATGGCACTATACTTACACAATAGGTTTTTCTTGAGGTCAGAAATCAAAGTAGGATAAATTGCAAATAATAGCCCACCCTCCAATAACTGACCTCTTCGCAAAAATATGCACAGAGTAGACCAATTGTTGATATTTCGCCAATTAAATAAATAAAAGTATAATAAGTGGGTTCAGAACTGACTTCATGTATTTTGTTAAAGGCGGTCTTCACTGCACAAATTTGGTGGCTAGTAACTGGCGATTTACCCTATATCTTTTAACTCTTTTATTTAGATGCCTGAAAATATGAAAAAATACTGACCCCGAGCACAATAGAGAATATTAATCATGTTTTTCATGATGCCATTCGAACCAGTTTTTAGAGAGGAAGAAATGTGTACATGGAACAAGTACAATTAGAACAACACAAAAGACAAAAATGGATTTCAAAGTACAGCATAAAATCAGAGCCCTCAAAACGACCCATACTAACTGAGCATGTCACATACATAATTACTCGTTTTTTAACCGACTTTAATAAAAGGAGGAGTTAACTCAGAACTCCTTATAAACCGATTTGGAAAATTCTTTCTTTGGTTGAAAGCATATGCTTCAAGGTTCGTCCCGTTGTTACCAGAATCCAGTTCTGATAATGGGGTCCATGAGAAATTGAGGGAACTCCTCAAAAATTCAAGGGATACATACCAATTCTAGTGTTTTCGGTAACAAATCGAGCATTTTCACTGAAGTTACTATGACGAAATCAATTTAATAATGGTCGTAATGTAATGTTACCATCAACCTGATCTGGTTATGGAGACCGGAAGGTACACAACGTATCTCCGTAATAAAAAGTATAGCTTAGCCGTACATTGTTCAATAAGAAGCGTATTATAGTAATGATACTAGTATGATAATAGCTCAATATGAATTGAGCTATTAGAAGATAGGCAAGGAGTATTTTTGGAGTCTGTTTTTATTTTTTACTGTCCATACATACTGTGCGCCCGTAATACTATTGTGTGGAAAAAACGAGTAATTTGTTAATTTGTTAAAAAACGAGTAGGAAACAAACATCACATCATTTTTCTAAATTTTCAAGTGTCTTTTTAAGATTTTGAGCATATTTATTAACTTACTGTTTTGTCATAATTTGATGGTTTACTATTTATATACTGACATCTTATTATCATTCATTCCGCATGCATATTCTCTATTGCACATTGCCTAGCACGAATAATAAAACACTACACGCATTTAAATATGCACTATATGCCACTGAGGCGAGTATAAATAAAAATATGCACTCTCTTTAAATATATCTCAGTGATTCGTGCCACGTATGCTAAAAGCATAAAAATAAGTGAAGTTTAATAAAAACAAAGTTCCAACTCATTCGTTGTTTACTCTTGAATACTAATGGCCTAACAAAAAAACTGTGGAAAAGACACTTTTCAACGGACGCTCCGCCTCTAGTAGCGACTTGGAGCTGTGGTGTTAGGTTTAGCGGCTGAATGTTTGACGTCACTCGCATGCGAGCGTAGAACAAAGGTAAGTGGAAATAGAATTTTCTTTAGCGAACTCACCCTCGGCGACCCCGGTCTTACCCACGCACTCGTTGTGAACGTGTTGTATTATTTCTTTGATTTCATCACTGAATACCTGAAATAGTTTTCTCACTTTTAATATATCACTTCACCGTATCGCACTAGCATTCGTTATATAATAGAGTAATAATGATTATCATTTTTAGGGTTCCGTAGTAAACAAGGAACCCTTATAGTTTCGCCATGTCCGTCCGTCCGTCCCCCGATTTTCTCAGTAACCGTTAGTACTAGAAAGCTGTAATTTGGCATAAGTATACATATCAATGACGCTGACAAAACGGTAGAATAAAATCATTAAAAAAATTTTTTTAGGGTACCTCCCCTACATTTTAAAGTGGTGGTACAATTTTTTTTCTTCCAAACCCCATCGTTCGATAGCGCTTTCAAAAATATTATAAGGTTTCTAAAAGCATTTTTTGATTCAGGAATCGGTTGGCGTGATATTAAGCTTGAAGTGATAATTTTTGCTATGGTCAAGTGTATGGCCAGCTAAGCGGTGGCTACTAGCACAAAGTAAATAGCTGCGGCGCGTTTGTGCTACTAGGCATGTGAACTAAAATATGTATACAACACAACATCTCAAAAAAGTCTAATCAGTACTAAGATCAGTAAAACCCTTCTACGGGTCCGTAATTCCGCATATGACCGGTGACGTGATGGACGGGCGACTACGGAACCGTACACTGTGCGTGGCCCGACACGCACTTGTTTGATTTCTTGAAAGCAAATTTTGATTAATAAATTAATAAAACCAACTTATATTTGTGTAATTAACTTATAGATGTGGTCTATCTTGTATATTAACCTTTATCATGTTTTCACTGTCATCTCAGTGCAACGAAATGGAAAACGATCCACGTTTTCTCAGAATAAAGAAAGATGTCAACTCACTATTTATTCCTAACAGGTGCTTATTCTGACAATCTGAGACAAACACGTATGCGACATATAAGAGTGATAAAAAATTGACAAGTCGTGTAGTGCCTATTCTTTATTATTCACTCGCTACGTGCTCCGTATTTACATGTGTTAGCTTTGTGAATAATGTCAGAGCAAAAAAGATCTTAATAAAAATGAGATAACTTCTCAGAGAAAATTATTAAGTTGTGATTCCACAGGGACTAACCCAATGCCTATCAACTTGTATCATGTTATTTAATATTTAAAATGGTGCGAATTCATCTCCATTCTCGGATGCGGTCCATATGGATGCTTATGTTTCCTTCTATAAATATAACGATCTGAGTCGAAATTAGTTTGTACTGTTCAAATGCATTTTTGAAAGCGCACGTAGGCCTAACAAAATATAGTTATGACGTTAAAAAGTGAGGCGAGCGTGATTGAGCACTCACCGAATCCAATATTTATGTGACAAGCTGAGAGTTTTCTTTGATCTAGACTTAGTCTAGACTATATATACTAATTTATTATGCTTTGAGAGATGGATTCTAGGTGAAGCTAATATAAAATGGACCAACTATGGAGAATATGTTATGAGGTTTATTGATTTCCAGGTATTATATTGCACTGAAATTTCGCATTTTATTAGAGACTACAAAATAATTAATAGTACTTACGTACAGAAGGTTTTCTGTCTAACAAAACCGATGTTTGACAGCTAGACATGGCATCCCGCTCACACGCGCTCGCCCCATAGCACTGAGGGGCTACCGCGAACCGAAAACGAACGAAGTTCGAATATCTCCCTCTCTGTCGCACAAATTAGCAAGTGCGACAGAGAGGGAGATATTCGAACTTCGCTCGTTTTCGGTTCGCGGTAGCCCCTTTGCTCTTTCGTTTCTAGTGTGATAGAGTATCTGGACACCACGGAGATGTGCCAAAGCCGAGTTTAGCCGAAGTGGCAAGTGCAATAGGCCTGACTTTAGATATAAAGATTATTACGGATTAGTCTGCTGCCGATTTTGGTTTAAGCAAACTAGCTAGTGCATCTCATATAAATGCAACTGTCGATAGATAAATGATACTCAATTTAGTTCAGAACTAAACGAACTCACCGGTTGACACCTAAGTAACGTGTGATATTGGAACTCTACCCGTCTGCATTACGTATGCTCAGACAGCGACATTGAGGAATAGTGTCGGGCGCCCCGCGCCGCCCCATCCGTCAACCCTCGCAACGTGCACCTCATAAACTAACTCGAAAAATGTAACGCGACTTCGCTAATGCGATATGTCAACTTGTTTTGTAAGCCAGAGTGCCCGCGGTGTGAGAAGTCAAATGTGAAACCTTTCATTAACTTCTCGAGACGTGTGTGCGCTATTCCATTTCTACTTCTATCACACATACCTACTCAAAAAATGGATAGACATAAATATAGCGTTTTTTTTAAATATGATAATCTAAATTAGTTTCCCTGAATTAAACCCTGCTGTTTTAACATAAGTAAGCCTCCACTCCTTCACATGTGTTTTTAAGTTCATAAACATAACTATCCCTTTCCAAACTATCGGATATTCAAGACATTCTACATTATTGGCTCGAGGAGTTACATTTTACCTTTAGTGTGGCCTAGGAATAATTTAACGAAGTTTTCACATTTTACAAGAATTTGCAAGCTGCACAAAACGTCAAATTAATAATAGTTACGAAACTAAGAATTCATTTTATTTACCTTAATTAAAATTGAATAAGGTTTCATAGGGGTAACCACTTATTTAACCTCTAATGTCCCATCAGTTCGAGAATTCGAGACTCACAGGCGGTTACCTACTCGTATTTGAATATAACCTTGGCCTCAACCGAGAAGTAAGTTAGAAGGTCGAGGTTGTGTAAGTACAGCCTCAGCCTGCTACTTGCTGCTTGCACCGATTGAGCATGCAGCGAGGAGTACGTGCAACGTCCATGTAAAACATATGCAATTGTCGCCACACGCTCTGCCTCGAGCGGGCACTGACGACGTAAAACTGAATTCTCGAAAGCTGGTGGCAATAATCATCCTTGCCACGCTCTGTGCTTTTTTTTAATCTCATTTATTTTATAAGCCATACATCTTATGATAAGGTCGGCAACGCTCTGTGCTTTTATTCTATTATAATTCTATTCTAATACTCACCGGCTTTTCCTTCTCACCGCAAGCCAGAGCTACCAGCGCGCATAGCACTGGCAGCGAACTGGACATGGCTCCCGACGCCAGAGTGCCAGTGCTCATCCTCGCCACGCGCTGCGCTTATATTTTCACAATTATGCTACGTAATGGCAGCCGGATTCAAAGTAGAGCGTTGGAGCAAAATTAATGTAACACCAGTAGATCCTCCTGAGACAAACTGGGCAAGATATTCTGGGAAGTGATCAGTCCTCCGAGTATGTCGTGCACTTCGGTAATCGTATTTGATGATATCCCTAAAAATGTTGATTGTGAAATTGAAATAACTACAAAATCATAGTACATCCTCAATTATATTAGGCAGATTATCACACGAATCGAATTAGCCCAAGCCCCATGCATGTAGCCAGTACAGTACAGTCGAGTTCGAAAATATGTGCAAGGGCAAAGTGACCAAAAATATGTGAACACGACTTTATTTTTAAGGGCATAAGATTGCTGAGATATTTTTGAACCTTCGGGAACATAAATATATTTATGAACGTGAAAGCGGCCTAAAATGAATTTAATGTTGTTTTTAATGACAAGTTTATTAAAGTTACACCATCGTTTTGTTTCAGAATACACCAATCGAATCACACAACAAGAAGCTGTAGTTACAGACAGACGGCAATTAACACATTACATTGGCGAAGCGGTAGTCTTGTCACTACAAGGTGTAATCAACGGCGGGAACTTTCTGAATGAATAAGCAGGTGCCGATGCGGACAACTACTTGTTAAAGAACGTCTACTTGATAGGTTGTTTGAAATTGTGACCGTTTGAAGCTATGATTTTTTGGGTGTAAGTGTCATGGTTTACATTCCTAGATTCCTGGAAAAATATTTAGTTCAGAAATATCTGTTTATGACCGACTAAGATTACTTACAGAGACAATTCTAACTAATCTAAACTCAAATAGATTGAAGTGTTATTTTACAGAGTTCCATGAGAGACAAAACTCAATTTTTTCCCATAGGTATATATTTACCACGCACAGCACCATGGAAGTGATTCAATAGATTTTAGATGATAAAAAAAAAATCTGTCAGTTGTCTGATGCTGTCAATCTTTTGTGAAAAATTACTCAAAAGAAAAAATAAATGTTCGCCATCTTGGATTTGAAATGGATGTCATTTTCGAAATCGGCACCCCGAGGAACCACAAAGATGATACCCATATCGATTTTTAAGAAAAATAATGTCCCCCGTCTTGGATTTGAAAATGTACCACAAAGGAACCACAAAGATGTATGTATAGATTTTCCTACATGTGCGAAATTGCGAATAAGTTGAATAAAGGGTTGTAAACGTATGCGTTGACGTATTTGATGTTGAACATTATACCTAGTTATATGTAGATGACCCGAGACCCAAGAAAGAGAACGTGCTAAAAACACAATTTTTACGCCAATTTGACCGACCGGTTTAGCCTAGTGGGTAGTGCACCTGCCTGTGAAGCTGACGGTCCTGGGTTCGAATCCCGGTCACGGCAAATATTTGTGTGATGAGCATGAATATTTGTTTCTGAGTCTTGGATGTTTTCTATGTATTTAAGTATTTATATGTATTAAATGTATCGTCGTCTAGTACCCATAACACAAGTCTTCTTGAGCTTACTGTGGGGCTAGTTCGATTTGTGTAAGATTGTCCTCTAATATTTATTTATTTATTTATTTTTATTTTTAATTTCCAAAACGAATCTCGTAGACATGATGCGGCAGATTTAAATCGCTTCACGAGCAATTTTACTTTAGGTAGTCATTAACGTTTGCCGCTGAACAATGGGAAGACGCTTACGTGTTTTTAGCGGGCGACTCTTTTGTGTAGAGCACAATAATAATGTCATAATTTGGCGAGTTGGCGGCGCGGGCGCGGCCTAAGCCGCCCGGCGTATCAGTCTTAATTATTATTAATGACTCCAAGACAGCCTGTAAAATCACGCTCAGCTTATACTACACTATAATGATTAAATATGATGTCGATGTGAACGCTTCCAATTTACGTAAATGGCGGAAAAACATTATGGATTTGTTATTGTCCGAGCGCAATGTGTAATATATTATGTAACCACT
Organism: Epiblema foenella; assembly: GCA_963556455.1. Lineage (NCBI taxonomy): Eukaryota > Metazoa > Arthropoda > Insecta > Lepidoptera > Tortricidae > Epiblema > Epiblema foenella. The sequence continues at coordinate 17,789,002 of OY747102.1, forward strand.
GATTCGGGAAAACAAAAAAAAATACATTTATCTAAAACTTAATTGATCACTTTTTTAAAATGATCGGTTTGTCAAAAGAACTTATTTTCACAACTGCTTTTCAGATAAGAGACATTATTGTCCACGAATGAGGGATCAAAGTAGTAATTTTCTTCCCTCATTTGAGGGCAACAAAACAATGACTCTATTCTTCATAGAAAGTTTGAAAAGCAGTATGTGCCACTCGATGACATAATTATTCGTAAGATATTTCATGTTTTCAGGAGCAGGCCTCATAGGCGGTGTGAAAAGCAATATGTGCCACGGTCGCAATAGTAGATTGTGTCTCAAGGGAGCAAAATGATATATTTACGGCGAGGGCGGTATATTAAATTCTGAGTGAAGCAAAAGATTCTACAATAGAATCCTGAGCGTAGCGAGGGATTCTAAAGTAGAATCTTGAGCGTAGCGAGGGATTGAAGTGTTTACGCCCAAGACGGAAATAATTTTGCTGCCGTATGACACATACTGCTTTTCACACCGTCTATGAGGCCGGCTGCTAAAAACATGAAATATCTTACAAATGATTTTACTACAGAGAGTCACATAGGTACTGCTTTTCACACCCTCTATGAGAAAACAGTCATTGTTGTCCTCAAATGAGGAAGGAAAAGTACATCTTTGATCCCTCATTCGAAGGCAACAATAACTTTTTTCTGAATAGCACATACACTTGAATCCGTCGCTACGCTGAAGATTCTACTTTAAAATCCCTCGCTCAGGGTTCAATATACCGCCCTCGGTAATAGTGACGAAAATGGGGGTGGATTCTCGCCTCGCGCACCACCGCCGCCGCCAACATCGAACAGCCGAGCGAGCCGCGCGCGATCGCGCAGTGCTAGACGCGCGGTCGTCGCCGCTGGTTCTCAGGATTAAGGGCCACATACTGGTCCGAAAAATGTCTAGCGAAATTTGACCTTAAGGACGTGAGTGACCCGTTTATTATATTTCAATAAACTTATTGTTGTTATATGGCCTATGAATGTGCATTGTGCTCGGATTTTGGTAAACACGAAAAATCCATTAGAGTTGTTTGCGTTGCGTTGGCAGCGCAGGCGGCGCCAGTGACCGTGGCTAAGCGGATTTGTTTCGCCGTGTTGCCAGCAATAGCATCATGCCCTCGCCTGGACAGATCAGCACAGCACCTATAGAGTATTTACACGTTAGCCGATAACGGCCCAATCGCGATTTTTAGTCTCCAAATAAACGAAATACGATTTAGGCACCAACTGCTTATATTACAAGGTATACTTTATTTAATATATATAAAACAACACGACTCTGATGATATTCACAATTGGGTATTTGACACATGTTTAAGTTATTCCATAGTTTAATTAATATCCTACGCAATTATTATAAGCACAATTACTATAAAAAAAAAAACAACAATACTACACTTATTGTATATATGAAAAGAATTCCGTGGCATCTGGTGAAAAATGACAAAATTTGACAATAGGTGGTCAGTGTAAACTAGCTAACGACGATCGTACAGTCAGCGTCATATACTTACACCTGCATAAATAAGTATATATATTAAATTAAATGATCATGTTTCGTCTGACCTCAGAATGAAATAGTTATGACGTCTAATTCACACTCAAGATGTCACACGCAGTTTTTCAAACGGCATACAGTGAAGTCGCATTACTATGAAACATTTTAATTTGTATGAAGATATAATTAATTTGAAGGTAGTAGAGGAGTGGATGCAGCGTGGGAGAGAAGAGCCATGGGCGACGTCATTAAGGTTCGGGTGCGGGTAGCGCAATCAAAGCCCGCGGAACCTCCGCCCCTAACGACGAGTGCTCTCGATAAAAATTAAAAACACGTGCAAGCCCAGTCTGAGGAAAGTTTTAATGAGTACACGGCTCTCGCCACCAACAGGATAGACGCCCCTTGCCCGCGCCATGTCTGTTTGGCAAGAGCTTCGAATTTGCATTTTCTGTTACGTTTTGCATGTTTTTGTAGCTCGATTTGTGGTAGTAGTTTCCTGAAGCAATTAGCTGAGACTGTATGTATGTATGTATGGAAGTAGTGTCAAAATTATTAATTTGAAGTCAAATATGAGCAGGTTGCAGGTACAACATGGTAATCAACACAGCCCAGGTGGAATAGTAAAGAGGCGGGTAGGAATTTTGGAAAACGTCTTATATTCCGAAATGATTGTGTCTTCCTATTCCAATACTAATTCGAGATATTATTCAAAATTATTTGTCACTCTACCTACATAGTTTAACTTGACTGTACCTACATATTCCACTCACATGTATTGTTTTCCACATTTTAAGCAATAACATTGCATGAATAATTCACTATTCACAATCGCGTATCTAGTTAACCGATCAAAAAATAACCGTGCAAAAATAATTCCCGTAGGATAAACTATTAAAATTAATCCCTGGATCCGTCCGCGCGGATGAAATCCATTGGCAAGATGCTTTTCCATTTTATTCATATTAGTGCTTTTTCGCGCAACATAAAAAATCCATTAGATGTGTGCATCGGCAGACGAGAACGAGCGACGAAGCAGCGTGCCCGCGCGGCAGTTGACCGTGCGTAAGCGGCTTTATTGCTTTCCTATCAATATGAGCGCCACACGGCATAGGCACGGCCGGCGATACTCCTGATTTCACAGAATGCACTTCAAATTCGATTAATTCCAGTCCCGCTGCCTGTAGTGCCAGTATTTATGATTTCGTTGAAAACAAAGTAACTAAGTATCAATCGTACAGTTATTTTATGTTAGATTGTAGCTACGTTATTATTGTTATTTCTTATGTCGATCGATTCTAATCGATTATTTTTATTTCGTAAACCATATCGATTATCGAAATAACTATATGCGATTTTGATTGGCCGCATCACTGGTGGTGTCTGTCATAAGCACAGTCACAAGTGTCAAACACAGAGCTGTTAAGTCGGATGCACGCAATGGACTACGTAGAAAGAGAATTATACCCAACGTACAGGACGCAGTTATGCGTTAAAGGGAGAAAGACATATTTTCATGTTCATTGTACCCTCATCGCCCATTGTGTCCGGCATTTTAGTGTCGTATGACGTCACACTTGATAACACAATTTTAAAAGCAATTATAAAATTTATTTTACATCATCATGAGTTTATATCAACTCAAATCGACTTCCTATAACAAAATTTACAATTTTATTGTTTATTTTTATACACAAAAATACCCTATTAAGTATCACATGCCAATGTTATTTGTTATCTCAACTGTTCGAATCGGATAGGTGGGACTCCATCATTTTACCGAAAATCGTTTCTTCGATTATCATTTCCTATAACACTGTTTGCAGAATTTAATTTTCCCCTGACTAGCTCGGAAAGCCGTCTTTTGTCCTTTAAAACCAGTGAGCAAAAACGCATTTTATCCACTTGTGGGGAAAGTAATTTGACCTTGGAGCGTGTTCAAGTAGCTTTTGACCGATAACAAAACGTAAAACGCTCTTCCTTCGATATTAATTATCATAAAACATGGTTTGAGAATTTAATTAAAAAATACCAAATTTAGCTTTATTTAATGATTTTAAGACATAAACCTTAAAATTCCATAAGAAGCATTTTTTTATAATGGTGTTGAGTATAATTCTGAACGCACAAGTTTAGTCGATGCGATTTCAAAACGCATCGATCGTCAGAAATGTCAATACTCAATACTCAACACAACATTGTCAACAATTTTTTTAAATTCTCACCGACTCCGACCGACTCGCGTAAAAATAATCAATTTCCAGCGTTTTCTGTTACTAGCGATGAAGACGATCTAACGCCTGTGGAACTACTGGAAGCTGTCAAAAATTAGTTAATTACAATTTGAAATAATGTTGTACTATTATGATTATGATTGTAATTTACCTGATAATTATTATAATGTGTACAAATAAAGACTTGTTTTTTTTTGCATGTTGCACTTTCTTCGCTAGTGAGGTGAAAAGTTTTGTGTTACACACGGGTTCAAAGTTGTATTTTACTTCTCGTGTGTTGAAACACTCGCTACGCTCAGGATTCTATTTTGAACCACCCGCTTCGCTCGTGGTTCAACTATAGAATCCTTTCGCTTGCTCGTGTTTCAATTCCACACTCGCGGGTAAAATACAACTTTGCACCCTTGTATAACAAATAACTATTACCACTTAGGAATCATCATCGAACTTCGTTAGATCACTCATACATTTGCTCGAATGACCTTTTACACAACAATCAACTCATCGATTTTTATTTCATTATTTCAATTGTCCATCGACATAGTCCTTCATCGAATTGCCTTTGCTATAATTTTGGTTTAACGAAGGTTTTAATTCCCAAAATTCTTATTACCTAATTAGAGAAATGGTTCATCAGTGTTAAAACTACATCACGGTCTGTAATCTTAAGTTGGTGCTACCCGCCCTAAGCCAGGAGCGAAGTGAAGTGGAGCTCTCGTCTTAGTCTTCTGATGTTAGCTTTTTTGTCTTGAAAAAATCATGCTTACTTGCTTGCATGATGCGTGCGTGCTTGTTTGCTTGTTTTCATGAATGTATGCGTGCTTGTTTGCTTGCTTGCATGCATGGGTGCGTCCTTGCTTGCCGTCGACACGCAGGCGGTAAGGTTAGGTTTAAAATGCATAGCCAGGATGGATTCGGGAGGAAACAGTATTTAGTATGGCGTTTAAATATTCTATTAAATAATATTATTGCACTTCATAATATGGAAAACAATACGTATGGCATTCGTATCATTATGCCGTGTAATGTTCGGGAATACAAGAGTATGTCAAACTACTTTTGTAGTAAATAAAACATTCGGGCAAATGAAAATCAGGCAAATGAAATTCAAGCAAATGAAATTACTTATTGAATATGAATTTCGGGCAAACAATAGACAACCTTTTGAAAATGAATGCTTGAGAAAAATGAGAGATCACCATCATGTATGATAACACTCGTAGACATGATACAATAATGTCAATAACATACTGCGCCAGGTATGGCAATCCGGTACATCGGTTACTAGTGTGGGTGACACGACATTACGTCATCAGCCAGCATCAGCCTATCGATCGTATGCAGACGTAAGTGCGAGTATGTCGTCTACAGTGACGTATTGTGCTGTCACGATCGGGATTATCAGACCTTGTTGTCTTTGAACATGCTCGTAGAGTACAAACCTAAGTGATAAAATGAGTGAAATAAGTATAATATATTTAGAAGATCTCATTACCCATTTAATAAAATCTCAACGGTTCTGAAATATAGGTAATCTTTTTAAGCCACATTTTCAGCCCATTGTTCTTAACGGATGAAGTCTTATTCAACGAAGAACCCCAATTTGTCAGAAAGAGAAAAAGCTTTTCATTTTAGTAAAGCCATTAAAGCAGATGCTATTTTAAATCGCAATAACGCTCCTTCGCATTGTGCAGTCGGATAAAAGTAGGAATAAATCGTGAGAATCTTCGTAAAACAATAGTTTGAAATGGTGTACGAGAGAAAAAGCCGGATGCAAATGCCATTCATATTAATTAGCAGAGCGAGACGGGCTTTTACGAAATTAGACCCGTGATTTCAGTGGAGATTTATTATGGTGTTTGAAATGGTTTCCGGGGCAAAGGTAGCCATTTAGAGACAGGCAAATTGGTGTTGTCAGACTGGCTTTTCAATTGAATTGACTGGGGCGCTTGTTTGTTGATGGCGGTGACTCACGGAGGTGTAGCGGATAATTTATGGTTCACGTAGGCGGTATAGAAAAGTTACACTTTATGTTACACTAATTGATCACATGGGTTGTAGTACAGTCAGCATCAAAAGTAAGAAGATGTCAAGTCTTTATTGATTCCCTTACAATATGTGTAGATACTGACCGTACATTAAAATGATTTGCTTTATTACAAGGGTCATACGAATATGGAGATCGAATTTTTCAAGGACTGTTTAAGGGGTCGGCAACGATATAATGCGAATCCCCCGGAGTTGCCGGCGTTACGGTAATCTTTGACCGTCAATCTTATTCTTTTAACGGTGTAGCTACTAAAATAGGTACAGTCACGAGCTTTAATTTGTGACCCATTTCACACAATTTTTGTTTGCATTTCTATACAATTAGACACGTGTGTCGACCTAAGGGGGGTTCCAAATTAAAACTCGTGACTGTACCTACCTTATATATTTTTTTACTTTTTAATACGAACGTTGGTAAATCATTATTAATTAAGAATGTGTTCAAATAGGCCGGGCCATTCTACTTTTTCATGACCATAATCATGTCTCCCTACGATTCATTTATAGAAAAATATAAATTACACTGTAGCAACTATAGCGGTTACTACACGTTGCGTTGTTTTGCGTAGCAGGGCGTTAGCAGAGAAGCGATGAATAAGTATGCAGAATCAACTTGATACTTATAATGTAGAAATTAAATATTTTTACAAGCGTTATCGTAAGCGGCAGCTATATAAAACAAGTACGCGGGTGCATGCGCGAGCAGCGGAATAGCGAGTGAGTGAGTCGGCCGTATGCGCCGGCGCGGGCTGCGCGCGCAGGGCGAGCGCGCCGCGCCATTGTCTTAGAACCGGTGGTGTGATGTCGCTGCGTGGTACAATCTTCATAAGCGGAGCGGAGCGGGTAGCGGATCTGCCGCTACAAGTACTCCCCTACCGAGACCGTGACTACGGGCGATAGTAATCTGGGAATCTGACCGTTCGCCCACTTCTTGTTCTCTTCCCGGTCTCTTGCCTGCTCGCTGTGGCTGTGGCGTCCATCGGGGTAGGTGAGAGTGCTGGTTGCTCGTCTTTTGCCATATAAGCCGGTTTGAGGCGGTCTATGGTGACGGTAACTTCTTTACCCTGGATGCATATGTCGAAGGTTTTTGATCCTCTTCTGACGACCATGTATGGGCCAAGGTACGTTGCCTGGAGAGGTCTTCGTGCTGGACCTTGATGTAGAAAGACATGTGTGGCCGTGTTGAGGTCTTTGGGTACGTAGAAAGGTCGAGTACCGTGGCGGGACGTTGGTTGTGGGACCAGTTTGCTCATATGCGCACGTAGCCGACTGGCATAGTCTTCGTAGTCGACCACCTGGTCTGATGCTGCTGACAGGAACTGGCCAGGTAAGCGAAGTGGTTCGCCGTACACCAGTTCGGCGGCAGATGCTTGTATGTCCTCCTTCCAGGCGCTTCTGATCCCAAGTAGTACTAAGGGCAAAACCTCTGTCCATGATGGTGACGCATGGCAAGTGATGGCTGCCTTGAGCTGTCGGTGTAGCCGTTCCACCAGTCCATTAGCTGCTGGATGGTATGCGGTTGTCGTGTGATGCTCGGTACCCATTATTGCTGTCAAGGCCTGGAACAGATGCGATTCGAATTGTCGACCGCGATCTGTCGTGATGCGTTCTGGACACCCGAAACGAGCGACCCAACCAGCCAGAAAGGCGGCCGCGCAGGTCTCCGCTGTGATGTCCTTCAGTGGGTATGCCTCAGGCCATCGCGTGAAGCGGTCGATTGCTGTGAGGCAGTACCTGAAACCATTGGAGAGTGGTAAGGGACCTACAATGTCAATGTGGACATGTCGAAAACGGGCTCGTGGAGGCTTGAATTGTCCTATAGGTGCTGAAGTATGTTTCGTTACTTTACAACGCTGGCAGTGTAAACACTCCTTTGCCCATTGTCGACAGTCTTGCCTCACGCCAGGCCATACGAATCTTTGCGTGACCAGCCTGACCGTAGTCTTAACGCCAGGATGACTAAGGTTGTGAAGAGCATTGAATACCTGACGTCGGTGAGATGGCGTTATGTAAGGTCTTGGCTCTGGAGTAGATGTGTCGCAGTAGACTGGCATATCTGCATGAGGAGTTGTTACCTTTTTCAAGTCTAGTGAGGAACCGTTACTGAGCAGGTGATGCAACTCAGCATCTGTCTCCTGGTCGCGGGCCAAAGACTGGTAATCTAAGGGCATAAGGGAGAGTTCCTCTACTCGGGATAGTGTGTCAGCCACTGCATTGTCCGCGCCGGAGATAAACCTGATGTCGGTGGTAAATTGTGATATATAATCCAGGTACCTGTACTGACGTGGGGAACAGTTATCTCTGCGTGTACTGAATGCGTATGTGAGAGGTTTATGGTCCGTATATATAGAGAAAGTACGCGCTTCGACCATGTACCTAAAGTACCGAATTGCCTCGTATATTGCGAGAAGCTCTCTGTCATACGGGCTGTACTTTCTCTGAGCAGAATTGAGCTTTCGCGAAAAGAAAGCTAAGGGTTCCCATGTGTCACCTTTGCGTTGCTGTAGTACGGCACCAATTGCAACGTCGGATGCGTCAGTTTGAACCGCGAGCTCGGCCTTAGAATCTGGATGCGCTAAGAGTGCTGCCTGTGCAATTTTGTACTTACAGGTTTCGAAGGCCTTCTTCAGCTCTACGTTAAGCTCGATTGGCTGTGAACCTTTCGTTTGCGCGCCGCTGAGAAGAGCGTGGAGTGGGGCTTGTACTGCTGCTGCCCCAGGGATGAAACGGCGGTAAAAGTTCATCATGCCCAGGAACCTCCTTAACTCTTTAGTATTTTTGGGTACCGGAAATTCCTGGACGGCTTGCACCTTCTCCTCCAAAGGATGGATGCCTTCTGCGGATACAGAGTGTCCTAGGAAGGTAACCTTAGTTTGCCCAAAGACGCATTTCGAGGTATTAATCAGCATACCGTACTCCTGAAGTCGCTCGAACAGTTCGCGGAGGTGCTGATGGTGCTGAGTTTCTGACTCGGAGTAGACAATTATGTCGTCTATGTACCCAAAACAAAATTCGAGTCCCCTTAATACCTCGTCCAGAAAGCGCTGGAAGGTCTGGGCTGCATTCCTTAGACCGAATGTCATGTAGGGGAACTCGAATAACCCGAAAGGCGTGGTAATAGCGGTTTTGGGTATGTCGTCGACGAATACTGGGATCTGATTATACGCCTTGACCAGGTCTATGGTACTAAAGATTCTCTTACCTGCCAGCTGGTAAGCGAAGTCTTGTATGTGTGGCACTGGGTAACAATCAGGTACTGTCCGTGCGTTCAGTGCCCTATAGTCACCACACGGTCGCCAGCCGTCGTTCTTCTTGCGTGCCAAGTGTAGAGGAGAGGACCATGCACTCTCCGATCTTCGGGCAGTACCACTTTGGACCATGTCCTCAAACTCCTTTTTTGCAATGGTGAGTCTCGCTGGGTCTAGGCGACGTGGACGGCTGGAGACCGGTGGGCCTGGTGTAGTCCTGATGTGGTGCTCGGTGTTGTGCTTCGGAGTGCCCGGCTTACCAGCTGGACGGGTAATGTCTGGGTACTCACGGAGAAGTTGGCGGAATGCTGAGTCGTCAGCAACCATTGTGCGAACTGATGATATCGCCTCGTTGTTGCCGCTGATTGTGGCCGGGGTGCTGAGTGATGTGATGCCGTCGACCAGGCGTTGATTTCGGCAATCGACAAGAAGATTGTAAAAACCTAAAAAATCGACACCGATAATGGGTTTTGAAACGTCAGCCACAGTGAAACGCCACTCGAATGCCCTCCGAAGACCAAGATCGATGTGGAGGTTGAGGGACCCATATGTTGCGATTGCTGTGCCGTTGGCGGCGAACAAAAGGTATTTCGTTTTCGAACGTGGCTCCCGAACGGCTGACCTTGGAAAGACACACAGGTCTGAACCCGTGTCGATAAGGTATTGTACCTTCGTGGTGCGGTCAGTAACGAACAGGCGGCCAGTTGCTGTAGGGCAGTCGCTTGCCGCTATTAGTGACTGCCCTGAGAGTTTACCGAATGATAACTGCATGGCTGCTTGCATGTCCTCGCCTTGTTGCCGAACGTAAAATGATACCAGCAATGTGGGTGTCCTTCGGGGCGTTGCCGGGAACGGGATCTGTCTCTTGACCTTGAATGAGAGCGTGAGCGTTTACGGTGGTGGAACGAACCAGACCTGTGACCTTGTACCTTCAGCAGACTCTCTACTTGCCGCGTCAGTTCCGCTACTCGATTTTCCAAAGCGGTAGCTGGCATTCCTGCCGAGGTGCTAGCGACGTGGTAGGATGGCTGCGCTACGTCGATGACCTTGTCTGCCAGCCCTGCCAGGGTGTCGAGGTCCAAGGTAGGCTGAAATGCAACAACAGTCTGTACATTAGGTGGTAATCTACTGGTCCAGATTGTGCGAATAAATTGCTCTGGCATATGCGGCCCAGCTAAGTCCTGAAGATGCCTAAGGAATTCGGTAGGCTTCCTGTCGCCTATCTCCTCGTGCTGCAGAAGCTGCAAGGTTTTCTTCTCACGGGAGATAGAAATACGCTGAATGAGCTCGCGTTTTAATTTAGTGTACTTGCCGGTAGCTGGGGGATCCCGCAGGATATCCTTGACCTTGACTGCGTACTCCGGGTCGAGTTGTCCGCACACAAAATGGTATTTGGTGTCGTCCTGTGTGATGCCAGATAATATGAATTGGCTTTCTAGCTGCGAAAACCAAACCTCAGGTTCATCCGGCCAAAACGGCGGCACTCGAACACCCACTCGGAACACATCACTTGGACCACCACCCAATTGCACATTACCTGGACCGGCTCCGTTACCAACCGGCGCTTCTTCACTTGCATTACCACCTGTATTCGTCATACTATTTGTTCCGTTCTCCATACGGGAGCTCCTCCTTGCCCGCAATGGTTGTGTCCTCTTCTCAGTCTCGGGTCACCAGTATGTAGCAACTATAGCGGTTACTACACGTTGCGTTGTTTTGCGTAGCAGGGCGTTAGCAGAGAAGCGATGAATAAGTATGCAGAATCAACTTGATACTTATAATGTAGAAATTAAATATTTTTACAAGCGTTATCGTAAGCGGCAGCTATATAAAACAAGTACGCGGGTGCATGCGCGAGCAGCGGAATAGCGAGTGAGTGAGTCGGCCGTATGCGCCGGCGCGGGCTGCGCGCGCAGGGCGAGCGCGCCGCGCCATTGTCTTAGAACCGGTGGTGTGATGTCGCTGCGTGGTACAATCTTCATAAGCGGAGCGGAGCGGGTAGCGGATCTGCCGCTACAACACAGTAAAAGGTATCTAGTAACTATTTATGCCATCCGAACTAATTGTTTATTAACGTGAATATATCGTTAATGCCGATATTTATATGTATTTTGAAATAAAAATGGTAACACAGTTGTCTTTTTTGGTAACGCCGATGTTTTCCATATAGAAAAAATATGTCCTCAGCACGTGGTCCCCAGACGGTTTACAAATTTACTTAAATATTTTCATAGAAATAGACAACACCAAAAATTTTTAATGTTTTATTGATAAAACAAGTAAAATATGCCACCCAACTATTATTTATTACTCTCGAATTTAAATATTTTTTTCCATTCTTTAGATCTGTCTCTTTTGGTTAGCAAAAATAACACTCCTTCATGTTACCAACACTAAATTACAGAAAACGGTCTTTATCACCAACACATAAGGTTTCGTTCCGATTGCGATAATGTCCTTGACTTACGACAAGCGTTTGCTGCCGCGGCGGGGAAACGTGTCGAGACCAGAGCCGCGCAAGCGCTCGAGCTGAGTGCGTGTGTTTATTATGCGTCATCGAAGTTACCGCCAAAATAAGGTAAAATAATTACTTTTTTGACACACTTCTTTGAAAATGTTATCCTTTTTTGTAACACCTAACTAACTATAAAGCAGTGACACTATTTTTTGCATCCGACTGATTAGTTAAAAGTGTGGTTAGGTAAATTTAACAACTGCGTTACTCCTCCACTGCGTGACCGCCAGGTCGTAACGCAGTTGTATTTAAAGTAACGCAGTTGTTTGACTAGCAACGCAGTTGTGTAAGTACTTGTTTTTACCAAGAATTTCGGTTTAAATTAAATTAAAAAACACATATTTTATTGACAGGCGAGTAACAGAGCAATATGGCATTAACACCTGCCGAAAAACAACGGCGATATCGAGCTAAACTTAAAGAAAATCCGGCTCGCGAAGCTGAGGCGAAGAGAAAACATCGTGAGAGATATCATGCTCCGAACAAGTCAGTACGAGAAATGTCGGAAAGAGAACACAGAGCTATTAAAAAGCGATGGTGAATTGCTAATAAGAAAAGATGTGAACGTAATAAAGCTCTGAAAAATGTAACTTTGGACATACCTGAAATACCACAGCCACCTCCAGAGACAGCAAAACAAAGAGGAAGGAAACAAATAAGAAGGGCTAGATCCACGATCTACAGACGTAACATCAAACTGCAAGAAGAGTTGGGTGAGACGAAAAAGAAAATAAGAAAATATATGAAAAGATTGCAGAGAGAAAAAGAAAAAGACAAAGAGCCAAGGCGGCGGCCGCAGCACTGTTAGTTACAATCCATGACACAACTGATAAGTATGTGTGATGTATCTCAAATCGGAAAACGATGTGAAACCCTTGGTCAAATCATTCTGTACTGTTTCCAGTAGTAACTTACACAATCCAGCTGCTATTTGGGCACATCTTCATCCAATACTCTCGCATATAACTGACGACCTACACATAACAAAACTACACATTTTTTCTGATGGACCAGCAACGCAATATCGCCAAAAACAAAACTTCTACCTGTTCTGCTCTACACTTTTCTCCAAATATAACATCTCCAGAACCACCTGGAACTTTTTTGAGGCTGGACATGGAAAGGGAGCAGCAGATGGAGTCGGAGGCTTCCTTAAACGAGCCGCTGATAGGAAAGTGGCTACTGGAACAGACATCTCTGACGCTGATACCTTTTTCTATGAGTTGAGGAACTCTAGTAAAATTGAAATGCACTTCATAACAGAGGACGAGATCTTAAACGTCGCTAATTCTCTTCCCGGCAATATAAAGCCTCTGAAAGGAACTATGCAGGTTCACCAAATTTTTACCGACTATTCGGGAAGTTTGCAGTATCGTGATCTCAGTTGCTTTTTCCAGAGAGGGTTCTGTTCATGCGGAAAGCCTGAAACTTATCAACCAATCCAGGTTGTAGTAGACTTGGTCAGTGATGATGAAATTTTTAAAGATTTAACTAACGTAGTACGGCACCCTGGAGAGCAGTGGCGGATTTACCAATAGGCTGAGTAGGCTGGAGCCTAGGGCGGCAGATTTTAGGGGGCGGCAAATTTTCCCCGATTTTTTTTTTGTCGTACAAAAAACATCTAAATGTTACTATGTCCGCTCACACAATTCAATCAACGTGTAATATCTTTCACCACTTAAATATGTTTTATACCGTAAATTGAGGTTCCTTTGCTCCCCATTGGATAACTATGCCCCAACTGTTTATTTGGTTTTATAGCGTTATAACCAAAAGTAATATATTCCCATTTGATAGAAAATATGTTTAAAATGTACTTTGTCTGTTCTTAACTCTGTAAAACAGCAATTGTAGTACATACGCAAAATTTGTATGTAGCAGAATATTTGACAACGGGGTAAAATGGCTAGTTTTGAAACATTTTTCATTCTGGAGCACAGTTACCCAAACATTGGCTTACGCTTGTAGGTTGTAGGTAGGCTTCAAAGTGTTTAAATTGACTAAAACATTATTTTGATGCCTAGTAAGTGTTATAACAGGATCCATATGGTCATTCTACTACCAAGTTTTTAATACGAGTACCTATGCCTATAAAAATCTACATACCGCATTATGATAAATTTTTAAATAATTCAGTACTTAATTTAAATTTTTGAAGGCCTGTTTAGAGCAAAGAAGCCTCATTTTACGATCTTCATAGTGTGTCTGTAATTTTAGACATACATTACCACACCTTAAAAGTAGTATGTAAGAGTAATTGTAGGTGAACTAAAAAGAAAAAACCGGCCAAGTGTGTGTCGGACCACGCACAATGAAGGGTTCCGTACCAACACCTACTAGTCCACATTTAAAACCACTATCCAATACATTGAACCTAAAAAAAATCGTATCTTCATAGGGAACTCACGGCATTTACGACCTTTAGTTTGGGCAAGTCAGTTTTTAAGTGAAAACTCAAAAACCGTAAAACCTATTTTGTTCAAACCAAAAGTCTTTGAAAGTATTTATTAATGCACACCACCTCAATTTTTTTCGGTATTTTAAACTTCATAGTTTGGAAATTCTTTATTTTGAATCTTTTTTTCTTTTTAGTTCTTTTATCCACTGCAGTCATGTTTTTTAAATTTTAATTATTATTTTATTTCGCAATTTTTGATTTTCATTTTAAAGTATCGTTGCCGTAAAATCATGTTTTAAATTTTTGGTCAGAACACAAAATATAGATAAATAGTCCGCCATATTGTTTTATTGCGACGTCACATCCTATGTAACAAAGAATCTCACATACATACAGACATGAACCCTGCAAACATTACACTCCTTTTTTTGGGCCGTCGTGTAAAAATGATGTGAAATTACGAAAAAATATTTTTAATTTTGGAAGATACGACCTTTTTAGATTCAATGTATTGGATAGTGGTTATAAATGTAGACTAGTAGGCGTTGGTACGGAACCCTTCATTGTGAAAAAAAGAAAGAAAAATGGTTTATTCTATAAAAGACACAAAACAAGACTTTATACAGACATATGTCCTACAACTATGCACAACTGCGCGTGTGATTCGACACGCACTTGGCCGGTTTTTTTTATTCAATGTATTAGCAAGTGGTTTTAAATGTGGACTAGTAGGTGTCGGTACGGAACCCTTAATTGTCCGTGATCCGAAACGCATTTGACCAGTTTATTTTTTATTATTTCAGTATCTCAATTTTATTTTTGAATTTTATTTTTCTTCTGCCCGAAACCGGGCGAAAAAAACCGTATTTTTCACATTTTACCGGTTTTCGAAAAAGAGTTTTAGTCGAGCAGAAAAGTACATCTTCTGAATAACCCATCAGTGATCGGCATGGCACCTCCAATATTTTTTTAAATATATCGCAGTCATTTCTAGGCCTTTTTTTCGGTATCGGAAATAAGTCATTTTTGAAGTATGTTTTTTTTCTGACTGAAATCGGGCGACAGATGACCGCATTGCTCACTTATTACTGATTTTTCAAAAATGTTTTCGAGATTTCAATTTTTTTTTTCTGTTTTGAAGCCTTCGTCGAGACGAGTTTTTGACATCCCATTCAGCCACTTACTGCCAAAACCCACAACACCAGGGCGATGTTCCGCTTTCACTGAAAATGGGACCTGAGGGCCTACTCCGAACTTCGAAATCTGAACTTCTTATCCTGCCGTCCCTTTCACTCATATTGTGAAAGGGACGGCACGTTACGAAGTTCGGATTTCGAAGTTCGGAGTAGGCCCTTTGATACCAAAGCGGCAAAAACTAGGGTATCGAATTGCAGTAGAGGTCAATAGGGGCGGCAAAATTTGAATAGCCTAGTGGCGGCAAAAGTGTAAATCCGCCACTGCTGGAGAGCAAATTTATGAGACTGTCTATATTTCTTCAGGATCTGATACTGAAACTCCTTCATCACTGAAAAGCAATATTAAAAAAGAGCCCCTTCCTAGTACATCATTAGCGAGCGAGCTGATCGATAAAGAAAATGTACATCCCACGAAACTAATACCAGGAGTCTACGTACTGGTAAAAGTGTGCAGCCAAAAAAATAAGTCATACACTTACCTGAGTGAGGCGCTAAGCGCTTTAGACGAGGATGATGGTGAAATTAAGATTATATTTTATAAAACAATAGACAAAACTGGACAAAGATTCAAATCAGTAGAGAGAGACGTTTCATATACATCGTATGACGATATCCTGCAAATTCTCCCGAGCCCAAAAAAGATTTTTAGAGGCAAACGTGTCTTCTACGAATTTGATAAATCATTGCCAGTGTTTGAAAAATAGTTTTTTAAGTAACGATGTTAATTTTAAAGTGTAGTTGATCGATCTCATGTGATCTCTTAATTGTTATTTGATATTTATGCTAAATAATTAATAGGGAAGATATTTTTGTTTGCTGTTCACGTAAAGCCTGATGTGCCTTTTTTTATAGATACGTTTATTAGCATGTTACTGTTAAATGTTAATTTTGCTTAATTAAAACAAGTAGTCTACGCGTAAATTACCATGGCGTTACTTTTTCAACCACTGCGTTACTCTTCATGTCTCTCTGTCAACGCTGCCTTAAAAGACGTTATATTATTTGTCGATGGATATTTTATTAATGTTTTACTATTTAATTGATAGCCGAAGTGTCGCCTATCACTAAGATAAATATTAGTTAATCTGAATTCGTGTAAAGCTCATATTTAAACAAAATTGTGATTTGATTACTTGAAAAAGCAACGCAGTGGTTTTATTTACTTCATAAAGTTGATTCTTGTCTAACTCAAAAGATTGTAAAGGCCGTTGTGTGATTCCTAGATGTCCTAATTTTAATTGTGTTGATTATTGAGAAAAAAACTGCAAAGAATTTGTTACAAAAAATAAATATGTAACGTAACGCAGTTGTTTAATTTTTGAACCGCTTCTAACAGAATACCCTAATTTCTTAAAAGCTACGCCACATAGATCGCTGTTTATTAAGATTATGCAATTTATAGATGTATATGATTAAAATAACACGCGCTTAATAAAAATATGAAAGATATTTTTTTAACTTTTTGATCGAAAAATCGAGACCTAAATGTACATGAAAAAGTAGAATGGCCCGCCTACATTCATCCTACAACGTGTGAAAAAATTATGTAAAAAAATAAAAATTAATAAAAAATATATATATGTATTTTTAAGTAAGGTGAAATTAAGTAGGTAAAATAATGTTACTAACATATTTAGATGGCTGAGTAAAAAGATAAAGAGTGTTTCTTTCGCCAACAAACTGTGATGTGGTTTGGCGAAGTTATAGTGTAAACGAATGTAAACTTTTTTTACGACAACGCGACCTTAACTGTTACATATGTAACTTATCTCGCAAGTGACTTAACAGATATTTAGTAACACGATACAATGTAGACAGGCGTGAACTTATAATTAACCAAGATTAACCAATGATTAACCAAGTAGAAGAGAAACTCAATTTATCAAGGTGAAGGTCCATACTAGAGTAGATAACTACTTAATTACCTATAGGTATGAAGTTACTCATGCGTGTAGCCTTCGTTCAGAGTCAAACTGACGGTGTTCTGCCGTAGTGAGCAGAGGTCCTTCCAGGGTAGCCAACCGTCCCGTTTCCAGCTCGCTAGGGGATGCGTCCCACAAAGGATGCGCGCGGGACGCTGATTGTCCCATTTCCAGGTCTCGTCAGAATTGTAAGAACTGGAGTAAATATTTTATTTTATTGGAGTAGAGAAATGAAAATAGATAATATCCCACTCCCGGAGGACTGTACTCGTATCAGGATATTTTATCTCGGAAATCATCCACTCAGAAGGTATATGTCGCGGGCAGAAATAATGTACCATAATTATATCACAATTTCGTAAACGTTAATAAAAGTTGACACCTGTTGTGTGTGAATCCCGCATTGTTTAGCTAGGTCCTGAAATTCTACTACAAATGTACCGCACATCTGAGCACATAAGTTGACAACCCTGGGTCCTACCGCGAACTGAAAACGAAATACCTATTTGCCTCTGTGTCGCACTTGTATATTCGACCGACAAAGAGGAAGATACTTCGTTTTTCGTTCGCGGTAGGCCCTCGAGGCCGGCCCTAGGGTACAGCGAATCGAGCTGCCGCTTAAGGCGCCATGTGCCTATAGGCGCGAGAAAAAAACTAAGGGAAATAATGGAATGATAAAAATTTAAATGCGCCTATTGAGTGGCGCGGCATGACCGCTCTACCCTGATCAGGGGCTAGTGCCTAGTCACATAGTGCCAGTCACATAGTCACTGTCATGTTTCCTTCGTAGTGAAGACACCTGTGAATGTAAACTTAGGTATATATAAGTACCATAAGAATGGTTTAAATCATAATTACACGAAGGTACCTAAGTCATAACTGTTTAGCTTTTTCACACAGTTCGTGCTTAGACTCCTTAGCGAATAGGTTTCGTACGAGTTCGCATTCTTGTAAGGACATTACGCCACGCCACAGATGAAATACAAGTTCAGGTAGCTATACTAAGTATTATACTGCACTTGGGTTATGTGAGCGGGACTGTAGCCCGCTCACAAAACACGTGTGCAGTAAACGCAATGACACAACTGTAATAAGGCTTTTTAAATTTCATTCTCACTCTGGAAGTGGGTCATCGTTCATCTAAGCAGCGTAGGTAGCTCTAGAGCAGAAAAGTATTAAATATGATAAGCATTATTTTCTGGAAGCAGTTCTGAAAACGTTATATTGAGCTTGTGGTAAGTACCTACAAAATCGTATGTCTCCCCCTGACCAGGAAGTGGGATTTTCCGCACGCGTGGCGTGCAATACCTAATTTCCACTCTATGACCAGGTGTGACATTTATGTTTTTATCACTGTTAACGAGTCAACAATTCCCGCCATTCGATTGTAAAATGGATTCGATAGGATTTGACTAATTCAAAAGATGTTTTTACATACTTTTAAATTTCCTCGTATTCGAAAAGCAAAGTTTTTAATTACCTACTCATTTCAGCCTCGAAGTATTGGCGTTCTCACTTCGTCTGATTCTCAAATATCTTGTGTGGAATAGGTAGCTTTCAAACCTTGGTTAACAATCTACTATTAAGTAGGTATAAGTCACGAATAAGAAACAAAATCATCTGAAAATTAATTTAGCTTTATTTCTGCAGGTATGTTGTTATAACTGTTTACTTTTTTCGCAACTAATAGATAATTCAATGTCTGTCATATTTCTAACATTTACGTTGATATTATTCACAGTGTTTAGTACTCGGGCAGTTCCTGCGCCGCGCTTGCACCGTCACCGTCTCAGTCAAACGGT
Source organism: Epiblema foenella (assembly GCA_963556455.1). NCBI lineage: Eukaryota > Metazoa > Arthropoda > Insecta > Lepidoptera > Tortricidae > Epiblema > Epiblema foenella. Next base: position 17,807,902 of record OY747102.1, read on the forward strand.
AATAAGCCTATAGCTATGTTTACTATTCAAAACAAAGTGAATTCTAAGGGTTAAGTTAACTTTCTTACATCTATATGTATATTGATTATTGTTACATAGATATCACAAAATTTTCTATGTTTCCAAATGTTAATACAGTAATAGGCAGGTAAATTCGAACGTATAGTCACCAAAGTTATCCAACACTAACAATCCAGAGACAGCGATGTATGTAAATATACCTAAGATGGAATGAAACAGCAATTATTCAATCACTTTCAAGGAGTTGTCGCGTCAAATTGGTAGGTTTATAGGACGCTTTAAAGAACACAGGGAAAAATCATTCTTTTCCTCTAACAGTTTGAGGTTTGATTTCCAGTTTTGACCTCTTTAGTCCATACCAAGCCAGGGTCGCCTTGGCAGCCAGGAGCTGAAACCGGCTCGTTCACGCATCAATGTGTCAATAACTAAATAAAAAAATATGACGACGCGTACGCTATCGATAGTCAAGGTATCATACATAACCTACCAGTCCATAGGTACACGTTATAAAAAACGAAAATGTTAGGTACACGTGGGTCATTGAGAGATTTAAGTTCGCGTCTTTTGGTGAATATATCAAAAATTAAGGGCCAAAAAGCTTAATTTTGGATTGGTCTAGTAACCCGCATAAACGGTGTTTCCGTAACTATAAATCCATGTAATAAAAACATAACTTACATGTACATAAGCCGTTAACTATTGACCACCGGGTCGACAACTTTTATTTTTACAACTGACAATGACCCACGTAGAAACCTATTTTACTTATTATACATGAATAGGCAAGATTATTTTTCATTTGTTCAAAATTATACAAATATCTTAACAAAATAACAACCAATGAAGTTTCGGGCACAACCATTATTATAACTAGGTAAATTGTCTGAAAATAGTAAAGTTAAGTAACCGACTTAACAAAAACAACATAATTAATCGATCATAAAACGGGAATGCAATACACCTAGACACGTGTATGTATCAGCAATATACATAGTAGGATAAATAGGTAACAAAATAAATATTATTTATTTGAAACCCTATTTTTTCTTAAATAGGTACCTATACTAACTACCTACTCTACGCGCAACGAAATTTTCCAATCCGCCAACAGTTATATAAATTGTTCAAAAAAATGTAACATAAATCGGCTTTCCTAATTTGTTGTTAGATAAGTATAGTAAAAAATTGAGCCAGTGAATTTGTTTAAATTAAAAGCAGAGAGCTGTTGCATCATGAGCAATGTTAAAAATGTTTATACGTCCGTTCTATTAAAAAAAAAACGAAACGAAGCGTCTATAGAAATCGATTCCCAACCTACGGATGTCAGCTGAACACTGTTATTTTAGAACTTTTATACGGACAACCCACTAGACAACCCAGGTCGTTTGTGGATATTATTAGCCGTCACGCCACCTATAGACACCTTCCTGTTCTTTACAATGCCTAGCTAGACTAGAATTACGTAAACTACGAGAGATTAATACTCTATTGTAAATCCTAGGTACCTAACATACATCTCCTATACTTTAGTACTTTTTATAGGATTATTACTAGAGCTGCGTTGTAATTCATGTAAAGTTAAGGAAATGACTTCAAAGTAAATAAGAACTCGGATAAGGTAATAAGAAGTCGGATAATAGGTAGAAAGAGTGTATATCAACGCCAAGCGATGATAGGATCTGCGTTTAGTCTGTGCGGGTACTTACTAAAAGATGCATTAAGAACTACCCTCTTCTAAACTAGACTTTGTGGCGCACGGACATAAATGGAGAATGCTTCGCGTTTCATGAAATTGCCTAAAGGCTTATCCTGAAAGTTTATGATTCGTAATAATTTAGCTTGGTCCATAATCACTATTTGTTCGAGTGTCAAACGTTAAAAGACTATTTAAAGTAGTAACCAGTCCAGTGATTTATTTGGAATAACCAATACAGTGTAAACAACTGTATTAGTGAGGTTCTATTTCTTATTTCCGTGTGTGAGTGTGAATTTCTAGTTACGAAGTACTAGACTGATTTATTTATTTATTTATTTATTTAAACTTTATTGCACAAAAAGAATATAAGTACAAAGGGCGGACTTAATGCCATGAGGCATTCTCTACCAGTACTGATCTACTGCATCCACCGCTCGACCACCGACCATTGCTTCACCCACCGATTCTACGTGATATAAATATTTTCAAAGCAAACTTACAAGTCTTACAACAATTACTACGACTTCTTAATCTAGTCTTTAAGTTGAATAGTTATTTTAATACTTCAATAGCATTATTATGCTTCGTAGTTAAAGTAAATTTATAAATAGATAGTCTTATTTGTGCATATTATTAATTTGCGACCACAATTATTATACGAATATGTATCATAATAATGTATATACTTGAATCAAAATTATCATGGTTGCACAGGCATTATTGATTGACTCAATCGTGTTCATTTTACCTAAAACCATTATCACATTTTTTGGAGTCAAATATCAATATTACGAATACAATTTCTATCCACTATCTCACTTTACATTTGACATAAGTATAGAAAATACAACAGTGTTTATAAACTAAGTACGCAAACAGTAAGTTTCTTACTAAATAGGCAAATAACTCCTTCGTACAAGTTTCTGACATGGATTACATCAGATTAATTAATTATCTAGTTGCTGTATCCTAGTTGAGCCTCATAAGTTAATGATGCAAATGGGTCATACACAGATCTAGGTTCGCGTCTTTCCTGTAGACATATCAAAAGTTAAGGGCTACAGAGCTTAATTTTGGATTGGAATAGTAACTAGTAACCTGATTAAACAGTATCTCCATATCTATAAATCTTTGTAATAAAATCATATCATATGCACATAACACAAGCCGATAACTATTGACGACAGACGGGACGACTTTTGGTTTTTCAACTGTGTAAGACACTAATAGGTAATATTTTTTGGCGTCACCACTTTAGGATTTTAATTTCAGCATTTGATGTCTCATTCCTCTATTGTGGGTTCGTCACAAGCACGGAGGAGGTAAAGGCATAGCAATTCGCTTGCACACCTCAAGAAGGAAATTCTTGAGAATCGCAGCCAAAGTCTGTTTCGGCTTTGAACCATTTAATGTAATGGTTGGAATAAAATAAGGGTTGATAATGTGTGTGTCATCACCATACTTCTTCAGTAAATCTGAGCCATGGTCACTAATCGCGCAGATGGTGATGGGATCCGGATCTATATTCATCTGCTTTCCACACTAAAAAACCAAAAAAAAACAATCAATCCAATATGAAATAACACAATCAACAGTTTTATGAAATTTTCAAACAAAATGAAAGTTTCACTCATATATACAACTTCGGTAGAAATCAATTTTAAAGTGAAGGCGCCTCCAACCTAAAGATTAATTATAAATGTATGTATTATGTTGTACTGAAAGAAACTTTAGTAATTTTAAAAAAGATCAAATTTTGTTTTGAAAAACTTACAATACCTAACTGACAATTTATTCTTTTTAACATAAGAAAAAATAACATCATATTTCCAGTATATGCATCATTCCAAACTATCATTTTTTTTTATCAGATTGACAAACATACCAGTTATGCAGAGAAAAAATCAAACAATAGCATTCTTTTGTTATGATCCCTGGGATCCCAGGGACCAGTAGACAAAGGGCTAATAGGATTAATTCTCAACCGGAATTACACACTTTATAAACTCAATTGAATATGGCAGGTCTCTGTTTATGAAACTGCAGCCATAAAGGAATTCCAAAAATAAAAAATAGAATGACATAAAATACAAATGATTTCTTACCCTTGCAAGAGCTTCATCAGGGACATTATTATCTGAGATCATACATTCTGTAAATTTCACAGATGCTGTCATGTTTCCTATAGCCTCAATAGAACAAGCATGAATTTTGTTTGCATAGCACTCAGTTTCACCATGTTGACAGTCAAAAACATACTTTCCATCTTTATCTTTGGTCTGAAAAAAAAAATGCAATTGTTGATAGGTACCAAACCAAACTTGCTGACTATAATTTATTATTAGTTTCTATGTTCAAACTTTTGTATCTTTTTCGTCTGCAGGTCTTCTTGGCTTTTGAGCCAGCCTTTTCCATGTCTGTTGTATGAGACTTGGTACCATGTCCTACCTGGCACCTGGCATGTTCTCGTAACAGAATTCTAAATGTAGAAATTAAATGAATGTAGGTATGTTAAATTCTGACAATATACTTACAGTAGCTTTTCCATAAGGGATAAGAGCTATATTTAGGAACTCTGATAGTTTTTCTGTGACGGGCCAAAGATGCTTGACGAAGAAATGTCTGGAGTCAGGACATAGTGCTTCATAATACACTCGCACCTTGACCTTGTCCTGCTTATGTATGTTGAACTTGTCGTCCTCTAGCTCCACTATTCCTGACTGAAACAGAAATAAAACAATAGTAACAAAACTATCCTTAAACTTTTATAGGTATGATATTGAAGGAATTAAATTAATGGTCTTTTTTTTACAAAATTTTGAATATAAAATGTTAAGCTTTACTGTTACTGCCTCAAACAAAAAAATATTAAAGGAAGACCACCCATTTTCATGAGTGCTAATTTAATTGTCAATTTTATACAAAGGAACAGGATTGAATTATATATCCCTCCCTATGTACCATACTATGATGGATTATGACAACAAACTTACCAGTAACTTAACACACATATAAGAACTCCTCTAAAAATAATAAGTAGGTACCCTGTAACAGTGAAAGTGTTTTCGTCCATGTAAATAGGAACATACCTGTGCCAATTTTTCTTCTTTTCCGGACTTTCCAGGAAACATACTGAACAGCTGCCACATAATCAACGACAGCAGTATTACAATAAGTAAACGGTATTTGTTACACGAAAAAACCATTTTCAGAAAATCTTTGCAAGTGGTCATAGGTGTAAAAGATTAGAAAAGTATCACATGGATTATGATAATCGTAGGTATAGTAAACAATAAAATTACTAAGAAGTATACTGATTCTTTTGTTGAATAGTATTCGTTTACTTATAAAATCTACTCAATTACAAATAAAATCAAATAGTTGAAATTTTATTCGCGATTTGCGTTACTGTTTACGTAAAGCGAATCTACGCTAATAAGTTTAATGTGCGTAAATCTTCATATTTAATAATCTCTTTTATGAATGCAATATGGTTCAAACTTAAGCACGTAATTCAACTAAAATCAGGAAAAATTGCCTTATTTTCAAAGAGTAAATCACATTGTGACACGTCATTTTGACAGGTATGATGGTTTAACTTTTAAATGTCAGTTAGGCACGTAGGAAGAGGATCCTATATAAGGATTAACGAATGACCAAAAGGGATGGACTTATGACAAGCTGACTAAATTGAGATGTATCAGAGGGCCTACTCCAAACTTCGTAATCCGCACTTTGCATATGCCGTCCCTTTCACTATCGTGTCATACACTATATGAGTGAAAGAGATGCCACAATACGAAGTTCGGAGTAGGCCCTCAGAAGACCGATGCATCCATTAGCACAATTCTGTCATCTCATAATTAGTCGTGCGTGCTGTATATTATGCGTTGGCGCGAAATTTAAATTAAGCCGATTCATCGATGACGTTCCGGTGACAAATAATACGCGATGGGGGACATGAAACACATTGTATCTCGTTCCCACGTATGATATTGTCTGTGCTTACATTTCTTTCTTCATGCTTAGGCATAAGCCAAGCAAGCCACAGTTGAAAGGCTTTTAGTTACGGTTACAAATAGTTACAATTTACTATGAGATAAGGGTGAGGACCAAATTCTTGGTACAAGGTTAATAATTTTAATTGATTCCGTTGTGACACGAAAGTTACCCATAGGTGCAATTTATATGAGTAATTTTCTTGTCACAATGGAATCAATTAAAATGTAGTGGTATTAAATACCTTAACTATGTAAGAATAATTTGGTTTCATCCGTAATCTTTGTTAGTAGCTATTAAAATGAATACCGGTAAAACATTTTTTGGTATTTACGGTCCATCACCTCTCTCGGAAGCTTCATCACGCACCATCAATACTAAGTTGTTCAAGGATATCGTGTATAATAATATGATAGGTGATAGACTGATAGTCCTCTCCTCTCATACAAGGACCTATTTGCTAGTAATGGGACATTTTACACTACTGAGGTCGCCGCATAGGTTTAATACGGCCTAGAAATAATATGTTCCATAGAAAGGTATTTCGTATATCTCAGTTAACCAACCAATTGGGACAAAAATATAACGCAACTTGGTATTATCCTTTACTATATTTTTAATATTACACGACACATTATTCAGTCAATTGCAAGGAGTTGAACTTTTCTACATCATAGAACCCAGCTTTCACTTGTCTACCGCCAAAGAATCGACCGTTTAGATCGACCACTGCTTTGATAGCACTTTCGATACGCTTGAATTCTACGAATATCCTCACGGCTTCGTCGGCGGGCGCGTTCGGTAGCTCGAAGATGAGGACTTTAATGACGTCACCGTATTTTGTGTTGCACTCGTCTTTTACTTCGGGCTCGAGCTCTTCGTCCACGTCACCAGGACCAACCATGTTCTGCGAAACGTTATCAAATAAAACTGAAGCTAAATTAAGCTGAGAAATCAATTGTAAAATCTATTTTCATACTCTCAATGCAAACCATACATTTTGTATGTTAGGTATAATTTCTGCACTAATACTTACTCTGAGCAGTACAACTTTACTGGGTGACTTCATTATCTCCGTGATGGATGGCTCTGATCTTGAAAGCTGTGGTGAATTTGATGCAGTGCCTGGAGAGTCTAAAACATGACAAATAGGGCTATTAAAATTCATTTATATAAATGTCAGATTAGATAAAATTAGTTTTGAATAAATATTAAGTTTGTTCATTTCTTAATTTGCTGATAAATACTATGATCAGAAATAAAGGCTTCATATATTTATTTAAATGCTATTATAATTATATTATATGCATAAGGGTATTTCGTAAATGTAGATACTAATGAAACAATTTTACAATTTCTTCAAAGCACTTGCACTTGCACGCATCTTCAAGGGCCCCACCTGTGTATTGCTTATAAGAAGAAAATCTTAATTTGTTTTGTTTATGTTACAAATTTTTAAATATATAATGTCTATATATTTATACCACATAGTTTTTTTATCTAAGCTTTCTAGCTTCTAGAACAATCTACTAATCCTAATATCCTAATAATATTATAAACGTGAAAGTTTGTGCCAATGTATGGATGGACATTCCTTTTAATCTCAATAACGGCTGGACATATTTGGCTGAAATTTGGAATGCAGGTAGCCTATACCCCATCCGGGGTATAGGCTACCTTTTATCCGCGGGTAACACCGCAGGACCCTGCTCGTATATTATTTGTACCTGATCCAGGCACCGCAGGAACAGCGAACGCCGGCGGCGGCATGACCCCGCCGCCATCTTTCTCGTGTATGATGCGCCCGCCTCGTTTGGACGTCTTCTCCACTTGCAGGGCTACAGACATGCCCTGCTCTTTTTTACCGAGACCTTGGCCTTCCTACAATGTACAATAATGATTGGTAAGGGTAATGACAACGAAGTTCCATTTATTAAAACGCTTTTCGGACGAATTTTCAATTGCATGTTGCTTGCTTCCGCTAGTACTCCCTGACATTTCTTCGGTAAGGAATCGAAATTATCAAAATTTCAATAGATTATGACGGCATTTGAATATTTACTCTATTAGGACCAACATTGATTAACCCATTGCCACCTGGTGAAAAAACAAACAATGACATGTCCTGGCCCAGTTATGACGGCTTAATGACTAGACAAATAAAAATATTTAAAGAACTAATTAAAGTATGCTTCATTATTTGCTCTGGTTGTTGTAATGATGGGAGAAGTCTTACTGACTCCGTGCTACATGTGCTACCTTAAAGCCGTATTTAGCCATAATCTTCGCCGCAATAGAGCTGGTCCCATAACCACCGATCGAAAAGCCTGGTGAGGCGGTCGCGGCAACAGGGGGCGGAGACGGAGTCTCGGCTGTGAGCGACGGCGGCGGGGCGATGGCCACGCCCGCAGCACGCTTTGATATCTCTTCTGCTTCTTCTTCTTCCGGTTGCTGTGGAAGTGAGAGAAAAGTGAATTTGATAAAAGTTTTGCCAATATATATAGGAACATTATTACTTCAATGCTTAATTAAAAAAAAAAGTGTCACTCTGTACCTACTAAATATAATATTGTACCTATAATAAACTACTTACCTTGCATGACATTTTGTGTTATATTAGATATTTTGACAATTTTATAATTTTAAATTCTCTTTGTTCATGTTTTCCTTTTTTGACATTCGACGCACACATCAAAATTATTTGTTTTACTGACTGCTCTAATATCATTCTTAATGTTATTTATTAAATTCATAATATTGACTTTGCATACCACCAGTTGGCTGAATGTATATGGCTCGTTTTGTATAACTGTCACCATTTTGTACCTACATTCTGACAAATAAACGTATTTCTATTCTATTTCTACATATAAGTAATGTAATGTATCGATAAGGCCTGTTTGCCTCTACTCATTGTGATTTTGTACAATTTCAAATGATTTCAGTAAGTATTTTGATTTTCATATAAATCTGATCAGTGACGATACAATATAAATTAGAAATAGGTTTAGGGACTTTTGCTGTACCCAAGTTGAAGCCAGCTTAAATGTAAGTAAATAATTTTGAAGTATTTAGCCGGACAAATTACTATGACTGTGAATTTTTAAATTGAAAAATATTCATATGAGTACCATAGGCACAAGAGTCTTCTCAGGTATGATATCTTCCTCATCTCCAAACCGACTTTTGCGTTTCCTGTCAGACCGATCACCCCTATCACCTCCATCCAATTGTAATCTTTTGGCTTGCAGTTCTGGAACATAACACAATTGAGATGAAACTAAAGGAATATATAATAATCCACAAGGAAAGGCACCTTATGGTGGCCAGCACTTACACCTTTATTGCTGTTGTTGGAATACAATAGGGAATCGGTAAAACGTAATTGCCTACCGCCAGAAGGTCCCTTTCAATGTGGACTATCACATATGTACCTAGTCATTGCCAGTTACCTTTCAAGCATGAAAAGGGGTCAAATATGTGAAAACACAGCTTCACATCCTGGTGGATATTCACCGGAATATTTTATGAAACATACATAGTAGCACTTATTTTATTTGAGTAATATTTTTCTCTCAGAAAAAAACAAAATTTAACTCTTTCAAAATAACAAACAAATTATATTGTGGGCAGGACATACATACATAAATACATACATAGTAGAACTTATTTTATTTGAGTAATATATTTCATCCAGAAAAAAACAAAATTTTACTCTTTTTCAAAATAACAAACAAATTATATTGTGGGCAGGACAAGGTTTGCGGACAGATCTCAACACATCTTATCTTCTATTACATACCTACACTGTACTATGACTACTTTGTAAATCTATGTATATACAGTACATACCTTTAGCTACTTTTTCATAATCATTGGGCCACATGGGGTCATATTCGTTAGCCACATTCCAGTCGAAATCTCGCACATTTAATGTTGCTGCCAATGTGTTCGTTTGAAGAGGACTGTCAGAGCTGGGTTCATCCTCATCTTTCTGCTTGCTTTTGAGATCGATTACCGGTGTCAACTGTAAATTACAAAATATGGATGCATTCCTGTAATGGTGTGTATAATGTAATGTCTCGATTCAAAGCTTTATTAATGACTATAGTTGTAAAAGATATTACATATTACTCATTAAAATGACATTAAGTTGTATAAATGACCTGTTACTTGTGGTTTATTTACCTGTGTCGAACGCCGTAATGCTTCGCGTTTGGGTTGTGTTACAGCAGCCTTTTTGAGTTGTAGCTGTGACTGTAATAATTTAATACCCGAAGACCACCCTGCTACTTTTTCGGTCGTCCTAGCTTTAATAGTGTCAACATCATCATATAATGACATTTTCGTGGGTAAATTTTCATAACACTTTTAGCGAAGGTTAATACGCTACAAAATTCAACTCAGTATTTAAACACAGTTCTCGGATTAATTTCAAATTCATTTCATTATTCGTGGATTATTCGCATCGCATACAATACAATACGCGTTGCTCGCTTTATTTGTCATTGTCGCTGTCACTCGTCACTCTGACTCTGTCTCTTCTGTCAGAAGGGCTACCGCGAACTGAAAACGAACGAAGTTCGAATATCTCCCTCTCTGCCGCACGAATTAGCAAGTGCGACAAAAAGGGAGATATTCGAATTTCGTTCGTTTTCGGTTCGCGGTAGCCCCTCAGTATCCGTCACCTATTACTTTAATTATCACTGTCAAAACTGTTCAAAAACGTTTAAACTTTACTTTTTGTTGCATTGGTTGCATTTGTGTTTCTTTTTCGTGCATGTTAGGCTGTGTCCAGATTAATCGATATCGGATCCGATAACGATAAAAAATGTATGGGAATTTGTCCGATATCGGATCGGATAGTGTGAACCCTAAGCGGTTATCGGTGTCGAATCCTACACGATTACGGATCGGATAGTGTGAACACGCTCTTAAAAAAAGCTCTCCTTTCTCATTCTCAAACAAAGGAGGTTGCATCGGTAGGTATTTGATGTTCGAATATAATAGTTTTCAGTGACGATATTGACATAAGCCAAAATCAAAGAGAATATAAATTACTATGACAAATTATTGATCAAAATTTTATAACGTTCGTTGTAATTACAATCAATATTTAAAATTTATTAATGATCTTAAGTTAATTTGTACTAATAGCTCTACCATGGGAATAGTAAACAGTGCAGATACACGGCGAATAAGTTTTGATAACAACCTAGCCGAAAGTCCTCCTTTAGCCATCCAGAATTCTATAAGCGACAATATTGATGATGTGCTGCACATTGAACCTATAGTAAGTGAATGAAATTTACCCATGTAACATTGCATTTCCATACGTTTGTTACGAGTTTGACGTGGTTTTACAGGATACTGAAACTAATCTTAATTTCAAAGACGACATAAAAAAAGGAGTTGTAAATGAAGGAGGAGACCACGATTACTGGAACCAAAGACTGGAGGCTCTTAAAAAAGAACATCTACTAATTAACAAAATCGTTGAATCTGAATATGAAAGAACGGTGGAATCTGCTAAGAAATATTACGAAACACCTACTTCTTTAACAATTGAGAAAATTAAAAAAGTGAAGCCGTGCTTGGATTGGCGGATGAAAGTAACGACATATTTTAATAAATCTAAATTGTATTTCCGTCACTAAGTAAATAGATAGCACCAAAAACATAATCATACCTAGACACAAAAGTAAACAGTTAGGGATTTTATCAAGAATCAGAGACAGTAGATCTAATTATTCAGCGGATGTGAAATGACTTCGGTCACAGATGTAGTATTTGCTTATTATAGTTTATTCCATAAATGTTATGACTATAGTAGGATAAATAAAAGGTTTTGGGTAACTTTGCAGATCATGCAATGTTATGAAGAGAATCCGCATCAACCTCTTGTTTGTTCAGAAGTTGTTCAAGCTTTTACAAACTGTGTGGCATCTTGCCGATCATCTGGAAATTAAACTGAAGAATTATTTATCTTTTTTTTTTGACATCTATGGTGACCAATTTCTGTGGAAATTATAAACGTAATATATTTTGGTGTGCTGCAATTTAACACATAACGTTTTATTTGTCCTGCCACTGTAATAAATTATTAAGTAATTGTTGCAATTAGGGTCAAAGTGGTACAATATACATGCTATTTACAATAGAGAATATGCTTGCAGAATAAGTAATGATAAGATGTCACTATATGAGTAGTAAATCATCAAATTAATGCAAAAAAACAGTAGATTAATAAATACGCTCAAAATCTTTAAAAAATAACACTTCAAAATTTCGAAAAATGGTGTAATTTTTTTTATTCACTAAAAGTAAGTTAAAAACCAACATCAGGATTCTTACGTTTCAGTAAACAAAAGTTTGTACGACAACATACCTAGTACCCAAACGCTAAAACAACTTCATACAATGGTAATACGAGCGTGGTTTGATATGTAACTTGGTTCGGATACGAATAGATGGCGTTAGCGTCAACTGTGTATGAATTCATAAAGTTTAATCACTTAAGATATTTAATCTGTGAAGTCATGCCTTAACTGTAACGTAACGGTGGGAATTTTCGATTTGAAAGTAAGTAGTAAATATTTTTTAATTTGCCGCCTTTTTCAAGTAGTGATTACATTCCGTGAAGTAAGGATAAGACACAGATATCAGAGTAAAGCAGATGAGCGCTATTAAGTTGAACGTTTTTTTTATATTTCGGATGTATTCCCACCTAACGCACTTTTCAATAAGGAAGAAGGAGATAGTTACAACGCTATCAGAGGGGCTACTCCGAACTTCGTATCGTGTCGTCCCTTTCACTCATTTAGTGTATAAGACGAGAGTGAAAGGAATAGCACGATACGAAGTTCGGAGTAGGCCCTCTGACACGTCTTAACTGTCGCTGTCCCCATCACTTCGTGGCGAGAGCTAGTGCACTGAGAGAGAATTCTGTACAAAATATCGACATCGATATTTAATTAACATGTATAAGAAATTCGTAAGTTAATTTTATTTTAATACTAGGCATATTGAAGTTTATGTACTATTAGAATTATAGTGTGTGTATGCACCTTAAAGCTTATATCTAGATAGTAGTCTTGTCTATGCCGTTACTTCTTAATATTGTCTTTGCGCTGCTTGTCACTTCCTCTTTCGCTCTACAACCTAAGCCGCCTGTACTTGTTTTATTGTGTCGTCTAAATTAATATTATTTTAATCTAATGTAATCAGAATGATAGTTAGAGTATTTAATCTAATTCGACGACCATATTTGCGCTGTATATTTATCTAATATATTAGTGCATATATTGGAGTTCCTGGAGTTTAATTTCTCTTCACCTTCACGTCCTCTGCGAGACGGCAACGTTCAACCCACGGAATCCTCTGTGTGCCAGGGTGAGCACTAATAGGTTATCTGCCCAGAGAAGAAGAGGAAAGAAGAAACCAGGATTTTACAAGTAAGAGTGTCACAATACATAACCTTAAAATGACTAACGAGGAGGCATCCACGTCGTCAAGCAATGGTGGAAATTCTACATTCAGCGCACAAATTGAACGCTTGGATGGCGCTCGAAACTACTACGCTTGGAAATTCGCTATGCGAATGTCGTTAATTCACGACGGCCTCTGGAAATTGGTAGAAGAAGATGAAGCAGCGGTGGGTGACGCACGTGACCAGCGTGCCCTTGCTCGCATATGCTTAGCTGTCAAACCAAGTATGTACCAATATGTTAGGACAGCTAAAACCGCAAAAGAGGCATGGAAAAACCTGTCTGACGTCTTCGAGGATTCTGGTTTGGTACGTAGAGTTCTGCTTCTTCGGCAATTGCACCGCATGGAATTCGCCAACTTTACCAGTATGGGCGATTACATCGAGTCTGTTATGACTACAGTCCAACAACTTGAAGATATTGGGAAGACCATCGAGGACAAGGAAGTTGCTGAAATACTACTCAGCGGTTTGTCTTCAGAATATGACTCTGTAGTGTCGAATCTTGAAACCGTAAACATGACCAGCACACTCACTAGTGAAGTGGTGAGGGCTAGGCTCCTGCAGGAAGAGACGAGAAGATCTACAGATGACAGCACAGCGTTCATTTCATCCAAGAAGGAAGTCAAGATGAAATGTCACTATTGCAAGAAGATTGGTCATCTTAAGAAAAACTGCTTCAAGCTGAAACGTGATCGCAAGCAGAATGTGGATCAAGCTCTGTCTGCTTCTGCCATGCTAGTTTACATGGACAATTTTTACCTCGACTCGGGGTCAACAAGTCATATGGTCAATAGTAAGGATTTTTTCCTAAATTATAAACCCAATTTTAGTAAAATAAAAGTAGCAAACAATGATGAATTGGACTGTGTAGGTAGAGGTCAAATTTATTTAAATTTAATGAATAAGCAGAAACTATCTAATGTTTTGTATGTACCAAAGCTATCCGCCAATTTAATATCAGTTAGTAAATTAATTGAAAATGGTTATAATGTGACATTCAACAGGACTGGCTGTTTGATCCATTATGATGGCAAGCAAGTAGGATCTGCTGTATTACTAAATGGGATGTATAAGTTAAATGTAACAAATTCTGAGTGTGAGGTTTTGCGCAACAGGGAGAATTCAAGGTTCTTGCAAAGGCAAGAAGCCACGAATTCCGCAGTATCTGACATGGATTTGTGGCACACACGACTAGGACATATAAATAGTAGGGACTTACTTAGTATTAGGGATAGGGTGCCTAACTTTTGTCTGTTACAGGATCAGCAGGAAACTAGCGATTGTATTCCATGTTTGGAGGGCAAGCAGTCTTCCAAACCGTTCCCGAAGGGGCCAAGCAAGGTCGTAGACAAGCCCCTAACCCTACTACATTCCGATGTTTGTGGCCCGCTTCCAGTCAGCTTGGGGGGCGCAAAGTACATTCTCACCATAACAGATCACTACTCAAGAAAATCCTTCGGATACTTATTAAAAAGGAAAAGTGAGGTTAGTGAACGTTTTATTGATTTTGTTACTATGGTTGAAAAGCAGATGGGTTTGCCAGTTAAAACAGTGAGAACAGATAATGGATCTGAATTCGTGAATAGACAACTTTCACAGTTTTTTAGAAAAAAGGGTATTGTGCACCAAACTACTGTACCTTACTGTCCGCAGCAAAACTCTGTAGCAGAGCGGTCACACCGCACTTTGATGAATAAAGTCAGGTGTATGCTGCAGCATTCGGGCCTAGACCGGCGCTTCTGGGGAGAGGCGGTGACGACTGCCATATATCTTAAAAACAGGTCTCCCACAGCAGCCTTGGGCGGTCGGATTCCGGAGGAGATGTGGACTGGGTCGAAGGTAGACCTCAGTCATCTTCGTGTTTTTGGCTGTGTGGCTTATGCTAAGGTACCAGATGTTAGGCGTAGAAAGTTGGATGCAAAAAGTAAGCCATTTGTGTTTGTCGGGTATTCCGAAACCTCAAAAGGGTACAGATTGGCTGACAGTAATGACCCTAGGAAAGTTGTTATATCTAGAGATGTCGAATTCTTAGAGCGAAAGTTTTACAATTTTAAACAAAATGACATTAATAATGTGAATTTTAATTTTGAATTTTTTAATCAATTTAATGTTATTGACAATGATTGTGTGAATGAGAGTAGCACTGAGTGCAGGAAAGAAAGTACTGCAATGGATTCCTGTGTCACTAGCAGGAATGACAGTACTGTTAGTAATATAACTTGTGCGAATGAAAGTAGCACTGTTCAAACTTGCAGGAAAGAGAGTACTGCAGTTGATGCCTGTGCCACTGACAGGAATGATAGTACTGTGTTTGATGCCAATGTCACCAACAGGAATGATAGTACTGAAGGTGATTTAACCTGTGTGAAAGAGAGTAGCATGGACGGCACAAGTGACACTAGTAAGGCTAATACCTTGGTAGGGAATGATAGTACCACCAATGACGTTGCAAATGAAAGCAACGATTTTAGTTACATCAGAAATGAACATGATTATTCTTTGACATTTTCAGGATCGGGAGATGACAACGACTACTGCACCGTGAGCGAGAGCGATTCTCTCGCTGACTGTCCTGATGATGACGCGGCCTGGTCACCGGGCGCGGGCGTCGCTCCAGGGGAAGCTGAGACGCAGATGCCTGCCCCGTCGCTGACATCTGCGGGACGTCCTGTACGCAGTACTCGGTCTGTCTTACCTAAGAGGTATTGTGATACTGATTTGTCACTAATGGTAAATAATGGTTCTGAACCAACTTCATACAAAGAGGCCATGTCTTGTCATGAGGCTGCCGAGTGGCGGAAGGCCATGCAAGACGAGTACGATTCGTTAATGGTAAATAAAGTATGGAAGTTGGTTGACCGACCGAAAAATGCCAATATTGTCAAGTGTAAGTGGGTATATAAAGTGAAGAGTGATGCAGCTGGTAATTTTGTACGCCATAAGGCTCGTTTAGTCGCGAGAGGTTTCACTCAAAAAGAAGGCGTAGATTTTCATGATACTTACAGTCCTGTTGTACGTCATTCCACCATTAGAATATTGTTTAGCTTAGCAAATGAATATGATTTAAATATTGACCATGTTGATGTAACTACTGCTTTCCTAAATGGTAATTTGAATGAAGTGATTTACATGGAGCAGCCAGAGGGCTTTAATTGTAATAATGACAAGGTTTGTTTGTTGCAAAAGAGTTTATACGGACTAAAACAGTCTAGTCGCATGTGGAATGCCCGTATACACAAGGTCTTATGTGATAATGGTTTTATTCAAAGTAAAAGTGAACCATGTGTATACTACATTAAGTCTCAAAATGATTTTATTGTTATTGCACTGTATGTGGATGATTGTTATTTGTTTTATCGCAAGGATAGTCAATGTAAACAAAGACTATTGCAAGTATTGGAATCAGAGTTTGACATTAAAAATCTAGGTCCAGTGCAAAGCTATTTAGGCATTCGTGTCACTAGGGATAGGAAAAACAGAACATTAACTTTAGATCAGTCTGTTTATATAAAAAATATCCTAAAAAGATTTAACATGCAAGACTGTAAACCCGTATCTACTCCACTGGTTCCCAATAACAAATTGTTAAAAGAAAATGAGTGTCTGGAGGATGAGCAGTATAAATATAGAGAGTTGATGGGTTCCATCATGTATCTTTCGGTTTGCAGTCGTCCCGACATCTCATTTGCCTGTAGCCAACTAAGTCAGTTTAACAACTGCTTTGGTAAAACACATTGGTTAGCTGCTAAACGTTTGCTGAGGTATCTGGCGGGTACAATTAATTACGGTTTACATTTTGTAAAAAGTAAAGAATTGGTTTTAAGTGCATATACTGATGCCGACTGGGCCAATGATAGTTTTGATAGGAAATCTTATACAGGTTTTGCAATTAAATTAGGGTCTAATGTAATTAATTGGGAATCTAGAAAACAACAGTCAGTAGCCTTAAGCTCGACGGAGTCAGAATATATGGCAATAGCCGATGTATCCAAAGATCTCTGTTTTATTAAGCAACTTTTAACAGAATTAGTACCCAATGTAAAGGTGCCTATCATTGTGTTTAATGACAACCAGTCTTCTCACAAAATTATTGAAAATAAAGACATTAGTCATAAAAGAACAAAACACATTGATGTGCGCTTTCATTTTATTAAAGATTTAGTACAGAAGGGATTTATGTCTATTAAATATTTATGCACAGAGAAAATGTTTGCAGATGTACTAACAAAGGGTTTAAATTCTAGACAACATAGTGTTTTTAGGCATGATTTATGTGTTAAGCCATGTTAAAGTATTAAGTAATCAATTGTTGCTGTGATAATGTAAAATGATCTTGGATGCTAGATAGAATGTAAACTGCCTGTTAGCTGTAGGCATGTTATCTTTAGTTATAATAGTAGGTATGTTATGGCTATGTGCTATGTATATGACTGTTGTTATGTGGATGTAAATGTAAAGCTGTGTTATAGTTTAACATAAGTTTAATGTGCATAAGGGGAAGTATTAGAATTATAGTGTGTGTATGCACCTTAAAGCTTATATCTAGATAGTAGTCTTGTCTATGCCGTTACTTCTTAATATTGTCTTTGCGCTGCTTGTCACTTCCTCTTTCGCTCTACAACCTAAGCCGCCTGTACTTGTTTTATTGTGTCGTCTAAATTAATATTATTTTAATCTAATGTAATCAGAATGATAGTTAGAGTATTTAATCTAATTCGACGACCATATTTGCGCTGTATATTTATCTAATATATTAGTGCATATATTGGAGTTCCTGGAGTTTAATTTCTCTTCACCTTCACGTCCTCTGCGAGACGGCAACGTTCAACCCACGGAATCCTCTGTGTGCCAGGGTGAGCACTAATATGTACCAAGAAAATAATAAACTGCACTCAGGATTATAATACTCCCTACAAATTTAAGGTAAGTATACATATTAATACTGTAGTAGGTATCACAATTTATATGAAAACGATTAATAAGTTTAGTCATCCCCCCAAACACCCTTACTAAATAATTGTATCATAAACCGTACTTATAAGGGTTACGTACCTGAAAATAGCTATTATTCTTAAAAAGTCAGGTCTGATTATTTTAATTTCTCATGACTAGAGAAGAAGGTTACCATCGGCAATTATTAATAAATGATATATCAAATAGTGTGGATAATTAAAGCAGAGTAACTAATATACTTACCAAACTACAGGAGAGACAGGCACAGGAAGTACAAGAATAAATAAAACTGGCTCATGAATAAGACAGTTGTGTCTTTAAATGGACACGAAGTTTTCCCCTTTTGATATTTGCTTGTTCAGTGATGATTGGTCAGCGTGCTCCACGCACTGCGTCAAGTCAATCCATCATTGATGTAAATTTTTTTCCGGAAATCTGGAATTGACAATTTACTATGTAAATAGTAATGTAATGTTATAATATTTTATCTAAATGCCTATACATAAACAATTCACATCGACAACATATCGACATTGTTTTTTAATTAAATCACAACGCTACCCTAACCTAACCAAAGTTTTGTCTTTACCAGTAACTCTCTAAAATCAACTTGGAACGAGGCAAAAGCTACTTATTTTATAGTAATAAGTAGAACGTAGTGGTTATATTCTCTTTGATACATATATTCTCCCACATAAAGAGAGAAGTATCTACTACTTAAATACAAGTATCAAAAAACAAAGAAAAATATAGCCGTTAGGAGTAGCGCCCCAGCTCGAGGGGCTACCGCGAACCACAAACGAAGTTTTCCCTCTCTGTCGCACTTATGTGCAAACTCGCAAGTACGACAGAGAGGCAAAACTTCGATTGCGGTTCGCGGTAGCACTCCGGGAATAAAACCCGCGGGGCTCGTCAGTGTCGGGGGTGGCAATTGTGGTGTTTCCACAGTTAAAAATATCTAACGAAAATAAGTTTCATAAAAAATGTACATTACCTACTAGTTTGACACAACACTTTATGTGCAATGATCAGTACACAATAATTCGCATCATGACCGTTAGGCAAAAGAATATAACAAAATAGAACAATCTAAAGAAAAATATAATTATAGTGATTTGAGTGCGTACCTGAGGGGCTACCGCGAACTGAAAACGAACTTAATTCGAATATCTCCCTCTCTGCCGCACGAATTAGCAAGTGCAACAGAGAGGGAGATATTCGAACTTCGTTCGTTTTCAGTTCGCGGTAGCCCCTCTGGTCGGCTCTAGTGACCCATGTACGGGACACGGACTTGTGGAGATAGTTCGTCGTGACCCATGTATGGGGCACTGGACTGTGAACGTGTTAAAGTTAAGTAATACCTAAACATCGAACAAATTGTAATACAAACAGGAAAATTAACAAACTCAGTGTGTTATTTTATATCTTAAACAACTCCACTTTTTGACTTTTTGCTGTCTGTCAAATGAGTACCTAATCATCATGCGGTTGGTTTCAAATTAAGTCTCAGCTGGAATTTAACAATCCTCTTGAAACCTCATGATTGGAAGGTTTTGAAGCAAAACTCAAGGGTTTGAAAAATGGCTTCTAACGATTCAAAAATTGAGGACCAACCAGTGGGTCAAACTATTTTGGAAAAGATAAATGCTATTAGTGATAATGTAATTACCAAGGTAGGTAATCTTACACTTTTTTAGTAATTGTATCCTGTTTTTGTTAATATATTCTGTTATCAGATTTATATTCACACACTAAGTCAAATTCCATTCGACTTCTTTAAGTGCCAGATATGTAACGTGCATACTTTTCAAACTAAGAGCTTTCGTAAAAAATAACATGACTAGTAGCAGATTTAATTCATATTTTAATTTTTACAGGCTCCCGATATAAATGATTTTACGATCGTAAAACCGATAAGTCGTGGTGCATTTGGGAAAGTATTTCTAGCCCACAAGAAAAACAACAAAGAGCTTATGTATGCCATCAAAGTTATGAAGAAGTCAGATATGATAAACAAAAATATGGTAACACAGGTGGTTACTGAGAGGAATGCCTTGGCTTTGTCACGGAGCCCATTTTGTGTTCATTTGTTTTATTCTTTGCAATCTGTCTCTTCTGTCTATTTGGTAAGTTACCCATGTCAGTCCGACCCAGGTCGGGCCTAGCTGGGTTTCTTGCTGGACTCTTCTCAGCTAGGCTAGGTAGTGAACCAGCGACAAAAGTCCCGGTATCTAGATTCCACTCACACCTCAGATTCGGTTGAAACTGCTCAATCAATCTCACTGGAGCGCAAACTATTAAAGTATTCCAGTATTCGTAAGCACCCGCATGGTTGTGTCGGAGGTTTCCCCTGGTTTTCCCCAGGCTACTATCCAATCACGCACTCCTATCGCTTTATTGGGCCCTACCTATAAAGTCACAGTCAAGTTCCAAAAAAAACATTGATTATCTGACAGATGATGGTAGGTCTCTTGCAATGCTGCAGTTAGTTTTCTTACTGGCTGGCCATGTTATCTTGTATATTAATTTACCTTTTTCTACTCATTAAAACAAGTAATCTGACTAACTTTAATAATACTAAAGCACTTACATTGTAAGTAAACTAAATACGAATATCACATGTGTCCTAATACTCTTAATGTATATTTTTATCATTAAGACACATTATGGATTTTATTTTCAATTTATTACTTGCCAGACATGACTATACCACATATTTTCATGTCATCCATTCCTGCATTCTAGGTCATGGAATATATGGTTGGTGGTGATTTGAAGTCATTGTTGGGAATGTATGGGTTTCTAGAGGAGTCTATGGCTGTGTTCTATATAGCTGAAATCACCTTAGCATTGGACTACTTGCACAAACACAATATTATACACCGAGACCTGAAACCAGATAATATGCTCATTGCTAGGAGTGGCCATGTCAAGCTGACGGACTTTGGTTTATCTAGGATTGAGATTCATAGAGGTAAACATATTCACAGACATAGTGATTTAAAATATTAATTTAGGCTCAAATTGATTGTACATTTTGAATCTTATCTTAAATTATATAACGAAGCAATTGGACTAGTCCCCCATCCCATACAAACAAAGGCTGTGTATATAATATTTTCTTTGGAATACCATCCTTCCTCATGAATTCTAGAGGTTGTCTAGTGGTTGGTCTGTATTTTTATAGTGTAATTTTTTTTGGGTGAAAATCAGGGCTGAAGTTTCAATCACCATTAGTATAATTTTTGATGTGTGCCACAATACCTACTTATTTTCCTTACAATTATTAGGTTTTTATTTGTTATCCCCTCTTAGTTTAGTAACTATTTTACAGATTTGGAGATCTCAGACTTTGTAAACAGAACTCCGAGCCTTAATTTGCGAACTCCTGGTCAGCTGCAGTCTCTGACGTCACACTTGTCTTTTGGCTCGGGCGGAGACAGGGACAGTACATACACCTCTACAACATCCATGGAACCCTGTGAGAACCTCATTGATGAACTAAAAGAGACGTGTACGGCACAACTGTTTATTAAGGCTGAGGGCTAATTTTCACTAGTTTACTATCATACTTGCATCTGGGAGCTCGCGCTATCCTTGCTCTTGTCAAAGGAGAAAATAAGATAACACAGGCTCTCCACAGCAGGAAGCGGGCCGTAACCAATGAAAACGAGCCCTTCTCCATTTTAATGTTTTATCCACGTTTTATCATTAACATTCAACATAATCCTTGATGTTCACTGTGTAAATAAAAACTACCACAAAAAATACGGAGGATAGGTAATAACTCCACCTGTAATAATCCCTCAATGACATGGTAATATATGAAATTTGGATTAAAGATATTTTTAATCAACTTTGATATTATTATTTTAGTGCCATTATATATTTGTGTTGTTATTTTTCTGCTAACCAAAGGTTGTCTGGAAGAAATCACTCTTTAGCGATAAGACCGCCTGTTGTATATATACCTCTAGTCTTAAGTTTTCATACTCTGTATAAGTTTTATTTATTGAAATAAAAGAAAACATAAGTACCATATCTTCCTAGCTACTCACACTTTTTTTTTTCTGTTGCAGGCAAATCGAAAGGACTGTTTGGAGAAATAGGAGACTTAAAATCTGGGATCCTGGATCACTCTCAGCTCTCAGGCATACACCCTTTTATGAGTGCAGAGAGCATTAATTTGGATGATGTGATTGTATGTTTGTATTTTCTTTTTACTACATTGAACTGCAACATTCTAACTTTCGTGCCCTTATACTACCCGAGATGAGTTCGCCTGAAGTGTTTCCTAGGAGGATTTATGTAAACGAGATCACAATGTCCAACCATCTTTACCCTGGGGCTGGTTGTTTGCAATTCACAATAATAGTAATAAATAATGTTCATTTTTCAGTCTCAAGACTCTGGTTCAGAATCATTAAGTTCCTACCACACCTGCGAGAACTCGAAAGAGTCCTCCAGAGAAAACAGATCGACGGATATAAGCAGCAACACTGCATCGTCAATGGAGGAGTCCACAGTTTCCGCGGACTCACAGCATGATCAGTCGACATCTCCGCTGTGTAGGGGACACTCTTTGAAGAGAATACCTAGGTAAAGCTCTTAGTTACAACCTTACAACCAGGGACCGTTTTCGGTACGGTATAAACGGTAGGGTAGCGGTATTGGATATCGATACCGCTTCGTTATAAAGGTAGAACTATACCTACCTACGCTACCGGTATAAAATAACGATATCGCTATTTTTCATAGGTGTACTCAAATCTTTATTGTAACGGTAGCCAACCGGTATTATTTCGGTACCGAAAAAAATCGGTCGTAACTCTTACGATGGGTACGTAAACGCGACCAGCACCGAACAGCGACTACGTCAGTAATCTATCGCGCCGAACGATATTTAATAAAAATGGGTATTTTAGGCATACACCCAATAACTAGCGCTGATTGGTTGGCGCCGTTGGCGGCACCCTCGTAAAGCCTAAACGATACCTTAATGAAAACGGTTCAGGTATCGAAAAAAATAGCGGTACCGTTATATTCCGCTACCGATAAAAATCTTTTGCGGTATCGAAACCTAACCGAAACGAAACGGTATGACGTCATACCGTTTTAAAACGGTACCTTTATTTTCCGGTTATACAGTCCCTGCTTATAACTAACATACTTACCAGCATTTGTCGTCCTGGGACCGGGTTATGTGAAAAGACCAGAATCTATATTTTGGAACACATTTCTGCAACTGCTAAGTTACAATTACAACTGCCTTTAAAAATTGTACTATTTTAGTTTCAGAGCAAAGAAACGAAAGAGAATCTTAGATATCGACGGAGATACACCTACTGGTGTTACTAGCCTGGCGGAGTCGAAGGAGAACCATAGTGGCCTCACCCAAGAGATTATGGCGTTGGAAGTCAGCCAGAACACGCCCAAAAGGATGTCCTTGCATCCCACGCCTGAGAGGCGCAAGAATCCTATCAAAGGTGTCCTAAAAAAGAGGTATATAGCTTACTTTACTCACACTTATATACACTCACTTCAGTAATATTAACAAGTATGAGAAAAGCCACTGTTATTAGTGCTAAAAAACCTATAGTTTTCTAACTAAAAAAAACATTCATCTCTTTGGTTTTCTTGTTTTCTTATTCGCATTGTTTAACAAAAAATCCTGATAAACGAGGATAATCTTATTTCTGTTACTGACAATAGATGCTGTTGCTACAGAGAAATTATCTGTTTTATGTATGTTACACGGTGTCATACCATTTTTTTAATAGTTCATATTTCACAGATGGGTTTCGCAGAATGACAGCCATCATTTCAATGTGGGCGTCATATTTTCCACGCCTGTGTCAAATACTAAATCGTCAGATACCAAAAAGAAGCAAAAAGCTACTCGATTCGTCCTACCCAAGGATGATCAACCAATGTCGGGAATTAAAGAGAAATCAATCGTATTCAGTAAACATATTTCAACTAGTTTAGAAATATTCCCTACAAGGAGAATCAGTAAGGTATGTGACTAATTTAATTTTGGTTCTTTCTCACATCTTATGGCCGTCAGTTGAATTCGGCCGTCGCTAGTGCTATTTTTAATGTTCCTTTGTCCAACGGAGCACTTATATAATCACTTGGTGTCGGTCCATCCGTCACAGACAGTTTTTCTTATGACTTTTTTGAATTATAATTTTGTCTCCCCCATGACATTTATATTAACCTACTTCAAAAAAAGAAGGTTATTTCACATTTTCGCTTACCTAATATGTCATTTTCAGGGCGAAGGAAGTCGGTCACCGACAGACGAGTGTAAGACACCGCTCGCGACCGCACAGACGCCGTACAGAACACCCAAGAGTGTCAGGCGCGGTAACCAAGTCTCCGATCAGAGGATCCTGGGAACTCCTGATTATTTGGCCCCTGAGCTTTTATTGAAGTACGTAAATTCCTCAAATGAAACATTGTGTGTGTGTGTGTTTTTTTAATATCATGAAGCTTAAAGTATATTCAAATATACTGGAAGAGGTCACTCGTCACTCACGTCTTTAAGGTTGAATATCGTTCGACATGTTTCAAACCGGTACGCGGTTCTTAATCATGAGCGCTCCTACTGGCGGCCAGTTCAGCACGTTATGTATTTTCTTCTTTCACCAGTGGTAACAGAGAAAACCAGTTACCAGTGGTAATTACTGGGATAAAAAGTCCAGACTGTTGCCACTAAAAGGGGATATTTCGGATCAGTGCATGATCTCTAGTCATGAGTATCAGTCGGCGACGGTGGCACGTCTAGTAGTTGTGCTAGACCTAGGCTCATGATTAAGGACTACGTGCTGGTCCGATATATGTCGAGCGATATTCGACATTAAAGACGCGAGTGACCCGTTAATTATATTTCATCAGATGGGAATAATCTTTAAACCTGACATCCACAGACAGGGCCATGGGCCGCAAGTGGATTGGTGGGCGCTGGGCGTATGTCTGTACGAATTCATGACCGGCGTACCGCCATTCAACGACGAAACCCCACAAGCTGTGTTCAATAACATTTTGTCCAGAAGTAAGTCTGTAAATCTGTATATCTATTTGACCGGTTTCCGATACTTCGAGCACGATGGCTATTCACGCAGTTGGGAGTGATTCAACTCTGGCGACGGTACAGCATGGTAAGCCAGTTTCGAACAGCGTCAGCCTTAACACCTGATCAGGGTGGAGCGAATCCTCCCGCGCCACCAAAAATTCGCCTCCATAATTTCACCTATCTTTTTATTTTTTCTCATTCGGTATTTAGCCGCCCATAAGCAACATTTGCGCTTAGAGCGGCCGCTCTATCCGCTCTACCCTACGGCCAGGGGTGTGTTTCCGTGAACTACCAATAAAATTTGAATTCGCGTCTTTCGTCTCCGACGACTGAGCGCCGGCCATTAATCAACATTTACACATTGTCAAATATTGCATCAGAGAATTCATTGACAATAGGACTCTTGTAATAGTCTGTAGTTCGTTGAATGGTAATAAATAGTAGTTTATGCAATCGTTATATAGTGTATGCTTTTTTAGTCGAGAACCGCGTCTAAGTAAAGTTCGAGACTTAAAAACCTAATTATGTAACTATTGCATACACATTTTTTTCTACGGGTCAACGGAAATTAATTAAACATACCGAAATAATTAAACAAACTAGTCCTGCGGAAATGAAGATTAGGCACATGGGTCGGGCGCCCGTTGATGTCTTTTGTTCTATGTCCGCGGCGTCATGTGATTGGTCAATTTCATAAGAGTACAGTAAAGGCGACACGGTGATTGGCCAATTTCATAACAGTACAGTATACGGCTACATATGATTGGTCTATTTCATAAGAGTTGAAGGGATCTCCATAGAGAAAGTATGCTGTGATTGATTTTAGTTTCGTCTACGATATCTTAATTCAAACATTGTCAAGTCGACGAGTAGAAAAACTTTTTTGACGTAAAAACGGGACCCTTACAGGATCACCTTGTTGTCCATCTGTCTGTCTGCCCGTCCGTCCGTCAGCCTGTCTCTCTGTCTGTCAAGACCCTTTATCTCGGGAACGCGTGGAGATATCGATTTGAAATTAACTATACATTTTTAAATAAATCATTAAAATATAATCTTTATTTAAAGTACGTAATCAATACCTACAAACTTGTACGGAACCTTCAGTGGGCGATTCCGACTCGCACTTGTCTGGTTTTTTCTGTAGATAAAAATTACGTTTCATTATAGATCTCGAATGGCCAGAAGGCGACGAAGCTTTATCGGAAGAGGCCGTAGGGGCCGTGGAAGCGCTTCTAACCATGGAGCCCTCAGATCGGCCAGCAGCCACCGCAGTTAAAAACATGCCGCTATTCAAGAGCGTGGACTGGGACAACCAACTCAACGCAGAGCCCCCGTTTGTGCCGACACTCGATGACTTACATGATACTGGATATTTTCAAGGTAAACTGCTGCGTATACCGGCAGGAAATACGTATATTTTTTATTTTGAATTTGCCTCATTTAGATTTAGATTTAGATAATTTATTTCATGATAAGGAATTACATTATATATCAATTTGCACACATGTCAAAATAACAAGAATTGTTATCATGATCGTCATAATAGGAAAAATAAAAATAACATAATGTCAACTAGAGTAATACAAAACACGATAAAAAGTAAACAGAAAAATAAATGCATCTTCCATTCGGAATCGTCAGTCAGATAAATAATAATAATGTCCATTACAAATTTCAAAACACAAAAATACAAATCAGTTGAATTCAAATTGAGTTATAATAGGGATGTTGACTCAAAATTTATTGGTATCTAAATTATATCCAAAAGAAAGAAGACATAAAACTATGCCAAATGGTGAAAATCCCATTAAAATATCTCAAAAAATAACGAAGCTACAACCGTTAGAATGTTGTTAATAAGAGTGAGAAAGCACTAATTTGTAGTGACGTCACTGACTTAAAGCGCCATAGTAAATGAAGATCGTTCCATACAGAGGTGCGTTTTGCGAAAAAGGGACAGAACATGCCCCCACTTAAAACTTTGATGACTTGTATTTATGTAATTATTTATTTTTTTGAGTTACTTTTTTCGCTATTTGGTTGAGAATTTGATCCTTTTTCGAGAAAATTTGAAGTAGTTGAGTTTCTTACTTAGTGTCAACATCCCTATTATTTACATGTCAGTAAGCTAAGATCCATATACTCTTTAACCGAGTATAATGGGTTTTCCAATAAGAGGCGTTTCAGGCGGCGTCGAAAAACTTCGTCAGATGGTTCAAGTCTAAGATCAGCGGGCAGTCGCTCGTAATAGGTGGGCCCAATGACACGTGGGTTCTTACCTGCAAGTGCCATGCGACGGGGAACTGTTCTCAAACTCCCAGTATGGCGGAGTCTCTTGCCAATTGCATGTGTTAAAGTCAGAAAGGTTGTTCCTTACGAACATAATAATTATTTAGAAGACATAGAGTGAGTAGTGCGTTAAAATGCCTTGTCTCAAAAAGTGGTCTCTGCACGAAGTTCTCGGCTTTGCCCCGATCATCGCACGCACAGCACGTTTCTGCCTGAGCAGCACTCTGTTGGCATCCGTTAAGCTTCCCCAAATGAGTGTGCCATACGACATCAGTGAATGAAAATGGGCAAAGTAAACCTGCTTCAAGGCATCGTCTGATATAATTGGCTTTAGCTTATGTAAAGCAAAGACTGCACTGCTCAATCTGTCGCATATTTTGTCTACATGGCACTTCCAGTTTAGATTAGAGTCCAGAGTGAAGCCAAGAAATCTACATGTATCACTTATCGGCATCAAGCTGTTTGCTACACACGGAGAAATTGTAATTTTTCGGCCCGAGAATACCATAACGTTGGATTTATCTACAATCAATACAAACCATTGGTAGAGAACCACCTCTGCAGTTGATCACACCCGTCATGGATCTTCTCTCCAAGCAGGCGCGGATCCAGGATTTTGTTCAGGAGGGGGGCACTTCCGAACTTTCCGAAAATAAAACTGACTCTTGATAACTGTTGTCAGAACATATTTCCTACGTCAGGACATAGGCAATTGCCCTCCCCTGACACAGGCTTCAGGGGGGGGCAATTGCCCCTGTTGCCCCCCCCCCCCCCCTGTATCCGCGCCTGTCTCCAAGCTGTTCAAATGTACTCGCACTAACTACTACCGTGGTATCATCCGCAAATAAGATTGAGAGACCAGCCGTGATGGCAGCGGGAAGATCGTTCATAAACGTTAGGAAAAGGGTATTTCCTAACGCTGAACCTTGACCGATGCATTATCTTTGTGAATATAGATAAGAATGATGATAGAATGTAGCCCT
Source organism: Epiblema foenella (assembly GCA_963556455.1). Taxonomy (NCBI): domain Eukaryota; kingdom Metazoa; phylum Arthropoda; class Insecta; order Lepidoptera; family Tortricidae; genus Epiblema; species Epiblema foenella. The sequence continues at coordinate 17,836,410 of OY747102.1, forward strand.
AGATAGGGCTACAGATTTCTCTTATTTTCTATATCTTTAATAAGAAATATGCATGCGGAATAAATAGTAATAAGATGACACTATGTGGGTAGTAAACCATCAAAATGTCACAAAAAAAGTAAATTAATAAATATGATCAAAATCTTAAAGTGAAGAGATACTATAAAGTACTTGAAATTTTCGAAAAATCATGGGGTTTTTTAATGACTAAAAATAATAAGATTAAAAACTACCATCAAGGACTCTGTGTTTAAATAAACAAAAAAATGTATGACAACTATGTACCTAGCCGCCATATTTCACCACCAAAACAGAAAATAACTCGTCTTACATACAAGCACGTAGTATGTAACGTCAAATACGCTGTACTTTGACACCGTTTTATTTTTTGTGTTGTTCTAATTGTAATTGTGCCATATAAATATTTGTTCCTCTCTAAAATCTGGTTTGAATGGCATCATGAAAAAAATTATGCATATTCCCAATTCTCTTCGTTCATCGAGACGAGTGGGGCCTGATTCGTGGGGATGATGATGGACTATATATTCTATGTCTTACGCAGGGGCGCTCCGTGCTCGTGAATTTATATATTAGTAGATCTTGCCCGCAACTTCGTCCGCGTAAAATTCGTTCATCGTGTTACAATTTGATTGCTATTATTTTATTCCAGGCACTTACCTAGTTATCGCTGATCCACAGAAACTTCCACCACCTTAAATGATTTTCGGGATAAAAAGTATCCTATGTCCTTCCCCGAGATTCAAACTATCTCCATACCAAATTTCATCTAAATCGGTTGGGCGATTTAAACGTGAATAGGTAACCGACAGACAGGCAGACAGACACACTTCGCATTTATAATATTAAATACTAGCTTTTGTTCGCGACTTTGCGTAGAACTCGTTCATCGCGATAAGATTTTATTTCATTTTTTTAATATCAGGCGCTTACCTAGACTATGCTTTTCCATACAAACTGCCGCCCCCTTAAGGGATGATTTCCGGTATAGTAAATAACCTATGGCCTTCCCCGAGACCCAAACTATCTCCATACCAAATTTCATCTAAATCAGTTCAGCTGTTTAAGCGTGAAGAGGTAACAGATAGACAGACACCTTTGAAAGAGAGTCAAGCTCGTTTACCTGTCGGGCTGCCAGTCAGTGGCGATCTTGGCCCACAGCTCATTTGGCATGCGGGAGGCATAACCAGCCCACTCCCATTTATATAAATGTGCATTTATAGTTAGGTAAAGCCCGACCAGAAATATATGGCCATTGTCAAGAGGGCGCTATTATTCTCATTTATATGGCAACAGGTCAGTAATGTCAGTATAGTCGGAATAATCACATTTTGACTTGTTTACCATCAGCTCTGAAGTTAATTATGAAACGTATTGTAGCAAATTTTTTCCATTTTCCAATCGGTTTTTTCCAAAATTTTATTACGAGTATACATTGTAAATAATGTCCCGCTCTTGACATTGAATCGTTTTGGGCATTATTCACTTAACCTAAACGACCACAGTGACACTGACAGCAGTGACAACCTATGATTAAAATTATTGCCAGTGTAAGAAATTAGTTCCAATGAAATCCCGAGACATGCCGAAAGGTCATATATTTCTGGTCGGCCTTTAATATAGATATTGTTTTGTTTTAGCTCGCAACATCTTACAGCAACTGCATGTGTCTAACTTCGATATGTGATCCGTGCAGGTCTACAGCGTTGGTACCTAAAAGTTAAGGACTTTATCACGAGTGTTATACAAAAATATTCAATTATGGATAAGTGCTTCATATAAAATCTATATTTAAAAGGGATCAACTGAAGCTGTTTCTGGTAAGTTTCAAGAAATTGTGGTAAAAATCTTTGGTTCAAATCAAGTCTCGTTTACCTGTTTTGGGTTATTTATTCTCTCTTATATTCTAATTTTTTAAAGACACAACTTACTTTATCAGCAAAAGTTTCATAGTGCAAATATTCACCTATTAAACATTATAATGTACTAATAGTGTATACCAGAAAAAAAGTGCTAACATTTTTATTATAATCTCATTTTTATAAATAATTTAATTTAACATCCCTAGTTAGTTCATTAATTAAGACTGATATTTGAGCTGTGTAATTATTCTTTACTTGTAAGGCGTAGATTTCAATGCATTATTAGCTATTTATTGTACAAATATAAATATTGTTAAACCTTATTTAAATAGGGTAATTTAGTATTCATTTCTTCATGCTATCAGGTTACATATATATGACATGTTACCTGATATGATGTGATGATGAATTGATGATGATGATTTAAATAAAACGAATGTATTATGGAAAAAATATCTTATCATTATTATTTAAATTAAATTGCATTATTGGCACAATTTTAAAAAATTAAATGCGCTGGGGTATTCTGCCCTGATGCATATATAAAATAATACCATACCAATTTATTAAGAAAGGCAAGTTTCGGTTGTCTTTCTCAAACAATTGATAGACCCAATGTTTAACCAAATGGAAATTACAAAAGCATAAACGTAGCCGGTCAAAAACGCGTAGAAGAGATACCCAACCTTATTTTATAATAATTTCTGTAATGAGGGTTTTCAAGTATAAGCGCTTTGACAGGCCTCCTGTCGTCAGCTATCATGCTGCCTTCAAAAATTTACGGCTATTATCAGTCGCATCTACCGGGCACGTCACAGTGATGCGATCTAGTTGACAACAGAAAACCCTCATTGTCCTATTCTACTTGGAGTTCTTCTGTATCCACGGCAGGAATGCCGTGACACGCGTATAGACTCCGGGATAGTGGCCTTTGCCGCAGCCGATGCCCCACGAGACCACGCCCACTTGCGTCCAGCGCCCGCCCTCGTTCACCATTAGTGGGCCTCCGCTGTCACCCTGTATGACAAATGTTACGACATTCATTACGATTTTATTTACTTGTATGTAGAGAACTGTAGGTTGATAGCGCGATAAACGCTTACTAGGGCACAGCCTTACAGAAGGCTAGCCTAACCCTTTTTACTTTGTAGGTTCCTACGTAATGTTGCGTTCCTGATAATTAGAGAACTGCGAGTAGGTATTACAAGACCGGCGTTAGTTTACGATCGGAATAGCTGTCATTTCATTTCAGTTTTCCATACACTTTGACTTCTAATACTACTAATCGCGGGTAGGTAATAGGTAAGTGCGGTAGAACTCCTGGAATGCTGTATGATGACGCCGTCGTTGCCTTTAAAGAGTTTAGCAACATACGTGTCAACCCCTTGGCTTGCAAGAGTTCACAGTTACTGATTTCCCTGAAACCTCATCCGAACAGAATAACCTTTTACCGTTCTAAAGAGATTCGTTAGCGGCGGATAACTTTCTATCAGGCGAAAACTGTGCGTTTATTGGTTACACTCAACGCGGATATTTTTGGTTTCAAAACTAGAAGGCTCCTGGATTCTTAACATAAATTACCAAGATGGTTTAGTCACTTACACTGCAAGAATCCATGTTCGCTTTGCCGGCGCAGAGCATGTGGTCGACGATTCCTCCGGGCGCCGCAGCACCATACTTCAGCCTGCACTCCTGGTTGGTCCAAATCGGGATCGATACCTCTTGCAGGACAGCCGGTTGCGGGCCAGCTATGAAATAATTAATCAATAATACAGGTTTAATAGATGTACCGAACGATGTATCGATCGTGTATTGACACGCTTTCAACTCACTCTTTTAACATTCAATAAAAATATGCCCAATTTATTCACAATGGACTTTTCGTTACAAGTTCTACTTGAATGAAGTCATTAACAATAATGTGGTAATGATCGTTTACCTTCACGCAAACTGCCCCATCCAATAACAGTTGCAAGTTGACCCGAGTAGGCGCGGCTGCCTGACGGAAGGCATATCGGTCGGCTGTTCTTCGTGATTGGCACCGGTTGGTCCAGAGTCAATATGGCAACGTCGTTGTACTGTAAGAATACAACATTTAAAACTTGGAAGTTTATCGTCTTTGGCTTCAGCTCGGGTAATATTTTTCCAGAGCCACCACCGAAATTAACTGAGGACACAATACCAGATAGTGGGAGTGGACGAGTGACTAGGTATCAGTAGGGTGGTGTCAAAGGTCTACAAGCCGAAGCCATGGATATTGTGATGGTCGGATATTCAAGTGTTAAGTCCTTACCAAAGTGCGCATATCGAACCCGCGATGGCGCACGACGCGCTTGATCTTCCTCTCGATGTGCTGAGTCTCGGCGTTGGTGTGGATGTTGTGGTCGGCTATGCGAGCCGTCAGGCGCGCCACGTCCCAGGATGTCATGCTGAACAGAAGGTTTTATTTCTCAAGTCATTTTATATAGGCTCCTGTTCATGCAGGGTCCTCCCAGGCAGGGTTTCGACACGACGACGACTCGCTACTCCTAAGCTTACAGATTTCTATTAAAGAATATGCGGAGAATCTCATCATTTGTTGCATATTGTGTACGCACGGGCGTAATTTTGCGCGTCATCTAAACTACAGCCACTGACAAGCATACGCGTCGTATTATTTATTATACTTAGAGCCATTGTTGTACAAGAGAACTTAACTGCGATAGTTCATATGACAGTGTACGTACTGGGCCACACAGTGCGCTGCCGACAGCACGTGCCTATCGTCGATCAGCGAGCCGCCGCAAAACTGGCGGCCTCCATTGAACAGCGCCACGATCCACGGCCATTCGTTCAAGCCGGCGTTCTCACCGCCCACAATGCGTTCGTCTTGGAGGGCGTCGTAAAACTGAAAGGACATAATACAGATATAATTAAATGTAACGTGACGCAGGTATCAGTTATATTTAAACTTAACTGTGTCGAATATAGCACCGGCCTCGCGTTTAAAAACCTGCGCGCTTCTTACCCTCGTACCTGAAGCGATCCTATAAAAAGTATAAAACCTTATTTTACTTCGCGGTTTCGTAGTTGTAATCCAAAGATATAATACTAACTTTAGTATAATCATAGTGTTGGTAGGTATTTTGTCCATCCCTGTAAAGAAACTTGAGTTTTATTTGTGCTAAGTTCGTACCCGATATCTGTTCTTCATGCCACACGATCCGTCAACGGCTGGCGCGGTTGTAGGTTTCGTCGGCTGTGTGGGGTAGGCGGGAGGCCAAGACTGTGGAAAATCTCAATTTGTATCCAGGCATATTATTACGTTTAGTAAAAAATAAAGCATTCATCACTTTTTATCCAGCACTGTAAGAAAGAACCGACTTTTTCATCGTCTCATTTATGCGATAAACGCCGCTATTGGTGTACAGCCTGAGTCTGCTTGAAACGGAGCGTGCGGCGGAGCGGTGGCAACGTTTACGACGACGCGGACGGCATACCTGTTTTATTTATATGAACGCTCACTGTCGCGCTGCACGCTCTAGCGGAGCTGGCAATCAGGCCATACATTTATGGTCGTGCAATGCAAAATATTGTGTTCTTCGAAACGCCCTTCTCACCGGATTTCGGATATATGATTCTTGACTTGACTAAACAAACTTGTAAATTAATTCATGTCAAAGCTGTAGCAGTGCTTGTTACCTGTTTAGTCGTTGACGGGGTAGATGTAGGGGGTCTTGTGGCCCACGTAGTGTGTGTTGGGTTTCCTGCAACTAATTTAAAAAGATCGTTTTCAAATTAACTGTTCACATTTTAAATTACTGAGTGGCACATGAAAAGCCAATCAATAAATTGCGCAAATGGTGACGTCGTTAGGTCTTGTAGCAAAATTATTGAGTATAGGCACCAAAATATACCTACTCATGTCGTGAAAGAATGTAAGAGTGGTAGGAATCCGAGCATGTTATAGATCATTTGAGGCTTATTACTATTCAATTTTCACGAAAAAGGCCAGTAAACTACGAGTTATAGGTCTATATATATTCACCGATTGATGGGGGATGGGTAGGCGCTGCGTGGTCGGGCGGGTGCGTAGGTAAAGGTGGGATAGTTGGCGGCCACTGCGCGGGGATCTGACGCATGTTGGCCGCATCGAACTGCCATTGTGGCGAAAAGGCTGCCAGACGTCCCGGGAACCTTCACACAAAACCAATGATTATAAATGGTGCTGTGGTCACGACAGTGTTTCAAAGGGAGCTCGAGCAGCAGCACACAACACACAAGTAGGCGCAGCACTTAGTAGCCGTAGCTTATTCAGATGCTGACCGTGCACCACCACACCATTTATGAAGCGCCCATACAATTATATTTCTATAGGCTCGATTACACTTTAGTTACTAGCATACACATAGATTCTTCTTCTTTTGGTTCTTCTATCGAAGATTGGACAAGATCAAGGCGATTTTTATTTTATTAACCGCACTACAGAACAACCCCCGAGTGTTTTTTTTTATCTTTAACCCCCGAGTACTGCAAGTTGCAACTGAACCAGTCACACAGATTTTTCAACCAGCAGTGTATTCTGCACCCTACACTCCTCCCAACACTTAGCTACTTCGACGTTGGGCTGTCATCATCAGCATATTAGCCGAAAGACGTCCACCGCTGGACATAGGCCTCCACCCACAAAGGGTGACACAATGACCGATCTGGTCAGTCTGCCCTGTGGGGAGTCTACCCACGCTGCGACTGGTCTGTACTCACGCTTGATAAGCCAAAGGCGGCGTCTGCGCTGGCGCCTGTGGCAGCATCCCCAACCGCTGCACGTCTGGCTCCTGCTGCGGCGGCGTGCCCACCGGCTCCGTGCAACACACTCCGAACACCTGCGATGAGATGCTGTTGAACTTGGTTCAAAACAAGAGGTCTTCATGCAAAGGTTAGTATTTACATGGTGTGGCAATTGTGTCTGGAATGCCGGGATCAATTCTGGGATCTAGCATATTGACACTAAAAAGTCTATGTGAGATCTTGGAGTAGGTTTAGGAATATTGGATACCTAAAATTAAATTAAGTAGTGAAGCTTAAGCTGTTTTTGCAGTGCCGACTTTGTGATTTTTCTTTTCCTGTATTACGTACTTTATATACTGTGACATGCGGCGGAGGCGAGATATGTCATAGTCGCCTGACAAGCCGCGCGCGTCGAGTAGTGTGGCATGTAAGTAGGTGTATCTACTGTACGTGAATCGTGAACGCGGCCTTAGTTGCGCTCGTCATAAAAGGATCATCTTACCACGGGAAACGATTTTCAAGTCCTGCTCAATTTACAATTGCTGCCGTGGAAATAAAACACCTACGCTTAAATATGTAGATATTCAAGCGGCGTTAATATATTTATTTGTAAGATTTGATCCAAGTATTAAATAAGTTTGCCATATACTCGTTTATTTTATAGAGGCTTACCTTAACTGATTAACTTATGTACATAGTTTACGTGTCATCCTTGTAGGTCAACAGCTTTTAAACGAGAACGTAATAGCACTAGTAATTCCCAATGTCCACGTGCATTACGATTACTGCAGTACGATGCCTGACGTTAATGTCTTACTAGGTTTATGAGTTTGCATTTCAGTACGCATACGCATTCCATAAATCTTCCATTTGCCCATTACTTATTCGAACAAACAGAAGCCTACGAAGAAAAGATTCTTGGTAAGACGAGTATCTGCCCGGACAAAATTACATAAATTTAATGTAACTTTATATTAAAATGATGGTCTTGACCCTAGATGGTCAGGTCTATACGTGAGGTACATTACATTTATGGCTTTGGATGTACTTATTTATCTGGGGTACGGCAGTGCCCCCGCCAAGTCGAGCAAAACAAAGAGGTACGGCCTTACCACCCTTTTCTCGAAGCCATTCAGGCCATTTTCAATATCAGATCAGATATCCCAGTATGTATGTCCTTTTTGTATGTATGTTTAAAATGTTATGTAGGTATAATACCTAGAGAAAGGCAAAAGCCGCCACTTTATGACTTTATTATGATACAGTTAAGGTCCAATCCAAGTGACGAACTCTTCTGTCCGCGATTGTACATTGGATCGGAGCCGGTCTTACATAGTTTATTCTTTCAGATACGTATATTGGCTAACGCAACTAGTATTCATCACTGCTGGCTACTCATTTCCCATTAAAGCAGTCTAAGCTTCCATTTGACAGTTGATTAATCCGCTAGCTTAACGCACTACAATGCTTATAAACATCAAATCCACATTACGGGATTCGCCTGTTTAAAAAAAAAACTGTTGTGGTCAACAGTCACGTTGACTTCAGACGGTATTGGCGTTCAAAGTTAATACCAATCTAATTTTCAGACCAACCTCCATATTATCAGCGCTGATGTAGCTGCAAGTGTCATAGTGGCCCATGACCCAGCCATTGGATCCGGAGAGGTCGGCGACCTTCAGCAGCGGATAGCAGTCGCGAAAGCTTTTGCATGTGCCCCGCTTGCCCAGCGTGGTCTCGCAGTCCAAGCCGAACGCGCCCTCGGGTTGTACCTAGGATAAGTTTAATACAGGTCAGTGAAATACATTTACATACAGAAAAAAAACCTTTTCAACAAGGCATGTGAAAGTTATGTCGATGTCATATCGACAAAAACTTTTCTCACTACCATCAAACTACATACCGGGAGTGGCGCGACAGATTTTCTTCTATAATTGAAATTATGCTTCAGTTTCCTTAAATTTCGGCAACAGGGAAGGACTATATGGCTTTCGTATGTCAGAGTTTTCAGTATTACAAAATCGGTCCAATATCTAAATTCCCCTACAGAACAACTTGTTCTAAAGCCCGAAGAGTCTGAGAGATGTCTTCGACGATTCTCCATACTTGTAGTGCTTGTAGTTATTTATTGTGTCAGTAACATGCATAGATTCTCATCCAAAATTGATAAGATATATGTGCCCTTTGACAAGATGTAACTCTCGCGAATTAAGCGTTAGCCACATTTTATAATAAAAAACAAAGACAACATTTTACAGATCACGATCCCCATTGCAATTCGCCACGGCGCAGGTAAATGTTTTTAGTAAAAAATTAAATCAATCGGGATCAAAACAACCAGTAAAGGTCGAAATGACGAATTGTATTTAATAGCTAGCAATTATTTAATTATTTTGGCCATTAATTCTTACCGTCAAATTAAATAATGCATCCGGCGCTGTTGATCTATATCAACTGCTCGCGCTGTTGAAATATATGTAGTCGAAGTATATAATATTTTGAACATAGAATAAATTTTCGAAAGAGACCTAAATACCTAATCGTTATTTAAAAATGTATTATACGCAAACCAAACTGAAATGTCTGAATCAAAATGATTAATCTACATCCTCGTCTAACATACTTACTGCTTTGGTCCACATATGAGCATATTAGTTCGATGGAAAATAGAAGGGGAATCCATTGAAATTTCATGTGACATTCTAATCCAGAGTAGAAATTAATTACGGTCATGCTTATTCAAATTCATTTTACCTGTCTTAGCAAAAGCAATTGTTTTCCACCGCGAGTGCTGTTAGAGGCGTCACGCTTTACCCGTGTCACAGGTACTGAAACAACATTTTAAAAGCATATTCTATTTGGAACTAACTTAAGTCTAAAACAGGCCCTCGAGGCATTGTGTACCGAGGATGCTGGCCACATTTCCTCGCTGTATCGCAATGCTGATACGTTGTGCGAGGAAGTCGCCAGCTCTTCGGTCACCAGTTACATCAACCAGACGCCTCGCAATTTTAGTAAATAAACGGTCAGTTTCGACGCCTAAAGGTACAAAATTGTACTTTCTGTCGAGGTGCTTGTAATTTTATTTAGAGTAGGTACGTATCAATTTTTAATAGTACTTAAAGGTGTCAAATTTTTGGCATAAATAATATTAGAGTATACGACGACGTAAGCAAGGGTTATCGATCAAACAGCGGATCAAAGCAACCTATAGGTACTTATGCCAAATATAATATCATATAATGCGTCTGTTCTGTGGACAGTATAAGAAAAACGATATAATGTGCTCTATTGCTTTTTACTACGTTATAGGTACCTATGTACTGATTCAATCCGTTATTCTGAAAATAGGACACGTATATACGTACCTAATTTACTGTAAATCTTTCAATAATAGTAATATGTAAATGTTATTAAATTATGACTAACTTACAAGATATTTATTTATCCATTACAAAAATAGGAAAATTAGAGATCTATCCCCATCCGAATTAACAAAAGAGTACCTATGAAATTAGTCTGTATCACAGAGATGTAAGGTCTTGAATAACAAAGGTGTATAATAAAATTTTCTGATGCAATCACAGGAACCTGTTTAATGTTTATCCGCAAGGACCAGTATGAACCTAAATTAAGGTTTTTGTAAACGATCGGTAGGCGTCGATAATTTACAAGTTATTTCGTTTCGCTGCCTAACGGTTTGTTTTTATTGAAATATTTATGTACCGACGTTGGAGTCATGCCATTCAAACTGCGCCCACATTATGTGTGTGGCATGTTTAATTCGGTTTCTACAACGTGGTACACTCACTCGTTTATACGGATTTGCTGCCATGTGAGATCCTGCGAGGAAATATGTTACCTACTGTAGAAATTTAGAAACTTGTGGTTCCTTTGTTACCTGGAAGTGTAATGAATGATTCCTATCTATCTAGGCGGTTAACTCGGTAGCCTAGCGTCTTAAATGTCACCACACGTGGCCTTGAGCACGTTTTTAAATTACGATCACATTATCTAGTGGAGATACGCAATTTGCGACCCAAGTCCCAGGTAATTAAACTTCGTTTCCTATGATTCCACGATGAGAATAAATTAGCCCTAAAGGCCAACATATGTATAAAAAAACTTGTCACGCAAATGTGTGGTTTAAAGTTATCAGTTTACAGACTATTTTAAAATCACGTGTACCAGCTTGGATCCCTAGAACCGGCTGATCCGAACGGTCAACGGAGACACCTTGAACTTGATGAAATTGGAGCAGCGGAACTTATTTACTGTCCTGTATTCAGGGCTCTATTAATTCATGTAAATTGTTAAAGGGACTTCATTCGGACTGCATTATTTGCATTCTACATTTAGTTTTTAATTGTCAACAAGCCGGTTGGCATTGAAATAGACGAGACATACAATTGTTCTTAGGATTCCGGGTTCACCGGCCTAATGCAATGAAATGTCAGGAGCATGTATTGGACTGCTGTGTGATCTGTCGGATCTAATTAATGAACTTGTGGTGGAGCAAAAAGTTGTGCCTTCGCAGAATCGATGGTGAGGAATCGCCGATTGATGTGGGCGGCGGAAATTTGCATTGAATCGATCTTTAAGGCATCATCCGAATAATGACTTGTGGACATGCCCATGGGTCGATGACCAGGGCCCCATTTAAAAGGTACAGTTTATAAAGACACTGAAAAAACTTATAGGTACTTACACGTAGTGGGCAAATTTAATGTGAAATATTTATTTATCTATTACCGCAAAAACACATAGCATTACAGAAACAAATTCTACGGCACAATGAAATTTATACATGAATAGTTTAACAGATAAGTACTAACAGGCATAATATAATATAACAACATCAGAATATATTTAAATCAAAATAAAAAAAATATCTTTCAACAACGTAGTCATTATCGCCTGAGAAATTACAAAGTGGCAGTCTCTATTAAAAAAGTCATCCGTAAGAGAACTTAGATATATTTATAACCTGAAAACGCATTATGGTAATATGAACCTAATAGATTTGTTCACAGGTATTCATAATTTGACGTAAGTTAGAATACAATTTCCGATTGTAGGTATGTTGAAGTGTGGATATTGTTTAACGACTTCGAGAGTTTGTTTGGGAGATGTATAGGTAGGGCATACCATTAGCTTTACGCGATAGCGCGCATTGTGTTCCTTATGTACTCGTACCTATTAGTGTTAGTATTTTCATTGGACTGATTTAAGTAAAGTGTCAGTCGTATTATGATTGGAATTAGTCAGTATTGGTTTTCGCCGCGGCCGGACATCTCAGTTGCAAATTTTAACTTTCTCTAGCCTCGAAACCTCATATACGTCGGTCTCGCATTGTTTTGAGTCCGCGCCGTACAATGGCTCACTACCCATGTCCTTTCTTCGCGTGAGTAACGTAAACAAACATTAACTACTGTTAAACCTGAATGGAAATTGAGCGTTAACGTAAACCAAAGAATATTTTTAAATTATTTACTTATATACATAAAGTCTGTAAATAAATATGTACTCATGCATGCTTTTCTGAATAGCCTAGTAAGTATCGAATACACTTTTGAATCCTACTAATATAATAAATGCGAAAGTTTAGATGTTTGGATGTTTGTTACTCAATCACGTAAAAACGACTGAACGCGGATTATGATGAAACTTGGTATACAACGAGTTTATAGCATGGATTAACATAAAGGATACTTTTTATCCCGAAAATCATCCCTCGAAGGGATGAAATAGCGAATAGGTAGTGTAAGTTTACGCGGACGAAGTCGCGGGCAAAAGCTAATAAGTAAATAATTATATAAATAATATTAATATTATTAATATACAAATAGAAATATTATTTCTATAATTATTTACTTGTTTTTAATGAATTTAAAATTGCTTACCATTTATGATAACCGCGTCATCTGTGTAAAACGCGCCGTTCGTTTCAGAAAATCCGTTAAAGCCGTCGGAAACACTTTCGCAGATCAGGCATAGGAAGGCCAAGCACAGGGCCCCATATTTATTCCGTAGCTGCATTTTATTTTAACACAAATCCTACCCCGGAACCATACACGGAAAAATCTATCAATATATATCGATGGGGGATCCGCACGCGTAGACCGTACGGCCCACGAGGAGTCTCTTTGCAAAATGCTTGGACCCGTTGCGTCCGCGCCTTTATAATATTTTTGCACGGACGCTCTACATAAAAAGTTGAAAAGATAACAGAGCTTTTCCTCCTCCTTTTGTAAAGCTTGACATTTGAGGCGGACAATGATACCGATGAGCTTTGTAAATTATGACAACCATTAGGTTCGGTGCACTTAAGATGGATTATGCCTTTCAGGATAATACTTCGATGTGTGTGTTCATGTTATCGAAGTGAAGCAGAGTGAGGAGTCCCGTTACAACTAAGGCAGGTATAATGCGAGTAAAAAATGTTTAAAGAAAGAAATTAGAAAGTACTCACCAATTCGATTTCGATCATCTTCAGATATACGAGCAATCCTAGTATATTTATTTATTTATCTCGGGGAAACAGATCTATAGATGTCAATGAAATCTAACTGAATCCCAGGAAAACTCGTTTTCTCCGGAAAAACACGAAAACGCCTAGCAAAGCTCCTAGGTATTTTCAGACATATTTAAGTTACAGTTTATATAATTTCGCGTTTCTATAGGTGCGCGTGTCGCGTGATAAGTAAACTATGATTGGCCCTTGAGGTCAATGTCAAGTTGGAATATTTTATTGAAGATTGTTTTTTTTTTTATTTGATTTTATTTCAGGTATGAAAACTTGTAGCTAAGTCCCGATTAAAACTTTACTTCGAAAAAATGTTTTAGCTGTTAAGTGTCTAAAGTATTTATTAAAAATAAACTATATACTAGGCTAACTAAAATAACCTACTGCATCAAACCATTTATAAAGCGGAAATGACAGAAAACCTGTTCCTAGAAACATAAGTATTTTTGTGCACTTTTACTTCCATGATTTACTTGTAACTGATAACTTATTTGACACAGATAATTTATTTCCTATATAGTACTCATACTCATACTCATTCATACTCTTTATTGATAATATTGTTAAATATTACATGTCACATAACAAAGTGACTCACAACACACACTCACAAAACACACTCACAAAACACTGTACTCTGTATGTACCTATATAATCCAAAAACCAATAATAATTTGACTGTTTAAATGAATTACCTGGTTCATTTGTTTTGATAAGACCAAAGAGATCTGATGTGAATACTTAGTAGGTACAAGTTAACTACTTATACAGACTTAAAAACAAAACATGTTCCACCTGTGTCTAAAAATCAAGGAACTTAGAAGCTAATTGTTGACACTGAATTCTACATTATATCTTCGTGCTTTCGCTATACAGGATTATTCATGCGGACTGTACCGATTTATTTTTAAAACGTTCTCACGGTTGTGCAGTCAATGAACTTCAATGAGATTTGTTAAGTACTTACTAAGAAAATACAATGTTCGAAGTACCGATTAATTATTGCATTCCATCTTATAGCCTTCAATTTATCAAACCAGTTAAGGATAACAGTTTAATGTGAGATTGATATATGAAATTTTGACGTTTAAACTTGGACTCCTGCTATGCGATTCACTAAGCACCGTTCTCGCCAGTCACCTCACAGCTCACCCTTTTTATATATATATATATATATTTTAATAACACGTCGGTGGCAAACAAGCGTACGGCCCGCCTGATGGTAAGCGGTCACAGTAGCCTATGGACGCTTTCAACTCCTGGGGTGTCACATGTACGTTGCCGACCCTTTAAAAATTTATACGCTCCTTTCTTGAAGAACCCCATACTATAGTCCCTCGGGAAAATCTCGGCAGGGAGCTCATTCCACAACCGGAGCGGCCGTGGGAGGAAATTCCTCTGAAACCGTACCGTACCGCGTACGCGACCATTTCGGATCTAAGGTGTGAGGATGAAAGCTCTGCCGACGGCGAGTGGTGCGATGGTAGAAAGAAAGAAAGCTGGGACCTCTTTCAAATGAGGGAGTAGGTATACCATCAAAATGTACTGAAACTTAATAAATAAACAACAGTGGTTGATAACTGGTGCCAAAGAATTAGACGTTTGAAATGCTCTGATATTCACCCAAGGCGTAATAAAGAAAATTAAGTAATCTGCTATTAAAACCTGAAACGATATTAAATATTAATACTAATTAAGAATGTAATCGTGTAATATATCATCGTGTTGAAAATTTGTTCGTGATTGCGGCTAACTAATATCTATTACACCTAAGCAACCTATATAAGGCCCAATTTGATCGAACAGGGCTGTTATTCACAAACCGACTCGTCCTCACCTGTCACTTCACCCCTCACCCGTATACCTTGTTTGCATGTAATTATGTATACCTTGTTTGCAAGCACCTAAAGTTTAATTACGTGAAGCCATGTGAAACGGACGGTCAATGGATCTTGGAGGCAGGATTTGTAGGTAGTGTATATGGACACACTACATAAAAAAATCCTCCAAGATCCATTGACCGTTCGCTTTACATGGCTTCACATAATTAAGCTTTAGGTGCTTGGTAACAAGGTATACATAATTGAAACGCAACGGGATTTTTTAAATATCGCTTAAGACCCCGTAAGACTAATGGCTTTTTGAAAGATGAAAAAATGATTTTCTGTCTCGAATATAGGGTAATGACGGTTATTTGTTATTGAGGTTATTTGTTTCGAATGGTATCGTGTTGGTCCATAGTATTAACGATGAGATAGCCCATTAATGTGTAAAACTTTAAATTAACTATGTAAAGAGGTTTCTTTACCAAAGTACTGCTCAAATATGAGTTTGTCTGCCCTTTGAGTGTGTACTGCCCAAATTACTGATTCATCAACCGCGAGGAGAGATAAATAAACAGTCATGTAAATCATGTTGTCATATAAGTACCTACTCATATCTTTCATAAATTCCGAAAGGGCACCAGCCTTTCAATGTTGACGGCAAGTTTGCTTTAAAGGTATATTTAATTTTAATGCCCGCAGTAGGATAACATTTGACTTGACACTTAATCACATGCTGAAAGTGCTTAACATTTTAGGCTTAAAGAGGAAACAGGACTGACTGGACTTTGTATTTTGAAATTCCAGTCAGTTCTGTTTGCAGGTTGTAGGTTGTTTGGTGTAGTTTTATTTGTTGAGGTCGTAAAAAGTAGATCGGAATGCCGATACCAAATATTGCGGTGTGAACTGAACAAACGAGGCGATTAAGTGCCTACTTAGATTTAAGCGTACGCTATTACCGCCATTAATCTTTGCATCCCGTTATGTCAATCCCGTCAATCAACGGATACTGGGCCAGTGCGAAAGTAAATAGTTATTACTTGTTCTTGTTAGAGTCGCTGGCGACAGCTTGTTGCTCTGCAACATGTCGAACTTGTTATGGTTAACCTTTTCCGATGCCAACGACGTATATGTACTCACCGTAGGTTCCACGCTAACGACTGATATATCCGTCACGGCGTGCAGTGCGATATCAACTTCCATGCATTTCTGTAGGGTTCAAATTGACGTTTGACATTTAGATGTCACGGCGTGACGTGAGTGACAGCGTTTGTATTTGACAGAGCGCTTGGATATATTATTGCCAGAGATCGGAAAAATTTGCGTCATTGCTCGCAATAATGACATAAGGACATGACTACAAAATTCATCAAAATATTAATCAATTAGTTATTGCTTGAAATAGAATTTGAATTTCCGGAGATAATAGCTTATACGTGCTTGTAATTATTAGTAAAATGTTATTCAAAGTGGTTATCGTTTTCGTAAATATTTTTATATTAATAAAGAAGTCGATCTCTGATTTTTACCATTTGTTAGTAAAATAAACATAATAATGAACATCAAATTTTAAGTTCATAGGTCAATGGGAAGTTAAAAATAATCTGCGGGACAGAATTTTGTAAAAATAGCTGATTTTGGCCGCTTTTCATTCCATCATATGTATTTAAATAGATTTTACAACAAAAAACACTATCAATCTATTCAAAGTGGTAATTTTTTTTTCGCGCCATCATTTGGCTGTATGGGAGCCCCCCCTTAAAAGCATTTAAAGATATTTTATGAGAATTTGTATGACTCCGGGTCAACAAGTACTGTGATTTTGAAGACTTAACTGGTCTTAACTTAAAATGTGTGTACTCTGCGACATCTTTAAGTGTAGGTCATATAGCCTTTGTGATGATATATGACATTAACGCCTGGTTTTATAAAGATCCGTTAGACCAAATGTGAGATCAAATTTCAGTAACTCAATACATTTTTTGACATAACAAACCGACATAAGGTGTAACGGATCTTTATAAAACCGAGCCTAAGTATACTAAATAGAGTGTCTCTGTACTAGGGCAATCGCACAACATTATGTCACAGAGTTGGCGCCCTTGTACCTATAGGTATTAAGTAAGTAGGTATATCTCTGTCGAACGATGCTTGGCTGGATCAGGCAGGGTCGGTTGCACCAACTTACGATTACATACCGATCAACATTAAACATGGCGCCGGCAGCTGTCTTCCCATAGGAAATTGTTAAACTTTCCATAATTTTACCCAGGCCAAATAGACCCGATAGTTTCCGCGATAAAGCCTTTTAAAGTTTGCGAAGTTCGAAAAAATTATAAAGGTAAAAATCTGAGGTGTGAGTGCAATCGAGCTACTGGGAGTTTTGTCGCTGGTTCACGAAACCTAGCCTAGCTGAGAAGAGTCCAGCAATAAACTCAGCTAGGCCTGACCTGGGTCGGACTGATTACCCGATATGCGGCGGTCCCGGGACGAATAGGGACTATATGTTGCCTGTGTTGTCGCAATCGCGCGGTGGACGACCTCGCGTCTAAGTGTACACGTCGTGTCTGAATTGGACGCCTTAAGCGCAGCGTTCCATCTCGAGATGAACGCTGTGATTCCGTCGTCCGGGTCCGTAAGTGTGTGCCTAAGACCGTGCGGCCCCTAATAGTGATCGCCGAGTTACGACAGAAGGAGACTACTTACCCGATCAACCATTTATAAAAGAACGAGAAAATATTTTTGTAATTCCGTTATAAAATATTTGATACATACATATTTCTTCTAATGTTAAACAGCGGAGGTAATTATAACTCAAAAAGACGATTTTTAATCTTTTTGCAAAGGAGTTTTATAAAATAGTGATTTTATAAAACTCCTTTGCAAAAATGTTAAAAATCGTAATTTTGTAAAGTTCATGCACACAATAAGCTCTTGCACAGAAACTAATTACAATTTGGTAATGTTATTACTTGTCATGGCAAACTAAGGATATAATTATAGGTTCGACAAGTTTTTAGCGTAAATAATTAGGTTTTTTTATGTCAAATGTGCAACTGAACCTGACCCGCTTTCACTCATCACCCATCCAGCGGCAAAACTACGTTTCGAGTGACCAATATACGAAATCGTTACTTTCTCGTTCGCCCGAATCCTGCAATACTTTTTTAATGGAAAAAGGGCTTGTTACCTTGCCTGATGGAATAATTTAAAGGAATAAAAATTTTGTCGAGTTACTCCAAAAAAGCATAAAAGTGAGTACTTATTACGGAATTGTGCGTATCGCGTAATAGTCCGAGTTTACTCTAGGTACCTACATAAATAACTGTTAATGAATTGGCTGACTTATTGAACCGGGAAGAGGTCCATTAAATTCGTATTTGTGAGTCTGTAAATCAATTAGAAGGCGAAGAAAAGAACTGTGGTTTAGTGATGTAATAGTTATGTATTCCATACACCTAGTGGATGACATTGAAGGCAGGGTTTACGCAATTAATGAGTCCGAGCGGCCGCTACAACGCCAGAATAGTTAGCGAACTTGGCGAATGAAGTACGCTCCACGAACATTCTTATAAGACAAAAATATAATTTGATATAGTAAAAATATTTTGTAACCAATTCACAATAAGCCATTTTTAGTTAAAAAGCCAAAGATCATGTTTATCAAGAAGAGTGTTTTGTTTTTAATAACTGCGATACATGCGTGTTCCCACTGTTCCGGTACAGCAGATATAGGTATGGAAGGTGTTATGTTATTTTTGGTTGGCGGGAGAACTTTTAATACCTAACATTTTAATATATTTTCATAGACGCGCAGTTTTATTATATGTTGTTGTATGCTAAGAACTTGTTTAACAGGAAAATTCCTAAAGATATGCGACAGAAACGCGGTGGATGTGAACGACTGCTTAGTGGAAGCCATCCAGATGGGACTGATCTCCATGGCTGGAGGATTGAAGGAGCTCGGCGTACCTCCGTTGGACCCAAATCATGAAAAAGAAATACGAATAGTTTACCAAAGGAATCAGGTAAGTGGAAACTATAGCCGATATATTCAATTTACGAATTAGCAAGAGTTACGTAGGTGACGAGGAGACATTGGGCGGTATTCCATCCGCGATATTTGACAGAACATCATACTTTTATATCTCTATCGTCCAGATGTTGAAGACACGGACATGTTGTGGGGATGAGTTCCCTTCTGTTAAATATCGCAGATGGAATACCGACAAGGTTGTTAAGTTTGGTCAAGTGACTGGATATTTACTATAATGGTTATTTACAATCAGCGTATGTACCTACTAGGTAGGTACATACATATTTACCGGCTGCATATATTTAACCAATTGATTTATCCAGCAAATAGATTGCGATTAGGTTTATTACCTACTTCGCGTACCATTAAAATTCTTTGTCCTCGTAACTATTTGATGCGAGTTAACACATCGACGTTAACACATTGACTGTCTTAATTAGGTGGTTGGATGTTTTTTTGCGGTGAGTTAACCCGTCGTCCCGGTCTATTGAATGCTATTGTTTATTTTTTCGCAGGAAGATGACGGCTTTAGGGTATTATTTTGTGATTCAATTAGCTATCAAGTATTTACGTGAATCAGTCAGGTCGCCTTTTGAATTAGACCAGAATTAAACAATCAGGAATAAGAACTTCAATCTGAGGTTAACCGTCAAAAGTGTAAGGACTAATCTCGAAACAAACTCTATACCGGTTTGGTCAAATCAAATTGTTCAATCAACAACAGGTTCATCATTTATCGGAAGAGAAGTCAAAAGATGAACTAGTTAATTTTACTGGTTCATTATTTGGGCACAGGCTTTTTTGTTGAACAATCGAGGGGAAGGTATTTGTCCAGCAGTGCAACACTCTATCTATTAGGATAATTAAAATTAAAAACGTGGTGCTTTTCATAGAAACCAAAAGGTGAACTAGTTAATCTATATAATTGGTTCATGTTCAGGTCACAGGTTGATTTGTTGAGCATTGGTGCTTTTGGTACTAGAACAAACAACAAAATAATCATGTTGGGAATCAAAAGCTACGTTCAACTTTTGATAGAAAAATCAACGGCAAAGAGTCGATTAATGTAAGCTATCCAAGTTCTATTTCACACCTGCTATTCAGAAAAGAGTTATTGTTGCCTTCGAATGAGGGATCAAAGATTTACTTTTCTTCCCTCAGTTGAGGGCAACCATAACTCTTTTCCTCGTGGAAGGTGTGAAAAGCAGTATGTGACACTCTGTAGTAATATCATTTGTAAGATATTTCATGTTTTTAGCAGCGGGCCTCATAGACGGTGTGAAAAGCAGTATGTGTCACACGGTAGCAAAATTATTTCCGTTTTGGGCGTAAACACTGGAATCCCTCGCTACGCTCAAGATTCTACTTTAGAATCCCTCGCTACGCTCAGGATTCTATTGTAGAATCTTTCGCTTCACTCAGAATTCAATATACCGCCCTCGCCGTAAATATATCATTTTGCTCCCTTGAGACACAATCTACTATTTCCTCATAGAAGGTGTGAAAAGCAGTATGTGACACTGTAGTAATTAATATCATTGTAAGTTATTTCATGATTTTAGCAGCGGGCCTCATAGACGGTGTGAAAAACAGTATGTGTCACACGGTAGCAAAATTATTTCCGTCTTGGGCGTAAACACTTGAATCCCTCGCTACGCTTAAGATTCTACTTTAGAATCCCTCGCTACGCTCAAGATTCTACTTTAGAATCCCTCGCTAAGCTCAGGATTCTATTGTAGAATCTTTCGCTTCACTCAGAATTTAATATACCGCCCTCGCCGTAAATATATCATTTTGCTCCCTTGAGACACAATCTACTATTTATCTTTACTAGAAGAATTTATATCAGCATTTGAAAAAACTATACCTTGGCCGAAAGTTGAACGCCGTTCAACTATTGGGTTGGGTGCATAAATTTTTTTTTGAGAATAAAATTCTATAAACTGAAAATTTGAACCATAATTTGGACAGCAAATATCTCTAAAATTACTGTAATATACAATTCCTAATATAGAATATAATAAACGGAGTACTTAATCGAGAATTCATATCATGCAAAAATATGCAAGTAGGTTAGGTACACGTGTTATTTAATTTTATACACAATTTAGAGATTAAACTTGGAAGTGCGAATCTTAAGTAGATCTCCATACAAATAGATTTTTTGGTGCGAAGCCTAGACGCGATGACTGCTCACACCCGCATGCGTAACGTTCTGGATCCCTGGAAGTATAAATTCCTACCTTGGCAAAGAGATGCCGCTTTAGAAAAAAACTATCCCGACCACGTTAAATATGCCACGATTTTTTTTATAACGATATTTCGATTAAATGTTCAACTATTGAGGGTATTCATCTTTTGGTGCCTCTACCCTACCTACATACCCCAGGAAGAAAATAAATATTCGTGCTCATCACACAAATAAATGCACTTTAGCGTTTACTTGTAATTCAAGTCTAAATGTGCTGTACTTATTGTATATGTTCTTTTTGAGGTGTGCAATAATGGTTCTTTGTTATACCAAGTTATACAAAGCAAATTTGTATTTTAACCGCGAGTATGCAATTTAAACACGACCTAGCGAATGGATTCTAGGTTTGAACTACGAGCCAGCGAATGGATTCTATGGTTGAACCACTAGCGAAGCGAGTGGTTCGAAAATAGAATCCTGAGCGAAGCGAGTGGCTCAAAAATAGAATTCTGAGCGTAGCGAGTGTTGCAACACACGAGACGTAAAATAACTTTGCAGCCGTGTGTAACACAAATCTTTTCACCTCACTAAAGCCTCCTAGAGCCTCCTAAAGCGAGGAAAGTACTACATAAGAAAAATATGTAACTAAAATATGTAAAATCAGCCTTTTTTAATTCACTATATGTTTTTAAATCATCAATCTCATATGTTTCAATATTTAATTATTTTTGCGTCCACACCGCCTGATTTGACAACAATTTAATCAGATTGGCAAAAATTGTCTTCTCTGGACTGGCCTTTACATGTCGGCTTTGAAATATTCTTTTGCACTCTTGTGAATAAAATAAATAAATAAAGAACGTTTATTGTCGCCAATAATATTAAAATCCTACACCTCACCTAAATGCAATTTTGCTGTCAGTTTAAAGTATAGATAGAAATAGGCTTCCCGAACTAGTGAGGTGAAAAGTATATTTGTATTGTTTTGTATAAATGCCCTGATCGGGATTCGAACCCGGGACCTTCAGCTTCGTAGGCAGAGTCACTACCAACTAGGCTAAAGCGTTCGTCATAGCCTCCTAAGACCCCGCGTCCTATATAAAGGACAAAATATGGTCAACGGAAAATAAGTTAAATTTTGAAGTGACAGAGTTGCATTTGTTTTGGTTTGATTGATTTGACATAAAATAAAATTCAAATTTGTAATCAGAACTGTTAGGTTCAAATTCGATTGTATTTTTATTTGTATGGTGGGTCTCAGCAGGTTATTGTGGTAAAAGTGATAAAAAACGTCAATTACTATTAAGTAGTAGTTAATAGTTATATAGTTGAATGTGACGCAATGTAAAATGACGTTTGAGAGACCATTTACTCATCTAACTGACAGTGTAATGATACTAATGATACGGATTACTTGCAAGTTGTAGTGACACTACACTTATCTCTCCATAGCCTGTCATCAGAAAACTGTTAAGTTTTTAATTAGCACTTCTTTACATCTATTTTGCTATTTGTAGGTGTAGGAGTGGTTCAGCACAATTAAACCGCGGATTTGATAAATTTAACAATTTATTTAACATTTAACTGGACGGAAAGCGCGAACACTCAGTCACAGGATTGACAGAAGAGACCGAAAGTTACCAGCGTGGGCTTAATATTATATTAATTCTAATGTTGCCAAAACATAGTCCAGAGGGAAAGATATGCAGCTCTCTCATTTTCAATTTATAGATGAATTGATAATTGAGCTACTTAAATGAAGCAAGTAGGTACTGATTGATAACTGAACCAGTGAACTTAGTTCAGGCAACCATTATATCTATGGTAACTACATTTAAAATAAGTTTTATATAACTCTAGGCTAATGAACTGTTTTTATACATATTTGCATTCTTATGGAACCACTTTTGCATGCTCAACAAACTTGCTATAATTTTTCTTAATATAAACACAGAGTAAGTAATTAGAAAACTACTGCTTAAGGTAAATTGGACAAATAATGGCAGCACAGTAACTTGT
The DNA here is from genome assembly GCA_963556455.1 of Epiblema foenella. Taxonomy (NCBI): domain Eukaryota; kingdom Metazoa; phylum Arthropoda; class Insecta; order Lepidoptera; family Tortricidae; genus Epiblema; species Epiblema foenella. Next base: position 17,859,652 of record OY747102.1, read on the forward strand.
AAACAATACTGTTATTAACGGACAAATTTGAGTATGATTAAGAAAGGCATGCTACAGAGTAATTTTAATTAGTTATCATATATTGGCAAGAGACAAACCTTATTAACAGCGATACACTTAGTATGACTATTAGGTAATTTTATCTCTACAACTCTTACTATGTTGTCCTTGCCGGGGAGGACATTAATTATACGGGCAAGTGATTTCCATTTTGGTGTGTTCTGTAATTGATTTAGGTAGCATTTTTGCCATGCTTTCCAATAACTCTGAACTAAATTAACGCATTGTTTTCAAAATGTTAGTCTTGATATAGGAATTAGTGAGCAATCGGCTTCAGGAATGGCCATAATTGGTCTACCTATCAGAAAATGACCAGGGCTGAGGCAGCTAAAATCTTGGCCATTATTGGTCAAAGGGGTTAGCGGCCTCGAGTTTAGTATTCCCTCGACTTCCACTATGACGGTATTAAATTGTTCATAAGTCAAAATAACCTTGCCTATGACTCTACGGAAATTATATTTCGCGCTTTTTACACCCGCTTCCTATAACCCTCCGAAGGTAGGAGAATAACTCGGTATGTATTTGAATTCTATTCCTCTTTGAGATGTGTATGTTATGATATTATTGCGGTGTTCATCACTTTTATTCAGTTCATATAAAGCTTTTAATTGGTTATCGCCACGCTTAAAAGTAGTGGCGTTATCACAGAGAATCGGACATGAGCAAAACACTAAAAGTATAACTTCCTAGTTGTTTATACGATTGAGCACATTACAGCCAATTAGTAAATATTATAGTAGTTTATTTATTTATTTAAACTTTATTGCACAAACAATGTAAGTACTTAATGCCATGAGCCGTTCTCTACCAGTCGACCATAGGGCCAAACAGAAACTTGCAAATGTTGGTGCAATGAAAAAAAATCATAAAAGTTAAAGAAATAGGTTTATGCTGTAAGAGTTAGACTTGTGACATTGTCAGATATGGCTTTGTATGGGGACAGTAAACGTGTGAAATCATAGATATAACATACTAATAGTCCCTATTCTCATGTCGTTCGAGATCAAATGTCGTGCGATATAACTATCGATTATCTATTCGTAAGTATTGAGTTTGATTATTTTCATGATAATATTTATAATTATATACCTAATGTGAATTTAAAGGTTTATAATATAATTAAAATTATATGATATATAGCAAAAACCAGACTTCAAAATGTACATTCCCGTATTTTCTTTCCACTTCTCCACAAAGAGTTCCTTGGGTCTTCTATGTCATCATCGTAATCTACCCGCTGAATTATAGAATATACCTATTCAATTTAATATACTGAAGATACCTATTCAATTTAAACATTTATTATTTTTTATAGAAGTCGTGGGCATAGCTTTGTTACGGAATGAAATTAATATTTTTCCAAGCGACGCTACAATATTATATTTGTAGCGTCGCGTCGCTGCAAGACATTGGGAATTTTTCATATAAAATGATCCATGTGTGTCAGTTTCAATCAAGTCAAGGATGGTGAGTTTCCACCTGAACTCACCATCCTTGATTCTGAATACACGATCGAGTAATTTGATTGGGCCAAGCACCCTGTCCTGCGGAAACTTGTTACGTGCGCCCCCATCATAGTACCTATAAGTAACGTATGGCGATTAGAAGATCAATTCACGTAGGTATTACAGTCTAGAGCAGTATTACATAAGTACCTAGAGTTTATTTAGTTTGCGTGTGAATTAATCTGAAATAAACCTAATTATCTTCATTTTACAGATTTACGCAAGGATGAGCATGAAGGATATTTTCGTAGAGGGGCTGAAAGCAAGTACGGTTCACGATGCAAGGTGATTATTTAGAATTATTAGCTTACATTCTTAATTTTGGTGAAGAAAACTAAAGTGCATTTAATTACGGTATTAAACAATAGTTTTTTTTTGTTTTACGTTAAATTACCTACAAAAGTATTTAGATATATAAAGATGACAAGGAGGATTCAGTTCGACGATAGAAATTATAGAAAACTGTAACATCGTTAGTCATACTTCCCTACAAACGTCATACCTTAAGACAATAATGTACTGCGCCAGGTATGGCAATCCAGTTCATCGGTTAGTAGTGTGTGTGACACGACCTACGTCATCAGCCCGGCATAAGCCTATCGACGGTATGCGGACGTAAGTGTGAGTGTGTTGTCGACAGTGACGTAATGTGGTGTCACGATCCGGATTGTCAGACATTGTTTTCTTAGACCATGCTTCATACGTATCACAAAAAAATACTGATTGGACTATCAGAAAAATACCGTAGTATGACTTATTGCATTACTTATGTGTTAGCTATAAAAATATTTTTTTAATAGCCTTAAAACGGGGTTTATAGTATTGGTTACATGACCGGGGTTGTTTGTCCTTGGAATTCAATAATGATGAATTATTCCTTCTCAGGTTTGAACTGAAATTATACATTGTCAGCCAAATACGAGTTTCTGTAATGCAAGTAGGTCTCATATCTTTGACCAGTGGCTTATTTACATCGAACCAAACCATGAACAATGAATCTCACTCACTAAAAAAAATCGAATATTGCAGATCATGCTAAATTGCTTGCTCTTTTCCTTAGTGCGCCAGTCAGTAGAAATATAAAATCCACTACACCACCTTTTGCAATATAGAATCTAAGGATTGGCCTGAAGGGTGAATATCCTACAGAGATATGCAATACTGTGTCTTGATGTATCTGATCTCTGGTTGATGCTTGCCTTAACTTAAGGATATTTTTTTCGTTTTTGGTAGTCTGGTGAGTTGACAATTAGGTAATAAGATTATATTGTTACTGAGTCATCCCACTTTATAAACAAATAGTAGATTGTTAACCAAGGGTTGAAAGTGACCAATTTCACATTTCACCCTTGGAACTATTGAAAATATCTCGGGTCTATCAAGGGTGAAATGAATTCACCCTAGTTAAACAGTCTACTTTTCATTTCGACTATGAGTAAAATAAATGAGAAATAAAAGTGGACTCAGTAATAAAAACATGCCCTGCAGCAACCAGCAGCGCGACCCGTGCGTGCGGCCGGCGCGCGCCCGGGGCCTAAAGAACTTAGGAAAATTGAACTTTCCAAACAGGAGAGATGAAAAATCAATTTAATATAGGTATGGATTGATCGTTTTAAGGTGAAACGTGTTCGTCTTTTCGCCTGGGGTGTCCACTTTGCACTTTTGCCTGCAGTTCACTTCACAAACGATAGACTACCTACATATAGTCGCTTTAGAACAGATACATTCAACGAATAGTTACATATTATGTTGATTCTAGATTACGCGCTGATGAAGATCGTTTTCATTTAGAAGTAGATTTGACGACCCCGCGAGTATTCGTGAAGGGAAACTATTTCGGAGAAGGGCGATTCAACTCGCTTAGTTTCAACGCAACTGGGATGTTCAATACGACTATGAGTAAGTGAATTTGAAAAACAAACTAGCTTGGATAGTATGAATGTATGTACACAGATCATTTATGAGCAGTCCAATTATATTTATTATTTAAGCACATACTGCTTTCTCCCTTCCGATTTTTTTGCAAACGAACATCTCATTGGAGTCTACTCTATTAGTATTAGTTGACCGTATACTAGGTATACTTTGAATCTACATTGGCAAAACAAAACAATAAAACAGAGATTATTTTTCACAATGAAGATAGGAAAAAAATTGACCGTCCCTCGACGCAGGCAACACTGGCGATTAGGGCGCCATTGTATAGTAAAATAAAATAAAACCTACTTCCTAGATTAAAAAAACGTAACTTCCGCTACTGTATAGGGCGCAATATGACTAGTACCACATTTTGGCATAATTGTAATAATTGTCAAGATAATAATAGTATGTTTAAGAACACGGTGACTAAAACTAACTTTTTTATTTTGTAGCTGACCTGGTGTACACCTGGAAGATCGATGGCGTCCCGGAGAAACGAGACAATGAGACCTACATTCGTATTAATTCTTTCTACATGCGGCCTGACCTGGGCCACTTGGAAGCCTACGTCTCCAACAATATTCCCGAGAGTCAGGCTATAGGTGATTATACTAATTTTTGTTCTTAACATGGGTTATTTTAGGAAAATAACTGCTGTATAAAGGCATTAAATCTTCTCCTTCTTCGATCTTGTCCTCGCCACGTCTCGTTACACGGGGTCGGCTAGATTAAGAAAATCTTGAGGCGCCACTTGTTCCGCTGGTAAGCATCGTTTGCGGTTAGGCCGAGCTTCTTCATGTCGCTCTGGACATTCGTCATCCATGTAATTACGGGTCTAACTCTCCCTCTTTATCAACAGCCATGAAAAGCCACTTTTTCACTATATGGTCTTCAGGCCTTCTCATTACGTGTCCGTGCCACATCACCCGGGACTCGGTCAATTTATCAGCGATAGGCGCTACTTTAAAACTACCCCTTATGTATTCGTTACGCACTTTCATCTTTGAGAGTTACTCTTCCGGACCACCGCAGAATTCGAATTTGATTCCGTGATGTGAAGTTTTTGCTGGTGGTTCTTCTTCACAGCCCATGTCTCGCTACCGTAGAACAACACCGGTCTAACGACTGTTTTGTAGACCTTACCTTTCGTTCTTATAGGCATCTTCGGATCACATAGCCCATAGGACTCCCGTTAATGTACGCCATTTATGTCAGCCTGTAGTAGTCCTTTGTGTTACGTCGGAATTTATTGTCCCGTCTTCCGCTATTACAGATCTTAGGTATTTGAATTTGTTGACTCTAGGTAGAGCCTTACCATCTGGCGTAATTTCGTCGGTCAATGGTTGTTGGGGTTGAAGTGGTATACCATATACTCTGTTTTGGTTCTGCTAAAGCGTAAACCATTTGACTCGAGACACTTTCTCCATTGCGCCAGTTTCTGTTCAATTCGTGTTTGCTCTCTGACATAAGGGCCACGTCGTCCGCGTATAGCAGATTCCAATGTGTGTAAAAAGGCATTAAATATTTGAAATAAAGTAGTTTTAACGGAGTAAAGCAAGAGAAAACAATAGATTTTTCAAAGCCACAAGGGAACGAGACTAGTGTTAGGAAAATATGGGGCTATTTTAATAGTTTAGAATGTAGTATAAAATCAGTAAGCAGTAGCAGTTTCCATCAAATGGTCGAGGGATCAAAGTTGAACTTTTAATCCCTGATTTGAGGGCAACAGTGACTCGTTTCTGAATAGGCAGCAAGTTTGAAAAGCATGTGCAACTCAGTAGCAAAACGATTACCGGTTTCGACGTTAACGTTCAGTAATATAGAATCAATATACCTACCGTCCTCGCCGTAAATATATTATTTTGCTCCCTTGAGACACAATCTATTTATTTCAGTGCAACTAGCCAACAACTTCGCGAACGCAAACTGGAGACCGCTGTACCGCGAGCTTCTCCCTTACGCCCAAGCCAACTGGAACAAGATCGGCGTCAGAATCGCGAACAAACTCTTCCTGAAGGTTCCCTATGATAAAATGTTCCCGGCTTAAAATTATTTGTATACCTACATGGGGTCTAGTGAGGTGTACTTTTTAGACAACAACTTCGCGAACGCAAACTGGAGAGCGCTGTACTGCGACCTTCCCGTACGCCCAAGCCAACTGGAACAAGATCGGCGTCAGAATCGCCAACAAACTCTTCCTGAAGGTTCCCTATGATAAAATGTTCCCGGCTTAAAATTATTTGTATACCTACATGGGATCTAGTGAGGTGTACTTTTTAGACAACAACTTCGCGAACGCAAACTGGAGAGCGCTGTACTGCGACCTTCCCGTACGCCCAAGCCAACTGGAACAAGATCGGCGTCAGAATCGCCAACAAACTCTTCCTGAAGGTTCCTTATGATGTAATGTTCCCGGCTTAAAATTATGATTTAGTGAGTTTACTTTCAAGAAATATTTCTATTATTATTTTGGTTATTTATACTTATTTATATAAGTATACTTAGAATTTTTATTTAACGAAATGTCATATAGGTACTATAGAATAGAAAATTAAATCGTAACTTACATTTCTAAAAGTTTGCTTTGTACCAATTAAGCTTTTAAAATAAATATTAGTATAATACCTACCTACTATATTTCATAACTAAGATTCTTTCAGGCATTTAAACTTCCTTGATTCTAACTAATCAGAACACTTTGCATTACAATTTACTAGAAAATGGTAACACAATAAGAAAATTAAAAGCGTGCCTGAATTTACATACTTATTGGTTCATTGACGTACTTGACTTTTTTAGAAATGCTCACCTCACAGCTCACAGCCGATTTACCTATAAGTTTTACGGTCATGTTTTATGTGACGTTTTACTACATTTCAGTTTTAAAACGTTTTCATAAAACCTATCGTGCCAGCTGGGCATCAGACACATTTTTCCAGTGCAACTGGTACTTACTCGGTATTATTAGGCCGGGTTTTATAAAGATCCGTTAGACCAAATGTCAGATCAAATTTCAGTAACTCAGTACATTTTTTGACATAACAGACCGACATAAGGTCTAACGGATCTTTATAAAACCGAGCCTTAGTAGTAGGTACTTACTCGGTAACAATTGATATCAAATTAGACTGTGAAATGTAAATATCAAATTGACCCTCTGATAGTGTTATTTCGGTGCCAATTCCGCCATGACGTTGTACCGATATGGCACTGTGGGTCCAAAAGTTATAGTAGTTACACATCTTTAGGCTTACCGCTCAACTTAGACGGTGTCTGCGTTGTGCGCGGCGTAAGAAACGTGAGGAGAGCGGGGCACGTCCTTGACGCCCTTTCCCACATCTTCCCTCATACGACCAGCACCGTCCGAGTCAAATGGTAACTAAACAGTAAATTTTCGAGGGTGCATTTTTTGTTGGTCTGGCTTTATATTCAATAACTAGTAAGTGTTTATTAATGATAACTCTACCCTCTATCCTTATACCGTGGCGGAAACGTTGTTGTAGAACTGTAAGAAGTATTTTTAGTTTTTTTCAAGGCAGTTAGGGTCGGTAGGCCAGTTACGCGGCCTGCGTCAGTTTGCGGCCTTCTGAAGAACAAAGTTCCAATTATAGATATTTGCATTTTTACATGCCCTAAAGAATTAGTGAGCCGCATGCGTTTTTATTAGTAGCTATTGAACGGGGATATATTGAAAAAGCAAGAAAATATCCTTTCAGTTCATCAACTCATCCACGTGGCCGCAAACTGGCGCATCAAATTAACAGGCCGTAAACCCACCTACTGACCCTAATTAGTGGGTAATTAAGTGACTTTTTCAGGTACCAATAAATGGGTATTTTACCCTAGTAGGAACTAACATGCACTTCGGTGAAGTGTAATCTATACCTAATAATATCACGTCTGTAGATTTATAATAATGTAGAATTGTATAGACTTATTTGACTTAGTACCTAATGTAACATTGTCATGACGGAATATCATACCTACTTACAAAAATTAACTTGTTCCTAAGGTTTATCTATAATCTTAATCTTAATCTATCTAAATATATAAAAGAAGTCCTGATCTACCATCAATGGACAGCCGAAACTACTGGAACTAGAAACTTCAAATTTGGTCCAGAGCTTACTTTTATGACATATGCAAGGGATAAGACGGGATTTTTGGAAATTCCACCCATGCATATGTCAAATTCGTAATCGGCACCCCGAGGAACCGATGACACCTATATCGATTTTTACTAAAAAGTAAAGATTTGCTCCCCGCACAAACTTGGAACCCCCTTTTTACCCCATTAGGGGAACAATTTAGAAAAACGCTGAGATACGTTTTGTTGTATTTAAACAGAGATTCTATATGCGAAGTTTTAAATCTGTCACTTCATAAAAGATTTGCTCCCCGTACAAACTTGGAACCCCCTTTTCACCCCTTTAGAGGAGCAATTTCAAAAAACCTGAAATGCGTTTTGTTGTATTTAAACAGAGAGTCTATATACGAAGTTTTAAGTCTCTAACTCTAAAACAGAAGTTTCTCCCATACAAACTTTGCACCCCTATTTTACCCTCTTAGGGTTAGAATTTTGCAAAATGCTGAAAACACTTTCTTTGGATTTAATTTCGTAACCTTTTTAAGATTTTTAAGTCTTCAGCTAAAAAAAAATTTCTCCCATACAAACTTTGCATCCCTATTTGATCCCCTTAGGGGTGGAATTTCCAAAAATCTTTTTGGAAATTCCACACCTTTTTCGGTTTACTTTCAGTACTTATATAGGCGAATAACATTATTTACATTATACTTACTGTACTAGGTAATTAAATTTTGTTAAGATTTTTATAAGTACATTATTGAAATAAACAGCTTCTAGGTTCATATTAATGTTTTATTTTTAAAATGTTTGTAAATATCGTTGCTGTTCGTGGTAAAAGTAGCGAAGTACCTATCGTGATTAACTGATTAGATATTAACTATGAGAAGGGAAATTCCCTGTCTGAGTGTCCAAAGTGTTGGGTAATGCTCCTTTCTTTCAGGAGCCCATGCTACCACTATAGAGTCACGTCCCCATCCTGAATGCACAGATGGAGTTGTGATTAGTGAACCAGCTACAAAACTCACAGTAGCTCGATTCCAATCACACCTCAGATTCGGTTGAAACCGCTCAACCAATCTCACTGGAGCGCAAACTCTTAGAGTATTCCAGTGTTTCAAACCACACGCGTGGTCGTGTCGGAGGTTATCCCCAGGCTGCTATCGCTTTAGTGGGCCTATAAAGCCACAGTCAAGGTAAAAAAAGAGAGTTGTGACATTTTTAGATCGTTTTGTTTTTGTTTTGTATGGGGACAGTAAAATGTGCTGTATAAAATCAACTTTGTATCTACGTTCGAGTTCATAGTTATAAACAGGCTCGCGCAACTAGGATCAAAATTTACAAAATGACACTATATGGAATTTGGCTAAAAATAATGGCGGATACTGCTATCTCGCTCCCTCAGTTAATCCATATCAGTCACATGTCAATGTCACCTCTGGTCACTTCCGTTAAACTTAAGCGATCGCCATATTGTTTCTTTGTAGATCAGTTTGCAGTTTGTTTTTTGGTATTTATAAATGGTAGAAACCTTAATTTAAAGTGAAAAAACATGTAGTAAGAAGGCAGTGTGTTTTTCAATATGCCACGGACTATTTCACCCTATAGGGTATGTGTTATTTGCGGTTATCGTGCGGGTCGAAAAGATGGGGAGAAAAGGAAATTTATGGCAAGATTTCCTTTAGATTATCTATTAATATGTACCAAAGCAAGTTACATGTAAGCAAAATAAGTAGTGTTATTTGCAATTTAGTTTTATTCGTATGCATACTAGCGCTGAATTAATTCAAATATGTTTGTGGTGACCACTTTCAACCCAAAGATTTTAACCGAAAGAAAAGTCGTCTAAAGTAATGGTTAATATATTTAAAGCAACAACTTTATACTTTTTTTATTTTATTTAACTCTAGCCCTACCCACTGCGGAATAAGCGCATGGACGTCGTAGTGTAGTCGTCATAACCTAACTAGTTGAGAATGGATTCAAACCCCAATTGTTAATAAAGGAGCATCCATTATTAATGTTAGGTTTTTGGCAAAATTCGATCCCCTTTCGCCATAAACATCTCACGTTGATAATGGACGCCCACTAACTGGGATTTTTATAAACATGGAACCCACGACGTCACTAGTCATCATTTATCGTTAACCTTACTACAACAACGTTACATCCCTATCGCGCTGTTATGTTGGCATTACCTATTTCCTTTATTTTATTTTATTGTGGTACAGAATGTTTGCCAAACTCTACGTCAATGTCATGCAGTGACAATGTCACTGTCATCCAAAATCTAGTTCAAAGACCCGTCTCTTAGAACGTAGTGGTTATGTTCTCTTTGGTTATAAATGTACTTACGATTCCAAATGTTCAAAAAATCGTGTTTTTATATATTTGGCGACTTTAAACCTACTTGCTCATATGCTTGGAATGTGTAGTAGGGAGTATAAGAATCGGCCGCAATACCCTACTGCGCCCGTTTTTCTCGGTGTCTAGAATACATCTACAAAGAAAAATACACTTGACATCTGTCACAATCTATCTGTCAGCAGTAGGTGCGACAGCTGCCTATTTGGAAAAAAGTGTCGTCTCTTTTATAAAATTAATAAATATTATCAGTTAACAAATTGCTATACCTCCATGCGTAGTGTCAGTTCGGCGTTCCGTTTCCAAATGTAACAATTATAAACTAAAGAAACCATGGCTTCCTTTCTGAAATACCTTTTCGCCGGTTTGGTGAGGTATTGGCTCATGCACATTGATTACTGGCAAACAATATCGAACAGAGTAGAAATAGCAACTCCTTTGAACTCGTGGAAGAGATTAATTGAGGGTGTTTACCTTTATGATCATAATGTGAACCCTTACGAAGGAGATGCGTTCCACGAATCACCGATAATGTTAGTTATCTTCTACTACATCATGAAGAAAGTACCTTTCCTATTACCGCTGTTGTTTACATTACTAGATCTACTAACAGCGTTTCTGCTACACAGAATGTCAAAATCATTCGTAAAAATGTTAAAGGATTCTCAAGAAAAAATTAAAGATGACATTGCTAAAGATTCTAAGTCCATGTTATTGAGTAATTCGCAGTTGGATGAGGCGTCAGAGTATGTGCTGTCAGTGTATCTGTTCAACCCATATTCAATATTGAACTGTGCTGGCATGACAACTACAGTAATTCAGAATTTGTTAGTGGCAGCAGCTTTGTGGGGTGCATCCAGTGGCCATAGGATTTTAGCTTGTGCATTTGTCGCCCTTGCTACACACCAGGCCCTCTACCCGGTCCTGCTTATTGTGCCGGTGGCCATACTTCTGGCTGATGTCAATAAGGGCTGCAACAAGTGCTCCTATATCAGAACTTTGCTGGTATTTGTCTTGAGCTGGGGATTTCTTATTTATATATCTGCATTCATCATGAATGGCTCCTATCAGTATGTTTACAATACTTATGGGTTCATGTGAGTGTTTATGTTTTTGTTGTAACAATTTAAATATAGCTATAATGTTGACAATCATTTTTAGAAAATAAAAATATTTATATTATTATTTAGAATATGTTAAGTATCAGTTTTTATTAATTGTGTCAATCAACACTTACATGCTTATTTAATTTTTTTGCCAATTCTCAATGTAAATGAATTCATTAAGGATTAATATATTTTGTCCAGATTAACTGTACCCGACTTGAAGCCTAACATTGGACTCTTCTGGTATTTCTTCACGGAGATGTTTGAACACTTCAGGCTGCTGTTTGTGTGTGCATTCCAAATCAACGCCTTAGCACTGTATGTGATCCCCCTCACACTCCGCTTCAAGTCGGAGCCTGTCCTGCTGGCCACAGTGCTGATAGCTCTCTCCGCCATATTCCGGTCCTACCCTTGTGTGGGAGATGTTGGATTTTACTTAGCCCTCTTACCAATGTGGAAACATCTATTTAGTTGTGAGTATATTTACTAGCTGATAAACTTTTCTTGCTATTATTTTGTCATGTAATCCAAGAAACAATGACAATGGTTAATTAGAGATTAGTTTTTTTTTAGCAATACCTTTAAGACGCATCCCGTAAAAAAGGGTTAACAATGATATTACCACCTAAAAGATAATCTTATAGAATTATTAAGAAAATATCACAAAGGTAGAAGCAATAAAAAGAAGTTGAATAAGCTCTTAACCACTCTCTTCGTTATTCTATTGAGCTAATTTATTGCTATTTATTGAACCATATTTCCTTTCTTTCAGTTATGCAACAAAAGTTCATAGTTGGTTGTGCATTCATCATTACATCAGCACTTGGACCAACTGTATGGCACCTCTGGATATACTCTGGATCAGCTAACGCCAATTTCTTCTTCGGTGTGACACTCTCATTTGCAACTGCTCAAATATTTTTAATAACAGACTTGCTTTTCGCATTTATTAAGAGAGAATTTACCCTAAAACATGGTTCATCAAGAGAGGTTGATGGAAAACCTGCAAAATTAGTGCTGCGATAATACCAAAAAGTTGTGTCATTCCAGTGTATATTATATGATTATAGTGAATTAGCATTTACTAACTTATTTAAACCTATATATTCACTTTCCAATTTTTTTTGTACTTCACTTATGCTCCATGAAACGTGAGCAGTCCAGTTATTTTGGTTGGCTTATGAAACATGTGATTTTATGAAACATTGTAAGTAAACTGCAATATCAGGTTTGTATATAATACTTTGTAGGTTAATTGTCAATTTTTGGGCAAGTAATCTAAATACTACAATTTACACATAGTTTTATTGATGTACATTATTGTTATTGACTATAATGTAGTATTAATTTTTTATTTTATCAAGAGTGTTTTGGTGGGGATAATAATTTTTGACACAATCTTCCCTTTGCTGTTTCTAACGTTAGTTACTGCCAATATTAAATCTTTACATCACATTATCTGTTTAAATTAACTAACTTCGAGTAGGTTGTGACCTACATGTTGAGAAGAAGAGAGGAGAATTTTATTAAACCTAACAATACTACTTGGAGTAGGATAGCTATTTATAAAAGAACAAAATGTAACATATAGGCACTATCGAATTCACAAGGGGTTTTAACACCTTTGTACCTTGTCGCGTAACTAAACATCATACAAAATTTCCATCCAAAGGGGGAAAGTGACAGGGTACCAAAGTCTCCAGCTACTTATGAGTTTGAAAACATTTCAATGAGCAATTTCACGAACTGAATGAAAGGGTTTAAGTTAGAATTACTATTAGTTTTTATGGAGTGTACTCTACAGATGCCAGTGCATTTTATTTATATGACCTTAACTTTTCTTTAACAACAATTTTGAGTACTTAGTTTCCTTGATTCTCATTGTCACATGTATTGTATGTGTAGTAACGGCAGTAAAGGGATTACTTATTTTCTGTTTGCACATCTTGGTCAGTAGTTTTGGTTTTTATAAGTACAGTCAAACTCAAATGTAACTCAACATCAATTACATACCAAAGTCAACTAATGTTAATGGCCATATATCAACTGTGACTAATAAGTCCCTATATTTCTTGGTTCGACTGTGCTGTGCTGTACCTACTTTTATTTACTTACTAAAGTTGAAATAAAATGTTTTTTGTTTCATGAAATGTTGGCATGAGTCGTTTTATGTATAAATAGTCACAACCTTAGAATATAATTAGCATGTAATCTATGATTGTACTGAAGTCAATAAAACAAAGTATTTTTAAGTGTCCTTTCTATTGTTCAGCTGAACCTATCAAATCATTGTTACCTTGCCTATGTATTTGTCTGATTTTGAAATATTAAGTGACACGAGTTCCGCTCATGTGCCTCTATTGAAGACGTTTTTTAGTTAGAGTACAGGATTTTCTTTAGTTAGTTTCAGGTACATAAAATAAGGTTCTATATGCACAGGCAACAACCTGCTTCACTTAATCCATAATTCGCATATTAGAGGCCATTCAAACAATATTAATAATGGTCTTATTAAGTTTATATTGAGTTAGTTCCTGTGTTGATCATTGACATATAGGCACGATAGCTTTAGAACTTGGCCAAATTTAACTATTCTAAATTGAATTCCATGTGCTTTTCTCAGCCTTAACACATTGAATAGTAGCATGGCTTATTAAAGCGGCTATCTGCACAACTATTCTGGTGGTATTATCTTATCTATCAGAGCTCTACACTGCGCACCGTCGCTGACGGCACTCCCCGGTGTAAACATTGTTTTTTAACAAATGAACGTTTTATACCAAATATGTGTAACTCCATACTGTTTGTAGTAACCACTTTAATTTGCGGTAAGTACCTACAAGTTTTATTCAACGTTGTACATAAGTATTTTATGATTTATAAGACATTAAAAAGGCGAATGAATGTAACAGTTCTGTTGGCTACATAACATTCTTGTGAATATACTTAATAATCTTTTATCAGCTTAATATAGCTCTTGTGTAGGTACCTGCGGTAAAAGTGAGACGGATATACAACCATCTCAAAGGTAGGCTGTTATTTTAAAATGACGCATGCAACGAATATTACGGAATGAATGTTTTTTTTTCAGCTGTGAGCGAAGGCGTGGTATTCTCCAGCTTGCCTGAACACCTGCTGCCATGTTACCGAGGCGGCGGGCCGGCCCTCGGGGCGCCACGGAGATTAGACGTGTTTCTTTCCCTGCTGAAGAAGTTGGAGCTCAATAATGCACTGGACATGAGACTCTTTAGTACTTCATTGCTTAGAAGGTAAGGAGTTCAATGGCACAGATAAATAGGCTACGTTTGGTTTTTGGTAGTTGTTAGCGCTGACTATAGTAAATTGTGTCTCAAGGAAGCAAAATGATAAATTTACGGCGAGGGCGGTATATGGAATTCTGAGTTAAACGAAAGATCCTACAATAGAATCCTGAGCGCAGCGAGGTGTTCTAAAGTAGAGTCGTGAGCGTAGCAAGGGATTCAAGTGTATACGTCCAAGACGGATATAATTTTGCTACCGTGTGATACAATACTGCTTTTCACACCGCCTAGGAGGCCTGCTACTAAAAACATTAATACTATTAACATTGTTGTCCTTAAACGAGGGAAGAAAAGTACAATTTTGATCCCTCATTCGAGGGCAACAATGGCTCTTTTGTTACTGACACTAACAGGTGTGAAAAGGATATTTTGCACTCTGAGGTACTACTACTTTGAGCAAGTGCGATTGCTTTCGCAGAGTGGTCAGTGTGAGTGGAGACGCACTTTGCGGTTGTATTGCATTTTCACTTCGGTTTCTCAATGCTCTAAGGGTTTATCCATGGACATGAGACGTCACGTTACTATTAGCCACTCATGATTTTTTTTCTCGTGTTTCCAGTTTTCGTCTAGACGGTATAGAAGAAGCAGCGAATGCTGTCGAAACTGAGTTCGTCACACCGTACCGAGCTTCTGGCTTCCAGTTCGATAAATACAAGCTCCTCATGGACCTTTTTCTCCCGACTCAGAACCTGCTGGACGCAGAGAGTATGTCGCTGGCGGAGAAGTGTCTACTACACAGGATGCTGAGTGGTACTGTGCGGCAATGGGAGAGAGGAGACGAGGATAGAGTGTGCCCTTTAGCGGCCGAACAGAGGCAAAATATGGCGCTAAATCAATCCAGGTTAGTATATCATTAAAGTACCTAAACGCTTTATTTCGAATTCCGAGTTCTTATGTTCCCTCTAAGGACACATGGCTTCTTTTTAGACTATAAGAACGTATTTTTGAATCTGTCAAACGATTTACTTTCTACTGCATTTACGAGATCCTAACGAACGTTGGGTATCAACGATGTATTAGCTACACTTGTTTACAAGGCTTTAAGTGAATCGACCCATTAAAAGAGAATTCTACTAATTTGCTTTGATGGTCGCGAATCCTTTGAAACGCGAGCAGTGTTACCTGCTCGCGCGTCGGACCGCTGGTATAACCTAATCTCGGTCATTTTTATTCAAAAATCTCGTAGATACCTATTGACCAATGTTTAAAATCTTAATTCTTAAAATTTCAGAATTATCAGTAGATGCCCAATAGAACTCGGCGTGGTAAAGACTGATTGGGGCTCAGTAGCAGTCGGTACTCTAGTAGCGGCCGTGGCCGCAGCTCTCGAGCCCCAGAGGGTAGCGATGGCTGATATTCTCAATGCGGACGTGTATAAAGCAGACGTGGCCGAGCCCCTCATGGAATCTGCCAAGGAGGAGTGGTATACTGACATAGAAACGCTCAATGCTAATGAGATGCGGGTCGACGTGGCTGATATTAGTAATCTGTACGTTGCTACGTTAGCAGGTAGGCGTACTAAATATCGTCTATATTTTCAATTAAAAACCGCTCCTTTGTTGGCTCCAACCGAATTCATGACACTGTTTCAACATATATTTCAAGTAACTAGCCAACATGGTTCAAATATAAAAAAAACGATGTATTTGTTTTCTGGCTAAGGTCAGAAATACATAGGTACCGTAAAACCTCCCTACTATAGTCATCCATCATATATGCTTCTATTTGAATTTGTTTGATTAAATTGCTCAACTTAGAGTCGGTTGCACCAACATACGATCACACTTGTCAAACTTTCCATACAATCAGATTTTAACTAACACCGCTTATACGTTTACAGAGGGTTGGGTGCAACCCACCCTTAGAGTTTGTCCGTAATAATTGTCTTACATTAAATAGTAGTATTCGAGTTCATTTGCACCATAGTTGGGTAGTTTTACGGTACTATCGAAGGTTTATTACGGATTTTTTTAAATACAACGACGGTGGCTAATAAGCGTACGATCCACCTGATGGTAAAGCCGCTGACCGCTACCTATAGCCAAGGTAGTCACGTGCGCGTTGCCTAACCTTTATAATATTCTAACTTCAATTACCTTACTAACAACATCTTACTTTCAGGCTTGGTAGAGGATGGAAACTTATGATTGTTTAGCCGAATTATATTGTCCATAGCATAATTTGCATATAAACGAAAAATGTTTCCATTATTTCAGGTGATTTGGCAGAGCTAGTCGTAAACCAGGGTCCTCGAGTGGGCGCGTCGTCGCAGCGCATGGTGATCGGGAGCCACAACCGCTGGGACGATACCATGCTGCCGCGGAACTACATCATGTATCCACAGAACAGCTCTGTCATTGATTGGCACATGACTGATGCTGAGATTTTGGCCGGAATTGATGGTAAGTTTTTTTTAATACACTACAACGCACAGCATACGTATTTTTTACTAAAACGTTGGAAAATAAGAATACAGCCAGCCTGATGGTGAGCAGGCGCCGTGGTCCATGGACGCTTGTGACTGTAAAAGGGTCACAAGCACGATGCCGACTTAATTGTTGTGTCGACAGTAAAAGACAAATGCAGACTTGCCTTTTTTCATAAAACTTAACAAACCTCTATCTAAAATTTGTTGCCTTTTCTCACAAATATAAATATCAAAGTGACAGGGAAGGACAAAAGAATTTTAGCGGCAATTTAGTTAAAATAGGTTTGATGAACGATTATGAATAAGGGGGTTACTCTAATTACAGCGCGTCCTCGGGAACTCTTTCTTGAAAAAATAATGGATTAACGAATAGGCGATACATGCTATGCCTAGTACTGAGACCGGTACTAACATTAACTTGTAAAATTATCTGTTAAGTGGGTCATTGTCAGTTGTAAAAACAGAAGTTAAGTATTGACCCGGTGGTCAATAGTTAACGGCTTGTGTATATATAAGTTATGTTTTTATGACATAATAAGTTATGGATTTATAGTTATGGAAACACCGTTTATGCGGGTTACTAGACCAATACAAAATTAAGCTTTGTGGCCCTTAACTTTTGATATGTCCACCCAAAAGACACGAACCTAAATCTGACAATGACCCAAATAAGTAAATGTCTTATTTCTTACTAGCGAGCCGCCCCGGCTTCGCACGGGTGCACTATTTAATGGATGTTATTATTTATACATATAAACCTTCCTCTTCAATCACTCTATCTATTAAAAAAAACCGCATCAAAGTACGTTGCGTAGTTTTAAAGTTTTAAGCATACATAGGGATATAGGGACAGAGAAAGCGACTTTGTTTTATACTAAGTAGTGATGATAACCTCAGCCTAGAACCTCACCAAAGATCACCAAGGGGGAGGATCTAAAAGTGGCCCAAAAAACCTCGGGTGATTTCTGAATAAACCCCTAATGACGCAAATAATTCCCGCCGCTTTGTAAACGCTTATCGCGTCAACGTTACCAGATACTCCTATCATATGCCATAAAATATGTACCTATTTAACTATGAAATTTTATCTTTCAGGTTTAATATTAGCGAACTATTTACCCACTTGGATTTCACAAAGAAATTCTCTGAAGCTCTCCCAAATCATTGACATGTATTACTCTGACGAAGGCGTGTCATTCGAGCCGAGAGTAAAGGCGTGCAACCGTCAGACTCTGTACAAAGATATCGTGGATAGTCCCACAATTGCCACGGAGACATCCCGTTTCGCTAACGTGTTGTATCTCAGGCAGGGCGGAGTGTATATTCCTGTGGAGAAGATGAATCGGATTAGTGAGGCCGCTGTCTCTGCATTTACGGAATACCTTTGTAAGTATTTAATGTATGTTGAAGTGAAGTTAAATCGAGACATCAGCCCTAAGATGATAAACGCCCTAGCATAGAGCGGGCTGCTTTATGCCGGACGTCCCTTACTAGCAAGTTTGTAAGTGCGAGAGGGAGGCTGACTTATATGTCCGACATCAACGCGATCATGCTAGAGGGGTGAGGCTCCCAGGTAAAAGATCCCTTTGTCTGTAAGGACGATTGTTGTTGAATACTATGTCAAAGCGTTTTCCTGGAAATGGTCAAGATCAAATAAAACGGGTACACTATGTATCGTAATCCCTACAAACTGACCAGTTTGAATAGCTCCTAAGTGTTCAGATTTAACTAATATTCTCACAAGCCCCTTGTGATTGAAAAAAAAAAAAACTGTTTCTAAGAATAGGTACATTGTATACCTAATAATGATTCAATATTGACTTGTATGTATTTTGCGTGATTTCAGCCACAGTATTTAATCAGTATCACAAAGAATGTGGAGTCCCGAGCACAGTTTCTCAGATGAACCTCGTCATCGCGACGGATGCCGCTTGGAAGCAATACGACGTCGAACAATTTATCTCGTGAGTTTACGATGTTATACTTAGTTATACTTAGTTATTTAGAAAAACTGTACGTAAGTGTACGTACAGTTGGCGATAAAACTTTTACGGAAATCAGATTTTTCAATGACTTTATGAACTTAAGGATAATAATAGGAAAAATTCGTTTGTGCCGCACTAGGCCTGCGTGGGGACTACGACCCGTTCCCTGTGCATCAGTGGGACGTAGGGTTCCCAGGCCGGTTACGCGACCAACGTCAATTTGCGACCACCTGAAGGGGGTTAATCTTTTTACAGACTCTAGAGAAATAGCTAGTTGTTTATGTATACCTTTTATTTGGTAGTTACGGATTCTTTTTTCGTTTAATAATGGATTCCCAATCCATTAAAAATGAAAAAAAAGCATTTCAGTTTATCAACTCATTCATGTGTTCGTAAATCGGCCCACCAAATTAGCAGGTTCGTACCGACCTATCGACCTTGGATGATGATGACTTTTTTGTAGATGGGTGGGAGGTGCGCTGGAGATAGGTCTAGAGCGCAGCACACTGGGCCTGTTGCACGGCAACACGGGCCGCTGGATCGCGCCTCCGGCCCACAACCTCACCGCCGTGTTCGCACACGTGGCCAACTTCCCTGACGAGTGTAAGTTGTTTTTAGGGTTCCGCACCCGAGGGGTCCAAACAGAACCCTAATGCTGTCATTCACACGTCTATCACACAAGTTTAACAGCCAAGCGGTTGAAGTTACAGTCTTCAAATGTTCACAGTATAAGCGTATAGTTGACCCAAAGCCATGCAAATTGTCATCTTATTTTTAAATGTTGTTGAACTTACGTTTTGTGCGACGTCCTATTAGTGCGACGTGATATCACCGGTCCCTTGACTGTCTGTGTATACAGATTCTACTGTACTTACTTACTTTGTCTATTGTTGTCAAATTATGGAACTCTTATGTGTATATGCCGAGAGGCAACCTTTCGACGCAAAAAACGCTAAATATATGGCAAGGCAATAAAAAGGCATTTCTTCTAAAAATACTACGTAGCTGCCTTCCCAACAGGGCCTAACCGTCTGAACATGCCCAACGTGATCTCCGCCGTGATGCAGCACGCTCAAAACCAGTCGATCCTCGAGCACTCCAGCAGCGCCGCACTGAGCACCGTCGTGCTCCTCATCAGCCCCACCACTGCCACTGAGGTTCATTTAACTGTAATTTTAGGCTTTTCCATCATATTTAAAAAACCAGTCGATTCCCGAGCAATATAACATTTTAGACTTTTGCGCTTTGTTTTCGTGTTTTGTTCTTTGATACTTAAAAGATTCTTTTAAACGGGTGTAAAGCTATATTTGTGTATTTATTTACTTTTTAACTTTGGACGCATAGATTGACAAATCCAACAACGTAATAACTAGTTTGGTGTATTCAAAAAGTACTTAAATACGAAATACAATAGGTACCTACATAGTGGCCTCCTTTTTAAAATATCTTTCGTTAAATTAAATAATGACAATATTTACGAGTGGCGCTAGTTTTTATTTTGATGAAAATCTTTTGTCACCCAGGTGGAACGTGCCAGGGAGCTGATGAACTCTCTAAGGACTTCCTTCTTCGATATATACTTTGCCTACGCATCGCTGGATTTGACGCCTTTCCAGAATATCAATAACGAGTACATGGATTATTCGGAGATTTTTTTGCAGGTAATTAATTAAGTATATCTATTTATATGCACGGTTGTTAGGCAATATGATTAATACTGGGTGTTTGGTGCTAGCTGCAAATACTTTCAGGGGTTGATAGAGTACATCATTTTAGACCCCTGTTAGATAAGATATGAGCTATTTTATAATTTACAAGTAGTTCCGCAACTCGGCGTCATATGCGCCTATTTTGCGTGATGGGTTGTCGATGCTATTCGTGCCAAAAGCCAGAGAGGTATTATAGGTTATGGTCCCTACACTCCGACCCTTCTCTGGCTAGTGCATCCGCTGCATCATTACCGCGTGAATCGCTGTAGCCATTGATCCACTGCAGGGTTATGTCGTTATCGATACATACCTACATCAGAATCTTGTGGTACTCATATCATGTATCAGCCCTGATGTTTATGTTTGGTTATGTAGGGCTTGTGGCACTGATAGACTGTCATAAAATTATCAGCATATATATCTTAGAAACTAGAAGACCTTGTAGTATAGCAAAAGTGCCAAACATCCTGTATATTTTGTTCAAATTATTTATAAAAGACACCTTATTAGGATCTTAGCGTTGATAAGCTTCTTTTCCTTAACCTATCACAAAATTTCACTATGGTCCGCTTTGCCAGAGAACGACACAAATAGCGTCACACAATTGCTATGCATATGTGCCATCGAATCGTATTATTGTAATTGGATACATGGAACGGATATGTAGGTATTGTAATTCCTATTTAGGTACCTAAAGAAATAAATTTCGATTTACTCCAGTCATATTACAATTTCGCAGACAGAATCGACATCGGTCACAGATGTTGTGAATGCTGTTGACATCTATATGACCAAAAACGGGCTCCCGATTGGAATCATCGGTGCTCAATGCCCGTACAATGACACCGTTTTTAACCTGGCCCCCTACGAGGACTTCGTGCTTGCGCCTGGCGTTCAACGAAATTACCGTATTCATCCCTTTTACCTGAGGCAACAGCCGTTGATCAATGTACAGGTATTCTAGTTTGATATTTTCCATAATCTGGATGTGATTTCGATTAGATTCATTCTTGCAAACTAGAGGGCAGCAGTAAAAGATTTATTATAGCGCCATCTATCCGCCTATGTATGAATCATTAACATAGGTAGTACATTATGCTAAATTGTAATACTGTAGAAAAACAACAGGTGGAAAAAAAGCAATGAAAGTGTAACATTACGATTTGTATTTTGTTTTCAGTTTCAAAATCAAGGTCATGGAGAGCTTTTAGCTTGCATGTGGCGTGGCGCAGAAGCATCGCGTGTCTGTCAAACTATTCCTGAGAGAAATTCACAGACATTTAATATTACTACACCTTGTCCTTCAGTAGATTTTTGCACGCCTGTAAATTTTGAAGTGAGTGCGGCGGCAACTAATAATTTTTGCGCAAGTAAGTAAAATTAAAATAGGATTTTCTATAAATTCAAAAGCTAAATATGCTCTCAATCCTGAGCTAGGCCCCGGGGGGATTCGAACCCCCGATCTCCTGTTTACTAGACAGGCGCTTTAACCAACTAAGCCACGGCGCCGTTGGCCTACGCTACGAAAATATTGACTAGTTGGTTAAGCTACAAAATTGTTCATTAAAAAGAGATGAATGCAGAATGTTATGGAACCGCCCTAACGCTAATTTTAGTAACTTTCTGGTGTGGTATGGCATAATATGCAAGTAGCCCACGCATTTGTAAGTATAATGAATGAGTACTAGTGAGACATTTCTACTTCTAAAATTAAATGTGATATTAATATCTTCCACAGATAACGACTGCCGCTTTCCAAACCAAGTGGGTTATTATATCCAACATTCAGGCTTGCGGTGTTTGCCTCTACGTGGGTCCGCGTCCACAATTTCCCTTCATCGGAAGCTGCAATTATTTATTTACTTTATAATCTCATATACTCTTATTATCGTTTTATAAGGAATCATGTAAAATTGTAAAAAAAACTTTATGTTAATGTAAGTGCATTTGTTTCATTACCAAGTTACCTAACAATCAATTCACCTCAATGGGCATAAAATGAAGATGACATGCTGCTTTGACACTCATATTCTTATTTAGTAGTAACTTCGCTAATTTGACTATTATAAATCATATACAATAAATATAAAAAAAGCAATGTACACATTATACAGCTAATTAGCAAAAAAGAAAAAGTTTACCCCTGGTGGGACTCGAACCCACAATCCCCGGCTTAGGAGGCCGATGCCTTATCCATTAGGCCACAGGGGCGCTCGAGTCTGTTATCGAAATTGCATCTTAGTTGTTATGAGTTATTTTATCGTAATTTGTGAAGATTATTGTAATTAATCGCGGTGGGATTCCAGACTCCTAACTTCGAAATCCGAATTTCGTATCGTGTTGTCCCTTTCACTCTTGTTATACACTATATAAGTGACAGGGACGGCACGATACGAAGTTCGGATTTCGATGTTCGGAGTAGGCCCTCAGGAACAGGGGCTGTACTCCGAACTTGCGAACTTCGTATCGTGCCGTCCCTTTCACTCTCGTGTTGTATACTATATGAGTGAAAGGGACGGCATGATACGAAGTTCGGGGTAGCCCCTCAGGTACCATCTAATGTCCAGGCTGCTCGAACTTATCTGATTATGCACTCTAAGTTCATCATTATCTTTCTTGTCTTCAGATTTTAGGAAATTTCGTGGGTTCTATTCTAAGTTGGTACGAAGTACGAGTATTAAGAGACGTAGTATCCTAGTATCTTGAATAATTAAGAAGGCTCTCTCTTGACTTAAATCTGACGTGACGATATAGTATATTCTCTGGCATTTTACTTTGGCGTCGAGGGAACATAATAGAATCAGAATCAGAATCAGAAAAGTATTTAATAGCAGGATTCAATGGGGGCTATCGAGTATGAATTCGCTGCTAGAGGCGCTAGTGTAGCGTGGAATCTCCGAAACGTCAAATGTCACTCTTTGTGGTTGCGCTACGCGGGTTAATATCTAATTGGAACAATATGGTGACTATTTTGCAATACCTGAGCTTGATTATGGAAAATATGAGTTACGGGTCAATGACTGTCAGTGCTTTGAGATAGTTTTGTCTTTCGGAAATTTATTTCCTCCTTTTTTCCGAACAAAACGGGACTGGGCTACAATGCGGGATGTTCGGTATTTTTACGGTACGGTTTCAAGGTATTAAATATGATTTAAATGAAAACTACGTTCTCATGCCCACTGCATGGTTATTATAACCAATAACAATTTTTGACAGCTGGGCCTTACTCGACAGTGGCGCCAACTGGTGAGCACAAAAACGATAGCCCTCATTAGGGGACCGAAGTTAGGGGTGCTTCCCAGTGTTAGTTATAAAGAACAGTTTTATACGATGAACTTTATTGCTTATGGCTTTTGTACGTATAGTTCTATTGAATATGAGAAACAAAATAAACCATCTTGTATTCATGATCACACTCACACAACCTGCACCTATAATATCTTCAATATAAAATCCATGTGAATTTTGTAGGTAGTATTCTTGCTATTAAAACCGTTCCATGTCCGGGCTGGCCAAAAATACCTATGTTATCAACTGTCATATATTATATTAATAAAAATATATATATATTAATTAATATCTGAAATATGAGAGTCCACCCAACCTTGCGCTGAGTCGGTATATCACGTTACGAAACTTAACCATGCTTAAGCCACGGCATGGTTACGGCGCGGCCCGGACACGGAACCGTCTAGTGGGAATCGTCTTTTAATGTTTTCATTATTTCATGCCAATCATAACGAAGATGTCTTTCTTACCTACTAAGGCAAGGCTAATTTCGTAGACACTTTCTATTTCGCACTGGCATTCATTATTCGTACCCATCATCACTTTATTTGTACTGTGATATATTACGTGGTTTGATATTTATGAAACGTATTTGATAATATTAATAATTATCTTTATTCTTTAGTCCTATGATGTAACCTTAGCCATTTTAATATATATACAGTATATAGACTAAATTCATTAACAACTGCAACGACTCCGTGGCGCAACGGTAGCGCGTCTGACTCCAGATCAGAAGGTTGCGTGTTCAAATCACGTCGGGGTCATATGACGTTTTTCATTTTCCTTTTTTATTATATTTTAGTATTAAAATTTACAGTACGATAGATTTTTCTCGGAAAGGTTTAGTGTATCTTTTCCTTTTTGCTGCCAATTTGGAATTTTGTGAATTTTTACTCCAAATCAAGAGTATTCGTGCTTCTGATGAAAAATAGTTATTTGTTCAACAAGAGAGCAAAGTAGATTTTTGCTGCAAGTGTTGATATTGAGTCCCGAGCAAGCGAAAGATTCTATAATTGAATCACGTAGTAGCGTAGCGAGGGACTCAAAGACACGAGATGCAAATATCTTTGCTCTCGTGTGATACATACAACTTTTCACCTCAGCGGCGAGAACATATAACTCAATGGAATAAAACGCCACATAGAATAAATCAAATCATTTTTATGTAAAGAAATCAAACAACAAATACATGTGAATTAACAAACATTAACTACAATTACTCTTTCCCATAACATTCACTTTATATGACGTTAAGAAAAAGCCCACTGACAACCGTTTTAGAAATGCAACTAGTTTTGGGTACGTTTCTATATGTATATTGTGTTTCGTCTTCATCGTCGCTTGAGCATCGAATATTGCTCCACATGGTTTTCGGTTGTTTGTTATGGGATAACCTTACTTACTTATACTTATACTTTTTCCGAGGTAATGGTTGCTCCTTTATCCGATCGTCATTTATTGAATATCTCGTGTCCCTTTAAATACTTCTGTCGAGACTTTTCGGGCATAAAACACAGTTCAGCCTCTTTGACGGCATCTCTCAACCCTTGAGGAGTTAAAACATCGGCTTCGTCAATTTATTCACTCATATTTAGTACAATTTTTAGTTTAAGTTATGTTTTATATCCAAGAAAACGTAGGTAATACGAATAACATTTAAAAAGTTCAATCGCGCTAACTTTTTAAAGAATATAAAATGCGTTCTGAAACTGTATATGAATTTATATTCGTTCACCGTATGAAAGAAACTAAAGACTTATAATAATTAATGTTCACGATCTATATCGCATTTCTTCATTGTATTTGAAGAATAATGAAATATTAATACGATTATAATAATTAGATTTAATATAGGTTTAATATTTTTATACGACTTTAACACGAGTTCGAATTTTATTTTGTTTCGGAACGAGTTTTTCGTTCCCGCTTTTTACGGGCCTACTACGAAGTTTCGAAGTCGAATGACGAATCGACATAGTTTATCTCTCTCTCTTTTTTGTAACGGAGTGAAAGTGACAGAGAAAATGAAGTTTAAATGTTCCAAGTTTGTATTACACCAGTATGAAAAGATGACCTGTGACTAACCTACGATATGAAAAATTAAAAAGTTAGTTTTCTTCACGCTCGCAGCAAAATTGCATTTTGCTCACTGGTTTCAAGCAGCAAAACCGCCGTGTTTGAGCCACTGAGGTGAAAAAATTGTTATGGGTTATTATGCCTATAAAATGTCGAAATGTCTCATGCCTATGAGAAAGCCATTTACTTTTAAATCATATTTAATACCGTAAAAATATCGACCATCCCGCATTGTAGCGTAGTTCCGTTTTGTTCGAAAAAAAGGAGGACATAAACATAAGTTTCCGAAAGACAAAACTGTCTCAAAGCACTGACAGTCATTGACCCGTAACTCATATATTTGCCATAATCACGCTCAGGTATTGCAAAATAGTCACCCTATTGTTTCAATTAGATATTAACCCGCGCAGCGCAACCACAAAGAGTGACATTTGACATTTCGGAGACCTCACGCTATACTAGCGCCTCTAGCGGAGAATTCATACGCGGTAGCCCTCATTCCAAAACAAAACAAATCTACTCTATGCCAGTTTTTCTTATCTGTTGGGCATTTCTAAGGTGGGCGTTATGTCATGTATATGTCAGATTCTGATCCCGAAAATCCAAAAAAAAACATCTACTGAGTAAATTTTAAAATGTAGGTACACTTTTGATTGAAAACGTTCTCGTAGTTGTCATCGTTGTTGTTACTATTTGGAATCTAAATGACGATAGTTTTCATAAAAAAACATAATATGGAAAGCATACCCACATGAATAGCGACAGGGACGATGATAATTAGTGATCATTGAATAGGATGACGCTCGCAACACATGCGAATTAGATGATCGTGAAATTCTCATAAAGAGTAACCGGTGTTCTCTCTTACGGACCGCCTATCACCAAAGCTGGAAAGTGCTAACTAAATGCTCGAATTAAAGAACAAACAATGCAACCGGCCCAATCCTACGAATGTATGAGCTCAGGACATCTGTCTGACCGGACGTATTGATTCCAAATAAAATTAGTATTGATTCCAAATAAAATTAGTATTGATTCCAAATCAAATTAGTATTGATTACCTACCAGGGACCGCCATTGTTTGTTTGAGACCCGTGCCCCGTGAGAGTTTTATAGTGGATAGAAATACCAGTCTCCCAATGACTATAAAGATAAAAAACCAAATTTCATCGACTCGCCTCTACCGACGTCTATAATAATATTTATGTAAGACGGAAAAAAAATTTTGGCTTTAGGGAATGGCATACTGTCGCATCAGTACATTATTCCGCTTAAATTGCTACTTCCAAATTCAGACTCAGAACATTTAAGTCATTATCATGATCTTTATTTTGTTATTGCATAGTAAGTAAGTATGTATTCAACTACTACACTAGATTTTCCTATTAGATTGACACATTTGCATATCAGCGTCCATATGTGGGTAGTATGAAAATTATATTTTTTTTTTGGCCAAAGAATCATTATTGTTTTGTCGCATTTTACCCACACAGTGATGCAATACGTAGATTTTTTAACTTGCCTCTATTGTCTAGTCTCTACTTGCATTAGCCAGACTATAAAATCTCCAATAATGTTCCTTCACTGCCAATTAGTCATAGGAAATATAAGTAAGTAGGTAGGTTCATGACTCCAGTCTTACAACTTGAGTCATGAAATTTCTTTGAAGTTTTTTCATAAAGTTGATAGGTAGATACACCTACGCGTATCTTAATTTCATAATGAGTTGAAACTCTTCAATGCTAATAAACCCAAGGTTTAAGGACTGTCGGTTGGTTAGTACCTACTTATTTACTCATGTTCGTATTTTGAAGTTACCTACCAGCAATGAAATTACTTAATTTCTTAGCGCGAAAAAGGGTTAAAGAATAAAGTTTTCTTTCATATTTACTAAAAGACCCTATTTTTGTTACAGTACAATATTTTTCTAATCTGAATCGTATACACCTGTGTCAGGGTAGAGAATCCTTTATCTGAAGTGTCAGGTGGCAGTCCGAAGGCTGAAAAGTGTCAGATGGTAGAGACAGTTGATCAGGTGACTGGCTTGTACGTCTCCGACGCCTTTCAAATGAATCGCATTCTTGGCTGACTCACACATCGACAGATATCCTTGTGTCCGTGTTTACTTACTCCTACATGCATGTGCACTAACCTGCCTTCTAGATAGTTGTGAATGTGTGCGGCTGTATATGCCTGTATTGGAATCTGGAGGTCATGAAGTGATTGGGTGGTTGAAAAACATTTTGAAGAACGTTCATACTAAATTCTGGGTATTGTTTAGCGAGGTAGCTATGCTAACTGCCATTTACGAGTGTACGTGATTTTTATTGCATGACTATTTTCAGCTATGCCGTCATTGCCGAGCCTCCAGCTCTCCATAGTTCATAATGCATGCATATATACCATCCAAATATTTGGGTACGACTAGTCACATACTGACGAATTCAAGAGCAATGAAAGCGTAAAAAATTGTAGGTAGATACGGAAATTCGGTGCATATTGTTTGAGTATGTATTACTAGGGCTAAAGTAGGTAGGTACATAGCCACTTAGTTCTGCTTTCATGTAGGGGTATTCAAATTGTTTCCTTATTTTAGTAACCTATTTTACGATCGGATTTTATGACATTTTTATCGATTGACCTTTCGTGACTTTGGTCAGTATCGGCGTCAGAGTAGGTACATTTTCCAACCTTGAAGTTTAATACAATACCGAGATGACGCTACCAGTCGGAATATAAATTAGTTGACGCAAATCATCTAACGTCTGTCTATGAGTCTTGATTATTCTCCATTAAGTTTTTTGCGAGCCAATTGACCCCAATTCTTCTCTCTGCGCGTTGTCGCAGACGATTCAACGAACAATAACATTTATTTATTCCTCAATCGTGCAACTAATCAACGACAGACCCCCAATTCAGATACCTAAACACGAGCATTTTATGACTGAAGAATCATCCTAAAACAGGGCAAACCCGATCATGGTTGTTGATATGTAATGGTGATGCAACCTTTTTTCTCCAATGTTTATTGTAGGTAAGTAGTGATCTTGAGGGGGTCTATTAGTAAAGATTGTTAATTATTCGTGCGCTGTTTTGTGATTCGTAAAATAACCGTCAAGTACCTACGTACTTAGTTGGAACTTAGTTTAGTTCCATTAAAATTATGCGATATGGCGCTGCTCACCAAATCTGGTCTGGCTTTATTTTAATTATTTTCTAGCGTAATGCACAATCTTTACTTAAGAGTGAATTATAGGTAGAATTAATGAAGATTATTTTATACTACCAGGGTCTGGACGTGATAAAAAACCTGTCGCTCCAACGATCTGTGTCAACCTCGATGCAATTATAAAACTTAAGTTATGAGAAACTTTTGGTACCTACTCCATTCCAAATTAAGTTACGTGAGTAAGCCGGTACGTACATAACACATGTCATTGAATTAAGACGAAAACAGTGTCCGTGAAGGGCACAGGATTTTTTCACACTTTAGACAATTCTGTTTCATCCAATTCGTTTAAATATGAATCAATTGGATTCTTTGATCCCATTTTTATTATTATTAAAAGTGGGATGGCTTTTGGCCAGCATCTAGCCAAGGGGCAAAGGTGAGGCCGACGGTGAAGCCTTAAACTCGTGCCTTAAAAAAGTCTAGGTTATATGAACTCGGAAATACAGACGCCGGCAGGGACCTACGACTAAAGAAGTACAGACAAACTAATACCTACGACGGCGCATCAAAACAACCATAAAAAGGACCTAGTTTGATAACGGAGTTTTTGAAAAAAACCCGGCCAAGTGCGTGTCGGGCATAGGGTTCCGAACCAACCGCAAAATTAAGTTGGTTTCAATAGGAAAAATAAGGAAATTTCAAATAAAAAATCAGTTTTATCAATGTATTAGTATTTATATAATATACGTAATAATAAACATTATCACCAAATTTCAAGTTAATGGGAAGTTAGATAATTCTCCGGAACAAAATTTTGTGGCAGACGACGCACGGACTGACGAACGGATGCGTGAGTGAGAGCCATAGGGTACGGAAATTTGGACCCTTCGGGTACGTAACTCTAAAAACGGCCAACTGCATAATGGACCACACATAATTAAGGGTTCCGTAGGTATCTAGGTACTTATTAGTTCACATTTAAAACCAATATCCTCTCAGAACACGACGCTTAGGTTCTTTGTTAAGGCAAGGTAGTTTTTCAGCTTAACCTAAAAAATCTAGACCTGTCTTGTTCAAAACAATGTTTCTTTTTATATGTTTTTATCCCACGGTTCGAAGCTGTTAGTTATAAGAGTTAGTCAGTTAGGTTGGGGGAGGTTGTTAAAATTTCGACATGTTACGTGACGAAACCATAAGGCCCTTTTTACCATATTGGCGACGGAACCCTAATAATGAGATTGTTAGAAATGGCAAATAGGAGTGCACTTGGCGTGCCCGTGATTTTTAAAAAAGAGGCTGATTTTTGAAAGAGAAGAGAATCTTCAAACCTAACCAAAATGAAACCGATCCGCCCGATTCGTGACATGTCCGGCATGCTCTCGTCTTTTAGAATAAATCAAAACGACAGTAACATGGAGAAAAGCGTTATCTTAAGGCCATCCTCATCTGTCACAAAACACAGAATCGTGGCCTAGATGAGTAAATACCAGCTATATATATATATGTACTGTACGTCTATCTGCCTATAGTAAAAATCACATGAATTGAAATCTGAGACTCATTATCGACGGTTGTTCGTTCAGAAGCAGTAAAAAGTAATGATGATTAACTATTTCCAATCAAATGCCACACCCCCACACGTTTCACATTACCTGCTGGGCATGACGACTGCCGTGACCAAACGAGGTATCGGTGTTTCAAGTGTCACGTTGCATAGAAATGGTTAATCTTATACAAATTGAAAAGAGGACTCAGCGCGTGTATTGTAGACCAGCTTTTTCCCGCGGCTTCGCGCGTGTAGTAATTTTTAACCTTTTACAAAAACGGAGGTTCCCAGTTTGACCCATATGTTTGTATGTACCTACGTATGTAGGTATGTATGGATGTCATTTTCGTTATCGCCTCCCCGAGGAACCTCGAAGATGCCACTTCAATAAATACGGTATTTCATACAAATTTTCAACCCTTGTTTTACCCCCTTAGGGGATGAATTTAGAAAAATCCTTTCTTATCCCTAGCCTACGTTACAAACGTAATTGACTGTGCAAACATCAACTCTCTAGCATTAGCAATTTCGGCTGTACGTTGATGAGTCAGACAGTCAGGCCCCTATTTCACCAAAGCTGACAGGCGCGACAATTGTCAAAAAACATTACAATTGTAGTTGGTGAAACAGTTTTCACGTGAAAATATCGATTTGTCAGCCTACATATGTCAACTTGGTGAAATAGGGGCTAGGACTTCTTCTTTTATATGTATAGATTAGTCACGTTTAGAGCTTTCGGTGTCCCTTTATTTCATCGACAAACGTTGCATAAATTGTATTGTTTCGCAGCATTTTATTCAATCATAGACAAACGGTTTTTTTCAAACCGTCAACTTTTTAGGTACAGCTAAGGCCATTGTGAACCCATTACGTCTACCAGAAAAGTAGAGTTAGAACTGCGACCTTTTGGAAAAAAAAAGTTTTCTAGGAAATGATTTAGATCAGCTGATGAAATGATTGTACCATCAGCTGCTGATTTAGAACCCATGTTCCATTCTTTGACATTTTCTATACGACTTCCTATGACCTCGATCAGTATACTCTATATTGCGATACCATTGGCACGTATGTGTTACCTACCCTGTTAGAAAAAGGTTTTGATAGCTAAACCTGTTCAGTTCCTAGTAGTAGTATTACGTACCTGATCCAACAAAAATATGTAACATAGGTACTGCACACTACGGAGTGTAAATTATAGCTCAATATCACGAACTTATACATGAGTACAGTACCTAACACCTAACTAAGTACTATAAATACATTATAATTTCTATATACCTACACATCAGAATCTATATATACCTACTTCATTCTGAATATTCCTAGGTTTGGCACGATAAGAAGTTAAATAGGTAAGCCGGTAGAAGCAAGTCATTGTAGCCACGTGATGTTAGTCGCGTCGTTATGACGTCAGTGGGGGCTTGGTTGGGGCAGCCAATCACGAGCCGCCAGCGGCAGAACATTGCGTCAGAGTTGGAAAACGACAATAATTACTACTAAACAAATACTTATTAAGCAAGAAGGAAATTGTAACAGTGATAATGAATAATAAGCAAGGCTGTCAGTTATAGACTTTGAACTGAAAAAATGATGTTGCAAATAATTGCCTAATATCTAGTTACGTTAGGAAACATGACTCAGTAAAAAGGCAATAGTCATCAAGTACGCATATAGGCAACATCTAATTTTTCGCTTACTTGCGACTAGTATGCTGAACTGGCTAAAGTATTGTGCAATATGACAACCGAAGCGTTTGCTCACGTTATATTTAAGTACCCAGCTATTATTTATTATAAGGTGAGTTCGGATGGATGGGCGTCAACTCGCAATGAATGTCGTTATGGTGCCCTGTCGTAATAATAATAATGTTAATGACGCCCATTCGTCCGAACTCTGTACCTACAGTAGATTTGCGTTCGATGTATACGAACTCATGCCGTTATGACCATGGTATTAAACACTAGTCTGCATCATTTTTACGGTCGGCTTAGTAGAAGGTAAGATATTTTTACGATTGCTGATGC
The DNA here is from genome assembly GCA_963556455.1 of Epiblema foenella. Classification (NCBI taxonomy): domain Eukaryota; kingdom Metazoa; phylum Arthropoda; class Insecta; order Lepidoptera; family Tortricidae; genus Epiblema; species Epiblema foenella. The sequence goes on from OY747102.1 coordinate 17,892,242, forward strand.
AACAAATATGTGCGGTTGGCATGCGGCACGGTGACGCGGTGGGCACGCGCGCCACACCCTCGTTCTCAGTAAACATGATAAACGCGAACGTGCATATAGACACGCACACCAAACTTTCAAAGTGACGTCACCGATCTTCATCAACTGTTTTTCAAAAACATTAACACCTAATGAGCATGTAGCTCATAAGAAGCTGACCACTTTAGTACTTCGTCGCATTCATCTATTTAAAAATTTAGTATGGCAGTTCAAACATGATAGTAAAGCGACAAGGTAAGGTTAGTTAGGGTCAAAGGTCCAAGACCCTTTTTTGTTTATAACGAATTAGTTAAAAATTTAGTCGTTGCCTTGGATAATAGTTATGTCAAAGATATGTTTTCGATAGATCATTTGAGGAATGGCTCAGGGCAAATAACTATTCACAGAGCTTAATAAAAATATTGGAATTTCGCCAGGAATCGAATTTTCCAACTGATTCAATTCAATCGATCTAAGAAAATATTACACTACAATTTACATTTTATATGTTTGTTAAGTCAAAAGTATCATTTGAGGGATTTAGTTCCCGAGCGGAAAACAGAGGCCGAAAATATACTGTAGGTAATGAGTTTGTCATAATTCGATAATTTACACCCCATAGGACAGTATCAGCGACATGTATATTAGTGATGGATACTGGAACAGTCTTAGTATACTAGGTACCTACACTAGACGACAAATAACAGCCTTCCGGTAGGTACCTAAGTATCAATATCTCAAAGCACTTAAATAAGAATGTTGTAAGTTGAAAAAAACACCGGTCAAGTGCAAGTCGGACCCGCGCACAGAGAGTTCCGTATACAGATGTGTACCGGTTCGAACCCTATTAAATCAGGAAAATCTCAACAACATGGTGTGGAAATTGGACGCCATGGGTACAGCGCCATCTATCGGCGACTTTTGTTACAAATTTGAGCGACTGAATAACTTTGTATGTATGGTAGTTTTTCAAGGATAATTCTTTATCGCGTAAACCGATTTAAATTTTTTTTTCTTTATTTTTAAAAGAAGGTACTTTCAGCATAATCTCGTAGCAATTTATAAAACAAAAATACATGCAAAGGTGATTAAATTAAAAGCTTAGTATAGAAATGTTTTTGACGATAAAAAAAAGAAAAACTAGATAAAGCTACAGTTATATTTTTCTTGTAAAATATACATTGATATCAATGTTATGCAACAATTTAAATTTTTTTTATTTGGTAAACTTCGGAGATAAGGGGGGGGGGGCGGTATTCTTTTTTACATTTTCCCTCATAAAACAAAAATGACAACGTAAAAAAATAAAAAAAAATTGTTTCAGAATGTGCAACCCAAGCCCTTTCATATGACACTCCACTCGACATATTAACTAGATATTCAAATTTTGAACCACCTATTACCTGTAATTTTTCACAGAAAATAAAAAAGTCATGTTCTATGTATGTAGGTAAGCCTTCTTTATAACTATTGCAAATTTCAAATCGATAGCATAAGTAGTTTTTGAGATATTTAGCGATGTGACAAATAGACAGACAGACAGACAAGGTGAAACCATAAGGGTTCCTTTTTTACCATTTTGGTACGGACCCCTAAAAACGGATTTATCTACTAACTATAGTTAGTAGGCTGCAGAAATACATCGATTCGGTTTTTTTCAGCTTACAACATTCTTAAGCATTATTCCACTAAGGTTTAAATAAAAAAATATATGTTTGCCAGTTTGGATTTAAAAATGCATGTAATTCGTAATCGGCATCCGAGGATACACAAAAATTACACCCATATAGATTTTTGATACGTTACATTTATGTTGCTATCCGAACTTCAGTCAATGCCTACGCGCAATTTGTGCAAGCATTTTAACATTGGACTATTGCAGTGGTTGCAGCAGACTAAGGGAAAGGTTATAACTGTATGTATTCGTGTGTGTAGGCATACATACATGAGCCGTACGTGTAGGTAAGTAGGATCGTACGTCCGACCTGTACAAACCGCTCCTGGGGGTCAATTCGTACCTACGTTAGGCATCTCAATTTAATTTTGATTTGATTCCAATGTAGTGCGTGTGCTGCTCATGACACTTAAGATGAGCTCGTGTGAAAGAGAGTACGAAAAAAATTTACATCAAATAAGAATGCGTAACGTATTGTTTTGAATAGACCCCGTGCCGGCGGGAGCGGGCACCCCGGCGCCGGCGCCGCCAACTGACTAAATTGATTTAATTGCTGTCCACCGATCGAGAGCGGAATTTTCCGACTGTCGCAAATTGGTATAAACTGCCATGAAACGTTTTCACTTAACGAAAATTGTTAGGTACATTGTTGTACGTGACTGACGCCATATTTGTAGTAGGTACCTACTTAATTTTATAATGAGCAGAAGAACCAAGCCTATAGAGGAATCTCGCCATTCTGCTGGAAGGGATTGAATGTTATTCTAACATTTAATTAAATCTATGAATATAAATCTCTCATCTTCCGTGGTTGTACGCATCAACCCTGTTCCTTGTTATACATGTTGCTGTTGTTTGAAAATGACGCAGTATAGTAAACTAATATAATCATAATGCCTCGAATGTTCTTTTTAACTGCCAGATTTATGTACCTATATCCATGAGGACGAAAGAGGCAGGGATTCCGGATGAATGTTTACTTTACAGTAAGTACCTAATGAAAACCTTTGTAATTAATTATTATTATGTAAAATGAACGTGTCTATGGTGGAAGAACTCAATGTAGAACTATCTATTGTTCTCAGGAGGACATTTGGGCTAAATACGAGTAGTTAGGAAAAACTGATGCTTGTCGGCCAAGTTGCGAGAAAGAGAAGTATTTCTGTTATTGCATAGAATCATAGGCAGAGACAACACCCGTTGATTTCATTGCACTTGAAACTACAAAGGCTGTTTGAGTCAGGCAGAAGATCGGTCTGATAGCACTGCAGACTACTGCGACTTTACATGCTGATCACGAGCCTCAGTCATGAGGGTTCGATGAAGAAAATGAACGCCTTTGGATAACGGTGGATATCGATCGCGGAATTCACGGATCTTTGAATATGAAAGTTGAGTGAGGATTTGCAATAAATTATATATTTAATTACACAATACGTAATCTCTGCGAAACTTCATGCACTATACCAAATATTTTGATAGTGAGCACCGTACGAGAGCGATGTTTGCGTAGCAATATTCTTTGGCGACACAAGTGTTCTAAACAAATAGCGTAAACTTTCTAAGTGTAATAATCAGTTATGGGTTTGCATACATAATAGTTAGTGTTATTAGGAGTACAAAAAGGAAGACCAAAAAGTTAATAATTAGTATGAAGTATTCGTTTACAGGCAAGCCACGGAAATGTAACAGGCTAATCGAGGTTTACGAGCGTCACAAGGCTAATATTGCAATCCGCTTCATTGAGCTGACCAGATCAATCTATTCTATCGTTGTCTGATTGTCTATTGTGTACATCACGCAACCCCATTCTGCAATTACTGAATTAATGCTGAAAAATACCATAATTATACTGATTAGTTTCTGCGAATTCTGCGACAAAACAAACACTTAAATCTACACCCGGAACAAGCCAAATAAGCAAATTTCTCTACTGTCTGTTACCAAGTACCTACTTATTTAAATACACTTAGATTATTCAGTTTTTGTAGCGTATGTTGTAATTTTTCCATTCGTCAGTAGAAACTTCTCGGCGGTATAATTTTTAAAAAAGTTAATTTAGAGTGCATGCTTGATTTGAAAGTGAAGTCGGTGATGTTATCTTTTATTAGTTTTAGATACCTATTTACAACAACAAGAGTTCTTTCAGTTATTCATTCCTGAGGCGAAGAAGTAAAATGCAAATAGACTTGCCTACGCACACACAGTGGCTGCAAGGCTTCGTGAATCATACTGGTTATTATGATTTTTATTAATTTTTGCTTCGATTTGCAAACAACATCATAAATATTTATACATGCCTTTTGTGAGCGGTAATACTTTACATTGTTCAGAGGATCTACATTGCATAAAAAATATGTGCATCTGATCGCCTTAAATAACATCCCCAAAACCTTCCAGCACACGGAGTTTAGTTATACTCAGCATCATATAGTTGGCAGCAGTCAAAGTAGAAAAATATATCGTACTAAGTCTTTTTTTCCGTTGGATATGTTACGATATATAAGATGCCGACTTCATCTAGCTAAATACATTATGAGTATTTAATGACCTGTTATTCAATCATATTATTCTTCTAAATATCAATAATAATCAATAAATAAATCGAAATGCATCCAAGGAAAAACAAGCTCGCTATACCTAGGTTTCTTAATTTTGTTGTTTTTCTGCTATGTCCGTCGAATTTTCTAGAGCATCCAATATTTCCATGCGTGTGAATCGCATTGGTATAGTACATTATACAGTAGCGTTTTGTTTCAAGAACGACGTCCATTATTCATTCATTGGTGATGGAAAGTTACAGAGTCGAGACTGGTGCCCATAGTTTACATAACATCTCGAATTGTCTACCTTCGAATCGACAAGAGAACTTGCTCGAACAACGTGGTATGTTACTGTACACGTTTTTTTCATATACTGCGATCAACACTTCCATAATCAGGGTATATTCTCGAATGGCAAACAACGAGATAACTGTAAATGCAAGACCGACGAGTGTTCAGGATTTAAGCAACATTGCTGTGTCCAGAATATTGCTACATGCAAACTTTTCGGAAATAGTAGGGAGCAAAATGGAATATTTCATCGAAGGCTTAGCGTGCTGAATCTCGAACGAAGCGAAGCATTCCAGAATAGAACCCCGAGCATAGCGAGGGATTCTAACATGGAATACTGGGCGTAGTGAGGGATCAAACCGCAACGCCCGAGTTAGAAATAATTTTGCTGCCGTGTAAATGCTTCACACTCTTCTTTTCACTTCTCCTATGAGAAAAACTATTCCTCCAAATATGTGAGTAAAAGAACAATACTTGATTAACGGTCAAGCCATTTATTTAAGAATACCCAAAATTTACGTGACATAAAGTTAAAAATTTGCTCCATTAAGATACATAGTAAACCTACATCGATTGTTGTGATGAATGACTAACAGGCGCGGGTGCACGCGCTGTTTGCCTGCGACGAGACTCTTTTTGCTCCCTAGGGAGCAAAACTCGTTTTTGCTTCGTGTCAGCTGGGTAGAAATGAAATATTAAAAAAAATATATTAACCGGGAGCAAAAACGGCTTTTGTTCTCTCTAAACGCTCTATAAAAGTTTTTTTTTCGAATAGGAGAAGTGAAAGTGAGTTAGATTCGTCATTACAAATTTAAAACGAGTATTTCAGGACATTTGGCATTAAAAATGATTATTCCTTTTTTTCTTTAAATTGAGCGGCTCATATTTATTGACTATCGAAAATACCAAATTTATCATCGTTCTAAGCCAGCTGACGCAATTCACCAAGGCTATATAAAATCCAACACATAATCGAAAGTAGCGATTACAGTTCGGTTCGCTAGAGCGCAGAGCTGTGATTGGCCCGATACGGAGGCCTGGCCGGGTGTGGCGTAACGTGTTGTTATGCTTGTTACCCGTTCAAAATGCCACTTGCAAGGTGAGCTGATCGAGCAAAAACTGGCATCCAGGAACAGTCTATCTCAAATATCATTAGTGCTAAGTAAATATTTAATTTGCTATTTATTAGTCAGATGGGCACGACTCAAAAGTGGTTGGACGTGATGTTTTTGCATTTTTTACGAACATCAAAAATGCAAATAGGCAAATTAAATAAATACTCGAGGTCGACTAAAATAGAACCAGGAAGTTTGGTTTTCAGTCATTGGGCACCTAGTCAGTCACATAATGAAACTGCGTATTTGGATATGTATTGGCACGTCCTACAACATAACATTCAAATGGATAGAGCGTCAAAAAAACAGCGACAAAATATAATTGTTATATAGCTATAAAATCATTCATCCAATGGTCTCACTTCATGGAATAAAAATCCATGAATATTGTAAACCTTATCGGGAGAGGGATAGGTATTTGTATACCACAGAACGATACGCAAATTTAATCAGTCAAGTTTTCAGTTATCAACAAAATTGTTTGGCGCCTGTACCGAGACCTTGTTTGCGGTTTGTCCTAGATCCTTCATGAACCACGCATGCTGTTAGCTAGACCACACACAGTCAAAGATCTTTATGACTATAAATATAATCACGCATGTAATTTATACCCAACAGGGTTAGGCACAGCACACGAAATTAAATTTAAGTGCAACTTCTAGCAATCTAAAGGCGCAGTAAATGACATACACTTCAACCTTATTCCCGTAGCCGACACTTCCGACCCCCACAGGAAGCTGTAGTGCTATTGTTACCTGACACCACAAGGGTACGACAATTATCAAAAACTAAGAACGAGTTTTACAGGACTGATGGTGATAAGATTTACATACACTTGTTGAGAATTAGTATTTATATGACGATAATGCTAAAGAAGGCGGTTATAACCTTCAGACATCCAATTGTAAACGTAAGGAGAGCTCTTCAGTGCATGATGTCAGCATAAAAAATATTAATCGCTTGGCCTGCTGCGGACATAGCCATGTATGTTAGGTGTTATGTTTATTTGGAAACTGCTCATTTGAATACGTGTTCTTTGGCTTGCCTCATGCATGTTTCCTTGATTTTTAACAAATTTTCTGCCCTAACTACCAGTAATACGGTCTAGTGTTTACGCGCTGATCAGGTTCGATTTCACTGGCCTATAATAATTACGCATTCATAGACAAGGTATTTTTCACCTCACCCGCTCTGAAAGGCTTTAATCGTCACCTCTTGAAGGATACATATGTTATAAAATCTCGCTCGATTTTCCCAATCTGGAACAAGCATTAAATGTAAATTAATTTTGGAATTATCTTTAAATTACTTCTATTCTTGATTAATCTAATTGACACAGCGGAATTTTTTTTGGGTATATACGTAGAAGCCTCATAAGCATGTCACTGTTGCAAATAAGTAAAGAAAAGAAATACTTAAAAGTAAAGTGGTAATTACAAAATACTTACGTAACGGATTAAACAATGTGATCTCACCAATAATTACTTACTAGTATTGATATAGGGTGAGCATGAACACTCGTAACCACATAAATGCAATGGTTTGCGGCTGGCTTTTCTTTATTTTGATTAGTCAACCAGGCATTACATACCTTGATGCGCCCTGAATGACAAGTATAAAGAAGAACGAAATTGTGGTCAAAATAAGAGGCATAACGTTTATTGCAAGTTCCCTCTGTAACCTTTATAATCTTTTACCAGCTGCTCGACAATGCCTAATTATATATCATGCAAGCCTTACCGAAAGCAAATCATTATAGCCCCTGGCTTGAGCCGGGTTGTAATACTGTACTGAATTTCATTATAACCCGCCGCGTAATAATGTGATTCCACTTTTTATAGTTCTCATTGTTATATCTAGTCTAATTTTGAACTCCGCACAGCGGCGGGCACGCGCTCGCTCTGTGGCACGGCGCTTGCCCGCCGTCGCCGCGTCCCGATACAAAAGACGACGCCGGCCGCCGCCTGCTGCATCGCGTGTTTGTATGACGGAATCCTTGGAATTTCATTCTTATGATTTTCAAATTATATTGCATTTTTGAGAAATGGGCTCGACCGGAACAGGGATGACCTTCCTTCCTTCGCGGTCTTTGCAGCAATGTACTATAAATTACCTAAAACAAAAGCCGCGAGTTTTACAAGACTGCATTATACGGAGTAAAACTGCAGATTCTACAAAAATAGAAGACACGATTCTAATAACATGTCGAGTCACAAAAGCTTTGACTGACTGATTTGATTATTTTTCTAGTCAGCCTTGGTTTTCTTTATTGTCTCGCAAGGGATGAGAAAAGTAGAGTATTCTCCTCGGGGATAAAGCTGTTTTCGTCTTGGGCGCGCTTAAATTCCTTACACTCGCTACACCCAGGACTCAATCTAAATTCCTTCTCTTCGCTCGGGTATTAACTCATAACAGCCTCGGCCTCTCTCCGCTCGGGAGTAAAATCTGGCGTCATTCGTTACGTTCAGGCTTCAATATCGCGCCCGTGACATAATTCAGTGCTTTATTCCTTTGGTGTACAATCTATTATGACATGTCATTTAATTAATAATAATAAACCGCTAAAACACTTGCATGAATCGTTCTTGCTGTGCTGACGAGCATTCCAATCAACATACCTCCTCGCTGAATATTTCTATAACTTTAGCGAAACTTGTATTCATTATTTTCGAAACTTGTACGTAGTTAGACAAATGTAATGAACTTCTGATTGTATACAGATACAATCAGAAGTTAAGGACAAATTCCTTTAAACCTGAATATTGAGTTCTTACTCACTTTTCAGATGCTATTTCAGATGTAATGGGTATTTTAAATCGATGGATGTAATTTTTTCGACTGTCATAACAGAGGGCATTAGAGCAATTAGACTTCTTAAATATAAATTTATTTATATTCTTTTTGTTTTGTATTCTTGTATATATTTTCTTTTCAATAATTGCAGTATCTCATTTGTTCGAAATATGAAAATCAATATGGTTACCATTATGTTATGGCACGATTGTCCTCAAGATAATACATAATACAATGATCTAAAGTGATTGTAATTAATTTGACATTGATGCTGTCGATCGCATCAATGAGTTACGACGCAATATGATAAAACACATCCCGAGAAGACGTCGCTCCTACTCGTACATTACTTACAAATTGCAACAAAGGTCAATTTTGTTGCTGTTCGCCTGTTTCAATCACGTTCATAGTGAAAATTTAATCAGGATGACACTCAAGTATTTGTCGACTAGCCACGCCCACATTCGTATCACAGTTCATACTTGCAACGTTTTTGTAACGCTCTTTGTCTGTTAATTGAAAAGTTGATTCAGTTGCATTATGCAGTCTATACTACCGCGATAATTTTCCATGGAACTTTACTTGGAAAAAATCTTTAGTCAAGGTTTCAGCTAAACTTTATAAATGGTATTGATGAGTTAACTAAAGTGCAGTTCATAATTGAACGCCAAACAGTCAAAGTCCTTGCGCATTTGGTGTCTGCGTGCGGTCGGCGTGTAGGCGATATGTACACACGCGGAAATATTATGTTTATCCTGTTTTCTTCCTCGTAATAATTTATTTGAAGCCAAGGTCTGTGTTTTTTTATTTACCTTTAGTATGTTGCTTTGACAAGGAAAAAACCCAAGTTGAACGACTGACCTAATGACATCTGTTTCCGAGGTTTTGTAAAAGGTCACTTCGATATTGATGTTACACGGAGGCAACCAATAAAGTGAAGAATAATGATGGAAGCCATGAGGTCGGCCAAATAGTCGTTGTGCGGTAAAGGAAAACGGTTTCCTTATAAAATGGTGCTAATTTTAGCTGCAATTGAGTAGTGATGATCCTGAAAAGTCAGCGGGTAGGTACAGGGACTAGGTATATACATATGTCCGGTGTTAGTGGCAGGCTGACGATAATGAGAGGATTTAATCGAGAACTTTACTATAAAATAAAACCTATGGCCTGCTTATAAACGTATGGTGTGCCAGTATGGCTGTAGTGTAATTTTTAAGAAGTCTTAATTGGCCTAATGATCCTTTACGACACATGGGACTTTATTCTTTGCAAAGATACAAAAGCCCACACTTATATTTGTATAATTTAGTACTTATAACATGAACATGAACATGAACATAGGTACCGCACCCAGCCAGGAAGCAAGCCTGACCCGGACAAGCCGGATATACCAGGGGGCACAAGTTTGTGAGGAGTGACACGCTCTGGGATGGGAAGGGAAGGCCGACCAGCCGCAGCCAGTCGGCCACAATCGACCGGCTGTGCAGCCTTTAGCCAATATTGGAAAAGAGGAGAGGGAGGATAATACGTCGGAGGATGAGCGTTGGTGATATGCTGCCCGTTGATTCGAGTGAGGACTTCTCTTTCTCTGAGAGCCTTTGGTATTTCTTGCAAGTTATTTGGCTCGTGGTAATCGCCTTAGAAAATAAATAAGTGGATGTGCTCATAGACGCGATCCCCTCGTCTTCAAGGTGGATCTTCTAGGTTAATGTGTTACTTTCATTATGTCGGATTCTTTCCGTCTCTTCTTCTGATTCGCTGTCCGTCTCTTGCATTTCGTAAATTCTACGTGCGGCTTTGTTAAATTTGTCCTTATCGGTTGCCATGTCAGGCCAGTCGGTGGGGTTAATGGGGTAGTACAACATGTCATGAGATAGAGAATCTTCCCATGTGAAGATGGGTCGGCCGACCTTCAGCTTTTTTGCCTTGTAGCGGTATGCGGAATTTAGGAGGTGTTGATTCGGTCGTCTGAGGATGTGGCCTAGGTAACACATTCGAAGGCATTTTATCCTTTTGGTTATCGTCTTCCCCTGCAGTATGTCATGTACTTTGATAGGGCCAGGAGATGTGCCTGAGTTATTAATCATTTCTTTCAATATTATTCGTTCGTATCTCCTAAGTTTGCGCCTGTTCGCTTTGGTGAGGGCTGCGCATTTAAGACCATAGGTCATAGTTGGTTCTATAACCATTTTGTAGAGCAACCGTGTGATTTGCCATTGCATGCGCGATGCTTTAATAAACTTCGTGAGGCTTTTGGAATTTCTGACGGCCTGTTTACAACGCGCGTTTACAGTATCTTTTCTGCTTAGGGTTGAGGTGATATACGTTCCTAGGTATTTGATTTCATTGGCGGGGCTGGTTGTTGTGCCATCGAGTGTTATAAAGTTTCTATGGCTCTTATGTATTGGGTCGCGTACCAATAGTTTTGTCTTTGTCTCATTTACTTTGAGTCCAACGGTAGCAAATAAGGTTTTGGCCTTTGAATAGATCATGCTTAACTGCTGAAGGCAGTTGGAAACTATGATAACGTCGTCTGCAAAGGTCAAGATAAGTGGCAGTTGTATTTGATCGTCCTGATTTAATTTTACGAAAGGTAGTTCATCCTCAAGGGTTCTAAAGACATCGTCCATTAGTATAGTGAACAGCCGCGGTGAGAGTGGGCAACCTTGTTTGACACCTTTACCTTTTTTAATCCACCTTGTTTGTTGCCCCCACCATTTGATACACGTTGATTCGCTCATTGTGGCTTTGATTATCCGATTTGTGATGGCGCTATTGGTCCTCGATAGTAGGATATCTCTCAGGGCGTTTAAGTCCACCGTATCGAACGCTTTTTCTAAGTCAACTGCTAGGACATATGTTTTCTCACCCGCTCTCCATTGTTCGTCTAGGATTCTTCGTAGGGTAAACATGTGGTCGTCCGTGGATCGGTTTCTCAGGAAAGCTGCCTGATAATTTCCTAATGGTTCGATAATTTCGTCAAGCCTCAGAAGGAGGAAGTTAGCGTATATTCGGTACCCTGTGCTGCATATCGAGATGCGTCGGTAATCAGTAACGCTCTTGGGATTGGTTGTTTTAGGTAGAGGTACTTGTATTGATTGCGTCCAGGTGGGCGGTAGAGTATTTTTAGTCCAAGCTGTAATCATATGTTCAAGGATCTCGGCTTTTAGTTCTTGCGTATTTGCTTTGTAGAGCTCTGTAACCAGTTGGTCTACACCAGGAGCCGTGCCGTTGCGCATTTGGCTTGTGATTTTCTCGATCTCATCCATGGTGGGCGGTTGCCCTAGCTCTGTTGGGTCCTCGTCACTTAATTCGTCCACAAACTGCCCTTCGGTCTTATCTAGTTCTTCTTCCCATTTAGACATGGGTATAAAGGTGGTCTTGATACCTCGCTTTTCTTTTTGCTTATGCCTTCTGTAAAAGTCGTAGGTGATCCTCATTCTCATCGATGGATGAGTTTTTGCTAGGCCTCTGAAGAAGGCTCGGCATTCTTGTTGGTCCTCCGCTGATTCGATCTCTTGGAGCAAGCGTCTGCACTCTTTTAGTTTGTTTATAGTAGACTGGTCTAAAGGTCGGAGTTTTTTTTTAAACTTTGCCTTTTGTAGGTTCGCTAGTGCAATTCTCCTTTCTTTGGAGTGATTAGGCTGATATTTGAGAGCTTTGTGGGCTGCCTGTTTCATAATGGCTGTTATTGTTTCCCATGGCAGTGGTGTTTTTCCTTCATTTGTTTTCCTAGACTCACTGGTCAGTTCTCCCAGCGTTTGTTGGTATTCTTTTAAAGTAGTCGCATTTTGCAACTGTTCATAGTTCAGGGTTTTGTAGTTGAATGATTGTTTTATTTTATTCTCATGTCGCCTGGTAGGGACCGTCTTATTAGATGTTGCTTCAAGGGGTTTTAAGTTGCCCCATACCAGTTTATGATCAGATAGGCTCGTATTTTCGCCTTTGATGTAGTTAAATATTGGCTTGTATTTAGCTAGTGTCATTATGTGGTCCACCTGAGACGTTTTACTTCCAGCTCTCCAGGTGGTTTTGCAACTTCTACGGCCATAGGATGTTTCTAATTGGAATTTTTCTCTTATTATTAAATCTAATAGAATGTCTCCGTTGCTATTGGTCTTTTGGTGGAATAAATTTTTACCTAATTGGTTTTTATTGTGGGGTTTGTCCGGTTCTAGGTAACCGATGTGTGCGTTGAAGTCACCTAGGAGTATCGTGGTAGAGTTCTTTGGTGCGCCTTTTAGCAGTTGGAGTAGGCGCGTTGCATCACTAGTTGCAGCAGACGTAGCGTTAGACCAGTGAGTTGTGACAATGAATAAATTAATTTTGTTATTAAGGTCAATTGAGGCCGCCATATTGTTGGTGTTTGCCTTTGTCCAGTTTAATTTCAGGCCACTGTTTTTCCTTATTAGAATAGCTAGGCCTCTGTTGCTATTATTTCCGCTTAGACTCCACTTATAGTGTTTGGAATTATACGTCCCAGTTTTTAAGTGCGTTTCTTGTAAGCATGCAATGTGTATGGATTTCGTTTCCAGGAAGGTGTCAATGTCGGCTTTTTTCGACTGTGTCGCGGCGCCTCGTATATTCCATGTGGCGATATTAATATTACCGATGTGATTTTGTGCCATACTATGTGGTCTTGGTCGGTTTAGTCTATATCCCGTAGCGTCCGGGATCTCTTCTGGACTCCCCACACTCATACTTATTTCGTCTTGTATGGTATTCGTCGTGAGTATACCCAGGTGACTTTCAAAACAGTCATAATGATTATCGCTGAAGATAAGGCCTATGGTGCCCACTGCGTCGTTAGGTACCTTGGGGGTAAAGCATGCTGTTTCTCTTAGCGGGGCTTTCTGGAATATTTTTACATTGATTCCATAGTATTCCGCCGCCGCTATCAAAATGTCGGTTCCGCCCCATGTACCTTCCTGATATTGTGATTGTATATGTTTCTGTATGTTGTCGTGTTGGGCCGTCGTGTCGAGGTTACTCATAATAGCAAGGTGCATGTTGTGGTCGTTTTGGTTTTCGTCAACATAGCGGGCAAGATCCCGACGAACTGCGTGATGGTCAAACGTCAGGTTATATAGATCGTTAATTTGATAGGCTATTGCGCGGTATAAGCAGTTTCCGTCAGCTGGTATTTTTACGATAGGAGTCTTGTTATTCATGGTTGGTCTTTCGTTGAGCTGTGTGGAGGTGCTGTGAAGAAAGCTTATGATCTAATTATTTACTGATATTGCTAAACTATTAAGCCGGCCTTGGGGATGTGCAATACTGTTAAATTTGTGGCGAGACAGGACGGTGGGTGTCGGGCTTGTTGACTAAATAGTATGCACCGGGTCCGTTTTACCCCGACTGGAGATAGTTGATGTTTTATAGCTTTGGCCAAGGCGATGTCTTTCTACCGGAAAACAGTTTAGGCTAATCTTGAACTATGAGAAGTGAGCCGTGCTCCCCTTTCGGTAGTGTAGACGTTGCAAGACAATTTAAACGTGCTTTGTTGGTAATGCCAAAGAACATAGATAAAGTAGGGTATAACTAAAGTGTCAGTTTGTGGGTTAGACTACCTATCTTAGGATTACTATGTTAGTGCTGTGGTATTAGCGAGTTCACCACGTCGTGCTGTTATAGCACAGGGCAACCGTTGTTTATTGATCCCTGAAAATGTATAGCTTTGGTGGGCCAAACAGGGCTTGTGTCCAAGGTAAATCTAAATTAGCTTAGGTGCCTATTCTAAGACTACGCATGCAATTTTACCGTGTTTTTTGTTATGAACTGCCCTTTTGTGAGTTGCTAATTGTCTGGGATTATTGATTGCGTGGCGTTGTTAAAGGGTTTGTAATTGTTTAGCACATGACAGAATATTGTTTAAGTTCATAGAATTTATTTTTAACCATTGTGCTATATTTTTATTTTGTCTGTTTGTAGGGATTTAAAACACAGGATTTTATGCTAGGAAGTTGTTGTGTGATGGCAGTTTTTGTGAAGAAAACAAAGGGGTTTTTATTATGGTGTCTATTGTGGAGAGGGTTACCGCGGTGCTGGGTGCCAGATGTGGCTGTCTTAATGGCAATGTTAGGTGATTGTATTTTTCTTTTGTACTATTAATATATATTTTAGAGAAAGGCAACGTTTTGTGTTGTTTGTAGGGAAATTACCCGGGTGATGCCTTTGATTATCTACCATATGCGGGGCTGCGATAGAAATTGGGCTTTGGGGATATTGTTGTGTTTGATTTTGGTTCGGTCTGAGTGATACAATTGGGTACATAAGGAACCTAGTTGGGCTTCCTGTACCTATGTTTTTGCAGGGCTTTCTTGATACGCTGAGGTAGTTTTTAAATGCTAATATTTGTGTCTCGGTGGTACGTGAGGGTGATATGGACGAAGATTTATAGCACATAGGATATTTAGAGAGCTTAGACACGGTAGACTAGAACCTATCCATATTTTTACCTATACTGTAGAGTACCTGTTTTACGCTCTGCCTTCACAATGATAGAGCGGGGAGCGAGCTTAACTAACGAGCTAGACGTTATATATACCTTAAACTATGATATGTGCAAAAATTAGTAGTACTGCTTGCATATTCATCGAGTGCGTAAAATTAGGTGCTGTGTGATGAATGTTTTTGATGTAAGTAGCTATCGGTGAGATGAGCTGCTGCGTCACATCTGTGTTATGGAGTGATAGTTTGATTTAATTGCCTAACTAATTAAGGGTAGAGGTGCAGATTTTACGACTACTCGTATGTTACCTAACATAGAATGAACTTAAAGCTAACAAGCACACTTAGCGATATTACTGTTGCAGTGCCACTAGGCTGAATGTGTTAATGCTTCTCTTATAGGTCGTTGAGTATATTAAGTGTATTAACATATGGCGGTTCGGCTTCGAGCCGGAGATTAGACTATTCTTATCCTGCGCAGACCTAGGCAAAATCGACAGTAACTAGTGCCTTACATATGAATAAAGATAGCTTGAGCTGAGCTGATTTGTGAGTGCTTAACTTTAATTATACAGCGGGTAACGTTAGTAACCCTACGCGTGATTGTCAGCGTGTTGTATTTTATTATTATTATTATTCTTGATATGTATATATATATAATTGTTCGTTTATGGGAATGTAACCGGCAATAGCTGGTTCAATTTTTGTATTCTGTAGTGGATCCCGTCAATCATAGGTATGTTTATGTTTGTTAGTTTGTCTCTATGGTACCAATACCAATATATCGGGTGGGGTCTATAATCTTGATATGAGGTTAAGGAGGGGGTCATTAGCTACCCGCCAACGATGAGTAATTATCTGATTTAGCTTAATCAAGTCAGTCAAGTGGGTGGTGTGTGATTCTGCATATACTTAATAATAAATATCTGATTTCCACGCAAAACAAATGGAGACGATCGACGGTCGTTATGTTTTATGATCTGAAGACTTATGTCTCTTGCTGAAATAACGAACCAGCGTGCAGCCGTGTGTGCGTTTGTGGTGCGTCCGATAACACATGTAATTGAATGATCATGGAAGCCTTGTGCACTTACTGTCTGTGTCTTTAGGAATTTCCAAGTATTGGGAGAGGTTCACCTTGTTGATCCGATGGGGGTACCTAGATCGTTAGATGTTACGTTAGGGTGGTCACTGGCTCTGCAGGTGCGATGATTTAGACGTATCTATAAGTCTGGTTCGGGTATAAAGCGTGTCAGTAAATAGTAGCAATGGAAGGATCTCACCGGGTTTGTGGCGGGGTTTTGCCTAGCGTGACCGCGCTCGATGATCGCAAGTACGGGCCTGCGGTGACAGAGTTGGCGTAGGCTCGGGGGATCACACACACTTAGATTGCATTCCCATCATAATGGGTTGTTGGTTATCTGGACGCACTGCACTTAGCACGAATCGGCACTTTTAATGAGACTACAACGTATCGCGGATCGGCGCGTGGGCTATCTTGTCCCTTAGAGCCGGACTTGGGCGCGGAGGCTAGCGCGCGCGTACATCTGTTGATGACCGTCGGTCGCCTTTTGTTTTGCGGAACTATTGTGTTGTTTTTGAGACAATAATAGAGGTCGGGTATGGTTCCGGGGAACGTCCGCTCTCTACCGTGGTCCAAACGAGACTCTTTGTATAATTTAGTACTTATAATTAAATAAATAAAATGTAAGATTATACAGTAAGTACATTATAATAAAATTAAATCAATAAATAAAACAGTTACGACACGCGACACAAAGGTGAAATTGCGTACAAGAGTAAATTATATATGTCGAATTGTAATGGCGGCGCCACCGGTTCACAATGATTATTCTTCGTTTTTATGCGAATATCCGTTTGTCACTAATTATTTTAATTTAAGTAGTTGTCAACGGGTGGCGACACCACTTGATGATTATTGTAATTTAGTAAGCATTTAGACTTTTAATGGCAACATCTTATTATTATTGTTTTTTTTAATACCGTATTGAAATGGCAACTTTTAGATTTACGTTGGCCAATACTTTGTTTCGATTGGCTGTTGATTATTATTGTAAGGTTGGTTCACTGGAAACTCAAGCGGAGGGTGATTGCCCTGCTCTGATTGGCTTAATAATTCCCCCACTCTCGCTTGGACATGGCTCTTGGCGGGAATTTGTGTCGAGATGGAAAGATTGGTTCAGGGACTGGACACATTTTACCTGGAGTCGTGATACAGTCAACATTCTCGCCAAGAGACTTGTCGGTTTCCACAATTACCATTTTTAATATAGCTTGGAATAACTAGTACTTGAATTATGATAGTTTGTTAACGCAAATAAAAGTTAAGTGCTGTTGTATCAACGTGTTTCCTTTACGTGCTTGGGAGCTCATCGCTATGTCCGAGACCCAAGATAACGCCCAGCTACCCGCCCCGGCCGAACATGATTCCACATCAGGCGTGGGATTAAATCGGGCTCAGAGCGATGTTCCACGTATTGATGAAAATTTGCTGCGAACATTATTGGAGGCGCAAAATCAAAACATGATGGCTTTGATCAACTCTATTCAACCTGTGAGTACCCGCAAGATTATTTTACCGGATTTCAATCCCGAAAAGGCAGACGTAGATGCCCGTGCGTGGTGTGCTACTGTTGATTTATGCCTCAATGATTGTGAACAACAAGGAAGTGCTTTGATTCTGGCTCTAAGTGGAGCATTAAAGGGCAATGCATCGCATTGGCTATCACAAATTTCATTTGCGGGTATGACGTGGCCTCAATTCAAAGATCTTTTTCTGGCCCGTTATGGTTTAATCGAAACTCCTGCTGCTACTCTAATCAACATGCAGAATAGCAAACCCAAGGACAACGAGAATATGGCGTCGTATGCCGCGCGATTAGCAACTACACTAATGGCGCGATTCAAGGACATGACAATAGAACAGATAACCTCTACTATGGTATTAGCCCACGTGTCTCAATTCGATGGAAGATTACAACGCATAGCTTTCACCACTGAAATCAAGACCCGCGAACAAATGCAACGCGAGTTACAAGCCAGCTCCTATATGAAGAGGAAGAACGACTCTGCAAGCGACGCATCCTACAGCAAGCGACTACGGCCTGCTGCTCATGGACCGCCGCGCTGCTTCTCGTGTGGGAAGCTAGGACATCGCAGTACCGACTGCCGCTCCAAGGATCCTAAAAGGTCATGCGATCGTTCCATTATTCCTAACGCCACTTTTTCAGCCAAACAGCCATCAAATGCGTTGAAAATAACGTGTTACAGATGCGGACTAACTGGTCATTTCGCCAACAAGTGTCCACGTGCTCCGACCTCCACACCAAGCAAGAATGCATCTGGCAACGGCGGCGCCAGTGACAACGGCAACACCAGCGCAGCAGCATCCAATAGCAGCAATCAGCGTCGTGTGGACCTGTGCTGCATCAGCAACCCTACTGGACGGATGAATATTTCTGGTGAGTCATTTCCTTTTCACTATGATTCGGGTGCTGAATGCTCTCTCATTAAAGAATCCGTTGCGTCCAAATTCCCTGGCAAACGGGTGAATAATACTGTAACTTTAACTGGCATTGGTCAATCAAGTATATCTAGCACTGTGCAAATTGACTGTCAAGTGGAAGTTGATAACCTGAACTTGGAGATATTATTTCATGTAGTGCCTGATACATGTCTTAGTAGTGACGTAATGATTGGTCGTGAGATTTTAGCCCAAGGCCTGAATGTAAACATGACTCACGATAGACTTACCTTTTCTCGTTGCGTAGGGGTAAATGCTTGTTCATTAGGTAGTCAGTCTGTTGAGGTTATTTCATTCGACAGCATCGATACCGATATACCTACAGAGAACCGAGAGCAGCTTCGTCACACTCTGAAGCAATTTGAGGCGTCGTTTTCAACAGGCGTAGCTACTACGCGAGTCACAACGGGGAAGTTAGATATTCGACTGGCTGATCCAAACCGAACGGTCCAAAGGCGTCCCTACAGGTTAGGTGCTGAAGAAAAGGTCATTGTTCGCGAGAAAGTCAATGAGTTGTTGGAGGCAGGTGTTATTAGGCCAAGTTGTTCTCCATTTTCCAGTCCGGTGTTACTCGTCAAGAAGAAGGATGGTTCAGACCGATTATGCGTTGACTACAGGGAACTCAACGAAAACACAGTGGATGATAGGTATCCATTACCTCTCATCAGCGATCAGGTAGCGAGGTTAGGTAATGCCAAGTGGTTCACGGCACTCGATATGCTAAGCGGTTATCATCAGATACCTGTTGCACCTGATTCCATTGAAAAAACTGCATTTGTCACACCAGAAGGAAAATGGGAATATGTCACAATGCCTTTTGGTTTGAAAAATGCTAGTTCGGTCTATCAGAGGGCAATTATGAAGGCGTTAGGTGATCTTGCGTACTCTTTTGTGGTAGTGTACATAGATGATGTGTTGATCTTGTCATCCACCGTTGAAGAAGGTATAGAGCGTCTACGTCTGGTGTTAGATGTTTTGACCAAAGCAGGTTTTTCGTTGAACTTGTCAAAGTGCTCGTTCCTGAAGAAACGCATAGAGTATTTGGGATTTGTTATTGAAGACGGTCATGTGCAACCTAATCCGGGCAAGGTCGAAGCTCTAACAAAGCTTCCTCCCCCTACCACGATTACCCAGCTCCGTCAATTTATTGGATTAGCGTCGTATTTTCGGCAATTTATACGCGACTTTTCCAAAACCATGGCTCCCCTCTACAAGTTGACTAGTAGAAAGAACAAGTCTCTCAATTGGCAACCAGAGCATGAAATGATCCGTCAAAAGATCATTGCGCTGTTAACTAGCGAGCCTGTGCTAATGATCTTCGATCCAGATCTCCCAATCGAAGTTCACACCGACGCGAGTGCGGATGGTTACGGTGCCATGCTTCTTCAAAAGTTTGACAACAAACAGTATGTAGTCGCGTACTATAGTCGTCGCACATCTCCAGCTGAATCCAGGTACCACTCATTCGAGTTGGAGACCTTAGCGGTTGTCAACGCTGTCAAATACTTCAAGCACTATCTGCAAGGTCAAAAGTTCAAGGTAGTTACAGATTGTAATTCCGTGAAGGCGTCGAAGACTAAAATTGATCTGTCTCCACGAGTGCACCGTTGGTGGGCGTACCTTCAATCGTTTAACTTTATTATTGAACATCGTGAAGGTACTAGGATGTCTCATGTCGATTGTTTATCTCGAAATCCTGTCCCTGCGGAAGTCTCAACTTCGTTCAAGCGCGTAGAACAAAAACGTATCGATCTAGCGACGTTGTCTGATACTTGGTTGCAAGCGGAGCAGGAGAAGGACGAGGAGATTTGCAAAATCATGTCTGATCTGCAGAATGAGGTCTTGTCGAATGATGTTAGGAAAACTTACGAGGTTCGCGCTAACATCCTTCATCGTAAGGTACAGCGCAATGGGCGTACTCGGTGTGTTCCTATGGTGCCTCGTGCTTTTCGGTGGGCAGTTATTAACAACATTCACGAATCTATCATGCACCTTGGATGGGAAAAAACTCTCGAGAAAGTCTATGATCATTACTGGTTTCCAGGAATGACCAAGTATGTGCGTAAGTTTGTCGATAGTTGCATCACATGCAAATTGTCCAAACCCCACTCCGGTCGAGTCCAAGCTGAATTACATCCGATTCCCAAGGTTGCCATCCCCTGGCACACTATCCATATAGACGCTTCGGGTAAGCTGAGTGGTAAGAATCGTGACAAAGAATACGTCTTTGTTATGATTGACGCTTTTACCAAATTTGTTCTTTTGGTTCACTCGAAAAACATCGATAGTGACAGTAGTATCAGAGCTCTAAAAAAGGCTATCTCGTTGTTTGGCGCTCCACAACAGGTTATTGCGGACCAAGGACGTTGTTTTTCTAGCAAGGATTTTTCGTCTTTCTGTAACAGTCATAATATCAAGCTGCATCTTATCGCAACCGGTGCCAGTCGCGCTAATGGTCAGGTCGAAAGAGTCATGGGTACATTAAAAAGTATGTTGACCTCTGTAGAAACTAGTAAAGATCGGTCCTGGCAGGATGCCTTAGGCGATGTACAGTTGGCAATGAATTCAACCATCAACCGTGTCACCAAAGCAAGTCCTCTTGAGCTGTTGGTAGGTAAGGTTGCCAGACCACTTGATTTAATGGCTATTGATGACAACGATACTATTGATATGGATGCAATGAGAGAGCAGGCATCCCGAAACATGGTGAGAAGTGCAGAGTATGAGAAAGGGAGGTTTGACAGTAATAAAGCTAAGATTCATAGATGTGACGTAGGTGATTATGTTTTAATAGAGAACGAGGAAAGAAATCAATTAAAATTAGATCCTAAATTTAAAGGACCCTTTAAAGTTATTGAAGTTTTAGATGGTGATAGGTATTTATTAAAATCACTAACTTCTAATAGAACATACAAATATCCTCATGATAGGGTTAGAAAGATGCCCGAACAGCAGGTTCCAGCTGAATTAGAAATTGTTTGTGATGACAGTGATAGTGCCAGTACCACTGTTTCAGATTAACGTGATTCAATTATGTGATTGTTTTGCTGCTGGAATTCACTTTTGACACTTTTATGTTCTCGACGGACTGAGGACAGAGTGTTGCCTACTGACTTTATACTTTCAATAGACAAAGTCCGCCCGATGGACTGGGCATTACAGTGATCGTGTCAGAAGTCCCGGAGCATGTAAGAAGTGCACGTTGACTGCTTTTTCTGTGCAGTATACTCTTTGCGAGGAGTAGCACTTACGCGGCTGAGATGGTTAACTTCTGACTATTGGTTACTGGGTTTAGGTACTGATGTACCTCCTAACAAACATTTCTAGCATGCCGATGGACTGGCACGTTATCACATTGCGTTAAAGGCACCGAAGGACTGGTGTAATTTTGTTAAATGTGAATTCCCAAATGCGTAACACTTAAAGCTAAGTACACTTGGCACTATCGAGTCGGATAACTAGCAGCTATTATCTTAATCAAAACACTAGTTTGTAGTGAATGGCTATTATTATGATGTCTTAAGATGATTGTGGATATTGTGATTGAATGAGTATTGCCATAGTTTAGCATTTATGTCAGGTTAGCCGAGCAAAATACTTTCCTGTTTTGTTTTGTCCACAGATAAGACACCCGAGGACGGGAGAAAGTCATGAAGGCCGTGTCGAATTGTGATGGCGGCGCCACCGGTTCACAATGATTATTCTTCGTTTTTATGCGAATATCCGTTTGTCACTAATTATTTTAATTTAAGTAGTTGTCAACGGGTGGCGACACCACTTGATAATTATTGTAATTTAGTAAGCATTTAGACTTTTAATGGCAACATCTTATTATTATTGTTTTTTTTAATACCGTATTGAAATGGCAACTTTTAGATTTACGTTGGCCAATACTTTGTTTCGATTGGCTGTTGATTATTATTGTAAGGTTGGTTCACTGGAAACTCAAGCGGAGGGTGATTGCCCTGCTCTGATTGGCTTAATTCCCCCACTCTCGCTTGGACATGGCTCTTGGCGGGAATTTGTGTCGAGATGGAAAGATTGGTTCAGGGACTGGACACATTTTACCTGGAGTCGTGATACAGTCAACATTCTCGCCAAGAGACTTGTCGGTTTCCACAATTACCATTTTTAATATAGCTTGGAATAACTAGTACTTGAATTATGATAGTTTGTTAACGCAAATAAAAGTTAAGTGCTGTTGTATCAACGTGTTTCCTTTACGTGCTTGGGAGCTCATCGCTATGTCCGAGACCCAAGATAACGCCCAGCTACCCGCCCCGGCCGAACATGATTCCACATATATATAACTAGCGACCCGCTCCGGATTCGCACGGGTGCAATGCTGATACTGAATATAAAAACATGTTTTCCTTAGAGGTTACTCTTGAAAGAGCGACATTAATTGGCTATGTGAAAAGTAAAGGCCCCCGGCCGGTACCGCCGCAACCGCTATGTCTCTGCATTTTAAATCTGTAATACTTATCTTCGAACATATTCATTAAAATTACATGTTGTAAAGCCATATTGATCTATATTAAATGCACAATGTATTTAAAATAGTTACGCTTCGTAAATAAGCCATTATTTCTCGTAAAAAGTAAAGGATAAAAAATGGTTATAGTGGGTTATCCTTAAGAGATAGACATATACCATGGCGGACTTATGTGTAGACCTTTTTAAGGTGTACATTACTGTAATATATTATTTCGATCTATCTCGTAGGGTTCAGCCAGCGTTTGCAATGTAAGTGCAAAAAATGTGTTTAAATACATCACATTAGAAACCTCTAAATTATCAGTGTTTCTCTAATAATTATGCATGTATTATACATACAAACCTTCCTCTTGAATCACTCTATCTATTAAAAAAAACCGTTGAAAATCCGTGGCGTAGTTTTAAAGATCTAAATCTAATCTATTTAATTTAACTTACATAGGGACAGACAGACAGCGGAAAGCGAATTTGTTTTATACTATGTAGTGATAACGTATATTTTTTACTGTTTTAAGTGTCTCTTATAAAAATAAATTAGGTACACTATACCACTTTCCAGCGTAATAGGCTCTTAAATACGATTGCAGTTTACGTCTCAATGCGTTTTTGAGTCATTTTCAAAATAGGTGTACGTAACACAAAATAAACACAAAAGAATTTGTGTTTTTATAACACAAAAGAAAATTTAACACTCAAAGGATTTTATAAGGGCCAAATCATCATATGCATTTAATTAGCAAATTAATTAGCAAATGTATGAGGTACTATACTATGCCTATGCAATATACTGAAATCGCTATAGGTGTGCTTTTGATATTTGAGGAGTACCCTCGATTTCGCTAGAAACATTTTCTTCGGTATAATTTGAGTAAAAAAAATCAGATGTGAAACACAGCTTTGTGTAGTATAAATACAGCCTTAGCTTTTGTGTAACGTCACACAGCGTAACACATATCTTTGTGTTACACTCAGTGTCACACAAAAGAACTGTAAAATCGTCGCGACAAGACGTTCTAAAAAAAATTGCAGAAAACTCTTACTAGATAGCCTTATATTTTTATTATTAATACTTTATAACTATTGAGAACTACATTATCTAATAACACAACTTCGCTTTAAACATTTACTTACCCGTGAAATCCACGTTACACAACAGAAAAAAATACGCGACAAAACACGATCACAATACGTTTGGGTCGATGTCAGGGAAAATAATATACGCTGTCATTTGTTAAGTTGGTAGTACCTCAAAGAGTTGCTAGACTAAAAAAAATATGGAAGCGTTCCAAATTAGACTGAATTTTAATGGTAATCATCGTTACACAATAGGAATAACACAAAGGAATAAAAAAAGAGATACGTAATGACATTAGATTTTTTCAGTAATTTTTATAGTTATATGAACAAAAGCCTTAATTTTTAATAAAGCACTATCCCAGCTATCAATATCAATAACCATTATATACGTAAATATCAATGAAAATAGTCACTAAGAGCCTTCAAACGTGCAAGGGTAGTAGGTGGACAACGGCATTTTGTATGGAGCGCTCAAATTAGAGTTTCCTTTTGTGATATTAATTTTAATGAAATAATAATAATATAAATAAATAAAAAATTGGACGAACTGTCATAAGTATTAAGTAACATTATTACGCAGGCAAAATAATTTTATAGGCTCGGTATTATTTTTGATAGAATGTTATATCAAGAGGACACACGAAATAGACAAAAAGTACACCTATTTTGAAAATGACTCTTTTATCCATGTGATGACTAAGAGAGTTGTTGATTTTTAAGTTGATATTAATATTAATTTCAACATTTGCGATAATGGTATTCTAAACAACTGATTTAAATGATCTATAGAATTTTAGGAACGATTCCTCGTTCTAATCACATGTTAGAACATGGTAGTCACCGAAAAAGTCGAAATGAGTGATCCTTAGTACTTACATTAAAATATGATCTGAGTAGTCATAAATACTTATTTTATGGAATAAATATCTTGTGCAGCAACCGCCATATGTTTGCGATATTAATGTAATACAGATACACATGTCAAACTTAAAAAAACCCTCTTTTGCGTTGCGCGTCGGGGGTTAAAAAAGTGATTGAAACAAGTTGAATTAAGGTTCTATTGGATTGTATTTGTTAATAAAATAATTTATAAATCGGTCCGCAGCCCTGATGCCGAATAATGTATTTCATTTTGTGTGCAATAAGCAGTCGAATTGAGAACCTCGAATACTGTCGAAGCGTCGAGAACGGGGCTCACTTGCCCATGCGCTGTATGGACCACTCCTGCTGGCAGAGCGGGCAGCGGTTGTTCTGCTTCACCCACAACGACATGCAGCAGAAGTGGAAGCTGTGGTTGCATTCGCCCCACACCACCACACAGTCCTGTTTGCCGTACGAGTCCTTCTTACTCTCGCCTTGGCAGCGGAGGCACGCATCTGAAACAATATTTTAGCAATTTAATTAAGCGACGACAGACGAGACATGTTCACCGGTGATTACTTTCAACTAAATTAAACACTCTTGTACTTTTTCGGTTCGTGGAGCTCGTTAATTGTTAGTGGCATTATTCAAAGCGACATTTATATCTATTACACTTTCTTTTAGTGCGAGTACTATCACTGGGCAATGTGTAGGTATCCGAGAGCTTCATTTTTTGCAGTAGAAACTGTGCAATTATTAGATCTTTTGCATATAAATATGTACCTATCCCTACCTTAACTTACAGCTATACTTACCTATCTTAATATCCGGATTCAACTGTATTGCTTCTAATAGAGGATACCTAATATTAATATAGTTATTAATATAAAACAAAATGAAAATATTAAACTATTATTAATATTGAACTAATTATTAATATTAACAGTTATTAATATTAACCTTTTTGAAGACGGACGGGACGTCTTCTAGCTTTCAATATAGTTTAAGCTAAAAACATAATCAGTTTGGAGGGAGAAGAGAGAACTGTGCTCCTCTAGTGGCTAGTATCCTCGAGGAACTAATGGGGCAAAGAAGGAGTGATGGTAAACAAATGAAAAACAACTCCACAACGAGTCGATTGAAAAAATACGTATCTAATTTATAATGACCATGACATGTCGCGATACGCTGTTAATCTTTAGAAAACTTTGCACGTTATACACAAAAGAGATGTAGCATCTCATACATTAAATACAAAACAAAGAAAATACATACAATACATTTACGTACTTGTCCAGTTGTGAATAACAAGCTTTATGTATCAGACATTGTCTAATCAGGATTCAGGTACAATAGCAGTTTAAAGTTAAGACACTATATAATTATGTGACCAACGAATACAACTAATAATAATATAAAATTCGTTTAGTTCGGCTGTCACTTCACATGATTATTCATAGTCCGTCCACTGTGCAAATAATATTGGATTCTGATCATAATTCATTCACAATTCACACATTTTGTTTTCAATATTATAAATAGCATTAATGCATAATTTTTATTTGGTAATGCATTGCTTTTAATCAAAAATTCTGACAATAAAAATGTACCTGATATTGAAGCTATAAATCGACGTGCTGAATATAAACCCCTCAAAAACATCTTCCGAAGTCACATAGAAAGTGTCCTATAACTTGATTAAGTGAATCTTAAATTCCGTGAGTTTCTACATCCGCCTCGTTACGTGAAAATATGCTATCATTCATGATACCTACTTATAAAGATCGCGTCACAAAATACCTTAAATTCTGTGCTAGACAAATTGGTCTTATTAGTTTGTAGAGGTCGGGAAATAGGAGACAATCCCTGTTCGCGCCGAGGCTTGTGTATAGTGCTTTTGTCAAAAAACACACTGAAATTTAACTGCACTTAAACATGTGTATTTCCAAAAGCCTGCTAAAATTTTCACATAGCTCCGAGTGAGGTGGATCACGAAATTTTACTGGATCACCGATAAAACAAACGACTATGTTGTTCACTGACTGGTAGAAAACACCCTTATATAATATGACAAACAGTTACGGAACCCATGGTTCACAATTTAATACAATTGCAATGCAAAAAAATAATTGATACCCAGTCCTCTAAGCCGAGTGATTTCATAGGGGTATATTATGAACGACTTAAACTATTCAATGTTAATACAATTATGTTAGAGGAAATATCAATCAGGTAGCATTCTAGGTGACAATGATGTCACCTAGAACGCTATATCATAATTATTATAAGTAGATAAATAAACTTGACCTAATTAAGGGTTAGGTAGTAATTAACCAATATGATGTTTTTTTTTTATGTTATAGGGGGCAAATGAGCAGACGGATCGCCTGATGGTAAGCAATTACCGTCGTCCATATAGGTAACCCAAATAAGAAAAATAGTTTTATAGTAAGTTGATTACGGAAAACCTGTAAGGTAAATGTTCCAATGTTCGACACCTTAATCACCTATTATTCAAGATGGAAGGAGTGTCACAGACTGGAATGACCGTATATATTTAGTACTTCAGCCAAAAACATAACATATTCGACAGCACGCAACTATAGAACCAATATTGCGACATATGTTTAAACAGCGCAAGTTTTAGTTATTCACATAATATTATACCACATTACATACTTAAGGTGTTAAAGTAATAGATAAGTTATCCTCAGCTATAAACAGAGATGGTATAGCATCTTGCGTGACTTTAAAGTAGACGGTTAAACCATTTTTACTGATGTACAAATAATTAATATCTTTTTTCCTTGACACTACACGATAACGACCCCTTTAAAATGTGTACCTAATTATAGTTTTTATTGAAGGTGAGCAGCACTCACATGACAATGTTATCTTTGTCAAGGTGCTAACTTTTTAAACAAGCCGCTAAAATGCAACTTGGAGGTACTAAACTAAAGGTTTATTTGCTTAACTAATACAATAACAACGATATAAAACATTTTTTTAAGTTATTTTGGTGAAATATATAAAGCATTTGTCTTGCGCAGAGATTATATGTTTCCGAGTTAAAAAATATGCAAATACCTAAAAAGAAATTGAAACAATAATCGACTAATCCTAAAAGGAATTGCGTCGTCATACGTTTTATTACCTGCCTATAAATTTGTCATAAACTCTGAGAAAGCAATGTAATTTGAATACCGTTGTCGAAATAAATAAATATATAAAATTTGTATGAGCAAAAGTACAGCGCCTCTGGCGGTTACGCAATAGGACCTTAGTCCTCTGATTCTTAAATCAGCATACTAAATCGTTTACGCAGTCGCTAGCGAGTACGGTCATGCAAACTCATGGTAAAGGCACTGGGTCGGACTGACTCTACCCGGTGTGCGGCGGTACCGGGAGGAATAGGGACTATGTGTGTCAGTGTTGTCGCGATCGCCCGTTGACCGTCCCCGCCGGCGGGAATGCCTAAGAGTACCGAAATCAATAATTTATTGCTATATTGAAACGGAATGGAATCCACCATTAGGGATTTAAAGGTCATTGAAATCGGGGACATACAACGTATCAAGATGATATTACGAGTAATTAAAAAAACCGGCCAAGCGCGTGTCGGAACAAGCATCATGAAGGCATGTAGGCCGTGCCTACTGGCCAATAAAATCTTGCTTTATTTTCCAAAGCACATGATTATAGTGTGTTATATGTATTTTTAATATAATTTTGCATACCTATTCAATTACCTATAGTTGACGACATTTGTCCTATAAAAATAAGATCAATTTACTTTCGATACTTTCTAGAGTCTTGTTTAAGTAACAGAATGACTCTCACTTTTGATAGTAATCTGAATAACAAATACAAATATTTATGAATATTAATGTGGTTGTCCTCGTCTAGATCTACCTGCGACGTACTATGTCGCCGGAGGTTATCACAATTTTAATTATAGTTACAAAGGCGTCTATGCAAACACCCAAATTTGTTAATTTTGAACTTTTGTTTCCACATTTGATCATAAAATACGGACCTGTTCTAAACGGCTATCTACTTAAATGTTACATTTAATTAAATCTACTTTAATACCTTCAAAACCCGAGATATAAGATAAAAAAAGTGGTCATAAATCTCACAATCGCAATCTCACTCTTTCTCCGAGTTAAGCCGAAGTGATAAGAGGAACAGGCCTACTCACGAGCCTGAGAACCCGGGAAGGAAGGGTGGGAAGTCTGCATGCATCATATCATGCCATAGACTGTATATAATGGCCTAATAGGGTCTAGTTGGCAGCCCGCGGCGGGTTTGTTCGAAAGCAAAACATTTAAAATTTTAATTTACACTACTTGTATATAAATAATGACTAAATAGAATGAGCATTCATTATAAACGCATATTATTGCTATAAGTAATTATCAACTACTCTTAAGGAGTAGTAACGCCCAGTGTACAGGTACCTAGTTTATTGAAACGCTAAGGCTCTATGGGTCGGCGATTAATTTCGAAAATAAATAAATGTTAATGTCTTCATGATTATCTGAACGTTTGAATATTTTGTAGGACATTAAATATTATGTAAAAAAAAAAATATTCCCACTAGTTCTGTGCTGTAGTTCTGTATACAGAACATTTCGAACTTAAAATTTGCCGTTTACGGTTTTTTAAAACAAGACTGGTCTCTATTCCATTCCAAGTTGGTCAGCGCGAAGAAAAGTGCGGCATATCAGTTATCACTAGCTAGCGAGCAAGACAAAAATTTGGGAGCGCCACGCGCCTTAACACTTGAATTGCCTGCTGAGACGCATGACAAATATACCTGCTTCTACTAGCGTGCATTTTATTATAGCTTCCTTGTATTATTATGCATTTTCTATCATTTCCTATTATGATTCTTAAAAGTTAATTTCCGTGTAGTGAGTACACTTACTGGCAAATATATATATATACATTTGACACACCTACTTCGATGATCATTACTAAACCATTACAATATGTCGCATGAATAAAGCAACAATGGCCCTTATAGCAATGACATAAGTATTTTATTATAGGAATTTTGTTCGTGGTTTTGCCATACGGGAGTCGCCGAGATAAATTGCAATGTTTGTGGGTACCCGCCCCCAATCAAAATCAATCAAAGCTTCGTCAGCTCCTACGCACGACCGTAACTTGATATCTTAAATTTTCTATATTGACCTCATTACCAGCTTGTAAAAAAACAAGTCACATTTGATTGCGATGTATAGGCAAGTGTTTAACATGGATTCTTTTGTTCATCTTCAATGGCGTAAACGAAGTTACATATTTTAATATCGATTTATCTTAGACCATAAGTTATAGCTTGACATTGACACGCCACGTCGTTGTAGTAAACTTAGAAACTGACGCTGTTCGTTCCTCCTTTGGTCGTCAGGGCTGTATCTCACGAAATTTTTACAAAATATGGTTTACTGTTGCCGCTATAACAAAAACTATTGATAATAATTATAACAATTTTATTAAGGGTACATATTTGTCCGATGGTAAGGAACTCTTCGTGTTCAGGTCCGATTCGCACTGTCATCTGTCCGTGTAGTTATTATCACGAATAAATACCTATTCTACCCTAATATCAGGTTAAGTCATCATTACTATTTAGTGAAATTAATAGAATAGTTTAGAATAGAATAGAAAAAGAAAATATATGTATGTAGAAAATGTATTGTATTGATCCATGAAGTAAGAATAAGACTGGAGCCGGCAATACACACATACAAAGATGTGCGAAACAGATGCAAGTATAGACACCAACACACGTGGGAACGAGATACAATATGTCATCGCCTGTCCCTCATCACGTATTATTTGTCACCGGCCTGTGTCACCGAAACATCATCAATATATTAAAGCTTAATTTAAATTTAGCGCCAATGTATATGGGTCAATTTCAACAGTGCATGATTTTTGTATCATTCCGGTGTGATTCTTTGTTTGGGAGTTTTTCGTGGATTTTTTAATATCAGAAGACACTTCAGACTATATTATGAAAATCTTCTAAAAGGGATGTTGATATCTATAACAGTTTTTGAGATAACTGAGATTGAAAATGAAACTCACAACGGAATGATAAATATACACTGGGGATGATAATAACAGTCCACAGGAATGAAAATTAGAGCACATACATCGAAATTTAAAAAAAAAACCTCAAAATTATAAAATTATTTATGTTGTACTGCTAGTACCTAAAAACAATCATTTTCACTACTCAAGATAGCTTTATAATAAACTGGTGAACCAATCAATTTAATAATTTAACTAATTAATAAGTCATTTTTTCTCAAAAAAAAAACGCATTGCAAGCAGCAATGCTACAAACAGGTAATAAAAACTAAAAAAAAGTCTTTCACGTAACTAGTAAAAACCTCTACTGACTGGCCTGTTAATATAACGGGACTTATATTATTTGTGTTATATGAATAATAATAAATAATTGCATCTTAGACTATAGTATTATGATTTATAGAAAAAGGTACTAGGTGTATGATTTAAAAACACAAGCATTTTGTACATATTATGTATTTTTAACTTAATAAGTTAAAAATAATGGTAATGTAAATGTCCAGAAGATTGCATCCTGTTTATAAAACACTTCGTAACTAGTTGTAAATTTTGATAGAAAGAGAAAGAAAAATCATGGTTCATGTGGTTTGGAACCTTATACCTTTTTTTTTCTAGAAAACACAAATCTAAGTCTAAGAAACATATTTCAGTAATGTTAAAATGATATTACGGAACTGTCTTTTATTTTATCGTATAACTTTTTAGACCAATTTTTGAAATATTTTTTTTATTAATAAACTTCACATTTAGCACATCCAACTGACGCCTGTCTGTGTAATTATTACCATCTTTTATAGTAAAAAGCTTGATCCATTTCGGCAAAACTAATTACGCTAATAACCTTGAGGAGAAGTACATATAAAATCGATAAAATATATTTTCTATATCTTAATGCGCGAATAATCAAGTAAATTGACGAAACACAATATAGTGAAACATATATTTAAACATAAATACTAGGTAATAGGCATATATGACATAAATAAATATATTTAAAAAAATCATTAATTCCTATATATAGCAAAGTGAAGCTACATTTCTTATCATTCCGGTGTTATTTTCATTCCAGTGAGTTATAACGCCATTTAACTACACCGGAAACACCGGAATGAAAACGGCGGAATGATAAACACAGGATAAAATTAATTTAAAAAAAAAGATCAAGCCACTTATTCTTAAATTAACAAGGTTCTAGATATCACAAATATATATTACATGTTATATATTAGTTTCAATCGAAACAAATAAAAAATAAAAAATATATAACAAACTCCGGAATGATATTATTTTTGTCCTCGTATCATGGCCACGATATACTCATGTGTATAGCAGGCCGACGAATTACTGCACCAGGTGTCCTCCCTCGCCGAACACCGCAGCGTAACTGATTCTCGAAGTGCGCAGGAGGTGGGGGGCTTACCGAGTCAAACTTCGCAAATAAATCGTTGACAAGCTTGGTCCGCGGTGGTCCGCGGTAATGAAAAAGTTTCTCGGGACAAACAATTTCGCACATTATAAAATGGTTAGGTACACATGAGCTTTAAAAGAAGCTATATTTATTGTTGCCTATTTAAATGGTCTTAAAAAGAAGCTAAAATATTTTTATTATCATACATAGTTTTCGAGTTAGGCAGCATTATGCAAACCTAACCAGGTTAGGGACAACCCACCTTGATGAGAAATTGGTGCTTTATATATTTTTTAAAATTATTAAATACATTAATATTTAAGTTTTAGCTATTGCCCGAGGTAGTTAACTGGGATGTGTTTCCGAAAAAAAATGGTTAATTATTATTTAAACTTTCCACACCTGCGTTCTCAGTCTTGCCAACAATATTTACTGCTTGGGAAATTGACCCATATACAGCACGACTAATCATAATGAGATGTCAGAATTGTGCTACATCGATATCAGTCTTGTGATACATTTCAATTTAGTCAGCCCGTACCCCTTGGTGATTCGCTAATCCTCTTTCTGCGTATTGATCATACATTGTCAACACCATTATCCAATATCAAAATAACGTATAATTTTACAATATAGGTTAATTTATACATAGAATTGCGAAGTCATATTAGAATAGAATTTTAATGTATTTTTTTTATTGCTCACAAAAAAGAATCTTAGAAATTATTACAAAATTTCGCCAAACTGCGGGGCATACATAGGTTACTCCTTCTACTTCGTGTTTTGATATATTCGTCCACCAATCGTTATTCGTTCCGGAAGTCTTTCACAGAATAATACCAGAAGGCTTGCCCCGTGCAGTGGCCTCTAAGTCGATGAATAAAACAGTTATCCGTGCCAGAAATTATGTTTATCACAACCAAAGTCTAGGCATGCCTATTAGGCATGTTTTTTACTAAAACAATGACGCCATTTTGGTAGAATCAACAGTGTTAATTCAATTTATACCTTGTCCACTCTGTACTCAGACAAACAAGACCTGTATGGACATTGGCGTTGCCGTAATGTGTTTGCATAAGATAACTCTTTCGAGAATAAAAGTTTTTAGAATAAAACCGGTCAAGTGCGAGTCCGACTCGCGCACCGAAGGTTCCGTACACGGATGTGTACCGGTTCCAACCCTATTAATTCAGGAAAATCTCAACAACATGGTGTACAAATTGAACGCCATGGGTATAGCGCCATCTATCGGCAAATTTTATTACAAATTTGAGCGACTGACGTTTAGTAAAAATTTCATATTTTTTCCTTGGTATACTTCGGAGATAAGGGTGGGGGGGCTAACGGTTTTTTTTATGTAAAAAAAAAACAGAAAGTGCAACTCAGACCCTTTATATGACACCCCACTTGACATATTCAGTAGACATTCAAATTTTAAACCACCTATTATTTGTCATTTTTCACAGAAAATATTTTTTTTTTAAACAAAACATGTTCTATGTATCTAGGTTACCCTTCTTTATAACTGTTCCAAATTTCAAATCGATAGCATAAGTAGTTCTTGAGATATTTAGCGATGTGACAGACAGACAGACAAAGTGAAACCATAAGGGTTCCTCTTTTACCATTTTGGTACGGGACCCTAAAATTGCTAATATACCAAAGTTTTGGGAGAATAAAAGGGCGGACGATATCTTTAAATATTATTATTATTATTATTTATTTATTGAATCTAATATATACACGTAACATTACAGTAGAAGAGTTCTGTGTTTTGTTTTTAATCGATAGGTAGGTACATTTTTATGCACACATTTTTAGCTTACCTACTGTCCTCGGACACGATGCACCTACACACCTACAGTAGCTAGGTAGTGATTCTGCGATAAAAAACCCTAGTTCTTTTCTTTAGAGATATGGAACCCTAAAAACAACCTTTAAAAGGCAGGCTATAGACACGATGTGTCTATAGGAATTTAGATATCATCGCACATTCACACTGTTTTTCCCACTATTCTATCACAAAATTATGAAACTGTGTTCGTGGCCGATATATAAGTTTAAACGTTACGGGGCTACTCATACTGCTCTTTTTATGGATTTATACTAGGTAGTTAATATATAAATATGAAATGGGGCATTGTACCGAGGATGCTGGCGACATTTCCTCGCTGTATCGCAATGCTGATACGTTGTGCGAGGAAGTCACCAGCTCTTCGGTCACCAGTTACGTCAACCACACGCTTCGCGATTTCAGTAAATAACTTGTGCGCGCATGGGTCCCTATTAGAGATGTACCGACTAGTCGCCGACTAGTCAGGAAAGCCGACTATCCGGCCACATTTATAGTCGGCGAATAGTCGGCGACTAGTCGGCAAAAGAGGCCGACTATTCGGCACATTATGACTTACTGGAAAATATAAAAAAATATAAAAATAAATTACCAATATTTACTTCAAGTCGTATATTTTAAACAGATAAGATAACCATTCTCAGAAACATGAACTTTTCATCATTAGAATAATTAATAATCAATATAATCATATATATTATGAGTGTGCTAGCATTACAGTGTATTTAGTAGTATTCGTGAAACTTTTCAGTACAATTACATTTTCTAATTTACTAGGCGCATGAATGAAGTAGCGCGCAAAAATTAACATATTTTATAAATTTTATAATAGTGGGTCCACACGCAACGAAAATAGTCGTTGCAGCCGAAGTGCCGTCAGCGCAGCGCATCATTACCCTATACTTCATGCGATGAACGCGTTTTGCAATGAAATGCGTGTCATGTGGACCACACAAGTCGGACCGACTTACGTAGCAGGGCACTCAATAAATGCGTGCGCATTGCGTGTGTGGGTGGATTTCAACGAGAAATTTTTCACCATACAAAAAATTATTTGTTTTTTATTTTTTTCAAATGCGAGAAAAATAATTCAAAACGATGTAGGGATGTTTGCTGAGTAATTTAATTATATTTAGCCAAACATTTAATGAGTATTCGAAGTTATTACACCCGTAACATTAAATCATGAGATGGTGTTGACGAATGTGGTCTGGTAATAATTTTTCAATGGATGGTGATGATATCTTTGGCATGGTAATGACCAGTTAATGGTATAAAGGTATGAAATACACTGAAAAGCAAATCGACATATTTTTTTATTTGAATAATCAATAATAATTTTACCACTTCTTATTTATCTTATATATTTTTCACATTTGACAGTCAGAATTTGTCATTTATTTTTCTCTCACTTTTGATCTTTTCTCATTTGTTTTTTACAATTAGTTTGTCAATGCTTTAGGCATTTATAACATAATGAAATAATAATCTATTTAGTTTAATCAGCCTCATATTACTGACATAGGTTAGTTTATAACTATTTTTTGGTTTAGTATATTTCGCTTTGCCTTGCACTTCTTTTTATCTAATAATCCTTGTTAATGCCTGGGCATTCATAAAATAAATATAAATTTAATGTCATAGTGCCTAAACCAAAATATTACATTTACTTAACCTACCTATATTTCATTCTAAGACATAACACAATACATGCAAAGTTATTTTACACAGTTCATTTATGGGACAATAAAATAAATCACCTTTATTTTTAATACGAAACTTAAACTACAGAACTTTTTTAGTGTTTCGCTTTGTTATTCATTTATCACTTCTTGATTCGTTTTCGATTTGTCTGATACATACTTTTTAACTTATAGTTACTAATATTTTGGCACCAATTGTACTTTTCTTTTAATTTTACTTTTTTATTCGTCTGCATCAAGTACACATTAAACTTAATTATATAAATTATGATTTTATTTTCACAAAATCAGATTATTGCTTAATCACACTCATGTCTTCCCCTCTGCGGTCTTATTATACATGTAGCGATTTGTATCTATGACTAGGACGTAATACATTAGTTTCATATTTAATGTATTATATTTACTTCTCACTCCGATAATCTGAAAAGAAGAATAACGATATTATAAGCCCAGATCTAAAATGCGGCAAAACTACCATTTAAAACGTTACAAAACTTAATGCTAACAGAAAAATCACGTAGTTTTCGAACTCGTGTCATAGAATATAAGCAAAAAGTATATTAATTTGTTAAATATTTTACAATTCGTAATATATATGCAAAAAAATTAAGATAATGGAATCATAACCGTCCTTTGCTTGAAAACCGGTGATGACGGGTATGGTGCTGACTATTTGCTAACTTTTTAAAGATTATTTTAGAACGCTGAGTATTATAGCAAAGATACTGCCAACCCAACATCTTCAATTGTAGTTATATTTCCTTAGGTAATTAGTTTCAATATCATGTACGTATACGTACTTACTTTTAACGGCTTCTGGATGGTTATGACGCAATTCAAGTCTAATCATTTCTTCTAGAAACACTTTCCTGTTTTTTTCTGTTCAAATGGTGCATACTTAAGTTTCTACTCACTTTTGCTATTAAAACCGAACTGAGGGAGAGGGAGGGCATATCCACGCTGTTTCGCTACGTATACACAAAACTACCTCGATATTGATATTACGCTGACGGCGTTGACGAATATTGGTACTAAATTTTT
The DNA here is from genome assembly GCA_963556455.1 of Epiblema foenella. NCBI lineage: Eukaryota > Metazoa > Arthropoda > Insecta > Lepidoptera > Tortricidae > Epiblema > Epiblema foenella. The sequence continues at coordinate 17,929,218 of OY747102.1, forward strand.
ATATATTTTTATTTCTACTTATTTGTTGAAGGAAGAATTTAATATTTTTTTATATGTATAAAGACAACGTGGGATAACTTTAACTGATATAAATATCGGTATCGTACGTTGTGAATGCGATATTTTTGACTACAAATATAAAGGTTTGGATATTTTTGCAAGACGGTGATGATTTTTAACACATAAACCATTTTCTTACAAGAAAGTTATTTATTTATTGGTGATTTTGATTGAATCACTATTAATATATAAGTACTAGCCAATGACTAACAGAGTTTCTATTGTTGAAACATGATAGTTTTTTTTATAATGACCGAAACGTAACTTAACGCCGGATTTTGAAATCCACCCGTGTGCACGCATGTAATCTATGATCCTCAAGACACGGCGTATACGCCGTACCATAGTATAGCATTATAGCAAAAATAACAATGACACCATCTGTTCAAACAATTTAAGCTGTGGCTAGTCCATATTTGCTCCGTAGTGCATGTTTGTACCCGGATTGGCAAAAGTAAGCACTTTAGTCATAATTTACCTTTCAGTTGTATAGAGATCGATTTTATGTGTCTAAAATTAATTTATGAGTAAATATTGCTAACACCGACGTACATAACTCGTATACTAAAAACGACGAGTTCATAACCTATTGTGTATACTATAAGTCCCATTGCTGGGCACAGGCTTATTTTCATAGAAGAGAGGAACTATACAATATTTAGTCAAGTTATTTAAATTGCCCATATTATTATCCAACAACAGTCCCTGTAAGTAATGTTGTATGTACAGTCACCAGCATAAATATATGACTATGGGCAGAGCTGCAAAAATATCTGATCATCAATTGAAGTTATAATTATATGATGATACATAGACGGTAAAAATATCTGATGATTAATAGCCGGCATAATTATCATTTGCCTGTAGCAGCATAAGTATCGGATCGGATCGAGTAAAAGTATCTAATACTCTAGGACATCGAAATTATGTGACATGTCACCAGCATAAATATCTATCCACTGGGAAATCATTACCATCGGATCGCATATATAATGCATAAATATCTGACACGGTTGACAGTCAAAAATATCTCAACATTCTGCAAGAATGAACTTTATCTGCCTAACATAGAGTCGTAATTTGAATAAAGTTATGTGACACTTCTTGAAAACAGTATTAACCTGTCATTGGATATCTCTGTCTAACTTCAATTGATGATCAGATATTTTTGCAGCTCTGCCCATAGTCATATATTTATGCTGGTGACTGTACCTATTTATTGTCAGTCTGTTAAGTCTGAGTATTGCACGACTCATTTTTTTGAGATGGTGATATCACTTCCCCTATGTCCTTGCAAAAATCATCGGTACATAAGGAAATGCAAAATACAAAAGAAAACATTTGATCTAGCTGATATTGCGGGTGCTAATAATATTGCATAGCCATCCGAATTACATATATCTACATATGAACGTCGAACTTCAGGTTAATGACAGAAAATTGGGTCTTTAACATATAAGATCCGCAAAAACGAAATCAAAAGTTGTACCAAAGTTCTGACGCAGATTGTGTTTCTTAAATCTAAATCGCTTGCTATAAACATTATGTCAAAAACTATTAGTGACCAAAAAAAGTGGTGTTATTGGTAAAATTTCTTCCATAAACCAAAAAGTGATGATTACGTAACCTTTCGACGATTTTTTTGCATGGGAAAATTACAGTTATTATAGAAAAAAATTAACAGTTCCTTTTTGACACACCCATATAATGTAATTTTTTTCTATCACTGATGTGTATTATAGTAATTTGTGATAATAATTCACCATGAAATCAGTTACGTATGTGTATCTTTTATTTTTTAAATCTAGTGTAGTAACTAAATCATTCGTTTCGATTCAGATGATATTTCCGTAAGTTGATGGAAATCGATGAATAAATTTATAACCGTAATAAATTACGCGTTATAAAAAAAATAAGTATTCCAATAAATTGCAAACGATGATGTGTGAAATTACCTTTATCGCGGAATTTCGAAATATAGTCGTATCGATTTCTGAACGATACAAAATTGAAGTAAGTAAAATAAAAATCGTATGACGAAAGCTCCTACTTATATAATGTAATGTAATTATAATGTACCAAGAAAATCTATTTGTTTAATCATTCATCCGTCGTCTACCGGTCCCTGGGATCATAATAAAAGAATGCAATTGTTTATTTTTTTCGCCGGGAGACGACGGCTTAAATCGCTAATTATGGCAGTCGATTTATCTTACCCTCATTACTATAAAAGCCAATTCGTAACCGTCAACAAGGAACTGCTAGAAAATTCTGATAATAGATATCTAACGTACGTGTCAAATGTTACGTAATCGACTAGCAAGTGACATCCAATTTTTAAATGTCATAAAAACAGGGATTTTTTAAACATACTTTGTTTCCTCTACACGCCGTCAGACAAAGCTGTTAACTAATTTTATTGTATTAAATATGAATTCGTACAAGCCCATTAGGACTAATGTGCGAAGTGTATACGAGTATTAGTCCCATAAGGACATAGAGACTAATTATCGCAACACAGTTATTTGTCCGAAACTGTATGACGCAAATAAATAATAGGAAAGGTACGAAGTGTAAATACAATATTTGACTAAACATGAACTCACCGGTTTTAATGTATGCAAGTGACATTAGCGTTAAGTGAGTTTTAAACGTGCTAAAATTCTGAAATATCTGTCTGTGCTGGATTTTTCGACAGTAAACCGATTTTTAGAAAAAATCAGATAAATGTAATACAATTATTTACCCGTTGACATACTTTAATTATAGAAAGACAGGAGTATCCACACAGAAGCAAGATAAAAAAATATCTGGTCAAGGCTCGAACTTTATTTTCTCGGCAATTTTTCTGCTGTTAGCAAGTTTTTGGAATTTTTTTGCGTAACTTTTTTATGCACCTTTTAACCATAGAAGTTTATTTATATTCCCCATTTGTACATTTGTGTTTACCGTAATTCCAGTCATTGACGTCGGAGATCACCCGGGGTGATTGATCCACGGTTTGCCGAGCAGACGTCAGCAGAGAATGAGGCGACAGTTTATAAATATGCACCTACTAATAGCAGAGTTACGCGGCCGCGGTCACGGGACTGTGCATTCGTATGGTGGAGTACGTGATAGGCCTGGCGTGCATATGAATGTTTGGCAACTTAAAGAGCAATTAACTATTATAATGATATAGCCTACATTGCATTTGTTTTGTAGACATATTTTAGAGATTCTTGTTAACGCTTGTTTAGCCTATTACTGAACAAAGGCGAATTTTCACACGGCCTGGTAAAAAAGGTACCTGAAACTTTCTCACTAACAATTTCACTGTGTATTTGTTTAAAAAATTAAAACTGGGTGTATAGGTACAAAAATATTCAATTAAAGCTGTTACTTAAAGTTCGCCACTGCTTTTGAAACAATAAGCTATATTTTGATCTCTCTTTCGGAAAAAGAATAGGAATATTAATCTAAAACTTCGAAGTTAATTTTTTTGAAATAATAATCCGTTTTGTCATAAATCTCATTTTCATGCCGATCTTCGCTTTCCTCCCACAGGCGTCGGGCACAACACGTCGAGCTACATTAGCGAGCTAGCGGGACACAATTTTGACGGCTTTATTCGCCCTTAAAGTAAGCACCAGTTGAAAACGAAAAAAATGTAAACAAACCTACAAACCTGCATTATTTCGTAATCACGCACTTTCAGAACACAATCTTGGTTTTATCACCAACTTAAAACCTTAAACCTTGAGTTCACATACATTTTTAGTTAAAATATCTGATATTTATTAGTATTAAAGTTAAAGGAAATCTACGAACGTGGTTTACGATATGTGTCAAAGGCTAGGCGAGATTTTTTACTCGTCGAAATCTATATTGTCTATGACAAAACTTCAATTGGTAGTGATGAGACATGAACAGTGTTATTTTGTTATCGATTCGATTTAGACACGGGATCTTTTTAATTTAATAATTTGAAATTATACAAAGTTTATTTCATGAATAATGTCTAATTACAGGTTTGAAGGATTTTTTTTTCGTTTTCAACTGGTGCTTACTTTAAGTTGCGTGCTGTTGTTATTCAATGTATGTCGGTAGTTATGTATTATAGAAAAAAACCGTAATACATAATTTCGATTTTCGATGTGAATGGAAATGAATGTTTTTGTTTTTGTTAATTGCTGTAGTCTTTCGTCACCGTATGGGTTTACGAATAATGTATTTCTTACTCTGTTCTGTTAAGTTCTGTGTCTATACATATTTAATAATGTCTCTACTGTTTATTTAATGCACACATTTATTATTATAATTCAGAGGAGTACTTAAATAACCAAACCAGTAACAAAATAATTTGGAGATGTTCGACATTCTTTAAAAGCAACAGTTTGCAGGAAGTCAACTCTCTCGAGATTTTCGAGGTATTCTCTCGAAACGTAACATCCTGTTTGCTTACTTTCAATCTGATGGGAAAGGATATATCAACCGAGATGCAGTAAGACGACATTGTTTCTCGGGATTACGGTTAAAAATACATTATTAACGGTCAGCGAGCGAGATTACCGCGCGATCTGGCCTGTATTCACAGACAACTTGCCTCGGAAGAACCAGTATAAGTCGAAACTAAAATTACTCACACTTATCAAGAATCTTGGGGCCAAGATATACTGGAAAGTAGCTTGTGAAGTGAGTTCAGAGAGGCTGTGAATAGTATAGCTGCGCCAGCGCGTCGCCGCCGCCGGCTCGCGCATTTACTTTTATCTGCAAACTTACCTACAAGATCCCATTAAAATTAAATAATTTTCCAGGTAAATTCTAATGACTTGAGTTTATGCATAAAAATCTTTAAGTAAGCGTTAATTCCTTGATACAATCAACAGAACAGGTATTATTTTTACTATACATACAGGCCATGTTTTTTTTTTAGGAAAGTAGGTAATTATATACTTTAATAGTTTCTTTGAAACTTACACAGTTGTATAATTGAGGCTTCGTACCTAATGACCGTCACACGTGTGTGGTCCGCACACAAGTGTATTTTCAAGTTAGTGAGTGTAGGTATAATAAGTTTTGTGGCGCCTCAGTTTACACTTCAACACATACGTAATTCGATATACGTACACATTGTATATGTGTGGATGTCGAGTCGATATTATGAAAGCTGAGAATGTGTTTGCCGCCTGTACGTCAGTGTTCGCTTGCTAATTCAGATTCGTCAGAGATCAAAAACCTGTCTGAAAATATTCCAAGGGGAAATTTTTGAATTTTAAATCAAACGATGTCTACATTATTTTTCTAATAAAGTGGATTGTGAATCATGACTATTACTAAAATAGTCATGATTCACAGGTTATACAAATACTAAATACGAAACACTCAAAATAACAACGCATTTTGTTATCAATTCTACTATTGACAAGGCCTTGAATCATGTCAGGTCTATTATATTGTAATTTAGACATTGCAACATAAAAATGTTTGCGATCCCTGCCATGCGGGTGAACCGTTTGTTAGCGCACTTTTCTTCCAGTACTTTTCCAGTAAAATCTTGAATGCTAATTTATGATTCGAAGGCGTTGAACATATATTTGGCTCTTTCGCACTCATTGCAAGTGCCAAGCGCATGAACATACGTAAAAGATTCAAGCTTCTGAAGATTGACGACGTATAGGCTTTATAGGACAACAGCAATATTTTTGACATTAAAGCATGACCCTTGGCACACTTGTTACTTAAGTGGACTAGAGTTGAAAACGCCCGGGCGGACGCCTAGCTGGTGGGGAGGGGGAGGGGGTGAAGTGTCGTTTCGCGGCGCTTCCTTTCGTTCCTCCTATTATCTTTTTTATAGAGACTAGGGCATGTTTGGTGTCGTTTTCGGATGAATTGAGGATGGCCGATCATTTTCTGGCTCATTTATAACATCTTTTAATAGAAAATAAATGAAATACATGCAAACGTCAAAATATCTCAGTTAAGAGATTTTCTTTCTGCAGCGATTACGTGAAAACAAGCAACAATTTGGGCGGGAAAAAATACCACTTGAGAGCTACATTTATGTAGATTCCAAAAACATATAATTTATTAGAACAATATGAAACAGAATTACCTAAAAAATGTTTAGAACAGCAGACTCGTGAAAATTCTACTTCATAAATATAAGGACATCAAAAACCAATTTTATTATATGTAATGTAACTACTAACTTAATTGTATGTTACGTAGTTTATAGCTCTGATTACGTTTGTTAGCATGTGTTTTATGTTTTAAATTGCGAATAATCTAACCGTTAGGTAAAAAAGGTAAAAACTGTCATAAATAATAAATCTTTATTGCATACGCTACGGCTGGGTAAAATTAATCAATCATATTTTCTTTTACAAGACCCCAAAAAGCAAAGTTCTCCCTCTGTTCCACGCCTTCACAGTTTGTGACACAGTTTCTTTCTTTAACGGAAAAGGAAAAAATAATGCGTTTGAAGCGTGGAATGCACTTCCTATATAGTGCCACAGAAGGTTTCCTGGCAGCATACGACTGCAGAATCGGAAATGTTAAAAGTTAATGAGAGATGGGAACCTACATGGACTAGCTGCCGAAGCCTGCATGGAAATGATTAGGTGCAGATGCAAAAATAAATGCGCTGCTAGATGCAGGTGTTTCCAACAACGATTGAAGTACACAGAGTTGTGTGCTTGTGATGGAACGTGTTACACATAAATATTTGTACGAATTTCCGTATATATAAACAGATTAACAATAATAAACAGATCTGTGACATGTAAGTTTTATTTTGAACCAGTCAATTGAAATCATCAAACGGTTAGATTATTCGCAATTTAAAACATAAAACACATGCTAACAAACGTAATCACAGCTATAAACGACGTATTATACAATTAAACTAGTAATTATATATTCAACAAATAATAAAAAAAATGTAACCTTATATGTATAAAGTAACATTTTGACGAGTCTGCTGTTCTAAAAATTTTATTACGTAGTTCTGTTTCATATTGTTCTAATAAATTATATATTTTTGGAATCTACATAAATGTAGCTTTCAAATGATATTTTTTCATACCCAAATTGTGGCTTGTTTTCACGTAATCGCTGCAAAATGAAAACATTCATTTACGGAGTTTTTCGACTTTTGACTGTATTTAATTTTTTTTTCTATTAAAAGATGTTATAAATAAGCCAGAAAATGATCGGCCATCCTCAATTCATCCGAAAACGACACCAAACATGCCCTAGTCTCTATAAAAAAGATAACAGAAGAACCGAAAGGACGCGCGGCGGAACGACACTTCACCCCCTCCCCCTCCCCACCAGCGGGACTTCTGCCCTTGTCTCCCGGGCGTTTTCAACTCTATTCTACCTAAGTAACAAATGTGCCAGGACTCATGCTTTAATGGCAAAAATATTGGTTATGTCCTATTTAAAGCTCTATAACTAACGGGTAAAAAGTGCAAGAGCCGTTAAGAAAATATCCGCGACCGAGAAAATCCAAACCTTTTTGAATTTTCATTTTGATGTTTCCATCCCTGTGAGCTGGGTTTGGGTTCACTGCAAATTAGGGAAGTTTTGTCGCTGGTTCTGCAAGAAACTCAGCTAAACCCGACCTAGGTCGGATACTGACTCTACCCGATATGCGCCGGTCGCGGTACCGGGATGAATAGGGACTATATGTGTCTGTGTTGTGGCGATCGCCCAGTAGACGTCTCCACCGGCGGGAATGCCCATGTGTAAGCGTCGTATCTGAGTTGGACGCCGTATAAGCGCAGCGTTCCATCTTTCGAAATGATGTCTGGCAGTCTGCTTATTAAAGAAACCATACTTTGTGCTAATCCCCATGTCATGGTTCAGATTGAGGTTCTACTGGTACCAAGGGGACCTGCAGTCACCCTACGGAGAAAACGATTCTGAATGACCTGAAGCGGAATGAGCGCTGTCATATTCATATTTATTGATAATATTCAATTACATGTCAATTTGTTTTAAATATAGGTATTACAGTATCTTAAATCCTATAAAATAACTCTCTATGATCATAGAACGCCTGCTTGAGAAGCCATTTTTTAGTCTGAATTTAAATATTGGACCACTTTGTGAAGCGGTAATATTGTCATCTGGAAGGTGACTATAGACCCTACGCCCCATGACGTGGCAGAGTTTCCGTGATTTTGCGAGTTTGTGGGGCACTAGCAGGAGTATACCAGCTCGCACGCTGCGTGTTTCGTACCTGCGTGGTAGTTCTGTAGCGGTTCCAGGCGTAGAATCTACCTCGTCCCGTGTATTTACTGCCATTTGCCAGATTAGCAGCGAGAGTAACGTTAAGATACCTAGTGGTTTGAAGTGTGGCCTCGCAGAGTCTGTTTGCGGGACCCGCGCAATGGTACAGATAGCTCGTTTCTGGAGACGGAATGCCCTCACCCATTCAGCGGCTCCCGCCCACAGCTCGACTCCATACTGCAAGTGTGCGTGTACAAAAGCGAAATAACAGGCTCCAAGTATTTCGGATGGAAGTATTCTAGCCAATATTTTTAATACAAAGCACGCTGTTGATAGTTTATTGCACACTTTGTCTATGTGGGGCAGCTATTCAGTTCGAAGCCTAGGAATGTAGAACTTGATACTTGGTCGATTGCTTTACCATTAGCCCATACCGATAGCGGTCTCGTTTGCCGACCAGAGAGATCAAAGTTGAGGTGATGCGTCTTTTTAATATTTAAATTAAGCCCGTTAACATTGAACCACTTAGATACCGATGCAGCGGTCTGATTTAATTTGGCTTCCAGTTCATTATTATTCGGAGCGCATACAACTACAGCCACATCGTTGGCGTACATGTAGGTTTCCCCGCTGCTAATGTCATTTGGCAGGTCATTCAGTAGTAGGGAGAACAGAATATTTGAGACAGACGAACCCTGTGCGACTCCCATGCGTGTCACGGTGTCAGACCGCACTCGCCCGCTGTCGGCAACCACAACCTGGACCCTGTTGCGTATTAGTTTTGCCAACAATGCTAGCGCAGGACCTTCGAAGCCGTAATGTGGCAAATTGCTGGTAAGAACTTCGTGATCCGTTTTCGACAGGTCACAGCAGAGAACTGCGACTTATTTCTTACATTCACGGGCCTCTAATACTTGCCGAACTACGCTCGTGTTAGCGATGTAGTTGAGCGGCCTTTTCGGTATGCATATTGCCTATCAGATAAGGCGTTGGTTGCTTCTATGTATTTTATACGCACGAGAACAAAATTACACTTGCATACGACTTGATTGGACGAACAGAAGTTTTGTAAGGTCAGCTTATTTTTAAGTGACATTTTACTAAACTCGTTAACCATCGGCCCGAGCCTTTCTAGCACGAACAACGCATGGTTGCGGATCCTACTTATGTGGCTACGGAAAGTCAGTTGTCTGGAGGGTCATTCCGTATGAAAACGTACGTTGATATCTCTATCTATATTATATATAAAGATCTCTTACACATACCTGTATGATCTTAATTAATTCACCGAATTCAATAAAAGGAAGGAGATTGTCAATTCGTCTTCATCTTTTTAAGTATACATGTTCAGCAATAATTCTTGTCCCATATAAATTTAGTAAAAACCTGAATTGAGAGAGCTTAACTCTTATGGACACGCATATGGCGATTACGGTATTTTCTATCGTAAACCATGGTAGCTGTAGGACACCCAAAAGTGAAGTGGAACTGATGATGATGACCATGGATGACCTTTGGAACTCTGCAATGATTCAAGTACTTCGCAGATTCAGATAAAATTCAGTTGACGTAGCAAGTAATAATCATCAAAATTAACATTTTGAAATAGGACCGATTATGAATAGGCAAAAAGTATGGAACCCTAGCTAGAGGAATCGACGGAACTTTTCAAATGATAACGATTCACAGATCCACACAGCGACTTCGGTACTGGATGCAGTGGACGCGCCGTTGATTAGGTACCGGGATATCTTGTGCCAATGCTTATCTTCTGGACTCAATATTACGTATTTGCAGCAAAAATGCTATGTCCAACGGAATTCCGGATGTCCACCCGGCTGTTCTCCTCTACATGAAACTACGATTCTCGTGAAATTTTGTGAGCAGGTTCAGTAATTATATGGATATTTTTATAGAGTCACTTTTTGGAAATTTTACAAGATGGCGGAGCCATGTGAAAAATGCTCAAGAGGTCTACAGCTCGCAGAGCCCACTTATTCATAATAAGTAAACTATAAATACAGACGAGGATTACATTAATGCAATCTGTGTCTAACATTGAACGCACGCACGAGTAAAAGTTGCACTTTTTAGCGTCGGAAATCTTGATTAATATGCATTCTTGCGATGGCGCCATGATCGGACCACGTCTCATGCGCGCGGCGACCAACCACGGGCGACACCGCTTACTTCCACCATTTCCACCGCCGCTGACGCAAGCCCAACGTATGCGATTAATTATGAATTCATCTCTGTTTCCTAAAGAATTGCTAATAGGGATTCGTTAGACGGAGATAATAGTTCTAAAGCAGTGACGCTCTGAAAACAAATGTCACAATAGTTGATATAAAGAATAAACTAAGTAATTCCTTACTTACAATGAAACGCAAGTGCGAAACTGTTATGTTTCTGTGTTTTTGTAGTAGTACAATTTAAACTTGGATGTTTCAACAATTCTATATTATATATTTTAACTACAACTGACAAATGTCATATAGGTACCTAGTGTGTGACAAAGCTCTACGAAGCCGGAATTAACAGAGTCTCTTTGCAAAGATCGATGTGCATTATTTCTTCTATAATCAAATTACTACATTTATTACAAATAAAAATGAATAGATCAATTGCACAGTAATCACTATCTCTACACGCAAAGGCATACAAGAAAGCACCAAAGCAAGCCTTGAGTTATATCAGATAAGTTAATTTGGGTTAGTTCAAGTTCAAGAAATCATCAGGATTGTTATAAAACAAACCTAACCTATTATCTATACGAATTCTATTTCAATCAGGGGAAAATCTGTATTATATCAAACGACGATTACATTAAGAATTTCTAGTATTATCTGGGAAAAACCGTCATTATAATAATGAGTTTCTATCCATGCTACTGTAATTTAAATCTTAAAGGCACTTCTACTTTATAGTCACAAAACCAGAATACATTGGACAGAAGGCTATTTTGGTATCGGCATGTTACGAAACAGCATAGTTGCTTCGATTACGAGTATGTCGGATATCCATATTTAGCTGGTTACCCATGCCCAAGTACCCAGGATCATATAGAAACGAGGTTTTTCTTGGCGTTCCGATAGGCCGGTTGCACGCTATAAATAAATACTCAGAATGTAGTAGGGTCGTTCTAGCCGGTTCGGTTATGGGACATGGAGGCTCGATCCCTCGGCGTTGGCGCCGGCGGCCGAGCCTAAACTATCTGCATGTGCTAGTACGAGTATGAGGTGGGGCCCGAGCAACACATCACTAGAGGTGACTAGATAGGCAACTAAGAAAGTTTAATGACAGTGTCAAAATAGACTATGTCGATAAAACCTGAGCAAGCGAGATCAAAAACTAGTTAAGCGACTCTATTTCTGGATTTTCTAATAACGTTGAAATGCTAGGTGTTTTTGAGGTCCTACGATGACTTATTATGAGGATTGATTGGTTAATAAACGTCCTGTCGATAGTAATACATGACGTAACGGTTTTTTTTATGTAGGATTTACATTAATGTTTAGGACATCACTCCGCACCTCATTAAAAAGTTGGTTTCACAGGAACTAACTCTTCTAAATTTGGTAAGAACAAGAACCAATAGCTAATATCGGCGGTACAGTGGCTATTTATGATATAACTATAGGAAGAATTTATGCAATAAGAATCATCAATTGCGCAGTTCTACAGAAATTATGAAATTCATCTTGACTTATCAGAGAAATAGCAAGGAATTTTTAAAAAAGCACACCATTTACCATGATGAGTAATTTGCTATAATAAATAAGCAGACTGCTAGACGATAGGGATATAAAATTATAATAATCACTCGACCGTGGCCTTGAGGCGCTCGTGGTATTGTTAATAATGCAACCCATCAATAAATCGATACGGAACGTTAGTTTTAAATATCGATCCGTGTCGACAGCACCCAAGAGACAGCAATTATGTATGGCGACGTGTTAATACTATAAAATATAAATAGATTCTTCCTATTTTATATGACTATGACAAGCTATTATGTCCAGTCAGTAACAGAAGTACTCGAGTACCTAGTAACGTGAGAAGTGTCCAACGCGGCCGTGTTATCGATAATACGGCCGCGTTGGACACTTTTCGCGTCGATTATATCGATATAATAGGAGCTTTTTATAGATCACTAGTGACCCACCCCGGCTTCATACGGGTGCAACGCTGATGCATGTATTATACATATAAACCTTCCTATCACTCTATCACTCTATCACTCTATCTATTAAAAAAACGCATCAAAATCCGTTGCGTAAATAATTTTAAAGATCTAAGCATACTAAGGGACAGACAGGCAGACAGCGGCTTTATTTTATACTGTGTAGTGAGATTGAGCTAAAAGGATCTATGCTCTTAAGTGAGGCGAAAACGCTGAATTTATAATGTGAAGCAAAAGATTACAAGTATTAACAAATGAACAATTTTTAGCTTTGCGTCGCGCAGTTACCTATAATGCAGACTGATTATATTATAGTTATTACAACGAATTCCGGAAGGCAGCAGGATAAAAATTCAACAAAAGTCCAACAGACATTAGGTTACGTTATGACTATATATGTAATTCATTAAATTTGCATAAGTTATTGAACCCACATTATAGACGTTATTTTGTATACTATTTGGTCTTGGTCTCGCATTGCTACGGAAAGATTAAAACCTATTAAGCAGGGAGCATTTTCTTTACTCATTTAAGGCGAATACTGGTAAAAAGGTGAATTTTGGTGTGAGGCTCTGAAACTAAGCGACCAACTAGTTAAAAAAAAACTGAATCTTAATATCTCAGTCATTACTTTACATATTTTTTTACTTTAGTTTAAAATTATTTTTAGAACTATAATGATTATGTAAAATAATGTTTTCATGAGTTTTTACTTTTTCCTACATCTAAATAGCTCTTTCCTGAAAATAATCTAAAATAGCTTTGTTACCTTTTTTGAAATAACAATCCATTTTGACAAAACCTTAATTTTCATTCAGATTTTCGCAAGTTTCCGCCCGCGATCGAGCTAATATTTGGCGAGAAAGCGAGACAACATTTTGACATTTATGTTTAATTATTAATGACGACCACTTTAGCCTAGTTGGTAGTGACCCTGCTTTCGAAGCTGGAGGTCCCGGGCATTTATTTGTTTGATGAACACAAATATTTGTTCCCGAGTCTTGGATGTTTTCTATGTATTTAAGTATCTAATGTATCTATTCATCTATATATGTATATCGTCACTTCGTACCCATAGCACAAGCTTTGCTTAGCTTGGGACTAGGTTGATTTGTGTAACATTGTCCACAAATATTTAATACTTAAATTTATAAATTTTTACAGTGTAAGGTAATTTTGGACAAACTGTTGAATCTAAGTTGGCAGTTTACCCAACATGAGCTGGATTTTCATTTATATAATTAACACATAATGACGCTTCCATTTACATATTTGACTACGGATAGTAAGGATCGTGATCGGTGCGATGTATGGCACATTAGCCATTACATTTCACACTTGTGTTCGCCATTCGCATACTTATAAGGCTATATCGTCGCCAAAATGTTGTCTCGCTCGCTCACTAAGTGTTAGCTTTATATGTATTATGTGCTCGTCGCTCGGGCGCGGAAACTTGCGAAAACCGGCTTGAAACAAGATTTTTTACGGATCTTACTTGAAAAACGATGCCTTATTTTCATAGTCACCCTTAGAGTGACATGGTGAAATAAATTCTCTATTTTTTTATTAACTTGGATTTGAGAAAGACCATGTTTTCCTTATGTCCTGCAGATTATGCTATACTGTTTTGTGGTATTAGTATTAAACATTGTAACTATTTAATGTATACTATGTCTGTTTTTGGTGTTGAAGTTTAAGCTCTGTATCACCTGGGTGTCATTGAAATATTTCGCTTTGTTAGTTATAATATAGTCTATCTCGTTTTTGTACTTTCCGTCAGGGGAAATCCAGGTCCACTTGGCTTTAGGTCTCTTTTTAAAGACTGAGTTTAGTAACTTTAAGTTATATTGTGAAGACGACATCAGGCTAACCTTGGGACCACGTTGGACAAGAGTCGCATCTGACAGAACCCAGTGGAGGCAGTTGGAGGAGGCCTATGTCTTACGGCACACTGAATTGCGCGACATTTTGTGAAAAGGAGAAACAACATTATTTCAGTCTTCAATTCAGTTTAAAAGGCTATTATTATATATATATGTCTGTTTTTAAACTATAAAGTACCGCTCGTAGTAAAATGTAATGGCACATTCATTTGTTTCTTACATCGAGCTTGTGTAGCATAGTACTTCATCGTTTAGAAAAACAGAGTATAACTACTTCATATTTTTACAATTTACGATTGATCAAGCCTTAAATGTGTACAAATGTAGAATGACTGCATTCATTGCTACTGAGCAACAAGGATCACGTTGTTTGAATATGGAGGTATTCGTGGTTAGTCGAAGGGACTGCCTTGACCGTCATTACGCAACGAGGTAGCTTACGAGTATACTGGCTCGGAGGACGGTCGTTGCCATCTATCACGACCTCGCGAATTAAAACCGCTTTAAAAATTTGGCGTTGTTCGCGAAATAAACTCGTTGTCAAAATTTAGGTTTACATTATTCTTGGCACATCACAGCATTCACAGCACATGTGACATGGGTATATATACAGATTTCAAGCGCTTTCATTTGACTTCACGCACGTGATGTTCTTAATGTGCCTGATTATTTAGAAGAATCTATTTTAATTTAAGTACTATTATTTAAATATATTTTTTTAAAGGTTGTCTGGAAGAGATCGCTCTTTAGCGATAAGACCGCCTGTTGTTCTGCCTCTGTCTCCCTGTATCTTTGTTTTTTGTTTTTTATGTGCTATTTTATTATGTGAGGTGTGCAATAAAGAGTATGTGTATTGTATTGTATAACTTATAACTTTCATAAAACTTTTTCAGTCCTGTACGATATGTGACCATACATACTCAACAGACAACAGAACCAGATTCTGTCGAATAACACATTTGGCGAGATGATGTTTCGCTGTTTGCTGGACAATAGAACATCTATGTGTTCCCAAAATGAATCAGCTTCTAATAGAGATTTATTGACCGAGTGGAACGAAGGCCTCTGCTTCAGCTTCGACAAAAATGCTTTCGTATGTCCGGATTTCCGTTTGTTCTCGTCTATAGCAGGCTAATCACTTAACTTTATGTACTAACGGTAGATAAATTTTACTGTCAATTTTGAAGTATAAATGTATGAGATGACAGTTAAAATTTGACATTAAAATCTACCTAACGGTAGTACAAAAGTTACATGATTACCCCGCAGGTCGCAATTCTCAACCGATTCTCGTGAAATTTTGTGAGCAGGTTGGATAAATATACAGATTTTTTTGTCGAATAAGTTATTGGAAATTAAAAAAATATATATTTGTTCAACGGTTTGTTTTCTTCTACAGGTCGCGTTTAGTAAACGATTCTCGTGAAATTTTGTGAGCAGCGGGGTAATCACGTAACTTTTGTACTACCGCTAGGTAGATTTTAATGTCAAATTGTAATTGTCAGCTCATACTTTTATACTTCAAAATTGACATTAAAATCTATCTAACGGTAGTACATAAAATTACGTGATTCGCCAGCAGGTCCGGTAATTATATAGAATTTTTTTATCGAGACGGTTTTTGGAAATCTCCAAAACCAACTTTTTTATCAATGATTTTGTAAGTTTCTGCGTCCGAATTTCGGTTTGTTGTCGTCTACCTACAGGTCGCATTTTTCAACCGCTTTTCGTCAAATTTTGTTAGCAGGTTCGATATTCATAATTGATCTTTTTTATAATGTCAGATTTGGAAATGATAAAAAAAATCTCACGAGGTCTACAGCTCACAGAGCTACTAGTTTTAAGATCGTTAATAAAGTTTCGATGATCCTTTAGGTGCAGCTTCATATAGGTACTGTACCTACATCAATGTATATGAATACTAATATGCGTTACATTTTCTTAACTTTTTTTATGAGGTTCGCGCAGTTCAAAGGCCTTGTTTAAATGCCATTGTAAAAGTAACACGATATTTACATAATGTTATGCTGTTACGTCGATAGCTTTAGAATCATTCATCCTAATTAAAACTTTAAATAGCTTGGCAATCTAATTCCTAATACTAGGTCACTCACATCATTTACCTACATGTTATGATATAATACTTTTACTTAGTTCACATTGGGATACAAATGAAGATGAAAGTCTTGCTTCAGTATCACAAGCACTCTAATGACTTTACAATCCACCCGGGTTCAGATCTTTATGAACCTTGTTCATTCCGATCACCGACGTAACTGATGGCGACTCGCGAATGATTAAATAATGATATATATACAATGGGACTTACTTATTCGGAAAATGTGACAATTACATGTAGCCACGTAGGTAACCAGTGGTTTAATAGGCAATTAGCAATTGCTGGGAAACCAATTAGAATGCATAGCGCCACCGCAAGATGTCCGCATACTGATTGGAGTTCGAAGTATTACGAGGGGCGCCTTTTAAGCTAAGTCGTTTGAAAAATCTAGAGACAACTTGAATCTCAAATATCATTTATTGTGTGCCCTTTCCAGACAGAGAATGAATAACTTGGGCAATGGTTATCCTGAACCAAAGGGATTCAGAGTACTCCCGCTGAGCTTCAACATGCGGTTTGTGGAAATGTTGGAGAGCAGCTTGGAATAGGTATAAAGAAGGGGGCCATTGCACAAATGATCCCACTGGGTCGAAGTGCATCTAAATAAGATAAGATAAGATACGATTTATTGTGTATCGAAGAATTCGCCATAATGTTTAACTCTTTTTGATACGATCAAACCAATTTTCGAAGCACTTATTCCACTCCGAAGTGGGGGTCGCCCGTTGGCCGTTTTTTTCGGTCAACAGCCTCTTCAGGTGTTTGATATCATTGACGACGAAGACGTTGCTTGATTTTTGGGAAAGTGAAGAAATCATTAGAAAGAAAGAAAGAAAGAAGAAAGAAAATACATTTATTTAAGGTCACAAATTACAAATTTAAAAGCGAAACAAATTAATTTAAAAAAAGAAGTCGATAAAAAGGATCCCTCATTAGCACGAAGCCACGGCGAGACACAGCAAGCTGACCCGCTGATTTTCAGTGGCGACCTATCTTAAAAACTAAGATAAGTGGCGACACAGATGCCAACGACAGATATATTTTACATAAAAAAAATTAAAAAAAAATTGAAATAGCAATAAAACAATGAAGGAAATTAACAAGTTATAGAGGAAACAAACAGATAAAAATTCACATTAAAACAAAACAAAAACACTCACCGTTACATTCCCGCCAACCGCTTTTTTATTTTATTTTCATTAGGGCTTAGATCTTGGCTGTAGGGCGGATTGTCCAGAATTTCGACGTTTTAGCTATTTAAAAATGTAATTGTTAGCCGGGCGGCGTGTGAGCTCGCATTGTCATAGTGCAGTATCATACGACGTCTTCGGTAATTTTTACGGAACTCACTAAATAATGATTCCTGGTAAGCAAAATGTGGTATACCAGTCAGCGTTAATTATTTTACGATCTTTCAGTACTATAGTGACAACGGGACCAGTTTTTGCCACAAACGAGGCAACCATTTCGATGTGCTTCGTGAGCGATTTTGGCTCGTCTTGTACCCAATACTCAAACGGTCGACTACTTTTTGGAATCTGGATCATAGGCGTAAATCCACGATTCGTCACCACTGCCAATGTCGTAAAAGTGTTTTGAGTGTCCTCGGTCGAATCGGTGCAGAGTTTTGCGATACCAGCTAACGCGAGCCGTTTTTTGGTAATCACTGAGCAAATGAGGTCTCAAAAATGGCCAGCAAAGTGAACGTTACTCGCTACATATTGGGAGGTAAGTGTACTCAATAGCTTATGGTCAGAGAAAAATTATAAAATGAAACATTGCAGGCTCACTCCACGCGCCGTAAATGTCACATATAAATTTCATTAAATGTCGAGTTGCAAACTTTTTTAAAAGGTATAAGGCGGCCATTAAAATAAACGAAACGGAAGGGTTTAATACTCAGTCTGCAATTGCCTCCTTCCGGGCCACGACAATAATGTCTGTGTGTTTATATTCGCCTGAACGTCATCATCATTAATCTAAATATACGTCCCACTGCTGGGACACGCCTTCTCTCATTTGTCTGTAAAATCAAAAATCAAAATCAAAACATTTATTCTGCAAATAGGCCTCAAGGGCACTTTTACAAGTCAAAATCTATCTAGGTACATCAAATAAAAATAATACAATAATCAAAGTATCATTAATTAAATGTAGTGTTACATGTCAAAAATAAGACTAAGAAACTAATAACAATCGAGATTTGTTAGAGATGTATAAGGTCTCTAAGCGTCAAGATAAAAGGTAATAAAGTAGGTACACCAATCATAATAAAATATTTTGAGCTATATCTATAACACGTCAACATGAAAATAATAAAATCTAATAAATAAATATCCTCAGAGATGTATAAGGTCTCTGAGCGTCAGTCTAAAAATAAAATCAAATGAGAATAGAGCGAAGTCTCTCATCATGTCAATTCCACTGAACACTAGTACGAAGTTACTAGTTCTTGCAAACATGAACAGACCGGACCCCACAAACAGCACCCGTTCACGAGTATGACGCGTAAGTATTGTAAACTGACGGTTAGATTAGGCTGTGTATAAATATTACGTGTTAGATTACTTTTATAAACCCTCGATGGCCTCGATGTTCACATGCAATAGGGATGACGAGTCATGTTACAATTTATAACATAGTGTGGCTATATAGATAGAAAAAGCCATCAAATTATCACTATAAATAGTAAATTAGACAAATTAATTAAAATCATAAAAAAATATGGAACTATATAGATTCGCGAAAACGTTTTTTGTTTATTGGCCAAATGTAAATTGCAAGTCACGAATAGAATTCTCAAGTTTCAATAAAAAAGAAATCGTATGGCAACTAGGTACATAAACGAAACATTTCACGATAAAAACGGCAAATTTCCCTTTTCTCCATACAACGGCAGTACGAGGCCACGCAGGCGTGACGTCACGCCTGTGTGAATCAGTATGGAGCGTTTCAGTGCTCGTTTAGCTATGCTGTACTTTGCCTCTCATTCTCGTCTTTTGTGTTGTTCTAATTGTAAATAAGGTTAGGTTAGGTTACATACAAATATTTTATCGTCTCTAAAAACAGGTTCGAATGACACGATCTTTTTTTGTCATCATGCCTATTGTACGGTGTATACCATACATAAGGAAAGCATTAGTAAAGATCAAAATTTTAGGTATTACGGCACCAGCAATATTCAATCATGGAACGCAAGGAAAGACAGAAAACAGGCTTACCGCCAACATGTATAGTCGTAGTGAAGCAAATATCGATTGTCCTGGATACAAGTGCACAATGACCTGAAAGCACTAAGTGGCCAAGGTGAATGTATTTATGAATTATCTATGGTAGCAAGAGTCACCAGCCATTAGCATTATGGAAGAAATGGTTGAAACCTTTTAAAAAAGTCGTGACCGAGACTTAGGTTTTACGTGGAAACGTATTCTATTTCATTTTCATGTTACATAATATAATTACACGGCCATGACATTTAGGTAACGCATTAAAAACATTAAAAAGTTGACACTGATAATCATAATATTTCGTAAGACACAATCTACTAAATCAAACGCCATGATGAAAAGCACTCGATCGAAAATGCGATTGACGCAGTCGATATCATGTAGGTATTTACTTAATCAATAAATTGGTTATTGTATTATCTGCCGATTACCGAATCTGCTACCGGATAGGTTTGTCTACATAAAAAAAATGTGTGGGGTTGGTGATTGGGTACAAAGAACCTTCCCCGCGTTTTCGCTCAAATTCATTGTTATAGTTACGCCGAGAATCATTCCCTAATGTACTTATTCCTATAAATATTTAAACTAGTTACCATGATCGTTTTGGGTTGCTTCCAACGCAAAAACATGTCAGGTAAATTTCCATTAATTCTTTTTTATAGGTACCACATCGCGCTTACACGCAAGAGTACGGCCCGCCTGGTGGACGCTTTGCATCTCCAGCAATCTCACATGCGCCTTGCCAACCTTTCAAAAATGTATACATTACTTTCTTGAAGAACCCCATACTGTAGTCCCTCGGGAAAACCTCGACACCGGAGCATGCATGCGTAGCAACATGTAAAAATTAAATGTCGTTGTTCATTGTTGACCGAGTGAAACTTCAGCTTCGACAAAAATGCTTTCGTATGTCCGGATTTCCGCTTGTTCTCCTCTACAGGTCGCATTTCCCAACCGATTCTCGTGATATTTTGGGAACAGATTCGATATATTACATAGACTTTTTTTGTAGTCAGTTTTTGGAATCTTTCAAAAACATTTTTTTTTTCAATGGGATCATATGTTTCTGCGGGCGGATTTCGGTTTGTTCTCCTCTACAGGTTGCATTTCTCAACTGATTCTCGTGACATTTTGTCAGCAGGTTCGATAATTATACAATTTTTTGTAGTAGTCGAGTCAGTTTTAAAAAAATCATAAACATTTTTCTGAATGATTTCGTTTGTTCTCCTCTACAGGTCGTCTCGTGAAAAATTGTGAGAAGTTTCGATAATTATACCTATAGATTTTTTTTGTCATAAACATTTTTCTGAATGATTTCGTTTGTTCTCCTCTACAGGTCGTATTTCTCAACAGATTCTCGTGAAAAATTGTGAGAAGTTTCGATAATTATACCTATAGATTTTTTGGCGAGACAATTTTTGGATATTAAAAAAAAAGGCACTCGCGAGTTCTGAACCTATAAAATGGACATAAATAATATCACTATTTTTTGTCTATTCATACACGAATTTTGCGAGAATATGTGGGATTTAATTATCCCGCTTAAAAAGTAAAACATCAATACCATGGAGTTTTTCATAGCTTCACAAAATCCGAAAGACGATTCTATAAAAAGTGCACCGAAACGTCTCACCTTAAATACGAGGTAAATTACCAAAAAAACATTGTAATAGACAAACACGTCTGTAGCCGTTATCGACAATATTGTGTACAGTCCAGTGTGTGTCGCATCAGATCCCTTGTGCACGAAAAGCTGTTGCATCGCTAGTTATCACCCACCGTCTGTGGAAAATTTTGTATTTTATTAAGTAATTTATCTCAATTTGTGTCTGATAAGATAAGACATTCCCGCAAGGATGCGATGCGTGACCGATTTAGTCTGCATTTTGTTATCTTTTATCGCATCGTCTCGGAAATATGGTAATTTAATTACGCTAAACCGTTGCGCATTGAATTTTCAACACAGCTGTAAAAGCGTAGCTTTGGGATGAACGCCCTAAAGCCTCAATGATATTTAATGAAGGCTTTTATTATTTTAGGACTCTCTTTCATTAAAAGAGGCCTCTGCTACATCTTATATTCATTATATTTTTGTATCGTATGCTGTGACGTGCCACGCGGAGCGCACGTGGTCCAGCGTTGCCTGTACCGCGTGCAGTATGCGAGGGATGCTAGGTTAAGCAACGTCGGCCCAGGTCAGATCCTGGATGGGTGACCACTTTGAGTGATTATTAACTGAGCGCTCCTGTGCTTTGGAAGGCACGTTAAGCCCTTGATCCCTGTCGGTCTATAATAGCAGTCGTTAAGATCATCCATATATAAGATAAGGCCTTAAGTTGCACTTGACAAGGGGAGACAACGTTGCACCAGGCCTATAAGGAGCACCCACCGTTACCTTACACCCCTGGGTAGTACTAAACGGTGCAACGAAACTGGCAACCGTACTGTGTTCTCGACGATTTCATGGTACGAAATAATTGCCATATACAGTAAATAAATGTGACCTATTGTTTTACACCAACTCCATACTTTTACTATGGCAAAATTCAGAGTCGTTACAAGCCGTCATCTCCCAGTGACAGATATCTCCGGGCAATGCTATTGTTGTTTTTTGGCCGCGAGAGAACGCCATAAGTTACGTTTTAAAATCCCCTTTAACATAGATATGTTAACGGCAAGATTGCTTACTCTGATTGATTGCTTGCGCCGTATACGATTGGAGGATCGATATCAACTTCTCGTGTAATGTACCTAATTTAATAAATCGATTTTCACGCACTTTCATTGCCTCATTGGTACGATTGACGTGAAATTTGGAATGCAGTGGTGATGCGTGGTAGAGCATGGTAGAGCCGACATCAACGTGCTAAGGAAGCACAGATTGGATGGTTTTTCTTTTACATTATCTGTTGAGCGTAGCTGAGCTGGGGAAAATTAGATCGAAGCGTGGTTGATGACTGTGTTATAGAACGGTATAATTTGTTTAACATTTACTTTTAATTCACAATTCAACGAGATTTCTGGGTGTAGGTACATATTTATCTATAATCTATAATGTGCTTTACATAAAGCGAAGTTGCGAATATATTGCGTTTTATATAAGCGAATAACTTAGTATTGTATACGAAAAAAACGAAATGTGTAAAATTCTCACTAGCGAACTCATCATCATCAAATATCAATATAGATTGATAGATAAATTTTAATGAATAAAATTTATTAAGACAACTGTATTATTAGGTATTACATTGGACTGAAAATTGCAGTGGGGTTCCCGTATAACCGCTATAGGAAGTAGATTGAGTTCTGCTGCTTTTGCAGTCAGGACAGGAGAATAAGACAGCTTATCAATGTGGTAACGGATCGGTTAGTTTACATAGCTTACTTTAATAGTGTAATTAGTTATGGTCTTAGCTTATGGGGATCAGCTGCAGACATCGAAACTGAAAAAAGGGCTATACGAGCAATTTATAACTTGGGGTCGCGTGAGTCATTGAGAGAAATCTTTAAGGAAATAGACATCCTAACCCTGCCGTCTCTGTACGTATTTGAAATAATTATGTATGTTAGGAAGAATTTATACAACTTCCCAAGGAGCACTGATAAGTTAAAACCTACCAGAAACACTGGGAAACTCAAAATAACTTTTTACAGACTATTAAAGGCGAAAAAGTCGTTCTTGGGAAATTGTATAAAACACTACAATAAAATTCCAAGACATATTACTGAACTTACGGATTCTAAATTTAAATCTGTCGTGAAACAAACACCTATTTCAAAAGCAAATACGATAAACGATTACATCATGGATAGGGATGTTTGGCAGTGACAGCGTCCCGTCAAGTAATAGATTACACAGAAATATTTAGTCCTAAATATTTAAAAAAAACTATTGTAGCATTGTAATTCTGTAGTATTATGATACTGTTATTTTATATACATTGTATATTGTTTTAAAAAAATGACACATCGCCGAGTTTCTTACGCCGGTTCTTCTCGAGGCAGAGGTTTATTTTATGAACCGGTGGTAGTTTTTTTACATTCATAAGTGCATGTAATATGCCTATATTGAAGAATAAATAATTTCATTTCATTTCATAGTCCAAAAGAAACAAGGCAAAAAAATATGCCAAATAGTGAAAATCCTATTCAATTATCTCATAAAATAACGAAGCTACAACCGTTTTCATGTTGCTGGTTAGAGAGAGAAAGCGCGACAGATCAGTGACGTCATTGACCACGAGCGCCATGGTAAATGACAATCGTTCCAATACAAAGGCGCGTTTTGCGGAAAAGGGACATAGTATGCCCCCACTTAAAGCCGTGAAGACTTATAATTATGTAATTATTTATTCTTTGAGTTACTTTTTTCGTCATTTGATTAAGAATTTGATCCTTTTTCGAAAAAATTTGAACTTATTTATTTTCTTAATTTGTGTCAACGTCCTTATTATATCATTTTAGATAATGTATTAGGTATTATGATAAATATAAATATCAACGGGAATAATTTTTTTTGCACGTATCATACATGCAAAAAATCAATACAGATTACTGATTAGACTCGGGCGCCCAGATCCCGAACGAATATTCTCGAATACCCGATGTTCAGCATGACCAGTCTAGTCGCAGTCTACCGTGTGTGGTAATATTCCACTGTTTCATTTTGAATCCTTTATGCATGTGTGTGTGCGGGTGTTACAGTGTGACATACACGTACGTACACACGCACAAAAGTACGTAGTTTGAAGTATTATATATGTGAACCATGTTGTATGATTATTTTAGAGCTCGTTCCAAATAAAAATAGAATAGTGACGAATGTTGCAAAAATACCCCACCAGTACTAGTCAAGATTACCTAGTATCACGAATCAGGATTACAGTAGGTACAGGTACTAAGTCATGAACTCACGCACAGATAATTGCGTATTTTTTAGAACGTCCGTAAGATCATATCAAGTGTAATATTAACCGTCAAAAATGATAGTTATTACGACCATAACACTGTTAACATGATTAACTGATTACCTTGCCGGAAACACTAGGCTGTGATTTAACGCGGGATTAGCCTTACAAGTTGCTTTGCTTATTAGGGGTAGATACCTATTTTGTAATATGTACATGTTTTATAGCTGCTGGCAATGTTGGCGAGTTGGCGGCTGATGTAATCAGGCGCAAGTCATCAATGACGCGTGCGTGATGAAGCTCTGCATACGTGACGGAGCGGAGGCGCGGCCGGTAGAGAGCTTTCGGGAACAGCGTGCCCAACCATCTTCGGAACCATAACGTATTAAGTTAATAATTAATCGCTCTGGAATTTCACTCTTATAACACGCACTCAGTGTCTAATTTTCTATAATTCATGGTTGTGTTGGTGCTTACCATAGCCAATATGGCGTTTCAATACCATAGCGTGGGTGCAGTGCAGTCTAGAACTTTCTGGCCGAAATACCTCGGATAGATCACAATGTAGGCGTACGCGCGTGCGCCTTCGCTTTGTTAAGCTTGCATATTAGTTATGCCTCTCGCAATGCATTTTTCTTAACATAGAGCAATTAATTTGGCAATGTTTTTGATAGCTTTGAGAGCTCTTAGACTGTATGTTTGCAATACGAAATAAAACCGGCCAAGTGCGAGTCGGGCTCGCGCAAAAAGGGTTCCGTAGCAGCAAATATAATAAACTTATAAGGTTCAGCCATCGTTTTCAGTGTAAGCACAATAACTTAACCAAAATTACAGTTAAATCAACCTATCTCAAAAACTATAAGAGATACTTTGATCAAACCAAAAATCGTTGAAAGAGTTAATTAGCATGCATCACCTCTATTTTTTTTAGAATTTTATACCCCGTAGTTATAAAAATAGAGGGGGGGGGACATACTTTTTACGACTTTGAGAGCTGATATCTCAAAAACCGTTCACTTTAAGAAAAATGTTTTTTAGAAAACTTTATATCATTTTAAAAGACCTTTCCATTGATACCCCACACGGGTATGTACATCGAAAAAAAAATTTTCATCCCTCAGTTACATGTATGGGGGGCCCCACCCCCAATTCTTTTTTTTACTATTTAGTGTCATAATTTTGTAGCGGTTCATACAACACATATTCCCATCAAATTTCATCACTGTAGTACTTATAGTTTCCGAGTAAATCGGCTGTGACAGACGGACAGACGGACAGACGGACAGACGGACAGACGGACATGACGAAACTATAAGGGTTCCGTTTTTGCCATTTTGGCTACGGAACCCTAAAAATCACAATCCTTTGATAAAACGATCCCGAACAATAATACATTCAGAGCCACTGACACATACGTCACATATGTCACTTTGTGCGTGTGTAATGAGGGCTACCGCGTATGAATTCGCCTCTAGAGGCGCTAGTGTAGCGTGAGGTCACCGAAATGTCAAATTACACTCTTTGTGATTGCGCTACGCGGGTTAATATCTAATGTGGGCTACCGCGTATGAATTCGCCGCTAGAGGCGCTAGTGTAGCGTGAGTAGGTCTCCGAAATGTCAAATGTCACTTTTTGTGGTTGCGCTACGCGGGTGAATATGTAATGAGGGCTACCGCGTATGAATTCGCCGCTAGAGGCGCTAGTGTAGCGTGAGGTCTCCGAAATGTCAAATGTCACTTTTTGTGGTTGCGCTACGCGGGTGAATATGTAATGAGGGCTACCGCGTATGAATTCGCCGCT
This sequence comes from Epiblema foenella, assembly GCA_963556455.1. Taxonomy (NCBI): domain Eukaryota; kingdom Metazoa; phylum Arthropoda; class Insecta; order Lepidoptera; family Tortricidae; genus Epiblema; species Epiblema foenella. The sequence goes on from OY747102.1 coordinate 17,955,614, forward strand.
AGAGGCGCTAGTGTAGCGTGAGGTCTCCGAAATGTCAAATGTCACTTTTTGTGGTTGCGCTACGCGAGTGAATATCTCATTGGAACAATATGGTGACTATTTTGCAATACCTGAGCTTGATTATGGCAAATATGAGTTACGGGTCAATGACTGTCAGTGCTTTGAGACAGTTTTGCCTTTCAGAAACTTATGTCCTCCTTTTTTCCTAACAAAACGGGACTGCGCTACAATGCGGGATGTTCGATATTTTTAAGAAATGATATAAATTTAAACTTCGTTCTCATGCCCATAATAGCCAATAACATTTTTTGATAGCTAGACGGGCCTGGACCTTACTCGACAGTGGCGCCAACTGGTGAGCACAAAAACGGTAGCCCTCATTGTGTATTCGGTCAAGTTCTGGACGCCTTCATAATTTAGCAAATTGGGAACCTTAAGTTTTTTGGAGTGGTCCATATTATATTTTTTATTGATAGAAGACTTATAGAGTTCAAAACTGTTGGTCTGCTGCGAAACAAAAATATAAACATCAACTTGCTAATTGACAGATGTTAAATGTCAAATGTGGCAGTTACATCTATGACCAAGACACGATCCTATTAATGCTTCCAAACGTGTAGTATGTCAAAGATAAAATTCAAAAAAATGTTTTTTAACAACGATACCTAATAAAAAAAACCGGCCAAGGGCGAGTTGGACTCGCGCACGAAGGGTTCCGTACTAGTATCTATAAAACAGCAAAAATAACTTAACCAAAATTACAGTTAAATCAACCTATCTCAAAAACTATAAGAGATACTTTGATCAAACCAAAAATCGTTGAAAGAGTTAATTAGCATGCATCACCTCTATTTTTTTTAGAATTTTATACCCCGTAGTTATAAAAATAGAGGGGGGGGGACATACTTTTTACGACTTTGAGAGCTGATATCTCAAAAACCGTTCACTTTAAGAAAAATGTTTTTTAGAAAACTTTATATCATTTTAAAAGACCTTTCCATTGATACCCCACACGGGTATGTACATCGAAAAAAAAATTTTCATCCCTCAGTTACATGTATGGGGGGCCCCACCCCCAATTCTTTTTTTTACTATTTAGTGTCATAATTTTGTAGCGGTTCATACAACACATATTCCCATCAAATTTCATCACTGTAGTACTTATAGTTTCCGAGTAAATCGGCTGTGACAGACGGACAGACGGACAGACGGACAGACGGACATGACGAAACTATAAGGGTTCCGTTTTTGCCATTTTGGCTACGGAACCCTAAAAACCGGAAACAGTTTTGAACTTAAGATTCCCAATTCTGCTGATTTTATAAAAAAGTAGGCCTGGCAAGATAACAATAACGGGTGGACCATTTCAAATGCCGTGCCGTAACTACGCTTGTTACTCACAATTGGTCCTGATGTGCGGCGCCGCAATTCAATCAAATTACAAATAGTTAAACGCAGGGATCAGCGACTTGGTATTCTCAACACTAATGTACATACAACTCGGCACTGACCAGTGTAATTATGGTTCTCGATTACTCGTAACTGTAAGAAATCGCAGGGTCAAGATATACTAGGTGAAAAGTGATTCAGACCAGATTGTGAATATAGGATCCCGAGTGATGCAAAATACTTGCGCCGGCGCCGTGACGCACACGACACGCCCACCGGCGTGTCCAACACTATCAGGAAGCTTTGCTCGGACAACCACACCCTTATTATTATTATGAAAAGCCACACCCTTTTTATGACTCGACTCTGACTTACCTTGAGTATAGCTTGTAATAGCACTGTAAAACCACAACAACGTAGGTAAACCTTACGCCTTAACCTCATTGATATTTTATTAATGTTCCGTTGCCAAAATGGTAAAAACGCAACCTTTGTAGTTCCGTCATGTCTGTCTGTTTGTCAGAGGCATTTTACTCGAAAACTATAGGATGTATTAGCTCAGAATACTCTCCTAATACACTCCATGACATGTAACAGATATTCAAAATATTTTTTTCTTAGGTAAGGATCGGTTGCACCAACATATGTACGATCACAGGCCGGTCATCGTCAAATATGGCGCCGGCAGCTGGTATCCCATAAAAACTTGTCAAACTTTCCATACGATCAGATTTTAACAAACACCGCTTACGATTACAGACGGTTTGGTGCAACCCACCCTAAGTTATCGCTGTAAAACTGCCTTGTCCAAATTAAAGGACGGATAGGTGCCGTGAGTTTCCAATGAATGTACGCCCTTTTTTATTTCACAGTACAGGATAGTGGTTTTAAATGTGGACTATTGGTATGTAGTAGGTAAAGGTAGGCAGGTGCCGAACCCTTCATTGTACGTTTTTTGATACACACTTAAATAAAATAAATAAATATTAGAGGACAATCTTACACAAATCGAACTAGCCCCACAGTAAGCTCAAGAAGGCTTGTGTTATGGGTACTAGACGACGATAAATTTTATAGATATAAATACTTAAATACGTAGAAAACATCCAAGACTCAGAAACAAATATTCATGCTCATCACACAAATATTTGCCCTGACCGGGATTCGAACCCAGGACCGTCAGCTTCACAGGCAGGTGCACTACCCACTAGGCTAAACCGGTCGTCAAACACTTAACCGGCTTTTTTCAATAACGACAAAAGAAATGATACCGACGTATTAAGTGTTTACAATAGTATTTATTAGGTATCAGAGTTAAACGTATCAAACCAAATATAGTGTGTAAAATACCTACAGGATTATAATTGTATATTCTATGGTTTGACACGTTTAACTCTGAAAAAAAGTGCGTGTCCGAAAACCCAATGAAGGGTTCCGTACCTACCTCTACCTACTACATACCACTAGTCCACATTTAAAACCACTATTACATTACCTATTTCCTTTAGTTACGTTTTCCTATACCTAACTAAGTACGTTTTCGATACTATATACCGACGGAAATGTTATCAAGGTTTATTCAATTTATAACTTTGTTAATTAATTAATAACTAAGTAATTATTTCAGTAAAAAACATGGAGGAAGGTATTTAGTTAATAAAATTACACAAAACGTATTTTTACGCTAAGACACTGAAATGGCAAATTTCAATACTAGCGACTACATCATTTACAGAACAACAACTGTTTATATCAGTTCATTATTTCCCTGTTTAAAAAGGTTTAAATAATTTTAGATTCAGTGCTGTATCTTATCAAATTCCGTATGGTCGCCAAAAAACATATCACCACACTTTGTTGCCTGCGGCAGCAGAATTACAGTTCATATGTTATATTCATTATTCTTTTACTCCGTATCGAAGTAGATGCAGCATAATAAGTAGGTTGGATTGTATATTATTAAATTTTTACCAGTCTATGCTAACATTCAACTATAAAATTCAGGTGCAAACTGTTTATAAAATGATAGTGTGAGTGCACACATACATGAAACAGACACGCACACATGGAGAAGCACGGCACGCAGCGGCAGCGGACGCGCGCGGGGATGCCGACAACCTTCTATAAAACACTGCGCTGCCATCTGCAAGTTTCAATAGATAACTTGAGCTCCGTACGGAAAGGTACGCGCTACCAACATTTTCGCTTGTTGAACTTAAAAGTTGAATGTTGTGCACCCTTGCAGGAACGTGGCGCCGGGTCTAAACTTTTCAATGAAATCGCGCTAATTTCGTGGACTAATATAAAATAAGCAATACGTATACTACGTCTGTGATAAAATTGTGTTAGAATAGCTACAAATCTCGGCTAGTAAACAATAATAGGGACGAACTTTACCCACACCAAATAATGTGTGTGGTTTACCGGTGATTTCTGCGAACCTGGATCTGAAGAAAGAATTGTGGAACAGAAGACATACTAAAATTCGTAGTGTATATTTTTATAGACATTATCATTTTGATGTTCCCTGACGTCGTGTCCAGTGACATTTAGAACTTTGAATCAGACTGTTTCAAGTGCTTAGAACGTGAAGAAGATCGGAAGACCACCAAGATGAGCTTCAATAAGAATAACCCTAACCCGATGGGGAAGATTATGGGCTACCTAAAGCAGCTTTCCACCGAAATGGTAAGTTACAGAATTAAGTTATTTATATTTAAAAAAGAACGAAATGTCAGCTTTTATATATACAGTTAGTTTCCGCTGACACAAATTCTTGTGTGGACTAGGTATAGTGTACATACTTAGTGAAGTGATTAACATAGTTGTTGTTAAATGTTACGACTGTTTGATTGAAATTGCTGTCTTGCTGATATGAACACTATATAACTTAAAGAATATGAGATTGATACGTATGCATCAAAGTTAACTGAGTTACTACGCTTCGCGAAGTTTCTACGACGCGAAGCCGCAGAAAGCTCTCTCGGCTACGCGCAGCGCACCATAGACGATCGATGGCGTGATGGTTGCTAAGAAACGCAACCGTTATTCATTCATTCTCGAATAATGTAAACAAATGCGTTTTTAATTAAAAAATAAAAATAACAAGCCAGTTAGCGTAACAAATCTAACGCATGCGCTACGATATGGCCGGGCAGCAGCGGCAGACTAATTGAACCAAGCAAGACGACCTTGCAAGGTCGGCGCCTCGCCGGTGGCTATACTATAGCCCGGGTCTACTTTCCATTGCCGCTACCTCCATAACTAGCTGTCACCGCAAATGCATCCTGGCAGACAATCGATACGTATACGCATGCACTAATATGATTATGAAAGGCCAAAAAAAAGGAATAATGTAAAGCATTACCTGAACATTGTTTAAAATTTACAATACATTTCTGATTTTGAACTGAAATTATAAAGAGGAGGTTCTCAATTTGCCTGTATGTATTTTAATATAAATTCGGATATAACATGTAAAATTTAATATACTTTTCAAAATTTGTTTAACCTTTATAAAATACTTAAAACAGAAGATGTTCAAATAAAATTGTACATTCAATGTTGTTAAAAAAAAATCACAAACAGCGACATCTATAGAGACATTTAAAAGCGATTATCTCTACAGTGGCGCTCGTGGACGCTTTCATGGAAATAACTGCGTAGTTCTTAAATTTTATGTTAGATGGCGTTACATTACTGTTTGTATCAAGATGAGCCGAAAATATAAACATTGTAAGAATGCATAAATAACAATAAACATTTTGATTTAATCATAAAATCAGGCAGAATTGGTTATGGTCCCTTTTACTTTTAGGTAAAATTCACTAAATTTTACCATAATATCAGAGGTATTCATTTTCATCTGAACACCTAACTACCAAAAAAGGATCAAAATATGGACCTCGAAATATAAGGCCCCACTGAATAAATTTTCATGTTCTATGTAGTAAGTAGATACTAATTTGTAATCCTTCAAGGCAGTAACCTTGACTATTTTCAAGAAACATACAATTCTGAATAAAAATATATATAGTACTTAATTCGCAATAAAAACAATATATTGCATCACATTTCATGTACTTAAGCTATAACCAGACTGCAGCACCTTCAATAACATTATTATTTCACAATGCCCCATCTAAATATTGGCTTAAAGGTATTGGCTTCATATATCAACTGTGTGAAGGCTAAAAGAGCGTCCGGTATGGAAAACGAGCGAAGTATATATACACTATGTTGTGTACTCTTCACGCATAAACGCGCCCTAAAGAGTTCGATATGACCTTGAATAGTTACAAGTTCAAGGCCCCATCGATTTTACCAACATACTAATATACATCATGCTTTACTGGATACGAATTCTATGGCATCTGAGAATGTATTAAGTGTTAACAAATTAGACTAGCGCGGTATGAGTAGTGTTCGCGAAGAGAGGGCTAAGTACTTAATGCTTGACAATGGACGATAATAAAATGATGATTTAAAAAAAAATTCCGAATATTGATGAATCGTCAAATGGATGGCAAGGTATTATCTAGCTGTGTTTACGTTGCAATAACAGAATCTTTGATCGGAAGATTCTGAAGACTAAATATATAATGGGTCCCAACCTTTTACATACCCTATATATTGTACAAACACAAGATAAATAAGTAATTAAGATATCAGCTAGTCAACGGTCCGGTCGCATTCGGGCGTCTTCCTGGAATGTTCAATCAGGTTCAATTGTAACTAATTAAAAAAACATGGTCTCTAAATTTCTTTCGTGAAAACGATATGAAATAGTAGATTGTTAAACAAGGGTTGAAAGCGACCCATTTCACCCGAGATATTTCGGCGCTAATAGTTAAAGGAGGAAATAGGTGCTTTCACCCGAGTTAAACACTCTACTTTTCATTTCGACTATGAGGAAAATAAATGAGAAATAAAAGTGGATTCAGTAATAAAAATATGCCTTGCAGCAACCAGCAGCCGGCGACGCCGCGCCCCGCGGCCCTTGCGTGCGGCTGGCGCGCGCCGGCGGCCTATATAAAGAACTTATAAAAAAAAAAAAGAAAAGCACTATACATGCCTCTCGTCGTTAAAACGGATTCCCGGCCTCGTATCACTATCCGTATAATATACCCACATGGCCGGAAATCCTCATTTTCCTGGCCTCTGATGTCATTACATACTTACTATTACTATCCCACCCAAGGGTGGGAAAAGCGACTTTCAACCCGGCTATCTACTTATGAAAATTGTACTTTCCGAACAGGAGAGATGAAAAATAATAATAATGCAAGAAGCCTTTTGTATTTAGTACGTTTCCGTTATGTAGTTAGCCTTAGCTACATTATGGATATTATGACCCCAATACCTAGGTACTTCTTGAGATCTAGGTACTTATATACTTTTTGTATTAGGTACTTCGAACATCTCAAGAATGCGGGTAAAGAAAATGGAAAATTACGGAGGATTGGAGTCCAGAATGCAGGATGAATCCGGCATGGCATCTGGAAACCTCGGGTCTTTATTTACTCCAACTACTCCTTATATAATCGTGTGCCGGGAGCAAATTTTGCGCTTTCGTCAACCTGAGGTGCGATTCCGCGTAACTTTTAGTTTAGAAAGTAGTTTATGTTCTGATAAATCATTATCTATTCAAGGAATTCAAATACGTTTACAAACAGGTATATAAATTCATGCTTATTTTAATATTAAATGTTTATCTACGTAAGACTGCCACGTGATACTCATCTTGACCCATATTGATGGTTCAATAACGTTACACAGCTTCAACATCAAAAGCGGATAATAAAGAATTGTTCTGATGGGCATCGTGTCTTCAATTAATTGTTTAAGATAATATTGGTCCGATCATTATTCCTATAAAACGAAAATTGTAAGTAGATCTCATCTCAGAAATCTTTCTTAAAGTCGTCGTGGCGTTGTCTAGGGTCTGTCATTATGACATGTCCGCGTATATTTTTTAACGAAATGAAATTGAACAAAATTAATTCAGAGTGGTTTAAAAATTACAATACCTTTCTTTACGAGCTAGAGGTAATTACCAATTAGGCAATAAACTCAAGTACCTACTTTCAATAAATGGAAGTCATTGCGATGTACTACGAAGTATATCAAGGCAGTAATGGAAATATTTTACGCTACATGTAGGTATGCACAAAATGTTCTATAGGTAAACATCGTTCATTACATGAAGTCTACGATGATTATTCGATAACGTCAATAATATCAAATAATAGGCGCAGTGTCGTCGGTGCTCGTTACAGCTCGCGCCTTCCCTAACAATTCGCATGTTTATATCCGCCTGTGCCGATTCAGTGTACGGTGGTGTCTGGCTGGACACAGGACTCAGGCGGCCACGGGTCAAGATGGGTTACCCGTATCACTGAGCGATCATGCTCTGGGCATATGACAAGTTCAATGAGCAACGTGTTTTCCCGAATTGACCTCCGACTCCCTAAGTTCACAATACGTTCTTATCGTCTCATGGACTTACGCAAATTAGATATCGCTGTTAATAAATGGGGTGCGTTTACTGACAACAACATCAGTCTAGAATCTCCCGCTGACAGCTTGAGCAGTTAAGTTAGTGTACGTACATATCAAACAATAGATATCGGGCAACTCGAAATGTTTAATAGCAACAGTCAAAGTATATGTGATTGACACGAATTTTATTAATAAGTATGTGTTATTGCAGGGCGGAAACGAACCAGCCCGCCGTGGGCAAAGCGACGAGGAGCGACTGTACCGACAGCGGGGGCCCAAATACGCCCGAGTTCCGTCCAGAGCTACCCTCTCTGCATCGACCACATGTACCTCACTTGCCACCTCGTGCGGCTCACAGGGGACGCTTGCGCCTAACTACGCGGCCATCCCTGAACACGCTTCTACAGAAAGTAGCAGCGAAGACGAGCAGGATTCCTTCGACAAAACTCGCAGGCATTTCCAGCAGCTGCGCCAGATCAGTCTCGGCAACGAGTTCAAATACAAGATGGAAATGGAAATCAAGAATGATAGAGTGAAGGATGAGAACTTGCGCAACCATGTGCCGTTCGTCAAACAGCTGAGCACTGACAGCAATAAAGTGAAAACTGACTACACCATCAATGGAGAAAGAACTCCATATGGACCGACCACACAGCGCATATACCTCTGGACTCAGGTTAGTATCTACACACACACTTGACTACAGCGCACAGTTAGGTACAAATGTTTTGAACTTCTTTAAACTGTTTTTTTGGAATGCTATAAAATCTGAGCAATAAAAATCCACATTTCGAGATAAGGTTCAATCAGTGGCGAAAAGTTGCGACGGTCACTCGACGATCTGATCAATAATTCTTTACGTCGTTTTATTGAAAAACTTAAATTCTACAATATGATTACAAGCATCGATCTGTTATGGCAATACAAGAACGCTGTAAGTTTTTTTTGTGTAAAGTACCTAAATTATATCGCTTTGTAACTAAAATCGAATGAAGTTAGTAGAACAAAAAGAAAAGTAAATTTACTGTTCGTTATGTTGTAAAATAGACATATTTTTAGCTTCCCATAAAACCGAACAAACAAACATTAAAGCTGCCTGCGTAGGTTCCCGTGTACTTAACTGCGGGCATAAGAAGTCCGAGTCGCCCCTAGAAATTCAGAAACTATGGGGAAACGGCAGCGCGAAAACGTACATCGGAGCATTTTTAGTGTTTTTATGATTAACAACCAAGCAACGTTGATAAAATTTTTGTTCAATTTCCTGAGAATTACGTACCAAGCAGTATATTTTATTATGTCTCAAGTAAAACTATTCCAGGTGCTACTAAAACAAGATCAAAATTATGTTTAGTGCTAAGCTAAGCCCCTAATTCTACAATCACTAAATCATTATTTTTATTTGTTACAGCTGGTCGCCGCCTTTGCTGTATCTATGGGCTCTCTCATCGTCGGGTTCTCGTCCGGTTACACTTCACCCGCTTTTCAATCTATGAATGTCACGTTGAATGTTGACGAAACCCAGGTTAGTACTAATTAATTAATATAACGTTTATAGGCACTTCCTTTTATGAAAAGTAGAAAAAGTTGAAGATAAGTATTTGGTAAACTCGTCGTATAACGCATATCGCGTTCATTTTTTATGAACATATATGTCGGCACGAATTATAGGGCTCGGTAGACGACGAGTTACAATAGTTTTAGACACATGTTACTTAGGTCTGATTTCATCGAACTTGAATAAAGAATTAATCTGAAATTAAACGTCAAAAATATAGTTGACGTGATGAAGCACTTTTTTAAGGAATTTTATTATCTCTAGTCTTGTTTGATCGAATTGACACTTATTGAACAATATTTTATATTACAGAAAAGTTGGATCGGCGGTCTAATGCCGCTAGCTGCCCTGGTCGGCGGCATTGCTGGGGGACCAATGATCGAAATGCTTGGCAGAAAGATAACTATAATGGGCACCGCGCTACCATTCTTCCTCGGCTGGATGCTCATTGCAAACGCCCTCAACGTATACATGGTGTTTGCTGGACGAGTTCTCTGCGGTATTTGCGTAGGAATTGCCTCTCTCGCTTTCCCCGTCTACCTGGGAGAAACCATCCAACCGGAAGTAAGGGGTGCCCTTGGATTACTTCCAACTGCATTCGGTAATACAGGAATCCTCCTCGCATATCTCGCTGGAGCGTACCTGACTTGGAATCAATTGGCGTTCCTTGGAGCCGCACTTCCAGTACCATTCTTTTTACTAATGTTATTGACGCCTGAAACCCCTCGTTGGTATATCACCAAAGGCCGTCCAGAGGATGCACACAAAGCTCTTCAATGGTTAAGAGGAAAGAATATTAACATTGACAAAGAAATGAGAGATCTGACGAGGACCCAAGTGGAATCGGACCGGGCGGGGGGCAGCGGGTTGGGCTTGTTGTTCTCCAAAAGATATTTGCCTGCGGTCATGATATCATTGGGGTTGATGTTATTCCAACAATTCAGTGGAATCAACGCTGTGGTGTTCTACGCCTCAGACATCTTCACAAAATCCGGCAGTAGCATAGACAAAAACTTGTCGACGATCATAATTGGAATTGTAAACTTTATTTCCACATTCTTGGCGACAGCTGTTATTGATAGGTTGGGAAGAAAAATATTATTGTATATCTCATCAGTGGCTATGGTTATTACTTTGGTGGCTTTGGGAGCTTATTTCTACATGTTAGAATCAAAAGCCGACGTATCTTCGATTGGATGGTTACCACTTGCAAGCCTTGTTATATATGTGCTCGGATTTTCAATCGGCTTTGGACCGATCCCATGGCTTATGTTGGGCGAGATTTTGCCGTCGAAAATCCGAGGAATGGCTGCCTCCGTGGCGACATCATTCAACTGGACTTGCACATTCATTGTTACTACCTCTTTCAAAAGCATTGACGCAGCCATTAATATGTCCGGCACAGTCTGGCTTTTCGCCGTCATTTGTGTAGCTGGATTATTCTTTGTAATATTTTTTGTCCCCGAAACTCAAGGCAAAAGTTTGGAGGAGATTGAGAAGAAATTGACAGGTGGTTCGCGGAAAGTGCACACTATTAGTGCCAATAGACCTAAGCAGAATGGATGTTAATACGAGAGATTTCCTTTGTGTAAGGTACGTCAATACATTCCAGAGTGGGAGAGGCACTGAGGCTGTGTGGCACGTCCACGAGAGTTGCAATAAGATGCACCGCCCCGTTCGGTGCGTCCGTTGAACAGACTGATTTGGATTGTTGCCTTTTTAATCTCATTTTAGATAAGTCTACTGAAATTGTTGTGTTAATTGTCCATAATAGTTCCTTTTAGGATAAGTATTGTATTATGATCTGTGTGTAACTTAGACCTATATTGATCATGACAAAATATATTTTCTTAGATACTTGACCAAATTTTTATCTGTAAGTAATTTGTTAAATCAAGTGACTATATCTGAAATTCGTCTTTCTTTAGATTATACTCAAATGTCTTCGTATATTACAGAGACGTTGTTTATTTAAATCGTTATTTTTTATTTAATAAAATGTATTTAAAGAGTTAAATTAATAGTTTAATTTCAACCCATATCTTTCTGTTATGAATCAATTAAGTATGTATTGCTTTATCACAGCAAAAAATTAAATCAAAATAGGAATGCTATGTTTGATAAAATTGATAAAAGCTATGTCTAATAACAAGTTACAGTCGAGTTCATAAATCATCATTTCTCTCACTAGGATTCTGAGATACTAGTTTTCCTTTAAGTAGGTATTTGTTACTTAGCTTAGTGAGTAATGGTTGTCAACCGACGAAATACAATATGAAATATATGTACGTTCCCAAAGGTTCAAAAATATCTGAGCACACCTCAGATTCGGTTGAAACCGCTCAACCAATCTCACTGGAGCGCAAACCCTTAGAGTATTCCAGTGTTCCAAACCACAGGCGTGGTCGTGTCGGAGGTTTTCCCCTGGATTTTCCACAGGCTACTCTCCAACCGCGCACTTCTATCGCTTTATTGGGCCCGTTATCTGATCAACCTTAACAATAAAGTCGAGTTCACGTGTTTTTGATCAGTTGCCCGTACACATATTTTGGAACTCGACTAACATACCTGAAATTCATAACTTAGAGATATCATAGTCAGGTTTTTTTATGACCGTGTTAAAAACGTGGTACAAATAGAGTGAGAAAAGCATTTCCTCGTTGTTATTCTGTCCCATCGCCGAAGAGACAACTGGTTTCTTTGAAAACATGTTAGAATCTTAGAATATGTAGGTAGGTATATCTACCTAGCATCCTCAAGAGATGACCCACCTCAAAATGGGTTTAATAATCATCGCTAAAACTTGACTAAAATTCATGTTTGGTAGATTGAAACAATATAATTAAAATCAGTTTTTAAGAGTGCCTTAGGAAACGTAACCATGTAATGAGCATAGCTGGGCACCGTTAACTAAATAGTTAAGTTCGTTAATCGATAATTCGTTAAAATAGAAGTTAACTTCGTTAAACGTTAAAGCGTTACATATCGGGCCATTTAACGGAAGTTAACGTTAATCGTTAACTCCTGACGCGCCTCACTTACATCGTCTGTCTCACTCAGCGCCAATAGCTCGCGGTTACGCCGCCCCGATTGGACGGACTTGTCAGACCCTGTTTTTCGCGGCGCGGGGGCGCGGTGTTCCTTTGATGAAATAGGTACTTAGTTAACGGATTAACGGAACTTTGGCCAGTTAGCGGAAGTTAATGAGTCCGTTAACAATTTTGCAAGTTAACTTAAAGGTTAATCCGACACACGGATTGTTAACTTCGTTAATTAACGATTAACGGATTGACAAGTTAATGCCCAGCTCTGGTAATGAGCAACAAAAAACTGTACACACTTGTCTGCCAGTGATGTGATAATAGAGACACGTTATTGTAATCAACTAACTGTACAGATTTTTAAATATTTTGTATAAATAATTAATGTGGTTGGCTGTAGCTGTACCAGTGTGCACTTTAATACCTACAAAACCATCTCGCCGCGCCTCGCCATACATATTTACTAATGGCATAATTCATACCAATGATATTTTATCAATGCATCTATCTAGTGGTTCAGTGTTCGCATCTTTGAGGTCTCAACACGGAACACTTCACATTTCCTTCGTAAAAATATTTTTCTATCATTTCATGACACAGTTTAAAAAAACGTAATTGTTGTGTAATATTTTTTTTTCTTAGTTAGATAATTAATGTAGTTTATTTATCCAAAGAAAAATTTGCAAGTGAATAAAAGAGATTTATAAATACAGACGAAAGTATTGATTACAAATAGAGTCAATATTTATAATGAGACAGCAGTTTATGCCAATACTTGGGTTTAGATCACAAGCAAAACCTAATATGCTCTTTTACATTAGGATGCATTGATTCCTGGTGACTGTTTGGTTAGGGTGTAGCAAAGGGGAGGTATTCAGGACTTTAAAAAACAATGGTGGCATGTCATTATGACACAATTTTTTTACGATTTTATCGTACAAGATATGCTAAAACAAACGTGTTTTATTTGAAAAAATTGTCTCTAAAATCAATGGTTAGGTACCACGACAAGCGAAGCGAGGGGCAGTGTTAGGAAGAACTGCGACCCTCAGCGCGCGAACCGAGCGGGCGCCAGAACCTATCATTGTTAGGGTTCCGTAGCCAAAATGACGAAAACGGAACTCTTATAGTTTCTTGAGCCTATTTACTTGGAGACTATAAGTACTACAATTATGAAATTTGGCAGGAAGGTGTATTCTATAAACCGCTACATAAGCGGGGGCACTCCATACAATCAACCGGGGGATGAAAAAACAAATTCAATGCACATAGGCGTGTGGGGCAATCTTCAATAAAATAAATAAAAAACCTTGTAAAAAGTGTCCCCACCTCCCCCCTCTAATTACCAAACAATAAAGTTTAAAATTCTGAGGTTGTGTACATTAATAAATACTATCAACGAAAATTGTTTTGAACCAGGTAGGTCTAACCGTTTTTGGATTATCGCTGAAAAAATGCTCAAAAATACGAATGAAAGTGCCGTGAGTTTCCTAAGAAGATACGATCTTTTCAGGGTTCCGTACCAAATTGGTAAAAAAGGAACCCTTATGGTTTCACTTTGTCTGTTACATCGCTAAATATCTCAAGAACCACTTATGCTATTGATTTGAAATTTGGAAGTTATAAAGCTACATGCATAGAACATGTTTTTTTTTATTTTCTGTGAAATCCGAAGTTTACGAAGGAAAAATATGAAAATATTACATAACATTGATATCAATGTATATTTTACACGAAAAATATAACTGTAGCTCTAGTTTTTCTTTTTTTTTATCATCAAAAACATTTCTATATGTTTGTAATTTAATCACCTTTGCATGTATTTTTGTTTTATAAATTCCTACGCGATTATGCTCAAAGTACCTTCTTTCAAATAAAATTTAATTGAAATCGGTTCACGTGATAAAGAATTATCCTTAAAAAACCACCATACATACTAGGTTATTCAGTCGCTCAAATTTGTAACAAAATTCGCCGATAGATGGCGCTGTGCTCATGGCGTTCAATTTCTACTAATAATAATACTATAAGTTTGTAATTTAATCACCTTTGCATGTGTCAGTCGCTCGCTCACGGCGATAAGAAATTGACGTGTGGACCGCGCTTAGCTAAATACGAGTAGTTGCTGTTATATCGACTAAAAAATCATGGTGAAGTGTCACAAGTGCAACAAAGTGGTAAATAAAAAAGGTCCGGGCCTACAGTGTAACAAATGCATGAAATGGATGCACGGATCTTGTGCCAATCTATCCACGGAGCAGCTAAATGTACTATTCTCCATGGAGGCAGCAGACTGGAAATGCCGTGACTGTACAGGAAAAGGCAAACCAAAACGCATCTCATTCATAATGCCTGATGCTGAGGACGATGAGAACGCGGACACGGAGAACCTGCCTACCCAAAGCAACGCAGAAAAAATGCTAAGCGAGATCAAGCGAGAAGTACGCGAAGCAGTACGTATAGAATTGCAAACAGCATTACAGTTCTACTCGGATAAAATTGACGAATATGAACAGAAAATGAGCGAGTTCGGAAAACAATGCACTAATCTAAAAAATAACTGCAAGAATCTTATGCTAAAAAATGAGGCGCTCGAACAAAGAGTGAATACTCTAGAACAAAGTCTCATAAATAACCAATTGGAAATCGTTGGCATACAAAAGACGGAACAAGAAGATGTTGCGTCAATCGCAAAAAAATACTGCACAATAATTGGACAAAACCAACAGGATATAATTAACGTGTATCGTAAAGAGCCTAAACGCAAAAATAGCAGTGCCACCGAAACTACTACTGAGCCAGCGAGCACAGGAACTGATAGTCATTACACTTCGGGAAGGCCGCCGTGGATCCTGGCTGGACGCTGCAAAGACCACCAACGTGAGCACAAGAAATGACCTAGGAATGGTAACCGACTCCAAAGTCTACTTGCGAGAATCATTAACACCATCTACGGCCTACTTGAGATGGAAAGCCAAGACCACTCTCAAAGACACTGGATTATATAAATACGTCTGGTGCAAAAACGGCACTGTCTTCGCGCGAAAGGGAGATAAAGGCAAGTCTCAAATCATCCGATCGACAAACGACATAAGTCGTCTAGCAGGGAATGCCGAAACTACCACCGAGACCTAAATATACGCATAGCAACCTACAACTACCTACAATCATAAATAATGGACAATACAACATCGAATATTATAGAAGAAAACTACGACACGTGGAAGAACTTCGTCGATACTATACCAAGTCAACATAGCTCTTTGATCACCTTACATGTTAACATAAGATCAATGGTTCAAAAACTTTTCTCAGCTAGAGTACATAATAACAAACAGTTCCCGAACCGTGCATACTATAGTGATAACCGAAGCTAACGTTTCACACGAATGCGTAAGACTGTTCGAACTAGAAAATTATGAACTCTATTCAGAGCTACGTACCGACAGAAAGGGCGGCGGTATTATTATTTACGTCCATAACAGTGTTCGCTTTGACAGACAACAAATAAAGTCCCAAAATTTTGAATGTATTCTAGGTGTAATAACAACTAACTTTAAACTCAGTATTAACTTATGTGCCATATATAGACCTCCAAATTTAAACAAAACATTATTTGTAACAGAACTAACACAAATTATATCACTTACGTCAAATAATTCCAACTATGTAATTATTGGTGATATGAATATTGATTTAAAACAGCATAATACAACAGTATCATACTACCTCAATAATTTAAGTGAAAAGGGATTGGAATGTGGTATCAGTCAATACACACGCATAGAACTCAGCGGAGACCGTATTACTAAGTCGTGTATAGATCATGTGTTTATTCGATGCTCACCGCCGGCGAGCCGTAGCAACAATGTTAGAGAGATAAGAACTGCAGTGATCAACAACGCACCCGCCGACCATTATATAACAGGTTTTGCGATATCGGATAGCTTGTCCACAACGACGCAACCGAATTACGCACTTAAATTAGACAACAAAAAGGTGATTTCAGAACTGCGTGCGATTGACTGGAGCCATGGGCTAACTTACAATGATCCGAACGATATCGTAGACCATATTATTGATAAATTTACCTCAGTTTATGATAAATGTAAATATAAAACAAAACTTTATATAAGTAAAAGAAAAAATGTAAAGTGGAAAAACAACAAAATTATAAAAATGTGTAAAAAAAGAGACGAACTGTTTAAAATATGGAACCTAGATCAAAATAACGCTCAAAAAAGGCTGCTTTACAATAAATATAGAAATAAAACAAATAAATACGTAAATAACGTTAAAAATAATTGTATTAAAAAGGATATAATTGATAACTTTAAAAATCAAAAAAAAGTATGGGAAATAGTTAACAGACTGTGCGGAAATATTACAAAATCTATTGACGAAATTATAACCAAAAGTTTTAAAAAATATAACATAAATTCATTAGTAAATAAATTTGCCCATGATTTTAGAGACAACGTTAATAAAATTTGCTCACCTTGTAATGAACCCATCCTAACAGAAAACAGATATATACAAAAATCATCGGTGAGTTTAAAAATAAATAAAGCCACAGAAAAAGATGTTTCCTCCATTATTAAAAAATTAAACGTGAAAAAAAGTGCTGGCATAGATGGTATCCGCGCAATGGATATAAAAAATCTAAACTCGGAAATTACTCCCATCATTACGCACTTGATAAATGCATGCATAAAAAACTCAACTTTTCCTAATAACCTAAAAATAGGAACCATCCGACCAATTTATAAGAAGGGTAGCCACTGCGACACAAATAATTACCGACCTATTACAATATTATCATGCATAGACAAAATCATAGAAAAATTCTTTGGAATACATATACATAACTTCTTAAGTAAAAATAATATTATAAACAATAAACAATACGGTTTCCAGAAGGGAAAAAATACGTCACAATTGCTATGTAAATTTACTAATGAAGTTAATATGTACCTAAATAGTAAAAAATATGTTATTGCTATTTTTATTGATTTCAGTAAAGCATTCGACACACTCAAACATAACACTCTATTTTCCAAACTTTCGCAAAACGGTATACAGGGCCCACTACTAGATTTTTTTAAAAATTACCACACCAACCGACTTACGACTGTTAAAATTAACAATATTCTTAGTGAAAAAATTCCCACAGAAAAAGGTACAGCTCAAGGATCAAATTTCGCCCCTACCGAATATCTTTTGTACGTTAATGACATGCACAATATATTCACGGATGGTTCCGTATATCAATTCGCAGACGATACCTGCCTCCTGGCCTCACATAGCGACAATACGGTTGCCGAAAACATCGCTCAAACTAACTTTAACCTGCTATGTGCATGGGCCCACGACGTAGGCCTAGTTATAAACTATGACAAAACCAAGGTGATGTGTATACACTCCGCACATAAGAAAACCATAGTCAAACCTAAAATAATAGCTCACAGCCACAGGTGCCTGCACCAAAAAACTACGGGCACGTGTGTGTGTGGAAGCCTTGAAATTGTGGACAAACATATGTACCTTGGTTTGGTTATAGATAGCACATTCAACTGGGGCCCCCATATTAACCACATTTGCAATAAGCTGCGATCCATTTTGTGTAAACTATCCCTTCTAAAACATAAACTACCTTTTAATACCCTTAGAATGTTGTACATGTTATTAGCCGAATCCATTGTTAGTTACAGCCTTAGCAGCTATGGCAGAACATATAAAACTTACCTAGATAATATCTATAAGATACAATTAAGCATAATAAAAACAATTGTACCTAGTTCTATAAGAAACAAGTATAAACATGACGAGGCAAACCTTTTTCGATACTGTAAAATTATAAACGTACATGATAAATTTAGAATGATGCTAACCTGTGACGAAATATCAAATGTACCTAACCTCAAAAATCGTTGTAGGTCACAAAAACTAAGAAACCCAAGTAGCTTACCTAAATATGTATTGCCGTCGTATAACAACGCATACGGAAAAAGGGTGTGGGAGTTTGGAGTTTATGTTACCTTACACATTAAACAAATGGCCTAATGATGTCTGCCATAACCTTATCAGCAATCCGCACAAGTGTAAAGCAATTATAAAAAACATGTACTTGCCAAATAGCGATGCGCGCCCGAGCGGTACGCAATAAATTGTATGTTGTATGTAGGTAAATATAAATAAGAGATTGTAAAACGAGCGACAACAGTGACAGATAGACCGCACGCGGTTTTCGCTCGCTGTTAGGATATATGTATTAGTCTTTAAGTATTTTGGAGAAATAAATAAAAAAAAAAAAAAATGTATTTTTGTTTTATAAATTCCTACGCGATTATGCTGAAAGTACATTCTTTCAAATAAAATTTAATTGAAATTGGTTCACGTGATAAAGAATTATCCTTGAAAAACCACTTTAAATACTAAGTTAATCAGTCGCTCAAATTTGTAACAACTTTCCCGATAGATGGCGCTGTACTCATGGCGTTCAATTTCTACACAGGGTTGGAACCGGTACACATTTGTGTACGGAACCCTCGGTGCGCGAGTTGGACTCGCACTTGATAGGTGTTTTTTAATTTACAGCATACAATAGAGGATTTTTAAATGTGGACTATTAGTACCGTAGTAGGCACGGAACCCTTCATGCAGCGTGGTCCGACATGCACTTGGCCGATACTTACCATGTTGCACTTGTGACTAAAATTTTTTTGCATTGGGTACCATTTACATATTTTATATCTTTCATTATGCATGAATTATCACAGACTAATCAACCTACTTATGTTTGATTATAATTGTCAGGACTCATTGTCAGTGCTACTAAACACTTCCCACACAGTCCAGTAGAATTGACAACACAGCTAACTGACCCTTGGCAGCATGGTCTAAGAAAACAAGGTCTGCCACTCTGGGTTGTGACTTGTGACACAACTTACATCAATGTCGAGTTGCCACTTTAAAGTAACAAAACAAATAATGAAGGAAAAATTGTCATCATGCAAAATATATTATTTACACATTACAATTGTTATTTGCTTTTGTAAGTGAACAAAGTAGTTCAAGTTAAACATGAATGAATACCACTGGCAACACAGAAATAGACTGCCACACACACTTATAACCATAGACCAATAGCACTGACGATGTAGGTTGTGCCACCCAAACTACTGGATTGCCATAGCCGGCACAGTATATAATTGTATCATGATTGGCAGAACTTATCTCATTGCAATAAGGTTCAGGTGAATGAGACCAAGAATACCAAAATAAGGTCTACCGATGGTGAGTTAACTGTGATGCTGATATAGTACACATTGGAAGGCTAACAATATTGCCAAAAAAATAAAAAGTGCTGTAAACAAAAAAAAATTCAGAGGTGTATGTGAAGGCCGGCCAACACTGGGCCAGCGTAGGGAATACTGCCCATTCCCTCTTATGAGAGGAGGCCTGTTTCCAGCAAAGGGACATATATCCGTGTGTGGCAGGAATAAGTTGACAACTGGAGATTTTTTTGCCGAACTTTGAACTTAGATTACATTGTACAAGGTTAAAATTTCTTCAATTTTTCACCTCGACTTGTCAATTGATCTGATCTGATCGAATGCACGGATATAGGCTGATGATGATGATGAACGCATACAGTAGAACCCAAGGACAGTCAAGGGCTCGGTGATATTGGTTCACACTAACAGAATGCCACATAACATGGACCATTTTAGGTGGTTTTTATGAAAACCTAACTTTAAGATTTCATTGAATGCAGTAAAACGTTATATTCGAAGTCGTAATAAGCGGGTTCTACTGTACCTACATTATAATTACATGACAACTAGCTGAAACTCCATAAATATTTTTTGCATATTGTACCTAATAACCATGGTCATTAAGTCTTTCTTTTGTAATGAGCCCTGGGATCCCAGGGACCGGTAGGCGACAGGTACACTGATATGAATAAAGTATTATTTATCCAGTCAATTGTGTTGAAAACATGGATTCACCAAAAAACTAGCCTCTAGCACAAACCTGTACGATTTTAGATAACCCAACAGTAATACATAATTATAACAACGATTTATTGGACTTACCCATAACTTGGACGCGGCAAATCGCACAGGTATCACACTCAACGTCCCAACTCCACATAGCTACTGCATTCCATTTCTTCAACGTAAACATTTTATCCGACTTTTGGCCATCGTTATCGCCTCGATCTAAAGCGTCACAATCTTCTCCAGATATGTTAGACATGCTCAGAAATTAGAAAAGACAAAGTAAATTTAATCGTAAAACTTTAGAGAAGCCCTCAGAATATGTTGTTGACCAGCTGTTTGTGACAGATATGACGGCTGACTGACTGACATAAAGTTTTTGTTTACGAAGTTGTTTCTGTCTGGATATGACTTATATTTAAAAAAGAATTACGATACAAAGTACGCCTTCTCTATAATTAAAACAATAAATTTAAGTATTATTTTCTTGCCAATAATAAATTTTAATTTCTTGTTATATATAATATATATTTATAATATATTATAAAATTCGTAAATATGTGGACTAGCAGTATTTCTAAACACATACCTAAGTAGTATGAATACGTGTCACTAGATGGTAGTAATATCAAAACGTGACATGTTACTTTTATAATTATAGTACGATACAGATGGCGTTGTCGTTTGTCGTTTTTCTGGCGGGTAAACGGGTAAACCTAAACTTCTAACATTGCGTTACTTTAGAAGAAAATTTCAGTATCGTCAAATTAAGTATTAAATTAAATTATTCGTCCGTGACCGAAATGAAGTGGGTCTTCGACAGCTTGTTTTGGTAACAAAACGGTAGAAGGTCGCCAGCGCCAGCACTCGTATTTGCAAGTTATTGAGAAGATAAAGATAAGAACAGAATTTGAAATAGGTAGGTACATGAGGGTAAATGGGGCCGAGGACGACCAATTTCAACCTGCATATTAAATTATAAGAACGTACAAAAAGTCAAAATTCATGATGACGTTCAACTCGTTAAAGCATTGAAGAAATGGTCCTTTTAATAATGTCGCTAATTGCACCTGTTTTCTTTGTCTATATGTAATATAAGCTATTGTAGTTAGGTACTTAATTTAAATAATGTAGCCAGTAGTAAAAGTAAGGTAGGTATTAGCTTTATTACTGCTGGCTGCATTATTTGTTTAGTTGTTCCAAATTTACCTGGACAGGATAAGGGATTGGGTAATAGTAGGGTGTTATTTTGCGTAACTACCTATACTGCAGGCCATCTGCAGGCTGACTGCATATTATATCTTCTTCTTTGTCGGTTCCTCAAGGCTTGAGGGTCGTGATCAGCAGAGGAGCAGTTCTTCACCGACCACCGCTCTCCAAACCCTTCTATTTTGGGCTAGTTGTATTGCCCCCGGTTTAAGCTTATCGATGGTGGTGATAAACTCAGCAAGGGTAAGGTGTACGCATGTAGGTACTGTGGCGGCCTTAGGGGTGACTAAAGGTCAACAGCCCGGGTCCTCGCTTTTATCACGCAAAGGGCCTCGCAAAGGTCTAAATATCTCTAATGCACCCCGGGTACCTATGTATTTTTCTGTCCGGTTTGTCCTACGATGTGACAAAACGGATTTTTTTGTCCGGTTTGTCCTACGATGTGAACAAAATCGTAGGACAAAACGGACTACTTCGTATTGCTGGTAGATATCTTTACCTTTTATAAACACTTTCAAACGCGAAAATTCATGTTTCTGTGCAAAATAGGTATTAGAATTAAGTAGGGAAGTCCTTGGTAACTAATGGCATTTGGCCATGCTTAGCGATCGTCCTAATACAACGCGACTACGCGATTATCGCGCGAGTAAGCGATGCCACCATAGTTAAATGCATGGTCGCAATCGCAAATACGCCCGAATTTAACTAGGACACCTATTCGAGATCAATATATTTGACCGCGCATTCATGCGAGTAAAATTACAATCGCGATAATCACGTAGTCGCGTTCTGTTAGGACGATACCTCAGGCCGCGGACTCTCGCCGAGTCCGCGGCCTTATATTCTGCGTTGGTAGGTACCGAAACCACTATCTAAAACTCTTCACACCGCCTCCGCTTGCGTCTAAAGACATACGAGTAGGTACCTAATACTCCCCATTTGTCCAAATCGAAGCTAAAAGTTTCGTAGCTATTTGGTTATATAGTTTTTTCATCTATTCTGGGAGTGTATTTGACTAAACGAAATTTATTGAAATCAAACCAAACTGCATGATATCTCTTTCTAGTCACAGAGTTAGTCATAAGGAAGACTAGGTAAGTACTTTGGAATATTGTGTATATTACTGCTTGTTATTGTATGGACTGTTACTTTATTAATCAATCTATTGAACCTGTGAAACTGGTGTGCCAATTACCTACATAATTTGCAATCCTCTAAGCAGTTTATATAGATGTTCACTTTTTAGGTAGCAATAACAATATAAAAATAAGTTATAAAAATAAGTATATAAAAATAAGTATATAAAAATAAGTTATAGGTACGTCTGGACGGCTGTCTGTTGAAAAGTTAAAAGTTGCCTGATTCTGTACAGACGCCGTAATCTATGTTCGCTTGCGACTTCACGGTATACGGTACGGTAGGGTACGGTATCGTTGGATAGCTCGTTCAAAAATATTGTGGTGTTTATAGAAGCATTTTATTGATTCGGAAATCCGCGTGTGGTATATTAAGCTTGAAAGTGATAATTTTTGTAATGGTCCAATGACCAAATGGTTTTTAATTACGTACAATCGCTAATACAGCTAACTAATTTTCATGACAGAATATTCATGACGTCAGGGAAGCAAGAGGGGCTGGACCAGTACACGTGCCAGTAGGCAATGGGTGTACAAAGAACGTGTGATTTGTTTACAGAGCACAGGATGAAAACATTTGCAAACAACACGTGTGCCGCGAATTGACGTTCGAGATCAAATCTTGAAATAATGAAACGAACGGTACATGTCTTAGATCATTAAAATGTTCTGTTCTGCTTTGCTAGCACGATCGAGTTTATATCGGACATTATTGTATAGCATTTGGCCTTCTCGCACTGACGCACATAAGTTATTGCTAGTAAGGGACGAATGCTATAGTCCGACATTGTATAAACAACCATGTTAGCTAACTAGTACATACCTTACCTACCAATAATTGCAGATATAGTAGGTATTACCTATCTAAGTAGCGCATTACAGCGGGGTAATCACGTAACTTTTGTACTACCGTTAGGTAGATTTTAATGTCAAATTTTAGTTGTCAGCCCATACATTTATACTTCAAAATTGACAGTAAAATCTATCTACCGTTAGTACATAAAGTTACGTGATTCGCCTGCTGGTCTAGATCGGATTTCGTATTGACTATTATCAACTTTTCTTGTCCATACCTAAGTACGTAGTGTGTTTTACAGTTCAAACTACATACTCAGCCTACCTAATGAAAACTATTGATATAACAAAATGAAAAGAAACATTTATTTCAGACCCTTTATCCATAGCCGTTGAATAAACATTTGAATAGGGATAGCAAAGTAAAAGAATTCTGGGTATAGAGTGCGTTTTTTTTGAAAACCGAAGTATTTACCTAGAATTTATAACAAGCAGGTATACCTAAAGTCTAGACATTCCTATGATAAAACTTTATTTCTTAATTAGAATGTACCTACTTATAATTGAAGTTGCATATCCGATAAACGTTTACTGAGTTTCTTTGGTGTAAACCTGAAATGGGCGGAAATTGGTATTCAAAACACTCAATTGTGAGTGTCAATGTGTAATTAACACCGCAATTGTTTAATGCTACAATCATCATTAATTAGTTTAAATACCAATTTATCTGTTTTCTTTCACCATGTCCAGGCTAGTGAAACGTTGTTTTGAATCATACAGCCTCGAGCCCCAATCAGTTTTGTCAATCAATTTGTGCCTATATAAATCGCGACGTGTATAACAAGATGTCATTTCTTCGGTCGCCTACGCGAGCGACGCATACTAATTGTGCGTGGTGAATATTTAATGCTTTGGACAGTGCAGTGTTTATATACAGTGAAACATTTACCAAATCAAAATGAAGATCTTAATGAGAGCGGACACACACTACAGCATCGCGGTACGGGGCAGTGATTATGATGAACCGAAATATACGTTTTCACAGGTGCGTACTGAAATGCGGATGAAATATTGCTTTTTCCAAAAAGGTACGTCTTATTATTAAACGACCACTGATTATATGATCGGTAGCCAGTTTATTTGCAAGGCAGAGTTTTTTTTTCATGAATATAAAAGTAAATTTTACAACTAATTGTTCCGTCTGCTCGATCTGGTTTTAGAACCTACAGTAAGTACTTTTATGTCACGAACGAGGGTGAGCCATGGTTGTAAGTTGGGCTACACATGCACATTGTCCATATGTGCGTCAGCGTAGGGCGCTATTTATTTATTTAAACTTTATTGCACAAAAAGAATGTAAGTACAAAGGGCGAACTTAATGCCATGAGGCATTCTCTACCAGTCGGCCATAGGACCAAACAGAAACTAGCAAATGTGGGTGCAATGAGAAAATAATTCATAAAAGTTAAACGATTTCGAAAGATAAAAAAAATAAATAATAATATAATAATAATAATATTTTATAAATATTGCGCTATGAGTCCACATTGTCTATGTGTTCGTGTCACAACTACAATTTAGGCTAACCTGCGCTCGTGAGATAAAAGTACTGTACCATCAACGTATTTTTTTATCTAATCAATGCAATACGATTCGTCTAAATTATTAAATCAAAAAATTACGAAGTATTTCTAATAATCATTGACGTACAACAAGATTTATGCAATAGCATATTGTACGAGTATGGCGAATGTATAATTTATCACGGCGATTTGAATTGCTCTTACTTGCCAATTGATTTCTACGTACTAAGGAATAAAACTATAATATTACAGAGAACATACTTTTTTCTCTTGCTGTAACTGTATTTACTTACGGTTTTGCGCAAAACGATTAAAGTGATAAGTTTAGGAATTTATTTTGTCTGCCTTCAAATATATAAGCAGCTTTGCACCGTGCACATTTCTCTAAATTAGGAGTGTAAATAAGAAAAAGTTAACCTAATCCCTTTGCAAAGGGCTTAATAGTTATTCCTAAATAACAAATGCCATCTAACTTATAGTAAGTAACGAACTAGTGATACCAAGCATGAAATAAAAATCAAATAAAATAAGTCTGTTGTCCTGCTCTGTAATTAGATACGAATGAAGGTATGAATATGATAGAGTACGAAGTCCTTGAGAAAAGACTACGCGCGTGAGCATACGATAATAAAGCGCCGTACCTATAGTCCTAAGTGGGCACAATCAGAGTTGATGAGGCCTTAATAAATTAATTTAACAGCAGACATGCCACACCTCTCGCAAGCCCTGACGAACGAAGAAAATATTCATGTTAGGTCAGTGCACTAAAGACTGTTGACCTGTTGGTACGAATTACAAAATGCTTGGACTCTCACTCCACCCTTGCCATACTCACCTTGTTTTATAAGAATTATAAGATGTTGTTTGTTTGGCGATTGGTTACCTATTTGAATTAAAATTACAAATGTGGGTTCGGCTATTATTTCAGGCTATAGATAGGCATTTAAGAACTAAAGTTTATGCTGTGCTAGGGATTCGGAGAATATAAGTCTTCACTTTGTTTTTGTTTTAAGGGTTCCGTACCTCAAAAGGAAAGAAAAACGGAACCCTTATAGGATCACTTTGTTGTCCGTCTGTCTGTCTGCCTGTCAAGACCTTTTATCTCGGGAACGCGTGGAGGTATCGAGTTGAAATTAAAACCATATACTCAGATCTACAGTCCCTTGAAACTGTGAAAAAATAAATTTCCAAGTTAACGTAAAAAAAGATACGGCCGTTTATGCCGCCAAAAAACGTATATTTCGACACTCTCAGGGGATACAAAATTTATAGGGTACTTTCCGTTGACCTAGAACTATGAAATTTTGCAAATAATATCGCCTTATACTACAAATACAGAGAAAAATTTGAAACTATACATTTGTAATTCAATCGTAAAAAATATAGTCTTTATCACGTACGTAATCAATACTAAAAAAAAATACGGAATCCTCGGGGCCCAGTCCCACTCGCACTTGTCCGATTTATTTAAATTATTGCCTTCTGTTTATATATATTGCGATTATTGCAGATCCTGGCAGCTGTGGCCGTCTCCCTAGGATCAATGGTTATTGGATTTTCGTCGGCCTACACATCACCAGCTCTCATAACGATGCAAAATGACACAGCAATGCACGTCACTAAAGAAGAAGTATGTTTTTATCAAATTAGATACCCTAAAATCTATTCATTCACTATCACATGACAATTGGGTTATGGTCATGTCATATCTGAACGCATTGGAACTGTATTGGTTGGTGCTGTCTCATACATTTGGCTATGCATTTGGCCAGGGGTCAAAAAACTTTCAAAGGGCCAAGAATTTAGCCATAAGCGCAATACGATTTTAATGAATACCCTATGAACCTATAGTGTGTAATGCGTCCCGATTAGAGCCATTTATAATTACTCACAGTTTACTATGAACGCTTTATTTTTGTGTCTGTGTGTTTGTTTTGTTGAATAGTGTTGTATAGTATTCCAATAAACAATACTTATTGTTAACAGGCTAGTTGGGTCGGAGGACTGATGCCTCTAGCGGCACTAGCGGGAGGCGTGTTGGGCGGCCCTCTCGTAGACTACATCGGCCGTCGTAGAACCATACTCTTCACAGCCCCACCCTTTTTAATTGCCTGGATCCTCATAGCATCGGCTACGAGCGTCAAATTAGTTCTAACAGGTCGTGCCATCTGCGGTCTATGTGTCGGTATTGGATCTTTAGCTTTCCCCGTGTATTTGGGCGAAACTATCCAGCCCGAAGTGCGCGGTACGTTAGGACTATTTCCCACCGCTATTGGAAATATCGGTATACTCATAAGCTACGTTGCTGGAATGTATCTAAATTGGTCGCAATTGGCGTTTCTTGGAGCAGCCCTCCCTGTACCATTTTTCATCCTTATGCTTTTGATTCCGGAGACTCCTCGCTGGTACATAAACAATAATCGTATGGACGAGGCCAAAAAAGCCTTGCAGTGGCTTCGTGGTAAAAACACTAACATCGACAACGAAATCCGAGACATGCAACTGTCAGACGCCGAAACGGCAGATCCTGATTCCACTATCAAAGAGCTGTTTTCGCAAAAATATATGAAGTCTATTTGTATTTCTTTAGGATTAATGGCGTTTCAACAGTTATCTGGTATTAACGCAGTTATATTTTATACTGTGAAAATATTTCAAATGTCCGGAAGCGCAGTTGATGAAAATTTATCTACAATCATAGTAGGAATTGTAAATTTTGCTTCCACTTTTATAGCTACTACTTTGATTGACCGGTGCGGAAGAAAAATGCTTTTGTACATATCTTCAGTTACAATGATAATAACTTTGGCTATTCTAGGTACTTTTTTTTACGTTAAAGATAATCTAAGTATGGACGTGAAGACTTTAGGATGGTTACCATTGACCTGTATTATGGTGTACTTGTTAGGTTTTTCTATGGGATTTGGCCCCATTCCGTGGTTAATGATGGGAGAGATTTTGCCAGCAAGAATCAGAGGTCCAGCAGCTTCAATATGTACAGCTTTTAACTGGTTATGTACATTTGCCGTAACCAAAACATTCCAAAACCTACTGGACGCATTTGGTCCAACTGGCACATTTTGGTTATTTGGTTGTATCTGTTTTGGAAGCCTATTCTTTGTTGTCGTGTGTGTGCCTGAAACACGAGGGAAGAGTCTTGAGCAAATTGAGAACAAGCTTACAGGTAGGGTAAGCAAGGGTAGAACTCGCAGGCTTAGTTCTATTGCAAATATTAAACCTCTGCCTAGTGGGTGTTAAAGTCATTCAGGAGGCATAATTAATAAATTGTTAGCGTAAGATAAAGTGTTCAAAATCTTAGTCCGATGTCAAGTTAACAGGGTTCATTTAACCGTGGTTTAACCTGATAAGAGGTGTTCCACTATCGCAAAATTTGCTTTAATGTGAATCTCGTATTGAAGACTAGGAGCTTTTGATCAAGTTGTTAAGGATATTTTTCGTCGATCTTCAATCAAACTGTGAGGGATCAACTTTGTAGCAATAAAATATTCCTAATTTATTCCTAAAATTCAGGTACCTATTATTTATACTTACAATTACGTAGTATCTAAATACCTACACATTTTTTGTAAAAGGTTTACCTAGTCTTATATTGTTAGGAGTAATAGAAAATAGGAAAGTAGCTTTAAGTAAATTATTTTGCAAGAATTTCAGGGCGGGACTTAGCTAATTTACTGGTCAGTCTTGACGCTTTTGATTACAGTACTTACCACAGGTCACGCATGAACTATGACTGTAGAAAAGACGGTGATATTTAAGGGGGCAGTTCGCTCTTGGCCTTTTAAAGGCCTTAGTATTTGGCCGCAGTGCAAAAGGCGTTTGATGATTAATAAATCATAGAACCTTTTTAACCGACTTCAAGATTTCAAAAGAGGAGGTTCTCAATTCGGTTGTATGTTTTTTTTGTTTTTTTTTTTTTTTTGTTTTTTTTTTATGTTTGTTACTCCATAACTCCGTCATGTCTGAACCGATTTTGGAAATTCTTTTTTTGATTGTAAGTATATATATCCAAGTTGGTCCCGTTTTGGTCAAAACGCAGTTCTGATGATGGAATCCATGAGGAATCGAGGGAACTCCTCAAATCTTAAAGGCAAACATATAGTGATTTTTATGTTTTTATCAACAAATCAAGCATTTTCATACAAAAATGTGATATTTGATGAAGTGGAACTGCTGATGATGATCAGAACAGAACTCTTCAACGATGAAAAGTTCACGTTTGGCGATTTTTCCTTCTAACTGTATTAGTTAAGCAAGTTCTATTTTCACAACGAATTTTTGTCATGGTCGAGTTCCGATGATGGGATCCATGAGAAATCGAGGGAACTCCTCAAATGTGAAAGGCACACATATAGTGATTTTAGTATTTTCATCAACTAATCAAGCATTTACATTTAAATAAGTGACATTTGATGAAGTGGAACTGCTGATGATGATCAGAACGGAACTCTTCAACGACGCATAGTTCACGTTTGGCGAATTGTCCTGTTTGCTGTGTTTGATAAGCAAGTTAGATTTTCAAAATAATCATTTGTCAAGCTCCAGTTCTGATGATGGCATCCATAAGGAATCCAGGGAACTCCTCAAATGTTAAAGGCATACATATAGTGATTGTAGTATTTTCATAAACAAATCAAGCACTTACATTTAAATACGTGACATTTGATAAGTGGAACTGCTGATGATGATCAGAACGGAACTCTTCAACGACGCATAGTTCACGTTTGGCGCATTGTCCTCTTTGCTGTGTTTGTTAAGCAAGTTTGATTTTCAAAATAATCATCTGTTAAGCTCCAGTTCTGATGATGGCATCCATGAGGTATCCAGGGAACTCCTCAAATGTTAAAGGCATACATATAGTGATTGTAGTATTTTCATAAACAAATCAAGCACTTACATTGAAATACGTGACATTTGATGAAGTGGAACTGCTGATGATGATCAGGATGATTTATTTGGAACTTTAAGTAAAAAAAAAAAAATGTTTTGCGGATATCGTCATTATACTCAATTTCAACTAATTCGGGGCCAAGGATTTCAAATTTTACATTTATTTTGAATTTGATGTAATTTTTTTTTTTTCAAATTTAAAACTGTTATACTCTATTTTAAATAATTCAGGGATAAGGTTTTCTGATTATAAAGCATCTATAAAAATATGTAATCGGTAGCACTGCTAGCAATGCAGGTCGGCTTCTGAACCCCATCTAAGAGTACTTATAATATGTGTGTAGATAAAGTAATGTATGCAACTTTACGTAATAAGGCAATTCCGCTCATTGTATACCAGTTGCATAAACTACTATTCTATCATTGTATGGAAGAGTTCACCATCTAAGTGTAATAATCTTTCACCGGCCTCCCCAATTGAAGTCGGTTTTTTTTTCTTAAAAATTATTTGCATTGCGGCCAGTGATTGCGCTTTTTTTCGACATAGTACATAAGGTGATTGATATTAGGGATTGCGTGCTACTCTGTTAAATAATAATAATTGTTTTTCATGCTCAGGTTAGCCGTTTCAGCGCCCAATATCTATATATATAGGTATCTATATAAGTAATTCATTCAAGTTGTAACTAAGTAGTTTAGTTACGTTCACAAAAACAATACATTTATAGTACGTATAACTAATGTTGTAAGATAAACGGACCATTTAAACTTAACAAACTTAACAATGGATATTTATTAAGTAGCTAGAATAAATAATTATACTTATATTGAATTATTTCTTAAGGAATATACTTATAATAAGTATCATAGTAGGTACTTAAACTATTGTTTTAAGAGAGATGACATCTAATATTTTGTTATGTTTAATTTAATCCAAATCATGTAATATATATATATATTTTCATTTGTACAGCATTTTATTCTTCTTGGCTAAATGAAAATTTACCTGTGGATTTACGTTTTATAACGGTGACGTCATGTCTTAACTAGGGGATGCTCCCGGGTAATCACCGGGAATTTCATAGTGTCGAAAGAACCAGTACTGAAGATTCGATCTCGGTTCATCCGGTTCTTTTTTAACTCTTATAAATTCGTGTTTATCGCCAAATGAATTGTAATGTTACGTAATGCGTTTCCGTTTTCTCCATTTTGACTACGGAACACTAAAAGTTGTCAAAATTGTCAAGTACCCTATTTCATTCGATCATCAGGTCAAATGGTTTTTAAATATAATACTTAAAATGTCACTTCAAAAAAAATATTGCGACTGATTACACAAAACTTAGATACGTTTTTATTTAGAATCATTCTCGTTTAAACAACTAAAGGTGTTTATACCGTTTACCTAACACTATCTATATATACCTATATTACGCGAGGCCGATTTTTGTACACTCCATCAGATCTACAGTTATGGTCCGATTTTAATAAATGATATGTCATTAGATTCGTTCTGGAGAGTTGCGTAAAACTCTTATTATTTCATATTTTTCAAGAAGAAGGACTAAAAAATGGATTTTAAAAAACTACTGTGCGCTGACCACGTGACTTTGGCCGCGTGACGTCACGCGACGTGGCTCCTGTTTTGAGTTGACATAACACAGTATAAAAATAAACAATAACTGAACTCAAACCTGTAGTACGTTCTTCAGTATGAAAAAAAATAAGATTTGAGTCGGCGATATATATCCACAACCCCAAGAAAATTAACGATATTTTACAATATTTACATGAATGACAGCTATTGTATCGCAGTTTGTATCGTCATTTAATTCAACGTCATAATTTAACATTTTTTTCTTTTATGCCACATTTAAATTGTCATGACTTTTTTACTTCAACAAAAGTTATAATTATACAAACTCTTCGCATATTCAAAATTTTGAGAGAAAATCTCTAATACGTAACGGTGTGTCTTTTAGTGCGGTGAATAAATGCATTCTTTCTTTCTTTAATACCATGGACTGCAAGGCGAACAAACCAGTCCATCCAGCTACGTTATGTTGTCGACTATCGACAGTATGTCAGGACCGCATCCTCATATATTTCGAACACCTCTCACGACATTCTTCGGATAGCCAGTAGATAAATATTATGACGGGAAAAGTTGAGGGCCAGAGGTCCCGGGGCAGACTACCATATTTTTGGTGTTCCTAAGAGAGGTACAAATTAAAGAAATGTATCTGTACCTATAGTTGTTCCTTTTCTGAATAACTATGGGAATTTCCGTATTTTAGCGGCGCCGGAACGCTGCTACGGGACTTTCGTAAATTACAATACGATATGGTTCAGTTTTAGACAATACGTTATTATCAACTAATTATTTATTTTTACTGAAAGTAATTCCCTCTCAAATATTTCTTACGATTTTATTACGTACTAGCGGCCGCGGCGCGTCTTCTAAAAAAAGGTTATAAAAAAGGTTGTAACCGCAGCATCAGAGTTATAAACAACTAGCTTTTTCCCCCGGCTTCGCTCGCGCAGTAAGCGTAATTTTTAACCGTCTACAAAAATGGAGATTCTTAGTTGCACCTACGTATGTAGGTATGTACGGATGTCATTTTCGTAATCGGCACCCCGAGTAACTACAAAAATGATACCCATATCGATGTTTAAGAAAAGTAAAGATTTGCTCCCCGCATAAACTTGGAACCCCCTTTTCACCCCTTTAGGGGAGCAATTTTGAAAAACGCTGAGACATGTTTTGTTGTATTTAAAGAGAGAGTATATGTACAAAGTTTTAAATCTCTCACTTCAAAAAAGATTTGCTCACCGTACGAACTTGGAACCCCCTTTTCACGCCTTTAGGGGAGCAATTTCGAAAAACGTTGAAATAAGTTTTGTTGTATTCAAACAAAGAGTCTATATACAAAGTTTTAAATCTCTCGCTTCATCAAAGACTTTCTCCTTTACAAACTTGGAACCTCCTTTTCACCCCTTTAGGGGAGCAACATCGGAAGACGCTGGAATAAGTTTTGTTTTATTTAAACAGAGAGTCCATATACGAAGTTTTAGTCTCTAACTCTAAAACAAAATTTTCTCTCATACAAACATTGCATCCCTATTCTAACCTTTTAGGGTTAGAATTTTGCAAAACGCTGAAAACACTTTCTTTGGATTTAAGTTCGTAATCTTTTTACGAATTTTTAAGTCTTCAGCTCAAAAAAAAAATTTTGCCCATAGAAACTTTGCACCCATATTTGATTCCCTTAGGGACGAAATTTCCAAAAATCCCGTTTTATCCCTTGCATACGTCATAAAAGTAAGCTCTGGACCAAATTTGAAGTTTCTAGTTGCAGTAGTTTCAGCACTTCTTCCTTTATGTAATTTATTATATATTATGTAATTTATTATATATTATATAATATAAATTATTATATACTACATTTAGATAATTGTTTTTTTTATAAAATTTAACAACCTAATACAACATAATACAATACAAGTACTCTTTATTGCACACCTCAATTAAAGGGTAAGTAACAGTACAAAAAACACAATGAGTAGAGGTAAACAACAGGCGGTCTTATCGCTAAAGAGCGATTAGTGATGGATGATATAACGAATAGGTTTATTTTTTTGTTAAACATATACATAATTAATGTGTAGGTAACGACATTCATACGTGTATCATCATGTAAAGTATTATTAAAATACCGAAACTACTTTTATAAGAATTTGCATTACTGTAACATCCCAATTCATGAGCAGCCACCAAATACTTGATATCGTTCGGGTAGCGGCATCCTGAATCTAAAACAAATGAAATTGTTCACATGAATAGCAATATGGGATTTTTAAAAGTAGCCCACGTATTTGCAATCTACAGGTATCACTTCTAGATGCATGCCATATTAACAAACTATTGATGGACAATTAGCGTTATTGAGAAAGTTGAGTGGATAACTAACAATTTTTGTTTAACTCGTATGAAATCGATCGATTGTGTACTTTGCTGTTAAATACGTTATATCTTTCTTTGAGAGAACTTTGTTTTTCCATGATAAATGGCGTAAACTTCATATTTACGTCAAGGTTTCATTTAAGTACCTTTACATTGCGGCGTAACTGGCACTGTCGCGGAAGCAACTGTCAAATGAAGAGGAGGACAGCTTTCCACCGACGACGCTTGGTAGCATGCTTCTGCCAGGCTTATTTCCACTGCGCTGGCGCCGGTGGCCGACTGGCAGACTACGTCTCCGGGCACCAAACCGGTAGTCTGGTTGCGCCTAGATTATAAATAGGAGATTATCTCTTTTATACACAGGCAATAAATTAATAAGTTTGGCGATGATTCCTAGCGTAAATGAGTAATATAAGTGTAAAAGCTATTAAGGCTCGCCACATACAAACTGAATTCTGCAGCCGAATTCAGCCACCTGTCTGTGGTAGGACCATACATTATATATGGAGCAGCTACGGGCGGAATCAGTCCGGGGGGAATTCGGAGGCTGATTTCAGGTGATGAGCTTCAGTTGTAACTGAGTTTTCTAGAGCATAGAGCGTGGTAATGCGTACCTCGGAAAAGTGTCCGTCCTTGAATAGCATACTGACAGGCTGACCGACTCTTGGGTTTGAATTCTCAACAATCTTGAAGGGTTGTTGACAAAAAAGTAATTCGGAAGCATTCTGTACAAGTTAATGCCATTGGCATCGACGTAGTCTTCAAAGCCGATGGTCCCAGAGTTTCGGTCAACCCAATCAATACTGCAAAAAGGGTTGACAATTCTTCTTTGACCTAAACATTTAAGGAGTTTTTGGTTATAGGGTAGAGGCACCAAAATATGAACACACCCCAAAAGTTGAACATTTGATAGAAATATCGTTATAATAAAATCGAAACACATTTTACGTGGTCGGGTATTTTTTTCTTAAAGTGGCATCTCTTTGCCGAGGTAGGAATGTATACCTACTTCCTGGATGTGAGCGGTCGTCGCGTCTAGGCTTCGCACCAAAAACGCAATTTACTTTTATGGAGATCTAAATTTGCGCAATTTATTACGTCTTTAGAACAGCCGACAGGGTTTTACAGAATAATTAATAATCATTTATCACTTTTTAGCTCTATACGCCAGAGCGAACTCTCATGATTAAAAACCGTGTACCGGTTTGAAACGTGAGTGACTTGAATGAAACTCACGGCAGTTTTCAACGAGTATAAAAATGACATTTATTTATTTTTCATTTCTCATACCCTGAAAGTAGGTCATATTTGTCCTCAGATGCGGGGTGAAAGTGAGTCATATCGCCCCTAGGGTTGATAAGTAATAAAAAAAAGAGCAATGGCAGAAACCTATACAGCCATATACCCAACAAATTGTATTGCTGTTTTAAGTGTGTTGAAAATTATAACGAGTTAATTTGTCAAATTATTGTGAGAATTAAGTAAATTAAACATTCTAAATTATTATAATATAATATTAATCGGTATTTTTTCAACATAAAAGCACTTGAAATGGTCCATACACTAACACTATCAACGTCCGTTAAAATTTTCCCGCTGAAATGGTCCATACACAAACGCTTTTATAATGGATTGAATACGATGTCACTTAATACAGAAGATGTTTTAATACAAACTTGAACAAGATAATCATTTGTTACACTATTATTTAGTTTAAATAATATTTAGTAATATTATTTTAGTTCATTTAACGCCAGATATAATAAGACAAGAGGCTGAGGCTGTTTTGGGAAATCTTTTACCGGCAGTTTCAAAGGAGAGATACTTAAAATCGTACAACGATTTTATAAAGTGGCGGTCTGACAAAAAGTTAAACCGTTGTCAGAAAGCGTGTTTCTTGCGTATTTTAGTGAGCTGTCTAAGAAATATCAGCCTTCGACACTATGGAGTATCTATTCGATGCTGAAGACCACAGTTCATACAAAACATGACGTCAATTTGAAAAATTATACGAACTTAACGTCATTCTTAAAAAGGACGTCGGATGGCTACAAATGTAAAAAATCGAAGGTTTTTACTGCACACTAGGTAGAAACCTTCCTAAACCAAGTCCCAGACAACATATTTGGCAGTTAAGGTACGCAAAATATCATTTTTATAGTATCTACCTAGTACCTACCTATTGTGTACATCGGTGACCAATGTATGAATCTCTTTGATAATTTTATATTATTTTTACAGGTGGCACTAATTTTTGGTATAAGCGGTGCATGCAGAGGTGTTAAGCTTGCAAACATTACATTAGAAAACGTACATACATTTGTAGTCCGGGAAGAATTTACGCAAATAGTGCGGAAGTACCAGGGCCTACGCCCTGAAAATATTGGAACCAATCGTTTTTTTTCCTAAAATACCAACGAGGCACAGGTCTTAGACAGGTGATCGGAAAAAATACAATCGCAAGCATGCCGAAACTAATAGCAACATATTTAAACTTGTCAAATGCCGATCTTTACTCAGGGCATTGCTTCCGTAGAACGTCTGCAACACTTTTAGCAGACGCTGGAGATTTGTCTATGATCAAACGGCATGGAGGATGGAAATGTAGAAGACTCCGTGCAGAATAAGACAAAAATATAGAGCAAAATTACAAACGCCATACATTTGCACTGTAATGACAATTCGCCTAAGCCAGGATCTTCGAAAGATTCAGCAATTCATAATCCAGATCTCGGTGGTGAAGAGATGAATATTTCTGTCGATGACCTGCCGGTGTCTTCTACTACCAATGAGATGAGGACATCTCCAACGTTTACGGAGCCTTTACATGATGCTCGCTTCCCAAAAGATATCTAATGTAAATATTCCTGGAAAAAAGCTTTCCCTGACATTCACAACCTGTTCCAACTTCACTATTAATTTTATGTAAAAAAACTAAAATGTAATACAGCAGTTACAGCACTAAGTAGGTATAACCTTGACTAGTGCAACTTTTTTTGAATAAATAATGTTTATGTTTTATTTGATGGTTTTTTGTTTGCTGTCCTTGTATTTGAAGTGAAAAGTAGAGTGAAAAGTAGAGTTAACTCGGGTGAAAGTCACCCATTTTAGCGTCGAAATCTCGTCTGAAATTGGTGGCTTTCAACCCTAGGTTAACAATCTACTAAAAAGATACTATTTGCACCGTAACAGCTAGAGCCATACAGCATAACAGCTAAAGATAGACATACCTAAAACTTACTTGTATGAATGTTCTCAATTAAATTGGATAAAATCTCTGGGGAAATTCTGGCTGACGACAGCGTCACAGGAACGAAGTCTGATCTGTCACGAAGTAAGGGAGCAACGGTTTCACTGCCTGATGACGATGATGCGAAGACTAGACGTAAATCTGAAAGCATATTGTGGGAATAAAAATTGGCACCAATTAAAATAAACCATATCCCAATATCTAAAATAGGCATGATGACAAAAAAAAATCATGCGTTTCGAACCAGTTTTTAGAGACGATCAAATGTTTGTATGGGACCAACTACAATTAGAGGAACACAAAATACGAAAATAAGAGGCAAAGTACAATACGTCACGCCTGCGTTTCCTCGTACTACCGTTGTATAGAATTAATAAGAAAATAAAACCGACTCCAACAAAAAACACTAACAAGTAAAAAATTATTGCCTTACTTCTAATATGAGCCTTTACGCTTCTTATTGAAGAATGTAGACGTATATCCCTATTGTAATTTTTGAAGTCGGTGCCATCCAAAGAAATTGTCTAAAGTTGACACCGACTATTGAGCGATTAGATGCTAGATTATTTTTTACCTTTTAGTTTTTATTTTGGA
Organism: Epiblema foenella; assembly: GCA_963556455.1. Taxonomy (NCBI): domain Eukaryota; kingdom Metazoa; phylum Arthropoda; class Insecta; order Lepidoptera; family Tortricidae; genus Epiblema; species Epiblema foenella. The sequence goes on from OY747102.1 coordinate 17,993,542, forward strand.
GTCGGTTTTTGTTATATTAAATATTGTATTTATTTGACACTTTTTAGTGAATCATTAACAGAGTGAATCTCATAACGATTCCAATAAGCTCAAACACGGCTAAGCTACTCTGTTTTATACGGAGTTCCGTTGCCTACCTTTCAACTTCAATTACCAGATCAGGTTGATGGTATCAGGGCCATTTAAATTGAGGGAAGACATCGTTAGAAGACCGATCTAATCGCAACATTTTCCTTCTGAGTTGAAAGGTTATATCGCAGTCGCTGACCCCGAGCTCCTTTGGGATACGACCGTAAAAACGCTAAGGAGGATGACGATGTAGGGTTGTTTGAAATTAGACCTAATAGTAGATTGTATGACAAGGGTCTAAAATGAGCCATATTACCATGAGATAGTTCGAGGGGTAATATGGCTTTTAGACTAGAGATATAGACTCTACTTTTCACTTCGATTGCGAGAAAATAAATAAACAAAGGTTAACCACTCAAAATTAACAATAAATTCCACGGCGAACATATATAATTAGCAAATAATTTGGCTGCTTTTTTTTTCTAAACTGCTTTGACACACAAAATTGTGAAATAGGGACTACTACAAACTTAATCTTTAGACTCTTTAGAGAAATTAATTCTGTTTCCTGATTGGTCTATTTTAGTAAAGCTGTATTCTGGATGGTTAATACCAAATACCAAATATTTTTTAAAGAGTTATATTAGTGTTCTGTTATTGGTGGACTTAATAGGTGAAGTATTTTGATTGGTCAAATTCAAATGTTTTGTAAATCATAAATATGTATTCATTGTATTGTCCATAGGGGTTAAATGTACTATTTTAGCCCCGCTTGACAAGTCTAATATGACACACTTTTCGAACATGAGGAGTGAAAAATTATTTTATTATAATCGTAACTTCCTTCGCCGCCGCCATGTAAACAAATTGACGCGATGCGTTTCACTACATATGTGTTCTGACACTTAAATTCAAACTAACCCACCCCACACACGCAATCAGTCTCAAACCTCGAAACGTGCAGTTTTTCCATCGCAATAGGGCAACAATCGCTAGAGATCTCATATTAATATTATATTTATTTTCAGTATGACAATAATAAAGTCGACGTCAAAGAGATGTATAGGTACCTACATATTCGCCTTATTGCGAGTTTAACGTCGACTGCACGTTTCGAGGTTTGAGACTGATTGCGCGAGTGGGGAGGTTCGTCTGAAGCGTAGTAGTGTAAGCGTAGTATCGCATCAATTTGTTTACATGGCGACTAAGAAAGTTATGATTATAATAATAATGCCACTGTGACAAGGTAGGGAGTGGCCCAGAAATCAACTTGATTGACTGTACATCTTACGAGTGTTTAGGTACCTGGAGCAAAACGCCTTAGCCATGTAGCGTGTTTCATAGCCTGATTCCAGTCTTCGCCAGTTAGTGGTATGGTATCAGAAAGAAATAGAGCTACTGTAGCATTTCCTCCAGAGTATTGCTGAGTCATATCCGTTGTCGCCTGGTTTGTCATTATTTCTCTTAAAGATTGTAATCCTTGCACTACGTTAAGCATACCTGAAATGCATTGGTACAACGATTACCTACAGAGTTGGTTACTGTACGTCACTGCCTGTTAAATAGAAACAGAAACATTCCAAGCATTTTTATTACAAGGTGTAACATACTAACTGAACTTTAAAAATCAAATCTAACAGTATACACACAATAAACTAGGCTTAACTCCTTCACTTACCTAGCTGTGCGCTGTGTCTTAGTGAAAATTCGCTATAGAACTTTGCTGGTGAAAACGTTTTATCAATCATCACTTGGCCAGTTTCTGGATGAAGAAGAGTAATACTGGAACCATATTTGCTAACTTCGATATTGTCAACAATATAAGATATTAGGTTGCGGTTTGTTTCCGAAGTTATTAGAATCATATTCACTTTTGGTCTTATCATTTGGTTGACATTCAAGGGACAGACCGGGTCGCTGTTCATGTTTAAAGCTGAAAAATACATATACTTTACTGAAAGAAATTCAGAAAAAAAAAATTTTAGGAATCAGAAATTTCTGGAATCAATAAATACTTACGAATGTAAGTGTGAAAGGCATCCACGGTGTTGTTGACGAATTGCTGTATGCCCCTTATGTTGGTTGTGCCTGACAAAGGCGACACGTGGTAAAGCGCTATTGCAGGCCCTAAGCTCTGTTCAGTTAGCGTGACCGTAGAAGCGATATCTGGTATGAGCACTATTCGATTGCAAGCTCGGAATCTGCGTTCGTGCATTATACCATTCTAAAAATATGAGATGAGTTAAAATAAATTCTGGATTTTACTCTATACTCGAAAAAACGGATTAAATCCCGGGTTTTCGTGAAACAAGTATAATAAGTAGATTCGTTTAGTGGAATAACGAATTTTAGGCGGCAACAAGTGTGTCACTGTTTTTACATGATCCCACTGCTGTTTAAAACCGCGTTTTCAACGAAAAACGTACCTATATTCGCTATCCTACGCCGACATTTACACCTAGGTATCACATACGCACTCACTATAGGGCATTCATTTGCTTTTACTAAAATTGGCTTTATCGATTGTATTTTTGTGGCCGTCTGTTATAGGCTTTATAGTCGATGAGTATGCAATCAGAAGCCGAGCGGTAATAAGACTCGCGACTATCAATCTGGAGGCTCGTGTCACTGAATATAAAAAGATGTATTTACGAATTAATTAAGTAACTGGGTTGGCACGACGACCCTAAGTGAGCCTTACCCTCCGACAAGAGCATGCTACTTTGGTCGGTTCTGCGCGATTTCAAGCTTGCACCGGCTTCAAGCTCACGCAGGGCCGCGTCCATGAAATCCCTCCACGATACCTGGGGCGACCCACAGAACGTCGTTCGGTCGGTCGGCCCAAGTATGCTCTCTTCACCTGTCTATGGTATTTACGAATTATCATTTTATATTTAACAGTGGCTTTTCGCTATAGGAAAACAATGTGAGGAACGGTGCAATCCGTCTAGTTTATATGTCTAGTTTTACCTTTAGGTTGAAAGATGAGGTAGTAGCCGCTATCGTAAAACTAATGCCTATGCCGAATATTGGAATTAGATTACGCTAGAAGGATAATGATTCAATCAAGATTACCACAGTATAATACATGTCTATCAGTTGAGACAGTTTCAACTCTGGAAACGTATTTACGTTCGATAGACCAAGTTCGCTAAGGACAAGTCCGTCCAAACCGCCTCGTATTTCCGCGTCAGTAAATTCCAAATCGGTGGTGCGGGTGTGGAAGTAATGCCTATTGGCGTATGAACTGTTCCACCCTCCAGTACCACCCACTGTTATGAAATTCCTCGTCATTCCTTGCCTGATAGCAGTCTCAGCAATATCACCTTTAAAAATACAAACTTCGTTAGTTATTCCAATAGGGCATCAATATGGCTTCATTAATTTTCTTGCATTTTATCTCTATATTTTATATAAGAACAATATGGTCTAACTACCATTCATCGACTTTGTTCTCTCTGGATGTCTTACTTTCCGGAGATCCAATACTTGCCATTTATGTCATAGCAATAGCAATGAAGATTAAAGATTCCAGCAATAATAATGATGCCTCGGAGAACATTATTTTAATTTTATTATATTTTAAGTATTTTATGACTTACCAGCAAGTGTGGCTGCATATCTATTGTTAACAACAATTGCACTGTCTGTGAACCCTGATTTCAAGTTTACCAGATCGGACACCGCCACTTTTTGTTTCTCCAGTCCTGCTGAAATGCCAGCTATTACCGAGCCCATGGTTACATCACCCCAAGAGGTCGACACTACTCCAGTTTCTATAGGGCAGCTTGTTGTCCCCAAAATTTGACGACCAAAATGGTCCTTGATACCGCTGAAAATCGATAACAAAGATTGAATAAAAATATTTGTTACTGGCCCATAAAAATACTGTTTTCGCAAATGTTGAGCTCTCAACGTATTGTCCCTATTTTGGCTGTTACTACCACAATCATACTCGCAATAAATCTTTTTTTGAAAGACAAAAATGTTTGGTATTCTAAGGGGGTAGGTATATTTCCAGAATTTTATGCTATTAAATGCAACTATTAGGGATGATCAATTGACTGTTCTTTGGTCCGATAAAATTACTTACTCACTTCACATCAATGATTTCGATATCGTCACCTTCCCGGTATGCCGCCAGGCGCGCGCTGCGGTTGCCCGGAAGCGATATGCTGTTGCACGTCCATTCTTCGTCACCTCTAGCGTTTAGTAATATGCTGGATGAAACCATAAAATGAAGTGCACACTGAAAATACAGATTAAGTTCGTGTTTATTTTGTGTTGATTTGAGTATCGGATTTCAATATTGGTACTTATACGAAAAATCTAGGACACAAGAGACTATTTTGGTCTTTGAAGTTGTATGTCGGGTTAGCGGTCGAGAGGAAATCTAAGGTATGATTCCGTTAAATGGAAATGTTACCTTTTCTTCAGGCGTTAGAATTTCTGCAGCCAAATTAAATTGATTCACAGGCAAAAGTTTATTTAGTAACAGCATGTTTTTATAAATCGGGAACCCAGTGGCACTGTACGGCACTATGAACTGCTGTACTATTGCTGTTGGGTCGTACACTATCCCATCTTGTCGAAACCTGAAAAATGGTCCAACGAAATTTTTAACTCAATATTACAATTACGGTAAAGGATAACACGTACGATTTTATCCCATTGTCATTCCGTCTACACGAAAATAGCACGTGTTTTTTTAGCTTTGCTTGACTGTAACATAACAAGGATACTCAAGTAACGTGCCCGACATTTCCAAGCTTGAAGTATTCACTTAAAAGTTAGGATTTTTGCCGATAAAGGTAGATACTACTACTCGTGGTAGAACAAGGGTTAGATTTTTCTACTCATTAACGATGCATATCCTTCAAGGCTCCATAAACTAATAACAACAATATATATTTCAATAAATACTAACATGTGCACTATTCCGGTGGATATTTGTCGCATATCTCCAACAGTATTAGGATGATCTTCAATTTTTCTAATTATGTCCAGCATTACTTGTAATGTCATTGGTGGTAAGTTATTTCTATCTAATAAAATAGGTTCACTATAACATTCCCTCAAAAAGGGAGACAATGTCTTGCCCGAAATCTGGGCGAGTGATTTCACCACACAACCAAATAACAGTATCGTTGTTAACACTGATTTATTCATTTTAACGATTAATTTTGTTCACTGTAATCCTAAAACATTGAAACTAGTTTAATAAGTAGTTGTTTAGTATCATAGTCTGCTATTGTGTATGTGTGTCTGAGGGACACTGTTATCACTTGCGGTTTCGAGTGAAACAATCTTATCTAGTCGAGTTTGATAAAGCAGATAGTCGCTAACTCCGTATTAGGCCCACCTTGGAAAAATGTTATTTGGATCGTACTGTAACCTGTTACATTATAGTACATACGTGCCTATATCGAGGAATGATCTTAAATCATGTCTTTGTAGATTATCATGGGAGTCGATATTGGTAGGTTTACCTTATTCTGAATTATATGGGTTTAACAATATATTAAAAAAGAACACAATAATTTTACCAAAAATGTTTTATTGTATATAAAAATATCTTTAAACGCAATATAATAAGCCATCTACCTACATACGCCATAGTGGTCATAATATTATTTATTAACACGGTTTTAAATAGATACTACCTACCCTGTTGAAATAAATGATCTTTACTTATTTTACTATAAGAAACACTTACTAATACACGTAATCTATTTTTTACTTTAGTCTGTAACTGCCTTAAGGCAATTAGAAACTAAAGTAAAATCGTACTTAGTGACACAATGTACAATTCTTCTTCTTTACAGTTTTTAGGTGGGAGTAAATAGTCAAGCTACTAGTACGTAAATTGCAATTATTTCCTTTTCGGAATAAATATATCGGAATCTCGGTAACCAGCAGAACTTATCCATATAAATATTATAAACTGGTTTCTTAATCTAGTAAATACACGGTAATGTCGGTTTTTAAAATGTGCAAGCTAAATCTATGAAGACTATGAAGACTTGAACAAATTAATTAAGAGTGCAGAAATGACCACCGCAAGACTAGCGGCAACGCTGGTAGAACCACTGAAGCACCCAAAGTTTTCAATCTGCACGGAATATCTCACATTGTACGGGAATCTGCAGGCTGCGTCTGTGAAGAAGCAAACATTATTTTAAGCACTTTATAAAATTGTAAGTTCTTTAGATTTAAAAAAGATGTACTGCTGATTTAGTAGTTCTCTCAGTCGACATAATAATAACAATAAAATATTGTATTCACTTAGGTATGAATGTATTCATTTAGTTCAAGATTTACTATTTACGAAAATAAAGATAATTGTTAGTCCAAAAAAATAATAATTTGAGTGTATTAATAAATAATATTGCGACAGGTACCTGTGCAAGTGGCAGTGAAGGTGGAGACACCAGTCGTGGTGGACTGTACGGAGAAGTAGAAGAGCGGGCAGGAGTTGATGGTTGAGTACCCGTCACAAAGGTTCCGCAGGCTGATTTCCACGTTGCCGGCACTCGCGATCGTTTGGCATGTGATTGCGTTCTCATCGAGGCCTAATAATGTGGCGTTTTGTCTGAAAATTATACGCAAATTAAAAAATGGTGCTGCTGAATACGAATATTGTTTCTTTCAGATCTGTAATCTCGCATAGGATCTCGGATAGGATTTTATAAAACGTCTCATTAGTGTAAGTAAATAACTACGTATTATGGGATCGCAAAACTTTAATATGATTAATGTTGCTCATGGGAAAGCTAACACTTTTAGGGTCAATAAAAGACTACACTTAAAAGGTGAATATATCGCATGAAATGATATGAACATGATACAATATGCGTATTGTAAAAGAAAATCATATTTAAATTCAAAAATTAGGTACATTAAAATAATAGTAATGAAAACACGTTAAAATCAGTTCATCGTCAGTAGAATACAGCAGTATGTGTTTTAAGTTTTCTTAAAGAAAATGAGAGTATCTTACCTAGGTTGAGTAACAGTTCGCGAGTGGCAAACAACAAGGCTGCCCACACCGGCCCCTGTTCGCGAAATACGGATCCTACGATCGTCGTTATTACTATAGAAGTAGTTAGGATGAATAGAGTAGAAGTTGATGTAACCAGGCTCCACGAAATCGTCGAAATTCCTGTTCCCGGAGTTCACGCCGCCGGGGAATCTAGCTCCGCAAAGGGGATTGACCACTCTTCTTGCAACTACAACATAAGTAACGCAATTTGTTAAAAACTTTTTCTACTCCGGTACCCACTTTTTTTGAACCCTCTTATACAATTATTGCATAAAATACTATAATAGTAAAAATAAAAGCACGCATATCTTATATCTACTAGTAGAGTAAGTATTTTGAAGAGAATTTACTACTTGAAATACATTCTAATTTTACTACATTACCTTGTTGAATACGATTTAATGTAGGGCCAAAAGCTTCAATGTGGTTGACGGTGGTAGTGAGGGAAATTGTGTGAATGTCTTCGTGCATATCGCGTACCAGGTTCCACAGGTTATCAAATTGATTCGTTGAAGTTGCGAAGAGAATCCTTAGGTCTGTGAATTAAATTGAGGTGAGGCAGTTAATTACAAGATGTAAAATGGAACATAGAATAATAACCTAGGATAGAGAGCTGTGGAGAAAGTAAACATAGAAAGCCAATCCCAGGTAATTAGAAAAGGCTTAGTTCCCACAACAATAGTGTTTTCCCTTATGACTATGTATTTTTGGTTTTTCTATGTACATACCAGGTACAGTTTCATTCAAGATGTGGGCCTGCTGCCACACCTGGTCGTTGTTCTGTAAGCTCCCGGCGTTCAGCAGGAACAGAAGCACCGATGAGTTGCCGCCGACGTAATTACGCAGGGATTCATTTTCCAATTTGTCTTGCATGTAGGTACGAATATTCGTGAAAGTATTCTGCAAACTTACTCCAGTAAACACTGTGGATTGCAAAATCACATTAGTTCTTGGTTATCATTTAGACTTACAGGTTATGGGTCTCGCTGATTCTCACTTCATCCCCTGTATTTGTACACACGTTTGGTTTCAACTTTGTAACTTTTGTTTGTACTGTTGAATAAATTGAATTTCGTTTCATTTCATAGTGACTCATGCGTTACAAAAATGAACCATAAAAATTGTAGGTATTTTAGATTACTTACTGGATTGATGTTTAGCAAGAGTGTACTCAGAATGGAAGTCTGCCAAAGACCACGTGGTGTTAATTACAACGTGTCCATCAAAGGCACTTAGTAATGTCACACTCGAGCCAAATTTGCCGACTTCTATGGAGTCCAAAAGGTAAGAAACCGCCGGGTAGATAACTTCGTATTGCCATGCTGCGTCGATCACCAGATACAAATTCGTCTTTAGGCGGTAATCTTGGCCTAGGGTATCGGTGCTGGCACAATTCAGGTCATTCAAGGTGGAAGCTGTAAAACGTATAAGTAATAAGATTGCAATTTTCGTCGGATCGCATTTGATATTGTATATTGTAATAAAATATAAGTCATGTTACTTATTTAAACAATATGAAATATGGATGGCTATAAATAATTGTAATTAAGTATACGTTTTACTATAGGTACATAGACTTACAAGCATAACTTTGGAAGTTGGTTACGGCACTGGTGACCAAATCGTCTAACCCTCCGGTTATGGTACCTCTCAGAGGCATTTGTGTATCTAAAGCCGCTGCGAAAGTGTATGTTTCCGGTATTAAGTTATTTACCGAGATATATTGTTGCATTAATGATCGACGATTACACGCTCTTAAGTCATAGTTGAACACTCCATTCTGTAAGCAAATAAGTTCACATAAGTCACTTGAGTCCAAAATCTATAAATGTAATTTATATTCTAAGTTCTTCCCATTGGGTTGAGTAGTACTCAATTCTCTTATGTTCTTACCTTTGAGTAGTACATATCGATTAATTGCGATAGTTTTAAGGAATTGAAGGTTCCAAGGGGTTGGTTCAAATTAGAGCCCAAAACAAAACCATCTATATCGCCTCGGATCTCAGGATCCGTCATTTCGATGTTTTGTCGAGAGCGTAGCATATAGTATTTCGGCGCTTGTGTGCTGTTCCAGTAACCAGCAGCACCAATCGATATTGAAGGATTTCCTCTTTCGGTTCCTTGGATCAGAACCGACTCGGCTAAGTCGCCTGTTGACATAAAAATAATTGTTATAGATTTAAAAAATCGATAAAGGCAGTGCGCATTCAGTTGTTTAATTACCTGATAGTGTTGATACATATATTGACGAAACAGTTTGTTGGGAATTCTGGTAGTTTAGGACTGAACCCTTCACTAATTCGAAAATCGAAACACTTTGGGCTTCAGAACCGGCGGCAATTCCTGCTATCAAGTTTCCAGCAGAAACTTCTCCCCATGAAGTCTTCACCACACCACCCAATATTGGGCACAGACTTTCCCCGAGTAATTGACGCTCGGATTTGCTGCCACCAAAGTTGTTATATTCAACATCGTTCTTAGGATTGTATTGTTTCATTTGACCAATTTTGTTCTTAGTATTCCTAAAAAAACATATTAATAGTTTGTAGGTAGATACAACATTTATGAAATCATTTTATAAGTTTTAGTTTCCTGACATACAGTAACGCTGCGTCGATGATTTCCACATCCTTGTTGATATCGTCGTAAGAGACCTGTCGTGCTGTTCTGAGTGCACGATACTGAGAGAACTCGTTACAATTTCCGGTTCCATGAACTCTAGCGTCTACAGTAGTAGACAGCAAGCTATGAATTGAGCACTGAAAATATTTTAATTTATTAACACGCGATAAATCACAGTAACAAAAAATAAAAATTAAAAAATCTGTGTGGACTTTACATACCTTTAACGGTGCTGAAAGAGCAGTATTTTCAAACACTTGCAGATTATTAGGAATTAACCTCGTCAAAACTAACTTGTGCCGATGAAACGAATGGAAAGTAGCTGCCCAAGGTAAAATATTAGCGGAAGCTTGGTTAGACTCCGGTTGGTGGTACTCTATACCGTCTTGCCTGTACCTGTAAATTAAATTCGAAATCAGGTTGAACGTTAAAGTGGATTTCGTAAAACCATAGTAATGCTCATCCAGGCGGCCTTAGATAGAGCGAGAAGGTTGATTACCTTGAGTTGATCTCTCATCTCGCTTTGTCTTAAAGCTTTGTACTGTTCAGTCCGCCACGTCTAGTTGTGGCTATAAAATGATACTCACGTATGCAACAAGGAGGCGGCAATCTGTCTAAGATCCATATTGACATTAGGGTGATCTTCTAATTTCTGTATGATATCAATGAGCACGTTGATCGTGGCAGGGGGAAGGTTGTTCCGGTTCAAAGAAGCATTGGTGTAGCACTCCCTGAGTTCTGGGGCCACACTGGTTTGCGCCGTGAGTTGCCCGTAGGCACTGACGAATAGACTGGCCAGTACTATCCACCACATCTCGATTCCTGGGAATTGTAAATGTTATTTTACGTTTACATTGGTCATAAAAGATCCGGCTGAAAATTAAAACGGGAGTTACATTTAGCGTTCGTTTAAAACTTATAACCAGATTCTCAAGTCTGAAACTTAAATATTACCAAAATAGTTGAAATAATAATACTCATGTAAAAGACAAGTGTGGTCAAGGTTCGATTAATATGAAATGCAGACTTCGAAAGTACTACAGACTTTGAATGTAACTATGGACTAAATGTCAATTCGACCAAGAATATAGGCAATTCCAAGAAAACGCCATATAATTTTGACGTAATTCGTGTTTGCCCTAATCCGGCCTCAGTATATATTATATCCTTTTATAATATCGGGCAATGATTCCGCGCGCGTTTAGAACAACGATTGTCTTTTGATACGAATACTAGGAAATGTAAGTATTTGTGTATACAATAACTAGTCATGAGGTTTTTGATAAAGGAAATCGATGACGAACTCCATTCGGCATCTGCGATTATAGTGTTATCAGCTCGGGTAACGGGGAGCGGTCGCGGATGTATCTACTTGAATTGTTTTACATTCATAGGGAAGCCTTTAGTTGATTCCGTGTTATATTGTTAGGGTGGCAGTAGAGGTCCCATTCGGAGACCAAGATAGAAGGCTAGGTGCAAAAAATAAAACCGTGCTATATTGTAGGTAGTCTGTGCTCACATATGAACACCAGCAATATCGATTCAATTCAATTCATTTTATTGATAAACAGTATAATATTGTGTCTGAAATAAATTAGTACTATTTCTGTGCAGCCTAAAGTCTTCTTCGCCCAAAATTCTCGGATAGGGCAATTATGACTTCGTTGTAAACAACCTATTGAGCAGTGTTAACCTTAGTTTCTTGTGTAAGATTTTGATTTGTAACAATACAATACCCCATTATCCCCTCGGGGATAAAAAAGTATACTGTGCTCTTCTCTAAGTAAGACTTAAATTTTCTACATGCCAAATTTCATCACATAATTACAGACTCGCATTCGATGCTATAATATTAGTATGAACTGTTAATATATTATTAAACTATGATTCAGTTACCTCGACTTAAGTAAAGGTTAACACATAGCCCATATAAGTCATAAAAAACCGGCCAAGTGCGTGTCAGACCACGCACAATGAAGGGTTCCGTACCAACACCTACTAGTCCACATTTAAAATCACTATCCAATACAATGAAATTAAAAAAGTCGTATCTTCATAGGGAACTCACGGCACTTACGACCTTTTGTTTGGGCAAGACAGTTTTTAAGCGACAACTCAAAAACTGTAAAACCTATATTGTTCAAACCAAAAATCGTTGAAAGTATTTACTAATGCACACCACCTCAATTTTTTTCAGAATTTTAAACTTTATAGTTTGGAAATTAGAGGGCAGGGGAACACTTTCTATGACTTTGATAGCTAATATCTCACCAACAGTTGACTTAAATGGACAAGTTTTTTAGATACCTCCATATCATTTTTAAAGGCCTATCCATGTGCGTTGAAATATTTTTTTCTTCCACCGGTTACATGTATGGAGTGCCCCCCCTAATTTAATATATTTTTGTAATTTCACATCACTTTTATGTAGCGGTTCATAGAATACACCTTCGTACCAAATTTCATAATTGTAGTGCTTATAGTCTCCGAGTAAATCGGCTGTGACCTACGGACGGATGGACGGACCGACATGATGAATCTATAAGGGTTCCGTTTTTGTCATTTTGGCTACGGAACCCTAAAAAAGGGCATATCAGGATTTCGAATAGATTACAACCCATTGCCCAAGTTATGATATTTGCTTGCCCCAGTTTTGATAACAATGTCTAGGCTTTAGAAACATAGTAACCCAGTTGTGTTTTTTAATGTTTCCTTTCATTTAAGTTCAATTTCATAACAATCTGGCTGTTATTGGTTCGTCTATCGCCAGTTAAAATAATAAGCTCATGAGTCATAATGTTCCACCTTAAAGGACGACTCTGGCAAATTGGATATCACCCACCTAGTTTACAGTATATGCGTGCAGAATATATTATTTAATTGTGGCATTTATAAATGAATAGTTTTATTTCGCTTTAAGAGCGCTTCGTGGCAGCGTATTAATAAATTGAGTCAGATAACCTCCTGTATATACATATAGCAGTAATCCAAAGTAGATACCTAAGTTGGACGTATCACTTCACGCTAAATCTGTATAATGTTCACGCACTGTTAACACCTCCAGGACACACACACAATTCAGTAACTATAATATAAACAATGCAATTAGACATATGTAACGTATGACAATGCGAAGAGCAGAGACAGAATGAGTTATCACTTATCAGCACAAGGTGCGACCAGCACCGTACGCGGGTACCTAGGTCGACTGTAAAAATAAAGGGTATCAAGTGTTGAGATAAGATAATAGAAATCAGGTCTAGATAAATTTTGTTACACGTTCTAGCGGGAGTATGAATTTCAGGTTAATTCGTCAGGGAAACAATTTTATACGTATTTTTTATAAATCGGATTGTCCTCGGTGAAATGTAGTCACTCAAATAATAAGTAATAATGAACTATCCGTACCTTATTCCATATAACATTAGAATTTAATCTGACAAATTCGCCTACGTTTCTTCGTTTGTCTAGATCTAGATTTCGATCATTATTTACTATCCATATATTATAACACTAATACCTTTTTAGGGTTCCGTAGTAATTAGGATGAATAACTGTTTTCCTTCGCATAAAGATTTAACGCACGATTCTTCTAATCTTATATGGCATATAAGCGTAAGGCGACGTTTTATATTCAATGGCATGTCAAAAAAATACTGACTTCCGAGGCTAAAATATTAATTGCCCATCAAAACGTGGTTTAGACGTGCAGTTAAGTAGTATTTATTTAGCTGTGCAATAAGCAATTTTAGGTTGTTAGGTTTTTAATGTGCCTTTAAATACTAGCCTTAGTTTACGCTTTACGCATTTGAAAAATGTACGTATACCTAATAAGCGCATTCAGACATTTTTGACCCTAGTTTTGTACATTTTAAGGTTCCTTACCTCAAAACGAAAAAAACGGAACCCCTATAGGAACAGTTTATTGTCCGTCTGTCTGTTAAGACCGTTTAGTCGAAATTAAAGCCTAATGTAGATTACAATGTGAAAAAAAAGATACGGTCGTTTAGGCCGCAAAAAACTTATATTTGACTCTCAAGGGAATGAAAATTTATAGGGTACTTTCCGTTGACCTATAACTATGAAATTTGGCAAGTAACATAATCGCACAGGGAAAAATCAGGAAACTATTTTGTAATAATATTGAAAAAAAAATACCTACAAATTTGTACAGAACCCTCGGTGAACGAAACCGACTCGCACTTGTCCGATTTTCTAAAAGTAAGTTGAGTACTTGTTTAAATAACAACAAAAAATATCGACGAGGATGGGATTCGAACCCACGCGTGCAGAGCACATTGGATTAGCAGTCCAACGCCTTAACCACTCGGCCACCTCGTCATATGATTTGGTGGCCAAATTTTGAGACCAGTACCATTCTTATTTTTCTGGAAGTTATAATTAATGAAACTATCAACTTTATCGATATCCAATATGATTGACGCATGAAATTAAGTAAATGAAGCGTTATTTTACCGCAGATTCAACAAACAAATTAGTATTGTGACGTTAGTGACATCTAACTTTTTACCATGACACTCACACTACTGTAGAAAACACACCTACATAAAGAAGATTCTTAATACTTAATTAATTTATGTAAAAAAGATGGTGTAAAGAATAAAAATTTACATGATGTGAGATGTGCCAGTCGTTGTCTTAGTTATGAGAACCCCCCGTTTAATTAAATAACGCTTTAAGTCCAAACGTAACGCCATCTAGGTGTTTTATTTTGCGGCGTGACCGTATTCGAGTGTCGAGTTACGCCATGCGCTCGCCATGTCCATCTATAGATGGCGCTGTAATAAATAGTAATAGTTAATGCTATGCTCACGTGCGTGTGCTGTTTACGAGTTCGTATCTTCATACGTTTAGGTACCTTCGTCAGGTATTTGTATATCGTGAAAAATTTATATAAATGTTTAAAGTAAATATGTATGTCATCACCCTCTTGCATCCTGAAGAACGCAGCCCGGGATCCGCTACCTAATCTCAAGATTTGGCGTAAGCACTAGTTTTTACGAAAGACTGCAGCCGGGATTAACATTCCTTCCAAAGCACGGGACCGCTCAGTTAATAATCAAAAGTGGCCTAGAACTGACCTAGCATACCGCGCACGCCGCTGTATAAGTGTACGTTCAAGGCTACAAATAACTACATTAATGTAATTATATGTATGGCGTATGTATATAAAAGTTTAATGCTACAAAAGTCCATATTCAGGGTCCCGATATCCCGAGCCACGAGATCGTAACGTCAGCTGCTAACTTATACAGATTTTCCGGAGTGCCCGAGAATGAGTGCATCAAGTGCATGTAATAACCTAATAACGTAATAAGTTAATAACGTTATGATACGAAAATGGCGGCCACACATATGTATGGTACCTATATATGTATGTAGTGAATGTAGCTACCTACTGATTTAAGCTCTTGTTAATCGAAATCATATCTTATATTTATTTGACTTGCACAACAGTCGGTTTTCGTACAAATCCGAAACCCGTGCCTAATCTGATTTAATGATGGTTTGTTATATGTAAGTCTTAGGTATTTCGTTTTCTAAACTTTACCGAATACTGTAGATGACCAAAGATATGTTTGTTGCGCCGCTTATAGAAAAACATGTTAACGTTCTACGGGCGTCAGGCGTCAGCTACCACTCAAAGGAAAAACGCAATAACTGTCTTTAAAGTTGTACAGTCACGTTTATAAATATGTATACTTTTTGGAACTTATGTCCGTGTAATAAAGCTTATAATTGTTTACATATCATACAGTTACCGTAGCATTGTTATTGCTTTTTACAGTGCAGCGTGGAGTCCCCAACCAAGGGACGCGTCGCTAGGTAACGAGGTTCGTCGATCCGTCTCGGCTTCGGCTCCATTCATAAATGGCTCCAAATTACAACGCAAACAATTCAATGCCCTGTGACATTGTTCTTAGAACACTGTTACCCTAATTTGTAACGACGGTCGTAACTCTTAAGGGACCGTTTCAAAGGTTACAATAGTCTTGCCATTTTACAAGTTATATAATAGATGTTTCGATTTACCAAATCTATTGCGGTAACAGTCGGTTACACTTACATGATTGCGTTCATCTACGCCATAAAACCAGATAAAACATTCGTTCCTGCCCATCTATGCATATATAGGTTATATATATGGTAACGTTTTCGGACTCGGGGCGTAAAATATGATCATAATAATTATGACTTATCGTAGTAGCTGGGCTGTCGTATACTCGACATTTAAGAAAAAATGCTTTATGTCCGTCTGTCCAATTGTCCATGTATGTTTAGGTACCGGCTCTGGTACATTACAGGGTAAGCTAAGCCATCATGCTAGCTGATCATGAAAAAACTTTAATAGAACATTGTTTTATAATTGAGAAGAACATTGTGTTAATCTAACTGGCACAAGAACTCCTTAACAACCGGCGTAATAATTAATATACTTACTTACTCAGCAAAATTATTTTAAGCAAGTTGAAACTTTCATCTGGAAATTTAATCAAAACGTGACAGGTGGCGTTACAAGGAGGTGCTCAGCTTACTGAGACAACGCTTATAAATATATAGCTCTTGCAATTCACGAAGGCAACTGAATTTGACGAAATTAGACTTTAACTTCATACTAATAGGGACCACTCCACTCGCCTTCGTGTGAATTGCAAGAGCTATAACAATCGCAAGGACTGTCTCTGTACGGTCATTTAGAGACACTCCATTTTCTTTCATATATTTCTTTTAAACCTGGTATTTCGTCAACTTATTGCCTGGGCTTGCCTTTACTGATTGCACAACCGCATCATAAGGCTAATTCTTATTTTACATGTATATATATTATACCAACAGTATTCGCCTTTTCTGATTGGGTTTAGGTAGGTATAGGTTTTTACTCTAATGCCCTTATATTTCGTACATAAATATTCATATAGTCGTTTTAGCTGTAATGCCGTTTAATTTCGTTTTTTTTTTAATATTAAAACTAGTGTTTATGTAACAGGTAAACTGCAACTTAGTTAACAGAGTCCTGTTAAGTTTAAAAAGAAAGGGGGTAAAGTTTAAGATAGATTACCTATACATATATCAATAATTAATTTAGAATAGGTTAAGTTTCGTTTTTAATTATTTGTTGTATTTATATTTGATTTATTTGTGATTAAATTCTTTATACATATATAATATATATATATACTTATGAATACTGACAGAGTATTTACTAAGTATTCTTATTTCATATTTCGCTTTCTCTCAAACTGGCATCTCTATCTAACTTGTCAAGATAAAATTACTAGTTATTAATTACTTACAAGATTATTAAGTTTAAGAATAATCTGCACTCGCAGCCAGACACGTTCAGCGTTCGTCGTTACAATAAGTTCGTTGATCGATCACAATTTATGGGATTGATCTGATATGACTGATTTAGGTGTGGATTTAGGTAACTATTATGTTAATTAATACATTACTCCTATGAACTAAGACGACGTTTGAAAACGTGGCATTATGTGATTAGTATTAGGCTTGTTCAGTATCACAGCGCAAGACGAGATAAATAAAAATAAATAAATATTTGAGGACAATCTTACACAAATCAATACAGTCCCAAACTAAGCAAAGCTTGCACTATGGATATTAGACGACAATATACATAAATATACAGATAGGTAAATATAATATATAAATACATAGAAAACATCCTTCATTTGGGGGAGGCCTATGTCCAGCAGTGGACGTCTTTCGGCTGATATGATGATGATGATGATGATAGAAAACATCCAGGACGCAGGACGCATTCGTGCTCATCGCGCTCATCACACAAATAAATGCCCTGACCGGGATTCGAACCTAAGATCGGGATCAGCTTCGTAGGCAGGGTCACTAGCAACTAGGCTATGCCATGATACAATAATACTATTGTATCATGGCACAGCCTAGTTGCTATTATTAGTTGTTGTATACGTATATACGTATACTGCGCCAGTATGCCAATCCGGTACATCGGCTAGTAGTGTGGGTGACGATACGTCATCAGCCAGCATCAGCCTTATCAATCGTATGCGGACGTAAGTGTGTGTGTCGTCGACAGTGCTGACGTATGGTCGTGTCACGATCCGGATGATCAGACCTTGTTTTCTTAGACCATGGGCTAAGCCAAAGCGGTCTTCGAATATACCATCTCATATAGTATGAGAGCAAATTAGAAAGAGGGGGTATATTTATTAATCTACCCTCCTCTTTTTAAGCAAATTAGAAAGAGGGGGGTAGATTTATTATTTTTCCCCCTCTTTCTAATTTGCAAACTTCATGACGGCAAATCGTGCTAGCCCACCTGATCAGATGTTTCCTCGCAAAATTTTCCTTCGCTGAAAACCTTAACACTTTCGCTGCCAAGCTTTTCATAGCACTATGAAATTTCCTCTACATATGGGGAAACGCATCGGCTACGCATCTACGAGCAGAAAAATACCCAGGGGAGTTCTTGGGACTGAAAGTGTTAATTAGTACATGTTTTTTATTTAAATTATTTTCTATATATAAATAAGAGTATTGGCACCAGCAAGCAAAGTACCTACTCAATTATTAAATATTATACGTGAACAATGAAAACTCTTTCATCGTATCAAAGCTGTGGTTTTTCTCATCGTTGTTTTCTAATAGGATTAATTAAGTTATAGGAGCTAGGTGGCCGGCTCAGCAGTTCAATGGAGTCTAGACTGGCTTCTCATTTAGATCGGTTCGGTTCAGAGCATTACATTGATTTGTGCGAACGTCTCGAGCACTCTGCACAGCCATGATGACATCATGATCGAAGAGGCGTAACTGCCTGGCAGCTACAGCTATAGCACGACCTTTTCGTTTAGCGCGGCTGTACCAATAGGGGGAACATATCACTATTTACGTATAACTAGTATATGACTGTGGTTATATAAGATCGCATGTATACGTGTTATCCTATATCTCTAGTACATGAGGCTCTCTCTTATTGACAGTTATTGTTATTGACAATTGTAATACTTATATAGTAGTTATTCATAATACGTAACTATTTTAAACCAAATAAACCAATAAATAGTTAGATTGTCTTTTAAACATAGCGAGTTTTGTATCTCCTTCGCGATTTTTTTTATCATTTCGTCTCTCCGCTCCGACTCTTGTAAGATAAACGTCCCAATGCTCGACACCTTAATGCCCAACAGATGATACCTATTGATCACCTCTATCCTTGTGACATAATAAATATAGTCAATTCACATTTAGTCTCATTTTATAAACACTTTTCTCTGGGCAATTACACGACTTACCATTACGTACGAGTAGGGTACATAACTATATAATTAAAATGTATTGTCAAAATAGTGCTACTAATAGGCGATTTTAGCTAACATTAACCAAGTCATGTTCCAATTGAATGGTCTCCAAGTTGCATTTTAATCGTCTCAATATCATATAGCTTCTTCCCTTACAACCTGTGGTACCGGATTATTATACTTTCGGGATATCGGATACACATTCCAGATATTACATAAGACGCGGTTAATTTACACTTTCTACGTTTACCTGTCGATTGTGGAATCGTGGCGCAATTCACATTAACATTATATTTATCGGTATGTTATTCCAGTATTGATACGTAATCGTATTCATGTCGTGATGTGTAGGTTACCTACACCTACAGTAGGTACCTAATAGTAACAATTCCAGGGGAAATGTATATGCTATACAGGCATCAAAGTATTTATGTGTATAGATAAGGGTTGATTATGGTTGGTTATGTCGTTTGTACGTATACACGTGTAGCGATAATATGTAGCGATAATAATATATACGAGTAGTATACAGAAAAATATTAAACACAAATTCTAATAATTATTATAATGGGTGACTAACAAAATAAGTATGTTGTTTGGATTCAGGTTATCACTTATCGTTAAAAAAAGGTCGATATCTAAGCAATAGTAAGGTAAATGTCCCCTTGCTCGACAGTGATCCAATACATTTCACTTTCAACCGTATGTCACACGGACAGAGATCACATATCAAACGTTTATTGCATATCACATTTATACATCAGCAGGTGGAATTACAATATAAGTGTAGACACATATGATGCCCTGCAAGGGCGCAACAATTTGAGGGGGGCTACTATTTTAACATAATGTTTACACATGAATTTTGTCGAGGTGATCAATAGATGTCATCTATTGGGCTTACCTTAACTTGTTCCCTTATGACAAATATGTACGATCTAAGATGTTACCAAAGCAAGAAGGATTAGATTGTTACTGAGCCAATTGGAAAAACTAAGTGATTAATTTATTTGATCCCTTCACACGAGGAAGAAGCGAAAACAAAGCTTTATCTAGGGCCTGTCGCCACTTAGATATGAGACTACGGCTAGTTTTTATAAAAAACTAATACAAAATATGCACGACAAAGAAAGGATTATCAGTGTTAAAAAGAAGTCGTACAAATGAATGCCTGGATTTGCAGGCAAAGACAGTATCGGCCGGTCTTCAGTTCAAGCTAGTCGGTGATTTCCCAGGATTTACACTCTCCTATTTCAATCGATTATCTTCGTTGTTAGATTACTTATTCATTAATTTACTTTGTAGGCAGGTACGAAACAACTACCTAAGTGAAATGTAATTTTTTAAACCTACACTTTTTATTTATTTCATGTCTACTTCTATAAATAAATAAAAAACAAATAATATCCCCGCTGTCGATGTAGTTCACTTTCTTACGTTGTTATTGCTACTCCGTTAGTGTTTCCTACCTTTCCAACTTGAAATTCAGATAGAGAAAGATCATCATCATCATCATCATTTCAGCCGAAAGACGTCCACTGCTGAACATAGGTCTCCCCCAAGGCTCGCCATTTAGACCGGTCCTGTGCCGTTTCCACCGGAAAAGATAGAGAGGGATAGAGAAAGATACTAATATTTATTTGTAAAGCTTACATTTCTATTTTTATCACGAAAAAATGTATTTCATTTTACAGTGAGTTGATCAAACGCAAGTAGATATACCTAACCCGCAGCGCGGCGGCGGCGGCGGCGGAGTCTGCTCGGCAGATTATCCTCTTTCACGAGATGAATTTTCCTCCTCACCTCTTTAACGGAGATTTTCTGAAATACATTTTTCATGCCACTTTATATTCCGATTCAAACTTTCCTGCTGCCGTGACTTATTAAAAAACAGTCCTCGCTAAATTAATTAAAGCATAAACAAACCGCAGTTCCTGCATTTTATTTATACGTCACATTCGTTTACCAGCTGTACTTTGAAACAGAACAAAAGGTAATTTATTAATGCAATCCAGGCGGAATATTACAGGAGCTTGGCATCTGGCCGCTGACATTTTGCAAATGGTGGTATCAAAATATCGTTGAAACGCTTTGTGCGATGTCCTCGTGCCTCACAATGCGAATACCCCGCTGAACGTTTCAAGCACAATATTGTAGCCATTGTAGAACGGTAATAGGGACCTGTAAAAGCTACAATGTTTTAATCTACAAAGAATCACGGAGAGCACGGTTTCAATCTCCAATATCATTATCTATATGCATTTGTTCTAAGGTAAAAGCATCGGACGCTGTCTCAACAAGTTACTAGATACTAGTATATACCTAAATGACATCTCAGGGAGGATTAAAGTAAGGACGTACATACTTAAAAAAGTAACGGGAGTAGCGTACATACTTAAAAGATATTTCAAATAGACAGGTTAACTCCGCAGAAACTTGTTCTCGAATTTGGGTGTTAAATACTTATTTACGGGCTCGAAACACGTAGTTAGCAACAGTTCAATGTGTCTGCGGGCTGTATTGTCAGTTCATGGAGCGATGAACTACTTAATTACAAACATAACGCATTCAGTAGAATTAAGAGATTTTCTGTAGGTACATTTTCAATGTTCCATTTTTGCGGTTATAGCTCCGGTATTAAGAATGTAAACCTTAAAGATAGGTATTCATTTTAGGTATACCTATGCTTTTCCTTTCTTTAAGAAGTATATCATACTCAGTACGTAGTGAACTTTTATGTCGTTTAAGTTACCTACCATAGTTCAACCAGACGTAGGTATCTCCTAGGTACGTCTGGTTGAACTGTCCTTAGTCCGTTTTGTCCTACGATTTTGTTCATATAGTAGGACAAATGACCAAAAAATCGTTTTGTTTGGGAGGATGATGAGTTAGTTAAAATAACATCATACCATGCAAGATGCCTGCACCTATCCGTACGCCTAACAATCCTCATACGTACTCGTATTCGTGTCTCATGACGTGGGACATTCACACCCTCGTGAGATATACACACAACTAGTGCAATACTAAGGCGTCAACAGCTAGCAGCTATTAACAAGTTCTCCTCACCGCTCACCTCTAGTATATCTTGACGCCGGGGGGGTCTAACGTATTGTTTCGCCTAGGGTGAGGGTTGTACAGACTACGAGAATAACACTATAAGACTGTTATGAAAAACCACTCGTCCTTACCTATCGGCGAAGTGATCATCATCCATTTTATATGGTAACTGTCAAAATCTAACAAATGACATTTGACAGGTTTCATACAAAAACGTGTGAGGCGACTGGTGAGAACGGTGCTTAGCGAATCGCATACCTAGCAGCTTCCGGTGGCAAATCGGGTACGCGCGGAAATGTGCGGCCGGCGCCGCGCCCGCTAATCTGCGACCGCAAATTCACGTACTTACCCATTCTTTATTCTGATTTTCTCTAAAATTGGATTTAACATACCCGTCATAAAAATAAGAAATATGTATATGTTTGCCACCGACGTGGTATAAAAAAATGGAACAACGATCAAGAAAAAATGCTCAAATTGCTACGCAGACTATGTCGCTGTAAACAACTATGCAGAAAATTACTTTCGACTCGCAATTATCTTCAGATCAAAACAAAAATATGACTCTGTCCTCATCGAAGTGTTAGAAACTAATATTAAGGCAACGACGGGAAAACCGAAAGCGCATTGACCTGTGATAATTTCATTAGACAACTACGTTGGGGCGTGACGTGCCCGAGGCGAGTACGTCTAAAGTTGAAGATGAAGTAAACTGACAGATAAGATGTTGCCAGGAGTAGAAAAAAAAAATAGTGACGGTCTACATCGATAAGCATAACGTTGTACAACCAAACTTATTCCAATGTTGTAATCTATGAGATATGCAACAAAATATGCATAAAGGCTCGTTAAGCGGGACAAAAATGTTACTTAAATATGAAGTTTAGTCCTTTAAATAGGAATAAAAAAAAAAACATAAGATTTATAAATCATTTTAATTTGACAACTTCAGGCCATATTGGATTGAGAGAAACACTGCTAGTTCCGATGTTCTCGGCAAGCATCTAGAGGTACCCGATAAATTGCTAAGTCGGATCGATGTGCCTAGTAATGCTTTAAATAATATCGATACGAACAGCACTGGCCATACTGTGTCAACATTTGTGCATTTTTACTTGTCAAAAAACTTTGCCTAATGGTGTAGTTTACTATAATATCACTGATCACTGACCAAGGGTTGAATTTCACATGTTTTAATAACTGAGCGGCTTTTGGAAATATATTTATCGGCGATTATAACCAGTTTTTTTATAAAGTATTGCACTTCAAGTCATAGAAAAATGAAGACAATATGGACAGTTGGAAAATTTCGTGATAGTAAGATTAGGTACTATCACTGTTTTATAGTCTGCTTAACTTCACTTTGTATGGAGATAATGATATAGGAATGTTACAAATTCGTTTTTAAATATCGTAGTTCCAAATTTTATGTTTTGGTAAAAATATACGTTAAAATCTGACATTATAAAAAAAGATCAATTATGAATATCGAACCTGCTCACAAAATTTCACGAGAATCGGTTGAGAAATGCGACTTGTAGAGGAGAACAAACCGAAATTCGCCCGCAGCAACTTACAAAATCATTCATAAAAAAATTGTTTTTGAAAATTTCCAAAAACCGTCTCGACAAAAAAAACTATATAACTATCGAACCTGATCAAGAAATTTCACGTGAATCGGTTGAGAATTGCGACCAGCGGGGTAATCACGTAACTTTTGTACTACCGTTAGGTAGATTTTAATGTCAAGTTTCAACTGTCAGCACATATATTGTTACTTCAAAATTGACAGTAAAATCTATCTACCGTTAGTACATAAGGTTACGTGATTCGCCTGCTGTAGACGAGAACAAACGGAAATCCGGAAAATCCGGACATACGAAAGCATTTTTTTCGAAGCTGAAGCAGAGACCTTCGTTTCACTCGGTCAATTATAGATAAAATAACTAAATTTAGTAATTGTCGCTAACTCGCAAGTTACAATTTATCTTTGAAAACTTTTAGTTTAAATATTTTCTTTTCTTTTTCAAATATAAACATGCCTTTTTTAACAAAACAACCTTACTTTACAAAGAAATTGGATAAGTAGTTTAGCTAAAAATAAATAAAAAAGATTTTCCTTTTTTTGCGATTTTCTCAAAAACGACAAGCATTTGAGGGTTAAAATTTTGTGAAAGCACATACATACATTAAGGTAAATAATCAGACAAAAGGAAAATCATTTATTCAATAAGGGCAGTTAGACCATGCTTAGCCGGCCCTTTGATCTAATACGTTCAGCGGTTTAGGTAACCTTCCAGAAGTAGGTAACAGTCAAACAGAAAGGCAGACTGAGTTACTTTTGCATTTATAATATTAGCATGGATATTTTTAAAGAAATGAAAGGGGCACTACTACTACGGGCTACTTGCTTTGGCACCTAGTTATTTAATATAGGTACAGCACTTTATTACATTTCAGCAAAAAAAGGAATTCTTTCACTCCTCTGACACAAAGAGCCTCCGCTCTATTCAATTACTCACAACCAAGTGAAAATAATGTAAAGCATAACTACGCGTAATGTCATTTTTAAAGCACTGTGTGCAAAGGTTTTACGAGTGCAATCGCTCTTATCCAGTTTCGTGGGGGTACCTTAATTAATTGCAGTTCCGTCTGACTCAATTACGGCTCTCGGCCGGGACTGTAGTGTTGAACAGTAAAGTGACGCTATACTTGGCAATGTAGCTTTAAGTGGACATTGGTATATTTAGTCAGCTTCTTGCATTCTTTTCAAAACTATTTCTGTGCACAACCTACGCTTTTTTTAATTTGGCAAATTTAAATCAATCCCATCTGTAATATGGGGCATATTACAGATAGTATTGATTATTGAATTAATTCGTACATCATCAATTAACTGTCTTTACTCAATAGTGGTAGTAGTTAGTTGATGATGTAGGATCTACAGCATCTCAATGAAATTTCAATGAAAAACGTTTTCGCGGGTTTACGATAAATACTGCATTTTTACAATACTAAGGCTCGGTTTTATAAAGATCCGTTAGACCTTATGTCGGTTTCTTATGTCAAAAATGTACTAAATTACTGAAATTTGATCTGATATTTGGTCTATCGGATCTTTATGAAACCCGGCCTTAAAACATCTATATAACGATAATATGCCAGTGATGTTAAAGAAGCAGTATATACTCGTAGTACCAAAATTCAAAGCAAAAAAAACAAGCATAGGTATGTAAAGGCGATTTATTATTCCTTTATTTCAATAATATTACTGTTACCTATGAATAGTAGTATTTATTTCTAGTATTTATTCTTTGTCAGTGGGGAGTTTATGTACTTACTTAATCAAAAAACAGAAACCTCTCATCAATCACTAGCACAGGCCGGGAAGTCGCGGATTTCTTCCCGCATGAACTGCCGAGATCCACCACTCCTTCGCCAATTACTTACTTTGTGCCCGCGCCCTGCTTACTGCGTTCTTTCACTTCGCCTTTGCTTAGTGTTAACTTGAGATAAGAGTGGAGGAACTTCTTTGTAAACTTAATGTCTGACGGCTATTAAATGAGAACCTTTTGCAGCACTGCCTGGAATATTTTACTAATTACAGGTTTAAAGCATAGCTTTCATTTCTTTGGACGGCCAATTTTACTGCAGCCCCATAGTGTAATAAAGAAGAAAAAATCTAGCCTGCAATTTACTTTGAGGAAAGGGGGTATACATACTACGTTGGCGTCTCAAGATTGCATTTTGCCATAGACAAAGCCTTTTTTTTGGATTCCGTAGTAAACAACGAACGGATGAATGGATATGGCGAAACCTTAAGATTTTCGAATACTGGTGTTCATGGTGGATCATTCATGTAGTAGTATATAATTAATTTAAAAGGAAAATTATCACAGCTAAGCAGAAATTAATAGTTAAGAAGTAATAAATAGCCGCACTTGCAAACGCTAAATTTCCGTACAATTATATAGATAATGTTGCTAGTTTGTGTCCTTATTTCAAACACAGTAAATATAAGTTTGCGATCTTTTTTGCCAGGAGTCCTAAAACAGCCATATCATCTGAGACCCAGAGTATATTTTTTTGTTTTTGAATTTATTTAATCGTCAGTTGTTCAGGAAAAGTTTAATGAAATATTTAGGCTACATAGGACCTACTTACCTGAACATCTAAGGTTTACAGCTATGTAAAGTAATAAATACGTTTTTAACGAAAAAAATGTACAAGAACCAAAAAAGGCTTTAAAGACGTAGAAAAACTATGATCTATTTTATATCTGCAAGCATTAGCTGCAACTTATCGCTAAGCCTCGGTAATGAAGATCATACGGTCTCCCGGTTTCTTTCACTAGGTACATACTACCTATTAATTTTCCTTAATGTCCACGGAACGTGTGCATCGTGTGGAATGCTAATTTAAATACCAGTTTCGATAAAATCTTTACAGCTAGACTAGATAATAATTAGTCAAACTAAGATGGGCAGCTGTTATAACATTATAACCCCAAACTTGGCAAATAAAAAATGGTATCTAGTATCTCGCAATGTTTATAAATAGTAGATTGTATGAAAAGGGTCTAAAATGAGCCGTATCACCAAGAGATAGTTATTTTCCCGAACGAAGAGAGGGAAAATAGTTCGAGGGGTAATATGGCTTGTAGACCAGAGTTATACACTCTACTTTTCACTTCGATTGCGAGAAAATAAATATACAAAGGTTAACCCACCCAAAATTAACAATAAATTCCACGGCGAAGATATATACTTTTGCAGCATGTTTTTTTTTCTATACTCCTTTGACACACAAAACATAGACACTGCGGTTCGCGCGCAACATTCACGCGCGAAAAAAGCTAACTGACCTTCCATTGAGCGCTTCAAGGTGTTGCTCGAACGATTTAATCTTTTTTAATTATTGTGAAATTGGGACTACTACAAACTTAATCTTTAGACTCTTTAGAAAAATTAATTATGTTTCCAGATTGGTCGATTTTAGTAAAGCTGTATTCTGGTTGGTTAATACCCAATACCAAATATTTTTTTAAGATTTAAATTAGTGTTCTGTGATTGGTGGATTTAATAGGTGAAGTATTTTGATTGGTCAAATTCAAATGTTTTGTAAATCATAAATATGTATTCATATTTTCCCTAGGGGTTAAATGTACTACTTTAGCCCCGCTTGACAAGTCTAATATGACACACTTTTCGAGCATGAGAAGTGAAAAAATGTTTACATTCTTGAACAAATGGAAAAAGGTGACAAAACATGGGTGTATTTTAAGATACACGGCCAAATAATTAATTCGTAACGTTAGCTATGACAAACATTATGATTTCTCTTCTCTTTATTTATTTTATCTTTATATGGATGCTTATTCGTTTCAAAGCTCTTCAATCTCCTAAGAAATGGACTCGCCCTTTGCCTTTGGCACTGAAAATGTTAAAACCTTGCGGCATTAACATCGCAGCTTGCAATTTATGGATAAAAATCGATTCCAATGAATAATACAAAGTCGTTTCTCAGAAATCTATATATTTCGGTGATGGAATACGCAATAGATCATATAAAGCATTGTGCGGTTAAGCGCACGTCTCGGAAAATAGCGGTAGACGGGAGCCGAGACGGCGCGACAGGCCCTCAAAGCCGTATAGTCAGCATCAGAAATATGTATACAGTTTTTGACATCATCTTTTAAAGTTTTAGAATGTACATTTATTGTGATGCTGACTGTAAATATTACGAGATTGTGGTACTCGTAGCTTACCTACTCGTAGTTTACATTTTACACAAGACTGTTTGTTATTGGTCACACCTGTGCGTACCTATTATGTATACAAATACGTATTTATAAAAGTATAAGGCGTATCTCATAATACTTTGGATATTGTGATTGTGATGGTACGAGTATAGTATCCTTTTCCTTTATCCTTTACTTTTTTGTGTCAAGCTCTTCAATGTTATTTGCAACTTAAGATCAATTAACCCAAACAAGAATAACTACGGCACACGCACTAAACTTCATTCTAAAATGTATCTATACAATTCTTCGGTTTAATTTAGTTCGTCTTTATTCGTTTAGTGAAATACAACTAGGTATTTGTACATCTGCTATCAAAAAAATAATTAATTTGAAAAAAAAACATAGTTTATTGTTACAATTATATCAAACTCACCCATAGTTAGTGTCGCGTGAGGCATGCAGCCATCTTGCAAGAAGAAGAGATTAATTCTATGTACGACTTCGTTAAAGGCTTCTAAAGTTGAACTTAAACAAAGAATGCATTAGTGAAGTTTCGAAGTACGTTTTTATATCAAGCGCTAGCTTATTCACTATTCAGGCTCATAAAATTTGTTAGGTAGGGCTCGTTTATGAACAGCCCTGCTAGCACGATAGGCTATAATGGCCCCATTGGCCCAAAACATCATATAAAACATGACCTTAAGACCTCAAAATCATGTAAGTTGGGCATGCGACGCTTGCGGCGGTGCGGTGCTCGTCCTGATAGGGGAGTGTGGACGGCCTGATAAGGTGTTTGTGTTCACATGCGACGTAGTACACGTATATAATATAGGACACCTACACTGATATTACACTCAACGCAGGAAACTTACCCCAAGTGTCATAACATGATACTTGACGTATATCTAAGGCATAAGTAAGCGAAATGGATACTCATCTCTCGGCATATAACCATCAAGCTCGCCAATCATGCCTCGAAGAAATGTTTTATTTTCATCAGTAGGTGCTGGGGCGCTGCCAACCGCTCAGCGAAAAGCTTCGGGCTTTGCAAACACGGTCAAGTCGGTCAAGGCTACTTCCAACTCTTTCATACATGAAATATAAGCAACACTGCAGTCGAATCGATATTTTACACTGTGACTTGACAATTAACTTACCTAGTCCAAAATTGAGTTTGAGTTTTGCTACGGTACCTAATGGAACACCTCTGCAAGTATAGTTTAAATCTGCCAAATTTACCTACACGGTTACATTGGGGATTGGTATTGACTTAAACTATATATCCGCTCACGACGGTTTCTATTCCCACATCAAACAAAACTTGCACTGCACCAGGCCCTGTATGGTCGCAGTTATCGCGTGACAGTCACTTTCTATCGGGTGGTATCAGAAAGTGACAGATGAGATCTTGTCGGCTATCATGCGATAAACGTGACCATCATGGACTCCCAGGTAGAGGTCCTCCTTATCCACGAATTAGATTCATAACACTGTCAGGTAGCAAGTAAGTGCAATCTTAGTATGATGCTGTCACTGACGCTTGCTTAGCATAAATATTGTAAGCTAGTGGCCTCATTTGATTTCACGGTAAGCAATATAAATCAGAATACATAATTAAATGATGCAGGAAACCTACTGGGTTGAGTAAAATGGATGTTCCGATCCGCGGGTTCTCACCTATTCACCCGCTGGGACTGCGTATCGCAGGATGCTACTATAAATAAGGAAGCTGGCATTATCATCCTCGCTCCTCCGTAACATCTAGAGAAATCTTTAAAAAATCCACTAACATTCATGTAAATAGTGCGACTTGTAGGTACCTAAATTTTTTTTGAACCTGACTATGGCTTTATAGGCCGGGCTCAATAAAGCGATAGGAGTGCGTGGTTAGAGAGTAGCCTGGGGAAAATCCGGTGAAAACCTCTGGCACGACCACGCGTGTGGTTTGGAACACTGGAATACTCTGTTTGCGCTCCAGTGAGATTGGTTGAGCGGTTTCAACCGAAGCTGACGTGTGAGTGGAATCGAGCTACTGGGAGTTTTGTCGGTGGTTCATTAAACCTAGCCTAGCTGAAAAGAGTCCAGCAAGAAACTCAGCTAGGCCTGACCTGGGTCGGACTGACCCACAAAAGACCAACATCCGTTATAGTAGCGAAATTGATTACAAGTAAAGTAACCTTATCTAGTAGTTAGGTACGTAATAAGTTTCTATTTTAATAATGTCAATTCCATTTTAGCCAACGCTAGAAAAAACATGCCTGAAACTTTTGGAAATGTTATGAGTATGCCAAAATTCTATGACAAAAATTTAATGTTAAGAGAAATGATCCAGACAGAACTGAGATGAAAGGTAAGTAACCTGTTAGAATTCGATAACCTCGTTCCGACATTGCTCCGAGTCCGGAGCGACGACCCGACGACCGGCGACCGGCTGTCGCCGGGGCTCTTGGGCTCACATTCACTAAAATTACCAATCGAATAGTAACAGGATAAGCAGTACAAAACTGAATTAAGATTAGACGTAACTTTTAACAATCTACAGGTCAAATTATACTAAATATTAGCTCATAATAGGTGAACACGAAATGTTTACTGATTAGATTGGCTGGGCTCCGGGGATCGACTGGGCCACATTCTGCACTAAGCACCAATCAAATTAGTGTCACGCTAGAAGGATTCGTGTTGACGTGTCACCGAATTACTAGATTCAGATATCAGATAATATTGATTAGATTCAGAGATGAAAAGCATCATAGGTCTGGTCGGTGGAGGTTTTTCTATTTTGCTCGATTCTCTGTCAATGCTTTGAGCTCCTAAGGGGTTAAGATGATCGCTTATATGTCTTATATATAGCAGTCGTTCTTTACTGTCAAGTATGTCCGACATATACGCGATCATAGGTAATAATAATAATTATTATTTACTGCAACCATGGTGGGATACATTTCTTAGGAATACAGTTATATGAAGCTCATTGACCCTGGTAGGTCATAGCAATCATTTTACAATATAGTAATAAAAACCTTAAAACGAATATAGAACTATAGATAAAAACTGTACATTCTCACATAATTATTGTTTAATTTAAAGCGCATTATCGTTCATAAGCTCTGATACTGTATAATAACATTTTTTTATCCGGAACGATTTTAATGAATTTGCTTTTTTAATCTTTAAGGTTGTTGGGAATCTTATTATAAATCTTAATCGAGCTGTAATGCGGACCCTTTTTATAAATATCCAGGACAGATTCGGGAAGAATTAATTTATCCTTACGCCTTACACTCTTATTTAATTTAAATAGATTCAAGTTATTTCTGGCATACGTCACAGCTTTCAAGATGTACGAAGAAGGGGAGAGTTACTACTTCTAGTTTTATGAACTGCGGTTTGCAACTTTCAGTTTGGGGTATATTAGCTATTAGGCGGATGCACTTTTTCTGCATTATAAATAGCTCACTTTTATTAGTGCTATTGCCCCAAAGGAGCACACCGTAACGCAACCAAGCCTGGCCATACGCGTGATAAGCAGCCAATGCACATTCTAACTGGGTATTTGATTTTAGTATTCTTATAGGGCGTAAATAAACGAAGACAGTTTGGTTTTAACGTTTTCAATATTTTTTTTGCAGTTTAAATTTGTGTCCTCCTAGTAGTGTAAAGTGTGTTACTTCTTCAATATCTAAATCTTGTTTAAGTAAGGATAAGTTTATAGACTGTTTTTGAATTCCGTTTTTGAATGTGTCTGAATTCAATGAGTTTTATCTTATTCGTATTTACTTGGAGACCTGTTGAGTTAATAGAGTCGTACAATGTACGACTGTTTTCCTATTAATTTAAATATTGTCTTTACGTAAGTCACCGGAGACCATAGACAATATTTGAAATCCTCTGCATTTATTTTATGTATTATAGAAATTAAGATTCTTATTATCAGGTTGTGTATAATGGCCCTATCTATTCGAACACTACACACGCGAAATACGGACGTTTTTCCGTTAAAAAATCATTATGAAGGGATTGGAGGAAAAATTATATTCGGACAGACTATGCGAAAGCATTTTTGCCCTAGTTGAATTTTCATTTCAGCGTTTCCACGCTTCGAGCTCTCTCGGTAGTTTATACACAGCATTATAAGTGAATGCAAAATTAACGGGCACCAAATGTCTTTGTTCAAATTACTTTATCACCTTTATTCAAATTACTTTATCACAAAACTCTTCCGTAAGTCCCCAACGAATTTCAACCTCAATATCAGATAATACAATAGGTACCGCGTCCGATTTCAAGTCGATTATACCCGAAATAATATCGGCGGTCGACCGACCCAGATTATAACGTGAATTAGGAAAATACATGTTTTGTGTTGACGCAGAAATTTATACTTCCGGTCAGGTAAGGGTCACCATTCAGCGATAAATTAATATCCGCGTAAGTTCCGATTTTGCAAAATGGTAACACTTATGGGGAATCAAAAGCGTCGATCCCAATAAGCATCTTTATTGTATTTATCTATCCGAGTTGGTATAAATCTTCTCCTCGTGATAGTGTGGCAGCATTAATTGATTTAGCTTGCATTGTATTTTTTCGACCTCGAGAGATCAAAATTAGAACTAACTCTCTTTAGGCTAATTCGATGTCCTACTGTAGGACATTTCTTTGTGACCATATTATGTTAAAGGTTCCTTCAGATCCTAAGTGCGATCAGTTTCATTGTGTTTGATGCCTGTTTCATTTATTGTGATCTATTGTGAAATGAAGCCGAGACTACTCGTATTACGATCCTAACCTCTCACGATTGCTGCATAAAAACTTTGCAAGTACACAAAAACTTCGTTACTATTAGAGCACGTGATGGACAAGAGACAGAGAGGTTGCTCCATTGGCTAGCCTGCTAATTAGGCGCTTCAAAAGTGCCCGATCATCAAAAATTGTCCCGTTTTGTAATTACTAGACCAAGCTAACTCCAAGATATTACTACACAATTAGCACCATTTAATTTTGCTTTTTGGTAACATGTATATACTTATAAAAACTCTGAGGTTTCATATGTCTTTATGATTTCGATCAAAATTAAGTCTAAAATCTAAACCATTTATTATGCGAAACCTCGCTCGACTCACTCCAAATTAATATCACGTAAAAGCTGATTCCCATTCATTAACCTCGTATGATATTGGACTCATATATAAATATGATGGTTAACATTCACAGCCGCGTAAACATTTCCTACTACGAGTACGTTTATACATTTCCGCACCCCTGAGGGGTGAAACCGGTGGAAATAGTCATAAAACAGAGACAATCCAGTGCATATTTCTCACAAATTCGAATATCGTAAAAGCATTCGATTGAAAACACAACTTAAATTGATGCAAAATAAGGTTCAATATCAAAATAACCCTAGAGAAAAGATAGGAGAGGGTGACAGTTGTGTCTACAATTTTTTCCTGTCCTTCGCAGGCTTGACAATCTATGGCGCGAGTAAAGGTAGCCTCGGGGCCTTTGAAAACTCATGAAAAATTCAAGTGCTGCCAGCCTTATGGCCTGTAGCTATAGGTATTATTATCTAGCAGTGGCGGTGCGTCCATACAACTCGATTCCCACCGGCTTACCTAATTTTCAGCCAGTCCTGTTCCCTTACTACAGCTCGTGAAGAATAAGAAAGGCAAATTATTTCCGGCTTCCCTATTAATATTTTTGACGCTCCGCCACTGTTATCTAGTCTAGAGTAGATCCATACCCCATACCTGAGAATAGATCTGCATAATAAATTTTGTATTGTCTATCGTGTTATTAAGAAATGATCACAAACCTACATTGATAGGTCAACTAGATAACTACGTATACTGATATCAAACCAAATAAAAAAATAAAATAGTTACAAAGTATCCTGAAATGTCAAACTATCTTAGTAGTTTTAATTTCAAGATTTATAGGGTACCTATAAGGATAATTAATAACGTGACAGAAAATGACAAGCATATAACATTTTATAGGTCCCAACCTATGAAGTTTTCATTAAATTTTTAACGAAACGTCGCAGACACATTACAATGCAAAAAAGTGAAAAAACAGTATTACAATGCAATATGAAAGTTTTATTCATTCCATTCATTTTAACTGCATGCATATGAAATGAGAAAATATCTTCTTTTCTAGGAGCTTTTGCCATCGTTTGATTGTTTTATTAAATGTAGATCATAAAATAATAATTAAGAGGGTAAAACTAGATATTTAAGTGTCGTTCAGAATAGCAACAGTCTGCAAGTAAAACTATGTAACTGCACTAAAATGAGACTAAAGATTGAAGAATCCTGCGAGGAATGTTTACTTTTAATAAAACCAGCGTAATAATGCAATCTCAGCCCTCGCAGATAGCGCAGAAATATTGCCTTCATATCTGCCCCGTAAATTTACTGACGGAAATATGTTGTTGATCCTTCGCACAAAATAAACTAATATATATTTCATTAATTTTACTTTCATAAATGAATGAGCCTGATAATTTACGGCCGAGGAAATAATCTATGACGTGAATTTGTCACATAGAAAACGATAGAATGGGTAATAAATTGATAAACGTGACTTTTTAAATTATCAAACTCGAATGAGGCGCATTTGGGTCATACACGGATTTAGGTTCACGTCTTTTCTGTGGACATACCAAAAGTTAAGGGCTACAAAGCTTAAATTTGGATTGGACCAGTAATCCGCATAAACAGTGTGTCCATTTTTATGAATCCCTGTAATAAAAACATAGCTACCATGCACATAAGCCGTTAACTATTGACCACAGCACAGGAGTTTTCAACTAAGTATGACTCATTTCGTGAGAGGAAGAAAGTGCATGGATAAATATTCATATAATATTTTGTCACCTTGCAATCCTGATAGCCACAAGACAAATAAATGAAAAAACATTCTCGCAATATCTCTGGTCGATATTTACTCATAGTACTAGACTTCCTGGGGCGCGGCGGGATCGGGAGGTATGTGATACTCGTATTTTGTTCTTTGACCTAAACTTACTGATGTCGCACAGTTTTCTTACTTGACGGGATACTGTCGATATTACATTTTCACACTTAATTGCTATTCAGAAAAGAGTTATTGTTGCCCTCGAATGAGGGATCAAAGATGTAACCCTCGCTACGCTCAGGATTCTATTGTAGAATCTTTCGCTTCACTCAGGATTCAATATACCGCCCTCGCCGTAAATATATCATTTTGCTCTCTTGAAACACAATCTACTATTACACAGTACCTAGTACCTAATGTCACGCGCTCCGCTTCCGCACGTTCCGTGCCAGCCAGGAAGCACGCTCAACCATGTAAGCGCGCAGTAAAGAAATGATGCAGACTTGACTAACAGTTGACACTGACAGCTGCCAGCTTTCTGATATTGAATTGGCTTCACATCGACGAGTCAGGAATTCACCTTAGGATCATTCGATTAAACAACCCGGAGACCCCAAAATGTCAGTAGAACAGAGTCAACAAGCAAATCAGTTGCACCGTGCACAAAGCGGGCTCTGTCAGGCACAAACAGTGAGTGACAAATAAACGATCCCGCTGTCGGAGCACCGCCTCCAATAGCAATTAAGTAGCATCGATGCGTAAGCCGCTATATCTATAGTGAAGTATATTTTATTTAGAGCAATTTCCGCTGCGTTTACCAATGGCAGGCGAGGGTAAATAAGGCTGGATGTAAATCATGTCATTAGAGGCGCTGTGATCGACCCGCCCGGGTCTAATTGAAAATAAATCTCATTAGAGGAAGCGGTATTTTCAACCGTACTAATTTTTATTTATTAGACAGATGTCGCTTTAAATTGCAGTTTAATTTAATAGTACTTATGTGCATTTATTATCCTGGGGTAAGGGATAATGTTTATGTTTGGTAGCTAGGTCTTCATTAATATGTTCCTTCGACTTAACTTTCTCAGTTATCACAAGTTATCACATTGTCTCGGGGTTTTTTTTAGGGTTCCGTACCAAAAAGGTTAAAACAGAATGATTTCACTTTGTCTGTCTGTCTGTCTGTCTGTCACATGGCTAATTATCTCAAAACCTGCTTATTCTATTCATTTAATATTTAAAAGTTCTATCGGCGAATTTTGTTACAAAGAGTTACTGTATAACTTAGTATGTATGGTGGTTTTTCAAGGATAATTCTTTATCAGATGAACCGATTTAAATTTTTTTCGTAATTTGAAAGAAGGTAATTTCAGCATAATTGCATAGAAATTAATAAAACAAAAATACATGCAAAGGTGATTAAATTACAAACTTAGTATAGAAATGTGTTTGTTATGATTAAAGAAGATAAACTGGATATATATAGCTAATGCAGTTATATTTTTTCTGTAAAATATACATTTATATTAATGTTACGTAATAATCCCATATTTTTCCTTGGTAAACTTCGAAGAACGGTATTTTTTTTACATTTTCCCTCATAAATCGAAAATGACTACGTAAAAAAAATGTTTCAGAATGTGCAAGTCAAGCCCTTTCATATGACACCCCATTTGACATATTCACTAGACTTTTTGGACCAAATATTGTCTGTCATTTTCACAGAAAAAAAAAACATGTTCTAAGCATATAGGTTACCCTTCTTTATAACTGCTCCAAATTCAAATCGATAGCGTAAGTAGTTATTGAGATAATTAACATAGTGAAACCATAAGGGTTCCTTTTTTACCATTTTGCTACGGAACCTTAAAAAGAGCTAATAGAGATATTATTTTCTATTTGAGATGTTTATATTTCTCGGATACCTACCTATGATTTTTTCATCGGACCTGATGAAAAATCGTCTCTGAATTTTTTTTAACACTAATATTTTTAGAATTGATACAAGAGTAATAATAATAACTAATGACTAATAATAATGTTCGAAGACAATCCGCAAAAATTTAATTATGTTTCGGGAATTGAATTAAATATCATAGTTTAGGTTAAGTTAGAGAATGATACAGATACTTTAACTTGACATCCAAGTATTTAATTTGATATATTGTATATGGACATAAATGGACATGGACATAAACCAGAAACTTGAAATTAAAGAACTACTGAATAGTTCATCGCTATAGGAGACACAATGACCTAAATAGACACAGAACGACAAAAGCTTGGAAACCAATTTAGTGCCTTAGTACGTAATGCACACAAAATCCAGTTGGGCGGTCTGCTGCATAAGACAAAGCAGATGCAAGCGAACAAAGGGAGAGTGCATCGCTGTTTGGCCTGACTCAGATTTGCCAGCTCGGTAGTCATCTCACTGAATGCTAATGAAAAGAGCCTCAATTCATCGATTTTGTTAGTGGCATAATTAATAATGGGTGATTTTGAACACTGGGAATTGGGAGCAAGTTTGCAAGTTATATGGAGCGGTCCATATTATATTTTTTATTGATAGTAGACTTATTATACGTAGAGTTCAAAACTGTTGCCGGTTTTGTTTTGTTATCGATTTTAAGAAATATTTTTTTGAACTTTATCTTTGACATACCACACGTTTATAGGCATGAATAGGATCATACCTTGGTCTGCTGCGAAACAGATGTCAAATGCGCCAGTTACATCTATGAATATAGACGTTAATTGGCACATTTGACATCCGTCAGCTAACAAGTTGATGTTTATTTTTTTTATTTCGCAGCAAACCCAGGCACGATCCTACTAATGCCTCCAAACGTGTGGTATGTTAAAGTTAAAATTCAATAAATATTTCTTAATAACGATAGTTAACTAAAAAAACCGGTAACAGTTTTAAATTCCATAATAAGTCAACTATCAATAAAATGAATAATACAGACCACTCCAAAAAATTTAAACAGTCCTTATCCTTCTGTTATAAAAAACGAGTTATTTTAAGGAACGAATGCCTGCTTATTGTGCTGTAAAATGGTAGTTTGGAGAAAGATTGATCAAATGATCGTTTAGAAAAAAAAGAGTTATTTAATTAGTTGACAAATGTTTTTATTGCTTAAATTGGCACAATAAATGTAATTACTATAAGTTATA
Source organism: Epiblema foenella (assembly GCA_963556455.1). Classification (NCBI taxonomy): domain Eukaryota; kingdom Metazoa; phylum Arthropoda; class Insecta; order Lepidoptera; family Tortricidae; genus Epiblema; species Epiblema foenella. The sequence goes on from OY747102.1 coordinate 18,031,433, forward strand.
ATTCCATGCCTAATAAATAAAATTAAATTAAAACGTATCTAGCCTAACCTAGGTAAGGCTACGTTAGGTCCCCCAAGTCTGATCCCTTTAAGTTCTAGGCCAATTTCACTGAATTTTGTAGGTAACTAAAAAGTGTAGATCATCAAGGACGGAGCTCGCTTCACCGCCTATGGTGTCGTCGTCGAGATACCAAGTGTTGAATCTAGAATTTAGAGCCGAAATAATTGAATGGATGGGTAGACTAAAGATGGCCGGTCCGAGCGGGTCACCTTGTTGACATCCGACTGCGGAGGAAATTTGGTGGTGTCTGTACATTAGGTTGGAGGGGTGTCCATAACATTTCCAGAGGTAGGGATATAGACCGGGGATATTTTTTTATTTCTGTCAACAAGGGGCTACGGTTTAATGAATTGAACGCATTTTTTATGTCAACTTTGACGAGTACTTGCTCCTTGCAGTTATGTAGAAATGTTCGGCAAGCATGGACAGCAGCCTCACAACCGCCCTTCGAGCCAAATCCAAGCTGAATTGGCTGGAAAATAGCCTCTAAATCTTGGGTGATGTATTTGCAGCCGACTTTGGATGTCAGCCTTCTGAGGGTTGAGCCTATGGCGATTGGGCGAATACCGCCGTCTTTTTTACGTAGTGCGCACAGGTTGGCTCCATAGAGCGAAGGAACAACTTCTTCATTAACTTTGCCTGTAAGCATAAGATTTACGAGACGAGTAATACTCGTAAGTAGGTCGTCGTTCCTGCCGCCAGGACCACCGAATATCAGATCTTTCAAGTGTTGGGGCGTTAGTCCATCTAGCCCGCCAGCTGAGCCATTCTTAAAAGACATGATGGCAGCCATAACTGCATCTTCGGTGGCTTGTAGGCAGGATAGGGCTGGGTCGGGTGGGTCAGGATAGTTAGTTGTTGAGGGAGCCGTCGGGTGCTTATTTTGTAGCGTTGAGAGAGTTTCGGGCGTATCTGGTGCTGAGGTGTCAGTAGAAAACAGGATTTGCGGTGCACCTTTAAGATCTCCATCATTCATTTTAGCCTCGATAACCTTGATTATGTCACGTTCACGTGTTCGGGACGCGTGAACAGATGCGGCTTGTGTAGCATCTAAGAAGTTTGGGTGGGAACGACGGAGGTCTTTTTTGAGTATATACAGGGTTTTAAATGCGAATAGAAGGAGGGTTTCCCAGCTAGAGGGTGAATTCTCTCTAACACAGTCATTGATCACTTTCGAGAGACTGGTAGCGAAGGTAAACCTGAGAATTCGTTTGATTACTGGAAAATACCTCTTGTGGTCGCTTAGGTTGGAGGAAAGCGGAGCCGGGACGTGACATGGCGTAGAAGGGGTTGGTGACTGATGTATTGCTGAGGTAGATGTTTGGCTGTTTACAGGTTTGTGGCACTTACCTAGGTGTATTTTTGTAGACCTCTATTCCCTTTTAAAAATTTTTGGAAGAATACATTGGGGGCATTCTACATATTTATCCTGAGATTGACTGTTTCGCTGGCTGACGGTCTGCGAGTATGGTATTGACATTGAACACGTAAATAATATAGAAAACACTTAAAGTTTCTACACAACACAGGAAATAAATAGAGTTTATATAATAGGGATGTTGACACTAAGTAAGAAACTCAACTACTTCAAATTTTCTCGAAAAAGGATCAAATTCTCAACCAAATAGCGAAAAAAGTAACTCAAAAAAATAAATAATTACATAATTACAAGTCATCAAAGTTTTAAGTGGGGGCATGTTCTGTCCCTTTTTCGCAAAACGCACCTCTGTATGGAACGATCTTCATTTACTATGGCGCTTTAAGTCAGTGACGTCACTACAAATTAGTGCTTTCTCACTCTTATTAACAACATTCTAACGGTTGTAGCTTCGTTATTTTTTGAGATATTTTAATGGGATTTTCACCATTTGGCATAGTTTTATGTCTTCTTTCTTTTGGATAATAATTTAGATACCAATAAATTTTGAGTCAACATCCCTATTATGGCATTTATGACAGCACTGTCACTGTTGACTGAAAGAGGTGGTTGCCAAGGCGGCGTGTCGGTACGGCAGCAGCGGCGTCCTACTCCCGTCAGCGGGATCCTTCGTTATGTAGAAAATCCGGTTTCGGTAATCCGGAGTGGAAAGCCTTATTGTTCATTATAGATATTTAATCATCGTAGTAGCAGGTTAGTAAACTGAATATTATGATTGTAGCGGATGTTGTTGTGGCCGAACAGTAGACTCGTTGAACATTGTAAAACACGGGTTTCGGATTTCAGAAAACTCGATTTAATTATTTGCGGTATTATGTGGTGGTGTGGTGTATCAGTTTATATTTTAGGCCAGAAATAGAAATTGTATAATTAAAATCATACAATAAAAATAAATTCAATTCATTTGTCTTTGTCAAAAGCGCGTTGACGTCTGAGGTTTTTCTTTATTGCTTAAATGATTATTTTATGGACATACCTTAATTTATATAATAATGTATTAATTAATTCCACTCATTACAATAATATTATTAGACATGAATTCTGACATAGCACCTATTTAATATGATTTGAATATCTTCTCTCTTGTTTAGTTTTATAATGTGTAATGTGTGTACACCTGTCATGGTAATATTTAATGGGACCAGCTGTGTAACAACTTTAGCAATAAGACCCGCAAAATTGGAAACCTAAATATGTCACACAAGAAATTTAATTTCATTTCATTATACGCGACTAAATCTCGTTTATTAATAATATTATTAACCATGATTTGGTTACGAACCGAGATTGATTTATAAATACGACTTCATGATACATTATTTATTAGGATTTTTCTGTGCTCTACGTACACATATTTGTTGTTTTACCTCTATTGATACACTTAAGCTCGCCATATTTGTAAACGAGTAGAGGTATATATTAAATAACATTTCCACGAAACTTAAACATTTTAGAACGTATGCCCCAGAAATAAGATCCATATTGGTTTAAATCATTATCGAGACCGTTGAGCCACGGGGTAAGAATGGGAGTTGCCGTACGCACGCCACGTATTAATATTTAACATAAACGGGGAACTCGTAATGAACCTCCGATAACCGGATATCGTGAGAGCCTTCACCTGTGCCTGCATTAGCGGCCTGCATATATTATGTCGACTTTCCTCAAAGGGCATTGCACTAAGTGGATTTTCCGGCGGTGTACTTACTTGTGTTGTGAGTGGAGTCCGGTTTCAACTTTTTGCTGTTAGATAGATAGTTAAATAAATACTTTATTCAATTCCACAACATAGGTATATGTTTTCATGGTTTTATTTTAAACATGAATATAATGTCACAGCGTAGTTCGTAGCATAACAGGATAATTTTCACTGCTGATTTTTTTGAAATTTTCTACAGGTACACTTGGATTAGCCTTGTTTACAACTATTTCGAAATCAAAGGGATACAGATATTTAGCGATGTGTCAGAGGGACACAGTCGCACCATAAGGGTTCCTTTTGTATCTGTTTGGTATGGAACCCTAACGATGATAGTTGATATCTCCTGCATTTGTACAAGTAAAGTAAGTACAAAATCGTATGGGAAGCAATTGGCTGGACACACGCGCTCGGTATATAAAGCGTAACCAAATGCAAGAATTGGGTTAGTTGTTACTGAGTTCAGGCCCTTTGTTGGATATTTGAAGTATCCCTATCATGGGACCACAATAAATGTTAGATTTTGAGTGAGATTATCATTTATATATTTATTTATCCCACTCATCGGGCCAACAATGATGTTATAATTATATCCCCTCATGAGATACTAGATTGTTTGTTCAGCTGGCCTTTCCCCTCAGAAATATGAATATGAAAATACGAATACGAATATGTCAGAAATATGAGGTCCTGGACGTTATACTTCTCTGCACAACTTAGTGACGCTCCTGTGGAGACGCCTGTGGCTCGCAACTGTGTTGGACATGTTGCACTCGCTCGCGGCATTAGCCGCGCAGCGACGCTTGTACTCGTATCAAGAATTTGATAGTTTTTCATGAATATGACCACGTAAGTATCTCAACTACGTTTGGTATTGAAAATACAAAATAATGAAAATTGAATTATGAAATTACAATTGAGAACAATGTTTGCTTCGTGAAAAAACCTCTGAACTCTTGCAATTCCATTCCAGTTCCATGAACAAACTCGTTACCTTTTTAATTCAATATGGCCACAACACGCAGATACCAGGCTCGCGCAACTAGGAACGGAATTTACAAAGCGACACTTTTGTATGGAATTTGGCTAAAAAATAATGGCGGATACTGCTATCTCACTCCCTCAGTTAATCCATCTCAGTCACATGTCAATGACTGACGCTCTGGTCACTTCCGTTAAACTTGAGTGATCATCATATTATTTCTTTGTTGATCAGTTTGTAGTTTGTTATTTGGGTATTTATAAATGGTAGAAACCTTAATTTAAAGAGAAAAAGCATGTAGTAAGAAGGTAGTGTGTTTTTCAACATGCCACAGATTATTTCACCCTATAGGGTATGTGTTATATGCGGTTATCGTGCGTGTCGAAAAGATGAGAAAAGGACATTTATGGCAAGATTTCCTTTAGATCACGATCGGTAAGCAATTAATTGAAGATTATCTATTGATATGTACCACATCAAGTTACATGTAAGCAAAATAAGAAGCGTTATTTGCAATTTAGTTTTATTCGTATGCATACTAGTGTTAGCAGTAACAAATCGATAACTACCTTATCATATAGAACTCATGGTATTTTTCAGTTGCAAACAGTGGGTGAAAGTAATTGGCAATGAAGACCTAGCCTACGTTCCGATTGAGAAGTTGAATTAATTAAAATTTGTATGTGGTGACCACTTTCAACGCAAAGATTTTAACCAAAAAAAAAGTCGTCTAAAGAGATGGTTAATATAAAATTAAAGCAACACAACTTTATACTTCTTTTTATTTTATTTAACTCTAGCCCTGTAGTAAACGAACGTGCACTACGCACTGCGTAACGTATTAAGCGCATGGACGTCGTAGTGTAGTCGTAACCTAACCAGTTGAGAATGGATTCACACCCCAATTGTTAATAAAGGAGCATCCATTATTAATGTGAGGTGTTTGTGGCAAAATTCGATCCCCTCCCGCCATAAACATCTCACGTAAATAATGGACGCCCTCTAACTAGGATTTTTATAAACATGGAACCCACGACATCACTAGTCATCATTTATCGGTATCGTTAACCGTACTATATCAAAGTTACATTCCTATCGTGCTGTTATGTTGGCGTTACCTATTTCCTTTTTTTTATTTTATTATGGTACAGAATGTTAGCCAAACTCTACGTCAATGTCATGCAATGACAATGTCACTGTCATCCAAAACCTAGTTCGAAGTCCCGTCTCTCAGAACGTAGTGGTTATATTCTCTTTGGCATATACATTTATATTTCATAGAGACGTCAAATATTAAACGCGTGATAAACAGCTTATGTTGGTACGAACGAATACAAAGAATATTAATTCGATCTGAAACAATGTTTATTTGCTTAAACACCCTTAGTGTTTAAATAAACACGATCGATCGTGATGTAAATTCTTATAATTTTGACTTATGCAAATTTGTACTGCAATCTGAATAAAAAAAAACTATAGCTTAGCGCTAATAATGCTGATGTCCGAATAATTAGCAGTCTAAATAATTAACACGGTGGGAACAGAAATCACCTGACTTTTCGTTGGTAAACTTTTAGTTGGTAAAGTCTACGTTTTATCTTTAGACAAGAATATAAATAACTGATAGCTGGTAAAAATAGTCTAAACGAATTCTGATTATTCGCCTTTATCACCCACTTTGGCATTTACATTTTGGAAGGGACCTTTTTTAATATCATTTTAGTTTTTATGTTTCAAATATTATCTTATTAAATGCCCAATTTACATTTTCAAACCCCGTTAATATCAAACCTATTTAAGATTTCAGAACAAAAGAAATGTTTATTTATAAAAATCGCTCTCCTTTTCGATGTCAATGACATTTTGTGAGCCATTTTGACATCATGACTTTCCCGAAGTAAAAAAGCCTGCTGAATCCGATTTCAAATGCTGCCAAGCCGAATTTTAGGTGTTTCACTCGAAATTGAAGGTGGTGAAATTAAACTAAAAAAATCGTAAATATAACTCGAATCTGGTCGAGTGCAGTGTCCTGGAATGAGCTTCGGGGTTCGCTTAACTCAATTTTGATAACCAGAGGTCGGTCCGCGTACCGGAAGTGGACGCAAACCTTTACTTTAGGGTTCCGAACCAATGGCAAAATTAAGTTAGTTTTAATAGGAAAAATAAGGAGTATTCAAAAATAAATCAGATTTATTAACATATTAGTATTTTTTGGTAAATTATAAGCGGCAATTACACTTCGTCGTTCGCCGCATGCTGCATGCGGCGACCGCAAAAGTGAGAAGAACACGTTAGTCGGCCGCAATTCGGCGATCGACAGCTGCCAACGCTTATAGATAGACGAACAGACTAATGTAAAGACGACGTTTGTTGGCCTAAGTAGTTTAAAATGAATTCGGCGACCGCATTAGGTGAACGACGAAATGTAATTGCCGCTATACGTAAAAATATCCATTAAAACGAAATTTCAAGTTCATAAGTTAAAGAAAGAAAAAAAAACGTTGAATAAAAGTTTAAAAAAAACTTCGGTGGCTACTCATTCCTGTGTTTTCAAATGTTTTTTAAAACAAAAATTACTTTATTTTACTACTCAACGAGCTCTAAACAACGATGGGGCATCGTCGATGGGATAGGTCAAAAAAATATTTTTACTCCCATCTCTAGCTGTTTGATAACCAGAGGTCAGTCCAAATGTCGGTTCTACTTTAAGTAGCACAAGTATATTTCTAGGTTGCGTAATAAAATGTCGGTTGGCGGAAATGTCAAGATGCGAGTTTTTGTTTTTTGTTTGTTGTTTTTTTGTTCTGGCACGTCTTTTGTATACCCTAAATTTAAGTTTTATTTTATAACATGTTATTTTTCGTTATGGATCAATTATTATTTCTACTTTTTTTTAATGTAAAATATATCTGTCGTTGACGTCTGTGTCGCCACTTATCTTAGTTTTAAGTTAGGTCCCCACTGAAAATCAGTGCCTCAGCTTTCTGTGTCTCGCCGTGGCTTACAGCTGAGTGGGGATCCTTTTTAACGTCTTCTATTTTTAAATTAATCTGTTTCTTTATTTAATCGGCTGAATTGTGATGTTAAATAAACGTATTTTCTATCTTTCTTTCAAATGCTTTAAGGGGGCTTAAAAACAAGTCAGTCCATATGTTTTAAGGGGGCTTAAAAACATAAGTCGGTCCAAATGCTTTTAAGGGGGCTTAAAACATAAGTCGGTCCACTGTCTGTCTGCCTGTTTGTCTGTCTGTCTGTCACATCGCTAAATATCTCAAGAATTACCTGTTATCGAATTGAAATTTGGAATAGTTATAAAGAAGTGTAACCCAGATGCATAGCATATGGTTCTTATTTCTTTATTATTTCTTTTTATTTTCTGTGAAAAATGACAGATAAAAGGTAGTTCAAAATTTCAAAGGCTATAGTGAATATGTCAAGTGGGGTGTCATATGAGAGGTCTTGAGTTACACGTTATGAAACATTTTTCTGTCGAGTCATTTTCGATTTATCAGGTACCGTAAAACCGTCCCCCCTCCCTTATCTCCGAAGTTTACCAAGGAAAAAATTTGGAGTTATTACATAACATTAATATTAATGTCTATTTTACAGGAAGAATATAGATAGCTCCACCTAGTTTTTTTTATCATCGGAAAATTTTCTATACTAAGTTTGTAATTTTATCACCTTTGCATATATTTTTGTTTTATTTATAAATTCTTACGTGATTATGCTGAAAGTATTTTCTTTAAAATAAAGAAAACAAAATTGGAATCGGTTAACGCGATAAAGAATTATCCTTGAAAAACCACCATGCAAATTCGCCGATAGATAGCGCTGGCGTTCAATTTCTCACCAAGTTGTTAAGATTTTTAATTTAAGTTCAGGCCCGATATTGGCCATTCTGTTTGCATCCTCTTCCGGTAGGCACCGGAACGACTTCTGGTTATCAAAATTAAGTTCATCGACCCTGAAACCCATTCCAGGACACCCGACTCGACCAGATTCGAGTTACAATATGTTTTTTTAGGTTTGTCGCCACATTGGCCGTCATCTTGAATTTTGAGCAAAGGAGCCAAAATTCGGCTTGGCAACATTCAGAATACGATTAACAGAGATGTACAAAATGGTTTTAAAAAAGCATTTAAATACAAAATGCAAAATACTTTTCAGATTTACTATTTCAAATGCAAAATACTAGTGACCGACCGAAACATGTTATTTTGCCGAAACCGAAACCGAAACCGAAGGTTCGGTTTCATTGTAGTTTCGGCCGAAACCGAAACCGAAACCGAACCTTTTATATAAAAAAAAGTCCTTAAAAAGTCGAAAAAATGTTAGTAAGTTTTTTTCTAAAATTAATATCTCGCCGACCTATAATTACAGGTTTCTACTTTCAAAGATTTATCACAATTAAATTTCAGCACAGTTACAGAGGTTCTGTTTGAAAATTTAACTACCCTATAAATAAAGTGAAAAAAATACATTATTTGTAACACAAAGTTAGCGATTTTGTAAGTTTCGGCGCGGCCGAAGGGTTCGGCCGTTTTTGGCCGAAACCGAAACTCGGGCCGAAACTTGATTTTTTGGCCGAAACTGGCCGAAACCGAAACCGAAACCGAAATTTCGGTCGGACACTACAAAATACCAAATAGTTTTGCGTTTTGTATTTCAAATGCTAAATGCAAAATAGGTATTTTCAAAATACTTTTTCAAAATAAAATACCTTTTGACCAAATCGAATGATATTTTTATTTGTTTTAGGTAGAGTTACAATGCCGAGCACTTAAAATAATGTAATAAACTAGACTAACGAAAAGATAGCCATGGCTTCATTTTGTGAATTGTGTTGCCATTTATTTCGGTTGATTGTGCATCTAGTTCTTATTTTATTTTCATTACACTTGCCTTTTATTAATAAGTTGTTTACATTATCTAAATTATCTTGTTGTAGTACAGTACATAGCCGTTCCAGTATTGTAGGGATAACAACAACACTTCAATATCATAAATCATAAAAGTAGGTAATCAAATCAAATCAGTAACCACTTCACCAGCACCACACCAGCACGTCGGCGTCAGCGGCGTTGCGTTTTTATAGCCATAGATAATGTTCGTCGTTTTCGTTTGACATTGACACTAGTCAGACATAAGGAGCGCACTCTGACCAAAGAAGAAAAACGCACAGTGTAGGGTTCCGTAGTTGCCCGTCCATCACGTCACCGGTCATATGCGGAATTACGGACCCGTAAAAGGGTTTTTACTGATCTTAGTACTGATGATGTACTTTTTTGAGATGTTGTGTTGTATACATATTTTTACCCTTTACGGTAATGTATTGCTTAGCCGAGATAAATTCATCGTATATACTACTACCATGATTTTTTTCACATGCCTAGTAGCCACCGTTTAGCCGCCAGGGGGGGGGGGGGGGACACTTGACCATAGCAAAAATTATCACTTCAAAGCTTAATCAATATCACGCCAACCGATTCTTGAATCAAAAAATGCTTTTAGAAACCTATATAATAATATTTTTGAAAGAGCTATCCAACGATACCCCACACGATGAGGATTGGAAGAAAAAATAATTGCACCACCACTATACATGTAGGGGAAGTACCCTAAAAAAAATGTTTTTTAATGATTTTTTTCTACCGTTTTGTCGGCGTCATTGATATGTATACTCATGCCAAATTACAGCTTTCTAGTACTAACGGTTACTGAGAAAAGCGGGGGACGGACGGACGGACATGGCGAAACTATAAGGGTTCCTTGTTTACTACGGAACCCTAAAAAGGGCACACATGGCTAGCAGGCGCCTCTATCAGTCAAATTCGGCAATACAAGCGTCATTCGTTCATTTCATTTTGTTTGACTGGTAATCTGGCTAAACTTAATCACAAAGTATTTTGCATTTTGAAATGAATATTAAAAATGCAAAATACATCTCGAAAGGTATTTCAAATAAAATACAAAATGCTTTTTACTAAAAGGCATTTAAATGCAAAATACAAAATAGGTATTTTGCATTTTGTATTTGCATTTTAAATAGAAGTATTTCAAATAAATCGCATCTCTGACGATTAAGCAGACTCTTGCTAAAATGGCTCAAAAAATGCCGTTCAACTTGAAATAATGTCATACGAGTATAACTACCAGTCTAAGAAGAAGCGGAGCGACGGCTAGAATACAAATACAGGGACAAGTTGCATATTTCCATATTAAGCAAGCGTTTTGTCTACCGCTCGGTAAAGCAGCTCGGAAACTCCTTGGTAAAGTCGACTACAAAAATATGTATCAATTTTTCCACCTTATTACCACGTTATAAGGTGCAAAGATGGCTACATCCTTCTGTAATGGACTGTAACTCTACTGATATACAAGATGTGTATACGTCATTATCGGAGAAATAAAAGCATGGAAGGGATGTATGTTTTCGTTTAATTTGCTGTACCTTTAATATTGTATTAGGAGGAACTTTATTGACACGTGAGTGCGCAGTCTGTTTATGCAGTTTGTCAGTTTAAGTAAATACGGATATACTGTCCCTTTCTTATTTACAAGCTTTAAATTAACTGGCAATGTTTGTTCAAAGTAAAAGTCAACATTATATAAAGTAGGTATTCCATTGACATACAATATACTCGTACACTAGAATACGCCTTAAGTCTTTATTTGCATGTGACTCAAGTTGTTCAAAATTAGCAAACCATATTCTCTGGAAACTCTGGGATCTGATGAAGCCGAATTTGGAATAGATACTGGTAATTTACATTAGATTTTATAACAATATGGAATATACCACCAAATTGATCACATTATTGCGACGGCAGGGGGCCGATTTTAGAGTGTCGAATGCTCGACTTTTCACTCGAGATCTGTCAAAAAACTACGATGATTCGACAGATGTCGAGTGAAAAGTCGAGCGTAATCTAATTTAATAGGCTCTAAATTTCCTTGTATAGTAATAAAATGTGAAAAAATATTGCTAGCATAAATTAATAGGAATACATTAAATTACAAATAAGTTTTTGTATACATTAGTTTCTTTTTTAGTTGCACTAAGGACTTAAAGCAGCGTATTCCTACATGTTACATTTCAGCGTAGATAAATAAACGGCGCGCACCCGTCGACCACCTGCCGTCGAGCTTTCACGAGCTTTTATGGCCTTTCTACGAGTATTTATCTTGATGCTACATTTTTAAATGCAACTCATTTTTTATTATGCATATATTCGGTTTCAGGGAATAGATATACCCAATTTGTGTGATCGTATTGAAAGGTATCCCAAATTTTTCTCTTGCTAGAACGCTAGTGGAGCCTCGATATACCCTGCTATCTTCGTTCACGCACGCAATCGGAATTTTAAAAGTTCAGACAAGATTTTTTTTTGTTTGACAATCAGTTCGAGGCTGAAAAGAGTGGTTTCATCCGACTTAAACAACGCTTTTCATTTCGAATACGAGCATTAAACTAAAACAAAATATCACAACAACTTTATTGCAAGATTTTTTTGACATACTTATTATTTAATGTTTCACAAAAATCATACGTTCAAATTATAAATGAAAGATGGATGTAACATGCATTTTTTTCACATTTATTCACTACCTAGCTTGTTATAAAGCCTTAGCGTTTCAAAATCTATCATTTGTTCACACACATTTAAACACAAATAAACTAAATTAAAATAACCGCTCAAGTGCGAATCCGACTTGCACACCGATGGTTCCGTACACAGATGTGTAGGTACCTATTAATTCAGGAAAATCTCAACAACTGAATAACTTAGTATGCATGGTGGCTTGTCAAGGATAATTCTGTATCACGTGAACGGATTTCAATTTTATTTTCTTTATTTGAAAGAAGGTACTTTCAGTACAATACCGTAATTATTTTACAATACAAAAATACATGCATTTAATGTATTCCTATTAACTTAGTACAGAAATGTTTTTGGATGAAAAAAAAGAAAAAGTAAATAGAGCTATAGTCATTAGTCATATTTTCCTGTAAAATATACATTAATATTAATGTTACATGCTAATATCAAACATATTTCCCGGGGTAAATTTTGGAGATAATGGGGGAAAAGGTATTTTTTTACATTATCCTTCATAAATCGAAAATGATTCAACGTAAAAAAATTAAAAAAATGTTTTAGAATGTGCAACTCAAACCCTTTCATATGATACCCCACTTGATATAATATTGACTAGACTTTCAAATTTTGAACCACCTATTTATTGTCTGTCATTTTTCACAGAAAATAAGAAAAGTATTTTAAAAAAAACCTGTTGTATGCTTCTAGGTTACCCTTCATTTTAACTGTTCCAAATTTCAAATAGCATAAGTAGTACTTGAGATATTTAGCGATGTGACAGACAGATAGACAAACTGAAAAAAATAAGGGTTCCTTTTTTACTATTTTGGTACGGAACCCTAAAAACATGAAACCCAACCGACACAGAACCGTCACAACAGAAAAAAATTACTATTAAAAAAACCCGCATTCCGATCGAATCATCGTCGAACAAGTGCCCAGAATACATACAATTACAATTAGACGATGCCTCGAACAAAAGGAATACTGCTCTGCAGCATTTCTAACCGTGCAGCAAGCAATAAAGATCTTAGTGAAGCAAGTATAATATTGCAAACACAACTTGACAACACCAACGAATGATTTAATAAGTGGCGCATAAAAGCCAGTGCCGACGTTAAACGACTTAAAAGAGCTAACGTGCTAGGCATACAAGGGAAGACAGGGCATTGGCCCTACCTTTCCATAATCGTCCTCATGAACTCTACGCATCTGATTAAAATCTTACGACTTATTGCAGATAATAAAAAGGAGAAAAAACGATTCATCTGTTTATGAACTACGATAACACAGTCAGACTCATTCGGGTTATAACACATCCATTCGCAACCAATAAATAATGCAACATAAATATTCTGCTCAAATGAAATGATAATTTTAGCGAGTGCGTAATATTATTGTAAATGTTTATCCAGCTATGAAGCTCAGGGTAACTCAGGGTAAGTACTCTGAGCTTGATAGAGCCACGTTACTAAAAATTAATCAAATTATACACAACCTTACATTACGGAAAGATAATATCAAACCTACACTTTTGATTGAACCAAAATGAATTCCAAGAAAGTTATGAACCAATCAAAAAGTTTGCTAAACCAACGGAGTGTCGGTGAATATCTTTTTGCATTGAGTAGTGAGATAGGCAGCCGAAGATCAAATATGACGATAGATCACGTCCGGAATTGAATTTTCCATATCAGCTGTTCCTCTCAGATCCTAGTGTTTCATCATTGTGTGCAGGATTCAGTGGTTTGGTTCAAGTGGATCTTATATTAAAGGTTCTTATTTAAATAGGTACTGGTATTTCATACTGCTTAATTTTCAACAAAGTTAAAATAAAGAACGATCTTCGTGTGTAGGTAGTATTATTTTAGGATACAGATACTCGTCAGTGGTATTTATAAAAAAGAATTTCAGCTACAAATTCAAGCTCAGAATTTCGTTGCTGAATGTAGATAAGCACTCCGAATATTTAAAGCAAGTTAAGAGTATGTAAGATTTTCGGGCTTGCGTAAGGTAGACCTAAATTTCATTTTTCATACAAAAAATGGTAGTTATATCTCCCTAGCGTAAGTTCGTTTGTTAATTAGTGGTAAACTTATAGCTCAAACAATCAGGACATATGGAAAAGCTCGCTTTATTTTAACAACGAAATGCTGGCAAAACTCATTTGCCTCCCTTATAATATGATAGCTGCTACCTTACCAACAAGAATTTGAATTTTAACCCCCCATTTTTCGTACAAAATAAAATAACATTGAGTAAATGTCTCCATTTTTTATCTCCAATAATTTTGCATTGACCATTTGAGATACAACAGTTGTGACAAACAGACGGAGTAACCATAAAGATTGCTTATTTACCTTTTTGGTACGGAACTCTATAAACACAAGGTAAAATATGAGTCTGATTCGCGCCGCGGGTCCGTAGACACTAACTATATGGAAGATAGCAAGAAGTGGTCAAGCTTCAGGAATCGTTCAGCCTCTTAAAGATATCCAGCTTTCCAGCTGCAGTCTTTAGATCTAACGAAATAGGAAATGTTAAGTTGGAATTGACGAAGGTGACTATAGTGATTAAGGTTTGGTACGCGCCTCAAATATCAATTTACTTTAAAAATTACATTAAACATGAGCAGAACGACAATTAACCAACTGTTTTACCTATCAACTATTTTTGACCAAGTTTTATTCTATTTTCGCGCTTCGCAGGGTTTTATGCGATGGAAGTTTTTACGAGAATAAAACGGCTTAATCCAGAACGAGGTTGGATGTAAATCGGGTTATTGTCCCGTTCGCAATCAGCATGGCCGTGTCACACCAAACAACGACAGACGAGAGAGATGAACGTTACAAATAATATTATACGTAAATTAAATAAACATAAAACGGAAGACCGGTCCTGGCACTCTTTGGAGTAGGCCTATTTAATGCCTGATATGTTAATGATGATTATATTATTTAAACCCCTACTGAGCCCCGTGTAATGAGTAACTGCACTGCAATATCACATTTTCTCCATCTTTAAACCTACAATTGCTATAAGTAAATAGCAATAAATTTCATGTGCTTTGGAGCAGCACCGTAACTTAGGCTCGATTCGGACTGCTAATGCGTAGTCCATACCGTCCCCTGTTGGGCCAAACGGTGTAATTGAAAGTAAATCTAATGACCAGCAGGCACAACCGAAGCTGGTTGTTACGCTGTGCCCGACGCTTTAAATAAAATCTTGCAAAATACTTACGTTTTAAATTGTTATTTTTTCGTATCTTCTAATCTTATTTCAGTATCGGACACTCCGGTATCCGAATAATATACCAAATACTGTTCGATCGGCGACATAATTGACATAACACTCGTAGTTGGGATAGTTTTTAGGGTTCAGTGCCAAAATGGTAAAAAGGAATCCTTATGGTTTCACTTTGTCTGTCTGTCTGTCACATCGCTAATTATCTCAAGAACTACTTATGATATCGATTTGTGCTATACTTATAAATAAGGGTAACCTAGATGCATATAACATGTTTTCTTTTACCGTACCCATGGCGTTCAATTCCTACACCATATTGTTGAGAATTTCCCGAATTAATTTGGTCGGGACCGGTACACATCTGTGAACAGAACCCTCGATCTGCGAGTCGGACTCGCACTTAACCGGTTTTTTTTAAAGCCTTTAGTTGTTCTTCTCCGTTGACAATTAGTATTTGAAAAATAAGCAATGTTAGAAACATGTCCCTACGCTCATCAATTTATCAATTTATTTTACATAAAGTAGTTATCCGAAATACAAATTGAAACTGCCAGCCCCATACAGAGCTCAGAAATGAGGCACACGCTCATGAGGTGCAAGAATGCTTTCCGAAGCATTGTTAATAGTTACTGTCGGATATAATGATTGAACATGGAAAGAAAAAATACAAATTCCGTTTAGTAGTGAAGAAATAATATTTCGAGGTACTACAAGGCCAAACTATATTTCTTGATCAGTGACTAAATCGTTAAATGATATAAATCGATTTTCATTTTATTATTCCTACTCACCACTATCAGAATCTACCTAATGTTTTGTCACTAGGTTTTAAAAAACGCAGTGCTAGGACTGTTAATACTTAGGTGCAGAATAATCTTGTTTTATCTGGCATTTCTTCCACGTAACTTGATTAAGAACATGGTTCGGTTACTTTGAGTTACTGTTTGTCACAACAAAATAGTTCTTATGCCAACCTTTGCCGCAGAATATTTCTCATACTCTAATGAAGAAAGCAACGTAATTTTCTTCAAAGCAACTGAAACTATAAGAGAGGTGCGCCAACAAAAAGACGGCTAGTCACTATTGTGAGGACAGACAGCTAGCTTCGTCTGGCAGACGTGGCAAGATTATTTGCTAAAAGAAAACATCCTCGTCTGCACTCTACTAGTAACTCGATAACGTTATTTCCACTTACAGCGCCTCGCTCGGAAGCTATTTCGAAATTCAAAAAAAATGTACGATGTTGTCTACGCTGTCCTATCACCATAAAGTTTATTCCACATTCGAATATTTAACTGATTCCAATTATCTCAGCAAAATTGACAGACACTTCGACAAAAATTTACCATGAAAGGAGTCTGCACCTCTGAAATAATGATTTTTATGAAATTAGTTTTCAATAGACACGATAAGTACAAGGTAAGGGAAAAACGGGGAGCCTAACAGCCAGCTCGTTTATACTATCTGCACCGGCCTCTGCGCGTGTTCACTCTCCAACTTTTATCAGATGTGCCAGTTCAGATGAAACTTTTATTTTCTACGCGGTCGTAATAGTCCCGGCGTAAGAATTATTGGCCAAGTTTTGCAGAAAACTGAAAATTGCCTACTTATCTTTTCAAGTACAAAACATGTATATGAACATTTCTTGTGTGTGTTGTTGTGTGAGTGCTCTAATAAATAATAAACTTTCATTTTATTGAATTTTCCTCATACTTACGTTTTTCTGAAAACAGTAAGAAGTAGTGTTGTTGTATATGTTATTCGTGAAGGTCTTGACAATCAGCAATGAAGAATATGGCTCAAGGAGAAGAAACAGGATGTTTTTTGAAATGTTGGATGGATTTTAGTCAGGCAGATTTGTTCTGTTTAAAATACGGATGATTGTTTTTTTTTTATTTATGCTGATTTATACCACATTGTTTGCCTGATTGGGCTTACAATTAGAAACTAAAGGCTTTACGTACTTTATTCGATATTTTAAAACGGAAAGCAATCAACAGTTTGTTACCTAACACCTATTAATTTGGAATATTGTTAAAGTAATTGGCACCCTACTTAAATTATGGTCCTCAGTAACTTCGCAGATTTTTGGATTGTGGTAGTAACATATTATAGTTTTAGATACGTTGGAGTTTCCACAATCCTGACAGTATCCTATCTCGTGCTGCCCTGAAAATGGGCCTATTACGGTGAGTTGTACAAAGTTACGATTAAGTACATACCGATCAACGTTAAACATGGCGCCGGCAGCTTGTAACCACCCCTTAGTCTGGCCAGTAAATACTTTTCACCTCACTAGCTCGGAAAATCCTTTTTATTCTTTAAAAACAGATAGCAAAACTGCATTTTCTCCACAAGAGTGCAAAGAATATTTGAAATCTCCACGCGTTATTATTAGTTACTTTTTTAAACATGCGAGTCCATACAGGACAATTTCGCCCATCTAATCATCAACTAATTAATACTTTTGATGACTGTACATAAGATTTCCTATCACTTAGTTTTTTTTCCCCTACCCTAGTTAAAAAAGGCTGATTTTACATATTTCAGTTGTTTACTTTTGTAAGTAGTATTTTCTTCGCTTTAGTGAGGTGAAAAGATTTGTGTTACACACGGGTGCAAAGTTATTTTACGTCTCCTTGTTCTTCTATTTTGAACCACTCGCTTCGTTCAGGATTATATTTTCAAACCATAGAATCCATTCGCTAGCTTGTAATTCAACCCTAGAATCCATTCGCTAACTCGTGTTTCAATTCCACACTTGCAGTTTAAAATACAACTTTGCACCCTTGTATAACAAATAACTAATGTCAGTGTGGGGTGTAACATACCGGTCTACTGGTCGCTCTTCATGTTTAAGAATAAAACCGAACAAGTGCGAGTTACACTCGCGCACCGAGGAGTACAAAGAATAAGTACAAAGGATTTTTAATAATAAGATAATTACATAGAGATATAGTTTATATTTCCTGTAAACGTCGAAACTGACCCAATACTTGACACTTTCAATATTCGTTCTCTCTTCTTGGGGCGCCCATTTTTCCAGAAGGAGTGAGTTCCGCGGTTCAGGGTAAAATTCGAGTGTTGGAGTCTGCTTTTTTGCATTTAGGGCAGTTGTCGGCGCACGTCTCACTCGTATTATTGCGCAACTGTTTTGCTATGCCCCGGGTGACCTATGTACTTAGGACAGCGCCTATTTGGATGTTTCGAGGGGATGTGGAAGTTTTTGATGGCATCCTTCGGAAGGGCCTTGAGAATATTTTAAACGTCAGTTTCAATGAAACACAGTGGCGCCAGGCATCTCTTCCTGTTCGTTATGGGGGGTTGGGCATCCGTTGTATGTATGACGTCGGTGCAGTGGCTTTCCTAGCATCTTCCCATGCTGTGTCTGATCTTGTCACTAACATCCTTTCATCAAACGGTGGCAATATCAGTATTACATTTTTACAGGAAACCCTATCCGAATGGTCAACCCGCTTTACGGGAGTTGAACGGCCAGACAACCCCTCATCGCAAAGGTTGTGGGATGACATCTTGTGCCGAGATATATATAAGAGCCTGCTGGATAGTGCTGTTGGAAGTGACGTAGCCCGACTGAAGGCTGTCAGGGAACCCGAGTCTGGGGCGTGGTTGCATGCTTTGCCGTCACCACAGTTAGGAACCTTTTTGGATAATGACATGCTGCGTGTGGCTGTAGCGCTGAGAATTGGCGGTAAGGTCTGTGAGCCTCACCGGTGTGGCTGTGGGATAATGGTCGAGGCGGATGGGCATCACGGTCTGAGTTGCGTGCGGTGTGCTGGCAGGATACCAAGGCATTGTGCTATTAACGAATTGATAAGGCGCGCTTTGGTGTCTGCCAGCGTACCGTGTGTCTTGGAACCCCAGGGTTTGAGTCGTACGGACGGTAAGAGGCCGGACGGTCTCACACTAGTGCCGTGGGCGAAAGGTCGTAGCTTGCTGTGGGATGCCACATGTGTCAGTACTTTCGCACCCACGCATCTCGCTCACACTATTAACAAGGCAGGCGCAGCGGCTGAGAGTGCGGCCAGGTTTAAACACGGCAAATACGGGAACCTTGAGCCGGTGTATGACTTTGTCCCGGTTGCTGTGGAGACGGCTGGACCTTGGTGTGCGGAGGCTAAGAATTTTATTAGGGACATAGGGCGGCGCTTGAGGGATAGGGGCTGCGACCCTCGCTCTGGTTCTTACCTGGTCCAACAGATTTCGCTAGCCATTCAGCGGGGTAATGCCGCTAGTATCTTTGGCACGTTTGGTCCGGGTGAGTATCAGAGTGGGGTGTGATTTAATTAAATTGAATTTAGTATAAGGCTGACGAAACCTGTTGTGGATTTATACTATGTGCATTGTTTGACGAGGCCTGTTGCTGATGCCTGTTGTCCGTGAAATTGACGAAGCCTGCGTTGTGGATGAGGTTTGTACATCTTTATACCAATAAATTCCTTTCAATATTATGTTATAATACTTATAATAATAAAGGTAAACATGGTGTATTGGCTATTTTTTTCATCCGTGGGTGGAGGAAATCCTCATTGGGTACTTCCGGCCCGGTGGCGACCGCATGCCCGAATCAACTGAGAATTGGCCGAGTCGCCTACAGACTAAAACCTCTAACCGATGCAGTGTAAGGTGTTGCCGGAGACGGAGCGCTATCGGTTATACGCTTTGTTTCTGAGTGTGTGAGTACGTTGTTTTGTGTGATCCAGGGGTAGATATGTATTGGTGTTGAGTGGGTGAGTAATTGAACAGTGTTATGTGTATTAGCGTATATGAAATGTCCCTAGCTGGTAAACAACATGTCAAACATTCGAACGTTTACCTTAAAAATAAATACAACATTTTCGCTTAGTAAAAACCTCGGAGATGAAGAAGGGGAATGGTATTTTTTTCAAATTGTTTTGTCATAGGATAGGTAACAAGGCAGGTAAAGTGTCTTCCTAAGGGCCTACGCCGAACTTCGAAATACGTGTTATACACTATAAGAGTGAAAGGGACGGCACGATACGAAGTTCGGATTTCGAATTACGGAGTAGCCCCTCTGGGCCCAACTCAAGATAACTTAAAGTTAATTATAATCAGCGAATCTAATTATGATTAACTTTAAGTGAAATGATTTACAAATTAGCAATCAGAAGTCACTCAACTTTAACACAATAATGGGACCATTATTCATTATCATCTATCGATACCGTACACTATTAGCCGTAAAGTAATTAATATTTCAGCAGTCATTCATTCATTAGTTAAAAAAATAGTTGCGTACTGATAAAATCTATTTTGGTAATAGGTTATCTCGAACTGTTTCGGTTTATCGGGAATAATTAGGTTATAGGTATAATCGGTCACAATTACGGATAATACACGAGTTTAAGAACATGTGAATGAACTCAAGTATATCGGTAGGTACCTACTTAGATAATACTCCCGTTCTACTATTCTTATGTGTTTCCTACACCTAAGTAGTAATTATTTACCTAAGTAGTCCAGTTATGAATAAGTATAATCGCTTGGAAGACTTCTATGGTCAAAATAAAACAAGGAATTATTACATAGTATCACTTCAATAACTCAGCAGTGCCACGTCACACGTCTTATTATTTTCGTTCAATCGTAAAAGTTTATCTTTGAAATATACGTATATCACTTTACTTTCTGAAATATTCGAAATATTCACTAAGACATATTATGGATACATTAAAATATATAGGTATTTTCTTGCAAAATTTACATTACATTTCGGTAAAGTAAATTTAACGACTACGCAAGCATGAGGAGATTTAGTTTTAAGATACGTTTAAGTATCAAGTAAAGTTGGAAATTAATTAAAACCTTGTAAAGACAGACACGAGTTACGAATGTTATATGTAGATAATGCACCTCCGCCAGTCAGATGCCTATGTTATTACCTACTCGTATACTTCTTGTAAATACTTTTACATTATTTCTCGTATCATACGAGAATCCTATGTCCTATCCTATATCTTCAACACCTTTTAGTCCTACAACTAAAAGGTTTTCAGGATAGAGGGACATAATATACGTGCTCGTCAGGTCAATCATTAGGGGTCCTCGTCGTCGGATACGACATTGGAAGGCTAATATTGGTAGGTAATTATTATAGTGATATTATAGCAAGTTAATACATAGGTTACATGTCTCCAAGTAAGATGCTTACTGAAGCACCTAATATAGATATTTAGTTAGTCGTGGGTAACGCAAGCAATCTTGGGTTCGTGATACACTTTACACGCTCGCCTCGTCGCGGCCAATAAAACGAATCCCATTTTATTCCCTCCACGAAGCCGGTAAGCGTTCTGTAGAAGTTTTCCAACAGAGGCTATCGGGAATATCAATACTGAATAATATATTAACTAACATTTTAGTTGAGGATCCAAGACTCAAGGAGACATGATTTAAATTTGAAACTATTATATAATAACCTGAGTACAAAATTATCATCATCATATTTCTCGTACTCAAAATCACTCAATCCTTTTTTTTTAAATAATGATAATATATTTTATAAAGTTATCCCAAATAACAAAATCGGATAAAAATTCTATCATAATAACAGTAAGCTACAATTCTTGACATTGACCCAACATTTGTGACTTTCAATCATACGTCACATTAATAGCTAGGTATCTACTGTTCAGTATTAACATGGACACGTTTACTTTAACAAAATATATACTACGTCGGTGGCAAACAAGCTGACAGCTCACCTGGGGCCCATTTCTCGAAGCTACAAGTTACAAATTACTAGCGGAAGTTTCTTTTCAACACCTTTTAACAGAAAGAGACTTCCGCTTATAATTTGTAACTTGTAGCTTTGAGAAATTGGCCCCTGATGGTTACTGTCGCCTATAGACGGTTGCAATATCAATATAATAGTTGCCGACCCGTAAGATACCTTAATTCTTTTGTTTAATCACTTACGCGAGTGAAAACAGCTGGCCCCGTATTATAGTCACGTTTATCGATGACAAACGACAAGATAAAGCATCTGTCACTTTCTATCGAGTGGTATATGAAAGTGACAGATGCTTTATCTTGTCGTTTGCCGTCGATAAATCCACCTAGAATCCCTCGTAATCCTATCACGCCTTTAACCAGCTGGTTCGTAGAACGGTTTCAGGCAGAAACTCCCCAATATGCAGGCTGTGCAAAGTACGGATATGCACTTCGACACTGCACGTAAAATTTTGACAGGTCTCTGCAGCGTTATCTAGCCATAAAGATCCATTTGACATAAGTATTTTTTTGGATGCTTTGTGATTTTCTCGTCGCTACTTGTTTAAGTATATAAGATCACTGAGATCGAGTAAGATTAATACTTATATATATGTAATGTAAACATTAGTGAGGCTACAAAATAGCAGCAGGTCTTAGCCTAAGGTATAAAGTTATAAACACTTTGTATTTCCATAAGTTTTAACTTTAACTTCACTATAGTATTGCATGTGGAGTTTAACTTGAAATAGGTAGTGTTCGCATATATATTTTACCAGATGTAAGGATATAAGGGATTATTGGTAAACCAGTCTACCGGTCCCTGGGATCCCAGGGATCATTACAAAAGAATGCTGTTTATTTTTTCGACGACGGCTTAAATAAATAAAAACGTGACCATCATAAACCCCCTGAATTAAGACGAGTGATATAGGTATTAGAGGTATCTACTCGTAAATACGTCAAAAACGTTTTCCCGAATTAGCTGAGCAGCAGATGCACCAGGTTTAGGTACTATGTTTTTAATTAATTAGTTCTCGTTAAGACACATTAACACCATATCGGGGTGATTATAAATACTGCTCAATGTAGATTTTCGTCACTCGATAAGACGCTCTCTGGAAGAGAACGTCAATACAGTATTAAATAAAAATAACAGCTAACTTTATTATTAATTTAGTAAAAATGTATTTTAACTTAAGTGTTGTGATATTACAAACTGTGTTATTCCTAATTATAAACTTAAGTAACGTTTCCAAAGCTCAATGTAAGTTGAATATCTAGTAAAATAATAAAGTGTAAGTAGGTACTTATTGGAGTGCTTTTTTAATGTTCCGTACCAAAATGGTAAAAAAGGAACCCTTACGGTTCCACTTTGTCTATCTGTCTGCATGTCTGTCACATCACTAAATATCTCAAGAACAACTTATGCTATACATTTGAAATTTGGAACAGTTATAAAGAAGGGTAACCTAGATGCATTGAACATGTTCTTTTTTAAAATATTTTTATTTAATTTTCTGTTAAAAATGACAGATAATAGGTTCATAATTTGAAAGTCTATTGAATATGTCAAGTGGGGTGTCATATGAAAGGGCTTGATTTGTACAGTCTGAAACCTTGTTTTTACGTTAGTTATTTTCGATTTATGAGGGACAATGTAATAAAATACCGTTGCCCCCGCCCCTTATCTCCGAAGTTTCCCAAGAAAAAAATATAAAATTATTACATAACATTGATATCAATGTATATTTTACAGGAAAAATATAACTATATATAGCTCCATCTAGTTTTTAATTTCTTTTATCATTTAAAGACATTTCTGCATTAAGTTTGTAATTTAATCACCTTTGAATATTTTTTGTTTTATAAATTCCTGCGGGATTATGCTGAAAGTACCTTCTTTGAAATAAAGACAAAACATTTTTTATCGGTTCACGTGATAAAGAATTATCCTTGAAAAACCACCATACATACTAAGTTATGAAGTCGCTCAAATATGTGACAAAATTCGCCGATAGATAGCGCTGTACACATGTTCAATTTCTACACCATGTTGAGATTTTCCTGAATTAATAGGGTTGGAACCGGTACACATCTGTGTACGGATCCCTCGGTGCGCGATTCGGACTTTCACTTGACAGTTTTTTTTTACCATAGAGTTAACGTTAACTTTTTTTATGACCGCCAACGAGTTTTGAATTCTTACGTGTACTTTAGGTATGTGAATGGCATTATAACAGCATGGATGAGTTAGATTCACATTAAAATAGACAGAAATAGCCCTCCAAGTATGATTCATCTCCTGTTTCCTCATGCCAGCGCCTAAACCGTTTTGTAAAAAATGAAAAATAATACTTTAATAATAAAGAAACGGTCTCTAAGTATCGCTCGACTTGTTTCAAATCGATCCGTGATTCTTTCTAAGATTTAATATATTATAATAATATTCATTAATATACTTTTTCTTGTATGAAAGGAAGCTTGAGCCCAGTAAGTTATAACGCAACTTTCAGATAGATATACTCGTATCCATCCATATATATGTAAGTAGCATTATAAAACATAGTGGCTTAGATATTACATACTTTAGCTGACAAGATCTCGTTACGTTTCAGATTATCCTTATGCCGGCTATTATACGAACAGGAATTACAGGAATACTTTGCAGGTATGGATAATCTGCTTGACTTCTATATCTTTTTTTAATTAGCATCATTATTTGTATATTGTAGCGTGCAAAAAAAGGCAATCGGAAGAATTATCATTTGTTTATCTAACACTCTCTCTCTGCCATTTTGATTAAATCTCCCTTAGTCGTAGTACGTGCTACATATGTACTTGTTATTGTAAGTAAATCAAAGTACTTATAAAAAAGTTATTTTTCACTGTTCTTTTATTTAAGATGTATTTGTGTAAGGTATTTTTATTTACCGCTTTTCACATAGATAGGGGCCTGACATTAATTACTGGCGAGGTGTTGTGATATTTGAATCGAAACTCGAAACCCATACTCCTCCCTTAGATTTCAAGCGTGATTTTCCGTTCGTTTTACGTTCGTATGTGCTTCATTGTTATGGATTTATTTAAAAAAATGTTATCCTTATTTACTCCATTAAATTCAATATCTCGTTTACAGATTCCCCACAACTTTAAGGATAAGGTGGCTCTAAAAGTGTACTACGAAACACAATGTCCTGCCAGCATACGATTCCTCAAGGCGCACCTGGCGCCTACCGTGACACGGCTAGCGGATCATCTGGACGTTTATATGATACCGTACGGACACGCGAAGGTAATTTATGCAACCAGCTATTTGGGTACTCACTACTGGTTCCACCTCACCTCACCGGGCACCACTAATATTTCTTGAGCACTGATGATGCGAAGATTCCCATTGGGAATACAGGCACCGGCAACATTTTTGGATACCTATCCAACATGAGTGTCACCAGACTCGTGTTGCCAGAAATATGTATGCAATATTTTTTCACTACATGTAATATTTTTTACATTGATACCTATGTCTTAAGTACATTATATACTCGTACGGTTACACTGCCCTTACAGGATTTCATAGCCGAATTTATCACCTCGTAAAACCTATATTGTATACCTATGATAACTGAATATCAGTTTAAAGATCTTTTAAGTTTAAAGGTTATTAAGATAATTTTCAAAAATATGCGGACAATTATGTAATGTTCATGGTAACGGCATCTGCACAGCACATCACTAATTTCGATACCGGGATTCGTAATTACGACACCTAATCGGAGGTCTGACTTACAACCTGTAAGAGAGGTGAAGCGTTGTGAATGGCTAGTAATGGCTTACTCAGGTCTAACTCTAACTACTATTAAATTAGCTCATACGTTTACGTGGAAATACTGCAGACGCTTAGGGTAATTACATCCTGCGATCTATTCGTATAAATAAGTTTTAGGTTAGGTACCTAATGCTTCGTAAATTCCCAATAGGTATGTGTGCTTATGAAAATCCATCTGTGGTTTCTGATAATAATACTGAAGTATATTTACAATTATTTTCCCTCCTAATTTCAAAGACCTTTGGGGGCAAGGATGGTTTTCAGCAATTTCTCAAAAACCGTCGGACATGCCTGGTTCAAGGTAGCCTAATGGATCGATAGGTCGGTTTGCGACAAACTAATTTGGTGCGCCGGAAATTGGTGAAATAAAAGATTATTTTCTCGTTTTTAATGGATAATTCAATAACTCCCAAATAAAATGCATATAACTTATTTGTTCATTTGGGACCTGTAAAAATACAAATAACTTTAATTGAAAAAATCTCGTTCTCCAGATGGTTGCAAACTAACGCTGGTCGCGTAACCGACCTAGCGATCCCATTTTTTTTAATACAACGCCGGTGGCGAACAAGCGTACGGTCCACCTGATGGTAAGCGGCCACCGCAGCCTATAGACGCCCGCAACTCCAAATGAGTCACGTGCGCGTTGTCGACCCTTTATAAGATTTGAGGATGCACTGTGTTAACAGCAGAAGGAACACATTTAGGTCCCTCGCTCTCAACACAGTGAATCCTCGGGAGCTCTGGCAACCTTGCACACCTCCAGGAACACAACACTACATACTTGTATTGTAAATAATGTTATTATGGCTGTGGTCTTCTGCAAGACGTAGGTACTTCCCTAGTTGGGCTGCTCCAAATTTGAGCAAGATGACATTTTGCTATGCCCTACCTCTCTCAACACTACTATCTTTTATGCACTACGTCTTTAGTTAGACGGTGGTTACAATTAATGAGCACTACCACTATTCACTATTCAACACACCTTATAGTTTTTGAGTACAATTACTGTGTCATACAGACAGACAGACAGGAGCCAATTTGGCTACGTAACCCCAAAAATGACAGGTTTACCTAGTGTAAGTTTCACATCACGTTCACCTTTCCTTCTCGCGCTATCTATTCGTAGCGCTACGCGTGTAGTAGCAGTGCCTTCACTATGAGTTTGCATGACCGTACTCGCTAGCGGCTGCGTAAACGATTTAGTATGCCGATTCTTAGTTCTATTGCGTAACCGCCGGCTCCGTACTTTTGCCCATACAATTTTTTACGCAGTCGCTAGCGAGTACGCGGTCATGTTAAACTCATGGTAAAGGCACTGTTAGCGTTTTCCGATAGTCGCAAGTATAATAGCAAAAACTGTTTTTTTTTCAGACTACGTTTGAAAACGGACGTTACCTGTTTGACTGTCAACACGGCGACATTGAATGCTACGGGAACATGCTGCACGCATGCGCAGTAGATGTAATCCGGAACAACACTATGGCCGCCCTCTTTAACGCCTGCGCCATGGAGCGGACGGGGGATTATAATACCCTCAACAATCTTGTCAACACGGTAATTACAGTAATTTTTTAAGTATACTTTTGTATCACAATAGTGGACAAGTGAACAGCCCTCCTGATAGTAGATTTTATGAGCAAGAGAGTACCTAATGATCGGATGGATATTAATAGTAGATTAATAGTAGTAGTGACAAAGGTCTAAAATGAACCATATCACGAGATAGTTCGAGGGCTAATATGGCTTTTCGACCAGAGTCATATTGTATTTTTCACTTCGATTGCGAGAAAATAAATAGACAAAGGTTATCCACAAAAAAATAATAATAAATTCCACGGCGAACTTATATATAATTTGGCGGCATATTTTTTCTAAAACTTTTTGA
This sequence comes from Epiblema foenella, assembly GCA_963556455.1. Classification (NCBI taxonomy): domain Eukaryota; kingdom Metazoa; phylum Arthropoda; class Insecta; order Lepidoptera; family Tortricidae; genus Epiblema; species Epiblema foenella. The sequence goes on from OY747102.1 coordinate 18,058,929, forward strand.
AAAATAGACTGCTACAAACTTAATCTTTAGAGAAATGAATTCTGTTTTCTGATTGGTTGATTTTTGTAAAGCTGTATTCTGATTGTAATACCAAATATCAAATATTTTTAAATAACTATATTAGTGTTCTGCGATTGGCGGATTTAATAGGTGAAGTATGTTGATTGGTCAAATTAAAATGTCTTTTAAATCATAAATATGTATTCATATTTTCACTAGGGGCTAAATATTTTATTTTAGCCCCGCTTAACAAATCTTATACGACACACTTTTCGAGCATGAGAAGTGAAAAAATAATGTTATGTTATAAATTGTTTCCATGTTAAAAACCAGTAATACTTAGTTGACGCGGGCTGGTACTTAAAAGCCTGACCTCAGATTACGCATAGTAATTAGGCACATGGGAAAATTTCGGGTCTTTATTGGATACGACAAGCTCAGGACGGGGACGGGTAGCGTGCCTAGACCTCTGCTCAGCAGTGACCGACTTAGTTAATGATGATGATTAATTACATAATTGTTAATTTCTGTATCATGGTAACAGTTTACCATGATACCGATATTAACAACTATGTAATTCATCATCATCATCACAGCCAATTCTCAAGCATTCTGAAACTGATACCCAGGCTAAGGAAAAACATGACAACAAAGAGTTTTCGATATTAGTCAGCTTTTGAAACGAATTTACTTTTTCAGTGTGGCTACGAATACAATGTTCCAGTGAACTCCATATGGGAGAAAATGATCAACGGACGAGGCGCGTGGCTCCTAAAGCGCTACGGTGACGAGACGCACGCGATACGGCCACGTTACGTGCCGTACGTGACACTAGACGGAGCTGTGGCCGACGACGTCACGTTGAACCATCTGGGCTACTTCGTCTGCAAACTGCTCAACCCGAGACCGGATGCTTGTGATTTTGTGTCATAGGAGTTTTTAATGGCGGGTTTAGTACATAGGAAGTAGCGTTTTTAAAGTACCTTAACGCATTGATCGACTACTTCAATTTCTACTTCAACGGTTAGGCATATGTAAACTCGAAGACGCCTGTAGCCATTTGGTCCTTCAACAGGTTAACGAATAATGCCAGAATGCTGGTTCCGTCGCTGTCTAAACCCGCCACAAGAAATAAAAGCGAAACCATACAGTGACTAAGTGATTGTTTAATTTCTCACATTTGGCATTATGTCTTACATCTTTTTAAATAGAAAGTAAACTGCCCTGCTACATACATCTGTGCCTTATGGCAATATTGCAAGTTACGTGTCAAAAAACTGGCTAGAAATGACACAAGACCGCCAGGAATGGAAAAAGAGGCGAGAGACCTTTGCCCAGCAGTGGGAAATATTAGGCTCAATATAATAATAATAATGTCTTAGCGCGTACTGTTGAGGAGCTAAATGCATGTCCTTATTCGTTCTCGAAATAAATAAATACACATTATTAAAATCAAGACAGTATAGCAACTGCAGCAAGTGGCAGTAGCATTTGTAATAGGTAACGTGAACTAGTGCAGGTTTCTCCTTTACATACAAATAGTATGACGCGAAGAATTAGTGTGCATTATCATGAAATTAAAATAGGTATGTTTCAAGCTACCAATGTATAATATTTTACGTCATATTGACACATTTCAAATTCTAGGCATGCCCATGTCTGTTTACATGTGAAGTCGGTTAAGTTATTTATTGTATGTAAGTATAAAAAAAACTAACTTTTTAGAGGTCCATGCCAAAAAAGTAGGTACCTTATGATTTATGGTGCCGCTACATTATATCTCAGAAATTAGAAATCTACTTAAGAAATCAATTTGAATTCGGAATAGTTGTAAACGTGGCATTAATTTATTTTCGTTGAAAAGTTAAGTTCCGATCGCGAACAAAAATTATTCTTTGTACACGGCATTTCAAGGCAAATTCGAATTGAAGTTAACTTACTTAAGTTAATTTACTTTAAATAAAGTAAAAATTACCATCCGTAGGGTTATTCTATTTTAAGACTAGTTCTGTAGGTTAAAGTATCTTAGTTTTATTATTTTTTATGTTGCCAGCCAACGAAAAAAAAAAGTTGAATAGAAAAACCTTAATAAACATGTTTTGTACGAGTGTTCATCATAAAAAGTAGGGTGACCATGAGAATTTAAAGTTATGATTATTTTACTAATTATAACAAAATACATTTACAGATTTTTACTTAGTCTTACGTACAAGTTTTTAAACTAATGGTACCTACTGACAATGAAAAGAATATTTCTGTTTGACTTACGAAAACGAGTTAGGAGTCAACCTGTATTTAGAAAGAAGCCATCTGTGTAAAGGAGATGGTAATCGAATGCATTATGCGGACGGATGTAGTGTATGTAATTACCACTGACCTGTTCAAAGATGAAGCCCAACTGCACTACACGCACCTGACGAATGATAAATGGAACATGGCATCGAGCTACCGGATTCGAACCGTCACTGACCACGACTTACGAGGTGGTTATATATTCTTCAGTGAGGCCGATAATTAACAAGCGATATCGAACCGTTAAGTTTAATGAGCAACTTCGCATCCTTGTGCGTGTTCTACGCTTGTATAATGGGTTGTGCTACGAAGAACTGGTCGATATGATGCCCACGGCCGCTTTCTATCATCGCACCGGTCGCTGAATCTCGTCTGGCTGTGGAATGAGCTCCCTGCCGAGTTTTTACCTAGGGACCTAGGGGGTATGGGGTTCTTCAAGAAAGGAATGTTAAAAAATTTATAGGGTTGGAACGCACATGTGACAACCCTGGAGTTGCAAGCGTACATAGGCCGAGGTGACCCATTTACATCAGGCGGGCCGGGCTTGTTTGCCACCGACGTGGTATAATATACATATTAGAATGGTCTAAAATACTGCTATAATTCGATATGAACTAAAAAGCTTCCTGCATGAAATATACGACACCTCTAGTAACATGTGACTTGGTTTTATTGCATAGGTATAGATACTATAAACCTAGAAATGTCCCATACATAGACTAAACTGTTTACATAGGTATAAGTACTAATTGACGATAATTATGTTATCATTCATAGCGGACAACGAAAGTCAACGGTCGTACTGCTTTATACAAACGATTATTCAATATGTCGCATTGGAAGTTTCTGTTTGGCGTGATTGCTATTAATTTAGCTTGCAGTGCTGGTATGTATCAAACTACTTTTAAATGGAGTGATTCTGTGTTGTTATTACAATATCTCAGAGCGAGGAATTGATTGCTGTCAACTTTTTTCATCCAGAGATTGCTCCGGGATACACCATCATCTCACAAGTTTACGACGACTTTCAAGTAAGACTTGTATTTTTTACGAAGACTATTTTATCATCTTTATGGGTACTATATAGTATATAGATGCGGCGGCAAGCGTCCATAGTCTTGTTTACCACCGCGTGGTACTAATAAAAAGGAATCTTACGTGTTAATTCAATCGTAAATCGCCTAAATAGATGAGCGTTTTTAAACTGATAAGGACTCTTAAAAGTTTGGATAAAAATGTAAAGGTCGTGTGTTTTTTATGAAGAATGGTAATAATAAATCATTATTTACAGATTGAAGAAAAAGGAGATAAGGTTGACGTTCAATTATATTACGAGTGTCTGTGCCCCTTCTGTATAGACTTTTATACAACAACTTTTAATGAAACATTGACGAAACTCGCAGCATATCTAACGATTTCAACATATCCTTATGGGAAAGCCGAGGTAAGTCAAATGATAAGTACTAAAGTACTAAGTTAAGCTAAAGCTATCGCCTGTAAAATTATAAATTAACACTGATATTCAATAATATTTATAGAAAATGTACCTAAAAATAGCATGAAACCGAGATATCGGCACTGATATTAAGACTAGAAAGAAAATGTTCCATATAGGAACGTCCTGCATTAAGCATATTACTTTTTAATTCCTTGAATTATTACAGACAATATGCGTATGTCACGGTGTCATAAATTGCATTTTTATGATGTATGCAGGTTTTAATCGTTAAATGTAACCATACATATAACAGTTATACAGTAAATATAACAGAATATCAAAAAACTTCAAACTGATACCAAAAGTAGGTTACCCAACAAGTAAAATCACATTAATGACCATTTTTACATTAATGGATATTTACAAATATCCAAAATATTTAAATCCTCACCTGTCATCTCACCCGTTTATATGGAAACTGTCAAATGTTATTTGACACTTTTTGTCAGGTTCCAGTCAAGTGTCAGGCCCTGTACTCCGAACTTCGTATTGTGCCGTCTTTTTCACTCTCGTGTTATATATACACTGTATGAGTGAAAGGGACGGAACGAAGTTCGGATTTCTAAGTTCGGAGTAGTCCCTCAGGTGACAGGTGAGGACGAGTCGGTTTGTGAATAACAGCCTTTGATAACAGCCGTAAGCGAAGATAGTACTATTTTCGTATTGGCACGGAAAGAGGCAATTGCAGGCTGAGTATTAATCTTAAACGGACGTCCTTGGGAGTCCGTTTAATTAATTTAGTACGAAGCCAACAATATTTTTTATTTTTATCTGATGACCCTAAAACACTACCTTGGAATATGAAGCGAGTAACGTTCACTTTTCCGAGCATTTTTAGAAAAATATATTTATAATGTGCCTGCATTTAAAATTTAAATACACAATTTGGTTACAGTTACTCCTACAACTTGTATACTCATAGGTACTTAAACTTAAGTTTGCTGGCCTGAACTGTAATGGAACTCTTTTTTTACAGCGGAAAGAAGAAAATGGCACTACCGTCATAGAATGCCAACACGGTCCTTTGGAGTGTTACGGGAACAAGTTACACGCATGCGCCCTCGAGATACTGAATGATACCACTCAAGCATTGTTCTACAACTCTTGTTTGATGACGGGGCGAGAGCAAGGGCGCGGACGCTCCACTGATGCGGACGCTACTAGAGTACGTAAAGCTGACCAGATATATATGACCGTGGGCAATGTTGCGGAATTCCATTAGAACTAATTTCTTACATTGGCAATAATTTTAATCATACGTTGTTACTGTTGTTAGTGTCATTGTGGTGGTATAGTTAAAGTGTTTAAAATTAAATAATAAATGACAAAAAATGGCCAAAACGATCCGTTGAACATTGTCAACAATGTATACAATAAAATTCTGGAAAAACACGCCAGGGATATAAAAACTATTTCGCTACAAAATTAACATCAGAACTGACAGGTAAACAAATCAAAATGTCATTATTATTCCGATTATACTGACATTACTGACCTGTTGCCACATAAATGAGAATAATAGTGTCCTCTTGACAATGGTCATATATTTCTGGTCAAGAGTCAGTCTGTGTAAAATATCCTTCTTCTCCCCAGGGTGTGGAATAAAAAAAAATAGTAGCCTACTAGTCCATCTCCAATAAAATCTCCAAATAATCTAAAATTTGGTATGAGTAAAGCTTAATCGCAAGAGATTAAGCTTTACAATTATTATAGTTGGATTAGTATTATTATTATAGTTGGATTGGTATTTCCTCTTGAAAAGCAGACAAAGAAACAGTGAGAGTTACTTTCGCGTTTATAATCCTACCGGCTTTTGTCCGTCCTTCGTCCGCGTAGACTTGAAAATCGCCTTCAGGCATGTTATGATATTAGGTAAAATCGCGATCCCATAGAAACTTCAATACGAGTATATGTTCACATAATACCGACCGTAAAAAAATATTTTAAATGCAGTATATGGCTGGAAAATGATTTTATCAGATATAAAACGGAAATATATCGGCAACAGCCATCTTTTATCAGGTCTTTTGATCGCCACAGTAAATTACGTAAGTTATGTCTTACACGCCAAAATCTTTGTAGCAAAAGACGGAAAAAGAACATTACTTGATAGCACGTAGGTTGCCTTTACATCGTACGTGTTGTCATCTATACATGACAGTGGCATTGTAGGCACGGCGGCTCTTGTCATCTATACGTGACTTCAAGAGGTTAATCTAAACTGCCCCAATCTAATTTCAGTGTGGCGAGTCAATGGGAATTGATGCAAAGCCCATTATGGAATGCGCTAAAAGTCAAAAAGGCGAGGATCTACTGGAGTATTATGGAAAAGAAACTGACAAGAATTGTCCTGATAAACCCGGAGTACCGTGGAAGCTAATCAATGGAAGAGCGTATATTGATCAAGATGAAAATTTCATACCAACAATCTGTTCGCATTTTGCCAGTCCACCGCCGGAATGTAAACAATTTTTATAAAATCATAAGTAGCATTACGATATTATCATCTTCAACACAAAGTAAAATATGCTACTTATTTATGCGATAATAGATAGATATATATATGGTTTGGCTCTAAATACTCAGTTCGGCTGAAATATATTTATTCAACCAAGACTGTCTTGCAACTTATTTTAATGTATGCCACGGTTAGAGCAGGGACCAGAAAAAATATATATTCCTATGGTTCACAGAGCTTTACCATACATATTTTAATCTTTTTTGAAAACTTACAACGGAAAGTAATAGTATTTTCCTCAATGTGGGCGGAAAGCCAAACGTTATTTGCAACATATTGGAAGGTGAAGTGTGCAGTTTAATTGTCATTAGTCAATATATAATTCAAAAATTTATAACAGATTATAGAGATAGACGGATTTCATGTCTCTAAAAATTGCAAACGGTTTACCGTAGCCAGATACGATTAAAACAACTAACTCCAAACAAATCAGTTTAAGAATGGGTTAAGACTAAAATAGTAATTGAATACCCACTGTTTACTGCTTCCTAATTATGACGACCACAGTATAATATTTACAGTAGCGCAACTAGTGAATGTCGCGACAGAGTAATTAGGTTTATAACAGATTTATTGTTGAAGTCAATTACGTAAAATAATTTGTTATATTATTTGCTACTCAGTAATACGACTTAGCAAGTAATCTCTTCTTACAATTCCTATCACATTCTACTCAGACATAGAGAAGATTATTATTAGTTTTTCGTCAAATTAATAGATACGTTTTTTTTGCATAAATAGGCTTAATAGCAGGCGCACAAATTACCCACTCCGTGTAAAAAATAAAAATAAAATTGTATAAAATACCGTTTTTATTTTTTTCTTTGTAAATTAATATCTTTCTAGCTGAATGCCAAATTTCAAAATTCTGATCAACTGAGTGAAACACTTTTTTAAATATATTAAATTATGTTTATGTACTACATTGTAAGTACAGAAATATATTAATCATAGATACCCTATATAATAAAACTATTTTGTTTTTAGTGAGAGGTATATTGTTGAAATTCAGGATTCGGTAAAAAAGACGGTCTTACAAGACTCGCGAAATGGCAAATTAGGTCCTTAATAACGATATAGAGGTTAAAAATAACTTTTCCATTTAAGTCACTCATTGGCGAGATAAGTAGCCGTCAATGTCGTAAAAACTAGATTTAGGCTTATGTGCAAGTTTGGGTTCCTTCACAAATTAACACAATTTATCAATGTTATTCAAGGAAGCATGTCATGGTAAATACTGTCTCGGTTGTTTCTGCTACCGTCTCTAGCACAAAACTTAGGACGTTAAAATATAATCCCTTGACATAGATCAAAGAAATGATAGCTTTAAGCGCCACATTTATAGAGTAGCGATATTATAGTAGATTGTACACGAAGGGGATAAAGCACTGTTTTATGTCACGGGCGTGATATTGAATCCTGAACGGACCAAAGGACTCCAGATTATACTCCCGAGCGAAGCGAGGGAATTAAAACTGAGTCCTGAGGGTAGTGAGGGATTTAAGAGCGCAACAGTTTTATGCCCGAAGAGTATAGACTATACTTTTCTCCCCTCTTGCGAGACAATAAAAAAAAAAAACAGTCAGCCGCCACCTCTTTTTCAAAATCTGATCAGATTCTTTCCAAGTGACCTCTGGGACGGTCAGATATCGATTTTGAACGTAATCGGATCTTAGATAAACAAAATCAAGATGCCGCAACTTTTTTTAAATCTGGCGCCAGATTCGTTCTAACTCGCCTCTCGGACGCTCAGATATCGAATTTGAACGTATTTGTATCTTTAATAAACAAAATCAAGATGGCCGCCACTTTTTCGTTTCTTTGAAACGTTGAATATGTACCTAACTTTTTTTCAATTATTGCACATTTACATTTCAGTTAAAAACATTATTGTAACGTAGGTACGTGGAAGCTAACGTAAGTGGTATAACCTATACATAAGTTATTTTATTTACATATCAATGCATTCCACTAATATTTGTACGAGTATAAAAGTCCTAGATCTGATTAGCTGCTAGACAGTGTTGTGCAAACGTCTATCTATAATGTTATCATATTTAAATTTATTTTTTTATTTGTCAGCTATAATTATGGCCAGCAGCATTGGTATGTACCTATACTACCTATAGTTAACATTGTTTTACAACTTAGAGGTTATAATTAATTATGGCCTTGTTGCTTGATGTAAATTAATATAAAAAACGTATCTGTAATATAACATTTATAACGTAATTATGATATAATATTTATAGTCGTACTTACTTTGTATATTGTAACTAATTATAACTACTTGTGAGACTTCTCTAATTATTTTTCGTCTTCAGATAATGATAAACATACATTAGAAAAGACGGAGAAAGATTACGAGTCTGGTATGTATTTTTAATTATAATGACACCATACTAATTTTAACATATTACGAATTACGGAGTTAGGTTCCACTTTTTAATTTCAGAGCGTGAAATGGACGACGTCATGACGAAAATCTGTGAGGCATTGAAGATGAACCCACCACCGCAGTGTGAAGAATATCTAGAAAATGAACCTTACAATTTTTTTAATTTGATACATTAAAATTATAATGTTTTGGGTAAATATACAAATATTTAAACTTTGAATGGAAACTTCACTGAAATTTCCTTACTTTATGATCATGATTCATTAAATTGCGACTTACGTCACTATATACACATTATGTATAGTCTGTAATAGACTCGAAGGCCATTGATGATATACACAGTGTAATTTAACTTATGATGTAAAAGAAGAAAAATACATTACACCGCTACCCACCTACAACACGCTTCAAAAGGATTCTTCGGGTGACGATGATTTAGGTATTAAGCTATTTTCGCTGACATAAGTATTATGAAATTCAGTTGTTTTGTTTAGTAGCCTCAGTACATAAACAAAGTAGCTACCAATAAACCTGTATATTTAACCCTTTATATTTATTAAAAAACGCCGATATTAAAATCATGTACCTATAGGCTTTATTAATATAACCAAAATTGGAAAGCTGTTAACTAAAATAACATTAAAACTAAGTATAAAACTAAACTAAAGTTAATAAATAACCGGTCAAGTGCAAGTCCGACTCGCGCACCAAGGGTTCCGTATACAGATCGTGAACCCCGTCCCGACAGCGCCATCTACCTATGCATTTTGATATATACATAGATGTATGTTAGTTTTTCAAGGATAATTCTTTATCATACGTGAATATCTCTTTTATAATTTAACCTCATAGGAGTTTACAAAACAAAAAAAACAGATGATGGATTTACGAACTTAGTTCTAGAAATGTTATTAGATGATTTAAAAAAATCTAGATATAATTATAATAGGAAATTATACTAAATCTCTCATTAGTATAAAATCCTATTATAATTATCAATGGAAAAATATATCTAGGCTGAAATGAAGATTTCTTAGCAGCAGTATATGTGCTGCTTTAGCCAGACCACCGCCAGAGTGCAAGCAATTATAAAATCATAAGTAGCATTACTATATCGTTCCTTCTTCAAGTTGAAACTTAGAATGTACCTAACTTCAAGTATTGCAGATTTAAATTTCAGTTAAAAACATTATTAGGTACGTGGAAGCTAACGTAAGTGGTATAACCTATACATTACTTATTTACATATCAATGCATTCCACTAATATTTGTACGAGTATAAAAGCCCTTATTGACTAGCTCCAAGTATAATTAACGGATAAACAGTATTGTGCAAACGTCTATCTATAATGTTATCATATTTAATATTATTTTTTTATTTGTCAGCTATAATTATCGCCAATAGCATTGGTATGTAGTTAACATTGTTTTACAACTGAGGTTATAAATGTTATAATTAGTGTCCGACCGAAGTTTCGGTTTCGGTTTCGGTTTCAGCTGGTTTCGGCCTAAAAATCATGTTTTGGCCGAAGGTTCGGTTTCGGCCAAAAAACTACCGAACCTTTCGGCCGAGCCGAAACTTTGACAACATTGTACTTTCGGATCGCGTTCGTCTAATTTCTGGGGCCTTTGGATAACTTGGCCCGACTCCGCCGGCAGAATACATTTTATTTTAGTTATTTTATATCTTGTTAAGTACTAAAATTGTTTTAATTTATACCACACTACACGTTCTATCCTGTGTTACATTTAGGGATTGCAATTTGGTCCGTCAGATAGGTACGACTGGATCTAGTATCTCGATATTAGGCACCGAATCTGACAAAATTCCGTCCGATATAGATAGATAACTCCGGTAGGGATGAAAAAGAGCGCTAAATCACATTACGAAAATAGATTTGCTTTTTAAAAAAATGTAAATAAATGATCCCGCGTGTTTTTAAAATTCGTGCGCTGACGAGCGATCGTTACAACGTGGCATTGTTAATATTAAACGAATATATAAATAAAGTTTTTAGTCACAAAAAGGCGGCAATAGTAAACCGCCAAACACAACCTGCAATTCTTCGTCAGGTAATTCGACACTAATGCAAATCAATAAGACGCTTCAATCAATCATTCAAAAAAATTATGGCATGGCCATGAGTGGTTTTCGCTTCCGTAGTAGTAGTCGACTTCGTTAACCTTAAATATTAATTATGCCTACCTAGTTAAATGGCCCATCTTGGATCGCGGCTAGCTCAAATGTCTCCATGACACCTGCAGTCACCACGATAGCTAGCGATATCTGCTGCACTATATACGATCCCGTCTATCTTTCACTCGTTGACCCAAATCCATAACAAAGTCCTTGGCTTCCAAACCCCAGGATCCTGCAGTCTACCACAACAGGGACAAATTCGTACTTTGGTTCCAAGGCAGGGAACTTGTCATACTTGTACTTCAGTTTATCAGCATACTCCAGTGAGTCATATCACCAGATCTGTTGGACAGAGGTCATGTACCCTAGCCTAACAGATCTGGTGATATGACTCGAATGGGACCGAAAAAATCATTTTATGCCACCAAAGTTGACATTGTTTAATAGAGGTAATAATCGTTCAACTCCAATTTGGCTGAACCGGCTTGATCCACCATGACATAGTGAAATCCAGCCGGATTGAGAATCATACCGGATTGCAATCCCTAGTTACATTGTTTATATATGTAGAAAAAATGGCCCACTGACACTTTATTTGACGATTTTCACACGTCCATAAATGTTTCGGTTTCGGTTTCGGCCGAAACTAGAGCCAAAGCCGAACCTTCGGTTTCGGTTTCGGCAAAAAAACGTGTTTCGGTCGGTGCTTGATGCAAATAAATATAAAAAGAAAACGTAATTATGATATAATATTTATAGTCGTATTTGCTTTGTATATCGTAACTAATTTTAATTACTTATGCGACTTCTCTAATTACTTTTCGTCTTCAGATAATGATAAACATGAATTAGAAAAGACGGAAAAGGATTACGAGTCTGGTATATATTTTTAATTATAATTACACCATAATAATTTTAACATGTTATCAAAATCTGCGAGGGTTCGAAGCTGAAGTAGCTGAACTTAGCACTGTAGTTTAGTGTGAAGAATATCTAGAAAATTAATTAAACGATTTTTTTATTCAATACCATGAACTTAAAATATTTTGGGTTAATATATAAACATGTAACAATACAGAAATATTTTCTTTACTCCTTTAAACTTTGAATGGGAACTTCACTTTCCTTAGTTTATAATCGTGATTCATTAATTTCATTACACAATGTAATATAACTTTTGGTGTAAAAAAACAAAAAATACACTACACCACGACCCACCTACAACACACGTCACAAGTGATAGTCATAGGTGACCATGATGGAGATATTAAGCTCTTTTTGCTATAATAATAAGTATTATGGAATTTGGTAGTCGTGTTTAGTAGCCACAGTAGGTACACACATAAAGTAGCTATCAATGAACTTATAAACTACTTTATATTCATTAAAAAAAAGCAGATATTAAAGTCATATTCCTATAAGACTTATTAATATAACCAGGACTAAAAAGGTATTAACTAAATTTCAGAATAAGAACGGATAAATATTTGATAAAGAACTTTATTTATAAAATGTCTCATTTTACAAGTAAGTAAAAATATTATAAAATCAAGTTCATAACATGCCTATTTGTTAGTGTCTAAAGTAGAACCCGTTTAATACAATCACGGTTATTCGATTTCGAACAGGGTAGCTATTAAAAAAAAATTTAAGATAGAAACTTAAAACTTCCCTAATAGACTAAGCATTAAAATAGAAGAAAACGCTATTCAACGTCTTTCAGAATTCTCCCTCTGAAGGGCTGAAAAAATGGTTTAAAAAATTGTACGGGCAGCAATTTTTTTGTAAACGAGTACTTAGCTTGAAACTTCCTATATAGACCTATCATGACATTATATAAGAAAACTGATTTCAGCATTTTTGGAAATTCTCCCTCTGAAGTGGTGAAAAGGGGATTGAAACTTTTGATAGTTTGTATAGGTACCTGATTTTTTTCAGTTTATACTTGGTGGGTATACTCACAGTTATAATATTTACATATTTAAAAAGTAATTTCAGCGTTTTATTAAATAAATTCATCCCTTAAGGGTTTAAAAATGGGGGTTAAATGTTTGTATCGTAAATGTTTGTAAACCTATGTAAGTAGGTCAAAACATTTAAAAAACTGGACTACCTGTGCAAAGCCAGGGCGGGTCGCTAGTGTTATTATATTTAGTATACTTTTTATGTGTGTCGGCTAGTATTATTGCTAACAGCACTGGTATGTAGTTTATATTATTTCTAGTATACCTATAGTGGTTAATAAAGCACGATTTCCGCACTTTATTAGGTAAGCGGGACTTAATCGCGTAATGCAATTGAAATTTATTCACCTTTTTTGAATTTCGAATATGTAAGTATCACAACATCCATTAGTCGCACTTGGTCTTTATCATGATACAATAATATACTGCGCCTCTTCTCAGTTAGGCTAGATTTAGCGAACCGGCGACAAAACTTGCAGTAGCTCGATTCCACTAACACCTCAGATTTGTTTGCAGCCGCTCAACCAATTGACTAAAGTGCAAACTCTTACAGTATTTATATAAAAAAAGACACTGCGCCAGGTATGGCAATCCGGTGCATCGATTCGTAGTGTGGATGACACGACCGTTGTCAACAGCTGCATCAGCCTATCGAGGGTATGCAGACGTAAGTGTGACTGTGTCGTCGACAGTGACGTATAACGTGTCACGATTCGGATTATCAGACCATGTTTTTTTAGACCATGGTCTTTATTAATCACATATAATGTACACTAGCACTTTGTCGTCAGAATTAAGCAGTAGGCATTATTATACTAGTGGCTCTGTAAGCTGTAGACCTCGTGAGTGAGTTTTTTTATCATTTCCAAAATCTGAAATTATAAAAATATCAATTATGAATATCGAACCTGCTAACAAAATTTCACGAGAATCGGTTGAAAAATGCGACCTGTACAGGAGAACAAACCGAAATTCGCCCGCAGAAACTTACAAAATCATTGATAAAAAAATTGTTTTTGGAAATTTATAAAAAACCGTGTCGAAAAAAAGATCCTATATAACTATCGAACCTGCTCACGAAATTTCACGAGAATCGGTTGATAATTGCGACCTGTAGACGAGAACAAACGGAAATCCGGAATCTGGACATACGAAAGCATTTTTGTCGAAGCTGAAGCAGAGATCTTTGTTTCACTCGGTCAAATATGTACACTTTTAATACTTCTAAAAAACTTTTTGTCTACAGGCAACTATGGTTTTAATGACTCTGAAAAACCCTATGGCTATCAGGTAAAAATATCATGTTCCTTCAATGTCACAAACGTTTATATCAAGACTATGGACGCATGCAACTCCAGAGGAGTCACACATGCGTTCTCTACCTCTTATTGATTTTAGAATTTGGTATGTTGTGTCTCGACAGCTGCAAGACTTCAATCTCAACACACGAATCATTGCGACCCATGATACAATAATATAATGCCCCAGAAATGGTAATCCAGTACAGCGGTTAAGTGTGGGTGACACAAGCTACGGCATCAGCCTATCGATGATATGCGGACGTGAGTGTGAATGTGTCGTCGATAGTAACGTCACTTGTGTTACGATCCTGTTTTTTTAGACCATTATCGCGACCCAACCACCAGGAAGACATTTACCACAGTCACAGCACAAACATCGAGAACAAGTTACAGTGTTATTTTGACTGCGATTTTTACGAAACAGGGACCCTTATTAGAGTACCGTAGTAAAAAATGAGGTTAGGTTAGGAGTTTAGCCGAACCGCAAGAGGAACACGCCTGCTACTGCCGTACCTACTTGAAAATGGGTATAATAAAAATTATAAATTTGCCAATAAAGTAAGTTAAAAAAATGGGGTTGCATTTTTTTATTTTAATACCTATGATGTGGTGTATTGTTGCCATTGTTGGATAGCATGTTCAAAAATAATGTGGTTTTTCTACGCGTAAAATCATTTTTGATACAGGTATAAAGTTTCAAGTACAAATGTAATTTTTTTATTACAGTTCTATAATTCTAATTCCTACTCAACCTTTTTTGCGGACGTAGGGCGCCGTTTAAGGGAGAGGGGTTTAGACCCTCGCTCCGGGTCATTCCTGGTGCAAAGGCTGGCAGTCGCTATTCAACGAGGCAATACCGCTAGTGTGATGGGCACCTTTGCACCGGGTGTGACTCGGGGTGGATTATTCGATTAGGCTAATTTTTATAATTTACTTTATATAGTATATAGTTTACTTTTATCTTAGTTTAGAATTTGTATTGTACGTTCATTTAATAAACTTATATTGCTAGCAAAAAAAAAAATCCTACTCTAACTTAAATGTATAACGTTTCAGATGTCCAATGCAGGCAAAGTAGTTTTGCAAGTCTATTATGAGTGCCTTTGCCGTGGCTGCCAAGCCTTTCATGTCGGCCAACTAGACGAGACCTATAAGAAAATTGGATCTTACATAGACCTTAAAACTTATCCGTACGGATTTGCTCAGGTTTGTGCTACATGCGTTGATAATTTTATGTCTTATATAGATAAATGCTAGGCAAGATGAAGCGGTGAATTTCATACCTAATAGATGACTTCCAGAGTTGTCGATGCGGAGGGAGGAAAGGGGGACCATATTGTACGGGCGCGGGATACGCGGAAGGGTGGCGGATTGATACTACAGTATCCCTTCAATAGTGAGGAAAGTGCGACATTAATACTCCTCAAATAACAAAATACCACATAAATGCCAGTTGTTTTGTCGCGTAGCAGGTATAAAATCAGGTTAATTATAACGATATGCAATCAGGTGCATGCATATACTTCGTTACTAAGCTAATTATAGCGTTATCCCAGCACAGTTGCATTCTAAAGGATTAGGCTTGTAAGTGAGTGGGCAACTTGACTGTTCTTCAAGCCACCTGCAGGCCTCTAACTGGGCAGCAGCCCGGATCAGCGGCTTAACCCGTGCCTTCAAGCGTTTCGCGAATAAGGCCTAAATGAATCCTGTAGGTTATATTGTCATGAAATAAAGGAGTTGATGAATTATAGGACAAGTTGAAATTAAAATTATATAAACGGCACTTTCTAGAGGACAAAAGAAAATGGGAAAACTGTATTCACATGCCAGCATGGACCAGAAGAGTGCTATGGGAACAAGCTGCATGCATGCGCTATCGACATACTGAAGAATGCTTCCCAATCAGAATTCTACAACTCCTGCATGATGTCCGGTCAGTGGGGAGGCAGAGGATCGACTGATATGGATGCTACTAAAGTAAGTAAAGCACCATTTACACAAGTGTAAGAATTCCTTGCAAGTTTTATTACATTATGGGTTACCGAGGCACCTTTACTGGTACAATAATCGGTAATCCTTGCTTTACCAAGTAGGTACTCAAGTATTTTTGCCCGCTTTGCATTGTTCATTAGATATCCGGAAATTATATACCTACCTACGGGGTATACCTAGGGTGGGTAATCATGTAACATTATCTACTAACGTCAGATATATTTTAATGTAATTTTTTTTATTGTCTTCTCAAGCATTTTATACTTAAAAATTTACAGTAAAATATACCTACTAATAAAATGTTGTATGATTACGATTTTGAAAGTATGAACTACTATTGTCTTGGAAGTTGTAATTAACAGCATGGAATATCCGAATGCTCATTCGAAAAGTTACGCATTAATAAGGGTGCTGTACAATTCTGATGATCTTCTTGATTTCAGTGAGGACAGGCGATGGGATTCAACTCACAGCCTATAATCGAATGTGCCAAGACCCAAAGAGGTGATGATCTTCTAGAATATTATGGAATAGAAACTGACAAGGTGACAATGACGCACGTACCGTGGGTGCTGTTGAACGGAGAAGTCTTCAACTTGGCTTATGATTTAATGAAAAAAATCTGCGAAGCTTTGACGAACCCACCACCGGCATGTACCTAAACAAAAGCTGCGTACTAAGTGATTTGATTTAAACTTTAAATTTGAATTAAACTACGTGAATTATTTTACACTCGAATTATTTGAGTAAATATATAACAATTAACCGTAGAAAATTGTTTTTTTTTTACTTCAGCTTCAAATTGGTAACGTATGGAAAACAAGAATGTTACTCAACAACGCACGGTATTCTCAATTCTCGATTCTTGTACAATATGTGTCAAAAGTGACCATGATTTATGTATTAAGATATTTTTTGCCAAGATATGGAGAAGGACATTTGATAATTATAAGTTTAGGTACTATTTCATTGAAATGGTAAATCACTTTAACCAGAAAGTTTCTGATTTTTGAATACGTGGCCCGGGTTGATCACAGATTGCTACGTAGAATAAATATGGGATATAGATTTATGTCTATACATAAAAAAATATGAAGTACTCAAAACACGAGGTCTAACGCGTGCCATAACAAAACTTTAAAACTTGGTGGCATTTACGTCGAACGCAGCATTTGCGTTAACCACATAAGCAGGAATTCAGGTCACAGAGTTATGTCAATTCCAAGAACAATATGTATTAGAGTCATAAACCATTAAATACTTTATTTATGCATAAAAACTTTAATAGATACCAACCAAGAATGTACATATTAGAAATGCTTCTTTATCGTGGATATATTTAATAATTGAATACCTAAGTTTTATAACGGGGTATGCCCCGTATGGTATGCCATGATATCGAAATACTCGTAACAAACTCAGCTGTTCCGTAGAAAGCTCTAAGTAGTCAGTAACCAAAATATAATAGTCTTTTTCACTTTAGATGCTGGTCCCATAGTAATACGTTTCTAGTATTGGATTTAGCCCTTAAAATTTTGTCAAGGATAAATCCATCCTGACCTTGGACAGAAGTTCTGGGTGCAAATATATGGTGACTGAGAATATCCTGGGTATAATATATTAATAATAATAATATTTGTGGACAATCCTACACAAGTCGACTTAGTTCCAAACTAAGCGAAGTTTGTATTACCCGTCGGCTAAAATCACAAACCACTTAACTCCATTCTTGGAGTTTGAGGAGAGAACAGTTTCATTTAGCCTATTACCTAGGCCAGCATTTTCCAGTGATATTACATTGAACATTAAAGTAGATACAGAGAGCCAATTATATTTTAAATAGCCAATCTGTTTCTTAAATTACCAGCTTCTGATACGCAGGTTCTGATAGGTAATACAAATATTCTATATTTAATAGTACCTACCTACGTAATAATAATAAAAACATGAACAAAGGTAGAAAACAGGCGATCTTATCGCTAAAAGGCGATTTAGCTCCAGTTTAGTCCCTACAATTTAAAAAATGTTGCTATTGAGTGACGTGGCGAGCATTATTTTATTTTATAAGGCAACTAATATAGTATAAGTACCAAGCGGGTTGTTCCAGCATATCATTCACGCGCAAGTCAACGGTCAGACGGTGCTCGTTAAACGTCCATAATGTTATCATATTTGATGTGTTTGTTTTATTTATCAGCTATTAGCATAGCGGATAGTGTTGGTATGTAACATTACTTTACAAGTTAAGCAGGTACCATTTTGGATATTCACTAAAGTTCAAATTGCTAAAATGTTTTCTTACCTTCAGAAATCCACTCCAAGTATTACGATGTTAAAGACGTGTCACAATATTACAACTATCAGGTAAATTGGACATAAATATGCATTAATTTTTCGATTTGTAGCCATCGATTAAAATGTAGAGGTGTTAAATGGTTACCGGTCCAATATTTTGCCTCATCTCCTCTTCACCTTCTTTTATATTTCAGGTAGTAAATGAAGAAAAAGTCGATTTGAAAGTTTATTATGAAAGCCTGTGCCCCGACTGCAAAAGGTTTAATATAGGCCCTTTAGACGACACGTACAAGAAAATAGGATCTTACATAAACCTCACAACATATCCATATGGAAATGCAGAGGTTAGTTTTTAATGTATGTTTGAATTAATGTGTATAAAACTTTTTATTACCAAGAAAAAATGTGCAAGAATATTTAACAAAAAAAACCGGCCAAGTGCGTGTCGGACCACGCACAATGAAGGGTTCCGTACCAACACCCACTATTCCACATTTAAAATCACTATCCAATACATTGAATCTAAAAAAGTCGTATCTTCATATGGAACTCACGGCACTTACGACCTTTTGTTTGGGCAAGACAGTTTTTAAGCGAAAACTCAAAAACCGTAAAGCCTATATTGTTCAAACCAAAAATCGTTGAAAATATTTACTAATGGTGTGCATTACATTACCTCAATTTTTTCCAGAATTTTAAACGTTATAATTTGGAAATTAGGAGCGGGGGGGGGGGGGGGGGGACACACATTTTCTTTGACAGCTAATATCTCACCAACGGTTGACTTAACTGGACAAGTTTTTTAAAAACCTCCATATCATTTTTAAAGGCCTGTCCATCGATACCCCACACGACTATGTGCGTAGAATTTTTTTTTTTCATCCACCGGTTACATGTATGGAGTGCCACCCTAATTTAATATTTTTTTGTAATTTCACACCACTTTTATGTAGCGGTTCATAGAATACACCTTCCTACCAAATTTCATAATTGTAGTGCTTATAGACTCCGAGTAAATCGACTGTTACATACGGACAGGCGGACAGACATGACGAATCTATAAGGGTTCCGTTTTTGCCATTTTGGCTACGGAACCCTAAAAATGAATTTAGGTAATTATCAATAATATTAAAACTAATTTAAATCTAAAACATGTGCTCGAGGATTCCCAGGATGCTACTGGCATTGTACTGTTTATTCAAATTGCTAACTTTTTGTATTAACGTTTTTTATAAACTCAACTCAATCTTCATGAATTGATATTGTTTGTCAATTATGGACCTTATAAATTCTTAAAGCTTAGGTCACCCTTAAAAACTGAGCAATATCTAATGATTAAATTTATTATTACTTGTAAGTTTTATTTTACTGTTTGCATATATTTAATCTAGTTAGTTTAATTTTATTATTGTTCCTGATGTACATATCCCGTTTCATTAAATAAAATAAATGATGAAAGGAAACGACGGAACTCTTCCAATATCGACCTATACTTGTATTTAGTCTCGACGAATTTTGATGGGAATTAATTGGAATGTTTTCAGAGGAGAGAAGTAAATGGTAAAACCGTAATTACCTGCCAGCATGGACCCGCGGAGTGCTACGGTAACAAATTGCACGCATGCGCTATCGACATACTGAAGAACGTCTCCCAATCAGAATTCTACAACTCCTGCATGATGACGGGTCAGTGGGGAGGCAGAGGATCGACTGATATCGATGCTACTAAAGTAAGTAAAGCACCATTTACACAAGTGTAAGAATTCCTTGCAAGTTTTATTACATTATGGTTAACGTAAGCAAATTGCACCATTTTCAATTTTAGCTGCAAGAAAAACTTGGAAGGGTTATCCACGCGCGACTCGCGAGCTTGGCATAGCAGCAGTAAAAAGTCGGCAAAAAGTAAAGACAAATTCACTTTTTGCCAAATAACGCGCCTTCAGCATATCTTACTCGTATCAGCTTCAGTATGATCCAGATTAATCCTTCTTTTTGACCAAGTGAAATCAAGGTCTCCGTTTCAACTTGGACATAAATGGTTTCATATTTTCATACTGCTCTTCTCCTCTACAAGTCGCATTTCTGAACAGATTCTCATGAAATTTTGTGAGCAGGGTTTGATGCTTATCTAAATTTTGTTTTTCGGGCAAATTTTTGAAAATGAAAAATACGCGCGAGGTCTACAGCTCACAGGGTCACTAATTCTAGTTAGTTGTATTACGTACGTTAGTTAGTTAGTCTTGGCAATACCGATCACTAGTGTACCGTCTTTCATCCAGTCAAGTCTATAGTAATTAATTATAGTTCATCTAAATCTGTAAGGCCGAATGCTGTGAAATGAACGCAAGCAAGAATCTACCTTATAGCCAGAGCTTTTAGTCGCTTTTTGCTTACTTACGTTTGAAAGAATTTAGCCTTAAGAGTTTTGTACGAACTATTACAAATAACGGAGTTTATATCAACACCGTTCCAAATAAAACACTTATCGTAAAAATGAAGACGTTGGGATGAAAGTTGCGAATGTAATCGCTATTACTATGATTCTGGTACATAGCATAATTATCATTGGTAGTTTTTTATATCAATCTGTCTAATTTTAGTGCGGACAGTCAATGGGAATCGACTCAAAGCCTATTATCAAGTGCGCCAAAAGCCAAAGAGGCGAAGATCTTCTAGAATATTATGGAAGAGAGACTGATAAGTTAGTTAACAAAACATCTGTACCGTGGGTACTAATAAACGGAGAGTGGTTTGATACAGATGATGATGTCCTAATGAAGAGAGTCTGCGAGGCCCTGACTAGTCCGCCACCGCCTTGTGCTGAATAATTTTAAGTGCTTAAATTGTTAAAGCTTAAACTTAATATTTTTTGGCATCGTACATCCACATGTACACATATCTCAAAATTTGTTAAGTAATTGATAAATGAAAATAAAATTATTATTAACAAGAATCTTTTTAAACACTTAATGTACATCGCAAATATATTCATGTCGAGTAAGTAATAGTTAAAACTAGGAGAAGGAGAGGAAGATCTAGACTAACTTATTTGGACTAAGTGAGGGAGGAAGTTGCTGCTGAATCGTATGGCGAAGTCAAGAGACTGGCAATGAACGGAGAAGAGTGGCGGTTACTCCACCGACAGGAGCGTAACTCTTAAGTATTTGATGATGAAGTAATAGTCATATCGGGTCCTTTAGGCCGGGTTTTATAAAGATTCGTTAGACCAAATGTTAGATACTGAGTTACTCAGTTCAGTAACTCAGTACATTTTTTGACATAAGAAACGACATAAGGTCTAACGGATCTTTATAGAAGCGAGCCTTGTATTTTCAAAGGGGTCGACTGTTATCAATTTTCTGTCAAATTACATTTGGATCACACATGCCAGTTGCAAATAACTAGAAGGACCTGGAATACTAGCTAGTATTAAAATTCATAAATATTTTTTTAGAGCTAGGTGCACCTAAGTATATTTCAATTACAAAAGGTTCCGTTTTAAATCATTTCATGTAACGAGAAGACTTAGTTTCATTAAATTAAATATTCAGGGTCACGGGCCTCAAACTTCGAGATTATCTAATATAACTCGATTAAGTCCCGTATTATAAAAATACGTATGAGAATCGAGATATTTTTAATAGGAAACTTAAATGTACCCGAAAGGATGTGTATTAGGCAACAGTTACTCATAAAACTTTGGTTAAGGCTTTGGTTATTTAAGGTAGTAACCTTAAATAACCAAATAATCAAATCAGTAGATTTGGCTATTTTCGAACAAATGTAAAAGTCTGCTGTAAAGAGCGGGGTGTACGTAAATGCAGCCGCAGTGAGAACCAGCGAGGTATTTGCATTCATTTTGTGGTAGGCGTTTATCTAGATATATTTCATCATCATTCGCTTGCGCTTTTCCTGGTCAGCGCAGCATGTTTTTTTCTTCCATATATCTCAATCGTATGTCATCTCGTTACTCACATCCTTCCACTCCATATTGTCTCTCACATGACTTTCTTCCCTCCGTGTAACATGCCCATCCGTATTAGGCGATGAGCTCTTAATTTTTCAACTATGGGTGCCGCTTTCAGGCTTTCTCAAATTTACTTATTTCTATTCCGATATTTCCGATCCATTCTCGGCACGCCACGACCACTCATACATCTCAACATTTTCATCTCAGTAACATGCAATCTTTTTTCATCTGTCACCTTTGCGGCTCAACATTCCGATCCAACATTCCGAGCAACATGACGACAGTGCCTTTACCATGAGTTTACATGACCGTACTCGCTAGCGTCTGCGTTAAAAATTTGTATTGGCAAAAGTACAGCGCCTCTGGCGGTTACGCAATAGAACTAAGAATCGGCATACTAAATCGTTTACGCAGTCACTAGCGAGTACGGTCATGCAAACTCATGGTAAAGGTACAGGTCTGGAAAAGGTATTCAGGCATATTAAACATATTGTATATATTCATTATTCAATGTCAATAAAACTTTACCCAAAAACTTCATCACTAGCTTCGAATTATTCCCAATTGATACAATCAAAGATAGTTTACCACGAAAACTTTAGTGCTAACAGTTGGAAATGGCCTAAAAAAATAACATTTGTTATTATTGTACTTGAAATCACTTGAGCTGGCCGAGTTGCGTCAAATTAATTTGTTTAAAAAGCTATTTGACCATGTAAAGAATAAAGATCAAAATCCAATAACATTTTTATAGTAATTCAGCCAACAAAAATAACTTCTAGTATCTTACCAGTCTAATTAGTAACTTTGTCCGTAACGGGTTGGAATAACCGATCAGCTTCTATATTGTATATACATACCCACTGTTGCCACTGTTGGGCATGTCCCATTAACTAGTTATATCGCAAAAGAATGTGGTGTTGGCATCTGCCTCTCGTGAGTATGTTAGTATGTGTCTCCGTAGTTACGAAGTGAAAGAAAGGTATCGGTATGCCGTTGGTCACTGGTGCAGATGAATCATGTAGAAAACTCGCTGTTGTGACTAACAAAGAACTGTAGTTATTGGCCATAAAACAGCGTACTTTAGTCATTCGGATACAATGACCAGAGCCTGGAATTTCGGTCCAGTGTGATGCATTATTAAATGGGACAAACATTGTTTCATTGACTGCAATATTGTCCTAAGAATTTTATGAATATGTTTTAGAAGCAAGGATTTCGCGCCACTCAAAGCGGCCCCCAAAATTTTATCCATTCCTTGTTTTTTCTTATTTGACATTTTGGCGCTCCTACGCACCTGGGGCCTAAATCCGCTCTACCCTGGAGTCGGCCTTGGACATATTAATCTTGAGTCCTCTTTTACGACCGCCTTAGCCTAGTTGGTAGTGATAGTGGCCCTGCCTACTAAGGTGGATGTCCCGGCTTCGAATCCCAGTCAGGGCATTAATTTGTGTGATGAGCACGAATAAATATATGTTCCTGAGTCTCGGAAGTTTTCTATGTATTCAAGTATCTATTTATCTATATAAGTATCTATATTGTCGCCTATTACCCATAGTACAAGCTTTGCTTAGTTTGGGACTAGGTAGATTTGTGTAACATTGTCCCCAAATATTTTAATTACTTATTATGACACTGATCTGCAAGCGAGCAGTCTCTTCTGAGGTACTAACCTATTTCAGCCAATTATAGGCTAATCATTCGTATTAAAATAGGTAGTTATGTAGAGAAAATTGCGTTTTGCTGCTCTTACATTGTCTTACAATCCCGACCGTAAAGTGTCGAGCACTGGGACGTTTATCTTACCTACCAAGTTGATCGTCTAATCAAGGCCCAAGTTAAGAAGTAGAAAGATTATACGAGGGTCCATGCCATTTGTTGTAATGGCCGCGGCGTCACTGTTTGTGCTCTTTGGACTCTTAATTACTTCCACGAGCCCCCTGAGATGAGACTTCACTCGGTACTCCGAACTGAAAGTAAACATTTTGCCATACAACATGCATATACAATTTACTACCATCTGACATAATTTCGGAGCCGCGCTCGGTGTGCAACAATCAATAACTTCAATTAAGATTTTTCTTAATATGTTAAAAGGTTAAAACTTTATTTTAAGAAAATGGAATTAATTATATTTGTTTTCGTAAGCGCTTTAAAATTAATAGTGGTCTACTTCCAAGGTAAAGTACAGGCTCCTCTTGTGACGAATGTGCTTCTCGTAGGAAGACAGTGATCCCATTATTAACCGACTTCAAAAAAAGGAGGAGTTTCTCAATGAGGTTGTGTTCTTTTTTTATGTGTGTTACCTTAGAACTCCGTCGTTCATGAACCGATTTGGAAAAATATATCTTTGTTTGAAAACATATGCTTCAAGGTTGGTCCCGTTGTTACCAGAATCTAGTTCTGTTGATGGTCAAAAACTGCCCAAAAATTCAAGTACGAGTAAAACATAGCGATTTCAGTATTTTCGGTAATAGGTAAATCAAGCATTTGAATTTGCATTCAGATCAGTAGCATTTGGTGAACGGAAACTGTTGAAGAAGACCATGGATATATATATAGTCATACAAAACTCCTAGTGTTTCATGGGTGGCATTAAGGTATTTCGATCATGATACTGAAGCGACTATGACAAAGTCAATCTAAATGGTCCTGATTTAATGTTACCAACAACTTGATCTGGTAATTGAAGCCGGAAGGTAGGCAACGGAACTCCGTAGTAAAACATTATAGCTAAGTCGAGTTTGAAAAGAACAAAACCTACTCCAAAACACTAAAAAGTAAAAAATAATTGTATAACTTCTAATACTTGGCTCAATGCTCAGTATGAGACTTTACGCTGCTTATTGAATAATTTAGACTTACCTATTGTAGTTTTTGTAGTCGGTGCCATTTCGTCAACTTTAGAAACTTTCTTTGGATGGCACCGACTTCAAAAATTTTGCGCTACACGCCGCGCGATTGTTCAGGCGGCTAGGACGTTGCTCCGCCGTTTGTACTATTCCTATTTGGTTGGACAGTATTTTATGCATAGTTTTAGTCCTCGTAAAAGTATTCTCTTTTTTAAAAATATTTTCTACTGGCATCATAAAAATGAAGCCAATTAAGAAAAATCATTTAAACAATCATAAATAATGATAAACTAGCATCATTATGATTATGATACATTCTCGCGGATAATAATGTCAAGATAATATATTCGTATTGTAATTTAGGTAGGTATGGTAGCGTTGGGGCGCTATGTCAGGTAACCTCCTCGAGTGTCTGGGCTCTACCAATTCCCCTTGATCCGGTTTATCCGCGGGAAAGGGAAGAGCCCAGGCCGGTGCGCCCTGGAGGCAACGATAGGTGATCCTTTAGTGAACCCTAAGTGATCGCCTGCCGATTCTATCAATAACTTGACACGGGGGGGATGGGGGGTTCCGCATCAGGGAGTCGCAAGGCTCCCCAGGTGCGGCGGTGAGGGACAGGCGGGGTAGGGGCATTTGTCCTCCCGTGGCCTGTTTGGGGGGCACTGCGGACAGGGTAATAAGGGACCTGTGCCGTTGCGAAGTGGCTGCTCCGATACCGGTTGGCAGAGGGCCTAGAATCGGATCGGATGCGGCGTGGTTGCGGGGTAAGGGCATTTGTCCTCCCGCGGCCTGTTGAGGGGCGCTACGGGGTAGGGACGTGTGTCCTCCCATAGCGTTGGGGCACCGGGGTAGGGGTATTTGCCCTCCCGATGCCGTGAGGGTGGAAACGGAACACCATGTGTCTGGTGCCGGTCCCAGGTTTCCCCGGGGGCGTAGGGAACCAGGTGAGGGAAAGCACCCTGTCCATGCTGCAGTGCGCTTTTCGGAGAGGGTTCGCCCGAGGGCGAAGGTGCCGGTGATGTCGTGGTTGAATGTTCGCGATCCCATGACAAGGTATGGTAGCGTTACTTTCCTATTGATATAAATATAAATTTATGTTCTAGGCCCTTCTACCAACAACATAAAACGGTTTAAACGGCATATAGAAGGCTCTTATAAGAAAACAACGAGGCACTGATATATATGCTTATTTTCTTTACGTTTGTTTCGTTTAGTAAAACAAATGATTCTTTAGTAAACTTAATTTTGCATTATTTAAAGTACCTAGTCTGTTTTGTGCCTAAGATATCGAAGTACTGTGTTTTGATCTCGAATGATTTATTGTGCAGAAGCACCACTCTACAGAAATTCAGTTGAACATTTACATTTACAGAAACACGGTGAGCCACAGAATAGTAGAGTTAAATACAATACAATACAAATACTCTTTATTGTACACCTCAATAAAAATACAAAGCAGGTCAGATACATAACATAGCGAACTAACGAAATAGTTAACTTTAGGTATCTAGTTTATAGCCATTAAATTAATCAGACTAACTATTTCTGTTTAATGCTACAAAGTAAGATAGAGGACGTGTGAGTAAGTGTTATGAGTAATATATGACCTTGAAAGTATCCATCATCTGTTGATATTTATTTTGCAGACTGGTTACGACAATTATACAGACTGGTTTTTTTTTCACTTATAAAGTAATAGTAGATTGTATACCAAAGTAAGGGAAGGAAGGGATAAAGCCCTGTTTTATGTCACGGGCGCGGATTTAAATCCTGAACGTAACGAGGGACTCCAGATTTTACTCACGAGCGTAGCGAGGGTGTAATGAGTAAAACTGAGTCCTGAGTGTAGTGAGGGATTTAAGCACCCACAACTACTTTTCTCACCTCTTGCGAGAAAATAAAGAAAAACCAAGGCTAACTAGAAATAGAATCAAATCGGTCAGCCAAAGCCCAATCGCTTTCGCCCTGTTATTAGAATTTTATCTCCTATTTTTGTACAATCTGCAGTTTTACTCCGTATAATGACTGGATTATAACACTCGCGGCTTTTGTTTATGTATTTAATAGTAGGTACATTATACGTACTGGAAAGGCCGCGAAGGAAGGAAGGCCATCCCTGTTCCGGCCGAGGCCATTTGTCAATAATGCATTGAAATTTGAAAATTACAACACGCGCTGCAGCAGCCGGTGGCTGCTATCGTTATTTGTTTCGAAAGCGGAGCGGAGCGAGATTCACGAATTCAGACTTTAAGCTTTTAAATAAGAACTATGAAAAGTGATATCACATTATTAACCAGCGGGTTATAATGAAATTCAGTACAATATTACAACCCGGCTCAAGCTTTCGGTAAGGTTTGCATGATATATAATTAGCTGTCGAGCAAGTGGTGTGAAAAGTAATTTTTTTATCAATAACATTGTTACAATCTATCACGCCGTGAATTACATCCATAATTTTTGTGTTATGTACGTAAAGTATGTGTACGTTAGTATACAATTTTTCGTCTCTATCATTACCAAATTAGAAATTAAAGGTTGTATATTTGATTGATTTACATGGCTGACTGTGGGTACAGACAGGAAATAATACTCGTTGCGCGTAAACCGACAATGTTTTGCGGTGGCAGTCTCGAATTTCTCTAACATGTGTTCAAGGATTTATTAGTCAATAGTTATAATTATAACCGCGTGGTAACTGTTGAATTTGTATCGAACTGAAATAACTCCATGAAACGAGTTCACTCAAATCGTATTTTCTAATAAAAAATCTAATCAGATTTAGTATGTCAAGTACGTACCTTAGACTTTAAAGATATATTAACATTTTTGCACCTGATTCCATTATGATAAAACGAAAAGTTTAAACATTTTTGACGTCGACTGTTCTTACAGACGCAAGGTTAGTCAAAGTAAATAAATATTCAGGAGTGGCACGCACGGTGAATGCTGCCGCTGTTACAGCAGCGAACGAATGGCGGTGTATTATTCACGCACAGGTTATTTCTGAAGAGCCTGCACTCTGAAACGCAGCCAAACGCGTGACGGGGGTGAGGAATTAAAAAAAAATTGTTATTTTTATATACCACATTTCCAATTTTTTCATTAAGCTGCTCTACCCGTGCCCAATATAATATGTTTTCCACAACCCATTGGTTGTGGAAAACACATAGGGTTATTTTATTCCATTATAGTATTTCAGTTCTAATTTATTTTGTTTTGTATTAGATAAGGAGTTTGTAATACTCAATGATGCTCATTATTTTTGATACATACCAAAATTACGCCGCTCTCGTAGTATTAACCTGAAATCCAACAAAGCGAAGTAGGTAAGAGTAAACAATTAACATGTGAGTTTGTTTGTAAGCGCGCTACATCTTCTGACATACTGATTGATATTTGGGATACGGATTGCCATTGCTACAAAGTTAAGGAACAAGTACTGCTTTGACGCAAACAGATGTAAATATCGAAATTTCCTAGCTAGCGTTGTTTTCTGTTTCAGCGATGGCGTGACGCTGGCAAGGCTGCGGCAAGGCCAAGGCCCTCGCTTCATTATGCAAATTATGGCGCTTGCGCAGCGTTAATCGCCTCGCTAACTCAGCCGTCCTGAACAAAAATTCAGTTGTCACTATGAAACTCTAACGGTGATAAGACATTTTAAAACCGGCCAAGGGCGAGTTGGACTCGCGCACGAAGGGTTCCGTACTAGTATCTATAAAACAGCAAAAATAACTTAACCAAAATTACAGTTAAATCAACCTATCTCAAAAACTATAAGAGATACTTTGATCAAACCAAAAATCGTTGAAAGAGTTAATTAGCATGCATCACCTCTATTTTTTTTAGAATTTTATACCCCGTAGTTATAAAAATAGAGGGGGGGGGACATACTTTTTACGACTTTGAGAGCTGATATCTCAAAAACCGTTCACTTTAAGAAAAATGTTTTTTAGAAAACTTTATATCATTTTAAAAGACCTTTCCATTGATACCCCACACGGGTATGTACATCGAAAAAAAAATTTTCATCCCTCAGTTACATGTATGGGGGGCCCCACCCCCAATTCTTTTTTTTACTATTTAGTGTCATAATTTTGTAGCGGTTCATACAACACATATTCCCATCAAATTTCATCACTGTAGTACTTATAGTTTCCGAGTAAATCGGCTGTGACAGACGGACAGACGGACAGACGGACAGACGGACAGACGGACATGACGAAACTATAAGGGTTCCGTTTTTGCCATTTTGGCTACGGAACCCTAAAAAGCACGACAGAATCCGCCTGTGACGCTAAAACGGCTTATTGAGTTCAAAATGTATGACGAAGAAGCTCTTTTAGTTTTACGGTGAAATGGCTTCGTTCAATACTCACACTGAAAACACTGAAAGTGAACTCACGAGCGAAATACTGGCCTAGATTTTAGTGTTCGCTACTTAATTTATATAAATGAACGAATAGCTACTCTACGTTCTTATTTTAGGAATTACTCAGCCACTATTCGTCAATGCAAACTCTATTATCACAAAGCTTCGGAATATTCTCTAGACCCAAAAAACTGTTTTAAAATAAAAATCTGTTCATCACCGTTGTAACAATCACATTTTACTCCCGGCCGGTAATCGTTAAATATGGCCGCTGCAGCTGCTGTGCATCATCTCAAAGAGAACTGTCAAACTTCCTACACAAACAAACTTTAATGGACGCAACTTTACCGACGCCCAAGTACACCTGTCAGTGACAATATCGGGCTAATCAACGAAAGTAACACGTCTCAAGTATATTGTGTGAATAATATCGAAGCTTTCACTATAAACTCTTTCATTCACATCACCAATGCGCAAACGGAGCAGCCCACTAGCCAAAACATGGGCAAATAAAACGGTTTTACCCATTTCGAACCTTAATTCGAACGTTATAAAGTCCAAACTCAAGTGACCATTTTCTTTGCTAACTTTACCTATGTAAACACCGCCGACTTGGCAGTCGGCAGGGGGCCGAGGGACTTCGTGCCAAAGACAATAGCTCCAGCTAGACAAATAATAAGTTAATTTCTATAAAAATAACAAATTATCTCATTTGTCAAAAGTTTACATATTTATGAACTGAACAATGGGTCATCATTTTAACCGTATTGTCGAATAAAGTTACGACTCGACTACTGGGTAAGGTCTTAGCATCTAAGTATAAGTACTCGCAGCAAACCTTGTTAGACATTGTCAATAATAAACATTACTGAATAGTAAAAATACAAAATCATTAAAATTAAAATGTAACCTAATAGATCCCCAGAACGGCTGGTGCCTGGCGCAAATGTGCCCAATATGCTAGCAGCGTTACCGCGCTGCACTGCCAGCGATATCTGCTGGACCAGGTACGAGCCGAACCTGGAATCGCAACCACTCTCCCTTCTCCGTCAACTGTTGCCCCAACATTTTAATAAAAAAGCGAAGCATATAACTGAGCCTGAACCCTTTTGTTTTGCTGCAATGCATGCAATTTATTCATGTTTCTATTTTTATTTTGAATGTTTTTTTCTGTTTTCTCGTGTTTTTGTTTTATTTTCGTATTCGTTTGTTTAATTGAAATTGTCTTCGTAACGAGCAAATAAATATGTTTTTAATACAGTTGCTCAAAAAGTGGTACTTTTCGTAGCCGTTTAGCAACCGCAAAGTTCGTTTTTGCGAACTAGTGCTTTTTACTTTTCCATTTTTTTTAATTTTAACTTTTCACATCGTATTTACTCACCGAAGAATTTTTACTTTAGATTTTTTTATCAATTCATTAAACTTTAGCGACATGTACCTACACACAATTTCCTAAAATACTAGAATTGCAAATTTTAATAATTAATAACCTTCAAAATATAGATATATAGTAAAAATATTACCATTTTCAAAACAATATTTATTGAATTGGCTGAATGCCGTTTTTCGTAAACAAGAGCTAATTTAAACTATTAAAAACGCCTCAGTAAACAGAGGCGTTTTTGTAACCGCAAGCATGTAATTAGTTTCGAGATAAGCGTTTTTGCTTCTACGAGTATAATCCTCAAGTATTCCGATTTATTACTTACGAATAATAAAAAAGAATAGGTAGTCATTACTATTTATATTGTTAATATCTTATATACTTAGTAATTATTCGATTTTCTAAAATAACTTTCTTGGAGTTGGCTGAATAGTGAAATTCTTTGTCTCTTGTTAGTAAAAGCGATGACTCGCTTTTACTAACAAGAGACAAAGAATTTCACTATTTAAAAACCCGCGTTTTTCATAAATTTTCATATTGACCTCATGCCTAAATTGTTTTCATCAGTCTAGTTTTCAAAAGATTTAGATTTAATTGTAAAATGAGCGAATCAGAGGATTTAGAAATGGATTTAACACCACCAGACATTGTGCAAAAGCTGGTATTGCAAGTAATAGTGTTTTACCGGAAAAATCCAAAGTAATAATTGCCGCATATGAACATTTTATTGAGTGGAAAACGGAGCATAAAGCGAATTCATTCTCAGAAAACGTCCTTATGGCCTTTTTCCTTGAGCTCTCGGAGAAATATCAGGCGTCTACCTTATGGTCAAAGTATTCTATGCTAAAAGCGATGATGAAAACTAAAAATTACATTGACATCAAAAATTACACAAAGTTGACTGCATTTTAAAAGACAATCTGAAGGTCATCAAAGCAAAAAATCTAAAGTTTTAACAGCTGGAAATATTGAAAAATGTATTAACGATGCTCCAGATCAGCAATATCTTGCTACTAAGGTATGTAACTAACCTATCATTAAATTTTATTATATTAAATGTTTACATAATATATATTATATACTTTTATACTTATTGTGTGATTTGAGTTCGTAGGTTGCTCTTATATTTGGGATTTCTGGCGCATGCAGGCGTGAGGAACTTGCAAATATAACATTAAAAGACGTGGAAACTTACGGAAATATGTTGCTAATTAAAATACCGAATACGAAAAACAAAATTACCAGGTCTTTTACTGTTGATGGCCCGTTTGCCGACATTGTAAGAAATTACCAATCCCGGCGTTCATTAAAAGGCAAAAGTGACAGGTTTTTTCAAAATTATCAAAAAGGAAAGTGTACTGCGCAAGTAATCGGTCTTAATAAATTTGGGAATATGCCTAAAGAAATCGCCAAATTTTTAAATTTGCTTGGTGCTGATCGTTATACTGGACATACTTTAGAAGAACTTCTGCCACATTACTCGCTGATTCTGGCGCAGACATCACAACATTGAAAAGGTACGGCGGTTGGAGATCGAGCAGAAGCTCGAGATCGCAGAAGGATACATAGAAAACTCAGTTGACAACAAACTAAAAATTGGAAAACAAATAGCACAGTCAATCCATATAAAGCCAGCCTTGGATGAGTTTCAGATAAAGCAACATCCATTAAAAACTAACTTTAATATTGAACCCCAACCAGGTCCCTCTCATGCTTACGACAATTTTGAACCTCAGCCAGGCCCCTCTAAGGCTGATGATCTTATGAAACTAAACCAGGTCCCTCTAATTCTGGCGGACGACAGAGTTTTGTAACGCAGCTTAATAGACAAGATTCGGATTCAAAACCGTCACAAACATGCGAAATTAATAACACTTTGAGTCAAACCCTAAACCTACCCGCAAAAACCTTTGATATTACTCTTAACAATTGTTCTAATTGCACTGTGAATTATTATCTAACGAAGAATTAAATAAATTTGAATTAATTTTGTTGTTGTTTATCGTTTTCTCGCAAATGTATTAAAAAACGTCGTTTGATACACGTGCGGAAAAATCATTTTCAATCGTCCTGAGTCTTGCCACTCGCCCTATGGCTCGTGGCAAGATCTCTTAGGACTCGTGAAGTAATGACATATTTTCTGCACTAGCATCAAAATGTACTATTTCACACCACCTGCTCGACAATGGCTAATTATATATCATGCAAAACTTACCGAAAGCAAATCATTAATATAGCCCTCGGCTTGAGCCGGGTTATAATATTGTACTGAATTTCATTATAACCCGCTGGGTAATAATGTGATTCCACATTTCAAAGTTCTTATTGCTATATTTTTACAGTCTAATTTCGTGAAGTCCGCACGGCGGCGGAGACGCGCCAGCTGCGCGTCGCTTCGCCCGCGGCCGTCGCGTTCGAAACAAAATACGACCACGAAGCCGACAGACGGTGCTCCGGCCGCGGGCTGCTGCCGCGCTTGTTTCTACTTATTACTGAAATCCTTGCAATTTAATTTGAAATTCATTACAATTCAAAATTCATTGCATTTATTGAGAAATGGAGGCTGGAATAGGGATTCCTTCCTCCGCGACCTTTGCAGTAATCTACCTACTATGAAATAACCAAAACAAAAGCCGCTGCATTATACGGAGTAATACTACAGATTCTACAAAAATAGAAAATACAATTCTATTAACACGGCGAGTCACGAAAGTAATTAGGTTTTGGCGGACTGATTGATTCTGTTTCTAATCAGCCTTAGTTTATCTTCATTGTCTCGTAAGAGGTGAGAAAAGTAGAGTATACACCTCGGGGATAAAACTGTTTTAGTCTTGTGCGTGCTTAAATCCCTCACTACACTCAGGACTCAGTCACCCTCATTACACCCTCGCTACGCTCGGGAGTAAAATCTGCAGTCCTTCATTACGTTAACGATGCAATATCGCGCCCGTGACATAAAACAGTGCTTTATCCCCTTGGTGTACAATCCACTATTATCTATCTATCTAAATAAAGATGGTTACCCTCAATTGTACTTCTCGTTATACAGCTTATTTCATTAAATTACGTCTTTATAACATAATATTTTTATTACCTAACTCCATGAGTTTTAACTGTAGCTAGCAATGAAAACATGCATCGGATGTTGCAAGGTCAGATTTCACAAAGGCTCCATGAAAAGTTATTTTATCTGATGCTGTGAGTCCATACCTACATTTTTATTTACTTGAGCGTTATTTTATTTGACGTTATACTTAAGCACGTCCTGGGTTAATTGATGCTATGTTATTTACATGGTTTCCACTGCTCATCTCGCCACTCACCCCTAAAATATCTTGACGCTGCGATTCGTAATAAAAACACGTAATTATAGGTCTGACACACTGGTTAGGCTACGGTGAGGTGAAGCGCCGTACAGACTACTGGCGGTGTACAGCATTAGTATGGGTACTGGAACACTTGATTGAATACTAATATCTAACCCTGCGATGAACGAAGTGGAAGGACACGGCTGGCGCGCCTTTACGATGACGTAGTCTTTGAGGCTGAACAAATTGAGAATATTTTATAATACATGCGTCATTTCTTTTTCTATTGTTCCAAAGTGCAAAATTACTAAATGTTTTGCTGCTGGTATTCGCTGCCAAGTTTTTCTATTTTTCCGTAGATACGCAAAGGATGCCAACGGTAAGTACTGTGATACTAAGCCTCCGCTCTCCGTCCGTCCGTCTGTCCGCGGACTATAGGTATCTGTCGCATGAACCGTGGTAGGTAGACAGTCGAAATTTTAACAGAATTCGTAAGTATATTATTATTATTGGTTACGTAACGTGTCAAACGTACGGAGGTAGATCTAAATCTCATTGTTGGTATGAAGAAATGAATTTAGGACCAACCTTACGTACTTTTAAAAATGTTAGCCATTTTACCAGCGTTGGCGGTATAACAAAAAAAAGAGTTTTTAATTCCTATTTATCACAAGCCGCCGCTTAACACAGAACTTACCTAATACACTTTCGGTGCTACAAGATCCTTTCGTGTGCCAATCCGAATCGCACTTGGCCGGTTTTTAGCTTTTAATGTGGCTTGGCTCCGAGCGACGTGTTATAAAAGTCGTTGTGCCAACCACAACAGCAATTTCAACTTTAATATTATTGGTCGTACCGGCGGATACTAACATTTTGATATAGGTATGCAAATAAAAAGAAATTTTGTTAGTCAGACTGGAGATTAGGAAAAGGCAACCTCCTTAAGAATGAATGAATTTAATGATTGCTGTTTCTTTCCATTATATAGATTAGCTACGCGTCTAGGTTGTTAGTAACAAATTGATAGATGTGTAGAACGCTTAAAATTTCCGTACTACCATAGGATAAGAGAGTTTTTGAGTAGAACAGTAAACGAGTAACGATTGACAATCAGGATAATTTAATAAATTCTCGAACGAGTGTTAGAGAAGCTAGAACACGTAAAATGTTATTTATATCTCCTAAAAATGACAGTTGATATATCCTAAGCGCGTTCGAAAAATCACGTAATTTACCTTGCTGTATTAAATAACGCTAACATTCATGCGGCTCAAACTCAAAATAGAGCTCATTATTCATTTTCTATCTTATTTACATAGGTACCCATTTTACTGGTTTACACTGAAAGGAGAGGATGTGAATAATTTAATTTAATTTATTATCTCTACAACGCATCACCAATCTGTTTCTTCGAGAGTCTCATAAGAGTATTTGTCATAAAAAAACAGGCGGGGTCGGTCGGCTCGGCTGCTGATTCATTCGGGCGCATCGGCGATCGCCCCGCGTCTGTCTGACGATGCATAGACTGGTTTATAACAGTCATTATGTACACCGTGGGCCCGATTAACCCGACAAACTTTAATGGCGTATTCCATTCCTGTCCTGACCATATTTGGAGGCTAAGTAACATGTCATACAAAGTTTGCTCGTTTCGGTCTAATTTTAGAGAAACAATAGATTTTTATGTAAATGGTTTTATGTCATAAATCTAACGTAACCCAGTCTGAATACAGTTTTCGAAACAATATCAGAAGTGACAAATATCGCTCCAGGAACTCATCGTTACCTACTCGGGAAAAATACTTGTTTATGTAATTTTGGGTGATGTGTTCTTAGTAAGTGAAAAATATTTCATGTTCTGAACACAACCATACCATATTTTTAGGGTTCCGTACCAAGATAGTAAAAAAGGGACCCTTATGGTTTCACTTTGTCTGTCTGTCTGTCTGTCACATCGCTAAATATCTCAAGAACTATACTTATGCTATCGATTTGAAATTTGGAATAGTTATAAAGAAGGCTTACCTACATACATAGAACATCACTTTTATAAATATTTTTTTTTAATTTCTGTGAAAAATGACAGATAATAGGTGGTTCAAAATTTGAAAGTCTAGTTAATATGTCGAGTGGGGTGTCATATGAAAGGGCTTGGGTTGCTCATTCTGAAACATTTTTTTTTACTTTGAGTTATATTTGTTTTATGAGGGAAAATGTAAAAAAAAATACCGTTCCCCCCCCCCCCCCACCCGATTATTCCCACCCCTTATCTCCGAAGTTTACCAAGGAAAAAATATAAAATTATTACATAACATTGATGTCAACGTATATTTTACAGGAAAAATATAAGTATAACTCTATCTAGTTTTTCTTTTTTTTATCGTCAAAAAACATTTCTATACTAAGTTTGTAATTTAATCACCTTTGCATGTATTTTTGTTTATAAAATCCTACGAGATTATGCTGAAAGTACCTTCTTTCAAAGAAAGAAAAAAAAATTAAAATCGGTTTACGTGATAAAGAATTATCCTTGAAAAACTACCATACATACAAAGTTATTCAGTCGCTCAAATTTGTAACAAAAATCGCTGATATAGCGTTGTACCCATGGCGTCCAATTTCCACACCATGTTGTTGAGATTTTCCTGATTTAATAGGGTTGGAACCGGTACACCTCTGTATACGGAACCCTCGGCGGCGCGAGTTCGACTCGCACTTGACCGGTTTTTTTACTTTTGCCCAATTGGACCTAGGTTGAGTTAATTTTTTTGCTTCATGCAATCTGGCTAAATTCTGTGGTTATGCGCGCCCACAGTGTATGTACACTATATACTTGAAATTATTCCATGGATTCATTAACATCTGATATTTATATATTAGGTACGTTTTGTCAACGTAGCCAGTACAGTCAGGTTCAGAAGTGAGCGCGTATTAAGAGGTCAAAAGCTCTTATTTCCTTATAACCTTCGACTTCTGATGCTGACTGTACTAATCCTCATGTTAAAATCGCACGTGGTAGCAAACTGACATCAGACTGAAGTTAAAAGTTTATAAATATATAGTACCGATGGTAAAATAAGCAGGGTTCGTAGTTATACAATCTAGTTCTATGGATAGCACGCCACTGTTACCTAATCAAAATACGAGTACCTACAATTGTTTTACATGGAGTTCGGGCCAAAATCAACAACACATTGTCAGTTGATTACACCGAAATCTTATCTCTAAAACCTTATCTAAGTATATCTAATGATCCGCGGGTTCAATAAACAGAATTGCAGGTGTTTGTAATCATTTATACAGACTTCAAAAAAAAGGAGGAGGTTTTTTTTGTACAATGTAGACGTAAGTACCTATTGTAATTTTTGTAGTCGGTGCCATTTCGTCAACTTTAGACAATTTCTTAAGATATCACCTGCTTCAAAAATTACAATAGGTATACGTCTACATTGTTCAATAAGAAGCGTAAAGTCTCATGTTAGAAGTAAGGCAATTATTTTTTACTTTTTTGTGTTTTATGGAGTCCGTTTTATTTTTTTATTAAATTTTTTATTTATAATTAGCACTATCAAAATCTTTGCTTAGATAGGTATATCTCACTTACTATATGATAGCTGATAGCTACAATTGATAAATAGGATTAATAAGAAAGGAGCAACTCGCTTCATATGCTACCTAAAACATACATAATACTAAATGGTCAAATGTGTTTGTTTGTATATGTACGTAAAATTCTTTACTACATGAGGAAAAATACAACACAAATTACAAGCAGAGTTGACATATATGTACAAAGGGGAGCTTATCCCTGTAAGGGGTTTCTTCCGGCTAAACTTTGAGCAATTGAGTGGAGATGAGTATTCATTGTTTTCTCGTATTTAGTATATATTAGGTGTATAGTTTATTGGTTTTATTTAGACTAGTAAATATTAGAATGTCAATGTCAAAACGGTGTTGTTTAATCTCGCAAGTCATAATTTACTCTAAATTAAAACTGGGATTAACGAAGGAACTGAATTCAAAATTGCATAAATCCGTCTGGGACTCAGTGGATAAAGCAATCGGCCCCGAAACTTCACTTACACAACGCCATCTAGTGAAACTATTTACAATACTAGTCCTCATAATTAACGTTTTTAGTTTCACCTTGATATAACTAAACAAAAATAGTAAGTAGCACATAATACTGCTATAGATTTGAAATTTGGAACAGTTATAAAGAAGGGTACCCAGATGAATAGAAGACGATTTTTTATTTTTTTTTATTTTCTTTGAAAAATTATAGATAATAAATAGGTGGTTCAAATTTTGAAAGTCTAGTGAATATTTCAAGTGCGGTGTCCTATGAAAGGGCAGTCTGAAACAATTTTTCCTTTTTACGTCGAGTAATATTCGATTTCCTGAATTAATTGGGTCGGGACCGATACACATTTGTGTACAGAACCCTCGGTGCGCGGGTCGGACTCGCACTTGATTGGTTTTTACAGCCGC
Source organism: Epiblema foenella (assembly GCA_963556455.1). Lineage (NCBI taxonomy): Eukaryota > Metazoa > Arthropoda > Insecta > Lepidoptera > Tortricidae > Epiblema > Epiblema foenella. Next base: position 18,097,701 of record OY747102.1, read on the forward strand.
AGTCGCCAGTAATAGTTGGTATTATATTGTTTTCCACTGTAGAAATTACGGTAGTAATTATTAGTAGACACTGGAATACTTCATGTAATATTTATTAAGGAAAGGAAAACCCACATTACTTCAGTTTTCCTTATTTTAATGTGGCAAGTTGACATTATACACGCAAACCATTAGGTAGGTGCAGTCAGCAAAGAAAATGGATGTACCACTTTTGAACCTAATAAACAAACAATAGTAAAAAATCAGCAGTCCAATTTTTGGCTTACTGTACGTGAGTGCGGTGCTTAGCACTATAGTTCTATGTTTATTGTATGTTTGTACGAAATTTCGTAGTTATTTTACAGAAAAGGACAATTAAGATTTCATTCATGAAGTTATGGGTTTATTCGAGTAAACTATCATTTAAATGTGATTATCGCGTTTTCAGACCAGCTTTCCGATTATTCATAAGTTTTCAACAATCCTGAGATCACCAGACGGTAACTCGTCACACTAATGGAATGCAATTGCATACTTGATCACTGACTATGCTATTCACAACCAGTCTCAATTCACCTCGCTCGCCCCTAGTAATGCGCGTGTCTCGTCAAATTATATACCAATCTGACCAGGCTAAGTAAACAACTGGCACGGAAGAAAACCTATACATATTTTGTTTATCTAGTTGGCTTAGTACCTACGTAAACTAAGTGTACCTAATGGTCACAACGGAACCTTTTCGTGGCAAATACTGTTATGTGGTGTCTTTGTTTATAAATGTATCTTTCTTTTCCTTCTTTCTAATCTAAGAGAGATTATTATTTATATTTGTTTTGTGGTATGAAAATATTTGGAGATGTGACGGAAGGACTGACTGAGTGAAGCGATAAGGGTTCCTTTTTTACCTTTTTGGCGCGGAATCCTAAAAACCAGGATCATCACTCATTGTCCTCAGGCTGTGCCTCACCATGTCTCCAAGCCTTGTGATGAACACTCTAAATTTAAAACAGTTTACACGATCATGCAATACAAATAATATATTACTTTCGTATCAACGCCATTATCCTGGAAGTACTGTCACACATGCCGTGGACACATTAATCAAAACATGATAACAACTTCACTGCCGCGAATATCGCAACAGTAAATCACTCTTTTGTGCCGCGATATGTTACGCTTATTAATTTGTAATAACTTTCACAATTATTATAAGTTATACCTTTTGTACTATGGTACAGGAAGCGTAACGTCCAATAAAGTATTGGGTGGTATTGGTACGTGATAAAATAACGAATGCTTCTTTATATATACAATCTACGTATATTGTTTAGCTTCACATACTTGAATGTATATAAATACAAAATCAAACGTAATAAAAATTTACTATTTAATTTATTCAATTAAATTATCGGATTGAGGTGTGCAATAAAGAGTATTTGTATTGTATTGTATTGTAATATTTACACACTAGTGTAATGAACATGAATATTTGTTATTGAGTCTTGTACGTTTTCTATGTATTTAAGTATCTATTTATCTATATAAGTATATATATCGTCACTTGGTACCCATAGCACAAGCTTTGCTTAGTTTAGGACTAGGTTGATTTGTGTAACATAAATATTTATTTATTTCAGACACCTTTTCGAATTAAAAGGTTTAACAGAGCGATTCGTTCAGTACGTAAAGTATTTTGTACTTATTGTAAGTTTTGCAGTCTAGAACAGGAATGTGCCTTGACCTACTTAAATAGGTGTCTAATATTTAATGTCTAAATGCCTAAATGAATGACTATATTTTCCTCTTTAAAAACAAAAACGATAAAAAAACCATTTGAATAAAAACCACGTAATTGATTATTCACATACCTACATAGTATGTGTACATAACGTACAGTATGTGTACATAACTTACATAACATTACAATTAAAGTTACATAGGTACTCAGTCTCTAATTGGTCCCCGGAGTCCTCAAAGTTGCACTAGGCCCACATTCACAAAGCTTATAGGCAACTAGCCAAGTGGGACCAATGTAAGTCTGGCCTCAGATCAAGCGCAATTGTTACGAACCCGTGGCGAAGATATACTAGTCATAAGTTATGCGAGTTCAGGCTGTGGATAACATAACCACTGCCACAATCCAACCTCGATCCAAACGCTGTTATTTAATCCGTCTTGCTCGACTGAATACACAATGATAAGATCAATGTACTGCGAAATAATTTAACGATCATTTACAAAAGCTATTTATTTAGATTTAGACAATTATTACGTTACTGGGTTATTTAATTAACAATACAGTTAGTCACTAAAGATCTTTGGTAACACTAAACAATAATGCCCAAATGCGCTTATACCTAGCAGCGAACAGAGTTTTATAATATAGGCACATGTACTATAAGAATGGGATGGTAGTATCATACATTAATCACGTGCTGCTTTTTAGATTTGTTTCTCAACCAAAACCTAATCTTACGCACAGTGTCTAAGCCGCTAAAAAACGTCAAAGCTAGTCAAATTGCATAGTATTGTATCACTTTACAACTCTAGCTAATCGCTAACCAACAAAAAATACGTAAATAAACCAGTAATTGCTTACACTACGACTCGTCCAAAGGAAGTTAGTCACATGATTCGATTGTTCCATTGCCCAATTAAAAGCTCATTCAGTTCGTGTAATGCTTGTTTTACGAGGCTGTATCACGGCAAACTGACGCGTGGCACGCCGCGTGTGATCATGCAGTCACATTTTAATGTCCTGGAAGAACAATATATGGGTTAAGGATTGTACAGGAGCTTGGGACATTATTCCACCGAAAGAGCAGGGCATTCCACGATAATGGCGTTCCTAGGCGCATTTCTTTTATACTTCTGAAAATGTTAGGTCGATTTTTGTTCTGATATTTTGTGATTTGGCGTTGGTAGATAGCTGGTAGGTAGTGACCCTGTCTAATACGAAGCCGTTGGTCCTCTTAGGTTTTGAATCCTGGTAAGAGCATTTATTTATTTGATGAGCTCGAATATATTTTTTTTAGTTCCTAAGTGTTGGATGTTTCCTCTCGTATGTATTTATAAGTTTTAATTTATATACATCAGTAAGTATGTATAGCGTCGTCATAGTACCCGTAGCTTTACTTAGTTTGAAACTAGGTCGACTTATGTATGTCCCTCAATATTTATTATTATAGTAAGGTAACTGGCATAGGTACAGGATGAGCGTGACGTAAGCGACATTCTCGTGGAATGGTGCAGCGGTTGGGGTGAAGAACCGAGCGGGTCGGCACGATAAACCGCCGTCCTGTTTACTGGCCGATCATTATAAATCATAGACACAACCGGCCTCTGACCCCTCGTTAGTGTTAGACTCCCGGCAGGGCGCACCGAAATAGATCGCAACCGCTACTCGTGCAAGATTTAGATCCGAACAAATCAATTGCGCAATAATGAGGTCAGTAGATCATCGCCATGGATATCATTAATAATTGTGACCTCGCTGAACTTAATTATTTCACTGATTTGAATGGGTCATTGCAATGTTAAACGATAACAAGTGTTACAAGAATAACGGAACGCTTAACAGCGACGAACGAATTTTTCCCACTCCCGTTTTTATTAGGTATATAAAGACGGATCGTAAGCTACTCCAGTTGGAGCAACACACGAATCCGACAGAGGCAACAATAATTTCTTGTCATCAACATTTTAACTGTAGCTTTAGCTTATGATACGAACTCGTCACTCGTGGCCCAGTGGTGGCCGCGAACAGACTTCCTGCGATAGCAACCCAGTCAGATAAACGCCCCGACTTCCGTCTCAATCGGACCCCTGCCCTATCTCTTTCTCTCCTAATACTTACGACTAATAAAACTAACGAGCTTCAAGAATTTTAAGTCCTATTTCTTAACAATCTAGAGGCGTGTGGGGCACTCTAATGTCGAGTAGCGATAATTCGATGTCAACAGATATTAGGGTCAATTGCCGTGCCCGCCGCTGCGGGGCTTGAGGTAGTGTTTGTGATAACACTATTTAGACAGGGAACCAGCTACTGCCGCACTGAGCAAACATTCAAAATGTCAATAGATAATGAGACCATTGAGACTTATTAACTCTGGAACTGACCTTATTTGGAGGTTGGTAGGTACAATGTACCTACATCATTTCCTTCTGTACGTGATCGAAATCATGAATTTAATTTAATTTATTTTATTTACCTCTATTCACAACTAATCTTTCACAAAGCTACATATATGACTAAACTATAAGGTCTAAATCGAAATTATAAAGTAATACTATATTGTAGTAAAGCATAGAGCACCTGCAACATGCGGGTTATCACCTACCATGGGTACTCAAAATGTTTTTCAATTTATGTATGAGTCACTGTTACCTTCTGAGTAGTCTTATGAAGAATATCGTGGTGCCCATTGCCCAAAATAAAACCCAATCCAATTACAGGCCTATATCCCTGGCGACGGTAGCAGCTAAGATGCTGGACGGTCTGCTTGACAGGCTGCTGTCAGAGCACGTCAAGTCTCAGGATGCGCAGTTCGGTTTTAAACCTAATCTATCAACTGAGAGTGCATTCTCTGTTTTAAGCAGACCGTCCAATACTATATAGAGGGAAAGACACCAGTCTACGCCTGTTTTTTGGACTTATCGAAGGCGTTCGATATGGTATCGTACCACATCCTGTGGGAGAAATTGGAAAGCGGAACGAGTACTCCGAGGGGGGTGATCAACCTGTTCCATATTGGTATGCCAACCAGACCAATCAGGTAAGATGGGCAGGTTCGCACTCAGACGTGTATATAGCCTATACACGTCTGAGTGCGAACCTGTGATGTGAGGCAAGGGGGCCTCAGTTCACCCAGGTTGTTCAACCTTTATATGGATGAACTGATTGCTAGGCTTAGCAGTACGGGTCTCGGATGCTCAGTCGGTGGTACTTACGACTGTAAATAACATTAGTTATGCGTTATGCCGACGATATCGTGCTGCTGTGCCCGGCGATCAGTGCTCTTGTCCGTTTGTTGAGGATCTGTGAGGATTACGCAATGACCCATGGCCTGAAGTACAACACCAAAAAGAGTGAGCTGTTGGTTTTTAAAGCGGGATGCAAGGCTCTCACCACAATTCCTGATGTTTTTCTATGCGCGGCTCCTCTTAAAAGAGTGTCTCGGTTTAAGTACCTAGGGCACTGGGTCACCGAGAATCTCCATGACAATGTGGATGTTGAAAGGGAACGCAGGGCATTGGCAGTTAAATGCAATATGCTGTCACGAAGGTTTGCGCGCTGTAATGGGGATGTCAAGAAGGTTCTTTTCAAGGCTTTTTGGCAATCCTTTTACACGTGCAGCCTGTGGACGAATTGTACTAAAAAGTCGCTCAATTCCCTGCGGATCCAGTACATCAACGGCTTCAGAGGGTTGATGCGACTGTCAAGGTACTGCAGCGCATCTGGGATGTTCGCGGAGGCATGAGCCGATGGTTTCAGTGCCATCATGCGAAACAGAACCGCCTCCCTCATGCGTCGTGCGCGTGACAGTTCCAACAACCTTCTGAAGCTGATATGGGAGAATCCTGCTTGCGCCGTATGGAGGCACTGGAACGCCCTGCACATGGGCTCTAGAGGGACTGTATATAATCTAATTTAAATTGTTTTAATTATTGTAAACTTATTTTATTTTTCATTTTAATGTTTTGTATTTGTATATTGGGTGTATGACATTGTTATTTTGAATTATTTATTTAGTTCTAACATAATAGTTCTGTAAGTATGAATTGTTACTAACACGATATGGACATTGTCTGAAATAAATGAATTGAATTGAATTGAATTAAAGCCTTCACAGGGTCTAAATAACAATAATACCACAATATACCTATGTATTAGGTAGATAATCACATAAAGAATCTTATAGTTATTAAGATACTTTTCCGACAATTACAGTATACGCTTTATTCATAGATTACCAGCACCATTTTATATTGTTGCATATTGGAAATCATAATCTTGACCAAAATTCGAGTAATTAATGTAATGTGAATTAAATAAATTTCAAATAGTGTATGTAGGTATTAGGTACATATTTGTTTCCAAAGATGCCAATTGTAAAGTGCCTATCTTACAATTGTGGTTGGAATATAAACAATAAGTATAAACGAATAACTCCTCTAATGAGTAATATTATTATCAACAGGAAAATAAACAAAGCATCGTATACAGGGTAAAACTGTTCATGCAGCGCAGCATGATATACATTTATTAATATTTAGGGTCCCGTGCCAAAATGGTAAAAAATGAACCCTTATGGTTTCACTTTGTCTGTATGTCTGTCACATCGCTAAATATCTGAAGACCTACTTATGCTATCGATTTGAAATTTGGAACAGTTATAAAGAAGGGCAACCTACATGCATATAACATATATATTTTTTAATATTTTTTTGTTTTCTGTGAAAAAATTACAAATAATAGGTGTTTTAAAATTTGAAAATCTAGTGATTATGTCAAGTGAGGTGTCATATAAAAGGGCTTGAGTTGCACATTCTGAAACAATTTTTTTTACCTTGACTCATTTTCGATTTATGTACCCATGGCGTTCAATTTCCGCACCATATTGTTGAGATTTTCCTGCATTAATATGGTTGGAACCGTAAAGATCTGTGTACGGAACCCTCGGTGCGCGAGTCAGATTCGTACGTGACCTGTGTTTTTTATTATTTTTTTCTCTTCTCAAGTCCAATAATCCAGGTATTTGAGTTGACTATCGACTATGCTCCAATGGAACACAAAAAACGTAAGGGTGTAAATGGATACCAACCACGTATCAAGCTATCTGCCACTATCGAATCCCTTGAGGGGTGAATACGAGATTGTCAAAATCCCCAAGGTTACTTTGGAATGAATTTGAAAAAAAAAATACCGCTGCCAATATGAGTAAAAATGTATAGAAATAGATGGGTGGATGAGAACATTTTTAGAATAAGTTAATGGGTGCCCATCCAAAATATCAACGCTAAAATTAAGGCGTTAATTTTGGCACCCATACAGGTACGTAGAGCACCATTTTAACTAAAGACTTGTATTTGTATGATCGGTACAGTCAGCCAAGAATGTGATTAACCACTTTTCGCCCTTATAACCTACATATTAAGATTCAAAAGTGGCAGACCACTTTCTTGGCTGACTGCACATACGGTAAACATCTCAATGTTGACACCTATTCTATTACCAATTTTGTACCTTTTGGTGTCGAAACTCTCGGTCCATGGGGTCCCAGCCCGCATAAGCTATCTACTGAAATCGCGAAGCGTTTGGTTGACGTAACTGGTGACCGAATGTATCTCAATGAATTAAGATTAAAGGCGTAAAGTACTGGGAAATTTTAATTTAATTTGTAAAGTTTACAGAAATGACACCTGTTCTATTCCTGATTTTCATCCAGGCTGATGACTTGATTGTCATAAAATTTTAATAAATTTTACAATTGAGAAGCATGCAGAATATACAATTCCGCGTTTCCATTAAATAGCAGTGATTGGTTCGAAGAAGTAGGTACATGATATAAAAGGAACTAATGAGTTAGAACCGCGTGTTACAATCATCGGGACCGTGAACCATAACCGCTACTTACTTCATTTTTTATCCACCATTGCTTCCTGCTTCAATCATTATCTTTATTACAAAAAAACTGGTCAAGTGCAGGTCGGACTCCGCACATTTAGAGTTCCGCACCAACCGCGAAATGAAGTTGGTTTTAATAGGAAAGGAAATTTCAATGAAGATTGATTTATCAATATATTATTATTGGTTGCTAAAATGTACGTAACATCAAATATTATCAACGAATTTAAAGTTCATATATAGGTCAATGAGATGTTAAAGAATTCATCGGCACAAAATATGGTAACAAGAACTTTGGTGGCTTCTCATTTATTTATTATCCAATATTTTTTACAATAAAGAATATACTATTTATCCATTTAACAAGTTCTAAACAATGATACCCCACTTGGGATTGTCATTTTTTTGTACTTTGTATGGCTTTGGTGCAACGAAATGCTTATATACTGTGAAAATTTAAAGACGTAGCTCCAACTGTTAAGCTATAAAACCTGTGTGACAGACGACGGACACACAGACGGACGGACGCGTGAGTGACAGGGCTTCGTTTGGATCCTTCGGTTACTGAACCCTAAAAACCAGCCGTGTTAATTTCAGTTACTTTTGATTATACTTTTTATTCTAAGAACAATATTGAACTCTTTTTCTCACATCATATCATAGCGCACTGCGGTAAAACGTACCTAAAGATTGCAAATACTAGGTATTGGACCAGTCTCAAGCACTGGGAGGTTTACTTTAAAATAATCATCTTTAAACATGTCTGAATGTGATCTGAATAAAGACATCCTAACTGCTCCATAAACATTCCTCATAAATAAACAATACACCCCTCTACCTACCTACCCTTTACGTAGTGATTTGTTGTTGCCAGTATTCCTATCGCCGGGAATATTTCCACTACGGTCAATCTTACCGGCGACGGAACATCACGTTTATACTTCATATGGGATGTCTTAGAGAAAAATTGTTAAAATAGTGCCAAAAAAAATTGAAAAAATCCACACCAAACTTGATTGAACCAAATAAAAGTAATCCAACGTAATCAACTCAACAACTACATCCCGGAAGTCTACACAGCGCTCCGAAGATTGACTGACACGAGGTGAACATTTTTATACCACGGTGATAGTAAACAAGCATTTGGCCTGCCTGATGGTAAGCAGGCACCGCAACCTATGGACGCTTGTGACTCCACAGGGGCATAAAAGTATTGCCGACCCATTTATCGATTAGAGTATTCATTGTGTCCACAGCCAAAGACAGTATATCCCTCCTCTTGTTTTGTAGGGGCATACAATAATATGAAGAGATTTAGATCATTAAGCATTTTTGTAAATATTTGAGCCATCTGTCTATAATTGTCCATCCATAATGTTAAAATTTAAGTGTGACCAACATAGAACGATAGGTTTACCGCCCAACCGGCGCTAAAAATTTACGCCGATCATGTAATTTATACATACACTGTCAGGAATATTAAAAACTGTAAAACCTAGCTGCATTTGTGACTAGATTACCTACTTTAAATAGGTCCGTAGTGCAGAAATCATTAGTATGCATGGGTGGATTTTGCATGCTAAGTTAAGTAAGAAGTCTTACAAGGCGCGTGTTATTAAGTTCATCAAGATACTTGCTTCTTTGTACTAGTGCATGCCATCCAATGTTGCCAGGCACTCCGAATTTACACTTTAGCTCGTATTTTTGCCAAAGTGGGAAAAGGTGGCGCGGTAAGGACGCTTATAGGTACGGACGGAAATAGATACCTAGCTACATTTATATATAGTTTTAATTGATTTACAAGCGGTAATAATAGTTAAACAGCAATAACTTATATTTAAACTAACTTAAATCTAAAACAGGCCCTTGGGGCATCATACCGAGAATGCTGCACCGTGCTGTATCGCAATGCTACAATTATTACTTTTCCATGGTTGATGTAGGGCAAACTGCAGATGATAACGTTGAGGACATTTTATCACTTCGGCAATTCAAATTAACTTGATAAACAATGAACGAACCTATTTTAAAACCCGCTTTTAAAAGTGCAGCTACCGTTTTTTTTTGGGGGAAGTAAAACGAGATATAAAAATGTATCATATAGCAGTCATAATATACAGATAGGTACGTTCACTTTGTATAAGCTTGTTTAGTATAACGTTCACTGCATATAATGAACGCAACATATACTTTCGAAATATATAATTTCGTGAAGTATAATGTTATTTAGATATAATACCTATTGATATAACGATTAAAGAGTATAATATTTATAAAAGCTAAGATTAATAACATATATATTATTTAATAAATCTAATAATCAGTAAAAAACAATACACATTTATGATATAATTACGTATGTTGTTAAAATATTTTGTTTTTCTGTATTACGTGGTATTCGAAATTATTATAACCTAACCTAAACCGAACTCTTATTAACTGGTTTTTTTTACTGAGGCTTCGCCCCCCCAATTCCCCCTTATTCTAGCTGCCCTAACTTAATTAAACGCATATAATTGTGATCTTCATAATATACGTATTATGCTCGTTATACGTTATGTGTGTTATATGAACTGAAATGAGTAAATTGGAGTGTTATTGAAAAAATATACATATAATATTAATATTATGTCAATTTATCGTTATTCCTTATAAAAGTATTGATTTTATTGATATAGATAACGTTCATTATATCTTGTGAACGATATTAATATGAAATTATATATTAAGTTATTATGTCTCGTGAGATGCACCCGCTTTTTTGTATATTTCGGCATCTGGCAACACTATGCATTATTGCCATCAAGGCGCATACTGCAAATAACCTGTTCACTTGAAAAAATGTACTTAATGTATTTACAGAAGCCTATACAACAACAGATATTGATTGATATTGATATTGGCTTTGGATCGTAAATTATACTATACATACATCACATATGCTTAACAGTTGATTGATGTAGCTAATTATCCTTTTTTCCACATTTTCAGTCCATTAGACAGGATATGTAAAAGTCATGACGTAAATTTATACGATATCATTGCGGAATTATTTCAAGTAGGTATCAAACCCGATTGCATTGAATATAATGAGCGTTAAACATAAAAGAAACGAAAATCTATATACAATTACACAAATGGGTGTTTATATTTTAATTATCAAAATTTATACAATTACTTAGATCGACCTTAGATTCAATTAATATAGCATAAGTAAATAGACACATATGCTCAGGCTTCAAAAAGTTTAAGTTAAACGATTTAGGGTCAAGTTGCCAATGTTTGACATCTTAATAATGTCTTATATTTCACATCACCTATTTTTCGCCACTACCGCTTTGAATTAAGTTTGAAAGTATCCATTAGGTTAGTGTACATCACCTTACCAGAGAAGCAATCGCTACAAATACAGTTAAAATTACTCAAAATGCGCTAACCTAAATTAATAGTACCGTGGTACAGCCGAGTGGTCAGCCAGGCTAGTGGAGCGGCGTAAGGCCGCGTGCGCACCGCGCGCGCGCCGTGACGCAACCGTGCGTGACCGTGACATCAGCGTCGTGGGCGCAGTCTGCGTTGTCACCTGATGATGCTCCTGCGGGGCTAGCATAACTGCTACAGCGACAAGACGTGAGACGAAAATATCTACCCTCCTCTTTAGAATTCACACAATGCGAGTGAGACAGGAATCGCTCGTGCGTGACATGACTAGGTAGCAGATTGTGCTAGCGCACCCCACCTCATGATGTTCCTAGGCTAAGACCGCGAAAACCGAATATCCATCTTATCCATGATTAGACCGATAGAGTGCGGTTATAATAAACTTCGACTGTTTTTGTTAGCCCCCAAGTTTTTGGCTGGCTTTATAGGCCGACCGACCCCATAGTGCGTGGTTTGAGAATGACCTGGGGAAAATCCAGGGGAAACCTCCGACACCGCCACGCGGGCGGTTTAAACACTGGAATACTCTGAGTTTGCGCTCCAGCCAGGTTACTTGAGCGGCTTCAACGAAATCTGAACTCTTAACGCGTAACTGCGTCCTGTACGTTGGGCCATCATGGCATAGTTGTATTCCTTATCTTGTTCAATTTGTATGTATTATGTTTAGTATATCGTCCCTAGTTGGTTGGTACCTATAGTTAACTATATGAACAGTTTAATACTAGGTCAATTCCTGTAAGACTTTCCGTAAATAACATAAACTTACAAAAAAATACGACCAAAAAGGAAAATAATTGGAAAGGTTAGGGTGTGGATATCTTGGGGGGCGCTTAACGAAGCACCAACGGGTAGGGAGTAAATATAATGTAACTAAGCTTAAATGCAACTGTCGTATTTCTGGGTAAATGAAATCCCCTTATGCACTTTTGTAACGACGTAACAGTCCATACGTGACAAATCGTAAATTACTTAATGGGATTAGTTAAGTAGGCTAATTGCAAAAGAATGCGTTAAATGCGTTAACATCTGTCAACGCTATATATAATATTAATCTGTCCGTTTGAACGTGTTTTAATCCGTTAAATAATGTTGCAATTATATTTAGAATGTAATCGATCATTTCCGAAGAGCCCGCCTGAAGCTACAATAACCCGTCTTCAGGATGACATTATTGTGAAAACCAACTTTCACTCTTATAATAATATTCGTATACCTATAATATGCAGATGAACGACGTGGTAGCCGTACTCAACTGCAGAGACACTGTTTGCGTCACTCGACAACAATCTTTAAAACTCAACCTCAAGTTAAACTCAATGGAATTTAGCACCTAAATAATTGACTTTAAAGTTCTTATATTGATCACATTACAGTTGATAAGTACGCACGTACTTAAATTGCACTGACTGCGTGCGATTAATTTCCGAAACTAGTTTCACTACGCCTATTTCAAAAGTGCAGTGTTACAATATACATTTATTCTGAAACTGGAATAAAATTTGCACAAATGTTTTACATTATCATACGCCAAACATGAAATAAAGTTGAATGAATTCAATCGATAACACAATAGATAATTAACTCTCACAAACAAATACTTGTATTATTGGTAGCTCATTAATAACCAGTAGATTTTACTCTGCTAACGATCAATAGCCATGCAGAAATAATACCGCAATCAACATCAGAGTTAATATTACATTCGTAAATACGTCAATATCATTTTTAGAAATTTCAATATACTTGGGTACTAATAATTACTTTCGATCGTAAATAAAAGAAAGTGAAAGAACCCATTGTGAATGTTTGAATGAGTAATTTAAATTATGCTGTTATACTTTCAATCTCTTATACACAAGTTCTTAATGGAGTTACATTCCCCTAAGTCAACTGCTACAGGGATTTAAAGACAGCTTTCATTATCTAACTCCCCTTCATAGAGGTTTTTTAATCCCTACGCGGTAACTTGTGCTCTCCTTCGCAGCAGAAAAGAAAATGTACAATGCATAAAAATAAACCACTTACTCCCTTACATATAAGATGATACAAATCATATTACTCGCATCTTCGTTACGTTTTAGTATGAGATATGGCCGCACTTTATCGTGAATCTTTCGTTAAAGCGAAACCATCACATAAGTTACCCAAAATGAGCGAGCCGATTGAGCTCATTTGCAGTGTAATGTGCCCATTAGATCCCTGATCTTCCGGCCACCCGAGTTTTATGTCCTGCGTAAAAAGAAGCTTGCTTATATTGCTGTCAAGATTTCTCAGAACTCGAATCCGACAACGGCAGATCCAATAATTAAAAAGGGATGTACTTATATGTATACTGCTGCCCATGAGTAGACTTCTAACAAGTTTACTTATGTAAAGACTACCAATTAATGAGAATCCAATTAGACAATACTGAGAATCCTGCGTCGCATTTTATTAAGCTGTTTATTATTTCCCAGTAAAAGGGGAAAGCTTATTGTGCAAAGCCCAGAGCATTTGCAAATGGGAAATGCATTCTGTGACATGTTGTGTTGCCAGATCCGCATCCCTACACCCGTTAATCGTATTTAACCAACAGATTTTCCAATAATTGAATGTGAAACTGCACCCTGAATACACATCCATGAGCTTCCAGTTGTTGGAAAATACAGAGAAGATAAAAATAGATAGATGTTTACAAACGGGGACTAATTCCGGATAGCGCATTTGCCGTATTTAAATTATATCTGCCTGTGCGAATCGTTTCAGTTCATGCGTTAACTCTTGTGTCACAAGTCTACGCCCTGATAATAAAACAAAATTTAGGTAATAAAATAAAATAAAAATCTAATGTTGATTATAAAAATGGAAACCCAGAAATCACGAAACATTTAAAGAGACAAATATAGAACAAACACCCGTAACAAAACAAATAACGGCCCGATCAGAAGCCTAATCGACACCTTATGGACTAGCCACTTCGTGGAAATTACTTACCTTACGACTTTTACATAAAATGCCCTTTTTCACGGTCTAATGGAAAGAACCTCATTCTTGAGCTCTTGTTACCTACATGCTAAAGTTAAATGTAGCTTTAGTGGATTTACAGTGCGTGTAGCGTCGGATTGGCATCCTTTTTACTTGGCTCTGTACAAACAGAGGCCCGGACGTGACGCCCGTGCCGTGCTGGACCCCTCACGCCCCATTATTTAAATCCCACTAGACGTGAGCGCCATTATCCGCGGGATAGGCTTACTTGTAAGTGACCACGATGCCCGTAAATCGACTGCTTAGTTTTTTTATATATAAAAGAAGAAGTCCTGACTGACTCATCAACGCACAGCCGAAACTACTAACGCTAGATAATTGGTTATTACATTTATAACGAAAGCAGGGGATAAAAAAGGATTGTTCGAAATACATCCCCTAAAGGGTAAAACAAGGGATGAAATTTTGTACGGGAAACGTACAATTTTTGGACTTAGTAACTTGAAATATCAGACTAGACTCTGTTAAATACACAAATGGCATATTTCAGCGTTTTTCGATATTCCTTCCCTTAAAGGTGTGAAAAAAGAGTTCAAAGTTTATACGAGGGGAAAATCTTTTTTGAAGCGTGTGAATTGAAACTTCGTATATATACTCTATTTAAATACAAGAAAAAACATTTGAGCGTTATATTATACCTCCCTTAAAGAGTGAAAAAGACGATCAAAGTTTGTACGGGGAGCAAATCCTTTTTGCAGTACATTATTTGAAACTTCGTATATAAACTCCCTGTTTAAATACCAAAAGACAAATTTCAGTGTTTTTCGAAATTCCTCCCCTAGAGGGCATTGTTTGGGGAGCAAATCTATTTCGAAGTCTCTTACTAATTTGCCTATAATATAGCTTATAGACAACAATAACATGTAGTCCACCATTTACGCGCGTACGAAGTCGCGGGAAAAAGCTAGTTCACATGAACGGTATCAAAACCTCTGAAGCTGAGCACAGTTAGCAAGTGGGTAATCGTAGATGTTGTTCATCTCACTATCGTTAGAGCGAAGTCTTAATTGACCGAGTGAAATGAAGGTCTCTGCTTCAGCTTGGACATAAATTCTTTCGTATGTTCGGATTTCCGGTTGTTCTCCTCTACAGGTCGCATTTTTAAAGCATTTTGTAAGTTTTGCGGGCGAATTTCGGTTTTTTTTCCTCTGCAGGTCGCATCTCTCAACCGATTCTCCTGAAATTTTATGAGCAGGTTCGACATTTTTACAGAATTTGTGTGTCGGTTCAGTTTTTGGAATATATGTTATTTTTTTCACTGGTTAGTTCTCCTCTGGAGGTCGCATTTCTCAAAACGTTTCTAATGAAATTTTTTGAGCAGATTCATGAAATTTTAGAATTACATACATTCGTGTTCAAAAATTTTGGGTCACTCTAAATTAAATAACCGCAATAGGTTTTTCCAAATATTTTAGACTAGTTTAATTTACATGATATTTTACATTCTTCGTAATACCTAACAGTATATTAGCAATTCCCGGGATCCTATCATAAAAATATCAGTCTCCAAAATTACTGTCGATTTTTGCGATATCTCGCTCCGTCAAAATTGTTTTTTTTCAAGGGTTTTTAGGAGTCCGATTTAAACGTTGAAAATTTTTTTAACTGTTATTTTTGTAAATTGATTATAAAATTAAATAAAAATAATATCAAGATTAAAAACCTGTACAAGTTTGCACTATTTTTGGAAATATTACGGTATTTTACTGACCCGCATTCTTTGTCCGCGAGTGTCATATATATTTTGCCATGTCAGTTTTGAGAAATTTTCAAAGCAATTTTTTTCTATGATATCGTTTTTTTTCGATGTTTCTGAGACCGGATTTCGGTTTGTTCTCCTCTACCGATCATGGTATATAATTTTGTCGAGTTTTTGGAAATTTCCATTTAAAAAAAACTCTCGCTCACAGAGCCACTGATTTAGTTATATGCCTACCCTACCATACCCATAACCAATAAGCGTACCGCAAAGGAATGTCAACAACCACTACCACACACAAAATATTTGTTAAGATTGTATTATTAGTAATAATACTATATATAATTTATTACTAGGACGGACGAGAGAAACAAAATAGCAGGCATTTTCTTTGACCTATCAAAAGGTTTTGATGCCTAGTCACAAACTCATTTCTAATTTAGGCAGTAGATACTGCAATTTAAGTATGTTATTTGAATTATGGATCGATTAGGGTCTGAAATTAACGCTTTTTTAAATATTCTAAAATAAATGTAATCTGATCTATATAATTAGGAAAATATAAGATCCGCCTGTATCGGAACTAAAACACTCGGCCTCTTTGTTGCTCACTTTGAAGACGCCTGATGGAGCAAAGCAATAAAATTGAAATACCTACGCTAAATTCCAAAACAGATTAAGTATATAAGGAATCGATACTGATTCCAGCTATTTTTGAACCAATTTATAAGTCGGCAACGGATGACGGTGGTAAGCCGCCGTATTTTGCAACTTCCTATCGGAAAGGAAGAATCTCATAAAATCAATTAGTTATGATTGTGGAATGAAGCGCTCTCGATTTGTAACATCAACTGAATTATTTGTTGCATAAATAGCTTACGTCATCATGGAAATAACATTTTGTTAAATTGAAAACACAATTACCCTATATAATCTTAATCTACCGTTACCTACATTCTACTACGATTCGGTTGCGATTAACGAAGAAAAGTAACTTCGTTTCTATCATCAATCACGGCTGAGTTCGTTTCGTTTATCTAATTAAATAGGTTGCCGACAGACCGTATTGTTTTCCTCGTGTTAATCAAACTTTTATACTGAACAAGTAAACAATTCCCGCTAGCGCACTTTGTCCTTTACATTTACATTACATTTTTTTTACTAACGCAATTTGCAATTACAATTCTAATACCTAGACTTGGTTTTTTCACAAGACCTCTGTGGCCATCCCGTCGTTTACCGGTCCCTAAGATCCCAGGGATGTAACAGAGCTCCGGTTCCGGTTCTGTTATTTTAAAACGGATATTATATCGGATGTCAAAGCAGCGCAGCGGGGGGGAAATGAGCAGCGTACATCAAAAACAAACAGGTTTATACCTAGCTGTTGTCATTTTGAGCTCTGACCATGTACTTCGGTTATTCAATAATGAATATCATTATAATTGTTTTATTTTTAATTTAACATCTAAAAGTTCTAGGTGATGCTAATTATAACCATAGTAAATTATTGTACAATATCTACTAATTAGATAACATTTTTTTTGTTGAACACCTAGGTCTAAGTTTTTTAAAGTAGGTACTGCAATGATAAAGGCTGACTAATATTTGGAATTATTATTTAAAAATAGACTTAGCTTAGACCCGCCCTGCCCTTAACATTTTATCCATCTATCACTCGGGCTCCGCATCCGGTTCCGTATCCGTTTACAGTTCCAGCTCCAATACCGGTTCTGGTTCCGATATACTGAATTTAAAACATCTGGTTCCGCTTCCGGTTCCGATAAAACTACATCTGTTACATCCCTGATCATAACAAAAGAATGCTATTGTTTATTTTTTTCGCCGGGAGACGGCTTAAAAGAATTCAATCATTATAACGTTGAAACCTTTATGATGTATTTAATAATTGTAATATCAAATATATTATTTAATTTATTCGCAGTTTTTGTGTCTGTCAACCGTGGGCTCTAGAGAAGCATATCATGAGCCATCACCAAATTACGTACTTGGGCAATCAATTATCAATATGACACCACCACCACCACCAATCCAGATAGGCGGATTAAAAGGATTGAATATTAATCTCGGACAATCTCGATGATAAATGAATCGTACCACGTTAAAACGACATAAGTGACCGAATCTGTATTGGTTTATGCACTGTATCCCGAAAGCCCATTTTCGCAATATTTTCTATTAATATTATAAATGTGAAAATTTAGTATTTATAAATTAACTTTATTGAAGCTAATTTACAAGACTGTTATAGCACAACCGTTTTGACAGAAGTTGAAAAAAGATAACGGGAAAACCATAGACAAACTTAATCTAAATTTAAACTTAATGTGTTGCAAGCAACAAAAGCTATGTTTAGATGTTTGTTACTCAATCATGCAAAAACGGGTGAACTGATTATTATGAAACTTGTTATACTACGAAAAGGCGTGGTCTCCCGGCGAAAAAAATAAACAATAGCATTCTTTTGTAATGAGCCCGGAGATCCCCGGGACCGGTAGACGACGGGGTGTCTGGATTAAAATATAGTTTTTTTTTTATATCCCGAAAATCAACCCTCGAAGAAATGAAATAGGGAGTGGAAGTTTACGCGGACGAAGTCGCTGGCAAAAGCTAGTATATAGTATATTAATTCACAGTATTCAGTGGATGAAATTATTCATAATCTCGATATTTAAGTAGTACGATATGTGTTTATTATTCACAGTCAACAGTGACAGTAAAATTATGCAAGTGGATGATTTCAAATTAGACATCACAAGGAAAACTGTGTTGTCTATAGAACTTAATGGGACCGGCTTCTAATGATGAGGTTTTCCTGTGTCGTATTATTAGGTATTTAATTACTAAGTACAGTTATAATACAATCTAAGACACCTTCAGGTGAGAGGTTCTTTCAAAGTACAGAAGAGCAGATAATTATAGTCAACTATTTCAATACTGTAAAAGTGTAAAGAGATGAATGTGTATACATTGAATACGTATGTACTCAACAAAATAAAGCACGCCATAATATGTGAAAACACTGAAAAAATAGAATTACTAGAAAAAAATTGTAGGCCAAATAATTTACGCCTATTTCCAACGTCCCGCTATTTCGTATCCCCAAGCAGTCTAGAAGTGCATCTTTTCTCAGCTATTAAACAAAATTTACGTTAGACAAGTGCAGAAAATCTAGAAAATTAAAACAGTAGACAAATTGAAAGCGTAATTAAAAGATATATCTGAGGTGCGGATGCGCACCCAGACTCAGTTCATAAATAAGAAAAAAAATTAAGCAATGTACATTAGAATTTATAAAGAGAATAATTGCCATTTATTGTATACTTACAAATGATAACGCGTGAAAAACTCAATAGCTTTTAGGTATAACTAGAAATAAACAGTTCGTTTTAAGCACAAAACCCCAGAGCCTGGAGGCCTTTGGGCCAACGGCGTTGTACAAAATTTATACCAGTCTGGAGCGTCGGCTTACTGTAACGTTGGCTGTAACTAGTACCTAATAAAATAATAGAGGGCAATAGCGCCCACCCACGCATGCTGTTATGTCACCTCGCGTTAAGTTAAATATATTCCCCATCAGAATGGAGCCAGCATCCGTCATGCCGCGAGTGGGTAACGTTGATTCTATTCCATATGTGCTAGACATCACGGTAGACTTATGGCCGCGAAGCTTCAAATCTAGGTCTATGCGTAAATGACCTATGAAACAACTATGTTGACGTAATAACCGCGACAGTACTGCTCCGTGCGTGAATACAGTGTTGGTATAGGTAAAGACTCAAGTCTTGGAGTCTTCGTTTCTAAGACTCGACTTAGTTTTTTAGACTTTAGTCAATTAAGTTAGGGGACTTGAGGCTTCTGCAGAAGTCGTAAGTATATAAAGATTCGAGTGTTTTGTTTACTTATACTAAATCTTTTAGAAAAACTGTGTTATATTAATTATGAGAACTTAACTTGTACATAATCTTAATATTCCGTGACTTATACTCATTATTTAACTAGGGCGGATCAACTATTTTCTGTCAAATCGTGTCCTAGCCACTTCGGTTCAATTAAAAGCTAATTTCTTATCGGTTAAAGACTTTCAAGTACATGATCAAAAAATCAGACCTCACTATGATTCTTTGCTAATGTTTATTAAAATTATATTGTCATTTTTATTAAAAAAAAAAAATCGTGACCGTGGCGACAAAATTTGCTTGCCACTAAATATTACTCCCCCCCAAGGCATACCAATCGATCGTTAATCGATATATCCTAAACAAATCCTTGCGGTGTTAGTTTTGATTATACTTATCAGTCAGAACACATCACCTTACACTTAAATTTTGTTAAATGTGTGCGCAATTATCAATTTTCGGTACTTATAGAAATTATTTTTCTTGTACTTGTCCCTACCTCCACACGACTGTTTGCTGAGTCACAACATACAGAATATGGCTATAAGTGTGAGTCAATTCATGTCCAATCCAATAGGAACAGGATCTGTAAATTATATGATCGCTTCCGCTTTTGCCAAAAAATTGGCTCGGACATCTCATCCATGACTCAACGAGTGACACCGTGTTTTAAATTGAGTGTTGTGGGTCACATGGGAATTTTGATCAGTTTATAATTTTCTAAAGTAATTGAATACTTACTACGCTTACTACTTACGTCTAACAATATGTCTGAAGCTACAAACATTGTACTCAATATATTGTCGTAATAGCTGCCTCAAGTGCTAATTAATGTGTTAATATTTACTTTTTACTTACACACCGAATAACGAAAAAATATACCTGACTCAGAGGACACAATAAATATTAATAATACGAAGAAGACACTGGTTTTCTTTATTTTACTAATTTACAGTAGTTCATTTGTGATTATTTGTGCTATTAAAGCTTCCTATAAATGAAATCCAATATCTCTTATCCGTTACCCAGTAGACATTTCACAACAAGTTCAAACATGCGATTTTATTTCGTTTAAATGTACCTACAAACTTTTAAGTGCTCTCATTATAATCACAAAGAGGACGGATGTATATTTATATCAATTATCGATGTTTATTTTTTTAAAAAGTTGAATTGATACAAAATTAGTTGATCCGCCCACTATTCAGAAAATCATCTAAATTTCAAGAACTTAAACCATATTTACGGGACTCCGAGCTTGAGTTGTGACTACAGGTCATATCAAGTAAGACTCGAAAAAGGACTACTCAACGGAGTCCCGTAAAAATGAGTCGAATTCTTGAAATCTAACACTCAAAAGCTTGAGTCTTTACCAACACTACAGAGGTACTTACCTGTACCTACATAAAACCTTTTTACCTATTGCAGAATTTGATTGATTGAATTCTCATCGTTAAAGTTAAATGATGTCCTTACCGGCCCGAACGTTAACTGAAACTTAAGGAAATCAGAGTGCAATTTAAACTTATTCTTTACTCCAGTTTACTCTATCGGTTATTCTCATTCCAAAATTTAACATTTTCTTAATTTGTCCTTACCGGGCCTGGAATTGGCCAGGTATCTATACCGATTATTCTACTGTCACTTTTGTTAAGCGGATTCTGGGCTCAAAATCCAAATCAATGAATTGTGCATTTTGTAATGATCGTTTACATTTAATAGTCTAATTACTGAGGTACTAGTTAATAGTATTTTATGCAATAGTTGTATAAGAGGTTTCAAAAAAGTGGAGTGGCGTGTGTAACAATTTGAGGCGAAGCCGAAATTTGTTAATAAAGACGCCATGAGCCTTTTTTGACCTACTTATACAACGTTGCATACATTACTTTTTCTACGACTAATGATTAAATAATAAAACACAAAATCAAACAGCAATACAGCATAAGAAAGAGCGGTAAGTTAGATAGTGACAGATGAAGATATAAAAAACAACCCTTCAGAGTATCATGTGAAAGAAACTAATAAAGAAAAGAAAGAAAGAAAGTAGTGAATACTTACACAATTTAAGAGTGCCAAATTCAAAGATGACAATTGTACGCAAGGGAATGTACTATAATAGTATTAAGATTTATAATCATCTGCCCAATCATATCAAGGTAATGCCAGGTACTAAATTTAAAAATGCATTAAGAAAACTTCTTATTCAAAACTGTTTTTATGATCTTAAGGAATATTTTAATTTTAATTTTCATGTCATTAAACATATTTAATAATTTATCTCTAAAAATGTAAAATTTGACCTGACATGACCGAAATAATTAATGACATAACTTAATATACTCGCCAACAATAATTACCTATTTCATTCTGTACTTTGTGATGTAGATTATATTATTTTTAACTGTATTTAAAGTAACTATTGCATGCTCTTATGAGTAGATTATGCGCGCATAACAAAAAACTGTACCAAACAACTTCACCATTGTGAATTTACCATAATCTCGCAATAAAGATAATTTTGATTTTGATGACAGTCCACAGAACGTAATCATAGACACGGTATTTTTTTTTCTACTGTCATTTACTGACTTGCGTTTTTCCTTATGTTGGCAGTAGTTATTTTAGTTTTGTTATTGTTTCAAATCATATGAATTCAGTTGTTTGTTAAGTTGGCAGTTTTGATTTTCGTTGTAAATTTAGTGTTTTTTTTATTTTATTTGTTGGGTACACAAGACACCTCTGTTAGCAGTTGCATTATATCACATAATAACCCTAGGGTCTTTATGAAGAATAGACTAGATAAACTTATTTGAAATTTAATAAGACATGCTTTTATATTCATTTGCGGGACCATATAATTGACAGATAAAAGTACCGGAGTAGAAAAATATGTTTATAAAAAGAAATTACGATATTTAGAGATTTCAGGCAGAGGCTGTTTAAATACGTTACGGCCATTCGATTGATTTTGTGACATCTCAATGACAGCAACGGTGTTATGTCGAAGACAAGTGCAATGGACAGTACAATTTTTAATTTGTGATGACGAACTCTTCTCACATGATTATCGCATCGCACTTTGCGTAAATTTTTGAATGATTTCCACCTTTGAAAAAAAGTCAGTTGGTATTTCCTAACGCGCGTTCGATAATTTACGCAAAGTATGGTATGGTTACAATCGCACGTCGCAAACGTTACAAATACATCTCCTGTATTGAGTTTGATAATTAACAGAGGAAATGCGGCTAACTAGAATTCCGTACGATAAAGTAATTGACACATTTATTACCGCTCATTATTGATATCGGCAGCGGCCCTCGACCAACGTTTCATTTGTAAACGCATATCATTTGCGATAATTGCGATATTTTTGATGGCACTGAAAAGAATGCATTAAATCGTTTCTTGCATATTGAAAGCAAGTGTCCCTCACAACCAAACTGACTACGGCCAGCGTTGTTTAATTCACAATGTCTTTTTAGGGTTCCGTATCCAAAATAGCAAAAATGGAATCCTTATAGTTTCCTCATGTCTGTCCGTCCGTATGTCACATCCGTCGCGAGCACTACAATTATGAAATTTGGTAGGTGTATTCTATGAAACTCTACATAAAAGTGATTTTTCACTTCTTATTCTCGAAAAGTGTGTCATATTAGACTTGTCAAACGGGGCTAAAGTAGTACATTTAACCCCTAGGGAAAATATGAATACATATTTATGATTTACAAAACATTAAATTTAGACCAATCATAATACTTCACCCATTAAATCCACCAATCACAAAACACTAATTTAATTCTTTAAAAAATATTTGGTATTGGGTATTAACAAACCAGAATACAGCTTTACTAAAATCGACCAATCAGAAAACATAATTCATTTCTCTAAAGCGTCTAAAGATTAAGTTTGTAGTAGTCCCTATTTCACAATAATTAAAAAAGTGATTAGTTCGTTCGAGCAACGCTTTGAAGCGCTCCATTGAGAGGTATAGTAGATTGTGTCTCAAGGGAGCAAAATGAAATATTTACGACGAGGGCGATATATTGAATTCTGAGTGAAGCGAAAGATTCTACAATAGAATCCTGAGCGTCGCGAGGGATTCTAAAGTAGAATCTTGAGCGCAGCGAGGGATTCAAGTGTTTACGCCCAAGACGGAAATAATTTTGCTACCGTGTGACACATACTGATTTTCACATCGTCTATGAAGCCCGCTGCTAAAAACACGCGAAGTCTTGCAAATAATTTTACTACCGAGTGGCACATACTGCATTTCACAGCTTCTATGAGGAAAAGTGTCATTGTTGCCCTCAAATGAGGGAGGAAAAGTACATCTTTGATCCCTCATTCGAAGGCAACAATAGCTCTTTTCTGAATAGCAGGTGTGAAAAGTTAGATTTTTTTGCGCGTGAATGTTGCGCGCGAACCGCGGTGTCTATTTTGTGTGTCAAAACATGAAAGCAGTTTAGAAAAAAAAACATGCTGCCAAATGACATACAAGTTCGCCGTGGAATTAATTGTTAATTTTGGATGGCTAACCTTTGTTTATTTATTTTCTCGCAATCGAAGTGAAAAGTAGAGTGTATAACTCTGGTCTAAAAGCCATATTACCCCTCGAACTATTTTCCCTCACTTTGTTCGGGAAAATAACTATCTCGTGGTAACATAGCTCATTTTAGACCCTTGTCATACAATCTACTATGAAATTACAAAAAAATATTAAATTAGTTGTCACTCCAATCACTCCATACATGTAACCGGTAGATAAAAAAAATTAACGTATATAGTCGTGTGGGGTACCCATGGATAGCCCTTTAAAAATTATATGGATGTTGCTAAAAACGTTTTCATTTAAGCCAACCGTTGGTGGGATATTAGCTGTTGCCAAAATTCCTAAAACGTGTTTCCCCCGCCTTGTTTTACTTTATTTTTAAACATTATAGGTGCATAGAAAAACAAATGCTTGCATTAAATTAACGCAAGCATTAGATACGCTGAGGTAGAACTGTCTCGGGACAAAAATAACTGAAGATCTCTTCTCGAAAAAACGAAAATAATAAATTTAGTAGAGAAGCGATCGAAAACTAGCCAAAAATTTACTTAGGTACCGACTACCGACGTAAGAGTTGATTACTAGTGCAAATTTACAGATCACACAGCGACTCAGTAAAAATTAAGTAAGTATTGATCTTTACACAGATTTATTCTTGCGATGAACGAAAAGCAAGGAAGGAGGCATATTAAGGGCCTCTATTGATATTTTAGTCAGGGCATATAGGTAACCAAAAAATCTACCTACATGTACATGCCTCTGGTTCTTTGGTCCGAGACTTTTAATTTCAACTCGCACATTGGATGAAACACCGGTTGAAAGCCTATTCATCAACTCTGTAAAGACTTTTTAAATATTTGTAAGCTGTATGGAAGACTTTTCAAATATTAGTAGGGTGTTTTTGCAACGTTTTTAAGCATATACGAGTATTAATGTTACAGCGCAGTCCCAGGGCGTGCTGTTCCGATATCTTAGGTGATATCAAATATTCAACGACTATACGTATGGCCGCCACGACACTAGAGGTCGTAAGTTTGTCCCATCAGTGTTTTATGATACGACCCGACCGTCCTTGACTACCATCGGCTCCCAAATTTAATATCAAGATATGGGGACATCATGTCTATGGGGAGTCAACGATAGCGTCCCCGTATTAATTTACGTATACACCTCTTACTTAACATTTAGTCGTTACCTAACAATTCTATGACAAAGTGACAATCTAGAATGGTGACTAACAGAGCACTTGCTACGTACTTTGTAAGTAAGTAAGTAAGATCCCGGTTATTGTCTTATGACGGTTGTCTTATGTAGGTGCAATAGAATACAATACAATACAAATATTAGTTATTACATACGCCAATTAAAGGACACAGTACACTATGAAGAGAGGCAAACAACAGGCGGTCTTATCCCTAAAAAGCGATTTCTTCCAGACAACCTTAGGGTAGCGGAAATGAAATCTAATCTAAGGAAATACATATCCTAACCCTGCCGTCGCTGTACGTATTTGAAATAATCATGTATGTTAGGAAGAATTTATACAATTTCCCAACGAACACAGATAAGTTAATAACTACCAGAAACACTGGGAAACTCAATAACTTTTACAGACTAGTAAAGGCGAAAAAATCGTTCTTGGGTAATTATTTAAAATTCTACAATAAAATTCCAAGACCCATACTACTAACAACTACTGAACTCACGGATTCTAAATTTAAATCTGTCGTGAAACAAACACTTTTTTCAAAAGCATATACGATAAACGATTACATCATGGATAGGGACGTTTGGCAGTAATAGCATCCCGCACAAGTAATCTAACACAGAAATATTTTGTCCAATATATAAAAAAAGGGTTCATATTGTAGCATTTTAATTCTGTAGGATTATGATACTGTTATTTTATATACATTGTATATTGTTTAAAAAAATGACACCTCGCCGAGTTTCTTACGCCGGTTCTTCTCGAAGCAGAAGTTTATTTTATGAACCGGTGGTAGTTTTTTGACATTCATAAGTGCATGTACTATGCCTAAATTGAAGAATAAATAATTTCATTTCATTTCAATCCTAACGAATCATAAGCAGAATGAGGAAAAATAACGGCTAGATTTTCTATGGAAATTCAACACAAAAGTGTACCCGTTATTTTTGCTCGTGAGTGTATATGAAACCTAGGTACTTTCTTGTGTAGGAAAAGCGAACGCTACTAAAGCTTATCCAAGTTAGTTCAATAAGTACTTACTTATATCCTAAGTATTCGTTAGTCGTTATGCGATTTCCAGGAAAGCAATTACAGAACCAATTATTAGTGTTTTGTTTGTAAAGTAATTACGTGCGTGAGGCATCGAAATATAATAAGTATGAAAGTATACAAGCCGTTCATAACTGGTGCCCCAAAATCTAATCTAAAAGACAGGCAAAGTTGTGTGGGTAAGGAAGCAGACAGAACAGCAGTATTACGAAAAGTATCACAGTATCGTAAAAGTGCCATTGCGGCCTACTTGCAGAATAAAGTTCATTTATTTCATAAAGTTCATATATGGAGTATACAAGCCGTTCAGGAATGGTGCCACAAGATCTAATCTAAAAGGCAGACAAAGTTTTGTGGGTAAGGAAGCAGACAGAACAGCAGTATTACGAAAAGTATCACAGTATCGTAAAAGTGTCATCGCGGTCTACTTGCAGAATAAAGTTCATTTATTTCATAAAGTTCATATATGGAAGTATACAAGCCGTTCATGCTGGTGCCACAAGATCTAATCTAAAAGTCAGGCAAAGTTTTTTGGGTAAGGAAGCAGATAGAACAGCAGTATTACGAAAAGTATCACAGTATCGTAAAAGTGTAGCCTACTTGTAGAATAAAGTTAATTTATTTCATTTATTTATTTTACATATGCGTGGCACCGCCGATACCCGAAATGTCTTTTTCTAGAACCCGAATGTAATTTTAAGTGATCACGGGCGATCTGCAAATCTGCACCTTAATCCATACTAATATTATAAACGCGAAAGCGTGTCTGACTGTCTTTCTGTCTGTCTGTTACCCCTTCACCCTTAAACCGCTGAACCGATTTATATGACATTTGGTATGGAGATAGTTTGTGTCCCGGGAAAGGATATGATAGTTTTAATCCCGGAAATTATCCTTAAGGGGATTAAAGTTGGTATGGAAGGAGCGATGACTAGGTAAGCGCCTAATTAAAAATAGCAATTAAATTCTAACGCGATGAAGGAGTTCTACATAGACGAAGTTGCGGGCAAAAGCTAGTGTTAAAATAAGTAAAACTAGTACAAAAGATTTGTGTCCATTATAGTATCAGTTTATTAAGTATTTTTAAACATAAAAAATTATAATATACGCGGACTATTATGAGATGGTATACAGAAAAACTCCTGCATAAAGTTCTGTGCTTACCATTGTAAAAATACCACTAAGCCTTTTTTACAATGTGCCTGATACTGTCGCTGTTTTAGTGAAGTATGTTTTTATGTTAGCATGTTAGTGTTAGCTTGGTCGAAGGGCAAGGCGTAGGTAGCGAGCGACAGTAATTATTATCGCGGCGTGGTGTCGTCGACTCCGGGCAGAGCGTTCACCCCGGGGGTCGGTGTCGGTGTCGGTACGCAATGCACCGGCAATATCACTAATCTGGCCACTTGCAACGATGTGCACCAAAACAGGCTGCGATTTCAATATGAACATTATTAAATTTAAACTATCATAATGATCGAGATATTCGGGATTATGTTACTCTTCGTGATTGGCTTAATCAGCCCAAAACATGTCGCTCATATATATCTGCAGCGAAGCTAACAGTATCTACGGACTAGCTGTGCTAATTCTAAAAAAACTACGAAACCCTGGATAAAATTTAACAACACAAAAAACTGGTTTATCTAATTTACTACATTGCGTAGGTACTCGTAAACATTAGAATAGGATTCGAGAGGAATCAAGATTGCAGAATTTATATACCTAATAAAGTAAGATTTATGTTTCAACCATTACAAGGGAGAACGTTTCGGTAAATTAAGGAAAAAATAGACCACTTGGCATGGCATTAGTTAGACGAAATCTAGCCTTGCATAGTACAAAAAAGAAATCAAATGTAATCAAAAATATTTTATCATCTGCAGTCATTCAAGTAGGTACTGAGATCGCCCTTCATTTAATCCAGTGAACAACCCACAGTGTAACAGACAAGACGCACTAACCTTCAACAAGCGATCCTATAAATACCTGGAGCACACATTGTTTGATACTGACACTGCAGACAGTGTGGCTGGCTGAAGAGAATGAACCCTTGTGATGTGACACATCTGCCAAGTTAATTCGCCATTACTGGAGGGCAGTCACGAGATACTATATCTATATGTTCCCGAGAACAAAGAACAGAAACCACAAGCATGCAGACATACCTATTCTATGTTATAAATATGATTTATAACATAGAATAGGACCTAGCCTCTCCAGACACAACAGTACCTACCTAAGTCATTCATGCAATCTGTGCACACTGTGGATTCAATGTGTTATCGTAAAATTTAAATTAAGAACAAAGAGACAAATAAGCCTCCAACTTATAACAAAGAAAATGTTGATTTGATAATTAACAATATTTGAAGGTGGGTTACCTAAAGACCGTAAATTATATTTTTACAAGGATATTTTTAACTAATTAGCTAATATTAGAAAGTAATAAAGCACAGTGATGAAATGAAAGTCTGAGCTCTCATTAACATAACATTAAGATATGCATTAAAAGTAGGCACTCATACCATCACCAAATGAATACAGAACTGCATTAGGAATTCACAATAAGTACAGGTAGTTCATCCCTTCTTTCTATGACAAGCCTCATTAGGAGGAACTAACAACACAGCGAAATAATTTACTCATATTACCTGCTACTTATAGAAGTAGAGAAATTATAATTATTGAGGTACAGTCGGTGTCGCAATGTCGGGCGCGCCTAAACGCGCCGCTCACGGCCGCCCGCCGCCCACTCGCCGCTTAAACCCATATACAGCACCAATGCACAGCAATATTCATATTTTTATACATCTCTCTCAATGAAGCAACTTGTTGTTAACAATCACCCACTAAACTATCCTTGTTAGTGCGTCCGTTGGCATTACTATGACGTCAGGACAATCTTTACCAGCTGTATCTTTCTCATTATATTTGGAGTATATTAGACTAGGTGATTCATTTTAATATGATTGCAATATTATAATATAGCTTTTATTTAACTTGATGGTTTATTCCTTTAAGCTTGGTAGTTATGGTATGAGTAAAGTACATAGAAAGGCGTGGTTGGCAGGTGTTAGGTAACACTGTGTTGAATGCTTCCCTTCTACATTAGAATGCGGATTTTGCTTAAACAATGCATCCCGCCTTTCCCGCGATCTTCGCACCAGCCGTATTAAACAAGCATTTACATCAAACACTGCTCAGTGAAAGTACGGCAGGTGATTACCAAACGTCTTCACTTCAGAACTTCATTATCTTGCCGCTCTAAATGTCGACGATAAAAACAACTTATTAGATAGCCAGTGACAAATAAATACAGGGTGGAAACTGGTAGTTCAGGAATCCTACCCGCGCCCGCACACTGTAATTTATGTAGCTGCGATCGGAGCAAAATGTAGTGTTGGCAACTCTCGGATCTGCTGGCTCATATACCTACGGTACGGTCACCTGAAATCGATTTGTCTATTTAATGTAGGCGGATAAGCTGGGAAGCGGAATCTGTTAATTTGAAGTTTACATCAATTTATTTTCTAATTTAGTTGCTATTTCTGATACTCAGAGTTAGTCAGGAAAAGCTCGCACATTAAAGTTGACACCCCCTGTTGTTCATCTATACTTTTGAATAAAATTTGTGTTCTATGAAAAATAAGCCTAGCCTAGAAACGTGACTAGTGGCCATGGCCCGGGAAAAGTAGAAAATAAATATAAAACCTTATATACGTTGTTTTTAAACCCAATTTCGGGAGACTAGTCGCTCTCGTTCAGGATCATTCCGATTTCATATCAGGAATATAGAAACCAGTCCTAGAAAAATTTTTTTAGCTATCAAGCTTTAATTAACATAACATCGCGACTTCATGGTGACCCACACATTGCATGCATTTTTAATAGATCATCAAAAATAGTGTACATACGACATATGAGATGATGACTTTTTTCCATCCTGTTCGAGCCTTCTACTCCAGGATATCTCATCAAAAATGTTAACTTTGGCTACTTCTCGTCTAGGCTGTGAACTACGTTCTTCCGGATCCCTTAAACTCTCCGTTCATCCCCACTACAGTGGTTTTCTCTCATCTTCCTACGCTGTCTAAGCTATCCGTCTCTGGAATTCGCTGCCCCTGACAATAAGACAAGCCCCCAGCAAGTTAGCTTTCAAACATATGCTCTACAAGCACCTGCTAGAACAAGTCTAGCGAAAAGTAATCAGTTGTATCCCCAGTACTTATGTAATTTTTTATATATATTTGGGTATATTATATGTTATTGTTAATATTATTCTTTTGAAATCATTTATCTGTTATGAATTATTTTCTCATTGCACCCAAAATTGCAAGTTTCTGTTTGGCACTATGGTTGACTGGTAGAGAATGCCTCATGGCATTAAGTCCGCTTTTTGTACTTATATTGTTTGTGCAATAAAGTTTAAATAAATAAATATGAGCCATACCAAATACAAAACAGAACATTCAATAAGTAATACAGCGTTAACCCATTTATAAATGAACTAATTACATCAGCAATATTATCCTCATCGGAGTAGTGAGGGCTAGGCCGATATTATAATTACATTAAACAATATTAATTATGAATTAAGTAGGAGCCCTACTTCAAACCTTGTCTAGTCTAGGTAGGACCAGTATAATATCCATTTAGCCGTAAACCTTATTTTGAATTGTCTCTTGTACCTGCTTTTGTTATCCTTTCTAAAAAGGTGCCGTCATTCCTGCACTTACCGTATCATCGCCGACGTCTTACCTGTTGTCTTAAAAGAGTTCTTTGTTCCCTGGGTCGACGAACTCGATATCTCACTTGTCTATTTTACGACGCGACATACTTTCAGATAATTTTCGTTGTATTACGATTACTATGTTACTTAAATCGACTACTGTTAATAAATACATTTCACGGCTCAGCAATAACAAAATTATGGACCCACCGCTACGAGGCCTGGCGAGGGAATATTAAATTTAGATTTTAATCAGGACATCCTTTATTACATTTCAAAGTGAATAACTGTGTGAACTTCGATAACGTTCAATCTAGAATTACTTGAACTTTTAAAACACTTATCGAATTACATGTTCGACAGATTGTCATGTTGGGTAAGTAGCTCGGTCCACTCATCTACCGAGTTTACTGGCAAATATCCCTAGGTGGGTTGTTGTTGTCAGTTGCGTGGCTTAATAACCCAGTAGAGCTATCAATTCGACTCAGCATCTACCATAAAAGGCCGCTGGGGATTTCGTATAATCAACTGTTAACGGATTTATGTAATTGCAGTTTACTACTTTTCGTTTTTTTCCTGATTAAAGTCATGGGCGAGCTTGTGTGTGTTTAGTTGGTATCATTTGTTTTTAATGTCGTGGATGATGATAGTTAATCAAACGGTAGTTCTATTCTAAATACTAGTTTAAGCTTCCAAGCTTAAACTTTTAAACCTTTTTTTTAGGTACGTTAATAATGCAATGTCATCGTTTTAATTTACATAGGTAATTTTACTATTTTCGATTCAATCTCTGCGATTGTTAAAAATTTACATTATTAGTACCTGCCTGCCAAATTCGAACGGGGAAGACTGCTATTACCTATATTAAAATATGTGATAATGGAGGTAAAGCTATATTGGTACTATACCTACTCTGTTTTTTAACTATAAAGTAGGTGCGCATATAGTAAAATGTATGGCACGTTCATTTGTTTATTGCATTGAACTTGTATAGTATAGTACTTCAAAGTTAAAAAAGAGAGAATACTCATACTCATATTTTAAAGATAATTACAAGTCTAGGGGACAAATTACTTGTCATTAATCATTCAATACATTTACCTACAAAATAAGTAGGTAATTTATTCTACTTTACCTATATTATTTTATATTTAAAAAATCCTTTAAACTGTAAAAAAATTGCTCAACAAGTCACAATTTCAACTACTTTTAAAGTTAGAAAGACTATTTGCCACCGTTATATGCTTCGGAAATTTATTACAGTAGGGTCCATCACGTGTATAGTTTTGGTCGTTTTTACCAAGCTCCGAGGTACCGGGGCTAGTTTTTGTCCATTACGCTTCATACGGCTACTTCCCTCACCCCGTCGACGATATGTACCCATATTTTCGTGATTGTAAACGGCTATCAGCAGCAGGAGGCTCTGCAAGGTGAGGATGCCTAAGACGGTAAAAACTGGCTTTGCAGATTCATGCCATCACTCTAACTGCTCGTTTTTGGAGCCTAAAGACATATACCTATAAATACAGTTACACTTAGAATAAATATGGGAGTTGCAAACGTTCAACGATACCTATTGATTGTGTTTACATTGAAATAGATTGATCTTTCCATTTCAGGTATTAGCGTAACAACTTCAATGGCACGAGCACACCATATAACATTCTGACATGCTAAATATACCTACATAACAATACCAATAGCAGTCCCCATCCTTTTCCATTCAATTTGATGAAGAAAGGGACGGAATATGTGACAGTGCAAACATTTAGACAAATGTAGAGCCAGCGTTTTACGTTTAGCAGTTCTTTAGCATGTTTTAACACTGTTTGTTTGGGCAGCCTCGCTACTCACGCGCCCTCGCTACCGATACCGGTGTTATAAATATCGCTTCATAAACGAGCCGTGTTAGTATACTTACTTAAATATATAACGCTGATCTTCAAAACATTCCTTATAGGCAAACCGTTGCTTCTAAGATAAACGATACACTATACGTAAGTACAAAACTTAATCACAAATTATTACACCCATTCATCTTTCTTACAAACGCCTTAGAAATAACAATCGTGTCGTGTTGTTAACGTCAAGTAGAGAGCTACGCTTTATATCATCCGTGATTATGTTACGTGTTCGAAGTATTTTGCACAAACTTTAACGAAAAATTCAGCAGATTTGCTACCAAAATTAGTCAATCGGTGGCGGGTAGTTTGAGGGAGCGGAAGCGGCGGGGCGCGGGGTGAGGCGCAAACTGAGCCGAACGCAAATAGCCACGTGACCCGGCCATTGACTCGGTTTATCCTAATCCGTCCTACTACTCCAATTCAGCCCTCAAGACGGGAAACCGAACCAATCCCGCCTCTACTTGCATGTATATAAGCACCGCCATATAGAAGCAGATTTTACGTTCTATGACCTACATCGAATTCCAACTCTATAAGAGCATCTAAAGAATTATAACATAACAGGTTTTATCATACAACTCACATGGAAAACAATTATGATCCAGAAAAAACGTAATGTTTTTTCATACTATGACTATAAATAAAAACAGTTGGAAATTTTATATCGTGCGAGCTTCGTCGATTCGACACAGATGGAGTTCAATACTTGTTATTGGCGTATGATAATTTAAAATAAAAATACCCGCCACCAGTTTGCGTTAAGAAAACCCATATTAACTTTCCTTGTGTTTACGTACTTATGAATGTGGTCACATTTAAGGAATAAGTTATCCAGTTGACGTTGCAGTCCGGTTTAACGACATAATGTAATTACGAGTATGAGATTTAGTTACAAAAAAAAAAGAATCGATCATGACGTGGAAATAGAGATACGGCACTTAGCTGATCCATACACAGCTCAGAGGGGCTACTCCGAACTTCGTATCGTGCCGTCCCTTTCACTCATATAGTGATACACGAGAGTGAAAGGGACGGCACGATACGAAGTTCTGAGTACAGGCTCTGTACCTAAACGAAAGAAAATCAACTGTTGCAGTCTAAATATGGTTCGATTTGTAGAGTTACACCAATGAGTAGCATAATCAATCTTTCATTCGTTTCTCATTACTGGTAAGAGCATATTATACCTAATCACTCGAGCATGCCATCCTTTTCATGGGGCTGTATTCAAGCGTGACGGTGGATTGTAGTAATGAAGAGTCCTGATGCGGCAAGCGGTCAGCGCTTACTCCTACGCATATCATTAATACTAGATTATGAATATTTATAGCAGACCTGAAATTAGTGTAAATTTTTCATGAAGTGTAAAAGCTGTTCGGTGTCAATTTAAACCCGCGTTGTGCGCGACGTGGAGTGTTAAGTTCATACAATGGTATTGGGATAGCCTTGGCGAAGACGCGTGTAAATGTGTAATCATATTTAATTACATACATAATAAACACGACTGACCGCACAATATTATAAACTATTTGGATAATGGAATAACTGTGTAATTGCCGTTGTTGCGTAACGCCTAGGCACTATTTATTTCAAACAATGTCCGCAGTACAATCCGCCTACTGTTCACATACCACTCCCGGCTCGTATATTAGCGCAAACTTGAATGACAGGCCGGGACCGGTCACCGGGCTCGGTAGGACAATGCCCACAGACAGTATTCATGTTCTTGCAATGCCGACAGTTGCCGAGCAAGTGTCGCCCAATTATGTGGGTCGACTCAATGCGACAGTGCGAAATAAATACCGAATCCTTAGCAACAAGTCAACCACCCCGCGAATGCGAACTATTAATTCGTCCATATGCTATTTGTATGAACGATTAGATATGGGATGCTAAGCTTATCCTGCTGTTAGATGCATACTTTCAACTCTGTGTTCACACGCTTTGTTCGAACACAATGCTTCTCTTACGTTCTTTTTGTTTTCGTTCTGACTACCTTTGTTGATAATCAACAATATCGCGAGTATGTAAAGAAATCTACCGTGAGATTTTTATAACATTTTATTTTGCAATTGGGCATTCATATGTCTTACTCATTGGCAGTTGTTCTTGAATTAAATAGCTCAATTTTAGAAGCTTGAGTGTATGTACGTATAATTTAGCGGCAGCAGTCTGTTTAGTCGAAAAGTCTGCTGAGTGTCCCGCCGAGAGACTGTGGCTTGGTTTACGTCACTGCTGACGACATCCGCAGTTCTGCTCGAAATACTCACCACGCAGGTTCCACCAAAAACGTGTCAATCAATTTGCATTAAGATCGCGATGACGAGCGTAACACTTAATTATAACGCAATAACACCGCTAATACCCATCCTAAAATAGAGCAGTTGTCCCACAAGTTGCCCACATTGGTAACAAACGAGTTACCACCTAGTATTGCCAACGGCTTACCTTTTAGCGTTTAAGAGAATTAATTGCCCTCGCGTCGCGTCGGCACCTTACATAACCCTGCCGGTGAACAGAGTGGAGACAATACAAGTCTGACATTTACTACAGCTGTATAATGCGTGTCGCTGGTCGAGGGAACCGCAACAGGACCAATGAACTTATTGTAAAACATAAATGACTCCATAACTGCGTAGGATCACAAACAGTGAACCAACCAGAGGCGAGCCCTTGCGCGACGCCCTGTTCCGATCAAAGTTACCAGTTGGCCCTCGCTCCCAGCTCGCTCCTCTAAAGTAGGCCAATGACTACCACACGAGCACCTTTTATGATCATTTAAACGTCGCATGCATCGGATATTGCACATTCAGGAAATTCAACTTCGTAAGGAGAAATCGCCTCATGAACTTATAAATGGATAAACCTGTAGCTTTTCTTTTCAATCAAAGAAAGCGTTCTATACAAAGCGGTATGGTTTAAGACAATCATCGCACGGTTCGTGTTATGAAAACGAAGTGAACCGGTTTCGAAAATATATCAATTGAAAGTACCAACTCGGCATCGCGCATGTTTAATGTTATTGTGCAGCTCAATGCGAGCTTGCAACACCCGACGAGCCCGTTACATGACAGATTTGTCTGTCTGCGACTGCCACCCGCCGTCGCCGGTCGCCATATCATCAAGATCACCTAAGTGTTAGACCATGTAATTTTTTTTATTCGTATTAAATGATACCTATGACATCTTTTATACCGGAAGATATGATATGTCAGGGATTATGCAGCATTATTACGCAGTTTATGTACTACACCGTTTAAGTCCAATTATTATAATCATGACATACACATGCACCAATACCATGATATGAGGCAATGTCAGCTAACAGCTAGAACACAACAGCTCTTTCATACCTTTTAAGGCACTAGTTTACATCAAGGAGACAGGTTTTGTTTAAAATATATTAACGATTTGCATAACTACTTTATTAAGTAACCGTTTTGACAACAATATCGGTTAATAAGTTTAAATTCGTAGAAAATGACAAATAATTTGCAAGCGTGAGTTGCGATTTCAGTAATGGTAGCTGGTGTCAGGTGGTTTGTGGCTAGAGTTAGCTTTATTGTTACGGTTGCCGCAAGGTTACTGGGTCGGCTACGGTGTAATCACGCGACGCGAGACGTTTGACTGTTTGTTTGCAGTTTTCCTTTCTAACGTCACCTGTGCCTGGACCTGCGCTGGGGAAGGCAGATTGTAAAATAAAACCGAGTTCCCGTTAGACATGTGTCATCGCAACTCAACTCAACGTATGGCGCCCTCGTTACACCGTACTGTGGCCACGGAACCTGTTCTTGGTGCTTTACAATTTTAACCCTTATAGGAACATTGCAAACTGATTATTGATATCATGTTATCATAAATTATCTGTAGACGTAAACGACAGTGATAAGTTGTACCAATTAGTACAACAGAAAATGAAAATCATCAAAAATCTACAACCGATTGCGGTATCTACACTACGGTACTACGGCATGTCTAATAACATATTGTCGGTATTTAAATTTATTGTTTGAAATATGTAACTAATACTAGTATAATAATATGTTGTAAGAAAATAATAGACGACTTAGGAGCTGTTATCATAAAAAATCAGAGTGACCAGACGCACCTAGGAGGATAGCCTAAATGTGAATTACTCGTACCTAGAACCGATAACATTCACCATATCTTCCTACTTATTCATCATCTTATTCGTCACTCCTCGGTAAGTTTCGTTATCACAGGAAACTAAACCTGTATGTCGTACATTCATCTGCCCAGCAAAATAATTATACCTATGCTTACCTCTGCTACTGTCTGTACTTTCCAAAATATAGATAATACCTTCGGAAAACTATGCAATTACGTAAAAACAAAACATATGTTGTCGGAAGACAGATGTAGTAAACAAACGATGGGAGCCCGTGCCAACTACATAGCTTCGACTATTGTTAAGAACTGTACATCGCTTTACAACTCACGCGAACCAGTGTAAGGCAGACCTCCTATTATGTGTAGTTATTATGAATCCTGGCGTCGGTAATATGGGTGACTGGTGAGTGGTGCGGTAAGGTGAAACGAGTTGTGAATGGCAGGGCTGTATGTGTTGTAGCGAGTGATTAATCGCCCCCGCGCACAATGCCACATCAGTGTGGGGTGAATGTGGGCTAAATATCGCTTTGTCCGGCCAATCCTTATTTAATGTAGGTACCTACGTCTAATGTGTATTTGAAATTAATTAATAAATGAAGGTCGGATTTTATAGGGGTCCTTTTTACGTTAAGTCATATCATAACAATTAAATAAAACGATTGTGCAAGCGACTCTAAGGACCTATACTATATCCCTTTTATATTCCAATTGTATTTCGCGTGCTTGTGTTGATGTACGTGTGTCGCAAACGAGATTATGTGAAACACATTGAAATTCTATTCGGATAACAAAAATGTATAGAGAATTTTCAGCTACTTCTGAACATGCGGTGGAAGGTGGAAGTCATATGAGAATTTCGGTATGACAGACTACAATATTATCTAAACCAAGCCGGCTTTAATTGGATACTACAGTTATTTTTGTCGGCTGTAGGTATATAAATGTGGGACTAACATATATCTGCTCGTTTATTTGAATCCGTAGCATAAACGCTAAGCGGAGGTGAAACCTATAACAACGCCGTTGCTATTTTACTATCAAATTCTAAACGTGCGGGGGTAAATTTATTGCGTTTGACCCGTATCACGACAACAATGACACATTTTGGTCGCCCTCGGCTTCATAGCGTGATTGTATGAACGAAACTCTGGTATTATTCATGTGATATAAAACATTTTCTTTCAGGGTCCCGGCGCGCTTGCGGATTATGAAATGAACTCACATCCGATCCGGAGGGTCCTGTAATCCGGACCATAATAATATAAATCACAGCCCTATAACTATAAGATAGAACATATATGCGGAGGGTTAGATATGGTAATATGGTAATTAGTTGAAACAAATGTGACTTTATTATTAGTGGAGTAAGGCTTGGGCACTTTAGATTCATAATACCTAATCAAGGCGACAAGCAGATAACCGAAAGAGAAACAATAATATCATATCATTATATTTGGAGACAACAGTATACAACTTCACTACATAGTATAAAACAAAGTCGCTTTCTCTGTCCCTATATGTCCCTATATCCCTATGTATGCTTAAATCTTTAAAACTACGCAACGGATTTTGATGCGGTTTTTTTAATAGATAGAGTGACTCAAGGGGAAGGTTTATATGTATAATACATGCATCAGCATTGCACCCGTGTGAAGCCGGGGCGGGTCGCTAGTTTTAAATAAAGGGAAAAAATATATATGATTTTAATTTATAGTTTACGATAGTAAACCTGGACCCTTGTTAGTAAGGTCAATTATATTTGCCATATAAGGATTCATATGAAATAACGGTTCAATACAAAATTAAACCTTATTCCAATCGACATAGTCGCAAACTATAGTGTTTTTAACATAACATAGCTTGGGTACAGAGACGCCTGTCATTAAGCTATCATCCCAGTACAGTATTGAAAGTATTGTAATGTTAAAACATCAAACAAGACATAATTTGTGCTGAGATGACACAGCACCCAAGCTACGAGAATGTTAAACGCACTATAGAAAAGTATGTAGGTACCTACTATGCGTACCAAAATAGGTACTCAATATAGATATAACAAATACTTAAAGATAGAACAGCCATGTCTCAGGAACAAATGTTCGTGGTCATCACACGAATAAATGGCCTTACCGGGATTCGAACCCAGGATCGTCTTCTTTGTGATGCAACGTAAGTTTTAAAAAAAATATATGGATGATGATGCAGTGACACTTCAACCATCGAACTAGAATGCAATGACTCAAATAAAACTTATGAATTATTCCACTAATTTCTGGAAATTGTCCACAATGCAGTGACGAAAGTATTTTGTCATTGACACTTCTCAGAATTTTTTACAATTCGCTTCTCTTCGGAACGAGCTCGAGGTGCATAAGCGCCCCCGATGAGTCAACTCAACAGCCTCGTAATGACGTTCGTAATGGCTACCAAAGTAAATAGAGTGATCACATATTCCTATCGTATGAATAAATTGGTGTCTTTAGCAGGTACGAGACCCGTCATTATCATTACCTAATCACTATATAGGTACTCTTATCTGAGCAAACGTTGAATCATTTCTTAATGCGCTTGACTAATGTTCGGTTCCAGACAAAGTTAACAATATTTACTCATACTTAACTGTCATTAAATGTTATCTAATGTCAAGGTTAAACAAAAATTAAGCAAGCTCATGGTAGACATATTTTTAACAATTATACCTTCTTTGGGATCTTTCATTACACACATTTGCAGCAATACTAAATGTCTCTTGCTTGGACTCAAAACCGTACGAGTCATAACAATAACTTTAAATTTTGACATCACAACTTGTTACACGTTCATGGGTCAAACAGTACGTGATTAATTATAATAAGTAATTTACGCCAAACTATAAAATGGAAACACGTCTGGCGCTATGAAGCACTAAAGTTAGGAGTAGGGAATGCAATACCGAAATACCGGGATCCCGCACCAAAATTTTGCGGGATCCTGCGCGGGAATGCTGGTTTGAAGAGAAAGGTAGTTTTACTATTAGGGACCCTTGCCATGCTCATAATTTCTAGTCACAAGATCGTTTTTTATCCATGGGTATTAAAACCAAAATAGATATTAAAATGAAAAAAAAAAATTTTGGCCGAACATTTCTTTGGAAGAGCTAGAAGTGAAGTGAATGTTCTGAACTTTGTTGTCAGTCATAAAGCAAAATTTTCGTTAGTTAAAAACCATATTTTCGTTTCCTACAAATCAAAATCAAGTAATACTTTAACACTTCTTAAGATTCGTTGCATCGAGATTTGCCACCAACTCCATTCCCGAAAAGTGTTGTGTCTCTTTCTCTCGTGAGATTAAGGCTGAGTTGCACCAAACCGTCTGTAATCATAAGCGGTGTTCGTTAAAATCTGATTGTATGGAAAGTTTGACAAGTTTCTATGGGATGACAGCTGCTGGCGCCATGTTTGACGATGACCGGCCTGTGATTGTATGTTGGTGCAACCGACCCTAAGACATAAATGTTGCTCTTATTACAAGGGTGCGTGTGGTTTATGATAATAACATAACCGCATATAAAATTATAACTATTTGTGATATTAATCCTGAATGCTGCGGGATCCCATAATACCGGGATCCCGTGGGATTGGGAATCTAAAATCCCGCAAATACCGGGATCGAAATCATCCTGCGGGATTGCATTCCCTAGTTAGGAGCATGAAAAGAGTTTCTTTATAAAATATGGCGTAGAATGTACATCAGCAAGTGGGAAAAATAAAATGATATAACGTTAGTGCGTTCGATAATGACATGACTAAGTATGTATTTAAAACAAGTGACTAACGTTCCACGCTCTATCTGGTAGATATAGTTGTTGTGATTGTGCCTAGTAGCTAGTTAGTATAAGTAAACGTATTATAGTGCGATGTGATGATGGCACATTGTGTGCGTCGCTTATCGCTGGGCAGGAAGTGGCGGGGTTTATTATTCGTGTCGCGCATCATGTGGCTGCGTGCGCGGTGCGCCGGCGCAGCCGCGCTCCAGGATAATTGCCACTCGCCTCTCCAGATACGAATACGACACTAACGGGACAAGGCTGATATAATCTCTAATTAACAGCGAAACTCATACCTGTACACGTCAACGTTTACTATACAATACACATAGTAGCCATAGTACGTAATAGTAGCTTTCTGTATCTAACGGCTGGTGTTTAACTATTTAACGCGCTAGTAACCTCTCGAGGTTGAGTAACAGAGAGGTAGGAGGAATGATAGTGTCGAGTTTATAGTTTATTGTTTTATTAGGATCGAGTGTGCGTGCAGCGGCGCGCGAACCGGCCTCCTCCGGGAACAGGTTTGGCTGCAGGGTGCAACCGCGGGTCAACAACTCACCTTACTGATCCAAACACGTAGGCTGATCGGCAAAAATCCGACGCCTACTCACATACTTTCTGATTAGCATCCTGAATGGCATCAAGCTACCAGGAGCAGTGGAGAACGGTGTGCGATTACCACTATAAAGATACAATGCGAGCCAGTATACTGGATATACTAGGTAACCACTGGACACCTATCCGGTAGTTTGACTAGAGTTTTTAGCAAAATTATGAATATCCATGCCTAGAGGAAATAGTTATTGATCTCTTCGTAGCTTTAATAAATTATAATTTTAATTGGCGAACTGACAACACAATGCAATATCGTTTCCCTTTTACAGTTTACTGATAAATATGAATAAGCAACTATCAGTTCGTTATATACAGTATAAGCAACTATAAGTTACTATAACGATGATTCATTGCTCAGAGGCTCAATTCTAATTACCAACGCATTTGTTCTACACAAGCAACGCTACATACGTAATAAGACAAGACAGACAATCATAAAAACGAATAGTTTCTTCTGCAACTACTTCTATAATAGTTCTTTCAACTTATTCGCGCCGCAGAACAATTTCTTATTCAAAGCGGGCAAACATAAACTAGATAGTTTACTGAGCTATCTGGACCCTGCACGCTGCAACCAGCCGGTTAAAAGACTTGTTTAATTTTAGTATTTCCGAGAACAGAATAATGGCACTTCGATTATAACCAGTCGAGTGTTTAAAAACATCTCTGAAAACGAGACATTGCATTTGCACTTAGCGAGGATGCAAAGTGGGTAAAAGGTAAAAATAAGTAAGTAGATGATACTTAAAGCAGTTAGCCGGCCGCAGGGATGCGCCCGCGTCGGGTGGGGCCTGACGGACAGCGCCGCAGCCCTAGGCGCGTCTAGACCCGCCGGAACATTTTAAGTGTAAGTGAATACCGGGCTCCAAATATAATAGCTACTGATGTAACCGCGATTTACCGATCTATTTAAACCTTTACCCTTATTTTTTGTTTAATCGCAGTTGGTTAAAATAAAAAAAAAGAATAGAATAGAATAATTATTTATTGTCAAAACTGTTTAAGTACATTGTTATAACATGTCATAAAATAATGATATCAACAGTTTGCCCATTTCGGAAAAAAACAGTGATATAATAATTAATGAAATAATAATAATAATCATTTTACATTCCATTTGAAATATTCATTCAAGTCATAAAAACATTTGTCTAGCAGCCAGCCCTTAAGTTTCTTTTTAAATTGTGTCCCTTCAAGCGACTTAAGACTTTCCTGTAAATTATTGTTGATCTTAATCCCAGTAAAGTATGTGCTCTTATTGAGTATATTGCTAGAAAGGCGAACAGTACATAAGTCATATTTATATTGCGATCGTATATTTGCCTTAGAGTCACATTTCTTAATAAATATATATTTACGTTCTCTGACAAATAAACAAATTTCTTGAATAAATATATTAAATATACACGTCAGGGTCAGTAGTTTATGGTGTTTAAACACGGGTCTTTCTATGTTTTTAACCTTAAAAAAATCGCAAATACTTTTTTTGTAAAATGTTAATATTAACATAGCTCATCTCCTATTGTGTAAATCTAAGTACATAGATCTGAAATTAGTCCACGTTTCAGAGAACCTCCTCTGGAAAGACATTAAGGGAAAATCTCACATGTGGATGCATTTTGCTCCACGAAGATATGTTATCTCGTTATAGTTATGTAGTATAGGTTAGTGCAAAATTTAATAAGCTCCAATGTTGCCATTGACTATATATTAATAGGGTACTTAGATTTCGCACAAAATCCGAATATCTTCCTGATGGAGTACATTTTAAATCAATCAATTTATTTCAGGCCTTGCCTATTACAAAACTACTGTTAGTAAATGACACAACATAATAAATAATAATTTCAGGAACCGGATGAGTTTCACAAATCAAATTAAAAAAGTTGTAATGCATAACATAATTATCATTAAGAACTGAAATAAGAATTAATAAAAATAAAATAAAAATAAAAATTTTACAAGATAACTAGCAACGGTTCTACCAATCCTGACCTGGGGACTTTTGGGAGACGACAACAACCATCAATGAACATTTGTACCCAATTTCATCAGTTACCAACATTTCGAAATTTTGCATTATCGAGTGGGTTATTTCTCTCAATGGCATTGATTTTATAATGAAACACTTAACCTTTTAAAATCGACCTCACCCTTACTTGGACCCCATTTGGAGCATGAATCAAACGAGTTTTTTGCGTAACTTCCACAATAGATGCGGGCACGCACGTGTTATACTGTGCCAAATTTCATGTAAGTACCTAATTAGTGTTGGCAAGACTAGTACTTACAGACTATAGACATTTGTCTAGCGTTCTTTCACATTTCACCATTTAGGCACGGTAAAAATACTACTTTTTAGGCTATTCGCACGTAGGGAAACATGTGCATGCCGAAATTACTAGTGTAAGTAATGGAAGAAGAAGGGGTAAAATAAGTGACAGATTGCCCGGTAACTGATTATGATGTCTGTAGAGAGAGCGGATGAGCCAATCAGCGTGGTGTGACTCACTCACGGCCATGTTAGTATGTGGAGGGATTAGATAGGTTTACAATGCATTTTTTATGATATATGAACATCTACCGTCTAAATTAAAAGAAAAAATCTCAAAGTGAAAAATTTATTTTGGCATAGTAAGTATTTCATTACACAAAACAATTCCCTGCTATAAGTGAAATACGAGATTAAAAACATTTGTGCAAAAGGGAAATTATCTCTTTAAAGGATCTTTTCCAGCTGACCTTTGAACAACTCAGTGAAAATGTCATACCGACTGTGTCGACTACTTAGTCATTACTACTACGTAATATATGTGGCGTTGTTCCTGGTGGTGACTGAGGTCTCCGGAGCTCCCGAGGATGCGCTGTGTTGAGATTCGTTGTATAAAAAATGTAAAAGCGCAAGAGAATACCGACATTTTTGTCACTTTG
The DNA here is from genome assembly GCA_963556455.1 of Epiblema foenella. Classification (NCBI taxonomy): domain Eukaryota; kingdom Metazoa; phylum Arthropoda; class Insecta; order Lepidoptera; family Tortricidae; genus Epiblema; species Epiblema foenella. Next base: position 18,142,306 of record OY747102.1, read on the forward strand.
GGAACGTATTAGGTACACATATATATATATATATATATATATGACTGACTGCGTTTATATACGTACTAAATTAATATAGATATATGAAATAGAAGTGCATGGCATTCTTATTAGCATGCACCTGCGAAAGATGACATTGATGGTGCAGCCGCACAAGTTAATCCTACTAATAGCGCTAGCTTAGCCACCTTGGACTAAATCATGACGTATAAATTTGTACTCTCTATTAAAATCACTAAAACTGAAGTTCGTCTATGTTTTAGAAAGATAAAGTGTGATAGATTTTATTGAATTAGGGATATTAGTTTTCGAGTTGATTCATGTAGTGTACCCACAATAATGTCTAATCACTTTCAGTCAATGTTTTATTTCGCTATTAACGCATTTGTTCCGTTGTCTACATTTGAATTACACTTAACTAGTGACTCTGTGAGCTGTAGACCTTGCGAGTGTTGATTTTTTAATTTTGTTTGGAAAAAAATTGGTTTTGTAAATTTTCTGTGACTCGACTAAAAAATTCTATATAATTACCCAACCTGCTCATAAAATGAGGACGATCGTTTTTGTGCTCACCAGTTGGCGCCACTGTCGAGTAAGGTCCAGCTGTCAAAAAATGTTATTGGTTATTATGATTTATATTCATGAGAACGAAGTTTACATTTAAATCATATTATATACCTTAAAACCGTACCGTAAAAATATCGAACATCACGCATTGTAGCGCAGTCCCGTTTTGTTTGGAAAAAAGGGGACATAAGTTGCCGAAAGACAAAACTGTTTCAAAGCACTGACAGTCATTGACCCGTAACTCATATTTGCCATAATCAAGCTCAGGTATTGCAAAATACTCACCATATTGTTCCAAGGGGGCTATCGCGTATGAATTCGCCGCTAGAGGCGCTACTGTAGCGTGAGGTCTTCGAAATATCAAATGTCACTCTTTGTGGTTGTGCTACGCGGGTTAATATCTAATTGGAACAATATGGTGACTATTTTGCAATACCTGAGCTTGATTATGGCAAATATGAATTACGGGTCAATGACTGTCAATTCTTTGAGACAGTTTTATCTTTCGTAAACTTAAGTCCCCTTTTTTCCGAACCAAACGGGACTGCGCTACAATGCGGGATGTTCGATATTTTTATAGTTACGGTTTTAAGGTATTAAATATGATTTAAATGTAAACTTCATTCTCATGCCCATAATAACCAATAACAATTTTTGACAGCTGGACCTTACTCGACAGTGGCGTCAACTGGTGAGTACAAAAACGATAGCCCTCATTAGATATTAACCCGCGGAGCGCAACCAAAAAGAGTGACATTTGACATTTCGGAGACTTCACGCTACACTAGCGCCTCTAGCGGCGAATTCATACGCGATAGCCGATAGATTTCACGAGAATCGGTTGAGAAAACAAACCATTACAATTTTTTTTTTAATTTTTCCACAAACTCACTTGAAAAAAAAATTATCAAACCCTGCTCACAAAATTTCACGAAAATCGGTTGAGAAATGCAACCTGTAGAGGAGAACAAACGGAAATCCGTCGTCCGGACATACGAAAGCATTTTTGTCGAAGCTGAAGCACGACCTTCGTTTCACTCGGTCAATGAAGATGTAACTTGATTTAAAAAAATAATTGGGAACCTTAAGTTTTTTGGAATGGTCCATATATTTTTTTTATTGGTATAGTAGACTTATTATAGAGTTCAAAATTGTTGCCGTCTTTAACTTATTTTTTGAATGTTACCTTTGATATAGGTACCTCACGTTTAGAGGCATTAATAGGAACGTGCCTTGGTCTCCTAAGATAAACATCAATTTGACAGCTAATTGCCACATTTGACATCTGTTCATAAATGTAACTGCCCACGAACTGCCACATGCCTCCAAACGTGTAGTACGTGTAGAATAAAAAAAATATTTCTTAAAAACGATTCTTAATGAAAAAAAAACCGGCAACAGTTTTGAACTCCTTAAGTCTACTATCAATAAAAAATATAATATGGACCAAACCAAAAAACTTAAGGTACCCAATTAACAAAGAACTTGCATAATTGTTGTTAAAAGGTGATAAATATATATAGGTATTGCAACAATTGCCAAATTGTAACTCTGACCTAATTTCGTTGCGAACAATATTTGGCAAACTTCAGCAAATTTGCACAGGGCTGATGAGTAGAAACCGTAATTGCTTTCCACGTTTCAGAAAGACAAAAACCCATTGAAAATACTGATGTTAATTGGGCGAAACTGAATTACTTACAATTAAGAATTCACACAGCGGGAGCCAATCTCCTGAATTTAATTACTTCACAAAACTGGTAACTGAGTTTATATTATTGTCAGATCGAGTTTACTGTGATGTGGTTAACTGCTGTAAATCAAACTGAACCCACTTCTCGAGGTGTTACGCAAAATGTTCTTGAAATCGCTTTCTACGTCGCGTCAAGTCCACGCTGCTCAGCTGTGATAAGCCTTCTTACGTAATCAGCTGCAATGTACCTATATAGGCACTTGCCTGCCAACAACGTCATCGCGAATTTATGACTTGGAACATAAAGTCGCACGAAAGGATAATCGATGCAAAAGATTTGCTGTGTGTGTGTAAATATTGTGCATACTTACGTGCCATAATACGAAAGCCAGCCCGTAATGGTCTGAGAATATGTTAAATAAATTTATGGCCATGTTTTTTATGACGATGGTTCATGATCTACAAAAAATAGTAGGTAGGCATATACCTACAATAACGATTATCGTTATTTAACAGCATTAAACGGCCATTGATCAGAGCCGTGTCTAAATGGGCAACAGTTTGTCAGAATCATCGCGACGCGATCCCTCCAATTGCGAGTAATTAGGTTTAATACCAGTCACCATTTTTTGTCTGTCCACTCTACGTTGACCTTACCCAATTCTCTTGCTTAGTTAGTTAACAAGTTGTTTTAATTTATGACTCTTTAAACTAGGTACGAAATCATGTGTAGAAGATCATTAATGACTCGTCAGTCTTGATAAAGATAGCTTGTTGAGGTTTAAGTACAAAGACTAAGTTATCATTTCCAACATTCATAACAATTTCATTGCTTGTCTTTAGTACTCGTACGTCATATTCGAAGTTCATGAGAGTCGTAGTCGTAACTATGTATCTTCCTTATTGTTTAGTTAGTCATATAAACAGCAGCCTACCCGGTTGGCATTGTGCCATTGCGTCTCCGCCATTATACTCCATACGTGATGGTTCACAAGTATAAACATTATATTAGCTAGCAAGCGCGTAGATAGATACTTGCGCTACGCATATTTCAATGCAATTAACAAGTTGTAGCAAAACTATACCAGCGGTTTTTTGCTGCCGCGTGTGAAGAAGCGATTTCACTGGGAAACGCGGTAGTGAGGCGGTACCTTTCGCTCGATTCGACGGCGGATAGAGAACAGTAACAACAGCTGTGCCACTTCCCACTGACCTTTGTTACAATCCCACTCCAAGAAAGCAGTGGTAATCTATCGCGTGATGTAGGGTTAGTAAAATCAATAACAGGCAGATTATTTTCATATTAGACTGTCCCGTCGTAGTCTCACTTGATCAGTGATATTGAGTTTATATATACAAAACTTCCGACTTATTTTAGTTACAATTATAGGAAGGTTGAACATGTCGACATTGAACTTTGTGGTGAGTCATTACTCACACAGACAGATCATTATCTGTGTTAAGAAATTGGCACAACACCAAGTGCCCTGTAACCGGTCGCAAAAGGCACAGCCAGACGTAGATCTGATTCAACAGTTTTGTGAATACAAAAATGGGATTACGTATGTTCCTACCTAAAAATATTCGTGTTTAGGTAAGTGTTGCCAAAGATTAACCACTTTAATCCTGATGCTTACTCAGTACGCTGTTGCCAGATGGAGATAGTTACATGTCTTACATTTTTCGTAACTTTTAACCGGCTCACGTAACATGTAGGTAACTTCTGTTGTAAAGGAAATTTTGTATTTAAAAAGAAAGGTCAATTGTATTTAATCGGGACTAAGCGAGACAATTTGTTGGCTTCCAAACAGAAAAGGTGACCAAAGAACCCACATGGTAGGACTCCATTTGTCCGTCTGTTGCAACTAGGTATGTATGAAATTTGAGATACCGCCCATCAGCCCGGCGTAATTCTGTCGCCGAACTCGCCAAATTGTAGCTGTATGTGGCTACTCATTTTATTAAAATCGAACGTTTTGATAAATAATTATGAAAAATATAAAATATGTAACTTTCGCATCAAAACTGTGTTTCTTTTATTTCGCAAGGGCCCTGGCAACACTGCATACCCATCTATTTTTAAGTAGTCACCGGTTCGAGACGTGCACAGGTGCATCAATGATGCCGATGACACGCCAACAATCGCAGGTTGTAAACTGCATCTCCCGACATACCTGGGCACCGCAGAGCATAATAACGTCGGCCTGCACCTGCAACCTAATTGCTAGATGATCTTCCCGTCCGTCTGGTCCCTTTTGATGATGTTTAAAACCATAAGTCGGTGTTTGTAATTTTTTGATTACCTACTCAGAATTGCCCCCCAAGATTTATAACATCTGCTGGGGGATTGCGTAACTTTTCGAAGGGACGTTGCGGCATATCAACTGTCACTTTTATTTTCAAAATATGACCGTCGTAAATTTTACGAATACCCTGTTGGTAATTATTTTCATTAGGTTTTTTGCATAGACAAGGAATAGGTAGGTAAGGTAAATAACTAAATTTTATACCCAATATCAATTTTAATTTCCTGGAAAAAATGTTTCTTTTTTAGGAAAAAATGCCACCCTTCGCTCTCCCCTCCTTCCGCGTGCGTCCCGCTGTATGTTTTATGAATGAGCTCAGCAATTTTTACTTCCCCGCATTACTTTGCAATCATAACAGATACGTTATTATAAAAATCCTGTTTTAGAATATCGACGAATTCGTTTCAACCGTCGCAGTTTACATGTAAGTCGTAAAAAGGTTTTATTACCTAACGTAAATGTCGTAAATGTGTGGGTTTTAAATCTACTTATTTTGACCCTCATCTCATCTTCCAATGATTGAAAACAAGACTTCTCTGATTTTTTGTTCGGACAGTATTTAATTAACAAATTTGATGATAATGATAACTTTCTTTAACAATGAATATTGATATACTTAGCTGATGGTATCTATTTACTAGTGTTTAAAGTAACTAAGGTTGTACTTGTAGACATGGCTGCAAAACCAACCTGTCTGTTCAAGGTTGATACGGACTAATTTCACTTTTTGTCAAGATATCCATTGGGCGCTAGCAGGTAGCAGCAGTTGTAGCTAGATACCGCATCGACGGCACAAACAATTCACATGTCCTACTACCTACCGGGGTAATAAATACAGCTCACAAAAACTAGAGTTGTACTAAAATTGTCCACTATAATTCGATTTGGTTTCATTTTCCATATCTATATACAATTAAAAGATACCAAGATACGAACAAAACCCTCAAAAGATCGAATTATCGTTGACTTTAATAGGTATTCAATTATTTAATCTAATAAGACCTTAATAATAACGAGGTAAAGCAAGGTATTTTTGGCACCACTTGATAAGAACCTATCTTATTTTGTCACACGATAAATGCAATCATGATGATATTCCTAATGGTGATACGAAGAGTATCTTTTAACAGTCAACATCAAAGTACTTTATAATTCATAGGATACCTACTACCATACCTTTAAAATAACGCGAAAAATGGAGACGTTATTTACGTTACACACATTCGTATGTATAATTACAAATGTCAAATACAATACCGATGTAGAGTTAGGTGTGTCTGTAGATGTATTTAACAGTACAATCATGAGTCAGTAATTTACGAGAGACGTTTTACGTGCTCTCAGAAACAGGTTAGGCACCCATCGGGTTAGATTCATTTCAGGCAAATAAATACGTAGGTAGTTCCATATAATAAATATCTGGTTTCGACACAGCTCAGCTACCTATTAACTTAGATAGTATTTATAGTCTATCCAAAGCAAATAATAAAGTTTTCTACAAGATAATTCGTGGTCTAATCGTAGACATTGTTAAACCAAAAATATAACCTACGTTACCCTTAAGACAATAGCATTAATTTACGAAATGATTAACATGTTTAATACGCTAAATATCATTAAAATAAACCCATTTATAAGCCCATAATTTACCTTAGCGACCACCAATGAGTTATAAAAGGGCGTGGTCAAAGCTCGTCGACCTTCCTGAGCGGAAGTCGTTGTCAATGCATGTGCCCTGCGGTTGCCATAAACAACCCAATCCAGCACATACCTACCCATCGTATGCATACCTAATTGACACTTGGAATCGTGCGGTAAGGCTCGCTATACCTAGCTAGTCTATTATCAACTATGCAACACAATGACGGGTCAAACGGCACCTCCTCTGTTCATTATGCTAGTGTTTTCATGGAAAGACCTTGTCGGTATAGGAGACATGCTTTGCTTGCGTTAGGTCTTGGGGACCTACGACGCTTTCGAAGTTGGAAGCGTTGTTTAGGAATATAATTAAGCCATGGCAATTACAGTGTTACACAATATTCTAAGGTTAGGTGTTCGTAGGCGGAAGTAAATATTAAGTATTATCCAGAAAGCCGGTTCAACACGTGGTGTAAATGTAACTACCGAGGGCCACTGCACAATACAGGCCACATTTTGTTTTGTTATTGTGTCTTATGCTTAACATAGCACGTGTTGTTCAGCTCACTTGCTATCCGATGAAACAAGTGCATACCAAATTTTGTCTTATGCTTCTGTCTGAGGACTGATTATGGCTCACAGCGGAAACTGTATGAAACATCTGTTGAGAAGTCCCCTTTGGCCGCTCAATGTGCGTCCCCAACCGTCCATTGTAAAATTTTGTGGAAGGAGTCCGCTTAGAAAACAACGGAGATGAACATTCTGAGCGTAGTTCCGTTCTATTACCGTAGTCAGGTTTCGTTTTTATGTGCAAGTATTAGTAGATACACAGTTAAATGGGTCTTAAACTATGATGTGAAATAAAAACAGGCATCAAACATGTAAATATCCGCTTTGGTATAGCCATTCCATATTACTCGTAAAACGATAGCGTGACTTAAAATAACAAAACTTTACCACAGAGCACAATAGCTTTATACGAATTCCAATTGATGTACTACTAAAATACATGTGCTGTTAATGACGATACGATTCACAACTTAGTGAAAATCGATAGCATGTTTAAATACTATTATATGTATATTCTAGATTCTAGAACAGTAAAATACTTGCAATGTATTAACATTTATATTAAAAAATCTACGATGATTTACGTGCGTAGCAGATTATAGTATTTCATAAAGTATCATCATTTTTGACGTCCGTAAAGTCCGTACCTTAGTAAGCAATACGTGCCATAAGCAGCCAGCAAGTAGATATGACTTAAATAGCCATACCATGTTCGGCGCCAGCGATGCAAGTCAAGGTGGGCTTGCGCAACGCAAGGAGCACGATGCGACGCAGTCCCGAGCCACTAATCAGCATACACTACAATCAAACCACTGCTCTATGATACATGACAAGACCTTATGACACAGTATACTAAAATTTGTTATCGTACGGTTCAGTTTCATTTGAATTTCTCTAGCCACAGGACGTTGGCGAGTTCGTACTCGTACACCAGCACTCTGCAGGCCTTATCTTCGAACGAGATAAGTACGCAGTTATCAATTTGTTCTTATGTATGAGTTGTTACTCTTGGAGACTCGTACGAGAACCGAAGCAACTTGTAATAATGTTCGAATGCGGCCAGAATGATGATGTCGTTGATAAATGTAACGCACCTAGACACAGTTATTCGATTTAATATTCCATTAAACTCAACTGCACCGGCATTGACTGTTTCCATGAGAATATTACTCATGAGAACAGAGGAGGCGACCATTGACGTCGACGAAGTACTGATTGTAAACAACTAAACTATTGTTACCGAGCATTGCATTACTCGTACTATGGTTAGCTGGGAACTTATTATTTGATAATTGTTCGTATACAGGGGTGAAACAGAAGGAAATTTTAAAGAGTAGGTACTTATGGGTAAGTATAATCTGAGCGTCGAGCATTTCGAAATACAATTGCCAGGAAGTTCCCCGGACCATTCAGTATTTAACAACCAATATTTTTGATATAAAGTCGTACAAGTTAAAAAAGAAGTTTATCTTCGCTCATTTTGATCGATTTCAATTATCTCTTGAGATTCAGACAACGGGCACAAGGCACGTGTTTAGAGAGAGTATTTATAGTCGCCCCACACGCAGTAGAGGTGCGCGGGAGACGGTTCTATTCCCAGAGGGACCTTGCACACACCAAAACCCACCAATTACAAACATTAGCTACATTTATAATAAACAAGAATAGAGTTTTATAGCATTTTGCCAATTTGAACTTGGATTAAACAACACAGATGTTAAGAAAATCACTTTGGAATTAACATTACTCATCCAAATGCTTCCATTTTCTCAATATCCCGCGTGTATCTTCGTATTTTGACGGCAAATATAATGTGAAAAGCAAGAGGGAGAGTGTCATGTCGATAGGCAGGGCGATGATAAGCCACCCGTCATCGACCGACGAAAAAATAATCAATAGCATTCTTTTGTTATATGCCCGGAGATCTCCGGGATGGGTTGACAACGGCTTAAAAATATGGTATTGCTTTAAATATTTCTTTTCGAATTCATACGTATAACTAAAGATCATATGGCTTATACTTAATAGCGTTCAATTTAGAGGTATTAGTCACAGCCATTCAAATTCCAAACAGACATTAATCACACATCATTATCATAATTTATTAATGCGCCAACGAGACCTATAGGTTGTATCACTTGGAAACGCAAAATTGGCAGCGTGTGTCAGTCAGTACAACGCTACACTACCTATAACACTCACTCTAAAAACCGAAGGGTTCCGTACCATTATCTATAAAAACGGCAAAACGTCACGTTTGTTGTATAGGAGCCCCCTTAAATATTTATTTTATTCTGTTTTTTAATATTTGTTGTTATAGCGGCAACAGAAATACACCGTCTGTGAAAATTTCAGCTTGTCTAATTATCACGTTTCATGAGATACAGCCTGGTGACAGACGGACAGCGGAGTCTTAGGAATAGGGCCCTGTTTTGCCCTGTGGGTACGGAACCCTAAAAACGAAAATTGACGAGGGACAATATAAAAATAGAAGCACTGTACTTGGTTGATTCCGTCCTATTACCATACCACGGCGTCTTAAAACATTGAATTGGCTATTGAAAGGGCCGGCCGGCATACGAACGCGGGGGCACAATGTGGCTTGATTACATCTGAACGAATGAACAAGTTGGACACAAGTGCACCCTATTATTATGCTTATAAAGTTGGTGTAGTCTGCGGTCGCTTTGGTGGCTGTTTACTTAAACATTATTTAACGCTCGTAACACCTATAAGTAACAAAGTGGAGTGAAAAATGTCAATATTGTTTATTGAATGTTTTTTTAGCGGTTGATAAAAGAAAAGCAGCCATTTAAATCTCATATTCAGGTGAAGCGTTGCTAGACGAGGGGAAGCTATTCCCTTTGTGTAACTAATCAATAACTGGGACCGGGACGCCGGCCCTGCATTCCGGCGTTGTCGGATGCTCTTCCCAAAATTCCCGATTTAATATATGATACTCGCACAGATATATTACCTATACCGGTCGATATCGGGTTGCATAAACTTTGAAGCCATATTTTTGATAGGCAGAATTTCTTGTGTCATAATCATCATTACGAATAACCGACAAGTCATAAATTATTTCGCATATATTTTTTAAGCCTAATGTTTGAGAGCATAAATGACAATAGTCATAAATTTATTTATTATGCATAAATATCAATCTCCTCACTTTCATTGCAAAGAACTCCCCAGGGGAGTTCTCTGCTCGTAGACGCCTAGTAGATAGCTAATTTCCCCGTATGTAGAGGAAATTCCGTAGCGCTACATAAAGCTTGGCAGCGAAAGTGTTAATAGGTTTACGAAAAAATGTTCGGTTCTGACGGACGCTGTAGGGTCGGAGTTCTACCCAACACTCCTCCTCGCTTCGCTCGTCGTCGTACCTACACTGACCTGCCTTAACTAGTATGAAGATCACAGGTAAAAATGATAGTCGTATAATGTCTACTGTCAGACTAAAAATAATCATGATTTACAATTATAATGACAAGTACAAATTTTATGATATTCATTATTATGGTTTAAACAATAATGACACAGTGCAATTATGACAGGGCAACAACTTTATGCGTAAAGTATTATGACAATAGTTTTTATGCGACTAGAGGGAACACATTACCTACCCAACAATTTAAATCCACATAGACTTCTTTGTATTTTAACTTTAGTTAAATGATTAATGGTTAACAATTAATACATCTGTCTTCAATCGTGTTGTAATTCCATAATTTGAATGTTAACTCTCATATTAATTTACCACGTACTGAAAATCATCTACGTTGGACTAGAAAAGTGCACCCCGATGGCTCCAAGACACAGATAAACAAAATAAATATTAAAGACATGTAATTCCATACGGCATTAAGTCCGCCTTTTGTACGATAAGGTTTCTTTTGTGCAATAAAGATTAAATAAATAAATAAATTCCTAGAAATGCATTGCGATCACAATAACACATATGGTCGCAGTGATACGAGGGCTATACAGTAAGCAGTCCGGGAATAGCCACTACCGTCAAATAAATAAATATAAATACCTAACGCCATCAAATGCATTAAATAAGTACCTACCTACCAAACGACAAAGAACAATGAACAACAATTGGAAATTATGACCCAGAAAAACACCAGTAGAAAATATTCAAATACGGAAACCTTTTAACTAAAAAAGCAGAAAACATGAGTCACTAAGTTCACCGAATATTATGCCAGAGAGTGACAATGTTCCTCGCAATTTCAGCTTAGATAAATAATTACTCAGTCAATGTTCAACTGTTTTAAGCGTTAAAGAACTGGATTGCCGTCGAATACCTAGGTCAATTATTGCATGTCGACTAATTCCGGAATGTTATTCTCGAACCAACGCTTCAGGAAGTAAACATCTGGTGTTACAACACCCGACTGCCGTCAATGTCCGGGCGAATTAGCTCTATCTGGGCCGGTAACGGCACCTAGCATGTACCTGCCTAATAGCGCACGAATCGACTTGACAATCATGGTCAACAAGCCATTATCAACTATACGTACTATAGCAACAAAACGTTAACCAGATTTGTCCCAAGCTACTACGCAGCCGGTGGAGCCTGCTCAATCGAAACAAGGATCAGGAAATCGTAAACAACTTAGTTATGAAGCGGAAGAGAGACTGCCACTGCCGCCGCTGAGCAAACTAAGTTTTCCCTCTTGTTTTAATGAAATCTCGGTCTCGATAACTAACACGCGATATACATAACGGATATAGACAAAATGACGATAATCGATAGAAACCTTCAATAGAATTACTGTATCACTGATACACGTGACACACGGAAACCAAAGGTAAGACGTAGGTATTTTATAACGTAACCACAATAATATTTTTTGAATTTGAAGCGCTTCGTTGATTAGATAACATATCCGTATTACAATAAGTCAGGATGCTTAAAAATCACGTATGCGCATGAAAGCCTTGCGATTCAATACAGACTAAGGAGTGTTGTAAAAACAGAGGATGATTGCGCACACCGAACTTCATGGTCCAACAGCTGCCACCATTTAGCAGCACGCGCCGCCGTACTGCGATTGCTGCGAGTCCCGTTACCTTCGCAACACTGTTCGGCCCAGTGATCATCAAACAAGAGCCAAGAATCAGTTAACGAGCCGAAACAACCGAGCCATCATTCGATAGGCCCTTAATAGTTTAAAGCAAGTCCGTACGTACTAAATTATACACCGCAACAATGCTACGCTAGTTGTGCAGGACCACGACACGCGATTTGAAATCGACGATAATGCACAGTTGAGCGCCCACGTGCTATGTGACAATCGCAGCAAAAACTCATATGCGATTCTTACGCTGATACTGTCCCAAGACCTAAGTAAGCATTTATGATTATTCATCATTCGTGTTCATAATTCTGCTTTTCACATTTATTTATTAAAAAGTATTTTATCAGAAACTGTGGACTTGCTCATGCTAAATATGTTTGTGGCTTGAGAATCGTGGGATGAAATTATGTCCTAATCCCTAGACGTTAATATTTCCTAAAGACCGTGGCAGGATAATGGACCATCTTGTGTCTTAACAGCTTTTCGGCCTGATTTTTTTTTCTGATGCTGGGTCACGTCATTAGTAAATGTTATACTAAATTTCTGCATTCGCCTCATCTTATTTTTGAGCAAAAGCAATAAAAAAGAAAAATGATTTTTCATTAATAGTTCCGTTTTAATGGGCCGAATTACTTCGTGCTTTGCACATATATAGTATACTTAGTTAATACCCGCGATTTGTCCCTATAAACCGGATAACACTCCATATAAAAAAAAAAACATGTGTCAACATTTTTTTTCCATTTTTTTTTACTTATAATAGGCTTTTTAATGAGCTATAACATATATTTCATTCGAGGTAAAGTAGTCTCTGACTGGTACCCCATTAATTGCAAGCGAAATAGAGGACGCCACAACGAACGAGATGGGAAGACGACCTAAAACCAGGGATCGGATACCGGTATTTTCTCCATAGAAAAATACCGGTATTATTACGGTCACCGGTTCATTATTTCGTTTTTAATGGGACAATCTAATAATACGACGTTGTTACCTAAATACATGATTCAGCTCTACGTAAAGAGCAAAAAATAATCCAAAATATTGGGCTAATTCAGGGTTTTTTAAAAATACCGGTATCGGTCCCTGCCTAAAACTCACAGCTGGTAACAACCGGAGACGAGTAGCACGTGACAGAGCGCAGTGGAAGATGTTGGAGGAGGCCTATGCCAAGAGGCAGACTGAACTACGAGACATCCTACCTTGTAGTCCAGAATAAAAAGGCTTATTATTATTATGTAGGTACCTACAGTACTCGTGCGGTTCTCATTCTCTATTTTATTTAACTCTATTCATAGTATACTCACCATACTATGAATAGAACCCAGAGCATAAATAGATTCTACATCCCTTAGAAAGTACATTAGGTACTGATAAAATTGTATATTTTAAATCAGCGGTCGTCAACAGCGGACCCGCATGCGGCCCGCGAGCCTCCTTATTGACAATCGACTATGTGCTACCTTTTGTCTCATAGGGTTACAAATTATTAACATGTGCGGCCCGAGACAATTTTATCAGCTACTATGTGGCCCTTGGCTGCTAAAAAGTTGCCGACCCCTACTTTAAGTCAAACTTGCAGAATTGGTTTAGACAATGTAAATCAAAATTAATCCTTTGTATTGTGTCCATACCTGCTCATTCCTTTTTGTTGCAATATTTACCATCTGCTGTGATACAGACACCTAATAATAGCTATCTTGTTTGTCGCCCTGCTTTGAAGAAGTCCACGGAATGTACTACCAAAGTAATGCATAACCGCAGTAGTGTACGGCCCGGGAATACGCGACCGATGTACACGAGCTCCCCGGCTGTGTACTATTTTGTCGTACATTATTGGTTCCTAATATACCGCACATTGTACAGAGTATTCATAACCACCTCCAGCCCGCAAATTCGTGTACATGGGACGCGTATTCCCAGACCAGACACTGCTGTGATCATGCATCCTTTTGGTCGTACATTCCATGGACCCATTCGAAGTTAACTAATTATTTATTTTTATCATTTGGTTTTATTGTAAGGATGGAAAACGTATATTTGCTATAAAATTCAATCATCGCAAGTATATAGGTAATTTGATTCCATTGTGTAATGTAAATCATTCATATGCTCATCTTTAATGTATACAATAAAATTAATCAAATTATATACAAACTATATCCACAACAACTATAATATGCATATTTCGGAAATTTCATCCTTATGACACAAAATTAGACAGTTAAAAAAGTAATTAAATACCTACATATGTGATTCTGTACATTTTCACTGGGTCAGCACTTGAAGTTCACAGTATAAACTACAAAATTTAATAAATAAATTCCAATAATTAACTGTTGTAGTGAAATATAATTACGACTTTAGAATTTAACCCATGAAAAGAAACAGTTAATACATAGAAATAACAAACCAAATATTAAGCCTGACACCGATGATATAATAAATAATTTGCTATATTAATTAATATATATTACAGCTCTAGATGTGGTGCCAATAATTACTATTGAGCACAACAGTCTTATAAAATGCCCCATGTTCAGTCCTTTTTAGATGAGAGATTGTGGAGCAGGTATGAGAACAATACTTTTAATGTAATATCAATGGCTCATTTTCATATATTTAAAATGTTTGTTTCCAGTTCTCAGGCCACTCCTCAGTGACATTCAGAACAGCTGACTGTGTGAAGGTCTAATCTAAAATATATCAAGTAGATATTAAAAAGTAAAGCTTAAAACTGCTGACCAAGTAAATTCAACAGATCCATGCATAAAAACTATCATAGCTACAATTAAAAAGGTTAAAAAATTTGGTTACCTGGGTGTCCGAGGAATAAAACTTTTTGGTAATCTCCCACTTAAAACTTTTATTTATAGATACTTTGTTATATGTATTATCACAAATCCTGGTAGACTTTTAAAACACAATCACGCAACTGACAAATCTTACTGTATTTTCTTGATTACTGATTTCTCATTTAAACATAATTTACACAATAAAACACTATCTGCGACTCGACTTAGGTGTAATCGGTTGCTCATCACACTCCACTCTACACAATCATAATAGTTTATTGCATATTTGGATGGCTTTTTAATTCTCTAAACTGTCCATGTCCTTCAACATCATTAATCTCATGAAATTATATACAAACTTGGCTAATTTACTTTAATTAAATGTAATCATTCAACCAACACAGCTCCTGTATGTGTCCCTGGCATTTGATAAAAGAAACTTAACTTTTTAAACATGATGATTTAAAGAAGTGTGATCCAATAAGGATACTTTCTTCATCAAATGTGATAATGGTTATTGCGGGAGTATCTACAAGTACTAAAGTATGAAAATATAAGATAAAGCACCTCGATTGGACAATGGTATGTATCAAAGATATTAACAAAGTGATATGACGCACATCGCGGCCGGCTCGCTGCCGACGGGCCAGCCCGGCGCCGGATCCGGGCTCCCGGGCGCCGGCCGCGAGCGCTCCGGCGCCGGCCGCGGCCGCCCGGGCACCGCCACGGGCGGGCGCCACACGCTCTCCCGCCTCGCCGAGCCCTTGCAGTCTTACGAGAAATAAATGCCACATTACACTCTAGATATTAAAGCACTGTACAACAACAATAAGTTTTCTTTTCTTTTTCGGGACTAACGTTCATTTCGCGCACGATTTCGGCGAACATTTCGTTGACGTTGGTGCGGCTCTTGGCGGATGCCTCCACGAAGGGGCAGCCCCACATCTGCGCCAGCGCCGCGCCCTCGGACTGCGCCACCTCGCGCTGGTGCTCCAGGTCCGCCTTGTTGCCCACAAGCAGGATGGGCACACGCTCCGAACCCTTGACGCGCGTTATCAACTCCTTCATTGGCTTGATGTCTTGAAATGTTTGGTGATTCGTTAAAGAATATACTACCACAAATCCTTGGCCGTTTTTAATGTAGAGATCCCGCATAGACGCGAACTGTTCCGTGCCGGCAGTATCCAATATTTCTAAAACACATGGCGAATTGTCCACTTCTATTTCTTTCCTATAGAAATCCTCTATCGTGGGGTCATATTTTTCCATAAAGCAACCGGATACGAATTGCACAGTCAAAGCACTCTTACCGA
Organism: Epiblema foenella; assembly: GCA_963556455.1. NCBI lineage: Eukaryota > Metazoa > Arthropoda > Insecta > Lepidoptera > Tortricidae > Epiblema > Epiblema foenella. Next base: position 18,158,278 of record OY747102.1, read on the forward strand.
CCCCACCCGAACCCAAAACGACAACTTTGAATTCGCGCATTATTGTGTTGTGTAAATCACACTTGCCAGACTTCAATACAACGTTTCAGAAACGTATTCACTGTGCTATAAAAATGTCATTGCTATGTTGGTTTATGAGTCACTCGGATGCGATCACTGAGAAACGTTCACTTGTCGCAACTTACTTAAATGTTAAACGGCGACGCCATTTTAGTAGACGCTGTAGAATAACATGTCCAATTGCATCGCGATACCAAAATCACATCAGATGACGCGGAAGCAACGCAACATTTATCAAACTAACTTGCTCTCTGCTCGAGCTGATCGCAGCAGCAGGTTGGTCAAAGCACTGTTGTCTTGTTTGATTGGTGAATGGATTGCACTAACCGGAAGCCAGTGTTACCAGCTACTATTATATCTTACCATTATTATATTTTTAATGCTGGTATATACTTGTACCGATAAATAATACAACTTGTAAAAAATAAGTAATAAAAAGGTTTGTTTTCTAATATCAATTATTTACTCTTTATATCTTTCAATCCGTCGGCTCAGATAGTTGTAATTTTAAATACAGTGTTAATTTATAGACGATTTTATAAGCAATCCTAAACATCGTCTATATTATATTTGTCTATGTTACTTCTCTAAAATTTGGTTTGTTGTTAAAAACTAGCCAAGTCAAATACTAACCTTGAATTACATCACAACTGAAATAAACAGGATTTTCTAAACAGAACTTGGCACCCATATAGATCTCAATTCTTTAATCGGCAAAGTCAATAACGACGCATATTCTTAATATTGAACTTGGCTCTCATTTCAAATTTAAGTTTTTGTTGGTGTTGTATAAAAGCTTTAAAAAAAATCCTATACAATATTTACCCCTTTTATAGGCAGCTTATTCGTAACTAGCAATTCTGCCGGAAATGACTTTAATCACTTTGTCTGGCAACACTTTCGTTCAGAAATCATGGTGACTATTTTGTTGCTATTGTGCTGTTAAAAATGAATATTTTTAGTGCAGGCAAATCGCGATATAAATGAAATGAAGAAACAGATATATTTCAATTGCTAACTTTTGGAAACACACATTATTATAACTTTTATTGAGAGCAGCGAAGTGGCAACATTTTCTGTGATTCCACTTTATTTTTTTGACCTATCCTATCCGATTTGTCAATGTCAGAATTTACGGTAGGGTACGGGACGGGAGTACCCAACCGGCTAGGAACACTGTGCCAAAATTGACAATTGTATATACATAATAATAATCTTTATTATAGTCAAGGCCATGTACGCCAATTTATGTTGAGGTTCAGACTGAAGCGGCGCTCGACCGAATCAAAAAAGGCAAGGGCGTGGTTAATTGAGCTGGAGGTCTTCCTTTTGGCTCATAATAGTGAGTACCTTTGTATTACTTTATTATAATTATTCACTTCATATCAATTGTGTTTTCGCGACATGTAACATCTATTCTCACGACATCTCCCCCATTGTGCGATGTGTTAGTAATTGATACCCCCTTTCGTCTTAGCGTTTTCCCTATCACACCCTCGTCTAAGTTACCAAAGAATATATTATTATTACTTGTCAGAAAACCATTATTTGTGCAAAACTTCCTTGGTGTTATGTTTTATCAACTACACAACAACTCTGTTTACCCTCGACTCTACTCAACTTTGTTAGTAAGTATAGTGACAATTTATTGTATGTTGTTGGGGCTCTCGGTCTCCAAACTTAGGAGATTACGGCTTAATATCTACTTTGATCCAGGAGGCTTGATTTATCTTTATGTAAATGAGGGTTTCCTCTCATCCATGAGAAGATACCTGTACCTGGTAGTGTGACATAATACAGGCTGATAATGGGGGGATGTATGTTTATATAATAGCTAATTAATCAACAGGCAGGTATATGGTATAAACAACATTTGCAATGTACAAATATGCGTAGGCACCTTCTGGGTGAGCTCGCTTCATTGTCGGCCTCATCTTTGCCCCCTGGCTAGATGCTGGCCAAGAGCGATCCCATTTTTAATAAAAAAAAAAACCATGGGCCAGTAGAATCTGATTACTTGATATTACTCTACAAGCCCCAATAATAAATATTTATTTTATGCTATTTTTTAGTATTTGTTGTTATAGCGGCAACAGAAATAAATCATCTGTTGCCGCTATAACAACGGCTTGTGGTGGCCAGCATGAATAAATTGACATTATTGTGCAAGTACATACATTAGTTGAGAAAATTTCTTATTTTTGGTATTATTCAGAAATGTTGTTATACACTAAGTCATTTATGTCCTAGCATCGTTAGCAGAATGCAAGCTGAGTAATGTAGGCTACAGTTAGTTCTTGGACAGGTGAGACCCTTTGAATGGTTAAGAGCCCTTATCAGTTAAAAAACGCTCATCTATTTTGGCGATTTTCTGATTGTATTGACACATGAATCTAGAACAGGACTATTGGGTCCAGATGTCATAAATTTTAAATATATTTTTTGTAGTTTTCATTATGAAATATCGTTCCAAATGTCACTCCAAATCGACCATTTTCAAATTAAAAACTGTTTTTCCGCTTAAATTCTAATACACCCAATAAAGTCAACAAATGGCTATGTCACTATCTAAAACTTTAATCAAATCATCGTATCCTTTAATCACTTTATTGGTGTTATCAATACTTTTGTCATAATTTGAAATCAAAACATTTTATAACTTAAAAGGCCTCTTAAGTACTAAGTGCTTGCTAAGGAAAATAGTTTGTTCTTTACAACAGCAGTTGTTAAGTTGCCCAATCACTTGATGGATACTATGTCCAATAAGTCCATAGTTTCCATTTTAAGTTGTAAGGTCAAACGGTATTTGCTTCTGCAAAAACGAATACTTAGAATACTTCTCGGCACTAAGTTACAACAAGCAAACTATTTGATTTATCAAAATTATTAAAAGATAAAGAATCGTAAATTGGAAGTTGCGAATAGAATTCTCATGTTTTAACAAAAATAGAAATTGTATGGCAACTATATCTATAAATGCAATATTTCACGACCAAAACGACAAATTACTCGTTTTCCCGTACATCACATTTCGCTGTCAAATAATATGGAGCGTTTTCAGTGCTCAAAAATGTTGCCTCTCATTTTCTGGCACGGTATATTGTAAAGCTGGTCCTTACCTACGCGCACCTACGAGTTTCGAAAATATTAAAGAGGATTTACTATATGGGTGCAGATAAATTTATAAACTAAACTCAAATGTAAATAATAATACATTACAGACTGACTACGATTTGGACTCTTTCTTCATAAGGGTTCCCTTTTTCCTTTTGAGGTAGGGAACCCTAAAAACTTAAAATAAAGTGTCTGATACGACACGCCTAGGGTGATGTCTAATATTTTATATTAGTGATATTTTATTCCGCTTTGCTATCGCAGATAATATTTGACGTGTCATCTACCGATCCCGGAGAACTCCATACTTACGTACACTTATATAAACGCAAAAAATATTCGCATTAGATGTCTAGGTGAACTTTATAATGCTGGTGGCTGTACTTACATCAGCCGTACATCACCATTTGATGAATTTGTTGACAAATTAATTGTGCCACCCACTCTAAAGCGATAATATCGGACAGTAAGCAGACTCACTTCATTATAGTGCCCGCAAACCAAACTGTCATAAGAAATGTGAGACACACTTCGTAACACCATGCAAGTATGCAAGAGATAGCGATATCAATTCAGTTGTCAGTTTAGTTTGTGGACACTATAGTTCAATAGTTACGCACATTAGTAATTAAATTTACGTTAACTTAAAACACTTAAAAGTTTTATTTTTCACAGCTTCAAGGGACTAGACCTGAGTATATGGTTTTAATTTCAACTCGATACCTCCATGCGTTGAGATAAAGGGAGACAGACAGACAGACGGACAACATAGTGATCCTATAAGGGTTCCCTTTTTTCCTTTTGATCTACGAAACCCTAAAAGTACAAAAATACCGTCAAAGATACCATCGAGCCGGCTGGACATTATCGAATTAAGAGGCCTAAATAAGTTTTAAAATGTTTTGATTTCAAATTATTACAAAAGTATTGATTATTCCAAAAAAGTGATTAAAGGATACGTTGATTTGGCTAAAGTTTTAGATAGCATCATAGTCATTTTTTGATTTTATTGTGTGTATTAGAGTAAAAAAAAGGTGGAGTAAAAGAAGTTACTCACAGACGCGCTCCGTAGGTGTTGACGAGACTTAACTTACAAGCATATTTTCGGCCAAATGTCTTACTAGTTCTTATTTTTTTAATGTTAATTTTAAATAAAGTCGCAGGGCACAGATAGTTTATAATATTAGTTCGTATTATACCATGTATAGGTAAATTAATAAAATCGTTTTAAATCTTAAATATAGTACCAGTGTGAAGACTGTTTTTCGCGTTATACGACAGGGATATCACGCTCTGAATTTTTGAATTTGCCGCCATTTCTACTTCTCATCTTTCATATGGCGCTGTACCCATGGCGTTCGTTCAATTTCTACACCATGTTGTTGAGATTTTTCCTGAATTAATTGGGTCGGGACGGGTACACATCTCTGTACCGAACCCTCGGTGCGCAAGTCGGACTCTCACTTGACCGGTTTTTTCCTACTACCTATGCACTTATTCAATTATAGGTTCTACTTTATTTTGTTATTCATTACATATTTTAATTTATTATTGTACTAGCTATCCGCCCCGGCTTCGCACGGGTGCAACGCAACGCTGATGCATGTATTATACATATAAACCTAAACTCAACATATAAATCACTATCTATTTAAAAACCACATCAAAATCCGTTGCGTAGTTTTTCTAAGCATAGATAGGGATAGACAGACAGCTGAAAGCGACTTTATTTTATAGTATGTAGTGATTTTCAATTATATACATACTGTCCAAAAATCGGGTGTTTGTAGTTATTACATTATATCCGTTCACTGATTACATTAGATTAAAGTACCTCGTATATATATATATATATATATCCAATGTGCCTTATTAAAACTACCACTAAATTTGTTGTCTAAAATTGTATTGTTTGTTATATTTCAGAGATAAGGATCTGAGCGGCAGCATGTCACACAAGCCGACACCGTACTCTCCCAACTTTCCCGCGAGCCAGGGTTACGCTCCACCTTCTGAAGACGAGAAGGCTAAGGAGAGTTACCCTCTGGCTACCCAAACAGGGTACCCTGCTCCCCACGTTGGATACCCAGGGCCACCTGGTCCGCCTGGAGCTCCACCTGGCCCGCCCGGCCCTCCTGGCCCACCAGGCATCCAGCCCGGATTACAACCTGGCTACCAACCTGGATTCCAACCAGGATTCCAACCCGGTTTTCAGCCTGGATACCAGCCTGGGTTCTCACCGGGTTACCCACACCCCCAGCCGCAGCCAGGGTACCCGCAGGGGCAGCCGGGGTATCCTGCGCCGGTGGTTCAGCAGCCTGGGCCGCAAGGTGCTCCTAGTAAGTACAGGAACTAGTTTTTTTGTCAACATATACCTTGATCAAGCTTTTGAAGCTGTGCAAATTATTGGATCACTGTTTATTAGGTCATTTACTTATTTTCCAATGCAACCCTAACAAATTATGGGTCAGCGACCTACGTTTGTCAAATTTTTGGCTTTACTCTGCTGTACTGTATACCACTTTTTCTCTAAAAACACCATAAAAATAGTCAAGTACCTAGCCAATTTTGCAAAAAGGGCCTAAAAGAAAGTAAAAACTAAAACTACATACCATACCTACCTACTATTTATCCATATAAGTATGTATATCGTCACTTGGTACCCATAGTACAAGCTTTGCTTAGTTTGGGACTAGGTTGATTTGTGTAAGATTGTCCAAAAATATTTATTTATTTATTTTTATTTATTAAAAAAAATTAGTTGCTGGGTTTAAATTTAATAGGAGATATTATAGGAGTAACCTGTCAATGTTTCGAAATATTTTTTACCGAATTTTACTTGTCCGAAAACTGTTCACAGTGTTTACAATCCAAATATTTTGCAATTATTCGAAATACTACTAAGTTAGAATGTTATACTATATACTAAGTAATTGGTCCGCAACTCAAAAGGCCGCTAAACAGCTCCCAATTTTCGGATTCCGTACCCTGTTGCTGTCACTCAAGCGTCCGTCCGTCCGTACGCCGTCTGTCGCATAGGTTTTACAGCCATACAATTTGTCAAAACTTATTTTTGAATGTTTTTAAGGGGGGCTCCCATATAGCTAAATAAATATTAGAGGAAAATCTTACACAAATCGAACTAGCCCCACAGTAAGCTCAAAAAGGCTTGTGTTATGGGTACTAGACGACGATATATTTAATAGATATAATTACTTAAATACATAGAAAACATCCAAGACTCAGAAACAAACATTCATGCTCATCACACAAATATTTGCCCTGACCGGGATTCGAACCCAGGACCGTCAGCTTCACAGGCAGGTGCACTACCCACTAGGCTAAACCGGCCGCTAAAACTTTTTAACTTCCCATTGACCTATAAACTTGAAATTTGGTATTAATGTTTATTATTACGTATATTTTACAATCAAATACTAATCTATTGATGAATCAGATTTTTTTCATTGAAAATTCCTCATTTTTCTTATTAAAACCAACTTGCGAAATTAATTATAAAAACTTGCGAAACATATTATAAAAAATTGGATGGTTTTTACATTAGACAACTGATACGTTAGCCATAATTTTCATATTTTCGATGTTACGGAAAGTCGACGTGACGTTTTCTATTGCCCCGCGACGGAGCCGGTGCCGGTGCCGGTGCGACTGGCGGATCAGAATTCCCCAACGTCCAAGTTATTTTTCCCAGATAGATTCGTTCGTTACCTTTTTTCCTTCAGAGCGGAAAGTCAGAGCCCCGCGTTGACTCGCTGGTGGGTCAGAATTACTGTTGTTTTCCCCAGATAGTCATTGGGATTGTAAAAATCATAATCCGATCTATAGACCACCTGTTGTCTACCTCTGCTTATATCTCGCTATTTTATGTTTCTGACCTTCTTTGTATTTTTATTGAGGTGTGCAATAAAGAATATTTGTATTGTATTGTATTGTATCATTGGGATTGTAAATCAACTGGGTAATAAAATTGTGACCATACAAAAATCTGTCAATGGAAAATATAGAAAATGAAACGTTGGGCAAATGAAAAAAAAAATGAAATGAAGGAAGGCGTTTCGCTTACCGAATTTTAATATTCGGTATAAAAATTCTTACTTGTGACAGGTAACCATTACAGGGTCATTTGGGTCTATCGTTTTTATGATAGGTATTTTGGTAATTGGGTAAGGCCAAGGAGCGTGTCAAACACGCATGACAAATGCATCAAAATTTCATGGAATTGACAACGGCGTGTTTACAGGTTAACTGTATTAACAAAAGTTCATACAGTTGGTAATCGTATCTATGAATATTTGGTAACGTACAGGAAGGAGCGGTTGTAACGCGCCATGGCCATACCCAATTATATACAAATAAAATACAACAATACAAGTACTCTTTTGCACACCTCACACAAATGAATCAGCTACAAACAGAAACAAAACTACAACATGTATGTATATATATATATCAAAATTGGTTACATGGGTAATTATCTACTTTTGTTAACGGGGTGGTCGATTATAAATACATAATTACTTACGCACTTAGGAAATTGTAAAAATGTCTGGTTTGCTCAGATGGTCTTCAATTTGTCAACGGTAGGTATGTATATAACTTTCTAGGTAATCAGTCTTATAAAAATGCTTCATTGAACAAAAGTGCAGCGGAGTTTGTCTTTATTTTTCAAAGATTAATGTTTTATTAATAACGCTCCAATGAGTAAACTAAATCAAACAGTTCTTTAGGACATTACGCAACACAAAATGTATGTATCTACCTGGAAAACTCCGAATACTTGCTTAACCAGTCCTACTACTAAATATTCAGATGTTGGAAAGGAAAGGCGTAGAGTACATATTATTCAAATATAGATTTATTTTTTCGCTTCGAAAATAATGTTATACATTATGACGTTTAGCTAGAAAAACTGTAATTATAATAAACTCAATCATTAGTGTCCATTAGTATATCAGGCAGACCATATAGCATAACTACTTGGAATGCCTAACTAGCCAAAAATACCTATTACTTAAATACCTTCACTTAGTGCAACTATGTCATTGTCTTATTATTTGTATCATTGAGCAAACTAGGTTATTGACTCCGTGATAAAGATGTTTATTGCTAGTCAAACGAAAGGCCCTTGCCATCACTCAAGTGCCGATTATAAGCATATTTCTCATTCGTAAGCGTAACTCAAACCCGATACTCCATTCCATTTGTGTCAGCACCAATGGTCTCTTGTTTATTCAGTCAATTCGCGTCATTAGCTGTTATAATTATTATACAAGACAGACATGTTAAGTCAAGAAAATAGTAGCCAATATTTTGAAAAATCGGAAAAACAAAAGAAGTTCAACAGTGTCAAGTGGTGTCAGTTTAAAACTGTAATTTATAAACATTGCTCAAATATGGCTAGTCTCAAAGACAAAAGTGTTTACATAACGACGCTTAGCACCGCTAGTGTTAAAAGAAGTTTGTGTAGAATGTATGAAAAAGTTTTCAAATCTCGGCGAAGCGGTTACGAACAATTTTTGAGTGACGAAGAAAAAAAGTTGATATTTATTGCTGATAACTACTCGCAGTATATAGTGGAGCGCTATTAATACACTACGGGAAAGCAAATAAATATTAATTATATTAAGTAGGTAAGAACCTGACTTGAGTTGTCGATAGTTGTCTCAAATAAATAAATACTAAGATGTAATAATGTTCGCGATGTCCTAGTCTCTGGTTCACATAGGTCGGTATATTATTAGATGCAAGTGATAATACAGTCGAGGGCATAAATATGTATACATTTTTGGACCTTATTTCAATGGAATAAGGTGAACGCCCAATGGACTGTAGGTACATAATTCGTAACTTGCAGAATGTGCATCAATTTTCCATTCAATCAAATTGTTATAATTCTGCCACTTTCTACGCAATTGTAATTATTAAAATCCATGGCAATTTTATTAAACTTAATCATTGATTTACCTTTCAGGTGGTTGGATGAGCATCCCTACCGGCCTCACTAACTGCCCCCCAGGACTAGAGTACCTCTCAATGATAAATCAGTTGTTGGTCCACCAAAAGGTCGAACTGCTAGAGGCTTTCGTCGGATTTGAGACGAACAACAAGTATACTATCAAGAACAGCGTCGGTCAGAAAGTGTATTTCGCTGTGGAGGACAACGATTGTTGCACGAGAATGTGCTGCGGTCCGATGCGGCCGTTTGACATGAAAATCTTGGACAACTTCCAAAATGAGGTGAGGATTCTTTCTTTTCACCTTTGCCACTACATGCCTTTACGTAACATGTACAGCATAAGCGTGAATGTGACCTGAGGAATATCGGAAAAAACATCGGGTGAAACACATTCCCTCTGTGTATCGCACAATACAAAACTGCAGTAAATAATATTTTTCCGCCGGGGAGAGCGCGGATGGAAAGATAAGAGTACATATGTACCTATCGTGCCTTGAGGCATTAAGTCCGCCATTTGTACTCATTTGTTTTGTGCAATAAAGTTTAAATAAATAAATATCGTGAGATAAACTCCACAACTTTGTGGAGTTTATCTCACGAAGTTCTTGAAGGAAACATTAAAAAAAGGAGTTTTTTCATATTTTAAAAATTTTACAAAGGGGCGTTATTGTAGGTATTAAGAAAAAAGTTACCGCGCGCCATTAATTCATACTTAAATATTTGTAAATATTGTTGATCAGTGCTTAAACTGCGTACCTAATTGTCTTCAAAAATAATGAACTAATGAAGAAAACAATTGTGATAATCAATATTGACGTGATGTCGTCACTGGAAACATTTTTGATAATGGCACAATACATAATCTGAAATAACTACCTACATGGTAACCTGTTACAATCAACAACTACAGAAAGTTACTGATGATATTCTTATATTATAGAATTGATTTTTTCCTCGCAAATGTGTCAAAAATGTCGTACGACACGCGTGAGGAATGATCATTACACTCAGCTGCTCCTTTATCATGCTCACCGTACAGCTCGCGCGCCTCTAGCGTAATAATGATCAACGTACCTCTCACTAGTATCATATATGTATAATGTACTATTAAGTAGAATTTTTAAGGGGCCATTCACTGTTACCCTATCTATGGTCACGTGATTTTTATTTCCGGTTTGTCATATTCCTGCTTCCTTGGATTAAGTATATGCAATTATTGAAAAGATGCAATTAGCGTGGTTTATGAACTCTGTTTCATCATATCGAAAAAAAAATCCATTCCGTGTTCACTCACAATCGACATCGATGTGCCTTTTTCCCATTCCTAGGCAAAAATAATATCGATAACACCTTTTCAAATCACTAAATTCTCAATACCCCTCCTCCGACCCGTATCGTGCGATAGAGATAGTCGTCGCCATCGGCCGTTTGGCGCCTACATTTATCGCAGAATTAGATTCGGAAGGCACCGTTTTCCCGGTTTTCCACCCTTTTAACAATTATGAAATAAGACAATGTTGGCCTTGATCGATTCCTTACATTCTTAACTAGGTTTATCGCTTTTTTGGTAATTATTTCTCGTTTATGAGATAATAGCAAAAAAAAAACAGGAGTAAATTTCGTGTTAAAAAAACGAATCTTTAAGGGTCCAGTTTCATTTGTATGCAACATTTTCAAAATATCAAAACGTATAAACCTACAAAAATCTACAAAAATTCAAAAAATTCTGCAAATCGGTTCAGGATTATTAGGAAGTGGAAAACGTTGCCGCTTTTTGTATGGAAAAAATCTACTACACAATCCTCTTAAATCGGTCGATCGTCAATCAATTAATCGATTGGTTGATCTTACACAATGATCCATACAATTTTGTAAGTTATTTTACCACCCAAAACTAAGACTGAAGTTTGCGGGATGGATAGACATTTCAGACGCGGTACACAACTGTAGATTAGTTTGTTTATGTTATGACTGGAGTTAACCAAATAGTTCAAAGTCATTGATTATAGTTTTGTTTTAAATAACATACAGCGTACTTATCTCTCAACATTTGTAGGTAAATTAACAACTTACGTTTAGGTACGCCCCCTAGGTTAGGGTCGGCCCCTGTGTCTAGCTTTTGTGGACTATGAGAAGGCGTTTGACACTGTCGAAACCTGGTCTGTTCTGGACTCCTTGCAGCGATGCCAAGTCGATTGGCGATACATCGAGGTGATGAGATGCCTTTATGAAGCCGCAACGATGACCGTCCAAGTACAGAACCAGCAGACTGAACATATCCACCTGCGCCGGGGAGTGCGACAGGGTGACGTTATATCACCAAAACTGTTCAGCAACGCGCTGGAGGATATGTTTAAGACGCTGGACTGGAAAGGTCGAGGAATCAATATAAATGGCGCACACATCTCTCACCTGCGATTCGCGGACGACATTGTCATTATGGCTGAAACGCTGCAGGATCTACAACAGATGTTGGACAGCCTCACTAATTCGTCTCGGCGAATCGGTCTCCGGATGAACTTGGATAAAACCAAAGTTATGATTAACGAGCACGTCGATCCGGAACCGATCTTTATAAGCGGAGTCTGCCTCGAAGTTGTTTCCGAGTACATATACCTAGGGCAGCTGCTCCAACTAGGTAGGAACAACTTCGAGAAGGAACTTAGGAGACGAATACAGCTGGGCTGGGCAGCGTTTGGGAAACTTCGTCGAGTCTTCTCATCGCCGGTACCACAAAGCCTAAAAACGAAAGTTTTTAATCAGTGCGTCCTGCCTGTAATGACATACGGAGCCGAAACGTGGCCACTCACTGTACGTCTTGTCCACCAATTTAAGGTCGCTCAGCGAGCTATGGAGCGAGCTATGCTTGGAGTTTCTCTTAGGGATCGTATCCGGAACGAAGTTATTCGTCAGAGAACAAAGGTTACCGACATAGCTCAGCGAATTAGTAAGCTGAAGTGGCAGTGGGCAGGTCACATATGTCGCAGAACCGATGGCCGTTGGGGCAGACTGGTTCTTGAGTGGAGACCGCGTGTCGGCAAACGTAGTGTAGGACGCCCTGTAACTAGGTGGGGCGATGATATTCGTAAGGCAGTGGGCAGGGATTGGAGGAGAAGAGCTGAAGACCGAGCTCAGTGGCGTGCCATGGGGGAGGCCTATGTCCAGCAGTGGACTGACACAGGCTGATGATGATGATGATGATGATGTTTAGGTACGTATTTATAAATATTCATTTTTGTTTTGTTCAGGTTATCCATCTCCGCCGGCCTCTCGCTTGCTCGTCGTGCTGGTGTCCCTGCTGGCTGCAGTCCATGGAAGTGACGTCACCTCCAGGCACAGTCATCGGCTCGATCGAGCAGGAGTGGTCCATCTGCAAGCCTTGCTTCGCTATCAAGAACGCCGCCGGTGACGTCGTACTGAGGATCAAGGGTCCGGTGTGCACATTTTCCATTTGTGGCGACGTCGATTTCAAGGTAATTCCTCAAGATCGGTTGAACATTTATACAATATTCCAGAGGGCTATGTCCAAGTTAGACTTTTTCAGTCATCAAGAACTCGTCGAGACGGTTCCAATAAGCCCAAACACGACGGGTTTGTCTTTTGTAGTTTAGGAGTTGCTATGTCCACCTCCTGTCTCCAGTACCACCGAGCTGATCATCAGATATCATAAAATTGCATTCTTATCAAACTAGAATAAGTATGAAAAATTTCAGCTCAACCGGTTGAAGGTAACTGCTTTAAAATTAACAATAATATAAGTGCTCATATAGTTCGGCTAAATAGTAATGCGTATATCAGAATTAATTGTCACGGAAATCGCTGAATGCAAGTCCGGCAGGTAATAATAACTACCTACAATTCCTTGTTCCACAAATCGTTAAATACTCGCTTACTTTTTAATACGTGATTAGACATTATTTAAACACTAAACTAATTAAATTTAAAATGCGTTTACGTTAGCATTATTGCTCATCAACACGTACACAAGTACCTCCATTATGCTGACTATAATTATGCTATAGGTATATTCGAAAGACGGCGAAAACAAGGTTGGCAAAATCACCAAGCAGTGGTCGGGGCTTGCGCGCGAGGCGTTTACGGACGCTGACTATTTCGGCATCAGTTTCCCTATGGACCTCGATGTCAGGATCAAGGCTGTGCTGCTTGGAGCCTGCTTCCTCATTGTAAGTACACACGGATTAACACTTTCAGACAGCCCGCTAGCGTATTAACATGTAGTACTAAAGCGGCTCTTATGGAACACGGGACGACCTCAAAAATAGTGGGTCGGCAACGCGCTTATGATTCTTCTGGAGTTGCAAGCGTTCATAGGTAGTGATGTCTGCTCACCGTCGGGCAGACCGTAGGCTTATTTTCCACCGACATTGTATAAAAAAATAGTATCGCAACGGGTCATACCAACCATGGATACAACAATCTATGTTATGGGCTCAAAGGTTATTTATTGGTTATTAAATGGCAAATTAAAAATTATTTCACGAGGAAAAATACTATAACGGTATAAAACTTGACGGTAGTTTCAAAAGGTACCTATTTACAGAAAGTGACATTATTTTCTGAAGAAATTCCCCACTACCACGTTTGAATTACAACATGTTCGTTAACTTTTTACTTAAAGTAATAATAACGATATTACTCAATAAATAGTAATAAGACATCGATAATTTTGTTGAGTTTCATTGAGTGTGTTAATCGAATTGGTAAAAACAATCCCTATCGTAAAATAGTCAAATTGAGCAAACATAGAGATTTAATTTTATTATTAGAGCTAAATAACGTTCCAGGAGTCCATGCTTAGAAGACTTACAAATATTAATTCAAGATCTGGAAGACTTCGCTTCTAATAAAAATATTTACTGCACCTATATGTTTAGGTTTCCGGTACCTACTTATTTCCTTTTCATATGCAGAATACACTGTGATACTATTAGTGTACATCGTACAGTCACCTGCATTAATATCTGTAACGGCAAAGCGTCAAAAATATCTAACATTCCATGGCAGCTCTAGAAATAAAGTTGAATTTTGCGTGCCGTGTTCTGTCATATTACTTTTTAGTCACAGGTCACTGTACTAATTAGTATGTACCTACGGCATTTAGACACACTTATCTACGTGTTTCGTTTAGACACATGGGAACATACTAGAACAAGAAATTATTTGAATATAGTTCATTAAACATTAGTTACTTACTCATTTTGTTAAAAATCAGTTTATTTCCATTTTCCGTATTAATTTGTTTCATAATTAGGTTGTATTCAAAATAAGTTAGCGTTGCCTAAAAAGTGTATTTAATTTAATACTTTTTTTTTCAGGACTTCATGTTCTTCGAGAAATCAGGAAACAATGAAAGTGATGGGCCAGGAATGTTGTAAAGCGGGCATAATGCTTAATAAATGCACAATATTATATCCTACAATACATAAACCTTTACTTGGGTGCTTTCTCGGCGTAATAATGATATTTGATAAAATATTTACACTATTTACATTTTGTCGATGGTTATAATTATAATTTTATTATTTACTTAGTGTTACAATCTCGTGAATGATTTTTCTCGCGCAATCACGTGTTTATTTTGATACGTAGTTATAGCCTTTTATACATTGAAGATGTTCTTATGTGATGTGGCCTTCGATTGTAGTGTTGTTGTAAAGTTTGCATTTTATGAAGCATTTTCTTATTAAGAGTGATAAATACTAATATGGCGCTGACTACCTCCTGTTAAAATAGTACAAATGTTTTATCTATCGAAAGCAAGTTCGTCATACTTGTATACGCACGCTCTAGAGCGTCAAAGCCGCCAGTCCTTATTAAACCAGCCACTTGATTGATCGCCAGATTTTAGATTTATGTGAGACAAAACATACACGCAAGCAAGGTCCTAGCCAATTAATTATTGTTATCTATCTGAAAGCAGGAATGACGGCTACTCTATAGGTACGATGGGACTCGCAAGGTGGTTAACACCTTTGTATAGTAGAAATCATTTGTGCTGGCTGATATTATATAAAATTGTTATTGGATCTTAAATCTTGTAGCATGCAAAATAAGGTAGCTTTTTATACGCATTACTTTGACAGAACTCGGCCAAATCAAATAAACCTTGTTGCCAACGTTATGTTTAAACTGTCATATTAATTTTCCAATGGATGAAAGCGACATAGTACCAAAGTGTGAACTACTTATGAGTTCGACGTTAGTCATTCGCAAAATGTGTCACTAAAAAAAAAGATTGGTATACTTCATTCCTTCACTGTGAAATATATCACTTATTTAGTTCACTAGTTCAGTTTAGTTCGGTAGATCAACAGAGCCATCTATGATATATAGGTTGGGTAATGATATCAGTCACTCATTCAATGAATGAGTAGGCAAACGATATGAATCATGAACTGGTCTGACTGAAGTATTGAAGTATATGAATTCGAACTGAACTAGTGAATGAACGAGTGATACGAGGTGAAGTACTTCATTTGAATCATTCATTCGTGAACTACTCATGTCTATTCGACGTACAATCAGCATCGTATAGATAACAGCAGCTTTAACTGCATTTTAATTTAGTAGTTAAATATGTTATAAGTAAAAAACAAGGCCCCTTTTGTATGTAGTTCTGAAGTGTTCGAATGAACATTACATATTTAAAATTTGTAATACTGACAAAAAAAATGTCCATTCGAACAGTCCACTACTACATGCAAGAGGGGCTTTCGCTGCCAGATTTAAATCTTGAATATACCCCAGAAACCGATGTATCGACCTACCTATAGCGACAGCCCGCCTGCAGTCTGTATGAGGCGAAGTGTATCTCCGCCAGCTTAGCATGTAATATATTCTATGTAACTTGCTTTCTCAAGAACCTCGAGGCGTTCAAAGGCATACAAAGTGTTCTGTTAACCGTGTTGGCAGTTTTTCTTTATATTTAGGTATCCCATTATACGATCGCCTCTGATGAACTATATCAATATCGCGCCTGAGATCATATCTCTTTCACACTTGCACGGTGTTATGGAATGTCTCACTTCCTTTATGGCCCCGGTCGTCTGTTTGGTTTGAGGGTACTATAACTTTCCTAGTTGGGATAACGTATATGTGCGTACGCGTCTACACGGAGAGTCGTTATTTACGTAATTATTGTTAGTAATTTAGTACTATACGTAGTATAGTAATTTATAATCGCGAGTTATCCACGAATCTCTACGTTTATTTTATTTTTGTAACATTGAGACTTGCATGGCAATTGTTATTACTATCTATGAGTATATATATAGTATATACACACGTCACACATGTGTGTCTACGTTCTAGCCAAAAGCATTTAATAACAACTATTTTTACTTGCTTATACCATAAGAAGTACACATACGTAGCGGTTTTTGCAGCCAACAGAGATGAAATGAAACATGTTAGACTGAGACAGCATTACATACTTCTCACTGTAGTGACTTATAAATGCAACGACAAACCGTTATAAAGACATACTATTTTATATTTATTGCGGTTGATCTGGTAAATTCTTATGGTTATTAATAATCATTTGTTATAAGTAAATTGAATCTTGTAATGGCACTTAAATGGTAATTTATCAATAGGTGCGATATGCATAATTAGGTCTAGATATGCATAATTCTAAAATGCATGTACTAGAATATCGTAATATGTTGCTGCGCCCGTTTGTGATCACTTGGATGTGTTGATGAACTGAAAGGATATTATCCCGTTTTTTTAATGGATTCCCATTCAATAACTTTCAAATAAAATGCATACAAGTCCTGTTTTTGGGAGTCAGTAAAAACACAAATATTTTTAATTGAAAAACAAATCACGTTTTTCAGGTGATCGCAAGCTTACGCTGGTCGCGTAACTGGCTTGTATAGCGACCCTAATTTTTTTCGAAACAATCGCATTAATCCACCTGTTATGTTCTTTCTACCCGGAAAGTGTTCGGTACTTAATGGAACTTTGTGGGGTTATTTGAGGGTACCTAGTGTATCCTAAATTTTCCACCTGTTTCACTACCACCACTTGCCGGCTACCCCCACATTGTTACATTACATATGGATTACATATGGCAACGCGAACAACGCCTCTGGTAGCCTTTGGTGGTAACTATATGTTTCCATACAAATTGAGACTAAACGCACGCGTTTGCGTTTATGTTTCGAAAAAATATGTACTAGAGGTGGTGAATCAAGGAGAAAAACCATAAGTGACAAAAAGTAAGTTTCGAGATAAAGCCAAAAAACTTTAGATTTCTTGTAAATTATGCACTTGTGGTTGTCTAAATCGTGATCTACAAAAGATATAGTACTATATCTCCTAGAGAGAAAGATCACATTTTTTTTCCTGATTACAAGGCTGGTAATAAGTCCATTTTGCAAAAAATGTCACTTATGGGTTTTCTTCTTGAGACGGCAGTGATGTGCTCTGACGTGACGGCCTATACTGTTTCAGGCCATAGAATAATAAAATTAATAGTAACAAAACCGATCTTCGACAGCTAATCATGGCATCGCTCTCGCCGCATAGCACGTGCTTTTCCGTTCCTAGGACACCACCGCGGTGTCAGAGCCGAGTTAAGCCGAAGCGGCAAGAGAAACGGGCAGGTCTGTGCTCCGCGAACTTCGAAATCCGAACTTCGCATCGTGGCGTCCCTTTCACTTTACACTATATGAGTGAAAGGGACGGCACGATACGAAATTCGGAGTAGCCCCTCAGAGGGGCTACCGCGAACTGAAAACGAACGAAGTTCGAATATCTCCCTCTCTGTCGCACTTGCAAATTCATGCAACAGAGAGGGAGATATTCGAACTTCGTTCCTTTTCAGTTCGCGGTAGCCCCTCAGGCGTCAGTGCGCATAAGAGCGTCACGTCAGACAAGTATGAATGCGGCTTTATTTACGGTCATTTGATTTGTTGCGACTAGGTATAATGTTAATGCGTAAAATGAAATTAATATTAGTCTCATCTCATTAGAATAAAAACTCATTTTTTTCTTGCATGCTAGTGATTTTTATAAAGCTATGACGTACTAAAAATGTTACCTTTTTACATATACTGTTATGATTTTTCTTAAACATATAATTGAACTTATGAATAAAACTTTATATACAAACTCAGTGTTTACTTTGTTACTATTAATGTTTACTTACGAGTGATTTATGAGTAGTGGTACAGTCGCCATCAAATATATGCTAAATTATTTAGGGGAAAATAATTGATAATATTCCATGAATATTCCCTTTCAATTGCAATAATAAGAATTATTAGAGTAAGATTATTTTACACAAGCTGGTTCGATTTCCAGTTCAGGCTGTAAATGGTTCAAAATCTGTGAAAACAGATGTAATTATTTTAAAAAACGAAAGTTTTTCAGTAAAATATTGTACATTAAATATTTAAAGTACTTCACCTTCATGTGGCATAGCCATAGGACACCCTGTACATCTGTTCTGTACTATACAGGATTCTCAGAAAATGTAAACATGTACTTTTCAGATATGTATGAGCTCCCTGGCACATAACAATGCTTTGGTGACTGTTTTTGGAGTAGCATGGCAACATGATGTCTGCTTGCCAATATCATAGTACAAAAAAAACATGTATGTAAGTGCAACATTTTATTCAAATCATCCAAACATAATTCTTCATAAGTATGTCAATACAGTCTTTTATAAAAATTAAGAAACCTAGGCATACGCATATTATACCCATCCTACGTCTGACACATGTCAATGTAGGCATTAGACATAGGCAAGCCTAAAAAGCAGCCTTCTTAGTACAAACGGAGATATCAGCTTGATGAAGTGATAGGTCACCAAAACTGTCTTCTGGCTTCCTCAACAGTGGTTTATTGAAGAACTCTTTTTCCCTGTGTGTGTGTTTTATGACAGCAGGCCTAGGCAGTGATTTCGTCAATTTCTTCGCCCATTGACTTTGTGGCAATTTGGGCCCATTTGATACGTCAATCTGTAACCATTCACAAACTATTAGAAAATGTCCTCTAGATCACTCAATTTTCAAGAAAGTTAACCCTTTTCTAGAAGGCAACAAAATATATATTAAAAACAGGTGTTTTGGTGATTCATTTCAAGACAAGTCACTTTTTAAGAAAATGCAATCTAATTTTAACCTTAAACCCCCAGCCCTAAGGTTGATATTGTATTGACATGTATGTGGTCCATGTATCATCCAAATTCACCCTTGCCCTGCCTGTGTGATGCCTATAAATGGTTAACTAAATTTCCTCATACAAAACAATCTTATGTGCTTTTACTCAGACTCACTCAACTACCCACTTTATGACTGTTATTTCACTTGATAGGTATATCATATCAGTACATTGAATAAATCAAACCAGTATTCTGTGTCTTCAACTAAAAATTAAGTTGTACTAAAAATTATCTATAATGGCTGGTTGCACAGTAAGTTTAATTTTTTATAAAACAGAATAAGATGACTAAATGTACATTCCGCTGCAAAAATAAATACATGATTAATTAGTCTGAATCAAAGATATCCTCTCTCAACTCTATCAATGTATAATAGAGTCAAGTCTAGGCATTGCTGAATTAATCATGTAAGTATATAATTTTGGAACAGCATTGCATTTTATGTCACCAGTTTCTAATTTTTTTTCAATTTTTCTGCATTTCTGTTGTGACATGATTGGATGATTGTGACTATTTCCAATGATTTAGGTGATACTGGGTTGTCGTACTTACCACTGTAGTTTTCTTTGCACTCTTATAGGCTACTGTGGGGAGATTAACATTTTCCTTATTACTTGGTTTGATAGCAGTACTCTTCACAAGCTTTGGAATAGATGATAAAGTTTTCTTTGGATGCACATTCTGTATTAGAGGAATTTGTGGGCTATTGTTGATGTAGTATGCAACAGGACTAGCAACATGTTGAAATGCATTGTTTTTGCCTGGAGTTTTTTTCAACGAAGATGTGGATGGCTTCTTGAACAATGGAGGATTTGCGGGTGTTCGATATATGGAAGGTTTTGTATTTAGTACAGATGATGGCGTGGCAAAGACCTCGTTTTCCTTGTGATTTTGCTTCATAGGAGTAACTACAGCTGATGGTTTTTCATTCAATTCCACTTTACCTATATTCCCCTTACTTGGTATTTTATCTGCCTCTAAATCTATTTCACTTTCAGGTATTTTACAATCATAAGAAAGTGGATTTTTTTTATCATGTGTAGGCGTGTTTTTCAATATGTATTCTATTTCTTCAAGAGTGTTGTCAAACTCTTTGATGGAGATATCAGATGATTTTTCTACCATTTTTTCTATTTTTAAGAAGCTATCAGACGATGTGACATCCCAGTTAGCAAATAGGTATGGTTCATTGGGAGACAAGGTTGTGTTTGACAACGTTTTTGGAATGATATCTGGGGAAGTAACACAGTATCTCTTTGATGTAATATCAGGTGCTGAATGAGTTGATATAAGCTTTAGGCTCGTGTTATGATTATCTTCTTCAGCAGGGTGTTCGTCAGTGCTATAATAATGGAAATTATTATTTAAATGACATTTACACACAAGTCACATCATCACTACATAGTATAAAACAAAGTCGCTTTCTCTGTCCCTATATCCCTATGTATGCTTAAATCTTTAAAACTACACAACGGATTTTGATGCGGTTTTTTTTTAATAGATAGTGATTGAAGAGGAAGGTTTATATGTATAATAACATCCATTAAATAGTGCACCCGTGCGAAGCCGGTGCGGGTCGCTAGTACACAATACAATACAAATACTCTTTATTGCACACCTCAATTAAAGGACATAGTACATACATTTAAAAATTAAAGCCTAATCAATTATTCAAAAGGTCAATACTAAGCCGCACTTACGCAATAGTTTGTCGTTTATCGTGGTGGCTATTAAACATGTGTTTTAGTTCCTTCAGACTTAACCGTCCATAGAATACTTCATCGTCACTGCCTTGTTCATCGTCTCTTAAACTCATGATGATCACGTTGATGAGATACTTGATTGGTAAATAAATTAATAACTGAAAAACAATAAATGAAGCTACAGCTAAATTGTAAAACATAAGTTATATTTCTCAATTATGTCCTTCTGTATATCTGTCCAAGTATCTGCCTGCCGACATTCAATTTTTGCAAATCGAACTAAAGTTAACTAAACGGCTGCTCTGCTTCCACAGATATGACAAAGAAAAGATATGATAGACTCACAGACTAGTAAGGTGTTGATGGTGTGTTAAAGCGTGTCCAAACTATCGGTGTCGGATCCTACACAGATCTAATTTCGGTGTAAAATCGCTTACGGCGTGTCCAGACTATCGATCCCATATCGGTGTAGGAGTGCTACCGTGAACCACAAACGAAGTTTTCCCTCTCTGTCGCACTTATGTGCAAAATTGCAGGTGAGACACAGAGGGAAAATTTCGAATGCCGTTCGCGGTAGCAGCCAGCAGCCTACACCGCTATTGCTGAGGGCTTACTCCGAACTTCGTATCGTGCCGTCCCTTTCTCTAATATAGTGTCTAACACAAGAATTAAAGGACCGGCACGATGCGAAGTTCGGAGTAGGCCCTCAGGGCCTGTTCACATTGTCCGATAATATCCGAGTTTCGGTCGTAATGATTATAATGGGCCCGGTTACATGATGATTATAACCAAATTATAACTAGAACGTAGTGGTTATATTCTCTTTGGGGTCAACAAGACTTTTTTTCACGGAAACTCCTTTATTAAAAATCAATAAATATTGACTTTTAATAACTTGAGAGTTTCTGTCAAAAAAGACCACATGTCATGTCATTTTGTGAAATTGTTAGTGTTTTAAAAACTGTTAAATTTACAGATTCTGTAAAATTTACTGTCATGAAAGTTCGTATACGATTTATTATCAAATGAATATAACGCATTTTATCAAAGTAAATAAGTCAATATTATTTTACCGTTAGTTATAATAATTTCTCGAAGGAAGAATCAGTGTCCCCATAAACTACTTACATTCCAAATCTCGAAAGCCGCCAGGGGCGCTGCCGCGAACAGTAAACGAAGTTTTCCCTCTCTGTCGCACTTACGTCCGAACGTGCAAGTGCGACAGAGAGCAAAAACTTCGTTTGCTGTCGCGGTAGCGCCCCTAACGTGATGCTGACAAAATTGAGACGTATCTGAGGGGCTACCGCGAAACGAAAACGAACGAAGTTCGAATATCTCCCTCTCTGTGGAACGTATTAGCAAGTGCGATAGAGAGGGAGATATTCGAACTTCGTTCGTTTTCAGTTCGCGGTAGCCCCTCAGGCCGGGTTTTATGAAGATCCGTTAGATCAAATTTTAGTAACTCAGTACATTTTTTGACATAACAAACCGACATAAAGTCTAACCGATCTTTATAAAACCGAGCCTGAAACTGATATAACAGCACAATTCTGACTGTCCTGTATATACATTGGCGAAAATTTTAATTAAATCAATAGGCATGAAATAAATAATAAGTCGATAGGCCGGTTTGCGACCAGTTCATTTGGTGCGCCGGTTTGCAACAACTTGGATGAGTTGATGAACTGAAAGAATATTTCCTCGTATTTTTAATGGTTTCGCATTTAATAACTCCCTTATTTGGCACCAGTAAAAATACATATATATTCAGGTGGTCGCAAACTAAGGTGGCTGCGTAACCGGCCTAGCGACCCTATGGCACAGAATAAAGAATAGTAAGGTATATAATTATAGTAAAGTTGTTAGGTATTTGAATGGACTTGTTTCGTTATTTTCCAACAGTATCGAAATCGAAACAGTACCACAATATTTTTTGAGGTAGTAACTGCTAGGTATTATGCAAGGTAAAAAATAATCACCATGTTCTTCAGTTTTTTTTTAATATAAGTAAAAACTATTTGATACCCTTTAGATAATATTTTATAACAGTAAAAAATAAAGTTATGACACTTACATAATAATATAAGTATACCAAAACTAAATCTTCATGAATAGGTACAGCTTTATTCATTTTAGTCTTCTTGTAATAGAGAGCAGTATAGCTAAGATGATCGCGTTTATTTCGGTCATATAGCATTCGTCCCTCTCGCAGTCATTTACTAGCGAGTAAGGAACGAATGCTACATGTCCGACAAAAACGCGACTGTTGAAGTAGTTGTCGACAGAGGTAGACTTGGAAAGTGTGTTATATGAAATCAATGTTCACTAAAAGTAAAAGTTGCGCATTGACCAATTAACAAGCACGCGCTTTATGCAAACGGGTAAATGGTTGCTGTGTGGCTGATACTGCAATTCGCCTTTTAAGTGTTTACTTCCTGGGTTGATGTTGATACATAAGTTTTGTCACATGCATTTTAAGTGAAAAAATAACCTGAATTAACTGCTGTGTACTTAATTTTTAATATTATTGCTTAGCATTTCAAGTGCTTGAGTAATTCTGCAGCTTCTTTATTAGCTTGATGATCATCATTTGTTTTAGCTGGATAACTAGCTGCAAGCTGCAAATAATATTTAGCTTGATCTTCTTTTTTTAATTTCAAATAGCAGTTCCCTAATCTCAGCAAATTTAAACTGTAAAATCTAGGCCGGGTGGATTCTGCTTTAAGAAAGTATTCTAATGCATCTTCATATGTGGAAACAGGAGGTGATGCAAAAAAGGTCTCTGCTATTTTCCTCTGATGCCATGGCATTTCACTGACTTGGTAACACCACTCTCCTAACATGTATAAAGTGGTAGCATCATTCGGGTTGTAGGAGACAGCCAACTGAAAGAGAAGAAAGTAATATAATTCATTATTGCCAAAAAAAATTACAAAAAAATAAAAACTTGTGAAGGCTGGAACAATTTGTGCCATGAAGCACTGTTTTTTGTATGTTATAGAAGGCAAACAAGCAGGCGGATCGCCTGATGGTAAGTGATTACCACCAGGCGATTAGAATGATAGACATAATTATAATTATTAATGAAGAAGGGTACTTAGTACTTACATCCATATGTTTCTTCACATTTTCCAGTTGCTTTATCCTCTCTTTGATACCAATCTCTGTGCTCTCCGCATCTAGCAACAGTGCATACCACTTATGTACTGCATAGTTTTCATGATTGTCTTTTAGGACATCAGAAATAATTTTGTAAGCCTCTGATATTAATTCTCTTTTATATGATTTCTCATATTTTGGTTCCTTTGTCATGTTATACATGGCCCGGCAAATTCTCCACAATATCTCTGGATCACTATTTTCCTAAAAAAATGTTTATAATTCATAACATAAGTAGGTTTTGCAGTACATGTCAAAGAAATGCTAACAGGTCAATGGCCTCAGCCTTGACGTAGTAGGGTATCTACGCTATGGTATGTTGGGGCCAATTTATATATATATGTGTCATTACACATATTAGAAAGAAAGACACGTAGACAAAGTGGGTCTTTTTTGGTCTTGCATCATAGACACACACTTTGGTTCTCTATATAATACATAGTATCTCCCATCTTTATGAGCTTACCTGACAGTTTTTCAAATATTGGTAGCATTCTTCAGTATAGCCATTTTCGAACAATTGATCAGCATGGTCAAGAATGGCGGTTTTTTTGTTATCTACAATTTGTGGTTGTGACTTCCAGAATAATGCACCAACCAGTAAAGGGAGATTCAGAATACCATATGTTGGAAACTTGTGCTGAAACTAATTTTGTTGGTAAATTTTAAGAACATAAATAAGTTATTCTAACTAGAAATACTTAAGTCCCAAAATCAGTATAGTCAAAGTAATGCCTTCTTTAGTTTCTATCCTGGGAAGGTTGAATGTGGGTTTGGAAATAATATTGGTCTTAATTTAAATAATCTGCATCTGGATATAAATGTAGGCGTTTGTAGAATTGAACTGGGATTTTTTAGTCTAAAAACGAAATCAAGCCAAGCAAGCAAGAAGAACCCAATAACTTATTTAGATTGGAATCGAGTTTCCTTGGTTTGAGAAAATATGTAAAAAAGGAATTGAGGGTCCGGGTGCAGAGTCGATGCAGAGAGAATATCCCAGTCTAACACAACCGGCTAATTGAAGTTGAAACAAACACGAATCTAATCTATTTACCAAAATACAAAGGTCAAAGACTGTTTACTATGAACATTAAATAAAAAAACAAATTTACATGATTACGTAGCATGACATTACTCTGGTGTAGCTTTCGGTATTTGAGAAGGAGCTGCACGAACATAAATCTACCATTTGTAAAATACAAACTCATCTTGAATGTCAGCACATTAACTTTACTCGTTACGCATGAAAAACTTGCATACTACAATCTACAACTACAAATAAATAGGTAAATAAAAACAACGATGACGTTGTGGTAAATGACATTAGTTTGAATGTTCTGAAAGTTAAGAGTAATCTTTACATGCAATTAATAATGTCATAAAATTTAATTAGAAATACAAATGAGAAAGAAATATGTATAATAAAAATATATATTACAAAAGTGTAATTATTACATTTTCGATCAATCACGCCTCCGTTTATTTGATATTGGTATTGAACAGACAGAGTTATGAGCCGATTTGTATGTTTCAAAACACACCGAGACGCGATACACAGACTTACCAGACGCGACACGCAAATAATAATACCACAACCGAGCGAGACAGACATATACATTTTTGTATAAGAGCGACAGAGAGTTACATGTCATTTGTTGTCCCTGTCACAGTTTCACTTTTTTGTCGAGCCCAACTTATTTTATATGACAGTTGTGCCCAAATACGTTACACAAGCGATTACCCGCTCAAGTTAAGGAAGTAATTTATGGTAAACCGGCAGCCATTTTAAACCAATTCTCAATTTTTCTGCATAGGATCTTTTCCGTCACTCTTAGTGGCCCGCGTGTGGGATCTCTTTAGAAATATTTATACTCTAAGACGCGATACTGTCACATTCCACCACAGATAATACAAAGTGACGTGTAAACGCTGTCTGGGGCGCTACCGCGCCACAAACGAAGTTCTCCCTCTCTGTCTCACTTATATGCAAACTTGCAAGTGCGACAGAGAGGGAAAACTTCGTTTGCGGTCGCGGTAGCGCCCCTGGACTGAACCACAACAAAGCGACAACATGACAACACAAAATGGTTATTTTTTACGTGTTTTTTACCCGTTTGATGAGGTTTGTCGTTGTATTGTAATGTGGAATTAAACTGGAAAGTAATTAATACTCAATAATTATTTAACAAATTTAGTTTGCATCAGTAACTTTGCATCAACTTAGCCCCTCCTACCGCGAAGTGACAACGAACGAAATTCGAATATTTTCCTCTCTGTCGCACTTGCTCATTCGTGAGACAGAGAGGGAGATATTCAAACTTCGTTCGTTTTCGATTCGCGGTAGCCCCTCTGTTTGTGATTTTACATGTATTTAAAGTGACGTTTCTAACTGTATTTTTTGTTGTATACGTGAAATAAATACTTTGAGTAAAATTAGGGAATGTAATTTATCATAGGTTGTAATAAATAAAACGATTTTATTAAATACTTTTTAGTATTAGTGTGGGTAACGTACTTTTTTTACTGGCAAGAATTTTCAAAAATCAATTTCTACCCGGTACAAGACAAGCAAGGGCGGTTGAGTTGTTCTGTTGACAGTTTGGTGAAGTGATAAAAAATTGTATTTTGCGATTATGTTTTTTGTGTGAATATAGTTTTTGCAGCATATTCACTATGCAGAGATCAGGTAATTTTACCATTACTACTAGTTAAACTCGGCTACCCATCGAATGAAAATAGGGTGTTAGTTCGCGCCAACAGCTTTGATTTAATTTACCAGATATATTTCGGTGTACGTCTTCGGTTTATTCTAATTGCTTACGTTATTCTTTCTTCATTACGTATGTTGGGTTATCATTATAGAAAACTATTAATATTCTAATCATTCATTCCAACCCTCTCATGTTACGTTTCTAGCAAAAGCTACCTCTCTTAGAACCAGTGACAGAGACTAGTGCTTTTTTAAAGTCATAACTCGCCTTTCTGTCATTAGAATACTATTACAACTTATTTACAAAAGAAATGCCATCTTGAAATAAACGACCTGATACAATGTTCAATAGGTATCCTAGGAAAAATTGGTTTGTTGTCAGTGAGAATTATGTTATTGAATATTCATACTAGTCTTTGTATGATATTGGTTTATAGGTCTTCACTGGTGGTATTATTCAAACATATTGCTCACAAGGTCACTCTTGTTTTAAATTGAGTCACTATGTTTTAAATTGAATCAATATCTGTTATTTTGGAAAGGCATTTAATTTTTATTCAAATATTTTGCTCACAAGGTCACTCTGTTTTAAATTGAATCAATATCTATTATTTCATAGAGGCATTTAATTTTGATGTGGGCTCAAGAGTTGAATATATGATGTATGGATATGAATACTTTGAGGAATTTGTTATTATCAATACAATTTAAACTATGTCAAATATTATTTATATATTTAATGGTTGGTGTATGCAGATAGAGGAGAATTATCATAAGGAGATCGTCCATTTTCTTCCATCTCTGCCATCTCGGGTACTCTGCCATTGCTTCAAACACAACATTATATTCCTAAGCTAAATTTTTTACATTAAATTGATCTACCTCCACATAATACATAATAATGATTTTCAATTTATAACCTATTTACCAAATCAACATCTGGAACAAATATGAGAAAGAGCAAAATTTTTGTATTAAGTTCATTGTAATTTTTGAGTGAAGAGGATGTTGTCAGGGTACCTATATTATTTTAAATAAATATTGTAATGTTAGTCAGCCTGCTAAGCCAAGTTAAGAGGCCTTCAGGCGGCTTGAGGACTTCTAAGTCATGTTGCCCACTCACTTGACAAGAGGGGTCAAAGTTGCCCACCAACACAATTACACATGACCCCTGGGTAGTGCTAAAAGTGTAACAAACTGGCAACCATACTGTCTTCTCGAAGATCTCACAGTTCGAAATAATTGCCATGTGATAAACAAATAAATAAATTAGTCAGACAATCTAACACAAATCAAAACTAGTCCCATAGTAATCTTAGTAAGGCTTGTGTTACGGTTTATTATCCCTGGCCGGAATTCAAACCTAGGATTGTCATCAGCTTCGTAGGCAGTTATTAACTATTTGGCTAAACCGGTTGTCATATTGTCATGTCTGTGTCAGTCATGATATTTTGTATGACATATTGCACTATTCAGCTTGCTAGATGACATATACTTTGAAGTGCTACTAACAAAGTAGAAACTCCCTTAAAGTCCTCTTACAAAATAAATATCTTGTAGATATGTATATAAGTTTTGAAGTCGACCTGTACTTACTATACCTAACTCTGCAAGGTTTGTGGTTAGATCTGAACACGGTACACACTGTGCACATATTTAAGGGTTGTGTTAAAAACTTGTGCAATTTATACCCATGTGAGATTTGTATTCTACATAAACATGCATTTTTTGTTAGCATGTTTGATTAGACTGAAGAAGTATTTCAAAGCATCTTATGCAGTTTTCAAGTGTGAAATATTCAAGTGTTCACACAAATAGTATTCATTCAGTGTTAAATATAAAGTAATTGAGTCTTGTAATGACTAATAAATGAACTAAATATATATATTGCTCTTGCTGGTGAAATAATTTCAGTAATAGAACACACCGATCATAAGGTCACTGAGGATAAGACCGGCATACTTTTTTCATAGTTAACTTTGGTGTGAAATACTACCTTATTTATTCAAATTAGGTTAACGACTGTGATGGCACATAGTAAAGAATTTTGTACTTTACCATTTAACTAGTGTCACAGCCTTTTAATACGAATAAAGCAAAAAAACAGAGTTTTTTTTAAAACTTGACGTGTAGACGGTCTTCCCGTGTAGTATAAGGCAAGTCCGTCTACTAATGATTTAACGCACAATTTGGTCACTAATACGTTTGCAAGCAAGTTCATCAAAATAATTATTCACGACATTGAAATTTGTATCTTAAAAACACCTGAATAGGGTTTAAATTCGGAGTAAATTATATTTTTATAAATTTAAGGCAAGATCGGCATATATCACAAAGGTGGGGTTGAGAACCTTTTTAGGAAGATAAGTATATACTTATTATTTAAGTATGTGGGTTCCGAAATAAATAGTCCAAAGTGTATATTTGATTTACTGAGATCACAGGGTAGGCATTACTTTATCCATAGTTCTTAATTATATTGTAAAATAGGAAGAGTTGCGGTAATTAGTACACCCAACGAAGACCAGTAACTGTCAATTGGCCAAAATAATTAGGGTACTAAGCGAATTTTGCCACAGTTGTAGGTAAAGATATTAAACAACATACTGTACTTGCGGATGTACTGGTGGATGGGGGGTGGAGGTAAGGGGTAGGGGAGTGTAAAGGTCCCTTTTTTGGTTTGTTTGTAAAAATCTCGTAAACGGTGGCCCGTAGGAAAAAATGTTCTGAGACATAAGTGATATACATAAAGTTCTGAACAAAAAAGGTTCTATACACTTTTCCGCTGAGATGAATATTTAATGAGATATTAAATGGGAAAAAGCTTCATTCTTGGAAATTTCATAGTATGAGAATTTTGTTGATCCAAATTCAGCTAAAAACGGGGCGCGCAAACAAAATTTTTACCCCATCGAGTGGGGTATCGTTGTTTAGAGCTGGTTGAGTAGTTTTAAAAACATTGGACAGCAATGGAATGAGAAGCCAGTAATAAGATATTAAAATAATATTGAGGCAGGAAAATCAGTTTCCAACCTCTGCCCCAAGGCAAGTCCGGCATAT
Organism: Epiblema foenella; assembly: GCA_963556455.1. NCBI lineage: Eukaryota > Metazoa > Arthropoda > Insecta > Lepidoptera > Tortricidae > Epiblema > Epiblema foenella. The sequence goes on from OY747102.1 coordinate 18,188,256, forward strand.
GACGGGCTTGCCTTGGTCCAAGTAGACGGACTTTCCATCTAATGATTATTTTTTTCTAAAAATTGACATTAACATAACTACTAGACTAAGGCGTTTTCCGTTAATTTAAACATAGAAATGAGATAGTTGATTCCTTAATTACATACAAAGCCTTTCTCTGGTAGCACCTGCTTCAGAAAATATTTTTTCATAAAATGCTTTTGCAGGATTGTTGCACTAACTCATCGAGTTCAAAACATGAAATGACTTGGCCAGTGAATCGCTCTGCAGTTAGCCGTCACAGCGACATCTTTTTTAGTGCGTTGGAACTAGAATGAAAAACTGCTTTATCGACCGGACGATACAGGGGGATACGTATTCAAATTCAAAAGTTATGACCAGTAGACGGACTTGCCCTGCAGACGGACTTCTCCACAGTGACCTTACTAATCTTATCAGCAGCTGATTATGGGCATGGCATTATTGTTAAAGAGTTAATAAGTAACTACGCATCGGTATTACGTGCCAAACGCTTACGACTACGAAGATATCGCAGCGAAAATACGCCGCGATTTCTTTTAAGAATGGTCAGTTATAAACGCCAGTGTATACTTGCCCTTAGCAAAAAGGTAAGGTACCTTTGGTGTGATCCTTTGCGGTGGCATTGTTTCGTGCGGCGGCAAGCGGGAGCGCCCTGGCGTGACCTTCCCGCTGCGATGACGCCGTGTAATCGACACCCCTTCTCATTGTTGCGTGTGCCCCTTGTCAACGCGCTAAAGAAAAAAACACGGATAGCTGTAAAAATAACATGTTTGTTTACCTTTCTGGATTTCTTGAGCGACATTCCGGCTTCAAGGGATTGATCCACATGAATGTGTATTGCATTTTTGACTAGAGTTTAGCTATACTCCCCGTGCTTCTTACTCTATGAAAATCTACCCAGTATAAATATTCAAGAGTTGTTGATAAAAATATGTCGTAAGACTAAGTCTGCCATGTTCATACTTATAAGAAATCGTTAACTTCGCAAAATCAAATAAAACAAACCTCAGATTATTTTTACTTCACCGGAAACGCTAAATGGAAACGGTAAAATAGAAACTATGTAACATCATACTTCGAGGAAATGTTTATATTTAAATATATCTATAACAGTCGTGTCTTCATCGATTTTATTGTCAACTAAGCCAGGGCTACACCACACACCACACCTTTTAGCGCCACATAGTAATTAACGAAATTGTCGCGGGCCCTACGTGTAATTAGTGACTCTATCAGACAAAAGATACCACGTTGTCGGTTGTCAATAAGGAGGCTCGCGGGCCGCAAGTAAGGGATTCGCGAGCCGCCTGTTGCCAACCGCTGAACTAAGCTGCGGGGCTAGTATAAATGCCGCTGCGATGTGACGCGAGTTACACTCTCTCTCTCCTCTCCTCTCCTCTTTCCAATTTGCACAGTTCGAATGAGACAGGAATCGCTGAGTCGCGCGAGATATGACTTGGCAGCAAGTTGTGCTAGCCCACCTGACGGCTTATTATAGAGCCGGTTAGGAAGATGCAGTTTCCGCTTCAATTTTGGCTTTAATAAGGAACACCTAATCGTAGAGTCAACTGCCGACATGTAATGAACTATTATGCTAATATTTAACCAGTGGACGGTATTCTGCAGCAATCAACCAGTTCGATAAATATTTTGTTCTTATACGTTTTATCGAACCTAACAGTGGTGGTATTGGGCCAAAGCTCTCATTAAAGTAATTGATCGTTTAAGATTGCACTGCTATTCAATGTGTATTCATGAGTGCGATCCAATCTCGTTTATTGCGTCGCAAATATTATGCATGTGTGCTTACTTAGATATTATCGTAACATATTATTAGTATCGACATCCACCTTAAGTACTTACTTAGCAAGTCGCATTTTGCCATTTGCATAGTTAAAAATTTCCAATATAACAAGACTCGGTCGATACATAGTTTTTTTTCTTCATATCATTAGGTAAAGTTCTGTCGAATATATATGTACCTAATGAATAATTGTTTATTTTCTATCATTTGTAAGTAAAATAGTAATATAATAGACATAATATGTAAAGGTCTGCCTGGTTCATTAGTATATTGCACTAGTCTATTTCAATAGCAGTGCCACCAGGTTCAGTTGTTTATACCACGTCGGTGGCAAACAAGCTTACGGCTCGCTCGCTGGCAAGCGGTCACCGCAGCTCACTGACACTTGCAACTCCAAAGGTGTCACATGTGCGTTGCCGACTCTTCAAAAATGTATACACTCTTTCTTGAAGATCCCCATACTGGGAGCTCATTCCACAACCAGAGGGTCAGAGGGAGGAACCGTGCGCGACCATTTCGGTTCTAAGGTGTGAGCATGAATGCCCTGCCGACGGCGAGCGGTGCGATGGTAGAAAGCGGCCGTGGGCATCATGTCGAACAGTTGTGTTGTGATTAGTCATGCGCAAAATGTGTCACTAAAAAGAAATAGTACATTTTGATGCAAGTGCGGAAGGTTTGTCATTTTGCACGAGTCCCGGGTTGTCTTGGCCCGAACCGTGAGGCGAGACAAAACATAATCAGTTTACTTGCCATTGTGGGTACCTGGTACTGGTATCTGGCGTAGTTTACATACCGTTACATTCGTATAAATCGCACATATCACAAAAATATTATTAAAACAATACGTCATTAGGTCATTACAAAATTATTTCGTAATAATGAATAAAAGAGGCGGGAATTAAAAAGTCAGTTTCACTTTTAATTGATAGACTTTTTTCAACATGCCATGGTTGTCAGCATTCAGCCAAATCAATCAAATCATTAACTATTTTGGGAAAGATTTTATGACACTTGGTATTTTAATTACATTATTTAACAACATTTAAACATAAAACAATAATTATTTTAAATTCTATAATTAATTTATGTTTAATTTATTTGTACATAAGTGTATGTTTTGGCGAAAAATGTGCGTTTGTTCACCCGGCGCGGGGGTCTTGCATAATATTCTATTAATCGGAGGTCATGCATAATACTCGTTTCCGTCCATTGCTCTTAACCAACTGAGCTACCGTGGGTGTCCCTTGTGATGACGAATCTTTCAATCATTACACTCTTCTAATTACACCTTAGGGAGGCTCGTAGCGACATCTACCGCGAAGTTATTATAACTTTAGAACTTGTGGTGTTACTTTTTACCCATTTTTAGGGTTCCGTATCTCAAAAGGAAAAACGGTCCTACTCACGTCTACAGTTCCTGGAAACTAAAAATATAAACTTCTAAAGTTAACGTAAAGAAAGATACGGCCGTTAATGCCCCAAAAAACGTATATTTCGACTCTTTCAAGATAATCAAATTTTCTAGGGTACTTTCCGTTGACCTGCAAATGAAATTTGCAAAGTAATAACGTCTTATACTACAAGTACAGGGAAAAATGTGAAAACTGTACATTTGTAATTAAATCATAAAAAATATAGCCTTTATTTAAAGTACGTAATAATGAATACCTATACAAATTCGTACGGAACCCTTGGTGGGCGAGTCCGACTAGTACTTGTCCGGCTTTTTAAATACATTAAGCCTAGGATAGTTTTAATAGTAATCCTAACGAGTCTACCATATACCGCAACGCAACTACCGTTTAACTAGCAACCGTCGTTAAGATACAATTTTCGAAAAGCGCTTTCTGCAAGTGTACATATATTTAAATGTACACGGTGCTGCAGTAACCTGGGCATTGTTTTCATCTTAACATCCATTTACGTAAGTAAACACTGTCCTAAATACCAATCAGCATAAAACCTGAAACCATCTCTTATTACTCATTAGTGCCTGAGATGGTTGACCTTAAAGGGCTGCGACGGCCACTCCGTCGGAATCCGCGGAGTTGCAAATTCTCTGCATGCACCATTCCCACAAATAGCATGTATTGTTGTACGCCGTGCGTTGCGTTTACTTACGTTGCACCTCATCCGCGGCTCAGTCCCCGCGTACGCGCGCCAACCGCCGGCTCTCTCCATCTTACATACGAGATCTATTACCAAATTAAACCCCGCGTCACTCGGTGAACGGTCTAAACCTACCCTAACTATCTCGGCCACTGTCAATATTTGTGGGTGACAGTATGTTAATTGACTGATACAGTGATCGCTTCAAAACATGCTTGACTGTGGCACTTGTGTTTTGATTTCAACGGCTGCGCTCTGACGTTTGTTTATGGATAATATGTGTATGTTAGTGCTTTGATCTCAATATTACGCTGGAAATACCATAGAAGGATAAAAATGGAGGCAGTGGATACCTCTTCTCTTTCATGTAAGGTTTATCTCATATTTTTAGTGTTTGTGTATTGCGTAGTGCTCAAATAATGGACACTGTAATCGTGAGATAATTAACTACTACTATTAACACCTAAAATTCGTTTATTCGTGTGATACTCGTTATTAATGCTAAATGTATTCAAGCGTAAAATTAAATAGTTATACTACTAGGTAAATAGTTTTGAAATTATTTAGGTACTATGTGTGTGTTTAGAAAATAACTATACCTATGTTCGTGTTCGATTATTTGGCGATTTAGTCGATTACAACTTGCCTTTTGCTATGCTAATCGCAACGAATTGTATACAATTGGTTGTCAACGTACACGATTTTGTTTTATAATAACTGTTGTTTTGTGCACAATCATGACAATACTTGATGATTTAGTGTAAAATTCTAAGTCAGTCGTTTATTGACCTCGCAAACTGCAAATATAATAAAATATAAATAATCCAGCTGTTGTTGCTAATGTAATGAATTTTAAAAAGAAGCACTGCTTCCTAAGTGAAAGTATACAGTAAGTTCAAAAATACATATTGTATTAATCCTCTCACAAATTTATTCTGAAACTGAAACCGAAACCTTTATGCGCCGACATTAGAGTCATGGGAATGGGACAATAAATAATTTTATTACACATAAATACCTTAAATAATACAGATATTGATATAAAATATGTAAAATGCACCCATATTTTTATACTTGACTGTACCTACTTACATAAAAATATTAATTATTTTCTTGCATCAAATCATAGGCGTTGACGACCTATATCCGAGTCAATATTCGTTTGAGGGAATAGATACTGGTGCTGCTGCAGTCGAAGCCATCGATTGTCTATATGTTGTCTCTCGACTGTTGTTTATATTTTCGTCACTATCTAAAAGAACAATAGATATTGGAACAATAGTAGCTGACAGATGCACATTGGTATTGGTACCACATCCAGCAGTCGCACCGGTCAAATCGGTACATGTGTCGTTATTATATTTTCTAAATTATTCCATGACTTTTCATGGATGATAGATGCTTGATAGAGCCAGAATCCGAAGACGTACGTTTTTGTTGTTGTTGTTTATGTAAGTTTTCATGAACCACTGTTTATTGTATTTTCCGAATTCAATGACATAATAGTTATGGGATCGCAAATAATGTTTTATTGTTATTGTTCCATGTGGTGCCCCTTCATCAATTGCAAATTCAGCGGTGAGTACCTACCTTTGTTTATATGGGTTATATTAATCTTATTAGTTTGCTGTTAAGTAAGTCCTTTTTTGTAAATCAACCATTTTGTTTTAACATACAAATCAGATTGAATAGATTATAGGGTGCTTGGTGGATGTATAATAACTCAAATGTAGGTGTTATTATGAGAACATTTGTATAAGAAGAAAGTTTCCTTACTATGTTTTTGAATTTACCCTAAGAACTAATTTGATTCGGCTTTACATTCGACATGCGTTGCGTGCATAGGTATTGAAGCATATTTTATCACTTAAATTATTGGGTCATATGAACCGTTTGTTCATGCGGCACGTACGTACGGTGTCATTTGAATTACGAGTAGGAATTCGCGACCGCTATTCGGCCCTCGGGCGCCGAGGTTGGCCCAGCAGGCGTGTGACACCGATCGCGACGTCCCTATGGTCATCCTCGGACCGCGTTCGCGCTCCAATCGCGGCTCATACTCATACAGTGCCGATTGCACTAAACGCGTTTGCAACATACTCCCGCGTTGTATGATTCAGTTTGCATTTTTCTCAACATCGCTCTAGTTGTTCATACACGCACTAGCACCAAGTATATAAATTGTCACCATTTAGGTATTAATTAGTTCATTGCTCTAGGTTTGCGCGTGTTCCTTGGAAGCACTATATTTGCCTTCAGATTCCTTTCCATTCCAATGAACCAGTGTGTGACTATTTTTGCATCTCGTTGACGGTAAAGCTCGTTCTTGGTGCTTTTTTTCGATAGTTTCATGTGTGTGATATACCGATTCTGCTGAAGCGAATTGCTTTCATGTTCCATGCTCGGAATCCGGAATTTCCAACTCGATAAGAGTGTTTGTGCGGGAGTACCATAAAAGTTTATCACGGGTGACAAAAATGGTGGATGTTATATGTAATCGGTTGATTCACGTTCGGGCTTCAGTCGGCGCTCCTCCGGATGTGTGATTTGTCGACATAAACTGAACTATCGCGCTTGCCGTTGCCGCAAATAGCAGTAATTATTGGAACATGTTTCCTCCTTAAACACCGGAGTGACGTGTATATCCGAACAATTAAGTGAGAGTGAATATTAATTAGAACAATGGCCTCAATATCGGAATCACCTTTGAATAGGCCAAGAAACAGGCCTGTTCTGTCTCGGTACAGACCTAATACTAATAGTCCTGCAGACCAGGTAAGATGCTTTAATAAAATATGTATTAAAACACGAAATACTACTCTATTCCAACAATTGATAAGTGGTATTAATTATCGCAGTGTATGAAACGAAATAAGTATACACACTGTAAAATCATTAATTACTGTTAAATCATTATTCTATTTGACCTGGTTTTATTGCTAGTAGAAATCCTGTCCGTTCGTCAACGTACAAGGCGAGCTCGTTAGAAACTTGTGGTCATCCTTCCTTTGTGTTACTCGTCGAGTGTGTGTAAATGAATATATGTACTTACTCGAAAGTAATGTATTGTTTGTTCCTTTTGTATGACCACTGTGAAGGAACTGTAGTTAAGCCCCTAATTTGGTTACATACAATGTATGAATTTCTTTTTATATTATATTACTATTAGACTTGATTGTCCCAGTTTCTTCTGTGCAATCGGAACGTAAGTCGTTTATAGGAATGATTTTGCAATGGATTGTTTTCCTAACCCAGGATCCTTATAGCTTCACTAAACAGCAGGTACTTAAGTGAAAAGTCGTTGTTGTTGTTTTTTTTCATCCTTATATTATTTAAATAATTAAAAAAATAATATGAAATTAGGAATTGTGCCTGTTATATCTATTCAAGATAAAAATAACATATGTAATATTCAGACCTTCATACTATAATTATGTACTTATGTCGATTCCTTGCTCCATGATTGCGTAAGAGGACAAAAGTTTTTTATCGTGATTTTTTCCTGCTCATGCTGCTGACAGTTACATACATGTTATACATACATACAGTCCAGTTTATAACTCACAATACACAGTAACAGATATTTATTATTGCAATAATTTAATATCAAGAGTCACTTATTACGCCGAAGTTGTGATATTTACAGCATGACGTCTTCGTCATCGAGTTTTTATGTTAGTGTTCTGTAGAATACATGGAACCCACATCAAATGGGTGCAATTTTTTCTACGCCTCACCCCAAGATTTTTTCCTATATCGAGTACCTGTGGCATGTGGCTTTCAATTTGCAGTTATAAATTTACATGCTTCTTCTTCTGTTTCAATCTGACATCTTTTATGATTAAACAACAATTGCTAACAGGCTTGTGACTTGAATTAAAAACGCGACTTCATCACGCGTTCAGAAATTTTTATGGTGTTTCTATTGGTAAATGTTCGTAGGAGGGTATTGAATAATATCGAACGTTACCTTGAGATCTCAAGTCATCCATCACGCTCGTTGTAGGTTTTCCATTCATTTGAGGCATCATTTTACACCGCCCATGATACCAGTAGATACAATAAGTATCTGTTGCAAGTGTGATGTGTTCGTTATCGGATGTTGCAACGTTGCAATGAGTTGATTGCGAAATTAACTTGTCCTAATATTCATGTGTAAGTATTTAATTTCTGACAATTAAATGTATAGGATTAGTTTTAATTCCCCTCGTAAGTTCGGGTTAGAATAGGACCATTCCCCACTCTTCCCGTAGGTGTCCCAACTCCGAAAACGACCATGGGAGTGGTTTCTGTACGCGATAGGCTAGCAACTAATCACTACAATATCAGATTTTCTCTATATTTAAATTCGCAAGCACGAGAAATACTGAATATTTGATTTCATGTGCTTTGCCTACCCCTTTAAGAATTCCGTACCCGAAGGGTCCAAACGGAACTCTATTGCTTCCCATTGACCTAAGAACTTGAAATTTGGTGATAATTTTTACTATTATATTTTACCAACAAATACTAATAAATTGATAAATCACATTATTTATTATATTTAGGTACTTATTGTTCATATTAAAAACAACTTAATTTTGCGGTTGGTTCGGAACCCTAAATGTGCGAAGTCCGAGACGCACTTGGGCGGTTTTCCGGAATACAGGCGTGATTTCATCCTACCTACTTGTTTTAAGGCATTTTAATCTAAAGTGCACTTTGATTGGGCATTGTACGAGGCCGAAGTAGGCAAGGCAGGCTCAACGGCGGACTTCGGCGACCTATTTTAACTTCGGCCAGTGTTCGCTTTGTTATCTTTACTGTTGTGCATGTTTCCGTTTGTTTAAGAAACATTGGCTGTTGGTCTGATCGCACGTGCCTCTTTGGCTAAACTATGCCTCGAGCTCTGACTAATTGTGCGTTCAGTCTTAGTGATAAATCACGTTTTAATAGGACATAAACCGCTGCTTTAACCTGTTGATATATTATATATATAATCTATACACATTAGTTTTGAAGTGTAAGGAAAGATGGTAAAACGTTATTTCTCTTAACTCTGAGAATGACTCTTAGTCATGACTACTAGCGATTTCCGCTACTAGGCGGGAAAATTCTGCTACATACTACGGCGTATATAGCACACTATAGCGTTGCTTAAATGGGTTAACCACTGTTGAGTAGGTAATATTTTGGCATGTCTCCGGAACCGGTTACTATAAAAGGGGTATTGGATCGGATATTTGACAAAATTATCAACATTATCAACGACTTGTCCAAACGAAAGTTACTATTCGGGTAAAGTGAACAAAACTAAAATAGCGATCAGGTTACGCGTACGCTAATAAGGCTCGGTTTTATAAAGATCCGTTAGACCTTATGTTGGTTTGTTATGTCAATAATGTACACTAATTCTGTAATGTTACTGAAATTCTGATACTTGGTCTAACGGATTTTTATAAAACCCGGCCTAAGTGTTTTGAGAAAGCGATCGACCTATTTAAATGTCTTTGCACGTCTTTACAATCAAGTCTATTAAAAACACGACTGCACTGGATAAAAGTTAAGTAAAAACAAAAAAAAACTAGTTTAAAAATAAAGAACTTATGGAAATCTATTTTGTTTGCAGTCGCCGGACCTACTAAATACATACCATACCAAAATATTATGTTAGGTTGCTTAGTTATTACGTTAGTTAATTTTTATCCAATGCAGACGTGTTATTAATTGTTTTCTTACGCAATTTTAAATTTTCATTTTAAATTATCTTATGACGTAAAATCATGAATACATAAAATTATATTCACGAAATCGTCTTTTTAAATGATTCATATGTTACTCGGGATGATGTAAGGATTCCAACGATACATAGATTAGATAAATGAACCCTGAAAACATTACACTCCTTTTTTTGGGCAGTCGTATAAAAAGGGTAACACTTTAGTGTAGGTGGTTAAATATTGAAGTTTTCTCCACACTTTTAGATCCGGTAACCAAATTTTGATGAAATTTGCACGATTGTACAGTGTAGACCGCATGTTCATATATTGGTCTATAATATAAAAAAACAAAAAAGGGCATTTATTATTTGTCAATAAGGTCTATGTTACAAGATTCCCTTACTGTTTGCCTGTGTTAGTGGCTAGTTCTGTGTTTTTTTTATCCTGGACGTTAATGTTTTACCTTATTAGCTATGACGCACGACCTCGCTTGGCTTAACTATGTCACATCATCAGCTACTTCGTTGAGTAAACCAACCTATATGGAATTATCGTTGTTAATGTTTTCACGTATTATTCACTTGACAGCGTGTTATCTGTTTGCTTAAGTACCTTTAGACTGATACTGGACAGATTGTGTGCGTCTAATAGGTCAGACTAATAATTGAATTTTCAAATCATATTCACTTCCACGAAATATAAGATTCTACAACGGCACAGTAGCGCGTGCGTGTGCGATCCGTAACATTGCGACGCAACCATTGAATAGACCTAAGACTGGTGCCACTGCCGGCCGCATGTTACTTTGAGCGGCGCTTAAGTTTTTTGGAGTGGTCCATATTATATTTTTTTATTGATAGTAGACTTATTATGGAATTCAAAATTGTACCGGCTTTTTTTTATTAAGTATCGTTTTTTATTAAGATTTTTTTTTAATCTTATCTTTGACATACCACACGTTTGGAGGTATTGATAGGATCGTGCGTTGGTCTGCTGCGAAACAATAAAAATAAACATCAACTAGTTGACAGATGTCAATTGTGGTAGTTTGCTACGAAACAAAAAAATAAGCATCAACTTACATAGCTGACAGTTGTCAAATGTGGCAGTTGTCAAGTTGATGTTTATTTTTTGTTTCGCAGCAGACCAAGGCACGATCCTATTAATGCCTCCTTGGTATGTCAAAGATAAAATAAAAAAAAAAATCTTAAAAACTGTGCTACATAAAAAACCGGCAAAAGTTTTGAACTCTATAATAGTTTACTATGAATAAAAAATAAAATTTGGGCCACTTCAAAAAATGTAAGTTCCCAATTTGCAATGGTCTTAAACAAATGTGTCCATTCCAATAAGGATTGTCTCTACTCGAAGTTTGTCCACACTGGGCAATAAATGCCGTCAGTGCAACATAAATTACTTAGTGAACGTTGGCTACATGCCGCCCTGAGTCGTCATGTGGTTCGATTTAGTTGTGCTTGTTGCATCAACTGAGCAGCGACCTAGGTTTATATTACACAAATCGTCTGCGTGCATTACCATTCGAATTGCGCATTTAATTCAACTTATCCACTTGAAAACTTGCATTAGATTAAGCAACGCTCGTATATACGAACCAAAAAAATGTTCTACGTCCGGAACTGAAGAAGTTAAAGAATTGTATGAATGTAACGAATTACCCGTAAATCTATTTCTATACGTACTTGATTACACGTTTCCGATTGTGTTTACGCTTTGCCAGATTTACTAGGCGTGTACATCTTTATAATATCGTTCAACATGTTAGAAGTTCAACAAACTTTCTACTGTTAAATACAAAAAGCACACATGCTGTACTTATAGTATGACTCTCATTGCGAAGTCAAATGCGTCAGGATGTAATCAAAACGATAGCATCATAACATCGAATTGATTGTCCGATAAACGACATTTTCATGATTCAATTTAGGACTGCTCGCGTGCGCCGGTATACGTGTGAGTTTTCAACAAGTTTTAAATGTTAATATGATAAATCTGTGAATGATAATAAGCGAGCTGATTAGGAACCTGTTGTTGGATGCTCCAAGCTCTTACTTAATTAATGGTTGTACCTAGTTCCATATTTTACCATGTTTACCTTTAAAGATGGACCGAGGTACCAATATTAACGAAAACGGCCAAGTGTGTGTCGGACCACGCGCCATGAAAGGTTCAATGCCTAAGAAAGGTCGTATCTTCGTAGGAAACTCACGGCACTTATGATAATTCAAAACGGTTAGACATACCTAGTTCAAAACAATTTTCCTTGAAAGTATTTATTAATGTACACAACCTCAATTTTTTCAGAATTTTAAACTTCATGGTTTGGAAATTAGAGGGGTACAGATTTTTTACGACTTTGACAGCTAATATCTCACGAACGGTTAACATAAATGGATAAGTTTTTTAGACACCTCCATAATTTTATCTTTAAAGCCTATATGTGCATAGAAAAATTTTTTTCACCCCCCGGTTAATTGTATGGAGTGCTCCCCACCTAATTATTTTTTGATAATTTCACATCACTCTTATGAAGCGGTTCATAGAATACACCTTCCTGCCAAATATCTTATAACTATAAGGGTTCCGGTTTCGCCATTTTGGCCACGGAACCCTAAAATTGGTTTAGCGTTCTGGTAGAATCCGCCTCGGGTCATAAATCTTGTTTATTTTACTTACGTTGTTAGTTGTTACAATGTTTATCTTTTACTTTTAAATAAAGCAGCATCTGGATTTGGCATTACGTGTCTCCTTTTTACGTGTCTCTTCTTTTTATTTTAATTTCAGTTCATATTTATTACAAATATCATCCTTGTATGTGATCAGTCATTTACCGTTACAGTTTTCATAAAACCCATGCTTAATTCCTCGAACAGAGTTTATTATCACTATCTATCATTAAACTGCTAGTTGCGTGCAACTCATTTTGAACACATACATTATCGATCATGTGTGAGAAAATATCTACCGTTTAATGTAATTGAATGCTTGCTTTGTCGCCGCTGTACATAAGATTTTCATTTTCGCTTTCTTCTCGAGCTCGCTTCATAATGTATACGATCTAGTATCGCTCGCGATATATGGTCTATACCTATGTTATTTTATTAATATTTCGAATAAACTATTAATACATATAGGTATGTTATGTTTCCGATGAATTCGATATATCTACGTAAAGGTAGGTGTAAGTATCTTTGTTTAAATTTGAATACATTTTACTAGTGCCTCTCTGAACTGGTAGACCTGGTAAGTATATTTTTTTTTAATTTCCAAAAAGTGACTCGTCAAAGTTCTACCTATATAATAATCGAACGTGCTCACACAATTTCACGAGAATCGTTTGCGAAAAGCGACCTGTAGAGGTGAAGAAACGGAAATGCATACATACGGAAGCATTTTTGTCGAACCTGAAGCAGAGACAGAGACCTTCGTTTCACTCGGTTACTAAATAGGTATACTAAATAAATGGAATATCCTAGAAATAGTTTTCTTTCTGATAATAAAATAAGTCAGCCTCGAATTGCAATTGCTGTAGGTACAGTACAGGCCTTGTCATTTTGAATTTTACCTAAAACAGATAGTAAAGTTATTAGTCTCTGGACCTAATAAATGAAATAAATGAAATGAAATAAATGATACTAATATTTAGAATGTGCCCCTATTCTAGAAAAAAATATATAGAATTTCTGACTACTTTACAGTTAACCACTTAAGTAACTATTGCCATCTAGCGGACAGTTCTGTTTACGAGCACTTCGCCTGTGTGCTCGTTGCATGCTTGCTTAGCAGCATACCGATTGTAATTAAAGTATGAATGTTACGCGCATTGAGTCTCTGCGATAATAAGTGCAATGCCAACTAGATGGCGTTTGCATCAGTAAAGTAATGTAAAGTGAAAATATTATTTTTAAATTACATGCATGTAAGGTGTTATGATTACAACACTTGCAATTTAGTTCATTATTTTCAACCTTTCCTCGTATACGTCTCATATACGTAGTAAATCAAAGATCATCACGTTCAATTGAATGTTATTGAGAATATATCTAATCAATCAAACAATATCATTTATTTGCCAGAATACAGTAAAATAATCGAGGTGGTAATAATACATTCCATTGTCCAGTGTATTCTGCCTACATACAGGGATACAAATATTTAGAATTCCATTAAATTCAATAATTCCTTCATTTTCATTCAGTAATTGCAATTGTCAACATTTATACAATTATTAAATTACGAATAAATTAATAATAATTCTTATAAATAAATAATCAAAAACGAAATAAAAATAAAATACAGTGGAATCCGGAAACAGCGACAGGCAAGGGACCGGTGATATTACTTCGCACTAACAGAACGTCGCACAAAACCGACTAATTTACTTTGAAAATGTTTGGTATGAAATCTAACGTGTGGGGATTTCGAAGTCGTTAAAAGTGGTAAAATGTTATAAGCGAGGTCGTTATAAGCGAATTCTACTGTACATAAAAACAATGTCGTCAATATTACCATAACATTCTATTGTTGTCAAAAAAATCCTTAATACTATAATAACAATTGTCCATTAACTAGTTCGTCAATTTGTGTTTTTATTAAAACTATGTCCCTATTCAGATCTTATCTCTTCCGCTACGCGGTTTTATACCTTATCACACATATTACAAACATTCCGTTTATAGATGTATTTTTTGCAAGGTGATGGTTTATGTAACTTATTCATAATTCTTACTCTACTGTCTCTTTTCATGATTTTAACTCTAGGTTTAAAATATTGCAGATTGGACGGTACAAATATACACAATTCTCTTAAATATAAACATGGGAGGGGCAAAACATTCAATCTTTAAAGAGAGGAATACAACTGTCATCAACATTTGCATTGCATATAACCTTTATACATTTTTTATGAATTTTAAATATTTTCCACGTCTACTGCGTTACCCCAAAGAATCAATCCGTAAAGGAGGACCGACGATACATAATCATGATAAGCGGTTAGTGCAGCTTCGGCCGATATTGTAATATGCCGTATATGTTACTGAAAATTCAGGGTTCTAAGCTTTAGCCAGCACAAAATTACAGGGTGTTGAAAATGACCTGAATGCAAATTTATCAATTAAAAACTTATACATAAATTTATTCTGAACATATGTTTCCAATACAAAATATTTGTGTAGCACTTAGCATTTTAGAGTTCTAATAAAAATAAGAAATCTTGATAGCCGCCATTTTCAATTTTTGCAAGGATATTTTGGCCTCGCTTATCATTAGTTACAAACAGCTTAACGACTCCTTTCCATGATGACATGATGAGGCCAAACTTTGTCATGACTTTTAAGCTTTAACTCACACTTAAGGAATCATACCTAGAGTAAATTCTCTAAATATGGACTAGTCACATAATATGGACTATGACAATTATTCGCTAGATGTCGCTGTTATCGTAGTGAAGTTAGTCGCATTCGATGCCCTGGCGTCCCCCCGCTCCGCCAGTCGATTGCAGCAAAGCTATATGTCCGTTCGTGTCAGTGATCGCCATTTTGAAATTACAAGCACATTCAATGTAATTTTTGGGTGAGTTTTGTAAGATTATTACTGCTTTATTTACGGCCGCTTATTCTTGAATGTCAATATTTTAGAAACGTTGATTTGTTAGGAAATTTTCTTGATTTAATGTGTAACTGCACGTCATACCTATAATTTTTGAAAAATGTTTAACCTTCAAATGCCACTAGTTCTTATTATGGACCAAAGGTGAGGTTTCAAATATGGTCTAGTGGTCCATATTATGAGAGATGGTGACAATATGGACTACTAGTGTATCCATATACTTATTCGATATTTTATTTGTTTAAGGTCATGGCATCGACATCAAAAAGGCAAAAATGGGACAAAGATTCAATGGCTATGGCTATACTGGCTATTCGTGAAAAAAAAATGGAGTTTTTAAAAGCATCGAAAGCTTTTGGCGTGCCAAAAACGACCCTTATCCGTTTGTCTCAAAAAAGTGATAATATGTCACTAGATGAGGTGACAAATTTTAAATTGGGAAGAAAAGCAACACTTCCTGCCGAATTAGAGGCTGACTTGGCTAAATATGTGCTTGAAATGGAGGCAGCAGGGTTCGGGTTGACTCGAAAAGATATGAAGTGCTTGGCTTATCAACTAGCTGAAAAAAATAATTTAACTCATAATTTCTCCAAAGAAAACGAGTCTGCTGGTAAAACGTGGTTGCGACTGTTTCTAAGACGTCACCCAGAACTCTCTTTTCGTCAACCCACGGGTACGTCTATTGCGAGGTTAAAGGGCTTCAACAAAGAAAACGTTAGTGCGTTTTATACATTATTAGAAGACGCGATGGATAAATACAAATATACTGCCAACAATATTTACAACGTTGATGAAACTGGCATATCAGTTGTGCCATCGAAATTGCCAAAAGTATTGGCTAAGAAAGGAAAAAAGCAAGTTGCAGCCACAACATCAGCTGAAAGAGGTTCTACAGTTACTTGCGTAATGTGTATGAGCGCTAGCGGTTCATTTGTTCCCCCAATGATGATTTTTCCACGCAAACGGGATAATCCTCTTTTAATGAAAGGGGCTCCACCTGGATCAATTCACGCTTGTCACCCATCAGGCTGGACTCAGACTGAACTTTTTACGAAATGGTTTAAGCATTTCATACAGTGCGTTAAGCCATCCGAAGCTTCTCCTGTACTTTTGATATTAGATGGTCATGCTTCTCATACCCGTAACATTGAAATGATTGATTTAGCGCGCAAAAACCACGTGCAACTGTTATCATTACCTCCACATTCAAGTCACAAGATTCAGCCACTTGACCGTACATTCATGGGACCCCTAAAAAAATACTTCACAGAAGAAATTCGGCAGTGGATGCGAAATAAAGCTCAAGCAGCAACGCACTATGACATTGCAGAACTCTTTGGTCGTGCGTATATAAGAGCCCAGCGTGCTGAGTTTGCTATTAATGGTTTTCGCGTCACAGGGATCTGCCCATTAGACAGGAATGTTTTTCAGGATCATGATTATATTGATGATTCATTAGCAACAGATATAATACTTCCTACAAATTCTCATATTCAGCAAGCACAAGTAATCAGCGCAAGTCAATCTCAAACACAAACAGTAGTTAACGAAATTCAATTGACAGGTGATGGGTTTCATGCTACAGTTGAAAGCACTATCCATGAAGCGGCTCCATCAAATCCAGTTGAGCCAACAATAATTATCGAATCTCCACTGATTGCTACGATTGCATCTCAACAGCAAAGTACAATATTGGCGAAACCGACTGAACAATCTCAACCGTTGTCTAAAAGTGAAACTCAATCTCAAATTCAAGCATCGTTACCATCTACGAATGAATCACAACCCACCATTTTAAATGAAAGTCACGTTATTGAGAGTGCGGCGATGGAATCAATTGATGAACCCCAACTGACTGGCAACAAAAACCAGATTCTACACCATGATCAAGCTTCAGTGGGAATTATACCGATAAATCAAGTCCAAACGTTGGCTCAATTGGCCTTAGCAGTCATTTTACTTGAACAAAAGTCATTTTCCACTGCAAAAGATATTAGCAATAATGACAAAGTTTTTCAAGACACCGATCCATCCAAAGAGGCATCTAATGCCATAAACTTACACGCTGGTCCTTCCACATCTACACCTTATTTATCACCAAGACAGTTGTGTCCTGTGCCACGTTTAAGCAAAAAATCTAGTAATAAAGGAAGAAAGGGCACAAAACCGACGTTGTTGACATCATTACCATATAAATTGGATTTGGAAACATCAATAAAGAAAAAGGAAGAAGCTGAATTACTAAAAAAGAAATTAAATTTGACAAAAGAGTTGAAAGTGCCAAAAAACAAAGTAGAGCCAAAGAAAAAGACTGAATCTAAGAAGAAATTAAAAAGCAGCACGCAAGAAGAACCTAAAAGTGAAGCCCAAAAACAGAAAAAAAGCCCTAGAAACATTAAAAATAAACCATCTACTTCCAAGAAAACAAATAATACAGATAGTGCTCTAAAAGAAATACCACAGCCACTCCAGAATGATAAGGGCAAGTCAAAGAAAGCAGAAGAGACTAAACAGAAGACTGCACCAAAGGGCAAGTCAAAAAAAGGAGAAGAACAGAAGACTGCGCTTAAACGAAAATCAAAGACCAACCAAAAAACTGCGAGACAGACAGCTCAAAAGAAGAGAAAAACTACAAATGTCCTGCTTTCCAGTTCTGAAGAAGATAATTATTCAGTAAACGATGATACAGACGAAAGTCCTGATCGAAGTGTGACTGGTAATGCTAAATGTTTGTATTGCGATGGTTTATTTTCGGAGGATATTCGTGGGGAGCAATGGATACAGTGTTCTTCTTGTCTGCGATGGGCCCATGAGGAATGCGCTGGTGTAGATGGCATTTCGTTTATGTGTGAATATTGCAATAACTAATAGTATATAAGAGCGGGGCTTTTTGTTTGTAATTTTAGCCTAATTACATGAACAAGTTCCTTATAATTACAAAACAAATTGTGGCTGTATCGTACTAAAAATATCATGGTCCATATTTCGCACCCCAGTTAGTATTAAATTCATAGCGGTCCATATTAAGGTATCTCTTTTGTAAGATTTAAGTTTGACATATTTTATAAAAACGAAAATATTGTTTAAAGATTTGTTTCTTTATTGCATTTTTATTATAGGGTGTAAGTACTAGATAGTTTTTTGACTGATTCACAATAATTCCACTAGTCTAACTTTAAAATTCTGTGTTTCGCACCATGATAAATAAGTTGGTATTCATGGTATTTCATTTTGTTAGAAATATTAAAAAATATGATGGTATATAAAGGCGGGGTTTAAAAAAACATATTAATTTGTCATTTAAGACTGTTTCCATAAACAAGTTCTTTATAATTTTTTGCAAAATTGTGGTTATATCACACTAAAAATATCTTGGTCCATATTTTGTACCTCCAGTCCGAATTAAATACCCAGTGGTCCATATTAAGTTCTTTTTTTGTAACACTTAAATTTGACACATTTTATAAAAACAAAAATATTGTTAGAGGTTTTGCTTTCTGGATGCAATTTTAGCATAAGATGTAATCACTAGATAGTTTCTCGACTGATTAACATTAATTACACTTGTTTAACTTCAAAGTTCTGCGTTTTATTTCATTCAATCCTTATGGTAGTCCATATTTAGGGAATTTACTCTACTATATTAGCATTCAACAAACGGAATGCTTGAGGCGCAGGTGCACCATAGCAGGGGCCTTAATACTGAACATAGAAGTTACTATGTACCTACGCAAAAGCTTCAGTGGTATACTGACGATTTGAATGCAGGAGGGTGTAAGTAAGGGTTGAGGGCTTTGGGTCTGTGGGGTGCAACTGCGCCTGCGCGAGCCGGTCGATCGCCTCCGAACCAGCCAGTCTGCACACGCGGCCAGCACGTGCTTCCCGCATTAAGGAATAGGCAAGTTAAAACACCTCCCCATTCATGATTCAGCTGGCTGACTTCGATCATTTACGTTGTACTAGTTGTGGCGTGGCTTCTAACGCGAGACTATAATTGAGACGAGCGGCGATGGCCTGCTTTTTGACGAATGTTGACAAGTTTAAGCTACGTATCTGATTCCTAGACGCCATGCCACTTACAAGCACTCATGGATCATCTGCATGTTTTGGGTTTTTACGTAAATTATAACAGCATAAATCAATCTCATTTTCATTGAGTTTTTTAAAGCTCCTATGTACATTAACAACTATTTACATAAATTCGATGTCTCATATATATATTAATGGAGCTTTATAAAATTCAGCGTTAGGCGTCGTGTAGATTATTAGCAAGATTATGTCATTTGTTTTATTATATTTAGAAACCTTGTCGAATTTTTAAAATAGAAGGACATATGGATATGTTTTTCTGCTAATTAAAATAGATTGGATGTTTTAAGTAAGTAATAGTCGTTATGATCATTAGTTGAATGAAAAGGTATGTTAATGACTTAAGAGTTCACTTCAGAAAATACTAATTAGGGTAGAGTACTATGGAGTAGAAAAATAGAAAAATATACATATAAGTACCTAGGAAGAAATAACTCGTAAAGATTGTAATGTTAGACGTTAGAAATGTAATCTTATCTTGACTATTCTGTATTCAAGACATCTGCAGCGATTGCATATCGAAGGTATCAAGGTTTGAATTTTGTTTGGTGATATTATGATATGGTTTTTTTGTTAGTTTATAAATAAACACAAATAGAAACTGAATGATGTTTACCAACATACTTATAGTGACGCACACCCTACGTTGTTACGTGATGAATTGATGATCTAGGATAGGAACTAAAGCTAAACAAAATTTCAGTTGCTTAAACACATCAATGAACGCGTACAAATGGTACTCGTAATGTCAAAGTCATGAAGATTAAATGCCATTTTTTAGCATCTTGTGTTGGTATAGAATAATACGTCTAAATACCGTTGTATTAAACTCCTGCCAGTGAGCACTATTGTCCGACCTTAAAAATACTTCCGCTGGTCCCCTAGTCGACGAGCGTCTTGGGCCAGTTCGATGAACTAGACACATCCGTTCTCCATTGAATATTAACTTACACCTAATATCGTACCCTTGTTATATATAGTCACTTGGGCCTATGGGCTTCTAAGACACATACGTTATTGTTTACCCCGGTGAGTGGAATATGAAAATCATATTACCTACGCAAGAACTTCTGTGTACCTATAAAAATAAATATAAAATAAATAAATATTAGAGGACAATCTTACACAAATCGAACTAGCCCCACAGTAAGCTCAAGAAGGCTTGTGTTATGGGTACTAGACGACGATATATTTAATATATATAAATACTTAAATACATAGAAAACATCCAAGACTCAGAAACAAATATTCATGCTCATCACACAAATATTTGCCCTGACCGGGATTCGAACCCAGGACCGTCAGCTTCACAGGCAGGTGCACTACCCACTAGGCTAAACCGGTCGCCAAAACCTATGTACTTTCACAGACAATTTCACAGGTTATGATGGTCATTAACATGCCGCAATATGTTTGGCATAGTTTTAAATGAATTAGTGGTTTGAAAAATAATAAACGGGTCACTGACGTCTTTATTTACCTTTTTATTATATTGCAATATGTCTGAAACTCACGGGAGTTTTATAGTTTTTTCTAGTCCTATACTTTTTTCGCGACTTACGCAATCATGAACTGTTACATAAATAGATACTTTATTTATTCTGTAAAAAGTCTATCTAGTCTATTTCCCAAAAACACACTCCTTACCCTACTTTAATGAAATTGTAAAACAGAGTTGGGTGCCACAGACTACTACAATACTATGTTTAGTAGTCATTCTTCGGTGCGTTCAAGTGAAACTTTTATGATTAAAATCAGTGCTGCCAAATTAACGCAACTTTGCTGTCATTTTTATGAATTAATTAATGCATAATATAATATTTACTAATATGAATATGAACATACATTTATCATCTTTTTTGTGTTGTTTAACAAGTTTTATCTATTTTCGAATATATTTATGAAAATGAAACAGTTAAGATTCCATCTGGATTTGAATTCAGTTTAGGTCGGATGCCAAGTCTAGCAAATTAAAAAAGAAACAAAGCATAAACAAAGTATCATATTTTTGATTTCCCACCAAATTCTTAATTGAAAACGAAAACATTCAAGCTGATAAATGATTATATTACTTAAATAAAACTATTTTTGTGTTCATGAACAAAATGTGTGTATAGGTACGTTGGTTTTTTTAGAAATGAAGAAGTTATATAGCATTAGTGAAGAAATTGCGTAGGTAAGTTGCACAATTACTAAGGGGAAATATGGCGCATGAAAAGTCTGAAAAATACTTACTTTTTATTTGAAATGAGTTGTAGAAAAAGTATTGTATGCAACGGTGTATAACTGGTATAAAAAGGCTCGTGGTGTCTACTTGTGATGTTCGCCAAGGCTCACATCGCAACCCACACCACGCGCCTTTTTATACCCTTCTTATACACCAGTTGTATAATATACTAAGAATTTAATGATTTATCTAAAAAACCATTTAGGTACGTAAATATAATACACTTTTTAGGATTTTAGTCTTATGAATCCAATGATTACTCATATCAGGTCTGTTCTGTTTTAAAAACTGCAGGGAATGTAACACACGCATAAAAGGTTCTAAATGGTTATGTTATCAAAAATGTGTATTTAAGGGTTCTTATCAATTAAAAACCCTCATCCAGCAAGACTCTTTTCTGTGTGAATTGGCACGTGTCTTGATTCTCTTTAGTAATATATAGTACCGGACGGTCTATTGCGGCCTAATAACATATGATTTACTTACACGGTTTTTTACATTAAGAAATAATGTTTCGAGCATCACTCCAAATCGACAAATTTAAAGCTAGTAACATTTTTTTTCCTCTGGATTAAAAATATAAAATGGCTCCGTTACTATTTAAAACTTTTATAAAAGCACATCCAATCAATCAGCAATCCAATTATTAAATAACTTGATTCGAATTTTCAGTACTATCTCATCAATATCTTAGTTCAAAACATTTTAAAATTTGCAAGGCCTCTTAAGGACATTCATTTTCAAATAAGTCTCACCTAAGACGATATCCTTGATCATTTAAGCACGCCAGATTCCACATCTCCGTATTGCTGTAGCAAAAAAAAAGACTTACTGTAAGCCCGCTAATCCTTATATGGATTGCGATTATTTGGCTACTGAATGCGCCAGGAATTTGTGGGTTGACCTTGACAGGGCGACATTGCATTTTCAACCCTCGGCAGCGGTTTCGTGTAGCAAGAATCCTGGGCGGAGGTTGTAAGGGTCGCGAGTGCCGGCCGGCGACGGCGTCAGAGCGGGGCGCCGAGCCTCCGCCCGCGCGCCTCTGCACCGCTTGAGCTGTCAAACCGCCTCCGACGGGCACTCGGCTCGTACGCTCCTACTTCAATCGCTCCAAATCTCTATAGTATCGTAGTGCTCTCACAGTGACTCAGTGCGTGTTTTTGATTTGTAACACTCGCATGACGGAATACATGTTAAGGAGATGAACGGCACCACAACGACGGTGAATGGTGGCGCTGTCAATGGTACTAATGGAACTATAAATGGGATTGGAGCCGCACCGCGTACTGCCACTCTTGGCACCCCAAGTAGCTACGCGTACACGTCGAGTGGATCGCTTTTAGGCAGAGGCGGTTCAGCGAGACCTGTGCCGCCTCCGACTCTTCCTAAATACAGTGGGTCCTTCAGTGCCGGCAGCACTACAGGTCTCCGGGAGAGGGACAGGGAAGGTACAGGTGGATCCCACCGTTTGGCTAGCCTGGAACGACTGGCCCTGAGACAACGTATAATCGAACAAAATGCGAACAATCAGGTGGTGGCCGGCTTATCTCTCAACAATAATGCACCGAACGGGCCCACCTCTGCCACCGTCACCCTTACCGATACAGCCACGGTGAGTCCCCTTGCCGTATTAAATTTTGTGCACCCTTACTGTTCTCCCCAATAATAGCTCACCCCGAAAAAGGGAGACATCGTTATTTTAACGCCGGCAACCCTCTTGTACAAACGAAACATAATATTCTAAGTATCAATAAGGCTACACCTTTGGTCATGTTCATGTTACAAAAAACACTTCTACTCTGATTCACTTGGATGCGAACTTTTCAGTTTCTTACCTCATATATTATATCACAGGTTTTGAAAAGGAAAATACCTACTCATCATTTTTACTCATAGGTATTCGGTGACAAGATGGCATAATTAAACAACTAAAGGATGTTTTGTTTACTCACTCAGAAGACTATAATGGTTTGTGTTTACATTCAATCGATACGCTTCACCCGTGTCAGGTGTTGTATTGCATAACTCATGATGTTGTAAGTAGTTAGTCCTTATTACATTTACATAGTAGCATTTCAGACGACTTTTGTGGTCAGCTGCATAATGATACATTTGTACTTTACCTTTATCAAAATGATTATTATTCTGCTTTAGAAACTCTATTTATAACTGTTCTGTATAGTCAGCAGTATATTCAGTAGCTACTACTCGTACCTTCGTAGATGCAGTGCTTAAATAGATTTGCAATTCTGCACAAGTCTATTACAATTCTCTATTCAAATTCTGCTATTAACTCTCATACAATCACTACATAGTATAAAACAAAGTCGCTTTCTCTGTCCCTATATCCCTATGTATGCTTAAATCCTTAAAACTACGCAACGGATTTTGATGCGGTTTTTTTCTAATAGATAGAGTGATTGAAGAGGAAAGTTTATATGTATAATAACATCCATTAAATAGTGCACCCGTGCGAAGCCGGGGCGGGTCGCTAGTAAAGTATATAACAATCTTTTAGTAATATTATAGTAGCCGTCAGTATCCAAACAAAGTTGGTAAATCTTTTTAAGATACTTTTTAACTCGAGCTTGTCGTGACTGCGATGCATAAGGCTCACAAAAGCATTTCAATTTACTTTTTCTTTTTGCTGACTGTTTTATATTCCCGGTAAGGACACGGCTGGCATCCCACCATATTCCCACGCAGTTTCTTCATGTGATAGGACTGGTCGGGGTAGGAGAGAACGGGTGACTGACCCCAACTCCACAGGGTTAAAAATAACTTCTTGCAGCGGCAGCCATGCCGTTCGCATATGTCGAATTCACTAAACAGTCATTACTGTTTCACGGTCGCCCCCTGACCTGAAAATCGGGAACAATGCAGTTATTGATGCCGTCAACTGGTGTTGTGACTTATATTATCTTAACAAGCATAAAAAGACGCCTTCAAAGTATCCTTTATGAATAACAGAAACATTATTGTCACGGATATAGATAATGCTGATAATACCTTCAGTGCTGTCTGTAGCAAAGATGTTAATTATGCTCCAAATATTGACTATGATCGATGAACTTTGCTAAAGCTCGACCAGGAACTATGCTTAGTTCATAGTTAACAAATCAAATGAATCGAAACTCTCATTAGTATTGTCTATCTTAATATAATATTCCTTCAACTTTCCTTATCAGCAGTGTTATCTCATTGGGATGTGTCGAAGAACTTGCACCGATAAGAAACTACTCATTAGGAGAATAAGGCATGACTACTGTACAATTTGTGCAGCGGCGCGGGCGGCGCGGCGTTCCATTCCAATACAATGACTTCTTCAGAAAACGGATTTGGTTTAAGTTTTAAAATTCACCAACCGGCGATAACGTTGGGGCACGTTCTCTTCTTGCATTGTTTCGTTCAATGCCACAAAAAGCTAACCACATTCGAGATCATTCAATTATAGACTTTCTTTTAAAACCGTTAAGAGTCAGTTTAAAGTAATCGTTGGAGGGTATTTATTACTTTATAGATCCTATAACTTATATGTCTGGTGCGCATGAGTGTGACGGGTCTGGGATCCTTTTGCCTGTATACGTAGCTATAGCCATAATTAACTCGTACCTGAATGAAGAAGGTCGATCCACACGTGCGTGTTTGTAGCTTTCAAATAGGTAGGTACGTTGTATTTAGCAGCTTCCTCTTTAACGTTTGAATAGTTAATTGTAGTGCCAGTTGTTTCACCTATTTATGCTGATATTGTAAATGTACCAATTAACTGGTTTTAGTAGCATTTACTCGCTATTTATATTGCCTTATTATATTAGATTTGAGGTCGAATATTTTCTTAACCATAAATACTGTATTAGTTTTGATACAATAAAAACTTGACTCTTTTTCTTAGCTGAATTCTGGTATAGGTAACACTTTTTGTAAGGATAAAAAAAGAACATGTTAAGCAAGTCACTTGATTATAGTCCTTATTACTCTGGCCTAAGGTTCAATGGATTGTCTTACAAGTGTCGTTTGCAAGTTAAAATGGACAGGTGGTTTATTTATCGTTTTCGCCCCGTGTGGGGCGGGCCGGCGCAGGGCACGCTTGCCCGCAGCCGGCAGCCGGTATCGCCAGTAACTTAACCTCCAAACTGACAGACGTGAATGTGCCTCATATTACTACAGTTTGTTTTAAAACCGTGCCTACGCTTCTTACCAGTGCATCGTTAATCCTAGTTGCGTTTCTCTAGTTTAATACGTAACAACAAGTTAGAGCATTATTCCATTTTGGGATGCGTCCAAAGAATTAACAGTTGCGAAGTGAATGTTTTGCCATGCTCAACAAGTTGTAGTGACGCGTGAGAAACGTCTCAAGTTTGAGTGATTACCTACTTTCGGAAATACATTGTGTCATTTTGGTTTTCGCTTAGTTGAATGTGAGGGGAATGGCAAATCGAGGTTTGAGTAATGGCTCCGGCCAACAGACAAAGCTTAGTAGGTGCGTCAGTAGTGTTGGTGATTGTGGTGCTGATAAGGCAAAAGTGGGATGGACGAGCCCTCGAGATATATGGAGGAACTTGTCTCTGCGCAGGAAAGCTGAGGTAGATATTCCATATCAGGTAGGAGTGTGGGTAATTGGGGCTAACTTTAACAAAATGTTGACAATGCTGCGAGCAAAACTTACAAAAAATTTGTTATCATTTAACGTTTCCGAGAAGCGTTCTGGACATTTTTTATCATTCGACATGGAGCCCTAACAGCCGCTGTTTTACGAGTCTCCGTCTCATTTCGAATAAATATCGACAGGCATAAATTTACGTCTTGAAACATGAGTTGATGTTCAAAGGCGACTGGGCGTTTGAGAAGCCTTACAGACTTGCCAATATTCACAATGTTTATCTGCACCGGTCCAGTGCGTCTGACCTCTCATTGCACGTATCTGTTATGGATCTCTGGTTCACGACAAAGTAGAGCAGAGTTGTGAATTGATTCGAAATCGGTTATAAATAGCATAGCCAGCTTAATATTATAAACGGTGTTCACCACAAACAGCGACGACAGCGGCCTGACTGTTATTGATTTACACTGTTTGCTGTCAAAGCGGCGATGTATCAACTGATCAGTTAAACTTAACCTGGCTTCGAGTTGTGGATCATATTTATCACTAACTACTATACCTATTCGTCTTTCGCAATTAATTAAGGCTGTGCATTGTGCCGTACCGTGCAAATATTCATTGAAACACTGGTTTTTTACCATCAGGTGGGCTGTCAGCTTGTTTGCCACCGACGTGGTATAAAAAAAAACTGTTCTGCCCAGACGAGTTTTCTCTATAGAAAAAAAAAACAAAGTTGAGTCTTTATTTGCCTTTTTTTTACTCAGCCTACTAAAACAACGCATTATTATATTAAACGACACAATTAACTTAAAATGATGATATTCTACCTCATCTAAACTCTGTCAAGAGGAAATTTAATAAAACAGCACAGTCAAATATGTATCGAGATTTGCCTAAAAAATACATACCCGAAGAGGAAAAGACATAAGTGGGTCTCTTTCACGGGGGGCGTGGCTGACCGAATCGAGGCATCCCCTTAACCGAGAGTTTGGACAAGGTGAAGTCTAATCAACTTGAATCTGGTTAAAATATGTTGACAGTTAGATAGTTGTGGTGATGTCATTCAAGTTCATATTCGACCCGCTTTCCATCAATTTCGTGTGTGACGTATCAAACACATGGTTTTCTTAATGTTAGCTATATGGGTCGTTGACTCTTCTGCTATTTAGTGTTCATTTGTCGCCTTAGATCGTATTATCGGCACAATGTCTCACGCGCATGCCTATAGATATGACTCGATAAGCATAGCTTATTGTTTATACTTGCACAACTACGAAGAATCGTGTGAATCGGGGCGGTATAGCTCGCTTTCTACCACTTATGTAAATCTATAATAATTAATCTGGTTTCTTAATCATTTATCGTGTCTTTTACACGATTGTGCATTAAGCCCAGATATGCAATCACAGTAGTCCTTTGGTCGGTGTCCGCTTCATTAGATTGGATCAGTAACATCGTGCCACGCTAGAATGCTCCGTTGGATCATTGTGCATAGTAGTTTCCAAGCCTAATTGCATTACGTGTTAGGTTTAGTCTAATTCGAACAATTATCTGCATGACACTAATAAAATGGTGGAAATTACGTTCAATTTCCTCATTTCGCCAAATATATGTAATTACGTTTCGTTAGCTACGTAATACTATTTGCTAAAAAAGTAAATTCATCAATTCAAATTCATCTTCTTTCGTCATATTTTATTGCTACTATAATTTATGTACCTACGTTCACAACGAAAGGATTCTGACTTTGACTGACTTCATATTTAACTTTTGCACGTATTCTCTGCTTTTCAGTAAATTAAAAATTTTGCACAATACATTCTCTGCTTCTAAATAAGTTACAACTTTTGAACATACAACTACCTTCTCAAGAGCTATTAAAAACCAGAGGAACAAAATAGTTCTAGCTACATTTACTATGTCAACGCTTTCCATGTCATGTCATGATATTTTAAAAATAGTTTCCAAATTATATATACTCCTTAGTCTTGTGTTCATTAACGGAGATGCACGAGCATAGAGTTATTTCAGGTTCTTGTAATAAATTTAATAATAAGAACATCATTATAGATTTAAGTATACAGTATGAGTAGGTGTCAATCACGCATGGTTCATACGCTAAAGGAGCTAGCCTCATGAATATATCCGAATGTTGCAATGTCGCGTTCACTTAATTGGTGTGAATTGTCCTTTAACGCATTTAATTGTAATTTAACCTCAGTTTTATAAGGGTTCAGGGTTAGTGCAAGAGTTAATGAGACCAAAATTACACAACTTCGTAATAGCCGCTATGACCCGGGTTCATCCGTGGCTGACAGTAATAGTAACAGTAGTAACGTTGCCGAGCTTGCATCGACTTTGCTGTGGTATACTTAAATGTTGGCGGTTGAGACGAGTTACTAGAACAACCTGTTTATGTAACTTGGAATCAGGATATTACAAAAGGTATTTCGCTTGTTTGTTTTTCAGATTGTCATATATTCGAGTATGTTTTCGTTTTTGCACTGTTCCATTTACTCCAGTTCTTCCGTATTTTGAGGTAAATTAAAAAGTTCAATTGCGCGCCGTGATAATGCGGCCAGGCCCTTATCAATATAAATATTCCTGGGATATGGACATGCTTATTTCTTTTTCAGTTTGATTTAGTTCTCAAATGAAAATCATTAGTCAAATATCCTACTCTTTAAATTTTTTTTATTGTAAATACCCCGCTTTGAATACACCTCCACATTGAATTTTAGCTTTTCGTTATTGATCATTTAAAAGTGATCAATAAAGCGTAATAAATGATGTCGTCTACTCAAAAGAGTATGTTAAATCTATTATGTGCAACGTTGTGAAATTAATCGTTATAAAAGTTATATCGGGCCGGCGTTCGTTGACCGAGTCGTAAATATTGCACTAATGACCGTGAATGCACCCCGTTCCATTCCCGACTACGACTACGGTTTGCTTGATAAATCTCAACTAATTTCCCGCGTTTGCATGTGCCTATTAAGATTCAATTATTGCGATTTGGGTTAATTATACAGTTGAATAAATGAACTGACGATACATGTTACGCCTTACAGCATTAAATTGCTATTTGCAATCTTATTGCATGCATTGTATGTATTGATGACTTAAGGCATAATTTTATACTATAGGTACGCCTATATCATCAGATATATTGTGTGGATTTTGGTTTATACAACTCAAACCATTAAGATCGTACTCGTAGAGTTCAGTTTCCTCCAATTATACTGTTGTAGTCCGCATCCTTTATTTACTCGCTGGGTTCCACCTGCGTTACTAAACTATTTCAACAGGGTAATGCCACTATATTTACTTTGAACTTTAACCTGACCAAAATTTTACAGTGAACAGTGTTTTCAGTTTTGGTAATGACTGGGTAGATAGATAGCCTGGGGGCTGCTGCAGCTTTATTTTAAACGAGACCGTCGCATTTTATCGCCCGTTCTATTTTACTAACCATTTCAATACATATACTCGTACAGATGTGATAGCAAAAATATGTATCGATTTCTATAAGACCGCGTAATTTAGCTAAGAAGTGTGACGGTGGTCGTTGAGTCACGGATGTTCCACTTAGTCTGTCTGATCTAGTTAGACATAGGTACATGTCGAGTCGAGAGAGCAATGTGAACCAAATGCTTTTATTATAATCACATTTGAGACTTATTCTTTGCGTACACTATTCGATAGCGAAAAAATAAATTGGAACGTTCTTTTTAGATAAATAATATCTTATTTAATAGCGACAGTGACATTCCATTTTATGTCAACAGACAAGCAATGCATTCGCAAATTAGAGATTGTTGAATATATGTAATCTGTGTACTACTTTGCTTACTTATTTCACCTATGGGTGGAAAAATCATCAAATGGAATAGATATACGGGGCATAATCTTAATAAATGATAATAATTGGAAGAGAAACTGGGCAGTTTCAGTTGAATTACTTTGTAGGTACATGAAATTTACAAATAATAATGAATCTATAATCCATTTCATGTACAAAGTACTTCAATTGAATTGATGCAGAATGATTAGGTAATTATGTTACTTCTTTACACGTACTAGCTATAACCTAACAGTTAATATTGTACAAATACTCTACGTAGGGAGAAGTTGTAATTACCATTTTATATGTTTGCCCACGCGTGAAGATCTTGACACCCACATGCTCGTGTACTCGTTTTAGAATCTGTATGTTGCCTTACACCACTGTAAGAGTCATTTCTATTAAAACCGGTACTAATAGATCGGGATCTTAAGCGACATAATACGTTTTTGACCGACTTCAAAAAAAGGAGGAGTTTTTGAAACGATTTGGATTTTTTTTCTTTGTTTGAAAGCATATGCTTCAAGGTTGGTCCCATTGTTACCAGAATCTAGTTCTGATGATGAGATCCATGAGGAATTGAGGGAACTCCTCAAAAATTAAAGGGAAACATATAGCGATTTTAGTATTTTCGGTAATAAATCGAACATTTGCATTCAGAAAGTAGCATTTGGTGAATGGGAACTGATGAAGAAGACCACGGGTGGTCTTCCAAAACTCATAGTGTTTCATGGGTGGCATTAAGATATTTCGATGAAGACACTGAAGCGACTACGACGAAGTGAATTTAAATGGTCTTGATGTAATGTTTACCATCAACCTGATCTGGTAATTGAAGCCGGAAGTTAGGCAACGGAACTCCGTAATAAAACAGTGTAGCCTAGCTGTGTTTGAGCATATTGAAATAGTTATGACATGCTCTCTGTTAATGATTCACTAAAAAGTGTGATATAAATAAAAAATATAAAAAAAAATCAACAAAAATTACACTAAAAAGTAAAAAATAACTGCTTTACTTCTAATATGAGATATGAGATTTTACGCATCTTATTGAACAATGTAACGTACCTATATTATTTTTTGTAGTCGGTGCCATTTGGTCAACGTTAGACAATTTCTTTGGATGGCACTGACTCCAAAAATTAAAATAGGTAGGTACGTCTACATTGTTCAATAAGAAGCGTAAGTCTCATATTAGCAGTAAGACAATTATTTTTTACTGTTAGTGTTTTTTCTTGGGTCCGGTTTTATTTTTTTATAAAAAAGTTTTGAGTGATACCGTTGCAGACGAGTACGTCATAGGTAATTGAGAAACTAGTTTTACGTCTAGCTAACATTTAATGTAGGTATATACATTAAAGTACGGCCAGTCATCGGCTACAGGCTAAAACTTTGCTAAGATTACAGCGGTGAATGGGGAAGCTAATGGGAATTTTAAGGGAGGCTGGGCACAGCAGAACGTCATCTCGCTTATATTCAGTCAAACTGGGGTAGTATACTTGAAATCATTTGAGTTGACGGAGTCGCATGTATTTTAAGTAATTTGTTCAAAAAGCTATTTTATCGCACAAACATTAAGGTTCATGATCCAATAACAAGATTATGGAAATTCGGTCAAGAAAAAGAATTTCAACTGTACCTGCCTCCATCATACAGAAGAACGCTGCCTAACACCACTACTTGCTCTTTAGGCACATATTAGGTATTGTGTTCCTTGTACTGGGTAAGGTCGCTTAAGCTCCCGATCATGCGCTGTGTTCATAGTGAAGGACTCCTCAAGTTAATAAAGGCCGTACGCTTCTTTGCCACCGTTGTTGTATACAAATATCGACGTCCGGGGACGCCTCGCCTATGCTAAGTCAGAAGTTTCCCATTGGGTAAGAAACGAATTCTTATCACAGTGTTGATATGATTGCAAAGAACAATATGTGAGAATTATGAGAAAAAGTGCCGGTTGCGATGGTATAGAGTGAAAGTAAAGTTAAATGAACCAACGACCCAAATTATGGCTACCGTCTTGGATATGCAGTGAAATCGATGCAACGAAACCAGTTTTATGCACTTTTTGCATAGGTTAACGAGTTATTGTTATGTGAGCCTAGTACGGAAATTCGTTTTTGAGCAGTCTGCCATTACTTTTTATTTACTACTTCTATATTTACCATTTGACTATATATCTAGACAAGGCAGCGTGTCAAGCCAAGTTCAAAATTTGGGGCCACTTTAGACCCTTACGTAACTCAAAATCGATTAAACGTGAACATCTGAAATTTGGTATATTTATTAAGATCCTTAAAGCTAACTAGATCCTCAAATTTTATGAACATAGCTCAACCGGTTATTAAGGTACAAATATCTAAAAATAGGATTTCTTCCACTGACCTATAGATGGAGGAATGACCTAATATCAAAAACCTAATCCACTTCCAGAATACCTAGCAAGTTGAAATTTGGCATCCAGCTGAGTAATTGTGTGGCTACGAACCTAAGAAACGGAAACAGTGTTTTTTTACGATTTGTAATATTATCCAAAAACAGGTTTCACTTACACACCAAGCGCCTATGGAATTTGCAATAGCAAAAATGGATTTTAGTTTTGAAAACAAATAGAGATTTGATCCGCATAGTATAGTATATAACCGTCAGAGCTAAATTTCGATACAAAAAGTATTGATATTCCATCAAAAGACGAAAAAAAAGTGCAATGATAGGCAAGTTCAATATTCAGAATATGCGTCGTTGTTGTTGACTTCGCCGATAAAAGAATTGAGATCTTTATGGGTGCCAAGTTCTGTCTAGAAAACCTGAAATTTATTTAACTTGGGATGTATTTGAAGGTCAGGATTTGACTTGATTGGTTTTCATGTATAGGTTGTAATATGTCTGTTATTTTTCTAAAATTTGTTCTTGGTAAAAACTAGCCAAGTCAAATCCTGACCGTGAAATACATGTATGCTTTTGATGGGATACCCAGTTGCAACGGTGTTCTAATGTAGTGCAAATTTCGATAGGGCTTAATTAGTCTAGCGGGTTTTAAAGCAAATAGTTTATTATAACAGTATAACGAAATACTTTATTAAAACCTAGCGGTTAAATAAACGATAACGACCATCATGATTAGCCAGTATATTATAAACCTCTTAAGTACTTTCTCGTAATACGCTACCAAATTAACGAACATAATGCTTTAAACGTAACCGCTTACGAGATATAGCTTAAGCGGATTACGAAAACTAGACTTCACTTATTTAAGGGGCTCCTAGCTAGTGATGTGCCGTGGGAATATTCCCGGGAATATTCCTTTATCCCCAGGAATATTCCCAGAACAGGAGAATATTGCAATACAGATTGGGCAAATTATTTTTTTATTAAAGTTAGATAATAATGAAGTACTCAGCAGAATTAAATCGTCGTGTTATACCTACTACGAGTAGATACACGTAATTCATGTTTTATATAATAAAATTTAAGCTTTTGTTTCGATCACAAAATCGTTTCACTTTTTACGATAGATATCGTTTCTGAGTATTATGTTTCTGTCTCTTTCTTTCAATGGCTGTCTCCCTTCCTTCAAAAAGATAAAACGTGTTGCACTTGTTCTGTCTTCTAACGTATCTGGTGCTATCAACACGTGCGTAGATGTGCTTGAAATGAATGCATAAAAAATTGTCAGATTCGTCCTAGTATTTATATCGTAATAAGTACTGCACCGTTACAAAAACCAAAGTACATGATTTACTGTGATGATTTGTATAGTTATTGCTAATAAAAAAAAAAACTAAAAAAATATTTAACTTTCCTAGCAACTATGGGAATATTCCTGGGAACTTTGGGAATATACCCCGGGAACATTGGGAATATACTTTCGCAAGTGAGTTACATTGTTTAAAGTCTCGGTAAATAGTTCAATGAGTCATCATCATCATCATCATTTCAGCCGAAAGACGTCCACTGCTGAACATAGGCCTCCCCCAAGGCTCGCCATTCAGACCAGTCCGTCCCGGTTCGAACCGGTCAGTTCAATGAGTAACGTTTTGATATAATCCTCAATCACACAATATGTAAACCTATACACTTTCAAAATTCCCCAATGTTCCCTTTGTGTGGGAATATTCCTGGGACTATTCCCGGAAATTTTCCCACTTAGGGAATATTCCCGGGAACGGCACATCACTACTCCTAGCTCCCAATGACCTTCGTTCTGTAACTCTCCGTTTAATCGTGTTTTTATGGCTTACCGTATTAAGAACAACGAGGTTTACCGAAATAATATACCGTATTTACTTTAAAACTTAATGTCTTCGAGATATATGGCATCAAACTTTGGCAATTTAGGCCAACAAATTAGTTTTTTGGACGTACTTAACTTTTGTAAAAATTTGTTAAAAATAAAAATCTCTTGCGTTGTTAGAGACGTCAATAAGGAACAGTTACATGTGTATTTCATATATATATATATATATATATATATATATATATATATATATAAGTGTATAAACAACATACTAATATCGAAAAAAGAGAAAATTGGACCATGTAGATAAAGGACTGAAGAACCGATAACCATTTGTGCCATAAATATGTCTTAAGTTTTGACGGAGCTATATCAACTCAAAACTCGTGGAAAATCGATGAATAGCGCGTGGAGCCCCTTAACCCATAGTAGTCATTTGAAACTCGAAGCCTCGAGTCAGTTAAATATACAATTTATCTATAGATTTCATTCTTTGGATGCATTTTCCCGATGGCATTTACGTAACACTGGTGGCATGAACAAACTAAACTTATGGCGAATCAATTGCACGTGCATGTATTGTTGACTTCCCTCAGAATGCCGTGTTTTGGAAACATTCAGGATGTTAGGGTAGGATATTTTCAAAGCGGATATTAGCTACTTGGGTCAATCATTTTATTTAACGAACTATATACATCGTTAACATGTTTATTTATAGGATGACCACGCAAGTTGCAATATTTATTCCACACTTCTTTTTTTGACCAGTGGAAGTAAATATATGTGATAAATTCCCCTTTATTATGAATTATAGTTAGTTTTATCTTTCCTGTGATTCAGTCATTTTTTGTAATCTTCTCTTTTCTTAGTTAGAAATGTCTCATTAACCGTACAATGAGTCAGACAGTGGAGTCACCGCCACCGCTTACGGGTTCCCGTTGCAATCTCGTGGCGCCAACTCAGATTGCAATTCCTTTCCGCGCACATTTTTTCAGTGACGTTTTCTAGGATTTGAATTTCTTTTTTTTTTGTTGAACGCTTCTTCATGGATCGGTTATGATTGATTGTATATAGTTTTAAATGTATACCAATGCTTAGGTCACATATCAGTCATATCACGCAACATATCAGATAATAAATAATGAATTTGTTGATTTGACTATTATTTACATACTTACGATCGATCAGTTTGTCGGGCGTGTTGTATCAACAGACTAGAAATCTTAGGTTGTAGTCAAAAGTATCAGTGCGTTTAGAGATAGATAGAAAACAATGAGTCTTTGTCGTGAGGCCGGGACCGAAGCCAATCACTCGTGTAATTACTGCCGCTCTCGTCGCCCGCTACTCACTGAAAAGGGGCCGGGTACCTCTGTTTACTCCTACTTATTGAACAATTACATTACTTGTGTACTTTCACTCAAAAATGTTATCACGTAATTCAATGCCAATCACGGCCTTAATATGCGCAACGCTTCAGTTTAAAGGCCTAACAATAACCTACGTCGATTAGTCACCTGTGTGCGTTCGCGATAGTACCTAGTCCATTAAGCGATGACTCCGCGCTGTGTAAACATAAGTATTGTAAAATTCAGTAATTGAAACAAACGTGGACCGCGAATGATGCAAACGATTCTCAGTTTCCTCAACTCCTGTAATCCGGCCAGTTGTTTCAGTAATTTTTCCTCCTCAGGCGTGGCGTCATTTTGTATCACAAAGTGTTATTCTGTCATGTCTATATCCATGCCGTGGCTTGTTTTAAAAGTGGTGCTTGATTTTCCGTACAAAGTGATCCGTAGCAAATAATCATGTTCAGCAGCTTGAAAAGGCTCAGTTTAAAAAGGCACAAACACAGGGATAAGCCTACCATTAACGTGTTGACTGTAGTAAACGTCGACCATGATGTAAGTATATGTATAGTGTCTGCAAAATATGGCAAGGTGACATATGTATGTGTATTTTTCTTTATGCCTTATGTATTGCTACAAATAGGTTAATGCTTATACTTGTGAAGTTTGTAAAATAGGTTAATTCTTACTTTGTAGCAAAACTTAAAACACAACAATTGATAGAGATAACTGACTCCTTAGAAATGTACTGTTACTTAGAGATTAGAGCAGTGGGTTAGAGCAGCAATAATTAGCAAATTTAAATCTGTACTTCTTTTATCAGAACTAATACACTTTCGATGCAATATCCTGTTTTTATTGACTTAGTAACGTGCCCGATCCGCTTCGAGACTAGACTAATAAATACCACTTTATCACACGAGTTGCTATCTGCTCCTTTGAATGATGTCTATTTTAGTAGTGTTACTTTAGTTGATTGGGGAATTTCCTTTCAATACGTAATTTTCTCGAGTTCAAGAAAAGATTGAAACTAGGTCTCGGCTTGTATATTACCCTAGAGCTCACGTGAGTGATGATTTAGTCACGTCACGTTATGGGCCCAAACCATAAGTTACTTGTCTAGCCGATAAATTTACTAATTATTCACTATGCCAGTAATGATTAATTGTTTCAAGCCATTCGGAAATCAGAATGAATGGTTACAATGTTATTGGGGAAATTAACTTAGTTTTTAAGATCAAACTAAAGACGGCCTGTTCAAAGCTATATATATTTGTGGCGCAATGTAACTACAAAGGGGCTAAGATGATCGCTTATATGTCGGACATATAGTATTCGTCCCTCTCGCACTTGACAGTAAGGGACGAATGCTATATGTCCGACATAAAAGCGA
The DNA here is from genome assembly GCA_963556455.1 of Epiblema foenella. Classification (NCBI taxonomy): domain Eukaryota; kingdom Metazoa; phylum Arthropoda; class Insecta; order Lepidoptera; family Tortricidae; genus Epiblema; species Epiblema foenella. The sequence goes on from OY747102.1 coordinate 18,225,250, forward strand.
TCATCTTAACCCCGCTGACAATAATGATATACTTAAGGCCTTCCAGGTCAGTGTCCAACTGTTAGTTTATTATTTATACTGTAACATTGGGCTTTATAAGGTGGAACAATTCAATGGTAATGACTAATCATTCTTTGTTTTTGCATGAGAGGCATTGCCTCGATACACATTAGAATGGCATGTCTAAAAGGTCGTCGCTCTTTGCCAAATTCCAGCAAAGCTGTTAAAAAGAAACGGATTTATGCATAGTTGCATTCACTTGCAAGATAATCGTAATTTCATATATGTACAACGATTTATATTACATGTTAGACTTTTTATTAAGTTGATTATGTGTTTAAATCGTAGACAGAGTTTAAATGATATCGTTTTTATGGACTGCTTGATGTTTAAATGGGCCTGAGAAATCTCCGTCGGCAATCTCGCTATAGAGTCCTCGGCGGCATAAATTATGATTTTGACAGGGAGAACGGGGTGTGGTGTGTCGGGCTAGTTACTTTATGTCGTTTTTATACGTTGAGACATGCGCGGCTTTATAAAAAGATCTTGTTACCGGCTCAAGGTTTCTTACAAAACATTATAATATATCATGTTTTATTCTTATAGCAAAGTGGAGGTAACCTCAAATGAAAACGACGAATACAATATCACCAACTGAACCACATTAAATAAATTATATTAGAATTGGTCGTATTATCCAGGTGGATAATATATAAACAGTATTTGAAGTCATTGTTGTTGTCTACGTTAGTAAACACCGGTTGTATCGCCGTTCGTTAATGCAGGATTGTGCATTGAATGCTTATGCATCGTGCAGACCAGTCCGATGTGTTCCGCCTGACTCACCGCTTTCGTTCTTCGCACCTCGTTATTGCCACTTGTGGTCCCACTCTAGTGGTTTACGTTTCCCTAATGATATTCTGTCTGCCTGTGAAGCTGACGGTCTTGGGTTCGAATCCCGGTCAGGGCAAATATTTGTGTGATGAGCATGAATATTTGTTTCTGTGTCTTGGATGTTTTCTATGTATTTAAGTATTTATATCTATTAAATATATCGTCGTCTAGTACCCATAACACAAGCCTTCTTGAGCTTACTGTGGGGCTAGTTCGATTTGTGTAAGATTGTCCTCTAATATTTATTTATTTATTTATTTATTTATTTATTTATTTATTTATATTGCGTGTCCCACTTGGTTTACCCTGCTATTAGTTATCACTAATGGTAAACATTTATTTCGTCATGTTTTTTTAACTATAAGAAAGCTTAAGTCCATAACCTACATAACCACTTACTTAAGACGAGTTTGGTATTCTCTTCGTATTTTTCACGTCAGTCTAACATTACCTGGAATTGTTATTTCCACATGATAGGACGTACTGTGACAAGGTAAATGCATCGTAAATACTCAATGTAGAATCCGTAGATAACCAAGAAGTTGGAACTTCCACGAGAAATGAGGCCATTCTATAAAGAATTTTTTTCAGTCGATTATATAACGGCGGATAATAAGTTGGCGTGAGCCAACGCCCAATATAAGTATATATGAAAACCACATCTTTATGGTAATGTTTTATCAATTTATCAAGTTCCCTACATAAATACATCGCGAATGAGTAAGATTCATAAACAGCCTCTTCCAGTTATTTTTTATGCAACGTTTTTATGTTAAGTATGGACCTGAGAATCGTTACCTTGATGCCAATGAGTCATGGGAGCCCGGTTCGGAGCCGGCTAGACCGACTTATAATGTAGCTGTACTCGACAAATAAATCCTATAAGTAGGCACATATTACCAGTCACGTTCGAGAGTGAATTTACGAGTTTACGCCGCGGGAGTCTCGTTATTCTTTCACAGTCCTGTCTATAAGTATAGTAAGTGTGCGAAAAATCAAATTACTATGCAATGTAGTACCAGCCACGGTGTTAACTCTATACCTTTTAAACTCAGTCAGCCTGAGGCTCCCATACCATGCAGACAACGCAGATTATAATCGCAGCTGCATGAGCACGAAGTCCAAATATAAGGAGGACTACATTATAATGGACCCCGATATTTTTTCAAGTTTGTCGGTTCGGTAGCTTACTCGATGTGTGATGCACCGTTAAGTACATTGACCCAAATTCATTTCGTAAAACTGTCATCAAGCCGACACACGTTCATTAATGTAACGTATCGTTTGATTTGCCTCTTTATCATTGTGTTATTTGTATATTATGTAAATGATCGCACGTGCCATATTAATCACATGTAGATAATTACTATTTTATCAATCAATTCTGTCAATAATAGGTCACAAGGGCGCTTATAGGCACAGTTAGCATTATAAATATGTATACATCTTTCAAAATTATCTCCAATAAAGTGCTAGAATGTATACATATTTATGAAGCTGACTGTACGTGTCGAATTATTAATGTATGTAAACTAAAAACTTAGGTATATAAGGTAGAGAACGAAGTCGTGACGACGTGATATTGAGGTATTTGGGACATGAAAATGCTAATTATGTCACCTTATCTTGAATACTTTACAGAAAGGTCGAAAATATAGCGTATCATTAAAAATAATGCATATCTAAATTTTGGTAATAATATGTGATGCTCCGTTGTTACAGTTACAAAGTAAACGCGAGCTGTTTTTCAAGTCGGAGACGGTGAGCGGCGCCACGGGCCCGCCGAGCTCGGCGCCGCCCGCGCCGCCGCTCGCGCCCTCGGCCCTCAAGGACTCGCTCTCCAAGCGCTCGGCCACGCTGCCCGACAGCGAGAACCACCATGAGGCCAACGGAGCCCCGCCCACCGCCAAACTGAGCAACAGCGTGTCCATAGACTCCGCCAAGTCTAATGTGCCGCCATCAACTCCAGCGCCACCGGTGCCCACCGGGCCGCCTCCAACCGGCCCCACGCCGCTCAGGAGTACAGAGAACATAATAAAGGTAAGCTAAACAAGCACGGTATTTTGCAGCCAGATAATATTTCTGCTCCAAAATCTCTCTCTCTACTATTAACTACGTAGGTTACCTCAGCTGGCCAAAGAATCTGGAATATCGAAGTAACGGGCTTCTCTATTGAATTTGAAAGTGTTATTGCCACAATAGATCGTTTTCTGGCCAAAGCGATACATAAAAGCCCCACAACAAAACGACGCTCATCGGGGCATGATAAAACGTGCATACAAAACTGAAGTGGATTGATACAGATTCAATCGAATGTAATATTATAAAGAGGTTTGGATGTAAGAGGTAATCTTCGGTATTTTTTCTATATCAAGATATAAACACCAATTCTGGTGTATTATGTTAATATTATTTACTTTCCTCATTGTCTGGCATTCATCGAATAAACTTCGCACAATAACGGAACGTTGGTAGATAGTTCTTTAATGATCTCATTATAGTCCATTCCAGTTAGGTACATGTCGATTTGAGAATCAGAATGGCCATGAACCATGACTAGCATCGATTATACTTTTTACTTATTGCATCATTAAATTTCTAATCTATTGATCGTATGTATTATTATAGTAATTGGTTAAGGTACGGCATCACCCTTTGTATAATATTTAATAAATCTATTAAACGTGATATTGTCTGTAATGAGCACTGTAAATTATTTCTCCGGTGCTGAATAAAATACTCGGTAAAATATGATTGAGTTTTGACTTTTTTACTATTTTCAGAAAACTGAGCACCCACCGGTCGCGCCAAAACCAGACCTACCTAAATTAGAAAAACCCAAAACCAAAGAACTAGATGGATATGTTGGATTTGCAAACCTACCAAATCAAGTGTACAGGAAAGCAGTGAAAAAAGGATTTGAGTTCACGTTGATGGTAGTCGGTAAGAAAATGTTATTTCTATTATTCATTTTTTCCACACTAATTGAACGCGAAATGCGCGACGATGATAAACGATTATGGCGACGTTTAGTTTAGTAGGTCAGTATTTCCAGTCCATTATAAAATCGATTGCGAACAGACAAACATAATGTTAATGTTCTATAACTAAGTATAGCCTGACAAGATTCTATTTGGCCCTGAAATAGTGTGTAAAATGGCAGTAACGGTTATGTCAACTACCAAACTTCAAAACATTCGTCCTATTTTTAATGTTAATATTGTATTGTATTCAAAATATTTTTTCTTGCGTGATTGAAAATCTTTTTTGGCATTTTTGAGGTAAACTTGTTTATAATTGCGAAATATTTTCTTCTTGTTTACATCGGTGACATTTGATGACTATCAAGTTCTGTTGTCAAAGAGTGCTCCTGGCCAGTAAAATAAATTTGTACCACTGAAAATCCCCAACATGGCGAAGGCCAAGCCAAATAAAATCTTGTCAGGCTATAATATCGTTAAAAATCTACGTTAAAGACGTTTGTAAATGAGTATATAGGCGTTTAATCATTATAGATTAACATAAATAATTATAGACAGAAAATAGTATTTGAGGCCCTGATGCGTCCTTTGTCTCTTGTAACTGCTAGGCCGTAGTAAACTACTATAAAAATCCAGATTAACTCAAAACGTCATAAATATATCGGGATCAGAGTCCACATCAAGATAAAAATGCGTTCTGGTTTCGTTCATGACAATCTATTAATCATATTGATCAATAATAACAATCCATTAACGTTATTTCAGGTGAAACGGGGCTCGGAAAGTCAACGTTGATAAACTCGTTGTTCCTCACCGACGTGTATGACAAGGACAAGCATCCAGGACCGTCGCTAAGAGTGAAGAAGACAGTCGGCGTGGAGACCAGCGTGGTTATCCTCAAGGAAAATGGCGTCAACCTCACGCTCACTATTGTCGACACGCCGGGCTTCGGCGATGCGGTCGACAATAGTAATTGGTAAGTACAAACTTTTTTGGGCCAACATTGACAAACTTCTTCTGTGGCCAAAGTGCATATCAAAGACAAGCGTACGGAATCGCCGCTACAAGTGGAGAAGACAGTCTGTGTGGTAATGTTTAAGGAGAACGGTGTGGACCTCACGCTCGTTATAGTCAATATGCCTACGGCGATGCGGTCGGCAATAGTAACTGGTAAAAACACGTCTTCTGTAAGTTGACATTGAGAAACATCTGCCTCACTGAAATGGAAGATTAATCGTTGGCGATTAATTGTTCACTCAATGTGTGAATCTCTTCTTGTGGTTGTATTGGATTAAATGGTAAAGAAAACATATGCAATATTACCCGAGCCAATCCACAAAAATGACGATCACGTTTTCTTTCCATTCCAGCTGGCAACCTATAATCGACTTCGTAGAATCGAAATACGAAGAGTTCCTGAATGCGGAGTCCCGCGTAACACGCAAGGCCGCACCACCTGACACGCGCGTCCACTGCTGCCTATATTTCATCGCGCCCAGTGGCCATGGCCTGAAACCCCTAGATGTGGAGTTCATGCAGAGGCTCGGGGACAAGGTCAACATCATCCCTGTCATCGCGAAAGCGGACACCATGACGCCTGAGGAATGCAAGGATTTTAAAGAACAGGTAGTCCATAATTTATTTTATTTTTCAGTTTGGTTGCTCAAATGTGGTAGTTGTAGTTAGCACTGACACCACCTATCCTCCTAACTTTATCCCTGTACAGTTGCATCCTGAAGGATGCCCGGAGTCCGTTACCGAATCCCAAGATTTGGCGTTAGGCACTAGTTTTTACGGAAGCGACTGCCATCTGGCCTTCCAATCCAAGGAGAAACCAGACTATATTAAAATTGGGCTTGTCAAGTGAGTAGGTAACTTGACTGTTAGAAGACTGAGAACTTCTAACAGTCAAGTTGCCGAAGTCGAAGCCGCCCGAAGGCTTAGAACTTAGCTTTTCGACTGCTATTATAGAAAGCAGCACTGACAACACTAGAAAAAATTTAAACAATAGCATTCTTTTGTTATGATCCCTGGGATCCCAGACGTAACATCAGTAAACGACGTAGAGAATACGCATGCGGAACGACTAATAATAAGATGTTATAAGATTAGATTATGACAAAAAAAAACTCAAAATCTTAAAAAGATATGTCTTGAAAGTAGTTTCGAAAAATGATGTAATTTTTTATCTAAAAGTTAATTACAAAACCACCATCAGGATTCTTATGTTTTAATAAACAAAACATTGTATTACAACAATGTACCTAAACACAATATTTGACGATCAAAACAGCAAATTCCTCGTTTTTTCATAAAATGGTAATACGCGTATATAGTATATGGCGTCACATACTATGCTCAATAATTAGTATGGGCCATTTTCAAAGGTCGGTTTTTTGCAGTACTTTGAAACCCATTCTTATATATTGTATTGTTCTAATTGTAGATTAGATGTTCCTTATACACATTTATTCCTCTCTAAGACCGGGTTCGAAAGGCATCATGAAAAAATAATGCATAAACTCTATTCCAGATAATGAAAGAAATAGCCCAGCACAAGATCAAAATCTATGAGTTCCCCGAGAGCACGGGCGAGGAAGGCGAGGGTGCGGAGGCGAGCAAGGCGCTGCGCGGGAGAGTGCCTTTCGCAGTCGTCGGCGCCAACACCGTCATCGAGCAGGACGGCAAGCGCGTGCGCGGACGGAAGTACCCCTGGGGCGTTGCTGAGGGTACGTCACTCAATGATACATCTTCCACGTGCACTCATTTCATCCATGTCAACAGAAATAGATATGATGGTAGTCGCGATCGATTCCTTTAATTAATTTCTATAAAATAAAAGATCAGTCTTAGTTAAAACACAATTCCTCTAAAGTTATGCAGCTAATATTATGATATTATCCTTAGAGTAACTTAATTATGATTCTGCCAAAGTTATTACCACCAGCATTAGCCGGGCAAAGGCACGATAAATTCTTCCGAAGTTTTTCCAAACATGCAGCTAATGTAATGATATTTCCTTGGAGTAATTTAATTATGATTCTTCCAAAGTTATTACCGCCAGCTTATCTGGGGGAAGTCACAATCAATTCTTCCGAAGTTTTTGTCAACACAGGATGATTGTTACTAAACACTTGCCAAATAAGAAAGGTCCACGCATTGCCTCATAATTTCTTTAAATAACTCCTTCATAAACGATTAATAATTGATTAATCCCTTATTCATAAAAATGACCAAACCTCTGCTAACTAAAATGTGTTTTATTCCTTTCTCACAAACACAAATTTCAAAGTGACAGATAAAGACAAATGAATTTCAAGTCTCCCGGTTACATTTACAGTGGAGAACCTAGAGCACTGCGATTTCCTAGCGCTGCGCAATATGGTGATCCGAACGCACTTACAAGACCTGAAGGATGTGACGAGCTCGGTGCACTACGAGAACTACCGCTGCCGCAAGCTCGCCGGGCTCTCGCACGACGGCAAGCCGCACAGGATCAACTCCAACAAGTATGTCATATTGACAACCATTTGCTATTTCTGTACTATTTTTGTTATGTTTTTAGTCAAGTGGGGTAAGAGATACTCGATGACGGAAATTAGAGCAATCCGTTCCATTAATTTGTCTATTAAAATTTCCAGTTCTGTTTATTCTAATAGTATATAATACCACATGTATTTTGTGGAGATTCGCCAGTAATTGACTTACGAAACAAAATAATAAATTGGCTGTAATTTATATCCGTGCAAAGTCGACGGCGGTAAAATAAATATTATTCTGCTTACCCCTCTTGATGTTAACACAGCAGTAATTAGTCAAGATACTTCATGTTTTACAGTGTGTTAAGGTCTAAATAAATAAAGCCCAATTTATGGAGATACAAGTATACAGTACAAATTTATATAGTCCTTAAGTAAAACCAGCTGTGTAATAAATAATGATGCTTACCGTTTCATTTTTCGATCATATTAACACGGTATTTTACATTTTTGAAGCTTCAACATTGTTAGTCACCATAAACATTTTCGGATGTCCGTATAATATGAGAGGCATGGGTTAGAGACCTAACAACCTATATAGACCGGGTTGCTTTTTCATATTTTACGTAACTATTTAACATTAACTAATATTTCCTCCTGATACTGCAGTCACCGCTTTAAAGGTGACCAGACTTCTTACATTAATGCAATATCTATGAAGTTCATAATCTGTTTTTAACCCAAATGTTATCTATCGTAAGTTGTCATTGCTGCATGTCTGGTCACCTTCGACTGTTTGCTCTGTCGCTGTTGTGTGCTAAACATTTTAAATTACATTTCATTATGTTAGTCTACCAATAGTTGCATATAACATTCTTTAATTACGTGAATGTTTTGTGCTTGGGCATGCAGAAATGATACATCATCAATGTCATCGTATAATCGTGGATGTTTATCAAATATTATAAACACGAATTTCAATCACATTGTTCAGGAATATTGAGTAAAACCATGGATAGTTTCCTTTTTGTCTCAATTAACACACACACAGTCGGCAGTTTTGACCGACGAGAACAAAAATACGAGTGGTACGAGAACAAAAATACGAGGAGTACGGTTGTTTTTGATTGGCCAATGTTTGTAATATTTGAGAATATCCATGATCGTAATCATTATTCATAATAATAACAGTTGCGCATCATCAGTGGCATTAATAACACTTGTTTGTTAATCGTTTCTTTATTTATATTTCACCTCTACTTGTATTCACTGCACAGTGAGGTTTGTACCCTACTCTGTTCAAAATCGCCCTCGAAGTCCCATTTACCAGTTTATTCCATCTGATAAAACTGTTTTGAGTACTTTTTATGCTGTCTTTAATGTATAAGGGCACACAATTTTCAATGTAAAGATGTTTAGATCTGCAAATGAAACGAATCAGTAAGTTATTGACAGTCGACTCATATCAATGGTAAAAGATAAGTGTATTTCTCAAGTAATATGACCAGTTTCGTCGATGTCAAGAAGGTCGATTTGTAATGGCGTCGTTATGATAATAACTCCTTATTATCGTCAGAGCGGGACTTTTTGATTAGGAACGACAAATCTATATTATATACTGCTGTAAAACCATATCACGTTAGTAATGCCACTGTGTGCGTGTGTGCGAGCACAGCCACGTGTAACCTAACTATGGTTGTGTTGGTGTTCAGTTTGTGCCCACAAGGACTGATGAACAGTTTCATGACCGTGTGGTAAGTCCCGTCGCACACTGCCGTGTGTTTTAACCATCACTCATTCACTCTGCCTTGAGATTAATGTTTTGACAGCGTCGATGTTGCATGCTTACCCTGAATCCTAGCATGCTAGTTTCTCTCTCTGGCTAGAATAGCGTGTTAGGGATATGTTCTGAATGATCGTGACCCTGGTTGTTGATAATAAGGGATATTCAAGTGCTTATTAGGCGCAATTTTCTATTAAATTTTTACTATCAAAAGTCGTCGTTGAAACAAATTATATATACGTTGTCAAAATATTATTTTGATGGCAGCTCTGCTTTCACAACTCTTATACAAAAAAAGTTTTAAAATTCTGTGCAGCTCTATTATGTACATTCTTAATTGGAACATGAGAAATCGGGACTCACGAATGGCCTGAATGGAGTTACGGTTCACTAGTTGATTACGTGTTGGCACCGAATACATTTACGGCATTAAAATAGTCATTTCCCTGCTTAAAAATACAGTGCATGACCACTAAATAAGTGCATCGCTTAAATTCTCTTTGTGTGTTGCTTATAGTTATAGATCTCTCGATGTTTATGCATGTGATGTTTATAAATATTAACATTTGTTTAATGTGTATGGTAATTGATGTTGTTCATAATTACGGTACCAATACAACCTAACATAAAATAAAAGATGAATTAAACCCCCGACGTATTTTATGCTTCACGCTGTTTATGCCTATACTTTAATTTAGGAACCCCTTGGCTCAAATGGAGGAAGAAAAGAGGGAACACGATCTTAAGATGAAGAAAATGGAGAGCGAAATGGAACAAGTAAGCTATAATACCTTTCATTTATTGACAGTAGCACACACGGATACTTGGGCCAAAACATCGTAGCGAAAGCGAAGAGGGGTACTGTCCATTGGGTTAACTTTTAGTAGAGTATCGTATACGATAGATTTTTCCAGGAGCATTGGTGAAGACAGCGTGTAGGGTAACCTTTATAGGCGATCAGAGGACTCATGAATAGTATTTATTAATTTATTCGGAGAACCAACAGCTACTATCATTACATTAATTTTTGACGTGATACAAAAATTATTAATAATTATTATATTAACATCTGTCGTAAATCACATCTTGTTTGCCTTCACTAAAATGAAGCCGGACGTCAAGTCCTTATTACAGTCGACAGGGTGCGTAGGCTGACAAGGAATATGATCCCTTTGGTACAGTACTTTTATCTCACGAGCGCGCGTTAGCCACAGGTCTAGTCGTGACACATACGAACACGTAGACAATCTGACTCCTAGGAGCTATCTCCTACGCTGACGCACACATAGACAATGTGCAGGTATATCTCAACACACAACTATGGCTCGTGAGATAAAATGGTAATACGTGCACAGGTGTTCGAGATGAAGGTGCGCGAGAAGCGCTCCAAGCTGAAGGAGTCGGAAGCGGAGCTGGCGCGGCGGCACGAGGCCACGCGGCGCGCGCTCGAGTCGCAGGCGCGCGAGCTGGAGGAGCGGCAACGTGCGCTGCAGGTACGTTGTTACAGGTGAAGGTGCGAGGAACAACGCTCCGAGCTGAAAGAGTCGGAAGCGGAGCTGGCGCGGCGGCATGAGGCCACGCGTCGCGCGCTCGAGTCGCAGGCGCGCGAGCTGGAGGAGCGGCAACGTGCGCTGCAGGTACGTTGTTACAGGTGAAGGTGCGACGAACAACGCTCCGAGCTGAAGGAGTCGGAAGCGGAGCTGGCGCGGCGGCACGAGGCCACGCGGCGCGCGCTCGAGTCGCAGGCGCGCGAGCTGGAGGAGCGGCAACGTGCGCTGCAGGTACGTTGTTACAGGTGAAGGTGCGAGGAACAACGCTCCGAGCTGAAAGAGTCGGAAGCGGAGCTGGCGCGGCGGCATGAGGCCACGCGTCGCGCGCTCGAGTCGCAGGCGCGCGAGCTGGAGGAGCGGCAACGTGCGCTGCAGGTACGTTGTTACAGGTGAAGGTGCGACGAACAACGCTCCGAGCTGAAGGAGTCGGAAGCGGAGCTGGCGCGGCGGCATGAGGCCACGCGGCGCGCGCTCGAGTCGCAGGCGCGCGAGCTGGAGGAGCGGCAACGTGCGCTGCAGGTACGTTGTTACAGGTGAAGGTGCGAGGAGCAACGCTCCGAGCTGAAAGAGTCGGAGTCACGAGGCCACGCGGCGAAGTATAAATGAAGGAACGGTTGAAGAATTTGAGGCCGGGTGGTAGTTGCATCTATAGCTCAGTTGGCTAGAGCGACTGGCCGCGAGTGCCGGGAGGTCGCTGGTTCAAATCCTGCTCGGTGCCTTAATTATTAAATGTTTCCTTTATTTTTAAATTTGTTAGGCCGGTACAGGGACTACCCGCCTCGTATTACTATATGGCCTCGCATCTCCGGCAGGCAATCCTTTTCTTCCCGTACCTTTGTAATAATGTACTATTTTTCAGGCGGAGCGCGCTGCTTGGGAGCGCGACACCGGCCTCTCGCTCGACGAACTGCGTCGTCGCTCGCTCGAGGCGAACAGCAAGGAGTGAGTACAGTTACAGTACATTTAGTAGGCAGTCGGATGCAGCCGTAATGGACACTTAGCTCTTAAGCAAGCATTTAAAAGCAACAAACAAAAAAATTTAACTTACTGACAAAATCATGAGTAGTTGTTAATCTAGAAATGGTCAACTAATAATTAAATTTTTAATTTAAAATTCACCTTTCTACTTCTTTAATAACATTTCATTGTATTATTCATTCCAGGACTGTCGACGGCAAAGACAAGAAGGACAAGAAGAAGAAAGGTTTGTTCTAAGTCTGCGCAGTTGTGTCTCACCCACCGTATGTCGCGTGACTAACAGAGCGTCGACACTAATGCGCGAGCGTAGTGTGATAACGTTCAGTACCTCTATTATAAGTTTTTTCAAAATAAAACAAACGAACGCGTGTGCGTTTAGTCTCAATTTGTATTTGAACGCGGGCAGCGCCTCTGGTGGCCTTAGTAGTAACTATTTGTTCAGACTAAACGCAAACGCGTTCGTTTGTGCATAAGAAATATACTAGACACTATACAGGTCGGTTAGCGTTCTCACATTGCGATCGTCACTCACACCAAACGGTCTAGCCTTAGATCTCATACTGTGTTTCTTGGAAAATTTCGATATATAAACTACCTAACGATCTTGCGACGACGTCATGCAGAATCTTTTTTGGATTATACCCACCACTGGTGATAACAGCTGTGATTTTTTCCCGTTTGTTACCAGTGGTGGCTTCCGGGGAAATATCCTAGCTGTTACCACTAACTAAAGGTACTTAGTTATCACCAACAGTTGGAGAGGTACAGCTGGGCTTATTTTCCGATAGTTGCCATTGGTGAACAGCTGGGAGCAAGTCACTTTTTAGGAGCGAAACAATCGAAATTTGATAAGGAATGTAACCGAATAACTTATATACTGTGTACCTGTATACATTTAAACAGGTAATAACATCGATGATTATACTTCTTCGTGTATAAATTGTCATTTGTAACAATTCTGGGATATTGTGCCATTTTCAGCGTTGTGACGGGTGTTGCTAATTACTATGCTAGATTTCAATTCTCACGTTTATACTTATGGATTCATGGTGTATATTGCTTTGTCTCTCTCTTGTTGAACGATTAGACGTGTCTTAACATTAATTTTCACATAATGTATACCGTACCGTCTCTTTTTGATTAAATCTTTACAAATAGATTGTTTAACGTCTGAAGCATTCGTTGTAAATATCAGTAAGTAGATTTAATTTCTCGTTTAGACCTCTATTACATACTTCTATTTATCGAAATTATTAATTCGTAAACGGCATATTTACATTTCAGATTGGTCTTTTAAGAGTGTCGCATCCGGAATAGCTATTTAATATCGGTGACAATCCCAATATGAGGCACCACATGTAATTACGTATTAAGGATTAGTTCTATGATTGTAGCATAATGGAACAACGATTTATTAAAGACTACCCGCTCGATGTAATGTAACCATAATATATCACTCAACTATAACAAACCGGTACAGGTTTCTACACGAGATTACTTTTTGTATGTATTTTATAAGTTTTTTTCCATGACAAAGCATTTATATGATAAGTGAGGCCTAATTTTGTACAACTTGTGTTTCAAATGGATTTTGTAGTATGAATTTTACAAGGTTGATTGATATTTAGATCCGTTTTTTAAATTACTGTATCATTGACTAAAATAAGCACAAACAATACTTACTTGACACTTTATGATTCGACATGGTAACGTCCACAAAGATGCCAAATAGCTTGTAATGGTCTGCCTTACTTAGCCGACCGCGATCGTCTTTACAATATTGTATTTTATCGAATATTATACGGGAGCTGTATTTATAATTAAATACTTACAAATAGAATCATCGATTTAACTATTCAGCTCAAACTGCGTGACATTACACTAAAAAATCTTTACTGATAAATATAGCATAATAAACTTTACAAATGCTAGATGTGAAGAGTTTTATTTTCTGTTATATTTGTAAGTAGAGATGTTACGTACTGTAGAAGTACGGAACCTATGAATTAGGACACCATTCTAAATCTTAAACGATAAAATTAGAAAAAAATAATAATTTTTACTTCGTTTTCATTCAAATTTAATACGATTTTGGCTTATTGTATGCAATGAGTGTCGCTAGTGCGGCTCGGTCGGTGCGTACTTAGAGATACGGAACATGCTCATAGTTCAGTTGTGACATAGACTCAATAGCTCTAGCTAGGTGTTAGCGTTTCAAATATTTGTAATGGAATGAAGTGAGGTTTGTTCACCATTAAAACTTTTATACTTGATTACCGCGGACATAATACACTATATTTTTGATCACCACTCATATCGTTAACATATATAAGTTAATAAATTTATTGATAAGTCATAACGACACCTCGTTCTTTTTTGTTGAAATAATTCGATATAATTACTTGTAGATTTTCTATTTATTGTGATTATATTCTTTAATGTATTGCATACTCGCATTTATTTATGTAAATATTTTTGTTTTGTAGTCACGATTACCCATGGGATATAAAGTATAATATCAAATTAATTAACAGAATTGGTGACTGCGAGTGAGTTACGATGAGATATGCATAATTATTAATCAGTATGCCATGGTTAAATTATATTTAATTCCTATAACGCAGTATTGACTTCCGCATTAAGTAAGGAGTTTAGTATTAAGATTATGCTTAATTTTGTATTTTGTGTAGGGTCGCGGCCCATTTTACCATACTGATCACATGCTTAGTCATAGCGACGGATATTTGATGTGTGCGGGGACGAAGTTCAGCCGGTGTAATATATTGTACCTTTGAATAAAATATAAATAAATACGTAATATATAGGCGTAACTGTTTTATTTTTCGAATATCCTACAGCAAACACGTAACTTACGAGCAAATAGGACTTTAATTCAATACCAATTCGTTATAATCTGATTTAATTTTTAAATAATTATTCATTAGTCAGAAACAGTTTCTAAGCCCGGATTTTACTAAAGAAGAATAAAGTTTAATTAAAGATACGTTCATATTATTTGAAGATTAAGTCCCCGTTAAGATTCCCGTTTGGTCGTGTCCAGTCTAAGACTACCTATTTCAACTTGGTTGATGCCTGCTATTTACAAGAGACATCCCAAAATGTTAAATTCAAACATGCAGTCTGAAACTCGTAGGGGTCCCTAATCCTTATTTAACTTTGAAATGATAATGATAAGTAACCGTAATACCCAGAGCTTTGTCTAAGTAATCTGAAATGTACAGTTACATTATCGGGTGACTTGACAACTTGATGAAAATATGCTTGATATTATGCGGCTAAATGGCATTCCTTTTGTTGTGTAACTGCTAAATCTTTGGAGGATGGTAGATATGTAATAAAAAGTCTAGCTTCGTATGAATTTGTATTTAATTAGTGATTTATTAGATCACGTACACAGTGTTATACATTCCTCGATCACATCAAAATACATTCCATAAATTCACGAACCTCAAAATATTCTGTTATGTAAACAACATGACTACATCTAGTATATCATTAATATTTTGGCAGCACTATGGAAAATATACTTCTAATTACTTTAATGAAAATGCAACTTCAATTATATAACAATCACAACAGTTTCATGACAATAGGTTCAATCTTTATATTTTATACACGTAATAAAGTTACATCAAATTGATTTCAAAATATCTGACGACACATGATAACTAAAATCTTTATTTTACAACTTTACTTTATCGGGGTTTTACTCCTTCAGGGTCACAATTTATACATTAAATGTAAGAGAATGCCGAAATATATCTATCATTAGATAGGTACTTTGCACCTTAAAAATTATAGCATTTTGATTTATTAGGCTAAACATATAACTAATACTACACTTTGGTTCATTTATGTTCCGACTCCACCTAGGATTAGAAGAAAAATACCACTGAAACTTATTGGTGCCTAGTGAAACGGTTTTAGGAAGCTCATTGCATTAAGCATTCGCTGTATTTATTAAGTCCACCTCAATAGAACTTAATACTTACTGGTACTGTCAATTTGTATTGAAGTTAAAACGCTAAAATCGTTTAAATTTGCTACAAGAGGGAATCCATCACTTAACTTGAACCTTCTTCCCAAATTCCATTTCTAAGTATTAACTATGTGGTACTATTATATAAGTAAGTTTGGTGTTCTTGTTGTCCATTTATTATAATAACTATATATCGAAAAATTATACAGGACGTTGCACTAAATGTCAAGTATCACAAATTATCTCAAGTATCTTTGTAACTCTATTCCACTATAAACTATGTAACCGCTAACCGATTGAATCATTTATTTCAGAAATTGGCTAATCATTTTAATCATGCACCATTGTGAAATAAATGACTGAATTTATTTTATACGTGATGGAAGTCAATTTATTGTATTGAGTTGCATCCGAGTGAGGTGGCCAGTGAACGCGAGAGTAGTGAGACATAATAGTGCCAAAATGCATAGGACATGCCTTCACTCGTTAGGATAGATGATATCCAACGCGCTTGAGTGATGAGGTTTTGGAAGCTCGGCATACCTACATGAAAATGTCATATAATGTACGATAAGAAGCATTCATTTTTATCGCTGATTATTTGCAATTTTAATTCAATATCGCCTCGCCTGTCCGTGACTGAAACTGCTATTTTCAGGCGCTAGTATTTCCTTGACTTCAATTCTAAGTACTACAACTTCACTCTGTGACATGGTACTCACAGAGGCCGTTTGGTGCCCTTACATGATGACGTTAGTAGGATCACATACACTACGTAGGTAGGTATCTACTTAGGCACATATGTGTAGCGTTTTTATACTTTGTTGATACCTATCGATATAATGGAAGATTTTTTTTCCTAAGTTGCCAAATACAATAATTATTTTGTTGTTAGTAGTTAATCGCAGTTCTAAAACTTGTAAAGAGTGTAGGTGGGATATAAACGTTAAGATATTTAATTAAATAAGTAAGAGACATAAGGCAGCTTTTTGTGGTTGTAGCTTTTAGATTTAGCTGGTTTAACATTTTTACAAACATGCTATTACCTCATGGTTACCTTCATATTAATTGCTGAATATTATAAGGTCGCTAAAAACTTGCTTACGTTAAAAAAAAACTTTAGACGAAATGCTTTTAAACAGCAGGTTATAATAAAATAAATGTACTTATTCTATACGTTCTACCAATGTTTCATAAGATTCTCGTAGTGATTTGGATCACTGTCCTTTATATATGCAGTATGTATACGAGAACATAGCACTTGTAGTTCGTGTCGTTCAAAAGGGCTAACATTCTGAAGTACATCTACATAATTATACCTACTCGTATTATAACATCGCTAGCTGAATAACTAATTGTACTAAGTCCCTATATCGTCGAGTCCACGGCTCGCAGTGAACGCTTAAATAACGTACTTACTGAACAGTCAAAGCGGCACTCGCGGACACTGGCGAGATGCGATCGAGATTGGAGTGCTACCCTCTAGTATACGTACCAGCCTTAAAGCATACATTGTTTTGTACAGCGCCAGTCCTAGTCTTTGATAAGCGTGGACACGCCTGATTTCTTTTCACATTCGGCACTAATACGGCTGTACCCTAGGGCCGGCCCTGGTTATACATATTAATATACACAAGAATTTTAATAGGGATGCCCCACGTGGATATTTGCGATCCAGATAGACCTAGAGAGTAGACCATCCATCGGATCCTCGCATCAGACCGTACGACCTCGCCTTATATTAATCTTTGAATCTAGATACGTGGCCACAAGTTCGATTCACAACTCTTCATTATAAAGCTTTATCAAGCTCTTTACCTTAAGTCGAATATTGTTAGCGAATAACTAGCCTAATTTCTTGAGAGCTTTATCTTATCAGGAATCTAGTACATAATGGTAAAATTATTTTTGAAGGCAATAAGATTAAGAGTAGTCGTTAAAGTACATATTAAATATAACAATATAATAAGTACGTACTATATAATAACAAATTATAGAAAGCCGACATCATTCACGTATAGAATTAAACAGTAAATGCTAAAAGTAGGTGTATGAAACATGCGAAGTGTTATATAGACCGTGGACAGGAGAGAGCACGGAGAGGCGAGAGCTCAGAAAGCATGTAGCTACACTTCTCCCACCAGTAATTGACAGATGGCAACGCTCTAGTAACTTGATATGGCGAGACAGAATCACATCGATGCCTATCCTAAATTAAATGCTTCGAAACATAGGCCGATACTCGTGCACTATATAACAGTGGCTCGTCAAAAATAAGTATATACATACATATTTATTGAAAGCATAGATAGCAGCACTTACTATAGGATATAGTCTGATTATCACTTATTAACGTATTAAATCAATCGTCTCTGTCGTTGTTACCTATTGTAATCTAATATCCCCCAAAATACCTAAATACTAAATAACGATCCCGTCGTTTTGCGGTAACAATTGATACACGAATAATTTGATATGTTGATTATTGCCGTAACGCGGTTACTCAGTACCTAGTCAGTATTACTTAGCGACAATGCGGATATGGTCGGAGGCGCGAAGCCGGCGATATGATGTCAGCGTTAGCATGCGAGGCCCGGTCTATATAACACTATGCGTTTCGGCGACGTGGGTGCTGCTGAGGCAGCAACCAGAGTCAAGTTCCCTTATCTTATAACTTAGCATCCCCCGTCGGAAAGATGAAGTACGACATTCAATACAATAATCACGTACACACATGCAACACACATCTATTTGATCCGCTTCACAATCATGCAAAAATTATATGTCGCCATCCGGACGACGCAGATTCGAAAACATCACCGAACTCTAATGTAATGTACCTACGTATTTACACGAACTCGTTGACAGAACTTCTAGTAATGTGAAAACATCGAATGCGAGAGTGACGCTGTGTCGTTCTGAAGATGTAATATTCATTGACGTGATGTTAGGAATAGTCATGATCGCGTCTGATGCCAAAGTAATTAAGGAAGCCAAACGTGCATAAATAAAATGTGCAACGGGACCACGGAAGGTGCCGAAAGGTGCAAGAAGGAAATAGCATAGAGACAAACAATCTGGGGTGAGAGCCAACGTGTAGGTAGATTAAAATACGAGTAGACAAAAGGTATAAGAAAGATACATATACTTATATACGCTTAAGAAAGGGAAACTTAAATAAATAGGAAATATTTTGTACTTATAATTCTGTGTTATTGTTTACGTACGTATATTATTTAACTAGGTAGTGTAACATTATGATTGTGTAGTTAACAAGTATTTATTGTACGATTTCACTCTTCTCTTACCGATCACAAATTAGTAATAAAGATAAAATTCATAACGATTGTAACAACTGCATGTAATGTAGATATATCTTTGCCTGATCCCTATTCTACGAATACAGTAAGAAATTGCTGCAGAACACAATACTTAGTAGATTATTATTTTTGCACAGCCAAATGCGTCGCGACCGCGCGCTCGCTACCTAATACCTTTTGCTATGTACTACCCTACCTAGTATACCTAGAAGAAATTAGACCTCACGTCCGCGAGAGGGCGTGTGTGTCGCAAGTGATTAGCCAAAACTTACTTCGTAAATATTTTAAATTTATCGTACTGTCCATCTTACATTAAATGATACTGCAAACCGTCAAAGAGCAGCTATAGCGGTCTGCATAGTCCACCATTAAACGGTTGACAGCCTTCAAAGTCGGATTGTAAAATCACATGCATTCAGGCCTACAAGGCTACATCGAGTGTAGGCGCTGATCCATGTGATCTTCCAGGACACAAACAATATTGAGGATGCATCGCTTTGCATAATATTTCGTTGTACGACTAATACTCAATTATTATCAACACTACAGCGTTTTAAAAAATACGAAATTTTATCTAACCTTAAGTCTCAAAGATATCAGAAAATACTATAATAGAATATTAGAAATAGGATCTAGCGAAAAACTACTACGAATACCTACTATGAATGTAAAAGTTAAGGGAGACTTCTAAGCGGCAAGGACCGCCAGTTCGCATTTTTATCGACATCTAACTCAGATTTCATTACGATTTTGTTTGACTGATATTCCAGTACTCCCAGACTTCCAGTGTCCAAATGCCTACTTCCCAAAGTATTGGTCAAAATAACATTAAATTGTAATGAAACTTAAGCCTAATCCCGCGCACCGGCCTAGCTTTCGGGCACGAGCGATGCATCCCCAAGAGAATGATCCAGCCGACAGTAGGCGACGTTTGTTTTAGAGACGTAGTCTAAAACAAGAGGAAGCTGACCCTGGTCCGGCGCGCGTCGCCCTTGCCGCGCCGGCCCATGCCGTACTGTCACATGGCCGTGTCGCCGGAACTCCCGCCCGGCTTGGCGTCGACGCCGCCGCCGCCCGCCGGGTCCTCGTCGCGCGCCGCGCGCCCGCGCGTAGCCTCGCCCGCAGTAAGACCCGTGAAGTCCAGTTTGTACTGCATTACAAGAACAAAGTTAAAATGTGCCGAGGTAAGCGTGCGCTGTCTTACTTGGACTCGCTATTCGCTTACCGGGCCTACGACCCGAAGTTTACAGTTCTATTTGTCTGACGGACGGGTCTTTTTGTACACCGCTTTTATTCGTATATTCAGTATATCTAGAGTCGATAAAAAGGTTCATAGCCTTACATATACCATTAAAATGAATGGCCGCGTAATGAAAGCTTTTTCTGGCCAACCCATAAGAAATAAGTATACTTATTGTATGAACACGTTGAGCAATGACTATAGCGAGTCCAAGTGAGAGCTCGGTGGGTAAGCCGCCCCTGTAGCGAAGACCCACCAAGATGATACCAAACATCATGCACGCGAAACAAACTGTTTATGCAAAGCAAATTTTTTTATCAGACCGGTCATTATTGTCGCAATTTTGATTTCGCGTTAGTATACTGATCGGTATCAAAATAATTAGTACAAAAGCGAAATGTATGTACAACGATTATATTTTAACACCTTGTTCTAGCAGATGTAAAAATTCACTTTATAAACGCAAATATTATAATACCACACATACTATACTATATAAACATTGTATTATCATTGCAACATCACACCAACAACATTCAAATATTAGCTATATGTTTACACCACCAAACAAGTCTACACTAAATCTCGAAAAATGGCAATGTTGGTTAAAGGTATATCAGGGGTTTTAAAAGGTTAGTGTCAATTTGAAGGCTTTTACGGGTTATTCAATTGATTTCACACACTTTACCTACTTTAACCATTCAATACACTATTTTCACTCTTAAATGTGGATGTTTTGCGTAAATTTGGTTTCCAATGCATAGGGACGCGCTCAGGCATACACAGGGAATACTGAAAAAGGAAAAGAAAATAACAGAACGGAACAAAACAAAATAACTTACTTAAAAAATGAATTTCACGTCCGTCAAATTTGTTCGTCTAATTACAGAAAGGGCAATTATGTAATTCTAAGGGGGTACACCGGTACAAGTTAGGCAAAAAATTGTACTTAAGTACATACGTACAATATTTTTTCTCAATACGAGTACCAACCATCTTTTCGGTCTTAAAAACTTCTAGCTTCTAGCTAGTTAGGTAGGTATGCGTATCCACACTGAATTCTCTACGAATGTGTATTCTCAAGGCACATCGTTTAGCGAATTCCAATAACGGGAATGAAAACTCTAAAATATGGACATGATAACACAGACATGCTTCTACAATAACACACAGATACATGGATACGGATGTGTGAGGGTGCAAGTCGAGACAGACCGAGTCGTCCCTTGTATTCGCTGAGGTTTTGTTAATCGCTTTGTCCAGCGGTATAAGACCCTGGTGCGGAGGGAACCACCCGGTGCATGGATTGGAAAACAAACGAAAACAAATAAAACATATGTTAAAAATCAAATAATAATGGGATTGTCGATTCTCGAATGTTCTATAAAATTACTAATCAAATCTAGTATCTAATTAACTAATAAGATTTATTCTTGTTGCGATTTGGCCACTGAAACGTAAGCAATAAACATAGTAATGGCATTGAACTGCCATTGAAGCTGCTGTCACCAAGAATAAACCTTGAAACTGAGATCACACTGTTTCTCCCGGTTCCCGATTTCTAACAGCCACGAATGAAGTAGAATCTTTAAAGTACTTAACAGGTGCAACACTCTGGTGCCTTTTAACCACTCCCACACTCGACTCCCACGGCAAAGGTACCTAAGGAACATTACGTTCCAATGCACTAAAGTCTTAATCTTGCCTATAAAATTCAGGGTACTTAAAAGTGCGACGTGTTGCTCGAAAATTGTAAATATGTCATATGTGTGAGAGAAAGGGGCAGTCACCTTGTTGGCGCAGTCGAAACACGTGGTGACGACTTTACTTATGACGTTCATCAGGTGTTTGGTTTCCTGAATGACGTTGTCCACTTTACTGAAGGTGGCTGCTCGGCCCACCGTCGGCTCTTTCACCGTGAACTGGAGTTGTTGGACGTACGTCGGGACCTTATCTAGTTGCTCTAACAATTCTTTTTTCGTTGTCCCCGCCGGTACCTGGAACGTGACAGAATATCAAAGTTATTTCTAGAAGATCAGAGGTTTTCTCTGGAATAGGCAGGTGTGAGTAGTATTTACCTGGTAAGAAAATTGTCGTATAATTTTATACAGTCTATTCGCTTCCTCAGCGAAGTACTCCGCTTGCGTGAAAAGGTCTTGCGTAGTGTTTAAACGACCCTCGCCTTTTGTAAACTGATACATAGCGAAGGCCATGGAAGACATATTTTTTGCCCTGAAATAATAGGAAATGGCAAATAACTATTTTATTTGTATTTTATATGAATTACACTAACTACATACACGTTAACATTTTTAATGCCTGGAACCCGTTTTGTGGGAGCTCTGCTCGTAGGCGATTTTCTCTGCATACGAATTTTTGGGGTCCATATTGGCTCATATAAAATTTTTCCATCGATTTTTTCTAATAATACCGCTTTGTGATCATAATCATCACTCTTCATAAAATTCGTACTCATACTTTTTTTGTTCATAAATTTCTATTACTAACAACCGATGTCATAACGATCAGTAGTCATACATTTCTTGTTCATCATTTCACTACCAAGAACACATCTGAAGTCATAATTTTGTTTTAGATAATTGTTTTCATCATAAAGGACATATTTCATAATTTTGCTAGTAATAGTGTCATTATGTTACTAAGAAAGTATCTTAATTCCTAATTTGTAAGGGAACCCTAACCTAATCACCTATGACCGTACAATGTTATATTGTCGTATTGTTGCTGTATATTGTCGCTTCAGCTCCCGTCTTAATCTTCTAACCTATCCGGGTTAGAGTCGATTTTGCCTCAACAGGTCTTTCTGGGCTTTTATAAAAAAATAACCTCGAAGATTAAGACGGGAGCTTCGCTACGCTTCAGCTCCCGTCTTAATCTTCTAACCTATCCGCGTTAGAGTCGATTTTGCCCCGAAAGGTCTTTCTGGGCTTTAAAAAAAAATAACCTCGAAGATTAAGACGGAAGCTTCGCTTCGCTTCAGCTTCCGTCTTAATCTTCTAACCTATCTGCGTTAGAGTCGATTTTGCCCCGAAAGGTCTTTCTGGGCTTTTGTTTTCTTTATGTTTTGCCAAATAAGAATTTGATGAAACATTATGTGGTAATACATTTTTAGGTTTAATGAAAAATTATGTAAATCATTATTAGCAACAAAAAAAACTCATAATCAAAACTTATTGCATTTTTATTTAATAATACTAGAACTTGCTAGCAATCATGGCAATAATATTTTGATTAATTGCGAGCTTCATTATTATATTGATATACTTCATTAATAAAAAAAATAGCAATAAAACTAGTATGTATAAAAAAGGTGCGCCAAAGTTCATATGAAATTGCAAATTCGATTATTAAATCTCCGAAAATGTATTTTATACAGTTTTAATTATTTTCGGTTCATAAATATCGGAATATTATTAATAAAAAAATTAGCAATAAGACTAGTATGTATAATAATTATATAAAAATAAACTATATTGCTAATAATCGTTACGATAAAAAAGTATATAAATATAGATAATAGCGACAGAGATACTTATATTTAATAACATTATAAATATTGACAGTTCTGAGATACGATAGTTATTAACCAAAAATAATTATGAATAGTGATCATTATGACATAAAATTGTATAAGATACATTTTCGGATGTACAATAATCTGAATTGCAATTTTATATGAACTTTGGCGCACCCGAATTTTTGCATGTTATCTGCTACGAGCGTCGCTACGCTCCTTGAAATTCGTAGTGTTCTACGAAATCGTTAGTACAAAATGTGTTAAATAATATGTACTTGTAATCAGTAGCAGATAGTATGACAAGGGTCTAAAATGATCCATACCTGCACGAGACAGTTATTTTCCCGAACGAAGTGAGGGAAAATAGTTGGAGGGGTAATATGGCTTTTAGACCAGAGTTATACACTTTTTTAATTTTACTTCGATTACGAGAAAATAAATAAAAAAAGGTCTCCACCCAAAATTAATAGTTCTACATTGAACATATGTGTATGAATGGTAAAATTAAAATGTTTTGTAAATCATACATATGTATTTATATTTTCCCTAGGGGCTAAATGTACTACTTTAGCCCCTTTTGACAAGTCTAATATGGCACACTTTTCGAGCATGAGTAGTGAAAAACATATGTAGGTCTCGTTAAGCTGACCCCAGTTGACTTTGATTCGAAGGCTGAGTTTGATCAAACCGATTTTCCTCATAAATTATTGTGTTTATTTTGCGTGAGCTGTGGCATATATATTAAAATATGAGTACGTCGTTTTGCTGTTACTGCGTATATCTACCTAATTGCCATACAATAGTATACACTCTATGCGACATTCAAAAAGAT
Source organism: Epiblema foenella (assembly GCA_963556455.1). Taxonomy (NCBI): domain Eukaryota; kingdom Metazoa; phylum Arthropoda; class Insecta; order Lepidoptera; family Tortricidae; genus Epiblema; species Epiblema foenella. Next base: position 18,249,845 of record OY747102.1, read on the forward strand.
TTAAGTAGCCCCATCTTTCCTTTCTCAGCTCAAGTAAACAGTACCTAGAGAAGGGGGTGACAGAGAAGAGATAATAATTTTTGGCTCTCATAAATGCAGTAGACTTTACTTAGATATACTAATTATATATTGTAATAAAATAGAAAAAAATTGTGCACCGCTCGTAGGACATTATAGCTCTATAATATCCAATGGTTTTAATATCACCTCGTTTCATTATATGAATTATTAAACTGTTAACCAGCGACATTAAGCCCATGCCGTTTAGTTATAAATTACTTTGACGCCAATAACAATTATGTCTATGCAATGCAGTGACCTAATATGGATAGAAAACCATGAAATTATCACAATAAATAGTAAATTAGACAAATTAATTAAAATCATAAAAAGATATGGGACTACAAAGATTTGCAAACATTTTGTTTTTTGGCCAAATGCAAAATGAAAGTTATCAATAGAATTCACATGTTTCAATAAAAAGGAAAAATTGTACGGCAACTATGTACATACGCAATATTTCACGACAAAAACGGCAAATTTCTCTTTTCCAAACAACGGTAGTACGTGACGTCACATCTGCGTGACAATCAGCATGGAGCGTTTTCAGTGCTCGTTATCTATGCTGTACTTTGCCTCTCAAAATCAGTCCATGATGATATTGTTATTTCACTGTTAATTGTTAAATATCCCAAAATTTTACAATCCCGTGACTAGACATGTGCCGTTACCGTATATTCTCGTTTTTATGGGCCACATTACCGCTCGGAAGTATCGCCAATAGGTACGCAATCGAGAATATTCCCGGCAAGGCACATAGACCAATCACAAATTTCTAAATATACAAACCTCTTCACAATATCGTTGTTCTCGTCGGCAGCAGCCCCTTGCCACTTCTCAGTTTCCGCGTCCATTTCAGACGACATCATTTTCATCTCCAGCCCTGACTTGGCGATTTTCGCTTGTTCTTCAGAGTCTAATTTAACAGCTTTTAATGGTTTACTCGTCGTACCATGTTTCTGTAATTGATTTCAGGTAAAGTATTAATGATACTTGTAACTGCAAGTGGTTTAGCGTAGAGCTAGTCCCGGTTTAGTTAGTTAACGTGCATGTTTTTAGACATGCAGTTGTTGCCTGGTAACGTGTGTGATCTATAAAAATAAATTTGCGCAAAGCCTGGCTGAGCGATGAGTCTGCGGGAATAAAACTAAGAATCTTATTAAATACTAAATCGAAAAATTGTTTTTGACGTGTAGGTCAAAATTTTTGGTGTTCGGATATCGATGATGATAAACGTAAAAACTAAGTGAAAGTGATGAAGATGGATGAGAAGATACGTAATTCATATTCAACCCCTAGTCAGATGTGTGGGTAGTCAAGAGAAGGAACACAGAAGAGGTGTAAGTTGTCGTGTTGTACGTTACCCCCGGCCTGGGCAGACTGCTATACTGCTGCTTGTCCGGCCGCTCCCCCGTGAGGTCCAGCAGCTCGCGCGCCAACCGCGCCGCATCAGCCAGGAGCCACGCCCACATGTCCACGAACACGTCGAGGTTCTCCCGCGCCGCCGCGCTGCCAGGGTGCGCGGCCAACGTCCGCGCGGCGGTCACCACTTGCGGTCCGTATATCCTCAGATTTATCTCCGCGAATTTCGCGCTCACTTGTAGCGTCTCTGACATCGCTATGTGTCTAAGTAATTTGCATACCTGAAATACGCGACCGTACAAAAGTTATCTTTAGAAGAACTAGGTAGTATAATATTTAAAGTATGATATTAGGAAACCACCTCTATTATGTGATCTAATTGTTCGTGGAGCCGGCTGGCTATATTGTGCAGTCTCTCTGATTCTCTCTCACCACAGGAACTAGCTGGAATAGAAATAAGTTAAAGTTAAAAATGTGGTATTTCGACTCTATCATTATTTTATTTATCTTATTTATCCATATAAAACATGATAAAGAAAAGTTGCACAACTAAAACTGAAAAGGCAGACTACACGAATGATTCTACGTATGTTCAAGTTTTCTTTTTCTTATACCGGTACAGAGACTAATCCGATAGGGATTCACACCGTGTGGCGGGAACAGTACGAATGCTCGAGAAAAAAGACGGTACTTATCGACGTTAAGCTTTTGTGTTGGCTTGTCCATTTCCAGTGTTTGCAACGCTCTCGGAAAATCGCAACGTATGGACGGTTTTATTTTGCCCGACTTCTATTTTTATTTAATTAGCTGATTGAATGCTTTACCGACAACGAGTAAAAATACGTACTAGTTGTTTCGAGATTTTGAACTGACCTCAGATCAATAACGTTTTTTGTCCAAAGCTAGAGGTATATTTACACGTATGGCTACACGTTATAGAATTTCTGCAGTTTCTATTTCTGGTGAAACAGGAAGTGTCTGTGTTTGTGCCTGCATACACTCAACGTCAAAATGTACTTACTTACACGCCGCTATAGCTGCTGTTGACTACTGTTGATATGGTCCAGTAGGTCGCGTGTACAATCATATCCAGGTACACAGAAAGTGCATAAAGCTACTATGGAGTAGGTAACATTTCTAACGGGATTTCAATGCTCACCTATGTGTGCAAGGTCGGAGGCTAACCTCCGCGCGTCGTCGGCGAGCGGGCCCAGGTCGCGCGCCTGGTCGCGCGCCGCCTCCACCAGCGCTCGCTCGAGCTCCGCCGCCGCGCTTGCCGCGCCAACACTCGCACTCTCTAGCGCGGCTCCACTCCCCGTCGTGCCTTGCTCCTCCTGTTATGATATACCGGTTAACTCTTTGACCGCCACAGTCGGCTATATACATCATCGGGACCATACCATGGACGCCAACGACGGCTACAGCTGAGAGCCTGGCCAATGCAGTATCCATCTATACGTGATTGCATACGGTTTAATATCGCGTTGAACAATGCGATGGTGTGGCACCAGATCCAACTTACTTTAGTCAATTTGTGACGGATCGGAATAATACTTTTCCAAGACGGCGCTATCATATCGGTTGGACTCGTTAATTGATTAATGAACTGAATTAACTAAATTAACTACATAATGAGTGAGTAACCGATACATTTTCACGGAAACTAAACTCTTATTAGTTACGCCCAAAACAAGCACGGCCTTCAAAAGTGATGAGTGCGACGACTCGGCTTCTTAATTGAAAGTGCGCTAGTTCAAATAATAACTTCTGGTTGCGATAATGCCTATCTGTATTATTTTCTGGAAATCGGAAATATGAACACGAAGAAAGACTAAATTAGGCGCGGATTAGATGAATTTGAAATCACACCCGCGCCAAGTCACGACTCGGGGCTGTTTCTTAGCGCGTCAGTGATATTCTGAATTAACCTTTGCACCTTGGTTTAATCCGAAACAGTATGAAGTTATTTAAGGGCAATCGTTCTCTGAAATTTTAAGTAAATATGTCACCATCAAAGATTCACCATGGAGACAGCGACGGCGACGAGCCTTTCTAGTTCGTACGCTATCCGCTCGGCGAGCGCCAGTATCCGCTGTCGGTGGTTGTGCGACGTGTACGCGGAGTCGGTGAAGTCGTGCGTTCGTTCGACGAGCGCGCGTAGCGTCGATGCGAGCGCACGTCTCCGTGGCGCGTCCGCGCCGCCTCGCGCGCGCGCCGCGCGTACCTGTGACGTCAGGCCGCGGAGCGAACCTAACGCCGTCCCCGCTTCCCATTGCGCAGCCTATACAAGGGTACAAAGTAAATACTAAGTAAGAAGCCATTTAGAAATTAATTCGTCTTGACTAAACAATATACGAATGGGTCATGAGTGACATTTCGACGGACCAATGTTTAAAACAAGAAAATCACTTCGTGATTTAAGCTGTTGAGAAACAAGAAAATCACTTCGTGATTTAAGCTGTTATCGTATATACCATCATAAATGTCTGATTTTCCTTCTAATTATCTCGCAAAATTGTAAATTGTGCTTATATCATAAAGTATATTAGTAAGGTACGATAAATAAACGTGTAGCGTGTAAACTTCAGTTTATTAGTATTTATTTATGTCTACGAAATTGTAAATACAGAGTATTATTATTACAAAACCGCATGTTGTATATTCGTTTGTTATAATATAATAAAAATTAAGACAATATAAATGTAATAAGTTAGTCTAGAGGAAAATATATAAGAAAAGAAGTGAGCGTTAATTACTACGGCTGCGGTGTACTGGCTGTGGTCAAGCATCAAGTAAGAACTAACTATAAACGGCGATACGGAAATCTACCTATTCATCGGGACTCTGCAGCCAATGAAATACATAGGACACATCTATTTCTGTTTACCTTATTGAATAGCAATAAGCTAAGCTAATATTATTAGCTTTTTACTTGAGTAGGTATGAGCGGGAAATTGGAATAAAAATGTTTTGGTGAATTAATCCCTTGTTTACGCACAGATACTACTTATCTATGTGCTAATGTTTATAAGTAGCTAGAATTAAGTAGGTAAAGTGCAATTAATGTAATGCATTGAATAGCTGATAGTACTTACGGTAAGGTGGCGAGGCAATTGCTTGACTTGAATGATCAGATTGGACATAATGTGAAAGCAAGTTTATATAAACTGTACCTAAAACACCATAAGAAATAAGCAAAATATTCTACCTCTAAAATAAGTAGCGAGAAAATTTTAAGGCACTCGTCTACCTACGTGGTAATTTGTACCTGTTCACGACTATCCGAGAAAGGTTGCAACTACAAGAAAAAAATAAAACAGTGTTTATGCATAGAAAGACACTGATATGAGATGCAATAGTTAAATAGTACTCCAATGTCTATCGAATGGAGTTGCATCTGTAATGTGTATATCACACATCATCCTACTTACCTATTAATATCACTTGACCGAGGAACTGAATACACAATAGGTCATTTCTTAAGAATGTATACAGGGTATGTTAGGAGATTCGTGATGGTCGATCTCAGGAAGGTAAATTGTAACGTAATGGGATGATGTCTCTATTCAGGGTCCGGTTAGAAATATATCTTTTGTGGTATTTGGTAACAGGGGACGATGTTATGGAATGGAAGTCAGTCGTGTTTAGGACGAGGGCTGATAACACTGATCCCTATCGCAACATAAGCCGCCCGCCGCTCGAGCTAGGCGGTCCATTTATCGATGATTTCTTATTTAAAACTTACCATTCGTTTTATAGACTGTATGCCGATTTATCATTAGCGATCCTATTCTATTAGCGTGTTAACATTACCCCCGTTAGTACTTTAAAACGTAATTTAATGCTCTTTTTTATCATGCTTTACACCAGTTGATTTTAGCTCATTTATCGTATGGCAATTGATACGAATCGTGAGATTTTCGAGTTTTTATTGCACTTTTAGCCACCCAGCCACCCACGGGTCACGTGTAGGGTAGGGGGCGGTATATTAAACATATTTTTTTATTTACAGCAGTTAATAATAAGCGGGTAATAAGTGGCGTAATAATCCTGAAATGACTATATATTTTTTTACAGAAGTCAAGAATGCGAATGAAGCATGCAGTGAAAAAGAGAGGAGATTAGTCTTTATCGATAAACGTGCACTGCTGGCCGCGACCGAGTTGTGCTATGCCGGTATACTGGACGCATCCGGATGTGTGTCGAGGAAACCTCTTCAACGTTGTGTGCAATGTATGCATTTTAAATACGTAGGTGTACGTACGATATCCACTCGCAACAGTCGCAACTGTTATTGCTATTATGGGGTATGGAATAACTGGTTTCTTACCTGAACAATATGTCAGTTTTAATGGCAAACTTCCACTTAGCGAACGGACATACGTAGATACTTTCAGGGAGTCGGTGACAGTGCATGCCATTATAAACCAAACGAATTAAAAGATGACTCGAATGCTATAACATCCATATGTCTGCGAACTAAGTCAGTGCACGGTCTGAAAAACTTGTTTTTAACAACAATCAACCGAATAAGTGTAAGAAAGTTCTTTCATTCGTTTGCAAAATATAGGTGAAGTGTAATATGTCTGGTCGATTAGAGTTTACACATTTTAAGTGATGAATTTTGTTCTATAGATGGTGTTAAAGTCAATTTTTACAAAATGTTAGGTACGAGTAGGTAAGTAGTGAATAAATCCCGCAGTCCGCGGGTAAATAGAATACATATATGTATATGTTTGAAGTGTATGAAAAACATAAGACGCGATATATCTTTGAATACATATAATAATGTGTGTTGGTTTCCTTAATGTTAATTACCTACACATTAAAAAAGGTACAAGCGGAGTTTCTCCATTTGCATTACCTGCGGGTTTTCCTTTTTAGACGTGTTCAAGGCCCACTATTCATTCCATAGGGCGGCGAGAAAAAGAAACAATTTTGTTACATAGATATCATCGCTCATTTCAAAATAGCTACACACGAATTTCTCATAAACACAAATCGAAAATCATATTGCATAATGTACAAAATTCCTAAAAACCGGTGTCATTGTTTGATTGTTTTGTCTCAAATTTTCAAATGTCTAAAATTCAACACATTTTATGCTAGGTATATATAGTTAATGAATGAATGAAAGTTTATTCAAAAGAACATATGGGACAGTAGGATGTTATAGATAGGTATACATTCGGGGCATGTGAAAATATTTTTTCATGATATGACTAGCAAGTCATGCATGTCAAAAGCAAATTGCGTGTATATGTTCTTAATAGCTAATCATCAATAATTATCAATAGCTTACATTTTAGGTATTTAATAATAATTAAGACATTATTTTCCATCTTTTTACATTTTGACTAAATTAATTCAAACATTTGTAGGAATTATGAACATTAGCTAGAACATAACAAACACCTTTAAGAATTTCATACCTTTGCAAAATTGATTTTCGAGGAGTGTTATTAGGAATTTCGTACGTAGGAATTGTAATGTACGCAACCTATGTCGTAGGTACAGTCAAAAAAGCTGTTATAAGTTTGCAAATAAATTTTTACACATTATCGTGACTCCACTTAGCTACGAACTGTTTTTAGAAATTATAAAATAAATAGCCAGATGTGCGTACATTTTGAATATTTTTCAGCAATGGATTGTGGGCCTAACGGCCGCTGAGTCAGCGCACATTATTGAGTTACGCTCTAAAAATATCAGCGTACGACTAAGTAAAATTTTGCACACCACAAATGTGATGACCGGTTTAAAGAATGTTTTTCGGTAAAAAGTAGTAAATTTAGGTCACAGTAATTAGTATTAAGCAAAACAGGGATAACATATTAATATACGTACCTACATTATTTTTTATATTACGCCAGAATTGAGAATTATTTTCAATCATAATTCTCATTAACATTCGTGGAGACTAAAAAGCCACAGGTGCAGACTAGTCTTAGTCTAGTTCGGTAGATCTTATGAATTTGTAAACACACAACGATGCAACTTTGGTAGCGACAGGATCCAACTTTACCGATAAACGCTCTAGCACTGCACTGACTTATAGGAAATATCTGATACCTAGTTCCTAGTTTGTAAAGGTATTTAATACTTACTCAGGGGGTTTAGAATTGTTTCCAAGACCTTCGTGTGCATTGTACGTACCAACGTGATAATTGTGATATCTAAAACTATTGTTTTTGTTTTTCTGAAAGCCAGTTACAGTTGTGCCAATGTGCATCTAACATTATCTTATTGCTACCAAAAATACATTTAATAACTATGGGATAAGTCGCAATGAATATTCAACGTCTAAAATTAGGGGATGGTTGCTATTAGTCGAAAACTACACATACTTCTTTAATAGAAACAATAGTTACTTTCATGATCTCCATACAAAACTAACACTAAGACACAAATATGCATTGTAGGTTAGGAACCTACCGCTAATTGGAAAAGTTGAACTGCTTCAAAGAAACATTGACCTTGACATATTAAACAATATTTATTTCCATACCTTATTATCGTCCAAACCATAGGTATATTTCAAACGTATCAGTATTTTATGTAACACATCAAATACGTTTATAGCCATTACAGAGGATGAAGGCGAAACAAAATTTACATAAAACCTTCGTAAAATATGAAACTTCCTCGTACAAACGTGACTCGGAGTACAATATCAATGGTGGCAGCATTCCCAGGTGTTAGATGTTTATCGAGCATTCTGCCGTTGTAATAGGAAATACAGACACGAGCTGGGCAACAAGCCGTCTGGAAGCTATTATGAACCCTACGTACAGTATTTGATTGATGTTTATATTAAATTTGATACAACATTAAGGGAAAATAAGGCATGTTTTTTTAGATGTAAACTCTACCAAGTTTACAGCAAGCGCAGCTGAAATAATGTTTTGCTTCTGCTCGTAACAATGCTGAGATAGTCTAATACTGTAAAACAAACACGTAGTAAGCTTACGGTTGATTATCTTCTAACGGCAGTTTGTGCAGCTCATTTATATATGCTAAAATAGCTGTGGCTTTTAGCCTAAGCCTTTGGGATTTACTTATTTATGTAAATACCTTTTGCATATTTATTTCTACACCAACAATACGAGTATGACCCGCAAAGAGTAAACAAAAAAGGAAACATACGCAAACGTCGATTTATAGTTTAAGCTCGGGCTCCATGTTATCTGGCAATATTGATTGACGTTCTAAAAATGGTGTGTTCAAAGTTTTATTTCCATTTTATTTGAAATCTAGTCAGGAATGGCGCGTAAAACAGGTTGGATTTGCAGGATTTTTTTATTAGTTTAATTATTTCAGCTTATCGTTTGATTGTTTTTTGGATTTTGATCCACCTTTAGTTATTGAATTTGATAAAATTTGTAGCTGAAAATGTAGATCTGCGGTTTTAAATGAGTATTTTTTTTTAACATTCGGCTGATTGTAGTTGACTATGATGTCCGCTCATGGACGAAATGGAAATGGGTTATCAGGCTAACCCAGTAATCCCTATAACGCAAGGGCTCCGTTAAATGTAACATGTTTATGGCCTGTCATTTGATGAGCTTTGATTCAATTTATTTAGTTGCACTAGCGTACTGATTATCTACTACCAAGTTGGCAGTTTCCTGTGCACAAACCTCCTGCGAGTGGTCGTCGTGGCCGGGCAGGCCGTCGCGCACCACATAGTGTATGAGGTCCATGGCGCGACGCATCTGGCAGAAGACAGTGTCGCGGTTCTCCCGCGCACTGGCACTACCGGGGTGCCTAAGGCATGTCTGTGGAGAAAAATATATAGTCTCAATTTCGTTCATGTCTTTCACATCCTCAGATAACTTAGATTTAACCAGACTTGACATCAAATGTTCTTTAGGTACGTGTTGTTGTGTTCCTGGTGGTGAGTAAAGCCAGAGCTCCCGAGGGTGCGCTGTGTTGGTAGTGACAACCTGTATTAGTCTTTAGCTGTCAACACAGGGGACCCTCAAATCAATAAATAGTCGGCAACGCGCTAGTGACTCTTTCGTCTGGAGTCGCAGGCATACATAAGCTGCGGTGTCTGCTTTCCATCAGGCCGGCCGTAAGCTAGTCTACAACCGTCGTTGTATAAAAATAATTATAAACAATAATATACCTGGTGTATGGCAACAAATTTTTCTCGACTTCATATGTTCAGTGCGCATGACGAACATGCCGCCTCTGTCCTCTACGATGCATTTTCCTCTACTGAACGTGCCACTGTCTACGGCGTAGTATACCTACATCGTAGCAAAGCTCCGTTACGGGTTCCGTTCTAAACAAGGAACCCTTATAGCTTCACCATGTCCGTCCGTCAGCGGCTTAGTTCAGTACTACAAAGCTGTAGTACTAACGTTTTGCAATTACGCCGACAAAACGGTAGAATTAAATCTTGAGAAACATTTTTTTTAGGGTACCTCTTCTACACGTAACGTAGGAGTGCATTTTTTTTCCAAACCCCATATTGTGGGATATCGTTGGATAGCTCGTACAAAAATATTGTAGTGTTTCTCAACCCATTTTTTGAGTCAGATATCCGATTGCGTGATAATAAGGTTTAAAGTGAACTTTTGTTATGTTCGAGTCCCCCCCCCCCCCCCCCAACTGACAGCTAAACGGTGGGTACTGGGCATGTGAAAAAATCATGGTAGTAGTTTATACATCGTGGACGTCAATAACCCGAAAGATTTAAACCACGTATTTTTGACGACATTACGAGTAAATAATGCTATATCATCATGGGTTCAATTGCGTGTCTTAATTAAATTACTCTTTCAGTATAAATTAAAACATATTAATTGACCGCTTCTTTGTGAACAAACCTTTACTTCAGAGAGTGAGCGAGTTTAATTAATTTCAAGTTGAGAAACAGAGAGCGAGCATTGTCATTTTAGTGACATCAATTTAAAACTATCAGCCAGTTTTATCAATAAAGGTAAATAGTTTGCACTCTCGCGATTGAGAACAGAACATAAGTTTCGATAGTGAATTTTTTTGTAGGATAGATACCAAACTTAATTAACTGAAACTGGCTAACAACGATGCAGTTAGTACGTCTGCGTATAAAAGTGGTAGGTGATTACGTCACGCCTTTAGACTATGTTAGAATTGAGATTTTTTAACTTGAGACATGTTTTAAATAATTAATATCTCTTAAATTATGGGTTTTTGGACTATATGTTACATAACTTTATATACTCTAAAATCATTGGTTTTATATCTTTTGGGTTATTAACGCTCACGGTGTATAATGAATTTAAAAGGAAAACTATCAAGAGTAAGTAGACATTGCTTGTTAATGAGTAATAGCCGAACTTGAGAAATGTACTTAGAAAAGCAAACTATAATATGACTGGTGGACAACTACGGAACCCTACCTACTACTACTACTACTACTACACTACTACTATTACACTCACTTGGTCGATTTTTTTAACACTCATTGTCGAGTTTTTTTATTACTGAATCTTTGATGTTTTCTATGTATTTATTTATCTGTATAAGTATGTATATCGTCGCATAGTACCCATAGTACAAGCTTTGATTAGTTTAGGACTAGGTCGATTGTCCACAAATATTTATTATTTATTTATTTATTTATTACCGATTATGCATCTTCGAGCAGAGCACCCGCTAGGCGGGTTCCTGATATTGAATGTAAAAATGAAGAGGACTACTTGTGCCTTCAATTGAATTTATATAGTAAATGCTACATGACTAAGTTTTCTGTACAATGCAACGTATCCATCTTAGCAGTTTTTTGCTTGCGCGCCTATAAGTAAGACTTCTTAGTCGTTTTCTGCTTGCGTGCGTGTGACAGAATTTTGCTATAGAGTTTCGTACGAATACTAAAATATTCAGCAACGCTGCTCGGCATTCGTTAATTTATTGATCAGCGAAACGGATTCTGATGTAATCTGGGTACGGGCTTGGGCTGGGCCGTGACATGGAATAATTCGCAAGCTATCCAAGTCTGCGATCTCTTGGCGACCCTTGACTAACCAGTCGCTAGGTTTGAGCAGTCAGCCGGGAACTTTTGGAACTTTAGATTAAGATGGGAATTTAAAAACTTAGTTATCTAACATCCAAAATCCTTCGTTCCTTTCCTTTGTTTTAGTAAGCTAATTCGTTACATTTCTCAAAATTTATTTTAACTTTTTACACATTAGAAAAAAAAAGGTCTAATGAAAAGTTTGTATGAAATATATTATTTCCTTATGATACATATACAAAAATTAGAAATAGGTACCACATCAGTGAACAATTGTTCATATAGAAATCAGTTATACTTTAAAACTAATTGATAACACTGATTTATTTGATTAACTTCGAGGTCCAATTTACACGTCAAGCCAGTCGCTAAGTGTCAGACGAATTAGTAATTGATATCTCTAATAAAAATGGCCGAAGCTTGTATTCTTGTTATTACCAAATTCTAGCGACATGTTTGAAATTGCTGAGGAGTAAGTATACGATACTAATGCACGTTTCTAGATGTTCTTTTAGTTCCGCATTTTACAGCTAACAGATGTTCCCAAGAAATATCGTGAAAGAAGCGCAAGCCGAGTGCCGCTAAAATATGTCATATGAAAACGGGGGAAGGCATCGAGCGTGCGACATGGCCGCCCGGAAACGGTGACAGATTGCAGCCATTTGACTGTTTTCTATCTCAACCTCACATCTCTCTCGCATCGATTCAGAATATGAACTCTAATTCATAATAGACAAGATTGCTTTTGCAGTTGTGTAATCAGCAAGATACGAGGCTGAAAAAGTAAGAGGCCATTTGCGGCCGACGATCCTTGCGTACTCTAACAGGTCAACGCCGAAGCTAACCGTATTTGAGAAATAGGGCCCTGCGCTTGAATTATGGGCCACGCTATTTTTATTGTGCGATAGCTCTGGCCATTGCGCCGTTATGAGCGGCCATTGGAACTCAAGGTGTATCCGAATCTTGCTCATCGCAAATAGTTATTAAGTAGACCGAGCACGCGATAAAAGTACAATATTACTAGCAGAACAAGTCTTTATGGACAAGTGAGGTTACCTTTACCTTGTCAAGAATTTACTTAGGTCACTGACAGTATTTTCAAAAAACTATTAGTACTTATCATCATAATCAATCAATGAAAAAAATGTACTAAATAATTGACAGAGTGAAACGAAGGTCTCTGCTTCGACAAAAACGCTTTCGTATGTCCGGATTTCCGGTTGTTCTCCTCTACAGGTCGCATTTCTCAACCGATTTCCGTGAAATTTTGTGATCAGGTTAGATAATTACATAGTTTTTTTTTGAAAAATTTCAAACCATTTTACTTTTGGAAATTAAAAAAAAACCACTCGCGAGATCTACAACTCACCGTACCACTAGTTTATTTATTCATCTCTACCAACAATGAAAAAAGTTAGATTACATTTTGCTATGCTCCACCTAAAATTTATTTTGGGATATCAAACCCAGGGCCTTTTCTGGAGTTTTTTAATGACAGTTTTCCGCGAGCGAGCACTTACACGGCTGTCACTTCGTACAATGCCCGTGTCGCGGCCACAGCGGCTCACTTGGCGGCATTTAAAGCTATTCCATTTCTTAAATTCCAGTGCTATAAAAGTGCCATTACGCCTGCCTAGGATAAATCTCAGCACTTACACGTAACGACGACTCTCATCACGCGTCTGCGGTCACGGCCGCTTTCTGCACGCTACTAAAAATACTTTTTTTATTAATTGCGTGGCTATTATAAACATTGTTATTAGAAAGTTAAACTGGGGTTTATACTTCAGTAAGTAATAAATAAAGTAAAAGATTTTAATCTCCTAAATAGATTTAAAACAAAAGAATGCACGTCTCTAATTAATTATAAATTTGTAATATGAAATAATTTTAGAAAGCGACCAATTTATAGGGTTGCACGAAAAGCCCCGTGTCATTGAATCCGACATTGAATAACTGCCGCCTTTTCCGCGGATCACCTACAATTTGCAGACATTTCTTTTATCGAGGTTCAATATATCTAGGAGAAACAACAAGGTGTGGTCACGATACTCGGGGCAGGGCACTTAAATTATTGATGGGCCGAAGCGCCAGTGACAGCGCTAATTTACTGGACCCACGGGACAAACACTATTTGAAATTTATCGCGGACCGACGGTCTAAATCCTTTATCATTCTGCGTTTCTTTGGGCGCAGCTTTAATCAAATAGTTAGGGAGTCAAATTACCAAACGACGATAGTTTTTTTCTCCGTGTGGTGTGGTTGATTACGGCTATAAGCGGTGAGCACGATTTTAGACATAGACATAGAAATATTTTATTCAACATTACAAGGCACGACTTAAGAATAACAGTTACAAATACAAGTATGTTAAAATTAGACTTAACATATTAACTTAAAACCGCACGACTACACGTAAGGTATATATCTAGCGGGTAGCATCCTTTATCACTTTTCCCTACTTAGAAATAAACTAGAATACCTATGGCACGACTAGAAATCGAAGAAATGGATACCTACCTATTGTTTGTCGCATAGGTTTAAACAGACATAAGCATTTGACGTTCTGACTCATTAGTTCGGTGAATGTGAAACTCTATAAATGTAAAACATTCTGTTAAAACAGAAGGTCCATTTGGCTCGACATGACATTTATCAGGCGTTATCGCTCCCGCGTTCGACAAGACCGTCATACTTGTCGCGGTACCATGACAGTAGGTACGCCAGATCTATATGGTTTCTAATAGTTGCAACAAGAAACACATGAACATTAACATGTGAAATTATGTTAATTTATACAAATACTGTAGTTCATCAGTCTCTTACCTTGGATGAGGTAAGTAGCATAAGCGTAGACCTTTCCAGAACGTTTCTTGCGGCGGCGACCTGCGCTCTCCGCCGCTCGTCTCTCAGGTCCGCTCTCCGCTCCGCGGTGAGACGCGCAAGCTCGACCATCCCGCCGCCGAACTCGGTGAAGGCTCGCACGAACTCGGCGAAGTTGGACACGGACTCTAGCCGGTCCAGCGAGCGCGCCACCTGCCGGTATTGATGCAGTATCTTAGGCTACGGCATCTCGAATGCCTGCTGATGTTTATATCACCTTAGCATAATTCTAATACGTACAATACAACTACACTCACGAGCAAAAATAACTGGTAAACTATGTATTGAATTTTCATACAAAGTGTACCCATTATTTTCGCTCGTGAGTATATGACTACGTCAGCTAAATTCTAATACGGAGAAAATTAAGCGTTTACTTTTTTCATTATACGCGATTACGCGATTGATATTAGAATATTAGTCATCATGCATGCGGTTTTATCACAGGTAGACAAGCCTTTCGCGCTGTCCGCTCGACTGAAGGAACTTAATGATCAGGTAGTCACCTTGTCCTTCGCTAGCAGCAGCTGTCGCACGACCACCATGTCAGCCAGCAGCAGCACTCGCGTGACCGCCGCCAGCAGCGCCCGCGCCGCTGACACCATGCCTGCGCCGTCCGCGCCCCCGCACACCCGCTCGATCGCACGACCTAAACACAAACATATTTAGGTATACAATCTCGAATACCTCGTCGTATATTGCTTGGCGCCATAGCTAATGCTGAAAGAAACGTTGCGTTGGGAGACCGATGCTGCGCTTCAAGGACTGCGCTAAGCGTGATATGGCGGGCTTTCGTATTGACAATCAGGTTGGGAAGTTATTGCCGCTGATACATGGATGGCGCAAACGCATTGTGGACGGCAGAAAGTTACGCTATGAAGCCTGGTTTGACGAATTAGCTAGCGAGATGTTGCAGACAACAAATCGGAACTAGCATCTGATGTGTAAGCAATACATCTGGAAGATCGTGCCGTTCCAGCATTGGTCTATACAGTCACCAAAAACAGTGTACACAGCAATGCTTGAATGGTCTGCAATAGACGTAAAGGCCTAACTATGATGATGATACAATCCAGTTGTCACTGCGTATTTTAATTCGGTTTGCATGATCAGCATTTTGACCAGTGCAATACGCGATATTTAATTGACTATGAGTTTCTCTGTATGGGGACAGGTATTCGCAACGTGCTACGGCCTAGACACCTTAGTGAAAAAATCAAACGACGCTGAGCTTTATGCAAATCGCGTACAAAATACATTTTGTCCATCCCTAAAACCTCGTCCTATTGCTACTATTGCAATATATTTTAGGTATTTTTGCTATACCTTTGGGTAATATAAAATATAAACTTTAGAGGTATCAATGTTTTGTTACATACAGAAGATATACTAGATATATTCGCATTTACTGCGTAATGGAAACAAGTAAAGATAAGTTTTTTTTTATGGCATAAGAGACAGATGCTTTCTTATATTCGCGGCTATCACATATACATACATACAGCACATAGGGCTATAGAAATATATAAATACAGTATATTTGTAATTTCTTTTTATATAAAAACGTTGTCCTCTCCTAAACAAATTGAGATATTAGATACACAAGATTTCTCCATAATAACATGTCACTAGCCAGCCTTACTTCTCTATTGCCAACGCTGTGTTTAGTGAGTTGAGAGCGTTCGCTGTCTCAGTTATGTTATTGACAGACAGAAGTAGAGCAATTGGCGTGGTAGACTTGCCAAGATTTTGGCGTAGATTCACATGTAGCCATGAGTATGATGTAAACCTCGACCTAGTAGTCACATGGAGTGATTTGGGCAAAATCATTTCGTGATAATTTAGAAGAAAATAGTATAATACATAACCGACAAAGAAAAACTACGAAAATCATCGAAAAACATCAAGCTTAAACTTAAATTAATTTTGTATTAAGCGGTAACTCTGCTAACATTAACTACTAAGAGGAGCGCTCGTGGCCCAGCGGCGCCCGCGTATACCGCGTGCGGTATGCGAGGTTAAGCAACGTCGGCCCAGGACAGTTATTGGATGGGACCCCGCTTTGAGTGGTTATTATTATTAACTGAGCGCTCCCGTGCTTTGGAAGGCACGTTAAACCGTTGATCCCGGCTGCTGTCTATGATGGCAGTCGTTAAGCCAAGTTAGAGGCCTTCGGGCGGCTCGAGAACTTCTAACAGTCAAGTTGCTCACTCACTTGACAAGCCTAATTACAATAAGGTCTGGGTTTCCCTCTGTTTGGAAGGTCAGATGGTAGTCGCTTCCGTAAAATCTAGTGCTTAGGCCAACTCTTGGGATTAGTTAGCGGTTACTGTACCGGGATAACGCTAGGATGATGATGATTTATCTAAAACGTAAGAGGGAAAGGTTGATAAATTCGGGGGCCGAGCGTGGTTCTCCGATAGCTCAGAGGCTGCCCGCGTAAGTCAGACAGACGTAGGTTCGAATGATGCTCGAGCCTAAATTTCAACATATTTTCCTTTAATTTATATTTGAAGCTTAAACATAATTGTGCTATTTTAAAGATGGGTCATTATGTGTGTGCCTCATCATCCTTCTAGCGTTTCTCCGGTGGTGCCCGAGCACGGGGTTTGCTTTGACACCCAATTCCAACATGAAAGCGACTGCCCTCAGACCTTCCAGTCCAAAGGGAAAACTAGACCTTTAGGGGTTAGACCTGATTTCCCCACGATGTTTTCCTTCACCGAAAAGCCAATATTAAAGGTTACAAAAGATTTTTCGTACCTAAGAATTAAAAAAAATAGGCTATTCCGTATTTCCGTATAACCTTCAAAAGAGTGCTTTTGATGGTTTATAAAAAGTTGTTGTTTTGACTATGGATCACCACACCGCCATTCCCGACAGTTCCCGTGGCTTATCTACATCGATTGTACGGGTATGAAATCAAACAGGTACTTAACCAAAACGAATTGAAACGTTACTTTTCGTCGGAGCTCTGAGCAACCCGAAAAGAACGAAGTAACGAGGTTTTTAAAATATTACAGGCTGTGTGGCAAAACATAGAATAAGTACATTGCCCGCGGTTAATCAATTTAATGGCCTAGCGGTATTGTTACTCGACAATTGAATTTTGGTACCTACATGGAATCCCAAAAAGGAACTTTAAAATTATGTTTAGCTACAATGTTTTTATCGAACTTTGAAGCATATCATACAGCATACGAGGTAGCGATCAATTTTACCTTATTTGTACTAATCATGCTTTGTCAGTCATTAATTAATACTTAAAATAGTAAATTAAATAGTCAATTATGGAATTAACATAATGAATGAATTGTAATAAGTTGATAGGTAGTTGTCATTCATTTGTAACAAAAAAATGGCAATAATTGTAATTGCGCCACCGTAGCGTGCTGTAAATTTAATTCAAATCCTGAACCGTTTTAAGAATAGTAAAGTATAGTTATCACTTGTTATGATTTTGCAAATTAATTAGGTAGATATTAATAACTAATCAGTTAGTATCCCTTGTACTTATGCAGTAGTATATATATATATATATATTTACGTATGTATTTGTATATATAATTCCGTGTACATTTACACATTAGTTACGAATATACTCGTATGTATGTTTATTATTTCGAAATCATTTAACTTTTATGAATTATTTTCTCATTGCACCCAGATTTGCTAGTTTCTGTTTGGTCCTATGGTCGGCTGGTAGAGAATGCCTCATGGCCCATGGCATTAAGTCCGCCCTTTGTACTTATATTCTTTTTGTGCAATAAAGTTTAAATAAATAAATAAAATATTTATCTAGGTATATCATATACTAATACTATAATTATGATTCTTTATAGTAGTAGCGGAGTGGAGTGGTGGATTGAGTGAGTTGATGTGAGTTAGCATGAGTTTTCATGAGAAAATTCTCATCTAGTTACGCTAGTTACAATCACATGTAAACAGCTGTTACAAAAGCGCCCAAGCCGGCGAAGCTATTTGCAGTAAAATCACGTCTAAATCAAGAAAAAGCTGCATTTAAAGGGTTTATCAGAGGCAATCAGCCGAGTACGTGGGCCGGCGGGCGATGGATCGCCGTATGCCCATGGGCAGGTGGCCGGCGACGTGACTCGTTAGTCAACTAGTTATCTACCAATCCTTTATTTGACTTTTACGTTAGTTAGCATCATGGAAACTGTTTTGAGTAATTTATGGAACAGAGGATATAGATCTCCGGTAAAAAACTATTCGTTAAAATTCAAGAAAACCAATTTAAATCTCTCAAAATACATCCCCTGAACTTACAATGCAACTAAGTATAACTTCACGCGAACAAAGTTGTGGGAACAAGCTAGTGTTGCATTGAAATATTGTTTGGATATAGCCAGTGTAAAGGTACACCCAGTGCCCAACATGCAAAAAGGTTGCATTATGTATACAAATGATCAACACTTGATGTAAGAGGTTGTTATTTTGCTGTGTAATCACATTATGAAAATGTTTGCTAATAATATTCGTCCCATTACCAACAAAACAACTACATTAATGGTATTAATGAAATCATTTTACGTTACGTAACTCTGTCCCGATACTACATTTGCTAAAAGAGCCTTAAAAAGCCTCCAACACAACAAACAAAGCTATAGAACCAACTCAACAGACAAGACTTTCGATTAAAAAAACACACTCAATTCGGTTAATTCGGGGATTGGTTGCAGCTATGATGACACAACTACAGACACACACACACTCACACCCCTCATATATACAGATACACACACACACATATAAAGATACACAATTAAACTAAATCAGTAATCGCGAAAATGAGTTCTTCTTAAAACTAAACTTTTTGGCGGTCAGGGTTTTTGTATACTTGTTTTCAGCGAGGAACAAGTAAAGCAAAATTTATTAGCAAGTTTAAAGAATTCCGTTAAGTTACAAAATTAACCTTCTTGGATTTAAGATATCTCTATTAAATTTTCATTGCTTTCGTTCGACTTGGCATTCTCGGTTTACGAGTCGCCGGCGGCAGCGGTCGCGCGCGGTCTACCTACTTTGCAGATAAATAGTATTTTTCAATATCGGCAAACCATAACTACGGCCATTGTGCCGTCACAGAAGAATGGTGCGCATTACTTACGTACTATTGAATATAAGCACACCATCTAGAATGCAATAGTAGATTGTTAACCAAGGGTTGAAAGCGACCCACTTCACCCGAGATATATTGGCGCTCGAACGAAGTGAGAGCTCAAATAATTCAAGGGTGAAATGGGTGCTTTCCCCCGAGTTAAACACTCTACTTTTCATTTCAATTATGAGGAAAATAAATGAGAAATAAAAGTGGATTCAGTAATAAAAACGCGCTGCAGCAACCAGCAGCCGGCGCCGCCGCGGCCCGAGCCTAAAGAACTTAAAAAAAAATACTTTCCACCATAGGGTCGGAAAAGCGAGTTTCAACCCGGCTATCTACTTATGAAAATTTAACTTTCCGAACAGGAGAGATGAAAAAAAAAACGATCGGGGTTTGATTTTGTTTTAAAAATGAATATCGTACTTTCTTTATCGTTCCGCTGATAACATTGAATGGAAATTAAAATAACTATCGAGCAATTGTATAGTACTACTAAACGTACTAACTGATATTAACGTACTTACGTACTACTAGTACTACTAAACGTTAGTTGTCGTTTACAAGGTAACAACTGGATACCCAAAACCGACCAGTAGTAGACACTAATGTTGTAGCCATAATGGCCGTGAACATTGTGACAGTATCTCTTCTCTTCTTGTATGATAACAAGACTGTTATTATCGGATTCTCATTTCGATTTTGATTGACCAAAATTATGAAAAGAGTTCCAAACGTCAGACAGAAATGATCATTAAAAAAAATATTATGACACTCTTCTAGTGAAAGTCCTATCATAAACACGATATAAGTCTGCTCCGTTTCTGTTGTTAAGCCAATAGTGCTTCACTAAACGTATCCCGCTCGCTTTCGGGAGAAATAGCAAATGTGATCAACATATGCTCAAAAACCACCCAAAAACCGCCTCAGCAAATTACGTTAGTGACGTTACACACGCCAAAATACGGGGGTTGCATGAGCGTAGGGACATTAACCTAACGGCCGCACACCAAATCCATTCCGGTCGGTTTGCTATTTTACTATTTTGCATAGCATCTACGTACTGCTAGTATGTAGCAAGAACTGGTAAAATTTTATCCTGGTTTAGTCATGTACGAGTATGAACAGTGCTTGATAATACCGCTGGGCATCACACTTTGACCTTAAGAATGCAGCATGTATATACATGGTCCAGTATTTGGAATATTGCGGTCGTTTTGTTGGGTACACATTTTTAAGATACCTACTCCTTATGTTCGTGTTGACCTCGTATAATTAAATACAATGGTTCTAAGGTCAATAAGATTAATTCTATTGAACTTTTTTTTGAACCTGACTGTGGCTTTATAGGCCAGGCCCAATGAAGCGATAGGAGTGCGCGGTTAGAGAGTAGCCTGGGGAAAATCCAGGGGAAAACCTCCGGCACGACCACGCGTGTGATTTGGAAGACTGGAATACTCTAAGAGTTTGCGCTCCAGTGAGATTGGTTGAGCGGTTTTAACCAAATCTGAGGTGTGAGTGGAATCAAGCTGCTGGGAGTTTTGTCGCTGGTTCACTAAACCTAGCCTAGCTGAGAAGAGTCCAGCAAGAAACTCAGCTAGGCCCGACCTGGGTCGGACTGACTACCCGGTGTGCGGCGGTACCGGGACGAATAGGGACTATATGTGTCACTGTTGTCGCAATCGCGCGGTGGACGTCCCCGCCGGCGGGAATGCCTAAGTGTACGCGTCGTGTCAGAGTTGGACGCCGTAAGCGCAGCGTCCCATCTTTCGATGGACGCTGTGATTACGTCGTCCGAGTCCGTAAGTGTGTGCCTAGGACGCCGGACCGTGCGGCCCCTAATCAGTGATCGCCGAGTTACGACAGAGGGGGGAGGGATGGGAACGTAGTCGACAGCCTTCCTAACTAACGGATTCCTATGATGGGAAGCGTTGTCAAAATAACGTCTGGCAGTCTGCTTAAAGAAACCATACATGTTGCTAATCCCCATGTCGTGGTGCAGACTGAGGTTCGACTGGTACCACGGAGCACCAGTCGCCCTACGGAGAAAACGATTCTGAATGACCTGAAGCGGCTTGAGCGATGTCATAGGCACGTGAGCAAAAGCTACACTTGCATAAGACATAATTGGACGAACACAAGTTTTGTAGAGTGTCAGCTTATTTCTAAGTGACATTTTACTGAACTTGTTAATCATCGGCCCAAGCCTTCCTAGCACGAACAACGCTCGGTTGCGTACCCTACTGATGTGGCTATGGAAAGTCAGTTTTCTGTCGAGGGTCACTCCAAGATATTTGACTTCGTTGGCCCAGGGGATGGGCCGGTCAAACATCTGGATCGGAGCTCTATTGACCAATGACCAAATAACAGTGACGCATACAATTAGGTGCATAATTAAAACCTTTGCGCGACATTTTGCCAAAATATCACTAGCGTTGTTGTCGGCCAGCATTTTCGCACAAAAGGAAGAAATTAAAGGTCGAAGTTTTAATAGGTTTGAGGGTAGACATGAGCGGGTCTCGGAAATGAGCCTTTAATAAATTCTAAAACTCCGCTATTCGTGCGAACAAACTGGGTAATTCGTGTGGTTGGGTCCACATGGCATAAAGACAGTTTACAACTAAGACTGCCAGCAATCATTGTTATAGGTTGATTTATGATAAGGTGGTTCCGTTCTGGGTGGGTTTCCTCTTATGGATTTACCTAAAATAATTATTCGATTAAAAAATAAATTAAGCCAATTAACACACTAACTCCTAAGTTAGATTTCTAACTTAGGAGTTAGTGTGTTAACGGATCAGCCTCTTTTAGTTTAACCCTCACATTAGATGGTTCCAAGTTCGAGGGAAATATTTACTTGAAACTCAATCTTATCGTATCTGAGTTACGCTAATGCACATTTACCCTAAACTTTGCCTGTACTGTTTCAAAGTTGGGCTATAGGAGATCTCAAAACTCTTCTTCACCATTAATTTTGATAAGTACCTCCTCATTGTGTCAACTGCAGATGTTGATCGAGTTAATGGTACTCTGAAATTTTATACAGAGTACATAAAAAAGTGGGCTTAGCATTATACAATTTATATTCGAATTATATACAATCAACTTCTATTAAATTGACGCTATTTCTTTGTATCACTTATCAATTTTTTTTTTAATCGATTATAGCCTGGATGCGAGTCCTTTAAGCCAAGTCTTTTTTTATAGTTGTTTACACTTCATTTTAGGAGTTAGAATGGCACAGAGTGCGCCAGCAACATTATTTATCACTTCACTTCACATTATATTTTTGACACTGTGTTTTTAATATACTTGTGTAACGGAACGAAACTGTCAACATTTTTGAGAATGTCATTTAGGCGGCGGGGGACATCATTTTTAAACACTTCACTTAATTCACTTGCAAGGACGAGTCTATCAAATGCAAAAGCTTCACATTGAAATATAATGTGCTCAAGATCTCCAACACTGCCGTCTTGACAGTGAGGGCATGTACCATCCGGTATTATTGAAAATCGCGCTAAATGCGCAGGCGCAGAATTGTGTCCGAATCTCAGTCTATTGATTGTAGTGATAAAGTCACGACTTCCCTTCTTTATCTTCTCGTACCAAGGCTTTCCTGGCAATTGAGATTGAATACTAGCGTACCATTTTCCTTTAGTTTCCCTGTCCTTTAACCATATATCAGTCCAAATCTTCAGAACATCCTTCTTTATTGAGGCTTGACAATCTGTCATCGGTATTCTAGTGCTACATCTTACATCTAATTCATTAATACCTACAAAAGCAGCTTTGTCTGCGATTTGATTCCCAGTTATCCCCTTACATACGCAGGTACTATAGAAGACGTATTAGCGAATAACCAAAAGGGACGAAATTATGGTAACCTGACTAAATTGAGAAACTGTATCAGCAGACTGATACATCCCTTAGCACGATTGTAACATCTCATCCTTAGTAGTGTTTATACGTGGTGACAGCAATGGCATTTATCGATGACGTTTCGGTGTCGGTGACAAATATTAGGGCCTTATACGCGTTGCCCGACAGGAGATGTCAGTGTATCTCACTCCCGCGTGTGTTATTGTCTATGCTTACATTTCTTTCATACATCTTTGTATGTGTGTATTGCTGGCTTTCAAATTTAAGCTGTTTATTTCAGTGAAATTTTTTACATAATTTTATAAACACTTACTTAACTATTAATCTTAGATTACAAAAGATTTTTTAAGTTAAGGAGTTGCGGATATACAATTTTATTAATCAGTATACATTGTTTACATTGTTGCTGTTAAAATATTCTTAGTCACCTAAGTCATAAGTAACTAAGAATATTTTAACAGCTTGATTTTTTTAACAAATATAACTTAATGGCATTTCTGAATTTTTTGTCTTTTTTATTATTCAGATCTAGTAACAACTGTATTCTTACTTCATGATACTTAAAATTTCTTGGCTAGGGGCTTTTCAGCTCGAAGTACGGTTTTTTTCTTTTTCCGAGCCAAGGCCGTCGTCGTGTTTACTAGTAGCACTAGATGTCACTACTGTGTGTACTTGTCTGCCATGTATATATCACCTTAATATTTACTTGTTCTGCCTTAATGCGCGCCATACACTGCCGCGGCCTGCGGTGGCGGCCTGTTGTACACTATGACAATCCTAACATTCATTCAGACACACGCGGCCTTGATTGTCATAGTGACAGCAGGCCGCCACCGCGGCCGTCACCGCAGGTCGTGTGACAGGCTTAATTCCGATGATGTATTTGCTACCTAAGTTTATGAAAAGTTTTTTTTCTGGTTTGAAATTACAAAAAAAATATTATCTTAGGGGGGGCACTCAATACATGTAACCGGTGGATGAATAAAAAAATTTCAACGCACATAGTTGTGTGGGGTATCGATGGATAGGCCATTAAAAATGATATTGAGGTTTCTAACTTGTCTATTTAAGTCAACCGTTGGTGAGATATTAGCTGTCAAAGTCATAGAAAGTGTGCCCCCCCTCTAATTACCAAACTATAAAGTTTAAAATGCTGAAAAAAATTGAGGTGGTGTGCATTAGTAAATACTTTCAACGATTTTTGGTTTGAATAATATAAGTTTTACGGTTTTTGAGTTTTCGCTTAAAAACTGTCTTGCTCAAACAAAAGGTCTTACGACGTAGCGTGAGTTCCCTATGAAGATACGACTTTTTTAGATTAAATGTATTAGATAGTGATTTTAAATATGGACTAGTAGGTGTTATTATGAAACCCTTCATTGTGCGTGGTCCGACACGCAACGTTACTTATAACCGGACATAATTTATTAAAAACAGTCATTAGACTGAAATGATTCTTTATACCTTCTGCAATGTTCGTTGATTTCCGCGACCACGTTCGGCACGTGACTCATTTTTGTTTTGAATCTCAGTGAGTAAATTGACACTTGAAGGTGACGCATTGCTATTACCTAGTGATATCCTGTGCAAAAAATGTCATATCAACGCCGTAAAGCATTTACGATTGATAGAAAGGTGCAATAATATGCAGACTAGAAAATGAAGAATCAAACTCTTCTCTTGTGAAGGATTTTGGGGTGGGTCATTCGACAATCTCAATGATTTTCAAAAACAAGAACCGGATTAAGCAATCGTTTAATTCAAATGTTTTGAAACCGAAGAGGCTTCGAAAATCGTGACCAGGAAATGTTAATCCAGCATTAATTCAGTGGTTTAAAATAACGAGAAACAAAGGAATACCTCTCTGCGGCCCAGTGCTACAGGAAAAGGCAAATGTTTTTGCCGCGTATTTTGGTATTCTCGACTTCAATTGATCTGCAAGCTGGGATCAGTCGTTTTAATGTTCGTCTGTTGATCAAAATTCAACAACAAACTGGTTGACGTCTGTGTGGCCGAATCTACGAAGACAATTTTCTCATGATGAGATATATTAATGCTGATGAAACTGGACTGTTTTACAAATTAATACCGGACAAAACTTTAATATTTAAAGGTGAGAATTGTAGTGGATGGAGGCAAGTTGTCGAAAGATAGAATAACTGTCATGGTAGCAGCAAATGTGAGTGGCACAGAGAAAAAGAAATTGCGTGTTATTGGAAAGTCACTAAAACCAAGATGTTCTAGTAGTATCAAATCGTTACCTGTCGATTATGCCAACAAAGTACCATTCACTACTGTTTGAAACATGCAGGATTCATTGAAAACCACGACGATTCAGCTGTTCAGATAGCAGAACATGAATTTGATGAAGAAGGTGACGTCTTTTTATCTTTGAGGTCACGAAACCTAAATTCAGATTCTTTAGTAGCACCGGAAATATGGGAAGGTTATGTTGACATCGATAGCGCTCTCCTCACATCCGGAGATTCCACCGATGAAAATATCGTACAGAACATTAATGCTAAGGAACAACTCGAAAGTGATGGGGAACATGAAGTCGAAGAAGAACCATTAGGTACCGCAGAAGAGGCATTAAAGGCTGTAGAATTAGTATCACGATTTGTTCATAGCAATATTGAAAATGATAGTCATTTGACCATGGCCATGACTTCTATACACAATAGTAATAGAGACCTTTATTACAATAAAATGAAAAACCAAAAGCGGACAAAAATTGCTGATTACTTAACTAAACAATTAAAAATATATGTACATACATACATACATAATGTACCTATGTACATACATGTATCGTACTTATTACGTGCAATTTTTATTTCGATTTTATATGCTATGTTTTAAAATAAGTATTTGCCTAAAAAATATTTTTTTTTTCACTAAATGCTTTGTATGACCTTCTCTTATTATGACGTGTTTGACAATTCCCTTCGTGTCATTATAAACAGATTTCTCTGTATTTAGTTCCTTCTGGTTCCGCCGGGTGGTTTTAGTTCTTACTACTACCTCATGCAGCGCTACTATCTATGTCAGTTATTTCACTGATATCTCTATTCTCAGTATATATACTCTACTCTTTGTTCTTGGCCGACAAACCGCTCATCTTATCAAGCTTATATTACCTACGTCAAAGTACATATTAGCCTAGTTGACGGGTCCGTTGTTCCCCAGACTCGTTAAGGGCTGAGAGCAATTAATATCTGTAAATATGAACCGCTGCGGGCAATGATTCAGCGTCCGTAAACTATTTTAGCATAATTGGGCTTCAGCCGAGCGATTGTTACCGTCGCACCTCTAACGTCCTATCTTTTAATCTTGCATAAATTATCCTAGTGGCTATGTGAGCTGTAGACCCCGTGAGTGAGTTTTTTATCATTTTCAAAATCTGACATTATAAAAAAGATAAATTATGAATATCGAACCTTCTAACAAAATTTCTGCGTATGAAAAACTACTGTGTTGTTTGTCTTTTAATATAAGCTGTTAAGCCGACGATACTTGCAAATTGCATTGTTGTTAGATCTAAATTAAAATAATTTGTGACTAATACAAAGTTCTCGTGTTTCATGCTTAATCATATATAAATAATAACGCTCAAAAATATTGTGAAAAGCAATATTTTTAAGTTTTACTATTTAAAACTGTATATAATTTGTCGTGTGCCATTCTCAACTATTTTTAACAAAGATAAATGCAAGTCTGTATTTTACTTGTCACGTTCGTCAATCAATATTAAGCGTAACCCAGCGTCCCAACGCTGAAAGCTGTTGCCAGTAAACGTGGCAAAACTTCGGATTGGCACTCGTCGGTACGTGCCCCGCATACACGCAATGTTAAATTTTGTCAAAACCCGACGTGGAGTTAATTGCGTGTCAACAAACCGCTTTAGTGTTAAATCGACCGCCGCCTGCTAAGTGATAACTCGTTCGGAAATAATGGAAATGCTATGCAATAGCTACGGTTTACGTGTTCCCTTTGTTCCTATACTTTATGGAGCTGTATAGCGGCTACTATAAACCTGGCTATACTGGTTGAATGTGGCAAATCGTTACAGAACCAACATCGTGTAACTTGGGTATATATATATATGGAATTAAAAACCTACTCTATACCAATTTTAAATGACGGTAAGTAAATAAGCAAACGTTTATCATATTTACCGGATATTGTTTAGCTTAGTTTGCAGAACAGACATTCCATTGTTGTTTCTAAGTAGTCTATTTATTTTTGTTTTCCGTACGCAGCTCGCGTCCCGAGTTCTAATGTTACGTGCTAACCGTAATTTCCACTAAGTATATATCTTACAAACTTCGAGCAACAATGTTGTTATCTCCGTCTCTTAACTATTCTCGCTTAAACTGAAAACTTAGTCCATCGCCAAACCAATTTAATAAAGCGACCAAGTTATGTGACTTGAAGTTGCGCGTTACGACATTACGGTCACAGGTGTTAAGTCAAATAGCGTTGCTTCGAAACAGGGCTATTAAGGGAATTACTGGTAGGCTTTCTCATTGAGATGCACGGGGAGGGAATTTAGTTTATCCGCCCAGACGCGTTATAGCTCCGTGACGGGCATCGGGATCTCGTAAACGGCCGCGTGTAGTGTTTAAGGCCGGGTTTTATAAAGATCCGTTAGACCAAATCTCACATCAAATTTCAGTAACTCAGTACATTTTTTGACATAACGGACCGACATAAGGTCTAACGGATCTTTATAAAACCGAGCCTACAACGGGTATATACGCTTCATGTAAACTATGTCCATTATATAACAGCGAATGCGTAGTATCTTTTAATGTTGTCTTTCAGTTGAGAGGAACCTGCTTATCGACTGTTATTCGAATAGGTTGGGAACCGTATTCGAATTCCATTATATGACTGTGGAATAGGTAAACCTGCACCCGCTTGGGGCGGATTGCATCATTGCTTTTAAAAGGAAATATCGTGCTAACGTAAAAGTTATGAAGTGTATAATGTAATGTTTTCTAAGTTCAGTGCTATGATTACATGATTTGAATTATCATCATGAAAAATGTGTTAAAATCAAATAAAGTACGTATGTGATGTCCGCAGCAAATCTGCTACTTATTTACGCGTGGCGTGACACGGAATTCACAGCAGAATCCATAAACATGATTTCGATCGTAAAACGTTAACTTCTTAGTAAGGTTGTTGGTTAATAATATTAAGTGAGCAGTGGAGCAAATTTGTTGGCAGGTATACGGCTATCAAGTTAGCCTTTTCATTTTACCTGGAAATACACAGGTTTTCAGCAAACATTCATAACAATGTTCTAATTAAAGACAAGCTTCTCTAACTTTTCTTACAAACAGTAGGCGACTTTAATGTCAATTAAAGTGCAGCCATTGAAAAAGTTTGTAATCTTATTTCTAGGCTACAAGAGACTGTTTATTGTCGGTGAAACTTCCTAATTGCAGTGCAGCGAACGGGTCAGAGGTGAAGGCATTAAATATTCATTTAAGAGTCATTAGAGCACGCTATCTTGCATTATTTTCTACTGAGCCTAGGGCTTGACTGTGGAGATTGCTGTTGTGACTGGGGCTTTGACGTCAGCATATCTGCATTCGAGAGCTAGACAGTCTTAGGTGCGAGCAAGCGATTATGATGCTTATTGTAAGAACAGTAATTCTAAGTCTGTCTCAGATGCTGATATATTGAAAGAAACGCAATTCACGAGATACTATAAATTACTTCACAATTACACATTCACTATCCTATTTCCATTGTGCAGTAATAACTATTTCCTAGCAAAATGGCGCAATATCTTGTACTTATTATAAAATTCATTATAATCAAATTAGACGAGTCATCTTACATGCATGCATCAAAGTAATATAAGTTTGATGGATGTTGAAAAAAAAATATGTTGAAATATTATAATGTCCTATTTGGTAGTAATTGGTAATTTTCGAAATTTAATGACAATTAGCATTAGAATTAGCCGAATACACCTTATAGTGAATATGTGGTATAAATATTTGCTGTTTTACATAACATACATACGTACATACAGAAGGGGTGGGCAGAGTACATGTATGTATAAGTACATGATGATGGATTTTGCTGTTTTTCTATTTAAATCCATTCAAATGATTCTGATACCATTCGACAGAAAGTGACAGATGCTTTATCTTGTCGTTTATCACGCTATCACTCGACCATATTATACAGGGCCAGGAAACGTATGTAGCACGCACTTGTTTCTGGCATTTATTCTAACCCAGGTAAAAAAACGTAACGTATAATGATAATGTACCAAATTGCATATTCAATTCAAACGTGTCCGCATAATCCACACCGAATAAGCAAATGCATGTCCGCATCGCCCCACAAATGCGGATTATTCGCACCGCCCGCTTATCCGCAGCGGCCGCAGGTGCCACCGTGTACAGCTTGCGAAATTTGTGTTCATCCAAAATACGAATTACCCCAGAACTCAGTTGAAATAGTTAATAGGAATAGTTATAAAGAAGGTTAACCAGGTTAACCTAGATGCATAGAACACGGATTTTTTTATTATTTCTTTTTGTTTTCTGTGAAAAATTACAGGTAAAAGGTGGTTTAAAATTTCAAAGACTACACATTTCGGCGGTATTTTTTTACGTCTAGTCATTTTCGATTCATGAGGGAAACTGAAAAAAAAAATACCGTCCCCTCCTTATCTCCGAATTTTTTTTATCACCAAAATACATTTCTATACTGAGTTTGTAATTTAATTACCTTTGCATGTTTTTTTTTTGTTTTATAAATTCCTACGTGCTTATGCTGAAAGTACATTCTTTCAAATAAAAAAAAGATTAAAATCGGGTCAAGAATTATCCTTGAAAAACCGCCATACAAATTCGCCGATAGACGGTAGGAATGTACTCATGCATGGCGTTCAATTTCTACATCATGTTGTTAAGATTTTCTTTAATTAATTGGGTCTGGATGGGTACACATACAGAACTCTTGGACTTGTCGGACTCGCACTTGACCGGCTTTTTTCATCGTTTTGAACTCATAATTGACGTCCGCTTTAGCCTAGTTGGTTACCTTGCCTACGAAGATGGAGGTCCCGCGTTAGAATCCCGGTCAGGGCATTTTTTTCGTGATGAGGACGAATATTAGTTCCTGAGTTTTGGATGTTTTCTATGTATTTAAGTATCTATTTATCTATATAAGTATGTATATCGTCGCCTAGTAGCCATAGTACAAGCTTTGCTTCGTTTGGGACTAGGTCAATTTGAGTAAAATTGTCCACAAATATTTATTCATTATAGGGTTTAGGTTAGCATTAGGTACCAGTTATGAAAAGTTTATTATATAAGGAAAATTGCATTAAACCTTGTGAACATTACGAACATTTATTGGGTAAAAGAGGTGAATCTCTGTCAGAACGGTTAAATACCCGATTATTAGTAAAGCCATACCAATTACCTGAACCATATCAACCCATAATTTTGTGAGCCACGACGTTACCTTCTAGTTCAATGGAATTTCGCTCACGGAGTGATCATAATTTCCGAAAGCTCTTCATGTATGAAAAATGTGACAGTATATTCAGCTTCCGCAAACGATATTTTTATCTTACACCTGAGCAAAGTATGGAAAGGGATATGTGCTAGAGATAGTAAATTGACAAGCAACAGATCATATGGTGTGGGGTTTTGTAATCCAGGCTTATTACAACAGCACAAGCTCAGGGTGACTGCTTACTGTAGTTATTAATTTAGTAGGTATGCAATTACAAATAAGGTCCGTTTTATGTATAGCTTACAAGTTCGACTACACTTCAGGTGACTTTTCATTTCAATAGTCGCCGGAAGTATTGTCTATCTTGTGGTACATACGTATATTGTCCGACTGTCTCATAAGTAGCTGGTTATTTTGGGACTTAGTTACTCTCACCCGTTGCAAATTTAGTGCAACAGTTTAAACATGGCATCAAAGCGACAAGGTACAAAGGTGTTAAGCCCCTTGTGAGGCCGACCGTACATACCCGCGGACTAGCTGATACTGAATTCAAAAAGGGAGAAAAAAATATCGCCTACTCTATTATTACAAAGTACACAAACAAACAGAAAAATACGTCATGCAAGTAGTGATGTGACGCTGTTTGATTTGAACTTTGATTCTGACAGTGGGCCGTCGTCGCTTATTTCTGTCACTGAGCTTGAGAAAAAGCTCGCAATAGTGAAAGCACAAAC
The DNA here is from genome assembly GCA_963556455.1 of Epiblema foenella. NCBI lineage: Eukaryota > Metazoa > Arthropoda > Insecta > Lepidoptera > Tortricidae > Epiblema > Epiblema foenella. The sequence goes on from OY747102.1 coordinate 18,281,382, forward strand.
GATTCGTTACCTACAGTATTTTGCGAATAAAATCATGAAAAGATCTTATCTATTTTACTTGTACCAGCGCATCAGTATGTGCATATGGAAGTTAATATCAAACTGTTACTCGTAATATACATATAATGGCATCTCGTATCGCGAAGCCCGCCAATCAACTCATCCGCCAAGAAGATTTATTCTATGTCACGACATGAATTTATCATCCCTAACCGGCGCGTTTTTACGAGCCTTTCCGATAACACATCAATATCCTCAGCAAACAAGTTCCATTCTACATGTGACTACACTCGACGAGGCAGGGAACGCTCGGCTGCGAGATACTAGATATAGGATAAGTACTTTGTCTACAGATGCGAGATTAGACGACGTGATAGATATAGAATTTACATTGATTTTACATAGTGCATCTTTGGTTTGCGTTATTTGGCGCTTAGGTATCTAAATAAATTACATACAACGTTTCGTTTTTTTTTAACCGAATGTGGTTTTATATACCGGGCCCAATAAAATGATAGGAGTGCGCGGTTGGAGAGTATTAGCCTGGAAAAAATCCAGAGGAAACCTCCGACACGACCACGCGGGTGGTTTGAAAGCTGAAATATTCTAAGAGCTTGCGCTCCAGGGAGATTGGTTGAGCGGCTTCAACCGAATCTTGTGGAATCGGGCTACTGGGAGATTTGTCGCTGGTTCACTAAACCTGGCCTATCTGAGAAAAGTCCAGGAAGAAACTCAGCTAGGCCCGACCTGGGTCGCTGACTCTGAGTTGTCGCGATCACGCGGCGGTCGTCCCCGCTGGCAGGAATGCCTTAGTGTTCGTGTCGTGTCTGAATTGGACTTCGTAATTACGTCCGTGTCCGTGAGCATCATACAACGTATTAATCTTTGTATTAATACAATCGTGCCAAGTGATTTAGCCTCACTATGCACTATAGTAAAGAGTATAGACGTAAGATATAGTGTCCTTAGCATAAAATTGTATAGTAAATGTAAAATGTCTTATATTAAATAAAATAGGTTTAAGACAAATACATTTCTTATATCGAGAGAAAGTACTGTTGACAAACATTAACAGGAATCAATCTTATCTCAGTCATCTTTTCTTTTATTGATTTTCTCTTCTTAAGATATCAAGATCGACGGAAATGTAAATAACCGTTGTTAAAAGGTACAAAAATAAAGCAACGTCAAATCTGAAACGCAGTCACCCGTGCCGTCCTTCAATGTTTAATATTTGTAAATGTAATGAAGGCAGGCCCGAGATCAATTTGTAAGCCCTCGGCCCACCCTGCCGATACCGTGAAGGGTTGCGTCGCTTTTAACGAATTACAAACAGTCAATTTTATTATTAAAAGTAGCTAAATTTATCTAGATTGAAGAGTTGAAGTTTTCGTCATATCTATTGATCCTCTAGTATAGATCACAATTATATTAAGCACGGGAAACATCTGGTGTAATTAGGACGATACCACAGGGCTTAGTGCCTAGATCCATGAACTTCATTCATTGATAAGAACATTTGTAATTAATATGATTGCGAACTAGAAGCTAATGTCGTGGGTTTCAACCCCGACTCGTACCACTGGATTTTTAACTGTAGCAGGCAGCTTTGGTTTTCGGTGAAAGTCTAGTTTTCCATGTGGATTGCAAGGTCAGATAGTAGTCGTAAAACGTAAAACTAGTGCCTAGGCCATATCTTGGGATTAGCTGCCACAGTATGTCATTATACTCTTGGCTATCGTCTAAGAAAACAAAGTATGACAATCCGGATCGTGACATCGCATTACGTCACTGTCGACGACACACTCACACTTACGTCCGCATACCGTCGATAGGCTGATGCAACACTGATGGCGTAGGTCGTGTCACCTACACAACTAACCGATGTACCGGATAGCCATACCTGGCGCAGTATATTATTGTATCATGCTCACGGCATCATTATTGCTACAGTGTAGATATAACGGTTTATGATCATCATTCTCCTAGCGTTATCCCAGTACAGTTGCATTGTGAAGAATGCGCAAGGTCTGCTACCTAATCCTAAGGTTTGGCGTAGCCACTAGTTTTTACGAAAGCGACTGCCACCTGACCTTCCAACCAAAGGGGAAACTAGACTTTATTGGAGTAAGGCTTGTTTGTGAGTGGGCAACTTAACTGTTAGAAGTTCTCAAGCCGCACGAAGGCCTCTAACTTGGCTTGTGATACGGTTTGTGATAAGTATGCTAATAACTAACTACTAATGTCGGGGAATTTCTACGATAGTAGCAGTTTCTTCCTTTCACTGTTTTCGCGTTCTAGACCACCTTCTTTTGTACCTAACTTCGGCCTAAGTAGCCTACGAGCGTCACATTCACAAACCTAGATTTACTATATAATGGAAAAAAATATCGAAACTTATATGTACTTACTTATTGTAAAGTATTTTTGTCATGTAATGTATGTTATTAATTTCATGTAGCCTGCGTAAATTGTTTCTACTATCTAAACGTAAGCGAAACTAAGTGGAGAGCATGTTTCAATATAAAAACCGCGAATAGACTAGTTACGGCGTCTTTGTTAATAAATCGAACACTTTAGTACGGCAGGTGTCTGCGAGCAGAGTTAGGATGAAATTTATGACGAATGGTGGAAAGGAAATTTCCCACAAAATTATTATTTATGATGGCCTTAGAACACTGAATTGAAAAGCTACAAAAAAACATAATAATGTCTTTTATGTAATCTGCCTTTAATCTCATTTTTTTCAATTGAATTAAAAATTAGGGTTGGTGTGAGGAGAAAGAATGTCCATATACGAGTCTGTGCTCAAAATAGTTTAAGAGCCGACGACACTGAACCTAGTTCGATAAGACTCCCAGATGATATATAAATAAGACACGTCATTCATAGGAGAGCACAAAATGGCTGTGCTGCAATGCAAAAAACCTGAAGGCGCCAGTAAAAAAAAATTTTCAAAAAAAAAAAACCGGTTTCTGGTATGATAAGTCTCCCAAGTGCCGTTTGTTCCTCGATACAGGGGAGGTGTGGGACTAACCGATAATGCAGTGCTGCAAGCCCCCCTGACTGGCCCTATCATTGGCAGCAGCATGATAAGTGACGCCCGTACTGAGGTATCTAGTATGATCGGTCTCCTCAAAAAACCAAGGCTCAACTGAAAGATCATCAATTTATGTTTAAGAAAAACCCTTTCAAATTAATCTCATTCCACACTGGACAAGTAAGGAGACTGGTGTCAATTCTTTCTCATCCATGACAGGAGGCCTGTGCCCAACAGTGGGACTTATATGTAAAGGTTGATAACTTTGGTAAAAATAAAGTGTTGACCGACGTTAGCGCGAAAATTAAATGAACACTATAAAAACTACATAAATTAAACAAAATTAAATGCATTCAAAGCATGAAATGCTCTTTTTTTTTTTTTTTATTAGAGGACAATCTTACACAAATCGAACTAGCCCCACAGTAAGCTCAAGAAGGCTTGTGTTATGGGTACTAGACGACGATATAAATACTTAAATACATAGAAAACATCCAAGACTCAGGAACAAATATTCATGCTCATCACACAAATATTTGCCCTGACCGGGATTCGAACCCAGGACCGTCAGCTTCACAGGCAGGTGCACTACCCATTAGGCTAAACCGGTCGTCAAAGAAAACCGGCCGGCCGGTCGGCTCTAGAATATAAAAGCTTTTATTGGCTTATGTTGACATAAAGCCATTCGAACGTATAATCGAGGGCAAATTATGTTGAATGGGCAGATCTTATTAATTAAGTGGCTTAAAGAAAGTTGACTTTATTTTAAAAATTTTCATCCTTTACCAAGAAGTTTCACGTCCCTAACTAGTTGTTTTTTACTCTTACTTACTTAATATGTCTGACAATAATTACAGTAGGTACATAATTTTTATAAAGAAACTGTATCAATGTATTAAATATCATAAGATTTATGGAAATATATTAAATAATCAAACAGTTTTTTATACAAGAGAAACCTTTTCTGAAAATTATTCGACTGACCGAACATCCAGTAAGTAAAAAAATCTGCTCAGCTATCGTTTCAACTTCCAATCTCTTTGTGACTTGTAATAAATATAAAGGGCGCGCGCAATGGCTGCGACAAATGAGGTCTATGGAACTTTACAAAGGTTCTCTTGGCTGTTTTACGGCTTTTTTATCCAATGATGGTTAAAAGTCCAAAGGCGTCTACCTACTTAAGTTTCTAGACGATGTGGCGTATCTTGCTATGCCGTTGTGGCTCTAGGTACCCACATAAACATGTGTCCTAAATTCCGCAGGGTCTTAGTGTAATTCTATAATGCTGTGTGATTAGTTGAAATAAAAAAAAATACTGTACTGCACAGCCTGTAAGTAAAAATAATCTGGTTTTTATTTAATCCATTCGAGGCCCACAACCGCTACGTGTACTATGCCGTTGCGCGTAGCAGCATTTTTCCGCCTTGTAGCTGAAATCGCACATAGAGGCATGACGCATATGTGTCGTCATGGTCCTTGAATGGGTTAACACATTCGTTGCCGACGAGTGCTGCGCGCTACGCTCGTAGGCGATAACATGGTTTTTGTGCTTTTTAGTAAAAACTGTCTACGAACGGAGATCGCGACTATCGGGTCGTCGGTGGCTGAATGTGTTACATGTCCATACACATTTTCATCCTTCCATTTCATCCCCTTAGAGGATTATTTCCGGGAACTTTCTCCTTTGTTTCCGTGGTTCAAGCGTAAAAAAATAACAGACAGGGTTACTTTTGCACATTAATATTACACCTACTCAAACTTCTACGCTGAGACTTCCTCTTAAAAATGGATTGTTGGCATTGGAATTGGGAAGCTTATTCGTTTATGACGCACAAAGCGTTCCATTAAGGTAGGCAGGCAGAAACCGCAAAAGGCCATTTGTAAATAATCCTGACGTTTCCTTCCCATACATGCCCCTTTGCTTTAGGTACTTTTCGATATTTACTAGCATAAACAGTCTATACTACTCGTAGTCCATATACCTGAAATATTTGTATATTTATTTAATTGTTAACGGGTTCTAGAAAACGACTTTCTCATCTCATTTTCGTAAAAAAATACTTGTAATAAATTGCCGAGTAATGCTCAGCAATGCAAGAAATAAATTGTGGTAAAATGTGATCGTTCAGAAGTCCGGGGTTTGCTTGGCGGCTAACCCCAAAAGTTGGCGTAGGCACTCTATTTTTAAGAAATCGGCTGCCATCTGACCTCCCAACCAAGATAGAAAACAAGACCTTGCAACGCCGTGCAACGAGAAATATTGCGTTCTTTGAAACGCTGTTCTGCCCAGACGAGGAAATAATAAGGATTGATTTTCAGATATATGGTTCTCGACTATATACCTATGTTTCTGAGAATAGCCGAAACATGATTATTTAAAATTTTCTTTATAGAAAAATATTCAAAGTTGTCTTTATTTTCCTTTTTTTACTCAGCCTACTAAAACAACGCATTGTTGAACTACACAATTAAATTAAAATGATGGTATTTTACCTCATCTAAACTCTGTCAAGAGGAAATTTAATGAAACTGCACGCAGTCAGATATTTATCGAGATTTGTCTAAAAAACCACTCTCGAAGAGTGTTTCATTCCGTTTTGTCGTGGGCGAGAGACATAAGCATTTCTCTTTCACGGGAGTGAAAGAGAAACACTTACCGAATCGAGGATTAAACCGATTTCCTCACAATGTTTTCCGTCAATGATACTTCAGACATAATTATTTGCTGAGTTCGGTTGAAACCACGACCTTAAGACTGAAAGCCGCTTGGGTACCTAGTTTCTAGCACGTAATAACAATATTATGTCAGTAAAATAACCTTCTTTGGTGAACATGAGCTCTAATTATCATTTCATTCATATGTATTCATGTGGGTTGGTTCAGTTATAGCCTTCAATTTCCTCTGCATGTCGCAAAGCTGCCTGCTATCGTGGAAATATAATCGACACTATAAATCATTTGTGGCTTGCACTACAGCTGTCAGTGACGGTATTTTGCGTTGCTATAAACTTATCGTACGTAATCTTCCCGCTTACAAACGCCACGCTAAGCGCATCTAATGGTCTAATTACTCTAGTTAGTGTACTAATGGCTGCTGTTTATATAGGATTAACCATTGTTCTTGATTGCTGAAGTAATCCAGACAATGAGTGTGTTGGGTGACAGTTTAGAGTATTCACATTAATGTCCTGCCTCTTTGCAAGATGGTTAGGCATCGGCTTACGTGATGTGTCTCTAAACAGTCATTAGTAAGATCCCTATATAGTCATCACATGAAGATAATTATTTATGTAGGTTTCAATATTTACTAATTCAGACTACCTGATTTTAAAAGAAATACATATCCGCTGTAAGCTCTTCTGCCAGTCGTGTTACCTGAAAAAAATCAAAACAAATTATTGGCAACATGTTCACATTTCAAAATTAAACCTGTTGTAAACATAAATACGAGTATCTTCAAGTGGCCGTTAAATACAGATATTATGCAAATATCTGAATTTGGAATAAGCAAGTGGAGCATCTGCATACCAGAGAGGGATCCGTATGACAAAGAAAGTTTAACTGGGTTTTCGGTACGTCACGTAAATTACTTTTATGTTGCATATCTGTCGCATAAATTCTTAGCAATATCCAGGCGTCTCCCAGACATTTCATTAAGGGATACCGAGAGTTTTAAAGCTTTGGAACAAAGTATTACCCCAGGGAAATTTGTCTTTGTAGTGGCAATGTACAATTATACAAGTAAAAAAAAGGTTGCAGGTAAAATTAAGTGCACTGAACTACTTCGGAGGAATTTACTGCATCTTAAAACGAAGAAATGAAGTCACATAAACATTTCGTTACTTTTATCAGGGGAAAATGGAACAAACTGAACAAAGGCTTAATTTAATTTTGGACAACGCTCAGGAAGACTCCTAATTCTGAAAGGTAAATTTTATTTGTGGCAATTTATAATGGACTACGACTCAACTTTTATGTAAATTTCTTAAAAGCACCGCTTCTTAAATATAAATTATTTATCAAATATAATGTGGTGTGCAATAAAGAGTCTTTATATTGTATTGTAGCTCTTATTAATATGAAAAGGTTTTAGATAGAAAACACTGCAGACAATTTAATGTTTAGCCAGTCGTTGATTTATGATCAAAAGTTATTTCAAGTATGGAAGTAATTATCATAAGTATTAAGTCTATTTTTGTTCCAGGTAACCCAAGGGTCGCAAGGTCCTGCCCATTCGGTCAGAGAATGAATTACCAATTTATTTTGCTCCTTGTCCGGATCTGCCTTTGTTCGCTTATTACACAAACCCCTATCGATTGCTGACTATGATAGCGGTACACGTACTAAATTGATACAATATAAAAAGTCAGCCTGGTATTTATAGTTGTGAATATAGGTGGTAGGGATATCATATTTGTGAAGGTAACTCGAATTATAATTAAAACATACATTAACTATTTAACAACCTTGATGTTTTAGGACGTCAGATATCCCGAGGGTGCGTTGTGTTGAGAGCTAAGGAACTATGTTTTAAATCTCTATTAGCTGTCATAACAACAAATTCTCTAATCAATAAATGGTCGGTAACGTGGTGGTGAGTTGGCCCTCTGTAGTCGCAAGCATCCAGAACGGCTCTCCATTAGACAGGCCGTATGCCTATTTGCCACCGCCGTGGTCTTTAAAAAAATGGAAAATGGCAAATATCTTCTTAACTAGAAGCACTTACTTAATAATGTAGCAGCATCTAACGACACGCTTTGGTAAGCGTTGCTGGGGCGTAAGTATTGAGGAAGTATTAAGTGCGTCTAGTTTAGCACCTAGATATTTGCCAGTTTCAAAATTATCCAATTTGTGACGATACAGGGGAAGCCAGTCATCGCACATGTATAAAGATTGGAAGGGAACGTAATTAAGAACAAAAGCAAACAATTATAATGTACAGTCAGCAGCAGAAGTAGCTATGCAATCGAGGTGCTCAGTAACTGAGCACCTCGATGTACGTTTCTATTGTCAAAAAGATATTGACAGCTAGCCTAGCATTTACCCGTGAGCGATCAGCGCGTTACAAATATCTGAGCAGTCAGTATTGAACACTTCCACAGATTCCACGTTTTCACGGATTTCGCTGTTTTCCCAGTTTTCGAGGTGTTTGACCCCAAGCGCCTTTGTTTTAATATTATTATCAATTCAGATTTTTGTAACAGTCTATTTTAATGCTCGTTTTCTTTTACTTATTTCAATAATAATGAAACAAGATTATTTTAGTGTTTGTTAAGCTACGTTCTCCCCAATTATTATATATAGTACAGTCAGCAGTAGATATATATATACGCGGGCGAGGTGTTCACAAAGACGTTTAAGTTTAAATCGTCGTAAATTTATTGACAGCTAACTCAGCAAAGTTAGCATTTAGACTTTGGCTTTCAGTACGTCACAAATGTCTTAACTGCTCAGTTTCATTAACACTTACCCTATTTTAATCGAAAAAATAATAACAACTAGAACGTTAGTGATAACTAAGCATCACTGACGTCTACATATACGCACTGCTAATCACAAACAGGTGAACAGCCGGGGTGACACAGGTTGCTAAGCAGTTAATATTTGGATTAGAGTTCTGAAGTCCTGTTCTAAAAATTTCCATTTTAAAGAATATTATTCATAAAGGTGGGTCATATATTATCTATCTGATGTACATCATTAGGCGAACCTGTCCCCACCGCAGGAATGTTAGTGTGTGCTGATTGGAAGGACATGTCCACCACTATACAAAATAAGGAAGTTCCTTCCTGATTCTAAGGTAGATTTAATACTTGATTTAAAGTAGTAAAGGGTTCCTCAAATAGGTACCTTAGTATAGTATGATTCTTTGTTACAGAAATATTTATGTTAGACATAAATATACGTTGTAGACATTTTCAAACATGATAAAAAACTAGATTAAAAAACACACATTAACTCGCCGTACGATACAGTGGTCCCATAATAGTGAAATTATTGTTGTGATACCGTGCGTGGAGGCTATTATTCCAAACAATAATAATATCTATTTAATAGACTGTATCACTTCAAAGAATTAGGAATGTATATGCTTTTATATCATTACTCCTACACATAAACTTACTATGAACTTTATTTACAAATAATTACTCTATTAGTCATCTGGGGTTCCAACCATTTTGTGAAAAGATCCGAGGTTACTATTCATAGCGTGGGGTTACCAAATACTAGACTATCACATGTTTCATTACAAGGCCAAATTAATACATGACAAAATACTGTCGGTTTTAATTGCACAAGGGTATCTTAGCATTTTAGCAGTAAGAGAGGGGAATAGGTAAGAATGAAAGAGGGAGAGGGTAGTAGGGGGGATCGTCTCAAATTGTCGAAGTTATCCCAATGCACCCTACATACTAAACTCTTAAGTTTTAATGCGGCTAGCAGCCCAGCCACTTCTCTTAGTCAGATAACTAAGTTCCAACTGTGACTAGCACTCGTGCTCGGCCGGGGCACCTCCGAACGAATTCACAACGTAAACCACTCACCAAAGTTACAACATGTAACCAACTTCCAAAGTGTCGAAGTAAAATCAATTGCAAATTACATATAAGTCGGGTTGATGAGTTAGCATGCAATTAAGTTAAATTGAGAGTGGACAAAGTGTTAACTTAGATCTCGGCTGATAGCAAACGTTAAAGAGAAGTGAAACGAAGTGATGCACGCGCATCGATGAATGTGGCATAATTACACCGGGAATTGATTTGTGATTAGTCGCCATCGATATTATTTATGAATGGTACAAGCCATGAGATTTGTATTAAAATGAGGTAACATTTATAGTAGCCATCACAACATTCACAACCAGTAACATATATGCAAATAAGAAACTTTAGCCGAAACTTTCACGTGCTTGCAGTGTGTCTGTTTTTCATCATACCTTTATATAGGTATCGACCTTTCATAGGTGTATACATATACCTAAGTATTTACAAAGCCTACTAAATCCTGCTTAGAACGGCTGCTTTGAAACTGTAATACCATGCCATAAAGGTTAATTTTGACCTTTGCACTAGGATTTCCGGATTTTGGCTTTAGTCCAAGGCCACATTCGTATCGAAGAATGAAATTCAAAATCTCCGGAAGAGCCTTTTGAATGTTCATTGGGAAAACAGTTTTAACTATATATAGGTAGGTATTTTCGGAAGTAGATAAGATATTGTGAGTGTAGATATGCACTTTCATTCATAACGTCAGATAACTAACTATCAAGGACCTCTAATTAGATACTATTCTTTTATTGCTTTGCAGAAATGAGTCATTCGGTCCTTATGAGATGTTTAGTTCACTCAAAGTCCAGACTCGAACCAGGCGGATTTCCCAAAACGCAACGTCTAGACTCCTGTCGATGCACTTAATTAGAGCGCAACGTGATAAGGCGCCCAGATAGTTTCCTGGAAGCTTTTGCTGTAAATAGCATCCATTGACGGGCGGCGCGGCGCGGGGGCAGGACGGGCTAAAAATAGACGACCGCCAGTGGGACAAGGCCGCTCCCGGCTGCCTTCACCCGGATAGCAGGTACGGCTTAGGCACATCCTTCTGATTAATGTTAGCGTATTTACGATCCCGGCCGAGAGCCGGCTCAGGCACACTTAGCGTAAATCTGAGTGGCTCTTGACGGTTCACGTCTGGGAATGCTCAAATAGCAAATGCAAATAGATAACCCCTAACCTAACCCCACCTCCGATTTCTAAAGGGCCAAATCATATTTCACGTGTTATCATATTACTTCAACGGCTCCTATTGTTAGTATGTTAAAATAAGGGGACGGCCCACGTGATAAATATCGCGGCACCGCGTGGTTTTAATTACACCCGTGCCAATAATTACATTGCGTGTTATGTTATGTAGATTTTTCCTGAACTAGTTTCAAGATTATAAATTGGTGTATATTTGTCTAAATTACTGCTCAAAATAAGCACAAATAATTTATTTAATAAACGTCAACGACATTGTCAGAGAATATCTCAGTAGTGTGTATTTTTTATTTGGTAAGGGATTATACGACCAGAAAATAAAAACATTATAATGGAATTAAAAACTACCTAACATAAAACTTAAGTTATCTAAGTAAACGTTTTGTCTGATACGTACCTGGGTCAAACGATCCAAATACAATTCTCTGATAACGTTAGATTCGTTTAAAATGTAAGTTATTTGTGCATATGCATAATTATTGCTCATGATTAATTCGCATGTTAGGTAATGTAATAATATTAGGTATTTCAACCAAGTTGTTTGTTTGAATACTGGCCACAGCAAGCTTTTATTTTCGCGTAATAATAATAAGGGGGTTTCGAAATCACTACCGCGCAACATGTTGGCTTAGGCAATTTTGTGACTCGGAGGAAGCCATAGTAACGTGGGGAGGTTTCGGTTCAAATAACTATGACGGCATACGAGCTAGTTTATGAAGCATAACACAGGTGGTGTGCTCTAATTGTAGAAGACGTACACTTATCTATATATATAAAAGAAGAAGTCCTGATCTACCATCAACGCACAGCCGAAACTACTGGAACTAGAAACTTCAAATTTTGTCCAGAGCTTACTTTTATGCCATATGCAAGGGATAAGACGGGATTTTTGGATATTCTACCCCTAAGGGGATCAAATAGGGGTGCAAAGTTTGTATAGGAGAAATTTTTTTTTTGAGCTGAAGACTTAAAAATTCGTAAAAAGGTTAAGAACTTAAATCCAAAGAAAGTGTTTTCAGGGTTTTGCAAAATTATAAACCTAAGAGGATTAAATAGGGGTGCAAAGTTTGTATGGGGAGCAACTCTTTTTTGAAGTGCGAGATTTAAAACTTCGTATATAGACTCTTTGTTTAAATAGAACAAAACATATTTCAGCGTTTTTTGAAATTACTTCTCTAAAGGGGTGAAAAGGGGGTTCCATTTTTGTACGGTGAGCAAATCTTTTTTGAAGTGAGAGATTTGAAACTTCGTAAATAGACTCTATTTTTAAGCACAATAAAAGTATTTCAGCGTTTTTCAAAATTGCTCCCTTAAAGGGGTGAAAAGAGGGTTCCAAGTTTGTAAAGAGCAAATCTTTTTTGAAGTGAGGTATTTGAAACTTCGTATATAGACTATGTTTAAGTAAAACAAAACTCATTTCAGCGTTTTTCAAAACTGCTCCCCTAAAGGGGTGAAAAGAGGGTTCCAAGTTTGTAAAGGAGCAAATCTTTTTTGAAGTGAGAGATTTGAAACTTCGTAAATAGACTCTATTTTTAAGCACAATAAAAGTATTTCAGCGTTTTTCAAAATTGCTCCCTTAAAGGGGTGAAAAGAGGGTTCCAAGTTTGTAAAGAGCAAATCTTTTTTGAAGTGAGGTATTTGAAACTTCGTATATAGACTCTATGTTTAAATAAAACAAAACTCATTTCAGCGTTTTTCAAAACTGCTCCCCTAAAGGGGTGAAAAGAGGGTTCCAAGTTTGTAAAGGAGCAAATCTTTTTTGAAGTGAGAAATGTAAAATTTTGTATATAGACTCTCTGTTTAAATACAACAAAACGTATTTCAGCGTTTTTGAAATTGCTCCTCTAAAGGGGTGAAAAGGGGGTTCCATTTTTGTACGGTGAGCAAATCTTTTTTGAAGTGAGAGATTTGAAACTTCGTAAATAGACTCTATTTTTAAGCACAATAAAAGTATTTCAGCGTTTTTCAAAATTGCTCCCTTAAAGGGGTGAAAAGAGGGTTCCAAGTTTGTAAAGAGCAAATCTTTTTTGAAGTGAGGTATTTGAAACTTCGTAAATAGACTCTATGTTTAAATAAAACAAAACTCATTTCAGCGTTTTTCAAAACTGCTCCCCTAAAGGGGTGAAAAGAGGGTTCCAAGTTTGTAAAGGAGCAAATCTTTTTTGAAGTGAGAAATGTAAAACTTTGTATATAGACTCTCTGTTTAAATACAACAAAACGTATTTCAGCGCTTTTTGAAAGTGCACCTCTAAAGGGCTGAAAAGGGGCTTACAAGTTCGTACGGGGAGCAAATTTTTTTTAAGTGCGGGATTTAACTTTGTACACGGACTCTCTGTTTAAATATAAAAAAACTCATTTCAGCGTTTTTTGAAATTGCTCCTCTAAAGGGGTGAAAAGGGGCTTCCAAGTTTGTACGGGGAGCAAATCTTTTTTGAAGTGAGAGATTTGAAACTTCGTAAATAGACTCTATTTTTACGCACAACAAAAAGTATTTCAGCGTTTTTCAAAATTGCTCCCTTAAAGGGGTGAAAAGAGGGTTCCAAGTTTGTAAAGGAGCAAATCTTTTTTGAAGTGAGAAATGTAAAACTTTGTATATAGACTCTCTGTTTAAATACAACAAAACGTATTTCAGCGCTTTTTGAAAGTGCACCTCTAAAGGGCTGAAAAGGGGCACAGCCTTACAAGTTCGTACGGGGAGCAAATATTTTTTGAAGTGCGGGATTTAACTTTGTACACGGACTCTCTGTTTAAATATAAAAAAACTCATTTCAGGGTTTTTTGAAATTGCTCCTCTAAAGGGGTGAAAAGGGGCTTCCAAGTTTGTACGGGGAGCAAATTTTTTTTGAAGTGAGAGATTTGAAACTTCGTAAATAGACTCTATTTTTAAGCACAACAAAAAGTATTTCAGCGTTTTTCAAAATTGCTCCCTTAAAGGGGTGAAAAGAGGGTTCCAAGTTTGTAAAGGAGCAAATCTTTTTTGAAGTGAGAAATGTAAAACTTCGTAAATAGACTCTCTGTTTAAATAAAATAAAAAGTGTTTTAGCGTTTTTTGAATTTGCTCCTCTAAAGGGGTGAAAAGGGGCTTACAAGTTCGTACGGGTAGCAAATATTTTTTGAAGTGAGAAATGTAAAACTTCGTATATAGACTCTCTGTTTAAATACAACAAAATGTATTTCAGCGTTTTTTGAAATTGCTCCTCTAAAGGGGTGAAAAGGAGGTTCCAACTTCGTACGTCGAGCAATTCTTTTTTGAAGTTAAATTTGAAATATCTTAAATAGACTCTATGTCTATATACAACAAAACTTATTGCAGTGTTTTTCAAAATTGCTCTCCTAAAGGGGTGAAAAGAGGGTTCCAAGTTTGTACGGTGAGCAAATCATTTTTGAAGTGAGAGATTTAAAACTTCGTATATAGACTCTCTGTTTAAATACAACAAAATATATTTCAGCGTTTTTAAAAATTGCTCCTTTAAAGGGGTGTTAAGGGGTTTAAAATTTCGTACGGGGAGCAAATAATTTTTGAAGTGCGGGATTTAAAACTTCGTATACAGATTCTCTATTTAAGTACAACAAAACGTATCTCAGCGTTTTTTGAAATTGCTCCTCTAAAGGGGTGAAAGGATGGTTCCAACTTTGTACGGGGAGCAATTCTTTTTGAAGTTAGAGATTTGAAACTTCTTAAATAGACTCTATGTCTAAATACAACAAAACATATTTCAGCGTTTTTCAAAAATGCTCCCCTAAAGGGGTGAAAAGAGGGTTCCAAGTTTGTAAAGGAGCAAATCGTTTTTGAAGTGAGAGATTTAAAACTTCATACATAGACTCTCTGTTTAAATACAACAAAATCTGTTTCAGCGTTTTTCGAAATTGCTCCCCAAAGGGGTGAAAAGGGGTTTACAAGTTCGTACGCGGAGCAAATCTTTTTTGAAGTGCGGGATTTAAAACTTCGTATATAGACTCTCTGTTTAAATACAACAAAACGTGTTCCAGCGTTTTTCTAAATTGTTCCTCTAATGGGGTAAAAAGGGCTTCCAAGTTGACAGATGGGGACATTTATTTTTCTTAAAAAAATCGATATGGGTGTCATCGTAGAGGTTCCTCGGGGCGCCGATTAAGAAAATGATATGCATTTTCAAATACACGATGGCGGACATTTATTTTTCATAAAAATCGATATGGGTGTCATCTTTGTGGTTCCTCGGGGTACCGATTCCGAAAATAACATCCATTTTGAAATCCAAGATGGCGGACATAAATATTTCTTAAAAATAGACATGGGTGTCATCTTCGAGGTTGCTCGGGGTGATGATTACGAAAATGATATGCATTTTAAAATCCAAGAAGGCGGACATTTATTTTTCTTAAAAATCGATATGGGTGTCATCGTCGAGGTTCCTCGGGGTGCTGATTACGAAAATGATATGCGTTTTGAAATCCAAGATGGCGGACATTAATTTTTTCTTTTGAGTAATTTTCACAAAAGATTAATAGCATCAGACAACGGACAGAAACAAATGAAACTCATTTATATCTTTGTTACCATCTAAAATCTACGCGGACGAAGTCGCGGGCGGCCGCTAGTACCTACATAAAGTTATAAATAGCTTAGGGTAGGTGGAATATACTTGGGTCTAAATTCGGTTCATCTATTTGAAATTCTATTCGCACCTCAATATATTTCACGCACGCATCGCATGTCGTTTTCATACGTTAGTTTGCGGCCCTTGGAAGCGAGAATAAATTCTTATGTTATTGTGTTCAAAATAAACCGCACATTCGAATATTTCTAAAGCTTTTACTTGTACGCTTGTGAGTGAATTATGACTTGCATTTAAAAAGATTTATAGTGTCATTATTTATAAGTAGTGACAATCGCTTCCGAAACGTTGGGCGTTGGCTGATTTATAATATCTGGAATGGAACGTGTGGTACGTTCATAAATTAGTAAGATCATAAATTCTGCCTATCAAATTATCTATTTATGTGAAAAATCACATAACACATTCATATTTTTTTACCATCGTTACAAAGAATGCTGCATAATGAAAAAGGGTAGAACTAGCAAAGTATTAAGATATGCATCATTGCATTTATATATAAAATTGCAAATACAGCAACAATTTCTATGAAACTTCTGAATCATTATCCCTTCCAGAATGATTCTCGAATTGTAATATTAATTATTGCGAAAAATTTTAACTTCCTTTAAGATCAATTAAAAGGTCTGGTCACGTAAAATGGTCACATCGATGAATCCTCGTCTTGTTTCCATTGATAAGGGTGATAAATTGACCGGTACTGTCATATATGAAAAAAAGTTTTTATAAAAAAATGATAAATTGGACATTGAATGTTTTTTTATAATTTTAACGATTTCTATAATATTGAATAACAATAATTAATAGTGTTTAACGTGCCTGCCATTTTAGAACCTGCGGGCATGTCGAGAGACGATGGCAAGAGACCGGACGGGATGTCCTTGATTCCGTGGAGTATGGGACGGGTGCTAGTGTGGGATGCTACATGTGTAGATACACTAGCCCCGTCGCATCTCCACAGAACTTCCACGAGGGCGGCGGCCGCAGCAGAGGCGGCCGAACATGCTAAAATCGCAAAATATAGCGGTCTCGGCGCCGAATACTTGTTCACGCCTTTCGGCGTCGAGACACTGGGTCCGTGGGGTCCTGGCGCTCTAAGCCTCTTCAAGGGACTATCGAAGAGGCTTATTGATGCCACAGGTGACCGAAGAGCTGGCAGCTACCTCGGCCAACGAATAAGTTTGGCTATTCAAAGAGGAAATGCTGCCAGTATCTTCGGCACCATGCCGCGGGGGCCATTTTTAGATTTAATTTAGTTTTATATTTAGATTTTAATTTAGTTGTAATTAGATTTATTTTTGTTAGTTAATATGTTTTTATTTCGTTTTTTGACTTTCATAAGTGCATGTAAATTACAGTTTATGTTTATTTATAGTGTTTAACTAAATTTAATGGAATAGAGAATATGCATTTTTTTTTCATGATGCCATTCGAACAAGTTTGTAGAGATGAACAAAAGTTTATACGAAACAACTACAATTAGAACAACATAAAACACAAAAATGGGTGTCAAAGTACAGCATAACTTTCGAGCTCTGAAAACGTTCCATACTAATGGAGCGTGTTATATGACGTCACATGCTACGTCCCCGTACTACCATTGCATGGAAAAATTGGTGATTTGCTGTTTTGATCTTGAAATATTGCGTTTAGGTACATAGTTGTCATAATTATGTAATTCATAATTTTTCGAAACTGAAGTATCAAGTATTCTTTTAAGATTTTGGTCATATTTATTAATTTGTTTTTTGTGATAATTTGATGGTTTACTATAAATATAGTGACATTATTCTATATTCATTCCGCATGCATAATCCCTATTAATATATTATTATATCTATAATAATATCATTAAATGAGTATGGGTATGAGTATGAGTAGCCTGTGACCTTACCCAGTAGGTAGCTATTATATTTATTTAAACGACCGGATTGCTACGAGTAGGTATATGCACGAAATAACGTGAGCAATTTAATGCAGTCACCATGTGATGACCATTTTCACGCGCGATAGCCACACAGCGCAGTGCCTACCTACGCCAGCGCTAGGTATCTATCATTCGCACGTACGGTACATAGATATTTCAATCTCTATATTTTTGTATGTATGTATGTAAAATTCTTTATTGTACATGAGTAAAACATAACATAAATTACAAGAACAGTTGACATATATGTACAAAGGCGAGCTATTTTTGATTAACATTTTCACGATATTCGCACACTGTTTTCATATTATTTGAATTTTCTCAACGTTTTGGTCCCAAAGTGAGGTGGGTGTTCTACATTTTCTTGATGTACGTATCTTTTGAAATACGCGTGCTACGGCGGTATTTATAATCAATATGAATCTGATTGCAGTTTCTCACTAAAACATCCAGTGAGGAAACGGTTTAGACTTGCTGACTCTTGCAAGTAATGACTGGATTTCAAAAAAAATAATAAATTCTAACATCGTGGTATCAGTTAAAATTGGCCGTGTGAGCAAATGGACTAAAAGACTATGGACCTCTACGGAGTGGTTTGATATTATCCCAGGTTGAACCCATTCTTTTGTCCTTACCACCCTTAGTAAAATTAAACCGCGTATGCGTGTACTAATTATGAAAATCTGCATTAGTTTGAATAATTCTTTATGACGTCAGCGTCATTTAGGGTAGCCGCCCACAAGTCTGCGGTCATCTACGGGTGAGAACAACGCTTAAGTAGATGGAAATTTAATTCAATGACTGCCGTTATTACAACGACCTTTATTTTTCCCTTTTTAATTAAAATAATCTCCATGAACACCGGTAGTGGCAAAAATATCCACAAAGTGAACTTAGTTGATTTATATCTGCGGAGAAACCAAATTTTTGTGTAAATAAATTGACCTGTTTTATTTTAAAGTTGTATATGGATACCTATGGGTTTAATGATGTGTAAAGCTACGTTTTACATATAATCAGTATTTTTAGACATAATTTACTAAGACAACATCAACGATATTTTTATAAAACCAGCCCTAATGCAAGTTTTCAACCTAATTCGGATATATACTGGGCTTATCTATACGTGATAGCGCAAACTAAACATGGTATCTTATTCAAATCAACCGTAAAATACAAATTACTATTTGTTTTTACATTGAAATATATCTCAAAAGAAAAATCAAACTTCGATACTGTGCCGGAGCGACGTAGTACGCTACCCATAAAAAATATTTGAACCGTGAGGTTCACGTTTGAATTGCAGCGGATAAAACTGAGGACAGTAAATGGGGTTTTCGAGGTGTGAAAACCAGAAAGAGCTGTGCACCTGTATTCAGCTTTTGTTCGCCGAAGACCATCCGCCGCACTCGCATGCCATTTACATGGACCTGTCCTGAATAGCAACAAGAAGAAAGTGACAACTGCATAGAACAGCTATGTACTGAAACAATAATTATGTAAAATCCAATACAAATTTGAAGCAGATGGAAACCACGTTAACCATTCGTCATATATCAACCGTTTAGATTCAGCTATCTGAGTTGCGAATTGCCCTAGTTCTCAATAGCTTTACAGATGTATTGCAAAATGATTTTCCTTCGGGAAAACTCTGATATGAATCGGAATACGATGGCACCCGAACTGTCAATCAATGATTGTATTAAATGAGTGACGTTTTCATATCCATTATTTTGGAACTTTATTGTTTAGTGTCAAATGTCAAAGTGAAAAATGTTATTGTATAATGTAGAGATGTTACAACCATCTTCAATAACTGAAAATACTCAGTTTTATTGTCATTAATAAACGAAACATTATCTTCACATTAAAACATAAAGTACAATAAAATAAATCTTATTGGGAAATATTTACACGAATAAAACTCAATACCTGCCTACTTCAAAAAAGCATCTACTTACGTAGTATGAAATATTTTATGCCATTGGCGTCCCTATCGCACCTAAGTAAATAACCCGCGTGTGAGAGGGATGCAAACGACATGAAGGCTTTCATACTAAGCCCGTTAGTATACTTCTAGGTGCAGTTACCGTCATAAATAAGTGGTGATTTCTATACCTTGTCGCTTTTAATCGTATGTCATTTCAAACACGACGTTAAAGTGACAAGGTTACTAAATTATAACATATTTATGACGGTGACTGTACTTAACATTAATATTTTATCGGCAGCCCCCGACGGATTTTTCTGGGCTTGTAAATATACCTCGCAACCAGTTAACCGTTTAGAAAAAAAAAGTTTTTATCTATATGTAATTATTTCCTATAGAGTCGGGGGATTTTCAAATGCATTATTTAATTATTTTTCAAGTGAGAACATCCGTCGGGGGTATTTTCAAAAATTTTAATTGATACGTGACCTTTTATCTGTGACCATATATTTTCTATAGGGTTGAAGTCGGGATGGTATGGCGGTAACTTTAACTCATCGTGTCCATGTTGATGTAAAATTTTGTCAATGGAATATTATACAGTCTTCTTTATGTCGACAAATAATTTCGTATCGTTGTATTTTAGTTAATGATGAATCATGGGGCATATTGTATGTTTGTAACCAGTTTATCATAAGCGGCTTTGCGGTATTAGAGTTGGGTGGCCGTTCCACATATTTATTGTAATAAACAGCATTGTCTGCTACTAATACAGAATTTGGAGACAAGTTGGGAATAAGTTGATTCTGTAACCATTTTTCATAATTGTCATTATTCATCGCATCCTGATAATCACCGGTCTTATCAGTAGACTTGTACATAAGTAGAGCACCCGGTACAAATCCTTTGGCACTACCTGCATGTACTATAATAAGGCGTTTACCTTTTGAGATTAACTGTTTCACTCCTTTATCCGTAGAATCGATCCAGCACTTTTCTGTTAAATGGGATATATGAACATAAGTTTCATCCATATACACAATATCTCTGCCTTCAGATCTGTACTTCCTTATTAAGTCCAGGTACTTTACTCTTTTAAGTCTAACGTCATCTTTTTCCATCAGCATTTTTCTATTGTTAGTAATTTTCTTGAATAGAAAACCCATTTGTCGTAGTATCTTTCTTAGTGTAAAATCACAGCCTTTGAAATTCATCGTTTCTATTCATTTGGACTTTAGTGCTCTTATTGTTGGAACTTGTTATAAATCAGATGGAAGTTATAAACCATTCGTCGTATCACTGCGTAATCAAAATCATCAAGATCTAGATGGAATTTCTTGCGTGGTCTACCCAGCTTAATATTGTTTGTGTTGGTATTTTTATTTTTTCAATATTATTCTCCCTGGATCAATTTTTTTTCTTATTGTAGGTTTAGATATGCCCGTTGCGTCCGAAATTCGCTGTTGAACTTTGCCAAAATACTCTGAGTTATTGCTATTTTTGAATTTGCTATTTTCTGATATGAAGTACAGGTATATATTAAATATAATTCCTTGGACTGGATTTTTTAACCGTTTTTGAGGTTTCAGCATGGTAATACAACCTTTTTATAAGTAAACTGTAAATATAATCAAAACTATAGCAAATATTTGAATTGCGTGTTAGCTACTCTATATATATATTGGTCTGCTAATGCGATTTACCCCTACGCATTATTAGCATTCAATTTGTCACTAACAACCAAGGGAATAAGATGGAAAGATCAGCATTAATTCAATTCATTCACTTTCAAGGCGGTTGTCATGCCAAATTGATAGGTGTGTAGAACGCTTTACGCTAACACATACTGGTAAAATGAGAATAGTTTTTCATGTTAAGGTATTTTTTTACCTTTTTTTTTTGCTAATCATATGTCAGCACAGTCAACGCCAAAATAAAAACATGAACATTTAGTGGAGGTTCAGTGCACTTCTAGATTTAGGGCACCATGGTATTCTAAAGATTGAAATGCTTGAAAATTATTTAGGTATTCAGCATACGAATACTGTTACCGAAAAACACACAAGAAACTGCTAACAAAACCTAGTTTATGATTACACTATGGGTGATTCAGAATTAGAATAAAAACTTGTATTTAGCTGTGAAACTTCGTTTTCGAGTTAGAAAGAGTTTAGTAAAACTCGTATTCAGCATCTATTCACATAGGAGCGTACGTGACAGTACTTGCAAGAAAATTTACATCCACACTCGTCTTTTTAAATATCACATCTTGCTTTTGAAACATTGAATTTTCAGCTTTATCTCTCAGTAACAAGGTAGGTTTTGACACGGTAATAACAAGAGAGAGGTTGGTAAGTCGTCCAATCTAGCTGAATAATGGAGGATAGAGAAAGGAAAAATGTTATTGATAAGCAAAGAGAACAGACGCGGCATTTTACTACGGGATGTGATAAATATTGGGTGTGTTTATTTGAAGCAATGGAGATGGAGGAAAAAACGTGCATATTTACAACGAAGAACTTGAACGAGAAAAGTTGAAAATTTTGTATTATTTTTATGAAGGTTATGAATGTAGATGAATTGTGCTTCACCTTATCTTAGTGTTATCCCAGTTGCATCGCGATTAGGGAATGCAATCCCGCATGATGATTTCGATCCCGGTATTTACCGGATTGTAGATTCTGAATCCCGCGCGACCCTGGTATTTGGTCAGAAATAATATCACAAATAGTTGTAATTTTATATCCGGTTTATGTTATTATCACAAAATCATACGCTCCCTTGTAATAAGAGCCACATTATTTTGAACCTTGTATCGGAAAGTGCAGATGAATAACGTAAATGTATCTATCATCAGGGGTGGTAAAACAATTAAGATCTTATAGGAAATAGGCCTTTTCAAATGGGTAAACTTGATTGTAGAAATCCTGAAGTCACTCGAAGGCTTAAAACTCGGCTTAACGACTGTTGTCATACTCGTAGACGATAACTGGAGTCAACGAGTTAACGGAAGGAGTCATCTGATGAAACTGAACTGAGAAAGCTTTTGTTGGATAATCCTCTGTACTCAGTAAATGAGTACATGGAATTATTTCTTTAGTAATCTAAAAAAGTTTAAGTACCCAGTTTCTGATATATTATTGTTTGACATGTGTTTAAATTGGCATAACGACATGCGACTACTATTTATTTGTATTGACACTGTTGTATTATATTCCATTTGCGTGTGCTATAATTTTGTGTTCAATTATGTTATGAAGATCCTTATTAGGAGAATATGTTCATTCATTATGTCATTATTATTCTCTTTATTTATTTTTGGACTAGGTTAGATTTCATAATAATTATAAATATAAAATATAAAACAATATTTAAAAAATATAAAATCATTATAAAAACCTAACCTAGTGTGCCGCCGGCAGCGAGGCGGGACCTAAGCTACATACCGGTGGTTAGGGCGACAGAGAGAGGAACCTCCTGACTACCCGCGCCGTGTTCAGGGGTACCGCCTTCTGTTTAGATACAGAATGCCCTTGACCCAGTCATCTGGCGAGAGCCTTTTGAGGTGTTGATCGAGACTTCGCTATAAGACCGTTCACAGAGACGACTATCGGGACAATGATCGTTGTATCAACATCCCACATGGCGGTCACCTCGTGCGCCAAGTCTAGTTGCTGACTTTGTCCTTCTCGGCCTTCACAAGGTTCTCGTCATGGGGGATGGTGATGTCAACGAGCACTGCCTGGCGTTACGATCGATCCTTTATTATTATTATTTATACCGTAATTGACGATCATGATGTGAATTCTTACACTTTTGACATGAAGCAATGTAAACATTATAATTTTTATCTATGAAATAAATGAATCTGAATCAACAGTTTATTGTGGCTTGCAAAGCACGGAAGCGCTCAGTTAGTAACCTGACAGCGGTCACTCATCCCAGGATCGACTCGCGCCTGTTGCTTAACCTGCTCAATCATACCGATTCTTTGAGAAGGGTCGGTCAATTGTTAATTATATGAAATTAAACATAAGCTTTCCTATACAAATACAGTCAAACATGTCTCCATTGTTTTGTAGTCAAATAGAATGCCTTATACTAACTCGTATACACCGAATTAACCACAGTTAAGCTCGAGGTCCTCCCTCTAATGAATAGTTAACTTAATTAGGTGGGAGTAAACACAAACGAAACTACTGCATAAGTAATGACATCGCACTCAGCATTACTGTCTCATTCAGGACTCGCCTAGCACCTACAATAACAAATTATCCACTAAAACTAAGACAATAAACACTAAAATGTATCACAATGCCGTAGTTATTTTACCTCGTATGCGGAGGGACTTATTCTTGTGAAGTTGCTAAACAAAAAGCACTTTTTGTAACTTATACCAAGAGGACAATATGAGATGTATGTTTCGCATTACAATTTAATATTAATCTTCTTGTGCTCTCTGTCTGACACGGTAGCACAGAATAAATAATAATACTTATGTATCGAAGGTCATTTGTCTAACAAAACCGATTTATGGCAGCTAGAAAACTCAAATCGTGTCATCCTTCTGTGGTCACGTTCAGTTAGTGTTGTCGTCGTCACGTTTACTTGTCCCAAAATCACAGCGTCCATCGAAAGATGGAACGCTGTGATTATGGCGTCCAACTCGGACACGAATATATTTAGGTACGCGTATAAACTATTGCCGCCGGTGGAGACGTCCACCGCACGATCGCAACAACATAGAACATGTAGTTCCTATTCGTCCCGGTACCGCTGCATATCGGGTAGAGTCAGTCCGACCCATACCTCTAGATAGGGCCTAGCGAGTTTCTTGCTGGACTCTTCTCAGCTAGGCTAGGTTAAGTGAATCAACGACAAAACTGTCAGTAGCTCGATTCCACTCACACCTAAGATTTGGAGCGCAAACTCTACGAGTATTCCTGTATTTAAACCGCCCATGTGGTTGTGTCGGAGGTGTCCCCTGGGCTTTCCCCAGTCTACTCTCCAACCGCGCGCTCCTATCACTTTATTGGGCCTATAAAGCCACACTCGGGTTCAAAAAATAAAAAAAGTTTGCATGTCATCGTCGTGATAATTGCGGCCAAGGATAAGTGTCACTGATAGCTCGTGTTCGGTTGAATTGCACCTCGGTGGTGTGCGAAAGCAGAGATCAGCCAAAGCCACAAGAGAGACAGATCTGTTGGCTCAGTAAGCACGGAAGCGATCTCCAAAGCTATTGCAATTAAAATTAACTGCGAAATATATGATTCGCATTGATCCTCAGGACTTCACGAACAAGATAGGAGCATCCCGAAAGACAAATGAGGTCGGATAAAGCAGTTTAGATCAGCTACAATACACTACGGGCCACGTAAAAAGTAAACACACAAAGTTGAGTTCGACCCGGGACAATTCCGGGCGACAAATCATTAAGTGCAGTAATTAACAAAAGGGATTAAGCACAAAAAAGCGGAAACATTAACGCTGCTCATTTAAGGAGTTATGACTCTAATTATACGCACCTGAAACTTATTCGCTTTGTCCAGATGAATAAAGCTTTTTTGTCGACAGTTATATAAGAATTTCTTGGAAGAATAATTAAACTTTTTTGTTTAAACAGAATTTTTACTTTTATCCAACGATCAGTTTGTCCTTGTTCGCTGTGAATGAAGGTGATGCTAACTATCTTGAGTTAGAAAGTATGGGAAAATTATAAGAGAGGATGTATTTGTTTATCTGTCTTTGACGTTTCCTATGTTTAGTGCACATACATAACTCCATATGTATATCGTCGTATCAATAGTACAAGCTTAGCTTAGAACTTGGGTCTCAGTTTCGTTCATATAGGTATATTTATGCCTTGAGAATCCCATTTCGACATGTTCTCTCAGGCTCTTTCTGAAAAATGAGGTTGGTGTGCGTTGGAAAGAGAAAATTTAAGTTTAACCTTTGAATACTACAAACAGTTCAAAATGTAGGTACACAATTGTAGGTGTCATAAAGGTTTGCTTCTTTCAGCTTCATTATTTGTTTAGGAAGCAAACTGTGGATTAGTTTTCACAATCTAGTTCTCAGTAATGATTGGGATTTGTAATAACTGACAAAAATATACCTAGGCTTAACTGTATTTGTCGATGAATAATTTCAGATCTTTATATTTTAAAAGAATATCTATTTATTTACTTGTAATTATTATGATGGAAAAATTAACGCCACATATATGTAGATTTCTTTAGTGTAGATGAGCGGAATAACAATGGACAAAATTAATTATCCGGTTCGCATGAAAGCGCATCTGCCAGCTGAATGCGGCCTTATGCTAACGAGGACGGGTAATGAGTCCCTGCGGCTACGGGCTGCGCCGTAGTGAGCGCAAGCTCATGCTGCGGAAATAGGACAGGAACTTATATTAAGAACTTAAAAGATTTGTTCAAACGGATCTAACGCTATACTTATGTACACTTCTGCCGCAAACACGACCGCTGCAACAGGTATCGAAACGTCAGTAAGAAAGGTAAAATTAAATGCCGCATTGGGCCCGTTTGAACAAATGTTTTAAGTATGTGTACAAAGCACTAGAGTTTAAAATGTTATAGGTATTATGAATTTATGAATGGTATATAAATAACTACACTGTGAATTAATTCAAGTATATAGTAATAAACAAGTCTATGTGTCACCTCAGATTTGGTTGAAGCTGTTCAACCAATCTCACTGGAGCGCAAACTCTTAGAGTATTCCAGTGTTTTAAACCGCCCGCGTGGTCGTGTCGGAGGTTTTCCCCTGGATATTCCCCAGGCCACTCTCCAGCCGGAAACTCCTATCACTTTATTGGGCCCGGCCTATAAAGCCACAGTCAGTCTATGTGTTATGCCCCCGAAATACAAGTGATATGTTCAATATCAGGCGCGTAACTCATTTAAATGCGATTAAGATGCAAAAGTTATGAATTTTAAAGTAACAGTGCTCGCGCTCTCGCGGTTCGGATCATGACGTGTACGCGACGTAGGTACTAATTCCGATTAGGATTGGAAGTGACAGATAATAATATACCTAAAAGAATAAACTCGTTTTTGGCAGAATAATTATAGATTGTTTAAAAATAATAATTAATTTTACATTGTTGGGCGGAATTCGAAAATAAACCCTACATTGATCTTTCTCTGGTATAGATGCGTGGAATAGCAATGGGCAAAACGAATTTTCCGGATAGCAGGCTAACGGCCTTATGCTATATTAATAAGTATGACAGTTTATAAATACCTACCTATTTAGAAAAAATATGCAGAAAAAAGAGAGCACGAAAGACATTAAATTCCACTATTTTTTTTTATACAACGCCGGTGGCAAACAATCGTACGGTCCACCTGATGGTAAGCGGTCACCGCAGCCTATAGACGCCCGCAACTCTAAAGGAGTCACTATGGTGCGAAAGTTGAAACTAGCTACAATAAAGCCATTATATAAAAAGGGCGATAAAGAAAGCGCTTCTAAAAATTGCTCTATTGCCTATCTTTTCAAAAGTGGTCGAAAGAATTATATATGATATCGTATACAACTTTCTGGAGAAACACAAAATACTCAATCCTGAACAGAATTAAAGGCTTCCGGAAAAGTACATCGATAAACTTAGCAATTTACGATTTAGTGAAAAGAGCTCTCATTTGTCTTGACAATAGGAAACCCTATTGCGTCGTATACATGGACATGTCCAAAGCGTTCGACTATGCTGATCACCAGATACTGCATATAAACTAGATAACTACGGAATTCGTGGTAGTGCTTTGGATCTATTCAAGTCGTACCTAAGTGACAGAGAACAATATACTGTTATTTCTGAGATAAGTACTACAGCTGCAAAACAAGAAAAGATATATATGTCAGAATGTAGAAAAATTTAATACGGGGTACCACAATGTAGCGTCCTGGGACCACTTTTATTCCTATTATATGTTAATGATATTATTAATTCATGTAACCATCCCATGATATTATTTGCTGACGACAGCACTATCTCATAGAACTTGACATAACCAATGATTACGTTAATGAAATCAATTTCACCACTGGAAGTATTATAAAATGGCTAGAAAGTAGTAAAGGTAAATATAGAGAAGACATATTTAATGCAATTCAGTCAAAGAAAAACTGTTCCATCCCAAAATACAAATTATGAAGGCAATAATGTAGCGAAAACGAATGCCACAAAATTTCTTAGACTCCATATAAGACAATGACATGGAAAAAGCACTCTTTGGCAGTGTGCAACAAACTGTACAAGTTCTCATATTCTCTCTATAAATTAGTAAAAATTAGTGACCGTAAAACAGTTCAAACAGCGTATCACAGATTTGTAGCCTCAACTTTGCTTTATGGGATAATATTTTGGGGAAACTCTACATCGTATTTAGAGCTCAGAAACGGTATATTAGAGCGAACGTTGGATTGATTCCCTCACAAAGCTGCGAACCACATTATAAATCATTGAATGTTTTGACTTTCCCTTGTTTGTATATATTTGAATGTTGTGTTTATGTTAAAAGCAATCCCAATTTCTTTGAGATGACAAAACAGCAACGAGGAAAAATGTTCGATACAGGAAGCCTGAAATATGCTTCGTTAAATCTAACACAGCTCTGATGAAAAAGAATATTTTAGTTATGGCTCCTAAAATATTTAACAAACTACCTGAGGATTATCAAAATGCAACATTTAATAATTTCAAACCAAAACTTTATAAAATTTTATCCGAAAGGTGTTAATAGTGTTTTAGATTACCTTAATGACAAAAGCATGCAAAATAAATAAATATTTACTGCCACTGTGACATCGAAACTTAATGTTATTTTATTTTTAATTATTGACATTAATTTATTGCATAACATATTTCACCTGACATTGTAATTATTTTTTCGTATGTCTAATGGGCTCATCAGGGTCCGCGTACTATATTAATTAATAATAATAATATACTTTATTGCACCACTAATACAAGAGTACATTTATAGATTCGGTAACATTAATAATGGTAACAACAGGCGGTCTTATCGCTTTAAAGCGATCTCTTTCAGACAACCTTTGGGTAGCAGGAAATATTTTTGCAAGAATTATAACAGGCAGTGCAGGTAGAAGAGCGAAAATAACACATACATGTAAATTAAAGATAAATACACTATACAATAAAAACACATAAACACATATGCTTATATAAGTAGATAAAATATATATTTATACATACATAATTATACATACATATATAAATATATATATATATACTAAAAGGCAACTCAAGGGAGCGACAAGTAATATTGTTTCAGCTGATTTTTGAACATGGGAAGAAATTTAGCACATCTGATAGATAATGAATGGCAAATCATTCCACAGCCGAACGGCCCGGAAGGTGAATGAGTTATTATAGAATTTTGTGGATGATGGTGGCGGAGCGAGAAGATGGTTTTGTGAAGATCTGACCAAAGTGAGACGTCTAAATCGCTCTTTGAAATATGGAGGAGTTGTGGGAACAAAAAGTAAGCTATAGAGTAACGCAAGAATATGAGAATCACGACGGAGAATAATTGGAAGCCATTTGAGCTGACAACGGAAAGAGGAAACGTGGTCATACTTGCGTAAACCGAATATAAATCTAAAACATAGAGTTTGAAGGCGCTCGAGTTTATTAAGCTGGTCCTCAGAAAGATGTCAGCATAATCTAAAATTGGGAGAAGGAGAGATTGAGCTAGCGCAATTTTAGTGGCGAGAGGCAAAAAGGTACGGAGTCGACGAAGAGAACCCATCGAAGCGAACATTTTCCTGCTGACCTCGCTCACCTGAGGTGCCCAAGACAGAGTGGAATCCATTATTACACCAACGTTCCTTACCTGGTGCGAAGACGGAAAAAATCAAGCAATCAATCAATGATTAATCAATTTAACAACTGTATTGCTATTAGCTGTGTTGACGAAATAAACTTATTTGTATTTGTAGTGATAAGCCGCCGTACAGAAAAACTCTTTGATCAATATAACTTATCACCGAACAGATAATCGAATGTGAAAGCAACTGGTTTCGTAATTATCCATTTCCAAGTCTTCAGCATTTGACAATGCGTGAAAGAACTCCTTAACTATTTAGGTCGGGTTTTATAAAGATCCGTTAGACCAAATATCAGATCAAAGTTCAGTAAATTAGTACATTTTTTGACTAAACAAACCGACATAAGGTCTAACGGATCTTTATTAAACCGAGCCTAACTGAATCAATTTTAACCGAGTTATAAAATGTATGTTTATTATATCTATGAAAGGTAAACGTGGGTTTTTATCGATTTTGTAGCTCGAGCTGGCAGGCGGAAATCAACTCAATTTATTATTAATTTGCAAAAGTGCATTTTCACCTTTATATCATTCAATTAAAAACTATTTAAAAAAATTCCCTGCACTGTACTCAACCTTATTTTATGCTGCTTGTTATATAAATAGGTTATCATCATCTGGGTTAGCACAACTACCGCTGCGACGCGACGCGAGTAGAGAAAAATCTACCCTCCTCTTTCTAACCCGCACAGTTCAAGCGAGACAGTAATCGCTGAGTCGCGCGAGATACGATTTGCCAGCAAGTTGTGCTAGCCCCACATGTTTGTATTTTACCTGTGGCGTAAATGTATAACTTTAACGAACGTACCTACCAATAACCCCCTTTTATGACTCTGTGTCGTTTTACTTGAATTCGTACAAAACTTCATTTTAACTCCAGCCGAAGTTTTACCTTGAAACATTTGCTGTAGTAATAAATACACCAATTTACAAAGACATAAGAATGAAGATAAGACGTTTCCAACCACATTCCTTTATAATCGCAAGGGACTGAAAATCTTCTGGGTTTTAAATTACGCATGTTGAGTCAATGCTGCTGTTTGTTAAGTATGTCGGAGATATATTACATAACGGCCTGTTTAGCAGATCAACGCTACGAGATTAGATTAAGAAAACTTAGTTTAATGTTGGAAACGCCAAGCGGTGATAGCTTGGGAGTGGTCTGTGTTTGGTCCGTGGGGGTACTTGCTAAAACATGCATTGACAACTACCCTTTTCTAAACTAACTATAAGTCACGTTGACAGTATAAAAGGCTCTGGCCCCTTGTCTAAGAGCATTATTCTTTCTGACTTTGTGGCGCACGGACGTAAACGGAGAATGCTCCGCGTTTCTGACTGTACTGAAATTGCCTGAAGGTTTATAAGTCGTGATCAGTCAGCTTGGTTCATAATCACTGTTTGTTCGACTGTTAAACGATAAGTGTCTATTTAAAGTTGTAACCGATCCAGTTGTTACTTTGAAATAACCAATACAGTGTAATCAACCCTATTAGTGACGTTTTATTCCTTATTTCCGTGCGTCAGTGTCAATATCTAGTTACGAAGTAGTGATGATGAAATGTGCTCGATGCCATCCCTACCTAGCACTGGTCTATTGCATACACCGCTCGACCGACCACCAATGTATCACCCACCGAGCGGCCATGTCGATAAGCATATATTATGTAAATACAAATTTCTCATCTGATTTAAATATGTATTTTGTATTCTTCAGTTTATTCTATAGAAAATTTAGATATCTCTGCAGTTTCATGAGTCTTAGCTTTTGAGGAACCTCGAGGCCGTAAACAGCAGGTATTTTATTTTAGGCGCCATTCTCGGAAGCAGTTAAACTGAAGTACACGGTGTTCAAATAACCTCATTATTTTTCAAATTTCCCTCCTATCTTTTTTAAAATAAAAAGTAAGCCATTAAAAAGGCGAAAACTTGATTATTATTATATTATAATGGGTTGGAACATAAAAGTAAATGAACGAGCGAGTATGCTTGTAGTTAGTATCTCTAGAATACCTATTAAAGCAGAAGACGGCCGCATTTTAATATTATATTGCAGTTTACGGCTGTCTAGTTATCACGCGACTTATTTTGCAGTGCAGTCAACCTGGGTCTTATAGAGCGAATATTAAGTAGTACTCAAGTATATGAATCATCTGAAAACTATAATAAAGATCGGATGTGAGGAGCGATCACAAAAATTACTATCCGAATGCATTTAGAATGGACCTTCAAAATGAATATATGTATTCGCGGCTCCGCCTGCATACTTTGTAATACACAGGCGAGGCTACTAGTCATTAATAATATATATTTTTTTTTAATTCAGAGTGCCAGTGTGAAGTTAAGTAGGTACTTTTAAGAATTTGAAAAATACTATACTTAACAAACTAAACTGCATTTTATTAAACTTTTATGAAAAGGAGGAGATGACTAATAGAATAATGCGCTCGTATAAGTAATAGTTTATTTGTAAATTAAAAGCAAATGAAATCATAAATCTAGTGTTTTAGGGTGGGCGCCGCGGTGTCGTGGCCTCGTGCCAACAAGCCATCTCACTCCGAAGGATGCTCCTCCCCTTGGCTATTTGTTCCGGTCGGCGGCCTCAGACGAGATGTTTCGACTGTATCTATGGAGGCTAAGGTCAAAAATCAATTTATGTTGAAGGGATGTTTTCTACATAGTCAACAGTATCCACGTAGATACACTTACGAGCAACCAAATCGGGTACATAGATATTTTAGGCATATTATTTCGAATCCGTTACTTGTTTAGTCTTGATATTGTACGAAAAAAATCTGAAATAATAATTAGAATGTACCTTATATATTTCTATAAAGTAAATTTCATTACCATTTAAAAATAATTTATTCATAAAAGTAACATAATAGTAATATGAAATGTACAAAAAGAAAAACAAAGAAGGAAATAACTAAAAGTATAAATCCTATTTTTACAGCATGAAAGTAGTTTGCAATACATAAATATAATAAGTATTAAGAAAAAAGGTGTGTGTTGCAGTACAGAATGAATTTTTGGCACCAACAAAATACCTTCTTCAATGCCTTGCGAACCAGCTGGTGTGTCTTGGGAGTGCTGTATTGAAAGTTATCCAGTTATACTTTCTCGGTCATTTTCATGCCTGCCTCGTAGCGTTGCGAAATTCTTCTTAATGCTTTGTTTTCGATTTAAAAAAATCTTATCCTTCGGCATACTAAAGAACCTAACGACAATTTTTCAACTTTTTCTCCAAAATGAGAGTTCAACAAAGTTTCGGAAGAAGAGTTACCTTAATTTAACCACTGAAGTGGAGAAATCAAGGGCCCGTGACTAATGACTTCTTTGAAATGGTGGATGACTTGAAAACACGCCATCTCATTTATTCCAGTGAAATATTTATCACAGCTCGCTATTTGCAATTCACTGCATATTGAAATGTCACTCTATAAAATTGTGTACGCCGAACAAAACAAATTACCTATAGGTTATTATGAAGGTATGTATACATGACTTGTGAGAAGCAAGCGAATTCTACGAGTACCTAAAAGTCGTATTTAGGTACTATACACGGAGACACGCCTTTGGGTGTGTAGTGTGTTTTCATATATTTGATAAGCTGTTAAACTTGCGAGGTGTCAATTATATGAAAACGCAGTTTCACACACCTCTGGAGGATATTCACAGCACCACTATTTACCACTTAGAATGTGTGGGTGACGATTTTTTCAATTGAAGAGTAATGCCCAAAGTAAGAATTATTAACAAGATTGTTTTATATACAATGAAAGCGGCAAACAAGCTTACGGTGTGCCTTATGATAAGAAGACTCCGTAGCCTATGAACGAGAAGAATCACGAGCGCGTTGTCGACCCTTCATTGACTTGTGGATTCATTGTGTTGACAGCTAGAGTCATATGCAAGGCCCTCACTTTCAACAGTGTGCAATCCATTATAGCAAAAACTTCATTCAAAGAGTTGTAATTATTCTGTTTATTGATTGATTTAGTGAAAAGAAGTCGAAATCTTGACAAGATTCGTCTTCACAAAGAT
Source organism: Epiblema foenella (assembly GCA_963556455.1). Classification (NCBI taxonomy): domain Eukaryota; kingdom Metazoa; phylum Arthropoda; class Insecta; order Lepidoptera; family Tortricidae; genus Epiblema; species Epiblema foenella. The sequence continues at coordinate 18,314,550 of OY747102.1, forward strand.
TTGAGCCTAGCAATCGACTTTTCACTTTTGATACTCGTTACGTCAGCGAGATCGCTAACGACGTCTGGATAATACAATTTGCAGACACTTGGAAGAACCGAGGGTCGCCATAGGTCAACAGTGACAACCAATGACGCCTGAACTAGGCCTCCCACGCTGAATCCGAGATACCTGACATAAATCGATCCCGAATATAACTTTATACCTAACCCTTTATTGGATATCTTAACCAAATTTGTAATAATTTGCTGTAAGGTCAACAGTGACACCCAATGTCGATGTCGTCCGAACTAGGCCTCCTACGCAGAAATATAAAATATTTTTTTTTTACCCATCTGAAAATTTTTGTTAATTCCGTGACACGCCGACATATTTCAAATGTTAGTTTCCTGTTCTGCACAAAGGGATCGGAAAGTAGAAAGTTGTTAATGTCTGTTGTAGCGAACTTTTTGTACGTGTTCTTTGTATTGTACTAATCGTTAGGTACCTACGGATAATGTTCGTGCTGAAGTAATAGTCCCGTACGTATGGTGCGCCCATTAATTTCACCTCTTATTTACTGGCTTTTCACGGCTTAACCTTTCACTGCTGAAATACTCGTACTTGACTTATTGGTAGATTACAATGTGTTATTATTTGTTAATGCTTTACTGGCTGACTTAATTATTATATGACCGTTGGCCATGTTGCGGAATTTCATTGGAACTACTTTCTGACACTGGCAATAATTTTAATCATGGGTTGTTACTGTTGTCAGTGTCACCACAAAGTAAATAGCGGCGGCGCGCGCCGGAGCAGAGAGTTCGCTCAGTACAAAGTGCCATTTTCGCCGCACGCACACAGACGTTACATTTACAGGCATACTCGGACAGTCTCGGACAGAGCTTAGTCGCGACTGTCGCGAGTGCTAGTTGTTCGCGCGTTGATCACTTGACGACCCCGCCGCTACGTAGGTCATTAAATTTTGAGTTTAACACATAGGGACCTTTAGAATCAAACGGCAACTTACTAACATAAGCACTATTGCCTTTTTTATCACCCATGAATTGTACACTAAAACTTCACATAATAGCAAAAATCACAGTAAATAAATGCAGACGCACAAGCGCCAGTAATATAATAAATGTAATTTTGTAATTATATCGATACGTCGACTCGGATAGACGTACGGGCAGTGCACCCACGCGACACCCGACTGTGACAGGCCGTCCGTCAAAGACTTACGAGTATACTACATCTGTACTACAGCGTAGGACGTATTCAATGATGTACAGTGAAGCCTGATTAATTCTTACTTGTAAAATAGGTGTATTTTACATATAACAAACTGCTCACTGTTTATTTAAGCGTTGATAAGATTTTTTTTAAGCCAGGAGGCAGCAGGGTAGTTTGACAGAAAGGCACATATCGTTTTGTCTAGGAATAAATACAAATGGGACTAGAAATATTATTAATTTAGTAAATTCATACTTAATAAATTATTTTTTTAACGATCCATGACTTCGGAAGAAAATAAGAAATTAACTATTTACAAAATAAAAGTTCCTGTCACAGATAGATGCCCTTTATATTCTGTTAAGGTATATTAACATACGCTACTCAAACATTACTGCCAGTAAGGAATTTGTATTGTAAAACGAGAATCATTAAGTTCGACAAGCAGAATTAACATTAAGTAATCTAGTGACTGAGAGACTTATTGTTGATCTTTCGTCGTTTCATCGTAATTCGATCGCGCCTGTAGGGATTGTAATATAACTAAACAGTTATCAATTTCGCTATCAATCATGCCCACTCGGATGTCGATTCAAGATGACTCCGATGATTAATATCCAAATCAATGACCAAACTTCCTAGGCGAGCTAAATCTTGGTATGAAATACATCAACGGAACACCAAAGTTAGTAGAAAAGAAACCGGTCAAGTGAGAGTCTGGCTCGCGCACCGAGGGTTCCGAACACAGGTCGTGTACCCGTCCCGACCCCATTTAATTCAGGAAATATCTTAATATTGCGATGTATAAAATACAAATTGAACGCCGTGGGTACAGCGTCACAAGTCATCGTTGTGACTTTAAACCAAGCTCTAACAACTCCATCATTTTAGGTGACCCATAGGTCCTTAACAACTATAGTAAGCAGATATCAAAGCGCAATCTATTTAACCTTATATACATTAAAATTATTACGGCTCGATGGGTCAGTATGTTTTGGCTTATATTTATATCGCAAGCGCTTTAGAGGCTATGGGTCAGTGTATTATAACTCTTATCTATTGTTTTTCATGCGATTATGCATGTAATTGCTAGAACTTTAGGGGCTGAAATGCGTTGATCTTAATTGGCATAAATCGTTTTGGTTTCGAGATCATACGAACTAAATCTGTCAAAATAATAGCTCATCATAATCAAGTAGAAGCGTAATACTCTATTTGTAACTACGATAGTCAAAATTAAAACTAAATAATTCGAAAGTGTAAAATTATGTTCAATTCAATTATGTAAAATATGTTCATTAATATTAGCTTCAACTTCACCTAATATCAACGGTATAAAATGACACGTCTATGCCAATGACGTTGTCAAATGTCGTGATATTGACAACTGTCTATAGAGTCGCCTCACCATACATCCTTATTATATCTTGACCCTAAGATTCGTGACAAATATGTGCATATTCGGAGGTCAGCCTTATACTGGTTCTTCTGAATCGAATTTTCCGTACGTCAGCAGGCATTGTACATGACTCTGGTCTGGTTCATAAGTTTAACTCCCACCCCCAAACTCATCAATTTGAGGGATGATTTAAGGGACAAAAAGTATCACTCGTGTTAATCCAGGCTAAAAACTCTATATATACAAAGTTTCATCATAATCCGTACAGCCGTTTTTGCGTGATTGAGTAACAAACATCCAAATATTCAAACATCCTAACATTCGTATGTATAATATTAAGTAGGATATTTTATATGATTTCATTACAAATATATAGTTTTTAGACTTTTTCCTGTACTTGTAGCATATAACGATATTACTTGCCAAATTTCATAGTTCTAGGTCAACGGGAAGTACCCTGTAAATTTTGATTCCCTTGGGAGTGTCGAAATATACGTTTTTTGCGACATAAACGCCTGTATCTTTCTTTTACGTTAATTTAGAAGTATGATTCTTTCACAGCTTCAAGTGACTGTAGACCTTAGTATAAAGTTTTAATTTCAACTCGATACCTCCACGCCTTCCTGAGATAAAGGGTCGTGACAGACAGACAGACAGACTGACAACAAAGTGATTTTATAAGGGTTCCGTTTTTTCCTTTTGAGGTACGGAACCCTAAAAACCCTTCGGAACAAACATAGCTCTGTCAAAAAACCACAGGCAACAACTGCTACAAGCAACCGAAGAACAACCGAGCGCAGAACAATAACGTCCCCAGTTGATACAGATGATAATAATTCTATATCATACCAAATAACAAATGATTACCACAATATTCATAATGCTGAACAAAAAAGCTATGAGTGTTTTGTATAAAGAGAGCTCTAAATGGCTCAACAACTGAGGCCCGTGACCGTACTAATAATAATATTGCTAGTCTTGGAAACCGCGGGCAGTGACGTGAGCATTGGCAAAATCATTAATTACTAATTATAAGTTAACTAGCAGCGCCCTGCGGTGTTACCCGCGAATAAAAGGTACCCTATGTCCTATTCTGATGTCTAAGCTACAATACTGGAAAGTTTCATAGAGATCCGTTCAGTAGTTTTTGAGATTAAGCGGAACGTACATCCATCCGAACAAACTTTCACGTTTATAATATTATTAGGATCTTAAATCCGATATTTCAAAAATAGTAAAAACCGGTTCCGCGAGCCCTGGTTCTGATACGTTAGCTCAGCGCGCGTTTATCGAACTGCTAAACTATGAAAAAATTGGCCTTCAGGACTGGAGGGAGACATACGTATTTATGTGATTTAAGTGTTTTATCTTTTGGTTTCCGGGAACCTCCACCTTCCCACCACGGTTTGTCCAACATTATACAGTCGACTGACGAAATGGGCGAGCTATACTTGCTCCTGTCATATTTCTATTCCCGCTATTACCCAAAGTTGGCGCCAAAATGTTCACACAATATTTATACAATAAGGCAACTCGCGCTATGCGCAACACTTGGTATTATTACCTTGATTTGTTTAGTGGCTATGGCCTGGGAAAGTTGGCATGCACGATAACTATCAATTTTCTTTTAAAATTTAAATAGTTAAAAGAAATTACCTCGCGACGATAATATTTCCGAATACGTAGTATGAAGTACAGATAGTACAATCCACGCAATAAACAGAACGGAGTGAGAGCGACATGCGCCCACAGATATTTATTGACGTTTTATTGCCAACAAATGGAAACGTTACCTACTGCGTCGTGCTTCGCTCAGCCATACGGCAAAACATAATCTTAACGCATTATAACTAAGGTTCAAATTTGTGAGACTTGTATATGTGAGCTTGATGAAACATGTCTTCATTTTGCGCGACGATTTGTTTTGTTTAAAAAAATCCGTACGGCTGTGACTCATCGTGTGGTGCGAAGATGCAATTTTCGACGAGTGCAGCAAATGTTAGTGCAGGCAATGCTTTGCGACATTTTTAACTTGGCATACCTGTTCTAATGAAAATTGGTTGAGATAAAGCACTGTGATCATTTTCCTCAATGCGGATATCCTTCCAAGACACATTTTTTGTGCTGGGGAGGATATTCCCAAAAATGATGTTAGTTAAGTTGTATTAGAACTTTTTTCGACTTACAAAAAAGAATAATGAGCTTTTATCGTTTTTCTAAGCACAAGAGACCCCGCCTTTTGTACGATAAGTTTTACTATTGTGCAATAAAGTTTCCTGACAATATTTCTATATGTGTGTGGTGTTAGCTCATCATAGAACTCCAGAAAAAATTGCGATTAGAAGCGGCCGAAAATTTTAGGTTATTCGATGTACGGCGGTTTAACGTTTTATTTACATTATAAATACCCAACGGCATAGTTAGATTAGTTTTTGTTTCACTTATGAATTCGGTCAATTATAATTGATATCTGATTCTGATCACGTACGAGTAAGCAGACAGGGCCTGTACCCCGAACTTCAAAATCCGAACTTGGTATCGTGCCGTCCCTTTCACTGTCTTGTTATACACTTTATGAGTGAAAGGGACGGCAGGATACGAAGTTTGGATTTCTATTTTCGGAGTAGTAGCTCAGCATCGCGGCGTCGTTGTGAAAATCAGTCGTCTATAAAATTACATTTGTCGAAAGGCCCTGACTGGTACACGATGGATCAAGGCGATTATAAGGGTTCCTGGAAAGTTTACGGAACCAGAAATAGCGGTCAGTGCGAATCCAACTTGCTTACTGAGGGTTCCGTACTGTTATAGTTATTAATTTATTTGGAATATGGTTGTGATTAAAGGCAATGGTAAGGTGTATGTGAGATGAAGGGCAGCGTCCTTTGTCTTGGTATCCGTAAACTTTGGTGTAATGTAAGCAGTTAGTATAATAGGCGTAGTAGTAGAAGTTTTAGTACTTTAGTATATCATATCAATATATATCAAACACCATATATATTCTTTATTTTTCTTTTTAAACCCTAAAATAAGCAACGAAGAGGAACCTAAAGAAACGTTGAAGCATCAAGAGCCTGTAGAGAAGTCCTTATGTTAATGAAAAGTACGTTACAAGAGCAGTACCTGCTTCAAGGGTCTCAAACGAGCGTAACTTAGCTATCGTAAAGTGACTTGGATTCTGTAGCTACCATTCTGTTTAGGAAAATTAATAGTTTTCCGCTCCTGATAAACTATTAAGTTGTAATGTTTCGGTGCAATTGACGTATAAACGTTTTGCAAGCGAGTTTATATAATTAATATGATTGAATGAAATGAACGTGCATTTTTTGTAGAAGTACACAGGTCAAAGCTGCTTAGTTCAATGCTTAGTAGAATGGTATATTTTTTACATTTTCCCTCATAAATCAAAAATGGCTCAACGTAAAAATAATATTTCAGAATGTGCAACTCAAGCCCTTTCATATGACACCCCACTTGACATATTCACGAGACTTTCAAATTATGAACCACGTATTAGCTGTAATTTTTCACAGAAATTAAAGAAAAAGATTTATAAAAACATGTTCTATATGGCATAAGTGGTTCTTGAGATATTTAGCGATGTGACAGACAGACAGATAGACAAAGTGAAAGCATAAGGGTTCCTTTTTCAACATATTGGTACAGAACCCTAAAAATTAAACTGTAATGACATAAAATACATACTTTAAGCAAATATACCCGAAAATAAACTGTTTCGAAACCGATCCGCAGAGGTTTCTCCACATGTACATCGTCTAAGAGCTGAATGAAATACCTTCGACCTGCCTTATATAAAAGGGTATGTACCGGATCTCACTCTGTGTCAGCGTGTGACTCCGCATGAATGAGGCACGCCGATCGATATCTCGGCTAAGTGATGACCACGCTGCAATAGACTTTCATCTAAAAACTACTAACTTCTCCCACATTGGTTCGAATCGAAACTAGGCCAGATAAGTTAGGAATGAATCGTGTACCTAAGTGAAAATTTACTACACTAATGTTCGTCTTTTATTTGCGGAATCTTTATTATTCAAGAGTTGAAATGGTATTTGTGATAAAATTAACGGAAAGTAATAACACCCAAATAATTTAGGTTAAGTCCCGGTAATAACGAGTGATCGGTCAAGAGGGCGGCATGCAGCTTAGTTTTAATTTCCCTTAAGCGGAAATTATTTCCAAAAACACTCGTATCACCAGTCTATGATCCCAGCGGTTTTTTACGGATTATATACCCCTTATGACAGCTTTATGACGCTCCGGCAACGGTTATGAACTGAAAACCTATAAAAAAGTTGTTATGTTACTCTTGGGGGTGACCTGAGCAACCAATTGCGTTTGATTTCTATGAAAGACATTTACATAATCGGTTTATGACGAGGAGGTTTTTAGGAGCTTCGGTTTATAGTATTTTAGGTAAGTTTATGAGGGTATGTTTGAGTTATCTGCATGAAAATATGGCCGCAGGTCGCACCGGCAGCCCCATCAATATTTGTACGGCGACGCGCTTGGGACCAAATCCTTTGTACGTGGCTTTTGTCAGTGGACACTGATTAATGCCCTTTCCAGATGTATGCCATTTCTTGTCATAATCATAATACCCACCAAAACGTTATTGTTGTTATTAGATAACCAGGGAACTAAATATTCTGTGATACAGACAGAAAGATGGACATGGTGAAACTAAATGGGTTAAATTTTGAAATTTTCCGAATACATTCGTAAGTTTTGTTATTATTATTGTTTTAATACTACTAATCACAAGTTACATACTTATACGTAAAACATCGCCCCACAAAACTGTAAGGACAGAATTAATTGAAAGTAATTTATATTCATTGATGTCAAATACCGTATTTAAATACGGACTGCTGTAATCAGTATAATTAAATAGCTTGACATTGATCAACAGATTCCGCTGAATCCTGGGATAGTAATCCCTGGATCAGGATCTTAGAATCCTGGCTGGAGCGACACGAGAAACGTACCTAATACAAAAACCAACGTCTCTGGCTCCACTACCATAAAAAATCGTTGACGCAAAAAGGCATTGTGAAAAGTTCCACAGAATAACAAATTTAATAAAATGAAAAAAGAGATTATTCACCATCAGCTGTATTGAAAATACTGATTTTGTATATCTTTGGCACTGGCCTGTAAAGCTACGTGAATGCGCTAAAAATGCACGTTTTATAAAGACACGTCATTTAGTTGGTGCCAACGTAGTGTCTGCGATTCGAACTCGCTAGTTTCCTGTCAATTTTCTAGCAGAGCAACAAATTGTGAGTCTCCGATAAATTTCCGCCGGCCAGCACGGCATTTCCGGAATATGACGAAGCACCACATGACCTAATGACGAGTTAATATGAAAACCAATAGTGCCTGTAATGAAATAGCGAATATTTTATACGTATATTAAAATTAAGATCTGTGGTTTAATTCAAGTTAAGACAATTTAAGCTACTTTATATTATATTGAGCCTAATATGTCCCACTGCTGAGCAAAGGCCTCCCACCTCTTTTTCCATTCCTCGCGGTCTTGTGCGCTTTCTGGCCAGTCTTTAAAAAAGGAGTCCAAGTTATCCCGCCACCGCCGGCGACGAATTTAAGCTACTTTAAATGAGGTAAAAAAATGTACGATAATGTAAACATATACGTATATGGGGACTTATAATTATTACTTTTTTAACTATCCAGGCTGCTTTTCTTTCTAAATTTTCTTGACTTTGTGCCTGTCACTTGTAAGGTATGATCACACAGCACAACAACTTAATTTTCGGCGTATGAAAGGATATCATATGTAGTTTCTTATAGAAAAACACCCAACTCGTGTAAAAATTGCAGTTTATACAAAACTTCACGCAACGCACATAGACAACGCACTGTACAATGCTCTTCCAGCTAGTATAAATAACTCCACGACGGACAACATATTTAAAAATAAACTGAAACAGGTTTTAGTTAATATGGCTTGTTACAGCATTGATGATTTTATTAACAATGTATCATTGACCAACACATAAAAGTATAGATAATTTATTTAATGAATATAACTGAGAATAAATGTTTCTGATCCAAATGTATAAAATAAGATATTATGACTTATGACATAGTATTTCAGAACTAAATGATTAATTTTAAATTATATACATAATTTTAATTCACATACATTTTTGACATGTAAAATGACATTTTACCAATAAAATTTCTGATTCTGATTCTGATTCTGATAGCGTAAAACCCTCTCGTGCTTTGAAAAAAATGTCCTAGCTTCATTGTTTCCTGGGAGCACAATTTTAAGCAAACATTTTATAAACAAGTTAACTAAAACATGTGTTCGTAACAAGCACAAGTTGGGATTTTATTTATCGCGTGTATAGTAGCACAAACTATGCACCAGAGAGCACTTCACAATTCACATTGTTTAACTTGAACAAAACGGCCAACGAACGCGACAAGAAAGTAACAAGTTAAATCATGCTTACCTCAAATAAAACTACTGTAGGTATACACAATTTACGTAATTTAACCTAACAGCAGCACTAACTCAACGAGCAGATAATTCCTACCGAATATAAATAAAGTACCTATATGTACACTTAGCCAGAAATGTTATATCGTAAAACAGAAAATCAAATACTATTTTCGAACAAATAACAGTTAAGCTGACTTACTATACATAAGTATTTTTTTATTAAATCCTAATGTCTATAAGGTGTACCTACATAGATATTAGGGTTTGAATATTATTACTACACTTCGGGAGCACTTACAATTGACCACAGCGAGACGCCTAGACTGGTCACTAAACAAACTTGGTCCGTTTGCCCAGCAGCTCTTAAACCGACTGGGTTTGTATTAGACTTCATGATTGTTCCATCTTTTTAGGATTACCCGTGAATCAAGTCATATTGGCAATTTTATCGGCAGGCGAGTTATTTGACACCCTGAATTAAACACGTAAGTCACATGTGTAACAAAACAGTCGACGTGGCCGCGATGGAACTGAAATTGTGAAATAGTTTTAGGAGCTTCCGACTGCGGTGCGTCATAAACATGTCAGCATGCTACATTTTATTTGCCAACAAAATATTATGGATAATGTTGTTCTCTCTACAGTCGACGGCTTGAAAAGTTAGCTCATTTTATATCGGTACTAAAATTGTCTCAGTATTTTTGTTTGACATGGCAATCCCGGGCGTTGGTTATGCGTTGTACGATCATGATCTAGTCAAAACGAATGTGAAGTTATTGCTGATGTCTCTTTGACGCATGTGTAGTGTAGATCATAGATTCACTTTAAAACAAATGATATGCAGTGACGGTTGATCAACGGAATTAGTTGAAGAACTAAGGCTCGGTTTTATAAAAATCCGTTAGACTTTATGTCGGTTTGTTATGTCAAAAAATGTACTGAGTACTAAAATTTGGTACGGATCTTTATAAAACGCGGCCTAAGAAATGTGTTCGTCTGGTAACCTACGCAACAAGGCAGACACGTCAACGTCGATATAAATTTGATCAAGGAAACAAACTGCTTACACAGCACCTTCTCTGGCCGTTTCTAACATGTAAGTGGCGGCCTCCGTCTCCTAAGAAATGGAACATTTATTTTAGTGTTTCGTGTAGTAAGAAATGTTTGCGTTCATTCAATTTGCAGCGAAGCCCCTGAGGGCGGTAATCCCGAGCTTAGGCCTGTTGCGTCCCGCTCCCGCGCGCCGTTCCTTCACACGCCAGGAGCTGATACGTCATTACACATCAGTAGATTTTTACATTCAAGGTACATGACCGTAAGACGTCACATAATCAACTATGTTCTTATAGGTTCGTTCTCAAACAGAAAGCATGAAGAAAAGTATACTCGAATTTGGAATGTCTCCAAGTAAAGTTCAATCTAGAATTAGTTTTCAAGACATCAGCACTAGTAGCGAGTAGTTGAATTCGGTTGTTTTCATTACAGCCAAAGTAAATTCAATCACCCTTAAGGTGGCTCAAGTTTCGCTGGGTAAATTTATACACGACGTGGATACTTGGATAGGGTTGTGACATGCAGCCTTCTCGTGAGGGCGCAACTGTCACCTTAATTAATTCCCACCTGAATTGTGGATTACGTCGCGACTGAGATGCTGCGATACCGTGAGTTTACGAGGCTGCGGCGGCTCGTGTTTTCGCACTAATTTGACGCATTGAAGAACTTATTGTAAAACGACCTTTTACTCTAAGAAACTCGTATTTCTCGTCATCTCCGTCATCTCCCAATCCCGGAAATCTCCGGGCACATAACAAAACAATATTATTGTTTGTTTTTTTCGCAGAACTAGGTTGGTTTTACAATCTCACGGCTGAATGGGATATACGAGGTTGAAAAAAAAGCTACAACGAAAAGCGAATTTGTTACAGCTTATAGTTTAATGTATTTTAGATCTTGATAAAACTTTACGGGTGACAAAAGCTCGCTAGCGGAGTTTTGGTTAGGTTAGGCTACCTATATATGGCAGATATTTAGTTTGTGTAAGGTAACACTACTTCATTATGAATACAATATAGACCTCTTGCTTGGCCTTTGTTTTACCGTGACACAATTTGACTTTTAAATAGTATTGATATTCCAAGAACTAGTTAAAAATTACAAAAAATTAAGATGACCCTTATAAATTCACGTACGTCTATAATACATAAGTACAATTGAAGGTATCCATACTAATTTATTAATGCGAAAGTAACTCCGTCTCTCCGTTACCTCTTCATCCTTTAACCGCTTAACGGATTTAGATGTTATTTGGCATGGAGATCGTTTGTACCTCGAGGAAGGACATAGGATGGTTTTTATCCCGGAAAATCGGAAATTATCCCGGAAATCATGGGAGTTTTTATCCCAGATAGTTTGTATGGAGGTACGATATCAGCAACTTCCACGGACGAAGTGATGGACTGTTGCTAGTAAACATATTAGATGCGTGAATTCAATAATCCAATCGGTAACAAAGTGGGGGTAGCTGGAAAGTGTTTGGAACTTAATGAAACTTTACGGGATTATTTGAGGGTACTCCAACAAGACTTTAGGATAGTCTTCTACCTCTGGGACCCTGTGTTGACTTGGGGAGAGGAGGGGGCAAAATGTCTGACTTTTTAGATTTTGGCTTATATCTCTTAAAGTAAGGACATTTTGGTTACACATTGCATTACAAAGTTAAAGAGCATCAAATTCCCTAAAATTTCGTGGCTAAACAATATTTTCAGACCTACTATGAATGGAGATTCAGACGATCAAAGTTATGGTATGGAGGCTTTACAAAAAGTCGTCTCCTTCAAGATTTTCGTCTACATGGCTACTATATTACAAAAACTAGTATGCATGTGTTCCCCTTTATTTCCAGAATACAAATTTACTGGCTTTAAGAAGTGGAGGTGGGACAGCCATAGCTGTGACGTCACAAAGATGGCGGCCGATTATTGTCCAAATCTCAGGTTCTATGTTATACCAATCGGTGCGTGTGAGATGTCGTATGAAAGCTTATTTAGGGGCCAAACCCCCCAAGTCAGCACAGGGTCCTGGAGGTGGAAAACTTAGGAGGAGGATAGTTTTCTTAGTGTACCCCCAAATAACCCCGTAAAATCCCATTAAGTTGAGAACACTTTCCAGGTATAATGTACATAACAGCTGGATTACAAATACTTCTGCCAATTCCAAGTAGGTGCTTGTTCATTAAACATGGAAGTAGAATATAATAAAAATGGAAACCAACTGATATGGAAATGAAATAAAAAAGCTCGCCAAGTGCTTGTCACGACACGCACAGTGGAACATAACTAAACAATTTTCTTACCCAGATATACACTAAAAGGTTTTTCTGTCACACAGTCTCAATTTTTTCGAGAAATGTAACTAAACGAATGTATAAAGTATTAGAAAATACATATATGTTCTAAATTTGAGTATTCGAGAAAAATGCCCGTTAACCACATAAGAAATTATTTTAAGTACAAGTTCTGCTGCCTTAAACGGACTAGATATAAAACTGTCGTTCAAGCAACGGAAGTAGTTGGCAGTGTACGTACAAAGGTCGGTTGTTGGCATTGGAATCTCAATAAGATGGAAAGTTTCAAGCAAACTTCAGCCAAATGTGGCAATAAAATGTTGGAAGTGCTTTTATTTCATCTACACAGCTAGAAATTCGTGCCACAAAATTATGTTTATGTAGTTTCGGATTTCCATATTACAAGTTTTAGATAAGGAAAGTATATTATGGCGGAGTTCCGTTGATAGTATTGTTCTTTGTTAGGTATTTTATACGCGCCTTTAGTTGACCATTTCATTCATGATTACAATTTATTGTTGTCTATACTTCTATATCTATGTACGTAGGCTGTTCCATAAGTGTTGCAATAGAAAGAATGTAACAAGTTTGGACATCGCAGTTTTCTTTAGAGAGAAAGGCATTGTCGCTAGAATTGTATTAGACAAGCAGAAGACTGTCAATGTCACCTGGTACACTGATGTTTGTTTGCCGCAAGTTATCCGCGAGCTGAAGAAACTGCGACCGAATTCGCGTCTGGGCAGTTGGCACTTGCACCATGATAACGCTCCTGCTCATCGAGCGACCATTACTCAGGAGTTTTTGAAGCGATCGGGGCTTACTGTGCTGGACCACCCTCCTTATAGCCCCGACCTCGCGCCGTGTGATTTTGGTCTCTTTCCGCTGATCAAGAGCCAGCTGAAAGGACGGCGATTTGCAACTGATGACGAATTAATAAGTGCATGGGATGAGGCCTGCGCCAGTGTCACAAAGGATCAGTGGGAGATTATGTTTAATACGTGGTTTGAACGCATGCATAAGTGTATTAACAGTGGTTGTTCTTATTTTGAAAAAGTTTAATAAATAGTTAGATTTTTGCAAGACTTATGGAACATCCTACGTATTTATACTACTTTAAATAACACATAAATTCTTTGAAATGGACCAAAAGGAAGGACTTAATACCAAAAGCGGAGCCTCAGGGGCAGGCAGTTCGAAAATAAAATAAACAGAGCAACAACACTCTGCCTTGGACATTGACGATCCTGCGGGTTCGAATACCGGCCAGGGCAAATATTTGTGACAAACATGAATATCTGTTTCTGAGTCTTGGATGTTTTCTACGTATTTAAACATATATCTATTAAATATATTGTTGCCTAATACCCATAACACTAGCCTTATTGAGCTTATTATGGGGTTAGTTCGAAATGTGTATGTATATGACTGTCCTCCTAATATTTATTTATTTTATTTATTTATATATCACCGTCAATTTCCCAAACCTTTGGTTATTAGAAAGAGTCTACACGCCGGGATTGTTCGACCAATAACTTCTCGTAATAATTTAATTTCGAAGTTGTTCAAAATTCCGCCGCAACCAGGAAGCACTCGAATCTGACGTTTCCAACAGGCCGCCTTCAGTACTGTTGAACCGACGAGTTAACACTCCTTTGAGGTTATTGATTCGATGTTATCAACTGTCGCCGCCAGCTGGGCACAAAGCGACTCCTCTTTGCAAAAATGTACGAGTAGCTGAGTGACAAGCTAAAATTGAATTTGTAAGTGCCCCGTGAAATTGTTGCTGTACTCATGTATAGGCTTTTGTTCTTCTCTCATATTCAGGGTGGCATTCAGTTTCGAAACAAACAACGCTGAAAGGAACCACCACGATTGCATGCAAAACATGCCTTAAGAGCTGCGGAATAAAGTAGTACCTAAAATTATTGAAAGTAGAAGAAAAACCAGCAAACTAGAAAATAGGGTCTAGTGAGATTAAGTAGATATTAAAAATCGGCCAGTATTAAAAGGATCATACAAAAGATACGGCCGGCATGAAGAGCTTATTTGGGGGTGGAGGTTTTACCCATAATCCAGCAGGCGTGTGCTCTCATCCCACTCAAGGAGCACATTATCACAGTATTATGCTGATGCGGGGCTGCCGGAGTCGTGACGTCACGCGTATAACTGAATTATGGCCATCGACGAGGTTTGACAACTTTCCACAGCATTGATAATAGGTATCGCTAATAAAAAAAAAAAAAAGATAATTAACTTTATAGTAATAACTTTATTAAGGTACAAAGCCTTAATAATAAAGAGTTCCACGTTCTAACTCTAACCCCATTGTGAGATCAACTTGACGTTGCTAAATTATATCATGTATTGTCATCAATTTACAGATACTTGTTTTAATTAATACGACTAATAGAAGTGGGTCAAAAGCTATTTTGATTACATTTTTACATACATGAGATGCATCGAATTCACCTAACATGTTTTCGTAGTGCAATCGCCCAGTCAACAAAAAAAAAAGTTTATACCTGTTAACTGCTAGAATTCTGTTGACACGAAATAAGGATGTAAAAAAAAGTCAGCTGGATATGTTTCCCTCAGAGCCTAGAGATAGTCGCCGCGCGCCCTGTTAGTGAACATAATTGATTTATTTTTATGTTTCTTCGGATTATCCGGGATGAACTGGGTAGGTAAACTAATACGATTACGCTGAAAAGACTTCCTTCCGGGGTTAACGCTGCGTGTGCCACGGACGGTGAACAAATATTATTATTTGGACGTGTAACAGCGGCGAGGGCTAAAACTTTACAGAGATATAATATATATTGCAATCAAGACAAGTGATGTTGATATTGGAAATAGTTCCGTAAATGTGACAGTCTTAGAGAGTGATAAAATTAAATACTGAGCACATTCGTTACACATACCGGGTTAGTGTACACTTCTTAAATCGGCTATTTGTTTCGGCATTGAAAGAAAGTAGTTAAAAATATTAATAAAGGAGCTTTTTGACAAAAAAATGATTTTGAATGCGTCCAAATAAGAAGAGTTTATCTTGTGTAGCGGTGAATTGATATGGCCACCTTTTGTCTCCATCGAAAGATCGTCATCTAACTTACATAAGTATACCAAATATCAGTTCAATAGGTTGAGAATAACTTGAAGAAGAGTTTGTAAAATGTTTAGGTAGGTACGTCTTCACAAAGGTATCTTGACTCTTGATCCACATGGTCTTGAATGGCTCACACATGCCGCTAAGCTTCGGCTCACGACGCCCAACGGCTAGTGGGCGACGAGAAAACCGCCCTAAAATACCCTCGTAAAAAGTAATGGATCCTAGGAGCGATACTCTTAAGTAATTGCGAAGTAAGCGCTAACAAATTAGCGATGGACTGCTCGTGGATTATGATACCTTTTTAGATTTAATTAAATACATTAAAAATAATGTTAGTTGAAAATTTTAAAAGAACTTTATCTTCTATAATTTATGTGTGTCTCCTTTATTTCTTATAGGCACGCTAAATATTTTAATTTATATAATAATAATAATAATAATAATAATATACTTTATTGTGCACTATACAAAATGGAAATGTTAAAACAAATAAATATTTTTTTAATTTAAAATATCAGGGAGTCAAAATTCCCCAATTTCTGATACCTACCTTAATTCGAATAACAGACGCCTTTTCTTTTTACACGACTGTCCAAAAAAGGAGTGTAATGTTTTTACATGTATTGCCAGAATTAAGATTGTAGGTGCCAATGGAGTGTCGAACACATGGACGTCATGATGGCAATACAGAAACATATTCCGTTAGTAAAATTTAATGCAAAATAAGTTTTGGCGTTATTCTAAAGTACTCTAGAAACTGCAACTTTAAACTTTGCTATAACATAATTTACGCAATACGAGTAAGTTCTTTCAAGACTTGCCTAACAGTTCACTATGTACCTTTTGTTCCGAGCTACCTAACTACGGCTGTGCTTTAGACAATAGGTACACAGGGAAATTATACTGCACCTCGAAACAAAGCCTTCATTATTTTTAAAAGGGCTATTCATTAGTCATTGTTTATCGGGCAATGTTAATATACCTTCCTTCTAGACATTTTTTATGGAAAATGCCATAGGAGTAGTCTTTAATGAAAATGAAAAGCCTTTCGAAGACTTATTTCTATATTGTTCTGAAAATACTCTATCATTATTTATTTTTTTATAGTGCTCGTATAATCTTAGTATTTCCTATAGTTGCACCTACACTATAATATGAAGTCATCTGTCATTATTTTTCATTTAGTATTGACAAATAAATATGGAATGCATTTTTTTTTTCTCTATAGGTAATAATCCACACTTATTTAATAGGGTAGTGTTTTCTAATCCATTCAGACTGACGAAAAAAGTTTTCAGTCACTAATTTAATTAATCTTCAATGCTATAAGCATCGCGGTGGATAATAAATAAATATTAGAGGACAATCTTACACAAATCGAACTAGCCCCACAGTAAGCTCAAGAAGGCTTGTGTTATGGGTACTAGACGACGATATATTTAATAGATATAAATACTTAAATACATAGAAAACATCCAAGACTCAGAAACAAATATTCATGCTCATCACACAAATATTTGCCCTGACCGGGATTCGAGCCCAGGACCGTCAGCTAAATAAAACACTAGTCACGTTTTGATACGATGAACTCTGCGAGTGCGAGAGTAACGAACGTATTATCGACTGCGACAGTTATCCATAGGGTAGTAATCAATACTGATCCATCCATACTTAATCCATACCTATTATAAATACGAAAGTGTGTCTACCTGTTTGTTACCTCTTCATACTTAAACCGCTAAACAGATTTAGATAAAATTAGGTATGGAGAAAATTTGAGTCCCGGACAAGGACATAGGATACTTTTTATCCCGGTAATCATCCCTTAAAGGGGTGGAAGTTTGTATTAACTAGCGATAACTAAATAAGCGCCTGAAATGAAAGAATAACAATTACATTCTAACGTGATAAACGAGTTCTACGCGGATGACGTCGCGGGCAAAAACTAGTATTATAAATATGCAAAAGGCACTCCGTCTGTCTGTTACCACTTCACACTTAAAACGCTTAACGGATAAAAAGTATTTTATGTCCTGTCTCGGGATAAAAACTATCTCCATGCCAAATTTAATCTATCCCGGAAATCATCTCCTTAGCGGTTAAATGGGGACGAAAGTGTGTATGGCGGTGCGATATAAATGACTTCCACACGGATAAAGTCGCAGGCAAAAGCTAGTAAATTATAAAATGGCAACCGTTACAGCCCCCTGGAAAACTAAATATCTACACCTATGTGCTTGCAGTATTAAGAAAGTGTCAACACAGTGCAGAGTAGATGTGGCATGTTTGCCGAGGGCAGGGAACAAACATTCCAGACAAAGCTTGAGGCGAAACGTCACCTAACCACTTTCGCTCTTTGTTTAGCTGAAGTAGGTCAACCACGTGACTTACCTTTTGGAAGATTGGTAAAATAGTGCCACAGCTTTAGCTCTTGGCTAAAGGAGTATTTATTCTCGTAAATATCAGCCTTTTATGGATACTACGTATTTGAATTCATTGTGTATTGTATGTATATCCAGGCAGTGAGACTTTATTCATTCAATAAATATCGTTCCAAAAAGCTACTTCTGACTGCAGCTCGTTATAAATCTAGCAGGTGTTTTAGGGTCGGTTGCACCAACATACAATCACAGGCCGGTCATTGACAAATATCGTACCGGCAGCGGTCATCCCATACAAACTTGTCAAACTTTCCATACAATCAGACTTTAACGAACACCGCTTACGATTACAGACGGTTTGGTGCAATCCACCTTTAGACTGCAAAGTGTGCCAGAGGAATATACATGCTAACTATTATTATATAGCATTAAGTGTCATTCATTTAAAACATGTAAAATGTAATATTGTATTAATAAATACATTATAGAATTAAATTCGTTAGTACTGATAAAAATCTGAAAACGAGTACGTACTAAAAAGCATCAATATACATACAAGTGTTCAAAGTTCATGCAACAAAAAAAGAAATATCATTTTACTACGATTAAAATTGCAATGATCCAATCTCAGTTTCTAACAAGTTACAAAAATCATTTCCTTGAAAATGTAGGCGCCTTAAAACAAAACTTCCGTCTAAAAACAGCAGTCGACATAAAGCGGGTACTAAAATATGTAAGAGGTTTTTACCAACGGACGGGGCCGGTTTCTCTGATGCAATTTCAAAAGAGGATGATGAATTTTTAATTACGCTGCTAGGTGCTACTAAATTGGGCGTGAATTTTGGTGACGTTAATGGAAATAATATATCAGAAATTTTGTACAGTTTGACTGAAATGTACCTAGACTTACCAATTGAGAAAGAAAAAATATATTAAACATGCCGTGAACTAAAGGCGGTACTCGAGAAAATGGGACCTATTATTTTCAATCAGCGAAAATAAAATGTTTTTCAAGTTAAGTAATTCTTTTTCAAGTGTTGGACGTCAAAGTTAAAAGTGACGTAAGCAGAGCCGCTATGCAATAAGGCTTTTACAACTTCCTTTGAGCATTCTTTTGTGGATAAATATCTTGTTAGTGAAATAAACTGACACGATACCAGTTTAAAAAGGCCATCGTGGTTTACGGCAAATAAAGCGAGGCATGAACATTTCTCTGTTAATCTAGGTAGCCATTTAAGTTAAGGTAACTTGTCGTAAATAAGGAAATACAATAAAAAATATAAAAATAGTGAAAACAAAAGCCGCCACTAAAATTGTAGATCGATTTTCGAATATTTCCATCTTCATCCATATCTCCATCATCTCTACCGCCCGAAGTATGAGTAGAGATGGAGATATGCTTAAGACTTCGAATTGCTGTTATTTTGGGGTACCTAGCTCAGATGATTCTAATGCAGTTTATTTAATTAATTTACTAGCTTTTTCTCGCGGCTTCGGCTCCGTATTAAGCGTAATTTTAACCGTCTCATATAAAGGAGGTTCTCGGTTTGACCCGTATTTTTTTATGTACCTACGTATTTAGGTATGTATGGATGTTTTTTTCGTAATCAGCTCCCCGAGGAATTTCGAAGTTGACACCCATATTGATTTTTAACAAAAATCATTGTTCCCCATGTTGGATTTGCAAATGAATGCTATTTTCGTAATTGGCACCCCGAAAAACCTTGAAGATGACACCTATATCGATTCTTAAAAAAAACAAAAATTTGGTCTCCCCACAACTTGGAACCCCCTTTTCACCGCTTTAGAAGAGCAATTTAGAAAAACACTGTAACATTTTTTTGTTGTATTTGAACAGAGAGTCTATATACGAGGTTTTAAATCTTTCACTTCAAAAAAGATTTGCTCACCGTACAAACTTGAAACCCCTTTTTCACCCCTTTAAGGGAGCACTTTCGAAAAACGCTGAAATACGTCATTAACATAAGTAAACAGACAGTCTATGTACAAAGTTTCAAATATCTTACTTGAATAAATACGTGTTTTCATACCAACTTTCATCCCTTGTTTTACCCCCTTAGGGATGAATTTCGAAAAATCCTTTCTTGTCCATAGCCTACCTTATAAATGTAATCGACTGTGCAAAAATCAGATCAGCAGTTTCGGCTGTGCGTTGATGAGTCAGTCAGTCACTCACTCAGTCAGTCAGTCAGTCAGTAAGGGACTCAGTCAATTTTAACACCACCCAGGGGTCTAGTAGTAGGGTATCGGTGGGTACTACCTACGGGCGTGGTAAAACTTCGACCCCCTTTGTCAAGTGAGAGGGCAACTTGGCTGTTAGAAGCTCTGAAGCCGGCAGCAGACGTTGAGCCAAGTTGGAGACCTTCCTCCAACTTGGCTCAACGTCTGCTGCCATGGACAACAGCCGGGATCAACGGCTTAACGTGCCTTTCAAAGCAGTAACCACTCAAAGCGGTCACCCATCCAAGAACTGACCCCGGCCCATGTTGATTAACCTTTCGTACCGCACGCGGCACGTGGGCGCAGCTGGACCACGAGCGCTCCATGCAGTTATGCAACCTGAAGTACATTTCTGTGTTTACTAAACGAAGCTCTTGTTCTGACACATTAGCTTAACATGCAATGATGCGCACAAACAAATTGAAATTCAAATAGGATGAGATTTAACAAATAAAAATAAACCTCCAGTTTCGATATCCAAATAACTTTCAAATAATGTTTAGTAAGATGAAATTCCAGACGACAAATTTATATTCACCACAAGCCGACGTTTTACTTGATACTCCAGCTTTATAAAAGTTTTCCTTCGTATTCTGAGTATATTTTCCAAGCCAATGCTTTCCTCATTACGGTAAGCCAAGCCGGTTATTGGTATTTCTTTTACATGAGTACATTACGGAGCTTGTATTTTCCGATACACGCTAGTAAGGTAAATTATTAGGGTAACACCGTCTTTAGAGTGGGGATATTAATTAACTGACTTAGATCATTAATTATTAACCCAGTAATAGATTATCTCATATTAATCTTCCTCCAGAACAAAGTACTATCCAGATTATTTATATTACGCACCTTTTATTATTAGATTTGCGGTATTAAGTAGTGACAAAAAAAAATTGTTAAAAACTCCGCCCTCAGTTACTCCATTCGAGGCCCATGATCGCTACGTGTGCTACGCCGTAGCATGTAGCAGCATTTCCCGCCTTGTAGCGGAAATCTCAGGCAGAGGCACGACGCATATGTGTCTTCATGGGCCTTGAATGAGTTATTAGGTCAGTGAGAATTGACAGTAAAATTACAAGTCACACCACGGAATAAGATCTGCTAGTTCTAAACTAGAATTTATTTGTCGTATTACGTGACAATAGTTATTCTAGTCTGCCCGCCCCGACGTGTCCTGTTCCAGGTCTGCTACAATCCTGAATACAGAAGAATATCGCTGACTTTGGGCAGCTGTCATTCGAATGGAAATATATTGGGAAATCTGTTTGCGCAATTCCAGTCCGTGACGGCGGAAAAGAATTGGTGGATATTTTCAGCGTAGTGTCCACTCGGTAACACGATTTGTTGCGTAACCGTTTGTAATATATTTCACTTGATTTACAACATTTAACTTTCACGAGTCGGAAAAATGTACAAAATAAATGGATATTATGATTTATAAATTTACAACTTACACAAAACCTTTAGGTGAATTTAGTTGGCCACTAACACGAATTATGAGCTACGGATTTTACAATATATTCAGATACCACCGTAATTTTTGCTTCCTAATAATCTTCAAAGCGTTACGTGCGGTCACTACGCCGTGTTCAGAGGCACAGTTGTCAGAATAAATGATTGCTGAAAACTTTAAACAATCTTTTACTCTCGACGTCTCTAAATCATGAAAGAAAACTGAGCGTTTCCGACATAATTATGACTAAAAATATTAGTCTACGTCTACGGGCGTTTATCAATGACTCAACAAGTTTTCCTAGAATATTTTTTTTGCTGTGCCACTATATACTGCGCCGTAATATATCGCCTGATTTAATACATTTAATTAGCTTTATAGTAAGATGATTTTTTGAACACTGCATAGGATATAGTTTCTAACACGATACTCACCCCTTTAGGGGGCGAGAAGACGAGGTTGTAAGGGAGGGAAAAGGGAATTAAACGACAATCTTATCCTCTAAGGCGATTAACAAGTTCTTTATGCGGATGAAGTCGCGGGCGAAAGCTAGAAATATTTGAGCAGGCAACTAATACCAACTAACAAATAGGGGTATATGTAAACACATGCGGTAGTTGGCACGGCGAAGGTGCCTCTGTCACCTGTATGTGTTTTATTAGATTTGTTTCGTTCGATCCCGGATAATCTTGTTACACGAACACGGCGACCCGCTATGCCGGCCGTCCACGGGATTTTCGGTGGTATCAATGTATTCACTATTATTTACTACTAATATAGGTATATACAAGTAAATTATAATTTACGTCCGACCCAGATTTAATATATAACGGTCCTTTTCCACTTTTTATTTCAATAAAAGTATCAGCTTTATCGTTAAAAACATCATCATCATCATCATCGTCCTAGCGTTATCCCGGTACAGTTGCATCCTAAAGTATGCTCGGGGTCCGTTACTAATCCCAAGAGTTGGCGTAGGCACTAGTTTTTACGGAAGCGATTGCCACCTGACCTTCAAACCCGAGGGAAAACCAGACCTTATTGGAATTAGGGTTGTCAAGTGAGTGGGCAACTTGACTGTTAGAAGTTCTCGAGCCGCCCGAAGACCTCTAACTTGGCTTAACGACTGCTATCATAGACAGCAGCCGGGATCAACGGCTTAACGTGCCTTCCAAAGCACGGGAGCGCTCAGTTAATAACCACTCAAAGCGGCCACCCGTCCAATAAAAATAAACATACAAAATAGACACCAAAAATGATGGCTTTGGTAGATTGGATCGTATGGACGATCGTATAGTATAAATACCACTAATTCTTGCCATGCCACTTATTTATAGTGAAAGCCTGATAAAGTAAAACCCAGGAAGTGTCCATTAAAGTAGTTGGCAGTCATTCTGTAGCAGTTACAGTGATTACATCAGACGCTGTCCGGAACAACAGCACGTACGAATGATTGATGATTGCTTACCGCAGTTGTAAACCAAAATGTGAAAAAACTTTGCAGGAACAGTTGATAGACGAGAGCCATATCGTTCGCCATGGAAACAACTAGGCTTACGAATTTGCTATTTTTACTTGCGAAAGTGCAAATAAGAAAATGTACCGGTAAGACGCAATATGTTTAACATTAATACCCAATATTTGATCTATCGTTTACCTCTATTGATATGATACTCGTATAATATTGAAAGTGTGTAAAATTCTGTCAATGTCATGCTCATGCACTGGAACCTTTCCCTTATATGAATTGTGATTTTAAAATACGTCCTTGTCCAAACTTCCTTTTTATTTTTCGCACACACCCGTGCAATTTATGAAAAAGACAAGGATGAGGACCATATTCTTAGCACATAGTTAAGGTATTTTATACGCCTACATTCTAATTGATTCCTTTGTGACACGAAAGTTATATACCCATATAAATTGTATGGTTAACTTTTGTGTCACAGCGGAATCAATTAAAAAATTTGGCCTATTAGATGCCTTCACTATGTGCCAGGAATATGGTCTTAACCCATAAATTTACTGTAACCGGGAGATTGTTCCAGTTACAGTATAATAGATAGATAATGTGATAAAACAAATAAGTGACAAGTGGCCCTAATTTACCGTCTGTGTCTGTCTAAATACACACGTGTTTATATAAGACATACAACATTCATTGAAATGAAATGAAATGAAATGATTTATTCTTCAATTTTGCCTAAATGTTACATGCACTTATGAATGTCAAAAAACTACCACCGGTTCATAAAATAAACCTCTGCCTCGAGAAGAACCGGCGTAAGAAACTCGGCGAGGTGTCATTTTTTCAAAACAATATACTATGTATATATGTATATAAAATAACAGTAAAAACAGTACAAAATTCAAATGCTACCTACAGTATCAACATACATACATATTTTTTAATACTAAGGACAAAATATTCCTGTGTTAGATTACTTGTGCGGGACGCTATCACTGCCAAACATCCCTATCCATGATGTAATCGTTTATCTTATAATATGCTTTTGAAATAAGTGTCTGTTTCACAACAGATTTAAATTTAGAATCCGTAAGTTCAGTAATGTGTCTTGGAATTTTATTGTAGAATTTTATACAATTTCCCAAGAACGACTTTTTCGCCTTCACTAGTCTATAAAAAGTTATTTTGAGTTTCCCAGTGTTTCTTGTAGTTATTAACTTATCAGTATTCGTTGGGAAATTGTATAAATTCTTCCTAACATACATGATTATTTCAAATATGTACAGCGACGGCAGGGTTAAGATATCTATCTCCTTAAAGATTTCTCTCAATGACTCACGCGACCCCAAGTTATAAATTGCTCGTATAGCCCTTTTCTGTAATATAAATAAATACAGTTTCGATATCTGCAGCCGATCCCCATAAGATAAGACCGTAACTAATTATACTATTAAAATAAGCGAAGTAAACTAACCGAGCCGTTGCCACATTGGTAAGCTGCCTTATTCTCCTGACTGCAAAAGCAGCAGAGCTCAACCTACTTCCTATAGCGGTTATGTGGGAACCCCACTGCAATTTTGAGTCCAGTGTAATACCTAAGAATACAGTTGTCTTAACAAATTCTAAAGTCTCACCGTTAAGTTTTATATTTGAATCTATATTGATATTTGAAGATGAGTTTGCTAGTGAGAATTTTATACATTTCGTTTTTTTCGGATTCAACACTAAGTTATTGGCAGCAAACCAGTCAGATATCATGGAGAGGGTATTATTTGGTTCAACGAGTTCAGTATCTTTCCTATTAACCTTGAACAGTAATGATGTGTCATCTGCGAACATTACAATGCCCGATCTTTGACTTACCATATATGGTAAATCATTTACATAAACAAGGAATTGGAACGGGCCTAGAATAGATCCCTGAGGTACTCCCATCTCTACCACTGTATCTGATGAAATAGCTCCATTTATCGCTACCCTTTCATTTCTTTGTGTTAGGTATGACTTAATGAGATCTAATGCATGTCCTCTAATGCCATAATATTTCAGCTTACAAATTAAAGTACCATGGTCTACACAAAAAAAAGGTCACAGAAGACTCCAATGGCATCATGTGACTCTTCCCAAGACTGCAAAATGAATTTTATCAAACTTGCACCAGCATCAGTAGTCGATCTACCTTTCGTGAAGCCGAACTGCTGTGCGTGCAAAATATTGTGTAAATTAAAGTGAGAAATCAATTGCGTCAGCATTATTTTTTCGAATATTTTGCTAAACGCAGGCAGGATAGAAACTGGACGATAATCAGAAGGATTATCTTTATGGCCAGATTTAAAAATAGGAACTACTTTACTACATTTCATTTTACACATAATATGCAGATTTTTACCAATTTTTTGACTTGACTTAAAATTTTTAACACTTCCTTTTTACCCACGACGGAACGGAGAAGGTATATGCGTTTAGGGTGAGAGGTTGTTTGTTTGTTTGTGTGTGCACATCAATATCTTCAAAACGGCTTGACCGATTCAGAAACGGTCTTCTGCAATAGGTTTGTGGTTTAGCCGGAACGAATTTTAGCTAGGTGTTACGATGATAACTCGCCAGGGCGCGCTGCAGTAAACATTTTTCACTTGCTAAAGTGCGTTTGAGTGAATTTTCTGCGGAGCTGCTCGGCCAGCGCTTACGATTTCCATAGGACGTGATGTAGAGTACATGCACTTTATCTCTGAGAATCTGATGCTGGAGCAGAAAAGCATAGTAGGGTACCGTGCAGAGGTAGATATTTTTTTTTATTGTTTTTGGTCCCTTTTGTTTTGTTGCATTAACAGACGTTGTACATAAACTCCTGAGGGTCTGATGATGGAGTAGAACCATACCACAGAGAACTTTGCGATAGCATATAGTAACTTAATCGTGATTGGGCTCTTTAGATTGTGTTTGCTAAGTCGCTTCTATACCTGATCTGCTGAGGATCTGATGATGGATCAGAACGGTATTTTAAGGCATGTTTTAAAGGTATTTACCTAGTTAGTGAAATGTCATTAGGCTCCTTTATTAGAGTCTATTGAGACGCCTCTGTGCATGAACTTCAGAAAGCCTGATGATGAAGCAGAACAACAACATAGGGAATTATGCGAAGGCACATAGGTGGATTACCGTGTGTCGACTATTTCAATACTGCTTGCTGAGTAGCTTCTGTGCATGAACTGCTGCGGGCTTGATGATGGAATCGAATAACATTGTAGGGAACTTTGTGAAGGCTCGTAGATAGAGATACCTATAGGAACTTAATGGGCTGCTTGGGAGTTGACATGGCAATGGCAGCCCCCGATGGATTTCTTCTGGGCTTGTAAATATACCTCGTAAACAGTTAACCGTTTTAAAAAAATGTTTTTGTCTCCTATAGAGTCGGGGGATTTCCAAATGCATTATTTCATTATTTTTCAATTGAGTACATCCGTCGGGGGTATTTTCCAAATTTTTAATTTTGCCCTTTTTATAAGTACTTTTATTTATGTAGGTACCTTTTTTTTGAAAGGATGCTTAATAAATTCAATATCTATTTTATGTAGACAAATAAATAAAATATTAAATAATTTATGCAGTTAATGGTTACCTACTCAACTTAACTAACAGCTTTGTTCACTTTACGATGGAACGCAGTAGGCTCGTTTTATGAAGTATTTCTTTTTATGGCTCATGTGTTGACAAACAAGCCCAAATCGGAAACACTCACCAAAACGTCATTTAGTACCGCATAACAATTTTATTAGTCGTAAAATGACATTAAATAAAAACCGGCCAAGTGCGTGTCGGGCCACGCACAGTGTAGGGTTCCGTAGTTGCCCGTCCATTACGTCACCGGTCATATGCTTATGATGTACTTTTTGAGATGTTGTGTTGTATATATATATTTGCCCTTTACGGTAATGTCTACTTAGCTGTGATAGTTTTCCTTTTAAATTCATCGTATATACTACTACCATGATTTTTTTCACATGCCTAGTAGCCACCGTTTAGCTGACAGGGGGGGGGGGGGGACACACTTGACCATAGCAAAAATTATCACTTCAAAGCTTAATATCACGCCAACCGATTCTTGAATCAAAAAATGCTTTTAGAAACCTTATAATATTTTTGAAAGAGCTATACAACAATATCCCACACGATGGGGTTTGGAAGAAAAGAAAATTGCACCACCACTTTACATGTAGGGGAGATACCCTAAAAAATTTTTTTTGTCATTATTTTATTCTACCGTTTTGTCGGCATCATTGATATGTATACTCATGCCAAATTACATCTTTCTAGTACTAACGGTTACTGAGAAAAGTGGGAGACGGACGGACGGACATATACGCGAAACTATAAGCCAGGGTTCCTTGTTTACTACGGAACCCTAAAAAGGGAGTAACAGATGTTTAATTTATATCATAATAATTCGATACTTTATCAACACGAGATTACTACCGGTATCGGTTGATAATACTTTATCAGAAACAGATTCGCTCCCGCGAAGACGCACTTTATAATTATATGTTCAATGTACTGTGAATCTATCCTGTTTGTAACGGTGTGTCTTTTCGTGCAGCGAATAAATGATTTTTTCTTTCATTCATTCTTAGATGGGTACCGCTTGAAGACAAAATCTATAAGGAATCAACGGATGCCTCTTGTCGCGCAAAACAATGGTTTTGAACGGCAAGAGGCACGAAAGAGAAAATACGAACGAGGCAAAAGTTTAAGTTTGATATACCTAACGAAATTAATTCAATTCACAATTAGGTTGCGGCTGGAAATATTCTTTGAACTCAAATTACATACTGGAGTGTTGTAGAGTCAGCATCAAAAGTTATTCCCTTGCAATAAAGACTTTTGACGTCTTCATATGCGTAGTTACTTTGACGCTGACTGTGCTACTTAGGTACGTCACTAAACCGTTAACTTGATTTATAGTACGCATTAACTAAAAATATACTCGAGGTGAAAAATTTCCGGGTCACCCTAAATTAAATAACCGCAATAGGTTTTTCTGAATATTTTACACTAGTTTTACTTACATGATATATTATTCTTCGTAATACCCAACAGTATTAGCAATTTCCGGGATCATATCATATAAATATCAATCCCCAAAACTGACGATTTTTGCGATATCTCGCTCCGTTAACATTGTTATTTCATGGGTTTTTAGGAGTCCGATTTAAACCTGAAACCTCATTTAACTATTATTTTTGCAGGTTAGATGTAAAATTAAATAAAGATCATGACAGGATTAAAAAATTGTACAAGTATGCACTATTTTAGGAAACATGACGACGATATTTTACCGACTCGTATTTTAATTTTTTTTTTAACCTGACTGTGGCTTTATAGACCGGGCCCAATAAAGCGATAGGAGTGCGCGGTTGGAGAGTAGCCTGGGGAAAGCCTCCGACATGACCACGTGTGTGGTTTCCGTTTCTTTGTCCCCGAGTGTATGTATGCTAAAATTTTAGTTTTAAAGATGCTTATCGCAACAGAAAATTAATTATGTAGTTAATTCCATAGAAAAACGTTTGTATATTTAAACAGTTTTATTGAGGGTAACAGCTCCAATAAGCAATCTAGTGAGATTTCGCTGTCAGGGCGATTATATTCAGGGCGTTAATATCACGTCTAAAGTAACATATAGCGTTCTCAAAAAGCACCTTATTCCAGAGTTCTGGGCCCTCCGAAGGCCTTTTGTTTGCCGGCATTCTGGATACGGCAATAACGTTTCAAGCATTAAAATTCGGGTCAGGCTGTTGACACAAATTTATGAGGGCTTTAGCAAATGGTAGCCCCGATTTTAGCTTAATCACCCGACTACGACAAAACCGAAAACAAGATAATGTGTTTGAAATAAGTCTTACACAATCGCTATTTATCATACTGTTGTGATGGAGATAACGCTAATACACTACTGGTTTTATTTTATATTTCTCCTTTTATTTCTTCAGGCCTAGGACACATTTAAGGCAGGTCATTAATCGAAGGGGAGAGATATTTTTTTATTACACGGGTAACACAATCTCCTGTATTATCTACATGTTGCATTTATTTAAAGTTAATAATTTGGTTAAATATGCTGTATGTTAGATGCAGCCCGATATTTGTACAGAAGAAATAATATCAATTTTGCCTACTTATACTAGCATGCCCAAAGTAAGGGCTGTACTACAACGCTACAACTATTTACTATTAGTAAATTATTTTAGTCCTAAATCCCTTTTCAATGTGGTTGTATTATCGGGCTAACATTTCCAGACCCATCCATTCCCATAACACCACATGAACTGAACACACACGACTTCACATGATAGCTTTCAATGTTGTTTTGCGTTTTCACTGGAAATAAACACAGAAATATTTTGAAGATAAAAGAGGAACCACAGTTCGGACAAAAAAAGGGATGATACCTAAATGAGGGCACCGATTTAATGACGGAATTTCCGATAATATGCATGCGCACGTTGTATACGACCTTACCACCAGCCCCGTGCGGTGTGCGACGGTAAAAATAAACAACGGGCTTATTGTCAAGTTACGAAACAAAATTGAGTTCATATTGAGACTGGTATGGTTATTTAAAACCAATAGGGAAGACAATTAAAACAGTAAACAAACAATCATACCTAAGTTACGTTAATTGACGTTAACGTGACATTCAAACTACTGTTATCAAGATTACATAGTATACTTTGAAAAACTTGTCAGATGGAGTGTACTACTCGTATTTAGTTCAAAGATTTATGTGTATGTGGACACGCTGGACAAAAACACCAAATATTTTCCAGGGTACAGCTTTATGTTTTTACCATTCCTCCGTCGGACATCTTAAATTTATTAGGGGTGGAAAAATTGTATTGAGTTCAAAATGTGGTGGCACGGCAGTGCCCTCTACAAGTCCAGCAAAACTAAGAGGCACGGCCGTACCATCCTTGTCTCGAAGCGATTCAGACCATTTTCAACATCCTGTAATTTTGTGCTGGCTAAAGCTAGAACCCCGAATTTTCAGTAACATATAGGGCATAATATGACTTAGATACATCCTCAATAATATTCAATTTAAACTTGTATTTAAAGAACTATTTCCCGTCAAAGTTCCTTAGTTTTGTCACTGACACACTGACCAATCATCATAATTCTAAGGTACTTCTAGCAGACTCACAAGCTTAAAATTGTAAACATAGGTTGTTTTTAGCCTATCAAGACATAAAAACATAAAAATATTGCAATTTCAGTCAAGTTTCAGAGGTATACAAACTGAATTAGTAAGTTTGTAATCCTATACAAATACATGCGATACAAAGTTATATTTTTGTAGTGAATGAGGTAAAGTTGAGTGATTTTCAAGTCTCAAAATTTTATTTAGTAAACAAATAAATATTAATAACAATGCCTGACTTGGCTCTACGTAATATATCACAACTTTTTACGTTGAACGAGTTTTGAGACTTGGCTTATTTTTACGGGGAAAGTTTCAATGGTATTATTTTTAAGATAGAAACTTGAAAATTCGTTCATAGAATAAGCAATAAAACGAAAGAAAACAATTTTCAGCGTTAATATTTTCTCTTTGAGGGATTTTCTCTAAAAGGGGGTTGAAAGTTTGTATGGGGAGAATTTTTTTAAAGGAGGAATTTGAAGCTTCGTTTGTAGATTTATCATTTATCAATACATTACACGAAAACTAATTCAGCGTTTTTCTGAATTCGATTCATGTATAACAAAACCAATTTCAGCGTTTTTGAAAATTGGCCCTCTTTCTTGTTTAATAAAATTTTCCCGCAGATTAAATTGCCCTACTGTGCCTTAACTATCTCCAATCCCTGAAAACCTTATTTTATCTTATGGAAAATGGCGGGTGTGCTAAAACCACTATCTGCAGGTTTATGATTAGATCCAGAAATTGAAATGTAATGCCAAATTGCAGGGATAATAGTATCTCAAACAGGTAAAAAAAGTCTACTAAAAACGTTATTACTCTACTTAAAATTAACCCTGTTAAACCAGCTAACGACCTCAGATCTGTACAGCGAAACGGACGCGGGCAGGAAGGGGCTATAATTAAAACGGTAAACAGCAAATAGCAATAAGTCTGTAAACTGCCTAAATCACAGGATACGTTCTTAATTTTACTGTTTTGAGGTTAGGTTTGAATTTGAGCTCAACGTCGTGAGGAGAAACTAGAAAAACGGGCCAAGTGCGAGTCGGACTAGTCGGACCAAAGGGTTCCGTACCATAAAAACAGCAAAAAATCATGTTATTCAATTTTTTAGTTTTTACTGTTATAGAGGTAGCAGAAATACATTTTATGTGTATATTTCAACTGTCTAACTATCACGGTTCATGAGATACAGCCTGGTGACAGATGGACAGACAGACAGATGGCCGGTCAGCGGAGTCTTAGTAATAGGGTCCTGTTTTACCCTTTTGGTACGGAACCCTAGACACTACGAGTAGATAATTTTCAACGCCATGAACATGACCAAAAGTAGCAGCTTTACAAAGTCATTACAATGACTTAAATTCCACCTTGTATGGACACTTATCTAAAACATTATGGTTTTTTTTTAAATATCCTAATTATAAGACGTCACTTTATTTATCCTTGTATAATATATAGTTAACACTGTTACTAGCTAGGCTATTGTAGAATTACACATTCATAATAAACTCTACTTCTAACTTTACCGATATGCGTGTATTATCCCAAACCTAAAAGTGTTTGTGCAAGCGTGGCATTCTTACTTTTATGTTGAGATATCAAATGAGTTAAAAACAGCCTAATCGGGAGAGTTAAAAGATCATATTTTTATATTAAGGCAAAGAATAATTACAGAGCCCCAGCAGGAAGAGCGACTAAGAAAGAGGGTCCGAATAAAACCCCGCCACGCTCGTAAATGGGAACTTTGGATTCTATAGAGGGCGGTCTGGAGGGCGCACAATTATTTGAGATGTTTTGTCTTTAAAGTTATGCAAAATTTCGCCGTCGTATTGTCCACGTTCGTCTTTTTTGAGAACAAAAAGTTGCATCAAATTTATTTAAAGCAGATGTGATACGTTAAAATCTCCCTGTATATCCCGAACTAACACGTTAAAAACGTGGACGGTATGTTTCAATGTAGAATAGATTGTAACGTGAGCAAGTTGCAGAAAATCTGGAAGAACCGTGTTAAGTATCCAGAGGAAGACGAAAGTCAGATTAGTTCAGGCAATGGTAATTTCCATCTTCCTGTACGGCTCAGAATTCTGGACCATAATAACGAAATATGTTGAGCAGGATAGACTTGTTTGAGATGTGGAGCTAGCGCTGGCTTCTACATATCCCTTGGACCGCCATGAGAACCAATGTGTCCATAATAGAGGAACTCAAAATCCGCACACGCCTCTCGACTACCAACAGCGTATACTGGCAATTTTTGGACATATCGCGGGTCGTCACAATAGCCTCGAATGTTGACTGGAAAGGTGGAAGGTAGACGAGTTCGTGGCAGATAGCCAACCAGGTGGATTGAGCAAATCGCCAAATTTACCGAACTCCGAGCACACCAGGCGCTGCACGCAGCACGTCATCGGATCCATTGGTGAACCATCTGCACTTGCCGCCAGTGATACCATCCTCAGCATTGAGGGGCCGACTGATTGGATTACAAGTTTGACACGTTACGTAATTAACTAGAAAGATTAGGCGTTGAAAATTCATTGGAGAAATCTTTCTTGTGTTATATAAATAGTATAATATGTGTATTGAATGAATAGTAAACATAATATGTCCCTACTCGTACATAATTATAAGTAAAACCATCAAACAAATTTATCTTTGAACGTCAACTTTAATTCCCGACTTTCACCGCACCGGGTCATATTTGCAACTAAAGCACTTGAATATTTCAGTCTCTTAGGCCGGAACTGTGAAGAGGAGAGCATATACCCACATCGCTATAGCTAAGGGTCCACTCCGAACTTCGAAATCTGAAATACGTGTCGTGCCCTCCCTTTCAGTCATATAGTGAATAACACGATAGTGAAAGAGACGGCAAGATACGAAGTTTAAATTTCGAAGTTCGGACGGAGTACAGGCTCGGTACAAAAGGATATCGAAGAGATTTATAGGTCACGCAAGCCAGCCTTGATTAAAAACGCTCTAAATGTGTACATATACGAGACATTCATTTCCTCTGTTTTCCTTTGTAACTTTGTTCTGCTACTGGATTGCCCTTTGGCTATAAAACGACTTAATTTAATGCAGCAAATAAATGTCGTAATGTTTATTCTTTTGTTTTGCTGTGGTTTGCTTTCGTTTAAGTATTATTTTATGGGCCAGGTAAATCTATTACATCCGCATTTTAAACATTGAACATTTATGAAGTAGGAAACTGGAGACAGTGGTTCCTGAAACTGTACCTACGTCAAAATTAATTTAAATAACCCCTTACAAACGTTTTTAATTCGAATTTACCCAGGTGACAACATCGTTTGAGGTCGAGTCTAGATGAAAATACCTCCGAAACTATTTCAGCAAAATGGCACAATCAACGCAAACTTTCCCCAACTTGCGCGATTTCTATGCAAATTTATTATCCTTACTCGTCTGAGCTATTCCAGCTCAAATAAAAGGCGTGGTATGAACAATTTGATTTCAAATTTTAATATTTAAACGCGGGTTTTGGAAGCTCAATTTAAATTTGAAACTCAAGTAATATCATAATGTAAAATATGCTTAAATATACATGAGATGTAATTACAAATGCTGGACCGTGCTTGGATATAATTTAAAACAGAGATACGGATATATTTCATTGTGAGTAGAGTAACCATTTGTTAAAATATCATTTAAGATCATCCGTTTTAGCATCTCATCTGTATTCGCCGCAACAATATACTTACTTTCCGTATTAGCGTCTTTACACATCTCCTTTGACTACGGAATATGTTTGATCGCGTTTCTCAATACCATGCAAAGTTAATTGCGGATTGGGCTCAGAGATGCTACCATCATCTATTGACTTCTCAAACGGCGCATCTAAACTAACCACATTTTATCACAGTAGGTAATATAAATATGTCACCAAGACTAAAAAAATAATAATAAATAATGTGTACGTTCACATTAACTGACAAATAAATAAACCGGCATGTTGTTTTTAGTCAAGCATACAATGTAGACCGTGCTACATATATTATTAAATCCTACCTATTTATATATCGATATCATGCGAATGTGCAACTCGCGTCTTTTCAATGCTCAGAGAGCTTTGTGGTTGCCATCCGGTATAGTCTTCAACGGCCGCGAGGCCATTGATTTATGTGTTAAGCTAAGACACGTAGTTTTTTGACCTTTATTTTTATTGTGATAAGTTTGTAAACATTAGATACGTGTTATTGTTTACTTGACTTTACACGTAGCTTGCACCTCTCTATACACCAAAGCCATTATAATGCCCGGAGATAGTTTTTCCCAGGGCTCGGAAACCGGTTTCGTCTTCATACAATTAACCGGTTAAAAATTTCGGTTAATTGCGTTTTATGATATTTTTTCGTATTATAAATCATTTATTTCATAGATGAAGGCTAACAAAAAAAATCTTATAATAAAACGGAGATATGAAAGGATTTTAGCAGATATTTTAAAAATAGTAAAAACCGGTTCCGAGTCCTGGTTTTTCCTATGCGCTCGATCCACTAATCATCCATATGTTTAAACTTGCACCATAGGCCTCGCATCGTGAGTCACAAGCCAAACATAGGGGTTTACTTAAGAATGGTAAAATACCGTCAGCAATAACAAAGTGTTCTACAACTACTGAACCGTAATAAATATACATACATGCTCGATCCAAGCAATGGGCCATGCTGCGTCCTTGTCATGCGCCATCATAGCCCATAGCTGTGTCTCGGCCATAAAAAGTGGAAACTACTACCACCAGCACTTTCTTGCCTTACAGAACGCGTGTCGCCTCGCCGCATGCGCCGCCTGTCAAATAGGTAAGCGTACTCGTACATACCTGCGGCTCTCGCCTCCTTGCACGCAAGGACCATGCTGTGTCGTACGTCCGGGTTGTCGTCCGCGATGGTTTCTCCCACGGCCACGAACCGCTCAACCGCGCAGCACACCGCAGCGCCCACGCGCTGCACTGCAGCGCCCGAGGCGTCGCCTCGTGTCGCCACCAAACTACTGATCTGAGGGAGAAAACAAATGCCACTGAAAACAGAGTTCATAAGTCTACGTGTACAATCCAACCTAAACCATCGCGCTTATGTCGCACATAGGTATAACATTCGTCCCTTACTAGCAAGTACGTAAGTGTGAGAGTGACGAATTCTAGTAAGATTAGTGCGCATATGCAGGCCATATTTTATGGTAATACTTGGCTACTCGGTTACAAGGGGTTAATAAAACTATTAATACACATACATTTTTGAAACGGGTACATAATAATTAAATGAACGCTGTACTCGTACTTATACGTTTTTGCGCTTGGACAATAGGCTATTTATGCTTTAAACCAGGGATCGGCCTTTTAGCAGCTTAGAGTCGTAGATAACAAAATTGTTGTGGGGCCGCACGTGTTCATAATTTGTGACTATCAGACAACACCACACCACCACACCCACACCACAACACCACCACACCACACCACATTGTCGGTTGTCAATAAAGAGGCTTGTGGCATGCATGCTGCCTGTTGCTGACCTCTGCTTTAAACGTTTGTCTAAATAAATCCTCGTTTGAAAACAAAACCGCAAGCTTTCATTGGTTTGATTCTGTTTGTATTTCATGTTATAAGTTATCACGACTCAGTACAATACTGGAATTATTAAGAAAATATTCATCAGGAGTTTATATATGAAAAATGAGTTTGACATACATATAAAACAAATTAGGTACAATACTTAATTAATTTAGGGGCCAGCCTTTAAGCATGCTCGAAAACGTTAAGTAACCACCCCTCAAGTTAAACATTCTATGTCACTTAACAGGAACTGCAACCAACAGTTTAGATAACAGGTTCTGCATCATCAGTAAGAACGTGTTACTCAAAAAGATCCGCCAGCAATTTTACCAGAATTCATTATTTAGACCCCCGACAGACGTTGGAATTTCTCCTCAGTTCCATTGGTGGAAATAATAATTCAGCCGTTGCAGTTAATTAGTGCAGACATTATTGTCTTATGAGAAGTTCCAACGCATCGTTCTGCATCGAGGTAAGACTTTAATTACCTGGCAGTTTCTGTAAGACGGTTCTTAAATTTTAAGACTCCGTCCGTACCAAAAAGATAACAAAGGACGGCATGTTATAGTTAGGTTGCCAACTTGTGTGCGCTAATTTGTGGTACATTCGTGGTGGATTTGCGGGCTACAACATGCGGGACTCACGCACTCGGCCCGGGCCTTACTTACCCAATGATTAAATTTATAAAAGGTAGGCATAGGTTGCGGTGACCACTTCCTTATCAGAGGGGGCGTACTCTCTTTTGCCACGCAAGGGTATCAAAAAACTGTTTGACAAAAGATGACGTGTTGACGACAGAGCTTTTACTTAGATACAAAGTGGCGCGAGCTTTACTCATATAATAAAACAAATTTATTTCTCCAGGTCAGCTCCTTAAGCGAAACACTGGATTTTCATAAAGTTAGAAGTTTTTTGCACCAAAATGTACCAAAATGGTGAAAAAGAAAACCTTATTGTTTCACTTTGTCTCTCTGTCTGTCACATCGCTAAATATCTCTAGAACTACTTATGCTATCGATTTGAAAAGAACAGTTATAAAGAAGGGCAACCTAGATGCGTAGAACATGTTTTTTTAATACATTTTTTCATTTTCTTTAAAAACTGGTGGTGATATGAAAGGGCTTGAGTTGCACATTCTGAAATTACATTTTTTTTCGTCGAGGTATTTTAGATTTATGAGGGAAACTGTAAAAAAAAACACAATACCGTTCCCCCCTTATCTCCGAAATTTACTAAGGAAAAAATATGAAATTATTAGGTAGGTAATATTGATATCAATGTATATTTTACAGAAAAATATATAACTATTGCTCTATCTAGTTTTTCTATTTTTTATCATAAAAAACATTTCTGTACTGAGTTTGTATTTTTGTTTTATAAATTCCTTATCCTTGAAAAACCACCATACATACTAAGTTATTCAGTAGCTCAAATTTGTAACATATATTCTCTCTTTTTTTGTGTGATTTTAATGGACTAGACTGCGAATTAGACTCATAGGCTGTGGCAGAATAACAGCGTAGCAATTTGCATGGCAAATAGCAACACATGCCGAGTCTCAGCGTTTTCTTTATCGCACACATTGCTGGACTCATTGTGCACACCTGTGTGTCTCCTGATAGATTTCCTGTTATCTTACACCTATTTATTAAGACCGGTTGTGTGTGATTTATTGTCTAATTTTTTTTCTTTCTTTCTTTCAAACAAAATTCGCGGATAGGTGACGCTATACCCATGGCGTTCAATTTCTACACCATGTTTATGAGATTTTCCTGAATTAATAGGGTCGGAACCGGTAAACATCTGTGTACGGAATCCTCGGTGCACTTGACCGGTTTTAATAGTTGAAAAAGATATTATTTTTTTTGAAAACACGGCTATTTTTTTACTGAATTACATAGCTACAATTGTGAACTTTGCCGTAATGTACGAAACATGCTATTGATGAGCAAGAAATATAATAAAAATGTAGAATAACTTTTTAGTTTCTTAGAAATGCAACACCAATAATTGTTTCATTTTTGTTACCAATTTGAAAGCATCCTCCGGTTTCCGGTGGAAACGAACGGCACAGGACCGGTCTAAATGGTGAGCCTTGGGGGAGGCCTATGTTCAGCAGTGGACGTCTTTCGGCTGAAATGATGATGATGATGATTTTACCAATACCATGAAAGGGGCCTTAAAATTCTGGCGAGACCTGAAAACGGGACAATCGGCGTCCCGTATGCATCCTTTGCGGGAGTATAGTCTAGGGTGCTGTGGAAACGGGACGGTTGGCAACCCTAGTTATAGTGTAACCCCCGCTGTTCGTCTATCACAACACAACTGTAGTATCCCAGGAAATAGTTGTAAACAAGCCCAACCCAAGATTATTGATAACTGAAATAACTCCAAAAAATACTAAAAAGTAAAAAATAATTGCCTTAGTTCTAACATGAGACTTTACGCTTCTTATTGAACAATGTAGACGTACCTATTGTAATTTTTGAAGCCGGTGCCATCCAAAGAAATAGTCTAAAGTTGACGAAATTTTTATTATTTTTTTACTTCACAGTTTTTAGTGAATCATTAATTCATTACCAGAGTGCATCGATTCCATTAAGCTCAAATACGGATAAGCTTTTATTACGGAGTTCCGTTGCCTACGTTCCGACTTCAGTTTCCAGATAAGGTTGATGGTGAAATTACATCAGGATCATTTAAAATCACTTCGTCATAGTCGCTTCCGTATCTTGATCGAAATATCTAATACCACCCATGAAACACTAGGAGTTTTGGATGACCATCCTTGGTCTTCTTCATCAGTTCTCGTTCACTAAATGTTACTTTCAGAATGCATATGCTTGATTTACTACCGAAAATACTAATATCGCTATAATATGTTCCCCTTGAATTTTTGAGGAGTTCCCACAATTCCTTATGGATCCCATCCTTAGAACTAGATTCTGGTAACAGCGGGACCAACCTTGAAGCATATACTTTCAAACAAAAAAAATCAAATCGGTTCATAAACGATGGAGTTCTGAGATAACACACATTAAATAAAATAAAAAAAAGAAAATACAACCGAATTGAGAATCTCCTCCTTTTTTTGAAGTCGGTTAAAAATTGAAACATGTATGTAATAGGTACTAGTAGTTTCTATGAAAAATGGCCGATATGAGAAGCGTCAAGAACAAATTCTTTTTGAATTAAACATTCATAAAAAATATTTCAAACATACGAGTATTGAATTTAGGAAGTCAGGGAAGTTAATACGGTGATCTTTGTCCTCAAGTGAAACCCTGGATTTAATAAAAAAAAAACACGTTATCGCGCCACTTTGATATTTGAACATGTACATGAGTAAGTAATATGCTTGATATGACGCATACACAGCATTTCACTTAGGTGACGCACTTGAAACTATATGATTATCTGCAGCGCGTATTTTTGATACAACCATACAACATACCTAAAGAAGACTTGATCAGCTTCTGCCATGTGTCAAATAAGTGTACGGCATTGCTGCTCGAAAAAAAAACAAATATTATAATTACGCTTCCGTGGTTATACTACATTCAAAATTTATTGCAATATCGCTTTCATTGCGCTAAAACCTAAGTCTGAATATAATAAATAAATATTAATGGACACAATACACAAATCGAACTAGTCCCACACTAAGCAAAGTTCGTACTATGGGTAGACTACGCGACGATAATTATACATACTTTATAAAGGTATATACATAGAAAGGATACAAAATTCTTGCTCATCACACAAATAAATGCCCTGACCGCGATTGGAATCCGGGACCACCAGCTTCGTAGGCAGGGTCACTACTTACCAACTAGGCTACAGCGGTCGTCAAGACACTAAAACCTCCTCTTTACTGTTACTAAAATTTTAAGAAATTAGGCTATCTATAATTCGTATGATTAATGATGTCACGATGGCGGGTTTATTAGTAAGGAAGGTGTAATTTTGAGTCCATAAACCTTACTGGCGTGTCTAAAAGCAATCACTTTATACAATTCACTGTTTACGACTAGTTACGAGTACAACTTAACAACAGCTGTGTCTGTGTATATAACAATTTCGTGGACTAGCCGTATAAACCCTAACTTGTAAATTATGTGCAATTTGTAGTCGGAACAACCTAATACTATATACCCATTCCAATAACACATGTAAAGTTATTCATGAATAATTCGAGTGTTTTCATATTTCATAATTTTCGTTTTTCAACGCAAAATCATTAGCCGTAAAATGTCGGTTCATTGTTACATATAGGCATTGTTCCTGAAAATTCTCGTGTAATAAATTGATGTCT
This sequence comes from Epiblema foenella, assembly GCA_963556455.1. NCBI lineage: Eukaryota > Metazoa > Arthropoda > Insecta > Lepidoptera > Tortricidae > Epiblema > Epiblema foenella. The sequence continues at coordinate 18,354,734 of OY747102.1, forward strand.
ATCAGCACCTTTGTTTATACGTGGACATAACCAACAAATATCAGTTGTCACAATATTTGTAAGCCTGATAGAGGCTTACTGAGCACAACGACATGCTCGTTTTAATTATGTTCTGGGCTCAAAAGAAGGGCATCAATTAGCGGATCAAATTGTTTAAGACTTCGTGAGCGACAGCGGGTTGGCCGGGGAGCGGGGTGAGATCGCGGAGCAGCGATCAAGGTCGTGGTGGCACGCGAGCTCCCAGCTAGCCAGGCACTTGTTGCTTCTACTTCCCAGGAGTGCACCGAAGGACCCCCGAGCTGGTCGTGTTCACGATCAGGTGCTCGTGATATTTGTTGTTGTTGTTTGATAGCAATCGTACTTGCGGGTCCCGACGTGTGTATTCGTCGTCATCGGAGAGCGCGTCCATGTCTGAGAGGAGTGCGCGGGCGGCGCGTGGCGGGCGCGCACGTGCTCGCCGTGCCGGAGGCGCGACACCGTACCGCGACCGCGCCGCTCTGCCCGCGTCCGCCGCGGCACTGCCCGGCCCGCCGTGCCGCTGCCGCCGCCATCGATCCACCCAGACACCCCGCCCGACTGCCCTACCCCATTCCACCCTACACCGATACAACACCACGTGGCCGCCCGCCCTAACAAACTCCAACATCTAAACGTATCGCAACCTTTCGCTCTCAACTTTTTCACGTTCATGCTAACATAGTACAAGCAAAGCTTTCAAAGAAAAAATGAACTAAATTGATTCGAAAATACGAATGTTATTCCTAATTCACCTTTGAAAAGTACCTTTTTCATTCAAGTCGCCCGCCAGAGGAACGAACTCAATGCGACGGCGCGAATTATAGTGCAACAGTTTGCCGTCGTGGGCGGGAAATTCTAACAGTAAACGTCATCTGACGTAGCAAAACCGACGTGGTGTTTAATGGTGTAGCCGCTCCGAAAATAAAATTATGATTTTAGACGACGCATAAAACTCTGAGTTCTCGTCAGAGTTCGAAACGACGTCAGGAGGCGAACACTGACGCGATTTAGTTGTATTACGGAGAGAAAAACGTCATGCGGCTGATGGGGTTAGGGTTCCTGGGATTGTGAGGATCTGTGGTAAAAAAAAATAGTGTTTTGCGTACCTGTTTGATGAGAGGGAGTAGGGTTCGTTCTACGGAGCGCGTTTTTATTTGCGAGAGGTCGAATTCTGGCAGGCCAGCGGCCGCCATGGCTGGCGCGGAGGCGACTGCGCGTGTGCGCGCGCAGCCGGCGCCGGGCCGCCATTGGCCCGCGCGCCCGTCACGTGGCCCGAGCTCGCCCGAGCGGCCCCGAGCCCCGCCGCCCGCCCGCCGTAAACATGCACTGTTTAGTTTTATCGTGCATACTCCTGCGGGCTTATAAAACTACGTACCCGCCGGCTTTACGGGATTCACTTTGTTTTGATTGTAGACGCCAATTATACACACATGGCGTGCAAGCGTAGACGCTTTCAATGTAAGCCGATTTGCATCGTAGCGTAGTAGGTACATTATGTGTATTTAAAAAATATTCATTGTTTTTAACTTTTTTTGTTACTGCGTGGATTTCGTGGTAATGTGAGGTAGACCCGATAGATTTATTGACGTACAATCCGTTATACTCCTACCCTCCCTCCTCCTCCCTACTTCTTATATTCCTCTGACTCCAGTCAGAAAAACTCAGTTTTAAAGTAGGCAAGTAAGAATGTGTGTAAGTATATAACTTCAATAAAAGAGTAAATAAGTCATCAGTATTAACTGTATAAAATGCTTAAGTAACTTCAAGTTTGCGATACAGCCTCATACTTTGGGGTAATTCCACAGACCGTAAAATTTCATTCAGGGTAGGTACAATAAAAATATATACGATCGGTGTGTGGCATGGCCAAGAGAAACCTTTAGAACGTATTTCATTAAGTTTAACGTATTAACGCTACCAAGCCTTTACATGTACGAGATAAGGAGTAGGTACCTATATGTCAAAATCAACTTAAGCCAATTATTTCTTTTTAACAACTGTAGGCAGAAGGATAAAATTTATATAGGGCCATTCAAAACTGCTCTGCTAAGTAAAAGTATTAATTTAGGAATGGCGCCAAAACTTTATAACAAGCTACCAATAAATATACTTAGACTAGATTTTAAAAAGTGACTGTATAAATTCCTGATAGAAAAAGCATATTATCCTGTACGTGAATATTTACTTAAATAAGTTTTGTAATTTGAAGAATTAGTCTCTAAAATATTGTTATGAATAGAATTAGTTTTTCAGTCCAAAATTATAAAATATTTATGAGTCAGTTAAAATCCACCTCAAAAGTTATCAAGATTATAGACCTAAGTGTGACGTCTGAAACATCACACGAAAACAAAATCCAATCATTAACTTAGAAAAGAATTAATTATTTAACATCTTATCAAAATAAATATGTTTCACTTTATTAAGCATAAGTAAGTTTTAATAGCTGTTAGAAAATATCTATTACCCCTATTTAAACGCAACCGCGTATACAAGTATGAGTCCTACAAGTTAATATATAATGTACATTAATTATGTATATTAAATTACTGACAGTAGTTAATTAAACCATTCAGGTGCACAACGTCTATAGACGTCGCAACATAAGGCCTCATTGAGGTTCCTTACCTAAACATGTTCGGTACAACTTGTATCTTATTAAAAATAGGATCCAAAATAAAATAAACCTGTGCAATTAGCTTGAATATTTATTATTTTCTGTCGTTCCCATTGTCACATGTATAAACTATAGGGTCGGTAGGTGGGTTTATGGCCTGTTAATTTGATGCGCCAGTTTGCGGCCACTTGGATGGGTTTATGAACTGAAAGGATATTTTCTTGCTTTATTAATATATTCCCATTCAATAGCTACCAATTAAAGCGCATGCAACTCGCTATGTCTTTAGGGCATGCAAAAATGTAAATGTGTTTAATTGAAAAAACTTCGCTCTTCAGAAGGCCGGAAACTGACGCAGGCCGCGTAACTGGCCTAGCGACCCTACCTAATGCTGCATAATTGGGTATTTATTTAATGAAATAATACAAAGTTTTTCATCAACAATATTTATTTTTAATTCATATCATTCAAACAATTAAAACTTACAAGTAATCATTGGCACATTATCACAAAGGTTGTCAATGATATATGTTAATTCTTTTATGCTCTACATGTATGAAATGGCAATATCAATACAGTAGGTAAATAATAATTGGAATAATTTCTATGCAAATGGGCTCTCCTGTGAGATCTATTTACTATAATCTAACATTTTTGTAAATATCATACATAGTAAGGTAATAATACTGATGAAAAACGTGACATGGATGATACACATAGAATATATGTCTGTAATTTATAAAGTAGTAAAACAACGATGCAACCCTCTGGTTGCGTCGCACGCTGTGACCATTTCGCATGATGAGAATTCTTATACTTTGATACTAATGCAAATTTATAATTTTCATCAATGAAATAAATTATTCTGAATCTAACCAACATAGAGATGTGTATTAGTATTTTTATATATAATTATAGTAAGTAGAAGGAACGCTAGTAATATTATTAGGAGTTAAGACTTTGGTACTTGCATTATTCATAGGTTTTACAACAAAATAATAACATTAGAATATACATACTTAATCTAATAGAATCATTTTATTGGTGGTATATAATAACGTACGAACACTTAATAATAAAAATACTTATTACAGTTATTACTAACTGCTCTTTAATCATACAAAGTAAGAGCGGAATCTATACTCCAACTAAAGAGCACTCATATGGATATTTTTACTATACTGTTGTGACATGTATAGGTATAGCGTGATACTTACAGTATAAATACTGTGCTATTTTTAGGCGTATCCGAAAGTGTTACGCGCATGTTGAATCTAGTTTAGTGTTCGTAACACGTTATTGGAATGTAAATCCAGATAATCAATTATTCACTACTTATGGCAAAATATTCGACATACCCGATCAACTAAAAGAATTCATATAAACTGGGTTTTGCAGGAAGGATAATAGATCTTCTGTTCAATATTTGCGTTCCACTCATGTTGCGCAAAGATAGATGATAAAACTAAGTTGATTAACGATCCAATCAGTTGTAATAAACGCCCATGCTGATTTGCGGCCGACGCTTATTATACAATGCTTGCTTCGAGCCAGTACTATCCTGAGAGCTATCAGACATCCACGGACTCTGACCTGGTGAATTCCGGACCTTCCTCTTCCTCAAACTCTCCGTCGGACCCAGAGTTGGCCTGAGTAACTGCTTGAATCGGAACGGTCCCTCAGTGTAGTCGTCATCGGAGCTGAAGATGGGTGTAGCAAGGATCTCAGGGGAGTTGCGAAGGATTTTTCTGAAGTCTGACTCTGGGTCATGCGTTGGGTTGTAGACGGGCCGCGGAGGAGGGTCCGCCTTGTGAGACTGCTTTACTAGCTCGATTATCTTATTACTGAAAACATATACAGTTCATAAGTCAGATGAAAAGTTTTAGAGTGAATAGAAAACAAGAACCACAAAATGATGTTATATACCTCCTCTAATTAATGAGAGTACCTAACTAGAAACACATAACTAATGATAAAATGTCGATTTGAAAAAATAATTGTTCTTTTCGATAGCGGCCAAGGCGATGACATTATACAGACGGTTTTTATTATTCGCAAGCTAAATTTCTAGGCTAATAAGGTCAAGGAACCAAAAGATGAAGACTTAAGCGATTACCCCAACTTTAGATTTTTTTTTCTGAGTCTTCTTACATAGTTTGTCCTATTTTTATTTTTGTATATTGGATCCCAATTTTTTAAAAGCTTTTATCAACTTACAGTATTTTTCTAAAAATGATTTCATGCCAGAATAGGCCAATTTACCCAGAAGTTGAACAGTGTGCCCTAATTCTGAACGATTTGATACCAATCGTTGAACCAACATGAACAGCTACATTATGTTAGTTCAGGTTTTGGACGCCGTTGTCTATAAAATGTAATTATGAAAATTTTGACACCAATAGTTGAACCAATATGAACAGCTACATTATTTTAGTTCAGGTTTTGGACCCCGTTGTCTATAAAATGAACAAAGCAAATCAAGAACAGGTTCACTTATCGGAATAGAAGTCAAAAGATGAACTAGTTAATTTTATTGGTTTATTATTTGGGCACAGGTTTTTTTGCAACACTCTGTCTATTAGGATAATTAAAATAAAATTAAAAACGTGGTGCTTGTCATAGAAGCCAAAAGTTGAACTAGTTAATTTTATTGGTTCATGTTCTGGTCACAGGTTGATTTGTTGAACATTGGTGCTTTTCATACTAGAACAAACCCCCAAAATAATCATGTTGGGAATCAAAAGCTACGTTCAACTTTTGGTAGAAAAATCAACGGCATAGAATCGATTAATTTAAGCTATTCAAGTTCTATTTATCTTTACTAGAATAATTTATATCAGCATTTGAAAAAACTATACCTTGCTCGAAAGTTGAACGGCGTTCAACTATTGGATTAGATGTATAAAATTTGAACCATAACTTGAACAGCAAATATCTCTTAAATTACTATAAAATATACAATTCCTAATATAGAATACAATTAAAGGGTTCAATCAAAAATTCATATCATGCAAAACTATGCAAGTACACATGTTATTCAATTTTATACGCAATTTAGAGCTTAAACTTGGAAGTGCGAATCTTAAGTAGATCTCCATATAAATTGAATTTTTGGTGCGAAGCCTAGACGCGACGACCGCTCACACCCGCGTGCGTGGCGTAACGCCCTGGAAGTATAAATTCCTACCTCGGCACAGAGATGCCGCTTTAGGAAAAAAATATCCTGACCACGTTAAATATGCCACGATTTTATTTATAACGATATTTCGATCAAATGTTCAACTATTGGGGGGTGTTCATTATGCTGAGATGGTACCGTTTCGAGATAACACAACTTTTTTGTTTATTTTTATATTCTATTTTTTGCTGTATTAATTGTTGTCTTTGTCTCGAATAAATATTTCTTATTTCTTATTTCTTATTTATTTCATCTTTTGGTGCCTCTACCCTAAATGAATACGGTATAATATGAAATGAAAGTAAATAATGGCTACATTTCAAGAAAACTATTTTTTTTTATACGTAAATGTAACTAATACTGAATAATGCACAAAACCAAAAGGATAAATAAACAATAATACGCTTTATTAAATTACTTATCATACCCGTGTATCCTGATTTCCCGTAAGTACAGGCATGCACAATCACAAGATCAGTTAGAATCACGGCCAGAAGTTGGTCAAGTCATTATCTCTCTCATACCTGACAAGGCCGCCGCACTGCCGACTGCATGGCAGGTTCTGCCAGTTCTGACTTGCCAGGTGATGTCGGTGCTCGCCGCAAATTTGATTGTTGGCTGGCTGTTGATTGTTCTTGCTGGCTCTGGAATATTAAAAAAATCTTTGTTTAGAATTTTGTTTAAAGTCTCATTCATTGACGATTAAAAGCTCTCTAAATTATCAATACTACGACATTTAGGTGTAGATTTACACGACTAACAAGGAGAGTTCAGGGCTTAGTGGCGCTCGCAATGGTTATGGTAAATTCTTAGATGGGTGATCAGTTAGGGCTGATTTTTAATTCCAAGATAAAAGTATCTGTCAGATGAATGTTAGCTCTGTCCTTTTCTTTCATATGGCATTAGATAGAGACAACGATCATTTTAACTGACGGATAATTTTATCTGGTGATCGAAAAATCGACCCTTAGAGTGTGAAGACAAGGCTACCTACAACTATAATACATGCCACGACATACAAAACATTCACGTAACAACATACAACACAAGACCCAAGTTCAATTAACTAACCTTGATGGCCTGATCTCATATTCTTTATTAATTAACGGTTCATCCCATGGCCTTGCAGGGCTCTCTAGGAATTCAGGCGAAGGACTGATGCGTGAAAACAATGGCATAGGTGTTATCAGAAATATTGTAGTAGGTATCAGTAATTGTAAGCAGTGAGTTTGCCCATTATTATTGTTTTGTATATGTACCTACTTTATTTCATACTTGTGGTACCTAGGCATGCTTACTTGTGAGGTAATCCGCATGAAAACCGCTTTAGCCTAGTTAACGAAGCTGATGGTCCCGGGTTCGAATACTGGTCAGGGCATTTATTTGTGTGATGAGCACGAATATTTGGATGTTTTCTAGTAATAGGTAAGTATATATATCGTCGCTTAGTACCCATAGTACAAGCATTAGTTTTTTCTGAACCTGACTGTGGCTTTATAGGCCGGGCCCAATAAAGCGATAGGAGTGCGCGGTTGGAGAGTAGCCTGGGGAAAATCCAGGAAAAACCTCCGACACGACCACGCGGGCGGTTTAAACACTGAAATACCTAAGAGTTTGCGCTCCAGTGAGATGGGTTGAGCGGCTTCAACCAAATCTGAGGTGTGAGTGGAAGCTACTGGGAGTCATTGATTACTTTGGGACTAGGTCTATTTGTGTAAGATTGTGAACAAATATTTATTATTATTTATTTAAGATTGGACTCAGCGGGCGGCCGCTGAACTTGCTGCAGTCTCAGCTGGACTTGTGAGATTCAGTGGGTATAGTTACCTGGCTGGCATCGTGCTCTAGCTGCGAGACCTGGCCGCGCACGATAGCCGGCATGAGCGTGGAGCCGGGCGGCGGCCGGTACTCGGCGGGCAGCCGCTGGACTTGCTGCTGTCTCACGACGGGTTTGTGAGCTCAGTGGGTATTTACCTGGAGAGGCGGCTGGCATCGTGCTCTAGCTGCGAGACCTGGCCGCGCACGATAGCCGGCATGAGCGTGGAGCCGGGCGGCGGCCGGTACTCGGCGGGCAGCCGCTGGACTTGCTGCAGTCTCACGACGGGTTTGTGAGCTCAGTGGGTATTTACCTGGAGAGGCGGCTGGCATCGTGCTCTAGCTGCGAGACCTGGCCGCGCACGATAGCCGGCATGAGCGTGGAGCCGGGCGGCGGCCGGTACTCGGCGGGCAGCCGCTGGACTTGCTGCAGTCTCACGACGGGTTTGTGAGCTCAGTGGGTATTTACCTGGAGAGGCGGCTGGCATCGTGCTCTAGCTGCGAGACCTGGCCGCGCACGATAGCCGGCATGAGCGTGGAGCCGGGCGGCGGCCGGTACTCGGCGGGCAGCCGCTGGACTTGCTGCAGTCTCACGACGGGTTTGTGAGCTCAGTGGGTATTTACCTGGAGAGGCGGCTGGCATCGTGCTCTAGCTGCGAGACCTGGCCGCGCACGATAGCGGGCACGAGCGTGAAGCCGGGCGGCGGCCGGTACTCGGCGGGCAGCCGCTGGACTTGCTGCAGTCTCACGACGGGTTTGTGAGCTCAGTGGGTATTTACCTGGAGAGGCGGCTGGCATCGTGCTCTAGCTGCGAGACCTGGCCGCGCACGATAGCCGGCATGAGCGTGGAGCCGGGCGGCGGCCGGTACTCGGCGGGCAGCCGCTGGACTTGCTGCAGTCTCACGACGGGTTTGTGAGCTCAGTGGGTATTTACCTGGAGAGGCGGCTGGCATCGTGCTCTAGCTGCGAGACCTGGCCGCGCACGATAGCCGGCATGAGCGTGGAGCCGGGCGGCGGCCGGTACTCGGCGGGCAGCCGCTGGACTTGCTGCAGTCTCACGACGGGTTTGTGAGCTCAGTGGGTATTTACCTGGAGAGGCGGCTGGCATCGTGCTCTAGCTGCGAGACCTGGCCGCGCACGATAGCGGGCACGAGCGTGAAGCCGGGCGGCGGCCGGTACTCGGCGGGCGGCCGCTGGACTTGCTGCAGTCTCACACCTGGCTTGTTGCGACGCAGGTGCTTGTGCACCTCCTGGTTCTTGTCGTGCACCTTTAAATGTTTTTTATTAGTTTCTTTTATGTTCTACCAAATTTCTTAGAGAAATAAAAACAAGACGGAAAAGACTACATGCTGCTTCATTAAAAGATACCAGAACAGTTATGATCTTGTTTCTCAACGGTTTCTCATCGAGTAAAGGGAATAATATACCTGATCTGAAAAGGCTTGCAGCTGGCTGGCGCGCTCCTGCACCGAGTACTGCTGCATAAGCTGCTGCGGTGTGGGTGCCGGGTGCTGCGGCGGCGGAGGCGCGCGCCCTTTCGCCCACTTGCGCCGCGCCGTGTAGCCCCGGAAATCTGCGAGTAAAACTCGTCAACTGATATGATTTTTTTTTAATACTGAATTACCCAACTTATATAGCCAACAAAATCTAAAAGTCGTGACCATTTAATGAGTGTCAAAATTAAAATGGCAATTGTGCCCTTGTTCACATAGATATTCAAAACTGTTCAGTTTCAAGATGTTAATGTCTGCTCATGACTAAGTGTGTCAGATTTTGCTCTTCAAAGTCGTAAAATGATGAAGTGGGCATATGGCCAGTTGAAATCGCTGCGATGTTAATGTTACGAGCTGTCATAAAATATGTCAAATAGTGTTATAATAAGATTGCGTCTTACGACTCTGGATAACCACGGCAGCTTTATTCGAATCGACGTTTTCTTTATTGCTACCGGAGTTGGTGTCGTTGTTGTCGTCGCTGTCGTTTGAAGTCATCTTCCTTAATATCTTCGCTTTCATCATGGCCTTGTTCATAATTAATGCAGCTGAAAATTTATGAAAAGCATGACGAAAACAATTTTTGCTGAGGATACGATCTCATATAATTACTGAATGTGAAAAGTCCTCTACTCCCTAATATAACAGTAACTCTAGAATAAGTTTTTTTGAAACAAAACACAAACGAACGCGTTTGCGTGTAGTCTCAATTTATATGGCAACACGAGCAGCGCCTCTTAGATGGTAACTATTTTTTCCTATACGAATGGAGACTAAACGCAAAGGCGTTCGTTTGTGTTTTGTCTTGAAAAAACTTGTACTAGAAGTACAGAGTATTTGCCATTGTTCCGTGTGGATACGGGTATCTGCCTTTAAAATTAGTGAGACAAGCTCAGAGTTACGTTAGCGGGATCTGTTACCTACGTTGTAACTTGCTTACCTATCACTTTCATACGACAACGACATCAAAAAAAATCAAGACAGGATAAAATTGTGCAAAGTTGTTTTACCACCGGATTTATGTTTCCGAGTGTCCTGTTCCATCTGTTCTCTCTGGAACTCCCTGGCCAGTTGTCTCTGTCGCTCCTGCAGTCGTTTCCTCGTGAGCCACCCCCTCACATGTTTTTGCAGAGTCAGCACGGATATGGCCATCTGAGCCTTCAGGCGGAGGAAGTACCGCCGAGCGAGCCACCCTCGACTACACGCTTGTACTAATACTACTTTCCGAATCTAGAACAATACAATAATTATGTGAGTATGCGGAAAATCAAAATCATGAAAAAATAAATATATTTAAATTCCTGCTTCGCCAATGTATAGCAGCTTCAAATATTTAAAAACCGACCCAGTGCGTGTTGGATCACGCACCATGAAGGGTTCCGTGCCTACTACTACTAGTCCATATTTAAATCTTCTATCCTATGCTGTTAATTAAAAAAAGGTCGTATCTTCGTAAAAAACTCACGGCACTTACGTCCGTTTGTTTGAGCAAGGCCGTTTTTCAGCGGTAATTCAAAAACGGTAATTTTCGTTGAAACTCCCAAGGTCGTCCGTTTAATTCTCAGCCTGCAATATCCTCCTTCCATACCTCAACAACAATGTAGGTACTATATAAATATGTGTTAAAAAATTATTGGCTGGCTGAAACGTACCTGTTCCTCGTAGATTCGGGCGAGTACTTCAACGTGATAATATTTCAAAAAAACTTTTGATTTCCCTAGCGCCCAACCGTCCATCTTCAGCCTTAAAAGCAAAAGGCGACACGTATCGCGGTTGGGTTTTACTTCCTCGTTGTAGTTAAATGCTAAGAAACTGTACCTGTAATATATTTTGAAATTTGAATACCTACTTATTCAACGGAATTTCTTAAGCTACCAGATAACGCGAATGACCAATCTAGACAATCTTACTACGGTGACGTTTTCTTTGTAAATTCTTTCAAACTATTATATAAGGTATAAATTCATCAAACATTCGGCAATCGTAAACCAATTTTATTACCAATTTGAAGTCTTTCTCATGTATCAAGGTTTCTCACTGTTGTTTCATTGCTGACAAGACAAGCCAACACGAAAATGTTGATGGACTGGACTGGAGGTAATTTAGAGTTGTCTTTATCTCACCTTTTCAAAAATTCTTCAAACGTTAATCGGTGGGAGAATCCATTTTGCCTTATCCTGATTGTTTCTAAAACGCCCGTGTATCTGAGCTGTTTCAAGATTTTCGCAGAATCAAAATGTTTTGGTGACCGCGAGTCGTTTGGTTTCAGGCACCTCACAAACTGGGGCGAGCCACTGACCATTTTCTGGAGCAGTTCCATTAAAGAATATCGGAAATATGTGGACACTGTTTGCTGGGCACGTGATTGTGATGCGAGCCCACGACTGTTAAATCGGTCCTGTTGGAATGGTATGTTTTATAAGTACCTATTACGTACCTTGGCATATTAACGAATGGTTATTCGTACGCATGGCATAAAACTGAACGTCAATGTCAAACACTACGTTTCGTAACAAAAGGAAATAAAAATAATGAAAAGAATTTATTCCTGACACAGAACAAGACAAGATAGTATGTATGTACTACTATAACTAATAAAATTGCCACGAAATGGTCCCGCCTCAACATAATGCTGACACATAAGCCAGCGCTGGTCTTTCGACGCAGGACAGGTTAGACAAATAGGCATAGGCGAATATATTTTAAATCAATTCGGTATACCTTAACCTGCCACTTTAAATTAAATTAGCAATCTAAAGCAAGTGTATAATGGCAGTGAAATGCAACTCGAGTCGGACATGCGGCAGAATATGCAAACTGACCCATGCACCGTTTGGAGCGGGTACTAACACTTCTTAGCACACACACACACACAGCAGCAATCTGCGAGCGATTTTCAAACGACGGTTGCGCCGTGTGCTAGTCGCGATTCTTCATAATGTATGGCCCGACAATCCGCATGCATCATACGTGTCTGTTTTTATCCCATCTTGCTCTTTTTAAGCCATGCGTAAAGAGAAAGAAGAAGATACTCGAACTTGGATTATCGGGACGTACATTAGAGCGACCAGCCGCGAGCGCGGTCACTAATCCCGTCAGTCTCAAATTGTTAACGTGATAAAGCCCTTTAAGAAAAATCAAGTATATCAGAATTACTTACACGACTATCACCACATGTCGGGCTGTCCAAGCTTCTAGTGTCCATATCTCCTTGTAGAGGCGAATATAAATTGCCCGTCTTTGTAATTGGGCATTGGAATAAGAATCTAATGATATCGTATTGGCTCTGCCGCATCAGCTGGACTACTTCAGGAGGTAAGAAGTTGCGGTTTTTCTCCAGGAACCCGTCGGCTTGGTAAACTACTCGACCAGCGAAGTGGTGTATGGCAAAGCATATAGCGTCTGATTTTGGTCGGACGTAGTACTTGCTTTTAACATTGTTATGGAATTTCTCTGTAAGAAAGGAATGGCATAATAGTGAATTTCTGGTTTATAAATAGCTATTATAGGAATAGAAAAGCTGCTACTATTACTTACCGATAAGACTCCTATCAGTAGCTCTTGGAAAACGACTCTCCTCATCAAGCAAAGCCAACAGGCCTATAGGTCTCGATAGTAGCATGTCTAAAACGGGTCTGTTATCAGAGAATTCTACAAGATCGACGGGGACACCCTCCGCCATATACTCTTGCTGCTCCCATGTAAATATGTGTTGATTGAAGTAGTATTGTATTTGTTCATTTGCAATATTGATGCAAAGTTGTTCAAAGGAATTTCTGCTGAAGTTTTCAAATCCAAAGATATCTAATATTCCAATGGATAATTGTTCAGTTCTGAAACATAGTAAATAAATAGTAAAGAATTAGGTACTACAATTTTTGAACACATTCACGAGTTTAGGGGTATTATGAGTCATACATCAATTTGGGTGCTATATATATATTATAAATAATAGCGCCACAATAATATAAACAGTAGCCTATTGTTGATATTATTGCTATATTATGTTCTTGCTGTCAATCGAAGCTAGTTTTGAGAGGATCGTGTTTGTAAAGGATCAACTGTATTTAAAACACTCTGACACAGGAAGGAATTGAGAATTAAAGTTAAGCAATATTCCAGAACGTGTACAGAATGCTGAAAACGGCCAATTATGAACCCTTTCTGGCAAAGGAAGGCTTTTTTCTGTATTTCATTGCCTGTACAGCCCATTTCAGGATAGAGTGGATAGGTATGTTAGTGAAGGGGTTGGTTGTTAGTTGATAAGTGTAAATACCCATACGGTCGGTTCTGGCAAAGTAAAGCGTTGATCCTCTCAACTATCCTGTCAAAGGCGCGGGCGTACAAGCCACGGGCGGTAGCGTCTCTGGCCACGGCCGCTTCGGTGGGCGAGCAGTGCCGCGCTATGGTCTCCCCTCTCGCAACAACGCTGCTGCTGGTAAGACACTCTCGAAGATCTACTGTCTCAACACCCAGAAGGCACGAGGCTGTAATATAGGAAGATAAAAATTTAGAAGCCAGGACCTAACAAACAAGATGCTATAGGCCGATCGCTTAACTGAGACGGCGTGGGAGGATAGCCCCTGTACTTCTGACCACTTGACTGAGTTTAAGATCTTGAAAACATTGTTTTGGTTTATCAATAATTTTACCTCTATGTAACGGTGCTGTATCTATAACGGTAGCTTTGTTATCTGTGTTATCTTCCCCAGCGGTCTCGCCAAATTCTATATCACCGAGGTGTAATATTGCAGACAACATTTTGTATATAATTTGTACCTCTTCTTCTTGGAATCCCACCACCTATAAAGAAAACGAAAATTTATCGCAAATTATATTTGTTCTTATATAAATTCGTTTATATCAATTAACGTATTTCGGAAATGAAATTAATAAATGAGAACTTGTTTTCTCCTTACCTTAAATGCCTGGTTTAGCTGTCGCCAGCGATGAACATTGTGTTCGCGATGAGCAACCGAAAGTGGTTGTAAGTATCGATGTCTGGATTTGAGTTGTTCATCGAGATAGAATTTCCTCCAGCGCCCTTCACTCTCCAACCCATCGTATAGATAATAGAATACGTGGAAATTACTTTCGCCCCTGCAATTAATGTTTCATTATGAAATCAACTATCCCTATCGAGAAAATCAAATACACTCGTATTTAATCAGCTGCGTAATCAATACGCAATAAGGATTAATATTGGCACTCACAGAGCTTGGTGAACCACCCTCGATTGTTCCAAAAGATAAACAGAAATCCGCGCTCCAGATATCCGTCCGACTCTCATGAGAGACAAATCCAAATATTTGCCGAAACGCGAACTGTTGGCGTTAATGCCTGTTCGTGCGTTTCCAAACGCCTCCATGATTGGGTTTACTTGGAGAATTTTATCCTCTACGTTACCGGTTTGTGTCTGGAATGATAAAAGGTGTTCGTTTAAAAATTTAATACATATTTGTATGGTGTATTTGCTGTTAAATTTGAAAAGGCGTAGGTAACATTAAATTAATTATCGCATTCCCATAATTAACATACAATCCATCCCGGAAACGTGTTAATTTCCCGGATACAAAGTATAGCATGATGAATGTTAAATTATCTTCATATACAAGAATTTTGTGGTAAAAAAGTTTTCTCATATTACTAAAAGTAGAGTTGACCTTGCCTTGTGTAAGCTAAAGCTTACCTGAATCATAATAAGGGGTAAGCACCTACTACAAGGACTTACCTTCGAGAGAAAAACAAGCTGTTTTAGTAAGAGGTTAGCCGACTCCGTCTTCCCAGCCCCACTCTCCCCTGATATTACAACGGCTTGGTGTTGCTTTTGGTGCATGAGAGCTTGATGCGCTGCATCGGCTACAGCGTAGATGTGGGGTGGGTTGTCCGAGCGGCAACGTCCTTGGTAGATTTGTTGACTCTATAACAAACATCAGACATTTCAAAATTCGTCTACGTTAAGGTAGGTTACGTTAAGTAAAGTCAAGAATATCTATGTATGAGTGACTTTATACAGATGAGGGTATTTAAGCCTAAAATACGTTAATTGCTCTGATTAAGTAAGGATTATTATTATTTATCGAAGGCATCTTATGTTGACCCCGTCCCCTAGAAAGATAAGATAAGATACCGAAGGTAAACAAAGTACACTAACAAACAAGAGTGACAAACAAGTCGGTTCCCGTTCAGGCACGCTTGTAGCAAATTCACTACCTGCTCTGCTATTATTGTTATTATTATCTGTAATTTTATAAAAAATGTTAACAATTTTATCGTCTTGGAAAGCTTATGAATTGGAGAACTTATTTGAGCAGTTTTTACTCCAAGTGTCATACATTTTTTTTTGGGTAATTCTCTTTGATCGAGACGACTTGGAGAAAAAAAGTCAAAACTTCTGACTTCATCACCTTTTATATCCAAGTTTTTGGAAATTTTGGTCACACATTTTGATTTCAAGTAATCGTCATATTCATAGGCTATCAGAAAAATGTTTTAATGTCATCCAAATGGCAGTAATTTAGTCACAATCACCAGTTTAAGGCTACAAGGCGGACTTTTAAAAAAAAATCTAAAACCTCGAATAACTCGGAAACCAGCGTGTTTGGACCCCTGGTTGACTGGGACTAAATTGTTGCAAATTAGCTCTAGTATAACCCGTTTCAAGGAATAGGTCGAATTACCAGTCACCCTGTATTTAGTTACAGAATGGTGGTGTTTTAAGCAAATCCGTTTGTAAGCGTAAAAAATACCATATACGACGTAAAAAATAACGTTGTGACTTTTGAAACCATAGGTACATTCAACCTTATTGAAACTATTAATTTAAAAAACCTTTCAAAATCAATGCCAATGCACACATCATACTCGAATTCAGTCATACGAGTAAAAGGTCAGGGTTAAGTGGTTGGCCTATTGATGTGATTAAGCACTACAAACATCATGAATTTTTTACTATTACCTTGGTAGTGTATATGCCGATATCAGTGAAAGGATTGACCGCTACAAGTATATCTCCAATATAAGTATATATTTGATTTTGATTGTATCTCTTTTGTAGTTGCTCTACGATGGCATCTTCTGTTAATACTTCTAATGTTGCTAGATCGTCAGTATACATTTTCTCTGGACGTGCTTTTCTATGTGACTTGAGTTTTCCTCGTTTTGTTGTAACATCGGGGGCACGACAGCTTCGACCTTCAGCTCTTTGCCGTTTTATTTCTGTTTGAAGCTCTTTGCGAATCTGAAAAATGCAGCTACAATTATTTTGTTCATTTATAAAACTATTTACATAATACATACGGGTGACATTGTCATCTTCATTTATTTATATATTTACCTTTTCTTCAAAACTACTAACAGCTAACAACAGAGGATGCTCCAGAAGTTCCCTTGCGAATGGTCTTTGATTCATATCTTTGACCAAACACTCGGCTATGAAGTCTGCTAGTTGTGACGAAAACAACTCTGGGTGCGCTAATGTTGGTGGTGGGTTTCGCGGTATTTGGAAGAGAGCCCTCATTGGGTGAAGTCCTGATAAGGGAGGTTCACCCTCAGCTAATTCGATGGCAGTAATACCAACAGACCAGACATCACATCTGCAGTCGTAAGATTGATCCAACTGCTGCTCGCATGCTATGACCTAGAAAAAGTGAACATAATATGTAAAATTTTATTTTTTTAGGGGAGTGGATAATCTTCGTAACGAAAACAAGAATCTAAGGTACTCTCTTTTTTATGTACATTTTTGAATGTAAACACATGAAAAAAGACGAGACTTGCCTACGCAAAGCTATTGTAGCATAAATACAGAAGGCGATTTTTATTGAAAGATTGACCGAGTCACTTGATTTCGGTTGTTTATGGTTACATTCATTAAGTACTAAAACAGACCGCAGGTCAACGGAGTGTCACTTCGCCGAACAAGAAAATGCTATTATCAATGCAGTAAAATTTTGCATTTTCTCACCTCTGGGGCCATCCAATATGGCGTGCCTACGGAAGTATTCCTCCGAGCAGCCGTTGCAGCTAAGTGCGAGGAAACCCCGAAATCCACAAGCTTCACTTCGCCGTTTTCAGTGAGCAAGATATTATGCCCCTTGACGTCTCTGTGCATACATCGATGTGCGTGAAGATGGGTCAGAGCGCGGACAGTCCCTCGCAACACGTAAGCGAGTTGTGGCTCGGTGAGATTATTACCGTGTTCTCGGATTCCAGCACACAGATCTGTCACTGACCCTCCGGTACAGAGCTATAAATAAAGCAAACAAAATATTGTTTACGCCTACCATAGCATGTAGGTACCATAATTTCTGGGATCATGATAAGCAGTTCAATGGGGTAATCGTAAAACAGAGTCATATACAATCCAATTAGATCACATAACGGTAATCAGATCGTTCATAGCCTCTTTATTCTTTATTTATTTGTTTTTTATATATCCAGTTGGAAAAGATTAAAAAGAATCAAGATACTCAAAGACAAACTAGGCAGAGGTTATCTGGGAGAGATCGCTCTTCAGCGATAATCTCGCCTGTCGTTTTTACCTCTGCTATCTTGTTCTGTTCTGAACTTTTTTGTACTTTTATTAAGGTATGCAATAGAGAGAATTTGTACCTATAGTCATTATATTACTTTATTGATACAGTTAATTCTTCTTACCTCCATGACGAACCATATCTGGTCATCATCAGAGCAGACCCCACGCTTCAAAAACAGTCCAAAGAATTCGGGAATGTTTGGATGGCTGGACAAATCCCGAAAAACTAGGAATTCTTCTTCAATCTCTTCGATATTTTCTGTGATGTTTTCTAATATCTGAAAATTAAATAAAAAAATCGGTTAAAAACCTAAATTCTTTTCGTCATTTAGGCGTGTAGGATTTTTATAATTAGTAACATTATTTGTCTTAAAGTCTTATGATAGATCTGATTCTAGTTGCAAGATCATCGAATCATCTAATTATATATATGCAAACTTGGTCATTGAAACTATGATTCTCCTAACTCCATTTCTTTTAGGTGCAAGATAAACTTAAAATGTAGTAATCATATGATTAAGATGACGCATACTTATGCACAGTAGTGCAACAAAGGCAACATTTTCACAAACATAAGACTTTCGACATAAACATTAAAACTATATTTTTAGTTGCAGTTAGACTTCAAATTTTGCAACCCTGTAATTTTATTTTTATTAAAATAACAAAAAATATTGAATATGAAATGAAATAAATGTAAATAACACCTAGTATTTTCGACATAAACATTAAACCTATGGGCAATTAAGAAGTTATACGTTTTAATTAAAAAGCGAATATGACTCGTATTGTCACGGTTGTCCGAGCCGGCGATCGGATAACGGACCTGTGCGGCCGGCCTTACGTAACATTTATGTTCCGAACATTGACACTAAGTAGTGTAGAACGAGAGGCTACAGAGTTATGTATTGTTCTGCGGCCTTGACACGGATACGTTTTGAGATAACATCTACGCAATCAATTACTGGCATGTTAACAATGGCCAGCATAGAAGTGTTTGTTAGCGATTTGTGGGGGTCAAGTGTACTTAGGCTTTCCTGTGCTTTATTAGTAGTTATCCTGTGAAGGTTCGTAGCAAAGGTTTTCTGGAGGAGTTCGCTCTTTAACAATAAGACCACCTGTTGTTTATCTCTGTTTACATCTCGCTTTATTCTGAATTGAGGTTTGCAATAAAAATATTTGTATTGTATTGTTTCTCTGGTGCGAGTACGTATCAAAGATCATCTATTGTCATGTCGTTCGAGTTAATGATATGAACGTTGACTGTTCAACACAAGTCACTCCTCATCTGAGCGTTATCCCAGTTTCATCCCAGGGTCCGTCACCAAATATTGGCATAGGCACTAAGTCACTGCCAACTGATCCAAAGCTTAAAGTAGACTAGGTTGGGTTAAAGTTAACTTTTCAAGAATCTCAAGCCATCTGAAATTCGGATTTACGACTGCTATCATAACAGCTTAGTGTGCCATCCAAAAGACGCATTTTGAGAATAATATAAATCCAGCGTGTATATTTCCTTCATTAAAATACCTCCTTTTATGTTATGGTTATGACTGCAATTATATCAATTATCCTTTTTTACCGTTCCTATAAAAACTCCATACACTGCCCACTACGTAGTCGGACTCGGCACTATTCCGAATTCCACGATCAAGTTAAATTAAAAATGTCCCAACACATTCTCATAACTTATTAGCCTAATGATGACGAATTCATTAGAATTTGAGAGCATGTGGCTTACATTTAACGTTTGAAAAAACTCTAGGTTACGTGCTATGTAGTTGTAATTTGATCTGAATTCCGTAACAGTGGTTTAAATGACTTGCTAAACAAGCTTTCTTAAAACATTCTTCTACTGTATTTCGTAGTAGTTCTATTTATAAATTCATCTATCAAAATGTATGAGTTATTAAACGTTGCAGTCACTTGGCAGATACGAAACACCACGCATTTTGCTTGTCAATTTATGCGTGCCATAGCAGGTCAAGTTCGTTGGCAACATTTATTCAACCATATAATTAGCATTTATAAACATCATTAATACCCATCGCAATCGGAAATATCTACGATATTTTAACCTTCGATTGCCGCCACGTTATTTGTTAAACCTAAAATTGCATTTCGCGTAACACTTAAAACCAAATTAATTATGCGGTGAATGCAATAAATTGATACAATAAAATTGGAGCTTACCGTTACAGTGACTGATTTAGAGAGTTATAATTTATTTCGTTTCAAATGTCTTGATACATATCAAATTTTCATAAATCCATGTCAAAATGTATCGGCATTTGAGTTGTATCAAAGTGAAATAAATATCAGAATAGTTTAAAACATTATGAGGGCTTAACACAAATATGAGTTAAAAAAAACCGGCCAAGTGCGAGTCGAACGCCGCATATTTAGGGTTCCGAACTAACCGGAAAATTAAGTTGGTTTTAATATGATAAATAAGGAAATTTCAATGAAAAATCTGATTTATCAACATATTAGGTTAACTGGAAGAGATCCCTTAAAGGGATAAGTTCGTCTTTGTACCAATGTAACCGATTTTTTCTGTATTTTTGACCTGTGTTTTGTGTACAATAAAGTATTTAAATACATACATATTAGTATTTGTTGGTAAAGTAATAATAAACATTACCACCAAATTTCAAGTTTATGGGTTAATGGGAAGTAAAGAAATTATTCTCAATCCTTTGTTTTACAATATTTTTAAAAACAAAAGATACTACACTTATCTACTCATTAAGCTCTAAATAACGATAGCTCAATAAAATTTTGTTCGTGCCCCCCTTTACCTGTACTAGAGCCCCCCCTTAAAAACAAATAAAAATATTTTTTGACTATTTGTATATCTTTGGGTCAACAAGATGCTTATACTGTGAAAATTTGAAGACTGTAGCTCCAACAGACGACAGACGACAGACGCGGACGGATGGACGCACGGACGGGCGGACGCGTGAGTGACAACAATAGGGTTCCGTTTGAAACCTAAAAACTAATTCTTTTTTATTGGAAACGTTGCTATTGCTACCCTCTACAAATTGTAGATAAAAGTCAACATTGTAGTCTACTAGACTACAATGTTGACTTTTGTTTAACAAAATGAACGTCTATTGCAACCATCCGCGAACTCATTGCAACATTGAACAGTGGAAGCACGTAGGTGCTATTTGGCGGGCCTTTCTATCACTCAGCTAGAGCAAATGGACACGGAGTAGGTAGTGTATAGACATTTGACGCTTTATATAGGCATGATTGTTACCCGATTAGGTTTGGTCACAAGCCTAGTACGCGCCCAAACGCATGGATAAACTTATATACTGTTTCGCCTGTGTAGAGAGCTGAAGTCACTCGCCTTCCACTGTTCTAGCCGCAGGCACACTAGACTTAGCCACAGGCGCCTTCGCGAAATGGTAGCGCAGTTAGCCACACGGTCCAACTCAACGTGTTACTATTAGTTCTATTCGGAGTATGTTACTTTGACGCGGACTCGCCTCCCGCTCTTCTTGTCGCGGGCGCAGTAAACCTCGCCGTAGGTGCCCGCTCCTATGAGCTCGTACAGCGTAAAACGGTCGCGCGGGTTAACCGCGCGGTCCAATCCAACATGTTACTATTAGTTCAAGTCGGAATATCATTCCTTGATAGCGATTCGCCTCCCGCTCTTCTTGTCGCAGGCGCAGTAGACCTCGCCGTAGGTGCCCTCGCCTATGAACTCCTACAGCGTAAAGCGGTCGCGTGGGTCGGCCGCGCGGTCCAACCCAACATGTTATTGTTAGTTCAAGTCGGAGTATGTTACCTTGACAGCGACTCTCCTCCCGCTCTTTTTGTCGCGGGCGCAATAGACCTCGCCGTAGGTGCCCTCGCCTATGAGCTCCTGCAGCGTGAAGCGGTCGCGCGGGTCGGCCGCGCGGTCCAACTCCACATGCTGCGAGAGCCCGCGGTACGCCATGTCACTGCGCATTGCAGCGGCTCACGTTGACATTTCTGGAACCACATATTATAATTATTTTAATATAATTCAAAACAATAACAGTGTTGTATTTGTATAAATTATTTGGCTTCTTATGGCTTCAATAAGTTAAAAACTATATCGTCTATTTAAAACAAAGAGTAACTCCGTTGACATAAATCGACTCGTTAAATCAAAAAATTGACAGTTGTCATCTGAAACTTGGGCTCGCTTTTATAAAGATCCGTTAGACCTTATGTCGGTTAGTTATGTCAAAAAATGTACTGAGTTACTAAAATTTGATCTGATATTTGGTCTAACGGATCTTTAAGTATAAAACCCGGCCTTACAATACATAATACATTTCTGAGTTGATTTGATATTGAGCAGCAGTTATTCGCTAAATTACATCGCTATATGTTGACCTCCAAGTGTAAGGCGAGTTATGAGTGTCGAGTAGCAATTGTCATAGTCGCCAAATTGTAAGTATTCAATCATAAATCATAATACTCGTAACTTGAGTAAGTTTGCCTCCAGGAATTAAAGTTGTTAACGTTCGCTAACAATGTATTTTATTAATTGATGCATTAATTAGCAGTCGCAATGCACTTACTCGAAGAAAAAACACTGCAACTGGCACGTGAATCCGCTCAAACGTCCGGCAGAAACGAGGCTATTCGGTTACCGTAAAAACGACGATTTGCCAACTTTGATAGTTAATTTCATATCCTCAATTATGTGAAAGTGTACGAAAGCAAAATCTGTGACAATGCCAGGGCAAACGGGAAAGGTAGCGTTAATTTGTCGTTAAATCGAAATTCGGAACCCGTTATGGTGAATTTGGCCGAATATATCCGATTGCGATAAAAATTTAATGGTGCACGTATTATTTTATATTATATTCTTTATTCCAACAAGTCGAGTACGGAAAACCTCTTAGCCGGTTAACCTTAATATAATTGGCAAATAAGTTATATTGCCTTTTCAGCTCTTAATGGGTTAATACGAATTGACATAAAAGTATCGCCTTTAGCATACACCTGCAGTAATCCACCTCATAAATTATTATATAACCAATAAATAATTGCGTTGTTACTTCCAAATATGAACTTGTTTTTTTTAAGATAGAGGTGACAAGTTTAGTTAGTTGGCGCGACGTACAGATCCATACACAGTGGAAAAACAAAAGTCGTCCCTTCTGTGGTCAACTGTGGTCAATAGTTAGCGCCTCATGAGCACGTAGGTAAGATATGACTTAACTACCTATATTTATAGAAACGACTCCGTTTATATGTTGAAGTTTAACCAAATATTAGGCGTTAATTTTGCTTATATCCACATGCTTATATTTGGTTTTATTCACAGGAAAGACGCAAATCCAAATAGTGTATGAATCTACAAACAAATAGTCTTGTGTATTTTTTTTTATGTTATAAGGAGCAAACGAGCAAACGGATCGCCGGATGGTAAGCAATTACCGTCGCCCATAGACGCCTGCAACACCAGAGCCATTACCCATATTTCATTATAATTTATGATAGTAAATATGAATTTATCAAAAGCTGAACTAAGACACCTACTTAGGTACTTACAAAATAGTACACGCGAGTATACACCAAAGTGAATCCCAAAATAAAGTCTCTAACTGCAACTTTTCGACGAAACTTTTTTTTAAATCCTTCGAAATCGGAATTTGGAACCCCAAAAACTATCGATAAACTAATAAATATTTGTTAAAAAAAAACTCAACTACCAACTCTGCCTTATCAATTAGGTATTCCATGACAGCTCTGTAACACCTCTAATCAATGTGCTTACCTAATCAGTAAGCTCCTCAAACACGACAGCCCAACAGGAAAACGTCCCTACGAGGTGCTGACACCAATACCTGTTGCTTAACTGCCGGCTCGCTTAGAGTCATAGATATGTTTACAATTTTGCTCCTTACTCCTTTCTCGTACGGCGAGAAATGTACACATATCTTTGACATCGACTGTACTAATACTGCTTGCTTCCGATATGGAGGTGCTCGTTATCGACGAAAAAGGAGATATGAATTATTTACAGACTAGTAATAGTACAACGGACACTCGATGTGTTTATGAAAGTATGAAAAACAAAAATAATATTTATCACCAGACATATTCTTTAGGGTTCGTAGTCAAAATGGCAAAAACGCCCTCATAGTTTCGTCATGTCTCTCCGTCCGTCCGTATGTCATAACCAATTTAAAGCACTACAATTATGAAATTTGGCACGAAGGTGTATTCTATGAACCGCTATATAAAAGTGATGTAAAATTACAAAAAATAATATTAACTTAGGGGGGCACTCCATACATGTGACCGGTGGATGAAAAAAAATATTCAACGCATGTAGTCGCGTGGGATATCCATGGATAAGCCTTTCAAAATGATATGGAGGTTTCTTAAAACTGTTCCATTTAAGTCAAACTTTGGTGACATATTAGCTGTCAAAGTCATTAAAAAGTGAGTCGGCTCCCCCTCCTCTAATTTCCAAACTATCAAAGATTCTATACAAACTACTAAAAATACTGGCACCATTTCCTCGCTGTAATACAATACTGATACGTAGAGCGCGGAAGCTGCCCGCACTGCGGCCTTTAGTGGATTTGGCCAGCGTTTTAGATAGCTAATAATAGCCTTTCATAGGTAATCAATATCTCGGAGTATGGCTAATTGTCTATCCAATAAAATGGTCCTCGAATATACGAGTATCTTTGACCACTGTATACATGTAGGTACTTATTTATCGAAAAAGTTAAGTATATAATATATTATTTCTGGTGCGATATGATTGGCACCGAGACTACTGTTTTAGTCTGTTTACTCTGACTCCATTTTTGTTAAAGCAGGCGTTAGATTTATGTAGGTAGGTACTATTAGATTAGAGATATAAAACAGTTCTATAACAACACAAAATAAAGCGAAGATTATGTGCAACGCCTGAATGGTTATCAACTGTGTTTGTTTTTATCAGCATGCAATAACGTTTTATCCATTGGCTCTTTTGATTCAATAGTATTGATAAACGGCTACGTTGTTGATCCCGACGGGCGGCTTGAGAACTTCTTACAGGCAAGTTGCCCACTCACTTGACAAGTCTAAACCTAGTAATTTACCCCTTGGGATGAAAGGTCAAATGGCAGTCGCTTTCGTAAAAACTAGTGCCTACGCCAAATCATGACATTAGGTAGGGGACCCCGGGCATCCTTCAGGATGCAACTGTACTGGGATAACCCTAAGAGAATGATCATGGTTTTTATTTCTAGTTAAGGTAAGTTTGCTTTTCTGCTGTGTAAATGTAGGTAGCTATATAAGTAAGTATCTATCGATAACTTTGGTGGTCTCCAGTCAAACAAACATCTATTTGTTAAGCACGCTTCATTTGAGATAATACCTGGCCATTTCATGGAAACATTGCTAACGAAACACTTTGTAACATTATGTATTTTGATTTTTTCTGATTCAAAACTGAGAACCCGATAAGTAAGACATATGACCTTTTCTTGTAGCTATGTCAATATGCATGATTAACAATATAATCGATTGCGCAGAATAGTCATTAGGGTTCCGTACCCAAAGGGTAAAACGGAACCTTATTACTAACACTCCGCTGTCCGTCGGTCCGTCTGTCACCAGGCTGTATCTGAACCGTGATAGTTAGACAGTTGACATTTTCACAGATGATTATATTTCTGTTGCCGCTATAACTATAAATAATGTAAAACAGAATAAAATAAGTATTTTAGGGGGCTCCCATACAACAAGCGAGATTTTTTTGCACTTTTTATAGATGATGAACCCTTCGTGCGCGAGTTCGACTCGCACTTCGCCGGTTTTTATTATTTCTAGATATCTACCAATAATTTTTGGTGGTCTCAACTCAACAAACATTTATACGTTCAGGAAACGGGACGATTCATTTTTTGAGATGATATCACTTTGTAACATTATGTATTTATATTATTTCTAATTGAAAACTGAGAACTCGATAAGTTAGACATATGTCATTTTCTTGTAAATGTCAATATGCATGAATAACACTAATCGCTTCCGTAAAATTGTCATATTTTGTTATAGTTACTTCTACTGACCTACATATACTGTAAGTATTTCGGCGCTGAAATAATGTTATATCAATTGATGAAGTTTCTACTCAAATAGTCTCCCTATTTATTACATCTAAGCATTAAAATATGGACAAGCGGGAAGGGAAACCAACTGAATGACATTATGAATACAATAGTTCATAAAACCCAGTTGCATGCCACCGCGCCGCACGCGCACCCACCCACTGCTGCACCTGTCAGCATAAAGTATACCCTACCTATACAGGATGACTGTTTTTAGAAAATGTACGTGATCACATTATTTACGCGCGTATTTACTTATGCAGGCCTGTTATTATAAGGCCGCGATTAAATGAATGGTGGATGGAATACCTGTCAATTCATATACACTAATGCCATTCTAATCGCGGCTAGGTAATAACTTGACAGTTTATGCAGCAAAGTTGTATAACAGGCCGTTTTAGGTAGTTTGTCGTTAAATAGTATCCCATACTTTTTAATAATACGAGGATGGCAAAGAATTACACGGTCTGCCTCATGACAAGCAGACACCGGCATCTTAATCTATTAAGGATTGCGACTCCCGAACAATCACAGGAGTACTGCCGACCCTTTTTAGGGGTTCCGTACCAAAATGGTAAAAATTTCAAAGTCTAGTGAAAATGTCAAGTGGGATACCATATGAAATGGCTTGAGTATCTACTTTTTAATTTTTTATCATCAAAATGCATTACTATACTAAGTTTTTAAGTTAATCACGAATTTTTGGTTTATAAATTCCTACGTGATTATGCTGAAAGTACCTTCTTTCAAATAAAGAAAAAAATGTTGAAATCGTTTTTTGCAATGAAGATTTATGCTTGAAAAACCACCATACAAATTCGCCGAGAGATGGAACTGTACCCATGGCGTTCAATGTCTACACCATGTTGTTAAGATTTTTCTGAATTAATTGGGTCGGGACGGGTACACGTCTGTGTATGGAACCATCGGTGCGCGAGTCGGACTCGCACTTGACCGGTTTTTGCATTTAAGTCTTGGTTGTATTGACAGCTAGTGATAAAAAGCAGATCACGGGAGCTCTGTGCATACCTACCTGTTGTAAAACCCAAACGTGTTTAGAACCACTAACAACTACAGTAGCGGCAATAAATCTATCATATTGATGTTTTCTTTTTAGTACTTTTATATGTGGACGACTAAGGCTGCCTAACGAATATCATATAAAAGTACTTTAAGAGGCCTTATAAGTTTTAAAATGTTTTGATTTGAAATTGTGACAAAAGTATTGATAATACCAATAAAGTGATTAAATGATAAGTTTGATTTTATTAAAGGTTTAGATAGTAACATAGTCATTTTTTGATTTTATTGTGTGTTAGACTTTAAGCGGAAAAAACAATTTTTAGCTTGAAAATCGTCGATTTGGAGTGATGTTTGAAACGATATTTCTTAATGAAAACTTCAAATAATACATTTAAAATTTATGATATTAGGTCGCAATAGTCCAGCAGGCGAATCACGTAACTTTATGTACTAGTAGATATATTTTATTGTCAATTTTGAAGTATAAATGTATGAGCTGACAATTAAAATTTGACATTAAAATCTGCCTAACGGTAGTAAATAAGTTACGTGATTACCCCGCTGTTCTAGATAGTAACACTGTCAAGATACATGTCAATTCAATCAGAAAATCGTCTAAATAGGTGAGCGTTTTTTAACTGATAAGGACTCTTAAATTGACAGTACAACTTCATATTTTATCAGTATACCCATGTAAAAAATCCAATTGGCACAAGTTTATCTAAAATTGCGTCTAGAGACTCTCAAAATACTGATTATTTAAGTGGTTTATTAACAAAAAAACCGGACAAGTGCGATTCGGACTCGCCCACGGAGGGTTCCGTACAAATTTGTAGGTACATAAATCTGCAAAAAGATTTGGTCAGCCACACAATTGTGACCGCGCATACCGTTGCTTAACCTTGAGGGATGATTGGATTACGTACTTTAAATAAAGACTATACTTTTTATGATTTAATTAGAAATGTATAGCTTTTAGATTTTTCCCTGTATTTGTATTAAATGACGATATTCCTTACCAAACTTCATCGTACTAAGTCAACGGAAAATACCTTATTTTGATTCCCTTCAGAGTGTCAAAATAACTTTTTTTGCGGCTGTACCTTTTTATACGTTAACTTAGAAGTTTGCTTTTTTTTCACAACTTCATGGGACTGAGTATGGTTTTAATTTCAACTCGATACCTCCTCGCTTTCCCGAGATAAAGGGTCTTGACAGACAGAGAGATAAACAGACGGACGGATAAAAAAGTGATCCTATAAGGGTTCCGATTTTTCCTTTTGAGGTACGGAACCCTAAAACTACTTTTAAACTGAAACATAAATCACTTCGCTTGGTTAGTGCTCTATAAGTAGCATAATTGGTCAATGGAACACTCATGCATGATTCAGTCGGAACTTTTATTGTCACATCAGGTAGTTTTTTTTACAGAATCATGCATTAGCTACTTATACATTTGGCTTTGGTGTGAATAGGTACTGTAAACGTATGTGTGAAATAATGCAAACTGAATTGAATGCCCATGCCAACCTTAGGGCCTTCCAAGGCGACAATGAATCTGTTTTTACTAAGTAAGCGCGGTTCCATCCTAAACCGCAATATAACTTACCTACCATCGGGTGATTTGTGGTCAAGCGCAAACCTACCTTGAATAAAAAAATGAATACTTAAAACAAAATATATATTTGTTTTACAAACACTGGAATAACTTGTGTTTAATTTACCGTTAAAGCCCGTTTTGTACAAGTACTTATATTAAGTTAATGTTACATGTTCCGTCAGGTAATATAATTCATGAATTATATTCACTTAAGTGAATATTGGAATTCCTAAATCCAGAGCATGTAAATATTTACTTAACCGCAAGTATCTAACTAGTGTGAATGTGGTAAAATATTGGTTACACTTGTGTCGTAATGTTCATTCCTTTATTGACTTTTTTGCACAAGTTTCCAACGGTGTCAACCTTGCCTTGCGGTGTGGCGTAACGAGACATGAGATTTCAATTCTACATGTATCCGTTGACCAGATATTTCTTTTCACGAGACTATGAATAGGATTTTTAACTTAATATATATATTAATCTGTAAGGGGTGTACGATTTTATTGTCGGATACGAATAAATAAAGAGGTACATATTTAAATTATAGTGTACCTACCTATGTATTTTATTTCAGCTCGTCCTTAAAATCTCATATATTATAATTAGTGTCCTTTTTGCGGTTGGATGAAAAAAAGAGTTGATTGTATGAGTTAAATGTTAAAAGGAAAGAAAGGACATTTGTCGATTTAACAAGTTGTACCACCGCCGCTCCAGCCGCGTAGGATTCGGTCTGTAATTCCCTTAATAAAGTGACCTACCTAACATTCGAAGAGTTTAAGCTTCCTACATGACAAACTTCGTCACAAATGGCTAGTTTAGGCGTAATAGGTAACAAACAAAGTTACTTCACATTTATATTATTAGTGTGGACGTTTCCAAATAAAATCTCAAACTCGAGACTCGTACATTTACAACAATTTTCACTATGCACATTTGGAAAACACTTCATAAAGCAAAAACGGTTGAGGTCACAGTAGGGGGGCGTTGAACCTAATCCATCATAATACTGGTCTCTTTACTTGGACAAAGTCGCCTATTACTACGGATACTATAGGCGCCTACGACTTTATTACTTTAAAATGGTGAGGCTGGCAGCGGCGTCAGAAGTAATTAGTTCTCACAATGCTTTTATAATGAAGGCATTAAAATGTTTTCATGCAAAGAGGTTTTGCCGGGACGGACGCGGCAGAAGCGACACTTTCACTATTTGTTGCTGTCACGGAGACTAAACACCGATGGCGGTAAACTGACCGATTCTTGTGCACTAGAATCGGATTTGCGGCATATACAGGGCGTCCCACGGCTATGCCACATGGAGGGAAAGTACCTTAAATATTTTGTAGATGGAACATTTTACTGAAAGAAGACATTATTTGAATTTAAAAAACAATTTAAACTGCATTGCCAGATATATAAATAACTTTATGGTTGAACCGGGAATCGTACCTGTTACAAGTGATAAATTGATAATATTTTTATTAAAAATGTTAAAATTCATGGTCTTCCTTTTATTTCTGACACTATGTTAGCAAAAAATAATCCTTATGATGAAGCCTTTCGATCGGTATGATAAAGCTACAGGGTAATTATTTTTCTCGTGTAACGAGTTCGATTCCCGGTTCAACCATAAAATTATTTATATATCTTTTAATGCAGTTTTAATTGTTTTTTAAATTCAAATAATGTCTTCTTTCATTAAAATGTTCCATCTACAATATTCAAAGTACTTTCCCTCCATGTGGCATAGCCGTGGGACGCCCTGTATAAAAATAGATTAGTACATTTAAGTTTTTATGATTTAGTTTCAACTATATATCAATACATGTATAGTTGAAAATGAATGCCAAGTAAAACATCTGTGGTCGAAAGGCAGCATGCGTTAAACAAAAAAAATCTTACTTTGTTACCAGTTCGAGCAATAAAATGAGTTACAAAGTACTTGTACATACCTGTGATGGTTCTATAAATCTATAACCACATAATCAGTTCTAGTTAAATGTTATAAAAATACATAAAGGTACGGTATTAAAATTATAGTTTTATAAGCATGTGATAATACTATTTGAAACTGCAATTTACTTCAGAGTTATATATAATGAGCAAATTTAAACGAGAACAAGTAATGAATAAGCACTGAACCGCCATGCACTCTTATAATTATATTAGAAGTAAAACAATACCTGTTTTGTTAAATTAGGTTAGTTATAGGTTTTAGGGTAGGTATATTCTTAATTACATTATTATTGGAAAACGGTACTTAATCGCGGACAATACTAATTTAATTACCTTTTTCATGATTTGCCCGACGTTTCAAATGTATCTCAACATCTGTGGTCGCGAGCTGACTTGCGTGATCGGGTATCAACATCTTCTAGCCGTACGGGTTTTTCGAACTACCCGCACTTGGTCTTTATTAAACACTTTTACACTAGGGTTGTCACTCGCCCGACACACAACACTAACAATGTCTGTTGATGTAATGGACGATGTATGACGTTTTCCAATAATAATGTGTGAAAATCGTGCAAGTTTAAATCAATATAGTCTTAATTACTTCCGAGGAACTCTATTGTATAGGTAATGAATACTTATCCACTTCGGTTGACACTTAAACCTATTGTGTATTCAGTTCCTGTATATTCAACAATAACATTTTATTCACATTCTTAATTTAATCTAGATCACTTTTAATTACCGGTACACGGCAATTTGTTCCGAGGAATTCAGTTCAGAACCTATTGAAACAAACTAGGACCCCGCGGGCCATGTTCTCATAATAATGTATGCTAATAACATGTTCCCAGGCTCTGTTGTTGGTATTGTTTTATTGTTTGGATACATTTTTTCCGTATTTATCTTGGACTTAAACATTTCGGTGAATGGTGTAGTAACGTATATAGGGTGGTTGAATGTTGTACTTAGATGAGTACGTAATATTGTTATCGTTGATTGTGTTATTGTTTTCTATTTTATTGTTTTTAATCATATTTCATATCTTAGATCAGCACTCGATTGATGACTGCATTTTTGTGACAAGCAGTTAAGTGTAAAAAAATATTGTTGATTTGTATGTTCATAGTCTCACGTTCGAACAGCTACGTCACCTACGTCTCTATAAAACATGATAGTAAATCTTGCTATTAGGTGTCTTGCGTTATTGTAAAGGAAAAGCTAGAAAGCTCTTATATATGAGACTGCGTTCGACCTTTTATAGGCGTAATTTACTCCGGTGCTTGTCTTTATGGGCGCATATTCGAATACAGAAAGTGCTGCAGTATCACGCGTAATGATAACCATTTCCGCGCGGTGAGGTACACCTATGGTACCTATCATTAAGTTTTTGTTGCTGGCCAATGTAAAAGTAAGGTAAGGTTCACTGTCCATTCAAACATGTTAACTTATAATTGGTAATTCTAATTACTAACGCGTGAGATTATCCACAATTTCTTTACCTCGAGCTAAACTCACTTTACAACTGGTAGTTAACCATTTTAAATATTGTAGGTACATTGGCGAAAGCATCCAAGTAATTGCATAAGGTTTAGAGGTTCAATTCGTTCTGATTTAAATGGATTGCCCGACGCTTTTACCGATATTTCTTTCGTGGAATATTATCTTGTTTTTTATAAGTCTGGTTTAACCTTAAAGGCCGACAATGGCTTTAGGCGCGTCGGCACAACATGGTTGTCACGACGAAGCCTAAGATCTGCACAATACAATCCTTTCATAGCATTAGAGAGTGCTTGCTAATGCTTCCCCACGGTCGTTGGACGGATTATCTGTGACAGATGGCATATAAATACAAGCGCGAAACCACACAGGAATTCAAACCTGTAAAGTGCTGACTAAAGTTTTTCTACCGATTTCTTTA
This sequence comes from Epiblema foenella, assembly GCA_963556455.1. NCBI lineage: Eukaryota > Metazoa > Arthropoda > Insecta > Lepidoptera > Tortricidae > Epiblema > Epiblema foenella. Next base: position 18,386,999 of record OY747102.1, read on the forward strand.
TTATTTTGCGTTAATAACAAAAAATACCCCTGCATCCATATTTCCTGCTGATTTGTTTTCCATAATGTTCCACTTGGTTGAACATTCCGGATTTACTTACTATGTTATTCAATATCTGTCCACTGCTGTTCACTGTAGCGTCCACTTCCGAACATCATTTTTATTCTAATCATATAATAATTGTATGGTTTCCGGACTACTATGTTTGTTTGTCAAAATCCTTTTAAATATGTAAACCGTTGGGGACGTAATGTTTAGGCATACATTTATGCAAGATATTTGCGTCCATCTACACATATAAAAGAAGAAGTCCTCACTCACTCACTGACTGACTGACTGACTGACTCGGCACAGCAGAAACTGCTAATGCTAGGCAGTTGATTTTGCACAGTCGATTTATAACGTAGGCTAGGGATAAGAAAAGATTTTTCTAAATTCATCCCCTAAGGGGGTAAAAAGGGGATGAAAGTTTGTATGAAAACACATATTTATTGAAGTGAGAGATTTGAAACTTTTTAAATAGACTCTCTGTTTAAATACATTAACGGCGTATTTCAGTGTTTTTCTAAATTACTCCCCTAGAGGTGTGAAAAGGGGGTTCAAAGTTTGTACAAGGGAGCAAATCTTTTTTGAAGTTTGAAATTTGAAACTTCGTAAATAGACTCTACGTTTAAATACAACAAAACACATTTCAGCATTTTTCGAAATTGCTCCCCTAAAGGGGTAAAAAGGGGGTTGCAACTTTGTACGGGGATAGTATCTTGTTTGAAGTGAGAGATTTAAAACTTCGTAAATAGACTCTCTGTTTAAATATAACAAAACACATTTCATCATTTTTCGAAATTGCTCCCTAAAGGGGTGAAAAGGGGGTACCAACTTTGAACGGGGATAGTATCTTTTTTGAAGTGAGAGGTTTAAAACTTCGTAAATAGACTCTCTGTTTAAATACAACAAAACGTATTTCAGCGTTTTTCAAAATTGCTCCTCTAAAGGGATGAAAAGGGGGTTCCTAGTTAGGACATGGAGCAAATCTTTACTTTTCTTAAAAATCGATATGGGTGTCATCCTCGAGATTCGTCGGGGTGCCTATTACGAAAATGACATGCATTTGTAAACCCAAGATGGCGGTCAACTACTTTCTTAAAAATCGATATAGGTGTCATTTTGTGGTTCCTCGGGGTGCCGATTACGAAAATAACATGCATTTTCAAACCCAAGATGGCGGAAATTTATTTTTCTCAAAAATCGATATGGGTGTCATCTTTGTGATTCCTCGGGGTGCCGATTACGAAAATGACATCTTTTTTCAAATCCAAGATGGCAAGATTAACAGCATCAGACGAATGACAGAAAGAAATAGACTTATTCATTTATATCTTTGTTAGCATCTAAAATCTACGCGGACGAAGTCGCGGGCGGCCGCTAGTCATTTATATCGAAAATTAACAAGAGACAAAAATGTTTCTCAACACGTGGCGCTCTCCAAGTTTGTTCCTACAAATAGACTAATGTTTAGGTATTTTGCTTCAGAAGAGAGCGTTTAAAATCACATTGTCTCCACACCCCTTGTTAGTGACAAAAAGATTTCTTTTTGCGCTTAATAACCTCAGCGTGACTGTGGAGTAAACAACCAGAACACAGAGCGTGGTGTCTTCAGAATAACCGTGAAGCCAAATTATTGTTACCGCTATCACCATGGCGAGAAAGCAATACTTTCTATTCGCAATCAAGGGTAAATAATGGCTTTCAATTATCAATAACAATCGTGCAATAGCGAGGTGGATCAATTTGCATTTCCGCAAATCTGATCGACAGATAGGTGACAACCTTTTTTTTTCTAACGCTATTCCTGCCTAACGATATTCCAATACCTTGCGTAACTTTATAATACTGAAGTGATCAAAAAGTTATTTAATCATTTTAGTCAAGATCGATTAATAAAACTTGGGATTATATTTGAGACGTAAGTAAGTACTATTATATTATAATTTTCATGCGTTTTATATTTTTATACGTTGATGTAATTCAGAAAATTTCCTTGCAACACAACTGTCCAAAACATTAGAAAATAAGTTCATTTTAAATCCTTGTATCAATCGCCCAAACTTTTAATTTTAAGGAGCGGCAAAACTGTAGCTCTGAAATGTAAAATTTTGTACTTATCACGAAGTTCAATTAATTCAATCAATCAGAATTGAAACCTAAACTCGATTCAGGTTTCGTTATACATGTTTACGAAACATTTACACGATGTAAGAATAATTTTATTGTTATCAAATTGTCTAACATTTGAGTACGTTTGTCATAATCTTTAGTATTTAGAGTATGAGCAAATAAAAAAAAAACCCAGTCAAGTGCGAGTCGGACTCGCGCACCGAGGGTTCCGTATACAGATGTGTACCCGTGCCAACCCTATTAAATCAGGAAAATCTCAACAACCTGGTGTGAAAATGCCCCTTTGCCCCATGGGTACAGCGCCATCTATCGGCGACTTTTGTTTCAAATTTGAGCGACTGAATAACTTTGTACGTATGGTAGTTTTTCAAGGATAATTCTTTAATACGTATCCCGATTTCAATTTTTTTTCTTTATTTGAAAGAACGTACTTTCAGCATAATCTCGTAAGAATGTATAAAACAAAAATACATGCAAAGGTGATTTAATTACGAACTTAGTATAGAAATGTTTTTTGACGATATAAAAAAAAACTAGATAGATCTACAGTTATATTTTTCCTGTAAAATATACTTTGATATCAATGTTATGTAATAATTTTATATTTTTTTCTTGGTAAACTTCGGAGATAAGGGGGGAAACGGTATTTTTTTTTACATTTTCCCTCATAAAACAAAAATGACTCAACGTAAAAAAATATACAAAAAAATGTTTCAGAATGTGCAATTCAAAAGCCCTTTCATATGACATCCCACTCGACATATTAACTAGACTTTCAAATTTTGAACCACTTGTTATCTGTCATTTTACACAGAAAATAAAAAAAAATTTTAAAAAAGTCATGTTCTATGTATGTAGGTAAGCCTTCTTTATAACTATTCCAAATTTCAAATCGATAGCATAAGTAGTTCTTGAGATATTTAGCGATGTGACAGACAGTCAGACAGACAGACAGACAGACAGACAAAGTGAAACCATAAGGGTTCCTCTTTACCATTTTGGTACGGAACCCTAAAAAGAGGATGGCCATATCTTTTACATTTAAAGTGAATCGGTTTGGAAATCCTAATTTCAATGTTTCGGGTTTCTGTGATCCACTAATTATTAACTTCCAAAGATATCCTTATCCTCATCCTTAGATGCTGATGATGATTGCACTTCTGTAGTTGAGTGTATTTAATTATTCTGTTCATTTAAGTATAATTACAAGTGGGTAATATTAAATAATTATCAGAAAAACAGCAATGCACATTCATCATCATCCTAGCGATAACTAGTACTTTTGCATCCTGGAAGATGTCCGGGGTCCGCTACCTAATCCTAAGATTTAGCGTAGACACTAGTTTTTGGCAATCAACTGCCATCTGACTTTCCAACCCAAGTGGACGGGACGTGACTAATAGGCCTTATTGGGATGGGGCGTGTCAAGTGAGTGGGCAACTTGACTGTTAGAAGTTCTCAAGCCGCCCTGAGGCCTCTAACTTGGTTTAACGACTGTTGTTATAGACAGCAGCCGAGATCAACGGTCTTTCTTTCTTCCTTTCTCTCACTTCTCAAGCGTTTCACTAGCTGTAAACAACCTGGGTGGTGACTTAAGTTTGGTTGAAGATTTTGACAAGAATAAAATAATTACTCTTTTCCACGTACCTCAAAAAAGGAGGAGGTTCACAATTATATTGTGTATTTTTCTACAATTAAATTTCCTGGAAAAGGTATACCACCTCACCATATTATAATCGTAATTGCAGATGTATAACTAAAAAATAATATTGCATCAAGTTAATTGTGGCCAAGTTCCACAACTAAAGTAAACATTCTGTAAAATATCATTTAATTGGTTGAACATTATCGATTGATTGATCGATCGACCGTTTACACACAAGTTTAAGCAAACAATGGCCCAATGATGCATAGATCCGTGTGTGGGGCGCAGTCGACGTATTATATTGGGTGCATTATGATTCACAATTAGTGGCATACCGAAATGTACGTAGGCCAAACAATCGTCTATCAATAATTTTGCGTGTGCAGACTATTATCATCATATGATAATTGCATTATTATGTAATTTTTTTTTTTTATTGTGAAAGTAGATTGTTGTAGTGGTTTACTTATTTCCACTCATTCATAACCTACCTAGCGTATTGCAGTTCGACATTGTGGTTCATAATTAATTAAATAATGCTGCCTGTTTTTAAACATTGCATTGCCTAATTTAACTTCTATATTTGGTAACACTTACTTCAAGAACTCCAAATATTTATTGGTTTTATCACATACCTGATAAAGTGTAGGTTACGCTACGTGATATTGCTACAAAAGGACCAGAAAGTGAAATAAGCTGTTATGGTAATTTAGGTCTCACTCACAGAAATTGTGAAGTAAAAGCGTACTTGTTTTACTGAATTGTGTCATTTACCTATATATAATCAATAATATTTTTTGCATAAAGAACTGCTTTTTAGCACTGGCCAACATGTCGTTTCTATTTGTGAAACATAATATATTGCTATTTAACAAAAACAAAAAGAAATCTTATATGTACATAACTAATACTTTTCCAACACGTCTGAATGTATTTCATGAAACTGTTCAATAAATACCATGCGGTAAGTTAATATACAGAATATTCCGAGGATAACACATGGACAGCTGATAGGGCTGCTAAATACCTTTATTTACAGATATCCTGTATAATTACTGTGACGTAGAACACTTAAAAGGTTTCCTAATTACGCCAGAAACGCGCACGTCGGAACCTTGGCAATGTCGCGAGGGAGGCTAATCCTTGGCCATCACCTTCAGAAACACGTGGGCTACGATTCACGTAGTCGCTCGCATTAATAGTCATGCAACTTTTATTCGAATCGCGATTGTTCAATCGATGAAAATAATATATCTATATCACACCTATTTTCCTTAGCTGGGCAGAGTCCAGTGGGCACAGAATCCTCCCGTAGTCGATTAGGGACATAAAAAAAGGATTATAATAGGTTAGTCCACAAGTAGATCAAATGTAGATTAGGTATTTTACATACACTTCCTAATTTATTTGCAAATGTATTCAGGTTTACACACAATGTTTTACTTAGCTGAAAAGGTGGTAGGAAAGTGGGATCAAATAAAAAAAATACCTTTATCTATACAGTATACTGAGTATTTTAAGTACACATGGGAAATACGATACGTTCGAATGTTGAACTAACATGTTAATATTATAAGTCATCTATTTAAATAATAGTAAAAACATAAAGTCGCTTACAAACTAGAAACAATCAATAAAATAAAAAAACTGTCTAAATCAACTAAAACAAAAGATCCCAGGAACGGCTGGTACATGTCAATTCAAAAGATCATCGGTTTTCTCCTAGAACTACTTACAAACCAAAAAACACGTAAAATAAAATTAGGTGGAGGTAATCTACAGTTGAATTGAATGCTCATTTGATTAAACATGATATATGCATTTTAATGTCTAAGCATTTTAACAGGTCTGTAAACAGTTATTATATTTTAATAATGGAGAAGGTAAATATAATTTACCGTTTCAAAACGAGTCTGTGTGATGACTAATCGATGTGGTTTTGTTTCTTTCACGATAAGAACTGCTCGCACAACGGAATACTTCGCAAGTGCAAACTTTAAATTTTGGTAGGTAGGTTACCCATTAGTTTGCCGTTTTCCCTGTTCCTTTAGATTTCACAAAACGACAACCTATGACTCCCAGGCAGCTTTCTCACGCAGACCAGTACGGGAACGCTGCCTGCGTGATGGGCAGGCACACTACCAAGTGAAGAAATCAACATTTCTTTTTTATATTTAGGTATTTTAATTGTATTTGTTTCATTTTATATTCAATTTGTTAATATAAATGTATTCTTTGGTTATTCAATAAATCAGAATTTTGCTATGACTATTAGTCGCCCAATAAGGCTTGGTTTTATAAAGATCCGTTAGACCTTATGTCGGTCTGTTATCTCAAAAAATGTACTGAGTTACTCAAATTTTATCTGACATTTGGTCTAACGGATCTCTATAAGACCAGGCCTAAGTGGTATAGAGGAATTAACGAGTACTAAATGACATAATACTTTCTACGAACAAAAATGAATACTATTTTGAAATTTCCGTTGATAATTAATTATTCAAAGAATATTTGAATTAATTGTGTATCTTGTTTTGTGTTACATATAATTAGAAGCAATGCAATGATTTTGGTCAACTTTGAATGATATGATGGACGTGAGATTTGGTAAGCTATGCTTATGATAAGGATTTGGATTGGGTGATAATTGGTACAAAGCTATGTGGGGCCGGTGCTATCTCTCTTGATGTGGCGAAAGCCTCCGACAAGGTCTGGCATAACGGGCTGATATACAAGTTATATCATCTCGGTATACCTGACAGACTCGTACTCACCATACCAGATTTTCTCAGGGATCGAATCTTTCGATACAGACTAGAGGGAACGTACTCGGACCCACGACCCATCCGGGCCGGAGTCCCGCAAGGCTCCGTGCTCTCTTCCCCTCTTTATTCGTTATTCACGAAGTGTAACTTTTGCTCACGTGTCTATTAAGCCGCTTCAGGTCATTCAGAATCGTTTTCTCCGTAGGGCGACTGGTGCCCTGTGGTACCAGTCGATCCTCAGTCTGCACCACAACATGGGGATTAGCACCATGTATGGTTTCTTTAAGCAGATTGCCAAACGTTATTTTGACAACGCTTCCCATCATAGGAATCCATTAGTTAGGAAGGCTGTCGATTACGTTCCCATCCCTACCCCCTCTGTTATAACTCGACAATCACTGATTAGGGGCCGCACGTTCCAGCGTCCTAAGCACACACTCACGGACCTGGACGACGTAATCATAGCTTCCATAGAAAGATGGAACGCTGCGCTTACGGCGTCCCACTCAGACACGACGCGTACACTTAGGCATTCCCGCCAGCGGGGACGTCCACCGCGCGATCGCGACAACACGGATACATATAGTCCCTATTCGTCCCGGTACCGCAGCACACCGGGTAGAGTCAGTTCGACCCAGTTCGGGCCTAGCTGAGTTTCTTGCTGGACTCTTCTCAGCTAGGTTAGGTTTAGTGAAACAGCGACAAAACTCCCAGTAGCTCGATTCCAAGCACACCTCGGATTCGGTTGAAACCGCTCAACCAATCTCACTGGAGCGCAAACTCTTAGAGTTCCAGTGTTCAAAACCACCCTCGTGGTCGTGTCCGGAGGTTTTACCCTTCAACTACGCACTCCTATCGCTTTATTGGGCCCGGCCTATTAAGCCACAGTCAGATTTTAAAAAAAGGCTACGACTAAATGTCCTGTACTGCTAGTTAATTTTATATTGTTCCTAAAAAAGTAAAAACTATATACATCTCCAAATAAGTTTACGTATTACGACGTAATGGTAACGTTATCGTAATAATAAACCACATAGTGGAATGCAATCGACATAACGGAAAATTGCACACGTGTGCACATTACGAGTACCTACGAGTTCATATATTAAATCATCACATTTTGTAATGCGGTCATTTATTCGCAAAGACGCGACTATACTTATGCTACTTGCCGGGAGTTCTCGATTAATAGACCGTAATTAAATATGAATTAAGTACCAGGTTTAACATTGGGATAAATGTTGCTGCAGTGAACGCTATTGTATCGCTTCTGATACGTATTATTTCAACAGTGAGTGTTACAATTCATGAGATACAGACAGACAACAAATGCTTAGTAATTAAGGCCATGCAACGCGAATCATTGCGTTCTGTGAAGCGCTGTTCTGTCCAGACGAGGAAAAAATAAGGATTGATTTTCGGATATATGATTTTTGACTATATGACTGTATTTCTGACAATAGCCAAAACATGATTGCTTAAAATTTTCTCTGTAGAAAAAAAATCCATAGTTCAGTCTTTATTTTCCTTTTTTTACTCAGCCTTAATAATAATAACAACGCATTAGTAAACGACACAATCAAGTTAAAATGATGGTATTTTACTTCATCTAAACTATGTCAAGAGGAAAATTAATAAAATTTTCAATAACAATAAAATCGTTCCAGCGGTGTCAGTCGCGATTGAAACGGGTGTATGTAGCACGGATTAAGGCCGTGCAACGAGAAATATCGCGTACATTGAAACGCTGTTCTTCCCAGACGAGGAAACAATAAAGATTTATTTTCAGATATATGATTCTTCACTATATGACTGTATTTCTGACGTTAGCCGAAACATGATGACTAAAAATTTTCTCGATAGAATAAAATCCAAAGTAGTCTTTATTTTCCTTTTTTTACTCAGCTTACTAAAACAAAGCATCATTAAACGACACAATTAAGTTAAAATGATGGTATTTTACCTCGTCTATACTTTGTCAAGAGGAAATTTAATAAAACTGCACACAGTCAGATATTTATCGTGATTTGTCTAAAAAAGCCATCCGCGAAGAGTGTTGCATCCCGTTTTGTCGTCCGCGAAAGACATAAGCGTTTCTCTTTCATATGGGGCGTGGCTGGCTGAATCTAGGCATCCCCTTAATAGGGTATTAACGGCACCCTTTGGGTACGAAAGTACGGAATCCTAAATGCTACAAATAGTAACGCCTAATTAAAAAAGAAACTATTATTACACCAGGTACATTTTATGGCATATTTTAGCGCCAAAATGACTATTGTGTGACATGACGAGTGCCTAAATACTTAGAATAAAATATTTACTTTCTGCACAAGAACAATGTCAGACATTTGCATACAAACCAAAAGCGATGATTAATACACGAAAGTTATTTTTAAAACTTTCCGAGTTCGGAACACTTAGAACACAATGAGTAGCGTTACCATTGTAATGTTAATTCCACACTGCCGCGTAAATCTACGCATATTCTGCATCAATGACATTTCATACTCATGCCGCGAGCAACCTGGTTATTGTTATGCTTTGGTGGTATTCAGTGCATGTATGCCACTCAACCATTTAGCGTTGCAAAACCTAACATGGTAAAAATGCTAATAACTCCCGAGCGGTAGAGGATGCTCTATAAATAATTCCATACAGTGCTTGTCGATAATCGATATTATTGAGATACCTATACTTATTGTAATATAAAAAACAAGTCACTTACGTCTTTAAGGTCGAGTACCGCTCTACATATTTCTGCCCAATACGTAATAATAATAATCTTTATTTGCTAAACACACGGGACATACATAAAAAAGAAAGCGACTGGCGGACCCCAAACTAGGCTGAGCCTGTATCTTGGGGCCCTTAATCATGAGAACCAGCCGCGACGGCCGCGCGTCTAACACTGCGCGCTCGCCTCCCGCATCACCGCCGCCGCCAACATCGAGCAGCCGATCGAGCCGCCCGCGTCACGTATTGATCCGAAACATGTCGAGCGATACTCGACCTTAAAGACGTGAGTGACCCATTCTGAAACTCACGAGAGTTTTATATTTAAAATACCTATACTTACTTAGTAAGATATCAATCAAACTATGTACCTACAATGTAACTTATAAATTGCTTATAAATAAATAAATATTAGAGGACAATCTTACTCAAATCGAACTAGCCCCACAGTAAGCTCAAGAAGGCTTGTGTTATGGGTACTAGACGACGATATATTTAAGAGATATAAATACTTTAATCTTTTTAGCGTGGCGACTATGGCAAATCCCCCCCAAATTGGGGGAGGCCTATGTTCAGCAGTGGACGTCTTTCGGCTGAAATGATGATGATGATGATGAATACTTAAATACATAGAAAACATCCAAGACTCAGAAACAAATATTCATGCTCATCACACAAATATTTGCCCTGACCGGGATTCGAACCCAGGACCGTAAGCTTCACAGGCAGGTGCACTACCCACTAGGCTAAACCGGCCGTCAGACTTATCTAGGAAAAAATAAACATAAGTATACAAATCATATATTTTTCAAGATTTATTATAGGTACTTACATAATTGTACCATCGCGAACAGGGATAGTTGATCCACTTGCCAATCTTCGCAACTTGGACGTGTAACGCATATCGGAACTGACGTGTTATCGGTTGACATGGTCAATCATTACACGGCTAAATTACGGACAATGCAAGCAAGTGGCTTAACAATGCCGGTTCGTACGTCTGCTTGTGTCTGTCTGTGGTCACTTAGGTAAGCTACACATTTATGTTATGCCTACTGTGCAAAAAGTAGCAGAAAATACACAGTAAACTCATACGTAATAATATGATTAATTTGAACCGCAAGTGAATTGCGGTCAACTGTCAATTACCTACTGGTGTCGACCTGCCGCGCCAATGTGGGTCTTTGTGTTGTATAAGTTATTAATGTAAGTAATAAGGTACTTATAGCACATACTTATTGGTTGACTGTGATCCAAATTAACCATTGAACCGACATGGTGGCACAATGGGTTATAGGTCATTTCCGTGAATTAGAAATCATGACGAAGTAGAATGCTTTTAACGCTAGCGACCTAGAAATACGCACCATTGGTAATTATTGACCATCGATTTGACATTTTGATGGAGTTATTGCGACGCTCGAACTATAACTTATTGCCTAACCTAAATCTAAGATTTCAAAAAGCAATGCCTATTTAGACAGTAGTTAGTGTGTAAAACATTAATCCTTAAATGTGTAGGTAGCAAAGTGAGTCAAAAAATATCATACAAATAGATTTTTTTCACTATACCTTTAGATAAGTCGATACCTTCTCAGTCGTAAATATAATTATTTTCTTTGAATTTAATATAAAAGTGAATTAAAGTACCTAAGTTTCTATTACTGTAATGGGTGTACTTAAAACAAAATAAAGATTTATTAATAACGATTTATTTGTTTTAAGTTTTCATTGCCAAACTACAACTTTCGAAAAATATTAAAAGTTTAGCTGCCATAATAGTAATTTGAGTTGAATGCTTGCATATTCAAGATCATTACTGAAGTGTTGGTGAAGGCTTTACCACCAAGCTATGGGATGATGCAGAATTGTATCTTTTTCATGTAGTAATTTAATCTTACAGGTATTTCTGACATTAGTACCAAAGAAAAAACCCTCACTTGAAAAGAAAATTAAATGAAGTTTTTATGGTCTACGTACGTACTTCTTATTCCTACACATTTTGCAACTTTAGGCGTTCAAAAAAAGTGGTGTCAATGCATAGCAAAGCAGAATCGGCCCAAAGCAGCCATTGCGACCGCGCCTTCACAACGCTACCAGTGAGCATGAGCACCACTGCACTGGTTCACACAAACTGGTTCGACTCGTCATGATCATGATTGACGCTGAGTCCGAGCAAAATGCAAAGATCATTAGGCATGTATGATACTCACGTATAACTATAGTAAACATTAGCCTTAATTTTGGCCAGCTCCGCATTTGGCCTTTTTGTTGCTTCAATAATGAGATCAACAGATCTTTCCACAATTTCGCAGCATCAATGGGCCCTCACCGTTTGAAGTCAGTCGAAACTTTCGAATTGATATGAAATTGGTTGTAGTTATAGATAAAATATGTTACTATTATGTTAAACATCTATTCTCGATGTTTGGTGTTTACATTTATTAAATTGTAGTTCTTTGTAGATACCTAGTTCAAAATCAGTTGCTTTTTTCTATGGCTTTGTATTAAAAAAGTACATACGTATTAAATTTGAATAAAGGTATTATCAGGCTTAAAATCCAGCGCCAGTATTATAATACAAATTAGAACTTCACGTTGCATAGACATTCAATTAGTATTGAGTAAAATAGGTACAGTTTTAAATATCTATGATGTCGATAAATGTTTAATGTGAATGTGGTTGTAGATTTTCAATAACAATAAAATCGTTCCAGCGGTGTCAGTCGCGATTGAAACGGGTGTATGTAGCACGGATTAAGGCCATGCAACGAGAAATATCGCGTACTTTGAAACGCTGTTCTTCCCAGACGAGGAAACAATAAAGATTTATTTTCAGATATATGATTCTTGACTATATGACTATATTTCTGACGTTAGCCGAAACATGATAACTAAAAATTTTCTCGATAGAATAAAATCCAAAGTAGTCTTTATTTTCCTTTTTTTACTCAGCCTACTAAAACAAAGCATCATTAAACGACACAATTAAGTTAAAATGATGGTATTTTACCTCATCTATACTTTGTCAAGAGGAAATTTAATAAAACTGCACACAGTCAGATATTTATCGAGATTTGTCTAAAAAAGCCATTCCCGAAGAGTGTTGCATCGGGTTTTGTCGTGAGCGAAAGACATAAGCGTGTCTTTTTCACGAGGGGCGTGACTGACCGAATCGAGGCATCCCCTTAAAAATAAAAATTAACAGCATTGGGCAAATGGGCACAGTGAAACTGCATTCGCGGGGTCGATATCATGCAATTGTAAGCACATCGGGCATCGTCCGCCGCTCTGATTGACAGCGCCGTGAAGTATCGACGCCGGGCCACTTTCTGACCGCTAGAGCGAATTCATCGTTTTATTTGCAAAAAAATACGTAAGAACAGCAAGCCAAGCTCGTGGTGGTTTAGTTTTTTTTAATCACCTGTATTGAGCTTTGTGTTCGTGTAGAATCTACATCATATAGAGGGTTGCTCAATTTCTTGTTTAATTGATATCTGGTACTAATGAAGAAAACCGGCCAAGTGTGTGTCGGATCACGCACATTTTTTAAAACTACTATCCAATACATTGAATCTATAAAGGTCATATCTTCATTGGCGCGCAACTTATGGCGCTACGAACTTTTGTTTGAGCAAGATAGTTTGAAAACTCAAAAGCCTTAAAACCTGTCTTATTCAAGCTAAATACATACCACATCATTTTTTTCAGGATTTTAAACTTCATAGTTTGGACACATAATATCCCACCAACGGCTGACTTTAATGGTAAAAGTTTTTTAGAAATCTCCATATAATTTATAAAAGCCTATCCATGGACTACGTGCATTGAAATTTTTCTTTCATCCACATCATTCATTTTTTTCCATTCACCGGTTACATGTAGGTAATTTAATATTTTTTTCTAATTTCACATCACATTTATGTAGCGGTTCATAGAATACACCTTCCTACCAAATTTCATAATTGTAGTGCTTATAAATCTCTGAGTAAATCGGGTGTGAATACGGACGGACGGACAGACATGAGGAAACTATAGTTAAGGGTTCCGATTTCGCCATTTTTGCTACGGAACCCAAAAAATGGGAGGGAACGTGTTGGCGTGTATGCCAATGGTGTAACAACAGAGAATTCCGAAAATTGCATGAAGTAAAAAAAAATGCTAACACGCGAACTCGATCCGATCTCCGAAGCAGTAAGTAGTTTGCAATCGGGATTATCGCGAAGACGAGATATAAGACGGTTAGTATTGAGATAAAGCATATAAATTTAATCAAACAAGGTTAAAAATCATGTTCTAGAATTACCTATATAAAAAAACATACCTACTGTAAGTCAAAAGAGTATAGTACACTAATATTAAATACACGAGAAAAAAATACGGCTGCTCTGGCTAGCTCTAATTTCGGTTGGAATTAGCATTCACTCAAAGAAATTGCAGGGGACGCACACAAATCGACCAAGTCCCAAACTATACCTTGTTCTTTATTAAGATTATGAATTAGGTAAACAAAGAAGCAGTGGTGGTAAAGCACCCACATTGAATTCTCACTAAAGGTCCGAATAAATGAACGTGACTATGGAAACGTAATATAAAAAATAATTATTGTATTAATATTAAAAAAATTATACAAGTAAATATAAATTAGGACATATTCTCTTATTCGTGTATAAGTAAATACCTACATGATGTATGCATGAAATAAAGGGTTCAATATTTATAGAGATCATTACACACTTTTACCGCAGAACGTGCCTGATATACCTCATAAGTTGTGCTGTGGCGTTCTTTCTCATACTAAAAAAAGAAGATATAAGCAAAGTCATACTTATTGTAAGTAGATATATAGATACTTAAATACATAGAAAACATCCAAGACCCAATAACAAATATTCATGCTCGTCAATGGTATAGATGTTTTGTATGACGACGCAATACCTCTACCTTAAAAGCTAAAAGGTAAATGAAAATGTAGTCATCAAACCAACGCTTGGCACACAGGTACTTTAGTCGCAGACGCATCAAACTCGGCAAATGTCATCATTTGGCTATTAGATGCGGAAGAGTGTCGCCGCGCGGCCAAGTGAAACTAATGCTCACCTGTACAAATTCGTCGTGTATTTTATTATTTATACCTATTCTACTTTAGGAGACATTAATTATTTTATTTCACTTATGTCTGTTGTACCTTAATGCTGAATAACAAATAATCCTGGTTGTTAGAAACGTGGGTATTCAGATTGGAACGGCAGAATTTCGGTTCTATAAATTTTCTCTATAAATGAAAGCGTCAAAACATACTTTAAGTGGGAAGATGTACGGAATGATAAGTTTTTTTACGAACACGACCTATTTTTAATCTAAATTATCAATCTTGCCGCCACAGGTTTCTTCCGACACGTTTTTACAAACAATATTGTACAAAACCTATTTGGCCCCATAGAAATGCTGAGAAAAGTGCGACACGCTTGTATGAAATACTCTCACATTAAGATAATGTACATTATGCCACTAAAAAATAAAGGCTCCATTGTGATTCATTCAAGATCGGTGATCGACCGTGTTATTCTTTAAGAAGACAATGGTACGTATGCTTGTTTGCCAGTATTATCTGCGTTCCGTTTGCAAGCTTTGTTTCTAGTGTTCGTAAGACAGGGATAATAATATTCAGGCATTGGCAGTGTTGTCGGCATTAAAGTATTAAACCGGGATGAGCGCACCGGTTAATAAACTTACGCACGCCATTATACAATAAATTATATCTATTCGGATTACACGAACATTAAGTTACTTATCTTAACATCAATATTGATGTTAATTTGTTCTGTTACATCTGCAATAGTATTTACAGGGACAAGAGTAATATTGGTACAAAATTATAGTAACTTTGAAGTTTTCCCGAATGTTAGCATGAACGAAATGATCAGTATCGTGTAAGTATCATTGCGCGGTGTGGTCATATCCAACTTTATAAACTTAATATAACTATTTTAGCAAATTTGGACATATGTGAATTCGTGTATAACGAATCTCAATAAATAATTTTGACTCCAGAAAAAAAATGACATTTCATTCTGACTTTTTCTGGCAATTAATTTTAAACTCCAACTCTAAACAGGTCACATTTATGCATTACCAAATTAGTTGAGCAAAAGTAAGAATATAGCAGCATTTCCTTTGCTAAAAATACTTTTTATTTAATCACAAGCTCATGGAATCTCAAACAAAGTCGTTGCACTTCGTTACAGCTCCTATAACGGCAATTATATTTACGCAATACGTGCACACCGAGCGATGCACTCCGGTTCCATGTTGCACCTTGCAAGCAGTAAGTGCACTTAGTCTGCAATGTACATACGCCTTTTGCAGTTAGCACAGTACCATGCTATAACTAACCACAAGGTCAGGATTCATAGCACACTCCGTGAACACACTGATCTACATTTTACAAGCTTTTACTTAGAGGGTCAAAACACAGTCGAAAAAACAAAAGTCGTCTCTCCTATGGCAAATTGCGCATGTTGGTAAGTTATGTTGCAGAGACAATTTATGGGGATTCGGAGTCCAACCAAAAATTAGAAAGACGCGGACCAAAATTAATGTATGACCCAGTATCATCGATGTGTAATCGAATCTTGCGATTTATATTCGACCCATTAACAAGTACGTTTAGTGTCAACCTTATCCACAGATCAGCTGAAATTCCTTCATATCTTAAAAAATTGTCCGGCAAACATTTAGTTTATACAGTTTATATTTCTCTGCGATTGTCTGAGTTTAAAAACTGCTCGAATTATGTAGTGCACATAAACCGTATGACTAATCTAATAATAGGTATCTCTTAGAAATGGCCTGATCATGGAGCTGAGAGGGAACATGTTTACTCATAGGAATTGTAGATTAAATAAATGTAAGTCTGTCAAGTTTGAGATCATAAAAAATATCTAAAATATCGACTGTGCTAAGAAAAGTGCAGTCGGCTGTAAGATATGTGTCATGCATTAGCGTAGGTCCATCGTTCATCAATATACGACTTGAAAAACAGTAGTGCTAAATCATTGCCAATCTTTATTTGATTCAATCAGCGTTTTATTGTGGTTGTCTTCCCGTAACAGAGTGATAACACTGATAGATACTATTTCGTTAGACAAATATGAAAAAAAAACCAGACAAGTGTGAGTTGGACTCGCCTACCGAGGGTTCTGTACAAATTTGTACGTATTGATTACGTACTTTAAAAAAAATAAAGAAGAAAGTGTCCAAATATACGTCTTTTGCGGCATAAACGGCCATATTTTTTTTACGTTAACTTAGAAGTTTGAATTTTTCACAGCTTCAAGGGACTATAGACCAGAGTATGTAGGTATAATTTCAACGCGTTCCCGAGATAAAGGGTCTTGATAGACAGACAGGCAGACGGATAACAAAGTGAACCTATGAAGGTTCCGTTTTTTCTTTTTGACGTACAGAACCGTAAATATGGGGTAAACAGTACTCTCTGAACAAAACCCAAGATTTTTTTCACGTAGGTCGCAAACATGAGTACAACCCGCCTGATGATACTCGTTTACCATAGCCCATGGACTAATAAAATGTTTGTAATGATATGTCATGTTATCAACTCGGTATAATAACTAGATACATCAAGAAATCGGAATACCTATTTTAATAGTTGATACTTTGTTTGCAATTTTTTTCAAGACTGATATGATAAGTAACAGTGGACTTTGCCATACCAAATGTAAAGGTACCAAAATGAAATTACGAAATATTTAACGTGACTAACTCCCATATTTATTTATGTGTATAATCACACATAAATACCCTTATAATCAACAGCCGATTGGCATACAATAGGTTGATCCAACACAACATTACTCGACCATTCTAAAATGTGGCGGATGGTTCATCAAAATATAATGGAAAAAACCTACGGTAAGTACCTATTTGAAACTTACCGAGTTTACAGGAGATCAATGATTGAAATGTTACTTTCTTCTAGGTACATCCTAATAGTAAATGGGTAAGTATTGTCAACAATAGTACCAGCAACTAAATAAAAAAATTAATGTTTTAATGATTTATACAGCGAAAACACGCTTAATTTTTTAGAAAAAAGCTGACAATTCCGTTAAAAAATATATAGTTACCTACCTAAAGTGTGAAGATGTTTACGATGCTAACAAATATAATAGGTATTATATATTTCCTCATCGCCAATTGGTACCTAAAGATGAAATTATGCAGCACCCGGAAAACAAACTGAATTACATGAAAAGTGGATATCCGTGGTATATTATATTGACTTAATTATAATAATAAAGTTATAATAAACAGCGCATTCTTTAGAATAACAAGATCGTCATGAGATTAGCCCTTCATAGTAATACGGTTAAATATGTACTGAGTTCATCGCGTATTTATTTATTTACTCCAACTTTACGAACTTCAAATGCCCATGTTCTCGAGCTCTAGCAGACCCCATTAAGACCATAGGACTATGAATCTGTATTCGCGATTAAGTCTCTGATCTGATTGCTAAAATAATGAGAGAAAACGCTTAAATTTTAGATCAACGTAATACTTTTTATGAAAATATCAATACAATTCTATTACATTTCAAAATGTAATGTAGGTACCTAGTTATCTTACAGAACTATGGTAAAAGTGTTTAAATGCAAATTCAGTGAAAACGCTGAGGGCACGGGCACTTGGCCCTTGTGGCCCAAGAAAGCCTGTTTCGAACCGGTGCAATAAACTTGCTGGTCCATTATGTTGCTCATACCTATTTCTTCAGATGCTAAAACTGGAATACAACGGCTATTGCAACCGCGGATCATAAAACCTCAATTTGACATGCAATTATGTATACTATAGGTACGTATTAAATCGTAATAGTTTTTAAATAAGTACAACTTACCCGCCAATGCAAAAAAGCAACACGGTCGACTAAATCCTGCGAGCGACAAATAGACCGTTTTTCCAAACGCACAAAACACAATTTTCAATCCAGTTCGATGTAAACTTTATTTATAAATGTCGTGTATTGTTATTGTCAGGTTGCCGGCATCGCTGGACGCGGAGCGAGCGTGTCGAGTCGCGATCGGAGGCACATGTGAAATCAGCTGTGGCGCGGACGGCTAACGGGACAGCCCCTCCCCGCGCGCCAGATAAGCCTTCAGATAAGATACGGTTCCGATAGGTGCGACCGACGACGATACTAGGTCTTAATCCAACCAAATTCTTACAAACCTTAGTACAACGTTAGTATAGTTGCGTGACTTTAATTTTCATTTATCTTTGTTTGAACTGTTAATATTCGTTTAGTTACGTCGTAAATAAAAGCAGGCAGGTTAATTACGCGTAATACAGTTAACATTTTTTTATTGTGGATTATTGCAGTAAACGTGCTATAATATATATATATAATACTTATATTTCCCTTTTTTTAATAAAATCAAATCTTTAATGACTATTGACAATCTACATCTTTAAGTATCAACATGCGAAGATAATGATTTCATGTTTCACCATAATGCAGTGAAATTCTAATTGATAAAAGGTATTTTAATCGATTCTGGAAGAGGAAAAATTTTAAAAGATGCGTTTTTCTTATCATATCTGCCTGTGGAATTTGTGTCAATAGATGGATCCAAATGACATTTTGGACTGTTTAATTATTTACTCGCAGAAAACTTGATATATGTAGACCCATACCAATTGATATATGTCTATCTACAGTCTACTATATATATAACTAAACATCAATAAATAAAAACATAGTACCGGCGACAAAATTCAAAATTCACCAAGTTTCTAATTTTTTTTTTAGTTTTTACTATTGTCAGGAGCTCCAGTTTCTCCTTCTGGTTGGAAGGACAGGTGGCAGTCCCTCCCGCCAAATGAATAGGTACAACGCTAAGATCGCACGCTTACACATGTAGGACTGAAACTAAATTTATTTATGTACATGCTATTTTATTACACGTTTTATAATTATCACTTCTCTATAAGCCACATAGTTCTATCAAGTTTTAAGATATACGTATACCTGTACTTAATGTGATGATGTATTTGTATGTAATGACTTATGATGAGGCTATAAAATGGTTCATGTGTGCATAATGTTTTCTGCATTTTATGTTTTCTTTCACCATCATTTATATTTTCAGGTATAATAACATTAATAGCAGTAAACTATGGGTATTAGCTATGATTAGGTAACTAGTGAAGGTCATGTGAGGATATAATATTACATGTAGGTATATTGAAATCTATGCGTTCAATAGGCCGCTTAATTTGATTTTTTTCAAATTACCATATACCGATGGTGCCAGAATTTTTAAATTTTATTTATTCAGTTGGGACGAGGCAACAAGGCCCGTATTTACAAATGTACATAAGGTATATACGTTACAGACTAGCATAGATAATATTATTGATATAGATAAATTAGATAACCAAACAAAGTGTTCATTTAGTTTATGTAGGGGTTGCAGTGTCAACTCTACTCCTATAGTCAAATCTTACGTCGCCGGCGGGAAGCACGTGGGTGGTGCTTGGTGCTATTCCAACCCCACACTGTACGGGGTAACCTCTATTTAAGCCTATATAACCGGCATCCTGTATCATGATCAAACAGCTAGCTGTTCCTCGGTTAATTTACGACTAGTGCATCCAATATACGACCATTACTCACGGATGTTCCATCAGCGGCCAATTACTTGTTACGAATTGATTCAGCGTTTAATACATTAATTGCTTCAATTGTTGGAGTTCCTCCGTGCCTTCGGTGAAAAAATTAATTTGAACTTACGTGTTTTTTTTGGAAACTACTACCTAACTTCCAGTTATATAACTACAGGCTTTCATAATTAGATAACTCTTCACATAACCACGTTTACTAATCTCAATAAATTTTTAGCGATAGATTTAGCAGTCTATAATTATGACTCATCTTAAAATATAGTAAAAAACCTTGGTGTATGTTTCCTTAATTATATTCATGTTTTAGAGTGGGTGTATGTAATATACATATACTTTGTGTTATTATAACAGCAGCGTTTGAGAGTGTAATTATGGGCAATAAATTTAGCACCTTTGGCCGCATTACGTGTGTGATGTTTGGCTTATATTACCATTAGTTTCATATTACTAATATTCCAAACCCACAAAACAGTAAGCTAATAAATGTTATGTGGTATGGTGAAAAATCCTGATACAGCATAAAATATATACTTTTGCGACTTAATAATATTTTTATCAAAGTAACTAAGTACCCATTCATATATGTGACATTTATATTCAAACACAATTAATGTATTGTTCTTGAATAAACGAACTATTAACTAGAATTCACTTTCTTTGTAAAGCCTTCTTCGTCCCTGGACCAAAACTGATCTGCCTGCGAGGCTATGGCAATTCGGTACATCGGTTAGTAGTGTGGGTGACACGACCTACGGCATCAGCCTATCGATGGTATGCGGACATAAGTATGTCGTCGACAGTGACGTCACTGGTGTCACGATCCGGGTTGTCACATCTTGTTTTATTTGACCATGCGACGCGATCCTCCTCTCTCGAATTTGCACAATGCGAGTGGAACAGAAATCGCCTAGTCGCGCATGACGCTACTAGCCAGCAAGTTATACTAGTCCATCTGGACCATAGCTGGAATTTTAGTGTCGATGTACATGTAACATTAGAAATATGGCATTGTATTGCTGAACAACTGCACCTTATGAAATGAAATGAAATGAAATCATTTATTCTTCAATTTAGGCATGTTACATGCCCTTATGAATGTCAAAAAACTACCACCGGTTCATAAAATAAACCTCTGCCTCGAGAAGAACCGGCGTAAGAAACTCGGCGAGGTGTCATTTTTTCAAAACAATATACAATGTATATAAAATAATTCAAATGCTACAGTATAAACATACATACATATTTTTTAATATTAAGGACAAAATATTTTTGTGTTAGATTCCTTAATAATAAACACATCAAAGGTTTCTTCATGTGAAGATGGCTGTCGAGTAGATTCTAAAGTTCGACTTCTATGGTAGAGTCACGAGCTCACGAGCATACGCCATTGGTCCCACGAGCCACTTTTCATCTGTAGGTGTCGTGACTGTAATGACCCTAAACTGTGGGACGCTCAGACAACTAGATATGCTCTGATAACTTCGTTTTTGGGCACCGTTCAGTAATTATTATCTTTTCACGTGTTAGATGAAACTACCCAAAATAAGTGCCGGGATGTAAACCATTGTACAGTTTTCTAATGACCCTAACACTGGCGCCGGTTTCTGAGCAAGACTGGGAAGTTTCTATACACTATTGTTGAACTTAAGGCCGATTTAAATAATTTATGGTTCAATAAGGTAATAACAAGTTTTGGTAACATATAAATGGACCTATTTTTATCCAGGTAGCTTGCATTTAAATTCGAATGATAGCAACGATGTTTTAATTATTATTCGCTCCAAAAATAAAATCCTGGCCATCCGTTTTACAATTATAAACATAAAGCTGGGGAAATAGAGGCCTACCCAGCTACTTATAGATACCTAATACTTTTCCATACCACGTGACCATTACACTATTTTGCTGAATACAATGGTGCAGAACCCAAAACTAATTCTCCTTGTGTACGGCCGCGACCGAGATGGTATCTAACCAATTACCTTGATCTCTAGATGAAACTGCCGAGCGGACTTCACCAAACACCGTTTGACCTCCATTGACTGTCCATTTCAAGCGAATACCCACGTTACAGAGAACTTTAGACGTAACATTAAAACGAATGAACACCTTAATCGTGGTATAAAAATAAACTTACGCGTGGCTTGTTCGACCCGATGCCACAATGTGAACATAGTAGGGTAAACGTTTCAGATACGGTCTGACGATTCAAGGGACTCTGCTTTTTAATTACCTTATCAGCGCGGGTATAACTATCTTCTTTCATCACTAGCTTAGCTACCTACTGCGAATGGTTATCTGTTCGTTAGAACAGCGGTTGTTAACCTTTTTCCATCCACGGACCCCTTAATAAAAAAGAACACCAATACATTTCAGACTACTGCAAATACAAAAACAAAAGTTATTCATAAAAAAAATCGAAGTGAAGGGTTGGTGCTGCTTCTTTGCAACTAAGTTGGTGATATTTAGATTGATATTACTACTATGTTTCAATCTCAAATCGGATTCCACTTGTAATATGTTTCTGAATTTGTTTTTAACTCGTCGTCTACCGGTCCCTTACCCGTCATTACCAAAGAATACTGTTGTTTATTTTTTCGCCGGGAGGCGACGGCTAATATGTACACGAGAAGAGAATGCCTGTTCACAGAGGCATATGGTAATTGTGGTCAAGAAAAGCAGTAAATGTTTCAGTGCTTGACCTAATATTTCCTTTGGAATTAGAGGAATACGTTTCAAAGCAGGGCCTGTCTTCCGAACTTCGTATGGTGCCGTTTCTTTCACTCTCGCGTTATACACTAAATGAGTGAAGGGACGGAAAGATACGAAGTTCGGATTTCGAAGTTCGGAGTAGCACTTCTGAATCACAGTATATTTATATATTTCTATTAATAAGATGTTCCTGTACCGTTGTCAAGCCAGTGATATCAGTAACATCTGTGTTGAATTGAAAGGGTCTGCTATCTATTTTTATTGTTGTCGGATACTGGAAAATAATTCCGAATCAAAGACCTCAAGGCGTGGAGATATTTAATCATTTTTTCTTGCAATTGTGTTGGCAACGATGCTGCACCAGAGGATTCCAAACGCTGCCAGTGTAGGAAAGTGATTATAGTTTGTTTTAAAGCTTTTATAGCATCGATTCAATTTTATGTTCAATATGATAGATGTTCTTATCTCTCCCTTGTATACCCAAGTTCCTCGTTAAGGGCACTAAAAATGTCAGCCAAACATGTTGCCATTGTGAACCATTGTCATTGAAGGGATCAGAATTTTTATTGACGCCGCCTGCAGAATTCCTCAAAAAAAACCATTCCGATTTCATCTCTCAATTCAATAAAACGCAACACAACTTTGCCAGGAGACATCCAACGTGCAATAAAAACTGCTTATGAATGCTTACTATTTCTTCAAAAATTATACTGAAAATAAGGGTCCATGGACCCGTAGGTTTCAGCGGACCACAGGTTAAGAAACACTGCTTTAGAATACTATTTTAACGTAAAGTTTTTATCATCAAGTAGGGAGATACTAAACTACAGCAATCAACAACACGTGGCCTCGTGTCGTATATTAATGTATAGGACGGATAAATAATTGTTATTTCAAAAACAAGTCAAACTAGAGACAATGGGGTTGTTGACTCAAAAGAAACAGGATAAAAAAATATGCCAAATGCGTAATTTTCATGATTTTTCAAAAAAAGCATGGCACTTAGGAACATAAGTTTTGTTGTTTTTCATACGTATTGTACTTACATTATAGATCCATGCGTAACTCAATACCTGCCATAAGGACCCTTTTTCTATGGAATGCCACATATAGTATGTGGGTTATTCTATTTTTTCATTACCAGTTTTCTATAACAATAAAAACTATGATATGTATTGAATTAGTGTACAAAAATAGGATTTTGAAATAGCACTTAAACCTAATAAAAGGAACTTATATTAAAAAAAAACGTTAATATTAACATAATAGTGTAAAAGGTGGATAAAATAGCGGTAAAAACCATTTTTTCATACAAATGGTGAGACATACAGGAACGACTGAGTTACTCGATTTATGGATATTAGCTGTGGTTCAGTAATTATTACCAAAATTATCGGAAGCGATATTCTGATTAAACCTCTTTCTAAATAACAGTACAAATATATGAAGTGAGGGCCAAGTATCCCAAAATGTGAATTAAATAAAGTGTCCTAAAATTATGTACATGAAAACGAAGAATGGCCCATTTAATAGGGTCACAAAATAAATACAGTGGAATCCGGATAAAGCGACAGTCAAGGGACCGGTGATATTACGTCGCACTAACAGGACGTCGCACAAAACGGACTGATTTACGTTGAAAATGTTTGATATCATATCTAATTGAGCCCGCGGGATGAGTCGTGTGTGAGCTCTGTTGCCCACGAAGTGGTGATTTCGAAGTCGTTAAAAGCGGTAAAATGTTGTAAGCGGAGTCGTTATAAGCGGATTCTACTGTAATAGTACTTACGTACTTATATGTAAGTAATTTAGTACGTATTACGGTCTTCTGTTTAACAAAATCGATGTCTGACTATCATATTCAAATCATGGCATCCCGTTTGTTCGTCGCATAGCACGAGCTCTTTCGTTCCAAGCTCGATCGAGAATATCGGCACCTCGGAGATGTGTGACAGCCGAGTTTAGCTTAGTTGGTAAGAGGAACTGGCCTGATAGGGTCATGTTGATATATTCATTTAGCACAGAACCCTAAAAATCAATGACGGAAATAAAAACAAGCATGGGAATTAGGTGAATAATGTAAATAGTTGTGACCCTGTTTGTGGCGCAAGCGTCGTCGTATTAATATTACGGTATGTACACGAATACTGCATTTACGAGTTCAACGTTAGGCAAATAGAAATCTGCTGGTGTTGATTACTTCTTACATATTGCATTATCTATGCTTAATGCATAAGTTTTTGGGTCAATTTGTCATTGGCCTGTATACCACCTGTTTACTTTTACTTAAGGGGTTGCCCTATCTGAGCGACCTTGAAACGGTAACTTCACTTTTCCGTCTTGTTTTTATCTAGTCGTATTAAAAACGGCTTTCCTTTACAATACCCATCTCACTTTACTTGAACCAGTCACTGAAACCAAGATATACGCCATCAAAATTTGTAATATAAATTTAAGCCAGACAAACCATTTTTTTGTACTTTTCTCTAAAACTATTAAGAAAATAAAAAAGCGTAGATGCAAATACGGAAAAAGTGGTACTTAAATGCAGGTTGTATTTATATTGCTGATAAATAGTTCCAAAACATGTAGTTACGATTTATGTGTTATTTGTGCCTTCCGGTGGATTTTTTTGTGAAGTATACAGGACTTATTTCTAAATTCTAGCAGACAAAAGTGTTAATAAAAGACCACCCTACATATATTTACCTGCCTACCTACAACATATATTTTTTTGAATATGAAAACTTAAGACCCCTTGAACTAGTTACTATGCAAAATGCACTAAAATTGGTTGATTTCTTTAACATACCTAAAGGAAGGTTAGCATAAGGATTTCATTTCAATTGTTTCTTAAGGTAAAGTTTGAAACAAATAGTGAAATGTACATGTTTCGTGTCCACCAGAAGTATGAGAGTTTGTGGGGTGGCCTAGCAGTAGGGATGTGTACAAGTAGGCCGATGATGATAATGCAAGTAATATGAGTTCAAAAGTTCACTTGTAAACAAGTTAATTAAACTAAAATAATAGAAAAAAACTCCGACACAAAACATATAGGTACCATCTCCGTTATCAAGACATTCGAATAATAAAACCGCACTCAAATCGTATCAACCGGTAGGGAGTTACGATACCACAGACAGACACACAGATACACATGTTAAACTTATAACACCCCTCTTTTGCGTTGCGTCCCCCAAATAATATGTGTGATATTTACCTATGTAAAGACAACATTATACTGCGCAACCTTTTATGTGTAGATATTTAAAAAAAAACGGGAAGTGTGTCGGACTCGCACACCGAGGTTTCCGTACAAACTGTATTTAGGGCCTTTGTACCGGTTGGCTTCATAAGAACTTTACTTTACTGGAAATCGCTCCGGATCGCAATATTATAGAAATATGAACTAGAAATCTGTCGTTTACATTATAACAACGGTGTTCAATTTTCACCGCAAATAACTTCTTTTATGTCCGGGACAGCCCGGGGCCTGTCGACAGCCATTAAATTAGATATATAGTAGTTTAGTGCTTATAGCTGTAGGCTCTGGAGTGGGCTGGCAAGTGTCTAATCTAGCAGAGAAAATCTGAATTGGATTCTAACAAAGAGACTGGCAAATGTGAGGGTTATACATATTTCCCTTTTATGTTTGAGGCTTTGATGTAGCTTGGTTAGTACAGATTTTAAAGTTAAACTTAGACACATTTACTGTAACGGGAATGCCAGGAATCCAAGTCTTGTACTTATATAGCTGGTTCTATTAATAAAACGCTTCCTTCTATGGGTGAGTACTTAAAATTTAGTTTTATGCGTATTAACTTTTACACTGCAGCATTAAAAACGTGGCATAGGCATTATTGTTAGTTGCTATCGCCATCATGTATTGACGATCACTCAGAGGGAAGTGGCCATAAACGATGAATGGACCTTATTCAAGCACCCATGACCAAAAGACTACGTGAGTACTTAAGTTGAATGTCCGTGTTTATTATGAATGACTCACCTACATAATATCCATTTCACAGGCAGCTGCCAAATTATCTCAATAGGGTCAAGCTAGACGTGACTTCGAAACTCACTCGACGCGATAAAATCCATTTCTCGCACGTTACTAAACAGAAAATGGTAGTCTATTAAACGTCAGGTGTAATACAGAAGTGATAAATGCAACTGCTTAGCATGATGGCGTTTACGTTGGACGTAAAACATTTGTCGCTTATTA
The DNA here is from genome assembly GCA_963556455.1 of Epiblema foenella. Lineage (NCBI taxonomy): Eukaryota > Metazoa > Arthropoda > Insecta > Lepidoptera > Tortricidae > Epiblema > Epiblema foenella. The sequence continues at coordinate 18,413,961 of OY747102.1, forward strand.
TATATATAGTTTTACTACCAAGTAAGTGTACGAGCGACGAATTCTTTAAAGTGAAAGGCCAGATGATTGTTTTTAAAGGACCTGCTGTACCAAAGTACTATTAATTAATTATGTGCTCTAATATGTAAAGAATTGTTAAGTAATCGATCGAAGTTGTTTTTTTAGTGTGACAACAACACCAACAGCTATTGATATGACAAATTGAGAAAACAGTTCTCTGAGACCGGCGCATGTGGCAATCTATGTAATTAATTTTTAATCACAGGTTTAAGTCTTACCACTCGCGTGAGATATTTTCATTCAGATTTAATGGAGCAGAGAATAACTTGATGTGGCGCTTGAGATCAAAGAAACGATCAACAGTGTATTTATGTAAACAGATTTCCATCATAATTAAATATTAACCATGATTATGAATCAATAATAATGTTGATAATCACTTGCTTAAGCATTATTTTTACTAGACTTACAAAAAAATACTAGTTAGTAAGCTTGTGTAGGAGATAAGTAAAATATTATTTGACCAGTATTAAAACGTTGACCTTCGGGATGGATATTATTATTATATCTCCCAGCACTGCCTATGCGTACACGTCACGCGGCGACAGCTAGCGATCATTTAATATGTATGTATATACACACACACAACATACTGTACCCCCACAAGTTCGAAGATAAAGGCAAACTGCAGTACAATAGAAATGAATATTTACATAGGTATTCACTAGCAAAGCTACAATGTGATCATTACTTATTAGACTTGAAGTATTACTTTTACGGGAGTCTACCGACCATTAAGTATAATGAGCAATGACATAAAATAATAAATCACCTTCATTTTTCATCAAAATAAGTGGATAGTTTTCACTTGTACAACACAGAATAATATGCAGCGTGTGGCGGTACTGCCGGCCAAGAATGAGCTGTTAGCTCCGAGATGGCCGTCGCAAAATGACGGTACAGTCGAACTCATAAAGGGCTTAACACCGTACCTTGGCACTAACGTCATGTTTAAACTATCATAATAACATTTCCTACTGGTGAAAACGACAAAGTACCAAAGTCTCCACCTACTTATGAGTTTGACTTTACAACTAGTACCGCCGATTTCGTGGTACGGCGTTAGCACGGGGGTCTGAAGTAACGGCCATCTAAAAGCGAACGGCTATTAGTGCCTCACGTTTTTATAGCTAAGATTTAAGTACTAAAACGTCAGAAAACAGAACGTATATATAATCGCACGTCTTCAATGGCACTAGCTAGTCAAATTGTAACGAAAATTCTAGAAAAGTTTCTCGGCAAAATCATCCCCCAATAGATAAGTAAATAGCAACAACCGGGAAACCTTTCTCTAGGCTTAAGTTTAACGATTCTGTAAACCAACAAATTTGCTTACCTAGTAATAGGCGGTACCGGGTTCTCGCGGCTGGTCACCTATAAGATGGACATATCTAATAAAATCCACGAAAAAATGTTCCCTAACAGAGTGTGCACGCAACGCAACAAATAGAGAGAGATGGAGAAAGCTCGCAAACACGGAAGAAGGCAAAACCCATAACCACGACCACTCTGACAAGCGTGCACGACTCAGAAGAATAATGATAGGGTTACCCTTCCTGTAGTAAATGTAAGCTTATCGAAAGTGGTAGCCATAAGTCTTAATAGAATTAAGCTCCAAACCCTAACGATGTAAGATTTTTGTTTAGGGTTCATTCATTGAGTTATAGTTATGGTGACCTTATCAACAACACAACCTGACCAACAACATCATTCTGATGCCATGCAAATATCGCACAGGAATACTGTGCACCAAATAACGACAATGTGCAATGGTGCATGAGAGAAAGGCAGTTTTTCTGCACTCGCCGCAACCTGTCAGCCGAACAAGTTGCTTTATCACAGACCCGTTGGAACGCAACCACGCAATTACCTCGACGATGACTACTAATTATTGGCGTCACATAAATCATCTTGATATATTGTTCTTATGTTGCCACAATAGTCTTGTATAATCCCGGCGTGTTATGCTTTTAATGAGTTTTCTTATAAAATCTAAAAAAGGACCTAAATTGACTGTGCAGACCTATTTATCCTTTACTGCACAGATACAATAAAAGTACAATTGACGGAGTTAAAGGCTTAAGGCATTCTCTATAAGTCAACCATTGGGCCAAACAGGAACTAGTGGTGGTGAAATATAGCATTCGTCCCTCTAATACGTACGTACCTCTACGTCTGAAAGAAGTCGCCTGCACGTCAGTTTTAAAACTATATTGATTAATATTAAAAGCCATAATTGCTTACAATATTAATGCTTTTAACTTTGACGTACTACGCTATCATCTATTTATACTGATATTTGATACTAACCAAATATACCTATTTATCATAACCAGAAATCAAAATTACTTTCAAAATAAGAAATTTATTATGAGAGTTGGTTGTTGAAGATAATAAATATAAACAATGCTTAAAACTAACACAATAGGTACTACATTTCTATTACACTTCAATTAGGTACAAAACGATTTACTCAAAAAATTGGCAGGTACCTTAACTGAAAAGTTGAGGTAAGTAATTTCACAGAGTTGTTTGAGGTAGGATATAATTCAGACGTTCTAAGGTTTTCGTCCAGTTTTTATCTGAGGTTTTCTAGAAGGGAGCAAAAGCATATGCAAATCGAAGAATGACATATGATGGAAGCTATAATACTCGGGATTCCGGTAATAAGCGCACTTACCGGCTAGGGGTCCAATTACCTGCAAAAGTTTACATTTACAATGAATAATAAGTAATGGACAAATACCTAATATAAAACATACGTCGAGACGTCCCCGTGGGCTCAGTTGCATAGCAAACAATACACAGACAAATAGTTGGGAATTTTTTTCTATGAACACATCGAAAGGACCTTATGAGGCCTAATTTTGGTTGCTGTAAGTATATGACTTGCGACTTACTTACCTACTTAACCTAAACTAAACCATTATGAAACACTATTTACTACAGAAAATATAGCAATTTTTACAAAATACATTTTTTGATCTACTTGTTCTCACACAATACTAAGTATAGATAGATTATACCAAACGACAAAACTTAAGGGTCTCCACTAGCTTTCATCGAGTTTTGAGTTGATATAGCTTTGTCAAAACTATAGATATATTTATGACACAAACGGTAATCTGTTCTTCAATCCTTAATCTACATTTGTAATCTCCAAATTTTGGAGAAAAATGACTACTGTTTTTTTATGATTTATTCAAATATGGTCCAAAAAAGCTCTATTTTCGATCTAATTATGTTGTTCATGCAATGTATGTATATGTAATGTACGTTAACTGCTCCTTATTGACGTCTCTAACAATGCAAGAGATTTTTATTTTTAACTCATATTCACAAAATTACGTCCAAAAAACTGGTTTTTTAGCCTAAAATTGCCGAAGTTTGATGCCATATATCTCGAAGACAGCGAGTTTTTAAGTAAATATAATATACTATTTCGGTAAAACTCGTTGTTCTTAATACGATAAGCCATAACAAACAGCTAGGAGCCCCTTAAGGTAATTTGAGCATGTTTACCTCGCCATGAGTGCATCGAAAAATGCCAGTCGGCATACTAGGAAGTGGCTCAAATGGAGGATTCACGGTGTTTTCGGGTAGAGGATGACTGAATTTCCTCGCCTGTAACAAATGATGGTGTGAATGACCCGTTGTTTAAATTTGGAGGAATAAAAAAACAAGTTTGTCGAAAAATCGACCGATATTTTGCGGGTGTGATCCAATTATAAACTTTTCGGTAGTTCATTCGCCCGTCAGGCCACGTATTATGCTCGTAGTTATCACGTGATAAAACTGATAAACGACAAGATAAAGCATCCGTCACTCTCTATCAAGTCATAACAGAAAGCGATAGATAGTCCTCATCGGCGTACTACTAGCGTGCCATTGGATCACCCCTTTACCTATGCATTGGATACTTACGTCGTACAATGATGTTACGGATTGACTCTCATCCGAACTACTGCCACTGCCATCACTACATTCGTTGTTATAATGGCGCTTGAAACGAAAGAACCGATTTTTGACACACGAACATGTTTTGATGGCAGTTGTACACATTTTTATAGGCAATGTATATAGAATCTCATTATTTGTGTATTATTACTATAATTTATATTTTTTGGTCTTTCTTAAATTTTACATAACAAAACGTTGTGTCAGCTTGACATCTAATTATGACAATCATATGTAAAAAAGTGTTTTGAAAAAGGTTTGTTTCTGAAATTGTCTAAAGCCAGGTTCACATTTAAGTAATTGTTTAAGATTTGAGTTAGTGTTAATATTACTTAAGTTATTTAATTGTTATTACCGCTTGTAAATCAATAAATAATAGTAATCTAAGGCCAGTAGACATAAATATTTTTGGGCCATAGTTATGGCATTAAATTCGGCTATATTTTAATTAATTAAGATAAGGTAATTTATTCCATAACAATTTTACAATCATGTCGGAAATTTGGTATTTATATAATTAACAACATTCAATGTCACAATTTTAAACTTAACTAAGATAAAACTAAAAAATAAAAGTGAAAAAGGGAAATAATAAAATGTCGTTCAGCTAAGCCTAAAATAAGAATTTTATTGTGAAGTCTCTAGAAGAATATTTCCTATTTTTTTTGCTTTAATTTTAAATTCTATGTCCCTTTGATTTACACTAAATAATTTATTGATTGTTAACAAAATCATTTACTTGGTAATAACATTTTTCGTTTAGGAAGTCCCTTAGTTGACGCTTAAAAATGTTAACATTATCTATACACTTCATTTCTTTAGGCAGACAGTTATACAATTTAACAGCTTGTCTCCGCACGCAACGTTGAGCAATCTTAAGTTTAGGCGCAATCGAATTTTCTAAGTCCTGCCTCCGGGTTTCAAGTCTAACAACCCTTTCTTCTTTGGTCTCGTATCTTTCAGGGTGCTTGACAACGCTCGTGAGTAGAACCAGTATGTAAAGACACGGAACCGTTAGAATGTTTAACTTGATAAAATGTTCTCTACATGACTGCCATTGCGGGATACGGACCGTGCACAGTTTATCCTCAAATCTTATAAAGAGTCGGTAACGCGCACGTGACTCTGTAGGCTACGGTGGCCGCTTAGGCGGTGTATTAAAAAAAAACGGACCATGGTCCTGATGGCACGCTTTTGTGCGATGAAAGCTTTCTTGATATTGTATTCATAGCTTTGATCCCAAAACTTGATACTATATCGCAAACGAGATTCTACTAGTGCATAATAAACAGAATTCTGTTGTGACACGAAAAATTGTCATACAATTTATACGGGTAACTATTTAAAATAACATTATTTAGAGCATATTGTACTTCGCTGTACACCTGCAGCCTGTGGACTAAGTACACGCAGCGAGCCATGAACTCGATGCGTGTACAGTACAACAACGCCTTCAGGGTGCTGTTGCGGCTGCCGCGACGCTGCAGCGCGTCCGGCATGTTCGCGGACGCGCACGACGTGGACGGTTTCCACGCGACGCTGCGCAAGCGCTGCGCCGCGACGCTGCGCAGGGTGCGCGCCAGCCGCCACGGCCTCCTGAGCGTTGTGGCGGATAGGTGGGACAGTGGCCTACTGAGGCACTGGTCCTCCCTACATTTAAGCTTAAGAACTAACATAATTATTTAAGTCTTTCTACTTACAATTATATGGATCATTTACCATGTTGTCCGAAATAAATGCATTTTATTTTTATTTTTATTTTATTATTTATTTTATTTATTGTCTGTTTTTATTCTGGTTAGTGTCATGGTTTTATGTCACAGTCGAATATCGAAGTCGCCTTAATGCTATATTTGCCATCAAATGTATTGGAGACAATAACGTGATCACAATTATCAAGACACGCCTCTATTGTTAAAGCGTTAGAGTGCAAATTCGTATATTTTGGAACACACTGGAGAACACAGCTAAATTTTGATGACGACTGTACTAATCGACGAAACTACTAACCCAAAAACGTACAATTACTCATTATAATGTTTGAAACTTACGTCATAAAAAGGAAATCTACAAGTTTCCTTATCACGTCTTTTAGATCCTTTATTGTCATCTCCTGTATTTGATCCTGTTCCAGTTGTAGCATAGTAACGCCTGACATAACACTGTAAATTTCTGTGGGGACGTGGGAGTTTGCGGATAGCATTCATTGCCATTATTTTTTTGAAGGCGTTACATGCTGTTTTATGCAATAGATTTAAATTATGAAAACATTATTTTCTTACTTGTTTTAAATTTATTGAAATAAAAGTAAAGGGGACCAAGTCGTTTAATATAGATCTGTCAGTTGGCTTGACACAAGTTTGACATTTCCATCACATTTTTTTTAAAGCCGGCTATTCATGTTTGACATTAGGCCCGCCATAGATGGAACTGTCATCATTCTTATCATCCTCCTTGCGTTTTTTCTATTGTATAAATATTGTATATTGGATAAATCGTGAACCTTATTACAACGAGATAAGGTGTACCAACGGTCAGTTAATTGTGATGCTGATATAGTATGTACCCTAAGGGCGGCCGTTTCGGAATTTCGATTAGAAATATCTATTCAAGATTTCAAACGCAGTAAATCCATACAAATCTATGAACCTCTATCACATACATACAGTAGTTTTCACCTCGCTAGCTGGTAAAGCCTTTTTTTTATTTAAATACATATAGCAAAACTGTACACTACTACAAGAGTCCAAGAATATTTGAAATCCGACCTTGTTACTAGTTACTTTTTTAAACATGTAAAAGCCAGCCCAGACAGGAAAATTTTCGCACATCTAATCATCAAGGAATAGTTTTGCGAATAACACAAATTATTGACAGGAAATCTTATGTAGAGCGTCATATAATATTTCCTGCCAATTTGTGTTATTTTAGTTTAAGAGCCGACGACACTGAACCTAGTTCGATAAGACTCCCAGATGAGATATATATTATAAGATGCGTCATTCCTGGGGGAACACGAAACGGCTATGCTGCCATGCAAAAAACCTGGTGGCCATAGTAAAAAAAATTTTTCAAAAAAAATAAAATTTTCGGTTTCTAGTACGATAAGTCTCCCAGGTTTCGTTTGTTCCTCGATACAGGGGAGGGGTAGGACTATACGATAATGCAGTGCTGCAAGCCCCCCTGACTGGCCTTGTCAGTGGCAGCAGCATGATAAGTGACGCCAATATTGAGGTATCTAGTATGATCGGTCTCCTAAAAAAAACAAGCCTCATCTGAAAGATCATCAATTTCTGTGTAAGAAAAACCACTGCTGCCTTTTCCTAATAGTGGAGAAGGTGGTGCTGCAGCGATTGAAGGAGCTCAGTACACTGAACCTAATTCGACAAGACTCCCAGGTGATATGTATATTATAAGATGCGTCATTCCTGGGGGAACACAAAACGGCTATGCTGCCATGCAAAAAACCTGGTGGCCATAGTAAAAAAAATTTTCAAAAAAAATAAAATTCCTGTTTTCTAGTACGATAAGTCTCCCAGGTTTCGTTTGTTCCTCGATACAGGGGAGGGGTAGGACTATACGATAATGCAGTGCTGCAAGCCCCCCTGACTGGCCTTGTCAGTGGCAGCAGCATGATAAGTGACGCCAATATTGAGGTATCTAGTATGATCGGTCTCCTAAAAAAAACAAGCCTCATCTGAAAGATCATCAATTTCTGTGTAAGAAAAACTACTGCTGCCTTTTCCTAATAGTGGAGAAGGTGGTTGCTGCTGTGATTGAAGATCGCCTTCAGCGCAGCTGGATTCAGTTTTTCAATTCAGTTTTGTCAGCAATCACCCGGTTCCTTTCGATTTGTACTGATTTAATACGCGTGCCACGTACACTTAAGAATAATTTTGCTTGTCGTTGATTGCATAAACAAATGACTTTGAAAAGTTATTCTCCATTATACCGAAATAAGAGCTCCATAGAGAATCCACAAAACACTTTTTATACACTAGCTGAATAATTGATAAAATGTACATCAACCTTGTGTGATTTGAAGACGAGATAAAAGCGGTAACTCAAAATAAAGCTTTTTAAATAAAAATCAAGTACACCTATTCAGTTTCCATCTGTGTTAGTTAGCTGTAAAATATAACTATTTCCATTATATCGAAATAAGCTCTATAAAGAACCCAGGAAAAACTTTTATACAGTAGCTGAATAACTGATTCATTTTGATTAACCGCTTTTATCTCGTCTTCAAATCACATAAGGTTGTACATTTTATCAATTACTCAGCTAGTGTATAAAAAGTGTTTTGTGGATTCTCTATGGAGCTCTTATTTCGGTATAATGGAGAATAACTTTTCAAAGTCATTTGTTTATGCAATCAACGACAAGCAAAATTATTCTTAAGTGTACGTGGCACGCGTATTAAATCAGTACAAATCGAAAGGAACCGGGTGATTGCTGACAAAACTGAATTGAAAAACCGAATCCAGCTGCGCTGAAGGCGATCTTCAATCACAGCAGCAACCACCTTCTCCACTATTGGGCAAAGGCAGCAGTGGTTTTTCTTATACAGAAATTGATGATCTTTCAGATGAGGCTTGTTTTTTTTAGGAGACCGATCATACTAGATACCTCAATATTGGCGTCACTTATCATGCTGCTGTCACTGACAAGGCCAGTCAGGGGGGCTTGCAGCACTGCATTATCGTATAGTCCTACCCCTCCCCTGTATCGAGGAACAAACGAAACCTGGGAGACTTATCGTACTAGAAACCGGAAATTTGATTATTTTTGAAAATTTTTTTTTACTATGGCCACCAGGTTTTTTGCATGGCAGCATAGCCGTTTCGTGTTCCCCCAGGAATGACACATCTTATAATATATATCTCATCTGGGAGTCTTATCGAACTAGGTTCAGTGTACTGAGCTCCTTCAATCGCTGCAGCACCACCTTCTCCACTATTAGGAAAAGGCAGCAGTGGTTTTTCTTACACAGAAATTGATGATCTTTCAGATGAGGCTTGTTTTTTTTAGGAGACCGATCATACTAGATACCTCAATATTGGCGTCACTTATCATGCTGCTGCCACTGACAAGGCCAGTCAGGGGGGCTTGCAGCACTGCATTATCGTATAGTCCTACCCCTCCCCTGTATCGAGGAACAAACGAAACCTGGGAGACTTATCGTACTAGAAACCGGAAATTTTATTTTTTTTGAAAATTTTTTTTTACTATGGCCAGCAGGTTTTTTGCATGGCAGCATAGCCGTTTCGTGTTCCCCCAGGAATGACGCATCTTATAATATATATCTCATCTGGGAGTCTTATCGAACTAGGTTCAGTGTCGTCGGCTCTTCTACTATTATATTATATTCTATTTGTGTACTAGTTAAAATGAAGGCTGATTTTACATATTTTAGTTGTTTGTCTTATGCAGTATTTTCCTCGCTCTAGTGAGGTGAAAAAATTTGTGTTACACACGGCTGCAAAGTTATATCACGTTTCGTGTGTTGCAACACTCGCTACGCTCAGAATCCTGATTGTTGAACCAGTCACTTCACTCAGGATTCTATTTTCAACCATAGAGTCCGTTACTTAAGCTCATGTTTCAATTCCACACTCGCGTTTAAATACGACTTTGAACCCGTGTATAACAAATAGCTATGTTCGTTTCAAGTTTTCTCCGATTCGTAATTCCGCATGGTAACCTGCGTTCGGAATAACGTACAGAAAAAAATAAGGCTAGAAGAGACACAATATTTATTATACCAGCGCTTTTGCTCCTTAGATGAATCTTCAGTGGGAACCTACTTGAGACAAGATAACTGATACTAGAAAAATATTTCCTTTAGTCAAACTTTGGCTCGATTTGTATACGTACAGATCTTAAGAACAACAGGGTTTTCATGCGATGAATGAATAATGAATCACAAGCCGCATTGCCGTCCCCTTATTGACTTTAGGATTCAGTGTATTAACGGCTAGAGACATGCGACCATACCACTCTGGCTCTGGCGACCATACCACAGTACTCACCCAAGGAGCATGTATGGCTGCGCTGTTCTGTAAGGTGAAGGTTCCCTGGTTGGGATCTCCAAATATGAGCGACATGTACTCGTGGCCTAGTAGCGCCCGCGTACCGCGTGCAGTATGCGAGGTTAAGCAACGTCGGCCTAGGTCGGTAATTTATTGGATGGGTGACCGCTTTGAGTGGTTATTAACTGAGCGCTCCGCACGTTAAGCCGTCGGTCCCGGCTGCTGTCTATGATAGCAGTCGTTAAGCCAAATTAGAGGCCTTCGGGCGGATTGAGAACTTCTAACTGTCAAGTTGCCCACTCACTTGACAAGCCCTATTCATATAAGGTCTGGTTTTTCCTCGGATTGGAAGGTCAGATGGCAGTCGCTTCCGTAAAAACTAGTGCCTACGTCAAATCTTGGGATTTAGGTAGCGGATCCCGGGCATCCTTCAGGATGCAACTGTACCGGGATAACGCTAGGATGATGACGACGATGATGGTATTCAAGAATACCTATCTTCGCATGCACTCTAGCGCCTTGACAATTGAGTCATGTTCAGTTCAGATACTTGTGAACACATTGTTCGCTTCGATTTTACGTGATGGCGACTGCACACAAGGTTGTTACGAACATGTTCTAAGAATATCATGTCTTACTGTTATGATGTTCTGTATTAAAGATCATGTTTTGCTCATATGGTGTTTTGCTGGTATGGTGCTTTTCAAATATCATGTTTTGCGATTGTCGGGTTTTGGGAATATCATATTTTACTAATATAACGTTTGACGAATATGTTGTTTTGCGAATATCATGATTTGCAAATACCATGTTTGACGAATTTGATGTTATGCGAATATCATGTTTTGAGAATATCATGATTTGCGAATATGATATTCGGCGACGAAACTTTATAAAGCGCTGGACTAGTACCGGAATAAGTGTTTTATGTGTGAGTGATAATTTATGTCCAAGTATATACATATATCATACATAATCTACTGGGTACTGGTGATGTGTGTCCGAAGGGTTAAAATCAAAGAATAGTTTAATGTGTACGGTACCTAGATAACTAGATATCTTAACCCTCACGTGACATCTCAAAATATCCACTAACTTAACCCTTTGAACGCCTTCTGTTAGTCAGCCATGTGTCGTCAAAAACACGCCTCTTTTTTTGCGGAGAATCGAAGATAACCTTATTTGGCGCTGTAACAACTTTAGGTGTCGTTGGCGCTCAAAAGGACAATACCCGCTTGTATTACCCTAAACCCTCACGTTGTAGAAGAGTCACAATTACACTATTATACCCCATATAGGTAACTAATACGCTGTGAATAATCACCTTTGGAATAACCAGTTCTCGTATAAAAGTGGCCGTCCTAGGCCCGGCCACTTCTATATAAGCCGCTGAATCGCCAAAAAACCTGTAGTGGATTTATCTAAGTCGCTGCCAGGCCACGCCCCCTAGCCTAGGAACAAAATTGTATGAATGTGAACGCATATGCGGTGCTGGCGAGTGAATCCCTTGACGAAATTCAATGACAATTGATATTGAATGAATATAAATACTAGGTATTTAATAAAATAATAATATATATATAAAAATAAAATCAAATTACACCAAAAACATTTATTTTTAAATGACTTCAATCATTTTGCACTTTTTCTTAATTACTGATTATAAATAGCGTCAGCACAGCTTCATGACCATGACCGGGAGCGATGCCGGCATCCCGCCCGCGGGCCCCGACGCGCCGCCGCCTCCCCCGGAACAACCTGTGCAACATTCAGGCGTCAGCAATTTCATTTGACCATGATGCCCACCATGGTGACCACCATGATGGCCCCCAGAACCATGACCCTCTGACGACCCTCCTTGCATAGAAATCCAACCACCCCCACCACTTTTCAGCTTATTACGGCCGGGCTGAATTCCCGCAGGCGTCTCAAAGCAGTCTGCTTTACAAGGCAAATCCCAAACGCAAGGCGGCGGCGGCTGCCAGTGAACACAGCCTGGTCTCGTGCAAGGCTCTTTAACTATGGGCGGCTTAGGTTTACGGACGCGCCCTCCGGGCCCGACTACAGGTTTGTCACTCTGTTCTGCTAACTCTTTGCCTTCAAAACGTTTAACGATCAAGTCCAAAGTTTTTTCGTCAAACACAAAAGCTGGAAAATGCCCGCCTGAATGAGATTCTGAACTTGTTGCCGGTTTACAAGGGCACCGTGTATTTGAAGTGCTGGCAGGAGCCTTGTTAGAGACGGGAACATTAGCTAAAAAACAAGCTCCACTGGCAGAGTTGCCTTGTTTACTAGGTTCTTGAGATATGGGGCATGGACACTTACAGCATTTTCCACCTTTGCTGCCGCCGGCGTCCGGGAGTACTCCTTTTAGTTCGCAAACTATGAATCGCTTGCCACTGGTTCCATGGGAGCCGCCGGCCACGGGTCCCGCCGTGCCGCCTCCGCGGGCGGCCGCGTAGTGCGCCGCCAGCGGCGCGGGGTCTGCCAGCCCGCGAGCGCGAGCTAGCTGACTAGGAGCACAAACAGGGTCGGGCAATACTAAACAAGCAGGTTCGCCGCCGCATCCTGTGCGGCGACAGTCATGCTGCAGTCCATTGCGTTTTATGCAATGGCAACTGTAATACATAATTCCTCCACGCAGTTCGCGGCTCTTCGTTCTTTTAAGCTGATTTTCTTTTTCGTCCTTTTTTTGTGCGCCGCCTTCCTCCGCACGTGAGGCATGGCCCTCGTGGGATTTCCCTGCCTGAGGACAATAACGTTATTGTTATTATTGGATACAAATATTGGCCACCAATGTCCGCCGTGTGTGATTGCATAATATTACCGAGTACTAGGAAGGAACGGCGTCCATCTTGCTACCACTGGGAAATCAGATCGAAATCACTGAAGCGGGTCACGTATGTCTTCCCAGGAGGTGGTCTGCGCACGCACGGCGGACAGCTCGGCGGGCAGGGCCTACTGCAACAGGGACCGTCTCGGCACAAGTACCGGATGGATCCCTGTTGGAAGAACTGGCAATCTTGCAGGCCATTCCGCTTGAACGCGGATCTCGGGAGACATTGCAACTGTACAAAAACCACACAATCAAATATGGCAATTGAAAGAGCGCATCCAAACAAAAAATATCGTATTTTTAAGACATACCGCAGGACCGCAATCTTCGTATTTGTAGCATACCATGGGACCACAAGGAGAACACCTGAAAGCAAATTGACTTCGGTAAGCTACAATTTTCTTTCTTTTCTTCTCTAGAAAAGGACTGGAGTTAGACTTACATTTCGAAATTTTATATGATCCGTTGAATATGTAAAACGTGCGGAGGAAGCGCTTTTAAATAACAGTTTATACAAAATTACAAATTAAGTTTAAAAATCAAGAAACTGCACTTTTTCACAAAAAATTTAGAATTTAGATATTTTTTACAATTTTTTTACAAATACATCCGACTTGATCGAAGCAATTTAATCTTCTGTCAGAAAATGTATTTTTTGATTGGCATATGTTTTTTAGAATTCTGGATTTGAAGTATTGATGCCAGTATTTCCGAAAGGAGCTATTCATTATCATTCGGTGATCTGTTAAACGACTGGATCCATTTTCTGTACATTTTTTTACCCGACTGCTGTGGACTGGATAATGTTTTTTTCGTAGTTTAACACATATTCTTGTTGTCAAGATCTACGCATTTTGCAGATGGCTGTCAAGGGTTCTGCGTGAGGATTCTTGCTATGCTTGATGCAGGCTACGTGGGCAGGCACACACAGCGGAGCCGGCAGCACCTCGCAGCACCTTGAATTCTGGCAGCAGGTTCGTCGGCAATCGTACTGCAAACCATTCCGTCGAAGACAGTGGCAGTCTGTATACAATATGCTTCCTCTGAGCTCACGACTTTTAACGATGTATACGCCTGGTTTAGGCTTTGATTTACATGACTCAATTTTACATGGATTTGCTGATTTGCAAGACATTGCGAATTTGGAAATTAAAAGATAATCAAACAAAATATGAAAAACTGTGACTCAGAATTTAATTTGGCCAAATAAATTTTAATAATGCCACTTGGGTCAATTTTGTTTTAGAATACGAGTATTCTAGTGGGCCATGAATGGCTTGTTTTAGATGGTCATGACGACGTTTCAGATAATTATTATCGTTATTAGATTAGCCTTTATTGCCTCCTCTCAGATGAGAGGAAATGGGCATTAGTCCCCATGCTGGCCCAATGCGAGTTGAGAACATTACAACCACCTTTGATTTTTTTACTGAGATACCATCGCTTCATTAACCCTTCAATCATGAAGATTTTATGAATTTAGTGTACCACGATGTAACCAAGTGAGAGCAACTTTTTTCTAAGATATAAATTTACATGAGCTCGGAGCGTTCGTGGCCAGCCGCGCCTGCGTACCGCGTGCAGTATGCGTGGTTAAGCAATGTCGTAACGTCGTCGTAAAAACTAGTGTCTAAGACAACTCTGGGATTAGGTAGCGGACCCCGACGGACATCCTTCAGGAGACAACTGTACATGAATAACGCTAGGAGAACGATGATGATAAATTGACACGAGCTGCGAATTTTTGTGATGTGGCTCTTGCGAAGGCTGTTAAAGTTGGCAAAAAGACAACTGGAAATGTTTGGAACATCAAAGGCATTTATGATTTTCATTGAATTAATAGATACTAACATTCTAATTCTGAATTCAGCAAAGCAAGTCGAATTAATTTAATTTTTGTCGTAACTGGCCATAAAATAGCAATAACAGCCTTCGCGTGCGGAAAATCCCACATCCTGGCCTCGTAAAATTTTGTACCCACCACGGGCGGTAATAAAGAAAGCCTCAGATTGATACTACACCGCAGATCAAAACAGTCTACCTCTCGCCACAGCAGTTACGGGGCGTCAGCGCATTATGAGCTGCAGTTTGATTGAACCTTTAATTCGACATACGCGATAATCACCTTTCTCCTTGGACTTCTGCATAGGATAGATAATGCATAGGTTCCTTTATTTTTACAATCAAATGCTGGTAGTATACTTTCACTATTAAAAACAAATAAGCTTTTGACTTTCTACGTTTGAATATAATCCAATCGTATATAAAGAAGATTTTTTTGGTTGAACGTTCAGTACACTCAAATCGCTCGTCCGTAATAAGTCAAAAAGCATAAAAAAAATTCAACACTCCGAGCCTTTTTCATATATCTGCTATTTAATTTAATCGCCTGTTTGTCATATACCTAGTGTATTTCGCTCTATTGTAGTACTTCACTCTTCAAAACAATAAACATGTAAGTACTATCTCCGCCCACATATTCTCAATGCTGCAAGTTCGATCATGGTGTGACAACTCAATTGCTAAAGCCCTGGTTTTTGATGTCAGCCGACAACTTCCGGGTTTTCTTCGTGCATGTTCGGCTGTTTGCTTGGAAACGTCGGCTCTACCAGCGCTCAACGCTTCCATCGTGAACTGTGCATGACTTTGACTTAGCTCTTTGTTGTTTTTCCAGGTGCTGCGGAGGTTGCTGCGGAGGCTGCTGTGGTTGCGGCTGCCCTTGCATCACGATCTACACATGCTGCACCAAGATTTGCTGAGCAGGCCTTGGCTGCTGCTGCTTGGTTGCAAGTGTTGGCAGGCATGGCTTCGCCCGCGTTTTTGACAATTGAACCAGTGTCGTGTGGTAGTCACATTCTTACAAGTGCCGTTACGTGAAATAAATTATGTATTAAGCGTAATCAGTCGTTTATTATTTTTTTTACTACGCCGTTTATGAACAGATTTAGAGGGAAGCATATGCTTTCAAACAAAGAAACAAAGAGGGTTGTTTCTTTGTTTGAAAGCATATGCTTCCATCTAATGATGGGAACCATGAGGAATTGACGTTCTTAAATTGTGTCTCAAAGCAAAAAAAAATGCAGAATGATATATTTACGGCGAGGGCGGTATATTGAATTCAGAGTGGAGCGAAGTAAAATCTTGAGCGTAGCGAGGGATTCAAGTATTTACGCCCAAGACGGAAATAATTTTGCTACCGTGCGACACATACCGCTTTTCATACCTTCTATGAGGGTCATTGTTGCCCTCGACTGAGGGAAGAAAAGTACATCTTCGATCCCTCATTCGAAGGCAACAATAACTTTTCTGAACAGCAGGTGTGAAAACAAATGTACCTGAACGGTTTCGTGGGTACACAAGTCAATTTGGCCTTCCAGGCGAACATCCTAATTTAAACATTTTTACGTAGATACTTACGTTGTCAGCAATATACTTAGGTTTTCTCATCGCATTTAGTGACATTTTCCACCATAAATTTTCCTCGCTGTATTTAATCAAGGATGATTCATAGTATAGGTACAGTCGCCACCAGGTATGTCGTACGGATGAGATGCTTGGTACATATTAATTTGTGTGATGCTATACAGCACGTCCACGGAGAATTTCCCCTCCTTGCCCGTGGTCCACCTAATCTGTTCACCTGGGTGGACCACGGGAAGTTTTTTCTACCCGTGGTCCACCCAGGTGAACAGATTAGGTGGATCACGGGCAAGGAGGGAGAATTTCGTTATTTCTTTTACGGTACATATTCACGAAAAAATGTACTTTTTTGTACTCATAATTTAAAAAAATGCACGCATGGGGTTTCGGCATTGCGACATAGAGCTAAAGGTCGTGCTAGGTAGCATCTACCTGGCACGACCACATAATTTTGTTATTTCTTTTGCTGTGCGTATTCGCGAAAAAATGTACTTTTATGTACCTTTATTGAAATCCATGTACTCGTACGGTAGTCCATAATATACTCTTTATTTTGCTATTATTTTTGATCAGGCGCTAAGAAATCTAAAATAAGTATTAATTACCTAGAGACAGCTAACTCATTCACCGCTAAAATCCCTATTAGATTTTTCAGTCTCCTTTTTGCGAGTGGCGGTCATATGTTGCGTACTGTTTTTCTTGGTTAGGCCAGCTAACAGGCGAATTACAACACTCTCCGGCCCGGCCAACCATAATGAACTACTTATTCGGCGGGATAGGCTTATTTTTAAAGAAAAAACAGACCGCACGGACTCCTAAATACCTACTCATATGTACCGATTACTTATAGTTTTATTAGTTCTTTTATAATTCTTTGCGCCTGATCGAAAATAATAGCAAAATATGGAGGTAAGTGTTTTTCGCGCTCATGTCAGGCGCTGGCGTCCAGGCGACAATTTAGTAATTTAACGAGCCATAGCGAACACATTCAGCGGTAAATACGGCAGTACAATTATTTTTTGGGTCTTCTTATTGCTGAAAACGTAAGTATCTACGTAATAATTCTTAAATTAGGATGCTCGCCTGGAAAGCCAAATTGATTTAATTGTACACTACTAAACTGTTCAGGTACATTTGTTTTTAAGTAAGTACTAATTCAGTACATTTTCTACATATTCGTAAATATCAAAACAGACGGCGCCGTTGCGTGACATTCTGGCACGACCTGAACGCCAGCGCCTGATATGAGCGCGAAAAACACTTACCTCCATATTTTGCTACTATTTTCGATCGGGCGCAAAGAATTATAAAAGAAGTAATAAAACTATAAGTAATAGGTACATACGAGTAGGTATTTCGGAATCCGTGCGGTCTGTTTTTTCTTTAAAAATAAGACTATCCCGCTAAATAAGTAGTACATTGTGGTTGGCCAGGCCGGAGTGTTCACAGAGTACTTTTCTATATATATGTAATAGAGACCTATCTCGGCTGCCAAAATGGGTTCTTGCCCACGAAGTGGCGCCTCTTGCGAGTCGTTTTGTAACTATTACGCTGTATACATATTTCTGAATATCAGTGCTTCGCATTCAGCTGGCACAATTGGGCCGAAATATTTGCAGACCATGCTGCATGCAGAACTATAATACATTTTTCACTTCTCATGCTCGAAAAGTGTGTCATATTAGACTTGCCAAGCGGGGCTAAAGTAGTACATTTAACCCCTAGGGAAAATATGAATACATATTTATGATTTACAAAATATTTGAATTTGACCAATCAAAATACTTCACCTATTAAATCCACCAATCACAGAACACTAATTTAACTCTTAAAAAAATATTTGGTATTGGGTATTAACCAACCAGAATACAGCTTTACTAAAATCGACCAATCAGGAAACATAATTAATTTTTCTACAGAGTCTAAAGATTAAGTTTGTAGTAGTCCCTATTACACAATAATTAAAAAAGTGGTTAAATCGTTCGAGCAACACTTTGAAGCGCTCAATGGATGGTCAGTTAGCTTTTTTCTGCGAACCGCAGTGTCTATGTTTTGTGTGTCAAAGGAGTATAGAAAAAAAATCATGCTGCAAAAGTATATATCTTCGCCGTGGAATTTATTGTTAATTTTGGGTGGGTTAACCTTTGTTTATTTATTTTCTCGCAATCGAAGTGAAAAGTAGAGTGTATAACTCTGGTCTAAAAGCTATATTACCACGAGATAGTTATTTTCCCGAACGAAGTGAGGTGAGTTTTAGACCCTTGTCATACAATCTACTATTATTATAGTTCTGTGTGCAGCAAAGTTTGCAAATATTTCGGCATATTTTCCCACGTATATTATAGTGAATATTATCAGTTTCCCAAGTTCCTAACCTTTTCTGATTTGAAGAACAGATCTACGAAATAAAACTAACCTTACAGTCTTATACTATTTATTTATACTAATATACAATACAAATAGAGGTGTGGGTACATCTTGTTAAAGTAGCTAAATAAATCGTATAACGTTAACGGCTGGAATGAATGAAACGCTGGCAGCGGAGCAGAAGGCCTATGCTACCGATACATAAGTAGCATTTTGATTGTAAAACACGACTTTATAACATAAACCTTGACTTGACTAGTAGTACAAATTACTTATCGTTACAAATAGGTACCTACATTTGGATTATAGGTTCGAGGACAACGAAAAGAGACAGAAAATTAAATTATGAAAATGCAGTGTTTTAAATGGTTTTTTCACAACAACGCAATATTATCCTTTTACTGAATAACGAATTAGCGACCTACATTTATCGCATTTGTTCAAATAAATGTGTAAATCGTACTTATTTACGAGCACACATACTTCTCCTCGAAGTGTATGTGACATACACGTCGGTATTTGAATATGTGGTCATTGGTGAGGCCCAGAATACCGCCACCGACAGCATACACCCACGAATTAAAGCGTTGTTTATCTTTTGTTGGATCAGGAAAAGTGTGCAATGTCTCCTTGGATCCTGAAATAAGATTCGACGACACAGTGAGTGCTAGCTAAAACTTACAATTACAACTAATTACCATATTACAAAGCGACTTCAGACAGTTAAGCCATTGTTTCCTCAAACCCCCGAGCTCTTGCTCTTGCTCTTGCTACCGTACGTCTTCAGTAGCCATTGCCTTTAGACATATCGCACCAAACAGGTGCTAACAAATATCTGAACATGACTTTGTTGCCCAGGAGTGCATGTTCAGATATCTTTGAACACCCGTTTGTATATTAGGCTCGACTTCGAGTGCAAACATTGAATATGTAGAAGTGCCGGGACTTAGTAATTTGCAATCTAGACAAATACTGTACTAGTGTACATTGGACACCCACGCTATAAATAGTTAAATATTATAACTTACTTCTAGAAGCGTTTATGCACCCTGGAACACAGCATTTTGTGTTCGACATCTTTTATCGAGCACGATAAAACCAAAAGTTTGTACTATAGCATTATACGGCAATTCACCACTTATCCACGCTGGTAGCTAAAAATGTTCACCAAAAATGAATTCATACCCGCGGCGAAAATTTGCATTTGGCGGCAATGGCGGCATGTTTATTTTTTTTAAACTGTAAGTATTAACACAAAAAAGTTAGTGTATTGTGATAAGTCAAATTAAGAGGAAGATTTAAGTTCGTTTAGATATTCTTTCGTTTTGTTAATTATCCTTGCATATATAATAAATAAGTAAAGTATCTCCAAAAGTTTTGTAAATCATAAATATTTATTTGTATATTATATATAGGCAATGCCGGATATCAGTGTTGCTCACTTAACTATTTAAAAGTAGGCTACCAAAATGCTAAATAAGTGATATACAAATGTGTAAGGTATTTATGATGCTAATATTTATCTGATTTTAATTAATAAGCGTTAATAAAATTATTTGGATTGATTATTTACTTATAAATGACATAAAGGTTGTTAGTAATGGTAAAATAGTACTTATATCTAGCTGGTAACACGGATCACGTTTATTAGTTACTGCGCAATCTTACGTATTTTTAATAAATCACGTAGCGATTGCACAAGCTTAAAGCCAGACTAACGCCATCTCTGGTGGTGTTTTTTACATTTGAGAGTATGATACTTCCAAATTGAAACTCGCCTATTTCGATGTTACGGTTCGAAACTATGGTACTCCTTAATATCATATCATTATACCGCTTGTCGTTGCCAGTTGCAAAGTACTATGATTGTATACCCTGGGAGTGTTGTTGGCCTGTAAGTTGGCCTAACCAAGAAAAACAGTATGTACGCGGCATATGACCGCCACTTGCAAACATGATGCTGAAAAAATTTACTAAGGATTTTAGCGGTGAATGAGTTAGCTGTCTGTAGGTACAGTTTTATCCTTACTTCTGTTATAATTCTTGGAGCCTGATCAAAAATAATAGAAAAATAAAGAGTACATTATGAACTACCGTACGAGTACATTGATTTCAATAAAAATACATAAAAGTACATTAAAGTACATTTTTTCGTGAATACGCACTGCAAAAGAAATAACAAAATTATCTGTGGTCGTGCCAGGTAGCATCTACATAGCACGACCATTACGACGACGAGCTCTACCTAACTTGACTAGTATTTTTATGAACCCGGTGACCGTTCAAGAAGTAACAAGCATTATAAGAAATATGAAAAACAAAAAGAGCACTGGTTATGATCAAATTCCTATGAAGTTAATAAAATCAAGCGTGGAGTACATTGCAGAACCGTTGACTCATATTATAAACTTGACACTGGAAAGTGGGATTTTTCCTGAAAGCCTAAAAAAAGCATTAATAAAACCCTTGCATAAAAAAGGCTCCAAACAAGACATCAGCAACTACAGACCTATTGCACTGTTGCCCAATTTTTCAAAAATATTTGAAAAAGTCATTTTAATTCGATTAATGTCATTCTTTAAGAAAAATAGCATAATAAATGAAAATCAGTTAGGATTTCAAAAGGGAAAAAATACAACGTTAGCAATATTCAATTTCTTACAGCAGTTATGGGCAGATATACATAAAAAAACAGTGTCTATTGGACTTTTTATAGATCTCTCAAAGGCATTTGACTGTGTCTCTCACAAAATATTGTTAAGCCAGCTTGAACATGTGGGAATTAGGGGACCGGCATTAAAACTTATCCAGACTTACCTTACAGACAGAACTCAAGCTATAGTTTTAGATACTTATGACAAAACGACAAAAACAATTACTAGACTACAGTCAAGTTTTGAACTAAATTTGCAAGGTGTACCACAAGGCAGTGTTCTAGGACCATTATTATTTTTGATATATGTAAACAATTTCCCCTTAATAATTAATCACTCATGCGTTATGTTCGCAGATGATGCTACCGTATTTATAACTGATGACAATTTAAACTGCTCTGACATTAGTAATGAATTGTATAGTACACTTAGGAAAATTATAAGCTGGTTACTATCCGTAAACTTAAGGGTGAATCTAGATAAAACAAAAATTGTGCAATTTGTTAATTATAAACAGGTACCACAGAGTTTTAATATAATTGTTGATAACAAAACTATTGAACAAGTTCATAGTACTAACTTTTTGGGGGTTACTCTTGATAGCAACCTGAATTGGAAGTTACATATTGAGAAAATTAATAATAAAATTGCCAAAAGTTGTTATGCAATATCAATCGTAACCAATATAACATCTATAGAGGTTGCCAAACAAACATATTATGGTAATGTTTATCCTGTACTGACTTACGGTATAATATTCTGGGGTAACTCAGTCAATGCTCAGTCGACATTTATTCTTCAAAAAAAGTGTTTGCGAATTATTTTTAAGGTTAAAAACAGAGAAAGTCTAAGACCCATGTTTAAACACCATAAACTACTGACCCTGACGTGTATATTTATACAAGAAATTTGTTTATTTGTCAGAGAACGTAAAGATATATTTATTAAGAAATGTGACTCTAAGGCAAATATACGATCGCAATATAAATATGACTTATGTACAGTTCGCCCTTCTAGCCATATACTCAATAAGAGCACATACTTTACTGGGATTAAGATCTACAATAATTTACCGGAAAGTCTTAAGTCGCTTGAAGGGACACAATTTAAAAAAAAACTTAAGGGGTGGCTGCTAGACAAATGTTTTTATGACTTGAACGAATATTTTAAATGGAATGTAAAATGATTATTATTATTATTATTTCATTAATTATTATATCACTGTTTTCTTAGTTATTTCAGATTATTATCTTATTATTATTGTACGTCCGAAATGGGCAAACTGTCGATACTCATTATTTTATGACATGTTATAACAATGTACACAGTTTTGACAATAAATAATTATTCTATTCTATTCTATTCTATTCTCTATGTCGCAATGCCGAAGCCGCATGAGTACATTTATTTTAATTATAAGTACAAAATAGTAGTTTATGCAACTGATACATAATGAGAGGTCTTCTAAGGCCTAATTATGTATAGTTGCATACACTACTTTATCTACGTTTATATTATAATTCTACTTTCGTAAAAGCAAAAAACCAATAATGACAACAGTAATTCCAACCTCCGTCAACAAGATTTTTTTTAATCATGGACAAACGAATGAAGTCCCTATTCTCATGTCACTCGAGATCAAATGTCGTGCGGTTTATATTAAAAAACATACTGAATTGACGTTTTGTATCGATAACTGTTTTAATATAATAATATATGGACACTAGAATAGAGACCCACTTGAGTTTTGACAGCTGTTCCAAATTTAAACTCATAACCTTACAAAAATCTGTACTGTAATAACATTACAGTACAAATTTTACCTACTACCACAGATAAGAAAGTTCTCATAGTAAAATTGGTTGTCGTAATGCTGGTCATTTCCTACGGTTTCTGAACGCGTTTTAGAGCACTAATGATGCTTCCGGCTGATTTTACACTACACCCAAAATACTCTAGTCATTAATAGATCCTAATTTCAAAATCACCTTCTCTCAAAAACCTCTTTTTTCGAAGGACACTACTCTCGATACAACCCAAATTCAAATGGACTGCGTCCCATTACGAATGAGTCTCAAAATTCTCTATTCCCAAAATACCCTAAATTAGCTACACCTAACAGTGGCGAAATAACCTAATGTCATAATCGCTTATTCACAAAACCCTCTAGTCCCAAAATACCCTAAAATTTCATTTTCGTGAATTTATTTCAATATTTATTTCTATGAACAGGAGGTTCGCATATTAGGTTAATGAATTTCGATTCATATCTGCTATTAATAGGCACAGAACCCTTCGTTGTGCGTGGTCCGACACGCACTTGGCCGGGTTTTGATTACATGGTGCCTTGGAAGGTCTATCAGGTAGGCTAGCACAACTTGCTGCCAAGTCGTATCTCGCGCGACTCGGCGATTCCTGTCTCGCTCAAACTGTGCGGAATAGAAAGAGGAGCGTAAATTTTTCTCTACTCGCGTCGCGTCGCAGCGGCAGTTATGCTAGCCCCGCTGGTTGACAAAGACACAAACGTACACTCGAAACCGATTCCCTTTAGGTACTATGACCCTCGTACTAGTACTGATCTGGGCTCAATATGAAAAACCATATTTTTCGGCGGCTCACAAAATACTTACGTTTGTATTTCAAATATTATTTTCATAGGCTTTTACAGTTTATGAGTAAAATTCCTGTGATATACGGACAGGCAGGCAGACGGACATGGCGAAACTATAAGGGTTCCGTTTTTTTCCCATTTTGGCTACGGAACTATTAAAATCATCTCTCGTATAAAGCCGCGAACAGACTGATAGACGGACCGATAATACGGCGAAACTATAGTTTGCTTTTTGACAAAGGAACCGTAAATTTCAGGGATATAAATCTAATATGCGAACCTCCTTCTGTTCATAGAAATAAATATCGAAATAAATTCAAGAAAATGAAATTTTAGGGTATTTTGGGACTAGAGGGTTTTGTGAATAAGCGATTATGACATTAGGTTATTTCGCCACTTTTAGGCGTAGCTAATTTAGGGTATTTTGGGAATAGAGAATTTTGAGACTCATTCATAATGGGACGCAGTCCATTTGAATGTGGGTTGTATCGAGAGTAGTGTCCTTCGAAAAAAGAGGTTTTTGAGAGAAGGTGATTTTGAAATTAGGGTGTATTAATAACTAGAGTATTTTGGGTGTAGTGTAAAATCAGCCGGAAGCCTAATGATATGTGCGTAGATAAAAGTACATTTTTTTTTTCGTGAATATGTACCGCAAAATAAATAATGAAATCCTCCGTGGACGTGCTGTATAAGCATCACACGGACTGTGAACGTTAACTACCCGTTAGGGTAGTCGTCAGAAATAGTGTTTTTATAACTACCACTTCATTTATGACGACCCCGGGACCTTAGCGTTCAAGGGTTTAACCTTTTTACGACCACAGATTCCGTAAGTTGTGCCTCACACTTCAGTCTGTAGCAAGACTGAAACGAACCTTACTTGATAACACGCAGGTTGCCTTGACTTAGAGCCGATTGGCGTATATAGAAAAGTACTCTGTGATTGGCGTGTGGGGCACTAAATGTTGTGACTTCATATCAAGTCAATGGCGGCAAAAAGGTTAAGGAATAAGGTGTAGTCATATGCACCTGGACGCCAGAGCACACAATTATAAAACCACTATAATAATAATATAATCATGGTTTATTGAGAAAACGCTACAAGTCAAAAGAAACAGGACTACACAGAACTGACACAGTTTGCTTAGTATATATCTTGAGATGATGCAGCTGTATGCCTCTCATACTGGGCCGGGGTGCCCGATAGCGATCACTGCCTCGTCGAAGGCTGCAACAGGTCGCGGAGGTTGTCCTACTGCAAGTACAGCATCTGTAAGAATAATTATGGATTCATTATTACTATTATATTTTAGATTTATTATTTTACATCTATGCAATAAATGAATCTGAATATGAATCATTATTTGTCTGATAACGAATAAAAACTTATGCGGTCTAAGGCAGCCAACCAAAAATAGGTAAGGTTAGGTTAGGTTAGGTAGTACCTATACTAAATTGTATTTCTATACAAGTGTGCTTTCACACAATTTTTTTTTTTGCCCGGCCCAATAAAACGATAGAAGTGCGTGGTTGAGGGTACCCTGGGGAAAATCCAGGGGCAAACCTCCGACAACACCACGCGGGTGAATACTGGAATACTCTAAGAGTTTGCGCTCCAATGAGATTGGTTGAGTGGTTTCAACCGAATCTGAGGTGTGATTGGACTATACTACTGGGAGTTTTGTCGCTGGTTCACTAAACCTAGCCTAGCTGAGAAGAGTCCAGCAAGAAACTCAGCTAGGCCCGACCTGGGTCGGAATGATTCTACCCGGTGTGCGGCGGTACCGGGACGAATAGGGACTATATGTGTCTGTGTTGTCACGATCGCGCGGTGGACGTCCCCGTCTTGACACAGCTTACCATATGTCTGGTAGCAAAGCAAATTTGAAAAATGCATTAATACATGAATTAGTCATTCATAACGGTCCGCCCATCCAATTTTATATGCCATGATGCCTTCAAGAGCACAAAAGTTGTCAAAACAAGGTTAATCAAAAAGAGGATCTAACAAATGTTTTATTTTTTTTTGTATTCTTGGACAATCTTACACCAATCAACCTAGTCCCAAATTAAGCAAAGCTTGTACTATGGGTACTAGGCGACGATATACATACTTATATATATAAATAGATACTTAAATATTAAGACTTATACGTATGTATAACTTGGAATATTCATGATGATTCGTGGGTCTGGGGCTGCTTGCCAAACTAAACGATAATTTTAACATTAAAATATGGATGTTACAATGTAACAGCCACATTTTACTGTCGTATCGCGATTGTTCATGTTCATGTGAATATCGGCAAGTATCTTAGACCAACGACCGAACGGCGATTATATAAATAAACCCAGGGCATAGCTAGCGACAACAGTCATTGGATAAATAATCTGCCTTTAGCCGAAGCGTCAGGTGTCACTGGATATTTGCTACTTGACTGTATACTGTGACGAGAGAGCCGCCCCCACAGCACGGCTTGCATGGCCCGCAACATCCACCGCAGCACCCGCCGCAGCCGCCTCTGCAACAATCAAACCAAGCTTTACAACATTTCAACGAATAACCAAGTTCTAAGACACATTTACTTATTTATTTAAACTTTATTGCATAAAAAAAATATAAGTACAAAGGGCGGATTTAATGCCATGAGGCATTCTCTACCAGTCGACCATAGGACCAAACAAACTAGCAAATGTGGGTGCAATGAGAAAATAATTCATAAAAGTTAAATGATTCCACACACACACACACATCCATGTTTACATATAATATTATATAGGGTTATGGCGACAAATATGAAAGTTGTTTCATGAAAATTACTTTGTGCAGATAAGTACGGCAAATTTGTTATGAATCGTTTTATGACTCAACAACGTACTTTAATTATTAAAACGTTCTACTCAACCCAATCATGTATTGCGGAAACTAAGAAAATTGCGGCCGATTGCTATTATTTTCGAGAAACAGTGACATTGATTGGCCCCCAAGATCCCCTGATTTAACAGCTCCTGACTTTTTGACGTGTCTATGCTAACAGGTCAATAAACCTTCTGCAATTAAAACAAAATATCCGAGACACAGTCACTGAGATAACACAGGAAATGTGATGAAAAAGGCTATGAAAAGGGTTCACATCATGTGCCATGCTTGATAGAGGTGGACATTTGTCTGACATTATTCTCCATATTTAATTGCCGGCCCTAAATACTATATTTAACAAAAAAAACTTAATAATTTTTATATTTCATACAACAAAAATTTTCTAAAATGAATATAACTTATTTGCCCTCCTGTATATTGCTTAGCACCTAGATATGCAGAGCATCAATACTTAAAGAGCGCTTAGACTACCGTTTCTAGTGAACGTTTACTTTCTCGTGACCACCGGGTGAATAGGGTAGATTGGAATGAATAAATGTGACCGTTTTCCGTTACTTTTCCTACTTGCGTCATAGTAAAATGCGTATGAAATCGAGTTGACGGCTATGACATTTTCAAACTTATTTCGGTGCAATTAGGATTTGGGCTACCAGTCAAATGCCAACGACTTTTGAAAGTCAACTAGATGTGGACATGCTTTACTATGACACAGAAAGCGATTCAATCCTGCAAAATATTTTAAAAATCATCAACTTACCTGATATTTGACATTATGGACTGCAATTGGTTGATTATGTTCATACGGTCGCACATTTTGCCTTTTTCTGTAATGGAAATAATATATTCCAATATATGTAGGTGCTTTTAAATGTTTATAATGTTTTTATTATCAAAATTCACTCAGAAAAATTTCGACTGACTTTCCAAACTGATTGCATAATTATTTGAGTGACAGGTGAAGAATATTGTTTTTATTTTGTATCGATGTCAAATAAATTCGTAAATAGAATTGTCAGCAAAAAAAATAAGAAAAAAGGTTATTAATTAATATTAATCTCGAGTTGATACTTGTTCAATAATTCAAGCTGACAACAATTCAGCCAAACAAGTGGAAAAGTTGAGACGTCCTTTGGACGACATTCTTCACAATCATGTGAGATGATTCTTGAGAATTTTAGACATTACTTCCCCGCTTAGTGAAATGTCTTGAGATTAGGCTCCACCGCCTCCATCCTCCTACCCTATAATCTAACGCGGGATTTTTAAAATGCGGACTTTTAGTGCATATTAAATACCTATATTAAATTTGCATTTTATTTTCTTATATTATATTTATTCATAAGACGTTATTTGTTTATTAAACTATTATTAAAGAGTTTATTTGTAAGTTTAGTACCTGTACTAACTAACAACGTAATTTAAAATCATAATAAAATAATTAATAATCGATTATTTACTAAAATCGGTCTAAATTACACAGAAACCTACTTACATAAGTACGTACGTAGAAAATATCGTACAAACTGACGGAGCTTATGTTGACTGCAGACAAGAAAATTGTGAATAACCGAAAGACCGGAACCTACCTAACCACAAAATTACGTCTTTTACTAAAAAGTATATAGGTACTATATGTATAGCAAAAACAAGTTATTGGTTTTCAGTTTTCCGAGCATTTTGATTGATAATATATACAATAATGTATTTTTACTAAGGCAAAGGA
Organism: Epiblema foenella; assembly: GCA_963556455.1. NCBI lineage: Eukaryota > Metazoa > Arthropoda > Insecta > Lepidoptera > Tortricidae > Epiblema > Epiblema foenella. The sequence goes on from OY747102.1 coordinate 18,442,502, forward strand.
AATCTTACTTTAAAATCGCCAATCCACATTCCTTGTTTCATCGGCAGTATGATGGTGCACACGATGGATAGTGAGGCTGAACCTGAGACAATTAAAAAATGTTAGCAATATTTCTATGACTTTTTAGCACTTCACTAGTGCAATTAGAATTTATAAAAGTACTTAGCAGTTACGTCAATATTATTTTGGCGAGGTCTAGTAGTAGTCGTGGTCTAGTAGAGGAATCTTTTCTATTGTTGTAACTTACTACGCATGCAGAATGAACAGAGCGAATAAAATGCAGAGTCAAACAGTAAAAGTAGGTAGTTCCGCAAGCAAGGTGATCAAAATAATTTACACAAGCTATTCATGCTGCTATCATAAAGACGTGTCAGATCATTTTCACTTGTTCAAACGCCTAGCTACCTTTTTCTCATGCAGAATGCACACACGCAAGTTCAAACATGAAACTTAGTAGTTCCTGCCACTAGACCATTCCACTCCACGTCGCTGTCCTCTGTTCATTAATAGTTTCATACTTACTGGACGTTCATAATTGATAAGTTGATATCGGATGTGCTTGTCTTGGTTGTTCAAAAGCATGCCAGGCCAGGACGTGGGACGGTATTCGAAGCAGCTGTCACCCACAATCAAGGGGCGCCGGAGTGTGACGTTGTCTATACCGCATGGTAGACAGGTTGGGCCCTTCTCAATATAATAAATTTGTTAAACAATAAATTATGAAAAATAACCCGAAACCAAGTAAAGACGGTTCTATGTTATGTTGAGGCCAGCCTGCATTCGTCCAGCAATCTTAATAGATACCGAAGGAATAAGGAACATAAAGAAATGAATGACCTTGATTTCGTTTATTTGGCAAATTTAGATGTGTCCAGTTAAATTTACTCAAAGCTTACGCAGTTTACTGCTCGCATTACGAAATTTACTGGCAAATTTGAGATTCCACAATTTATCTGGCTTCCACCTAAAGAGGAATCGATACCCAAAAGGTAGGTGTAATTGAGAGCCCTCGAATGGCGACAACAGTCTGTCAAATAGCTACCAACTTATTCTAGCTGCTTCTGATGTTAAATATCAGGACCTGGATACCAGTAGTTAACGATCTTTACACAACTTACCGAGACACGATAGCACGGCACGCATGGCGGCGGTTCCTTATAGCTTGGTAAACATTGAAGAGGGCTACACATTGTAATTTAGAAAAAATATTTGTATATATCACTAGAAATTTTCAAACGTGTTTTTTTTTTTATGTAATCAAAATATTAGTGTCACTTTGACATTCAATTTCTACTTCTGGTTCATTCTGGTTGTACATACAAATAGAAACGAACGAAGAAGGCGAACCCTACACGTCAATAAATATTGTTATAATTATCATGATATTTACTTATGTATCTTGGGTCGGATCACAGCATAACCTACATCATTAATACGGATCGCGTCAGTACTGAAGCGTTCTTTGTACGAGGCAGACGTGATGGACTCTAGACAGAGAAAAATTAGAGCTTTTTTGGCAATAATTGTAGCCCTTTCTTTATATACAAATCTTTGAACATATCACATACATACAGACAGTAGAATACTTACCTACTTCGAACGGAAAACTACTTTTCCGTTTGAAATTTGGATTTATTTAATACTTACATCAATAATAAATATTGCGCATTAAACGAAATAGTAAAACCTAATAAGCTAGTTTATAGAATACTATAATACTAGTATTATGCTCTTTAGTGCTGGTTAGATATGTTTTCAAAATAAGAAGCTCTGTATTCAAAATATGACTAGACAGCATCGATTTAAAATACCCTAGATACACTATCACCTACAAATTCAAGACGAAAAAGTGTCCAAGCCGGCCGAGCCGACATTGTGAGTGTGTGCGTGTTAGATACACGCTAAACGAGCGTAAGTCTATTGGGATCAATTTTTTTTTTTCAATAGTGAGCCTTATGTCACCAGCGTAACGTTTTACTTTAAATGAGAGCGTTTGGCGATTACAGCATTTCAATTTTGTTCACGCACATTTTCCACTGATTGTGTTGGCAACATTGGACATACATTGGCACAGAGTCGCTATCGTGTACCGTGGAGTCGAAAATGATTTGTTTAAAATAGGTAGGTGGTAAACAAGCATACGACGTCAGATGTTAACGTCGATTTATTATAAATAGTAATGATAAATCGATTTATTATGTTGTGTTGTTTTTTAATTTTTATTATTTTAATGAGTGTTGCTTTAGAACTCCGTAGTTTATGAACCGATTCGGAAAATTCTTTCTTTGTTTGGAATCATATGTTTGAAGCATGTTGGTCCCGTTGTTGCCGTAAACTAGTTCTGATGATGGTATCCATGAGGAATTGAGGGAAATCCTCAAAAAATCAGGGGAAACATATAGCGATTTTAGTTTTTCGGTAACAAATCGAGTATTTGCATTCAGAAAGTAGCATTTGCAGAACAGAAGCTGATGACGAAGACCATGGATGGGACCACCCAAGTAGCATTGCCTTTTCTAAACAAGGTATTCGAGCTATCTTGGAATCAAATTCGTTAATTCAGGGCCGTTGTCTTAAAAAAAACGTTTAGGCCTTCAAGATAGCCCTCAAGATATCCGTCAAGACAGAGTTAATCTCAAGTGGGCACAGTATTTAGGAGAACGTGAAGACAAAGTTCATACTACTTTCAAGATAAGTTAAGTTTTACTTAAGAGTGAAGCTTTAAGGATTCCTCAAACTAACTTCAAGATATCTTTAAGGCTTTGTTAACACTAATTTATTCGTTTTCAAGATATCTCGAATACCAAGTTAAGGCTTAATAAATGGTAAGTTCATACTACTTCTGAAATAAACTGAAGTCTTACTTGAAAGTAAAGTTTTAAGGGCCCTTAAAATTATCTTTAGGATACCTTGAAGATGTCTGCTATACAAAGTTAAGACTTATTTAATAGCGAGTTCATACAACTTTTCAGGTAAACCTAAGTCTTACTTGAGAGTGAAGTTTTAAGCGTCCTTAAAAATATCTTCAAGATAGTTTGTTTACTAGTGCGTGCTAATTCTAATCTTATTTAAAATAATATAAATTAAGACTTCATTTCCTTTACGTAACCTCTTTTTAGAGAAAATAAATGGAATGGCGTGTCTTAGACACAAAAGTTTATAAATAAAATGGCGAACACTTACAGTAATGACTTAAAATAGCTTTCCTTGTCGGCACATAGTGCGAAAAAGTAATACGCATGTTGGCTGATCGAGTGAAATGGCTTTAAATTACTATAAAACTAGCGGGCCACCTGAAATACCGAGTAAAGTGTTTTAAATTTGGGTATTTTAAATAGTGAAAATATTAAATGCTGAGAAAAATGATAAAATAATTTATCTCCGCGTAACTTAGATAAATAGTGTTGTGAATAAACAGTTTTAACATCACTTTGACTGTTTTTACTGACTAAATTGAGGCGGCAGAGTCAGCTTTTTTTTATTATTTTCCTTTCAGATGGTATAAAATGGCGCTAATACCTATTTTATTTAAAGAAATACCACTTAAGATAAAAATGATAAAAAAAGATTAGTTAAGAAAAAGTTAAGACAAAATTGTCTCCACTTAAGCGGTAATAGCCTTAACTAGATCTGAAAAACGAATTGATGCAGTACAACTTAAGACCATTTCGTATGTACATATTCTTAACATTGATTAACTTTATGCATTACTTCATACCTAATGCCCTTTACTCCGCGAGCGCTAGTATTTATTTAATATTTGCAGTAAATAGTGTATGCAACAAGGAACTAGTAAAGTTTTTGTGAAAATTAACTCAAAAGTTAGTATAAATGGACGTAGTTATGCAAAAACGATCTTAACCCACATGCCACTCAAAACTTAATTAAAACTCAATAGGTACCCATATATGTCATAAAGTTCGAATTTTAATTTTTTTAATGACTGTGGTTTAGATCGTTTATGCGGAACTACATAGAAGTGAACTGAAGTTTGAGTATTCGTTTTTTTTCCCTAAAGTACCACGAAGAAAAAGTCAAGACCGGTAAGTACGAATTTAAATTATGATTCTAATTCGCAACTATTCACTAATAAATTAATAGATTAATTTAAAATCACCAAGTCCCTGGTGGTAGGCGATTAGTATATAGCCACTTTGATTATTAGGTACCTAATACAGAGCAATCGCAAATCAACTTCTGTACTTGATCAATCTAAATGGGTCAGTAGGGAGAAGTCAGAAACTACATATATATTTTATTTTATTTTATTTATTTTTTTATAAGAGATAGGGAAATCTGTTCTTAGGAACCATGGCGTCGATTTTAGATATAGTAAAAATAGCATATTTTTTTTTCCAAATCTCATACATTACAACTGGAAGTCGAACCCGGTCGACATTGAGCAGAGAAAAAAAAAAACCTTTTGAAGATGTCAATCGATCCTATATTTATTTGAGAACAAATTGTCCGTATAGGACTACATGACATACATTTGGAATGCTCTAAGGGTCAGAAATTGCAAAGGGCGAAAACGGGACCCTATTACTAAGACTTCGCTGTCCGTCCGTCTGTCTGTCTGTCTGTCACCAGGCTGTATCTCATCAACCGTGATAGCTAGACAGTTGAAATTTTCACAGATGATGTATTTCTGTTGCCGCTATAACAACAAATACTAAAAAATTGAATATTTAAGGGGTTCCCATACAACAAACCAGATTTTTTGCCGTTTGTATAGATAATGGTACGGAACCGACGCGCACTTGGCCGGTTTTTTTTTATCCAAAAGCAAATATGAATTTTTTGCCAAAACCTCATAATTCAAGAAAACAATAATTGTATTGCATTGCAACCATGAACTTAAACGCAAATTATCATGGTTAAAATGGCAAAGTTATTTTTCCATACACAGCACGCTAACCATTTGTATTGTAAGCGTTTCCACCTTTAGTGCTAGCGGTACGCCCCGAAATTCAGTAAAATGTTGCAAATTGTCCTAAAGGTATGAAAATCGGAACGATTGATCTTTAGGCCATAAGAATCAATTTGACCCGTAGTACGATAGCAAAAACCAAAAAAGGAGGCGAGTTAATTCTAAATTTAAAAATTTCCGGAATTACTCCCTTTGTGTTAGAAACGAGTATGTTACGGGTTATTTGGCGTATGTTTCATAAATATTAAGTCAGCCGTCTCCTACCTGCAAGAGCCCAAACTTGGTATGTTTGAATAATGTGTCTCGGATTTTTTCCAAATAAGTAGCAGTAATGTAATCATTCAGTATATATTTGGAGCCAGCTCATGAAGCCCTTTCGTTAGATACCCCACATGGCAGGATTCAGGACACAAAATGTCAAAATCCCATACAAAAAAAAGATGACGTCACTCCTCCCCTTTTTGTTTTTATTTCGTGCTGCCGGTCAAATTGATTCTTATGGCCTAAAGATCATTCGTTCCGATTTTAATACCTTTAGGACAATTTGCAGCATTTTTTGGCGTACCGCTAGCACTACTTATCAGTAATTTCTGACTCTTAGAGCAATCTAAATGTATGTACTCTCATATAGACATTTGTTTTCAATAAGAAATAGGATTGATTGACATCTTCAAAAACTTTTTTCTCCTCTCCAATTTTGACCGGGTTTGATTCCCGGTTTGAGATGAGATATATACAAAAAAAAAAAAATTAATGCAGTTTTTATTTAATATAAAATCGACGCCATGATTCCTACGGTCAGGTTTCTCTATCTCTTATAGTTTCTAACTTCTCGGTTTGTTGATGGAGACAATATTTTTTTTATATTTTTCACTCGTCTTCTAAATCCACCGGATCTCTTTATTTTAATAACTTTATCCATTGTGATAACTTTTAGCGTAACACCATCCCTTTAAGTCTTTTTTAGCTTAAAACTGACGTCTTGAAGCACTAAAATGATTTATTTTACTTCCGAAAGATAATCTACAGCACAAAGTATTACGATTTACTAAAGTTTATCTATAAACGATTCACTTTTTTTTGTGACTTAACTAATACTGAATAGGCTCTAGTTACTTCAAACGAGTCTTATGTATGATTTAAATTATACTCACTTTAGTAAAATAGGATTTTTATGTATTTCTTCTAGGTACACTTCAGACAAAATTCTCTTGGAAATAATTAACTTGGATTCGTTAATACGAAACTTACTGAAGAGGCGGTTTTTGAAAACTGTTTTGATTTTCAGTTAAAGTTGATTTATAAAACCCTAATTCTAGTTCCATAAAGTAAACTTAAGATAAAATACAGAAGCATAAGATTTGCTTAAGTAGTACTGAACATGCTTAAATTAAGTAAAAGAGTTCTAAATACGATTTCAAATAAACTAATTTAAGTGAAATAGGATTTTTACGTATTTGTGGTAGACTTACTTGAGGTAAAGTCATCTTGGGAATACTTTATTTGGATTTGTGGATACAAATGCTACTCTAGAAGGAATTTGTTAAAACTGATTTGATTTTAAGTTAAAGTTTGTACAAAACTTTTCCCTAGTAAGAGCAAACTTAAGACAAAATACAGAAACATAAGATTTGCTTAAGTGGTACTGAATATGCCTAAATTAAATAAAAGAGTTTTAAGTACGAATTCAAATATACTAATTTAAGTGAAATTGGATTTTGAATTTGGATGTGTGGTAGACTTACTTTGGAAAAGTTATCTTGTGCTTCGATTTGTGAATACGAAACTTGCTTATAGAAGCGGTTTTTAATAACTAATTTGATTTTAAGTTAAAGTTGATTTTACTGAATCCTTATCCTACTTAAAGCAAACTTAAGACACATTTCAGATATACTCAAGTAGTACTTAAGGTAATTAAAATGAGTTTTGAGTGCGACTTCAAATAAACTTATTGTAGTAACATTTGATTTTTGACGTTTATATGGTAGACATATTTTAGGCAAAATTATCTTGGGAATACTTTACTTTGATTTGTGAATACGGAACTTACTCTAGAAACAGTTTTTTAAAACAATTTTGATTTTAAGTCAAAATTGATTTTACTTAATCCATATCCTAATTAAAGCAAACTTAAGACACATTTCAGATATACTCAAGTGGTACTTAAGGTAATTTAAATGAGTTTTAAGTGCGACTTCAAATAAACTTATTGTAGTAACATTTGATTTTTTACGTTTATATGGTAGACATATTTTAGGCAAAATTATCTTGGGAATACTTTACTTTGATTTGTGAATACGGAACTTACTCTAGAAACGGTTTTTTAAAACTCTTTTGATTTTAAGTCAAAATTGATTTTACTTAATCCATATCCTAATTAAAGCAAACTTAAGACACATTTCAGATATACTCAAGTGGTACTTAAGGTAATTAAAATGAGTTTTAAGTGCGACTTCAAATAAACTTATTGTAGTAACATTTGATTTTTTACGTTTATATGGAAGACATATTTTAGGCTAAATTATCTTGGGAATACTTTACTTTGATTTGTGAATACGGAACTTACTCTAGAAACGGTTTTTTAAAACTATTATGATTTTAAGTCAAAATTGATTTTACTTAATCCATATCCTAATTAAAGCAAACTTAAGACACATTACAGATAATTAAGATATGCTTAAGTAGTACTGAACTCGTTTCAGTTAATTCATATGCGTTTTAAGTGTGATTTAAAATAAACTAAGTTTAGTAAAATAAGAGTTCTTACGCATGTGGGGTTGACATACTTAAGGCAAAATCATCTTGGGAATACTGTAGTAGGTGTTGGGAATACGAATCTTACTGTTAAAGCATTTTTTTAAAACCTAATTGATTTTAAGTTACTATCGATTTTACAAAATCCTTCTTATCTCAGCTAAAGAAAACTTCGGACTGATTACAGTCACTCATCCTAAGTAAGTCAAACTTAAAACACTTTAGAGATACTAAAGATTTAGAGATAATTCACAATTGCTACTTGGGCATCCAAAAGTGTTTGTGTGTGGCGCTAAGATATTTCGATCAAGATACTCAAGCGACTATGACAAAGCCACTTTAAATGGTTCTACTGTAATTTCATGTTATGTTACCATTAAATTAAAGCAGTCCTAAATTTAAAGCAGTTAATCGAATAAGTTATACTTGAAAGAAGAAATAGAATATTATTATCTGTAACACATTATTTGTAAAAACAAGGTTTAATTTACAAAAATTACACTGAATCAGAGTAACTTGTATACATGATAGTGTCTCAAGCTTTGAAATCTTTATTTTACATTTTGAAATGATATATAGGTAACATACCCCTCACGTTACTAGAACATATCTTTCTACAAATAGTCATAAATCATTTAATACTTTTTATTCACTTTGTTTTAGATAAACGCTAATATTTTAATTTATAGTTCTTACCAACTTACATATCTACATACACACTCCATAGGTGTGTGCTAATAACAAACAATACTTGTAAACTTTCATAAAAAAATTAGTCAGTCTGCGACTCCATTCCTTCGAAATTTTACTATAGTCCGATTCATAGGTCTCCCGTTTCGTTTCGATATACGACTCACTCAACGTGAGGGAAAGAGACAGTAGCATAGCTGGTCGTGTGTCTGATATTTTGATAAAATAATTGTTATAAGCGCGTTAAAGCTTAATATAACTACAAATCAATTAAATAATGAAACTTTAAATAAATACTCACCGAAAATACGAAATTCCATCCTTTTTTAACGTCGTTAACGTGTTGTTTTTGCATTTTTTTACGGAGCACATGGGCATGTTGACTCGCCGATGGCTAGCGCGCGACTCTGAGCGCAAGAGTGCTTAAAAGGCATTTAAGCACTCTTGAGCGCGGACGCTTTTGACAGGCGGATAGTGCATCTAGGGTATTTTAAATCGATGCTAGACAGTCATAATGGTAAACAAATCTAATCTAATAGGTCAGTTTTTACAGACCTTTTGTATCGAAAACACAAAAATAGTAAAAAAAAACTTATAAAATTTAATAATCTTATAAAAATATACTCTTATATTCTAAGTAAAATACCGTACGTTTGAGCGTAAAAATAAGTCACCGTGTGCTAGTGAAGGCTATTAAAATTCCCTACGAAAATGTAAGTAGATAATTTTTCCTTTCTTTCAATATTCTGCTTGTTCCTTGGCCGATTTTAGTCCAATAGCGCCGTCACTTTCGGCTACCTATGTAACTACAGGTATAACCAGTTACGATCAAAGAATTTCTTATGCGGCCGAAGGGTCGGTCACATATTCATTTTGACAACTTTTTATGGGTCTTTTCACACACACCACAACGCAGCGGCAAAAAGTGGCGAGAGTGTGAATAGTGTATCTGAGTTGCATCGTCGTTGCGTGCGACGAAGACTTCTGCTACAATGTGGTGTCACTAGTGGTGCTAGCGTCGACACGTCAATTCTGACGGCAATTTGTGGTCCGTGTGAATTAAACTGCATTGCTATGTCGACAACTGCCTAGAGTTTAGTGTGCCTGCCTACAATTCTATATGGTCTACCATGCTAACACGTCTACTCCTTTATGGCCCAAGTGCTAACTTGTCTACATTCCTATAGACGAGTGGAGTGGAAAAATCCCACCATAGATGTGCTATGCTGCCTCCATATAAGTAACGCCTGCCTGTCAAGTATGAGAAGTGATAATCGCTCCACTCCACGATACCACCCTTCTCTATATATTCTCACTTGGCGGTGTCGAGGCGGAAACTGTCTGGTACCTAGTTTTTATTGCATGACCTACATTTATTTTTATTTCCAGGTGTTGCGGAGGCTGCTGTGGAGGATGCTGCGGAGGATGCTGCGGAGGCTGCTGTGGAGGGTGCTGCTGCTGCCCCAAAATAACCATCCACACATGCTGCACGAAAATTTGCTAGTGGGATGAAGGCGCTAGCTTCCGACTGCGCTAGCAGAGTCGGAGCTAGCAAACTTCGCCAAGCTATTTTGATGTGCCGTGTACCTAGTGCTGTAATAAAGTTATTTAGAAATATGATGGCTCTGTTTTATTAAGTCTTGCTTCCACTTGCGACAGAAATTATTGGTATTTACATTTAAAGTCTATTCACAAATACCACGACCATATATACCAAAACGCAATGCTAAAAGGTTAAACCAGTGATTAAGTGTGAATATGAGCTTTAGTTGCAGCTCTTTGCGGTTTGGTTGTTATACTTTAGGTAGACAGCGTAGGTACGTGGTGTTCTTGGTGGTGTGATGGCGTGTTGAGTGAGAACTTGAGGCTCTAGCTCTCAACACAACGGATCCTCACGTCAATAGTGTCGGCAACGTGCTTATGATTCTTCTGGAGTCGCGCAGGCGTTCATAGGATGCGGTCAATGTGGTGTCCGCTTACCATGAATCAAGCCGTAAGCTTATTTGCCACCGACGTAGTATAAAAAAGGTGTCCCCTTTGACCGCGTACGAAACTGCGAGGTTCTTAGAACTTCTTAACATTGCGTTGCGATACAGGAAAAAATCTTTTTTAGGATACTATATATAGACTAGGCCCAAAACTGGAAAACGCGTCTAAACCACGGACCGGAAAGTTCGTCTTTAGGTTTAACACGTTCACTGTCCAAATACAAAACGATCTGACAATGTCACAAGACCAACTGACAGTTGGACTGTGCATCCAGTATGAGAACGTGGGTCCATAGTGGGAGCCTGGACTCTTTATAAAAGGTGCATGACCCCAAATTGGGGACACCCGGACAGAAAACGTGTTAAGCTTTATAGATTCGGTACCCCATTAAATTGCTTACCCTATTAACCCTTTAAACGCTTTCAAGTAATCACTCACACGCCAAGCCCTGTTACGTTAAAAAAACGTTTAAACCAATAAAAACAAATAAAAACACTCCATAACAGATTTTATTCATGATCCAAGTACACCTTCACTCCCCGACCTTTTTAGTGGTTTTTGGCGTGGTGGGCACGACGACACACGACCACTTTATACGTTCAAAGGGTTAACGTCTTCACCGCCACAGTAGATTTCTTAAGTTGTCTCACACTCAAGTCACAGAGCAATCGACCGAAAAATAGCCTTACTTGACAGCACGTAGGTTGCTTTACATCGACTTGATATTAAGTTATGGCGGCACTGGCACTGGCGGTGGGGCACTGAATATACTGACTTTATATCAAGTTAATGGCGGCGAAAAGGTTAATTTGGTTACCCTATCATAAGGTTACCATATAGGAAGGGTAAGCTTAACGAAAGTGGTAACCATAACTATCAATAGAGTTAACCCTTTACCAGGCCGCGAAGAACAGTACCTTTACCATGAGTTTACATGACTGTACTCGCTAGCGACTGCGTAAAAAATTGTATGGGCAAAAGTACAGCGCCTCTGGCGGTTACGCAATAGAACTAAGAATCGGCATACTAAATCGTTTACGCAGTCGCTAGCGAGTACGGTCATGTAAACTCATGGTAAAGGCACAAGCGAGTTTTAATAAATTATAGATTTATAACCATATTCAACGTCTTCTTGGGAATGATGGATTAGTCAAACAAATAAAAAATAATACCACAAATGACCAACCGTTAATATTCGAAGTGAACATTCGGACAAATAAAAAAAAAGTTTCATAATTGTTATTACAGTATGTATAAATCACGTAAACTACTACATTAGTAATACACAATGTATTTACCAAAGTTGGATATGTTCTTGTAAACCAGAAAAAATGTGGGATACGGTATTCCCATTGCCTGTCTGAGTAATAAACTGGCATATTAAATTTAGTGTAATTATATTTTTTTATCAGGCAAAGGGTGATGTCTCCCACGCAGTATATTGTATACCGCGAAGTCCAGTTTCAACTCCAATTCTCCAAAAAAACATGATATCGATCCCTGAAATATATCAATAGCTAATTATAGTAGGTATTCACAGGGAGCTTGTTAAATTACGTGAATTCGATAGTTATAGGATAAATATATTGAATACAATAAACATTTTATTACTTACCTGACATGACAAGATAATTATTTGCCTTGTTAGAGTTTGACTATATGTAGGAACTATTCTGCCCAGTAAAACAAACCCAGTACAGTAAAACAACTTTTGTCGAATAGTGTTTGCCGAAATGAAAAATAGACAAACGTTTTTCCTGTTTCAGATAGGTAACCAATAATTTCGTATTTTCTCCTTGGTAAACTTCGGAGATAAGGGGGGAATCAAATCCCTCATAAATCAAAAATGACAAGTAAAAATAAATGTTTCAGAATGTGCAACTCAAGCCCTTTCATATGACACCCCACCTGACATATTGACTAGACTTTCAAACTTTGAACCACATATTATCTGTAACTTTTAAAAGAAAAAAAAAACATGTTTTATACATCTAAGTTACCCTTCTTTATTACTGTTCCAAATTTCAAATCGATAGCATAAGTAGTTCTTGAGATATTTAGCGATATGGACAAACAGACAAAGTAAAACCATAAGAGTTCCTCTTTAACATTTTGGTACGGAACCCTAAAAATGACATACAGCACTCATTTGACACTGTCAAAATAAATTAGATGTTGCGCCGTGTTTGCTAGTTTTCCCTTCTATTTAAAATATTTGATTTCTACGAATTTGGCTTTACAGATGACTACAATAGCAGCCTCTTAGAAACCACGAATTTCCTCACTGGACGACACCACGATGTTTTATTACTATAAGGCACATGAAAAAATGTTTAACTAGTACCTTCGACGAATCGTTATTATTTACCGTTAGCAATAAATCAATATGTGCATATTTCAGAGGCCTTTATATGGTTTTTTTCAATTTCTTAATTCCAGACAATATAATTTCGAACAATTTAATTGTTCAGATATCGATTTTTAATTAAATCGCACCATAATTAAATAAAATCAGTATAAGCGCCATGTTTTTCAAATCTGACGTCGGATTCATTCTAAGTGACATCTCGGATGCTCAGATATCGATTTTGAATAAAATCGCATAGTAAATAAGTAAAATCAACATGGTGGCCACTTTTTTCTAATCTGACGTCGGATTCATTCTTATGTGACCTCTCGGACGCTCAGGTGTCGATTTTGAACGAAATCGCACGGTAACTAAAGAAAATGAATATGGCCGCCTCTTTTTCCAAATCTGACGCCGGATTCGTTCTATGTGACCTCTCCTACGCATCGATTTTGAACGAAATGGTTCCGGCCCCGGTTCCGGTCCCTGTTCTAAACAATGCAAGCGACAAATCATTGAAATCATGTAACAGTTGGGGTGACAACATATCAGAGGGTTTTGACCCTGCCAGAAAACGGTAGAGCCTGTTGCCATTCCGAAATTTGAACAGGAAGTACGGTATATCGGAAAAGGTGCAGCCCATACAAAATTTTCATCGTATATTTAGTAAATCGTTGTTCTGGTACCCTCAAAGAAGTCCGATTGTTAATGGTTTTTTCATAGGTTGTAAAGGACAATATAGTCATGGTAATCCAAAATTTTCTACCCTCAAGCTTCTGACACATTTCAGGTTTTTTTTGGAACTGTAGTTAAAGTTTATTGAATTCTAATGCTAAATATGATTATGCAATATTGTAGAATATAAAATTTGCAAAAACTTTGATACAAAGATTGTTTCAATGACCTCTATGGGCGAAGAAGATGTGCTATCGTCTATGGGGAGCTAGAGTTAAAAATTCCTACTTCTGCCTAGTTTTCCTCCCATATTAACATTTTAAGTGCATTTTAGGGTAAAGTATACAGTTAGGCAATCTTGTAGATCGAAAAATTAACTACAACTTTTGTATTGAAATATTTTTCCATGACTTCTAGAAAAGAAATTACAGAATCTGTTATTGTGTCCTGCAATTGTTCACCCCAGTACCATGTGGTCGCTGACGTAGGTACATGAAGTTGTGCATACTGCCATGCTACGCCGGCCGCTGTCGCGGCACGGCTCACGCGCTGTAGAGTAGTTCTACGAACACTCCTCTTAAGGACCGACTGCTTTGTGGTGCTTGTGGATAGAAGCCGTGTTAGCTCAGATATTTCTAGATTTTCCCTAAGCTAAGATACCTACATAAGTAATAAATCGGCCTGGGCTTATTAAAATAGAGTCCAAAAGTGATAAGCATTTAAATTTCTCAACTGTACCTACGTCTACTACTAGTCGTCCTTACTAAAATCAAGCTAAAATCAATATTGAAATATTTTGCCTCAACTGTACATATATATTCATGTCAACATACAGACCTAATAGATTGCTACATAATTTAACCAACTCGATGTTAGAGGTCACTCGATTTTAAACAAAATCAGGTGTGCCGAGAAAACTTAATATAAAGAGCTAACGTACGTTTAAGATTCTTCATTTACTCCTCATACCATTCACGGAACATATCCGGTCCGTATCAAAGCGGACTTAAATACCCTGAACATTTCAAATACACAAGAAATCATATGAAGATGTCGTGCTGCCCGCCTTGCCTGCCCGACAACTGTTGTCCACCATACAATTGCGACCCGTCGCCGCAGTGGCAGTGCGGGCCAACATCAGTTTGCCTCAACGCCTTTCCCCCCAAGTGTCCACCGTGCCCCAAATTTGAGACCCGCTGCGTAAACATCTACAGCGCCCAGACATATGTATACTGAGAAACCAGTGAAACAACTTCAAGTGAATATGTGCAAAACTCTAAATCAGTGTAAAAAAATCATAATTGTGTTGGTTTGTCCAAATAATAGTAAAGAATCCAATTAGACTCTAACAGTAGTTTTTATTTCGTTACTTACCAAATTTAATCACGTTTATAAACCATAGATAGAGAGATAAGTTTTGCCCCGACTTAGCTCTTTATTGAATTTGATTTGGGTTTTTTTCACTAAAGATATAGTCAACAGCAGAATTTAAGAGTTGTACCTACATCTCATCGCAACGGATTAAAATGAAAGTGTTATCTTACTTTTGCTCTTGATTGTTTCTGTACCAAATTCTAGTTCCACTGTTATGTCGATATGGGTAAGGATCAAATTTTTGAACCATAATTATGGCTTTTAATTCGTCAAAAGGGTTAACCCTTTAACCACCGAACGTCAAAAAAGTTACTCGCAATATCCAACTCTGACATAAATCAAGGTGTCATTTACACCGTCACTTTGTCTCATATCTCAGACGATAGCGGTTAAAGGGTAACTGAATTAATTAAATAGTAGACGAATGAAAAGTATGTTCCAAAAATTTGGTGCTTATAGCATATTGCCGTTACATCAGACTGAAATACAAGTAGGTACATCACTATCACTAAATAGTATAAAACAAAGTCGCTTTCTCTGTCCCTATGTCCCTATATCCCTATGTATGCTTAAATCTTTAAAACTACGCAATGGATTTTGATACAGTTTTTTTTAATAGATAGAGTGACTCAAGGGCAAGGTTTATATGTATAATACATGCATCAGCATTGCACCCGTGCGAAGCCGGGCGGGTCGCTAGTATACAATATAAGATTTCAAGCTCACATGTTCATTTACATTAGAATTACGATTAGAAACGGGATATTTACCATGTATATTTGTATTTGTGAGTTCCCGATATTTCGGCACTGTTGGAAGCGCCATTATCAAGGATTAACTGGCGTGCTGCGACTTTTAGTTGTGGTTTACTCACAAACCATAGCGATCTACCCTCTTCCTGGTTCGCTTTTTTTGCACAGTGTCACCGTCACTACCACCGTCCGCCTTGTCACTTGAAACTCGACTACGGTCACGACACACCACACTCACAGTATCAATACGCGAATACAAATATACATGGTAAATATCCCGTTTCTAATCGTAATTCTAAGGTACTTAATACATCTGGCCAGCTAGCACGATAGGTCGTCATCGCGTTTTATGGCCGAAATATCTAACTAAAACGTCACATAACAATTAGGGTAAAACTTATGGTGACAGCTGGGCAGAATCTAAAAAGATTTGGGAACCTGAATCAGATAAACCATTAAATGTACGATGGTATTGGGGGACGACAGTATTTTATTTCAATAAATATCTGGGTATAATCATTTTTAACTCCCGACATAAACGAGGGGTGATCTGTGTGTCAGTTGCATTGCAGCTCCCAAAAGGAGGAGACAATTGGAGTGTTTTTTTTTTATATAAGACTATTTAATAGTCTTATATAAAAAAAAACTCATAATAGTTACTATTAGTCTTTTCTGTAGAGATGGTTCTTAGACATATTTGGTGGACATAAAAGCAGTTAGGTATCTTCAACACATTCAGCAGGTTAGTGACACTCATGATCTCTGCGAATATTGAAGTTACGAATTCCATATTTCAGCTATATTATTAATTGTATTTAGCACTTTCTATACCACTCACCTAATGAGGGTTTCCAGATGCCGTTGTTTATTAATTATCAAGTTAATATTACTCAGAACCACTATTCGTCTTGTAAGGTTTTTGCTACAAAGTGTCTATCTGTTATTTTTTTATTAATTCAGTAATGTTCTTTTTGTTTTCTTTACGTCCATTTTATTGCTGTAGAATCCAATTCAGATTAAGTATATATCTGCCGGCTCTGTGTTATACTGTCACTGCCGGCAACGCATATGTACGTTCACATCCATACAATTTTGTTCCTAGGGGGCAGCGAATATAGATAGATAGGTAGAAATCGTTTATTCGCGTAAAAACAATTGCAAAACACGGTACACAAAATGCACCAAACTGTAGTGAACAGTTTTTTAGCGCCTCGAGATCAGTTTACTTTTTAGGGTTCCGTACCCGAAGAGTCCAAAGGGAACCCTGTTGTTGTCACTCACGCGTCCGTCTGTCCGTCGTCTGTCACATAGGATTTATAGCCAAACTGTTGGAGGTACAGTCTTCAAATTTTCACTGTATAAGCATCTTGTTGACCCAAAGCCATACAAATAGTAAAAAATATTGTTATTTGTTTTTAAGGGGGGCTCTCATAAAGCTAAAGGGGGGCCAAATTTTTGACCTGTCTCATCGAGTGGAGTATCGTAGTTTAGAGGTCGTTGATTTGTAAAATACTTTAATTCTTTTTATAAAAAAATATTGTAAAACAAAGGAATGAGAAGCCACCAGTCATCTTTTTAAACAATTTTGTTCCGAAGTTTTTTTAGTTCCTTATTAACCCATAAAATTGGGGTGGTAATGTTTATTATTACGTATATTAGTAACAAATACTAAAATGTTGATAAATCAGATTTTTTCATTGAAATTTCCTTATTTTTCGTATCGAAACCAAATTAATTTTGCAGTTGGTTCGGAACCCTAAATCTGTTGAGTCCGACTGGCACTTGACTGGTTCTTAATATAAGGTAATTGTTATTTACAAATGTGAGTTATCTGATTCTATTTTATTACTAATGAATTTAAGTGGGCAAGCAAAGAATGACCAAGATAATGTTGGGAACTAACTATGTGTGCTAATATATAATTCTAATAATATATTTTTTAAATCTTTTTTAAAGGCTGCTTAACTTATAATATCGTTTCCAAACAGAAAAGTTATGGTATTAAAAAATCGAGGTGTTAAATAGTGCAGTGTTCTTTCAACATAATAATTACAACTTTTTGGATCAACATATTGCGGCCTTTTGTATATTCTCAACGGCCTAGTTTTACGAGTCTAGGTATTATATAATCGTTGCATGTTAACAAATTCGCTGCCAGGCCACACGCCCTCGGAATAAAATTGCATGGATCTGGTATAGTTAATAAATACTTAATTAAATTCTCCTAAATATTTTAATAATCAATTTGCAAATAATAGTAAGCCATTTTTTTAATATTTCAACAAGTCACAATTCTTTCTCAAAATATGTTAAAAAATACTAAAACATCACAAATACTTGCATAAACATTGGATAAGATGTTGACGCGGACGGCCATTGCAACTAGATTAGTGGCACGGCCATATGATTAACACAGCAAGGCACCAGCTGTGGACAAGAAAAATATCATCAATCATTTGAATTGGCTAATTTTATTACAAGACCGGAAACAGTTTATAATCGGAATAGCTGACATTTCATATGCACTTTGAGGTAAGTATTATGGAAAAACTGTCGCTTCTACAATTATTCTAATCGCGGCTAGGTATAATACTTTCCCTGTCCCTAGTGTCCCTCGGTCGGCCTCACAATGGACTTGACTGTACCTTCTCGCTTTACCGTAATGTTTGAACTGTCCTTCAAAGTCCCAGTGTACAGATACTTATGAAGACGACTGTACAAAGGGCACAATTTACTCCTCAAGTCCACTTCAATATTTATTATATTTTGTTTATTTTTAATTTATTTTTGGGCTTAGAGCTTGCATGTGCAGTTTTTATGTGTACCTCTATCCAAAGGTTAGATGATGTAGCTCCCTCATGAGAGATCTTGCTTACGTTACAAGTTCAGATTTATTCACGGATTTTCAAAAATTTGGTAATCATACATCCTTTTGAATAGGTTCAGTCGGCTAAGTAGCTGGACACTTTGTTACTTTGTCACTTTAACCCATTGGAAGTATGATAGTTTAAGCATAACGTT
Source organism: Epiblema foenella (assembly GCA_963556455.1). Classification (NCBI taxonomy): domain Eukaryota; kingdom Metazoa; phylum Arthropoda; class Insecta; order Lepidoptera; family Tortricidae; genus Epiblema; species Epiblema foenella. The sequence continues at coordinate 18,461,034 of OY747102.1, forward strand.
AAATCGACAGGAATTCTTGGGAAATAATTTTGGTGGGTTCGTTTGCATATGCACATTGCACATTTTTTTTTATCAAAGACGTAAGTGGCACCCAATATTCATATTACCCATACAATTTATATGGGTAACTTTCGTGTCACAACGGAATCAATTAAAATGTAGGCGTATTAAATGCCTTAACCATGTGCCAAGAATTTGGTCCTCATCACTTTTATACATTTTGGTCCATATATAGATCATAGAATGAGGGTTTAATTTGAGATGAATAGTCTAATTAAAACAATCAATCTTATAAATTTGAAAGGATAAAGCTCTGATATAGCTCTACAAATTTTCGAGTAAGCGTAAGGAAGCGCCAGAACAGACTTTATTTTTTATCTGTTGTTACTCAGGAACTAAGTGACTGCTAAATAAACTGCTAACTTAATTAATACGTAAACTTAAACACGAAATCTTCTTGAGAATTCATAATATAAAAAAATTACAAACCTGTCTGCTTCTATCAACATTCCTTTGCACTACACTGTTGTGGACTATGAGGGGCCGCCTTCGCGTGACGGGGTCTAGACCACAGATCTCCGGGCAAGAGCTGCGAGCGATGGGGAGACAAGGATAAGGGCAATGTGGGGCCCTAGGGCAGATTGGTCTTTGCTTCGGTATGATGGGAGGAGGGCACTGTGGGTTGAAACAGGGCAGCACAGGTTGGTAGCACGGTATGGGCTCCGGGCAAGGGCGGCACTGAAAATAGCAAAATAAAAAATGTACTACCTAATTACATTCAACGATGATCAAAAGAGAATCAATTAAAGACAACTAACGAATAATTCAATAGCAAAGTAGCTTATTTGAAAGTTTGCTGTATTTTAATTTTCTTGAAGGTGGCCAACTGAATGTCAATGGCTACATTATCAAAAATATGAGGGAGAGGCCTAACATTTTCAAAAATGTTAGGGAGAGGCCTATGTCCAGCAGTGGAAGTGTTTCGGCTGATATGATGATGACAATTCTAAAATATAATACCAGATAGTACACCGTTTATCGCTTTCCCAACGAAGTATATTTTTCTATAATTAGTATCCAAATGCTTTATTGGTTAAGATTTATGTATATTTATGCTGTCAGTAGCAGATTTGCAATCTTGGTCTTTCTAGGCCTTTGTCCTAGGCCCCAGGCCTTCTAGTACGTACCAGCCGCCCATTTCTCAGCACTCTGATCAGTCACAATCTTTTGCCACGACTGGTGACCCGGGCTAATATTTAACCGCTCTGTTAGGCCGGAGCCTCCTGCGCCTTAGGGCAAATCCGCCACTGTATGCCATCAACTGTATTATAATGTAATTTTCGAAACTGCAAATAATGTGACTTACCGGTGGAGGATCACATGGTTCGGGAGGGGGACAGCACGGCAATACTGGAGGACAGCAGACTGGGCACGGCGGACAATACGGAGGAGGCTCAGGTGCCGGGCACCGACGGGGTTTACACGGCGGCAAGATAGGGACAATAGGTGGGACTATGTCAGGGATGACCGGCGCCGGACACTGTCGGAACGTGGCGCAGCAGTTGCAAGGAGGACACGGGGTGCAGGGAACGGGGGGCGGGACGCACGGCTGACAGCACTGACTTGGGGGACAGCAATAATAGCCGCACGGTCCCGTGCCGCACGGGAGAATCGGAGGGCATGTTGGGTAAAATGTACACGCACACATATTAAATTTAATGTATTACTTAAATACGAAATACTTGTAATTTATCGTTGCCTGTTTTTGTTACTTTCAAATATATATATTTTAAAATTTGGATTTACTTTATTTTAATAAAAAAGAATTTTTAAGTTGGTTTGTTTTTGAAAAGTGTCTTGTCAACTTATTAAAAAGTTTTGCTTCTGCAGGTGTGCGTGCCAGTTGTAACTGTTTGTTAAAATTTGAGCAACAATGTAATTGTAGTTATTTACAGTTCACATTTATATAATAATCTTATTGATTCATTTATTCAATTGAATACATACATTTTACCTTCATTGTATTGTATCCAAACGATTTTACACAAATCATAAGCATGAGAAATTCTTAACGATCTTCTTTGTGACAACTCAACTTTTATCTAAAAAAGTACATGTCATACAAAAACAAAAATCATTGAACGTCATTAAACCTTATCTTTCGATAAACCTAAATTTTGTAAAAAAAACCAAAAAATTGCAAAATGAGTGCTCCTTTCTACAGTTTTGATCCGTGCGTGTGTTCGGGCAGGCCGTGCGGCGCGTGCTACCCGTACTCTACTAAACCGTGCGTGCCCTCATGCAACGACATACGGCCGTGTTCAGTGTGCCCGGGCGGCGGGTGCTCGCCGTGCCCGGCGCCTGTGCGACCGTGTCCGGAGCCTTGCCCAGCACCACCCGTATTGCCATGTCTACCACCCTGCCCAACGTGCGATAAGGTACAATAAAACTCATGGTCAGCCTTTGAGTAATTAATGGTCAGCAACCAAATTAGTGTGACAGAACGTCTGACTAACCTTAGTGGCAACAAAATGCATGTACCTAACTATAACCACCTATCCACAGTAACATGAACTCTTATTAGCTGAAAAAACTAAGCATTTAACGCTTTACATGCTTAGTTTTTTCAGCTAATGAATGTTCCCCCGGAGTCCCGCTGGACTAGATTAAACATTCACAAATACATGTAAATCGTCGAGACTGAGACGAAGAAATATTTTTTTTAACTGTAATTATGCATTGCATACATATACCTGCTGAATAAAGTAGTATAGTAAGCTCCCTATAGCACGATTTTGCTATTAGTTCTGCATCAAATAAATTCTATGGCTTCACTTATTACTTTTGCCAGGTGTATCCGGACGTACCGCTTGAGCCGAACATCTGCCCATCCATCGCCATCCCATGCTGTCGGCCCAACCGCTGCAAGCCCTGCCCCTGTTACTGCTGCCAAGGGCCCGGCTGCTGCATACCCAAGCGCTGCAGCTATCCTGGCGCTCCCGTATGTTGTGGCTGCAAAGGACCCTGCATGCCAATCTGGTAGGAATCAATGTAGCTGCTACGGTTGTCCCCGGTACTAAACCAGGTACAGGAAAACCAATCTGATAGGGGCTTAAATTCTTCACAAGCGTTTGTCTAGTTATTAAGTAGTTAAGTTTTTGTGAAAAAAATATTGAAGTCAATGAAATGTGAATTTTAAATTTTGATAAGAGTAAAGTGTTTGTCTAAAATTTGTTATTATTTCCTAAATAAAAGGACAATTAATAGAAAAACACTGTTAGACAACAAATTGAGAGAGAGATTTTACATTTAAATTTCCGTTCCATATCCCTCTCCTTGTTATCTAAAGTCTTAGAAGCGATTGTGCACAAGCAACTGGCAGTTCACGTTTTCTCCAATCATGTTCTCACATCCTACCAATATGGCTTCCGACCTGGTCACAGTACCATGTCACTGCTTGAAGTTGCTGAAGATGTGAGGCTTGGAATGGAATCAACAAAGCAGACTATATTGGTCTGTCAGATTTCTCCACTGTTTTTAATGCTGTGCACCACGACTTGTTATTAGCGATTCTTAATTACTTGAGCATCTCATCATCAGCGACTAAATGGTTTGCCTCTTACCTTCAAAATCGACGCCAATCCTTTCGCGCTGAGAACTCCTCAGATTAGTGTCAGATTACTTCTGGCATTCCACAGGGCGGCATCCTATCTCCTCTCCTTTTCTCAATTTTCATTGATTTGATTGTGCCTAACCTCGTATGTTCTCACCATCTCTACGCTGACGATCTGCAGCTTTATGCTCATGTGAACGCAAATAATCTGGACCGTGCAATAGTGGATATAAACGAGGACCTCAGTCGTATATCTGCTTGGTCCCGTTCGTACGGGGTTGCTGTGAACCCAGGTAATTGCCAGACGATAGTGCTAGGTATCCCTCGCTTACTTACCTTAACTGACAATTAAGCGAGGCTGACTGGTCCTGTCTGAGCCCGATCATCTTCGAGGATTTTACCATTTCGCTGGCGTCTCAAGTGAGAAATCTGGTTGCTGATTTTTGATAGTGAGCTAACGTGGGTACCGCAAGTGTCTGACGTTTGTCACAAAGTGACCAACATACTTAAAACGCTTTACCGGTTCAAATATTTCCTTCCCGTTGGTACCAAAATTATTCTAGTTCAGGCTCTCGTTCTACCCATCATTGACTATGCTGACGTGTGCTACTCTAATATCACCCAAGTGTCACTGGACAAGCTGGAGTGTCTACTTAATAATTCCATCATATTTTTTTTCTGTCTTCGTAAATATGACTATACCGGGTGTACAATCCAAATGGGTCAGTATGGTGAAGTCGGAAACTATGAGAGATAGCGAGATCTGTTCTTAGGAACCATGACGTCGATTTTAGATTAAATAATAATTACATTCAAACTTTTTTATTAACTCTCATACATAAGCGGGAATCGAACCTGGTCAATATTTTTGTAACCGCGTTAAGTAAAAAGGACCAAATTTGGCTATGAAATCTTGTGTAAACACAACTGACAGTAAATTAAACTAGAATGCTAAACTGGTATTGTACAATCGCAAAAATCGTCATTTTTGGTCACGACAAAACCCCTTGCGGATCCACGAAGGGCGACGCCAAATAAGATTTTCATTTAACTGTTGGGTTGGGCTTGTACATAACAGAGTCTTGATGTTTAAAATTTATGACGGGCGATTAGATAGATTTAAATACATCGAAATATTAGAAGACGTTGTTGAAATCATACGAGGAATATCACAGGATTTCATAGAAAATATGTACTTTCAACAAGATGGAGCCCCCGCACACAATAGTCGAGTTGCCACAGACTTTCTCAGTGATCATTTTCAACATAACTGGATTGGTACAAACGGCCCTATTAAATGGCCCGCAAGATCGCCGGACATCACGCCACTTGACTATTTCTTATGGGGTTATGTCAAAGATGAAATCTACAAATAAAATTACGATACTGTAGAAGATTTAACTACAGCCTTAGAAAACATTTTAACACATATGCACCCCATAAAAAACTCGAAATGCAATCTTGCGATCGTTACCCAAAAGAATTAATCTTTGCATTCAACAGAATGGCTACCATTTTGAACATTTACTGAAATAAAATAATTATCTTATTGGTGGGTTTTTCTTTCAATTATTTAAACAAGATTCCATTAGTGTTGTGCTTCTTGCGACTTGCAGAATTTATACACATTGATTTTGACCAGGTTCGATTCCCGGTTATGTACGAGAGTTAATAAAAAAGTTTGAATGTAATTATTATTAAATCTAAAATCGACGTCATGGTTCCTAAGAACAAATCTCGCTATCTCTCATAGTTTCCGACTTCTCCATACTGACCCATTTGGATTGTACACCCGGTATATCCGCTTTTCGCCGTCAACTAAACTAACTTCCCATTCGTAACCGAAGGTGCGTCCTTTATTCATTGTTTCCCATATTATTCGATCCTGCCGCACCTGACTATCTTAGATCCTGAATTGATTACTGCTCGGCCTGGCGGGACTCTCTGTCAGTCTAGAAGCCTGAAGCTCATTGTCCCCGTACTGGCTTTATGAGTAATTCTTCCACCGTCCATGCTATCCGGCTTTGGAATGATCTTCCGCTCAATATCCGGCAAGCGCAAATTAAACTCTCCTTCAACCGTATGTTGCGCAAGCATTATGTCGATAATCTATCTATCTATCTATACATATAATAAAGCTGTAGAGGTTCGAAAGTCTGTACATAGAAGATATTTGCAAAAAAATCGATGCAGGGGTCTTAGAATCGATAACAGAACACATTTCAACAGTTTTTAAAATTTGTGTCTGTTTGTCTGTCTATTTGTCTCACCATCACGCGAAAACTACCCAATAGATTTCAATACAACCTTCACTAATACTTTTAATTGATCTTCGGACGGGTTATAGGCTATAAAAATCATACAGATTGGGGATGAAAGGGGGTGAAAAGAGGGGTTGAACTTTGTATGAGAAGTCCTTCAATTCGTGACTTAAAGGCTTGAAAATTGGTAAGCATATAATTGGAAGCAAAATAAAAAGAATCCCATTCAAAAATTGTACAATAATAAATAGATAATATGTGAAAAAAACGGAGGGTAAAAAAGTGCTCAGGGGACTAATGACAAATAACCAAAAATCCCTCAACCCATTGTAACTATTTGAAATGAGAGACTTAATTATGTTAGTCAGTCGTTGTCAACATTGTCAAACCAGTGCCTTGAACTTCGTCTACCTATATCTGATATATCTTCGTTGTTAGAGTGGTCGAGTGTGATAACGGTGTCATCTGAGGACCTACAAAATACCACTAATTCCCACTATTCCCACTAATATTATAAATGTGAAAGTTCGGATGTTTAGATCTTTATATATTTGTTACTCAATCACGCAAAAATAGCTGACCGGATTATGATGAAACTTGGTACACAACGAGTCTATAGCCTGGATTAACATATAGGATAATTTTTATCCCTTCATCATCCCTCAAATAGATCAATTCGGGGGTGGAAGTTGAATTTCATAGATATCCAGAATCATGTACAATATTTACAATACCCGCTGATTTACGAAAATTTATCTCCATATGAACCAGTGTAAGTCTGAGCTCCGAATATGCACATAGTTGTCACGAATCGTAGGGTCAAGATACAATAAGGACGTATCGTGAAGCGAGTCTAGACAGTTGTAAATTTACGATATTTGACGTTTGGCGTGTCAGAGACGTGCCGCCATTCGTTAAAATAGAATCGAAGTTAATGTAGATTATTTACTAATTGCACAATTCAATAATTTGAGTCTAAGCTATAGCTGCTAAGATAAAGTAGGTATTTTCATGTAAAGTTTTTATTTTTACCATCGTAGTTATAAAATAAGTAATGTCGCTATCAATTGATTATGATGAGCTATTATTATGAAAGATTTCGGATATTTGTGACTCTTAGAGCTTAATTATCTCAAAACCAAAGCGACTCATGTGAATGTGAATGTTTACCGCATTTCAGTACTTACCTGAAGTTCTATTAATTATTTACATGCATAATTGTAAGCAGTACCTAAATAACGCAAATCTATTATGTTTTAGATTTGCGTTATTTAGGTACTGTCTTACAGTCTTTAAAGCGCTTGCGTTTTAAATCAAAACTTGCTGACCCATTGAGCCTAAATAACTTTACTGTTTATAAAATTGGAGATTAAATAGATTGAACGTAGACGATTGTTGTCAGCATTGACTGACCAGCGCTTTGATATATGCCTACATAAAAATTATAGATATTCCACTCCACTCTATTCTTTTTATTGAAAGAAAATGGATGGTAGAGAAATGTAAAACAGGTTTTTTTTTCTTGAACCTGACTGGCTTTATAGGCCGGGCCCAATAAAGCCATAGTGAGTGCGCGTTTGTTTGGAGAGTGGCCTGGGGAAAATCCAGGAGAAACCTCCAACGCGACCACACGGGGGGTTTAAACACTGCAACTGGAATACTCTAAGAGTATGCGCTCCAGTGAGATTGGTTGAGCGGCCTCAACCAAATCTGAGGTGTGGGTGGAATCAAACTACTGGGAGTTTTGTCGCTGTTTCACTAAACCAAGCCTAGCTGAGAAGAGACCAGCTAGGAACTCAGCCAGGCCCGACCTGGATCGGACTGACTCTACCCGGTATGCAGCGGTATCGGGACGAATAGGCACTATATGTGTCTGCGATATCGCGATCGTGCGGTGGACATCCCCGCCGGCAGGGTAATTTTGTGTCTATCCTAAGGACCCATAGAAACCGTTACAAATCTTTTTGGTTACTATAGGTCAGCTTATCCAAAATACTAATTCAATGTAGGTAATATGAAAACATGGATTACCTGACTGATTAGTTTATACATAATTGTAAAACGATAATATGCGCGTAGGTAGTTAAAAATATTACTACTGTTTTTAATTACAAGTTGAAGTTAAGGAAGCGCGAGTCTTTTTGGTAGATGTCACTCTGAGTACGCATCCCCAAGGCTTTGAAGAAGAGAAGAAAGAACTGGTTGAAGGATTTGGTAACCGAGTGTGATTACTGATTTTTCATGCAGACAGCTTAGTTAAAGTGATTGGCTGCGTATGTCAGGATGTCACCGGTTCGATTGTACGTTTTGGAAAGTGTTTCTTACAAGTACATACGAAAAAAAATCTTAGTAAACTAGAAGTATTAAATAAAGTTTCATACAGAGGGATAATGCGTAGAGACATGTGCCCAAGGTGTCCACTGCAAGTAGAGCGTGTCATATTGGTGTAGGTCATTACAGATCTTGGGTTTTAATGTAGGACTCCTAACACGCTGCAATTCGAGAAACATCGAAGTTTTTGTTCCATTCAATCATAATATGTTTTCCCCTGTAGTCGCTACATCGAGCATGTCAGTACTAAGGCTCGGAAAGTAGGGAATTGGGAAACTTCATAGTACAAGAACGAATATGTATACGTACTCAACATCGAACCATGACACCACTATGCTACATGGATTTGATGACGTAGTTTCTTAGCACACATTGTGTTTCGTTACGTAGTATAAGAAATCATAAAAATTATTTGTACGTATATATGCTACATATGGGATCGAGTCGACGGCGTTCTCGGGGCTGGAATGAAATGTTATGAATATGTTGTTAATGTTATGTTGTATGTAACTTGCTAATATATTTATATGAATAAGAAAATTTGTAAGGTTGTAACTTTGAGACGTAAAAAGGTTTCAGTACACTTTGAGTGAGTCACTCAAAGTTATGTAGTTTATAACCTAACCTGCAGAATAATGTACCAAGGGGAAAGAATAGTCAGTAGACGTTCACGCGGACGAAGTCGCGGGCAAAAGCTAGTATGTCTAATATATCATACTAGTGGCTGCCCACGACTTCGTCCGCGTAGATTTTAGATGGTAGAGTCTGGTTAATGAAAGCTGAGACTGAGATTAATTTAAAACTTTTTAAATTGCAACTATAATATCTACGTCAAATGTGTCGAACATCACTTAATTGACAATATTTCATAATTTTCAAAAGTCTTAATTCGAAAACCATTTCGGTAGAAAGATGTTAAGTACTCAAAAAAATATTTTCGTATTTTTTTCGCCATTAATTTTGGAAATATCGCGATAAAGTGTAAACCGGATGGTGGCATCACTTTCTCTGCACTATAGAGAGAGACCTTAGTTGTGATACGATTAAAAAAGTTAGTTGGATCCGGTTATCTATTATAGTATATTTCTGCCATTCATTTTTTGACGTTGATTTGCTTTGTCAACTGTGTGTTTATGATGTATATGTAAAGATATATGATGAATTGTATTATATCATTAATATGTTGAATTAATTATTACTTTTCAATTAAAGCCTCACTACAAACTTGTCTGTTCAGCCCTTCGGTTGACTGGCAGAGAATGCCTTAAGTCTTAAATAGTCTTAATGTTCGCCATTTGTACTTTTTGTATTGTGCAATAAAGTTTGAATAAAGCAAATAAATAATGCCCCCCTGGGCCCCGCCTGGTGCCGGTTTAGAATAGCACAATAGCACTTCCCCCTTTCTTCCCGTGAGTGTCTTAAGAGTCGACTATGGGTACCAGTTGTAGTGCGTTGTGGGCGATGGGGTAGCAACCTGTCACTGCAATATCACATTTTCTCCATCTTTAAACCTACAATTGCTAAATGCGGCACTGGGTTTTTCATGTGCTCTGCCTACCCCCTTTGGGAATACAGGTGTGAGTTTACGTATGTGTTATGTAAATAAATAATTAAAAAATCGATGTTTTTAGGGCTCCGTACCTCAAAAGGAAAAAAACGGAACCCTTATGAACACTTTGTTGTCCGTCTGTCTATCTGACTGTCAAGACCCTTTATCTCGGAAACGCGTGGAGGTGTCGAGTTGAAATTAAAACCATATACTTAGATCTTCCTTGAAGCTGTGAAGAAATCAAACTTCTAAGGTAATGTAAAATAGATACGGCCGTTTATGCTACAAAAAACGTATATTTCGGCACTCTCAAGGAATCAAAATTTATAGGGTAATTGCAGTTGACTGACTGACTGACTGACTGACTGACTTCGACCAGATGGATGACTCGAGTACGCTCTCCGGACTGCACGATCGTCACCCATTCGGACTATGTGCTCGAGCCAGCGCAGTCTTACAGATTTCGTTTCCCCTATGATGTTTAGCTCGGACAGTAAATCTTCGATTTCTTGGTTTTCACGGAGTCGCCAAGTGCCGTCCTCTCTACGAGTGGGTCCCAGGATCTTACGGTAAATTTTCCGTTAACGCCACTAGCAGTGCGTGATCCTCTTTTTGTGTTAAAACAGGATGATACATTTCCATGTAGTGATGTCAGTGGAAATTTGGCTCTACTCAAAAGTTTTCGTGTTTGTTTCGAGTTCCTATTGCAAAATTACATACATAAATAGGTTATCCTCCATATATTTACAGACCCATATAGGATTACTCTTGAAAATAGCTGAAATGTTATTCAAATAACTGCAAAAATAAGCGTCTCCTAGTTAACTTCCACAGCATAATAGCTATGGAGCATACAAGTTGGTTCATACCTAATTTCATCATTGCCATCGGCGTCGCAAACATTTACACAGGTTGCCCTTGTTCAAATAAAACAATAAAAAACAAAGTCACGACGTTTATTAAACGTGCATTTAAATGGTCGTGTCGAATAACAATTTTATATTACTGTGCACTGAATCACTCAGCATGGACGCGAAGAGAAATATGCTCGGATTTATCTGGTTTATAACACTTTCTTTAACTGCTTTAGCTGAATCGCCCCTCGTTGATGGTGAGTTTGTTTTATATTACGTATACTAAACACCTTTGATTTTTTTTTATACAACGCCGGTGGCAAACAAGCGTACGGTCCACCTGATGGTAAGCGGCCACCGCAGCCTATAGACGCCCACAACTCCAATGGAGTCACGTACGCGTTGCCGACCCTTTATGAAATTTGAGAATTCACTGTGTTGACAGCAGAAGGGACAAATTTAGGTCCCTCGCTCTCAACACTGCATCGTCGGGAGCTCTGGCAACCTTGCTCATCTCCAGGAACACAACTCTATATACTTGTATGGTAGATAATGTTATTATGGCTGTGGTCTTCTGCAAGGTGGAGGTACTTCCCCAGTTGGGCTGCTCCAAATTTGAGCAAGATGACATTTTGCTGTGCCCTACCTCTCTTTGTAATCTCAACGTCGAAATATATTGAGTGGGTACATACAGGTTTTGTAAACAACTCTATAAAATATACTTATCATTATACTTGTCATTGTGTCGGCTAATGATCTGCAGCTAATTTAGTGTGCCAATTTGCGTCCATTTTGGTGAATTACTGAACTAAAAGGATATTATTCGTCGGAAATTGTCTGCAAAGCTACATAATGTTTTTTATCTCAAGCTGCTGATTGTAAACACTCTTAAATTTTAGATTCCGCAGTTTACGTGAAACCGAAGCCTCCGCTTTGCCCAGAAGATGAAGAGCGCCGCTGTCAAAATCCCTGCCCACCGGAAACGTGCCTTACCTTATACGCGGCTTTCTTATGCATACAGAACCAAACTTGTGTTGACGGGTGCTACTGTAAAAATGGTTATTTGAGAAATGGTCAGAAAGGCCCATGCGTTCCCCGGGACCAGTGTAATCCAAGTAAGTGTTGATAAAGAATTAAACATACATATATATTATTATTATTTAACTGGAATTGCGCCGACGGTTGAAAAGATAGGTTTTTTTTAAATAACATTGTTTTAGTTGAATGTGTCAACGATCCCAATGCCCAGAGAGGATGTGGAGACAAATGTGGCAAGACATGTGCAGACTACAAGACCAATCCTATTTGCCCGAAACGACCCTGCACAAATGACGGATGCGATTGCAAGGAAGGATATATATACGATCAAAATTTATCCTTATGTGTTAAGCCCGAAAACTGTAGTAAGTATAATATACCATAACATCATACCTTTTTACCAGCATACGTCCCGCCGATGGTAAGTGATCACCGCAATCTACAGACTAGTGTCCGACCGAAGTTTCGGTTTCGGTTTCGGCTGGTTTCGGCCTAAAAATCATGTTTTGGCCGAAGGTTCGATTTCGGCCAAAAAACTGCCGAACCTTTCGGCCGCGCCGAAACTTTTACAACTGTTATGTGTTATCAGGGTAGTCAGAATGAAGGTACGTTAAAACTTACAACATTTATTTTGTTATAACAAATTACTTAAATCTAACTTATAATTAGTGGGCGCCAGGAGAGTTTTTATCAGCTGTATTCGAAGGGTAACTCTGCCTAACCGCAGGTTTGTGCCACACGAAATGGGCATGTCGTCAGGCTAAAATGAAACAAACTATTTTAACTAACTTGCTGCATTACAGACTTAACGGCTACCTATGTGTTCAGTTTATCTATTAATGATTTTATGACTACCACTCACCCCTTGTGGAAGTATTGACGAATACACAATATACAAAATAATAAACACCGTCACTTTGCCAACTATGGACTCCGGTGGTAACAATTTCGGTCGTTATATTTCAAATTTGCACAGTCACAACAACAGGTAAGGATGTCCGTATTCCTCGCCGATATGACCAACAATGATCTTATTTTGTTTAACTGACCGCAACTCTATTCTAAATAGTTGTTACAAATAGCAACAATATAAAGATGGAAAAAGTTAGCCCCACTTGGGATTCGAACCTCTCTCCTCAAGTTTGGCAGTCCAAGCGCCGACCACTGAGCTACGCAAGAAGTTAGCATCCATCTCTAAATTGGTGATCGGATATAGCGGTCATAACTGCGCAAGCTATTTAGAATCTTGCCTCACAGGTCTAAGGCTCACAATTGCTTAACACTTATAATAAATATTTTAAGATATAGTATACATAACACAACATTGTACTTTTGGATCACGTTCGTCTAATTTCTGTTGCCTTTGGATACCTTCGCCCGACTCCGCCAGCAGAATACATTTTATTTTAGTTATTTTATATCTTGTTAAGTACAAAAATTATTTTATTTTATACCACACTACACGGACTATCCTGTTTCGCATTTAGGGATTGCAATTTGGTCCGTCGAATAGGTACGGTAATCCGCTTGCTCCAGTATCTCGATAGGCACCGGATCCGGCAACATTCCGATATAACTCCGGTAGCCGTTGTAATTAAAATGACGATTATTAATTCATAAGTAAGTTTAAACCTAATACTTTCATCCTTGTCTAGGTACTTTGTTTCATCACCTGGTTTTAATTTTTTCAGCAAAACAGTGCACAAAACCCCACGAACGCTATTCAAACTGTTTGCTCGGAGAATGCGTGCCAAAGACATGCTATGATGTTGGATATCCAGTCGCCTGTCCGGATATTGTAGGACCTTGCGCGGGTGGCTGTACCTGCGAAGAAGGCTTCGTGAGAGATTGTAACGGAGACTGCATTGATATGAAGAAGTGTCGTATGTGTCCATGTAACCAATATATATATTATAGGTAAACTCACATCTCATCCAGTTTACGGTTTTTTTTAACTATGTGCCTTAATTTTGTAGCCTGTTGTGGAGGTGATCCAAACGCAGTAAGCGGTTGTGGGAATCCTTGCGGAAAAACCTGCGCAAGTCTCTACGCAAACAAGTCTGATTTAATCTGCCCGCAATATTGCGAATACAATGGTTGTGACTGCAAACCGGGATTCCTACTACTTGAATCAAACAATACGGATTCTAGTAAATGTGTTCCTAAAAGAAAATGCCCTAAACGTAAGTTTTCTTAGGCATTTCGATGAGGCGACATACAATTACAAATACATACGTGCGTAACGAAATGGTTGGATATTTTATTTACTTTGCAGCGATTCCACAATGCGGTGAAAATGAACAATACTATTGCGGTACTTCATGTCCCGAAGCCACCTGTGCAAACCCCAAGCCTCCAACATGCGTCAACAAGAAATGCAAATTAGGCTGCTTCTGTAAAAAGGGTTTCGTGAGAGATGTTAATAACAAATGCATCCCTGTTAAGAAATGCCGTAAATGACCTTTTTTTTCGTTGACTTTTTTAACATTAACGTTATAACCACAAATGCTATCAATTTCAATCGCTATTATACTCAAGTAATTCTTGCTTCCAAAGCCACGTTCAGTCAGGCTGATGCGAAACCGCGCGCAGCGCCGCACACGAGGTATCGCGCATCTGTCAGGGTGTACGGAAGTACAATGCGTTTGATAAGCTCGTACGGCATGGCATGTTCCGCCGCATGTCGCCTGTGCGTAAACGTGGCCTCATACTTTGGACAAAGCAGAAACCTACACAAGCTGAGGAGTGGAATTCTTTGTAGATTTAGAGATCTGTAATTTAGTCAGGTTTACACGATCTCGTTTAAAACTCAACTTTCTTAAAACTCAATAGATGTAGAGTTAGTCCTTGACTTATATATCGCATTGATCTAAAGAATATCGTTTGAAAGCATATACAGTTTTTAATAAATAAAAGTAACTCTAACTGTACCCATATTTTCAGCTCCAAAATGCAATGGACCAAATGAAAAATACATAGATTGCCCGGTTGGTCAATGTAATGCAAAAACGTGTAAGGATCTTATAACTCCACCTCCGTGTCCGCGAGTAATTCCACCGTGCCCTGGTGGCTGTGTCTGTATAGATGGTTTCCTGAGAGATTCAAAAGGAAAATGTATCAAAAAGGAACAGTGTCGTAAGTATAAGTAGTAAGGTAATATCTTAACTCCAGTTCTTCTCACTTGTAAAATGATCTCTACCTACTCAGATTTAAGAATCGGGGCAACTACCTTACAGTTCGCATTCACTCACACCGATCCACTGGCGTTGCGCACAGTGCCCGGGGTCTAAAATGGTCTCACTTACCGTGTGATAGACGAAAAGATAAAGCATCTGCATCAGTCGCTTTCTGATACCACTCGATAGAAATTGTATATATCTTGTCGTTTATAAAGTTTATGTTGTAAAAGAGCCATTGAGGCGAGGCCTACCTACAGAATATCAGAACTATAGCTTTTGGCCGCTACTTCGTACGCCTAAACTTCCACTCCCTTTTCCATCCCTGTGAGGTATGATTTTCAGAATAAAAAGTATTCTATCTATTAATTCCGGCTATAAACTCGTTGTTTACCAAGTTTCATCATTATCCTTTTAGGCATTTTTGCGTGATTGAGTAACAAACTTTCGCAATTATAATATTGGATTAATAGGATAAACATTTGATTTTGATTAAGCAATACTAACAGAATATTAGCGAAGCAACAGTTAAATTACCATGAACATCATATTATTGAATTGTTGATGTACACTAACTTGTAATATAATGGTTTTGTAGCATTCGCGTGTAAAGATCCAAACGCCTCGTGGACAGAATGCATGGATGCTTGTCCGAGAACTTGCCAGAACACTAATCCAGGATGCGTGAATGTCAGGTGTTCCGCTGGGTGTCAGTGTAACGCTGGCTACGTTCTATCTAAGATTGGAGGAAAATGCGTTAAGATTGAAGAATGTCCAGGTAAAGAAACGGAAAACTATTGAAACATAATAACTGGGTCACTCACGTCTTTAAGGTCGAATATAGCTCGACATGTTTGGGATCAAATACGTGGCCCTTAATCACGAGAACTCGCCGCGACGTCCGCGCGTCTAGCACTGCGCGCTCGCGCGCGGCTTGATCGGCTGCTAGATGTTGGCGACGGCGGTGGTGCGGGGGGCGAGAATTCACCCTCATTTTCGTCATTATAATTCAATGTTGGGTTACATACAACACTCAACGTCACATGCTATGCATGTGTTTATTATATTTCAATATGTCTGAAACTCACGGGAGTTTTATATTTAAACGAAAACCTGTTACAACTTATTCTATGTCGAAGGGACGTCAGTCTCACACTTCGCAATCACTAGCACCCATGTAACGTGTCCGTTGAAACACGTTAATATCCAATTGAAAAAGTGTAATGTAAGTACCAAACAAACCTTCCCATTTCATATTTTTAATTAATTTTTAGATTACGCTAACTGCTGCGCCAACCAGACTTTTGTAGAGTGCACATTTAAGTGTCCCCAAGTAATGTGCCCAGAGTCGGACCAGATAATATTATGCAAGCCACCTCGAGACTGCCCAGGGGGGTGTGGTTGTAAACCCTACTACAGGTACAATGCCACTGGAGACTGCATCAAGTCATCAGATTGTCGTAAGTTTGATGTCCGAAATAGAATTTAATTTCGATATTTTGAAACTCTTTGGGCATTTTGAATTCCAAGTATATTTAACGCACATATACTACTAGTACCCAACCTCTTCGAGGTCGATAAAAGATACAAGTAGCCTTTGTTTCAACTTTAGAAAATTAGTTAGTGCTCAGATAATGTCAGATCTCATGTTCCTTCAGTGCTATTCCTACTTTCCGACCACCGACATCACAATCATTCAAACCAACCAGTCAATCATCAAAATATATTTATTCTCCAAATTTAAATTGCAACCGGTGGGTCAGCAACGTCGCTCCGAATCGTTGCAATTTAGAATCCCATTAGTGCCATTCATTACTTATACATTTTCATATTTCAGCTCCAGTAGAATGCACCGGTGCGAACCAGGAGTGGACGTCCTGCCAACGAATCTCTGACTGGGAAAGATGCGAAGACAGACACAACACTCCTCCAATCTACCCGGGAGATCCAGATGACTGCACTCCGAAGTGCGTGTGCAAGAAGGGATATTGGAGAAACGATGCGAATGAATGTGTTTCGGAAAAGGAATGTCGTGAGTATATGAACACCTTAAGTATTTTGCTTAGTAAAGAGTTATGTGTAATTTAATTACTATTCTTGGGTCGAGCTTGCGCAAGAAATCTCGGTACAGTAGTTATTCAATATTTAAATGACTCTGTGGTATTTAGTTAGGTACTTTCTGTACTTTATTTGGCATATAACCTTAACTTTAAGGGTGAAATTCAACACGTGTAAAAAATTTCTAACTTTGGTGACTTTTATTTTGATTTTGATAGTCCAGCTAATGAAAATGTGTTAACAGTGGGTCATCAGACATGATTAAAATTATGTCAAAAAGCCTTTCATTCCGGTGATAAGTTTTTCAGATATTGTAATTTTTTTTATTTGTTAGCCACCGGAATTGCAACTTACCACCCTAATTATATAATCGAGGCACCAAAGCAATTAAGCATTTGATAAAAGACCAAATAAATATCTGCATGTTATTTTCCGCAGTAATATTTTTGTCGTTATACTTTTTGTTGTAACAATTAATATGAGTAAATGTTTATTGCCCAAGAGTTTTTGCTTTCATAAAGTACCTATAGATAAAAGACCAAATGCCTGAACGTCAGATTCTGTAGTAATATTATGCTGAGTGAAAATTTGACCAAATGAAAATGTGCCTACTAAAATTCTTCCAAAGATCGCATTACCAAACACAACGGTTGCCAAAATATCTTTAAGTAATGATTTTTTACCAAAATAACTTTGCAAATAGGAGGGATCCCGATGAAAAGAAAGCGAGGTCAATGCCCTGTCACAGCAAAGTAAGAGAGTGTGTGTGATATGTAATGGTGTTTGTTACTAGGTGAATTACGATATTATTAGAGCTCTCGTGGCCCAGCGGTGCCCGCGTGCCGCGTGCGGTATGCGAGGTTAAGCAACATGGGCTGGGGTCAGTTCTTGGATGGGTGACCGCGTTGAGTGGTTACTAACTGAGCGCTCCCGTGCTTTGGAACGCACGCTAAGCCGTTGATCCCGGGTCTATGGCAGCAGTCGTTAAGCCAAGTTGGAGGCCTTCGGGCGGCTTAAGAAGCGCAAAGAACAGTCAAGTTGCCGACTAGTTCGTGTTTTAATTCCACACTCGCGGTTATAATACAATTTTGCACCCTTGTATAAAAAAATTGCTACTGTATTGTATTGTTTTCGAATTAGAACACCGTACTTTGCCCAGTAAAGAATTACATGTTATTACCATTCTTGGGAGTAACCCCAGGAAGTTTAATGACCATGAAGCAAGCAATGTATACAGAAAAGGAGATAGCGCAGATAGAATCTGTTTTCTATGAATGAAATGTTCCTGCAATCATGTTTTTTAGTTCATTCGTTCAATTTTTAGGAACAATTAAGCAAGACACCATAAACCTAAAGCACCGTATAGTTTGCTTTCATGAGAATTACGAAAAGGGACTTTCCCTCTTTTATCATTTAGACAAGACATTATGTGTATCATATTCTAAAACAGTTTTTATTTTCTTTCCAGCCCCGATAAATTGATGAAAAGATGAGCAAAACGAAAAGTACTTTGAAAGTATACTGTTTAAATAAATATTTGTAGTATTATATTCTACACACCCAACAGTACGTATATAATCATTAGATAAAACATGTGTCGCAGTCGCACTTGCATATATAAATTAAATTATACATTCACATAATATATTTATTATCGAATTCCATGTATTTTATTCTGTAACACCCCTGATATATTCCTATAGAAAAATAAAAATTGTAAATCAAATGTAAAACCGGGTACTCACTAGCGAGCCGTAACTACAACCGCTCGCTACGTCTATGCGACTCCCTATGCACCGTTCTCACCAGTCACCTCACACCTCACCCGTTTTTACACGACTGCCCAAAAAAAAGAATGTAATGGTTCATACGTATGTATGTATGATTCTCTAGGACCTTCTCTCTCGGGACTTAAACTTTGGTATTGTATGTAGTAGATCCCCCGACTGCAAACAAAACAGATTTCCTTAACTTCTTTATTTTGAAACTTGTTTTTATCTTATTAGTTAATTTTTATCAAGTGCAGTCGTGTTTTTAATTTTTAAATTATTACATGGAAACTGTTAAATGTCAGTTGTCATTTTTTTTCATATAAAAAATGGGCGAGGTGTGAGGTGACAGATGAGGACGAGTCCGTTTGTGAATAACAGCCAAGGTTAGGTGGGTATCCAGTGATCCGCCCGAGCATCGAAGACCCCTGTGCAGAAGGTTTGAGTTTATGAGGAAGTCTTTTTATGGGATTTTAACGAAAACTGCAATGATGAATACCTATTTTCGTAAGTGTTCACAAACAGTTACCGAGCGAAGCGATGTCTCGGGTACCTACACACAACCTAGAAAATGGTCTAGCACAGTGGTGGGCAAAGTACGGCCCGCGGGCCAACTGCGGCCCGCGAAAGCATTTTATCCGGCCCGCCGCCGATACATCGAATTAATTAGTACATGGCCCGCGATGATTATATTTCGACGGTTCAGCCAAAAACCAGAGCAGCGGTTTTATACAAAAGTGCAGTTTTGCTGCAATTATGGCCCTCCTCCGAAATTTCTCAAGCTTACTGGCCCGCCATGAAAAAAGTTTGCCCACCCCTGGTCTAGCACTTTTGAACCTTTCCGGCTGATTTTACACTACACCCAAAATACTCTAGTCATTAATAAACCCTAATTCCAAAATCACCTTCTCTCAAAAACCCCCTTTTTTCGAAGGACACTACTCTCGATACAACCTAATTTCAGTGGACTGCGTCCCATTACGAATGAGTCTCAAAATACACTATTCCCAGAATACCTTAAATTAGCTACAACACCTAATAGTGGCGAAATAACCTAATGTCATAATCGCTTATTCACAAACCCTCTTTCAAATCCATTTAATTTCATTACAATATACATACACATATATATACACAACATCACACACAAATAATAAATAAGATTAATATATAATTGTAAAAGGAAAAAAAAAAAAAAAAAAAAAAAAAAAAAAACTGCTAACTGTTTAATATTTTATTTACCCTGTATGAAGGCATGTTAAAAATGTAAGCTTATTATTCTACTGGGTCCTGTAACACAGGGATTCCTAGCTCAGGACCCAAAAAACTTGTATCCTGTGTAATTTTGTTTCTTTGGATAAATAAATATTTCTAAATATTTCTATTTCCTCTAGTCCCAAAATACCCTAAAATTCCGTTTTCGTGAATTTATTTCGATATTTAATTTCTATGAGCAAAAGGAGGTTCGCATATTAGGTTTATCCCTGGAATTTAGGGTTCCTTTGTCAAAAAGCAAACTTTATAGTTTCGCCGTGTTATCGGTCCGTCTATTCCTCTGTTCGCGGCTTTAAATACGAGAGATCATTTTAATAGTTCCGTAGCCAAAATGGGATAAAAACGGAACCCTTATAGTTTCCTCATGTCTGTTCGTCCGTCCGTCCGTCCGTCCATCCGTATGTCACAGCCGATTTACTCGGAGACTATCAGCACTACAATTATGAAATTTGATAGGAAGATGTATTCTCTGAACCGCTACATAAAAGTCATGTGAAATTACAAAAAAATATTAAATTAGGGGGGGGGGGGCACTCCGTAGGAGAAGGCAGTTTTTCAGCAGTATCTCGAACTATAAAGTTTGCTTTTTGACAAAGGAACCCTAAATTTCAGAGATGCGAACCTCCTTCTGTTCATAGAAATAAATATCGAAATTCACGAAAATGGAATTTTAGGGTATTTTGGGAGTAGAGGGTTTTGTGAATAAGCGATTATGACATTAGGTTATTTCGCCACTGTTAGGTGTAGCTATTTATCGTATTTTGGGAATAGATATTTTGAGACCCAGTCGTAATGGGACGCAGTCCACTTGAATTTGAGTTGTATCGAGAGTACCTAGTGTACTTCGAAAAAAGAGGTTTTTGAGAGGCGAATTTTAAATTAGCACAGCAGATTACGTTTGATTTTATACCCCATAAATGTTCATACCCCGGGCTTATATATGAAAATCGATTCTAAAGGAGTAAACTCAAAATATTAATATAACTATAACTCTATCTAGTTTTTCTTTTTTTTATCTTCAAAATACATGAATTCCAAGTTTGTAGTTTAATCACATTTGCATGTACTTCTGTTTTCTAACCTCTTAAGTCCCCGCGTACTCGTACAAGTACAAATTCAAATCGAGTTTCGAACATTAACAAAAATAATTAGGATTCCAAATTCAAAATCTCGTCAATCAATTTGGGACTTACGAGGCTAAATTACCTTTTTTCAAATAAAGAAAAAAAAAATTAATCGGTTTACGTGATAAAGAATTATCCTTGAAACACGACCACGAATACTAAGTTATTCAGTCCTTCAAATTTGTAACAAAAGTCGCCTGTAGATGGCGCTGTACCCATGGCGTTAAATTTGTACACCATGTTGTTGAGATTTTCCTGACTTAATAGAGTTTGAACCGGTACACATTTGTATACGGAACACTCGGTGCGCGAGTCCGACTCGCACTTGACCGGTTTATTTAATATTCACCTGCTGAAGAGGTGATAAGAGGGTTGAAAGTTTGGGGAGCAAGTATTTTTTAAAGCAAGCAATAAAAACTTAGCGGTCTAAAACGAGTTACTAAGTCTGCATTTTTAACCGACCTAAAAAAGGAAGAGGTTCTATGTTCCACTATGTATACGTCATGTAATGTTCACCGATTTCTCTATCAATTGTGGACCGATTTTCAAAATCCTTTTTGCTCCCAACATTATTACCAAGTCAGAATCTGATGAGGGGATCGCCCAGGGAAATCCTCAAATCTTATGGGCTACTATTCAAGTATTTAAGCGTCTCATTTTGACAAGCTGATGTTGGAAGGTACGACTCCTTAATGGGTTGGAGAATTATTTATAATAGCTAGACCTTTACTTGTATTCTCAAGTTATTCAGATGAGCTTATGATGAAAACACTCCTTAACGGTTAGGAGTTAGAGGTGATTCTTTTAATATCGTATGCACGTAGTCATAATCTTTTAAGTTATTCAGGTGAGCTGATGATGAATGGTGAAACTCCTTAAAGGTTAGGATATGGGGGTGGATTGTTAATATGTCATATTAACATATAGACCTTTAGTTGTATTCATTCAAATTCTTTCAGGTGAAAAGGGAAAGAAAATAAAACACATGCAAATGATAGAAAACACAGGATTACTGTTACACATACTTTATTAGTTAAACCATAGTACCTAGTATATAGATATGCACATTTTACATAATATACACTCATCGATAGTAAATCTACCAAATACATATTTAGATATCGCCAATCATAATTATCTAAGCAAAGTTACAATATAAGCCAATTCGCATTATTAATAATGATTGTTAATACTTAACAATCATAATTAATAACAATACATATTTATTAAAGTAAGATACTCAGGTTGACACTATCCACTTCTTGTCACCTTCACGGCCTCCGAGCAAGAGAGAGCTCCGTGGAAGGTGCCTGGGTATTTATCAACTCTGCTTTGTGACGTCACCAGTGAGACTGGATTGATACCGTCAGTGTTGCCAGTACCGCCAAGTGATGGACGTGATGGTCTCGACACCCGAAATAACCCGGGCGACAACATCCGGCCGTCCTGCTAACGAGGTCGTCCTCGACTCTCGTCATGGGCTAATGTTGAAGCTGCGAACATGACAACAACAATATTTCAATGACATGTCACTATGTTAACACACTTTCCCACCATACTACCTATGCTTACTACCTTCAACAGTTTTTTGCATATAAAGGAAACTAGGGCTTGTATCGGCTTGAACACTGTGATTTGGCCCGATCACATTGTCTTGTATCGCCTTGACCCTATGTAGCAGTTTTCATCTCAGATATCTGCTACACTTTACATTCTTTTTATATACAATGAACATGTTCGAAGCGTAAACATTAGGCCAGCTAATGTAGCAGCTTTCATCTCAGATACCTGCTACACTCTCTCATACCTCCCATATACAATGTACATATCGAAGCGCAACATTAGGCCAGCTAATGTAGCAGCTTTCATCTCAGATACCTGCTACACTCTCTCATACCTCCCATATACAATGTACATATCGAAGCGCAAACATTAGGCCAGCCTTTGCCACAGCTATTCAGACAAGAAAACCATTAATCTCACAATGACATATAGGCAATTGGACTGTAACACTTTGTAGGTTCGTTATTAGAACAATTTGTTAACAAATATACATTACGTTTCTACGTACCGGAGGTCAACTTTTCAAGTCACTTTATTGCTGTAAGTACGGCGATAACTCCTTTTGTTATGGACATATATCCTGCCATGTTAGCTGCAGAATTCATAAGAAATGCACTTACTTCACTTTCACTTCGTTTTAGATAATAAATTACACTTTTTTCACAAGTAAACAAATCTCAGTGCTCCGTGTCGGACAGCGCGAAGCGTTTTGCATTTGCAGTTTTTCTGTTTCAGAATCTGTCAAAATGCCGCACTCGTTATTTTATTTCTATTGGATAAAACTATTCTTAAATTCGTAAGATAGCAATTTCTAAACCTATTAGTCTCAGGTTATCGTATATTCCATTTTTATTGTAAATTCAAACTGTTGGACTTTAATGGAAATGTTTAATTTTGGCGTTTGTGTATAGTTTGCAAAGGAACGAAACGTACCAAGATTTTATATTCTATGTCGCGTGCGTTCTGTTTATCTACTTAGGTATGCGACCTGTGTTTATAAATATAAATTTGTTTATGTAGATTTTTTAATCCTGTTAGCTGGATGGAACCCAGGTCGTCGTCGTTTTCATAATAGCAATGTCGTTGTTTGAATAGGCATCGTTTTCGGTAAAAATAAATAAAATTATTCTTTCCTTTATGATGGTTTCCATCGTTGCCTGTATCTAAAGATTGTAGATTCAGAACACTCTCTGTACTCTTGAGACTCTGGAAGGAGGTCGAAAATGCCAGTCACTTTGAGATTCCATCACGATGTGAAAGCAACGTTTTTGAGTCGTCTTGGTCTGAAAGTCAATCGCTTCGGGGTAAGTGTTTCTTTTAGCAAGGTCTGTGTGCCTGTTGTCGTCTTTGGTGCTAATTAGTGTTTTATTTCGTTCCAGCGTACAGCCCAGATTGCATAATTTAGCGTCACACCAATATGGACTAGCCAGTCCAGAACTTTCAATCCTTCTATCTCATAATTCGATACTCAGGTGAGTTTTCTTTTATCATGTAACGATTTTGTTCACAATTTGATGGTAGATTTTGTCATTAAAGTGTGAATTTCGTGATTTTCAGTTTCACTTTGCCACGGCATCTTTAATCACGACACGTGTAATTTCCCAAAGCCGTACCTACTCATGAACCGTAAAACAACCCACCATACGTGGTAAGCTTATTTGAATTCTTAATTTTAAGGTAAAATCCGTATTCTCAAATACCAACTCTTTACTAATAGAAACAATTTTTTTCTTTTAGTAAAAGGAAAAAAAAAAAAAAAAAAAAAAAACTGCTAACTGTTTAATATTTTATTTACCCTGTATGAAGGCATGTTAAAAATGTAAGCTTATTATTCTACTGGGTCCTGTAACACAGGGATTCCTAGCTCAGGACCCAAAAAACTTGTATCCTGTGTAATTTTGTTTCTTTGGATAAATAAATATTTCTAAATATTTCTATTTCCTCTAGTCCCAAAATACCCTAAAATTCCGTTTTCGTGAATTTATTTCGATATTTAATTTCTATGAGCAAAAGGAGGTTCGCATATTAGGTTTATCCCTGGAATTTAGGGTTCCTTTGTCAAAAAGCAAACTTTATAGTTTCGCCGTGTTATCGGTCCGTCTATTCCTCTGTTCGCGGCTTTAAATACGAGAGATCATTTTAATAGTTCCGTAGCCAAAATGGGATAAAAACGGAACCCTTATAGTTTCCTCATGTCTGTTCGTCCGTCCGTCCGTCCGTCCATCCGTATGTCACAGCCGATTTACTCGGAGACTATCAGCACTACAATTATGAAATTTGATAGGAAGATGTATTCTCTGAACCGCTACATAAAAGTCATGTGAAATTACAAAAAAATATTAAATTAGGGGGGGGGGGGGGCACTCCGTAGGAGAAGGCAGTTTTTCAGCAGTATCTCGAACTATAAAGTTTGCTTTTTGACAAAGGAACCCTAAATTTCAGAGATGCGAACCTCCTTCTGTTCATAGAAATAAATATCGAAATTCACGAAAATGGAATTTTAGGGTATTTTGGGAGTAGAGGGTTTTGTGAATAAGCGATTATGACATTAGGTTATTTCGCCACTGTTAGGTGTAGCTATTTATCGTATTTTGGGAATAGATATTTTGAGACCCAGTCGTAATGGGACGCAGTCCACTTGAATTTGAGTTGTATCGAGAGTACCTAGTGTACTTCGAAAAAAGAGGTTTTTGAGAGGCGAATTTTAAATTAGCACAGCAGATTACGTTTGATTTTATACCCCATAAATGTTCATACCCCGGGCTTATATATGAAAATCGATTCTAAAGGAGTAAACTCAAAATATTAATATAACTATAACTCTATCTAGTTTTTCTTTTTTTTATCTTCAAAATACATGAATTCCAAGTTTGTAGTTTAATCACATTTGCATGTACTTCTGTTTTCTAACCTCTTAAGTCCCCGCGTACTCGTACAAGTACAAATTCAAATCGAGTTTCGAACATTAACAAAAATAATTAGGATTCCAAATTCAAAATCTCGTCAATCAATTTGGGACTTACGAGGCTAAATTACCTTTTTTCAAATAAAGAAAAAAAAAATTAATCGGTTTACGTGATAAAGAATTATCCTTGAAACACGACCACGAATACTAAGTTATTCAGTCCTTCAAATTTGTAACAAAAGTCGCCTGTAGATGGCGCTGTACCCATGGCGTTAAATTTGTACACCATGTTGTTGAGATTTTCCTGACTTAATAGAGTTTGAACCGGTACACATTTGTATACGGAACACTCGGTGCGCGAGTCCGACTCGCACTTGACCGGTTTATTTAATATTCACCTGCTGAAGAGGTGATAAGAGGGTTGAAAGTTTGGGGAGCAAGTATTTTTTAAAGCAAGCAATAAAAACTTAGCGGTCTAAAACGAGTTACTAAGTCTGCATTTTTAACCGACCTAAAAAAGGAAGAGGTTCTATGTTCCACTATGTATACGTCATGTAATGTTCACCGATTTCTCTATCAATTGTGGACCGATTTTCAAAATCCTTTTTGCTCCCAACATTATTACCAAGTCAGAATCTGATGAGGGGATCGCCCAGGGAAATCCTCAAATCTTATGGGCTACTATTCAAGTATTTAAGCGTCTCATTTTGACAAGCTGATGTTGGAAGGTACGACTCCTTAATGGGTTGGAGAATTATTTATAATAGCTAGACCTTTACTTGTATTCTCAAGTTATTCAGATGAGCTTATGATGAAAACACTCCTTAACGGTTAGGAGTTAGAGGTGATTCTTTTAATATCGTATGCACGTAGTCATAATCTTTTAAGTTATTCAGGTGAGCTGATGATGAATGGTGAAACTCCTTAAAGGTTAGGATATGGGGGTGGATTGTTAATATGTCATATTAACATATAGACCTTTAGTTGTATTCATTCAAATTCTTTCAGGTGAAAAGGGAAAGAAAATAAAACACATGCAAATGATAGAAAACACAGGATTACTGTTACACATACTTTATTAGTTAAACCATAGTACCTAGTATATAGATATGCACATTTTACATAATATACACTCATCGATAGTAAATCTACCAAATACATATTTAGATATCGCCAATCATAATTATCTAAGCAAAGTTACAATATAAGCCAATTCGCATTATTAATAATGATTGTTAATACTTAACAATCATAATTAATAACAATACATATTTATTAAAGTAAGATACTCAGGTTGACACTATCCACTTCTTGTCACCTTCACGGCCTCCGAGCAAGAGAGAGCTCCGTGGAAGGTGCCTGGGTATTTATCAACTCTGCTTTGTGACGTCACCAGTGAGACTGGATTGATACCGTCAGTGTTGCCAGTACCGCCAAGTGATGGACGTGATGGTCTCGACACCCGAAATAACCCGGGCGACAACATCCGGCCGTCCTGCTAACGAGGTCGTCCTCGACTCTCGTCATGGGCTAATGTTGAAGCTGCGAACATGACAACAACAATATTTCAATGACATGTCACTATGTTAACACACTTTCCCACCATACTACCTATGCTTACTACCTTCAACAGTTTTTTGCATATAAAGGAAACTAGGGCTTGTATCGGCTTGAACACTGTGATTTGGCCCGATCACATTGTCTTGTATCGCCTTGACCCTATGTAGCAGTTTTCATCTCAGATATCTGCTACACTTTACATTCTTTTTATATACAATGAACATGTTCGAAGCGTAAACATTAGGCCAGCTAATGTAGCAGCTTTCATCTCAGATACCTGCTACACTCTCTCATACCTCCCATATACAATGTACATATCGAAGCGCAACATTAGGCCAGCTAATGTAGCAGCTTTCATCTCAGATACCTGCTACACTCTCTCATACCTCCCATATACAATGTACATATCGAAGCGCAAACATTAGGCCAGCCTTTGCCACAGCTATTCAGACAAGAAAACCATTAATCTCACAATGACATATAGGCAATTGGACTGTAACACTTTGTAGGTTCGTTATTAGAACAATTTGTTAACAAATATACATTACGTTTCTACGTACCGGAGGTCAACTTTTCAAGTCACTTTATTGCTGTAAGTACGGCGATAACTCCTTTTGTTATGGACATATATCCTGCCATGTTAGCTGCAGAATTCATAAGAAATGCACTTACTTCACTTTCACTTCGTTTTAGATAATAAATTACACTTTTTTCACAAGTAAACAAATCTCAGTGCTCCGTGTCGGACAGCGCGAAGCGTTTTGCATTTGCAGTTTTTCTGTTTCAGAATCTGTCAAAATGCCGCACTCGTTATTTTATTTCTATTGGATAAAACTATTCTTAAATTCGTAAGATAGCAATTTCTAAACCTATTAGTCTCAGGTTATCGTATATTCCATTTTTATTGTAAATTCAAACTGTTGGACTTTAATGGAAATGTTTAATTTTGGCGTTTGTGTATAGTTTGCAAAGGAACGAAACGTACCAAGATTTTATATTCTATGTCGCGTGCGTTCTGTTTATCTACTTAGGTATGCGACCTGTGTTTATAAATATAAATTTGTTTATGTAGATTTTTTAATCCTGTTAGCTGGATGGAACCCAGGTCGTCGTCGTTTTCATAATAGCAATGTCGTTGTTTGAATAGGCATCGTTTTCGGTAAAAATAAATAAAATTATTCTTTCCTTTATGATGGTTTCCATCGTTGCCTGTATCTAAAGATTGTAGATTCAGAACACTCTCTGTACTCTTGAGACTCTGGAAGGAGGTCGAAAATGCCAGTCACTTTGAGATTCCATCACGATGTGAAAGCAACGTTTTTGAGTCGTCTTGGTCTGAAAGTCAATCGCTTCGGGGTAAGTGTTTCTTTTAGCAAGGTCTGTGTGCCTGTTGTCGTCTTTGGTGCTAATTAGTGTTTTATTTCGTTCCAGCGTACAGCCCAGATTGCATAATTTAGCGTCACACCAATATGGACTAGCCAGTCCAGAACTTTCAATCCTTCTATCTCATAATTCGATACTCAGGTGAGTTTTCTTTTATCATGTAACGATTTTGTTCACAATTTGATGGTAGATTTTGTCATTAAAGTGTGAATTTCGTGATTTTCAGTTTCACTTTGCCACGGCATCTTTAATCACGACACGTGTAATTTCCCAAAGCCGTACCTACTCATGAACCGTAAAACAACCCACCATACGTGGTAAGCTTATTTGAATTCTTAATTTTAAGGTAAAATCCGTATTCTCAAATACCAACTCTTTACTAATAGAAACAATTTTTTTCTTTTAGGGTTGAAGGATACCCTTGAAGGTTACCCTTGAAGGTTAACCTTGTAAGGTCACCTTGTTTGTTAGTTGTAAGTTAACTTTGTAAGTTAACGTTGTTAGTTTGTCAGCTTAATGAGAAGATTGTAAGTTTGCTCTGCTTTGACAAAGAGCATATTCATGGAAGTCACTGAGTGGAACCAGCCTACCTGATCTGCTCTCCGGCTCCAGCTACTAGTTGAGACTGCCGCCTACTTACTGCGGAGCGAGTAGCTGCTTGGAGGTGTACTGTGATGGAGGTTTGAGTTGCCTCACCTATCGGGTATTTATCCTTTTATTTCACTGTGTCTAGCTAACTTTAGTAACTCGCTTAAATCCTTAGTCTTACTATTTTGTGCTTTAAGCCTATGCCTATATTGCACTGAATTGGTCCACCGGTCTAGCGGGAAGACCAAACCCTATTAAAGTGTTTACCCTTAAGTATATTCTCTTGTAACTGAACAGACTTAGGTTTTAGAAACTTTAGCTTTGCATGTTTGACCTCAGTGCTTATAAACAAAAGTGTGTCATAATAAATAATTGTTAAACTTACTTGATGTTTTTATTTAGCTCATTCTCATATTTGTCAGTGGTCTCATCTGGCGCTCATTAAATATAAATTCTTGATGATACCTACTGCTCTGGCCATAGCCAAACTCACGGCCTACTAAAACAGAATCTCATGTTCACCACTAGACATTAGCTTAGCCGCAGCAACACCAGTAAGTGTCCTCTCACAGCCCCTTACAGGCATATCGTCACAGGACATGCAACAGCACGATATGAAAATATAAGAAATGTGTAAACATACCATCACTTCTCCTGACAACATCCGGTTATTACTATATTATCAGCGTTCTTTTTTTTATATTGGCATCTACCTTGTGCCTCAAGCAGGTAACCGCAACCAGGTGTATCATGTTATCATCGTCAGTGATTACCTCAGGGTCTATGCAAGTATCTTGGAACCTTAAGTGTGTTCGCTTCGGCCTCACCTGACAATATAATTTTACGAATACTCCATATATTGAACCGATAGCAACATTAGCAACCGATCACACACGATATTAGACATCACGGATTCGAAATCAACTTTGACAAGATGTATTTGGCTCTTTGGACTGGGACTTCTACCGTTTTCTGAGATTCCGTGCCCCAAACACATGATTTCCTTCTTTTAAAAAAAAAAAACGTGCATTGTAACATACTGGCGACAATCCACACAAACACGCTTCTGAAGCTTTATCAACAAAAGGGTAGGACTAGCATACGCTGAACGATTGTGATGTATAATACCTCCTATCAATACAACATGAGAAGGGTATTTACTATACAAAAGAGGGCAATACGCACAATGGTCCGAATTCCCCAAACAGAATCATGTAAGGAACACTTCATAAAACTGGGCATACTCACTGCACCAAGCCTCTACGTTCTAGTGTTACTCACAAATTTAGTACGACATTTGCCTAAATTTTAAACTGAAGACCAGACCGACTCACGACTTGCGACTAGGACTAAAAATATGAAACTGTCTTTCAAACCTAATCTCCAAATAATTGAACATAGCTCCCAAATTCAAAGCCTTAAAATATTTAATAAATTACTCATACATCTCAAATGTATAACTAACTATAATATTTTCAACTTACGTCTCCGAGTCTTTCTCCTTAAGGGCTGTTATTACAACATAGACACATATGATTCATAGACCACATATGATTTACATATTATATTACGACTTGTAATTAAGAATGTCTCTTTTTTATTTTTATTTTTTGTGTGACATTATGTATGCCTGTAAATATATAATATTTCAATGTAATGTATTATGTATGACATTTATATTCAAACACAATTAATGTATTGTTCTTGAATAAACTAACTATGAACTATGAACTATGAACCTACTATTTTTCAATAGCTCATGTTATGTAAAAACTTTATTGTACACAAAATATAGGTTACAAAAAATACAAACAACTTCGGTTATATCGGTGAAAAAACGAACTTATCCCTATAAGGGCTCATCTGTCAGTTCGAGTGTGATAGTCTTTCCAGACTAATATTCTGTAGAGTCATTGAAATACCGGATTGCTGTATAATTAATTCTATTTCCAACTCAACACAACAATTTTTACCGAGAGTACCCAAGTCCTGGGCAAAACATTTTTGTACTTGTATACCTGTTCAAAAGTTTATTTTCGGTAAAATTCCTACCTGTGAGTATATTGAATCCCGACAAAGTCTCTACAACATAAAGCTTAAGAGTACAGTGAACGTAAAAATAAGTGACCAAAATAAACATTTCAAAACATGTTCTGGCATGAGGCCCCAAATATATCAAAAGGAAATGAACTTAACACCGAAAACGAAATGACAAATCAATATGTCAAAACGAATTAATATTACACGATGTCATTAAATCACTTAAATGAATTGCACATTGTCAATATGTCACCTAAGTGTCAAGTGACTAACGAAAGAAAGTCAAAATTCCAGAATGTCGAATTGAAAACTGTTTGAACGGCATGTCACTTAGTTTTCAAGATTCGAAATGAATGTGATTATTTACTTATGACACACAGACAGTAACATCAGACTTAATTTACTGTATATATTATTTTAGGACCCTATTTCATCAGTTTCTTTGCATGACCGAGGAGTCGCTTGTATCTAAATCTTACTAAATAAATATATACTATGCATTTATAGGTTGGCAATTTGATTTGTTTGACAGATTCGACTTATAATCAGTAAGCAATCGCTCCCCATATCAAAAAAAAAACATACCAAAAAAAAAAATTTACTTATTAACAATAACCTGATTACTGAATTATTGTTTTCATTTTCTTTTCTTTTTTTCAGATTTTTGATTAAATGCTTTGATTTTCAAGGAACTTTTAGGTGGCCACTTCTGCTACATGAATTGTAACATACATAGTCCTTAACTGGACAAATGTTTCTTTTGTGACCGCTCTCGCCACAATGAAAGGGAAAACAAAATACACGTTGGAAGTCTATATATTACATTTACAGGGTACTCGCGAATGTATTCGATAGGCATTATTGCTAAATTACCCTCGTTAGATTTTCGGACATTTGGTTCACTTACTACACAGTTTCTTTGCGATGTTTGTGTATCATAATTTATACACTTCTTCAGTTCAGTGTCCTGCATCTGACGCGGTAAATGTGTTTGACTAAATTGTTTCAACAACTATTGAAATAATGTCTAATTATAACACCAAACTGAAGTTTCTCTATCATCATTTCACCCGAAAGACGTCCACTGCTGAACATAGGCCTCCCCCAATTTGGGGGGGATTTGCCATAGTCGCCACGCTTGGCAAGCGGGTTGGCGACCGCAGTTTGATGGTGGTAATGATCGAAGGATGCTGCTGCCCACCCTCCGATTTTCCCTTATTCGCCTCCTACGAAACCCACGGGAAGAGATGGGGTGGCGCAATTCTTACCCGGCAACCACACGGGGCGACCAAACGATCCATATTTTATTAATTACATTCATACTTACACAGAGAGAAAAGAAATCTTCATTCAAAACGCAAAACTCTCTTGCACACGTTTTCTTAAAGAGAATAATAAATTGCTTATTCCAATAAATATGTCTCGAGTTGAAAATTCCATGATTTTTTACGGGTGAATCAAAATTGTTTAGTTTACACATTATTTAAGCAAATGGGAGAGATTTTAGTTTATTTACCGCAAAAAACAGCTATTCCAAAGAAGAAGCACTAAACTTTTCATTTGAGACTTAAGTTTTTAGGCAAGAGTGATTAGTTATTGGTTTGATACGTCCCTTATCTGTTGCATTGCACACTGCGCTTAGAGCGGCTGCGCTCACACAGCGGCGTTATGTTTCCATCCCTAACCGTCAAAATAAAAAAGAAGCTTTTATTATTGTACTCGCTAGTTAATAAAGCATGAAACTTATACATAATTTTAGTCTCATATAAGTGAATTATTATTATTCATTTTGAGAAGTAAAGATCTTTAATCCGAAACAGAGTTCCCAATAAAATCAAATAGTCATATTCAATAGTGCAGGTCCAAATAGAAATAAAAAAATTCAATACAAAACACTAAAAAGTGGTGCCATTGCCTAAATTTGACGAAATTGCACAGACTACAAAAATTACAATAGTTTCGTCTACATTGTTCAATAAGAAGCGTAAAGTCTCATGTGTTTTGTTTCGAAGTCGGTTTATTTTTTTATTTATTTCACACTTTTTAGTGAATCATTACCAGAGTGCATCTCATAACGATTCCAATAAGCTCAAACACGCCTAAGCTACACTTTTATTACGAAGTTTTGTTGCCTACCTTCCGGCTTCAATTACCAGATCAGGTTGATGGTGACATTACATTACGACCATTTAAATTTACTTCGGCATATTCGCTTACATATTTCGATCGAAATATCGTAATGCCACCCTTGAAACAGTAGGAGTTTTGGATGATCACCCGTAGTCTTTTCCCTCAGTTCCCGTTCACCAAATGCTACTTCCTGAATGGAAATGCTTGATTTATTATCGAAAATACTAAAATAGCTAATATATGTTTCCCTTGAATTTTCGCTCAATCCTCATGGATCCCATAATCGGAACTAGATTTTGGTAACAACGGGACCAACTTATCCCTTACAGGGATAAGTTCGCCTTTGTACATGATTGATCTGTTTTTTTTCTGTATAATTTATTTTACTTGTCTTGTGTACAATAAAGTATTTACATACATATACATACATACCAACCTTGAAGCATTTGCTCTCAAACAAAAAAAAACTAAATCGGTTCATAAATGACGGAGTTCTGCCGTGTTTGTTGCGCTACAGCGCACTTATCGTGTCATAAAAATAAAGTAACTGTGAAATAGTGAAAACCCAACTAAAAAGCAAGTTAAAGTGAAAACAAACAACGATAAAATAAATGTGGCTATGTGATGACCCATAAAATTTCATAATACAGTACAAAATGCGAAAAAACATTATCAACTAATTGTGCGGGTAAATCGGACTATAAATCCATAACCGTCAGAAATTATAATAAAATTATAAAAACCAAGAGTGAATAAGTGTAAAACAATAACAATCACAGGTGTAAAGTCAATACCAAATCAATCTGTATGTGACATAACCTATAAACACTGCACAAAACAAAATACACATCACAGTTACACATATAATAGCGACATCTGTTACAAATCAACAGAAATGTTTGGCCATCATACATAACACGAAGCCACCGACCTACAATATCAACTTAGCAAAAGCGCAACTACGAAACTAGTACTACAACATTCCGCTAGAGGGTAGGAAAATTAAAAATGGACCAAATCATAGAAATGTTATACTCCTTACGCTTCCGGCTGATTTTACACTACACCCAAAATACTCTAGTCATTAATAGACCCTAATTTCAAAATCACCTTCTCTCAAAAACCTC
Source organism: Epiblema foenella (assembly GCA_963556455.1). NCBI lineage: Eukaryota > Metazoa > Arthropoda > Insecta > Lepidoptera > Tortricidae > Epiblema > Epiblema foenella. The sequence goes on from OY747102.1 coordinate 18,495,378, forward strand.
TTTTTTCGAAGGACACTACTCTCGATACAACCCAAATTCAAATGGACTGCGTCCCATTACGAATGAGTCTCAGAATTCTCTATTCCCAAAATACCCTAAATTAGCTACACCTAACAGTGGCGAAATAACCTAATGTCATAATCGCTTATTCACAAAACCCTCTAGTCCCAAAATACCCTAAAATTTCATTTTTGTGAATTTATTTCGATATTTATTTCTATGAACAGGAGGTTCGCATATTAGGTTTATCCCTGAAATTTCTCAGATCTCAGGCGGTGGCGGGGAAAGGTTCTACCTTTTTTCTTGTTCTATCTGGCGTACCACAGGGTTCTAATTTGGGACCTTTATTCTTTAATATTTATGTGAATGATATTGTGTCTCAATTTCATCATGCTTCATGTTTATGATCTACGCCGATGACAAAAAAATATTCAAAGTTATCAAAGACATCAACAACTGCAAAGAGTTGCAAGAGGATTTAAACCGTTTTTATAATTACTGTCAATCAAATCACTTATATCTAAATATCAAGAAATGTAACGTTATAACTTTTACGAGAAAAAAGCAAATTATAAATTATAGTTATCTTTTTGGAAACGAAGCTGTGCAACGATTCCTCACTGTCAAAGACCTGGGCGTACATCTGGACAGTAAATTGATGTTTAACAATCATATTGACAGTTTAACACAAAGAGCCTTCCGTTTACTGGGATTTGTCCTGAGAACATGTAAGGAATTTAAAGAGGCTGAAACATTATTGAGGCTCTTCAACTCATTAGTTAGACCTGTACTAGAATACGCACCCATTGACAATATTTCATAATTTTCAAAATTCTTAATTCGAAAACCATTTCGGTAGAAAGATGTTAAGTACACAAAAAAAATATTTTCAGATTTTTTTCGCCGTTAATTTTGGAAAAAATCGCGAAAAAGTGTAAACCGGAAGGTGACGTCACTTTATCTGCACTATAGAGAGAGACCTTAGTTGTGATACGATAAAAAAGTTAGTTGTATCCGGTTATCAAATTTCTGACATTCATTTTTTGACGTTGATTTGTTTTGTCAACTGTCACAACTTATTTATTGGATTTTCGGTTCTTTTGACGACGCTTATAATTTTGTCACTGCTTAATTCGCACGTTTTTAAGGGTCACAAAACACTGTCCTACTGGACTCCGATATAGATATAAGACTCCGCTCAGCTGAGCTCTCCGCTTGGTTGGAAGATTCCAACAATTACGCACTTGGCATATTAGAACCGGACACCGATTTTTCTTTACTGGGCCAATGAAGGCAGCACGAATCTGCCCCATGTGGATAGCTAGATGATGGTGGAGTACACATCGGCAAGTGATAAGCATATTCCGACCCAAATACGAACATCCTATACCGGCAACGCTGTAGGGTATGTGGAAGTCATACGAGACGCAGGAAAATGCATAGTGCAATGCCGAATTACTCCAGAACTGAGCATTCGCACAAAACCTATTGTGCATATATTGACGAAGATGATGTGACCATCCGATTAATGCCATCACTCATGTCACATGTCTCGCTTGTACGAGTATGTAATAAATATTTAGGATTGTTTTTTGTATGTGCACAAAGAAATAAAGAGAAGAAATAGTAACATTTTTAATGACTGGTTTTATTACAATTGTACTCCACCCTCCTCTTCACCCCAATTTGTAAAACTCCTCACGAAATCAGCATTGTGTACAATTAATGTAGTAATAATAATATGGAGTGTAACAGATTCGAGAACAGATCTGTTAAAGCCACAGGGAGGCACATTGACAAGTATATATTATCATCTGCCCCAAGTCATAAAAGGTCATGCACTTAGCCAGTTAGTCAAGTGAATCAATAAGCAATATTATATACTCTTTATTATCGGTGATTGTAGATTTATCAACCACAGGCCACAAGTGCAGCATCATCTAAAGTATGTGTAAGTGTCACGTCGGATGAGCACTGCACACCTTGAGATACATATAGGTCAGTTTTTGCTTCCTAGGAAGTGTCAAGTATCAATTCTCCATTGAGAAGATCGATGTTTCACATAAAGATGTCCTGAATATTAGAAAGCGGAGCTTGAGTTTTGCATTGGTTAGTTGTCGCATTCATCGCCTCCCAAAACGCTCTTCCAACTGAAACAATACATAATAATCAGTTATATATCTACAATACTTTGTGTTATTGAGGTGAAGTTATTTGTTGTGTGGTGGTTGTGTGCCGAGATCAATATTTAAAGCAAATAAAAATAGAGAGTACTTACATTCAATGATCTTCATTTTCAGTAGAAATTGCTTTTCAGAACGTGTTTTCGATTGTTTTTAGAATCGGACTAGCTTTTACTACTTAATACCATAATTTTAAACGTTTTCATCACGAATATTTAAAATTTTCAAACCGCTAACGAAAAAACAACTACAACAAGATTAACAAGTCTCCAATGTCACTACGGTAGTGTCAATTATTGTCAGATATCGTTTTTTTTTTATTGCGGATCTGGATTCTTGGTGGGATTCTTGTTGTGCATATGACGTCATTTTTTACTTACGCCCTTTTGGAATGACCAATTTCTCAAAATGCTTTTTTGTATGAAAAATGCAGTTTTCGTGAAATACAAAAAACACGGGTTCCTTAAAATTTCACCTATTTTCTAACTAGTTCATAAAATTAAGTAGTTAAAAATATGAAATATTGTCAATTGTATGGAACCTGCAATATAACATTTACATTAACGCCATAGAACGGATACAAAAAAGGCTTTAAAGTACTTAAATTATAAGGTAAGTAAATCTGATACCCTTTTTGATTTTTCTGAAATCGTTTCGCTCCAAGACACACACATGAGACATGCACATTAAAAGATCAAATGTTTTTGTACAAGATTCAAATTCAAATTCAAATTCAAATTATTTATTTGTCAAACATAGGTATTCATTACAAGTATGTAGGTCTTATTCTTAGATATAGAGTCACTATGTTTCGCCACATGGCACACAAATAGCTACAAATTAGCAAGCAGCATGCATATCAATAAAATTCAAAATAAATCCAAATTAAAGTTCAAAATAACATAAAATCCAAACACATAATTCAACATAAATTAAAATTCAAAAATAAATTAGAATACAAAATTAATTACAATTGAAAATAAGTTTAAATTGTCAATAAGTTACGAATATGAATATAAATGATTGATTTAAAATGTCAAGATATTAAAAGGATTGCGATAGAAATTCATTTACAGAATAGTATGCTTTCGTTATTAAAAATTCATGTATGTTAATTTTAAACTGTCTCATATCATTTAAATTCAATATATTTAGCGGTAACTTATTATAAATTTTTGATGCCATTCCAAAAATGCTTTTTGATAGTAACGCTGTTCTACATGATAAATGGTTTATTTTATGTTTTTGGCGATGGCTATTAAATCTAGAAAATAGTCCCATATTGTGTTTTACATACAACGCGACCTCGTATATGTAAAGACACGGTAAAGTTAAAATCTTCAACTTTATAAATTGAGGCTTACATGAATGCATAGTTTGCATACCACACGCTGATCGCACGCACTTTTTTTGAGCTCTAAATACTAATTCCCTATCAGTACAATTACCCCAGAATATAACCCCGTATCTCAGCGTGGATGTCACATAAGCTTGATAGGCAGTCAGAACAGCTGATTGGCTCACAACTTTCCGCAAATTATATAATGCATATGAGTATGTATTTAATTTTTTGCACACTACATCTACGTGATTGTGCCACGTTAATTTATTATCTAGGTTTAGTCCTAGGAACGTCGTTACGTCAGTTTCATCAATATCCTGATCTTTGTAAGATATTTTTAAATTAGATACCAGTTCTTTTCTTTGTTTGTTTTTATTTAGCCATTCAATTATTAACTCTATGGTTTTGTTAATATGTGTTTCATATAAATGATGATCTTTGCCTGTCAGAATCACAGTACTGTCATCGGCAAATAAGACCATCGTATCGGTGATGGCACGCGGAAGATCATTAATGTAAATCGGAAAAAGTAGAGGACCCAAAACGCTCCCTTGTGGTACACCGTAGTTTATTTTTCGAAGATCAGAGCAGAATGTTATTTCTTTCTTGGTCCTGACGCAAATTTTGCTAATTTGTGTGATTTGCTCTCGACCCATCAAATAAGATTTGAGTAGGTCATAAGTATTACCACGCACGCCGTAGTTATATAGTTTTGACAACAAGACACCATGATCAACAAAATCAAAAGCCTTTGTTAAATCCATGTAAAGCGCAGAGACAGGTACTTTATTATCTAGTTGTGTCATTATTTTATTGAGTAAATCGTAAATTGCCATGTTTATGGATTTATTCTTGCGGAAACCTTTTTGTTCATCAGCAAAAAGATTATTTGTTTCAAAATAATCACTTAAATTAATATAGATTACCTTTTCTATTATTTTTGAAAATATTGGAACCAGTGCTATTGGTCTGTAGTTGGCTATATTCTTTTTGTCTCCCTTTTTAAACAGTGGTTTTACGATGGTAATCTTTAGTTTCTCAGGAAATATTCCATGCTCGATCGACATGTTTACGATGTAACGAATGGGAGCTGCAATTATATTAGCAACTTTTTTAACTACCTTGGTATGTATGCCATCATGACCAACACTGTTTGTATTTTTCAAGGAATTAATAATTACTCTAATGTCGTCCGGAGTGGTTGGTTTCATAAAAATTGAATTAATTGAATTATATGTCAATGTGGTTCTGTTCATCATATAGTTAGTTGTATCAAGTTTATTAGTCAGGTTATTACTTGTTTTATTTAAATCAATATAATAATCATTAAATTTCTGTGCAATATCATTAGGTCTGTCAATAATTTTCCCCTTAAAATTAATTTCTGAAATATTTTCTCTGATATTTTTTAATTTTGAGTTACGTATGATATTCCACGTAGCTTTTGATTTATTTGATGAATTTTGTATAAAATAGTTATTTTGAGACTTTTTTGTTAATAACATAATCTTTTTGAGTTTACTGGAATATTGCCTAAATTTAATCTTATTTTCAGGAGTAGGCTGTAATCTACTTTTCCATAGTACGTAGTTCTTTTTTATTTTTACAGCATCTCCGTATGCCTTTGGTAATCCACCTTAATTTACTCAAAGAAGATATTTTACATTTTATATTTGGAAAACACAAGTCATAGAACAAATGAAATTGTTCGCTGAAGCAGTTAAATGCTTCATTTGGGTCATTCGCCATGTAAACGCTGTTGTAACTAAGGGCCTTTAAGCATTCTGAAAACTTGGCAAGATTTTCAGCATTTAGGTTTTAAGATTTTAAACAATGCAATAGACTCCCCATATTTTATTAATTCAATACGCTTCAAAGTTCCACGCAATAACGCGAGACGTAATATTAATTGCCTGTTCAATGTCCCCCTAACACGTAATAAATATAAGGAAAATTCTTTTCCAAGTAGAGTTTGTAAAACATATAATGATAAATTTAGCGAAGCAGATATGTTTCATTTGTCGGCTAGTACCTTTCACAAGGAAGAGGAAACTAGACAGACTAGCAACCTTAAAACTCGAAGGGTAAGTCATACCGTTCTCAAATGAAGTCAAGTATCTGGGGTTTACCTTTGACCAAAAGTTAACTTGGAATTCTCATTTGAAGAACATTACACACTAAGCAAAAATGGCTCTATGGACAAGCTGTCGAATGGCAGGAGCAAGATGGGGTATTAGACCCAAAATTGCTATGTGGCTATACTCAGCGGTAGTGCGGCCTATAATTACATACGCCTCCGCAGCCTGTTGTGACAAAACGAACCAAAAGACAGCTATCCAAAAGTCAAGCAGCCTACAACGTACGGCCTGCCTAACTACGACAGGAGCCCTAAGTATAACACCTGGGGCAGCCCTTGATGCATTACTTGATTTAACATCACTCGATCTGCAATAGCAAAAGGAGGCCAAGCATCTATAGGATATGCATGTTGACAAGGCCAAAATGGCGCTCACAAGCACTAGCCAAACTAGAAGCCTCGGTCTTTGAACAAACACTGCCTTAAACATGCTAACTGATAACTTGCATACTATACAAAACTTCAACAAACTAGATACCGTGAAAATACCGCCAAGAGACAAATGCTAGGTATCCCTCGCTTACTTACCTTAACTGACAATTAAGCGAGGCTGACTGGTCCTGTCTGAGACCGATCATCTTCGAGGATGTTACCATTTCGCTGGCGTCTCAAGTGAGAAATCTGGTTGCTGATTTTTGATAGTGAGCTAACGTGGGTACCGCAAGTGTCTAACGTTTGTCGCAAAGTGACCAACATACTTAAAACGCTTTACCGGTTCAAATATTTCCTTCCCGTTGGCACCAAAATTATTCTAGTTCAGGCTCTCGTTCTACCCATCATTGACTATGCTGACGTGTGCTACTCTAATATCACCCAAGTGTCACTGGACAAGCTGGAGCGTCTACTTAATAATTCCATCAGCTTTTTTTTCTGTCTTCGTAAATATGACTATATTTCCGCTTTTCGCCGTCAACTAAACTAGCTTCCCATTCGTAACCGTAGGTGCGTCCTTTATTTATTGTTTCTCATATTATTCGATCCTGCCGCACCTGCCTATCTTAGATCCAAATTTGAATTGATTACTGCTCGGCTTGACGGGACTCTGTCAGTCTAGAAGCCTGAAGCTCATTGTCCCCGTACCGGCTTTATGAGTAATTCTTTCACCGTCCATGCTATCCGGCATTGGAATGATCTTCCGCTTAATATCCGGCAAGCGCAAACTAAACTCTCCTTCAACCGCATGTTGCGCAAGCATTATGTCCACGATATCTCTGCTTAATATGTCTAATATATCATACTAGTGGCTGCCCATGACTTCGTCCGCGTAGATTTTAGATGGTAGAGTCTGGTTAATGAAAGCTGAGACTGAGATTAATTTAAAACTTTTTAAATGGCAACTATAATATCTACGTTGACAATATTTCATAATTTTCAAAAGTTTTAATTAAACCACCATTTCCGTAGAAAGATGTTAAGAGTCCATTCATATTTTGTGTGAGAAAAAACAACAAAACTGGATTTTTGACGAAATATTACTGAGAAACGGAAAGGTTTAGCAAAATTCAAATAATGGATTTAGAGAGGTCAATTCTTTATATTTTACGCAGCGGCTTCAAATTATAGTTTAACTCAATATTTTAGTTTTATTTACCCGATTACCGACAGTCGATTTCTGAAAAGGGCGCGAAGGTATAAGTTTGATCACGTTTTGAGTGATGATATTATTAGGTAACCTAATTGTTAATAAATTGTGTTACAGCCGCAATATGTTGTTAATTTACGCTGCGGCCTCAATTTTGTATTATTTTCTATAAATAGTCTTACACAAAAATATTTCTTACGCTAATTTCTCAACAAAATTACGCTCAAAACACACGGTTTTTCTCAGTATTATTGAAAGATTATTACAATTATTTATATTACACATTAAAACTCATGTATTTGGAATATTTCAGTAAAAAAATATATAATAAGTCTAAAAATTATACTGTCAAAAAAGATTCAAAAGTTGTATATATTTGTTTGCGCGCGGGAAGAATCCTCAGTACGGCGCGAGCGCTTGTCAAGGCAGGACCTGTGTCAATTTCGTCCCAACCGCCATTTTTGTAGCGCGAACGCTCTGAATGTGATTATACCACGATCAACCACATTTGATCGTAGCTAAGTATGGTTTTTAAATTTAAGTAGTTTTCTTATAGACTGAATCATAATGTATTTTCAGCAAACTACCAATTACTTATTTCATGTTGATTTTAGCATGAGTCGCAAACAGTCGGTTTATACTTGTGTTAGGAAGAAAAAATATACTTCAAGGCTAAAAGAGGCAAGGTAAGTTAAGTTACACCCAACTTATTTAAATGTAAAATTGGCGTAAATAATTAATATGTATTAGACAGATTTATTGTGCTATTCGGATTTTAAAGACATTTCAGTCTAAATCTTTATTTCCCTTAGTATATTGTAGCCTTACAAATACATACACACATTTAAATCTCGAAGTAGAAGATGGATTTAAAAACCGGTCACGTGCGAGTCGGACTCGCCAACCGTCGTATACAGATGTGTATCGGTTCCAACCCTATTAAATTAGGAAAATCTTAACAAAATGGTGTTGAAATTGGACGCCACGGGAGCGCCATCTATAGGCGACTTTTGTTACAAATTTGAGCGACTGAATAACTTTGTATTTATGGTAGGTTTTCAAGGATAATTCTTTATCACGTAAACCGATTTTTTTTTCTTTATATGAAAGAAGGTACTTTCAGGATAATCTCGTAGGAATTTATAAAAAATAAATAAATGCGAAGGTGATTGAATTACAAACTTAGTATAGAAATGTTTTTTGACGATAAAAAAAAAACTAGATAGAGCTACATTTATATTTTTTTCTGTAAAACAATGTTATTTAATAATTTTATATTTTTTCCTTGGTAAACTTCGGAGATAAGGGGGAGGGGGGGGGGGGGGCGGTGTTTTTTTACATTTATGTCTCAGAATGTGCAAACCAAGCCCTTTCATGACACCCCACTTGACATATTAACTACTTTCAAATTTTGAATCACCAATCACTATCACACCAATCAATATCTTTAATTTTTCAGAGAAAAAAAAAAGAATAATTAAAAAGTCATGTTCTATGTATGAAGGTAAGCCTTCTTTATAACTATTCCAAATTTCAAATCGATAGCATACGTAGTTCTTGAGATATTTAGTGACGTAACGGACAGAGAGACGGACAGAGAGACAGATAGACAGACAGACAGACAGACAAAGTGAAACCATAAGGGTCCCTTTTTTACCGTTTTGGTACGGAACCCTAAAATTATTAATTTTCAAACAACAAACACGCTACCCGCCATGATCGCGAATGCCGTGTTGTCATTTGTCATACAAGTTGTAAGTAAATCAACGTCTTTCACATGTCAGAATACACCACCTATACGACTGTTCTATTATAGGTATAACATTGTCTCCCATTTCTGCAGCGCTCGTGGCCCAGCGGCGCCCGCGTACCGCGTGCGGTATGCGAGGTTAAGCAACGTCGGCCTAGGTCAGTTATTGCATGGGTGACCTTTGAGTGGTTATTAACTGAGCGCTCCCGTGCTTTGGAAGGCACGTTAAGCCGTTGATCCCGGCTGCTGTCTATGATAGCAGTCTTTACGCCAAGTTGGAGGCTTGAGAACTTCTAACAATCAAGTTGCCCACTCACTTGACAAGCTCAATTCCAATAAGGTCTGGTTTGCCCTCGAGTTGGAAGGTCAGTTGGCAGTCACTTTCGTAAAAACTAGTGCCTACGCCAAATCTTGGGATTAGGTAGCTGACCCCGGGCATACTTCGGGATGCAACTGTACCGGGATAACGCTAGGATGATGATGATGATTGTCTCCGATTTCTGCCCGGTTTGCTTACACCCCGCGTGACGTCACGGTCTAGCTAGACCATCATGTTGGAAAGCGTTTTCGCTAAATTCGTGAATAATTAAATTTTGCCATCATGGTGGAAAGCGTTTTCGGTGAATTCGTGAATAATTCAATTTTACCATCATGGTGGAAAGCGTTTTCGTAGAATTCGTCAATAATTAAATTTTAAATTATACTTTTGGGCTTTAATTGGTCTCTGAAAAATCTAATAAAAGAAATATTAACAATGTAAGAACCTGTCCAAAGTATTGTCAAGCAGCGCGTTAATTGGCTGTAATCAACTGCTAGAAAACCCCTTGCTACTTACTGCCTATTATCATAAACCACCTTCCTTTTTATTATTATTATTATATATACAGTTCGTGAATAATTAAATTTTAAATTATACTTTTGGGCTTTAATTCTAGTCTCGGAAAAATCTAATAAAACAATTATTAACAATGTAGGTAAGACTCTGTTCAAAGTATTGTCAAGCATCGTATTGATTGGCTGTAATTACCTCTCAGAAATCCCCCTTGCTACTGTCTATTATCAAAAACCACCTTTTTATTATTATTACAATGAAGAAACTATCTATATCTATTAAAGTATTGAAAGAAAATATGAGCACTAAAATAAGATAATAAGTGCCTCACTTAAGCGAAGTAAATAAAATATGTTGTTGGTTTGGTGTTCATTGACATAAGTATCAAACGCGTTCACTCCTGTGCGCCACCGCTACTCCAACCCTACCGTGCACGCTAACCCTTTTGTACCTATATTAATGTTAGAATGTTAGAAGAGGATGGCGCGCTTGGCTCTAGGCGTGAGTGTGTTTGTAGGGTCAAGTAGAAGCGTGTCTACACACACAAGCGCACTTTGCCGCGCGATGGCTGTCTAAATGCCGAATTTGAGCAAGCGCTTTTGGTGAACGCGCTCTTAAGTACTCAAAAAAAAATATTTTCGAATTTTTTTCGCCATTAATTTTGGAAAAAATCGCGAATAAGTGTAAACCGGATGGTGGCATCACTTTCTCTGCACTATAGAGAGAGACCTTAGTTGTGATACGATAAAAAAGTTAGTTGGATCCGGTTATCAATTTCTGACATTCATTTTTTGACGGGAATCCATCATTTTACCGAAAATCGTTACATCGATTATCGTTTCCTATAACACTATTCGCAGAATTTTATTATCACTTAGGAATCATTCATCGAAATTCGTTAAATCGCTCAAACATTTGATCGAATTACCTTTTGCACAACAATCAACTCATCGAATTTTAATTCAGTATTTTATTTGTTCATCGAATGGCCTTTAGTATAATTTTGGTTTAATGAAGGTTCCAGTTCCCAAAATTCTTATTACCTAGAACATAATTTCACCACTGTTTACTACTCTTGATATACGTCTAAAATTAAAATTTTCCCAGATTCTTGGTGTACTCTGTAAAAGTACTCAAAAACAAAAATACTCAAAAACAAAAATACCCAAAACCCCAAAACCTAAAATGTACAAAAGACCTGTTAGGGCAAAACCGACTGTAATGCGGGTGCGCATTACATTTCAATTCAATTAAAGCCTCACTACAAACTTGTCTGTTCAGCCCTTCGGTTGACTGGCAGAGAATGCCTTAAGTCTTAAATAGTCTTAATATTCGCCATTTGTACTTTTTGTATTGTGCAATAAAGTTTGAATAAAGCAAATAAATAATGCCCCCCTGGGCCCCGCCTGGTGCCGGTTTAGAATAGCACAATAGCACTTCCCCCTTTCTTCCCGTGAGTGTCGTAAGAGTCGACTATGGGTACCAGTTGTAGTGCGTTGTGGGCGATGGGGTAGCAACCTGTCACTGCAATATCACATTTTCTCCATCTTTAAACCTACAATTGCTAAATGTGGCACTGGGTGTGTCATGTGCTCTGCCTACCCCTTTTGGGAATACAGGTGTGAGTTTATGTATGTGTTATGTAAATAAGTAATTAAAAAATCGATGTTTTTAGGGCTCCGTACCTCAAAAGGAAAAAAAACGGAACCCTTATGAACACTTTGTTGTCCGTCTGTCTGTCTGACTGTCAAGACCCTTTATCTGGGAAACGCGTGGAGGTATCGAATTGAAATTAAAACCATATAGGTACTTAGATCTCCCTTGAAGCTGTGAAGAAATCAAACTTCTAAGTTAATGTAAAAAAGATACGGCCGTTTATGCCGTAAAAAACGTATATTTAGACACTCAGGGAATCAAAATTTATAGGGTAATTCCAGTTGACTGACTGACTGACTGATGACTTCGACCAGATGGATGACTCGAGTACGCTCTCCGGACTGCACGATCGTCACCCATTCGGACTATGTGCTCGAGCCAGCGCAGTCTTGCAGATTTCGTTTCCCCTATGATGTTTAGCTCGGACAGTAAATCTTCGATGTCTTGGTTTTCACGGAGTCGCCAAGTGCCGTCCTCTCTACGAGTGGGTCCCAGGATCTTGCGGTAAATTTTCCGTTCTGCCATAAGCAGTGCGTGTTCCTCTTTTTGTGTTAAAACAGAGTGATACATTTCCATGTTGTGAATGTGGTAATGTTAGTGGAAATTCGGCTCTACTCAAACGTTTTCGTGTTTTTTTCGAGTTCCTATTGCAAAATTACATACATAAATAGGTTATCTTCTGTATATTTACAGACCCATAACTTTATAGGATTACTCTTGAAAATAGCTGAAATGTTATTCTAATAACTGCAAAAATAAGCGTCTACTAGTTAACTTCCACAGCATAATAGCTATGGAGCATACAAGTTGGTTCATACCTAATTTCATCATTGTCATCGGCGTCGCAAACATTTACACAGGTTGCCCTTGTTCAAATAAAACAATAAGAAACAAAGTCACGACGTTTATTAAACGTGCATTTAAATGGTCGTGTCGAATAACAATTTTATATTACTGTGCACTGAATCACTCAGCATGGATGCGAAGAGAAATATGCTCGGATTTATCTGGTTTATAACACTTTCTTTAACTGCTTTAGCTGAATCGCCCCTCGTTGATGGTGAGTTTGTTTTATATTACGTATACTAAACACCTTTGCTTTTTTTTTATACAACGCCGGTGGCAAAAAAGCGTACGGTCCATCGGATAGTAAGCGGCCACCGCAGCCTATAGACGCCCGCAACTCCAAAGGAGTCACGTACGCGTTACCGTCCCTTTACGAAATTTGAGAATTCACTGTGTTGACAGCAGAAGGGACAAATTTAGGTCCCTCGCTCTCAACACAGTGTATCGTCGGGAGCTCTGGCAACCTTTCTCACCTCCAGGAACACAACACTACATACTTGTATAGTAGATAATGTTATTATGGCTGTGGTCTTCTGCAGCCTGGAGGTACTTCCCCAGTTGGGCTGCTCCAAATTCGAGCAAGATGACTTTTTGCTGTGCCCTACTACTTTGTAGTCTCTATGTCGAAATATATTGAGTGGGTACATACAGGTTTTGTAAACAACTCTATAAAATACTTACTTACTCGCAAAATTAATCTATAAATTACAGTCAATGTAGGGTCATTGTGTCGGCTAGTGATCTGCAGCTAATTTAGTGTCCATTTTGGTGAATTACTGAACTAAAAGGATATTATTCATCGGAAATTGTCTGCAAAGCTACATAATGTTTTTATCTCAAGCTGCTGATTGTATACACTCTTAAATTTTAGATTCCGCAGTTTACGTGAAACCGAAGCCTCCGCTTTGCCCAGAAAATGAAGAGCGCCGCTGTCAATATCCCTGCCCACCGGAAACGTGCCTTACCTTATACGCGGCTTTCTTATGCAAACAGAACCAAACTTGTGTTGACGGGTGCTACTGTACAAAAGGTTATTTGAGAAATGGACAAAAAGGCCCATGCGTTCCCCGGGACCAGTGTAATCCAAGTAAGTGTTGATAAAGAATTACACATACATATATATTTATTATTATTTAACTGGAATTGCGCCGACGGTTGAAAAGACAGGTTTTTTTAAATAACATTGTTTTAGTTGAATGTGTCAACGATCCCAATGCCCAGAAAGGATGTGGAGACAAATGTGGCAAGACATGTGCAGACTACAACACCAATCCTATTTGCCCGAAACGACCTTGCACAAGTGACGGATGCGAGTGCAAGGAAGGATATATATACGATCAAAATTTATCCTTATGTGTTAAGCCCGAAAACTGTAGTAAGTATAATATACCATAACATCATACCTTTTTACCAGCATACGTCCCGCCGATGGTAAGTGATCACCGTAATCTACAGACCCTAGCGATTTCGAGGTTTCAGATCTGCAGAGCCGGCCTTTGAACGGCTCATGTTTATAGATCAGCGACCGTCAGCTCAGCGCATCTTTAGAAGCTTTAGTGGCTTTACTGGTCACCAGGAATATAAGTCATAAGTAATACCCACACATATAGAGCAAATGATATTATTAAACGGTTGCACTAAATTTGAGTGTAATAGAATTCAGCTCGATTGTCAGTTTTTTATACTACAATTTTTTTGAATTTTATCAGTAATGGCATCGTAATTTACTCAAATTCTATTAGGATAAATTTGATCCTAGTGATTTTTCAGAGGCGGTGTTAGGCGTGGCGTGGACGGCGCAGTCCAAGCGGCCTCGGTCCTCATTATTTTTCAATTGTTTTTTTTTTAATTTATAACATTGCTTCTTGCGCCATCAGAGGGCGTCGTTAAATGTAACTTGCTCTTATCAAACTTTGGTCTTGCCCCGTCACTGTGAATTTTAATTTATGTGATCTTTCAGCTAAACCATGCAAAGCTAACGAAAGGTACTCCACTTGTTTGCTGAATGAGTGTGTACCGAAAACATGTGACGATGTGGGCAAGCCTGTGGCATGTCCGGAAGTTGTAGTGGATCCTTGCCCTGGCGGCTGTGTTTGCGACTATGGCTATGTGAAGGACAAGGACGGCAAGTGTATAGATGCGAAAACGTGTCGTGAGTTCGATTATAATGATATTCTTTTGTCAAGTCGCGGAGCCCTATTGTCTTATTATTGCCGTTCCCTCTTCAAGATAATTAATAAAAAAAGGTTTTGAATTGTGACATTGTGCCATAAACTGAATTCCAAGGTTTTCTTTATTTAAAAGACCGTTAGGATGATTTTTAACAAGAGCTCAGCTGTAATGAAGAAATAGGTATACATTACCAAATAGCTTCGTGGCGTCGTTTGGCTAAATTGAATGGTAACGTAGCTTAATCGTAGCTCAGATCTAAAACCTTATCAGGGATATTTATAAACGCCTTATCACAATAATACAATTTTTAAATATTTTAACTATCTGTGGTGACGACCCGAATGCTCAAGCTGGCTGTGGCAATCCTTGTGGAAAGACTTGTGCCAGCCTTAATGCCAACAAGTCTGAGTTAATATGTCCACAATACTGCGAGAGTAATGGCTGCGACTGTAAAGAGGGATACCTTTTGAACACGGATTTTAAACCGCCGAGATGTGTTCTTGTTAAAGACTGTCCTAAACGTAAGCGTACCATCGTCAAAATAGTTAACTGACCATTCGTGGACTCTTTGGGGATTGCAATACGGGACACGAATGGTCAGTTAACTGTATTGGCATTTGCACAGTGCAACTAGCTTCTTAACCTATCGCTATCGCACCCACTCTTGCAGCTGACGGTATGTTTAATGTCAAAAGAGATGACTAACGAGTGACGTTAAGAAGCTGGTTGCACTGTACATTTAACTGTAAATATTTCAAATAATCAGTACCCTGTCATAGTAAAAAGATAATATGAATTTGGGTAGATCATTTTGTGCACTTCTGCAAAGCTGCTTCTGGTTAAATAAAGGTCGCTTGATGGATTATCAAGGAGATGATTAGGTGCCAACAAAGTGTAAAGAAGTACCTTGACATTGACCCTCGACCGACAAACAATGATCTTGACTTTTTTATGCATTCTTTTATTTTATTTGACGACCGGTTTAGCCTAGTGGGTAGTGCACCTGCCTGTGAAGCTGATGGTCCTGGGTTCGAATCCCGGTCAGGGCAAATATTTGTGTGATGAGCATGAATATTTGTTTCTGAGTCTTGGATGTTTTCTATGTATTTAAGTATTTATATCTATTAAATATATCGTCGTCTAGTACCCATAACACAAGCCTTCTTGAGCTTACTGTGGGGCTAGTTCGATTTGTGTAAGATTGTCCTCTAATATTTATTTATTTTATTTATTTATTTATTTTGTCCCAGCGCCTAACAAATGTGGACAGAACGAAGAATTTTACTGCGGGCCATCCTGTCCGGATAGTGAGGCTAGTTGCTCTAATCCTAACCCGCCTACCTGCATCAACAAGAGATGTGAACTGAAATGTTTCTGCAAAAAAGGCTTTGTGAGGGATGCTAACAACATCTGTATTCCATCAAACAAATGCCGTAAGTATAGAGTTTTGTTGACAAATTTCATAGGGAATAGAAGTGTATATACCTAACATAGACACACAAAGAACGCGATGCCAATATGGGTATAGGTATGTTCTATTCACCGTTTACAAGTTTACAAAACGGTCTCTCAACTTATTTATTTTTTTAGCTAAGCAATGTAATAAACCACACGAAAGGTATTCAAACTGCTTGCTCGGTGAATGCGTTGCCAAAACATGTGAGGATCTTGGAAAACCGCTGCCTTGTCCAGACATACTACCACCATGCGCGGGCGGCTGTATTTGCGAAAACGGATATGTGAGGGATAAGGATGGAAATTGCATAGATGCCAAGTATTGTCGTAAGTATACATTTAATAATTCAGTTGTTTATAAATTTTATATAAAGAGACTGACAATTAATATAATAGATAGAAATAAATATCTGGGTAAGATCGAAGCCGGCAAAAGCTGGTGAGAAATTGGTAAGAAGCAGCTAAGTGGTTATTTATTATACCGCAGTTGAAGACTTTGGGTCATACCAGCCCAATTTACACTACAATTTACGACCGATCAACGTTAAGTATGGCGCTGGCTACTGTTGTTGTTCAGCTTACGATTACAGGCGGTTTAGTGCAATCCACCCTTAGTATACATTAGGTACCTACTTACACAACTTTCAGCTAGCTGCGGCGGAGATCCAAACGCAGTAACTGGCTGTGGCAATCCTTGTGGACAAACTTGTGCGAGCCTTAGAACTAATACAAGGGTCAAAAGAAATACCTCTGCAGTGGCATGCGCCACGTACTGTGAAGTAAACGGCTGTGACTGCAAGAAGGGATACATTTTAAACACAGATGTCAACCCACCTAGATGCGTCCTCCCTGAGAATTGTGATAAGCGTGAGGGAATTGTTATGTTTTATATGTAAAACGAACAGATACAGCCATAGTAGCTAAGCTTAACACATCTTTCTAAAGTAGCGGGCTGTGCTATCCAAATAAGCAGCTCGATTCCACTCACATCTCAGTGAACTCTGATTCGGTTGAAACCGCTCAAACAATCTCACTGGAGCGCAAACTCTTAGAATATTCCAGTGTTTAATACCACCAGCGTAGTCGTGTCGGAGGTTTTCCTGGGATTTTCTTCAATAGCGCACTCCTATCGCTTTATTGGGCCCGGCCTATAAAGCCACAGACAGGTTAAAAACAAACAAACGAAAGAACATTGATATTCGGCGAGTAAGCGACACATTATATATAATATTATACAATTACGGACACCTTATATCTTGACAATCTTATATACATATATAAGATATTGTAATATCTGTATATTATGATAGGCGCGCTATCTCTCCGCACTTGTCCCAAACTGACCCTCTATTATAAGTTATATTGTATTGTTTTCTACGCCAAGATGAAAAACCACCAACCACCAAGATAATTGCTATTTCAATGTATATTTTAGCCATAAACTGCACTAAGCCCAACGAAAGATATATTGACTGTCTAGCGGGACAATGCAGTCCGAAATATTGCGATGATTTGGGCAAGTCGATCTCATGCCCGTTCATAGTAGGCCCGTGTCCAGGTGGTTGCATATGCGAACAAGGATACTTGAGAGACTCTGAAGGAAATTGTATCAAGCTGGAAAAATGTCGTAAGTATACATTATATTATTATTATGAATCATGGGTAATGACCTCATGACATGATTAGGGTCTATGAATAATTTTCTTGACAAAGCTTGAACTTAATTTCGGTTGAAGTGAAATGCAATACATATTTATGCATGTTTTTATGATTCCGTAGTCAACAAGGTACGCTTATATTTTTCCATGGCCGTCTGTACGTCCGCGTCCATCCGCTGGTTATCTCGGACATTTCGGTGATATAATTGAAAGGTTTAATTTGGCGTACTTTTTATTACACGACTGCCTACAAAAAGGAGTGTAATGTTGTCAGGGTTCGTGTATGTATGTATGTGCGAATCTTAGTTCCCCTAGAACTTCTCAACGCCTTAACAGGGAATCCATACGTCATTCCGAGTAACGAGCGCGAACTACGTACTCCATTTTGTGTGTCTGAAGAAAATTATTTTTTCGATCTTTTCAAGTAGGGTATCAAAATGAAGCATTTAAAAACACGATTTCAAAAATATAAATAATGTATGCATTTAAAACACTATTTTATGGCATAGGTAATAATTAACATACCTACTTTAAAATGAAAATAAAAAAATAAAATAATGATTAATACAAAAATAAAAACACTGTATGCAAAATGAACTAAAAAGATGAAAATAAGTTTCAAAATAAAGAACTTAAGGAAACCTGTTTTGTTTGCTTTCCCCCGGACCCTACTATGCATACCAAACGTACAATACCAAAATATTAGGTTGCCCCAACTGCAAACAAAACTTTGGCATACTTATAATATATGTAAGTTTGGTGATACTGCAATATTACGGTAGCACCAAGCTGATCTGGTGATGGAAACAGGAGGTGGCCATAGCAACTCCTAAGCTACACAAGATAAAGCCGTTGTATTTGGACTCATTAAAAGCGTCACAAGTATTTGAAAAAATGCAGTCGGCAATAAAAGATTGTACCTAAAATGTTTTTTTACAGAAACATGTTACAAAACAAAAAAAAATATACTGTATATTGGAATCGGACTACTTAATTAGCAGTATCTACATACTGCTAGTTAAGTAGTCCGATTCCAACGTATTATTAGAAAGTTAGATACCTTGGCCTTCCAGTTGGCAGTACTCTGTTCAATGCCGACTTGGCAGTGCCATCCAAATGGTTTCTCAAAAGCGTGACCTATCAGTGAGTACATTTATTGAAACAATTCATACAATATATTTCTAGCTGCAAAACCTTGCGAAGGAAATCAAACATGGGTGTCGCCGTGTAATGTTCCATGTCCCTATCCACGTTGTCCAAGAGACGATAAGCCACCGCCTCCTTGTGTCGAAATAAAACCTTGCTATCCCGGATGTCAATGTGAACTGAATTATCTAAGAAATTTAACGGGACATTGCATCCTCGCACCGGATTGTCGTAAGTATTTCTAAATTACTATAAATAAAATGGATCATCATCCGTCTTCATTAGCCCCTTATATATCAATAGTCTCGTAAAACCGTTAAAGACATGGGCAATATTTTCTCCTTATCTTTTATGAAAGTAATTTAAAAAACTACATATGTGATAATCCACATCGAAAGGGACCTTATAGCGGCAGGCGCTTACGTTATACCTATTCACATATTACATATTCACGTATTGGAACAGCGGCAATAAAGGCGTAAGTGCCGGCCGCCATAAGGTCCCTTTCAATATGGATTATCACATATATTTCCCCAAACATTTCAGCGTCCTTTTCTGAGGTAAAACTTGTCGAGAATATCTTAATTATTTAAAATTTCGTAATGAAAATTTGTTACCTAATTATTTTTTCTCTTCAAAGCACCAGTGAAATGTACTAGAGATAATGAAATTTGGAACGGATGTCCTTCCACCTGCCTGGCTGAAGACTGTGATGATATCAACAGACAGCCTACGACGTGTAATACTCTCATTTGGCTTTGCTCGCCTAGGTGTGTTTGCAAGAAGGGACATTTTAGGAACAAGGATGGTGTGTGCATACCAGCTTCACAATGTCGTAAGTAAATATACATTTCCTAGAGACATTTATTAGTTTTCCTAAAAGTCATTTCATCCAGTAGAAACCATCCGGTTAGCTGCCCCAGATATAGAGTGACAAAGCCCTCAAAGATCTACCCACCCACGGGCCATCCAACTGGTGTAAAGTGACGCAGTACAAAGAGTGATAGTGTTCTCTTGTGTCAGAGACATATGATGCATATGAAAATTATGTTTTTCAAGAAATTTCAATAAAACCACCGTTGTAATTAAAATGACGATTATTAATTCATAAGTAGGTTTAAACCTAATACTTTCATCCTTGTCTAGGTATTTTGTTTGAAGCAACATTGTTCTATATCATCACCTGGTTTTCATATTTTCAGCGAACCAGTGCACAAAACCCCACGAACGCTATTCAAACTGTTTGCTCGGAGAATGCGTGCCAAAGACATGCTATGATGTTGGATATCCAGTCGCCTGTCCGGATATTGTAGCCCCTTGCGCGGGAGGCTGTACCTGCGAAGAAGGCTTCGTGAGAGATTGTAACGGAGACTGCATTGATATGAAGAAATGTCGTAAGTGTCCATGTAACCAATAGGTATATTATGGGTATAATCTCATCTCATCC
This sequence comes from Epiblema foenella, assembly GCA_963556455.1. Classification (NCBI taxonomy): domain Eukaryota; kingdom Metazoa; phylum Arthropoda; class Insecta; order Lepidoptera; family Tortricidae; genus Epiblema; species Epiblema foenella. The sequence continues at coordinate 18,515,584 of OY747102.1, forward strand.
ACCAGTTTACGGTTTTTTTCAACTATGTGCCTTAATTTTGTAGCCTGTTGTGGAGGTGATCCAAACGCAGTAAGCGGTTGCGGAAATCCTTGCGGAAAAACCTGCGCAAGTCTCTACGAAAACAAGTCTGACTTAGTCTGCCCGCAATATTGCGAATACAATGGTTGTGACTGCAAACCAGGATTCCTACTACTTGAATCAAACAATACGGATTCTAGTAAATGTGTTCCTGAAAGAGAATGCCCTAAACGTAAGTTTTCTTGCGCATTTCGATGAGGCGACATACAATTACCTACAGTAAATTGTCAACTCCACAATGCGATGAAAATGAAGAATACTATTGCGGTACTTCATGCCCCGAAGCCACCTCTGCAAACCCCAGGCCCCCAATATGCGTCAACAAGAAATGCAAATTAGGCTGGTTCTGTAAAAAGGGTTTCGTGAGAGATGATAATAACAAATGCATCCCTGTTGGAAAATGCCGTAAATGACTTTGTGTTGACTTTTTTAACAAACGTTGTAATCATAAATGCTATCAATTTCAATCGTTTTATACTCAAGTATTCACGAATATTTGTTCCTGAGTCTTGGATGTTTTCTATGTATTTAAGTATATATTTCACTATATAAGTATGTATATCGTCGCCTAGTACCCATAGTACAATAAGCTTTGCTTAGTTTGGGACTAGGTTATAGGATTTGTGTAAGATTGTCCTCAAATTATTATTATTTTCTCTATTTATTTTTCGTCTTAGGCTAGGTTTTTACAATATCTTTATAAAAAGTAAAATATAAAACAATTATTACAAAACATAAAATCATTATAAAAACCTAACCTACGGTGCCGCCGGCAGCGAGGCGGGGCCTAAGCTATCGGTGGTTAGGGCGACAGAGAGAGGAACCTCCTGACTATCCACGCCGTGTCCAGGAGTACCGCCTTCTGTATCTGACCCTTGACCCAGCCATCTAGCGAGAGTCTCTTGAGGTGTTGGTCGAGACTCTCCGCTACTAAACCGTTCGCAGAGACGACTATCGGGACAATGATCGTTGAATCAACATCCCACATGGCGGTCACCTCGTGTGCCAAGTCTAGGTACTTGCTGACTTTGTCCTTCTCGGCCTTCAAGTGGTTCTCGTCATGGGGGATGGTGATGTCAACGAGCACTGCCTGGCGCTTCGATCGATCTGTCAGCACGATATCAGGCTTATTGGCTACAATAGTCCTGTCCGTGATGACAGATCGATCCCAATAGAGCGTGGCACGACCATTTTATTATTATTCCTTTATTTATTTTGGTTCTTAGGCTAGGTTTTTACAATATCTTTATAAAAAGTAAAATATAAAAATACACTTACAAAACATAAAAATATTATAAAATCCTAACCTAGGGTGCCGCCGGTAGCGAGGCGGGGCCTAAGCTACCGGTGGTTAGGGCGACAGAGAGAGGAACCTCCTGACTATCCGCGCCGTGTCCAGGAGTACCGCCTTCTGTATCTGACCCTTGACCCAGCCATCTAGCGAGTCTCTTGAGGTGTTGGTCGAGACTCTTCGCTATAAGACCGTTCGCAGAAACGACTATCGGGACAATGATCGTTGAATCAACATCCCACATGGCGGTCACCTCGTGTGCCAAGTCTAGGTACTTGCTGACTTTGTCCTTGTCGGCCTTCACGAGGTTCTCGTCATGGGGGATGGTGATGTCAACGAGCACTGCCTGGCGCTTCGATCGATCTGTCAGCACGATATCAGGTTTATTGGCTACAATAGTCCTGTCCGTGATGACAGACCGATCCCAATAGAGCGTGGCACGACCATTTTCGAGAACTGGTGCAGGTGTATACTTATAGTACGGTACTTCGAAGTCCACAAGACCGTATAAAAGAGCAAGTTGCTGGTGAATGATCCTGGCTACTAAGTTATGTCTGTGCAAGTACTCGCCGTTAGCAAGATGACCACAACCGGAAATGATATGCCTGAGTGATTCTCCGGGACGGCGGCATGCCCGACAAATGTCGACCGTACCGTCCTTCAGGATATATTTCCGGTAGTTGTTCGTCATGATAACTTCGTCGGCAATTGCACAGACAAAACCTTCGGTTTCCCCAAAGAGATCACCGAAACGTAGCCAGTTCACCGACGCGAGCAGGTCTACGTCGGGCCCTGTGAGGGCCCTGTAGAACCGCCCATGTAGCTCCTTACTCTTCCATACCGCCTTGCGTTCCTCGGTGCTCCATACTTTAAGTCTGCGCCAGTTCTCCTTTGCCATGGAAAGAGGGGTGAAAGATGCGTCTACTGCTACTACGTCCCGATGCATCCCACACTCGCTGTTAAGGAAATAATCCCTGAGACTGCACACCTCACGGTTGTGGAAGTCTTTAGCATTTAGAAAGCTGCGACCTCCACACTTCCGTGGGATGTACAGTCTCATAACAGACGAGCGTGGGTGTAGCATGCGGTGCGCAGTGAGCAGTACACGCACCCTTCGGTCCAGGGCATCCAGCTCAGTCTGTGTCCATCTTAGTAAGCCAAAGGAGTATGTGAGCAAGGGCATCACCCAGGCGTTTAAGGCGCGCACCTTGTTGCCGCCCCACAAAAGACTATTAAGCACTTTTGTCAGGCGACAGAAAAAGCGTCCCTTCAACGCCCGCTTTACGCCCTCACCCTCAATACCCAAAGAATGTGACATACCAAGATATTTATAGGTTTCCGCTTCGGAGAGAGATCTGAGGGACATTGCCTCAGAAAGTTGTAAATTTGACGAATTTACAACTTTTCCCCGCTGTACATGCATAACCGCACACTTATCTACACCAAATTCCATTTTGATGGCGCTACTGAAAGCTTCTGTCGTTTCCAGTAGCTCCAACAGGTCCTGTCTATTTGGTGCAAACAGCTTAAGGTCATCCATGTACAGAAGATGAGAAATGACCTCACCTCCTCTCCAGAGCTGACAACCTAGCCCTGAATCCTTCAGCAAAGTGCTGAGCGGATTCAAAGCTAGGCAGAACCATAAGGGACTCAGACTGTCACCCTGGAAGATACCTCGCTCAATCCTGATAGACTCCTGCGAACTAGAAGGGCCATCTCCCCCTCCCGGTTGACGAAGGACTGTGATCCACTGCCCCATGCAAGCACTTAAGAAGGATCTCAAAGCTGCATCAATTTTATACAGCTCTAGGATCCTCCTCAGCCATGAATGAGGCACCGAATCATAGGCCTTCTTATAGTCAATCCATTATTATTATTATTATTAAGTAATTCTCGCTTCTAAAGCCACGTTTAGTCAGGCAAATGCGAAAACGCGCGCAGCGCCGCACGCGACGTATCGCGCGTCTGCCAGGGTGTATGGAACTTCAATGCGTTTGAGAAGCTCGTGCGACATGGCATGTTCCGCCGCATGTCGCCTGTGCGTAAATGCGGCCTTATACTTTGAACAAAGCACAAACCTACACAAGCGCTGAGCTGAGAAGGAGTGGAAGCGGTTCTTTGCAGTTTTAGCTATCTATAATTTAGTCAGGTTTACACAGATCTCAGTTTACAGAGATCAGACTAAAACTCAATAGATGTAGAGTAAGTCCTTGACTTACATATCGCATTGATCAAAAAAATATCTTTTGAAAGCATTTACAGTTTGGACTAAATTTAAGTCTAACTTTACTTATATTTTCAGCTCCAAAATGCAATGGACCAAATGAAATATACATAGATTGCCCGGCTGGTCAATGTAATGCAAAAACGTGTAAGGATCTTATAACTCCACCTCCGTGTCCGCGAGTAATTCCACCGTGCCCTGGTGGCTGTGTCTGTAAAAATGGTTTCCTGAGAGATTCAAAAGGAATATGTATCAAGAAGGAACAGTGTCGTAAGTTTCGCTTAGTTCTTTGTACCTAGAAATATCAATTAAATCGCAGATATCAACATGGGTAATAATTTAACTCCAGATCTTCTCACTTGTAAAATGATCTCTACGTACTGGCGTTGGCGACTTGTTCTACGCTGGCTGGGTCCTTTCTGAAACTGGAAGAAATTACGTTTTTAGGTTTAAGTCTTCAGATTTAAGAATCGGGGCGACTACCTTACAGTTCGCATTCACTCACGCCGATCCACTGGCGTTGCGCACAGTGCCCGGGGTCTAAGATGGTCTCACTTACCGCGTGATAGACGACAAAATAAAGAATCTGCATCTGTTGCTTTCTGATACCACTCGATAGAAAGTGACATGATATATCTTGTCGTTTATAAAGTTTATGTTGTAAAAGAGCCATTGAGGCGAGGCCTGCTTACAGAATATCAGAACCAGCTTTTGGCCATTACCTCGTACGCCTAAACTTCCACTCCCTTTTTCATCCCTGTGAGGTATGATTTTCGGAATAAAAAGTATTCTATATATTAATTCAGGCTATAAACTTCTTGTTTACCAAGTTTCATCATTATCCTTTTAGGCATTTTTGCGTGGTTGAGTAACAAACTTTCGCAATTGTAATATTGGATTAGTAGGATAGACATTTGATTTTGATTAAGCAATACTAACAGAATATTAGCGAAGCAACAGTTAAATTACTATGAACATCGTATTATTGAATTGTTGAAGTACACTAACTTGTAAAATGGTTTTGTAGCATCCGCGTGTAAAGATCCAAACGCCTCGTGGACAGAATGCATGGATGCTTGTCCGAGAACTTGCCAGAACACTAATCCAGGATGCGTGAATGTCAGGTGTTCCGCTGGGTGCCAGTGTAACGCTGGCTACGTTCTATCTAAGATTGGAGGAAAATGCGTTAAGATTGAAGAATGTCCAGGTAAAGAAACGAAAACCTATTGAAACATAATAACCGGGTCACTCACGTCTTTAAGGTCGAGTATAGTTCAACATGTTTGACATCAAATACGTGGCCCTTAATCATGAGAACTCGCCGCGACGGCCGCGCGTCTAGCACTGCGTGCTCGCACGCGGCTCGATCGGCTGCTAGATGTTGGCGACGGCGGTGGTGCGGGGGGCGAGAATCCACCCTCATTTTCGCCATTATTATTCAATGTCGGGTTACATACAACACTCAACGTCACATGCTATGCATGTGTTTATTTTATTTGAATATGTCTGAAACTCACGGGAGTTTTATATTTAAACGAAAACCTGTTACAACTTATTTATTTATTTATTTAATATTTATTGCATAAAAGTAAAACTTATCGTGCAAAAGGAGGACTTAATGCCATAAGCATTCTCTACCAGTCAACCTTAGGGCAAAGCAGACAAATTGTGTGAGAGTCAGGATGGCGGGTGTACCTAAACAAATATGTAAATAAAGTGTACCAAAAATTTGTACTAAATTTGTACTATTTTGTACCACTTTAGGAAAAATTTGTACCCTTCCGTATTTAAAGTTATTACAAAGTGAAGGTACACCCGCCATCCTGACAGTCAGGATGGCGGGTGTACCTGGGAAAAGTATGATCCTACCAATTATCAACCAATGTTAATATCTCAATTTTTTGTACCAAATTTGTACTCAAATATACAGTAAAAACTTCAGCCATCTAATTCGTAGTTTGCGAGTTTTACACATTTGATGATTTTCTACTGCTGGGCAATACGGTTATTCTAAGTAATACATGTATGGGGATGTCAAACAAATTAATAAACTGGGAGGGGACGGTAGAATTGTGAGTTTTGAAGACTACACCCAAAGGTATCATGTCACACAAGTTTCAAAACTTTATTAATTGTTAGATTTTCCCATACATTCATTACTTAGAATAACCGTATTGCCCAGCAGTAGAAAATCATCAAATGTGTAAAACTCGCAAACTACGAATTAGATGGCTGAAGTTTTTACTGTATATTTGAGTACAAATTTAGTACAAAAAATTGAGATATTAACATTGGTTAATAATTGGTAGGATCATAGTTTTTCCAGGTACACCCGCCATCCTGACTGTCAGGATGGCGGGTGTACCTTCACTTTGTAATAACTTTAATTACGGAAGGGTACAATTTTTTTTAAATGTGGTACAAAATAGTACAAATTTAGTACAAAAATTTCGTACACTTCTTTTAAATATTTGTTTAGGTACACCCGCCATCCTGACTCTCACCAAATTGTGGGCTTATTCTATGTCGACGGGGCGTCAGTCTCACACTTCGCAATCACTAGCACCCATGTAACGTGTCCGTTGAAACACGTTAATATCCAATTGAAAAAGTGTAATGTAAGTGCCAAACAAACCTTCCCATTTAATATTTTTAATTAATTTCTAGATTACGCTAACTGCGGCGCCAACCAGACTTTTGTAGAGTGCACATTTAAGTGTCCCCAAGTAATATGCCCAAAGTCGGACCGGATAATACTATGCAAGCCGCCTCGAGACTGCCCAGGGGGGTGTGGCTGTAAACCCTACTACAGGTACAATGCCACTGGAGACTGCATCAAGTCATCAGATTGTCGTAAGTTTGATGTCCGAAATAGAATTTAATTTCGATATTTTGAAACTCTTTGGGCATTTTGAATTCCAAGTATATTTAACGCACATATACTAAGAGTACACAATTTCTTCTAGGTCGATAAAAGATACAAGTAGCCTTTGTTTCAAATTTATAAAATTAGTTAGTGCTCAGATAATGTCTGATCTTATGTTCCTTCAGTGCTATTCCTACTTTCCGACCACCGACATCACAATCATTCAAACCAACAGTCAATCATCAAAATATTGTAGCCCGGCTAGCCGGCGGGTTATAAATAAAACTAATCAGAACTATAATGTACGATATAATATAATAAAAAAGGTATGTATACAAAAATGGGTTAACTTAACTAGTTCAGTCAGTACGGCGGCATAAGAGAACACAAGTAACTGGCCTGTAAGTATTATGTTGAAGTCTGTAAATTGGAAGGTGGTCTGTAAGTTTCCGCTTAGTTGTGTAGATATACGGTAATTTCAAAGGCTGTACGGCATCGGCAGCTAGCGTCGAGACAGCGCCGACGAAAGTATGTACATTGCTGGCACCCAATGAAATCGGTAGTAATGTATCCAAGTAGAAAGGGCTGTAAACATTACCCGTGCTTTAGAAAGGTTCAAAACCCATCCGAGCCTCATTTGATCCAGGCCAGTGACGGCTAAATGAGGCTTGGATTGGGTTTCACAAACAATTATATACAGATTTGGTAGTAATATATACAACAAATACCTGCGTAAGTGGCAGCCCTTGTATGATTCATATGAACTATATACAATATTTATAGATGAATTTAGAAATAGTGCATCGTATATATCACTATTCTTCAAGTTATAACTCAAGTTTATTTAAATAAGTATTAGAACAGTTTTCAAGAAATAGCACGCTCCAAGTAAAAAATTTCATCAACCAAAACAAAACACGGCCGTGAAAAATGTGTACTTTTTTCTTTCTCACCGGCCAGTGCGCCAGCGAATGCACCGCGAAGGTTTTGCCGTGTTACAATATATATATTCTCCAAATTTAAATTGCAACCGGTGGGTCAGCAACGTCGCTCCGAGTCGTTACAATTTAGAATCCCATTAGTGCCATTCATTACTTATACATTTTCATATTTCAGCTCCAGTAGAATGCACCCGTGCAAACCAGGAGTGGACGTCCTGCCAACGAATCTCTGACTGGGAAAGATGCGAAGACAGATACAACACTCCTCCAATCTACCCGGGAGATCCAGATGACTGCACTCCGAAGTGCGTGTGCAAGAAGGGATATTGGAGAAACGATGCGAATGAATGTGTTCCGGAAAAGGAATGTCGTGAGTATATGAACACCTTAAGTACTTTGCTTAGTAAAGAGTTATGTGTAATTTAATTACTATTCTTGGGTCGAGTTTGCGCAAGAAATCTCGGTACAGTAGTTATTCAATATTTAAATGACTCTGTGCTATTTAGTTAGGTACTTTCTGTACTTTATTTGGCATATAACCTTAAGTTTAAGGGTGAAATTCAACATGTGTAAAAATTTTCTAATTTTGGTGACTTTTTGTTATTTTGCTAGTCCAGCTAATGAAAATGTGTTAACAGTGGGTCATCAGACATGATTAAAATTATGTCAAAATGGCCTTTCATTCCGCTGATAAGTTTTTGAGATATTGTATTTGTTTTTAACAAATAAAAAAAAATACAATATATAGCTACCGGAATTGCAACTTACGACCCTAATTATATAATCGAGGCACCAAAGCAATTCGTAAGCTTCAATAAAGCATTTGATAAAAGACCAAATAAATATCTGCATGTTATTTTCCGCAGTAATATTTTTGGCATTATACTTTTTGTCGTAACAATTAATATGAACATTTAGTTTATTGCCTAAGATTATTTGCTTTTATAAAGTACCTATATATAAAAGAAATGCCTGAACGTCCGTTTCTGTGGTAATATTATGCTGAGTGAAAATTTGACCAAATGAAAATGTGCCTACTAAAATTCTTCCAAAGATCGCATTACCAAACACAACGGTTGCCAAAATATCTTTAAGTAATGATTTTTTACCAAAATAACTTTGCAAATAGGAGGGATCCCGATGAAAAGAAAGCGAGGTCAATGCCCTGTCACAGCAAAGTAAGAGAGTGTGTGTGATATGTAATGGTGTTTGTTACTAGGTGAATTACGATATTATTAGAGCTCTCGTGGCCCAGCGGTGCCCGCGTGCCGCGTGCGGTATGCGAGGTTAAGCAACATGGGCTGGGGTCAGTTCTTGGATGGGTGACCGCGTTGAGTGGTTACTAACTGAGCGCTCCCGTGCTTTGGAAGGCACGCTAAGCCGTTGATCCCGGGTCTATGGCAGCAGTCGTTAAGCCAAGTTGGAGGCCTTCGGGCGGCTTAAGAAGCGCAAAGAACAGTCAAGTTGCCGACTAGTTCGTGTTTTAATTCCACACTCGCGGTTATAATACAATTTTGCACCCTTGTATAAAAAAATTGCTACTGTATTGTATTGTTTTCGAATTAGAACACCGTACTTTGCCCAGTAAAGAATTACATGTTATTACCATTCTTGGGAGTAACCCCAGGAAGTTTAATGACCATGAAGCAAGCAATGTATACAGAAAAGGAGATAGCGCAGATAGAATCTGTTTTCTATGAATGAAATGTTCCTGCAATCATGTTTTTTAGTTCATTCGTTCAATTTTTAGGAACAATTAAGCAAGACACCATAAACCTAAAGCACCGTATAGTTTGCTTTCATGAGAATTACGAAAAGGGACTTTCCCTCTTTTATCATTTAGACAAGACATTATGTGTATCATATTCTAAAACAGTTTTTATTTTCTTTCCAGCCCCGATAAATTGATGAAAAGATGAGCAAAACGAAAAGTACTTTGAAAGTATACTGTTTAAATAAATATTTGTAGTATTATATTCTACACACCCAACAGTACGTATATAATCATTAGATAAAACATGTGTCGCAGTCGCACTTGCATATATAAATTAAATTATACATTCACATAATATATTTATTATCGAATTCCATGTATTTTATTCTGTAACACCCCTGATATATTCCTATAGAAAAATAAAAATTGTAAATCAAATGTAAAACCGGGTACTCACTAGCGAGCCGTAACTACAACCGCTCGCTACGTCTATGCGACTCCCTATGCACCGTTCTCACCAGTCACCTCACACCTCACCCGTTTTTACACGACTGCCCAAAAAAAAGAATGTAATGGTTCATACGTATGTATGTATGATTCTCTAGGACCTTCTCTCTCGGGACTTAAACTTTGGTATTGTATGTAGTAGATCCCCCGACTGCAAACAAAACAGATTTCCTTAACTTCTTTATTTTGAAACTTGTTTTTATCTTATTAGTTAATTTTTATCAAGTGCAGTCGTGTTTTTAATTTTTAAATTATTACATGGAAACTGTTAAATGTCAGTTGTCATTTTTTTCATATAAAAAATGGGCGAGGTGTGAGGTGACAGATGAGGACGAGTCCGTTTGTGAATAACAGCCAAGGTTAGGTGGGTATCCAGTGATCTGCCCGAGCATCGAAGACCCCTGTGCAGAAGGTTTGAGTTTATGAGGAAGTCTTTTTATGGGATTTTAACGAAAACTGCAATGATGAATACCTATTTTCGTAAGTGTTCACAAACAGCTACCGAGCGAAGCGATGTCTCGGGTACCTACACACAACCTAGAAAATGGTCTAGCACTTTTGAACCTTTCCGGCTGATTTTACACTACACCCAAAATACTCTAGTCATTAATAAACCCTAATTCCAAAATCACCTTCTCTCAAAAACCCCCTTTTTTCGAAGGACACTACTCTCGATACAACCTAATTTCAGTGGACTGCGTCCCATTACGAATGAGTCTCAAAATACACTATTCCCAGAATACCTTAAATTAGCTACAACATCTAATAGTGGCGAAATAACCTAATGTCATAATCGCTTATTCACAAACCCTCTAGTCCCAAAATACCCTAAAATTCCATTTTCGTGAATTTATTTCGATATTTAATTTCTATGAGCAAAAGGAGGTTCGCATATTAGGTTTATCCCTGAAATTTAGGGTTCCTTTGTCAAAAAGCAAACTTTATAGTTTCGCCGTGTTATCGGTCCGTCTATTCCTCTGTTCGCGGCTTTATACGAGAGATCATTTTAATAGTTCCGTAGCCAAAATGGGATAAAAACGGAACCCTTATAGTTTCGCCATGTCCGTCTGTCTGCCTGTCCGTATATCACAGGAATTTTACTTAAAAACTGTAAAAGCCTATGAAAATGAAATTTGAAATATAAACGTAAGTATTTTGTGAGCCGCCGAAAATATGTGAAAAAGATCAAGAACATAGTGCATATTAAATACTATCAACGAAAATTGTTTTGAACAGGTTAACTTTAAGGTTTTAGAATTATCACTAAAAACTTCCTTCTCTAACCAAAAGGATGTTAGTGTCATGAATTTTCTATGATCGATATCGGTATACTAACGTACTCTTAAATGTGAATTAGTAGTAATAGGTACGGAACCCTTCATTGTGTGTGGTCCGACACGACATGCACTTGGCCGGTTTTTAGGGTTCCGTAGCCAAAATGGCAAAAACGGAACCCTTATAGTTTCCTCATGTCTGTTCGTCCGTCCGTCCGTCCGTCCATCCGTATGTCACAGCCGATTTACTCGGAGACTATCAGCACTACAATTATGAAATTTGATAGGAAGATGTATTCTCTGAACCGCTACATAAAAGTCATGTGAAATTACAAAAAAATATTAAATTAGGGCGGGGGGGAGGGGCACTCCGTAGGAGAAGGCAGTTTTTCAGCAGTATCTCGAACTATAAAGTTTGCTTTTTGACAAAGGAACCCTAAATTTCAGAGATGCGAACCTCCTTCTGTTCATAGAAATAAATATCGAAATTCACGAAAATGGAATTTTAGGGTATTTTGGGAGTAGAGGGTTTTGTGAATAAGCGATTATGACATTAGGTTATTTCGCCACTGTTAGGTGTAGCTATTTATCGTATTTTGGGAATAGATATTTTGAGACCCAGTCGTAATGGGACGCAGTCCACTTGAATTTGAGTTGTATCGAGAGTACCTAGTGTACTTCGAAAAAAGAGGTTTTTGAGAGGCGAATTTTAAATTAGCACAGCAGATTACGTTTGATTTTATACCCCATAAATGTTCATACCCCGGGCTTATATATGAAAATCGATTCTAAAGGAGTAAACTCAAAATATTAATATAACTATAACTCTATCTAGTTTTTCTTTTTTTTATCTTCAAAATACATGAATTCCAAGTTTGTAGTTTAATCACATTTGCATGTACTTCTGTTTTCTAACCTCTTAAGTCCCCGCGTACTCGTACAAGTACAAATTCAAATCGAGTTTCGAACATTAACAAAAATAATTAGGATTCCAAATTCAAAATCTCGTCAATCAATTTGGGACTTACGAGGCTAAATTACCTTTTTTCAAATAAAGAAAAAAAAATTTAATCGGTTTACGTGATAAAGAATTATCCTTGAAACACGACCACGAATACCAAGTTATTCAGTCCTTCAAATTTGTAACAAAAGTCGCCTGTAGATGGCGCTGTACCCATGGCGTTAAATTTGTACACCATGTTGTTGAGAGTTTCCTGGCTTAATAGAGTTTGAACCGGTACACATTTGTATACGGAACACTCGGTGCGCGAGTCCGACTCGCACTTGACCGGTTTATTTAATATTCACCTGCTGAAGAGGTGATAAGAGGGTTGAAAGTTTGGGGAGCAAGTATTTTTTAAAGCAAGCAATAAAAACTTAGCGGTCTAAAACGAGTTACTAAGTCTGCATTTTTAACCGACCTAAAAAAGGAAGAGGTTCTATGTTCCACTATGTATACGAGTACGTCATGTAATGTTCACCGATTTCTCTATCAATTGTGGACCGATTTTCAAAATCCTTTTTGCTCCCAACATTATTACCAAGTCAGAATCTGATGAGGGGATCGCCCAGGGAAATCCTCAAATCTTATGGGCTACTATTCAAGTATTTAAGCGTCTCATTTTGACAAGCTGATGTTGGAAGGTACGACTCCTTAATGGGTTGGAGAATTATTTATAATAGCTAGACCTTTACTTGTATTCTCAAGTTATTCAGATGAGCTTATGATGAAAACACTCCTTAACGGTTAGGAGTTAGAGGTGATTCTTTTAATATCGTATGCACGTAGTCATAATCTTTTAAGTTATTCAGGTGAGCTGATGATGAATGGTGAAACTCCTTAAAGGTTAGGATATGGGGGTGGATTGTTAATATGTCATATTAACATATAGACCTTTAGTTGTATTCATTCAAATTCTTTCAGGTGAAAAGGGAAAGAAAATAAAACACATGCAAATGATAGAAAACACAGGATTACTGTTACACATACTTTATTAGTTAAACCATAGTACCTAGTATATAGATATGCACATTTTACATAATATACACTCATCGATAGTAAATCTACCAAATACATATTTAGATATCGCCAATCATAATTATCTAAGCAAAGTTACAATATAAGCCAATTCGCATTATTAATAATGATTGTTAATACTTAACAATCATAATTAATAACAATACATATTTATTAAAGTAAGATACTCAGGTTGACACTATCCACTTCTTGTCACCTTCACGGCCTCCGAGCAAGAGAGAGCTCCGTGGAAGGTGCCTGGGTATTTATCAACTCTGCTTTGTGACGTCACCAGTGAGACTGGATTGATACCGTCAGTGTTGCCAGTACCGCCAAGTGATGGACGTGATGGTCTCGACACCCGAAATAACCCGGGCGACAACATCCGGCCGTCCTGCTAACGAGGTCGTCCTCGACTCTCGTCATGGGCTAATGTTGAAGCTGCGAACATGACAACAACAATATTTCAATGACATGTCACTATGTTAACACACTTTCCCACCATACTACCTATGCTTACTACCTTCAACAGTTTTTTGCATATAAAGGAAACTAGGGCTTGTATCGGCTTGAACACTGTGATTTGGCCCGATCACATTGTCTTGTATCGCCTTGACCCTATGTAGCAGTTTTCATCTCAGATATCTGCTACACTTTACATTCTTTTTATATACAATGAACATGTTCGAAGCGTAAACATTAGGCCAGCTAATGTAGCAGCTTTCATCTCAGATACCTGCTACACTCTCTCATACCTCCCATATACAATGTACATATCGAAGCGCAACATTAGGCCAGCTAATGTAGCAGCTTTCATCTCAGATACCTGCTACACTCTCTCATACCTCCCATATACAATGTACATATCGAAGCGCAAACATTAGGCCAGCCTTTGCCACAGCTATTCAGACAAGAAAACCATTAATCTCACAATGACATATAGGCAATTGGACTGTAACACTTTGTAGGTTCGTTATTAGAACAATTTGTTAACAAATATACATTACGTTTGTACGTACCGGAGGTCAACTTTTCAAGTCACTTTATTGCTGTAAGTACGGCGATAACTCCTTTTGTTATGGACATATATCCTGCCATGTTAGCTGCAGAATTCATAAGAAATGCACTTACTTCACTTTCACTTCGTTTTAGATAATAAATTACACTTTTTTCACAAGTAAACAAATCTCAGTGCTCCGTGTCGGACAGCGCGAAGCGTTTTGCATTTGCAGTTTTTCTGTTTCAGAATCTGTCAAAATGCCGCACTCGTTATTTTATTTCTATTGGATAAAACTATTCTTAAATTCGTAAGATAGCAATTTCTAAACCTATTAGTCTCAGGTTATCGTATATTCCATTTTTATTGTAAATTCAAACTGTTGGACTTTAATGGAAATGTTTAATTTTGGCGTTTGTGTATAGTTTGCAAAGGAACGAAACGTACCAAGATTTTATATTCTATGTCGCGTGCGTTCTGTTTATCTACTTAGGTATGCGACCTGTGTTTATAAATATAAATTTGTTTATGTAGATTTTTTAATCCTGTTAGCTGGATGGAACCCAGGTCGTCGTCGTTTTCATAATAGCAATGTCGTTGTTTGAATAGGCATCGTTTTCGGTAAAAATAAATAAAATTATTCTTTCCTTTATGATGGTTTCCATCGTTGCCTGTATCTAAAGATTGTAGATTCAGAACACTCTCTGTACTCTTGAGACTCTGGAAGGAGGTCGAAAATGCCAGTCACTTTGAGATTCCATCACGATGTGAAAGCAACGTTTTTGAGTCGTCTTGGTCTGAAAGTCAATCGCTTCGGGGTAAGTGTTTCTTTTAGCAAGGTCTGTGTGCCTGTTGTCGTCTTTGGTGCTAATTAGTGTTTTATTTCGTTCCAGCGTACAGCCCAGATTGCATAATTTAGCGTCACACCAATATGGACTAGCCAGTCCAGAACTTTCAATCCTTCTATCTCATAATTCGATACTCAGGTGAGTTTTCTTTTATCATGTAACGATTTTGTTCACAATTTGATGGTAGATTTTGTCATTAAAGTGTGAATTTCGTGATTTTCAGTTTCACTTTGCCACGGCATCTTTAATCACGACACGTGTAATTTCCCAAAGCCGTACCTACTCATGAACCGTAAAACAACCCACCATACGTGGTAAGCTTATTTGAATTCTTAATTTTAAGGTAAAATCCGTATTCTCAAATACCAACTCTTTACTAATAGAAACAATTTTTTTCTTTTAGGGTTGAAGGATACCCTTGAAGGTTAACCTTGTAAGGTCACCTTGTTTGTTAGTTGTAAGTTAACGTTGTTAGTTTGTCAGCTTAATGAGAAGATTGTAAGTTTGCTCTGCTTTGACAAAGAGCATATTCATGGAAGTCACTGAGTGGAACCAGCCTACCTGATCTGCTCTCCGGCTCCAGCTACTAGTTGAGACTGCCGCCTACTTACTGCGGAGCGAGTAGCTGCTTGGAGGTGTACTGTGATGGAGGTTTGAGTTGCCTCACCTATCGGGTATTTATCCTTTTATTTCACTGTGTCTAGCTAACTTTAGTAACTCGCTTAAATCCTTAGTCTTACTATTTTGTGCTTTAAGCCTATGCCTATATTGCACTGAATTGGTCCACCGGTCTAGCGGGAAGACCAAACCCTATTAAAGTGTTTACCCTTAAGTATATTCTCTTGTAACTGAACAGACTTAGGTTTTAGAAACTTTAGCTTTGCATGTTTGACCTCAGTGCTTATAAACAAAAGTGTGTCATAATAAATAATTGTTAAACTTACTTGATGTTTTTATTTAGCTCATTCTCATATTTGTCAGTGGTCTCATCTGGCGCTCATTAAATATAAATTCTTGATGATACCTACTGCTCTGGCCATAGCCAAACTCACGGCCTACTAAAACAGAATCTCATGTTCACCACTAGACATTAGCTTAGCCGCAGCAACACCAGTAAGTGTCCTCTCACAGCCCCTTACAGGCATATCGTCACAGGACATGCAACAGCACGATATGAAAATATAAGAAATGTGTACACATACCATCACTTCTCCTGACAACATCCGGTTATTACTATATTATCAGCGTTCTTTTTTTTATATTGGCATCTACCTTGTGCCTCAAGCAGGTAACCGCAACCAGGTGTATCATGTTATCATCGTCAGTGATTACCTCAGGGTCTATGCAAGTATCTTGGAACCTTAAGTGTGTTCGCTTCGGCCTCACCTGACAATATAATTTTACGAATACTCCATATATTGAACCGATAGCAACATTAGCAACCGATCACACACGATATTAGACATCACGGATTCGACATCAACTTTGACAAGATGTATTTGGCTCTTTGGACTGGGACTTCTACCGTTTTCTGAGATTCCGTGCCCCAAACACATGATTTCCTTCTTTTTAAAAAAAAAAACGTGCATTGTAACATACTGGCGACAATCCACACAAACACGCTTCTGAAGCTTTATCAACAAAAGGGTAGGACTAGCATACGCTGAACGATTGTGATGTATAATACCTCCTATCAATACAACATGAGAAGGGTATTTACTATACAAAAGAGGGCAATACGCACAATGGTCCGAATTCCCCAAACAGAATCATGTAAGGAACACTTCATAAAACTGGGCATACTCACTGCACCAAGCCTCTACGTTCTAATGTTACTCACAAATTTAGTACGACATTTGCCTAAATTTGAAACTGAAGACCAGACCGACTCACGACTTGCGACTAGGACTAAAAATATGAAACTGTCTTTCAAACCTAATCTCCAAATAATTGAACATAGCTCCCAAATTCAAAGCGTTAAAATATTTAATAAATTACTCATACATCTCAAATGTATAACTAACTATAATATTTTCAACTTACGTCTCCGAGACTTTCTCCTTAAGGGCTGTTATTACAACATAGACACATATGATTCATAGACCACATATGATTTACATATTATATTACGACTTGTAATTAAGAATGTCTCTTTTTTATTTTTATTTTTTGTGTGACGTTATGTATACCTGTAAATATATAATATTTCAATGTAATGTATTATGTATGACATTTATATTCAAACACAATTAATGTATTGTTCTTGAATAAACTAACTATGAACTATGAACTATGAACCTACTATTTTTCAATAGCTCATGTTATGTAAAAACTTTATTGTACACAAAATATAGGTTACAAAAAATACAAACAACTTCGGTTATATCGGTGCAAAAACGAACTTATCCCTATAAGGGCTCATCTGTCGGTTCGAGTGTGATAGTCTTTCCAGACTAATATTCTGTAGAGTCATTGAAATACCGGATTGCTGTATAATTAATTCTATTTCCAACTCAACACAACAATTTTTACCGAGAGTACCCAAGTCCTGGGCAAAACATTTTTGTACTTGTATACCTGTTCAAAAGTTTATTTTCGGTAAAATTCCTACCTGTGAGTATATTGAATCCCGACAAAGTCTCTACAACATAAAGCTTAAGAGTACAGTGAACGTAAAAATAAGTGACCAAAATAAACATTTCAAAACATGTTCTGGCATGAGGCCCCAAATATATCAAAAGGAAATGAACTTAACACCGAAAACGAAATGACAAATCAATATGTCAAAACGAATTAATATTACACGATGTCATTAAATCACTTAAATGAATTGCACATTGTCAATATGTCACCTAAGTGTCAAGTGACTAACGAAAGAAAGTCAAAATTCCAGAATGTCGAATTGAAAACTGTTTGAACGGCATGTCACTTAGTTTTCAAGATTCGAAATGAATGTGATTATTTACTTATGACACACAGACAGTAACATCAGACTTAATTTACTGTATATATTATTTTAGGACCCTATTTCATCAGTTTCTTTGCGGTTGCAGCCTCAGGCGCATGACCGAGGAGTCGCTTGTATCTAAATCTTACTAAATAAATATATACTATGCATTTATAGGTTGGCAATTTGATTTGTTTGACAGGTTCGACTTATAATCAGTAAGCAATCGCTCCCCATATCAAAAAAAAAACATACCAAAAAAAAAACAAATTAACTTATTAACAATAACCTGATTACTGAATTATTGTTTTCATTTTCTTTTCTTTTTTTCAGATTTTTGATTAAATGCTTTGATTTTCAAGGAACTTTTAGGTGGCCACTTCTGCTACATGAATTGTAACATACATAGTCCTTAACTGGACAAATGTTTCTTTTGTGACCGCTCTCGCCACAATGAAAGGGAAAACAAAATACACGTTGGAAGTCTATATATTACATTTACAGGGTACTCGCGAATGTATTCGATAGGCATTATTGCTAAATTACCCTCGTTAGATTTTCGGACATTTGGTTCACTTACTACACAGTTTCTTTGCGATGTTTGTGTATCATAATTTATACACTTCTTCAGTTCAGTGTCCTGCATCTGACGCGGTAAATGTGTTTGACTAAATTGTTTCAACAACTATTGAAATAATGTCTAATTATAACACCAAACTGAAGTTTCTCTATCATCATTTCAGCCGAAAGACGTCCACTGCTGAACATAGGCCTCCCCCAATTTGGGGGGGATTTGCCATAGTCGCCACGCTTGGCAAGCGGGTTGGCGACCGCAGTTTGATGGTGGTAATGATCGAAGGATGCTGCTGCCCACCCTCCGATTTTCCCTTATTCGCCTCCTACGAAACCCACGGGAAGAGATGGGGTGGCGCAATTCTTACCCGGCAACCACACGGGGCGACCAAACGATCCATATTTTATTAATTACATTCGTACTTACACAGAGAGAAAAGAAATCTTCATTCAAAACGCAAAACTCTCTTGCACACGTTTTCTTAAAGAGAATAATAAATTGCTTATTCCAATAAATATGTCTCGAGTTGAAAATTCCATGATTTTTTACGGGTGAATCAAAATTGTTTAGTTTACACATTATTAAAGCAAATGGGAGAGATTTTAGTTTATTTACCGCAAAAAACAGCTATTCCAAAGAAGAGGCACTAAACTTTTCATTTGAGACTTAAGTTTTTAGGCAAGAGTGATTAGTTATTGGTTTGATACGTCCCTTATCTGTTGCATTGCACACTGCGCTTAGAGCGGCTGCGCTCACACAGCGGCGTTATGTTTCCATCCCTAACCGTCAAAATAAAAAAGAAGCTTTTATTATTGTACTCGCTAGTTAATAAAGCATGAAACTTATACATAATTTTAGTCTCATATAAGTGAATTATTATTATTCATTTTGAGAAGTAAAGATCTTTAATCCGAAACAGAGTTCCCAATAAAATCAAATAGTCATATTCAATAGTGCAGGTCCAAATAGAAATAAAAAAATTCAATACAAAACACTAAAAAGTGGTGCCATTGCCTAAATTTGACGAAATTGCACAGACTACAAAAATTACAATAGTTTCGTCTACATTGTTC
Organism: Epiblema foenella; assembly: GCA_963556455.1. Taxonomy (NCBI): domain Eukaryota; kingdom Metazoa; phylum Arthropoda; class Insecta; order Lepidoptera; family Tortricidae; genus Epiblema; species Epiblema foenella. Next base: position 18,534,935 of record OY747102.1, read on the forward strand.
AATAAGAAGCGTAAAGTCTCATGTGTTTTGTTTCGAAGTCGGTTTATTTTTTTATTTATTTCACACTTTTTAGTGAATCATTACCAGAGTGCATCTCATAACGATTCCAATAAGCTCAAACACGCCTAAGCTACACTTTTATTACGAAGTTTTGTTGCCTACCTTCCGGCTTCAATTACCAGATCAGGTTGATGGTGACATTACATTACGACCATTTAAATTTACTTCGGCATATTCGCTTACATATTTCGATCGAAATATCGTAATGCCACCCTTGAAACAGTAGGAGTTTTGGATGATCACCCGTAGTCTTTTCCCTCAGTTCCCGTTCACCAAATGCTACTTCCTGAATGGAAATGCTTGATTTATTATCGAAAATACTAAAATAGCTAATATATGTTTCCCTTGAATTTTCGCTCAATCCTCATGGATCCCATAATCGGAACTAGATTTTGGTAACAACGGGACCAACTTATCCCTTACAGGGATAAGTTCGCCTTTGTACATGATTGATCTGTTTTTTTTCTGTATAATTTATTTTACTTGTCTTGTGTACAATAAAGTATTTACATACATACATACCAACCTTGAAGCATTTGCTCTCAAACAAAAAAAAACTAAATCGGTTCATAAATGACGGAGTTCTGCCGTGTTTGTTGCGCTACAGCGCACTTATCGTGTCATAAAAATAAAGTAACTGTGAAATAGTGAAAACCCAACTAAAAAGCAAGTTAAAGTGAAAACAAACAACGATAAAATAAATGTGGCTATGTGATGACCCATAAAATTTCACAATACAGTACAAAATGCGAAAAAACATTATCAACTAATTGTGCGGGTAAATCGGACTATAAATCCATAACCGTCAGAAATTATAATAAAATTATAAAAACCAAGAGTGAATAAGTGTAAAACAATAACAATCACAGGTGTAAAGTCAATACCAAATCAATCTGTATGTGACATAACCTATAAACACTGCACAAAACAAAATACACATCACAGTTACACATATAATAGCGACATCTGTTACAAATCAACAGAAATGTTTGGCCGTCATACATAACACGAAGCCACCGACCTACAATATCAACTTAGCAAAAGCGCAACTACGAAACTAGTACTACAACATTCCGCTAGAGGGTAGGAAAATTAAAAATGGACCAAATCATAGAAATGTTATACTCCTTACGCTTCCGGCTGATTTTACACTACACCCAAAATACTCTAGTCATTAATAGACCCTAATTTCAAAATCACCTTCTCTCAAAAACCTCTTTTTTCGAAGGACACTACTCTCGATACAACCCAAATTCAAATGGACTGCGTCCCATTACGAATGAGTCTCAGAATTCTCTATTCCCAAAATACCCTAAATTAGCTACACCTAACAGTGGCGAAATAACCTAATGTCATAATCGCTTATTCACAAAACCCTCTAGTCCCAAAATACCCTAAAATTTCATTTTTGTGAATTTATTTCGATATTTATTTCTATGAACAGGAGGTTCGCATATTAGGTTTATCCCTGAAATTTCTCAGATCTCAGGCGGTGGCGGGGAAAGGTTCTACCTTTTTTCTTGTTCTATCTGGCGTACCACAGGGTTCTAATTTGGGACCTTTATTCTTTAATATTTATGTGAATGATATTGTGTCTCAATTTCATCATGCTTCATGTTTATGATCTACGCCGATGACAAAAAAATATTCAAAGTTATCAAAGACATCAACAACTGCAAAGAGTTGCAAGAGGATTTAAACCGTTTTTATAATTACTGTCAATCAAATCACTTATATCTAAATATCAAGAAATGTAACGTTATAACTTTTACGAGAAAAAAGCAAATTATAAATTATAGTTATCTTTTTGGAAACGAAGCTGTGCAACGATTCCTCACTGTCAAAGACCTGGGCGTACATCTGGACAGTAAATTGATGTTTAACAATCATATTGACAGTTTAACACAAAGAGCCTTCCGTTTACTGGGATTTGTCCTGAGAACATGTAAGGAATTTAAAGAGGCTGAAACATTATTGAGGCTCTTCAACTCATTAGTTAGACCTGTACTAGAATACGCACCCATTGACAATATTTCATAATTTTCAAAATTCTTAATTCGAAAACCATTTCGGTAGAATGATGTTAAGTACACAAAAAAAATATTTTCAGATTTTTTTCGCCGTTAATTTTGGAAAAAATCGCGAAAAAGTGTAAACCGGAAGGTGACGTCACTTTATCTGCACTATAGAGAGAGACCTTAGTTGTGATACGATAAAAAAGTTAGTTGTATCCGGTTATCAAATTTCTGACATTCATTTTTTGACGTTGATTTGTTTTGTCAACTGTCACAACTTATTTATTGGATTTTCGGTTCTTTTGACGACGCTTATAATTTTGTCACTGCTTAATTCGCACGTTTTTAAGGGTCACAAAACACTGTCCTACTGGACTCCGATATAGATATAAGACTCCGCTCAGCTGAGCTCTCCGCTTGGTTGGAAGATTCCAACAATTACGCACTTGGCATATTAGAACCGGACACCGATTTTTCTTTACTGGGCCAATGAAGGCAGCACGAATCTGCCCCATGTGGATAGCTAGATGATGGTGGAGTACACATCGGCAAGTGATAAGCATATTCCGACCCAAATACGAACATCCTATACCGGCAACGCTGTAGGGTATGTGGAAGTCATACGAGACGCAGGAAAATGCATAGTGCAATGCCGAATTACTCCAGAACTGAGCATTCGCACAAAACCTATTGTGCATATATTGACGAAGATGATGTGACCATCCGATTAATGCCATCACTCATGTCACATGTCTCGCTTGTACGAGTATGTAATAAATATTTAGGATTGTTTTTTGTATGTGCACAAAGAAATAAAGAGAAGAAATAGTAACATTTTTAATGACTGGTTTTATTACAATTGTACTCCACCCTCCTCTTCACCCCAATTTGTAAAACTCCTCACGAAATCAGCATTGTGTACAATTAATGTAGTAATAATAATATGGAGTGTAACAGATTCGAGAACAGATCTGTTAAAGCCACAGGGAGGCACATTGACAAGTATATATTATCATCTGCCCCAAGTCATAAAAGGTCATGCACTTAGCCAGTTAGTCAAGTGAAACAATAAGCAATATTATATACTCTTTATTATCGGTGATTGTAGATTTATCAACCACAGGCCACAAGTGCAGCATCATCTAAAGTATGTGTAAGTGTCACGTCGGATGAGCACTGCACACCTTGAGATACATATAGGTCAGTTTTTGCTTCCTAGGAAGTATCAAGTATCAATTCTCCATTGAGAAGATCGATGTTTCACATAAAGATGTCCTGAATATTAGAAAGCGGAGCTTGAGTTTTGCATTGGTTAGTTGTCGCAATCATCGCCTCCCAAAACGCTCTTCCAACTGAAACAATACATAATAATCAGTTATATATCTACAATACTTTGTGTTATTGAGGTGAAGTTATTTGTTGTGTGGTGGTTGTGTGCCGAGATCAATATTTAAAGCAAATAAAAATAGAGAGTACTTACATTCAATGATCTTCATCTTCAGTAGAAATTGCTTTTCAGAACGTGTTTTCGATTGTTTTTAGAATCGGACTAGCTTTTACTACTTAATACCATAATTTTAAACGTTTTCATCACGAATATTTAAAATTTTCAAACCGCTAACGAAAAAACAACTAAGTACAACAAGATTAACAAGTCTCCAATGTCACTACGGTAGTGTCAATTATTGTCAGATATCGTTTTTTTTTTATTGCGGATCTGGATTCTTGGTGGGATTCTTGTTGTGCATATGACGTCATTTTTTACTTACGCCCTTTTGGAATGACCAATTTCTCAAAATGCTTTTTTGTATGAAAAATGCAGTTTTCGTGAAATACAAAAAACACGGGTTCCTTAAAATTTCACCTATTTTCTAACTAGTTCGTAAAATTAAGTAGTTAAAAATATGAAATATTGTCAATTGTATGGAACCTGCAATATAACATTTACATTAACGCCATAGAACGGATACAAAAAAGGCTTTAAAGTACTTAAATTATAAGGTAAGTAAATCTGATACCCTTTTTGATTTTTCTGAAATCGTTTCGCTCCAAGACACACACATGAGACATGCACATTAAAAGATCAAATGTTTTTGTACAAGATTCAAATTCAAATTCAAATTATTTATTTGTCAAACATAGGTATTCATTACAAGTATGTAGGTCTTATTCTTAGATATAGAGTCACTATGTTTCGCCACATGGCACACAAATAGCTACAAATTAGCAAGCAGCATGCATATCAATAAAATTCAAAATAAATCCAAATTAAAGTTCAAAATAACATAAAATCCAAACACATAATTCAACATAAATTAAAATTCAAAAATAAATTAGAATACAAAATTAATTACAATTGAAAATAAGTTTAAATTGTCAATAAGTTACGAATATGAATATAAATGATTGATTTAAAATGTCAAGATATTAAAAGGATTGCGATAGAAATTCATTTACAGAATAGTATGCTTTCGTTATTAAAAATTCATGTATATTAATTTTAAACTGTCTCATATCATTTAAATTCAATATATTTAGCGGTAACTTATTATAAATTTTTGATGCCATTCCAAAAATGCTTTTTGATAGTAACGCTGTTCTACATGATAAATGGTTTATTTTATGTTTTTGGCGATGGCTATTAAATCTAGAAAATAGTCCCATATTGTGTTTTACATACAACGCAACCTCGAAATATGTAAAGACACGGTAAAGTTAAAATCTTCAACTTTATAAATTGAGGCTTACATGAATGCATAGTTTGCATACCACACGCTGATCGCACGCACTTTTTTTGAGCTCTAAATACTAATTCCCTATCAGTACAATTACCCCAGAATATAACCCCGTATCTCAGCGTGGATGTCACATAAGCTTGATAGGCAGTCAGAACAGCTGATTGGCTCACAACTTTCCGCAAATTATATAATGCATATGAGTATGTATTTAATTTTTTGCACACTACATCTACGTGATTGTGCCACGTTAATTTATTATCTAGGTTTAGTCCTAGGAACGTCGTTACGTCAGTTTCATCAATATCCTGATCTTTGTAAGATATTTTTAAATTAGATACCAGTTCTTTTCTTTGTTTGAAATTCATTATTTTTGTTTTGCTTAAATTTATGGATAAATTGTTTTTATTTAGCCATTCAATTATTAACTCTATGGTTTTGTTAATATGTGTTTCATATAAATGATGATCTTTGCCTGTCAGAATCACAGTACTGTCATCGGCAAATAAGACCATCGTATCGGTGATGGCACGCGGAAGATCATTAATGTAAATCAGAAAAAGTAGAGGACCCAAAACGCTCCCTTGTGGTACACCGTAGTTTATTTTTCGAAGATCAGAGCAGAATGTTATTTCTTTCTTGGTCCTGACGCAAATTTTGCTAATTTGTGTGATTTGCTCTCGACCCATCAAATAAGATTTGAGTAGGTCATAAGTATTACCACGCACGCCGTAGTTATATAGTTTTGACAACAAGACACCATGATCAACAAAATCAAAAGCCTTTGTTAAATCCATGTAAAGCGCAGAGACAGGTACTTTATTATCTAGTTGTGTCATTATTTTATTGAGTAAATCGTAAATTGCCATGTTTATGGATTTATTCTTGCGGAAACCTTTTTGTTCATCAGCAAAAAGATTATTTGTTTCAAAATAATCACTTAAATTAATATAGATTACCTTTTCTATTATTTTTGAAAATATTGGAACCAGTGCTATTGGTCTGTAGTTGGCTATATTCTTTTTGTCTCCCTTTTTAAACAGTGGTTTTACGATGGTAATCTTTAGTTTCTCAGGAAATATTCCATGCTCGATCGACATGTTTACGATGTAACTAATGGGAGCTGCAATTATATTAGCAACTTTTTTAACTACCTTGGTATGTATGCCATCATGACCAACACTGTTTGTATTTTTCAAGGAATTAATAATTACTCTAATGTCGTCCGGAGTGGTTGGTTTCATAAAAATTGAATTAATTGAATTATATGTCAATGTGGTTCTGTTCATCATATAGTTAGTTGTATCAAGTTTATTAGTCAGGTTATTACTTGTTTTATTTAAATCAATATAATAATCATTAAATTTCTGTGCAATATCATTAGGTCTGTCAATAATTTTCCCCTTAAAATTAATTTCTGAAATATTTTCTCTGATATTTTTTAATTTTGAGTTACGTATGATATTCCACGTAGCTTTTGATTTATTTGATGAATTTTGTATAAAATAGTTATTTTGAGACTTTTTTGTTAATAACATAATCTTTTTGAGTTTACTGGAATATTGCCTAAATTTAATCTTATTTTCAGGAGTAGGCTGTAATCTACTTTTCCATAGTAGTTCTTTTTTATTTTTACAGCATCTCCGTATGCCTTTGGTAATCCACCTTAATTTACTCAAAGAAGATATTTTACATTTTATATTTGGAAAACACAAGTCATAGAACAAATGAAATTGTTCGCTGAAGCAGTTAAATGCTTCATTTGGGTCATTCGCCATGTAAACGCTGTTGTAACTAAGGGCCTTTAAGCATTCTGAAAACTTGGCAAGATTTTCAGCATTTAGGTTTTAAGATTTTAAACAATGCAATAGACTCCCCATATTTTATTAATTCAATACGCTTCAAAGTTCCACGCAATAACGCGAGACGTAATATTAATTGCCTGTTCAATGTCCCCCTAACACGTAATAAATATAAGGAAAATTCTTTTCCAAGTAGAGTTTGTAAAACATATAATGATAAATTTAGCGAAGCAGATATGTTTCATTTGTCGGCTAGTACCTTTCACAAGGAAGAGGAAACTAGACAGACTAGCAACCTTAAAACTCGAAGGGTAAGAAATACCGCCAAGAGACAAATGCTAGGTATCCCTCGCTTACTTACCTTAACTGACAATTAAGCGAGGCTGACTGGTCCTGTCTGAGACCGATCATCTTCGAGGATGTTACCATTTCGCTGGCGTCTCAAGTGAGAAATCTGGTTGCTGATTTTTGATAGTGAGCTAACGTGGGTACCGCAAGTGTCTAACGTTTGTCGCAAAGTGACCAACATACTTAAAACGCTTTACCGGTTCAAATATTTCCTTCCCGTTGGCACCAAAATTATTCTAGTTCAGGCTCTCGTTCTACCCATCATTGACTATGCTGACGTGTGCTACTCTAATATCACCCAAGTGTCACTGGACAAGCTGGAGCGTCTACTTAATAATTCCATCAGCTTTTTTTTCTGTCTTCGTAAATATGACTATATATCCGCTTTTCGCCGTCAACTAAACTAGCTTCCCATTCGTAACCGTAGGTGCGTCCTTTATTTATTGTTTCTCATATTATTCGATCCTGCCGCACCTGCCTATCTTAGATCCAAATTTGAATTGATTACTGCTCGGCTTGACGGGACTCTCTGTCAGTCTAGAAGCCTGAAGCTCATTGTCCCCGTACCGGCTTTATGAGTAATTCTTTCACCGTCCATGCTATCCGGCATTGGAATGATCTTCCGCTTAATATCCGGCAAGCGCAAACTAAACTCTCCTTCAACCGCATGTTGCGCAAGCATTATGTCCACGATATCTCTGCTTAATATGTCTAATATATCATACTAGTGGCTGCCCATGACTTCGTCCGCGTAGATTTTAGATGGTAGAGTCTGGTTAATGAAAGCTGAGACTGAGATTAATTTAAAACTTTTTAAATGGCAACTATAATATCTAGGTTGACAATATTTCATAATTTTCAAAAGTTTTAATTAAACCACCATTTCCGTAGAAAGATGTTAAGAGTCCATTCATATTTTGTGTGAGAAAAAACAACAAAACTGGATTTTTGACGAAATATTACTGAGAAACGGAAAGGTTTAGCAAAATTCAAATAATGGATTTAGAGAGGTCAATTCTTTATATTTTACGCAGCGGCTTCAAATTTTAGTTTAACTCAATATTTTAGTTTTATTTACCCGATTACCGACAGTCGATTTCTGAAAAGGGCGCGAAGGTATAAGTTTGATCACGTTTTGAGTGATGATATTATTAGGTAACCTAATTGTTAATAAATTGTGTTACAGCCGCAATATGTTGTTAATTTACGCTGCGGCCTCAATTTTGTATTATTTTCTATAAATAGTCTTACACAAAAATATTTCTTACGCTAATTTCTCAACAAAATTACGCTCAAAACACACGGTTTTTCTCAGTATTATTGAAAGATTATTACAATTATTTATATTACACATTAAAACTCATGTATTTGGAAATATATTTCAGTAAAAATATATATAATAAGTCTAAAAATTATACTGTCAAAAAAGATTCAAAAGTTGTATATATTTGTTTGCGCGCGGGAAGAATCCTCAGTACGGCGCGAGCGCTTGTCAAGGCAGGACCTGTGTCAATTTCGTCCCAACCGCCATTTTTGTAGCGCGAACGCTCTGAATGTGATTATACCACGATCAACCACATTTGATCGTAGCTAAGTATGGTTTTTAAATTTAAGTAGTTTTCTTATAGACTGAATCATAATGTATTTTCAGCACACTACCAATTACTTATTTCATGTTGATTTTAGCATGAGTCGCAAACAGTCGGTTTATACTTGTGTTAAGAAGAAAAAATATACTTCAAGGCTAAAAGAGGCAAGGTAAGTTAAGTTACACCCAACTTATTTAAATGTAAAATTGGCGTAAATAATTAATATGTATTAGACAGATTTATTGTGCTATTCGGATTTTAAAGACATTTCAGTCTAAATCTTTATTTCCCTTAGTATATTGTAGCCTTACAAATACATACACACATTTAAATCTCGAAGTAGAAGATGGATTTAAAAACCGGTCACGTGCGAGTCGGACTCGCCAACCGTGGGTTCCGTATACAGATGTGTATCGGTTCCAACCCTATTAAATTAGGAAAATCTTAACAAAATGGTGTTGAAATTGGACGCCACGGGAGCGCCATCTATAGGCGACTTTTGTTACAAATTTGAGCGACTGAATAACTTTGTATTTATGGTAGGTTTTCAAGGATAATTCTTTATCACGTAAACCGATTTTTTTTTCTTTATATGAAAGAAGGTACTTTCAGGATAATCTCGTAGGAATTTATAAAAAATAAATAAATGCGAAGGTGATTGAATTACAAACTTAGTATAGAAATGTTTTTTGACGATAAAAAAAAACTAGATAGAGCTACATTTATATTTTTTTCTGTAAAACAATGTTATTTAATAATTTTATATTTTTTCCTTGGTAAACTTCGGAGATAAGGGGGGGGGGGGCGGTGTTTTTTTACATTTATGTTTCAGAATGTGCAAACCAAGCCCTTTCATGACACCCCACTTGACATATTAACTAGACTTTCAAATTTTGAATCACCAATCACTATCACACCAATCAATATCTTTAATTTTTCAGAGAAAAAAAAAGAATAATTAAAAAGTCATGTTCTATGTATGCCTTCATACATGTTCAAAGTATTGTCAAGCATCGTATTGATTGGCTGTAATTACCTCTCAGAAATCCCCCTTGCTACTGTCTATTATCAAAAACCACCTTTTTATTATTATTACAATGAAGAAACTATCTATATCTATTAAAGTATTGAAAGAAAATATGAGCACTAAAATAAGATAATAAGTGCCTCACTTAAGCGAAGTAAATAAAATATGTTGTTGGTTTGGTGTTCATTGACATAAGTATCAAACGCGTTCACTCCTGTGCGGCACCGCTACTCCAACCCTACCGTGCACGCTAACCCTTTTGTACCTATATTAATGTTAGAATGTTAGAAGAGGATGGCGCGCTTGGCTCTAGGCGTGAGTGTGTTTGTAGGGTCAAGTAGAAGCGTGTCTACACACACAAGCGCACTTTGCCGCGCGATGGCTGTCTAAATGCCGAATTTGAGCAAGCGCTTTTGGTGAACGCGCTCTTAAGTACTCAAAAAAAAATATTTTCGAATTTTTTTCGCCATTAATTTTGGAAAAAATCGCGAATAAGTGTAAACCGGATGGTGGCATCACTTTCTCTGCACTATAGAGAGAGACCTTAGTTGTGATACGATAAAAAAGTTAGTTGGATCCGGTTATCAATTTCTGACATTCATTTTTTGACGGGAATCCATCATTTTACCGAAAATCATTACATCGATTATCGTTTCCTATAACACTATTCGCAGAATTTTATTATCACTTAGGAATCATTCATCGAAATTCGTTAAATCGCTCAAACATTTGATCGAATTACCTTTTGCACAACAATCAACTCATCGAATTTTAATTCAGTATTTTATTTGTTCATCGAATGGCCTTTAGTATAATTTTGGTTTAATGAAGGTTCCAGTTCCCAAAATTCTTATTACCTAGAACATAATTTCACCACTGTTTACTACTCTTGATATACGTCTAAAATTAAAATTTTCCCAGATTCTTGGTGTACTCTGTAAAAGTACTCAAAAACAAAAATACTCAAAAACAAAAATACCCAAAACCACAGACCATATAACCTAAAGACGTCGCGTAGTCGGGCGACCCCCTCTGCCACTCATATGGTGAATTCACTCTATGTTTGAGACACGCCCCCGTTGCTAACTTCAGTCTACAGACGGCTTCCGTGCAAGTAAGACTATCACTAAAATAAAGTTTTGACGTGGTTTTAGTGATGCAAAATGCATTATTGTTATGTTAAATTGTGTGGAAATAACACTAAAACATCTGGTGTGCAAAAAAATGGTATTTCATTTCACAGGTAAGTAGATTTTAATAAAATTACAAATTAATTTAAGCGAAAGCATTGTAGGTACTCGTTGATGTCTTCTCTTTCTGCCATGCTGCGCGGAATAATCGCTCCTTCCTTGTCTATCACCCCTTGCATTGCTTAGTGCGAACTAGTGATGTCCATAATATGTGTTCATTTACTATCGATAAGATAATTCACGGAAGATGCAATACATCGCAAGTAATTTACAAATAATACCTATTATGTTGGCAAAGTATTTGTGTGCCGTATCTAATTATCTATGATCGAATTTTCCGTTGCAACACGGGATGAATAACCTTTATGATCTTTTCAAACTGGTGTTACATTATAAAGCATTCTAAGCATGTTTACTAAAATGTGCATCCTTTGTTTTAGGTTTCCTAAATGTCCAAACATAAAAGAAATGTGGATCAATGCTACAAATCGATCACATGGTTCGTTTCCTTCTCCAAGCAGTGTCATATGTTCTCGGCACTTTAAATACCATACCGTCACATACTTGCAGAGAATTTTAATATTTCTAATCATCGATACTATTGATAATATATTTATTTAACGCGTTCATCTCTAGCGGCCGACAGCCATTATCGTCTGACGCCCAAGTGACCTTCATTCGACAAATCACGGCACGGTAAGCGCTCGCTGCGTCCCCCGCACCCCTGTATTTTTGGCAGCATCGGTTTTAATGAAATAATTGCGCAAAGCGACGTCTTTAGGTTATCTGGTCTGTGCCCAAAACCTAAAATGTACAAAAGACCTGTTAGGGCAAAACCGACTGTAATGCGGGTGCGCATTACATTTCAATTTCAATTCAATTAAAGCCTCACTACAAACTTGTCTGTTCAGCCCTTCGGTTGACTGGCAGAGAATGCCTTAAGTCTTAAATAGTCTTAATATTCGCCATTTGTACTTTTTGTATTGTGCAATAAAGTTTGAATAAAGCAAATAAATAATGCCCCCCTGGGCTCCGTCTGGTGCCGGTTTAGAATAGCACAATAGCACTTCCCCCTTTCTTCCCGTGGGTGTCGTAAGAGTCGACTATGGGTACCAGTTGTAGTGTGTTGTGGGCGATGGGCTAGCAACCTGTCACTGCAATATCACATTTTCTCCATCTTTAAACCTACAATTGCTAAATGTGGCACTGGGTGTGTCATGTGCTCTGCCTACCCCTTTTGGGAATACAGGTGTGAGTTTATGTATGTGTTATGTAAATAAGTAATTAAAAAATCGATGTTTTTAGGGCTCCGTACCTCAAAAGGAAAAAAAACGGAACCCTTATGAACACTTTGTTGTCCGTCTGTCTGTCTGACTGTCAAGACCCTTTATCTGGGAAACGCGTGGAGGTATCGAATTGAAATTAAAACCATATAGGTACTTAGATCTCCCTTGAAGCTGTGAAGAAATCAAACTTCTAAGTTAATGTAAAAAAGATACGGCCGTTTATGCCGTAAAAAACGTATATTTAGACACTCAGGGAATCAAAATTTATAGGGTAATTCCAGTTGACTGACTGACTGACTGATGACTTCGACCAGATGGATGACTCGAGTACGCTCTCCGGACTGCACGATCGTCACCCATTCGGACTATGTGCTCGAGCCAGCGCAGTCTTGCAGATTTCGTTTCCCCTATGATGTTTAGCTCGGACAGTAAATCTTCGATGTCTTGGTTTTCACGGAGTCGCCAAGTGCCGTCCTCTCTACGAGTGGGTCCCAGGATCTTGCGGTAAATTTTCCGTTCTGCCATAAGCAGTGCGTGTTCCTCTTTTTGTGTTAAAACAGAGTGATACATTTCCATGTTGTGAATGTTGTAATGTTAGTGGAAATTCGGCTCTACTCAAACGTTTTCGTGTTTTTTTCGAGTTCCTATTGCAAAATTACATACATAAATAGGTTATCTTCTGTATATTTACAGACCCATAACTTTATAGGATTACTCTTGAAAATAGCTGAAATGTTATTCTAATAACTGCAAAAATAAGCGTCTACTAGTTAACTTCCACAGCATAATAGCTATGGAGCATACAAGTTGGTTCATACCTAATTTCATCATTGTCATCGGCGTCGCAAACATTTACACAGGTTGCCCTTGTTCAAATAAAACAATAAGAAACAAAGTCACGACGTTTATTAAACGTGCATTTAAATGGTCGTGTCGAATAACAATTTTATATTACTGTGCACTGAATCACTCAGCATGGATGCGAAGAGAAATATGCTCGGATTTATCTGGTTTATAACACTTTCTTTAACTGCTTTAGCTGAATCGCCCCTCGTTGATGGTGAGTTTGTTTTATATTACGTATACTAAACACCTTTGCTTTTTTTTATACAACGCCGGTGGCAAAAAAGCGTACGGTCCATCGGATAGTAAGCGGCCACCGCAGCCTATAGACGCCCGCAACTCCAAAGGAGTCACGTACGCGTTACCGTCCCTTTACGAAATTTGAGAATTCACTGTGTTGACAGCAGAAGGGACAAATTTAGGTCCCTCGCTCTCAACACAGTGTATCGTCGGGAGCTCTGGCAACCTTTCTCACCTCCAGGAACACAACACTACATACTTGTATAGTAGATAATGTTATTATGGCTGTGGTCTTCTGCAGGCTGGAGGTACTTCCCCAGTTGGGCTGCTCCAAATTCGAGCAAGATGACTTTTTGCTGTGCCCTACTACTTTGTAGTCTCTATGTCGAAATATATTGAGTGGGTACATACAGGTTTTGTAAACAACTCTATAAAATACTTACTTACTCGCAAAATTAATCTATAAATTACAGTCAATGTAGGGTCATTGTGTCGGCTAGTGATCTGCAGCTAATTTAGTGTCCATTTTGGTGAATTACTGAACTAAAAGGATATTATTCATCGGAAATTGTCTGCAAAGCTACATAATGTTTTTATCTCAAGCTGCTGATTGTATACACTCTTAAATTTTAGATTCCGCAGTTTACGTGAAACCGAAGCCTCCGCTTTGCCCAGAAAATGAAGAGCGCCGCTGTCAATATCCCTGCCCACCGGAAACGTGCCTTACCTTATACGCGGCTTTCTTATGCAAACAGAACCAAACTTGTGTTGACGGGTGCTACTGTACAAAAGGTTATTTGAGAAATGGACAAAAAGGCCCATGCGTTCCCCGGGACCAGTGTAATCCAAGTAAGTGTTGATAAAGAATTACACATACATATATATTTATTATTATTTAACTGGAATTGCGCCGACGGTTGAAAAGACAGGTTTTTTTAAATAACATTGTTTTAGTTGAATGTGTCAACGATCCCAATGCCCAGAAAGGATGTGGAGACAAATGTGGCAAGACATGTGCAGACTACAACACCAATCCTATTTGCCCGAAACGACCTTGCACAAGTGACGGATGCGAGTGCAAGGAAGGATATATATACGATCAAAATTTATCCTTATGTGTTAAGCCCGAAAACTGTAGTAAGTATAATATACCATAACATCATACCTTTTTACCAGCATACGTCCCGCCGATGGTAAGTGATCACCGTAATCTACAGACCCTAGCGATTTCGAGGTTTCAGATCTGCAGAGCCGGCCTTTGAACGGCTCATGTTTATAGATCAGCGACCGTCAGCTCAGCGCATCTTTAGAAGCTTTAGTGGCTTTACTGGTCACCAGGAATATAAGTCATAAGTAATACCCACACATATAGAGCAAATGATATTATTAAACGGTTGCACTAAATTTGAGTGTAATAGAATTCAGCTCGATTGTCAGTTTTTTATACTACAATTTTTTTGAATTTTATCAGTAATGGCATCGTAATTTACTCAAATTCTATTAGGATAAATTTGATCCTAGTGATTTTTCAGAGGCGGTGTTAGGCGTGGCGTGGACGGCGCAGTCCAAGCGGCCTCGGTCCTCATTATTTTTCAATTGTTTTTTTTTTTATTTATAACATTGCTTCTTGCGCCATCAGAGGGCGTCGTTAAATGTAACTTGCTCTTATCAAACTTTGGTCTTGCCCCGTCACTGTGAATTTTAATTTATGTGATCTTTCAGCTAAACCATGCAAAGCTAACGAAAGGTACTCCACTTGTTTGCTGAATGAGTGTGTACCGAAAACATGTGACGATGTGGGCAAGCCTGTGGCATGTCCGGAAGTTGTAGTGGATCCTTGCCCTGGCGGCTGTGTTTGCGACTATGGCTATGTGAAGGACAAGGACGGCAAGTGTATAGATGCGAAAACGTGTCGTGAGTTCGATTATAATGATATTCTTTTGTCAAGTCGCGGAGCCCTATTGCCTTATTATTCCCGTTCCCTCTTCAAGATAATTAATAAAAAAAGGTTTTGAATTGTGACATTGTGCCATAAACTGAATTCCAAGGTTTTCTTTATTTAAAAGACCGTTAGGATGATTTTTAACAAGAGCTCAGCTGTAATGAAGAAATAGGTATACATTACCAAATAGCTTCGTGGCGTCGTTTGGCTAAATTGAATGGTAACGTAGCTTAATCGTAGCTCAGATCTAAAACCTTATCAGGGATATTTATAAACGCCTTATCACAATAATACAATTTTTAAATATTTTAACTATCTGTGGTGACGACCCGAATGCTCAAGCTGGCTGTGGCAATCCTTGTGGAAAGACTTGTGCCAGCCTTAATGCCAACAAGTCTGAGTTAATACGTCCACAATACTGCGAGAGTAATGGCTGCGACTGTAAAGAGGGATACCTTTTGAACACGGATTTTAAACCGCCGAGATGTGTTCTTGTTAAAGACTGTCCTAAACGTAAGCGTACCATCGTCAAAATAGTTAACTGACCATTCGTGGACTCTTTGGGGATTGCAATACGGGACACGAATGGTCAGTTAACTGTATTGGCATTTGCACAGTGCAACTAGCTTCTTAACCTATCGCTATCGCACCCACTCTTGCAGCTGACGGTATGTTTAATGTCAAAAGAGATGACTAACGAGTGACGTTAAGAAGCTGGTTGCACTGTACATTTAACTGTAAATATTTCAAATAATCAGTACCCTGTCATAGTAAAAAGATAATATGAATTTGGGTAGATCATTTTGTGCACTTCTGCAAAGCTGCCTCTGGTTAAATAAAGGTCGCTTGATGGATTATCAAGGAGATGATTAGGTGCCAACAAAGTGTAAAGAAGTACCTTGACATTGACCCTCGACCGACAAACAATGATCTTGACTTTTTTATGCATTCTTTTATTTTATTTTGTCCCAGCGCCTAACAAATGTGGACAGAACGAAGAATTTTACTGCGGGCCATCCTGTCCGGATAGTGAGGCTAGTTGCTCTAATCCTAACCCGCCTACCTGCATCAACAAGAGATGTGAACTGAAATGTTTCTGCAAAAAAGGCTTTGTGAGGGATGCTAACAACATCTGTATTCCATCAAACAAATGCCGTAAGTATAGAGTTTTGTTGACAAATTTCATAGGGAATAGAAGTGTATATACCTAACATAGACACACAAAGAACGCGATGCCAATATGGGTATAGGTATGTTCTATTCACCGTTTACAAGTTTACAAAACGGTCTCTCAACTTATTTATTTTTTTAGCTAAGCAATGTAATAAACCACACGAAAGGTATTCAAACTGCTTGCTCGGTGAATGCGTTGCCAAAACATGTGAGGATCTTGGAAAACCGCTGCCTTGTCCAGACATACTACCACCATGCGCGGGCGGCTGTATTTGCGAAAACGGATATGTGAGGGATAAGGATGGAAATTGCATAGATGCCAAGTATTGTCGTAAGTATACATTTAATAATTCAGTTGTTTATAAATTTTATATAAAGAGACTGACAATTAATATAATAGATAGAAATAAATATCTGGGTAAGATCGAAGCCGGCAAAAGCTGGTGAGAAATTGGTAAGAAGCAGCTAAGTGGTTATTTATTATACCGCAGTTGAAGACTTTGGGTCATACCAGCCCAATTTACACTACAATTTACGACCGATCAACGTTAAGTATGGCGCTGGCTACTGTTGTTGTTCAGCTTACGATTACAGGCGGTTTAGTGCAATCCACCCTTAGTATACATTAGGTACCTACTTACACAACTTTCAGCTAGCTGCGGCGGAGATCCAAACGCAGTAACTGGCTGTGGCAATCCTTGTGGACAAACTTGTGCGAGCCTTAGAACTAATACAAGGGTCAAAAGAAATACCTCTGCAGTGGCATGCGCCACGTACTGTGAAGTAAACGGCTGTGACTGCAAGAAGGGATACATTTTAAACACAGATGTCAACCCACCTAGATGCGTCCTCCCTGAGAATTGTGATAAGCGTGAGGGAATTGTTATGTTTTATATGTAAAACGAACAGATACAGCCATAGTAGCTAAGCTTAACACATCTTTCTAAAGTAGCGGGCTGTGCTATCCAAATAAGCAGCTCGATTCCACTCACATCTCAGTGAACTCTGATTCGGTTGAAACCGCTCAAACAATCTCACTGGAGCGCAAACTCTTAGAATATTCCAGTGTTTAATACCACCAGCGTAGTCGTGTCGGAGGTTTTCCTGGGATTTTCTTCAATAGCGCACTCCTATCGCTTTATTGGGCCCGGCCTATAAAGCCACAGACAGGTTAAAAACAAACAAACGAAAGAACTGTGATATTCGGCGAGTAAGCGACACATTATATATAATATTATACAATTACGGACACCTTATATCTTGGCAATCTTATATACATATATAAGATATTGTAATATCTGTATATTATGATAGGCGCGCTATCTCTCCGCACTTGTCCCAAACTGACCCTCTATTATAAGTTATATTGTATTGTTTTCTACGCCAAGATGAAAAACCACCAACCACCAAGATAATTGCTATTTCAATGTATATTTTAGCCATAAACTGCACTAAGCCCAACGAAAGATATATTGACTGTCTAGCGGGACAATGCAGTCCGAAATATTGCGATGATTTGGGCAAGTCGATCTCATGCCCGTTCATAGTAGGCCCGTGTCCAGGTGGTTGCATATGCGAACAAGGATACTTGAGAGACTCTGAAGGAAATTGTATCAAGCTGGAAAAATGTCGTAAGTATACATTATATTATTATTATGAATCATGGGTAATGACCTCATGACATGATTAGGGTCTATGAATAATTTTCTTGACAAAGCTTGAACTTAATTTCGGTTGAAGTGAAATGCAATACATATTTATGCATGTTTTTATGATTCCGTAGTCAACAAGGTACGCTTATATTTTTCCATGGCCGTCTGTACGTCCGCGTCCATCCGCTGGTTATCTCGGACATTTCGGTGATATAATTGAAAGGTTTAATTTGGCGTACTTTTTATTACACGACTGCCTACAAAAAGGAGTGTAATGTTGTCAGGGTTCGTGTATGTATGTATGTGCGAATCTTAGTTCCCCTAGAACTTCTCAACGCCTTAACAGGGAATCCATACGTCATTCCGAGTAACGAGCGCGAACTACGTACTCCATTTTGTGTGTCTGAAGAAAATTATTTTTTCGATCTTTTCAAGTAGGGTATCAAAATGAAGCATTTAAAAACCGATTTCAAAAATATAAATAATGTATGCATTTAAAACACTATTTTATGGCATAGGTAATAATTAACATACCTACTTTAAAATGAAAATAAAAAAATAAAATAATGATTAATACAAAAATAAAAACACTGTATGCAAAATGAACTAAAAAGATGAAAATAAGTTTCAAAATAAAGAACTTAAGGAAACCTGTTTTGTTTGCTTTCCCCCGGACCCTACTATGCATACCAAACGTACAATACCAAAATATTAGGTTGCCCCAACTGCAAACAAAACTTTGGCATACTTATAATATATGTAAGTTTGGTGATACTGCAATATTACGGTAGCACCAAGCTGATCTGGTGATGGAAACAGGAGGTGGCCATAGCAACTCCTAAGCTACACAAGATAAAGCCGTTGTATTTGGACTCATTAAAAGCGTCACAAGTATTTGAAAAAATGCAGTCGGCAATAAAAGATTGTACCTAAAATGTTTTTTTACAGAAACATGTTACAAAACAAAAAAAAATATACTGTATATTGGAATCGGACTACTTAATTAGCAGTATCTACATACTGCTAGTTAAGTAGTCCGATTCCAACGTATTATTAGAAAGTTAGATAGCTTGGCCTTCCAGTTGGCAGTACTCTGTTCAATGCCGACTTGGCAGTGCCATCCAAATGGTTTCTCAAAAGCGTGACCTATCAGTGAGTACATTTATTGAAACAATTCATACAATATATTTCTAGCTGCAAAACCTTGCGAAGGAAATCAAACATGGGTGTCGCCGTGTAATGTTCCATGTCCCTATCCACGTTGTCCAAGAGACGATAAGCCACCGCCTCCTTGTGTCGAAATAAAACCTTGCTATCCCGGATGTCAATGTGAACTGAATTATCTAAGAAATTTAACGGGACATTGCATCCTCGCACCGGATTGTCGTAAGTATTTCTAAATTACTATAAATAAAATGGATCATCATCCGTCTTCATAAGCCCCTTATCTATCAATAGTCTCGTAAAACCGTTAAAGACATGGGCAATATTTTCTCCTTATCTTTTATGAAAGTAATTTAAAAAACTACATATGTGATAATCCACATCGAAAGGGACCTTATAGCGGCAGGCGCTTACGTTATACCTATTCACATATTACATATTCACGTATTGGAACAGCGGCAATAAAGGCGTAAGTGCCGGCCGCCATAAGGTCCCTTTCAATATGGATTATCACATATATTTCCTCAAACATTTTAGCGTCCTTTTCTAAGAGGTAAAACTTGTCGAGAATATCTTAATTATTTAAAATTTCGTAATGAAAATTTGTTACCTAATTATTTTTTCTCTTCAAAGCACCAGTGAAATGTACTAGAGATAATGAAATTTGGGACGGATGTCCTTCCACCTGCCTGGCTGAAGACTGTGATGATATCAACAGACAGCCTACGACGTGTAATACTCTCATTTGGCTTTGCTCGCCTAGGTGTGTTTGCAAGAAGGGACATTTTAGGAACAAGGATGGTGTGTGCATACCAGCTTCACAATGTCGTAAGTAAATATACATTTCCTAGAGACATTTATTAGTTTTCCTAAAAGTCATTTCATCCAGTAGAAACCATCCGGTTAGCTGCCCCAGATATAGAGTGACGAAGCCCTCAAAGATCTACCCACCCACGGGCCATCCAACTGGTGTAAAGTGACGCAGTACAAAGAGTGATAGTGTTCTCTTGTGTCAGAGACATATGATGCATATGAAAATTATGTTTTTCAAGAAATTTCAATAAAACCACCGTTGTAATTAAAATGACGATTATTAATTCATAAGTAGGTTTAAACCTAATACTTTCATCCTTGTATTTTGTTTGAAGCAACATTGTTCTATATCATCACCTGGTTTTCATATTTTCAGCGAACCAGTGCACAAAACCCCACGAACGCTATTCAAACTGTTTGCTCGGAGAATGCGTGCCAAAGACATGCTATGATGTTGGATATCCAGTCGCCTGTCCGGATATTGTAGCCCCTTGCGCGGGAGGCTGTACCTGCGAAGAAGGCTTCGTGAGAGATTGTAACGGAGACTGCATTGATATGAAGAAATGTCGTAAGTGTCCATGTAACCAATAGGTATATTATGGGTATAATCTCATCTCATCCACCAGTTTACGGTTTTTTTCAACTATGTGCCTTAATTTTGTAGCCTGTTGTGGAGGTGATCCAAACGCAGTAAGCGGTTGCGGAAATCCTTGCGGAAAAACCTGCGCAAGTCTCTACGAAAACAAGTCTGACTTAGTCTGCCCGCAATATTGCGAATACAATGGTTGTGACTGCAAACCAGGATTCCTACTACTTGAATCAAACAATACGGATTCTAGTAAATGTGTTCCTGAAAGAGATTGCCCTAAACGTAAGTTTTCTTGCGCATTTCGATGAGGCGACATACAATTACCTACAGTAAATTGTCAACTCCACAATGCGATGAAAATGAACAATACTATTGCGGTACTTCATGCCCCGAAGCCACCTCTGCAAACCCCAGGCCCCCAATATGCGTCAACAAGAAATGCAAATTAGGCTGGTTCTGTAAAAAGGGTTTCGTGAGAGATGATAATAACAAATGCATCCCTGTTGGAAAATGCCGTAAATGACTTTGTGTTGACTTTTTTAACAAATGTTGTAACCATAAATGCTATCAATTTCAACCGTTTTATACTCAAGTATTCACGAATATTTGTTCCTGAGTCTTGGATGTTTTCTATGTATTTAAGTATATATTTCACTATATAAGTATGTATATCGTCGCCTAGTGCCCATAGTACTATAAGCTTTACTTAGATTGGGACTAGGTTATAGGATTTGTGTAAGATTGTCCACAAATTATTATTATTTTCTCTATTTATTTTTCGTCTTAGGCTAGGTTTTTACAATATCTTTATAGAAAGTAAAATATAAAACAATATTTACAAAACATAAAATCATTATTAAAACCTAACCTACGGTGCCGCCGGCAGCGGGGCGGGGCCTAAGTTATCGGTGGTTAGGGCGACAGAGAGAGGAACCTCCTGACTATCCACGCCGTGTCCAGGAGTACCGCCTTCTGTATCTGACCCTTGACCCAGCCATCTAGCGAGAGTCTCTTGAGGTGTTGGTCGAGACTCTCCGCTATTAGACCGTTCGCAGAGACGACTATCGGGACAATGATCGTTGAATCAACATCCCACATGGCGGTCACCTCGTGTGCCAAGTCTAGGTACTTGCTGACTTTGTCCTTCTCGGCCTTCAGGAGGTTCTCGTCATGGGGGATGGTGATGTCAACGAGCACTGCCTGGCGCTTCGATCGATCTGTCAGCACGATATCAGGTTTATTGGCTACAATAGTCCTGTCCGTGGGTAATCAACATGGGTAATAATTTAACTCCAGATCTTCTCACTTGTAAAATGATCTCTAGGTACGTACTGTCGTTGACGACTTGTTCTACGCTGGCTAGGTCCTTTCTGAAACTGGAAGAAAATACGTTTTTAGGTTTGTCTTCAGATTTAAGAATCGGGGCGACTACCTTACAGTACGCATTGACACACGCCGATCCACTGGCGTTGCGCACAGTGCCCGGGGTCTAAGATGGTCTCACTTACCGCGTGATAGATGAAAAGATAAAGCAAAGCATCTGCATGTGTCGCTTTCTGATACCACTCGATAGAAAGTGACATGATATATCTTATCGTTTATAAAGTTTATGTTGTAAAAGAGCCATTGAGGCGAGGCCTGCTTACAGAATATCAGAACTAGCTTTTGGCCGCTACCTCGTACGCCTAAACTTCCACTCCCTTTTTCATCCCTGTGAGGTATGATTTTTGGAATAAAAAGTATTCTATATATTAATTCCGGCTATAAACTTCTTGTTTACCAAGTTTCATCATTATCCTTTTAGGCATTTTTGCGTGGTTGAGTAACAAACTTTCGCAATTATAATATTGGATTAGTAGGATAGACATTTGATTTTGATTAAGCAATACTAACAGAATATTAGCGAAGCAACAGTTAAATAACTATGAACATCGTATTATTGAATTGGTGAAGTACACTAACTTGTAAAATGGTTTTGTAGCATCCGCGTGTAAAGATCCAAACGCCTCGTGGACAGAATGCATGGATGCTTGTCCGAGAACTTGCCAAAACACTAATCCAGGATGCGTGAATGTCAGGTGTTCCGCTGGGTGTCAGTGTAACGCTGGCTACGTTCTATCTAAGATTGGAGGAAAATGCGTTAAGATTGAAGAATGTCCAGGTAAAGAAACGAAAACCTATTGAAATATAATAACCGGGTCCCTCACGTCTTTAAGGTCGAGTATAGTTCAACATGTTTGGCATCAAATACGTGGCCCTTAATCATGAGAACTCGCCGCGACGGCCGCGCGTCTAGCACTGCGCGCTCGCGCGCAGCTCAATCGGCTGCTTGATGTTGGCGACGGCGGTGGTGCGGGGGGCGAGAATCCACCCTCATTTTCGCCATTATTATTCAATGTCGGGTTACATACAACACTGAACGTCACATGCTATGCATGTGTTTATTATATTTCAATGTCTGAAACTCACGGGAGTTTTATATTTAAACGAAAACCTGTTACAACTTATTTATTTATTTATTTAATCTTTATTGCACAAAAGTAAAACTTATCGTGCAAAAGGAGGACTTAATGCCATAAGTATTCTCTACCAGTCAACCTTAGGGCAAAGCAGACAAATTGTGGGCTTATTCTATCTCGACGGGGCGTCAGTCTCACACTTCGCAATCACTAGCACCCATGTAACGTGTCCGTTGAAACACGTTACTATCCAATTGAAAAAGTGTAATGTAAGTACCCAACAAACCTTCCCTTTTAATATTTTTAATTAATTTCTAGATTACGCTAGCTGCGGCGCCAACCAGACTTTTGTAGAGTGCACATTTAAGTGTCCCCAAGTAATGTGCCCAAAGTCGGACCAGATAATATTATGCAAGCCACCTCGAGACTGCCCAGGGGGGTGTGGTTGTAAACCCTACTACAGGTACAATGCCACTGGAGACTGCATCAAGTCATCAGATTGTCGTAAGTTTGATGTCCGAAATAGAATTTAATTTCGATATTTTGAAACTCTTTGGGCATTTTGAATTCCAAGTGTATTTAACGCACATATACTACGAGTACCCAACCTCTTCTACTCGTAGGTCGATAAAAGATACAAGTAGCCTTTGTTTCAACTTTAGAAAATTAGTTAGTGCTCAGATAATGTCAGATTTTATGTTCCTTCAGTGCTATTCCTACTTTCCGACCATCAACATCACAATCATTCAAACCAACAGTCAATCATCAAAATATATATATTCTCCAAATTTAAATTGCAACCACAACCACAATTGGTGGGTCAGCAACGTCGCTCCGAGTCGTTGCAATTTAGAATCCCATTAGTGCCATTCATTACTTATACATTTTCATATTTCAGCTCCAGTAGAATGCACCCGTGCAAACCAGGAGTGGACGTCCTGCCAACGAATCTCTGACTGGGAAAGATGCGAAGACAGACACAACACTCCTCCAATCTACCCGGGAGATCCAGATGACTGCACTCCGAAGTGCGTGTGCAAGAAGGGATATTGGAGAAACGATGCGAATGAATGTGTTCCGGAAAAGGAATGTCGTGAGTATATGAACACCTTAAGTACTTTGCTTAGTAAAGAGTTATGTGTAATTTAATTACTATTCTTGGGTCGAGTTTGCGCAAGAAATCTCGGTACAGTAGTTATTCAATATTTAAATGACTCTGTGCTATTTAGTTAGGTACTTTCTGTACTTTATTTGGCATATAACCTTAAGTTTAAGGGTGAAATTCAACATGTGTAAAAATTTTCTAATTTTGGTGATTTTTTGTTATTTAATGAAAATGTGTTAACAGTGGGTCATCAGACATGATTAAAATTATGTCAAAATGGCCTTTCTATCCGCTGATAAGTTTTTGAAATATTATAATTTTTTTTATTTGTTGGCCGCCGGAATTGCAACTTACCACCCTAATTATATAATCGAGGCACCAAAGCAATTCGTAAGCTTCAATAAAGCATTTGATAAAAGACCAAATAAATATCTGCATGTTATTTTCCGCAGTAATATTTTTGGCATTATACTTTTTGTCGTAACAATTAATATGAACATTTAGTTTATTGCCTAAGATTTTTTGCTTTTATAAAGTACCTATATATAAAAGAAATGCCTGAACGTCCGTTTCTGTGGTAATATTATGCTGAGTGAAAATTTGACCAAATGAAAATGTGCCTACTAAAATTCTTCCAAAGATCGCATTACCAAACACAACGGTTGCCAAAATATCTTTAAGTAATGATTTTTTACCAAAATAACTTTGCAAATAGGTGGGATCCCGATGAAAAGAAAACGAGGTCAATGCCCTGTCACAGCAAAGTAAGATAGTGTGTGTGATATGTAATGGTGTTTGTTACTAGGTGAATTACGATATTATTAGAGCGCTCGTAGCCCAGCGGTGCCCGCGTGCCGCGTGCGGTATGCGAGGTTAAGCAACATGGGCTGGGGTCAGTTCTTGGATGGGTGACCGCGTTGAGTGGTTACTAACTAAGCGCTCCCGTGCTTTGGAAGGCACGCTAAGCCGTTGATTCCGGGTCATTGGCAGCAGTCGTTAAGCCAAGTTGGAGGCCTTCGGGCGGCTTGAGGCCGGGTTTTATAAATAACCGTTAGACCAAATGTCAGATCAAATTTCAGTAACTCAGTACATTTTTTGACATAACAAACCGACATAAGGTCCGACGGATCTTTATAAAACCGAGCCTGAGAAGCGCAAAGAACAGTCAAGTTGTCGACTAGTTCCTGTTTTAATTCCACACACGCGGTTATAATACAATTTTTCACCTCAGTGGCTCAAACAAGGCGGTTTTGCTGCTTGAAACCAGTGAGCAAAATGCAATTTTGCTGCGAGCGTGAAGAAAACTAACTTTTTAATTTTTCATATCGTAGGTTAGTCACAGGTTATCTTTTCATACTACGGGTGTAATACAAACTTGGAACATTTAAACTTCATTTTCTCTGTCACTTTCACTCCGTTACAAAAAAGAGAGAGAGATAAACTATGTCGATTCGTCATTCGACTTCGAACTTCGTAGTAGGCCCCTAAAAAGCGGGAACGAAAAACTCGTTCCGAAACAAAATAAAATTCGAACTCGTGTTAAAGTCGTATAAAAATATTAAACCTATATTAAATCTAATTATAATAATCGTATTAATATTTCATTATTCTTAAAATACAATGAAGAAATGCGATATTGATCGCAAATATTAATTATTATAAGTCTTTAGTTTTTTTCATACGGTGAACGAATATAGATTCATATACAGTTTCAGAACGCATTTTATATTCTTTAAAAAGTTAGCGCGATTGAACTTTTTAAATGTTATTCGTATTACGTTTTCTTGGATATAAAACATAACTTAAACTAAAAACTGTACTAAATATGAGTGAATAAATTGACGAAGCCGATGTTTTAACTCCTCAAGTGTTGAGAGATGCCGTCAAAGAGGCTGAACTGTGTTTTATGCCCGAAAAGTCTCGACAGAAGTATTTAAAGGGACACGAAATATTCAATAAATGACGATCGGATAAAGGAGCAACCATTACATCGGAAAAAGTATAAGTATAAGTAAGTAAGGTTATCCCATAACAAACAACCGAAAAACATGTGGAACAATATTCGATGCTCCAGCGACGATGAAGACGAAACACAATATTATACATATTGAAACGTAGGTACCCAAAACTAGTTGCATTTCTAAAACGGTTGTCAGTGGGCTTTTTCTTAACGTCATATAAAGTGAATGTTATGGGAAAGAGTAATTGTAGTTAATGTTTGTTATTTCACATGTATTTGTTGTTTGATTTTTTTTCATAAAAATGATTTGATTTGATGATTGAGTTATATGTTCTCGCCGCTGAGGTGAAAAGTTGTATGTATCACACGAGAGCAAAGATATTTGCATCTCGTGTCTTTGAGTCCCTCGCTACACTCAAGATTCTAATTTTGAATCACTCGCTACGCTCGTGATTCAATTATAGAATCTTTCGCTTGCTCGGGACTCAATATCAACACTTGCAGCAAAAATCTACTTTGCTCTCTTGTTGAACAAATAACTATTGCACCCTTGTATAAAAAAATAGCTACTGTATTGTATTATTTCGAATTAGAACACCGTACTTTGCCCAGTAAAGAATTACATGTTATTACCATTCTTGGGAGTAACCCCATCAAGTTTAATGACCATGAAGCAAGCAATGTATACAGAAAAGGAGATTGCGCATATAGAATCTGTTTCCTATGAATGAAATGTTCCTGCAAACATGTTTTTAGTTCATTCGTTCAATTTTTGGGAACAATTAAGCAAGACACCATAAGCCTAAAGCACCGTATAGTTTGCTTTCATGAGAATTACGAAAAGGGACCTTTCCCTCTCTTATCATTTAGACAAGACATTATTGTGTATCATATTCTAAAACAGTTTTTTTTTCATTCCAGCCCCGATAAATTGATGAAAAGATGAGCATAACGAAAAGTACTTTGAAAGTATTGTGTATTTGTGTTGTTTGCCTATTCTCATTGTGTTTTTGTACTGTACTGTATCCTTTGATTGAGGTGTGCAATAAAGAGTATTTGTATTGTATTGTATTGTATACTGTTTTAATAAATATTTATAGTATTATATTCTACACATCCAACAGTATAATCAAATCAGTATAAAACGTGTGTCGCAGTTGCACTTGCATATATAAATTAAATTATACATTCACATAATATATTTATCATCGAATTCCATGTATATTTTATTCTGTAACACCCCTGATCCAGAGCCATATTCCTATAGAAAAAAAAATTGTAAATCAAATGTAAAACCGAGTACTCACTAGCGAGCCGTAACTACAACCGCTCGCTACGTCCATCCCATCGAGCTGCTTGCAATCATGTACTCATTCGTAACTGCCAATGCATTTCGACAAGCTATGCGACTCCCCATGCACCGTTCTCACCAGTCACCTCACACCTCACCCGTTTTTACACGACTGCCCAAAAAAAGGAATGTAATGTTTTCAGGGTTCATACGTATGTATGTATGATTCTCTGGGACCTTCTCTCTCGGGACTTGTATGTAGTAGATCCCCCGACTGCGAACAAAACAGATTTCCTTAACTTCTTTATTTTGAAACCTGTTTTTATCTTATTAGTTAATTTTTATCAAGTGCAGTCGTGTTTTTAATTTTTAAATTATTACATGGAAACTGTTAAATGTCAGTTGTCATTTTTTTTCACATAAAAAATGGGTGAGGTGTGAGGTGACAGATGAGGACGAGTCCATTTGTGAATAACAGCCAAGGTTAGGTGGGTATCCAGTGATCTGCCCGAGTATCGAAGACCCCTGTGCAGAAGGTTTGCGTTTATGAGGAAGTCTTTTTATGGGATTTTAACGAAAACTGCATTGATGAATACCTATTTTCGTAAGTGTTCAAACAGCTACCGAGCGAAGCGATGTCTCGGGTACCTACACTCAACCTAGAAAATGGTCTAGCACTTTTGAACCATTCCGGCTGATTTTACACTACACCCAAAATACTCTAGTCATTAATAGACCCTAATTTCAAAATCATCTTCTCTTAAAAACCTCTTTTTTCGAAGGTCTTCTGTTCATAGAAATAAATATCGAAATTCACGAAAATGGAATATTAGGGTATTTTGGGACTAGAGGGTTTTGTGAATAAGCGATTATGACATTAGGTTATTTCGTCACTGTTAGGTGTAGCTAATTTATCGTATTTTGGGAATAGAGTATTTTGAGACTCATTCGTAATGGGACGCAGTCCACTTGAATTTGGGTTGTATCGAGAGTACCTAGTGTCCTTCGAAAAAAGAGGTTTTTGAGAGGTGATTTTGAAATTAGGGTCTATTAATGACTATAGTATTTTGGGTGAAGTGTAAAATCAGCCGGAAAGTTTTGAACCTTAGTATATAAAGAACGAGTACAAAAGTGGTAAACCACTTTTTTGGTTGGCAGTACACGAAGTGATTATTTATACATATTATAAAACTCTTGGGCCTAAACCGATGAAGATATCAACATAAAATTTGGAGCATAATTATAATCTTTAAGTACGTAGACGTGTAACGATAAGAAAGGATTTTTCGAAATTTAACCCTTAAGGGAGTGAAACAGGGGTTGAACCGTTGCATGGAAACCGTTCACTTCGAAAGTTATAGACTTGAATATTTGTATAAAGGTTTCTTAGTAAAAAACAGAATGAATGATGTAATATTTTTATAAAAATTTGTACAGGAAAGAGGTCGTTTTTAAAGTAAGAAGTTTGAAACTTCGGGTACGAGTTGCTAATGTGAAACTTGCAACTTCGTTCAAAGACCTAGCGGAAAGCTTTTTAAGGTTCCGTACCAAAATGGTAAATAAAAAAAGTGTGTGTCGTTGGAGTTTACTCCTTTAGAATCGATTTTCATATATAAGCCCGGGGTATGAAAATTTATGGGGTATAAAATCAAACGTAATCTGCTCTGCTAATTTAAAAAGTCGTATCTCAGTATACGACCAGGGTAAAGATACGACTTTTTATAATTTAGCACGTTATGCGTTATGTTCGTGCACAACTTATCTTGCGCAGCTCTCAGTTGTTGAATTGTTAAGCTATGTTGTCAAGTGTGTCTGTCAAGATCGAAAATAATAAAACAACGTGTAAAATATTTTATAATGTGCTATTTAATTGGTATAAAGTTAGTGAAATATTCACTCAGAGTCCAAAAGGGTGCAAACCTTGAACACATTGGTTAAGTATGGAGAATTTGACAAAACTGCTGATTGGTTTGCTAGAGTGAAAATATAATTGGGATACATAGAAATACTAAGCCGTAAGTTTGCTACGAATACTAAAGGTCCGCCACGCGCTAGAAATAGTGGAATGCTCGTCCCTGAAATTGCTTCTCATTGAGGTCAATATAAGAAACATCAGCATAATCCAAGATGGGGAGGAGTAGTGTTTGAGCAAGCGCAATTTTAGTGTTAATAGGCAGGAAATTAGGTACGTAGCGTTCTCAGAGAAGCTACTGCCGAAAACATCTTCCTGCTGACCTCGTTCACTTGAGGTTCCCAAGATAAAGTCCTATCCATAATATTATAAGATACCAAATTTGAGGGGCTACTCCGAAGTTCGAAATCCGACTTCGTATCGTACCGTCTCTTTCATTTTCGTGTTATACACTATATAAGTGAAAGGGACAGCACGATACGAAGTTCGGATTTCGAATTACGAAGTAGCTCCTCAAATTTGTTTGAAGCCGCTGAACCAATCTCACTGGAGCGCAAACTCTTAGAGTATTCCAGTGTTTAAACCGCCCGCGTGGTCGTGTCGGAGGTTTCCCCTGAATTTTCCTAAGCCCAATCTCTAACCGCGCACTCCTATTGTTTTATTGTGCCCGGTCTATAAAGCCACAGTTAGATTCAAAAAAAAATGACCAGGATGCATTTACACGGAGAGAGATAAAATAAAAAAAATACCGTAATAGGCGGCGTGCTGTCTCTCTTGTTATTTTCTATTTTTATAAAATCAATCTCCTTTTCTGTATACATTGCTTGCTTTCACGTTCCACGCAATAACGCGAGACGTAATATTAATTGCCTGTTCAATGGGACCCCTAACACGTAATAAATATAAGGAAAATTCTTTTCTAAGTAGAGTTTGTAAAACATATAATGATAAATTTAGCGAAGCAGATATGTTTCATATGTCGGCTAGTACCTTTCACAAAGGAAACTAGACAGACTAGCAACCTTAAAACTCGAAGGGTAAGTCATACCGTTCTCAAATGAAATCAAGTATCTGGGGGTTTGACCAAAAGTTAACTTGGAATCCTCATTTGAAGAACATTACACACAAAGCAAAAATGGCTCTATGGACAAGCTGTCGAATGGCAGGAGCAAGATGGGGTATAAAACCCAAAATTGCTATGTGGCTATACACAGCGGTAGTGCGGCCTATAATTACATACACCTCCACCGTCTGGTGTGACAAAACCAACAAAAAGACAGCTATCCAAAAGATAAGCAGCCTACAACGTACGGCCTGCCTAACTACAACAGGAGCCCTAAGTACAACACCTGGGGCAGCCCTTGATGCATTACTTGACTTAACACCACTCGATCTGTAAGTGCAAAAGGAGGCCAAGCAATGCACCTATAGGATATACATGTTGACAAGGCCAAAATGGCGCTCACAAGCACTAGCCAAACTAGAAGCCTCGGTCTTTGAACATAAAGCCTTAAACATGCCAACTGATAACTTGCATACTATACAAAACTTCAACAAACTGTATACCGTGGAAATACCGCCAAGAGACAAATGGACAAACGACCAAATGTACTTCAAGGAGAGGAGCCACATATGGTATACGGATGGCTCAAAGAAAGGTGAGGATGTAGGTTGCGGGATCTACGGTGAGAGACCAAAGCTCAAAACCAGCGTCAGTATGGGCAGAGAGGCCTCAATCTTTCAAGGTGAAATCTTCGCCATTAACAAATGTGTGGAGATTAATCTTGATAGAAACCAACACATCTACATCAACTCGGAGAGCCAGGCTGGCCTGCTGGCACTAGCATCTCTAGAGTTTAACTCTAAAATAGTCCAGAACTGTAAAGATAACCTTAACGACCTGGCAAAATCCAATAAAGTAATACTTAGATGGGTACCGGGTCACTCCGATATTGACGGAAACGAGGTAACAGACAAACTCGCTAGGAAGGGTGCAGGTACACCTTTCATCGGCCCAGAACCTTTCTGTGGGATCACCAAACAGAAAGTAAGCTCTCTGCTAAGCAATAAATCGGAAGCTATAAAATTGTGGAAGTTCACTAAAGGACTAAAACAATCAAAAGCTTTAATAAAAGGCTACAATGCCAAGTTGTCTAAAGAGCTATTACAACTCAAAAGACACAAAACCAGCGCAGTGACAAGAATACTCACTGGTCACTGCAAACTTAACAAACATCTAACGCAAATGGGCATAAAACAAAGTGCAGCATGCAGGTTCTGCCAAGAGTCGGAGGAAACTGCCATCCATACCCTTGTAACTAGAAGGATGCTTACAATGAACGCCTTCCTTCCTGAATGCTAAAGAAAAATTAATAAAGTAGTCATAAATAATTCATTAAAAATGAATCTTAGTTATATACACATCTATTAAGAGAAATTAATAGGGATCAGTACCTAAATCATTATAAAAACAGAACATTACATAATATAGTAAAGGAATTAATACATTTAATAAACAATCACGAAACAATACCAAATATGGTCATATCGAATAGTTTACTCGACGAGTACAACTCCTTTCAATAAGAGCGTATCAGCCAAAGCGTGAAGACCGATTCGCGACCGTAAACGCAAGGGCGTAAGGTGTAGTTACGTTTGAGCGATGCTAGCGATGCTGACAATGCTGGGGGCGCCTGCAATGCTTGCGAGGTTAATGGTCCTATCGATGCTTGCAGGTCTAATGCTTCTAGCGATGCCAGCAATGTTATTTTTAGTTATAAATAGCTGTGCCTGCGGAGCGCACGGGACTTTTCACTTTTTGCTCAGACTGTCAAGGTCTCTGGTTTGCGTAATAGAAACTCTGGTGGGTGTATTTATTGGCATAAGGGTGGTTCGTTATGTTGAGGGATTTTCTCTACATCATGAGGGATCACCTTTTTCCGACATTATTATATTAATAAATTCTGGGGTCTTTATATTTTGAATAAATTTAAAAAGCCAGAACCTTGTCCAGGTTTACAGTATACCTGAGAAATCATACCCACCTAACGGTGTTTCAAACGGGCATGATTCAGAGTCTTTTTGCTACCAGATTGAGGGTGCTGTCTGGCGTCCGCCTCTTTACCAACATAGGCGACGTTCTCAGTCCTCCCGTGTCTCAATGTCCAGCTGTTGAATGGAAGTGAGATCTGCCATAGTTTGGGTCAGAACAGGAGTGTATACTCCACTCACCAAAGTTCACAGTATTTGAGGGACGGTCTTGTTAAATATATTTATATATTATCTTTATATACACAATAGGGCCGTCTTATCCACACCGCCCAGTCCTCGGACGTGTGGGGGGAGACAAGTACACAGGCTATAGGGTTGCATACATCAGTTTAGCCGACTGAACTCTTTAGAGCTTAGTTAGGGACTACGCATTCTCAGAAACTGGATCTGGTAAGGGATTTTAGTTTCTACAGTTTAGATCAATTTGGGATAACGATAGGTTAACTTCATACACTGAATTGG
The DNA here is from genome assembly GCA_963556455.1 of Epiblema foenella. Taxonomy (NCBI): domain Eukaryota; kingdom Metazoa; phylum Arthropoda; class Insecta; order Lepidoptera; family Tortricidae; genus Epiblema; species Epiblema foenella. Next base: position 18,567,643 of record OY747102.1, read on the forward strand.
AGGAAGCAGGTTTATAATTTGAGGTTTAAATCATTTTATCTAGTTAAAGGGGGTAATTGATAATTTGATTACTAAAGGCGATCTAGATTATCAGGTTAGCTTACGTGGTTAGGTCATAGGCATTACTAGATATAACCTAGGTGCCTAGGGTTCGTGTATTAGGTTGATTCGGTTATTACTGGGTACTACTACTTAGGTGTTTAGGATTAATTAAGAATGGTTCACAGTAATAGGAAATTGATTGAGTATTTAGTCCGTTATTCACCTTGGTTCTACGCTGGGTATTAGCAATTAAGAAGCAAGGCTTAGTGTTCATTTACTTAAATTGGTGTGCGTGCATATTCGGTGAAATAAATAACTAGAAAATACTATCACTATCTGAGATGGTATCGGATATTTAACTTAATAACAATTAAAATAAATGGTACAAAGTTTGGTGAATGATATGTAACTAAGGGAAGACGTTTTAGGAAGGTATAACATTTTCAGTTATCAATAGGATAGCAGGACTTCTCCAGAAAGATGGGGATGTTCTGATTTAGTGGCAGGCTGAGCGGTCCACTACACTTTTATGTCCAAAGATAAGGCCTTGCAGTATTTCACCTTATCTTTCAGCGCGAATTTCGAAATACTAGTAGACTCAATTGTCATAATTGTATGGTCTTCTTTTAAGCCCGAGAGCTACAAAGGGTTGTTTGCTCGTTGCGTCCTGGGACAACGCGGTTGAATAAACCTGGCATGGCTCTCCCAAAATATTAGTAATTTGTCATTTTAACATTAGTCTTTACACTCCGAAGTGTTAGAAAAATATTGGAGGAGGCTTGTCCAGTAAGGGTCGAGAGCCACTGGTCTCTGTTTAATAACGGAGAGAGATAGCAATCTCTCGGGCGGATGGAGGGGCCCGGCCTTAAACCAATAACAAAATAATTCTTAATACCTACAAACCTGCAAAATGATCCTAATATGTTAGGGCTAGCACATCTCTGTATACTAGGTTCGAGACATACGTACGTTCAGCTTGACATACCTACTTAGGCTAAATATCATTACAACTTATTTAATCCCAATTTAAATCCCATTAATTTATCTCAATAAAATCCTAGAACTAAAGTATTTCAATTTTAAAGGTTGTCGTAGGGAGATTTAGTACCATCACCATTATTATTATTATAAGATTAAAAAACAAAATGTAGGTAAAATGCATTAGGGTAGCTGTTGTGAAGATTTGAGAATTTTAGTAGAAATGGTAGGAAAGGTTGCGATAGGTAGGAAAATTGGTAGGTTCGGTAGAAATATTAATAGACTTTGTTGGGTTTAGATTAGTTAGTGAAGAGTCCAGGTCAGATTTGTTTCACATTAAAGAACTAGGGCTATTTCGGTACACAACGTAGGTTTAATACTAGACGATCACTTGGCCAAATTAATTATGTTTTACATTTAATTATTTATTTATTATAGAGGGTCTGAGACATGTTAGGGGTAGGAGCGGGGGTTAGTATATTGATGAGGGGGGGGGGAGTTACATTTTGGTGGCCGTGACCTGGGATTGGAGCCCTAGGCCTTCGTCCAGGTGTAACATGTCTCAGAATAGGTTATGGTTGCCTTTGGCAACATTTTGCTGTCGTGAGAACGGAGTGTGAACAAATTTTGACTTGGACCCTTCAATTAGAAATTGTACACGAAAAATATTTCAGTTTATTACATCTCAATAATCGGTTACACACAGACTCAAAACAACTGTAGTATACAGGTAGAGGTAGACGACAGCCGCTCTTATTGCTAAAGAGTTTATTATTACAAGTTGGTAAAATAACAAGTAATGTAAGTAGAGTATGTTCGAGTTCTCTGAAGTAGGGGGCGTCCATGGGCTGCGGTGGTCGCTATTCATTGGGCGCGCCACGTCTTTGTTTGCCGCTGACGTAGTGTGGGATGTGTTAGATAAACTTTTATTATGAACTGCATCTGAAACAAAAAATATATCAGCATTAATGACAGGTTTACAGGTTTAGTTTCATATTAATTAAATAACAATAAATATTGGTGAACAGCTTTACACGGTTTGACCTGGTCCGAAACTGGGCAAGTCTTGTACTATGGATGCAAGCAAGACGGCAATATACATACATATATAGATAAAACACATACTTAAATACATAGAAAACATCCATGACTCGGGAATAGGTGTTCGTGCTGCTCACGCAAATTGGTGCTCTGACCGGGATCCGAACCCGGGACTTCCAGCTTTGTGGGCGGGGTTCGCTACCAAATAGGCCGAAGTAATAATCAATAATGGATATTGTAAGAGTTTAAGGATTCAGGGGGCGTTAGTTACAATCATCATCATCATTAATCATTATAAAAGATCTAGAACTTCATGACTCGGTGCAAGTAATAGGGGGCGTTAGTTATAGCTTATCAAGCCATTCCCCTAAATTTTGGATTCTGTCATGAAATCATGATCACAGAGAATGTATGTACGTATGTATGACACAAAAAGATATTTGTATATGATCATCATCATCAATATCTTAATACCAGTGCACTTGCATATTGAGAGATGGCCGCGGTTTATTGTCTGATCGTAAGTTTTTGATTTGTCGTAGGCACGCACTAGTTTTGTATTCGAAGTTATATGGACATCATTTTCTTAAAATATTTTAGCACTACATATACCATAAATGAAATAATTACCTTAGAAGTACTGCAATAGTAGAAAATAAGTAGCTTGCCAATCAACCAGCAAGTCACCATTGATCATTCACAACTGAAAATGAAAAAGTAGAGAATTTAACATTAAATGAGGATAGCATGACGTTTAAGAGCTTGTGAAAAATATTTTGGAAACTGGGAGTCAATAAAATAGGATTTGAGATTCTTTGGAAAATCTTTGAACGGACTGGGGGTCTGTGGAGAGCATGATGAAACTCAAAATTAAAATTGGGACTGGGTATATTATCAAATTCTTTTATAGTCTATAGATTGTTTATTTACATGTACTTACATTTGGAGTCATCCATGTATTGTGATAGTTGAAGAAGTAGTCAATATTTTTTTAGTTAGCAGGCCGGACCAATCTAGCTGGTTATTTAGTGTCATCAACCTTGCAGATTTTCAACAAAGGATGCCACTTGGCACAGTTGTACCTAGTGGTCATCTGAGCAGATTTAGCCCTGTACCCACGAAATTCGTCCATGGTGGTGGGGGCTGGAGGGGGGTGAAAACCCCATCTACCGCGCTGCACTCTGAGCTCGATTTCTTCATAAGTTTAGTGAATAGGTCATGTTTGGTATCGTTTTCGTATAATTCAAGGATGAGGAATTCATTTCTGAAACAAAATTTTCACTCGTCCGTAGAAAAAAACAGAGTTCTGCACAAAACTTGAAAATATTTTTTTTTAAATTTTTACAAAATGTTGCACTATAATTAAACCGCGAGGTAATGCACTATAAAAAAAATATGAGTTAATAGCCCTTTTTATGTGAAATTTATAAACATAAACTGTATTGACAGATTTAACCTGCACATGTGTAAAAAAAAATAATTCATGTAGCGGCGGAGCTGCGTACTGGCGAGAAGCTATTTTATTTCTACATGAGTTTAGAAAATGGGTCATGTTTGGTATCGTTTTTGTATAACTCAAGGACGAGGAATTAATTTTTGGAACATAATTTTCACTCGTTCGCAGAAAAAAAAACAAATCTGCACAAAACTTGAAAAAAATTATATAAAATACTACAAATTACAAAATCTTGCCTTACAATTAAGCCGCGAGGTAATACACTATAAAAAAATGAATTAATATAGAATGTACAGACATAAACTATATTGACAGATTTAACTTTTAAATGTGTTAAAAATACAATACAATACAAATACTCTTTATTGCATACCTCACACAAATGAATCAGTAGGTAGAGGTAGACAACAATATAGAAATGAATAATGAATGAAGAATTATTTCTATTTAGCGGCGGAGCTGCGTACTGATGAGAAGCTATTTTATTTCTACATGAGTTTAGAAAATGGGTCATGTTAAGTATCGTTTTTGTATAACTCAAGGACGAGGAATTAATTTTTGGAACATATTTTTCACTCGTTCGCAGAAAAAAAAAAACATCTGCACAAAACTTGAAAAAAATTATATAAAATACTACAAATTACAAAATCTTGCCTTACAATTAAACCGCGAGGTAATAAATACACTATAAAAAATGAATTAATATAGAATGTACAAACATAAACTATATTGACAGATTTAACTTTTAAATGTGTTAAAAATACAATACAATACAAATACTCTTTATTGCATACCTCACACAAATGAATCAGGAGGTAGAGGTAGACAATAATATGGAAATGAATAATTAATGAGGAATTATTTAACAGTTCTGCACAAAACCTGAAAAAAAAAAAATCTACAAAATCTTGCCCTACAACTAAACCATGAAGTAATGCACTATACAAATATGAGTTAATAGCCCATTTTATGTAGAATGTATAAACATAAACTATATTTATTGACAGATTGAACCTCGAAATGTGTTAAAAAATAATTTATATTTAGCGGTGGAGCTCCGTACTGGTAAGATTCTATAGAATACTTAATTTTATTGTTAGATAATGAAACTGATTAGGTGCTTCTAAATGAAGAATTAATATTTTATGATATTCTTAATATTAAAACAGATTGAGATAACCATAATTCCGATTTATTGTATATTTGGTTATATTGGTATCCCCACAATTTTACCTGGAAACCGTATGTTGATATCAGTGCAAAAAGTTGATCTAAAATAAAGACAATAGTTAGACATTTAATAAATAATTAAATAACTTTAAATGCCGAAGATCGTCTCAACTTCACATGTAATATAATAAGTATTTCACATAAACACTTGTAATATAAAGCAATAATAACAAATCTATCAAAAATCAGCAAATCCTCCTTTAAATTTCCTGTTTTGGCCTTTATCGGAAGCATGAAACGCGCTTTTCTTCCCTTTACCGACAAAAAAAGAAACTGTATTAAATACACCCAGAAAAGGCGTGCCTGTCCACAGCTCAATCAATCTAATAGGCAAAATCCTACGGAGTCTCCCCTCAAACTATGAGATTACTGGCTTGGAGACCAAAAACACTTGATAGTCTGCTTACACGGGTAATGATTTAGGTACCATCCATTCTGCCAGAGGAGCTACGACGACGATGTGTTAAAGATTTCTTTTAATTTTCTTCTGAGCCACAGCATAGGAGCAAAACGAGCCAGGCTATTGGCCTCAGGCACCAAGAAGTCATCGCCAAACACTGGCACCTTATTGGAAACTGAATCCCTCCGAATCGCGAATTGTTAACGACTCGGGCTCCCTATCTGTATTCCACACCGGTGTATCCTAGCGGCAGTTTGGTTGACAGGTCTCACGGGTCTCGCGGGTGATAGTCATGGCAAGATATTGACAGAAACCGTTGGCCGCTTTTCCAACTCCGCTCTGAATGACATCATCCGCCGCTCTCTAGTCAACGTGCCATCTCTTCTTGAACCAATTGGCATCGCTAGAATCGATGGCATGTGGCCGGACGGCATATCCCTCATCCCCTAGAAGGTGGGAATGGCGCTAGTACCTGTGAAACGCAAGCTGTACAGTCACTCTGCCTTATCACCTCCACGGGACTAGCAATCACCCTGCCGTGGAGGCCGAAACGGCGGAAAAGCTTAAAAAGCACAAATATAGGGACCTCGGCACTGGTTACACTTTTATACCCTTCGGTGTCGAGACCCTTGGCCCATCCCAGTGCCCGTCAACTATTCAAGGACCTATTCAAAATGCTGGTGGATTACAAGCTCGCTCAACGCATCAGCATTGCGGTTCAGCGAGGAAACGCTGCCAGCTTGTTAATGACCCAATTGTTTAAACATATTTTACTTTAAGTAGTTTGGCTTTAATTTTCAGTAATGTATCCCTTATTTTCAGTAATTATCCCCAGTAGATACCTTAAAAAGTGTAACAACTTTTTTGTTTATTTTTATATTCTACTTTTGCTGTATTAATTGTTGTCTTTGTCCCGAATAAATATTTCTTGTTTCTTAACCTAAAGTATGGTTTCCAAGTAAAAGTGTGCAAACCAATTGGAGCAAGTCTCAATCTGTTTTAAAGTTGAGAAGTTGAGAATATCATAAAATATTACTTCTAGATTTAGGAACACCTAATCAAAGTCATTAGCAAACAGTAAAACGAAGAACCCTATAGCTTCTCACCAGTACGCAGCTCCGCCGCTAAATAGAAATAATTCTTCATTCATTATTCATTTCTATATTGTTGTCTACCTCTACCTACTGATTCATTAGTGTGAGGTATGCAATAAAGAGTATTTGTATTGTATTGTATTTTTAACACATTTAAAAGTTAAATCTGTCAATATAGTTTATGTCTGTACATTCTATATTAATTCATTTTTTTATAGTGTATTACCTCGCGGCTTAATTGTAAGGCAAGATTTTGTAATTTGTAGTATTTTATATAATTTTTTTCAAGTTTTGTGCAGATTTGTTTTTTTTTCTGCGAACGAGTGAAAATTATGTTCCAAAAATTAATTCCTCGTCCTTGAGTTATACAAAAACGATACCAAACATGACCCATTTTCTAAACTCATGTAGAAATAAAATAGCTTCTCGCCAGTACGCAGCTCCGCCGCTACATGAATTATTTTTTTTTACACATGTGCAGGTTAAATCTGTCAATACAGTTTATGTTTATAAATTTCACATAAAAAGGGCTATTAAGTCATATTTTTTTTATAGTGCATTACCTCGCGGTTTAATTATAGTGCAACATTTTGTAAAAAAAATTAAAAAAATATTTTCAGGTTTTGTGCAGAACTCTGTTTTTTTCTAAGGACGAGTGAAAATTTTGTTTCAGAAATGAATTCCTCATCCTTGAATTATACGAAAACGATACCAAACATGACCTATTCACTAAACTTATGAAGAAATCGAGCTCAGAGTGCAGCGCGGTAGATGAGGTTTTCACCCCCCTCCAGCCCCCACCACCATGGACGAATTTCGTGGGTACAGGGCTAAATCTACTCAAATGACCATTAGGTACAACTGTGCCAAGTGGCGTCCTTTGTTGAAAATCTGCAAGGTGCTCCATACAAATACGACACTAAATAACCCACTAATCTTTCTCTGAAGATGACTGTGTTGATTGCAACTCATCAAATTATCAGCTTAATAAATAGATCATTGCTAGATGTCGGCTTCATCATTATAAAACTGCAAAGCAGAAAAAAAGGGAATGTAGTAAAAGGTTATAATGGAGACTTGAACATATTTTTACTTTGAACAACAGAGTAGGCAAAGTTCTTTCATAATATTTTCGACTATTATTACAATACATGATTTTAACAAAAATTAGTCATAATCTGAAGATAAAATAAGAAATAGGTTAGCGAAAATTTCATCATGATCAGGTCTCATACAGACAGACGAGGGAAAATATATGTTGGGATCTCATCATCATCAATGTCATCAAACATGGTTATTTTTAGATACACTATTAACCCATAATAAAAACACATAAATAGCTTTTCTAAAAAAAAAAGGCTTTTCAAACAAAAAGCTGTTTCGGAACATCTACAGCTGATTTAAGTCTACCTAGTACGCTATAACAGTGTATTATTAGTATCAAACTGTGTGTTTTAATAATGTTAAATTAGCACTTTGCTCTTTAGAAAAGTTTGACGATTATCAAAGTAAGCAAGTAAGTACAGGAATTGTTCGGCAAAGTGCGTGGACGATTTTAATCACTAGGAGAAATAGTAAAAAGAAAAAGTAACTTACCAGCCATCCAATCGGTATTAAATTTCATCAATTCATCAAAATCACTTTAATTTAAACGCAGTAGCACCATGGTCTTTGTTTGAAAACAAACATGACGTAGTTCTTCCATTTTATCATGCAGCTTAATTAATATAAGCGTGGTAATTTTCATAGCCTAGACACTCAGGTTTTTTAGTTAAAATTATTATAGACACGAAGAATAATTACTTTTTCTGTATCACATCAACAAAAACAAAGGAACGGCAGACATCAGGCCTGCCAGCTGATATTTTTAAATTATTCAGTCGTGACTCTGAAATTATACAAAATTGCGTGTCAGGATACATACACTGCATAAAAATCCTTTACAAACACAATATTGATTGTTAATGGCGTAAACTTACCTACATGATTGATTTATTTATTGAGTATGCATATAACGCGATAACTTATTTGCCTGTTCGGAACGAAAAGAAAAAAGTCGATTGGCGCCAAATCCAAAACCCAACAATGACAAGTATGACAACCGTAGCAATTAGCGGCCTTAAACAAAAATCGAAAGTCGAAACTCGCCATATCTCCTTCTCTGTCGCACTTTTGCATATTCAAGCGACAGAGATAGAGAGGATAGTTATATCGCGAGTTTCGACCTTCGACTTATTTTCATAGTAGAGTACCTAGCCCACAACGTCACTCAACGTAGCGATGGGTCCGAATTGTACGTGTAGAATCATAGAGTATGAACTTACATTATGAAATTAGGTTTTATGTATCCAATTATACATGAGGATCCAGGAAACAAAAAGGATACAATCTGTTACCTAATTATACACGTTTTGTATTCAATTATACAATCTGGCAGCCCTAGCAGACATGTTTTTATTTTGTGATTGGTAGAAAACTATACTAGTGTTGTCATTGAAAATAGGGAATAAAAAATAGGCTATGGTCGATTTTGACTAAATAAATTATTTATGAATTATTGTTTAGTTTAGGTAAACGTATTCAAAATTATGTTAAATAAACAAATAGGTAAATCATTAAATAAAAACGAGTAGTTACGTAAAAACCGGTTCGATTATTTCGCGTAAAGATTACTCCATTCAACAGCAGCGGGCGGGGTTTTCCCTCTCTGTCGCGCTTGCAAGTTTGCGTATGGGTGGGATGGGGAGGGAAGACTTCGTTTGTTTACGGTAGCCGCTCAGGTGTCGCGGTAGTTATATATGTTTAGGATAATAACAGTTATTCTATTCGATAACAGATATCACAACAATTGAGATCAGGAATTTCTAATAGAAGATATGTAGATTGCATTAAAAGTGGAGAAGCACATCAGAAAAGAAAAAGATAAAATATGTGTTTTCTGCACTCTTTTCTATTATCCTATTCATCAACGAATACCAATGACGTAGTAATGAATTCAAGAATCACTGTAGAATGTTTTAGAAAAATGGTTAGTTTATGGTTGGATATCGCTCTCTCTCTCTTATTAATATACTATTCAATGACGGATGGTGACAGTGAGATAGAGAATTAAGAGAAATCGTATGTCGATAGGTGGCATTACTAGGCTCAAAATAGCAATAATGGGTTGAATATCACGAAAATTTGAAATTGGAAATTAATACCAGACATTAAAATATTATACTGTAGAGGTTGCCCGATATAAATTAATTATTTTATGAAGATAATTTCTAATATTTACTATATTTCGTTGGGAAGTATGGTTTAGTGTCTCGAGTAATTAAATACACAAGTATTAAATGCAGTATTGCAGGATCGTCTGGAGGAGGCTTAATGAAATTAGCGTGTATAAAAGGATACAAATTTCTGAACGCAACCTTTGAAGTTTCGTTGGAAGTTTGACATTGGGTTTAGTTTAGTTAGAGAAGACGCGTAAAAAGTTTTTCACAAGAAAAAATACCACAAAAGCTTAGTTTAAACACGGAAAAATGGAATTTATGTTTTTATTTGGAATGAGGACAGTTAATTATTAATGTGGTATGTTTTCCAAGCAAAATAGTGACGAAACTTAACGTAGAAATGAAGCGCGAGTATGTAACAAAAGCAGTGTTTATTTATATTGAATAAATAACAAATTAGTCAGTTAACCGTTGAAAGAATTACCATACATAGTGCTAGCATTAAAGTCGTTACAAGTGCCTATAAAGTAATCAAGTAATCTCGGGGTAGAAAGTGATTTAAGTCCAGAGAACAGAGAGGTACAAATCTTGCAGTTACTTAGTGTTTGTGGGTTGTGATATTAATGTAATTAATGATTTCTACCGGATTTACTACATAATAAATCGGGGTGAGTTATAGTACTAAATTGTTATTTTTGTAAATAATTCTTTACTAATTCAGGGTAATTAAAAGATTTGTAGATATTATTCATAGAAGATTGGTCATGTCATGGAGTACCTAAGGATAAAGCATTTAATTAATCCTCAGGCTATTTATTGTTGAAAAATAAAGGGGTGATTGATATTTAGAAGCAATAATGAGGTTTATATTTTAGAAATAGAGAGACAAACAGAATTTTAGAAGCGGTGAAAATCATGAGACAGGTAGTAGTGTTCAGAGAGATGAATATATTTTGTTTGTGCAATTTATGCTGGGACTACAATCAGTTACATTAAAATAATGTAACAAAAGTAAAATAATAATTAATAGTAAATACTTTTAAAAATAAATACATAATTATTGTTATAGAGTGATCGTTCACTCATTGGTTTCTTCGGCATGAAGAAATAATTAAATTCTGTTATTATATTTATTCAGTATATTTATGTTACATTTTAGTTACAAATAGAATAGAACAATTTATATATTCTTTGTATATAAAGCATTTCATGGGTTAGTTTTTGAAAAATGACTATAAATTATTTCTTTGAGTAAAATTTATTTAGAAAATAGCTGATATTTGTTACATTTTGCAATTATTGTAGGCAGAGAAAGAAATTGATTCTGATATGGTAGGAAAAATTTAAATAAAAGTCTCAGGTTTTGTGCCTGTAATAAATATGTGTATATAATTATAGAAATGCAGTTTATTGCAATAGTTGACATTCATTGGTGACAGAAAGGGTAAATATTTGGTAGTAATTTTATAGATCAAAATGGTTTATTGGATTAATTTTAACAGTGATAATTTATATTCACTAAGGATTACAGATCAGGACATTGGCTACCTGTAATAGTCGTGCGAATGGGAGAATGAGGATGGATCAATGTTGATTGAGTGGGACAGTTACTGAGATATGATGAATGTTTAGTGATGTATGAAACCAGGGGGAAGGGGTTTTCTTTTGTGAAAATGGATTGTTGCAGGTAGACAAGTGTTGGATTGTAATCAACCTGGAATTGTCAGTTTTTTGTGGGGACCTGAACACACAACTAGTCTAACAAAATCTTATCAGTAGGCTAAAATCGTAATACGATTCGACCCATTTATATATAAGGGTAGTTTTTGTAGACTAGTACTATACAGAAGCTAAGACTAAAATTATGGGTGTATACACACCACATCTTGAAGAGGATCATTCGAGAACAAAATTATCGGAGTGTGTTGGAGGGTGGTAAATAGGAATGATTTGTCAAAGTGCAATCATTTCTGAAGATTATTTAACATTTTTATTTTCTTTTATGTATATTGTTTTTTTATTATATTTTTGGTAAAAGTGCAATTTTATGAATCTGGTAGAATGGCAATAAATTTATTGATGTCAAAGTAAGACTGATTTACTGCACTAGTGATGAAGTGTTCAAATTAATGATTGATTGATTGATTGATTTATTTCACAATATACAATGTCACTTAAAATTACACATAGTCAATAGCAATGGTACATTATTATTATAATAATTGAATTGAAAGGTAATTTCATAAGGGAACAGGGTTGGGATTCATTAATGGTAATGTTGGTTATGGATATTGTTATCCATATCGCATTTTGAGTTTTAATGTTCTGTTAGCCATTTAAATGACAAATGGGAAGGTCGGAGCATTGAAGTGACGAATGTTGATTGACTAAGTTCATAAATGAACATTTCATAAATTGGTGTTCAAATTAGTCTGAAATCGAATATCTGATTCAAGTATGTGACATGCTCCAAGAAAGTTTGATTGAAAATGGTGATAAAGTATCGAGATTTGGTTCGAATTCTGGTTAGTGGCGCATGAACATCTTAGTACTTTTATAAAGGATTTTTTCTATTTGCGTGGGGAGTTTTTGGGGTATCATGCGTCCGGGCAATGTGGACATGGATCGATAGATGCCCGGCCAGATCTAGACATCCAACATGATACTACAAACTCGGATTATTAGAATCTATCAGCCTCACAACCTGGTACTTCGCGCAAACGGAGAAGGTTTGGGGAAAAGGTTGTCATGAATCATTATTGGAATTCAGAGGACTGGATCTCATACTGAGTCACTAACAATCAATGAGTATTGGTTTAAACACACATGCACGTTTAAGATAAGGTAATGGGGGGACGGGGTGGGAAGAATAGGTTCACTGACAAATCTAAGGTATGATAAGTTATATAAACATAATAGTAGTTCGAGGATTCTTCATGAATGGCTCATTAGCAATTACATGGCAAATCCTCGAGGGGGCGAATGTAACTAGAAGGATGCTTACAATGAACGCCTTCCTTCCTGAATGCTAAAGAAAAATTAATAAAGTAGTCATAAATAATTCATTAAAAATGAATCTTAGTTATATACACATCTATTAAGAGAAATTAATAGGGATCAGTACCTAAATCATTATAAAAACAGAACATTACATAATATAGTAAAGGAATTAATACATTTAATAAACAATCACGAAACAATACCAAATATGGTCATATCGAATAGTTTACTCGACGAGTACAACTCCTTTCAATAAGAGCGTATCAGCCAAAGCGTGAAGACCGATTCGCGACCGTAAACGCAAGGGCGTAAGGTGTAGTTACGTTTGAGCGATGCTAGCGATGCTGACAATGCTGGGGGCGCCTGCAATGCTTGCGAGGTTAATGGTCCTATCGATGCTTGCAGGTCTAATGCTTCTAGCGATGCCAGCAATGTTATTTTTAGTTATAAATAGCTGTGCCTGCGGAGCGCACGGGACTTTTCACTTTTTGCTCAGACTGTCAAGGTCTCTGGTTTGCGTAATAGAAACTCTGGTGGGTGTATTTATTGGCATAAGGGTGGTTCGTTATGTTGAGGGATTTTCTCTACATCATGAGGGATCACCTTTTTCCGACATTATTATATTAATAAATTCTGGGGTCTTTATATTTTGAATAAATTTAAAAAGCCAGAACCTTGTCCAGGTTTACAGTATACCTGAGGAATCATACCCACCTAACGGTGTTTCAAACGGGCATGATTCAGAGTCTTTTTGCTACCAGATTGAGGGTGCTGTCTGGCGTCCGCCTCTTTACCAACATAGGCGACGTTCTCAGTCCTCCCGTGTCTCAATGTCCAGCTGTTGAATGGAAGTGAGATCTGCCATAGTTTGGGTCAGAACAGGAGTGTATACTCCACTCACCAAAGTTCACAGTATTTGAGGGACGGTCTTGTTAAATATATTTATATATTATCTTTATATACACAATAGGGCCGTCTTATCCACACCGCCCAGTCCTCGGACGTGTGGGGGGAGACAAGTACACAGGCTATAGGGTTGCATACATCAGTTTAGCCGACTGAACTCTTTAGAGCTTAGTTAGGGACTACGCATTCTCAGAAACTGGATCTGGTAAGGGATTTTAGTTTCTACAGTTTAGATCAATTTGGGATAACGATAGGTTAACTTCATACACTGAATTGGAGGAAGCAGGTTTATAATTTGAGGTTTAAATCATTTTATCTAGTTAAAGGGGGTAATTGATAATTTGATTACTAAAGGCGATCTAGATTATCAGGTTAGCTTACGTGGTTAGGTCATAGGCATTACTAGATATAACCTAGGTGCCTAGGGTTCGTGTATTAGGTTGATTCGGTTATTACTGGGTACTACTACTTAGGTGTTTAGGATTAATTAAGAATGGTTCACAGTAATAGGAAATTGATTGAGTATTTAGTCCGTTATTCACCTTGGTTCTACGCTGGGTATTAGCAATTAAGAAGCAAGGCTTAGTGTTCATTTACTTAAATTGGTGTGCGTGCATATTCGGTGAAATAAATAACTAGAAAATACTATCACTATCTGAGATGGTATCGGATATTTAACTTAATAACAATTAAAATAAATGGTACAAAGTTTGGTGAATGATATGTAACTAAGGGAAGACGTTTTAGGAAGGTATAACATTTTCAGTTATCAATAGGATAGCAGGACTTCTCCAGAAAGATGGGGATGTTCTGATTTAGTGGCAGGCTGAGCGGTCCACTACACTTTTATGTCCAAAGATAAGGCCTTGCAGTATTTCACCTTATCTTTCAGCGCGAATTTCGAAATACTAGTAGACTCAATTGTCATAATTGTATGGTCTTCTTTTAAGCCCGAGAGCTACAAAGGGTTGTTTGCTCGTTGCGTCCTGGGACAACGCGGTTGAATAAACCTGGCATGGCTCTCCCAAAATATTAGTAATTTGTCATTTTAACATTAGTCTTTACACTCCGAAGTGTTAGAAAAATATTGGAGGAGGCTTGTCCAGTAAGGGTCGAGAGCCACTGGTCTCTGTTTAATAACGGAGAGAGATAGCAATCTCTCGGGCGGATGGAGGGGCCCGGCCTTAAACCAATAACAAAATAATTCTTAATACCTACAAACCTGCAAAATGATCCTAATATGTTAGGGCTAGCACATCTCTGTATACTAGGTTCGAGACATACGTACGTTCAGCTTGACATACCTACTTAGGCTAAATATCATTACAACTTATTTAATCCCAATTTAAATCCCATTAATTTATCTCAATAAAATCCTAGAACTAAAGTATTTCAATTTTAAAGGTTGTCGTAGGGAGATTTAGTACCATCACCATTATTATTATTATAAGATTAAAAAACAAAATGTAGGTAAAATGCATTAGGGTAGCTGTTGTGAAGATTTGAGAATTTTAGTAGAAATGGTAGGAAAGGTTGCGATAGGTAGGAAAATTGGTAGGTTCGGTAGAAATATTAATAGACTTTGTTGGGTTTAGATTAGTTAGTGAAGAGTCCAGGTCAGATTTGTTTCACATTAAAGAACTAGGGCTATTTCGGTACACAACGTAGGTTTAATACTAGACGATCACTTGGCCAAATTAATTATCTTTTACATTTAATTATTTATTTATTATAGAGGGTCTGAGACATGTTAGGGGTAGGAGCGGGGGTTAGTATATTGATGAGGGGGGGGGGGGAGTTACACCCTCTGCTCCTGTGGACCCCTTATGCGCAAAAGAAGTATATACCTAGGGAGGCACATATTGCACCCAGAGGAGATACAACAGATTGCGACCAAAAGAATCTGGAAATTCCTGGAAGCAAGGGGTATAAGCAAAGAACTTTAAGGGCTGCTACAATAGATCAATACTGGTGGAGGCGGGAATGAAGGCCCACAATAAACAATAATAATAAATAATATGTCGGAATCTCAATATAAACTTAGACTGCTCTGCAACTTAAAAAAAAATAAGATTTGAAAAGTAGTGTTTAGATTTAAAAAATTACCTAATCTAGTTTAAGTTTATTCATTTCTTGCATGTTTAATGTCCTCAAAGTCTTGAAATAAGTCTAATATGATGTTTTTGGTTACCATCACTATTAAGTATGTCAATAATTTAGATGTATTACATAATAGTGGCAACTTTGCTAGCCGATGTATCTATTGTAAGTTATAATTTTGTGTACTATTAGTACCGTTGTTTGCCCAAATAAACATTAAAACATATTGCACGGATGAACGAGGAAAGGTGGGCCAAAAAATCAGAATCAAACATTTATTCTGAAAATAGGCCACAAGGGCACTTTTACATGTCAAAATATTAATTTACAATATAAGAAAGTCCTGACAGTAACTTGACTTTACAGTTCAAGAAAGAATAATAATTTCGAGATTACAAATATAATAACAAAATTAATGTCATACCGACATTGAAAATAAACTTGCAAAGTTATCTATTACGAATATTACAACATCAGTAAAGTTAGAGATGTATAAGGGCTCAGTCTGATTAAACAAAGAGTATAATGAATTCATATAATATCCCAGAGATGTACACGGTCTCTGAGCCTCCAAATACAATTAATAGCTACTATTATAACGTCCTTAGATATGTACATGGTCTCAGAGCGTCAAAATTAAGACGTTGTCTAAGGGACAATAGTGGCGCAGTTTGTTCAAAAAAGTGTTGTATTAAGTTCTACTAACATGGT
The DNA here is from genome assembly GCA_963556455.1 of Epiblema foenella. Classification (NCBI taxonomy): domain Eukaryota; kingdom Metazoa; phylum Arthropoda; class Insecta; order Lepidoptera; family Tortricidae; genus Epiblema; species Epiblema foenella. The sequence goes on from OY747102.1 coordinate 18,583,819, forward strand.
TAGTAGATGGACCATTATGGAAATATTATGTTTGATATACTGAAATAGCATAAAATCACTATTGTATTCGAATTTTGTCCCCTGGATAACCACGGTAACAAGTGGCACTAAAAAGTTGATTCACCCAGAGATGTATATGGTATCTAAGAGTCACTGATAATAAAAACGAATCCAGAACAGGATGATGTCTCTCGTCAATCCCCTTTAAAAAGACACTAGTATTAACGTAGTCACTATGTACTTGCAAGCATGAACAGGCCGGACTCCACAAACAGCACCCGATCACGAGTATGACGCGTATCTCAGCCATCGCCTCCCTCGACCATCTGTTAGGGAAGGTGGCGACCCGATCAACGACGCCACCGTAGGTAAAGCCCTTAAAGCGAGCATGACATATTCAAGCTGGCGGACATGAAAGTAGCATCGTGTTACATAAAACGTAACGGAACTAGTGTACAAGGATAAATGCTAAGATAAACATAGGTATATTAAAACTAACGATTAAACTACCACTGGCTGAAAAGCATTTCGTTGACAGTATAATACGCCTGGCTTAGCAAATACCTTTTAATATGGGATTTAAATTTACTCGGTGGTAAATTAACTGTTTCGATAGGTATTTTATTATAAAATCGTATACAGTTCCCCACAAACGACGTGCTAACCTTTCGGAGACGACTGGCCTTCACTGCAATCTTGTGTTTACTTCTGGTGTTGTAGTCATGGATATCACTGTTAAGGTTGAATTCCTGTAATTTTTTCCGCACATGCATATTATTTTCAAAAATATATTGGCATGCTACAGTAAAAATGTTTGCCCCTTTAAATTTATCTCTGAGAGATTCTCTGGCTTTTAGTTCGTAGATGGAGCGTACAGCTCGTTTCTGTAGCACGAAGATGGTATGGATGTCAGCCGCTTTACTCCACAACAGGATTCCGTAGGACATAACAATATGAAAGTAACTATAATACACCAGCCTGGCCGTTTCAACGTTAGTTAACTGTCTAATACGTCTAACTGCATAGGCCACAGAACTAAGTTTCCCAGCCAGAGTGGCAATAGGCCAAAAAGATAACTTCATGGAAAGGACCTGTAGGCAAGAGAACCAGAGGTAGACCGGCGGAGAGATAACTTGATGAGATCCAAAGAGCAGCAGAAAAAAAGGGCTGTAAAGAAAATGACAGATCTGTGTGGAGAAAAATAAAAGAGGCCTATACCAGGCCTACTTATCTGCACCGTGGGAAACGAGAATTATACCTAAACTTTGAAATTCGCGCACGTTAAGCTCATGGTTGCCACACGCGTCCGCTCGAATGCTTCGAGTTTCGCTAATTTTGTAAGTACCCCGAGCCTCCGCCAAGTTTACTCCGCCACTGCCATTATATCCAAATTATTTAGTTGTTTGTATTGATTTCATGTTTATATTTATCCTTGTGTAGCAATTGGTATCACAGTTTACTTACTAAGATTTACAAATAAATTTTTGTGGGGTGGACCTAAGAAAGGGCGTAAACATCGTCGTTGCTATAGGGACTTGAGCCCTTTTGGAAAGGCTGGAATTCACCCGCGAGGATGGAGAGCGTTATCAGTAGTGTTCGGAGTTTCGGTGGCAAATTTCACAGAGGTAAATGGAATCGCCTAACTACTTTTTTGATTAAACGAATAACGATTAAATGATTAATTTTGCATAATACTCCTTATAAATTATCTTGCAAGCATTACCTACTTATACCACGATAACACAGGACTACTAATAACATAATTATGTAGGTAAACATTGTTTTATACATTTATTTATTTTTACTTATTAAGAATTATAATATAAGTAGGTACGTCTACATTGTTCAATAAGAAGCGTAAAGTCTCATATTAGAAGTAACGCATTAATTTTTTACTGGTTAGTGTTTTTTTGGAGTCGGTTTTATTTTATTATTAATTTTTTTATTCGAATGGACCCATCCATCAGGCAAAGGCTGCTACTGTTTTATTGCCAAGTCATTACAACTTGAACCTTATCATCTATGATCTACCACGGAAGGTAGCTATTTATGCGGATTATCATTTTTCATACTTCCTTTCGTTTTGAACTGCTATCGATAAGCGTTTTATGGCATTTCGGACATATTAGAAAAATACCACTATACATAGCTGTAACAGTCAGACAAACAAAGTCGCACCGGACCTAACAAGTTTTTTGGTAAAACCTTAAAATTTAAAAAACCTCAACTTTTTCGGGCGTCAACTCTTACTTTGATGGGCCCAAGACAAAAAAGCTTACATCGATAATTATACGTAAGTTTAACCAAAAACTTATAAAAAATTAAATTAGCATAATAATAGGAGATAACACTTGCAATAATTGGTTTTTCTGCCAACGCGACCTGACAAATATTTGTACAGATTGTAAACTTATTAAATAAATGGAACTCACGAACTTGTTAAATTGAATGAATAATAAAAAAATCACATTATTATAACTGGCCTGTGGAGCTCGCCGGTCGTGTCCTCCGAGATGGCAATGGCACGTTTAATTTTTCTTATATTCTCTATAATTTATTCGGTGACTGCCATATCACCGATTATAAATGGTAAGTTACGATACGATATTTTTGATGAGGTAATTATTAAAACGTGTACATATATACATTTGTACTATAATTATATACATTTTAACAACTGATTTAAAGCTAACTGAAGCAACTTCTTTAATAAAGTGCATTACTTCGTTTAAAATTATTTCGAGGTTTGATTCTGAGCTTTATTAAGCCAACTTAGGGCTGATTATTCAATCTCCAGATAAAAGCTTCTGTCAGATAAATGTCAGCTGTGTTCTTTTCTTTCATATGACATTACCATGATCAACCGATAATTTTATCTGGCGATTGAAAAATCGACCCTTAATGCCTTTTCCATGATTATTTAACCAGTTAACGATATATATGTAAACTATGTATGTTTATACCTAATATATATTGCTATACCTATATGTAACAGAAACAGCTGACAGCTTAGTACCTGATGCAAAACCAATTGTGAGCGTTCCTGGAAGATGTCCCCCAAATGAAGTACTCAAGTCCAAGGTACCATGCCCTCCAGACACTTGTGACATGCTGTACTTGTCGGTTCTGTGTATAGCGGACCAAAAAGAGTCAGTAGTGTGCACTTGCAAAGATGGCTACTTGAGAACTAACTCTTCGGCAACGGGCGTCTGTGTTCCACAAGACAGGTGCCTCCCACGTGAGTATTTTATGTCACCAATTTACATTCATCTTTGTAGGTATTGCTCTTCTATTAAGAATCTTTTAACGTTTTGTGTTAAGAACACAATGTTGACGTCATCTTCACTAATATGACCCTGGTCTCTATATGTGATGTTCGATCAGCACTGCAAACGAAATAAGGAAAACGCGGGGAATAACCATTGCGCGTGTTTTTTTTTTTATGTTGGTTCGTTAGTTATATAAAAAAATACCGATCAAGTGCGAGTCCGACTCGCATACCGAGGGTTCCGTATACGTATGTGTACCGGTTCCAACCCTATTAATTCAGGACAATCTCAACAACATGGTGTAGAAATTAAACGCCATGCGTACAGCGCTAATTACAAATTCAAGCGACTGAATAACTTAGTATGTATGGTTGTTTTTCAACGATAAATTTTTATCACGTTAATCGATTTCATTTTTTTTTCTTTATTTGAAAGAAGTTACTTTCAGCATAATCGCGTATGATTATGGCGCGCATACTTCTATATAAATTACAAACTTAGTATAGGAATGTTTTGTGATGATAAAAAAAGAAAAACTTTTGTAACTTTTGAAAAAAAAAATTAATTTCAAAGAAGTGACAGAAATGTAATAAAACGACATATTTTTTTGAACTGACACAGAAAGGCCTTTCGTTTGATGCCACACAAGATAGATTTCAGAACAATTTTTTATCTCATATTAAAAAAGATGATATCATAACTCCTTTTAAGGGTTCCGTACCCAATGGGTAAAACGGGACCCTCTTACTAATACTTCGCTGTCCGTCTGTCACCACTGTCACCAGGCTATATCTCATGAACCGTGATAGTTAGACAGTTGACATCTTCACAGATGATGTATTTCTGTAGCCGCTATAACAATAAATACTAAAAACCAGAATAAAACAAATATTTAAGGGGGTCCCCATACAACAAACGTGATTTTTTGCCGTTTTTATAGATAATGGCACGGAATGGCCTTCGTGCGCGAATCCGACTCGCGCTTGACCGTTTTTTTTAGTCAGATGGGTCAAATTGATTCATGCATCATACGCCCTACAGATCAATCGTTCCAATTTTCATGCTTTTAACACCATTAGCAGCATTTTTTGGCGTACCGCTAACACTATAGCGGGAGTCAGGACCGGCCGCCCGCTGCTAGTCTGCTACGGCTACCTTTTGACCACGGTTCTCTTTCCTTGTCTCGTCACAGGCGCCGTCTCAGTTAAGGCGCGAAGTGACCCCAAATGTTAGATTTTGAAACGATGAGCCTAAGAATAAATCTGAAATATATATGTTATCCTGTAATCTTTCATTTATTATTTGAAAGTTTGATTTTTTTTGCAAGTAAAACATTAAATACTATGTCAAAAACAATCATGAAATAAGGTCAGCATTAAAACTGCTACCTACTTATAAACCACAGCACGAGATATTTACACGGTTCTTTCGAATAAAGATTGGTAGCTCATATATCCTATATAAAATCTGAAGATTTGAAATTGCGATACATTCGTTTTACAAATATGGATTTTTATTTACGTAAATTGCGCAAGTTGGTCCGTCTGTGGGCTACCACTAGCGAGCGAGCAAGACATTTAATAGGGATCATCACGGTAGATTTATATAATTTGCTAATTCCAGACAAAATTACCTACATAAACTGACTGCAGAATATTCTTTTACTTGCTACTTCCCCTCTGCTCTTCTCTTTAGTTTACGTAGACTATTTTGTTCAGATGCATTCCAGAATATTGATTGATGGTAGATTGTTCTCCATACAGCCGAATGCGCCGATGACCCCAACGCTAAAAGAGGATGTGGTAACAGATGTGGAAAAACTTGCGCAGATTACAATGACACGAGTAAAGTGTGCATCAAAAACGTATGTAAACTATTCGGATGCGACTGTCAGGATGGATTTGTTTATGACACGAACATAAACAGATGTGTTAAACCAGAGCAGTGTAGTGAGTATTATATTGTACATTGCACATACATACTGTAGCTTGGAAAACTATAGGTGTGTACCGAAATGGTTCGATGTTTTATTTACTTTGCAGCGACTCCACAATGCGATAATAATGAACAATACTATTGCGGTACTTCATGCCCCGAAGCAACCTGTGCAAACCCCACGCCCCCAATATGCATCAACAAGAAATGCAAATTAGGCTGCTTCTGTAAAAAAGGTTTCGTGAGAGATGCTAACAACAAATGCATCCCTGTTGAGAAATGCCGTATGTGATCTTGTGTTGACCTTTTAAACATTAACGTTGTAACCATACCTAAAAAAAAAATATCTGTTTTAATTGTTAAATACACAAATAATTCTTGCCTCGTATTCACGCACAGGCGTAAACGCGCGCAGCGTCGTACGCTACGTATCCCGCGCCTGTCAGTGCCTTTATCATGAATGAGTTTTCATGACCGTACTCGCTAACGACTGCGTAAAAAATTGTATGGGCAAAAGTACAGCGCCTCTGGCGGTTACGCAATCGAACTAAGAATCGGCATACTAAATCGTTTACGCAGTCGCTAGCGAGCACGGTCATGTAAATTCATGGTAAAGGCACTGGATGTATGGAATGGAAACCCATGCGTTCGATAATATATCGCCTGTGCGCAAACGCGGCCTCACTCTTTGGACAAAGCACAAACCTACACAAGTGCTGAGAAGGAGTGGAAGCGCTTCTTCATAGTTATAGCGCTCTATAGTTTAGTCAGGTATATCATATAACTAGGTAGGTAGGTAGGTCATATTAATCAAACTGAAACTCTATAGGTTTAGAATATGTAAGTCCTCGACTTAATTTCTAATAAATATCGCTTAATTCAATGAATATCTTTTGAAAGCATAGACTGTTTGGAATAAATAAAACTAACTGTATATTTTTAGCCCCAAAATGCAATGGACCATATGAAAAATATATAGATTGTCCGGTCGGTCAATGTAATGCAAAAACATGTAACGACCTTATAACTCCACCTCCGTGTCCGCGAGTAATTCCACCGTGCCCTGGTGGCTGCGTTTGTGAAGATGGTTATCTTAGAGATCCAGAAGGATTATGTATTAAAAAGGAACAGTGTCGTAAGTATCACTTAGTTCTACCTACATCTAAAAATATTAAGTAAATCACAGATATAAACATGGGTAATATTTTTGTTAACTACAGTTCATCTCGCATTAAAAATTTAATGATATCTGATACTGGCAATGGCGACTTGTTTCGGGCTTCGAGAGTCATCGTAGCCACAATATTTAGCTTGAAAAAGATAAATCTCTTGAGACCTGAGACCTAAGGACATGTTTTCAACGTCAACATGGCAGTGGTAATGTTCAAGTAATATGAGTAAATCTGTATGTCTGTTGTTTCAGCTCAAGCTTGCAAGGCTAATCAAACATACGTAACATGTAATGTCAATTGCCCCGACAAGTACTGCCCGAAAGATGACCAGCCTCAGCCAGTGTGTGACCCACCCAGAGATTGTCCCCCAGGATGTACATGCAAGATCAATTATAGATATGACCAATTCGGCAACTGCATACTTGCTTCCGAATGCCGTGAGTATCAGACCATGACTTATACTTAAGATTCTGTGTCCACTAGATAGAACAGAGGGTGTCGTTAGTCACTCTTCATGCCTACCGGTCTTCAGGGGACCACACAAGACCAGTCAATAAATTATGGAATTCTTGTAATTTTGACATACACTCAAAATTGTATTATAATTTTTGTCATGAAGTAAATGAATCTGAATCTGATAAAGCGAGTAAAACAGGACCTCTAATTCTCGATTTAATAAAGATCCGTTAGACCTTATGTCGGTTTATTATGTCAAAAAATGTACTGAGGTACTGAAATTAGATCTGAGATTTGGTCTAACGGATCTTTATAAAACCCGGCCTAACTCGACTTATTCGTAGGACAATTAAACTTCGGTCAAAATGTATAAGGGGAATCATTAATAGGGCTAAAAACGTTAGGACATATGATCAGTATAACAAACTATACACGGGAATACACAAATAGAACAAAAAACTTTAGGGATTCCAATATAGAACCCCTGGTAGGACACCCCAATTACCGACATCCATAGCTTAAGCACGGATACCTACGCTTAATTGGTGACTAGTCAAAGCTGTCACCAATTCATTTAATGATCGCAGTCGACGTTGTTTAACCTCGGGCGCGCAGCTTGTCGCTAGTCCTCTGGCACTACTAGACCATTATCAACAACATTGATTTTTTTTTCATGTAAAAGAAAAATAATTGACTATTTATTTTGCAACAGCCCCAGTAAATTGCACGGGTCAGAATATGGAATGGGATCCATGCCCTTCGGCCTGCTTATCTGAGCAATGTGAAGATGCCGACGCCAAGCCCGTAATATGCAATACTTTACTTCTGAATTGCCAACCTCGATGCGTTTGTAAAAAGGGACATTTCAAGAACAAAGACGGGCTATGTGTGCCCGCTAAAGAATGCCGTAAGTATTTAGTACCTCTAGGTCTTTTAATTTTCTGTAGATATATAATGTTATTTTTACGCCGTTTTAGCCAATCTATGGAATTGTTAAACTAATTGGTAATGGTTTTTGTAGCATCCGCGTGTAAAGATCCAAACGCCTCGTGGACAGTATGCATGGATGCTTGTCCGAGAACTTGCCAGAACACTAATCCAGGATGCGTGAATGTATGGTGTTCCCCTGGATGTCAGTGCAATGCCGGCTACGTTCTATCTAACACCAACGGAAAATGCGTTAAGATTGAAGAATGTCCAGGTAAAGAAACGAAAATCTGCCGGTTACATTACAACTTATTCTTTATTAACGGGGTGTCAGTCTCACAGTTCGCATTCACTCACGGGCCTCATGTAACGTGTCCGTCGAAACACATTGAAATCAAATTTAAAAAGTAAGCATCAAATTAAACTTCTCATCCCATTTAACTTTTTTTAATTTTATAGATCACGCTAACTGCGGTGTCAATCAGACTTTTGTATACTGCACACATAAGTGTCCCCAAGTAATGTGCCCAGAGTCGGATCAGATAATATTATGCAAACCTCCTCGAGATTGTCCAGGAGGGTGTGGTTGTAAACCCTACTACAGGTACAATGCCACTGGACAATGCATCAAGGCATCTGATTGTCGTAAGTAAATTTTATTAATATTAAAATACTTTGCATATTGTGAGACTCCTCATGTTTTGAATTTAAAGTATATTTAACTTGTATACCTAAACCATTCCACCTCTCCTAGGCCGATAAAAGATATAAGTAGTCTTTTAACACCTCTAGGTATATTAGTTATTAGTGCTCAGATAAAGTCAGCTCTTTTTGATTGTTTTCCTTCAGTGCTATTCCTACTTTCCGACCACCGACATCACAATCACACATACCAACAATCAATCCTTTGTAATTATCAAGATCCGGAATCCGTTGGTTAGGTTAGATTAATCGCTCCGAATCGTTGCAAGTTAGAATCAGTCTCATTACATATTCATATTGCAGCTTCAGTAGAATGTACCGGTGCCAACCAGGAGTGGACGTCCTGCCAACGAATTTCTGACTGGGAAAGATGCGAAGACAGACACAACACTCCTCCATTCAACCCGGGGGATCCAGATGACTGCACTCCGAAGTGCGTGTGCAAGAAGGGATATTGGAGGAACGGTGATGAATGTGTTCCGGAAAATAAATGTCGTGAGTATTGACAGTAGAACACCGTACTTTGCTTAGGGTGGGTTGCACCAAACCATCTGTGATCGTAAGCGATGTTCATTAAAATCTGATTGTATTGAAAGTTTGACAAGTTTCTATGGGATGACAGCTGCCAGCGCCATATTTGACGATGACCGGCCTGTGATCGTATGTTGGTGCAACCGACCCTTAGTAAGAAGAAAATGTTATTACTACTCTTTGGAGTTTTCTGAAAACAATCTTGGTAGGTATTCAATATTTAAGTTGACTCTGTACTAATTAATTAGGTACTTTCTGTACATTTTGTGGCATGTGGCAACTTCATGATACAACCTCATGAAGTATAATGACTAGCAAGCGATGTACACAGAAAATGGGAGTGCAGGTAGCATCTGTTTACTATGAATGAAATGTTCCTGTTTTTGCTGCATTCGCTCAATTTTTGGGAACAATTAAGCTAAGCCGCCATAAACGCAATAAGCACCGTAAATATTGCTTTCATGAGAATTATAAAAAAGGTATTTTCCCTCTCACATCGTAGACAAGACAAGACCTTGAGTGTACCTATTATATTCTAAAACAGTTTTTTTTTTGTTTCAGCCCTCTAAATTGACGAAGAAATGCACAGAACGGAAAGTAATATCCAATTAAATGGATAAATAAATATTTCTAATAATATTATATACTAGGTACATCATATGTATAATAATCAAACGTGCATCTCAGTCGCACTTGCATATATAAATTAAATTATCCATTTACATATGTATTAAATAATTTCATGTCTTTTATTTTGTAACACCCCGTATGATTTTTAGGTTTCCGCACCAATATGGTAAAAAAGGAACCCTTATGGTTTCAGTCTGTTTTTCTGACTGACTGTCACATCGCTAATTATCTCAAGATCTATTTATGCTATAGATTTGAAATTTGGAATAATTACCCAGATGCATAGAACATGGTTTTTAATTATATATTTTTTAGTTTCTGTGAAAAATGATAGGTTAGGTTGTTCAAAATTTGAAAGTCTAGTGAATATTTCAACTGGGGTGTCATATGAAAGGGCTTTAAATACACATTCTAAAACAATTTTCTTTTTTTCACGTCGAATCATTTTCGATTTATGAGGGATACTTAATGTAAAAAAATACCGCTCCCCTTATGTCCGAAGTTTACCAAGGAAAAAGTTAGAATTGTTACATAACATTAATATCAATATGTATATTTTACAAAAAATATAACTTGAGCTCTATCCAGTTTTTCTGTTGTTTATCATCCAAAAACCTTACTATTTTTGTTTTATGCTGACAGAACCTGCTTTAAAATAAAATAAAAATTGAAATCTGTTCACATGATAAATCTTTGAAAGCCACCATCTATACTAGTTATTCATGCGACCAAATTTGTAACAAATATACTTAGGTGATTAGCTTTGTTTTACTTAGGTTAAGTGTCAGTAAGTTGTTACTTAGCCAGTTGTTGACAGTGTTAAATCCAATTTGTTCATATTTTTATCTTCAGACCATTACTGACTTTTTTAGGGCGTCCGGGAATATTCTACTGCTAAAGCAAAGGTTACAAATCAGTGATTGTGGGGAGCTAGAGTTCAGCCTCACTTAGTTTTGTTTCATGGATTATATAATCCGCCAATTTTTCACCTATATTAGCAAAGTTAAGTGTTTGAATGATTAAGCGACTCTTGTAGTGTTGATTTCATTGTTAGAATATGTCTCTCATTATCGTTAGTATCATTAAAATTACATGTTTGTTTTATTATGGACTATTTTTTTTTTAATTGCTTTGATGTTCTTTTATCAATGACCTCTGATATGCTCGTTTAAGATTATTCAGCATACGTTACGATTACATGTGTTGCTATATTTCTTATATATTATACGAATTATGTTATTATTAGGCTCTTGCTTGTGCTTTTGGTGGAGTCTGTCTCGGTTTCTTAAGCAGCGGATAACACTTGGTGTAATTAAGGGTTTTAGGTTACTTTTTCTACGAGAAACTTTGACTCCAGTGGTAAACATTTTCAAAGTTCTATCAACAAGGTATAAGAACACACTAGTAACGTCATTGATGTCTGAACTTTTAAGCACTGAGTCCCAGTCTATTTGGTTCAGTTCTTTTATGACCGATGGATAACCAATTTTTTATGAGATTTAATGGATTTTGCTTTTTGTACCTACGTGAAATTTAGACATATACAGAGTGTCCAGTAAATAATGGACAAGCTTCTAACCACTAATAGAGTACCTGAGGCTGGTCCAGAAAATGGAGTTTCAAGTTTAGTAATAGTCCCTTGGTTTTCGAGATAATCGAACTTTTCCATTTTCTTAATTATTGGTACCTTGTTTCACTTTAATGACCATCGAGGCCATAAATTAGAGGTTGTTTCGTTACATTTTTTTACTAAACATTCTCCAATAGTGCTGCTTACAGACGGGTATTAAAGGTTTATGGTATCCAGCACTACCTTTTAAAAATTGGGTCTTGATTAATAACATTACATTTGTCTCCACAATTTTCAACAAGTTTGATCGCTCGTTGTGAATAAAAAATGTATCGAGACCAGCATGACCAGTTTTTTGAAAAATAGCTTATCTAATGCTGATTCCAAAATGGTATAACACATGCTACTCGTATTTACATTATTACGAATGAGGATATTGTTATATTCATTAAGAGAAAATTTTAACAATACACGCTACCATTGTTAATTAACACAGTACTTAATTGGATTGGTCACATCGTGTGCAAAACATATTTTATTGAAAATAACCACGAATTACTAGTCAGTAAGTAAAACAATGATTTACTTACTTACTTACTACTAATTTGCTACGAGTTCAGTCAACGAAAAAAGTTGTTAGTGAAAAACAGAGGTAACGTTATGTAGGACCTTAATTATCTCTAGCAGTCATCATAACAATCCTCAAGTCAACAAATAAAAGGCAACGCGCTTGTAAATCTTCTGGAATTAGTGAGTACACCGTGGGTCTCATTAGCCTCAACGGGAGTCTCACATTTGAATTAAGTCTCGTTTCCAAATAATAATACGTAAATTTAGTTAGGCTACGACTTCGAAAACAACGAATTACTTAATAATAACAACTTTTTTCCTTGATTGAACTCGTAGCAAATCAGTAGTCAGTAAGTAAATCATTGTTTTGTAGTAATTCGTTGTTATTTTCAATAAAAGATATGTTTTGCACACGTTGTGACTAATCCAATTAAGTACTGTGTTAATTAACAATGGTAGGGTGTTTTGTTAAAATTTTCTCTTAATGAATATTAATAACAATATCCTCATTCGTAATAATGTAAATAACATGTGTTATACCATTTTCGAATCAGCATTAGATAAGCTATTTTTCAAAAATTTGGTCACACTGGTCTCGATACATTTTTTATTCACAACGAGCGATCAAACTTGTTGAAAATTGTGGAGCCAAATGTAATGTTATTAATCAAGACCCAATTTTTAAAAGGTAGTGCTGGCTACCATAAACCTTTAATACCCGTCTGTAAGCAACACTATTGGAGAATGTTTAGCAAAAAATGGAACGATAAGACCTCTTAATTTATTTATGGCCTCAACGGTCATTAAAGTGAAACAAGATACCAATAATTAAGAAAATGGAAAAGTTCGATTACCTCGAAAACCAAGGGACTACTACAAGGGATAGAAGCTTGTCCATTATTTACTGGATATAATTACAGATGAGTGATCGCTAATGGAAGAATCACATACTACTGTCAGTGACATACTAATGTTGTTTAGGATCAACCATGTAATGGTTAAGATAATTATTTCCCCTAGTTGGGAGTTTATGTGAAGGTCCATGCAGAGCCAACATATCCAAATAGTCAGAGGATGATGTATTATAATCTAGGCTACTCTCAGCTATATTTATGTTCATATCACCTAACAGGATAATATTCTTGTAACGCTTTAGTTTACAGAGTAATGTATCTAGAGATGAGAGAAAATCATTAGCTCGTCTGAAGGAGGGTGGCCGATTCAAGGATACAATGGCATAGTCCATCCCACGAGTTGTGACAAGAAAGTTTGCATCTTTTATGTCGTCAGGTTCGGTGGTATTGAAAGGTATTTCAGTTTTGACATAGATAACTACACCATCGTTTTAGTTATAGTTACGTTTTGATTCAACAACTCGATAATTAGATAAAGATGGTAGCCCCTTGTCAGTATTGAGCCAGTATACGGTTAAAACAATAGCATCAATTTCAATATCTAGTCTTTTTAACAAGATCTGCATGTCGTCAAAGTTGTTAATTAAACTGTTTATATTTTGTGTCAATATCTTGAACAGGTTGCTAGTATAGATGCTAGCATTAAAATAATAGCAGATAATGGCTGCAGCAATTGGTTTATTGCCAACGCGACAAAAGTATTTGGCAGACTGTAAACTTATTAGCTAACTAGAAATCACGATGCTCTTGAATTTAATAGATAATAAAAAATGTATTCAGTGCCCATTATTATCGCCGGCCTGTCGAGCACGCAGGTCGTGTCCACCGATATGGCACGTTTAATTTTTCTTGTATTATTTATAATTCTATCGGTGACTGCCACATCACCGATTATAAGTGGTAAGTAACACTATATATTTTTGATTAAGTATTATCGGATTTTTTTACCAGTTCCTTTTTGACACATCACAATATACACATAACGTAAATCCGCTTTACACATCAAAACAATGAATAATATCAAATATTGATATTAGAACTTCATGAGTAGTTAAAGAGTTTGTAATACGCGTTTTAGAGGAGCAATCAAATGAATGTACATACATATTTTTATCTTTCACTGATGCGTAGTAATTTATGATAATAATTCACCATGAAAACAGTTACGTACTATAGCTTTTATTCTTTAAATCTGGTGTAGTGACTAAATCATTCGTTTCGATTCAGGCTCTGTACCCCGGAACTTCGAAATCCGAACTTCGTATCGTGCCACCCCTTTCATCCAAGTGTTATACACTATATGAGTGAAAGGGACGGCAAGATACGAAGTCCGGAGTAGCCCTTCAGATGATATTTCCGTAACTCGGTGGAAATCGATTAAATGAATGAATTTATAAACGTAATAAATTACGTGTTATAAAAAAAGTATTCCAGTAAATTGCAAGCGAATGAAGTGTGAAATTACCTTTATCGCGGAATTTGGAAATACCTTATATTTCTGAACGATACAAAATTGACGAGGGTAGAATAAAGATCATATGGCACAAGTTTTTACTCTCGATTCGTATCAAATAATGAAATATATGAACAGACAGGCAAACAGACACAAATTCTACAAACTGTTGAAATGTGTTCTGTTATTGATTTTCAGTTTCAGTTTAAAGATATTTATTCTCAAAAAAGACAATTGAAGTCACTTATATGAGAACATGGATTTAGGAACATTTCAAGAAAAGTAGACATTTGTTAATTGTTTTGTGTGTTCTCGCTTAAGGTAATCTTAAAGAGGGTATTGTTCATGATTTTAAGACCCCTCAATCGATTTTTTTTTGCTAATATCTTCAATGTACAGATTTTTGAACCTCTGTAGCTTTATTATATGTATAGATAGCGGCCGCCCACGACTTCGTCCGCTTAGATTTTAGATGGTAACAAAGATATAAATGAGGTTTATTTGTTTCTGTCAGTTGTCTGATGCTATTAATCCTTTGTGAAAAATTACTCAAAAGAAAAAATAAATGCCCGCCGTCTTGGATTTGAAAATGGATGTCATTTTCGTAATCGGCACCCCGAGGAACCTCGACGATGACACCCATATCGATTTTTAACAAAATGAATGTCCGCCATCTTGGATTTGAAAATGCATGTCATTTTCGTAATCGGCACTCCGAGGAACCTCGAAGATGACACCTATAACGAATTTTAGCCAAAAGTAAAGATTTGCTCCCCGCACAAACTTGGAATCCCCTTTTTACCCCATTAGGGGAAAAATTTCAAAAAATTCTGAAGCACGTTTTGTTGTATTTAAGCAGAGAGTCTATTTACGAAGTTTGAAATATCTATTTTCAAAAAAGATTTGCTCCCCGTACAAACTTGGAACCCCTTTTACACCCCTTTAGAGGAGCAATTCCAAAAAACGCTCAATTACAGTTTGTTGTATTTAAACAGCGAGTCTATATACGAAGTTTTAAACCTCTCACTTCAAAAAAGATTTGTTCCCCGTACAAATTTGGAACCCCGTTTTCACCCCTTGAGGGGAGCAATTTCAAAAAACGCTGAAATACATTTTGTTGTATTTAAACAGGGAGTCTAAATACGAAATTTCAAGTTTCTTGGTCCTAAAAAATTACGTTTCCCATACAAACTTTCATTCCTTGTTTTAATCCCTTAGGGGTGGAATTTCCAAAAATCCCGTTTTATCCCTTGCATACGTTATAAGAGTAAGCTCTGGACCAAATTTGAAGTTTCTAGTACCAGTAGTTTCGGCTATGTGTTGATGGTAGATCAGGACTTCTTCTTTTATATATTTAAGATAGATTTACCTCATGTGTTGCCATATATGTAACAGAAACAGATGGTAGCTCAAAACCCGTTGTGAGCATTCCTCGAAAATGTCCCCCAAATGAAGTACTCAAGTCCAAGGTACCATGCCCTCCAGACACTTGTGACATGCTGTACTTGTCGGTTCTGTGTATAGCGGACCAAACAGAGTCAGTAGTGTGCACTTGCAAAGACGGCTACTTGAGAACCAACTCTTCGGCAACGGGCGTCTGTGTTCCACAAGACAGGTGCCTCCCACGTGAGTGTTTTTATGTCACCAATTTGCATTAGGTAATCTATATAGGTAATCTTCTTGTATTAAGAATCATTTAATGTTAATCACATAATATTGACGTCATATTCACTATTATGACCCCTGATCTCTATGTGCGTTGTACGATCAGCACTGTAATCATAATAAGGAAAACGAGATTAATTATCTCGCTTGTTTTTTATGTTGCTAGGTTATTACTTTATTAGTCAGAATAATCATTTCATTATAGGTTTACCACTTAATTGAGACGGCTCGGAAAGGTACTTAGCGGGAGGCAGGGACCGGCCGCCCGCTACTTGCCTACTACGTTCCGTGGCTACCACTGCCTCTTGACGTCTCCCCTCTATCCCGTATCCCTTCACAGGAGCCGTCTCAGTCAAGTCGTGGACTGACCCCAAATCTTAGATTTTGAAACACTAAGGCTCTAAGATGAGCCTAATATATTATGAAATATAAATCTGAAAAAATATGTTATATTTCAATCTTTATTATTTATAATCTTCGATCTTTTGTAAAACTTAAAATACTACCTGTATCGTAAACAATCTTGAAATAAGGCTGTTTTCAACATATAAACTACGACTACAAAGATTCTTTCGAAAAAAGATTGGTAACTTATAGCTATATAGAAAATCGTCGGTTTGAAATTCCTATACAATTATTCGTTAATATAATATGAACCATTATTTAAATTCCGCAAGTTGATGGGCGAAGAGCACGGCAAAATTGAGATAGGTCCCATTAGCGAGCGAGCAAGACAAAATTTTGGAATCACCACGGGCATTAAACGGTAGATCTATAATTGCTAATTCGAGATAAATTAGCTACATAAACTGACTGTAGGCTATTATTTTTGAGCTTCGAGAGACTCAAAGAGTAATAATTGACTTACGATCATCTAATCCAGAATATTTTATACGTAACGTAAGTACGTTACCTGAAATAGACGCAATAGACACGAATTGTACTTCCCCTCTGCTCTTCTCTTCGGTGAGACTAATTTGTCCAGATATAGGTATTCTGAAATGTTGACTGAATATAGGTTGTTCTCTATACCTAACAGCTGAATGCGCCGATGACCCCAACGCTAAAAGAGGATGTGGTAACAGATGTGGAAATACTTGCGCAGATTACAATAACACGAGCAAACTGTGCAACGATAATGTATGTAATTTATTCGGATGCGACTGCCAGGATGGATTTGTTTATGACACGAACATAAATAAATGTGTTAAACCAGAGCAGTGTAGTAAGTATTAGATTACACATTGTACACATTGTCAGCCACAGTTAAAATTAAAATTCTTTGACGCATTCTCGAGACACCTTTGGATTAATTATGATTCGGGAGAAATTAAATTTTTTGGTCAATGTAACAATAAATGTACTTACATATGACTCATAATTTCATTTGCATATTTTTTAACCGATGAAAAACTAAACACCGACTCCAAAAAACACACAAAAAAGTAAAAAAATAATTGCCTAAATTCTAATAGGTTAATATGAGACTACGCTGCTTATTGAATGAATGAAGGTATTGTAATTTCTATAGTCGGTGCCATATTGTCAACTTTAGGCAATTTCTTTGGAAGCACTATTGGGAAGCACCGACTTCAAAATTTACAATACCTACAATTTTCAATAAGAAGCGTAGTCTCATATTGACCTATAAGAAGTTACGCAATTATTTTTATTATTTGTGTGTGTGTGTGTTTTTTTAATTGCAATTTGTTCTTATTTTTTATTTCAAGCAATATTCTTCTATATCATCGCCTTACTTCCATATTTATAGCGGAACAGTGCACGAAACCTCACGAATGCTATTCGCCTTGTTTACTTGGGGAATGTGTACCGAAGACTTGTGGCCAGTTAGGGTACCCCATCCCTTGCCCGGGAAAAGTAAGTCCCTGTGAAGGCGGCTGTCTTTGCGAAAATGGCTACGTCAGAGACAGCAATGGAGACTGTATTGAGAAAAACAAGTGTCGTACGTAGTACATACATTTTATACATATAGTCGGGTGATTCTAAATCTTACGTTTTTTTGTGTAAGTACTTTGTAAGAATCCCATATGTGTATTTAGAAAATCAAACAACTAGGTATATATCAACTTAGAATTTTACCTATTGTATCATGTTCAAATACTATTTTGGCCATAAAATTACCAGAAATATTTCAAGGTCAAAGGTCTAAATGTCACGGACCTTGTAATGTGCGATTGCCAGATTTGGCGATATATAATTTTTTTCTGCCAAAACGACATAGAATTTCGTGAAAGATTACACCAATTATGCTAAAGTAATCTTTGTTCAGTCATCTGATACCATATCTGACTCAGGGCCAAATAAAATGTGTGCCCAATTTTTGTGTCACAACCATAAGCTATACGACGCAGTACTTCGTAGAAAACTATTTTTTCACAGCTGCTATTCAGAAAAGAGTTATTGTTGCCTTTGAATAAGGGATCAAAGTTGTACTTTTCTTCCCTTATTTGAGGGCAACAATGACTCTTTTCCTCATAGAAGGTGTGAAAAGCAGTATGTGACATTGTAGTAAAATCATTTGTAAGATATCTCATGTTTTTAGCAGCGGGCCTCATAGACGGTGTGAAAAACAGTATGTGTCACACGGTAGCAAAATTATTTTCGTCTTGGGCGTAAACACTTGAATCCCTCGCTACGCTCAAGATTATACTTTAGAATCATTCGCTTCATTCAGAATTCAATATACCGCCCTCGCCGTAAATATATCATTTTGCTCCCTTGACACACAATCTACTATTGATGGCGTGTCAGTTTTGCAAATGACTGAACAGAGTGGTGTTCGCGCCAAAATCATTTCTTTATTTATTTTGAAAGAGGGACAAGCTTAACAAGTCACTGCCATGTTAAAGTTTTAAGCGTAACTACAACTGTCACGCTATTGTTTCTAATGCAATATGTATCTCGTACATTGTAGATAAAAAATTAGTTGCTTGCGAGATCAAAACCAGTTTTTGAGTTATATCGAACACGTCTCGAATTGTCGCGACCGTGGGATGAAAAAAGTGTCACCACCATGGATTTTTGAGTACATGGTTGTGACATACATAATGCGCGGTTATGACATTTTTAGTTCTTTTGAAAAATGTAGATGCTGGGATGTTATTCTTAATTACCGTATTGTTTGATATGCATTTTCTAGAAATAGGGTTTTACTCAGTTCTCTTTTTTGTTATAAAAGACGCCACAAAAGGAAGTAAATTAAAACTTTGAATTAAATAATATATCAAAGCGAGAATTTGAAAAAGAGGGATGTGCTCAAAATTAAAGTAGATTCCGTCAAGTACAAAGACTCGAAAGAATAGAGTTAAAACGGTGTCAACTAATAAAATATATAATAAAAGTATATATTAATAAAATGTCACGTCCGAGGCACAGTATGTCACAGCCATGTTCATATACTCACTAGCGGCCGCCCGTGACTTCGTTCGCGTAGATTTTAGATGGTATAACAAAGATATGAATGAGGTCTATTTTTATCTGTCAGTTGTCTGATGCTGTTAATATTTTGTGAATATTATGAGATTACTCAAAAGAAAAAATAAATATTCGCCATCTTGGATTTGAAAATGGATGTCATTTTCGTAATCGACACCCCGAGGAACCACAAAGAACCCATATCGATTTTTTAAAAAAATAAATGTCCGCCGTCTTGGATGTCATTTTCATAATCGGCACCCCGAGAAACCTCGACGATGACACCCGTATCGATTTTCAATAAAAAATTATGTCCACCATCTACAGGATTTGAAAATGCATGTCATTTTCGTAATCGGCACCACGAGGAACCTCGACGATGATACACAAATCAATTTTTAAGATAAGTAAAGACTTGCTTCCCGCATAAACTTGGAACCCCCTTTTCACCCCTTTAGGGAAGCAATATCGAAAAACGCTGAAATACGTTTCGTTGTATTTAAACAGAGAGTCTACTAAGTTTCAAATCTTTCACTTCAAAAAGATTTGCTCCCGAACTAGCTTGGAACCCCCTTTTCACCCCTTTAGGGGAGCAATTTAGTAAAACGCTGAAATACGCCATTAATATATTTAAACATATAGTTGGTATACAAAGTTTGAAAACTCTCATCCATAAAATACGTGTTTTCATACAAATTCATCACTCAAAATGTCATCTCGCTCGAATTTGGAGCAGCCCAACTGGGGAAGTACCTCCGCCTTGCAGAAGACCACAGCCATAATAACATTATCTACTATACAAGTATGTAGTGTTGTGTTCCTGGAGGTGAGCAAGGTTGCCAGAGCACCCGAGGATGCACTGTGTTGAGAGCGAGGGCCCTAAATGTGTTCCTTCAGCTGTCAACACAGTGCATCCTCAAATCTTATGAAGGGTTAGCAACGCGTACGTGACTCCTTTGGAGTTACGGGCGTCTATAGGCTGCGGTGACCGCTTGCCATCAGGTGGACCGTAAGCTTGTTTGCCACCGGAGTTGTATAAAAAAAAACTTTCATTCTTCGTTTTACCCCCTTAGGGGATGAATTTTGAAATCACGTATTTATTGAAGTGAGAGTTCTAAATGTAATCGACTGTGCAGAAATCAACTCTCTAGCATTAGCAGTTTCGGCTGTGCGTTGATGAGTCAGTCAGTGAGGACTTCATTTATATGTATAGATTACGATTTTGACTTTTTTTATATTACCGCAAAGTGGGGCTATTTGAGACCCAAGGGTCCTCACTTTACAGTACTGAAATCATATGCATGTTACATTTATTTATATGAATAAAGACTTAGCGCGTAGACGTTATCGATATCGATAAATGTTGACCAGTACCTTTACATGACGGTACTCGCTAGCGACTGCGTAAACGATTTAGTATGCCGATTCTTAGTTGTATTGCGTAACCGCCATCGCCAGAGGCGCTGTATTTTTGCCCATACAAATTTTTACGCAGTCGCTAGCGAGTACGGTCGTGTAAACTCATGGTAAAGGCACAGGGACGTCCGCCGCGCGATCGTACAACACAGACACTTGTAGCCTCTATTCGTCCCGGTAGCGCCGCATATCGGGTAGAGTCAGTCCGACCCACAGGTCGGGCCTAGCCGAGTTTCTTGCTGAACTCTTCTCAGCTATGCTAGGTTTCAGTAATTTGTTAATCAATAGGTGCGTAACAAAACAGTTCACTATTTTATTTACGTTGTAGCGACTCCACAATGCGGAGAAAATGAACAATACTATTGCGGTACTTCATGCCCCGAAGCAACTTGTGCAAACCCTACGCCCCCAACATGCATCAACAAGAAATGCAAATTAGGCTGCTTCTGTAAAAAGGGTTTCGTGAGAGACGCTTACAACAAATGCATCCCTATTGGGAAATGCCGTATGTGATCTTGTGTTGATCTATTTAAACATTAACGTTGCAACCATAAATGTTATCCGTTTCAATTGTTAATTACTTACCCAAACAGTTCTTGCCTAATTACGCCCGCGTTCACGCACAGGCGTAAACGAATGCAGCACGCGATGCTACATATGGCGCGCCTGTCAGGATGTATGGAATGGAAGCCCATGCGCTTGATAAGCGCGCTCGCCATGCTGCACAGCATGTCGCCTGTACATAAACGCGACCTCGCATCACACTGGCGCACAGCGCGACAGCACAAACCTACACAACTTACAAACTCGTAGATTTAGCAACCTACAACCTACAATTTAGTCAGGTTCACACAGATTAATCAAACTAAAACTCAATAGGTGTGGAATACAACTTAATTTCGAATAACTATCGCATTCATTTAATGAATATCGTTTAAAAGCATATGACTAATACATAAAACTAACTATATTTTCAGCTCCACAATGCAAAGAACCACATGAAAAATACATAGATTGTCCGATCGGTCATTGTGATGCAAAAACATGTAAGGATCTTATAACTTCACCTCCGTGTCCGAGAATAGTTCCACCGTGCCCTGGTGGATGTGTTTGTGAAGATGGTTACTTGAGAGACTCAAAAAGAATATGTATCAAAAAGGAACAGTGTCGTAAGTATCACACTTATTAAATCACAGATGTCAACATATTTTAAGTTAACTACAGTTCTTCTCACTTATGGAATATACTCTACTGGCGTTGGCGACTTGTACGCTGGCTAGTTCCTTTCTAAACCTGGAGGAAAGTACGTTAAGATAGATAAGATAAGAAGAATGTTCGTGCAGATAAAGAAACTATAGTCTCAGTGCAAAATGATTTTCTTTCGTACTTTATCGGAAAAGTTCGTATTTATCGTGCTTTCTCAGTTAGCTTCAGTACCCATTATACAGCCGTAGGGGTAAGTCGCATCAGCAGACCAATCTTCTTATCTTATCTTATATATATATATACATATATATAAAAGAAGAAGGGGTGATCTACCATCAACGCACAGCCGAAACTACTGGAACTAGAAACTTCAAATTTGGTCCAGAGCTTACTTTTATGACGTATGCAAGGGTTATACGGGATTTTTGGAAATTATACCCCTAAGGGGATCAAATAGGGGTGCAAAGTTTGTACGGCAGTATAATTTTTTTTGAGCTGAAGACTTAAAAATTCGTAAAAAGACTACGACCATAAATACAAAGAAAGTCTTTTCAGCGTTTTGCAAAATTCTAACCCTAAGAGGGTAAAATAGGGATGCAAAGTTTATATAGGGAGCAAATCTGTTTTGAAGTGAGAGACTTAAAACTTCGTATATAGACTCTCTGTTTAAATACAACAAAAGATATTTCAGCGTTTTTTGAAATTACTCCTCTAAAGGGGTGAAAAGGGGGTTCCAAGTTTGTACGTCACCGTAAACCGCACCGCAAATCTTTTTTTAAGTGAGAGACAAATCTCTACGTAAATAGACTCTATTTTTAAGCACAACAAAAATTATTTCAGCGTTTTTCAAATTTGCTGCCTTAAAGGTGAGAAAACGGGGGTTGCAAGTTCGTATGGGGAGCAAATCTTTTTTTTAAGGGAGATATTTAAAACTTCGTATGTAGACTTTATGTTTAAATACAACAAAAATTATTTCAGCGTTTTTTGATATTGCTCCTCTAAAGGGGTAAAAAGGGGTTTACAAGTTCGTACGGGGAGCAAATATTTTTTGAAATGCGGTATTTAAAACTTCGAACATGGACTCTCTGTTTAAATACAAAAAAAACGTATTTCAGCGTTTTATGAAATTGCTCCTCTAAAGGGGTGAAAAGGGGGTTCCAAGTTTGTACGGGGAGCAATTCTTGTTTGAAGTGCGGGATTCAAAACTTCGTATATAGATTCTTCGTATATAGAGATAATGATAAGCATTTTAAAATCCAAGATGGCGGACATTTATTTTTCTGAAAAATTGATATGGGTGTCATCGTCGAGGTTCCTCGGGGTGCCGATTACGAAAATTATATGCATTTTCAAATCCAAGATGGCGGACATTCATTTTTCTTTAAAATCGATATGAGGTTATCTTTGTAGTTCCTCGGGGTACCGATTCCGAAAGTTACATCCATTTTCAAATCCAAGATGGCGGACATTATTTTTTTCTTTCGAGTAATTTTCACAAAAGATTAATAGCATCAGACAACTGACAGAAACAAATAAACCTCATTTATATCTTTGTTACCATCTAAAATCTACGCGGACGAAGTCGCGGGCGGCCGCTAATATATATATAGAGTGGCTAACACGCAATTCAAATATTCGCTATATTTTTGATTACAGTTTACAGTTTACTTATAAAAAAGTTGTATTTCCATGCTGAAACCTCAAAAACGGTTTAAAAATCCAATCCAAGGAATTAAAAAGCGAGCAGAAGAACCCTTTTCCTAGCCAGGATGGATATACAATTTTGTACTTACCACGGGCGGTATTACATCAAATACCTGCGACCTGAGACATATATCATAGCAATCATAATTCCTAAAAGTGATTTTGTTTTGTTTCAGCTCCGAGAAATTGATGAAAAGAAGATTTGTAATATTATTAATATATTCTATATCACAATAATAATCAGGTAATAAAACATGCGTGCGAAATGGATGCTATATCACAGCGCAGCAGCGATATAGGAAGTGCATCAGCTACCGTATAAATATGAAGATCACATATGCATATTATTTATTTATTTAAAGTTTATTGCACAAAACACAGAATTATGCAAATGGCGGGCTTAGGGTCGGTTTCATCAACATACGATCACAGGCCGGTCATCGTCAAATATGGCGCCGGCAGCTTTCATTCCATAGAATAAACTTGTCAAACTTTCCATACAATCAGATTTTAATGAACACCGCTTACGATTACAGACGGTTTGGTGTAACCCACCCTTAATGTTAAATATATGTATAATATATTCCTTGTGTTTTATTCTGTTACACCCCGTATGATACCTAATGATAAACGCACGTTCCTTTATGAATTTTCCTTTTCTAGAAACAGAACACTAAAAAAGTTTTCTTTTTGTAAAATGTAAATATTCCATTCCATATCGTTATCATTTTTGTATGCCGTCAATTTTATTTGCATGGACGTGACGCACTTGAAAAAAGATATTGGATAGTAAACTCTGGACCAGTATTTTCTTGTCGATATTAATGGTGTCATTAGTACCTATCGACGATCCTGAGTAAGACGAGCAAAAATCGGATTTTATAAATAAAGTTAAGGGAAACTATCCCGGCCAGTATTTTTTGTTTTGATTTTTAGAAAAAAACTAGTCTTCAGAGTTCCTGAACAGGCCCATATCTAAAGTTACATTATTAAACTAATTATGGAATATGAAACGAAGCGACATGTTTATTGATTTTGATAGGATAGGCCGAAAAAATAACGTCAAGCTCCCAGCCAGAACCACCTCTTCTTTAGTAAACATAAATACATCAGAAAATATCTATAATATATCTATAAAATTCTACGACTATTTGGAAAAAATATACATGCCTAGTTTCCGTAAACCTTCTTGCAAAGTGGTTCTGCTACAGAGCATCCTCCCAGCAGAACCACCATGATATTTTACTTACCACACGTACTATTTACACATATACGTTTCCAAATAATTCTACATCAATTCTATACATATCTAGTTTACTAAATTCCTCATTTTATTTTGGTTTTTGAAAGTAATAGTTATTAATAGGGTTAGCAGCGCCAGCGCCTTGATGATGCAATGCTATCCAAGTATTATACGTAAACATTATTTGCTATAATCTTATATGCAGGCGCTTAGAAAATTGTTTCTAATAAAAAGTTAGAGGTGTCGTATCTTCGCGTAATTAAAATAGGAATTTAATAAACTAGATATTTATAGAATTGATGTAGAACTAATTGGCGTCATATATGTGTAAATAGTACGTGTGGTAAGTAAAATATTATGGTGGTTCTGCTGGGAGCATGTTCTGTAGCAGAACCACTTTACAAGGTTTACAAGGAAACTCGGCATGTAGATTTTTCCCAAATGGTCGTAGAATTTTATAGATATATTATAAATATTTTCTGATGTATTTATGTTTACTAAAGAAGAGGTGGTTCTGGCGGGGAGCATGACTTTTTTTTCGGCCTATCCTATCAACCAATCCCAACAAACCTGAGCGCCGAGGCACACAAGGTCAGAAGAAGTTCCGCGTAGGGCCGAAGTCTTGAAGGGCGAGCCCAAATCGGCAATTTCTAGCTCCGAATATCTTACAAACGAACCTCAAGACCGGAAGCCCGAAGGTGAGGGGCGAAGTATATGAGATCAGAAGCCGTTCAGCGAAAGTCCGAAGGTCCGAAGCTTCTCCTTGGAGCGAGAGCGCCAAGTCGACACTTTCTAGCTCTGAGTGTCTTACAAGCCAATCTCAGGGCTGACGGCCTGAAAGGGAGGGGCGAGACACACTAGGTTAGAAGCCTTTCCGCGTAGGGCCGCAGGCCCGAAGCTTCGCTTCGGAGCGCGCTCGCCATGCAAGGCCGAGGGCCGAAGGCCCGGAGGGCGAGCCCAAGTCGGTAATTTCTAGCTGCGAATGTGTTACGAGAGAACCTCAAGGCCGAAGGTGAGGGGCGAAGTATATGAGATCAGAAGCCGTTCAGCGAAAGTCCGAAGGTCCGAAGCTTCTCCTTGGAGCGAGCGCGCCAAGTCGACACTTTCTAGCTCCGAGTGTCTTACAAGCCAATCTCAGGGCTGACGGCCTGAAAGGGAGGGGCGAGACACACTAGGTTAGAAGCCTTTCCGCGTAGGGCCGCAGGCCCGAAGCTTCGCTTCGGAGCGCGCTCGCCATGCAAGGCCGAGGGCCGAAGGCCCGGAGGGCGAGCCCAAGTCGGTAATTTCTAGCTGCGAATGTGTTACGAGCGAACCTCAAGGCCGAAGGTGAGGAACGGAGTATATGAGGCCAGAAGCCGTTCAGCGAAAGGCCAAAGGCCCGAAGCATCTCCTTGGAGCGAGCGCGCCAAGTCGACACTTTCTAGCCCCGAGTGTCTTACAAGCGAATCTCAGAACTGACGGCCTGAAAAGGAGGGGCGAGACACACGAGGTCAGAAGCCGTTCTGCGTATGGCCGAAGGCCCGAGGGCTAGCCCAAGTCGGTAATTTCTAGCTGCGAATGTCTTACAAGCGAACCTCAAGGCCAAAGGTGAGGGACGGAATATATGAGGTCAGAAGCCGTTCAGCGGAAGGCGAAGGCCCGAAGCTTCTCTTTGGAACGAGCGCACGCTCTATGTGAGCCCGAGGGCTGAAGACCCAAAGGGCAGCCAGTCGAAACTTTTTAGCCCCGAGTGTTTTACAAGCGAACATCAGGGCCGATGGCCCGAAGGGGATGGGCGAAGTACACCAGCTCAGAAACCATTCCGCGAATGGCCGAAGGCCCGAAGGGTGAGCGCAAGTCACCACTTTCTAGCTCCCGAGGGTCTCACAAGTAAACCTGAGGGCTAAAGGCCCGGTGGTGAGGGGCGAGGCACACGAGGTCCGTAGGAGTTCCGCGTGGGGCCGTAGATCCGACGAGCAATCCTAGGTGAACGTACATTCTCTCCAACTAGTCGGAAAGCGTAAATAAATACCCAGGGTTCATTTTCGTAACGGCGCCTTTTGAAGTACGAGTATACCTTATTTCGTTTACACAATTAAGGTAAACGTCCCAGCAATCAACACCTTAGTGCCCAATGAATGTCACCAATTACACCTCTGTCATCATAGCATAAGAAGCACAGGGACATTTACCTTACCAACACATTGAGAACCCAGAAAGTTTATATATTATTTCAGCCAATATAATATTTACAGTAGTTAGGGTGTACAAATATGTCCATACTTCAAAACAGCCCAAGAACGATACTCTATCTACGAGCCTTCATAAAGTTCCTTACAATGTTATTCGATTCCATCATCAAGCCCTCAGCAGTTCATTCACAGAAGCTACCCAGCAAGCAGTATTGAAATAGTCGACACACGGTAATTCACCTATGTGCCTTCGCATAATTCCCTATGTTGTTTTTCTGCTTCATCATTAGGCTTTCTGAAGTTCATGTACAGAGACGTCTCAATAGACTCTAATAAAAGAGCCTATAATGACATTCTACTAACTAGGTAAATACCTTTAAAACATGCCTTAAAATACCGTTCTGATGCATCATCAGATCCTCAGCAGATCAGGTATAGAAGCTACTCAGCAAACACAATCTAAAGAGTCCAATCACGATTAAGTTACTATATGCTATCGCAAGTTCTCTGTGGTATGGTTCTACTCCATCATCAAACCCTTAGGAGGTTATGTACAACGTCTGTTAATGCAACATAAACAAAAGGGACCAAAAACAATCAAAAAGGTTATCTAACACCTAGCTAAAATTCGTCTCAATTAAGCTATTGCAGAAAACCGTTTCTGAATCGGTCATGCCGTTTAGAAAATATTGATGTGCACACACAAACAAACAAACAAACAAACAAACAAACAACCTCTCATCCTAAATGCATATACCTTCTCTGTTCCGTCGTGCGTAAAAAATAAACAGTCCTTATAGGATCACTTTGTGGTCCGTCTGTCTGTCAAGACCCTTTATCTCGGGAACGCGTGGAAGTACCGAGTTTAAATTAAAATACACTCCGGTCTACAGTTCCTTGAAGCTCTAAAAAAACAAAAAAAAATTAGGTAACCCTCGGTGAGCGAGTCTGACTCTCACTTGCCCTTTTTTTATGGATTCATTATTGCTGCACTACAACTTCCATGCGTTGCGAACCTTCTGTAAAGTAACAGGGCCGGCATCAACAGTATAAAAAACATATTTTTCAAGACTTCAGCTGAGCATATATGAATAAGCATAAGCAAACAATCATGCAACAAACAACTTGTACGAAATACACATGCGCATGATATCATCCAGGTTATTTTTATTTATGCAACTGTATTTACAATATGAACAATTGAACACTTACGAGTAGCAACAAGGAGAGGGAACTGTTTTGCCAAGCTAGCATGTTATTACTCGAAAACCGGACGGAGAGGTCGGCCGGCCTTGGCCCCTTGGTACGTCCGATATAACGCGATCAACAAAAAAGCAACTAGTTTAGGCCTTTTCCTCTTGTCACATATACCTTCTTACCTATACTATGCTAAGGATTCCATTTTCGCTACGCTCCGAATTTTAGGTAGGCCTTGGCTCCTTGGTACGTCCGATATAGCGCGATCAACAAAAATGCAACTAGTTTAGGCCTTTTCCTCTTGTCACATATACCATCTTACCTGTACTATGCTAAGGATTCCATTTTCGCTACGCTTCGAATTTTAGGTAGGCCTTGACCCCTTGGTACGTCCGATATAACGCGATCAACAAAAAAGCAACTAGTTTAGGCCTTTTCCTCTTGTCACATATACCTTCTTACCTATACTATGCTAAGGATTCCATTTTCGCTACGCTCCGAAATTATACTGTTATATTATTAGACTCTATTTTAAAATTCTTCTCTATGTTCGGAGTTCAACACGCTAACCCTCGATGGAATATTGCATTTTGCTCCCATGTAATACAATAAAATATACTATTATTACTAGTATTAACTCTTCAACTGTGTCATAAATCAAGACGGTGTCTTTTATACTGTCTCATATATCACAAGATGACAATTAAAGGGTTAAATGTAAAGTAACATGACACGAGTAGGTGTTTGCAACAATTTCTCAGGAATATAAACAAGTTTAAAGTACACGCACGGTTCTGTATAACATCGATGTTTAATGTACTTACTATACGAGCACTTAGAGCGTGTTCTGTTTATAATAAGCTGCTCGCGGGATTAAAATCACTTCCAATGCACACATTGAAAAAAAAAGGTTCGACATATTAATTAATCACTGTTTCTATTCAATCATATATTTTCTGAAATGTAATCTAGTACGTAACTGATTATTTGTTTGATTATAAATTTCATTAATTTTGCTTGTACCTATCTTGTTAAATTTAATTAGTTGTAAGTTGCTAATAAGTTTAAATACGCCGTGGGCGTAGGGCAAAACATAGTGTAACATTTTTATATGTTTCCAACACTGTCATGACAGTTTCACCTGTTATTACAAATAAACACTTCGACTTTGACTTGATAACAATTAACGTATAGAATCCTTTAATTTAATAAATACACATATATATTTTATATGTCTCCATATTTTTCGTTATCTTCACAGTTTCATATAGGTCTGGTAATTTACACATGTTTCTGAAATAAGTTTGGTGACCGCTATTATTCCTTGAATTCTCTTCTGTAATAATTTAACTCTTTGGACGCCATTTTCCACGTAGGTACGATAGTGACACTTATACACCAACTTTTTTTCTTAAGATATTGAATATGAACCTTAGTTGAAAGCTCGAAGGTGACTTTGACAACGTACGTACTCCTTAACACCTATTATAGTTTTATAGTCGTTATTGGCGCCATGGATACGACAACACGCAACACTATGCGTTCATGGCGTCCAAAAGGTTATAAAAGTGGATATTTACTATAGAAACACATTAAAAACATTTATAAATGTTTAAAAGGGTCTTAGTACTATATACCCTATGTTATCCTATTTGTACCCTTTTTCACTAAAGCCACAGAAAAGGATATAAAATCGGAGTATAAGTATACTTCAGTCTCGTGTTACGGAAAAAAAGACTACACTCACCCTAAATTAAATATTTCGGGTTACCTTAACTTAAATATTTAGGATAACCCGAAATTTTTGACCGCAATAGGTTTTTCTAAATATTTTTCACTAGTTTTATTTCATCATCATCATCATTTTCAGCCTGTAATCGCCCACTGCTGAGCATAGGCCTCTCTTTGAGTACGCCAGATTTATGTACATGATATATTATCCTTTGTAATACCCCACATTATTAGCAATTCCCGGGATTCTATCATAAAAATATCAATCTCCAAAACTGTCGATTTTTGCGATATCTCGCTCCGTTAACATTGTTTTTTTCATGGGTTTTTAGGAGTCCGATTTAAACCTGGAAACGTTAATTTTTTTAACAGATATTTTTGCAGGTTAGATGTAAAACCAGTCGTCTACCGGTCCCTGGGATCCCAGCCATCACAAAAAAATAATGCCGTTGTTTATTTTTTTCGACGGGAGACGACGGCTTAAATAAAAGATCATGACAGGATTAAAAACTGTACAAGTTTGCACTATTTTAGGAAATAAGACGTTATTTTACCGACCCGTATTCTTTGTCCGCGAGTGTAAAAGACTGCAAGACCTCTTACTCCGATACCCTAAATGTACCCTATATTATCAACATGACGGTCTTTTAATAAATTATTGCAGTATCTACTCAACTTACAGCTGCTCAGATCGTGTTCTTATAGACATGGCACGTTTCTCTTTTATTTTATTTGTCTGCATTTTATTTGCTGTGTGTTACGCTTCAGAATTGGATGAGTGTAAGATTTTTTATTAATAATTAATTATTTAGCAGTGTATCCGTTTTTTAACAACTCTAGAATTTACTTGTAATTACGTAGGTACCTAAGTTTTATGATGGGTTTTATATCGTCAGTTGAGTGTTTTTCGTATCAAATAACACACATTATTATACACGCAACGCAAAAAAAGAAAAATATAAGGGAAAGTTAATACACTCGAGGTCAAAAATTTAGGTTCACCCTTTAGAAAATATGACGGTATTTTATCGACCCGTATTTTTTGTCCGCGAGTGTATAAATATTTATTTTTAAAAGTTTAAGAAAATCTTATTATACTTTACCAAAACGAATTTTACTTTAAGATACCTTATTAGAACTCAGTATTTTTTGTGATTTTATTGTTACATTGTATTTTTTGTGGTGCATTTTGGTAAATTGTAGCAAGTCAAAGACTCATAACCCTATCCTATTAATATTACCTACACTACTTTTCATGTTTTTACAGCTACAATAAGATGCCTCGGAGCCAATCAAATATATGAATGCCGGTACCAATACGAATGGGAAAAATGTGAGGACAGAAACAATACTCCGCCATTCAATCCTGGAAAACCCCACCAATGCCGATGTTATTGTAGGAGAGGTTACTGGAGGAACTACTGTAACGAATGTGTTAAACCGGAACAATGTCGTGAGTATATTTCACAATTTGTACATGCAGTCATCAATATTAAGCGTTCACTTAATTTTGGAAACTGGAATTCGCAAATTTTGCACTCCCCGAATCTATTGTAGCAACTGTACTGTAGGTACCAGCAGAGTAACCATTTTTTAAAACCTGTAATCAAGTGAGCGGTTCAGGCGCGGATACAGCCCGCCATGTATCCGCGCCTGAACCACGCGCCGGGTCAATTGCCCCTGTTGCCTCCCAAGTGACCCCGTCCCCCCTGAAGCAGACCTTTCTCATATAAAAGGTGCCATGGATGAATCCCGGGGTTGAATTTGATATATACCTACATTTTGTGTTGTTTTTGTTCCAGCCTACTAAATTGCTGTGATACCTATATCACTTCCATCTTGCTGCATGCTAATTTTTTGCATTTAAATTAAATAATATTGTACTGTATGGTTTAAAACAATAATAAATAAACAACAAAACAGCAATATTGTTTTATTGTTATTTTAGTTCTATTTTTTTAAAGATGGGTTTTAGGTTAGGTTAGGCGCCTATTCAACAATACACTGAAACCACAGAATAGTATAATAGTATTAGGTACATACTATACTCCAAAAACGCAGGTATTAAGGGAACAGTGCCTTCATCATGAGTTTACATGACCGTACTCGCTAGCGACTGCGTAAAAAATTGTATGGGCAAAAGTACAGCGCCTCTGGCGGTTACACAATAGAACTAAGAATCGGCATATTAGATCGTTTACGCAGTCGCTAGCGAGTACGGTCATGCAAACTCATGGTAAAGGCACGGTATATGAAACAATGCTCTAAGGAAACATGCCGTCAACGTCAACCACATGTTTTTTTGTGTTGAAGATATTCCTCCACCACACGCATTCAGTTGCATTTATAAAACCAGAAGAGATATAAAGTCCTCCTACAAGCTCATGGAGTTATGTGTACGTTCAGCCTAATCGAGACCTACTTAAATTAAAGCCCGACTACAAATATATGACCTTTGTCAAAAGGGCAGCTGAAAATTAAAAAAAAGTAACTTCAAGATAAAATAAAAAACCGGTCAAGTGCGAGTCGGACTCGCGCACCGAGGGTTCCGTATACAAATGCGTACCGGTTCCAACACTATTAAATTAGGAAAATCTCAAGAACCTGGTGTGAAAATTGGACCCCATGGGTACAGCGCCATCTATCGGCGACTTTTGTTACAAATTTGAGCGACTGAATAACTTTATATGTATGGTAGTTTTTCAAGGATAACTCTTTATCACGTAAACCAATTTAATTATTTTTTCCTTATTTGAAAGAAGGTACTTTCAGCATAATCTCGTAGGAATTTATAAAACAAAAATAAATGCAAAGGTGATTAAATTACAAACTTAGAATAGAAGTTTTTTGACGATAAAAAAAAGAAAAACTAGATAGAGAGATTTTTCCTGTAAAATATACATTGATATCAATGTTATGTAATAATTTTATATTTTTTCCTCAGTAAACTTCGGAGATAAGGGGGAACGGTATTTTTTTTACATTTTTCCTCATAAAATAAAAATTACGCAACGTAAAAAAAAATAAAAAAATGTTTCAGAATGTGCAAGTCAAGCCCTTTCATATGACACCCCACTCGATATATTAACTAGACTTTCAAATTTTGAACCACCTGTTATCTGTCATTTTTCCAAGAAAATAAAAAAAAATATTTAAAAAAGTCATGTTCTATGTATGTAGGTAAGCCTTCTTTATAACTATTCCAAATTTCAAATCGATAGCATAAGACGTAGTTCTTGAGATATTTAGCGATGTGACAGACAGACAGATAGACAAAGTGAAACCTTAAGGGTTCATTTTGACCATTTTGGTACGGAACCCTAAAAATCACGGTCTTCCGTTAAAAAGTAACACTGTAACTTGTCACGAAGTAACAAAGTTACAAAATAACATAGATATTTTTAGAGTTGCGTTATCACTGGAACGGTGGATGGAACCGCCTTTTACGAAAAAGACACTAAGTGCGAGCAAGAGTCGCGCTAAAAGTCGGTAAATATCCAATCAAGCCAACTGTTTAAATATTAAATAACCGATCAAAATAATGTGATTAAATAGAGACATGTTTTTTTAACATTTAGTGATTTAGATAAATTATTTTATAGGTACGCAAATTATTATATTATTTATAAGCAAGTTCATTATAACTGTGCTGCCACAGCGCCGCGAGTACGACAAATACCATTCTCGTAGTTAATATTTAAAATAAATAAAATAATGTATATGGTATTGTTTTGTGTAGGCATGTATGAGCATTTGAATATCAATTAAATGCTTAATGATGTGATTCACTGAACCCTTTGCCATACACTGGTCCATGGTGATTGTGCGTGGGTATCATCGTGTGGGGTTGCTGTGTGGTGTCATGGTGTGGTGCTGTATTTTAAATAGCTTCAATTAAGGCTACCCCTTAAAACCGAACACCTCGATAAAACACAACCAACAATGTATATACTCGAAAGCTATAAATTATTTATTTATTTATATAACGCCTATATTGTCAAAGCGTGAGAGGCGTTCATGTGATCGCTAATTTGTGATTGTTGTAACGCCCGGAATGTATAACGTGAAATTAGGAGTAGAAGTAGCAGTCACTCTAGTCACAAAGTACCAACAATTATAGAAATATCAGTAACAGCGCCGGGAACGGTGGAAAAGTAAACGTCGTGATGTAAAATAACCGTAGTGACAAAGTCAAGGTGACTTTTCTTTGGAAAGGGAATGACAGTAACGGTGGTCGTAAAGTAACGCTTTTCCTCATGTCTATCTGACAACCTTTCATAAAAAGTATTGCCCGTGTAAAAAGTTAGGTCCAATGAAATTCCCGCCCTAGTCAGGTTTTACAAGTCATCACCTTCATGCTTTGACTAAATTATGAAATAATAACTGGCACTAAAAAGTTAAAATGAGGGAAAACAAAAAAATTAAATAAATTGTCACTTTTTTACATTTTTTTAACTAAACAAGTCAAAATTACAAAAAATTAAAATAATATTTCTAAATATTATAAAAAACGAAAAACAGAATTGAGAAATATTAAAAACCTTCACGTAAGTATGAAATCTTTAAAACGAAAGTTACGTTTTTAAGTAAACACACACGAAACACAAACACACACGAAATTTATATTTTTTCTTATAATTTGTTTATCCGTAGTTTCGCAAATAAGATTTACCGCTCTCTTCTGCTAGTCTTCGAAATGTCGGTGTTACCCCGAGGTTATGAATGCTGTCGGCCTTGTCCTAGGTACTAATTTATTTTATTTTATTCATAGCCTACCTGAAAAACTTCTTCGCCCAGAATCCTAAAGTCTATAAATAGTGATTCTTCTGGAGTCGCAAACATCGGCTTACGATTAGACAGGCCGTAAACTAGTTTGTCACCATCTTTGTCTAAAAAACAGACGTCCACCTAATATTGACATGCTTCTCGTACTCGTAACTATAGGTACGGCTGCGTACGCGGCGAATACAGCATCTACTACAAGCGTCCACGGTACGGGCAGCCCAGGCCACAGCCATTTTTAAGGGAATGTGCCTGCTACTGTAGTGAACCCACTAACGCACCCATGGAGAGGTATGTCGTCATTCCACTTATATACTTTATACTATAGGTACCTGCGCGGCTCCGTTCACATATTACAAAGAGCAGCCGCGGCATAAAGTGCCTTATGTCCATTCCCATCCTAAACGTCCACTCTTTTACCGGCAAAACATTTTTTGAAAGCAGGCCGTAGTACCAAAGATTATTTTACACCTTACATACTTAAGAACACACAAGCTAACTATAACCGCGCAAACGTCCCACTTTATGATAATAGTATAGAAGGAGTTGCCCATCTTAGTATGAAACGAATCCCAATTTTAGCAGCACTTAACCTGACGTTGGAAATTCCAACGAGCTGGATATATGCCAGATTCCTGGAAGAAGTGCAGGTAATTCAATGAGTTAGTTAAGATTTAAAAACGTTCGATTTACCGCGGTAAACAACGCAGGAACATTTTAACTATTGCAAATGGATTGTACGTGCCAAAATTTTAAACAAAACGGGTGGTTCTTAGACCGTGCCGCTACGACATGCCGTGCAAAGCACACTGCTTCAACCACGGCGCCTGCACGCGGCCCAGCGGTCGCTACGCCCGCACCGTGTGGTACCCCGGCGAGTGCTGCCCCGCCTGCCCGCCCTGCCAGACCTTCAAGTGTCCCAGTCCGCCCTTCCATCCTTGCTGCTTCCAGACCTGCAATAAGCACTGACGTGGCTTAAAGCGTAACGCGTTCGTTGCGCGGTATAAGTTACAATATGAACGACGACATGGATTGTCTTTCAACATATTTCCATGGACAATTGTACTGTTATTAAGAGTCATAAAACAATACAATGAGTTGTCTGTTTACGTGGATTTTGCAGTTTAGTGTAGTTTGCGGTGGAAGTGTACTCGTGTTTGATTTTGGCTAATTAAATGCCTAATAAAAAATTACTGCGTTGTATTTTTCACTATCCCGCGACTCCGTCCGCGTAGAACTCAATATTGTGTTAGGATTGTATTGCTATTCTTTTATACCAGGCGCTTACCTAGTAATCGCTCTTCCATACAAACTCCCAACCACAAGGGATGATTTCCGGCATAAAAAGTATCCTATGTCCTTCCCTGGGACTCAAGCTATCTTCATATCAAATTTCACCCCAATCAGTTCTGCGGTTTTAGCGTGAAGAGGTAACAGACAGATAGACAGACGCACTTTCGCATTTATAGTATTCGTTATAGTTCTTAAACAGCAAAGAATATTAACATCATTTTATTTCAGGAAAAAGTAAGTACATATTTACAGGCGGTAATAATAGTTAAATAACAATAACTTAAATAATATTAAAACTAACTTAAATCTTAAACAGGCCCTTGGAGTATTGTTATTCGAATCCCGGTCAGGGCATGTATTTGTGCGATGAACACGAATATTTGTTCCTGAGACTTGGATATTTCTATGTATTTAAGTATCTATTTATCTATATAAGTATGTATATCGTCGCTTAGTACCCAATTATTACCCATAGTACAAGCTTTGCTTAGTTTGGGACTAGGTAGATTTGTGTAAAATTGACCACAAAATATTATATTATTATATATTATATTGTACCGAGGACGCTGGCGGTATTTCCTCGCTGTATCGCAATGTTGATACGGTGTGCGAGGAAGTCGCCAGCTCTTCGATCACCAGTTACGTCATCAAAACTCTTCGAGATATAATATAGGGGCCTCGGCAGAGAGTACATTTTGTTCCTCTTGGTGTCGAAACTCTTGGTCCATGGGGTCCCAGCGCGCACAAGTTATTTAATGAAAAATATATATTTATATTATCAACCACCGTAACACCTTAGGTGGGTCACTATACATCATATTTATAAGCGCTTATTTCACAGTGCGATTATATTTTCTGATATTGATTTGATCTTGGAAAATATCAGCGTCAAGTTAAAAACAATAAATTGAGGTAAATGACCGGTTCCAAAGTCTTTACCTATAGATACATGACTTTTGGCAATAAATTAATCTTTTCGACGCCAACGACGGATATATCCGCCACGGTCGTGCAGTGCGATATCAACATTCATGCATTTCTAGAGGGTTCAAATTGACAGGGTTTATATATAGCTGACAGAGCGTTGAAAAGGTTAATTTTGAAACCTCTTGCCAGCTCCACTATCGCAAACTATTGGCAGATCACCATAAGCTATTGCGTTACAAATGATTTATGTTTTCTTTGCCTATGATGAGTTGATGTCAGGCATGTCGTCCGCTCTAAAAGTATATTTGCGCGACTTTTTACAAACGAGTAACCACATTTCATAATGTTACAACTGTTACAGTAGGTAGTTATTTGTCACAAATTGAAAAAAAATCTGGCAAGCGCACCGTGACCTCCCACATAATCGTTTAGGTATTTACCTATACATATAATACCTACAAACATCTCTTTCATTTGTGTTTTGTGCCTGCTATGCGGGAGTGAGACGAAGATGATCATCCCAATAGTTCGATTCAAGCTTCAGGGTCGGTTTTCTGGATTCACAAACATGTAGCTCGACAGACAGTTTATTCCTAGTATAACTTGACCTATAGATTTGTAACAACTACGTGTTATCGGAGGTCAGACTTAAACTGGACGGTTAGGTGATCTGTAAGCGTTGGGAATATGAAGCTTCACTAAGCTTTGGTTTTGCTTCTAGTTTCCGCGCGCTTTTTGCACATAGTGGCTGGTTGCAAAGCATAATTTTAACATTTAATTAACTAGTTTTTTCTTACCCGTTGGTATTGAAAGAGAGCATTTTATATCATTGTTATAAGTTTTCAATAGGTGCTAATTGAAAACACAAATGCACACCATCAGACCATAATGAAGATATTTGCCTTGCTGTTGATTGTTAGTGTTGTTGGTAAGTGTCGTTGTTTTAAATAATATATATATTTACTTTTACGCAAATCGTTTGCTAGCTAGAACTGTCTCTTTAACAAACAGCAACATGTTCTATACTGACCATAGTGACCAATTATCATTTATCTCGTCGCAATTTAAAAAGGTCCGTGAAAGGTCAGTTTTTGTTGTAAGTCCGTGAGTTTTGCAGTTTTAAGTTCCACTCCATTACTACATTCGTTAATAATTAAATAGTAGATTGTGTCCTCAAAGGACCAAAATGATATACCTATACTGTCGCCTGCGGTATTTCCGGACCGATATGACCTTCAAACCTTCAAGAAAAGAGCGTATTCCCTTCTGAAAGGCCGGCAACGCACTTGCGACTCCTCTGGTGTTTATGGGCGACGGTAATTGCTTACCATCAGGCGATCCGTCTGCTCGTTTGCCCCCTATAACATAAAAAAAAACCTATATTTATATTGAATCCCGAGTGAAGCGAAAGATTCTGTAATTAGCGTTCGGACAAGTGGAGACAAATTTCACACAGAAGGTAATAGAGTCGCCTAGGTATTTTTTTAATTAAATGAATTACGGATTAATTTATCACACACTTCTTATAATTTCTTACGGATATTAATAGGTATCTACGTATTATTATTAGGAAAACGCATAAATCGTACACAAATGTGTAATTTTGCTTGGAACAATTAATTTGGTGTTGTACTGTTAACATGTTTTTCTACGATATATTTTTTCGATTGCGTTAAATCCACTGCACAAGAAATGCAGTGCATACTACATTTTCTTCATTATTATATATGATTTTCACACTGTTGTATCCACCGCAAAATTGTTGATTCGTGTTCATGTTGTTTTTTTCCTTATGACTTAATGATAAGTCTTGCTACACATTTTAAATTATTTACCCAACGCAATAAAAATACGACTGGAGATATTTTTGTTATAAAAGAGAAATGACAGGCTCGAGGGCCTTTGCGACAGTCGGCAAAAAGAAATATAGACGTGACTGTCGCGAAAATGGCGATAAGAATCCTACCTATGTCTAAATTGACAACATCAAATTATGTGTCTGTAAATTGTCGTATTACATCTATAATTAAGGAACTTGTTTTTTAGAAATGAAGGTTGCATATGGTTAAGGTAAATACATACCTATATAGATTAATTGTTAACATTGTTAAAATAATTTGGATAAAAAAACAT
This sequence comes from Epiblema foenella, assembly GCA_963556455.1. Classification (NCBI taxonomy): domain Eukaryota; kingdom Metazoa; phylum Arthropoda; class Insecta; order Lepidoptera; family Tortricidae; genus Epiblema; species Epiblema foenella. The sequence continues at coordinate 18,622,851 of OY747102.1, forward strand.
AGCATGGTTTGATATTGTTCCTGAAATCATTTCCCTAAAAATATAGGTACTTGTATTTAATGTTGAATGACTTTAAATAAACAAATAATCTATTCATTCAGTCGTAAAAATTAGTAAAGAACGACGACTCCATTACTCTTGTGTGATATTTGCCACCACTTGTCCGAACCCTAAGGTATAATAATAATAAAGTAGAATCCCGAGCGTAGTGAGGGATTCAATTCAAGTGCTTAAGCCAAAGACGGAAATAATTTTGCTTCCGTGTACCGTCTACAGATTGTTTATAAGTACACCACAGAATACCGTAACTTCCATAGGTAACTATAATATGTTTAATATATAATGCTTCAATATGAATATATGAATGTTCAATATTGAAATATCAAGTTTAGTTGGTTAGGCACATTATAAATCATAATATTGTGTTAAATTTTCTGGACTTTCAGGAGCTCGCGGCGCCGCGGACATAGATATCAACAGGTTAGTGCAATGACGCACTTTGTTTGGCACAGGCACCGCTCACGACGTCGCATACTCATATTTTGTACATCTGCTACAATAATCCGAGCGCAACGCTTCCATCATCTCTTCAAATACAACATTCAAAACACATATGTCTGTTCGTATTGTTTTCAGGACATGTTGTTATTTTAAAATATCGTGTACAGTAGTTATCCATGCTTACGTGAAATCGAAGAATTCAAGGAAAAATCTCATAGGTGCCGACTTTTTTATGGTCGGTATTTTAAATCTCATACAAACGCAAAGGTTCTATACTCCCCAGAAAATTGGTAAAATTTAACTTGTAAAAAGCTTCCAACATGACATACAGACATTAGTACCTATCAATATAAACCTAAGCTGTATTTAAATAAAAATAAATACATTAAACAAGATCAAGTTAAAAACGTTCCTCTTTCACAGTGCAGTTCCCAAGGTTGTCTTTCGTTCCCATCATCATCATGGCACGATTGTTTATTTTAATTTCCAGATAAGTACACATTTTATCTATGGCGATGAAATGCACCGTAAATAAATGATACAATAAATCAGTGAAATATTTCACCTCTAACAAATCTCAATCCAACAGAAATAGTTCCTGCGTCAGTGCTCAACATTACTAGGTTTTAGACTTACGCGCATTCAAGAACATTCAGCCATTGAAAACAAACAAAACTCCCCATAAACATTTACAGGATTAGAGTGGTGTCGACGGATGGCAAACCAGACTAAAATAAACGCTTGCATTTGTTACAGAATTAAACAGATTTCAAACCAAATTCCGCAGTACAATCCTGAACAATCGTTTCGAGATAAAAGCGATAGATTAATTTTAAGGAGCAATGATTATGACGATCATAGCAGCTGGTACCAACACCCACGGGCGCCGCTACCCATTGTTCGCAACGCGGAAGCCGCCGAGCCGAAGACTCCAGTCCAAATCCACCAAGCACGAGAAGACCCGCGTGTGTACTACCAGTCTGATGCGTATCTTAAAGACTTTGGCAGGGAGAATGTAAATGAAGTTGCATTTGTATATCCTGGTCATCACGTAGTGCGAGCTGGTGAAAACCAGGCGGCGCTGTCTCGATTGCGGTCCGATGAAAGGTCCACCTTGGCCTCTCCTCACGGTAATAATAATAGGTCGAATAGTAAACGTTTGCAAGCGTAAAAATGACCCTCCTGTTCACGAACATTGAGGAATCCGTATAGGTAGCTTAATTTTTGGCTTTGAAGTGTATGACCATAATATTGCTCTGCCGAGGTAGTTTTGGCCTGAGTAATTTTTACGCAATGATTCAAATGCTTATTGTTTGCAATATGCATGCACTTATAATTAATGTGACATACACGCAAATTACTTAATTTACTTTTGACATGCATGACTTGTTAGTCATATCATGAAAAAATATTTTCACATGCCTCGAGGCCGAATATGTTAAGGGTCAACAATGTATACCTATATCATCCTGCTGTACCATATGTTCTTGTGAATAAACTTTCATTTCATTTCAATATTACAGACAACGACATATGCGTAAAATGCCCACATGACCTCACGTTGGTAGCAAAAGCATCGGTGGGACGGGTCGTGTTACAGAGTCCCATGATTCGAAAATGTTCAGGTCGAAAAGCACCCAGGAACTTAAGATTCGTACACATGTATGGGCCGCAAGTAGGATCCTTGTTAGAACAAGGTTCTCATATGATTATTGGTCGGATAATGGATGAAAGCAAGGTGAGTCTAAATTTGAAATTATGCTATTGTTGAATTTTAGAACACAAACTGTACTTGTGTCATTCTATAAGACACTATTTCCGTAACAACGCAATTAGACATTATCTTTATTGCCATCTACTAAAAGGGATCTTTTGGCTTGAGTTAGGACACGCAGTGGCGGATTTGCAGTTTTGGCAGCCTTAGGCCCCAGCCACCCATTGGCCGCAGTTTTTGTCCCGATTAGCTGCCCTTAATATATAGGCCGTATTTGCCCCATTTTCCCTACTGGCCCCTAGGGAAAATTCGCTGAGTACACATTTGCTTACTACCGAACTATTTTATACATAGAAGACGGGCACTTCATGAGGCTCTTTACCTTTAATTTTTCAATTTCATCACTATTATCCAACCTGTGATATTTGGAACATCGGCATCGGTTCGGTAGCTCAACAACGATAAAATATGAGAATATGTACCCTTTACTTTTTTCACAATTTGGAAATGTTGGATTATCCTGCTCTAAACACACACTATTTAAAGCTCAAAATGTATTTTTCAGAGCCTCAAATTGTGTAAAATGCAAGTGCACGTCGTTACTCAAGGTTGTGCAACTCCCAAATATTTGACGGCCCACTGCTGGAATCAGAATAAGCAATGCAACTTTACTTGTACCAACAAATATTTTGAGTTAAGCGGCCCAAAGACTCAGGTGTGTGGCGACGATATGACGTGGAAAGGACTCCTTCCGGTTTGCAAAGGTAGTATAGCTTTTTAGAATGATCGGAAATGGTACTGGTACCCTACTCATGATTCGGTATAAGAGACACATGAGGCAAGATGAGAATTCAAGGTTCCCATTTAAAGAACACACACATACAAATCAGTACAGTCGAATTCATTAGGTATTAAAATAGGTACCATCTACCTATGTACTCTCCCTTAAGATTCTAAAATATCTGAGCAACTCTTAACAATAAAATCGTGTTCACATATTTTTGATCACTTTGTCTGTGAACATCTTTAGAAATCTACCTACTGTCTCCAGTAGGTACAGATGTATTTAATACTAGCTTTTGCCCCGCGACTTCGTTCGCGTGAACTTCTACTGACTTATTAATACCAATATAGGTACATATGTATGTATGTTGGTAATAGGTACTGACTAAGTAGGGCAGACGTTAAATACATATTTCATTCCAAGCAGGAGAACGCCGTCGTCTCGATCTCGATCCCATATAGCATTTATGCGTATGATTTATTTTTGATGATTTCTTATACTATGTAACAAAACACTAATGACTGCTAAGAAACTACCTCATCACATACATGTAGCATAGTGGTGTCACGGTTTCATGTTGCGTACGTCTACACATACGTTCTTGTTCGATGACGTTACCCAATTCCTTACTTTTCGACCCTTAGTACTGACATGCTCGATGTAGCGACTACAGGAGAAGATATATTATGCTTGAATCGAACAAAAATTTTGATGTTTCTCGAAATGCAAAGTGGTAGGAGTCCTTCATTATAACCCAAGATTTTTAATGTCCTGCAACAATATGATACGCTCTACTTGCAGTGAAAACCTCTACGCATTATGCCTCGGTAGGAAAATTAATTGAACACTTCTAGTTTATTAAGAAAATGTTTTTATAGGTACTTGTACTACTAAAACAAACATGTTGACAAAAATTTTAAGCACCCTATCAAAATATCTGTAAGAAATTCTCCCTTTATCGTAAGTATTTTTCTAGTGAATGTTCTACCTCCAAAACGTACAATCGAACCTGTGACATCCTGACATACGCAGCCAATCGCTTTAACTGAGCTGTCTAACAACAAATAATCACACTCGGTTACCAAGTTTTTCAACCAGTTCTCTCTTACAAAGCCTGGGGAGGCGTACGCATTCCTTAACTTCAATTTATAATTTTCGTTGGCAGATGTTAATGCTTAAAACAATAGTAATATTCTTAAGTGCAGATGCTTAACAGCGCACATTATAGTTTTACAATTACATTAAAAAAAAATTGTAAGCCCGAAGACTGAGAGGTAGAATGCTGCCTGAAGTTACTTTTCTCCTTGTAAGTAGCCACTTTCTACAATATCAAGCTAGGACGATTGACTTTTATTTTCTTTTCTAAGAACCTAAAAATTGAAATCCCTCAGTATCTCCCATGTACCTCCTAATTCCAATACATTCGAAACAAAGCCTGATAAAACCGGCGGACAGCTGAAGACCGAATTTAGGTGGACACTGGACGACCATAGGACAAAACCTGTTCATATACCTACTACTTGTACCTCCCAGTGATTTGATTGTTTATAACTAATCAGCTCACTGTCTTCATGTTCACTTCACTGTTTTCATGTTACCCACAAGTATTTTGGATAAACTTACCTAAAGTAACCAAAAAGATTTGTAATAGTTTCTATGGGTCCGTAGGACAGACACAAAATTACCACGCCGGCGAGGACGTCCACCGCACGATCGCGACAACACGGACACATATAATCCCTATTTGTCCTGATTCCGCTGCATACCGGATAGAGTCGGGCCTAGCTGAGTTCCTTGCTGGACTCTTCTCAGCTAGGCTAGGTTCAGTGAACCAGCGACAAAACTCCCAGTAGTTCGATTCCACCTACATACACTTCAGATTTGGTTGAAGCCGCTCAACCAATCTCACTGGAGCGCACACTCATAAAGATTCGTTACACCTTATGTCGGTTTGTTATGTCAAAAAATGTACTGAGTTACTGAAATTTGTTCTGACATTTGGTCTAACGGACCTTTATAAAACCCGGCCTTAGAGTATTCCAGTGTTTAAACCGCCCGCATGGTCGTGTCGGAGGTTTCCCCTGGATTGTCCCTAGGCCACTCTCCAAGCGCGCACTCCTATTACTTTATTGGTCCCGGCCTATAAAGCCACAGTCAGGTTCAAAAAATATTCTCATCATAATCAATTGGTAGCGACATTACTGTTTGTAACTACGATGATAAAAAACTTTACATGCAAATACGTACTTTATCGTAGCCACTATAAGACTCAAATTATTAAATTGTGCAAGTACGAAATAATCTTTATTAGTTTCGATTCGACTTTGCCGAATGTCATCTGTGTAATGCAATGAATTGGTGTAATGGCACGTCTCTGACACGCCAAACGTCAAATATCGTGATATTTATATCCGTCTAGACTCGCCTCACGATACTTTTCCTTATTTTATCTTGACCCTATGATTCGTGACAACTATGTGCATATTTGGAGCTCAGACTTACACTGGTTCATCTGAGACGAATGTTCGTACGTCAGCGGGCATCGTAAATATCTACAGGACTCTGAGGGACTACCGCGAAGCTGGTTCATAGACTCAAATTCCGATCCCGAATTTATAAATTTGAGGGACGATGAAAGGATAAAAATCCTATATGTTTATTCAGTCTATAAACTCATTACATACCAAGTTTCATCATAATCTGTTTAGCCGTAACAAACATCCAAACATCTAAACATCCGAACTTTCACATTTATAAGATTAGTGGGAATAGTGGGAATTACTGGGATTTAGTGGGATTTTGTAGGGCCTCAGATAAGACCGTTATCAATCACACTCGACCACTCTGACAACGTTCTAGGTGACCACTGAAGACATATCAATTTTAGGTAGACGGAGGCAGGTAGGCAATGTTGACAGCGACTGACTAACATAATTAAATCTCTCATTTCAAACAGTTACTATGGGTTGAGGGATTTTTGGTTATTTGTCGCTAATCCCCTAAGCACTTTTCCACTCTCCATTTTTTCACATATTATCTGATGTTTATTGTACAATTTTTGAATGGGATTCTTTTTAGTTTGCCTCCAATTATATGCTTACTAATTTTCAAGCCTTAAGGTCACGAATTGAAGGACTTCTCATACAAATTTCACGCTCTGTTTTCACCCCCTTTCATCCCCAATCTGTATGATTTTTAGAGCCTATAACCTGGCCGAAGGTCCATTAAACTTATTAGTGAGGGTTGTACTAAAATCTATTGGCTAGTTTTCGCTTGATTCTGAGACAAATAAACAGAGAGAGAGACAAACAAACAAACAGACACAAATTCTACAAACTGTTGAAATGTGTTCTGTTATTGATTTTAAGACCTCTCAACCGATTTCTTTGCTAATATCTTCAATGTACAGATTTTTGAACCTCTGTAGCTTTATTATATCTATAGATAGCTTAGCAGCCGCCCACGACTTCGTCCGCGTAGATTTTAGATGGTAACAAAGATATAAATGAGGTTTATTTGTTTCTGTCAGTTGTCTGATGCTATGAATCCTTTGTGAAAAATTACTCAAAAGAAAAAATAAATGTCCGCCCCATCTTGGATTTGAAAATGGATGTCATTTTCGTAATCGGCACCCCGAGGAACCTCGAAGATGACACCTATAACGAATTTTAGCCAAAAGTAAAGATTGGCTCCCCGCATAAATTTGGAACCCCCTTTCTACCCCATCAGGGGAACAATTTAGAAAAATGCTGAAACATGTTTTGTTGTATATTTAAACAAAGAGTCTATTTACGAAGTTTGAAATCTCTCACTTCAAAAAAGATTTGTTCCCAGTAAAAATTTGGAACCCCCTTTTCACCCCTTTAGGGTAGCAATTTCGAAAAACGCTGAAATAAGTTTTTTTTGTATTTAAACAGAGAGTCTATTTACGAAGTTTGAAATCTCTCACTTCAAAAAAGATTTGGTCCCCGTTCAAACATTGAAGCCCCTTTTCACCCCTTTAGGGGATGAATTTAGAAAATCATTGAATTTAGTTTTGTTATATTTAAACAGAGAGTCTATATACGAAGTTTTAAGTCTCTAACTCTAAAACAGAAGTTTCTCCCATACAAACTTTGCACCCCTATTTTACCCTCTTAGGGTGAGAATTTTGCAAAACGCTGAAAACGCTTTCTTTGGATTTAAGTTCGTAACCTTTTTACAAATTTTGAAGTCTTCAGCTCAAAAAAAAAAATTTCTCCCATACAAACTTTGCACCCTTATTTGATCCCCTTAGGGGTGGAATATCCAAAAATCCCGTCTTATCCCTTGCATACGTTATAAAAGTAAGCTCTGGACCAAATTTGAAGTTTCTAGTTCCAGTAGTTTCGGCTGTGCGTTGATGGTAGATCAGGACTTCTTCTTTTATATATATAGATTACCTACATATTTTAGTTCAAGTAATTTGTTACAAGGTTAAAATGTATGTAGGTATAAGTACTATGTAAACCAGCGGGGTAATCACGTAACTTTTTTACTACCGTTAGGTAGATTTTAATGTCAAATTTTTATTGTCATCTCATACATTTATACGTCAAAATTGACAGTAAAATCTATCTACCGTTAGTACATAAAGTTACGTGATTCGCCTGCAGATTTCGATGTAACATTATGGTACCTATAACGGAGCTGGTTTAATGACAGAATACGCATAGGAGGCTGAAGGAATTACTAGAATAACTACATTACGCAAAGAAAGGTACAGTACAGTACTTACATATATGTTTTTCTGAAGTTACCTAATAATTTTCGCAGTCCGTACGTGGTGTGAGCTGCCGCCGCCGCCCGAGCATGGACGCGTGAGCTGCCAAGGCGCACCCACTGGCAGAGGACTCGTTGAGGGCTCACGCTGCCGCGTCAAGTGCGCTCGTGGCTTCCGCAGCTTCCGCATCACACCTGTGTGTCGTCGCGGCGCCTGGACCCACGCACTTGTCTGCCAGCCTGTACGAAAACGGAATGTTTCCAGGGCCGTGGGCCCGAAGCAATAAACTAATATCTGAGCTGCCAAGGCACCTACACTGGAAGTGGACTGGTTCTGCCTGGTCTAGTGCGCTCGTCTGCCAGCATATATGGAAGAAGAGTGTTTCCAAGGCCATAGACATGATAGTAGAGATCAGTAGCTATGCAGCCTGAGATATCGCTTGTTGGATTTTGGAAGTGATCTCAAACTTTGATCGCCCGTGCTATATCAGCGGTACCTAATTTGAAAGTAGGTGTAGGTGGTTGACAGATGTAGGTACGAGGGGTGTTCAATAAGCAATGAGAATGATAATGACGCAGGTATTTTTTAATAAAATCTATTTTATTTTTCATTATAGTTATAGTTGAGTATATACTTACAATATCGTTTATCTAAATATAAATTTCCTTTCTAAAAAAATCTTATACTGCGGCGATCACTGTGTCATCATCTATAAATTATTACCTTCTGGGGTGTTTTTTAGCCCCGGAAATAGATAGAAATCGCTAAGAGGGAGGCATGGTGAACATGGAGGATGCTTCATCATTGATTTGAGCGAGCATCTTTAATGGCAGCCATCGCAAACTTAATCCGCTGAAGCGTTACCTTGGCGAAACTGATAACCATTGAACATTTGCCTAGACGTTCGTCGCGTATAACGTCACGCATTTTTATATTGGTTCTGTGTATGAAATCCCTGTATTAGTGGCTCCATGATCAAAGGAATTAGATCATTACCACCCCTTGGTTATCTCAGAAAAGAGAATCCTACCTTATCGGAGGACGGAATTCCCTTAAATTTCTCAGGACTCCCAGATAATAGCCACTTACAAGTCATGAACTGTTGTTTAGTTTCTGGATCGTAATGGAGAAGTCACATTTCGTCCATATTAGTTATGATTCGAGGCAAAAATCGGACAGAATCTTGTTGTAACAATTCCAAACGGTTGAGTGAAATCCGTAGTGTATAGTATTCCTGCGCATCCTTAAGCATTCTGGGCACCTAGCGCGCTGATACTTTTTTCATACCCAAAGGGTTATGTATAATACTATAGATGCTTCCTAAATCTTAACTTCTTCAGCTATAAAATGAACAGGAACACTGCGACCCGTTAAAGCAAATGTCTAAATTCTTGTTATCACTTGATCGGTTACTGCTGATGTTAAGCGCCCCAAGCCTGGGTCGTCATTAGTGCATGTTCTCCCTCTCTTAAACTTCGCCTACCAGCGTGCAATCGTAGAATAAGAAGGCGCACGAACCCCTAATGTTACTTGCAAGTCTAAACGAACCTGTTCTAGGGTAAACTTATTCAAGCGCCACAATTTAATTACCGGTTGAACATCAATTTTCTCCAGTTACGACAATTCGCTTCAATAGAACAGAATAAATGTATTCGTTTAAAAAAAAACAAAGGACTGTCACTCATTTTTTTACTTATTTACTATGTCAATAATATTGGCAATACTGGAAAATATTTTTTACATTTTCTCACTAAAGAGTTTATAAATATTTCATTCTCATTACTTATCGAACACCCCTCGTATTTTACTTACCAAAATCACCTACTACCTAGGTAGGTACTCCAAGTTAGATGTAGTTTCAATGAATGTTTGTAATACTTAAATCGAATATATTACGTAAATTTTGGATTTTATTCGTCATATGTCTAATAAAAAACTAACTATATAATACCAATTATTTTCCTCACTACCTCAATACAATAAAAATACAATACAATAATTTATTGATAACACCATAGTTACAAGTCAAATCACTGCCAGGACATTACTTAATAATGTAGGTACTAGTATAAAGTTCAAAGTGGTTTATTTGTCAAACAAAGGTATAACTGAATAACACAGAGGTGTTAAATACTTACTTATAAAGAAACACTATGTTTTACCAGTTGGCGTACAAAAACATTAACATTACTACAACATTATTTCATTACATTGTATTATAAAATTTCAATGTCATTTGTTTATTCAATAAAATTCAAAATAATAAATCAGCTAAGGCCATTATTTAAGTAATTAGAAATAGAATAATGACATTTTTTTAAAAGTAATATTTAAAACCAAACCGGTATTGGAGACAGCTTTAGTTCAGACGGTAATTTGTTGCTAGAGAATAAACCTATAAGGGATTCGTCGGGGATAATGCAATAGCGTGAAACTAGTACTAAATAGTGCGTATCTAGACAACACCCATAGGCAAATCCGCGTAACTGGCATTGGTTAATACCGCTTATCTAACAAATGTAGCCAATTTAAAATTTCCCGCCAACGAACGTAAAATCCTTTAAAAAACGTTTTAAGCTTCTCCTGTTAAGTTGGATATTGTGTAGATACGCAGTATGTGGTAGTTACGTGGTTTTGCACTACAGTTGTTGTGTAGATACGCACTATTTACCAGTGGTAGTTACGCGGTATTGCACTATCCCGGGTACCGGTTATACGGTAATTGATGATCAAGGCACAAATGTAAAAAGGAGTACATTGTGCATAAAAATAGCACAAAACCTTTACTACACGTAAATAAACCAACAAACACCGTAAGCTATGTATAAGTAAGTATATTAAAAATAACACAAAAGAAAAGAAAAAACCCACGCACGCACACACCACACTGTACATCTTCATCACTAAAAACACAAGTCAAAACCATTCATACCATAAACGCCAACGGCGGCTTCAACAGCCGCTGACAGCCACGGCAGCCGCCGGCATCGGACCCGCCAGTAACGGCCACCCGGGAGGAGCGCATGGTCCACATATAAAGTCCCCATCCGGACCCACCACGTCGAGCTCAAGGCAAATAACCGCCTCGAGATGAAGAGCCGGGTGGATAAGGCAGATGAGCGGGTGACAAGCAGGCGCGTCGAAGACGCCCACATACTCGACCACACCCTCCATGACTCTCCTTGTGGCAAAGAGAAACTCCACCTCGTTAAAAGCCTCTAAACTCTCAAACACCCGGTACAACACCTCATCAACCTACACTATGTTACTAAAAATTCAGGGTGCTAGCTTCAGCCAGCACAAAATAACAGGATGTTGAAAACATTTGGCCCGAGTCGCTTCGAGAAAAGGATGGTACAGCCGTGCTTCTTTGTTAAGGTCGATTTAGACGAAGACTATTTTCAGCCGGCTAAAAAAGGCATCGTATAAGTAAACACTTTCGGTGCCATTTTTTCGCGGCATGCCAGCGCTGGCACTGAATAGGACACGCGGCTATTTTTTGGCGCCAGTGACCTCCGCCCGCGTCTCTCGCTGCCCCCCGCCTATTTGTACTAAAATGGCACCGTGTAAACGACTAGCGTTGGTTTGCTGGTCACTGGCCGCCTAGGCTGAAAATATTCATTGTCTAAACGGTCTGAAGATGTGCTGACGGTAGACACTGGCGTCGTAATTTAGGCGGCTGAAAATAGTTTTCGTCTGTATCGACCTTTATGCTCGACTTGTCGGGGGCACTTCCGTGCTATTTTTGAAAAAATAGCAGTAAGTATTTTCTAACCGATGAAGTGGTACTTTATTCGGACTTCCTGGCCGAATTTATAAGTGCTCAGGCAGTATGGCACTCAGCACATTCTGCCATTTCTGCCTTAGGCGGCTACATATTAATATCGATTTCACGTGCACAAGACGTATATTTCCTTGTAATATTAATATCTTCTGCGAAAAACATAATTTCCTCTGTGACGAAATACCGCCTTTGGTTCGGTGCACTTTTGTTTTGACGTTAGCGGACTTACATGAGTACAAGACAGTACAAAACTTATTTTTACAGTATTGACATGTTCAAATGTACTATCTGTCACACTCTAACTCATCTTGGTTTACCATAAGGATTACAAAACACAGCTATATGAAAAATTGTTGCGCTTAACACTGCCGCTCTGCTTTAAAGTCTTTAAACTCTGATGTCTGTGCGTCATGCCAAACCCGTAGAGTCTGGCTATTTGGCTAATAAAAGCTGAGACTAGAAATCCACGTGGACCACGTGGTGCAACACTGCGTATAATGTGATAAAACAATTATGATACTTGGGCAACAAAATAGAATGTTCGCACCAAGTTCGCACTACATAGTTCAGTACATACTATGCTATAACATTATTATTATGTTACCAAAACGAAGATTTATGAATTATTTATAGATTTATTATATTTAAATATTCTGAGCCTGTTATGGAAGTAGCAATTCATGAGGAATAATGTACTATGATACGATTTGCTGTATCCTGTTTCTGACTCGTAAAGGATCAAGGCTGGTAAGTCTGTGTGTGAACTCTAAGCGGTTTTCCATACGTTTTTATCGGTGTCGGATCCTACACCGATATCGGACCGGATAGTCTGGACACGCCCTGATGTCACACGATCACTGTCACAGATCTAGATGAGAAGTATACGTTAGATAAAGACAGATGTTTCTACACATTGACCTAAATATTAACGAAATTCATTGAACTTATTTTTTATTTCATTTAACTATGCATAACACAAAAACATGACAATCGTGTAACTAAGTCTTTATTTTAACATTCAATTGTACTTCTACGGTTGGTAGCATTGCGAGAGTAAGTGCTGTTGTGCTGTCAGCGTAGCGTTTAAAATAGGAAACAAAATTGACACAACCAACCGTTACTATTTTAATTTTTTGTCTTTCTTTGCACTGGAAGTTATAAAGTTGTGGTGAAAGCAAACTGTTATAGAAAAGTACCATGCGATAATGTTTGATGTGGCCTAGTGCATTTTATTCCAGGAACTTAATTTATGCACTAAGACAATGGGAAGCAACACCAGCAAAGCAACCACTGAAGCAGCTGTTCAGGTCCAAAAAAACGAAACTGATATCACTTCTGATCCAAGGTCCCCGACGCCAGAAATTTCCAGGACACCTTTACAGGTAATTCCTCATCGTTTAGTAGGCCTCATTTGTATGCAATAAATATTTCCCGCCCTTGAAGTACGTTTATCCTTTGGGCTTTTACAGTTCAATTTAGTTCTGTTAATTTGTGAGTACAGTGTAAGTCCTTTTATGAAAGCATATCTAATAGGTACTTAAAGATAAGAATCAAAATCAAAACATTTATTCTGCAAATAGGCCTCAAGGGCACTTTTACAATGAATGACTTTGAAAACCAGTAACCTGTTTTCTGAATATTTGTTAATTGTTACAGAGTAAAGGTGGCTCCAAGCACAATATAACAAAAAATGTTGACTTGCGGAAGACTTTTGAAACTGGTCAGGGTGAAGACAAGCTTATCCACAACAATCCAATTCTGTCCGCAGTAATAAAAAATCATCTACAGTCTTACGATCCTCGATCTCCCACACAGGACTTTGAAAGAACACCTATAGTTTTAGGAACAAATGCAGAAGAATTGAAATATGACAAAAACACTCTAAGAGCTAGAGTTGTTGATGAATTTGGCAGTCCTTGTTTACACAATAACAGCATTTCGGATAATAGTTTTGCTCCTAAGGAATCCATTCCTGATATTGTTCCTAAAAACCTCTGTAATGGGTTCTTAAACCTGACTTTTAATGACACAATCAAAGATGTTGAGGAACCATTAGGTTCATCCACAGCTTCAAGTGAGAGCATTGAAAAAAATGCTACTAACAACTCTATTGACAAACCAACCAAGTTATTAGAAACAAACTTTGACTTTGATGAGAAACTTGAGGAGAGTATTGACGAAAATGATGAAGACAATGAAGAAAATGCCAACAACAACAACAGTGAGGAAGAAGTTAAGTTTACTAATCTTGCCAAGTTTAAGATACTGCCTCAAGACCCAAGATCACCCACCAATGGTATTGAGAGGACTCCTATTGTAGTTTCTAAGATTGAAGAGACAAATGATGACAATGTTGAAGATATGTCTGATGATACACTAATCAAGGTTCTTCAAAACACCAATGCTGAGCTTATTCATGGTATCACAAAACCAAGGCTCAATCCAGATGGAATTCTCATTTATGAAGATGAGGGGACAAATAATGAAACCCCTAGGAAATCCAGATCAACAGGCTCCAGTGGATCGAGAACTCCACTATCCTGTATGAAGAACAAGGCAGAGACTGGCCATGGCCGCTCCAAATCAGTGAATACATTGTATGATAATAAATGCCTGAATGTTACAGGCAAGAAAGTATCACATATACCTAGATTGAAATCATTGTCTAAACCAAATAAATTCATGCCAGCAGCTAGCAGCACTTCCTTGAGAAGCATAACTAAAGCTGTTGGCGTTATTGGAGACTGTGAGAACACTCCCCCGAATTCTCATCGCGACAAGTGGGATAAAGATAATAGTATTGTGCTTTAAATGGTTAAATTGATTTACCTTCAAGTTTTATGTAACACTTTTACAGTATAATGTAACATTTAACCCTTAATAAGGCAGAGGCGATTTATAAACCACTTGGTAATTAAACATTTACGGTAAAGACCGTCACCTTTTTTATTTAATGTTAACAGTATTATACAGCTGACATATCACGCTTTCTTTCCTCATTCTTACTTTTTCAGTTATTATTCAATTGTAGTGTAATATAATGAATCAAAGTATGTGGTCAATATATGCACTATGCCTGTCAAGTGAATTAAGTTTTTAGTACTGTTATCTGTCATTTTTCCTGAAATTCACGTGCCTCTAACAGGTAGAGTGCATATAATGACCACATGTTTTTTTAAATTATTTAGTTTCATTTTGCTCTAAATGTATTTCCCAGGGCTCTAAAAACATGAGAACATATTAAACTTTTATGTAGCATATATGTATAACTGGGGCCTTATTAAGGATTAAAGTAAAGTATAATTTCTAAAGCCTTCATTGTAATCAAATATTTCGCAATTATGGGGACGTATGTAATTGGTTACAAACTTCTTGACTTTGGTTTATTGACTACTGATAATTGTCGTTTTATAGATTAAATATTGATAAATGTATGTTAATTCAATTGTCTTTAATAAAACACGCTTACTACCTTTTGATGATTTTTGACTGAGCCACCGCCACGACTTCGAGCGGTGGCGGTCGGCAGCGGCAGCGATTTTTCTAATACCTTAGGTTTAAGTAAGTTTTGAACACATGTTCTGTTACGACGGATGTTGGGTGCTGTTTCGGTTAGAGTCAAATTTTCTATAAAAAACACTCAAGATATTTTTATGAGTTAGAAGCATAGAACATTTCGCACCTATACATCTGGCTAAAGTTTATTTCTCTGGAACAAGAGATTCCTGCATTTACTTTATATTATGGCTGACACTACCCCCGAGACCCGAGACTTCAAAAAAATTAGTACTATGTGTATGGTATTGCACATAACGCTCAAATGCATATGATTAGGTATGTGTTTTACACATTTTCTTACTCTGCCAATAGATACTTAGACTTCGCTGTCTGCAAAATATACCTACTATGTACCCATTCGCTTCGAGTTGGCCGTTTCTTCGTACCCCATACCGCATCCCGCTCAGGAGTGCTACTGCGAACCACAAACGAAGTTTTCCTTCTTTGTTGCACTTATGTGCAAACTTGCAAATGCGACAGGGGGAAAATTTCGAATGCCTTTTGCGGTAGCAGCCCTGAACCGAGCGGGGTGGAGGTAGAGGATACTAATAGGGGTGGGTAATAGGTACATCACGAGGGAGCTGCCAGCTCGAAGGGAACGGGTTGTATGTTGTAATGTTACCAAAAAAGATTAGCGTGACCGTGTGACATGCAAGACTATTTTTTTTATTTAAGAGCACTTATGAGTTAAAAAACGCTCATCTATGTAGGCCATTTTCTGTTTGAATTTACACGTTGTGTGATATTTTCTCAATGTTACAATCTAGAACAGGATTATTACGACCTAATGTCATAAATTTTAAATGTATTTTTTGGATTTTTCACTAAGAAATATCGTTTCAAACATCAGTCCAAAACGAACATTTTCAAACTAAAAACGGCTTTTTCCGCTTAAATTCTACTACGCACAATATAATCAAGAAATGGCTATGTCACTATCTAAATCTTTTATAAAGTCATCGTATCCTTTAATCACTTTATTGGTATTATCAATACTTTTGACATACTGTGCAATCAAAACATTTTAAAACTTATAAGGCCTCTTAATATCATCTTTACCGCCAATCTTGCTATCTGAAATTGAAGCGCTTCTCAGCATTCAATAGAGCTGACATATTCAATATGTAAGTAATTCAATATTGATTTGTCATAAGCCGCATTGATGATGGGAACCAAAGGTGGCCATGTAACATATCCGACCTGTTTAGAAGCTCGGCGTACAGAAAAGTAGGTACCATAGTTAATGAAACAACGAGATATTTTCATCCTGTATTTAACAACATTCACGTGACTACCTGACAACGACAAATGCCTACAATCAATGCCTAAAATACCTGGCATTTTCCAGGATGATACATTCAAATTTTTTAATGAGATGGCTTGTCGATGATTTGAGATTTCTGTACCTACTGATTGGCCTAACTAAACTAAACTCTAGATTTATTACATAAATATTCGAACTACAGAAAAAATAACTTATGTGGATGATTTAATATTAATTTAACTTAATAGGTACGTAGGTACATCACAATAAATTATACATAAAGAAAATTAAGCAAAAAATATGGCCATGCGATCATAGTAGATACGGCACAGTATTTTATTTCATGGAATGGTTATTAAATTCAGTGCCCGAATGAATAAATATACATTTTTCAATATAATATATACGTATTCTCCATAAATATGACGCAGCGACTAATTCTTTGTAGTTCCCTTGTTACAGTCCACGCAAGTCTATGGAGAAAAAATAATAAATTATTAGTAAGATTATTGCACCTCATTTATTTGCGATATACAAGTTGTAACTTTACACTCTGTATGTACTTATTTTATGCTTGGAATGCACAAGACACGAGAAAAAAACGGAAATATAAAGTTCCGATTTCTCTTATAATTTTTGGCAATTGGCACCATAATCGATCCGTACGTGAAAAAAAAAACCAAACACAGTAACTTAACTACAGGGTTTATTATGGAATGCGTATGGATTTGACTTTACCCATTTTATCTTACAGTATCCATAAAAAAAGGAATTTCATTATGCGTAATTACGGAAAAAATAACTTATGATAGTTATGAATTAAAGTACAATACATACAGTGAGTTACACTCACTAATTAATTTACACATTAGCACATTTAAAAACTATTAAATCTACTTTCCTACTTTTAAACTAATAGGTATTTAAGTTTTGAACCGATGGTGCAACGTATGGTTTTCAATGGGTACCAACCAGGTAATTCGAACGTCGACTAGGTGTGGTAAAATAGAGGTTTCATATGCAAATATACAAATGTTTCATTATATACGTATGAAAATTAACTCATTTAGTTTATTAGAGGTAGTTGGCAGAACCATTCTTAACCATGTAATGTGAATAGGATTTTTATGCGACAGACATTTACAAACACACATAGAACACAACTTCTTGTCGATTCCGTTTACTCAGACGTCTCGTTCTGATAAGTATACAAGTGCGAAACAGATTAATACTTATTGCACATGGGAATGAATTCCTTAATAACTAAAGCCTATCTCGCTCTAGAGAGCTTATAATACGGAAATAACAACCTAATTCTTCTGAGAAAGCTCAGAGTTTTAGAGAAATCAAGTATTAACAATAACTGTCAAACGACACAAACGTTTTGGGGCATATGTTTGGGAAATACAATAAAAATGTTGGAAGAACATGATGGTCAGTAGATTGTAACTAAAGTTTCGTAATCAGAATATTTACAATAACGTTGCAGGTTCCTCCAACATTTTTAGGAAGTATGTTATTACATAAAACCTACCTATTTCTGTTTCTTAGCATGCATGAATTAGATTATTTCATCATCATCCTAGCGTTATCCCAGTACAGTTGCATCCTGAAGGATGCCCGGGGTCCGCAACCTAAATTACGCATGTGCTTATGAATTAGATGTTATTAATATCTGTCATGGCACAGTCTCCGTTAAGTTAGATTTTGTGTTCAAGTATGTATAATAGCAGTTACATTTTGATGTAGTCTAGTATATTGTGTTGGATATACGTCCTCAAGAGGAATATGTACGTAATTACTCTAATTATATTCCATGCACGCTAAGTAACAGAAACAGCACATTATAACGAAGTATAATTACTAGCAGATCAATGCCGATTTTACACAACCTAAATTAAACTTAATCTTAAGAATAAAAATAGCTAACAGGAAAATCAATAGTGAATTAACGAACAATATTGTAACAATTCAGCATTGATCTGCAACCGATCTTAGACATTACCAATGCACATCTATATAACAATTATATTAAATTCTCTAAATAAACGGCAAATGTCAATTCATTGGCCTTTCAAACCTTCTATTTTGTTTCAGTCACAAACCGCAACATTCGTGAAATTGATGAAAATACCAGCTTTTATCATCGCCAAATGCGGTCATATTTAAAGCATACTACAAACGATGCAATCTGTCACAGCAATCGACAGAGATGCAGCTGAAGTTGAAATGAAAGAGTAATCATTATAATTATCTTTCATTGTGACTATGTATTAGTTGCGTCTGTCAGTTGTTCGAGTGTAATCATTTGTCACAACAAATTGCATTGTTTGTAGTGTGCTTATCGGCGTAGTGCGTACACTAGTTTTTGACAAATAATACCGTCAATAGCTCGTCTGTGACTGTAGAAACACGGTTTAAGCAGCTGTAGAATACCCCTAATGCATCCATTTCACTTAGTGACTTCACTTTCATTCGTACTTCTTATTAAACATGAGATCAACCACCATTTGAATTACTGTATAAGACTTTACTCCGTGTAGGAAAGACATTAATTATCCCTTAAATCGCCACCGTTTAAAATATCAGACAGTGACAATATAAATTTTAATATCTGGCATAGTTGAAAATTGCCTGTAATTTTTTTGATATTCGGTGGTTAAAAGGTTAAATGACAGTCACAAGTCAAAAAGTGTAATCGATTCGGTAAACAATCAAACCAATCCAATCGGTGAGTATGGAATGCATGAATTTACTCGCTGGCCTCAGGAGCGCTGCATGCTGAAAAATCAATTAGTCACACTTAACACTTTGTTAGTCAAAGAAAACACAAAATGCAGGGTTATTATGTACTTATTATATTATAAAGAGGATAAGTAGCAGTGATGAGGCATTTTAGAATAGGCTTTACTAGCATTGCTAAAGGAAACTATACACGCCTGCTCACTTATGGCAGTCAATTTGAATTACGGATAAGGGCCTATGCACACCGCGTTTTTAAACGCGCCGTTGACGCGCTTTCCCCAGTCTGCTACTGTAAATATGGTAAAACACGGTGTGCATAGGCCCTAAGTAACGTCACACTTTAAGCATACTAGTTGTGCAACAACAGATTACTCATAGTGCACGTACAATAGCATCAACCCACTAGTGAGATAACACATCTATATGTAAGCACATTATGTATGTAGTAACAAGTACTGACATAAAATAAAACATATTTGTAGTTTTTGTAGGCAAGCCGGATTTAGTTAGAAGTGGGACCAATGAGAATAGATAAATAATGGTATGAGTGATAAGGCTCACTCAAAATTGTACCTTGCTTATGTCCCAGGATTTGGACTTTTTCGGTTTTCTTTGTTCAGAGTTATGTTGACTAATGATTCTGATTAAA
The DNA here is from genome assembly GCA_963556455.1 of Epiblema foenella. Taxonomy (NCBI): domain Eukaryota; kingdom Metazoa; phylum Arthropoda; class Insecta; order Lepidoptera; family Tortricidae; genus Epiblema; species Epiblema foenella. The sequence continues at coordinate 18,642,591 of OY747102.1, forward strand.
AAAAGTTCCCTCTTTCTTATACCTACATTTTTAGATTGCCATTCCACTATGTGACGCTCCGTACAAAATGTATGAAATAAACGTCACATGTCACATAGTTGCATACGAAATTCTATTTTTTATCAGGACACAGGACAAGAGTGCTCACATAATCCTGACTAGGAAAACCAAAATATTCTAAATTAAGAGCAAAAAGTAAAAGATACAATTTTAAGTGGATTCGCCCGACAAAAGGAGCGAGCGAAACTAATAATAACGACGAAATATTATATCTCGTATTGTTGGTTTTACATTTCACGAGGCGCTGTGCGAACTGTACTGACCCATTCTATAAAACTTTATGCCCTTTTACAAGTATAAACTGGCTACCAAAACACGGTCAAAAAACTACTAATCATTTGGTCAATGTACCGTCGGCAACTCCCTTATTCATAATCGTTCAAATCCATTTTTAGTTACTACACAGACTTATAATAAATACAGACGTGACTCGGTAATAATAATACCAGTTCCAAGCGAGAAGGTCATATACAAATCTCTCTAAGTGCGACAGAGAGATATGTATAATTTGCTGTCTTTTTCATAGTTCCACTTTTTGTTATTGGGCACAATGTCAAAATTAGCATCAGTTGGGCTCAACAAAAGGTAGTCAGAAGTGTCATCTCAAAAACAAACTGAATTAATTAATGTTTTTGTGCATAAAATAGTGTTTTGGGCAACAAATGATATGGATCAGTGTTTTTGTGGTACAGTTTCTATAAAACAATGGTAGTTTGCAGCGTGATCGGCTGTAAAAGCCGCAGAGAAAGATGCGAAGAAAATGTAACCTTTCACACGTAATTATACTATTTTATACCTTTATCTAAGCGCAATATGTGTTATTTTATTGGTATAATTATGTTTCATTCAAAATCTTGTAAAATAAAGCGATTAATATTGAAATAACAACATTGTTTACATTGGTGATTTTAGGTTAGAAAGTTTTCGTCGACGTTATTATCCGCCTAAATTACGTAGGTTGTTTATTGTAAGCTGTCAGAAATGTTTAAATCTGTTCTTAATTTAGCTTCCCTGCAATCCATTTAGGGATACCAGCTAATACGATTTAAAAGTAGCCCAATTATATGGTAATTTAGAGTTCAATAAAAATAACACTTGTCATTATATAAAATACTTAAAATGCTAGCCTTGGGTGAATTTTATTATATTTAAATTTATGTAGCAGCAAAATTGTATTATATTTCAATATATCTGAGACTCGGCAATTTTCTAATTAAAATTGCATCTACACACTTTAAGAAAGGTATGGAAAGCTATCTCGCTTGCACAAGCATGACAAGCACCATAAATAATGTAGGTACATGTTTTGTTAACTAGTCGTCTACCGGTCCTTGGGATTCCAGGGATCATATAAAAAAATGCTATAATGCTTATATATTTATTTTTTCGCCGGGAGACGACGGCTATACCTATTAGTGACAATAACTTGTACCCAATTTCGGAGCATTATAGGTACCTACAATAACTTCCACGTAATAATTAGCTTATACATTTTAACGAAATAAGAAGTTATTTAGCATGGAATACCGCAAAGAAACACTGGGTGCCGAGCGATTCTCTTAACTTACCGGTCATATTGTCGTTATACATGTAAGTATACCTTTTTCAATTATTTCAAACAAACAACTTACCTACTCTATCGCTCATACCAGATCAATTACATAATGCCTATAATGAGTCGAATTAAACAAAATAAACAGAAGCCATGGGGTAATTTTAGTGACATGGTCACCCCACGGGAGGTATGTACTCTGTTGTCGTCCCTCGTTGCGGCACGCGTATAGCAGCTCTTTAGAAATATTTATACTCTAAGAGTTACTATTAGTTTTCCCTTATCTGTCACTTTGACATTTATATTTATGAGAAATGGACAAACACATTTTAGTTAGCATAAGTTTGTGAAATCTGCGCCAGCTCTAAGCTCAATTCGGGTTACCTATCGCAAATTCGAAATTTATTATGTCGAATATTGAAAGTCCGAAAACGAAACGCATATTTTTGTTTTACATTTTTTTCATTTGTCCGAACTTTCATTTTCTATATTTTATTATCCAGCTGGTTTAAAATCCCAATGACTATAATTCCGTACATTCATTTTCCATTTTTTTTTGTCCGAAGGGTTAAAATACCGTAATGTCATCATCCAGATATTTCTAAAGATAACAATGTTGATTTCCGTCGATTTGCGTAATATTATAACAAATCATTAATACTGTGTTATTTGAAACTCATAATTATATTTCGGGTATGACTCAAAATCGGATTCGGGTAGACGAATTAACTGTAAAGACCCTTAATGTGTTGTTGTACGTTGTGTTGTAGACATTTTAAAGAATTTCATTTCGCAGAAAATGTTTCTCATATTATTAGTCGATTTTGTCCCAAGTTATAAAAATAAATACCTCGAAGATTAAGACAGGAGCTTCGCTTCGCTTCAGCTTCTGTCTTACTTAATCTTCTAACCTATCCGCGTTAGAGTCGTTTTTGGCCAAACAAGTCTTTCTGGGTTTTTGTAAAAAAAATAACCTCGAAGATTAAGACGGGAGCTGAAGCGAATCGAACCTAACCTATCCGCGTTAGCGTCGTTTTTGGCCGAACAAGTCTTTCTGGGTTTTTATAAAAAAAATAATCTCGAAGATTAAGACGGGAGCGAAATACTTATTTTCTAATATTTTCTAGATGCAGAGAGAATAAAGATCCTATTTCAGATGGAGAGTTTTTTGATGAAATGGGCCCCAGCGAATAGATACTTCTAAAAGCGGCGTTATTTTGCGGTATAAAGAAATTATGGAAAAAGTCACGTCGACTTTCCGTATCATTGAAATTATGAAAATATGGCTCACGTATAAGTTGTCAAATGTAAAAATTGAGAACTGTAAAGCGGGCATTTGCATTGCGGACAAATGATATTGTGATAAAATGAATCTGTGGTATTTCAAACAGTTGCAAAACAAAGAGTATTTGGATTGTAAAGATTCGGTGAACCGTTTTTGGACAAGCGAAATTCGGTAAATAAATTTTCGAAACATCGATAGGTTACCCGCAATTTGACATCATTCAGTATGAAATATCATGCAAGTGTATAGTTATTAGTATTATTTTATTTGTACCTTGGTCATTGTCTTTGACATTTTGCGCAATAAACTCGCGCAGCTCCGAATACGCCTTATTCAAGTTGTCGTTCACTATGATAATGTGGAAGTTCCCGGGCTGCTGACCTGAAATAACAAAAATTGAATACAAAATCACACATGTATGCCCAAAAGGGGGAGGTAGGGCGCATGAAACTGTCAGGTCCCTAGCAGTCCACCATACAAGAAAAATAGGCAATGCAAGTTTAATCTACTGCAATAGGAAATAGAGTAGAATTTGTTTTGTTATGAAATCGAAGGAAACGAGACAAGTGCAACTCTCTAGATACCAATTTTGAAAGATATGAATTCCATTGAAGAAGAGGATACCTTTTAATAGGCCTTTGGGAGGGTAGAAGCTAGGTCCTAAGATGAAGAAAATGGTTTGGTTTGGAGAAAACTTGATATGTATGTATGTATGTATGTAAAATTCTTTATTGTACATGAGTAAAACATAACATAAATTATATTATTATTTTTATTATTATTATTTGATATTGTAGTGATAGGTTGTTTAGTAAGTAGCCCATTGTCCAGAACACACTATATTCCAATAGTCTACTTTTACGAGACCTTCGGCACAAAGGAAATGGCCTGAAGTTTCGAGAACTGGCATTGATACTCAAAAAAGCTGTGTCATTGTCTCATTGACTTTACTTTGTTCCACTGGACCGAACGGAACATTAAGGTGACACATATTATTATACCAACTCAGCTATATTTGGAACAGGAAAACAAACTAGGATGAGAGCATGTTTTTTTTAACCTGAATGTGGCTTTATAGGCCGGGCCCAATAAAGCGATAGGAGTGCGCGGTTGGGGAAAATCCAGGGGAAGAGCTCCCACACGACCACGCGGGCGGTTTACACTGGAATACTCTAAGATTTTGAGCTCCAGTGAGATTCGTTGAGCGGCTATAACCAAATCTGATGTCTGAGTGGAATCGACCTACTGGGGGTTTTGTTGCTGGTTCACTAAATCTAGCCTAGCTGCGAAGAGTCTAGCAAGAAACTCAGCTCGGCCCAACTTGGGTCGGATTGACCTGATGAACCTCTATGGAATGATTAAAAGTATGAAAGGTTAATTAATTTAAAATTATATAAAATTTTGAAAGCCACAATATGCCACTACTTAAAGTATGTATTGTAGTTTGTAAGTGTACTTGCACCTATCGAGAGTGAATTCAGCCACTACATCAAGACACTAATTTTAATGAAAACACCCACCACACCATTTTGAAGTAACAGAAACCATCAATATAAGATGTGTCTGTTGTAATCTTGTGGCATTAAGTGTGGCAGGGTAATAAAATAAATCATTATAGTGTAGTCAGTAATTATTATTTAAGTATTGCCAAGTTGCCAAACATGCTAGCTAACGGAAAATGGCCAACATAAGTGAAAGTAAATTCACTGCCCTACATCAACTTAATAAGAGTAAGTAAGTACCTATAGAAGTACACTATTCAAAAAACGTGCCACTCAATCACACTCAACTAATGACAGAGACACACATACACAAAAAAAAATCATTGTGTTTAGGAGTGAATTGAAACTTTACTAGCGAGCTATGTAAGGTAAAATATGCTAATGTGAATATAAATAATTTATTTTCACATTAGCAACAAACAAAACTTACGGAATACTAATTTATTTAGCTATACTGAAGAATAGGGGTGAAATGAGGGGTTGACACCAAATAAGAAAATCAATAAGCGGAAAAGTAACTCAAGAGAATAAATAATTATAAGTTCAAAGTTTTAAGAGGCATACTTATACTGTCTCTTTTCCGCAAAACGCAGTTTTGTATTGGAACAATGTCATTTACTATGGCGCTCGTGGTCAATGACGTCACTGATCTGTCGCGCTTTCTCTCTCTAACCAGCAACAATAAAACGGTTGTAGCTTCGTTATTTTTTTGAGATATTTGAATAGCACTTTTGTCCATTAAATTACAGGCCAGCTGGTTTGGGTGCGTTTCAATTATTTTTGCGTCAGATTTCAGTTTAGTGTATATCTCTTGTTTAACAGTTGGTATGTTCAGATCTTGGCGAAGTTGGTTGTGGACTGCTAAATGGTTGCAACCATTGTACCTATTAGACCATAAAAAACCTATGATGTCACTAGTCTATATTTCCCTACAGACATCATACTAACAGAGTAATTATGATGTTTCAGAAACATACACTGATTTGAATATTAGGCAAATTCCATACTAGAGTTAAATTAGTTTCCCCTAGATCAATCCTAAAGACAAAAGCAAAAAATTATGTTTACCAAACTCTATTTCCTTCCTAGCAGTCTCAAGCCTCAACTTGAGTGCCTCATCGGACTCTGTGTTGCGTCCACGCAGCCGTCTCTCCAGCTCCTCGATGGATGGTGGCATCACAAACACCAGTAGGGGATCCAGGTCTGTGCGCTTCACTTGTTTCACACCTTCAATCTCAATGTCGAGTATGCAGATCTTTCCAGTAAGACGGACATCTTCCACAGCCCTCTTACTGAAAATGTGAGATACAATAGTTATTTGATGATCAGATACAGAAATCACAGAAGTTAAAGAGTGACTAAGAATATGTGACATGATGAGTGTGATCGGATTTAGGATGCAATCTCCCGAGGTCTGTCTGTTGTCTTAACATGGATATGACTTACAATCCCGCGTTTCTTCTTGTTAACCAACTTTTAGAAAAACGTGAATAACTTTTAATTTGAAGTAGTTTACACCATAAAACTTGTGGCTCTGTGAGCTGTAGACCTCGTAAATGAGTTTTTTTATCATTTTCAAAAACTGACATTATAAAAAAGATCAATTATGAATATCGAACCTGCTAACAAAATTTCACCAGAAGCGGTTGAGAAATGCGACCTGTAGAGGACAACAAACCGAAATTCGGACATACGAAAGTATTCTTGTTGAAGCTGAAGCGGAGACCTTCGTTTCACTCGGTCAATAACAAAATAGTAATAACAACAAACAATGTAAAAGGCAATTTTAAGAACTGACCACAACAGAAGCAGAACTGACCGTAACTTGTACGTCTTATCTTTTGTGGTATTTATTATTATTTAAATCTGTTTACTAGTGTATACAAGTAAACAAAATTATTATTATTATTGAGTTTACTGTATTCAGTGGCAATTAGAAAAGCTAAGCAAGTGTTAAAGAAACCCAACCTTGAAAAAGAATTAGATTTCATAGACGAAAACTTTAAAATCATTGAGGTAGTTTTAACTCGCCTACAAGAACGTAACACATCAATCGTTGACGCATTGGTAGAATTCGATCAAGTGAGAATAGTTGTAAATTGGTGTAATAGTTTACCTATTTTAAATAAATTAGAAGCAGTTATTAACCGGAACCCTGACATTAAAATCAGATTTCAAACGAAAATACAAATGACGACATTTCAATCTACAAATTCGCTCCGCTTACCTCAGTAGAAGTCGAAAGGTCTTTTTCCACTTACAAATGGATCTTAGATGTTAAAAGAAATCGATTAACGACTGAAAATATTGAAAAAATAATAGTATGCTACTTTAATTCTATAAAAACGACTGACTAAACCATAATAGTAGTTTATAATAATAATAATAGTATTTTTTTGTATATTATTGACATGAATAAAATTAAAATTATAGTGGTTTTTATTTTATTTTATTTTTAGCTTAAGTTTTTGTAACGTAACTAATAGTTTGGCTAAGTTTATTATTTATTATTATGTAAAAATATTGTATGTTGTTCTGGTGTATTATATGCTATTAAATTGTTTATTTTAAATGTTGTTTTAGAAAATAGTAACTCACTTATTTATACGATTGCATTTCTTCTTAAGTTATTTTCTGTCTAAAGTAATTTTTAAAAGTATATGTAGTTTAAAAATAAACCTATTATAGCTAGCGAACATTTTTATTTTCTTTATTTAACATAACCGTCGATAAAATTTAATAATTATAAACAATAATCAAACATATGATTTTAAACTAACATGGTCGCGAACATAACAATAATTACTGAAAACTATTCACCATATATATTAACTATATATCGGGAAACGGGAACTCGATACATCCAATATAAATGGTAAATATCTCGTTTTCAGTAATAATTGTTAACAAAAATTCATTTCTCAAAATCCCGGGAACTCACGAGTCATATCCATGTTAATCATAATGTTTGAGGTCATTCACCCCAAATTGCATCCTAGATCCGGTCACTGATGATGACATAAACTTAGAATCTTGTTTTTGTTCTCTTTTTAATTACCTACTCATATTATTAGCAGAACTGATGTAAGCAGGCAATTGTAATATTTAAGTTAAACTACTATAGGTTTTCCTACTACGTTGACACATTATTGCATAACAGCATCCAATTATGGTATACTAGCGACCCGCCTCGGCTTCGCACGGGTGCAATGCTGATACTATTTAGTATCAGCATTGCACCCGTGCGAAGCTGAGGAAGGTTTATATGTATAATATTTCTGTAGTGCATTTGCACTACAGAAATATTATACATATAAGCCTTCCTCTTCATTCTCTATCTATTAAAAAACCGCATCAAAATCCGTTGCGTAGTTTTAAAGATTTAATTATACATAGGGATATAGGGACAGAGAAAGTGACTTTGTTTTATACTATGTAGTGATAGCCACAGTCAAAATTTTAATCAAAAAAGTTCAAATCTCTCAAATGAATGAGCTAACCCGTTTATTATCACTACTAGGTATATAAAAAATAAATAGTATCAACTCCTATATTAATGATGTAACATAAACATTAAACATCATTCTAACAATAACATACTAAGTTGATGTAAGTGTAAACAGTGACATAATAAATAAAATCTTGATATAGTAATTGAAAAACTATACAACAATGATACAATACAATACAAATATTCTTTATTGTTCACCAGCAAATACATTGAAAACAAGATACTTATGAAGACTGCAGATGGAGGGTAAGGAAAAATGCTAACATAAGATCTGGTCCATTCAGCTAATGAAGACTTGAGTGGAGCTTCAATACCTAGAAGTTGTATAATTTATGTCATTCTTGAGAGAAAATTACACTGTCTCCGGCTGAGGGAGCCATAATGAACTTTGGACCAACCCTTTGTCTACCGAGCCTCGCATTCATGTCCAAATGTTATTGTTCTGTATTTTATTTTCTGGTAGTCGACAGCTTAAGCTAGTGTAGAAAGTAACCACACATATAGGAATATGTAAGAATGATCAAGGGCAACATGAAAGAAAACTGCAGTGGAGAAAGTGATTAAGTTGATGAGGGGTAAAGTTTGCATAGAAGAGCAAGCCACAAGTAGTATATTTCATTATGGGGATATATAATATTCATAGGTATGATATGCAATATAGTCTCTTGTTTGTATTGTCTCCAGTGTTTTTTTATATCATTCTATTTCAGATACAAAACAGTGTGTCAACATCCAGAAATGTGTGTTCTACAACCAATAACTTATATTAATAGTCTGTTTACGTGCAAGTGTGCCGATTCTGGTTGGTTGCACAGTAAACACTGGCTTCAAAATAGGAACAATGAACTTTTGGCAAACTGCCAAGGTTTAAGCTCACAACATTGTGAAAAAGCACATGGTCAGCCTGAATCTGAATCCATAGAAGTGCTAAACTTACCTGGTGCCATAGGTATTCCCACTGAATGTAGCAGTTTCTAGAAATTCACCTCTCTGTATGGCAGCAAGCATATCATCTTTAGTCGTGAAATGGTAATGGACTCCGTTCTTCTCACCCGGTCGGGGGCCTCGCGTGGTGTGCGAAACGCTGAATCCAAACTTGTCAGGAAATTCTTTTAGAAGGCGCTTCAGCAGTGTACTCTTCCCAGACCCTGATGGACCGCACAGCACTAAAGGTCGAGGCCCTTTCTGCACCATTGTAGCAAACACTAAATGCAAAGCATATTAGATTAATATAATGACGCCGTCTCGTTAACTAGGTTAAGATTTATACATGTACACTGAATTAATGATTATTACATTTAATAAAATTCGTGGTTGTATCTGGAAATACTACCGTATTCTGCAAACACTTTCTTGCTCAGCAAAAGAATGTATGAGTAAAATTCAAAACTAATGCGGATAATTATCGATATTGCATACAAGTTGTCGTTCTGGCAGACAGAGCAGTGTTGCCAGACCGAATCTGAAAAAAGCAGGAGACATGAGGCTAAAAACCAGTAGATTGGTGAAAAAAACCAGTAGAAACATTTTATGCCCAAGAACTTACCAAACCACAAGTTTTCTTTGTTTTTACTTCCTGATATTGTCAAATCACAAATGTTCTTTCGTTTTAGTTACTTTCTGATAATGTCAAATCACAAGTTTTTCTTTTTACCTGATATTCTAGCCTTACTCAGGCTACAATATAACCATGGTTCGATGTTTGGAATTACAGGAATTTACACGTTACCTCAAAAGTTTCCACCACTTTTATCAAAGGTTTCTAACTTCAGGCACGTCTAAGTAAGTAAACAAACAAACAAAGAGCCCACAGATACTTGATCAGAATTGGAACTAAAAAACTTCGTAAGTTAACAATATCGGCGTAGGATCCGACAAAATTGTAAAGAAAACCGCTTAGTGTTCACACTATCCGATACGATATCGGTCACATTCCCATACATTTGTCGTCGGTTCTGACACCAATAAATATCGGATAATGGGAACATAGCCTAATTTTTTGATAAATGACGTTTGCCGATCTCATTTTAAGCGCGCCTTAACACTTGCTTCATAAATATACGTCATTATCCATGCGCAAATGCATGTACGTAAGAAAAAGATTTAAAACCAGAATGCAACTCGTAAAATCCAGTAGATTCTCTTGCAAAACCAGTAGACATACGCCAAAACCAGTAGATCTACTGGAAAACCAGTAGATCTGGCAACACTGAGACAGAGATATATAGTCATACTCATACACACTCTTGCTTAGGAGGCAGACAAAGAAAACTGACGTTTTTATTTTATTTTTATTTCAATGACGTCTGTCTACCGGTGTTGCCAGACAACTCATATCAATAAGTTTGTATTGTCTGGCAAATTTGATTAAAGCAGTTTTTAGTTTATTTAAGTATGATCCGGATTCTAACTGGTTTACCCGAGGGATCCACAGGAAAGGAGTGTATAGATTTTTAAAGAGTCGGTAATGCGCATATAACACCCGTGCCCCTGGAGTTGCAAGTATAGTATTCATAAGCTGCAGTGAAAGCTTACCACCAGGCGGGCCATACGCTATTTGCGACCGACGTAGTTAAACAAAAGTATACTTGTAATTTTTATATTTTTCATTTTATGTTTTCTTTCTCATTCATTTGTTATTGAGAGCAACAGCAACAGCTTAGGCAATGCGGTGTCCGCAAGAGGAGAGCCTCTACAGGTCGCATATGTAAACCGATTTCCTTAAATTTTGTGACCAAAATTACGTTTAAATTTACATAATTTTTAATTATAATATTTCGCACAAAAATAAAATAATTTAAAAAATATAGAATCTGCGTAAGATCAATAGCTTGGCAACACTAATAACCATAGACAACCAAAGTCAAGTGCTTACCATAGATAACTAGCTATACTGAAAAGTAATAAGCAAATAGTCTGTCTTTTTTACTCATTAATATGTTTATTTCAATTTACATTTTTAATTTAATTTTATTATTACATTATAAGATATTATAAGAATTATAAGTTTATGTTGTATAAAAAGGCTTTAAGGCCATAGACAGAAAAAACAGCTGATCATTGTCTATGAATGTATAGTCAGATCACTACTTATTATTTACAGTTAATATACTGTTTAATATTATTTGGACTTAATTAGCATCCTAAAAATATTTTATTTTATTATATATGTCTTCAATTTTATTTCAATGATATACAATATTTTTTTCCTATTAAGAGTATTGTGATTAATTCAACGTATTTCTCAATGACCAATCAGAGAGTCGCGTCACAGCTGGATTGTCGAAATCAAATCTTTTCCGTTAATTTTAAGTCGACCGTCAAGCAAGAAAGGCTACATTGTGGAGTGCGTTAAAAAAAATATGTTGCCGTGATGTCTCGCAACTGACTGAGGCTTGCAACTGTAGCTTTTCTAAGTTATTTACGTGTATTGCAAATTTCCTAATCATTATAAGAATTTACCAGGCTACGACGGTCAAATTATAGAAATGGAGATCCAAGTGAGGAGGCAACAGCGATTGGTAAGCCATGGCTGATTTTGTTTTATGCTAATATGTTATCATTTGTTTACGCAATGCATAACATTAACATTGTTCATGCAGGGTAATCTTCATGACCAAGAAAATGCTAATGTCTTCAAAGGAAAAAGCAATGCAATTCTGCCCATCAAGAGACAGGGTTTATCTGCCCGCGGGGCCTTGGGTGATCTTAACACCAATGCTCAACTTCAGAGGGACATCACAATTGGGAAAGTGGCAGTAGCAACCGCAGAATATGAAAAGAAGGCCACTTTAAATCGCGCCACGGTTAAAAGGTGAGAATACAAATCTACCCTCAAGTTTCTAACCGTGTTGATGATTTGCAGAATTTTCATTAGTAATCATTCTATTCTTTTAGTTTTATTATAAGCAGTGTATTTTTACATTCAACTGTTACCTATGTAACAGTACATAGGAAACAAATTGATCAAATATGTACTTATTCAGTACTCAGTGATAGCCAGATTAATCCAGCGCCTGCAGTTAGGAATTCTTAACCCGTCGTCTACCAGTCCCTGGGGTCCCAGGGCTCATTACAAAAGAATGCTATTGTATATTTTTTTCGCCCGGAGACAACGGCTTAGGAGCCTTATTTCATTATCATAATAGTTGTATTTCATTATTTATTTATTTATTTATATGACAAGGACAACTCGCATGGTCCAATTGGTTAGTTAATCTTAGCCTATGTTAGTATACAATTGTAAAAACCGATTTGGTCCTCTGGCTAAGTTTCCACATCAGAGGACAATCTAACTTATTTGCTATCATATTTAGAATGCTATTGCTACTGCCACGTACCCTAGCTAAAAGTGAGGCAGTTTTCTTATGCCAGAAGGCGTCAAACCGTCTGTGCGTGCCTCGGTGAACATGGCTGACGCACTGCAGAAACGTGGCAGTCTCAACAGCACCCTAAATGCATTATTATATGGGACACTGCACTGGGCCGTGTGCACAGCCTTAACAAACTTAAATTCCATTGCAGCAACTATAGTCATGTGCGTTCCAAAATTGACACTGGACTGGCGGCCAGCAAGCCTACTGTTCAGCCGTCATCAAGGCCACCTCTGAGGCGGGAAGAAAGCACTGCCGGTCTTGCCGCAAGGGCTATTGCTAGAACTAAGGTAAAGTTTGTTCATAAAATTGTCACAATATACCTAATTGTTATTAATGTTCTCACCCATTTTGATTTGCCAAAAAATATTCACAGTTACATTTGTGGCACCCTATTGTCATCGACCTAAGCACCAATTATATCACATGCATTTGCTAAGGATTAGTGTTTTCTTAGCACCATGAGACAAGGCTACTCTGCAACCATTGGACCCGGCCTATAGCTCCAGTCAGGTTCAAAAAAAAAATAAAGCACCATGAGATATGCAGGGTAGTAGTTATTTAAAGATGAAAATGCATTCCCAAGTCAACATCATATTTATCTTAAATACTTTTTAATCACAGTTAAAAGTTTTAATCTTATGAATACTTCTTGGTCTAGGCTGTCCTCAAGGAAACCCAACAAAACAAGACCAATGACGAGAACATACTAAAACCAAGAAAACAATCCCAGGACACCAAAAAATCATCAAGACTCTCATTGGTAACGGAAGAAGCTAAACCTGTATTGAAAGAACCTACAGAGTCCCTGGGCAAGTTAAAGCTAGCCGAGGCTGTGGAGAAGGTCTCAGTCGAAAAGGAATGCCCTTCATTGCCATCAGATGTGGAAGACATTGATGCTGGGGACAATAATAGCCCCCTGCTTATGTCATGCTATATTAAGGACATATACCATTATTTGACTGAACTGGAGCTAAAATATCCTATCGAGCCTGATCATTTGAGGAAACAGGTATGTAGTGGTCATCTGTTTAATATATCTGTGTAGATTCAGTGCTGTCTTTACGCACAACTGTCAAGATTTTTCTTGAAAGTAACCGTACCGTGTATTTGATAGCAGAGACTGCCTTACAAACAGGTGTAGGAGCTTTTAACACTCACTACCAGGAACCCTAGCAGGCGCTGCATAACTTTTCTCAGATGCCGCTCACTAGCGCTATATGTAGGTCGCTACATCGATTTCTGGGGTATATTCTAGTTTTAAGTCTGGCACTTGGCAGTGAAATTTTAGTTAGTTATATCAATCCCAGGAACCTGCTAGGTGGGCACTCTGTTCTTAGACGGCCTCTACTTAGTGTTTTCGCATGCGCGTAACGTCCGTTACCTATGAAGCGTTATTTATGGACAAGCAACGCATGCGGTGGCGCGACATGCGAGCTGTCTGGTGACTCGAAAGGCTCACGTTTGTACATATTAATACTCCTAAGCAGCGCTATTAGGGCCTTTGCTGTAGCAAAGCGGGTGTCCGCTCCGGGCCGGTATTGAAAAATCCGTACTAATATTATAAATGTGAAAGTGTGTCTGTCAGTCTGTCAATTTGTCTGTCTGTTACATCTTCACTCTTAAACCGCTGAACCGATTTGGATTAAATTTGGTAAGTATGGACATAGTTTGAGTCCCGGGGAAGGACATAGGCTACATTTTATCCCGGAAATCATCCCTTAAGCTGTTATCTCCTGGTGAAAAAAATAAACAATAGCATTCTTTTGTCTTATGAGCCCTGGGATCCCAGGGACTGGCAGCCAACGGGTTAAGGGGGTGGAAGTTTGTATGAAAGAGCAATGATTAGGTAAGCGCCTAATATGAAAATTTTGCAATAAAGCAGTCATGGGCAAAAGCTAGTTAATAACAGCGGAGGGCTTAAATGCTCCTCTTGTCCATGAACAGGGCTGGAAAGTTGGAAAAACGCATGTCGCTACTGGTGAGACCACGCGTGACGCGAGTCGCGACTTGATTTCATGAATATAACGTGTAATAGTAAAGTTGTTTTCAGTCTGTGATCACCGGCAAGATGCGTGCTACCCTGATCGACTGGCTGGTGGAGGTGCAGCGCCAGTTCTCCTTAGTCCTAGAAACATTTCACCTGACCGTTGGAATAATCGATCGGTATTTGCAGGTAAATTAATATTTCTCTTACAGTTCCTTGCTATAACTGTAATGTTTGTCTCTAAACCTTTTAACCGCCGAACGTCAAGTTACTCGCAAATTTCAACTCTTACAAATTACAAATCATGGTGTCATTTACACTGTCACTGTCTCGTATATCAGACGATGGCGGTTAAGAGGTTAAAGTTGCCGGTGCCCTTAATATTGCTTACGCGAAAGATGCAAATTGTTCTTCACAAAAATATATTTACGGCTCTGTTGTACATTCTAAAATTGATGGTCTGATTCTAGACCGATTGTTTATTAACTACTTATCAAATCAATTAACTGATGAGCCATCTTACATGTCGATTTTTTGCATTGACACTGGTAGAGTAACACTACACAAGAGTTACAGATTAGCTATGTGGGTGCAAAAAGCTAATCTGTAATTCTTCTATCGCGATATAGTTGCGACACAGTCCCGATCACGGGTATTAACGCGACAATAGGCCTTGACGGCGCAGGGCAAGGACTCAGTTATGCGTAAAAGGGAGAAAGACACTTTTATTTCATTCCATCGCATAGCTGCGTCCTTGTTTGCGATATCGGCCCATTGGTGTAATTTAACCATAACACCTTACCCATCCAAAGTTTACCTGCTCGGAACAGCGGCTCATTTGCATAAAGGCATGAACGATATTGAATCGATTATACCTTGCTGTAGCGAGATGGCCACTGCGCAATGCCTCTGCAAGAGACCTTAGTTTGACTTGGTGCAGGGGTCAACAAGCTTTTTAACCACAGTGCCAAATTCAGTGACAATATCAATTTTTTGGGAACCTCGGAGCCGCAAATATCTATTCCAAGTTGTTCACTATATATTTGAGGAGACGAAGAGCCGCAACTGGCCCTTCATATATATCACATGCCACGGTTTGCCGCCCGTGACTTAATGTATAACTTATTAATATTGTTCCAGGCGGTACCCAACGTCCAACGCAACCAGCTGCAGTTAGTAGGCGTGACGGCGATGTTCCTGGCCAGCAAGTACGAGGAGATCTACGCGCCTGAAGTTGGAGACTTCGTGTACGTGACCGACAACGCCTACAGCAAGGCGGATGTATTCCAGTGCGAGAGGGACATCATGGCCAAGCTGGGTTTCTGTCTCGCGAGGCCCATACCATTGAGCTTCCTTAGGAGGTAAGATAATTGTATAGAAAGGTACAGCTTTGTCGGTTGTCACGATGTTTTTTTATGACATTGTTAAGCCCGTCACAGACGGATTTGTAATGTCGTCGGTTGACAACCAAAACTCACTATCAAATCTGTCACTACTCTTCGAAACCTCGTATCTCAGTACTGAAACGATGCTGAGATAAGAGCTTTATTGCAAGTAGGTATTTGTTACTTAGGCTCGGTTTTATAAAGATCCGTTTAAAAGGAAAAGGTTTACAAGGAAACTAGGCATGTAGATTTTTTCCAAATGGTCGTACAATTTTATAGATGTATTATAGATATTTTCTGATGTATTTATGTTTATTAAAGAAGAGGTGGTTCTGCCGGGGAGCATGACGTCACAGACGGACCTATAATATATATGTATAGGTATGTGTAGGCATGTGCCTATAGTGCCAATTAGTACCGCCAAAAAGGCTACCTTTTACTGAACGACACATCTATTTAATTATCGAACGTGGGCGTGTAGGTACGTGCAAGTTAGCTTGCTGTAAGAGACAAGAAAGCGGCGCCTGTTAACTGTCTTACAAAATGTACGCTTCTTACATTTTGCCACAGAACACGTCTGTGGCTCATATCTGTATTATACGTCGCGACGCTTTCATACATTTTGTATGAGAGTTCATGAGAGACGCTGTTTCTGCGGTACGTCTATTATATGGTATCTTATGTAAGAGCGCTAAAATATCGAAATGAGCTTGTCACGGTACTATCAGCATCACAACTGCCCATTCGTGAACCTTATTGCAATGAGACAAGGTTTACCAATGGTTAATGCCTGTGATGCTGATAGTGATAGATAGTACATGAAACATTTGATCTTCTTAAGCCGTCATCTCCCGGGCCCAGAGATCTCCGGGCACAAAACATTGTCATTGTTTGTTTTTTCACCGGGCTGCAACGGGTTGTAATAATTTATAATAAAATAGCGATTTCAATTAGTAATGCTTTTGTTTTCGCCAGTTTCCACTTAAAATATAGCCCTACAATTAATAAATATGAAAAAAAAAATTTTTGTTCAAATAATTAAATTATCATTGTTTGTTTTTTCACCGGGAGGCAACGGGTTGTAATAATTTGTAATAAAATACCGATTTTAATAAGTACTGCTTTCGTTTTCGCCAGTTTTCACTTAAAATATAGTCCTAAAATTAATAAATATGAAAGAAAAAAACTATTTTTTGTTCAAATAATTAAATTGTCATTGTTTGTTTTTTCGCCGGGCGGCAACGGGTTGTAATAATTTATAACAATATACGGATTTCAATTAGTACTGCTTTCGTTTTCGCCAGTTTTTACTTAAAATGTAGCCCTAAAATTAATAAATACGAAAAACGATCAATATTTTGGTCAAATAATTAAATTAATGTTATCCAAGAAAGTACTGGCTCACATCATCCACTTACATGTCAGTTCTACAATATAATTCCTGTCATAGGCCATCTGTGGTATTCGTCATTAGTTCCATTCCTTTCAAATCTTAATTGCACTTGTTAACCTATTATATAATGTATTGAAGTGTGTTACTACTAGTGCTAGTTTTACTCTACTGTCATGCGCATGTGATTTGTACAAATAAATGTTTTTATTTTCAGGTTCGTAAAAGCCGCACATGGGACATCAAAGAATCATCACTTGGCGAAGTACTTTGTCGATCTCAGCCTGGTGGAATACAGTATGGCGCACTACCGCCCTTCGGAATTAGCCGCCGCCGCTCTCTGCCTCTCTCTCTACTTGCTTTCTAGAAAGAGCCTTGAGGAAGTATGGACTCCCACGATGATCTACTACTCAGAGTACACCCTGGAACACATTGATCCTATTATTCGGAAAATTGCAAAAATCGTCGTCAATGTGAAAAATTCCAAATACAAGTCTGTATACAACAGATACCTGGATCCTAAACTAGCTAAAGTATCGGCGCTCCAGGAGCTCAAGGATGAAGCCATTCAAGAATTAGCTAAGATACCTTCGACGACCTACCTATAGGTGTGATAAGTATTAGAAATATTTAGTTGTATGTTAATTGAATTGAAAGTAATACGACTTAGTTGTAATTGTGTGAGGATCAATGTTTTAAGATTATGAATGGACTGACATTTTTTAGATTTGATTATGTACCTGCCCGTTTGCTTAGGAATATTATTTTTAGACTTAACTTTCATTGACATGGAAATAAAACACTTGACATGTTTGAGATGGTGTTAGATATTCGATTTCTATAGAACGCTTTTAGGTATGTGATTATTTTGGAATAATTTATCTTTTGTAATATACTTGTATTGATTGATAGTGATTTTCTTCAATTTGTTTCCGAGGTTTCATATAATCTCACCCCAAATTCACATACTTACTTGTTAACCTACTTAGAATACCTGCGTGATATTCTAAATTAGTAATATATTATATATAATTATTTGTATTTAGATTTATTGATATTATAAAATGTAGGACTGAAAACTTTGGACCAAAATGTAACATTTTAACCTGATAAGCGTGTTTTGAAAGTGGTAATGTAATCTTGATAGACCTGTGATTAGAATATATTACGGTGTAATTTGTTAAAATAAATGGAATATGTTTTAAACTTAACTTTTATTTTTATCTATAGTGCGTTCTTGTCAAATCAGTTTTCCAGAACAGCCAGTGTCAGCAGTCGGCAACATATAATATTTCCCTAGAAGGATCGTTTCTCATAAGTCTCAACTTCTATTAAGTAGATTCAATTGCATAGTATACTTACAGGTTAAATGCTGTCTTATTCCAGGAGATCAAGAGATCCTGTAGAATATAAGGTAATCAATAATGGAATTATCCTCTAGCCCTTTTAAAAGGCATCTTCATTCATCCTCTTAATATAATTACTACCTACCGTTCTTCCTCTTCAATTATTTTTTTGTATCCACATCATCATCATCATCATCATTTCAGCCGAAAGACGTCCACTGCTGAACATAGGCCTCCCCCAAGGCTCGCCATTTAGACCGGTCCTGTGCCGTTTGTTTCCACCGGATTCCCGCGACCTTCACCAGGTCATCACTCCACCTTGTCGGAGGCCTACCGACAGCTCGTCTTCCGGTGCGTGGACGCCACTCAAGCAGTTTCTGGCCCCATCGACCGTCAGTCCTGCGACTGTATCCACAGTACCTACTTTTTATACATAAATACTATTTAAATTTAGTCGCGTCTGCTTCGTTTCGTTCTATTTTGAAAGAAAAAAATCTTCTATTGTGTTAAAGTTCTTTAATTTCATTACTACATTATATCTTTTACTAGCTTCTCCCCGCGACGACGTCCACGTGGAACTGACATTTAAATACCTAGGTAAAGTTTTCCTGTCATAGTGTTTAGATTGTTTAGATTTCCCCACTTGTGTAATTCTGATGATTATTGACCGAGTGAAACGAAGGTCTCTGCTTCAGTTTCGACAAAAATGCTTTCGTATGTCCGGATTTCCGGATTTCGGTTTGTTCTCGTCTACAGGTCGCAATTCTCAACCGATTCTCGTTAAATTTCGTGAGCAGGTTCGATAGTTACATAGAATTTTTTTGTCGAGGCGGTTTTTGGAAACTCCCAAAAACATTTTTTTTGTCAATGATTTTGTAAGTTTCTGCGGGTGAATTTCGGTTTGTTCTCCTCTACAGGTCGCATTTCGCAAATGATGATGAAATTTTGTGAGCAGGTCCGGTAAGTATATAGTTTTTTTTTGTGGAGTCAGTTTTTGGAAATTTTCAAAAACAATTTTTATTTCAAAGATTTTGTAAGTTTCTGCGTCCGAATTTCGGTTTGTTCTCCTCTACAGGTTCATTTTTCAATTCGCCTTTTTCAACCGCTTCTCGTGAAATTTTATTAGCAGGTTCGATATTCATAATTGATCTTATTTATAATGTCAGATTTTGGAAATGATAAAAAAACTCACTCACGAGTTGTACAGCTCACAGAGCCACTAGTATAAAATTATCTACAACATGTCATAAAACCTCTATAATGAGAATTAGAAATGATTATTAAAGCCACACTCCTGTTTTAAATACCTAGTTACTCCCCTAATAAACAACTATTACTCCCATTGTACACCGTGTGTTACCATAAGGTAGTTATGTCGCATCTGTTGCGCGCTCACTTCTACAAGAAAACGGACACCCCCGCGCTCACTACGCATGCCCCTCCGTCATCAAATCTGACAGTCTGTTGTGAGACCACAGACTACTTAGAAGATACTACGTATTTCGAGACGTCTCTTCTAGTGTAATATAATACTTCAATGGTTTAAATACAACAAAACATATTTCAGCGTTTTTCAAAATTCCTCCCTTAAAGGGGTAAAAAGAGCTTCGAAGTTTGTACGGGAACAAATCTTTTTCGCAGTAAGAGATTTGAAACTTCGTATGTAGACTCGCTGTTTGAACACAAAAAGACGTATTTTATCATTTATCAAATTAAAAAGCGTAAAAACTTTGTTCGGGGAGCCTTTTGAAACGCTGCGGTACCTTATAGAAGACTTCATTTTGGCCAGCGTCTAGCACTCCGCGTGTCGACTCTTCTAATCGTCTAGCAGGCGTTAAAAGTGCCAGTTTTGCCTTCTTATGGAATAATGTTCAATACCCCCATTTTCTAAATCCAAATCCGTTGGTCGTTGCATAGCTTCGCTGAGTACCTAATTTTTCACAAAAGATTAACAGCATCAGGCAACTGACAGAAAAAAGTTGTCCTCATTTATATCTTTGTCACCATCTAAAATCTACGCGGACGAAGTTGCGGGTGGCCGCTAGTACATAATAATAGGTACATGTATTAAACAAACTTATAAAATGAAATTGGTCTGTAAACTTTGTGCAAGTGGATAAGGGATTGTACATTATATTATCCACGTGTTACTTTTTTTAAATTCATTTTTAGGGTTCCGTAGTAAACAAGGAACCCTTATAGTTTCGCCATGTCCGTCCGTCCGTCCCCCGCTTTTCTCACTAACCGTTAGTACCAGAAAGCTGTAATTTGGCATGAGTATACATATCAATGACGCCGACAAAACGGTGGAATAAAATCATAAAAAAAATTTTTTTAGGTTACCTCCCCTACATGTAAAGTGGCGGTGCAATTTTTTTTTCTTCCAAACCCCATCGTGTGGGATATCGTTGGATAGCTCTTACAAAAATATTATAAGGTTTCTAAATGCATTTTTTGATTCAAGAATCGGTTGGCGTGATATTAAGCTTTGAAGTGATAATTTTTGATATGGTGAAGTGTACCCCCAGCTAAACGGAGGCTACTGGCATGTGAAAAAAATCATGGTAGTAGTGTAGTATATACGATGAATTTAAAAGGAAAACTATTACAGCTAAGTAGACATTACCGTAAAGGGCAAAAATATGTATACAATACAACATCTCAAAAAAGTACATCATCAGTAGGTACTAAGATCAGTAAAAACCCTTCTACGGGTCCGTAATTCCGTGTATGACCGGTGACGTGATGGACGGGCAACTACGGAACCCTGCACTGTGCGTGGCCCGACACGCACTTGGCCGGTTTTTTAAACTCCTCCCCCGCTTGGAGATGAGATCTTAGACTTCCCACCCACCATTAAACCTGTAGAAATTGCGTGTTCAAGGAAAAATAAATACACGTGATATCTCACGAGACCCTCTTGTGATATTTGGTGATTATTTCTGGTGCTCCTCTTTAGAGCCACAAATAAGTAGTAGTTGCCTTTGCCTATATACATGTAGCACTGATATTGATGAAAGCGATGTCGAAGGTTTCTGCATAAAATCCGATCTTTCGACGCAGAGAAGTTGCGGCATAAAATTGACAGTTTCATTAAAGTTGAGACAGCCTTTAATGGTGAAGTAAAATCGCAAGTTATGATCGTTTTGACGCTGTTATAACTAGGTGTATAATGTAAAAGATAAATTTTGAATTTGATTGAGAAACTGTTAGGGAGTTAGGTACCTACTCTTGGTTAGATGCAACTCGACATCTCTTTCAATAAGTTTACCGTCAAGTTAGCAGCGTTTGAAGACCACACAGGTTTGTTGCATGTTGCAAGCATGATGCCGCATGAGTCAGTAATGCACAGATTGATTTTAAATTGGCTGACATTAATGCATAAATTCTAAATTGCCACGTAAGTAATGTAACTTAATATTACGTGCGGAAAAAACCCAGCTTTTTCATAGGAAAAGGTCTTCAATCGACTAATGGAAAATTTATTAAGCCTTCGCCGCCCGGCGAAAACAAAAACCATTAGCATTTTTTTTATTGATCACTGGGATCCCAGGGACTAGGTAGACGACGGGTTACGAAGCAATTTTTTTGGCACGGGCAGAGTTGGTCCAGAGTAAAAATGGTTTAGAATCATGGATATAGTCCGATTTTATATCATGATTTATAAGTCAACCTGTGGTAATTGCCGAATAACGTCATGCATACTTGTTTGACCGCTCAAAGTTTGCATGACGCTGCAATGCTTGATCAAGCCGGTAGAATAGAGATTCAATTACACAACTGATACACATACACGGCCAAGTTTACCGGACGCCGCTTCAAGCATCCGGCAAATTTGATCGTGTATCAAAATCTTATCACCTCTTAAGCCAAGTACACGCATACGAGACTCGCATGCGAGTTTCATTACATTGCGGTTTATCTAGGTGTGTGTGTACGTTGCGGGCTATCTATAAAACCGCGCAATGTAAATGAAATGAATGTACTTTACTCTGTAAGTAGGCCGCAATGGCACAAGTCAAAAACTAGCTCCACAAGCTAATGTAGGTAGTGAAACTCGCATGCGAGTCTCGTACGTGTGTAGACAGGCTTTAGTCACTGATGAGAAAATGATAATATAATTTACAGATCTGTAAACATCATCCGATTATGATTTCTCATGTACCTACTTATGATGAGAAAACATTTTCCACATGCCAGTTGAAAATCAATCTTATATGAATGTCTTAAAGGCTTTGACAGGGAAAAACTTGTCACTTTATCTGTGTCTCGTTGTTAAAAGTGGCTGCCCCACGAGGTATAATTTCGTGTTCTTCTCAGCCAATTTTAGGCCTAATCTTGGTAAATTATCATAAAAATTAGTACCTTAGTAGTTTTATAACTATTTTCTGCATTAATATTAGTATACAGAAAACAATTTAGTACAGGATTTAAAGAGTAGGTAACGTGGTTATCCTCAAAACTCACATTTAGGTATAAAAACAAATTAGGTGGGTAGGTAACTTACCAAGTCACTTTTTTGACAAAACTTTGTACAAAAAATTCCATTGCTAGATACTCGTAAACGTACCTACCCCTATAAACGTGGTCCTTAGCCATGTAGAATTGGAACGCTTTTATCCCTATTCCGAAAATTGGTGCAGGGTTACGAGTGTCACTCCACAGCGGGTCGGTTTCATTGCGCCCACCATATTTTTCGTAAAGCCTTGGCCACACATGACTTGCTGTACCTATACCGGTTGTTGACACATTACTGGAATGAAATTTGTATAATCAAATCAGATTTTAATTAGACTCAAAAGCCGGATTTGAGACATTCGGCTCATACATCGGAATTCTCGCTTTAAAGTGTGACGTTAGCCGTAGAACCTTGTGAAATTGAGCTCATCATCGCATCGGATATTGTTTCGGATATATGTAGGCACCTAATTCTTGATGGAATGTGGTGCGTGCTTAACGGAACCATGGCAAGCGTTGTATGTGACGAGGCCTTTAGTCTGCAAATTCCAAGAATTTATTAACGCTTGGCGGTTAGCCGAACCGTTTTTGTTCCCCCTTTTTACTGGCCGGCTCCTGCAGCGCGGACAATGTAAAAATAAAGAAATTGCAAGTTTTTGTTTTATTTAAAAGCCGTTTCTTTTTGCAGATTTTGCCAAGTTTTCTGCTGAATAACGGGATCTGTTATAAGTTTAAATTAGTACAAATAACCAAGACTAAAGCAAGTTGAAAAACGACTTACTAGCAAAGTTACAGCGTGTTATGATCTGTAGATGTGGATTTTTTTCTTTCGGTTTGATCATTATTATTATAATCTCTTTCATAAGCTTCATTATTAATGCGACTCGATGGTTTAACGTAGGGTGCACGGGTACCTAATTAATGGCACCAGTTAGTTGATCACGCGGAACGATATTAACGCAAAGGCACGTAATAGGTACGTAAAATGGTACCACGCAAAATCAAATGCTACGTTGAAATCTACGGTTTGTTACGTTGCTTCAAAATAAGGCTGTATCACCTAGAAAAGGAGCCACGCAAAACTCAAGTCCGTAGTTTCTTTTTTTTGAACCTGACTGTGGCTTTATAGGCTGGGCCCAATAAAGAAATAGGAGTGCGCGGTTGGAGAGTAGCCTGGGGAAAATCCAGGGGAAAACCTCCGACACGACCACGCGTGTGGTTTGGAACACTGGAATACTCTAAGAGTTTGCGCTCCAGTGAGATTGGTTGAGCGGTTTCAACCGAATCTGAGGTGTGAGTGGAATCGAGCTACTGGGAGTTTTGTCGGTGGTTCACTAAACCTAGCCTAGCTGAGAAGAGTCCAGCATGAGACTCAGCTAGACCCGACCTGGGTCGGACTGACTCTGCCGGGTGTGCGGCGGTACCGGGACGAATAGGGACTATATGTGTCAGTGTTGTCGCGATCGCGCGGTGGATGTCCCCGCCGGCGGGAATGCCTAAGTGTACGGCGTTGCGTCTGATTACGTGATTATGTCGTCCGGGTCCGTGAGTGTGTGCCTAGGACGCCGGACCGTGCGGCCCCTAATCAGTGATCGCTGAGTTACGACAGAGGGGTGAGGGATGGGAACGTAGTCGACAGCATTCCTAACTAACGGATTCCTATGGGGGCGTTGTCAAAATAACGTCTGGCAGTCTGCTTAAAGAAACCATAAGTAGGTACATGGTGTTAATCCCCATATCGTGGTACAGACTGCGGTTCGACTGGTATCACGGGGCACCATACGGAGAAAACGATTCTGAATGACCTGAAGCGGCTTGAGCGATGTCATAGGCACGTGGCGAAAGTACCTTACAGAAGGACACCAGACAAACAATTCTAATTAGAATTGTGTGTATTCATATACACAACGCTATTATGTTTCTGATAGTGAGCCAAGCCGTCAGAGGATCTGGATCATAAGATCTAGGTAGGTACGAATACTACTTAGGTATATAATCACCGTTTTTACAAAGTTAACGAATCTCCGGCGTTTAGAAACGCTAGTTTCTAACGTCATTGTTTGTATACACACACACATACGCACACACACACACACGGTTATCTGCATTAAGGTTAGGAAAATCACGAGAACTCTGAACAACTAAGACTCAAAACCGACAGGGGATTACATTTTTAATAAAAGTTAACTCCGTTTATAATCTCTTTGAAGCATACTTAATGACCGACAATGACAAAAAAAACCGCCCTTAAATTTAAAGTGAACTAAGGGGACGCGCGATTATAAGAACATTTCTCGGATAGTTTCATCTCACCATAATACTGTTAGCGGGCGCAGTCATATAGTTGGCAGTGTGTTAATACAATAATCCAGTGCGGAGTCAAACAAGCTTATACGCGTTGGCACGACGGGCAGTTATAGGCTGTTCCGTCTTATACTAAGCTAGAATAGCTGCATGTTGCATTTTTGCAGCGTACTATGCAATGCGCAAATGTGTGCACATGGTCGCTGTAATACTGCGAAAGCCTGTCTCGTAAATATTTCGTGTACGCAATTTACAGCTTTGGGAATCCTCTTAACGGAATACTGGGGCAGTTAGTGGGCCCCCGGATATTTATAATTTTAACGACCCCCACTAAACCGCTATTGTTCTTTAGATTACTTGTGAATTGTTGTACGCGGAATCTGTTCTCAATCTGAATGAGGGCAGACAGTGTATTTGAATGCCATTCAAATTCATTATGCCATTTTAGTTTTTAGCAGTAAAATGAAGCATCTACGAGCAAAAATCTACAAGATTTGGGGAACCACACGGAAATAAGTTCGATTCGTTTATTTTTACGTAATGTGAAATTTAACTAATCTGGTAATTAAAACACAATTACATCCTCTCTACTTACGAGGGAAGATCGTTGTAAAGTTTTGTCGAAATTAGACCAACTTTTATAATAACGTAGTATAGGTACCTAGTTCTGCAGCGTTGCACACTTGCAAGTTTTCTCAACGGCATGTGAAAAATCGACGTTCAACTTTCCCTTTGAGCCGGCGATGTATCAGCTTAAACAGCGAACTTATTTTGTCTCGAAACAAAATGCTTCATATTATTGTCGTGTAGTACTTTTGTGCTTAACGTCGCAGCGGCAAGTGTCTCCGGGTAACAGCTCTTCCGTTGTTTCGCCAACTTTTAACGAGTTTGTCGGACACTAGTGGAACTGCGTCCCGAGCGTCGTCGACCAACGGGACTGCTGCCACATATGTTACCCACACTCTTAAACAATCCGCTGGCTATTTTATGAAACCGCCAACCGTCATGAAGATTCGCTTTACAGGCGAACTACCTACTCTAAACCGGGCGGCAGAAGGTGCTACGGCTATGGTGTTAGTGCGATGGTTACGAGATGGGCCTGAAACATTTATTGCGTAGTAGGTACAGTTGAGTATGAAAATATGTGCGCGGAAAATGTGATGAAAAATGTGATCAGGTGGCTCAGATATTTTTGAGCCTTTGGGAAAGTACCTAAATATAATTATGAATTTGACTTTCATGGTTATGCCATATATTTTATAGTACCTATATGTATAGCGTCTCAATGATCTAGTCAAACTTTATTTATTAATTCCTGGGACGTTAGCCTTTTTAGGGTTCCATACCCAAAGGTAAACGGGACCCTATTACTAAAACTTCGCTGCCCGTACGCCTGTCACCTTGTATCTCATGAGCCGTGATAGTTAGACAGTTAAAATTTTCACAGATGATGTATTTCTGTTGCCGCTATAATAACAAACACTATTTTATTATTATTATTATTATTTATTTATTTATTTATTAAGAAATAATAATACAACAAAAACAAGTACATAGACCCACAAAACCGTTTGCACAGTTTGACTGTGGGATCGATCAGTCTCATCTCTCTTCTAACAGTAAATTATTTTATGAGTTTAACAAGGCAACTTTATATATCATGATTCTACATCTAGGTACAATAGTTTAGTTTACGACTTTAATAAGGTAACTATGTAGCTTTTTACTAAGTTTAGCTTTATTGGCTTCCTGCCTGATGTCAGAGGGCAGGCTTTTGAGTATGTAGGAAAGGCGTTTCTGAAGACACCTATCGCCGTAGTAATTAGTGACCCTCGGCACAACAAACTTGTCCGCTGTCATCGACCTGGTTTCACTCGTATGGTTTTATTCGTAAACGTAGCAGTGCACGACACTGACCCATCATTCCATGAAACTTTCAATCTTATGTCATAATAACAATGGTGATGATAGGGGTCATCTATTGGGTGTTGAGATGTCGAACATTGGCACGTTGACCTTGTATAGGTACATTTTACAGTTGTAATTATTAACAAATTAGTAGGTCGTAGCTATTCTGTTCACAAAAATAATACAGTTAAATGTGCATCAGTTTATTTCAATATTTTAATGACTTTCATGAGCGCTACGCACGCTATAACTAGAAGTAGGTACTATTGCATAATAACTACACTATTCAGCGGCCCCACCGGACGGCGCGGCACTTAAAACTCCCGTTAAAAGGCACCGATTCAAAAGCTGCGAATAAATAACGCAGTCAGCATTTACGGCGACGATATTTCCATCGATTATTTTCTTTCATTGCCATTTGCTAAGTAAAACGAACGTTAAGAGCAAAATGCTCTAGAAGGTACCTTACATACCATTAAAAGCTGCACTTAGATGACTATTAACTTGAAAAGTATTCGAGTTCCTTTGACAGATTTCTCTATCGGTTAAGCAAGTTTTTTGTTGCTACCCGTTGCCATGTTTACGTCTCTTCGAAAGCTCTTTTAATTATGATTTTATAGCATTTTTTTAAATCCTAAAAATATCATCCGCCTAGCGTTATTCCAGTACAGGTTGCATCCTGAAGGATTCCCGGTGTTCGTCACCTAATTCCAAAATTTAGCGTAGGCACTAGTTTTTTACGGAAGCGACTACCATCTGACCTGCCTACCCAAGGGGAACCTATAGCTTATGGGGCTTGTAAATGAGTGGGTAACTTGACCGTTAGAAGTTCTCAAGCCGCCCGAAGGTCTTTAACTTGGCTTAACGACTGCTATCATAGACAGCAGCAAGGATCAACGGCTTAACGTGCCTTCCAAAACACGGGAGCGCTCAGTTAATAACCTCTCAAAGCGGTCACCCATCCAAGAGTTGACATGGGCCGGCGTTGCTTACTTAGCATAGGTACTGCCCGTGGTACGCGGGCGCCGCTGAGCCACGAACGCTCCTAAAAGAAACATATGATTTGTAATATTTTTAGTAACAATACATAAACTGTTTATGTGTTTATACTAATTTAAAACTAGCATAAACATATGAACTCATGCCTATATTTGCAAAAGGGGTAGGTTAAAACTACTTTTTAAATTAACTCTATTACTGTTGTCTCCTCGCTTACTGGGAGACAATAACAAAAAAGTGCTTTTTAACGTTAGTCGTTTGTGCAACAAAGGGTACACCAAATGTTTACTACCCCTTTAAGAGCTCAGAGCGTAAGAGAATTTTGCCATTCTTCAGCCAGTAGTGCCGGAAAGCCTTAAAACGAATGAACCGCGTATGTACTTAAGCAGGGGTAGACATGTTATTATGACGTCTCTATAAAACAGCTAGTAAATATTGAGTTTATTCTCAGCGATTAAGTCAATCTTGACTTTATTTGCTTTACAAAGACCTGTGAAATTAAAATCGGGATTTGCGAATTACTAAATAGATGACTCTTATAGAGTGTATACCTACTACATTCTACCTCTATCTTCAAAACATCCGCGGCCAGCAACGAAAGACAAAAAAATTTTAGCCCTCGTATATTTCGACTAGTCTAATTTTATTGGCGCTTATTTCTGGAAAGTCAAATCTATTTATAAAACCCTTTCCACACATAATAAACAATAAGAAATATCATCTATAAAGTCACGTACGAAAATCATTTGGGGGCATATGCAGGCGTGTTCATGTTTGTTGTCACGAGGGGTCGAATGTCGAGGACGCCGTAAAAACGCTACCTACAGTTTCTAAACCTCACGCCTCAGTACGCGTGGGGTTTAAATTTTGACTTTATGACACCCACAATAAGACTACTTTTTGGATGGACTATTAAACAAGATAGGAGATCGAGAGAGTCAACATTGGGACGCTCCAAATGTGCTGGAAACTGTCGACGCCGCTGATCCCGATGCTCATCGGAGATTTACTGATGCCTCGCTGAGTGGCACCGATGCCGGATATTCTTTATGGTATATAACTTATGCCGTAATCGGTAGGTATGTCCTTATTTTTACAGACGTATAGTCACTTGTTCTTACATCATTTCCGTTTATAATAATTTAATAATCTTTAGACGTTTAATTCCTGGAGCTATTATTAATACTACCTGCTCACTTTTGCCTACATTTTTTTATAAATGCTTTATTTACCTACAGCTACTTTCTTTCTTGTATTTTTTCAGCATACTCTATCAATTGCTACAAATTAACAATACTAATCCTTCTTTTCACAAATTACACAAGAGTCCATTGTCACTAAGCTACAGGGTAGTTAGTTATAATTTTCAATGCCCAAGCCGGAAAAATTAACATCATTCTAAACGCTGTCTTTATTACCCAATTATCTACGCGCGAAGTCATTGTCCAAGTGGGATCAAATTTACTAATGCAGTATATTTGTTCTCGGTACGGCTTTTACTACAATCGTTATAACTGTGTATTCTTTGTCAGCAGCACTTAACTGTGGGCTTTCTGTTTTAAAATTAAGGGTTTAACGCCCATGAAATTGCTACCTAAAAAGGGTATGCTCGTCGAAAACGCATTAAGTAAACAAGTTGAACAGATTTACAGCATGTGATCAATAAATTCCTGGCAGGGTAAGGCCTTGCTCTAAAATGCGTCAGCAGCCCGGCGGACTGATTGCTACATCTATCTACATGGGGCAGGGTACGGTGCATATAAAATAAACGCAGAATCAGCCTGCCATGCAAACATAATGTAGTTTAGGTACATGGTACATGAGAACGTGTTAATTTAAAGCCTCAACATTAAAGTGAAAATAGTTGGTACCACAGACAAAATGAAATCCAATCAATAAGACTAATAGGGGAAAACTTTTCTCAATTTATTTAATGTCGGGTATTATTTTTACACCCATACATCTAACTTTGACACCATGTAAGTAATTAACAGGTATATTTAAGAAATCTGTGACCGTATTTGAACTTAAAATTTTGAAGTTGTGTAAAAAAAACAAGATGTGACCTTATTGCCTGCGTCGATAGTGGCTACATAGATTCCAGAGCCGAACGAAGCAATGGTAGATTTTCGCACGTAACAAAACGATGTTTTTCCGTATCACGCCTCACGCGTAAAGTGCAAACCTTGAGCTGGAAAAATATCATCGGAAGCAGGGCGCTGCAGCTCTGTGGGACGCCGGCATCAATTGTTGAATCCTTTCCTGTTCCGGCTCCCTGCCGGGGCCGCCGGTTTAGAACTGCTACAACTTATAAACAGATGCCAATCCATATCCATATTTAGGTACTACCCACAGCAATATATACTATCCTAATCCTAATAATATTATAAACGTGAAAGTTTGTGCGGATGGATGTACGTTCCGCTTAATCTCAAAAACTACTAAACGGATTTCTATGAAACTTTCCAGTATTGTAGCTTAGACATTAGAATATGACATAGGCTACCTTATATCCGTGGGCAACACCGCAGGGCGCTGCTAGTAATATTATAAACGTGAAAGTTTGTGCGGATGGATGTACGTTCCGCTTAGTCTCAAAAACTACTGAACGGATCTCTATGAAACTTACCAGTATTGTAGCTTAGACATCAGAATAGGACATCAGAATAGGACATAGGCTACCTTTTTTCCGCGGATAACACCGCAGGGCGCTGCTAGTAATATCATAAATTCGAAAGTAACTGTTTGTGTCTGTTACCTCATCACGCTTAAACCGCTGAACGGATTTAGATCAATTTGGCATGGAGATAAGTTTGTATCCCGGGCAAAGATATAGGATAGTTTTTATCCCGGAAATGATACCCTAAGGGGATGATCGGAACAAAAGCTTGTATGGAGATACGATAACGACTTCCACGCGGTCGAAGGTGCGGGCAAAAGCTAGTAGGTATTATAAATGCGAAAGCAACTCTGGCTGTCCCCTCATGCTTAAACCGCGGATTTAGAAGAAATTTGGCATGGAGCTATTTTGTATCCCGAGGCAGGACATAGGATAATTAATATCCTGTAAATCATCCCCGAAGGGGATAATGGGAACAAAAGTTTTGTATGGAGCTATGATATAAACGACTTCCCGGCCGAAGTCGCGGGCAAAAGAGATATGTAAACATCGAATCAGTATCTAGATAAACAAGATTTAAACAGTTAATATTACTAATGAATCTAGAATAGATTCTATGTATCTCGTAAATCATCACTAGTAACAAGAACACAATGGGGTTTTGAGGACATAGAAGTCACATTCAAGTATGAGATTGAGAGTGATAAAGCTGGTAGTGCTGGTACTGTTTTCTTTTTTCCATTACCACAGGATTATTCATTAAATGTGCAGTAATTTGACATGTTTTCTACCAGCGAAAGTATATTAGAGTAGTTACTGCGCTGCTGCTTCAATTCTTAAAAGGTTATTTTGTTATAAAACTTCACCGTTCACCTAATTATTTTAGTGATTCTAAATGTGTTTTAAAGTAGACAAACTACAACCCACTGTAACATAAAAATTCCTATCTCCATAGCGTGTGCGGCGGAACTTACAATAACTCTACTGCTTAGAACCTTGTCGGCGTTGAACTCAAAATAAGATCGTTCACAGCAAATATTTATGGCAATGCAATAAATTTCGGTTAAGCTCTTCGGAATTATGAGGTGCCGGACATTTTTATTGTTACTCCGAATTTAAAAGCAGATTAGGGCATGATTGAAGTTACCTTCACCTGAATTAATAAAAAGTTATGCCTCGTAAATTATTTGCTTTTTCAGGCTAAATATCCTGAGAAGTTTGCCGTTTGAAATAAAAAGGTATGATTAAAAAAGCCATATAGGCTAAACTTACTTTCCAAGGACACTATTTAAGATATCACAAAATATCACTATGCTTAGTAAGTACGTATAATAGGATAAGCGAATGTGTAATTGATATTTTTGTTAAAAAAAATTAAGTTCACCAATTATATGTTTTGAATTTTAATTGAAACAAACTTATCTGTGCCAAGGCAATTTTACCAAGCAAGCATGTGCAGTGCAGTATTATACAAGTTTATTTAAAACAAGGTAAGAGGAAACTCTCTAAATGTCGAAGTTGGGCAAGAGGCACAGGCGACCGGCCGCAGAGCGGCGTGCCTATTCCAGGTCCCCAGAACTCACTTTTAAGCCATTACTTACTACTTTGTTTTCGTTTTTTTTTACGACGAAAAAACGGCGAAACACAAGTAGGGACCAACTCTCGGGTAATCAGCAGGGCACAACTTCGGGAAGGGTTAAATCAAATAGACAGATTCATCAGTCCGTTCCGGTTTTATGAAGACTTATTTCAGACTTACCTTCAAGTTGAAATTAGATTTAATCTGGCTCGAAGCTTTAGGATTGAATTTTGTAAACAATTTCAAATACCTCTACAACTTCCAGGCTTTGTTGAAATACCATTGGGAACCCGGCTACCCGTTGTTTAGAAATTCCTTTGAACTGGATTCGTAAATGAGCCGGAGTTTTGCACATGTTGTAGACTCGTTCAATTGGCAAGGTAATGTTTGTTTAATTGAGTTCTTTGTTTCTGCGTGGTTGCCCATAATTCCTTTGTCCGGCCGCGTGATTCGTGATTCTCTTTCGTAGGTGCTTGCATTTTCTGTTACAAATTTTTGTAACAACATTTTCGTGGTTTATGGGAGGTGTAAGTATGCTAGTCAGTGAGGCGACGCGACGGCCACTCAGCGTAGGCCCTACGTCGCCCCAACAATAGCCCCGGGACCGGATGTGTGTTTCCCTTTGTACTGAGGCTTTTAAGTCTCGCCGCCGATCCCTGGTCTTGTCTGGAAAAAAGGAAAAATATCGGTTTTCTGCTTTTACATAGCGTCAGGAGAAAACATCGAATAATGATAGACATAATAAACCGTCAAAACAAGGTATAAAACTTAAAGAATTAGATGTTTTGAGATTGCTTGTAAATAAATTCTATTTTGCTAGTAAAAAACTTGACTGATAAAAAGGATGACATGAGTGGTCGTTTTTGCGGGCGCTACTGGGTGAAAGAGCGACGGGGTCGGGGCGAGATTCACGCCACTATTCGCGGCCGGACCGGCAGGTAAGCGCGCCCTTTGTGCACGACCCACTATGTGGGACACACTCTTTTTCTTTCATTGTCCAGATTACTGGCTGGATAGGAAATGGATGACGTGTGCCGAATACCATGAGGTAAGTTATAAAGAGAAATATGTTATGTACAAAATATTGCACAACAATCGGCTAGCTGTAGTCTTACATTATTAAATTGTAGTCTTAATGCCCTTTGTCAGCCATGTACATTGTTTCTCTAATTGGTTTGTTCTGTTCACTGCTCGGATAACTTAGATGTGTCTAATTCGCATTGTCGCACTCCAGTAGTTTTAATTTAGGTCTGTAGCCGGTGATGGAGCCTTTATGTATTTTTTGCGTAGGAAGGAAATAATCAAATTACTGTGAAAGTGGAAAATTCCCATCGTCATAAGTATTAAAATTGTTACATTTTGATATTTTTGAGAATTATACAAATTCGTATAATGTATGAATATCAAAGAAATGTTAATGTTGATGGAAAACGTCTACTTTTCGTAAGCGTCTCAAATTCTAAGAGGGTTATGATTCGGCATTAAAAGATGATGAGAGGATAAATATGTAGTCGAAGCGAACAGGTGGGGTCTAATTATCCGTGGAAATCCTTTCGGTTGGAGTGCTTCGATCAAATAGCAGAATCGGGGTAAGATATTTATTTATGTGTAGAGAGGGTCGGGGTGAGGAATTAAGCCAACATTTTTTCTAAGTGGGCAGTAAACTGCTCTTACCCATATAATATTGGAGTGTCGTATATTTTACGATCCATCGGGCTCGAGAGCTCTTCCTGAAGTAATAGGCGAGTATCCGCGTCGAGTGGACAGAATTTACCTTCGTGTTTTACAAGTAAGGCTTTTCTTTATCTTTAAGAAGTTGTGTATGCGGGTGCGTTACTTATATACTTACTTAACCATGAAACTGTAGGTTCCTTTACCTACAGTTAAACCTAACCTAAGGAGGCTATAGAGGAGTTCAATCGCTGGCGGCAATAGGTGTGTATTGACGCACCAGCACTGGAGTTACGCTGAGGGTTGTAAAGTATTATTGGTTTGATTCATTTAACATTTCTCGAAAGCATGACATTTACTTGGACTTTGATTGACATTTTCTAGGACTACATTTTAGCAATAGGTGAGGTAAAAGTCCGTTTCCAATAGATACAATAAAAGTTTTCTCGGCAAGTTAGTACACTTTTGTCTTCTCTCGGAAGTTGATGCAAGTTTTCGAAACGTAAACTACGGCTAGTATTTAATATATTGCATTTCAACTTCCGTAGGTACGTTTTGTGTCCCAAATGGGAAACTATGTGGATCGCATTCGCATTGCATCGGCGCAGCGAGTTGTCTTGTGTCCAGTAACATAATTTTAGGGCCTTTATTATTTATTTATTTATTAATCATTAACTACAAAAAGGTATTATATAATACTGCCGTCCTATGTCTAAAACTGATCAAAGCTGCTTTATAGCAGTTTTCTGTAGTTTACATGGGCTAAAAGAGAAAGAAAAGCTCTACCGAATGGTCTTGGAATCATATTTTTATCATTTGTAGTTGCGAAGATACTGAGTCGACCTACCACGCTAAGTGCATGATAGTTTGAGACTTTACAATACTATATAATCGCAAACCAACATTACTACACTATAAGTACTCTAAAAGCCCCTAGCTGTTGTTTAATTTAATAAATCACTAGCATGATTCACAGCTAAAAAACCGTTATTAGACAAAAACTTCATAAAGCACCGTTAAAGTCCTTTTACCTTTTTCTTACCTTCTTTTATACATATAATTTCTTATCAAATACTACACAAAAAAACAGTTACTACGCTTATACACGGCAAAACACCCTTAGCCCTGTATTTGTAAGACTTTGCTTGTGATTCCTATTGCAAATACAACACTAAAACCTAGTAACTGTAACTAATCCGTGACTACCTACATTAAAAAAACATAATAATGCAACTCTTAAACCCGGCTAACCAGCAATGCTACGCTAAAACCTAGCTATACGCAAAATATTATCCCTCCGATTTTACGGCATGCGGCCAGTCAGCCGAGCAGCGCGTGCGCAGGAGGTTGTGTCTAGTTGCGTAGTGAGTGATGATATTAATTATCGTCACAAAATGTCAGGAAACCATCCTTCAAACCGTTTCATAGCCAGCTACCATATGGAAATATAAAATCCCGTTTAGTAGGTAGATACGAAACGAGACTTTCTTTACCATTTTGTAGCCAGCAACCGTATGGGAATTTAAAATCCTGTTTAGTAGCTGGATACGGAACGGGAAGTGGTAAAGGAGATCATCGATTTTGTACCCACTGAAAATTGTAACGTTTCAAATTCAAAACTCAGATAGGACCTCAGAACTCAGGTCAGATTCTAGACTTGTTTAGATGAATTTAGGAGGTAAAACTCTAAATACTAAATTTTATCAAAATCGTTAGCCCTGTTTATGAGATAGCTGGGTGTCTAATATACAAAATTATCTGGTTAAAAGTACTGTCAGTAGAATTTACCTATGCTATTTTGCCAAAGAGTAATCGAAATATTTATGCTGAGCACACAAAAAATAAATGTCTTTATTTGTTATACATTTCATTACTATACGTTACAATTTGTCGTGGACCCTCTGGTCCTATCGCCGAACATAATCGACGGTCTTCTCTATAGTAATTGAACCTATTTGAATGCATCGCAATAAAATAGGAAAAAAATGCAGTAGATATGAGTTTTCAACGCTGTCTTGCTATCATATCATCAGAAGTGTTAGATTGGATATTGATATTCTAATTTTCACTGCTTATTTGAGTTGATTGCTGAGAACACTATAACAATGTATTATTCATCTGAATATTGTGAGCCGCCTACTTCATCAAGCGTGTTAGAAGATGATTCAAACAAATTACAGCTTATTCCTTCTAAAAGAGGAGCATAAATACTGTTAATCAATGGTCGTAAATATTACCGGAAAAAAGTGTACAAAAAATACTCCCAATCTTTGTGGATATAATATGGTAGTACACCAGCGTGCAAGGGAAATGTTACACAGGACTCCGGCTGGAAAGGTATTATAAAAAGCAAATACCATGTAACGTAATGCATAACAAATATAAGAAAAGAAGTAGTAATAAAAAGAGATTGCTGGTTTTAAAAAAAATGTGCAAATAATTACGAACCAATCCAGAAGCAGTATACTTAAATGATATGATCTTCAGAAAAAAAACATTCATCTTCACTATTAACTTCCAAAATTCAATATTGATAAATCTTCGGCATATCGACAGATAAAAAAGAATCTAGAAGTCAACTATTTTTATTTAAGAGTTGACTATAATTACTCTTGTCGATTGACTAGGTACTCTAGAAGAATTAAAATTAAAATGTTGTACGCCCGAAGAATGTCAAATACTAAGGCAATTTGCCGATTTCCTACTCATTGAGGACAACTGCGATGGAAAAACGGTATTATTGGTGTTTGCTTAAAGTGATTGTAAAATCCAGACACTTAAACAAAATACACCACTTCACTGCGGATGGTACTTTCAAGTCTTGTCCTCCTCCAATTTCACAAATTTACAGTTTGCACGGCTTAAATGAACAAACATAACGTAGGTATAACCCTATTGATTTATGCATTTTTGCATAACAAGAACATAAAAACGTATGAAATTTTGCTGAGTGTAATAAAATCACAAAGATCGGATTGAAATCCCAATAAATAACTTTAGACTTCGAAAGCTCTGCAATGAAAGCTTTTACTTATATATTTCCCGATATTGTTGTTAAGGCTGTTGGCTGTGTGGTTTTACTTCACTTAAATAAAAATCTTTGAAAAAAAGCACGAGATCTAAAACTTAAATTGAGACTAGGCCGAAGACATGACTGTAGCACGGTGTGCTTCAATAGCCTAGTTACCCATGAGTTAGATCTATGAAGGATTCCGATATATATATATATATATTAAACATAACTAAGACAACGACGGAGACAAATAAATTTCGTATCTACTAAACGAGATTGTATATTCCGATAAAGCTGGCTATGAAACGGTTCGAAGAGGATTTGTTTCTTTTTTTGTAAACAAATAGATACATCTATACAGATTTTATATATTTATTAAAAATATTGAATTACTTTTAAAACTTACTTCTATAACAGTGTGGATTAACGTGGTTTTGCCAAAAAACTAAAACTTTTTTCCACAAGATTACATGACTAAAACCCAGTTAGAGGCGATGGTTCGTTATCTAACGTGTTTTTAAATTAGGAACGCATACAACTTGCTTGAATGTTTGCAGTTATTGCAGAGCTACAAAACGGTTAGAGTCCAATAACGTGCTTATTTAAAGTTTTTCAGTGTAATCTGCTCACAACTACAAATACTATAAAATTGTTAAGTGACTTAGCCGTTATTTAGCTATGTTCTGTTTGTTATGCAATGCTAAAAAAACGGCTAAGGTATACTTAACGGTGTTTTAAGTGTAATATCGTTGGTAGTTTAGTAATTATTTGCAACAGTAAAACACAAAAACCTTATTATCAAAATAAATATTCATTCTTTTACGGAGTAATGCAATAAAAAAGCAAGTATAAATTTAGTTTTAATTTTTACGTAAAAGAAATCTGGAATAAATATACACATTTCCTAGAAATTTTTATTTTAACGTTTTTTGCTCATATCTCAAAACTATAATTTGTGGGTTAGTTTGGTTTTAGACATAGGACGGCAGAATAGGTAGTATAACAATAGGTAGCTATAATGGGTGACCTAGAGAGTGAATTCACCCGTTATAGAACATTCATCATCCATCACATTAATTAGTCCGTTTATCTCACTTTCGGCTTGGATCCATACGGGGTGACGTCCTTGAAATTCCATCTGTTCGTCAGCCACGCGTTGCAGGAGGCGGTGTCCGAGCTCTTAAATTCCACCATGATCGGCGGCCGTTTATCCTCTAGTTTACGCTTGTGGCTTCGTTTAATCCATTCGATGTCATTAGTATTAACTTCAATTGCATGCTCAATTTTATTGACCGTTTTGAGGTTTTCGTTCGGTATAGCTGTTCTACGCCCACTATTTCAAGGTTATGCTGGCGGGATTGCTCAAAGTCGTGTATTTTCTGCCCTAGTGCAATAATGCATGTCTCAAGATAGGTTTCTTTTTTGTATTTGATTTAGACACTTTGTGTTCGACCAGTAGCGAGTCATATTTCTCGGAAAGAACACTCATACTGCTTTAATCTCATGTAGCTGTTTTTGTAACTAGGTTAATTTTGTCGTAGATATGAACTTCATGTTCTTCCTCTCCTTTTTAGCAAAGCTGTAGCAGTGGGTGCGATTTCTGCCTGCTTTCAAGTCCGCTGCCAAGCCCTTCACACAGGTCCTGGGAGAACTACCTGAACAAGAGCCCTTGCATACGAACAGTGACAAAACTCCCAGTAGCTCGATTCCACTCACACCTCAGATTCGGTTTAAACCGCTCAACCAATCTCACTGGAGCGCAAACACTTAGAGTATTCCAGTGTTCCAAACCACACGCGTGGTCGTGTCGGAGGATTTTCCCCAGGCTACTCGATCGAAATGACGCGAAACGCTCTCGCAACAGATAACGCGCGCGCGCACTCCGGGCGGCGTTCCGAATGAAACTCATTTGAAATTAAATAAAATGAACTTTATTGTACAAGTAGTCTTAGAGGCATTTTACAAGTCATTATCTACTAGAGTTTCTGAAAAAACCACTGCTGTGAGGAATTTATATTAATCTACGGACGCTTGAAAATCCATGGGACTCATATGTGCGTTGTCAATATCTTAAACATCGATTGTAGATACATGACATTTAATTTTCGAGGAATCCCCTTACTGTGGTCCGTGGGGAAACTCGGCAGGCAGCTTATCCAGAGAGAGTTAGCCAAAGAAATAACTTAACATTTTTTCACCTTGTCACAATGGGTTAAGGTACAAATTCTTAACTTAAATTTAGTAGTCGAAGTCTAGCTGGTCGAAATTTAAAATATAGCAAACACGTAATTTACAAGATAACGTTCCTTGCGCGGACATGCGAACAATTAATTAGAGGGTTATAAATGCTGGACATTAGTCAGGAGCGGTCCGTCCGCGGTCGCGGGCGGCGCGGGCTGCGAGTACAGCTGTTACGGGGTTCTATGACGGGTATAAAGGTCACATTTTAACCACTTTACACGGGAATGATAAAGTAAGGTCAAATTATTTCATGGTCAGGTCTTTAAATTTCATCTGGTTCTGATCTTATTTGCGGATACTGTAATGACGACCTCATTTTCATAATTAAGTATAGGTGTATTTTTTATATAAACAACTCTGGATATATATTTTAAACTTTAAAATATCTTATATATTATGTAATTAGTGGTCAACTGAATCTTGGCAAATTGGCGGTCAAATTCCAAAATGTCGTGTCTATGACCTACACTACTCCAAATACCTCAAATACTCTTTATTGCTCACCAAGTAAAAAAAGTCGTTTTTTTTAAAATTAAATCTAAGAAGTTGTGTTGTAGTTAGAGGCTTGCTGGAGCTTACATCGTCATCTTGACGAAAGCATCTAAATAAATAAAGATTTAAAAAAAACATTAAAACAATGAAACTCAATTTTGATTATAAACTATGGTAGACAACAGGCGATCTTATCGCTGAAGTTCGATCTCCTCCAGATAATTCGTCGAAGATAAGCCTGCCTCGATAAGTTCGCCTTCGTACCAACAGAACTTGTCTGTAGTTTTTACCTGTGTGTTGTGTACAATAAAGTATTTGCATACATATATATTATATAACCTTTAGGTAGCGAAGAGAAAGCAAAAAACTATGTCAGGAAAAGATGAAAAAAAATAAAAGAGAACATATAATATTTGACAAAGAAAGCTCCACTACCTCTTATTTTTTTGTACACTGGTGATGCACTTTTTGGCTGTATCTCAAGATGCAAGCGATATAGGAGTAGGAACTTCCAAATAGTGGTTCAGTACCACATGTATAGTAAGTATGCCAAAATTTTGCTAGTTGCCAAAGATTTCCGACCTATGGCCAAGTTTGGTATAATATAAACAAAAATTAAACTACTTTCATTGGTACATAGCTAAAAAAAAATTGTTTTTCGACGTAAATAAGTAAGTAAACTTAAATACTGTAGAAACACAAATGAAGAAATAATCTTGACAAAAAGAAAGCACATTTAACGTTAACTAAATTGATGTCTAAAGCCATTTCTGAATTTTCTGCCAATCAAGGGATCACCGAACAAAGCGTAGCCGCGGGGAGCTTTACCAGTTTTCCCTGTGGTCCAATGTAGGAATAGATAGCGATTAGATTTTATTCTGTATCGATTGTTCTTTATCTATTTAGTATTACTATATGGTTGTAGACTTTACAATATGCAAAATTTAGTTTTGTATGATCCAAAAGAAAATAAAAATCGATTATGTAGGGTTCTTACTTTTCAACAAAAATTATACTAACTGAAATATAATAAATATATAGCGTATGAGGAATTAAAGACCCATTGACTCCCAATTATATTGAAATAAGTAATTTTTATGGAAAAAGAAACTAGCATGTTAATTTAAATACTTTAGGAAAACACATTAACCTACGTCTAGAAAAGCACAGTGTCAATTATGACACCGGTTGTACGTGGAATGGCATAGGGTTGAGTGTATCGTGTCAAGGACGGAAGAGGGAAGGACGATTAATCGCACATTTACCATCCTTGTCTTCGGCTCGGGGGTTAAATATTTGCGATCTGGAACATTCTTTGTTTTATCGCCCTGGGTATGCAATGTTCAATACAACAATTTTGTCCCTCTCACGTAATGTATAGCACATTACTAAATTCCGCCTTCAGCTAGTATCTCGCACAGTTAGGATCGTATGCTGAGAAATGTTGTATTTCCTCGACTATGAAGTCAGAGAAGAT
The DNA here is from genome assembly GCA_963556455.1 of Epiblema foenella. Taxonomy (NCBI): domain Eukaryota; kingdom Metazoa; phylum Arthropoda; class Insecta; order Lepidoptera; family Tortricidae; genus Epiblema; species Epiblema foenella. Next base: position 18,683,744 of record OY747102.1, read on the forward strand.
TGTATTATTTTGGCGATAAAGGTTGTTCTTAAACCATTCTTTTGAGTTGAATAAATATTTAAATCCATTTGGTATTACAGAATTACAGGTTTAACAATTGTATACATGTCATTTTGACGGGATTGGCGCACAAGATCTTTTGTACATATTTAGGCTCGGTTTTTATAAAAAATGTTAGAACTTATGTCGGTAACTTTACCGACATAGTCGTAAGGTTTCATAGCTACCAAAGGGCTGACATTGGTCTAATGAATCTTAATAAATTGCGGCCTTAATAGATTGGAATGCTGATATTTATGATGACCAATGTAATTAATAATAATTGATAATAATTTAGGTTAAGCTTTATCTGTTAATTTTTATTTTATAGTACCCTCTTACTTATTTAATTTATTTTAGAAAAAAATACTGTAGTTATGATTTAATAAAATTAAAATTTTATATTTAAACATGATTGTAAAGGCATCAAAATTATCACAATAATTACTAATAATAAAAATAGTTATTAATACGTTAGTAGTGTAAAACCATCCTTAAAATGAAAGTCCATCCAGAGCTTTTCCTTTCACATCTGACGCCAGTATATAGGCACAATACATAGAAAATCACACTTTGAAACATCGTCTACATTGTAAAAGAGGAGGTTAATTTTAACTCTTTCACTGCTAGGAACTCGCCTAGTGGGCGCTGCGTAACTTTTCTGAGATGCTAGGCGGGCTGTCGGTATAGGTAGGTCGCTACACTTCGCTTCAGGGGTACATTCTAGCTTTAAGTCTGGCAGTGAAAGTGTTAAAAATTATTTCACCCTATTAGTATTTACTTTAAAGTCACAAGCGACAATCCATAGGCATAAACCGCGCTATACAGGGTGCTGTCGCTGTCGTGAGCAGAGTTATTTCTGAGTGCAAGTGTATTAATAATGGGAATTTAAAGAACTCTTTTTTATAACCTCTTCAATTTGAAGTAATCACAAGTATATTATAAGTATAGCTTTATATCTTTTTAGTATAGCTTTTGTGACAGGGTGACGTTATATCACCAAAACTGTTCAGCAACGCGCTGGAGGATATGTTTAAAACGCTGGACTGGAAAGGTCGAGGAATCAATATAAATGGCGCATACATCTCTCACCTGCGATTCGCGGACGACATTGTCATTATGGCTGAAACGCTGCAGGATCTACAATAGATGTTGGACAGCCTCACTAATTCGTCTCGGCGAATCGGTCTCCGGATGAACTTGGATAAAACCAAAGTTATGATCAACGAGCACGTCGATCCGGGACCGATCTTTATAAACGGAGTCTGCCTCGAAGTTGTTTCCGAGTACATATATATACCTAGGGCAGCTGCTCCAACTAGGTAGGAACAACTTCGAGAAGGAACTTAGGAGACGAATACAGCTGGGCTGGGCAGCGTTTGGGAAACTTCGTCGAGTCTTCGCATCGCCGATACCACAAAACCTAAAAACGAAAGTTTTTAATCAGTGCGTCTTGCCTGTAATGACATACGGAGCCGAAACGTGGCCACTCACTGTACGTCTTGTCCACCAATTTAAGGTCGCTCAGCGAGCTATGGAGCGAGCTATGCTTGAAGTCTCTCTTAGGGATCGTATCCGGAACGAAGTTATTCGTCAGAGAACAAAGGTTACCGACATAGCTCAGCGAATTAGTAAGCTGAAGTGGCAGTGGGCAGGTCACATATGTCGCAGAACCGATGGCCGTTGGGGCAGACTGGTTCTTGAGTGGAGACCGCGTGTCGGCAAACGTAGTGTAGGACGCCCTGTAACTAGGTGGGGCGATGATATTCGAAAGGCAGTGGGCAGGGATTGGAGGAGAAGAGCTGAAGACCGAGCCCAGTGGCGTGCCATGGGAGAGGCCTATGTCCAGCAGTGGACTGACATAGGCTGATGATGATGATGATGATGATAGCTTTTGTAACTGGCACGTATTGTTTAGAAGTAATGTCGCGTATTCATGTTTTTGATGATGACTGTAGGAAGGGACCGAAATAGAATATATGAAAAACTACCTTATATTTCTTTCTATCAGATGTACAGATCCCCAATTCACTTAAGTTTATCTGCTAAACACCGGTCTGAGGGACTGAAGATTACAGCATTTTAGGCGTTAATTAGCCATCGACAAGCCGACGCGTGGCCTGGCCTCTGATAACGTATGTAATGCGGTAAAATATAGGGGCCCGATCTGACGTATACGTTTTCCTTTCCAACATGGCTCAAGTTGACTCCAAGCTAGTGTGCGCTCGCTCCCACGAAGCTAACATGTTAGAAAAACGTGCGACGTGACGCATATTGAGATGAAATTGGAATGTTAAACTTATATGTCAGTTTGACCTCCAGTACTTTCCGCCGTCCGTGCTGCTCGTTACATGTAATTGCTTCGCTTCGCTTTTTTGATATGACCATTCGCTTTTACGGGGGCATTATGACGTCATTTAGGGTACGTTGCATTTTATTAGGGGAAGAGTTATTCGTCGGGGCCCCATGAATATTTGGAGTTTGTGTTTAGATATAAGGGTTTGGAAAATTTACGGTTACACTTTTGAGGTTCATTTTGATTACGAATTTGTGATCAGTGGAAACGTTACAGTCCAGGCTACTATAGGTACATTTCAAAATTGGGTAGATTTCAGTCTCGTCCTCAGCTCAGGTTCGGGACCCAGGATCGCTTTCCTACTTTTTCTCCGCCTCTTATTGGCACGCACGTCAAACCAACACCTCCAGATTTTTTTTCCTTTTTCCCGGGGCCACACATCAGACGGAGGCGGTATAGCCAGATATTTGTTGTCCATGGGTAACAAAGTTACATGTAACTTGTCGGTTTTCGCAATACGTGGTCGTACCGGCAAAGGCGATGCTCTTGTACTTTAAATCAGATCATACTCACGATTATTGACCGATTGAAACGAAGGTCTCTGCTTCAGCTTCGACAAAAATGCTTTCGTATGTCCGGGTTTCCGGATTTCCGTTTGTTCTTGTCTACAGGTCGCAATTATCAACCGATTCTCGTGAAATTTCGTGAGCAGGTTCGATAGTTTTTTTTTTTTTTTTGTCGAGACGGTTTTTGGAAATTTACAATAACAATATTTTTGTCAATGATTTTGTAAGTTTTTGCGGGCGAATTTCGGTTTGTTCTCCTCTAGAGCATTTCTCAACCGATTCTCGTGAAATTTTGTGAGCAGGTTGGATATATATACAGATTTCTTTTGTCGAATAAGTTTTTGGAAATTAAAAAATATATATATTTGTTCAACGGTTTGTTCTCCTCTACAGGTTGCATTTCGCAAACCACTCTCGTGAAACTTCCTGAGCAGGTCCGGTAATTATATAGATTTTTTTGTCGAGTCAGTTTATGAAAATTTTGTTAGCAGGTTCGATATTCATAATTGATCTTTTTTATAATGTCAGATTTTGGAAATGATAAAAAAACTCACTCACGAGGTCTACAGCTCACAGAGCCACTAGTATATAACTATGCTAAGCTCTAACTAACCCAACTGCAAAGGCGAACACCCAACAAATTAGATTGTTTCGGTCAGTATAGCACAATTAACGCTCACCTACGTAATGGACGAAGCTATTCTGCATACCAACGTCCGACCAAAGACGTCGTCGAGGCAACCTCAATGGCCTAATAAATGGCCGGAGCCATCCCTTGTGGCCACTCTCGCCATATCACGGCCCACCCTCTAAAGCTCGATCCAGCACACGCCAGTGGCCTTTTCTATCACACGTGTAAGATTATTCCTCCTTGTTACAACCCCTGAAAAGGAAAGGGAAAGCTGTATAGACTCGACATTAATTCAAATACTGATAAAATTAAAGAGAAATTAAATGTCTGTTGTTTTAAACATACGCCTAATAATTTATTGCTAATAAACGAAGTGTTTCGTTTAAAATTCAAGTGGTTGGAACTGTTCTCTAAATTTATAAGACCAGAGAATTTGCACGTTATTCCATAGCGTTTTAGCTGTTTTGTCCTCTCAACGTTCGTTACTTTAATGAATGCCTGAATGGTTTATGCGTTTTTACATTGAATTGTATTTTTTTGTATTTACGTTAGAAATTAATCAAGGAAAAACGAGCAAACTTGGACCTGTGGCTTCGAAATATTAAGGTCACAGACTACTTAGAAGATACTAATTAAGGTTACCAATAGTTGACACATGGTTGACACAGTTGCGAGGCTAATATTATACGAGTGTCACATCGACAAATATTAAACAAATAAAAATACAATATTATAATGTGATAAGGTGAAAAACTGTTGACTTAAATTCTGCTCTGGACTATAGGTATATCCATAATACTAAAAGTTAGTGTGACTAAAGATAGTTAAAATAATACTGACCGACGACCGTTGTAGTGTCGTGACGCTATCCCTGGCGTCTTTATCAGCTAGAAATTAATAACGTTTGCACATAAGATGGAACCAACCTTCACAGCTGCTAGCGGGTGGAGATATGCGCTCTAAAATATTTATAAATGGTACCTATGGCTTTCTACCTCCGACACTCGGATTTCCATACTTGTTTGCTTTGTATAGTGTTGCCATCTCTAAAATTTAGCAACCAGAACGAGACGCATGAAAACCCCGGATTTTGGAGCTCAGAGGGGCTGCCACGAACCGAAAATGAACGAAGTTCGAATATCTCCCTCTCTGTCGCACGGATTAGCAATTGCGACAGAGAGGGAGATATTCGATCTTCGTTCGTTTTCGGTTCGCGGTAGGCCCTCTGAACCCGGACGGGTCACTGGCGTGACATTAGTCAGTATAATAAAAAACAGTTCAAAATGTCATAAATCAAGTTTTTATTTATTTTCAGTCATGTTTTATCTTCGTTTTAAATGTAACAAAACAAAATCTTCTTACAGTTTGTTACAAATTGTTTTAATAATCAGTTTGTTTATTAAACCTACTTAAAATAATACACAAATTATTATAGGTACTCTGTTATGAAAACAAAACCTTATTAAAATTTAATTAGGTTTTGGCTATTAAAATTCGCCCACTCGTCAATTAATTTTGTGTCGTCAATATCTATGTTCTTCTTATCTTTTAAATAATAGTACATTACTGCAGAGGCCGTGAAGTAAGGGATTGCTGGACGAGTTTGGGGTAGACGACCGAGTCGTAGACGATAAAATGAGTCCTGCAATCCCTGTTTTGTCCGAGGATTGTATAGTGCTTTTCTCAAACAATGTCAGGAAATTTTAAAATGAAAATAACTAACAGGTAATCAAGTAAATAATAGTTTATTAGGAAAAACCTGTTTTTTTTTAATTCAAATTATATTTAAAATTTGAAATTCTTATCCCTGAATTAGCCGAAATCGAGTATAATGAAAATTTATTTTTAACTCAAAATTCAAAGTAAACTCTTCGTGTTTTCATATATCTTCTTTATTTATAATACTTACTTTTAACATTCAACGGCACAAAACTTTCACTAATTCGGTCATCTAAGCTTTTTGTGATGGATGCAAGTATGCTTCTGGTTTCAATGACTGAATTATTACTTCTTTAATTTCTCTATATTTGAGTGAACGGTGAATGAATCTAGCGAATCGATTCGTCGATTGATCGCCGGGCGACGCGAAGCGGGTTTAAAAATTTTATTTTACAAAAGCCGCGGCGTCCCAAGACTTAATTTTTTTAAAACCGGACTACAAATGAAACCCCCTCCGGACGCCCTCCAAACTAGGACAAATCCGGAGAAACATGGACGAATGGCAATCCTAAATTAGTATTAAGCACTAGTGTAATAATTAGGGCTCAGCGTTACCGCCCCAACGCCGGACGACTGCTTTGACTCGGCTTCAATTTCTCCCCGTTTGATGTGTTTAATTACTTTGTTTGTTTGTTTGTTCGGATGCGATGTCTGTTGCGGTCGACCTAAGTTGAAAATGCTTCCAAAACTGTTAGCGCTTCCAAATTAAATGTAACCCACGTCAAACTGAGCGAATAGTTTATATTCGAAACGAGATAATTACATTGGACTACTCGTAATGTTCTTTTTCTTAGATCGAATATGTGCTACCTATATATTTATCCATATTTCCAGAGCTAATTTTGATTGCTGATCCATAGGATAGCATTCATTTAATTTCATAAGTTACGAATTACAAGCGTTGTGTTAAATTTTATTTCATACTTATTTGCACATTTTGATCAAAACATTGTGTCAATTTGCGATATTTCCTAGTAAATGTTTAATTTTAACTCCATCTATACCTAAGTAACTAATAGTTTGCAATATCAGACATATCCCTCTTAGTATTATATATAATAGTAGAGTACCTACTTATGAGATACTTTAGAGCTCGTAAACTTCTGTGATTCTGTTAGATTTCACGACCGAAAATGTTAGATCGCGCGCTTTCAAGTCTGTATCTGCAGCGGGCATATTAGTATTAAATTGTTAATTTTAAAGTAATTGTAGGGTTGTTCCACAAGGGCGACCGCTGGGTCCACAATATATCTTGTGGGCAAGCAACCGCGATTTGACTGACGGCGCAGCCTGAAAGGACATTTATCTGCCTCACTAGCGGGTTACTCTAAACCAAACAACAATGAATTCTCATTTACAAATTGTCTTGGCATTTCTCGGACCAGGTCCTCCTTTGACTAATTGATGCTTTTAAATACCTATTACGACGGAAACAACATTTTAGGGGTCAGTAATGTCTATACAATATTAATGTACCTAACTTTATGTTTTTTTTTAATAAATTTGGGAGTTATTACTCTGTGTTAGTGTAAATATTAAGAGCCACAACTTAAAAACCTTCAAGAATCTAATTAAGAATCTAATAATAGAGATTTTTATAAACAATGTTAGTGACTTTTTAAATGTTATTTTAACCAATAATGTAAGCTTAGATGTATGTGCACCTGAAAAGGTAGGATTTGATGAAGCTACTAAACTAAATTCAATTAAAAGCGTTGATGTGCTAATGCTAATGCTTTTCTAGTCAAGGTATACAAAAACATTTAATTCTAAAGTAGGTATAGTATTATCCTCGTTTAAGATAAAATGTTTATCTCATAGAAGCTTTTTATTACACGCTAGGGATCGATGTTATGGTGAATTTTGGGGTATTAGTACCTTGATTATTAAGATTCTGAGTAAATAAGTAACCCTGTCCTGTTAAGTATTTCCGCACCGATTATCTCCTTTATGCGGAACGGTTCTCATTTTCAATATAAATATTTGAATGTCCCTTTCACTCAAATGCCAGAGCCATTACGAAAAGAGTCAAAAGAAAAGTAAACGATGTCTTGTCAATCCTTTTAGTACGGCACCGTCGTCGGCCATTCTATCCTTTAGCTGTTTCGTTGAATGTAAGCCACTTATGAAAATGAATGTAAAACTCGGATAAACCAAAGCCTATTTTCCGCGTGAAGTAAAGCGGGCGGTTACAAATTGCTTTGGGCAAAGCGTAAATTTTAATTTTATCTCTAATACCCAAATGAGCACCGTGACTCGACATAATAAATGTATTCTTCCCACGTTAGCGCGGTCGATACAGGTATAGGCCTGCAATCGCAAACAATTTGCCGCTATTACGATAGTTGCAATGTGAAAATTCAGGGGTATATTATAGTATCTAAATTTTCCCTAGTATTAGTAGTATTAGACCTATTTAGTAAATTATTGTACCTACTTACATGTTGCTTTCATGAATAACACTTTTTTTGTAATTCGGTATGTATGAAGTCATTGTAATCTAAGTTTTTACCGTGGCTCCACCCGCATTTAACAAAAACGGGCCAAGTGCGTGTCGGATCACTCACAATGAAGGGTTCCGCACCAACACCTACTAGTCCACATTTAAAACCACTATCCAATACATTGAATCTAAAAAGGTCGTATCTTCATAGGCAACTCACGGCACTTATGACCAAGACACGAAAACGAAAACGTTTTTGAGTTTTCGCTGAAAAACTGTTTTGCCCAAACAAAAGGTCGTAAGTGCCGTGAGTGCGGTGTGTAAAACCTATCTTGTTGAAACCAAAAATCGTTGAAAGTATTTATTAATGTACAGTGTACACGACCTCAAGTTTTTTTTTTAAACTTCATAGTCGCGAAATTAGCGGGGGGCACAAATTTTTTGGCTTTGACAGTTAATACCCCAACAACGGTTGACATAAATGGAAAAGGTATTTAGAAAAATCCATATCATGCGTTGAAATTTTTTTTTTCATCCATCGTTTACATGTATGGAGTGAACCCCCTATTTTTTATGTTTTCTGTAATTTTACATCTCTTTTATGTAGCGGTTCATAGCACCTTTCTTCCAAATTTCGTAATTGTAGTCCCTATAGTCTGCGAGTAAATCGGCTGTGACATACGAGTGGACGGACGGACAGATATGATGTCTTTCATATAAATAAATGTAACATGCATGATTTCAGTACTGTAAAGTGGAGCCCCTTGGGTCGCAAATAGCCCCACTTTGCGGTAATATAAAAAACGAGTTCATTTATCCTCATTCACTAATCTACATAATTATTTACTAATATTTACTAATGTACCTATTTTATAATCGTTCGTAAAGAGTAAACTCCAGTCGTGCGTCGGAGCTGACACACACTTTTTTTATATACTTACGTCAAAGCGTATATGAAACGTACGTGTAAATGACAGCTATTCCGAGTGTCAACTAATTCCGGTCTTGTAATAGATAAGTATCATTGCCATCCCCGGATAGCTAAGCTTTTGATAAATATCGTTACTATTTAACAGTTATTTAGGGGAGAAGCGGCATGTAAGAGCCAGTTTATTAAATGGATCAAAAACATACAGCTTCAATTAAATATTTACAATACAAATACTCTTTATTGCAAACCTCACTACTACTATTACTACTGTTTACTGATATATATTTTTAAAATTATTCTTCATTTATTACAGCATGTGTTTTCATTTTAAAAAATACAAAAAACAATAAAAAAAAGTCAGATATTCATTTTAGAAAATGTAAAGTTCGGCTCTTTCACATGGGTGTGGAAAGAGGCACCAAAAGTTATGAAAGAGCCAGTGTACAGTATTTTTAATTAAAATGTAAATTATGTAAAATAATAATTGTCGTACTATATTAATAATAGAATAATATCTTTGTAGTAAAAATGGAGTAATATTTTTAGCATACTTTATCTCTAACGGCAATTTTAGGCCATTCCTAAAAATTGCTTGAAACTTAGTATTTTGCTGTCATACTACTTATTATTTGAATTGCATTTGTTTTCACTAACAATCTCAAACATAAGAAACTTCCGTAAATGGAAATGGCTCTTTCATGCCACTTCTCCCCTACTTCATCCGACATAACAGCTACCTGTAATATTTTGGACGCTGAATTATTCTCCGATGGACTTTTCCTGAATACGTTTCCCTGAAAACAAGTTTTAAAGGGTACAGCGCCTTTTTATAAATAAATGAGACGTAGAGCCCCACTGAGCGGGCTGGAAAACCTAGATTTGTAAGACAGATCGCAATAGTACGGACACATTTTCTTAAGGACTGAAATGGAAATAGATATGGTTTTACTATTTTTTAAATGAATACTCTACCTACCTAAATACTGAGAATTCATGCTGTACATATACAAAACATGTACAAATAAATTAATGGTTCAAGTAGTTGAGATTTAGATGCTAAGTGAACCCGTCGTCTACCGATCCCGGGGATCCCTGGGCTCATTACAAAAGAATGCTATTGTTTATTTTTTTTCGCCGGGAGACCACGATTTAATTATGCGTTTCGCCCACCTGGACTGACGATTTTCCGTCGCAATGTCCTTCCGCCGTAAGGTGCACGAAGTATTGTTTTCCTAACGATAGCGGTAGGACAAAAAAACAAAATAATTTCCTGCTGGGTTTTTGACTTAATATTTTAATAATTCTCGTTGGCTATTTATTATGTTTAAACATTCTGTTAAACGTTGGCATCTATTATTAAGACAACCTTTACCAACCGTAAGTATTTTAAAGAGTTGACGCACATCGTTGGGTGTGCGAGTCACGGCGCGACAGTTTATTTCAACTTCTCAACTTCCCCAAGCGTTCCAATGGAGCATAATTTTCATAAGTAACGCGCCACTGCGCCCTGACACAAAAATTAGATTCATCAGCCTTCCAGGCACATTCCACCGAAACATTCGCCTAGCTACAATTCGATTCGACTTTGAAACGAGTGTGTGAACAATGTCAAACTTAGTCATGTAATGTTATGTAATACTAGGGTCGTGAAACGCTTTAATGATAAACTTAAACTCAAAAATTATACTAACTCATCCTATTATCCACCACACGAGAATAGGGAATACCCATTAAACACTCAGCAGTCTTTATGCCAGCATAATTCCGCAATTCCCTTACGAACCATATTTTATGCGGGCAATTTTTTCGTGAATATCTAAAACACGTGAAATTGCTAAACGCGTCTTCATCAACGTTTAATAAAAGTAACGTATGTGGGTCGTTTGTAATTTTTATTGCGAGCATATCTTTCTAAAGGCTTCGTTATATGTACCTACTACATTTTCAACTGTGTGGTAATCTGACATTGTAAATTTTCACAAATGTATCTGCGTACTTTCTCACGCGTTACACAATGTAGGTTCATATTTTTCAAACAAACTACCTGCAAGTAAAGGAAAATATTTCCGTTCCGAGACTGCGGCGTATTTACATTTTCGTGTGTCGAATCGTAGCGCGCGAGACATTGAATACAAGGTGGCGTTTAGGACACAAACATAATTTACTTTTCTCACACGAGACCAGAAAGTTTCGTTCAAACAAATAATATAGGTTTCCATTGGTGCGGGGGCACCTGAGCGGTAGTACGATCGGTGTGTCCCCTGGGAAATAAAAACTTTGTCGCACGTCGCTTGTCCTAAACCTTCTTACACTCTCCGCGCTCGCGACACGCTCACCGATTTGCTGCCGACCTACAGTTTATAGCTTTGATTCTCAACGACAGTACGTTTACGATATTGTTTCGTATTACTGCTCCGTAAAGCGCGAGTGTAAAACGTCGGCGAAACAGGGTTCTCGAATTGAATAACAAGTGAAATCCATATCGCGCGATGGATATACCAGTTGGCGACGAAAACAATTTATTTGCTTCATGAATAGATACACTTTTCCCATCAATTGAGAATGGCAGGAAAGTGATCTTCGCTGGATTAACATTCTCCGGCTCTGTCACGTCAGAATTTCATGAAAACACTTCAACTTCGCGAAAATTATTAGTGCTAAAGTTCTCGACGTCCCAACTTCGATAACTGCCTGGATTTCAACAAGAATTTTTAAATTGATTCAAAGTAAAAATGAAATCAACGAACTTAGATGGGATTAAATTAAACATGCTGTCGTAATTTCTGCCATGAAACTTGGAATACATTATGTCTTTTTTCTATTGTCATATTATATTTTATTTATTTATTTATTTATTTATTTATTTATTTATTTACACTTCAATATTACAAACATTCATAGGAGAAACACTGGCCCCTACACTAGGCACAGCCTGTCCCGTAGGTAGCCAATTCGATTACGAGTTTACGAAATGGGTGCGAATTGTTAATAAGTATTAATTGTTTTAGTTGGTTCGCCGTGTAGTAAGGTACTTCGTTACTTAAACTCCGAGACCCATTTGGAACACAATAATGTATTGAAAACGAATTGGCACTAACTGGATGCTGTTGTAAAAGGCTATTATTTTTGCGGAAATATATGTATTACGTGCACAGACGAAATAGTTTCTCTTAGATATTTTATTGCCAATGCCAACGGATCCTTATATACCGGGCCTACTCGTCAAGACTATTTTAATGAGACCTACATCGATAGGTTTGCCATGTAAAAAACCAGGTATAGGTACTTGGTAAGGAAATTCAATACAATGTGAACCCGTTTTGCTCTTGAGTGAATAATTACAGATGAATATGAATCAAAGCTAAATGTACTACTTTAGCCCCGCTTGACTAGTCTAATATGACACACTTTTCGGTCATGAGAAGTGAAAATATAATTAACAGGGTAGCTTACCTATTCCCTAGACGGCTAAAGAAGCCAAATCAAAACAACGAAATCAAATCTGAAGCACCGTTCAGATCAATTGCTCTATGAACTTTTACGTACCTACTCTTTCACTAAACAAAATCTATAGAATGTTTGAATAAACATTTGCCTCCTTTGCCCTTCGCAGTCGTAAAAGGGGTTTGAGGAACTCCGCCCTAAACTTATTTAAACTTTTACCCTAGAAAATCCTTTTCGCAAGCAGTTTAAATGTAGAATAGAATATGTATTAGAGAATAGGAAACGGTAACGGCGAATGAGTTCGCGGGTCGACGACTCACGTGGGATAAATGGCTATAAATGGGCGTGTTAATAAATAATTTAAATTGCAGTGAGAGTGTATTAAATCACCGGCGATTCTCGGGTTTGGGCACAATTTCGTACATATTCGCGAATGGGTTTTTTTTTATACAACGCCGGTGGCAAACAAGCTTACGGTCCACCTGATGGTAAGCGGCCACCGGAGCCTATAGACGCCCGCAACTCCAAAGGAGTTACGTATGCGTAGTGTACACATTTACTCATACTCTCATTCTCATTTAAATATGAAAAAAAAAACACAATGATACAATTTTAAGTATAGCATTAAAGGTAACTTTGTGCGATATTAAAGTAGTTAGTATTTGGCCATAAACAATAAGGGTTGGAAGTAACATATTTAAAAAAATAGACTCCTCCCTAAATGTTATAGGGGCTTTAGAACTCGTCTTGTTCCTGTACAACTTTAATTTCACAACTAAGGAAATCTAAGCGGGGCCTACTATACCAACTTTCCCGAAGTTCTTCAACTATTCCACTTTTCACATCCCATTATTGTTTAAGTTGTGCCACCCCGCCTCACTAACACGATGACTGAAAAACATAAACAGTTTTAACAGCTTCTATCGCATAGATCAGCTTTCCAGTTTCAAAGGCGCCCGAAGTTAAAGTTCGCCCCAAGGTATTTCTTAGATCATCAAGACAATTTTCCAATTTTAACTTTGGTTGGTTACGGTAGCGATTTTCGAATTAAACTTGCTTTGACGGACTTATCAAGTTTTGTTGATTTTGGAACACTTCGGTGGTAACGCTTCTTCAAGCCTCTTTTCTGTAATATTTGAGGCATTATGTTCAAAAAATCAAGCCATTTTTACCAGAAACTACTAATATTTCTCTCTACCTTTAAAAAATAAGTAAATTTTCACCATTTGCATTATTATTTAATCGAGTCCGCGAACTATTCGGGTTCGGGTAAAAACGTTGTCGATCACTGGTGTGTCATTGTTTAGAGATCTCGGATCGGAACGTCCGCCTCGCAAGAGTCAATATGCGGAACATTTCCTATTACACGCCCACTTCTTCCCGTGAACGGGGGGAAACGTACAGAGATGATGCAACCGTCTTGCATATTTGTTGGTTTACTTTCAAATCCAAGATGAACATTTTCTTAAAAATCGATATAATTCCTTTTTTGTAGACGGTTTAAAATTACGCTTAGTACGCGGCCGAAGCCGCGCGAAAAAGTTAGTACTGTATAAAAAAATGAGAATCAGATGTAATCTTATTTCATTCCTCATTACCTTGCTAATTTATGATAGACATGTAAATATTTACAAACAGCAATAGGCCCTTACTCATGAAGTAATTTTTGGCCTATACACAAAAGGGCAATATTCTCACCCGTTAAGGCACTTACTGCCGAATTAATGTGGATCATTATAGTTAAATGGCAAGTATCTTGTTAATTATACAACTGACATTACTAAATAACTGTAGCTGAACAGACATTCACTGAACATGATACTATTCATGGAAATACTTATCTTATCTTATCTTGTCTAGATGAGGGCCCTTGCGGATGCAAATGAAAATACTACTGATGCGGATGGAAATACTACTTATATGATATTAACAAGATAACTACCATAGCCACTACATAAAATAAGGACACAAAAGTAAATGTTAAAAATGTAAAAATTCTTCTGTCAAGCAGCTACAGCAGCTACTTAAAGTCAGGATTAAGTAAATCCGCCGTAATCCACTCTAAGCAATTCTGACCATATTTTTATTCCAACACAATTTGTAATGGAAGCGACACCCAGAGACAAGAGCTAGAGAGTGCGGGGTCGGGAGGGTGACGAAATTACTTGCAAATTCCATTTACGGAGTCAGCGGCTAGAGGAAGAAACTGGCTGACTGCCGATACTTGCCCGTCGCCGCCTAGACCGGCCAGCCTTTCACCATTTCAATGAATTTAGGCTTGCGTACAGTAAAGGAAACGTAACGAAGCCTTTTTGTCCTTATTTTGATTGGATAAGAGTGAAAAAGGTACTTTGTTGACGGTACATCGTGGCCAGCTCGTCATCGCTAGCTTTCGGGGCATGTAGGTCGATTACGTAACTTTATTTTCTACCCACGTATTTAAAATAAATCTTAATGTAATTTTATATTAATTATAGTCCGGCCAAGTACAAATTTTTAAAGATAAATAAACATGTTGGCTGCTTATATCTCGGTTGAAATATTGTCAGTTGGTATGCTACGAAGGTGGGAGGCTACCGTTGCTCATCCCACCCACGAAACCGCAGCTGATGTACACGGGACTTCATGATAAAATTCTCTGAAGCATTTTACAAGTTATTGTCTTAGAGGACTAGGCGTGAACATCGGTTGCTGGTTCGAGGACTATAAGGAATAATTGATATTATGTCCTTACGCTCATTCGAAAAATTACGCAATTACCCTGCTGGTTGCATTGCCTGACTTAACATTTCATTTATCGTAATGTGATTATGGAATGGTTTTGTGAATGGATGTTAGCATCTGAATAAAATAGTATCGCCACTGTCATGTCAAAGTCTCTATTTGAGTTTAGAGTAAAATACAGCTTTTAATTTTAGGGCGATTGATACAAATGCTAAGTAAGTGGCTCTACTATTATTTAGTTGCAAAATTGCCGATCTTGCTATTGTATGAGATCGTAGAATAGTATAATAACGTCAGTCGTACGAGTACGTGTACTCATTAATATAAAATTGGTCTGTTGCTGTGAGCTCTCATTTTGACCAAAAGCAAAATAGACCGACACAGAAAACCTCTTAATTAGTCTTCAATTTTATTTCAAAAGAGAAACAGAGAAGGACCAGTTCTCGTAGTAGACGGTGACTGGTTTCTGGATAAAATAGAATGCAACTGATTGCCTATTGCAGAAATATTATTATTGATCAAAAACGAGATCCATATGAAAACAAGGAAAAAAGTTCCACCGATAAAACTGTAACTGCAAACTTTGTTCAAAAACATGATCAAAACTTTTTGTTTTCCAAACCGAATAGCATGATTACCGATGGCTAAGGAAGAACCGATTGGTATGTAAGTTACGAGGCGTTACGGCGAACTTAGCTCATTACCAGTCCTACGCCACTGGAATGACAATGGCGAGAATTTTTACTTCATCCTCGTCTACGCTTATTAGGTGCGCTCGGACGTCGAGTGGCGCGACTCGAGACCGCTTCACCACAGTCATATTGAATTTCTCGCCTCCGTAGTTAACTCTAGATGCTTTGTTCTTGTTGAGAAGTTCATAAGCTTAGAAGTTTAAAGGTCTAGGCTGATTATAAAATGATAGTTGTCTTGCGATTTGCACGTTATGCATTATTTTGTCAATTGTCTTGTAAAATTGATGAACAGATCTGATATTTTTACCTACCTACTATCTTTCCACAATGTTCAGTAAGTATAACTTGAGGTGGGTAACTAAGTGCAATGCATCAAACCTTTGGCCTATGAATAATATATGCAACCGCCAAGTGTTTATTGTGATAGTTCGCCTCGCTTCTCACATCACAACCACAGTCTCATGCGAAATAAAACACCTAGATTTTTCCTCTGCAGTCTCTGGAGGTATATCTGAAACCCCAAAAACTAAAAAATCCCAAGTGCCGTTATACGTTTTCCTATTCTGGATTATATTTCAACAGCATCAAGATCGACAAGTAGGTTCATAGGATTGCTCGATGTCTGCGGTTTCCACTTGTAGTTGTGAATATGAGGTGTGCTCTGAGATTACAGTTAAGGGATTTGGTGTCTTTTGCGGTGGGTGTAGGGATGCTTATCGTTTACGGGGTGGGCCGTTTGCGTTTGAGTAAGTACCTAGTAGTCGCAGGAGTCAGCCGGCATCGGGGGAAGGCGGCAGTAAATAACAAGCGAGATCGGATTATTTCGATAAGATCGTAAAATGAAACAAGGAGCGCCTCGGTGGGACGTTTCCCTTTGAATACGTTACACGTTAGCCGACACATTGCCCACGTACGGATGTAAAATGTGGAAGTTTGACTTGGCTCATTTTCTTAACTTATTGTCGCGGGCTCGGTGAGATAAAATATACACTGTTAGCGGGAACTTGACGGGTACGGATCTGTCTTATAATTGAAGGTTATTTGATTAGTGTAAGTAAACACACTAATCAAATAACATAGTAATAGTAAATACTAGACCTTACAAATTTTAAAATGTTGTGAATTCGAATTATCGTAGTAGTATTGATAATACCTGTGAATTGACTAAAGCATACAGTGCCTTTCCGAAAGTTTTAGATAATAACGGAGCCATTATTTGCTTCTATTGTGTGTAGTAATAAAATATAATTTTAGCTTGAAAAGATGTTAGAAATGATGCTTCTCAATGAAAAATTGAAAAAAAAAATTGGGAAGTGGGAAAGATATTAGGTCGCAAAAATCCTATGACAAACAGTAACGAAGGCATAAACAGAAAATAGGCTAAATAGGAGGTCAGGTGTATGGTATGTACTCTTAACTCGTCTGACTAACGGCCATGTCACCACTAGCTTTAACTATTGTCCGTTAAGGTTCAAAAGAGGTATACCACTTTTTTTGCCGGAGACTTCTTGGGAAGCGGGCGTTAATTTTACTTAAAATAATGGTCTAGAAGTTCAAGCTTAAAGTTAGACGGATCAGGAACAAGGCATATGAAAAAAATAGAGGAGAAGCTTTGCCCAGCAGCGGGATAAGTACACAATGAGTTCGAAATAAAAAATATTACAACTGACACATCTGGTTCGACGCACCAAGACAGTTGAGTCTAAGAAGTATTCGGAACCGCTACTGACTGACCTTATATTATAGGTTTAAATTTAGAGGCAGGCCAGTGACGCATATGGAGGCACGCGCCGTCCGGCTGCAATCTTATTTTTCCTGACCGGCTCGCTGGTGCCAGGGCTTATTGCCTACGTGCTGCCGAGACCGGGCCCAGTGTGGCCGCCTATCGTCTTTCACTTTTATTTCAAAAATGTATTTTTCAATTCTCATGCTCGAAAAGTGTGTCATATTAGGCATATCAAGGGGATATAAAGTAGTAAATTTAGCAAACATGAACACATATTTATGATTAACATTTTAATTGGACCAATGAAAATACTTCTCCATATTAAATCCACCAATCACAAAACACTGTGATGGTACCTATAGGTATGTTGTTATTTTTTCCGAAATAATATTTTTGCGCTACATGTCAAGTGAGTGGGCAACTTGACTGTTAGAAGTTCTCAAGCCGCCCGAAGGCCTCTAAATTGGCTTAACGACTGCTATATAGACAGCAGCCGGAATCAACGGCTTAACGTGCCTTCCAAAGCACGGAAGCGTTCAGTTAATAACTATTCGAAGCCATAACCCATCCAAGAACTGACACACAAAAAACAAGCCCACGTTGCTTAACCTCCCTAACCTCCCTAACCTAACCCTACCGCACGCGATACGCGGGCGCAGCTGGGCCACGAGCGCTAATGATATGTGCGTGCAATTTATGCGATTGTTAAATACAATAAAGAATACTGTATGTAAACTACGCCAGATATAGACCAGGTACGTGAAAAGCCCGCAATGGCAGGTCAACACATCTTGTTTTGTCTCTTTTAGTTAGCTATTGTTAATGTGTGTTATTTATTAATGTTTCTTTGATATTTTGTCGCAACTGTATTAAAAAACCTCGTTTGATATACGTGCGGAAGTGTCGTTTTCACTTGCCTTACGGTTCGGGCCGGGACAACTCGGGACTCGTGCAAAATGACATACCTTCCTCACTTGTATGAAAATGTACTACTATAGACTCAATGCGTATTTTTCAATGAATTTTATAAATGGTCAGCATTAAACCAGCATAGGCTTAGGTAGATTATATGTGACTCTAGTTACGGCGTTTGAAATAGGAAGACAACTATCTGATAGGATGTCCTTCGGTTATTTTTTTATATAAGTTAACTTATTATACTTACATATAAGTAATTATGAATGTTTATTGAAGTGTAATAAACTACCTGAACCTTTGCCCGAACAAAATATCTCCAGTGGAAAAACGAATTTACAGATTTTCTTCCCAAAACCTCTGGCAACACTGGTCGTGAGTGTCATATTATTCTATCGAGCGGCTATCGCCGACACCCACACGACCGATATTAGTATACCCTCTGCCTTCTCCAGATATTGCTCCACATCGTAAATAAAATGTGGGAGTCTCCGTACATTATCAACTTAAGAAGACTTAGGGTCAAGTTTATTTTGAGAGCTGCCCTATCATGTTTCCCAGGCACTTGGTATATACTTAGGAATTTTGGTTGTTACCTAGTGTGTATGTAAGTCTCCCGACAGGTACTGACTAAAATGTTTGTATTGAAGCTCTGTGCCTTTACCATGAGCGCTAGCGACTGCGTAAAAATGTGTATGGGCAAAAGTACAGCGCTTCTGGCGGTTACGCTATATAACTAGATTAGATTAGATTTATTGATTTCATAATATAAAAATACAATAAAAATTATCCTTAGTCAATTTATAATTAAAAAAATATGAAATGTCAAAAATGATAATAATAATAATAATTCTTAAATTAAATTATAAAACAATTATCAAAAATATTTAAATAATGATCATTCTACTAACATCAAATCATTTATGAATGAACATGATGAAGATGACTAAGAATCGGCATACTAAATCGTTTACGCAGTCGCTAGCGAGTACGGTCATGCAAACTCATGGTAAAGGCACTGGTTTTGTTAGTTTCTTCGTATACATAATTTTCATGCAACTAAGTGTCTAGTACTTTTTAATTTATTCCATGTGGCATATTAACACCACAATGTAAGTGCTTAAAGGTTGTTAATTAGAGATAGTTAGATCTGAAAGTAATTTTGAACTTTAAATAAAACATATGAAAACGTCGTCATCGCTACGTTCGATTGAGCACTCAATTATTTAGCTTAAATGCATTCGCTGGAGGATAATCTATACGTCAAGCGAGGGTTCAAGAATAAAAAAGTGACAAATGTCAACACTTATAACATCCTCTCTTTCAGGAAGACCTGAAATTAACCCGAAACTGTAAATTAGACGGGACGATAACTCAACAAGAATGTCTGAACTGTATCACAATTACTGAAACAATAACGTAATAAGAGCAGCCGCAGCCGGCGTTATTGTCGACGAATGTCGCCGCCGAGAATTGTCGGGAGTTGTGGAAAAAGTGAAAGTTTTTATCTGCTCGGGGTCCCAGGTTGCCCGTTTTCATTTCCACGCCGCTCTTGATCGCAATCGAGTAAGCTAGTACAGTCAGCATGTATATCATTTTAGAGAGCATACTTGAAGAAGTGAGGCCTGCGCTATTTTGTAAATTAGTCATTTTGAACGTGGACCAAAAAATCTTTAAGGAATTTCGTAATTAATCAATCAATCAATCAAACATTTATTCTGCAAATAGGCCACAAGGGCACTTTTATATGTAAAATATTAATTTACAATTTAAGAAAGTCTGACTATAATAAGTAATACATTTTTCATGTAAAAATATTAATTTACAGTTCAAGACGGAATAATAATTTCGAGTTTACAATTATAACAAAATTAATGTCATACAGTGAAGATAAACTTGCAAAGTTATCTATTACAAATATTACAACATCAGTAAAGTTAGAGATGTACATGGTCTCTGAGCGTCCAAATTAAAGTTAATTTAATATTGTTAGAGATGTATATGGGCTCTAAGTCACTGATAATAAAAACGAATCCACAACAGGATGACAAATACACTAGTATTAACGTAGTCACTATGTCCTAGCAAGCATGAACAGACCGGACTCCACAAACAGCACCCTATCACGAGTATGACGCGTTCATATTAATCGTACCTGGTAACTTGATTACATACATTGCACAATGCAAGAAAAAGGTTATTTTTGGTTTGATTTCCATGTCCTTTGCCCGATCGTTCTTTGTGTACAAAGCTGAGCTGAGAATGAGCGCGAAAAGACATTGAAATCTAATTTTATCCTGTGATACGTAATGCAGATTATACTCTACTATCAATAATCTTAACCCATTCAGTGCTAGCAAGCGAGTAAGTGGATTACATGATTGTATTTCACAGCTCTACGCTGCTACTGCTACGGGCTACGGCGTAGCAATACTAGCGTAGCTTTCCAGTATACGTATTAAGTGGTAACATCATTATGCGCAAAGACATAACAAAACTCAAGCTTTATCTACCAAAAATCCGTACCTAACAAAAAAATTTGGAAGCATGTAAGTTTCATCCCAGCTAGTCTGATCGGTGCAAGAAATACCTATTAATATAATGTTTATATTTTTTAAAGGCGGTATTAGCACACCGCAGCGCGCCGGCGCGCACGTCCCTAATAAAATGAGTCGAGGTAACGGCGTGTTTGTCCTGACGCCGACCCGATGACAGATAGGGCACGTTCGCCCCGACTCTTATAAACTAGCCGAATATACCAGACACCTAACCTAGAAAGGGCAACTCGGGTACTGGATACCGGATTTAGCGGCGTTAGTAATATGGGGTTCACAAAGAGCATTGTCAATTTAAGGGCTTCTTTTTACTTAGGCCGGATTCGGCGTAACAAGGATAAGGTCTTGTTTTGAAGAGAATTATAATTGTATAAACTAATCTAAGAATAAATTATTCTCTATTTTTCTTAATATAATACTCGTACGGAATACGATCGGAAGTATTGGAACTATGATCAACTGTAATGCCTCACATTATTGAGCGCTTAGTCAATATCAAAAAGACTCTTAGGCCGGGTTTTATAAAGATCCGTTAGACCAAATGTCAGATAAAATTTCAGTATTTTTTGACATAACAAACCGATATAAGGTCTAACGAATCTTTATAAAACCGAGCCTTAGAATCTTTTTGATATACGTCGAATTTGACTATTAAATGGGTATATAACCAAGAATAAGGACTTGAATTGAGTGTATATATTATATGGGCATAGTAATTGACTAATCCTGGAATAAACTATGTTCCCGTTTTTTGCAATAGTCTTAATTTATTTGAAGTATAGAAGCGAGCGCGTGCAAGAAGAAATGTAAAGTGATTCCATATGTTAAGTCGGATGGAACCGGATGTAGTTTGGAATAACATTCTAAAAATGTATGTTAATAAAATTGTCGAAGTGAAAACTGTTTTCAGCATGCATTTTATTAATGTTGATCTATTTAAAAGGACGAAAATTGTAATGTATTTGCTCAATTATTGAACCTATGCGTATGTTTCTAAGCTTATTTTAATTTACGAAGGAAAACTGACAAGAATTATTCACTATCATATCATTATTTGCGTCTTGATCGCTATGAATGCCATACTTACGAAATGTGAAATTTGTTCAAGGACTTAGAGACAGCCCACGAATTATGATCGTCTTGAAGGTATTTAAGGAACGAAAACGTTTTGTTTAAGCTTTATTTCACGTGGGGGAGTAATAATTAATAAAAACAGGTCGGGTAGTCCATAAAGGAAAATATCACTGCAGTGCAAAGTTGCTTTCTCGCTCTCGGGCGGGCGGAAATGTCAGTATTTTGTTAATATATGAATACATTATAACTGCAAGTTCGGAACAGTTCTAGCTAAATTAAAATCTCGCGAGCGAATTAAAACTGGGAAGTTTTAAAGCGTGCTTTAGGTGCAGCGGCTTAATGGTATTAAACTCCTGATTTATATAGCTACAGGACTGTGAGTTACAGTGCGCCAGTGGGCGCATTGGACACCAGTAAATAAAAAAAAGTAATAACTTCTCTGTAAACTTCCGCCTTGCTTATTGACCGAGTGAGCGAAGCGATCGAAGGTCTCCGCTTTAGCTTAGCCAAAAATGCATTCCTATACCGGGCAGGCGGATATCCAGATGTCCATCCCGCTGTTTTCCTCTAGGTCGCATTTCTTAAGTGATTGTCCTGATCTTGTCCGATTTTGTGAGGTTCGATAATTATGTAGATTGTATGGTCGATTCAGTTGGAAAAATATCAAAATGGCGAGCAATGGGGTTTGAATAAATGCTCACCTTAACAGAAAAATGCTCCTAAGGTCTACAGCTAACAGAGCCACTAGTACCTAAATAAAATTATGCACTTAAGCACTTACACTATATGCACTATATGTATTTTATTTTAGCTTAATATTGAACAAATGGGGTACTAGTATCTGCCTGCAATTTATGCACACATTATTGGTTTATATAAAAAATTGCAAACTTGCAATATTAAGCCATAAAACAAAACCCCATTGAATCTGATAGCCACGTTTCGCATAGATTGCCATCTCAACTTACATGTGCATACCTATTCGAATTCAATGTATATTTGTTTGTCTCGATCGGTACGCAACTAATGAAATCGTAAATCAAAATTGTAGAGCGATATCGACGGGTTTCCATCGCGTTCGAACACATGTTATGCCTCTCGACATTTCTGCAAGTTTAACGAGCGAATTTTTAATTGATAGAATTAAAAGTGGAATTGATTAACGACTTGTGTTGTGACTGTTGCTTACTCACAATTATTTTGTTGCGTTATTTTTAGGGTTACTTTTAAAATCAAGGGTGATTGTGAGTTTTTGTTCTATATTTTAATTATTTATATTCTTTCAGAGTGATAAATAAAATATTTTTTGAAATCGGTTAAATAAATAAGATTAATAGCTTAATTAGAGGTTAGTACATTTTAATATTACCCTCCTGTGGTCAATAGTTAACGGCTTAAGTGCATGTTAGCTATGTTTTTATTACAGGGATTTATAGAAACGGAGACACTGTCTATGCGGGTTACTGGTTCAATCCAAAATTAAGCTTTGTAGCCTTTAACTTTTGGTATGTCTACAGGAAAGACGCGAACCTAAATACGCGTATGACCCTAATGAGCTTTAAGAGTTGCAGTTGTTACAGATAGTGACTAACACTTTAGTTAAGCTACATCAAAAAATCACTATCACACAAAAAATTAAAAACAGACGTCTACTGTAGGTACTACATAATATATACCTATAGTATATATTATATCCATCTATAATATCTACAATAAGATCATTAAAATGATTGCACACGCGTATGCACACGTCCGCGCGTGTCCACAAAAAATCTATATAGATGTACTTGGTAATCATGTTTTCATTGTTTTTATAGGATATATATATATTAGACGGCACGCTGTCGACATAGTGCTCGCTAAATTTAATAACAATATTTGATTCAAATACTATCATTCTCTATTGTGAAGATCAACCTTACATACGCACGTTTGAAACGTTACGCAATTACCCTGCCGATGAAAGACCACGAGAGTGAAGATCGTTGAGCCTTCTGATGCTTCGGTATATTTTCCAATTTATCTATTATAAAGGCATCACTGCATCGGCCATCCGCCAGTAGCACCGCTTAACCGCACTAACATTGATCTCACTCTAGTATACGATTAGTGCGGTGGATTATTTATATCGGATTGCTTTCCCACATAGGCTGTCGGCACTGGGTACTCCGTCAAAAACGGTGCACTCCAACTAATTGCATTTGCTATTGATGCAAGCCTATGCCGGCCGGCGGTGAATACCTACGGCTCGTACTCGCCTGTACCGACTAGCTGAATCATAGCACTATAAACGAAGTACTGAGTTACGATTCTGATTACTCTGTATTCAAGGAGAATGTGACTGAATGAGTGTATAGTTTGTTGGTATAGAGACGTTTTTAATTATACCTGTAGGTAAAAAAAGTTAACTTTCGATAAATACAGCCATCTACTATTACTACTAATAGACCTAATAGTGTAACACCAACTATTCAAATTACTTCGCACAAGAACTGTATAATTACTGGTCGCTAACTCGTCTGCAACCGACTCCCAAATAAATGATAAGTATCTATTAGCTATTCCTGCTCCATGCTAACTACATGTTGCAAACTTCAGCCGTATCCCGGTTCACGGCTGGCAACTCCAGGAACTATTCAATCTAATGTAGGTACCTAAGCTAATAGCTATTTCTAGTAATGAACCGTGTGTACCATTCCCACGTAGCGGCATAAAAGGTCTACAGAGTGCATCGTAATTTGTACCTGCCCCTAAAATTACTTAGTTAATGCTTATCCAGCCGCCTATAAAAACAAAGAAGCTGCCGCGACAAGGGGAGGGTCAGAAAATCCTATTGTATATTAATGTTAGTGACGCCATTCTCCCGCCAGTTTTGGCAAAGATGCAATTTCATTTGAATATTATGCAAGTAGACTGTTATCCCGCGTTATTCGTACCTAACTGAAAACACTTTAAATACAAAGTGCTCATAAAAGTAGTGCCTGTAACGGCATTAGTGTGAGAATAGAGTTAATTGATACTAGCGGGGTAATGCGATAGGAACTTATTTGTGGATGGTACGTCTGAACAACGCGAGTTGAAAAGCAGCGACGGCAAGCGAATGGAACAATTAAAAGGATATTTCGCGCCCTCCCGTTTGCGTCGGAGAACACCGTGTGATGTCTCTCATTCCTGTGTAAGTGCGCCTCCGCTCGTCACCTGTCTCACGATTTATACCCGCCGTATTACACGCCATTCGACACGTTGCCACATCTCGGACGTAGAGCGAAGAAGCAGACGTTAACGTTTGGAGGAGATCTGCGACATGATAATTATTTAGTCTATAGTCAAAGTCGAGTTATTTTACGTTACACATTGCAACTCACAATGTTAATTGATGTTAGAGAACCGATTATAACACTAATTAGATACTAATTTTTAAAAAACTAGACAAAATATTCGAGAAGAAGTAACCAATTAACTAGAACGCCTGCTATCGTGTATTGAAAGTTGTAATTATAGTTTAGGTTTCGATAGCTTAAGGTAGGTTTAGCAGTTCCTTCTCGGATTGACAGACTATGTCTGCAGATTACGACGATGATACTAGGGTCATACTTAGTTGAAAAAACAAAAGTCGTCCCTCCTGTGGTCAATAGTTAACGGCTTATGTGCATGTTAGCTATGTTTTTATTATATGGATTTATAGAAACGAAGACACTGTTTATGCAGGTTACTGGTCCAATCCAAAATTAAGCATTGTAGCCTTTAATAGTCCTTTAGTATGTCCACAGAAAAGAAGCGAACCTAAATCCACGTATGACCCATTAAAGTCTAAGAGTTTCTTTTCGATTTCATTGTATCACATTAGTAAGACTGGCCGCGGTGGTCCGTGAACTACATTGTATCAATACAATTACCGCATCCACCAAAATGAACTCGCTTCCTCACTCCACCGAGATGATTGTGCCTCAGTCTAATTGTTTCTTGCAACGCGGCTATATTAAGCAGTGAGCCGCCTTCAACTTTATGACTTCTTGAATGAGTCGTTAAGCCGTCGAATCAATTCGTCCTGAGCCTCAGAATTATTCAAATGAAATCGTGATAGGGAACAGTAAATAATTTGACAACAGACTCCCGACGTCGGTATTAAGTTTCGGGACACTAATGAGACTGTTCTGGTTTTTATTTTAATATTTTGATTTAGTGAAGGTTAAGATATTCTGTGGTTGTAAATAATAAAAAAACCGGTCAAGTGCGAGTCTGACTGGCGAACTGAGGGTTCCGAACATCGTGATACACCCAGACCCAGATCGTGTACCCGTTTCGATACCATTTAATTCAGGAAAAATATTAATAGCGCGATGTACAAGATACAAATTCAACGATGTACATCGTCACAAGTCAATGTTGTGACTTTAAACCAAGCACTCTAACAACTACATACATTTCAGTTGACCCATAGGTTCTTAACAACTACGGTAGGCAGACATCAAAGCGCAATATATTTAATCTCCTATTTGAAACATTAAAATTATTACGGCTCGATGGGTGAGCATGTTTTGGCTTATATTTATATCGCAAGCGCTTTAGAGGCGGGTCAGAGGGCCTACTCCGAACTTCGAAATCCGAACTTCGTATCGTGCCGTCCCTTTGACTCTAGTGTTATACACTATATGGGTGAAAGGGACGGCACACATTCCCAAAAGGGGTAGGTAAGACACATGAAATTCAATTCTAGTGCCACATTTAGCAATTGTAGGTTTAAAGATGGAGAACAATGTGATATTGCAGTGATAGGTTGCTAGCCCATAGCGCACAGTACACTACAACCCAGTTCCCATAGTCAACTCTTAAGAAAACAACGGGAAGAAAGTGAGAAGTGCTATTCTAGCCCGGCACTACACGGGTAATTACTCCTAATAACAATATAATACTTACGTGGAAATTGTGGTCATAAAGATTTACTGAAAACGGTGGAGTGTCCACTGACCGTGACAATTTGTTGGGATACATTTCTTTTTGGGTAATAACACTGTAATTTACAGAATCTCTACATGATCCCACAGAAGATAAAAGTATTGCGAAAAACATTGGACACCAATTGCAGTGCAATTTAAAAAACGGTCGTGCACTTAAAATTTCAGACAGGATTAATTGCATTTTGCCGAAGCGTCATTGCATAGAAAATATTGTGAAAGGCTAATTGGATACAATCCGGCCAATTTATTTCTCTTACGAGCCCCAATGCAAAATAGCTCGTCTAGTCGCAATTCTGCATGCGTATTTTTTTTCAAAAACTAGTATTTCTACCCGAATCGACTTTGATGATTAATGGAATACACTAGACGCAATGTCACTAAAGCTAGCTTAGTTTTGAGTTGTACAAAGTGTACATCTCGTTATTTATTTTAAAATAATTTAATTATAAATATTACATCTCACACGCAAATAATTACGTCTGCTTCATATTTAAGGCAAAATAGGTCGTCTATTTAAAATAAAACCTGTTTACCAGGGTTCGTAATATAAAATATTATTTTCAAATTGAATACGGAATATTCTCTGTCATGTAAAATGACAAACCACTATATAAAAGGGCAAATTCAGCCTAATTTTTTATTACTCCAAATCGTTTTTCTATCGAGATGGCACGAGGTAAGCCAGTGACTGAAGAAGTGCGGAAAATTATAATCTCCAGTAACAATAAAGGCAAATCTACGTACCAAATTGCCAAGGACCTTTCTATGCCAAGGTCTACAATCCAAACTATCATCGAGCATCATCGAAAACACGACAAAATTTCTTGTTTAAAGAAATCCGGCCGCCCACGAATTACTACTAAAGCAGAAAACAGGATTCTGAGGAAGATCATCAAGAAAAATCGTCGTGCAAGAGCTGGAGAACTTACGGTACTATGGCGTGACGCAATTAAAAAAAACATTTCAGTGGATACTTGCAAGAGAGTGATGAAGAGGATGGGCTACGGTTTTTACACTGCTAAAGAGAAACCGTTACTTACACAACGGCAGAAAACTAACAGGTTGAAATTCGCCAAAAAGTACAGAAATTGGACCGTCGATCAGTGGCGTAAAATTATATGGAGTGACGAATCTAAATTTGAAGTCACAGTAGGCGATGAACGAAGTAAAGTTGTAACGTGTAAGCTGTGGTATTTAAGTTTTCTGTGCGACAGCCCCACTTACTTGAGTGTGATGGTTTCTTGGTTAGGTACAACGTCCTTCCACACTTGTTGGTATGCCTCGGTCTAGTCAGCTGAGAGTATTTTCAGGGATGAACGTGGGTAGGTTTGGGCAGCGGTCGTGGATCTACGCTAATAGTGTACTCGATTGGAATAGAGAAGATAGAGGGCGCCAGGCATTTATATTTATACTCCAAATGCCAAGAGTCTTGGGTTGAATATATAACGGTTAGATAATTGAAACAAAGCTTGAATTGAAACCACCTGGTATGTATATTAGAATATGTAAGAGCACATTAAAACAATGTTACACGGCCATGCCTGCTTACATTACTTTATTCTTATATCTATATGTCATGGCAAATGGCTGTCCCGAGCGGACTCAACCTGACCAAGGTTTTGAAATCGACTCTCTAAAGTAGAATATTATAGTTTTCAAGTTTAAAATAAAGACTAAGCTGCTGTGTGAGAACTTGAGGTGTGTTACAAACTATAGACCTCTTTTACAAAGTATATCCGGCAACACAGAATGCGTTAAATTACGTTGAGGTTAGAATTTTGATTGCGGAACGATGTCACCTGTCACACGTGGCGTTCGCGGCGGAGCTCACGCACGCGCAGACCACGACACGCTTCTCCCCTGATGACCGCAGGGGCCACCAGCTCGTGACGGGTTCCACGCTCGGTGCCGGCGCATGCGCCAAGCTGCACCTCGACGCTCACGGCGTCCGATCGACGGCCTATGGATGACTGGGACAGGGGAAAACCCAGCGGCCAGCATCCAATCGCTGTAAACACCGTTAAATGTTAACGTATATTCATAACACGACACAACACTCCTGAAAAGAAAGCAACCCGTCGCGATCTCTAAATGCACAGAGTGAACCAATCACGGGATAAACATGAAACTCACCTGGCTAGATACGAGACTAAGCTTAAGGTGTATTCCTTGGTTAAGTTCTTGTACAAATTTTAAATCATCTGTAACAAAATAAAACGTGTCACGCACTGAAATGTTTTACTAAACCAACAAATATAAACGCCGCTTATGCATCCATAATGCGCGCGCACTTACCTCCTATTCCATAGTGTCATCGCCCAAATTCTTTGCGAGATGTTATTAGATTAAAACTGTTACATAGTTGCAAGCTAAGTTAACAAAATATGGCCGGAGGCCGTAGCGAATACCAGCGAGTACGTGCTCTCTCTTCACATGATGGCAACGCACTGATTGATGTCTATTCCTTTCGCTGCTGTCTGTGACATGAGCAACGATGCGTTCTCGTATGTCGGACTCCAACAATTTTGTAAACAAACAAAATTTCGAGACAATTAATTAGTTTGAGAAGTTTATAATAATCTATGCCTTTTTTAATATCTTTGTTTATTATTTAAGGACTTCTAGTGAAAACTATTTATTTGGATATCGAAAACAAAATCAAGAGACGAATGATCGGAACATGCGCTAGCGTCGCCGTCCGTACTCTCCAGATGGCTCTGTACCTGACTGCAAATAGCTGATCACAGATGGCGCTAAGAGTCTCAAAACTATAGATAGCAGACGTGTAAAATTACTCCGTAACATTACCGCTACAGTAGAATTAAAAAAAAAAAAAAAAAAAAGATAAGATAAGATAAGATAACAAAAGGAAGCAACTACCTCGACCAGGCGGGGAAAACAAGACTTCAACAGACATCATCCATCCGAGAGAGCCCGATGCCATTGAACTAGCCTATGAACTCTTAACAAACATCCTCATACAGAGGTCAATGACCCTTGACCTACATGTGATTACCACCTTATAAGTATACACCTTGTAAGCCAATAGGTGCCATTCCATTATGCTTAACTAGAACCGGTTATCCTAACTTAATGTTTACCTATATGCGCAGGCGTCCCCACTATTATGCTACAATCTTCACTACGAATCTAGCTAAGACCTAACTATTTTTTCATGTACCTATACGATACCTATCTATCTTACGGTATGTACCTACCTATTCTAATGATTATACTTAATCAAGTTAAGCATTCACTTATTTGACTATATTGTATGCTATGTTTACCTAACGCAAATGTTGGCCAGCCAAAAGCGTATCCTACTATTTAGGTCGACTGTACATTCCGGTATTTTCCGTGAGTGTGTAGTCATTGCCCTACAGCAACAACCTAGGAGAAACTACGTCCCTATATCCTACTCAACGAATGACGATTTCTCAAGAGATTGGCAGAATTCCATTATAGGTATAACACAATACATAACGTAATGTGCATATTATGGTTTCTTTATTACCTACATTACCTACATGGTTTAATTATCAATCGGTGGTCAATAAAAAGAAACGCTCTAATTATAGGTTTCAATTATATAAACAGAAAGTTATTTATCTTGCACTCTTGTCATGGATAAATCACGAGTCTACCTACAAGGCTGGGATATTTTATTACCCTGATTATGACTCAGATCATTATGAGCGTGTTTTATGCACTATACGTACCTACATCAGAACAAACATAGTCACGATTGAATGTATTTGACCTAGTTAGTCTCAGGTGCTAATCGTTTGAGCCTGACTTAGATTTTAGGATGTCTTTGACATGCCAAATACCTAGTGACTTCCGGGTATTAAAATCGCGGAGTTCATACGTTACAGGAGATATTTTTTTAAGTACTACACACTTCTTGAACTTGGGTGCTAGTTTTTGCGCGAAGAATTTACTAGCGTCTGAGAGTGGAAATTCTCTTTTCCAGACTACTTGTCCTACGTCATACTCCACGTTTCTCCTACCCCGATTATAATACACGCGGCTACGCTGATATGACTTCTGCAGGCGGTCATTGACCTTTTCAAAAATGGGTTTCAAATGTGGTAACATAGAGGAGTATAGGTCCCTGTCTGTGAACTGCAAATCTTTACCGCTCGGAGGTCCCGAAGGATACCATTCTCCTGACAGAATGGCCTCTAGTCCACTATTTAGAAAATATGGACTAAAACCAGTGACCTCGTGAACAGCTGTGTTAATAGCAAATTCGATCGCACTGACTTGCTGATCCCAAGTGCGATGATCTGTACCTACGTAAGAAGCAATAGCCGAAGATATCACCTTGAGCGTGCGCTCGGCGGGATTATTTTGCGGTGTAAATCTACAATTGTAAAAGAATTTAGGTATTTTATATTTTTCCTTCAGTGACTGCATGTGGTTAGACACATACTGTGGACCATTGTCCATAATAATGCACTGAGGAACACCGTACTTTAATATGACGTTATTTTCAATTAAATTCACAACAGTTTTAGCTAAGGAATTTCTCATAGGAAATATGCAAGTATATTTAGTAAAACAATCACAGACCACCAAAATGAATTTGAAGCCCTTATAACTCCTAGGAAGAGGCCCCAGGATATCTGTACACACCACCTGCCAGGGTCGTTGAACCTTTTTAGGGTTCTCCATCAAACCTGCAGGTGCCTCGTTAGTGCTTTTGTAAGCTAAACAAATTTGACAATTTTTTATGTATTTCTTAATATCGCTCAGCATTTTGGGCCAGAAATAAGTTTGCGCCACCCGCTTTAAAGTTTTGAAAATACCTAAGTGTGCAGCATCCGGTCGATCGTGACACTGCTTAAGAATGTCCTGCCTTAAATCACTTGGAACGACTCGTTTCCACTCCGTATCCCTAGACAGCGGATTTTTATTTCGAATACGCTTATACAAGCTATCACCTAAGATTTTGTAATCAGGATATTTTTGTGGAGATTTCTCGACACGGTTATAAGTGTTGGTATACCAAGTGTCATTAAGAATATTCACCGGACAAAGAAATTCGATCGCTTCAGATGACACTGGAGCCCTAGAGAGTGCGTCTGCCAACTTATTCTCTGATCCCTTCTTATATTGAATGTCGAAATTAAATTGAGATAGTCTGAGAGCCCACCTAGCCAAACGTCCGGTTGGTGACTTTAAACTGACCAGCCACTGCAAACTACTGTGGTCCGTGTAAACTTTCGTTCGGAACGGAGAGCCTTCTATGTATCCTCTAAACTTCTCTAAGGCAAATACGAGAGCATTCAGTTCTTTTTCAGAGACAGAGTGGTTCCTTTCCGAACGAGTTAGTGTCCTGCTAGCATAAGCAACGGCATGTTCATGTCCTTCGTCATCTAACTGCGATAAGGCACATCCTAAACCTACATCAGAAGCATCAGTCGAGATGATGAAAGGTCTATCGAACTTAGGGATAGATAGGATTGGTGCTGTCACTAACAATTCTTTAACTATTTTAAACGCTTCATGGGCCTCCTTCGTAAATTGAAAAGGGGTTCCTTTTGGAAGTTTTCTAGTGAGTTTATTCAAAGGAGCACAAACTGAGGAATAACTCTTTATGAAACGGCGGTACCAAGATACCATTCCAAGAAAACGTCTGAGTTCCTTTTGAGAGGCGGGCGTAGGAAAATCTACTATAGCTTTCACTTTATCACCATCTGTACGTAGACCTCTGCGATCTACGACATATCCTAGGAATTTCAAAGATGAGCGGCAGAAAACAGATTTATCCAAGTTAATAGTGAGTCCCGCTTGTCTCAATTTCTCACAAGCTCTCCTCAACAAGGTCATGTGTTCCTCAAACGTTTCAGAAATTAATATTATGTCATCGACATAGTAGAAAATATTATGAGCAAACTCTGGTCCAAAGACCTTGTCCATGAGTCTCATCATTCGAGCACTAGAATTTACTAGGCCAAATGGAAGTCTGCGGAACTGAAAGCTACCCAGCCCCGGCAAAGAGAAACAGGTTTTCTCTCTCGACTCCTTAGATAGCATAATTTGGAAAAAAGCTGACTTTAAATCTAAAGAACTCATATACTTGGCATTATTAAGGGAATCCAATATTTCTTGAACCCTAGGCATGGGATAGGTATCCACTTTGGTTAAGCTGTTCAGTTTTCGACTGTCTAAGCACATCCTAAGTTCACCATTGGCTTTAGGTACTAATAAAATTGGACTGTTCCAAGCCGAATTACTTTTCTCTATAATACCCATTCGCAACATGTCATTGATTTCTTTACGAACGTATTCTCGATGATGAAATGGAATTGGATAATACTTTTGCTTTACCGGTGGATGATCGCCCGTATCAATGACGTGTTCCTCCAATGGGGTACAGCCTAAACTTTCTTTAGTAGCCGCGATATTCTTAAATTCGGATATAACCCTATTTAACTGAGCCTTTTGAACATCACTCAGGTCCTCCAGATCGTGTAAGTGTACATCAGAGTCTTTCAGCAAGTTTATATCAGAGGGAGAAAAATTTTTATTTTTCAAAATGTCAGAACAAAGATGAAACTTGACCAGAAAATCCACGCCCAATATGAGAGGAGTGTTCACATCTTTGCACACAAAGAATGTGACATAGTGTAAATCATTTTTGTAAGAAATGGGTACTTCTATTTTTCCCAAGACCGTTAGGCGTGCACCGTTACCTACAGCTAAGTCTTTCGCACATGTCTGCAAAGGAAATTGCAAGCCTTCTCTTTGCAATAGCAAATGTGCAGATTCACTAATAATCGACACGGCTGCTCCACTGTCAGCTAACGCGTTACACTCCAAACCTAAAATACCTACTGATAAGAAGGGTCTAGGATCTCCCAAGTTTTCTTTAAATAAAGGACGGTATGAACTCTTCTGAAGAGTGTCAGACGCACATGCCTCTGTTTGAGTAGATTGGTCAGAGACTCGAGTAGTCTCAGAAGCATTATTGTTAACATTAGTGTAAAATGTCTCTGACCTGTGACCTAGTTTTTTGTACAAGGGCAGTTTCTAGTGAGGATACCGGGTCTCTTGCACCTAAAACATATGGTCGTGGGATATGCGTCACAACGAGAGTGATGGTGGTTTCCACCACATTTTGCACAGTTCACAGTGGGTCTGGTTTGTCCCTGGCCGACGTTGCGAGGCCTAGCATCAGATGATAAGGGAATTGGGTTTGAGATCCCACTACAAAAGTTAGGTACCACAAACTCCCTACCGGTGTTTAAAAATCCACGGTTTTCGCATTTAAACTTTGACACCTCTAAGCGCGCACAAATACTCTTAAGTTCCCTCACGGTTTGTACTTCCGTCAAGGCCAGACGCGAGATGAAATATGGATTCATGTTAGTCATGATGATATCGAGCTGCTCTGCATCAGTGATAGGCACTGACAGGCGTAAAAACAAACCTTCCATGATATTAACATATGATCTAATCGATTCATTCTTGTCTTGCAACCTAGCCCTAATCTGGTTTAATAGACACCGTTCGTATTCTACCGGTTGAAATTCATTTTTAAGTGACTCGATAAGACCTGCAAAAGTACTAAAATGAGACTTATTTATGCGAAACCACGTTAGAGCTTCTCCAGAAAAAAGATAAACCGCGTTTCTCAACAATTCTACATCTGAAACCTCCGAAGCGTATTTGAGCTCTTGTAATCTAAAGACGAAGTCATGGACAGGAGCCCTACCGTCGTACACAAGACCCCACTTAAGTACCTGAGATGTATGTTTTTGACAGACTAAAGAAGCAACAGAGTCAGCAGTATTCGTCGCAGAGCTTTGAGAAGATGTGCCGGGCTTTGGATTACATCTTAAATTTTCTGTAGCGTTAAACGCCTTCGCCACCAGCGCTATCTTTCTCAATCTCTGTTCAGAACTAGTCAAAATCAATTTCTCTAACCTGAGTATGACATGAGACAACTTCGATAGACACCTTCTCCGACAGGACGATGATGAGTGGTCAGTCCGCAGCACTGCATCCAGCTTCGCTTCGCAGACCTGAAATTCGTCGGCAACGGACAAGCCTGAGATGAAAGTGTTCGCTTTCACACTGTCAAGGGAAGTGCCTTTAGCAGACTTAAATTGTTGTCTAAGCTCATCTACTGTGTTGCTAGGATCTACATCTATGCCTCTTGCTTGCAATTCAAACAGTAGTTCGTCCTTGGTCAGATTTTCGACTTCAATTTGTAATGCCATGTTTGACAAGTATATAAGTGTATAACACTCAGTTAAACAAATAAAACAGATAAGTGGAAATAGTTCCTAGTGTTAATTACACTTATCTTTTTCATTTAGGAGAAGATAGGTTATTTAATCACGCTTGTGATTTTACATAGAAGTAGAAAATTATTCTTAAGTAATATCAAGAGTAACTTATGTATGAAATTGACAGTTCAATAATTATATAGTGGGTTAGCTTATTTACTAAAACCATCCACAGATTGTGTTCACTTGGAACATTAGAAGCAGTAAAGTTTTACTCATTTGAGTGAAAAATATTTAATCACATCTCGAAAATACACAACAATAAATCTAAAATATGTTGACACAATGGAGGATACTTATCAATCTATGATGCTAAGTAAGATAGTAGTCTTGTTTTAATCACAACCACAAGCCTCACACACAGCAAATAACGTTTAAAATTCAAGTTTGTTTAACAGATTATTATTTATTATTCAATGAAGTAAGAGCGTACATCCACAAACCCAAAATATTCTCCCAAAAGCCATACGTTGGGCCGCCAGAAATGTAACGTGTAAGCTGTGGTATTTAAGTTTTCTGTGCGACAGCCCCACTTACTTGAGTGTGATGGTTTCTTGGTTAGGTACAACGTCCTTCCACACTTGTTGGTATGCCTCGGTCTAGTCAGCTGAGAGTATTTTCAGGGATGAACGTGGGTAGGTTTGGGCAGCGGTCGTGGATCTACGCTAATAGTGTACTCGATTGGAATAGAGAAGATAGAGGGCGCCAGGCATTTATATTTATACTCCAAATGCCAAGAGTCTTGGGTTGAATATATAACGGTTAGATAATTGAAACAAAGCTTGAATTGAAAACCACCTGGTATGTATATTAGAATATGTAAGAGCACATTAAAACAATGTTACACGGCCATGCCTGCTTACATTACTTTATTCTTATATCTATATGTCATGGCAAATGGCTGTCCCGAGCGGACTCAACCTGACCAAGGTTTTGAAATCGACTCTCTAAAGTAGAATATTATAGTTTTCAAGTTTAAAATAAAGACTAAGCTGCTGTGTGAGAACTTGAGGTGTGTTACAAACTATAGACCTCTTTTACAAAGTATATCCGGCAACACAGAATGCGTTAAATTACGTTGAGGTTAGAATTTTGATTGCGGAACGATGTCACCTGTCACACGTGGCGTTCGCGGCGGAGCTCACGCACGCGCAGACCACGACACGCTTCTCCCCTGATGACCGCA
The DNA here is from genome assembly GCA_963556455.1 of Epiblema foenella. Taxonomy (NCBI): domain Eukaryota; kingdom Metazoa; phylum Arthropoda; class Insecta; order Lepidoptera; family Tortricidae; genus Epiblema; species Epiblema foenella. Next base: position 18,719,943 of record OY747102.1, read on the forward strand.
GGGGCCACCAGCTCGTGACGGGTTCCACGCTCGGTGCCGGCGCATGCGCCAAGCTGCACCTCGACGCTCACGGCGTCCGATCGACGGCCTATGGATGACTGGGACAGGGGAAAACCCAGCGGCCAGCATCCAATCGCTGTAAACACCGTTAAATGTTAACGTATATTCATAACACGACACAACACTCCTGAAAAGAAAGCAACCCGTCGCGATCTCTAAATGCACAGAGTGAACCAATCACGGGATAAACATGAAACTCACCTGGGACTAAGCTTAAGGTGTATTCCTTGGTTAAGTTCTTGTACAAATTTTAAATCATCTGTAACAAAATAAAACGTGTCACGCACTGAAATGTTTTACTAAACCAACAAATATAAACGCCGCTTATGCATCCATAATGCGCGCGCACTTACCTCCTATTCCATAGTGTCATCGCCCAAATTCTTTGCGAGATGTTATTAGATTAAAACTGTTACATAGTTGCAAGCTAAGTTAACAAAATATGGCCGGAGGCCGTAGCGAATACCAGCGAGTACGTGCTCTCTCTTCACATGATGGCAACGCACTGATTGATGTCTATTCCTTTCGCTGCTGTCTGTGACATGAGCAACGATGCGTTCTCGTATGTCGGACTCCAACAATTTTGTAAACAAACAAAATTTCGAGACAATTAATTAGTTTGAGAAGTTTATAATAATCTATGCCTTTTTTAATATCTTTGTTTATTATTTAAGGACTTCTAGTGAAAACTATTTATTTGGATATCGAAAACAAAATCAAGAGACGAATGATCGGAACATGCGCTAGCGTCGCCGTCCGTACTCTCCAGATGGCTCTGTACCTGACTGCAAATAGCTGATCACAGATGGCGCTAAGAGTCTCAAAACTATAGATAGCAGACGTGTAAAATTACTCCGTAACAAAGTCATTCGCGAAAAAGGAGAGGCATTTCAAAAAGATTGTCTTAAGCGTAAGGTAAAGTTTCCAGCTTCCTTAATGATTTGGGGCTGCATGTCGGCACAGGGTGTCGGCTGTCTGCAATTTATAGATGGAACCGTCAATGCCGAAAAATACAAAAGCATCTTACAAGAGAGTTTGCTGCCGTCTATACGTAAGTTAAAGTATAAAAATGCGTATACTTTTCAACAAGATGGTGCCTCATGCCATACCGCTAAAGCAACGATGGCGTGGCTGAAAAAGAAAAAAATACCTACCATGTCGTGGCCATCCAGCAGCCCGGACTTGTCTCCCATAGAAACGTTGTGGTGGAAAATGAAGAAGAAGTTGCGAAAGGACCCGTCCAGATCAAAAGCTGATCTTAAAGAGAAACTTACCTGTGTTTGGAATGAAACAACCCCGGAAGAGTGTCGACAGCTGGTAGATACAATGCCGCTCAGAATTAAAGCCGTTTTAGATGCAAAAGGAGACGCCACCAAGTGGTAGACGTTCTAATCTGCGTCGGTAACACTAAAGACGAACTTTTTTGCATTTTAGTACAATTGGTGAAACAATGTTTTTTTTATTACCAAGGAAAGTTCGTTTTTTTTTTCATTGAATAAATAAAATACGATTTATAACTTATACTGTTTTTATATTGCTAATTCTTCCAAACACCTTCGTCCCCCAGAATTTTTAGGTTAACGTTAGTTTAGTACATTTTTTTCCTACCAGACGTACTCATTTGCATTGGGGCTCGTATATTGTAGTTCTTATAATATTTCCATGAAGTATAGTATTGCTTAATTTATGTTATAGTTAGGGGGTGGGTGTAAGTCTCGTTGCCGATGATGGCGGACAACTATAATATGACATGTGATGGATACTTGTAGGTAAAGTTTACTTTTTTCTTCAGAATTAGAAACAGCTGGGGTTTTCATACTCAGAACCCATTGTTGGTACTATTGTGGTGATTCAGTGGTTTAGCACTGGCGAAGTCTGTCAGTATCTAAACATGACCATGTTTACTAGAGCATAAGCACGAAAAGTGAAAACGACAAGATTTCGTAACATTTAGCCAAAAATCTCGTAAACATAAACGCCTCGGTCCACGTCGGGAGATCATTCGTCACCCGCACAATTCGTCTGCGAGGGACGTGAGTTCTTTCGCTAAAAATGCAAATACCCGTCGAACTGACACCACGCCCTCTGCCATCGGATCAGTTGCTGAGTCGGCGGATCGCGGGTCGCGATTTGACGATCGTGGCTTTTAACATCAGGAAAATTTTGTGAAAACCATCGAAAGTGATCTTAACAAGAGTAATACTCGTAATCTCTTTCACTTGAAACAAAAAACCGACTTCAATTTAATACTTCGCCAAGCCACTCCGAGAGCAGAAAACACCGAAAAGCCATTTTTTTGGAGTCGGTTTTTATTTTATATATATTAATTCAGTCACACTTTACAGTGAGTCATTACCAGAGTGCATCTCATGACAATTCCAGTAAGCTCAAACACGATTAAGCTACACCGTTCTATTACGGAGTTCCGTTGTCTACCTTCCGACTTCAATTACCATATCAGGTTGATAGTAACATTACATGAGGACCATTTAAATTGGCTTCGTCATAGGCGATTCAGTATCTTAATCGAAATATCTTAGCGCTAACCATGAAACACTAGGAGTTTTGGATGACCATCCGTGGTCTTCTTCAATTCCTGTACAGTTTTCTGAATGCAAATGCTCGATTTGTTACTGAAAATACTAAAATCGCTATATATTTCCCTGGAATTTTTGAGAAGTTCCGTCAATTCCTCATGGTTCCCATCATCAGAAGTGAAATTTGATAACAACGGGACCAATCTGGAAGCATGCTTTCAAACAAAGAAATATTTTTCCAAGTCTGTTCATAAATGGCGAAGTAATCGCGTAACAAACATATAAAAAAACATACAACGCATTGAGAACCTTCTCGGAATACTTACTCAAATATACCTAATTGGATATACCTAAGTACATCATTCAGTTGTAATCGATCTTGACGTCAAAAGCATCTAACTACTGCGACTTAAGTGTAAAAGCGAGATAGAAAATCGCAGGAGCACATTTTCATCAAGCCAACATGAACTTATTTTTGGGTATCGTGTTCATCTCATACGATTATAGTGTTTTCGCGGGCTTATCCGGTGTCGCATCATCGTGGCTCGAGCCTTAGCGACCTCCAGGGTAAAGGGCGGGAGACAGACAGCCAACAATTTTTCACTAAACGAAAATGAGCAAGACACACCCCTAGGACTCGTTGAGTTTGTTGCCGACGTACTCTCGCCAGTATTTCATTATACGCCGTGATTTCGGGACGGGCTTCGTTTGAAGATTTTGAACGAAAACAAACGGCGGTTACGTTTTGGGAAAATTAAGTATTCTTTTGCGGCCGATTTCATTATCTCAAAGTAATTGACAGAGAAGAATCCTGGATTACGTCCATTGTCTATAATCTCCTTATGTTTTAACGCGGTGTTCTGGTGAAATGTTTATTCTCAGCAAAATGTATCTCCATACTCCGAATTAGTAAATAGAACCTGATACTTGGCGGCATATTAAATAATGTTCTAAACAGATTGTTTTTTCACGATTAACTCGCATTAACATTTCCACAATCTCAAAACGTTAATTTTCTAAGCTATTAACACATTAGGAGTATACAACGAACACTATCGTAAATCAGAAGTGCAAACACTGTATTAATTACAAATGCAAACAGCGAGTGTGGTCCGCCGCCGCCGTCTCTATCCTGCTAATGATTTGCAGTGCGGCGTGGCTGTACAGCTCAGTCTACATTACTTATCCAGCAGAAGGAAATCATAACGGCAATACATATTTAGGTTCTGCTTTGCTTGTAGGTATTAAGAATAGGAAAGGGAAATAGTAATTCGCATGTAAGGATGTTTTTTTGCACGGCCCGATACTAAAACATGATTGTACTAGAAAAAACCCACACAGATCCTACTAATATTATAAATGTTAAAGTTTGGATGTTTGTCACTTAATAACACAAAACCGAATGAACGGATTTAGATGACATTTGGGACAGACCCGCATAAAAATGTAGGATAACTTTTAACGAGAAATCATCCCCCACCAAAGGAATTCAATTGGTTGTGGAAGTTGACACGGGTGTTAACGCGGACGAAGTGGGAAAAAGTTAGTACTTATTATATAAATAGTACATATTATGTTATTATATAATGATTTGTGCATCGTCGTTACATACACCCCTCTTACGTAAGCGCATAGCCACACGTGCAAGCCTACTCATAATTAGGTTGGATTTAAATTAAATTGATATTTCCGAAATGCAGGTCAAGATTACTTTAACTTGTAACTATGGTTCTCACACTCCTATGTTAGTAGGGAGCACTACTCGTAAAAGCGAACATTACTTTCCGCATACCACCAAACACCACAAATTCAAAGCAGATTTTAATTTCATCAACTCAACACAAGCGCACGACTTAAAGATACGATTTTCCATGAAACCTCAAATAAAAAAGAGTACTCCGTCGTCAAAACAATATTGTACGATTGTAGTTCGCCGGTACAATAGGAGTCGGAGGCGAGACATGCGGGCGGGGACGCCGAGCCGACGTAAAGTGAAATCGGTCCTTTCAAAACATTTTACTGTGCAAGCTTGGAAAATAAAACTGAGCACCATTGAGCTACCCAGCGTACGACTGGGTTGTCGTTCACGACGCTCACCTCGCTTCAGCCGAACCAGTCTAAGCCGGACCACCGATTACACGTTGTTACTGAATCCCGGCGTCAAGATACGCACTAGAGACGCGCGGTGAGTCGAAACAAGTTGTGAATAGCTTAGTTGGTTGCACGCCGCAATGTGTTTCCACCTACTAAACGCTCCCTAATGTCGTGTGGAAGCTACGAATGGTCGGTAGCACTAGCACTGTTGTGGCACAGATGCAAGCAACACAATATGCTTGTGTTTAAATGCTTCAGTAATTTGTGCGCTATATAGTTTACCTAAAAAATTGAGACTGAGTAACTAGTTAAACTAATACTGTTATACGTATGTACCTAAGAGAAAGAGGAAGACGCAAGATGACGGTTTCGTAGACACTCTTCAACTACAGCATTATCAATTATAATAAACTGTAAAATGTTACGTTAATACGACGTAATCTTAATACAATTTGGGATTTGATGACATCCCATGTGAATGATGAATGCATGGTAAAAATACAAATAATCATTTTGTTGTTCATTAAATTCGGTTCAACTATTCATTAAGCTCATCTAGAAAAATGTGATGCAAGGCGTAAAGGAAAGCTTTTTGACCTCACTAGCTAGGAAAGCCCTTTTTAGGGTTCCGTATCAAAATGGTAAAAAAGGAACTCTTATGGTTTCACCTTGTGTCTCTGTATGTCTGTCACATCACTAATTATCTCAAGAACTTCTAATGCTATCGATTTGAAATTTAGTTAACAGTTATGAAGAAGGAAAAACAAAAATGCACATTATAATATGATTTTTTTAAATATTTTTATTTATTTTCTATGATAAATTACAGATAATAAGGTGGTTCAAAATTTGAAAGTCTAGTGAATATGTGTCAAGTGGGGTGTCATATGAAAGGGCTTGAGTTCACATTCTGAAAGAAACATTTTTTTACGTCGAGATATTTTCGATTTATGAGGGAAAATGTAAAAAATACAGTTCCCCCCGTTATCTCCGAAGTTTACCAAAAAATTAATATGGAATTTTTGTATTAAGTACATTGATATCAATGTATATTTTATAGGAAAAATATAACTGTAGCTCTATCTAGTTTTTCTTTTTTTTATCATCAAATAACATTTCTATACTATATTTGTAATTTAATTACCTTTGCAAGTATTTTGGTCTTATACGCGATTATACTGAAAATATTTTCTTTCAAATAAAGAAAAAAATATTGAAATCGGCGTGATAAAGAATTATCCTTGAAAAAACACAAAATTATAACATTTCTTTTTAATGATGATGATGATGAGATGCAGTAAAATCGCTAGACTGAAAATTATTAGAAATAGAAATCTTTATTGTATAACTGTGTAGTTAGGGTGTACAAAGATTATTTTCGGGATTACCCGACATTCGGGATTACCCGAAGACACCTAGTTAAAATAAAGGCTGATTTTACATATTTCAGTTTTGTTTAATTTTGTTTTATTAGAATTTGTTTTTCTTATTTTGTCCTCGCTTTAGTGAGGTGAAAAAATACAGTTACGCTCGTCTGCAACGTTATTTCACGTCTCGTGTGTTCCAACACTCGCTACGCTCAGGATTATATTTTTGAACCACTCGCTACGCCCAGGTTTCTATTTTCGAACCATGGAATCCATTCGCTAGCTCGTGTTTCAATTCAACCTTCGCGGCTAAAATACAACTTACTGCAACCTTTTATAACAAATAACTACATATTAACACACTGCATCAAACATCTGCAATTAACTCGACTCTCAATTCAGTATATAACGATAATTATTATGTTTTTAGTTCATTTATTACCTCCTTATATTCTGGCCATATTTAGTGTTGATGTCTTACTAGCCAGTCCATTCCTATAACTTTCAATAGCACGAACTTCACAGGGTAATCGAAAGTAACTACGTATATGATCTCTATTCCAGTATAAACATTGCCAGATGTATTAATTGTAATTAATTTATGATATCCTCAATATTTAAAATGAAAAGTTCAAAGGTCTTTATTGTAATCTCTTTCTTTATTGTAGTCTCTCTGTAAGAGCTTTTGATTTTTTAGTTTACGTAGTTATTTTTGATGCGGACCGTATACGGCCTCAAGCTGTTCTGTAACACGCGTCACTTGTGCGCGCGTAATGTCAATGGTTTGCGGTTGTGAATTGTAATTACTGTTTTACTAACACGTAATCAGCTACCAGGAATTTGTGATGATTGGCCTTGTTTGTTTCTGCATTAGCGTTTGGTAAATGCAATGCCTAAGGTAAACGTGCCAATTAGGTTTGATTCCCAGTAGTTCACACGTGTTCACCTCTACCTGTGATAACCATATAAAAAAATATGTAAATGAATCTGAACCTAGCAATTTCGACAATAAATTTGAATTTTGTTTGTTCTAAAACACTTCCAAAATCAAATGAAGTAAAACTAATGCAGCTCGAAAAATGACTTATTTTCCATTGACCTCATTTAGTCTTTTAAATATTACTAGCTTTTGCCCGCGAGTTCGTTCGCGTGCACATCCATATCAACTTATTCTCCGCTTTTCATACCGTTGGGAGTTGATTTTTGAAAAAAAAATGTGTTCCAGCATGTTTAAAGTCAATTGTATTGTGAGTCGTATATATATATTACGGCTCCTCATGCTACGTAGCGTGAAATTGCTAGAGGCTACATCTCATTACATTTACAAGTACATTGGTGTTTGATGATTTTGGTAAATTTCCTGCTTCAAAGATTTAACTCTATCAATGTGTACTACTGACACACTTAAATTTTCCTCGAAATAAAATGCGTGAAAAGTTCAAAAATCGGTCGTTAAATCGTGATCCGGTACACTTTGCCGACCCCAGGCTATATTGGTACTGACGCACAAATAATCCGACTACATAAAGTTTTTGCGTTTCACTTCAACAATTGACAGTGACTCCTACCTTCGCGATTTTGATGGGGGTCAACTTTTCGCTGGCAGGCCCACTGAAGTGCTTCGGTCCTCAATGGAAAATGTATAAAAAACAATGCTGGGCGGCGTATGGACCGGACTCGGCGCGGTGTACTGGAAGTCATCTTAATTCTAAGTTTTGTACTGGAATACGCATTTAACCTGGTTAGATATAGTCAGCCAATAAAGTGATCTACTACTTTGGAACCTCATTTTTACATAAGTATAAAAGACTCAAAATTAGAAAACGACTTTCTTGGACGAATGTAGTTAGTATTACATATTCTACTGATAGCAGCGGCGGTAAGTCGCCTGTTTCTGTTTCTGTAATTTTCAGTGCTCATTTTTTTAACTGCAGGTTTAAGGTGGATAAGATTTGACATTGAAAAAATATCAAGAATCGATGGTGCTAAAAGCAGGGACATATGCTCGGACACAAGTTAAACTTCTATGGTTAGGTATAACAATATTTCTTCCATTTCTGCATATGTGTCGGTTCACAAAAGAATTATTTTGCATGTGTTTCGTTTCCCATAATAAGGTTACCCAACTAGCACGCCGGCGTTAAGAATACCTGTATATCATTCTTATACCGGTTCCATTCGAGTATTAAAGTGTTAACACATGCCTGTAAAAAGGTGTTAGAGCATGCTCTAATACCTATATAACCGCGAAAGTGGCCTACGATCTTACAGGCAAAGGTTAAAGGCTGTATAGCAGAGTAATCTTTATACCCATAGCGTTAACCAACCCTCTACAAACACCATAATACCGGTTGAAGCGTTAGCTGAGATTGAATCAACACCCTTGTGCAGGTATGTACTCTTGTGAGAACAAGAGTGTTCATTCACCCTCAGTATTAGTGTGGTTGTAGAGTATTGGTTAACACTATGGGTTATAGAAGTGCGTCGGCTGAGAACGATATATGACTTTAAACTTTTTTACACCTATTTAATAGTTTCAAGTGATAATCTTCTTCCTGAGTACATTTTTACGTCAAATTATGTGGCATACGACGCTTGCCGAATGGCGAAGACATATTTATTACTAATTGAAGTGATCTTTGTTTGTGAAGTGAAAACAATATGCCCTTGTCATTTTACGCTTAATGTATATACCATGTTTCCCACCTCAATTTTAACGAACCCAAAATTTATTGTAGATATCTAATAAAACTTGTGTAGAGTAATATAGACATCTCAAGTTTTTTTCATTTTTATTCTATTTCTGGCCAGTGGCATGTTAAATTAATTTTGGCATCCATAGATTGACAAGAGTGACATCAATAATGAAGTATTTTGTTGTCATGTATTGAATAACCCAATCAATTTATAGGTTTAGGGTCGGTCGTATATTGGTAACATACGATCACAGGCCGGTCATTGTCAAACATGGCGCCGGCAGCTGTCATCCCATAGAAACTTGACAAACTTTCCATACAATCAGATTTTAACGAACACCGCTTACGATTACAGACGGTTTGGTGCAACCCACCCATAGAGTTCACCAAAACAATGGCAAACTTTCATTAACGCTTTAGTCGTCATTTAAGTCATCTATTGGGCTTTTTGAGTTGCAAAATCTTTAGTAAAAGAATATTGTGCAGTCTTAATTATACATAACGGTGTGATAATTACACTTGCTTTTGTGAATACAGCACAAGCGGCTAAGGATTTTTATTTTACTTTTATTCTATTATACATTAAAGCTCTAGTACCACTTTCGGTGTTACTTTCTTGTTTTATCTCCTTTATATCACTATTAGTTTCAACTGAGATAATCATAACTCACTTAAATAGGTTACAGTTATAATAATGCGCCTATATCTGACGCTGAAATGTTAGTAGGGTACTTACCACACCACAGACTTTTCAAGATAACATATATATAACTTAACTCGTAACTTGCTGTCCAGAAAGTTTCAACAACGGCTTAACCCGTCCTCTCCGCGTGATAAAAATAAACTAAAGCATTCTTTTGTCATGTGCCCGGATATTTCCGTCAGCGGGAGATACCGGCTTTGGTGAAATAAATATACTTACTAAAAATATATGTTTGTATTCGTGGATGGTCTCGATTAGTATAAAAATAAATCAAAAAGCTGTCGTCGACACGGACGAGCTTAATAGATTAATCATGTTATGAAAATAATAGTAATTATCATAATAATCCTAGATGTAAATATTAAGGTTTATAAAAAACCATTAAAATGTATCACGAGAATGTTTTAGTTACTTAAAATTTAAGTGAAATGGATGTAACACGATCACACCGTGCAAAAAGTATGTATAAAATGTAATTAATGACTCATAGTGTATTTTCAGCGTCATTATGTAATGCAAAACGAGTTACTATGAAACCAAAATATTTTGTATCGCATTTTAAAAGTGTACGGATAAATGGTGGCACTAAAGCACATTATCAAATCAGTAGGATCAGGTCTCGCGAAGGTGCTCGTATTTCGAAGCCGAGAACGTTCGATTGAATCGAGCCCATCTCACCTTAAGTGCGAGGGAACTATTTTTGTTACTCGGTTGGGACACAGAACGGCGAAAAATAAAAAAGCAAGTATTTTCCTCTCGGTTCCAGAAAAATAAAATATTTGGGCCTTTTTCTGGTTTCCGTAACGTGATACATTTGCATTTATTTCCTGGTATTTGGAACTTTCAGCACTGTTTCACAATTATAATTAGGACTATACATTTTAGTTCTAATAGGCACAAATTGCATATTATAAAGTGTTAAAGCCTTTTAAGCCATAATCTTGGCGATGGATATGTAAAGCGAAACAAAACAAGTTTTTGATCCTGATTTGACTCGAGTATAAGTGATATTTAAATAAGTTTTATGATCACAGAGTCGCATTTACTGCAAATTTTAATATAATTCCGTGTCACGTTCTTTTATAAGCAATAAAAATGTAAAAAGTTAGTTTTGCAGGAAAAGTTCCAGCTTAGGCGGGTCGGGAGCGCAGAGGGGCCCTACAAGGAATAGGCGTGTGCGGCATGCATAATAAAGCAGAAGATTAAAAACTACAAAACCTTGTCAATACCAGCGCTTCTGAGGATGACGTTTGAAGCCCAGAGTGATTGAGGCACTTTATATGGATTACTTTCTTTAGGTATTTGTAAAGTTTAAGTAGGTAGTTGTAAACGACATATTTCGAATGCAATCAGTCGTTAGATCGTAAACATCATCATTACATGATTCTAATAGTAAATACTGTACCAATTGTGTCTAGTTGTTTTTGACTTGCTAGTTACAAAACCTTGCCAATACCAGAGCTCTTGAAACTGACGTCGGAAGCCTCGAGTGATTGAGGCGGCTTATGTACTAACTATTAATTTATTAACATTTGACTGTCAAAGTGTTTAATAAAGATAGATTATGACGTGTTTGCTATACCTATAAAGAGTTATTATACCGAGGCAGGCTAGGTACATGACCTCATAGGATAGAGCGGACCATAATAGTGGTTGTCAACATCTGTTGATTGAATGTGGATGGGATCTATACAAGTCAGAATGCTGTCAGCAATTTTTGTAAACAAACAGCTCATTGGAGCCTGCTCTGAGAATAAGAAAAACATGTACATAACAATAATGATAAATTTGCTATATACGACGACGTTTTGATATGCAAATCTGAGCTATTACTCAATATCAATTACTACCCATAAGCCGAAACAGTAACAACAAGCAAGCTTTCACATTCATCCTATTAATAAGGAAAGGATAACATGCCCTTAATTTATAAGGGTTGCTTTCCGCTTTGCACGGAATCGCACAGTGACTTTATTATATCAAGTGCTAATATCAGTTGTTAAGGATGGAACACGGATTCTGCCGCAAGGAAATAATTCCATATCGACATCCAATAGCATATTATCTTTTATCGCCGTCATAATTCAAATAGGGATTGTGTTATTCACGGCACTCAATGTTTTGTTCGATATTAAATAAGATGGGCTCAGCGGTTTAGGTGTGTATTTAAAATAATGAAAGATGCTGGTTTTGAAGGAATTGTACGCGACAAAATTAGTGGTGATAAAATGAACATTAAATTTGGCTTATAGCTTCGTCGGCTTTGCAAATACATACTTGATTAAAATTATGTATTAAAATCTGTAAACAAATACTAGACTTGAATGCAGACAACGCCAGTCAGAGTATTCATAGTTATATAACACAGCTATTATGTTTAGGTTGCAGGTTATTCATAAGTCTTAAAATGTTACCTACACTCGATCACATGAATTTTAATCCTGTAAAAAATAGAACCCGGAAATAGTCTCACTAGTTTGGAATCCATTACTGTAAGTGCAGCGTTCGAGTATCAGCCCTCGTTGTCGCTGGGCCCAGACAATACGGATATAATTTGACGAAGTTTGACGGAGTGCGGTATAAGCACGTTGATTTTGACGTCGGCCTTTAAGTGCTGGCATCTATTTGGAAACATGATTACTTTTCAGTGTTACTATATTCAGATCCTATTTAATATAAATAACTACCTACCCGTACCTATAATATAACCTAACATAGAAAGCATCCAAGACTTGTTACAAATGAAGTTGCCATTCGATTTAATGTATTCCATTGTTCTCTGAATGAGTTCAATAATTAAAGTTAGTCTTAGAATTCTGTAATTTAATTACCTATAATTTATATGAAATAATAGGCTATAGCAATGGGAGACTGTACGGATAGATGTATTGTTATTGTCTATACATATAATAAAGCTGAAGGGGGTCGTAAGTGTGTACATGGAAGATAATCGGAACTAACTGTTTGGCATTACAGATCAAATTATGCTGGACAAACAGTCGCTATCAACAGTCACAATCCAGACACTTGAAATCTGCCTACCTATATTTGACATGTCTTTAGGGGTCATCTAGAAGGTTATTAGTTCCCTCCAACCATAGTAACTGTTTGAAGTGAGAGACCTAATTATGTTGGACAGTCAGTCACTATCAACATTCACAATCCAAGCACCTACCTTGCCTACCTTACGTAACTTGAAATCCACCTACCTATATTGATACTAGCTTTTTCCCACGACTTCGTCCGCGAGAAAGTCGTTTATATCGTTAGGCGATGATTTCCGGGACATAAACTATGTCCTTCCTCGGGATACAAACCATCTCCATGCCAAATTTCATCTAAATCCGCTTAAGCGGTTTATGCGTGAAGAGGCAACAGACAAACAGAGTTACTTTCGCATTTATAATGGATGCCCACGACTTTGTTCGCATGAACATCCATACCAACTTCTACTCCGCAAAGTACTACTCCGTAAGACACAATACTATTACATGTTATCCCAGAAATCATCTCGCAACGGTATGAAAAGCGGAGTAGAAGTTGATATGAATGTTCACGCGAACGAAGTCGCGGGCAAAAGTCCATTATAAATGCGAAAGTAACTCTGTCTGTCTGCTACCTCTTAACGCACAATTCACTTAAACGGATTTAGATGAAATTTAGCGGAAATGGTTTGTATCCCGATATTGGATAGTTTTTATCTCGGAAATCATCCCCTAACGATATAAACGATTTCCACGCGGATATATATATATATATTTTTTTATAGTCGCGGCCAAAAGCTAATAAATATATAAAAATATTCGTACCCATCGCACAAAATAAGCGTCCTAGGGCTACTACCAATACCAACTAGGAAGGTAGGCCAAGCCAAAGCATTTTTTGTATGACGTAGAAATGAACATTTTTTGTACAAGTTAGCTGTATTATCAGCATCACAGTTAACTGACCATTTGATCACTGGTTATCTTGTTGCAATAAGGTTCACGAATGGTTTCGTATGCTGACAGTACTTTAATTCATTAAATACTGGCAGTTACTGTTTGAAATTGGAGATTGGAAATGTTGGTCCGCTGATGGGCTAGCTATGTTTACACATAGAGTATTTAAAACGTTACAGTAATAAACAAAGTATTACCGTGAATTCTTGTTGTTTATAGGTACATCTAATATTCTCTATTAAGCTCACCACCTGTGTGATTCTGTCCTGAAACTACAAAGAAGAGTCGGTTTTCTACTTTTTATGTGATAATAAATAATTCACATAAATAAAGTGTATCTTGATTAGGTCGTTAAAAGCATTATGGTTGTCTCGCAGGTGAAATACACCACCTTTATTTATGTGAAAGCAATATTATTATATTTCAGTTTTGAAGCAGGCGGCACGCCTCAGGTGTTGGCCCACATCTGAATATTGAAACGAGTGTGATCAGAATCGAGATGCAGTTTTATTGTCACTCCGCCCGAGTGAAGCTATGAAATTTTATTGCGTTCTTGAAATTTTCAAGGATATTTGCTAACGTTGCCTTACAGGTAACTGTTAATGCAACATCGAATTGTTGCAGCGAATCTTTCGCGAAACTTCTTAGCGGTTTCAGTGGCTCCGAATGTCAGTAAAAATATTTTATAGAAATCAAATAAAAATTGTATCGTTATTATACATAATTATATCAAAATAATGTCTATATTACTATTTTGTAACATATTATTTATTTATTTATTTATTTAAACTTTATTGCACAAAATACACAAATTGTACAAATGGCGGGCTTAATGCCAAATGGCATTCTCTACCAGCCAACCATTGGGCTAAACAGATAATTTATAAAAGGTGCAAAGAAAAAAAAAAAAAAGAAAAAGAGTATGAAAAAGTATATCAAAATATCTAATAAAACATATAAACATAATATATCATATTGTTTTAATCGTTTTTGTACCTTCAAGGTATCAGTTTTGTCCTATCTAAAAATTATCTGTTTTCGTTATAAAAAGACGAATAACTTAACACAATTTAGATATGCATTTTACAGAGATGTTTATAAAGTGGTGACACATTAAAACATAAGCCCATTTACGAAGTATCAGGTGGATTCTGCTATCCGCCACAACCGATAACTCCGATAAGTAACTGTTTGAAAATTGTTTGTGATCTGCATCTAATCTTTTGAAATTGTACGTAAAAGTATCTCAGTTTAAAAAGAATTTTAAAAAATCTGGATACGGGTTTCCCGAGAAATGGTTTATCTAATAAGTACCTACATTATTTTTTAGTATTTACTGTTCAATAGTTATTTTGTAAATTGAACGTTTCATACGAAATAGGTAAACTGATATGTATATTAGTCTGTATCTGTAAGGTATATGTAAATAATATGAGCCTTGTTTATTAGTGCAAAAATGTGTTGTTGATAAAAATATATATCTATAAATATATACCGACACTAAAAAACGTAACTCCTAATTGGTCTAATAGGTAAGTGTAAAGTATCACATTGACCTATTAGAAGTTAGGTTTTTTTGGAGTGTGTTTAATTTTTTTTTATTTCACACTTTTTATTGATTCATTCACTAGAGTGTACAATAATAATTGAGCTAAACACGATTATGCTACACTGTTTTATTACGGGGTTCCGTTGTCTACTGTCCGACTTCGATTGCCAGATCAGGTTGATGGTAACAATACATCAGGACCATTTAAAATGGCTTTGCCATAGCCGCTTCAGTATCATGAAAGTTTTGGATGACCATCCGTGGTCTTCTTCATCAGTTCCCGTTCACCAAATGCTAGTTTCTGAATGCAAATACTCGATTTGCTACCGAAAATATTGAAATCGCTATATTGAATTTTTGAGGAGTTCCCTCAATTCCTCATAGTTCCCATCATTAGAAATGAACAACGGGACCAATCTGGAAGCATATGCATTCAAACAAAAAAATAATTTTCCAAATCTGTTCATAAATGGCGGAGTAATCGCGTAACAAACATAAAAAAAATTATAAACGTACAGGCGAATTGAGAACCTCCTCCTTTTTTTGAAATCGGTTAAAAATGAGTGAATAAATTAGATAATCCTATTACCATCATAAGAAAATTACTGTATTATTGTAGAGTTACTGTTTTGTGAACGAAAATGGCTATGAAATGTCTCAGGCGCTATGCAGAACGCTCGAGTTAATATTTGATAATGTTAAGGCGTCATAGTTGAACCCGCGGAGGAAATGAGCCGCTGTATCTTAGGATTCACACGCCAATGAGTCGGTACAGATTGTTAGGCAACGTAGTATTAATGTACCTAATGTCGCATGAAAGGGGTCTTTCGCTTTATCTCATTGCGCCGTGTGTTGTGACCTACTCGTAAATTTTACATTAACACTTGTTATGCCGAACTTGGCTATTTTGCTTCAAATGGGTTCTCTAGGCAATATAATCGTAATGCAAAGGGTTCAAATCCCGCGCGCCTACCTTTTCAATTTTTCACTTTGTTAAATTGATAAAAATTCATTAGGAGAAGCTCCTGCGGTACCCACAGTAAAATTGTGACACCAGTGATGCAGTGAATGTTTACGCAATTGCACGCTAGATGTCACTGCCTGCAAGATACATCGCGTTTACGCTGATTGGATGTAGAAGCTATTACTACCCCAAGTGAAATTCCTTAAGTCTATCAGGTCAAGCCGCCTCGTGGGAGCCGGCCTATTTTGACAATATTCAAATGTACTCTTTGAGTAATGATTTCATTAAGTACTTCAGTCTTTCCATTGTGGTCAACATGGTATCTATATAGTTAAAATATGTTTGCTTAGTGCTTCCACTTATGAGACTCTCAACAGCTAGCTTCCATAGCTGAGTGAAGAGTGATCAGAGGTGAGTGATGATATATAGACTATCATCACTATGAATGCTTTAAGTAAATGTTTGTTAACTTCATCTTATTTATGGTGTTTTAAAGTCACAGTCGTTACAGTTTGAATAATTGCATGGCTGGTGCATTATTTATTATGTAATCTTTGTCGGCGGGCCGGCGCAGCCATAGATCAATCAGCCTGTTGTCGGCGTGACGCGGGCTCGCAATCAAATAAAATTTAACTCAAAAGCGTTCATGGGTGCGCGTAAGCTGGTTATTGCTATTGGATTTGCACATGCACAAGATTGAAATGTGTGAAAAGTTAAAAGTCATTCGTGTTGAAAATTATCGTGACACGCTGTATAGCACACTACTAAATGGATGGTAAGTTAGTACCGATGTATCTACGGTTGATTATGACAGCTCTCATTTGTAACAAGTAACTGCAAATTATACATATATTTTTTTAACTTTCATTTATGTATTTATTCATAATACACGACTGAGAGTAGAACTGAATGACAGAGTACATAATTATACATTTCATTGTTGGATATACGCTTCTTAAAACATAAGACAATCTATTAAAATTAGTTACAAGCTTACTGGACTAGAGCGCGATGAAATGAACGGCCAATTAATTACTTACACTATGGGTAAGTATAACCAACAACACATAAGTATAACCAAGCTAATGAAATGAAATGAAATCATTTATTCTTCAATTTAGGCATATTACATGCACTTATGAAGGTCATAAAACTACCACCGGTTCATAAAATAAACCTCTGCCTCGAGAAGAACCGGCGTAAGAAACTCAGCGAGGTGTCATTTTTACAAAACAATATACAATGTAGCTGACAGCCCACCTGATGGTATTAACTGTTACCGTCGCCCATAGACGCTTGTAACACCAGAGGCATTCCCGCGTTGCCGACCCGTAAGAAATAATAAATATATAACATAAAAACAAAACAAAAAAAAATGTCACAATAAAAATTACACTAAACTGACTATAATTAAATGAGTTATATATGATTTTCGTAGTAGCAGGAGCGTTTATAAACTAAGCCCAAATCAAATTAGTTCTCTAAAACACCTGCCGCTTACATGGAAAAGATTGTATGTAGGTACGTCTCTAGCAATTACTGCCCGTTTTGTTTGAAACAATATCGGGAGTAGCCGCAAGCGAGGATGGCCCCTATCCCCAGTCTAACTACATTAAATTGTTCATGTACCTGGGTAAAGTTTCGGCATTAGATTTATCTATATATGTATATATATCCACGGAGAATATTGTACTACTTAATTTTGAATTAGTTTCGTCGATCATACGATTTTTTTTGTCGAACTTGTAATAAATTGTCATTTCACTTTATTGTCATTTTTAAAAAGCTTTTTTAGTCATTTTTATATCTAGTAATTTTTCCTTATACATAGACCTTATTCGCCAAAAGGTTTGCATTACATATGAACTGTTTTCTTCCCATTAGTGAGGTGAAAATTTGTATGTTTCACTCAGCATCAAAGTCGATTGGCGCCTATCGTGGCAAATACGTCAAGTGATAAAAAACTTGACAGGCGTCATAATAATTTGCTCAATAAATAACGCGCTGAATCTATCATAAATCGGGGAACAACTGCCGTCGAAACAATCGCATATATCACGCTTATTAAACCCTTTCGCTGCTATAATTGACAAAGTCGCGATTTTATCAAGCCGCTCGCATCATTGGTTTTAAATGTTCGTTCCATGTTATCGGCAGACGTCAGCGCTGTCGCTCCCAGATCGACGATACTATCCGAGAGTATGACATGTGAGTCACGTGACTGAAGTGACGTTAACTACCACTAATACGGGCAGGCGCTCTCACAGTGTAATTGCATTAATTACCTGAGGTATTGTGAGTTTACCCTTTACTTAGCAGAGGCCTTTAAGCGATCCATGGGCTTATCTATTCTAAGCGCCATATGTTCTTACTAGGTATCTACTCAATTTTGTCCCGAAGCTCTGGTAACATTACCAGAGCAAACTCAACAACGATAATGTCGACCATCTTCAAATTGGAGACCCAGATATATAAGTAGTAAATAATTTCCTAATAGAGGTTCTTAAACGGAACATAAAACTATATAAATATAAACTATCGATTCCTTAATGTCAATGATGTAATTTATATTCAATAATCATATCTTACGTTTTGGCTGAGTGTCAATCGACAATCGAGTGCAGCTGTGTTTAGATTGAATTCTTCATATTCAATTTCAAACACTGGCACTCACTAAGTGAGACCCGGTTTCAATGGCTGGTATTCGGTTTTACTCGATCGCACTCTCAGATAGCGGTATCGGTATCGGCTATACATCGCGATCAAGGCCGTATAGGCCGAATCCGCGGCCCGCCTCACTTGGTCCTTCGAACACGCTTATTTGAATCTCCTTTCTAAGCGACTTCCTTTTCTGTGAGTGTCAGGTAATTATCTGTGTGGCATTCCAATTTTCCGATCGAACGGTTAATTCAGTTTAAATCTCTTCGTGTAATAGCTTTAGGACTATCTAATCCCAGGCCTACGGAACCCATAGTCTGGTTGCCATATAGATGGGTGATTAGGTGCCGGTAATATGGAGTTGATTTCTCTCTTAAATATATCAACCTGGCTTAGTAGCGAAGCGTTCTTTTTTAGATGGGTAACACTTAACATTACTCAAATATAAATTCGTGCAAAATCTTAGTTAAGAAATCCACAACTAGGTATAAATTTAGCGGTTTTATTCGAGACACATATGTACTTGCAAGTTTCTCTCCGACACGCGACACCCAAATCATTTAAATGCGATAAAATGATGTATTATAATTTATTTTGCAAGCGTAATTGGAACACGTAACGTATGTTCCAAGTCTATCCCCCAACTTTTACCTAGTTTCATAACTTCCCTTGAATTAAATATGTTTTAAATTAGGTAACGATGAGCCTCCATTTGCATCTTCATTGAAACTGATCGCCGTTTCAGTAAATAAAGTTCGATGCCAACTCATCAGCGTAAGGGGCGGGATCTGATAAAAGTTGTCAGAAACTTTCTTTTGCGATATTGCCACCTCCGTCATGTAAATTGGACAAGTTGGAGTAGAAGCTGATGCTTGTTTCATTGGTAAATATAGATTAGCTCTTAATCTGACCATTTTTCGTACCAAATTATATTTGGATGAAGGGAAGGTTCGGAGCAGTTTGGGGTCGGATTGGCTGGGTCAAGACTTAAAAAACTTTTTAATTCACCTTCGCATAAGCTTTAATATGCTGAAATAAACATGTGAAGCGTTGTAATACTTTTTTTTCAGAAGTATCTCGGTGAGGCAAAGTTAATATTAAACGAAGTAATTGACGCTTGGCACGTTTAATCCGCCAGTCAGAGTAAGTTTTTATATCAGATAAAAAGGTTGATAGAATTTAAAAAGCTTTTAAAATTCAGAATCGAACTTGACAAGTCAATCGTAGATTCATTTCCATCTGTCCAAAGTTTAGGAATGGAAATAGAGTGGAGTGATGCGCGTCAATAAATGTTTCAAGTTTATAAGGCGAACAATGATCCGAAAGTAAACAACTGTGAATACTTTTATCCTCTCCAAACGGGCTAACCCGTAAACCATCTCGGTTTAAGGAGGCATTAAATCGCTACTCAAACAAGAACCGTTACAGTGAAGTTAACTCACATATTGCTTTGTGTCACGAACGTTTAAAGCGAACAGCAAGCAGTTGAGGAGATGCGAAGTTGGAGAGAGATGGGGGATCCGGGAAGGGAGAATGGGTGTGGAGGGCGTAAAAGGAGAAAAACTACATCGCTAAAAGTGAATGCGGTCGAAAGCCGCGCTTATTTCAGCGCTAAGTGCATGGATTTTTTTCAAGTGAAGGTATAGTGTGCGATGTACTGACTTGTGAGCGTGCCGACGCCGGCGGCCGCAGAGCAGCGCCCGCCCTGCTCAAAGGTGCTCTTCTACTTATACTCACAGGTCTGTATGCGCTTTGATTTCCAACTAAATGTGATTACATTGGATAGTGACATTGTTGGAAATCAATGAGAAGTCTGAGCGCTAACAAAAAAACTTCAACAACATGGTCACACATTATCACATATTATCATGAAATCAAGTTATATTATACCTATGTAACGTATTCTAAAATTATAGGAGTAGCTAAGCCTCAGGACATAATATATAAGGAATATAAGTTGTTCAACTAAGATTAGGTATAAAAGATTTTACCCTAATTGATATCTTGGTGCTTAGATAATGAAATGCCCAAAGATAAACAAATATTTATATTGGACTTAAGTTTTCAGGTTTTTCTCTGGCAGCATTCCTCCTCGTCAAAGATGGAATTCAAATTTAAAGGCTCGGTGACCTAAAATTCCGAACGTTCCTCTAATACCTACTTACAAGATATGTATAAATACAATATTGTCGCTGAGTTTTATTTACCTACTATATTTAATCTAAGTAACACGATTTTAGTTAGTCACTGATTTATAATGACAAGAAAAATAGTTAAGTAGGTTATAGTTAAGTAAATATAAATATTAGTTAGGTAAATAGTTAAGTAGGTAATAGTTAAGTAGGTAGGCGGCTAACATCGCACACAACATATGTACACAGTATTACATAATAGTAATTCAGCAAAGCACACTTTACACAAGCAAATATTTCCGGATACGTCGTATTTTTAAAGAAATATACTGTCAACTAAACTTTAGCAATATATAATACACAGGTGATGTTTGATGTTGTCAATACTGAACTTACCTTTACATTTTACTTATTTAGCCGTTTATTTAAAAGGAATTATCATGTATACAGGCTGTCCGTAAAACCAACACCAATATTTAGAGGTTTGATGAAATAGCTCATAGGGGTGTAGTGGGTTTTCAATGTCGGATCCTCCAGTCGGCCTACTTACTGGTGAGGGATTACCTCGTTAAAATCGCTGTTGCTCATAAACGCTCGCCAGTGGCTCCTCGTGGCCGTTTGCACGCAGCTGCCACACCCCGGGCAGCCACGTGGACTCGTGGGCGTCGTGCTGCCAAAACTTTGGTACTCACCTGAGACATGGGTCCTCTACCGCAAGCACATCCGCACACTCGACAGCTTCCATCTCAAATGCCTTCGATATATCATGATCATCAAGTGGTCGGACCGCGTTAGGAATACCAACGTATTTAAGGCGCGCAAATGTCGGAGGCATTGAGGTGTACCTGATGAGGCGTCAGCTGCAGTGGTGTGGACACGTGTCCCGCATGTCAGATGAGAGAGTAGTCAAGCGCATTTTCCTTTCAGAACTCCAAAATGGCAAGCGTAACCTTCGCTACAAGGATGTTCTGAAAAGGCATATGAAAACATGCAAGTCGGAGCCTTCTCGGTGGGAAGGGCAAGCAGCACGACAACCCAAATGGCGATGACTCGTCCATGAGCAGGTTAACGCCTTTGAAACTGAGTGTCGTAACGAGCTCGATAAAAAACGAGACGATCTGACGGCGCGTCTACCAGCAGCCATCCGTTACGATTATGTTGGCGGGGTGTCAACCTGCTTAAAATGCTCTCGTACGTTTTCAAAAAAGATCGGGTACATAAGTCACATAAGAGCACATCAAATAGTGGAACATCAACACTCCATTCAAGCATAATACCAAAGTTAGAATATACAGACGCTGAGGCAGAAATCGGTTAGGACATCATCGTCATAGCTTACTTCATCAAAATTTCATAAGTTTTCTGGGTATTTAGAGTATTTAGACACAGAATAGTATAATAGTATTATTAAGATTACTTCAAATACAAGTATGCCAAAATTTGACATAAGATCTGTTTGGAAAACAAGCATTATTCTGTGTATATTTATTATTAATTTAAATATTGGCAATTATATGAGCATTAATTTTGCACCATACTTATTCCATACTAAATTATAATACGTCAGTATTCCGTATATTTTTCAGTTTTATAATTCTCTTTTTCCGAATATATCATATTCAGGCAATGTAAATAACCAAAGCTCACAAAAATACAGTAAATAATACACCGTAAGTGCACTAGAACAGTGTTTATCGATATCGATACCTCAGCGTCGGTCTTATCGAAAATAAGGGTATTTTTGACGTCGCCGCATTCAGCGCCGCTCGTCCCACCTGCGCCGTACAATGGGCCCACACAATACGCGAAGTAAACTGAATAACTTTATTTAAGAACACAATAAACCACTTTTTACTAGAAAGGTCGGAATTGTGTAATGGACGGGGTTGTGGAAAAACAGCGGATATTTCCTGTAGCGCTACTTCGGTATAACTTACTATGTATAGGGCTATTTTTGTTGTATTGTCTAATTAACTTACCTACCTACTTTATGTTCTTTTATTGAGATTCGAAAATGATTTTGTTAAATGAACAGCGACATTATTACTAGTGTAATGTACTTACAATGTTTTTTAAGATACCTATATATCGTAATTATAATACCTAAAATAATTAAAACTTTAAAAAATCGGATCCGATAGTTTATTGAATCGTCATTTTAAGAACAATTACTATTTTATTTGAAGTTACGGTACGAGTCCCAATGTTCGACGCATTAATGCCCTAAAATCCAGAATTAGCGATGCGAAGTAAACTCACGAACAAGATGTTGCCACGAGTAGAAAAAAAGATGGTATATATCGATAAAAACATATCGATAAGCATAACGTTGTACTATCAAACAAAGCAAAGCATATTAGATTGAGAGAAAAACTACTCATTTCGATTATCGATGTTCTCGGCAAGCACCTAGGAGTACCCGATAAATTGCGCCGAAAGATCGGTAAGTCTAGTCAGGCCTTAAATAATATCGATACGAACAGCACTGGCCATACTGTGGTAATATTTGTGCATTTCGACTTGTCAAACAACTTCGCCTAATGGTGGACTTTACTGTAAGGAGCTAAGTTTTACATTTACCTTACTACTTTCCCGGTCACAGGACAACGGTGTTCCGGACCTCTGGGAGTACGGGGAGCCGAAGTACCACACCAGTAGTATATATAGACAGTTTAAGGAGATGCCTCGATTCGGTCAGCCACGTCCCTCGTGAAAGAGATATGCTTATGTATTTCGCGCACGACAAAACGGGATGCATCACTCCTCGGGAATGGGTTTTTTAGATAAATCTCGATAAATATGCAGTTTTATTAAATTTCCTCTTGATAGACTTTAGAAGAGGTAAAATACCATCATTTTAACTTAATTGTGTCGTTTAATAATGCGTTGTTTTAGTAGGCTGAGAAAAAAAAGGAAAATAATAACTCAAATATGGATATTTTTTTCTATAGAGAAAATTATAAGCAACCATGTTTCGGCTACTGTCAGAAACTCAGTCATATAGTCAAAAATCATATATCTGAAAATCAATCCTTATTGTTTCCTCGTCCGGGCAGAACAGCGTTTCGAAGAACTCGATATTTCTCGTTGCACCGCTTTAAGTGAAATACAAGTGGTAGCAGAGGCTGCCCTTGCCCGTGTCTACTACTTATTACTATTTATTTTACTGTGATTGAATCTAAAATACATTATAGTGCAAAATAATCCCCAGTTAGACAATTCGCAACAATGTCCATTTGGTCGATTATTAGATAAGGTATTTATTCTGGCAATTGAACCTACTTACTTTTAATTATTTGCTTTACAATAAACCAACTAATAACTGTTACTTACTTTCCATTGATAATTTTAGATAGTTGTTCTTTAACATTTACACATATTGTACTCCAACTAGCAATGTATCTTCGCTAAATTGACGCAATCTCGTACACCCACAAATGGAATTAAGACGATTGAGCGCATAGTTGAATTCGTCCACTTCATTAAGACATGAATTATGAATAGAGAGGGCATTAGCATCCATCTGTGGAGAACAGGATGTTATTGTTATGCAGATTGTAACCGGACGTCCCTTACTCCCCGCCCGCAGGCAGTATCGTAAACAGTATAGTGACATCATATAGCCGTCTAAACCGGCATAATTATCATATCAAATCACGAACATGAACATCATGTTATCTAACTTTTAACTTTTTTTTCAGGCAGAGGCGTTACGTTAACCCAATCCCTGGTTCAGCTAAGCTAAGCCCTGTTGGTGTTGGGTCAGCTAAGACATATATTTGATAGGTACGAACATAATGTCTTAGCTGAACCGATTTAAATGAAATTTGTTATGGTGATACTTTGAGTCCCGGGGAAGGACATGGAATACTTTTTATCCCGGGAATGATCATGTAGGGGCGGAAGTTTGTATGGAAAAGCGATAACTAGGTAAGCGCCTGAAATAAAAGTATAGTGTAATGGTTGTAACACTTATTGTTCACAAACATTAACAAAACACAATAGTACAGTCAGTAGGTACAAATAACATAAAAGCAAACATTGGAAGTGAGGGCCATGGAAATGTAAACAAAACGAGATAGCTCTGTACGACGCACTGTGCGAAATCTCTCGAACTGACTCAGGCCCTGTACTAAGAACTTAGAAATCCGAACTTTGTATCGTGCCCTCCCTTTCACTCTCGTGTTATACACTATATGAGTGAAAGGGACGGCACGATACGAAGTTCGGATTTCGAAGTATGCTATGCGAAGGAAGCTAGTTGGTCTATCTATATGTAAAATTTTATTGACAGTTGGTTTATCTGGGTTTGCATGTTTACATCCACATCCACTTACCATCAGGTGAAATTGTGGTCAAACGCTTAACTAAATATTGTCATTGAAAAATACTTTACGCATAAATCTTTCATAGTAACTGCTGCAAAATGAATGCCCGTGCTTAGCATTAAGTTAGTACTATGTATTCTGATATAGGCTTGAAATACTGATTATGCCGCCCTCACTGTGTTTTGACCGCGCTGCTGTGGCAAATATGATACTCGTGAGCCCGTAGACAAGTCAACATCAATGCAAATGTTTGTTTACACCACTGAATCACACATTACAACTACCAACGTATCATGCATGCGATCTAAATATTTTCATATTGCATATAATGTAACTTGACCATAGATTTTGGACCTCCTCGATTTTATTACTGTTCGTCGATTTTGCAATCTTAAGTACTTTAATTTTTTGGTTCGATTGTAACAAAGTAGATACCCTATTTTTTTCTTGTCATTAGGTATATTACTAGAAAAACTGTTTTTTTTTAATCGTAAAAAAACAGTTAAATATTTAATTGAAACCCTCGGGGGATTGGATTAAGAGTTCCAATAGTAGATCAAAAGTTCACTGTAAGTATGTGAAATTTCAGCACAATACATATTGCACGCAACAATACAAAGATCGCAGAAGAACTTGCGGGTACCTTGAAAAAAAAAGACGTAAAAAACTATTCCATCTATTTACTCCTATTTTTAAAAGTATTCGTTATAACAATGTTTGAACAAATGTTTTGATGAGAGGTTGGAAAAAAAATATTTCCATGATATTAACTAGTTCAAAAATTATTATTAACCTTCAGCTTTCCTTGTAAAATACCAGATACAGGCGAATGATGACGACGACGAAACTATGAGGGCCAGCTATTTGCTATTTTGATTAAGAACTGTTGACCTTGTTCAGAGCATTTTTAGTCCAACCAGAACTATCTTAGCCCTTATAGAGATACGTATCCCTACAGACTCCACCATATTGTATCGCCACGCCACCACTTGTGATGCAAACCATGACATGCAAAATGTAACACCCGGGGGATGTTCGGAAATGTACAAACGCCTATATTGGGTTAGCGTGCCACTTCCAGCATTGAATGATGCCTGAATATACTTATCTGAGCCTTTGACAGGGCCCGAGATGGCTGAGTAGGGCTTACATAATAATTTATATAATAGGTACATAAACTCACGCCTGTATTCCGAAAAGGGGTAGAAAGAGCACTTGGAATTTAATTGCAGTACCAGATTTAGCAATGGATATAATGGACTGTAGGATTAAAAAGGGAGAAAATGTGATATTGCAGTGATATAGACATTGCACTACAACCTGTTTCCCATAGTCGACTCTTACGACACCCATGGTAAGAAAAGTAATTTAACCTTTTAGGTAGGTGTTTTGAAGAGTACTTACTTAGTCACTACGCTGGCTCGCTGACCCAAAGAGGATCTTGGCCTCGGACACAAGAGAACGCCATTCTTCTCTCTTCTGTACCACTTCACGCCCGTTGGGCAGTGCGAGGTGGGCTAGATCTTTGAAGGCTTCGTCATTGAAGGGTAAGAGTTTTCTTATTTAGATCAGATTCGATGAAACTGTAGGTAACCGAAGAGCCGATCAGATAGATGCCTGCACTAGGCAGGTACCTTTGGCTAGCAACGACGCGTATATGAGTACCATTTTTGTAATAAGAGCTTTGTTTTGCTATCGAATTTCATTCCGTAATTTTAATAAAAATCTTTTTTCAAACTTCGGAACAATTTGCCTGTAGTCGGGTTCTAGACTGAATCCTTTGAAGCGCTGAATTATTCTTGGCTTGTAAATCCGGTGTGTTAGATAATTTACCCAAAACATTTTTTTTCTTTGAAATAGCCATATTTTTTTTCATATTAGAATTACGATTTTAAACGGGATATTTACCATGTATATTTGTATTTTTGAGTTCCCGATATTTCGGCACTGTTGCTGCTGCGAGTTTTAGTTGTGGTCTACCCACACACCATAGCGATCTACCCTCTTCCTGGTTCCTCTTCTTGGTGGTTTGGTTCTTTTCATATATTTTCACAATTGCCATTTTAGTTGTAAAGTTTTTGCAGAACGTTTACACCGTCATTATCTTGCATAATTAGAGATACCTAGTACATGCCTATCGATAATTTCATCTTTTACCTAAATCAAATAATAACATAATAATTAATTATTTTAAGTAATTTACCTGTATGTAATTAGGTTTTTTTTGCTTGGATGTTGGAATACCTCATTGGATACTACGGCTCGGTCTCGTAGCATGCCCGACTCAACTGTTGCCAGTCGTCTACGGAGTAAAACCACCACCCCGTGCAGTGTTATGGGAGCCAGAAGCGCTAACGGTTTACACGTTGCTTTTGGCAGTGTTAGCTTATTTTAGTTTTGCATCGGCCCGAGGGGCCAAAGCAACATGAAATAGGAGCTCCGCGCCAGCGAAACCTGTCGTCACTGTTGAAGTATCGACCCATATTGAAAAATAATGCGACAGGGAAAAATTCAATTCGCGAAAATTAAATAAACAGAAAAAACTACTAGTCAAAATCGAAACACGAAAAGACAAAATCGCTTAAAGAAAAAAAGATTTAGAAAAATGTCTAATAAATCGGTAAAATCTTTATATTTGATCATTAGAAAACCGTCCAACAACGCCATGCGTATAAATCACGGCATTCTTAATTTGATTTAATTTGTAATTAGCTTAAGAAGAAGCGTTTTAACCCTAGAGTAGTCGCGCCTTCCCGTGACACGTGAGTGATCGCGTGGGGAGCATTTTGCCGCCCATGCTTAATACGTTTTTTTACCGAATAGGAGTCATATAAATTTATATTATTATAATATTAGACATAAAGTATAATAATAAGAAATATTTATTAAAGTTTTAAATTTAGAATTTAGAAAATAATGCTTTAGGAAATCTTAGGTAATTATTTTTGGTTTTTTGCAACAGCTTTATTATTATTTATACAAAAAAAGAAACTTAACAGCTACATTATGCGTTTTCATCATCTACTTACAACATGTATTTCATAAAAACAATCCTGGCACATGTACATGCAATGTTCGTTACACAGTAACTTTACACATATGTTACAGATGTGCAAAGTTACTGTTGCACCCTTTTTTTGTCCTTCTATATTTCTAGAATGGACATACTGCGCGTATGCCTTTGCGTATCTCAGCAGTGTTCAAGTCGGATCTTTTAATAATAGGTGGTGTAGTCATCGCCAGGGCAATTACTTTCAGAAATGTTCGTCTTAATAATAACTGGCCAGTATTTTCTTTGTATATAATCTAAACAGACTAAAAATCAATATAATACGATATTGTCATAAAATCAATACTATACCCAATGAAAACTAATAATATTTCAACAACAGTAAAAACCAAGACCCACAAACTTTACTTATGTGAGTAGTCACGCAGTGAGTACTAAATTACTTCAAGTTCTGTTTATACTTGAATAAAATCTAAAATTATTCAAGGTACTTTTTACAGCTCATTTTTAAATCCAAAAGAAATGCTCCACATGTTTCTCGAAACTTCTTGAGATTTTGCAATTTATAGTGTATTCACGATATGTTACCTATTACGTATTGGTAGGATAAGACGATACGACATCTCTTGATACACATTGTTGTAATTAAATACTGCATGGTACTGCTTCATTCGTAAGATGACGACAGCGAAATATTTCTGCGAAAGCATGGTTTGCTCCAATAAAATCTCTTTCATCGCAACTAGTTTCGTATACGGATGAAAATGTTTTCGATCACACTTCTCCGTTACGAAGCTCCGGTTACGTTACGGTACACGACCGAAGGGGTCCGTGTGTACATTTCTTCATTTGTGCAAACGTGACTTACAGATGTGTTGAATAATGTTTTTCCATCGCAAAAACTCGGACGAGTGTACCCGAAGTGTCAGTCATGTACCTACTGTATTCAGTAATAATATATAATTTAGTTTAATTAAGTAGGTAAGTTGAGTTTTATTTTAAATTTTAAAATAAATGTATTTTATGTAAATAAATCTTCAGTAATTGAATTGTTCGTGTCCATTAATGTGAAACTTCATCAGTAAATATCAGGGTATCAAGTTACTGCTAGTTTTTGTTCTGACATTTGACATTGACTGTTTCGAATATTAATGGACTTAGGCTTGTCATTTATTTAATACGGTAATTGATTAATACGTCATATCTAATCGTATTCCGAGTTTTACCGATGGAAAAACATAATTTACTGCATCTGGAGGTATGTACTTATGTAAACAGTAAAAACGCGACATGGTTTGTGGCTGAATAGTGCATAGAGACATCCCTGGAAAGCAGCTCACGAAATTCTCAGCCAGGGTTGTCGCAATGAAAATAATAAAGCCTCAGGTAATTTCGCTAATGCACGCGGTTACCCTATCTAGATCGCATTTACCCTCGCACCACTGATGGTTCGTATTAAGAGGGTCGGCGTGTTGTGTTAAGCGTGTCACACACCAAGCAGATACGATAAGATATCTGTATCTGAACGCATATCTGTCAATATCGCTCCCTATACAATTCAATGAGCTAACACAGACACCGCAGATAACTTATATTTTATCGTGAAGTATCTGTGGGCACCGACATATATCGAAAGATGGCAAAAATATTATCTGCGAATATAAATTGATCAGCGTATAATATCTGCCGATATAAATATGGTATAGTATTTTATCTGTAGATAGATACAGGTTGATGTGAGCCCGCGCCCCGATGCCCGCTGTGTTCGCTGCGCTGCTGGTTCATTCGTTGTTTACCTTTGGATGACCTGCGTACTGCTTATGATGCAGAGATAAACACGAAAACATCCTGTATAAACAATCCGCACCAAAAAACAAGTCTACTCAGTTTGAAGGATTTAGACTGAATGTATCGTCTCGTATATTATCGTATCTGCGTAGTGTGTGATAGTTTCAGATATTAAGTTATTATACGCAGATAAAATATTATCGTATCTGCGTAGTGTGTGACACGCTTTAGCCCTTCGATGGAGATGACTGTTTTGGTGATTTTGACCAAGTTTTGTGTTAAGGAATGCCGACATTGGTAATTTTGATTAAGTTGCGCTATTTACGGTTTATTACACAACTAGCTTTTGCCCGCGACTCCCTCCTATTCGAACTCGTTCATCGGGTCGAATTTTATACGCTTACCTAGTTTTTGGTCTTCCATGTAAACTTCTACCCCGTTAAGGGATGGTTTCCTTAATAGAAAGTATTCTACGTCCTTCCCCGGGACTCAAATTATCTCCATACCAAATTTGATCTGAATCGGTTCAGCGGTTTAAGCGTCAAGAGGTAACAGACAGGCAGACAGACACTTACGCATTTATAATATTATTATGGGTTGTATGGATATGAGGAAAGGCACATATCAAGTCCCTGCACCTATATGACCTGCACTGCATGTTCACTATCTTATTAAACATGTTTATATTGTTTATAATATACTAGCTTATTCCCGCGGCTTCGCCCGCGTAGTAAGAGTAATTTTAACCGTCTTCAAAAAAGGAGGTTCTCAGTTTGAACCGTATTTATTGTACAAGTATATATCGGCTCCCCGAGAAACCACAAAAATGACACCCATATCAATTTTTAAATTATACGATGATTTTATTAAAGTTTTAGGTAGTAACATAGCCATGTTTTGATTTTATTGTGTGTAGTAGAATTTAAGTGGGTTTTGTTGTGAAGTTTTTGGTGTGAAAATGGTCGATTTGGAGTGAATTTTGAAACGATATGTCCTAATGAAAAATCCAAAAATTACATTTAAAGTGAAGATACGTAATTAGTACGATTGTGAACTAGGGTATCGATATTATCGAAACAAACACAAACGTGTCCGTAACACGCTGTGCTCCAAAACACGCATAGCTGACGAAGGTACAAAACAGCCAGGCTCAAATGGGACTGGGCAGGCCTCGTCTGGCGCATGTATCCGGATAGTTGGGCTAATTTATTTAGCTACCTAGTGTTCAGTGGAATTGTCATGATGAGAGACTTCGCTCTGTTCTAATTTGATTTTATTTTTAGACTGACGCGCAGAGACCTTATACGTCTCTGAGGATATTTATTTATTCGATTTTATTATTTTCATGTTGACGCATAAGGTAGATACACTGAGAGATATCTCTAGAGACTGAGATGATGTCTTTATAGATATATCTCAAAATATTTTATTATGATTAGTGTATCTACCTTATCACCTTTTATCTTGACGCTTAGACCTTATACATCTGTAACTAATCTCGATTGTTATTAGTTTCTTAGTCTTGGGTAATTATTTGAGGTGTAAGATAAATGTTACAGAAATAAAAACACACATTTTGATGTGGTCTGTTTTATTTTGAACATAAGGATATGTACCGATAAGATGCTTTATATTATAAGAGATCGATAAAGTTTATTTTGGTTAAGAAAAGCAAAAATCAAATTTTAATGGTAACAAAAATGAGCACCGAGACCACGAAAAAAGAACATTTTGTTTATTTTAAAATCTTATAATTGTACTATTTGAATGAAAATCCGATCATAATGAGAAAACGAATAAGCATTATTTAATTAATCAGGTATCAACAGAAATAGACAATCGATATCTATATAAAAAAATATTTAAAACTTGACCACGAAAAAGACGACTTCAAATTGTCATTTTTGTAACCTTTTAAATACTATCTAGAAATTATTTAATTGAAGTAAGATTAATAACTTCAACTCACAAACAAAAACAGCTTTCAATACCTTCTATATATATATATACATTTTGAAAATAATTTAATTTAATCTTTATTTCGGACTTACAATGATAATTATAATAATAATAATTGTTAAATGAATTAAAAACTTGATATAAAAACAACTATACCTAACTAAAAACTAAACATTAAAAATTAATATCAAAATTAGGTCCCCTCGGGATGGTGCCCATTACGCAGGCAGCATTCCCGCGCTGGATTGCGATGGCAATTCTTTGCGCGAGAAAGCTGCCTGCGCGTGGTTCACCTGTCGCCTCCATGAGCCGCTTACTAATCTCCCTGTGGAGTCCCCGCGCGCACCTGCCCCATGGGCCAAGTGTCTCGACCCCAAATGCGACAAAGTCGTATTGGGCGCCGAGACAATTGTACTTGCCCGCCTTTAAATTCTCCCGGGAGTCTGCGGCCGCCCCGGCTTTCTTAATGGTGGAGGAGAGGTACGACGCAGCCAACGTATGGGCGCAAGTGGCGTCCCATACCAGTGCACGACCCCTCCTCCAAGGGATCAACGACATTCCATCAGGGCGCTTACCATCGCTCCGCACGATCTGGGGCTCCAGAGCGGCGGGAACGTTGGCACTGACGAGCGCCCTTCTGATGATGTCGTTGAGAGCGGCATGGCGGGACAGGCGGCCGGCGCCCGAGGAGCAGGCAAGCCCGTGGTGACCGAGGCGGTCTACAGGGGCCCCGCATGAGGCACAGCTGTGGTCCACGCAAACCTCAGACCCGAGCCGGAGACCGACGGCTATACGGAGCGTGGATGGGTCTATGAAAGTGCCGGTGTTAGGTGAGGGATATGCATGGAGCCAATGACCTGACTCAGGTTTAGACACGGCCAGGAGTCTGGCCCGATCCCTGCCTATGGCGTTGTCAATCAAGGACTTCAAAGTCGACGCGGAAGCTATGGAGTCCCAGGCCCTTTGACTTTTGGGTCGCGATGGAAATTTTGGACTCGGTCCAGCCAGCCAGGCATTCGAGGCATCAACTAAGCACGCAATCTCGCAGTTTGTAGCCGAAGGGGCTTTAAGAATCCTACCTGCGAGATCGGAGGTGCTATGAGTTGAAGCCAGGAATGCCGGCAGAGCAATACTGATTATTTTGCGTGTTCCCAAACCACCGAACCTTATCGGAAGGGAGGCTTGGGTCCACGCCTGCTCGCTAAAACGGATGTTTAAAATACATTCAATTTGGGATTTTAATAGGAGATCGATAGGTTGGACAAGATGGGGGTATTTCCAAACGGGGCAGCAGCGAAGCAGGTAAGTAAATTTAGGTATGAATAAACAGAATTTCAAAAGAAATAGAGCAGAATGACTGCTAATTTTGGTAAGGCGGTCCGAATGATCATTAAATTTGGATATCGATTTACTCAAAAAGGGAGGGATAGCTTCATCAAAGATAGGTGAACCGAGGAGATGTAAACTGTCTTTCGGCAGGATACTAATGTTTGGGCAGACATTATTAAAATTATGAATAATTTGGGACGCTGAAAGAGGATCTACTATATCCGAAATATATAACTCACACTTGTTAAAATTTAGTTCAAGGCCGATATCTGTAAATTTGTTTTTAATTTTGACCAAGTCCGCCAGAACAGATTGTGAATCACCTCCTAGGGTGCCATCATCGAGGTACCACACGTTTAATTTTGAATTTAGACTATGAATTACCGAATTGATAGCCAAACTAAAAATAGCAGGACCGAGGGGATCACCCTGCTGACATCCTGTGGCCGAAAGAATTTCATCATTTTTATGAATTAAATTAGAAGGACTATGATAACATTGCAAAAGAAAGTTATAGATTTCCGGGACATGAATTTTAATTTCGTTCAGCAGGGTCTCCCTATTAACCGAATTGAATGCGTTCTTTACGTCTAATTTTAAGAGAACCTCGCACAAGTCATTATGTACAAAGGTGCGTACAGCATGGACTGCCGCCTCACACCCTCCACGGGTGCCGAAGCCGACTTGTACGGGTTCAAAGATATCTTGTAGCTTGCTCCGTGTGAGGCGTACGCATACTTTGGCGGCCAGGCGCCGCAAAGTCGAGCCTACTGCAATGGGGCGTACGCCTGCATCCTTCTTTGTTAGTGCAATGAGATTGGCCCCATAAATGACCGGTGTCACGTCTTGGCATACATCTCCCACAAGCATAAGGTTCACGAGTTTCGTTAAACCACGAATCAGGTGCTCACCAGCGATGCCTGTACCATGGGTGGTAAGATCAATAAGATGTTGCGGGGAGATGCCATCCAAGCCTGACGCCGATCCCTTTGGGAACGACGCTAAGGCAGCTATTACGTCTCTCTCTGTGGCGTGGAGGCAAGCTGCAGGATCAGTGGGAGGATCGACAAATATGGGGGTTGAAGGGCCTGGGGGATGTTTAGACTGCAATGCAGCCGCGGTCTCCGGGGTATCAGGTGCAAGGGTATCATTGGAAAATAATAAACGAGCCGCTCCTTTTAAGTCGCCGTCATGGATTTTGTCCTCGACCTTCCCAAACAAGTCAAATTTAGATTTACGGGGTCTAGAAGGTGTAGATGGAAATGGTATGGTCGGTGTTAGTACGTTATTCTTAATTTTTTGCGTGAGAGAGATGTTATTGTTATTGTTTTCGGAAACATGAAGAATTTTATAAGAAAACGTTAACAGGTCGTGCCAGGATTGGAGATCATTATTTTGAATAGTTTTATTTAACGTGTTGAGTAATGCCTCAGCTACGGTGCACCGGGCACCACGAGGAATCCGTTTTATTAGAGAGGTCGATTGTTTGAGTTTGCCGAGTAGGGACTGAAGAGGAACGGCTTGGTTGGATAATGAAGGTGTAAGGATTTGGTTTCGGGAATCTGAGGCGGTTAAATTATGAAGAATACGGACCTGATGAATGCGTGATTGATGTATGTGCAGGCCTCTTGATGTTGCAAAGACTTTATCGCATACGCAACACTCCATATGTGTTATTACACAGAGCGTATATTTTAAGATACGGGCGCATTTCACTTATGAACAAAACAGAAGGGTCGTTATAAAATTATGACTAAAACTAAACATTATTTTACTCATTATGTCAATAAAAATAAATAAAGTAGAAAAAATATGTCACTGAGGCACAATGAAGTGATAGCGCATGCGTTGCTTCGATGTTTCCCAGGAGACAAAGATGCTCGCCCAATAGAGTCCTCGGAAAAAATTGTTGCCGTTGGTTACGTTCAAACGTCAAAAATGGCTTCGTTGCAGTGAAATGAGTCACATTCTTGCCGATGTCTGCGTGCTTGAATCAGCTGATTGGTGACAGCCCAAAGGCCACCCACATTCACAGAGCCGCGGCACCGGCTGGTGTTCTTGTTTGGAACAACTGTATGCACAATTCAATATATATATATATATATATATTCCCGTGCATGTCTACGGTAGACCCGAACGAAATTATGTTACAACGAAACAACACAACAAAATGTTCCTCTAAATGACGAAGTTTTTTTTTAATATTTAGATATATACATTTCACACGTACATCCAGGGCAAAATAATTCTTGAACCTCTCGCCAGTTAACAAAATTGGCGTCGCACTGGTCATAATTCCTATAACCACACCTGGAGTCAAAAAAAACGGCAAAACGAAAAACGAAATAACGGCATAAACGATTACACTGTAAAAAGCAGAAATTTCTATAAAAAGTGATCTGTATTTTTTCTACTTGTAGGGAAAATCATCTTTTTCGTGGTCTTTAATCAGTTTCGTGGCCCATAGCACCACGAAAATGATGACCACGAAATTGAAAAGTTCTTACTTTCGCGGCTCTGCAGTAAATATCCTATAGGTTTGAAGCAAATGAAATCAATATTAAATAACTTAACTGCAAATGACACAGCACCAGTAAAACATTATATTTATTTATCCAATATTCACCAAGTCGCAACCGTAACGAAAATGACGCTCGATCTTTGACGCAAATCTAACTTGAACCTTTATTACATTAATTATAGATAAATAATTGTGGCTTGCGATAAACATTATACGTCATATTGACGCAGTCTTATTTTCAAAGATGCTTTTAGTTAAAAAAGAATTTACAGGAGGTTTGACCTCTTTTTTTGTTTAAAATATTACTTAATAAGTGTGGCCACGAAAATGATGGTGTATTTTGGAACAACGGGAAATGTAGAAAAAAATAGTCTTATCAATGTCCTAATTTTTTTATGATTGCATGCATGGTATATCATATTATGAACATTCAATCCATGTTTTAAACAGCAAGTTT
Source organism: Epiblema foenella (assembly GCA_963556455.1). NCBI lineage: Eukaryota > Metazoa > Arthropoda > Insecta > Lepidoptera > Tortricidae > Epiblema > Epiblema foenella. Next base: position 18,756,036 of record OY747102.1, read on the forward strand.
TTCTATACCTTGTATTTTTTACAATACTACAAAGTAGTCAGGGATAATCCGAACCTGACCACGTAACTGACTTTTGTGCAGTAAATTTAAGTTATTGTGGAAAAAAAGATAAAATAGAATAAAATGTATTTACCACAAGTTTCAATGATAATATCCTAAGCAACTTAAAAACAATAAACGATATATTTCTAATTTTATAACTGAAAATTTGAGTCTGAACACAATTGAACCTCTCGAAATAATAACCCTCTTACTTTTGACATGTAACACTACATTTAATTAATGATCCTTTGATTATTGTATTATTTTTATTTGATGTACCTAGATGTAGATAAATTTTGACTTGTGAAAGTGCCCTTGAGGCCTATTTGCAGAATAAATGTTTTAATTTTGATTTTACCAAATGATTTTACCAGACGGGGCAGGCCCAGACAAGGATGGCGGGACGACCTGCGGGGTGCATTTGCCGCCAATTGGGAGGAAGAAGTGCTGAATAGGGATGCCGGGACATCATGCCTTTGCCCAGCAGTGGGACACATATATTATGCGTTTAGTTAGTCTCAATTTGTATGCAACACCTCAAACTTTGTTTGCCTACAATCGCTAAATGTGGCACAGGAATTGGGTTTCATGTGCTCTGCCTACCCGTTTTGGGAATACAAAGGTGAGTTTATGTATCATGTGTATGTGTCTTTGTATGGCAACAAATAGTCCCCACCAAAGGCCACCACAGGCGCTGTTCGTGTTGCCATACAATATGAGACTAAACGTAAAAGCGTTCGTGTACTTGCGTTTTTGTTTAAAAAAATATACTAGAGGTTTAGTATTAGCCGACATACAGGCAATTTAATTTCGATTTCGTGGTTGTTGGTCCCGTAGTAAAAGTTGTGCTCTTAAGTCGTACTGTGTCTTACTTTAAAATGTACCAACGGATTACTTTCCAAATAAATAAAATACTATATCCTTTATATACTTTTATTTGGTTTTGCGGACAATATTATACATTCAATTTGGGCCACTAAGTTACCGGCGGCTTATGTTACTCTTAGTTTTGACTTTATTACGTATAAAATAAATAAACTCATCTTGAAAAGAGTACTTTAAATATTAATATCAGTTTTATAACTACTATGAGTAAGCTTAAACAATAATTATTCATAAAATTCAACAATTTAAAAACGTCAACAATTACAAAAGTACGTTTTTATTATAGGCCCAGTAAATTTTACATTCATAAAACTAATACAATTTAATTGTCCACGTGTTGTTTTAATGCAAGCCGATGCAAATTATATATTTATTTTTAAACAATTCTAAATATTTTATTCTGCAAAGCTATTTACACAAATATTAACTTTTATAAATTCATAGTACAACTTCACGACATAAATATATAATCTTCGCTCATCGTTCTTTAAATGTTAAGGCAAATTATATTATACCAATCAGTGAACCTAGTTTAAAATAATAAAATCCAAAATCAAATCGTGGACTTGAATCTCACGCGTACACAAATGGGTCATTGTCAGTTGTAAAAACAAAAGTTGTTCACCCGGTGGTCAATAGTTAACGGCTTATGTACATGTAAGTTATGTTTTTATTACATGGATTTATAGTTATGGAAACACCGTTTACGCAGGTTACTAGACCAATCCAAAATTAAGCTTTGTGGCCCTTAACTTTTGATATGTCCACCGAAAAGACGCGAACCTAAATCTGACAATGACCCAAATTTCATTTAATGCGTTTTATATGCAGATTGAATCAGTTGGAAAAACTTACACGCGAATTGAAATATTTTACTTTCAAAGTTTGTAGAAGTTTAAAGACATTGAATAGTGACAAGCATATAAGTAGGTACATTTCAAACAAAATCCAACTGCAAAAATTAAATCATTAAATGTCCAACACTCTTATGTATTACAGTTATTTTACTGTTATTTTAAAAAGCTTGTTTACACACAAGAAAGTATACACCAACATGATACATGTACAAGCAAATAAAGAGTCATTATGTTACTTACGCATTGTAAATGTTCAACTAGCCATTTACAGTTTAAAGATTTCTCATTATTACTACTATTGCATACTGTCACAACAAAATCACTTAAGTATTTTATTTGTGATAAAACAGTGCTTTTTTGATGTACAAATGTCGTTACAGACAACGGTTCTATATAATATTTATTACTATAACTGTACAACATAAAAGCCATGTGCAGATAAGTACGATCGAAAAAACGAAGTACTTAATCTAAATCAGAATAAAATGCACCGAGACTCATTCTTTATTAAAATGAATACCTTAAAAGCAACGAGAAAATCATGTTCAAACTCGCAAGTCCAATAAACAGATGAGATATCGCGCATTTGTTTTAGTCAGCCTTAACTTTGCACATGGCTTTACGGGAGAAGTTTACCACGCGACATAAACTAGGGTTGATATTAAAAAGGTCGCGTACGGGGTGGATCGAGGTGCAGCGCCGGGGGGCGGCCGGCCGAGGAAGCCCGCGTCTTGCGTTCGCGGCCCGCCCTCCCAGCGCGAGCCTTGCAGGCTGGAGTGCACGTCGTTTGTGTCTTCCTTCGTGGATTCTACGTCGTCGTCGTCGCGGGATTTGTGGTGCGGTAGCTCCATTTCTGATATACATAGAGAAGATTACTTTAGCATACTCGTTAAATACTCTAGTACATTGTTACAATAGAGCAGAAAAGGGAACTACATACTGATACCCTGATGTACTGGATGACGCGGTTAGATTGGGTAGTAGTGTAAGCCCGCCCATGAATCTACTGGTCCTGGGTTGGCAGTCAGACGTTTGTCTGACGTGTACAAATAATTGGTTCATGAATGCTGAATATATGATATTTCCAAAGCCAAACTTTGCTTGTGTTTAGGGCAAGAGCAATAAAATTGTAAAAAAATAAATAACGAATCTAAAAAATCTTATTGCACTACTTATTTTTCTAACGTTAACGGTAACGATTTGATAGCAATGAAAATTTTAGAGGCGTTGTCTCAGGCAAAACATGTGGTAGATTGATTCCAAATTCTGAACCGCTCGCCACGCTCCGCATTGCAGCTCACCTAATCGAATTTTTACCCGTTGTCTCCTGATAGAAGTAAATTTGTATATGTTATGTTATGTTATGTTTGTGTATGTTATGTTTTACTCATGTACAATAAAGAATTTTACATACATACATACATTTGTGCCCCGCAGCGCAGTAGGATATATATAGGCGTGATAGTGATTGATGACCTTCAGGTATACATTTTTTTCCCTTACCATACAACCTGATGTTGCCCTCAGCGTCCCCTATGGAGTTCTTGGAGATACACTTGTACCCGCCGAGGTCGCTGCGGTGTATGTTCTTAATGATGAGCCGCATCTGCACGCTGTACGCCGAACTGTTGATCTCGCTCATCTGGTATTTGTCGTTCGAAATTATCATTTCACCTGTAGAGAGAAATATTTTTTAATATTATTCCAATTGCTGGAAATCTTAAACTAAAGTTATTGCGGATAACTACTGAATTAAAAATTCCTACTACATAAATTGGTAGTGGTTAGAAAGAAAGAGGAACAGAGGTAGAGGGCGTCAATATTCAGGGGGCAATGCGAATAGCTAGCTCTGGTGGTCAGCTTTGAGGAAATGAAATGAATTTATTCTTCAATTTAGGCATATTACATGCGCTTATAAATGTCAAAAAACTATCACCGGTTCATAAAATAAACCTCTGCCTCGAGAAGAACCGGCGTAAGAAACTCGCCGTGGTGTCATTTTTTCAAAACAATATACAATGTATATAAAATAACAGTATCATAATACTGCAGATATAAATGTCACAATATAAAAAAAATGATTTTTTTAAATATTTAGGACAAAATATTACTGTGTGAGGAACCGAGGAAGAAGAAGATTCCCTACTTGTTTTTTGTACCTGTGTAAATATCAAAATACGTATATGATAACACGGGGACATGGAGAGCCGAGGACACAGGGCTTAAATAGTTTAGTCATAGCCAAAGGGCAATCGATAGTAAAATGGTGAATGCAATAGCGTGACTCGAGTACTCTTTTGTGTGTGGTTGGAATTTCAGACGAGTTGATTCTTAGGCCGCGGCATGTGAGGTCACCTTATACGTACTCCGAACTCGTTAATGGCTGGACGGACACTAGTTTACGATTTCGGCGTACGTTACGCCTATGCTTATGTACACACTTCTTATGGTTCTGTACCTGAAAGGTCCAAACTACACGGAACCTTATTGTTGCCACTCACGCGTTCGGCCGTCCGTCCGTCCGTCCGTCGTCATCTGTCATAGAGGTTTTACAGCCAAACGATTAGAGCTACAGTCTTCAAATTTTTATAGTAAGTACCTATAAGTATTTTAGTCACGCAAAGCCATAAAATTGTCAATATTCCGTGGAAAAAGACTGATCAAAGGTGGTTCAAAATTTGAAAGCAGCGAATAAGTCAAGTGGGGTGTCATATGAAAGGGCTGGAGTTACACATTCTGAAACATTTTTTATTTTTTTACGTTGTGTCATTTTCTATTTATGAAGGAAAATGTAAACAAAAATACCGTCGCTGTCGAAATGGGGTATCGTTGTTTAGAACTCACTGAGTAGATAAATACCACATTTTTTATTTATAATAATATTGGAAAACAAAGGAATGAGAAGCCACTAAAATCAGCCTTTTTTACAGAAATTTAAATTTGTTCCCAGATTTTTTTAACTTCCCATTAACCTATAAACTTGAAATTCGGTGACACTGTTACGTATATTTTACCAGCAAATACTGATATATGGAAAAATCAGATTTATTAATTGAAATTTCCTTGTTTTTCTTATAACCTAAACGTGCGGAGTCCGACACGCACTTGGCTGGATTTTTGGTTATTTTTTGTTGTTAAAACTACAATCGTTTTGTGTAATGTCTTAGGTCTTCATTATTGCAACAGCAAGCGACGTGCTCTTAAGACCGAAACTTACCGTGCATAATGTATTTGCTCCATACAGAATATAGGTCCAATATAGATATCACATACAGTACTGGCTTTCCGACTAATTTATATTCGGACGCTTCCGACCATTGTCCGCCGGTATCGAATTGAAATATGTTGTTTCGCATAAACGAATAACATGCGTATCCCTGGTGAGTGGAAGTTTGCATAGGACAGCCCGGTTTAATTTAACATAAATAATTTATTAAGTATTTGCTAAACGATAGTTTTGCTCTAAATTTTTAAAGCTGCTTCTGCTCTGGTTTTGATCAATAATTAAGTGAATGTTATGTCTCACGTCGGTGGCAAACAAGATGACAGCCCACCTGATGGTAAGTGGTTACCGTCGCCCATAGACGCTTGGTTACCCTGTTATATAAGGCAAACATACCTCAACCTAGCCCAGTAAGGTTTTTCTATAAATGTATTAGTATTTAAACCCAACACAAAATGACTCGACGAATTATATAAATAAGACCGTCTGTGGGTACCCGCTTACGAACTAAATGATAATAGTTATCAAAATTGGATGATGCTTTCGAACAAAGAAAAAGAAATTCGAAAACACATTTTAATTAATTATTTCTGAACCGTGTAAAAAACTAGGAGACTAACTGCGTAGGTAGGTAAATACTTATTGACGTCGAGTTAAAATCATCATCATCATCATCATTTTCAGCCTGTAATCGCCCACTGCTGAGCATAGGCCTCTCTTCGAGTACGCCACTCGTCCCGGTCCTGAGCCAGTCTCATCCAAGAGTGACCCGCGATCTTCCTAATATCGTCGACCCATCGAGCCGGTGGACGCCCGACGCTCCTTTTACCAATAAGTGGCCACCAGTCTGACACTATTTTGGTCCACCTGCCATCACTCTGCCTGGCAAGGTGTCCTGCCCAACTCCATTTGAGTTTGGTAATGACGTATCCGACGTCACGCACTTTTGTGCGGCGTCGGATCTCGGCATTCCTCACCCGGTCTTGCAGTCTAATGCCGAGCATGGCGCGCTCCATGGCTCTCTGTGCTACTCGGATTTTGTGCACAGCCTCATTTGTAAGCGTCCATGTCTCGGCACCATACGTCATGGTGGGCAGTACACATTGGTTGTAAAGGCGAGTCTTCAGGCATTGTGGAACATCGGTGGATTTAAGGAAGTCGTCCAGTTTATTGAAAGCAGCCCACCCTAGCTGGACTCTCCTGGAAAGGAGTTAAAATGTATTGCATTAAATCAAAAATAGTATGAAACATATAGGTAACATATATGAATGACTAAAAATTATAAGAAACTAATCTAAAATACATTTCAAAAATTGGGCCACAAGTCCCTAAATAAGATGATAGCAGTATGTCCTCACTGAATCGCAATGCTGATGCGTTGAGTGAGGAAGCTGCCAGCTCTATGATCCCCGTGAAATCTATCAGTCTTTTAGATAGGTTCTTGATCAGTTAAATTAATTTAACAGGTAAGGAGAATTACATTCGTCTGTCAATTTCAGAGTTAAAATATCTCAGACAGTAAAGATAAATTAGGTATTGCGTGGACATTTTTAACAGATTTATATTAGCATCATAATAATCAGTTTATACACGTTTCACTGCCGAGCGCAGCCCTCATCTGATGGATGAGAAGGAGGCAGTAATCCCACGCAGGCACAGTGCGGGTTGAGGATTTCACATACAGCTTTCTTCGCAGATGTTTGCAGGTTTTACTCAGGATGTTTTCCTTTAGCGAAAAGCTAATTGGAAATATCAAATGATATTTCGCAATACCCTTTTTCTTTTTTTTTCTTTTCTTTGCGCCTTTTATAAAATATCTGTTTAGCCCAATGGTTGGCTGGTAGAGAATGCCATTTGGCATTAAGCCCGCCATTTGTACAAATTGTGTATTTTGTGCAATACAGTTTAAATAAATAAATAAATAAATACTCGTCGGTTCCGAAAATTCATTAAAGTTGCAGGCAGTTTTAATTTTTATGTCACACCTGGCCATAAAGTGGCAATTACCGCACGCTCCGTACGCGGAAAATCCCACTTCCTGGCCAGAGGGTGACATAAAATTTTGTACTTACCTCGGGCGGTAATTAAGAAAGCCTCAGATCGCATAATTATCGCCCTTGCCTTCGGCTCGGGCGTCAAATACCTGCGATCTGAGACATTCTTTGTTTTACCGCCCTTGGCAAGTAATATACTATTACATAAATTCAGACCATGTTTTCTTATTGGTATAAAAAGGGTATTAAATGAAATGGATAAATATGATTTCTTATAATATGAATATTTATTCTCGCATGACGGACTACCGTGTAGCACTACGAACTGCGGAGTGAAATAACTGTCAAATCATCATAAAACTCATATTCAGCAGCATTAATATTGAATCAAAACAAATGCCAAAAATATCAATATAGACCTGTTGTTTCACAGATATAAAAAGGCGCGTACGCGGCGTACAGTTGGCAGCAAAAAAAAAAATAAGTAGGTATAATGGTATAATGTTTTTGCAGCTGACTATACAGATACTTTTATATAGGTATTATGTTGCTAACTGTTTTTTTTCAAGAATAAAGTATATTTTTCACAAATAACGTATAAATGTGTAAAGGGTAAGTTGGGCTTCAGCGATTGGGCTGTATTTTCCGCGGCCGCGGGTCATGTCGCTTTCTACTTGTTCTATATTAAAAATTGCTTGCATTCTTCCTGCTCCGCTTCATTTTGTGGTGGAGTTTTATTTTATTTTGCGTAACAAAGATGTTAATTGAAATTTTTGATACGTTTTTGTTGCAATATTTTCAATTATCCGTACCTTCTGCATTTTTTGCTTTGAATGTTTGTATTTTTTTAACATAATGAAATAAAAATAATGATTCTCAATATTCTCATGTATCCATTCGCTTATAGTATCATTTCGCATGAGTTAACGGTTGCATTGATATAATAGAAAAGGTTATTTTTGAATTGTTTTAAAACTTAATTAATATGATTTTACAATAATGAAAATACCGACATAGTAAGAAAAGTTTTTCTCCGCCAGTCTTTATTACATTGAAATCACATTGAATTTCAGCTGGCCTTTGGGGAAGGTATTTTTTACGATAAACCCCTGTGTAGTTCAGATAGTAGCTTTTTATTACAGTAAACATGGGTATTTGATATTGAAATTATCAGTATAATCTTGTTAGTTCATGAACTTATTTACAATGTTGTTAGTGTTCGTCTTCGTGGTTTATACAGGTTCGTTTGGGAAAGTAATATAGCTATCAAAACACATTTTTTTAAATTCTAGATAGGTTTGGGCTTGACCTAAAATCATCTAATGATAAGCGATATATTTTGACGTAAGCCCCAGGAAAACTATCACCTCTAATTCCCTTCTAAACGAGGCTAGGTGGTAACACCAACGAGTCAATAAATCTCAGAACAAAGGCTATTAACAGAGTTTAAAGTACATTGCGTTTAAAGGACAACAAAAAATTATCGGAGGCTATGGCTGGACAGAGGGACACTCCCATTCCATGTCCGCGCGGCCGCCCCGTCGCTTGTCAGTCCTGTATTACCTAATTTAATTTGTACTCGCCACAATTTATAGCCACAGAAGAGCGGGACCTGTTTGTTAGTAATGTCTGCCAGCGTTTTATGTTGCGTGCCTGATTGAACCAGTTATGTTTACGTGTTTTCTTTGGCGATTATCTAACCATGAATGGCCTTTAAATAATATTGATATAATCCTGTTACTATGTAAAATTTCGTCAATATCAAAATAGTTATGCCGCTTAACGTTATTTTTTATAACCAGCTATGATTACATGCTACTTGTGTACTTAGGGTCAACTGGGAAAACGCTAGGAGGATGATGAATGGTATACGAAAACAGTAAAATTTTAATTATTTATAAGGGTACTTTATCTTAACAATTAAGCATGAGAAGGTCCCAAGCTGCTGCTTAAATGCTGCTTTTACCTAATAAATGGGATAATAATAGTTTATACATATATTAGGACTTATTGCCTTTTGCCTTGCAATTAGACTCGCCAGCTTACAATTAAGGTATAATTTTGGAAGGTATAAACAAGTACCTACTAAGTACGTACTCTGTGAGTTGTGGCTGGTAAAATTCTTGGTTTTCCAACTTGACAATACGTTATCTTGGAAAAGCACATTGAGCTAGTTTGCAACAAGTTGGCGTTCCTGTCCTCAATTCACAGCACCTCCGATCGCGCAGGTAAAATTTTGACGACCGCTTTAGTCTAGTTGGTAGTAACCCTGCCTTCGAAGCTGGAGGTCCCGGGTTCGAATCCCGGTCAGGGCATGTATTTGTGTGATGAACACGAATATTTGTTCTTGAGTCTTGGATGTTTTCTATGTATTTAAGTAACTATTTATCTATATAAGTATGTATATCGCCACTTGGTACCCATAGTACAAGGTTTGCTTAGTTTGGGACTAGATTGATTTGTATAAGATTGTCCAAAAATATTTATTTATTTAAAATCCTGAAAGCCCCAACGGGTACAAGCTAGAAGATTACGTGGTTGGTTGAAGCCTAAAACGCCTGGCTAGCTGGACCGAGTCCAAATGTACCATCAAAATCTAAACTTCAAAGGACCTGGGATAACATAGCTTCCAGTTCAATTATTCGTTCTCACATCGACAGCTGGTCGGGCTGGGATCGGACGAGGCTTCTTGCCGTCTCCAGACCTGAGTCCGGGCACTGGCTATACGGGAATCCCTCGTCTAATACCGGAATTTTCATAGACCCAGTCACACTTCGCATAGCCGTCAGTCTCCGGGTTGGGGCTGATGTGTGTGTAAACCACAGCTGCATCTCTTGTGGGCCCCCTGTAGACCGCCTCGGTTACCATGAGCTCGCCTGCTCTTCGGGCGCCGGGTGATGTTATTGATCCCGTGGAGAATAGGACGTGCGCTGGTGTGGGACGCCACTTGCGCCGACATGTTGGCAGCGTGTGACCATCCAGCCTCCACCAGACGCGCCGGGGCGGCGGCGGACGTGCGGGAGAAATTCAAAGCGGGTAAATACAACTGTCTAGGCACCCAATACGAATTTGTCGCATTCGGCGTCCAGACACTGAGCTCGTGGGGTAAGGGCGTACTAAGGCTCCACAAGGCGCTCGGCAAAATATTAAGGGATGCAATAGGCGACCCTTGTGCAGGCAGCTTTCTCGCGCAGAGAATTGCTGTCGCAATCCCACGCCGGAATGCTGCTTGCGTGATGGGAACCATACCAAGAGGGCTTGCTTTTGATTCTTATTTTCAACGTTTAGTTTTAGTTCGTTTAGTATTCGTTTATTTGAAATTTATACACAATCTTTGTTTATAATTTTTATTATTATTAATTTAAGATTTAGGTACACAGAAATAAATTTAATGAAATTCTTCTATCTAATATCGCGCCTGGAATTACCGAACGTCCTCGGTTTATTATCACTGTTGCTGCTAGTTTGACTTGAGACTTTATGAAACTCCGATGCAACTGTTGCAGTCGAACTGCAAACTTGTGATACGCGTCGGAAATTATTGCTTAATCGGTACTCCCCATTTGAGCCGAAACTTAGTTTAGTAATAAATATGTATACTACACGGATATTAATTTAAGATATTTTGTGAAAATAATTTATTGTGAATCTGCTGGTCCAACCGCATCAAGAAATGAACGAGAACGAGACTAATTCAACACCATCTTAGAAAATCTGAAGTTAGAATGACATGGAATCGACTCTGTAAACGCCTTTCAGGGCGGACAGAACCTCTAGTAATGAAGAACATAAAGATAAATAAAAAATCTTTTAACATATTAGGAAAACCCATTTGATTTCCCATACAAATGTAGCGTGGTGATCATGACAAAAGAAACAAAAAATTGTACAAAGATAACCTGTAATTCAAACATGACGATAATTATGAGATGTTATTCACTATATGTTATTGGCTACGGCTAATTAGAGATTTAATTAAGTATCTAGGTGACTCAAACCAGAAAACACGCATTTTTCCAGAGACAAAACCATGCTAGATCGATTGTTCGCTCCTGCAAATCCCTCAATAATAGAAAATTTCAACTAAATCGTTAGCGCCACGCCGTTTCCGAGATTCCCGATATAAATATATAAAAATTGCTTTAAGGATATTAGATTAATTGGGAATGATATTCATGCATGAGAGTACTTGACACGCAGTGGAGACCAGGAAACAAATGTACATAGTACACCAATCGTACATAGTTCACACATTTATGATATTTTATGCTACACTTAAGTATTTTCAATAAGAGTTTCAACTATTGTTCTTTATGTCAGTACAACAAAAAACCGGCCAAGTGCGTGTCGGGCCACGCACAGTGTAGGGTTCCGTAGTTGCCCGTTCACCACGTCACCGGTCATATGCGGAATTACGTACCCGTAGAAGTGTTTTTACTGATCTTAGTACTGATGATGTACTTTTTTGAGATGTTGTGTTGTATACATATTTTTGCCCTTTACGGTAATGTCTACTTAGCTGTGATAGTTTGCCTTTTAAATTCATCGTATATACTACTACCATAATTTTTTTCACATGCCTAGTAGCTGGCGGGGGGGGGACACTTGACCACAGCAAAAATTATCACTTCAAAGCTTAATATCACGCCAACCGATTCTTGAATCAAATAAATGCTTTTAGAAGCCTTACAATATTTTTGAAAGAGCTATCTAACGATAAAAAAAGAATTGCACCACCACTTTACAGTCATGTAGGGGAGGTACCTTAAAAATTTTTTTTTTATGATTTTTATTCTACCGTTTTGTCGGCGTCATTGATATGTATACTCATGCCAAATTACAGCTTTCTAGTACTAACGGTTACTGAGAAAAGCGGGGGATGGACGGACGGACATGGCGAAACTATAAGGGTTCCTTGTTTACTACGGAACCCTAAAAATGAGCTCCGTTATAAAGTAAAGAAAGAAAGAATGATTAGACATTTAATTATAATTATTAATTAATTATTATTAATTTAAGACTTCATTTCATTAGTAGGGATACTTATCCTTATCTTTTCAGGAGTAGGTGGATTTTTTGTCCACAGACAATTTGGGCCACACTTATTTTTTCCCACTTTTACTTAATCTTTTGAGAGGTCTTGTTTGTTGTTGAGGTAATATTTCTTTTGAGAGTTAGTTACACAGAAATAATAACTTTTAAGATTTTTGAGCATTCATCAATAATAACCCCTCAGTAGCAATACTTTACCTTAACGATATAAGTACCTAACGATCGTTTTAATTAATAAAGTTGTCAGGCAATAAACAAAAGAGGGCGGCACCAGCGCCGGGCGGACAGAGGTGTCAGTTGCACCGTTCGGCCACAGATTTGTGGTCAATTCACAAACACGGTCCGACCTCATCTTGCTTATGATCTAGACGTCTTTGGCAATACTATTGTTATTAATGGGTTCTCAGTTTACTTAGGCGCAATAACTCATTTTACTATAAACCCTCATTCAAACTGTTCTGATGTTTGCTTTGGAATACAAATAGGACGACAATTTATCATGAAGAGTTTTACCTCGTGCTCTGCAGAAAAGCCTTGATTATCCTTAGAAAAGCGTAATACAAAGTTATGCAGGACTTCGTTTATGTCTTTGAACTAACGTCAAACAGAAACGTGATAAAAGATCTGAGTAAACAGAATAAACCCATTGTTATCATCAATTTTGATTCGTACCTACGAATGTTTTAGCCCGCGAGTAAATATTGTCAGCGTAGCCTAAAGCAATTTGAAGCGGGCGGACCAGCGGTCTTTGTTGCATATCGCGCGGTAATAGAATTTGGTCCGCTTTTTGCGCGGTATCGCTAGCTGTAGCTAGGTACGGCTTTGTAATGCTGGCTCGGTTGCGTTCATAACTGCATCCAAATCTGCTTACGCTCTGTATCTGGTTGGTTGTGAAATAGGCAATTATTCTGCAAACGCTACCATTTGTTATCAAATTTTATATTTATTAATCGCGATCTGTCATATTAGCGTTAGTAGATGGATGTTTTTAATTGGGCAGCGGACATCAGCTACTCTAAAAGCCCAGGACCGTGGCAGAAAACAAATACCTTGCACTTTGTTAGTGAAGTAATCGCTACTTATTCTCAGTTCTCTGCCAATTTAAATGTTGATCCTGATACAGTGCGGCACTTGCGGCAGCAACTGTATAATCCTTCTCCTGGTAGATAAGTAACACATTCTTGCGTAGGTATTGTACAGTACAACTTGTTTAAAGTAACGGTTTACTTGGTATCATGGTCTCATCAAAATATTATGTTATGTTTTAACTACCAACCATAATAGTCTAAAAAATAAAAATATTCGTTTCTCTTCCTTCTTCTTTATTTTCCTTTATTGAACCGACTGCATAAGGATATGAGCCGAGCGAAATTTCTCCAGGGAGCGGTAACTACGTCAGATTTTTATTTAGGTACCAATTTTACTTTACACCATGCCCCCGTGTAACCACTTTAGGTCTAGTACCTAGTTATTTTTAATAGCTCCAAATAGCCTTGCTTCTCTGGCTTTACCAGTACACTGAGCATAAACTCCATGATTAGCGGCTGAAAAATGTGCTTAAAGGCCGCATTGCGAAAAAGTTTTGTACGTTTTGTCGGGATTTGGTCGGTCGGCGGGCAGCTGTGACCGCGCGGTCCGTTCACACATGTCGTGGCGTGCGGCCGGCAACAAGCGCCGTAAATCCATTTCTAACTCGACTTTAGTGGCCACTTGGTCAGGGTCCTGCACTCGCTAGTTGCTTGCTGCAAACGCATTTTGCTACCGCAATATGGCTGCGTTCATATGTCAGTTCGTGTACGAATTCTATTGATTTTTAGATGTGATTTGTTACATAGTGGCTTACATCGTGCGCCATGCAGCGTGCACATAAATACAGTTTACGTAGAACAAACTAAGATTAGTCTGGTAAAAAAAGAAATTTCTCTAACAAGAAAATACCACCTTATAATTCAACTTTGTCTGTCTTATTGTCCTTCACTCGCCGTCAAGAGTGCTTTTGTTCATCTGTCACCCGAGCACTAAATACAACTTTTATCCTCGGAGCGCGACTGAAATGAAAAATAATGAAGTTTTCTACCTTCGTTTGTTTTATAAGTTTAAGTACGCTTATTTGTTTTACTTAGCACGTGTTTTTATTCGGTATAGTAATTATCTTCCACCCGTATTCTTTAACATTTCGCAAGCGTAGAGAAGTGCTGTGCTCTCATTAACGTTTGATAAAACATAAATTGCACTGTGACGCTGCGCAGTAATAAATACGGTATTTAATTTTATGCTACTCTTTTTAGGGCTCCTTATCTGAAGGGTCCAAACGGAACCCTATTTTTGTCACTCACGCGTCCGTCCGTATGTCAAACAGGTTTTACAACCAAACGGTTGGAGCTAGTCTTCTAATTTTCACAGTATAAGCGTCTTGGTGACCCAACGCCTTACAACTTGACAAAATTTACTTTTAAATGTTTGTAACGGAGGCTCCCATACAGCTAAAGGGGGCACGAAAAAATGTTTGACTTACACCATTGAGTGGGGTATCGTTATTTAGAGCTCATTGAGTAAACAGATATCATATTTTTTTGTTTTGAGAAGCCACCAACAAGTTAGTTTTTTTTACTAAATTTTGTTCCGAACTATTATTTAACTTCCCGTTAGCCTATATGTTTATTATTATTTATGTTTCACTTAAAAATACTGATATATTGATAAACTAGCTTTTTCCCCCGGCTTCGCCCGCGTAGTAAGCGTAGTTTTTGACCGTCTACAAAAATGGAGATTCTCAGTTGCACCTACATATGTAGCTATGTAGGGATGTTATTTTCGTAATCGGCACCGTGAGAAACTACAAAAATGACACCCATATCAAATATTAAGAAAAACAAAAGTCCACCATCTTGGATTTGAAATTGCGTGTCATTTTCGTAATCGGTGTTTCAAGGAACCTCGAAAACGACACCCATATCGATTTTTAAGAAAAGTAAAGATTTGCTCCCCGCAAAAATTTGGAACCCTCTTTTCACCCCTTTAGGGGAGTAATTTTGAAAAACGCTTAAACATGTTTTGTTGTATTTAAACAGAGAGTATATGTACAAAGTTAAGTTTTAAATCTCTCACTTCAAAAAAGATTTGCTCCCCATACGAACTTGGAACCCCCTTTTCACACCTTTAGGGGAACAATTTCGAAAAATGTTGAAATACGTTTTGTTGTACAACAAAAATAGCCTATATACAAAGTTTTAAATCTCTCGCTTCATCAAAGACTTTCTCCTTTACAAACTTGGAACCCCCTTTTCACCTCTTTAGGGGAGTAACTTCGAAAAACGCTGGAATAAGTTTTGTTTTATTTAAACAGAGAGTCCATATAGGAAGTTTTAAGTCTCTAACTCTTAAACAGAAGTTTTTCCCATACACACTTTGCACCCCTATTTTATCCTCTTAGGGTTAGAATTTTGCAAAACGCTGAAAACACTTTCTTTGGATTTAAGTTCGTAACCTAATTACAAATTTTTAAGTTTACAGCTGAAAAAAAAAAATCTCCCATACAAAATTTGCACCCCTATCTGATCCCCTTAGGGGTGGAATTTCCAAAAATCCCGTCTTGACCCTTGCATACGTCATAAAAGAAAGCTCTAGACCAAATTTGAAATTTCTAGTTCCAGTAGTTTCGGCTGTGCGTTGATGGTAGATCAGGACTTCTTCTTTTATATATTTAGATAACATTTTTTCATTGAAATATCTATATTTTTCCTATTAAAATTCTATTTATTAAAATTGTTATCTTGTACCTTTCGGAGAAAACGAGTTTCCTAGTTAATGAAACCTAGCTTCGGTGATTTTTCGCCCCAGCATCGCAAAATATAATCGAATTCATTATAGCCATTTTCAAGACTCAATTTACAAAGAAATAAATGTACAAAATATTAACGTTTAATAGTATAGAAAAGAATATGAACACAAATCATCAACAAATTAACGTTTCAGACCTTAAGAAGTGCAAAGAGTAATTTAAAATGTCACAAGTTCTCAAGTGCAGCGATAAACCGATGAAGGGGCGATAAGCGGTCACTTCCGCCGTTCCTTACACCATCGAGCGGCCATATTTAACGCTGTCATCTTGTCGGAGCATTAATGGGCCCCTTAATAAGCACCAACATCGGCGCCGTATAATCAAAGTCGCGATAAATCCCGTCGAAATGAAAAACGGACATGAAATAACCGCATATTTTTTCCTTTAAATACAACCATAAAAACGCCATAACTTGTAAGCAAGCACTAGCCCCTGCGGCCTGTCAAAGAGGATAGTAGGAGCATGAATAACGGCCCGTTTAATGAGTACTTTAACGCTTTCAATGTGCTTTATGAATAATGAAATTAGTTGCTTATTCCGCTCTTGAGTTTCGTATCTGGGACTAAATTAATAAGGTTTATTAAGAGTAACGCGAAACTCGTAAACATATAGTTGCGCTGATGACACCAAGTTTGATATAAGTGGCTTATAAATTGTTATAGAGGTAGTAACTGCGTCCCCAGTGTTTAGCGTCGTCGTCATACCGATGTCGCTAAATTGACTTGATCCCGGATTTCTGTGCAACCAACTATATTTTGAGCAAAACTTGATACCGAACGGTAATATACCGAATATAAATATACTCTGGGACTAGGTCCCAAACTAAGCAGTTTTCCATGGGTACTAAGTGACGATATACATACTTTATATAGATTAATAAATACTTAAATACATAGAAAATATCCAAGACTTATAGGAACAAATATTCGTGCTCATCATACAAATAAATGCACATGACCGGGATTCGAACCCGGGACCTCCAGCTTCAAAGGCAGGATCATCACCAACTAGGCTAAAGCGGTCGTCAACACTTAGTCATTAGTATTAAAATTATTCGTCGTCTATATTTAGTTTAATTTAGTTTTAAACATTTTGTGTAATAAAATTGGAGCCTTGACTTAACAATATTATACGAGATAAAGACATTAATTGATCTTGGACAATTATAGTTATTCAGATTTTCATAACAAAAGGTTGTTTTGGAATCTCGCAGATTTACTGCAATTGTATTTCTAAACGTCTTAGCTTCCTCTTCAAGTAAGTCATGTTTTCATTGACATATATAGAAGCCATATTTATGACTGTAATATGGATATATGCTAAAATATTTATTATTATTATAACATAATATATATGTACCGAGGACTGTGATTAGTTTAAGAAAAAATGGGCCTGCTTAGATCATTGAAAACGTAGCAGAAAACAGTATTATCGGTAGAAACGAGTAGATTTAATCAAATATACAGCAACTTGTTGTGCAGACTACAAGTAAACTTTGAGGTTATCAGCGATATAAGTATGCTCTTATTCCATTGAACATTCTACTTTAACACTAATGTACCTAATGGAGTCTATTATATACACACAGTCTAAAAATCGTAATGTTTGTAACAAATACTGTCCAGCTTGGAACTGTCACGACAATTAGTCCATGAGGTCCCAGCGCGCACAAGTTATTTACTGAAATCGCAAAGCGTTTGGTTTACGTAACTGGTGACCGAAGAGCTGGCGACTTTCTCGCACAACATATCAGCTTTGCGATACAGCGAGGAAATGCCGCCAGCATCCTCGGTGCAATGCACCAGGGGCCTCTTTTAGATCTAAGTTAGTTATATTATTTAAGTTATTGTTATTAACTATTATTACCGCTTATAAATCAATAAATGTTTGAAAAAAAAACACATAAAGAATGGTTTTATTCCGAAATCCTGATGTACGAAACTACGAATAAAAATTGGTAGGATAAAAGGAATTATAGCCTAGATTAATATATAGAATACTTGTAATCCCAAAAATCATCCCTCGAAGGGGTGAAATAGGGAGTGAAAGTTTACGAGGGTGAAGTCGCAGACAAAAGCTAGTGAATTATATTTCTAATCTTATAATTGCACGAATAATTCTCGAGTCTTGGATGTTTTCTGTGTATTTAAGTATTTATTTATACGTATGTATTTCATCGCCTAGTAACCATAGTACAAGCATTGCTTAGTTTAGACTAAATAGGTATCGAGCTATCCCTATTTATTATCCACAGATATTTATTATTATTATTTCAAGCCGTTCTGTTGGTAGTGGGCAGCACATGACGGAACGATGCATGAGTGGTCGTCTTCCGGCTGAAATGACGTGAAAATTAAATTCTTCCCTTACCGTTTTCTCTCGTCCAATAGTTGATGGCTTTAGGAGAGGCTTCGACGTGGCACTGCAGAGTGACGTCGGTGCTGGACGGCGCACCGACCAACTGGTTTGGCACTTGCACTAGCGGGTGAACTGCGAACAAAATTAGCACATGTTGATCAATCTGAACTAATTATAATGAAAGAAAAGGTGCACGTAGTACCCATAAGTGAAATACCTAGTTTTTAAAACAACAAAGAGAATTTATGATTATTATTATTATATATTTAGAATTAATAAGGGGTAACACATACTCTCTTCAAGAGAATTATGATTGAGTATAGGGCTATTCATATTGTCTCTCACGCCTCACGCACTTCATCCACGTGTTCCTTGGCTTAATACCTCTTCTCTTACTACCCTCCAAATTACCACCTAGTAATTACAAAACTTGAGGGAAGAAAGGTTCTCGAGTGGCGGCCTCGCACGGGAAGACGAAGCGTTGGACGGCCTCCCACTAGGTGGACTGATGACTTGGTCACGGCAGCGGGGAGTCGCTGGATGCGGGTGGCTCGCGACCGTGTGCTGTGGCGCTCCTTGGGGGAGGCCTATATCCAGCAGTGGATGTCTTCCGGCTGAATGATGATGATGATGAATTACAAAACTACCATGCCATGCGTCACCATAATAGCGAAGGAATAAGACCAAAAAAATATGAAATTAAAGCTGAATGGTTGGTAACTCACTGATCTAGCCAATTTCGACAGCAAACTGCGTACCGTTCATAGATGCGCTTTGAACTTTTCACTAATTTTACTTGCTTTTACCTAGGTATTGCATGGAAATATGTCGAATCTCTTTCGGCGTTTATTCTCGGCAGTGGTCTCTTCAGAAACGCTAGTTTTTGACTTGTAAAAAAGCCATTGCAGCCTACTCGCATAATAAAGTTCATTTATTTCATTTCTGCTTTGTGTACTACAGTAGGTATATTTTAATGTAATTTTGAAGAATAAATCTATGATGTCGAAAAGTGTAATTAAAATATGCCTAACGTTAGTAAAAAAGCTGGTCAAGTGCGAGTTTGATTCGCGCACCGAGGCTTTGAAAGAAGATACTTTCTAGCATACCGGCGTAAGAATTTATAAAACAAAAATACATGCGAAGGGGAATAAATTACAAACTTAGTATAGAAATTATTTTTGATGATAAAAAAAGAAAAAACTAAATAAAGCTATAGTTATATTTTTCGGAGATAAGGGGGATAATTTTTTTATATTTTCCCTCATAAATCGAAAATGACTAAACGTAAAAAAATAAAAAAGAATGTTTCAGAATGTGCAACTCAAGCCCTTTCATATGACACCCCACTTGACATATTCACTAAACTTTCAAATTTTGAACCTTTCACATTAAACAAAAATAAATAGTAGATTGTATGACAAGGGTCTAAAATGAGCCATATTACCACGAGATAGTTATTTTCCCGAACGAAGTGAGGGAAAATAGTTCGAGGGGTAATATGGCTTTTAGACCAGAGTTATACACTCTACTTTTCACTTCGATTGCGAGAAAATAAATAAACAAAGGTTAACCCACCCAAAATTAACAATAAATTCCACGGCGAAGATATATACTTTTGCAGATTGATTTTTTTTTCTATTTGACAGATGATTTTTTTTTCTATACTCCTTTGACACAAAACATAGACACTGCGGTTCGCGCGCAACATTCACGCGCGAAAAAAGCTAACTGACCTTCTATTGAGCGCTTCAAAGTGTTGCTCGAACGATTTAACCACTTTTTTAATTATTGTGAAATAGGGACTACTACAAACTTAATCTTTAGACTCTATAGAAAAAATAATTATATTTCCTGATTGGTCGATTTTAGTAAAGCTGTATTCTGGTTGGTTAATACCCAATACCAAATATTTTTTTAAGAGTTAAATTAGTGTTCTGTGATTGGTGGATTTAATAGGTGAAGTATTTTGATTGGTCAAATTCAAATTTTTTGTAAATCATAAATATGTATTCATATTTTCCCTAGGGGTTAAATGTACTACTTTAGCCCCGCTTGACAAGTCTAATATGACACACTTTTCGAGCATGAGAAGTGAAAAACATATTCTATGCGTCTAAATTACCCTTCTTTATAACTGTTCCAAATTTCAAATTGATAGCATACGAGTAAGTACCTAGTTCTTGAGATATTTAGCGATGTGACAGACTAAGGGTTCCTTTTTTACCATTTTGGTACGGAACCCTAAAAAGCTACATCCACTACCCTGCCGTTTCACTATGTTTGCATTTATATTTACATCTTTGATTGAAGATGTGAAAATATATGCAAAAATACGTAACTAATATTTGCAAAATTTTGCGCAGACCTGATTCAATAAGCTTCTGATATTAGTTCCCGCGCCTGCAGCCGTCCCTCCCCTTCCTTTCCGTAGAGGGTAGGTTTCAGGAAATAAATTCGCCTAAATTATGTTCATCTAGGCTTTTCGGATTGCGCCCTGTAGCCCGGCCATAGAATAAGGCTACGGTATCCGCTGCCTGTCGTAGAAGGCGGCTAGAAGGGGGTCCGCGGGGTCGTAGATGGTCGAAGTTGGGGGCTACGATCGTCCATAGAAACGAGGGACTCATATAAGTGGACTTTAGGGTGGTACTGGCGTGTTCCGTAGGAGATCCCAGTGCTGCCCGAAATGGGTTGAGGAGGACAATCGGGCGATTTTTTATTCGGTGCAAGTCTGGCATTACGGTGGAAATAAGGGATTCCCCCCCCCCGTCCAAAAAAAGGCTCTTAGGATTAAACTTTCTGCATGCCACCATTAATTTTTAACAATTTCATCACAATTAGTTTTTAACAATCTATAGCCGAGAAAAGTTACAGACCAACGGATTTTCTTTTGAATTTATAATTACGTGCCTGGATGTTAGACTGTCCAAGATTTCAATAAATAGATAGGTGCTTAATAAGTAGCAACTAAAAAGGTACATCGCGCTTAACTCTCTTGGCAAGCTATCACATTAGCCGCTTGCAATGTTTGCTGTATCCAAACGACTCGCGTCCCACCACTTTGCCGCTAAAACTCGGCAACTGTCAGATGTTGACTTTGAATATTATCCAGCTACCTGGAGCTCGTATTTACTAAACAAACAACACTAAGTTACTTGCAGTTTGCAATTAAAATGGCGTTGGTGTCGATTACCGCTTCTAATAATTGTGCGGTTCTTAGAGGAAGAAAACAAGAAATAATACAATTTACCTAAGCAGAACTAAACTCAGAAAGAGAAATCTTACGACAGTTTATTTAAGCGGCTTCATCTGTGTATACGTATACGTCGAGATATATTATTTTAACCTATTAATATAAATGCGAAAGTTTAGATGTTTGGATGTTTAGATTTTTGGATTGTATGATGAAACTTGGTATACAACGTATTTATAGCCTGGATTAACATACGAGTATAAAATACTTTTTAAATCGAAAATCATCGCTCAGAGGGATGAAAAAGGGAGCGACTAGCTTTTGCTTGCGAAGTTATCCGCGTAAACTAAATAGGCAGTGGACCTATTTCATTCCCTCGCAGAATGATCCTCGTCATAAAAAGTATTTTATATTATAATCCAAGCTATAAACTCGTTGTAGACCAAGTTTCATCACCGTTCCATCTAAACTTTCACATAGTAGTAAAAGTAGTAACAGGATTTTTTAGATTTCATAAATAAAATATGTTAGATTTCTGTTAGCGATCCATTTAAAATTAAAGCCGAAGTTAAAGAGTGAAGAAAATAAAAAAGTACAAAATGTTTTTATTTACACACAATAGTAGTTTAAGAATAAAAATTGTAGTTAAAAATTGCAGCAATTTAAGACATAAAAAGTTAGCATGATCAAAGACAACACCACTAAATGCCGCCAAAAGAAAGGAAAGCGACGTTGTTCTCGAAAAGGAACGGATTATTTCACAAACTGTAAACAAACGTGCAAAAACATTCACAAAATTCCGTTGCGGGGGTGAATTAAGGAAAACGGAATTTTCTTCCGCCTCCAGATCGGAGCTTATTTGCGGTTATGCTCTTTGACCGTCGTTAAGTTCCTTTGGACGGCTTTTACGAGTTTAAGTGGCCAATTTAGCGAACAAAATCTGAACGATCGGAATTTTTGTTCTAATTAATAACTTGAAGGGGCAACAAGGGCAGCCTTTTGCTTATTAAACAAAGCGGAATAATGAGTCATAGCGATATTAGTGTCATTGATAATGCGAAGACTTTTCATCTAGCTAGTCGTTAGGAGTCGCAGCGAGATACAACTTTGGATTAGCCGCACGCAGTGATTAAGCAATATCCGAAGTCTTAGTACGAGTATAGGGATCGTCGGCAGCAATCAGAAGTTGTAGGAAGTTTTCTGGGAAGGATTTCGCGGAACTCTTGAAGTGACAGTTTGATTAGCGGGACGGCGCACACGCCTTGGGATCGCGATTTCTTCGTCCAGGTACTCCGTTTTTGCAATGCTCGGAATTCGTTTGGTCCGTAGTACGAAAGAGAACTTTAAAATCATATTGTCTTTATAGCTCGCTGTAAATTTTTAACTAACGTTTTTTACCTCTATTTATATCTATTATGTAAATAATTTATTGTACACAATGACATTAAATCATTATAGGTACATGTCATAAGATTAAAGTACAAGGGCGAAATTTTTATCCCTTTGTGTATGGTTTGTATTTAACTATACTTACTCATCAAATTATTATTTTAAAATATTTTTATGTATAGCAAATAATCATTAGACTTCCTCTGTGCACCTGTTTGTCCTGCTGCTGTGAATAAGTCATAAACGTAGTCAATTCTGAGTCTATGGGGGTTAGATATCGATATCACATCATATACACGTACATTTGCATTATACATAATAAATCTAAATGAATGTTTTTCTTCTTCTTAACTAATGTAGAAAATCCCAAAATTGTTTTATAATATATGTCGTTGATTCCACGTGTAGAACGTTAAATGAGATCAGTAGTAAGAGTTTCAAATGAGACTCTCGTCTTGTGAAAAGGAGAATGGGTGCTCAGATCGATAGTTGTGTACACAAATGTATAAAGAAGGATTCGTATAAATAAAATTCTTCCAGTAATAAAAATATTGCGGACGAGTGAAGTTAACTTCTATTTCCGTTCAGTTCCCTCAAAAAGCATCTTAGTTTCTGAAAGCGTTTATATGTAATTGATTGCGATCCGTGCCGTTTTATTTTGTTTGTTTAAACTCGATTTGCCGTCTGTCAGCACCAGTGAGACAAGTGAAAGATACTCGTCGCATTACGAAGCACTTGTTACAAATGAATTGCATCACTCTTGTCTTTTCTGTGAAAGTTCTCGCTCAGCCACAGACCGGGGTTTTTACTTCTTTGCTTCGTAAAATAAAACCATAAATATTTTACAATTTAACTTGCGCACATTTAGACTTTTATCAGGTTGGAGACTGGAGATAATAAAAGTGCGAACGGAAGGATTAATAAAAAACAAACTACTGAATAAAATAAAATTGCCAAGTATATTGTCAACGTTAGTTTCGCATACATGCACATCACGTCAGAGCTAAATTTTACGTGATTCGTTTACAGATAAACCACCTGAATAGATTTTAATGAGTTGTTAAACTTTGGTGTACTCCACATCTAAGTTCTAAATTAACTTTACTTTACAATGAGAGATTTTTACTTGTAAAATAAATAGTCAATTTTTGTTATAACGTCAAGAGATTCCTGATAATTAATTATAAGTAATTATTGAGAGAGAAGTACGAAGAACACGGATAATACCATTTGATTTATTTATTATTCCCTCGTTCAAATCCCATTTGACTTTTAACCAATTGACTCTTCATTTCAGTCAAGAAAACGCAGCTTTTTCAATCAGAAAATATCCTACTAGCCCTGCTGTTTGACATATTAATATCTAATCGTTGACACATATTGTTTGCGTCTATTTTGTTTTGAATAAAAGTATTGGACCCTCAGCACTTTTTGGTATCGGGCTGTGTCGCGTAAACCGTAGTAGGTAGACTTTTTTTACGGAAAATATATTGCTGTTGCTGCTATATCAATAAATAAAAATAAAAATAAAATAAATATTGATTTGTACGAAATGGTACAGAACCCTTCGTATGCGAATCCACCTCGCACTTGGCCGTTCTTTTATACGCGGAGCCGTCGATGACTGTCGCTCATGCAGCTACCGGCCTGCGCGAGCCACCCCACTGTTATCATTCGTTACGGGAGAGGAAATTTAAATTAAATATTTGAGAACGTTAATTTTGTCTCCTCATCGAGCCAAGGCGACGCATTCTTTGTGAAGTAATTAAACTGAGTGGAAGGGTTTCAGCGGCAGTAGTTTGTTTGTTCACTTGAAATTGCGTTTCCTATGAAGTGTTCTGGGTTGGCTTGAAGTCGTAACATTATCTGTCATGGCAGAATTACTGGAGTTAGTTCGCTTTTGGACGGCTTAGGCCTTACTATAGATGTCTTTCCGGTGTGTCTCCTCGTTTTATTAGTGAACAATTATATTGTTAGTTATTTGTGAGTATCATTTTGTAGCGTGGATTTTTTTAAATATATCTTTCATTACATAAGCTTTTTTAATATGTTACAGAATATTATCATAACTTTTAAGTTTATGTAATATGTGTATTACGATTTCCGTCTTTCATCTACTCTGTTATATGAGACAAACTATACAAAAACGCCAGTAAATCCACAAGTTATACAGATTTAGAAATCTCATTTTCAAATTCCGTCCGTTTTAGTATAAAAGTTTTACTAGGCAGCCGGACACTCGAGCGCGGTTGTTCGCACTGTATTTGCATTCTGTTATTGGCAGTCCTGATGTAAACACTCGTCTGATTGGACACTATTTATATGTAAGCACGTACGTATTGGCTTATCCGTGGCACGGGTCACCTGATTATAGACTTTATATCAACGCGATAAGGTATTTCATAGGTATGTCAGATGAAAGTCGGCGGGGCATGCCTATAGTGATATGTCAAACACACATGTTTTAGTCGCCGTGGATTTATAACGCGTCGACGCCGTAAAACGGGACGCAGGGAAAGTAATTTGAGCCTCTATAATTTAACGTAGAATTGCCATAGCATCAATCTCACCGGGCTTTAGAATGTTTGCGTATAAAAGTAAGTGGCTCATGAAACGTTAAACATACTTGTCGTTTGCAAAATAGAACTTTGCAAATCACTTATTTTTAATCTAAATTATTCATTTTGTAGGTATATATAAAATAGAACATAGTCTGCTAAAATCATAACCTTTGGACTTTGCGGTAGTCGAAAAGTAAATGCTGATTGAACCCACAATCATGATTAGCTTACACTTTCCATAGCATTTATTTTAATAAATTAACTCTCAGCGCATTCCACTGAACTCTAATAATAAAAAGGTAGGTAGTAAATTTATAGTCGACATGATAGACAGTTCAAAGTAATTTTTTTGGAATTTACATTATTTTCATTAACACGACCATAACCCCCGGCAACTTACAATTCACACAGTGTTTAATAAATGCCTTACACCCCACTCGGTCATGAAATTATGTGTAGATATAATTTCTTAACTAGGAAATTAATTACAAAAACAATAGCTTTCATGATGGATGGTGAACGTACTTATCGTTAGTTTGGTTGAAACGACCATAATCATCTTCATCAGCAACTTGCAATTCATACGGCATTATTATTGGTAAACGGGACCTAATCGCCTATAATACTAATTTATCTATTTGTTAGTGTTGTGTACAGGCCGAGTGATAACCCTAGTGTAAAAGTGAATAAAGACCAAGTGCGGGTAGTTCGAAAAATCCGTACGGCTAGAAGATACGATATTGATACCCGCTCACGCTAGTCAGCTCGCAACCTCGGGTGTTGTGATACATTCTAAACGTCGGGAAAACCTTGAAAAAGGTAAATAAATTAGTATTATATGCGATTAGGTCCCGTTTTCCAATAACAATGTGTGAAAATCATGTAAGTTTAAATCAATATAATTCATAGAGCGTTTAATAAATAACACCCACCGGCACTCCACCGAATGCCGCCGATAATAAATAAATAGGTCTGTACACGTGCGTACTCGTTTTAAATTCCGCACGCATGTAAGTACCGAACCCCACTAATTGATCCCCACTGAAGATAGGGCCTAATTTGCGTGAGTGCCCATCGCGAGATAGGATCGTCGGTATCATGCCGCCCATCCATCGTCCTCAGGGCATGCGAGTTCAAATTGGTTATCATTGATAAGATGAAACTATACATTTAATCATGTTTAATACGAATAAATAATGCTTTTTTATATCCATTACAACTATAGCATGATACTTTTGATATTACCAAGGACCATATACAATTGTACCTATATGGTCCTTGATATTACTTACCAATAAATACATTAAATATGGATTAAGTGCTAACATCACAGTAATACCTGCGGTGTACCTATTTAGAAATAATTGTACACTTTATCCCGAGAAAAAAAGTCTAAGTATGGTAGATGCTCTGTTTTAGAGACGTAGGTAATTTAAACTTAATTCTGGTGAAAAAACTACTTTATACCCAGACCGCGCTTAGAAAATTGTACGGATGAGGAATATGATGTATAAATGTGATAGTTTAATATGTGTAAAGTCTAGTCTTAGTGAAAACACGTATGTATCATTTTCATCTATTTCAGTAACACGAAAACTAACCAGTTAAATCACCAGATACGAAGTCACCCGTATCTCGTCGAAGCTTTCCAAACGCAACAATTTCTCATGCAAGCCACGCTCCCCAGATGATACGTGATAACACGAAAATCTCCCAATTGCTTACGTGTCTGCTCGTTCAAGACTAACCGAGCATTGAATAGCTCCTGCCCATAAATTAGCTCCTCTGATAGCCTGATAAGTGACGCGTTTTGTACCCGTATTTTACCCACAGCCTTTATCTTTAGAGGAATTAATTAAATATTAATGTAAATTATTTTTATTATGATGTTACTCACAAATTCAAGATCAGAAACCGAAGGCGTAAAAGTTAAAAGTTTGACGGATAGCTATAACCAATGCAAGAAAAAAAATACTGTAGGTCTACCATTGCTACAATTGAAGCACATGCTTCAAGGTTGGGCCCGTTGTTATCAGAATCCAGTTCCGATGATGGGGTCCACGAGAATTGGAGGGAACTCGTCAAAAATTCAAGGGAAATATATACCGATACGTTTCACCAACTTTAAGCAATTTATTTGTATGACACCGAATTCAAAAACTACAATACAAGCATTAAATACATTGTTCAATATTAAGCGTAGGTATTATCATTGTTTTATTATATTGAGCTTTTAGAAGTTAGGCAATATTTTTTTACTTTTTAGTGTTTCTATTTTGAAGTCGGTTTTTTTTTATTTACTTCGCTTCACTCGCCTTCACTGCACAAGCAACATCTCCCGAACCATCATAAACATGTATAAGCCAGCAGTTACTCTTTCACCACGTTTGTAGGTACATCCCACACTTATAATAATATATACTTACAATGAACGTGCAGCATTATCCTCTTGCTGACGGAGGGAGGCACGCCATTCGCCGCTATGCACAGATACGCGCCCATCTCCGAGCGCGTCACCTTGGTCAGGTTTACTATTTCACCCTCCAGGGAAGTCACTGGGAAACAAAATACTATCGTTTATAATACAGAAAGCCTAGCAGTACAGTAGGCAACCTATAGACGGCCGTAAATTCTGCCTTTTAAAATGTGAATGACATGAAACCGAGGACGTGTCACATTTTGTAATTCGAGTAGGGTATCGGACGGATAGAACATCTGTGAGTTAATAGGTTGATGGTGACAATTCGACCAATAAACGAGTTTATTCCAAAATTTTATGTATGTATCTAAGCACTTAATTGTACACAATAACAGATTGAAACGCGTACATATGTCAGTGAATATTGGAGAGAAATAGAAGAGTTCAACAATATTTAGACCGCTAATCTTAGATTAAGTCCTTATTCTTGTTTGGCCGAATTTAATCCAACTTGAATATTTTTTACATAGTTGTGTAGTTGGTAAATAATAACGTTGATAGTAAAAGCCTACTTAAGTTTTCTTGGTGTGTTCGAAGTATGTGCGGTGCACTCTAGCGTCTTCAACCAACATTCCCGCACTATTGGTTATTCGGTAGTGCTTACTTTACATTTTGTGCGAAGTGTTGGAAAACATTTCAAGAAGTTGATGGGTTTTGTAAACAAATGCCGTTAGCGGTTGAGCTCGAACTGTTTTCCTAACACCTTAGAGAAGTATGTTTTCGTTTACAGTCATTATTCAAACAAGAGGATAAGAAACAGTGGCAATATTTTCCGAATGAGGTGAGGGAGCTGATGGTTAAAAGTGTAGAGCTCTAGAACGGTCGCTCGACGGTTCGTTAGCAAACAATGCGGGCACAGCGCCGGCTATGGAGTGTTTACAGTAAAAAAATGGCACGTGTAGAAATTGTGATGTAAAATTGTTGTAAATATTTAACTGCTAATTAGCTTATTAAGGTATTCATATAAGGTAAACGTCATTACGTCGGAGGGTGGGCAGCAGCATCCTTCGATCATTACCACCATCAAACTGCGGTCGCCAACCCGCTTGCCAAGCGTGGCGACTATGGCAAATCCCCCCCAAGGGAAAAATAAAAAACATATTGGGGGAGGCCTATGTTCAGCAGTGGACGTCTTTCGGCTGAAATGATGATGATGATGATGATGAAACGTCATTATGCTTTATACCTTACATAAATTCCTCAAATTTTCCATACAATGATATCATTGATGACACCAATAACAATGTGTGGAAATAGTGCAATTTTAAATAAGTTTATCTATGCTTAACCTCTAATATTATAAATTAAGACTGAAAGTGTCAATATATATATGTCAAGCAATAAGCCAGTGTTAAGAACAGGGATAAATAAGCATTTTTCGTTGCTATATTTATGGATCTAAAAGTCAAATGAACATAAGGAGTTCACAGTAAGAAAAAGCTCGTCCATTTCTACGATCTCAATTTCAATTTATTTTGCAACCATGTACATACAGTAAACACATGCAACTTAATGCTAGGTAAGTACAAGTACATACAGGACCCTGTTAGGGCGAAGCAAGTAATCACGAGTTATGTTTAATTACAATTCGCAACACTCGCTAAAACAAAGGATCAATTCTAAAAAAAAAATCAAGCAAATGTAAAAAAAAACTTTTAGCAAATAAGTAAAACTATTTCCGTTTGACATCTAAAATTTCACTGATTTGGATAGCAATTAAATTAAATCTCTTTCATTTAAGTATACGTTACTATAGTCAAGACTCAATTATCGGGGCCAGACATTTGAACATTTATGCAAATAATCACGCTATAACACAGAAGTTTGCTGAGCACGACTCCACGAAGCCGCTAGTCTCCTCAAAGACGGGCCGCTGAATAAACTTGCCCTGTCGATGTGTCATAAGTCAAGTGACGCTCAAGCCCCAGGACCCTAGTGGTTTTGACATAGACGTACAAACTTTCCCGAGAGGAAAGCTTTTTTGGAAACTATTTTGGTGAGTGAAAATTTCAAATTATATTTGCAAGAGCTAGTAGTGAGTTCTCCGAGTCTACGATCCGGTGCTAGTGTGTATGTATTAAATATTCGTTCGGCGGTAACTGACAATAACTTCAGACATCGGAAATCAGATTTTTTCGTGTAAGTTTGTAGGCAATATAATAGGATTAAAATATTTTTGAAGTCGATCATGAGCCAATTCGGTGAACTAATCGCCGATTCGCAGAGTTGCGAGATATAGGGAATTGTATATTGAAAACGTTATTTATCTGAACACCACTGGATGACGTCGGAAAGATCCACAACTATAGCGTAATTTCACAGAACTTTAACTTTAAAATAATGTGCTGGCTTAAAAGGCAGTTGAGAAATTTGTTCAACATCATCAGAGTTAAATCACCATATACTCGACAATCGAAAAGCATTGTCATCATCATCATCCTCCTAGCGTTATCCCAGTACAGTTGCATCCTGAAGGATGCCCGGGGTCCGGTACCTAATCCCAAGATTCGGCGTACGCACTAGTTTTTACGGAAGCGACTGCCATCTGATCTTCCAACCCGAGGGGAAACCAGACCATATTGGAATTAGGCTTATCAAGTGAGTGGGCAACTTGACTGATAGAAGTTCTCAAGCCGCCCGAAGATACGATATGATTGTATACGGTACGATCGTGTAAAAAATCTGCTCAAATAAGAATAAAATTTTTAGTACAAACTTTTATCATCAAGTATGAAATTCTACCAAATCATTAATACTTTATTATCTATGCACAATCTGCTTATACCGTTGAAATATTTACCACCATACAGGTCGCAAACTTTCCCAACTCTGCGTTAAGTCAACCAAAGTCCACTTTATCAGAGAGTCCTCGAATTAAATGAAAGAGCAATATTTTCTCTCGGCTCCTTGTTTTCAAGTTATCATTTTAATTAAGAACTTGAAACGTGTCGCCTCAAGTTGCTAATCATTATTAGGATGGTTCAGGAACATAATGTAACTTGGTAAAATTGTTACCAAGAGTTTTGGGGCTGATATAGATTGTAAGGCTCGATTATAGTGACATTGACAACGCTATTATAATTTGCTCGTAATTTTTATCTGATCCAATCTTATCGATGTCATGTCAAAGAATATTCGTTGAAACACACAGAACAATAAAACAGGATACTGGTAAGTGTCTCGCTAGCCAAATATTATTGACAGATATTTCCTTGTTTTATCACTAATTGTCTATGATTAAAAAAAAAAGTCTTATGTCAATTTCTATTAGGTATTCATTAAAATTGTTCGCGGTTTGTAAGAGGTTTGATTTAACTAATATTAATAATGACTATACCGAGTGAGGTCCGCAAACTAGCTCATAAATAATTAAGACAATGTGCGAAGTCGACGTGAAGCGTTGTATAACGAAATCTGCAATGTTTACAAGTCGTACAAAATTTAGTAGGTTGGTGCTAATTACTTAGTTCTAACATTTACCTATAACATTAAGTCCGTGAATTTATCTATATATAAAAAAGAAGAAGTCCTGACTGACTGACTCATCAACTCACAGCCGAAACTGCTAACGCTAGAAAGTTGATTTTTTGTACAGTCGATTAAATTTATAACGTAAGTAGGCTATGGATAAGAAAGGATTTTCGAAATTGCTCCCCTAAGGGGGTAAACAAGGATTAAAAGTGTGTATGACAACACGTATTTTTTGATTAAGTGAGAGATTTGAAACTTCGTAAATAGATTTTGTTTAAATACAACAAAACGTATTTCAGGGTTTATCGAAATTGCTGCCCTAAAGGGGTGAAAATGGGGTTCCAAGTTTGTACGGGCCGCAAATCTTTTTTAAAGTGAGAGATTTGAAACTTCGTAAATAGAATCTCTGTTTAAATACAACTAAACGCATTTCAGCTTTTTTCGAAATTGCTCCCCTGAAGGGGTCAAAAGGGAGTTCCAAGTTTGTACGGGGAGCAAATCTTTTTTGAAGTGAGAGATTTGAAACTTCGTAAATAGACTCGCTACTTAAATAATACAAAACGTATTTCAGGGTTTTTCAAAATTGCTTCCATAAAGGGGTGGAAAGGGGGTCTCATGTTTGTACGTGGAGCAAATCTTTTTTGAAGAAAGTCTCTGTTTAAATACAATGAAACGTAAATGAGTGAAAAGGGGGTTCCAAGTTTCGACCGGGAGCAAATCTTTACTTATCTTAAAAATCGATACGGGTGTCATCGTCCAGGTTCCTCGGCATATGACATGCATTTTCAAATCCAAGATGGCGGACAGTTATTTTTCTTAAAAATCGTTATGGGTGTCACCTTTGTGGTTCCTCGGGGAGCCGATTACGAAAATGACATTCATTTTCAAAACGAAGACGGCGAAAATTTATTTTTTCTTTTGAGTAATTTTTCACAAAAGATTAACAGCATTAGACAACTGACAGAAAACTTTTGTTACTATCTAAAATCTACGCGGACGAAGTCGCGGGCAGCCGCTAATAATACCATTAACAGGACAAATGCGTAAAAAAATAAAATAGAGTTTCTGGAAAATATCAATAAAATCAAAACATTGGACCGTAAGGAGTTACTTACTGAAAACCTTAAAGAAATCTGTGGAGTGGCTGGTCAGTACTAATTTGATATAAAAACATAATGTATATAAAAATATCTTGGCGAAATATATCTATATATATATGAGTGGCAAACGTGTCGATGGAATTTAGAATCTATATCTACTTAACCTAACCACAGACATAACCTAAAGTAACGTAACTCAATGGTGCTACTGGAAAAAAAATACTGACCAAGAGAATCAGTACATGCAGAAGAAGAATATAACTGCTCACATGAACAGATTTGTCATAAGCGTCGGTGATGACAAGTTTTCTATAAGAAAATAGCAGTTCAGATCGATTTACAGGAGTGGGCTCGGAGCCTGAGTATTCGCTTACTGACTTTGATAACAGCTCAAGCTACTCCAACAACTTGGAAGCAGAATATTTAGAGTCCGATTTTGAGATTAGTAAATATTCATCTTAGTCAAAATTATTAACTTTAACTTAGTAGTAACACGTAGTTTTACCCATTCCAGCGTCTGTCTTTTCTGTAGGCAAACGAGCAAGAATATAGTAAGCTGAACGTTGTCAAAATTTTTTTTTGCTTTTGGATTAATATTACGGTATTATCGACCTAGGTCTTATTTACACTACATTTCATTTTCGCCTTTTTACAATAGTAAATGGTGAGAAAGTGTAAACATATGTGTTTGTCGTTGACTGTACTTTACATAGAGGTAGAAATTATGTGAGCTTACTTTGAGTGCACGTCAAAGTATATTTAACTTATTTCCTTAGGTACCTAACGTGTGCACAGAAAATCAAACATATTTTCTAGTATCAAAACTATAATTCATATGAGGTACGAAAGTGTAACCGGCCCAAGATTGTTTAAAGTTCCCGCCAAAAATTTGTGTAATATTTCAGTAGCCAGACTCTATTACTGTTTGGTGTGAATTTATTTCCATATTCTATTTCATTAAACCGTAGACACCGCACTGGTTTTTGGTTTAAAATTGTAATCGTGGTCTTTAGTAGGAAAGGACCTTTTCAGAAGTGATGTTTTTTCTTAAATTCGAAAAATCTTTAAGGCGAAAGTTTATTTAGGTAGACATTATTTACGTGAGGGAAATTTCAAAATATGTGTGTAGTATGTATGTGTATAATATCGGGGCGAAACTCAGGAGAGATGAAATTGTCAAATAGAAGGATCCTGGAGTTAATTTGCATCAGTCTCGGAGTAAGTTTCCGCCATTCATTCGCTTATCTACATAATTTGCTGTACAACATGAAACAAATAGGCACGCGACACGCCGTTTCCACCAGAACATGTTTTATGAGAAACAATAAAGGCCAGATTTTGAATAATACCCCTTTGTTGGGCACCACTGTTTACTGTCCTCATTATTGTTATATTCCGCTTATTATTCGCCGAGAATTCCTGAAAGGTGTCTTTGTATTACTTTTTCTCAACGAAGCAGTAATTATGGAATGAAACTGAATTCTTTTTGGCGACACGAATAGCTAGTTTATATCAAGCTTATGACTATTGAAGTATGATGGTGACTACAAACTGGAACAAGACCGTAGCCAAAATGGCTAAAACGGAACC
Source organism: Epiblema foenella (assembly GCA_963556455.1). Lineage (NCBI taxonomy): Eukaryota > Metazoa > Arthropoda > Insecta > Lepidoptera > Tortricidae > Epiblema > Epiblema foenella. Next base: position 18,790,068 of record OY747102.1, read on the forward strand.
CTTATCATTTCGTTATGTCTGTTCGTCCATCCGTCCGTCCCTATATCACAGCCGATTTACCTGGAGACTATAAGCACTACAATTATGAAATTCGATAGGAAGGTATATTATATGAACCGCAATATAAAAGCGATGTGAAATTACAAAACAATATTAAACCGGTGGATGAAAAAAAAATTTCAACGCACATAGTCGAATAAGATACATGGACAGGCCTTTAAAAATGATATGAAGGTTTTTAGAAAATTTTCCATTTAAGTCAACCGTTGCTGAGATATAAGCTGTCAAAGTCATAAAAAGTGTCCCTCCCCCTTTAATTTCCAAACTATGAAGTTAAAATTCTGAAACAAATGAGGTGGTGTTCATTAATAAATACTTTCAAATTGGTATGAACAAGATAGGTTTAACGTATTTTGAGTTTTCACTGAAAAACTGTCTTGACAAACAAAAATTCATGTGCCGTGAGTTCCCTATGAAGATACGTCCTTTTTAGATTTTATTGGACATTGGTTTTAAATATGGACTAGTAGGTGCTGGTGCGGAACCCTTCATTGTGAGTGATCCGACACGCACTAGGCCGGTTTTTATTTTAATTCTCTTCATATGATTGCTTTCATTCATATGAATCATATGATTTGTTTTCCAGATTGTTGACACCAAAAAGAACCGCGACTCAGGCCCACACCAAAAGGACTTTTAACACAAACTTTATTAGACAATATACCGCACATATTCTCTCACAAGTATTATTTACTGTAAAATAAAGGAGCCAAACAATAAATTGGCAGGGCGAGTGCAATAAGATATATCGTAAACATAAGTAGTTAAACCCACTAGCAGCATCATAAATTATCATATTTTTATAACACCAGGATAACAGTGGTGCGATAGTCCAGCATAATATTTCACTTAAAACTGATATATTAACAGGAAGTTCCTTGTAAGTTTATAGTAACAAATTTGAAAATGCCCGGCGCCATCATTGAAAAACTATATTTCTCGAGTCCGACATCCTCCAAGTTTCCTCATTGGAATATTCTCTGAAGAAACATCGCCTACGTAATGGATAGCCTGTATTGTTTCACTTCAGATTTATGGAGGTAACTTGTAACGGCTTCTTTAATTAGACTTCTTCAGTCAAATTGATGATTGTTATTGATGCCAGTTAATTTGGAATAGGTTAGGGCGAGGTTTCACCTTAATAACTTTTCAATTATTTAGAAAGTTTTTCGTTTTTCGATGAGCAATTGACGTAGTTAGTGACTTGAAGAGGGAATGAATAGCGGTAGCTCAACTAAGCGGAACCTTTTTGAAGTAAAGATGAATTGACGTAGTGCACTTTGTCTTAACAGGTTTGTATGGCCCTCGCTTCGTCGTGAAAGTCATTATGGTTGGTACTGTTGCCCCTAATGAATTGACTGATGGCAAGTGAAGGCTTGAACAGAGGGTTAAGTGGGACCAACTGATTAATCACCTTGACACTAGTCTAAGATTGCTTCTAGTCTACTCGTTTCGACCTCGTTTGCATATTAAGCTCATGTTATGTTATAGTACTTTGACATCAATTATGAGATTTGGTATACATGAACAAGTTGTATTTAATTTTTACTGTTTGGTACATAAGCCTATTTATCAATTGCTATCTATAGTACCTACTTATCAGTTGCATAGGTAGAGTAAAACCAATCATATACTGAACTGAACGCCACTATTCTAGTAGAAATTGTTTCAATATATGAATTTCTGCATATTGCGCCTATATGCTTACGTCAGATGTGCGCGGAAACACGAGGGGCGTTCAGTTGAAGATTAGGTTTATTCTGCTTAAGTAAATTGAAAAGTATCCTGTCATCCCAGTAGACCGTACCATTTAAAAGGAAATTCTTTTAAAGGTTATGATTATGAATAGTATTGAGTGGATAGATAACTGACATAAGCTACCTTGAACAAGCAATTCGAAAACGACTCTATTGATATATGAAAACTGTTAAATACCTTATCATCGTCAACTGAATTGCTTCAATATTCTTTAAATTCGAAAATTACCTAGCCTTTCATTTATAGTAATCGTATGGGATTCGTTTCGAAGTTGGACAAATTATCAATCACTATATTAAACACATTTTGCAGAAAGAAAATATCAGCTGTTGCATTTTTGCAAACAAACATGTCGCGTAAACTTTTCAACCGAGCAATTGAAATGCGTGAATATAGTTTAAATTATCAAAATTATTGGCAGTAAAATGCAGCAATACAAATGGCAGCTTTGTTTAATTTGTCAATTCAATAACCCTTTTAGGTCTTTTGGTCGAATGTAAAGGCAACTAAGTAATTATTCCCGGGGCGTCTAAAGTAATACCGACGAGACGAGATAAATAACGGCATGGGAGAGAACAGGAGCGACATGGCAATAAGGATGTACCAGACAAGGATGAAGTGTATATCGTCTCGTTGCCTTTACTTTAGAGGTAATCCCATGGGATTAGAAAGGGCGTTGAATGGTAATAGGAGTTCCCGAGATGCTGCGCCGCGATTTACTACTAAGATTCAATAGTGAATATTTTAAGCTGTGATTTATTTGGAACCTTTTACATTATTAGAATTTCAGCATGCTTAAATGTGAAGTAAATTTTATTTTAGAGTCACACATTCATAATTATTTGTAATAAAGTGTAGCTCAGGTCCTTGGCGGGTGCTATTGCCTCCCCCCCTCCACTTCATGGCACCAATGTCTTTATGATATTTCTATTTGAATCGTGACATGAAATTATTTTGCATCCCAATTCCAGAGAAATATTTCTTGATTTTTTTTTCATTACCTATTACCGAATCTTTAGACTATCATTCAATTTTATTTCTCTTTTACTATTCTCATAGTCGACATGAAAAGTTGAGAGTTTAACTCGAGTAAAAGCACCCATTTCTTCACCCTTTAATATCTCGGGAGAAATGGATCACTTTCAACCCTTGGATACTATTTAACCTGCGACGCGCAACGCAAAAGAGGGGTGCTATAACCCTCCTCCTTTTGGTCGGCCTCTTCACCGCGCTGACCAATGCTCACTTTCCAGCCTCGTGGGAAGGTGCAGCCGTCATAGGGATAGCGAAGCCCAGTAAACCCCGGATATCGCCTGTCTCTTATAGGCCGATCAGCTTACTGAGCTCTCTAGGAAAGTTATATGAGCGGATTTTCCTCACTAGGATTCTCAAATTTACGGCTGAGAATAACGTTATCATCGACGAGCAGTTCGGCTTTAGATCCGCGCACTTGTGTGTCCAATAGGTGCACCGCGTCACGGAGCACGTGCTGGAGGGTTTCTCTCCATTCCAGGGGTTTAGGACCGATGCAATCTTTCTCGACGTGGCAAAAGTCTTTGACAAGGTCTGGCATAACGGGCTGATATACAAGTTATATCAGCTCGATATGACTTGTACTCATCATACGAGATTTTCTCGGGATCGAAACTTTCGATACCGACTAGAGGGAACGTACTCGGATCCATACCCCATCCGGGCCGGAGTTCCGCAAGGCTCTGTACTCTCTCCCAAGATTTATTCGTTATTCACGAACGACATTCCCTGGCACCCTAAAGTGCAACTGGGGTTGTTCGCGGACAATACCGCGATCTTTTTGACTCATTGTAAGTACACTTTTATCCAGCGATACCTCCAGGAGACAATCACTTACCTAGGTAGTTGGTTGGTTTAATCCGGAAAAAAGCACTGGTATAGTCTTTCACCCATCTGACCACATTAGTACGGAAAGGCAGGTGTCTCCGATCCAGATGTTTGACCGACCCATCCCCTGGACCAACGAAGTCAAATATCTTGGAGTGACCCTCGATAGACTTTCAATAGCCACATCAATAGGGTACGCAACCGTGCGTTGTTCGTGCTAGGAAGGATTGGCCCGATGATTCACAAGTTTAGTAAAATATCGCGTAGAAATAAACTGACACTCTACAAAACTTGTGTTCGTCCTCAATCATGTTTTATGCAAATGCAGCTTTTGCTCACGTGCCTATGACATCGCTCCAGCCGCTTCAGGTCCGTCTTCGTTAGGGCGGCTGGTGCCTCGTGGTACCAGTTGAACCTCAGTCTATATCGTGACTCCCCATCATAGGAATTCGTGAGTTAGGAAGGCTGTCGACTACGTTCCCATCCCTACCCTCTCTGTCGTAACTCGGCGATTACTAATTAAGGGCCTTATGGTCCGGCGTTCTAGGCACACACTCACGGACCCGGAATATGTAATCACAGCGTTCTATAAGCGTTTACGGTGCCCAACTCAGATACGACGCGTACACTTAGGCATTCCCGCCGGCGGGAACGTCCACCGCGCGATCGCGACAACACAGACAAATATAGTTCTTATTCTTCCCAGTTCGCCACATAACGGGAAGAGTCAGGCCTGATTAAACTGACTTGTAGGTACTTATATTAATTTAAACAAAGTAAAATTTACATTCACACACAACGGTCAATCGTTTTCAAAGTGAATGATAGAACTCAATGTTTGCAGTTAACGTAAATAAAAGCGGTGGGCGCCCACTTCATTAAATTAAATGGATATCGCCGGGAAACACTTAAGTGGACGTGGGACGTGGCTAATGTGAGCGGAACTCGTTATATAAGGTCATTTTATACAGTCCTAATCGAAGGTATGCATACATTTATCACCTTGTAACAAAGCATTAAGATCCAAAAGTTTACGTACAAGGCGTTTTACAGTCGACTTCGAGAATTATGTTTAAGTAAATGTTTGCAGCTGCATTATAATGAACAAATGAACATTCAAACTCATTGTGGTGACGTCACGGGAGGACCGTTTCCCTGTTTAAGCGGACTCGCGAAAATTGTCAGATCCATATTTTCATTCAATCGAGAGGATTAACTCAGAAAGTCACAAAGAGAGTTTACGGTTATCATGTTGATGTTTACCGTGTTTGTTCGATGTCACGCTGTTTATATTTTTTAGCTGACCATTTATTAATCCTAGTTGCACGTGATGGATAGTGAAGACAATGTCAACGCTAGCTCACTGGTTCAGTAACACACTTTTGCTTTGATTATAGCCCTAAAACTGTAAAAACAAGTCACTAAAATGCAGTTTTAATCCTGTGATTCCTGTGCCTTCAGTTTGAATAAATACCAATGACGACTTTATTTAATAGTTACCTTTTGTCTTGCCCTGTGGTCCTCCTCTCGAGATGATGTCTCCGCCGTCCTCCCTGCGCCACAAAATCTTCGGGGGCGGGAACCCTCTTGCCTTGCAGACCAGCTTGGCTGACCCGCCTTCAGGCACCATCATATCTCCCGAGGTCTCTTCATAGATTATATCCGGTGGTATTACCACCTCCAAAAATGCTGTCTAAACATCAAGCGGAGTTTTAATTAGTATTATTAACTTCTTGTTTTTTTCTACATGGGTGAGATAAATAATAATATTTAAAGGATCGGAAACTTATAATAAATACATACTTCATTGGGAGCAATGAACATGATTATTTTGGGAAAATAATAAAATTAGGTGTGGATAATTATTCATCCCAATAAAGAAAGCTAGTAGGTAAACGTTGCAAAATCTTTTATAAATATTAAGTTTATTACCTGCATTTTCATGGGATCAGTGTTTACTTGGCACATATATTGTCCTCTATCTTCACGTTTAACGCCTCTTATATTAAGTGTCCACGTATTATAATCGTTATGTGTGACACTCAGTCGTGCATTATTTGTAATCACATGCTCGTGAATCGCCAGAATCGCCTTCGTATCCGCCTTTATCCAAGCAACCTGATCCGCCATAACACCAGCCAGAAATCCAAGAGTTTCCATGAAATGCGTAAAATAAAAAAAAAATGTAACTCCAGTGAGGACAACAGTAAATTGAATGCCACGTTTCCGTTCTGTTTCAGCTCCGATTAGTAAGGCGAGGCTTTAGCCGCAATAAAAATACAAGGAATGAAGACTTTCCAAAGGAACGACTCTAATTACAGGCGAATAGTTCCCAAGAGGTAGTCACGACAACGATCCTCCGGCACCAGCACTATCTTGTAGCGAGCGCCGCGCAAAATACTCTTGGAATTTTTAATTACATTTTCGTCTGGTGGCAGCTATGAGGCTGCGGACGCGCTGTGAAAACTCCCCTCGTTCACCCACTTTACCAAAAGCGTCAAAATCGCAATAGAAGCTAATTTCCTGCATAGCGCTTGGCAAAAAAACGAACAAATTGTCCACAGAAATGTGGCATCTAGTTATGAACTTTTACTACAATAAGCTTTTACTTTAACATGAGCTTTAATATATTTTTTTATTAAAAACGTAGTTTGCTCATGTAAAACCAATTTACCGCCACCTTGATATTTAACAAAGAAACTTAAAACGTGTTTGTTAGTTCTAATCTTAGAATTCTAACTAAATTCGAATTTGTGAATGAGATAGTTTGTGCAAGAAAGAAGTGCTCAGAAGAAGTGCTAATGAACACGCTAATATTGAAATGATTTCATTGAAGTGCTTGTGCATAAATTGCTAATTTGTGTTACAATACTAAAGGTGCCTACGATTAAGATTAATTCTAATCAAAGTAATAAATAAATTAACAGAATTGACACAGAAAATGGACGTATTACAATAAATATTGTACTGTAATATTTCCATTTAAAAATCAATTAACAATGTCAAACAATCTTGTAATATGTTATGAATTTCAGTGAACCCAGTTTCTAGTAATTTCAATGAATAAATAAATAAATAAATTAAAAGATTGTTTGTATGTGTTTGAAAATGTGATTGTCGCAGATAGCAAATAAATCACAAATTCAAATTAGATTATGTATAATAAATACGGCGCAACTAAATAAACCCGGTTTATAAATATTTTTTATTTTTATTTTAGCCCAAGTCATTTAGTTGTTTCGTTTAAAAATAAAAAAGAATAATAATATTTTTACCACCTCTTGAATTCCGAATCCATCCATACCAGTGGTGCATATCTAAATTAGTGTTAATAATATTGCGTCGTGTAAATTGTAATGATACTAATGGTGGAGAAATTAAATTATTTGATTGTCTATCAAAATGGCTTTAGCGAGATGGAGTTACGAAGATATTCATGTCGACCTTGTGTGAATAGGGGGAGTTTTTATACGTGTCCAAATGGTCTTGTGCGAAGTAATTACTTACGGAGAAGCTAGTAGGGTAAGTAGAGGTACGTCAATAGGGAACGTCTCAAGGTGTAAAGAAAGGCTTTCGAATGATCTGGGTACAGAGCTCTTCCTCGCAGTATAGAATAAATCGGTAGATTTAATGAACTAAAATCGTAAAATAGGTACATAAACTGTGTCTATTAGATCGACATAAGTGCATTTATCTGTTTTTTAAATGTATTTGTGTAAAATAAATGGGTTTCTGTCATAAAAAAAACAAGGCAATATAATTTTATAATATACAATATCGAATGCTTTGAGAATAACGATAGGCAAATGGGACGGTTGAGAAAGCTTCTTGAAATGATTGAGCAGGGACCCACGAGGTTTATATCAATTTTAATTTCCTTAAGTGTCTGTTTACTATGTAAATCTCATAGATGGACAATGTTTGGGAATACCTAATTTCTTGTTTGGAATTAAGTAAATTTGATGATTTAAATTAATCCGACACCAATTACTAGTGGCCATATAAATAAAAAAAGAAAAAAATATATAACAAAGAAAACTGTGCATCATATTCCTAACATGCTCTCATACTTTTCTTTGTTGAATATACCACGTTCAATTTGGTGCAAAATACGGCTGAAACCCAAAAATATTGCACAAGCTTAAATTTTATAATGTACACATATTTCTTTTATTCAACACGTTATTCAAATTCAACTTATTTTATCAATTAGCCAAAATTTTATGAATAATACATTTTTTTAAACAAGGGTATCATATTGGGTTTAAAACGAATTGGGCACGAGCAATGCAGATTCACCATTTTTTCTAATCTTAAAGACGATTCTGTGTTAAGTCTGTTTGGGTCGTCGATTGTGAAGTTAAACGTAACGTAAACTTCTGCAAATCTATAAATGTTCTTCTTTTACACTGTATTTTTGGAGACTTTAAAGTATACAAAGGATTTGCAGTAGAACATTGGTAAATCGCGAAACTTTAATTTCGAATAAGAACCCAAGCAGTTGTTGCTGTCAGTCGAGAAAGTTTAAAATTTGCTTCTGCCGTATTCTTGGGTTAGTTCTATGTGCAATTGTGAAGTGTCTAGTGCAAGTGGTGCTTCTTGTGTTCTAACTCTAAGCTATTTCGGAAAAACTTACAATTTATAGTGCAATTACAGTTTTAGTGTGGCTCTATTCTAGGATAGAGATAGGTCTATAGAGTGGTGCGAGTGGGATAGTAAAGTTTGACAACGAACTTAGATAACTGAGAATATAATACGTACTCTGGGATTATTGATGTCCTTAAGTTAAAAAAAAATACTCAAAAATGTGTTAATAACCATAAACTCAATTTTTCTCCCTCTGCCATTGCTAAGATTTTGCATATATGCTCTTATTTGGCATATATACGATCTTTCTGTTCAGCAACATTTAATTGCTCATAATGTATTAAAAAGTTATTTGAATAATCCAGAACCGTCTCAGGTTACAATTTAGTATATCTATATATTTATATTTAATTTAAATCGCAATTAAAAATACATGTTATGCCTTTTTCTAGTTCAAGTGTCAAACGTTACCAAGTGCTGAAGAGGCGCATAGAAGGTTGTGTGCAAAAGAAGTGTGCAAGAAGTGTGGAAGTTGGTGCAAAAGTCTATTTGGCGAGATCCATAATTTGAGAATAATGATATAAAATGAATATGTGATACCGATAAATCCAATTTGGCTTAGTCCAATCAACGAGTCAAATATACAACTAAAGAAACACGACGAATTTCCGTTAATTAAATAAATGAATAACGTTTCCCAACAAGTATATTTACGGCCTGGTAACAGAGAAGTTAGGAATATAGATATTTTTGTATTTGTTTAAAAAAATTAAAATCATGTTATTCATAAAAATACAAATATCAAGTAACAGATATAAATGTCAAGAAATACAGATGTATTTTAACGGCTTTTTAGCTAAAATTAGGCTTGATTAACGTTGATAAATAAGGCATTTAGTATCTAAGCTACCCTTCAGTGTCACAAATCAATAATCAGACTGTAGTTGTTAAATACTGGTATGATAATAAAATATCATAATAAGTATCGAATACGAACTCGTTATTCTATTGTTACTATAAATTGTAACAAAAAAAATTAGAAAAAAAATTATTTCACCTTTCCATTAAACTCAAACTCAAAATATTCTTTATTCAAATAGGCCTAGCAAAAAGCACTTTTGAATCGATTACTAATCGTTGATGGGACTACATTATGAGATGCAATTTAAAAACTTGGAGAAGTAATGAACATGGTTATTATAGATCTCAAACCAAAGGTGCTGTGGTGCTCCTCTATCAAGTGGCTAGCTGGACTGAGTCGGTTTGATACACACCCTGGCAGTGGCGGAGTCGCCACTCACCCTATAACCGCCAAGGTTATTCACCACGCAAGTGAACATCGCGTCCCGGCCCTGGGCGATGGTCACGTTCTCCAGGGGGAACATGAAGTCCGGTTCCAGACCTAGAGCTGGAACAAACATATTGCCGTTAATCTACTGAAGAAATACGAATGACCAAAAACTAAATAAAGACAATTTTTAGATTACCATTAGAATTAATAGTCACATACCTATTATAAAAAATAATACTAAAAGGTAAAATTAAAAATTTTTAAAATACCCCCGACAGATATACTCAATTGAAAAATAATTAAATAATGCATTTAAAAATCCCCCGATCGCCGAGCCCAAGTCGACCCTTTCTAGCTTCGAGTATCTTACAAGCGAAACTGAGGGTCAAAAGCCCGAAGGTGAGGGGCAAAGTACACGAGGTCAGAAGCCGTTCAGCAAAAGGCCAAAGGTCCGAAGCTGCTCCTTGGAGCAAACGCGCCCGCTATACGAGCCTGAGGGCCAAAGGCCCGAAGTCGAAACTTTCTAGCCCAGTGTGTCACAAGCGAAGGCGTAGTACACAAGCTCAGAAACCGTTCCGCTAAGGGCCGAAGGCCTGATGCTTCTCCTTGGAGCGCGATCGCTATGCGAGGCCGAGGGCCGGGGGCCCGAAAGGCGAGCCCAAGTCGTCACTTTCTAGCTCGAGGGTCTCACAAGTAAACTGGTCCGATCGGTAGGACAAAGGCAGTAGGACCACGTGGCCAGAGGGAACCTGAGGGCCAAAGGCCCGGTGGTGAAGAGCGGGCACACGAGGTCAGAAGGCGTTCCGCGTGGGGCCGAAGACCCGACGAGCGAGCCCAAGTGGACGTACATTCTCTATCACTCAGATTTTCCCTTCTTCTGATCACAACTATATATAAATTATGAGCTAAGCAGTTTTCCGTGCTTAGCTCATAATTTATATCCATAACATTGTGCTTTATTTACTTTAAGTTCTTAAAATTGTCTTTGTATGTAACAGTTAAAATTCTTTAACGCCAGGTAAACTTTAAAACTGTTAATCGTTCAAGTGTCAACCTGCGAGTCAGGCCAAGCCTAGTGCAGGGGACACAGGGAAACTTGATTCTGTAAACAATAATCTAATCAAACAGCGGTAGGTTGCGATCTTAAATGTGAAGTGTCATGTAATTAATCATAAGTACCACTGTATTGAAATATTGAAATAAAAAAATTGAAAATTGAACTGCCACGGATTCGTACACTTCTTCCGACTAGTCGCAAACCGTAAATAAATATCGAGGGTTCAATTTTGCAAAAGCTTCTGAAATTGGATGACGCAATATGAAGGATACCTTATTTTTTTTACACAGTTAAGGTAAACGTCCCAGTAATCGACACCTTAGTGCCCAATAGATGACACCAATTAGTCACCTTTGTCATCATGACATAAGATTGAAAGTGACATGTATTGGGCCAGTGTCGAGGACAGGGACCTTACCAACACATTTAGAACCAAGGAAGTTTATATATTATTTCAGCAAACATAACATTTATAGTAGTAAGGGGGACATATTTCAAAACAGCCGAAGGACGGTACTCTATCTACGAGCCTTCACAAAGCTCCTTACAATATTATTCGATTCCATCATCAAGCCCTCAGCAGTTCATGCATAGAAGCTACTCAGCAAATAGTATTGAAATAGTTGACACCCTATGCTGTTGTTCTGCTTCATCATCAGGCCTTCTGAAGTTCATGTACAGAGGCATCTCAATAGATACTATCAAAAGAGTCTAATGACATGTCACTAACTAAATACCTTTAAAACATGCCTTATAAATACCGTTCTGATCCATCATCAGATCCTCAGCAGATCATGTATAGAAGCTACTAGGCAAACACAATCTAAAGAGCCCAAACACGAATAAGTTACTATATGCCAACGTAAAGATCTCTGTGGTAAGGTTCTACTCCATCATCAGACCCTGAGAAAGTTACGTACAACGTTTGTTAATGCAATATAAACAAAAGGGACCAAAAACAAACAAAAAGATTATCTACCTCTGCACAGTACCCTACTATGGCTTTCTGCTCCATCATCAGATGCTCAGAGTTAAAGTACATGTAATCCACACCAAGTCCTATGGAAATCGTAAGCGCTGGCCGAGCAGTTCCGAAGAAAAATGCACTCAAACGCACTTTAGCAAGTAAAAATATGCTTACTGCATTGCAGCGCCCCGACTAAACTATAAACCTAGTGCAGAAAACTGTTCTTAAATCGGTAAAGCCGTTTTGAACATATTAATGTGCAAATTTAGAAAAAAAATAAATATAAAAATATATTAATGTGCAGTTGTGCACACACAAAAAAACAAACACACAAACAAAAAACCGCTCATCTTAAATGCATATACCTTCTTCGTCCGTAGTATTTAGTCCATTGCAATAGGGGATCCATCATTTTACCGAAAATCGTTACATCGATTATCATTTCCCATAACACTATTCGCAGAATTTTATTATCACTTAGGAATCATTCATCGAACTTCGTTAGATCGCTCAAACATTTGCTCGAATAACCTTTTACACAAGAATCAACTCATCGAATTTTAATTCAGTATTTTATTTGTTCATCGACGTAGTCGTTCATCGAATGGCCTTTAGTATAATTTTGGTTTAACGAAGGTTTCAGTTCCCAACATTCTTATTACCTAGAACATCATTTCACCACTGTTTACTATTCTTGATATAAGTAAGTCTAAAATTATTTTTTTTCTCAGATTCTTGGTGTACTCTGTAAAAGTACTCATAAACAAAAATACTCAAAAACAAAAATACCCAAAACCTAAAATGTACAAAAGACCAGTTAGAGCAAAACCGACTGTAATGCGGATAGGTTAGAAGATTAAGACGGGAGCTTTGCTCCCAGACGGGAAGAAAAAAAATATATAAAAAAAATAACCTCGAAGATTAAGACTAATCTTCGAGGTTATTTTTTTTATATAAGACCAGAAAGATTATACGACTTGAAAAATCATGCTTGCTTGGTTGTTCGATGAAACATTGTTCTTGGAAAGAATACTATATGAAACTCTGTGAATCAAGTTTCGTTAAATTAATACTATGAATAACGAATATTTCGATGAAAGGTAAATTCGATGTACCGTTACGCTACGATTAGAGACGGATTCGAAACGATTAACTATGAAAAGTGGTTCGATTATATAAAATGCAATGAATTGATAATTATGTGATTAGAAAAAAAACCTAATGAAATTCGTTGAACAGTTTTCGGTGAAATGAAAATCGATGTAAGATATTTCGATAAAATAATAGACACCCATTGCAATAGCATATAATTATATTATGGGAATAATCATTTGAAATTAGGTCGTTGCCTCTAGTACCTTCCAATAAGTACAGGTTCTAGGCGCTGTTTCGTTTTGCTATTCGGATTTCTAAACTCTCCCGCCGAATTTACCATAGCTCGATTGACAAAATCACATATAAATCTTTGCACCATTGCTCGTTGGTTTAATTAATTAGTTAAATAGAATCGCTATGAAGCCCTAAATAGAATCATTGCGAATCGTTGCGGACCACTGACGCGAAACTGATTTAGTCAGCGATATTATCATTTGCGTAAATACATAAATTGTATGTTCGTGACTTGGTTAATCATGTTAGGTTAGGTGTGCTAACGACGAATAATTAATGAAATGATATATATGTACATAAAGGATTCTTGGTGATACGGGTATCAAGGAATATTCAATCAAGAGATTATAATCTGAAAATAAAACATATTAAGCAAGTTCCTTGTAACAACCGTTGGAAATAGAGAATTCAAATATATTTATTAACGTCCAACAGCCTTTATGAATGTCTAAATAAAATTGAAATTATACAGTTATATTGGATGAATAGAAATGTCCTCCCTTAAATTCATCCAGTACTATAATATTTATAAAAGTTTAATAAAGTTTAACAAGCATTGTTCAAAAAAAGTGATCAATATGCTTTTGGAATTTTTACGTGAAACAGGGATTATAAACCCTTTAGTTTAGCATAGGTATGTCGAAAATGTTGCCACCTGAAAGGGTATAGGCGGATAAACATGGTCAAACTACCCTTAGTGAAAAAAAATCCTTTTACCGGATTATTAACCTTAATATATGTATTGATTTTACTTAATTTGAATCCTCAAATGCTAGTGGTTTTTAAAAAAGGAAAATCATTTTTATTTTAGCCAAACTACTGCTCCGATTTCTTTGTCATTTAGGGCAGTGTGACCATGCTGATCTGGCCTTTCAGACGAAAACCGATTTCAAATTCAAACAAGTTCATATACTGAGCTTTTATAAATATCAAATTCATAATTCTGCTTCTTGCATACAACCGTCAATTGAGATAAGGGTGAGTGCGGTGTGCGTTCGCAGGTCCCGACTAGAGTCACGACTGGTATTCACACATCTTACCAACAACAGTAACTACCAAGCTACTCATGTGAACCAGTGTAAGCCTGAGCTCCGATTGCGCGTAGTTTTTGCGAAGCTCAGATACACATGCTATGGTGGTCTTGAGTAAGAAGGTGATTCGAGTTAGGTTGTGAATCAGAATAGCAAGAGACCGTGTCGCCGGCTTATTGGACCGGTAAGTGATTTTTGCTCCCGACGGCTCCGCCGCGCCGTTACCGATTTGCATAAATGGAGAAGCAGCAACTTTGGCGACGAATCGACTATATTTCTCGGTAACGTGATAAGCATAGCCTTTTATTTGCTTTTTCTTACAGTGAAAATCAAATCGAGATGAAAGAAAACTATATGTTTTCGTGTTTGCCTATCAAATACTGTATGATTATATAAAATTAAAACTCGATAATTGAATATTGACAAGTTATTATATTGTGACGACAATACGGAATGGGTATATAAGAGGTATCCTAAAATAGCCTCCATGGTTGATAAGTTGAAAACTAATCGCTTATATGGACCATCAAGTACGTAAGTACATAGATATATAAATTCTAAGGGTTCGTAAAGTCATAGCACATGTAATTATTCGACCATTATGATGCAAGTGCGGAAAATACTTCATACGAGTCCGCAGAGATCTTGCCCCGAGCCTTAGTAACTCAGTTAACATAGATGTTTATCCAAAACATTAATTATATGGTACGGAACCGTAAATGTGTGAAACCCTACACGCACTTGGCCGGTTTTTTAGTATGTTATATGGATCAGTTAGGGTAGTGTTCATCCAAGTTTTCAACTTTGAAAAACTTGGTTTCGCTGCCCACTAACAGGCACTATGGCATATAGCGCTGTGGTTTTGCTGAAATTGTTTGAAATTAATTAAATAAAAAAAACTTATTTTATATATTTTGCTGACGAAAAACGGACAGACGCAGACTTCTAGAACAGTTGCTGTTGACATTAGCCACGTGGCTAGTATATACATAGCAACTTTTTTGTCAAGGGAAAAATTCCAGAAGGCACACATTTTCTTCTTAGTTCTGGGAATGATCAGTTGACCATCGTGTCCTAGGGGTGCAGGGGATGAACCCCACAAAACCCCTTCATATACGTCCTTGTATGTATCTCGTATGGATACGAAAATCACCTGACGAGAATGGTTTTGTATGAATATAATATGTATGGATAGGTGAGAGGAGAATGTAGCGCGCTAGAGAGGTATGGAGAAAAAAATTCTGTGCTGACCCGAAGTAAATGGGACAAGGGCAAGCGAATCATGAAGTTATTATATTATGGTAGTGCCTAGATTACTTAACGATGACTATTATTAGTTACTTAAAGATGATGATTAATAATTAACTCGTTTTGTAGAAAGTGTGTATACTAAGTTAACCTTAGTTTACTACTACTATAATTGGCCAGGTGTAAAATATCGCTATTTTTAAGATCGTTTATGGCGTTTTTTTCATCAGTTAGAGAACGTTTTAAAAAAAAAAGTATTTTTCAGCGTAAAGGTATCTCACAAAGCGGCACCAACATAATGTCCTGTAAATTGGGTGAGTGTAGGTTGCCGGGGAATGGATAGCTCGAGGCGTCAATATTCTACGTGACCAGTTCCCTGTGTCGCGCCCGGAAACATGTGTCGGAAGTGACGACTATCTATTTGCCCATAGAATGGCGATCATGCCACTGAATAGTTTGCGTGGACCCGTGCGTGGCGGGTAGTAGCTCAATCGCATTTACCTTTAGTTGATGTTATGGTTTTGCGAGTGGAGAATTTGTGACTCAACTATTGATAACCAGTATCACATTATTTCAAATCGCCATATACCGTTTTTTTCGAGTTCGTGAGTTGTATGAAAACCAAAAAAAAAATCACCTTTCCTTCCTCATTCCTCACATCCGTCACAAACTTTTACATAAACCCCCATGGACCCATTTATAGTTTTGTTGTGTCAGTAACAAGAATAGACAATTTGTAATTAGTTAATATCAACAGAATTTTGTGACAGCTTTGTCGAAAAAAACAGATGCTAGACGTTATTTATGTTGAAACTTTGTTACATGTATACACCCACCTATACAGAGAAATAAAACCTCTCTAGTTTAAACAAACACGTACAAAATGTTAAATGTTAACTTTGCTGCAAAATCTCACTTGCTACTGAATTTACTCTGTCTAGGTTTCAAGAATCAAAAACAAAGAGAGCTTTACAGACGAACAAAACACGAGTGGAAGTTTCGTTCATCGATTGGCCGCAGTAGCCTCCACACCGAAATGGTTCGAATAAAAATAAATTGTAAACACAATTCACTTCGGTGTAGATACTTGAGTGTAGTATGTGGCTAGCCGAATCGGTCAATTGAAACCCAGTGCAAATGTCGCCACGGCTACCGAGGCAAAAATACAGTAGGTTACTGTGTGTTGATATTAGGACCGCATGATTGAAGTCATTGATAGTTACTTACTCCGCTCGGCTGGCTCAGCGACCCGAAGTATCTTAACTTTCGATACGAGATGACACCATTTCCAGCGCGATAGTAAATAATTAATACCTACTCTTTTTTCAAGACTCATTAAAAAGAAAGTATATTAAACGTACTAACACTGCATATTGTCATTTATGGTACAGTTTCGTTTCTGTTAGTAATAGGGGCTGAACATGATGGTGATGCTGTTTATTTATTTTCTCAAAAATGGCCCGCAAAGTGAACATTACTCGCTACATATTGGACGGTAAAGTGTATAGTTTAAGGTCAGATCAAAATAAAAAAATAAAAAACATTGCAGGCCGCCTGGAATGTTACATATCCTTTATTTGTCGAGTTCCAAACTTTTTAAAAAGTGGAAACTGGCATATTAATGACGGCACAGGTCGTATTCAGCTAATTGAACTCGTATTTTTCTGTTTGTAAACGCGACGTTTTTGTATGTGTATCAAATAGTTTGCGTTTTTCGATGGAAAAATACACATGCGATTCTGTTAAAAAAAACTAAACGGTGGGAAAGCATGAAGTGTTTGACGTTTTAAGGTTATGTTACTCAAATCTTTATCTCATCAAGTGAAATGTAAATTTCTTTTGAGTAAGGAATGTCTTTAACCCGAAATCTTAATTCAAATTACATCTCATTTCCCCCATTTTTGAGAAAAGCACTCGCAAGCTCGTCCGTTTAAACAAATACTCAGCCTTTAATTGACTCCTTCCCGGCCACGGCAATAATGTACTATTGTCGTAGGTATGGTAATTATTTAAAAACGCGAGATCTTCGAGACGCTATTAAAAGAGGCGGAAAAGATCTCACTTCAAATCTATTTTAAAGGTAAGATGAGGCGAGGTAAGATGAACCTTGGGAAAGAATGGAAACTTGACGTATCGGATTCAAGGTTACTTTCTTTCTTACAACCAAAATTGATTTTAACTTTAAAAAATCATTTTAGAAAGTCTACTGTAGTTATATTCTCCAGTCGCAGTTACCAGGCTGATGCCGCCGATGCACACATGTCCCACGTTCTATATTGGGAAGCTGCTAGCACACTGCATGTCGTAACTTGTTTTTGTAAAAGAAAATACTCGTAGTCCATACTCGCCTATCGCTTTGTGTGATAGACACTTTACCGCAAGTGTATTTACCTTCTAATTTACAATAACTATTAATGATGTAGCAAGGGTAGTTAGTACTCGGTAGAAGCCGTAGTCTCCCGGCAAAAAAAATAAACAATAGCATTCTTTTGTAATGAGCCCTGGGATCCCAGGGACTGGTAGACGACGGTTTAACACAAATCAGTAATTCATCATATAAACCTACAATTGCTAAAATTGGCACTGAAAATATATTTAATGTGCTCCTACCTCAATGTATTGTTTTATATGTGTCATCCGTCAGTGGTTATAAATAAAAAATATATATAACAGTAAATAAATCGTGAATTCATGAAATAACAATAATAGTAAATCCTCTAATTGGTATCTCATAGTCGTGTTTATGTATTGTTATCTTATGATATAATATGTACTACATATCATGTATTTCTTATGTACTTCTTTCTTTTCTCATAACCACATACAGTAACAGGTCAATAGTCCAATCCATCGTCACTTTTGAAAAGGTTTTACAGATTTACAATTTCCCTATGAGTTTGAAAATCCCTGTGTGATATTTTGGCCAGTAAAATATATTCACAAACGTTCTTAACACACATGGGAAACGATCAAAACGCTTTCCTTGCTTACATTCGGATACGATTTCGTAAGCGAACCGATATCCGCGTCCCGTTTTGAGTTGCAAGTGTCCACGCGGAGGTCATTTGAAAAGGGCATAAGTGCAATAAGAAATTAAGGGACATAAGCTCTTATTGATTAACAAGTCCAAGTAGACGTTATGAAAGTAAATAGGGCCGAATTTGTGTATTGAGCGATGGACTGCCAATAACCGGATAGCTGGTGACGCGTCCACGTTCAGGGTTGGTCGAAGTTGGACTTGTATTTAGATTTTACGTCGTCTTGTTTACGTCTCTAAGGGATGATTGATTTGAGTAAATTTCTTCTGTTTACCTGCGGGGTAATCACGTAACTTTATGTACTACCGTTAGATAGATTTTAATGTCAATTTTGAAGTATAAATTGCTGAGCTAATGTCATGTTTTTTGTACCCGACGCTAGTACATAATTGAATGAACGATTGAATGGAAATCCCATACTAAAGTGAGAAATTGATCAAATGATTGGAAACACGTAACTTTTTGACGGTAAAATTGTACGGTATAAATATGTCAATTACTGCGTGACAAAGTCATCGTCAGTCATCGTGTCTGTCATGTCATAACAATGAATTAAACAAAGATTGTGGTCATGATTTAGGTTTATTAATTAGTGTAAATGCCCCAAATTTCCCTGAAATGTCTTTAAAACACACGATCGAGTTTAAAATTCCCTAAGCACTTTAAATAAAACGAAAAGTAAGTAACAACAAATATCATGGTCATGTGGTATTTATTTGATCACATTCGTATTTACTAATATATTTGGTATTATTATGTGCTTCTTTTCAGGATGTACATAAATCAGATTCCCCATCTCTTGGTGATGAAGCGATGCTGCAAGATGCAGAGTGTGAAAGATAAAACGAGGGATACTATGAAGTAACACGAACCAAGCAAAATAGCGTGCCATATTATTCATCGCTGAAATATAGAATTGTTAATTTATAAGTATGTGCTTTTTCATACACGTGCCCCGCGTGTCGATGTATGCTTGTCGATTTATGAAAAGTAATAGGACGACATAAATTACCGCCCCGTAGCTACCTGTCTCCGAATCCTTTAAACATGAGTTTATTAAGTCCACTTGGGATGCTATTTCTTTCTTCCTTTGTAACCAGCGTGTAATGTGAACCTTCGGTAGGTACATAAGATATATTATATCCCGCGCCTCTACTTGCTTTCCCTAGCAAATAGAGTAATACTCCGGCGGATCCGCGCGGGTAGGCAGGTAAAGTAAGACAAGAGTTATACACAAATGTCAAATGTTTTAGATGATACAACGAGATTGCGAAGCCGTCGGTGTTGCTGGTGAGTTTTTAATTCCGCGCGGGTTTACTGCCAAGAAAAAATCCTACTCGCATGAAGAGAGAAGAAAGTTGTATAAAGACATGATGTTATTTCTTAATATATTTTTGTATTTTTTCGTTGTTGTTTACATTATTTAAATACGTAAATAATACGTTTCGTCATTCATTAGGTGTAAGCAGGTACATATGAATACACTATATTGAAACGGTGTGCATGCTATTGCATCGACTTATGTTCATTAAATTAAATTCTTCTTTAACTATGCAAATAGAAAGAAGAAGGAGTTTCATTAATACTCTTACTCTTTTTTATTCAAACGGTACCGTCAACCTTGTGGGGTGTAGATAGATTACTATCAAGGCACATATCGCACCCAAAGCAGTCTATAACGCTAGCGCAGAGCAATAAATTTGGCAAGAACAAGAAGCCAAGGGACTTCATCAGTACCGATTGCGTAGTTGAGCTCAAAATACATTAATCTCGAATAATGTTGTAGATGCAATAAGGTAATCCATGTGTGAAAAGATTAATGTCACGTTATTGGTCATGATTATAATTTTATATGATATTTATTGTAAAATACAAGTGCTGCCCAACGTGTGCATGGATAGATTATAAAGACTGAGTTTCTCTCAATCACCTCTCAATTAAATAGCTAGTAATGTATAAACAATAACTTATTCTACTTGACGCTAGATGTCTAAGTTGAACCCATTTCGTTTCATACAATAGCAACGGTAAAATCCGGTAGTCTTCTTCTAGCATTAAGAGGCTGGATAGGTACTTTAACTTTTAAAAATAATAATTTGACACGTCGTGTCAGTCAACATTTTAGAAAAAATGAGTACAACAAAATAAATACATTTTACAATTATTATGTAATATTTAGTCCAGAGCAATATTAAACACTTATTTGGTGAATGTCACGTATAAAAAACCATTTTTTCATAATGGCTCGTATCGAATAGTTGGCTATGGTAGTTCACGTAAGTAACGACTTTTTTGCTACAACGCGCCAAGGGTAAGTAATTTTATTACATATCACTAATAAATAGTGTGCATGTTACAACATAACACCATGGCATAACTCATTATCATTAGCTGAATAGACGTCCATTGCTGGTCATAGGCCTTTCCCGGAAAATGCCTTGCTGATCGGTCGCGTGTCGTCCCAGGTCTTTTGACTCTAAGGTCATCAGGCCACTTCGTAAGGAGCCTTCACTCACTGCGTCATCCGATACGCATTCGTCACTCGAGAAGTCGCTGGCGTGGGTTAAGCAGACACCATAGCCTATGGACGCTATCGACTCCTAAACAATCACAAGCACGTTGCCGCACATTATTGAGTTTAGGATTCAGGGACAGGGATATGTAAATGCGTATTTTGGTATTATAAATTGCGGACTTTTGAGACTATGGAGCGTGGGTGATACTGATAATGGTACTGAGTCAAATAGGGAATGTCCTTAATATAAAATGTAGTATTTTTAGTTTCTACTGCTACTATAATATACATAATCTATAGCTAGGCTCATGATAATTCAGATGCTATTTCAAGATGTTCATACAATGCTCTAACTTCTTCTTTCAGTGCAGCAATTGTGAATTGCGTATTTTTAGGCAACGTGTTAAAGATGACTATTTCTTTGATCAACACATGGTTATGATGATAATTGGATAAATCTGATCTCATCTATAACCGCCACCCTGCTGCCTGGTCCACAAGATCTCCTTACCTCAAGGCAAGTAAGTTTTTTTATTGAGTAATCTCTAAAATACAGTTTAAAACAACCAGAATAGGGATATTGTAATTTTAAAAGAGGTTACCTCATCAAAAGTACTCGTAATTTCCAGTGGAGCTATATCTCCTTCTTCGTCGTTACACTCTTGACAGAATGGTTGTGGCCGTCTAACGTCTAAACACCTGGCACTTTCGTACAATGGGCAGTTTATTGCGGCCTTAATTTGATCAGCCCACCTCATGGGGCACCCGTCGAGTGGTCTCGTGCCCACGACTATGCCCTGTAATGTGTCACATGCCGTTCGATCGACAGATGTCCACATCGTGAAGTGGAGATACATAAGTGCCAAATTATTTCTTGCTTATTGAGTGGGGAGTTACGTCGTGGAATGAACAATACTTAATAAAGCGTATGTACCTATCTAGTTCTGATAGGAAACTGTTTTTAGAGCCTGTGGACGCTTTTCGATTCAGGTATATTTCATGTGCTGCCAATAAGTCACAAAAACCGGTTCACTGCTTTCTTGAAGGACCAAACACACGCAACTTTTAGAGTTCCGTATTAAACAAGGAACTCTTATACAAAGTGCGAAAAGAGTCCGTTTTGTGACGCATTTCTCATACAGTTTTAAATGGCACGCACAAAACTGACACAAAATATTATATGGTAAATCGAGGACATTTTTAAAATGGAACCCTTATAGTTTCGTCATGTCTGTCCGTCCGTTCGTCCGTTCGTCCGTCCGTCCGTCCGTGCGTCCGTCCATCCGTCCGTCCGTCCGTCCGTATGTCACAGTCGATTTACTCGGAAATTATAAGCACTATAATTATGAAATTTGGTAAGAAAGTGTATTCTATGATCCGCTATATAAAGTAATGTGATATTAGAAAAATATATTAAACGAGAGTCCCGTAGCGGCGTCCCGACGCCGCTAAAATACGAAAATTCTCATAGTTATTCAGAAAAGGAACAACTAAAGGTACAAATACATTTCTTTAATTCTGTGCCTCTCTTAGGAACACCAAAAACATGTAAAAAGGGTTCTTAAAAATCGACAGTTCCTTTTCATTGTCACATTATGCCGGACCAAAACCATGCCTAATAGTAGACTGCTAGGTAAATTAGTTTTCCGCACAACGTGGATGCGGCACATCATCATCATCATCATCGGTCGTTCCGTCAATGCTGAGGACATAATGTCCAATTCTTGATGACTAGACTCCTCCATAGGCTCCTGTCACCCACCTTATGGATGGCCTCGTGCAGATATAGTTACAGGACACCACCAGTGATTTGGGTATTCCGTCTAGCGGGTAGTCTGCCTCGGGACCTCTGGCCCTCAACTTTTTCCGTCATAATATTTATCTACTGGCTATCCGAAGAACGTCGTGAGAGGTGTTCGAAATATATATGAGGATGCGGTCCTGACATACTGTCGATAGTCGACAGCTTAACGTAGCTGGATGGACTGGTTTGTTCGCCTTGCAGTCCATGGTATTAGAGATTTTCTCTCAAAATATTGAATATGCGAAGAGTTTGTATAATTATAATTTTTGTTGAAATAAAAAGGTCATGAGGTTTGTATGCATGTATTGTAGATAAGCCTTACATGGTTTTTGGGCGAGCGTAGTCTCCTGACACACGTACATTTATTACTTAAAAGGAGATTCTTCTCCTTGCTTTTGTTAAACTTTATTTTAACCAATTGGTATGAAAGTAAGTATGTATTGAATCGCACAAACGTGTTGCCCAACCAATATCCTCATAATTATGAGGATTCAGAGTGCTGACATTGTACGACCACGGTAAAGTAAATATAAAAGCGCCTTTTCTGCGCGGTATCGTTCATATCATACTTGGTATGTCTACTAACTATTGTAACTATTTTTCAGCTAAAATATGGCGTCCGTCGCTCTCAATACAGCTACACCTCTGAAGCTCTGGCATTCTTGGTTGCCAGGAACACAACGCCTCATGTGTTAGTAATTATGTGTTATTGCTATATTATATACTATTATTATGGCTTCTCCAAGGAGTAGCATATTTCTCCAGTATTATGCTGCTCAAAATGTTTAACAAATCGGGGGTCATTATCCTCACAGCATCTTTCCGGTTGTGCCCTAAGGATCCTGGGGTCCACTTTGACACCTAATCCCCAGAGTTGGCTTAGGAACTAGTTTTACTAAAGCGAATTCCATCTGACCTTATAAACCAGAGGGAAAACTAGACTCTGTCGGGATTTGATCGGTTTCCTCACTATGTTTTCCTTCACTGAAGCGCCATTGTTACATATTAAACGAAATATCATATAGTTTAAGATTGAAAGTGAAGTGTCTCACCGCTCGGCTACACTAGCTCGGGTGATGAACTGATTTGTGTTTTATCATATGGTTCCAAAAGATTTTAACAAAATTTGACTAAATGTTTAACAAAAATAAAAATAAAATCATATGTTTGAGTGTTACAGACAAGTAATTCTATAATATGCTACGTGGATTAGGTACAGATCTAAACGTATAATATTACAGGATATGACTAACATAATAATTTTTTTAGCTCTGAAATACGATAGAAGTTTGCAAGAGAACAACGTCAGCTAAAGGTTAAGCTATAATATATTGATATTGATATCTATATGTATATTATTCAGAAGCCTGCAGAATGAGAGTAAATTGTGCCTTGAGCTTAGAAAGAAAGTAGTACTCAATCATCAAGTGTTTTGAAGCTTATGGCCTGCCTATGTCTGACGGCAAGAAGACATCTTTAACAGGATTTGTCGCATCTCTCTCTCTCTCTCTCTTGCAGCATATTTGCATCCACTTCTGGACATATGCCTTGATGTCGTCCGACCATCTGGCTTGTGGCCTTCCCACACTAGAACTTACCGCTCGAGGTCGTCATGTAGTAGTATTCTTATAATTCAGTGACAAGAAAATACATACAAGAATACGTAACAACAATCATCATCATCATCATCCTAGCGTCATTCCGGTACAGTTGCATCCTAAAGGATGCCCGGGGCCCGCTACCTACTCCTAAGAGTTGGCGTAGGCACTAGTTTCTATACATAGTGTAATACATAACAACAATATATGAAATAATATTAAAACTATCTTCAATATAAAACAGGCCCTTGAGGGAGGCGTACCGAGGATGCTTGCGGTATTTCCTCGCTATATCGCAATGCTGATACGTTTTGCGAGGAAGTCGCCAGGTCTTCGGTCACCCGTTACGTGAACCAGATGCCTCGCAATTTCAGTAAATAACTACTAACTCTATTCTATTGAGTAGCTCTTCGTACCTTATACTTATGTCAGTTTACATATTACTGTTATAATAATTTCGGATTGTAAAATGATGTATATGAATAGGTACAATTCAGTTTACAAAGCAACTTCTACAGATCATGTTTTTTTTTCAGGAATGCTTGAAAACTGCAAGCAGAAGGTTTACTACTACAAATTATGACTTGCTACGGTCTTCCTCGCAACGTTCAAATCATCGCGGCAGACTCAGAACGTAACGATACTTTATACATTCAAGAGCAATAGTAATGGGTATATACTTTCTCCATAGAAAAGTCGATACAAAGTGTACCCGTTATTTTTGGTACTTGCTTATTTAGGTAGTAATAAATGCTATTTATGTGTTGGTTTATTATTATAGAAAGATCCCTAATAAAAAAGGATTTAAATACTTTTAAAGGTATGAAGGATCCGACGTATTTCTTACCGAAAATAGTCGTTCTTTACCCTTATTCCATATGTCTCTACCGACAAATCCCGTCTGTTAGAGAAATGTGGACATTTTACTTTCTTCTCTACCGGTAGGGATATTATTTGGCTATTACCCGTGGTCCCACCAACCATTCCTTAACCGTGGTACCATCAGATTGTAACAACAATGGTACTACGGCTAATATTATTTTTTGTTACCCGTGGTACTGGATAGTAGACAATTTGGTAATTAATTAACAGTCATGTAGATAATGGTTACATATAATTTAAAGATCTTATTTTAATAACTGCATATATTATTATTTTGCCAAGTCGAGCAATACAAAATCACGGCTATTACCATCCATTTCTCGAAGCCATTCAGGCCATTTTCAGCCTCTTGTAATTTTGTGCTGGCTAAAGCTCCATGCATAATTTATTTCATTTTCTATTATAAGATTCAATTGAACTTGTTGTTTTTGAACGATTGCAGGTCATAGTTCATTAGTTTTGTCACTGGCTGGCTGATCATTGACCATTATAATTGCAACGCAATGGTACTAGTGAACATTTATTTTACCGTATTACCATCAATTATACCAGATACTACGGCAATAAAATACTTCGGTTGTACCATTAATGCTACCATAGCAAAAAAAGAACCATAGAACCATCAATGGTACTATCTGATGGTGCCACGGTTAAGGAAGGCCTTCTGGTGGGTCCACGGGTAATTTGTTTTATCCGTTGTCTTACCGTCGTCCTTGACCCGTCGTCCTACAGTTCGAAACAGTGTTCGCAGGTGGGTCTACATGTCCCCCTGGTGGGTAATTGTTTTTGACCCGTTGTCGTCCCATTATAAACAGTATTCACCAGTGGGTCTGCGGGCAATTTATTTTTACCACGGTCCCACTGCATTAAGCGGTAAACATGAATTAAAAACTAGCTATTTTGTTTGGTAGAACTGCGAACAAGTAATATTTCTGACCTAACCAATTGTAACGAATGTTCGGTTCTGGCGCTTCGCCGGCTCTGTAGGCTCATAGTTCTGTTTAAACACTCCTCGCTTCGCTGCATTAGAGTCGAATACGTAGTGCAGTGGGACTATGGTAAAAATAAATTGCTCGTAGGCCCACTGAAGAACACTGTTTAGAGCGGTAGGACAACGGGTCAAAAAAATACCCGTGGATCCACAAGGGGGACATGTTGGTGGGACCTCGGGTAATAGGCTTGTTTGCCAGTGTGCCAACGAGCGCAGCTACAAAGTGTTAGTACAACTGCGACATTACAAGCAAAGCGACCGTGCCGCGGCAGCGGCCGGCGAAGCACCTGAACCGAACAGTCTTTTCTAACGACCATCTTATTTGCAACTTGTCGGGTCGCACAGTTTTACGAACACTCCTCCTAGCTTCGCTCGTCGTCGTGCCTACACCTCTTTTTAAGGATGGTCGTCAAACGTACTACTTTTATAAGGACCACCCTTAACAGATGTAGGTGGACGTCAGTAGTTTCATTTGTAGCGACCCTCCGGGGGAGATGTTAGAAATCACAGGTAAGGATAGGATGGAACTTATTGCATACTGGTATCCCAGATATCTTGGCTCCCACTCCCAAGCCACGCCACAGCTCAATAGCACCCAGGAATATATTCATTCCCTTACTTTCATATAAAGATATCGGTAGTAGGAGTAGTCGAAGCTATTGTATATCTGGCATGCAGCCACCTCTGCCTACCCTGGTGGGCGGTATGGGAGCCAGAAGGAAAACAAATTCCTGGGTCCCAAACAGCAGCAGTATGGGAGCCAAGAGGGAAAATCGGCGGTATGGGAACCAGGAGGAATAACGTTATCCCTGGATCCCGTTGGGCAGTGGCTTGGGAGAGACGAGGAAAAGTACCACCGCTGGATCCCACAGGGCAGTTGCATGGAAGCATGACGGAAAAATATTTAGTTATCAATGGATGTTATGGCAGCCAAACGGCATCAAAATACATCTAATGATACCATGGGAGCATAGCGACAAAAACATTACGTTGCAATTCCATGGAATCATAGGCTTGGGCACCAAGTGGAAGGAGGGAAATCTAACGGTAAGCTACCGGGGTAAATGTAGTGGTAGAGATATATGGAATACGGGTAATGCTAGGCCTCTGCTCCAATATACGAAACTGTCTGTTTAACCAGTTGAACATATTGGACAACTTTCCTCTATTGTTTTGAAATGTATCGTAAGAATAGTTCATTTTATTTAACGTCATAATACTGTAATTGAACTTATTGCATTTTTAAGTAACAAGTTGCTCGACTACTTTTTAAAAATTGAAGGAAAGTTATACAATATGTTCAACTGGTTAAACAGACAGTCAAACATATTGGAGAAGAGGATGCTAGGTGTCTATGGTCAGACTGATAGAACCAAGGACATAGAAAATTACCTGTGGTACAATTATTAGGACTAACGGTGTAGGGCCACGGGCAAAGAATGATTTTTAGTTTATCATTATGGACCATTACGAAGTAAAGTCATGAAGCAATAATTAGGCAAGCCTACAGTGTGACCTTCAATTTGTCAGAAGTTTGTCAAATCCTTAGGCCCGGCACCCATTATTGGCACGGCATTGGCACGCCAAGGGATTCCTCCTCGGGCACGCCAAGATGTGGTTAGGGTTGCCGGGGTTGCCGAGACGTCCTTAGGCATGACGAGGCATCCTTAGGCATGCGCATCCATCCTTAAGCATGCCCAGGCCTCATTAGGCATGCCGAGCATTCCTCGGCATTCCCAAGCACACCTTTGGCATGCATTGTCTATCCCGCTAGTCTAATGTGTGAGGCTGAGGAGCCCTTTGCCGTGCCGTGCCGATAGTGGACGCCTTTGCCTTCATGTACCTACTTAGTGTACACTGATGTCGGATCCGATTGAATTATAGAGAACATTCTGTCTATTGTGGATATTCAAGGAACGTCCAGGGCTATTGTGTATTAAATTTGGGAAATATAAATGCTCGTTTCATTTCTGTTTGGGGACGTAGGTAGATTAACCCTCTTGATATGACAAAAACGCCTATAGGTGTTACCTGCTTACCTGGTGGTGTGGTGTGGTGTGGTGTCACGTACGTTGTCAAAGTGACCTTCGTGCTTTACACTAAAGTTCATATACAATCTCTTATGGAAAATGAGTTTGTTTGTAGGGATCACTGCCGTACATGACGCATGGCGATTAAACGGTTAACTAAGATAGGCAGGTTATGCCTGCAATTCTTAAAATTTGAACCTTTTTGGACTGATTTGAAAGACTATACCGATATAGGATTACTGCAATAATAATATTGTTATGATAATGCAATTTCACCACACTTTTCATTTTATAATTCGGTGCGGGTCTAGGCTTCGGTGTATAGCCAACATTATTTTACTGCCTGATAGTTCTCCTACTGCATACTAGATGTCAATATTATGGAATGCAAGTGAATTAACTGTCAACAAGTTCTCCTATTCGATACTAGATGGCATTTAGTTCTTTAAAATAAATATTATTAAATGATACAATATAAATTGATGTATTTATTTGTACCGATATTATTTAAAGACTTATTAAAAGAAAATAATTTAAAATATTACAAAGGTTTTACATCGTCACATTTACATTTGTCTTTCTGTCATACTCTCTCTGTAATAATGCGTTTTGTGTTTATCGGTTGCATGTTTAGTATTTGTGATTTAAATATAATAACTCGTGTTCATTTATCAAGATCACATTTTTCCTTAATTTTAGATAAAGTGCTTTGAATTGGGTTATTATGATAGCAAGTTTGTGCAAAACATTGGAAGGAACAACCATTCGTTCATTGGATCACCTTTGCAATAACAGAACGTCGAATCTCATTCACCTTGTGAACGGTACGGTACGAAACGGTGTTTCTAACGTTAGTACATAAAGTTACCTGGTGCGAATTTTTGACAGGCGTTCGAACGGTCGAAAATTGACAGTAAAATCTATCTACCGTTAGTACATAAAGTTACGTGATTAGCCTGCTGTTTCTAAAATAATAACACTAAATACAGTAATGGCAGATACGTGGGTAGATATATGCCTACTAGTTTAGTTACTAATAAATCATTAAAACTCCCTATAGTAAAAGTAATATTTTCTTAATTTAGCTTTAATTCCTTCATAATTCTATAATGTTCGAGTTGGACTTAAGCTCTACGGTAGACATGTATTAATTGCATTGCTAAATCATCGTTTTAAAAGCCATACCTACCAATCTTATTGACGTGATATATAGGCACATACGCGCCTGTGCGTCATACAGTTCCCGCGATGTAACGCAACTTGTACCATTTAAAGAACCGTGAAGTCGATTTTCGACATTGCAGCAACAATAGGGCATAATTCACTCCGGGCAGAGTGCGGACCGCTCTGTCGAGAGGTCGAGCGAAATCACTGAACCAAATTGCAAATGAAGCTGCCTAACGGCCGTATATCTGATCTTCGGCGCTACATCGTCGAACCACGCTTACAAGTGCCGCTAGTTCATTGCTGAAACTAGTGCTCAGTAAACATCACATTATGTTTTCATTCAATAGTGAATCATACAGACGCTTTACGTATCTCGCCACACTCGCGCATAGTTTGAGCGCAAAATGAGGAGGAATAGGAAATTGGAACTTACATTACCTACAATATTTTCTAGGACTTATATTCTAAATGCCAAAGACTTCCACAACCGTGAGATGTGCAGTCTCAAGTATTATTTCGGGACGTAGTAGCAGTAGACGCATCTTTCTCCCCGCTTTCCATGGCAAAGGAGAACTGGCGCAGACTTAAAGTATGGAGCACCGAGGAACGCAAGGCGGTATGGAAGAGTAAGAAACTACACGGGCGGTTCTACAGGGCCCTCACAGGGCCCGACATAGACCTGCTCGGGTCGGTGAACTGGCTACGTTTCGGGAAACGTTTCTTCAGGGAAACCGAAGGTTTTGTCTGTGTACAATTACCGGAAGTATATCCTAAAGGACGGTACGGTCGATATTTGTGGGGCATGCCGCCGTCCCGGAGAATCACTTAGGCATATCATTTCCGGTTTTGGTCATCTTGCTAACGGCGAGTACTTGCACAGACATAACTTAGTAGCCAGGATCATTCACCAGCAACTTGCTCTTTTATACGGTCTTGTGGACTTCGAAGTACCGTACTATAAGTATACACCTGCACCAGTTCTCAAAAATGGTCGTGCCACGCTCTATTGGGATCGATCTGTCATCACGGACAGGACTATTGTAGCCAATAAACCTAATATCGTGCTGCCAGATCGATCGAAGCGCCAGGCAGTACTCGTTGACATCACCATCCCCCATGACGAGGACCTCGTGAAGATTTATTGACCGAGTGAAACGAAGGTCTCTGCTTCAGCTTCGACAAAAATGCTTTCGTATGTCCGGATTTCTCGTCTACAGGTCGCAATTCTCAACCGATTCTCGTGAAATTTCGTGAGCAGGTTCTATAGTTATATAGATGTTTTTTGTCGAGTCGGTTTTTGGAAATTTCCAAAAACATTTTTTTTATTAATGATTTTGTAAGTTTCTGCGGGCGAATTTCGGTTTGTTCTCCTCTATAGGTCGCATTTATCAACCGATTCTCGTGAAGATTATTTTTGTCGAATAAGTTTTTGGAAATTAAAAAAAATATATATTTGTTCAACGGTTTGTTCTCATCTACAGGTCGCATTTTGCAAACGATTCTTATGAAATCTTGTAAGCACGTCCGGTAACTATGTATAATTTTTTTGTCGAGTCAGTTTTTGGAAATTTTCAAAAACAAATTTTATTTCAAAGATTTTGTAAGTTTCTGCGTCCGAAATTCGGTTTGTTCTCCTCTACGGATCGCATTTTTCAACCGCTTCTCGTGAAATTTTGTTAGCAGGTTCGATATTCATAATTGATCTTTTTTATAATGTCAGATTTTGGAAATGATAAAAAAACTCACTCACGACGTCTGCAGCTCACAGAGCCACTAGTAATATTAATATGGAGTAACCTAAGAGTTGAAAATAAGTATGGATTGTTTCCAATTATTTACGTAAACTTTATCGCCGTTACATCTACGCTCCCCCAGTACTTTGCCTATTCTTGTAGTGTTTCAGGATAATTGGTGGAGCGGTATCAGAAACTCGATCAGTTTGCTGTTCGCAGTGCTCGGGCGGGGGAGGTGTGACTACAATCCGGCTGGTTTATGGTCGTCGTCCGTTCCAATCAGGAGTTATCTAGGCAACGACTGAGCTGAGTATAGATAGCAAAAAAACAAGCTTTTATTAAATTAGCAATCCTTAGCATGTCTCTCTGTTCGACTTTAATACTTGCGATGATGGAATAATAAGGACGGAGCAGGAACTACAAGACTGTTCATAATAAACCCATCATCTTTCTTGTACACGTAAGAATTAATTTGTGGAGTAATTGTCGGCAATAGATACTTATTACAAAATTAGACTTTGTAAAAATCGCTTTAAATGTAAAACAAACCTACGAAATGAAATGTTTCATAATGTTCGTTTCATTAACAATAATTAAGAAAATAATTTCTTAGTTATTTTAGTTCTTAGTCTTTGTTTGTAATTAGGTATATAGAACAAATGTCTAATTAGTTTAATCACTTATTATTTCTCTCGAACAAATATTCATGAACCGTTATTAATAATTTCAACAAACAACCTTTGCTTTGTACCTAATTTTAGAACTGTAGACAAAATCCTGATCTAATTTATTTTCAGAATACCTAACTTTGTGAAATATTTTCGTAGATGTTTTTGGAGTCGCTACGGGCAAGTTAGTTGAACGGGACGGCCTGACCCAGGCGTAGTTCGCGTCACTAGAGTCGCACTCCGGATTTGTTTGTTCCAACTAGTTAAATGTTGGTCCAAACTTTATTTCGGATGTCCAAGTCTTCGAGATGTTGTAGCCTTGTTATTGTTGTTTGAGTACATTTTAGATAGTTTTAGACAAAGCTAGCGAATTAAACTGTCACAATTGCAGTACAAATACATTTACTGTAGAATACAATGGCGAAAGAAACCTCATTCACCGAGTCTGTAATCAAGCTTACAATCAAGAAACAATCTGAAACATAACCAAGAATTCTGGTAAAGGTTTTGAGAGAGCTTACTCCGAGTAAGGAAATTCTTGTACAACATTGTTTCTAAATTAAAACAATCTTATAATTGCACATTCTCCAACTTCATTGATGCAGCGTATCTTCCGAGGAGGGGTGCGAGCAAGCCCCGCGAGAGAAGAGGAAGATGGCTAGGGGTAAGTTTTGAGGCGAAGTTAAGCCGATTAAGTGTCATTTCCGGCACGTAACTAGCTCTGTTCATTAAATATTTCTAGCGAATTAATTGCGGAGGTCGGTTGTCCACCGAGTTTTGTTGTGTGAACAAATACCGTAAACTGGGGTGACTTTAGGACAAAACGGGGCCACTTTGATAGATTAAGAACGCTAATATAATCGTCACTAAGTATTTCTAATTTGATTCAGTTCCGTAAATAGTTAGGAAATATACCAAGGTGTAACACCGACCCAGTTTAACCTAATAGAAACTATAAATACGGCTTAAAAACTTCGTTTTAAAAGTAGCCCCTGAATTTAAAAGTAACCCCGGTTTACGGTACGTACCTTTTATTCAACAGGTCAACGATTTTTTTATTGCGATAAGTTTGCCGTTATACCGATCATATTTTTACCGATTTCACGGCAATCACAACGCTGTCGTTTACAATTTCCTGTGCGAGACTCGAGGACGATCACTTGATCAGGCAGTGTTTCCCGGTATGCCCGCAAATCGAACAGAATAAATATTTCCTTCTTAGGTTAAACACACGGAAAACGGGCCGCATTCGTGCGGGCGAAAAGTCCATTACAGTCAATTCGTCTAGACGCAGGCACGTGTTGAAACTATTCTCACGGGTAAACGAATTACCTGTGCCAGATAAATAAAAGGAACTGCCGAGCTCACGGCACAACTGAATAACAATTAAAGTAGGGGGTAAAGTGATGTGAAGCTTCATTATTAGGCTTCCGTACCTACACTAAGGGCGCCAATGGAACTCCGCCGTCCGTCCGTCAGTGAGCCGTATCTCATGAATTGTAATAGGTAGACAGTTGCTTTTTTTACAGAATATATATTATTTTTGACGCTATAATAATAAATAAAAAATAAAATAAAACAAAAAATAAGTGGGTCTCAATACCTACAAGAAACGTGATTCGTTCCGTCGTTTTTACTTAACGATCGTTGTAGCGCTGGAACCTTAATTGGAAGGGTAGGCAGTCGAAATATTTACAGAACATACCAACTGTTCTCCTTATAATGTGAGACCAACTCACAATTGACCGGTTTTATAGATACTTACCACCTTTACTTAGCTAAATGAATTTTATTATTTTAGCTAAGTAATACAACAATTTAATGCCATACACGAATTCAGTCCTAAGAGGGTAAAATGACGAAAATAAGATTTTTTCGATTACGGAGCTATTCATGCCCAAAAATTACAATAAACTTTATGCTACAATTGAAAGATATGCTTACAAAAGTTCAGCTATCTAAAAAATAATTTCACGAAATACGAATTGCCTACACCTAGTAGTAACACTAACTCGATCTTTTGACCACTAATATGCACCATTTACACAAGTCATACCTAATGTATCAAGGGATTTAACTTGCCCTATCTATCCCTGGGAGCATCTAAGATGGCTGTGACCTGCATCACAAGTTCGATCTACGTGATTTGTGCTCGTAACATGTTTGCCGATATCAACCAATTTGCGCCCGATTATTGCATTAGCTGAATTATTGGTATCTACCTAAGCCCGTCTTACTATGAAAGAAAGTCGTGTACAAATTTCCTGGGCAGTATTAAAGTATTGTTTTAAAATTAAAATACAAGGTACGTGATACATTGCAGCCGACACTTTCATTGGACTCGTATTTTTACTAAGTATAATAAAGTCATGGTAAAATATGATCAAATTTAAACAAGAGGTGAATTCTACTAAATATGCACTTTATACTAGGTATTCAATCATTTACAGTTTGTTTTCAGGACATAGTGAAATAAAATTATACTTACCTACTCCTCCAAATTCCAGTAAGTACTACTTATAAATAAAATACAAAATAAAGGATAATTTTTTAATATTTGTAATGAGTAAATAACTGTTACTGGCTACAAACCGACATCCTATATACCGGCCGGGTTAGAACAGAAAAATAAATTTGGTAACAAAATCATTTATTGCAACAATAATAAAATAAAAACTTAAACTAGGTAGGTATGCTATAAAACTTAATTAAAGATAAAAAATATGTCCCAAGTCGCCGTCAGACGGTAGGGTGCGGGTACAATTTCACGAAATACGGTGAGTATAAAACGGGAAAGCAATTTATTCTTGTGGCGGTTACATGGAATATGACACAATCAGTCAAATATGGCAAAGATTTGAGTTTACTTAGTTAAGGTAGTTAATTCATTCCAGAAACAAAGACCCATATTATGCACCTGAGAGTTCATTAATAACCACAAGAACATTACTGTTCTGTAACTATTCCAGTCTACACGGATGCTAACACCTACGTACTTACATATGTATGGGTATCTCCGCACATGGCGATCGGTCCAGCGGCTCACTTTTTCAATATCCCGGACCTAATGGCCGACAGATGGCAAGTTGGGTAAAGTGATGCTATCAAAAAGCGATAGGCCGCGGTTTCGCCGGTTATCGGGGCACTTTCCGCCGCCACCGTGACACGGGTTGACTTATACACCGTGTACACGAATTTACACGATCCGATTTCGCTAGATCTTAAGACTGGAAAGCGGTAAAGAATTTAAAACTGCGTTATAAAATTTTTTAGCATCTAAGGTAATTTAAATGACATTGTTTCTTAATTGTAATAGGTAAATATTCAATCTAAAAACTACAATTTGGCGTGGTGCCCCCTCTTAATGTTTTGTCTATTATACAAGCTTCAACTGATACTATCAAAAAGCGTTAGGCTGCAGTTTCGCCGGTTATCAGTGCCTTTACCGTGAGTTTACATGACCGTACTCGCTAGCGACTGCGTAAAAATTGTATGGGCAAAAGTATAGCGCCTCTGGCGGTTACGCAATCGAACTAAGAATCGGCACTAATAGTCGCTAGCGAGTACAGTCATGCAAACTCATGGTAAGGGCACTGAGCACTTCGTGCAGTGTACAATTTAGACGATACGATTCCGATGCTCTAAGTGTTTTTTTGCTAGTTATCCATGTAGTGGCTGCGAAACTATTCAAATAGGAAGGATCTGGGTTCTATTCTCGGCTATATGTCATGATTTAATTATGATTTCATGTACCTATGTGTAAAGTAATGTCATCGAAATGGTATGCTGCGGTTTTGTCGGTTATCGGGGCACTTTGCGCCATCACCGTGGCATGGGTTGACTTAATTACACCATGTACACGTTGTTAGGGTTCCGTACCCAAAGGGTAAAGTGGGACACTATTACTAAGACTCCGCTGTCCGCACGTCCGTCCGTCTGTCTGTCCGTCTATCACCAGGCTATATCTCATGAACCGTGATAGTTAGACAGTTGAAATTTTCACAGATGATGTATTTCTGTTGCCGCTATCGCTATAACAACAAATACTAAAAAACAGAATAAAACAAATATTTAAGGGGGCTCCCATACAACACACGTCACTTTTTTGCAGTTTTTATAGATAATGGTACGGAACCCTTTGTGAGCGAATCCGACTTGCACTTGACCGGTTTTAGATATTATGATTTTATGTGGTTTTTTTTTCGCCAATTTTCTAGTTGATAATGTCTTTGACTGGTGATGCAAGAGAACCTGGGTTCAAATCTCGAGCACGCGTATGCGTACCGATAAATATTATTAGTAAGGCTGAAAACGCAGGTTTTTTTGGAAACACATTCTAGTTGTCGGGCAATGGCTGAAAGCAAAATATTAATTCGTTTAATAATTTTATTAAAATATACATATTACGCACTAATTTCTCATCAAGGTGTGTTGTCCTCAGCGTGGTTTTGTTTGCAAAATTCCGCCTAAGTCGAAAAGTATTGCATGGTTATAAAAAAATCCTTCCCTTTAACACCACATATTTTTCGCATTTTTTGTCGCTAGAGTGCGTATAGGTTTTTTCGATGTTCACTGTATGCACGAGGCGACCCCATATCCAAACACATGAGTGTGTGTATGTAGTACTTTGGGGCTTTATCGGTATGCGTCAGATTAACCTGTACAACAATTTGTGCCAATTATTTAATTTACAGTTAAGATGCAAATGCATTTTTTGTGTTTGGTAGACCGAGATGTAGTGCTTTTATTGGTTGATTCTATAAGGTGCATGAGTCGAATAAAAGTATACCTATATCTCACTCGAATAAAAGTACTTTTTCACTTCTCATGCTCGACAAGTGTGTCATATTAGACTTGTCAAGCGGGGCTAAAGTAGTACATTTAACCCCTAGGGAAAATATGAATACATATTTATGATTTACAAAACATTTGAATTTGACCAATCAAAATACTTCACCTATTAAATCCACCAATCACAGAACACTAATTTAACTCTTAAAAAAATATTTGGTATTGGGTATTAACCAACCAGAATACAGCTTTACTAAAATCGACCAATCTGGAGACATAATTAATTTTTCTAAAGAGTCTAAACGTAAGTTTGTAGTAGTCCCTATTTCACAATAATTAAAAAAGTGATTAGTTCGTTCGAGCAACGCTTTGAAGCGCTCAATGGAAGGTGAATGCTGCGCGCGAACCGCGGTGTCTATTTTGTGTGTCAAAGCATGAAAGCAGTTTAGAAAAAAAAACACGCTGCCAAATTACATATAAGTTCGCCGTGGAATTAATTGTTAATTTTGAATGGCTAACCTTTGTTTATTTATTTTCTCGCAATCGAAGTGAAAAGTAGAGTGTATAACACTGGTCTAAAAGCTATATTACCCCTCGAACTATTTTCCCTCACTTTGATCGGGAAAATAACTATCTCGTGGTAATATGGCTCATTTTAGACCCTTGTCATACAATCTACTATTTCTGTCGTGTGGGCGTTATTTAACAGCGGGGGTAGTATTGTAGTAAGGTAGGTTACTTATAATACAATCTAGGGATATTTTGATATTTTACATATTTTCTACGTCAGTACGTGAACTGTTCAATACCTTCTTGGGCCAATCATATATCCAATTCGATTTGTCTAAATTTGGGAATTTTTAAACGCTTTCTCCGCTTTATTAAAATAACCTATACTTTAAAATTACCATAATACTACTAAAAGTAACGTAAACTACTTTTCCCATATCATGAATAAATGAAAATTGAAATTCAATCAACCCAAACAAAAGCAATCGAAATGTTTGTATTGTAGAAAAAACTTTTTTAAAACGGGAAAGCATTGCGTTAAAAACAGCTAAATGGCTGTGCACTTTAAACTCGCTATTATATTTATTCAGCACATTGCCATGCGCGGTAAACTCTTACCGTCCGTAATAAAAATTCATGCTAAAGAGAAAATTAAATTTACAAGTATCCGGCTAAAACAGCTCGTCGTCTTTCTCGGTAAGTAGCTGCTAATTTTCCGTTAAGTCTGGCAACGTCCTACTTTTATACTTTTTTCTCAGAAGAGAACTCTTTTAAACGTAATTCCATTACACGTTAGAGTTCCGTCATAGTTAAATTTAGGAGGTCTGAACAATAAACTGCTGCTTTTCGTGGTCATGAGGTTGAAATAGAACAGTTTTTCGTTTGAATTAACGTTTTCAGCGTATGAAACGTTAGGTGTATATGAGAACCGGCGGCATTTTAGCAGCCCGGCTGCATTGTTATTCAGTCGGCGAAGTCGGCGGCGCGCACGCCCCACAGCTTATCGCCGGCCCCCAGTCGTTGTAAATTAAATAAATATACACCTAATGAGCGGAAATACAATGCATGACTAAGCTAAATAATTGCTTCATCTCCTTATTCGCAAAACGTTCTCTTTATTCACACGCGTTTGTGTAAACTGTATTATTTGAATGCTGGAAGGGAAATTATAATAGTAGCATAGTTTACTTGGAGCGAGAATTACCGCTATGTAAGCGTTTGCTCTGTGGCAAATATAGGTACAAATTTATTGTTTTAGTAATAGCGACGTCGAGTCGTATTTGTCTAACATTATAACATTCTGTGGTTATAGCTATATTTAAATAAAACTAATCTAAAATACATAGAAAATATACTACATGACAATAACCTCACTTTTGTATTACCAATAGTATCTTTATTTAATATTAGACACGACATTTTAATATAGCTGTAAGAGTTTAAATGTTTTAGATCAGCTGGTTGACTATGAAGGCTCCGGAGCTTAGAAAAAAAAATTACGTATTAATTATTATTAATTATTAAATCTCATCACTTATTATTTGTGTCTATTGTCAACAAGAAAAATAAAATAAATTGTAGTACCTACTCGTTATTTACATAACTTGAATGTATACTTGGAAACATAAATCAAACAATTGAGAACAAACAATTCACATTAGAGTAGTAAATAAAATTTGTACCTATACAATTTTAAAATATTGCACGGAAACGAGGCTATTATTTATTGCCAACTTCCTTTTAATGTTTATTCAAAGGAGAGAGACAGTTGAAAAATGTTGGGGTTCGAATCTACTCGTACTCAGACGGAAAGTTATGATCGAGGGCGACTTTATGTGATGTGACTGGTTAGTAAGAAGTTTGTTGGACGGATTACTCGGTCGTGTCCCATCCAGTTGATCCGTCCTCGTCTGGAAACATTTATCACGGGAGATGAATTGTGATTTTATTAGGTATGGCGCCACTGGAATGTACTCTAAATATATTAATATGTTAATAATTCGCATTAGGCATGATATTTCTCGTTGTAAATGATAACAGTAGAAGCATTTGATCAGTTTTAGTAGCTGCCTCCTGTGACAATTTGACATTTGGGAGCGGAGAGTTATTTTAACTAGTTACGTAAAATCGACACTTTGTAAAGTTTGTAGTAAGTTTGTATCAATGTTTGTTCGTAGAAGGTTCGAAGGTATGTATCGTTATAATAGACGCATTCCTCGACGGCGACATCCTGACAAGTTTATTTCTATGATATGTTATTATCTTTTTCCTTACGTGCAATGTGCACGAGAGTGACTTGCAAAGCCAAACTTGGTTTTAAAGTTCCGGCAAAATGAAAAATAGTACCTATAGGTCTCTCCACTCGAGTTATAAGTGTATTGATAGGAGGGCTTGGGTCGAGTTTTACGAATATGGCGTTTTGTATTCAGAACTTCGAGATGAGTGCGTTCAAAGTTGTGTAAAAATTGACATTTGGCATTGAGACCCGTATTGACAGCGCTTCGCCAGTCCGACCTCCGAATAGCAAGTTCCTCCCACAACTCACAGGATTTGCCGATTGCAGACAGGCGGCGTTTCAGGAAATGTTTCTGTACCGTTGGTATTGTCCGCTGACTTTGCGTTTGCCTGAGGCTAGCTCGGAGTAGAATACTGCTTTTGGCAGTCTTGATGAAGGCATTCTCACTAGGTGTCCACACCAACGCAATTGGCTCTTCATGAGGAGATATTTCATGCCAAAATAATATAAAATAAGTTTGAAGTCATTGTATGCGATGGCAGCTCTGAAAACTATTTTCGATACCTACATAAATTGAAATATTAACGTATTTTTATGTGAAGTAAATGATTACCCTTAAGTGCTTTCGATTAGTGGTGCGTCTACACAATAGTGCAGAAAGATCATACTATGCGAATTTAGAGTGAAAATTAAAGTAATATCTACATGGGAATATTATTATGGACTTTTCTACGTCCCACAATCTTCCATGTTTGCAATGTTAAACTAGTAAGTATACATATGATTTAATTGTATTACATTGTCAACAAATGCACCGCACACGGCAGGAAATGTCGTTGTGGGAATTAACTCATTCACTTCTGCATTTTAGTGGAAATGTTTCGTTATTTAAAGCGCTGTATAATGTGGGTACTGTTATCATAATAAATATTTATTTGAATGTGAAATACTATTTCATAATTTACCTTTCATAATTGTATGCAATTCAATAAAATAATATGTAATATATTTGCATCAAATATTTATTTAAATAACTTGACTATACTTTATAGAATACCTACAGAATTTATTGGTAAAAAATAAGCATTTTTTACAGATCAGCTATTAGATTTTTAAACATGCAGCATTTTACAATTATAAATATTAATATAATTTATTAGTTCCAACATTTTACACTTTTTTTTGAACCTGACCGTGGCATTATAGACCGGGCTCAATAAAGCGATAGGAGTGCGTAGTTAGAGAGTGGCCTGGGGAAAATCCAGGGGAACCCTCCGACACGATCACGTGGGCGGTTTATTTGACACATCACAACACGCGTTTTGAACCTTTGGAAACGTGCATATATTTATGAACTCGGTTGTACTACAGCGTCTATCCATTTAATTCTAAGCAGTGAACAAAACGGATTTTCACGACCGTTTTGTCCTATGAAATTTGACATATGCTATCGTAGAACAAAACGGATTTTTTTATCCGGTTTGTCCTACGATGTGAACAAAATCGTAGAACAAAACTGACTACTTCGAACGTAAACGCGC
Source organism: Epiblema foenella (assembly GCA_963556455.1). Taxonomy (NCBI): domain Eukaryota; kingdom Metazoa; phylum Arthropoda; class Insecta; order Lepidoptera; family Tortricidae; genus Epiblema; species Epiblema foenella. The sequence goes on from OY747102.1 coordinate 18,830,820, forward strand.
ATGACTCATCGGACTTATAAATAAAATCACGTAACATTATTAGGGTTTTGCAATTAGGTACCTAAAAACACCACGCTTTCACTTTTATTAAACATAATTTAACTTATGTTATATTTTTCAGGTCATAGTTTATTGAGCATTTTACGATAATAATTCACCGGGCAAATAGTTAGCAAATTGATAAAAATAGATTATATAAATGATAAAATTAACTAAATCAAAATATCAGTAATAAATAAAATGTTTGACGAGACAATATGGGATAAAAAATATGAAAAACGCAAACGCGTTCGTTTATGTTTTGTTTGGAAAAGTTAGCGGGCAACTTGTCAGTTAAAAGCTCTCAATCCCCCGAAGGTCTCTAACTTGGCTTAACGACTGCTATCATAGACAGCAGCCAGGATCAATGGCTTAATGTGCCTTCCAAAGTACGTGGGCGCTCAGTTAATAACTACTCAAAGCGGTCACCCATCCAAGTTTTGACCTGGGCCGGTGTTGCTTAACCGCGTGCGGTGCCGCTGTGCCTCGAATGCTCTCTTCGAGAACATTAATATGATTATTGAATATAATTAAATTAAATTATTTGAAACACAGAACTAATACAAAGAAAAAATTAATCGTTATCTCTCAGGCAGCCTAAGATGGGAACCGAACCCGTGACTTGTTGTTTTGCAGTTACCCCTAGGCTACCAATTGCCTTGCATTCTGAGCCGCTACTACAATCATAACTAGGTGCCGCTATTACTAATTACATCATTAATTTATTTCATTATTTCTTTTTGATCGATTTATATGTGTTTACGTACCCAAATGAGTAATATATAACATTATTTATAATTGGGTACTTGGTAAATTTTAATAATCTCTTTGGATATGTGAAAAGAAATTATGTTCCCTTATTATTAAATCTATACTTTTTATTTTCATTTCGATGTTCGCGGTAAAACACGATCCAATGCTTATATGACGCCACACTGCTATAAATGAACTAACTTCTTCGTGTGACACTTATATATATCAACTAGAAAAAATGGTTTTCAACATGGCGTTGTTTCGATTATTTGAGTCACAGATAAGGAACCTATTAAAATTATATTAATTTATTAAATGATTTTCCCCTATCCTCTTATCATTCCTTTAAATTAAATCACTGTCTCTAAATCGTAGCAAGTTTTAGAGGTTTACGAGCAATGTTATAAAATTTTGTCATCCCCAAAAATATATTCGTAGTCGCTGCTAACTTAAATTAGTATTTCAATGTTCATAAATGAATTTTCGGGTTGAAAATTAAACGAGTAGGCGTTTAAATGGAATTTTTAGACTCATTAACAAACATTTGGCAAGACCTTTGTAGTAGAAAATATTGTTTTTAATACCTTTACAAAGATCGAATTAAAAGCAGTAGTGGAATGTTTGCGTGTGTTCATGAATTCTAAAATTATCTCTTTTAGTAAGAAAAAAACTGTTCCTATATAAGGCTGCTGCTATATATAGGTAAGGCTCAGTAAAAATTTAGGTAAGACATTATTTCCGGAAAAACAGCATCACATTATCAACAAACGAAGAGAACCTACAGCTTAACGAGAATAAATTGTATGTTTTATTGTAAGCGCTAATAGCTAATACCCGCTACTATTTTTTAATGATATGAATAAATAAATACTACACAATGCTCAACAGTTAGCTCAATAAGGCTTGTTGTATAAACTGAGAACACAGTTGCACAGGAACATTCGTGGATACTTCACCTTCTAAATAAAGGGGTCCGATAGGGATAAGAAAGGATGAATTTTGTTCCAGACTGTTCATGAAAGTAGAGGAAACGCGATATCTTACACCATTGTAGGTATATTGATCTGGGAACGTACAGCTTGTTTCGTACGAGTAGATCCTTTGAGGCGCACTGGCGGACGGCCTTTGAACAGAGCTCGAGCGCATTTTGATAGCGGTATAGATTCCAGCATTGAATAGATTTTTACTCTTATTTTTCACTTATTCGTTAGCATGAGTAAACATGGGCGTTTTCATTTTGGTCTCGATTTTTAGCTAGTTTGAACGGAATTAAAAAATAAAATTTGTGGATTACGTGTGTATTTCAAAGTTCATATTTTTTCTTGTTTTATAGATATAGGTTATCATCTAGGTTAGGCAGGGATCGATACTTACCAGATAAAATTATCGCTGCCACTTTCTAATGTAATATGAAAGAAAAGAACAGAGCTAACATTTATCTGTTATTTACTATTTTCTGGGAGAATATCATACTCCGCAAATATGTCCAGGTTTCTACTAATAAATTGTTTCTTGAATAAATTGTAGGTCAATTAAATAACGTTTTAGTAGATCTATCTATAACTTCAATAGGTCATTATACATATGGCGCGGCAAGAGGATCAACCAGGTATAATTGACCTGGGGTTTCTTTTACACGGAAGACTAGTTTGACGAAATGCGTTTTGGACGAATTGACTGTTGGACAAAACGCGTACCTATTTGGACCAAATACGTATTGACGTATTGTACGAAATGAGAGTTGGACGAAATGCGAGTTGGACGAAACGCGAGTTGGATGAAATGCGAGTTGGACGAAACGCGAGTTGGACGAAATGCGAGTTGGACGAAACGCGAGTTGGGCGGTAGACGTATCAGACCAAATGCGTGCTGGACGAAATGCGAGTTGGATGAAATGAGTGTTGGACAAAATGAGTGTTGAAATTCAATTTGGACGAAGAGCGTATTGGCCTAACAGCTAACAAATCCTGAAAGAATTTATAGCCGATACTTGAAGCGTAATTATAATCCTGTTGTAATGTAATGTAAAAATAAATTATTATACTTTTAAACCCGTGTTGTGTTGTGTGTCGCATTTAATTGTATTTGGATTGTATATTTGATGTACTTAGATTTTAATAGATAAAACTGCTATACCATGTACTGTATGTATGCTATAATAACATCTTGTAAAGCCATGGTATTGCAATAAATAAATAAATACTAATCTACTTAAATATGCATTTAGAAATCCCAGGAACTTTCTTGATAAACTGAAATTAAGTTCGCCTCCATAGAACTTAACATCAACCCCGCCGCCATGGTTTAAGTAAATATATTGATCCGAATATCCGATCCCTATTGATAGGTTAGAATTCAAATATCGGAAGTATGAGATAATAATATCTATTCAGTAAAAAAAATATATGGTTACTATATTCCAAAGTCGCGTCTGTCTAGTCTCTAAAGTTATAAATACGTAGGTATATGTATGTTACCAATATATTTTGGGGCAATGGGTCAAATCACTACATAGTATAAAACAATGTCGCTTTCTCTGTCCCTAATCCCTATATCCCTATGTATGCTTAAATCTTTAAAACTACGCAACGGATTTTGATACGGTTTTTTTTAATAGATAGAGTGATTGAAGAGGAAGGTTTAGATGTATAATAACATCCATTAAATAGTGCACCCGTGCGAAGCCGGGGTGGGTCGCTAGTGTAATATATTAGGTACATCGTTATTACCACATTGAACGATTGGATAGCACAATGAAAAGTTAATTGTGGCTGATTGCAGTTCAATCTGAGATCTAACCAGTAATCCAGATATGTGGAGACCGACCTAATCTGTAGCAAATCACGATTAGTTTTAGGTCTTAGACTTTCGTATCTGCTAAAGAAATCTTGATAAAGTAGTCTCGACGTGCCTTAAAGTGTTGATTTCAAGACGGCAAGTCATGATTTCATTCAAGAAAAAAATAATATTTGATCACATTAATCGAAAATTCTATTTGTCTTTTGGCTCCTGACCCCATCCCGAGCGAGGAGCGTTCGAGAATTTCAATTTAGGAGAAGAATGTGCCGACATAACGTGTGGACCGAGATATTTTGATAGCACATGTTCCTCGTGAATAAATTTCTTCCACGCTTTAAAACTTTTAAACGGTTTTTTATTTTGCCAATATGTTAAGTGACTCCCCCAACATTTCCAACGTGAGCAAATTTCGAACGGCTCTTGATAATTTTCCTTTGTTATTATTATTAAGTAGCTATAGTAAAGGACCGACCGTTACCAAATTATCAAAATGTAATCGTAATTATTATGAATACGTTTATGATTAGGAACACCTTGACGTAACTGTACAATCGAACTCACATGTGGCTTAACAACTTTGTACCTTGTCCCATTAACGTCTTGTTTAAACTGTCATACTAACATTTCCAACGGGTGAAAACGACAAAGTACCAAAGTGCCCAGCTACTTATGCGTTCCACTGTAACTATACCTATTTTAGAAAAGGCATTCAGCGAAAGACACATGATTGTCACAGCGTGCCGTCTCTTTCACATTTGCTCTTACCTGATCTAGCATGCGAAAGTGTACCTTATAGGTAGATAATACAACAAGGTTGGGATTTGCTCATGCCGATAACTATAAAAAAGTAACGCAAAACAATAAGTACCTAAAGCCTTCAGAGCAGATAGACCAGAGACCCTTTGTATACTTAATATGCAAATGGTTAATATAATTTTTAAAACGAGAGGAAAACCTTTTTAGGGTCCCGTAACCAAATAATAATATTTATTTATTCAGACAACACAGGTCAATCGAGTCGTTAGTGATTGACTTATTCTATGTTAGTTTTACAGATTAATTATTTAACATTAATTTACATAATAAACCCGCTCAGCGTAAGGAGCCTATTACTGAGACTTCGCTGTCGGTCCGTCTGTCTGTCTATCCATCTGTCACCAGGCTGTATCTAAGGACCCGTGATAGTTAGACCGTTGAAATTTTCACAAATGATGTATTTCAGTTGCCGCTATAACAACAAAAACTAAAAAAACAGAATAAAATAAATGTTGAAGGGGCTTCCATACACTAAACATGATTTTTTTCCGTTTTTATAGATAACTAGCGATCCGCACCGGCTTCGGGGCAACCTTCTAAACCTTCCTCTTCAATCACTCTATTTAAAAAAACCGCAACAAAATCCGTTGCGTAGTAGATATAGGGACATAGAAAACGACTTTTTTTATACTATAGTGATGGTACGGAACCCTTCGTGTTCGAGTCCGACTCGCTCTTGGCCGGTTTTTTTATACTTACATAAAAATCTATCGTGACTTATAAAACGACGACAGTGTGTATATACGTAATATTTATTTTTCATGGTATATTACCGGTTGGAATTTTCAATTTGTTCCCGGAACGCGACCGAGGAACGGCTAAGTTTTCAATCAGCTTTTGATTAATACTAGTCATTTTTTATGTTAGTTACTATACTACATACGTACTAAATAGGTATCTGTTTAATCGTTTTGTTGGTTCTTTTTGTTTTTTTTATTCTTTACAATCGGTATATACGTACACCAACTTTTTCTTGAGAAGTGCAGAATTGGCCAAAAGCTTGAGAATGGGTCATTATCTTTGCCAATCTTAACAGTGTCGCTGCCAAGTTTTTATTTATTTACATACATAAATACATACATAATTTTGTCCCTTCTGCTGTCAACACAGTGCATCCTCAAATCTTATAAAGGGTCGGCAACGCGTATGTGACTCCTTTGGAGTTGCGGGCGTCTATAGGCTGCGGTGACCGCTTACCATCAGGTGGACCGTAAGCTTGTTTGCCACCGGCGTTGTATAAAAAATACATACATAAACTCACGCTTGTATTCCCAAAAGGGGTAGGCAGAGCTCATGACAGTGTCACATTTAGCAATTGTAGGTTTAAAGATGGAGAAAATGTGATATTGCAGTGATAGGTTACTAGCTCATCGCCCACAACATACTACAACCCGGATCCCATAGTCGACTCTTACGATACCCGCGGGAAGAAAGGGGGAAGTGCTATTCTAACCACACGGGGGGTTGGGGTTATGTAAACTTTCATTATTTCTATATTTAAACAATATATTCGTAAGTACAAAGGGTAGGGGGTAGGATAGGGGCTTTTCGTAGCGCTACGCAATTTCCTCTACATACTGGGAAACGCATGTTATCGGCTACGCGTCTACGAGCAGAGAACTCGCCAGGGGAGTTATATTAGGCACTGAATGTGTTAAATTAAAATTATTAAACTAAAACTTTTAATAGATTTTTGTCCTTCGGTAATTTACTTCATACAACAAAAACTTTATGCTTTAATCTGTTAGGTCATGCAAATGTTGAATATTTTTAATTTATCATTTGATTTATTCAAAGAAAAAGTAAAGTTAACTAGTTTTAATTTAATTCAATAATAACCTTAAATGTGCGTCTATATTTAAGAAAGTTACCAATTATTTTAAAGTGGTAAGTAAACAAGCATAATCACTACAAGACCTCCACGCTATAATCCGTATCAAATTCATTACGTCCATAAACCCCCAAATGTATTTACGAGGGATCATACCATGAATAAATTTCCTGAACGAAATTTTGACGGTTGAAATAGCGGTGGTAACTGTGACAAAGCTTCAAATAACTTTTCCATCCCAAATTTTCGCGAACCTTCCATTTTGGAACTAATTATATGTGGAACTAATTATGGCCCGCAATATATTAGAGAACCGCCCGCAATATAAAATAATAGAGACGTGTGCGTCGTACTTTTCTTTTTCATAGACTTCAATTGCAGATTTTGTTAGAATACTTAACTGGATTAGACACACGGCACTGTATAAGAAATTACATTAGAATTACGAAATTGATACTGTGAGTGTGGTGTGTCGTGACCGTAATCGAGTTTCAAGTGACAAGGCGGACGGTGGTAGTGACGGTGACACTGTGGGAAAGTGAACCAGGAAGAGGGTAGATAGCTATGGTGTGTGGGTAGACCACAACTAAAACTCGCAGCACGTCAGTTAATCTTGATAATGGCGCTTGCAACAGTGCCGAAATATCGGGAACTCAAAAATACAAATATACATGGTAAATAACACGGAACTGTGTCAACCAAGTTCGCGAAGCAAAAATAGCGACACACTGGCCGTGGGTTATATTACACGAACCATTTCGGGATAATTTTGACCACCAAATAATTTACGCGAGTCTCGGAAGACTGTCTTTTAAAGCCCGACCAGTGCCTTTACCATGTTTACATGACCGTACTCGCTAGCGACTGCGTAAAAAATTGTACGGGCAAAAGTACAGCGCCTCTGGCGGTGACGCAATAGAACTAAGAATCGGCATACTAAATCGTTTACGCAGTCGCTAGCGAGTACGGTCATGCAAACTCACGGTAAAGACACAGAAATATAAGACTTATATATGACGCAACATGGGCCGTGTTGCGGAATTTCATACACTGACAATAATTTTAAACAGGTTGTAACTGTAAGTGTTGAATATTTAATAATAAATATAAAATGCCAACAAATATTCATTGTCAAGAGCGGAACATTATTAACAATGTAATAAAATTATGGAAAAAACGCCCGGGAATTTAAACTATTTCGCTACAAAACAATTCAAAATTAATATCTTCGGTACAATGCCCCAAGGGCCTGTTTTAGATTTAATTTAGTTTTAATATTATTTAAGTTATTGTTATATAACTATTATTACCGCTTGTAAATCAAGAAATATCAGAACTGACAGATAAACAAATCAAAATGTCATTATTTCAACTATACTGACAATACTGACCTGTTGCCACAAAAAAAAGTCAAAAAGTGTTTATTTGTTAAACATAGGTTACAATGTAGACGTTGTATACATTAAAAAAACTGGTATCACTATAAACTGATATAAATGAGAATAATAGCGCTCTTGACAATGGTCATATATATCTGGTCGGGCTTTAATTACAAAATCCTAAATTTCAATAAAAAATATCACACATTTCAAGAGAATTTAACGTTCTAAAATCGCTATTTTTACCATTGACTGACTCACTCATCAAAACGTCAAACGTCCAGGTGACCTAGAAATTTAAATGTGGTAACCAGTTAGGTAATTGTGTATATTATACTCGTACATATGGAAAAATCTAGTTTCCATTTTTTTCACAATGTATTTAATTCCCGCACCGGGAGTGGATAACTTGCGCGCTTTTTTAGTGGATAGGATAAATTTAAGCGGGAGTGGATAAATTTAATATTATATACAAGCCTATTGATTAAAAAAAAAATCAAATTTCTACTTATCGGATAAAAAATAATGATCTCCCATCAAAAACATAAATGTGTAAAAATTCCAAGTTCGTAAAAAGCTTCGCTAACGAAAAATGCGATATCTAATAACAAACATAATAATTAATCCAAAAAAAAATTTTCATTTAAAAATTACATTTCATGTTAATTACTTAGCAAAATCTTTACATTTTGAGATTTTTTTGCTTTGGATTGTCCTCTATTTTATTGATTACATAGATGGGGAAACCATTTAGTGTATGAGGTAGGTAGTACCTACGTCCATACTCTCCTGTCATATACATTATTCGTATTTTTAGGTAATATGTATGTTTTTTGTTAGTCAAACATTGCAGACCGGTTGGCCTATGGTACATATGTATGACCTACAAAGGTATGCACACAAAAGATATTCAAATTGAACCATGAAGAACATGTTAAAATTGTTGAAAACTCATTTAATTCCTTACATGAAAACGTCACCTATTAATTGAGCATCCAGCAAACATAAAAGTTAGGCTCTAATAAACAAGGGCGTGGGTGCGCGAAGTAGATAAACCCTTACGGGCGCTGAAGACAAGTGACGACGGTCACGTTTTTAATTACCCGCTCTCCATCCGTAATGTGTCACTAGGGGCGTTTGAACTCTGTACGTGGAACGCGATTTTTTAAGAATAGAACAGGCACTTATGACTAGCCGTCCAAGTTGCCCGCGTTTTAAAAACGCGACGGGATATAACCTATGTCCTTTCGGAATGTTCACCCTATAAATTTATGACAAAAAAGTTATTTTTTAGCAAAAAGGCAATAAAAACCGATTTTGAGACGTGCAGGTACAAAGTAAAATAAAAAAAATACTGATACTTATACCTATTTACCATTAACAAGTTATTTTTGGAGTAGGTGCCAGCCATGAAGGTTATTTTTCTAATGGCTGACATCGACTTCAAAAATAACTGATTTTAAATTGAAAATAGGAATATAAGTATCAAATCGGATTATAAGTTTCAGAGGTTATCACTTACTTATAAATTCAACCTCTTATGGCAGTCTTCGATTGGACCTCAATGCTTTTAATAATGGCCAACAGATTTATATATATTTGTTAATTTTCCGATTAGTTCGTTCTGTGGGATAAATTGGCAAGTTTTCATTGCACTAGTGAAGAACAATGATTGGTTGTATTGAACTACAATTAAGTTTACCTCAGGAAGAATAAATAAGTAGATTAAACTTAACTATTAGCCTACCTAGGTTTAGTTTAGTTTTAGCATTTGTATTGTATATTTTCTCAGATTTAATAAAAGTCTAAGTTCTTAAATTGAAAAAAAAAATCTTCTTCAAGTTTAAAGTACATGTCAGTAAACATCCATTGCAAAGTAAACATGAACCGCTTAATACTTTGCTTGAAAAGGCTATTTAAATACCGTCCTTAAGGAACTTCAGGGCACCCTTTTTATTTAATATTCATAAATATTACAGGTCAAGCAACCTTACTCGGGTAGGCTCGGCTTAAAACGTTTAGGCGAGCGGTAAAGAAAAACACTCTTAAATAGACTTCTTAGCGAGTTCGCGAAATAAAACATTAACGTGCAACAAAATGGAGGTAAATGTGTTGTTATGAGGCGCCACGGTGGAAAACTATTTCCCGGATTATTTGTGTAACTTCTCCAGTCTGCCCAACGAGTTGTTATGAAAGAAGTTATCGCGCTTGATATTTTTAAAAGCTTTTGCATTTCTTAGATATAAAGCAGTGAAGTTGAACAGTTTCTTTGCTGTGTTTTAATTTTTTCTTAAGGTGGAAAATCTTGAAGGAAAGCTGTTTACTGTCGAAGTACACTTTTACTTGCTAAAACATCCTTAAACAGTTTAAAAATATTTATTAAACAAGTTCCTATCGCTGAAGAGGATGACATAAAATGTATTATCAATAAATAAACCAGTCCCTCGAAGCTGTGTCGGACAGCATCAATAAAAGTCTTATTTCGGTGCGGCGTGAAGGGGACCCTTTAAATATCCTTTGTTCTCGAGATGAATCACGAAGTGGGAAATACGATCAGATGACTTTTCCATTTTTCTTTATTCATAAGTAAATACATTTTTCACAACCTTGAAAGTATCTGGATTTATCATTTGTGGAAATATCCCGTGGGTGAGTAACTTATTTAATTAACTTTTTAAAGTTTTCGTATTATACTATTGGAGTATAAAAGTTTTACTATGATATGCATACGTATAATGACCACAAAGTTAGGTAAATGTGTAATTATTCTTAATCTATTACCTTAGGCTTAACAAAAATTACGCATACTTAGGCCAGATTTGACCATACTCTTAAATGAAAACCCCCGCCGAGGAGAAACGCGTATTATGAAAACCGCTGCCGCTAGCGCGGCCGCTCGAAGTCGTGGCCGGGTCGTGGTTTCATACATTCCCCTTCATTCAGCTACCCTTTGCCGTCTCTTATACCGCTCACCGCGAGCTAACCTTTGTATCGTTCTATCGGGTGGCCACATAGTGGCGTCCACATATAGACAACAAGGACATCCTCGATAGCCAAAAGGCTGCTGGCCAGCGCTCGATTCAACGAAACAATAAAAGAGGGAAAGGTCTGTAAGGTTTTGTTAAATAAAATTGAATAAGATTAGTTGCACCTACCGTTTTGACGACTATGTAGGGTTCTGAGAGTATATAAGAACTGGCGGTACGGGACATTCTGGGTTTGGCGCTCGCAAAGAGATATGAGTTCTGAGGCTTGTGATAGCCACTATAAATGTGGTTAGCGTACGAGTATATAAGTTTGGTTGGCGTATATAAGTTTGGTTGGCGTGTATAAGTTTGGTTGGCGCATATAAGTTTGGTTGGCGAAATATAAGGTTAGTTGATGAATTGCATGGACCGGGGTAAGTCCTAAAACTACGACCAAGACCACCGGGGGGTGGGCAGCAGCATCCCTGGAGTGCGATGGTGGCGATTATGGCATTTACCCCCGGTGTCCTGGTTATGGTAGCGGCCAGGGCACTAGCGGGGTCAGGGGTGCTAGGAATCTCCGGCAAAGATCCTGCTACCACCACCGACGACTCCTGGCGCTGGCAACATATAACACGCGCACATTGCGGACCGACGAAAAGATAGACGAAAAGAAGCCGAACTGGAGGAAGGATTGAGCATTTTGCGTTGGGATATCATAGGGTTGTCTGAAGTCCGAAGAGAGGGGGAGGACACGATAACTTTAAAGTCCAGAAACTTGCTCTATTTTCGGGAGGGCGACCAACAGTTCCTGAGAGGTGTCGGGTTCATCGTCCACAAGTCCCTCGTGAACAAAGTTGTGAAGATCGAGAGTGTGTTGTCTAGGGTAGCGTACCTGATACTCAGAGTATCCAAGAGGTACTTGCTGAAGGTCATACAGGTGTACGCAACGACCTCGGCTCACTCCGACGACGAGGTCGAGGCTATGTATGACGACATTTCAAAGATCATGAATAGTTCTAAATCCTACTTCACCGTTGTCATGGGGGATTTCAACGCGAAACTGGGCAAGAGAGACGGCGAAGAGCTGAGTGTAGGGAAATTTGGAGTTGGAAGTGGAAACCATCGCCCGGGGGTTTCGACTTTACCTACTGGCTGGTTTCTTGGAGAAGGAGGGACTCTACATGATGAACTCCTTCTTCAAGAAACGTGAGCATAGAAAGTGGACCTGGATGAGTCCCGATGGTGCAACTAAAAACGAGATTGACTTCATCATGTTGACGAAGAGGCATACATTCAATGATGTCTCTGTGATCAATACGGTTAAACCGGAAGTTATCACCGTCTGGTAAGACACACATTGAATATATGTGCTAAGCTGGAGCGCTCTCGTTTGATGAAGTCCACGCTCCGGCCAGTAGCAGCCCAAGTCCAAAACCCCGAGAGCTTTCAGCTGGAACTCCAGAACCGTTTCCATTGCCTAGGTGGCGATGAGGCCGAATTCAACGACGGGTTTGTGGAAGATGTCCATACCACAGGGTCTAAGTTATTTAAGGCCCAACGGAGCAACAGAACCAATAGGCTCTCTAACTCCACTCAGAGACTCTTTGAGAAAAGGAGTAGGATTGTTCTAAAATCATCAGTCGATGCGACATTATATCGGCAGCTCAATAGACGGATCTCCAAGTTTCTGACCCGTGATCTGCGCCAATTCAATATGAAACATATTGATGGGGCCATCGAGCGAAACATGGGCTCAAAAGTTTTCGCAAGAGATCTGTATTGGGCAGAGCCAGCTTGCCAAGTTAAAAACTGAGGATGGTAGAATAGTCTTATCCAGATCTGAGCTTCTGAGCGAGATAGAGCGCTTCTATGGACATCTATACACGTCAACTAGCAGACCCGAAGGTGGTCTAGTGAAAGATCCGAGAGCTAGACTAACTCGGCACTATACCGATGACATCACGGGCATCAGCCTGTACGAGATTAGAATGGCTCTTAAACGGCTCAAAAACAACAGGGCACCCGGTGAAGACCGAATTACAGCCGAACTCCTGAAGGCGGGTGGAAAACCGGTACTTATGGCCCTTCAGAAGTTGTTCGATTCCGTCTTACTGGAAGGAAGAACGCCAAAGGCATGGAACACAGGCGTGGTGGTGCTGTTCTTCAAGAAAGGTGACACCACTCTTTTGAAGAACTATCGACCCATCACGCTTCTGAGCCATGTCTACAAGCTGTTTTCAAGAGTCATTACGAACCGTCTCGCACGCAGGCTAAATGACTTCCAACCGCCCGAACAAGCCGGTTTCCGAAGAGGCTTTAGTACCATAGACCACATACATACGCTTCGTCAGGTTATACAGAAGACTGAAGAGTATAACCTGCCCTTCTGTTTAGCGTTTGTGGACTATGAGAAAGCCTTCGATTCGATCGAAACCTGGGCGGTATTACAATCTCTACAGAGGTTCCAAATAGACTACCGCTATATCAAAGTGCTGAAGTGTTTGTACGAGAACGCCACTATGTCAGTCCGACTCCAAAACCGGAACTCGAAGCCATTCTGCTGCAGCGGGGAGTTAGGCAGGGAGATGTTATTTCTGCTAAATTGTTCGCTGCTGCTCTGGAGGATGTTTTCAAGAATCTGGACTGGAGAAGGCTAGGCATCAACATAAATGGCGAGTACATCACTCACCTTTGGTTTGCTCACGATATAGTAGTCTTGGCTGAAACCAAGGAGGATTTAAGTACAATGCTCGATGACCTCAGTGAAGCCTCCGAGCGAGTTTGTCTAAAGATGAACATGGATAAGACGAAGAACATGTCAAATGCCCATGTAGAACCAAGTCCCGTTACGATCGGACTCTATACGCTCGAAGTTGTAAACGATTATGTATACCTAGGAGAGACTGTCCAGTTAGGTAGGTCCAACTTTGAGAAAGAGGTCAATCGTCGAATCCGACTCGGCTGGGCAGCGTTCGGGAAGCTACGGCATATATTTTCGTCCAATATTCCGCAGTATCTCAAAACAAAAGTCTTTGATCAGTGTGTGTTGCCAGTGATGACATATGGTAAGGAAACGTGGTCGCTCACCATGAGCCTTATAAGGAGGCTCAAAGTCACTCAGAGGGCAATGGAGAGGGCTATGCTGGGAGTTTCTTTGCGTGATCGCAGCATAAATGAGGCCATCCGTAGCAGAACCAAAGTAACCGATATAACCTTTCGAATCGCTAAACTTAAGTGGCAGTGGGCGGGGCACATTGCACGTAGAACCGATGGCCGTTGGGGCCGGAAGGTTCTCGAGTGGCAACCACGGACCGGAAGGCGCAGCGTGGGTAGGCCCCCCATAAGGTGGACTGATGACCTGGTAAAGGTCGCGGGAGTCCGCTGGATGCGGGTCGCGCAGGACCGGACATTATGGCACTCTTTGGGGGAGGCCTATGTCCAGCAATAAATTTGGTTGCCGAGATCCACAGTACGAGTTTGATGGAATAAATAACTGTTTTACTGGAACATGTTCCTTAATTATGAGAGATTTTAAACGTCCCGAACGAAGGCCTATAAGTTGAACACTAGTACTCAATTCGATCAAATAAGAATATCGCATATTCCTGATTTCTGCGTACAATTTTAACGCTTAAATATGGAAAGCTGAAACCAGAAACTTAGTCTGTAGATGCGCTTAGTTCAGATGTGTGTAATCGATAACTAAAATGGCTGTTAACACAATTTCTAAAACCGTCCTACGTGTTAGCTCGTCTTCAGGGGCTGGGCTGTGAGCACAAATGCGTAGTTAGTCAGCAAGCGGACTCAGACCAAGTCCCAAGTGATTTAATACAATTTAGCTACTGCAAACCAGCAAGTTTTATCTTCTGATTTTATCTAACACTGTGAATTAACTACATTCGTGGAAAGGGTTGGTCTTTGCGCTTTAAAGCAAAATTGCTATCACGGTGGAATGAACCGTAGAATTTACCCGTTTCATGAACGTAAAATATAATTTATAATTCGTGTAAACTACTACTATTTCTTGATGTTACGTGCATAATTAAAAATTGTTAGAAATACACGCCAACGGCTCTAATGGTTATGAAGAATTTTATTAGCAAGTTTAATTTCCAAACATATGGGAAGCAATCTTTGTCCGTCTACAGCGGAAGTCAAGAGGGTGATAAATAAAATGGTTTCCCCTTTCCCCAATTTTATAAACACGCGTCCCATCCGCAATCTGCATGTTTATGAGCAAATATTCTATAAACAAGTCGGAAGGCAGAAGGGTAGTAACGCATGTGACAGGGATAGAATCTGTTTTATTTTCTCGAAAAAGCTTTCGAAATTACCTTGCGTTTCTGGCTCACTTGCAACATGTTCAATATATTCGTAACAAACAAACATACATTATTTTATTTCTTGTAAACCTGTAGGTTAACTATCTATGTTATCTTATGAACACGTTTTATAAGCCGTCGTCTACCAGTCCCTGGGATCCCAGGGCTCATTACAAAAGGATGCTATTGGTTTTTTTTTCGCTGGGAGACTACGGCTTTAATGATATTTCAAACAAGTTTATTATAATAATTACTACATACAAAAAATGTATTCGATGTGTATATAAACACTATTCCCACAAAATAAAATATTTAAAGAACTTGTATCCCAAGCTCGAGTGTAGTATGTACCCATACAGCAATATAGAAAATTGCATGCAAATAAGGCAAGAACGGGTCATAAATCCCCCAATTGTTTCGTTGGATTTCGTCGCGTCTCTATTTCCTTATTGTCAAGAATGTCAAAATATTTTATGAGTTCGTTGACTGCAGTTCTTTGACTTTGAGGAACTTAGATCAAATTGTCGGTAATTGAGTTTTAACGAATGGTTCGCCATATTTCCGTTACTTTTACCGGCACACCTTTTATAAAATAAATTTTGACAGGGTTTATAGTCCGGGAAATTAGTGCTCACAAGGGAGTGTGTATGCTTGTCTCCTAACTAGTCCAAATAAAATCCCGAAGTCAAACTTTCTGCTTTCGACCATTCGTTCCCCAGACGAATAAATTAGGAAATCTTAAAGAAAAATCTGATTTATCAATATATTGGTATAAGTTAATAAAATATACGTATTAATAAATGTTATTCCCGTATTTTACGTTCACAGGTCAATAGGAACTAAAAACAATTCTTCGGAGAAAATTTAGTAAAAAAGCTGACTTTGGTGGCTTCTCAATCCCTTTTCAAATATTTTGAAAACAAAAAATACACACGCATGATGGGGTAAGTAGGTCAATTCTTTTTTTTTTCCACCCTTTGGCTGTATGGGAAACCTCCTTAAAAACATTTAAAAATATATTTGACAATTTGTATGGCTCAACCAGATGCTTATATTGTGAAAGTTTGAAGACTGGCTCCAACCGCTTGGCTGTAAAACCTGTGTGATAGATAACGAACAGAATACGGACAGACAGACGTGCGCGTACGGCGTGAGTGACAGCAATAGAGCGTTTTGTGTTTGGACCCTTTGGCTACGGAACCCTAAAAACAGGCGATTATGCACCATTGCTCTTCTCTTAGGTGATGGAAGAAATATTAAAATGTCTCGTTTAACTTTGGAAAAATTTGAATGTTTTTCTGAGCTCTTATCTAGAAAACGATAATAGGTGAAAAGTCTATAAAACCAAAATTGTGCAGAATGTTATCAGATTTTATTATTATAGTGCAAGAAAATCTCCTACGACACATCGTTTTCGAGATTTAAATAAAACCTTGCTTCCCCCCTCCTGGACCTCACCTCCGAATGGTCCCCACCATTACCTTTAGTATATTTGTTTCCAAACTACTCCAAACAAAATCCTAAAGTGAAACTTTCTGCTTTCGATCATTCCATCCACCATTATTCGTTGCCCATCTTAATATTACTATACCATTTTTTCACTTAGTATTATCTGTGGCGGACCTAATTGTCTATGGTTCTATTAGTCAGGTTGTCATGTACTCATGTTGACAGTTGACATACGTTGATAGTTTCAAAGATGAAGAAAAAATATGGCAACAATAAGTAATTATCGTATCATATCCACGTATATCTGACATATTTATATAGTAATTATTGTTTATTGGAGCTGTGTGACGGATTATTACATGTATACGAAGCCAAAATAGTAAAATATCTCATTATATAACAGCTAAAAACCGTGTCGCCGCCGTCGGTAACTTTCGGCAGTAAAATTTTACTGACAGGATACTTACGAATCATTATAAAACGAAAATCATGTTCGGAAAACCAAATTTTCGTAAAGGAGAACCGAATATAAACAAACGGACTGTTATAAAACCGGGCCAAGTAGTTGTTAGCCCAAAGACAACTTACTGCCTTAGTTACTTTTTACTAGTTTTTAAGGTTATCGTAATGCCAGACCGTGAAATAATAGACAATTCTACTACCATTTATACTAAATTATGAAAAGCGTTATAAATTACGAAAAGGGTTGGTACCTATTAATTTACGAAAAATCTTGTAGTCTCTCTTGTCACTATTCTGAGATGACCACAGTATTCTTCTTGATCTCATTAAGCAGAGTGCAGTTTTCATGAAGCTGTATTCAGAGTTTCAGAGGACCTGTCTTATTTCAGCTATACGATCTAGCGTAGACTAAAATGTAAATAAGAAATATAATAAATAAGCAGTTATTGCGTACAATGATTACACATACATGAGTTGGGTGTTGACAAAATGAACTAATTTGCTTAAATGATTTTTTAGGCAAATAGGAATCTATAAAAAGTGTTGTATATTTTATGCTCACAAAATTAATGATCCCAGCCATCCTTGTTTATGGTCAACTGAAACAGAACCCTAAAACTGCTTTAGTAAAGCGAGCCCATTAACATTCAAAATGTCCGTCCCTTCGTGGAATAAAGTCGTAAGCATTTTATGCATATTATTCTGTCTCGCTTCGATAAGACAGTTATGTTGTTTATAATAGTTCTTTATCTCAACTTTCACCTAGAATAATGAATCAATTTTCTGGACGTCGTCCTACTATTTCCAAAGTTTGATATAAATCCATAATAACCCCACGGCATGAAGTATGCGAGATTACGACGTTATGTGTTGAAAAGAATACCTATATATAAACTATGGATCACCAGTTCGTTCTTGCTTATAAACTACCTATACTTATTGTAGGAAAAACTCGATAGCGGGATTCAGAAATCGACGTACACGGAACAGCGCCATCTAGCCGGTAATTCGAACAACCTATTTAATTTCTGCTAAGGAGAAATTCGTGAAGTTCCTACTGTCTTCATTGAGCTAGTAAATTTTCTACCCGGATTTATGTCTTTATATAATATATGCCATTTATTACTAAGTAATATAAAAAAGTTATATTTTAATATTTTACGTTGTAAGGTAAACGTCCCAGTGCTCGACACTGACCCAATAGTTGGCGCTTTCAATCTTATGTCATATTGACAGAGGTGACCGATAGGTAACGATGCGATGCTCACAGCGCAGTTCGATCTTGATTTCCGATCGATAAGCATCAGATCAGTTCAGTGATCAGTTGTACTGATAATTATTAAAAAAATACTATTTTATTTTAACAACATTGTCCAAGTGAATTATTGTAGTGCTTGTGATCTATATCTTGTGATTCAGTATTTGAGTTCATCTCTACAGTGTAGCTTCATTATACTGTTCAAAGCACAATAATTGTAAGTGTCTTTATTAGTTAATCTAATCAAATTTAATACTCTCAGCTTACCTACTGAAACCGTAGGCTAAACGCATCATATTATTGTTGCAGGTGCCTTATTTTTTATATTCAATAAATACCTTCTTTCCTGGCCTCTTGTGTCTTACTTCCGTTCCTGAACCTGAACCCCCAACTCCTGAGGAGTGTCCGAACACTCACAATAGGTGTCAACTACTTACATTAAGGCGTCGAGCACAGGAGCGTTTTATTTATTACGTTGTGGATGAAGTGGACGGCTGCCAGTTAAGATTTTGATTTTAATGAACTAATGAATGTTATAAATCTGATATTGATCTGATAATTTACATCATGACTCACAACCTGACAATCATATTTTGTGAATTAACTGGCGGGCAGCAACCACTCTCCAATTAACTTAAATAAGCTGAAAATATTAATGCCTGTCAGTAAATCACTGGGGATGGCTTCTTCATCAGGCTATATTCAAACAAAACGGCTCATTGCTTTCCTGATTAATTGCTGAGAGAGCCGCGGCGACATTACGATGTGGAAAAATAATATCTACACCTACATAAAAATATAGGTTATTCACAATTAGGCGTAACGGCATTCGGAGTGGGCGGCTAAAGGGTGAGGTTACCTGTATAATGCTGAGTGGGATACGGTGCACACATTTATATCTGGGTCATTGTCAGTTGTAAAAACAAAAGTTGTCCATCCGGTGGTCAATATTTAACGGCTTATAAATAAATAAATATTAGAGGACAATCTTACACAAATCGAACTAGCCCCACAGTAAGCTCAAGAAGGCTTGTGTTATGGGTACTAGACGACGATATATGTAATAGATATAAATACTTAAATACATAGAAAACATCCAAGACTCAGAAACAAATATTCATGCTCATCACACAAATATTTGCCCTGACCGGGATTCGAACCCAGGACCGTCAGCTTCACAGGCAGGTGCACTACCCACTAGGCTAAACCGGTCGTCATTGTTATGTACATGTAAGTTATATTTTTATTACATACATGGATTTATAGTTACGGAAACACCGTTTATGCTGGTTACTAGACCAATCCAAAAGTAAGCTTTGTAACCCTTAACTTTTCATACGTCCACCAAAATGATGTCACATCGAAAACAATGACCTATACTATATCGAAAATAATACCTTTTGCCCGCGACTCCGCATGGAACTCGTTTACAACGTATTTTCATACAAGATTAAATCTCCCCCGGTATAAAAAAAACTACCCTATCTCCTTCCTAGGGTCTCAAACTATCCCCATACCAAATTTCATCACAATCGATTCAGCGGTTTAAGCATGAAGGGGTAACATAATAACAGAGTTACTTTCGTTTTTAGGGTTCAGTACCAAAATGGTAAAAAAGGAACCCTTATGGTTTCACTTTGTCTCTCTGTCACATCGCGAAATATCTCAAGAACTACTTATACTATCGCTTTGTAATTTGGAATAGTTACAAAGAAGGGTAACCTAGATGCATAGAATATGGTTTTATTTATTACATTTCTTTTTATTTTCTGTGAAAAGTGACAGATACAAGGTGGTTCAAAATTTCAAAGTCTAGTGAATATGTCAAGTGACATATGAAAGGGCTTGAGTTATACATTCTGACACAATATTTTTTTCACGTCATGTTATTTTCGATTTATGAGGGAAAATGTATAAAAATATACCGTTGCCCTCCCCTATCTCCGAATTTTAAAAATAAAGAAAAAAAATGAAATCGGTTCGGAAAATCACCATACAAATTTGCCGATAGATGGCGGTGTACCCATGGCGTTCAATTTCCACACCATGTTGTTAAGATTTTCTGAATTAATTGGGTCAGGTACACGGAACCCTTGGTGCGCGAGTCGGATTCGCATTTGACCGGTTTTTTTTGATAATATTAGTTTAAATAAATAAAATAAATAAATAAATATTAGAGGACAATCTTACACAAATCGAACTACCCCCACAGTAAGCTCAAGAAGGCTTGTGTTATGGGTACTAGACGACGATTTATTTAATAGATATAAATACTTAAATACATAGAAAACATCCAAGACTCAGAAACAAATATTCATGCTCATCACACAAATATTTGCCCTGACCGGGATTCGAACCCAGGACCGTCAGCTTCACAGGCAGGTGCACTACCCACTAGGCTAAACCAGTCGTTAGTTTACTTTTACAAACAATATTGAGAAGTAAACTATCGTAATCAATTCCTTTTTTGGTACTATTTTTTATCACCGACTACTTTTTTGCACAGGTGTTCCGATCAAAGAATATAATACTCATCTGTTCCAATGAGCCCAAATAAGGACGTGTTAATATGTAAAGTTTAGTAGTAACTATGGTAACCGCCAGTCTTCATCACCAGACGACCTCGGTGTAATATGACAATGTCACCGTCCTTGTAATTATATAATAGTAATTTAGAAGTATATAACTTGTCTATAACTTACGTATGAACCGAGCAAGTCAAATAAAAGCTTACTAAATATAGTGACAGGCTACAATTATGTATTAATAGTGTTGAAAAATACAGGCTTTATTTAGGTTCAGTAAGTAGTAAAACGTAGTAAGAAAGATGGATGTTACTTTTTAAAATACGCAAGTAACTTTGTCACTATACCTAACTTACACGAGCCTGTCATGTTTCACACAAGTAGGGATTTGGCAAAAAGGTGGTAATAAGGTATGCAAGCCCTCTTTCCTTTGTCGGCCACTCGCTCGCAACGTGAGTGGAATCTCACGTGCGGACGGAGATTTGCTAACTCCACGTTAAGAAGTCCGCGCATGAAACGTAGACGCACTCATGAAAGTGTTCAGTCATTCATACTTTGGGTCTTGGCTTTTTACAAATTACCCATATTAAAGCGATGTCTACACAAAATACCGCGTTGAATACATTTGTGTTATTTAATATATGAGTGTGCGTCCTCATTTATTATAGAAACTCAAATTTGTATCACAGCATAAAGGTAAGGTCGGGTGTACACGGGCGGGGTCGAACGGCCGCATCATTGTGCGGGCGGGCCGCGGGCGCGCGATTACAATGCCGTCGCACTGACATTTTCGCTAATGGTTCCAGGGTAGGCACAATAAAACGACAATACGACGCGAGATAAGGTGGCAAGTGAAAATTTTACAACGAGATTAATTTAATTCTTGTGCCGGTTTATAGATAGCCGCCGAGAAGCGCCCGCGCCAAGCACTGTTCCGCGGGGTTTTGGGGATATAAATTATCTTGAGGAATTTCGACAAGAATTTTTCATATCAGGATCTAACCTTCATTTTGGTGCCTTATAATTTGAAACTCGATGCACATTAAAGAGGGAAAATGTAATCCATTGTTTATGCATGTATGTTCAAAGGTTACGTTTACAAAAGAATCATCAAAAAGGGTCATAAACCTGTAATCCGTTTAGAAAATATTCGCTGCGACACGACAGCACGAAGCGTAACCGTAGATGACCAAAATTGTATTCTAAAAAATGTTCAAGGCCCATTCCCGCATTATGCCGAATATTGTGACATTTTGACCCGCACGCCGTTTTTCAATGAGGATTTTGCAAGCAACGCTTTTTAGTCCCGAAAGGGTTGTCCGCGTTATTCATGCTTTTATATTTTTATTATCGGGGACAGAATGCTTCAAAGTGACTGCTGGATATCCATTTGCAAATGTCTCACTGTTGGCTGTTTGTGGTGAATAAATTTAGTGATTCGTAATAAAAGATTTATGTGAGCGAGTATCATTTTATTTTAAAACAGTTTACGTCAGCATTATTATTAATAAAAACGATTTTTAACCGACGAATAATTAAAATTAATTTAATGAGCGTTTGCATATTCCAATGAGTATTAAAATGTGTGAATTGTACCCCACAATAAGCTTCGACGTGGTCGATACGGAGTGTAAAACCAGAGGGCCGACTCCGAACTTCATACCGTGCCTTTCGCCCTCGTGTTAAACACTATGAGTGAAAGGGACGGCACGATACGAAGTTCGGATATCGGACACGGCCATGCAAATGTTCCCGCGTTACGGGCCCCGAGTGCTGACTTAACCTAACCTAACCTAAACAGATATCTTAAATATGGCTATTTATTTAACGTGCTTCGTGTAATTTAATTATAAGCGTCTGTGTCTGGTTTAATTTAGAAGCGCCGCACGGATCTACGTATTAAAACAAGGCATTTTTTTTAAATTCCGTCACGCTGCCAAGAAGCCGCACTAAGCATTCAACCGAATAAGTATTCAACTAGTAGTTTTTCTCTCCAAAGCTGAAGATCCGCTGTATTGGTGTAATTGCGTCCTGTACGATGGGCCATCATGGAGAGCCGTGATCTCATACACTGAAATGTTACTTGGAGGAATTTGTTTTACAACTTGACGGCAAATTGAAACTCTCGGACACTACAAGCATTTTCACGCAATAACAACATTATTGCACATTTTGAGCATTCTACTTACCAATAAAATTAACATGTAAGACTGCAAGCACGAGAAGGCGCGCGAGGGGTCGGCCACCTCGCGTGTGCGCGCCCGCCATCTCTCAGCGCGCTAGCCTGTGCTGCCATCTACTGCCCTCCAACTGCACATTCCGCATTACGGCGAGTTTATTCTAAACTTCGTGATTTTGCGGTCATCTGGTCTTGAGCATAAATCTGAAAAAAGAAATAACATCACGCTTAAAAATAATATATCTTGTTGTTACTCTTTGTCAATATTTCGATGACAGAAATGCTGAACACATAGGTATACTCGTATATAATCGGAGCCTCAATATCAAAATAAAATCGAATCAAATAGTTTATTCAAAGGGTCGCTAAGCCGGTTACGTGACCAGAGCTAGTTTGCGACCACCTGTAAACGCGGTTTTTGAATTGAATATATTTGTATTTTTACGGGTCCAGAAAGACCGGCCCAGTGCGAGTCGGACTCGCGCACGAAAGGTTCCGGACTTTATAAAAACGGCAAAAAAATCACGTTTGTTGTATGGGAGCCCGTTTGGATATTTATTTTATTCTATTTTTTAGTTTTCATTATTATAGCAGGACAAAAATATATCATCTGTGAATTTCTCAACAACAACTGTCACGGTTCATGAGATACAGCCTGATGACAGTAGATAGATGGACGGACGGACAGCGAAATATTAGTAAAAGGGCCCCTTTTTCCCTTTTCGTACGGAACCCTAAAAACAGTAAGTTGGATGCATTTTATTTGGGAAACTTGTAATTGAATGGGAATCCATTAAAACACGAGGAATATTTTCTTCTTTCAGTTCTACAACTCATCCAAGTGGTCGCAAACCGGCGCACTAAATTAGCTGGTCGCAAACCGACCTATCGACTCTACCTTAACACTTTCGCTGCCAAGCTTTCTGTAGCGTTGCGGAATTTCCTATACATACGGGGAAACGCATGTTATCGGCTACGAGTCTACGAGCAGAAAACTCGCCAGGGGAGTTATTGGCTTTGAAAATGGTAATGGTAAAATCCCGGCCACCCTCCATACACCTCCAGGGTACGGGTTATCTGCTCTAATCGTAGTTCTCGATCGCTAGGACGAAATATGGTAAACGAAAAACATAATAAACCTACAAATTTACAAATATTCGATTTGAATTGAAAACTAAAATTTTATAAGAAAAATTAGATTCAGGGCATTGCGTTCGTAAAATTAATACGACGTTTTGCCGATAGTGCGCCGTAAGGTGTTCATAGTACGGTAAAATATTCGTATTTTTATTCGTATTCAGAGTAAAACTGCGGTCGAGAAACAGTCGAATGCTATCTAAAATATGAGAGCGAGTTACGTGCGGTGCGGTCTAAAAGAATTTTATATGAAAGATTCTGTGGCGCGGCGCCACAAAACGCGCCTGCCGATACGATGTAAAGATTGACTGGATGCGATAGGGGAATTTCTGTCCCTTGACGAAAATGGTCAAGAAAAATACCGTTATTACTTATGGAAAATGTTTCGTTTCGCTACATGTGCCTTTTGACAAACATCCATTTATTAGACATTAAAAGAGATATTGCTTCTCTATGTGTTTTCAAATTTCGCCCATTTATTTGAAAAAACAAGCTTTCGGCGCAGTAAGTAGTTGATTTCATTTATTGAAGAACATTTTTTATTTCTTTTTTTATGACCTATGCGGTAACCTACGTGTAGACCTGCATATCACAATAAGCCAAAATATACGTACAATCGCGAACAGGGATTGTTGAGCCACTTGACAATGTTCGCAACTTGGTCGTGTAATGCAAATCGGGAATGACAAGACATCAGGTAACATCTGACATTCATTATACGGCTAAATTACGGACAACGGCAAGTAGCTCAAAAACCCCGGTTCGCGACTGTATAAGATTTTCCTTTGTAGTTCCACATTATTGCGATATCTGAGTCGGGAATCTCTTCCAGAAGTCTTATTTATTATGCGATTGCCGTCTACATATCTGGAATAAATACAGCTGTCTTGCCCCTCTCGCTGTTAAGTAATGGGTATTACATTTTTTCCGTTTAGCTAATGGCTATTTTTCATGAGCTTTACTTTTGTAGTTCCTGATTTAATATAGGAAAGAACATTATGTTGGAACGTGGGGAAATATTATTGTTATGTATGTTTTTATATATAATAACCCAGATTTATATAAGGCTTGTCTATTATTATTGCATAGACATGAATCATGTTAAATTGTGTGATGACATGAAATGACAACCATCGAATAGTTTTAGTCCACACAAAAAAATTGTTCGTTGTCTGTGTAGACAAAAACTTATTTCTCTATTAAAAGCTTATTTTATAACAAAAAAGTGGTTGTCTGTAGTCGGTTTACGGAAGATAATTTTACGTGCTAACGTCATAAGAAAAAAATGATGAATTAATTACCCTTTGAGGAGAGAAACCGGTTTGAAAGTCAACTGTTTTGGTATAACTTGAAATCATTCAGGTGGCCAAATTATTTTACCGTTCGAACAATAAGGTTCGAAATTCAATAACATTTTTATCGCTTAATAAGGCTCAGCGGGGTAATCACGTAACTTTATGTACTACCGTTAGATAGATTTTAATGTCAATTTTGAAGTATAAATTGCTGAGCTAATGTCATGTTTTTTGTACCCGACGCTAGTACATAATTGAATGAACGATTGAATGGAAATCCCATACTAAAGTAAGAAATTGATCAAATGATTGGAAACACGTAACTTTTTGACGGTAAAATTGTACGGTATAAATATGTCAATTACTGCGTGACAAAGTCATCGTCAGTCATCGTGTCTGTCATGTCATAACAATGAATTAAACAAAGATTTTGGTCATGATTTGGGTTTATTAATTAGTGAAAATGCCCCAAATTTCCTTGAAATGTCTTTAAAACACACGATCGAGTTTAAAATTCCCTAAGCACTTTAAATAAAACGAAAAGTAAGTAACAACAAATGTCATGGTCATGTGGTATTTATTTGCTCACATTCGTATTTACTAATATATTTGGTATAATTATGTGTTTCTTTTCAGGATGTACATAAACCAGATTCCCCATCTCTTGGTGGTGACGCGATGCTGCAACATGCAGAGTGTGAAAGATAAAACGAGGGAAACTATGAAGTAACACGAACCAAGCAAAATAGCATGCCATATTATTCATCGCTGAAATATAGAAGTGTTAATTTATAAGTATGTACTTTTTCATATACGTGCCCCGCGTGTCGATGTATGCTTGTCGATTTATGAAAAGTAATAGGACGACATAAATTACCTAGTCTCCGAATCCTTTAAACATGAGTTTATTAAGTCCACTTGGGATGCTATTTCTGTCTTCCTTTGTAACCAGCGTGTAATGTGAATCTTCGGTATGTACATAAGATGTATTATATCCCGCGCCTCTACCTGTTGTCCCTACCAAATAGATAATACTCCGGCGGATCCGCGCGGGTAGGTAGGTAAAGTAACACAAGAGTTATACACAAATGTCAAATGTTTTAGATGATACAACGAGATTGCGAAGCCGTCGTTGGTGCTGGTGAGCTTTTAATTCCGCGCGGATTTACTGCCAAGAAAAAATCCTACTCGCATGAAGAGAGAAGAAAGTTGAATAAAGACATGATGTTATTTCTTAATATATTTTTGTATTTTTTCGTTGTTGTTTACATTATTTAAATACCTAAATAATACGTTTCGTCATTCATTAGGTATAAGCAGGTACATACGAATACACTATATTGAAATTGTGTGTATGCTATTGCATCGACTTATGTTCATTAAATTCTTCTAAAATGATATTACTCTAACTTTGCAAATAGAATGAAGAAGGAGTTTCATTAATCTTTTCTATTCAAACGGTAGCGACGCGTGGGCAGGTCTATAAAGCTTGTGGGGTGTACATAGATTACTATCAAGGCACATATCGCACCCAAAGCAGCGTATAGGTCAGCTCAGAGCAATAAACTTGGCGAGAACAAGAAGACAAGGGACTATTACGATTACGTAGTTGAGCTTAAAATACATTAATCTCGAATAATATTGTAGATGCAATAATGTAATCCATGTGTGAAAAGAATAAATAAATAAAATAAATAATAATAATAAATATTAGAGGACAATCTTACATAAACCGAACTAGCCCCACAGTAAACTCAAGAAGGCTTGTGTTATGGGTACTAGACGACGATATATTTAATAGATATAAATACTTAAATACATAGAAAACATCCAAGACTCAGAAACAAATATTCATGCTCATCACACAAATATTTGCCCTGACCGGGATTCCAACCCAGGACCGTCAGCTTCACAGGCAGGTGCACTACCCACTAGGCTAAACTAGATTACAAAGACTGGGGTTTCCCTCAATCACCTCTCAATGAAGTAACTTATTCTACTTGACGCTAGATGTCTAGTTGAACCCATTTCGTTTTATACAAAAGCAACGGTAAAATCCGGTAGTCTTCTTCTAGCATTAAGAGGCTGGATAGGTACTTTAACTTTTAAAAATAATAAACTGACAGGGCGTGTCACATAACAATTTAGAAAAAATGAGTACAACGAAATAAATACAATTATTATGTAATATTTAGTCCAGAGCAATATTAAACACTTATTTGGTGAATTTCGCGTATAAAAATCATTTTTTCATAATGGCTCGTATCGAATAGTTGGCTATGGTAGTTCACTTAAGTAACGACTTTATCTGCTACTACGCGCCAAGGGTAAGTAATTTTATTACATATCACTAATAAATAGTGTGCATGTTACAACATAACACCATGGCATAACTCATTATCATTAGCTGAATAGACGTCCACTGCTGGTCATAGGCCTTTCCCGGAACATTCCTTGCTGATCGGTCGCGTGTCGTCCCAGGTCTTTTGACTCTAACGTCATCAGGCCACCTCGTAAGGAGCCTTCATTCACTGCGTCATCCGATACGCATTCGTCACTCGAAAAGTCGCTGGCGTGGGTTAAGCAGACACTATGGTGTCGATAGCGTCCATAGGCTATGGCCTATGGACGCTATCGACTCCTAAAGAATCACAAGCACGTTGCCGAGCCTTATTAAGTTTAGGATTCAGGGTCAGGGATATGTAAATGGGTATTTTGGTGTTATGAAATTGCGGATTTTTGAGACTATGGATGTGTGGGTGATACTGATAATAATACTGAGTCAAATGAGGAATGTCCTTATTATAAACTGTAGCATTTTTAGTTTCTACGGCTACTATAATATACATAATCTGTAGCCAGGCTCATGATAATTCAGATGCTATTTCAAGATGTTCATTACTATGCTCTAACTTCTTCTTTCAGTGCAGCAATTGTGAATTGCGTATTTTTAGGCAACATGTTAAAGATGACTATTTCTTTGATCAACACATGGTTATGATGATAATTGGATAAAATGAAAATCTATAACCGCCACCCTGCTGCCTGGTCCACAAGATCTCCTTACCTCAAGGCAAGTAAGTTTTTTTATTGAGTAATCTCTAAAATATAGTATGAACACTTGGGACTCCAGAAGAATCACAAGGTCGTTGCCGAGCCTTTATTGACATAAGGATTTGTTGTGTTGATAGCTAGAGACAAGTGACGCACTCTGAAAATAGTGCATCCTCGGGAGTTCTTGTGACTTTATATACTCACTACCAAGAACACAACATCGTATACCTAAAGAGCAAGCAGTGATGTTATTATGGCTGCGGTCTCCTATAAGGTACAGTCAGGGTCAGAGAGAAAAAAAAACGATTTGAGTTATAAGGTTCCGTAGTAAACAAGGTACTCTTATACAAAGTGCAAAAAGATTCCGTTTTGTGGCGCATTTCTCATATAGTTTTATATGACACGTCACAAAACTGACACAAAGTATTAGATGGTAAATCGAGGACATTTTTAAAATGGAACCCTTATAGTTTCGTCATGTCTGTCCGTCTGTTCGTCAGTCCGTCCGTCCGCCCGCCCGCCCGTCCGTCCGTCCGTCCATCCGTCCGTCCATCCGTCCGTCCGTCCGTCCATCCGTCCGTCCGTCCGTCCATCCGTCCGCCCGTCCGTCCGTCCGTATGTCACAGCCGATTTACTCGGAAACTATTAGCACTATAATTATGAAATTTAGTAAGAAAGTGTATTTTATGAACCGCTATATAAAAGTAATGTGATATTAGAAATATATATTAAACGAGAGTCCCGTAGCGGCGTTCCGACGCCGCTAAAATACGGAAATTCTCATTCAGAAAAGGAACAACTGAAGGTACAAATACATTTCTTTAATTTTGTGCCTCTCTTAGGAACACCAAAAACATGTAAAAAAGGGTTCTTAAAAAACGACAGTTCCTTTTCATTGTCACATTATGCCGGACCAAAACCATGCCTAATATAGTAGACTGCTAGCTAAGTTAGTTTTCCGGACAACGTGGATGCGGCACATCATCATCATCATCAGTCGTTCCGTCAATGCTGAGGACATAATGTCCAATTCTTGCTGACCAGACTCCTCCATAGGCTCCTGTCACCCACCTTATGGATGGCCTCGTGCAGATATAGTTACAGGATACCACCAGTGATTTGAGTATTCCGTCTAGCGGGTAGTCTGCCTCGGGACCTCTGGCCCTCAACTTTTCCCGTCATAATATTTATCTACTGGCTATCCGAACGTCGTGAGAGGTGTTCCAAATATATATGAGGATGCGGTCCTGACATACTGTCGATAGTCGACAGCTTAACGTAGCTGGATGGACTGGTTTGTTCGCCTTGCAGTCCATGGTATTACAGATTTTCTCTCAAAATATTGAATATGCGAAGAGTTTGTATAATTATAATTTTTATTGAAATAAAAAGGTCATGAGGTTTGTATGCATGTATTGTAGATATCCCTTACATGGTTTTTGGGCGAGCGTAGTCTCCTGACACAAGTACATTTATTACTTAAAAGGAGATTCCAACCTTGCTTTTGTTAAACTTTTTTTTAACCAATAGGTATGAAAGTAAGTATGTATTGAATCGCACAAACGTGTTGCCCAACCAATATCCTCGTAATGCGTCCTGCTTAACATCAGTTTAACTATTTTTCAGCTAAAATATGGCGGTCCGTCGCTCTCAATACAGCTCCACCTCTGAAGCTCTGGCATTCTTGGTTGCCAGGAACACAACGCCTCATGTGTTAGTAATTATGTGTTATTGCTATATTTATATACTATTATTATGGCTTCTCCAAGGAGTAGCATACTTTTCCAGTATTATAGGCTGCTCAAAATGTTAACCAAATCGGGGGTCATTATCCTCACAGCATCTTTCCGGTTGTGCCCTAAGGATCCTGGGGTCCACTTTGACACCTAATCCCCAGAGTTGGCATAGGCACTAGTTTTTATACATAGTGTAATACATAACAACAATATATGAAATAATATTAAAACTATCTTCAATCTAAAACAGGCCCTTGAGGGAGGCGTACCGAGGATGCTTGCGGTATTTCCTCGCTATATGGCAATGCTGATACGTTGTACGAGGAAGTTGCCAGGTCTTCGGTCACCAGTTACGTGAACCAGATGCCTCGCAATTTCAGTAAATAACTAGTAACTCTATTCTATTGACTAGCTCTTCGTACCTTATACTTATGTCAGTTTACATATTACTGTTATAATAATTTCGGATTGTAAAATGATGTATATGAATAGGTACAATTCAGTTTACAAAGCAACTTCTACAGATCAAGTTTTTTTTTCAGGAATGCTTGAAAACTGCAAACAGAAGGTTTTTCTACTACAAATTATGACTTGCTACGGTCTTCCTCGCAACGTTCAAATCATCACGGCAGACCCAGAACGTAACGATACTTTATACATTCAAGAGCAATAGTAATGGGTATATACTTTCTCCATAGAAAAATCGATACAAAGTGTACCCGTTATTTTTGGTACTTGCTTATTTAAGTAGTAATAAATGCTATTTATGTGTTGTTTTATTATAATAGAAAGATCCCTAATAAAAAAGGTTTTAAATACTTTTAAAGGTATGAAGGTCCCGACGTATTTCTTACCGCAAATAGTCGTTCTTTACCCTTATTCCATATGTCTCTACCGACACATCCCGCCTGTTAGAGAAATGTGGACATTTTACTTTCTTCTCTACCGGTAGGGATATTATTTGGCTATTACCCGTGGTCCCACCAACCATTCCTTAACCGTGGTACCATCAGATTGTACCATCAATGGTACTACGGCAAATAATGTTTTGCCGTGGTTCCATTATGTCAATGGAACTACAGCTAATATTATTTTTTGTTACCCGTGGTACTGGATAGTAGACAATTTGGTAATTAATTAAGTCATGTAGATAATGTTTACATATAATTTAAAGATCTTATTTTAATAACTGCATAGAAATATAGAAAACAACATTATTATTATTTAGCCAAGTCGAGCAATACGGCTATTACCATCCATTTCTCGAAGCCATTCAGGCCAATTTCAGCCTCTTGTAATTTTGTGCTGGCTAAAGCTCCATTCATAATTTATTTCATTTTCTATTATAAGATTCAATTGAACTTGTTGTTTTTGAACGATTGCAGGTCAAAGTTCATTAGTTTTCTCACTGACTGGCTGATCATTGACCATTATAATTGTAATGCAATGGTACTAGTAAACATTTATTGTACCGTATTACCATCAATTATACCAGATACCAGGGCAATAAAATACTTCGGTTGTACCATTAATGCTACCATAGCAAAAAAAAACCATAGAACCATCAATGGTACTATCTGATGGTACCACGGTTAAGGAAGGCCTTCTGGTGGGTCCACGGGTAATTTGTTTTATCCCTTGTCCTACCGTCGTTCTTGACCCGTCGTCCTACAGTTCGAAACAGTGTTCGCAGGTGGGTCTACATGTCCCCCTGGTGGGTAATTGTTTTTGACCCATTATAAACAGTATTCGCCAGTGGGTCTGCGGGCAATTTATTTTTACCACGGTCCCACTGCATTAAGCGGTAAACATTAATTAAAAACTAGCTATTTTGTTTGGTAGAACTGCGAACAAGTAATATTTTTGACCTAACCAATTGTAACGAATGTTCGGTTCTGGCGCTTCGCCGGCTCTGTAGGCTCATGGTTCTGCTTAAACACTCCTCGCTTCGCTGCATTAGAGTCGAATACGTAGTGCAGTGGGACCATGGTAAAAATAAATTGCCCGTAGGCCCACTGAAGACCACTGTTTAGAGCGGTAGGGCAACGGGTCAAAAAAAATACCCGTGGATCCACAAGGGGGACATGTTGGTGGGACCTCGGGTAATAGGCTTGTTTGCCAGTGTGCCAACGAGCGCAGCTAGAAAAAGTGTTGGTACAACTGCGACATTACAAGCAAAGCGACCGTGCCGCGGCAGCGGCCGGCGAAGCACCTGAACCGAACAGTCTTTTCTAACGACCATTTTATTTGCAACCTGTCGGGTCGCACAGTTTTACGAACACTCCTCCTAGCTTCGCTCGTCGTCGTGCCTACACCTCTTTTTAAGGATGGTCGTCAAACGTACTACTTTTATAACGACCACCCTTAACAGATGTAGGTGGACGTCAGTAGTTTCATTTGTAGCGACCCTCGGGGGGAGATATTAGAAATCACAGGTAAGGATAGGATGGAACTTATTGCATACTGGTATCCCAGATATCTTGGCTCCCACTCTCAAGCCACGCCACAGCTCAATAGCATCCAGGAATATATTCATTCCCTTACTTTCATATAAAGATATCGGTAGTAGGAGTAGTCGAAGCTATTGTATATCTGGCATGCAGCCACCTCTGCCTACCCTGGTGGGCGGTATGGGAGCCAGAAGGAAAACAAATTCCTGGGTCCCAAACAGCAGCAGTATGGGAGCCAAGAGGGAAAATCGGCGGTATGGGAACCAGGAGGAATAACGTTATCCCTGGATCCCGTTGGGCAGTGGCTTGGGAGAGACGAGGAAAAGTACCACCGCTGGATCCCACAGGGCAGTTGCATGGAAGCATGACGGAAAAATATTTAGTTATCAATGGATGTTATGGCAGCCAAACGGCATCAAAATACATCTAATGATACCATGGGAGCATAGCGACAAAAACATTACGTTGCAATTCCATGGAATCATAGGCTTGGGCACCAAGTGGAAGGAGGGAAATCTAACGGTAAGCTACCAGGGTAAATGTAGTGGTAGAGATATATGGAATACGGGTAATGCTAGGCCTCTGCTCCAATATACTAAACTGTCTGTTTAACCAGTTGAACATATTGGACAACTTTCCTCTATTGTTTTGAAATGTATCGTAAGAATAGTTCATTTTATTTAACGTCATAATACTGTAATTGAACTTATTGCATTTTTAAGTAACAAATTGCTCGACTACTTTTTAAAAATTGAAGGAAAGTTATACAATATGTTCAACTGGTTAAACAGACAGTCAAACATATTGGAGAAGAGGATGCTAGGTGTCTATGGTCAGATTGATAGAACCAAGGACAAAGAAAATTACCTGTGGTACAATCATTAGGACTAACGGTGTAGGGCCACGGGCAAAGAATGATTTTTAGTTTATCATTATGGACCATTACGAAGTAAAGTCATGAGGCAATAATTAGGCAAGCCTACAGTGTGACCTTCAATTTGTCAGAAGTTTGTCAAATCCTTAGGCCCGGCACCCATTATTGGCACGGCATTGGCACGCCAAGGGATTCCTCCTCGGGCACGCCAAGATGTGGTTAGGGTTGCCGGGGTTGCCGAGACGTCCTTAGGCATGACGAGGCATCCTTAGGCATGCGCATCCATCCTTAAGCATGCCCAGGCCTCATTAGGCATGCCGAGCATTCCTCGGCATTCCCAAGCACACCTTTGGCATGCATTGTCTATCCCGCTAGTCTAATGTGTGAGGCTGAGGAGCCCTTTGCCGTGCCGTGCCGATAGTGGACGCCTTTGCCTTCATGTACCTACTTAGTGTACACTGATGTCGGATCCGATTGAATTATAGAGAACATTCTGTCTATTGTGGATATTCAAGGAACGTCCAGGGCTATTATGTATTAAATTTGGGAAATATAAATGCTCGTTTCATTTCTGTTTGGGGACGTAGGTAGATTAACCCTCTTGATATGACAAAAACGCCTATAGGTGTTACCTGCTTACCTGGTGGTGTGGTGTGGTGTGGTGTCACGTACGTTGTCAAAGTGACCTTCGTGCTTTACACTAAAGTTCATATACAATCTCTTATGGAAAATGAGTTTGTTTGTAGGGATCACTGCCGTACATGACGCATGGCGATTAAACGGTTAACTAAGATAGGCAGGTTATGCCTGCAATTCTTAAAATTTGAACCTTTTTGGACTGATTTGAAAGACTATACCGATATAGGATTACTGCAATAATAATATTGTTATGATAATGCAATTTCACCACACTTTTCATTTTATAATTCGGTGCGGGTCTAGGCTTCGGTGTATAGCCAACATTATTTTACTGCCTGATAGTTCTCCTACTGCATACTAGATGTCAATATTATGGAATGCAAGTGAATTAACTGTCAACAAGTTCTCCTATTCGATACTAGATGGCATTTAGTTCTTTAAAATAAATATTATTAAATGATACAATATAAATTGATGTATTTATTTGTACCGATATTATTTAAAGCCTTATTAAAAGAAAATAATTTAAAATATTACAAAGGTTTTACATCGTCACATTTACATTTGTCTTTCTGTCATACTCTCTCTGTAATAATGCGTTTTGTGTTTATCGGTTGCATGTTTAGTATTTGTGATTTAAATATAATAACTCGTGTTCATTTATCAAGATCACATTTTTCCTTAATTTTAGATAAAGTGCTTTGAATTGGGTTATTATGATAGTAAATTTGTGCAAAACATTGGAAGGAACAACCATTCGTTCATTGGATCACCTTTGCAATAACAGAACGTCGAATCTCATTCACCTTGTGAACGGTACGGTACGAAACGGTGTTTCTAACGTTAGTACATAAAGTTACCTGGTGCGAATTTTTGACAGGCGTTCGAACGGTCGAAAATTGACAGTAAAATCTATCTACCGTTAGTACATAAAGTTACGTGATTAGCCTGCAGGTTAGTCATACATTATGTCACACTTTTTCGTTGTTGTTGTGTATAAGACGATATCACGTCAAAAAGATAATGATATGAAGTGACTGCAATAGTCCATTGATATGCGAACTAAACTAAACAATAACACTAACATTGCGAGTGAAGGCGTAGCGTAGTAACTAGCAACAGGTATTTACAAATGAGGACACTAAAGACAGATAAGTAGTAGTTATCCGGTCAATAACAAACGTAACGATAAACAGAGCTTAGAGATGACAAATGGTCCCCGAGCGGCTGGCCGCGCGAAGTCGAGATATCGCGATAGCCAACGGAAAAGGATCTCGTAATTAACGCCAACGCCACATTAGGCATCCGCTGGCGTTCGAGTTTGCGTTGACGAGAGTTTGCGTTGCCGTTTGCCTGAGCGTTAAAACGATATTATCGCTGCACGGTGCCTCTTTGTAACCGCTCGTAAGTTGAGCTGGAGTTACGCTGCACATGCTTAATGTATGCAAAACAGTTTGCAAGTAGGAAAGTTTTTAGGGTTGCTGTACTGTGGGCTATTTAAGGTTGAATTAGAATTTGTTAGTTGCTTCTTTTGAAAACTATTGCCTTGAATAGATATGTAAAATCCCGCTAGTAAATTTACCGGTAAAATCTAAGATTGGGGACAGAAGTTGGTAAATGAAAACTGTTGCGAACGCAACTCTTATTTAATTTTATACATATATAATAACTTAGTATGCAGTAGCAAAACGCGCCCGTCGGGCACGGTTAGTATAAGAGCGGCTTTTTTAAAGCCACCAATAGCAACGCTTCACATACGCTTTATCCCTAGCATTGTAACATACGTTAACTCAAATTATCAAATCTTGCTCATCATTACCTATTCTTTTTTCTTACATACAACCACTTCTGCACATACTTCTTTTGGCCAAGCTATTTTGTGTAAATCAGCACCTATTGAAATTATACAGTCAACTATACATCGAAGTTTTATTTGAGTCGTCGAGTTCCATCATCACCGACACCGGCGTCTACAAAAACGTTATACTTATTATAAAATGACAAGATTTTTCTTACTTCTACCATTAGCGTGCGTACATGTTAGCTTTTACCGATGACGATATAAGGTTTTCGTCTCCATTGAGCTGGCTCCGTAACGTGTTCGGCAGGCGGCTGAAGGTGACGCACACTCATCTCCCCAGTTTGGAGTAGGCTCCATATCAACTCGAGTCATAGTATTATTTTTATTCAAACTTTCGCCAGCATTTTGCCGACGTGTGCCTGAGGACAGAAGAAGAAACTAACCTAACCTAGGTATGAAAGAGTCGGGTCACCCGCGCATTAAAAGCCTCGTCATGACAAGGCGATATATTATGAACGTTAACCTTTCACATGGTTATTTTTCGAATTTTATTACCGCGTCTCGGTGGAAGATCCTGAGATTTACCAAGTGCATTGTGGTAAAAGTTCGAATTGAACGTTTGTCATAAAGAATTTAGGACTTTTTTTATATTCACTATAGTTTGGGCTGTTACAGTAACAGATACTTACTCAATTTTATTTTGGCACATTAGTATTTTTCCCGTGCTTAAAGGGTTATTTAAGGGTTCGTTCATTTCATAAAAAAATACTGAAATTTTAAATGTTTATTGATAACCGTTATTGTTAACTCGTCGCCTACCAGTCCAGGTACAGTTCACTAAATGACATAGACATTACCCAAAAATTATACACATCGGAGTTTAAAATGATCACTTTCATGTCTTACATGAGTCCGTTTAATACTGGTCGAAAATAGCCACATCGATGCTGCTACTTTTGTAGTGAACAAGGAAGACGTTAAAAATAAATGAAATCAGAAAATGAACCTATTTATTTTTTACCCCCGGTGTTCAGTGAGCTTTTCCATACCACCCCCTGTATTGTCTAGAACTATAACTACTCACTTCTTTACTTGAAAATTCAGTATCTTTGTATATTCAATATATATATATATATTATAGAATCTAAATATATAAAAGAAGAAGTCCTGATCTACCATCAACGCACAGCCGAAACTACTGGAACTAGAAACTTCAAATTTGGTCCAGAGCTTACTTTTATGACGTATGCAAGGGATAAGACGGGGTTTTTGGAAATTCCACCCCTAAGGGGATCAAATAGGGGTGCAAAGTTTGTATGGGAGATTTTTTTTCAGCTGAAGACTTAAAAAATTGTAATAAGGTTACGAACTTAAATCCAAAGAAAGTGTTTTCAGCGTTTTGCCAAATTCTAACCCTAAGAGGGTAAAATAGGGGTGCAAAGTTTGTGTGGGAAATACTTCTGTATTAGAGTTAGAGACTTAAAACTTCCGATATGGACTCTCTGTTTAAATAAAACAAAACTTATTCCAGCGTTTTTGAAGTTGCTCCCCTAAAGGGGTGAAAAGGGGGTTCCAAGTTTATAAAGGAGAAAGTATTTGATTAAGCGAGAGATTTAAAACTTTGTATATAGGCTCTTTATTTTTTGTTGTACAACAAAACGTATTTCAACATTTTTCGAAATTGTTCCCCTAAAGGCGTAAAAAGGGGGTTCCAAGTTCGTATGGGGAACAAATCTTTTTTGAAGTGAGAGATTTAAAACTTTGTACATATACTCTCTGTTTAAATACAACAAAATATGTTTCAGCGTTTTTCAAAATTACTCCCCTAAAGGGCTGAAAAGAGGGTTCCAAGTTTTTGCGGGGCAAATCTTTACTTTTCTTAAAAATCGATATGGGTGTCGTTTTCGAGGTTCCATGAGGCGCCGATTACGAAAATGACACGCATTTTCAAATCCAAGATGGTGGAATTTTGTTTCTATTAATAATTGATATGGGTGTCATTTTTGTAGTTTCTCGGGGTGCCGATTACGAAAATGACATCCCTACATAGCTACATACGTAAGTGCAACTGAGAATCTCCATTTTTGTAGACGGTTAAAAATTTCGCTTACTACGCGGGCGAAGCCGGGGGAAAAAGCATGTATACCTATATGTATCAACCCTATTTATCATACATATCATTGTGCTGGATGTCATGTGCCGGGATTAGAACCCGCGGTAGCCGTCAAGTTGAGTATTTACTACAATGTTATTGTTTTATTTAATGTAATGGTTTTGTTTTTGAGGATAATTATGGACGACGGCGATAATTAGACGAATTCGCCCTAATGCCACTATCAAATATAGCATTCAAACACTGCACCGCGACAACAAATCAAAATCAAGGTAATACCTAATTCCTCTGGCATCCATTTGCTGATGGCAATCAGGAAATGGTTGGGTCATAATCATAAATGCATTGGTTTAAGCCCTCTGTTAAGGGATACTGTTCGCTAGAGACGGCTTGGTTGTCCAAATAAGTCTCATATTGCACTTAGACCTCTGTTTATCGCATTGACGCCATCAATAGGAACTTCTTGTTGAGTTCTTAGATAACGCTATTGGTTAAGCAGAATTGAAACTTTGAAACTACTTACACGTAATTAAAGTAAGTAAAGTAAATGTATTAGATACCTATTAGGCTTAAAGTAAATAAAGTTATTATTATTATTTATTATTAGAATAGTAAATGCCTCTCTAAGAGTGACAGCGGAATGTTAATGTTGCGGATGCGAATTTTTAAACATCCGCGAATGCGGATATTTCTAGGTTCACATCCGCGGACTGGATCCGGAATATCCGGATGTCATTTTGGCCAAACACTCAAAGACATAAAATTAACAACGTCTATATTAATCATGCAGTAATTAAACACCTTGTTTTCGTTTGCATTTACAATCGTGTCTAACAAAAGAAATTAACCCGTCCATTCTTACTTGATTGAATGTGGAGAATAGAAGTGTGCAGATACGGAAGCAATTACCTGCAACATCCATAAAAGGCTACCTACAGAAGGCTTATTATTGTAAAATAAATAAGACACTGAATCCTATAGAAATTGATCAGTACCTCGAGTAAATCCTTTACTTTTCGCGAGTTGAGAACAATGCCACTCCTATGAATTCTTATAAAAAATATATATGGAAAAAAGAAAATCCTGTCTTGAAAAATTCGCATCCAAAGGTTTCGTCACATCACACTTCTAAGCTAGAAGATGCTAGGAACATTTTTGTAATACAATCCTGCACAGCTCTCCCGTTTCTTTCATATTCATTATTCGCTACGTGCACACGCGCTACTTTTAGCATGAAATCATTTGCTACTGCATCCTACATTGTTATTTTTAGGTTCTTTTGCTCAAATTGAGGATCGTAGAGGTTTCACCTCTTCTACAATTTTCATGTTAAAGATAAGTATTATAGTTGTTTCTGTTTTATTTTCCATGTTGTATACAGAATATCTTTTATGAACAACAACAACATGGAACCCTGATTCAACCACTAAAAAGTACGTAATACGTACATCATGATTTAACACTTTTGCAAATTGTTAAAGTCAATTCGTTGTTTTAATACAGTAAAATAATTTTTCGTCTGTACAAACGATTACATTCATTTATCTATTTAGTACTAAGAGCTGACATTTTACAAGTAACAGTTTTGTTCTTAACCACTTTTTAACCTTTGCATACCTACAGCCTGCAGAATGGTTAACCAATTCCAAATGAGTAGGCATAGTGGATATTTACTTATGTTAGAACTCAAATAGTCTAATTTAAACATGCAAACGTAATCGATTAAATCGAAAATACCTTCAAACGGGTAGACTAAGACCCAACACCATTCCATTAATATCGGCCGCCATTATACCTACCTACGTATCGTGCACGCACGCTAATTTTCAATTCCTTTAATTATAGTCGAAATTCCGATACTAAACTCAGATACAAATCAGCAGAACTCTATTTTATCAGACAAATGGTCTGATTAACACAATACACACAAATTAATGAACGATCAACTGAAAACATTTTCGTATCGACGAATTGGCAATTAGGTCATTTCGGACTCGTTTGTGATGTGAGGGCGGCAATTATAAACCCGTAATCAGGGCTGGACTGATCCCAGCGAGCGTACATCCGTGATTAGTCTGACTGCGACTAAATTAGGCATGTTTTCATTCAACTCATCTTATAATCAATGACGGTTTTGTCGGGTTGACGAAGCGTGGTTATGATCTGACATTTTTTCTTCGTGAAAAATTGTCCGTGCGTGCAAATCTTATTTAGTTATGGGGCTAAACTAACCCATGATCACACACGATTTCATACCTGCATATAAATCACGCTTGTTTTATGGAGACGTAGGCAGAGATCACGGGGTTCCACTTTCTACGATCTTGGCAAAGATCTGATGCTTCATTTATTTTATGCATGCTCGTCTGGTTAGGGATACCATTTAGGCTGAACGATACGTATTTAGAATTTATCATATCAACATAAATTTAATTCAATTATAGTTGAATAAATCCCCTCTCCTATTTTAATATTTTGAACCCATGCAATTTAATATTAAACTAGTGCATTGGTTGTAATGTGAAACATTAAGAGTACAAATGCTTGTTTAATGCGCTATTGCTATTGCAGGTTAGGTTATAGTAATGAATTTAAAACTGCCTACATAGCCTGTTAATTGCGCGGTCAGAATAATTACTCTATTGTTAGTGATGAATGTCTGTTCAATTGTTAATCACAATAAATCAGCATTCCGTTGCACTAATGTTAAATCGATGATGATCATGTTTAACTGTGTAAGATAGACAGTATTGAAACGAGTAAGGGTTATTTAATATCAACGGTCTTTAAAAACTTAATTAATTAATACAGTGGTACTTAATTAATTGCAATTATTAGGACCCGTAAAGTAAATGAAATAAATTGAAATAAATTTTTGACGACCGCTTTAGCCTAGTTGGTAGTGACCCTGCCTTCGAAGCTGGAGGTCCCGGGTTCGAATCCCGGTCAGGGCATGTATTTGTGCGATGAACACGAATATTTGTTCTTGAGTCTTGGATGTTTTTATGTATTTAAGTCTATATTTATCTATATAAGTATGTATATCATCACTTGGTACCCATAGTACAAGCTTTGCTTAGTTTGGGACTAGGTTGATTTGTGTAAGATTGTCCAAAAATATTTATTATTATTTATTATTTAATTAGATCACTCAAGAAGACTCGGTAGGTATATGATAAGTACATATGATTCTGTCCATTACCAGGGTTACCAATATAAATAGGAAATAAATAAAAATATTAAAAAAAAAATAAGACAAAAAAACACTGAGCAGATTGATACACTGAACTCGAGTTCTTCATAAATATAGTGTTGATATTGGTACAACAGCTCCAGAAATAGGTATGTGGACGAAGAACTCGACATTATCTAAACAAGCTCTTTGGTTTAACTCTTTCACAATCCTTAAAAATGTAAAAATGAAACATTAAGCATCAATATTCATATTCTATACCAGCGGCCTCCCGCAACTTCGTCCGCGTAGATTTTACATGGTAACAAAGAGCAACTTTTTTCTGTCAGTCGTCTGATGATGTTAATAATTGTGAAAATTTACTCAGAAGATATGCAGCGACCAACGGATTTGGTGTTAGAAAATGGGGGTATTGAACATTATTCCATAAGAAGGCAAAACGGGCATTTACAACTCTTGCTAGAGAGAGAAGAAGAGATACGCGGAGCTCCCGACGCTGGCCAAAATTAAGTGTCATTATTATCACCTTAGCGTTTCAAAAGGTTTTGCGCCCCTACCAACTTTTTACCACTTTAGGGTAGGAACTTTCAAAAAACGCTAAAATACGTCTATTTTCTATTTATACAGCGAGTCTGTATTCAAAGTTTCAAATCTCTCACTTTAAAGATTTGTTTCCGTATGTATTTTGAACCCCTTTTCACCCCTTTAAGGGATAATTTTGAAAAAACGCTGAAATACGATTTGCTGTATTTAAATTGCGAGCCGATATACGTAGTTTCAAATCTGGCAGTTCAAAAAAGATTTGCTCCCGGTACAAACTTGGAATCCGCTTTTCACTTCCTTAAGAGAGATATTTCGAAAAAAAATTTTTATATTTAAACAAAGAGTCTATATACCTACGATGTTTCAAATGCATTAAAAAGGATTTGCTACCCGACCAAACGATTAACCCCTTTAGGGGAGGAATTTTGAAAAACACAGAAATAAGTTTTGTTG
Organism: Epiblema foenella; assembly: GCA_963556455.1. Classification (NCBI taxonomy): domain Eukaryota; kingdom Metazoa; phylum Arthropoda; class Insecta; order Lepidoptera; family Tortricidae; genus Epiblema; species Epiblema foenella. The sequence goes on from OY747102.1 coordinate 18,872,889, forward strand.
TATTTAAACAGCGAGTTTATATACGAAGTTTACAGTGCAAAAAAGATTTTCTCCCGTAGAAATTTGGAACCCGGTTTTTACCCTTTTAAGGGAAAAAAATCGAAAAACTCTGAATTACGTTTTCCTATATAAAAATAAATAAATAAAATAAATAAATATTAGAGGACAATCTTACACAAATCGAACTAGTCCCACAGTAAGCTCAAGAAGGCTTGTGTTATGGGTACTAGACGACGATATATTTAATAGATATAAATACTTAAATACATAGAAAACATCCAAGACTCAGAAACAAATATTCATGCTCATCACACAAATATTTGCCCTGACCGGGATTCGAACCCAGGACCGTCAGCTTCACAGGCAGGTGCACTACCCACTAGGCTAAACCGGTCGTCAAATCGTCGTATATCTAAACAAAGAGCCTACGAAGTTTCAAGTTACTCGTGTGAAAAAGGATTTGCTCCCTGAACAAAATTTATAACCCTCCAGGGGAGCAATTTCGATAAACGCTCTCTCAAATCCAAAAATGTTTGCTTCTCGTACAAATTTCGAACCCCCTTTCCCCCTTATAGGGAAGCAATTTAGAAAAACGCTGAAATGCGCTATTAATGCATTTAAACAGAGAGTTTATATACGAAGTTTCAAATTTCTCAGTGCAAAAAAATTTGCTCCCCTTACAAACTGGGATTGAAACCCCTTTTTTACTTTATGGGATGAATTTTGAAAAGGGCTGAAATATGTTGTGATGTATTTAAACTGCGAGTTTATGTACGAAGTTTAAAATCTCGCAGTGCAAAAAAGGATTTGCTCCCTGAACAAACTTTTAACCCCATTAGGGGATGAATTTTGAAAACCGCTGATTTTTTTTTTTTTGTATACATATTTTTGCCCTTTACGGTAATGTAACTTAGCTGTGATAGTTTTCCTTTTAAATTCATCGTATATACTACTACCATGATTTTTTTCACATGCCTGCCACCGTTTAGCTGGCAGGGGGGGGGGGGGGGGGGGTTCTTGAATCAAATAATGCTTTTAGAAATCTTATGATATGTTTGAAAGAGCTATCCAACGACACCCCACACGACGGGATTTGGAAGAGAAAAAAATTGCACCACCACTTTACATGTAGGGGAGCTACCCTAAAAAAAATTTTTTTTAATGATTTTATTCTACCGTTTTTTCGGCGTCATTGATATATATACTCATGCCAAATTACAGCTTTCTGGTACTAACGGTTACTGAGAAAAGCGGGGGACGGACGGACGGACATGGGGAAACTATAAGGGTTCCTTGTTTAGGTACTACGGAACCCTAAAAAGGAAGTGTTGATTAAAACTAGACTAAAAGAGGCACAAATTAAAAAAATGTATCTGTTCTGAATTTCCGTATTTTAGCGGCGTCCCGACGCCGCTACGGGACTCTCGTTCTACTTCAACACTAATATAATATGTAAGTTTGTAATAGAAACTCTATTACATTCGTGTTAAAGTAAAATATCCTATGAAATAAGAGCATATGTCAGTGTCAAATTTAAAGTACCCATGGTCTAAGAAAACAATGTCTGACAATCCGGATCGTGACACCACATAAGTCACTGTCGAAGACACACTCACTTACGTCCGCATACTATCGATAGGCTGATGCTGGCTGGTGACGTAGGTCGTGTCACTCACACTACTAGCAGATGTACCGGATTGCCATACCTGCCGCAGTATTGTATCATTATAGTGCCTAATCGTACTGTACTACATTACAAGCGATATAGGCTGCATGATAAAATCCGGGCTCCATCAATGGACTAAGGAAATCTGACCCGCGTACTTTTAAACTTGGAATACCATTTGTTAGCGACATCCTGTAATTAACGTGTGGACACTGGAGAGGCCCTAATGAATAAGGGTGTGTGGCGCAAAAAGTGACCAGTCACAACACGGCGACCCAACCAAAATATAACCCTATTGGTATAAGCCGGGGAGCTCTAGATGGCAGAATGATAGCCGCATATTGGTCCGCTATTGATTTCCAACGGACAGTGACTGACGCTGCGAATTTATTTTTGGTGGGAAATGTTTAAAGCGGACTTCCGTGGCATCTAGTTTTCTTGTCCAGTTATGTCAGGAGCTAAAATTAAGATGATGCATGTGGATGTGTCGAGAATGAGTGATTGCAAATTAACGTTTAATCGTCGATATGTACATACGTTATAATCTGCTACTAGGTTACCTATGTACGTCAATGATAAGCTTTTTTGTAGCAAACTTCAAAACTAGACCAAAACAATTTTTAATAAGATGGTTGTTTTTTATTTTTTGTTTATTTTTGAGGTAACAGATAGGTACATAAAACACTGTATTTGAAGAACTGTTTAATTTTAGAAGAAAAAACGTATTTAAGGCTATATAGGTTCTTTCCTCTACGTACAGTCGTCGTCAAAGATATGTTTAAATTTTTCGCCTTATTACAATGGAAGAAGATGCAAAAGTGTAAACATATTTTTGACGTCGACTGTACAATGGTTGTGCTGTCAACATATTTCTCTCGCCTGATAGTTTAGATCATAATTTAATAAAATATTAATCTCGTTTAGTATATTTAGGTACGTTACCCAACGTAGGTGTTAATCTAAATGATCGACTCCAATTTCCATAAAAATAAAATTGATGCAAGTTAATTTGATCACGTTTTTTCCTTGTATGACCTCTGTAGCAGCATTCCCTTTCAGCGAACTTTAAAAATATTTTTTTTACTTAGCTGCTCCCTTTTTCCTAGTGGCTGTCGTGAATAGGGTTAAAGTTTATCGTGGGCGATGGGGTATCAACCTATCACTGCGATATCATTTTCTTCGTCTGCAACCTGCAATTGCTCAATACAATTTGTGTTAAATGTTTGTATTGTTACGTTATTATGATGTTCCGTTACTTCTTCTGGCAGAAAACGCAAAGTCCAGTAACACAAACAACATTTATAAATATTCCCTTTATTACACCGACAGAGAAAGCGGTGTGAACAATTGGAACTGGCTATAAATTCAAACGTCGCTGGAGCCTATAATTTTTATTAGTCCACATTGCCTGACGTGCGTGAAATGGCCTTCCTGCAAACTTCAATTACTGGAAACTTTTTAGTACAATCAAAACTAAACCTTACTGAAATTAATATTGAGCCGTCTTTCAATGTTCAGTGATATCTACTGGATACATATCGATAGTAATTGAACATTGAGCAATATACTTGAGGCCCGATTTGGAAAGCGCTTTTACTCGTAACTTGGGTATTGAAATAGGTTAGATGTCAATTTTTTTAAGATGCCTCTCGAACCAGTTTTTAGAAAGGATCCTAGGTTTGAACATGACCAACTAGATAAGATAGGGATAAGTTCGCCTTTGTACAAATATCTATTATTAAGTTTGTTTTCTACTATGTACTTGATTTGTCCAATAAAGTGTTTACTACTACTACTAGATCAACTACAAGCAAAAGACATGGCTTACCTAGGAACAGTGCAATTTAAATAAAAGCTTGTACTTAATAAAAATAAACTAAAAAGATAAAAAACATGTTACAAAATAAGGAATTTAAAACTATATTTTGTTTGCAGTCGCGGGACCTAATATTGTGGTATTGTATGTAGTAGGTCCGACTGCAAACAAAATAGATTTCCATAAGTTCTTTATTTTGAAACTAGTTTCTTATTTTTTAAATTAATTTTTATCCAGTGCAATCGCGTGATTTAATTTTTAATTATTATTTAATTTCAATCGTTACATATATTTTTGAAATCGCCTTTTCATTTTCTTCATTTCGAGATCCCACTTGATAAGTTGGAAAATAATGTTTTTCTTCAGTTCACAGAAAATGAAGTATCTACATAGTCCGCCGTATTGTTTTTATTGCAGCTATGTTACTCGGAATGACGTAAGGAGTCTAACGATACTTCACACATCTCACTCGGTTGAGGCGTTGAGATGTTCTAGTGAAATAAATAATCTCATACACCCTGAACCCTGAAAACATTACACTCCTTTTATAGGGAAGTCGTGTAAAAAGTGGAGTCAAAGTTCAATATAGCCGCCGAGCACTGAAAACGGTCCTTACTAATTAATGACACTTTAATGTGACCTCACTGTTATGCTAACCTGATCACGATCACACATTTGATCTAGCACTCACTTTTGGGTACGTGTGTGTTAGTGCCCCGCACTGACAATGACACAGTTATATGATTAAAAGTTTGGTCCAAGAGGATAATATGCCTTTCAGTATTTATTGTACCTACTGTATATGTTTTAAAGAAAAGGTATCAACTTGTTGACGGAATAAATTGAGGCTCAATATGAATGGAAAATTTAGTATGAAAGACTATATTTACTAAAATATGAACAACCAAAATTTTCAAAACAAACCTCGCTCATAAATCGAACGACTTCCCCTTTTACAGTTTGATAACATCCTAAAATTTAGTGCTCAACTGCTCAAATAGATCAGCGAATAAGTATTCCGCTATAATTTATATTCCCCACTCCGCTAGTAGGAAGTAATGGATGCGTTCGCAGATATCAGTGGTTGCCGTCTTTAAATTACTCAGTGTTCAGGAAATATAGCCTCACTCGCGACTCGAAATCCACTTAACTGTATTCTTCACACTATTAAGATAAGGAGTCGAATTAAAACAAAGTTTATCACTTGGCGAGGTGTAATTGATTTTTATTACGTCCGGTTAGCAAGGTAGGAGCTAAACATTATTGTGTAAAGATAAGGGTTGAAGTAAAGCGAGCGTGATGAAAAGTCCCAGAGCCACCATTCTCGCTACAAAATTTTATTATATGAAAAACGTTTAAAAAAAATTACCGACTTCAAAATTAATTATAAAAAGGCACTGAAAAGTGATATATAACATAATTATAGACTTCATTCAAATGCAAAATATGTGTATTTTCATTAAGTTTTGTTCCATTTCTTTTAAAACGATGTACTTGGTTTATTATTATATTTCCAGGTCCAGTTTAAACCTAAATAAACCAAAGGCTTTACTTATCTTAAACTACCTATTCACAGTAACAAAATATTTTCTAAGTATACACACTGTTAAAATTACTTATTTATCTACTAACCTACATAGGTATTCATTTATATAATTCCAATGGTGCAATTCTTGTCAAAGCCTGTACCCTATTAATTTATATAAAATATTTTTATATGCGCTACCTACTGATCTGTTTGAAGTTGGTGCCAAGCCTACAACAATGGCCCAACAAAAACAATGACCATCATCGTTGGGATCCCGGCTGCTGTTTGCTTGCTGTCCACGCAATAGCCGGTTTTTCAGGATGGCCGCGGAAGTACCAACAGCTGGTTCTATTGATTTAATGGGTGCACATTCAATTACTGAAAAAAATTTAAACAAGAAATGATTGTTACTATAAGTAAAAATATTATGAAACATTTTCATGCAATAGGTATTCTCATCAAAGCATATTCAATTGGCATTTGCGACTTAGTAATGGTCGGTTGTGTGGACGTGCGCACGATTACGCATAAATTTCTTTGATATACCGCCAATGGACCGATTACGCTCGATCACAAACAATGATTTCCGCTCGCAGACGATTACACCATCCAGACAATGGTGCATGCCAGTAACGGTAACGGGCCACCATGGTGTGGTTTCCGCATTGTATATAGCAACCCCGCTTGAATTAAAATCTAATGTCACTTTTGTTTATTTACTTTGATTTGTTTGTCTGTCTAATCTATCTATGCCCAAAGAGTACAATGTATTCTCTGCATTCCGAGGAAATTTTTATTACAGCACGTTTTTAAAATCATGGGCAAATACGACAATCTTGCAAGTGTTTGTTATATCAGTTTTTTTTTGTGTAAATAAATATAACAAAATGTATTCAAGAACCTGGCCAAGTGGCCACTAATTTCTATAGGCATAATTCAAGCAATTGCAGAGACTAGTATACATGGCAGGCCTTTCGAAACGGTCGCAACTCGTCTCCTAAGCATCATTGCATTAACGAGGAGATTTCCAGCATCACGGGGAAGTCTCCAATGTGATAAGGAGGTTAGTTCAGGAGGTTATCCCTCGTTTACTACAAAAACCTAACCATATCTTAAAACTATCATGAACTGCAATAACGGTGATACTTCTTCAATGTACACAAAATTAATGTTCTGTTACCGCAGCCATAACTTCTGGTCACATGGTTACTTAACAAGTTTACTGTAAAATTTGACTTTTGTAGTGTAATAAAAATCCTTTTTCTTTTTAATGTTGGGGCATAAAAATTTAGCTATTATACTAACTACTTATAGTTTAGAACAATATTTAGTTTGTTTCCTAGTTCTAAAATAAACTGGTTATTTATTTCAGCGTTTAATAACGGACATAACCTGACTGTGACTTTATAGGCCGGGCCCAATAAAGCGATAGGAGTGCGCGGTTGGAGAGTAGCCTGGGAAAAATCCAGGGGAAAACGTCCGACACGACCTCGCGGGTGGTTTGGAACACTGGAATACTCTAAGAGTTTGCGCTCCAGTGAGGTTGGTTGAGCGGTTTTAACCGAGTCTGAGGTGTGAGTGGAATCGAGCTACGTACATCAATAAGGGGCAGCAAAGGCAAATCAATACAGTGGAGGTACTTCCAGTTGTACAACTTGGAGCAGTACTGCTCCAAATATGAGACAGATGACATTCAGCTATTCACTACCTCTCTCATAGGTAAATTCCAGTATTGAAACAGTAAATCCTATATGTTATCTGCAATCTGTCTTATTTAAAAGCTCCTAAACTTTACAAATAATTTTGTAAAGTACCTATTATAATTGGACTGGCAATGTGTAAAGTTTCTTGCACATATGACCAGCTGCATAATCATATTACATAAAAAATCTAGGCATAGTATCTTATATATTAGATTACCAAAACTTTTTTGGTAGGTAAATATTCTATATATTTCCTGTTTCGATTACAGGATTATAGATTGCTGAAGGGCTAAGACGGTTGCTTTTATTTGGACATATAGCATTCGTCCATAACTGTCGAGTATGTATGTATCAGAGGGACAAAAGCTATATTAGAATTACGATTTGAAACGGGATATTTCGCTATGGTGTGTGGGTAGACCACAAATAAAACTCGCAGCACGTCAGTTAATCCTTGATAATGGCGCTTGCAACAGTGCCGAAATATCGGGAACTCAAAAATACAAATATACATGGTAAATATCCCGTTTCAAATCGTAATTCTAATGTAAATGACCATGTAAGCTTGAAATCGAAAGCTATATGTTCGTCATAAAAGCGATCATCTAGCCCCTCTGGTAACATATACATAAACCTGTTAAAAAAATAAATAACATTATTTTCTTTTGTATAAGAGTTAATATGTGCATCATTGGGTGCTTGGACATTACAGGTGTTATCACCCTACAATAGTTTAAACTTGTAACAAGCTAGGTGACATATTGTATATAGCCGTCGTGTCCCGGCGAAAAAAATAAACAATAGCATTCTTTTGTTATGCTCCCTGGGATCGGAGGGACCGGTAGACGACGGATTAAACATGGCCAATTAATCCTTCAACTCCCTATTCTATTCGGAGGTCTCCGGGCACATAACAAACAAATCTTTGGTTACCAATTGACTTGAATTTTGACATAATGAGATCGATCGATCATTTCCGTAAATGGCTGTATAAAATACGCTGTCTCGAATTTCACTTAATTTCTGTATTTTATTAGGTAGGTACCCTACTTAAATTTTGCTTCTGTTTCACTTTTTTTTCAGTTTTCAGCATCGTTTCTTTTCGTATTCTATATAGGTAGCTTTAATATCGTTTTCGGGTAACGGATTGAATTACCTACTGATTTCCTGTTCTCGTCATCTTAATCGAAATTGATAGGGTCCCCTCTTTTTAAACGCCAATTTGTGAGACCACTATTAATCTTAAAATAACCGTTTTTAAATAAAATCAAAAGAAATTACACCAGACTACCTCGTTTCGTCTTTTCAAACTTTCCAGTCATTCTTTTTATCCATCCTTCTCTTACCTAGTCGCACATTAAATATTAATCATCAGTTCTCTCTCACTCGTTCACTTCATCATTCAGTCAGTCATTCGTTAGCCTTGCATTCATTCGTTTTCAAGCTCAATACTGATATCATAATGAGTGTGGGTGTGAGGGTGTGAATTTGTGTATGTGTGTGTATATTTGTGAAATTTCCTTGATTTCTCATGGTCCCCAGGATCAGATCTTGACCAAATTTATATGAAACCACCTCTGACGTATCCCATTAACATTAAAAAAAGAATTATCAAAATTGGTCCACAATTGACGAAGTTATGAAATAACAAACATCTATACACCGGACGAACATAGTACCTCCTCCTTTTTGGTAGTCGGTAAAAAATGAATATAAATTGCAGTGGAAGGTCGCTCTAACACATTTGTTTCACGATCAGGTGAGATCGAATGCGTGGTAATAAATCCAATTTATACTCAATTTTTAAGATCATTTTAAGCAGTATGAGATTAGAGATTCTGCAGAAGTTCCTTTTTTAGACTAAGAAATATTTATGCCTTTTGAAATTAATTATTCATGATGTTAAGCACTTAAATAGGTACATATTTATGATCTTAACTTTACCTTGCAAAAAAAAAACAATTTATTCTAATAGAGAACATATAGTTTTCTTATAAAATTTGTTTAACTTGCGTACATTTGACGTATCGCAAATTGTCAGTACGTCGCCCAGCCTATTAATTTATAAAAGTTCGTCTTTAAGGAACATGAGTTTAATGGAGGCACTAAGTGAAAAAGTTTTACTTTGGTAGTAACTTTACTTAATTATCTTGTTAACGAACAAGCTGCTTTCCATTTGGAAATCTTGACATTATTAAGATTACTTAATAATATTAGTAATTCCGAATGCTCCTACGTATGTAAATGTTAACTCGTGGTCGATGGAACAGACAGGTGTTGGTCTGCTATATGTATTTCAATTTGAATACATACTACAATACACCATTTTTCATTGTGTTGATAGTGAGTTCGCAATCTGTACACAGAGGGGCTACTCCGAACTTCGTATCGTGCCGTCCCTTTTACTTATGTAGTGAATAACACGAGAGTGAAAGGGGCGGCACGATTCGAAGTTCGGATTTCGAAGTTCGGAGTACAGGACCAGAATATAACATTTTTGACATGATCTTTCATACTACAAAGGAAGGATTTCAGAAGGCCTAGAAGAGACACTGTAAAATATGTTGAATCGAATTTGGGAAATAAAGGATGCATAATACTGATTATAATTGGTAAGATACAATAATAATTATAGAACATTATTGAATGAAGTTAATGAAAACAACAGTTGAACTTATACTTTCGTGAGATATTTTCAAAATAATACTACTACTTAATTGATTATAAATTACAAGGGACACCCTTGGGAGGTGAAATGTACGTAGGTAGGACAAATCGAGTGAAACGTCTCCTTTTCGCTAGGTATGAGGTAGTGTTATCGCCCTCTCTTTCACCTGTTATCATTCGTTATCGCGCACCTCATTCATACTTTTCCGCAATTAAACCTCTTTTTCACCTTATTCGCTTATATTTCCATTTAATTTGAACTGACTTTACCAAATATAGCAGAAAGTATAATTTGCCCGCGCATTTGCGACTGTGACAAACTTATCAATGAGCAGAGAGAGGACAATACGCGATAAATGTATGAGATGCGATGCGGGAGAGCGGATAAAAGAAGAGATCCGGCTCGAAGGACCAGAAATATAAGCGCGGGGAAAATAGGACGAAGGACCAGCGGTAGAAGACCGAAGGCCGGAAACGGGGTCTATGGGTCTGTGAAGAAATGTAAAATGTTGTGTATGGTGGCCTGCTGTACCTTTTATTCTGCTATTTTCATTTCAAATAGTTCAAGTTTCCAGCCTTCGGTCTTCTACTGCTGGTCCTTCGTCCTATTTTCCCCGCGCTTATAGGTACAAACAGAAAAATCAATCATTACGAAAGAAACGGACATTTTTATATGATTATTCTAATTAGAAATCAGAAATTATTTAATTACTCACTTGTTACAATCGCGTGAACGCAGTGAGTACAGTGTGATTATCACCGACAGGCGAGACGACCTTTTGCCACAGCACCACACAGCAACTCCTGCCAGTGAGGTACGCTTCTACTCACATAATTTTTGACGTCCTATTCGAAGTTCGAAAATGTTTCTCATAAAATTTTATTCCATAATAATCATATTTCATAAATGGTCGTATTGCTAAGTATCATATTTCCTAACCATTCGAACTAATAACGCCAATAGTCATATAGTTGTAACTTCCTCATATTTTTCTTCGTAACTTTTTTAATCATAAGTATTATTAACCCATATATATTGTCTAAATTCATAATGTTAATTATCATATATAGTTTCTTTCATACTACAATTTCTTTTCATATTTTTTTATTTATAAGTGTTTTTAATCCGTGTCATTTAAATTCATAGTGATAATAATCGTACAACTTTTTATTGCTAATAGTGATTTACATTATTTTTCCTATGACTCGTCCCTTCCTTGTTTGAGGCCTCAACAAGTAAGGTGACTACTTCGCTTCGCTTCAGCTCTCGTTTTAATCTTCGAGGTTTTTTGTTATAAAAGCCCAGAAAGGATTTCCGAATTAGTAAAAAACTGCATTAGGAAACCCACTCTAGTTAAATTAGTACTAAAAACCGTGATCTATTCGCCCCCTCCGCAAGGGGAAAAACCAATATCATAAAATTCATAATAACTAATGAAAAAAAGTGGGATTGATATTTAATTTTATTTCAAGCTAATCTGTCCAGTAGCTGACAATGTGATTTTGTACGGGAATAGGTGATTAGGTTAGGGTTCACTTTTAAATTTGGAATATATACTTAGCTGCTAGAATTAATGTCATTACTGAGAAGTAATGACATTATTACTAGCAAAATTATGAAATATGTCCTTTATGAAGGAAGCTGTGAAAAATAAAATTAGGAACTAAGATACTTTCTTAGTAATATCACTATTATTAGCAAAATTATGAAATACTAGCGGCCGCCCGCGACTTCGTCCGTGTAGATTTTAGATGGTAACAAAGATATAAAAGAGGTTTTTTTGTTTCTGTCAGTTGTCCGATGCTATTAATCTTTTGTGAAAAATTACAAAAAAGAAAAAAATAATGTCCGCCATCTTGGAATAGAAAATGGATGTCAGTTTCGTAATCGGCACCCCGAGGAACCACAAAGATGACATTGACACCCATATCGATTTTTAAGAAAAATAAATGTCCGGCATCTCGGATTTGAAAATGCATGTCATTTTCGTAATCCGCACCTCGAGGAACCTCGACGATGACACACCCATATCGATTTTTAAGAAAAATAAATGTCCCCATCTTGGATTTGAAAATGGATGTCATTTTCGTAATCATCACCCCGAGGATCCTCGAAGATAACACCCATATCGATTTTTAAGAAAAATAATTGTCCGCCATCTTGGATTTGCAAATGCATGTCAGTATCGTAATCGGCACCCCGAGAAACCTCGATGACACCTATATCGATTTTAACGAAAAGTAAAGATTTGCTCTCCGCACAAACTTGGAACCCCTTTTTACCTCATTAGGGGAACAATTTTAAAAAACGCTGAAGTATGTTTTGTTGTATTTAAAGAGAGAGTCTATTAACGAAGGTTAAAATATCTAACTTCAAAAAAGATTTGCTCCCCGTACAAATAGGAACCCCCTTTTCACCCCTTTAGAGTAGCAATTTCAAAAAACTATGAAATTGTTGTATTTAAACAGAGAGTATATATACGAAGTTTTAAATCTCTCACTTCAAAAAAGACTTGGTCCTTTACAAACTTGGAACCCTCTTTTCACCCCTTTAGGGGAAAGTTTTGAAAAACGCTAAAATACGTATTGTTGTATTTAAACTTAGAGTCTATTTACGAAGTTTCAAATCTCTAACTTCAAAAATAATTTGCTCCCCATACGAACTTTGAACCCCTTTTTCACCCCTTTAGAGGAGCAATTTCAAAAAACACTGAAATACGTTTTGTTGTATTTAAACAGAGAGTCTATATATGATTTTTTAAATCTCTCACTTCAAAAAAGATTTGCTCCTTTACAAACTTGGAACCCTCTTTTCACCCCTTTAGGGGAGAAATTTTGAAAATCGTTGAAATAAGTTTTGTTGTATTTAAACAGAGAGTCTATATACGAAGTTTTAAATCTCTCATTTCAAAAAAGATTTACTCCCCATACGAAATTTGAACCCCCTTTTCATCCCTTTAGGGGAGCAATTTCAAGAAACGCTGAAGTGTCTTTTGTTGTATTTAAACAGGGACTCTAGATACCAAGTTTGAAATGTCTCACTTCAAAAAAGTTTTGCTCCCCGTACAAACTTGGAACCCCCTTTTCACCCCTTTAGAGGAGAAATTTCAAAAAACGTGGAAATTGTTGTATTTAAACAGAGAGTCTTTATACAAAGTTTTAAATCTCTCACTTCAAAAAAGACTTACTCCTTTACAAACTTGGAACCCTCTTTTCACCCCTTTAGGGGAAAGTTCGGAAAAACGCTAAAATATGTATTGTTGTATTTAAACATAGAACCTATTTACGAAGTTTCAAATCTCTAACTTCAAAAAAGATTTGCTCCCCGTACAAAGTTGGAACCCCCTTTTCACCCCTTTGGAGGAGCAATTTCAAAAAATGCTGAAATACGTTTTGTTGTATTTAAACAGAAAGTCTATATACGATTTTTTAAATCTCTCCCTTCAAAAAAGATTTGCTCCTTTACAAACTTGGAACCCCCTTTACATCCCTTTAGGGGAGTAATTCCGAAAAACGCTGAAATATTTTTTGTTGTATTTACACGTAGAGTCTATTTTCGAAGTTTTAAATCTCGAACTTCAAAAAAGATTTGCTCCCCGTACAAACTTTGAAGCCCCTTTGCACCCCTTTAGGGGACGAATTTAGAAAATCGCTGAATTTGGTTTTGTTATATTTAAACAGAGAGTCTAAATACGAAATTTCAAGTTTCTTGGTCCAAAAAAATTACGTTTCCCATACAAACTTTCATCCCTTATTTTACACCCCTAGGGGAGGAATTTCCAAAAATTCCACCTTATTCCTTGCATTATAGAAGTAAATTTTGTTATAGAAGTAAGCTCTGGACCAAATTTGAAGTTTGTAGTTCCAGTAGTTTCGGCTGTGCGTTGATAGTAGATCAGGACTTCTTATTTTATATATTTAGATGTCCTTTATGAAGAAAACTGTTATGAAAAACTAAATTATGGCTGCAGACATATTCTTGGTAGTGAAATGATGAAAAATATGTACGACAACTAATCGTAATAGAAATTTATGCACAAAAAAATATGAGTACGAATTTTATTAATAGTGATCATTAGGAGTAAATTGGTAGTACAACAGAAAATAGGACGACGAATTTTATATAAGGCAATATGGACCCCCTGCAGTATTATCCTAGTAATCTGTACAACGCTTCACTTCACCCTATGCGAACAAGTGCATCATAGCTATGATTACGCGTTTTTATTACGAATCCCGGCTTCAAGATATACTAGGGGTGAATAGTGAGGTGAGCGGTGAGGTGAGCGTTGTAAATAGTATAGCTGTGCATGACTGCCCACCTCCCCCGCCGCGCCGCCGCGAGTTCACTCATCCTGAAGAAAAACTCTTGAGGGAAACAGCTGATACGTGACTTTAACCGCATGTGCTTGTTGGCTTGAATATCAAAAACAATGATAATTTGGTCTGTTTTTGACATTTTGTCATTTAGGTAGCTAATATACCTACGCCAAAACCGGTATCTGCCAGAAGTTTATACGCACCTACCTTCAAATTTCCTCACTAAATATTAGGGTGTGCTCAAAGGATAAAACGAAAGCCTACACCTGTCATTCCGCTGTTTGTCCAGCTGCCCGCGTTTCTTGAGACACGACAGCCCCTTGGGTCTGTAGTGCGTAAATGAAACGCGTTACTGGCTTGCAACTTTCGAAACGACCTCACCGACGTAACACACGTAAATGATGACGACCGTCCCCATTGGGATAGACAACCAATGCAAGAAGGAGTACCAAAGAATGCAAATATCACGGTCCTTTCATACTTCTTTCGCTTCGATCACATTGTCCGTACAGGATCATCTCATATGTACAGGCTCGTGTACTACCTGGGTATTTTGGTCCGGAACTTTTTTTAAACTCGACTGTTTAAACTCGACTGGTAATCCAACAATCGCCTCCACATAAATCCTCTTAATCATTCTACTTTCTCCCATATTCTCATCTCTCTCCTTGTCCACTGAAGTTAGTCCCTTTTCATTCCGTTTCAAAAAATCGAAATCAATGCCAGAGAGAATGGTCGATTTTTTTCAGACTGTTTCATGGAATAGTGGAAACCAATAAAATAAAAGGGTTCACGGAAATGTCGACTGGAATGTCACAGGAATGAGGATCATGGTACACCTCATAACGTGACAGATTCTAAACTATTCTATGACAGGAGTACCTAATGAGTTCATGGACAATTTTCCTGCGCTTTACATGAATACGTAATTATGAAGACAAACTGTGAAAATCACTTAAACCAAGTAGTAAGTCTTTTCTAATTCAAGTAGGTACCTAACTAAAAACCGGTATAGGATTTATTTTCTCTGGAAGCTTTTAAGATTATCCTTAACATAAGAATTCATACAGAAATGAACTGAATATTAAATTATGTTGGTCCGCATTTTCTAAAACTGACGAAGCTTCTTGTTAAGCTTTCAAGAACCTTTTAAGTTAATGAACAACTTAGAGAAAATTCTATTGACTTTTGTATGGGGTATTTTATACAAATTAATATTATGATAACTGCCCAGCATTTCAAAATAATGTAATGCATTTTTTATTACATTGAAGTAGACTGGAGTAACATCAACATTGTAAGGTTTACTGAAAACACGGATATTTTGATTAATTATTTTTCGGACCACTGTTATCTTGGCTTATAAATACAGGCTGAAAATAAAAAAAACTAATTCAAATTACTTTCGTAAAGTATAATACAATATTATTACGATGTTATTGTACCTATACCTTTATAGGATTTCCGGCATTGCCTGCTGTACAAATGAAAATGCATTAAAATTTTAGGAATATTTTTTCTTATTATTTATTTATTTAAACTTTATTGCACAATACAAAACGTATGTACAAATGGCGGACTTAATGGCATAAGGCATTCTCTACCAGTCAACCATGTATGTTTTTTGCTATGCTGCATGTATGTTATATTATGTGTATTATGTTAGTAGCTTATTTTTTTCGTTACACCTATTATGTCACTTATTCGTGTTAAATACTGATATTCAAGTTTATTTGTTCATAATTTATAATAGATCGTATGTAATACAGCACTACATACATTTTTAATATAGATAAATGACACTCATTTACAATAGTCCAACCAAATACGAGCAAGATAAATATTTGTATCTCTTCACAGGAGCAAGAGGAACTATTATAATTAGAATCTTGAACCCAAATCTGACCTACGCACACTAAACCCGGGTATTACATTTCGGTAAATTTACGCATACTAGATTTGCCCCTCGCAGCGCTCACGTATTTTCCTTTTGACCCTTTTAGGGATTGGACTCAAAAAACCGTCCTAGCTGGCGTTAACGTTATTAGGGGTAAGTAGTCTAAAAGGATTCCAATTTCCTTTGGGAAGTTAGCACTCTTGATTTTCTACTTGATTAAATTTTTGATTTGAGCACACCATTGCTCTAAAAATTTTCAGAGATTTTCGACGTATTGGAAATATAATTTGTAATAGTTCGTATTAATTATTGTACCCGAGTGTGCCTCATATTGAGATGAGTTGACGTGAAATTTAAGAGTAGCATTTTACAAGTCTGATACGAGTTCAAGTCCAATGCCTACGTAACAAAATTAGTTATAAATTCTAACAAATTCGCTTCAAAAGATGAAAGTGGAAGAAAGATGAAAATGGATGACTAGCTACCAAAAGAATAACGAATATAACGGTATGTAAGGGACCATAACGGTTGTCTTTATTAAGCTTTTGTCTACATGTATACCATTATCAATATATATATCTATATTTAATTCATACGTATTTACCAGAACGCTCCTTGGACATGTTGATGTACTTTATAAAGAGGCCCGGCTTCATTAAACAAGTAAACTTTCGGTTGCAAAATACATTCATTTTTTACTACTATAGAAAAAAAATTGTTAAAAGGTTTAACTTGCATTGAGGGTCCGACGGGAGGAGTAATATATACCTTTGCAATTATCTTATCAGAACAACGCCATCTGCTGTTTACATCCTCTTCAAAGTTCACTCAACAAGCTTTGCACTTACAGACTGCTGTTTTAATTAACAAAATATTTATCAGTTTTTATTACTTTCCTTCATCTCACTCCCCAAGCTCGCCCGGCGAAGTTATATTAAATTTCGCTCAAGTCAAACACTCGAAAGTTTGCGTAATCGCGTCGGAAGTAGAGAAGCGGGAACTACGCTCGTGCGGTGGAGTGGTAAAGTTGCGAAGGCGCGCGACACAGACCGGCCGCACGTCTGGCTTCGCACTGACTTCACGCGCGCGACTTGCCTGCGACGACGCTGCGATTCATGCGCGGATCACTGGGTAGGAGGAGCCTTAAACCAAACCACGCCTACCAAGGAGCTACACATTTCTTTTTCAATATGTGTAATTCAATTTCGCTTATGTCTTCGCTGGGAAAGTTGATGCCCCGTTGTCGTTGAACGCGATGTTTTTATGTAAAGTGTAACGTAGTCCGCGAACCGAGTCGGCTCGTGGTACGCGTTGTTTTTCTATTATGTTGCGTCACTAATTTCACATGTTGTTGCTTGTCCAATTCAATATCTTGTTAACCAAATAAGCAGTTCAGAGTGTGAACAACGTTGACTATACAAAAAAAAAATCCTAAGATAACGACGTTAAGCCATATTGCTATGTAAGTCCCCTGCGAGACACAAAACCCTGTCGACGTCCCCGGGATGGGTCTACGCCGCGCGGTTGCGGCTACGCACTAAGCGTAGCACTATGCGTCGTAAAGGAATTTACTAAATTATAACAGTAAATTAAACGCTAGTTTCATTTGCGTTACAAAGTGAATTATGTGTCGGTGTCTTAGTTCTGTCACCGCCAAAATTACTACGGTTCAAAATTAATACAGTGCCATAAGCCAACGTTAATTCCTCTACACCCTCGAACTCCTACATGCCGTATCAAATTTTGCATGCTGTTCAAACTATTGTGAGTTGTATGCTCATGTGAATAAAGGCTATTTTATATTGGAGCTTGGCACAGGTTACGTCATTACGAGCACCTGAAAACATTATTAAGTGTACACCTATTTGTTTGCTGTCGTATGTAACAAGATCCTAATGACGAGTGACGTTTATTAATCGTTTTATGCAGAACGTCTTCAGGGATAACTTAAACGGTTATTTTTTGGGGTTCCATGCCCAAATTGAAAAAACGGAACCCTTATAATTACATTCATGTCCGCCTGTCCTTAATTCTCTCCGTATAAGGTGTATTACAATTAAAATTAAAATGTAGGCGTATAACGTAGGCCGCTACAAAGTTACGTAGTCAAAGATACGACAATCAATATGTCTTTAGAAATTAATGTAGGGTTTTTCATAAAAAAAGATTAAGTGAACATATTTGGAAATAAGAAATTGCTGCAAAAGTCACAGTAATGGAAATCATACTTCATTTAGAGTATCTAGACGGTGATATTACTGCGGAGATCCGATTTGCCCCAAATGAAATATATAGTTCATTTATAGTCATTACAAAGAATAAGAAATAAAGGTTATTTTCAATGAATCAGAAATATCAGGATCGTTGTATTTTGCGCGCAAGCACGCTGTCTGTAGAAAATCCTTAGATAGTTTATTCGTTTGACATTGAATCTCATGAATGTTTCATTGGCCCCGCCGTCATAACCGTGGCGGCATTAAGCTAGGGACACACTGAGCCCACGTTCGCAACGTTGGTATGCAATGTATATAAATCTGAACTCTGAAATATGTATGCTTAGAACCTCGTTTGTCAAACGCAACGTTCTCCGGCTCAGTGTGTCCCAAGGTTTATTGATTATTGACGGTCTTTTTTTTTAATCTAACTGTGGCTTTGTAGGCCGGGCCCAATAAAGCGATAGTGCGCTGTTGGAGAGTAGCCTGGGGAAAATCCAGGGGAAAACCCCCGGCACGGCCACGCGTGTGGTTTGGAACACTGGAATACTCTAGAAGAGTCCAGCAAGAAACTCAGCTAGGCCCGACCTGGGTCGGACTGACTCTACCCGGTGTGCGGCGGTACCGGGATGAATAGGTACTAAATGTGTCAGTGTTATCGCGATCGCGCGGTGGACGTCCCCGCCGGCGGGAATGCCTAAGTGTACGCGTCGTGTCAGAGTTGGACGCCGTAAGCGCAGCGATCCATCTTTCGATGGACGCTGTGATTATGTCGTCCGGGTCCGTAAGTGTGTACCTAGGACGCCGGACCATGCGGCTCCTAATCAGTGATAGCCGAGTTATGACAGAGGGGATCTCTGTCGGATTTTCGTGTCGGATATTAACACTCACTAGCTCAATCATTACCAGCTACTTTTATTAAGTTTTTTTAATGACTTGAACTATGGACCTCCGGTATGATTTTGAAAAGAATTATAACGACGATATACGACTGTTGTGAGAGTGACAGCGACAAAATGCTCATTAGATTAAACTCAATCAGCAACACACAGGAGCATAAAAGCCATTCAATGTATGTTGCCTCTCCGTCCAACCAACCTCCGATTTAGTGAATTGCATCAGTGTAGAAAGTTAACCGTTACATTACACTACGTATATCAAATATACAAAATGTAATTATTGCCGTTGGGTGGCAGAACCAGTATTAATAATATCAATATTTCTGATTACGAATGTGCCCAAGGATTCACTGTATTAAAAGTGAGGAATCTGAGTTTGTGTCTAGCTGCCGACACACGAATCCTCAGATCAATAGAGGGTCGACAACATGCTTCTGATTCTTTTAGAGTCACAAGAGACTATAGTATAGGCTGGTTAGGGAACGTCGATAAATGGATGAGAGGCTTCCTCAATTTTACTAATAAAATCACACACCATGTAAGATAACAATATTAAGCCATATATAGCTAACTAATGATTAAAACAATTCTCTACGTAATGCCCTAGGAGATCTGTGTAATTCGCGGCGAGTTTACAACGCGATCAGAGTGAGAAAAGGCCGATCGCTCGCCTCCCTCGGGGCTCGTTTCAGCCGGAGCGATTTTCGCGGCCGTTCTTATGATTAAGCCAAGTCTAGCGGGATTCGATCCGAGCCCGTGCTAACGCTTGCTTCGACAATTTTTAGCTACATCCAATATAACAAATTGCTTCGGTAAATTAGTTATCGACTTTGATGATAATTGCCAATTCGTTGTAATATGAACAATTTGGTATTTGTAAGTATTCGTCGTGTCTGAAAATTATCACATACTGATTTCAGAATCCCGGAGCGAACGCTTTGAAACATCAGTATATTATGTAAATTGTTTTGGTGTGGTTTCTATTTGCTTTACCGGTGTTGTAGCCAAGTTTGTTTCGTTTTTATCTCAAGACAATATTTAAAAAAAAAGGATTCATTAGAAAGTCCAGGTAATAAAATACCTAGACGGATTACCTTCTTCATAATGCTTAGTTGGAATTAAAATAAAACACTTTTATTTTCACTTTACTGACGTCCCGCAGGGACGGATGAGACAGGTTAAGCCTAGACTCTATTTAAAATAAAATAGCTTACAGACATGGCTATTAATCAATCTGTTTCAACGAGATGTTAAGCCCCAACCGGGCCGTAAATTCGGCCATCACCGCCTCCCTCATTTGGTCACTACTAAGGTTTATTAAAAAGTACTTACATAGATATTATGTTTACATAGGTTTCTTAACGTATATTATTATCGCACCACCACTTTACATTACCCTAAAAAAAATTTTTTTTATGATTTTATTCTACCGTTTTGTTGGCGTCATTGATATGTATACTCATGCCAAATTACAGCTTTCTGGTACTAACGGTTACTGAGAAAAGCGGACGGACGGACGGACATGGCAAAACTATAAGGGTTCCTTGTTTACTACGGAACCCTAAAAACGGAAAAAACACGTTTGTCGTATGGGGGCCCCCTAAAATATTTGTTTTATTCAGTTTTGTAGTATTTGTTGCTATAGCGGCAACAGAAATACATCGTCTGTGAAAAATTCAATTGCCTTGATGACCCCCCTGATGGATTCATGAGATACAGCCTGGTGGCAGAAGGACAGACAGACGGACGGACAGTGGTGCGGAGTGTTAGTTATAGGGACCCGTTTTACCTTTTGGGTACGGAACCCTAAAAACCACAAAGCGCTTTATCGAATCAGTCTCCGCGCTCGTATAATACGATTCTATATGATAATTAGCGCAAATAAAAAACAAGCCAGCATTAATTATCGCAAAATGGCAAACAATCGTTTAATTACCTACTGGCATGGAAACCACTAAATTAAGCGGTAACAAACTCTGCTGTAAATATTACACACTTCCCGCTTTAATTACCTTTACATGCTCAAAATGAGTAATTGACTGTGAATATTCTTGGCCATCGGGGACTTGAGTGGACCACGTCCGAATAAAAGGGTGTTTGTATACGTGTGTTCATTTGCACGCCCATAATTATAACAAAGTGCTGTAATGAAACTAATAACCGGTTTTATGAAGATATCTGTTTGGCCTGGAAACTTTCATCATCATTATCATTTTTAGCCTGTAATCGCCAACTGCTGAGCATAGTTTTCAATCAAAGTGAAATTTTTAAAAATACTCTCCAGGTGGAGCATAGATCTTTCTTCTAAAAACGTCACGTACGCCACACTTTTAGGTGAATGAAAAGAAACATAATTTATTTAGTTCCTCGCAAATGTGATGATGAAAAACATTGTGTGGCTCGGACGGTAAGAACACTTATTATACTCTTTGGTAAGAACTTTACAAACTCGAGTCATTACTGCGTCTTCGGCGTCCGGATTTTACTTCTAATGGACTTCCGAGCATAGAAAAATCTCTTACTGACCTCGTCGTGTAATATAAAATTACGTGTAATATACACCTACGTATGACGCATACCTATCTAGTTAGTAAATAATAACGATGACATTCTCTGGTGTCATTTTATCTAGACGCCGGGCAGAGTTAACAGATATAAATCCTTATAGTTAATAATCCAAAGTCATCAATTTTTCTTACCCCTTTTGTGAATCTCGATCACGAGCGACCAAACAGGGGAAAAATACCCCTCCGGCCGGCCTAACTCGCGTTAAAACTCGTATTCACATGAGCCTAACAAACTTTACGTATTTAACTGAAAGTATTAGGATTTTCTAATAAAATATTTTATTTATTGGCCGAGTAGGAAGTCTGGTGTGTTGTAAACATGATTCTTAACGTATTCGGGTTGAGTCAGTCCAACCAGTCAGGCTAGCTGAGTTTCTTGCTGTACTCTTCTCAGCTAGGCTAGGTTTAGTGAACCAGCGACAAAAAATCCATTAGCTCGATTCCACTCACACCTCAGATTCGGTTGAAGCCGTTCAACCAATGTCACTGGAGCGGAAACTCTTACAGTAATCCAGTGATCGGTTTTCCCTGGATTTTCCACAGGCTACTTCTTTCCAACCGCGCACTCCTAACACTTTGGACCCGGCCTATAAAACCATAGTCAGGTAAAAAAAACTTACAAAAACGACTGTTATGGCCACGTTCTGTCTCCTTCATCAGATCGGCTCGGTGGTAGCACAGGATTTTCAACGACCTTACATAAAGTAGTCCAAAATATCAACTGAATCGGTCGAGGATAAACCGGTTTAAATTGGTTGAGGATAAACTGGTCTGAATTGATCGAGGATAAACTGGTCTAAATTTCAGTTGCAAGATTTGTCTCATTATTTGTTAATTTAAATTAAAAACTTGTTACATGCATGTTCGACCTAATTTTGTCTACTTTATGAGCGTTAGTTCGGTAGTAGTTCCATATCTTATTTCGTAATTATTAAAAATGTATATTGGAAAATTTGTTATCGCTTTTTGGCATAATAAACGTTTCTATCTGATCCTTTTACCTATTTTCTAATTTAATTTCTGTTTTCAATTTTTTATAGGATCTTGTGACTATTTCGGGAACATTAAAAATATATTCACCAATAAAATATTAAAACTCGCATCAAACAAACCAATTTCAATTAAAATTTGACCAGACATAGAGGGTGAAAAATATTCAAAGTATCGGTAACGTCAGTTGATTGAATACATTGTTGCCAAAAGCGAATTCAGAATGTGTCAACACACGGTGCTTAGAATAAATGAATTGGCCCAATGGATCACGCCGGTGTCATGCTGCAGTAATAAATAACGTAAAATTCTGGACACAAGCTAGCCTGATTGTAGGGGTGTTCGATAGAAAGGACGGAACACGCGTTGTGATTTGGAGAAAAGTTAGAGACAAAAATGAGACAAAGATGACTCAACTTTGTTGAGAAACTATGGCAAGATGAGGTGATATGAGTCAAAGACTGACTAGAAAATAAAATAATCCTAATAATATATTATAAACGTGAAAGTTTGTGCGGATGGATGTACGTTCCGCTTAATCTCAAAAACTACTGAACGGATCTCTATGAAACTTTCCAGTATTGTAGTTTAGACATCAGAATAGGACATAGGCTACCTTTTATCCGCGGGTAACACCGCAGGGCGCTGCTAGTACACTATAAACAGAAGAGAACGTAATAGCAACAAGTAGTAGCAGCGGCGCCGGTGTACCGCGTGCGGTATGCGAGGTTGAATGTCGGACCAGGTCAGTTCTTGGATAGGTGACCGCTTTGAGTGGTTTTATCTGAGTGCTCCTGTGCTTTGGAAGGCACTTTAAGCCGTTGATCCCGGCTGCTGTCTATTAAGCCAGTCGTTAAGCCGAGTTAGAGGCCTCCGGGCGGCTTGGGAACCTCTAACCGTCAAGTTGCCCACTCACTTGACAAAGGGGGGTCGAAGTTGCAACACGTCCGTAGGGAGTACCCACCGGTGACCCACCGCTATCCTACACGTGACCCCTGGGTGGTACTAAAAGTGCAATAAAAACTGGCAACCGTACTGTCTTCTCGAAGATCTCACGGTTCGAAATAATTGCCATACGATAAATAAATAAATAACGTAGCAACATAACTTACATTTTAATACGCCATCGAAACGAAAATAGCACACAATTTATTCTCGCTCCATAAATTATACCTCTTTTCAGAATGAAGATAGTGTTTACAGTTTCCATAGTATAACGGTCTACGTATCGTTTTGCTTTTGTATGTAATTTCAGGGTTCGGGGAGCGTGCCAGCATTTTTAACCGGCAGAATTGCTATTCGCGCAAATACGTACATATTAAAATCAACCCGCGTTTTGTTTTCATTCGTCTCATAATTTTATTTGTTTGCTAGCAAAAATGCGCTTACTAGGTGCTTTATATTACTGTCATATAAAAATGTAAATAATAACCAGAATGTGAATAAGAATCTTTCAAAATTTATTGCCCGCTTTTACATCTGAAAGGCACAACAATATAGGTACCTACATATTTTTTTACGGCATATTTGTTTCAGTCTACTAGCATATTTCATCTCTTTTTTATCCAATCACATTCCATTTCTTTCCTTCACGACCATTTTGTCCTAATTGGTAGTAAGAAATCCTGCCTACGGATTTCAGGTCACCTCACATTTGGTTGAAGCCGCTTACTCAATCTCACTGGAGCGCAAACTCTTAGAGTATTCCAGTGTTTAAACCGCCTGCGTGGTCGTGTCGGGGGTTCCCCCTGGATTTTCTCCAGGCTAACTCTCCAACTACGAACTCCTATCGCTTTATTGGGCCCGGCATATAATGCCACAATCAGATTAATGATAAAAAAAAGATTGCTGGTCGTAGTTAGTTCTAATCCTGGTCAGGCCATATTTAATGAGTCTTGTATGTTTTTTATGCATTTTAGTGTAGCACGTTGCCGACCCTGTATTGATTTGAGGATTCCTCGTGTTGACAGTTAGAGACACGAATGTTGGCTGTAAAATTGGGACTAGGTAATTTAAGTCTTATATAAAGAAACATTATTTTGTAAATATGAGAAACGTATCAAATATATAGCTACATTTTAATGGAATGAAGTTGTTTATTTCGCTAGAGATATGGTTATATTAGATGATAGAATACGTTCACAATAATAACCTCCCATAATATCTCGCCAACAATTAAGGCATGCAAAAATATTAGATACTTATACTTAATTATAAGTCGGAAACCGGTTAAGCAATAGTATTTAAAGATTTTGCATAATATTCCATTAACATAACCTATTCATAAGGGACATATAAAAGCCGCATAGGTATTTACTTACATTTGTTTTGAATATTTTACCTATACCTACAAAAACGTGAAGCCAAATAAATACATTTACCGATTTTAGAAACACAGTAGACCGCCGCATCGTCTACCTACACAATACGAGTACTGGTGAAATTCCACTACTGAATTACTCAATCCACAATTTGCGATAACAGACAGCCGGCTACAAGATCATTAACATATTCATACAACTCCCTTGTGCAATTTTGAGTCAGCTCCATAACTCAGAACAGGCTTTGTTTCGTTCTAAAATAAAATATTTAGTAAAATGTGGTCGCATGTGTAAAGCTGCTCCATAGGATATCTATCGAGATAGTTTACACGCCTTTGTTCGCAAAACGTTCAGTCTTAAAAATACAGAAAGATTCAACATTGTATACCTTACCGTTTAATATTTACGGTGTGGATTTGTTTGGGCCGTTTATAAAGTTAGACTGGAGTTTTAAAGGAGTTTGTGTTGCGTGCTCCCGTGGCGTAGTAAACGTAGGACTGAATAAGTAAATGCCTCGAATAAATCACGTTAATTGCGTCGGAGCACCTCCTCGTATGAACCAGCAGCCCTCGAGTTCAGTTTTCGATAGTACTTGAAGCGTTTGCTGCCGGAACCTATCCGTTTTAGAAGTTCTTATATATTGTATCGATCATGGACAGGAATTTAAATAGTTTAATTCCAATAATTATGTATATTTCATGCTAGTTTTACAAGTCAAATTCGTTAATCGTCTCAATGGACAATCGCTATTCAATACTTTCAACCATAGGATTTATAATATAATTTTTTGATATTCTAAATACAGTATTTAATAGCTGTCAACTACTTAAAAAAGTTCTATGATATTTCATTTTATAACCAGCTAGAACTGTCTTCGAGTGAGTTCATTTTCAGAAACTATTCACATGTACCTGGTTCCTACAACCTTTCTTAACCGTTATAGAAACTAAGCTCTATCCGAACATCTAATCCGGACGTAGCAACGCAGCTAAAACTCTCAACTTGTGAAGTTGAAAACTAATAATATAACAGCTAAACACCAGCAGAACTGAGGAACAAAAACTGACGCTCGCCCCGACCCGGCCACATTCCACGTTCCGTTATTACACTGGATAATCTGGATAGTACAATATATAGCATGTAATGCAATACGTATGACTAAGCCTTACAAGAGGAGAATTGTATTATAATGGGCCGCTAAATAACTGTACAGTCAACAGAAACGAAAACGTATAGCACACTCAGTATGGAATTTCCATACAAATTAGTTTTTATTTAATTGGCCTTAAAATTTTGTTTACATAGAGGGTTGTTCTCTCAAGTAAATTATATAGAACAAATTCACAAAGGTTACGCTAGGCCTTTTATGTTATAGTAATGTTGAACAGTGATCGCATATGTACCTATATTATTGCTGCTATGTATAGTTGTATATTTTTTGATGCCAATATGTTTGTAAAATACACACTGTCGAATTAGGATTACAGCCTGTAAGGACTGTTGTGTGTATGAAAATAAATAAATAAAAAATATATATTAGGGTGGGTCGAAAATCACGAATTTCGGAGTACCGTAATGTAATAGGGCTCAAAAGTTGCTGTGTGTTCTGTAGATTACAGGAAAAATAATTTAAAAAATCTAGATTTAGACTATTTAATTCCAAACTACTTGAATCATTAAAATCCCTTGTTTTACTCTCTTAGGAGATGAATTTCTAAAAATCCTTTCTTATCCCTAGCCTACGTTATAAATGTAATCGACTGTGCAAAAACCAACTCTCTAGCATTAGCAGTTTCGGCTGTGCGTTGATGAGTCAGTCAGTCAGTCAGTCAGCCAGTCAGTGAGGACTTCTTCTTTTATATGTATAGATGGAAAGGCTTGTGCAAAAGCTGAAAAAAAAAAACAAATGACGGAGTTACGTATCTTAAAGAAACTAATCATAATTCACACGTCGTCATTAATTTTATGTCTAAACTGGGTGTATTATTGGAGAGGGTCAGTGTTTAGTGTTTTAATTTTTGTGTTTTGCCCCTATATACTTACGTCAGATGTGATTGGAAAGACACTGGAGAGGCATTCACTTTTAGCCTAGTTTTTTTAATACGTCTGCGACTTTTAGTAGGTTTACCAAACAAACATTAGCAAGTGGGACCCTGCGCTCTTTCAGGATTCAACCGCTATTACTATAAGATGAAGAGGGGGTACAGGAGTCACAAATATAAATATATTTTTTATTATTTCTACCTACTAATCATAATAAAATAAAGGCTACAAACAGAAACTATGACTAGACGAAGCCTGTCATAATGGAAAAAACTGGCCAAGTCCGTGTTGGACCACGTACCATGAAGGGTTCCGTGCCTACTACTACTACTACTAGTTACTAGTCCACATTTAAATCCTCTTTCCTATGCTGTTAATTAAAAAAGGTCGTATCTTCGTAGGAAACTCACGATACTTAGTTTTTCAGCGGTATTAATTTAAAAACGGTTAGACCCACCTTATTCAAAACAATTTTCGTTGAAAGTATTAATGTACACAACCTCAACTTTAAACTTCATGGTATGGATATTAGAGTGGGGGAACACTTTTTACGACTTTGACAGCTAATATCTCACGAACCATTGACTTAAATGGAAAAGATTTTGAGAATACTATAACATTTATGCCTATCCACGGATACCCCACAACCCTATATGCTTTGTTTTTTACATCGCCCGGTTAATTAAATGGAGTGCCCCCCGCATTTTTTTTGTAATTTTTCATCACATTTACGTAGCAGTTCATAGAGTACACGTTCCTGCTAAATTTCATAATTGTAGTTTTCTATAGTCTCCGAGTAAAAATCGGCTGTGACATACGGACGGACATACATAGCGTAACTGTAAGGGGCCGTTTTCGCCATTTTGGCTACCGAACCCTGAAAAGCCAGAAAGAAAGTATTTCAAGGATAACATTCGATGGCCATTAGACCGCCAGTGCAGCTTGCCCCGGGCAAATTTGTCAGACGACGTAAAATTAACACTCGCGAACATAAGTCATGACGCGTCGAGTGAGAAGCGGGCGCGTAATATTTCGTAAGATTCCAGTGTGATATTGTCTCGTAGGATAAATAAAATAAAATACAGATCCAATAACAGGTTATTTAATTCTCACAATTAAATTACTACGTAACTATATGAAATCAGTATAATGAGTGAGAAGGGGGGATTCCTCGTTCCTATAACTACCCGGCGTAAAGGTTGTATGGCCAGGGATATTCTTTGCACCAGGTACTCACCAGAACGAGGATCGCCTCCCCGATCTCTTAAGCGACGTAAATTTAAAGTGTGAGCGTTTTTAAGCTCGCCCTAAAAGTATCCATTAATAAATTTTAGACACCTTTCCATTTCACAATATGCGTAGTAAGCCGGAAGCATATTTATATAATAACTTACGTTCGGAAGATCCTCTATTAAACAAAAGCTATGTATGGAACCTAGAAAACACCTAATCGAATATTATACAAAACTTAAATAACCCTAACATGTAACAACGGAGTTATCTACATCTTAAAATGACCTTTAGTACTGTTTAACTCCGCTGCCGCCGCCATTTTATACTGTTGCCAAATCGTAGAGGTAGACAGTGCTGCGAAGTCCCGCGGGACGATTTATCGATATCTGGGATATCGAACTTTATAGAGAGATCTAAACTTTGCTAAAATAAAGAAGCTCAATCGCTCGTATAGTTTGTCTATGAAAGTGTTGGGCTGATATACAACTTAAGTAATCTTGACAATCATGAATAGATACATCAACTTTTCCTTGTCGTTATTCTGTCCCGTCAGCGAGAAACCAACATTAAAAAAGTTTTTTGAAAAATGTTTTAATATGGACTTCTAGCATACTCAAGAGATGACCCAAGTCAAAATCGGTTTAATCATCGCTAAACTCATGTTTGGTAAATTTAAAACCAATTAAATCACAGTTTTCAAAACTGGGGACGAGATCAGTCTCAGAGAGTCAGTAGAAGTAACCATGGATATGAGATTAAAAAATGATCCACCAATAACGGTAATACATGTATTCACGGTACTAAAAATATCAAAATATGGCCATTAAAGTCGCTATAACAATGTAAAACTTATAACAGACACTGTTTTATTTTGTACATAACTTCGGAGTGTGTGTAATGCTGAAAGTAGGTAAATAACACCTTGAAACTAAAAGAAAACCTATGTCAAGGAAATAACAGATACTTACAGGCTATTGGATCTATTTTTTTTTTGAGACGGTTTTTGTCGTTTTCTCGTCATAAAGTCAACATTTGAGTCTACTCAACGCCAGCTTATTAAAAAAACAGCTAAACTAACTAACAATTTAAATCACACTTATTGTAGGTAACTAAAATTATCTGTTTTAAAGGTACAAGTTTTATTTTAATAAATTGCTAGTGACTTAACCCTCTAATTCGCAATGTAATTTATAAACTACACACTTTTCTACGTTCATTTTCAACGCGTAAAACTACAGTATGGAGTTCCTAAGAATTTAATCAAAGAAAACGCGTCTTCAGACTCAACGAGAGCACGGAGGTGTGAGATGAATAACTTGGTGTTAGCTGTAGGTAATATATCAGTAAATGTTATTTATAAGGTTGTCAAGTAAACATAAAAAAACAAACCTAATCAGAAGTTCAGTTGGATCCTTGTTCTCGGCGGCGCATTTTCTTATACTAATAACAACAAAGCCGTGGAGTCGTGTCGAAACTTCTGTAAACTTCGCATCATTATACCGTATCGCAGTTATGTTAGCTGATACAAGTTTTAGTAACTATGTATATTTAGGTACAGTATTTATTTTAATCTAATAGTAAACTAAAGATTCTAAGAAAATACATATGACCTAAGAAAGTTTGAATGAAGGTAAAGTCCTGGAACACGATATGTTGTATGAATTTACAAATTGCTGCTAGGTTTATAGGGACAAAAAATGATTTAAAAAATGTAATAGAAAAATACACTAGAAACAAAAAAAAATATTATTTTTTTATCCACTTCGCTGCCAAATAACCTAGATATATGTGATGATGGTCTTGACCGATTTCGACCACAGTGACGGCCACCGCAGCCTATAGACGCCCGCAACTCCAAAGGAGTTACGTGCGCGTTACCGACCCTTTATAAGATTTGGGGATGCACTGTGTTGACAGCAGAAGGAACACATTTAGGTCCCTCACTCTCAACACAGTGTATCCTCGGGAGCTCTGGCAACCTTGCTCACCTCCAGGAACACAACACTACATATTTGTGTAGTAAATAATGTTATTATGGCTGTGGTCTTCTGCAAGGCGGAGGTACTTCCCCAGTTGGGCTGCTCCAAATTCGAGCAAGATGACATTTTGCTGTGCCCTACCTCTCTTTAAAAGCTAAAAGGTTGCCGACCCCTGACTTAGACTCATGGTGGATTGATCAAGGATTTTTACCTTCTATCGACTATATGAAAAGTAGTGTTAGGCTGTAATATGTAAACAAACCTTTGTAGAGCACAGCAACACGCCTCGACTCCATTCACTCTAGATTCAGATATCTGTAAAAACTTGGTTCATTTGGCCGGATGCATCGGGAATTTTAATACTTTTCGTTATCTTGAACTTTACTTGTTAGGATCTTATCGAGTCTCTCACTTCATTGAGAGGTCAATAAGTTTCTTTATGAAATTATTCATTATAATATATTCAAGAAGCGAATAGTTTTTATGGGAATGGCGTGGAATAAATTTTAAGTGCAGTAGGTATCAGTTTAAGTGGGGTAACTAGATTAGTTAAAGGTGTATTCTCGCTAGAATAGACTGGGTATTTGCATATTCGCTGCATAATCCCAATGCGAGAACGATTGAGTATATTAAACGATTAAGGAACCAGGCAATTAAGGGTATAATTAGCATTTACCTGGTTGGTTTTTATTTATTTATAAAGACTGGTAATGAGTTCCAATGCCTCCAGGAAAAATGAAATTACTATCTGTCAGCGGGTTTTATTTCATGAACAGGTACATAGACAGTTTAATTGTTTACTTCACAAAATATTACTATTGCCGCTATAAGAAGTAATGTACATCGAGTCTAACAAGAACCGGGATCTTTTTGGTACGTTTTTATAAGATCATACAGAACCCATTATATACCCAGTCCGACTATGTTATAAAAAAAATCCTTCTTCTATATGTAGATGGTCGTGTATTGACGAAGTAGGTACATTTCGTCAATGGACGAATATCTGCACAATAAATTGCCCCAAACATCCCAATAATTCATATAATATATGTGTATTTAAGCTTATATATTTTATAAATGTGTTTCATAATAATTTATGCACTACCCACTGCTTAATTTATGTCATTTTCCGCTACCCAAAGGTTGCCTGGAAGAGATCGCTCTTTAGCGATAAGACCGCCTGTTGTCTACCTCTACCTGTGTACTGTTGTTGTTTTGATTCTGTGTGTAGCTGACTCATTTGTGTGAGGTGTGCAATAAAGAGTATTTGTATTGTATTGTATTGCAATTCCAAATTAGAAACACAAAACCGGCAGAATTTCTAGGTACATTTACCTATTCAAAGCTCGTCTCAGTCCATGTTTTTCCGAATACCCTAACTAAAAGGCGTCATAACTCGGCGACTCGGCGACTCGCAACAAATATCCGGCTCATGATTGCATTATTAAAGCCGCTGCACTTTATTCCATTACAATGCTCAGCGAGCCTCGTCTCGCCGTTCTTCCTATTGCGCATAATTTTACTTGTGCACTTTATGTACGGCAGTTTATTAGGGGGTCTTTGTCATTTTCTGGTTTGTAAATCACATTAATGGGATTATTTGGGGAGCGTCTTTGTACAAATCGATTTTTCACACCTGCTATTCAGAAAAGAGTTATTGTTGCCTTCGAATGAGGGATCAAAGATGTACTTTTCTTCCCTCATTTGAGGGCAACAATGACTCTTTTCCTCATAGAAGGTGTGAAAAGCAGTACGTGACACTGTAGTAAAATCATTTGTAAGATATTTCATGTTTTTAGCAGCGGGCCTCATAGAAGGTGTGAAAAGCAGTATATGTCACACGGTAGCAAAATTATTTCCGTCTTGGGCGTAAACACTTGAATCCCTCGCTACGCTCAAGATTCTATTTTAGAATCCCTCGCTACGCTCAGGATTCTATTGTAGAATCCATCACTTCACTCAGAATTCAATATACACCCTCGCCGTAAATATATCATTTTGCTCCCTTGAGACACAATCTACTATTAATGATAACTAAGCAAGGTTCGTATAGTATTATCTTAGTTCTAATACCTATGTCTGAACTACCTAGAAAATAGGTGGAATTTTAAGGAACCCGTATTTTTTTTCACGAAAGCTCAAGATGAATAAGAATATCTTCTTACCAATACCAACTCGGAAGCCCCCGTTTTGTAAGCACCATACTCGAAGTATTTTTGGTCTTGTAATACGGTTTTCATTGCCTAATATAAATGAAGATAAAGAGAAAGAAATATACAACATATGTGATTTTAACCAAATAACTTAAAACAATATAAAACTTTAAAAAGTAGTACCTAGTTACGACGAATGCGAAGACGATACGGTAACAAGACACATTATTTTATTATGACCTAGCGACTCGCCTCGGCTACGCACGGGTGCAATGCTGATACTAAATACACTACAGAAATATTATACATATAAACCTTTCTCTTCAATCACTCTATCTATTAAAAAACAGCATCAAAATCCGTTGCGTAGTTTTAAAGATTTAAGCATACATATGGATATAGGGACAGAGAAAGCGACTTTGTTTTATACTATGTAGTGATGATAACAAACACTTAAAAATGCTCCGCAGCTAGAAGGATCGCTCCATCTTACATCTCTGCAGTCCATCGATTAGCTCCTCACTTATTGTTGTTTACACATTTTAGGGACACAGGGACCTAACCCATAAGTACGGTTAGCTTCACAAGGGGCTTAACAATTTTTGTACCTTGTCGCTTTAACGTCATGCTTAATTCTGTCATATTTAATTTTCCAACGGGTGAAAGCAACAAATTACCAAAGTGCCCAACTTCTTATAATAATAATTTATTTCAGGTTTGAACTCATGTCTTATTAAAAAACATGATAAATCTTAAATATAATACATTTTTATACTAAGGCCGTGCAAAGAGAAATATTCTTTGAAACGCTGTTCTACGCAGAATAGGAAAGAATAACGATTGATTTTCAGATATATGATTCTTGACTATATCTGTTTGTGAAAATAGCCTCTTGGTTGCTGATTGCTTAAAATTTTCACGATAGAAAAAAAACCAAAGTTGTCTTTACTTTCCTTTTTTACTCAGCCTACTAAAACAACGCATTAAAAAACGACAAAATTAAGTTAAAATGATGGTTTTTTATCTTACATAAACTTTGTCATGAGGATATTTAATAAAACTGCACACAATCAGATATATATTCGTTTAAATAAGCCATTCCCGAAGAGTTGTTGCATCTCGTTTTGTCGTGCGCGAAAGACATATAAGCACGACTCTTTCACGGGCGGCGTGGCTAACCGAATTGAGGCATCCCCTGAACTGAACTAAGGGTAGCTCGAACATGAAGTTACGTCCATCGACGCATGAGTGCGGAGTCCCAGCGGTCCGCGAACTCACTCAGGATCATGTTGGTGCTTGTGTGAGGCGCACTATACGATATAACGTTCTAATCTAAATTTCGCATTGCGCTCCAGATCAGAGTCCTTGGTAATCGAAAGGACCTTTTTACCAGCTTTTATTTAACTTGCCATGTTTCTAAATTTAAGACCATTTGTCCTCAATTGATTGAGCTGAAATTGGCATGTTCGTGTAAGTTCGTTGACGATGTATAATAGTGGCACACCTAGCTGATCTGATGATGGAAATAGAAGGTGGTCGTAACAACTCCTAAACTACACAGGATAAACCCGTCGTATTTGATGACAACGAGTAGTTGATGCGTGACCTCAACTCCGGTGGCACTACCTATACCTACCAACCCTCGCCGCATCAAGTGGCGTCGCACTTTGTGGTAAAATGTCGTTGATTTATATTAGCACCATCTTCCCGAACAATCGACAAACAAGTATACACGATAAGTCTATTTTCCCTACAATTTTGTACGAGAAACAACTCGCTAGGTGTCGCTTTTCCACAAATGAAAATTGTTTTCACTTTGGGCTAGTGAGTTGCCCTCGATGAGATAGATGGCGTTTGTTTGGTACTAGAAGTTTGGTTGGTACGAGAAATGAAATATTTCTCGCACAAGGATTCGAAGTAGTTCAGCATTTTACCGCTAGATGAATCGAACAGAAGGAAATTTTGGGAAATGTATTAATGTACGTACATAAAATACAAACATATTCAATTAGTATTTTCACCCTTTATTATATTAAGTTCCCTTTTTTTCATAATCTGGAAATTTTTAGTTTATTTTCTCTCAGTCATGTTATGGATTCTAATAATATTTTATAAATGGTCAAACGTGGAAACCTAAATAAAAAATATGAATAATTAGAGACATTATTTTTCTACTCCAGGATCAGAATTATTCTGATCAGCATAAACAAATAAACGGTAACGAGATCAAAGATTGAATGTTAGGTACAAACATCAGATAATTGAATAAAAATTAAAAGTGTTACTTAATTAAACTTGGTGATTCTTGTACAGTAAACAACTTTGAATACAACTTGTGTAATTATTTATGTAACTAGTGAAAGCACTAATTTATCTCCAAGAAAATCTTTTTTGTGATATACACTCTAATTTTCACTATATATGAAGTATGAATATCAAACTCCATTTAAACCCATTATTAAAACTTGTTACAAATAATTATGTAAGTAGGTTTTTGGTTAAAATTCGTCGTCTACAGAATAATACTTTTCCATGCATTTGCGAAGTTGGGAATTGAAAGCAGACATCGTTACTCGGTATTTTGAAACCGAAATTAAAGTTTAGGCAGATATTCTCATTGATGGCACGGTTACTTTATTCAAGGGGTAACTGTGATGAAACCGCTTTTTTATACCAGTATATATACTACCTCGCTTGTTTACTTACTTGATTATATATGTTCTTAATTTCCAATTGTATTCTTTATTTTTCTGTATTCTAAATGATCGACGTGGTCCGGTTTTTAGGGTTCCGTACCAAAATGACAAAAAAACCCTTGTTTTCACTTTGTCTGTCTCTCTGTCACATGTCTAAATATATCAAAAACTACTTATGCTATCGATTTGAAATTTGGAACAGTTATAAAGAAGGTTAACCTAGATGCATAGAACATAGATATTGTTATCATTTCTTTTCATTTTCTGTGAAAAATGTCAGATAAAAGGTGGTTAAAAATTTCAAAGTCTAGCGAATATGTCAAGTGGGGTGTCATATCAAAGGGCCTGAGTTACGTATACACACTTTATCTCACGATGATTAGGTTAGGTTAGCTGTTTCAAAGGTTTTTTTAGATAACCTAAATGAAAAGTTTATAAAACTCCTGATAAACAAACATTGCATGAATCCTTCACACAAATAAGACTTTC
This sequence comes from Epiblema foenella, assembly GCA_963556455.1. Classification (NCBI taxonomy): domain Eukaryota; kingdom Metazoa; phylum Arthropoda; class Insecta; order Lepidoptera; family Tortricidae; genus Epiblema; species Epiblema foenella. The sequence goes on from OY747102.1 coordinate 18,908,069, forward strand.
GCATTCAGTTCATTCGTTCCGGAGGTATGGTGCCACAGACAGAAACACAAGATACACATGTTAAATGTATAACACCCCACTTTTACGTTGGGTAGTTAAACAAATATTATATTATTGCTAATTGGTAAAAGATACTCCTTGTACAATTCAGGTCTACAGTAATTGTTCCGCCGTCCTATAATTCAGATTCAGATTCAGATTATTTATTGGTAAAAATATTTTTACAAGTCATAATTTACAGTAGAAAAAAATTAACGCTATACAAATAATTATCACAAAAATGACAGAGTAATAAATTTTAATTCATATAGGGCGTATGCACAAAACCGTGCCCCACACGGCCTCGTCTCCACCACCACAGCCGATGCCACATCAAGTGCAACCCATTACCCGTAGGCTGGGTTTAGATGACTTGGCTACCCTAAAGCAGTCTGTGCGGGTATTGCGCCATATCCCTAAGGGGGCTCGCAACTTGGCCGCAGGTAGATTGAGTGACGTCATTGAAAAATGTATAAATAGTAATAATACAAACGATTGGTTTGATTTGCTTTCTTTTGCGTTTTCTGCTCTGAAAGCGCCAGAATTATCTGGCAGGGGCAACCTCACTGCTAAAGTTAAGCGGAATATTGATTCTGCCACAGTTATTGACTCTTTATTTGTCGATGCAGAGTCAGTGGCCGTGAGATCACCCTCGGCTCTAAGGGCAATCGAACACAGAGTTTTTGAGGGTGATCTCAGGGGCGCAGTGCGGATGCTTATGTCAGTCGATGGAGTGGCACCGTCAACTCCGGAAACTCTCGCCACTCTACGGACGAAGCACCCATCTCCTTCTCGATCGCTTTTATTACCACCAGAGCCTGATAGATCTATTACCCCTTTTGCTGCCAAGGTTGAAGATATAGCACTGGCTCTCAGCTCCTTCAACAGTGGCTCTGCATCTGGATTGGACGGTATCCGTCCAGCACATCTGAAGGAGCTTACTTCGGGCTCCGCCGGTGACAACGGTTCTCGCCTGCTTGAATGCCTGACGAAACTCTGTAATTTTTTACTGAGTGGTCAGTTAAATCCCATGGTTTGTCCATTCATCTACGGAGCGTCGTTATGTGCTCTATCAAAAAAAGATGGAGGCATAAGACCGATAGCTATTGGCAGCACATTTCGACGCTTAACGGCCAAACTTGGATGTCGGGCTGTGAGAGAGAACATGGCTGCCTATCTTCAACCCTGCCAGTTAGGGTTCGGCACTAGATTTGGCTGTGAGGCTGCCATCCATGCTACTCGAGCTTTCTCTATGGACCCTAAAAATGCAGATTGTATCTTAATAAAACTAGATATCAAAAACGCATTTAACTCTGTAGAGCGCGATGTTCTGCTGGCCGAAGTAAAGGAAAAAGTTCCTTCTCTTTTTCCTTTCCTCTTTCAGGTTTACTCCTCACCATCAAATTTGTATTTTAACGAATCTCCCATCCTTTCCCAAGTAGGAGCACAACAAGGGGATCCGCTGGGCCCTTTAATTTTCTGTCTGGCCATTCAAAAAGCAATCATAGAAATTCTTTCCCCATTGAACGTTTGGTACCTTGACGACGGTACTCTAGGAGGTAAGCCTGAGGAAGTTGAGAAAGATCTGCTCATGCTCCTTCCACGCCTACAAGCCCTTGGTCTGGAAGTTAACACCTCCAAATGCGAATTCTACCCCTGCAGTACCGTTTCCCGATCATCTTTTTCCATATTCCATGATATGCTCCCAGGTCTTAAAGAGTTAGACTTTCATAACTTTTATCTGTTGGGTTCACCTATATTCCCAGCAGGCATTCCTGAAGCTTTTGAGAGCAGAAGGCAGCTCTTACTCACAACCCGAGACAAACTTAAAAACCTTTCCGCCCACGTTGCGCTTACACTTCTGCGTGCCTGTTTTGCCATTCCCAAACTGACATATTTTTTAAGAACAGTTCCAACGTGGTTTTATCCCCCGCTTATCGATAATTTCGACAACGCTATAAAAGAGACGGTGGAAACTCTTCTGAATGTCTGCCTTAACTCAAACCAATGGGATCTGGCATCTCTTCCGATTCGGAACGGTGGACTGGGCGTGCGGCGCGCACGGGATGTGAGCCTGCCAGCCTTCCTGGCATCGGCGAGTGGGGTTTCGGACCTTGTCACTAAAATTTTATCTTTAGATGGTGATAAGGTAACCATTCCTTTCTCTTCCGATGCTTGGATGGCCTGGTCGACTCTCAACCCGAGTGTGTCTGCACCTGAAAAACCAGATTGTCAACGCTTGTGGGACGGAATAGATGCGAAACGCATATTCGACGGCCTCATGGAAGTCGCGGCCGGAGCGGACAGGGCAAGACTGTTAGCAGTGTCGAGAACAGAGTCTGGGGCTTGGCTACAAGCCCTTCCTTCTCCACATTTGGGCACCCTCCTGGACAACGACTCTTTGCGAGTGGCCGTGGCTCTCCGCCTGGGCTGCGATGTTTGCGAACCTCATCTTTGTATCTGCGGCTCTACGGTCGAGAGCAACGGCCATCACGCCCTGAGTTGTCGCCGATGTGTCGGAAGATTCCCGCGCCATCACGCGTTAAACGAAATTATCCGAAGGGCACTTGTGTCAGCGAACGTCCCATGTATGTTGGAGCCCCCTGGACTAAGCCGCTCGGATGGTAAGAGGCCAGATGGTCTAACCCTAGTGCCTTGGAAAAAAGGAAAGTGCCTTCTCTGGGACGCTACTTGCGTCAGTACTTTTGCTACGTCGCATATCGGCCGTACCATCCGAGTGGCTGGTGCAGCGGCCGAGCTGGCGGCTTCACGAAAAAGAGAAAAATATTCATGTCTGGGGGGTTACTTATTCGTCCCTTTGGCGGTGGAGACGACCGGCTGTTGGTGCGCAGAGGCCAAAACATTCATTAGTGAGGTAGGGAGACGCATGCGGGACAGGGGCCTTGACCCTCGCTCCGGGTCATTCTTGATGCAAAGGTTGTCCATTGCAGTCCAACGCGGCAACGCTGCAAGCGTTTTGGGCACCTTTGCACCAGGAATGACTCGGGGTGGGTTATTAGATTAGAATAGGTTAAGTTTCGTTTTTAATTATTTGTTGTATTTATATTTGATTTATTTGTGATTAAAAACTTCATTACATTCAATTCATACACATTAATTATATAAACAATTCTCAATTCTATAAATACAAAAGTCAATTTCGATGTCAAGGAACAATTATACACACTGATAACAAAATACACAAAAAACAAAATAAAATTAATGTCAGTTAAATTTCCTAATGTAATAAATTTGTTATTAATTATTTTAATCATCAGCTAGTTCGAAGGTATACTCATGCTCGGTTTTATAAAGATCCGTGAGACCAAATGTCAGATCGTAACTCAGTACATTTTTTGACATAACAAACCGACAAAGTCTAACGCACTCGCGCATTAGGGGCACTAAAAACTGTAGTAGTGTTTGCATGTACCTTATTACTGCATCTATGTTTAATAATGTCACTTTGACAGCTGCCTCTTTGCCACCATAGCTCTACACGGTAACTTGTAGCTCCGCATTAAATATTAACCAAATAATTGTACATGAAGAAATACAAACTCTGAAGACCTCACAACATCTTTTATTTAATAACAATACATGGCGCAGTCGGAACAGAACCGAAATCTCGAAGATCCGTGAAGATTCAAAAAGGTAACCTCCAAAAACACATTTTTCACCAACCCGGCGTGGCATCAATTTTGATACTAAATACGAAGAAGATCCATTTAATGCAGAAAAATAAAAGGTATGGATGAAACTGAAACTAAATCTGAAGTGAAAGTCGACAACATGTGTGCTGTTGAGTATAAAATGCCACATGGTTTGAACTTGGACGATATTGAAAATTGCTGGCCGCAATGGCAGCGTTTCAAGTTATCATTCAGAAACTTCGTGTTGGCGGCCGGCTTGGAAAAACTGTCAGAAGTTAGAAAAGCGGCAATTTTAATAAACTGCATTGGACAACAAGCACAAGAATTGTACTTTAATGTTCTCAAGTCTGAAGACGAAAATGACAAAGATAAATTAGAAGATGTGATCAAGATATTCGACGACTACTTTAAGCCGAAGCAAAATGAAGTCATTAACAGCTATAATCTTAACAAACGTAACCAAGAGGACGGAGAATCTTTTGACGCATACTATACAGTCATCAGGAAGCTAGCGGAGAACTGCAACTTTGGTGACCAGAAGGACCGGATGATCAGGGACAAAATTGTCATCGGAGTTCGGGATCAGAGAGTGCAGCAGAAACTGTTGGAGGTGAAGGACCTGACAATTGAGAGGGCTGTCGACATCTGCCGGTCTGCGGAACTGTCAAGAGAGTTTGTGAAGACGCTCAACAACCCAGAGGTGCATGCGGTGCAGTCGGTGAGGTCAATGCAGCCTGGACAGCCATCCGCAAAAGCTAAGTATTATAATAACAATAATAACAAATTTGGACAGGTTCACTCCTCAAGTGGCCAAAATAATAATGTTGTACATTACAATAAAACATTCTATAATTGTAAAAAATGTAACACTGAACATGGGCCAAGGCAGTGTCCGGCTTATGGAAAGGTATGCTCCAAGTGTAAGCGCTTCAATCATTTCAGTGTAGGCTGCACTTTCAGGAAAGGCCAGGTGCATTCCATAGACATTGATGATGGCAATGAGGCTTGCAACAATGTACAGGACTTGTGACTAGTATATTCTATAAATTTAAGTAATAATGAGTGGATTGAGTCGCTACGGGTAGAAAATAAGAGGGTACAATTTAAATGTGACACGGGAGCTCAGATTAATGTGATCAGTTTAAGTACTCTGAAGATGATTGTCGATGATGATTCTAATATTAAAATGTCTGAGACAAAAACATTAATAGAGGTCTTCGGAGGTGGGAAGTTAATCCCAGTTGGTAAAACCACATTAAAGGTATTTGATAATAATAATAGTAATGAAAACAGTGAAGGAATTAATACTGAGTTTTTAATTATTAAAGAAAAAGTCAGACCAATTCTGGGTTTAGCCTCATTAGTGAAACTTAAATTACTAAATAACATTAATATTGATACATTAAAGACTGATACTAAAAGCAAAGACTGTGTTATTAATAAGAACATTGAACTATTCCAGGGTGTTGGGGAATTTAGTAAGCCGTTGCAGCTGCGCATTCGACCTGGTGCGGAGCCTGTAGTGAGACCCCCGCGCAGAGTGCCCAACGCGCTCCTGACCCGCCTCGCAGACAAGTTGGAGGCTCTGGTGAGGCATGAAGTCATAGCTAAGGTAGATCACCCTGATAGTTTTGTTAGTAATCTGGTAATAATTGAAAAGAAAAATGGTTCATTAAGAATTTGCCTTGATCCTAAAGATCTTAATCAAGCATTGATAAGAGAACATCATTTAATACCCACACTAGATGAAATAGTGACAAAATTATGTAATAAGAGATATTTTTCTGTTCTCGATTTATCAGACGGATTTTATAATATTAAGTTAAATGAGGAGTCAACCAACTTATGTACATTTAACAGTCCGTTAGGCTGCTATAAGTTTCTGAGATTACCTTTTGGGTTGTCCATAGCTCCAGAAATCTTCCAGAAATATAGCGAGAGAGCTTTCGGGGACATCCCGGGTGTTATTGTTTATTGTGACGATCTAATGATATGTGCTGACACTGAGCAGGAACACGATGCAATTTTAGACAAGGTCTTTAGTAGAGCCAGAGAGCATAATGTTCGCTTCAATAAGGATAAATTTCAATATAAATTAAAGCAAGTGAAGTATTTCGGTCATATTTTCTCCGAAAAAGGCATGCAAATTGATCCCGATAGAGTTTCGGCTATTGTTAATATGAAAAGTCCTAATAATAAAAAAGAACTGCAAATCTTTTTAGGAATGGTTAATTATCTAAGAAAATTCATACCTCACTTGGCTGACATTGCATCGCCCCTGCAATTATTGTTAAAAAAGGATGTTGATTGGCTTTGGACGGAAATTCATGAAAATGTGTATGTTAATATTAAAAATAAAATTAGTGAAGCCCCAGTATTACAGAATTTTGACGCAAAACTGCCCATTACCATCCAATGTGACGCATCAAAAGATGGCCTTGGATGCTGTTTACTGCAAGAAGGCAAACCAGTTTGTTTCGCATCAAGAAGCCTTACCCCAGCTGAACGTAATTTTTCACAAATAGAAAAGGAATTGTTAAGTGTCGTCTGGTCAACCCGAAAATTTCATTATTACATATATGGGCGTTCTGTCACAGTTTTAAATGACCACAAGCCGCTAGAAAGCTTGTTAAAAAAGCATCTTCATGAAGTCCCGTCACCTAGATTACAAAGATTGAAACTTAAGTTATTAAAATATGATCTAAATTTTAAATACTTGCAGGGAAAGTTAATGTTTATTGCGGACTTGTTGTCACGCTCTTATCAGACGGATAGCAATGACATTGATGAGTCATATATGTATGAGGTTATTCATTGCATAGGTTTAGCACAAAGCCTAGAATGTACAGAAGAACAAAAAACTTTGCTTATAACAGAAAGCTCTGTAGACAATGAGTTAGAATTGTTACGAAATTTCATAAAAAATGGGTGGCCTATCAATAATAAACATATTCCTAATGGCTTGCATGATTTTCATAAAATAAGAGGTCAACTTTCAGTAGACAGCAGTTTAGTATTTTTTAATGACAGATTAATAGTACCTAAAAATCTAAGATCAACATTCATTAAAACATTACATGAAGGCCACATCGGCATGTCCAAAATGAAGCAATTGTGTAGAAAATTATATTATTGGCCTCATATAGATTCGCATATAGAAGAATATGTGAAGCGGTGTTTTCCATGTCAGATGTATCAAAATAATAATGTCAAAGAGCCATTAATGTCTCACAGTATACCAAACTTACCCTTTGCCAAAATTGCAACCGACATTATGGATTTCAAAGGGAAAAGTTATCTTGTAGTGTATGATTATTTCTCGAAGTGGCTAGATATTAAACTGCTGCGCAATAAAAGTGCTAAATCTATTATTGAAGTTTTAACAGATATTTTTTCCAATTTTGGCTTTCCTAAAGAAATAGTTTCAGACCATGTGCCTTTTGATTCAAAAGAATGTAGAGATTTTGCTAGGGAAAATGGATTTTCCTTTAATTACACAAGTCCCAGATATGCACAATCGAATGGAATGGCAGAAAGAGGGGTGCAGGTAGCTAAAAAAATTTTACTTAAATGCAATGAAGATAAGACTGATTTTAGGTTGGCATTACTGCAGTACAGGGCTTCACCCGTCTCGGGCACAAGTTTGTCACCCAGCCAATTAATGTTTAATAGGAACTTAAAAACTAAACTGATTGTAAACACGGAATATCTTGCACCAAAGATAAATAACAATGTATATGTGCAATTTGAAAAAATTAGAAATAGGAATATTGTTAATTATAATAAAAAGGCACGTGTTAAGGCACCATTTTATGTGGGTCAGGATGTGTGGTTTAAAAAAGATCCAAGTAAAAATGTATGGATTGAAGGCAAGATTGTAAGCAGCAATGGTTATAGAGCATATAGGGTAGCTGACAAACATAATGTAATATATAAAAGAACCTCTTTTCACATAAGATCTCCTTAGCTGTACTTTGTGTTTCATCGGGCCCTGTAGGGGCCTCAGCACTGGTCGAATGTCGTAGTTGTAAGATATATACTTGTCTAATGGTACCTGTATAGACTGAGTATGTGATATGATAGTATTAAGTACATAACTTACTATATATTAGTAATAAGTTTCTTGTTAAAAGGGGATGAAGAGCAATATAATGTAAATTCAATATAGTAAACATAAGAGTGTGGCTTATAGTAATATATCTGTTTGTACAAATGTTAAATTTTCTTTAAAAAGGGGATCATGTAGTAGTGTTTGCATGTACCTTATTACTGCATCTATGTTTAATAATGTCACTTTGACAGCTGCCTCTTTGCCACCATAGCTCTACACGGTAACTTGTAGCTCCGCATTAAATATTAACCAAATAATTGTACATGAAGAAATACAAACTCTGAAGACCTCACAACATCTTTTATTTAATAACAATACAAAAACAATTTTATATGTGTAGGTAGTTTAAATTGACTTTCAACTGACGAACTCTCTGTTTGAAGGAGCAAAGAAAAAAAACCATTCAAGAAATTTTAAAATTTCCAACACAGATGATTTATGTGCTTTTTGCATTCAAGTTGATACCTAACTATATATTTAAATAAACTGTGAACACTGCACCACTCATATGAAATAAGCGTTCCTTGTAAACTGAACAGGTATGTTCCATCCACTAAGCGATTTACGTTCGTATTAAATAGGAGTACCTGCTCTAATTCTATTACTTCGCTCACACTGCCAGACCAATGCAGTTCTTACTACACCGCAATAAAGCCTGTATCGTTACAGAAAAGTGTGCATCCGTATGTATCTCATACGCTCGAGTTTCACGTATACGTGACAAGTCTGGCAAAGTTCGCGTCTTGTTACGAGTGTACGAGTGCGGAGTGTTTGGCAGATTGGATTTGTTTCCCCGCATGCTAATAACACCGTACGTGGGGTCTGTGACACCCCGGATTAAGTGGATAAATGGAAAAGTGTATAAATGGAAAAGTGTATAAAAACACGTTGGAGCGAAATAAAAACTCACCTTGTTTACCACGAGCGGACTTTTCCATTTCAAAAGTAATTATCTCCGTACGTCCGTTTGGAATCTGTTCTAGAAAAGTGTTGGTAACCTAATGGTAAACTATGCGTGTTCGTGACACAGTATTTGTGTTTCTAATGTGTTCTCTTGGGCGGTACTTGTTCCAAAAAACTTGGTGTTAAATTATATTTAAATGGGTGAGTCAAATGCGAGTAATTGGGTAAATAAAATCAGTTTAAAAATAAAAATTAACTTTCTCTCCTCCTAGACATAGCTACCTTTGAGCTACCCAGCCTATCTAGTCCACGACTCCCCGCGAAGTACCAAATGTGGCGCTAGTGATAGTGGTAAACTACCTACCTGTAATATTATTATATTATAATTCTATTGACGGCCGCTTTAGCCTAGTTGTTTGTGACCCTGCCTTCGAAGCTGGAGGTCCCGGGTTCGAATCCCAGTCAGGGCATTTAGTTGTGTGATGTACAGGAATATTTGTTCGCGAATCTGGGACGTTTTCTATGTATTTAAGTATCTACTTATCTATATAAGTATGTATATCGTTACTTAGTACCTAAGTACAAGCTTTGGTTAGTTTCGGACTAAGTTGATTTGTGTAATATTTATTTGATTTATTTTGAACGGGGTAACAGCCTTGAAATATGAAATGTATAGTGATTTTTTTCTTGAATATTAATTATTGGTCTTATGAAATTTAACTATTATTATATTATATCTGAATATGATAATAATAGGTAGGTATGATACCAGCTGAGCTGACCAGCTGGGCTAGCACAACTACCGCTGCGACGCGACGCGAGTAGAGAAAAATCTACCTTCCTCTTTCTAACCCGCACAGTTCGAGCGAGACAGGAATCGCTGAGTCGCGCGAGATACGATTTGCCAGCAAGTTGTGCTAGCCCCACAGTTCGCGACCACGGCTGTTGTGATACCTACATTCGAAACGTCGTGAAATCTTATACAAGGTAAATAAATTAGTATTGTACGCGTTAAGTCCCGTTTTCCAATAATAATGTGTGTAAATCTTGTAAGTTTAAATCAATATATTGATATGAAACTATGCAGTTACATCAAGTCGGCAAGCAATGCAATGGTTCATTTCAGACATAAGTTTGTATCGGTTATTAAGCTATTTAACCAATTTATTGAGCGATTCAATGTCCAGTACAATAAACAACGCGTCAAATTTATTTAACCGAGATTTTTACATACGATATTGACATGCGTTCATAGCCGTTCGTAAATTCACCTCCTTAAATGCTACAATTATTTACTTTCCGGTATATTCCATGAGGGCAGCACACCGGTGGTAAATACTTGCGAAACTTTATTACATTATATGTGAATATTTCTCAATAATTTTACAATGTCCTCAAATAAGCGAAAATACTTCAGTTGAAACTTGCTTTTGAGAATTAGTGCATTACTAGGCGCACCATCAAAAATAAAAACAAACGTAATTTTTAAACATTAGCCTCCGTAGCTCGGCCGCAACACGTTCCCGCGAGGAGTCCCCTCATTCAGGTCACCCTTATCACATTACGTCCTCCAACACAAAAACGGCACGGCTGTAAGCGCAGTAATATGCATCGGCGCTGCAGCGTGTAAATTGTTAAAGTTGGGCGCGCGGTTGCAATTTTCACAGCTGTATAAAATATTGTCAGGAGCAATAACAGACGTGGTCGGGAAGCGATGGATTCTCTCTGGCTTTTTGGCACGTACCGCTGCGCCACCGATCCACGCTCGTAATTGTTTCATGGTCTTGACATGTTCTATTCCGTTAGGCTTTTGACTGTGTCACAATGGAAATTTAATTACCGACGTGCAGTCGACGGATGCGTAAAGGTGCTATTACGGTTTCGACATCGCTTTGAACTGATAGTCGTAATTGAGCTGAAATATCACGAAACCATCCTGTCTCTGCTATTCAGGTCTGTAAATAACATGGTGTAGGTACGTGAATAGACACTTCCATTGATGTATTATAATTACTTCCCACGTACTTTGTTATATAATATCAAACTGTTGCACTTTGTTGTTTGTGTAAACTGTAGCTTTTTAGTGGTGTGTGGTAAAATAGAATAATTATACGCCAGGACAAATTTATATATTATGTACCTTCAACAAATGCAAGATTTTGAGTGAAAGAATTGAATGAAAAGAGTAACACATAATTCCAAACCATATAAATACTCGGATTTAGAAACCTAAAAAAAATATTTTTTGTCAATAAAACAATATTTTATTACAGATTACTTTTAGGTTCAGGTAAAGATCAAGGGCCGTGACACAAAATATTCATATTCATATTCATAAAGAATAAAAGTTTTACATGTCAGTTGATTATTGTTAGTAGGTATAGAATAAGTAATTAAATTATGTCGATTAAATATATTTAAATTGAGATAACAATATAAACAATAGAGGCCAAAATGGATTTACTGAAAAAACTTACTCGCATATAAGATTTAGGAGTACGAATTGCATAAATAAACTGGATAACAGAACACATTGAAATAAACAGTGTGTGCGCCGGGGCTAAATAGTTTCAGAATTGCACTACAGTATTTAGTGGAGTACATTTCGAATTAGGTACAGCTGTCAGATTTAGGCAAACAGTCGTGCTCGTTTGGTTGGGTCTAGGATCCGCTCTGTTTCTCACATTAGTTCAATCCCGATAAATTGGGGCACTTGGAGTATCGTTGAGGCTTCCACTGTTTTTGGGGCATATTTGGAATGGCGTAACTTTTGTGGAATTTGTGTTTTGAACTATCGAAGTCTCGTATTTCGGGTTGCATGGAAAGTTGATATAGGCATGGTTTTATAAAGATTCGTTAAATCTTTTGTCGATAAGAAATGCTATGTCATCTCTCATTGGGATTGAGGTAGTTTTGATCCATTATACGTTTAGAAAAAAAAACAGTACCTAATCAACAGGCCTTAAAAAAATGACAAATGTCTGTTTCTTTTGTTACGTAGATAATATTCTGTATATTAAATCTATTACCACTCGACAATCAACAAACACATTCACTCATTTTCTATCAATAGCTCTCGTTTATAATAACAACAGTACGTAATCATTGGCTATTAGGTATTGTGAAAGAAGCGTTAATTTAGGCCCTTTCACATCACCATCTGATGAGAAAAGCTCAAATCTGTTACAAATAATACTGCATTGTATATAACAAGTATTCCATTAATAGTCATTTCGAGATGAAATCACAAGTATAAATCTGTGAGTTATTTGTGATAAATAACGGTAAAAATAATTTACGTAGGCACTTCATAATATATTTTTCACTTCTCATGCTCGAAAAGTGTGTCATATTAGACTTGTCAAGCGGGGCTAAAGTAGTACATTTAACCCCTAGGGAAAATATGAATACATATTTATGATTTACAAAACATTTGAATTTGACCAATAAAAATACTTCACCTATTAAATTCACCAATCACAGAACACTAATTTAACCCTTAAAAAAATATTTGGTATTGGGTATTAACCAACCAGAATACAGCTTTACTAAAATCGACCAATCTGGAAACATAATTATTTTTTCTAAAGAGTCTAAAGATTAAGTTTGTAGTAGTCCCTATTTCACAATCATTAAAAAAGTGGTTAAATCGTTCGAGCAACACTTTTAGCGCTCAATGGAAGGTCAGTTTAGCTTTTTTCGCGCGTTAATGTTGCGCGCGAACCGCATTGTCTATGTTTTGTGTGTCAAAGGAGTATAGAAAAAAAAACATGCTGCAAAAGTATATATCTTCGCCGTGGAATTTATTGTTAATTTTGGGTGGGTTAACCTTTGTTTATTTATTTTCTCGCAATCGAAGTGAAAAGTAGAGTGTATAACTCTGGTCTAAAATTCTCTCATTCTAGACCCTTGTCATACAATCTACTATTGTTATATAGGTGCCTACTCCTATGTATAAAAAATAATAATTAAAGATTTTTAAATTAATAATCTCTTGGTACATATAAAAAACCGGTCATGTGCGAGTCCGACTCGCGCACCGAGGGTTCCGTACACAGATATTTACCGGTACCGAGTACCTATTAATTCAGGAATATCTACCATTCTGCCATTTGGCATTAAGCCCACCATTTGTACAATTTGTGTATTTTGTGCAATAAAGTTTAAATGTATAAAATCTCAACAACATGTTGTAAAAATTGAACGCCATGGGTACAGCGCCATCTATCGGCGAAGTTTGTTGCAAATTTGAGCGACTGAATAACTTAGTATGTATGGTGGTTTTATGGAAACGTGAACCGATTTCAATTTTTTTTCTTTATTTTATAGAAGGTACTTTTAGCATAATCGCGTAGGAATTTATAAAACAAAAATACATGCAATGCATACTATACTAAGTTTGTAACTTAATCAAAGTTACAACTTAGTATAGTATAGAAAGGTTTTTTGATGAAAAAAAAAGAAAAACGAGATAGAGCTATAGTTATATTTTTTCTGTAAAATATACATTAATATCAATCTTATGTAATAATTTCATAGTTTGTCCTTGGTAAACCTCGGAGACAAGGGGGGAGGAACAGTATTTTTTTTACATTTTCCATCGTTGTTATTGATGGTTGAGATACGCGTCATACTCGTGATCGGGTGCTGTTTGTGGAGTCCGGTCTGTTCATGCTTGCTCGGACATAGTGACTACGTTAATACTAGTGTCTTTTATAGGGGATTGACGAGAGACATCATCCTGTTGTGGATTCATTTTTATTATCAGTGACTTAGAGACCATATACATCTCTAACAATATTAAATTTAATTTTTATTTTGACGCTCAGAGACCATGTACATCTCTGGGATATTATATTAATTTCATTATACTCCTTGTTTAATCTTGAGACCTTATACATCTCTAACTTTACTGATGTTGTAATATTTGTAATAGGTAACTTTACAAGTTTATCTTCACTGTATGACATTAATTTTGTTATAATTGTAAACTCGAAATTATTATTCCTTCTTGAACTGTAAATTAATATTTTGACATGAAAAATGTATTAATTACTTATTATAGTCAGACTTTCTTAAATTGTAAATTAATATTTTGACATGTAAAAGTGCCTTTGTGGTCTATTTTCAGAATAAATGTTTGATTTTGATTTTGATTTTGATCATAAATCAAAAATGCTACAACGCAAAAAAAATATGTTTCAGAATGTGCAACTCATGCCCGAGCTTTCATAATACACCCCACTTGGCATATTCACTAGACTCTCAAATTTTGAACCCCATATTACCTGTAATTTTTAACAGAAAATAAATAAATAATTAAAAGAAACATGTTCTATGCATCTAGGTTACCTACTTTTCTTTATAGCTGTTCCAAATTTCAAATGGATAGTATAAGAGTTCTTGAGATATTTAGCGATGTGGCAGACAGACAAATTAAAACCATAAGGGTTCGTTTTTACCATTTTGGTACGGAACTCTAAAAATGGATAAGTGCGAGATGGACTCGCCCACCGAGGGTTCTATATAAATACTTTTTTTTAATGATTTAATTAAAAATGTATAGTTTCAGACTTTTCCCTGTACTTACAGTATAAGGCAATATTACTAGCCAAATTTAATTGTTCTAGGTCAACGGAAAGTACCCTATAAATTTTAATTCCCTTGAAAATATCGAAATATATACGTTTTTTGCTGCATAAACCGCAGTATCTTTTTTTACGTTAACTGAGAAGTTTGATTTTTTTACAGCTTTAAGGGACCGTAGAACTATGTATATGGTTTTCATTTTAACTCGGTACCTCCACGCGTTCCCGACATAAAGGGTCTTGACGGACAGACAGTTAGGCGGACAACAAAGTAATCCTGTAAGGGTTCTGTTTATTCCTTTTGTTGTACGGTAGGTGACCCCGAAAATGCATTCATGTCTCGATTGTGCTACATGCAAAACGCAAAACAATCGTTTTTGAAAGTACAAGAAAAGAAGTCTCAAAAAAGTTATTCATTTAAAGTTACACGGCCAAGGATGGGGTAAATCACATTTCATTTCCATTTCAAAATAATTAAACAATTTATATGAAAAGGTGCTAAAGTAGGTACCACGCTAAAACACTTTACCGTACCGTACGAGTAGAAACCTTATTAACCAGTTTAATCTAGAAGGCTGAAAGCGAGCATGCTTCACGTAATTTATGAATAAAACTTTACGAACCTTACAATCTTCGTTGTATCGAAACATATGTACATGTTATAGAGAGGATAAAACCATGGTACATAAATTACCGTTGTAGCAAGTTGCGTTAACCTTTTAATTTAGTAACTGTTTTGGTTTTTGCAAATTAAGGAATCGAATATTCATTTATGGTCCTTATATTTACTTAGTTGAATTTGAGTTTGGCAACCGTCTTTACTACTTTAAGCATTTTTAAGGTTCCGTACCTCAAAAGGAAAAAAAACGGAGTCCTTATATAAACACTTTGTTATCAGTCTGTCTGTCTGTCAACCCTTTATCTCTGGAACGCCTTGAGGTATCGATTTGAAATTAGAACCATATAAGTATTCTGGTCTACAGTCCCTTGCGGCTGTGCAAAAATCAAACTTCTAAGTTAACGTAAAAAAACAGATACGACCGTTTATGCCGCAAATAACGTATATTTCGACATTCTCAAAAGAATCAAAATTTATAAGGTACTTTCCGGGTATTTATCTTGATTTTGAACTATGACATTTGGTTAATAACACAATTATCGCCTTATACTACAAGTACAGGGAAAATCTGAAAATTATTCATTTGTAATTAAATCATAAAAATATGTAGTTGTTATTAAAAGTACATAATTAATATCTACTGTACGGAACCCTCGGTGGGCGAGTTCGACTCGCACTAGTCCGGTTTTTTAAATATTGCAACTAAATTTTCACATGATTAATGTAGTTTTAACCGATAGGCTTATGATTGAATCAATCCAAATGCATTGATTCAATCACGGCTGTCTACTGACCTTGTGTTCTGCTCTGCTTCTATCAGTAACTCTAGTATAAATTTTTCGAAATAACAAACATTCGAACGCGTTTGCGTTTAGTCTCAATCTATATGGCAACGCGAGCAGCGCCTCCGGTGGCCTTAGATGGTAACCAATTTTTCCCATACGAATTGAGAATAAAGGCAAACGCGTTACTTTGTGTTTTTAAACTAGAGGTACAGAATATGATACTATTAGGTTTCGTTCGCGCATAGTGTAAACTCTCACGGCGCTACACACGACGTAGCGCGCGTCTGCCAGAATGTAATGCTTGTTGCGAATTGCGCGGCCTTAAGTATGATCTACCTAGGGCATGCTATCGGGGATTCCGGATAGCTAAAGTTTCCGGATATTTCCAGAAAAATTCAAGAAACCGAGTTCGGGAAGGAAATTATCTCGGATCTTAGTATTAGACCCGTAGTTATTTCTAAAAATCGCTCTCCTTTACGATGTCAACGGCATTTTGAGTGACTTGACTTTTCCGAAGGAAAAAAGACTGCTGAATCCGATTTCGAATATATGACCAAGCCGAATATAAGCTCCCTTGCTGAAAATTCAAGATGGCGGAATTCAACTAAAAATACGTAATTATAACTCGAATCTTACCAGATTCGAGTTAAGAGTCCTGGCATGATTTTCCGGAGTCGCGCAACTCAATTTTGATAACCAGAGTTTCAAGTTTCTTGTTTAAAAAAATATTTACTCCCTAACAAACTATAGCACCTTTTAAAAGGCAAAGTTTTGATAAACTCTGAAAACTATTTTCTTCCATTTTAATGCAAGTCTATTAGCGAATTCTCAAGTTCATAGTTCATATCTTAAAAATAATATTGTTCCCCATACAAAATATCTACCCCTAGCAAATTTAAAATGGCTGACAGAGGAGTTGGTTCCTATCAAATCCATAAAGCTATATATGTACTTACCTAACTAGATCCTGGGAAAAATTTGGTATCTTTGTCCAGCGTGTCCACATTATCAAGTGAAACTGCCTCACTATAGTTTTTTTTATAAGAACAATCGTTGTTTCCTATTTATACGATTTATCTAATTATTTAGGTACTTACTTTTTCATCCGAGGTCATGCGTGATCTCATTCAGAGAAACGTTTCATTCATTGTGATATTTTACTGAACTTAATTATGTAAGTAGTAGTCTTTCGTTCATTATAATACATTTCCCTTTCCCAACTTCTGAATAATGCAAATGAATTAATAACTTAGTTGACACTTTATTTCAGTATTTCTCATTATCATTAAAATAAAAATAAAATCAAAGGATAATATTTCCAAAAAAATCATTTTTCCTGCTTCATGTAGGTACATACCGTTGTGAAGAGATGGGGTTTTGCTTTGACACTGGTGCCCGGGGCACTAGACGGGCTTTTAACACGTAATTGCTTTAATGTGTCCCCACGTACACCAACCAAATTAGACGGGCCTACGCTTTGTGCTGTTGTGTTGTCACGTTTACCTCGTATGCCAATAGTCATGTGTCAATGTTGTGATTTTTTGAAAAGGGTCCTCGTAATTATTACCTTGCGAGGGATACACAAGCTGTGAAATTGTGTTTATAAGTTGACTGATGCTCTTTTATTCACTCATGAAGATATTGTAATATATAAATTTGGATTTATTTCGCTCCATTTGCATTCGGTTTATGTATATCGATGGAAAGTTTGCGAAAGCTGTGTGAATGGATCAAATCAAATTATCTGTGAAAGTCAAAATTGTTACCTATACATATACTCAATATTGTACCTTTATATACCGTGTGGTGTCGGGTTAGCATGGCATTCTTCTCATGAGTGTCGTCAGAATGGACAATAGGAACCGGGTTTAAGTGTGTTGCGATGGGCTCGCAACCTAACATTACAATATCATATAATTATTGTCGATCTTTAACTGCACAATAAAATTGCAAAAAGTGGGACTGAAATTAAATTGTATGTCCTCTGTCTACCCCTTAGAATACAAGCGTGCGGTTTATTTACATTTATTTGTATTTTAATACAAAAAATAAGAAAATACGTATTGTTTACCGAGTGAAACGAAGGTCTCTGCTTTAGCTTCGACAAAAATGCTTTTGTATGTCCGGCGGATTTCCGTTTTTCCTCCTCTACAGGTCACATTTTTCAATCGATTCTCGTGAATTTTTGTGAGTAGCTTCGGTAATTATATAAAATTTATTAATCGAATCAGTTTTTGGAAATTTTCAAAAACAGTTTTTTTCAATGATTTCGCATGTTTCTGCGAGTGGATTTCGGTTTGTTCTCCCCTACAGGTCGTATATCTCAACCGATTCTAGTGAAATTTTGTGAGTATGTTGTATAATTTTATAGATTTTTTTTCGAGTTAGTTTTTTGAAATTAAAGATTTTTTTAATGGTTTGTCTTCCTTTAATCTTTTCGCCGCCATTGACTTGATATAAACTTAGTACATTTAGTGCCCCACACGCTATGACATCATATCAAGTCGATGTAAAGCAACCTACGTGCTGTCAAGTAAGGTTCATTTTCGGTTGTTTGCTCTGTCACTATGGCATGTGAAACTCAACTTCCGAAATCTACTGTGGCGGTGAAAAAGTTAAAGATCGCATTTCTCAACCGATTCTCGTGAAAATTTGTGAGCAGGTTCGATAATTACATTAAATATTTTAGTCGAGTCACTTTATCAAAATTTCCAAAAAATGTTTTTTAACAAAATTAGAAAAAAAAACACGCGAGGTCTACATCTCACGCAGCCCACTAGTAAGTAATAGCAGCCCACTCAAACAAAGATAGTATCCATGCGTTACGTTTAATCATACTTACTTTTTCTTTGATTCAATCCACGCCATTTTTTGTTTTACGATGCATGCAAAATCCCTCCATGACATCAATCCATTTCAATTTCAGTTGCTGACAGATGATGACAGCCAAAAATACTTAACATAGCGATTCAAGCAGTATCGATTGACTTGGACATTGCATCGCTGTATTTGACACACCCATCTGCGATAGGCCTCTGGGTGCACTATTTTCGATTGTATCTAAGAGTACATTGGCTAGTAATTGAAGCCAGACATCTTTGATGTATCGGCTCTCTTATAGGATTGAATGGACGCAATAACAGACCGTTGATTGCTTCCAAGTGGAGTCTGGAGATTGATTATTTTCTCGTTACAGCCCCGTGTTGTGCTTTGTTTTCTCTCACGACACCCATGCGAATGATTAGTCGATAACTAAGCTGTGCGATCTAAGCAGGGGCGTAGTTGAGAGAAGAGATAGTTAGTTGCCGCATTGTCTATTGAATACTGGATAAATAGAATAAAACCGGTCCCAGATTGGTGCCGTGTGGCAAGGTTGTGCTAACTTATTTGACAAATGTCCTCAGATATATTGAGTTCTTAAATAAAATCTAGGATTCTTAAAAAATACGGCTCTTGTTAGAAAACGGCGAAGCGGTGTGTTTGTCTACTTTCAATCCTAACAGCCTACAAGTACATACCGGCAATTATTTTGAAGTTACTTTTTTCTACTCTCGTGCCTATTGATTGCAGTAGGTATTACATAATATTGAAGACTGCGTTTATTTAATATCTAAAGATGGTAACATTTAGGGTCGCTCATAATGCCCAATTTGTGGACTATACGAGTAGAGACGTTCGCGTACATAAATATCCATAAGGTACAGTGTATATTATTATTGGAAAACGGGACTTAATCGTGTAAAATAAATAAAAAAAAAAATATATTAGAGGACAATCTTACACAAATCGAACTAGCCCCACAGTAAGCTCAAGAAGGCTTGTGTTATGGGTACTAGACGACGATATATTTAATAGATATAAATACTTAAATACATAGAAAATATCCAAGACTCAGAAACAAATATTCGTGTTCATCACACAAATATTTGCCCTGACCGGGATTCGAACCCAGGACCGTCAGCTTCACAGGCAGGTGCACTACCCACTAGGCTAAACCGGTCGTCTATTTTAATTATCTTTTTCAAGGTTTGCCCGTACGGCTAGAAGATGTTGATACGCGCTTACGCCTGTCAGCTCGCGACCACGGATGTTGTGATACATTTGAAACGTCTGGCAAACCTTGAAAAAGGTAAATAAATTAGTATTGTACGTGATTAAGTCCCATTTTCCTATAATAATGTCTGAAAATAGTGTAAGTTTAAATCAATAGGTACGCCATATGTTTGTGCGACATCAGACGCGAGGTCCGCGTCACGGTACGCATCGTCTGACCTCAAACGCGTCTCTAATACACATATTATTTATATAATTCCATATCCTTTGTTTCTGCATAATTGAGCTCTGAAACAAATTGGCGCTACTTGTTGGTTATAATACTGATCATTTATAGTGCTAACCAAATACATTGGCCTGTGTAGGTCAATTAAAATCAACGTAGAAAAATAAACATTATTCGTGACCCTGCCCTAACAATGCCCATCCAGAGCCACTGTATATTTATATAAAGCTTCTAAAATGGTATTGCAAAAAACGGCAAACATTAATGTGAAAATATTGTTGGTCATGCCGGCAGTCCATCGGCCGCTAGCCAAAGCTCATAAATAAACAGCAAACTGGATGCTTCGTCGAAAAGTTCGTAAAAAAACCGAAAACAGGAAAATTTACAACCGGGAATTCAAACGCGTTTTAATTAACCTCCGGACTGACGCACCGCATCAATGCTATTTATATTGAATTGTACCTAGTAATGAAATAAGTACTTATTTGCATTACTGGTTTGTAGTTTCGGCGGTAAATTTTCATTTCTAACAGAGGAACAGCTGCTTTTGATGGCTTTTAACACTAATTGTAAGTAAGTACCTAACTGTAGACACAAAAAAGGACTTACGTATATTAAAATCCACTGTTCAAAATGTCTGGTAGCTAGAAAATACAAATCATGACCTCTCGCTCTGTTGCATAACATGTGCTCTTTCGTTCTAGTGCGATCAGAGCGGTGATTAAGTAACATTTTCGAGCGTGCATACTCGTACTGCTATGCGATTCACTAAGCAACGTTCTCACCAGTCATCTCATAGCACACCCGTTTTTATATGGAAACTGTCAAATGTAATTTGTCACTTTTTGACAGTTTCTATATAAAAATGGGTGAGGGGTCAGGTGACAGGTGAGGACGAGCCGGTTTGTGAATAACTAATGTTTTTGGTCCATTAAACCACATTGAAATATATAACAGAGTTTATTCAGCACAAGATATAAAACAAGAGTACGACATTTACATTAGTGTCAATCCAATCTTAACGTGACACGATGGAGCTGGCCAGGATTACTTTATTTATTTATTTATTTTAAATATCAAACAAACGGTCATGCAAAAAATATTGTTACAGTTTTTTCTCTTAAGCCTTCATCTCCCGGCGGAAAAAATAAACAATAGCATTCTTTTGTTATGATCGCGGGGATCCCAGGAACCGGTAGACGATGGGTGGGTATAGACCTGTTTCCATTTTTATTTAAATATATATCTAAAAAAAGAGCACGAAGCAGGTACCTATGTAAGTTAAGCTAAATACGGAATTTAGTGACTACACGTAATTTGCGAAATCAAATTTACGAAAAATATCTACTGTGAAAGGCAAGGTCTGATCTAAATTTTAACAATACTGAAGATTTACAATAAGGTTTACACTATTACAGGATTAGAGTAAGGTTTACGTCACCTATTAGATGAAACCTCCAACACACCCTCTTATATCTTGAACAAATAACTAGTGCTTATAAGGCGGCAGTGCCTTCGTGAGCACATCAGCAGTCATCTGCTCGGTAGGAAAATATGACAACTCAATGACTTCATTGTCAACAGTCTCACGAATATAGTGATACCTAATGTCTACGTCTGATAATCCACATCGAAAGGGACCTTATGGCGGCAGGCGCTTACGTTGCACCTATTCACTATTGTATTGGAACAGCGGCAACAAAGGCGTAAGTGCCAGCCGCCATAAGGTCCCTTTCAATATGGATTATCACACTTGCTTGGAACGTTTATGAAACACCGGATTAGTGGCAAGCTTCGCCGCAGACTGGTTATCACTATACAGAGTTACAATATTAGGAAAAAATCGTCTAATGCGCTCGGTACCTGGTCAGTGCTCATCCGCCTCAAACCAAACTTCAGGCGCTGCCAGCCTCTCCGCCTCAACCTGAATCTCTACATTCAGTGGCAATGGCATCTCCGCCGCAGCTTAATCTCAGGCTCATCCTCCGCATGGCATGTATATACATATATTAAAATGCTTCTTAAGTAACTATGTCCAATGCAAGTTCTACAACTTTTAATTAATTAAAAATTTGCAGCAACATTGGATTCCAACGAAAAACTTTGTTATTCTGTCAACTTGGGAGGTTAATTTCCATATAACAAAACATGCCGCATGGGTAGGATAGGGTAGGCGTGTGAAAATAGCAAAGTTCGGGCGCATAATGAAGATGAGTGTGGATGTCGCGAGTAATCCGACCAACTTGGAACAAACCACAAGCCTGGCTGGCTTTCGAACTTCACTTGTTACCTAGTTGACTTTCCTCCAGTCGCACTTCACACCAATTTTCCTTTGATTCGAAGGAGTGAAGTTGCTGAGTTCAGTAGAGTTCACGCTGATATTTGAGGGCTCTGTAGTGTGTGTGTATGTTCAACTACTAGTTAGTGAGCTGCAGAATTTCGTGATAACTAGATATTATTATTTGTTATTTATTCGTTAAATATTTTTAACAGACTTTGAAAAAAGGAGGAAGTTCTCAATTCGACGGCATGTTTTTTTTGAACCTGACTGTGGCTTTGTAGGCCGAGCCCAATAAAGCGATAGGAGTGCGCGGTTGGAGGGTAGCCTGGAGAAAACCTCCGACAATACCACGCAGTGGTTTTGAACACTGGAACACTAAGAGTTTGCGCTCCAGTGAGATTGAATTCTGATTTGAATTCTGTAGGATTACGATACTGTTATTTTATATACATTGTATATTGTTTTGAAAAAATGACACCTCGCCGAGTTTCTTACGCCGGTTCTTCTCGAGGCAGTTTTATTTTAAAAAGCGATGGTAGTTTTTTTGACTTTCATAAGTGCATGTAATATGCCTAAATTGAAGAATAGATGATTTCATTTCATTTCATTGGTTGAGCGGTTTCAACCGGATCTGAGGTGTAAGTGGAATCGAGATACTGGGAGTTTTATCGCTGGTCCACTAAACCTAGCCTAGCTGAGAAGAGGTCAGCAAGAAACTCAGCTAGGCCCGGCCTGAATCGGATTGACTACACGATGTGCGGCGGTACCGGGACGAATAGGGACTACATGTGTCGTTGTTGACTCGATCGCGCGGTGGACGTCTAAGGCCGGGTTTTATAAAGCCGTTAGACCAAATATCAGATCAAATTTCAGTAACTCAGTACATTTTTTGACATAACAAACCGACATAAGGTCTAACGGATCTTTATAAAACCGAGCCTAAATGTACGTGTTTGTTACGCGTTTACTTCGCTCTTTATGAACAGATTTGGAATTTTTTTTTTGTTTGAAAGCATATGCTTTCAAATTTCAAAGCATATCCGTCCCGTTGTTATCGAAGTTCACTTCTGATGATGGGAACCATGGGGAATTGAAGGAACTCCTCAAAAATTAAAGGGAAATATATAGCGATTATATTATTTTCGGTAACGAACCGACCATTTGCATTCAGAAAGCAGCATTTGGTGAACGGGAATTAATGTGAAAGTCCACCGGATGGTCATCAAAACTCCTAGTGTATCATTGTTAGCGCTAAGATATTTCGATCATTGATACTAAAGGTAACGGAGCTCCGTAATAAAACAGTGTAGGTAGCTTAGCCGTGTTTGAGTGTATTGTACTTAATTGACATGAGATGCACTCTAGTAATGAATCACTAAAAAGTGTGACATAAAAATAATAATAAGAAATTAAAACCGACTCCAAAAAAACAATAAAATGTAAAACATAATTATGTTTTACATTTTATGGTTTACTTTTCATCAGTATTTTTTTTGTAGTCAGTTTTGATTTTTTAATATTATTTTTTGTTTAGAAACAGTGTGATTCAACTGA
Source organism: Epiblema foenella (assembly GCA_963556455.1). Lineage (NCBI taxonomy): Eukaryota > Metazoa > Arthropoda > Insecta > Lepidoptera > Tortricidae > Epiblema > Epiblema foenella. The sequence goes on from OY747102.1 coordinate 18,931,881, forward strand.
TTATGCCAACAAGTGTCAGACTGGCTGCCAACTGTCAAGCCGTCATAAGGGTTACCATGTTAGCTAGGGTCGCTCTAACTTAGTATCGATTCGGTCAATCGAATAGTAAAATAGTATATCGGTAGAATATTAAATATTGAGAATCTCAATACACGTGAAACAAATAATTACTGATTATTAGCTTTTTACCAGTGTTCCTCCAGAGCTTTTATTTGATTCAGTCTTAAACCAATGAAACTCGATGTACTTATGATTTTCATTTATATTTTGAAATAGTTACTACGTGTACTTGTATGTTAGATAATAGTTGTACTTAGTTTTACTTTTTGTGTATTTAATTTAAATGAACTTAATTCAATTTATGAAATTTCAATTTTAAATTTATAATTTATGAACATGAACATTGTCTGGAATAAAATTATTTCACTTATGTTTTTAGCCACTGGAAAATGAAACAATTGTATAAATTAATTAAATAAAAGAACACGAACCTGTAATAGTGTATTGAACATTACATTATATACAATTCCATTACTCAACTAGCCCACGGGTAGAAATTATCAAAATCCAACCAACTTATAATTTACAATCATGTACATATTTGTATTCATAAGAAATATTCATAGATTTTTTTGTAATAGCCTCCTAAGGAACTAGCACAATACGGTGCGACGACGCGAGTAGAGAAAAATCTACCCTCCTCTTTCGCACAGTTCGAGCGAGACAGAAATCGCTGAGTTGCGATCAAAACTAAATGAAATATGTAATGTGAACTATTGTTCAGCTAATAAAAGATGTTAAGATTTATATTTTTTTAGCAAATCAACCACTCGTATTGTGCATTTTCATGCAAATTCTACGTTGAGATTTTATGCCAGTATCATGCAAGTCGTATATCTTTTTTAAACATTAACGTAATTATAATAAAAACACATTTTGGATTAAGAATACAATCGATTAAACATTTACAATTTTCAGTATTGACTTAAATTTACAATATAGTATAAATTGTGATATAATTGTTAGGGAATTTTAGTTTGATGTGTATAACATTATAATTATACGTTAGGGTGAGTCGAAATTCACGAATTTTGGAGTACCGTAATGTAATAGGGCTCAAAAGTTGCTGTGTATTCTGCAAATTACAGGAAAAATAATAAAAAAATCTAGATTTAGACTTTTAACTTATGCGGGGGCATGGCAGTTAATTATAAACTTTTTTTTTTCTTTTTTCACTCCATATTAAACATTTAATTCCAAACTAATTAAATAACACTATTTTATTAAACATTTATTTTTTTATTATATTTTATTCATGGATCATATTTTGTCATCATGTAGTCAATTGGGGAATTGGCCTTTTATGTAAAATGCATTTTCGTGTGCTTAAACCGGCAAAATTGTGATTTAAAGCTGTTAACGGATCATCAGTGGTCTAAACACAGAAATTAGCAAAAAACTATGTCGATTAAAGCAACACGAGGATAGAAAAAATACACGTAAAACACAATTTTAGGGCTATTTCGTACTATTGGGTGCCATTAAAAACATATAAATACCGTACGATTTTGAAGAAAACAAATCTTTCCTGTAATATTTAGATTAGCTGTTACATTCAAGCTTGTATTTAAAAAATAGTAGCGCAAATTTAAATAAATATGCTTAAATATGCTTTATTTATGCTATAATATTTTAAGCTATCAAACTTCCAAATGCTATAATATGGACTATTTTCAAAATAACAAAAAGTCTCAGTATAATTTTGCTGTATTATAGTTTAAATTACTTTATTTAGTGATAAATAATTAACATAATTGTCACATAATTTATTTACGTACTAATATAATTTAGGCCTTAACATCGATCCTTGGCGGCTGTGCTGGGGTTAAAAGTCTAAATTTAGATTTTAAATTATTTTTTCTGTAATCTACAGAACACACAGCAACTTTGAGCCCTATTACATTACGGTACTCCGAAATTCGTGATTTTCGACCCACCCTATTATACGTATTAACAAGTCTACGTATTGTATATTTTGTAGTATAATATTATAAAGTTGATTCCTATCTACGATACTATGTTTACTTAAGTAAAGTATCTTAATAATAATATATCTCCAGGAATTATAATTACCTATACATTGAAAAATAAACTTAGAACTACTCCTGCGCAAGAATACAGTAAGATAATAGTGGCATTCAAATTACTACCCATATTGGGTTCGAATTCCGAATCTTCTATTTCTAATTGGTTCAATATTTTACTAACTTTGTTGCTAAGCTTTTGTTTTACGGAAGGGGTAAAAACAAAAGAACGATTCTTTGTGGTGTTTTCTAGAACATTTCTGATGTTGTGTGCCTTTTCTGTGACGTAGTACGCGTCTTTTTCTTCGTCGTCATCGGATCTGTCAGCTGAACCGAATTGGTTGTCCGGGCCTTCCATGGGTGTTGAGTATTTGTATTCTTCTTTCTTTGAAGAGGGGCTTGTGTTGCGCACCGTTGGTCCAGGGATTTCTGCGGGATTGGAAATGGAAGGTTATAGGCTATTTTTCAATAAAAAAAAAGTGATCTATTATTATAAAATATGTAAATTTACAATTTATTAATTTACAAGCGGTAATATATAACAGTTAAATAACAATCAATTCAATAATATTAAAAGTAACTTAAATTTGAAACAGGCCCTTTGGACATTGTACATTTCCTCGCTGTATCGCAATACTGATACGCTGTGCGAGGAAGTCGCCAGCTTTTCGATCGCCAGTTACGTCAACCAAACGCTTCGGGATTTCAGTAAATCACTAAATATGTAAATTAAATAATCCGTCTACTAATGTTTTAGGGATTTGGTCGAAATCGTTTTTTTGCTATGTTGAATTATACACTACATTTAATGACTTAATCGCAACCAGGTCACCCAAAGTTTCGAAGGTATATATCCTTGGGAAACATTGACTTCAAAAAGATAAATAATATATAATTATATGCGACAAAGACCTGTATAGGAAATATAATGTAATGAGTAAATACTGTGGTTGCTTAAATCAATAAGTACTCTAAAATCGCAGACACACAAAATACCTTGGCCTGTAGAAAATGTTACTTACATAGCAAAAGAAGTCTACATAATCGAACAAAATGTAGTAGGTATATTGCAAACTAGTTTTTGCCCGTGACTTCGTTCGCGTGCATACCAACTTATACTCTATATTTCATACTATTGGGAGACGATTTATGGAATAAAAATGTATTGCAGCATGTTTAAATTCAATAATGTTGTGACTCGTATATATTTTACGGCTCATCATGCTACTTCAAGTAACTTTGCTAGGCGCTGCATCTCGTTACATTTATATGCACATTGGTGCTTGTTGATTTTGGTCAATTACCTACTTCTTGGCTACACTTCAATTTTGCTCAAAGTAAAACACGTGAAAAGTCGAAAATTAAATGATGACTCGGTACACTTTGCCGAGTCCAGGCCATATCGGTGCTGACGCTGGAACAAATAATCAGAATAAGTACATAAAGATTTTTGCGTCGCGCTTAATAATTGACACTGACTGCTACCTACGCGATTTTGATGGGGACAACTTTTTTGCTGGCAGGCCCTTTTTTTGAACCTGACTGTGGCTTTATAGGCCGGGCCCAATAAAGCGATAGGAGTGCGCGGTTGGAGAGTAACCTGGGGAAAATCCAGGGGAAAACCTCCGGCACGACCACGCGTGTGGTTTGGAACACTGGAATACTCTAAGAGTTTGCGCTCCAGTGAGATTGGTTGAGCGGTTTCAACCGAAATCCCGAATCTGAGGTTTGAGTGGAATCGAGCTACTGGGGGTTTTGTCGCTGGTTCACTAAACCTAGCCTAGCTGAGAAGAGTCCAGCAAGAAACTCAGCTAGGCCCGACCTCGGTTGGACTGACTCTGCCGGGACGAATAGGGACTATATGTGTCAGTGTTGTCGCGATCGCGCGGTGGACGTCCCCGCCTGGCAGGCCCACTTAAGTGGTTCGGCCCTCACTGGAAAATGTATGAAAAACAATGCTGGGCGGCGCATAGACTGGACTCGACGCGATGTACTGGAAACTTTCTTGATTCTCAATTTTGTAATGGAATATATACTTAACCAGGTTAGAAACAGTCAGCCTAGAAAGTGATATACCACTTTTGAACCTCATTTTTTATATAAGTATGAGAGACTCAAAAGTGGAAGACAACTTTCTTGGACTAATGTAGTAAGTGTTACATATTCTACTGATAGCAGCAGCATGTCGGAAAGAGACAACACCGGATTCTAGAATTTCGATGTTGAAGTATTAGTTAGAGACGAATAAAGGAGGTTTAGGTACATTCCTCCAGCACAGCAGCTCTAGACTAAATTCCAGTGGAGGATTCAAGAATGCAGCCTGGAAAACAGGTGAAGACTGAACCCAGTGGAGGGCTGTAACTCGAACGCATTTCTTCTCGTGCGGTCTTCTTGCCCAATGGCCCAAAACCTGTTCAGAGCCTAACTACTAGTGATTGGGCATGATATCAAATGCGAACTTAGAGGTAAAAGAGAGGATATAACTTCATATCGTAAATAACTTAAATTTCACTTAAGTTCATCCATTTCAACTGTCCCCTAAATTAATGATAACTATTAGTAGAAAGAGATGAAGGTGCTGATTTGGCAATACAGAAAACCAAGTAAAGATGTCCAACATATTGAAACAAACGGGTCACGGGTTGAGAGGTCAACATATTTTGCTAACAATTACAAATTTAATTGTTCCAAAATTAGGACCTTTTATTGTACCTGACTGGTTTTATAGGCCGGGCCCAATAAAGCGAGGAGTGCGCGGTTGGAGAGTAAGCCTGGGGAAATCCCAAAACATTTGACATGACTACGCTGACAGTTTAAACACTGTTGCTGAGTGCTCTCGAGCTTTGGAAGGCACGTTAACCCGTTGATCTCGGCTGCTGTCTATGGCAGCAGTCTTTTAGCCAAGTTAGAAGCCTTCGGGTGACTTTTTTATGTTATAGGGGGCAAACGAGCAGACGGAGCGCCTGATGGTAGGCAATTACCGTCGCCCATTGACACCTGCAACACCAGAGAAGTCGCAAGTGCGTTGCCGGTCTTTCACTGGTTTATCAATGTTGACAGCGACTGACTAACATAATTAAACCTGTCATTTCAGACAGTTACTATGGCTTGAAGGATTTGTGGTTATTTGTCGCCAGCCCCCTCAGCACTTTTTTACCCCTCATTTCTTCACATATTTTCTGATCATCGGACAATTTTTGAAAGGGGTTATTTTACTTTGCTTTCAAGTATATGCTTACCAATTTTCAAGCCTTTAAATCACCAATTGAAGGACTTCTCATACAAAATTCAACCCTTCTTTTCACCCCTTGTCATCCCTAATCTATGATTTATATAGCCTATAACGTGTCCGAAGATCCAATTAACTTATTAGTGAATTTTGTACTACAATTTATATGCTAGTTTTCACGTGATGCCTAGACAAATAAACAGACAGACAAACAGACACAAATTTTAAAAACTGTTGAAATGTGTTCTGTTATCGATTCTAAGAACCCCTCCATCATTTTTTTTTTCTAATATCTTCAATGTACAGATTTTCGACCATCTACAGCTTTATTATGTCTATACATATGTATGTGTATATATATATAGAGATACGTGTATATACACGTACACATGTTCCTGGCTGGATAGTAACGACCTATTAAGCTTAACCAAATAGCTCGCATTAGATAATGACTAAGCCTCTAAAACGCCAATCCTGGAATAATTGAGCACACAGTGTTCAATCAGCTGTAAGTATTGTTCTATAGTGACCACTTTGTATCTAAGATTCAGATACATGTATTACACAATACAAGGCTTCATTACAAATTGCATTCATGTCAATTAAAGGAACCTCTATATTCTATTGTGATTGTCAATACATTGAATCACATAAAACACAATAAAACAATGAGAACAAAAGAAAGTCGTATAACAATACAACATGTCTTAATTTATAATTACTAACAAAAGTGGGTTTTCTGTGTACAGTTGGGCCTGGATGAATATCAGAACGTTTCAAACGCCTAATTTATTTGGCACTATTTATGGTGAAGTTTCAGTAAATTTTGATGGTACGTAATCGGAAATATCATAAAACCTAACAGAATAAACCTAAACCTAGTCGAAATTGCTCTTATTCGAACCAAGCGCTTTTAATCATCATTTATAATGCGCATTGCTAAGGTTTGGAATTCCTTGGCGATGTCTGTATTTCCGAGTTCAGATAACCTAGAACTTTTTAAGCCACGAATGAATAGGCGTATTCCGGGTGAGTTCGTTTCACCGTCGGTCACATCTTTACCCCCTGGCTAGCTGCTGACCAAGAGCGATCCCATTTTAATAATAATTAAAAATGAATATTTAGTATAAATGATTTCAAAGAAATTAGGCATTTGAAACGCTCTGATATTCACTCGCCTAATGTGTTATCTGGATTCATTTTGACGAGTGCAGTGTATTTATAATTGAACCAATTCAACCTCAGGCCACTTCTTACCTCGTCACAGTGAAATCAATATGAAAACCGATTAGTTCAGAATGTCACTGTGAGTAGGTACGAAGTGGCCCAGAAATCAATTTGGTCGACCGTATTTTTTAAAAGGAATATTTATAACTCACAAAGACCTGGAGCAATAGCAATATAAAAATATTTTATTAAAATATGCACGCTAGATTCTAACCTGTCATAATCGACTTATAAATTACTTTCGTAGACCCATATTTCAACATACACCCGCCGGCGTCGTCAGCCACAGTCAGCCGCCGCCGGAATGTCAGCGTCATGCGGCTCTCAAATGAGCTAACTGGTTACCATAAAGCCTGATGACGCCGTCGACCTCTCCCAGCGAGTTCTTGGCCACGCAGCGGTAGCCGCCGGCGTTGGCCGCGGTCAGCCGCCGCACCGTCAGCGCCGTGCGGCTCTCGCACGAGTTCAGCACCGTGTTCACCACTCCGTACTTGTTTGATGATATAAGCATATCATCTGTTAGTAAATGTTCGTTTGTTTACCATAAAGCCTGATGACGCTGTCGACCTCTCCCAGCGAGTTCTTGGCCACTCAGCGGTACCCGCCGGCGTCGGCCGCGGTCAGCCGCCGCACCGTCAGCGCCGTGCGGCTCTCGGACGAGTTCAGCGCCGTGTTCACCACTCCGTACTTGTTTGATGATATAAGCATATCATCTGTTAGTAAATGTTCGTTTGTTTACCATAAAGCCTGATGACGCTGTCGACCTCTCCCAGCGAGTTCTTGGCCACGCAGCGGTACCCGCCGGCGTCGGCCGCGGTCAGCCGCCGCACCGTCAGTGCCATGCGGCTCTCGAACGAGCTCAGCGCCGTGTTCACCACTTCGTACTTATTTGATGATATCACCATTTCATCTGTCAGAAAAAGACAAAACATATATTGAAAAGTAATGGCATATACGTTTTTTTCGTTCGCTGCATAGACGTATGCGTAATTGCGTAATAAATCGTTCGCGTCCTAGATTTTTTTTTGTAGTAAGTTGGACAGTAATTGGTCGTATTTATTAGTGTGTTGGTATTTATCATTAAGAATGAGTTATTTAGAATCGTACAATTTAGTGAAAAAAAAATGTTATTTATTTTTCGTACAAGGACATGAAACATAGTGTCCTCCACTGAGAGTAGGTACTTAAGAATAAAGATAAGTAAGCACTGTTAGATTTTTGAATACTTTGACTTATCTAGGACAATGTGTAGCATCAGAAGACTCGCATACCGAATGATTCTTAGTCACGACCATCATCCTTGATGTAAAGTCACTAAAATAATGAATTTAAACTCTTAGATTGCGACGGTCCGATAATAGAATTGGTGTTATGGACCCGTCTACAACTGAAATAATTGTTTTTTTCCTCCGTGAGTGCCCACAAATAACGTTGGTTGCTGTTTAATCACAGAATCAAATTAAACCAGTTAACTAGTCATTTTCAGAAATGTCTCAGCAGTCGAGTTTACTATTTGTCTCTGAGAGTAAACTATTATTTTCCAACACTTAATCGGCGACATTTTCCTCCAGCCTTTAGTCGCCCAAACAATCCTTCCGCAGTGTGTCGCCGCAGCCAAGCCGCCTAAGCCCCAAGTGTTTGGTGCCCGCAAGTGATAAAGCGACTGGCTCTCTTACACAAAACTAAATGCATCCAGCAAATACCCTTACATTAAAAATATATCCTGTTTCATAAAACATAAATCCCCCTGCAACATGAGAAATATATTTATCTGTTTTACAAAGCACAAATTTCTTATCCTCCAGCAACTTTAAAAGGAAACGATAACACCAGTCACGCTTTTAAAATCTTCGTTTCGATCGGAACTTGAATTTGTTTAAGTACCCTCCAGAGTTTTGACTTTGGATTCGATGACCTTCGAGCAAAATAACCCGCCTAACTCAAGTCTCGCCCCCGCCCGTTTCATTATAACAAGAAATTCTCAATTAATGTCTAAAATAACACTGTAACACTCTTAATTACGCTCGAGTGAGGCCTGCTTAATTAACACTTACATGTCAGCGGCCCTAACATAGATTGATGACAAATGAAAATGACGATCCGGCGGTGTTCGCTCTTTCGGGTTGGTTTTAGGAATGGCCGGGAAAGCGCCAGTCACTTCGCGAGTTTGCAGCGAACAAAGGTTTGATCGACGGCCCATAATACACGGGCTCGTATCACAGCCAAACAAGTTGGGACCCTAATGCACTTTAATAATTAACGCGCTTTGCTTGACTGAGCGCTGGACGACAATTGCCTAATGTTTCCTATTTTTTCTTTGTTCTGCTAAGGTTGCCCATTTTGATCATAAGAACAGTTTTGTAACTATTTCCTCTCAAACTTAGGTAGGAGGACAAAAAGCGTTGTAACAAAAAATTATCCCTTCGAATTTATTACTTTTTTTTTCAGAATCACAAAAAACTATGTCACGGTTATCTGGGGCGGCATCGCAGATGAGTGCGGAATATAATGTGCAACTCAAAAATGTTCAGAAGCTCAAAACCCGTTCCCATTGTAAATTAACCCGTAAATTTCAGGCGACAACTGCCGAGCCGAGGGAACTTTGCGAAACCGCCGGCGGCGCTGCACAGCGAACTAAATATGGAGTATTTTTTATTTAAATATTCACTAAAATAGCACGCTCGCTAAGGAAAAAGTTATGTGAGTACATTCATTTGGAATATTCGTACAAACACAATAAAACAACAGCAGTTGAATTTTTATTTTATAGAGATAAAAATAATCCTTTACAGAGTACAGAGACTTGTGTAATTAAAATTATCTTAAAAGAGTTTTCAATTTAAAATGTTAAGCTTTAGTCGAATCATCCATAAAAGCTAGGAAAGCCAAACGAAGAGCGTACAAGAAATAGCCGAGCGCGGGTGGTTTTGCCTTTATTCTCAATAAAAGTAGTTAGTACTCCGTTATTTGTAGCTACCGACGGTTCATGGAATATTTCACATTTCTTTTTTTTTTCAATTTCCACACTCCTAGCGCTAACAAATGCAACGCGCTGAGATATTGTCATTCTTCTTGAATACGTAATGCCGTGATTTGGCGCCGGTACGCTAGGCGACCAGATTCTCCCAACATACACTGTTATGAGAGAATGGCGCGGAGAATGTGTTATTTTATTACGTAACTTACTTTGTTTTATTTTACGCGCGAGTAAGTGTTAATGGATTTTTCACTGAGGACATAGCTGCGACTTTTATTATGATTCCTGAGGTATATTTGCATGTCATGACATATTTTTATATGTTATTGAAGCAGGTTCGTTCCCAAAGAGACGAGTTACGAGGAGCCGCAATCGTGACCGGTTCTAGTATTGAACCTAAAATAACCCCTCTTGCAATCACTCAAATTTTCTTTACGAAGGAAGTCATTGAGAAACTGTATTAAAAACCGATCTTTGTAGAACATTTTATTAATACACAATAACATTTTGAGACATGATCATATTTCCCTTTTTATGTTTTATTTTTAAATAAAAAACATCACTAAACGCGATCTTCGCAAGTAAAAGGAAAATTAATTTTTATCGCATCTCCCAATATTACTGATTATAATAATTATCTCTTTACAACAACAACTGATTGCAAAAATTAGCATCTCTCAAATCGATGAGAACGCAAATACGCACATCCCTTGTATATTCATGCTAACAGTTACTTTATTACGTACTTATGTAAATAACATGCACACAGACTTATTTTTCTTTTAATACGACATACAGATTTTATGCTAATAATCTATTTCTATTTTATATATAAAAGTCACCAGTTTCATGCAATGTACCTGGAACCCCCTCACCTCATATTATGGCAATATGAATAAAATATGGACTCATCAGTTAAACAAAGGAACATTTCGCGGCTGGATACCTCCGTATTCATAAAAGGTGTATAAATATCATTTAGGTCTCTTCGACTAAAAATGTTTTTAGCTTTTTATTTTTTTGGTTCTGTAGGTATTGAGAGATTATGATTTATTATTGCACTGTATTATGGGTATTCACAGGTTTATAGAATTATAGTCGAGAATGCAATCGTTCAAAAACCATTGTCAGCTTTTACATAAAAGCGACTTATCACAAACCATGTACTTATAGACTGATCCACGGCAAGAACATTTTTTTTTTGCAGTTCTAAAAAATATAAGATGAGGGATATGTGTCCGTGGAAAGAAAATGTTACTTTGTCACTTGCAGTTGATCGTCATTTGGCATACCTATTTGTGAAGCGGATTTATTCTGTAGTACTTAGGTTAGATACTTTAAAATACTTTTATTTTTGACAATAAATACAATAGATCACAATTTTATTGCATGCAACGTTAAACCGTACATCCGAATAAATGTAATATATAAAAGTAGAAATTTCTCGAAACAATTCGTAATTTCCGTGGTAATCATTCCACAATGACTGCAGCCTTTGAACTCGTGTACTCGGTAATACTCATATGATTTGATTGTAAAAACTTCTGCAACTTTTTTATTGGCTTCAATCAGATAATATGAAATTTATTTCTGCTTCCGAACCGTGCAGGTTTTTTTTATGAGTATGGACGTTGATACGTGCTACTAGCAATCATAATACGAGACCTATTATTTATTCACTATAGTGTATGCTACGTCACATAATCTCTTATGTTATGATTCTGAGTGCGCGAAATTCTAAGGAAAACACATGCGTATTTTAAAGACGTTATACGGTAAAATAATTTCCACATTTTTACCTTTAGCCATGGAAAATTTCTACAAAATTAGCCTTAAATTATCACATTACTAATAAATCAATAAGTTTCGAACATACACAAACTGAAAGTCACTAGTCAAGTCAGTAAGTTCATTGACTTACGGAAACGGAAACTTGGAATCAAAAGCTCGACTTAGTTACGGAATGTTTGCTGGCGTTGAAACTTGTCGGTTACATTTGGACCGCCTCGTTACGTTCAACTTGAACGGCAGTAGTGAGGCACCAAATTTTGATATGCCTGCGAGCATGTGAAGCAAATCACATACCGAAATATGGGTAAACCCCAAATTGGAATTGGAAATTCATCCTCAAAAGGGATTCAAAAGGGTTCAAAGTCATTTTTAAAGGGAAAAACTTGAAATTTCGGACATAAATTACATTTTCAATTAGAACAAAACTTATTTCAGTAATTTGCGTGCGTAATTCAAGGTGTAAAAAAGGGTTTAAGTTTGTATAGGGAGCAAGTCTTTTTTCAAGTGAAAAACTTGAACTCTCGTATTAAAGACTGTATGTTTACAACGATTGTTGAAATTTTGGTTACATTTGGACCGCTTTGTTACGTTTAACTTGAACTGCAGTAGTTCGGCGTTAAATTTTGTTATGACTAAGATCATAAATACAAGGCAAATCACATACCTCAATACGGGTAAACTCCAATTAGGTTTATGTAAATTTTCGCTCTTTTTTATTCTCACCTATATAAACTAATCTTCTTAAGAAGAACTTAAAAATTTAGTGTAAAAAAATAACAAGTGTTTTTAAGGTAAAATTTCACAGATAACTATTTCCTTGAATTGAAATTCAATAATCGAACAAGAATGGCTCATATGAGTTCAATTCAGCACAAAGATTATACAAAGCCTAAACAAAATTGGTTTTTGTCCATCTAACTTTAATGTTATAAATTAAGGTAGATAAATATAGGAGGTACTCCAACGAAGTCAAAATGTTTGTAGTTTTGTACCTCCTTTCATTAGTTGTAAAAAAACCCATAAAAAATATTTTTATGTAAAATATTGCCACGACGAGACTATATCGCTCGCACTGTCAAAAAGTTATCAAATCTCATGTAGAGTCAAGCTTCTGACTCTACACGCCCTAACTTTACAAACTCTACATATTAGTCATAATATGTTGCTTGGCCGTTTCGCTACCATCACATGGGCGTAAAGTGAAAAATGTATTCACAGTTCATTACTTTTCTGTTATACTACAATAGTTCTTGAAGTAACGAAACGGCCAAGTCACATATTTTGACTAAGGTATAGGTTGTATATAAATAGAATTTGTGAAGTTGAACTTACAGAGTTAGGGTGTGTTGAGTTAGAAGCTAAGCTTTACATGAAATCTGATAACTTTTTGACAGTGCGAGCGATGTGGTCTCGTCTTGGCAACATTTTGCATGAAAATATTTTTGTGGGGCTTCGATTTTTTTTGTAAGTTCTGACGAAAATACCATATACACTTTTATCCCCTAATTTAAGGGGTTGTGCGATTTATTTTATTCCATAAACCTGAAACATATATTTTTAATTTGTGTGTACTGTGTACTTATAAAATTTTCAGATCTTTAGTAAGAGACTAAGTTTGTAGGTACGGAAAGACGCAATACAAACTTCCATCCCCTAATTTAAAGAGAGGGGGTGATTTACTAAAAATCTTAAAATACGTATTTTATTATTTATAACAAGGAGTCCCTATATCAAGTTTCCGACCTCTAGCATCAAGATTTGCTGAAGTCTCATACAAAATTTCATCTCCTAGTTTAAGGGGGGTAAAAGTTCCAAATTTTAGAATCTTTTTGTTATTTGTGTACTAATACTAGCTTACATAGGACCAAATTCCAGCTTTCTAGGACTTCAGGAAGTACCCTACGAATTTTTATGATCATCAGTGAGTGACGGAATCGGGGTTCTTTAGGTATTAATAAAATCTAAAGTATAAGAGATTTGCAATTAAAACTTTATATGGTTAATAAAGTCCACTATTGACATCATATCCCGAGCATTTGTTTATCTGTTATAATCCAAACCCAACTTATGAGGGTTCAACAAAACAACGACGAAGCGCTTGGAGAAAAGGTACGTTAGTGCCCTTGCGCTTGGACTCGTCTTGGCGTGGACACTACCGTGCCCCCAGATCCGTAATGTAAGTTTCTAGTTATCCTATCACTACAAGAAATTTCTTTTAAATATGGGTACACAAATCTCCCGAAATATAGACCTACCACTTACAAAAGCATTGTCGGCTCCAGCGGGAGTCGTAAACGCCACGTCCTCTCAGTCGGAACTAACTCGCTTTGTCTTATTCACCATAATAGGTCAATTTTCTTAAGAATTAACCCCGACGCACTCGTAAATTAAAACTTAATATCTCATTACTTGCAAGCACGGTCACACCCAGATAAAGTTATACTTCATTTAATATTATTAACCCTCAAATGAAAAGAAATAAGATAATTTTATAAGACATAATTTCAATGAAATTGGCTTAAAAATTTGGGTGGAAAATTACCAGCACAAACTTTATTTTTCGACAGACGAGTGAAATTTTATCGAAATCACAAGTCATTTATGAAATACTACATTAAAGAAAATGATCTCGGTTTATTCATTAGAAAATAAATCAACAGATAATGTGGCAGAAGCCAATGTTTCATTTTGGCCAAAAATATTTGATGTATTTAAAAAATAAAAGGTTAGATTAGACTCTTTTACATTATCGTACATTTTGTCATAGAGATAAATAACAAAATTACAAAATGTTGATTCTCTTAATAGTTATAGCCGGGTAAACAAATATCATTATTTATTACCTAATTTGTAATTTGCAATCACCGTTTAATCCAGCATCTGGTGAATCAATAAAGTTTTAATAAACCTTTCATAAACTTCCTTTACGAATGAAATCAATTCTAGATTCATCTTATATAATTAAGTTTGCTCCACTGTTTCAATGTTAATTCATCTCATTTTTTATACAGCTAACGATTACAGTCCACTAATTAATTACTCCAATATGCTTAACAGGACCGTTAACTATACGTTAATGGCATTTGCTTTGCTAATTGGTTTACTCATTGAAATAAGGTTTCATCAAGCGCAAATTGAAGCTTCAACAGTATCTGGAACACATGGATGAAGTGGTCGAATATTAATTTCGCTTCTCTGTCGCAATTTCAGTCGTGAATTTTTTGAATAGAGTTGTGCTGGATAAATGAAGCTATTTTCTATGAAATCGGTTGAAGTGTAATTTAAGTAGCCACAGTTGAAGAAACAAGTCATCTCTCCTCTGTGGTTAATACTTAACTAATAAGCATGTAAGTTATGTTTTCCAAATGGTTAATGATTTATAGAAACGGGAAACCTTTTATATAGATTATGAATCCATCCAAAATTCGGAAACTGCACAGATGTTCAACAATCCACCTCTAGGTATTAAGGAATGTGAATCAGATTATATGATTTCGTGTTCATATTACGAATCCCGGCGTCAAGATATACTAGCGGTGAGTAGTGAGGTGGAGGGTCGAGGTGATCGTTGTAAATAGCATAGCTGGAGTCTGAAATAGTAGAGTTTCCATTTATAAAATCTACGCCTATCTCCTCGAAGTCATTGTTTTGATATGTTTTTCTATGTATTGGGTCTATATGCTTAACGTCAGCTGTGAGTGGATACAATGGAAGGGGATTAATTTAAAAAATGGTTTTCCACTGCTGGGCGTAGGTCTCTCCATAAGTGTGCCACGATGACTGGTCCTGCGCAACCCACTTCCAGCTCCCGAAAAATGGTTTTACTCTAATTTTCTGTCGTAATGATGTTTTAATTACATCCCAGCGATAAGAAGTCACTTGCGTGTTCCATGTAAATCAAGTGACTCCCGAAGGGGCGCATCGAGATTATCCAGCCAAGCATCTCTGTCTAGTAAATATCTCATGATTAAAGACAATCAAACTTCGGCCGGTTGGCAGCAACTAAGGTGAGTATGTTTAGTGCTGTGTCTAGTTTCAGTACAATATGATTACAACGCTATCCCTCAGGTATTATTAATTAAATGGAAGGTATCGCTACATAGTATAAAACAATATCGCTCTCTCTATCCCTATATCCCTATGTATGCTTAAATCTTTAAAACTACGCAAAGGATTTTGATGCGGTTTTTTAATGGATAGAGTGATTGAAGAGGAAGGTTCATATGTATAATATTTCTGTAATGTATTTAGTATCAGCATTGCACCCGTGCGAAGTCGGGGCGGGCCGCTAGTTAACTATAGACCTTTATCAAATGAAAGCTTCCTGAGTTAGGACCGGTTATAGGAGAAGAGCTTGTGTATTTTCAAATACTATTGCCGACGTACTTGCATTGTTGTGATTGAAGAGACATAACGTTTTTTCTACTCCGGCAAGGACGCTTCTGGACGGATTAGTACATTATTCTAGAGGCCCGGAAGAAGGCAATCGTAGGCTGAGTATTGGCGGCGATTAGTTTGGTGATCAATACGAAGCTTGCAATAGGGATGACGACTCATGTTACAATTTATTACATAGTGTACCTATATGGAAAGAAAACCCTCAAATCATCACCATAAATAGTAAATTAGACAAATTAATTAAAATCGTAAAAAGATATGGGGTTATATAGATTCGCAAAATGTTGTTTTTTATTTATTGGCCAAATGTAAATCAAAAGTTACCAATATAATTCTCATGTTTCAATATAAGAGAAAATGTAGGGCAAATATAAACGCAATATTTCACGACAAATACGGCATATTTCCCTTTTTTCTACACAACGGTAGTATGATAATAGTGATGATGGTAGGCGTTTGTATAAATGAAGGAACCGGGTAGGAAAAGGGCCGGGTGGTAGTTGCACCTATAGCTCAGTTGGCTAGAGCGACTGGCCGCGAGTGTCGAGAGGTCGCAGGGTCAAATCCTGCTCGGTGCCTATTAAAAAAAAAAAATCTTTATATTTCTAAACTTGTAGTTTGCATTAGTAGAGTTACTGCTTAGTACAAAATTAACGGTAGTACGAGGCCAGGCAGGCGTGACGTCACGCCAGCATGTTAATCAATCTGGATCGTTTTCAGTGCGTTAGCTGTAACTTTTCCTCTCATTTTCGTCTTTTGTGTTATTCTAATTGTAGTAAAAAAAACTGGTTCGAATGACATGAAAAAATTTTTTTTTTGTCAATTTACCTATTGCTATTTATTATACACGATGCTGATATAGATAAAGCAAAAGCATTTTTGTAAAAATTCAAAAAAGGGGGAAATAAGACAGAAGTGTCACCGAATAATGTCAAGGTAAGGTAATACAAAACAATACTTACTAGAATCGCGTACCCAGTAGTTGATGGACTTGGGCGAGGACTCGACGTAGCACTCGAGCGTGACGTCGGTCCCCAGCGGCGCGCCCACCAGCTGGTTCGGCACTTGGATCACCGGGTGAACTGCATCATACAAATTATCACGCACGTATTAACACATTCGGTGCTAGGCCACGCCTCATAACCTCGTGGCGCCCACGCGCCTTTTTATAAACCAAAATAAGCATGGCGGCTACAGCCCAGCACTTTTTTCAACTAACCTTCAATTACTGCCCACGCGCCTTTCAGAAGGCCATATTAATAAACTCTGTAAATCTAGTAATTGAGGCCCAGTGGCCTTTGTAAAAATCAAAAGGTAGACAAATAATTGAATTTTAAAACACATGCTAATATAATCATAATTATACCCTGAAAGTTTCACTTCAAACCGGTAACTCTAACATATACAAACAACTCAAAATCTTGGGCGGATATGACTGTAACTAATATGTCCTATAAGAAGGACAGTCGGGTCATAGTTAAAGAGGAGCCAAAAAATCTTTGGGCGCCACGAGGCTAGGAAAAAAAAGTATGGACGTGAACGCACACAAGCAGTGAACTGCCGGCAGCGCCCAAGGGGCTTAGGTTTTCATTTCTAAATAAATAACTTAAAAAAGATCTCTCAAGAATCTGATAGAAATCTCTCAATGTTTTTAGGGGTTTTTCTTACCATTATAAAGTAAAGAGTAGAAAGTTGCATTAAGGCAAAATGTCCATGCCAACGCCGTGACACGAACAGTTCCAGTCTGGAAATAATTAAAAGCTACTACTGACTGACGTTGAATAACGTCATTAATAACCAGCGCTCCGAAAGTTACCAAAAATAAACAACAGCTACCTACCTACGACAAACACAGGGCCAAGAGGTTTGAGGAAAACTATTAGTTCAATTTTGTGTTGATTCAAAAAGTCAGAAAAATACTAGTAATACAAAGGTTTTGAAATAAATGCAACTCTGCTAGTAGATATCTTTTCAATGTATAAGTTTCTGTGTACCTATTGCATCTACAGCGTGTCTTTGACTATGAAGCTTTAAATGTAAGTAGAATCGAATTCTGCTTACTTAACTAATCTTATTTTGTTTTGTGACATTAAAAAAATATTAATATTAGATTATTTATTACACCTCAAAGTTTAATCGTTAAGTCAGTGTATCGGAAATTGCGATATTTATCATGTATGAAAAATATCAAATTAAGACTGGAGATGTTTTTAAAAAGTTGCTGAACAGAATATGGTTAGAAGTTTGGAGAGCACAATTTTATTAAACTCTGCATTTAAAGTCCCATGGTCTGAAACACCCTATATGTGCTTATATTACATGTTAATTTGAAGAGGGGAAACACACTGGACGGGCGTTTAGTTAAAAATGGTTTTACTGTATAACTGCTTCTTAATAAACGCCGATGTCAGTTATCTGTTGGTGTTGTACATAAGAAAGATCACATCACATCGACTTACACAAAAGAAAACAGTCGAAAATCCGTTTCGTTAACAATATAAATAAGACGTATCACTGCCTTTTACCATAATTGTCTCGAATTTAATCTCGCAATATCATCCACAACTAAACCCGCTACAATATCAGGAAAAACAAAAGTAACTGCTTCATTTCGGCATCGCAAACATGTATTCACTTATGACATATTTGGCAAACAAGGGGGTGAAGTCAAACATACAATGCACTTTGATTAGTATCCTCTTGCTCACGGTGGGAGGCACGCCGTTGCTCGCTATGCAGAGATACGCGCCCATGTCCGAGCGGGAGACTTTACTCAGAGTCAACACCTCTTCCTTGAACATGTTCACTGTGGGGTAAAAGAGGGATTAAGGAAAAGTGTAATCTAATATTACCTACGCATGAGGAAAAGATTTACGATCAGTTTTTATTTTCTTATTTTGGTAGTTTGCAGGTGAAACAATCAGGAATCGTCACATTTATGAGAGTTAAAAAAAAATCCAACTCTATCCGATTTTTTGTACACATAACATAAAAAAAATATTTAAAATTTGTGTAGCTTTTCATAGGTATTTTATTTATATTTTGCTCGCCATACGGTCGACTATGGCTTCCTCGACATACAATGCGAAAAAACCACGGAGCAGGGACATTTCGTGATCCATGACGTGGCATAACATATGTCTACGAGGACGAAGTCAGGCATAATCACGAGGTCGAGTTATGTTTTAATGTGTAAGTAATGTACCTACGTGGTTATTTGTGTACTAACCTCTATTCTTCCCACCATACTGATCCCGGAGCACTATATCTGCTCCATCTTCTCGACGCCACACTACCGTGGGAGCGGGCACGCCACGCGCGCGACACGCCACGCGCACCGTGCCGCCTTCTGGCACCATGACGTCACTTGACGTCTCTTCAGGTATGAAGTCTGGCGGGATCACGACGTCCAAGTAACCCATCTGTTGAGTGAAATAGTTGAATGTTTTATTTTGAATTTAATTTAATATTAGGTGTTCCATGTTGTTTCCGCTAGTATGTGATTGAATTATTCTTATCACAAGCGGCGCTATCATAACTGACCTCGCGCGGCGTGACAAGAAGCCCCAACAAGCAACCCAAAAAATGTGAGCTGCTGACTGAATTCTCAATAAATGATACATTTTATTGACGACGTTGAATGCAACTTACGTAATTTTATTTAATTGGAAATAAATCAATCGCCAATTGTATTCAATTAATATCTATTGTCTAACCAGTTAATCACCCTTTTCACTCCAGGGAGTCTACTCGAGAGATTGGACGTGAATTACGTAAAATCTTCCACGTCAACTTACTGTATCAGAACGAACACGTACTAATACGAAACCTGTTCCATTATGTTATTATTCGTATAGAGCCTTGGTCACTATTAAGTCAAGCGGTCCTTAGATAAAACAAATTGAATTGCATTCACAGACCAGCGTGGTGCAATTTTTACCCCATTCCGTCAACTGGCGTCATGCCGTGTGGACGTCCTGTCTCGTCAAAGCGAGGCGGTCACGCAAAACCGAAAGGACGTAAATGCAATTTAGTTACAAACACATCCACGTCCTTTTTCATTAACGCTGTAGTACTGTCGCCAACGATTTATGCCGTTATCAGGCACGGGTATAAATTACAGTGCGGTGCAATAATTTAGGAGCACCATGCACGAATCATTGCGCCGCGCTGGCCCGCACTTTAATTCACTTTATCTGCCCAATGTTTATTGTAATCACTATTTAATTTGGGCCTCGCTATATATTGCTACGAACACAAGTGTAATGGTTAGACACGTAGATAACTTAATGAAGAAGCGAAAGCCATAATGTTCGCTAGTTATCCTGCCTACATTTCGAGATTTAGATGAATAAATATATATTTTAATTTTGGCGTGTTGTAAGTATGATTGTTATAAATGTCAAATAAGAAAATTAATAAAAAAATACTTAAATTAATATTTCGTGTGCTATTATTATACTTAATAGAAATCAGAAATCCTGTTTACTTATGGCAACATTTCATAAAGATTTTTTTGAACTTATTATGTGTTCACTTGAAACCCCTGTTTTGCAACTAGATTGTCCTCGTATCTATAACTAGTCGATTTAACACTAAAATTGGTAAGCCTATGTAGATTCAACAATGTTAATACAATTTATAGATACAATTAAAATATGCAAAGGCAATTTTCAGAAAACATTTTTAAAAATAAAATTTTATTTCTAAAACTATTTTATTTCATATTTCAAATGCTATTTGCTAACTAGCAACATCGGCAAGACATGTAACTGCTTAGTGACTTTGCACTGTTGTAGCCAATTATAGCAAAAGCGACGTCGCGCCGTACGTTCTACGTTACACCGACAATACGTGTCTCGACTCTAAGAGCTAGTGTAAACAAGCACTTAGACACCTAGAGGTTTATTTTATTTCATCACATCCAATCGTAAATTGCTGAACGAGCGCTCGAAACATAATTAACATGCGTTTTGAATGTGAAAGGATTGAAGCCGTCGTCTTCCGGCGAAAAAAATAAACAATAACGTTATTTTGCTATGATCCCTCGGATCCCAGGGACCGGTAGACGACGGGTTAATTTAAGGTCACATTTATAGATTGTACATTTTATACACCGTAGGCGTTAATAACTCGAAAGATTTAAACCAACGATTTTAGAGCCTAATTAGAGTTACATAACATATAGTCCAAAAACCCATAATTGAAGAGATATTAATTATTTAAAACATATGACAAGTTGAAAAATCTCAATTCTAACACACCTTAAAGGCGTGACGTAGCTACTTACCACTTTTACACGCAGACCCACTAACTGCATGGTTGTCAGCCAGTTTCACTTAATTAAGTTTGGTATCTATCCTACAAAAAGGTTTCACTACCGACAGTTATGTTCTGTTCTCAATCGCGAGAGTGCAAACTATTTACCTTCACAGATAACTGGCTCATAGTTTAAATTGATGTCATTAGAATGACAATGCTCGCTCTCTGTTTCTCAGCTTGAGATTAATTAAACTCGCTCACTCTCTGAAGTAAAGGTTTGTTCACAAAGAAGCGGTCAATTAATATGACTTAAATAGTAATTTAATTAACACATAAGTGGACCCATGTTGGCATAGTATTATTTGCTCGTACTGTCGTCAAAAATACGTAGTTTAATTCTTTTGGGTTATTGACGCCCATGGTGTATATTCTGTAACTATCAACAGTAATAGCATACTATAAATTGGGTGCCAGTTTTTAATCCAAAACCACTAGGGACGAGTTGGCATTTGAATTGGTTTTGGACTGCCATCTATTCTCCTCAGTGGACGACGGACGTGGCGCTAGTAACATCTTCTACCAGCATCTGACGACTGCTTTAGCCTAGTTAGTAGTGACCCTGCCTATACAAAGCTGGAGGTCCCGGGTTCGTATCCCGGTAGGGGCATTTACGTGCGTGATGAGCACGAATATTTGTTCCTGAGCCTTGGATGTTTCTATAAATTTAAGTATGTATGTATTTATCTATAGGTATGTATATATCGTCGTCTAGTACCCATAGTAAAAGTATTAGTTTGGGACTAGCTTGATTTGTATAAGATTGTCCACAAATATTTATTATTTATTTATTGATTTCCCGATGAGGCATCGTAGAGAGGCGGAAGTGGCGGAGCACGTGTGAAGGTTTTCATTATTGGTGGTGGTTTGTTATACCTATTAATTGGCATGTTTGCGGAGAGGGAGGGTAGGAACATGACTCGCCTGCATGCAAAAATAAGTAACAGTCGAACTCATAAGTACCTGGATACTTTGGAACGTTTTTAGGATTCTGTATCAAAATAGTAAAAAAGGAACCCTTATGGTTTCACTTTGGCTGTCTGTCTGTCTGTCTGTATGTCATATCGTTAAATATCTCAAGAACCACGTATGCTATCGATTTGAAATTTAGAATATTTATAAAGAAGGGTAACCTCCATGCATAGAACATAGTGTTATTTATTATTTCGTTTATTTTCTGTGAAAAATGACAGATATAAGTTGATTCAAAATTTCAAGTCTAGTGAATATGTCAAGTGGGATATCATATGAAAGGAATTGAGTTACACATTCTAAAAAAAATTGTTTTTTTTTACGTCAAGTCGTTTTCGGTTTATGAGGGAAAATGTAAAAAAAATACCGTTCCCCCCTTATCTCCGAAGTTTACCCAGGAAAAAATATAAAATTATTATATAACATTGATATTAATGTATATTTTACAGGATAAATATAACTATAGATCTATCTTGTTTTTCTTTTTTTATGATCAAAGAACATGTTTGTGATCAAATAAAGAATAAAATATTGAAATCGGTTAACATTATAAAGAATTATACTTGAAAAACTATCATACATAGTAAGTTATTCAGTCGCTCAAATTTGTAATAAATTTCGCCGATAGATAGCGCTGTACCCATGGAGTTCAATTTCTACACCATGTTGTTGAGATTCTCCTGAATCAATAGGGTTGGAACCGTTACACATCTGTGTACGGAACCCTCGGCGCGCGTGTCGGACTTGCACTTGACCGGTTTTTTTTTCATATTTAGTATGCTAGTTTAAAGCGAAAGCCCCTTGTGAGTCCAGCTGTATATGATTGCCAGCTTGATATGAACTAATTTGATTATAACTAAGATATTTGCAAGTTTTTTAGGGAAATAGCACAGAATATTCTAGAAATGTATTATGAAGTTTCGCGAACTAAGGCCTGGTTCTATCAATTACGTCTATATTATGTATGTACTTAGCTGTTAAACACAACCTGATAATAAGAATCTTAATTTCTCTATAATAAACAAAAGTAAACGAAGAGGATTTAAAATATTGTCTATGGTCTCTGATGATTTACGCATAGAAAATATTTTAAATTCGTTCATCAACACATTGAATCATACAGATTCATATTATTTATGTCAGTTCGTGTGTAATAGGCTTTTACGCCGATATTTTTGATCCGATAACCATTCAGCCACTGGAAAAATAAATAAAAATAGTAATTCAGCTGTTTAGCCTGGGGCGCTAATGCGAAATATCGCTCCAATGAGAAATGTCATTTAATAACAGAGGAAAAAATTACGATAGTACTTTCGCGGTCGCTGCCCACTTCATGAACACAGACGCCATATTTACATTAAAATTAAAAAAAAAACTTCCCGACCTTCAATCTTGGTATGAAATTTCTTTACAGTTATCTCGAGTTGTTCTGCCCAATACTTGATTCTTTGAAGCCTGTTATAATGCACGTAATGATGAAATTTCATTACATGTTTGAGAAAAGGGTATTTGTATTGTATTGTATTGTACGTCAGTAGTGTGTTCAGGAATGGAGTTTCTGTTAATATGTCACCTGTAATGACGCCAACGATATCCATATTCACGACCCTTATCCTTAGAATTATTGCGTTTATTGGAATATAAACAATATCTTATTATTTCGGATATGAGGAAAATATTATAGCGATTGGTAATAATTATTTTTTTCGCCGGTCCGTCTAGCTCTATGGTAAAGTAATAAACTACTTCAGTTCTGTCAATATTAATGGGGATTTATTGTTATTTTCTGTAAGTATAGTTTCTGTCACGTTTTAATCAAATCAACTCATAATATTTACACTTCAAATGTATCTTCATTATTCGTAATTCCACTTCCTTCTCATATTGTTGTTTTTGTAAATATGACTTATTAAATAACACCCACACCTAAATAATTAAAGATAATTGTAAATTTTATAATCACAGTCCAAAATATTTTAATTTATCTTGAACGAAGCCTGAATGTTTTAATTGACCAAAGTTCATTAGAAGCGATGAAAATAAAAGTTTGTACCTAGGTAAGTACAATCTTTTATTAGGTACTTTGTAGTTTTAGTAGATACTAAGTTTCTTAAATTCCGCTTACTAGACCGCGTGGTGTGCTTCCGTTTACCACTAACACTTACATTTGAATAACAGTTCGTCTCTCATGCATAGTTTGTTATGAGCTTACCTACATAAAACGAAGTGCATGCACACGAAGAAGATTCATATATTAGTTATATAAATCAAAAATGTATTTTGTATTTGGATCCATTTTACTTTTGAGTGATATTGCTTTGGAATACTTACCAACAAAGACTTTTTGTACAGTCAGCAAGGAAAGTGATCTACCTCTACCACTTTTCTGACTTACTGTATCTAATAATGTGAGTGAGTGAACATGAATTCATCCAAACCCACCATATAATATTTCATCAACCGTACCTACTTCATTGTTGGGACTAAACGGCAGGGACTGCAGCCAGATTCTTTAAGTCTTAATATGTGTTATACAAGAGCGGCAACATTTATAGCTGGCTGAATATAGCAACAGAATTTTCCGTAATTTTTAACCAACAGGATAAATGCATATTATCTTTTCTAACACGCGTAGGAAATATCTCCTGTCATAATTTGGTGTTGAAAATGATAGCCGATATGCCTTACGCTCGTTGGAATAGTTAGAATAAAACTAATTTAAAATGAACGCCTCTTTCCTAGTAGAGCGGTAACATAATATGGTAACATGGGCGATCTTAACACGGACTTGCTAAGGGACAATTCTAGATCACGTCAGCTTCGGTCGACTGTTGAAGCTGCTGATTTTTCTATAGTCCCATTGCAGGCTACACATCGCAATACTGACTCTCCTGACTCGTGGCTGGACGTGATTCTTACGTCCTCGCCGGACAATGTTGTCAACTCTGGCCAACTGTTAGCACCAGGGTTCTCACATCATGACCTTATTTTTCTGACGTACAAAATTAAACCACCCAAACGGAGGCCAGAGGTAATACATGTGAGAACCTTCGCCAGACTTGATCTGGATCTATTGAGACGGGACGCTGCCTCGGCTGGCTGGGCGGCCGTGTTTGATGCATCGACGGTGGATGAGAAAGTAGCAAATTTCAATTCAACTCTCCTAAAACTGTTCGATGCTCATGCGCCGGTTCGTGCGGTTAGGCTGAGGCGACCACCCGCTCCATGGATCACTAGAGGCGTTCGTATGGCCATGTCAAGGCGAGATAAGGCCTTCCGTTTTTACAAACGGGATAGGTGCGAAGAGAACTGGCGTTTATTTAAAGTTGCCAGAAATCGCTGCAACCAAATGGTAAGAGCAGCAAAGCGACGATATATCCATGACAACGTTCTGTCTTCTTCTCTGGCTGACACATGGAAGTTCCTAAGATCTCTGGGTATTGGTAAATCTAAACCTGAAATTAACTCCTCCTCATTCACTCTAGA
Organism: Epiblema foenella; assembly: GCA_963556455.1. Taxonomy (NCBI): domain Eukaryota; kingdom Metazoa; phylum Arthropoda; class Insecta; order Lepidoptera; family Tortricidae; genus Epiblema; species Epiblema foenella. The sequence goes on from OY747102.1 coordinate 18,957,364, forward strand.
TCAATTAAACTCACACTTCTCTAAAACATCTTCCTTAAACGACATAGTCAAGTTTAAAACCTTATGTTTTATTGCCTCTCTTCCTTGTCCCGACATCTCTTATTTCACTTTCACTGCTGTTGCAAATGAAGAGATCCGCAAAATTGTTACATCTATTAAGTCTAAGGCTGTTGGTCATGACAATGTAAGTCGAATTATGGTTCTCTATATTATTGACTCTGTATTGCCTGTTATAACTCATATCGTGAATACTTCGTTACTTACTGGGATGTTTCCCTCGTGTTGGCGTAAGGCCTTTGTCATCCCACTTCCTAAAATTAGCAATCCCAGTTCTCTCAATCATTTTCGTCCCATATCAATTCTTCCATTTCTTTCCAAAATTCTCGAAGCTGTGGCTCATAAACAGATTTCGAATTTCGTTCACTGTAACAATCTGCTTTCACCTCTCCAGTCTGGCTTCCGATCTGGACATAGCACTACCACCGCGCTTCTGAATGTTACAGAGGACATTAGACTTGGTCTGGAATCCTCTAAAGTAACGGTGCTGGTACTTATAGACTTTTCAAATGCTTTCAATGTTGTTGACCATGACCTACTTATTGCGACGCTTACTCATTTGCGGGTCTCTGCTAAGGCGACAGAGTGGTTCTCTTCCTATCTTTCCGACCGTGTTCAAGCAGTTCGTGCTAATCGCTCATTGTCTGACTGGTGTGAACTGAGCACCGGAGTGCCACAAGGTGGTATTCTTTCCCCTTTCCTATTTTCGGTATTTATTAACCTCATCACCGCTAAGATCCAAAGCTCCTACCATTTGTATGCCGACGACCTGCAGCTGTACGCTCAAGCTGACGTCAATAATATTAACAGTGCCATTTCCCTAATTAACGCAGATCTGGATCACATCGCTGAATGGTCTAATAGTTTCGGCATTTGTGTCAACCCAGCTAAGTGCCAAGCTATAATTATAGGAAGCCAGCGGCAACTTTCCAAACTTGGTTCAGTTTCTGTTGCACCGATCCGGTTTGATAACGTTCAAATTCCCCTCAGCACAGAAGTCAAAAACCTTGGATTAGTTCTAGATCCGACAGTCTCCTGGAATGGTCAGCTCTCTGAAATAAGTCGCAAGGTCACCGGAACGCTGAGAACTCTCTACAAATTTAAGAATTTCCTCCCAGTTAGTACGAAAATTTTGCTGGTTCAGGCGCTGGTGCTCCCAATTATTGATTATGGTGATGTGTGCACTACCAATCTCACTCAACAATCCCTCAATAAACTGGATCGTCTCCTCAATAATTGCATACGTTTCATTTTCGGCCTCCGTAAATATGATCACGTTTCCTTCTACCGCCGTCAGCTCAACTGGCTCTCCATTCGTCACCGTAGATCCCTTAGAATCCTTTGTACCCTTTTCTCAATCCTATTTGAGCCCTCTGCTCCAGGATATCTTAAAAGTAAATTTGTTTTTGATACCCCTCGCCCAGGTTGTGTTCTGCGTACCTCCCGTGTACTCAAATTATCTATACCTTTCCACCGCACTGGTTTCATGACTCACTCCTTCGCCGTACAGGCAAGTCGTCTCTGGAATTCACTCCCTCTTAACATCAGACAAGCCCCAAGCAAGTTTGCTTTCAAGCGGATGCTGCGTAAGCACCTGCTTAAACAAGAATTCGTATAAAATCCATCATCATAATTATAGTATGTATTGAATATGTAGTAGTATATCTAATCCTGTATGTATGTATCTTGTATACCTGTATATATATATTTATTTATATACATTATGTTTATATGTTTTATTAGATATTTTGATATACTTTTTCATACTCTTTTTCTTTTTTTTTTCTTTTCTTTGCACCTTTTATAAATTATCTGTTTAGCCCAATGGTTGGCTGGTAGAGAATGCCATTTGGCATTAAGCCCGCCATTTGTACAATTTGTGTATTTTGTGCAATAAAGTTTAAATAAATAAATAAATAATAGAGGGGATTTTTACCATACGCAACCACCCTTCAGGTTCAAGAGCGGAACCTGAAGGCTGTATGAAATATATTACCGTTATTACAAGTTATACTACTCTCCTGCTGTGTTAGCAATAGCGAGCACAGGTAGCCACAGCTCGTAAATAAGTATATTTTCGGTTCGGTTTTGAAAAACCGACCCTTAGTAGGTTATTCAAACCCGTAGTCGGTTTTTCAAAACCGTCGTAATCGTAACCAGTAAAATCTGATTGTATGGCAAGTTCGTCAATATTCTATGAAATGACAGCTGACGGTGCCATAATTAAAGCCCAACCATAAATATATGACCATTGTCAAGAGGGCGCTGTTCTGATTTAAATATGGCAACAGACTATGTTACTGATGTTAATTTATAATTGAAATAGTTTAATTTCCCCAGCTTTTTTTTCCGCAGTTAAATATAAATAAATATAAATATTGGGGGACAATTTTACACAAATCGACATAGTCCCAATAAGCTTGTACTATGGGTACTAAGCGACGATATACATACTTATATAGATAAATATATACTAAAATACATAAAAAAACATCCAAGACTCGGGAACAAATATTCGTGATCATCGCACAAATAAATGCCCTGACCGGGATTCGAACCCGGGACCTCCAGCTTCGTAGGCAGGGGCACTACCAACTAGACTAAGGCGGTTGTCAAAGGTTATTACCTATATACATTATTGATAATGTTCCGCTCTTGATCTTTTGGATCGTTTGGGCATTTTTATCGGGATTTAATGCGTCCCGTCTTAATAATTCGATGGTTAATGAACAGCGACATCGGATTGCAATAACTACTCCTAAAGGAGCGCTTCTTTAACAAATTAAAATCACTGTCGTAACATTTAATGTCATGCCATGACTCCTGAAAGTCTCGCGCACGTATTATTCTGCAACTTCTGTCTCGCTAGCAATATGAAAAGAAAATAAGAAAGAAGACTGTAGATTAGTCTCGTCTGGCGTCGCGTCACGGTGGTAAAAATGCCATGCTGGTAAGATGCATATACTCCTCAAAAAATAAGCTCGTACCTGACTCTTCATTGGATCTGTATTGATCTGGCACATGTACTGGCCCCGATCTTCTTCTTGCACGTTCCTAATGTGCAGATTCCAAACCGTTTGTCCGTTGTGTGACACGCCGACTCTGTGGTTATTCGTTATTACGTGGACGTGTATTGCTTGGATCGCCTTCGTGTCCGCTTTTACCCATCCCACCTGCAAATTACTTTAGCATTTTTATTCCGGACACTATCAGTAATTATCGGGTTAAGACATTTATTATTCAAAAGCAATTTACATTTCACTTAATGAGATATAATATTTTGCGCTTTGTTTTTGACTCTGAGCGTTAACTGAACAAGTAAGTAAGTAGGTATACACATATTAAGTTAAATAGCAACAACAAAACAATTCGCAAATGAGTTAACGACCACACTATTTTGTAATAACCAAACAGACAATAAACTCGATAATCAATTATAATATAGGATTAATGACATTATCACAGTAGACATATAGCTTAAAGCAGTAAAACAAATCCGTATAATATTTGACGCACTCATTGAGACACGGGCCATCGCTAGTAGAATAAACTTTACCTAAGCATACTTCGCAGTACTCGGCGGTATATCAGTAGTATAACATTGTAGTCTTTGGTATTATCAGTAACGCGTGCCGCATGGCATAGATCGCAAATCTATAAAGGTCTTAAGGGACTCTAGTTGAGATACAGCTTTCAGCTAATATATTTACTTCGACATTATTCTATTGACAGTGGAGTAGTTAAAAGAAAGAAATTTATTATCGAACAAAGGAATAAATACTGTCATTTTTCAACAACTGTGTGGTTATTATGAGTTATCCTTTTTTGTATAGTATTTATGTACCAGTAGAGATTTTTTCGTAAAAATTGGCACGTAATGTGGTCGTAGAAAAAAATATGTGTATTGTGGCAATGTGCAGTGTTCAACTACCCTCCTATTTCCAAAATCCTTACTCGCCGCCTTCGACTATCGGCGCGGGTACCCCGAACTTCACACACGTCGCGCGCGTCCGTTGCCGAATCATCTTAAGGACCTAAAAAGGGTAAAACCAGGACATCCTCCATGTCGCGAGTGGGTACCGAAAATACTAGCCCCTGAAACGCGAGTGAAGGCAGTGAACAGTGCACTGTGCGTTGGCTTTAGGCGTGAGTACCTTCACTTCATCCCCCTACTCCCCCTACACATTGCCACAATATATACTTAGACCCAATTTGTAGCTGTTAGATAATCTAAAATGAATGTTCCTTATATTTTAACTTACCCTGTATCCGCCAAGGTTTTGCACTAGGCACCTAAACGTGGCATTCCGTCCAATCGCTACAGTCAAATTTGTTATTGGTTCTACAAACTCCGGTTGGAAAGCCTGCCCTGTAAAATAAAATGTATCTGAAATAGCAGCTATGTGATTCAATACGCACCGTACTCACCCATCACCCCACCTGTTTTTATATGGAAACTGTCAAATGTCATTTGTCACTTTTTCATAGTTTCCATATAAAATGGGTGAGGTGTGGTGAAGTTTGGTTTCAGCAATGAAGTCAAGTAATGATATATTCGGTGCAAAGGGGCCCATTACAAATAATGATTCAAATATGGTCAATGGGAGCAAATAAACTGGGTACACTTTGTATCGGATTTCCTTACAAATTGCCTCGCTTTAATTGCTTCTCAATGTAGGTACTTACCTGCAAGCTTCGAATCTAGCCCTAGCATAAAAATAGCTAGTAGATACAGCGACCACCAAGACTGCATATTTCTTACTGCGGCACAAGATGAGTTGTAAAACTGCAACAAAATATTATTGAGCTTAGTCTTAGCTAGCATAGGGCGACTGTTTTTTAGTATCTATAAATGATTTGTACCTACTTCCAAACTAATACTAGAAAAATATGAAGCCTCTGACAGTGTAACTTACTTCTTTTACCCGATAAAAACAGGCCAAGTGCGTGTCGGACTCACGCAGGGTTCTTTAGTATTACCTATTTATTACGCTAAAAGTACCCTTCTTTCAAATAAAATAGAAAATATTCAAGGCGGTTCAAGTGATAAAGAATTATCCTTGAAATCCAACATGCATGCCTACTACGTTATTCCGTCGCTCGAATTAGTAACAAAATGCGCCGATAGATGGCGCGGTACTCATGGCGTTCCATTTCTTCATCGCACTGTTAAGATTTTTCCTGAATTAATGGGGTCGGGTGAACGATCTGTGTACGGAACCCTCGGTGCGCGAGTCGGACTCGCACTTGACCGGTTTTTCTTTATGACGCAAGGAAAACATGATCTTCCAAGCGTCGATACTTTATTATTACATTACCTTCCTATTACCTACAATGCGCGAATTTGCCCGCGGCACAAACCTCGCATCGCAACGTAGAAAACTCCACGTCAGTGTATTTGCAAGCAAGGCAATTAGGAGGCATGTGCCACACGTGTAAAGCTATTCCGGTCCCTTCCGCGACGATTTTGCGATTCGATCAGTCAATAATGATTCCCCACATATCTATATGACAGCCATCGTATCATGTCGCCGTTACACTGGAAGTGTCGACCGAAAAATGTACAAAATGAATGCGGATGTGATCGCGCACCGGTAACTACTTTTCCGCACAAGTGTGATAATGCCTGAGAAAAATTCGAGGCGCAGTAACGGTCGCGTAAAATGGTGACCGCCATATTGAATCTTGCGTTGTATGAGCAGCGTAAATGAAATAGCGGTTACGTGATAACACTGCCAGGTTTCGCAAAGGAATATTATGGAAGCAGTTAGTACTTATAAGGGGATGATATTTTATCCGTATGAATTTGTGTAAAAAAATATTCAATCACAATTCATGTCAATGGTATCGCTTACGTATATATGTGAAAAGCCAAAGATACGAGTACGCTTAGACAACTGTTGATTATATTAATAATTAATATTTCCATTACTACCTACATAATATATGTTAATGATTGTAAATAATGAATGCTTTGCTCAATCGTGTCTCGTGTATTTATGTTAAATAATAAATAAATAACTAATTAAATACAGCTGTTTTAAATTATATCGGTTGCATTTGACTGCTCAATAAATTAAACCTAGATTTGAAATCGCTATTTGTGAGTTATAATATTGGAAATGCAATTTACGGTGACTGAGCTGGCATATATATAAATAATTAAATTATTAAATATATTGATATATTATTACAGTTATTCGAGAGTTAACTCAGCTAAATCTGGTGGCACGGCAATGCCCCCGTCAAGTCGAGCTAAATAAAGAGGCACGCTGTACCATCCTTTTCTCGAAGCGATTCAGGCCATTTTCAACATTTATTATTCGAAATGTCAATATTGATCAAACAAGAAGTCATTACTCGTAGGAGTGATGTCTATTACCCGATTTAGGCCTTATTCGTATCTGATCAAATTCAGCATAAGTATATGTAGGTTCAGTAAAAAAGTCACTTGCTAAGGCATTATGTACACACTTAAAGACACTGTAAATTTAAAAATAAATTGGGTACTAACTTTAAAAAGATTTAGGTACAAACGCCAACACAGGTAACTGACCATTCGTGAACCTTATTACAATGCACATATAGTGCACGAGCTGTCAGTTTACTGTGTTAGCGATGGTATTCACATCGAAATGTAACAGACGAATTACGGAGATATTTCCAAATATAATCAGGGGTATTAAACACGATAAAAATTTACTGCATGACAGCGGTATCAGGCATAATCCAGGGTTCGATTGGAAACGTTCCAATAATTTTTAAACTCACTGCGAATTCCGGGTTATACTTACACGGACTCATGATTTATTTGGATGAGGACTTTAGAATTTGTATTACTTTGGTGGATTACGATACACCTGCCCTGGGAATGCCCAATCCCCTTTGCGTTATTATTAGTAGGATGTGCTGTTGTGGTTTGAGGATATTATTATAATTTGAATTAAAAAATAAAGTTTTTGAGTGTAGAGTTAAAGTTTTTACTATCAATCAAGTTCAATAACGTCATAAATATTTACGAATTTAGAAGTTAGATATCTATGTCAGAATAGTAACTAACAATATTTTCCACTACATTGATGTACATTGTCTTAGAGCGAGTCTCGGAGTTCCACGAACAACTTGGACGTGGAAACTAAGTTTACAAGCGCCGTCGGAAATTTCATACCAACCGGTAAACTTGTAGGTACCTAGGTAGGCCTCTCTATAGGGATTCCAAATAAAGTTAACTATTGTAACCTTTTGTTTTGTTTTATAGAGCTTTTCTTTATCTACTTACTTAGCCAAGTGATATTTTACAACGTCAGTTATAAGTTTCACTCTCAAGTACTCGTACCTTTTTTAACTTTTTAGGTTTTCTTATTTTTTCAGTAATTCGTAATATACGGTTCAGGATAAAATAAAAATATTAGTAATAAAAACTAAACTAGCTTCACGAATGAGTTTTTATTTAATACCTCAAAGTATAGTGTATATACATTTTAATGAAACGTTTATTTTTGCTGGAGCAATAATAGCTAACATTGAAAATATTATCTCAGCTAAAAGTTACACGACAATCAGATAATATTTTCTTTTAATTTTAGAGTGAAAGTTTCCGAGTAAGATCTGGCTAAATTTCCGATTAGTATTGCGAAACAAAACATGTTACAGCATAGGTATGTAAATATTACCAATTAGGAGTAAAGATATTTTTTCTCAAATCTTAGTAAAAATCGGAGTGTTATTAAACGGACGCTTTAAGATGACGGCCTTTACGTAGTTCTCACCACGTCTTAAATCCACTAAGCAAAGGTTTGTTTAGCGAAAAAGGAACTTACTTATTGATCAACTTGATCCCTGTTTTAGACTCTTGCAAAAGTGATATACATTACCATAACCACACAATTATTATAGCATTGGTACTATTATTATTATTTCCTATAGCATTGGTCACACAAATTTCCGCTCAGATAATGCTCCAGGACGATAACCATAATAATATCCAACTGATTTAGTGTGACAAAAATATTAAGTTTATCGCAATTTGTTTCACTGAAGCGACTGCAGTATTAGATGATACAGTAAATAAGGCAAAAAAACTAAAGAAGAAACACCAAGAAACTCCCTCGGAATTGTTTTTTATGTACCCACAGTAAATTATAACGTTTTTATACTTCTGTAGATCTTTCATTTACATAATCGCTATAACTCCTATATGGATAGTAATACGCACTGTTTAGCTTAACTTGATTTTAGAGTTTGTACATTTTTCAAACAACTGCTATTAAATCGTCTAACTTTTTTTAGTATTATGTAGCAAATATTATAGTTTGTCAGGTCCATCTGTCTGTCCGTATATCACAGGCGTTGTGCTGAAATTACTCTTTACATATTTGCCTTCAAAAAAGTAGAGAGTAACCTGCACTTTTCCGGGATTTTTTGATATAATATAGGTATGGGTAAGGTAGATTGTATCTTACCCCAGTTTGAATAAATTATACATGCTACGACATAGATTATAATTTTCGAGCGTTTTTATTTGTCCAGCAATTTGATTAATTAACGAGATGATACGTTAACAGGTATGCCCTAGTCATTGAACACGATTGCATAAATCTAATTATAATGTTATGCTTTTGTACACCATTAACGATTGACTTAATTGGCTAGCGACGTGGAAACTTTGCGCTATAAAGGTCTACATACTATGTTAATTGGGTATTTATACATAACTAAAGTTATATCATACACACACACACACACACGCAGGATTTCAAACTTTTTACATTCAATGTCATCTGAGTAGTAGGCCAATTTTTTGAGCTGTTACTTCTGCATCATTTGATTTGGGTTTAAAGAACTTTATTTCCCTAAATAATATTTTTATAAGAAATACAAAATTCACTTACATGACAAAGTTTAAAATTAAATCTAAAATCTAAGCATACAGTGTTTAAAAATAAGATATTTCAACTATTAACTATAAGAAAGTTCATAAAAAAATTATAAATATAAACACATAACTGAAAAAATCAGAATCAAAATCAAACATTTATTCTGCAAATAAGTGCACTTTTACATGTCAAAATATTAATTTACAATTTAAGAAAGTCTGACTATAATAATACATTTACCATGTCAAAATATTCATTTACGGTTCAAGAAAGAATAATAATTTCGAGTTTACAATTATAACAAAATTAATGTCATACAGTGAAGATAAACTTACAAAGTTATCTATTACAAATATTACAACATCAGTAAAGTTAGAAATGTATTAGGTCTCAAGATTAAACAAGTAGTATAATATCCCAGAGATGTACATGTCTCTGAGCGTCAAAATTGAGATTAATTTAATATTGTTAGAAATGTATATGGTCTCTAAGTCACTGATAATTAAAACGAATCCACAACAGGATGATATTTCTCGTCAATCCCCTATAAAAAACCACTAGTATTAATGTAGTCACTATGTCGTTGCAAGCATGAACAGACTGGACTCCACAAACAGCACCCGATCACGAGTATGACGCGTATCTCAGCGCAAAATAAGTAATTACATTGATATTTATACACATTACTAGGTACACTTTACTTTTGATTACTTATTTTAACGACCATCAGATTAACTCGCTTTTTCGTATTTGAGAAGAACTTAATAATTTTTGGATGACTTTTCTCTTTTCTGTACCGGTATCGGTACAGGACGTAAAATAATACGTAGCAACGAAATTGAGTGGTAGGCGATTGACTGGAAGACTTAGAATGAATCAGAATAGAACGAACGAAGCAAAGAAAGAAAAAGGTGAATGAGTGTCGTTAACCAAAAGGACGGTTATAATTTGAATTCAAATTATGACGAAATTATTGATAATACCAATAAACTGATTCAAGGATACGATTTTTTAATGATAGTTTTAGACAGTACCAGAGCCATTTTATGCATTTATTGTATGTAGTAGAAATTGAACGGAACAGTTTGTAGCTTGAAAATTGACAATTTGGAGTGATGTGTGAAACGATATTAAAAAAAAAACGATATTAGGCCGCAATAGTACTGTACTGTAAGAATTCCGGTGCGCTGCACCGATGCAGTCAAGAATATTAGCAAATACAGCCTTTCCCGTGCAGTCCACTTGACGAGGAACCGAACTGGATGGATGGAGGGCGTGCGATCACGATAGATAGTAACGAAGAAAAAATGACAAGATATTTCTACTATTCACGCAGAAAATAGCCTAAATATGATGGTGAACGTTTTTTAGTGACATGTTATTTTTTTCTCTCAGAGATACAAATTTACGTTCCAAAGCTAAAAAAAAGTATGAACTTACTTTAACACCTACAACAATTTTGTGTTAATTCAACAATCATTTTTTCACCTCACCCGCTCTGAAAGGCTTACTTTATCGTTTCAAATCTGCGTGTAAAAGTCAATTTTATCCGCTAGCGGATAAAGTGATTTTGAAATTCGAACATGACGTAGTACCGCGCTACCCAATTTTTTTATGGATGCGTTCAGAATCATGGTTCGGCCATGCGGTCTTAAGGCGGTTTCTACACTGATGCGGTTTCCGCACGACAGTGCGGTGTGCGAGTGAGACAGCGCTATACATGTATACACAGCCCGCTCGCACAAGGAATGTGTTATCCGATGAAACATTTTATTTTAGGTACTTACATTAAATTGAAAATCATTCAATTTTAGTTTTTATATCATTATTTTACCTACTTTTTTAATTTATGGAAATACAAAAATAAGGAATATATTCAAACAATATTCGTATTGCAATTTTCTTTTAATAATACTTGAATTCATTTCTTGTTACGTTTCCTCGCTAGGGTGAGGTGAAAAGTTGTGTGTTTCGCTCGGCAGCAAAGTTATTTGGCTTCTCGTGTCTTGAAACCCTCGCTACGCTCAGGATTCTATTCTTGAACCTTCAATTCTAGAATCCTTCGCTAGCTCGGTTTTCAAATTGAATACTCGCGCCAAACAACAACTTTGCAGCCTTGCATAACAAATAATTATTTTCTATCTAGGCCTGGTAATAAATATTTACCCTGCATACTTCTATTTTCCAAAAAATAATAACATAAACTTAAAAAGCAGAAAGTAAACCCAATACCTGCAATAAGTATCCATTTTTTACCATATTGCTTTATAAAAAGTGAAAATACGGCCAAGTGCGAGTCAGACTTGCGCACGAAGCGTTCCGTACCATCTATGCATATAAAAGTAGAAGTCCTCACTGACTAACTGATTGACTGACTGAATCATCAACGCACAGCCGAAACTGCTAACGCTAGAGAAATGATTTTTGCACAGTCAGTTAGGTAGGCTAGGGATAAGAAAAGATTTTTCGAAATTCATCCCCTAAGGGGGTAAAACAAGGGATGGAAGTTTGTATGAAAACACGTATTCATTGAAGTGAGAGATTTGAAGCTTTGTATATTGACTCTCTGTTTAAATACATTAATGGTGTATTTTAGCGTTTTTATAAATTGCTCCCATAAAGGGGTGAAACGGGGGTTCAAAGTTTGTATCTTTTTGAAGTGAGGGATTTGGAACTTCGTATATACTATCTGTTTAAATAAAACAAAACCTGTTTCAGCGTTTTTCGAAATTGCGCCCCTAAAGAGGTGAAAAAATTTGTGTGGGGAGCAAATCTTTACTTTTCTTAAAAAGCGATATGGGTGTCATCTTTGAGGTTCCTCGGGGTACCGATTACGAAAATTACATGCATTTTGAAATCAAAGATGGCGGAAATTCATTTTTCTTAATTATCGATATGGGTATCATCGTCGAGGTTCCTCGAGGTGCCGATTACGAAAATGACACGCATTTTCAAATCTAAGATGGCGAACATTCATTTTTCTTAATTATCGATATGGGTATCATCGTCGAGGTTCCTCGAGGTGCCGATTACGAAAATGACACGCATTTTCAAATCTAAGATGGCGAAAATTTATTTTTCTTAAAAATCGATTTGGGTGTCATCGTCAGGGTTCCTCGGGGTGATGATTACGAAAATGGCATGCATTTTCAAATCCAAGATGGCGGACATTTATTTTTCTTTTGAGTAATTTTTCACAGAGGATTAACAGCATCAGACAACTGACAGAAAAAAATGGACCTCATTTATATCTTTGTTACCATATAAAATCTACGCGGACGAAGTCGCGGGCGGCCGCTAGTTATCTATAAAAACGAAAAAAAAAACACGTTTGTTGTATGGGAGCCACCTTAAATATTTATTTTATTCTGTTTTTTAATATTTGTTGTTAGGTATAGCGGCAACAAAAATTTATTTATTTAAAATTTAAACTGTCTGTCATGAGATACAGCCTGGTGAAAGACGGAAGGACAGCGAAGTCTTAATAATAGTCCATTTAACCCTTTGGGTACGAAACCTAAGAAAATTGATACATATTTGTTAAACCTAGGCGGCTGTAGTCTCGAAACTGCATATTTTTATAGCCTTTAATTGTTTTTAAGTGATGTGGGAGCACTTTCACAAAACGACTTTAATTTAACGGTAAACATGTTAAACTGCAGTTAACTTCCGGAACTGATGTTTGTACGTCTATTAGTTCGACACCCAACTTGCGGCTGCGCTCCGTAAATAATGACGCTAATTACTGAAGAATCTCTTCTCATTTCGTTGAAAGAAAACCCGAGTGATGATCTTTTACCGTTCCACGTGGGTTAGGTACCTACTTACTTTATTATAAAGTAGCTTCTCTAATTTTATAGTTGATCTTATCAAAAAATCTTATCCATCTATCTGTATATTTTTATTTTTTGCTTTAGGTTTGCAAAAATTCCATTTATTAAAACTTATAGTCTTCAAAATATATTCATTGAAATAATATACTTAAAACTAATTGATTGTAATCTTGAGGTTCTAATTGCAGATTATTTATAATTTATTATTATTATAAAATAATAAACAAATAGCAATATTCAAAAACAAATGAAAAAATAAAATATACAATATAATAAAATTCTTTTAATATTTAGGTTAAATAAAATATTTTTCCAAAATAATTTATATTAAATTTCACTATAGTTATTTACGAGCCTCAAACAAATGTAAGTATTATATTTTTTAAAATTAGGTTTTCTCTATAGAAAAGTTTAACTAGTAAGAATAACAAGCTATACATACTGCCAACACAAAAACCAAGTATTACGAGTACCTACGAAACTAATAAGAAATTAAAATCTAAAAAAACAGAAGACTCACCTTATTCCATTTTCAAACTATCCATGTCCGTTAAATATTTTATTTACATAGCGAAGTTTGCGCGTGATAAGTTGGCTCCCGCGGGAGAGATGGGACGGCACGGCGCTACCCGAGCGCGCCACACACTGACGGCGATTGTTCATTCAAACCTCCGCTCCGCCGTTATTCTTAACGCAGCTGGATCGTGAAGGATATGAAGCCGATGGTAACAGTCTTAAACTTAGGGTTACTCCTGTATAATATGGTGCGAAATTAAGATATTTATGTTGTCATTGAACTGAAAACTACTGATTATAAATCGAGAGTTAAAAAAATGATTGTAGGAACAAATTACAATTTTTATTTTTTTTTATTTTATTTCGAAAGGTACATAAAACAGACAGTAATCGAAACGTACAGTGAAATAACATATATAAGATGACACACATGACTAGATTACAGTCCAAAAATATATGTACACATCATGGCTATGAGTTATAATTTAGAGAGAAAATAAAAAAGTAGTTTGAATTACAGAGAAAAAGAATAGCAAAAGGCGAAGAAACAGTTATTCAATCATTTTTAATTATTTGTAGCTAAAAATACAGATTTTTTGAATTGAGAGATATTGGAAACATAAACATCAAGATCCTTACAGACGCGAACCAAGTCATCAAAAATTCATCAGAAATTAGATCTAGGTAGGGTCGCTAGGCCAGTTTACGGCCTTCTGAAGAACAAAGTTATGTCAAATAAAAATATTTGCATTTTTACATTCCCTAAAGTGTGAGTCGTATGCTTTTTAATTAGTAGCTATTGAATGGGAATATATTTAAAAAGCAGAAAAATATCCTTTCAGTACATCAACTCGTCCAACTGGCCACAAACTGGCGCATCAAATAAACAGGCCGTAAACCCACCTACCGACTACCTGCTGGTGGTTGATGGTTTCAATGATTGAGAGTAAGTGTAATTCAGATTTACCCACATATACATAGTTCCATAATTCTTATAGTACGTGTTTATTTGCTATTCAATTGTATTCTTTATTACCTATTCTTGAAACGAAGTTTAGTCACGCAAATACCTTGTTAAAATAAAGCTCGTAACTCAGCATCGTTTCAGTACTGATATACGAGGTTTCTAAGAGTATAATTACAGAGTAATCTCTTGCTGTCTTAAAAAAATAGCTGAAAGATTTGTCTCTCTCATGACACATTTAAGACTCAGCTCCTTTAGACTAGTCGCCGTATACCTATGTGTATATCTTTAAGTATGTATTTTCAACACATTTGCTCCTAACGTGGCTCTTATTACTTCGCTTTTAGGCTCATAATCCAGAACACACGCGTGCTGTAATTTTAATGCTGCTTAAAATCACAGCACGCGTAGTAGCTGATTAAAATACGTTTGTACTTTGCAGTAAGGTATAAGTAAGAACGCCGAGCATTCTTAAATTAACCGGTTTATAAAGCATTATTTTTAAATTTTAGGCCATTTTTTTGTGATTTTTTCCCAAATTTAAATGTTTAATTTCCTAAAATTATTAAAGTGAATTAATATTTAGTAATACATAAATATTATTATGTAGTGGCTATCTGGAGATTTCACAAAGCCCGCTTTGCACATGCACGCGCAGTTAGCGCAAAGGCAAGAAAAATATGTTGATGGGTGCTTAAACTGCGTAATTGTCCTCAAAAATAGTAAACTCATGGAGTAAACAATTGTGATAATATAGATAACAAACAGTATTGACTTGATGATGTCACTGGAAACACTTGGTGATGGTAGAATACATAATCTGTAAGGAACAGTCCGTTCCTATCAACAACTACAGAAAATTATTAATAACATTTTTATCGTACAGAGTTGTTTTTTTTTCTCGCAAATGTGTTGAAAAACGTCGTATAACACTCGTGAGCGATCCCACTCTCCCTTATATCTATATAAGCAATACCGCCTCTAGTGTCATGCTCACCGTACCTCACTTGTATCATAATGTACTATTGTAAATAATGTGTATGTATGTGTTTTATTCTTTTTAGTATCATTGTTGTATTTATTAGTATGTTTCATATTTTAACACAGCACCATCACCTAATCATTGATTTGATTTGTTCATTCATCATTAATCGTTGATTTGATTTGTTTTCCGCTACCCTAAGGTTGTCTGGAAGAAATCGTTCTTTAACGATAAGACCGCCTGTTGTTTGCCTCTAGGTACTCATTATGATTTCGTCCTATACTGTATCCTTTAAATGAGGTGTGCAATAAAGAGTATTTGTATTGTATTGTACAGATTGCTAAATAGTAAATAGAGAGTTGAGATTTTTTAGTTATAATCCGTTATTTAAAACTTCAATAGGCCCAACAGGTGCAGACAATTTTGAAGATGATTATGTCAGTTGAAAGATAAATTTCCAATTTATTATACAAATTTAGAAACAAAGGAAAATTTGAATAATTCAGGCACCGAGCAGGATTTGAACCTGCGGCCTCCCGGCGCTCGCGGCCTGTCGCACTAGCCAAACGCCTTAAGGGAAGCGTACAGCGACATCTACCAGAAGACTCAGGCTTCATTAACGGCACTAAGGTCTCAAATCATGTTGAAAATCGTCAGTTACGATGCACCATCCCATACTAAATTAATTTACTTACAGCGGTACTGCTTAATACAAAATTAATTTATTATACAAAAATATATATGTTACCGTAAAATTGTAAAAACCGTTAGATTATAATCTAACTAGCGAGATTGTAAACTGTCGAGAAATTGTGAACTGTAAATTGATTTGTACTTTCCTTCCGCAAGTCGACGAAGCCCCTATGCGCGGGGCTTCTATTTTCCCTTTGAAAAACCTAGATAACGAACGAACCTAACCTATATTGCAAGTTTCATTTCGGAATAGTTGGAACCGTAAAATACTGCTTACAACTTAATACATTATTTTTCGGTAGATTAAAATCTTTCGACAGTTTACAATCTCGCTAGTTAGATTACAATCTCACGGTGAAATATAAAAAACACAAATTAAAAAAGACGAGCGCCTTTACATTTTCCCAGCCTAGTCGTCATGAATCTTATCAATCTTGATTGCGAGACAGAATCTTTGAGTCTTTATATTAACTTCCCCCACTCTTTTTTTTCCTTTTTTTTCCTTGTCCTCTGATTACCTTTTAAAAATATAATAACATTAGACATTGAATTCTTGTTTCCTTGTTAATAATTCATCATCTGTATTTAGCCTTACAGTATACATGCAACTCACAGCTTTTTTGACTACGGAACCATAAACATTCGAACATCATAATCGAACGAGTTGGTTGTGATTGTACCGAAACATTAATTTACTGGGCACAATATAACAATAAATCACAATATTACCTACTCAATACCTCATATTATGGAAAAATGGGCTCATAACTCTCGTAGTGATAATGAGGCATCGAAATGTAATTTTCTTGACCCAGCCTATTTATGAGGCAACTAACTTAATGAAATGGAGATAGAATAATTAGCCACTTGCCGCTAATTTCCAAAGTTATTAATTGAGGCATTAGAAAGGCCGTCATCTGGTTGGTCACGGGAACGGTGACTTGCTACGTATATGTTTGCTCGCCTAATTTAGGTACTTCTTTTGATTGTACTCTAAGATTTTGTAAATGATTTAATTGGTGTAAGATTGGTATAATAAATTCATATTTGTATAGGTAAATAGATAGATTATTTGATTAATATGCAATGTAGTAGCGCGATACAGTATCGATACAGCGAGGTTAGAACACAACTGCCGCTGCGACGCAAGTAAAGAGCGATCTACCCTCCGGCCTCCTCTTTCTAATTCGTACAGTTCGAGCGTGACAGAAAACGCTGAGTCGCGCAAGATACAAATTGGCAGCAAGTTGTGCTAGGCTTACCTGGTGTATCTAGTAGCCTTTCCTTTTGATTGATTGCCGTACCTAGTCGGGTAAAAAGACGATATACAAATACAACATATATTTCGTGTAAAACGATTATAATCTTGAAATACGTATATAATGTATAAGAATGCGATCTATTGATAAGTACATTTAAGTTTTCTTTGGTGTGGTTGGTGGACAGTTGTAGCCTTCGTGGAATTCTCTGTAGTAAGTCCAAGGTGATTGTAACTGGAATGTTCGATATTCTTGAGCAAACTCCACTGGCTCGTACACGATTTTCTTCAGTTCGTCGTCATAACGAACCTCTGTATACCCGACGAGCGGAAAGTCTTTACGTAATGGATGACCTTTGAAGCCATAGTCAGTCAAAATTCTTCTCAAGTCCGGATGATGAGAGAAGACGACACCGAACATGTCGTATGTTTCTCTCTCAAACCAGTTAACTCCGTGCCATAGCTCGTAAGCCGAGTGTATAGGAGTCAGTTCGTCGGTGTAAGTTTTAACTGTCGCACATGCCCCGAACCTAAGGCTACGGATTACATAAATGACTTCAAATCTGTACACACGGCTGGGCACATCTATTGCAGTTACGTACGTACACGTGCCGAAACAGGCGTGCTGGTGATGAGCCATGAAACTTAGGACACAAAACATTCCCTCCGGTGCAACCATAATTTCCAGCTCATCTGTATGAGTCATCTGAATTTTCTGAACAAATTTCGGTATGCAAGCGGCGACGTATAAACCGAACTCATACAGCCTTTGCCTAGCTTCATTATTATGTTTTCTGAGGGTCCAAGCTTTGGTCTCAATCGGCTGCAGAGAAAACCCTTTCTCTATCTGCATCTGTTTTTCACTGCTTCCATCACCTCCTCGGCATGGATCTTTTTTCTTGCATTTATCGCTTAATGAAATGTTTGTAACGCGAAGCGAACGTTTAAATACATGAGCTATTGTATTTTTTACTAATGATGATAAAATTTTATTCATTTCGATTTACTGTGACAAATTAATTTGACAGTACTGACGAAGGTCAAAAACAACTAAAGTTGTTTTTTAACGTGAACCCATAAAACCTTTTTAGTCTTGTTACAGTGAAAAGGTAAGTAAAATGTTAAATAAGTTGCAATTACAATTGGAAGTTACATTACCTTAAAAAAGTGTGGCCGACGCCATATGAGGAAAACTAAAAATGGCGGTGGCTAGTGCCAGGAAGACAATTAAGTTTGTAACGATATCGATAAACCAAAATAACAGTAACTTTGTATCACATACTATTCAAAGTATAAGCTTGTGTAAAGGATACATATATTCATCGTCGACGACAACGATATCGAGGCATTTGGCTTACTGTGCCGAAATATATTAGTATATTTATAGGAAAATAATTCTTTATATTTTAAGTTAAACAACAATCGTACAAAATCATATTTTTACTACTATTTACATTTCCATCGGAAAAAACAATTTATTCATTTCGGAATAACACAATTTTGTTCAAATAATTCAGAATCTTTTCTGAATTATTTGAACAATTTGGTTTGCTTTTTTCCATAGTACCTACCGGAACCTTACGTCATGGTAGGATTGATAACCTGGTAACCTGAAAAAAAGAAATATAATTAATTTCACTCACTACAACGTCATTCATGATACAGGTATTATGTATATAATAGTAGTTTATGCAACTGATACATAATGAGAGGTCATAAAACACGAGTGTGGGTTCATGAAACGAGCGTCAGCGAGTTTCATAATAGGATCACACGAGTGTTTTAAGGCCTAGTTATGTACAGTTGCATACACAACTTTATCTATATCCGTATATTAAATCCTCTTTCATAATTTTGTTCAGGAACCATTGCGTTGCAAGTGTAGTGAGGTCGAGCGTGAGCCCGTTGAAGTCTTTTGAGCACGAGCCTGTATCGTTATGGGCGGAGATGGCCATAAAGATACCGTTTTTGATGCTGTTATGGCCAGCTCCGCCCCGGACCGGCGCGATATCGTAAAGTTGGTCCTTACCTACACTTTTTGAACACATAAAAGAGGATTTACTGTATGGGTGTAGATAAAGGAAGTTTGTCTATACTATCTATCCTAACACAATAAAGAGAAAAAGTCTGTGACGTACGAACCAGTATTGTTGAGCCATTGTTCATAATTTTGCGTGTAATAATTAACTGATGTTACGGGGCGTCGTGTCAGTTCCGATTTACATTACACGTCCAAGTCTCGAACATTGTCAAGTGGCTCTCAACAATCCCTGCTCGCGACTGTACATTAAGGGTAGTAAAATCTTAGATGCCACAACTTTGTACAAAATATTGTTTTTTAATTAAAAACAATATCTTGTACAAAGTTGTGGCATTGAAATCTATGTGGTAAAATTATGATAGGCACTGTCGAATATTTGGATATATTGGCCTAACATTCTTTTTTTTAAATCGATATAATAATCACATCAATAGCCACCAAAGTAACCTATTTCTATAGTTGAATAATATCGAAATAAAGCCTTATTTTATTCTACTTTGCCACTAATCGCATAATTTGGATGATTATTAACTAAACACACACCGAAAGAAGACCGTAACCTTAATAACTAGTGGCTCTGTGAGCTGTAGACCTCGTGAGTGAGTTTTCTTATCATTTCCAAAATCTGACATTATAAAAAAGATGAATTATGAATATCGACCCTGCTAACAAAATTTCACGAGAAGCGGTTGAGAAATGCGACCTGTTAGAGGAGAACAAACCGAAATTCGCACGCAGAAACTTACAAAATCTTTGAAATAAAAATTGTTTTTGAAAATTTCCAAAAACTGACTCCACAAAAAAATTCTATATAATTACCGGACCTGCTCACAAAATTTCACGAGAATCGTTTGCGAAATGCGACCTGTAGAGGAGAACAAACCGTTGAACAAATATATTTTTTAATTCCAAAAACTTATTCGACAAAAAAAATCTGTATATTTATTATTTATCCACCCTACTCACAAAATTTCACGAGAATCGGTTGAGAAATGCGACCTGTAGAGGAGAACAAACCGAAATTCGCCCGCAGAAACTTACAAAATCATTGATAAAAAAATTGTTTTCGGAAATTTCCAAAAATCGTCGTGACAAAAAAATCTATATAACTATCGAACCTGCTCACGAAATTTCACGAGAATCGGTTGAGAATTGCGACCTGTAGACGAGAACAAACGGAAATCCGGAATCCGGACATACTAAATCATTTTTGTCGATGATGAAGCAGAGACCTTCGTTTCACTCGGTCAATAATAAATATTTCAGTAAAAAAAAGTGTGTGTCAGCTCCGACGCACGACTGGAGTTTACTCTTTACGAACGATTCTAAAATATATTAGTAAAGATTCGCAAATAATTAAAAACATAAGTGAATGAGGATAAAGGAACTCATTTTTTATATTAGGTACTGCAAAGTGGGGCTATTTGAGACCCAAGGGGCCCCACTTTACAGTACTGAAATATGCATGTACATTTATTTGAAAATTCAACAACTGAGAGCTGTGCAAGATAAGTTGCGCACGAACATAACGCATAACGTATTAAGTGCTAAATTATAAAAAGTCGTATCTTTACCCTGATCTTATACTGAGATACGACTTTTTAAGTTAGCACAGCAGATTACTTTTGATTTTATACCCTATAAATTTTCATATCCCGGGCTTATATATGAAAATCGTTTCTAAAGGAGTAAACTCCAAAAATAATTTATACATACCAGTGAAACGCCAAACTTTTCTGGTTTTCCTTTTTTCTCGTGCAACATTCAACTTCAACGCCGCACTTAGGCATTATGTCCTCCTTCCCCCTTAACCGCTATAAACATTATTAAGCCGCAATGTTACGCAAAATATCTGATTTTTTCCAAGTTTCTTCCCAAAATTAAATCACCTGTGAAATTTGACAACGGTTTGACATTTCTGACGAAAACTAACCATGGCTGACCAGCCAGAGTAGGTATTTGGTAGGTATGTTAAATGAAAAATGTTGCCATAGCAGTACATATTGAAGTCATGTTATCTTTTTATACACAAGGGATAAGATATTGGTTAGAAAGTGACAACAACAACAATTATATAACTGATTGCATATTAGGATTAAGAAAATTACACCGAGTTCGCTCTTTAATATGTCGTTGTCAGTTAATGATGTGTTACGTGATATTACTGTCACAGTCATATCTATAATTGTATATATAGATATGGTAATTAAGAATTGTGAAAAACCCCCATAAAAAGCGTGAATATTGTCAGACATGAAATATTAATATATTTTTGAACTTTCGAGCAAATAAAATTGGTCTAGCTGCGGCTATTTTCTTGCGAGGGTCGCGGAAGGTTAGTTTTGGATAATACATTTAATAATTATTTCCGAATAAAAAAAATCATATAATATAAAGGATTTCCAAAACTGGCTCATTTTAAAAAGTTGTTAGACAACAAGTAGCGCCAAGCCTCCTACACCACAGCCTACGTACCTTTACTAGCCCTGGCAGCCCTGCTCTGCAAACTCTATATGCCCCGACATATAAGAAGGCGCACAACAAGAAAAAGAAGATTAAATATTTTACCTTAGCAGTGGGTTGATCATGCTGCTTGAATGGATCTGCACCTGCAAATTGTCAATCAGCATCCCATGTATGTATACTTTTCCACTGTATCCCCAAATAATAACGTGTTTAAGATATGACATATCGCTGATTATATGTAATCGTAAGCTGAGGAACTCTCAGTACACCTTTCACCATGCCTGTGTTGGTATCATCACTTTAACAACACAGCTGACCATGCGTGGCCCTAATTAAAACCGAATAAGGGCTAATATCGGTCAGTGTAGCGTGATGCTGTTTTTAAATTATTGTCCATACCAGGATGCGGATGTGATTCGTAGACTGGAGGATGCTAGTGTTTCAAAACTCCTGAGCCTTTTACATTTACTTCAGGTCTAATATTAATAAAGTAATATTATGGTAAACAAAAGTATAACCCAATCAAATTACATTTTAATTAAAAGGTTTCGAAGACCTAGCGGGTTTTTTTAACTAAACGACGTGGAATTAATTTAGTTTTGGTTGGCGATTTGTCTTATATAAATGAACTTGCCGACCCTTTGTACTAAACTTAATAAAATTCTCTTGAACTTAGCAATAAACCATGTTACTGCTTTTCTGGTAGTAATTTCTAGGTATTTGGTTACAATAATATAATTAGATAATGAAAAAAAAACCTTGGTGAAGCAATTTTAACGGATTCGCTCGCGTAATACATCAGTAACAGAACTTTATTAATAAAATGACACATTTTACAATTAAAAAAAGAACATAAAATAGCACCGGTCAAGTGCGTGTTCGTACATTTAGGGTTTTGAACCAACAGCAAAATTAAGTTGGTTTTATTAGTAGAAATAAATAAATGCCAAATAAATAAAAATATTATTTGCTGGTAAATACACGTAATCACCAAATTTCAAGTTTATAGGTCAATGGGAAGTTAAAAAAAATATTCGTAACAAAATTTTGTGACAGACAACGGACGGACGGAACGACGGACGCGTGAGTGATAGCAATAAATAAATAAATAATTAAATAAATATTTTTTGGACAATCTTACACAAATCAACCTAGTCCCAAACTAAGCAAAGCTATATGGGTACCAAGTGACGATATACATACTTATATAGATAAATAGATACTTAAATACATAGAACACATCCAAGACTCAGGAACAAATATTCGTGTTCATCACACAAATACATGCCCTGACCGGGATTCGAACCCGGGACCTCCAGCTTGAAGGCAGGGTCACTACCAACTAGGCTAAAGCGGTCGTCAATAGGGGTCCGATTGGACCCTTCGGGTGCAGAACCCGCGTCAAATTAAATCAATATCTATTATTCCGTGAAATATTGAACGACACATGGGATATGGACTAGGGAATGAATTTTGAAAATTCCTTTTTTAATGCACCCCTAGACCTTATAAGGAACCTAGGTGCCAAATTTGGAATATATAGAACCAGCGGTTTGGACTGTGCGCTGATATGTCAGTCAGTTTTTTATCTTATATATAAAAAAAATACGTAGAATAGAATGGAAGTGTATTGTCACACAATATGCACAGATGGGAAACACTACACATAAATACTAACAGAAATGGAACCACGACCATTATAATGTGACAATAGGAGTGAATTCAGCGTATGCGTTACATTCTAGCTGCACACAGCGCTGGTTTTCAGTTCACCACTAATCACAACTGGTTTAACAAATTAACAGCTTAGCGAGTATGTAAGCATACATTAACCTACTACATTTCTTCATAGAAACGATTCAGTAGTATTTTTGTGAGCATCTGTCATTAAATATAGTATTAATTTTTCAAGTATGTCTTTTGGAGTACCTTGTTTTGCGGAAAGAAAATTCATCATATATCATCAACAACGGTTCACTGAATTT
Source organism: Epiblema foenella (assembly GCA_963556455.1). Lineage (NCBI taxonomy): Eukaryota > Metazoa > Arthropoda > Insecta > Lepidoptera > Tortricidae > Epiblema > Epiblema foenella. The sequence continues at coordinate 18,981,035 of OY747102.1, forward strand.
TTAGTTTTCGTATTTTCGTTCGGCATTGTTTTGTAATTGCTTGCTTGATCATCATCATCATCATATCAGCCGAAAGACGTCCACTGCTGAACATAGGCCTCCCCCAAGGCTCGCCATTTAGACCGGTCCTGTGCCGTTCGTTTCCACCGGATTCCCGCGACCTTCACCAGGTCGTCACTCCACCTCGTCGGAGGCTTGCTTGATAAATCCATAGTAACCCGCTCTAATCCTACATTTAATATATTTTTTATAGTTTACGTGTTGTAAGATATAAAAAAAATATTACATTATACCACTAATACTTACATGTATTCATTATATTCAGTTTTACAACTCGAATACTTTTGTATATGAAATATTACATATTGAAATGATTTCACGTGATACGTAGGTATCTTATGATATTTAAACCAATCACTACATAGTATAAAACAAAGTCGCTTCCTCTGTCCCTATATCCCTATGTATGCTTAAATTTTTAAAGCTAATACGCAACGGATTTTGATGCGGTTATTTTTAATAGATACGGTGATTGAAGAGGAAGGTTTATATGTATAATAACATCCATTAAATAGTGCACTCGTGCGAAGCCGGGGCGGGTCGCTAGTATAAAATAATACATTGCGAAAAGAACTTCCGAGATATTATTATCCACCTACTAAACGACACATGTCCCAGTGCTCGACACCTTATTGTCCAATTAAGATTACACTATTAATCACCTCTGTCATCTTGACATAAGATCCAAAATGCCATGCATTGGGTCAGTATCGAGCACAGGGACGTTTGCCATATTGCTTATAATGCCACAATCACTACATAGTATAAAAAAGTCGCTTTCTCTGTCCCTATGTACCTATATCCCTATATCCCTATGTATGCTTAAATCTTTAAAACTACGCAACGGATTTTGATGCGGGTTTTTTTAATAGATAGAGTGACTCAAGGGGACGGTTTATATGTATAATACATGCATCAGCATTGCACCCGTGCGAAGCCGGGGCGAGTCGCTAGTAAAATATATAATAAAAGAAATAAATACGCAATCATAACTTTAATAACGCACGTTAGTTCCAACGATAGCACATTAATATTCGCAAGGATTACGTCGGTTTTGATTAGAGGAGTAGTCGGCGCGCCCCTTGCGGCCGGAAAGGAAGATTTACTCAAGTTTTCAGTTGCCCAAAGCACCCAGTTTTAATTTTTGAATATTTAAACGGGGAGCTGAAACAGGTCAAGCGGAAAGGTACAATAAATCTTGTGAACCGCTTTTCGAAAGAGTGGTTCAAGATGAAACTAGATTACTCCAAAAAAAATTGTCAATTGGGTTACATGAGACACCTGTTTTCACTAGTAACTCTGTCCAGGAAGAAGTCTGTAGGTATAACGTTGCCTCTAACTCGACACGCCCACTACCCAATAATTAGTCTGCCTATAGATTATTTCGATAGTTATTGGACGTCAAGCCAAACAAATTGTTTATAACTATTTTGAAAATAAATATTTACCATTTAAACATTAAAGTCAGATAATATATTTTTTTCAATTTTGGTTCGTTACTTAGAAAATAATTTTAAAATACTTATTAAAAACAACTTGATATTTTTTTAAATGGTCTCGATGTTCATTTTTTTATCGGATTGAAAGACAACACAACAAGTTATTACAAATAAACAAAGAAAAAATAAAACTAAAACTAACCTAATATGTTATTCGTATTTCAAACTAGGTATTATGTTTATGCAGAATATAGTTACCCGAATAACTAGAGTGCAATCCCCAAAACTGATTCTCTATAAGGAAGCTAAGGCGGTCATTTATATTGTTTTGTTTATATACATCGTGTAATGCAATTATTTAAATTGTATTGACTATAATCGTTCCTAGCGGCCCACCGCTATATATAAATAACTAGCGACCGCCCCGGCTTCGCTCGGGTGCAAGCTGATACTAAATACGTTACAGAATGTCTTTATATCAGGGATGTAACAGAGCTCCGGTCCCGGTTCCGTTAAGTCGGAACTTCCGATTGGTTTTAAACATCCGCTTCGGTTCCGGTTCTGTTATTTTTAATGCGGATGTTACACCTTATACATCTCTAACAAATCTCGATTGTTATTAGTTTCTTAGTCTTATTTTTGACATGTAACACTACATTTAATTAATGATACTTTGATTATTGTATTATTTTTATTTGATGTACCTAGATAGATTTTGACTTGTAAAAGTGCCCTTGAGGCCTATTTGCAGAATAAATGTTTTGATTTTGATTTTGATGTCAAAGCAGCGCAGCGGGGGGAAATGAGCGGTGTACATCAAAAACAAACAGGTTTATACCTGTCGTAATTTTGAGCCTTGACCGTGTACTTCGGTAATTCAATAATGAATATCTTTATAATTGTTTTATTTTTAATTTAACATCTAAAAGTTCCAGGCGATGCTAATTACAACTAGTAAATGATTGTAAAGTATCTACTAATTAGGTAACATTTTTTTCGTTGAACACCTAGAAGGTCTAAGTTTTTTAAAGTAGGTACTGCAATAATAAAGGCTGATTAATATTTGGAATTTTTATTTAGAATAGACTTAGCTTAGATCTGCCCTGCCCTTAACATCTTATTCATCTATTACTCGGGCTCCGCATCCGGTTCCGCATCCGTTTTCAGTTTCGACTCCGATTCCGGTTCTGGTTCCGATATACCGAATTTAAAACATCTGTTTCCGGTTCCGATAAAACCACATCTGTTACATCCCTGCTTTATATACAACGTTAACAGCTTTTTTGTTATTAGACAATACAAATATGTTTTCTTTAGAGGTCAATACTTTTGAACAAGCGACATATAATTAGCCATGTGAAAAGTAATATACATATAAACCTTCCTCTTGAATCACTGTATTTAAAAAAACCGCATCAGAATCCTCAGTTTTAAAGATCCAAGCATACATAGGGACAGACAGACAAATAGCAGAGAGCGATTTTGTTTTATACTATGTAGTGATACCTAGTAACAATTTGTTTTTTATACTAAAGAGCCTGTAGAGCAATGACGTCGTATCCAGCGCGCAAGCGCAAGCAACCACCGGAAGCCGGAAGTTGCGGCGTTGCGGGCACAATCTGGAGTTGGTTGGCGGGAAACACTGAATCAAGTGCAGCCCGAGTTCTGTTTTATGTATGAGACTGTAAATGATATATAGGGGTTTTCATTTGACTAACCTTAAATTGTGCGTGTGTTTTACCTACCGCAAGTGCGTGCATATGCTGTTTTGAAATGTGTACGAAATCCAGATAAAAAAAGGTTTAATCTCTAATTCGCGTTAAAGGTTTAACTCTATTGGTCTAATTCGCGACCAATAGAGTTTTAAGTTTTTAGGTGAATTCACAGGGCTAATTTATTTTTCCTTTTTATGTTCTTACCCGCTTGCCACAAATAAAGGTAATCGAGTGTGTGGCTTAAGCCATCGTCTCCCGGCGAAAAAAAAAAACGAATAGCATTCTTTTGTTATGATCCCTGGGATCCCAGTAACCGGTAGATGACTATATATGCCTATAACTAATTATAAAATAATTTTCAATCAGATTCATTATAATTGATTTCTCTCTAGGAATATGTATGTATAGTTGTATACTGTTGGACGTTGGTTGGAAGTTATAATCAGTCGGGACTTTCATATTTCTATTTACATACTTGATTTTGAATAATTATAAGTGGTCGTACAGAATAGAGAGGATTACCTTACTAAGAGAGTAAAATTGTATTGTTTATACGAACCATTTATACTTGAACGGTAAAAGAAACGGAAAACGTATGTCTTTATTTCTATACACATCAGAAAATAAAAAACCGGCCAAGTGCGTGTCGGACCACGCATAATAAAGGGTTCCATACCAACACCCACTAGTCCACATTTAAAATCACTATCCACTACATTGAATCTAAAAAAGTCGTATCTTCATACGGAACTTACGGCACTTACGACCTTTTGTTTGGGCAAGACAGTTTTTAAGCGAAAACTCAAAAACCGTAAAACCTATATTGTTCAAACCAAAAATCATTGAAAGTATTTACTGATGCACACCACCTCAATTTTTTTCATAATTTTAATCTTATAGTTTAGAAATTACAGGGGGGTACACACTTTCTATGAGTTTGACAGCTAATATCTCACCAACGGTTCACTTAAATGGACAAGTTTTTTAGAAACCTCCATATAATTTTTAAAGGCCTATCCATCGATACCCCACACGACTACGTGCGTTGAATTTTTTTTTTCATCCACCGGTTACATGTATGAAGTGCCCCCCTAATTTAATATTTTTTTGAAATTTCACATCACTTTTATGTAGCGGTTTATAGATTACTCCTTTCTACCAAATTTCATAATTGTAGTGCTTGTAGTCTCCGTATAAATCGGTTGTGACATACGGATGGACAGACATGACGAATCTATATATGTGTATTGTCATTTATAATCATCTCCCGGAGGAACTAAAGCTGCTGGAGGGAAACGCCTTTAAACGCAGTCTAACAAACTGGCTTTTAGAGCATTGTTTTTACAGCGTAAAGGCGTATCTCGAACACCAGCATTAGAATTAGTAATATTTAGTTATATAATTGTTATTATTTTATGATTTTATTGTGCCTCTTTGACTGTGATATGCCTATTATGTTAATTTTACTAGTATTTTAATTTGACTTCCTATATTTATTTCAATTATTTTTATTTTTATTCTTTTGACATTTTAATGACTGTAACTTTTGACATTTTATGTATTTGCACGCTTGCATGCAGGCTAGATGCATGAAACAAAATGTATTATAAGTTCCGTTTTTGCCATTTTGGCTACGGAACCCTAAAAAATGAGTAAATATATTTTTGCAAAGGCGAACTTATCCCTATAGTCATTGTGACAAGAGCGAAAAAGGTAGGTGTACGTGTTTCAATTTCCTTAGGTACATCAATCAATTCGTTTTACTCGACGAGGTTAGTTTAAAACTATCGAAAACTCAGTTCCCTTCACAGTAAGGACACCGACGTTTAAACCTACGCATTACTTCCAGCAGAGTTCGAAATTGTATAGGCTGTAGGTGGGCTGAGTCGTGCGGGACACATGTCGAAACTTCGAGCACGAACTTCCCTCCAACGAAGAGCAGATCCGAGTGTTGTTCCTTGTTCGTCTTGTAACGACCCTCGCCTACCCTAAGGTTTAAAATCTTCATAATTTATAAGATGATAAATTTACGTAAGTTTTATTATTGTTATTAAGATCTGAAAGTAATTAAGCCCCAATAGGCGTAAAGTTGTTTTTGTTAAGAATTTTGGATGAAGCATGTGTTCGAAGTTAGGGTATTGGATTGGGTGTGAAGGTGTGGTGAGAATAACAATTTTGTTTACTAGAGTATTGAAAGATTTCGGCGTTAACCAAAATGAGGTTTTAACAAGTCATGACTTAGGGTCTAACTCTATATTTATTTACATTTCCTCCATTTTGACATGGGTACACCACACCAGTCCTGGTCATGAATGAACTCCAGCAATTCATCAAATAGGAATATGGATGAGAAAAATTTAAAGTGCCCAAAAATATGATGATCTAAGCCGTCGTCTCACGGCGAAAAAAATAAACAATTGCATTCTTTTGTAATGAGCCCGGGGATCCCAGGGACCGGTAGACGACTCCGTACAAATACAAAGTAGTGTACAAATGATGATTTTAACTACGGTACAACGATTCTATCTATAATTCCGAACTATTTCCTCTGTTAAAAATCTTTCAGTAGTACCTATATACAGTGTTAGTATTTCATATGTATACTAAGTGTAGCCTAATATTATTAAATAACTGTGCCTTCTGGGTCTTTCAGTTTATGAAATGGCTTTAATTCAGCGAGTAATCAAATACTTAGATTAATATTTAAAACTCGTCAGCTAGTATGTTTCCAATGCTGTTCAAATTGCAGGTTTAAACTTCTGATTGGTGAGCGCCGCCTTCAGCTCCGGCATTCCCTCGCCAGTGAGCGGCGCCGCCTCGAGGATCGTGAGAGGCAGCGGCAGCTCAGCGAGCAGCCGACGGCTTTGTAACATCAGCAGGGCCTCGTTCCGCATTTGACGGTAAGCTAGGTCCATCTTGCTTAGGACTAGGATAAACTGGGAAAAAAGTTTAAAGTCAGACTGAGGACGGAAAGCCAACAATCATTTTGTAATGGTATTGTGTAAAATGGGCGCTAAAAACCAACTCATGATTCTAAGCATAGTCCTCTCGCTCCGCGCGAGTTAAGGATGATTCACAGTAGACCGTTCCGTGACCGGGCCGGCCCGTTTCCAAGTTTTTTGTGTGTCAATGTGCTAACCGTTCCGCGTCCGGGCCGGGCCGGGACCGTGCCGTTTCCGAGCCTCGGACGTAGGCCGTCAAACGTTTGCATTGATAATAGAGCGACCGTTCCGTGTCCGGGCCGGCCCTTTTCCGAGCGCCACCGGGCCCGTCCGTGGCCGGGCGGCTGTTGATTTTCTGTCATAGAAAACGGGCCGGCCCGGACACGGAACGGACTAGTGTGAATCATCCTTTAAACGGTAACCCTATACCTTAGCATGTTTGAGACACGGTTCCGCCAGTAATGTGTAGAACATTACAGCAGCCGCTGATATTTGACACAAGTTTGACGTGTCCACCACGAATATCACCTGGAACAAATATAAAGAGAGTAACAACCATCGAAACATAAGTAACAACCCGATAACTTGTTTACAATTCTGTATTTAGGTACCTAATATCATTCTCATAAATTAGACCTACCTATTAATGTGGTATTCTAAGGCCGGGTTTTATAAAGATCCGTTAGACCAAATGTCAGATCAAATTTCAGTAACTCAGTACATTTTTTGTCATAACAAACCTATATAAGGTCTAACGGATCTTTATAAATCCGAGCCTAAGGCCGGGTTTTATAATGATCCGTTAGACCAAATTTCAATAACTCAGTACATTTTTTGACATAACAAACCGACATAAGGTCTAACGGATCTTTATAAAACCGAGTCTAATAATGCCGCAGGTGCGTTTTTTTTCATACAGAATTGAATAAAGTGGCATAGGTAAAGCACAAAATAGTAGTATAAACACAATAAAGATATAGGTAGCATGAGCAAGATAGAGTGACTGCTATTTTAGTTTCTTTTTTTTATTGGCACAGCTTATATTTATCTGTCATCAACATACAACTATTTTGTATTATCAATTTGAAGTCATGTACATATGTTAACATGCAACATTATTTAACTGGAAAAGCTAGCAAAATATTTTACTACCTTCCTTTTGTAACAGAATCGGGTACAAATTAACTAATTGCGTAAAAACGTTAACACAAATGCAATTCGTAAACATTTTATACGGGTGGCGACATATTATAGGAAATAAGCTGAGTAGCAAGTTGAATTTCTATACTTTAGTAAGAATTATTAATTTATTAATCCTGATTCTACTATCCACTACTGTGATAGAAAATTAAACTGAAAAAACGTTTACCTTTTGAACTCCATCTAAATAATTATTCCACAATGACGCCATTTCTCCTCCGACTTCCCTGATACTTAAAGTTTGTTTTTTCCCATACTTATTGTGGTAATGAACGTCATAAATATTAGTCCCTATAGTAGGTACAGGGCTATAAGTGTTGTCGATACCTTCGGCCTCTTGCAGACTTTTCAACAACGTAGTTTTTCCTGAACCCTTCGGGCCAAGGCAAATGACACTTATCTGTTGTTCTTGGTCTTCCACTACAGGACGAAGCGCGTTTTTATTCATATTAGTACTTAAAGTGTATATTTACAAATGTTAAATAGTACTGAGACAAACCTTGTTATTTCAATAGAGGTCACGGTAAGTTTGCTTAGCAACGAAAATGGTTCATCGAACACAGTAACAGATGGCGCCACATATCTACGTGAGAATGATGTAAAATAAAATATACATATTTTGTTTAACCATTTCATCACGTAACAATAAAATACAAACAATGTATAATTCTGTAGATTGCTAAAATCATCATTCTTTTTGCTTTTCCGGTGTCGTGGCGGGTGAAAACACAGTGCATCTTCTAGTTTGCTACTGGCAATGTTGCTGGTCCATTGAAAATCTAACATTAACTTCAATGTAATATAGTCCACAGTACACAGTAGTGTACAGGTATTAAAGTCGTTATTGCATGGGTGCTAAGAAACAATATACATCAGAATTTCAAGACAAAAAATCACTGGTAAAATCAAATTATTTTAACTGTACCAGTAGCTACAAAAGTAAAGTACATCTGGGGACGCCGACCCCGCGATCCCGATAACAGACACATATAGTCCCTATTCGTCCCGGTACCGCCGCATATCGGGTAGAGTCTGACCCAGGTCGGGCCTAGCTGAGTTTGATGCTGGACTCATCTCAGCTAGGCTAGGTCTAGTGGACCAGCGCCAAAACTCTCAGTAGCTCGATTCGACTCACCTCAGATTTGTATGAAGCCACTCAATTCATCTCACTGGAGCGCAAATTCTAGAGTATTCCAGTGTTTATACCGCCCGCGTGGTCGTGTACATTCAAATTCCCCGCTCACTTGACAAGACTAATCTCAATATAAGTTCCAGTTTGCCCTTGGGTTGGAAGGTCAGATAGCAGTCGCTTCCTTAAAAATTAGTACCATTACTCCAAATCTTAGGATAAGGTAGCGGATCCCGGGCATCCTTCAGGATGCAACCGTAATTTGGTAACGCTAGGAGGATAACGACCAGTAGCTACAAAAGTAACAAATAAATTGTTAAAAGGAGAATCATCTACTCGGTAATCGGTAAATTTTAATGTTTTGTATAAGGGTGATTTAGCTAGCCCATTATTTCTATTATTTATAATCTCGTTTCGCAACATTTCGTGATTGTACAACATTTTTCTCCGAGAAGATGTAATAAATTTAAAGAAAATGAAATGTTTTAAGTGAGTTCAAATCTGAATTCACAATAAAATGTGTACTATTCAAAAGAAAATAGGGGCCACAATTTTGAACGTTACGTAAAAAATGTGTTAAATTAACAGTAATCTATTAGACTTAAACGCCAGCATGAAAGAGATTGGATACAGAAGGATGCGGGACATCATTAATTAGTTACTTATCTATTAGTTTATCTAGCGTTATCCCAGTACAGTTGCATCCTAGAGAATGCCCGGGGTTCGCTACCTAATCCCAAGAGTTGGGGTAGGCACTAGTTTTTACGGAAGCGGCTGCCATCTGACCTTCCAACCCGAGGGAAAACCAGACCTTATTGGAATTAGGCTTGACAAGTGAGTGGGCAACTTGACTGTTAGAAGTTCTCGAGCCGCCCGCAGGCCTTTAACTTGGCTATTATGTCCAATAATTAACAATAAAACAGAAATATATAAGTAGCTTTTTTTATTTCGAGCAGTACCTATATGACAAGGTAAAATAAATGACGTCTTTATCAGTACCTTTCACGTTTACATATTTATTATTTCCACTTTTTTTTTAATACGAGAACTGTGGCAAACAGTCGTACGGTCCATCTGACTTTTACGATTAAGTATGAATAATAGCGAGAGCGTCATTGTACTCAACCATTAACATTTTTTGTGTTTATTTGACATGACAGCTGACGGTGCCAAAATAGTGCCTACGTAAACTCTTGGGACTAGCTAAGCTAAGCAGATCCGGAATAACGCTAGCATGAGGAGAAATGTAAGAATCACTAGTGCTCTCGATAACGCTCTATTGAGTCTTGCATGCGTCTTTAGTTAGAGTCGCATGCGTCTATTCTGCTGCTGCGGTGTATGCTTAATATTGAAGTTTGATCTTCCAGTGTGAAGAAATAATGTAGAATTACACTACACAAAAATTATTGTGGACTGAAAAAGAATAACTGAACAAAATATTGAATAATGCCTTGGTGACTCTGTCAAAAAATCCTTAATATCATAATAAAAATAAACTGAAATGCTGCCGATTTCGTAATTGTCAATGACAGTGACATGTTTCTTTTACAAAAAGGATATCTTTTTTTATCGTTCTAATAAAACACCGGATAGATTTTTCGTGTGATGATACAGTATTCAAAAACCAATAAAAATTTAGTAAATATTTACGAAACCACTCACAGCTACCGTAGAGAGTGGGATGGTTAATTGCAAACTCACGCGTGTTAGAGCGAGACATTTGCAATGGAATGGCCTCACCTTAATATTAGATAGTCCGTATGCTTGTTTACCATTTCCTCCTATTCCTTCCCGGTCATGTCCTACAGGAGCCCGGAATCCACGGGAGCGAAATGGCTCTTTACATAGTGATATAAAAAAGGTAGGGTAAATTGCCAGTAACTGGCTATTTAAGAAAATGTCATTCAGTTACTAGCCATCAAATTTGTGCAGTGTAGACCGCCTTTAACAAAATACATAAAGTCAGCTCTGAATCCAGTTACTTTAATTAGAAAGAAATATCAACAATTAGTTTGCTTTGTGTATATTTTTGCAAAGTGGCCAGTTAACGCTATTCCTTTTCCTTCTCGGATTTATATAATTACAAGACCGAGCTAGAACGAGCTTTAATTCATTAGCTAAAAGAATATAAGTGTCTACTAACTGAAAAAGACTTTCCTTGTATATTTCCTCCGGGCACGCAACCACGTATGCGAAAATAAAACCATTATCTAGTCTAGTGTAAATAAAGAAGCCTGCACATTTATTTACAGAAGCGCTTTAAAGAGGTAATTTGTTAATGGAGTGGCCGCAAATCTGGTGTTATCTGATGGCCCAACGACCTTTGCGCAGTTGGTATTCGCATACAGCAGGCTCTATTTCACTAATCCGACTATTGTCATGTGACAATGATAATATGCCCTACATTTGCGCCTCGACGAGTAACGATATTTCACACATGAATTACCTAATGCACATCTAATGGTTCTATTTGCTGATAACAGCACTGTAATTGTTAAATGCGACAATGAAAATGAATGTGAATCTGAAATGAATATAGGGTTTGATTTTTATTCTAAATATGCATCACAAATCACGATTTCACTACATACTGTAGTGGATCCATAGTGGCCGTAAATCTGGTATCTGTTGGCCCGAATTTTTCGAGTAAAAAAAACGAAGACCTATTATTTTATTTATTTACTTATTTTACTTGGAGATACAGAGAACCAATTAAAGGAACTCACGGGTAATAATGTGATAAATGTTATTTTTAGGGTTCCGAACCATAACGGTAAAAAAGGAACGCTTATGGTCTAACTTTGTCTGTCTGTCTGTCACATTGCTAAATATCTCAAGATTCTAGAGCTTCTTATGCTATCGATTTGAAATTTGGAATAGTTATAATACAAAATTATTACACAACATTGTAATATGTACCTACTCAATTGCAGGAAAAATATAACTACATACCTAGTTTTTCTTTCTATATAAAAAAAAATGTTTCGTTGTAATTTAATCACCTTCGCATGAATTTTGCCTTGTAAATTCCTATGAAGTCATGCTGAAAGTACCTTCTTTTAATAAAATAAAAAAAAAAATTAAATCGGTTCACGTGATAAAGAATTATCCTTGAGTAAGTAAAGTATGTATGTTATACTATGTTATTCAGTCGCGCAAATTAGCAAGTGTGAGCACAGAAATAATAATTAGCTTTTTTAGGATGTGATGTTATGTGGGACTCACTCAGTGAACGAAGCATACCCACTAAAATACACCGGCGTATCCCCGATTTTCCGTTGATGGGGACGTCATGGGATCGCGAACATTCACCACGGCCTCTCTACCCTACCCAACCTTTGTTTTTGCGTTGGGGGAAGCTTTTGTGTACCCCGCCCAGACGAAGGGGGGACCGACCGGGTGTGTGAGACTCCTGGGCAGAAGGCCCACACTAAAACACCCAGCGATTGTCCGACGACTTCGCTTCTAGGGAGGGTCAAACGATCGCTTGACGCATTCCACTTTGACCCTCGCGACTCGCCCGATTCATGCGGGTCCAGCCAGGGAGAGCGCCCAGGGACAATTTCGGGGCAACCTTATCCAGCCTACTGTAACTCAGCTCCATATAAACATTACAAAACAAGTAAACTCCTGCGGCTTCCTCTTTTTTAAATAATGTTCGCGACGCGGCTGGTTTAGTACCCCTTTCGCGATAAGCACTCTTAAAAAGATATTATAGGCTTTTAAAGAAATTGTTGAAAGTTTTGTTTACGTTGGTTAAACGGGGTAAACCACGGAAATCCGATTGCTACTTTATATTTAGCCTTTTTTGCCGGCCGATTAGGTAGATATTATGAAATTAAACTGCATTTAATGTTAAGCAAAATTCAAAACAAAGATTCAAATTGAGGAGTCCCGTTAATGTACATATGTAAGTACTTTATTGACTTTAATGTACCTACACAATAACAGGTAGTCGATTACGTAACGTTTCAAATGTACGTTAGTAGTAGGTGAATCTTCTGCCTTCCCTTTTCCCAACTTTATTTGGGGTCGGGCCTTCCTGTGCATCTGCGCCAGGTTGATCTGTCCTGGGTTGTCTGAGGTGGGATATTTTGGGTTCTCAAAACTCTTTCAACTGTAGACCATCACTAGGCTGGCAGTCTGCCTCTTGTTTTTCGGTTATTGTTGATATTGAGTGCGGTTTTCACTGATTTTTTTTAGGTAGTAAGTAGGTATCTAACCGTCATTTTTCACATACAAATAATTACAAATCTACCTTACGTTAGAACCAAATACATGTCGTGTCATAAGGGGATCTCTTCCAGCTGACCTTTGAGCAATTGTATGGAAAGTGGGTAAAACCAGAATATATTGACCTGACCGTATGATTGTATCTATTTACACTTGTATGTTAGTTGATTTTAATCATTTTTAGGCGCAGAAGTATAGGAATATGTTTATAGGCAGGTACCTACGTAAAGTTAATAGGATCACATTTATACTATAAACTGTGATCGTTATAACAAGAATCAAGGCAAAACACTACTTTGAAAAATTCACTAAGTCATTTTCTAGTTGTCATCATTAACATCGCAACATCGTCTTAACTAAAAGTTTAAAATTTAACGTACAAATATGGGAACGCAATCACACGCTTATCCTAACCATCATCACGTTATGAATGCAACCACATCGTGCTCTATGAGTAGGGTGACCACGCGCTTGTTGAATATCTATAGCCGTATGAAAATGCAGTCATTACCTGCTAGTGAGTCTCAAATGCCTAAAATAAAGAACATAATGGTTCAATGGAATGTAAAGTCAAATTTTAAAGAGACTCGCATTTATTTTTTATCATTTAAGTTTAGAATTAATGAAAATCCAAGTTCCATTAAGTAGGTATCTTTGTTCTAGAATCTATGCTAAGTTATTAACACAGAACTTTCAGTGCACCTTAAGATATGTGCTACGAATTAAACTCACGGGATCTGCAGCTGCAGCGCTTGTTCTTATTATTGAATCCTTAGATTTTAATGCATTTAATATTTCTTATAATTTTCAAATTTCCTTGCTCTAAACAAATAAAGTTAACTTAACCTTTACATTGTCTTGATGATTGCACTTTTAACCTAGCACGTATAAAAAAATTGCCGTACCCAGAATGAAGGTAAACACATCATGTGCGTAGGTTAGATACATGTTACGACTTTGTGCCAAACATATTTTCAATGTATGTTTTGGTTTTAAAACTCACAATCTATAGTTTTATTAGACAATTTTTATATTCGCATACGACAGATTAATCACTCGTACATTAGGGCTTTTAAACCTATAAATGTTTTTATTTATTTAAACTTTTTATACAAAATGTACAATGTACCTACAAATAGTGGAATTTATTGGCCACATCACTTTTTGTGTATAGAAAAAATCGTTTAAATTATTTTTAATTATTTGTATTATTATTAAGTAAAATATCGAAAAATAATCATATTACAATTCAGTAGCAAGCAACTTTACTCATTAATAGCTGACAGTGGAATTTCATTAACCTTTTCTACGCCAACGACGTATATATGCGCACCATCGGTTCGACGCCTACGACGCATATAGCCGTCACAGATTCAAATGCGGTATCACCCTACATTTCTCTAGGGTTCAACTACGTTCGCGTTTTATTCCCATGCCATGGCGTCTTGACATTGTTTTTGTTTGACAGAGCGCTGAAAAGGTTAAAGAAATCCTATTATCATGATACCATCACTATTTTCAGTGAACGGTGCGATTGGGCACTTAAAACTCAAACGTAAGCCGAATAGAAAGCAGAAAAAAATTAAGCACGCCAATGTTTGCAGGTTTTATCCCCCAACTTATCCTACTAATCGTTGCATTTTTTCTATTTTCTGTATATCATTTGAATAGCTAAAGCTTAATCTTTCTCTTCTAGCTCTGAAGAAATGGAAATGAAGAATTTCATTTAAATTTCGAATTGCTCAGTAATTATGCACTTGATCTTAACAGCTTGTTAATAATTCATTCGTAGTGCATGCGTAGGGTTAACTTGTATAGTGTTAGCGCTTCTAACGATATTTCCGAGTAATATTACTAATATTTTTGCATATTCTTTTATTCCAATAAAAAATGTTTTATCCTATCTATTTTATTTAACCATACATAGCGATAATAGCGATGCGCACCCGAGCGGTACGCAATAAACAAACCTTATTAATATGTCGGTAAATATAAAACAAAATAAGAGATTGTAAAATGAGCGACAACAGTGACAGTTAAACAGTACGCGGTTTTCGGTCGCTGTTACATTAAATATATTAATTAGTCTTTAAGTATTTTGGATAAGTAAAAAAAAATCAAACGGAAAATCTGTTCTCCATATCAATCAAATATTTTTGAGTTTTTTGAGTTTCAGGTATCAAAACGTTTTTACGTTCCTAAGGTATTATTAACATTATGTTAAAACCTACAACTGCTAAACGTGGCACTAAAATTGAATTTCATGTGTTATGCCTACCCCTTTTAGGAATACAGGGGTGAGTTAATGTGTATGTTTATGTATGTAAAAATGAAATACGCATGCCTTTAGATCAAATATTTTTGATAACATGGAATAAATTATTAGGTATTTGACGTTTCAATTAAAAAGAAACTCAAAATAATCCTTTTTTATCTGCTCGAAACTATGGACACCCTACCAACAAATATAGTTTACGTATTCTCAGCACTTATCATAACAAACTGCAGTAACCACGTGTTTACATCCAGCCACTTGTGGCGTTGCGGTAACGCTTAACAAAACAAACACTAGTTGTTTACTCATTACGGTTTTCGTCATAAATTAATAATTAAATAAGAAAGGAGTTCCGAGAGATTATAATACAAATTTTTGTTTAAAATTTAAAATTTGCTAGTTCTTAAGAACATCGATTTACTAATTAATACATAAAATATAAGAAAAAATTAATCTAACATAAATAATTTTTATTTTTAAAAATAAAGCTAATAAAAATTAGTAGAAATAAAACAAATAAAGTAGAAGTAGAAATAATAAAATTCTAAAAAAGGCGCCTGAGGCATGGTACCAATTATAACATAATGTTTGTTTCCTAATAATTTGACGTGACTGCGTAGGAAACAACTTTTGTAACATATTCGTGTTATTGTTTACATGTACCTCAGATTATTAAATCCATTTTAAAACACAAGTATTTTGATAAAAATAATCTGTACTGTAGAATTATTTTCAGCTATTTACACTGAACTCGAAAACCTATAATCATGTAAGTAGCTTCTGAGAGATGTAAGGATTTACGATAAATTTACCAAAGTGGTCCATTCTGCCCCAAATAAAGGTTAAAATGCTTCCGCTGAACCTTTTATTGCTGACAGGACAATAAATTCTACATTGACAACTTCTTTAGTTCGTAGAAGATGTGGAGGGCTCTTTGATCGCAGAAAAAAGCGGACAATAATGACTCCTTTTACGAACGCTCATGCTGGCTTTGAGTTGTAAATTGCTGGCAGACTCAACATCCTATTGTTGTGGCATATTTACTGTTGAAAGTGCGTCAACTCGTTTACAGTACGATATAAGTATTGAAAAATTGATACTGACAGGTGATGTTATTCTAATGACTTATGCTGTCTTAACATCAATATAATAAAATATTTATAACAAACATACGAATTTTAGACGGTGTCTATGTAATATGAACTCTATTACAAAATTCTTGAAATAGAATATCCAATAGACTATAAAAGCATACGGTAAAAGTCAATGCCAAACACACTCAAAGTAATTTACCCGTACGCGTAACCGAATGCGTGAGAGCAGGGCGGATTTTTAAGTTTTATATCAAATGTAATTTATTTATTTTTTACTTCACTTGCATGGAAAACCCTTTTTATCCTTTACTTTAAAAACAGATAGCAAAACTGCATTTTATCCACAAGAGTGCAAAAAATATATTTTGAAATCCGACCCTGTTACAAGTTACTTTTATAAAGGTAATTTAATTAACATGTAAAGGCTAATCCAGGCAGGACAATTTTCGCCCATCTAATCATCAGCTAACAGTTTTACTGACTGTACATAAGATTTCCTGCCAATTTGTGTTATATGTGTACTAGTTAAAATAAAGGCTGATTTTTACATCTCTCCGTTTAATTTTTTTAAATAGAAGTTGTTTTCCTTGTAGTATTTCCCTCGCTTTAGTGAAGTGAAAAGATTTGTGTCACACACGGCTGCAGTTATTTTATATACGTTTCGTGTGTTGCAACACTCTATTTTTGAACCACTCGCTTCGCTTAGGATTCTATTTGGGCTCTTTTAGGGTTGAACTACGACCCTAAAATCTATTCGCTAGCTCGCCTTTCAATTCCACACGTGCAGTGAAAATACAACTTTGCACCCTTGTATATAAAATAATTATTTCACCTCACCCGCTCTGTTAAATTTACTTTATCGTTTCAAATCTGCGTACAAAACTCCATTTTATCCGCCAGCGGATATGTTATTTTGAAATTCGAACGTTACGCAGTTTCATGAGTTCTAACTTTTTTCTATAAAGTAAAATGAGACGTCGTATTACTACCTAAGCGTTTAGAAAAATATCGTGTAATGGTGCAGTTTATTTTTGTTCTTTTATACTTAAATTAATAACACTTATTTAGCTTAATTTTGTAATATTAAATACTTAATATAATAATCTAAATATACTTATAAAGAAATAATATTTATAAATATTTTTTAAACGTATTTTTCTGTTTAAAAACTTAAGGATGCGTGCGATTTCAGATTGCACCGTTTATAAAGTTACCCCCTTATTCATAAACGTCTATCAAACCTATATTACTTAACTAGCCACTAAAGTTCGTTTGTCCTTATCTGTCACTTTGACACATGTGCTTGTGAGACAGTGACAACAGACATTTTAGTTAGCAAAGGTTTGTTAAATTTTATGAATAAGAGAAAAAAACTCGATGAATTTTATTAATACATTGTTTGTTCTAAAGCTGGAATAAATTCAAAATAACGAATTTTATTTATTAATTTCAGTGGAAAAGATATTAGAATTTTAACTCCTGATAAGTATGGAAATAGTGAATATATAAAATTTATTATAGCCGTTACCCGTGAGCACCTACTCAACAATATTTTTCGTACGTTTCTGACTCGTTTAATGTATTAGGAATGGAGGCTATTAGATGCATTTTAACGTTGATAATCCACGAAATGCTTTGATATGGATGATATTTAAACAACCCTTTACTGAATATGAATGCCAACAAATTACATATGACTTGCATTATACACGAAATTTATTACTCGCGGTGGTGAGGTGAAAAGTGTTCCGTGTTTTGCTCGGCAGCAAAGTTGATCGGCGCCTCGTGCCTTGAGAGCTTCGCTACGCTCAGGTTTGTACAAACAACAAATCTTCGCTATTTCGGCTTTCAATACAAGCACTCGTGCCAAAACACAACGTTTTAGCCTTGCATAACAAAAAACTATTTTTATTCTAGGACTTGTATTCAACAATTAAGTCGAACGTGCTCGGCGTTTGAGCCGCTACTGAAGAACACCAACAGCAGTGTTGTGTTTCAGTCTAGAACACAACAGAAAGCCGTTATTATATTTATTTAATTTTTATTGCACAGAAATAAAACTTATCTTACAAAAGGCGGACTTAATACCTTAAGAATTCTCTACCAGTCAACTTCAGGACAATGCAGACGAATTGGGGGCGGTGCAACTTCATAATATATAAAAGTATGCATACTTTTTTTATGTTATAGGGGGCAAACGAGCAGACGGATCGCCTGATGGTAAGCAATTACCGTCGCCCATAAACACCTGCAACACCAGAGGAATCGCAAGTGCGATGCCGGCCTTTCAGAAGGGAAAAATTTAGTGTCAAATTTATACATATACATAAGAATATATAGGTATTTAATATATGTGTATGTTCTATATAGACAAGAATGGAATTAAACCAAAGGTAGAGGAAGTGGTGTCAAAATAGGTTTAATGGTGTCTAATAATCAAAATGCAGCAAGGTCTAGATTAGAAAAATAAAAATTTGGGTTGGATTAGACTAAAAATTTTACTTATAAGTTACATTCTTGTCACGACATGACGTACCTATACGGAATCATGACATTTTACTGATAAGTTACATTCTTGTCATGACATGACGTACCTATACAGAATCATAACATTTTACTTATAAGTTACATTCTTATCATGACATGACGTACCTATACAGAAGCATAACATTTTACTTGTAAGTTACATTCTTGTCATGACATGACGTACCTATACAGAATCATAACATTTTACTTATAAGTTACATTCTTATCATGACATGACGTACCTATACAGAAGCATAACATTTTACTTGTAAGTTACATTCTTGTCATGACATGACGTACCTATACAGAATCATAACATTTTACTTATAAGTTACATTCTTGTCATGACATGACGTACCTATACAGAATCATAACATTTTACTTATAAGTTACATTCTTATCATGACATGACGTACCTATACAGAAGCATAACATTTTACTTGTAAGTTACATTCTTGTCATGACATGACGTACCTATACAGAATCATAACATTTTACTTATAAGTTACATTCTTGTCATGACATGACGTACCTACACAGAATCATAACATTTTTACTAATTATGTCTTCAATATTAACCCTATAAAATAGGCTTACAGTGTTCTTAATCGTTCAAATATAATATTCAAATAGTACAATCTAGGAGAATAAAGGGCGTGATAAAAAAACTCGACTCTGAATTAACGGGGCGACGGAGCGGAGCACTGAAGCAGCCATGAATAATCCAGCCGTCAGCACCACGCGAGCTCGTTGCCCAATTAAAAACGTACTCTTTCCACGATTTTTAGCTTAGAATATTGTATAATAAGCCAATAAAATACCCCACTTAACGCCCGCGAACGGCCCGCCGCTGTGAAATATGCATCTCAAACTCATTACGCAGTTGAAATTAAATGCAAGCGAAATGTCGCCGGGCGTTGTTATTGAATTTTAGATGGTGTTAAGGGAAACGGAGTGGTATTGGATAGTGTTTCTTAGCTTGTGCCGGTACACTGTTGTGTAATGGCGTTTTCATGATCACTTTGTTTTGTTCCGTGCTAGTCTCATCCACGATATTATTTGACCCTCGTCAAAGTACTTAGATTAGTAGGTAGTAAATAAGTTATCGTAATACAAGAGCTGCAAGATTCAATTTTTGATCCAACTGTTTTTTTTTACTTAAAACCACAAACATATTTGGCAACAAATAAAGATTTTAATTTATTAACTACAGAAATCTAAATTTAGGCGCTTTCTACGCCAAATTCATAGGCAGAGCCAATCTTAGAATATATATATTTGCCACCGTTTTTGCCATTATTTACACTAATCAAAAATAACGCTTTAACTAGTTACCAATGTTGTCTGTTACCTATTTATTGTAGCAAACTATGTATCAATTTAAACATACAATTAAATGTACTAATAAAAATAGAAGGAAAACGTCGTGAGGAAAGGATTAGAACAATCCCATCATGGTCTAGTTTTATCTCTGGGTTGGAAGGTCAGACGGCAGTCGCTTCCTTAAAAACTAGTACCTACTCCAAATCTTGGAATTAGGTAGCGAACCCTGGGCACCCTTCATGATGGAATTGTATTGGGCTAACGCTAGGAGGATGATGATGATGGTAGATCTTATCTCGTTGTAATAAGGTTCACAAATGGACAGCAAGTCCCATTCAGAGATCTGACGAAAATACTAGTTTGAACTAAATTGTAGTTTAAATTAATGCATATTGGGTCTAGGTCAATAGATTTTTTTTTCCAAATTTAGAGCGAGTTGGCTTTAGGCTCAATATTTTCAAGTTACGTATTGGGCGTAATCCTAGTTCAGTTTTAAAAAGTAATTTGTGTTTTTTTTGTCTATGTATATATATTTTATGTTCCTACTAGTGACTTTTTCTCAAATGAAAATTATTTAAACATACTAGTCGGTTATATCTCGGTGGACTGTTTTCATCTAATATGCTACGTGGGAAGCAACCGCTGCACAACCCACGCACGGAACCGTAGCTGATTTTCCCGGAACTTCATGAATCTAAGCGAAAAGCCTTGCTATTAGGCAGAACTGGATATCATAATGTAAGTTTTTAGCTGAGATTCAGACGGCGTCGGTTTTGTTAGACAGAGGACCTGCTTTATAATGTACTGTAATGCTGCAGTCGAGAGCATAATAATGCATACATTTTTGAATCTTAATTCAATGGATTAAGGTGAAAAAGTGTATACATATTGGTGCCCTTGACTGTACGTAAAAATGAACCTTTACTAATAATTAAAAGGAATTATGAAACTGATGTTGTCAAATTGTGTTTAGTTCACAAAAGAAAGTTTATACAACATTAAGGACTCTTGATTAACAAACAATACACTGTTATCATTTATTATGCGGTACTTATCGCAACTTCGTGCAAAAACGGTCACTTAGCGAGCCAAATCTCGCATGAATTATTCGAAGCAAATATTCATATCACTTCCCATAATATATCAAACAACGGTCCCGGCAGCTTGGCAGGCTAATTTAGCGTTCCGAGCCAGCGGGCCGGCTCGCAGGATTCACTTTATTTCTTTCTCGATTGCATATCTCTATTCGCGTTATTTTCAAATAAACACTCTATTCCCTAACTTTTAAGGTTACTTTTTCAATATCGTAACGATCCGAGATACGAGCTTTTGGCAGTATGTTGTAGATTTAAACATTTCTTCTAGAAACCGAAAGAGGGCGCGCAAAATCTATTTCACGGGCATTACGCGCCTGAATTATGAGTTATTAGAGCTGTAAAACTCAGCACACATCAGTTCATTTACTCTCATTTTGTATTAATTTAACCTTGCCATGTTATTTGAGAAAATGGCATAACAGACGATTTTACCTAGTGGAGCAATTTGCACAAAATATATCATCATATATTTTCCAAACCTGCTTGTTGGTGCGGCAGAACGGATTATGATGAAACTTGATATACAAAAAGTTTATAGTCTTTATTAATATATAGTATACTTTTTATTAAATCATCCCTCGAAGGTATAAAATAGAGAGTGTAAGATTACGCGGACGAAGTCGCGGGCACAAGCTAGTCATTTGTAATTAACAGCGGCTTTTCTATGAAGGAAAACATCGCGATGTTCCATTTCCAGCAACACTCTGATGGAACCAATATAATCCCAACAAGATTTACTTATATCATTTCTGTCGTGGCCCAGTGGCGCTCGCGCATATCACGTGCGGTATGCGAGGTTAAGCAACGTGGGCAGAGATCAGTTCTTTAATGGGTCCGCTTTGAGTGGTTATTAACTGAGCGCACCCGTGCTTTGGAAGGCACGCTATGATGTTGATCCCGGCTGCTGTTTATGATAGCAGTCGGTAAGCCAAGAGGCCTTCGGGCGGCTTGAGAATTTCTAACAGTCAAGTTGCCCACTCACTTGTCAAGCTTAATTCCAATAAGGTCTGGTTTCCCCTCGGGTTCGAAGGTCTGATGGCAGTCGCTTCTGAAAAACTTGTGCCTACGCCAAATCTTGGGATTAGGTAGCGAATCCCGGGCATCCTTCAGGATGCAACTGTACTGGGATAACGCTAGGAAGATGATGAGAATGGTACCTATCTTTCACGAAACCTACTAGGTCATGAGAATGTGCTGTATCGAGAGTGAGGGACCTGCGTTTGTCTCTAGCTGTCAGCATAGCGAATCCGTAAACCAATAAACGGTCGGCAACGCGTTTGTGATTCCAGAATTTCATGTGTGCATAGGCCACGGTCTCCATTTAGATACTATCAGACAGGCCGTATGAACTTTTGCCACAGTCCTGGAATTTAAGTAAAAAGTCAAACATGGCCTCATGATTTTTAATGCAATTCCATTTAGTAGATTTTTTCGGCTTAATGTATTTTAAAGTATAGTTAACTGGTTAGTTAAAAATAGTTACAATCATCTAGCTTTAATGCAATTAACATAGGCAAATGTACGTTTCAACCCTTTAGATTTTAATATTAGGGTCGCTGTCTATATGAATATAAATTGGCAAACTTCGCGTCCTTGTATAAGTGAAGTGAAATCATAACTTTCGATTCTCGAGTACCTCAGCGTATTTTTAATATGTTTTATAACTAGCGTGATATTAAAACTTTCCGACTCTAACGAAGAATCATTAGTAAGATCGATTAGTAAATGGTTCTGTTAAATGAGGTCAGTTACTTTGACTTATAGCTAGACTTTAACATAGGCATTGAACTGAAGATTCGTTGAAGCAGTTTATTGCGCAAATACATACCTACAGCTTTGTGAGCTGTAGATCTCACGAGCGATTTTTTAATGTCAAATCTAATTGTCAATAAAAATGTACATAATTATCGAACATACTCACAAAATTCATGAGAATTAGTTGAGAAATGCCACCTGCAGAAGAGAACAACCGGACATACAAAAGCATATTTGCCCAATCTGAAACGGAGATGATCCGCTAGCTTCGCTCACTCGGTCAACACACTCATGCTTGTATTTCCAAAATGGGCAAAGCACATGAAATTTCATTTCAAAAAGAAAGAAGAAAATGGCACTAAAAAGTGCCTTTATAACTAGCATTGCAAGCAGAGATGGTGAAAATGTGACAGTGCAGTGACATCGCCCACAACACACTTCGACCCTATAGACCCACGAGATAAAAGTGGGTCATGTTATTCTAACTTACACGGAGTTTATAAGATTTTTAAGACTGAAATGTCAATTACATTTACCGATATGAAAAGTGGAATCACACTGTCTCCCGGTTGAAGTCCATAAATCACTGACATTCGCTTTCCTAGTCACCCGTGTACAGTGTCGGCTGATTACCTCCAGTGCACAGCGAAGTGTGATATTATATCGCCCGAGACGAGACTGTCCGGCGCCGGCCGGAGGAACGACCACTCTATGGTTGTGTTGTAGCGGGAGATGCGAGGGGATACACATTATACGTTATTTTTCCGAAAAATTACTGAAAAAGTATACGTTACTGTATTCGCTTCATATTGGAATCCGTAGAGTCCGTAGACGACGGGATCTGTACGCTTGTTTGGAACCATCGTTTTATAAAAACTAAACCAATACCTACCGAAGTTACAATTCTCAGAAATCGCGTAGTGTGTGTCGTTCCCCCACACTATTGAACTCTAACGGTTCACGAGTCATAGTGCTTAAATATTCTACTATTGCGTTGAAATTTCCTTTTAAAACTTAATTTTATGCAGTTTTCTTAGTTCCATGTAATGCGTATGTGTTTTGTTTCATACTTATTTACTTAAATCTGCATCAGGTAGGTATTAGGTACTACTGACGCATAAAAACGAGTTCCATAGTTTCCAATAATAACAGCCTGCTGCGACATTCATTTTATACGTACTATTAAAACGAGCAATATTTTTATCTACATCATTTCCAGCCTGTAATCACCGACTGCTGAGCATACGTCGCTCTTCGAATACGCCACTACACAATGTACATTTGTATACTATCAATGAATATGTATTTAATTTATTATATACCTGGTTCCCGGAAACGACTCACGATTTCGGTGACTTTTACTACCTACCTACCTATTCCTGTAGCTCCTGTAGCAACATATAACCAGGTCTTACTTTCAGGAGGATCTGTTTTCCCCGAAACACGCGAAATACGCCGAACAAGGCAGTGTCTCAGGTATTAAGTTCATAATTTGAAGCTGTATAGAATTATGAAGACGCTCATGTCATGTCTATACAATGTCTTTTTTAGGAATAATGAGCATGCTGTAGTAAGTTTTATTAGAGAGAGGTCTCTGTAACATTAAAATTAATATTACAGATATAAAGATTCGAAAATTTCCGTACCGTATATTGGTAGCGGTCTTTATAATTTTGACTTGTGCCTTTTTGCTCGCATTTTTTTTTTTCTTAGCCTATATGGGTGTCCCACTGCTGGGCAAAGGCCTCTCCCCATGAATGCCATGACTGCCGCATCAGCGCCTCCTCCTGCCAGTTGGCAAGAAAGGCGTCTAAGTCATCCCGCCATCTCCGTTTAGGCCGGCCTCGTTTGCGTCGCTCTTGTGGCATCCACTTTGTAGCTATATTAGCCCACCTGTCCGGGTGCATGCGACAGACGTGACCGGCCCAGTCCCACTTGAGCCTAGCAGTTTTTTCGCCTACATCAGTTATGCGTGTTTTGGAGCGCAGCGTGGTGTTCCGGATGCGATCCATCCTCTTAACACCTAATATGCTACGTTCCATAGCCCGTTGATAAACCTTCAATTTGGACTTTTGACTCGCATTAAATGTTTTTATTTTGACTTTAATTTTACCCACCTAGTCATCATCCTCAGCGTTATCCCAGTACAGTTGCATCCTGAAGGATGCTCGGGGTTCGCTACCTAATCCCAAGATTTGGCGTCGCTACTACTTTTTACGGAAGCGACTGCTATCTGACCTTCTAATTCAAGGGGGAACTAGACCTTATTAAGATTAGGCTTGTCCAGTGCCTTTACCATGAGTTTACATGACCGTACTCGCTAGCGACTGCTTAAAAAATTGTATGAGCAAAAGTACAGCGCTTCTGGCGGTTACGCAATAGAACTAAGAATCGGCATACTAAATCGTTTACGCAGTCGCTAGCGAGTACGGTCATGCAAAATTATGGTAAAGGCATAGTGAGTGGGCAACTTGACTGTTAGAAGTTTTCAAGCCGCTCAAAGGCCTCTAATTTGGCTTAGCGACTGCTGTCATAGACAGCAGCCAGGATCAACGGCTTAACGGGCCGTCCGAAATGGCACTCAAAGCGGTCATCCAAGACTTGACCTGGGCCTACGCGTTGCTTAACCTCGCACACCGCACACGGTACGCGGGCGCTGCTCAGCCACGAATGCTTTAATTTTACCTAGGCTCTGATAAAAAAATAAATTCGTTTGAAATGTGTTACTAGCAAGGCAGGCCGAGCCGCAGGGTAAACCATATAGCGTTTAGTGTTGTGTGTAGTGTGGGTCTATTGCATGTACTAGTGAAATGAAGTAATTTTTAAATAATTTTCCGGACATTAGGTTACGCCGTCGCCGCCAAAGTCAGAGAGTTATAGATACCTCGTTATGTAAATGATAAGTAGTAGTAAGAGGTAGATATAAGTCTTACTTACGAGTATTTAGTACTATATTATTTAGGCATCGCTACTTCCTCGAAGTAAGTTTATGAATATTTTATTTTGATACAGTCAATTGAAAACATAACCAAAATATATCTTATGACTCTTAATGTCTGCGAATTAAGGCGTCGGTACTTTCGGTACATATTTAACACTCACTCACACTCGAGTACTTCTAGTCATACAATTTTGTCACCTGTACCTTGTACATGTTGTTCAGTATGTTTGCCATATAACATGTACCTACTCTCAGTTTCTCAAAGGTTAGCTGGAAGAGATCCCTTAAAGGGATAAGTTCGCCTTTGTACAAATATCTGTTATTACGTTTATTTATCATCAGGCTATAATTAATTACAAATCTCTACGTGAAGTATCACGAAACCATGTAGGTTTGTCTTTATGTACATTTGAAGTTTGTTTTTTACTATGTACTTGATTTTTTGCAATAAAGTGCTTATTACTACTATTGATACATATTTTTTCACTTTATGTCCCCCGAAAAGACGAATAACTGTCCAACATATATATTTCAGATAGAAGAAGCAATAAACTTTTCGATACCTTGAAACAAGTTCCCGGAATTGACGATCGCTGATGACGTCACATTATGACTATTCCCGTATCTGAGTGCTCATATTCGATGTCCAATAAAGTTTTGTCAGGGGATCTTCGCCGGTACATAATAAAGTATTACAAAAGGCAAAGACCGTCATTGTTGCTGGTACTTCAATCCCGGGCGCCTGTGGAGCGTTTGGTGCGGGCAAGTGCTCTTGAACATGTGGAGGGATGTCGTGCGGGCAAGTGACTTGATATGGCAAGTAAAAATAAAAATTGGTGCAGTTTAAGATATTTTTTTAATATACATACTTACTTATTTTATTTCCATTTCATGTTGAATTCTGATACATTTTAATTTTCTATTTAACTGAACTGAACCCTTTTTATAAAAAAAACCGGTCTTGTTAAAAAGATTATAATTACATATAAAATAAGAAGCATGTCTTAAATTATCTATTTTTTTTAGTTTACCCTCCTTTAAAATGCTCTTATTAATTTATTTTAATACCGCATTTCTTTTGTTTCATCGTATTATAAAATACAAAAATGCATATTTAGATTTTGTGGAATATGACAGTTAATTTTGGTTAATATTTTGTTTATTAAGTTAATTCACTAATTATTTGATAGGCTAATTACTAAATTTAGATGAATAATGTTACTGTTAAATATTGCGACATGCACAAATAAAGATAAACATAAATTATTAATGTAACTATTCACAGCAGTGTTAGCGAAGTTCGTAAGTTTTTAAAGCAAAACACATAGTGAGGATAATATTTCCTGAACTACAGTTTGCGGCATAAGAACTTGGTCTTCTGTATGGATTTTTATATTTTAAGTGCGGTGTCATTTACTCCCACTAGTACAATAGCTTTTTCATAACGTTTCAGTTCGTCATGCCATTCTGTGTCAGAGAGTTGACATGTACGTGTATGTACTCTGGATACGGTAACCGGGTAATTTTTCTATAATCTACAAAAACAGGGTAGGGTTTAGTAGTCTTGCGACTTGCGCAAGTAAATTAGGGCGTTCAAGTAACAAATGCGTACTCAACGCGCCCTCGACGGGGCCAGATAAGGTTTTATGAGCTCGCCACGTCGTTCCGCGCGGCGAACAGCAAATGCATGGTTTGTACTGAAAACCAATACCCATGTGTACTTTCTCTATTCATTTAGGGGATAACAATTTTATCTTATGTATTTTTTGTTGAACAGGAACAGGAGGGAGGTGGCGCAAGATCGGACTAAAGCGGCGACAAATTGTGTCGGAGGCCAAGACTCACTTTGGGTCGGTGAGCCCTTGTAGTTAGTTAATTATTAGTTAGTATTTTTTATTTTTATCACTTTCAATTTGGTGATTAGTTGGTAGTAACAAAGTTATGCTCCTGTTGTATCTAACGGACATTAAAACCAATTTTAAAATGATCGCCTTTCTCTTAGTATAAATTGTTTAATTGGGAACCATAAGTTTTTTGGAGTAGTTCAAATTATATTTTTTATTGACTTATTATAAAGTTCGAAACTGTGGCCAGCTTTTTAATGAAGTATCGCTTTTAAGAAATATTTTTTTGAATCTTATACATAGGAACGTGGCTGCTAAACATCAACTTGACAACTCTGATGTCAAATGTGGCAGTTAGTTGGAAATTACATAAATAAACAGATGTCAAATGTGGCAATAACATCTACAACAATAGACGTAATTGCCGCATTTGACACCTATCAGCTGTCAAGTTGATGTTTATTTTTTGCAGCAGACCAAGGCACGATCCCGTGTCCCGTGCTTTGGAAGGCACGTTAAGCCGTTTATCCAGGCTGCTGTCTATGATAGCAGTCGTTTAGCTAAGTTATAGGCCCTCGGGCGGCTTGAGAACTTCTAACAGTCAAGGTGGCCTTTTCACTTCACAAGGGGGGTCGAAGTTGCATCAGGTCCGTAGGGAGCACCCACCGTTATCCGACATTTGACCCCTGGGTCGTGCTAAACGGTGCTCAACACTGGCAACAAAATTGCCATACGACAAATAAAAATTGTATAAGCTAAAAGAACAAATCATGAAATAGAGCCGATCACAAAAATTCACACTATACTCGCATTTGTTGAAAAAGCAAAGCCTTCCTTCATTGATGAAAATAAAGCATCGGTTTAGCCGAAAAGCGCTGCTGCCGGATCGCACGCGCCTATTCCGATTTCAACCGCAGTAACACTTTAAGGTAACTTCTGATTTGTCGATGCGGTAAGCTGTTAGCAGTCAGTCAACTGTAGTTCAAGCATCGCTGGTTTACTGCGGACCTACATTTGAGTTAGTGTTTCCTGACTGGCGTGGGATAAGTGAACGCGGGGCGATACTACTGCAGTACCCCGCTTCTGTGCATGATATTACTATAGCGCAATTGCAATACTTACACTATCTCTTGAGGTAATCCGTGAGTCAGTAAGCTTTTGTTTTAGAAATAAAATATACCACATATCAATCCCGCCCCGCTAAGTCAGGCAATCGCCTAGGCTTTTCCTACCGTAAAAATGAATAGTTTTGTAATGTACTAGTAACTGAGAAAATTAATGAGAGAGGGCAAGTTATTCCCATGCCGCTCGAGTCCGTTTCCCCTACGATACCCTCATTCTGCGACCATGACATTGACCATGGGGCGTTCTGTTTCAACCGCTCCAATTACCGTGACTATTATCGAAGTTTCTGTTGATTTCGGTGGCTATTTTGAAATGAAATGAAATAATTGTTGTTCCAGACAATATCCATAAATTAATAAATATTTTGGATAAATAGTAGCGAGTGGGGTTGTTGCACTATTAAGAAATCTTAACGTCATCAAAGTGAACTCAATATTTTAACATACACGGTCACGGTAATGAGGGTGGTTGAAACGCTCATAGGATGATCCCTCTAACGTCTCTCCTCTTACGCTCTAGTTGAACGATAGGAATAGTCCTATAGTCCAGAAAACTATTTTGCGGCAACTTGAATCGCTCACTAGTTCGCCCATAGCGAAGCGGATTGATTCAAGTGGTTAGCCAATCTGTGTGTGAGTGCTCCAGCTTACTGAGCTAGTGTTGTGGCCGATTACACCTAAGTAAAGCTGAAAATACTTCGGCTGGATACCGTGCTACTCGTGCTAGCTCCCGCCGAAAATTAATTGAGAATAGATTTTTTTAATGGGCACAGCAGAATGGTATGTCGGTCGACGGTACTGGCTGAAAATCAGCGCTGTAGGTGTCTGACACCTCAGCATAATGCTGAGCCAGTGTCCGTTTCACTGCCGCGGGGACACACATGTTGTGGTTTGTTTTCTTCTGTTGTTGTTTTTTTTTTGTAATATGTGTGTCTTCTGTGTCTGTGAATAAATGTTTCTTTCTTTCTATATTTGAATCAGGCCAATTAGGGAAGTTACTTCCACCTGTCAGAAGACCGCAGCCATAAATAATAACACCACTTTTTACTCTGTTAGTATGTGGTGCAGTGTTTCTAGTGGGGAGTAAGGACACCAGAGCTCCCGAAGATGCGCTGTCTTGATAGCGGGAGACCTGCATATATGTCTCTATTGTGGGAAATATTTACCAGTTCCTTTTTGACAGCTATGAGTTGGCGTTTGTAATGATGAGGTTAAGACGAATCGATTGTCTTAATTAGCGATTATTAATGAATGGTGAATAATTATTCAAATCGATTTTATTACAATTTCTTTTTCATGTTCCCATATATTACACTACTGGATACGAATGTAGAGTAAAAACTTTTGTCATATGATTTCTATTCTACCTATGTCAACTGTGTATCGTTCAGTAATCGATACTGTATTTCCATATTCCGCGATAAAGGTAACTTCACACCTCATTCGTTATTGGAATACTTATTTTTTTCATAACACGTAATTTATTACGGTTACAAATTCATTCATTTGATTCGATTTCCATCAGCTTACGATAATATCAGCTGAATCGAAACGAATGATTTAGTCACTAGACTAGATTTAAAAAATAAAAGATTTAGTACGTAACTGTTTTCATGGTGAATTATTATCATAAATTACCACGCATCAGTGATAGAAAAAAATATACATTCATTTGATTGCTCTTCTAAAATGCGTATTACAACTTTCTAACTACTCATGAATCTCTATATCATTACTTGATTTTATTCACTGTTTAGAGGTGTAATGCGGATTTACGTTATATGGGTCTTTTGATGTGTCAAGAAAGAATTCAAAAGGGGGTCGAAGTTGCACCACGTCCGTAGGGAGTACCCACCTGTGACCCACCGCTACCCTACACGTGACCCCTGGGTGGTGCTAAAAGTGCAACAAAAACGCAACGGTACTGTCTTCTCGAAGATTCGAAGCATTGCCATACGATAAATAAAGAAATAAAAAGGTACCTATTGGTAAATATTTCCCACAATAGCTATCAACATAATGAATGTTCACGTCAATAAAGTGTCGGCCACGCACTTGTGATTATTTAGGAATCGCAAGCGTCGATGGGTGTATATATATAATAGGTATGGAAACTAATAATGACATAAAGTTCGCTTCATAGTTCTTCATGTAACCGAAAATTCCACAAACCACATTCGCATTAATAGGGCATCGGGATGTCTAATAATTCTCATCAACATTTTGATTAGATCTTTACAATGAACCCTTGTGTTCATGAGGATCAGATATGTTCCTTTTGTGAGATAAATTATAATATTTACACACGCGTGCAACTGTTACTTGTTCATTATCCTCATCCTCCTAGCGATCTCAATATATATAGTTACTTTCAACTGTTACTCGTTATTATGCTAATTGTGCAACTCGAAATTCTATTTATTTTCTTACGTTTTCGCTGTAGCGTCGTCACCAAAATAAGCCTCCGGCGCATCCGCGTCTTAAATAAATGCGGGCGTTATCGGGCGAGCATAACCGGGTCCCAGTTTATAACCGGGACACTAAATCGTGTCACTCCTACAGCTGTAATGGAATTCTCATGCTCGCCCCGTTGACGGTTTGCAGCTCCTAATACACACTTTAAATTTGCACCGGTAAAACCCGCGAGCGTTCCACGAAGAAACTTTTCCACAAGTTTAAAGGGATTTAAATGGGCCTTATTTAACGCTTTATCTGTTTATAAAGCGACGAAAAAGTGTCGGGTTTCTTTTAGTGGCGACTTTTGAGAGCTGTGCTTGAAACTAATGAAATAAATAAGACTGCTTCCCGTCTTTTAAATCGCTGCGGTTGGAACGTGGTCTGTTTAGAACAAGACTATCGTACCAACTTATGTAGATCACCAATTTATCGTAGTGACTACATAGTTATAGGCACATCACACCAATAGACCGAGTTTAAATAAAAATAAAACTAACTCATGTTGATGAGTAAATTGAGCTCTGGAAATATTAGTCAATAATTTTTTAATCAAAGTAAATAATTAATTGACTGCATAAATAGGTACGACCTGAATTACAATTTGTTGTCAATCGTACCTATGCAGTTACTCCCTAATTAAGTCTATACTTATATAGGAACTAAAATGATAAGTGAGAAGTAGGTTGAGTATATTGTTTTCGAATTCATTTTACACTATCGTGAGAGATATTTATACTTAGTAAGAGAACGTGTTTTACTTATCAAATCTGACAACAGAGAATTTCGTTAATAGGATATGATTCATTAACCTGTAATATGCTTAATGTATTTATTACATACCAGAAAACTGAAAAATACACTTGATCCTAGCAAGGTTAATTTTTAGTTTTTTTTGTTCATAATTTATAGATAAGTAGGTACAAAGGTTTGTTACTCAACGAACCAAATAATAGTCTTAGCAATCCGGTCACGTCTTTAATATTAAATGACTACTAACTAGTTGAGAAACCTAGCATTGATATGAAAGTTATCGTAAATGTTTCCCAAGTTTCGCATGCCTACTGCCCGCGAGCGTGCGAGATGTATATTAACAAACATGAAAAGACTACAGTTTTGGCCAAGTATTGGTAATCCTACGGACTTTTGTAAATAAGGGTCATAAATGCCTATTCCCTAGTTTCCTTTTTCTTCCCCGGGACTCGAATTATACCAAATTTCGTCCTAATCGGTTCAGGGCAGGGACCGATACCGGTATTTAAAAAAAACCCTGAATTAGCCCAATATTTTGGATTATTTTTTGCTCTTCACGTAGGGCTGAATCATGTATTTAGGTAACAACGTCGTTTTATTAGATTGTCCCATTAAAAACGAAATAATGCACCGGTAACCGTAATAATACCGGTATTTTTCAATGGAGATAATACCGGTATCCGATCACTGGTTCAGGGGTTTAATCATGAAGAGGTAACAGATAGACGCACTTCCGCATTTATAAAATTAGTACTGATACAATACAAATACTCTTTATTGAAATTCTGTTTAATGTTTTGAGATTGCACACCTCAATTAAAGGACGCGGTATAGTACAAAATCACATTAAGTAATTATTTCGAATCGTGAGATCTTCTAGAAGACAGTACGGTTGCCAGTTTTTTTGCACTTTAAGCATCACCCAGGGGTCACGTGTAGGGTTGCGGTGGGCACTCCCTACGTACGAGGTGCAACTTCGACCCCCTTTTGTCAAGTGAGTGGGCAACTTGACTGTTAGAAGTTCTCAAGCTGCCCGAAGGCTTCCAACTTGGCTTGACGACTGCTGCCATAGACAGCAGCCGGGATCAACGGCTTAACGTGCCTTCCAAAGCACGGTAGCGCTCAGTTAGTAACCACCCAAAGTGGTAACCCATCCAAGAACTGACCCCGGCCCACGTTGCTTAATTCCGCATACCGCACGTGGCACGCGGGAACCGCTGGGCCACGAGCGCTCTCTAAGTAATAGAGGCAAACAACAGGCGGTCTTATCACTAAAGAGCGATTCCTTCCAGACAGTAGGTATTTAGTTAGATCAAATCTTGAAACATCCTGCTCTAATACTAGATCTTGTTAGAATTAGACAGGAACCACGATGTCTTTCTTCACCAAAAAGCTAAGTACTTACCTACTTTTCAATATCAAATGATATTTCGTAAGTAAGTTTATTGTAAAACACAGTGGTATGACTAGTAATACTCAGTTAGACCGATCTCCGAATTCGTTTAACGTAAACTAATTCGTTAACCTTAATCGCTAGACGTTTCAAACATAACGCTAAAACTAAAAATGTTGATCTAATTACACAACTAAAATGCTCTCTTGCAAACCCCTTATTCATACCTGTCAATTAAGCAATTCAGCGCAGCGGTTACGGGATGTAAAATAATTACATTCGCATAAAGAAGCGTCGAACTGCGCTCGTACCTCAATAAATGGGCGCTTAACCGAAGAACAAACAGCGGGAAGAAATAAAAAGCGATGCATATTGTGGAGCGTTCAGAGCACACAGTCTATGGGTAACCGCGTTGTACTGAAAACTCAGCGTCTCAAACCCAAAGGGTCCCAATGTGCACAGTTGACACGCCACACTTACGACCGTTTTCAATTTACGTACAGACCGAGCACCCGCACACCCTGTATGCACTTTTAAATCCTAAATTCGATACTCTCGAATCTCCTGTCCCCTTTACTCGATTGTTTTACCGTGGAAGGGAGAGGGAAACAGGGCCAATGGTGTTTTGTTCTCTGGACTTAGATTTTGCTCGTGCATGAACGAAACCAATCAGTTTGTGAATGAGAAAACCACTTATGAATATCAAAATGTTTTTAGTTGTTTAATTAAATAAGTCCTAAACTTTTGGAAGTATTTCAAATGGAATTAATTTACGCCTTCCGTAAAACTACAAGGTTGTGACCTGTAGGTAAGGTACTGTACGAGGAAATGTTAATTATGAATTAAGAATATCCTATCCTATACTGTTAACGTCAAAATCATTAATTCGGTTGACATTATGCACTAAGAAAAATAGATCTCCGTACAATAAAAACCGTTTTTTGCAGATGTTATTATAACGACGACGAGCATGGCTGGGCTCTTATGTAGTTCTTAAAATATCTCAACTGTATTTTGTTTAATCTAAATACTGACATAGAAATCGAATGTACAGCTCTCGAATTAAAGTAATTACCTACCCAAAGCTTAGCACGTTGATAACAAAGAAGTATTGTTTTGTATGTAACTGTAACCACAACGACTCTTGAAGCAATTCAATTAAATCCTGAGGATTCTATTTTAGGAATGCTTATTGCTAGATAAAGGTACAAAGGTAATTAATCCACCTGGAATTCTACACAGGCGCCCTTTGTCTTTTTGCTAAGATGCCATCAAATCGTAACAAGTCAGTTTTACTATAGACACAGTAAAATTGTATATAGTAGTGTAACAGATCTTAAACAATTACATTTATGACAATACACGGACAAAATAAATACACAACAATATAAGTACAAAACAACACAAAATAAGTGCTATTACTATTACTTACTCATGATCTCTCATGAGATAGATCTGTTCCTAATAAAACCAAATCGAATTAAACCAGTATTTGACAGCTGAAAATTTCAAATCATTTTTCGTCGTCTACATAGGTGCACCTCGGAGATGCGCGAGGGTCGAATTAAGCCGTAAGCGGCAAGTAGACAGGACAGATACGATTTAGAAAACGAGTATAAGCACTGTTTTTTCTCTTTCTGGTTAGTCGTTAAACTTATAAAGGCTGTAAAGGGATTATAGTTATTGGGTTATAGTTTTGTCTAATTTATTTAAAAGAACAACCAATACGATTTGTTTACTAAAACCGGAAAATATTGTAAAAAGTCGTTACAGTAACCTAGAAAGTTCAATTAATTATCGACTCAATCTCCATAAACAATAGATTACGGGTGCACTAACAGAAAAATGGCGGTATCAGGTGTTCAGGTAAACGTCAAGGGTGTATTGTATTGATTTCTAAATGCACAATGCGTTTAAAGTCACATTTCCACTAAAGCAGTTTAAAGTTTTGGCAAGGCCCTAGAGTTGATAATCTGGTAAAATGTTAATGCACATGCAGTATTTATTAAGAAGTATGCTTATCTTTTAAGACGGACAGTAAAGGGGGCAGTAAAACCGCACAATAGGATAATGAATTGTAAACAAGCAGAAAGCAACGACTATACCCTTCTGCTTTTATAGGTACTGTGGTATTAGCCAAACAAAGTTAGGAAGGATTTTACCTTTTCCTTTTAGAGTAATAAAGGTGATCAGGATCTTCTCCAAAACAAAATGACTTGCGCAGAACACGGATAGTGGGGTCGAAGTAGTTTATTGTCTTCTATATGTCAATGCTTGTTCTTTTTACATTTATGGTACCTACTGGTTTTTGTACATTTATTGCACGCGTACCGCAAAGTAGCGTCGGCCGCGATCAACTCTTGGATGGGTCAACGCTCTGAGTGTTTCTTTTATACCACGTCGGTGGCAAACAAGCTGACAGCCCACCTGATGGTAAGCGGTTACCGTCGCCTATAGACGCTTGCAACACCAGAGGCGTCATTCGTTATTAACTGAGCTAATTTTTAAAATATCCAAAGTAACCATAAATTCCACGCTAGTCGAAATGCATGCTTTTAGTAGACAAAAAGTGCGTATATTTTATGTAAAATTCTGTCAACTTATTTTCATTCTAGCCTAAAATTTAAATCAATTACTTGTTATCGATGTGTAGTTTTTATAAACGCATGCATTGTAATTAAATTTCGTTTAAATTACAAGTCTTCCGTGAACACTGAATAGTCAAACAACCTTACCGATTCACCGCATAGTAAAAGAATTGCGGCTTTATGTTGGAAGTAATGAAAAGTTCGCAGTGGTGCACTGAGGGCCGAATTACGGAACGACTTTTGAACTCTTGAAATCCTATTGATTCTCTTGATTCAAACTCTCCCTCTTATACAACGTACAGTTACGTCTGCGTGAGCATGATGGAAAGATATTGAGTTTTATTTGTAACAAAATGAAGTGGATTCTTAGTAAAAAAATTGAGACGCGGACTGCCGATGGGCGCACGGCCACTCGTAGTGAAAATTTAAACAGACAGCAGGCCACCTGAGCGACCCGAGCAAGACAATTCCATTTACCTCAGCGACATCAAGCTCTTAACCCTAGCAAACAACGAATATTTATCCTCGTAAGGCATCTGTGGGGATTATCCTTTACTTAATTCTCGTTCGTAGGCATTCCTTTGAGGCTTAGATGACTAATCGTGTCTTTTCTCGTAACAAATACTTATACAACTCTGTACTTTGGTTAAATCGACCAAGATATAAAGCTCTAGTATTAAAAATATTTTATATAAGCTCCTAGAAAATCGGATTACGTAGACGCATAAAGGCGTAGGTGATAGGTGATCCAATAAGGTATGTAGGCACTGCTTTTCTCTCTTGAAATATATAACCTTGGACGTATATAAAAGGCATTGATATTTTTCTTAAATCCAAATAACATACATGAAAAAAACAAGACAACATACATAGTTTCACTATCATAATATATACAATAATAATGCTGACCATCTTTAACACTATTAAAATGTAATATAAAGCGTAAAACTAGGTTGTAACCTCTGCCGGTAACACCGATTTCCACCTTCACTCGCCAGATAAGTACCTTTTAAATCAGAAAATGGAACAGAAGTTATAAAAAGAAATACGACACTCCTCTCTGTTTATTACCGTACATTAGTTATACTGTTTCCGTAGTGTCGTCACGGCATGAAATGGGAACTAATGAGATTTTGATGTTTTTTTGACTGTGCTTTTATTTTCCTCGGTAAATGTAAGGATGCTTCTCGAGACCTCTGCATGGAGCGTTTCTGTAATAATATTTTGTTTCACTTTTAGTGTACTTAATATGAGATTTATCTTATGATGCTGAGACTGGTTGTAATTGACTGGTACCA
Organism: Epiblema foenella; assembly: GCA_963556455.1. NCBI lineage: Eukaryota > Metazoa > Arthropoda > Insecta > Lepidoptera > Tortricidae > Epiblema > Epiblema foenella. Next base: position 19,018,218 of record OY747102.1, read on the forward strand.
AATATATTCAACAAAATTAATATACTTAGGCAAACTCCCAAAATTAGCAAAATTTTATTAAAATCAAAGTTAAAGGACTTCCTGCTTGATAACGAGTTACTGTCGAATAACTAGTAGATATAGAATCTTAGGTTATTCAATAAATTACTAACGAGCATGCTCATCTATCTTTTATCTTTTAATTAGTTTAATTTAAGTGATGTTAAATTATAATGTGCTAGTTAAAAGCACTAAAAATGAGTGTATCTCGCCATCAAACGTCACAGTTTGGCTAGTTTTTTTTGCTGTAATAAAATGTAGTTTTCTTTATCTTAAATAAATAAATAAAAATTGCATTTTGTAGGTCTTACTTTGGACTAGGATGGTTAAAATAAGAAAATAAAATAAAAACATTTATTTTCGAAATTGGCCCGAAACGTGAACGTTACTCGCTAAATATTAGAAGATAAAATTCATTGTTTAAAGTCAGATAAAAGTTAAATATAAACAAAAATATAGCAGTCTTACTCCACGCGCCTTTTGCTTTTTCAAAAGGTATGGTGGCCATATAAAGTGAGCGCACAAGTCGTATACAGCTGATTCAAATGCCAAAATCAGGAGAGAAATACACTTGCGATACGAAGCATAAATTTTTTCACTTCTTAAAGTTAGGTATCTTTTTTTTTAGCCTATTTGAGTGTCCCACTGCTGGGCAAAGGCCTCCCCCTTTTCCTCCATTCGGCCCTATTGTTACCTTGTTCCCGCCAAGTTAAGGAAAATGCGTCCAGGTCGTCCCGCCATCTCCTTTTTGGTCTGCCTCTGTTCCGGTAGCCATGTTGTGGGGTCCACTTCGTAATTATTTTCGCCCATCTTTCCGGATGCATACGGCAGACCTGTCCGGCCCAGTCCCACTTCAGTTTGGCGGTCTTGACACCTACATCTACAACTCGTGTTTTGGAGCGCAGTTCCGTGTTTCTGATGCGATCAGTTCTCTTTAATAAAGTTATCTTTATCAATCTTTAATTCAAATTTCGTCCTTTTGAGAAGAGAACTACTTATATTATCCTACTCCTCCTCCCCCGCCTCGATAATAATGCACTATTAATCTATACACATAAAAAGGAATCCTCACTGACTGACTGACTCATCAACGCACAGCCGAAACTACTAACGCTAGAGATTTGATTTTTGCACAGTCGGTTACATTTATAACGTATACTAGGGAAATAAGGAAGAATTTTTAGAAATTAATTCCCTAAGGGGTTAAACACAGAATGAAAGTTTGTATGAAAACACGTATTTATTGAAGTGAGAGATTTCAAACTTTGTATATAGACTCTCTGTTTAAATATATTACTGGCATCTTTCAGCGTTTTTCTAAATTGCTCCCCTAAAGGGGTGAAAAGGGGGTTCCAAGTTTGTACGGGGTGCAAATTTTTTTTGAAGAGAAAGACTTAAAACTTCGTATATAGACTCCCTGTTTAAATAAAACAAAACGTGTTTCAGCGTTTTTCGAAATTGCTCCCCTAGAGGGGTGAAAAAGGGGTCCCATGTTTGTGCGGGGACCAAATCTTTACTTTTCTTAAAAAGCGATATGGGTGTCGTATCCTCGAGGTTCCTCGGGGAGCCGATTACGAAAATTACATGCATTTTCAAATCAAAGGTAGCGGACATATATTTTTCTTAATTATCAATATGGGTATCATCGTCGGCCTTCCTCGAGATGCCGATTACGAAAACAACACGCATTTTCAGATCCAAGATGGTCGCCATTTGTTTTTCTTAAAATTCGATATGGGTGTCATCTTTGTGGTTTCTCGGGGTGCCGATTACAAAAATTACATGCATTTTCAAATCTAAGATGGCGAACATTTATTTTTCTTAAAAATCGAATTGGGTGTCATCTTCGAGGTTCCTTGGGGTGCCGATCATGAAAACGACATCCATTTCGAAATCCAAGATGGCGGACATTTATTTTTCTTAAAAATCTATATATTCTACGTTGCTCGGGCCGCTTCGGGGTGCCGATTACGAAAATGACATTCATTTTCAAATCCAAGATAGCTGATAATTATTTTTCTTAGAAATCAATATGGGTATCATCTTCGAGGTTCCTAGTGTAGCCGATTACGGAAATGACATCCATTAAATAAAGCAAGATGGCGGACATTTATTTTTCTTAAAAATCGATATGGGTGGCATCATTGTGGTTCGACCTAATCCCAAACTAAGCAAAGCTTTTGTATGGGTGCTAGCCGATAATATACATAAATAGATACTAAATTAAACAGAAAACATCCAAGACTCAAGAAGAAATATGCATACTCTTGACACAAATAAATGCCCTGACCAGGATTCGAACCCGGGACCTCCAGCTTCGTAGCCACGGTCACCACCAACTATGCTAAAGCGGTCGTCATGTAACAATTTTATTCATATAACTAGCCATTCTGGCGTCAAAATGGCTGGGCCAATTCTGATTCTACCAATTCAGGTATTATCTTGCGGATCTTTTTGACAATATTTTTTTGTACCTTACTTTTACCAACATATATTTTCTTAAGATTTTCATGACATACCTATAAAATAATTGACATTCTTAAGTACCGTTAATGAGTACCTTTTTGAAACTATTTATTTATCGCTTCTTCCGCAAAGAGCTGCCAATGAACTGACCACGAATTCCTAGTAATAAATTAAATTCAAAAAACCTCCGAGTATAAATCATTTGCAGTACTACGTCCTCTCGAGGCTCCATAAATCTAATAAAAACATCTCTGACGTATAGTCAACAGTAGAAATGTGTCAACACTTTTTGACCTTATCACAATGGAGTAAGGTGCAAAATTGTTAAGTTTCATTTGCTCTCTGTTGTACCCGCTGCGAATCGAATGCAAACCGTGATCAATCTTCGGCTATCTCATGTGAAGACAGTGCAACAAATATGTCATAGGATATAGTCAATTATTAGTCTGTGTATAGGCAGCGGACCCCGGGCATCCTCTTTTTCATTGAACCTGACTGTGGCTATAGGCCAATAAAGCGATAGGAGTGCTCGGTTGGAGAGTAGCCTGGGGAAAATCCAGGGGAAAACCTCCGACAGGACCACGCGTGTGGTTTGGAACACTGGAATACTCTAAGAGTTTGCGCTCCAGTGAGATTGGTTGAGCGGTTTCAACCGAATCTGAGGTGTGAGAGGAATCGAGCTACTGGGTGTTTTGTCGCTGGTTCACCCCGGGCATCCTTCAGGATGCAACTGTAGGTACGTACCGTGTCGCTTTCCACATAAAAATCAATACGAGACATTTTCGTATTACCTATTATCACGGAATAATTAAAAGTACTTACGTACACCTATATCGAACAAAATCATATGTATCGCGGCTACAAAACAGCTAAGCATGTTATCCCGCTCTACCGCTAGCCTAAATGGCAAGAGGAACAGGCCTGGTATAGTTTTACTAATTTCTTGAAATTAGATAAGTAATATAGTACTTACCTAGTTTCCAAGATACGTATCTACATGCAAATTACAAAATCTAAACATTACCTTTTTATTTATTTGTATATATTCTTTACTTGTTAACTAACCATTCGTGACCCTTGTTACAATGCGCATAAAGTGTACGAATGGTCAGTTAACTGGGTTGGCGATGGTTGAAACTCAATTAAAAATGTCCGGTAAACGTTCCAATGCTTGACACCTTAATGCGCAATAGTTGATACCTATCACCTCTGTTATTACAACATAAGATTGAAAGTGCTGTGTATTTGGGTCAGTGTCGAGCACTTAGATATTTACCTTAATTGCTTAAGTAATCCTAAATAAAATAGGCAGTTATGTAATAAAATAAAAACTCCACTGGCAGACAAAATAATGGCCCAGCATGGCTCGGAAATGGACAGAATGTACACATTACTACAACTCGAATTCAAATTCGAGACAAAACCTGTATTCAAAGCGGAGGCAACTGAAACTTCTCTCAAACTGCTATGAATGCTGTTATTAGCAGACACACGGGCCTAGGGCATGTAACACCGGAATATTCTCAATATTGCGATCGAATTCCGGTTTTGAGTCTCAATCCCGGGGTTTCAGTACTGATACTGGTATTTGTATACTATGGTGGTTTTTGGGGATTTGTCATGAAAAAATCTTTTTTTTTTGATAATTCGTTTAATAATCAACAATTTCGTTTGTAATAAAATTATTTGGCAGCATTTCTTACATCCCAGACTGGATCAGTTGAAGCGGACGAGGACGAGCCTTCACCAGAGTTTCCAATATTCGTTAAGTACCTACCTACCTTATATTACGTACTTTTTTAAATTTTCCCTCGTAAAACAACGTTAAATGACTCTGCGTAAAAAAAATATGAAATTGTTTCAGAATGTGCAACTCAAGCCCTTTCATAATGACACCCCCCTTGACATAGTCACTAGACTTTCCAATTTTTAACCACCTATTATGTGACACTTTCGACGATTCCAAATTTCAAATCGATAGCATAAGTAGTTCTTGAGATATTTAGCGATGTGATAGACATACAGACAAATTGAAATCATAAGGGTTCCTTTTTTACCATTTTGGTACGGAACCCTAAAAATAACCTACGAGGGTACTTACGTTGTTCATTGCCGCACGTATGCCCGAAATATCACTATAATCACAGTTATATTTGTTTCACATCAATTTCCACAGCTTCAAAAACACCCGCCGAACCAAATTCTTTCTTTTTTTCTTTCAATTTGGCCTGATGCGATCTAGATCCAAGTCCAAATAGCCTTAAAATATCAAAATATAATATGGACGGAATAATTTAACGATAATATCAACTGCAATTGTTACTTTTATCGAAAATAATATACGTGTTTTAGTTTACTTCATTACAAGAGAACAACAAAAAATGAATCCCGGCATTCCGGTATTTCGGTAATGGTGCTTTGAAATACCGAGAAAATCATGTCGGGATTCGTTACCCGGGATCCCGGATTGCATGCCCTACTGACACGGTATATATTACGTAATTAATTAGCAGAATGCTTGCATTCAATTCAATAAAACTAGTTATATTATATGCTCAATTGCTGACGCTACGCCCGCTACAAGCGCGTTTTATTTACTACTCTTTATTCTAGATATATTCAAACATAAGGATATTCTACTCGTATACAATGCAATACAAATACTCTTTCCCCCCTCTGTCGTTACTCGGTGATCACTGATTAGGGGCCGCACGGTCCGGCATCCTAGGCACACACTTACGGACCTGGACGACGTAATCACAGCGTCTATCGAAAGATGGAACGCTGCGCTTACGGCGTCCAACTCTGACACGACGCGTCAGACGCGACGTGTCACTCAGGCATTCCCGCCGGCGGGGACGTCCACCGCGCGATCGCGACAACAGTGACACACATAGTCCCTATTCGTCCCAGTACCGCCGCACACCGGGTAGAGTCAGTCCGACCCAGGTCGGGCCTAGCTGAGTTTCTTGCTGGACTGTTCTCAGCTAGGCTAGGTTTAGTGAACCAGCGACAAAACTCCCAGTAGCTCGATTCCACTCACACCTCAGATTTGGTTGAAACCGCTCAACCAATCTCACTGGAGCGCAAACTCTTAGAGTATTCCAGTGTTCCTAACCACACGCGTGGTCGTGCCGGAGGTTTTCCCCGGCCCGGGGTTATTGGGCCCGGCCTATAAAGCCACAGTCAGGTTCAAAAAAAAAAACTATTACATAGCTCACACAAATTAATAAGATACATATAGAGTTCGAGAAATCGACATGTAGGTAGAGGTAGATAACAGGCGATCTTATCTCTAAAGAGGGATTTCTCCCAGTTAACCTTTGGTAGCGGAATAAAAAAGAACATAAATTATGCTGAGGATGGTGCAGAAATTATTATGAAGTAGATTCAAAACAATTAACAAAATATACTAGTGTACATATTATATGAGCATACATATACAATTATACATATATAAAAATATTACATGAAAACATAAATAAATACATACATGAGCCAAAAAAGAAACAAAATTATACATATCGGTAGCGGAAAATAATGATCTTTGTAGGGTTTTGAAAACATTAATAGATTTTGCCCGGCTTCAAAATAAACGGACAATTGTAAAATTTTGAAGTGGAGGATAGCACGGTTAAAAGCAGATTATTCAAAGATCGAATAGAATTAAAGTAGATAAAACGCTCATTGACATAGCGAGGAGACAGCAACTGTATATTTAAAAACAATGGCAGGATATTTTGACAGATTGACACTTATTGTGCCGCCCCAAGCGGTGGTAAGCTATGCTCATCGTGAAAACTTACTTACACGATCGACCTTAAACAGCGTTAAAAGGATTTGGTCACACAGTGTGCGCGACTGCTACGCACCGGAATGTACGGTAACAGGTTAGCGACGACGCCACACAAGCTATGCGGCCTATGCGACATGTGACGCGAGCGGGACGTTATCATTACTTACATTCGCCCGCACAGCAGTCGCGATGCGCGGCAGCATAAAGCCTTTATTAGCCAGTTAAAAACCGGCCAAGTGCATGTCGGATCACTCACAATCAAGGGTTCCGTACCATCACCTACTAGTGCACATCTAAAACCACTATCCAATACATTGAATCTGAAAAGACCGTACCTTCATAGGAAACTCACGGCACTTACGACCTTTTGTTTGGGCAAGACAGTTTTTCAGATAAAACTCAAAAACGGTAAAACCTATCTTGTTCAAACCAAAAATCGTTAAACTATGTGTTAATGCACACCACTTCAATTTTTTTCAGATTTTTAAACTTCATTATTTGGAAATTAGTGGGGGGTGGGGTACACTTTTTATGACTTTGACAGGTAATATCGCACAACTGCTGACTTAAATGGAAAAGTTTTTAGAAACCTCCATATCATTTTTAAATGCCTATCCATGGATACCCCACACATGCGTTGAATTTTTTTTTCATCCACCGGTTACATGTATAGAGTACCCCCCCTATTTTTTTTGTAATTTCATATCAATTTTATGTAGCGGCTCATAGAATACACCATCCTAACAAATTTCTTAATTGTACTGCTTATAGTTTCCGAGTAAATAGACTGTGACACGGACGGACGGACATAACGACACCTTAACGGTTCCGTTTTCGCTATTTTGGCTACGGACCCCTAAAAAGGACTAATCCAAAGGCTACCTGACCAAATTTTACACTTTCATATTTTACCTGTTTCGCAACTGCTACGAGACAAGGAATAAGTCCGCTTCCCCTCCCCTAGCATCAATTGTGGTCTCTATTTCAGCCGTTTTTGTTCTTTTAACAGAGATCTCTAATACATTCCTACGACCGCCTGCAAACGTTGGCGAAGAAACAATATTGTGCTGTTTACACACTCCGGCTTATTTCGTGTGACCCGCCCGTAGTAAAGTAGGTATATTGTGTTAGACTCCCCTAACACAATATACCTACTTTCTTGTTCAATGCCAGAGACATACTAATAACGCATCCATTATTTGTATCTTTCTGTATTTCTGTTAGACAACTATCGTTTTACCTGCGTAAGCTTTTTTATTCCTACTTACCTTGCACAGCATACCTACCCTTTAACATAAAATATCAATCAGATTTTTTTTAAATTAGTTGGATTATGCTAATGTTTCCTATATTGACCTCAATGAGGAGCAACTTAATAAGCTTGAGCGCCTTCAAAGAGCGTTTTAGTTATCTTCGCTTCGTTAGGTCCTCCCGAAACTTGCTTCTTACTCTTCCATCTTCCTCATCAAAATTTTATAATTCTTCTTTCACTTTCCGAGCTATTCGGCGTTGGAATTCTTTATCTCCTGATTTGAGGCGTACTGAATCTCTTGCTGTCTTCAAAAAAACAGCTTAAAATCACTATTTGTCTCTCTCATGACACACTTAAGACTTAGCTCCTTTAGACTATGTGGCTGAATATATACTTGTATATGTTTATATGTATGTGTATTTTATACTATATTTATGTATGTTTATTATCCTTAATTAAATGTTGTCGTTGTAATTATTAGTAGGTTGTATTAACTCTGCACCATCTGCTATGAATCGTTATGATTAGATGATTACCGCTACCCTAAGGTTGTCTGGAAGAGATCGCTCTTTAGCGATAAGACCGCCTGTTGTTTGTCTCTACTCATCATGTTTTTGTACTGTACTATTTCCTTTAATTGAGGTGTGCAATAAAGAGTATTTGTATTGTATTGTTATGCCCATGTTTTCATTGTTTTTGTCTATTGTTGACCCGCGACTATACCTGCGCAGAAACCAATTCGCCAACCACGACCAATACCTCGTTATGTTAGTACTCGACGAAATGTTAGTGTCGTTTTGACCTTCCGGTTATAAGAAGAAAGAAAAACAGTTTTAAATGTTTTCAGGTTATTAGTAGGAATATAAAGTTAGTCGCTTTTACGCTAACTATCGTAGTGAGCGCTCTACTTATAGTTTGAATAGCCACTGATATTGCATTGAAACCTATAACTTGATTAAAATTTTGAAATTGAAAGCAGATAACTTTACTGAACTTATTTTGAATAGAGCTCTGGAAATCGAATTTAAACTTCAATATCCATTTTCTGTTTTACTTTTCATTTGAGTAATTACTTTGTTTAAAATGTTTGATTGCTTGTAAGCCTTTAAAGAAAATAATTTATTAACTACCCCCGAAATATCGATACATCATAAATATTATCATGTTCCTCCTATCGTTATCTCAGTATACTTGCATCCTGAAGGATGATTGGGGTCCGCTACTTACCTAATCCCAAGATTCGGCGTAGGCGCTAGTACGTCATAAATACAGATGTCTAGATATATTATGTCCGCGTAGAACTCGTTATACGGACGAGAACCAAATTCTTGGCACAAACTTAAGACATTTAATACATCACCTACATTTTAATTGATTCCGTTGTGACACGAAAGTTACTTCTACTACTTTAACATTCGTGTCACAATGGAACCCATATATTGCCTTAGAGAAATACTTGCTGTTATTTAAGCAATTTATTTTACGCGCAGGATTTATTATTGTCGCTTACCCATACAAACTTCCACCGGCCTTCTCACTCCTTTAAGGAATTATTTACAGATTGGTGAGGATTATTCCGATCTAGCCAATTAGACTAGTGAAATGTACATAAGTTCTTTATGTATAGCCTAACTACATCTAGCTAGAATTTCTACTGAGCTGAAATATATTATTATAATTACTCCATTCAGTGGCGCTCGTGTACCGCGTGTGGTAAGCGAGGTTAAGCAACGTCGGCCGAGGTCAGTTCTTGGATGGGTGACCGCTTTGGGTAGTTATTAACTGAGCGCTCTCGTGCTTCGGAAGGCATGTTAGCAGTTGATCCCGGCTGTTGCCTATGACAGCAGTCGTTAAGCCAAGTTAGAGGCATTCTGGCGGCTTAAGAACTTCTAACAGTTAAGTTGCCCACTCACTTGGCAAGCCTAATTCCAATAAGGTCTGGTTTCCCCTCCGGTTGGAAGGTCAGATAGCAGTCGCTTCCGTAAAAACTAGTGGCTACACCAAATCTTTGGATGAGGTGGCAGACTTACTACGATAACTCTGGGGGATGATGTTGATGACTCAATACATTATAATTCACGTATACATAAAAATAACTCGAGAACGGCTTCATGGATTTAGACGCGGTTTTCACTAACGTATAGCTTGATTCTTCGGTATGGGATTGGTGTATAATTTATTTATGTTTCTCACATGCATTATATTGTATAAGTAATCCCTGCGAGGTGCAGGGCAGGGAAAACAGGGAAAAAACAGTGGCATAAAAAATTTCGCCTCTCAAACTGACATGTCGATGAGTGTTAGTAATTCAAAACATTAGGGTATTTATTTTTATTAACTTGAAGTAGTTCCTTTATAGTACTAAACTGTCATTTGTATACATGAATGTACCTACTGGTATAATATATAGTATAGGCAAAGTTATTGAGGACTAAGTAAGACTTGGTATGTTTAGAAAATGAGCCCTTTAAAAACTTGTATTTATTTATATTGTATTAACTCAAGAACACATAAAAATATTGGACTAACTAAAATTAACATCACAAAAACATACTACAGGTATCTAAGTAGGATACTCATAATCACGATTTACTTATTTACAACTGGTATCACTTAAAACTACTTAAGCTAACCTACTTACAATTAACATAATACACAGCCACTCATAACCCTTTAACGCCATCATTCATATACGTCAGTGACACCTATACCTACGCCAACTCGTTTTCTATAAGAAACTGAATAACGAACTTTAGTGTAAAGCACGAAGGTGAATTTGACAATGTCCATCATAACGCCTACATTCGTTATTGGCGCCGTAGGCACGACAACACGCGACAACTTTAGGTGTTCTTGGCGTTCAAAGGGTCAATGAAACATCTTTACAATTATGTAATGATTCAAAACAGCTAAGAATATACCAAATGCAGGATTAGTTTTTTCCAGACAGACACACTGCCTGCTTGATGGTAAACACAAATCGGGATCTTAGGCAAGAATACGTAAGTAACGACATAACATAATTAAATATATGTATACAGTTACATAAAGTTTTAATTGTCTCAGATTAAGTCTTTATTCAAGTCATGTCGGGTGCCTAAAGTAGACATGTATAACTTAAAATAACAAAAGTGTAACTTACAATTAATAGACTGAATTCATAGCCCCTCAAAAATTGTAACTAAGCCTTGTTTCTACTTACTAACTAGTCATAAAATAATCTTCATTTTATTTGATCACGTCCAATCTAAAAAGTAGATTTAAAAAATTCGTTTTTTAAAGACTTATTAATAACATTTATCAACATTTATCATAATTTTAAATTAATACTCCACTACAATATTACACTAGCTTTTTATTATACACGCGAGAACAGAGTGAGGAATTCAAGACTATATTCCGTTCGTTTTCCGAGGACGTACCTCTGAAATAGGACACTTCATACAGTCACGTTGTTTTACAAACTCTTGATCTTTCTTTCGTAAATCACTCTATAATAAATACTATTTCTTTGTTTGGTAATAACTTATATAAATAATTAAGTTCATGCAATTACTGCTACTTTCCCTTAAACTGTCTCAATACAGTCGCATTATGGTTTTTTATACGGTATTTTAGGTCATCGTAATCATTTCTTGCTCTTTCTTCTTCTTTTGTTTCTCACTGATTGTCTGAAGTATCATGTCGGGAATCCAAGTAATCAAAACGATTACCAACAACAAGTTCTGTGCCGTGATACTGGCAATAAAGCTACCTGTATAGTCTCTGATCCACCCAAGTAGGTAGCCTGCGGGCGGTACTATAATACCCATGGTCAACATGCCTAGACCCACGGCGGCCGGGACCTGATCCATTCTGACCTGCTCCGATATGGCAATATTTCTTGCCACGATCACCATGCTCCTGCCAAATCCATAAACAGATGACATAGCCAGTAGAACCACCTGATTGGTTTGATACGCCAATACTGGAAACATGTAAAATCATTGCTTAGATTATTACTGGTAATAATTAATTGCCATTTACAGTATCAATAAATTATTATAATTTTGGTGTCATCTTATGACGTACCTACTAATACCCTGAACAGCTTACGGTAGAGAACAGCGAACGTTATTCAAATGTTACAGTCTCTCGGTGATATCACTAAGTATAGATGCGGAAGTATCCGAAGCATTTTAATAATAAATATATAAAATTCACGGCACAAGTGCGGTTTGGCAAAACCAAATGAATCAATGCTCCGGTAAGCAATAAATTTAGCGTCAACAAATTATATGCTATTTTATACAATGTCAACTTACTCTGCCTAACGACAATGAGCCATATACTGGTCATTATGAGCATCCACCTAGCCTTGACCCTGTATTTATCCTGGAAAACGGGCAGTATCAAGCGGCCAGCAATGTCGGCCAGGGCGACAGCAGACATGCAGTTAGCTGTCTGCTGTTTATCCATAAGAGCTACTTTCTGCAACAAAATAATCAGAATATTCAGTGGGTTATCTGACGAATATTAATTTACGACCATAATATGATATACAATTAATATGCGCTAAGGTGTCCTCGGCTAATTCTGAATATAATAAATTTCAGTCTAACTAAGAGATTTTGTTGCACTATCAAACATCAAAAATAAATCTTTTTGATGATGATGAATGATGATGAGATGGAATAAAGGAGGTTAGTTAGACAGGAATTTGTTATTTTCGGAATTACCCGACATCGGAATTACCCGAGGACACCTTATATGAAGGGTCCGTCAGATTTACGCGGTAGCGCGCGGAACCGAAGCGGCGTGAAGTCACATAGAGCGCAGGTGGCAGTTTCACGCATTGCGGTCCCGCGTTGTAGTTATGTGTACCATACTCATACTAATACAATCGCCACCATCGTCCGTACCGTTACTGCCCCGCACCTGCGCTACTTCTGTCCCGTACTTGCGCTACTCAAATCAGTGTGAGATGCTCATAATATTAAGGGTTGTTTCACACGTACCACAACCACACGACAACCACAACCACACCACAACCACAACACGTGGTCGGGCGCATATTTTGTATGTTTAATAAATAGTATAATTCACACTTACCACACGACAACCACAACCACACCACAACCACAACACGTGGTCGGGCGCATATTTTGTATGTTTAATAAATAGTACAATTCACACGTAACCACTGCTTGTCCGCATTTTAACGCTGCGACGTGGTGTGGTTGTGGTACGTGTGAAACAACCCTTAGGTGCATTCAGATCCGTGCGAGCACGCACTATCGCGCTCGAACTGACGTAGCCTTTGTTTGAATAGCGCAAAGGGTATTAAGGTACTGTTTCAATTTTGTAAAAGAGACCTGCTCATTACTAGGCTAAGCCTTGGCACCTTTAACCTTAATACATGAGAATTAAAACGAATAACATGGAATTAAACCTTATATAATAAAAATACCTTACCTGCAGGAAAAATGGATACAACATACTGAAGTTTTGTATCGAAGTTACCGCCAGAGCGGTTCCGATAATGATATTTAGAAAACGAGGACTCGATAAGAGAGAAATATCAAATAAATCATACAACTTCTGAATCAAACCCTTCTTGGGCTTCAATACTGCGACATCATTGTTGTTCTCTGTAAATTACAGAAAAAAAAAACTTATTGTATATATAAACGACCCGCGGCGGTGAATTATTTTTCAAGGAACATAGAGGACAGAGAGATAAAGGACCCGTCGTACATAATACGATTGTCTGTTAGGTTTTGTATCGAGTATCTTTTTTTTTGTTGAATGTTTGACGAACTTTATATAAAACGATATATGTATACGATGCCTATATTAAATATCAATCAAGGGTGACAAATATTTCTCTAGCATTTGGTAATGAGCCTTGTTAATTGACATATAATTTGCTTCAATATGATTGATATGCTCATCTGTTTACGCACCTATGGATTATTCCACTCATCAATAGTATTATCTGCGTAATTATTCAACAACGTACGTTTAATTGTATTGATTATACTTTTATCAAAATACTGACTTATTATAAGCCGAACACAACTAAAATTTCAACGTATTTTACGTAACTTCTGGCCATGAATAATCAAATGACAATTATCGCTCGCTAAACCCACGGAAAATATTACTTTCTGGCCAGGGGAAGACGAAAAATTTCGTAAACATCAAGGATGGTAATAAAAATAACCACATATAACATATTTTATTACATTTGCCTTCGGCTCGGGCATCAAACCTGTGATGTGAGACATTTTTAGTTTTACTACGATAAGTACTTATGTAATTATTATTTCTTAAGAGATTTGACGGTACTCACCATTTAATTTGCTTTCTGATGATTTTACACCATTCGTTATACTAGACTTCTTATGACCATTGTATGGCTGATCCGAGACCGTCTGCTTTTCTTTCCCTAGGGATGATTCAGTAGAGCGCCCGAGACCGCTGTAAATTTCCTTTTTTGTGATGGAATCTTTCCTTATAATAATATCTTTATGTTTAGCTTGTAATAAATGCAACTTCTCATCTATGATAACGTCTTCTTCGACTTTTTTCATGTGCCATTCTACTGGTTGTATAAGAAGCGTTCCTCCAATCTAAAAGAAATAAAATCATAATAATATATAATTTTATTGAATAATAGTTTCTCTTTTATTTTTTATAGTACGAATATGCAGGTATGTAGGTAAAACAAAAAAAAATCCGGTGCAAAGACTCTGCGTCGCTATTCAGCGCGGAAATGTTGCTAGCGTTATGGACACTTTTGCACCGGGACGATGAGGGGCGCGTTATATGACTAAATTGTTATTTTTGATGTAATAACTGTAATACTAAAAAGAATAAATTTTATTAAACAAAATATCTAAGGAAAATTACTTAGTATTCCATTGGTTGCATTGCGAAAGATTTTTATTTCAAAGTTCTTTGCTACTCTGTTAGAAAGGGCAATCGTTAAATTAGCGAAATAAATAAAATAACCGGCGAGACCACGGTCGCGTTGTTAAGACCAAAAAGATCGCTAATAAAAAATGAAAAAAGTGGACTAAAATAAGGCGTGTCTTTAAATGCTCTTATTTTAATGAAATCATTTGCGAAGCATAATTGTAATAACATAAATGTAAAAATCTGTGCTCAAAAAACTGTAGATAGCATGTATATTTAAATTGACAAACTTTAACAATAACAAAAATTACCCCATTCAAACTCAAACCGGACAGCAGCAGGCACGCGCCCTGGAACCCGTAATTTTCCAGCAGGTATCGCACTAAATGCGGCATTAAAGTCTGTCCCACACCTGTGCCCACGTTGGCCAGGCCCACTGCTCGGGACTTCTTCAGTTTAAAGTAGCTATTTATAGCTACGAACGACGAGTTCTGGACGAAACCTAAGCCGCAGCCTGGAATAAACTAATAACGGTTATAATGTTATGTTTGTTCACCATTCTATTGTAATTTTGATAAGTCTTATGAATTGTTTATCGCAGTTAATAAATAATCATATCATATCCCAGTAGTTATAGAATAGTGCTAACTGCTACTATTTTTGGATCCTGATTGTACAAACAAAACGAAGAGTATTAAATTTAATACCTATATTTTTATGTGCGGAATTTTTTTTTAAATTACAAGTCACAAGAACTGCAACATGGTTATTACATTTTTTGACATTGCTCATGTAAATGATTATATTCTTGAATCCATATCTAGAAAAACTCACCCAATAAAACTCCATAAGTCAGGATCAAATGATAAATATTAGTAGCGAATCCACTTAAAAAGATTCCCGAGGTGCAAAAGCAAGCACCAGCGACTGCCACCACCCTGGGTGACGTTAATTTCAGCATGGCGCCCGCTACAGGACCCCCGAAATTTGTGACGAACAGCATAGTACTGAGAACGATGGCTGCTCCTGATGTTCTATGGCCCATGGCTTCTAAGTGATCTCCATATAATAAACTAAATAGCGAGAGCATAGATTGATTGAATATCTGAAAACAAATTAAACATCGTTTATACCTTGCTTTTTTAGCATTAGACAGAATCACAGAGAACGAGTTAAGTACGAGGGTTTTTATCAGGCACGTTCTGCAGTAAAAATGTCAGAATATTAAAACCGTAATTTCACGTTTACATTAAGTATATATTGTTATTCAAAAATAAGCATAATATGTCATATTTTATATTTTTAAATGATGAGGCATCAAAATTTTTAATACATTTCGTTTAATTTATCTAAAAGCAGTATAATCAAAAAACCCAAAAACACAAACATTCTAAGAAGTCAGTTGTATTATAAAAAGTAATTTGTGATAGTCACTAACTGTTACTTATTCTGATCTTTCGTGCAAACAATGCGAATTCAATGTGTGTGTTTACGATCACTGCTTCTTTGTTTACCTTATTTCTAATCTTAAAAAAGACAAAGTATAGTGTGATACATGACCATTTATAGCACGCTCGTATACGGAGTGAAATTTACCACAGGCTATCAACATCAGGTCGAAGATAGGCATCACAATAGAAATTAAAAAAAATATAGTCTGCAGGTAATAGAATAAAAAAAATCACGTGTTTCCATTTTTCCGACGGTTTCCTTGGAATGCATATTTAAATAGATGACTTGCATTGATATAAAATATAAGAGAATCATAACTAATTCTCCATTATATTCGTTTTGAATTGCGTAGGTACCTATATTAAAAAGTTTACATTGCTTGCTTGGGATTTGAACAATTATGCTATGCTATACTTTGAAATAAGCGTTTCTCGGAACTTATGTGGCGCTCGTATGTGTGTGCGCTCGCACTAGTTTGCACCACGAAATTCGTCACTTATTCCACACCATGTCTTCAATTACTAAAAAATTATATGGTATAGGTCCTAGGTAAAGCATGGGTCCGGATCACTCATGGTTTCATAAGAGTATTATATAGTTCTTACTAGATACTAGTTACGAACAATCATACAGGTATCAGAAAAGGAAAAAAATATATCACTTGGATACCAGTTTCCTATGAGGATTATTTTTTCTTCTTAGGTAACTGGTTATAAAACTCCGGTTACATACGCGGCCGAAGGGTAATTAGTAAAGGTCAATACACACTGTCCACGGAAATACGTTAGTGAAAACAATTTTGTGAACAAGTTGTTACAGGTACCTAGCCTTTTTTTTAACGCTGGAAAATGATTTTTGTCTACTGGCCTTCATGGGGGTAGGCTCGGTGATGTGGGACTCCTGCACATCGTCAGTTTACCCACTAAAACCAGCGGTTTCCCTTGTCGCCTTTGTGAGACGCTTGGATAGTATTCGCTTGGGCATTCCATCGCTGACGTGTCGGTTTATGCCCGCATCGAATCGAGCCCTATAAGGTTGCTGCCTTGGAGTGTACTAGGCAGAATCAGCAATCTCCGATAATGAGCCAGTTAGATGGTCAAAGGTAGGGGCCCCCAGTCCCTACCAGTGGCTCACTGGGGTGGAAGGCGAAAATGAGAGTCGCCTTCTCCCTCCAACCCGTCGTCTTGGGTTACTAGATACATTAAAATATTAACATATGGAAAATCCACCTAAAATATGGAATGTAAGATATGGAATTTATCTAGATAATTGAAACACGTATTATAATTTATGTAACCCGATATCGCTCTGATAAAAAGATAGTAATCTCTATTGGTGCGCACTAATAAAAACACTGCGGCCTTCGGGGTGGTCAATTATATCGATAGCGAGATAAAACGCGAAAATACCCTGTTTTTTATATCTGTTATAACAAAGTCAGGAAAACAAATGAATCTCGTCATTATCGCAGTCGATGACAAGACTATTAAAAGCGCCCTTAAGGTTATCAAGGTAAGAATGGGGACAACTCTGACAAGTGGTTTACAAATATGTTGGAAATCCTTTGAGAATTTATCTTTAACTGGACTATAAGTGCAAGTTCGTAACGTAGTATTTATAAATAGTAGGTATCTAAGTATTAACCGCAGTGTAATCCGCAAAAATCGTTTGACGAACTCTACATTTTATTTCTGGTACAGATTTGGGGGTGGGGGGGGAGCAAAATGGACAGTTGTTGTAGTAGTAGGTTTGTAGGTAATCTCTACTAACTTCGATCTGCACAGACTACAAAGTTATGCAAGACTCGTTCTACTGCCACTGAACTGTTAGTAAATAATTAAATTATTGATTTACCTAGCTGATAGCGAGCATTGAAAATAAATCTTGTTATACTATAATTTTACTTTTTGTGGTGTACATGAACATACGTATTTGACATAATTAGGCAATTATTTATCCGCAGAGTCTTCAGGTACATAAGCTCTGGATATGATTGATCATAATATTAAGCATTGATAAATAGCTAAATACTCACATTACACACTGCGACACCCAGCAGCACCATCCATCCCCAACCTCCATCTGGTGGTATTTTTTTTATTCTTTTCTCAATACGTTGAGACGGCACCAATGAGTTATGTTCCATTGTTTTGTATATTTTTTAATAGTTCGCTTCATAAACCCAAGATGGTTAATTTATTTCAAGTATATTCCCTGTAACAAATTGTTTATACCTATTATGAAAATGTAGTCTTTTCTTATTTAAGGTTGTATAAAAAATGCTCCTAACGCCTGGTGGAGGTGACGAGGTTGGATCATACCTGCGGGGTAATCACGTAACTTTTGTGCTACCGTTAGATAGATTTTAATGACAAATTTTGAATGTCAGTTCATACATTTATACTTAAAAATTGTCAGTAAAATCTATCTACCGTTAGTACATAAGGTTACGTGATTCGCCTGCTGCTCATACATTTATACTTCAAAATTGACAGTAAAATCTATCTACCGTTAGTACATAAAGTTACGTGATTGGCCTGCCGGTACAAAGATCAGCATTGCCATGCTGAATGATATAAACAATTGAATTTTCATATAACATCTTAAAGTTGAGCCAATAAGCCCAAATTTATAACCCGCGTGCTCTTCATTCAAAGAACTGCTACCGGCGATCGGGTAAATTTACTTAAAATGTATTGTTCTGTCCAAGTTTGAGGCCCGTCTAAGAAAAATAGGAAATTCAACTAACTTATGCAGATAGTGATCTAATCAGAATTTAGTTAATTTTCTATGTCATAGAAATACTACCTCGAAAATCCGTTCTGACGCTTTTTCCTTACCAAAAGTAAGAAACAGAATATGATTAACTAATCATTATCGTTATGATCATTTTCAGACCTTAACTGCCCTTTGTTGAGCATTGTAGGCCTTTCTTTAGCATAGCACCTTATCCAAGAATAACTCGTGACTTTTCTAATATCGTCAACCCATCGCTGAACGTCCGAAGTCCCTTGTACCCAAAAGTGGCCACCAGTCTGACACTACTTTGGTTCACCTGCTATCACTTTGCCCGGTAAGACGTCCTGCTCTACTCCACTTGAGTTTGGTTCACTAATAATACATAAATACCTAATGTGCCGCGAACTTGCGTGGAAATATTCGTAGGTAATTTCCTCTGTTCTTTACTCTTTAATCAGTAAATGTTCAAAGTTTATTTTGTGGTTGATACAAAACTTTGTACCTACGTGAGTGGTTTTAGGGGAGGCGTTACGAATTGTACCTTAGTGTATATAATGTTTTTTTTAAATTAAGATTTTATGTAAGACAAACGCGTAACTTGCCACTCTAATTGTAAATCACTATTCTGGGGTAAAACTAGTGCCGTAAAGAGATGACGAGTCAAAAACCCAACGAATACTCTCTGATAGTAAATCAGTACTGCAGGCGCTGAGCACCGACAAATTTACATAAGGCCTAATACTCGTATACAAATGTTACCAAATGCTCACAGAGGTGTGCGGGGATAATAACAAGGTAATACTACAATGGATAAAGGGACTTAGTGGCTCGAAAGGAAACGATGCAGCGGGAAAGGCTCAGAAACACCGGCATACGGACCAGAGCCAATTATACCCCTACCACAAAAATAAATATATAATGAACTAAATCGGTATATCAAACACCTACATCAAAGACACTGGGAAGAGACAGAAATACTGTTAGAACGAAAGCATAAACTCACAACTACACTACTGAATACATACAGAAACCAACTACGTAAAGTAGTGTGAATAATAACTGGACATAATACACTAAACAAACATCTTTACAATTTAGACATTACAGACAGCCCCATGTCTAAGAGCATGCATGGAGGCAGAGGAAACTTCTAGACACATTCTACTAGACTGTAAGCAGGCAGAAGTATACAGGAAGAAGCACATAGGAAATCTGGACACGCTACAGGAAGCAGTAAACAATATAAAAGCACTAATAAGTTTCATACAGGAACTAGGGTGGTTAGAGTAGCGCTACCCCTTCTTCACGCAACAGGCATGATGGTGGATGTCGACTTGCGGACAATGCCTAGTAAAACTAACTAACTAGTACCTATGCCTAATCTTGCTATTAGGTACCTAAGAGAAACCCCTGGCTCATTAAGAATACAACCAGTATAATGCTAGAGGGGTGATGAAGGTCCCAATGCTCGCCATTGACCCAATAATTGACAAATTATATCTTAATTTTTATCAAGATTACCAACGTCACTATAGCAATAAAATAACTAAGATATCATCATTCGCTTTCTTTTATCCCATTTATTTGGGGTCAGCGCAAGTATATCTTTCATACACATAATTAATTCTGATATGACTTCAGTAATTAAATTAATATGACGTAAGTTAAGCGGGTGTGTCTTAATGACTGCGGAAATATTATGACAATAAGATCAAAAGTCAGTGGGTGTGATTAAACGAGAACAATTTTGTTATCTGTTATGTATATAATGAGACGTTGAACTGGTATCTAATAAAAACATGTGTGTCGATGATGACCCACAATACGTGTAGTACTTATAACTAATACATTGTATTCTTGTAATGTTCCTTCCTTGTTGTAGTGAATATCAGAAAATAAAAATGTTTAAAAAAACCAGCTAAGTGCGAGTTGGCCTCGCGCACGAAGGGTTCCGTACCATTATATATAAAACGGCAAAAAAATCACATTTCTTGTGTGGGAGTTGGGAGCCCCTTAAATATGTATTTTATTCTGTTGTATTAGTATTTGTTGTCGGCAACAGAAATACATCATCTGTGAAAATTTCAACTGCATAACTATCACGGTTCATGAGATACAGCCTGGTTACAGATGCACAGACAGACAGACAGACGGCCGGACAGCGGAAACTTAGTAACAGGGTCCCGTTTTATCCTTTGGATACGGAAAAATACTAATAAACACTAAAAAGTAAAAAGTTGAAGTCCGTTAATATTATTCTATAGATTCGTGTGCTCTAGACCAATATTTTTTAAGATAGTTTATATATTTTACTCAGAAATAGAGCACGAGAGTTAAAATTGACGTAGTAAATTGAGCTCTTTTTAATTATAAATTATGTTCATTATATAATGGACCGGGATGAGTGACGTACTTGAAGAGAGGCATTATGCTCAGCAGTGGGCGATTACAGGCTGAAAACGATGATGATGATGAATGATGATATAATAATTAGTTTAAAAGATAATCCATCTTACCAGGATTGGTTAAAAAAATCACTGTATATTTAATTCCAAGAACTGAGTTTTAACTAAACATTATTTTTATTGTCATGTTTAGCCAGTTTTCACAAAAAACACAATGAATTACCACTCTGTAACTTTCTTTGCAAAGCGTATGAAAATCCGTTGATCAGTAGGTACCTATTTGACTTCATTGCGTACAGAAATACGGACAAAGGCGATGAGGAACCTTCTTTGAACATGTATTGTATGAGCAGGAAACAAATTAGATGTCATAATAACTAAAAGTGTATACTTAGTTATTTGGGTTACATCGATATTATCGGTCAAAGACCAGCCTCTAACTGAAGTACCAAACAACAATGAGACTTACTTGTTTTTAATACATTCTTTATCAGTGCAAAAAGGCAGCATTAGTGAACTTTGACATTATTTGCTTTGGCAACATATTTTCCGACAAGGTGTTTTCGCTTTCAAAATATTGTCATATTTCAGAGTGGAAAAGGGGCCGATGCGGTCTAAAATAAACGTAATTTTGGTATAGACTATATAACCTTAGATAAGTTTACTTAGCTGAGTTGAATTTCGACGATACTTCAAGGTTATTCCAGGATTAGACCAGACTATTTAATAACGTTTAAAATTAAATTAGTAGTAGATTAAGTTAATCACATGTAAACGTTCCTTTTGTGAATAAATTATTGAATTGAATTGATTCTACCTCGTTATTCCTATTTGGTAAAATTGACTCAGAAAAAGGAATATTAAAATAACCCGCGAATAACTTCAACCGTAATTGGACTTGGAATAAGATTGTTCTTCCATACGCTTATAATATTTTTATTCGGTCATTATACATACATAACATACATTCGTACTTCAGCCTAAATAATTCACAAGTACGTTGCTAATTACGAGTACTAAGTAATGTACTAAAATGATCTGTTTGTTCATAATCTAACATTGCATACATTTTATTCTCCATTATAAAGCTATGACTATGACTTTGGCGACCTAATATCTCACAAACGGTTTACTTAACTGAAAAAGTTTTTTTAAAACCTCCATATCATTTTTAAAGGCCTATCTATGGATACCTCAGACGACTACGTGTGTTGAATTATTTTTTCATCTATCAGTTACGTTATGGAGTGCCTCCCCCCTTCTGATTTATCTAATATTTTTTTTTGTAATTTCACATCCTTCTTATGTAGCGGTTTACATAATTTTATAATTGTAGTGCTTATAGTCTCTGAATAACTCGGCTGTGATATACGGACGGACGGGCAGACGGACAGACATGACGAAACTATAAAGGTTCCGTTTTCGCCAATTTGGCTACGGAATCTTAAAAATGTGGATGTATAGTGTGCGATTATACATCCACATTATGCTTTTAGTTGCATATGTTTAGGTTTTGTTTGCTTTTGTTGTGAGTAACACGGTAATTTAATTGTTATGATAATCACTGACGCATCATTTTAACATCGGGTCAAAGAAATCCATAATTATAATCTCGTCAAAAAAGATAATCGCTTAGGAAATATGGCTTCATAAGTCACATGCGTTGCTCGGCATGTAGAAAGATGTCGCAATAATTTCGTTAACTGTTGTCATTTATTTCTACAAGAATGTGTGTTTGCCGCCGCGTGCATACATAACTGACTATTTACAACAACATTGTATCAAGATATACTTACATTGCATAATTATTTACTTCATAGTTTTAGTAATTGACATGTGTCTCAACGGTGTGATAATATGTAATTGAATATATTGATAACAACCGATACTGGCCAATAACAGCGTAATCTATTTGGACTTTACATTCTTATGACGTCATCATTCCTTTATACGTCAAATAAAATATTTTATAAAGCCATTTACCTCTGGTCCTCTTATTCATTGAAAAAACAAAAGAAATTTATCAAGACATGCGTTGGAGCGAACAACGTGCTCATAAAAATCCGAACAAGACTATTTTCAAGGCATTAATGATCATAGTTAGACATTGTTGTAAACTTCAGTAAAGTTTACATATATATGTATTCGATTGCGACTGTACATACTTCATATTTATTAGTCTACTTATTAGTTCAATATGATATGTAAGAACAAATTAAAGTAGTTAATAGATAAATTTCAGTCTCGCTTAAGCAAAAAAATCGCCCTATCAAGTAATTCAAGTACATATTATAGATACATAATGACTTCGTTTTGGTTAGAAACTAGGTACTCACTATGAAGTTAATGAGGAAAATTAAAAGTTACCTAGGCAATGAACTTAAACTGCTTACTCCATTTTAAAGTTTATTGCCTGGAAAACCTTAGACGGCCTTCAAACTTATATTTGACGTTCAAATACATACCAGTCATAGGAGAAGTTTAAGCAACGACACCTACTATTGTTTTTCATAGTTGATACAAAACTAAGTTTGACCATATTACGAATTATTTGGATATGATACTAGTTATTTAAAAAAATAAAAATAAAAAAAAACCAATAAGCAAATTAAAAAAGGATTAATTACTACAAATTTTGAAGTTCTAAGGTTCAATCTCATTCTATATTCAATATTGTACTATATGTAGATAGGTTAGTTTTTATTAATATTTGTTTTGTTGTGTGTAAAAAAAATTAGCACTAGCTTAAATCTCATTCAGCAACAAGTTAGAATTCCGAAAAATTACTGGAAAATAACGGAAATGACGATATAATAATATATTTTAGTTATATGTCATAATACTCATATATAATCAAACTTATTACAAAACTCACTACCTACTTACTCTAGTTTTCGCTTGCTTAAAAATGCTAAACTGGAATAAAATGAAGCGACTAAGTGTTTTTAGTTAAAAAAAGTAAAAATGTTATGAATACTGACCTTTCGTTGCAGATTAATTGTGTACAGTATAAAGCAATGAGTAAATAACAAAACTTTAGTCACAATATTGCGTGCGCCGGCACATCTCGTGGTAATTGAGAACTCACGCACGACCGTCGCGTTCAGCTTCGCGCCCGTCAATAGATATCGACAAAGTGATGTATTACGACACTGTTAATTTGATGACAAGATTATAATAACAAGCAGTGGTTTTACAAAAAAATAGAGCGTTTTTTATTAAAGACTGTTAGTTTCTGTAACCGATGATCTTGTATAAAGGGGAACCCATCATTTTACCGAAAATCGTTACATCGATTATCGTTTCCTATAACACTTTTCGCAGAATTTTATTATCACTTAGGAATCAATCATCGAACTTCGTTAGATCGCTCAAACATTTGATCGAATTACCTTTTACACAAGAATCAACTCATCGAATTTTAATTCAGTATTTTATTTGTTCATCGACGCAGTCGTTCATCGAATGGCCTTTAGTATAATTTTGGTTTAACGAAGGTTTCAGTTCCCAAAATTCTTATTACCTAGAACATCATTTCACCACTGTTTACTATTCTTGATATACGTCTAAAATTATTTTTTTTCCAGATTCTTGGTGTACTCTGTAAAAGAACTCAAAAACAAAAATACTCATAAACAAAAATACTCAAAAACAAAAATACCCAAAACCTAAAATATACAAAATACCTGTTAGGGCAAAACCGACTGTAATGCAGATAGGTTAGAAGATTAAGACGGTTATTATATTCGGGGTTATTTTTTTTATATAAGCCCAGAAAGACCTGTTAGGGTAAAACCAACTGTAATGAGGAAAAATCATGCTTGCTTGGTTGTTCGATAAAACATTGTTCTTGGAAAGAATACTATATGGAACGTACTATCTGTGAATCATGTTTCGTTAAATTAATACTATGATTAACGAATATTTCTCATCATCATAATATTTAAGAGCTTGGCTCTTGTCGGTGGAGTAATTGCCAGCTTATTCTACATTCAGCTTTGTCCTTCACTTCTTTGTATGACGTAGCATTTATTTTATGTTTTATTTGCTCCATGTACGTCATTCTAGGTCTTCCCCTTTTCCTTTTTCCCTCTATCTTTCCTTCTATTATTGTTCTGATCCATTCGTCATGGCGTATGAGATGTCCTATCATTCTTCCTCTTCTGTTTTCTATTATTTTCAATAAAGTCCTGTTCTCTTTAACTAAGTTTAAAACTTCTTCGTTAGTTTTCTTCTCTGTCCAGCTGATTCTTTCCATCCGTCTCCAACACCACATTTCAAACGCTTCTAATCTTTCACGGTCCCTTTGCGTCATCTTCCACGTTTCGCAGCCATAAAGCGCTATACTCCAGATGTACACCTTGATTAGTTTCTTCTTAGTACAACTTGATATTCTAGTTGTAAGCAGATGTCTTTTAGAGAATATTTCTATGAAAGGTAAATTCGATGTACCGTTACGCTACGAGTAGAGACGGATTCGAAATGATTAACTATGAAAAGTGGTTCGATTATAGAAAATGCAATGAATTGATGATTATGTGATTAGAAAAAAAACCTAATGAAATTCGTCGAACAGTTTTCGGTGAAATGAAAATCGATGTAAGATATTTCGATAAAATAATAGACACCCTGTATAAAGAGTATATCGTTGACGCGAAAGATGTGTAGGTAAGTAATCTGTGCTTACGTTTGCTGCCACAAAAAACATTGAGTATTGTTTATTTAATACTACCACTATAAATTCCCCAAACTGATACGAGGAAAAGATAATAGGTTGAGGCGAAAGATGTGTCCTCAATTTGTGCTAAAATCATAACCCCTGCTGACGAGCTTGTAATGTGTTGGGAGTAAGTATATGGTGGTTATATCCCATTGTGGTTAGATAGAGTCCACCAAATACAGGAAATATTACAGGCGTGTTTACGTGCAATGCTTGTTATAATGATTTTTATGTTATTTTACCGTTAACTAAAAGGAACCCTTCTAAAATCACTTGTTTTGGTTTCAAGAATAACATTTGCGGAGTGTCCGTATCGCTCAAAAGCGCTCATCTTTTTAGGTCTTTTTGTGTGATTTGTGCAATAAATGGCCTGTTTACTGTCTACTTAGCATCGTGTGCTTAAGGACGATTTTTCAATCCCTAGATAAAAGTATCTGTCAGATAAAAGTTAGCTCCGTCCTTTTCTCTTCATATGATATTAGTAAATCACAGCGATGAATTTTAACTGACAGATAATTTTATCCGGCAATTGAAAAATCGACCCTTAATTATTTCAAATATAAATACTTCTGTCATAATTCTTACTCATAATTTGAACTCAAACAATTTTGAAACTTGTAAGGCCTCTTAAAATGCGTGTATGTAATTTCAGTCTTTAAAAAAACCGGCCAAGAGCGTGTCGAACAATGAAGGGTTCCATACCGACACCTACAGTCCACATTTAAAACCAATATCCAATACATTGAATCAAAAAAGGTTTTTTCTGCACAGGGACCTCACGGCACTTACGTCTTTTTGTTTGAGAAAGACAGGTTTTGAGCGATACCTAGAAAACTGTTAGAACGATGTTGTTTAAACCAAAAATTGTTGAAATTATTTATTAATATACAGCACATCAGAATTTCAAAGTTCATAGTTTGTAAATTAGAAGTGGGGGGACACTTTTTAGGACTTTGACGGCTAATATCTCACCAACGGTTGACTTAAATGGAAAAAATCTTTGAAACCTCAATATCATTTTTAAATGCCTATCCATAGATGGCACACGCTTATATGGAATAAACATTTGTTATTTATCAAACAGTTACATATTAGTGCAACCTTCAATACATATTTCATAATTTGACATGCTTATAGTGCTTATAGTCTCCATACGGACGGACGGACAGATATGATGAAACTATGTAAGGGTTCCGTTTTCGCCATTTTGGCTACAGAACAGAACCCTAAAAATACAGTTCGCTACTGAAGGTAAAATGATTATTATTACTATTATTTATTATTATTTATTTATAATACTATTATTATCAGTTCAACCCATAAATCTTACACATTGCTACAAATAATCCGGTTGTTACGTATAAATAATAAAAATATTTCAATGAACGCATATCATACTGTAGTTTTTTAATCGACTAAGGGCTGTGTTTCGTTCCGACGCTACTCCTTAGCGTAATTCGGAACGATAAAACGTCACACGTCATTGAGCTGTCATTTATCGAAAAATCAGGACAGATAATCATAACTTTTGGTGAAAAGCCCGTATCGTAGACGGGACGCGCATGATGGCTTAATTTATGCAGAGCGTGGTGGTGGGTGGGTTGGTGGGTAATACAATTTTTGTTATTAAAATTATATGTAGTTTTCAACTAAAATTACAAATCATTTTATTTGCTTTATCAATGCACGCAGCTCGACTTATTCATCTATCTGTATATGTTAAAGTATATACTATACGAAACTTGACTTATTTAATTTTCAATGACATGTTATAAATGAAATACCGGTCAATGGGGTGATTACGTAAGTTTCAAACGTAAGTTTAATCTATTGTCATGTTTCATCAAATAAATGATAGTCAATGCTTTCATAGGTCATCAATCAGTCACTTGAAAATAAACAAACATTGCATTATTATTATCCATATAATGGCAATAACAGCTTTTTAGCATTTACTCGTAGTATGTTTACAAAATTCTATAATAACTCATTCACCTTCCGAGCTGTTCGGCTGTGGAATGATTTGCCATTATCTATCAGATGTGCTAAATCCCTTCCCATCTTCAAAAATCAGCTGAAACAATATTACTTGTCGCTCCCTTGAGTTGCCTTTTAGTATTGAGTTGTATGTATGTATGTATTAATTATGTATGTATAAATATATATTTTATCTACTTATAGAAGCATATGTATTTACGTGTTTTTATTGTATACTGTAATTAACTTTAATTACACATACATCTATGTGTTATTTTCGCTCTTCTAGCTATGTATTCCTGCACTGCCTGTTATAATTCTTGCAAAAATATTTCCTGCTACCCAAAGGTTGTCTGGAAGAGATCGATTTAAAGCGATAAGACCGCCTGTTGTTACCATTATTATATGTTACCGAATCTAAAAATGTACTCCTGTATTAGTGGTGCAATAAAGAATATTATTATTATATTCTCTTTATTTATTTTTCGTCTTAGGCTAGGTTTTTACAATATCTTTATAAAAAGTAAAATATAAAAATACACTTACAAAACATAAAATCATTATAAAAACCTAACCTAGTGTGCCGCCGGCAGCGAGGCATATTATATTATTATTATCCGTTATTGTTTGGTTGTTTCTTCATTGTGCGTTTTTTTTTATCGCAAATCAACATCGTGTATCAATATTCATACAGTGAATTCACACATTCGAACAGTGGTAATGATTGTTAGTGGTATGTTAACCGTTGCCTCACCTTTAGCTTACCGTACTAGCTTCTTCTCACTTGTAATCGAGCGGTAAAAGCGTAATATCATCACTAGTCAGAACCTATTGTATTCATTCTTTGTAGGAATTAAAGTAATGGCTCTGTGAGCTATAGACTTAGCGAGTGTTGTTTTTTTTTAACTTCTTTTGTAAAAAAATGGTTTCTGAAAATTTTCAAAAAGTGACTATACCAAAAAGTCTAGATAATTCTCGAAATTGCTCAAAAAAATCACGAGAATCGGTTGAGAAATGCGACCAGTATGCCCTTACCATGAGTTTGCTTGTTTGTTTGTTTGCATGACCGTACTCGCTAGCGACTGCGTAAACGATTTAGTATGCCGATTCTGTTCTGTTGCGTAACCGCCAGAGACGCTGTACTTTTGCCCATACAAATTTTTACGCAGCAGAAAAAAGCATATGTTTTTGAAGTTTTCAGAAATGTGACGACCAAACAATTCTGTAGGTATGATGGGATAACATCGGACTATTTTTCGACACATTGGTAAGCCCTCAGGGTTTATTTTTTTTGATTAACTCATCTACCGATTCCTTGAATTGTTATCATTTGTTATAAATAAGGATGAAATATATTTTCAGTACATATTTTTAATTCCCTCATATATGCAACCGTTTATATTTAATATATGTCTAAAGTTAGTATTTTTGTTTTTTTTTCATCAAGAAACACCGGACGTAAACGGGGTAACAACGGACTATGTCTAAAAATGAACTCTGAACAGTTACGCTTATGGTTCATCAGTACAAATATCCGTTCTTTTCCGTTAAAACTACTAGCTCAAAATTGTCAGGAATACTTGTAAAACAAGCGAGAAATCTTTTTAAAAGGTCTGCAACGTCCGATCTTTCCCATGCCGAAATAAAAGTAAATCCACGTTTCTCAAACTTTTATTAGAAAAATTGCATGTCTGAATAACAAATTCATGATAGAATGACATTTCGTGCTTAGAGGTGAAATAAAGTTGGGTCGTATTTGCCTTTTTTTTTCGAAAATCTTAACATCAACTACACAGATCGATAGAAAAAAAAACTGAGTAATACTGCATCAAAAAGTCATTTTAGCCAAAGTGGCGTTAGTGCCCTTTTAGCTTAAAGGTATCAATATCAATTTTAGATATTTTCATGTGTAACCATGGCAAAGTAGAAGAACTGTCACTAGTGTTGTCCTTCAAACACACACACACACACACACACGCTCACACACACACACACACACACACACGCGCGCGCGCACGTATGCACGCATGCACTCACAGACAGACACACACCCAGACACACAAATAAAAACAGGTCTCAGGTTTTTACAATAATATGCACAAATAACTCATAAAAACAGGTCAAACTTACTTGGTTGATAAGATATATAGCCACGAGAAAGTTCGGATTTCCTGATCGCACGTCAAAATACACTGTTTCGATTTGGCCCGCTGTCGCACACAACCTGTCGCTTTAAAGCCATGCGACTGACTGAGGTGTGGGGCGCAACAAGATGGCGTAGGCAGTTGTGTTGCCAGCAATCGAAATTCTCTTCTAGTTTAGTTGAAAATTGAATTATCCGTTCTTGACCCGATCCGATCTTATCCCAACATACCGAACATGGTCACAAAATTTTCAGAACAGTTCTAATTTTAAGGGTATGAATGAATCATCTGACTTGGCATGATATAAGTATGACTATACTATAAGTAGAACAATGTGAGAGGTCAAAAAGTCTCTGCGTACTTGAACAAGTGCTAATTGAAAATCGGTTATTGAAATCTCCATCGCCATTAAAAGAAAGTTCAAACTACAAAATCTTAAAAACCAATCCTCGGACTTACGAGGACAATACGAAAAAAAAAATCAAAATCCCTAAATAAATTATCACGTAGAATATATTTCCGGAAACATCAGGAAATCGTGGATCTCGGAGACGAGCAAGGTTAAGACAGACATGCCACTCGCAGCTTCCTTCCTACGTGGGCAGGGAAATCTGGTTTCTCCATTTTGTTATTTCGTTTACCCTAATACTTATGTAGTAGTTGGAATAGGGCAAATCTTTGTGATTTGAGCGCAAGGGAATTGAGTGTTTGTAACAAAAAATTTACTAACTTAACGTAGTTTCAACTTTTATTGTAACTAACACTTTACGAACCACGAGCTTGTAATACACGTTAATTTAATGTATTTAATTAGCGCCACGTTTTATTTATACATACGTTCATGACAAATGGCAATGACATTCATGTAAACCACGCATTCAGAGCATGAACTTCATATCCAAATACTTATCCTTAATCTTATCTACACGAACGAGCACTGATAAGTGCACATAGTAGCGGAAGAGACCGAATACCTATATTTATTATCAAATTTTCACAAAGTACCTCAGATTTCATCCTAAGATACTATTAATTGAGCTACATAAATGTATATTAGTTGATAACGGGTACTCGTAAACGGTTCTATAACAATTTCGATGAGATATACAGACGTTTATTGAGACGAAAAATATATCTAGTTTGGGAAAATATTTTATTCGCTTCGCCTACTAGAACTAGAAATATCCTTACCTATTACATAAACATACACAAACTCACACCTCTATTCCCAAAAGGGGTAGGTAGAGCACATGAAAGTTAATCCAGTGCCACATTTAGCAATTGTAGGTTTAAAGATGGAGGAAATGTGATATTGCAGTGATAGGTTGCCCATCGCCCACAACACACTACAACCCGGTTCCCATAGTCGACTTTTACGAGACCCACGGGAAGAAAGGGGGAAGTGCTATTCTAACCCGGCACCACACGGGGGCCACAATATCCTTACCTAAAACCCTAGAGGACCCTAGGGAACCCTAGAGGGCAGTCACTGTAGTCAGTAACAAATGAATAAAAATAGCTACGAGTGTATATTACAAAGTGCTCGCTATGGTTTGCAAACAACTTTGTTGTGAAAAACATTTTAACCCCCGACGCAAAAGTGGGATGTTATAAGCTATATGTGTGTATCTGTATATCTGTCTGCAGCATCAAAGCCCGCAAACGAATGAACCTATTTGAATGCGGATTTTTAAATCGAAAATATTTGTCAAGTCTGTTTAGATCTTCAGATTTGTTGGGTCGGGGGTTCTCTATTATTTTTTAGTTAATAATATTATAGTACCTGTATAAATTCTACTATTGTATTTTTAATATTAGTATTCTGTATTTAGCCTTTGTGTTGGAAGCCAAGACTCATTTTGGGTTGCCGCGCCAAGCCAGTTAGTTAGTTGGAAATATTTAGAAATCGCAGTTAAATAAAAAAAAAATTTAAAATAGTTAGCGGTTCGGTTCACATAATTGCAAAGATCACAGGCGGAACTAGTTACAGTCCGTCCTAAACGTCCATTTCATATACGGGGGAAAGACTTTTTGGAATTATATGAGCAGTTTTAGAAATTACCTGAGGGCCTACTATTACTACGGCTCGATGGGTCAGCATGTTTTGGCTTATATTTATTCTTCAAAATCCGAACCTCTTATCGTGTCGTCCCTTTCACTCTCGTGTTATACACTATATGAGTGAAAGGGACGGCACGATACGAAGTTCGGAGTAGGCCCTTTGTAACATAATTATCTACATCTACAAACCTACAAACTTAGAACAAAACAGTAATTCAAGCCTGACAAAAGCCATACGCTTAACGCCATCTTACTTCTCAACTATTAAAATAGAGAAGTGCAAATTATCTTACGCAGATCGATAGTATAAAGATTTAAACCAGGCAATTCCGAGCCAAGATGCCGAGCTGTTGAAGTCGGAGAGCGGGCGGGCAGACTCGCTACCAAGAAAGGGATGTGCCCCGTGACAAG
Organism: Epiblema foenella; assembly: GCA_963556455.1. Lineage (NCBI taxonomy): Eukaryota > Metazoa > Arthropoda > Insecta > Lepidoptera > Tortricidae > Epiblema > Epiblema foenella. The sequence continues at coordinate 19,050,580 of OY747102.1, forward strand.
ACTCAAATTAACGAGGGCCTGCTCGCCTAGAAATTTACATGGGTATGCATGTTGCGCTCTTAGATACGAGTACTACAGTACTGGCAACCGGATTTAATGTCCCGAATAGTTTCGGAACTCCTGCTCCACTCTGAATAAGGAATTGTAATTAAAGAAGACTCAAATGAAGTGCAACTTTAAGTAAAGGGCGTACAGTTTAAGCATCGCCTTGTTGCAATGGCGTGTAGAAGTTCGCGTTTAAAAATAAGTAATGATAGAAGCTGCTGATACAAATGATTAAACGTGTAGCACGATCTACTTATGCAGTTTTTAAGGTTTCGTACCCAAAAGTTAAAAGCCTGTCCGTCCGTCTGTTACCAGGCTGTATCGCATGAACCATGATAGTTAGACAGTTGAATTTTTCACAGATGACGTATTTCTGTTGCCGCTATAATTAAAAATACTAAAAAATATAATTAATTAAATATGTAAGGGGGCTTCCATACAACAAACGTGATTTTTTTGCCGTTTTTATAGATACATTCTTCGTGCGCGAGCCCGACTCGCACTTGGTCGATTTAAAATTTTCACCACTATATAGAATGAACATTTGCATTCACTGAGACACAGTTCGCCACAATTATTATACCTACATTTTTTCTGCAGGACGTTGTGAAAGACCTTCACTATGATAAAATAGACAACCTATATTAATGTATCATGTATCATACAGCCAATTGACACTGTTGATGTCATAATACTTCTTAATCTTTTATTGGTAATGCAACTTAAAATTGTTATTTAAATATGAATAACACTATCTTTGCTTTATTCCCTTTGACATGCTGTGAGTTATTGATTGCGTAATCGTTGTTATAAATACCCGTCCAATACATAATGTAATATTACATACGTTTTCCCTTTTACAAAGGACTCAGATACGAGATGTTTAAAAATATAATTTATAAACTTCATAATTAGGTACCTATACGTTTCAGATGCGCTACGGGTTTAATTTTAACCACTTAGCACATAATTACTCAAAAAGTAATAGTTTATATACATATTTTATTATTTATTTATTTAATCAAGCTTTACCAACAAATGTTTACACCAATGCTTAAGATTATGTACAATGTACATGCATACTTATTTCTACGAGTAGTGTAACAGTTACTTAAAGGTAAACTCCGCGTGCGTAATCTGTGAAGTATAACTAAATTTAAATTTAAATGTAGTAAGTGTAATCTACAATGACATTGTTAGAAACAACAGTACCTATTAAAAATGTGTTAATACTATATGCAGTGTACCTAGTAATAAAACAGTGACAACTGTAAAATGTTTAACAACAATATGAATAAATGATCTTTTTATTTGAAGGCAAATGATATTCACAATGCCTTAATTAATTCTCGACAAACGAAACGCTTAAAACCGTTATGAAATTGCTTAATTTAACCGTGCCGGGTATCTTTTTACGGTTGTTGTTGGGCGAAGTTACAAAACGAATTGCGAAGGGCGATACAAGCTGGGCATCGGGAGAGGGAGATAAACCGATATAATAAGGTTACATTTATCTCTTACTAACAAGCTCAGTTATGGAAGTTCCAACGATTTGGTAGGAAATCATAAACCAACGAAAATTGGCAAACTTAAAACCAAGTTTATTTGTTAATTTCGGTCATTTCCTTAGTGGATGAAATACGAATATATATTCTGGATAACTTTTCCAGTGGAATCGATTTTTACGCTTAATGCATTACAAGTACATGTTTGCGTCATTTTGAAACCAAATACGTAATATAACTTATAAATGTGAAAGATTGGGTGTTTAGATGCTTGTTAGTAAATCACGCAAAAATGACACATTTGATTATGATAAGGCACTTATATAGTTTATGATTTGGATTAAAATATAGGATACGTTTTATTTCGAAAATCATCACAAAGGAAACAAATCTAGTCGTTAAAAGTTAAGACGTCGTTAGAAGTCGCGAGCATATTGCTAGTAGGTAATCCATACTAATATCATAAATGTGAAAGTGCGTCTGTCTGTTACCTCTTCACGATTAAGCCGCTGCACTAATTGAGATGAAATTTGCTATGGAGTTAGCTTAAGACCCTGGGAAGGACATAGAATAGTTTTATCCCGGAAATCATCTCCTAAGGGGGTGAAATGGGGGTGGAAGTTTGTATGGAGTACGATATAAATGAGTTCCACGCGGATAAATTCGCGGGCAAAAGTAGTAATATATAATTTAAACCTTGTTCTTGAAAAGATTGCAGCAAATTGTTATCTAAGTGATAGTTTTCAGTATGCGGTATGCGAGGTTAAGCAACGTGGGCCGTCTTGGATGGGTAACCGCTTTGGGTGGTTACTAACTGAGCGCTTCCGTGCTTTGGAAGGCACGTTAAACCGTTGATACTGGCTGCTGTCATGGTAGAAGTCGTTAAGCCAAGTTGGAGGCCTTCGGGCGACCCCTGGGTGCTGCTAATAGTGCAACAAAACTGGCAACCGTGCCTTCTAGATCTAGAAGATCTCACGGTTCGAAATAATTGCCTTACGATAAATAAATCACATAAATATTTCTCCTGACTCGGATTCGAACCTAGGGCCGCCAGCTTCGTAGGCTGGGCACTAGGTGGTTGGTATAAATAAATAAATAATAATAAATAATATATATTAGAGGACAATCTTACACAAATCGAACTAGCCCCACAGTAAGCTCAAGAAGGCTTTTGTTATGGGTACTAGACGACGATATATTTAATAGATATAAATACTTAAATACATAGAAAACATCCAAGACTCAGAAACAAATATTCATGCTCATCACACAAATATTTTCCCTGACCGGGATTCGAACCCAGGACCGTCAGCTTCACAGGCAGGTGCACTACCCACTAGGCTAAACCGGTCGTCAAAATCGTCGTGGTATGTAATCGTAAAAAGGTGACTGCGTCATTTTACGAAGGGATGGTAAGCAAACAATCGCAATCATGCAGGATTCGTCACAAGCAATGCAGATGCACCAGCGATTAGACCGGTACAAGACGCGGTCGTGCGTTCACCGTAACACATAGCCCCGCAGAGCGCTTAGCACGGAATTCGATTCAACTAATGCTATCTAATCCTAACCGGCTAGAGATGTGCCCGATACCATTCTAGGACCACACGCCAAATGTGAATCAATGTCTCTGATAAATACAGTCTCTTGCGGTCATTGCAGCACATCTTTAGTGGTTCTTGGCATTCAAAGGTTTAACAATATTGTGTTCAGTATTATATTCAAAGTACTGGCTGGGTGACCGAGTTTTTTCCGGTGTCTTTCATATTTTTTTGGAGAAAACTAGTTTCCCGGAAATAAGACCTAGCTGGATCTATTTTTCACCCCTGTAAACTCCTCTGTTGTTTGTAAACCTCATCGAAATCATTAGATCCGACAAAGAAATAAATAGTTACTAACGCAAATATTGCTCATGGAATTGTATTGTATAATACATTATTCATATGACAACATAGCGTTGTAATAAAGCGTCGGCAACGCGCAGGTGACTCCTTTGCAGTTGCGGGCGTCTATAGGCTACGGTGGCCGCTTACCATCAGGTGGACCGTACCCTTGTTTTCCACCGGCGTTTTATAAAAAATAATAATAGCAGCACCAAAGTTAACGGAGTGGCTTATAGCGACACAACGCAACGACGCTTATAGCAACGAGCGAAAAGTGTAAACCCCAATCATATCTAACTTGTAGAAAATATAATTTGTGCCATTTTGATGTAATGATTTATACGTTTGATGGTCCATAAAATAGTTTCTACTAAGTTTATTATTTATACAGCGTCAGAAGCATGCGAAATATGTATAAGATTAATATTTAAGTTTCTAAGCTACGCTGTCGTCGTGCCACTGCGACCTGTTAGCCTGGCAAAATATCCTTCACATACCATCTTTATCCTCGACTCCACCAATGCCAAAACAAATTCAAAAACTCTGTCCAATCACTTACCCCCCAACAGTCACAGAATGGTCAGCCCATCTCTACGTGCGGCACACAAATGGCAGCGGGTGCATTCCGAAAGGCCATGTGCAATTTGCAGTTGGTGATTGATGATAATCCCCCAGCATTTGCACTAGCGAAACAATAGTCTGCGACGCCTGTCTCTTGTAAAAATGGAGTTCCCGCTGTGTATCAATTTGTATCTTTCACTTAGTTTCCTCGCTGCTTTGTTTGTGTTTAATATTTCGCGTGGGAGGGGGCTGTATGGGAATTCGTTATCATTTGAAATAGGGGGTAACAATGATAATACTACTTTAGGGTTGTCGTCCACGATACGTTATTTGACACACGGCAAAGTATGTCTTTGATGAAAACTTGAAAAATATGATTTCTTTTAAAAATGACGTTTCGTGTGGTCGTGTCGTAGTCATTGATCAGAACGGCAGGACATTTCTGGAATAAAAAGTATCCTATATATTAATACAGGCTATAAAATCGTTGTATATTTTGTTTCATCATAATCCGTTCAGGCGTTTTTGCGTGATTGAGTAACAAACATCCAAAAATTCTTCCGCGTAAACTTTTAATCCTAATTTTATCCCTTCGAGGGAAGATTATGCATAAAAAGTATCCTATATGTCAATCCAGGCTATCAAATAGTTGTATATCTTGTTTCGTCATAATCTGTGTAGGCGTTTTTGCGTGATTAATAAACATCCACAAATGTAAACATCCCAACATCTAAACTTTCGCAGTTATAATAGTAGGATAATTAAAATTGCAATATCTGATACTAATTACATTATTATACAATATATACCCTATTCGAATATAACCTTTCACTCACTCATTCTCATTTTGGTGAAATTCGAATGAAAACTCACTATAATTACTATTGCGCAAACCATTTTAGCGAGCAGTTGACGCGATCGAAGCTAGACATTGGAGCATTCAGAGCACGATCCAGAATTAGCTAAACATATTTTATTGTAAATAAACCCCTGTCAGTTCCGTTGTGCGGAGCGGCGAGGCGGAATGGAGAGCGGAAGGTACGCCGCGGAAGGCGGATGGTGTAAGATAAAGAGAACATTTCCTGCTGCACGTCTAGCAAGATTTAGCAACATTCCAAAATGCCGAGGCCTTTTAATGTGCTACAAGAAAAAAGTACAAGCTTCTTTGGACGTGAGCGGGAGGCGGAATTACTTATTACTGAAATATTAAAGAGAGCTTCAAGTTATGCATGCTGAATGCTGTTAAGATATGCAGAGAGATGCCATCATTGTAGTAAAATATATTTGGTCAAAACTCCACTAACGTCCATTAAATGTGTTTTGTTTTCAACGCGTATTTACCTTTTTTTTAATACAGTCTAATATTTTAATTCTAACACAACAGCATAAGCATTTGCAGCTTAATCAAATTATAATTCAGTTATGAGGAACTTTCACGAAATCAACTTAATAGAACATAGCGTAATGCGAAATTAATTGGGAAGCCTCAAACCTACTCAGAAACACGATTTCAATAGTGGAAATAGATTTCAGCAAATAATTATTTAGCAATAGTCGATACCAAATATAGGACGTGTATGATAACAGATGCTACCATTGGATAATTTGTATGAACAGCGACCTATAACCTTCATATTATATATAGCATAGTAAATAATTGGCATAATGGGTCATAAGTGCTTGAAATAAATGATTATTATTATAATCTAGTTTCCCTTTAGGTCGGAAGGTCACATGAGAGTTACTTTCGCTAGAACTAGTGTCTTCAATAATAGGGTTATTATCAAAATTTTAAAAATGTTTCGTAATAAAAACTACATTTGTAACACACGAAAGCTTAATATCACGCCAACCTATTCTTGAATCAAAAAATGCTTTTAAAAACCTTATAATATTTTTGAAAGAGCTATCCAACGATAACCCACACGATGGGTTTTGGAAGAAAAAAAATTACACCACCACTTTACATGTAGGGGAGGTACCCTAAAAAATACCGGAGGTACGCATTCAAAATCAGGTAAGAAGCGAAAAGTTTCGGTTTTATAACGAGGGAAGAAGATAAACATAAGAATAATATTGTGGTACTGTGGAAAAGATTTGCTCAACGAAATACCTACCAGTTTTCTCAAATACTGAACACAAAACGTCTAGTAAGGCTGTTTGTCCACCAGTAGATCTCGGCTCGGTTACCTTTCTATGCAAGTGACACAGCTTCGTAGCTTGCTTTGATATATAAATATTACGTACAAAAACATACTTCTGGTCGATAAGTAGTCTAATTATTTGGAACAAATTACAACTACAGTGAGACTTAATAAGTGTGTATAAGCGGGGCGGCTAGCGGCATCCGCGTCAAATACAATCATAATATGTCCAGTTGTCTAGATATGTATATAGAGACACGTAATCATTTCCAAACATTGCGTCGCGTCGTATATATGGCTTCTTGTCCATAAGCACTGCCTATGGCCGCGTTCATAGGGGCCGCTATTGCCAACCACTGTCTTACAGTATTAAAGTGTTTAAACCGTCCGCGTGGTCTTGTCGGGAGTTTCCCATGGATTTTCCCCAGGCTACTTTCATACCGCGCACTCCTATCGGCTTAAGGGGCCCGGGCCATAAAAACATACTCAAAAAAATTACTTACGTTCAACTCATGTTACAATCACGCTGCAGTGTAGCGTCTATTAAAAATTCAACATTCAGCCCTGGATACAGACGGGTTCCAACGAACTTTTTCAAAGACAAAACTTTGCAGACAAAAGTCTACACGGTTGTATTCATATTTTGTCTTCATTTGTATTACCTTTTTTGTAGCGACAATCGGTTACTATACACAGCAAATAAAAACCGGTTAAGCGCGAGTCTAATTCGCGCACCGAGGGTTCCGCACACAGATTCTGTAGTGCACCCCTTTCCGGCCGGGAAACCTAGTGTACGAAAACACTTATTTAATATTTCATTTAGTCTCAAAAACTTATGCTTAAGCTTATACTCGCCCAGAAAAATAGTCAAGTAAATCAGTTATCGTTAAAATTAAATGCACGATAGTGCAAATCCATTGCGGTGCAGATATAATGTCAATAAAACACGTTTTATTGTGAAATAGTGATATATTTTATTTAATATAAAAAGAGTCTTGATCATAAAGTATGCACTTATTAATTACCTGCTTTCGCCCGCGACTTCGTCTGTGTACAACTCATTCGTCGCAATAAAATTTTATTGCATTTTTTTATATCAGGCGCTTACCTAGGCATCGCTCTTCCATACAAACCTCCACCCCCTTAAAGAATAATTTCCGGGATAAAAAGTAGCCTATGTCCTTCCGCGGGACTCAAAATATCTCCATACCAAATTTCATCTGAATCGGTTCTGTGGTTTAAGCGTGGATTTTTACGGATATTAACGATATGTACTAAATTCATGTGCAACTCAAGTGACAGCCCACTTGACATAGTCTCCAACAGCATCCTGGGTGTCATTGCCGAAAAGTACAACTGCCCTATTTTAATATACTGGGTCAGCCAAATAATAGCGATTGCACAATTTATACATATTCTTGTTAGATACTAACATATATTAAGAAATTCTACTAACATTATATGCATGTCTAACCTCTGAAATAAAGATTGATTCAATTTAATTTTAATTTTAATAATCTACTATATTGTAAAAATTCACCCCCTTGTATCAACCATTTATCACAAAAAATAAAAAAATAAAAAATGTTTAATGCATCCGGTTTAACCTTGTTTATAAATAGTCTAAATTTCATATCGACAACATAATTAGTTTATGAGCTATTTAGCAATGTTACAGGCAGACAGAGTGAAACCATAAGTGTTCCTTCTTTTCCTTTATGATACGTAACCCTAAAAAGCCACTTTGCATATAAATCCTACAAAAGCTATGTGTACCATTGCTTAGCTCTTGAGTTGAGTAATAAATATAACATTGCGTTTTCACCATATAATCCTAGCAAGAGTATGTTTATCAAGAATTTTCTTTTATATTATATCTCATGTATTTTGCTATCGATTTGTTACACTCAAAGCAATATTATAGATGGGATATTGAACATGTTTACAACAAGTTAGACTACTAAAATTCTGATTGAAATTTTCAAACGGGTTGGTCTGGCAAACATTGAATATTAATTGCCGATAGCATTTTTAGAAAAGAAAAAAAACATTTCCATATCATATTGGCAAATACCGAATATCGTGGCTCGACCGCAAACATCATATTGTTATTGTATGCTTCAATATTGACAAACAAAATGATCCGACCACAGTTCGGCAATATTCCGTTTATTTTATGGATACCTGCGCATTGTAAATTACTGAATAACATATGTTTGACACAAAGTTAATGATATGTAAAAAGTTTATTTAGCCATCATTAAGGGTAGGTATGGTCGGTAGATGGGTTTACGGCCTGTTAATTTGATGCGCCAGTTTGCGGCCACTTGGATGAGTTGATGAACTGAAAGGATATTTTCTCGCTTTTTTAATATATACCCATTCAATAGCTTCTGATTAAAACGCATACGACTCACTATTTCTTTAGGGCATGTAAAAATGTAAATATCTTTTAATTGAAAAAACTTCGTTCTTCAGAAGGCCGCAAACTGACGCAAGCCGCGTAACTGGCCTAGCGACCCTATATGGCATTAATTTTATGCCTGTTAGTTTATCTATTTAGATTTAATAAATTTGTTTCAAACTGTTATACATTATACGGTACCGCTACAGAACTTAATACTTTAATATCAATTGTAAAAATAAGAGAAACTATGAAACGGAACTACATTATAAGTCATTTGACAGTATGTTGACTTTTGATCGAACCAAGTTTGAAACTGTGTTATCAGTTCGGTATCCCATGTTACGCTCAAGTGCACAGCAAACTTATACAATATGCCTATATCCCATAAAAATTGTACCGGTTTCCAACTGTCTTTTATATATAAATATACAGTTTTGTTAATGTAATTGTCATACATTGTATAACATAACCAGATATTGAATAAGTGTATAATTGTCCTAGGGTCTTCCCAACGATAATGATTTACGTATATGATTGAATATTCCTTTATGTAAATCCTTATGACATACGCATAATATGAATATGCATGGAAATCGATTGAATCAAAAAAGGAACCTATTTTTGTCTAATAAACACGTTAATCATACAATTTCAGTTATAAAAATTGATGACTATTTAAATTTTAAAATCTCTGAGAACGCTAATTGGTATAATATCATTATACAACATGACAGGTAGTAGTCAGCTTACAGGTTAATTTCTATCTATTACGAAACGTCAATTCGAAATAAGTAAGTATTTAAAACAGTTTTCTTTATTAGATATTGGAAGGAAGTCCCTAGTAAATGTCATATTATTATTTACGAATCGATTATATTTTATATTTCTTCTACGTGTTGATTATATTTCTAGAGCTATGGGTGGTGCTAGTTACATATCACTGGAATATCATAAATCGTCCGCCTTTAAACCTTCATTAATATCTAGAAGTGGCACCAGGGCTCGGAACCGGTTGTTACTATTTTTGAAATACCTAAAGTACTCTTCAAATCACCATTTTTATTGTAAGATTTGTTTTTGCTATCTTTCGTCTATGAAATAATTTAAAGTACAAAAAACTATCGTAAAAGTCAATTCACCGAAATTTTTAACCGGTTATTGTATGGAGACGAAACCGGTTTCCGAGCCCTGAGTGGCACTTTAAAAAATAATGTACCCCGCCCACCACAACTTGAAATACGGGCGTGTATTGTGTATGTTACATTTTTGATATTTATTAGACTCATATTTACTTACATTAACAAATTGCATATTGTTTACATACTGTGTCCAGTATTAGGTATATTGTACCGGTGTAAAGTCAGCAGCGTATGCCGGAACGTCCAGTCTTGGAGATGTGCTGTCGCCGGCAGCTCCTCTCAAGTGATTTGAGAGTGTACAGTGCAGTTAACTACTGGCATAGTGTTAGGAAACTACTTAGCAGACCGTAACTAAACATTTTTGGGGCCATCTTGTTGCATTTTCTTTGTATTGAATATAATATGTACAAAAATATATGCACCTAGTTCAAAATAATTAGCTTAAACAACCACGCTATATTACATAGGCTTGTGCTTGAATAAAGGAGTCTAGAATCGATTATATGCATTATTCTTGTTAGGGTTCCGTACCTAAAGGATAAAACGGGACCCGATTACTAAGACTCCGCTGTCCGTCCGTCCGTTTGTCACCAGGCTGTATCTCATGAACCGTGATAATTAGACAGTTGACATTTTTACAAATGATGTTTTTCTGTTGCCCCTATAACAAAAAATACTAAAAAACAGAATAAACTAAATATTTAACAGCGCTCCCACTCAACAAACGTGATTTTTTGCCGTTTTGATGGACAATGGTACGGAACCCTTCGTGCGCGAGTCCGACTCGCACTTGGCCGGTTTTTTAAATACAGAAAATGTAAAATTTCAGCAGGCATACTTTTTAGAAGTTGAAGAGATGTTCGTCCAAAGTAAAATCCAAAGTGGTTTTTACAAAAAGGTTTAACTTTGCATTTGTCGATGGAATAATCGCAATTATGACGCAATATCGTCTGTATTATTTAAATACACATTTGTTCTTTACCATGCATTAAAGTTATACCCATCGATAAATATAAATATTTAATTTATACTTCTATGTGTTTAACGTGATGTGATATCACACAATATGAAAAAATATTAAAACTGTAAGAAATGATCTAAATCTATCCCACGTTCGTAAATTAACCAATTTCATTGTAGACCTCATTTTGTACAGTCAGTTATTTTTCCATGTATATACTAATATTAGTGTATACTAGTATTCTGTAGTAGATTTTTAACCAAGCGTTCATCCCCTCTATCCAATCTAACCATTGCAGGCGAGATATTATAGCACTCGAAGGAATGAGAGCGCCAATAGTTCGAGGCTGAAATAGGTTGGCTCTCACTCGAGTTCAACTCTATACTTTTAACTTTTTATTGCTTTTGTCGAAATACAACACTTTCAACCCGCTACTTATCTTAACTAAGACCTAGCAAATGAAAATATATATGTTGTTACTATTATCATCATCTTGACATTGCTGAGTAAATCTAATCCGCTGCAGACTTCGTCAAGTGGGTACAACTATGAATCAACAACTGGCGTTGTCACATATAGATATCCACACAACAATATAACTAACCCTAGACCTAGTTAATACCAGAGTTTGAAAAAGCTGTCAACTCAGTTACGTTCAATTAAGACTTCTATGACGTTATATAGAATTTACTGTTAATCCTTCTGGAGATCATCTAATTACTTGAGAATGTAACGGTAAGAGAGTCTACTTGCTGTCGAGCTATAATATGTAATCGTTTCAAAATTTCTGGTGCAATATTTTATTATACTGATTTAAACTTACACGATTTTCACACATTATTATTGGAAAACGGGACTTAATCGCGTACAATACTAATTAAATTACTTTTTTTAAGGTTTGCCCGACGTTTCGAATGTATCACAAGTCAGCTCGCGACCACGGATATTGTGATATATTCGAAACATGGGGCAAACCTTGAAAAAAGTAATTAAATTAGTATTGTACTCGATTAAGTCCCGTTTCCCAATAATAGTGTTCTTTTTTCCTCGTCATTCTAGTTTCCCACGAAAGGTACTAGTTTAGTTCTCTACGTAATTACTATGGCTATGTCCTTTTACCGGTTGATAAACAGCAATTATGCTGCAGCATACACTAAAGCGTCCAATTTTGTCACTAATTTAGTGAAAATTGGTTTGAACAGTGGTCATAAAGGTTCTATAACTTCCGCGCTCTGTACGGCGTGGTGGGCAGCAAGCGTCAGTAATTGTAGATCAATGAATGGGCCAGCCCACGATCGCTGACTGCAACTGGGTGCATGTTGACACATTGGTGCTGACTCTTGTGCGGCTACTGCAATTAATATACTAGCCACATATTGACCCGTACTGCTTCAAGTCATAGTAGCTACCTAATATGTTCACAGGAGTTCCATTGCGTTACAAGCAATATCGCCTTTATTCATTACACAGTCATGTGACTGTGTAATGAATAAAGACTATATTTCTTCTTTTAGTAGGGTAGTCTTTCCTGTAGTTGACGACAGCTTTAGCCTAGTTGATAGTGATCCTGCCTTCAACGATGGAGGCCGCGGGTTCCAAATGTCAGTCAGGGCATTTATTTGTGTGATGAACACGAATATTTGTTCCTGAGTCTTGGATGTTTTCTATGTAGTTAAGTATCCATTTATTTATGTAAGTATGTATATATTTCGTCATTTGGTACCCATAGTACAAGCTTGTCTAAAAACTTTTTATTATTTATTTATTATTTTATTTAGTATCTACCTAATTAGGTTGCGTGTTCTTTACTAGGAAAATAAATACCTAATCAATAATTATTACTAGTCCGTTAGTTAGGGCCCTTGTTTTGATGCCGTGATGTTTTATTTACTCTGTATTTGAAAAATTATATATCAGTGCACTAAAAATATTTTGTAACTGTATTTTCTCATCTCATCTCATTTTAATAAAAACGAACAGTGTTGGAAGTTGAATATACCTGTAAGTACTTTTCCATTTCCCACAATATAATATGTACAATCCTTAAATTTTGTCAAGAGGCTGCATTCGCCAACGAAATTACAATTTTCAATCAAAATGAAAAATTGAAAAATTTACACCCGTGATTGAAAAAAAAACGTACAATGACTAGATTGAACCAAAATCAGCGCTACAGCTGCCACGCTGAGCTTGATCCTTTTGCTGGCACGCCACTTTTATTTTTGTTTAGAACTACTTCGTTATATTAGTACGGGAATCTACTTAATAGTATTTATATTTACCTATGTATCTCGTGACCCCTGTGTGGTGCTAAGAGTGCAACAAAACTGGCCACTCGAAGAACTCACGGTTCGAAATAATTGCCATACGATACATAAATAAATAAATATGTCATAGCTATATAATATGTATGTAGTTATAATTGTAAACTCTAAATTATTATTCTTTCTTGAACTGTAAATTAATAATTTGACATGAAAAATGTATTACTATAGTCAGACTTTCTTAAATTTTAAATTAATATTTTGACATATAAAAGTGCCCTTGTGGCCTATTTGCAGAATAAATGTTTGATTTTGATTTTGATTTTGAAATAATCTTATAAATGTTTGCCAGTAGCCAACGTCCATGTAAATGAATGAAGTTATTAATTTCCTGTCAGTAAAATTTTACACGCTCTTACCTGCTACATCGTTGTATCAATTGTTGTTTACGAGCGCCTGAAGAATAGTTACAGCAAACACAACTCCGTTCTAATAGTAGTTTAATGCTCTCATTGGTGTAGTAGTGTAAACTAGAACCCCCAGCTACCATCGTACAACGCATAATCAACGCTTACAAAGTTTTTAACGCCAATACATAACTTGTTTCACCCGTGAACCAACAAATTCCAACTATTTTGTTGGATGGTCGACAATGGATAACATTGGTTCACGTTTCCGGCCACTTCACAAGTTACACCAAACTATGCGAAAGCGCTTCGATCTTAGTATTCTCTGAGTTTTAAATGACAATATAACGCTGATATTGACTTTCCTTGACATTGTATTTGATATATGAAAAGAGGACACACCTATCTCATAAATTCTCAGAACTAGGTGCTTATATATCAAGCGCTTCATTTTCATACTTATCCCCTGAAAGTCAAGTCAAGTGAGATACTCTGAATAGGGAATCCTAGCCAATTAAACAAGAAACTCGGATTCATTCAATCGATTGGAATGCATCATTAGTTTGATGCTAACTGCACCTTATTAACTAGGTATCAGAAGTAAAATTGCTCATCGATCGCACGGCTTCAGTAATAATGAACGATTTGCGCACATTGTGTATTTTCCCTTAAAGAATTCCATTTCGCTTGCCGCGTCAAAGTTTCTCTTTTAAGAACTTCCAAACTATACACCTTTCTGGACATCAATGGACTTTCCCATTCCTAAGGAGAGTCCATGGAGTTGGTCCAGTTGTCTTCCCCGAGTTGGAGGCGAGGGCCGTCGGGAAGGGGGAGTTATTACCGCCTCTTTTGTTCGTCGTACCGTAAAAGCACAAGTTTTACGGTACCAACAGCAGCTACTATAAAAATATACCGACGGAAGTTTCTTATTTACGTGCTTTATAATGTATTTTCGTGAACAATGGTATCATTAGTCAAGACATTAATTTCGATTGGCTAATATAGACTTATCATATTATACATATTGTTTATAATGAACTAACTAACACAATTGTCGTTACTGCTATTCCAAGCCAAAGGTTTGCTCAAATGAAATAATGACCTTTTTTAGATACTGTTTTTGTAGTTATAATCATGCTACTTGAGCATCAACCTGAATATAATTTTATCATAAATTCTTGCTCGCACAAAAAAACTAGAATGCTTTGATTAAATTGTAGTATGTGTCTTAACGGTTAACGACAACATATTTGCAAACAAAAAAGCAATATTAAATATTTTCATAAAAATTACAGAATGTAAGAACACGGTTCGGTTTTGGAATCCGCACCAAGTTAAGTTAAACTTCTCAACGTTCGACACCTTAATTCCCAATAGTTGATCTCCTTTTCATTAAGACATAAGAATGAAAATGCCCTGTATTGGGTCAGTGTTGAGCACTGGGACATTTACTATCATTTAGTGGAAATGTGTAGTCGAATAATAGGTATTAATTGAGCGCGTAGAGCAGGTCTCAGGTGGCTAGTTGCGGCCGTCCATTATACCACAAAGCTAGGGATAAATCTATAATATTGTATCCAGATTATACTACGAATTACTTGATATTAGTTCGAAGCCACGTTGATCTAGTAGGTATAATTAGCTTCTCAAGCAGAGCCATAGTAATAGTTTAAGCATTCGATTAGTACCCAGCTAAGCCAATGAACGCGAAAATCACATTATATTAGAATATAAGCAGAATTGTAAATAATAATAATGAGGTTGTAAAATATTATATACAAATTTTGGCATTACGTTTCCGAACATGTATCGTACAACGTTTTATAATGCATTGTGCGAGGAAATAAAAAAAATAGTCTGACTCGCGCACCGAGGGTGCCGTACTCAGATGTGTACTGGTTCCAACCCTATTCATTTAGGAAAATCTTAACAATATGGTGTAGAAATTAACCCCATGCTGGGTACAGTGCCATCTATCGGCGAATTTTGTTACAAATTTGAGCGACTGAATAACTTAGTATGTATGGTGGTTTTTCAAGGATAATTCTTTATCACGTGAACCGATTTCAGTTCTTTTTTCCTATATTTGAAAGAAGATACTTTCAACATAATTGTGTTGGAATTTATAAAACAAAAATTCATGCAAAGGTGATTAAATAACAAACTTTCTAAGAAAAAAAAAACTAGACAGAGCTATAGTTATATTTTTCCTGTAAGATATACATTGATATCAATGGTATGTAATAATTTCATATTTTTTCCTCGGTAAACTTCGAAGATAAGGGGGAGGAGGTATATTTTTTTACATTTTCTGCCATAAATTGAAAATCACTCAACGTAAAAAAAAGTTTCAGAATGTGCAACTCAATCCCTTTCACATGACACCCCAGTTGACATATTCAGTAGACTTTCAAATTTTAACCTATATTTTTCACAGAAAATAAAAAAAAATATTTAAAAAACATGTTCTATGCGTCTAGGTTACCCTTTTTTATAACTGTTCCAAATTTAAAATCGATAGCGTAATTAATTCTTGAGATATTTAGCGATGTGACAAACAGACAAAGTAAAGCCATGAGGGTTCCTTTTTTACCATTTTGGTACGAAACCCTAAAAATTAATCGAAAAGTTAGTTTAAAGTTTATGGCTTATAATTTACCTTGCTCCATATCTACGTCAATGTTTCTGCTACTGCGCATGTGCAAAACCCTGAAGCGGGAAGGCTCAGGCTAAATCTGCATTCAGTCAAGCATGTTAGAGTATTTAAAATTAATTTATAGGTACTTATTAAAATCTAAAATGATCAATAAAACGCTTAATGAAGTATTCATATTTATGTACCTTTTATAAGAATGCAAACCAATCACAATGTGAATATACCTTGTTAAGTTTTTCTCAAATAACAAATTCTCTTTGCGTCGGGCTGACGACGGAGGTGAAAAAAAAAGTACTAGAGACTTGGCTTCTTAGAAAACGCACTTTTTCTGTTTCCTTTGTAAAATACGTGTAGGATAATTAATAACATTGAAAGATATAACAAAATGATGAGTACATTCATTGGCTCTTGCGTATAAATGCGCGGACAGTTTGATTTAATATTCAATATCATAATACTAAATCGTGGTGATGGGTTCGAATCCTGGCTCAATGGCATATCATTTGATGTACTGTTTTGTAATGCTAAAATTAATTTAATATTAAACTAACGACCCGTCTCGGCTTCGCACGGGTGCACTATTTAATGGATGTTATTATACATATAAACCTTCCACTTCAATCACTCTATCTATTAAAAAAACCGCATCAAAATCCGTTGCGTAGTTTTAAAGATTTAAGCATACATAGGGATATAGGGACAGGGAAAGCGACTTTGTTTTATACTATGTAGTGATGAATTAATTAATCTCGTTAAAACATCAAAAACTCCTAGTAGGTAAACACTACGTGAAATAGGTTTCTTCCTAGTTACCTACCTATCTTGTTCTTTAGTGTCGTCCCGGTAATAGTGGTGATTTCCTGTTTTGTTAGAGTTCGACGATTCACAGCGTATCGTATTTTGTACCTACTACCTAAATCCATACATATATATGTACGTTCAATTTTTTCCTGTGATTATGCGGTGTATCTTTATTACATTAAACATTATAGATTACTTAAGTAAAGGCTTTAAAAAGCATTTAGTCAATTTCTATGTAAGTTGCATTTTGTTGGGTGTTTTGCAACCCGATTCAGTTTGACTCACAAAATTCTGAAAGTTAGCTCAATTACATCATATTTGATTATTGAAAAAAAATACGTGGCCTTTTTGTATGCCATTGACTACTGCGTGGCATCAAACATATTAATAATAGGCAAGGCAAAGCTTTAAAGCTTATATTTTCTTCAAGAATTATAAGACAAAGGTTATCAATATTAGGCAGCCGTTTGAGTATCAAGTGATATATCAAGTGGTATATGTACGAGCCCCAATGCAAATGAGTACGTCTGGTAGGAAAAAAATGTACTAAACTAACGTTAACCTAAAAATTCTGGGGGACGAAGGTGTTTGGAAGAATTAGCAATATAAAAACAGTATAAGTTATAAATCGTATTTTATTTATTCAATGAAAAAAAAAACGAACTTTCCTTGGTAATAAAAAAAACATTGTTTCACCAATTGTACTAAAATGCAAAAAAGTTCGTCTTTAGTGTTACCGACGCAGATTAGAACGTCTACCACTTGGTGGCGTCTCCTTTTGCATCTAAAACGGCTTTAATTCTGAGCGGCATTGTATCTACCAGCTGTCGACACTCTTCCGGGGTTGTTTCATTCCAAACACAGGTAAGTTTCTCTTTAAGATCAGCTTTTGATCTGGACGGGTCCTTTCGCAACTTCTTCTTCATTTTCCACCACAACGTTTCTATGGGAGACAAGTCCGGGCTGCTGGATGGCCACGACATGGTAGGTATTTTTTTCTTTTTCAGCCACGCCATCGTTGCTTTAGCGGTATGGCATGAGGCACCATCTTGTTGAAAAGTATACGCATTTTTATACTTTAACTTACGTATAGACGGCAGCAAACTCTCTTGTAAGATGCTTTTGTATTTTTCGGCATTGACGGTTCCATCTATAAATTGCAGACAGCCGACACCCTGTGCCGACATGCAGCCCCAAATCATTAAGGAAGCTGGAAACTTTACCTTACGCTTAAGACAATCTTTTTGAAATGCCTCTCCTTTTTCGCGAATGACTTTACTTCGTTCATCGCCTACTGTGACTTCAAATTTAGATTCGTCACTCCATATAATTTTACGCCACTGATCGACGGTCCAATTTCTGTACTTTTTGGCGAATTTCAACCTGTTAGTTTTCTGCCGTTGTGTAAGTAACGGTTTCTCTTTAGCAGTGTAAAAACCGTAGCCCATCCTCTTCATCACTCTCTTGCAAGTATCCACTGAAATGTTTTTTTTAATTGCGTCACGCCATAGTACCGTAAGTTCTCCAGCTCTTGCACGACGATTTTTCTTGATGATCTTCCTCAGAATCCTGTTTTCTGCTTTAGTAGTAATTCGTGGGCGGCCGGATTTCTTTAAACAAGAAATTTTGTCGTGTTTTCGATGATGCTCGATGATAGTTTGGATTGTAGACCTTGGCATAGAAAGGTCCTTGGCAATTTGGTACGTAGATTTGCCTTTATTGTTACTGGAGATTATAATTTTCCGCACTTCTTCAGTCACTGGCTTACCTCGTGCCATCTCGATAGAAAAACGATTTGGAGTAATAAAAAATTAGGCTGAATTTGCCCTTTTATATAGTGGTTTGTCATTTTACATGACAGAGAATATTCCGTATTCAATTTGAAAATAATATTTTATATTACGAACCCTGGTAAACAGGTTTTATTTTAAATAGACGACCTATTTTGCCTTAAATATGAAGCAGACGTAATTATTTGCGTGTGAGATGTAATATTTATAATTAAATTATTTTAAAATAAATAACGAGATGTACACTTTGTACAACTCAAAACTAAGCTAGCTTTAGTGACATTGCGTCTAGTGTATTCCATTAATCATCAAAGTCGATTCGGGTAGAAATACTAGTTTTTGAAAAAAAATACGCATGCAGAATTGCGACTAGACGAGCTATTTTGCATTGGGGCTCGTATTATATAGAAGCTACTATAATTATCTTGATATAATTTGTACTTATCAATGTACATGTAGCAACGACCAAATAGAAAATAATTGCTCGGAGGTAGGTGAGTATATTACAAGTCATAAAAACATTTATTTTAAAAGACTAGGTAAAAAACGTCTCCCTTCGAGTGGGAGATCATTACGATGCTTAACTGCCCTTTATTTATTGTCAGGCACTTGTTGTTAAAATGAGAAATACAAGTCCTTGCAGCGAACTCTCTACACCCGCATCAGTATTCAGCGCAGCATTCGGCGAGAGGAAACAAATTCCCAAAATTGAATTTTAGGAAACGAGTTGAATACGACACGGGCTACACAAACTTGGGAAAGAAACGAGATTTTTGTCATTTTAACAATGACTTTATCCTCACTTTGGGACACGTGGAGACTGCTCTATAGGCATTAGCGCTGAATAAAATATACCACACGCGACGTGGGCCAACTTTAAGTTCGTAAAAATCGCTGGAACTGAACTCGCTAGTTTACTTCGGAAGAATTTAAGATACAGCTGTATAAACTCTATTATGTGTTTACTTTTTTATGTGTAGTATGTACTGCTAGTCTATAGTAATATAATAAAGGCGGAATGAACTCTGTCTATTACCTTTTCTCGTATATACATATAGTCTGTTACTTAATGACGCAAAATCGGATTTCGATTGAACTTCCAGGCACTTAGCATGGGTTTAAATCACAGGATACAATTTATTCCTGAAATTAAATCATACCTTGGTAACGTTTCGTTCCACGGACGAAATCTCGATCAAAAGCTATTAAAGTATACATACTCAGTGTAAAGTTGGCATGAAATAATTTATGCTTGCATAATTTCCTTGGTTATTATGTGATCAAAAGAGCGACCAAATTAGTTGCAGACACCTTTGAGACAAATATATAATATAAGAGAGAATGCGAATTTCACCATGGTAAATTTTGAAACTCCGAGTGTGATTCCAATTTGCCTTAGGCTCCGGAAATTTCATCACCATTTCAAAGTGTTTCCGTAATAACGTAATAGGTACGTACCTTCATCCGATTCGTACGTTTCGTAATTTCAAACGAATAGAGTTATTATAACATATAGCAGTCATTAAACCAAGTTCGGGCGGCTTGCGAACATTCTAACAATCAAGTTGTCCACATACTTGACAAGCCTGGCCCCAATAGGGTCTGGTTTCCCCTTGGGATGGAGGGTCAGATGCGAGTCGGTTCCGTTAAAACTAGTACTCATGTCAAATCTTGGGATTAGGTATAGCGAACCCCGGACATCCTTCAAGATGCAACTACTGGGATAACGCTGGGAGGATGAGAATGACCGGTATTATAAAAAAAAAATAAAAAAACCTAACCTTGAACAAAATATGCATTAAAAAATACCATGATAAATTTTACCACTTACCCTAAAACTCTCAATCATGTTGTCGCAAATGAAATCTCATGTAAAGTATATAATTATTATAATCCATACTTCCATTTCCGTATACTAATGAAAGCTAAACTAAGATATGCGTCAGGATAGTGGGTGGACCTCGTATTTTAATGAAAGTTTACAGATATTTAGTACCTTTTATATACCTCTATTACTACCTTCAACAAAATTTTATTTACCTCTCCTAAAAACGTCAGCTTGAACTATATTAATAATTCGATGCGAGTTTTTACGGGTATACAAGAGGTACCAAATTATTATTTAGAAATCGTAAGATACAATGTAAATTCAAGAGGTCTACCCGCCGCCAGGAGAGGTGCACAAAATTTTACTATATTTACACAGAAGTTCACAAAAGGTACTAAATATCTGTACGGCTGTAATGTAATCTTACGGCCATCACCCACCATCCTGACGTACATAAACTACGTCTGTCTGTCTGTTACCTCTTGACGCTTAATCTGCTCAACCAATTTAGACGAAATTTAGTATGGAGATATTTAGTTTGATATCCGGGAAGGGCATAGGATAGTAAATTTAGAATGAAGGAAAAATTTAAAAATTTAGGCAACGAGCAGGATTCGAACCTGCGACCTCCCGGCACACTGAGCTATAGGTGCAATCGCTACCCAGTTCCAAATTCATCAACCGTTCTTTCGTATTAAGCAGTACCGCTGCTAACGTAAACTATTAATGGATGTCATTTTCATAATCGGCACCCGAGGAACCTCGAACATAACACCAATATCGATTTTTAAGAAAAATAAATGTCCGCCAGTTTGATTTGAAAATGCATGTCATTCTCATAATCGGCAACCAGAGGTGCCTCGAAGATGACACCCTTATAGATTCTTTTAAGAAAAGTTAATATTTGCTCCCCGCACAAACTTGGAACCCCCTTTTCGCTCTATTAGGGAAGCAATGTCGAAAAATGCTGAAACGTGTTTTGTTGTATTTAAACAGAGAGTGTATATACGAAGTTTTAAATATCTCACTTCAAAAGATTTACTCCCCGTAGAAACTTTGAACCTCCTTTTCACCCCTTTAGGGGAGCATTTTAGACAAACCCTGAAGTATGCCATGAATATATTTATACAGAGAGTCTATATACAAAGTTTCTCTCACTTCAATAAATACGTGTTTTCGTACAAAATTCATCCCCTTATGGAATAAATTTCGAAAAATTCTTTGTTGTACTAAAATCAACTCTCTAGTATTAGCAGTTTCGGACGTGCCTTGATGAGTAAGTCAGCTAGTCAGCTAGTCAGTCAGTCAGTCAGTCAGTTAGGACTTCTTCTTCTCTATAGATAATAGATAGATGAATAAATAAAAGATGCGTGCAATGACACCAGAATTGTCGTGAAATAGTACATTACTGCAGAGACCAGTAAGTACAAATGCTTCGACCTTAAATGTCACCCCCGCCTCGTATTATAGCCGGACCTCGTATAATGCTTTTCTGGAAAAAAAAAGAAATTGTATGAAACAAAAGATTAGTATTCTGACTACTTGTAGTTTGATGTTCCGCTTTCCACTTGATGAACTTTTCATAATTGTTCTAAATCTCTCTTTGGATTCGGGTGGAAGTATTTTTTCAGTAATACGATTCATATATTTTTATCAATTTTAGTAAAGTTCTTCAATGACGGGTTTTTTTTTTATTCAATGAACTCAGTTCCGCCAAAATACGAGTATGGATTATTTTTATTACTCGATGCTGTTTAAGATACTGATTTTATTTCACAATCCCAGTAGAAAAAATACATAATTAACGTCTTAATTTTATGTTTATTATCATTTGTTTATTTTATTTCATTCAATCTAATCATATTATTTACTAATTAGTATCGAAATAGGTAAAAACATGATTAAACTGTATTTTCCGCCATTTTACATCGTGCAATACGGACACGTCAACCTCTATAGTACATACTTTTTTTGAATGTCAACTTTAGCTTCTTATATGTATTTAAATGTTATGATAATAATATGTGGTATGATTGTAAACTAGGGTTTAAAATCAGCAGGAGTTCATTAAAAAAAATAACTACAATTATTTTTTATAAGATCAGCAACTCATTTCACGACCGACCTAACATACCTACACCTCAAGCTCAAGCCCTTGCATAATAGAGTATGTTTAATGAAAGTTGAGGCTAGAAAAAAGCGGTAATTAAAAAAAAAACCCGTGGTGCAACACCGTATATACTTAATGAGACAAAACAATAATGGTGCATGGGCAACAAAATAAAATGTTCGCACTACATAGTTCAGTACATAGTATGCGATAACATCACCAAAGACATTTATGATATTGAAATATGAAATATTCCGAGTCTATTATGGAAGTAGCTATTCAAGCGGAATAATTTACTACGATACGATTTGCTTATCCTGTTTCTAACTCGTAAAGGATCAAACAGTGCTTATCTCCATGGACACGGTAAGTGAGTGACATTTGACATAGATATTATAGTTGGCATTTGAAAAGTGTGAAGTAAATCTCAGTCGCAGTTTTCATTAGCCAGACTCTACCCTGCACTTGACCGAGTAATTTTTTTTGTTGTTATTTCAAAACAATAGAATAAGTAGTAGTGTTATATAACGACGGTGGAAAATAAGCTTATAACTTGCCTGATGGTAAACAGACACCATAGCCTATGGACGCTTGGGATTCTAGAAGAATCACAAGCGCATTTCCGAGCCCTTATTGACTTGAGAATTCGGTATGTTGACAGCTAGAGACATGTACCTGCACACTAATTGATTCATCTCACTCCTCACAACTCATGGCATCCTCGGGATCTCTGGTGACTTTTCTCACAACACCGTATTGGTACCTATAGAGCTATAGTTGATAGGGGCTATTATGGCTGTGGTCTTCTGTAAAGTGTAGGTATTTCCCCCGTTGGGCTAATCCAAATAGAGCGAGATGAAGTTCCGCCGTGCCCTACCTCTCTCCAACGTTTCGGATATACGAATAAAATTGTTGTGACAGAGAGAGTCGCATCGTAAAGGTGCCTTTCCATCAGTGTCATGGTATCCTACTTTGCTATGGATACGTTGATATCTACTAATCATACTCATTGGTTCACATAGCGGTATCACATCATAACAGCGTAACTGCATAGCAAAGCTCTGGTGGAAAGGTAGCATAAGGGTTATCTTTTTGGTATAAGTCGATTCACAAGAGCTGACTCGGAAAATACGTGTATATAAACCTGTCATTAATTTCATTCCCAATCTCCTTTATGAAATTCTCAAATTTCATAAAGGGTCGGCAACGCGTACGTGACTCCTTTGGAGTTGCGGGCGTCTATAGGCTGCGGTGGCCGCTTACCATCAGGTGGACCGTATGATTGTTTGCCATCGGCATTGTATAAAAAAAAAACGTAACCCCAATACATGCCGTAATACACATATAACTTGTATGAAAGCGTGTGTTGTTTAAATACATTTATTAAAGCCGTGAACCCATTTAGCTACAATAAATAATTCACAATGTGTAGTTATGTATAAGAATAATTGGTATTGATTGGTCTATTTTCTCTAGCCCTGGTCTAGACTTCAAAGTTTAACTTCAATATTCGACTACGCATTAAGTGAACTGAAAATACACGTAAAAGGTTGCACCGTAAACGGACATCACTACGACCCCGTTAGCCGTTTCATATCTTTCACTGAATGCAAAGATTTGCTAGCTCAGCCTAGCTCAGCTGGCTCCTATTGCACACATGCACGTCGAGGCGTTTCGATTTGTCTAAGATTTTGCTGCATCTCGGTATTTTCAAGTGCATCATCATTCAGTTGCTACATGCTATATGACCTATTTTCGTTAAACCCATGTGCAAAAAATTTAAAAAAAAATGAAGCCGACTCCAAAAAACACTAAAAAGCACAAAATAATTTCCTTACTTCTAATGTGGAACTTAACGCTTTTTATTGAACAATGTAGGCGTACCTATTTTAGTTTTTGAAGTCGGTGCCATCTAAAGAAATTGTCTAACGTTGACGAAATTTCACCGACTAAAAAAATTTGTATTAATTATTTATTAATTATTATTTATTTTTTTATTTATTATACACTTTTTAGTGAATCATCACCAGAGAGCATCTCATAACGATTTTAGGTAAAACAAGGCTAAATTACATTGTTTTATTACGGAGTTCCGTTGCCTACCTTCCGGCTCCAATTACCAGATCAGGTTGATGATGACATTACATCAGGACCATTTAAATTGACTTCGTCATAGTCGCTCCCATATCTTGATCGAAATATTTTAATACCACCCATGAAACACTAGGAGTTTTGGATAACCATCCGTGGTCTTCTTCATCGGTTCTCTTTGCTTGATTTAGTACCGAAAATACTAAAATCGCTATATGTTTCCGATGAATTTTTGAGGAGTTCCCTCAATTCCTCATGGATCCCATCATCAGAACTAGATTCTGGTGACAACGGGACCAACCTTAAAGCATATGCTTTCATACAAAGACTTTTTTTAAACCGGTTATTTCAAACGACAGAGTTCTGAGGTAACACATTAAAAAGAACATACCACCGAAATGAGAACCTCCTCCTTTTTTGAAGTCAGTTAACAGGAAGTGGCACAGAACTACTGTTATTGGTAAAACTCTAGCGTTTTTTACACATATGTACATAAAAATAGTGAACGGGTAAAAACTTTTCCTGTTTGTATTTATTTTAAGTTAGCTTTGTTTCATTTTTTATTAGTTGCAGTAACATATGAATGTTGTTGTGAAACTCAGAGTGAACCATTATAAATCTGCGTAAAGTAAACTCATGGGATTAGCGCAGGTCCCCTGTCTTGTCTATGATCTACGACGGCTGTTGACATCACGTGGGCCATTACACGTTTGTCACCGGTAAATACCGGCTTACGGGACTATAAGTCCCACGGGTATGAGTACTCAGGCCAACTAGGCTTTAATCTCCGCGTTCGAAATGGACACACACTAGTCCATTTAATACAATATGCGTTTTTATATTTCTTGAAAGAAAATGAAGCATGGGCTGGACAGGGAATGGACATTCCCTGTCATCCATGAAAGGAAACCTGTGCCCAGCAGTGGAACGCATACATAGGATAATTTTCGAAAAAACTAAGGTTTAAATAGTCTTCCGCGTCACTAATTGGTTCACCTTTCTGATTTATCCTCATATCTATATCGACCATATGTCTAACGACATTGTACCCT
Organism: Epiblema foenella; assembly: GCA_963556455.1. Taxonomy (NCBI): domain Eukaryota; kingdom Metazoa; phylum Arthropoda; class Insecta; order Lepidoptera; family Tortricidae; genus Epiblema; species Epiblema foenella. Next base: position 19,076,224 of record OY747102.1, read on the forward strand.
GTAGGAAGAGTACTAACAAGGCCTCATAACTCATTTTTTCAATCACGTTTTGAAAGCATCTAGTTATTTGCAGTTTGTAGTATGGGACTGAGTACGAATATGGTACTAGTATTCGAAGTACTTCTAGATATGTATATAGGGGTATTTCTAATATGAATACTATATTCTTAGATTTGCTACACATAGGTATCTATAGTATCCGACTACAATGATACACCCTCCATTTATCTAAAAAGTATGACGTCCTACACATCCACATACAAAACAAATGAATAATTTATGGAATGAACGATGCTAAAATGAACGTGTATCAAAGCAAAGGCAGGAAAGTCATCTCTAATTTACTTACAGCCAGTAAAATCAGCATATGGTCTGAAGCCGCGCCGCGTCGCGAATTTGTAGTTCACAAATTGATATTCCTCTGGCAGAGTCCTGAGCGTGCGTTGGAATTTAACTGTCGGAAAATCGCATCCACTCCAAACAATAAACTTTAAAGTTCCAGACTCCCGCAGATAAGTATCACTTGAAAATTCCTATCACTTATCCTTTCCAATTTACAAAGGCTTGTTTAGAAAGTTTTACGACAGAACCACACGACGCAACTTACAGAAGGAGACTTTTTACTTCAAGGTCGAAGTATTTGGATTGGCTTACGGAATTAATTAACAAGCTGTCACATTAATTTTGAAGAAGTATTAAGAATAAAATTATATGCTTAAGTCTACAGTCCCTTGAAAAAATCAAATTTCTAAATGAATTTAAAAAGAGATGCGGCCATTTATGCTGCAAAAAGCGTAAATTTTGACACTATCAATGTAAGGGGACGCTTATGACCTAGAACTATGAAATTTGGCAAGTAATATAGTCAGATAGTACTAAGTAGATGGAAAAATCTGAAAACTGTACATTTGTAATTAAATCATAAAAAAATAATCTCTATTTAAAGTACGTAATCAATACCTACAAATTTGTACGGAACCCTCGAAGAGCGAGTCCGATTCGCAATTGTCCGGTTTTTCACATCCTTATTTCTGTCTTAATTTAATACTTAGGACTAAGGTTATTAAATACACAACAAGTAAATCTGTGAGATGTAGACATCGTGAGTATTTTTTTAATAAAAAAAAACTGACAACAAAAAAAATTACAAAATTATCTAAGCTGCTCAGAAAATTCAAGAGGATCGGTTGAGAAATGTGACCTGTACAGATGAACAGTCCGAAAGTCGTCTTTCTTTGGCTCGATTGGAGAAACTAAATTCTTTAGAAAAATGGTGAGAATTGTTAATGAATAATAAATATTGATCATGAAATTTATATCTTACCTAACAAAGTACAGGAGGATTCTTTATTCCAAAATATAAATAGGTTGAAAGCTAAAGGCATTAAGTGAAACTAATGTGGTAAAATGATTCCCTATTGGATTATTTTTAAGTGCAGGGTAGTTCGAAAAAACCCGTGCTTCTAGAGGATGTTGATACCCGGTTACGTAAGTCTAATGAATGATTTCCCTATTTAATAATGGCTTTTTAGAGTGAATCGTGGCCTACTAGTGTGGACAGGGACATGCCGTGGGCCTGCCAGTAAACTTTGCTTTGAGCGCGACAAAACAAGTTAACAGGCTGACAGCTCAGAAAGCCACGCTCAGGGGACGTAAATGGAAACACGTAATCCAATGAATTGAAGAAACCATCTATTTACAAAATTCAAATGTGAAACGGGATGCATCTGGGTCATTGTCAGTTGTAAAAACAAAAGTTGTCCACCCGTTGGTCAATAATTAACGGCTTATGTACATGTAAGTTATGTTTTTATTACATGGATGTATAGTTACGGAAACACCGTTTGTGCGGTTTACTAGACCAATCCAAAATTAAGCTTTGTGGCCCTTAACTTTTGACATGTCCACCGAAAAGACGGGAACCTAAATCTGACAATGAACCATCTAATTCTTGTGTGATTTTTAAATATACATACATATACTAAACCTACTATCATTAATATATTTCACATCTTATAATATTTATATGAGTACGAAAGCCCTTCCAGACAGTGTGCTTAACTACCAGTTAACGCAATTTTAATTGCTTTTACGCTAAACGGTCCAAGAAATTAATAAAATTATAACACGTAAGGTCCACGACTTAGGAGTTAAAACAGAAAGAGCACTTTGTCATGTCATGCTTCTAACAGGCTCTTTAATTTCTCTTTGTGCAGTAAATTAAGACATTAAATCGTTTAAGTCAAGATTTAATAAGAGCGAGGAAAATGAATTGAGCCCTATACGTGTATAATAACGTTATAATAGGCTGCGAGATGAGGCAATCACAGCATGGATCTGATTTTACCAATTTACGGAATACTTTATTAAAAAATATTGATGAACGAAATAAAACACAAATTAAATTGAAAACAACGTTATATTAAACTTCACATACCTACCTATACATTCAATGAAGAAGGCAATTGTTAAATTAATTCTCCCAGGAGTCAATAGGGCCAATTTATTGAGTCTCGGCTGTGTTTTATACCTACTAACAGTAAAAGTTAATATAATATTGTGTTCAACAACAGCTGTATCACACACGGTTCATTCTCCTAAATTCAATTTTAAAAATTTGTCCCTCTAGCGAGCCCGCATCCTGAATTTCAATGACTGTAAGTTATGACTTAGGTTTTAGTCTAAGTATTTCTAAAATGTTAGTGCTTTCTTCCTGCCACTGTCTAAGTTACTAAATTTTTTAAAATTGTAAGTTAGTAAATTAATTTTGTGTGAAACGTATAGCCGGTTCTGAAAAATATTTTCAAAATATAGTCAAGAATACGCTATTGTACATTGCCGGGTTATCATTTGCTCATTCTATACAAATTCGTTTTTAAAACAAATAACTTAGTTATGACCATTGTGTTTCGTTTAAGTACATTAAATAAGTAAAATACCTGAAGATATTTTTAATTTTATTAGTTTGACTATTTTACCATGCTGTGTTAACCTCTTTAAACGTGTATTATATCTCGATAAATATAAAGGATCATAACACGTTTGTTACCTCGGATTAGTAATACACACCTAAGCGCTAATTGAAACATGTCAACGAGTCTTTGTTGTTACGGGCACGAGATGAATGTCTTTGTGTCCGGGGCTGATGGACAGATACGTCAGTTGAACGTAGTTACACGTCCATCGTCGCGTCGGTCCAACCAATAGTAGTTCGCATTCAATTTCCGCCAGCGCTATGTACGCGTATATAAACCCATACAGGGGCCTTATTCCGTCAACAAAGTGAATCTAAAACGAACCCCATTCTAGTTACATTGCGCGTTGTAACAGACACATCGTTTTTGCCGGAGCACTCGATCTGAAAAAGACAATTACGACGAGCGTTGGAAAGCGAGTAGGTTGTAGCTATCGATAGTTTCCCACAGAATATACCCCAAATGTGTATACGCAATACGTTTGGTATGTATATGAGCGATATGATACACGAAAATGTGTAATGACGCGGAATTTTAATGGGCTGTAGATGAATAAAAGCTCCCAAGCGTGAATGTAATCAATATTATTAATATTTTTATTGTACAAAATGTAACGCTGTATTCTGAAGAATTTACCTTACAATCGGAGAGCCCTGGAGGATAACTTTGCTCTTTAAAATTTATAAGGTTAGGCTGCAATAAGCATTTAAATTATGGCACGTTACGACTGGTTGGTATGAAGTAACTGTGGATTTTATTATATATTTAGAACATTATATGTGTGGTTTTCATATGGATCAAAACTAACCCCCAAACCAACCCAACTTTGCCGTATCTTCAATTTTCTATCATCTCTCATCTATTATAATCTATCATCAATTTTAAAACGATTTCAGTTTACATTAAAATGCGTTAAGTACCTAATATGTCTTAAGGTGAGATCATAAAGTTAAAGCTTGCCCTGAAGGAATTAACCCGACGTCTGACCAGTCCCTGGGATCCCAGGGCTCATTAAAAAAACTGCTATTGTTTTTTTTATTGCCGGGAGACGACGGCATCATTTATATGTAGCTTACTAGGCATACGTCTCAACCAATCGACGAACTTCATGCCAGTCAGTATCTCATATTTATCCTTATACCTGTATCGACCTTTCCTTCATTATTTTAGCAACCTTAAAGCTAGAGTCTTATGACACTGTATGGGGTATAAACCTACCTATTATCGGTACCCCGCCAATCATAGACACGCTTAAACTGGTTCAAGAAAGTAAATTTTAGCCCTTAAAATCAGCCTAGATGCATTAGGGTACCCAAAATTAAATTTTTACCCTCACAAACATTGGAAAAAAAAATGGACACATGTTCATTCTACTCGGTGCAAGTGTAAAAACAAATTTACAAAGCTTCACAACAACATGGTTTATACATTACTTTTTTCGCATTAAGAGTCCAGAAACAAAAATAATACACACAGCGAGCAATTTCCGTATGCACTGCCGATTGTTAGCCGGTTAACTCGGCGAGTTGCCCAGCTGGTAGGTATTAAAGCTATAAATATTCATTATGAACTTGCTTTAATTTCGTACTGCAATATTTTACTATTTCACTAATTTAAGCTTAACGAGAATTTCCACTGATTTAGAAATTTCAATGCGTAGATTCGTACCAAATTGCATTCCTAATTTGTAGAAGAGCTGTAACTGACAAGTATTTAGTGAACGGGTTTGGATTTGTTTACGTAAAATGTTTATGTAATCTATTTACTTACTTGTACTATACAGCTAGCGATGGTCTAGATTTTTTTTTTTATATAATCTGTGATGGTTTGGCAACTTCACGTTAATATTTAGATATTGTTTTGTCACAATTGAGGTACTCAACTATTTACAGTACAATACAAATATTCTTTATTGTTCACCAGAAAATATATTTAAAATAAGATTAAAATCAAAATTATACATAATAGACAGCCTTTGGGTGGTGGCACAACAGAAAAATTTGACATGAGTAGTTGAAACAGAGATTTACGTTTTTTCTCAGATAAAAAACCTTACAGGGAAATACTTAGCATAATATTACTTAAACGGACATAATAATAAAATTCTAAGTTTCTACACCATATACGATAAACATCACACTATACATAAATCCATACCTACATAACAAGGTACATATTTAGTTTAGTTTGTTATTGTTCCTTATGTACGAGTATACATCCCATGTCTTTTAATAAATAACACTTCGCATAGCACTTATATAGCCCTACTAAAATAATATTGGCAAATTATTCATAAGAATAGTTGACCTTTAATATTTAAAGCGACAAGTAATAATGTATCAGTAGGTATAACTAATCGTCTTTTATTCTTGTCATTCACTAAATCATTATCCCTTTTTAAGATATTTATTCATCGATCCCTAGCTTACCTCCGATTAACTAACATTTTGCTACCTATATAAGTAGGTAATATAACCATGTTATGGGTCCACGGGAGCAAAGTTATCAGTAAGAGCTCGTTTTAACAATGAAGATAGAAAGTTTTACATATGCGCGCTATAAGTACAGAACTCATTTAGAAAATGAACGCTCACAGACACTGTAATGTTGCGGGCTTAAAAGAAAAAAATGTTGTATTTTCATTGTATGTGACATAGTAAATGTAGGTACAGTTCCCCATTAAGTTACTAATATTGACATGATATTGAGTGAAACACGGTTTATCTAAAACGTACCTAAATTGACTAACGTTAATATTACATCGTGATTTTAGTACAAATATTGTCACTAAACTGCTTACGAATCAAGTGATGATGTTAGTTTATAAATGAAGTTTTATCTACGTACTACACGATCATTCCTTTCATTAATAAAAAGATTAAACCGACTCCAAAAACACTAAAAAGTAAAAAATAATTGCCTTACTTCTAACACGAGACTTGTAATTTTTTAAGCCGGTGCCATCCAAAGAAATTGCATAAAGTTGACGATATGGCACCGACAAAAAGTAAAACATAATTGCCTTACTTCCAACATGAGACTTTACGCTTCTTATTGAACAATGTAGACGTATCTATTGTAATTTTTGAAGCCGGTGCCATCCAAAGTGTTAGATGTAAGGCAATTATTTTTTACTTTTTAGTGTTTTTTGGAGTCGGTTTTAATTTATTATTATTATTATTATTTATTGCACACTTTTTAGTGACTCATTGGCAGAGTGCATCTCATAACGATTCAAATAAGCTAAAACACGGATAAGCTACACTGTTTTATTACGGAGTTCCGTTGCCTACCTTCCGGCTTCAATTACCAGATCAGGTTGACGGTGACATTACATCAGGACCATTTAAATTGACTTCGTCATAGTCGCTTCCGTATCTTGATCGAAATATCTTAATTTGTTTGGATCACCATCCGTGGTCTTCTTCATCAGTTCTCGTTCGCCAAATGCTACTTTCTGAATGCAAATGGTTGATTTATTACCGAAAATACTAAAATCACTATATATTTCATATATTTTTTATAGAACTAGATTCTGGTAACAACAGGACCAACCTTGAAGCATATGCTTTCAAACAAAGATAATTCAAATCGGTTCATAAACGACGGATTTCTGAGGTAACACACATAAAAATGAAGAGCATACAACCGAATTGAAAACCTCCTCCCTTTTTTGAAATCGGTTAAAAACACATGAAAATCGCTTAGATACAGTAAAATAAATTAAATATGTACTAGGTACCTTTCTGGCTCTTGTTACTATGACTGAAAGGCAGCTACGTGTTTCCATAATATTAAGTACTGGCAGATACATTTTCATGGTACAATATGTTAAGTGGAGTAATTAGGGCGTCAATATAAGCTTATAATTGAGCATATAAATCACTAAAAGCCTTTTCTGCCCTTATGAATTATATGTTTATGAAATATTCTCAATTAAATTGAATTGATGACGCAATTTTATAGCTGAGCCATTTATAGGTAAGATTGATGACAGAAATTTAATTGGTTCCTATAATACTTTCGGAAATTTTCAATTTACACTTTATCAAGATCTATTAGTGGAAGTATATGCTGTTCTGAGCTGCGTTGAACGAGGCTACATCTAATTTGTTACCGAGCTCCAATCTATTAACTTTTTGCTTGGTAATGCTTATGCAGGAAAAACACCCTCAAACGCGAGCTCTCTGTCTTTAGGTTCCGTACACCGATGAACGTAAGTTCTAAGAAAAAATATAATATTATGATAATTTAATGAAGTTTCGCCCGTACAACTTCTAATCTCAGCAATCGACCTTTTATTCCTCCGAAACGTAACGTGTATAAAATATTTTTTAGGGTTCCGTAATATCCAAACGGTAAAACGGGACCCTATTACTAAGACTTCGCTGTCCGCCTGTCTGCACGTCTGTCACCAGGCTGTATCTCATAAACCGTGATAGTTAGACAGTTGCAATTTTTATAGATGAAGTATTTCTGTTGTCATTATCACAACAAATACTAAAAAACAGAATAAAGTAAATATTTAAGGTACTCCCCATACATGAAATATGATTTTTTGCCGTTTTTATAGTCAATGGTACGGAACCCTTCGTGTGCGAGTCCGACTCGCACTTGGCTGGTTTTTTAATGTATATTCTTACTAAGTACCCACCAAATTAGTAAATGTTTTGTATAATTATCAAATTCAGTGAATGAACTACAAAATAAATAAACAATGGTTTAATTTTCAGAAGGAAATAGTCGAGAGCGGGACTTCGAATTCAAAGTCTTAAAAACAATATTGTTCGTAGCTAAATACCTAGTTACTATGTACTTGGAATTTGTATATAGAAAATATATAACCTAAATCTTTAATTTATAAATACCTATGCAGCTTGTGATAAATATAATGTCTATGTGGAAAATGATGTCATTATTCTTCAGCAACATTAATTCCACTTATTCCCCATACGGAACCTTTATTTAAGTTTGAAATGATCTTTCACAGGTAGGTATGTACACCAACGTGAAAAAAGTATAATAAATAAAAAGTTTTACTAAAAGCGAAGTTCATTTTGCTTCATTATTTATAGCTACAAAGTATTTTATCCAATCACCTATGGCTACAGTGGAATGGCTGGGATTATTGCAAGTTTGCGGTAGTTTCCGAATCTTCCGTTAGTTCAATACGTGGCTTCCAACTTCTTTACTGTGTGGAAACTTTCTCGCAACGCCTATTTAGTGAAAAAAAAATCCTGTAGTGAATAATAAATTAGTGATAACAAATTATAAAAACCATTTTTGTTCAGAAGCGGTGCTTCACATAAACAAAGCTTAACATTACTAATAAGTCAGATTAACATGGCCAAATTAAAGGGGTGCAGTATATTTTTATAGGTGCATTAATTATAAATTAATCATTCATTATCGTCGGAAATCACTTTGTTCAGTGCCGTTTTACGTAACCTCTAACATGGTTTTCATAGTAAATAATTTAAATCGTTAATAATAAATAGTATTTAACATAATCGTTACATAATGACAGCTATTGAAGTCGAGTAATAACAGTTTAGACCACGAGGCTTGCTAAGTGGTCTAAATAAGTTACGAGATTTCAATACCGGTGTGAAGTTAGCAGCCAAAGTTAGCGGCCGCCTATAACCCGACCAGATTAAGAAGTCATATTTTATTATGGTCCATATTCTTCTAAAAAAAGAATCTAAGAACACTCCAAACCCATACAAAATATTAGAAATTTCAAAATACTTAAAATATTCAATATCACGTATAGGTATGTACATGAAATAAATTTGGCCGCTAACTTTTCGATATAGCGGCCGGTGTCGTTTTCATTACAGTATATCTTAATTTCCGTAAGAAAAAGATCGTAACGAGATAGCTAAAGCAAAATATATCCAGCCAGCTGTAGAAGGCAGAAAGTGGGTTAAGGCATATATGTGTCCTAAGAAACTTGCCTGTTTCTTAGGACACATGGCTTTCACACACTATGGAGACTTGAAAGGCGGCGAGCAAGGGTGTGTGGACATCAAACTCGTTTAAGTCACAGCCAAAGCTTTCAAAAAAATTAGTTTCAGATTCTCGATTACTTAGCAGGGTAAATGAGTCAAGAAAAAGTCCTTTCAATATTTTCAAAAATATTTCAGAAAAGACTGGCTGTCATCAACTTAGACGGCAGGCGAGTAATTGCTGATAGATAATTCGTATAGACAATTCTCATAGCTACAAAATAAACCTATTTTCAGAGTGGCACTCGATCATTAAGAGGGGTAAATGCGTCAAAAACTGGTCCTATCAATAATTTCAGAGATATTTCAGAAAAGACTGGCTGTCATCAACTTAGACGGCAGGCGAGTAATTGCTGATAACTAATTCATAAATAAAATTTATCTAGCTACAAAATAACACCATTTGCAGAGTGGCACCCGATCGTTTAGTGGGGTAAATGAGTCAGGAACTGTGCACATAAGAAAATTTATCAATGCTTTCAGTAAAGGTTGGCAGCCGGCACCTTAGACGGCAAGCGAGTAGATTCTGACCATTCAATCGGATAGATATTTCTCCTGGCTACAAACAGAAACTATTTCCAGAGTGGCACCCGATCCTTAAATAGGGTAAATGAGCCAGGAACTGTGTAGTAAAGAAAAATTTTGACAGAAAGGATTGGCTGCCAGCACCTTAGACGGCAAGCGAGTACTTTTTGATAACTAATTCGTAAAGGACATTTATCTAGCTACAAAATAACATCATTTCCAGAGTGGCACCCGAACGTTTATTCAGGTAAATGTGCCCAGAAATATTCTATTCAACATTTTCAAAGATATTTTATGTAAGTGATTGGCTGCTAGCATCTTAGACGGCAGGCGAGTAATTTCTGATAGATAATTCGGATAGACAATTCTCATAGCTACAAAATAAACCTATTTCCAGAGTGGCACTCGATCATTAAGAGGGGTAAATGCGTCAAAAACTGGTCCTATCAATAATTTCAGAGATATTTCAGAAAAGACTGGCTGTCATCAACTTAGACGGCAGGCGAGTAATTGCTGATAACTAATTCATAAAGAAAATTTATCTAGCTACAAAATAACACCATTTTCAGAGTGGCACCCGAACGTTTAGTGGGGTAAATGAGTCAGGAACTGTGAACATAAGAAAATTTATCAATGCTTTCAGTAAAGGTTGGCAGCCGGCACCTTAGACGGCAAGCGAGTAGATTCTGACCACTCAATCGGATAGATATTTCTACTGGCTACAAACAGAAACTATTTCCAGAGTGGCACCCGATCCTTAAATAGGGTAAATGAGTCAGGAACTGTGTAGTAAAGAAAATTTTTGACAGAAAGGATTGGCTGCCAGCACCTTAGACGGCAAGCGAGTACTTTTTGATAACTAATTCGTAAAGGACATTTATCTAGCTACAAAACAACATCATTTCCAGAGTGGCACCCGAACGTTTATTGAGGTAAATGTGCCCAGAAATATTCTATTCAACATTTTCAAAAATATTTTATGTAAATGAGTGGCTGCTAGCACCTTAGACGGCAGGCGAGTAATTTCTGATAGATAATTCGGATAGACAATTCTCATAGCTACAAAATAAACCTATTTCCAGAGTGGCACTCGATCAGTAAGAGGGGTAAATGCGTCAAAAACTGGTCCTATCAATAATTTCAGAGATATTTCAGAAAAGACTGGCTGTCATCAACTTAGACGGCAGGCGAGTAATTGCTGATAACTAATTCATAAAGAAAATTTATCTAGCTACAAAATAACACCATTTTCAGAGTGGCACCCGATCGTTTAGTGGGGTAAATGAGTCAGGAACTGTGAACATAAGAAAATTTATCAATGCTTTCAGTAAAGGTTGGCAGCCGGCACCTTAGACGGCAAGCGAGTAGATTCTGACCACTCAATCGGATAGATATTTCTCCGGGCTACAAACAGAAACTATTTTCAGAGTGGCACCCGATCCTTAAATAGGGTAAATGAGTCAGGAACTGTGTAGTAAAGAAAATTTTTGACAGAAAGGATTGGCTGCCAGCACCTTAGACGGCAAGCGAGTACTTTCTGATACCTAATTCGTAAAGGACATTTATCTAGCTACAAAATGACATCATTTCCAGAGTGGCACCCGAACGTTTATTCAGGTAAATGTACCCAGAAATATTCTATTCAACATTTTCAAAGATATTTTATGTAAATGATTGGCTGCTAGCACCTTAGACGGCAGGCGAGTAATTTCTGATAGATAATTCGTATAGACAATTCTCATAGCTACAAAATAAATCTATTTCCAGAGTGGCACTCGATCATTAAGAGGGGTAAATGCGTCAAAAACTGGTCCTATCAATAATTTCAAAGATATTTCAGAAAAGACTGGCTGTCATCAACTTAGACGGCAGGCGAGTACTTGCTGATAACTAATTCATAAAGAAAATTTATCTAGCTACAAAATAACACCATTTTCAGAGTGGCACCCGATCGTTTAGTGGGGTAAATGAGTCAGGAACTGTGAACATAAGAAAATTTATCAATGCTTTCAGTAAAGGTTGGCAGCCGGCACCTTAGACGGCAAGCGAGTAGATTCTGACCATTCACTCGTATAGATATTTCTACTGGTTACAAACAGAAACTATTTCCAGAGTGGCACCCGATCCTTAAATAGGGTAAATGAGTCAGGAACTGTGTAGTAAAGAAAATTTTTGACAGAAAGGATTGGCTGCCAGCACCTTAGACGGCAAGCGAGTACTTTCTGATACCTAATTCGTAAAGGACATTTATCTAGCTACAAAATGACATCATTTCCAGAGTGGCACCCGAACGTTTATTCAGGTAAATGTGCCCAGAAATATTCTATTCAACATTTTCAAAGATATTTTATGTAAATGATTGGCTGATAGCACCTTAGACGGCAGGCGAGTAATTTCTGATAGATAATTCGTATAGACAATTCTTATAGCTACAAAATAAACCTATTTCCAGAGTGGCACTCGATCATTAAGAGGGTAAATGCGTCAAAAACTGGTCCTATCAATAATTTCAAAGATATTTCAGAAAAGACTGGCTGTCATCAACTTAGACGGCAGGCGAGTACTTGCTGATAACTAATTCATAAAGAAAATTTATCTAGCTACAAAATAACACCATTTTCAGAGTGGCACCCGATCGTTTAGTGGGGTAAATAAGTCAGGAACTGTGAACATAAGAAAATTTATCAATGCTTTCAGTAAAGGTTGGCAGCCGGCACCTTAGACGGCAAGCGAGTAGATTCTGACCACTCAATCGGATAGATATTTCTCCGGGCTACAAACAGAAACTATTTCCAGAGTGGCACCCGATCCTTAAATAGGGTAAATGAGTCAGGAACTGTGTAGTAAAGAAAATTTTTGACAGAAAGGATTGGCTGCCAGCACCTTAGACGGCAAGCGAGTACTTTCTGATACCTAATTCGTAAAGGACATTTATCTAGCTACAAAATGACATCATTTCCAGAGTGGCACCCGAACGTTTATTCAGGTAAATGTGCCCAGAAATATTCTATTCAACATTTTCAAAGATATTTTATGTAAATGATTGGCTGCTAGCACCTTAGACGGCAGGCGAGTAATTTCTGATAGATAATTCGGATAGACAATTCTCATAGCTACAAAATAAACCTATTTCCAGAGTGGCACTCGATCATTAAGAGGGGTAAATGCGTCAAAAACTGGTCCTATCAATAATTTCAAAGATATTTCAGAAAAGACTGGCTGTCATCAACTTAGACGGCAGGCGAGTACTTGCTGATAACTAATTCATAAAGAAAATTTATCTAGCTACAAAATAACACCATTTTCAGAGTGGCACCCGATCGTTTAGTGGGGTAAATGAGTCAGGAACTGTGAACATAAGAAAATTTATCAATGCTTTCAGTAAAGGTTGGCAGCCGGCACCTTAGACGGCAAGCGAGTAGATTCTGACCATTCACTCGTATAGATATTTCTACTGGTTACAAACAGAAACTATTTCCAGAGTGGCACCCGATCCTTAAATAGGGTAAATGAGTCAGGAACTGTGTAGTAAAGAAAATTTTTGACAGAAAGGATTGGCTGCCAGCACCTTAGACGGCAAGCGAGTACTTTCTGATACCTAATTCGTAAAGGACATTTATCTAGCTACAAAATGACATCATTTCCAGAGTGGCACCCGAACGTTTATTCAGGTAAATGTGCCCAGAAATATTCTATTCAACATTTTCAAAGATATTTTATGTAAATGATTGGCTGCTAGCACCTTAGACGGCAGGCGAGTAATTTCTGATAGATAATTCGGATAGACAATTCTCATAGCTACAAAATAAACCTATTTCCAGAGTGGCACTCGATCATTAAGAGGGGTAAATGCGTCAAAAACTGGTCCTATCAATAATTTCAAAGATATTTCAGAAAAGACTGGCTGTCATCAACTTAGACGGCAGGCGAGTACTTGCTGATAACTAATTCATAAAGAAAATTTATCTAGCTACAAAATAACACCATTTTCAGAGTGGCACCCGATCGTTTAGTGGGGTAAATGAGTCAGGAACTGTGAACATAAGAAAATTTATCAATGCTTTCAGTAAAGGTTGGCAGCCGGCACCTTAGACGGCAAGCGAGTAGATTCTGACCATTCAATCGGATAAATATTTCTCCTGGCTACAAACAGAAACTATTTCCAGAGTGGCACCCGATCCTTAAATAGGGTAAATGAGTCAGGAACTGTGTAGTAAAGAAAATTTTTGACAGAAAGGATTGGCTGCCAGCACCTTAGACGGCAAGCGAGTACTTTCTGATACCTAATTCGTAAAGGACATTTATCTAGCTACAAAACAACATCATTTCCAGAGTGGCACCCGAACGTTTATTGAGGTAAATATGCCCAGAAATATTCTATTCAACATATCGACGGTATAAAGGAATAACCCTTGAAGCGACATTTTTTGAATTTTACAGGAGAGCGTATTAAAGTGTATTTTTTGACAAAAACAATTTTATCTCTTTTACTATTGATTTTAGAAAGTTGAGTTCTATACACAAGTGTTCTCAAATTTTAATAGCTATATTTTAAAAATATTATCAAACTTGAAATCTTACAGGATTCTGAAATAAGTGTCGCTTAAGTGAATAGGCCCCCGAAACGATCCCGGAAGAACCATTGAAGCGACACCTTCGTGTTATAACCAGGGCCCTAAAAAATCCAATGAAACTACACCAATATATCTAATTTGATCTCGGGAATTAATTTAAGCGACAGTAGTGTATTTGCATAAATAAAAATAAATTGTCCGTCGTTTTAAATAAGCAAGGGATGTGATGAATTTATTGTTGTTTATTTTATTCGAAAGTATTGGAATTTTCATTTAAGTATATTAGAAGAAAATACGTACACTTATAAAGGAAACACAATAGGAAAAATCAAATTGTTGTTTTATTGGTTGGCTTAAGCCATAACATCAAGATTGACAAATTCACTCTGTAATATAAGAATCTGTATAAAATCAAACAGCAACTATTACTTGCTTGGTCTAAGAATGTTTATTGCTTTCTTAAACATAGACAATATAGAGCACAACCATAAACTAATATGTATATACTACATCTTCCTTTTTCAAACAAAAATGAAAACAAACTAAATAAAACTGAACCTTATCAATGTATTACATAGTACTACAAACGTAATCATTCAGATGTCTAGGAGGTCTAACATCTCTATTAGATCTCCTAAGTGAACCTGCTGGAGAACAACCTGTTTCATTGGACTAAGGAGTTGTGGGTGTCGATTCCGTCTCAGATGGCTGCTGGACAGCAATCTGAGACCAAGCAGACTTTGCTAATAATACCTAAGCCCTCCAATCTTACTAATTCTTCTTGCAGTTTCGGTCTTAACTTAAGAGGAACCCTGTATGGAGGTTTGGAGGTAGGTATGGCATTAGCTTTCAACTTTATGTCATATGGTTCACTGAACTTACCCAAACCTACAAACAAATCATCATTTTTAAGAATTATATCTAATTTTTTGTCCTGTTTCGTCTCAACTGATGACACTCTTTTCACTAAATTTAAGCGCACGCAAGTATCACGACATAAAATCGGTACGGATTTTTCGCTTCCCGCAATACAGAATGTTTCCGTGTACGTCTTGCCGTTTACTAGTATGTCGAATGTCGCCAAACCTTTTACTGGGGTTTTGAAACCATTCCAACTCTCTAGGGAGGCTGTTGTACCCTTCAGCGGTAAGGGGGTTGAAGAGACAACTTTATCAAACATGTGCACGGGTAATATGTTGACATCAGCGCCAGGGTCGAGCTTGAACTGAACAGAGTTGTTACCTGGTAATATTACCTCTTGAAACCAGGCCAAAGAGTCCACTAACATGTTGAAGGTAACACACTCAACGTAGTAATCGGAATCTGTCGAGTTTTGTAAAGTTACCTCATTTGTAGCTTTACCAGAACGACACATTTTCGCAAAGTGATGTCTTCTTTTACAGTTGACACATGTCTTGTTGTATGCTGGACATTGGCCGTAGTTATGATGATACCCACAATTTAGACATACTTTCTTCTGGGCGAAGTTGCTCCTGGGTGCTGTTAAGGCATCTACCTCTGTCTTATTTTCCATTATATCCTTCACTTGTCCACTTGTGATCTCAGATATTCTGAGAGATGAGACAACATCAGCAAGTGATGGATCTCCTGTTTTGATGAGTTTTTTTTGAGAATCAGAGTCACTAGATCCTAATACAAGACGATCTCGTAATATTTCGTCCTTGTTTCTGAAATCGCAATCATTACACAACATTGTGAGTTCCGTCAAATAACTGTCAAATCCTTCCCCTATTTTCTGATTTCTATTATAAAATAGGTATCTGCAATGGAGTATGTTCTTTTTAGGATTGCAATATGTCTCAAATAATTTTAAAGCATCCTCGAGTGTTTTCGTATCTTCGGTATCAAGCGTATTATATACGACAAGAGCCTCTTCGCCTACAAGATTGAGTAAAATGGCGATTTTTCTCGCCTCTTTTATTTGGGAAAGACCCGCCGCCTCCAAGTATATGTTGAAGGATTGTTTAAACTTCTTGAAGTTTTCGCTTAAATTACCTATTAGAGATAATTTGGACGGCAAATTATATCCCGTAGCCATGACTGCGCCATGTAATATAAGAATCTACAAATCCAACACCACACACAAATGAATCAGTTACATACTGTAGTAAACCTCTTTTCCATCTCTAATTTTCTATACATTTATATCATCTTATTGTCATTCACATACGTCAACTTTTGCTAATTAAGACCTATGATTTAGGTTTTGGCTATTATTTCAATTTAATTAGCAAATAAATCGACTAAAGTCCGCATGGACAAATATCTACGACCAGATCGATTCGACGGGGATCCGTCACAAACCTCGGCGGCCGCGGAATGGACACACTGGAAGAAAACATTCGTCAACTTTCTTGCGGTGCAGACCCTCGAAAATGAACAGGTCAAGCTTACTTTGCTTATTAATCATGTGTCTCCAAATGTTTATAACTGCATAAGCGAGTGCGAAACGTACGAACAGGCAATAAGCCTTTTGGATCAACTGTACGTGAAACCAAACAACATCCTATACGCACGCCATGCTCTTGCTACACGGAGACAGAATAGCCACGAGACTATCGACACATATATTCAAGCTCTGAAACAATTATCAAAAGACTGTAATTTCGCCGCTGTCGATAGTAAGACAAACCGGGACGATAACATTCGCGATGCATTTATAGCCGGCATTTCCTCTACAAAGATAAGAGAGAGACTGCTCGAAAACCTAAGCCTAACATTGGACGAAGCACATAACCAGGCGCGCTCCTTGGAGATGGCCGAAGTCAACACGCTGCATTATACCAACATACCTGTGAATGCGACAAGCGAGAACAATCCCTGTAGCACCGAAGTATGGAATACTCCTACGTCGAGTGGAAACGCTTCCGCCGCAGCCGCGCCGACCTACCCAACTCGTTCGAATCGGAAATGCTTCTTTTGTGGTGGACGCGTGCACCCGCGCAAGACCTGCCCCGCCTTCGATGCCTTGTGTCAGCTATGTAACAAAAAAGGCCACTTCGCTAACGTTTGTCGAAGTAAGAACCCGACCAGCGCTGCCGTTTCCGACCCAAAGAACATTAACGCCTGCATCATCGCTGCATCGCCATCGTCCCTACGCAAAGCAACAGTCCCTGCGTATATTAAAGGTATTAGAGCCGAAGCTCTACTCGATACTGGAAGCTCGAAGAGTTTTATTAATTTCGAGTTCGCTAAACTTTGCTCTTTGGACATGACACCTAGTCAGCAAACAATATCAATGGCGTCTCTTAACCACACTTCGTCGGTCAAAGGAGAAACCTGTCTTAAACTAACCTTGGGCAAACACTCATATGAGAACGTCCAGCTTCTTGTCGTAGAAAATTTATGCTCTGACATGATTATAGGGCACGATGTACTAGAAAAGCATTCTTCGCTCGAATTTGCATTCGGCGGCCCAAAAGAACCTCTTGTTGTTTGTAATGTGGCCGAAGCGACTGTCCCTGCTGTACCTTTATTCGCCAATTTAACGCCTGGATTTAAACCGATTACGATAAAATCGCGGAGATATAGTGATGACGATCGTCGTTTTATTGAGGAAGAGGTGAAGAATCTTTTGAATGAGGGTATTATAGAAGAAAGCAGATCACCGTGGCGAGCGCAAGTACTGATCACTAAGAATGTAAATCACAAGAAACGTCTAGTAATCGACTATTCGAGAACCATAAACCAATACACTGAACTGGACGCCTATCCACTTCCTAATATAGAGGAACTAATATCAAAAGTAGCCAAATATTCTGTATTTAGCGCCATAGATCTGAAAAGCGCCTATCATCAAGTGCCGATTTTGCCCGAGGAGAAACCATATACTGCGTTTGAAGCTGCTGGAAATCTTTACCAGTTCCGGCGTATACCTTTTGGAGTAACCAACGGCGTTTCCAGCTTCCAGAGAACTATCGACTGGCTTATTCGAAAAGAAAACCTTGTGGGCACGTTCGCCTACCTTGATGACATAACGGTTTGTGGCAAGACACCAGAAGAGCATGACGAGAATCTACAAAGATTCCTTATGGCTGCTAAAAAGTACGGGCTTACTTTGAACGAAAATAAATCAATTTTCAAACAAACTTCTATAAACATACTTGGCTATACGATCTCGAACAATATAATCAAACCCGACAATGACAGATTACAACCTCTACTAAACTTACCTCCGCCGCACGACTTGCCTAGTTTGCGAAGAGCCCTTGGAATGTTCGCCCACTACTCGAAGTGGATAACAAATTTCTCAGAAAAGGTGCATGAGTTATCAAGAACCAAGACTTTTCCGCTAAGTAACACGATGGTCAAAAATTTCCAGGAACTGAAGAACGATATATTAAAATCTTGTGTCCATGCCATTGACCCTAACGTACCATTTACAGTTGAGACTGATGCATCGGAGCACTCTATTGCGGCAAGTCTTTCACAAGCGGGAAGACCAGTAGCATTTTACTCACGAACACTCAACCGAAGCGAACAAAATCACTCTGCCATTGAAAAAGAAGCTTACGCAATTGTTGAGTCATTGAAGAAATGGCGACATTTTCTCATTGGAAAAATATTCCTGCTTGTCACTGACCAACGATCTGTCTCATTCATGTTCAATGTTAAGCACACTAGCAAAATTAAAAACGAGAAAATTCAACGCTGGCGTTTAGAACTCTCTCCATACAAATACGACATCATATACAGGCCTGGCACGCAGAACTATGTAGCGGATGCCCTCTCCCGTGTGTGCGCCATCATCGAAACACCTGCGAAGTTACGATCGCTTCATGAGGCCCTTTGTCACCCGGGAGTGACGAGAATGACACATTGGGTTCGTTCTAAGAATTTGGCCTATTCGATTGAAGAGATTAGGAAGATGACAAGTGAATGTCGTATCTGCTCTGAGGTTAAGCCTAAATTTATAAAACCTGACCCGCAAAACAAGTTAATTAAAGCCATAGCGCCCTTTGAAAGGCTGAGCATGGATTTTAAAGGTCCAGTGCCATCCAAATCCAACAACAGATTCATATTAACTGTGATTGATGAATACTCACGATTTCCTTTCGCTTTCGCGTGCTCTGACATAAGCGCAAAGACTGTCATCAAGCACTTGGACAGCATTTTCACCATATTTGGCATGCCAGCCTATGTACACTCGGACCGAGGGACATCATTTTTATCAGCTGAAGTCAAAGATTTCCTCAACTCAAGACAAATAGCTACGAGTCGTACAACCCCGTATAACCCTCAAGGCAATGGCCAAGTTGAGAAGCTAAACTCTACGCTCTGGAAAGCTATTCAGCTGGCATTAAAAAGCAAACATCTGCCAATAGATAACTGGGAAGATGTACTACCGCAAGCTTTACACTCAATACGTTCGCTTTTATGCACTAGTACAAATTGCACTCCTCATGAAAGAATGTTCCGCCATTCACGGAGATCGGCGAACGGAGGCTCAATCCCTACATGGTTGACGGGATCCAGCAAAGTTTTAATGCGAAGATTTGATCGAAAAACAAAATATCAACCATTGGCCGAAGAGGTGGAGGTACTAGAGACTAACCCCACTTATTCGTATGTTCGGACGATGGATGGTCGGGAAACTACCGTATCCAACCGGCATCTAGCACCTCTGGGGAGCAACGGAGAAGATATCCCTGTGATTGATAATTTTGAAGATGCTGAGCACGATATATCGCCTACGCCACCACCATCACCGTCGCCTCCGTCAACACCGCATTCTTCACCGGCACCGCCACCTGTATCGCCAACGACAATTCCCTCATCGACACCCTCGGAGCTTCTGCAAGAAGTGTCGCAACGAGCAAGCACAGACACCGATGACCCTGTGATCGCAGAACCACCGCGGAGGTCTGGTCGGACAAGGAATCCGCCAAAGCGTTTACTTGATTACATCTGGCCGGGGTGAATGTAGTAAACCTCTTTTCCATTTCTAATTTTCTATACATTTATATCATCTTATTGTCATTCACATACGTCAACTTTTGCTAATTAAAACCTATGATTTAGGTTTTGGCTATTATTTCACATACATTCATACCTACCTACATAAAGAATAACCAATATTCTAAAGAAATGTAATAAGTAGTATTAGATTAGGTAAATACTTTAATTTTAGTATTATTAAGTGATAACTTAAATAATTTTGGGCGAAGGTAAGCCGTTTAAGTAATACTTTTACAAACGGCATACAAGTGCCGAAATAAATAGTTTATCACTATTATTAACACTATATATATACTAAATATCACTATTCACACATATTAAAGTCTAAAACATTAAAAATTTCACTATTTGGACATGAACTAGCATGCGTACCTAGTTAATTCCGTCAGCGAACGCCAAAACAACCACCCCCTCCTAGTGTGTGTCGGTGACTGAAGCGACCGACGGCGTTACACTGCGTTTATAAGAGTCCCTTTCGCGCGTAATTCAAACAAAAAATTATACACTTAAACGCCATACTATAAATTTGGGTGATACTTCAAACGCCATCACACCTCTTGCAATTTTCATTTAACCAACGTATTGCTGTTTTTCAAAAATACTTGAAGCGACAATTTCGGCCAGGGCCAAGCATGTCGCTTAAAGTAATGAAATATTAGGTACATTTTTGTAACATTCACTTAAGCGACAACAGTTAATTTTAACACTTTTGAAGAACCACTTAAGCGCCGTAACCTATGTAAAATGTACTTGGAATAAACATGTAAGTGACATCACATGGAAAATGACCTATTTTTAAAAATCACTTATGCGACTATGATTATGCCTGTATATATGGTTAAGTGACTCAGGTAAGATTTTACTCAAATTATGTGTCGTATCAGGTAACGATTTTTAAATTTGGGCCTTATTTCTGTAACACCTTAAGCGACATATAAGTCATCGGATCGATGTGAAACCCGGCTCAAACGACGCAGAAAAAAACGCTGATTCCAACGATTTTGACCAAAGTGTCGCTTAAAGGGTTATTCCTTTACACCGTCGAACAATAATTTTCTTATGTGCACAGTTCCTGACTCGTTTACCCCACTAAACGATCGGGTGCCACTCTGAAAATGGTGTTATTTTGTAGCTAGATAAATTTTCTTTATGAATTAGTTATCAGCAAGTACTCGCCTGCCGTCTAAGTTGATGACAGCCAGTCTTTTCTGAAATATCTTTGAAATTATTGATAGGACCAGTTTTTGACGCATTTATCCCTCTTAATGATCGAGTGCCACTCTGGAAATAGGTTTATTTTGTAGCTATGAAAATTATCTATCCGAATTATCTATCAGAAATTACTCGCCTGCCGTCTAAGGTGCTAGCAGCCAATCAATTACATAAAATATTTTTGAAAATGTTGAATAGAATATTTCTGGGCACATTTACCTCAATAAACGTTCGGGTGTAACTCTGGAAATGATGTCATTTTGTAGCTAGATAAATGTCCTTTACGAATTAGGTATCAGAAAGTACTCGCTTGCCGTCTAAGGTGCTGGCAGCCAATCCTTTCTGTCAAAAATTTTCTTTACTACACAGTTCCTGACTCATTTACCCTATTTAAGAATCGGGTGCCACTCTAAAAATAGTTTCTGTTTGTAGCCAGGAGAAATATCTATCCGATTGAATGGTCAGAGTCTACTCGCTTGCCGTCTAAGGTGCCGGCTGCCAAACTTTACTGAAAGCATTGATAAATTTTCTTATGTGCACAGTTCCTGACTCGTTTACCCCACTAAACGATCGGGTGCCACTCTGAAAATGGTGTTATTTTGTAGCTAGATAAATTTTCTTTATGAATTAGTTATCAGCAAGTACTCGCCTGCCGTCTAAGTTGATGACAGCCAGTCTTTTCTGAAATATCTTTGAAATTATTGATAGGACCAGTTTTTGACGCATTTACCCCTCTTAATGATCGAGTGCCACTCTGGAAATAGGTTTATTTTGTAGCTATGAGAATTGTCTATCCGAAATATCTATCAGAAATTACTCGCCTGCCGTCTAAGGTGCTAGCAGCCAATCATTTACATAAAATATTTTTGAAAATGTTGAATAGAATATTTCTGGGCACATTTACCTGAATAAACGTTCGGGTGCCACTCTGGAAATGATGTTGTTTTGTAGCTAGATAAATGTCCTTTACGAATTAGGTATCAGAAAGTACTCGCTTGCCGTCTAAGGTGCTGGCAGCCAATCCTTTCTGTCAAAAATTTTCTTTACTACACAGTTCCTGACTCATTTACCCTATTTAAGGATCGGGTGCCACTCTGGAAATAGTTTCTGTTTGTAGCCAGGAGAAATGTCTATACGATTGAATGGTCAGAATCTACTCGCTTGCCGTCTAAGGTGCCGGCTGCCAACCTTTACTGAAAGCATTGATAAATTTTCTTATGTGCACAGTTCCTGACTCGTTTACCCCACTAAACGATCGGGTGCCACTCTGAAAATGGTGTTATTTTGTAGCTAGATAAATTTTCTTTATGAATTAGTTATCAGCAAGTACTCGCCTGCCGTCTAAGTTGATGACAGCCAGTCTTTTCTGAAATATCTTTGAAATTATTGATAGGACCAGTTTTTGACGCATTTACCCCTCTTAATGATCGAGTGCCACTCTGGAAATAAATTTTTTTTGTAGCTATGAGAATTGTCTATCCGAATTATCTATCAGAAATTACTCGCCTGCCGTCTAAGGTGCTAGCAGCCAATCATTTACATAAAATATTTTTGAAAATGTTGAATAGAATATTTCTGGGCACATTTACCTGAATAGACGTTCGGGTGCCACTC
The DNA here is from genome assembly GCA_963556455.1 of Epiblema foenella. Classification (NCBI taxonomy): domain Eukaryota; kingdom Metazoa; phylum Arthropoda; class Insecta; order Lepidoptera; family Tortricidae; genus Epiblema; species Epiblema foenella. The sequence continues at coordinate 19,099,111 of OY747102.1, forward strand.
TGGAAATGATGTCATTTTGTAGCTAGATAAATGTCCTTTACGAATTAGGTATCAGAAAGTACTCGCTTGCCGTCTAAGGTGCTGGCAGCCAATCCTTTCTGTCAAAAATTTTCTTTACTACACAGTTCCTGACTCATTTACCCTATTTAAGGATCGGGTGCCACTCTGGAAATAGTTTCTGTTTGTAGCTAGTAGAAATATCTATACGATTGAATGGTCAGAATCTACTCGCTTGCCGTCTAAGGTGCCGGCTGCCAACCTTTACTGAAAGCATTGATAAATTTTCTTATGTGCACAGTTCCTGACTCGTTTACCCCACTAAACGGTCAAGTGCCACTCTGAAAGTGGTATTATTTTGTAGCTAGATAAATTTTCTTTATGAACTAGTTATCAGCAATTACTCGCCTGCCGTCTAAGTTGATGACAGCCAGTCTTTTCTGAAATATCTTTGAAATTATTGATAGGACCAGTTTTTGACGCATTTACCCCTCTTAATGATCGAGTGCCACTCTGAAAATAGGTTTATTTTGTAGCTATGAGAATTGTCTATCCGAATTATCTATCAGAAATTACTCGCCTACCGTCTAAGGTGCTAGCAGCCAATCATTTACATAAAATATCTTTGAAAATGTTGAATAGAATATTTCTGGGCACATTTACCTGAATAAACGTTCGGGTGCCACTCTGGAAATGATGTCATTTTGTAGCTAGATAAATGTCCTTTACGAATTAGGTATCAGAAAGTACTCGCTTGCCGTCTAAGGTGCTGGCAGCCAATCCTTTCTGTCAAAAATTTTCTTTACTACACAGTTCCTGACTCATTTACCCTATTTAAGGATCGGGTGCCACTCTGGAAATAGTTTCTGTTTGTAGCCCGGAGAAATATCTATCCGATTGAGTGGTCAGAATCTACTCGCTTGCCGTCTAAGGTGCCGGCTGCCAACCTTTACTGAAAGCATTGATAAATTTTCTTATGTTCACAGTTCCTGACTCATTTACCCCTCTAAACGATCGGGTGCCACTCTGAAAATGGTGTTATTTTGTAGCTAGATAAATTTTCTTTATGAATTAGTTATCAGCAATTACTCGCCTGCCGTCTAAGTTGATGACAGCCAGTCTTTTCTGAAATATCTTTGAAATTATTGATAGGACCAGTTTTTGACGCATTTACCCCTCTTAATGATCGAGTGCCACTCTGTAAATAGGTTTATTTTGTAGCTATGAGAATTGTCTATCCGAATTATCTATCAGAAATTACTGGCCTGCCGTCTAAGGTGCTAGCAGCCACTCATTTACATAAAATATTTTTGAAAATGTTGAATAGAATATTTCTGGGCACATTTACCTCAATAAACGTTCGGGTGCCACTCTGGAAATGATGTTGTTTTGTAGCTAGATAAATGTCCTTTACGAATTAGTTATCAAAAAGTACTCGCTTGCCGTCTAAGGTGCTGGCAGCCAATCCTTTCTGTCAAAAATTTTCTTTACTACACAGTTCCTGACTCATTTACCCTATTTAAGGATCGGGTACCACTCTGGAAATAGTTTCTGTTTGTAGCCAGTAGAAATATCTATCCGATTGAGTGGTCAGAATCTACTCGCTTGCCGTCTAAGGTGCCGGCTGCCAACCTTTACTGAAAGCATTGATAAATTTTCTTATGTTCACAGTTCCTGACTCATTTACCCCACTAAACGATCGGGTGCCACTCTGAAAATGGTGTTATTTTGTAGCTAGATAAATTTTCTTTATGAATTAGTTATCAGCAATTACTCGCCTGCCGTCTAAGTTGATGACAGCCAGTCTTTTCTGAAATATCTCTGAAATTATTGATAGGACCAGTTTTTGACGCATTTACCCCTCTTAATGATCGAGTGCCACTCTGTAAATAGGTTTATTTTGTAGCTATGAGAATTGTCTATCCGAATTATTTATCAGAAATTACTCGCCTGCCGTCTAAGGTGCTAGCAGCCACTCATTTACATAAAATATTTTTGAAAATGTTGAATAGAATATTTCTGGGCACATTTACCTCAATAAACGTTCGGGTGCCACTCTGGAAATGATGTTGTTTTGTAGCTAGATAAATGTCCTTTACGAATTAGTTATCAAAAAGTACTCGCTTGCCGTCTAAGGTGCTGGCAGCCAATCCTTTCTGTCAAAAATTTTCTTTACTACACAGTTCCTGACTCATTTACCCTATTTAAGGATCGGGTGCCACTCTGGAAATAGTTTCTGTTTGTAGCCAGTAGAAATATCTATCCGATTGAGTGGTCAGAATCTACTCGCTTGCCGTCTAAGGTGCCGGCTGCCAACCTTTACTGAAAGCATTGATAAATTTTCTTATGTTCACAGTTCCTGACTCATTTACCCCACTAAACGATCGGGTGCCACTCTGAAAATGGTGTTATTTTGTAGCTAGATAAATTTTCTTTATGAATTAGTTATCAGCAATTACTCGCCTGCCGTCTAAGTTGATGACAGCCAGTCTTTTCTGAAATATCTCTGAAATTATTGATAGGACCAGTTTTTGACGCATTTACCCCTCTTAATGATCGAGTGCCACTCTGAGAATAGGTTTATTTTGTAGCTATGAGAATTGTCTATCCGAATTATCTATCAGAAATTACTCGTTTGCCGTCTAAGGTGCTAGCAGCCAATCATTTACATAAAATATCTTTGAAAATGTTGAATAGAATATTTCTGGGCACATTTACCTGAATAAACGTTCGGGTGCCACTCTGGAAATGATGTCATTTTGTAGCTAGATAAATGTCCTTTACGAATTAGGTATCAGAAAGTACTCGCTTGCCGTCTAAGGTGCTGGCAGCCAATCCTTTCTGTCAAAAAATTTCTTTACTACACAGTTCCTGACTCATTTACCCTATTTAAGGATCGGGTGCCACTCTGGAAATAGTTTATGTTTGTAGCCCGGAGAAATATCTATCCGATTGAGTGGTCAGAATCTACTCGCTTGCCGTCTAAGGTGCCGGCTGCCAACCTTTACTGAAAGCATTGATAAATTTTCTTATGTTCACAGTTCCTGACTCATTTACGCCACTAAACGATCGGGTGCCACTCTGAAAATGGTGTTATTTTGTAGCTAGATAAATTTTCTTTATGAATTAGTTATCAGCAAGTACTCGCCTGCCGTCTAAGTTGATGACAGCCAGTCTTTTCTGAAATATCTTTGAAATTATTGATAGGACCAGTTTTTGACGCATTTACCCCTCTTAATGATCGAGTGCCACTCTGGAAATAGGTTTATTTTGTAGCTATGAGAATTGTCTATACGAATTATTTATCAGAAATTACTCGCCTGCCGTCTAAGGTGCTAGCAGCCAATCATTTACATAAAATATCTTTGAAAATGTTGAATAGAATATTTCTGGGCACATTTACCTGAATAAACGTTCGGGTGCCACTCTGGAAATGATGTCATTATGTAGCTAGATAAATGTCCTTTACGAATTAGGTATCAGAAAGTACTCGCTTGCCGTCTAAGGTGCTGGCAGCCAATCCTTTCTGTCAAAAATTTTCTTTACTACACAGTTCCTGACTCATTTACCCTATTTAAGGATCGGGTGCCACTCTGGAAATAGTTTCTGTTTGTAGCCAGGAGAAATATTTATCCGATTGAATGGTCAGAATCTACTCGCTTGCCGTCTAAGGTGCCGGCTGCCAACCTTAACTGAAAGCATTGATAAATTTTCTTATGTTCACAGTTCCTGACTCATTTACCCCGCTAAACGATCGGGTGCCACTCTGAAAATGGTGTTATTTTGTAGCTAGATAAATTTTCTTTATGAATTAGTTATCAGCAAGTACTCGCCTGCCGTCTAAGTTGATGACAGCCAGTCTTTTCTGAAATATCTTTGAAATTATTGATAGGACCAGTTTTTGACGCATTTACCCCTCTTAATGATCGAGTGCCACTCTGGAAATAGGTTTATTTTGTAGCTATGAGAATTGTCTATCCGAATTATGTATCAGAAATTACTCGCCTGCCGTCTAAGGTGCTAGCAGCCAATCATTTACATAAAATATCTTTGAAAATGTTGAATAGAATATTTCTGGGCACATTTACCTGAATAAACGTTCGGGTGCCACTCTGGAAATGATGTCATTTTGTAGCTAGATAAATGTCCTTTACGAATTAGGTATCAGAAAGTACTCGCTTGCCGTCTAAGGTGCTGGCAGCCAATCCTTTCTGTCAAAAATTTTCTTTACTACACAGTTCCTGACTCATTTACCCTATTTAAGGATCGGGTGCCACTCTGGAAATAGTTTCTGTTTGTAACCAGTAGAAATATCTATACGAGTGAATGGTCAGAATCTACTCGCTTGCCGTCTAAGGTGCCGGCTGCCAACCTTTACTGAAAGCATTGATAAATTTTCTTATGTTCACAGTTCCTGACTCATTTACCCCACTAAACGATCGGGTGCCACTCTGAAAATGGTGTTATTTTGTAGCTAGATAAATTTTCTTTATGAATTAGTTATCAGCAAGTACTCGCCTGCCGTCTAAGTTGATGACAGCCAGTCTTTTCTGAAATATCTTTGAAATTATTGATAGGACCAGTTTTTGACGCATTTACCCCTCTTAATGATCGAGTGCCACTCTGGAAATAGGTTTATTTTGTAGCTATGAGAATTGTCTATACGAATTATCTATCAGAAATTACTCGCCTGCCGTCTAAGGTGCTAGCAGCCAATCATTTACATAAAATATCTTTGAAAATGTTGAATAGAATATTTCTGGGCACATTTACCTGAATAAACGTTCGGGTGCCACTCTGGAAATGATGTCATTTTATAGCTAGATAAATGTCCTTTACGAATTAGGTATCAGAAAGTACTCGCTTGCCGTCTAAGGTGCTGGCAGCCAATCCTTTCTGTCAAAAATTTTCTTTACTACGCAGTTCCTGACTCATTTACCCTATTTAAGGATCGGGTGCCACTCTGGAAATAGTTTCTGTTTGTAGCCAGGAGAAATGTCTATACGATTGAATGGTCAGAATCTACTCGCTTGCCGTCTAAGGTGCCGGCTGCCAACCTTTACTGAAAGCATTGATAAATTTTCTTATGTGCACAGTTCCTGACTCGTTTACCCCACTAAACGGTCGGGTGCCACTCTGAAAATGGTGCTATTTTGTAGCTAGATAAATTTTCTTTATGAATTAGTTATCAGCAAGTACTCGCCTGCCGTCTAAGTTGATGACAGCCAGTCTTTTCTGAAATATCTTTGAAATTATTGATAGGACCAGTTTTTGACGCATTTACCCCTCTTAATGATCGAGTGCCACTCTGGAAATAGGTTTATTTTGTAGCTATGAGAATTGTCTATCCGAATTATCTATCAGAAATTACTCGCCTGCCGTCTAAGGTGCTAGCAGCCAATCATTTACATAAAATATCTTTGAAAATGTTGAATAGAATATTTCTGGGCACATTTACCTGAATAAACGTTCGGGTGCCACTCCGGAAATGATGTCATTTTGTAGCTAGATAAATGTCCTTTACGAATTAGGTATCAGAAAGTACTCGCTTGCCGTCTAAGGTGCTGGCAGCCAATCCTTTCTGTCAAAAATTTTCTTTACCACACAGTTCCTGACTCATTTACCCTATTTAAGGATCGGGTGCCACTCTGGAAATAGTTTCTGTTTGTAGCCCGGAGAAATATCTATCCGATTGAGTGGTCAGAATCTACTCGCTTGCCGTCTAAGGTGCCGGCTGCCAACCTTTACTGAAAGCATTGATAAATTTTCTTATGTTCACAGTTCCTGACTCATTTACCCCACTAAACGATCGGGTGCCACTCTGAAAATGGTGTTATTTTGTAGCTAGATAAATTTTCTTTATGAATTAGTTATCAGCAATTACTCGCCTGCCGTCTAAGTTGATGACAGCCAGTCTTTTCTGAAATATCTCTGAAATTATTGATAGGACCAGTTTTTGACGCATTTACCCCTCTTAATGATCGAGTGCCACTCTGGAAATAGGTTTATTTTGTAGCTATGAGAATTGTCTATCCGAATTATTTATCAGAAATTACTCGCCTGCCGTCTAAGGTGCTAGCAGCCACTCATTTACATAAAATATTTTTGAAAATGTTGAATAGAATATTTCTGGGCACATTTACCTCAATAAACGTTCGGGTGCCACTCTGGAAATGATGTTATTTTGTAGCTAGATAAATGTCCTTTACAAATTAGTTATCAAAAAGTACTCGCTTGCCGTCTAAGGTGCTGGCAGCCAATCCTTTCTGTCAAAAATTTTCTTTACTACACAGTTCCTGACTCATTTACCCTATTTAAGGATCGGGTGCCACTCTGGAAATAGTTTCTGTTTGTAGCCAGTAGAAATATCTATCCGATTGAGTGGTCAGAATCTACTCGCTTGCCGTCTAAGGTGCCGGCTGCCAACCTGTACTGAAAGCATTGATAAATTTTCTTATGTTCACAGTTCCTGACTCATTTACCCCACTAAACGATCGGGTGCCACTCTGAAAATGGTGTTATTTTGTAGCTAGATAAATTTTCTTTATGAATTAGTTATCAGCAATTACTCGCCTGCCGTCTAAGTTGATGACAGCCAGTCTTTTCTGAAATATCTTTGAAATTATTGATAGGACCAGTTTTTGACGCATTTACCCCTCTTAATGATCGAGTGCCACTCTGGAAATAGGTTTATTTTGTAGCTATGAGAATTGTCTATCCGAATTATTTATCAGAAATTACTCGCCTGCCGTCTAAGGTGCTAGCAGCCACTCATTTACATAAAATATTTTTGAAAATGTTGAATAGAATATTTCTGGGCACATTTACCTCAATAAACGTTCGGGTGCCACTCTGGAAATGATGTTATTTTGTAGCTAGATAAATGTCCTTTACAAATTAGTTATCAAAAAGTACTCGCTTGCCGTCTAAGGTGCTGGCAGCCAATCCTTTCTGTCAAAAATTTTCTTTACTACACAGTTCCTGACTCATTTACCCTATTTAAGGATCGGGTGCCACTCTGGAAATAGTTTCTGTTTGTAGCCAGGAGAAATATCTATCCGATTGAATGGTCAGAATCTACTCGCTTGCCGTCTAAGGTGCCGGCTGCCAACCTTTACTTAAAGCATTGATAAATTTTCTTATGTTCACAGTTCCTGACTCATTTACCCCACTAAACGATCGGGTGCCACTCTGAAAATGGTGTTATTATGTAGCTAGATAAATTTTATTTATGAATTAGTTATCAGCAATTACTCGCCTGCCGTCTAAGTTGATGACAGCCAGTCTTTTCTGAAATATTTTTGAAAATATTGAAAGGACTTTTTCTTGACTCATTTACCCTGCTAAGTAATCGAGAATCTGAAACTAATTTTTTTGAAAGCTTTGGCTGTGACTTAAACGAGTTTGATGTCCACACACCCTTGCTCGCCGCCTTTCAAGTCTCCATAGTGTGTGAAAGCCATGTGTCCTAAGAAACAGGCAAGTTTCTTAGGACACATATATGCCTTAACCCACTTTCTGCCTTCTACAGCTGGCTGGATATATTTTGCTTTAGCTATCTCGTTACGATCTTTTTCTTACGGAAATTAAGATATACTGTAATGAAAACGACACCGGCCGCTATATCGAAAAGTTAGCGGCCAAATTTATTTCATGTACATACCTATACGTGATATTGAATATTTTAAGTATTTTGAAATTTCTAATATTTTGTATGGGTTTGGAGTGTTCTTAGATTCTTTTTTTAGAAGAATATGGACCATAATAAAATATGACTTCTTAATCTGGTCGGGTTATAGGCGGCCGCTAACTTTGGCTGCTAACTTCACACCGGTGATTTCAATAGCCAATTATGTAACTGTTGTATACAATATTTTTTCTATGAGTCCACTAGAATAACAAAATAACACGAATTTTGAAGCTGAAAGAACCTCATTTTGTGTAGGTTACAAGGTGATTATTATTATCATGCGATACACTTGTATCACAATACGCATTTATTTATTTATATATCACGTGCGTATTGAGGAATATTAAAGCAAATTTTAAACAATTCTGAGTTCCACTATAATATTTACAGTATTGTGATAATAATCACCATTAAGTAAAAAAAAGTCATCAGTGTCCATGATCGGCTTTTTCTGATTTCGACCAATTACAAGGCATCAGAGGGTTTAAGTTTTTTTTAGTGATTATGGCCAGTATTAAAGCGACAGTTTGAGCGTGTCACACACACTGCAGCGGCTAGCGGTGGCAGCCGCGGCAGCGGCCTGTTGTCACTATGACAATCAAGGCCGCTTGAATCTGAATGAATGTTAGAATTCTCATAGTTTACAACAGACCGCCACCGCAGGCTGCCGCAGTATGTGATACGCGTTAAGTAGGTAGACAAATTAACAGTGCACTTTCGGAAGCACCAGCGTCACCAATGTTGACATATTCGTAAAATGAGTCGCCTTATATGAATTGTTGCGTTTATGGAGACTAATTTTCTTCATCAAAATACGGCGTTCTATTCTTGAATGATATTTCGATACCGAGCACAGTTGTACGATAAATTATTTCGTATTTCCATAGACCATAGACTTTTGGTTCCGATTAAAAATTATGACAGTACGCAATGGTCGATAGTCTTTAAAAACATCATCATTATCAATTTAAGACCTAGGCTGTTGATGGTGGAGTAATCTCCATATATCTTTTTAATAATCTCCACTCCGTTTTACAGTTCCCAATTTTTACATTTGACAACTTATACGTTAGCCATATTTTTATAATTTCAATGATATGGAAAGTCGACGTGACGTTTTCCATAATTTCGTTATACCGCAAAATATACGTGAAGCCGCTTTCAGAAGTATATATATTCCCTAGGCCTATTTCTTCAAAACTCTGCATCTAGAAAATAGAACCTAGAATATAAGTATAGTAATCGCTGGTGGGACAAGATTACCCAACATCACAGTTAGAAAGGAAGAACTTGGGAAGCGAAGCGAGCGAGCTAATTTTTTTAAGCGCCTTGAAAAATCATGCATGAGTGCTTGCTGGTTTGCATGCATGCATACGTTGCTGGTTTGCTTGCATACATGCTTGCTTATTTGCATGTATGCATGCGTACTTGCTTGCTTGCTTTTTAGTACAGTAAATTTCTGACTGCACCTCCCCCCATTTACTACCTAACAGTGGCGGTGCGTCAAAAATTTTCTTAAGGAAGCCGGAATTAATTTTCCTTTCTTATTCGTCATGAGCCGTAGTAAAAGAACTGTAATGGCTGAAAATTAGGTAAGCCGGTGGGAATCGAGTTGTATGGACGCTCCGCTACTGCTACCTAATGACAATACCTATGCTTTAAGTAAAGAAATGCTAAACCGTGATGTCAGTATGCTGTCGGAATTGTAAAAAATAATTAATAAGTACAGGTTCCCAGGCCAAGAAATAGTCTAAAAGGTATCAAACGAGTATATATTATATAATACATCGTGACACGTATGAAACCTGTGACGAAATATATGTAGCTATACTTCAGAAGAAACCAAAAATCAAAATCCATTATATTTAGTGTTGTTAAAAGACTAGTCTTGAAGACTTTTGAACCTTAAAGACTCGCAAACCTGGAAGGTTCAAGCTTTAAAGGCGTAAGCGTTGAAGGTTTGAGCTCTAAAACGGGTCTGAACCTTAAAGACTCAAGCTTTTTATAAGCTCTTAAATGAAAGTCTTTAAGACTCAGGCCTCATAGAGAGCTCAAGTTTTAAAAACTCGGGCCTATTGAAAGCTCCAGCCCCAAACCTCGAAGGCCTGACACAAGCATTAAGAGCTCAAACAATGAGCGTTCTAGGCAGAAATTCTTTTTTAATATTTGGAAGATATTCAGTCAATATTTATAGAGTATTTCTGACAATATTTAAAGATTAAAATGTCATATAAAATTGCAAAATAAAATTACAAATAAAAATGCAATAAATCAGTTTTTTTCCCTATTGCACAAAAATTCACCCTATGGCATAGATTGATCTAATTTGTTAAAAGCTTGTACTTTTTTCTACAAACCTTTACAGATAAAAACCTTACAGACTTAAACCTTCAAAGCTCAGGAGGCTTTAAAGCTTGAGGCCTAAAGACTCGAGGTTTCTGTGATCATAAGCAGCAACGGGAACTTATTAATTTGAGGCTTATACGCTCGAGGCTTTAAGGTTCGAGGCTTCTAGACTCAGCAGTCGCGACTCGAGTCTTGTAGTTTACGCCTCGAAGCTTCACATTACGATTCACAACACTAATTATATTACGTCTTCGATATCAATCCGACCGCTAGACAATTTTCTGCCGCCCGGCCGACGAACGAAGCCAAATTATACCAGTCAACCAAATCAAAAAAGAAGACTGTAATTATTAATAAAAACCGGACAAGTGCGAGTCGGACTCGCCCACCTAGGGTCCGTACAAATTTGTTGGTACATGCGCATGCAATTACTTTACCTCGATGATTGATTACGTACTTTAAATAAAGATTACTTTTTATGATCTAATTACAAATGCATAGTTTTCGGATATTTCCCTGTACTTGTATTTATAAGACGATATAAATACAAGTATATAACTTCCCAAATTTCATAGTTCTAGATCAACGAAAAGTACCCTATACATTTTGATTCCCTTGCGAGTGTAGAAATATACTTTTTTGCGGCATAAATGGCTGTATCTTTGTTTTAAGTTAACTTAGAAATTTAATTTTCCGGATATAAAGGGTCTTGAGAGACAAACAGACGGACAGCAAAGTGGTTCATAAGGGCTACGTTGCGTCCTTTTGAGATACGCAATCCTAAAAATCATAAATAACTAAAATTTTCACAAATTATTATTTGAAAACGGGATTTAACGTGTACGATACTAATTTATTTAACTTTAAAAAAGGTTAATAAAATAATATTGTACGCGATTAAGTCCCGTTTTCCAATAAAAATAATTATCTAAGTTAATGAAGATAATGTTGAATTTATTTGTACGTATTAAAACATATTTAATGTAAACGACGATGCTCGACACCTTAGTGCCCAATAGATAAAACTTATTAATCATTTATGTTATTATAGCACAAGATTGAAAGTACCATATATTGGGTCAGTGTCAAACACAAGGACCTTACTTAGTATTAAAGTTACTTCTTACATAAACCTAACAGAGACAACCAAACCATACCTAAGGTAGGTTAGACCATACTTGACGTCATGCATGCTTAAATCAAATATAATTTACACCCCCTGAAGATGACAATATTGCTATTAGTCCCACTTTGTCAGGCCGGCATAAGAATTCTATGACACTGGTCTCCTGATGAGCCGCTAGTCTCAATGTCACGATAAATAGCCGGTAATACACTTAGGCCGGGACGAGGAGCCCGTAATAGCCCCGGGCGTAACGTGATTTGCTAGTTCTCTATTACCTTAATGCTCCACAAGTTTTCCGCCAACAAAGAAGGGATCTTAATATAATATCGACTGCGACACCGCCCCGAAATATTGATAAATTTACACTGAATATCAATGTAACAACGTCAAAGAGAATCTAGGCGTTTATTCAGTAACTATGCATGTGTGAAGGTGCTTGCATAAACGGTCGACGTCAAAGATATGTCTACACTTTTGCTATTTATTCCAATGTAATAAAAGCGAAAAATGTGTACATACTTTGACGTCCACGTGATATTTGATATTTTAAGGCACACTGATATGAACTGATAGGGTGAATGTGATATTTTAAGGCATACTGATATTCCCTGCTTGTATAGCCATGTTTTGGCGCAATATTACTCAGGGCTGCATGTGCATGACTTCTACTCCGAAGTTTCTTGGATGTTTGAAGTACCTACTAAACAAGCCGGGATTCGCTTAGAGTTTTAATATACATATTGCAGTGTCCATACAATGGAGAGTAACATGTGATGTGGATGCGGTAGTTTGTTGTTTATGTAATCTGACCAAATTAAATTGTTCGAAATAATAGTACTATATTCGACTTTTTAAAATCACGCACGCCTGTTTTTCAGCAAGTTACGAGTAATAATTGAATGTTGTATTTTTGGTAGGTATAAGCATGAATCAACAAGAATTATTAGGACATTAATATTCAACGTATCTTCTTCAATTATTTATTTATTTAAACTTTGTTGCAGAAAATACACAAATTGTACAAATGGCGGGCTTAATGCCAAATGGCATTCTCTACCAGCCAACCATTAGGCTAAACAGATATTTTATAAAAGGTGCAAAGAAAAGAGAAGAGAGAAGAGAATTATGAATAGACTATAAATAAATATTAAACAAAAAATTTTCCCAAATCGAAGTAGCCTTGTAGTTTTTTGTATTTTTGAATTTGTTTTCTGTGTCAATTGATTAAAAGTAGGCCGTTGCAATTCCAACGTTAAATTAACATGAATAAAAAAAAAATACAAGTAATTTGATTCATTTAAACTATAAAGCCAACGAAGGCGTATGTTCCCTATGTATACTAGAACACGTTACATTTTAATTACTTAAGTCATATATAAATATTATCGCTTAACTAACTCAAGACCGTTCGCTTCAACAATTCACTAGGCTAAACTGGTCAAAACACATTCTCGACCCAATAAGACTAAATGAAAAAAAAAATCACGTTTAATATTGTCATTTAGTTTCTTTTCATATAAATATCGGTATGTGTCATGTAGGTACTAGCTGTGTAAAGCCAATGATTCGGTATAGGCCTCTCAGCGCCCTGAGTGCACTCCAATAGGCCGTCGATCATAAAGTATGTAAGTGAGGCCCCTGATATTGACACTTAGTTACGCAAAATGTAACGGCTAGCTTCCTTTATGTCGGTCACAATGTAATGAAGCAAAATTACAAACACATACACACCAAGTAGCTACCTTTATAACTCGTACAACCTTTATTTTTACCTTTATAGAGGTTTCCTTGTGTAAGTAGTATATCTTTAAAAACGTTTTCTACATTTTAAAAACTGATCAAGCCGTTATTAAACCTTTGACAACCGTTATAGCCTAGTTCGTAGTGACCCGGCTTTCGAAGCTGGAGGTCCCGGGTTCGAATCCCGATCAGAGCATTTATTTGTGTGATGAACACGAATATTTGTTCCTGAGTCTTCGATGTGTTCTATGTATTTATATATTTATCTATATAAGTATGTATATCGTCACTTGCTACCCATAGTACAAGCTTTGATTAGTTTGGGACTAGGTGAATTTGTGTACAAATTGTCCACAAAATATTTATATTATTTATCTTTAAAGCGGTATTCTTGTGTAAGTATATCTTTAAAAACGTTATTTAGAATTTAAAAACTGATCAAGCCGTTGCTAAACTTTCAATGTAACAGAGACCTTACGCCAAGTTTATATCGCTGTTAAACTTTAATATTCCAAGATGTATCCTCTCATGACCACCGTAAATTATACAAATATAGCATGCAATTGGAAAAAAGTTGGGTGTTGCCACATGGATTGAAGTATTTATACTGACTGGGTCACTAAATTTTAGTTGCACTTATTCGAACTAACAACTAGCTATACCCTTGACGTCGATACAGTAACATGATTTTCCAAATCGGACGGCGCTCGGTGAGTGCTCTTCAAACGGCGTAAAAGGAACATCTCCGACACTCCCGGCCTCTTCGAAACGTGATACAGGCTATGCTCAAGTAGTTCAATAGTTTCACAACTTGGTGGGTTATATTTCGCCTGAATTTGTAATCTACTGGCACGATAGTAAAACAAAGCAGACGTAATAATCTACATATACTCAATTAATACTCTACCCGATATCAATGTTTTTATTTATGACGTTTGTACTGACCATGTCCATGATAGACTGTAGTAAGACTTTTACTGCCATGTTTTTCGTAACGTTGCGCAATTTCCTCCGCATACGGGGAAACATATTGCGTCTTACGAGCGAAGCGCCTGTGCTAGACGGTTTCCTAGCAGTAAATGTGTTAAGGTAATCCACTCATTGTTTTATTAATTGTCTATATTGACACACACACACAATAACCGTGCATATATCGGAATGTACATCCGTGGATTCTACTGTAGAAATAAAGCCAACTTGATACCTATAGTAGTCTATGCAAGCGTTATATAATGTATGATTTTTTTAGTCGCGAACCGCGTTTAGACCACGAGGCTTGCCGAGTGGTCTTAGTAAGGTTCAAGACTTAAAAATCTAATTATGTAACTATTTCATACACAATTTTTTCTACGAGTCAACGGAAATTAATTAAACGACCCGAAATATTTAAACAATCTAGTCCTGCGGAAATGAAGATTAGGCACATAGGTCGGGCGCTCGTTGATGTCTTTTATTCTATGTTCGCGGCGTCATGTTATTGGTCAATTTCATAAAAGTACAGTAGTACGACTCGTGATTGTCTATTTCATAAGAGTTCACTTGAAGGGAGCTCCGTAGAGAAAAGTATGTGATTTTAGTACACAATAACAACAATTGGTCTCTGTCATTAAGGTCATTAGTATTATGTAACAGTTGCATAATCAATATAATGTAGTAGTTATAACATTCCAAACATTTTTTTTTATTGGGGCTCGCTTTACGAGAGGTGTTCATTTAGTAATGAGAATGATAAGGACGCAAATACCTATTAACTTATTTTATTTTGTTTTTCAATATAGTCCTTTTAAGAGTATACACTTAATAAATCCTTTTTTAAACTTGAAATTCCTTTTAAAGAAATGTTCTTCTTGACCCCTTAAAAAGTCCTGTACTGCGGCGATCACGGCGTCATCATCTTAAAATTTCTGGCCTCTGAGGTGCTCTTTTAACCGCGTAAATAAATAAAAATCGTCAGGAGCGAGGTCTGTTGAATATTCAAAGCCAGCATCTTTGCAGGCAGCCATCGCAACTCTTGACTTATGTGTGGGAGCGTTGTCTTGGTGAAACCAAACACCTTTGGAAAGCTTGCCTCGACGTTCCTTGCGTATAACATCACGCATTTTTTTAAATTTGTTATGTATATAAATTCCTCGTAATAGTAGCTCCATAATCGAGGTATTCAATCATGACTACCACTTGGCTATCCTAGAAAAGAGAGCCCATGACACCGGCGAATGGGATTGCCTTAAATTTCTTCGGAGTCGGAGATTATGGCCTCTTCCAAGTCATGGACTGTGGCTTAGTTTCTAGGTCGTAATGGTGAAGCCACGTTTTGTCCATAGTTACAAAACGAGCCAAAAATCGGTCAGAATCTTGTTGTTACAAGTCCAAACAGCTTTGTGAAACCCGCAGTCCGGTTTGTTTCTGACTGTCCGTAAACATTCTAGATACCCAGCGTGCTGATACCTTTTTCATGCCCAAATGGTCATGTATAATAACATGGACAGTCCCTAACGAAATCTTCACTTCTTCGGCTATATAAGGAACAGTAACACGACGGTCCGTTAAAATTATTTTCTCAATTTTTTTGATCTTTTGTTCGGTTACTACTGTGTTCGGCCGCCCTGAGCGTGGGTCGTCATTGGTGCTCGATCTTCCTCTTTTAAACTCGGCACACCACCGTGTAACCATATAACAAAAAGGAGCGTGAACCCCTAATGTTTATTGTAAATCTAAATTAATCTGCTCTGTAGTAAAAATTTTCAAGGAAAGATATTTAACAACCGCACGAATTTCAAGTTTCTCCATTTTTCCCATTTGGCCCCGACACAACGAAATTAATTTGTTGTATTAAAAAAAACAAACGACTGTCAAATTACTATCATTTTATTTATCATAACAACGAAACGGGCTATGCAAGCCAGTACTTTTTTATTTCCTTACTAAAGAGTTTATATGTCATTCTCATTGCTTAATGAACACCCCTCGTATTGCTTACCAGGTTTTTATAAATGTTCCATTTGAGCGTTTATGTTTTTAAAAAAGTAGGACGTTCACTTGGCTTTTTGGCGGACTGTGCACTGTGCAATATTTTAAAAACATTTTTTTATTATTACTGCCTCAAATAATTGAAATGATGAAGAATTGAAAAAAGCTCCACTTCGATCGTGTTCATTAAATTCCATTAAACCATTGTATATGGAAAGCAATAAAGTATATGACGAACTATTTTTATTTTAGGTAGAACTACTTAAATGTGTTATCGCATGAGTTTGAATTTAGCATTGAAATTATTCGAACAATATCGATTGAGTTGTGTTATTATTTCTTTAGTCCCGTTTTATACGTATATATGAACTTAAGAAATAATGATCATAATAGATATTATGATGACAAAAATATGTTATTAAATTTGTTGTAAAATTTCTAGTCTATAACATTGTACCCAGTTTCAGAGCAATTGTGAGACTTAGCCTATTTTCTTTCTTACTGTAGCAATGTTACTCCTGAGAAAGTTCAGTAGAAAAATAAAACATCTAAAAATACTAAAACCGTTTAGTGCAAGTCTTTATTTAAATATGGAATACATGACGGTACAAAAGTTATTATCTTTTAATAATGCCTAAAAGGTTAATGTACTACATAACATTTAATAACTAAGCGTTCTTAAAACCCTCTAATTATGGCACGGATGGTATGATTATCAAACTACTTCACGCGATTGTCCCTCATTACAATGCCTTAATAAAACTGTAAATTCAAGTGTTGACTTTAAAACTATTTTGGCTGGTGCGAGCCCAGTAAATGGGTTAATGAAGGGGAAAATGACGTCATCCATCTTAGTTGGATTCCTCTTAGCATCCCTACGCTGTGCCGGGCTTAATTCACTTCATTATTCGCTTTTTTTCTTTTATTCCATTATGCAAAAGCCGAGGAACACGTTTAATACGCTTCGTTTTTGTTTGGACTTTATGGTTCATTATTAAAATAACCACCTGCTTCTAGTGTTGTGCGCTATCGATGAGTTCCTTGTTCCTTGGTCAATTTTGACTTATATATATTCAACATTGATATAACTTGTCATGACGAGTCCGTTATCGGGCTAGCGCAACTCACTTCTGACTTATTTTTAATGTTCCATAACAAAAGTGGTCCAACAGAACACTTGCCATCATTCGATTTCTGTCAGTCTATCGCAGCCAGTTTGATACTTGAGCGACACCACTTGGCAGCAAAGTTGTGCCGATTTGACAGGGCCTTTAGCTCGATGTGCGTAGCAAGCGAACGAAATACGTTGAAATCACTTTGCAATGCGCAGTAATCATTTGAATTGAGCCTCTGTTATTATTGTACAATAAAATACTTGCATACATAATTTGCCGCATTGAAAACTATCTGTAACATTTGTCTTTATATCGAAGGATCTGGTGTCATAGTCACAGTATTAAACAAAACAGTAAAACGACTCCAATCGTTGTTAGATCAGTACGTTATAATAGTCGTCATTAAATTGAATTAATAAGGGGTAGTATTTAAAGGCACATCAAAATAACTTAACAATCTAAAAATGCTGATTTGCAGAGCTAAAATACTAAATGCACAACTCGGTTTTGATGCGCAATTGGTAATTATGATGTGCAAATCAGTAATATTTGATACGCAGTCAGTATTTTTTTTAGGGTACCTCCCTACATGTAAAGTGGTGGTGCAATTTCTTTTTCTTCCAAATCTCATCGTGTGGGGTATCGTTGGATAGCTCTTTCAAAAATATTATAAGGGTTTCTAAAAGCATTTTTGATTCAAGAATCGGTTGGCGTGATTTAAGCTTTGAAGTGATAATTTTTGCTATGGTCAAGTGTGTCCCCCCCCCCTGCCAGCTAAACGGTGGCTACTAGGCATGTGAAAAAAATCATGGTAGTAGTATATAAGATGAATTTAAAAGGAAAACTATCACAGCTAAGTAGACATTACCGTAAAGGGCAAAAATATGTATACAACACAACATCTCAAAAAAGTACATCATCATTACTAAGGTCAGTAAAAACCCTTCTACGGGTCCGTAATTCCGCATATGACCGGTGACGTGATGGATGGGCAACTACGGAACCCTACACTGTGCGTGGCCCGACACGCACTTGGCCGGTTTTTTACAATCTATATATGGCTCTACAGCCTATTTATGAGTTTTAGCGTCTTCGATATAGAAATTTCCCGATTTTTTGATCGTTTTTTTATTTTTGATTAAAGTCAAATTGTGTCGATCAGTGGGCTTCAAATGCTTATTATATTACGTTCCAACATATTTACAAAACTGAATTGAAATAATTCTGAATTTTAAATTTCAACACCGTTATTTTCCGCTAAATTACTGCTTAAAATCTGCCTGTGCGCACTATACCGCCTGCGTCCGTTATCTCTCAAGCCAAGCGGTCTTTATTTTTCATTGTCTCGCCGAATGTGGCATCGGCGCCGAGTCTGTACAGTAAATACCTAAAATCACTACCCTGCTCGTTCCAAACGCAATAAAATACGCTCAGCTTTCAGCTAAACCTACCTTATTTACATATATATGAAGGGTGTGTACATCTACGCGATGCCCGAAAAGGCGCATACGAACTTCTGTTTTGAATCGTTGTCACTTGTGCAATGGCTCAAAATAAAGTTACTAGAAAAACTTCTTGATTTTTCTAGAAAATATTTTAATGCTGCCTACGATACATACGATACATGTATCGTATACATACGATACATGTATCGTAAATACTCCGGCTTCGTAAGCACCCTATAAGGCTGTAGACGGATTACCGCGTACAAAGCGTTATCTTAAATGGCTATGCGTGACGTATCCAATATTCTACTCCAACTCACGAAGGTGATTTACTCAGAGTCATCATCAAACGTAATATCATAACAATAACATTGGTCAGGGTTATTGCCTCCGTGGGACGAAGAGGGTAGCTAATGCATACGTTTCGCTGTGATTTACATAATAAATACATAGTACTCACACTCAGTCTTGTAACCAAGGTTAGATCAAAGTAGGTTAGTGACTTAGTATTTAGTTTATATAGTAGGTATAACAGAAAAATGTTGTTAAATTTGTGAGCGCACTATTCACCAACAAACTGCCCTCAGTTTGACGAAACTTTTTGTATATACCTACCACCTAAGTTTATTTTGATAAATAAACAAATAAATAAAGATATTAACTGTTAATCATTTACTAAATACACATGCCATGCACATACGTAAAATTGGCTCCTGTTTTCCCAAAAGCGATATTAGACAGCATTATAATATTATAGCACATATTTTTTATGTCCGTAGCGCAAATACTCCGCAATGTCATTACATCCAGATATTTCTAAAGAACATAATTGTCATCGTCTGGTTTTGCAATTTTGACCCTCCAGCGAGTCGATGGATCTGAGTGAATCAACTGTGACGTTGAACAATTCTGACCCGCCAGTAATTCGACGGAGCCTCGCTTCGCGGGATCCCACTTCCCGCTTTCAGGGACACACGACACAGTAAAAAATAGATCTACCTGGGAGAAACAACTATGATATTGATAGGGAGCCAACAAAGCTTCGCGGCGTTCCTACCTTTTGATCTGTGGATCACAATATAACGATCGAACCTACCTGAGATATTTAAAAGAAAGCTTATTTTAAAACTAGTATTAATTTTAACAGCCTATAAACTAAAACAGATTGTTTTTTTTTTATATGAAACACTTCCATTATAAAACAACGTAACTCGCTAAGCGGTTTGATTTAGAATTTAACTTATTCTATTACATTTCTTCCGTGGCCTGCAGCGAAAGGTAATGCTTCGTCTATTCTATCAGAGTTCTATGCTCGATATTGCTAATCCGATTTCTAGTCGTACACGTTCGTCCACTCGGAATATCCGTACAAAGAACTTCCATTTAACTGGCAAAAAATCCTTTAACCATTTCACCTTCACGCCTTGCTGTATAGTGTTGGGATTCACATGCTAAATATATTAATACCTGGATATCGACAGTATCGACACTTTGGCAGGTAACGGTTATAAGTGCGCGCTAAATTATTTTTATCACGAGCTTTTTTGCGTAATTGACAAGCCAGTAGTAGACGCCACGATATGCTAAATGTGGATTTCCTCCAGTGCCGTTGGAACCTATTGGGTTTGAAGATTGGATGATAGGAAGAAAAAAGGTTATATGATGCATATATCCCTCTAGCGATGGCATGAGTCTGCAAAAAAAAAACGTTAAAAAAGACAAAGATAGTTATACGAACATACTTCAAGGCTATAGATAGTGTATACACCCCACGTAACTCTGATAAAGGAAATATTTTAATTTTCCGGTTTACATGACCGTAGTGTAGTAGTAGTAGGGTTATATTGGCGAAAACAAAAATAATCGAACGCGTCACATTTTCAGGGAAGATATTAAATAGACCCTAACGAAGCTCCCATATACTAATCTGACGATTTAGACGTGACGCAAGTTTGTGGCAAATTTTTTAATGTAAATAAATCAAACATACAAGTACTAAATGGCTTATAAACGGCGGAGGTACTCAACAAAGTGCAAGGTATACCCCATATCTTAACCTGACGCCCTCGAATACTTAACTGTGGTTATATCAACGTTTTTGTGTGTAACATAAGAAAGTATTTTAATTGTCTATCATTATTCGTTGCTGGGCAACGATTTTTGCTCCTGTGTGTGTCTCGGATATTAATTTTATTTTTTGAAATTTCCATCCTCTCTTAGTGCCGCCTTCAGCCGTTCATGGTTTCGCCAAAAGTAAACGGCAAGATAGTACAATTATTAGTACGAATATATACACTACGAAACGTCAAGACAATGCATTAAGAAAAACCGGTCAAGTGCGAGTCTGACTCGCGCACCGAGGGTTCCGAACACAGATCGGACCCCATTTAGTTCAGTAAAAATCTTAATAGCGCGATGAACAAAATACAAATGGAACGCCGTGGGTACAGCGCCATCTATCGGCACATTTTGTTACTAATTTGAAAGCCAGAATAACTTAGTAAGTATGTTGGTTTTTCAAGGATAATTCTTTTAGCACAGAAAGCGAGTTTACAAAACAAACATACATGCAAAGATGAATAAATTGCAAACTTATATTTAGTAATTCGACCTATTCCATGAAGGGGGTTATATTAGAGCTAAATTGCAATGATTTTGAAAATGGAAATTTTGAAAAAGATATTTGCAATTTCATGATAGAATAAAACCTTTTTCTGGTAGCCAATGAACTACTTACCGATTATTTTAAACTAAAGAACATGTCAAGGATTGCCAACATTTTTGTAATAATATTGTTTAAAGTCACAAGTCATTGTTGTGTTGTCAGTAGTTATTATTCAGTTACCAAAGTTGATTAAGGGCCGATTTTTCAATCCTCCGACAAAAGTATCTGTCATATAAATGTTAGCTCCGTCCTTTTCTTTCGTATGACATACACAGTGACAGCGATAATTTTAACTCACGGATAATTTTATCTGGCGATTGAAAAATCGATCCTGATTTCTTTTTTATTCATTAAATGCGTGTAATTATTAACTTAACCCATTTCTAAAATATTGGTTTCAAAATTTCGTTACGTTTTCTACTAGCGGTAGTGATACAAAAACTACCTTGAAATTCAATTGTCTAGAACAACATTTAATACACTTAAAATTTATTAGTATTAAATCTTGTTCTTAGCAAGTGAATTCACTATAGTGAATAAATAGTATAAATAATTTATTCGGTAATGGAAATAAACAAATTATTTTTAGAAAGGTGTACATAATTACGATTTGCAATGTTCTAGTTGATAATGTTGTTTTGGTTAAGAACACTATAATTAAACTTAAAATGTTTAAGTCATGATTAAATAAAATAATAAATACATATATTTTTTAAGAAATACGTGGTAGGTATTTTGTTTCTACTTTCGACTAAAGTCTCTAAGGTGCTATCTGTACTGAATTTTTATATAATCAGATTTATACAAAATATCCATTGAAAAGGCATCTACATCTTAAGTTAATAGTTATTTACCTCACAAACGCCCCTATTTCACTTAAAAATCAGTTCTGTGTGTCGTTTACGTCCCCTATTTCACTAAAAACAGTTATGTGTTCTTTACGTCCCAAGCATTTTACAGAAACAACAAATTTTAGGGTCTTATATGTAATTTTATAGGTCTTAAAACCAAAAAGTTACCTAGAGCACGTGTGTGTGTTTTTGTGATATTCTATGTTAGGTCGTACGTCAACGGTTGAGTCAACGGATATTATTTCATACCCAGATATATTAGGTCGTATACATAAGTCAATTTAAATCTTAAACCAAGATGTTTGCTAGTCGTATGAGTCAACAAATAAATTATATCGGGAAAACCAGGGTCATATGCGTCATTTCGATTGAGGACCAACGATACTACCTATAATTTTTTGTAATCGTTGTCTGATACAACCTACTTGGTTTAGTAAAATCAGAATGCACAACAATTACGACCAAGTTTTTTGAGAAATCATGCTTACGAGGTAGAAAAAAGTTTGGTCGTATTTGCCTTTTTTTCACAGAAAAAAATTGAGTAATAATACATCAAAAAGTCATTTTGACCAAAATGGTGTTTACGCCCTTTCAACCTAAAGGTATCGATTAGGTATGTATTTATAGAAGTACCCTCAAGTCTATTAACCCTAGTTTATTTATGACTCAAAATTATAAAGGATTAGGCGTGTGGTGTGTTCCTTACTTTCAAAGGCTAATGGCCACCCTCATCATTGTTCTAGCGTTTTCCCGATTATGTCCTAGAGAAATCCTCGGTCGGCTATGACACCTAATCCCAAGTCACTGCTAAATATCAAGTGACATTTATTTATTTAATCTTTATTGCACAAAAAGAAATCTTAACGTACAAAAGCCGGACTTAATGTCAACCTCCAGGCAAAGCAGAAAGATTGTTGTAGGCGGTTGATATTTCTTAAATAAGTTTTTTGAAATTGCGTGTGGTATGAGCCGGATTTTGGATCGAAACCACGACCTCGAGATTTAAAGTCACGTGGCAAGTACTGCTCAACATGGTAGCTCGTCAGGCGAATACTTCCCTACCTAATACGTTTTGTGTACCTAATAATAATGCGTTTTGCGTACAAACCTATTCTGTTCTGACCCTGTCCACGCGCCTTTTACCATTATGTTAGAAAAACGGGATTGTTTTAATTCTGATACTTTATTTAAGGAGATTTTGGTAGCGTTCTACCAATCTCAGAAGCCGAACTTTACCCATATAATTTCACTACGTTCGAGTAAGCAGTGAGTGTTCGAGGATAAATAACTTCCTGCCCTACTCACTCGAGAACATGTAGCAGCTGTCATTAGATGCCTGCTCCTTAGGTACACATAATAATACCTAAAACTTCTAGGCAGTTCCCCAATAGATATGTTAACGTACAAATGATAGGGAAAAAACCTGTGCGTCATGTTCTGCTTAGTTTAGGCGGTTTAAAGATACGTTCAATCCACGCCACGAGGAAGTAATGAATAAGCGGTGCAAGTAACTAACATGGCCTGTTGAGGAGTAGACTTAGGTAATAACTTGCCATAACGAGAATATTAATAAACTTAGACTCAACTCATCGTGTCTAGACGTTACTCACGCTGCGAAGACATCTATCCCAATGTATACCTACGAATTGCAATCGGCATTTTCGACCACTAACTTCTATAACCTTTAACCGATTTTGAACGTTTTTAGTGCGTTGTACAGCCTAAAGATTCTATATTATCTTGGCAATATTTAATATATATGTCAAGTTACCGATCTTGAAGAAAAATGATACGATTTTTTTCTCTATTAAATTGCAACCTATTATGTTTATGAATATACTAGCAGCCGCCCGCGACTTCGTCCGCATAGATTTTAGATGGTAACAAAGATATAAATGAGGTTTATTTGTTTCTGTCAGTTGTCTGATGCTATTAATCTTTTGTGAAAATTACTCGAATGAAAAACTTAATGTCCGCCATCTTGGATTTGAAAATGGATGTAATTTCCGGAATCGGCACCCCGAGGAACCACAAAGATGACCCCATATCAATTTTTAAGAAAAATAAATGTCCACCATCTTGGATTTGAAAATGCATATCATTTTCGTAATCGGCACCCCGATAAACCTCGGCGATGACACCCATATCGATTTTTAAGAAAAATAAATATCCTCTCTGGGATTTGAAAATGGATGTCATTATCGTAATCATCACCCGGAGGATCCTCGAAGATGACACCCATGTCGATTTTTAAGAAACATAATTGTCCGCCATCTTGGATTTGCAAATGCATGTCATTTTAGTAATCGGCACTCCGAGGAACCTCGAAGATTACACCTATATCGAGTTTTACGAAAAATAAATGTCCTCCTCTGGGATTTGAAAATGGATGTCATTTTCGTAATCATCACCCCGAGGAACTTCGAAGATGACACCCATGTCGATTTTTAAGAAAAATAATTGTCCGCCATCTTGCATTTGCAAATGCATATCATTTTCGTAATCGGCACCCCGAGGAACCTCGAAGATTACGTAGATATCGATTCTTACGAAAAGTAAAGATTTGCTCCCCGCACAAACTTGGAACCCCTTTTTACCCCATTAGGGGAACAATTTAGAAAAACGCTGGAACACGTTTTGTTGTATTTAAACAGAGAGTCTATATACGAAGTTTTGAATCCCGCACTTCAAAAAAGATTTGCTCCGCGTACGAACTTGTAAACCCCTTTTCACCCTTTAGGGGAGCAATTTCAAAAAACGCTGATGTACTTGTTGTTGTATTTAAACAGAGAGTCTATTTACGAAGTTTGAAATCTCTCACTTCAAAAAAGATTTGCTCCCCGTACAAACTTGGAACCCCGTTTTCATCCCTTTAGAGGAGCAATTTTGAAAAACGCTGAAATACGTTTTGTTGTATTTAAATAGAGAGTCTATATACGAAGTTTTAAATCTCTCACTTCAAAAAAGATTTGCTCCTTTAAAAACTTGGAACCCTCTTTTCACCCCTTTATGGGAGCAGTTTTGGAAAACGCTGAAATACTTTTTGTTGTATTTAAACATTGAGTCTATTTACGAAGTTTCAAATCTCTAACTTCAAAAAAGAATTACTTCCCGTACAAACTTGGAACCCCTTTTCACCCCTTTAGAGGAGCAATTTCAAAAAACGCTGAAATATGTTTTGTTTTATTTAAACAGAGAGTCTATTTACGAAGTTTCAAATCTCTAACTTCAAAAAAGAATTGCTCCCCGTACAAACTTGGAACCCCCTTTTCACCCCTTTAGAGGAGCAATTTAAAAAAAACGCTGAAATATGTTTTGTTGTATTTAAACAGACAGTCTATTTACGAAGTTTTAAATCTCTCACTTCAAAAAAGATTTGCTACTTTACAAACTTGGAACCCTCTTTTCACCCCTTTATGGGAGCAGTTTTGGAAAACGCTGAAATACGTTTTGTTGTATTTAAACATTGAGTCTATTTACGAAGTTTCAAATCTCTAACTTCAAAAAAGAATTACTTCCCGTACAAACTTGGAACCCCTTTTCACCCCTTTAGAGGAGCAATTTCAAAAAACGCTGAAACATGTTTTGTTTTATTTAAACAGAGAGTCTATTTACGAAGTTTTAAATCTCTCACTTCAAAAAAGAGTTGCTCTCCATACAAACTTTGCACCCCTATTTTACCCTCTTACGGTTAGAATTTTACAAAACGCTGAAAACACTTTTTTTGGATTTAAGTTCGTAACCTTTTTGCGAATTTTTAAGTCTTCAGCTCAAAAAAATTTTTTTCTCCCATACAAACTTTGCACCCCTATTTGATCCCCTTAGGGGTGGAATGTCCAAAAATCCCGTCTTATCCCTTGCATACGTCATAAAAGTAAGCTCTGGACCAAATTTGAAGTTTCTAGTTCCAGTAGTTTCGGCTGTGCGTTGATGGTAGATCAGGACTTCTTCTTTTATATATTTAGATTAAACTAGCTTTTGCCCGCGACTTCGTTCGCGTGAACTTCTACTGACTATTCCCTACCCCTTCGTAGATAAATTCTGCAGGTAAGGTTATAAACAACTTAACTTTGAGTGAACCTAAAGTTTGAAATCTCTCCATATCTTCCATGTACCTCCTAACTCAAAGAAATACGACACAAAGCCTGATAAAACCGGCGGACAGCTGAAGACCGAATTTAGGTGGACGCTGGACGACTATAGGACAAAACCTGTACTACCTGTACCTCCCAGTGATTTGATTGTTTATAACTAATCAGCTAGGAAATTACTGTTTTCATGGTACCTACATTGACTTAGTATTGTGGATAAACTGACCTATAGTAACGAAAAAGATTCGTAACAATTTCTATGGGTCCTTAGGACAGACACAAAATTACCCCGCCGGCGGGGACGTCCACCGCGGACACAAATAGCCCCTATTCGTCCCGATACCGCTGCATACCGAGTAGAGTCAGTACGACCCAGGTCGGGCCTAGCTGAGTTCCTTGCTGAACTCTTCTCGGCTAGGCTAGGTTTAGTGAACCAGCGACAAAACTCCCAGTAGCTCGATTCCACCCACACCTCAGATTTGGTTGAAGCCGCTCAACCAATCTCACTGGAGCGCACACTTAGAGTATTACAGGGTTTAAACCGTCCGCGTGGTCGTGTCGGAGCTTTCCCCTGGATTTTCCCCAGGCCACTCTTCAACCGCTCACTCCTTATTGCTTTATTGGATCTGGCCTATAAAGCCAAGAAAAAAAAAACTGTTTTATATTTCTCAACCATCCGTTTTTACTCCAAAGATAGGTTTCGGTGTAACTCAAACACGTTGATTTTCTTTCATTTTGTAGACAAATATAACATAGGAAATAATTTGATAATTTATGGAGTGGAGTGGCAATCTATTTAATCTCCAATTTTATAAACAGTAAAGGTATTAAAGCTCTATGAGTCAGCAAGTTTTGGCTTAAAACGCAAGCGCTTTAGAGGTAAGTCAGTACCTAAATAACGCAAATCTATTCTGTTTTGCTTATGATTATGCATGTAATTAATAGAACTTTATTTAATAATTAAAATTAATAGAACTTTAGGTACTGAAATGCGGTAAACATTCACATTCACTTGAGTCGGTTTGGTTTTGAGATAATTAAGCTCTAAGAGTCACAAATATCCGAACTAACTCTTCAACTCAATCCCATCATAATCATTTGGCAGCGAAATTACTCAGTTTGTAACTACAATAGTAAAAATGAAAACTATACATGCAAGTACCTACTTTATCGTAGTCACTATAAGACTCAAATTATTGAATTGTGCAAGTAGTAAATAATCTTCATTAATCTCGATTAGACTTTACCGAATGTCATCTGTGTCATGGCACATCTCTGACACGCCAAACGTCAAATATCGTGATATTTATAACTGTCTAGACTCGCCTCACGATAGTCCTTATTGTACCTTGACCCTAGTAGATTCCTGACAACTATTTGCATATTCGGAGCTCAGACTTACACCGGTTCATCTGAGACGAATTTTCGTACGTTAGCAGGCATCGTAAATATCTATGTGACTTTGGTTCATAGATTCAGAATTTATCAATTTGAGGGACGATAAAGAGATAAAAAGTATCCTATATGTTAACCCGGGGTATAAACTCGTTTCATACCAAGTTTGATCATAATCTGTACAGCCGTTTTTGTGTGATTGAGTAATAAACATCCAAACATCTAAACATCCGAATTTTCACATTTATAATATTAGTGAGAATAGTGGGAATTACTGGGGTTTTTAGACCCTCAGATAACATCGTTATCACACTCGATCACTCTAACAACGTTCTGGATGACCACTGAAGACATATCAATTATAGGTAGACGGAACTCCGTTCGTGCCTTGAACTCAAGGCACCGGTTTGTCAATGTTGACAGCGACTGTCTAACATAATTAAATCTCTCATTTCAAACAGTTACTATGGGTTGAGGGATTTTTGTTTATTTGTCGCTAGTCCCCTAAGCACTTTTTTACCCTCCATTTTTTCACATATTATCTATTTATTGTACAATTTTTGAATAAGATTATTTTTATTTTGCTTCCAATTATATGCTTACCAATTTTCAAGCCTTTAAGTCACGAATTGAAGGACTTCTCATACAACAGAACAGTTCAACCCCTCTTTTAACCCCCTTTTATCCCCAATCTGTATGATTTTTATAGCCTATAACCTGTCCGAAGATCCATTAAACTTGTTAGTGAAGGTTTTATTGAAATCTATTGGGTAGTTTTCGCGTGATGGTGAGACAAATAAACAGACAGACAAACAGACACAAATTCTAAAAACTGTTGAAATGTGTTCTGTTATCGATTCTAAGACCCCTCCATCGATTTTTTTGCTAATATCTTCTATGTACAGACTTTCGAACCTCTACAGCTTTATTATATGTATAGATTTCAATGTTAAGAAGAGTTATAGAATATTTAATTAGATTTCACATAATAAAATGTATTGTAGTATATGTAGCTTTGTGTACATTTGCATTATTCAAAAATCGGGAGCGGCAATGGTTATTACGTCGTTACTAGATAACCAGGCAGTTTAGAAACTGTCTCTCTGCAGTTTTAGGGTTCACGTAACATACTTAATACTGGAGCTGGTTCATGGAAAATAGAAATTTCGACCATTTTTAATCTTGTATGGAAAAACAGCTTAGCACTATAATAGCAGTGTAAGCTCTTATTTATGTGAAATATTATTTTCGTGTACCTTTGTTATTTTTTCTATAAATCTGAAAACCAAGAAAAAATACTCTTTTTTATTACGTTGTTTATAGTTTTAATATTATGTCAATGTATCGAAATATAATGTAGGAGCGAGTTATAGCATATTTATTCAACTTTCAATTGACACATAATACATGTATGTGTATAGTAACGTTGCACAGTTCAGGTGTAGAAATTACCTTCAGAAAAGTGTGTTACTTATTACACTTTTTTTTTGGGTAGTCGTGTAAAAATACTGAAGTCACCCTCATTAAGTCATTACTAAAGTTAAGATTGTTAACTACTATTATATCTATATATAGTATACCTCTATAGGTATACTATTATTCAACGTCGAGACGAAAATTTAAATGAAATGAAATCCACCGAACGAAAAATTGTTCTTATTTGAAGACATTTTTAATAAAACGCTGCAGTACCTAAGCATTGTCTGCGGAGTAAACCTTACGAGGCATTACTAGACATTAATTTAGGGTTAAAAAGGAACAATCTAAAATTGCAGTAGCTTATTTTATGAGCCGAGATCATTATAGCGTGCAGGCTTCCGTTTGGAGATTTTAGGATAATATGGATAATCCAGCCAGCTTGGAATGAGGCTAAGAATAATCGCTTCACCGTGCAGCCAACTTCAAAATTATTTATTCATTACCTACTCATCTTTCTAATATGACACATTTGAATTTGAATTGAGTTTAAAATTGGATGCGATAAATCGAGAGTTGAACGCTATGAACTGCGTTATGTCGCTAAGATATATTATGCAATATAATCTCTTATTAAAATACAATTCTTAACAAATACAATTATATATATATCATCATCATCATCATTTTCAGTCTGTAATCGTCCACTGCTGAGCATAGGCCTCCCTTCGAGTACGCCACTCGTCCCGGTCCTGAGCCAGTCTCATCCAAGAGTGACCCGCGATCTTCTTAATATCGTCGACCCATCGAGCCGGTGGACGCCCGACGCTCCTTTTACCACTAAGTGGCCACCAGTCTGACACTATTTTGGTCCACCTGCCATCACTCTGCCTGGCAAGTATATATATATATTAAGAGCCTCTAGTGTCCCACTGCTGGGCAAAGGCCTCACTCTTTTTTCCACGCGTCCCTGTCTTGTGCAGTCTCCCACCACTTCTGATCCGAGACGTCAAGTTCGTCTGTCCATCTCCGACGAGGTCTACCGCGACGCCGTGCTCGGTTTTGTGGGACCCACTTGGTGGCAATTTTAGCCCACAAATCTTCCGGTATGCGGCAGACGTACCCAACCTAGTCCCATTTAAGTTTGGCGGCGATGTGAGCTATGTCAGCTATCTGGGTTTTGGAACGCAGTACTTATTGTATTTTTAATGCGATCTGTTAATTTCACGCTCAAAATACTGCGTTCTATGGCTCTTAATAATTACAATTGTATTACATAATTTGAAATAACAACGTATATTTAATGTTTCACTTTACATGCTTGAAAAGTGTGTCATATTAGACTTGTTAAGCGGGGCTAGAGTAGTATATATATATAGCCCCTAGAGAAAATACATATTTATGATTTACAAATCATTTTAATTTTATCAATTTAAAAAATCAGTATTAAATCCACCAATCACAGAACACTATTAATAAACTCTTTAAAAAATTTGGTATTGGGTATCAACACTATCAACCAACCAGAATACAGTTTTACTAAAAACGACCAATTCAGGAAACAGAATTCACTTTTCTAAAGATTAAGTTTTTAGCAGTCAGTAGCTTTAATTCGGAATGTTGCGGGGGAATCGCGGTGTCTATGTGTTGTGTGCCTAACCAGTTTAGAAAAATATAACATGCTGAAAAATTATACATGGGTTTACCGTGGAACTTATTATTAATTTTGGGTGGATAACCTTTGTTTATTTATTTTCTCGCAATCAAAGTGAAAATTAGAGTTTATACACTCTCTGATCTAAAAGCTATATATTACCCCTCGAACTATTTTCCCTCACTTCGTCCGGGAAAATAACCATCTCGTGGTATGTATATGCCTCATTTCAGGCCTTTGTAATACAGTCTACTTTTAGTATAATAATTATCCTGTTTTAATAAAACAACGTCTTTGTCAAGAGAACAGAACAGCAGTAAAGTTTATTCTAGTATAAGAATTCAAAAATATACAATACAGCCAGTAGCCACAGAAGAGGTATATTAGATATCAAAAGTACAACAATAACAATGATATGTAATGTTGATTATAATATTAATAAATGACTAGTGATGCAAAGCCAATTAAAAATTAAAGGATCTCACAGATAGAAATGAAATAAAAGTAGTGAACAGAACTAGCATACACTCACACTAGGCGAAAACTGCTCCTTTCTAAAAAGGACTCATCATAAATTTAAGACTCTTGTCGGTGTAGCACTCTCCATCTGACTCTATCTAGGGCCGCCTCCTTGACCTTATACGACACGACTGCTAATTATCTTTTTATTTGTTGCATGTAGCTTATCCTCAGTCTTCCCCTTCCTCGCTTTCCTTAAAACTTTCCTTCTATGATGTTCTTTACAAAATCGTCGTGTCGTATAAAATGACCAATCATTTTATTAAAAAGAAATGCATATGAAAAATAACACAATTAACTAAGCCTAAGCCTAATAAAATGGAAGATGTACGTTACATTGAAACAGTTAAAAAATAATGCAACAACAGCACGAACAAGTGCAATGTCCTGTTCGTAACGTAATAGGTACCCATATAAATCGCCCAATTTGCCATTTTGATCTGCCATTTTGAATATTTAGAATTTAGACAGGAGAACAGACCCCGTTAAAAATTGATTATGCTAATTTTTGTCTCACAGGAGGAACTGAAAATGGAATACGTCAATACAGTTCTCTGGATATGTTCAGATTACGTCTAGCGCGTCTCAGGAAACTGCCTGTATTTAAAGAAAGAAACAAGAAAAGCATTTGTTTGTGACAAAATTAAATTAAAAACAAATATACATACATGAAAAATTATAAAAAATAAAATAAGAAAGAAAATAAGAAAAATTAATTAATTCTTTAATTAGAAAGTAAGGCGTTTATTCGTGACAAACACAAAACATTTACAACGATAAGTACGACGACATTACAGAACCGCATTTTGGCACAAAATTGTCACAACCCAGCGTTATGCTGGCAGGGCCAGCGCTGGTCTTCCGTTGTGACCATTTGGTGATATCACGGGACTGTGACGAAACGCATACATACACAAATTAACAAAAACTAAAAAAATAAACAAGCAATAATAACAAAACATTAACATACTTAACAACAACATTAATTACAAAACTAACAAAACGCTTCACGTTTTCGTTAAAAAACCTGATACCTGAGATGATAGATATAATATAAAAAACAATGCAGTGTATTTGAGAGCTTACTGCTAAAACTGCAATAAAAAGATAACTGAATCCATTTCATGAACTACATAACTATCACTAAGATATTGAGCTCCAGAGCGTCGCTAAACGTTATCTAGGCACTTATTATATTCGTTGGTCTTTGGTTCTGAGCATTTATTACGTCTTATTGCTTGTGGAGAGCTTGGGGCCGTGCGGGGCAGCGTAGTCAACAAGAAGTTATTATGTTGAGATTGGCGAAAAATGAGCGAAAAAACTGCATCCCTCTTTGTTGTCGCTAAGCCCCTATAATATTTTACTGCCGAGTGAAATGAACTTTAAAATCAAATTTTATGATTACTATTATATTTTAAAGAATTTCTGATTTTGATATGTTCGTGTCCGGGAATAGACATACGATGAAAAGTATATATATATCTCCAGCTGGTATCGAAATAACGTGTTGGTCCACATGCCATGTAGGATTCAGTAGTTCTAGTCCTAGATTGAGGATTTAAAAGGGGGCTTTTTCTTAAACAAAGGACATATTCAGTTCACAATTTAGAAACAGGCGGCCGCCGCCGCCGCGCTGTTGGTTATTATATATATAGGGTTGGTAGGTAGGTTTATGGCCTGTTAATTTGATGCGCCAGTTTGCGGCCACTTGGATGAGTTGATGAACTGAAATTCCCATTAAATAGCTACTAATTATAATGCATGCGACTCACTATTTCTTTAGAGCGTGTAAAAATGTAAATATCTTTAATTGAAAAAACTTCGTTCTTCAGAAGGCCGCGTAACTGGCCTAGCGACCCTACTTGGACTCCGCGCGCGCAAATTAATGTTACGGTTCTCTTTCTTTTATTTATTCCAAAAAAAGAGTAGGTATGATACATTTTTTATCACTAATTTCTCCGAACGTAATATTTTTTGGCGAGTATTGCACTCACTTTGAATACACTTTTTGTATACCTAATCTTAACTTATAGTAACTATTTACGTTAATATGGCACCTAATAGTAGCTTTTTTTTTAGCCTTATTCTTTATTTTTTTATAAATTCAGAATAATAACTATTGGGAACTTTAAGTTTTTTAGAGTGGTCCACATTACCTATATTTTTTATTGATAGTATAGACTTACTATAGAGTTTAAAACTGTTGCCGGTTTTTTTTTATTGAGTATCGTTTGTAAGAAATATTTTTTTAATCTTATGTTTCAAGTACCACATGTTTTGAGGTATCGATAGGATCGTGCCTTGCTCTGCTGCGAAACAAAAAATAAACATCAACTTGACAGCTGACAGATGTCAAATATGGCAGTTACGTATATGTTCATAGATGTTATTGCCACATTTGACATCTGTTCATAGATATAACAAATATTAATATGAAATAATTATATAATATGGACCACTCCAAAAAAGTTAAGTTTCCCAATTTAGGATGTTAGAATTTTATTCTTCCATAAATACGAATAGGCGCATCGTTCAGTAACTTATGAGTTTACTATATGTTTGTCTCAGATAAAGGTTTGTATTTTTAATGGAAATTATGCGAAATTTTGCTTTTCCATTAGTTCACTCGGTAACTGTCATGGTCAATTCAATTGAAACTATTCATGACACATGTAATATAATAATAAACAAAGTGACAGACAAAACGGCAGTCAACAACTCAGCTTAATGCTGGCTTCGCAGCCGGCGCTGATCTTCCGTAGAGTCCATTAGGTGAAGAAACGAACAGTACCTTCCGTAAGAGAGGTATCATAAAAAATCCAAATTATATTTCAAAATACAACTTTCTAATAGTAAAAGGTCACTAAGAAAAAAAGGAAGCACGGACGGACGGATGGAGACGGGCATGGCGATAATACAACGATTTCGATTACGGAACCCTAAAAATCAATATGAGAATTATGAATTGTTTGTTAGATTTAAAAGCATTGTTCGGCACAAAAAGGATCCTCCGTGTTATGGCGTAATGCGTATAAAGGTACATTTGTAGCGGATTTATGGAGAAGGCCTCGGTTGGTTTATGATGACAATGCCGCCGCAAACGCCCGGGAGCACCACCTCATTTCCTCGCTGAAAGTTATAAAAAAACATATTGAAAATGAGATTCCCGCAGTGGAAGACCTAGCGAATGTTATCTTGTTTTGTGATTTGCCTGTTTTTTATATACGCTCCCGGGAAATAAACGTATTTTAGGGAAAGGGTCTCTTTTGGATTCCAAAGTTTTTTCCGATACTTTTGCATGTTGTTTGGTTTCGCTATTTGAAGCCAATTTATTGGTGGCCAGTGAAACATATTAACTACACAAAGCGTTTATATATGTGTACATACAAATTGTATGCGGAGTACTTTACTATACACGTATTTTTTTTAACCTGACTGTGGCTTTATAGGCCGGGCCCAATAAAGCGGTAAGAGTGCGCGGTTAGAAAGTAGCCAGGGGAAAATCCAGGGGAAAACTTCCGGCACGACCCCGCATGTGGTTTCGAACACTGGAATACTCTAAGAGTTTGCGCTCCAGTGAGATTGGTTGAGCGGTTTCAACCGAATCTGAGGTGTGAGTGACTATACACATATGTCACAAGATACGAATATAGTAAAGTACAAAATCACAGTTTACTTGGGTGACTAAATAATTACTCATTTATTATTGGACTATTTGATTATTTTTTATCAGTAGAAGTGAAGTACTGTAATAGACTTAGATTATGGGGGCTAATTAAACCTTATTTTTACCAAAAATGAGATGCCTTTATAATTAAATAATATGAGGAAATGATTCATTATGGGGGTATAAATTATTAAAATGTTTTGGGAATACATTAGTTCGTGAAACGAAAGTCTAGCAATCTTTCCTAAATACCTATATACCGGCAGATGTAGTAATCAATAAGACTGCTTTGAAAACAAGATTCTCGTTAATTTTACTAGGGCGGCATAACAAGCGTGAAATGAATGCGCATTCGCAAGTGTCGGTCTTAAGGATCAAATCTATAGAGTGTTTTGTCAGCTGATTAGCTAGATTCAGTCTTATTGACAATGGGACAAGGTTAGTCCAGGAGAATACTGTAAAGTTTTCTTGTGGGTAGGTGGGGTTTTCGTTCGGACTCAAAATGGCGGAATGTTGTATATAAGAGACATAGGTAAATATATCGGAATGACATAGCCAATCAGTGACTAATAGATTTTGGCCGCGCCCATTAAGGTTTTAATTGGTTGATGACGTTGTTTGAATAAATTACAACTTATAAGCTGTAACCTCTTCGTCTATTATGGTGGCCTGGTAGTTGAATCTCACAAAAGTGTGATTTGTTGATCATGATGATCTCCCTGAGTACTTTAAGCACCTTGATCTCGATGAGCACGCAGCATTTACTATGAAATCCCCACTTTTTACTATGAGAGTTTGGATTTTCTCCATACAAAAATGGGCCTGGAGCGCGCGGCGAGCGCATCGAGCAAGTAACTCCTGGTATAAGGGTATAAATAGGCCGAGTCGGAGCAGTTAACTTCACTTAGAATTCGTCACTCAGACTGTCAGGGTCTCTGGCTTGCTCAGTAAAATCTCTTGGTGGGTGAATTTATTGGCATAAGAGTGGTTCGTCATTATGAGGGATTTTCTCCCCATCATGAGGGATCACTTTTTGACATTATAACTAGTAAAATTAGTGGGTTTTTGTATATTTTCAATAAATTTAAAAGCCAGAACTTTGTCCAGGTTTACAGTATACCTGAGGGGTCATTCCCGCCTAACTGGTGTCAATGGGCATGATCCAGAGTCTTAGTTGTTATCAGGTCTGAAGGTGGCCTGACGTCTCTTCTTTACCAACATAGGAGACGATCTATCCTTCACGTTCTCACAATGTCCAGCTGGCAACGTAAACGAGGCTGCCATAGTTTGGGTCAGCATAGAGGGTGATCCTCGCTCGTTGAAATTGTGCAGTATTTGGAGAACGGTCTTATTAAATATATTTATATATTATCTTTATATACACAATAGGGCGTTTTACTTGCACCACCCTGTCTACGGACGTGCAGGGGGAAACAACTTACACAGGCTGATAGTATTGCAATCCTCAGTTTAGCCGACTGAACTCTTTAGAGCTTAGTTTAGGGTATACGCATTCATTGAAACTAAATCCTAGGTAAGGGATATTAGTTTCAACAGTTTAGTTCTAAATGGGGGTAGAATTAGGGTAAATTCACACACAATTATGAGGGAAGTAGGAAAATTAGATCCGTACGCGTTGGGTTAA
Organism: Epiblema foenella; assembly: GCA_963556455.1. Classification (NCBI taxonomy): domain Eukaryota; kingdom Metazoa; phylum Arthropoda; class Insecta; order Lepidoptera; family Tortricidae; genus Epiblema; species Epiblema foenella. The sequence goes on from OY747102.1 coordinate 19,135,440, forward strand.
GATAGGAATTACGTTATAGGTCGCGAGAAATTCATACGGTAATATAATGAATCGGGAATATTCGTCATAGGCAAATATAGACTCCAAATGATAGGTAATCCCATCTTCAAACAACCGCGTAGGTAATCTAGATTCAGGCGAGCTAACGATCTAGCTTAATAGCTATTTTCTTACTAATCTTAGATAGTAGTTAGGAGATTGGTAGTACATATTTCCGGGTTAGGATATTTGTCAGGGGTTTTATTTAGGGCCAGATTCCGGCGTGGTAACGCTAGGATTTCGCCTGACACCATAGATAAGGTCTTGCAGTATTTCTCCTTATCTATTGGCGCGGATTTCGAAATACTAGTAGACTCAATTGTTATAATTGTCTGATCACCTTTTTCTAGAACAAATTCTAATCCCGAGAGTTACAAAGGGGTATTTGATCGTTGCGTCCTGAGACAATGCGGTTGAATAATCCCGGCATAACTCTCCCATAGTGTTATTAATTTATGACATTGATTTTACACTCCGAATAGTGTTAGAAAATATTGGAGGGGGCTTGTCCAAGTCTGGGTCGAGAGCCACTGGTTTCTGTTTAATAACAGAGAGAGATAGCAATCTCTCGGGCGGTCTGGAGGGGCCCGATCTATAACCAATAACAAAATATTTCTTAATCCCTACAAACCTGCTAAAAATCCTAATTTGATAGGGTTAGCACAACTCTGTATACTAGGTTTAAGACATAGGTGCGTTGAGCTTGACATACATACTTAGGCCTAAAACTTATTTAAAACCCATTAACCTATCTCAATAAAATCCTCTAATTACTATTATTACTTCAAACTTAAAGTTCGTCTTAGGGACATTAGTGTAAATATTTATTGTGTACCAAGGGATGAGAGATTCAGGGTTCCGTCAACTATCATAGAGCTTTGGGTTCTTACGGTTCATAACTATAAGGGGGTCCTACCACTAGCGATCACGTTCTGGCCATTAGTTACGTCACAAATAAAACTTCAAGTAAAACTTCATAAATATTTTTATTCTTTATTTTTATATATTTTCGGGAGGGGGTAAATTAGTATATATTAGTAGGAGGGGGGCGTTATGTTACAGTTTGGTGAGACCGTGACCACGATGTTCCGAAGCCCTAGGGCTCCGGTTCAGCAAGCGAAGTTCAGTAGTCTCTTTGGAGGCTACAGTTTGTTGCAGTGCAAGCGATGTGATTTTGACGGGGTCTGGTTCTCTCATCCATTAATCTTGCTAGGGACTCGTGCAGCTAGTTGTTAGAATCCGCATCTGAAAATAATGAAACGTTTACTATTATTAAATAATAAAAAAAATAAAAACTGGGGGCGAAAAAATTAAGTTATTTTTTTACTAAGACGGGTAGACCTGTGTGAACTAGGAAACAGACGACGCACTTAGGGTACTGTTAGACGCAATAGAAATAAATAAGCATATGGTCGCAGAAAACACAAAAATATATCGGCGCTAGGGACAAGTTTACATATTGATAGTTTACAACGTTTGAGTTAAGAGCCCTCGTCGGTTGAAAGCGGTCGTTTATTTGGGCGATTTTCTGATTGAATTGGCGCGTGTTTTGACGTTTTCTCAATGTTGTTATCTAGAATCGGGACGATTTAGATCTAATGTCATAACTTTTAAATGTATTTTTTTTGAATTTTTCATTAAGAAATATCGTTTCGAACATCACTTCAAAGCTACGATTTTCGAGCTAAAAATTATGTTTTTCCTCTTAAATTCTAATACACATAGGAAAGTCAAAGAATAGTTTTGTTACTATCTAAAACTTTAATAAGATAATCGTATTCGTTAATCACTTTATTGTTACTAGTAATAATTTTGTCAATTTGAAATCAAGTCATTTAAAAATTCATAAGGCCTCTTAACAAAATGTTTTACACTTATTACGGTTGAATGCGAATAGACGCGATCGATCATTATTATGGTTTTGGCTAGTTTATAGTAGATAACAATTAAGATCGGTGGATTTGTTTTGCTATGTAAATAGATGCTCCTACCGGGATTCGAATCCGGGACTTCTGGCTTTGTGGGTGGGGTCGATACCAACTGGGCCGACAAGTATTCATTAATAAGAAGTTAAAAAAATAAGAGTTTAGTATATTGGGGGCGTTAGTTATAATTTACATAAGTTCATCATCATCTTATCTTATCTTATCTAGGTGAGGGCCCTTAAGAATGCACTTCGAACCAATGGGATTTTTGTGCAAAGTTCATCATCATCAATATCTTAGTTGTACAGTGCACTTTTATGTAGGGAGATCGCCGGGGTTCATTATCTGATCGTATGATTTGGCGTAGGCACTAGTTTTATGATTTGGCGTAGGCACTAGTTTTATGTTTTCGAAGTTATATGGCTATCATCAATATCTTAATTATACCAGTATAGTCGCATATCGAGAGTCCGTTGTCTGATCCCGTGACTTGGCGTAGGCACTGGTTTTGTCTTCAAACAAAAATGTGTTATCATAACATACAGAATAAATGACATAATTACCTTCGGGGTACTGCAGTAGTTAGAAAATAAGTAGCTTGTCAATCACCCAGCAAGTCACTATTGAACATTCACAACTGAAAATAAAAAAGTATAAAAATTAGCATTAAATGAGAGTATCATTAATATATGTACTTTTAGACATTGGGAATATATAGAATTACTACTTATACAAAATATTTTAGACACTGGGAGTATAATTTGAGCTTTTTTGCAAAATCTTTGAATTGACGGGGGGTCTGCGGAAAGCACGGTGAAACATGAAATTTAAATTTGACTAGGTACATTAGGGTTGTACTGGGTATTCTTCAAATTTGTTTATAGTCAATAGATTGTTTAATTATATGTACTTACGTTTCAAGTCATCCATATATTTTGGTAGAAGAAGGGGCAGTAGTATTTTTGGAGTTAGCGGGCCGGAACAAATTTCCACAAAATGACTGTGTTGTTTGTAGCTCATCAAGTTATCAAATTAATGAATAGATCATTGCTAGATATAGGCTTAATCATCATTGAACTGAAAAAAAAAGGGAAATATAGTAATATATTATAATGAAAGAACATTTATTTATTTTGATGACTGGAGTATCCAAGTTATGTAACTAGTCAACTTGGAGACAAGATAGGAAGTAGGTTAGCGAAAATTCCAATAGTGATCAGGTCTCACACATTTTGACGGTATAGTCAATTGTAGTTTATCACCTGAGACAGAAATCGGTCGAGATCATCATCATCAATATAATCATACACGATTACTTGTAAATAAGAACTTTTAGCTCGTAAAAAGCACTCGTTAAAATCTGCTTTTCTGAGGGAAAAAATAAAAAACAGCATTTCGAACAAAAAGCTGTTTCACAGCATTTTCGACCGTTTTACGACTAAGTACCTAGTAAGTTATATAGCAGTGAACTATTAGTTTCGAATTAAGTGTTTTGTTATTATGATGAATAAGTACTTTGTTCTAAACAAAAGTTTGACGTTTTTCAAGTAAGCAAGTAAGTACGGTAATTATTCAGCAAAGTGGATATGCGTAAATTATTTTAATCAATAGATAGGCGTAATAGTAAAACGAAACTGACTTACCAGTTATTGGATAACTTCAACACAGTAGTACCATGAACTTTGTTTTAAAACACGAAGTAGTTTCATTTCATTTCATTATGCGTCTTGATTAGTATAGGCGTGGAAATTATCTTAAACTTAGACATTCCATTATTCAGTTAAAACTATTACCGACACGAAGAAACTAATTATTTTGGTATCAAATCAACAACGGGACGGCAGGGCAGACGGTTTTATTAAGTTTCGCGGTAGAACACGAAACCACTAATGTCAAATGTCAAATGAGAAAAAAACATACGCTATGGTCGATTTTAGCTAAATAAATTATTTATGATAAACTGTTTATCTTAGGTAGGTATATTCAAAAAACATATTTAATAAATAAGAAAATAGTATTGTCAAATAATAATAACAAACCCCCTTATTCATAAACGTCTATTAAACCTATATTAGTTAACTAGCCGCTAAAGTTCGTTTGTCCTTATCTGTCGCGTTCACACATGTGCTTGTGAGACAGTGACAACAGATATTTTAGTTAGCAGAGGTTTGTTAAGTTTTATGAATACGAGGGAAAGTATTTAAGTGTATTATACACGAACGAATTAGATCGATTATCTATGGTTAGCGTATAGTTACTCCACTCGACAACAGGAATCGTGGTAGTCATGTACGGTTGGGATAGTCATGTAGCTACACAGCAACAGATGTCGCAACAACTTAGTTCTAGGTTGCGTTAAAAGTGAAAGAGTATATCAGGATCAGAAGGAGACAAGAGATATGTTTTCATTCACTCTCTCTCCCACTATCCTATTCAACAACAAATATCGATAGCGTAGTAATGCATTCTATAATTATGATAGAATGTTCTAGAAAAATGGTTAAGTTATCAGTAGGATCTCGCACACTTTCCTATTTGATACGCTACTCGACGCGAGATGGCATTATAGCAATCGAAGATAAAATTGAGCGTAACTAAATAATAACAAACAATAGGATTATAAAAATAAATTGGGCCGTATCATGTCAATATTAGAAGGGGAAAGGGAGACGTTTTCCATTATATTTTTACAAATTATCATTAAAACACAAAGTAGTTTTCCCTCTTTTAGGAACGGGAGGTTCCACAGACAATGATAGATGGCGTTATGAGTAACTAAAGCAATATTAAATTCTTAGAGTATAAATACTATAAACGGGCCACCAAGAGTGTCTGAAGGGGTCTTATGTAGATAGATTGAGAATTGGTTTAAAATGGCTGCCGGGTTATCATATCTAATTCTTTAACTCTGACGAGAAATTGCTTGTGTGACGTATTTGGGCACAGGTATCATATAAAAGGTTCTACTCGGGAAAAGGAGATGGGGCTGTGACAGGGACAGCAGGTGGTGTGTAGCTCTCTGTCGTTCTTATACGAAAATGTATGTGACTGTCTCGCTCGGTTGTGGTGTTATTATTTGCTTGTCGTGTCTAGAGTAAATTCAATTAATAGATAGAGGGGGATAGAAGTATTGTTATCTTTTTCTTCCAATGGGCGCGCATTAAATTACATAAGGGAGGGATTACATCTTTAGAAGTTAGAAAAAAGGGGAATCATAGACAATAAAGGTTGTTACAGAATATACAAATAGATTTGGAGGCATCAACAAATTGCGGAGTGGGAAAAATAAATAGAAAGATGTTAGAATAAAATTTGAACTGCGCTATTTGACCGGTTTACACACTAATAGTTTTGCTTAACTATTTGGGTACTAGAATCTATAAACGGCCAAATAAAGAGATAAGGACGGAACGTTTTGCCTCTCTATTCTCCCTTATAACAAGTGCAATATAGCTGTCTCCTTTTATCAAAACATAGCCAGTCTTGGCAAATATGGTTTGTTGCGCGATTACTATGTATGCATCATGAGTATTGTTGAATACTGAAGTAAAAGTTCATATGGCGTAGAAATATCGCGATAATATTATCACTACGGTATAGCGGGAAAAAAAAAAACGCTGTAGAATGGTTTATGAACGGCAGCTTCCCCGGCACTCAGTTGACGTTTTGACATTGGATAAAGGCGTTTATTTTTAACAAAGTTCTTCGGAGTTTCGGGAAATTTATAATAACACGGTGTTTCAAATAGGAAATAATATAATTGTAGAATTGAGGGGGCCGAGACCCAGGAGTGAATCAATATAATATTCGTAACAGTGCGTGTAATCATTGCAAAAAGTGATAGATTAGTGTGTTTAATATTGGATTACCAAAAGCGGGGCCCCAGCCTTAAGGTAAAAGCTTTCTTATTCATTGTTTCATAAGTTGTTTTCGTTTGCGGTATACTGATGTGACGGCGCAATGCGGGGGTTGTGTTACTTTTGGATACGATTTAAAGACAAATGGGGGTTTATTGCATTGCAAGGTAAATAATGCGGTCAGTCAAATTATTTCCTTAAGGATTATATTATGAAGGCTTTGGCGGTCTGTAAAGGTCAGATAAACTGGCGATAGAGGAAGGGAAGGTGATATGGTGAGAGACAGTGTTAATATGAAGCAAAAAGGAGGGATGGCATGAAGGGATGTTTTGAAGTGAGAAGAAATGTTATTTTTATTGTGAAAATGGACTGATACAGACTGACAATAGTTGGAATATAATCCAAACTTGGATTGTTGGAATTTGTGGGGGAACGAGACACAATTGGTCACTAAAGTTTTATTAGTAGGTTAAAACTGTCATGAACAGTTCGACCCATTGTAAACGGGTAGATTTTGGTGGCTAATACTGAACACATTCGATGGTTTCTACACACCTCATGTTTTGTGAAGTAAGTTGAATTATGGATTGGTTGAATAATTTTTACACAAGGTATGGGTTAACAGGTATATAATTCAAAACACAAAAAGGTATTATCATTGCAACATTATTATAAAATTTGACTTACTTTGCAAACATGAAACATTCACCAAGAACCGGTGATTATGGGTGGACAAAGCAACCTGAATGTGGCCAGAATTGAGTAATGAAGTCTGAGAGCCTCAGTACCTATTCCAAACACTTTTTTGTTTTGTATGGGGAGCTTTTGGGGTATCATGCGTCCGGGCAATGTGGACATGGATCGATAGATGCCCAGCCAGATCTAGACATCCAACATGATACTGCAAATTCGGGTTATTAGAACCTATCGGCCTCACAACCCGGTATCTCTGACAAGACGGAAAAACTTGGGGAAAAGACTATCATGATTCATGACTGGAATTCATAAGGTTACATCAGGTGTTTTGGACATTGGTGATCGCTTAGTATTGGATATACACACCACGCGATTAAACGGGGATGGGGAATTTCCAACAAGTCAAGGACCTAGGATGAAGTTTCTTCATGAAATATTATAAGTATTTCATTGTGAAAGCTTCATGGGGGCGAGATGTAATAGACTTAGATTATGGGGGCTAATTAAACCTTATTTTTACCAAAAATGAGATGCCTTTATAATTAAATAATATGAGGAAATGATTCATTATGGGGGTATAAATTATTAAAATGTTTTGGGAATACATTAGTTCGTGAAACGAAAGTCTAGCAATCTTTCCTAAATACCTATATACCGGCAGATGTAGTAATCAATAAGACTGCTTTGAAAACAAGATTCTCGTTAATTTTACTAGGGCGGCATAACAAGCGTGAAATGAATGCGCATTCGCAAGTGTCGGTCTTAAGGATCAAATCTATAGAGTGTTTTGTCAGCTGATTAGCTAGATTCAGTCTTATTGACAATGGGACAAGGTTAGTCCAGGAGAATACTGTAAAGTTTTCTTGTGGGTAGGTGGGGTTTTCGTTCGGACTCAAAATGGCGGAATGTTGTATATAAGAGACATAGGTAAATATATCGGAATGACATAGCCAATCAGTGACTAATAGATTTTGGCCGCGCCCATTAAGGTTTTAATTGGTTGATGACGTTGTTTGAATAAATTACAACTTATAAGCTGTAACCTCTTCGTCTATTATGGTGGCCTGGTAGTTGAATCTCACATAAGTGTGATTTGTTGATCATGATGATCTCCCTGAGTACTTTAAGCACCTTGATCTCGATGAGCACGCAGCATTTACTATGAAATCCCCACTTTTTACTATGAGAGTTTGGATTTTCTCCATACAAAAATGGGCCTGGAGCGCGCGGCGAGCGCATCGAGCAAGTAACTCCTGGTATAAGGGTATAAATAGGCCGAGTCGGAGCAGTTAACTTCACTTAGAATTCGTCACTCAGACTGTCAGGGTCTCTGGCTTGCTCAGTAAAATCTCTTGGTGGGTGAATTTATTGGCATAAGAGTGGTTCGTCATTATGAGGGATTTTCTCCCCATCATGAGGGATCACTTTTTGACATTATAACTAGTAAAATTAGTGGGTTTTTGTATATTTTCAATAAATTTAAAAGCCAGAACTTTGTCCAGGTTTACAGTATACCTGAGGGGTCATTCCCGCCTAACTGGTGTCAATGGGCATGATCCAGAGTCTTAGTTGTTATCAGGTCTGAAGGTGGCCTGACGTCTCTTCTTTACCAACATAGGAGACGATCTATCCTTCACGTTCTCACAATGTCCAGCTGGCAACGTAAACGAGGCTGCCATAGTTTGGGTCAGCATAGAGGGTGATCCTCGCTCGTTGAAATTGTGCAGTATTTGGAGAACGGTCTTATTAAATATATTTATATATTATCTTTATATACACAATAGGGCGTTTTACTTGCACCACCCTGTCTACGGACGTGCAGGGGGAAACAACTTACACAGGCTGATAGTATTGCAATCCTCAGTTTAGCCGACTGAACTCTTTAGAGCTTAGTTTAGGGTATACGCATTCATTGAAACTAAATCCTAGGTAAGGGATATTAGTTTCAACAGTTTAGTTCTAAATGGGGGTAGAATTAGGGTAAATTCACACACAATTATGAGGGAAGTAGGAAAATTAGATCCGTACGCGTTGGGTTAAGATAGGAATTACGTTATAGGTCGCGAGAAATTCATACGGTAATATAATGAATCGGGAATATTCGTCATAGGCAAATATAGACTCCAAATGATAGGTAATCCCATCTTCAAACAACCGCGTAGGTAATCTAGATTCAGGCGAGCTAACGATCTAGCTTAATAGCTATTTTCTTACTAATCTTAGATAGTAGTTAGGAGATTGGTAGTACATATTTCCGGGTTAGGATATTTGTCAGGGGTTTTATTTAGGGCCAGATTCCGGCGTGGTAACGCTAGGATTTCGCCTGACACCATAGATAAGGTCTTGCAGTATTTCTCCTTATCTATTGGCGCGGATTTCGAAATACTAGTAGACTCAATTGTTATAATTGTCTGATCACCTTTTTCTAGAACAAATTCTAATCCCGAGAGTTACAAAGGGGTATTTGATCGTTGCGTCCTGAGACAATGCGGTTGAATAATCCCGGCATAACTCTCCCATAGTGTTATTAATTTATGACATTGATTTTACACTCCGAATAGTGTTAGAAAATATTGGAGGGGGCTTGTCCAAGTCTGGGTCGAGAGCCACTGGTTTCTGTTTAATAACAGAGAGAGATAGCAATCTCTCGGGCGGTCTGGAGGGGCCCGATCTATAACCAATAACAAAATATTTCTTAATCCCTACAAACCTGCTAAAAATCCTAATTTGATAGGGTTAGCACAACTCTGTATACTAGGTTTAAGACATAGGTGCGTTGAGCTTGACATACATACTTAGGCCTAAAACTTATTTAAAACCCATTAACCTATCTCAATAAAATCCTCTAATTACTATTATTACTTCAAACTTAAAGTTCGTCTTAGGGACATTAGTGTAAATATTTATTGTGTACCAAGGGATGAGAGATTCAGGGTTCCGTCAACTATCATAGAGCTTTGGGTTCTTACGGTTCATAACTATAAGGGGGTCCTACCACTAGCGATCACGTTCTGGCCATTAGTTACGTCACAAATAAAACTTCAAGTAAAACTTCATAAATATTTTTATTCTTTATTTTTATATATTTTCGGGAGGGGGTAAATTAGTATATATTAGTAGGAGGGGGGCGTTATGTTACAGTACTTTCTTCTACTCAAATAAAGAATCAAATAGTTTTACGGCAAATATTATATTATTTTTATTTATTTATTTAAGGCGATTTATTTTATTGGTTGCTCTTTCTTAGTATTTTGCATCAATTTTCTTGTAAGGTTTTCTTGTAACTTTAATATCTAACACTATCATCTCGTATAGACATCACTGATACTTACTTAATTATGTTACTATGTGTCTTGTATTGTTGTGTCTTGTATAATTATCATTTATCTGCCTGCATTAACATGCAGGCTTCTTCAGTGACGTTTTTACTGATGGTTAATTTTTGACTTCGCACAGGGTCTTAAATATTGCTTCTATTGTGAGAATTTCTATATTCCAACGATATAGATACAAATGAACATTTAATAAAAAAAGGTAGGTAGTAGTTTACCAAATTTGTCTTCATACAAAATACGACTTCAGGATATCATCAACTGTACTGTTCAATATCATCATCCACTTGCCATCTTATTGACTTAGGGTCGACTCAGCGTGTTTTCTTTTACTCGACGTGTCGTCTCTTACGCAGAAAGGAGACTATAATACAATACAAAAATATTCTTTTTTGTTCACCAGAAAATACATTGAAAACAAAATTAAAAATTAGAAATAAAGGAACAATTAAAAAATTCAGGCACCGAGCAGGATTTGACCCTGCGACCTCCGGACACTCGCGGCCAGTCGCTCTAGCCAACTGAGCTATAGGTGGAACTGCCACCCGGCCCGAAATTCCTCAATCGTTCCTTCATTTATATAAACGCCTTAAGGGAGACATACAGCGACATCTACCACAAGACACAGGCTTCATTAACGGCACTAACGTCTCACATCATGTTGAAAATAGTCAGTTACAGTCAATTGTTCCTTTATTTCTAAACTAGCTTTTGCCCGCGACTTCGTTCGCGTGAACATCCATATCAACTTATACTCCGTTTTTCTTAGTCGTCGTCGGGGCCTGTACACTACTCTCGTGTTATACACTACATGAGTGAAAGGGACGGCACGATACGAATTTCGGAGTAGCCCCTCGGGCCGTGAATACGTACCTAGGACGCCGGACCGTACGGCCCCTAATCAGTGATCGCCGAGTTACAACAGAGGGGGGAAGGATAGGAACGTAGTCGACAGCTTTCCTATCTAACGGATTCCTATGATGGGGAGCGATTTCAAAATAACATCTGACAGTCGGCTTAAAAAAACCGTATATGATGCTAATTTCCATGTCGTCGTTGGTGTATACGGAAATGTCAATGTGTCTTCAACACCTACGTCAAATTTTGCAGACCCATTTTGTGTTACCTAACACCGTTATCGAACTCGACCACTCTAATAACCTTCTAGGTGACCCCTGATGACATGTCAGTTATAGGTAGACAGAGTTCAAGGCACTGGTTTGTCAATGTTGACAGCGATTGACTTACGTAATTAAATCTCTCATTTCAAACAGTTAAGAGTAGAGGTATTTGTTATTTGTCGCTAGCCCCCTAAGCACTTTTTCCCCCCAATATTTACATATTATCTGATCATTGCACAATTTTTGAAAGAGGTTCTTTTTAACTTGCTCAAGCATATGCTTACTAATTTTCAAAACTTTAAATCACGAATTGAAGGACTTCTCATACAAAGTTCAACACCTCTTTTCATCCCCTTTCATACCTATCTGTATGATTTTTATAGCCTATAACCTGGACAAAAAGCCAATAAACTTATTAGTGAAGGTTGTACTACAATCTATTTGCTAGTTTTCACGTGATGCCTAGACAAATAAACAGACAGACAAACACACTAATTCTAAAAACTGTTGAAATGTGATCCGTTATCGATTCTAAGACCCTCCCCCCCCCCAATAGATTTTTTGCTAATACCTTAATACAAAATTAAAATTAATCATGTTGAGACTTTACAGTTTTAAATATTATTAATATTTCCTGCTTATTTCTAAGGTTGAATTGATATTGATGGATTGGAATATCGTCAATTAGCGACACCGCAGGCAAGCAGCCGGATCAAATAAAGGCTTTCTTAAGAGAAATCTTGGAATACCTACAGATGCACTCCAAATAGGTATTCGCAGTCTGTTTAATGTAATTAGGTACATGTTAATTATTGCAATTTTTACTAAGTATTTATAGGTCAAAATAACTTAGTTGAATATTGTGAACATAAAAGAGATTGCGGAGGACAGAAATGTTTGGAAATCCAGGGTGGATGCCGTTGCCCAGCGGTGGCATACCCTATTAGGCTAATAAAAAAAGAAAGATTTTGAAATTTGAACACTCCGTAAACAGACCATTAACCTACGTGGTTTTATCTAATCTACATTTTACACAGCGGTGTATCATCAAATGTATCTCGAACTTTTTTCTTTCGATAGTCTGTATCGTTAAATATGTTTTCGCTATAAAATATATTTCTGTATAATCTTCCTTTGATATTGCTTTTTTTCCTGTTTGAAACTCCATATCTCATAAATAAACGTGTAGCGTAATAATGTAAAATAAATAATAACGATATCATTCAAAGGCACTTCGTCTCCTGTTTGTAGGGTTCCGTACCTCAAAAGGAAAAAAACAGAGCCCTTATAGGATCACTTTGTTGTCCGTTTGTCTGTCTGTCAAGACCCTTTATCTTGGGAACGCATAGAGGTGTCGAGTTGAAATTAAAATCTTAGACTCAGATGTACAGTCCCTTGAAGCTGTGAAAAAACTAGAGTTCTAAGTTAACAAAAAAAATATACGGCCGTTTATGCCGCAAAAAACGTATATTTCGACACTCTCAAGGGAATCAAGATTTATAGGATACTTCCCGTTGATCTATGACTATGAAATTTGACAAGTAATATCGTCATATACTATACAAGTACACGGAAAAATCTGAAAACTATATATTTGTAACGAAATCATACAAAATATCACCTACTTAATATTATACATACGAAAGCAAAAACGGCTCAACGGATTATGATAAAATTTTGTATGCATAGAGTTTTTAGCCTGGATTAACATGTAGTATACTTTTTATCCCTTAAATCATCCTTCAAATTGATGATTTCGGGAGTGGGAGTTGAACCTATGAACCAGACCAGAGTCATGTAGATATTTACAATGCCTGGTGACGTACAGAAAATTCGTCTCAGATGAACTAGTATAAGGCTGACCTCCGAATATGCACATCAAAATATAATACACATGTCAAAATATAATAAGGACGTATGATGAGGCGACTCTATAGACAGTTGTCAATAACACGATACGAGTATTTGACAAAGTCATGCATTGGCATTGACGTGTCATTTTATATCGATGATATCATGTGAAGTTGATGCTAATGTACCTAATTTTACACAATTTACTACTTTGAGTATTAGAGTGGCTAAGGTAAAGGTTCTCGCATTATTTACTTTTTATTTTTACAATAGTAGTTATAAATTCAGTGATTTCTTTTCTACTCTGGTATTACAAGAGTTAAATAATCACCAAACCAAAACTACTTATGTCAATCAAAATCAAAGCATTTCAGCACCTAATGTTCTAGCAAACGTCTAGTAATTACATGCATAACCGCATGAAAAACAATAGATTAAAGTTACTTAATATACTGACCCACAGCCTCTAAAGCAAAACTTGCTGACCCATCGAGCCTTAATAATTTTAATATTTAAAATAGGATATTAAATAAATTGTGCTTTGGTATCTGCCTACCGTAGTTGTTAAGAACCGAGGTCAAGTCAAATGTATGAAGTTGGAGTGCTTTGTTTAAAGTCACAACAATGACTTGTGAAGTTGTGACTTTAAACCCTATTATTACTAAAATGTGGCTAATCCTTGACTTGTTTTTTGTTTAAAATAATCGGTACCTAAGTAGTTCATCGGCTATCAGAAAAAGGTCTTCTTACCATGATATAGCGGGTATTTTTTCTATATTTCTGTATTCAAAATCATTGGGAATTAGCTCTAGTATAATCCTATTCACGGAATAGGTCGAATTACAAAACATATTTTTTTTTATTTAATCACCTTTGCATATATTTTTGTTTCATAAACTGGGTTCATGTGCTAAAGAATTACTACGTTATTCAGGCGCTCAAATTATTATTATTATTTTTATTATTTTTTTCAGTTTAGGCATGCACTTATGAAAGTCAAATAACTACCACCGGTTCATAAAATAAACCTCTGCCTCGAGAAGAACCGGCGTAAGAAACTCGGCGAGGTGTCATTTTTTCAAAACAATATATACAATGTATATAAAATAACAGTATCATAATACTACAGAATTCAAATGCTACAATATAACACATGCTACAGTATATATACATATATATTTTTTTATATTAAGGACAAAATATTTCTGTTAGATTACTTGTGCGGGACACTATCACTACCAAACATCCCTATCCATGATATAATCATTTATCTTATAATATGCTTTTAAAATAAGTGTCCGTTTCACGACAGATTTAAATTTAGAATCCGTAAGTTCAGTAATGTGTCTTGGAATTTTAGTAGTCTGTAAAAAGTTATTTTGAGTTTCCCAGTGTTTCTGGTAGTAATTAACTTATCAGTGTTCATTGGAAAATTATATAAGTAAATTCTTCCTAACATAGTTTCGATATCTGCAGCTGATCCCCATAAGATAAGACCATAACTAATTATACTATTAAAATAAGCGAAGTAAACTAACCGAGCCGTTGCCACATTGGTAATCTGCCTCATTCTCCTGCTCAATAATATGAAAATATGTGTATATATATTTCCTGAGTTATTAGAGGTCGGGACGGGTACATGCTCTGTATTCAGAACCCTCGGAATGCGAGTCAGACTCGCACTTGACCTGTTTTTTTCTTTAGATGCCAATACCCGCTGTCTTCCAGGTATGTATAATTAAATTACAATGAACTTTGAAATCGCTACGAGTTATCCGACTGTATAAACTAGGGGACTCGTTCTGAAATAAATTACTTTCATTTCATTGACGTCAGATACTATTGATATTCCATTTATCGTAAAACTTCGCCTAATTGGCGGCAACACTCGGCAAGTAGAAGACAAAGCTCCCGGTTACGGGCGTTATCCGTATGAAAGCACACAAGTTGTTGTTACGTCAAGGGCCACTGTGTATAGTCAGGCAAAGATTGTCTTGTCAAGAGCCCGAGAGCTCAGTGCAACGCGCCTCGCGGTACAGGACGGACGCTCACGCCGCGTCAACGCCGCCCCGCACACGTATCCGATACTCGAACAAAAAGTTTTCGAACTAAATACTTTTTTTCCCAATTGCCAACTTAATACGTTGATGTTCCACTTTGGCGACGGAAAATAGTGAACGGTAATGGATATTATATAGACATTTTCCGCTACAGTTTTGAAACATTTTCGAGGAAATGCGAATGCCTGTAACAATTTAGACATTGTCTACTGTGCGAGGTAAGTTAGCGAAGTTTATTAGATTTAATTGGCAAAATGAAAAGTTTTTGATAACTTCAGCATGTCCATTGTTTTAATTACAAAGAGTCATTGATGTAGCAATGTTTTCCAGGCTTTTGGTGTTTAATTTCTGCTTTACCGTTCTTCCTGTTTTCAAGTAGCTTACACTATATTACCTACATAAGTTCAGATAGCTACGCTGAGTCTTTGTTTCTAAATAAAATACTGTAAAATGGGGCTAATTGGCACAATTTACAGACTAAAGCATCAATAATTACATATTTTATAAATCGTTTCATATTTTTAATAAATATAACAAATTATGCTTTGTCATTCTATATAATGCATGTGTCTGTTAACAAAGGATGAATAATTTTTTAAAGACGTGCCAAATAACCTCGTGTTTGGGGATTTGTGGAAATTGATGGGTTCCAAGCTAGTTTTGGCTGTGAAGCTTGTGTTATTTAAATCATTACTATCACTATTTGGGACGGCTTAGAAACGACTGCCAAATGTATGAAAAACAAAGTAACCACATTTCTAGTATAATTTTTGGAACAAAAAATCACAAAGTTGCAGTTACAAAAATCTTTATTTAAATCTTTTTATACATGTAACAATTTTAACGTATTTTTATGGGACCGTAGTTACATTAATAATAAAATGTGCTCATCTATAAAAACATACACTTTACGTCATTGACAACAGTGCATCGACTATTTAAAAAATTAAAACTTCTAAGTCCCGATCACATAGTACCTTTATTTACCCAATGCAGGCTTTCTCCTCAGCAGACGTGAATTGAGTTGGGTGTCCTGCCTCATCTTGCGTATAATTACCACCCTCTACATTTTCGTGTAAACCTAATCTTGTATATGTTATGTTTGATCACCTAGTACCTTTATTTACCCAATGCAGGCTTTCTCCTCAGCAGACGTGAATTAAGTTGGGTGTCCTGCCTCATCTTGCGTATAGTTACCACCCTCTACATTTTCGTGTAAGCGTAATCTTGTATGTTATGTTTCTAGCCAACTTCTGCCAAAGACATGCCAGCTACCAGCGGCCATAGCATTAGCCAATGCTTCTTAGGTAAATAATAGGTAGGGTTGGTTTTTACGGATACGGACTTGTATGGCTATATTTTCTAAAAATATAGTTAACCTATTGTCCCGTGTGGTTGCCGGGTAAGAATTGCGCCACCCCATCTCTTCCCGTGGGTTTCGTAGGAGGCGAATAAGGGAAAATCGGAGGGTGGGCAGCAGCATCCTTCGATCATTACCACCATCAAACTGCGGTCGCCAACCCGCTTGCCAAGCGTGGCGACTATGGCAAATCCCCCCCAAGGGAAAAATAAAAAACATGCACAGAAAAATTAAATGGCGAGCCTTGGGGGAGGCCTATGTTCAGCAGTGGACGTCTTTCGGCTGAAATGATGATGATGATGATGATGAGTTAACCTATCTTTACAGTACTGTATATAAATGGAATATCTGGTACTGTTTGGGGTTATTTGGTTACAATTAACCCCAAACAGCACAGCTTAGCTCAGCTTTGTAACAGCTTAAAAAACTTCCGAAAATATGTACTTTTAGGTATGTA
The DNA here is from genome assembly GCA_963556455.1 of Epiblema foenella. Lineage (NCBI taxonomy): Eukaryota > Metazoa > Arthropoda > Insecta > Lepidoptera > Tortricidae > Epiblema > Epiblema foenella. The sequence goes on from OY747102.1 coordinate 19,152,138, forward strand.
TAGTAAAAAAAGCTTACCCCACAAACAACCAACTTCTGGATAAAAGTAGGATTGTATTCAATTGCACCCTGATTTTCCACCGGCACAATCAAGATTTTTTTTAAAGCAGGCGTGTGCACTTAGCTTCGCTGCAACCACTAACCAACCTTAAATGAGATTAGGATTTTCCGACAAAGATCTATGTACCTATCATCATTGCCATGACAAAAAATATATGGACACAAAACTTATAATTTTTTATTGCAAATATAGCCTCACAAGTCTCAATTAACCCCATTTTACGGTAGCTTAAACATCGGCCGTGAACGCTGTATTCAGGCCGCAGTACAAATATTATTAGCTTGCAAAAATATCAAGTAATTCTGATAAGCAAATATCCGTTCCCGATGACAAATATATCATTACCCGCAGTTGGATTATTTCTATACGAAACCCTCGGCAATTCGTCTCCAATACTTCCAGGGCAAAGTCAGCATAACAAAGAGAATTACGACAATGACGTCTACATTGAACCCTCTTAATTTTCCTTTTGGGATCCTTTGTTTTATACAGAGGCCGTGGCTATTGTCGAAATCGCTTTATGTTGCCAGTTTGTCGAAAATGAAAGAGAAAAAATAATTAGTAAGGGCGTAAACTCTTGGCCACTTAGCGACTTATATTCAGCTACAGTACTATAACTTGTTCTGTATATTCGACTTGTTAAAAGATAGCGTGGTTAATTTTGGAAATAGCTTTACAATTACTTCAGTTCAACGGGCTTTACATTTATTTAAATTTAATATTTAATAAACCATAGGTCCGAATAAAATACGGACCAGCAATTATAAGTCTGAATTATTTCACCAGAATTATATTTCCAGGCCATTTCTGGCATTAAACATCTAAATGAATATTGATTCCATCCAATTATAAATTTCAATATAAATTTCGTGGCTTTGGCTTGTTACATTCCAACATCAATAGCCAATGTAGGTATTCCCCACTAGGAATCGTCATTTACCTAAAAATTAATGTTCATTTCAAATACGAATAAAGACTAATTAAATAGGTGCACAATTTAGGAATAATAACTATTTACATGATGACATGTGCAAGATACTCTTTTAACTGAATATAATGGATTTTTCAATAAAAGGCATTTCAGGCGGCTTCGAAATGCTTCGTCAGAGTGTTCCCGTCTGAGGTCGTCGGGCAGACGTTCGTAGTAGGTAGATCCAATGACACGCGGGTTCTGGCCTGCAAGTGTCATGCGACGGGGACCTGGGGCGCTACCGCGAACAGCAAACGAAGTTTTCCCTCTCTGTCGCACTTGCAAGTTTGCACATAAGTGAGGCAGAGAGAGAAAACTTCGTTTGTGGTTCGCGGTAGCGCCCCTGTTCTCAAACGCCTAGTGTGGCGAAGTGTTTTGCCAATAACATTTACTTTATGAAAATAAGATATATTGTTCCTTACGAACATTATAATTTCGAATACTTCGAGTGAGTAATGCGCCATAATACCATGATTTGAGAAATGTCCTCTACACGAAATCCTCGATTTGCCCCGATCATAGCATGCATGGCACGTTTCTGCATGAGCAGCACTCTGTTGCTATCCGTTGAGTTTCCCCAAATGAGCGTGCCATACGACATTAGGGAATAAAAATGGGACAAATAAACCTGCTTCAAGGAATCATTAGATATAAGTGAGATCAATCTGAGAATTCGGTTTCAATCGTTCAGATGTAGCCAAGCAGTAAGACACTTAACTTTCATTCTGTAAGCAGTGGGTCTTTTTTTTCACAATTGTGTTTTCACCCATCTTTTGTTTTCATCACCCATTTTTGTATGAATTGTTGTTTGGGCAGTTCTTAATGTATTTCATTTTCTCAGTGAAATAACCTTTATTATATTTAAAAAAATGAGACTTAGACATACCCACATGTTTAAATCCAACTCGGAGTTAATTTTATATCTTTCTAAGGGAGTTCTGTCATTGGCTATGCTTAAAGTATAATAACTAATTTGTACACATTTTCTGTAAACGCTGTTGAACTTCTTAAATAAATAAATAAATAATCTTTATTGCATAAAAAACCTTATAGTACAAAAGGCGGACTTAAAATTCAAACCCTGGTGGGTTTTTCAAAAACCTTATATACTAAATATTTTAGAGTAGATTTTTAGTATTAGGGAATCGTCTAATATAATCCCTGTTTAGTTGTTCCTCTGGATTGGAAAGTCAAGGGCCGCCTGCCATTCATTTTCATAAAACGAATGCCTGCACCAAATCTGGGATTAGAATGCGGGAAAAATATTTATGGTGTTGGTTGTAAATTATCAGAAGAGCAATTGCGTCGGCTTTTATAAACTACTCTAAATCGGCATTATACGTCGCAACAGCTGAGCTGCGGCATCTCTTAATGAGCCAGGGGCGGGTGCTATGGATTTCAGGGACGAGCTTTCCACTATTCTTAGCGCATGCCGGACCGTTAGTATTCATAGCAGACTTACAGCTTTGTATTTCCATTTATCCAAATTAGATTTTCACTCTAGCAAACCAATCTGCAGTTTTGTCAAATTCTCCATACCTAACCAATGAGTCCAAGGTTTGCACCCTTTCGGACTCTGTGTGAATATTTCACTAACTTTATACCAATTAAATAGCAAATAAAATATTTACACGTTGTTTTATTATTTCCGATCTTGACAGATACACTTGACAATTCAACAACTGAGAGCTGCGCAAGATAAGTTGCGCACGAACATTCCACCATAACGGATAGCGCATATCGTGCCAAATTAAGAAGTCGTATCTTAACCATCATCGTATACTGAGATACGACTTTTTAAATTAGCACGGCAGATTATATATGATAATCGATTCTTAAGAAGTAAACTCCAATAAACTCCAAAAAGTCACTAATGTTAAAGGGGGAAATGAGGTAGGAACACAAGATCCCTGCATACGGGGTGCAGTATATAACGAACTGTGAAAATGTGCAAGCGCCCATGGACTGCAAACCCTCAACTATTCAAATCAAAGCCCATTTCGGCACCTACGCGTCATTAATACATGGAAAAATAATGCTACACGCTACGGTGTAGCCCTTGTAGTGAGCCTCCAATGGATTTACGTGAATCACAGCCCAGTCTATTTCTGAAAAAGCCGGTCAACTGCAAATCATACTTGTATGCTGATGGCATACCTACAACAATTTTGAGCACTACATGCGCTACTTCACGCCAGAAGCAGCATTTTACCGCTACGCAACCTAAAGTGAAAATCTCCGTCGACATCGGTCTTGCCAAGAGTGGGCTAGGGTGGCTCAACACGTTCACAGCCAACCTTTTCGTAGCACTACGCGCGTAACCGCTTCTACGGAGAGAAAACACGCCAGGTCCGTGTTGACAGTGAAAGTGTTAAAATGACCAATAAATGTGTATTTATAGTTTCATAAGCTTATAAATTGTTCATTCTTTTTAAATATTAAATTTTCATCCTTTCTTATTGACTTTTCGACGTTTAATATTGAATATTATTGCGGGGGGCCCATTTCTCAAAGCTACGAGTTACAAATTACAAGCGGAAATTTTTTTCTATTTTTTTTTATCGTATGGCAATTATTTCGAACCGTGAGATCTTCGAGAAGACTGTACGGTTTCCAATTCTTGTTGCACTTTTAGCACCACCCAGGGGTCACGTGTAGGATAGCGGTGGGTTAACGGTGGGTAGTCCCTACGGACGTGGTGCAACTTTGACCCCCCTTGTCAAGTGAGTGGGCAACTTGACTGTTGTTACAAGTTCTCTCCCTCTATTAAAGGGTATTGAAAAGAAACTTTTGCTTGTAATTTATACCTTGTAGCTTCGAGAAATGTTGATTTTCTTATCAGGGTAACACACGCTACTAGAAATTGACTTCACCGCTCAAACTGCATCAATAATCGAAAGGTTGAATCTGGCTATACATTCTATGAGGAGTCATTAAGATTGGACAAGTAAAACTATCCAGTTTATAATTGTTTCCGAGACTCCTCGAGAAAATATCTGTCCAGTTTCCTCCGAATCCGTTTAATCCATTTAAAATTTTATACAGTCCCGTTCGACGGTGCAGTTAAAAAAAAAGTAAAACTGTACAGTTTTTTTTATCACATACACGTTTCAAACTCTTAGAGTATTCCTGTGTTTAAACCGCCCGCGTGGTCGTGTCGGAGGTTTCCCCTGTATTTTCCCCAGGCCACTCTCCAACCGCCCACTCCTATCGCTTTATTAATTGGGCCCGGCCTATAAAGCCACATTCAGGTTAAAAAAAAGTTCAAAATGTTCAACTTCCTGATTTGTCGGTACGGAAGCGGTACGATGTGAGAAAGCGGTCAGCTGTCAGTAGTATGCCCCTACATTTAAAAATGAGTGCTCCCCGACTGGCGCGAGATGCGCAGGAGAGCGGGCGATACGAATGCAGTAAGTACTACGCGGATGATATCACTACTGCGCAAACGTAATACTGACGTATTCAGTCAAAATGAGGAAACCTTTGTGACATCAGTAAGCTCACGTCAAGGAACAAAATATCACATATCGATCCCGCCCCGCCAGGTCAGGACGTCGCCTTAATCTGCCGATCATATTGTATCGTTTCCAGCCAACATTACTGTAAAATATCCATTTTCCATGCGTCAAGCTTATTATATTTGTCAGCTAAAGGCCCATGACATCCAACAGACGGGCTGACAGTGACAGGGCTGAGAGTGATCGGGCATCACTTCGGCTATTGCGAATCCTGAAAAAAGAATTACCTGATGTTACGTATTCCATATAAAATAATGACTGTATTATTACTTAATGCACTTATATATAATCGTTCATCAAAATATAATTCAGCTAAAATGTCGTTAAAATTTGTTTGTTTTCATATGTAGCATTTGTATCCGTGAGAAAGAGACGAAACACATTTTAGTTAACAGGGGTTTGTAAGGTTTTATAAACAAGGGGGTTAAGCTTTAACCCTGACCTGAAAGATCAATCGCTTTTCAAATAGTGGTAGGTAACAAACTAAACTGAGATCGGTTTTTTATTCGTCGTACGCGCTTGTCATACGTAGTTGAAAAGTTAAGAGCTCATCGACTACGGTGGTATGGGCATGTTATGCGGCGGGAAGAAAGTCATGTGACAAGATGGGTATTAGAAATTAATGTGAAGGGATGTAAGAGAAGGGGCAGGCCAAGAAAAAGGTGGATAGACTGCGTGAGAGACGATATGGAAAGGAAGAATGTGAGTGACGAGATGACGGGCGATAGAGAAGTATGGAATACAAAATACAATACAAAATACAAACATTTATTCTGCAAATAGGCCACAAGGGCACTTTTACATGTCAAAATATTAATTTACAATTTAAGAAAGTCTGACTATAATAAGTAATACAATTTTCATGTCAAGATATTAATTTACAGTTCAAGAAGGAATAATAATTTCGAGTTTACAATTATAACAAAGTTAATGTCATACAGTAAAGATAAACTTGCAAAGTTATCTATTACAAATATTACAACATCAGTAAAGTTAGAGATGTATAAGGTCTCAAGATTAAACAAAGAGTATAATGAAATTAATATAATATCCCAGAGATGTACATGGTCTCTGAGCGTCAAAATTAAAATTAATTTAATATTGTTAGAGATGTATATGGTCTCTAAGTCACTGATAATAAAAACGAATCCACAACAGGATGATGTCTCTCGTCAATCCCCTATAAAAAGACACTAGTATTAACGTAGTCACTATGTCCTAGCAAGCATGAACAGACCGGACTCCACAAACAGCACCCGATCACGAGTATGACGTATGGAAGAAAAGAACATGCTGCGCCGACCCCACATAAATAGGAAAACGGCAAGCGAATGTACGCGCTTATCCTACGCGACTACCGCGCGCCCGCAGAACATATGGAAACCCAACGCGCGGCGTGCCAAATCTACGTAACCAATAATTGTTTTGGAAAGTCGTGATATTTTGGCCCCTTCGGCCATAAAACCTAGCCTATTCCAGTACAGCGCGTTAAGTTGAATAGAGAGCCGTAGGTAATAGGTATTCTAATTTAGCTGTTAGCAATTATTTACAATTAGTCGACTATGAATGTTAGAGGTGAACTGCGACTAATGCAGGTGCAGCAAAGTAAATATCAACACTGATAATAATTGATGAATCTGACCTGAAACTCTATCTGACACGGATTGGTATGATGTTATAATTGTATTTGTTGCATTCACTAGTTCTAATAAATTAAGATTGATGAGCGCGGAAGCGAGCGCGCGCGAAAAACTCGATGCCAAAAAACTTGTACGTTAAATTAAACAGATCCCCAGCGAAATTAATTTTAATGTGAGAACTTGTGTAGGTAAATGATAAACCATGACCAATCATTAAAATTACTTTTTTTTAACACAACGTGTGTTATAAGTAAGTATTTCCTCTATTTGCAATCCAAGGCAATCTTCTTCCAGCTAATCCAGCTGGTATACTTTTCTATTCTCCTCTTTTTGCTGCCAAGCCGTCCAACATAATATAAATTCAACCACCTTGCTGGTCCAGTCTTCTATATATTCCTGTAGGTATTCTTTAGTATATGTTTACGGGACTCTAATTCTGGGCTTCAAATTGTACTCAGTAAAGTATTTAACTTTCAATTACCATAAAAACAAACTGTGATTGTAGCAGATACATATATTCAAATAGTTTTAAACAAGTAGCTGCTTACTCGGTTTAGTGCAACTGCTAAAACCAGTTCCACAAATCTAACCTTATAGAAAATCTAAACTCTACCGGGCATCGGATTTCCGTATTAGAATAATTCGTACCGTACTTTATAGCCTGCAGATCTCTAAAAAGTTGGCAGAGTTTACTTGGGACAGAATTGTGGGGTTGGGCAAAACATCCGCCTGTCTGACCGTGCCGGAATAACCACGGATTTATGTGACCACAAAGTGCGGGTTCCTTCAAGGTTCAATGGTGTATAAAATTATTATTTTTTATTTTCCGGATTAATTTATGTTTTTCGGTGTCATGTAGCGTCATAAGATGTCGCTATTAGTAGCCCGTGGAAACCTCATAATAATATAAACAATAAAAGTAACTACCTAAGTAAGTAAATATTCAAGTGCACCACAAAAGAAACAAAGAAAAGAGAACATAATTATAATGGATAATATAATTAATAAAAAATAATGTAATAAAGAAATATAAGAAAGTATATAGATTATATTTGTGAGAAAATCCTTAAAATCGGTACAGTAGTTTTATTTAACATATACGGGTCAAACGGAGCACCACCTTTTTTTAAAGTCTGTTACGAACAAAAGTGGCGTTCCTAAAAGTATCATAATTATATTGTCAGTCTAGGCTTAATGAAACTCATATATTTGTCACAGAAAAATAAAAATATTTTTACTCAATACCAATTATTAACGATTCCTTACATTTCTATAGTGCACACTCGGCTGAACAGATCACGAATGTTACGTAACACATACGGTAACACATGGTAGTTGGTCATTCGTGAATTGAAAATGCTGTAGACATAACTTTAAAGATTTTACATTCGGAGAGGTTTGAAGTTAGAAAGCCCTGGATACTTTTATTCGATATACGAATAGTCTATCCACATCTCTAATATAAAATTATGCATACTCTTATCTTGGATATTCACTTTATAAAACGTAAAATATTATCGAGACAAACTCACCGGTTTCTTCTTGTTGCCATTCTCGAGAACAACATATGTGATTCTACGATCGACCAACTTGTTTGCTATAACTAAATAAAGGTGTTTGCGGCCCTGTTATTTCAATAGCAACATGATAACTTACGTGAAGTAACATTCAAGAACGAAAAGTAAGTTTATTGCGTTATTTTATTAAAGTAAACCAATAAAAAAATAGCAAATTTAGTGAACAACGTTAGCCATTCCGAACCTATAGAAGGTAAGAAACAAATTTTATATTTTTTCTAACTTCGAACTGCCAAATGTCCTTGCGGGACACCGATTTTTTATGTAAACACAAAAATTAACCCGTTCAATAAAAACATAATTAATACAGGAAACTTAAATTATATTAATATATGTATAAAGCATTCTGTAGATCAGATATGTCTTTACAAGTTATTATAAAACTGAAATACATGTAAGTCATAATTATTTAAGTGAGAGGGACATACACTTTTTTTCAAATGTACAATATTTTTTGGCCATACCCATTATTGTATATACCGTTTCATTTTGTTGTAATAGTCTCCTTACTTCGTAAATCCTGAATTTACTCTAGTTACATAGAAGTTTATAAAATTTATTTTGTATTTGAAATAAATTTTCAAAAATTTATTTTGTATTGAAATAAATTTTCAAAAATGTGTATTGTATTTGAAATACAAAGAATCCAGTATTTTGCCCAACCCAGCTATTATTACACCTCCCACTCCATGTCGACCTTCTGAAAAGAAAATAAAAAATACGTAATGTGCAATAAAGTTGGATTAACTTTACCTGTACCTAAGTATAATTTAATTTTAATGTTAGGCTGAAGAATTTTATTGTGACCATAAATAAGGTACCTACCTAAATTTTTACAGTTAAGACATAATGTTAATTGTACGGCCCTAATTACTATCCGAAACTTTTTTTTTATTTGAGAGTATTGGCTATTCCCGGGCTGCTTAGCCCTTGTATCATTGCGACTATTGCTGGTCTATTGTGATTATATTAGAAAGTATAACCTTATCTCTTGAAAATCAGAAAAATGATCTACACTGTTGTTTTCCGGTTTAGGGGAAGACTTTTTAAAATAATACTAGCAAAGAATAGTCCGCGAGCCGATAACAGATTTTCATGACCATTTTTGTAGACAAGTTCTTGTAGTCCTTGTGTACAAAAAGTTTTAGGTATCATGAAGTTCCGTGAATGGCAGCTACTGTTTTGTGAGTGGGTCGCACAGCAGCATTTCACAAATTATCGCCCGAGAGGAATGATATGCGTCGGCACAAAATTACGGATTAAAACGTTCAATATTGAATTGAATATTAGATAACTAACACGATTTTTTGTTAATAATATTTAATTATGCTATGGAGAGGAGTATGCTGGGGATACGGAAGTCTCAAAAACTGACATCGTCTAGCATAAGCAAGACAACAAAAGTCTATGACATTACCCACAAAATAAAAAGGTCTAAATGGCGTTGAGCAGGCCATATGATACGAGGTAAAGAAAAATGGTGCAAGAGAACTACAGAGTGGTATCCTCGAGAAGGACACAGAAGAAGAGGCAGGCCTCAAAAGAGATGGGATGATGATATATGCCAGGTGGCAGGAAAGACATGGCACAGAGTCACACGCGACAGACATGAGTGGAAAAGGCTGGAGGAGGCCTTTGCCGAGGGGCAATCAGACTTGCAAAAGAAAAGCAAGGCACAAATAGTAGAATACGACTAAGTCTGAATAGAAGGCAATTATTATTATTTAATTATCAATTCAGACTATGTTTATTTTATTTGTTTATTTTATCAGTCATTTATTTAATCACATGGCAATACATAGTTATAGAGGGCAATCAGAGTACGGCTTTGAGATTGTTAAGCCAAGCAGTTATGGTCTAAGAAAACAAGGTCTGACAATCCGGATCATGACACCAGTGACGTCATTGTCGATGACACACTCACACTGGTATGTCCGCATATCATCGATAGGCTGATATCGTAGCTTGTGTCACCCTTACTACTAACCGATGTACCGGATTGCCATACCTCGCGCAGTATATTATATATAGTATCATATGTGTCAGGTTTCAAGACGTCCAAGTATTCATTCAGCGCTGGAAGATTGTATTGTATCAATAAATTGAATTTTCTAGCCTAAAAATAAAACAAGTAATCACATATAATCGGTTTTGAATAAATACCAGTTATCATATAAATCTAATTACCCAACACACCATTGATTTCACCGCTAAATTCATAATTAATTAAAAAAGCAATCTCTATTAAAGTGCCCGCGCTACGCGCCGAGCGTTAAGGCCCGCGATCCATTACAGAGGAGCTAAGCGTTAAAAATCACCCACGCATTCCATTGCCGTATCACCCTATTACTGTAAATAACTTCCGAATAAATGACAAAGGACATTTGATGGAACAAAAAAGTAAAAAAGACCTCACCGCCCTTTTTGGAATCGAGTTATATTGCCAATGGATCATGCGCCTAAGGCAGTCATTAACGGACAGTGTTGTTGTCCCAACTTATTATCGTTTAATTTATAGCCACACATTAGCGCTTGAGGCGCCATTAAGCTGGGGAAGACTCGGGGAATAAATAAAGTCGGGGAAAGTTCACATGATGAACACCCCGACCCTAACTCACTTTCCTCAGCACGTGCACTCATTAAACTGTCGCTGGTCGGTGTACAACTAAGCTAAAATACACAATTAGGCGAAGTATAACAGATCAGATGTTGCCAGGAATAAAAAAAAATAGTGACGGTATATATCAATAAAAACATATCGATACGCATAACGTGGTGCTACCAAACTTTTGTAATGTTGTAATCTATGAGATATGCATAAAAATATGCATAAAGGCTCGTTAAGTGCGACAAAAGTGGTATTTAAATATGACGTTTATCCCTTTAAATAGGAGTAAATTATAAAATTTATAAATTATTTTAATTTGACAAATTCAGAGCAGCAGGTTTTCGATGTTCTCGGCAAGCACCGAAAGATCGCTAAGTCTAGTAAGGCCTTAAATAATATCAATACGTACAGCACTGGCCATACTGTGGCAACATTTCTGCATTTTGACTTGTCAAACAACTTCGCCTAATGGTGGATTTTACCGTAATTCGTATTTATACCTTGACGACACGGTCTGGAGGAGTTATAGGTTGGTCGGTTTTCTTTTACTGAATAGGTACTATTATCCTATGTTACGTTTCTAACGGTTCAAGTTACGTAGTAATAAAAGAGAAAAAAGAATATGTTTTTAGTCTCTAGATTTATAGGAAAGCAATTTTGAAGTTGATAAGTAATTAATAATCAGAACCAACGAAGTCATTAGGAAACTTCTTTAAACTAATTGGCACTGCGTAAGCCTATAGTTTCTTTCATGTTTAGTACCTAAAGCGGTATGTGCCGCTGTAGGATCATCCATCTATCTACATTTAAATATGTACTAGTGTAATTTAAACACCATAATCCCATGCATAGTCGTATGTAGTTTATTGTACGCCGTGGTGTTCTGAACACGCACACTCCCCCTACTAAATAATTTATGACTTACTTGCACTACCTAAGAACAATTTTGCACATGCACAATCAACGTTTACAGTATTCCCAAACTTGGATTTTAGAACACGTATTATAATATAAGTAAATATATATATATACTATGTAGTACATTGATCTAAATCAAGCTAGGATTTGTACATTTTACTCAAAAGTTAGTGGATCATTGGAATAAAGGATAGGTACTTCGATGAAAACATACCCCTCTCATTACGAGTACAGCCTTGTAATGTCTATAGCGTAATTGCGCTGCAAAAATTCACAGAATCACTAAGGAAGGGTTGAAATCCTAAATTCTACCGACAGGCTGGCATTAAACAAAGCTATGTTTTCTATTTGCCGTATTTTTGGTGTAAACGAAATCCAATTTTAATACCCTTATATTAAGCCTGTTTCTTCTACATCAAAGGCTTACAGATCGTCAACGCACGTCCAAAGAATAATTCAAAACAAAAATAGACTTTATATCTACATAGCATAAGAATGCATATCATTGTTCGTTTGTTGATGATTCCGCTGGGATACTTGAGCAAAATTGAGCTTTTTGTGAAATATTGTGAATTTTCTTTCAAGTACATTAGAGTGTATTTTGGCGTGTCGTAGTATAAGGAAGATTACCTTTTCGTAGACATGTGGACGATAAGCGTAGTCGTTACAGAGGTTGTCAGAGTCCCTCAAAATATAAACATGGTCCAGATGTTGCAGATAAGCGACGAGGCTGTTGGCTAATGGAGGATTACCTCAGTCGTGGAACTCGCGTCTCAAAGGTACTTGACTGCATTCGTTTAGCCTACTTCCGACCAAATTTTTCTTCGCCAAAATTTTCCGAAGTCGAAATTTACTCATCTCACGAACGTACTCGCAGATCTTAACATGAGTATTTGAGTGCCTTAACCAATTGCTTAACCTATCGTCTGTTTATGCAGGGATCCATGTCAAACATTTGAACATATTTTATTTTATATATCAAACTAATAATTTGATCGAACTATATTATACAACATCTACATAGGGTTAAATACTATTTTAAATTATGGGTAAATTATGGGGGTAAAGCCCGACCAGAAATATATGACCATTGTCAATAGAGGGCGATATTATTATGATTTATATGGCAACAGACTAAATGACATTTTGACTTGTTTACCTGTCAGTCCTAATGTTAATTATGGAATGTTTTGTAGCGATATAGTTTCATTTCCCAGGCTTTTTTTTCAGCAATTTTATTACATATATGTACATTATAATAATGTTCTGCTCTTGATTAGGAATGTTTTTGGCAGGGACCGATACCGGTATTCTTAAAAAACCCTGAAATAGTCTAATATTTTGGATTATTTTTTGCTCTTTACGTAGGGCCGAATCATGTATTTAGATAATAACGTCGTATTATTAGATTGTCTCATTAAAAACGAAATAATGAACCGGTGACCGTAATAATACCGGTATTTTTCTATGGAGAAAATACCGGTATCCGATCCCTGGTTTTTGGGCATTTTTTGTTATTTATCATTTAATTTTCAACATGTGTTTGCAACAGGGAAACTGTGACACTGACACGTCTGACAACCTATCATAATAATTATTTCCAGTGTAAGAAATTAGTTTCAATGAAATCCCGCAATATGGCCCACGGTCATATATTTCTAGTCGGGCCTTAATTATGTTAATCATCTATGTTATACCTACTCCAATTTTTGATTACATATTCACTATGGATTGAAAATGTAATCAATGCAAACTCATATTTAACTGTTTAATTTGATATGAAATTAATATTCATAACCTCTAGAAAGATATCTCTATTAAAAAAAATCTTAATAATTTAGTGACACAGAATTTTAATATTGATTTGTCGTCCAAATACACCGTGGCGCTGAAATAACAATTTAATGAGGTAGGATCCAATCAGAGATGGGCATTATTCAGAGTCAAAAGAGATCAGTGACCATCAGCATAGCGATTCAGCGAGGAATTGCTGCCAGATTATCGGGACTATTTCCAGGGGACTCAATTTAATAATATATATTTAAATTTCAGTTTAGTTTTAATTTTTAGTCACATATTTTCTCCTTAAAGTATAAATGTGTAGTAGATGAAAATTCAATAAATTATCCTACAGAATATTAAAGTTCTTACCTGGGAATATACTAAGGATAAATAACAGACGCACAACTAGAATAGCCTGTCCTCCGCAGCTTTAATACATTTAAAGTGTTAAAAAAGTGTTTCATTTTCCGGGAATATATAAATAAGGCGTTTGAAATTTGTATAAGATATACCCATTATTATTTTTTTCCCGTTTTTGGTTGCCCTTTTTTATATAAGTAGAAAATTTTATAATAATATTATAAAATATTATTTTTAATGTTTAGTTTTTAGTTAGATATAATTGTTTTATTTCAAGTTTGTAATTCATTTCATAAATTTTATTACTATATTACAGTTTAAGTGGTGTAATGTAAATGAAAATCCTGAGTGAATTAAATAAATAATACAAAAAAAATTATAAAACATTACATATTATACAACAGAAGTATAATTTCATTATGATTTCGACACTTCTAGTAGATAAATCCTCCGGATTTTTGCTGAATGATTTATTGAGCCCCACCCCAAAATAATCATTCACGCAGTTAACATAAACAAACTCGATTAATAAATAAAAGAAACTGATCTAATTTTACATAACCAAAAGTAACTAAATTTCGAACAAGTATTAAGAAAGGTCGGGTTCTAAATTTTATTTAATTAAAAACCTTATAAAGGAATGAGCAACCCTTCCTACTTTATTATAAGTCAAAATTGTACGCCAAGATTGATGGCTACTTGGACAGAAACCCAACGATTCGTAATTTTATTGAAAAAGCCACAGCTGCAGATTTTCCTTCTCTTTTGTGGAATATGAAAATTTGTCTCGCAGGTATCATTCATCTTTATTATCATGAATATCTGTAACGGAAGTACTGTAATAGGTGAGCATTTTATTGCAAACGTCACGCTAAAAGCCGTAAAGTGAAATACATAATTATAGTGTATAATTTATATTTCTAATGATTTATGGTTTTATAATTAAACCATAATATTTTTATTACAATCACATTTGGGTCGGGCCTAGCTGAGTTTCTTCGACTTTTCTCAGCGAAAACTCCCAGTAGCTCGAAGTTGCTCAAACAATCTCACTGGACTGCAAACTCTTGTCGGAGGATTCCCTGGATTTTCCCCAAGCCACTCTCCAACTACGCACTCCTATCGCTTTATTGAGCCCGGCCTATAAAGCTAATAACCAGATAAAATAAAAGAAAATATGAAAAAATGGGATTCGTTATTACTATCTACATCAATAACTAAATATATAAGTTCTTACATATAAATTCCTTTTATTAGATTCAGATCCTATTTAGCAGTACATTTCTTGTACACCAGTTCAATACGTTTCATTGGCGTTTATCGCAACAGAAAAGGGTTTACAAAAAAATATAATCACCCATTTCATCTCATTCATTCTCTAAAGTTAAAAATTACTCGCATTAATCTGCAAGAGCATTCGAGGAAGCAGGAATTACCAACAATGTTCAATGGTAGAGGGTGACAAAGAAATGCCTCCCCTGTATAACAAGAGTTTGTTTGTGCTAATTAGGTTGGCCTAATGAATACAGGGCGGTGTTCATCCGTAGTTGTCTGGGTAATTAACAGCTGAGATAGGAAATATTAATATTTATAAGGCTCGGGTGGAAAGCAAATTTTCGTTATACGTTTTAACTAAAAACTGGTGATGAATTTTATATGCGCCTGTTAAAATTGGCAGATTTTCGTCTTTATTTTTTTCCGTATTATCTAAAAGATATCAAAAGTAGCTCACTGATACTTTGAATATTCTATTATTATAATGCAAAAAGTATACTAAAAACAACGTTAAAAATTTAGCATAATCATCGTATCGGACTTTTATGAGTATATATATATAGCCCTCCACATCGGTTTCCATGACGGTGACCTAGCCAGTAGCCATTACGGATTTTTTCGTCTGTGAGCGCTAATTTGACTCGCAAGACCAAATTTGGTCTTAAAGACCCTGTGATATTATTCCTGGCAATAGTTTTACTCTACGGCTATATAAGCCGATACGAACTGCATTCACGACCGCAAGTAGTAGCATAGCAAGTGCCATTGTAGGTGCCTCCTTGGCTCAATTATTCATGAATATTATTAGAATTTTCACCTTTCCGACTATTCATCTCTATAATGAAGAAAAATAACAAAGTACCTACGCGAAACAATAGCGATTCAGATTACAGTCTCAATCGACTAACATTGAGCTGTTATTTGATGCATAAAATCTCGTGTCGTTAAGCTTTAAATTATTATTACTGCGCAAACAAAAACAAATCGTTTTATGTTCGAATTTAAATTCTCGAGTTCCCTAAAGGCCGAGACCCTGGTTGTAATAGGGCGATGTTTTTATTACAGTAGCCCCTCTAATAAACGGACACTGCTTGTTTCCAAACAATCTCATTCTATTCCGTAATTTCATACTTACATCCGGGTAAACGAATAATGAACGAAGTTATTACTTCAGCTGAATAACTAAGTGCTTTTAATACCAATAAAAATCCCTATCTTTTATATTTTTTAGATTTAAATCTAAGTCAGACCAGAAATAATTACACATACCTAATCATTACAAAAATGTGGGGACGTCTGAAACGATTGTCTACTAGAAAAATCCTATAGAAAGTGACTCCTTCTCTAAAAATAAATCATGTCTCATTGCGCAATATACTTCATAATATACTTACTATTAGAATTCGTATTTGTAAAATAAGGTGAGGCCATTACATTGCAAATGTACCTCTCTAACACGCGTGACTTTACAATAACCATCCCGCAGTCTGCGGAAGCTCTGCGCGTAGTTTTGTAAATATTTTGTACATTTTGATTGATTTTTGGAATACTGGATCACTTATGAAAAATCTATCCGGTTATTGTGTTATAGGCCAGGCAACGAAGGAATATAAAGGGGGGCTCGATGGGGTAAGTCATTTTTATACGCACTCCCCTTTAGCTGCGTGGGAGTCCCTTTAAAAACTAAACGGAAGGAGCAATAGTCTTCAAATTTTCACAGTTTAATCATTTTGTTGCTCCAAAGCTATACAAACTATCAACAATTTTTTTTTCAAGTTTATTAGGGGGGCTCGTATACAGCTAAAGGGGGGTGCAAAAAAAAATGGCCTACCTCATCGAGTGGGGTATCGTTGATTAGAGCTCATTAAGTGCATAAATACAGTATTTTTTGTTTTTAAAAGTATTGATAACAAAGGATGGGGAACTTACAATTTGTTAAGAATTAACTTTCCCCCTTTGAAATTTCATTAAATATTCATCCTAGCGAAAAAGTGTGTGTATACCTTTTCTGTAGAGAATTTTATATATGTATATTTTAGCTATGGGTCACCGTTTACGTGTTTTTTAAGAAAATCCGAAAAATTGGTCCTTCGCACCCCCTCCCCCCGGCTCTGGGGCTATGGGCGGGGACTTTTGATATGTTTACCTCCTAACTAGTCCAAACAAAGTCACGAAGTCAAAACTTGTGTTCCATGCATTTATTTCCCTCTATACCTTATTTTGAGCATTCGTTTCCTGGACTATTATAACAATAAAAAAGTTATCCTTTTTGTAAAAAAAAATATATCAATTTAGTTGCCAATTACGAAATCAGCAGCATAAAAGTTTATTTTTACGATGATGTTTCCCTAAACAGACAAAGTTTTTTGACAAAGTTATCTAGGCATTTTTCAATATTTTGTTCGGTTATCGTGTTTCTTTTCCAGTCTACAGTAATTTTTGCGTAGTGTAAATTCTATATGATTTCGTCACACTGGAAGCTCAGCTTCAAAATTTTCGTCAGATCTCATGATTGGCTATTGCTCAGCCTGGCATATATATGGAAAATCGCTCTAGCCATCTAATCTATCACAACAACCCGCTCGGTTAACCTACAGTTATTATCTTTGTTTAAGGTATAATGTGTTGTTATGATATTGTATTATAATTAAAAGAAAATAAAACTTACGGATTAGGATAATCTTGATTGTACTCATTGATTAAAATAATATTTAAATTAACGAATCATTCCAATCGTTTAATTTTGAGGTAAAGATATAAATTATGTTATCAATATATCACTATACATTTTGTAATTTTTTGTCAATTTAAGTACTATGAATAAATAACTATTGAACTGAAATGGGCCAATATCAATTGGATTGTGGGAGGCAGGAAATGATAATCTCAAACAAACTTGAAATATGAACCAGCGACAAAACTCCCAGTGGCTCGATTCCACTCACACTTCAGATTTGGTTGAAACCGCTCAACCAATATCACTGGAACGCAAACTATTAAAGTATTCCAGTGTTCCAAACCACACGCGTGGTCGTGTCGAAGGCTTTCATCTGGATTGTCCCCAGGCTACTCTCCAACCGCGCACTCTTATCGCTTTATTTTGCACGGCCTTTAAAACCACAGCCAGGTTAAAAAAAACGAAATGTAATTGCAAATTCCGTAAATGATTGTACTATTTAGTTATATGAAATTCTCTCAACATTCCATTATTCAATGTAAAATTTAACAAGTTCGTCTGTAGGAGTAAACTTGTTAAAGTAGGAGTGCCGCGACATATATTTTGTTTACATATTTTGTTTGCATTTATCACTTCTAATGAAATCCGGTTCAAAGGACGATATGCCCATAGATAACTGATGTTTAATATCTATCCGATATTGGCAAATTATGGGGCCTCGATGATGTTTTTAACTTAAACCCCTACATACGGATACCTACTTTCGAACAAAAAATAATTATCGAAATCGGACTACACCTACAAACAGTAGATTGTACACCAACGGGATAAGGCACTGTTTTATGTCACGGGCGCGATATTGAATCCTGAACGTAACGAAAGGCTCCAGATTTTACTCCCGAGCGTAGTGAAGACTGAGTCCTGAGTGTAGTGAGGTATTTAACCTCGCCCAAGACAAACTTCACGAAATTAGACTTTAATGATATGACAATAAGAACTATGAAAAGTGAAATCACATTATCACCCGTCGGGTTATAATGAAATTCAGTACAATATTACAACCCTGCTCAAGCCAAGGGCTATAATGATTTGCTTTCGGTAAGGTTTGCATGATATATAATCAGCCATTGTCGAGCAGGTGGTGTGAAAAAAGTATTTTATACATATTAAAATCCAAATGAAGACGAAATAAGAACCTCCTTCCTTCTATCGAAGTCGGAAGTATTGAGTATTCTCTTATAACAATATTAAAAACAAAACTTGTCAACTAATATGAATACAATACCTTTAAAAGGCGTTCTCCAATAACAGTCTCTGGTAAGTGCATTATAGCACCGTGGCGGCCACTAAAGTAGGTATCCAAATGGAATCCCATCTCGAGTATCAGAAATAATTTCGACAATTCTCGTTTCGTATTCGCACTTGTCCATTCCAAATGACATTTCAAGGAAGGTTTTTCAAATAGCTTTTTTATGATCGAGATTTTTTTTATGGAGTTTAAATTATACCATATATAACCAAAATAGATCAGCAATTCAGTAGGAATCCCATTTTAGTGAATTGAGTTTCGGGCTAGCTTCATTTTACGTAGTTAAAAGCGTAGGGTTTTATATACTATATATATTTAGTATAACGGTGTGCTTGCTTATAAATAAACCTTGACTATCAGGATAATTGCGTAATATTTCTAACGTGCATTAGGACTTATTCAACTGTCAATTAGATATTGAAGGTTAAAATGAGAGTTAATTACGCTTTCTTTTTTTTTGAACCTGACTGTGGCTTTATAGGCCGGGCCCAATAAAGCGATAGGAGTGCACGGTTGGAGAGTAGCCTGGGGAAAATCCAGGGAAAAACCTCCGTCACGACCACGGGTGTTTGGAACACTGGAATACTCTAAGAGTTTGCGCTGCAGTGAAATTGCTTAAGCGGGGTCAACCGAATCTGAGGTGTGAGTGGAATCGAGCTACTGGGAGTTTTGTCGCTGGTTATGAGGTGTGAGTGGAATCCAGCTACTGAGTTGGTTACGCGATCACCGCTAAAGGTTATGCGCGGTCACCTTGTTGAAATTATGTAAGTTGATGGCATCGATGGTGAGTAGTCATAGGGCTTTTTTGTAATAGGGTTGTTGACTCAAAATTAGACTACTCCAAAAGGAACTAGGCAAAAAAATATAGCAAAAAGTGTAATTCCGTTTCAAATTTCTCAAAAAATAACGAAGCTGAAGCTGAAGCCAGAGAGTGAAAGCGCGACAGATCAGTGACGTCACTGACCACGAGCACCATAGTAAATAACGATCGTTCTAATACAATGGTGCGTTTTGCGAAAACGGGACAGAGTATGCCCCTTCTTAAAATTTTGAAGACTTAACCCCTTATTCATAAAACTTAACAAACCTCTGCTAACTAAAATGTCTGTTATCACTGTCTCACAAGTACGTGTGTCAAAGTGACAGATAAGAACAAACGAACTTTAGTGGCTAGTTAACTAATATAGGTTTGATTGACGTTTATGAACTTACGGGGGTTAATTATGTAATTACTTATTCTGTTGATTTAATGTTTCCGTAATTTGATAGCTTTTCGATAAAATACGTGCTTATTAATTTTCTTATTTGGTGTCAACATCCTTGTTGGCCTTGCCTTAAGCATACCGACACCGCAGCAGCAGAATAGACGCATGCGACTCTAAAGACGAATGCAGGGCTTTTCACTCAACAGACCATTATCGAGAGCTTTAGTGATTCTCACATTCCTCCTCATGCCAGCGTTATCCCGGATACGGAATTCATGAATTACATTCATTGCATGATACGCCGGTGTAGTTTAGTGGGTATGCTCCGTTCAGGACTGAGTGAGTTCCACATAACAGCATATCCTAAAAAAGGTAATTATTATTTTTATGCTCACAGCCGTGGACGTCGCCAGGTCACCGCCGCTTACATTTGCCTCGATCCTTGACTAACTACTCTGTGCTTCGTTCTGATTAGCTAAAATACTGAAAAGTTACAGAATCGCCCTGGGAGGGCGCTGCAGTCTCCAGGCCTAATTTATATGTCCTTGTTTTGCGTTTTTAAAGACGACTCAAATATCTTTTTTGCTTCATCAACAAAAAATATGTCTGT
The DNA here is from genome assembly GCA_963556455.1 of Epiblema foenella. Taxonomy (NCBI): domain Eukaryota; kingdom Metazoa; phylum Arthropoda; class Insecta; order Lepidoptera; family Tortricidae; genus Epiblema; species Epiblema foenella. Next base: position 19,172,647 of record OY747102.1, read on the forward strand.
CGTCAGTCATGGCAAACTTTTCTGTATAATGTTATAATTAAATCTTAGCTTGAGTTTCATTGTGAATTTTGAATATTGTGTATTTTTGAACAATTGTAAATTGTTTGTTGCTTATTTAGTATTTTTCAAATAGTTAAATAAATACTTCTACCAATGTTGCGTTTATTTCACAGATCTGTTACTAATTTGGTGTTTACTAAGAAAACTGCAATGTGACTAGTAAATTATGGAAGAAAGTGGAACGAAAATGTTATTTCAATTATATTTAAGTAAGGCTTGTAACTCATTTTCTTTCTGTAGGTTTTCAAGTAAACGAAGAAATCACGTTTTTACGTGTGTGCATGCATTCGTGTATGTGTGCGTGTGTACTACGATGTTTGCGTGTGTCAGTGTAATAGTTCGCTCGCTAGGTGACCATTTTTTTGGGTTAGCCTTATAGATGGCGCCGCAATATAATATAGCTTGACTGACAACACTATCTCAATATATATAAATTTCTCTAGATGTATGTCGCAGGCAAATGGTTTTAAGTTAAATTCAGTCCACAAAAGCGGAAAAATAAAATCGAAACAATTCATTTAATTGAGCAGGTAGGAGGCAATCTCATTGTTTTAACTTCGCTGCATAAATCAGACAGCGAGAATGAAGTCAAGTAAGCATAAATTCAGCATTAATATTGGCACCGCGTATATTATAACTGCATTATCTGCTTAATATTCATGAGTAACAAAGTTTCGCAAGTGAAACGGGTGACGAATTTCGACTTAGCCGTATTGAGTTTTCCATGAATATGTAGTCATGTGAGACCGCCATCTTTGCTTGCACGAGTGGGTATGATGGTTGCTGTTTTATCAGTTGTTACTGGATAAAACAAAGTCACTTTCTGACGAGTAAGTATTCGAGGGATTTTTTAACGTTGGCGAAATGCATTTAGGTACGCACCCTATCGGGGAGGCGGGACGGGTATAACGGATGCTCTCAGGTTAGGCAAACCTGACCAATGGATTGTTTATGGAGTGGAGATATATTGGGCCTTTTATAAAAATTCTGTTCTTTGGTATATGCTAGTTATTACATAACGTGTCACACTGTTATTAGGTAGCTTTAACTATCATTTTTAGTATTTTAAATAACATTTTGATCAAACTTATGCACGCTCTTATACTTTTTAGGGTTCCGTTGTAAACAAGGAACCCTTATAGTTTCGCCATGTCCATCCGTCCATCCCCGCATTTCTCAGTGGTGTATATCGGTATTGTGAGGGTAGATCCAGTCTTGCAATAATTACGATACTAGCTTCGTCTTTTATTAGCTACTGGCGAACGAGGCATGGTTTTTAACAGTTATTTGGTGTTCGAACCTAGTTAAAACTGCAATTCAGTGCGCGTGTGATATTAACTAATAAGCAATCAATAGTTGAAACGATGGGTGTCGGTAAAATAGATGAGTTTGACGTTAAAACTGGAAATTGGACTGTGTACTACGAGAGGCTAGAAATGTATTTCCTCGTAAATGATATTAAGGACGACGTGAAGTTACCAACGTTAATAGCAGTAATGGGGGAGGAAGCATATCTTTTATTGTCTACATTGGCAAGCCCGAAACAACCCTCGAAATTGACCTACAGTGACGCGGTGACCCTACTTACAGACCACTTGCAACCAAAACCATCTATTTTGGCTGAGCGCTACATATTTCGGCAACGACGACAAACAGATGGAGAAAGTATTGCGGAATATGTCGCAGAGTTGAAGAAGCTCGCCAAAACATGTGCTTTTGGCACCACTCTAGAAGACAATCTTCGTGATCAACTCATTTGTGGAATAGTTAGCCAGTCAACACGACAAAGATTGTTCGCAGAGGACAGTATTACCTACTCTAAAGCAGTGAAATTAGCTACAACACTCGAAGCGGCAGAGAAAAACACGGTGGCGGTCGATCGCGACAGCAATGGTATCACAAGCGTACATAAACTACAGTGGAACCAGAAATGTATGGCGTGCAGAGAAATGGGGCATAGAACGGAAAATTGTAAATATAAAAACTTTGAATGCAGCTGTTGCAAAAATATAGGCCACTTAAGAAGAATGTGCCCGGAGAAAAATGCAAGATTCGGAGTGACGGGAACGGCGGATAGCCAGTCACAATCACGCGGCAACAGCGTGACGTTCAGCGGCAGCGGAGGACGCGGCAACCGATCAGCCTGGAGAGGCGGCAGCGGGCGCGGGCGCGGGCGCGGTCGCGGAGGGTATACGGCCCGCCGCGGCGCTAATAATTATTGGGTACACGAGCACCAAACACGCGCTGATTATGAGCAACAAAGTGATCACGGCGGGTATGCGTCGGCGCAAGACGAAAGCTGCGATAATGATAGTGACGATGAACCAATGTACCAAGTGTCGTAAACCAAGTATAAACCGGTATGTATGACACTGTTTGTACAAAATAAATTTTTAAACATGGAAATTGATACTGGGTCAGCTTTTTCATGTATTGGACTAAATACATACCGCGACTATTTCATTATGTTAACCAGTCCCTGTAATTTAAAATTAAAATTTTACGACGGTTCAATAATTCAACCATTGGGTTACTTACGAGTCGAGTTGGTGTATAATAACATTAAAAAAACGTTAGACCTGTATGTGATAGATACATCACGGTACCACGAATCTTCTGGGTCGACAGTGGCATTTTGAAGGTACATAATGTGAATTCGGAAAAATCAGACAAAACTGATATAGTTAACAACAACCTTTCCAGGCATAAGTCGTTGTTCGATGGCACCCTGGGGCGGTACACGGGCGGCGCGGTGCGGCTGCACGTGCGCCCGGGCGCTGGCCCCGTATTTTGCCGTGCGCGACCGGTGCCATTCGCGCTGCGGCCGCGAGTTTACGCCGAGATTGACGCTATGTTGGACGCAGGCGTCATTCAACCAGTCACTCACTCCGACTGGGCTACTCCTCTGGTGATTGCTCGTAAGGCGGACGGCGGGATACGACTGTGTGCGGACTACAAGGTGACTCTCAATCCTCACTTATTGGTCGATAGATACCCGGTTCCAAAGGTTGATGACCTCTTCAGTAACCTCAGCGGTCATCGGTACTTCACGAAATTAGGCTTGTCCCAAGCTTATAATCAACTTGTCCTTGACGATGAGTCTACGAAATACACGGTGATTAATACACATAGGGGGTTATTTAAATATAGCCGTTTGGTCTATGGAGTGGCCAGTAGTCCAGGAATATTCCAGAAAATTATGGAAAACCTGTTCAAGGGTGTCCCAGATGTAGTTGTATTTTATGATGACATTTTAATAAAAAGCAAAGACTTAGATAGTCATTTGAAAACGATCGAGCAAGTTTTAGGTATACTAGAGAGAAATGGCCTAAAAATAAAAAAAGCAAATGTTGCTTTTTTACGGAAAAAGTTCAATACTTAGGGTTTGTCTTGGATAAAGACGGCTTAAGGGTAAATCCGGAAAAAAATAAACCCATCATCGACATGGCTCCACCGCGTAATACTCATGAATTGAAATCATTTTTAGGTTTGTTAAATTTTTACGGGAAATTCGTTAAGAACTTATCATCCCTTTTAACACCTCTTTATGCCTTATTACAGAAAGGAAAACATTTTTTGTGGGGCAAGGCCTAGAACGATGTCTTCCTAAAGGCTAAAAAAGAATTGTATGGAACAGATGTATTGGTTCATTTTGACATGTCGCGAGTGAGCGTGGTGACGTGCGACGCGTCATCGCTGGGCCTCGGAGCCGTCGCCTACGCGTCGCGCGCGCTCACACCCGCCGAAACTAATTACAGTCATACATAAAGAGGCGTTAGCGATCATTTTTGCCACAGAAAAGTTCCACCAATACTTATTTGGTAGGAAATTCATTCTTCGTACGGACCATAAACCTTAAATAAGTATTTTTGGCCCTAATGTCGGAATACCTACTACGGCAGCTAGCCGGCTCCAAAGGTGGGCGATCAAGCTTTCTGCTTACGATTTCGATATTGAATACGTTAATACAGATAAAAATACTGCTGATGCTTTGTCGCGTTTAATTAAATCCCATAAGGATGAATCAATCAGAACCGAACGAGAATTGCCGGAGCAAACGTATTTGCACTTTGCATCAGAAGCCCTCTTGTTAGACTACAAAGTTTTAAGGAAAGAGACCCAGTGCTGAGTAGGGTATTGGGTTACGTAGCGGATGGGTGGCCAAATGATGTAGATTATAAAGGAGCTCATGCCATATTTTAATAGACGAAAAGAAATATATACGGAGCTGGGCTGTGCGATGTGGGGACACAGGGTAGTTATTCCCGCATCTTGTCGATCAAAGGTAATTAACGAATTACACGACGCCCACATGGGCGTCGTCAAAACAAAGGCATTAGCACGGAGTTATGTATGGTGGCCCGGAGTGGATGAGGCGGTGGAGGCGGCCTGCGGCAGCTGCGACGTGTGAGCCAGCGTGGCGAGCGCGCCGCCGGGGCACGCTCCGAGTCCCTGGCCGTGGCCTCATCGCCCGTGGGCACGATTATACTGTGATTTTTTAGGACCTATAGGAGGTCATTCTTTTTTTATTGTAGTCAATGCGGGCTCGAAATGGATAGAGAAAACTACTACCGCAGCGGCGGTTATTGCAGAACTAAGGTCTTTGTTCGCGAGATTTGGCCTACCTAGGCAGGTTGTTACAGATAATGGGCCACCGTTTACAAGCTCGGAGTTAGACATTTTTTTGAAAAGAAACAAAATTGATCATATATTCTCAGCACCCTATCCCCGGCATCAAACTGGGCCGCAGAGAATAGCGTTAAGATTTGTAAACGAGCGATCAAGAAAGCTATTAAGCAAAAGTTAGATGTTGTTACGGCTTTAAGCCGGTTTTTGTTGTCATATAGGAATACCGAGCATTACACTACTGGCAAAAGCCCTGCCAATATTTTACAAGGCAGAAACCTACGAATGCGTTGGGATAATTTAAAACCAGATCGTTCGGAACGTGTAAACAAACGTCAGCTGCAAGTAGCGGCCGCGGCGCGAGGGGTACGGGGGCGCGCGTTCGAGCGCGGCGACGATGTGTGGTGCCGCGACTACCGTTCCGCCGACCCCTGGCTGCCAGGACAAGTTTCGGACGTTCTAGTTAACACTGACGATAAAATAACTTGCGATGAAGGAACCGAGGTACATAGACATATCGACCAATTGAGGTGCCGGAGGTCAAACGGTATGGAGGAAGTACGCACACAGTCGAGATTGCCGCCCTCCCGTAGGAACAGTTCTTTAATAGATCCTCTAGCCGAGAGCAGCGAGCCAGAGACAGAGCCAGAGGAGTGTCTAGCCGAGCAAGCGAGCGTCGAGGCGACGGGGGTCGCGGGGGGGACGGGGGCCGCGGGGTCGCCGCCAGCGGTGTCCCATTCCCAGGGTGCGTCGGATACCATAGCTAAAAGAGTAATTAAACCTCCAATTCGTTTCGGATTTGATGAATACTTCTGATGATGATGATCCTATCTCGTTGATTTATTGTTGTTACCTATGATCATTAGTTAAATACATAGTTTAAGTATAGCATTCCTGGTGTAAACAACTATCTAACAAGTACCAAATTGTTATGTTCCAAATGTTGTCTAAACTCATACTTGTTCGTTTTCAAAACTTATCATACCTGTTATTAGTAGTGGAAAAGTATAGATAAAGTAGATCGATAAGAATAATAGTTATCTGAATAATTACTGTGTTGAAAGCAAGAAATTGTACTAAAAATATACAGCATAGTCATTCAATTATGATTTGAAAGTACAAATGTTAGCTAGGTACAATAAGTCATGATGTTTATTGTTAAATATTAGGAATTAAGGGTGGAGGTATTAGTGTATATCGGTATTGTGAGGGTAGATCCAGTCTTGCAATAAATAAGATACTAAACGTAACGTAACGTGTTTAACCGTTAGTACTAGAAAGTTGTAATTTGGCATGAGTATACATATCAATGACGCCGACAAAACGGTAGAATAAAATCATAAAAAAAATTTTTTTTCGGGTACCTCCCCTACATGTAAATTGGTGGTGCAATTATTTTTCTTCCAAACCCCATCGTGTGGGGTATCGTTGGATAGCTCTTTCAAAAATATTATAAGGTTTCTAAAAACATTTTCATTCAAGAATCGGTTGGCGTGATATTAAGCTTTGAAGTGATCAAGTGTTTGCTATGGTCAAGTGTCCCCCCCCCCCCAGCTAAACGGTGGCTACTAGGCATGTGAAAAAAATCATGGTAGTAGTATATACGATGAATTTAAAGGAAAACTATCACAGCTAAGTAGACATTACCGTAAAGGGCAAAAATATGTATACAACCCAACATCTCAAAAAAGTACATCATCAGTACTAAGATCAGTAAAAACCCTTCTACGGGTCCGTAATTCCGCATATGACCGCTGACGTGATGGACGGGCAACTACGGAACCCTACCCTGTGCGTGGCCCGACACGCACTTGGCCAGCTTTTTTGAAGTATGTTGCCAAAAGTATGATATCAAATATTATTGTAATAAAATATACTGGCAACCTAGTCCATGTTCCCGGTGCCAGTATTTATGGGAAATTAATTATATTTCTGTACAAAATGTTGGTAGGTACGTAACAAAACACTTTTATTGCAACGGCTCCGAACGGTTAATCTTATTGTTGAATCTATACAAACAATCAGAGGAATATATTATGTTTACTTTTCCTTTTAACATTTAATTTCATTATTAATGAAGTAAAATTTTGCTTTATTTATTTTATGTGTACAGAAATGAGCGTGGAATGAAAACTAACGTGCACTTTAATATACTTATGATATTTAATTTAGTTCTTACGTATCTTTCTTCAGCATCCTATATACAGTTGCGAACCGGGATTGTTGAGCCATTTGCCATTGTCCGTAATTTAGCTGTGTAATGCATGACAGATGTGACCCGATGACATGTCAGTCCCGATTTGCATTATACGACCAAGTTGCGAACATTGTCAAGTGGCTCAATAAATTGTTCGCGATGGTATGTCCCACTACTGGGCACAGGCTATATAGATGAAATGAACCGGTCAGTGGTCCTGTCGCTGGCCCGTGCGATTTGGTGAAACCTCACATGTGCCTTTGAATTTCTTCGCACATGTATGTAGAATTTTTCACGATGTTTTGCTTAACCAAAAAGCTAAGGTGCATATAATATTCCTGAGGTACATAAGTTCGAAAAACTCATTGGTACGAGCCGAGATTCAAATTCATGACCGCCGCTTGACAGCCACATGTTTAAACCACTAGGCAGTGGGCAGGTTAGGTAACATTCATGCTATTAAAAAATACCAAACTAAAAATAGCTCATAATGCGCATTTTTCTTTTGTTTACTGGGTATCTTGTTTATATCATATTTTTAATTACATGCATAAATTCGCGAGGCATACCTAATAAACATTATATTACTTATTTATTTTAACTTTATTCTACAGTAACAAAATATTGGAAAAAATATTGTTATAGTGCGGGATGTAAATAGTACACATATATGAATAGGAATACTTGAATATGCGAATGTTGACTGTATAAATTAAAAAAAAAAACAAATTCAATAGGTATTTCGTTTGGCTCTATAGGTGACGTTACGCGTGTACAACTTTCAGAACAGAAACTAAGTCGGACTTTCCTACTGGAATCTAAATCAGACGTATCTTCATATTGAGTATCTACTTACGTACCTATTCAGAAATCTTTCTCGAGTCCACGACGTTTTTTAATAAACTCAGCCGATGCCTATTAGGCACGAACGAATTCTAAGTATTTTTTGTAGACAATTTTTCAAGATTTAAATTAAGTCTTTCTAAAGCCGAGTGCTACTAAATAAAAATCAATAACGGAATCGATGGTGAGTTTCTTTTTCACAATCCATTTGCTCCGAGGACGTAGTGCTTTTTCAAAGGGATCTGTTCGACCCTTATTTCGAGATCCTTTAGGGCTACACTTGAAGAACGGCATACCGCCTTTAGGGTCCCGCTTCCGCCCCTCCGAGAAATGCCCAAGATAAGAGAGACGTTTTGGCGCCATTCATGTTTATGGCAGGGCAAATGGCCCTAGAATACTGCGTACTTATTATAAACAAGTACTTATACAATATATTTAAAAGAGCATTGGAGCGAGATTGAAAAATGTCATTCGTAGGATACGGACCGAATCTTTTTTCGCTTTTATTTTGTAAATAACGATGAATACATCGAAACGAAACTTAGTGAATGCCGCGGTCCAATTAGAAACTTGGTAGCTTATGAATACGACTTCACAGAAACTACTGAAATTCGATAAAGGAGTTGAAAAACGCCGTACTTATATAATAGTCAATCCGCGGTAGTCTTCATAAACCTAATATTATATACATTTCGTAACGTTTGAATTGACGCAATGCTTAATTGACGATTATTTAAATTTGAGCCTATGGAAACTAGTGAGTCACACTTAGAATTCATTGTTATATTGGAGTGCGAAGGGATGGGTTGGGGTGTTACTTTATTTTACAAAACGTAGTCTCCGTAAAATTTTATGGTACCCGTTTGAGAGGGGGCGCCGACGGTCATTAACAACCTACCTATACGAACGATGCGTCGCAACGAGGCAAGTCGTGGCAGAGCCTGCGTTCCAAGTCGTTGCTTTCAATTACGTTCCTAATTCTCAACACTCTAACTACCAGCAATAAGTTTCTATTAAAACGACTATAGTGCCTTTAAGCAGAACTATTAAAATATTCTGCTTAGAGCTGAAGCTTACTGTTCCATTGAGGCTTAAAGTAGAATACTTAGAGCTTGTCGCATTGTAGATGTTCTATCCGAGTTTCGTCAGTGAGATCTAGTTTCTTGATAGTATTAAAGTTTTAAATCTTTAAACAATATCTCAAATAAGTGCCTGGATCTACTTAGTTTTGACATCATTTTTTTTTTCAATCTTATTAAGCACTGCGTTAAATATAATTATGATATATCATTTTTTTGTAAAATAAAAATAAAAAGTAGTACTTATTATAAAATAGTTTCATTTTAGTAGACAATAATTCAGTTACTCCTTAGTTTATAAAGTAACATTTTTGTTATGATTTGTATAAACCCAATTTCAAATGATTCTGAACATACGATTTATATGTTAGATTATAGGCAGTAAAATTAAATAAATGTATTAAATAATCGTTAGTAACTGCAATATTACTAAAAAGCACCAAATTTACTGAACTTCCAGTTACACTACTTCAAATTTAGTCATTGAACTCAGCAACCGGTTAGGTTACTTCATGTACTTTAAGACCGTAATAATGTAGCAAGCACACAAAAAGCAGGTCCATCGGAGAACAGATGCCAAAGCTGAGGACAGTCGAAGCGGCCTACTTTACGGCCTGTCCTATGGGGCACTTGCCAAACAAACTTTTTTGTTTGATCAAATTGGTAAATCTCATTTTTTGTTTTATTACCCTAAATCTCGTGAGATTTATGACTGGCCGTTTTGAATTAATTTCGCATTTATAACAAACACGCTTTACGGATTTTCGCTTAGTTATAGTTAGGATTGAGTAGAAATTAATGAACGGTCTGAGCTCAGATGAAGTGCAAAACATTACCGTAAATTAGACCGTGCTCAAAGCTGTAATTAGTACAGTATTACTACGCTTGTCATCACTAGACAAATCGAGTTATTAAACTATCTGTGTGGCTTATAATTTAGCCCTGTTTGATGTTTATTCAAAGCGGTGTCAAAGTGAAGACACGCAAGTGGCAGCTACCTGTATTTACTTAATTAAGAATTAGTAGGTTTTTGGGGTCCAACATGACAGGGGCATGGTTTCTAAGTATAAAAAATAATCTAAAATAGTTTGTCATGAATTGTTGTTAGAAACTTATGAATTGTTCGTAAACAGTTTGAATACACAACTAAAACTAGTGTAGTAGATTCATTCATTTATAAGCATTAGTGGATTAGGTAAATTTATATATATTATTATTATATATATATATATATATAAATTTACCTAATCTATAAGACTTTGTTTTAGGTAAACAAAACATTGTTGACTGATATAAAATGTCTACATGTACTAAGTCCATACTATTACGTGTTATTACGTATTGTTTGCATTGGAAAACATACAAACACTAGCGAGAAAGCAGTTACCTTTTTTTCCTAAAATATCAGTGTATTTAGAAACTCGATTAATTTTATAAAATATAATTTATAAACACGAAACATTCAGGTGATGTTGGTTACGCATTCCCGTAAAAACTATAGGATGAATAATTATGTTCTCAGCTCTCTAGTTAGTACAGACGCCATCACACAATAATTATGTCTGAACTGGCGACTGTAGGTACATTAGACTAGCGCTTGCAAAGTCGGGATCAGTAGCTAGTAACAAATATGGGAAAATCTCAGCAAGATGGAGTACAGCCGAGATACCTTCAAAGGCTCTCGAAACAACAAAGTTCTAACATTCTATTGTGCAATAAAACCGTTTCAAGATTCTGATGACATAAACGTATAGTTATACTACATACGTGCCTAAGGTCGCGTTCTCCGAAGCTAACCGCACATACTCGCAGCTTAAGTGAACAGTAATGAAGATTAATGACCATGAAACACATATTTGTTAGTGTAGACACTATTAACCTTACTAAATGCCACACTTAACATTTCATTGCAATTTGTTTAAAAATTATTACCATTTAATTTAATCCCATAATTGATGCACAGCTTTATTCTATGCAATATTTATTGTCCAGTCCTGAAACTGACGGTAGCGTTAATTATTATTAGGTTCAGTCAAAATAGGTATACTATTATTCACGCGTTTAATAATTAAACTGCAATTAATTATAATCATACGTAACAAAAGTCAGTCAATAATTAAAAATAAGTTTATCTATCTGAAAAGTTACCTTTCCCATAAATACAAGTATTTTTTGGCAATATCATAAATTATAGAAAAAATAACGTCCATCAGCAATGAATACAATTGAAATAAGTATGTATGTATTTTTTATTGTACAACTCAGTAAATAATAATAATAATGTCTTTATTTGCCGTAAAATATAGTACAATATGCTGTTGGTCATTACAAATTCCTGTACTATTGCATATTTTGGTAGATATTAGCATGCAAATGAATGAATAATGGATATGTACTTCGTATTGCAGTTCAAGTAGAAAGCTTATAAAACATTCGACCTTTAAGCCATTTATGAAACTGTTTGAGAGGTAGAAATTTTATATCTTCTGGAGTAGCGTTAAATACTTTCATACACATGTAATAACTACTTCTCGTAAAGAGGGCTATTAGGTATGAAATCCAGTACAAGTTTATTGGGTAATCTAGTATTTCTGGTGTATACCCCAGCTATTTAAAAGTGCGAAAGATGCATACATCTTTCCCACTTTTAAATAGCTCTGGGTGTTATTTAACAAATACAGCAGCCTCAAAAATGTATAAACAAGGTATTAAATTTTTTTTTTTTAAATTCAAGCTGTTTATTTCAATGAATTTTTTTACATAATTTTATAATCACTTACTTAACTATTAATCTTAAATTACAAAAGATTTTTTAAGTTAAGGAGTTGCGGATATACAATTTTATTAATCAGTATACATTGTTGCTGTTAAAATATTCTTAGTTACCTAAGTCATAAGTAACTAAGAATATTTTAACAGCTTGATTTTCTTAACAAATATAAGTTAATGGCATTTCTGATTTTTTTTGTCATTTTTATTAGTGTTAGTATGCGATGCTGTGTAAATACTGGTTTGCACGATTCCCGTGGGGGTATGCCACACTTAGCAATTTAGAACATATAAAACTCGTGCACTGCATAAATCTTAAGTCATGGTACCATGTTGAAAAATAATCCGTAATGGAAAAGGACAACAATTCAAAGTTACATCAGCCCGGCATTTGTATTCTTACGGCGCTCTCACACGAAATCAACAAAGTCACAGCAAACTATCCTTATCCCGCGGAAGTGTCGCGTGTCCCTTTGTATCCCTAAGAGTCGTAATCGAGTGCCGAGCCCGGCTAACGACTGGTTGATTAGAAGTAACCATTAACGAGACGCCGATTGCTAGCCCAGCCTAAGCCGATGAGATCAATTTGACTTGACGTTTTGCATTCCAGTATTATATATTCATGTTGTGCTAAATATCACTTGTTTCCGTACGTGCCAAACTATCGTGGGAAATCTAGTATCCAGTAACACATTTTAATTTCTTTTTTTCTTTCTTTCTAAGTACCTATGAAATGTTAAGTCAAATTGACCACAATTCAAGTGTTCCGCTGGCCTCGTGGGTATAAAAGGCCAGCAAGTTTAGTACGAGGTGAATTTAGTAGGGGTAATAATGAGTAAATCAACTTCACTTATGCCGGGTTTTATAAAGACCCGTTAGACCAAAGGTCAAATCAAATTAGGTCCAACGGATCTTTATAAAACCGAGCCTTAGTTAAACTAGGCATTTACCTACTCCCATTGGAGTCACAAGACTCATTAGTCATGTGACTGTGGCGCTCCACAGCATGCAGTTTCTCAACAATGTGGAGGAGTGTCCAAACCGATGTTTTGTTGGTGGCATCAAGGAACTTAGCGAGTGCTCTGAGACGGCTATGGACTGGCTGATAAGTTTTGATACAGCTTTGTAACGTAGGCAGGACTATTTTTCAAGACCGTACGATAATAACAATATATATTAACTCCAATGAGCCAAAATAAATACTGAACCCTAAGGGAAGGACGACATGCGGTAGCAAGAGGCAAAGTAATGTACTTGCAATATGTATGTCGAAATAAGGGCACGATATATAAATATGCTAAACGTGTAAACATGAATGCGGCTTCGTCCTTTCTGGATTAAAAAATAGCAGTTTCTATACAGATTTTTAAGTAAAATACTTAAGCCATACTTATAATTATCATATATCACTACTTATTTTATATATATACATAGAATCGACAAAATCTGAGATATTTATTGTAACTTTAGAGATTATGTACTCGCAGTCTAGGTTTTGTCTCTCTGTTTGTCAAGAAACCTGAGCTCACGATTTATACATCAGGCCAGCAATTTATCTCCAGACATATTTAAGCGTCGGTATGAAGACCTCAACATAAGTTTCCGGATTATCAATCTGGGTTTAACTTCTTTTTTCACAAAGGGATGCAGTTCCTAACCACCTAACCTACTTTACTGGTAGACATAATGGGTTCTACACATGACCTTTTAAGGCCGGGTTTTATAAAGATCCGTTAGACCAAATGTCAGAGCAAATTTCAGTAACTCAGTACATTTTTTGACATAACAAACCGACATAAGGTCTAACGGATCTTTATAAAACCGAGCCTAAATGTACAAAAGTTAACGGAATCTGAAAAAAAGTTTCTATGAAATGAACATTTTGCGAAACTGAACATTCTATGAAACGTCTGTCGATGAAATAATCCATTAATCTGACTCTTATATGATACACGGTCCTCATCGTGTTACCAGTTTCATTGGCGCTTCGTATCCGCTTCTTCTCAGAGGAATATTTTAAAGCTTAGCGCTTGGCTTGATGTAGGGTACTAGTAAGTCATGGGGCAAAAACAGCCTTTATTCAACAAGAAACCTGCTTCGAATCAGTTTAGGCTTACCTGAGCCAGTATGCCCACCATATGACATGACATGTCCACACTTTCATGACTATCGTGACTCCTGAATCTGCCATTCAATATTGATTACAATGAGAGAGACATAAAAGTAGGGATGGTTTCCGTTGTGTGAAATACCGCAGATGGGATAACGGCCCTTATTTTTGAAAAGTGTATCGAGATTGAAATTATTTAGGCAACGTGTTATTTATTTATTTACGCAAAGTATCAGCATCAAATAAAGTACCTATGCCTAGACAATAACGGCTGCGAAACAATTACGTGTCCTAAATGTCTGGCTAATATCCACGTAACTGCCGTTTTCCCTTCGTAAGCAATAATATCTAATCCACTTAACCGTCCCTTATCGACGAAATCCATTTCATTACTTCCCTTATAAACGCTGCATTAAATCCAACAGCATCGAGAACCTATAAACTAAAACATTGTTGCAAATCCGTGCCTGAAATTACTTCTCGGTGTCGGGCATGAGGCGCTTCGAAATCATTTATCTAAAAGCCGCTCCCCTCTGTCATCAAAACTAAATCAAGTAGGGCGAGGAACATAAACTCGACCGCCCTTGCAGTTAGATAAAATGTAAAGGGAAGTTTGATTCACTCGTGTGACACCGTGCGCATTACTTCCCGGCCCCGGCCCGCGCCCGATCCGCGACAGACCCCCGAAACGACGTCTTTATACCAGCTATCTCTCTATTTGACTACGACTCATATTACGTATCTCAGCGTAGAGGGCACTTAGTGTCACGATATTGGAAAACTCAACCTCTCTTCAGGTTTCCAAAGATCAAAATCCGTTCAATAGGCAGGTACAATGATACTCACGAATGTTATCAACGTTGTACAAATAAGCTCTCAATGTTGACAAATTCAACCATGCTAGCGGAGCGGCGATATATAAACATTATTTCTGAGAATCGGTGTCTGGCGTGACTGAATTTATTTACATCAATAATTTGTTCGTTATCCCGTGATTAACCTACTAATGGCCAATATACCTAACAAAGAAATACAAGAAAAAGAAGCATTTGGAAGCATCTAAGCGGGCAAATATTGTTGGCGGGGTCTAAGGTGGAGGTTCATTCCGAGATGAGCGCGGTGGCGCGGGCGCGGAGGCCAGCATCTGGGCCGGTAATTAAGCGCATCTGCCTACGTTCAATTTTGAAACGCGGTGGATGAAAGTTGCTCCTCGCGCCTTCGGGTCCATTCGAGAGGGTACAGCAAATTGCTAAACTTTCAATTAAAGAGTTGTTATTCAAACCGCTTCCAGTTCCTCAGTGAAATTATATTTTATTTCACAACGCGAAACTTGTTTTTGGTTTTACTCGGCTACAGTTTTACGAATTCACAACGGCGAGGCGTGGAAATCTATTAACAACTGTCCAATTTGAATCATTTATCAGAAGGCCTTAACATTAACATTGAAATTTTGAAATTGTTAGGTATTATCTGAGTGGAACGGGAGACATGTTTTAATGGGGGATATTCGATTTGTTTCAGAGGTCGGTGTCAGCAGTCCGCTTTCATCTCGATGCGCCGGAGAGGGGGGAGGGAGGATGCTGCTGCACCTCTTGGTACTTAGCATCGCCCTAGCGGCAGCTACCACCGGGAAACACGGTGAGTCCCTATCGCCGCGTTATTACACACCAGTAACGATTTGCTCCATGGAGGAAGCAAGATATAAACAGCACAACGTAACTTTACACCATAAATCGTTATCATCAAATTTAACATCTCCAAGACGTAGATAAAGTCGAACTCGCCCCTGTTTGCGTATAATAATACCAAGTTCGTAAGTTAAGAAAATTTTCGTGTAAAATTTACGTAAACCTTACGGAGCTCGTTCACTTTTTCTGACTTTTCTTTAGATTATCCCTTACGCGGTTAGGTTGTAACTCAATTTATTAAAACGAAACGTGTCTTCGTCTCACCTGTTTCTTAAATAATTCGCATAAAAGCGATTACTTGGGAAAATTATTTTAAAAAATATTTTCAAACAGTTCGTTCGTGTTATTAAACTGTCCAATACAAAACTTTGTTGTAAAGTGAGCTTTTGTGTAATATTATTCTGTGTATCGCTTAGCTACGAGTATATAAAAGACCAATGTGTTGGTTACTTACTTGCCAGGCCTAGCATGTATATTGAACGAAACTTCCCACGTAAAATATATCCGTAAATGGCGGAAATAAAATAAGTTGTTATAACTCGAGATGTTTGTTCGTCGATATTCGAACTTAGTAACATTTCAAAATGTTCAAACTCCTTAATTTTTCATCTCGGCTTATCTGCTTATTCCACCATGTCCGGATCTCACTTTTATTAGAGCAGAACCTACATTTCATTTATATACTATGTCAAAAAACGTGCCGAATAGTTGTCGTCGGAGGTATTTTGCAGCCCATGGAAGTTCAACGCTCATTTTTAATTTATACTACAGGATTTACTGAATAATGTAAGATCTGAGACTGTCCCAAAAATTTACGTTTATCTATCATATGAGTGATCTCACTAAATACAAAATTTGTATTGATGATTAGTTTGTTTTACACCAGTACAATACTTTTATTTCAGGAACGCGAGTGAGCCATGGATTGTGTGTTGAGCTATAAATGCACATTGTCTATGTGTGTGTCAGCGTGGGAGATATAAGTTCACATTATCTATATGCGTCCATACGTACGTGTCACAACTACAACTATGGCTAACTCGCGCTTGTGAGATAAAAGTACTGTACTATTAAAACCAAATTCAATCCGGGAACGTTTTTATGGACGGCCAATCCATTCCAAATTATATTTTACTGGTTCACTTGCCAAAGGTCAACAGTCAAACAAATTTCACGTTTGAAAAACAAGAAAATTTCAAGTAAGAAAATTAAAGTTTTCAATATTTTAGTATTTGTTGGTAAAATATACGTAATAATAAACATTATCACCAAATTTCACGTTCATAGATTAATGGGAAGTTAAAAAATCTTCAGAACAAAGTTTTGTGACAAACTACGAACGGACGGATGGACGTACGGACGCGTGTGACAGAAATAGGGTTCCGTTTGGACCCTTCGGGTACGGATCCCTAAAAAGGACAAAAAAGCATTGTCTGTGAACTAAGAACTGAATCCCCTGAGGTTTATGTCTTTTCGGATCAGGCGGCTTACCGGCACAGGCGCGAAGAAAACTCCTTCCCTCATAAATATTTACTTTATGAAATAACGCCCCGAGTTTACCTTAGTCTCACATGCCGGCTGGACGCAGGTGATAAGTCGATGCGACGAAAAAAAACAAAAATGTTATTTCGTTACCTTTTTATTTCCGTTGAGAAATAATCCTGCCGCGTAAATAAATATCAAAAGACCGTACACGGGCCCCGGTTATCCCAGAGGCAAATAACGGACGTGCTAGTCACGACGCACATTTATATTATAAAATTTTTTGTTTTCTTATAACAAACAGCCGAAAAGGCCAAATTATATCTTATTTTAAGTTAACTCGTTTAAAATAAAGTGCGCTACGAAATTAAAATATGTACTGAGACCATGACTTAATTCAAGTATTCAAGTAAATTTAAGTTGATTTAAAATTCTGAGTGGTGTATGACCATTAGGCAAGAATTATTAAATACCTAGCCAGACGGACTAGACGGAGGTTTTTAATAATAACTGTGCACTACATGTATAGCGGTTTTTACCACAAACTTTCGAGTAAGTTTCTTTTAGTTGTAACTAATAATAAGCAAGTACCTATTACAATGTCACTACAAACGTAAACACAGTAAATTGAAATTAAAAAGAGAGGCAGGGCACAGCGAAATGTCATCTTGCTCGAATTTAGAGCAGCCCAACTGGGGAAGTATCTCCACCTTGTAGAAGACCACAGCCATAATAACATTATCTACTATACAAGTATGTGTTGTGTTCCCGGAGGTGAGCAAGGTTGCCAGAGCTCCCGAGGATGCACTGTGTTGAGAGCGAGGGACCTAAGTTTGTCCCTTCTGCTGTCAACACAGTGAATTCTTAAATTTCATAAAGGGTCGGCAACGCGTACGTGACTCCTTTGGAGTTGCGGGCGTCTATAGGTTGCGGTGGCCGCTTACCATCAGATCTACCTGATGGTAAGCGGCCACCGCAGCCTAAGCGTACGGTCTACCGTACGCTTGTTTGCCACCGGCGTGGTATAAAACCATAACAATTCGTTTAGAAAGCTCCCGTGAGTTAAAGACATATTAAAATATGTATAACGAAATGTGACCATTTTTTAATACCTTAATTGCCAACGATTTCGTAGCGCTACACTCGTAGCTAATAGGAAAAACCATATCTACAGTAAAGTCCATCATTAGGCGGAGTTGTTTGAAAAGTCAAAGTTCACAATTGTTACCACAGTACGGCCAGTGCTGTTCGTATCGATATTATTTAAGGCCTTATTAGACTTACCGATCTTTCGGCGCAATTTATCGGGTACTCCTAGGTGCTTGGCGAGAACATCGAAAATCGAAATTAGTAATATTTTTCTCAATCTAATATGCTCTGAATGTGTCAAATTAAAATTATTTGTAAATATTATAATTAATTCCTATTTAAAGGAATAAACTTCAGATTGAAATACCACTTTTGTCCCGCTTAACGAGCCTTTATACATATTTTTATGAATATGTCATAGACATTGGCATAATTTTGATAGTACAACGTTAAACGGATTTTTCTGTCCGGTTTGTCCTACGATGTGAACAAAACGGAATTTTTTGTCCGGTTTTTCCTACGATGTGAACAAAATCGTAGGATAAAACGGACTACTTCATGCTTATCGATATATACCGTCACTATTTTTTTTTCTACTCCTAGCAACATCTTATCTGTCAGTTTACTTTGCCTAATTATGGATTTTAGCTTAGAGAAAAGCACCTACGGGACAAGCGCTCACTAGCTGGTTCCTTAGCACTGAAAGTGTTGACCAAATAGCACCCATGATTAAGAGCGGCATCAGTTGGAAACATGTCGAGCAATATTCGACCTTAAAGACGGAAGTGACCTGTATTATTGTAAGAAAAATAACACAACGTATTTTATTTTTCACGTATTTTATTTTTCATAAATTTCAACTTACTTATGTTATAGCATACAACCTACTTTAAATTAATTATATTGTTATTGTAATTAATTTAATGTTATAACCCTTATTTAGTGTGAAACCAACTCACTGACTACGGGTGGGCTTAAAACCAGCTTAGCGCTGTGCTCACACCGATTTTTCAACGTCTTATTTTTAATACCCATACTTACTATAGATTAAACATTGTAAAATTTTGAGAAATAAACCTTTTTGTATTTGTATTTTGTATGTAGTACTCAGTAGTTGCCCGCGTGGCTACGCGTACAAAGAACGCAACCAAAACGCGGGAGAAAGAATAATCCATGTCCATCCAAATCCACTCTATACAATTGTTTATTTTCTTGTAATCGGATGAATATTTCAGGAGATTAACCCCCTACTAATAAACTTACAAGCTACAACTCACATACGTTACCTATTTACAATAATATAACTAGTATAGAATAATATAGATAATATACAACCAAGAGATGTTTGTGCTATGTTATACGTGATACGATGCTAATTTTCTTTCAGTTGCTCAAAGGTTAACTGAAAGAGATTTCTTATAGGGATAAGTTCGCCATTGTCCAGAGGTAATGTATTGTTATTTCGATTTATTTTCCTTGTTAAGTTCAAGAAAATATTTAGTACTAATACAATATTCTCATTCATTCATACTATACAGTTTAATAAATGGCAGATGACAGACGGACAGACACATGAATGACAGCAATAGGGTTGCGTTTGGACCCTTCGGGTACAGAACCCCTAAAAATAATCTTTCTGGTTAGTGACTATTAAAAACCACTCACAATAAACACCGCGTAATAAAGCTAAATTGAGCTTTCAAGTCAGGTAAGCAAAATGTAAAGGGAGCAATAATTAAATTAATTGGCCGATCATGACCGAGTTAATACAATATTCATAGAGTTCGGGCGGAATGATGCGAGGTAGCGGTGTGTGAAACATTCACGCAGTGTGGACGTCCACTCACTCAATATAACATTATTTTGTATACATCGCATCAAAAGCGAACACATATGAAGAGATTTAAAGCTCTTATTGCCTTATATTAAAGACTTTTTAAGTCTTCATTTGCATGATTACTTTGATGGTGACTGTGCCGCGATTTGTGTAGCCGAGTGAAAACGCGCGTTAGGTAGGGTTTGAATCATGGCTTGTACAACTAGTTAGAAAATTGTACTTACGAAATTTCATTTGATATAACAGAAGCTTTTCGGTAAAGGAAAATATCGTTGCGGAATTGCAACAAGGTCTACTTTCCTCTTCGTTGGTAATTCAGATTGGCATGGCAAAATCAATTTCAATTTCAAAAAGTAGCGCCTACGCCATATCTTGAGAAGAGTTTAAGTTTGACACTGACATCTGCTCTTGTTCCATTGGATATTCTACTTTAACTCTAATGTACTATAGTTTCTATTACATACACACTGTCTAAAATTATGTTTGTAAAAGATGTAAATATAGTAGTTTATTTGACTGTACAGTCAACCAACTGATTCATGACCCACTTGGCTTGCTAATGGCTTGGAACCGTCAAAATAATAGGGTTTACATGTCTCGCACTATGTAGCACTTAGGTCGTTTTAAAAATTAACAAATTACGTCAATACGGGTCGGTGATCTATATCGAAGTGCTGAAGTATTTGTACAAGAACGTCACTATGTCAGTCCGACTCCAGGACCGGAACTTGAAGCCTACTCCGCTGCAGCGGGGAGTTAGGCAGGGAGATGTTATTTCTCCTAAACTATTCGCCGCTGCACTAGAGGATGTTTTCAAGAATCTGGACTGGAGAAGGCTAGGCATCAACATATAAATGGCGAGTACATCACTCACCTTCGGTTTACTGTCGGTATAGTAGTCTTGGCTGAAACCATAGAGGATTTAAATACAATGCTGGATGACCTCAGTAAAGCCTCCGAGCGAGTTGGTCTAAGAATGATCATGGCTAAGACGAAGAACATGTCAAATGCCCATGTAGCACCAATTCCCGTTCCTATCGGACGCTTTACACTCGAAGTTGTAGACGGTTATGTATACCTAGGACAGACTGTCCAGTTAGGTAGGTCCAACTTTGAGAAAGAGGTCAATCGTCGAGTCCGACTCGGCTGGGCAATATTCGGGAAGCTACGGCATATATTTTCGTCCAATATTCCGCAGTGTCTCAAGACGAAAGTCTTTGATCAGTGCATGTTGCCAGCGATGACATATGGTACGGAAACGTGATCGCTCACCAAGGGCCTTATAAGAAGGCTCAATGTCACTCAGAGAGCAATGGAGAGGGCTATGCTGGGAGTTTCTCTGTGTGATCGCATCAGAAATAAAGCCATCCGTAGCAGAACCAAAGTAACCGATATAGCCTTTCGAATCGCTAAACTTAAGTGGCAGTAGGCGGGGCACATTGAACATAGAACCGATGGCCGTTGGGGCCGGAAGGTTCTCGAGTGACGTCCACGACCCCCCACAAGGTGGACTGATGACCTGGTAAAGGTCGCAGGAGTCCGCTGGACGCCGGTGGCGCTGGACCGGTCATTATGGCACTCTTTGGGGCAATCCTATGTCCAGCAGTGGACGTCTTTCGGCTGATATGATGATGATGATGATGGGTCGGAGATCTATGCAATAACCTTTGTTATCACTGCAATATATATATATATATTTTAAATAAAACAGCCATGTTTTGAACCTCGAATAGGCTGTCATTTATAATAGAAAACGTAACTCTTTTCATCACAAAAAAAATCTATGTCAAAAATCAATTGCTTGTCAGATGTCAAGTAGTCAGTCAATGAGAATTCCACCATCCACATTCGGCATTTGGCAGAACAAATAGCTCGGATTATGGTGCTCAGTGAAGAAGGCTTAGGGCATTACTGTGAAGAACAGAGATAGTAATATAGCATTTCTCTTTTGTGATCAACAGTCATGGTTATTCAAACTGTTTAAGACAGTAGTTAAACACAGTCAGTTTTCAGTGTCTAATAAAATGATAACAAGTTCGTTATCATAGAAATATATGTTAAGGTGAATTTCAATTGACTAGTATTTAGATGACTTAGCAAAATCACCTTATGGTGGGACATGATCCAATTTTGTCGATCGTACATAATGAAGGGCATTAAACATGAGTGTGGGTATTTTAATGCCTATTTATGTACAGTTACATACACTACTTTATCTATCCACATAGCATAAGACTCCATGATGCATTCAGGAGCCGCATATTACGAGTATGATCGGCATCACGGCATTGTTCAGGGCTACTAACAGTAATTATTAGCAAAACAAAACAGAAAACAAATCCTAAAATGAAGAAATTTATTTAAAACTATAATAATTATTTACAGTTTGGATGGTGCAATTATTATAAAAGTAGAATCAAGATAGAGGTTCAAAAATAGAATCCTGAGCGAAGCGAGTGGTTCAAAAATAGAATCCTAGGCGTAGCGAGTATTGCAACACACGAGATGAAAATAACTTTGCAACCGTGTATAACACAAATCTTTTCACCTCACTAGAGCGAGGAATTTTTTTTCGGTACAGTTGCATTCTAAATGTAGTTGGATTCCCGGGGCCACTGCCTAATCCCGAGATTAGGCGTGGGTACTAGTTTTTTTTAACACAACAGCACAATATAAAATTATTGTTGCTGGACTGTTTGGACTGGTCTTTACATGTTGTTATGTTTAAAAAAGTTACAAATAGCACGTTCGGATTTCAAATATTTATTGCACTCTTGTGGATAAAACAAAGTTTTGCTATCTATTTTTAAGGAATAAAAAAAAGCTTTTCGAGCTAGTGAGGTGAAAAATACTGTATTATATTGACGACGACGATGATAACGACAGAATATCAATTGGATTCATCATCAGTAGGTATCAAAGTGTCAGTAATCTTAAGTACTGTATTGAAATACATATAATAAACAGGTCACTCCTGTCTTTAATGTCGAATAATATTAATCAATCAATATGTCTCAGACTTACGGGAGTATTTTACTTAAAATCGTATTGTAGGTATTATTATTATATTCTGTGGCGAGCAGCTAGGCGATACCGTGAAAAGTTACATCCAATTAGCGGAAATCGATGACGCACATTTTCGACTCGCGCGAGTGAATTTGACAACCGCCTGTCATGGTTTAAAATTCAAATTATCCCACGGCTCGATTCAAGCGCATCGTTGCATGGATGCTTTATCAGCGAGCAGTCAACGCCAACGCTGACGGGTAAATTGTGACAATATATTGCATTATTAGTATTGCTATTTTCCTTCCAATTAGGTACGATGAACTCGAACGAAAGGACGAAAACAGTACGCTTTAATTGCTTTGGGATTCATGATACATCTGTTTTATTATAGAAATGCTATAGCTGTGTGTATTAGTAAAAAGGGGTACTTACAAGTCTTATAAATTGTACGGCACAGAAATTTAGTTCAATGTTATTGGAAGACATGATTGTTTAATATTAATTGTCTGTATTAAGCAACATTAAGTATAGATACCAGGCACCCTTGTATGTCCCCGCGTACATGTACAAATCTACAAATTCATATAGAATTTTGAATTGCAATGGAATCGCAAAAATCAGTATGACATGGCTTCAGTGCAAGCGATACTACAGTCACCAAAATGTACTTATACAGCCAGCATTAGTACAGCCTCATTGTAGTTGAAATTTAATTTTCGCCGCTACATCATCCTATAAACGCTGATTGCACCGAGCCTCTTCAAGCGGACAATTGTAAAGAATCGTTATGAAAGTAGTAAAGGAAAAGGACCCCGTTAAAATAATGTCTTTCATCATAATAACATGACGCCTGTTTTTTCAGTCCTAGCGGATATCGTTTCTTAAGAAAATTCTATGTTGATGTCTCAGTTGTTATGAAACCCAAATATTGTCTGCGAGTGAAATTCATTATTGCGCTTGCTGGGACTTCAAACAAAGATTTGACTTCATGTTTTCATATATCGTTATATTTGTATATAGTATTATAAAGAGGTACCGTAGAACCTGACGACTTTGCCCTTTCAACATAGCTTTGCCCACCCCGTCAAATTTTAATAAAACTGACCTGTCACAAAACTGACTGCAGATACCTTTACTTTTTACTCTGTTGTCAAAAGCTAAACCTATTGCTGGCAATATTAACTAATTGTGTTGCCCATAGCTAGCGTAGTCAAATGTGAGATAGCGCCGACCAAAAAGTGTACCATTATTCATGGTACACTTTTTGGTCGGCCATAAAGTACAAAAAAACTTTAGAGCCACCTTGGTCTGTGAACGGCCTACAGGTATTAATTTTAGCAGTAGTTAATTTGTGTGTGGTAAACGATGTGAGCGAAGACTCAAAGCTGTGTCGCTTTTATTTTTGTAAGTATTTCGTGGAAATGTCTTTGTTGTTTGTAATTGTCATATGTTTGTCGCGAATAAATGTATTTTTCTTTTTTCGTTCTTTCTTTCTTTCAATGTCATGAACGTATTTCATGAGCGCTCTTTCAACATTGCCGAATAGATTATTACCTCTAGGATTGGTTCCCTGGCGTTATTACATGTAATCAAATCACTAATCACTTATAATTAATTTATTATGGGATGGCGCATAGTAACTGACGATTTTCAACATGATTTGAGACGTTAGTGCCGTTAATGAAGCCTGAATCTACTGGTAAATGTCGCTGTAAGCCGCCCTTAAGGCGTTTGTATTAATGAAGGAACGGTTGAAGAATTTGGGGCTGGGTGGTGGACCTATATCAATTGGCTACAGCGACTAGCTGCGAATGGAAGTCGCAGTTTCAAATCCTGCTCGGTGCCTAAATTTTTAAATTTTTCCTTTATTTATAAATTTGTGCTATTATTTGTATTAAATACTATGTGTTTGTATGAAGATTAGTAAGTAGCTTAAATATGAATTTTTGGTTTATAATTTCGCTGGTTGATCACTTGAAACTATGATTAATAAATTAGGGTAAATAATTTCGATACTACGTCAATATGAATGAATTTATAATTTTTGATTAAGTAGTCATTAAATAATAGTTTTAATACATGTTATTCTAAAAAACGATGATGTTCATGCCATGTTGCAGCTCCCGTTCCACCTAAAATCAATTTCCAAGGACAGATAAATTCCCGTGCCCGGGCTATAGAAAAAAAAAATCCGTAGTTTTATCAATATAAGTAACTCATAAAAACATTTATGTTAACTATATTTTTTATCAAATTATCAGCATAATTTTTTTTGTGTTATATTTCAATATTCCATGGAAATGAAATAAAAATGCCCGTTTGGTGAAAATCCACCCATTTATTTTACAGTCAATACCTACATTTTTACAACAAAATTCCCAGTCATTGAACAGATCCCAGACTAATATATTATTTAAAAATGTTATTAAAGAATTACTGATTCAGAAATCCTATTATAAGTCTCAGATTATTTAACTCGAACGGATGTATGAATAATTGTATGATTAATTGATGTTAAAAAATTATTAGTGTAGTAAAGTATTAGTAATAAGAAAGATTGTAAGTAAGACGGACATAGGTATATCTCTGTAAACCTATAGGAGAAAATAAACAAATAAATAAGCAATAGAAATCTCAGCGGTGGGAACCTGCAATTGGTTTTCTGTGTCCTATCGATAATATAAGGTTGGTTCTTGAAATCAATTAACAATGGTATTTAAATTTATTGACAAGAACACTTAACAAAAATAACTTTAAATTCTAATTAATTTGTGGTTATTCCTACACTAGTTAGTTAGCGACTAGTTTTTATGAATTAAATAAACTTATAACTTAGGAAATAGCTTTCAATAATTTGTTTTTCCTGTTTAAGCTATCTAAATTCATTTAAAATCACTCCTATTTCGTAAAATTCAATGAACCTCTCAATTTTGCACAAACATAGACCGCCCGAGGTTGTTTTATTAATAATTTTACTGGCGGCTTTTCAGATATTTTAGGGAGCTTGAGTAAAATGTGCGTTCAGAATACAAATTCAACTCGTACAATTGTAGTTGTTCACTTATATATAGCGGCTTATTACTTCGTTAGAATTTTACGTAGACACCTAATGGGTATTTTGGATCTATATTAATTTAAGACCTTTTTCTTCTCTCAGATATCTGTAAATACGACTAGTTTATATATCTGACCTTTTTGTTGTAAGTATATTACATTATTTAGTCATTTATTAGGGCGTACATCCGCAGCATAGCGTTGTATGGAGGCGAGACTTGAACATTAACTTAATGTGACAGAGAAAGATTGAGTGCTTTCGAAATGTGTAGATGGAGAAGGATTGAAGGTAATAGCTGGAAGGAAAGAAGAACAAACGAGGAAGTTTTGAAATTGATAGGAGAGAAAAGACGTCTACTTGTGGTTATTGAAAGTAGAAGAGGAAATATGTTGGGACAACTGATATGATAATTATATAAATACTAGGGGAAGATAGAACGAAAGAGAGGAAGGGGAAAACCGAGACGGACATTTATGGAAATGCTTTGAAACTTCATTTCTTGTCGCTCTCTTGATTGCCTTTGGATTTATATATGTACTAGCTTTTACCCGCGGCTTCGCCCGCGTAATAAAAGTAATTTTTAACCGTCTACAAAAAAGGAGGTTCTCAGTTTGATCCGTATGTTTGTATGTATGTATGTAGATGATACGTATGGATGTCATTTCCGTAATCGGCACCCCGTGGAACCATAAAGACGACACCTTTATAAATTTTTAAGATAAATTAATTTCCGCCATCTTGGATTTGAAAATGGATGTCATTTTCATAGTTGGCACCCCGAGGAACCTCGAAGATGACGACCATATCGATTTATTCATTTTGAAAATGGTTGTCATTTTCGAAATCGGCACCTCGAGGAATAACAAAAATGACACCCATATCGATTTTTAAGCAAAAGAAATGTCCGCCATCTTGGATTTGAAAATGCATGCCATTTTCGTAATCGGCACCCCGAAGAACCTCGAATAAGACACCCATATTGATTTAAAAAAAAAAATGGCCGCCATCTTTGATCTGAAAATGAGTGTCATTTTCTTAATCGGCACCCAGAGGAACCTCGAAAATGACACCCATATTGATTTTTAAGAAAAATAAATGTCCGCCATCTTGGATTTGAAAATTGATGTCATTTTTGTAATTTGCACCACGAGGAACCTCGAAGACGACACCCATATCGATTTTTATAAAAATAAATATCCGCCATCTTTGATCTGAAAATGAGTGTCATTTTCGTAATCGGCACCCAGAGGAACCTCGAAAATGACATCCATATTGATTTTTAAGAAAAATAAATGTCCCCCATCTTGGATTTAAAAATGGATGTCATTTTTGTAATTTGCACCCCGAGGAACCTCGAAGATGACACCCATATTGAATTTTAAGAAAAATAAATCTCAGCCATCTTTGATTTGAAAATGCATGCCATTTTCGTAATCGGCACCACGAGGAACCTCGAAGACGACACCCATATCGATTTTTAAGAAAAAGAAATGTCCGCCATCTTGGATTTGAAAATGGATGTCATTTTTGTAATCTGCACCCCGAGGAACCTCGAAGATGACACCCATATTGATTTTTAAGAAAAATAAATGTCCGCCATCTTGGATTTGAAAATGGATGTCATTTTTGTAATCTGCATCCCGAGGAATCTCAAAAATGACACCCATATCGATTTTTAAGAAAACGAAAAATTTGCTCCCCGCTCAAACTTGGAACCCTCTTTTCATCCCTTAAAGGGAGCAATTTCGAAAAACGCTGAAACATGTTTTGTTGTATATTTAAACAAAGAGTCTATATACGAAGTTTTATATCTCTCACTTCAAAAAAGATTTGCTCTCCGTACAAACTTGGAACCCCCTTTTGAACCCTTTAGGGGAGCAATTTCAAAAAACGCTTAAAGATGTTTTGTTGTATTTAAACATAGAGTCTATGTACGAAGTTTTAAATCTCTCACTTCAAAAAAGATTTGCACTCCGTACAAACTTGGAACCCCCTTTTGAACCCTTTAGGGGAGCAACTTCGAAAAACGCTTAAATATGTTTTGTTGTATTTAAACATAGAGTCTATATACGAAGTTTCAAATATCTCACTTTAAAAATGATTTTCTCCCCGTACAAACTTTGAACCCCCTTTTCACCCCTTTAGTGGAGCAATTTAGAAAAACGCTGAAATACGCCATTAATATATTTAAACACAGATTCTATATACAAAGTTTCATCTCTCTCACTTTAATAAATACGGTTTTTCATACAAACTTTGGACCCCCGTTTCACCCCTTTAGGGGGTGAATTTTGAAAAATCCTTTCTTAGTGCACCCCTAGACCTTATAAGGAACCTACGTGCCAAATTTGGAATCTCTAGAACCAGCGGTTTGAGCTGTGCGTTGATAGATCAGTCAGTCAGTCAGTCAGTCAGTTTCTTCTTTTATATATTTAGATTTGTGTATAATATATGTATGTATATAAATATTTATATATGTATGTATCTACTGTATTTGTATATATATAGTTATTAGTTGTATTAATTTATTATATAGTATAGATCATTGTATATCTATCTCTCTGCTAAATATGCACTACCTGTTAATGTTCATTTTCTGAATTTCCTGCTACCCAAAGGTTGTCTGGAAGAGATCGCTTTTTAGCGATAAGACCGCCTGTTGTTTGCATTATTGTCAGTGTTAAAATTTGTTTTTAATATTTCCTTTTTGTATAGTGCACAATAAAGTATATTATTATTATTATTATTGTATGTCTTTTTTCATATCTCGAGACCATGGGATCCAGGACCTTTGGAAGGCATGCGTGGGGCCGAAGCCAACAGCGCAGAGGCCCCTTTAAGACAAAAATAATCTAAAAGCAAGGGATACACATGGCGGATACCATCTCCAAACGCACAACATCATACATCCGGAGACGGTTCCCGCCAGGTGCAAAGACTATTGGAGTGCAGCTCTTTGGCTGCGATGGGAACTAAGGTCATTGGGATATTCAGTTGAATGTTGGATGGACTGGATAATGGGTTATGGGAGGAGAATAGCGGACACCTGCCGTGACAATTAGTCTCGTGGTTGAGTGGGCCCCACACAACAGTCGCACGTACAGTGCGACAATGAGGCAACATCCCTTTGAGCGGCTGTAAGGTTGTCAAGAGGTGAGTCTGCGGTAGCCAGATCCCGGTAATCCGTTCAGCAGGCCGCCGGCGTTATGACATTTTACACTTCCAACCTGGAGCATAGGTTCCGTTCTTGCGAATCCACTCTGACCAGCCGGTTAAGGCAAGCACAGAGGCGAGGTCCGGATACACGGGCCCTCTAGAATAGGGGTCCGCGGTGTCGCCACTCACCGTCAGCTCGCCACAAGCTGACCCCGCGGGTTTATTATTGTTATTATTATGGACCAAGCCAAGGAGAAGGTCAATGTAACGTCGTATCAGTGGCAGAGAAAAGAATAGAATGGCAATTACTCCACTGACAAGAGCCCAGCTCTTAAATTTATGATGATGATGTCATTTAGTGGTTTTATTGATTAGTATTTACTGGTCCTTCTTTCCTATGGATACACGCGTCCACCTCATCGCAATACATCGAAAATCAGATACTGCGCAGGTTCTACGTACGTATCAGAGAGTATACCGGAACGATCTTTAATTAAAATACTTACGTATGTAGTAACGGTATTTGTTTTATTAGAACAGATATGTAACTATAAAAAGATGTATAAATATCATGGCACCATTAGCGTTCACCCTCGAGCCTTGGAACCTAAATAGTCTCGAACTTCCAGCGTTTTTCCTGACGAGGCTGCCTACATTATGGGGTTATTAAACAAAGTAGTAAACAAGTTTTTAAAGAGTCGCCAATGCACAGTATGCTATTCCCCTGGAGCTGCAGGCGTCCATAGGCTACGGTAGCTGCTAACGGCCAAACCGGCCACATGCTAGTTTGCTAAAGTAGTATAGAAAAATGCATTCCACATAAAAAAAAACAATATATGAAACTCGAAAAGGGTCAACTGCCCAAACATCTTTTCCTGAAGCCCATTAAAAACTGTGAATGCAGGTTTCGCTCCAGCTTTGCATGTCGTTGTGGAACGTTACCTTTATTTTATTTTCAGCGTGCCAGTTGGGAAACGTCAATTTATTCTTTTGAGCGTGTTTCAAAAATTGACAGCCATACTGCACCTAGTTCATTTTAGATGACGTCGATTGGAACTCTGTTAGGTAGGTTAAATTTTATATAATATGTGTTATCAAACACGGTGATTTTTTAGGTTCTTGAAATTTAACTGTTATTTTCGTCTTAAATAATGAAAATTGAGAAGCTCTGCGTGACGTCACTTTATTCTAAAAAATATTTGCAATAAAGTGACATCACGCGGAACTTTAACGGGTTATATATTCATTATGTTGATTTAAACACACGATTTTCACATATTATTATTGGAAACCGGAACTTAATCGCGTACAATACTAATTTAATTACCTTTTTCAAGGTTTGCCCGACGTTTCTAATGTATCAAAACATTCGTGGTCGCGAGTTGACTATCGTGACGTATCGTGTGTATCAACATCTTCTAGCCGTGCGGGTTTTTCGAACTACCCGCACTTGATCTTTATTAAACACCCTTACACTAGGGTTGTCACTCGCCTGACACACAATGCTAACAATGTCCATTGATGTAATGGACTATGTATTTTCACGCTTGCACTTACTGACTACTGGATTCCACGAAGATGAAATCTTAAAACCGTCATCCCGGTTGAAATTACGATGTTTTTTTTATTTCAATGGATTCACGTACTTTTCTACTGTAGAAATGACTTTCTGTGGACAGGACTTTCAGTTTATGGAGCTCAATCCAGTGGTTTGGTCCTGACTCTAGTAAATGATCGACTTATTCACCTGATGATATTTGACAGCTGCGATGTGTTCCTTGGCCCTCTCCGCATCGGTTTTCTTAGTTTCACCAATGTAGGAACTCCTACAACTGCAATCAATCTTGTAAACGCCAGGTGATTGATAAGGGATAACATACTTTGGAGATCTTAGATGTTCCACGATCTTGGATTACGGCACGTATAAGGTTTTATTAGAGTACTTTTTTTAGTACAGAGCCAATTTAGTCCGTAAACCCTTTCACATAGGGTGTGTACGCTGGTTGCCTCGGAACATCAGGATGTTTTCCTCTAGGCTTCCGTCTGGGTTGCCAACTGTCCACCTTGTACCCATTCCACCTAAGGACCTTCTCAATATGTGCCTTCTCACTCTCTAAAAAATCAGGGTCACATAGGTCCTGTGCTCTATTCCGCATAGAGTTAACCACAGACTGCAGGTGGCGGGGATGATGATGAGTCATAGCGTTGAGATACCTATCCGTGCTGTGTGTCGGCTTCCTATAGACAGTGTGGGTCAAGATCCTTCCCTTCGACCGATTACTTTCACGTTCAAAAAAGGCAAACTGCGTTTGGATTTCAATTCATATGTAATCTTGATTTTCGTGTGAATGGAATTGAGATGCTGGAGTTGCTCCACTTCCTGCTTCCCACCTTCCATTATGCAAAATACATCATCAATATAGTAGATGTAACAACATTAGTATCATACGCGATTAAGTCCCGTTTTCCAATCTCTCTCTCTCTCTCTCTCTCTCTGTCTCTTTCTAGCTATAAATCCCACATGGTGGTGGGGTCAGCTTTCCGAATTAATCTTCGCCACTTCGGTCTATCCTCGACATCGTCTTCGGATACCTGATACTCTATCATTATTTTTTATTTGAAATACCAGTCAATATTTTTTGGACTAAATAGTTTTTTTAATAATATTCTCCATTTTCCTGCTGTCCTTAGGTACAACTAAAATTCCAAACTTTTAATGCAGACAGTAGGTAGGTATTAACGTAACTTAGGCAAAATAAATATGTCACCTTTAGTTACTGCTTTAGTAGGTACGTAAATGTTCGGGTAGTTCCAAAATTTCACTTTATAATATGTGCAAGAATCCGTCCGAAGTTTATATCGATCAATATATTATGTGTTCAGTTTTGTCTCGAAACTATAAAACTCATTATAATTTAAATCAGTATAAGCGGCGGTAGCTCCATCAGGAGAGCCGTAGGCTTATTGGCCACCAACGTGGTATTAAAAAAATTAAATGTAAGACTTTCCTTATTATCCCAATTGAATTCTGAACTGAAACAGTAGACGATCTCAATAACTTGATGCGAAATTGGCCTTTCTAAGTTGAAAGGTTTTGCTTAAAAATGCCGTTCCTACATAAAGGAAAAACGAAAGGCATATCTGCAAACAAAACGGGAGCAGAAGGTTTAATCTCTGAGAGGTACAAATCGCTCGTTATGTAAATTGAATCTCTTGCAAATTTGAATCGCTTTCATAAGCCAATTCTCTCTGAATAAAAACAATGAGATACTCTTTCAGCGTTTTAGAATTTTACTAAAATATTATCTTGTCTCGTTAATTTATTCTTACTGTGTGATAAAATAACAGATACCGTTCCTAAAATAATATTTGCTGTTATGGTACTTTTTAATAGTTAGTATTAGTCATTAATAATTCACGTATTTTCATTACTTAATAGCTAATTGACTCATTTGAATTCCTTGCGTACTTATAAGGAAATAAATGACTTTCTTAGAAATCAGGTTAATTTTTCGTTATATTATTATGCTCAAAACATTCCTGATTTTATTTATAAGCTTTTAAGATTTTACAAATCTTCTGAATCTAGCCTTTTGATACCCAGGTATAATCACGAGTTTGTCCAGTTTTGATTTAGTGCGTCCGCGACATTCCAACATTGTTCACAGAAACCATTCAAGCCATTTGTAAGACGGACGTCACATTATGCTCGACTTCTAAGTCTAAGAGCTCTGGTCACTCTGAAAGGGACCGCTTACCTGTTGTATGGAGAACTGTTTGAAATAAAGATTGTACTGCTGTTTATATTTCCGACACCCGTCAAACTTACGGACTTAATGCATTTCAGTTCAAAACCATAATGTAAAAACATTATCAGACTCCCTCTTAAAGATCCATTCTTTTTCTCATCTTGTGCTTTGATATGGTGAATAGTTTCGATAACCAACGCGCTAGGGAATTAAGGTAGGTATATTAAATAATTATATCCTTTACAGCACAGATGATACGATCGTGAGTTCGATTTTAAATCAATTTTTAAAACTCGCGCGGCTCACTTTGGGAGTTAGTCGCTGGCGCGGTGAGCGTCAAGCAAAGGTGTACGTGATGGACGTCTGGGCCAAAAGTAGGTTATTTGCGTTTATAAAATGTGTTGCATTTATTTATTTAAGTAATCATTCTTATATCGTCTACTGTAAGTAATTTTGTATTTAAAGACAAGTTTTAGGCTTTTAATCGGGCATAAAGTTATAAAGCACGATCGTGCGGGTCAGGACGGAGTTCATAAAATGTCAATTGAATTACTGTTTTGTTTTCGTTTTATTTAGGGCTTTCATCATTATTTGGTGGCTGAAATCATCGACGATGAAAATGTATCCAATTTTGATGAATCGATCATAAAGAACGTGTGTGCTGCAACGATGTGAAAACACCAGCTCAGAAGAAAGCAATGATGTAAGTGACCCTGAATCCTAATTTAGAGATCTTCTCTCGTGTCATCGTGGTCGGTAAACTACTCACACTCCGGTTAATTGTCTTGAAGCACCTAGGAGAAGCCGTTCAGCTGAAACTGTAATATTTAGTAGGACCATTTTCTCGGGAGCAAGTTCCAGATTCTCATCGATCGATATCGAAACCCAAATTTCATATTTAGATTGTTTTTCATGTAAAACATGTGAAAATTCCATAATTTTGTTATTAAATGTTTTTTACCCACTTTAAATACGATATTTTATTAAAAACTATCCTTACGTCACAAAAAATGAAATATCGTGCTGTAAGGGATATGAAACATAAATACATCGTGCAAACATTTTTCTATCTCTATGGCATCCGTCCATAATATCCAACTATGCGATTCATTAACCACCTTCTATCACCTCACAGCTCATCCGTTTTTATATGAAAACTGTCAAATGTTATTGGTCACTTTTTGACAGTTTTCATATGAAATCGGGTGAGGGGTAAGATGACAGGTGAGGACGAGTCGGTTTGTGAATAATAGCCCAGCTAACCTCAACATTATTGCCAGCCACAATTCACCGCCCGTAATCAAATAAAACCTGTGATTGAGAGGACACATTGTAAGGCAGGGCAACAATGGTAACATGGACATTATGTCAGTGGTATGAGCGTACCAAGTGACAGCAATAAAAAGAAACAAAGGAGCGAGTAGTTGAGCCCCACGATGACAGCTCGGGAGTCGGTGTCAAGTACAGAAAATTATGTCCATTCATCCTACGGAGCCGGGGATTAAGCGAAAGGGGGGGCGCATCTAGTAACTGCACTCGCGACAGACGACACCGTTTAAGGCTCTTATTCCTGCGAGCTTGGCGTTCTGTGAACTTTAATCCACGCTAATTACAATAAGAGAGATATTTTTAAACTACACATGTATTTTATGTAAGTGAGTAAGGTATCCGTGAATATGTCACTGTGTAGGTTAATGGTGAACATCTTCAGTTTGTAATCTGAGGCGTAAGATTATAAACTAGTCAAACTGTCATTTTATAACCTCGCAAATATTATAAGTAATAGTAGATTGTGTCTCAAGGGAGCAAAATGATATATTTACGGCGAGGGCGGTATATTGAATTCTGAGTGAAGCGAAAGATTCTACAATAGAATCCTGAGCGTAGCGAGGGATTCTAAAGTAGAATCTTGAGCGTAGCGAGGGATTCAAGTGTTTACGCCCAAGACGGAAATAATTTTGCTACCGTGTGACACATACTGCTTTTCACACCGTCTATGAGGCCCGCTGCTAAAAACATGAAATATCTTACAAATGATATTACAACAGAGTGCCACATACTGCTTTTAACACCTTCTATGAGGAAAAAAGTCATTGTTGCCCTCAAATGAGGGAAGTAAAGTACATCTTTGATCCCTCATTCGAAGGCAACAATAGTAGATTGTGTCTCAAGGGAGCAAAATGATATATTTACGGCGAGGGCGGTATATTGAATCCTGAGTGAAGCGAAAGATTCTACAATAGAATCCCGAGCGTAGCGAGGGATTCTAAAGTAGAATCTTGAGCGTAGCGAGGGATTCAAGTGTTTACGCCCAAGACGGAAATAATTTTGCTACCGAGTGACACATACTGCTTTTCACACCTGCTATAAGGAAAATTTAAATCAAACACAATTAAGATATCGAAAGAAGTTTATTATTTGTAAGCAAATTGTACCAGTTATAAAGTAATCCCAATATACAAACCTGTTTTCTCATGTAAGTGACACCCAGCTGTAGAGCATGTTAGGTGTCATTTGTACATAGAAGCACAGCTTATATAATGCATAGGTGGTAAAGCTTCAGGTCTTACGACAACTTGTTCTTAACCCCTGGGACGCCGCTGTCAAAATTTGTTATTAAAATATTGACTATGAAATTTAAATGAAAGATTTCAACACATCAGGACAGATCCGGGACTAGGAGTCCAAAGGGTTAATTGACAAGAACTTATTATACATTATCTATGGTGTGGCAGTTTCGTTCTCTTTTCTGTCTTCATCCAGTTGTTTTGCTTTCTGTTCCGGTTTAAAATAATTTTTTCCCAACAACTTGTTTTAAACATTTGCCATTCCGGTATTGAACAAAAAACCGATTAGTATCCATTCCTGTGGGGCGTAATGCTTGATATCTTTCCACTATTTCCTTGTGTTCTTCGTGTATTATAAATGATCTTTCCCGCTTGGTTTTCGTATCCGGCAAGATTAGCAGCAACAACTTATCCGAGTGTCTTTGAACATTATCTGTTGTTAATGTTAACAGTTCATTACCTCTACAAGCCCCGTTAAGACCAAAGATAAGAGCTACCTGGAACAAAAAATAAATGATTTTACACATTTACCATCCATCATACAGTTATATATTTACCATTAAATACAATTTTAGGTTAGTCACATAGTTTTAAACTAAGTATATTTACTTACTTTCATGAGAAGATAACATTGGTCAGGTGCTTCATTTAAGAAAGTTTCGATGTTTTGTGCAGTCAGTACTTTCGCCTTCTTAGATTGGTGACCTTCAGAGAATCTTTTCAGATATGTTGTTAATTTTGTGTACGTATTTATTAACCGACTTCAAGATTTCAAAAGAGGAGGTTCTCAATTCGGTTGTATGTTTTTTTTTTGTTTTTTTTTTATGTTTGTTACTCCATAACTCCGTCATGTCTGAACCGATTTTGGAAATTCTTTTTTTGATTATAAGTATATATATCCAAGTTGGTCCCGTTTTGGTCAAAACGCAGTTCTGATGATGGAATCCATGAGGAATCGAGGGAACTCCTCAAATCTTAAAGGCAAACATATAGTGATTTTTATGTTTTTATCAACAAATCAAGCATTTTCATACAAAAATGTGATATTTGATGAAGTGGAACTGCTGATGATGATCAGAACAGAACTCTTCAACGATGAAAAGTTCACGTTTGGCGATTTTTCCTTCTAACTGTATTAGTTAAGCAAGTTCTATTTTCACAACGAATTTTTGTCATGGTCGAGTTCCGATGATGGGATCCATGAGAAATCGAGGGAACTCCTCAAATGTGAAAGGCACACATATAGTGATTTTAGTATTTTCATCAACTAATCAAGCATTTACATTTAAATAAGTGACATTTGATGAAGTGGAACTGCTGATGATGATCAGAACGGAACTCTTCAACGACGCATAGTTCACGTTTGGCGAATTGTCCTGTTTGCTGTGTTTGATAAGCAAGTTAGATTTTCAAAATAATCATTTGTCAAGCTCCAGTTCTGATGATGGCATCCATAGGGAATCCAGGGAACTCCTCAAATGTTAAAGGCATACATATAGTGATTGTAGTATTTTCATAAACAAATCAAGCACTTACATTTAAATACGTGACATTTGATAAGTGGAACTGCTGATGATGATCAGAACGGAACTCTTCAACGACGCATAGTTCACGTTTGGCGCATTGTCCTCTTTGCTGTGTTTGTTAAGCAAGTTTGATTTTCAAAATAATCACCTGTTAAGCTCCAGTTCTGATGATGGCATCCATGAGGAATCCAGGGAACACCTCAAATGTTAAAGGCACACATGTAGTGATTTTAGTATTTTCATACGTGACATTTGATGAAGTGGAACTGCTGATGATGATCAGGATGATTTATTTGGAACTTTAAGTAAAAAAAAAAAAATGTTTTGCGGATATCGTCATTATACTCAATTTCAACTAATTCGGGGCCAAGGATTTCAAATTTTACATTTATTTTGAATTTGATGTAAATTTTTTTTTTTTTCAAATTTAAAACTGTTATACTCTATTTTAAATAATTCAGGGATAAGGTTTTCTGATTATAAAGCATCTATAAAAATATGTAATCGGTAGCACTGCTAGCAATGCAGGTCGGCTTCTGAACCCCATCTAAGAGTACTTATAATATGTGTGTAGATAAAGTAATGTATGCAACTTTACGTAATAAGGCAATTCCGCTCATTGTATACCAGTTGCATAAACTACTATTCTATCATTGTATGGAAGAGTTCACCATCTAAGTGTAATAATCTTTCACCGGCCTCCCCAATTGAAGTCGGTTTTTTTTTCTTAAAAATTATTTGTATGTTATGCTTGTTGTTCATGGTTGCCTTCAACATTGAATAAATGCTCCATAATGTAGAAGCTTGCAAAGACTGTGATAACTCTTGGAAATAAACCAACAGCACTGATTCCGAAAAGGATTTCACTTGTTTGGATGTCCTCCATTTCATAAAATTGTCATACGCTTTTATGTACTTGTATCTGGATTTCGCAGGCAGAAGATTATCCACCACCAATGACGCTTCTTGCTTTATGAATTCTTGTGTTAGAAGTTCATTTTCATCACTCGATGAAGACATTTTTCGTATTCGTCACACTGCAAGCGGGATCGATTTTGATCCGAAATGGTTTCGTGAATTTTTTTTTGTAGCATTTCGGCGGTAATTTTCCTATCACTTTCATTTCTTATGAAATAGTATTTATATACTATTAAAAATAAATCAGAAACAAAACAACTGGCTGATTACAGAAAAGAGAACAAACTTCCTTTGACATGCCAATGCCACAGATAAGATAATGATGTTGCAGTCAAGAATAATCGAATCGATATTATCGATTCTCTACAATTGCAATAAAAATAGTTAAAATTGTTTAAGTATTTAATAAAACAGACGAAACGACAATTATTTCTATGGCTGTAAGTTTATTTGTACGTTTTAAACTAAATTGCCAATGGATTGGTATTAAATTATTTATGTGCCGTGGAAGACAATTATGATCGATTGCAACAAAATAAAAATCGAATTGGAATTACACTTTGTGAAAATCTGCACACGGATCATGCTGAGGGCAATAAAAAAAAACTAGAATATCAGGGAAGAAAAGTACAACTTTGATCCCTCATTTGAGGGAATCAAGGGATCTTTTCTGAATAGCAGGTGTGAAATAACTCTTTTCTGAATAGCAGGTGTGAAAATAATTTAGAATTTATTTGAATATTCGATGTATGTTACATTTTCTTCTAATCCTCTGTCATTATATGTAAGCTTATACGGTTGTAGACAACATACTTACATAAACTCACGCCTGTATTCCCAAAAGGGGTAGGCAGAACACATGAAATTCAATTATAGTGCCACAATTAGTAATTGTAGGTTTAAAGTTGGAGAAAATGTGATAACCCAGTGATAGGTTGTTAGCCCATCGCCCACAACACACTACATTCCCATAATGGGAATCGGGTTTATCGTACTCGACTATGATAGTAGAGTACGACACCCACGAGAAGAAAAGGGGAAGTGCTACTCTAATCCAGCACAACACGGGGGGTAGACAACAAATTATCAAAAAGGGATCGGACATTTAAATGATTTGTTTAAGGTCCGACCACACCGCTGCTTAACGATACGTTAACGCAGTGACGAGGGATAGACTTATGAGTTAAAACCGTCACGTATAAGACACGTCACTACGATTCCATACCGTCATTGTATTTTGAGCAGCGGTGTGGTTGCAGTTTTAAACGGATCTAACGCGATACTTATTTAATATTAAAGTACGTTTACAAATCGCATTAATTTAAATTTTAAAATATTATAGGGAAAGGAAAAACAAAATCACAGTAATTTTTAGAAAATTATCTTAATTCTCCTGGCAAAAAAAAACAACAACATTATTTGGTTATGTGCCAGGATCTCTCTCCGTTATATATTATTTATCCCTTCCCGGGAGATGACGGTCATAAAATCAATGAATAAGAATATATGAGCATTTATTCTGTTTACTGTTAAATGAGTCATTTCAATATCAATGTTTTAATTCAAACATAAATTTAATTAAAAAGGAAGAATTTGTATAACAATCATTATTTATTTATTGATCTTTATCACAGAATAACTTATAGTGCAAAAGGCGCACTTACCTACTCGCAATACCAACAGACTAAGTATCTAAACGCGAAGTAACTTGTTTTTCGATAAAATATGTAATTTAAATCTGGAGGTTACAAATGGTCACGTCAACGCCTTGGGGCTTATCTAGAAATCATGCGAGGTTTTATGGGCCATTTTAGACCCACCCTCCCCCTTCGTGATCTTAGGTGGGTAGGCGGCTAATTCGAAAGAACGAACGGTTAGAAGATATTGTTACCAGCTCACGCCAGTCAGCTCGCGACCATGGATGTTGTGATACATTCCAAACGTCGGGCAAACCTTGAAAAGGGTAAATAAATTAGAATTGTACGCGATTAACTCCCGTTTTCCAATTATAGTGTTTGAATTGCAGCTGACTCCAATAAACATTTGTTGACAAATGATTTGATTCAAATCCATATATAAAAATATTTTTTATTATGGAAAATTGACAAAAATAAGTCAAATCCTCGTTTATGTAACCCACCGCTCATTTCCTTTCTAATTGTGTTACAATGTATATTATAAAAAAAAGGAAATAAGCGGCTAAAGTCTGAAGTATAGGTAGCACAGTAAAATAATTATTTCATCCAATACGTGATAGACGACGTAACCATTTCTTAACTCGTTTCTGTTGTAAATGTGATTCGATCAAAAAGAGTTTAAGATAATGTCAAAGTTTGTCGAAAGTTGAAGTAAGATCGGATTTCGGTGGAGGCATGAATAGTGAAGACAAGTAAGCGCCTGGATAATGTCCTCTGGTAGTAATTAAAACTTTGCAGAAAAAGGGTAGAGAAATATGGCATTCAGCGGATAGTAATGACTCTGCAGGGCTACAGAATTTCCCGCGGTTTTTGTTCTCCTTAAAATTACAATATTGAAATTAACCCTGTTTTGGAATGCCGCTTATGAACGTTGTTTATTATCCTTATTTGGGGATCGTTTTTACTGTAATGTTCATTATAATAAATTTAAATGCTCGTGTTTCAACAAATTATTGAAATGATAATATTGTTTAATAGACATTATTAATTTAAATCGATAAGGAAAGAGGAATGATTATTAATAAATAAATATTATTATATTATATGATATTATTTATAAGATAAATAGTTAATTAATTACTAACAGCTATTGTACCTATGAGTCTTTGTGATACTCGAAATAAAAGATTATTATTATTATTAATAAGTCGAGGAGCTGGAGTTCCCATTAGAGATTCAAAATGTGACGTCTTCAGCTCGTCATACTGATATCCCGGGGTCAAGGCGCCGCGTGGAAAGCCAGCCCTATCAAGCTGCAGGGTAATCGTGTAATTTTTTTTTTTTTTTTTTTTATTTATTTATTACAAAAAAAGTTTACATTCGTTTACACTATAACTTCGCCAAACTGCATCACAGTTTGTTGGCGAAATAAACACTCTTTATTTTTTACTCAGCCATCTAAATATGTTAGTAACATTATTTTACCTACTTATTTCACGCTTACTTAAAAACACATTTATACATTACATACATACTTCAAAATTGACAGTAATACCTACCGTTACTACATAAACTAACGTTGACAGACACTTCAAATCTATCTGACATTTTGTTTTAATTTTACGTTAAGTAATAATTGCAAGAATAATCCAAGGCTTGGATCTAAAAAAAGAAAACTATTGCCTTGGAATCAAGCACATAGAGAATTTCCTAATTTAGCTCTATTTCTCAACATCAGAGAGACTACAAACATAATCTTTATCCTCCTAAGACAACTTTCTGACAATTAAAACAAATACAGCGGCTTTTATCTCAAATTTTTCGACAAAAAAAAACATGTAATCACAACTAACGTTAACAAGGAAATCACTATTTATATCGTATTTCTAGTTACTTTGAAAGGCCGGAGAGGAAAGTGGCGTATTAATTAATATCGTCATCAATCATTGCCTCCCTCTGAACCCGACGTCATTCACATTGTTACTGGACACCAACGGAAAGTAGAAAAAACTCTTGAAACAATTTACCGGTCTCATTGAGGAGGGTAGCCATGACTTTGTTACGGCTATAATGAAAAACAAAACTCAGTTAAGTACCCGTTACATCCATTATTTCATTTCTTAATAGCTATAATGAATTTGGTTTGACTATCAACAAAATTATCGTTAAAACCATTGACAATAGAGCATAACATCCCTAAATATCTATTAAGAGCTCGGTTTTATAAAGATCCGTTAGACTTATTGCCGGTAAGTTAATTATATCAAAAAATATACTAAGATGATCTGACATTTAATCTGATGGATCTTTATAAAACCCGGCCTAAATAGCTATCTTGTTGCGATAGCCTTTAAACGCAAGATGACGCAAGTTAATACTAATTAGGAAGTTCCCAAGCGCAAGTTAGAAATAATAAAAAACCAGTAAACTAGATAGGTTTTTTTTTAATTCAACCTTTTGTTAATTTTATTCTTTATCTACAATATCCAAATCAATCAAATAGATTTCAAATGAGCGCTCGTTAAGGATACTGAAAACCAATACATCTTTGAAACAGATACCTATCCTAGCTAAAATCTCATTTGGCAACAGCCTATTCTAATACTAAAGCTATCCTTTACGACACAGATATAACTGAATTGGTATGAAAGAGATAGAGATATCAATGTCTAATCATAGGTACGATTGGGATCTGAATGAAAGGGGCTTGTCCGTTCGAATCGGAGCGAAAACGTTTTGCTATTTGAACGCAATCTTTTGAGTTCCGGCCGAGGCGCCATCGACGCAATTAGGCACCGGAAACTCACTAATGACGTATACAAACCTAAGCCTCTCCAGGCACTTGTTACTTCTTACTGTCTGAACAGGAAATAAATACTTACGGTTCTTATAGGATATCTGCAGCAGATCATGCTTTTATGTTGGTACTAGCGGTAACCTATCGCAATTACAATTTTTTTGACGAATTTTATTTGTCCGAATATTTTTAGGTATTGTTTTACTTCTCCGAATATAAAATTCGTTAGTTTTTTCATTTGCAATTTTATGTTATCTATAAAAATCATTTGTCCGAACAACTTTTACCACTAGTCTTTTGGTGTCAGGTATTTTTTATGAGCCTTGAAAAATCATGCTCGCTTGTTTATTTGTATGCATGCATCCTTGCTTGCTTGCATTCATGTATACGTGCTTGCTTGCATGCATGCATGCGTGCTTGTTTACTTGCTTGCATGCATGTATGCTTGCTTGTTGCTTGCATGCATGAAATAAAAACAAAAATGTATACACAATAATAATATATGTCTCATCATAGGAATAGTGCTAGTGCCAGGCACTAGCACTATTCCTATGTACGAATATTTAACCGGTATTCCACATCATAACGCAATATTTGAGTTAGGCATTCTAATTTTGACATCAAGACAGTGACATCAAAGTAGGGATATGTAGCCTTCGGCCAAATATCACGGATGGAATACCGGCTAGTTTCATGCGAAACAAAGGAGACCATTTCAAATAGGTACGACAATACGACGTATGAGAATTTCAATTCTCTGAATCACATCATCACAATTTCACATGAACGAAAATGGAACAACCATTGCGCCATTCATAAAGTTGAATTGGGAACTTCTGGTTCAAAACACAAGGAACTTGGCTAAGTTTATTCAAACCAAACACGATGTGCCCGTGTGAAATCTCATTTACGAAAATCCGTAGGAAAGTTGGCGGTTAGCA
This sequence comes from Epiblema foenella, assembly GCA_963556455.1. Classification (NCBI taxonomy): domain Eukaryota; kingdom Metazoa; phylum Arthropoda; class Insecta; order Lepidoptera; family Tortricidae; genus Epiblema; species Epiblema foenella. Next base: position 19,215,782 of record OY747102.1, read on the forward strand.
ACATTAAAGTAAACAGGGGAAGCCGCCTGGAATGCATCACCTCCTGTAATAAACTCGTGCCGTGGGGGACGACACCAGACTTCTTTTATTTCAATTCCTCTAGCTTGTTCACGAACTTTGAATATTATAAGGTAACGCCCCTTGAGATAAAAAATAATAAAATCACGAAATTGAAACGCCTTAGTAGCTCTTGCTGCCTACAAATAAGGTTATATTTTTTAATCTCCGTCGCGCAACGCAATTGAGGGGTGTTATAAGTTTAACATGTGTATCTGTATATCTGTCTGTGGCGTCGTAGCTCCCTAACGATTTGAGTGCAATTTTTTAAATGGAAAGTCTAGAAGGCGGAGATGCAATACAATACAATACAAATACTCTTTATTGCACACCTCAATCAAAGGATACAGTACAGTACAAAAACACAATGAGAAGAGGCAAACAACAGGCGGTCTTTTCGCTAAAGAGCGATTTCTTCTAGACAACCTTAGGGTAGCGGAAATCTAATCAGAATGATTCATAGCAGGTGGTGCAGAGTTAATACATATGAAGCCTACTAATAATAGATGGTTCTTAGCTGTTTGTGTCGGGGCTCCAATATAATTAACTTGTATATACTTACTGTTCATGTCTATTCGGAGAAGTTAATGTATGGATTTGAAAAACTTTCGTGTTTATTTTCAATGGGACACAATTTTATTGTTAAAAAAATAGTAAAAGTTTCAAACGATATTGGGTATCTTAATAACAGCAGCTCTGCCCAATATAGAACTCGTGTAGTTATATTTGCTCATTCTTTTTTACAGCTTAAATGTAGAAAATATATTTTATGTCTGAAAATTAATTACGTGACGTTTGAACGATATGATGTATTAATTAATTAACCTTTGCAACTTGACTTTGATGTGAGGTGTTTTTTTTTTCTTCAGTAAATCATAAGCGTCGTTGAAAGGCACTTGTTAAGAAATTGATTTTATTTTATTATGTTAAGAGATTCATTTAATATTAATAAAATATTGTGAGATTCTTATTAATTGTTCGCTCCCAATGTCAGACGACATAAACCAACGTTAGACTTAACCCAATTTAGCTCTACTTTATACTTAGTTTAAAAGTTAGTTAGTACTGTAATAAATTGAGTCTGTTTGACAGGAATAGGCACCCAAGATATTTATAGGTTATTTAAAATAAGCAAAGTTTATTACGTGTATTTTGTGTTGTTGTTGTTAAGGGATACTCCCTTGAGTGATCATTCAATCCACGAAGAAACACACTAGGGATAAAAATCATCAGTGTCGTCGCGTCCTCGTCGATTGATTGACGGACCAGTCAAGAGCAAAAAAAAACAGGTACACTTTGTATCAAATTTCCAAACCTATTTACTGTATATAAAGTAGATGATCATTGTTCATCGTAATTTATTCTTAGAGCATATTTAAGACTGCTGACGCCGTTAATAATAATGACGACCGCTTTAGCCTAGTTGGTAGTGACCCCGCCTTCGAAGCTGGAGGTCCCGGGTTCGAATCCCGGTCAGGGCATGTATTTGTGTGATGAACACGAAGATTTGTTCCCGAGTCTTGGATGTTTTCTATGTATTTAAGTATCTATTTATCTATATAAGTATGTATATCGTCACTTGGTACCCATAGTACAAGCTTTGTTTAGTTTGGGACTAGGTTAATTTGTGTGAAATTATCCAAAATATTATTATTATTATTATTAAAAATATACTTACCCCGCTGCCAAAAGTATAGGGAGTTATTAAAAACTATTCCATTAATCGATTATAGTCTTGAAATCGTACTCGGCGTGTGAAGAGCTCCGTCAAAATGCCTTTATGTCCTGTTTTTGGGTGCAAAAACCTTTTAATTTATCAGATTTACTAAGGTTTGGTTTTATAAAGATCCGTTAGACCTTATGTCGGTTTGTTATGTCAAAAAATGTACTAAGTTACTGAAATTTGATCTGAAATTTGGTCTACCGGATCTTTATAAAACCCGACCTAAAAGATGAATTATCATTTCACATTAACGTATACGTATGGTTTTTCTTTTATTATCATTTTCTGCACAATTAGTTAAGTTATAATCCAATTCGCAAATCGAGCATCGATTACAAAGTCTATTTAAACCATTTGTACCTGATCATCACGGCTGGCTGCCATTTTGGCATGAAATGTTAACCATATGTCAGGAAATAAGGACTCCTATCTTTGAGAATTTCTATGAGATATGATACTTATCGACGATGGTCAATTTGGCTATCCGATAATGGACCTAGTGTAAATGCTTGTAAGCGTGTCTAAAAAGTGTATTATTGCTCAAATTTAGTGTTTTGAGTGTGCGTGCGTGATTTGTATGTGTGCGTAATTTCGTTATATGTGTGTTACCTCGCGCCCCCCTCCAGAAATTGGTAAAACATTTTGTTCGGTAAAATGCACTCGCTCCGTTGAAGGCGTCTCTTTTATGAAACTGAACTCAACGATACTATCTGTTTTATGAAGTACTTTGTACATCTTTCGATATTACTTACCGTAAAAGGATGCCGAGACCGCGGTTCTGGGCAATCTATAGGGCTAGCCAATCTTCTCGATATGAAAAGAAAAAGATTTAAAGCCTGCCCTTAACCGATACCTAATAACAAACTAGTGGCTCTGTGAGCTATAGACTTCGCGTTTTTTAAATCCAAAATCCAAAAACTGACTAGGCAGAAAAAATATATATACTTAAGTATTGAACCTACTCACAAAATTTCACGAGAATCGGTTAAAAAATGCAACCTGTAGAGGAGAACTACCGGAAATCATCCCGCCATCCGCCGGACATATGAAAGCATTTATGTCGAAGCTGAAACGGAGACCTTCGTTTCACTTTTCCAATTAGTTATTAAATGATTTAATAAATACAAAAATACAATGCATTCCTCCGGGATAAAATCTAAGCGTAAAAAATCATCTTTATGATAATTCTGGCCACAATTGTGGCATTTCTCTTAAACTTTGTTAATACGAGAAAACTATGTATATCCCAGGAGGACTTCAGAATATTCTACACAGGGCATAAAACGATGGAATGAATTGACTTTCAACTGAATTAAAAATTGATGATTCCCACTAGCATGAAAGTTACCAATACCAGTAAATAAAAGGAACAACATATTAAATATTTTACTGGTAACTAAAATTGTTCGTAATATAGACGTTAAAAAAGTACGAAAAAGTACAACTGCGAGTCATGGGATCTCTTAATGGGCTAATAAAGTAGGGAGAAAGAAAACTTTGTAGCGGCACCGTAGCAGCCGCTCTTTTGCGTATAACATCACCATTATAATAAAAGCCCTCAGTTCTCTCCTTTTACTTTTTCTCCAGGGAGAGAAAAGAAGGGGGCAGTCAACCCGCGCGGGTCTTACTAAAGTGGTCTTGTTGTGAAATCTGTTTGTGCTAAGTCGTCACGTGCACCCACTGATGAGCCGTAGACGTGATATCACTCACTGGTACGTGATGCTTACTTTATACCAAATCTTACGGCAAAAGTTTACAACATGATCTTTACGAGACGACCTTCCATAATTGGATAAAATTGCCACCTATTATTTTCAGACAAGCTCAAGATTAAACAACGAAAGCAGGTACGCCACAGAATAGAATAATTAATAGTAATTACTACAGATAATCTACTTCCAAAACCGATGTTCACGGCAACCCGTTCTATCGCATAGCACCTGCTCCTTTTCGTCTAGTTAGGGTCATCACTCTTGCGTGAGTGTCACTGTCATCAGCGATCGGAAGAATTGGGAATATGCATATTTTTTTAATGATTGTGAAATTATCGATCGTATTTATTAACTTCCTTTTTTGCGTGATGGCTTATATACACCTAACTACTATTCATCCCGCATCCATATTCTTTAGTGTCACCTCGGAGGTGCGCTGGAATCATCGAAATAATAGTTGGAGCACGTTTAGCCGAAGCGGCAAATGGGACAAACAGGCCTGGCTACATCGGGATTTACTAAATTATTGCCTGTTATATTTTTGTACATTTATTTTAAACTATTAACTCGTTAGAACTCTACAAACTCTCTCTACTCGAAGTAACTGCCTAGAATTTTCTAACTGAACATATTATTTGTGATACGTATGTCAAGTGGTTTAGCTAAAAACTAATTCGATTTTAAGTACAAAAGTAATTTGCAAATCCAAACTGCGCCACAGTTCAGTTCTATTTCCATCTAGCTTAGTCTTGCGCTAAACCACTTTTATCTTTTCTTCAATTAGGAGTCATTACGGAAATGAGAAATGAGAAAAGTTAATTCCGGCGGCATCGAGTTGTGGCCAAAAAATTTTAATGAAGCTTGAAACGGCTTGGTCGTTTTTTTGACATGAAAAATTAATTTGCCTCTTTATTCCGAATTTGTACGAAAAAGTTTATGGTATAAACAAATTAGGAGCTCCAACCCTTATTGTGTGCAGCAGTCATAAACAAAGGTATATGTACAGTGCTATTACCGTTACAAATACAAACTTTCTCGAATTTTTGATATTTGAGGACTCGTATTTTTGTACAATAAATTATTTACGGGTTTTACTAATGAAGATTGCATTATTTGTTTAGTTTTAGCAAAACTTTTACTACAACACAGTATCATAAGTTTTCGAACATCTAACATTGCTAAAGCTAAATCGCATTTGACAGTGCGTCACTTTCAAATTTCATTATAACTTTAATTACCTACCTGAATATCGGAAAATCGTGAGTTTTATTGTTTGACTACGAAATTACGTATCCAATCACAGATTTGATTTTTAAATAGTGATAAGTTATTCTATTTTCCGTCTTCTAAGTTGCAAAATATCTCTGATCTAGGTATAAACCTATATTAATTGAAATTTTTTGCATGAAATAATTCAAGTGTATATTTCCAGGCTTCATGTCAATTTATGATGAATGATGAATAGTAGTTTAGAATGGATCCGCAATTCTACAAAATCACTACATAGTATAAAACAAAGTCGCTTTCTCTGTCCCTTTGTCCCTATATCCCTATGTATGCTTAAATCTTTAAAACTACGCAACTGATTTTGATGCAGTTTTTTTTAAAAGATAGAGTGACCCAAGGGGAAGGTTTATATGTATAATACATGTATCAGCATTGCACCCGTGCGAAGCCGGGGCGGGTCGCTAGTGTAATTATAATGATAACTACCTACATGTTCCGACATATGTTAAGTACATTTTTACATATACATAATAACATTATACGACCAAAGATGACATCAAAAGTTCATCATCACAAGATGAATAAGGACCAAATTCGATAATTGACTTTGATGTTTACACGTGAGCTAACCTTAATTTCACAGCTTTGATATGACAGAGAGCTCATTACCACCAAGAAATTAAAGTTAATTCATGGTACCGTACTCACATTCAATTTCAACCGCGATGGAATGTAAATAGTCATGGAATGAAAGGTTCATCACTCTTTGAACTGAAACTGGCGAACCTTTTTCTCCTCGACTATACTACGGTATGTTATTTGGACTTGCCGTTATAATGTGTAATATATCTGTATCGAAATTACACAGACATAGGTATAAGAAATCTAATCAAGAAATATATGATTAATCTGGATTGCTTTCACTTTCCTGTACTGGTACTTTGACAGAGGAAAATTCCATCAAAAAACATAATCGTTAAATCAATCACTGAATGCTTAGAGATGCGACCAGGTTTTTTTAATCTCCTTCTCTTCGAAAGCGTAATTAACTATACAAATAAGGTTTCCTCCCAGCGCCATTGATCCCCTAAGAGAAAATATATATTGACAATGAGATTTTCGTTTAATCGTTTTTGTTAAGTTTTCTTCATTTTTTTAACCTTACTGTGGCTTTATAGGCAAGGCCAATGAAAATCAGTTCGAGAGTGGCCCGGGAAAAATCTAGAGGAAACCTAGAACACGACCACGCGGGCGGTTTAAACATTGGAATACTTTATGAGTTTGCGCTCCAGTGAGATTGGTTGAGCGGCCTTAACCAAATCTCAATTGTAAGTTGAATCGAGCTACTGGGACTTTTGTAGCTGGTTCGCTAAACCTAGCCTAGCTGAGAAGAGTCAAGCAAGAAACTCAGCTAGGCGCGACCTGGGTTGGACTGATTATACCCGATATGTGGCAGTACCGGGACGAGTAGGGACTACGTGTGTCTGTGTTTTCGCGATCCCGCGGTGGGCGACCCCGCCTGCGGGAATGCCTAAGTAAGTGTACGCGTCGTGTCCGAGTTGAACGCCGTAAGCCGTCGTCCGGGTCTGTGAGTGTGCGCCTAGGACGCCGGGCCGTGCGGCCCCTAATCAGTGATCGCCGAGTTACAACAGAGGAGGAGGGATGGAAACATAGTCGACAGACTTCCTAACTAACGGATTCTTATGATGGGAAGTCAATTTGTCTTTTGGCGTTTCACTTGTTCGACGCTTTACTTTAAAGCTTTCTTTAACAGTCAAGCCATACATTTTTTTTGTAATTTTTTTTTTGGTTTTATTTTTGAACATAATTGTTTTACTCAAATATGTAAGTGTATGTAAAAGTAGAACTTATATTCGCGATAATAGACTGCGAAACACATTGTTGCCGTCGTCTCAATGGGTACCTAGGCGGTAATGAGAATTGTATAGAAAATTTCTGGCTAGTTCGGACATGGCACGGAATTCTCTAGAATACCTATCAATATCGGGCATTACCAAGACGATTGAAATAGTTGTGTGCATTTAATAAAACTTTATCATATTAAATAAGTACACTCGGAGGAATGACACACAGTATAGCACGAGCTTTTGCTCACGAGCAAAATATAATTTATAATATTTTCGTGATGTCAATGTATTTGCTATCCTAGTAATATAAGGTAAAGTTTGAGTAATGTGTCTCTCCAAAAATTCTCGATTACAAAAATTATTTCAACTATGATATAATAGACCTTCGGAATGAACGAAGGCTTCATTTAGTTCCGCGGCTCACCGTAGTCACCATTCCAAACCAACTTGGTCTATCATAGGTATAAGCACTAAGCTTCTATGATATTATCGTCTTTGATAAACCGTGCCGTCTTATTTTCTACAACACTATTTTGTTATCTTTTAACACTTTTCGATACAAATTCAAAAATACCTCTTGAAACTTACAGTATCACGATCTGGTCGCGGAAATTCACCGCTTTAACTTGCCTTTGCGCCGCGCAAACTAGCAACGGTGAGCGAAGTTAGTTCATGCACCAAGACAACAGGAACCAGACAACCGAACTGATAGTCGATAACGAGGGAAACTCAGGCTTCTATAACTCACAACTAAATAACTAACGCGAAGACTAAATTACGACACGAGCGGCGACAATAATCGGATCAAGTTTGCAGAAACTCTGAAAGACTTACACAGACACCAGCGACGTATAGACGAAGTCCACTCATTTAATACCACCAGACCCAATTATCGATAGAGTTAATTCATTTAAAATATTAGGTTTAGTATATTTTTTTATACAACGCCGGTGGCAAACAAGCTTACGGTCCACCTGCTAGTAAGCGTCCACCGCAGCCTATAGACGCCCGCTCCAAAGGAGTCACGTACGCGTTGCCGACCCTTTATAAAATTTGAGGATGCACTATGTTGACAACAGAAGGGACAAATTTAGGTCCCTCGCTCTCAACACAGTGCATCCTCGTTCTACGTTACATTTATTACAGTGTAGTCTATTTTCTTATGGCAGAGTACTTCAGTGTTTGAAACTATTACCATCTTTTATGCCGAATAGCGTACTATTATGGCGATTTTCGCAAGTTTCTGCGCGCGGTTTATGAAAAATTAATAACTAACGAGCGAGCAAGACAAAATTTTGGCAACGGTCGAGACTTGACCACCTGGATTCTGAATTTGCTAAAAGATATTCTCAGACCGGTGGACCTCCTGAGAAATTATGCCATCGAAATGCTGCCACCGCGTTAGAAAAATATCTATTACCTTTGGGGAGTATCAAATATGAATGCTGAAAAATCATGCATAACCTCATTTTAATATAATTTATAAACATAACAAAAACACCCTTATACGCTTTAATAGGAGGTTATATTTTCAAAAAGCCAAGGTAACACTTACACATGTCCTAAATAAATTCCATTATTATATAATAACGACGATCACCAAGTAGCACATTCTGAGCCCGTATGTCTTAACTCCTGGGTAAACTGCGCCAAAACCCTATATTTTACTGCTAAATCTAAACAACATAAAGCACTTAAACAACACACTTTTTGCCATTTTTTACTTTCTTGTTTCACGCCCTGGTTTACCCGGAGAACAGGAAAATTATCTCGCTATGTAAAAAGAAATTATTACACGAGGATAAAATTTACGTTCACTTGCTCCCCGTCCTTATCCACAATTTCACAAAAGCAAGTGATCGCATTACCTCCCTTACGATTCTTACAAAATATTTTCTTAGGCTACATTTATACTGGCATATCATGCAACCTTTACGTGTAAACCAATTGTAATCACTAACGCTACATTGTGCTAAACCCTCGTCATTGATTTTGACATACGCATATATTGCCTTTTCCGTATCAGACAAAAATCCTGACAGGTATGAAATAATAGTAACATTGAAAGCGAAGTCCGTGGTTTGATTAATTCATCCACTTTTTTTTCATAAACAATTACATTAACTCATAGGGCGGTCCGAAGCAAGTCAGTATTTTGTTTGATAGTCCATCAAGTAACTAGCATAATGCATGGCAATAAAACGCAATATTTTGTCTGAAGCTGTCAGATAGAAAAAGGATTACCTGTATTAAAGGTACATATTGCTTTATTAGCTGTTACTTAACCAGTTATCTTAAAAAAGCTACCTTTCTATTCATACCATACGTATTATATACCGTGTCCATTTATTAATGAATGCCTTATTAAAAGAATGCCGTTTCGGCAGTCGAACTGTTACTAGTTTTGTGGAGCAATACTGAATGTTTAGCATTATATAATAGTTGTCATATTAATAAGTACGTAAGTAACACATAACATTAAAAATCTGAAATTGTTTTCTCTCTAAGTAGTCAGTAATATTTTAGCTGCTCCACTGAGGCTAAAGTGATGCCTATTCAATAAATATGCTTATTTTTCAATATAATTTCATATTTTTCTGTTACTTTGTCTTTCTTCTGAATTTAGTATGTTTTTCGAGATACTTACTAAGAATATTTTGATTACCTATGGCGAATTCCTGACTAGATTAGGCGTGATCGATATACTGTGATATTTTGTTCTTTAATGTGATCTTACCGATGTCACACATGTTGCTCACTTGACGGTAAACTGTCAGCATTATCCGCAGTTTAGACTAGCAAGAACTTGCGTGCAAATTTCAGTGGGTTTTCATTACATTGCAAGCTTTGATCGCATTAACTTTACCTCAGTAGCCCGCACCTCCGCAATGTACTTAAAGATCTTGCTAATGTAAATCTGCCTTTACATTATCGCAGAAGTAATATTATGCGTGCTTTCGCACATACCGCGCCAATCAAGAAGCATACATTTAAATATAGGCGCGAAGTAAAAAAGCGATACAAACTCGACTGACAGTTGACATTGATAGCTGACAGCTTTCTCGTATCGTACCGCCGTCATAAAGTCGCCTATTATCGGAATTTTTTACCAGTTCCTTTCGACGCATCACAACACCCCTATAACATAAATCCGCATTACACATCGAAAAAATTAATAAAATCAAGTATTGATATTAGAGCTTCATAAGTAGTTAGAAAGTTACGAGTATATAACGCATTTTACAGGAGCAATCAAATTAATGAATATTTTTTCTATCACTGATGCGTAGTAATTTATTATAATACTTCACCATGAAAACGGTTACATACTATATAATTTATTTTTTAAATCTAGTGTAGTGACTAAATGATTGGTTTCGATTCAGATGATATTTTTGTACATTGATGGAAATCGATCAAATGAGTGAATTTATAACCGTAATAATATTATGTAATATATTACAAAATGGACGTGGATAGAATAAAAACCATATGACAAAAGTTCTTAATACTCTAGATTCGTATCCAGTAATGAAATATATGGGAACATTAAAAAACAAATTGTAATAAAATTGATTAGAATAATCATTCACCATTCATTCATAATCAATCGCTAATTAAGACAATCAATTAGGCTCATCAGTACAAACGCCAATTCATAACTGTCAAAAAGGAACTGGTAAAAAGTTCCAACTATAAGCTTCAATCTTTTGAAAAATAGTTCAGTCTACCTGGAAAGCCGTGCATATTTTTACAGAAATTAAGAACTGTTTGATCTCAGATCAGAAATATAATCTGAATTCGTAATATTGCAAGCTTATTGGAATATTAATTTTCTCATTTTAACTTTAAGTATTCAAGTTTTCTCTAACTGCACATCTGGCTGTTGCAATGAAAACATAATTATAAGTACTATATAAAGGATTTAAATAATACGCAATACATAGCCGTATAAAAATAATGACGGGTTTTCAGAATTCATTGTGGCAGCTCAGTAGCGAAATATATTAAGTTTTTTCGGAACAAAACACAAACGTATGGCAACGCGAGCAGTGCCTCTGGTGACCTTTGGTTGTAACTATCTTGCCATACAAATTGAGACTAAACGCAAACGCGTTTGTTTGTGTTTTGTTTCAAAAAAACTTATACTAAAGGTACTGTTTCTCTTGTCGCTTAGGCTAATCTCACACCTTCTGAGCTAAATTAATTCGAACGCCGTCGACAGTGACACTCATACATAGCACAGAATAAAGGTAACAAGTGTGAGCGGGATGAGAAGTTTGACAAGTTTCTATGGAATGACAGCTGCCGGCGCCATATTTAACGTTGATCGGTCTGTAATCGTGAGTTGGTGCAACCAGCCCTAATGAATAATACTTACGTGCAGAATGTTTTCTGTATAACAAAACCGATATTTGACAGCTAATCATGGCATCCCGCTCGCACGCAGTTATTTCGTTCCTAGCGCGATAGGGTATCTGGACACCATGGAGGTATTGGGGGTATGCCAGAGCCGAGTTTAACCGAAGCGGCAAAACGAACAGGCCTGCTCATAGTGCCACGGCTGGTGTTCCACGTCGACGATGACTCGCAAACTTCACGACCCTAACTAACTAGACGAAAGGGCACGTGCTATGCCTTTCCGTAGCCACATCAGTAGGGAACGCAATCGTGCGTTGTTCATGCTAGGAAGGCAAGGGCCAATGATTAACAAGTTTAGTAAAATGATTCTTAGAAATAAGCTGAAACTTTACAAAACTTGTGTTCATCCAATCATGTCTCATGTAAGTTTAGTTTTTATTCACGTGCCTGTGACATCGCTCAAGCCGCTTCAGGTCATTCAGAATCGTTTTGAAAGAAAAAAATAAAGAAAAATATTTATTTGCATAGGCACACAATTCAGAATTAAAAACAAACAAACAGAAACAGAAACAAATATATAACTGTCGTGTGCCAGCAAAAAAGATCAAGCTCAGCATTATGCTACAGCCTGGAGGCTGCAACGCTGATTTTCAGCCTAATCCTTGTGGGTGACATACAACCACTCATACAGTATATAATTCTATATAAAAAATGAAAAGTGATAATGAAGTTTTCTCCGTAGGGTGATTGGTGCCCCGTGGTATCGTGATTTGAGTTTCTATTGCTGTTAAACTTCGGTTCTATTAGACACAGGTGCTTCTGAACGTAAAAACTATTACGTATTCTGTACTGGTCTATGTGTCAAAAACTACCAATAATGTGTAAATACATAATCATCCAATTTTATCGGTTGAATTTGACTGCTAGCTGAAACCGTATTCAATGAGATTCCCTTAATTCATGTATCTTATTGTAATATGATAAAACATATGATAAAACGTCTCTGTTTAATGTCTCTAACATTAAACAGAGACGGTCAAAATTCAAAAGTTTAAGTTACCCTGGTGAAATTATTGCTTCTGAAAACCCTTCATTGCGTTTATCGCTTTAAGATAAAATTAATTTTAAACAAAGTCGTCGCTTTGCATGTTTATTTAACTGAAAATTAAATGGTAGTTTCCAGCTGGTCATTTGTCATTGGTCTGGCGACGCCGGTGCACGCTTTTATTAATATTTCCAGCGAATCCAAGCTTTATTAGCAAACAACCGTCTGCTGATAAATTATTAATGTGGTAGCGAGCGCTGTTCCGCTGTGAAAGGAAACGATGCGATACTGCATGTTTAGCTATTTATCACGAATTAAACCGAAAATCTGGTTCTAAAACTGCATTTAGCATTGAATCTCGGAAGAGATACACTCACGAGTAAAAATAACGGGTACACTTTATATTGAACTTCCATAGAAATTTCTTTTTATTTCATTTATTAGCCATATTGTAACATGATCATTACATGGTATGTCAGTAAATACAATACCTAATAATTTAGTCACTGTGTATATAAAACAAGATCTTAATTGTGGTTTTAATTCTAAAATATGTCATACTAAATAGTATCTAGTTCCAATTTATATTTTTATGTTTTAAGGGTCAAATATTCATTAATGGAATAAAACGCATGCATTAGAAAAAAAAAATACAAGTGCGTTTAAAACATTTGAATGGCAAGTTTGTAATATGGATAGGTAACTTATTATAAAATTTAATCTTTATAAAAATACCCTGCTTTCTTAATCTAAGTGTTGGAAGCATCACACAAAATAATAGTCGAAAGTTCTCGTGTTACGCAACAATGAAGGAAGGGTTGATATTTTGTTCCATTAAACATATATACTCACGAGCAAAAATAACGGGTACACTTTCATGGTTCATGAAAAGTACTCTTCTTAAACGCTCTGATTTCCACAGCTACAATACCAGTGTAGTTTATAGTACCTGTTGTAGATACTGTACTCTAATCACTGTTGTGCAGACTCCTTATAAGTTATTTTCTTTTTAGGCATAATCTATTTGACATACTCTTTTATTCCTATTTTATTGTTTATTTTTTACCTAGTTACTTCACTTCAATATAAACACTTTTGTCAGTAACATCTCTTTTACTATTTTTACAAATTTTTCACATCATAGAACCCTTCGACCTAATATTCCAACAGTACCTACACACGTAACTACAGGTTCACTACGTAATTGTATATTTGACAATAGAGATTTGCCTTCCTTCTTTGTTCCTTTGTTGTTGTTCGGCCCTCAGGTTCGCTTATAAGACATTCATTAAAAATAGTGAATGTCCGCATGGGCTCGCTCTTCGGGTCTTCGGCTCTCAGCCTCGTATAAGAGAGCGCGCTCTGATGTAAGTAACATATGCGGAGCTCGGCCTTCGCCCTCACGTGCCTTGCCGCTCACCTAGTAGGACACTCGGGCGTTAGGAGGTTCTGCGTGGGCTATATATATATTAATATTTGGTGTCTATTTTAGTGCTCAGTACATAACCGTCCCGGGTGTCAATCTAGCCTACGCCGCCACTGGTTACCAGTTAAGTAACTGTACCAAATTTGCCTTTTTATCGAGGTCTATTGTCTACAAAATAAAAGTAAATAAAATAAAAATAAATATTAGAGGACAATCTTACACAAATCGAACTAGCCCCACAGTAAGCTCAAGAAGGCTTGTGTTATGGGTACTAGACGACGATATATTTAATAGATATAAATACTTAAATACGAAAATACTTAAACATCCAAGACTCAGAAACAAATATTCATGCTCATCACACAAATATTTGCCCTGACCGGAATTCGAACCCAGGACCGTCAGCTTCACAGGCAGGTGCACTACCCACTAGGCTAAACCGGTCGTCAAAAAAGTCAAGTTGTCAAATTTGGACTCTATTTCTATGAAAATGGAGTCAAGTGACAAATATTCAATTTCCTAGACTGTAAATACGACCAACTCGACTCTCCGTCCAGGGCGGATAGTTGTAAAACTTCTAACGACAGATTTTAGTAAAAAACATCTTACAAAAGCAAATGGAAAATAATTGTACTAAAGGAAAACAAACATAACGCGAGTTTGACTTGCACGTGGATGATTATTTACTTATATGCGACGGTAATAAATAAAACTAAGTACCAACATGAGTGGAGGGATGAGGCGGGCATAAGGCACTCAAAGCTCTTCATGGAAGGAGTGGATACAGGCTGGACCAAAAAAATTTGGAATTACAGCAGAAAGCAGCTCAGGATAATAACTGGGGTGTTTACAGGTCACATCGGGGTCAAAGGAATCTTGGCCAAGTCTCCATCATTCGGTTTGTGGAAATGCTGGAGAGCAGCTTAGAGCAGGCATAAAGGAGGGGGCAATTGTACAAAAGATCCCACTGGGTCGAAGTGCAATCCGCAAGGGCCCTCATCTAAACTAAACAAGATAAGATAAGATAATAAATAAGACTACTAAAATAGACAAAATTCAATAGCTTCAAATTCAGGCGTGTGGCATATAATGAGGTACGGATACTCATCAGTAATAAGGACATGAATAATATGCCATTATGTATTACTAATTACGTCTGGCCGCATTAGTATTGCAAACCATCATTTTATGATATTGTTTAGATTAGATTTAATTGGTATGGTACTGCAGTGCTTATTTTGCAACATATTTAGAAAATTCGCCAGCGGCGTACTCGTAAGCTCCCTGCTTAATATTGCTTGCCACGCTGATTTATCATTCGCGTGATGCCCTACATAGCAAGGCGCTATCTCCACCGGGAAATATATAGCCTCTTTGAAGCTCCAAAAGATGGGTAATTTCAATGAATTTATGAACGTATCACCGTTGGATTTGCTTTCAAAACTCTAAATTGATTATTTGTAAAGTTTGAGTGTACTTTTAAAATGCTTATGAAATACTAATCGGATTGTTTCAATTGTTGTAGGTATTTAACCCACTCAAAGCCCATGATTCGCATAAAACCTCTACGAACGAATTCCCATACAAGGCAGAAAAAATGCTGGTACATGCTACGATGTAGCACACCTGATGTTTCGTAGCCTCTAATAGGTTAAAACGTACTCAGAACACATTCGAAGCCAAGCAACGCTACGCGTTCTACGCAGTAGCGCACAGCAGCATTTTTCCACTTAGTAGCGGAAATTTCTCATAGAGCTTTGGTCAACGGCCTATTCATCTAATTATATATGGGATATGGGTCGTTGGCCTTAATTAGATTGAAAAATAATGATCAACCTCGTGTAAAGTTGTAAGTTCAATAGAACAACTGTGAACTGTGTAGATAGGTACCTCGAAGAGATCTGCTTAAGTTTTTTGGTTGAGATACAGTAAAGAGCTCTCGCTCTTCATTAGTTCAGAAATTGGTACGTAATAAATGAAAAGTATTTGACGTCGTATATTATTATCAAGTGTAAAAATCTATTCGTTCGTGAGCGAGCGCTCAGGCAACTACGGCAGGACTTAGAGCAACATTGCGCCAGTACCTTTAACGTGGCCTTAATATTTTTTTAATATTAAATCGCTTTTCTCTTGGTACCTGTGCCATACCCACTTAGTAAGAACAACCGAACATACAAGTCCAATAATAGAAAGTTCTTAATGTAAATGTTCAACCATCTGGCAGTAACAGCACATTGGCAAGCCGAACTTTACTCGATCTTCGTCTCAGAACCTACTAAACCAGCCGACCTCCAAACCTCTATTACATTGTGAGGTTAACATTACGACTTTGGATTTTAGCTACATGTTTTCTCATGCTTGAAAAGCTAAATTCTATAATTACGCAATTTTTATGTTTCGTTTAATCAATATGTAGATGGAATTTCCTTCTGTGATACATAGATACATAAATAAATAAATAAAATAAATAAATAAATATTAGAGTACAATCTTACACAAATCGAACTAGCCCCACAGTAAGCTCAAGAAGGCTTGTGTTATGGGTACTAGACGACGATATATTTAATAGATATAAATACTTAAATACATAGAAAACATCCAAGACTCAGAAACAAATATTCATGCTCATCACACAAATATTTGCCCTGACCGGGATTCGAACCCAGGACCGTCAGCTTCACAGGCAGGTGCACTACCCACTAGGCTAAACCGGTCGTCATACATACATACATACTTATATAGACAAGTATCTCGATTCGTGACGTTTGTAAAATATGTAAATGTGTTATTTAGGAGCATCACAGTGGGAATATCATGATTGGAGACACAATGTGTAAGTAAACATTCCCTTTCAAAATCAATATCACGAAATAATTATATCAAACACATAAACTTCTCCTAAAATTGCAATAAGAAATTTAAAATTCTTCTTTTCGTCTTTCATTGTTATTTTGATATCAAAGCAATACGTTGAGTCAAATGAGCCTCGTGCTGCTGCTATTTAATTTTCACTTTAAAGACAACACTGAAATTCACGTAAATACTAACCGTCCGAAATAGAGATTTCCAGCAGGTGGGGCAAGTGGCTGACTCAGTTTACGCTAAAACGGTAATACTAAAGCAATAACAAACACTTCCAGGGACACCAACAAAGCGAGGTATTTTGTAAACATTTTACTGCGTCCCAGTCTGCGACGATATTGTGAACGCTGTCGGGGCAAAACGGCACTTTTTACTGCCCTCCATGACCGTTCGCTAACCTCACATCTTGGTACTTATTGTGAAACGGACCGCTTGCTGAGTAAAAAACGAAAACATATATAACCAAATGTCGTCACAATATTTTTTTTCTTTGGCTTTGAACTGAAGCTGAATACATGTAAATTTCTATACGCTGCGGTTCACCACTGGGTATTCACAACTCAGCCACATTGTTAAGCGCGCATTCTACGTTTTACACTTGACGTATACCTCTATAAATTCAGTCGATCACTTTAAAGTCTACTAACAAGATTTATTAGCGTCTTCCGTTTTCGAAGGAACCCTAGAACATGCCTTATGAATGTCGGAAAAATGCGGAATGAATGCTGGCACACGAGGTGCGCTATTTCGCTGCCTCTGGATGCTCATAAAAGCGACAAAGCGCCGTATCTAGTTTCCTCTCACCATATTTCGGACACAGCTGCAAAATTGCTTAGCTACGTTGTATCATGGCCAATATCATATGGTCATATCGTTAGCATATAGCACTTTGAAACTGAGTGACGTCCAAAGTCACACCAGAATATTACTGTGACACTAAATTAAATATTGTACAACTATATGTACGCTCATTATTTATAACTATATTGTACCTACATCATGAAATTGGTATATCCTGAAGTTAGTAGCATATAAGAATTCAATATAATTAAGTTGAAGAGTAGGCAATCATTTCCATTCGATAAACTGAATAATAATGTCTGTAATTTTAGTCACAGCCCATGCGAACAGAAAAATCTAGCTACTTTGATACATAATTGGAGGCTCCACTTTTAACCGTGAATTATTGATATGGAAATAAGCAGTACAATAATCGCGGGCTCCACGAGCGGCCTACTTACAATCTGTTATTCGTGTCACATTTCTAAAGTTAAGCGAGTAGTCCAAGTTGAAGTGGATAGTTGACATTTTGTTGCAAGGTCTTAGCAGCGAGGTGCAACTGCGGGTGACAGTATCGCGAGCGCCGACAACGAGCTCGCGGGAACTTCGCGGTTTTCTCGCGATAAGCCCCACAAGCATACCCCACAAACTAATGTCAGGGAAACTTAGTTCGTCGCTCATCAGTCTCCGCGGGCGCGCAATTTAAATGATTGTCTTGCGAACTAATTCGCACCGCATACCGTGAAATATTTGATATGCACTTGCAAATATGAGCAGCATATATATAATGAGAAAATAGCATATGATTTTGCCACTTTTGCATGCGAAGGAACTCGTTATATGATTTCTATTGCATTTTCCTTCGATTTTATGCAAAAATGTTGTGCAAGGTTATATTTTATCATTCAGCAGAACTTCGCTCGCTCCTTCCTTACTCCGGGTCTACAAGAACAATCCTGCAAATACAAATACTTTATTAATAACACCAAGTTACAGGCCAGAGTTAAGCACTAACACATCGGTATATTATATTATTATTCATTTCATTAATATTTGATTTCATTGAATAATTAATTAAATACAGTAAAGTTAATTTGACGAAGCATGTTGCGGATTTCATTTTTGGATTAATAGTACATTAGTTGGTTAATTTATGGAATAAATGATTTGTTTTAGATTAAATACAGTTTTTCACTTGACATTTGACTAGGTATATTAACGTATATAAGCATAAACTCATTAAATGGGGAGCTCATAGAACTCATCTATAGAATAAAATGTATGTTCAAGGAGAGGTCTAGACATTTCGCAAGGAAGCAAGTCATCTGCGTACACCATCGCACTTGTATACGCGATTTGAACCTGGCCAGGTTGTTGAGGTTGGTGTCAGCGCTATAACGAACGAGACTTCCTTTTAAGAGATTCATCTCCAACTGGCAGCATTATCCATTCAACCAAGCAATAGATTGATTACAGTTTTCAGAATTTAGTTTTGGTGAAAATCATCATATCAGCCGAAAGACGTCCACTGCTGAACTCCCCCAAAAGTGCCACAACACAATGACCAGTCCTATGATCTGTCATCTAGCCTGCGTGCGAGATGGCTCGTAATGACTGTTGAAAACAGCTCGTAGACATGGCTCAAAAGCGTGATTGTTCAGTAGTTGTTCAGTAGGGTGTAGCCACCATTCTTGAAGAACAGCTTTGTGTGCTTTTGATGTAATGTGGTTAAGTGAAAAAGTAAATTGAAAAAGCTGTTGAAATGTGTTCTGTTATCGATTCTAAGACCCCTCGATTTTTGCTAATATCTTCAATGTACAGACTTTTAAATATTGTAACCTAGTGCTTACTACACACAACTCAAATATCTCAGGTTTGTATTATGGGTATGGTTATAGGTATAACACTTACTATGAGCGCCAGACTCCTCCATATATGCTATGGACAATATACAGAAACTTATGCAATAAAGAGTCGTCTGTTCTTGGATTGAATGATGTGGGGTCCGGTCTATTCATAAACATGAACAAGGACGAAGGACTAGTAACTTCGTATTAGTGTTCAGTAGAATTGACATGATGAGAGACTTCGCTCTGTGGTCCCATTTCAATGGCGATTATGTATAAGCACTTGTTATTTTTATTTTTTGTCAACATCCATGAATAAACGTTTTCTATTCTATTCTATATTTGATTCTATTCTAGATTGACGCTCAGAGACAGCACTATTTATTCGATTTTATAATTTTCGTGTTGACGCTTAGAGACCTTATACATACTAACAAATATGGATTGTAATTAGTTTCTTAGTTTTTTTGACATGTAACACTACATTTAATTAATGATATTTTGAGTATTTAATTATTTTTAATTGATATAGATAGATTTTGACTCGTAAAAGTGCCCCTGAGGCCTATTTGCAGAATATATGTTTAGATTTCGATTTTTAAAAATTTACAATCATAATAACAATCTAAATACAACATTTGTCTCAACTTTCTGCCACTATAAAGAAACCTACGCCGTAAATTAAAGAATTAATTTTTAATCGAACCAGTCCTTTTACATTAGTGTATGTAAATCCCAAGTCCGGCTAACTCACCACAGATTATTTATATAAAACTAAAATTAAGCGGCAAAGGGCTCTCAGACCCGTGCAAAAACGAATAAACCATTTGCTAGTTTTGTTAGTACATAGTTCAAGAAGATATGACTAGACTCTCACGGGGCATTTTGTGTATAAGGGTACTTGTAAACTAATAACACCATCTATATAAATCATTAGGTTTTTAATTTTCAATTCATCGGTTAGAAGGGCCAGTAGTGGTATTACCTAATTGCTTCAAAACTGTATAATTTAAATGAGTTTCGTGTTGAGAAACCACACTTTTTTTTTTTTTTTTTTTTTTCATTTATTATAAGTTAACAAACAGTGATCACAATAATGTATTACTTTAAAAGTTACATATAAGGTTTGGTAATTGTGATACCAACAACGTTAACTCCATATTACTAATATAAATTACATATTTTGAAGTACATCAATGAGATGGAAAGTAATAACTAAAGGTTACAATAAGCAATAAACGTCAAACATACAACTACTAAGGCAGAGCTAATAAGTTAAGTATTACATTATTTCAATAACTTAAGTGTTTCTTTTTTAAATTTGGCAGCACTAGTGGCTATAATATCAATAGATACAAAATGATCATTGTAAGTATGAACAAGTCGGTATAATGGCGAGCGTTTACCAGCATTTGTACGGCAAAATGGGGTAGCAAATAAGAGATGTTGTCTACGGAAATGGGTTCTGCATGGGATCTTATAACATAACTTGTTATGCAGCGGAATACAATCATATCTATTATGACATAAGTCATACAGCATCATGATTTCAAGATGAGTCCTTCTGGATTTAAGGGTAAGGAGTTTATATCTATCTAAAAGTCGATTATACGACAAGCGACTATAATAACATTTATAATGCATAGAACGCAAATATTTTTTTTGTACATTTTCAAGTGCATTGATATATTTATTGTAGTAAGGGTTCCATACACACACGGCATATTCCAATTGTGAACGTATTAATGATTTAAAAATATGAAGGAATGTTGTGTGTCGTTTGAAGTTTTTACAAGTTCGCATTGTGAATCCATATAGCTTGTACGCTTTGCTGATTATATTATCAATGTGTCTATCAAGGTGTAATTGTTTGTCAAGTGTAATACCAAGGTCTCTAATATAGTCAACAGTATCAAGATCTTCACCACATAACTTATAGGAGTATTTAAATATATTTTTTCTTTTTGTAAATGATATAGCTTTGCATTTATTAAGACTAAGTGAGAGTTTATTTTTCATACAATAGTCAGAGAATCTATCAAGGTCCTCTTGAAGTTTTTGGTTATCCGATGAATCACGAACACTGCGGTATATTTTTAGATCATCTGCATATAATAGAAAATTACAATATTTAAAACATTGATGAATATCGTTGATAAAGATGATAAAAAGCAAGGGCCCAAGTATAGACCCTTGTGGTACTCCAGAACTAATAAGAACAAAGTCGGATTCATAACCATTGATCATAACCTTTTGCGTACGATTGGTTATATAAGATTTAAACCAACGCCACAGATTTCCTCGAATACCATTATAGGCTAATTTCTCAAGAAGCTTTTTGTGGTCTACCCTGTCAAAAGCTTTTCGAAAGTCGGTATAGATACTGTCTGTTTGAATGTTTTTGTCTAGCGCTTCAAATAAATGAGTTACATAAATTAATAAATTGGTTGCGGTTGAACGCTGTTGTACAAAGCCATGTTGCTGTTCAATAATAGTATTATGTAATAGTGGATAAATTTTGTGATGTACCAACCTTTCGAAAAGTTTTGACAGGGCAGGCAAAATCGATATCGGCCTATAGTTTTCGACATCCTTTTTATTATTACCTTTATGTACAGGTACTATCCGCGCAGATTTCCATATAGAAGGAAAGGTTCCTTCTTTTAGACAACAGTTAAAAATGATGTATAATGGCAAACATATAGACTCAGCGGTTTCTTTAAGGAAAATGGGTGGAATGCCATCAACACCCGGTCCTTTAGTAGTATCGAGCACACGAAGTTCTTTCAATATTTCTTGTTGTGTTATATAGATATTACTTATTATTAGGTCAGATTTAGAATTGTTGTCGGTAATTTGATTAATATCAAAAGTGTCATCAACATCAGTGGGCTCAAATACAGATAAAAAGAAATCGGAGAATAAATTACATATCATCGTGGGATCACTACTAGTATTGTTTTTATATGACATTGAGTTAGGTAGGTCACTATTTTTTTTAAGATTTTTAATATAAGTCCAAAAATACTTGACATTATGACATATACTATCCTGTACCTTATCCATATATCTCTTATAGCACTTACTTGATTCGATCTTAAATCTCTTCCTATATATAGAAAATACCTCATAATCAGATGGGTTTTTATAAACTTTCCATTTAATCCAACTTTGTTTCTTATTTTTGAAAATATGAACCAAAGCAGCTGTAAACCAAATAGGATAATTATTATTTTTGACTATTTTTGTGGGAATACATTTTTTAATTATAAAGTAAATGTTTTCATATAAAATAGCAGCAGCGTCTTCAGGCGTTCGATGTTGAAGCAATTTCACCCAATCAACATTATTAATTTCATTATTTATCATGGAATAGTCGGCTTTTTTAAAATTGTACTGTTTTTTAGGTAAGGATTTCATATATTTTATATTTGTATTAAGAGATATCGTAACATAGAAAGGTGGGTGATGTTCATCTATATTAACTAAAGGGACACACTTGTGAACATATTATTTTAAACTGTTAATAGAGGTGTTTTTGTCACCGACCCTGATGAATAGTTTTAAATCGGTGCACAGCTACCTAGATTTAAGTTTTTGCATTTTCTTTTGTATATTTTTCTATTCTTGTATATTCATCTAGCCACTAGGACTTTGCGATTATGTTCAAGAAAGTATGAAAACGGACAACACCGACAATTGTCTTGCCGAGTCACGCTATTACATAACAAATCATTTAAGTAGGAAATAACAGAACAAATCATTTAAAGCTTGAAGAACGTTACGCATAATAGGAGCTGTGATCTAAGGAGTTTTGAAAGAACTTAGTTTCTAGTTATATCTCACTACTTTTATTAGCGAAATCGTTTACGAACTTAGCATTTTTTCAGATTTATATTTTTGATTATATTAAAAATCATTAATTCTTATTGTTTCAGGAGGAATAGAGGTGCCAGAATTTGGTGAGCCGATCACAAACCTAACAGTGCCTATTGGGCGCGATGCTACCTTCAAATGTATAGTCGTCAACCTTGGGAGCTATCGAGTAAGTATCTATAACTAATTCATTACTTAAAATGTAAATAGGTATCTACATGCTTCACTAACGACAGAAATCAATAGCTCCACGTATTTAGTACGGCAAGGTATCCGTTTACTTATTTAGATAATTTGTTAGCACCAACGCCTGGCAAAACAATCATCAGTGGAGTAATAATCGTATTTTGCTTGGATTAACTCTGTACCATTAAATCGGCTTAACTCTTATTTAATACTTATTTAACGCGGCATAATTAAGTACTTTTATTTGTGGTAACAACCAGTTTATATCGTATTTCTCGTTTGGCAGTTCTATTTTACATTTGTCACAATGATATCAACACAACGGTTTTAATCAAATTGTTCTCCAAAATCTTCATAATATTAGCATTATCTTGGTTGCATCTCATGCTCACGTTTTCGATAAATATACTATTTGAATTTAATTTATGATAATGTTCTAAAACAGTGTCGGAGCCGGCATTCCGTCTACGATATTTGAACGGGACAAATCCCAAGGTCTTTCCCATTACCATAATAAAAAGACATTACTTACATAATGATGTTTTTTTTTCATTAGGTCGGCTGGGTGAAAGCAGACACAAAAGCCATCCAAGCCATACACGAGCACGTGATCACACACAACCCCCGCGTGTCCGTGTCGCACAGCGACCACTCGACGTGGTACCTCCACATCAAGAGCGTGCAGGAGGAGGATCGGGGGCAGTACATGTGTCAGATGAACACTGATCCTATGAAGAGTCAAGTAAGTTGATTACTGTACTGTGTACTAAGGGGATGCCTGGATTCGGTCAGCTACGCCACCCGTGAAAGAGACACGCTTATGTTTTTTGCGCACGTCAAAACTGGATGCAACGCTCTTCTGGAATGGTTTTTTTAGACAAATCTCGATAAATGGCTGACTGTGTGCAGTTTTATTAAATTTCATCTTGACAGAGTTTAGATATTACATGATTGGACGAACACAAGTTTTGTAGAGTAGTAGTAGATTTCTAAGTGACATTTTACTAACTTTTGTTAATCATCGGCCCAAGCCTTCCTAGCACGAACAACTTTTACCTATAGTTAATAGCGTTTAACTCAGGCAGTTCTTGAGCTTGGTGCAAGAGGGATTTAATTGTATTTCGTTTCGGAAGGAGTTCAATTAATATAGTACTTAGACGTCTCGCTGGCGTTGTTAACCCTTTGATGCTGTGCAACTATCTTGGAATACGACTCAGTCAAAAGGTATGCTTTGTATGAATACACTAAAATTGATTCCATTGGTTATAAAAAGTATTGACAGATATTAAGCTCGACTGCTGGCGACCGAAAAGGGTACGATGTACTACGCGCAAAGTTGGTAATTGTGTCACTTCCTGGGCGTGTATTCCTCTAAGCATATTGATATGAAATCGGTTTTATAATTTGGCACGAGCACTTACTTTAACACATCAAAGAAGAGTCCAACTCGGCGTTAGTCAAAGCGGCCTGGCACAAATAATACTTATAACACCGATTTCAATTTAAAATGTTTAGCAGAATAAACCCTCAAGTGATATGAGGTCGAGATAACTTACAAAGTAGACACTTATTCATTTTGTTCTGAAAAGAACCAAATAACACAATTCTGGGGTACGTAACTTCGATCGAGTATATATAAGTATACTTCAATTTTGTGAAGGTGTGTGTGTGTATATTCGTAATTCATATAATACAAAATATTAATTCATTTGTATTTGACTTGAAGGTGGAACCGAGATAAAAGAAGGTTCATGGCAAGACACTGAAATATCCCAGTACGCGTGACAAGGTGACGTAAATTTGTCGAAATTGGAAATTTTGAATTACATAATCATATTATATTACTTTTATATATAAAACGTTATCAAGTACAAACAATTGCAAAAGGATACCTAACAATAATGGAGTCGATATTACGACAGAAGCTTAACGTGAAATTCGTATTCCAAAAATGCTAAAATGAAGTCGTATTCAGGTGCCGTGAAGCAAATTGGGTCTTCCCCCATTCACCATTTTGCTTCGATGCATGAATCGTTTAAGTGTCTATTACCAAGTGGATAGCTCTCTATCCACTCAAATTATCTTTGTCCCGTACTTTTTAATATCTTGAATTTGTAGGATTATTTTACATAAAAATTTAAATATAGGTACCTACTATACAATTTCTGATCTTGTGATTATGTTTCCATTAAATTGCTTCTTTTTTAATTGTTGATTTTTTTAAATGTAAGTAAATAATTACCGTGTTACCGTGTATGCACTACCCGTTAACTGTCATTTTCTGAATTTCCTGCTACCCGAAGGTTGTCTGGAAGAGATCGCTGTTTAGCGATAAGACCGCCTGTTGTTTGCATTCTTATGAGTGTTAGACTTTGTTTATAATATTTCCATTTTGTATATTATTATTATTATTACCTTCTGACATGAAAAAACGCTCTCAAGGTCTGAAGCCTATTTACAGTTTTTTTTTTGTAATTCATGCAATACTAATAAATGGGAAAATATTGAAAGTAATTACGTCTGTTTCTTTGTTATTTTTTCATGCTTACCCGGTATAAATATATTGTGATGTATATCAAAAACTTAAATTTTATTGTTTTAATGTTTAGGTTAAATATTCGAATTAAGGAAACTGTAAGTCTACAACTTAATACCCATTACTGTGTCAATTGTAAACATATGAGACTGTTTGTTTCTTAATAAATAAATAAATAAAAATAAAAATGAAGTATTTTTTGGGGTAGGCCACCCACCCCATTATTGAAAATAAGAAAAAAGGAATACAAAATGAAGTAAATCTACAAAACGTAGGCACATACAAAAGCGAATTTATCTTCTTATAACTCGTCTTCGTTTGCTTTCCAACATAATAAAATAATTACAGCAAATACAGCAATGACAGTGAATATAATACTTTGATTAAATTAAACTTCATAATAATTATTATTGAAGTCTCAATCTTGTGTTAATACGTCCATAAACATTTTATTTACGAAATATTAAAACATGTTTTTCTCAATCTATGTGTCTCATTACTTCAAACAAAAACATGCAACGTAAACTTAGGATCGGTTGCACCAACATACGATCACAGGCCGGTCATCGTCAAATATGGCGGCAGCTGTCATCCCATAGAAACTTGTCAAACTTTCCACACAATCAGATTGTAACGAACACCACTTACGATTACAGACGGTTTGGTGCAACCCACCCTTAGTCAAAGTTATCTGTGATGTGACGTCATTTAATTTTATTGCCAAATGTCAATCATTGATTGTAGCTATCGCTACCGATTACAAAAACCATGACCGAATAGCAGATAGTAGGAATTTGCCTACTGTCGATAGCTGAATGGTAGCGATTTTCTTTGAATTTATCTAATCATTTAATTTCGTAGCACCAGAATTCAGGTTGACCGGTAGAGAATGCTTATGACATTATGTCCTCGTTTTGTGCGATAAGTTTTACTTTTGTACAATAAAGATTAAATTAATTAATATATTCAGGTATGTGAAGAGTTACGTGAGGCACGATTATGAAAGGGCACGTCAGCAAGGAATTTCAAAATTCGATGTATGATGATAAAGTCATACTTGGCATGGTGATATAACGTGTGGCTTGCAGAGCCGACGCTCGGGTTCAAATCCGGCGACCAACATGCACGTTTTGTAAGATGTTTTAAATCTTAGTGATACATTTTCATAACGCAGAGTAGCATGGAATATTCTAGAAAATGAGTGACTAAATATAAATTCCATGCTAGAGACAATTATTAAACAAATATATGGGCTTTTGGTACATTCCTTGAGGCACAAACTAGAATATAGTGTACGCTACTCGCAACAGATGAATACCGAAATGAATATCGTAATTACCGTCTAGAATATTTGTATAAGGGGACCGAGTTCCCGGTAAGGAGCAGTATTTGAGTGAAGTTAATAATAATAAGGGATCAAAGTCAGAACTATAGAAGTGAAACTGTGAGAAAACAAGTGGTGAAAAAGTGAAGTGTTAGTGCAAGTATCAGTGGAGATTAACTGTGTTTGTACGTGTGGACTCAGTGAACTTTATCCGGTGTTTCTAAGTCGCTTGCACGCCAGTGATGAGTCTTAGGATCACGATCTATATTTTTTCTCAATTATTTATAATATAAAATACAATAACACGTAGCGCGTGATCCCTGTTTTAAGATTATGTTTATACAATTATTAATGGTTATGTTTATACAAATATGGTTATGTTAATAATAAATGTAAACCACCATATATTATAAATAACTACCACTGAACTGCATTACTGTACATTATCTGCCTAATTTACCTACAATTTAATATTAGACAACAGCGAGTACTTGACAGAACACCTACTCGCTTAATAAAACGAGTTGAAAATAGACATAGTTAATATGTTTCTCAGTATTATTTATAAATTTATTTATCGAGTTGGAGCGCTCGTGGGCCAGCGGCGCTCGCGTACCGCGTGCGGTATGCGAGGTTAAGCAACGTCGGCCCAGGTCTGTTCTTGAATGGGTGGCCGCTTTGAGTGGTTATTAACTGAGCGCTCCCGTGCTTTGGAACCTTGAACCGTTGATCCCGGCTGCTGTCTATGATAGCAGTCGCTAAGCCAAATCAGAGGCCTCCGGGCGGCTTGATTACTTCTAACAGTGAAGTTGCCCGCTCACTTGACAAGGGGGTCAAATCTGCACCACGTCCGTAGGAACTACCCACCGTTACCCTACACGTGACCCCTGAGTGGTGCTAAAAGTGCAACAAAACTGGCAATCATACCGTCTTCTCGTAGATCTCACGGTTCGAAATAATTGAACTAAATAAACAAATTGAGTAATAGTCGCAAAGCCCAAGACGTTATTATTTACACCTTTTCTTTCAACTGTTAAAGTATTGAAGCGATGAACACAAGCTAATATACTGTATTTTACAGATGGGCTTCCTAGAAGTGGTTATACCACCTGACTTCGTGCCAGAGGAGACGTCAGGCGACACTATGGTGCCGGAGGGCGGTACTGCCCGCGTGGCCTGCAAGGCCCGAGGAATTCCGCTGCCGCGCGTCATGTGGAAACGAGAAGATGGACAGGAGATCGTGGTGCGAGACCACACGGGGTCTAAGACTAAAGGTAGGCTTCTTCTGATAGGATCCACCACCCTGGAGTGCACGTTCAAGTGCCGTGGTATCAATGCGGAAATGTTACGTATTGTAACGTATGTGTATGTATGTATTTGTAAAATCATTCAATAGTGTGTATGTACTCTCGTTCTTCTCTCTCATCTTGTGGAGCTGGCATTCGTGAATATGTTACATACTTTAGATTGTTATGTTTAAAGAAACATTTAAGTATATGCATATAATAATTAGTACTAGACAAGTCTCACATCTTTTTTCTTTTCATTAGGATTTGGCCGTTACAACAACTCAAATGAAACTTGTTTGTTTTAGTGTTGCCATACAATATAAACGTTATTTGAGCTGTGTTATTAAGAGCGGTGGTCGTGTCGTCACCCATTATATATTAATTAGGTTAAGACTAGTATATATATTTTTTGGTTATTCTGAAAATCAGCGTCAAGACACATCAGTCGTGGCACATGCTGAGCGACAACCTTTTTGGTGTATACCCACTTCTAATTTGTAAAATCTTCTTTTTATCTGTATGTACAACAAATAAACATTTTTTCTTTCTTTCTTTCTTACGGCAAAAAGTTAATTTCAATAATGTAAACATGTCAACCTTATGTACAGGTTGTGTATAATATTTGAAGTTATGCTTGTCATCACAACAAATACACGGAACAGGCTTACAACAAACAGAAGTAGTTAAAGGTTCGCGTATCCATTTCAATATGTCATAACCAATACTACTTGTGCTCAACATAAAATATATTACCGCAAATAATATTTAACCATTTCCATTAATCGGTAGATATATAGTTATCGAAATTAGGATCAGTTATTTCAAATCTTATCAACATTTCCAAAATCCATGACAGTGGCATGTTTATTTTAGGTTGCAAAACACTGATCGAGATTCCTTTATAATAAATATTATTATATTATTGTGTCCCATATAACGGGTGTCAAAAGGGAATAATATTCTTCTCATCGTAAGCAGGAGGTTCGTCGCGTCTCATACCAATCAACATTTATTTAATATTTCACATGGATTTGTGTTAAAATATACCTATTAAAATGTAAGTGGGATGTTAAAGCACAGTGGGAGCATGCGACCTCGGAATAATAAATTGTATTGAAACCTCATATATGATGAGAACTTCACAATGCTTGTTACAGACATGTACATTAACGTTGTTACCATAAATAACGAAGACTACGAGAGCACATTATTACATGTAAGAAAATAAGTTGCTGCTAGATACATAAATATAGGTAGTGCGCTGTGCTTGCTGTGGAAATGTAGAAATAATTGAGAATTAGTATGAAATGTAAGTAGTTGAAATGGGTTTTATTTACAAGTAACCCGATTAGTACCTACATATACATCGGTATACGTAGGTACATGTAGGTACTAATCAGGTTTCTTCTACTACCTTCGTTTCTGTGTATTCTTACTTTAGTTATTTATAATTAGTTCCTCAAGTTGTATGCGAATTTACTGCCGGGTCACATTTTTTAAAGTACCAAACAATCATCTTTTTTGTGAGTAAAACTATAGAGATAAAATGCCATCCAACCCGTCGGAAGTAAAAAATATGAGTCCGAGTTGTACTTTACTATGAAGTGCTGAAAACGCCTCATCCAAATATGGTAATCATAATAAGGTCAGCGTAGGTAGTCACACATAATTATTTATGCGCGAACTATTTGTAACATTTTTTGTTACAAAAACAATGTTACGTTTTCTCTTCAAATACGCAGCATAATCAATGTCGTTTTAATGAAAAAAGCCAAATAATAATATTTCATTTGTCTTAGTTCATTCGCGCTGCAAGTAGTGCATTGTTTTTCAGAATATTTATAATAAAACGCGCGTCTGTGTGACCGCATTCAAGGCACAATGAGCCGCGGCGACTATTCTCCGGATGAGTTTCGTCCAGTATTGTTTAAAGTTTGTCGTAATTAGTAGAGTTTCGCGTTGAATGGAGTCCTAGGTCTTATTGTGTGAACTCTGAAACCATTTTAGTGGTTAATTGAAAAAATTTTGAAGCACCATCGAAATCATCAGAACTTTTCGAAAGTCTGTTTTTTACATCGAGTGTTGTAAAGCAATTACTTCTTGTCTCAGTCAAACATATTAAGCAGCCCTCGTAAGAGACAGTGACAGCCTATTATTTAAGCTAAACAATGATTTATTGCGCTTAAAGTAAAGGGAATCAAGCATAGTCTGCGCGAGAACACATGTACGCTTGTTACCAGAACTGACAGTGTTGCTCGGCGAAAACACCATTATTTATCACTAGACGCGCCCCTTGACGTTGCTTCAGATTGACTAGATGAGGTTATAGGAACCGCTTTTGTACAAATACTTCTTCTCATGAAATATCTATACTACATTCATTATTTTTTAACTGAAATATGTACATGAAAGTGAGATGGACAAAGTTAGCGTAATTATATGCGTAACTCGTGCATTGTTTCTCGAAAAGGAGGAAAACCTCACGTAACTTTTTTACTACCGTTAGGTAGATTTTAATGTCATATTTTTATTGTCAGCTCATACATTGATACTTTAAAGTTGACAGTAAAATTGATTTACCGTTAGTACATAAAGTTACGTGATTCGCCTGCGGTTCTTAGTTCATTAGTAATGTTTCACCTAAGTGTTTCGCCGATCAACTTATCAATGACTTTCGATTATTGTTGAAGAACTTTTGATGTACCTTACAACGTAGTTCTGATCATGATACGAGTACAATAATATACTGCGCCAGGTATGGCAATCCGGTACGTCGACTAGTAGTGTGGGTGACACGACCTACTTCATCAGCCAGCATCAGCACCAGCCTATCGATGCTTTTCCATTTGCCCCTCTCAGAGTGGTTGTCTTATTGGATTAGAATCAAAAACAAAATCTAATTGAAATATATATCAATCTAGGAACTGTCATTTACTTAATTATTAATTATATTCTATTAGTTATATTCTAAATACTTTCCGTAACTTCTTTCCAAATCCATCCAAAATTAATATTGATGCTAATTATCTGCTACTCAAGGCTATATGGGAGAGATCACATTTTAGTAATAAGACCATCCGTTGTTTACCTCAGCTTTTGTGTTCTGTATTAATTTAATATGTACTGAGGTGTGCAATAATCAGTATATATATATATATATTATTGTTAACGTCAATACAGTCCATACTTGATCACACAACACCAATTTCTTGTTCCCAGTATTAACCTACCAAGGCGAAGTGCTGAAGCTGACGAAGATATCGCGTTCGGAGATGGGTACATACTTATGCATCGCAGGTAACGGCGTCCCACCCTCGGTCAGCAAGAGGATCCACATCAGTGTGCACTGTAAGTTCTGTACTTCGTATGAGAATAGGTCCTCTGGCTTGGGAGGTCATATGCACCGCCCTCGCGTTCAGTTCCGCTCACTAATATTTGGCAGCTCAATCATTCTTAGATTTTACTGGGTCCTTATGCATGTTGATGAACGAAAGAAGGGTAATACAACTAGCATAATATGGATTTAGGATGTTAAAATTACTTAAATGTGTCATACGCGGATTTAGGTTCGCGTCTTTTCTGTGGACATACCAAAAGTTAAGGGCTACGAAGCTTAATTTTGGATTGGACCAGTAACTCGCATAAATAGTGTCTCCGTTTCTATAAATCCCTGTAATAAAAACATAGCTAACATGCACATAAGCCGTTAACTATTGACCACAGAAGGGACGATTTTTGTTTTTTTAACTAAGTATGACCCAAATCGAATGGGATATAAACAAAATAAACATTGACACGATCAAAATATATACCTACCTATGCTGATCTACCAGCTACTGTTGTTTGCTTTACTCGTCGCTGCTTATTGACAAGACTGATGACAAACCATTAAATGGATATTTTCATGTTAAAATAATTTTAGCCACAGCCGAGTATCATGTTATGTAAATCAAATATTTATAAAAAATGCCAGTGTTCGGTATTGTGAAAACAGACATGGCAAAAAATGCAAACAAGGTGATTTAATTTTATCTTTATTATGAACCTTACGCAAGCTAGAAAGTATTACGTAATTAATTTCCCCTCCGGTTAGGAACGCTAAGAGTACTTCCTTATTGTAAGGGTATACTTCTTATTTGCCGGGACCATATTTAGAAAACTGATATTATACACGTACACTCCACTCGCGTCTACGAAGTCTCAGAGATCGACTCATTGCTTACACTGCAAGCGAGGACGGAGGCAAACAATTGCCAAGATTACTATTCGAGAAACAAATGGTCGATTTCATGTAACTTACCGCTGTAAGTCGGACAGGACCCTTATGTAGCATTTATTCTGCGCCTCGAATATGTGTGAACTCTGTTATTTTATTTAAGGGCGAAAACCACTTTAGGCTTTAGGTATTTTTGATTGACGTTGTTTAGGCTACGTTTACCGGTTTATAAATTCATTTCATTTTACATAAGTTCGCGTTATTTTTATACAAAGTTAGTCGTACCTAACATGATTTATTTGTAGTACCTATTTATTGATGCAATACGAGTAAGATTGAATTAACGAACAATTAACTTTACCGCGATATTTACTGTCCAGGTATACCTTCCCAGCATAAGACTCCTCGACTCGATATCCTTTATGACGTCATGCAGTGAGATACACAGATGTTCTGACAGGATAGTACCATTACAAAATTCTGATACAAAAAGGCATAATTTAAGTTGTATCTATTACTTTTTTAAGTATAGGAAACTATTACCTCTGCTTAAAACTTTAAACGAAAAGTAATTCGAAATTTAATTTTAATATTAACAGCCCTTACAGTGGCATCCTGTATAAGCTATATTCGCTGAAACCCGTGTATGTTTAAGTATCCACGTGAATTCCACGTTAAGTAGGTACCAACATTAATTCTGTTCATGTTACGCTTTAAACAGTGTCCTAATTTATTTACCGCATCAACATGGTCTACTGAGATAATTAACTAGTATTTTGCTGAACTCGAGCATGATACCACAAGAGTAACAAGAGCCATACCAAAGTGCCTACCGTACTCTTATATAGAAAAATAGATGCTCCGTATGTTTATGTTAAATAATATTAAAACAATATTTAAATACACAGTTTCGTTGCAATACGAGTGTTTTAGCAGTTCAGAGGTAGGTACGTTTTACATAGTTACATAAATATAGAAACATGATAGAGGAATACACTTGACGGATATACTAATACTAGTGCACAATGTCACTGCTGCGTTTCGTATAATACTGTTATTTTTACAAAGTCAAAATAAAACATTTTCTTTAGTACATTATATTCCATAACAGAATACGACTACGCTCTCTTATAATAGTCAAAAAACAATCTATTTTAAGATTATCATAACAATCACAGTGAGTTTATTAATTTAAGTAATCATTAATTGACTACTTATTAATAAACTCACTGTCAATCTTTTCGTAGCGCTATGTACAGGTTGTGTACGTATAATATTTGAAGTTATGCTTGTTATCACAACAAATACACGGAACATGTTTACAACAAACAGAAGTAGTTAAAGGTTCGCGTATCCATTTCATTATGTCAGAACCTATTAGTACTTGTGCTCAACATAAAACATATTACCAGTAAATAACATGTTATTACTTCTATACATCGGTAGATAGTTATCGGAATTAGGATCAGTTATTTCATATCTAATCAACATTTCCAAAATCCATGACAGAGGCATATTTATTTTAGGTTGTTAAACACTGATCGAGATTCCTTTATTAGATTATTTATCCCAAATAACGGGTGTCAAAAGGAAATTCTTCTCATCGAAAATGAGCACGTGGTTCGCCGCATCTCATACCAATCAAGATTTAATATTTCACACGGATTTATGTTAAAATATGCCAATTAAAATGTAAGTGGGATTTTAAATAGATGAACCAAATGCGTTCCCTATAAAATCTACGCTGGAGCACGCGACCTCGCAATAAAAAACTGATTGAAACCTTATATATGATCACAATTTCACAATGTTTGTTATAGATATGTACATGTATAAAAGATTTTCTTTAGTATAGGGACAGATATGCGTAGTCAGCTATCCCCGCGCCTCAGGAAGCCACAGCGCATGCCTCGCACCTTTAGTTGTTTCCCGGCTGTGCAAGTGACAATACTTTAATCGGACAATCCACTTTCTCATTGAAACTCCCAAATAGGCCCTTCCTCATAGGAACCAGAACTGGTGTCCTATATTTAGTACATTATATTCCATAACAGAATACAACTACGCTCTCTCGTAATAATCAAAAAACAATGTTAAAATAGTATTAACAGATTCGTAGAAATACCGTAAAAGTACAATCACAGTGAGTTTATTACTTTAAGTAATCATTAATTGACTACGTATATAAA
Organism: Epiblema foenella; assembly: GCA_963556455.1. NCBI lineage: Eukaryota > Metazoa > Arthropoda > Insecta > Lepidoptera > Tortricidae > Epiblema > Epiblema foenella. Next base: position 19,250,307 of record OY747102.1, read on the forward strand.
CTCACTGTCAACTTTTCGTAGCGCTACGAGCATAACCCATAGATCTATCTAACATTATGTTGAAATTCGTAACGTCTTATTTCTGCTTAACTGTATGAGCAGCTATTTTTGTCTATTAAACCGTTATCAAATATTTTCCATGTACGTCAATCAGAAATTTCGGTATTTGTAAACAACTCCATGTTAGCCATTTTTTTCTCATGCAGTTCACCCGGTGATCCAAGTGCCGAACCAGCTGGTGGGCGCGCCGCTGGGCACCGACGTCACGCTCGAGTGCTACGTCGAGTCCTCGCCCAAGTCCATCAACTACTGGGTCAAAGACCCCGGTAATTATTGTTATCTTACTAATCTTACTTTATGCGATCTACAGTACCTAGTACATTACTACCGAGGCGCAAAATGTAAGGGGTTGCCTAACGAGGTTGTTAGCTAGCCGAGGCCTGCAAAGTAACTAGTCAATCCCAGTTTTCGTAATTATAATGCTTTTCTCGAACAATGTGAGGCAATGACAGGCACAATATAGTTAATTATTATTATTCAATTTCATAGTGATAATTAGTTATAATTAAGGCGTTTCTTTTAAATTATGCTTGCGGTGTTTACCTGTAAGTGATTATCAAGTAGCTAATATAAGTTAGATTACTGTAATCTGTGTAAATAATTGTTGGTGAACAATAAATAAATAAAATAAAAAATGATACAAGTAACTTAATAACTCTTGATACTTTTTTTTATTTAACTAAAAGCATCTTTTCTGCGACTTTTTCAGAGACGGTATTTACTTTCACATTTTCTTTTACACACACACACTAAAATTCGATTTCTAAATTAGTTGAGTTAGACATATTCAGTTAATTATGTGGCCAGGTAATTAAAAATTACCTTTTATTTTATACCTTTTTTTAACATACTCGTGAAAAAAAATCATGAATGTATACGTATCATTTTTATACAAGGGAATAAGCCTACCTGTAGCGCTTCCTAGACCAATAACTGAAAAAGAATAGAATGAAATGCATTGTTGAACATAATAAATTACATTACTTAATTAAGTTTGTTATACATAGCTAAATATGTAGAACAATCGCAAACTAACGGGAATTATATTAAGTTACCGGACAGGCGGCGTTAGAGCAAAACAAATTACAAGAAAGCCATAAAACTTCTAGGTGTCTGAAGCAAGTTTTTACATTTTTCATAAAACTTCTTCTTCGCAAGGTGAAATCCTAATATTGAATTTGAAGGCGGGTGCTTTAGCAATAAATTGTTTCGCAGGTGAGTTGATAATACCCTCCGAGCACCACGAGATGACGGTGAGACAGAAGTCCATGTTCGAGGCAGAGATGTCAATGACCATAAAGAACATAAGACGCGACGACCTTGGAAGCTACATCTGCGTTGCCAAGAACTCGCTCGGCGATGTGGAAAGCAAGATTAGATTATATGGTAGGATGATTTATAACATTTAATTATTACTGAAAAAGATTCGATACCATCATTCAATCCACGAGGAAGCACCCCACTTAATTGTATCGGGTACCCACACGATAAAAAATAACGTACTGCAGCATTTATTTTAAACTGAACGCCCCAGAATGTTAAACATATAGGTGCAAATACACAGACGAGTCACATTAAAGTAGTGTCGATTATGTTGATTTTAAGGGGTTTACTCTACGTTACTTTGATTCCTCTCTATGATCTCAACTTACTTAGGTAGGGTTACGCATGTACGCATATTTGCTTAAGTCTGTGTTTTTAAAATAAAACCATTCGGCTTTATTTTTTTAATGTATATTTCCCATTAAAAAGTACCTAAATACGAGGTGTCACGACCCCCCAGGTTATCGCGATCCATAATTTGCAAATCTGTAAGTTATAAAGGCAATATTTTATGTGCTGAAGGCCAAATATCTAATAGACGATAACCGGAAACATCGAATATTTTTCGTAGGCCATGACCGTTTTATATGTAACAAAACGAACCCTTACATCAACACATTGTACACAGAGATACCTGGCAACGACAGGCACGTGTTCCAATACCCGGACGAGCGGATCGTGCCTGACGACGACTACGGCACCGAGGTCTACGAGGACGAGGAAAACGACGAGAAAAGCAACCGTGTCCCCGACAGGGCCAACAAATGGTACGCGAACGACGGAAAAGTCGTCACGACGGCGAACGACGCACCCGAACCGGCGCTTAAGATAGCGATCTTCCTAACTGTAGTTCAAACACTAGTCTTATAATTATGAGTTGCTTATCTGTGTTATTTATTTCAGTACAATTTTCATGATTGCGTTGCTCTTGAAACTAAAAGCTTTATAAAGTGTTAGAGTATTTTTAATGTTGATTCATTTACGTTACCAAATAGCTAATAGGTTAGTTGACTCGAAATTTATTAAAAAAAATTATCCTATTCAAATATCTCGACAAATAACGAAGCTACCAGCGTTTTACTGTTGATAGAGAGAGAAAGCGCTGCAGACCCGTGACGTCACGGACCTCTAGCGCCAAAATAAATGACGATCGTTTCATACAAAGATATGTTTTGCAGAAAAGGGACAGAAAATGTCCCCCCTTAAAACTTTGAAGACATAAATATGTAATTATTTATTATTTTTAGCTACTGTTTTCACCACTTGATACTCATCCTTTTTCGAGAAAATCCGAAGGTATTGATTTTCTTATTTGGTGTCAACAACCCTGTTAACATTTTTATTGCAACAAATGATCAAAATCTGAACTCTATTGGATCGTTTTTAACAAGTAAATACGGGAGAGATGTTTGACCTCAACTACGGAGGGAGACTAAGTCTAACGAAACTAACTACACGTATGAAATCCAGACTGTGGTGAAAACAATAGCTTAAGTTGAAAAGTGGACAGCATATTTGAGTCTCAATACGTGATGGCGATATGATCAACAGATAAGAGGTATTTCAATACTGGAACGACGACTCGTAAATAGATTTAATATCACAAGTGCATTCTCGCGAATTGCTCATTGCAGCTTTTTGATTAAATCCTGTTTTATTTTCAAGCGACGTAAGCATAGTCAACGAAACGTATATTTACATTTTTCGCATAATTTTAATAGGTATAGCGAAAAATGAATATAAATACCTTTCGAGTTGTCTGTGCCTAATTTTATACCTACAATAATTAATTCAAACCAGTGTAATTCCATCAGCATGTAACGTGATAATAACTAGTTTTAATGTGTATATAAATTATAAAATAAGGGAATATCTACAGTGTTGTCTATATAGTAATTCAGATATCTACATATTTGTTGAATATTATATTGGAGCAGTTTAATCTAAGATATATATGTAACTTGGGCCTTGTATATTGCGAATATCTTAAGTAGAATTTATAATTTGTGAGGTAAAGATTTTTTATGGAACTCATAACTCAATTGTAAATAATTTAAGAATGTTAAAATATGTAATTGTATCAAGAATACTAAATATCTGCATAGAAAACTGTCGGAAATGTAATTAATGTACTCATACTTACCTAATTAACTTAACCACTTACAGTTTAGGGCATACAGTTTCGGACCTTATTTCAATGGAATATGGTGAAAAAAATTATCCATATTGGTGCCCTTGGCTGTACAGATCCAAAACGCTGACTTCGTATAAACATTTAAATATGTTAAGTCATGTTTATGAACTTTTTTTATTGTGTACATTTACTAAGTAAGTACACCTGCACGAAGCCCGCGCACCTCGGCCCGCCGCGTTTGTGAAAATAAGTTCCGCGGGCGCATATACGGCGGGCGCATCAATGCACTAGAGCAGCGTTGAAAGACGTCACGCCTGCCTTCGAGAGCCTTAGAGCGAGACAGGATATCCCCGACACGCCTCGTCGCTAAGGTCGTGCAGCTTCTGTTACCAATTCTTGTATTTCATTTCTTTTAAAACCTGTATATAATTTTATACAGACTTATATTTTAAAAAATATAGTTATGCTGTAGTCAGGGTTTATAAGGATCATATTCGTTTCCGCCGCTTATGGTTGATTTTTCAATGACCAGATAATATTATCCGTCAGTTAAAATTATCGCTGTCACTTCCTAACGGCATATGAACGAAAAGGACAGAAGTAACATTTATCTGACAGATAAATGATACTTTTATTTTGGCATTGAAAAATCGACCCTTAGTCATGTTGCAAGACAGCTTATGTAAATTACAACCGTTTATTAGAGAATATATAAAGGAAGACACTTAACAATATTTTATAGAACTCCTTCCTATGTGTCTTTAAAAAGTAATAAGTAAAAGCTGGTAGCAATGAGTTCACTTCATTATGGGCGCATTGGTATGAGCAAATAAATAGTTTAACCAAATATGTATCACTTAATGTACAATTTGAAAGAACAATGTAAGTCATCCTAATCGTTGCAACAAGTGATTAAATGAAAGACGAACGAATTATGTGTTTTATTTTCTAACGTGTCGAATTACTATAAAACTCACCTGTATTAGTGAATAAACCTTTTCGGTCTGTGGAAAGGACCACTGTGACATGGAAAAAAACTCGCGCCAGTGTTATAAAGATAGGGAAAAACTTTATTCATATTATCTGCATTCGCAAATGACGCATTATTTTACCAGAGATATTTGTGAGATGTTCATGGTCTCATAAGTTTTTTCTAGCAGCTTCCTTTTTTTCATTTCAATGTCTAGCTGGGTAGACAATATGACTCTATGAAACTTAAACTGAAGTTTTCCCTCTTCTTTCATTTCTATTTTCATTGTCGATATTCATTCACCATCTGCAAAATAAAATAGGTTAATGGTCAGATAATACTCGGGGCAAAGCCGGTAGGTCCTAGGCACAACCTACCGACTTTGCCCTACCTACTTTGCCCAAAACCACATTGTTAGGATCAAATAAAAATAACATTGAAACCTAAACAGAGGCTGGCTTATTCATGGTTTTATATTAAATGACAATTATGCTGAAATGTTACAGAAATATAAAGAATTAGAAAGTAGCAAACGTTTCCGACTAACCAAACAACATTTACCTTGTTTTTTCTTAAGAAATAGCACCAAAAACTTCGATTGCACACTGTGATGCAACCTCTTCCCAGTGGCGCTCGCGCGGCATTAGTTGAAACTAACCATCGGTCGAACACCTTTGGCGCACACACACATTTATACTAATGTTACTTACAACGACATGCGGACGACTACCTTAGCTAGGGTACCCGCTTTGGGCACACTTCCCCTACGTGTTAAAGCGTGTAAAATACAACCTAGTTGATTGCGTAACGTATCAAAATTGCGTTAAGAGGAAACATTAGCTGAGCCCTAAGAATTCTAAACATTTTTTTCTGTCGCTGTGACATAGGCGGGACCGGATATGAGCGCGAAAAGGACAGTTGCGGCTGCGACCAAAAATCCAAAGTAAGAAACTCAACAATCGCGGCTTCGTTCGCGACTGTTTCCTGCTCCGAAACTTAACCAATCGTAACAAATTTTAGAAACTGAATGGTAAGGAAATATCGATATTATACTGTGTCGGACAGTTTTGATATCTGCACTTATGGATGACATATTCGTATACTATGCTTGCGGCTAATTCAGTTGGGACGTTTTAATGCAGTTTGAAGGAAGCAAGCAAAAAATATTTCCCTGAATGCTAAGGTGAGGAAATTAAACAAGTAATGGAAGTTTAAAAGAAAATCTATTCATTGGTTTCAGAACAATAAAAAAACCAGTCAAATGCGAGTAGGACTCGTGCACCGAGGGTTCCGTATACAGATGTGTACCGGTTCCAACCCTATTAAATCAGGAAAATCTCAACAACATGGTGTGGAAATTAGACGCCATGGGTACAGCGCCATCTATCGGCGCATTTGTTACAAATTTGAGCGACTGAATAACTTTGTATGTATGGTAGTTTTTCAAGGATAATTCTTTATCACGTAAACGGATTTCAATTTCTTTTTCTTTATTTGAAAGAAGGTACTTTCAGCATAATCTCGTAGGAATTTATAAAACAAAAATACATGCAAAGGTGATTAAATTACAAACTTAGTGTAGAAATATTTTTTGACGATAAAAAAAAGAAAAACTAGATAGAGCTATAGTTATATTTTTCCTGTAAAACATACATTGTTATATATACATACATTGTTGTTGTTGTTATGTATTGTTATAATTTTATATTTTTTCCTTGGTAAACTTCGGAGATAAGGGGGGGCGGTATTTTTTGTTAGCGGTATTACTTGTTTCAGAATGTGCAACCCAAGCCCTTTCATATGACACCCCACTTGACATATTAACTAGACTTTCAAATTTTGAAATCTGTCATTTTTTCAGTGATTTTATTTTTAAAGTTATGTTCTATGTATGTAGGTAAGCTTTCTTTATAACTATTCCAGATTTCAAATGAATAGCATAAGTAGTTCTTGAGATATTTAGCGATGTGACAGACAGACAAAGTGAAATCATAAAGTTTCCTTTTTTACAATTTTGATACGGAACCCTAAAACAATGATAACAATTGTTAATTACTCAAAGTATAAGTAACCCCCATAGTTGTTTAATGCTTCAAAATATAAATAATTCATTTCAAATCCCCATATATTGAAGCCTGCTAAATAAAAATAGCAACCTTAGTTTTAGATAGTTAATGAGACGGATCAAGGCAAGGCGCCTTGTTTTGTTACAGTTCTGTTTAGATTGATTAAATTACTAACTTAGTAGAGAAATGTTTTTCGATGATAAAAAAAAGAAAAACTAGACAGAGCTATATTTATATTTTTCCTGTAAAATATACATTGATGTCAATGTTCTGTAATTTCATATTTTTTCCTTGGTAAACTTCGGAGATAAGGGGGGAACGGTATTTTTTTCCCTCATAAATCGAAAATGACGCAACGTAAAAAAGTAAATAAAAAATGTATCAGAATGTGCAACTCAAGCCCTTTCATGACTCCTTCCACTAGACTTTCAAATTTTGAACCATATATTATCTGTAATTTTTTACAGAAAATAAAAAAAGATATTAAAAATAACATGTTCTATGCATCTCGGTTACCTTGTTTTCAAATCGATAGCATAAATAGTTCTTGTGATATTTAGCGAAGTGACAGACAGACAGACTAAAGGCAAAACGTACAGACATAGATAATGATGATATTGATCTGATTTGTAAAAATTATTAATCTTATATCAAAAACCAGGTAGGAAACAGTCGAGAACATTTGTATGGAGTACCACGTTCCTAAAATGTCACATTGGATCTTTTGTTCAATTTTATATTCAATTATTCATCAAATTCTACAAAGATCGTGATTAGCCGCCGCAGTGAGATAAAGGTTTATTCGCTGTGTCATGTTCGTGTGTACTCTTCAAACAATCCTAACGAATGTAGCGAACAGAAGAGTTGAATAATCGCCATTATTTTTCCTCGAGGCGCGCTCACAGGCTGCCTTAATTTGGCCAATCTAAACATGGCAAAGCAAAGTGATTGATGCCGTCTGTCGTTCGCGTAACAAGTGTTTTTACGTGACTGCAATCAAGACTCGATTTTCTCTACTTATGACGGGAAATTGGCGTATAATTCAAGGGGAAACGTCAAGGGGATTATGGGACGTTCGGAGTAGCTTCACTCGCGAATTCGTAACGGCTCAATAGCTGTATACCCAATTAACTTACGATTAGGCGCATGTTTTGCTAAACTAAATACCTACCCACTTACTATCCCTCTGACGGCTAAGCGAGTTTATTATTTTCTACATATTCTGTGTATGTTCAATGGAATTTAATAACAGTTGTAGTGAAAATAATAATGAAGCAAGCAGCACTTTAGTATTCGCTTTTAATTAACTGATCTCGTAGCCTACCGGTCCCTGGGATCTCAGGGCTTATTACAAAAGGAGCTATTGTTAATTTTTTTCGCCAGGAGACGACAGTCGACCCCAAAAATATGTATAATTTTTTTCGCCATTTTGCATTGTAACAGGTGAAACAATCCAGTACCTTTCTTACTTAAAATGGGGGAAATAAGACGAAATTAGAGTTAAGGTTTGATAAACATAACCTTGCAAAAAATAAACCGCGGAAAAGCATTAAGATTATGTAAAACGTCATAATCTTAATGCTTTGCCACGGTTTATATTTTTTTAAACGGAATCGGAAGTGTATTTTTCTTAGTGGCTGTATAAAACTTGTATCCTCTCTTTATTTTATGGCCACCTTATTTTTAATAACTCGCCATTGATTAGAACTTACATGTAACATTTATGGAATCAACTGACTGCAACGCATGTGTGGCGTGGCCTGGCAGCGGATATGCTAAGTCACGTCGGAAGAGACTGCATTTTTTATTATATGGTCTTTAACTATACACTTCACCTTCCAATATGTAACGAGTAACATAATGTTCACATTTGCGGCCATTCTAAAAAAATGGTTTTAACATAACCAATAAACGAAACTTACTAAACTTTACTATTAAAGATTTCTAAATACATTGATAATAACACGGTACAAATCTACAATATCCAAATCCCTACAACTAAGAGAGAGTTTTGATATTTCATAAAAAGTTGTTGTTTTACTGTTAACATCCCAATTGGTTAAAAGGTTGATTGGTAGGCTTTAAATTAATTATATTGTTATTGTAATTAATTTAATTTTATAACCCTTATTTAGTGTGAAACCAACTCACTGACTACGGGTGGGCTTAAAACCAGCTTAGCGCTGTCCTCACACCGATTTTTCAACGTCTTATTTTTAATACCCATACTTACTTATAGATTGAACAATGTAAAATTTTGAGAAATAAACCTTTTTGTATTTGTATTTTTTTGGTTATATGGTGCCATTCGAACCAGTTTTTAGAGACGATCAACTGTTTGTATGGGACCATCTACAATTAGAGCAACACAAAAGACGAAAACGAGAGGTATAGTACTGCATAGTTGACGAGCACTGAAAACGCTACATATTGTTGGGCAGTGAAATATGACGTCACAGTGTAATGTCCTCGTAATCCCGTTGTATGCTAAAACGAGTAATTTGCCATTATAGTCGTGAAATATTGCGTTTAAGGACATAGTTGCCCTACAATTTCTTTTTTATTGAAACATGAGAATTCTATTGGTAACTTTCAATTTACATTTGGACTATTAAAAAAAATCATTTTTGCGAATCTTTTATGTTCCATATGTATGATTTTGATTAATTTGTCTAATTTATTATGTATTTATTGTAATAATTTGAAGGTTTTCTATTATATAATCACACTGGGGTATAAATTTTAACCTGTGTCAAATACCCAATTATCAAGATTGTAGTCATATTGTATAGTTTCACAGACACGTTTCGTTACCTCTGTAACTCCATTGATAGCAAGCACTTTGACACCGCAGCCGCGACCGGGAGTGCAGCTCGCAGCCGCAATTAAATTAAATCCTAAAATTGGTACAGGCGCTTTGCGACAGCGCAAGTGTCCACTATAGATTGTTCCCCATTTTATACTGTAAATAGAACTACAGTTGGTAAAATATACTTCCCCACTCATTTAAATATGCACAAAAGATTTCATTCTAATCGGTCCAGCCGTTTAGGAGTTAAGTGAAACACACATACAGAAGAATTATATATACTTACCTATTAAGAGAAGATTACAATACACCACAATTATTTTTGAACCTGACTGTGGCTTTATAGGCCGGGCCCAATAAAGCGATAGGAGTGCGTGGTTGGAGAGGGCCAGGGGAAATCCTCCGACACGGCCACGCGGGAGGTTTAAACACTGGCATACTTTAAGACTTACCACCTCATTCATAAACGTTCATCAAACCCATATTAGCTAAAATGCCGTTAATATTCGTTTGTCTTTATCTGTCTGTTTGTTTGTGTTTGTGGGTAAGGGACGAAACACATTTTAGTTAGCAGAGGTTTGTTAATTTTTATGAATAAGGGGGTAAGAGTTTGCGCTCCAGCGAGGTTAGTTGTATGTGTGAGAGCAATTTGTACCTATTCGATTTTAAGGAGCTGAACAATAAAGGTCCGTATCCAAATGCAATTAAGTACAAAGTATCAGTCTCCGTCTACAATAGACCCTCATATTTAGAAAATGGCGATTTCATCCACACGCCTAATCGAAGAGCATTTAATTTTTAACCAATCGTTATTTTATTGCGTCCGTAAACAACCTACGTGACTGAGTTTTTATATCCAATTGGCAGTACTAAGAGGGAAAATAACGAGTCGCTTGAAGACATATATATCTCTGAGTAACGGCATTAAATCTAGACGTTTCGAGTGTAAGTACTACTGATTTTATAAGACAGGCTAACTTATTTTGGTAGGTAATACAGTCGACCGAAAAATTGTATTACCACTTTTTAACCTACTGCAAAAAAAGGAGTTCTCAATTCGCCTGTATGTTTTTTTTGTATGTTTGTTACGCGATTACTCCACCATTTATAAACAGATTAGGAAAATTATTTCTTTGTTTGAAAGCGTATTCTTCCAGATTGGTCCCGTTGTTATCGAAGTTCACTACTGATAATGGGAACCATGAAGAATTGAGGGAACTCCTCAAAAATTCTAGGAAACATGTAGCTATTTTAGTATTTTCGGTAAAACATCGAGCATTTGCATTCAGAAAGTAGCATTTGGTGTACAGAAATTGATGATGAAGAACACGGATGGTCATCCAAAGCTCCTAGTGTTTCAATCTTAAATTAAAATAAATATACCCTACAATTTTTACGGTAATCTAAAAATAAAATAAAATAAGAAGTGCATAAAAATTGGCCCTTATAATACCTCCTTTCTTTTTTTTTTCTTATACTAAGAATTTTGACAAGTCGTATCATAGAAAGGAGTTGGTACATATTTGAGAACATGTAAATTTTTGTACATTCGAATGGTGAAAATTAGTGTTAAATAACAGTAACGTTCCATTTAATGACGGTGCGATCAAGTTTGCACTATGTTTCCCAGCTGAATGAAGTAGCCGGCAAACAGTGTGGGTATTGAGAAACTTTTAATAGAATTGAACCCGATACCCACTGAACTTTGTGTACAAACCAATGAAATGCTTACGTAATATTTCGTGTCAGATATACTTTTTTTTAACTTTTTTGGTTCAATATTTTGGACGTCAAAATTATGAAACGTCTAACAATTAGATTTTTTTTGTTATTTTTGACAAGTTACATTTTACTTAAGTACACCATAACGTCTCAGTACTCGACACTCATCCAATACCACTTTCAATCAAATGTCATAGGTTGAGAGTCTCAACCTTATTGAGATGAACAATAGCTGCCAACTATTGAGCATAAATGTGTCAAATATTGGGATAATTACTTTAGTGAATAGATTCTTTTGTATGAGAAATTTTACTATGAACTTACCTGTGTGAAAGTCAAAGTTATTTATTCTTCAACTTAGTCATTTTGTTTCTGTACGCACCTGACGAAGCCTATATTTCTGATTAGAATTTGTAGACCAGGTTTGTTTTGTTGTAATAAATACTTTGCATTTATTTAAGTAGGCATATTACATATACATATGAATGTCAATAAACTACTACCGGCTGGAAAATCGCCTCTGCTTCAAAAAGAACAAGCGTAAGAAACTAGGTTGTGAGCCCTCATGATCTGCTATTTCTTTTTACTTTAATAATGTTATAAAAACTGTTGGTTCTCCAAATAAATATAAAGATAAGTACCTAGAATTACATTTCACGTGTTGCGGATGGAGACCGAGCTTAGCTAATTATGCGTACTCGTCAACGCGCGCTACGGCGTAGTCACGTCGTGTCTACGACATGAAGTAAGGATAAGACTGAAGCCAGCAATACACACATACAAAGATGTGTGAAAGAGATACAAGCATAGACACCAACACACGTGGGAACGAGATACAATGTGTCCTATCCTATCCCTCATCGCGTATTATTTGTCACCGGCCTGTGTCACCGAAACGTCATCAATGTATTCAAGCCTATTGGCTTAATTTAAATTTGGCGCCAATGTATACTCATACTCATACTCATACTCATTTTATTGATAAAATATAAAATTTTACATGTCAAACATTTTAAATTGAATAGGTATTAGGGTGGTCCAAAAAAATTATTTTACTATTTTTATATAGGCCACCCTTTTATATTGTTACCTATGTCTATAGTATTACTGACGCAAAATTTCAACTTGTTATGTCAAGTATAAAAGGGTGCTCACATAGTGTGATTTTTTTTAATTTTTTGTGAATTACCCTCATCTGAGCATAATTGTTACAGCTAAGTTGTAAGGTATTCGAGGGAGTTTTATTAACATAATATTATCTTAAAGTGGTTCTACTGCTATTTAAGTGATCATAACTCCTTATATGTGTAATATTTTTGTGTCCTGCCATCACCAAATTACTTGAAAATGGCCTCTTCTTCCCGGCGTAAAAATGAAATAATTCTTAATTGGTTGTCGAGAATTGGAACCAATAACTCAGTTGAATCAGCTTCCGACTCTGCGACAAGTACTCCGACGTTTTAACGAGTACTTAAAACTCAAAAAAAACGTGAGATAATTTGCACATTTAGTTATACGCGAACAATTATTCTCGAAAAATTTTTAAAGGACTTGATATAGATCCAGATCTGGAAGCATTTGCTCAAAGTACCCTTGAAGTACTCGCGAAAGCGATATCCGGAGAGAAACAAGTTCGAGATGACTACTTCGAACTTATCGAACTCACCACGGTCGTTCTTAATAAAGTACCAGATAACATACATTGGCGATCCCCCGGGCCGATACATCATGCACGTTGGATGGCAAAATTACTCTATACGTACAAGATTTTTCTATTCAGAGATCAAAAGGTGCTTAAGCTTACGAAAAGAGAAACGAACGCTGTTTCACGATTTGTCTAGTTTGGTGCGGCGATTTATACTGCAGCATGGATTGAAGCTCCTTTGGCAACCGAAGTGGCGGACAATGATCTACAAATGTGGAGAAACCTCGTAGCATATGAAGCTGTCGATTTAGATATCGCAAAAGCGGCAAGGGCGGTCTTGGAACGTCACTTGTGGTATTTGTCCGACGAATTAGTGGGTTTTGCTTTATTTTCTGATAAAGTGGCTCCTATTGAGAAAGCAGCAATAGTGGAAGGCATGAAAACTGAAGCTGGCCCTCGCTTGGTGAAAGGAAATGCTGCTATTTTAAGAAGTCGGACTTCCCTTGGAGCATTTGCGTCAACAAGAACAATGCAAATACTCTCTATCCTTGACATTAAAGACTTTCCTGCAATTACCTGTAGAAATTTAGCAAAACGATTTTGAATATGTGAAAGGCAAAAAGAGGGTTCAAAGCTTCCGTGTCGTCAACGATATTGTTGAGAGAGGTGTTAAATTGTTTGAGGAATATAATAAACTTCTCACTAAGAATGAAGAGGAGAAGCAAGTCATTTTACATATCGTGGAACACAACAGGAAGATTATATCCACGGAAATGACCAAAACGTCCCTTATAACTGCTATTAAAAACAGAAATAGTTAATTATAATATTCTGCAATGTTACTATATTCTTGTTTTGTGGTATGTTTATATTAAAATAAACTATATTGATTCATAGATTTTTTAATTTTCGTCATTTTCCTAGTCGCTCAAATAGTTAGCTATTTCTTCAAAAAAACAATATTTCATATGCGATGAGCATCCCCTTCTCGTAGGTATATCCTATTGAAAATCCGCACAATTGATATAGTAGACATGTGTAACAAAATGATGGGGTGGCCCAATCTTTAGGTCAAGTTTGAATTTTCCCCATACAAACGTGGACCACCCTAATAGGTATGTCAAAGATGTACGAGTAATTATGATATGTCAGAATTGTGCTACATTCATACCAGTCTTCTGATACAATATAGCCAACCTATCACAAGTCCGTTCCCCTTCGTGATTCGCCCCTTCTTCTATCTAATCCTCTTTCTAGGGCCTACGAAAGTACATAGAAAGGGAGTAGTACAGAACGGAATAGGTAATCGCAACGTGTCATATACTTAGGTAATATTAAAATATAAAGCCGAGTCTTCTAAGTAATTTCTACAATTTAATCACCCAGTTTATTTTCTAGTACCGACTGTGTCGTGAAATAATTACACACGTCGCATCCAAATTATCCTTGTGTAACCAAATTAAATTAAACTTCAGTTAGGGTTATTTCTAAAAATACATTGAAATCCTTCATATATTACGTACCGCTTGTTTTTCCAAAAGGATTAGACAGAGCACATTAAGTTTTATTTTTATTGCCATTTCTAGCAACTGCAGACGGAGAAAATGTGGTATAAAAATCGTTAATCTATTTTATACGTATTCGTTTTTATTATTTTGTTTTGAGTTACAAGCGGTAATAACAGTTAAATAACAATAACTTAAATAATATTAAAACTAACTTACATTTAAAACAGGCCTTTGAGGCATTGTACCGAGGATGCTGGCGGCATTTCATCGCTGTATCGCAATGCTGATATGTTGTGCGAGGTATCCCGCTCTTCGGTCAACAGTTACGTCAACCAGACGCTTTGTTGTTATTTGGCGATAGATTAACTAATTCCGTCGTCTACCGGTCCCGGGGATCCCCGGGCTCATTACAAAAGAATCCTGTCGTTTATTGTTTTCGCCGGGAGACCACGGCTTAATTAACAAAGATTCGTTATAAGTACTTTATTTCGGTAAGTTATGTCAAAAAATGTACTGAGTTACTTCTACCAAAATTTGCACTAACGTGTCTTTACAAAAACCGGCCTAAATGAGACTTTTTACGACCACCTCTTGTAGACGCCACCGTTTTTAGCAAAGGTCTATCTATATAAAATAAAATAAAAGGGTCATTCTACTTTTTCATGACCAGTTTTCTATTACAAAACAAAATCTATGACATGTACTCAATTAGTGTACAAAAATAGGATTTCGAAATAGTACCTGAACCTAATAAATGGAATTTATAGGTAAAAATACTTAAATATTAAAATGTTGCTGTAAAAGCTGGGTAACACAGTGGTAAAAACCATTTTTTCATACAAATGGTGAGACATCCAAGAACCGCTGAGTTACTCGATTTATGGATATTAGCTGTGGTTCGGTAATTACCAAAACTATCGGAAGTGATACTGCAATTAAACCTCTTTCTAAATAACATTACAAAAATATGAAGTGAGAGCCAAGTATTCCAATATCCGCATTTAAAAATAAAGTGTTTGAAAATTATGTACATGAAAAAGTAGAATGGACCAAAAACTTTACGTATAACCTTGAATAAATTACCTACCTTTAAATTACAAATAATTCTAATTTAAAAATACATTCATAGTGTAAAAAATACATTCCAATGTTATTTTTTATTTTATTTTTTTAATGGCGTTTGAAGTACGTTTATCGACGTTTATTATTCGAATTATATTTTCGATTAGTCAGGTGAAAAATATTATTCACTATTAAATGAACGAATTGATATCTAATTTCTATTAAAGAACAATCATGAACGTGGAATGTTCAAGTATCATGTGAAAATGACAAACGGCTCAACATTTGAGGGGCTATTGTAGTCGACCGGGAAAATACCTTTATCACGAAAAAGGACGATCTATCTTAATCTTAATAGCAAGCACGGGCCCCAGAGCCCAATTGAGCCCCTTAAGCAGTGGGCACTTCAATCATATTTGAATGATACAAAGCTGAGAGGTACTTTGGACATAAAATTGTCCCTTTATTTATATCTATAACGAATTCAGTTTCATTGTCAAGGCAGCTAATTTCATGAAATTTCCAAACATTTACCTGCCATTCAAAAATAAGTTTTAACTTAATAAAGTGGACGCCAGTTTTTACTCTATCAAGCTACTTCCACATCTGTCGGTGCGGTATATGTAAGCCGTTAGCTGTCAGTTTCGAGTCAGTATAGTCCTTACTGAGATAATACTAATCACCACAAGCATTTTCTAAAATTTCTAACCAGTGTCTAAATGCTTGAAATAAAGTGAAGGGACTACTAAGTCAGTAAAGGCACTCGCGTTTGTACCGAACACTAGTTAGACCGTTAAGAATTTGAATAATTTAAATAGATTTACTCAGGCTCAGAAGTACTCGGAAACATTTTCTTTGCCCGGTTTTCCCGTTTGATAAATGGTTGTCTACTCCTTCGCCACATTTACCGGGCTTGTCAGATTACACAATTTAACTACCTCTGTACATTCGCGTTACTAGCGGTCGAGTCGGGTCCTACCTTTGTAATTTGCATGTAACGAAGCAGAGAAGTTAGCGGCCTTTAAATACGAATATTTCCTATTTGACTCAAAGTAAGTTTAATGTTAATAGAATTAAGTGTTAAGTAGGTGTACCTATCTAAAAAATACAAATAAAATGTTACGATTTTTTTTTCTACCTCACACATCCATTTTATTACGAGTATATATGAGCATGAGAATCAAATTAGGGATCGTAAGGTATTTTAAAGGATAATAACTACTTTTCTTTTAATGTTCTAGAGAAGATAGAAAATGCCTGAAACTGGCTGGCTAAAGCATGGTTATTTTATAGTTAAGGTAATCTCTATATTTTTAAGTTTCATACGCACATTAGTTAATGAAAAAAACATCCCGTGTTAAATCATTTCATTAAAGTTCGTTACCTCTGGTTATGGTTGATATCTTTTGAGATACCTAATTGTTATTCTAGAACGACGGGCACTCAATCGGACCTATCGAAGCTGATTACAGATTAGGAGAAGATTAGACTAACCGATCGGAATGCCTAATAATAGCTATTCATATATAAATTGGGTCATATATTGGAGACAATTGTTGGGCAGCTACAATCCAAATTGTCATGTTCTATTTGGATACAGTTGGCGTTTCTGAGAATATTTTTGCTCATCGTTTGCAAGAAGCAAGAAGTTAAGGATCCTTATCAGTTAAAAACGCTCATCTATTTACGCCATTTTCTGTTTGAATTGACACGTATCTTAACAATTTCTAACAGGACAGGACTCTTACGACCTTATGTCACAAACTTTAAATGTATTTTTTGCATGTTTCATTAAGAAATATATTTTCAAACAATACTCCAAATCGACTATTTCCATGCTAAAAACTTGTTTTTTTTCGCTTAAATTCTACTACAAACAATAAAAGTTTCATTAAGAAATATCTTTTCAAACAACACTCCAAATCGACTATTTCCATGCTAAAAACTTGTTTTTTTTTACTTAAATTCTACTACAAACACTAAAAGTTTCATTAAGAAATATCTTTTCAAACAACACTCCAAATCGACTATTTCCATGCTAAAAACTTGTTTTTTCCGCTTAAATTCTACTACAAACAATAAAATCAAAAAATGGCAATGTTACTATCTAAAACTTTGATAAAATTATAGTAACCTTTAATAACTTTATTGGTATTATCAATATTTTTGTCATAATTTGAAATCAAAACATTTTGAAACTTATAAGGCTTCTTAGGCTAAAATTGTTTTTATGTGTAAGTATTATATGTAGGTACTCATATATTGCTATAAGTACCTACTTACATATAATAATGTAGATACCGGCAGAGTAAATGTGTAACTTATCGAACGAGTGTAAGGCCGGGCCGCATTTACGCTCAAGATGTAATTTCGCACGTCACGGCACGCAACGCAATGTGCGCTTTTCAAACGCTACGAATTTGAAACTCTATAGAACGCACGATGTCACTTATAATGACGCTTAACACATAGCAACTAACACTTTTAATTAAAAAAAATACAATATATATTCCTTAACGTGCTTTCAAAAAGTTACGAACGTAATATTTGTTTTTGCGGGGATCCATTTCATAAACAAATATCAATGTGATCCAAATTATTACACAGTTATTACAGTACAAACAAGTACAGAAAATTACAAATGTTTTCTTTTTCTCTCAAATATCGTGAGCATTTCAATTCTATTCCAGTTGTATTTTAGCTACTCATAGAATCGAATCAGGCAGTTAATCCCGGTAAACGTTTGAACCAATTGTAAGAAATACAAATCTCAAATCGGTCGAGCTTCTACAAGGGGTTAATACGTATTTGATCAACCCCTCGTAAGAGTTACGACCATTTTGTACTTGATATTTAAGGCTTAACGCATTCACTATGGGCCTCATAAAAGGCTCAATGTCATGTCATCCAAAGAGAAATGGAGAGGGCTATGTTGCGAGTTACACAACAAATATTCAATTACAAAAAAGTTAATATTTACTTAATAATTTTATAATTGGAGCCTCGTCTGCCAACAAACCGCACTGGGGTTTGGCAGAAGTGTGTAATTAAAATAAATAAATAAAAAATTAGAGAGGATTAGTTCGATGCATATTTTTGCTCTTGACTGTATAAGCGGTATTCTTCTAAAGCCTCCGACCGGCGATCGCGTGATCCATATATCAGCGAGCATTGTCTTCTAATAAAGCTGGGCCCTGTAGCTAAGGGAACAAGTGGCAAAATTATAGTTACTCTTATTTAACACAATATATTGAGGGTGGGATTTTCGAAGTTTCAGACTGCTCTCACATCGGAAATTACATTTTTCAAAGAAAATCAATGAGTTAGTTAGGTGGTAAATATTATAATAAACAGAGACTTCGAAAATATGCTGACAAAATTAATTAAAATCGAGTTCAGAACAGCAGGCGAATCACGCAACCTTATATACTATCGGTAGATAGATTTTACTGTCAATTTTGAAGTATAAGTGTATGAGCTGACATTAAAATAAACTTAACGGTAGTACAAAAGTTACGTGATTACCCCGCTGTAGTGAGTAATTAATTAGGTAATGTTTAAGCATACATAATATATGGCAAACACAAATACACTTAACCGTCATAATTCTCATTATGCCATAGCAATAACCAATACCATGATTTCATTTATATATTAGACACGTGTGTCGTGATTTCGTTAGTTATTTATTATGCAAAATGATTTACAAAACCCTTTGATATATGTCATAATGCTCGACAAACCTACGTTATAGAGGTGAACAACGTTTAGCTTATTATATTGAAATTACACTTGAATAACCCGTCAAAATTATGTTGATATCACTAACACTAACAGCGAATTTTATTTTTTTAGACACACGAGAATTTGCCGGCAAAATCACGTAGCGAAACCTATTATGCTGTACGTCACACCTTGGTGTTCCCTGGGGGAATAACACCGCGCAAACAAGGCGTTAACCCTGTAATTACAATTAATTCACACATGAAAGGGCTAAACACTATGATATCACGTCTCTATTTAAACTTAAGAGCTTAACTTCATCTTGGTAATGCTCGATTAACGTTTCATTAGAAATTAATTGCAGCAGTGCGTTTTGAGTGGTAATTGGTAAATTTTGTAGAGATTATTTGTTTTATATTAGGTACTTCAGCGCTTTTTAAGGTGTCTTTCCATCAGAGTTATGGTATGCTACGGATGCGTTCATATCCACCAATCATATTCCTTGGTTCACATAGCGTAGCACTGGTGGAAACGGAAATCTGTCACATCCTCGCAGCATAGCTGCATAGCATAGCTCCGATGGAAAGGCATCCTTTATACATAAGGTAGGTCGTACTGTCACTGTTTGTATGAGAAAATGACAATGGTTCATTTTAGCCAGTTGTTGCAGACGTTACGGTTGTAGACAAACAAATCATTAGAATTTGTCTTGGTCTCTTTTTTTGCATGGAACTTGTATAGCATAGTACTTCACATGTTTAAAAAAATCGGTCAAGTTCGAGTCGGACATGCGCACAAAGAGTTCCGTACCATTATCTATAAAAACAGCAAAAAATCACGTCTGTTGTATGTGGAGTCCCCTTAAACATTTATTTTATTCTGTTTTTTTAGAATTTGTTGTTATAGCGGCAACAGAAATACATCACCTGTGAAAATTTCAACTACCTATCTAACTATAACGGTCCATGAGGTTACAGACGGACAGACAGACGTACGGACAGTGGAGCCTTAGTAATAGGGTCCCGTTTTGGGTACGGAACAGAGTTATGTCGAACTCTACTACAATCACAAATCACAGCTCACACAAAACTGTTAAAAAATAGTCATGATTTTACATGAGAAAATGAGCTCATTGTGTTAGTTAGAACAGGGACTGTCGCGAACAGTCATTTCGAGATGACTTCACTTTCTTTGGTTGTCGGGTGTGTCGCGAATCATGCAGGATAATATCGCGATAAGGAACTTATGGTCGGAGAGTGTAGTATCGCCTTAAGAGATTATTTACCCTGGCAAGGTTGTGGCGGCAGAATGTACGTTAAGATTTGACGCTTCTTTGTCTTTGCGCAGAAAGTTTTCCGTCTTAAAATACCACAAGAATTAAAATCTTATATTGTGTTGTGAAGCGTAATATACAGTGAATTGTATTGTAATTGAAGTGTGTTCTGTGCCGAGGGGCTGTAGCTGCATGAAAGCTAAGTGTTTATCTCACAGTACTTTATTAGTTCGAGTCAGTTATATTAGGCATTAACTAGATCCCACGTGTTACATATTTGATTAACAATCATGAGCTCTAAGTGTCCTATCTTATAGTTGTACATACATTACTAGATTTCAGACAGAACTCTCAGTCGATCCTTTATCTTAGCTTCATTCCCTTAGAGTAATCGTTAATGAGTGAATTCAATCCTCCCTTAGATTGGCATTTAGTATTACATACACAAAGATATATATATATATATATACAACACTGTACTGAGATTAGTTGGTAGTCAGAACTCATAGTGTGCTGAGGGTTAAACACAACGTGACAAGAGGAGTCATGGGTACTTTAAACCCACAGATGGAGCATTGCTGCATGTTGTGATGAAGCTGGAGCGAAGCAGATGAAATTAGGACTGCGTTTTCTGTCATTGAGTAAGACTCAGGTAACCTACCTACTCATAATTTCAATCCTTTCGTGACGTCCTTAATCTTATCGCAGTCCACATAAATACATAAGAGATTATAACATAAATTATATTATATAATGTAATAAAGTAACATTCCCATATAAAGAGGCCGTTGCGACAGGGATTAATAGGTATTTTACTGTGCATGTGCATTATGCCCGGTTGTATTATCTATTAAAGGTAGTGAGGTGAGGCCTTGAGGTCTACTCAGACGATCCATTTTGCAATTTAACCGCAGTATTGGTCTAAATGTACCCAAGTAAAAGAATTTCATCGTGGAAGCCTCTGATCAAATCATCTCAAATCTGTTCACGTTCCACAATGCCTGAAAACTCGCCTCTATAATCAGTGTGTCCTGTCCACCTGTCCACCACTGTGCCAAGACATGGACGCTCACAAATGTGGCTGTGCATACAGTATGGGTAGCGCAGAGAGTCATGGAGCGCGCTATGCTCGGCATAAGGCTACAAGACTGAGTGAGGAATGACGAAATTCGACGACGCACCTTGCGTGACATCGGAGACCATATTGCAGATTGGTGGCCACTTCCAGGCATAAGATGCCGCCTATATGAGACTAGCAAGGGAGCGGAATGAGTGGCGTACTGGAAGAAATGCCGATTACAGGCTGATGATGATGATGATGGGCCTCTGATCCATTCTAAAACTTAGTGCTCGGTATATTTACAAATTGGTCCGCTGACCAACCTTTTTTTTACTATTAGGCACTAACTTTTTGTGTATTCTATTGACTTACAAAAATAGCCAGATAATTACGTTACGAATGATAAATATGATAATGGTAGTTGTTTTTGTCCTTTTTTACCTCCTGTACTTTTTTTCGATTCGACGAAATCATGAACTCTAATATAAATACATGCTTTATTTATTTTGTAAAAAGTCTATCTAGCCTATTGCCCAAAAACACAACCATTACCTTACTTTAATGAAAAATTAAAGCAGAGTTAAATGCCACAGACTACTACAAATACTATGTTTAGTAGTAATTTTTTGGTGCGTTCAAGTGAAACTTTTAGGATTAAAATCAGTGCTACCAACTTAAGGCAATTATGCTAAAATTTTATGTGTTAATTAATGCATGATATATTATTACTAATATAAATACATACATTTATCACCTTTTTTGTATTGTTTAACAAGTTTTGTCTATTTTCGGATATTTTTATGACAACGGAACAGTTGAGATTCGATCCGGATTTGAATTCAGTATAGGTCGTATGCCAAGCCTAGCAAAAAAAAAAAACAAATCATAGACAAAGTGTCATATTTTTGAAGTCCCACCAAATTTCTAATTGAAAACGAAAACATTCAAGCTGATAAATGATTATATTACTTAAATAAAAATATTTTATTTGCGTTCATGAAGAAAATGTTTAGGTACGTTGATTCTTTTTAAAGAGGATAACTTTTAAAGAGGAAAGTTACAGCATTACTGAAGAAATTGCACAACCTGAGTGAAAAACACTTACTTTTCATTTGAAATTAGTCATAGAAAAAGTATGGTATGCAACGGATTATAACTGGCATAAAAACACTCGTGGTGTCTTTACTTGCGATGTTCGCCACGGCTCACATCGCAACCCACACCACTCGCCTTTTTATACCCTTCTTATACACCAGTTGCATAATATACTAAAAACCAAATGTTATAATGAAACAAATTTCCTTTCACCTGTCATCTACTTATTGATTACTGTGATGTTCTTAGCAGAACGTTCTGCCCACCATTAAAGGACGCAGGCGCATGTCTAGGGAGTCCAATTATTATTATATTTTTATATTTATTTTTATATTTTATTTGAGGGAAACGGAATATATTTTGAATTCTTTAGTGTCTCTCATGTCGTATCGATAACGTTGAAATATACTTTCTTTTTTCAAGGACTTAATGCTTGTTCTATATTAAACTGATCCTTCATATATTCGCTAGTCTGACATGTGGCATGTCTGAGTGGACCTTTAGAATTCAGTGTATCAACATTTAGATACTCGTACATTAGCTGCTATTGAACTTTTGCTTTTAGTGTGAATTGATACAGCGCTCGGGAACTTCATGTTTCGGCAGTATCAGTAGATCAGTTTAGAGTTGATAGTATGATTAATTCAATAATTGATCAGTTTAGTTGGCAGTCTGAAAGCTCCGCTTTGCTCCTTCATCATTATCCCGGTGTATTCTCGGTTGGACCGTTAACGGGGTTCTTTCAAATTGAAGGGCAACTTTAAAAATCCAGTGTTTATACCGTGTTTTAGTTTTTATTTGGTTAACTGGGGTCAGTGTTACATCTCCGCAAATTTTCTAACTATTTACTAAATTAAATCAAACTAGAAATATTTTTTTTTTATACAAACGCCTTAAGGGAGGCGTACAGCGACATCTACCAGAAGACTCATGCTTCATGCTTGGGTAGTGATTGCACCTATAGCTCAGTTGGCTAGAGCGACTGGCCGCGAGTGCCGGGAGGTCGCAGGTTCGAATCCTGCTCGGTGCCTAAATTTTTAAATTTTTCCTTCATTCTAAACTAGAAATACTTAGTGATGATTATATAAGTGTTCTAAATCGATCAATGTAGCCCCATTTTTCTATAACCACCCCAGTGTACGGTATCCGGATTTGGAGTAAGTAGTACTTTCACAAAAGCGACTGTTATCTGACCTCCCAACCCAAAGGGAAAATTGGACGCTGTTAATAATGTGTCAACCTACTATAGGTTTTCCTATTAGGTTGACACATCGTTGCATAACAGCATCCAATTTGATTTTATTGCGAATATAGTACGGTTTCTTCACGATGTTTTCTTTTATTAAAAAGCTACTACTGAGTGTTTCGTATATAATTAAGGTTTTTTTAATCCAGTGGTATGTGCCGGGTTTCAAACCTCTAGATTGAAAGCCGGCTCGGCTACAGTAGCTTTTGCTTAATACTTGCTTATGGTTTGCTTTTTAACAATTGATAATAAATACTTAATACAGTTTTAAATGCAATAATCTTATGTGAAATTAAGTTACTGGGCACCGGCTGACACTAATGTCAAACACTACAGTCATCGTAGAGTACAGAGGTTTTTTTTTTCATTGACACGTAAAATCGCTACACGGGCTTCAAGAAAAGTAATTGTTTTAAACTTTTGCCCTGCATTATTTTCACCAGCAACACCAGCCAGTAAACTCAATAAAGGTAAGTGCATGAATAACAACTTAAAGCAATAAGTATGCTTAAAAATGATGAATAGTAGCCGCGATAGCATTTTGCTCATTATGCTTTGTCGCTGCTCCACTCGTCGCTGCGCCACCTATCGACTTCGTCGATAGCATCTCTATCCAAAACTATCATCATCAAATCATTCTCAGCTTGTAATAACTGCTGAAAGTAGGCTCTTCATGTAGAATACCGCTCTTCCCGGTCACGTGCTAGCCTTATCCTGGTGTGAACTGGGGTCTTCATAATAACTAAATATATAAAATAAAAAAGTTTGCAGTGGAGAAACGCCGCCAGCATATTGGGATCATTTCCGCCAATGAGCGACCTTGGGGATAGTATCTAGGGTTTATATATTTCATTTATTTTTCATAATTAATGTCGCAAATAGTGACTTTCCAAGTGAGTTCCAACCGTTATTCTCATATTAAATTAATGTTAATTCAGAACTGAATTACCTTTAATTATTTATTTACCTTATTGTTCTCTGAATAAATCGAAAAGTTTTAGTTTCTATATCATACTTGGCAGCTACATCAGCACATAACTTTATTTTATACTACGTCTGTGACAAACAAGCATGCGGCTCGCCTAATGGTAAGCGGTCACCGCAGCCTATGGACGCTTGCAACTCCAGGGGTGTCACATGCTCTTTGCCGATCCTTTCAAAATTTTAACACTCCTTTTTTGAAGAATCCCATACTATAGTCCCTCCCTGTGTGTGTGTAACTTACAACTAATGCAAGCGGAGCCGAGGGATAAAATGTAGTTCATATCCATCCCTAAGGTCTACACTAATGGAAGTAAGATTGACTTGTTTTATTAAACTCCGATTTAAAAGCAATAAACTATAAGATGGCCTGCATATTTCACAAAAGCCATAACCAATATTTTAGAGCAGCAAGCAACAATGAATCAGCGCGAACACGAGCGGGATACCAGATACCGGAAATGTACGATAGCAATTTCGCGGAATCCCCGAATCAGGTATTGAATGCTTGACCTCCCGTCGCAACGTACCTAGTTATCTTCTATTACATACATGGAAGAAGCCCAAATCAAATTGTCGACCAATATAGGTATATAAAAACCTGCCAAGTGCGTGACGGATCACGCACAGTCCACATTTAAACACTATACAATACATTGAAACTAAAAAGGTCATATCTTCATAGGGAACTCACCGCACTTACGACCTTTTGTTTGGGCAAGACAGTTTTTAAGCAAAAACTCAAAAACCGTAAAACCTATATTGTTCAAATCAAAAATCGTTGAAAGTATTTACTAATGCGGTGTGCACCTCAATTTATTTCAGAATTTTAAATTTAAAGTTTGGAAATTAGAGGGGGGGGGGACACTTTCTATGACTTTGACAGCTAATATCTCACCAATGGTTGACTTAAATGGACAAGTTTTTTAGAAACCTCCATATCATTTTTAAAGGCCTATCCATCGATACCCCACACGACTATGTGCGTTGAATTTTTTTTCATCCACCGGTTACATGTACGGAGTACCCCCTCTAAATTCATATTTTTTTGTAATTTTACATCACTTTTATGTAGCGGTTCATAGAATACACCTTCCTACCAAATTTCATAATTGTAGTGCTTATAGTCTCCGAGTAAATCGGCTGTGACATACGGAGGGACGGACGGACGGACGGGCAGACATGACGAATCTATAAGGGTTCCGTTTTTGCCATTTTGGCTACGGAACCCTAAAAAGTACTTCCAAGAAACTGATATATTTTTCACAAAATGAATTTGATACCCACTTAATGGCTTTATTGTATTTTATATTGGTATCTAGTAAATATATACTTGCCTTCTTTATACACAATATACCTGTCAATCAATATTACAGAATAAAAACTAGAAAACTAAATACCTACAGTAATCTACGGTGGGCCGAAACCCTCTCCGTGCGAGCCCAATTCGCAATTGGTTAAATTTCACAACCCATCCGTAATACTTACATTAAAAATAATTATGATGCTGTCGGTTATATAGATATATCTGGAAAACCTAGCTTTACTCGGCATATTTTGTGGTTTTCCGGAAAAAACGAGTTTTCCCGAAGTTTTCGTATAGGTAATCTCATTAATATTGTTAGAGCCGTCTTTGTGATCCGATTTACTTCCTTGAGATCTTCCTTCTCTTCCTTCTTTTTCTTTGTCTTTGAAATCTTCACTAAATCAAACGTTGGAAAACTAAAAAGTATTTTAGTAGAAGAATAACACAGCGGATACATTTCTCTCCGTAAGTATGTATAAAAAGTTAAAGATAAAGGTGTCTACAAAACTTAATTTACAAAGGAAGTCTACAGTGTTTCAAGATATTATTTACAAAGTAACGTCCCGTGTGTACGTGCGTCATAAGTCGACACAGTCTTCCGCTTTATTTGTTTCGTTCTTCACTCGTCATATTGTGAAGGGACTCCGCTGCTACAAATCCGCAACAGTAATTGAAACGGTATATGAAGTTTCCTGCTTCAGCTATTTTGCCTTCAATTCGATTTCACCCAGTTTTCAGATCTCAAAATTGAGCTAAAGAGTCATTGGTTTTACGTCTAACCGCTAATCGATTTCGTAATTCAGCACGGCTATGAAGTCTATAAAGTTAAATGTTGTTTTTAGCATGACTTAAATTGAGAGTACGTTACAAATCCGTATTTATATTTTAGGTTGTGTGTCGCTACTCTAAAAAAACATTGCACCATATCAAGTGTTGCTTAAATACCAAAATGAGTTCAGTGCAGTTTTCAACGTAAGATATTTCCAACATTATAATTGATTATTTTCTTATACAATAAATTACCTTCATATTTTGTCATCATCATTATTGTTGCATGCATATAGGTCATATTTGCGTGTACATACCGTAACTTGCACATCAATGTTTTTATTTCATTGTTTGATTATGATTATTACACGTTTTGTCAGTCTCATATCGAATCATGAAATAAAAAAACCGGTCAAGTGCGAGTCTGACCCCGAGGGTTCCGAACACAGGTCGTGTTCCCGTCCCGACCCCATTTAATTCAGGAAATACCTTAATAGCACGATGTACAAAATATAAATTGAACGCCGTGGGTACAGCGTCACAAGTCATTGTTGTGACTTTAAACCAAGCACTAACAACTCCATAAATTTTAGTTGACCCATAGGTTCTTAACAACTACAGTAGGCAGATATCAAAGCGCAATCTATTTAATCTCCTATATTAAACATTAAAATTATTACGGCTCGATGGCTCAGCATGTTTTGGCTTATATTTATATCGCAAGCGCTTTAGAGGGCATGAGTCAGTATATTAAGTAACTCTAATCTATTGCTTTCATTCGATTATGCATGTAATAAGATAAATGAAAGAATCACACCCTTTCGAGACGAAGTAAATTTTACACTCCAAACATATAACGAAAATTTAAGAAAACAAATACGACTCTACTTTATGTTAAGGACGCATATTGTACAGATTTATGACCTTAAAATGGCAGCGTTTAAAAAGTAAAATGCCATAAAATACGGATCAGTTAATCATTAAAGACTTCGAAGGGGGATTTAAAATAATCCATTCCCCGAATATTCTCGTGTCTCTGTCACCGTGCATTAGTCCGACGTGGATGTTTCTTCTTAAGAATATTTTTACAATGGACTTATTTTGTAGACGGTAGCACTAAAGTATAAATAGATTTTTTATTTTCATTTGTAAAACAACTAACAAAATCATAACTAATAAACATGTGCAAACTCTGCGTGATTTTCTTTCTATGAAGCTGCGCGATGGGTTCCGCGGAGCAGAAAGCATCCGCTTCTCCTCAGGCCGCGGGCTTCAGAAGGAGCGTGAAACTCGCTTTCGATGCGGACTTTGAGACGATCATCGCTGCGGACAAACCCGTGTTCGTCATGTTCCATGCACCATGTTCCACGCTGTTTATATGAATTTGATTTTGAAGAACGGAAAAATGTCACGGGTGACCCGCCTAGCATCCTCTTAATGATTCCGTCATGCTGAAGTGCATTCGAAATACGCGCCGTAATAGAAGAAACTGTGGCTTTGTGATTCTGGCTAATTTCATAAAATATTTACCTTTTATTTTGCTCAGGCTATAATTTCCTTCTCAATATCGTTTATTTGTGTATTTGTACTTGTCCTTAATAAATTATATGTGTACATATGTATGTTTTATATCTCTTGTCTTTTTTATACCTTGTTGTACAGGTTGCTGAATTTGTCTACCTCCGTTCATTTCTTCTCTCATTTGCTCAAAGGTTAACTGGAAGAGATCCCTTAAAGGGATAAGTTCGCCTTTGTACATACCATTTCTTTTTGTATTTGTAATTTTTGTTATTGTGTACAATAAAGAGTTTTACTACTACTACTACTAGAAGATAACGTATAATGTATTCAAATATACTAGTAATAATATATATCTTGGCAAGTAATTAAACGTTTATCATAAAACCCTTTTAAAATTTTTCGTCGAGCACCTATCCCTTTGCAACCAACCATTTACTACATACCAAAACGACACGTCATATCAAAGAAAACAGGCCTCAGTGAATAGGCCTGTTTTCTCTTAATGTAGATTTCAACACTCATTCCTCATTGTAAACTAACAGAAACACATAATAATTTGCATTAGCTGAAATTGCCTTGCGAACTATGTAGCAGACCTCATATGGCCGGCCTAGAGTTTATGTGTTTCTATTACGTTTCCTTTAATTACTATTGTGTGGTCTATGGCATGCGATACGATAATGGCGCCTCCTACGTGCAAAATGATGGCTCCGCCACTAAGTGTACCTCAGCATACATAATTGTTACACCTACGATAACAAGGAACAATTCTCGATAACGGCCAGGAATGTAAATCAAAATGCGTTATGATTTTTTTGTTATAAAATTACGACATTATCCCTCTACATTTACATGGATAGCAATATTGTAGGTCGGAAGAACGCATTAAAATTTTACTGCATAATATTTCGAGCGGTCAAATAATCATAACGCGCTTATGACAGGTAATAAAAAATTGGGCAACATTAGGTTTTTTCCCAATTTATCTTTAACAACTTGTTTTTACAACTCAATTTCGTGCAAGTCGTTACGATAATAGATTTACTACATCAATTATAACTTTGCGCTACCTCGCGGGTGGGGTTGCTAGAAAATAATATGTTTCGCTTGCGGAGTTGGCGGCTGGAGCGAGGCGCGTCGCTTGCCTGTCACCCCGCAAACAGAAATCTCGACTGGAATCGTTTAATTGACTCAGTGAAGCGTCGCTCCTACAAGTGTGGCAGTGACATAAGCCTCTTAAATATTAAACTTACTTTTCGTCCGGGAGTAAATTCTGATACACCTTCACTGGAAACATTGTTTTGGTGTGGGTGAAAGTGGACTTAGTGGATTCGGCTTGAATAATTTATTACCTTTATATACGTTAATACTATACAACAAGTTATTCTTTTTTACAGCGTCATATATTAATTCTAATTCATCAGACGGTGTGCGGGAAAGGGAAATGTTATGATTAATTTGGGTTAGTATTACATATGTCAATATTTTTGTATTAATGTGTAGTGCGTGATTTGAGTCTTTGTTATGAGCAGTACCTATATTTTACTATACAGGTTATTATTGCATCTTCCTAAAGCGTGATAATTATGATACCTATGTTTCGAAAAGTTTCTTTTATAAATAGCTCATGTTCTTGAGATAAATAGTGACTCTTAACCGGCTAGTAGGTACTAGTTGATTATATAATATGTCACCCACCGCCTGTTGTTTACCTCTATTTACTGTGTTTTTGTACTGTACTGTATCCTTTATTTGAGGTGTGCAATAAAAACTATTTTCACTTCACCCGCTCTGAAAGGCTTAAAAGGGATAAAGTGATTTTGAAATTCGAACATGACGTAGTACCGCGCTACCCAATTTTTTTATGGATGCGTTGAGAATCATGGTTCGGCCATGCGGTCTTAAGGCGATATCTACACTGATGCGGTTTCCGCACGACGGTGCGGTGTGCGAGTGAGACAGCGCTATACATGTATATAGCGACGGCCCGCTCGCACAAGGAATGTGTCATCCGATGAAACATTTTATTTTAGGTACTTACATTAAATTGAAAATCATTCAATTTTACTTTTATATCATTATTTTACCTATTTTTTTAATTTATGGAAATACGCAAATAAGGAATATATTCAAACAATATTCGTATTGCAATTTTCTTTAATAATACTTGAATTGTTTTCTTGTACCTACGTTTCCTCGCTAGGGTGAGGTGAAAAGTTGTGTGTTTCGCTCGGCAGCAAAGTTATTTGGCTTCTCGTGTCTTGAAACCCTCGCTACGCTCAGGATTCTATTCTTGAACCACTCGCTACGCTCGAGGTTCAATTCTAGAATCCTTCGCTAGCTCAGCTTTCAATTCGAGCACTCGCGCCAAACAACAACTTTGCAGCCTTGCATAACAAATAACTATTGTATTTGTATGTAAAACTTACGTTATGCAGATCTTATTATTATCTCAACGTTTACTTAGTATCGAATAAATAATTTGGTAAGTTTGAGCCTTGCTCTTTATGTAGTGATTGATGTAAGTAACCATATGTGAATCATCTTGATGTATACACTTTCACTTTACTTGCATGTTTATAGATAAGCGGGGTGACAGACGGCGCGAAGCACGCGTCTGAACACGCGCAAAACAAACCTCACGGAAACTGAATGGAGCCTTTATCAAAAGATGAAATTGTTTAGAAAATGGAATCCGAAGTCAAATATTTTAGCCGCTGTTTCAAGACACCTACTGATGAATATACCTAGCTTTTATAGACTAAACTCATACAGACACAGGAACTCTAATCAAAGAAAAGTTGCTTCTGCAACAAGGGAATCAAGACCCTTAGTAATGAGGAATGCGACGTGAAGAAATGTTTCATACAGAACTAATATTTTTCTGTATAAATTCTATAAGTATTTTTCCCCGACAGGACAAAACAATAAATGTGCCCGCTATTTAATAAAAGATTTCGAGGGCGGTGCCGTAAAATAAAGTTAGTGTCACTGCATCGGCAGCGAAGCGTCTCCGCAGACTTCGTAAATCATCGTTCAAAAAATTTTTCAGTTGCCATTGAATGGAGAGACTTGTACGGATTATGCATGCGCCATTAGTTCAGCTCGCCTTTGTGGGGCTCCGTACTCATTGTCATGCCAAAAGGGCTGCGATCGAAGCCGATTTAATTACTCGCGCCTGTTCTTCTCATCAATTGGGAACGATCGTGTTCTCACCAATTATCGAAGTTGCATCATAGTACACCTTACAAAAAAACCTAAAAAATATGCTTTTTGCAACAAATATCGAATTGTGTTTTTTTCTGTTCATATAATTTGGGTTCCTAAGTATTTGACTGTATTTAGAGACTAAAACTTCTTAAAGGTGAATAGCTAGGTTAGTTTTCTAGTGTCTGAGAGTACGGCAGTGCCCCCGACAAGCCGAGCAAAACAAAGAGGCACGGCATCACCATCCTTTTCTCGAAGTGATTCAGGTTTCAACATTTTGTAATTTTGTGCTGGCTAAAGCTAGAACTCTGATTTTTCAGTAACGTATAGCGCATTATATGACTTAGATATGTTCTCAATAATATCAATTTTTTTTAGTCGCATGCATTTTATTTGGTAATTATTCGCATTGAACGGAAAGCTATTATAAATATGAGAAAATATTCTTTTAGACTATAATCTTTTTAATTATTATTACATATTATAGCTAATAAACATGAACCAAACATAAAAAAACACAATTAAAATATAAAGTTAAATAATACACCACTAACCTAATTAAACTAACTAAACCTATACCTAAACTATATATTCAATTTAAACTTGTAGTTTAAGAACTATTTATAGCCCGTCAAAGTTCCTTAGGTTTGTCACTTTTACACTGACCGATCATCATAATTCTAAGGTACTTCTAGCAGACCCCCAAGCTTTAAAATTTAAACATAATTTGTTTTTAGCCTATCAAGTCATAAAAAACCTAAAAATTTTGCAATTTCATTCACGTTTCAGACATATATAAACGGCATAAGTAAGTTTATACTTTTGTAGCTCCTGCATCTTTGAACAGTTTTTAGTTCTAGATGCCTTCATAAATTCGTATTGACATATTTACCTACAAAAGAAGTGAGATCCCATAAAAAACATTTCATGTAAAAATAGGCCATGTCTCGAAATACTTTAACCGTAAAAAGTTGTGACATGTTACGTAGAGCCAAGTCAGACATTGTTATAATCTTTATTTGCTTACTAAATACAATTTTGTGACTTGGCAATGACACAATAGTACATAGTTATAAGTAGTATGCAAAAATTAATGAATGAGGTAAGTTTGTGTTATTCTCAAGTCTCAAAACTTTATTTAGTAAGCAAATAAAGATTAATAACAATGCCTGATTTGGCTCTACGTAATGTCTCACAATTTTTTACGGTTAAAGTGTTTCGAAACGTGGTCTATTTTTACATGGAATGATTTTATGGGATTAGATATACGGGACTTACTCGGAGAGAAAAAATGTAGGTATAGGCCCAATGTTCGACACCTTAACATCCAGTAATTGATACCTATTTTTGACCTTTATGATTACGACATAAGAATGAAAGTAGCATGTATCGGATCAGTAATACTCAGCACCTTATCGGCTATAGGTCGATTCACGAATACTGGAGAGGAAAATATATGAAACTGTCATTAATTTCATAGTCATTCCTTGCCAGCTTTCGTGAATCGACCTATACTATCCTTAACCTCTTAATAACCTTAGCTACCAGTTACAATGCTTTTAAATATACACAAATTTAAGATCTAACTTGTATTTAAGCCGAGTTCGTAGTATTTGAACAATTACGTAGTAAATGTAATCAATGAACCGTTATTATTGTTGATGCAAAGCCATTGTTTATAGTCATTACGCTTCTAGGCCATTTTAGTTAAATGGGGTATTTTTATAAAGCAAAACATACTATGAATTAATTACAGGGTTCGAAGGCGTTTACCTTAATTTGTTATTTGTTAATTGTACTTCTAGTCCGCTAATAAAAACTACCCCATAAGATATTTATAACGTACTGTAATTACTTATTAAATTTATCCACTGTTTGTTACGTAACACGTTTCACTTTGCCGTAATGGTGGAGTGACTGTCCTCTTCCCTCCGAATCATGCGTGCCTTATCTCACACACTTTATTTGCTGCCTTTCCACAGTAATCGTACTTTATCACTTTACATTACTGCCAGATAATTACACATTCGAGGCTCACGAACGCTATGTGTGCTGCGCCATAGCATCGCACGCTGAGTCATAGCCCATAAAAAAAATTTTTTTTAGACATTGTCATATATATACTGTTAGAGTATTAGATGCAGGAGTAAGTGTGATAGGTATAGACAGCTGATAACCTATCTTATTAGTTACAGTATAGTAGTATACATTACAATTGAATGGTTCTAAATGATAACATACCTACATTATTAGCCTCGAGCTGCGGCAGTAAAAACTCCCAGAAAGTAACCGAACGTATAAAGCATCCAGGGAATTTGCATCGCAGGTGGGGGATGCACGTGTGCCAGATGACGGCTGCAGTTTGCGACCGGGAGTGCACAGTAGTACCACGAAAACTATAACTGTAACTGCACAATGTTCAACGTTTCTAATTTAGAATAGTGCCAAACTGTCTCCTCTGTTACTTATAATGTAGTGAACTAAAGCTATTGATTTAAAACCACATGCTCGCATATTTTACGTCACCGAATCTAATATACAGTTCATTTACGAGAAAACTCGTCTTATCTGGTAACCCACGAAAAACGCTGATCATCGTAGTAATATTGTAAATGCGAAAGTTTAGATGTTTGTTATTCAATCATGCAAAAACCGCTATACGGACTCCGATGAAAATTGGTAAAATACGAGTTTATAGCCCTGAATAACATATAGAATACTATTTATCCCGAAAATAAACCCTGGTAAGTATGGAATAGGGAGTGAAAATTTACGCGGGCAAAACCTAGTAAGTAAGTTCCCTAGTAGTTAAGTAATAACTTGGTCTCCCATATAAGTACTTTTAGTAAACTAGGTAGGTAGGTCGTTATTTGATGAGTTGGTTTCATCTACTTTGATACTATTGATCGAGTCAATATAAGGCTATTACTGCAGTGTCTTGTGCGACAATCAAGATTAATCTACAACGTCGTCGACCGTCACAGGTATTTGGCTTCGTATTGAACCTGGGACAAAATATATTCGCATTATCTAGTCACTATGAAATTACGTACATTACAATAGATTGAATAGACGAAGAAGCCAATAAAAAATCGGTTACTGGTATCTTCGAGTTCCCAAGATAATTATTTCTGTATTCATTTCGTACTATTATTTAATGGTCGTTTATTTCATAAAGACACATGAGTTATTACATATTGAATTGTACTGCCAAACTGCCTAGCACTTTGTTGGCAGTTCGGATAAATTTCTTGATCCGAGCTTCACGTTTCGTACTTGACAATGAGCTTATATTCAAGAATTTATTAATAATCCCTTAGTGTTCTGTGTATTTTATTCATTTGAGAGAAACGTTTATCGCAGTTAGAATTATTTTTTGCTTATATGCTTAGTCATATAGGTACTTACTATGTACTCCGCCACATTTATGTATCGTAAAGTTTATATTTCTAATAGGACTATACACAATATTCAAGTATTTTTTTTATGTAGTATGTATAGTTTAAATTCAACCAATAGAGTTGCTTAACTGCACAATCAATACGCAAAACTCAAACTCAAGAGTAAGTGAAAGAAATTGTGGCTCTCCAACGACTTGTGATTTGGTTGAATACTATATATATTTATTTATGTATATTAATTTAAATACGTATATATTTATAATATCTATTTATTATATGTTATAGTTGTTATATATTTATTTACTTCTGGTTTTAGCTATAAGTTTCCTTATTGAAAAGTTTTAGTACACTGTGTAAGTTTGTCTATCTCATTTTCCCACTCTACACTCAATCCCTCAAAGGTTAGCTGGAAGAGATCCCTCATAGGGATAAGTTCGCCTTTGTACTCTAATCTTATGTGACATGTATATTGTTTTAACCTGTTATTGTGTACAATAAAGTGCTTACATACATACATACAAAACTAAAATAGCGACAAGCTTTCTGTGAATCACTTAGTTGGTCAGTAGAAATCGCACGTCTATTGGGAATTATTCGCAGCGACCATCTGGCACCGTCCGCTCCCGCCCACGCGCTGTACTGCGATATGCAAGGCTTGCAGTGCTAGCTGCAACGTGCTTTACATTTCGTTAGACGTTAGATTGTTGAGATAATGTAACTTAGACAAGCAATGGCTTTTGTTATCGATAGAATACCCGATGGTAAATTGTTTCGAAATTGGACACAAAGTAAAACCAACTTAAAATAAAAGACAGAGTCTTATAAAGACAGAGACACAGTTATGTCAGTTATTGAGTTATATATAGTGCTATCACCGTCACCGTCGCCCTCATCTTTGCCCCCTATTTAAATGCTGGCTAAGAGCAATCTTAGTTTATTTTTAACAGTAATAAAAAACAGACATTTCTGATTTCTGTGCAATTTTTATATCCCTTTTAAAGGGTACCTCTCTGGCGTTATGGATATAGAACATTTTAGTAGAAAATGACACACCCTTCCCCGCACTGATATACCTCATACTCTTGTTATACCGCATCAGAAGACTGATAATGGGACACTTGTCGAGCAACGAACTGAAGTTCAAAGTTTTTATTTGTGAGTATATGTCAATCTGATTACAGTGGTGGTAAACAAATAATATTTATGTCACACCTGGGCATAAATTGGCAATTACCGCACGCTCCGCACGCGGAAAATCCCACTTCCTGGCCAGGGGGTGACATAAAATTTTGTACTTACCTCGGGCGGCAATTAAAAAAGCCTCAGATCGCATAATTATCGCCCTTGCCTTCGGCTCAGGCGTCAAATACCTGCGATCTGAGACATTTTTTGTTTTACCGCCCTTGGTAAGTAATGTACTAATGTAGCACTATACCCCACCTGATGGCGTACAAATTCTTGATTATTAATAAAGTTTTTACATAGTAACATGTCAAATACATTTACATTTACATATCTCTATTGTTAATATTTAAAAAAACATGTCATATTGAATTATTAGTATTACATTTATAAAGCAAAAACTCGGAAATACAATAAAAACAATTATCAATTAATAATGAATAGAAGTAATTGATGCGTGTATACTTAAACAGTACTCTTATCTCACGAACGCGTGAGCCATGATTGTGTGTTGAGATATACATGCACATCGCTATGTGCGCGTCAGCGTAGGAGCTATGAGTTCACATTGTCTATGTGTTCGTATGTGTCACAACTACAACTATGGCTATTAAAATAATCCAGTTGGTATGTAGCTGGTAGGCGGGGGTAGCTGGAAAGTATTCGTAATATTAATGGAACTTTACGAGGTTATTTGGAGGTACACTAGGGAGCCTGTAGGATAGTCTTGCAACTCGAGGACCCTGTGCTGACTAAGAAAACTTATTCTGAATTAATTACATGTGGAAAATTTAGTATCCTAAGTTTTCCACCTCGAGGACCCTAGTAAGCACAGGCTCCTCGAGGTGGAAGACTATCCTAAAGACTTCCTAGTGTACCTGTTCTATTAAGTTCCGAACACTTTTCAGGTATAAAGTACATAACAATTGGATTAAAAGTGCTGTACTATGTTTTACATAGATGAGGCATCTAATCAATGAGCCCTAAAATATACAATGTTATACATACCGACTGATACCAATAAAAAATGCCGCTAGCCTAAAATTACGCCTCTTTCATAACGAAACTTAATGTTAAATTAACAACTGAGATCTAATATTCCGTGGATGCCTTTTTTCAAGTGACACAGTACTTATTATGTTTTTAAAAATGCTGATTGGTTTGCAAGCCCGAGAAAGATAAGAACATAATAGTTTGTGTCATTTAATAACTTGTAACATTAATTGACATGTAAAATTATATTTTTACCAATAAATTTTATTGTATTTTAACCAACATCGACTAAATAATAACCACGACCTTGATAATAAATAAATTCACCTTGCTCATCATAACGTTTCTCAAAGTACACGGAGCAAGCCATTGCGCCATATTCGCTATCATTAGGCGCCGAGTTTGCTTGAAGGCTGTAATGACATTAACATTTACTCGCACCAAGACACTGGAAAGCTTCTTATGAAGTATCGACGTAAAATATGTATATTTATTCAATAAAGCCTCAAGAAATATTCGCTAAGGCTGCTTGAGAAAAACTGATGCGATTTTGCCCTTTGTTCCCATTTTCCGTCCCATATTTTTGTTTTCAACTTCACTGAATATTTTTATTACTTTTTCTTGTCTCTGAACACATGAGTTATTTCTGCGCGACGCGAAATTTTCACATTGTTTCGTGGCGTAGTAGGTTTAGTAATTGAATCCAATTGGAACGCCAGTAAAATTATCAACTAGATAAATATGGTATTGTTTATCTCTTGGTTTTTTCAACCATAATTCACTGAAAAGTATCACACCTTAAGCTAGTGTTTCCTTTAGTTACTTCTCTCTTCACATTTTTAGTTACCTGTACAAGACAGTTACAGCAGCAATATGTAAATGATGACGGCGCAGAAAGCCCAAATTTCACTAAATTGTAAATAGAATATTTATGGTAAATTGAAATAAATTGTTTAAGAACAAACAGTCCCCGAGTAAACTTTTATGCGGCACACAACGAACTATTTCGCTTGTTGTACCTACCCGATGTTACAGTTAATTACATTAGAATACGTGTGACCACTCTAGCCCAACATTAAAAGAGAAACAAGTGAAACTTATTATGAAACCCGACGAGCATTTTTGTTTACAATTTTTCTCTCTTGCCACTTCCCATTGCGTGGCCGACCTATTGCCGGTTTCACAGTTGAACAATAACAAAAGAGGGTGAGAGTCTAAAAGTCGCGTAACGGGGCATTTCCGACCCTTATATGGGCACCTTTCAGCGCTGCCAGCTGCCCGTATACTTATGTAAAAAAGTTGACGGTACAAAAAAATTGATTCATTAAATTCATTTTTAAGAAATTTTTACAGATAAATCTAATAATAACTTAATTGGATAACCCAGATAATAATTTGTCCCAAAAAAAGACTAGTCCCCTTATTCATAATCGTCTATGAAACCTATTTTAGTTAAATTGCCGTTAAAATTCGTTTTATTTTTCTGTGTCACTTTGATATTTATGTTTGTGAGAAAGGGACACAACACATTTTAGTTTGCAAAGGTTTGTTAATTTTTATGAATAAGGGGGTTCGTTTCTTTTTTAAGAGAATACGTCGAACAGTATAATTATATTATTAGCAACTGGAAAGGAATAATTACGCAATATTACCTACCGAAAGTAAAGTTATTGATTTACAAGCGGTAATAATAGTTAAATAACAATAACTCAAATAATATTAAAACTAACTTAAATCTAAAACAGGCCCTTGGGGCATTGTACCGAGGATGCTGGCGGCATTTTCTCGCTGTATCTCAATGCTGATTCTACTTATATATCCGTTAAAATATCTTTATTTTTTCAAACTATAAGCTTCATGTCCGTTAATTTCTTCCGCATACGAACTTCCACAAAAATGTGGCAAGCCCCAAATCCGTTCGTTCATATTTTCTAGGCGGATTTTATATCTACAGCTCTAAATTTATCTTACTCAAAGCTTATGTTTTTAGAAAAGTCGGTACCTACTTAAAGGATTTATGAACCGTTAAACCTCATAAAGCTAATGGACACAAATTTTTTGGCGAACATTTAAAAAATGAGGCTTACATATCTTTACACAATTTATTTTAGGAGTCGCATATTTTTTCACCATATTTCGTAGAATTTATAAATAATTTGTTTGTCTCTAGTTAATCGCCTTGAGAGATAATTGCTACCTAAATATTCCTATAGGTCGTACAGGGCCTTGTTTTACTTGTCGCAATCCCATAGAAAAATTAAAATTAATTACCTAAACTAGTAACTACAGAGAGGCAGATTTGCGCACAGACTTGAAAATATGCGCATAATAGCCCTTGGTTGGTCCCGACGTTCAAGGTGACATCTAACTAGCTAAGGCTAGTCAGATGTCACCTTGAACCTTCATCAAATGCCATCCGATTAGGGCGGATTAACCGGACAAATGGAATGCGTAATTATGTGCGTCTAACTAATTGGTTTTAACTCGACACGCATAATCACTGCTTCGTACAGCGGGGGCACGATCTGACATATAAGTTTTGCTTTTTTTTATTGTTACTCTTTTTATCCCTTTATTTAAACTTTATGAACAAGGTGTATATAGCAAAAGAGACAATATAAACTTAGTTAATGTATAATTCCCATGGTCGCTGCCACTGCGGATTAAACCCATATTAAGGCTGGCCACATTTCCTCGCTAGATATCAATACCTGTCCGTTGACTGACGAAGTAGGCAGCCCTGTATTGTCTCTAATTTAATGTATTTGGAAACTTGTTCTGACACTTTACCTTGGCGCGTGTGGAAGCGAGCGCGTAAAACATTATAATTTTAACTGAAAGTTCGAAGCAACTTCTAACATTCAAGTTGGCCACTTCTAAGGAGTTCTCAAGCCGCCTAAAGCTAGTAATTTTCAATCAAGGTGAAAAATGTAAAAATTAATCGCCACGTCACATTAATTAAATTATATAATTTCTTTAGAGAACGCTTCCGCTTCACGAAGATGTATGGGAATTCGTAGTCGTACGAAATTACGCCTAATTAAAGTAAACGCTGCCTTAAGCCGCTTTCCCTTGACTAGCTTTGATATTGCGTAACGAGCGTTAGGAATCAACATTAAAACAACCCAAAAACTGCTAATTTTCACAGCCAAAAAAACTATTGCACATCGGTTATGATGTGCAATTGATATTTTAGTTCCGCAAATTAGTATTTTTTTGATGTACAGTCAGTATTTTTTGATAAGCGAAAAAATATATTTCAAAAAATAATCATTTATATCTATTTACAAAATGCATGTATAAAGATAATGCGATCGACCTGTGCAGGTCATTGATGCACAACGTTGCGGCTTTCCTACGATTATCTCCGGTGCCTGAAATATATTCAAATCAAATTGATATGCAAAACGTGTTTAAGATTGACCCCCAGATGTAACGAAATTGGTGAAAACGGGCCGCATGTTCGGGACATCGGGATGTGGGGTTGTGGTGACAGGTAACAAATCTCCGTTTTGCTGACAGTCAATTTAGCCGAATAGCTAATGCATTGTTGATCAATGCGCTCTATAACAATACTAGCGGCCGCCCGCGACTTCGTCCGCGTAGATTTCAGATGGTAACAAAGATATCATCATCATCATCATCATTTCAGCCGAAAGACGTCCACTGCTGAACATAGGCCTCCCCCAAAACAAAGATATAAATGAGGTCTATTTGTTTCTGTTAGTTGTCTGATGCTATTAATCTTTTGTGAAAATTACTCCAAAGAAAAAA
Organism: Epiblema foenella; assembly: GCA_963556455.1. Taxonomy (NCBI): domain Eukaryota; kingdom Metazoa; phylum Arthropoda; class Insecta; order Lepidoptera; family Tortricidae; genus Epiblema; species Epiblema foenella. The sequence goes on from OY747102.1 coordinate 19,291,136, forward strand.
ATAATGTCCGCCATCTTGGATTTGAAGATGGATGTTATTTTCGGAATCGGTACCCCGAGGAACCACAAAGATGATACCCATACAGATTTTTTAGAAAAATAAATGTCCCCATCTGTCAACTTGGAACCCCATTTTACCCCATTAGAGGAACAATTTAGAAAAACAATGGAACACGTTTTGTTGTATTTAAACAGAGAGTCTATATACGAAGTTTTACATTTCTCACTTCAAAAAAGATTTGCTCCTTTACAAACTTGGAACGCTCTTTTCACCCCTTTAGGGGAGCAATTTTGAAAAACGCTGAAGTACTTCTTGTTGTGCTTAAAAGTAGAGTCTATTTACGAAGTTTCAAATCTCTCACTTCAAAAAAGATTTGCTCACCGTACAAACTTGGAACCCCCTTTTCACCCCTTTAGAGGACCAATTTCAAAAAACGCTGAAATATGTTTTGTCTTATTTAAACAGAGAGTCATACGAAGTTTTAAGTCTCTCACTTCAAAACAGATGTGCTCCCCATATTTTTGCACCCCTATTTTATCCTCTTAGGGTTAGAATTTTGCAAAACGCTGAAAACACTTTCTTTGGATTTAAGTTCGTAACTTTTTTACGAATTTTTAAGTCTTCAACTCAAAAAAATTAATTTTCTCCCATACAAACTTTGCACCCCTATTTGGTTCCCTTAGGGGTAGAATTTCCAAAAATCCCGTCTTATCCCTTGCAAACGTCATAAAAGTAAGCTCTGGACCAGATTTGAAGTTTCTAGTTCCAGTAGTTTCGGCTGTGCGTTGATGGTAGATCACCCCTTCTTCTTTTATATATATTATATAATATATTATATATATATATATATATATAGATATAGAAGAAGAAGATTAGACCAGTCCTTATTCGAAGATGTTCGGCAAACTTGTTTCGGTTGAACCTGCGTTAATGTTCGTATCTTTAAGTATTTTGTATACGCATTGCAATTTAGGGGCCTATGCACACCCCATTTTTAAGGGGATGCCTCGATTTGGTCAGCCACACCCCCCGTGAAAGAGACACGCTTATGTCGTCCGCGCACGACAGAACGGGATACAACACTCTTCGGGAATAGATTTTTAGACAAATCTTGATAAATATCTGACTGTGTGCAGTTTTATTAAATTTCCTATTGACAGAGTTTAGATGAAGTAAAATACCATCATTTGACCTTAGTTGTGTCGTTTAATAATGCTTTGTTTTAGTAGGCTGTAAAAAAATCCAAAGTTGAGTCACTTTCGATTTTTTTTCTATAGAGAAAATTTAGAGCAATTATGTTTCGGCTATTGTCAGAAACATAGTCATATATATAGTCAGAATCATATATCTGAAAATCAATCCTTATTGTTTCCTCGTCTGGGTAGAACAGCGTTTCAAAGAACGCGATATTTTTCGTTACACGGCCTTACGCGCCGTCGTCGCGCCTTCTTCTACTACCTACCATGTTTGCATTACAGTCGCGCATAGACGGCGCGTTTGAAAAACGCAGCGTGCATAGGCCCTAAGAAAACAACACATTTTGCTATGTATTAAGTAGGTAATTCTGTCACGGATGGATGATAAATAAGTTTCGATAAAATCTAAAGTTAAGGTAAAGAGGTTTTTCCTGTTATTTAAACCACACTATATTTATCAGTATACTTTGGCAGTTACCTATTACCTTTAAAACCAATTGAATTAGTAAAACTATATATTAAGTGAAATTAGTAAAACATCACAATAAAGATTCTAACAATAATCACAACCTCAGAAAATCCGAATCAGTAGTTACGATCCGCCATTACCGTTCGTTAATTACAGTAAAGTTAGCACTGTGCCCTGTTACACTCGATACATATGCCCTACAACCCATAATCCCAAAATATTTCAGACACTATTTCACATTTTCGTTCTATCGCGTGAATAAAGCAAATGTGAAACAGAGATAGGGATAGTGGGTTTGAGAGGAATTCTCCTAAAGGGTGCGGTAATGCAGGTCTGTAGGGAAACGACGAACGGCTGTAGTCAAGTCACAATTAACCCCGACATGTTTCAATTTCCACTCTCAACTTAACACAAAATCCCTTAATTAATGTTGATGTTGCTAACTGCGGGAGCTCATATGTCGAGTAGCTAGTAGTAAATAACCCGAAAATAACATGCTAGGAGCAAACTTTTAATTGTTTATTCGGCATATAGGCACTCGGCAGTGTATCTTGTAATGTATGTATGTATGTATGTTTCATGTTTTGTACGATTTTTTTGTGTGTTCTATATAGCGCCGCGCCAGCGTTAAGACCGGTCATTGTGGACATCCTAAGGGGAGGCCTTTGTCCAGCAGTGGACGTCGTTCGGCTGAAATGATGATGATGATACAGCGAACGAGACTTGTATCCACCATATTGTTAATTCGTCATGTTTGGATTTAGTTAATGTATGATCATCGAATACACAGCTATTTATCTAAAATGAAGAAAGAACATACATACATAAGTTTCACGCCGGTATTCCCAAAAGTGGTAGGCAGAGCACATGAAGTATAATCCCAGGGCCACATTTAGCAATGAAGAAAGAATACTTTATTAATTTTATTTTTCCTATTAATAACATTACCACTATTACTTTTCACGCGTTAAATATCGTAAAATCCAACTATAGTTCAAATGAAATCAAAATATTACAAAAGGTGCCTGAAAGCGACAGTTCAAACAAACAACACAATTAAATTAGAGGCTTATTTAAAAATACCACTGATATTTCGGTGATGTTTATTTGTTTCTGCCATGGGATATATTAATTTTTAAAATTAACATATTTATTGATATGACGTTTCCACCACTCTATAACTTTATCAATTAATACACTTACATACATCCAATATAGACACATAATTATCAAGCATAAAGTACATCTTACATCAACAACGAAGAATATGTTTCCATTAAAATTTTATGTAGCAGCAGCCTAGTTTCTTGCGAAGGGTTTTTAAATTATGACAAACTCAACCGGCACTGGAGGTGGCCTATGTTACTCCTCGCTGACACGCGGTGCGGATACTTCCGTACACAATGTTGTTACAAGTGTTAAGAGAGAGCGGACCTAAAGCAAATTCGAATGTACAAATTAAACCTAAGAAAAGAAGGTCTGGTAATCCGGATTGTGACATCACATTACGTCACTGTTGACGATACACTCACAATTATGTCCGCCTACGATCGATAGGCTGATGCTGGCTGATGACGCGACATTACGTCATTAGCCAGCATCAGCCTTCCTTACTTACCCTTCCTACCTTAACTTCCCTTCCTCCCCTTTCCTTACCTTCCTCTGCAGTAATTTCCCTTAAATTTTCATAAATTGGTTGAACTTTGATATTTGTAGTATTTTCATATGTTGTTTATTACATGGCTAGAATTTCATTGTTACTTCGAATAAAGATGACCAAATACGTAACAGTGAAAACCTAGTTCAACAATTTAAAAAAAGTTTTCACTATTTGAATTACTTAACTCCGTTTCCATTGGCATGGCATCTATCCGAAAAAAAGAAGATACAAATACATGGATAGCTTTGGTGAAGCAAGTTACCGGCGATTGTCGTCGTTGTGTGTGACTGAGGAGTCATGAGTCCTATTCTTGCTGACCAGACCCTTATGGATAGCCTCCTGCAGACCTAGTTGCAGTGATTTGGGTGCTTCATTCAACTTTCTAGTCATCTAAATATATAAAAAGAAGAAACTGACTGACTAACTGATTGACTGATTGACATATCAACGCATAGCCCAAACCGCTAGTTCTAGAGATTCCAAATTTGGCACGGAGGCTCCATATATAAGGTCTAAGGGTGCACTTGAAAATATTTTATAAAATTCACCCCCTATGGTGATAAAACGGGGGTCCAAAGTTTGTATGAAAACACGTATTTATTTTAATTGAGAGATTTAAAACTTTGTATATAGACTCTATGTTTAATTACAACAAAACATATTTCAGCGTTTTTCGAGATTGCTCCCCTAATTTAAAGGGGTGAAAAGAGGGTTCCAAGTTTGTACGAGGAGCAAATCTTTTTGAAGTGAGAGATTTGAAACTTCGGAAATAGACTCTCTGTTTTAGTATAATAAAATGTATTTCAGCGTGTTTCGAAATTGCTCCCCTAAAGGGGTAAAAACGGGCTTTCAAGTGTGTACGGGTAGCAAATCTTTTTTCAAGTGAGAGATTTAAAACTTCGTATATAGACTCTCTGTTTAAATACAACAAAACGCGTTTCAGCGTTTTTCGAAATTGCTCCCCTAAAGGGATGAAAAGGGGGTTCATGTTTGTACTGGGAGCAAATATTTTTTGAAGTGAGAGATTTAAAACTTCGTATATAGACTCTGTTTAAATAAAACAAAACAAAATCAACGTTTTTCGAAATTGCTCCCCTAAAGAGATGAAAAGGGGGTTCCAAGTTTGTACGGGGAGCAAATCTTTTTTGTAATGAGAGATTTAAAATTTCGTATATATACTTTCTATTTAAATACAACAAAACATGTTTCAGCGTTTTTCGAAATTGCTCCCCTAAAGGAGTGAAAAGGGGGTTCCAAGTTTGTGCGGGGAGCACATCTTTACTTTCCTTAAAAATCGATATGGGTGTCATCTTTGTGGTTCCTCGGAGTGCCGATTACGAAAATGCCATCCATTTTGAAATCGAAGATGGCGGAAATTTATTTTTCTTATAAATCTATATGGGTGACATCTTTGTGGTTCCTCGGAGTGCAGATTACAAAAAATGTCATCCATACATACTTACATACGTACATACAAACATACGGGTCAAACTGAGAACCTACTTTCTTGTATCCGGTTAAAAATTACTCTTAGTACGCGGGCGAAGCCGCGTGAAAAGCTAGTTACAACATATTTCTCTCCAAGACGACAATATTGCTAAGAAGACAATATAATTATATATATACAAATATATATTTAATTATTACAAGGTATATATTTATAGTATATCTAATATGGATATATTAGATATTTTATTTCGTTACATCTATTTTATTATTTATCCGAAAACTAGAATTTTTAGGCATACAATTTTCCCACTTGTACGTGTTGTTCAGTATATCTGCCGTATAAAAAGTCCTCTCAGTTTCTCAAAGGTTAGCTGGAAGAGATCCCTTAAAGGCATAAGTTCGCCTTTGTACAAATATCTATTATTAAGTTTGTTTTCTAGTATGTACTTGATTTGTGCAATAAAGTGTTTAAAAAAATGGTATTGTGATTCCGTTTATGTTTTAGACCGCCCCCGAAGGTCGCTAGGGGCGAGGGCGAAGGCTGAGGTTAATCCCGCGTCCCCTCGCGGGGCTGGACGCAATTAACTCTCGACATGTTTCAATTTACACTCGCAAATACTCGCTGCCTATTGTGCTGTATAACTGCCATGCATCGCGTTAACGTTCCAATTTTGTAGGCTGTAAAATTAAAGAGCGAATCCTTTCGTACTGTGGCCCTTCAAATACTCGAAACATCTCTATCTCGACACTGACCCAATACATGGCACTTTCAATCTTATGTCATTGTGACAGAGGTGATGGGTAAAGTCAAAGTAATTTATTTCTTTTAAATAGACCCATAATTAGCACTTTCAAAATGTCAAACATACACATTAAATAGGAATACTTAACAGTAACAGAGAACAAAACTTATAACTAATGCAACAATTAATAAAGCTAAAATAGTCAATACAGGTGGTAAAAATGTAATAACATTAATAGCTACTTAGATGTAGAGCAATTCAGTCTCAAGCCGTTTTGTCATTAAGATAATCTTTAATCTTATAATAAGCTTTACTTACTAGTCTGCGTTTAAGGCAGTTCTTAACTTCATTCGTTGAGAGATGAGTCACACTATCTGGGACTTTATTGTAAAATCGTGTACAATTATTTTTAAACGATTTTTTTATTTTTTGCAGCCGAGTATGGGGCACTGCCTTATTTCTGATATTAAAATTATGTATGTCACAGTACCTTTTAAAATTACCAATATTTTTATGAACATACATAATATTTTCAAATATATATTGAGAATGCACTGTCAATATGTTAACTTCCTTGAATTTTTCCCTCAGTGAATCTCTGGGTAGGTGTCATCTATTGGACACTGAGGTGTCGAGCACTGGGACATTTATATCTGTATTCTTCAATTTGCTCGAAAATATGTATGAATGACTGAAATAAATATATTGACACAAATTAAAAACATGTCAGTTTTAAAACAGAATATTAAGCTTCCCCTCCATCGATTTAGATCGATGTTTCCCTCTTATTCATACAACGTACCAAACCTCTGCTTACTAAAATATCTGTTGTCACTGTCTCACAAACACATGTCAAAGTAACAAACAAAGACAAACGAATTTTAGCGGCTATTTAACTAAAACAGGTTTGATGGATGTTTATGAACTAGGGTAGGTATCTCACATTTAATATTTTGTAGTTAAAGTCTACAAAATATTAAATGTGAGATATTAACAATACCAAAAATGTGATTAAAGGAAGGGCAGGGCTTATGTATTTTTTTATCACATTTATCTATATTCAACGTCTTGGCAATAGGGTCGTGTTCCGATATTTGTGAGCCCCTTGTTCACTTAGATATACCTGTATGGTGGCTACTATACTTTTTTTTCAATGCACTTCGGTCAGCCTCATTTACACCTCGGCGCACTTTTTTTGGTGTATTGCTTCATATTTAACTTTTTGTGTAGGTATTAATATTTTTAAAGTTCATATCAAAAAGTTAACTTTAAGAGTAACAGGCTTGGCTGGTGTTTACTCTAAACAAAAACTTCGATTTATAGCTTCATCCTTCAACCATTTCTGGCCCAAAATTGCACCTGGATAATTTAATTTCAATATAGGTCTCACTTTTGCTTTTTTTAAATTTTGCATCATTTAAAAGCGATCTTTAAATATTTTCGTTAAAGCGACGGAATCTTTTTTGTTAAAGGTAAACGCAATAGACAAGTGCGTATGAAATTACTGTCGTTAGCCAATAGGCACTCTACTCAATGTTTTGTCAATCTTTAAACAGAGCAACTTCGCGGTAGCAAAATATCATCTTTATCATAAAATAATTATATGATATGAAAGAAATAAAGAAAGAAACATTTATTCACAGACAAAATAAGAAAAACATACACAAACCACATAACATGTGTCCCCGCGGCGGTGAAACGGACACTGGCTCGGAATTATGCTGAGTGTCAGACACCTACAGCGCTGATATTCAACCAGTACCGTCGGTGACTAACGGAACGCCATACAGGTGGAAATAATAAATAAATAAATGTAATAGACAAAAATAAACATACATATATAAATTAAAAAACATTTACTATTACTTACATACATCACCTTAAACCAAGGAGCTCGAAAAATTATAAGAATCTTATTTCATAAATCATTACATGTCAACATAATACAATGAAAGTCAGAAAAAAAACAAACAATAATAATAATATTAGTCGAACAACCCTCCCCGTGCCATTCCAGGCACGGCAACGCTAGAAATTAAAAAAAATAGTTTAGGATATTTTTGCTGATATACTTAGTGCTGAAATAGGATTGGTATTTTTCAGGCATTAACAAAATGGGCTTTAAGCTTAAATAACGTCTTGAACATAAATATCGCAATTGACGGAACGCACTACCTTTATCATTACGCCGGATCAACCTCTCTACTAATCGAGGTAGAACTCTCATTCGATCAGTTTTTATTTTTATTTAATTAAAAGATATAATTTTAATTGTATCTTCGGTTTCCGCAATTGTCGGTGATTAAATATTTATCGCGTATATATTATAGCCTTTGACTCTGTAAGTCGTGACGGCCTATACGAAGTGCTTAGCAATATTGGTTGCCCGTCCAAACTTCTGTCTATAATTCGTGCCTTTCATGATAATATGCATGCTTCTGTTGTGTACGATGGTGACTTCTCGTCTCCTTTTTGCGTTAATCGCGGGGTTAGACAGGGTTGTGTGCTGGCGCCTACTCTCTTCGGAATATTTTTCTCGGCTCTGCTTATGTCAGCTTTTGGTGACTGCGATGACGGAGTACATTTGCATACTAGGGAGGATGGGAGGCTGTTTAATATTAACCTACTGAAGTCCAAAAACAAGCGTGTGGAAATAATTGCCCGCGAGCTGCTGTATGCAGATGATGCTGCACTTGTCGCCAACACTGAAGAAGATCTGCAGAATCTGGTGACGAGGTTTGGGAACGCTTGTGACCGGTTTTCAATGAGCGTCAATACAAAGAAAACGGTGGTGATGGTGCAAGGGGTTGATCGTCCTCCGTCTATAATGCTCGATGGCTCTATTCTTTAGGTTGTGGATCACTTTTGTTATCTCGGTTCCACTACAACGTCTACGTTGTCCAATGACAAGGAGATAGATACTCGTATCGGCAGGGCAGCCACGTCGTTTGGAAAGCTCTACTCGCGTGTTTGGAGAAACGAAAAGCTGACTATTAACACTAAAGTCCAAGTGTATCAAGCTTGCGTCCTAAGTGTTCTGTTGTACGCTTCGGAGACACTAACTACATATGCCAAACAAGAGCGAAAACTCAATGCTTTTCATATGCGCTGTCTCAGATCTATCCTGGGTGTTACTTGGAAGGACCATATGAGCAACGAGACTGTACTGTCCATAACGCACTGCACCAGCATCACAGCAATCTTGAAGCAAAGACGGCTTACTTGGCTTGGCCATGTACACCGAATGGACCCCAACAGACTTCCACGCCAGGTCATGTTAAGTCAGGTTGCACACGCCAAGAGACCTGTTGGGCGTCCTCTGCTGAGGTTTAAGGATTGCTGCAAAAGGGACCTGGTCTGCTTCGACATTCAACCCCATAGATGGGAGGCTCAAGCTGAGATGAGACCAGAGTGGCGTCGTGACCTCAGGAGTGGAGTGGAAAGGCACGATGAAGACTGGTTGGAAAGCCTCAGGCAGAAGAGAATCCGCAGTGCCAGACCTCCACCGCAGGACTCGCGCCATGTTTGTGATCGCTGCGGCAGAAAGTGCCGCGCTGCTATCGGACTATATAGTCATCGGAAGCATTGCGGGCAGCCTCCCCGCAATACCTTACGTTGACTTTCTTTCTTGACGCTGCAACAATCATCTGCGAAGATGCTGTGGCCAATCAGGATATATTACGTATAGAATACATCCCGACGTTTCGAATCCTTTACATCATTCGTATTTAAATCGTTTTATATCTTGTAATTTTGTTATCACATGTCTCTGCAAGACAAGAAAAAATAAATGTTTCACAAAAATCTAATATTTTCGGTGACCATCGTTTAAAAAATTAAAGTAATTTGGTAAAGTATTTTAGATCAGAAATAATGTATTCCTGTTTTTCCTAGGCCGAAGTTATATTACACTTGCACCAACTGCAAGCCAAAAATGTTAATATGCAAAACAGTTGGAATTTAAACTGTGCGAGAAACTCCAAGAAAAACAAAATAATTGGAAATGTGATATCATTTGACATGTTACATTCCGCATGACGCTAGAAAATAATATAATAAATACTTGAATAGTTACGTAATTCAAGTTTCTTAAACATCAGAGAATATTGCTGTTTAAGAAACTTGAAATGGCGACTTTATACTCCAATAATGAGTACTTACAGTTTAAAATTGAATGCAAAAGGGGAGATAATAATTGCGGTTTATAAGTATACGCTAGTGGAGAATTCATTACCTACCACCGGGAAAAGCTTTTTCCGGAAGATAACGGAAGGTAATCTAGAGAAAAATGAAGTTGCTCTATTTCAAATTTTCATATTGTTATCATTACAGTAAATTTAACAACCCAAAACTAAATGTTAAATACTCCTTTCTACAAAAAACAAAGTCAATGGCATGTTTACAAAAAGTATGTACAATATTTTTATATCGGTTCATTCTTTCACGAACACGGGTCGATAAGCAGATTAGTATGAATGTACCTACACTCAAATAAAATTCCTTTTGTATATTAAACACCTATATAAAAAGCCTATGGCTATCTAAATCATGAAAGCTGATGATATTCAATATAATTCAGAACCTTCTAATTCTTCTCTCTCACAAAAATAAACAAGAAGTTATATGCTTGGAGTGCAGGAATACGAATTTCACCACCATAATTCCGTGTTACATTAATTTTCTACTCTGCTCTGCAGCTAAACTGCAGTAATGCACCGGTCCCCGTTAAAGCCGGTAATGGAGTCAATTAGAACTAGCGAATCCCACAAGTCAGAAGTTAAAAGAAATGAATATAAATGGTTAAACGAAGCGCCGAATTAAATATTTTTAAATTTAAAGGAGACCGTGGGACGGGTAGACCAGACTGAAATAATACGACATGAATTACACACGAGAATAATGTTTTCACTTTATTTCGCTTGTTTTTGCTCATGCTCGTGAATGCTCCAGGGGCATAGCTTTATACGATTGGGACCTTACAGCGGTCACGTTTTTATAAAAACTCATTCCGTTTTTCTTTGGTTGTTGCTTTGCTACGCTTAAATGACAAAAATAACATCTGCTAGTGACGTTGGCAAATTAAAAATGTGATTTTATTTTGGTTTTACATATTTTTTATAATATTACCTTATAATCGTTGTATAGATTTGTTAATTTGAGATGAACCTAGCCCTACGGCGATAATCTCATAATCCTCATGATTGGACTTGGGATGATGTCATTCAATTCGATTTCTAAATCCGTTTCAAAGTTTTATGACTTCGTCAATGGCGTAATATCCATTCTTGTTATACTGATCAAATAAACTTTAACTTGTCACTAGTATTACTTAACTAAATAACAAGGAACGATTTAAAACCATGGCACATAAATCAATATACCTTTGTTTAAATTACTCTAGATTTTTATATTCTAAATTCTAAACTACAAAAGCCTACAAAATTGCAAACCAATAAGTATCCACATCAAAAATAAAGATATTTGTGCAAGTTACCCAACTCATAATATCACATTTTCGTTATTCATCCGCTCCCGTAGCGATATCTGATCGGGCCTTTATTCTCAGGTTTTCTTCGCCAAAACGAGGGAGGCCACGCGAAATTACTTTCGCGTACCGAGCGTTGCCTACTTGTCCGCCTATCCTGCTTTTATAATGTGTCTGATATATGGCTCCAAGTGTGCATTGTGATCTCGCCACGTACACCATAACGTACCCAATTTAATATAATATATCGCTGAGGAAAGCAATATTTTGTTTATTTATTTATTGAGGACTAGCTTTTGCCCGCGACTTCGTTCGCGGGAACATCCATATGAACTTATACATGATATGAAATGCGAATTTAGAGATAAAAGATAGGACAGCTTTTTAATAAATACCATACTTCATATTATCAAAAATAACTAATTAAATTTCACTTAACTACTTCATCTATTTTAACTGCCCCTAAATTAATGATAACTATTGGAAGAAAGAAATTTAGATTCAGATTCAAGGTGCTGCTGATCTGTCAATACAGAAAGCCACTAAAGGTGTCCAACCTATTTTAACAATTATTACGGGTTTAGAGGTCAACATTTTTTAACATTTAATTGCTGGAAAATTATGACCTTATTTATACCTAAATGGTTTCATAGGCCGGGCCCAATAAAATCAAGATCCTTCCACTCGACCACGCGGGCGGTTTAAACAATGGAATACTCTAAGGGTCGGTTGCACCAACATAGGATCACAGGCCGGTCATCGTCAAATATGGCGCCGGCTGCTGTCAACCCATAGAAACTTATCAAACTTTCCACACAATCAGATTTTAACGAACACCGCTTACGATTACAGACGGTTGGTGCAACCCAGCCTAAGAGTTTGCGCACCAGTGAAATTAGTTGTGCAGCTTCAACCGAATCAGAGGTGGGAATCGAGCTACTGGGAGTTTTGTTCCTAGCCTAGCTGAGAAGATTTCAGCAAGAAACTCAACTTGACGCAACCTGGGTCGGGCTGACTCTACCCGGTGTGAAGCGGTACCGGGACGAATTGGGACTATTTGTGTCTGTGTTGTCGCCATCGCGCGGTGGACGTCCCCGCCGGCGGGAATGCCTAAGTTTTTACGTCGTGTCCGAGTTGAAAGACGTGTTTGAGTTGGACGTTGTGTCTGAGTTGGACGGGAATGGGATTATTTTTGTTTGCTTCCAAATACATGCTTACCAAGCCTTCAAATCACGAATTGAAGGACTTCTCATACACAGGTCAACCCCTCTTTTCACCCCCTTTCATCCCCAATCTGTATGATTTTATAGCCTGGCCGAAGATCCAATGAACATATTAGTGAAGGTTGTACTAAAATCTATTCCCTAGTTTTTACATGATGGCTAGACAAATAAAGAGACAAACTGACACAAATTCTAAAAACTGTTGTTGAAATGTGTTCTGTTACCGATTCTAAGACCACTCAATTGATTTTTTTGCTAATATCTTCATTGTACAGATTTTCGACCCTCTACAGCTTTATTATATGTAATAGAGTAAATAGAGTAAATTTATCGATTCTAACACAAATGATACAACAGGTTACACGGGAATTCTGGTGCAGTCCAAACTAGGCGAGCCTGTATCTTGGAATGCACCAATTGTACCAGTTGCGAGTATAAAACATGAAAATTAATAAACTAAGTAAAAGTGTTTGTGTGTAATATGTGTGAAGATGTGTGAGTGTGTATGTGAGTAGGGGTGTGGTGTGTGCGTGTGTGACATGAATGAGTGCGAGTAGCTTAGCGGATAAAGATTTAGCTGACCACAGACCAAGAATGAGAAGTGCGTATTATGTCTTCTGTATCATTGTAAGATAGAGTTGCAAACCATTTTTTTAATATTGATTTGACTTTTATCGAAGAAATATATGTATAGATAGATATGATGTTTAAGGTATTATGGTTTATCCGTATGAGTCGTTAGCGTCTTCAGGAAGGTTTATATGGTTTCTCAAGTGCTCCTACTGGAGCTTACGCTAAAACTGTGCTACTTTAGGATGCAAATGGGATAAAACTACAATGATGGATCACTATCATCTTCATTTACGTAGTATAAAAAAAAATTGGATAATTAACTTAAAAAACCGGCCAAGTGCGTGTCGGACCACGCACCATGAAGGGTTCCGTGCCTACTACTACTAGTCCACATTTAAATCTATGCTGTTAATAAAAAAAGGTCGTATTTTCGTAGGAAATTCATGGCACTTATGTCCGTTTAGCAGTCATTCAGTGATAATTCGATAATGGTTATAGACCTGCCTGATCCAAAATAATTTTGTTATGAAAGTATTTTATTTATTCGTGTACACAACCTCAATTTTTTTCAGAATTTTGAACTTCATGGTTTGAAAATTAGGGGGGGACAATTTTTACGACTTGACAGCTAATATATCACAACAAGTTGCCTTAAATAAAAAAGTTTTTTAGAATCCTCTATATCATTTTAAACGCCTATCCAGAGATCTTCACACGTCTACGTGCTTTGAATTTTTTTTTCATCCCCGGTTATTTGTATGGAGTGTCCCCCTAATTTATTTATTTTTTCCAAATTGAAACATCACTTTTATGTAGCGGTTCGGCACACCTTCCTATCGTATCCTCATTTCATAATTGTGGTACTTATAGTCTTCGACTAAATCGGCCGTGACATACAGACGGACGGACAGCGAAACTATAAGGGTTCTGTTTTCGCCATTTTGGCTACGGAACCCTAAAAAGGACTAGTAAACTAGTATGTTAGTCACCCTAATAATTATCGATGCGCAAAGATCAATAGACTAAGAATATTCTAGAACATTTTTAGGGTTCCGTAGTAAACAAGGAACCCTTATAGTTTTCATGTCCGTCCGTCCGTGCCCCACTTTTCTCAGTAACCGTTAGTACTAGAAAGCTGTAATTTGGCATGAGTATACATATCAATGACACCGACAAAACGGTAGAATAAAATCATAAAAAAAATTTTTTTAGGGTACCTCCCCTACATGTAAAGTGGTGGTGCAATTTTTTTTCTTCCAAACCTCGTGTGGGGTATCGTTGGATAGCTCTTTAAATAGTATAAGGTTTCTAAAAGCATTTTTGATTCAAGAATCGGTTGGCGTGATATTAAGGCGCGTATACCCGCGAACGACCTTGCGCGTTGGGGCGTGGCGTAGCCTTTCCCGCCGCACTACCCGCTGTAACAGGTTTTTGCAGGTTTCTTGTATGTGTGTATGTATTTTTTATATTATTATTTTCTAAATACGTAGGAATGTTTGAAGTAATTAAACATATAAAATAGTTAAGTAGGTACATTGTCTCAGAATCGAACTCTTATATTTTAGCGTCGCGCGCAAAGCGACACAGCCTTCCCGTCCGAGAGCCGGTGACAGACTGCCGCCCGTCGCCCCGCGCACGTATCCGCCCCAACTTTTATGACGGTGTGGTAGTTATTCCAGGTTTTTGACAAAAGTAATGATTATTTTACAATATCCGTTGCTCAGATTATGAAAAATTGAATTAAGTTTTATTTTCTGAATATCCCGTGTAAAAAACATGTCTAGATAGTGAGCAGTAGCGATTTAAAAGGTTGAAAAATGCCTTATTTAATTTTTTTTTTGTTAGGACAATCTAGGCGTGTTGCAATTTCCGTTGCTCAGATTTAAGAGGACATATCAATTCTTCAAGTATATTTTTTCGAGACCTATATTTCGGGCCAGTTTTGAGTTTTAGGCCTTTGAACGCGACCAAAATGTGGTATTTCACTCAATAGAGTGTAATAACGCGCCTTAAGCTTTGAAGTGATAATTTTTGCTATGGTCAAGTGTCCCTCCCCCCCTGCCAGCTAAAGGGCTACTAGGCATGTGAAAAAAATCATGGTAGTAGTATATACGATGAATTTAAAAGGAAAACTATCACAGCTAGACATTACCGTAAAGGGCAAAAATATGTATACAACACAACATCTCAAAAAATACATCATCAGTACTAAGATCAGTAAAAACCCTTCTACGGGTCCGTAATTCCGCATATGACCGGTGACGTGATGGACGGGCAACTACGGAACCCTACACTGTGCGTGGCCCGACACGCACTTGGCCGATTTTACAAGATTTTATTTAACTTGCACTGCTGATAATTAAGAAAGTACGAGTAAGTTCGTCAAAATGTATAATTCCATTCCATTTCATATGCGTCTATTTCGCTGACTACAAAACTATAATTTTTAATTATTTATAATTATTATAATCATGCGGTAGGTATTCCATTTGAATAATAAAGTGTAAACCCTCACCTGGGGCTTACACTAACTATCCTACTAGTTAATGTTTTCTTTTGATTAAAATTTTTGTTCTGGCTACGAATAACATTTTTTGAGGAATTTAGCTTTCATTTTAATCAATTACGATATATTAACCAAGTTAGCTTAAGTATAAATATTAGAATTTTTATTTGGATAATAGGATGATACCTATATATATTTTAACTAGACCTACTTTGTAGGTGGCTCTAGTTAAAAATTAAAAAAAAAGCCGGACAAGTTCGTATCCGACTTGCGCACCGACCCCATTAATTCAGGAAAAATCTTAACATCGTGATGTAAAAATTGAACGCTATTGGTACAGTGCATTTTATTACTAATTTGCACTACTGAATAACACAGTATGTGTGTTAGTTTTTCAAGGATAATTCTATATCACATGAACCGTTTTCGATATTTTTTTCGTTAGTAAATTTCGGTAGGGGGGGGGGATTAAGGCCATGGTCATGTCTCTCCAGTTCCGACCCACTTACCGTACCTACAGTTAAATTTCGCTTTGAAAGTAGATTCTACGTCCTTTTAGACCCACAAAATTAAATATTTTAAATGACTGGAGTTGGGTTAGGCCTTTCTACAATTCAATTGATCCCGTTGTGGTCGAAAGTCACCCATATAAATTGTATGACTTATTTTCGTGTACTCTAGCTGCATATACAAACTCCACCATTATACTGAAAAAAAATGGAACATTGATGTCTGGATGACCATGCACTGTTCAAAAACTTAATAAAGAAAATCTGTTGGAGACAACACATGACCTCGGACCGCCATTCAACAGGGGGGAATGCAGCCAGCCTTATGGGCAACGTTCCACAGGGAACAGATTTGGTCGACCTAACGTAGCCTAATAGGTAGATATGTTTTATAATTAAATTTTATTACTTCTATGTTATTATTAAGTTTAATGTATTATATTGTCATCTAATCATCTCTTATCTCTTCTCTTCTCTTATCTAATCTAAATATATAAAAGAAGAAGTCCTGATCTACCATCAACGCACAGCCGAAACTACTGGAACTAGAAACTTCAAATTTGGTCCAGAGCTTACTTTTATGACGTATGCAAGGGATAAAACGGGGTTTTTGGAAATCCCACCCCTATGGGGATCAAATAGGGGTGCAAAGTTGGTATGGGAAACCTATTTTTTTTGGACTTAGAAACTTGAAATTTCGTATTTAGACTCTCTGTTTATATATAACAAAACTGAATTCAGTGGTTTTCTAATTTCGTTCCCTAAAGGGGTGAAAAGGGGCTTCAAAGTTTGTACGGGGAGCAAATCTTTTTTGAAGTTAGAGATTTGAAACTTTGTAAATAGACTCTACGTTTAAATACAACAAAACATTTCCGTGTTTTTCAAAATTGCTCCTCTAAAGGGGGGAAAAGGGGGTTCCAACTTTGTACGGGGAGCAAATCTTTTTTGAAGTGAGAGATTTAAAACTTTGTATATAGACTCTCTGTTTAAATACAACAAAACGTAAACAAAACGTATTTCAGCGTTTTTTTTTAAATTGCTCCTCTAAAGGGGTGAAAAGGGGGTTCCAAGTTTGTACGGGGAACAATTTTTTTAAATTAGAGATTTCAAACTTCGTAAATAGACTCTCTATTTAAATACAACAAAACGTAGTCCAGCGTTTTTTGAAATTGCTCCCCTAAAGGGGTGAAAAGGGGGTTACAAGTTTGTACGGGGAGCAAATCTTTTTAAAGTGCGAGATTTAAAACTTCGTATTCAGACTTTCTGTTTAAATACAACAAAACATGTTTCAGCGTTTTTCTAAATTGTTCCCCTAATGGGGTAAAAGGGGTTCCAAGTTTGTGCGGGGAACAAATCTTTACCTTTCGTAAAAATCGATATAGGTGTCATCTTCGAGGTTCCTCGGGACGCCTGCCGATTACGAAAATGACATGCATTTTCAAATCCAAAATGGCGGACATTTATTTTTCTTAAAAATCAATATGGGTGTCATCTTTGTGGTTCCTCGGGGTGCCGAATACGAAAATGACATCCATTTTCAAATCTAAGATGGCGGACATTATTTTTTTCTTTTGAGTAATTTTTCACAAAAGATTAACAGCATCAGACAACTGACAGAAACAAATAAACCTCATTTAAATCTTTGTTACCATCTAAAATCTACGCGGACATAGTCGCGGGCGGCCGCTAGTCTTCTATAAAATAAAGAAGTACATGGCAACATTGATGAGTCATAGCTCTCCTTCCTCTTCGTAAGGGTAGGTATTGGGAAGTAACACAGCTATATTGGTAAATCTGACGAATTCTACACCCGTGTGGAATTCCCTGTTAATTGAAAAATGGTTTCGGTGTTCTTAAATACTACGAGAGTAACTGGGGGAAAACAGAGTGTGAACAGTGGTACTTGTGATCCCGTCGGGTAATGAAAGACTCTAATGACCCTTGATAGGTGACACGTTTACGTACATCAAAGTCGACATTATTAGGAATTGATCAGTCAATAACAGTTTGTAAGAGTTTTAAATGAATCATTGCGCTAGTTTGTCAATCAGAAATAAGTACCGTAAACTGGGGTGACTTTAGGAAAAACGGGGCCACTTTGATAGATTAAGAACACTAATATAAACGTCACTAACTATTTATAATTTGATTCAGTTCAGTAAATAGTTAGGAAATATACCAAGGGATAACACCGACCCAGGTTAACCAAATAAAAACTAGAGATACGCCTTAAAAACTTGATTTTAAAAGTTGCTCCCGATATTGAAAGTAACCCCGGTTTACGGTAATGTAAATAGAATGTAAAATTTTCCCGTACGTTATTTTTATAGTTCCGTACCCGCAGGGTCCAAACAGAACCCTACTGCTGTCGCTCACGCTTCCGTCCGTCGGACGTCTGTCACAAGATTTTATTACGAGGAATTTTTAACTTCCCATTGACCATTGAACTTGAGATGATAAATCCGTTGCCTCCCGGCTAGGGATGTCACTTCCGTCTTGAAAAATCGATTATTAAATAATCGATTATTTTGCTCCAAATTAAAAAAACAATCGATTTTTAAAGCAACAATAATCAACTTTTTATTTATTTTTCCTATGGGGTCGGTTCCACGGTGATTATTATCATGGGATACACTCATATTATGATCAGTATCACAAGAATGTTATCACGATACTACAATACACGTCAATCATCAAGCAAATTCGGATATTTTGAAATCCGCCATACCTAAGGGGCGTGGCTTCAATATTAGCTTCATTGCTATAAATGTCCTCATAATTCCAGGGTCTTTACTAGGACTTTGTAGCCATCTAACATTCTCATGTCCAAGGTGGTAGCTAACAATATTCTTTTATAAATGATGTGAAAATCATAATCGATTTTTTATTAATCGATTTCTTTTTGACATCCCTCCCAGCGAAAAAAACAAACAATGACATTGTTTTGTTATGTGCCCGGAAATCTCCGGGCCGGTAATATTTATTATTACGTATATTTTACCAGCAAATAATAATATGTTGTTAAATCAGATTTTTTCATTGAAACTTCCTTATTTTTCGTATTAAAATGTATTGATAAATTAGATTTTTTTCATTGTTTTTATTTCATGTATCCCATTAAAATCAATACATTTTAGGTTAGTTCGGAACCCTAAATGTACGAAGTCCGACAAGCACATGGCTGGTTGTTAATTTACGTCCAGAATCATACCGTACCGAATATCAAATTTTTATTTCCGGCCTGTATATGTAGCTAACTTACCTGTGACTTAGAATAACCGCGCTGGGAGCACTAACCATGATATTCGTGCGACTTGAACGGAATTAAAGTTATTAATTCACTGGTGCCGCAAGTTCACTTCAACCGCCGTTTGAGTTAGCCGGAGTTCCATAACCTATACTGCTCTTTGTTATATTTGTGAATACTTGTCCCTACCCGCCATTTGCGCCACCTCATCGTTTTAATTTTGACGCTCAGAGACCATGTACATCTCTGGGATTTTATATGAATTTCTTTATACTCCTTGTTTAATCTTGAGACCTTATACATCTCTAACTTTACTGATGTTGTAATATTTGTAATAGACAACTTTGCAAGTTTATCTTCACTGTATGACATTAATTTTGTTATAATTGTTAAACTCGAAATTATTATTCCTTCTTGAACTGTAAATTAATATTTTGAAATATGTATAACTTATTATAGTCAGACTTTCTTAAATTGTAAATTAATATTTTGACATGTAAAAGTG
This sequence comes from Epiblema foenella, assembly GCA_963556455.1. Lineage (NCBI taxonomy): Eukaryota > Metazoa > Arthropoda > Insecta > Lepidoptera > Tortricidae > Epiblema > Epiblema foenella. Next base: position 19,310,701 of record OY747102.1, read on the forward strand.
CCCCTGTGGCCTATTTGCAGAATAAATGTTTGATTTTTTTTTGATTTCGTCTCTTGTATGAAACTATTTAAACCTGGCTGCAGACACTTTGATTTTAATATTGAGCAGTCTTCATACGGAGAATTGTTTTATTAAAGTTTGATATATAATACATTTAATTATGCAGTATTACTGAACTTTACTCAGTATTTATTATTTATTTTATTTATAATTTATTGCACAAAAAAAATGAGTACAAATTGCGGACATTATCATGGTCATTGTAATGCGACATTATTTGTGATAAACAAATTTTCACTGACCCGAAAAAGATTCTATACGTAGTGGGCACCCGATCCCATGCTTTCTATTATATTAATAATAGTAATAATTTATGTATGTAAGCACTTTATTGTACATAATAACAGGTTAAAACAATATACATGTCAAATAAGATAAATAATATGAAATGAATAAGATGAATAATATGTCGACAAGACGGAAAATAAATAAAGGTAATAATATATAGAGATAAAATTATCAAGCACTAGTATATTTGTAGCATAGTCTTGTAATAATAATAATATACCGCTGAATAAGTTTCTACATACATCGTATGTCAGGTACATAATGATCTACAACATTTACTCCTATAATTTAAATAATTAACTGTACAATAATGGACTGAAAAATTACATTAGTTTGACAAAAAAAATTACCTAACTCTATGGCCACTGTACAAATGCTCCCGCAGGGGAATCACGTAACTTTATGTACTAACGGTAGATAGATTTTACTGTCAATTTTGAAGTATAAATTGTGATGTGTGGGTTTTAATCACACACACATATCCTCCTGCCTGATGGGCGTGTAGGGAGGTTTCCTAGTAACTCAGCGGGTTCAGGAGCACCTAACGGGAAGTAGGGGAGAAATAAGAACGCCAATTTATCCTTAACTACAATAAAGGGTCTTACGCCCGTTTATTAACCTCAAACTCTACTTATCTAAATCTTTATCCTTAATCACAATAAAGGGGGTCTTACGCCCGTTTATTAATCTCAAACTCTACTTATCTAAATCTAAACCTAAATACGGGCGATACGGGGCCTAAACCGGGTTGTTCCCTACGCAAGGGGTAGTGAGCAGGGAGAGCGGGTAGATTGGGATACGCTGCGACGGCGAACTCGGGGGAACCGAGCTGCCAGGGGCAGTGGCGGCTAACTCGGGAAACCAAGCTGCCAGCGGGAAGGGAACGGGCAATACGCGAAAGACGGGAACCGGTACGAGGGCAGACTCGGGGGAACCGAGCCGCCAGCGGGTGCCGGTGTGGGGGCGGATACGTCACAACGGCGAACTCGGGGCAACCGAGCTGCCAGGAGCAACGGGAGCACTACGACGGCTAACTCGGGGGAACCGAGCTGCCAGGGGTAGCGGGGAGAGAGGGCTGCGACGGCGAACTCGGGGGAACCGAGCTGCCAGGGGCAGTCAAGGAGCGGAAGGGTAGGTGGGGGGCAGAGCCGGGTGCGCGTGCGAGCGCCGACCGAACTCTAACTTTATGCGGGCGCGCGGCGGCTTATATACGCTGCAGCGGTGGGGCGGCGCGGTGTGTGGCTGCGGCGCGGCTCTCCCCCTGCGCCCCTCGCGGTGACGTAGATCTCTACGTTACATTCCCCGGTCGGGTGTGAAGATTTTTACCTGGGGAAAAATCGCCATTAATGGTATGCCTAGGTAAATACCTTTGATGAATTTTAATTCTCGTTAACCCTTGATTATATCGATTCGGTTCATTTCGAAACGGGATTAAAATGAATACCCCTCTTCTAGGTACTATGTTATTTTACAACTATTAGGCCCCGTTTTCTTTTCTGTAAGTTATGCTAATTCGACTATCCTACGGCATGAATGTTTATAATGAATGCGCGTCTTTCGCGTCATCGGTATATTTCGGGTTGTGTTTCTTATTGAAACACTGCTACGGTAGCGGAATGTAATTACTATTTTAATTTTCAATAATTAATTATGGTAAACTTTAAACTAGTAAAAAAAATAATGTTAACTTTTTATTTAAATGAAAAAAAAAAACCAAGAATAATTATGTGGCCCTTCAATACGGATGCCGGTATGTGGGTGTTTCGTGCGCATTGCTGTGTTATTATCACGTCGTCCTGATTGGGTTTACTGGTATTCCGGCAGTTGGATGTCTCCTGCGCGTAGCTTCCTTGGACGTCCCCGTTGGCCGTTTATCGGGGAGTGTTACAAGTGCGTTGCTGAGTTATTAAAATGCCGTATTGTAAATAGTATGAAGATGTTTAACGCTATTGTCCGCCAACGCTGTTGTTGTTGCTATGCGCGATGTATGCTCGTTCGTGCAGTCGTTATGTTTGCAGCCTAATCTCGTTGAGCGCACGGTGCATTCTCGTGTGTGCCGGTTTCGGAGCGTGTTATCGCTGGGCTCTTCATGTCGCTGGTCCGGTTTTGTGCGGCGGGTTTGTTTCCGAGCTAGCTTGGTTGTTACAATGTATGCCTTTGTTCGTTTGATTTTTAATGTCTGTATGGTTTTAAATCTTTGATATGGGCCGTTATTGTTTTCCGAGGTACGGTTGCGCTTTGTAATATATATATCACTGGTGAGGTTTTTCTTATGATGGTGTATGGTCCTGTGTACTTTGGCATGAGTTTTGCGCCGATGTTTTTGTCTGCATTCGATATCACGAAGTTGCGTTTTAGTACTATTTCTCCTGTGGCGGGCTCCCAATGCCGCCTTTGCATTTCGTGATAGTATTTCTGTGCGGCGGACGCTTTATGTCGGTTTTGCCGGGTCTTATATGTGTCTTGTAGTGCTGCCAGGTGTTTCAGGTGTGGGGTGGGAAATGGGTTTTGATCCTTCGGATTCTGTAATTGTTTGCCGTGTGATTGGAATACTGGTGTTGTGGTATCGGATCGGCTATTTTGGTTCGGTCTATGTTTGTTGCGGTTGTCACGGAGGGAAGTTCTGTGTATGTTGTATCCTAAGGGTGATTCGGCTTCTTTCTGTGGCTGTTTCCATTTTATTCTGTAAGAATATTGTTCGGCTGTCGTACATATCGGGTTGCGGAGATAGAATTGGTGTTTGATGGGTTTATCGTGTTTTAATTTTATTTTGTGTTCGACTCGTGTGTTGTTTCTTGCGTGTTTCGGTTGCCGGTTACTATGTTCGGTTTGTATCGGTGCGGTGATTAGCATTGATGCAGCCTCTGTCTTCTCTCGCGGTTTGTGTTGCGGTTGTTTATAATTCTTTCTGGAAGCTATTCGTGCGTGGGTCTCTGTCGGCCATGTTACGGTCGCGCCCATACTATTTAATACGTCCATACCTATTATTGTACACGCTGCTGATGGTAGTACTCTCACCCAATGTTTGATTACGGTTCCCCTCACTTCCATGTCGACTAATATGCACGTGTCAACGCTCATTTTTGTGTCATCGGCTAATACGACCCTTATTTGGCTTTGTTTCGTCGGGAGGCCCTGTCTCTTGCACGTCTCGTATACTTCGTTATTTATATATGTATTTGTCGAGCCTGTATCTATGAGACACATGTAATCTTTCCCCGATATTCTGGCATTCTCGTATATTCTATTGTCGGCTCTGCGGTGGCTCGCGGCGGCTTTCAGCGATTCACCTTGTGGTCCTGTTCTGCCCTTGCAACAGTTCCGGCTCAAAGTGTCTAATCTCCCGCAACCGCTGCAAAAGAGTCGGTTTGGGGCCCTGCATACCCGCCTATCGTGCCCTGGCTTGCCGCACGACCAGCAACTGGTCGTCGAATCGTAGTCTGGGTGTATCTTGGTTATACTTTCGATTCTTGTTCTGCTGCTATCTGACGGTTGTTCCGGTGGGTCAATATATTCTTTGCGCGGTCTAATGTTTCTCCAATCCTCCTGTGGTCTCTCGTACATACTACTTGTATGTTCCCTGTGTTCTGTGTGTCGGTCCCGGTACGGCGATGAAGTGATACTTTCGTATTCGGCGGCTAATTTTAATAATTCGGCCAGGTTATTGTAATCGCGCTTCTTTATATAAAGTTTGTATTCTTTTTGCATGTTTTCGTGTATCCTGTGAAGTTTTTCTTTCTCGGTCATGTTCCCGTACCTCCGCATAAGCGTTTGTAAATCTGTTAGGTAGTCTGTAAAACTTTCTTTATACTTTTGTTTCTGGGCCACGATTTTAACTACGAGTTCCTCCTCGTAGTTAGTCGGAAAGTAGTAAAGTTTGAAGAGCTCCAGGAATTCGTCCCATGTCTTCCAGGATTCGGCGTTATTCCTGTACCAAAGGAGGGCTTTCCCTTGCAGGATACGCGGTAGAGCGGGTAGCACGTCCTCATTTTCTATCCCGCCGGCTGCTACGAGCTCTTCCAGTCTTTCTATAAATTCTACGGGGTTGTCGGAGGTCCTGAAGGATAGGTTCCATTCTCTTATGAGTTGGTTAAGTCGGTCTGGCTTCCCCTTATCTCGTTCGTCTTCCATTTTCACGGGTTGCTCTTTAAGCGGTGTCTGGAATTCCTCAGTTGCCCTCAGTGACTCTACGAGCAGTTTACGAATTTGATCAACGGTTAAACCCTCGGTGAGGATACCTCTTTCCTCGGCTTCCTTAATAAGCTCTGGTTTATGCAGTTGGTATATCCAGGTAGTCGGCATCGGTCTATACTTATTTCCGGGAATTACGGCGCGGTGCGGGTTTTTACGGAGTGATTATTCCGGACGGGTTATACTATTCGGGTGGGCGGGACGCGACGCGCGGTCAGTCACGCGTCTATTATTAAATTGTTAAGCTCGGTAAGTTTACTGCGATATACGGAATCACTATCGTTGAAAAAATACTTATATCCCGACTACTCCCGGCTCCTAGAGTACCTAGAGACTCCTGTGTGAGTTATTGCGTTGGGCGCCAAATGTGATGTGTGGGTTTTAATCACACACACATATCCTCCTGCCTGATGGGCGTGTAGGGAGGTTTCCTAGTAACTCAGCGGGTTCAGGAGCACCTAACGGGAAGTAGGGGAGAAATAAGAACGCCAATTTATCCTTAACTACAATAAAGGGTCTTACGCCCGTTTATTAACCTCAAACTCTACTTATCTAAATCTTTATCCTTAATCACAATAAAGGGGGTCTTACGCCCGTTTATTAATCTCAAACTCTACTTATCTAAATCTAAACCTAAATACGGGCGATACGGGGCCTAAACCGGGTTGTTCCCTACGCAAGGGGTAGTGAGCAGGGAGAGCGGGTAGATTGGGATACGCTGCGACGGCGAACTCGGGGGAACCGAGCTGCCAGGGGCAGTGGCGGCTAACTCGGGAAACCAAGCTGCCAGCGGGAAGGGAACGGGCAATACGCGAAAGACGGGAACCGGTACGAGGGCAGACTCGGGGGAACCGAGCCGCCAGCGGGTGCCGGTGTGGGGGCGGATACGTCACAACGGCGAACTCGGGGCAACCGAGCTGCCAGGAGCAACGGGAGCACTACGACGGCTAACTCGGGGGAACCGAGCTGCCAGGGGTAGCGGGGAGAGAGGGCTGCGACGGCGAACTCGGGGGAACCGAGCTGCCAGGGGCAGTCAAGGAGCGGAAGGGTAGGTGGGGGGCAGAGCCGGGTGCGCGTGCGAGCGCCGACCGAACTCTAACTTTATGCGGGCGCGCGGCGGCTTATATACGCTGCAGCGGTGGGGCGGCGCGGTGTGTGGCTGCGGCGCGGCTCTCCCCCTGCGCCCCTCGCGGTGACGTAGATCTCTACGTTACAAAATGTATGAAGTGACAATTAAAATTTGACATTAAAATCTACCTAACGGTAGTAAAAAAGTTACGTGATTACCCCGCCGCTGTACAAATCCAACCTACTCTCCTCTAGTTTTTTTAAATTACCTGTTTAAAAATCTCTGCGCCCTTGCTACTAGGTATATACCTTGTACCTATATATAACCGTATGCTGTGTCATAATGCAGACTTTTTGGGATACAATAATATGACTACACATTCCTACACACTAGAAGACAAAGTAACTTCTATTATTGCTCGCTTTTGTGTTTCTTTGTTTTATTTTAACTACATCATATGCCCGACGTGTTTCTCAGCATTGCGCGCAATATTATGGCAAAACCGACGCGAGTCGCTCCTTTTCCCAATGTTCAACTCGTACAAAATTACAACTATCTGTATTGCGTATGTGCACACAAGTTATTATTTATTAATTTGTGAAGCCTTACATGACTTAATTACTTTGGTATGAGTACTGAACTAATTAACAGTTTCATATCTGAAACTTGTTTAATTTGAAACAAGTTCAGAAATGAATTAGATAGATACTTCGTCAAATAAAATCTATTTTGTTTTCTGATATATTTTATAACAACCTAATAAGGTCAGAAGAATTGAGTCAAATCAAAATTTTGTTTTGCGAAGAGAAAATTAGAAATTAATATGAAATGAATGAAAGAAACATTTTACTATAACATAAATGTTATTATTCAATAATTTCAAAGTTTGTTTTCAAAGTTCGTTGAAGTTGTAATTTGTAAGTTACCTTTTGTGTAAGTTTTTGACGACTATGAAGGTTTTTTATTTATCCATTTTTATTATTCCATTTTCTCTGTGATAAATACATACCGATGTAGGATTTATGAATATCGTAAAGGACGAAAACAGTGTAAGCAAGGTAGGAGATAGATATATAAGTTAATTCTATTTATCTACTGTCTTGTAGGTATGTAAATCCCTTGTTTTAAAATATAAACTTCCCATAACTTATGTATGATACTAAATACAAAATAGCAGTAATAGTAGTTTATTAGATACAATCGGTGTTTATCGGCCCATCATAAATCCAGGTATTTATGCAGCGTTCTCAAGGGGCATCTGTAGAGGATTATCGCAGCAGCGGCGGCAATTATCGAAACCGGACAAAGTGCTAATTATAACAATTATGAGGGCTAACGCAAATCCACGTCCCGAACACAGCTCACGTCTGAACAAAGTACCCCTGAGCCCGTGCCAGTCAGTTAATAATTCAATCACCCGGGCCTCGGGCCCGACGAGCTTAAACGCACAAATATGCAAATTCACCCACCTATACACGGCTGTGTTTACCGGTTAACTTTAAAATTACATCGTGATGTGTTTATCGCGGTGGCTGCTTCTTTATGTAATCAGCGGCGTAAAGCGTGTATGTAGTTGTATTATTGGATGTAAACTAATCGGACGGATGGTAAGTTTTTTAGTTTTTTTCTTTGCTGCATTTTATTTCTATCTAATTGAAAGACGTTGTACACATGCCGGAGATCTCCGGGCATACAACAAAAGAATGCTATTGTTTATTTTTTTTGTCGGTCGAGGACGGGTTAACATGTATATGTACAGTACAGTCAATAACGTTACTATATGTACTGCTTTATACCGTTCAGTGTACCCATCTAAATCAAATTTTATACATGGTACAAAACTACGTACCTACCTTGCTTGCAATCATAATGATATTTTGCCTACCTAAAATACTGGCTATCTATTAAAATAAAAGCTGTCGTTAACAACGAAGTTCCTACCTATGAAAAATAAGTTGCTATTTACTATACGTATATTACTCTAAGCTTAGTGCTTTGTCAATGTTCAGTAACCATCAGTTGTTAATTTATAGTTATAATAATTCATAGGTATACCTATGAATTATACCGAACTAAAATAGGACAACCATGCTAAACAACCTTAGTTTCTAGTTATAGGTTCCTGTGGTGTCAGTCTGATAACGCCAAGCTTATCTGCATGTTGATGATTTCCTCTCGTCCGTATTCAGCTATGGCAGACGTAATTCACTTTACGTTCGCCACAAACTGATCCACCTATTCAGGGGTGTGGTTTGTTATTTGGTGCTCCTATCATGCACAGGTTTTCACGGAAATTTCATTCGTGTTTCGTAGCTGATGTAAGTTATTTGTGTCTACATAGTAAGTGCCAATTGACTCAGCTATAGTAGACGAAAAAGAAAGATTGAGATACTCCTTTTTTTGAAGTAGGTTAACACAACGATTTTAAAAGGGGTAAGGATAGGTCCAGCTGAACATTTTGAGCCGACTCGTCTTATTAGAGTCCAAGGAATTTCAACCTTCTACACAGTAGTTATAGTCCATATTTAATTGACTCTTGTATAAATCTAAACTTCACTAACTCAACTAAAATTGTGTTTAAATTATTATACTTCTTTGTGGTTTAAATTCCTCTAGGGCGCGTTCGTACCAATATTACTAATTTTCTGGCCCCCAAATCGCGCCTGTAGGGACTGTCCTTAATATATAAGTCAATAAAAACACAGTAGTTGCTGTAGTGCTTATCTCTGTCACATAATTCGTTTAATTTGACGCATATTGGTAGTTAATAAGGAAGAATAGTTGAAGTGGCACTTAGCTCTTACTTTTTATCTCAAGCATGAGTCCAGTAAAAACTCGAAATTATAAAACATAAACCTATTATTAGATGGGGCAAGATATCAAAAAGCTATAATATCGTAACGTCTAAAGTTGTTGTAAAATTTTATGTTACGACCTGTTCTGCCAAAGCAAACTTTTGTGACGGTGATACGGAGCTTTACGACTCGGTGTACACCAGATAATAAAATTACCGCTGCTGCATTATACCTGTTCGTACAAAAATTACGTCGAAGGGATTAATTAAGCTGTTCAAGTGAGTTTATCAGGTTCTCGAGGGAGTTTATTCATTTTTCTACCGTTTTATTTGAGTGCTTTCGAAATCAATCCTGAATTTGAAATGCTTTGAGAGCGGTAATATAAAAATATTAAAAACTGCTGAAGTACTTGTAGTGTTCTGCGTGAGCGGCTAACTTCCAATAAATTGAAGTACCTACCTTAGTGAGAAAGAATACACGTTACCAAACGGTCTTCGAACATATATCATAGATTTATCTAGTCTGGGTTCGAAACAAGGCATTACGATTAAGGTGCCTTTTTTATCTCCAATTATCCTTAAACAAGCGCACCTTATTGTTCTTTGAAACGCTTATTTGCCCAGACGATGAAACAATAAGGATTGATTTTCAGATATGTGATTCTTGACTATATGACTGTGTTAATGATAATTAATGATAATAGCCGATTGCTTTAAATTTTCTAGATAAAAAAAATCCAAAGTTGAGTGTTAATTTTCCTTTTTTTACTCAACCTACTAAAACAATGCATCATTAAACGACACAATTATGTTAAAATTATGCTATTTTACCTCGTCTAAATTCTGTCAAGAGCAAATTTAATAAAACTGCACAGTCAGATATTTATCAAGATTTGTCTAAAAAACCCATTAGGTACCGAAGAGTGTTGCATCCCCTTTTGCCGTACGCGAAAGACATAAGCGTGTCTCTTTCATGAGGGGCGTGGCTAACCGAATCAAGGCATCCCTTTAATCGAGAACTTAACTTATGGTAGACGACGAAAAACTGGCAATAAAGATCTGTACAGAGAACATCCGATAATGATCTGTAAGACAGGAGACGTCAAAGGCCAGAGGACGGGGAACGGGCGATAAAGAACTGCTCCGCTCTCTCATCCGGTTCAAGTTTATACTAAGTAATCTCAAGCCTCCATAAGCACACACAGTGGTGTCTCCTTACTTTACCAAGATCGTATGCGTATTTGCAAACCGCTAGTATGAGCACTCCCCCGTGTGGACCGTATGTTCATCACGACTGATATTTAAAAAATAGTACTAATAGTTTTCAGTTCACTTGAAAAACATAATAACCGGTATAAATTTAATTGTCTCCAGAGCATTTAAAAGTGCATAATCAGCTTGCCAGGAGGCATCTTGCCAGGATCCTGTAGTGATAAATCTTACGAGACTCCCACTGAATGGAGACTTGCGCAAATTATTAACGTCCCATTAGTCTCGCAACGTCTTTATACATACGTACGAACGCCTATTGAAATATGTCCCCGCAATTATTAATCGGATTACTGACGTAGTCAGTTTTGATAATATATAATATACGATAGGTTTAGTTCACCCTAAACTGTACAAGGCCGTATTTCAAGTCGTTTGTAGATTTTTACATTTCCTCGATTAATCAGCTTTAATCACGGTTAATTTGAGTTGGTTGAAGAGTATTAGGTATTTAGTAGTTTGGTAGAGGGTAGATAGTTTCCTAACTCATAAATCTCTAATGAAATGAACCTTAATTCTTATTTTGCATTAAAGATAATAATGAGTAGCGAAATGTCTTGCACCGGATAATCGCGTAATTTTCAAACGAGCAAGGGTGTTGGTTTTTTATTAAGTTATGGTTAACTGAAGTTATGCTTAAATCGCATCTGTGCACTTTGTTACGAATTTTGTTACTATCCATAGCCATCCGTTATAGAGGCATAAAATACATGTTTAAATAATAATACCCATCAATATCACGTTCGAAAAATTATGCATATTACCATGGGCTTCTGGAGTGCACTTGAAAACTGATATTATGCGTAGGTATTTCAGATATTTGGGATTATGTAATTGCTGTCGCAAAATAAAGGTTGTGTGAAGAGAATATTTGTTACGTATATTATATTGTAACTAGCAACACATTAGCAGTATTATTTTATTTTTTATACATATTACAGATCAACCATTAGGGCAATGTAGTACGAGATGATCCCGTTCAACGAGACTGGCCATAAGATGTATATTTTTCCTTGCAAACTAAAAATTAAGGCGCTAACTACTACTAAATTAATTAATCCATTTAAAAATTCTCCTACTCAAAACAATCAATTAATTGCTGTTATATTTAAATATTTTTATTTATTACAATCCTCTGAAATAATAGTCTTGTACACCCCTGCGTATAAGATGATCCCCATGGTAGGGATACCTAAGGTGATTCCCATGATTTTTCCCATTTTTCACAGCATCAAGAGCAGCCGTCATCGATGCCTGTAACTACTGGCCTCGGGTGGTTTTCCTTTTGTAATTACGCAGCACCAGGTTTAATAAAATAGGCAAAATAAAATTTGTGTTCAATTTTACAATTCAATAACCACCATAAAGACAGACACATATAAACAGACAGTCAGATAAATAGACAGACAGGTGCGGGTGGCGACTTTCATAATACGACGATATTAATAGAGATTTAACATTTAATAAAAAATATGTAGCTAGGTTTGTAAAAAAGTAACCATCTAGTACACATAGAAGAGAGTCATCTAACTCCCGAGTACAACTTATTACATTTTTGCTAACATAACCTACAAGCACGCGGAAACGTTTAAGTTGCCCAAAAACGAAAATTAACCATATTTGAAAGCCACAAACATGACAATAATCATACAATAATAATGGGTGGATCAACTATTCTTTGTTGCTCGTTGCCAAGGTTACGTCTCCTGAGTCACTCTTTAAAACTGTGACTTTATAGGATTTTAATCTACCAAACATGCGTTTCAGCAATGAGCATATATCCATTTGGACATGGGTCATCTCCTGAGCATGCTTGAAGCCCATATTATAAACATTTTTCTAAGAAACTTAGTTACTGTTGTCTCCTCGCTGACGGGACAGAATAACGGCAAGAAAAAGTTGATTGACCTAATTGCAATTAATAGACTATAATAAAATGAAAATAAGCTTAAAGTCTTCTTACCTTATATTAGCAGGACACAATGTATATTTTTTTGTAAATGTTGGTGTGTCGCTTGCGCCGCCATTATAATTTGGGTGAGTCGGAGGGGTGTACGGAGCTATGTCTTGCCATAGAAATCAGCTAGATGGCGTTAATAGTTTGCCGGCATCACAAAGGATCATCTTACCTCAAGAATCAACTCGTACTGCTTTCCCCTATCAATGTGAAAGCGGGGTAATCACGTAACTTTATGTACTACCGTTAGATAGATTTTAATGTCAATTTTGAAGTATAAATTGCTGAGCTAATGTCATGTTTTTTGTACCCGACGCTAGTACATAATTGAATGAACGATTGAATGGAAATCCCATACTAAAGTGAGAAATTGATCAAATGATTGGAAACACGTAACTTTTTGATGGTTAAATTGTACGGTATAAATATGTCAATTACTGCGTGACAAAGTCATCGTCAGTCATCGTGTCTGTCATGTCATAACAATGAATTAAACAAAGATTTTGGTCATGAGTTGAGTTTATTAATTAGTGAAAATGCCCCAAATTTCCTTGAAATGTCTTTAAAACACACGATCGAGTTTAAAATTCCCTAAGCACTTTAAATAAAACGAAAAGTAAGTAACAACAAATGTCATGGTCATGTGGTATTTATTTGCTCACATTCGTATTTACTAATATATTTGGTATTATTATGTGCTTCTTTTCAGGATGTACGTAAACCAGATTCCCCATCTCTTGGTGATGATGCGATACTGCAAGATGCAGAGTGGGAGAGATAAAACGAGGGAAACTATGAAGTAACATGAACCAAGCAATAGCGTGCCATATTATTCATCGCTGAAATATAGAAGTGTTAATTTATAAGTATGTACTTTTTCATATACGTGCCCCGCGTGTCGATGTATGCTTGTCGATTTATGAAAAGTAATAGGACGACATAAATTACCGACCCGTAGCTACCTAGTCTCCGAATCCTTTAAACATGAGTTTTCTTAAGTCCACTTGGGATGCTATTTCTTTCTTCCTTTGTAACCAGCATGTAATGTGAACCTTCGGTATGTACATAAGATATATTATATCCCGCGCCTCTACTTGCTTTCCCTAGCAAATAGAGTAATACTCCGGCGGATCCGCGCGGGTAGGCAGGTAAAGTAAGACAAGAGTTATACACAAATGTCAAATGTTTTAGATGATACAACGAGATTGCGAAGCCGTCGGTGTTGCTGGTGAGTTTTTAATTCCGCGCGGGTTTACTGCCAAGAAAAAATCCTACTCGCATGAAGAGAGAAGAAAGTTGTATAAAGACATGATGTTATTTCTTAATATATTTTTGTATTTTTTCGTTGTTGTTTACATTATTTAAATACGTAAATAATACGTTTCGTCATTCATTAGGTGTAAGCAGGTACATATGAATACACTATATTGAAACGGTGTGTATGCTATTGCATCGACTTATGTTCATTAAATTAAATTCTTCTTTAACTATGCAAATAGAAAGAAGAAGGAGTTTCATTAATACTCTTACTCTTTTTTATTCAAACGGTACGAGTAGCGACGCGTGGGCAAATCTATAAACCTTGTGGGGTGTAGATAGATTACTATCAAGGCACATATCGCACCCAAAGCAGTCTATAACGCTAGCGCAGAGCAATAAATTTGGCAAGAACAAGAAGCCAAGGGACTTCATCAGTACCGATTGCGTAGTTGAGCTCAAAATACATTAATCTCGAGTAATGTTGTAGATGCAATAATGTAATCCATGTGTGAAAAGATTAATATCACGTTATTGGTCATGATTATAATTTTATATGATATTTATTGTAAAATACAAGTGCTGCCCAACGTGTGCATGGATAGATTATAAAGACTGAGTTTCTCTCAATCACCTCTCAATAAAATAGCTAGTAATGTATATACAATAACTTATTCTACTTGACGCTAGATGTCTAAGTTGAACCCATTTCGTTTCATACAATAGCAACGGTAAAATCCGGTAGTCTTCTTCTAGCATTAAGAGGCTGGATAGCTACTTTAACTTTTAAAAATAATAATTTGACACGTGTCAGTCAACATTTTAGAAAAAATGAGTACAACAAAATAAATACATTTTTCAATTATTATGTAATATTTAGTCCAGAGCAATATTAAACACTTATTTGGTGAATGTCACGTATAAAAAACATTTTTTCATAATGGCTCGTATCGAATAGTGGCTATGGTAGTTCACTTAAGTAACGACTTTATCTGCTACAACGCGCCAAGGGTAAGTAATTTTATTACATATCACTAATAAATAGTGTGCATGTTACAACATAACACCATGGCATAACTCATTATCATTAGCTGAATAGACGTCCATTGCTGGTCATAGGCCTTTCCCGGAAAATGCCTTGCTGATCGGTCGCGTGTCGTCCCAGGTCTTTTGACTCTAAGGTCATCAGGCCACCTCGTAAGGAGCCTTCACTCACTGCGTCATCCGAGATTCGTCACTCGAGAAGTCGCTGGCGTGGGTTAAGCAGACACCATAGCCTATGGACGCTATCGACTCCTAAACAATCACAAGCACGTTGCCGCACATTATTGAGTTTAGGATTCAGGGACAGGGATATGTAAATGCGTATTTTGGTATTATAAATTGCGGACTTTTGAGACTATGGAGCGTGGGTGATACTGATAATGGTACTGAGTCAAATAGGGAATGTCCTTAATATAAAATGTAGTATTCTTAGTTTCTACTGCTACTATAATATACATAATCTATAGCTAGGCTCATGATAATTCAGATGCTATTTCAAGATGTTCATACTATGCTCTAACTTCTTCTTTCAGTGCAATTGTGAATTGCGTATTTTTAGGCAACGTGTTAAAGATGACTATTTCTTTGATCAACACATGGTTATGATGATAATTGGATAAATTGAAAATCTATAACCGCCACCCTGCTGCCTGGTCCACAAGATCTCCTTACCTCAAGGCAAGTAAGTTTTTTTATTGAGTAATCTCTAAAATACAGTTTAAAACAACCAGAATAGGGATATTGTAATTTTAAAGGAGGTTACCTCATCAAAAGTACTCGTAATTTCCAGTGGAGCTATATCTCCTTCTTCGTCGTTACACTCTTGACAGAATGGTTGTGGCCGTCTAACGTCTAAACACCTGGCACTTTCGTACAATGGGCAGTTTATTGCGGCCTTAATTTGATCAGCCCACCTCATGGGGCACCCGTCACGTGGTCTCGTGCCCACGACTATGCCCTGTAATGTGTCACATGCCGTTCGATCGACAGATGTCCACATCGTGAAGTGGAGCTACATAAGTGCCAAATTATTTCTTGCTTATTGAGTGGGGAGTTACGTCGTGGAATGAACAATACTTAATAAAGCGTACGTACCTATCTAGTTCTGATAGGAAACTGTTTTTAGAGCCTGTGGACGCTTTTCGTTTCAGGTATATTTCATGTGCTGCCAATAAGTCACAAAAACCGGTTCACTGCTTTCTTGAAGGACCAAACACACGCAACTTTTAGAGTTCCGTATTAAACAAGGAACTCTTATACAAAGTGCGAAAAGAGTCCGTTTTGTGACGCATTTCTCATACAGTTTTATATGGCACGTCACAAAACTGACACAAAATATTATATGGTAAATCGAGGACATTTTTAAAATGGAACCCTTATAGTTTCGTCATGTCTGTCCGTCCGTTCGTCCGTTCGTCCGTTCGTCCGTCCGTCCGTCCGTCCGTCCGTGCGTCCGTCCATCCGTCCGTCCATCCGTCCGTCCGTCCGTATGTCACAGTCGATTTACTCGGAAATTATAAGCACTATAATTATGAAATTTGGTAAGAAAGTGTATTCTATGAACCGCTATATAAAAGTAATGTGATATTAGAAAA
Source organism: Epiblema foenella (assembly GCA_963556455.1). Classification (NCBI taxonomy): domain Eukaryota; kingdom Metazoa; phylum Arthropoda; class Insecta; order Lepidoptera; family Tortricidae; genus Epiblema; species Epiblema foenella. The sequence continues at coordinate 19,326,225 of OY747102.1, forward strand.
ATATATTAAACGAGAGTCCCGTAACGGCGTCCCGACGCCGCTAAAATACGAAAATTCTCATAGTTATTCAGAAAAGGAACAACTAAAGGTACAAATACATTTCTTTAATTTTGTGCCTCTCTTAGGAACACCAAAAACATGTAAAAAGGGTTCTTAAAAATCGACAGTTCCTTTTCATTGTCACATTATGCCGGACCAAAACCATGCCTAATAGTAGACTGCTAGGTAAGTTAGTTTTCCGCACAACGTGGATGCGGCCCATCATCATCATCATCATCATCGGTCGTTCCGTCAATGCTGAGGACATAATGTCCAATTCTTGCTGACCAGACTCATCCATAGGCTCCTGTCACCCACCTTATGGATGGCCTCGTGCAGATATAGTTACAGGACACCACCAGTGATTTGGGTATTCCGTCTAGCGGGTAGTCTGCCTCGGGACCTCTGGCCCTCAACTTTTTCCGTCATAATATTTATCTACTGGCTATCCGAAGAACGTCGTGAGAGGTGTTCGAAATATATATGAGGATGCAGTCCTGACATACTGTCGATAGTCGACAGCTTAACGTAGCTGGATGGACTGGTTTGTTCGCCTTGCAGTCCATGGTATTAGAGATTTTCTCTCAAAATATTGAATATGCGAAGAGTTTGTATAATTATATTTTTTGTTGAAATAAAAAGGTCATGAGGTTTGTATGCATGTATTGTAGATACCCCTTACATGGTTTTTGGGCAAGCGTAGTCTCCTGACACAAGTACATTTATTTATTGCTTAAAAAGAGATTCTTCTCCTTGCTTTTGTTAAACTTTATTTTAACCAATAGGTATGAAAGTAAGTATGTATTAAATCGCACAAACGTGTTGCCCAACCAATATCCTCATAATTATGAGGATTCAGAGTGCTGACATTGTACGACCACGGTAAAGTAAATATAAAAGCGCCTTTTCTGCGCGGTATCGTTCATATCATACTTGGAACGTCTACTAACTATTGTAACTATTTTTCAGCTAAAATATGGCGTCCGTCGCTCTCAATACAGCTCCACCTCTGAAGCTCTGGCATTCTTGGTTGCCAGGAACACAACGCCTCATGTGTTAGTAATTATGTGTTATTGCTATATTATATACTATTATTATGGCTTCTCCAAGGAGTAGCATACTTCTCCAGTATTATAGGCTGCTCAAAATGTTTAACAAATCGGGGGTCATTATCCTCACAGCATCTTTCCGGTTGTGCCCTAAGGATCCTGGGGTCCACTTTGACACCTAATCCCCAGAGTTGGCTTAGGAACTAGTTTTACTAAAGCGAATTCCATCTGACCTTACAAACCAGAGGGAAAACTAGACTCTGTTGGGATTTGATCGGTTTCCTCACTATGTTTTCCTTCACTGAAGCGCCATTGTTACATATTAAACGAAATATCATATAGTTTAAGATTGAAAGTGAAGTGTCTCACCGCTCGGCTACACTAGCTCGGGTGATGAACTGATTTGTGTTTTATCATATGGTTCCAAAAGATTTTAACAAAATTTGACTATATATATTTTAATAATAAAGTTTAAATGTTTAACAAAAATAAAAATAAAATCATATGTTTGAGTGTTACAGACAAGTAATTCTATAATATGCTACGTGGATTAGGTACAGATCTAAACGTATAATATTACAGGATATGACTAACATAATAATTTTTTTAGCTCTGAAATACGATAGAAGTTTGCAAGAGAACAACGTCAGCTAAAGGTTAAGCTATAATATATTGATATTGATATCTATATGTATATTATTCAGAAGCCTGCAGAATGAGAGTAAATTGCCTTGAGCTTAGAAAGAAAGTAGTACTCAATCATCAAGTGTTTTGAAGCTTATGGCCTGCCTATGTCTGACGGCAAGAAGACATCTTTAACAGGATTTGTCGCATCTCCCTCTCTCTCTCTCTTGCAGCATATTTGCATCCACTTCTGGACATATGCCTTGATGTCGTCCGACCATCTGGCTTGTGGCCTTCCCACACTAGAACTTACCGCTCGAGGTCGTCATGTAGTAGTATTCTTATAATTCAGTGACAAGAAAATACATACAAGAATACGTAACAACAATCATCATCATCATCATCCTAGCGTCATTCCGGTACAGTTGCATCCTAAAGGATGCCCGGGGTCCGCTACCTAATCCTAAGAGTTGGCGTAGGCACTAGTTTCTATACATAGTGTAATACATAACAACAATATATGAAATAATATTAAAACTATCTTCAATCTAAAACAGGCCCTTGAGGGAGGCGTACCGAGGATGCTTGCGGTATTTCCTCGCTATATCGCAATGCTGATACGTTTTGCGAGGAAGTCGCCAGGTCTTCGGTCACCCGTTACGTGAACCAGATGCCTCGCAATTTCAGTAAATAACTACTAACTTTATTCTATTAAGTAGCTCTTCGTACCTTATACTTATGTCAGTTTACATATTATTGTTATAATAATTTCGGATTGTAAAATGATGTATATGAATAGGTACAATTCAGTTTACAAAGCAACTTCTACAGATCATGTTTTTTTTTTCAGGAATGCTTGAAAACTGCAAGCAGAAGGTTTACTACTACAAATTATGACTTGCTACGGTCTTCCTCGCAACGTTCAAATCATCGCGGCAGGCCCAGAACGTAACGATACTTTATACATTCAAGAGCAATAGTAATGGGTATATACTTTCTCCATAGAAAAATCGATACAAAGTGTACCCGTTATTTTTGGTACTTGCTTATTTAGGTAGTAATAAATGCTATTTATGTGTTGGTTTATTATTATAGAAAGATCCCTAATAAAAAAGGATTTAAATACTTTTAAAGGTATGAAGGATCCGACGTATTTCTTACCGAAAATAGTCGTTCTTTACCCTTATTCCATATGTCTCTACCGACACATCCCGTCTGTTAGAGAAATGTGGACATTTTACTTTCTTCTCTACCGGTAGGGATATTATTTGGCTATTACCCGTGGTCCCACCAACCATTCCTTAACCGTGGTACCATCAGATTGTAACAACAATGGTACTACGGCTAATATTATTTTTTGTTACCCGTGGTACTGGATAGTAGACAATTTGGTAATTAATTAACAGTCATGTAGATAATGGTTACATATAATTTAAAGATCTTATTTTAATAACTGCATATATTATTATTTAGCCAAGTCGAGCAATACAAAATCACGGCTATTACCATCCATTTCTCGAAGCCATTCAGGCCATTTTCAGCCTCTTGTAATTTTGTGCTGGCTAAAGCTCCATTCATAATTTATTTCATTTTCTATTATAAGATTCAATTGAACTTGTTGTTTTTGAACGATTGCAGGTCAAAGTTCATTAGTTTTGTCACTGACTGGCTGATCATTGGTGAGAGTCAGGATGGCGGGTGTACCTAAACAAATATTTAAAAGAAGTGTACGAAAATTTTGTACTAAATTTGTACTATTTTGTACCACATTTAAAAAAAATTGTACCCTTCCGTAATTAAAGTTATTACAAAGTGAAGGTACACCCGCCATCCTGACAGTCAGGATGGCGGGTGTACCTGGAAAAACTATGACCCTACCAATTATTAACCAATGTTAATATCTAAATTTTTTGTACTAAATTTGTACTCAAATATACAGTAAAAACTTCAGCCATCTAATTCGTAGTTTGCGAGTTTTACACATTTGATGATTTTCTACTGCTGGGCAATACGGTTATTCTAAGTAATGAATGTATGGGAAAATCTAACAATTAATAAAGTTTTGAAACTTGTGTGACATGATACCTTTGGGTGTAGTCTTCAAAACTCACAATTCTCCCGTCCCCTCCCAGTTTATTAATTTGTTTGACATCCCCATACATGTATTACTTAGAATAACCGTATTGCCCAGCAGTAGAAAATCATCAAATGTGTAAAACTCGCAAACTACGAATTAGATGGCTGAAGTTTTTACTGTATATTTGAGTACAAATTTAGTACAAAAAATTGAGATATTAACATTGGTTAATAATTGGTAGGATCATAGTTTTTCCAGGTACACCCGCCATCCTGACTGTCAGGATGGCGGGTGTACCTTCACTTTGTAATAACTTTAATTACGGAAGGGTACAATTTTTTTTAAATGTGGTACAAAATAGTACAAAAATTTCGTACACTTCTTTTAAATATTTGTTTAGGTACACCCGCCATCCTGACTCTCACGATCATTGACCATTATAATTGCAACGCAATGGTACTAGTAAACATTTATTTTACCGTATTACCATCAATTATACCAGATACCACGGCAATAAAATACTTCGCTTGTACCATTAATGCTACCATAGCAAAAAAAGAACCATAGAACCATCAATGGTACTATCTGATGGTGCCACGGTTAAGGAAGGCCTTCTGGTGGGTCCACGGGTAATTCGTTTTATCCGTTGTCCTACCGTCGTTCTTGACCCGTCGTCCTACAGTTCGAAACAGTGTTTGCAGGTGGGTCTACATGTCCCCCTGGTGGGTAATTGTTTTTGACCCGTTGTCGTCCCATTATAAACAGTATTCACCAGTGGGTCTGCGGGCAATTTATTTTTACCACGGTCCCACTGGATTAAGCGGTAAACATTAATTAAAAACTAGCTTTTTATTAATATACAACAAAAAACGAGCAAAAAACAAACAACACAATAATATACAAACTAGCTATTTTGTTTGGTAGAACTGCGAACAAGTAATATTTCTGACCTAACCAATTGTAACGAATGTTCGGTTCTGGCGCTTCGCCGGCTCTGTAGGCTCATAGATCTGTTTAAACACTCCTCGCTTCGCTGCATTAGAGTCGAATACGTAGTGCAGTGGGACTATGGTAAAAATAAATTGCCCGTAGGCCCACTGAAGAACACTATTTAGAGCGGTAGGACAACGGGTCAAAAAAAATACCCGTGGATCCACAAGGGGGACATGTTGGTGGGACCTCGGGTAATAGGCTTGTTTGCCAGTGTGCCAACGAGCGCAGCTAGAAAAAGTGTTGGTACAACTGCGACATTACAAGCAAAGCGACCGTGCCGCGGCAGCGGCCGGCGAAGCACCTGAACCGAACAGTCTTTTCTAACGACCATTTTATTTGCAACTTGTCGGGTCGCACAGTTTTACGAACACTCCTCCTAGCTTCGCTCGTCGTCGTGCCTACACCTCTTTTTAAGGATGGTCGTCAAACGTACTACTTTTATAACGACCACCCTTAACAGATGTAGGTGGACGTCAGTAGTTTCATTTGTAGCGACCCTCCGGGGGAGATGTTAGAAATCACAGGTAAGGATAGGATGGAACTTATTGCATACTGGTATCCCAGATATCTTGGCTCCCACTCCCAAGCCACGCCACAGCTCAATAGCACCCAGGAATATATTCATTCCCTTACTTTCATATAAAGATATCGGTAGTAGGAGTAGTCGAAGCTATTGTATATCTGGCATGCAGCCACCTCTGCCTACCCTGGTGGGCGGTATGGGAGCCAGAAGGAAAACAAATTCCTGGGTCCCAAACAGCAGCAGTATGGGAGCCAAGAGGGAAAATCGGCAGTATGGGAACCAGGAGGAATAACGTTATCCCTGGATCCCGTTGGGCAATGGCTTGGGAGAGACGAGGAAAAGTACCACCGCTGGATCCCACAGGGCAGTTGCATGGAAGCATGACGGAAAAATATTTAGTTATCAATGGATGTTATGGCAGCCAAACGGCATCAAAATACATCTAATGATACCATGGGAGCATAGCGACAAAAACATTACGTTGCAATTCCATGGAATCATAGGCTTGGGCACCAAGTGGAAGGAGGGAAATCTAACGGTAAGCTACCAGGGTAAATGTAGTGGTAGAGATATATGGAATACGGGTAATGCTAGGCCTCTGCTCCAATATACTAAACTGTCTGTTTAACCAGTTGAACATATTGGACAACTTCCCTCTATTGTTTTGAAATGTATCGTAAGAATAGTTCATTTTATTTAACGTCATAATACTGTAATTGAACTTATTGCATTTTTAAGTAACAAGTTGCTCGACTACTTTTTAAAAATTGAAGGAAAGTTATACAATATGTTCAACTGGTTAAACAGACAGTCAAACATATTGGAGAAGAGGATGCTAGGTGTCTATGGTCAGACTGATAGAACCAAGGACAAAGAAAATTACCTGTGGTACAATCATTAGGACTAACGGTGTAGGGCCACGGGCAAAGAATGATTTTTAGTTTATCATTATGGATCATTACGAAGTAAAGTCATGAAGCAATAATTAGGCAAGCCTACAGTGTGACCTTCAATTTGTCAGAAGTTTGTCAAATCCTTAGGCCCGGCACCCATTATTGGCACGGCATTGGCACGCCAAGGGATTCCTCCTCGGGCACGCCAAGATGTGGTTAGGATTGCCGGGGTTGCCGAGGCGTCCTTAGGCATGACGAGGCATCCTTAGGCATGCGCAGCCATCCTTAAGCATGCCCAGGCCTCATTAGGCATGCCGAGCATTCCTCGGCATTCCCAAGCACACCTTTGGCATGCATTGTCTATCCCGCTAGTCTAATGTGTGAGGCTGAGGAGCCCTTTGCCGTGCCGTGCCGATAGTGGACGCCTTTGCCTTCATGTACCTACTTAGTGTACACTGATGTCGGATCCGATTGAATTATAGAGAACATTCTGTCTATTGTGGATATTCAAGGAACGTCCAGAGCTATTCTGTATTAAATTTGGGAAATATAAATGCTCGTTTCATTTCTGTTTGGGGACGTAGGTAGATTAACCCTCTTGATATGACTAATAGGTGTTACCTGCTTACCTGGTGGTGTGGTGTGGTGTGGTGTCACATACGTTGTCAAAGTGACCTTCGTGCTTTACACTAAAGTTCATATACAATCTCTTATGGAAAATGAGTTTGTTTGTAGGGATCACTGCCGTACATGACCCATGGCGATTAAACGGTTAACTAAAATAGGTAGGTTATGCCTACAATTCTTAAAATTTGAACCTTTTTGGACTGATTTGAAAGACTATACCGATATAAGATTATTGCAATAATAATATTGTTATGATAATGCAATTTCACCACACTTTTCATTTTATAATTTGGTGCGGGTCTAGGCTTCGGTGTATAGCCAACATTATTTTACTGCCTGATAGTTCTCCTACTGCATACTAGATGTCAATATTATGGAATGCAAGTGAATTAACTGTCAACAAGTTCTCCTATTCGATACTAGATGGCATTTAGTTCTTTAAAATAAATATTATTAAATGATACAATATAAATTGATATATTTATTTGTACCGATATTATTTAAAGACTTATTAAAAGAAAATAATTTAAAATATTACAAAGGTTTTACATCGTCACATTTACATTTGTCTTTCTGTCATACTCTCTCTGTAATAATGCGTTTTGTGTTTATCGGTTGCATGTTTAGTATTTGTGATTTAAATATAATAACTCGTGTTCATTTATCAAGATCACATTTTTCCTTAATTTTAGATAAAGTGCTTTGAATTGGGTTATTATGATAGTAAATTTGTGCAAAACATTGGAAGGAACAACCATTCGTTCATTGGATCACCTTTGCAATAACAGAACGTCGAATCTCATTCACCTTGTGAACGGTACGGTACGAAACGGTGTTTCTAACGTTAGTACATAAAGTTACCTGGTGCGAATTTTTGACAGGCGTTCGAACGGTCGAAAATTGACAGTAAAATCTATCTACCGTTAGTACATAAAGTTACGTGATTAGCCTGCAGTTAACAACATTAATAACACCAAAAATATGTGTGTACGTACGTACACGACTCTATTGTCCTTAACATAAAGGCGAACTGATATTTTTATTCAAATTTATACAAATAATTAAATTTAGTGTATTTTTAGTATACATTAAAACGACATTGTAAAACCAGTAACAGATTTTTAGGCGAATATAATAATACTATTTATCGCCCACATTGAAACAGTGAAAGTGTTTTAAAGGCCAGGAAAAGTGGATCATAAAGTAGGGAAGTATTTCTGAAACAGCTTGTGAGGTTATAAAACAACATCATACCATTCGGATTAAAATCCTCACCATTCGTAAATACACACAAGATAAAATTTTCCCTACATGTGTTTAGGCGAGCTTCTACGTAGCTTTTCTTGGTGTTTTATAGGTTATCGTGTAGGTAACTATTATACTAGTTTTACTAGTTAAGCCCAAAGTACAGCAGAACGTGCTCATCTCCTTGATGTAGCTAACCCGGAGGCTCTGGCTTCAGTCTCCTAACATTAGCACACTTTTGATTAAAGCTACCTACTGAGCTTAAGCGACCTGTCTGCAAAACGAGCTGCACCGCTGTTATTGTGGTCGACCCCCTACAGTAAAGTCCATGATACAATAATATACTTCGCCAGGTATGGCAAACGGGTACATCGGTTAGTAGTATGGGTGACATGACCTTCGGCGGCACTGCTATCGATGGTTCTCAAACTTTGTATTTTGGGGAAAATAGTTCTTACTTTAAAAAATCGGATATAAATTATATTAAACAACAGTATAAAAACAAAATTACAAGAATGACAAAAAAACATAAAATATTGCCTGTTTTACCCTCAACTCCAATTCTAATTTCGCAGACAAATAATATTGTATACGATGAACAAACACCAACACAGTTAAAAACTGACCATTCGTGACCCTTATTCACCTATATAAACATATTATTTCGGTGTAGTGGTTGATGCCGATATATAAACAAATGTTAAAGTAAAACAATAAATACATCATCACCGTGAATTTTTATTTACAAATCATTTTTATTATGTTCAATTTTCAGTAATGGGTGTTTGACACTTTACATAATTTTCTTTTACTCTTCTTAAAATGATTTGTAAATCTTATGATTTATTCCTATTTAAAGGACTAAACTTCATATTTAAATACCTTGTTTTGTTCCACTTAACGAGCCTTTATGCATAGGTATTTGTATGGATATTTCATAGATTACAACATTGGAATAAGTTTGGTTGTACAACGTTATGCTTATCTATGTTTTTATCGATATATACCGTCACTAATTTATTTTTTCTATTCCTGGCAACATCTTATCTGTCAGTTTACTTCGCCTATTTATGGATTTTAGCTTAGGTCATTACGTCATTTTTTTTGAACTTGACTGTGGCTTTATAGGCTGGGCCCAATAAAGCGATAAAATGCACGATTGAAGAGTAGCCTAGGGAAAATCCAGAAAAAACCTCCGACACGACCACGCGGGTGGTTTGGAACACTGGAATACTCTTTGAAAAGTTGGCGCCCCAGTGAGATTGGTTGAGCGGTTTCAACCGAATCCGAGGTATGGGTGGAATCTAGCTATTGGGAGTTTTGACACGACAATTGTCAAAAGTGTGCTGACGGCATCTATCGCCACGCTTCTCTGAATGACGTCATCTGTAGACGCTTGTGTGGGACGCCGCCTACGTTGATACGCTATCGAAAACTACGTTCTGCGTTCCTAGTGTTCCTATCAATCCCTTAAGGGCATACCTCAATATTCTATCAACAACGAAATCTATGAAAGTTCACGCTTATGTCTTTCTCACCGGGAATAACTTTTTATACACTATCGATAAATAACAGTATGTATGAAGTTTTAATATAGTTTTAGATGAGGTAAAATATCATCATTAAATTAAATAATCGTGATAAAGATCAACGCATTAAGTATTACACGACACATTTATTTAAAACCTAGCCTAGCCTGATTAAAAAAAAGAAATACTGATGTTAATTTTCCTTTAAAAACACATTTTTTACAGGTACATACATACATATACTCACGCCCGTATCCCATTGGGGTAGGCAGATTCCAAAGATCGCCAAAATACTACGATCCTTATATACTTCTTTTGCTTCAATCACATTTCATACATCTCTTCATACATGCTCGTCGGTTGCGGGATCTTGTCACTTGGCTTTCTTTCTGTATCGCAGAAATTTGATGAAGATACATATTTATATAGGTACTTACAGATAATTTTAAGCAATTATGTTTGGGCTATCGTCAGAGAAGCAATAATAGAAATAGTCAAGAATGATATATGTGAAAATCAATCATTCCTGTTTCCTTAGTCAAGAATGATATATGTCAAAATCAATCCTTCTTGTTTCCTTGGCTGGGCAGAACGGCGTTTCAATGACTCGATATTTTTGATTGCACGATCACCGTAAAAACTACTTCGATAGACTAATAATTATTGTGTGAAGATTAACTAGACCGCCCGTTGGCTTCTACTTATTATGATTACACATACAACATACCTACACAGCTTCTACTTATTGTGATTATAAGTACACAGTACAGTACTACTACTGTACTGTGTACTTTAAGTGGAGTATATAAATAAAGACTTTTTTTAGTATTATGTTGTTGTTAAAATAAAATTATAATTATAATTTTAGAAGCAGAACTTTAACGTAATGATATTATAAATAGGTACTTTAGTTTAAATTGTCTCGAATACCGTGTATCTCAAAAAGTGAGTATACTAATAAAAAAGTTTTCTTAAGGCACAGTTTCCAGCTGTAATAAAGTCTAATACATTTGCCACAGAGCCTTGTTTATTAAAATTAAAAAGAATATCACACTTTTCTAAATAATACTGTAATAAGAAAATAATGAGAATTTCGTTGTAGCCAAATGAACAGAAGTATCATTATAACGTAACAAACGGTGTTTTGAATTTAATAATGTTTCGTATAATGGCTCTACTCGGCAAAGCAAGAATAGCACAGATGCAAAGCAGTGCAAAAAATACAGTAGGCGAGGTCAAAGGAGGAGAAGTTTAGGTTAGGAGGAGGACACAGCTCGTTCTACCTTTCGAACCAATTTCAAAACGGAATTATATAATTCTATGTTATTTTTTGCATAGGTTTTTCGGTATTTTTGTGTCAGTTGCCGATAAAGTAAACGTACCAAAGTATGACACCATTCCAAGAATTGACCCGATGTTCCTTGACATTTATTGCTATGAATTTAGATCCAAGCTTTCAGTTATTTAGACAACGTGGAGCACAGGTACGGTACGTTTACTTGAACCTACTTTGTTATTCTGCGTGTTCATCAACAAGAAGAGCAATATTCCTACGCTAAGATATAGGTTCAACTTACCAGAGCCAGATACTTAATTACGTACAGTGTCTAATTCCATTTTATAATTGTAAAAAGAACAACGGATATGAAAATGGAGCCATAATGAACCATAGAGTAATCGCATAACTTTCGAACGCATTAGGATATATCTACCTGACTATCATTCTTTCGAAGTGCTAACACTTGTTCGAAATGTTAAACAATTATCTGCATGTCTATCGGCTACAGTTTTCTCCTATGCATACTGGTAAGGGTTTGCCGAGTTTCTCACGCCTCGACCGCTATTACAACCAAAGCAATCCACAAAAAGATAAATTGAGAGTAAATTTATAACACCGAAGTGCTCGCAGCAGGACATCTTTTAAGAAAAACCAGGTTGTACGCTCTTATTGTTCGTTTTGATCACAGATCATTTTATAATATGAATTAATGGTAAACACCTAAAATACGAATTCATAATATTTGTTCAAAACCTAGTTTACAAACAATCATTTTCAGATAACATTCACAATTTGACGACACAGTTTTAAGATTTGGACAAGGATTAAGGCGTCTACCCGCTACACCATATCATACCATGACCGTACTGTGAACGTATCGGGCACGGAATGTAACAGGCTGCTACGCCAATTAGAGCGAGTCCACAGCGTTTCATACCAGTGCACCCGTTAGGATTTAGTAAACGTATCATCTCCGTATCATGCGTCTATCATCCCCAGATCATCCGCGTATCATCCCCAAAGCACTCGCGTATCATCCTCGTAGCATCCGCGTTGGGACATCCGCATTCCGCATAGCTATCAGCACATTTTGCACTAGATAATTGGATAAACGGTCATTATACGCGGTTATAACCCGTATGCTCGCCGTTTCGCCGCCTGGACGCACCGGCTTGACAACGTCGCGTGCCGTGCATTCAGGAGCATTTCCGCACCGGTAAAATATTCTTGTCGTCAATTGTTGACGGTCCGTGAACGCCACGCGACGCTCGAAGAAGATCGATCGGTCGACGGCCGATCGGTGAAGATACGAGCTAGTAGGCAGTCAATACAAAGAATATTTTTTTGCCTAATACAGTCATGGTATGGGTACGGTGTAGTAGGTAGACGGACCATACTTTTTTTTCATGTACATAATTTTCAGATACTTTTTTAATGCAGATTTTGGAATACTTGGCCCTAACAGTTCATATTTTTGTACTGTTATTTAGAAAGAGGTTTAATTGCAGTATCACTTCCAATAGTTTTGGTAATTGACGAACCACAACTAATATCAATAAATCGTGGAAAACTCAGTAGTCCTTGGATGTCTCACCATTTGTATTAAAAAATGGTTTTAACCCACTTTTTACAGCAATAAGTTAATATGTAAGAATTTTTACCTATAAATTCCTTTTCTTGTAATATAAAACTGGTCATGAAAAAGTAGGACGACCCAGACGCTTTTAACTATATTGGTTATTACCTAAAGATAAAATTACAGAGAGATGGTTTATACTCATGTGAGGTTAGGAGTTAGGACAGATCAACTGATATTTTTATTGAGTAAATGTGAGTTGATCATAACTCGCGTTCCAAAAGTTACGCAATCATCCCGCAAGAAACTGAAACCAGTTGAAGAACTAGTGCATCCTCAAATCTTATAAAGGGTCGGCAACGCGTACGTGACTCCTTTGGAGTTGCGGGCGTCTGCAGGCAGCGGTGGCCGCTTGCCATCAGGTGGACCGTAATCTTGTTTGCCACCGGCGTTGTATAAAAAAGAACTACACAAATTATAAACGAAAAATTCCGCTCCAAAAACAATATTCTCCCGGCTACAGTGTCTATTTTACGTGTAAGTATTTTAACAAATAAAGCGTAAAGTACAAGTTTCTGGTCTGATATTAGCGGTTTGAAGTGTTGTTTGCAGCGGTACTTGTTTGAAAAAAAACCCTGTACAATATCTAATATAATTACAATGAGAAAAGTTCTACATAAGTGTTAAGTCACACAGATATATATTATTAACTGATAAGGACCCTTAAGTAAGTGGTACCTATACTAAATAAGTGGCAGCTACTCCGGTTATCAGGCGCCACTGAAAATCAGCACCACGACTTAATGCCTAATAGCTTATTTCGTGGCACCAAGCTGAGTGGCGACTATTCTAGCATATATTAGTTGTATTTTAATTTTCCTTTGTTTTATTATTATTTTAATATTGTATATGCTAAATAAACATGTTTTCTTTCTTTTTTTCTTCAAATTTAAATATCACCTAATTCCGGGTTCAAAATGAATGAATGTATGTGCGCTACCTACCGTTGAATAAGGAGTGAGCGTAAAACAAGATCGGACCCATGTCAGGTCCTTATTACAGTAGGATTATCTCCACGTAAGCGCATTCGACCCGAAATACGATTCTAAACGGTTTTTGTACAAAACTATACCTATTGTGCCCAATGAACCGAATCTAGCTTGAGGTGGTAACTTTACCTCATATGGAGCTTTTACACATTCGAGATGAACCAGAAAATGTCATTTCGGAGGAAGTGCTTGACACTGTCGCAATATTTGCCATGCTTATTCGGAAGTCATAGCAATTAAGATGACAAAAACTGTACCTTAAAGTTATAATAATAGTTAAATGTTGAACTTAAGGTATCAAATATTCGAATGTTCACCCTACGATGACGGCTTACATATCGGTCTAAATATTATTTAAAATTCAGCAGCAGGCGAATTACGTAACTTTATGTACTAACGGTAGATAGATTTTACTGTCAATTTTGAAGTATAAATGTATGAGCTGCAGGCGAATCACGTAACTTTATGTACTAACGGTAGATAGATTTTACTGTCAATTTTGAAGTATAAATGTATGGGCTGACAGTTCAAATTTGACATTAAAATCTATCTAACGGTAGTACAAAATTTACGTGATTACCCCGCTGCAGGGGAATCACGTAACTTTATGTACTAACGGTAGATAGATTTTACTGACAATTTTGAAGTATAAATGTATGAGGTGACAATTAAAATTTGACATTAAAATCTACCTAACGGTAGTAAAAAAGTTACGTGATTACCCCGCGGACAATTATAATTTGACATTAAAATCTATCTAACGGTAGTACAAAAGTTACGTGATTACCCCGCTGGCCAATTTTTGAGTGTCGAACGCTCTACTTTTCACTCGACATATGTCAAATCATCATAGTTTATCGACTGATCTCGAGTGAAAACTCGAGCGTTCTTCACTCAAAAATCGGCCCCCTGATTTCACATTATTTATAGATGAATGTAGGTAAATCTCATTCAAACATTTTAAAGCATTGATAACGACGAGACGTAAGAGTAGTAACCCTAAAATTATAATTTGCGTTATTAAACTTTAAAACATTACGTCTATTATGTTTTATATTTACACAAACATGCTAGAAAACAGGAGTCAGCCTAGTCTTTTTAATAATTCACCAAATAAAACTTCGCGACAGTAAAGTATTCGCCCCAAGGGGGTATTTGCTGAAGATTTGCACCGCTCTTTATGTTTTACCTTCGTTAATAAATGAATATTATTTAAAAAAATGTCCTTTTTGTTTTTAGGACAAAAGTTTGATCATTTTCTTTTAATAATAAAGAAAGCCGTCCCTATTACGCTGATATTAAATACTAATAAGTTTGATTTCATAGTCTGTTTGCTCAGTAGTGGGCCAGTAGGAGCAATTTATGTCACAACATACCTACTATGCATACTACGTATACTATGCCTACTATGTATACTAATAATTAGTGAAGGAACACTTATATCGTAATGTAAATATGCCGTCTATGCTGGTATTTAAGATTGAAAGTACCAAGTAAGTGAAAGGTCAATATCAAACACTGGAACATTTACCTTATTTATGTGAGTTTTTACCCTACCTATGTAATTTAAAATTAATGTACGAAGGTGTTATTTCATACACACATTTATAAATTTAATATGTATGACACGTATTATGCGGAGTTGAATATGAAACTGACTATCCATTTTCCCATTATTTACCCCAGTAGTGGTACCAGATTTTTATCATAAAGTTTTTGATAATTCTAACGTTGGAAAATTGTTACTTACGAACAACAACGTATATGTAAGTCACGACAGACGACTTGTCTGACGTGACTTGACTTGTCGTTGTTACTTACGTCGTATATGTTATAGGACAATTTTTCAAGCATATAATGTAAGATAACACGAAAAGCTAGAACGAGCGTTAGATATAAATTAGGTATTTATTTGTTTTATTGCTGGTTCATGAATATAGAATTTAATTGGAAAATGTTTGCTTCATCGTTAAAATGATACTTGTCGCTTTACGCTATTAAACTTTTAGAATTTTATATAGCTTGGTATTAGTTAAACAAGAATGAGCTTTACGCATTTTTTCGTTTACGAGACTGCCACCTGCATCTGCAAATGGAATATTGTGATGAAATTTATGCTGCATTCAATATGCCACTGTTTTTTGTTACTCTTATTTAACATTTACAGTTTTTGGCAAAAAATTAAATATTTCCATATTTCCCAAGGCCGCAGTTAAAAATGTCTAACTTTTTAGATAATTATTATTTACCATGCCCACAACGACATATCAATAAAGAGAAAATTTTTAATATTATCTAAACCTATTTTTGTTTAACAGCTGGTCTAGATTTAGGGAGGAACTCCATTACTACTACTTCTACTAGATCAATGAAACGACGACTACCAGAAAACGAGTAGTATCTTAAGGATAATCATTGTACGTGTATTTAGAGGCGAAAATGCGTTGCTTCATTGTAACTATAAATAAGTAGATTAAAAAACAGGCATTGATTTGAGTTAATGCCAATTTAAGAGACCTTGAGCGGTTAGCTGACATTAAGTTGACGTAGGATTTCTTAGATACAAGCTCGCTTAAATTTTATTAGACAAAACAGTCTCTTTGTCCCGGTGAACAAATCGCCCAGGGATCGTATTATTTCGTGCGTAGATTTATTGGCGTTGGATCGGGGCCCTTTGTTGGGTTTTTCCATAAATCACCCTCGTACTTAAACGGTTATTAGGACAGGAGCGATTGATGCGCAATGGCCAGGCTACATATGTGGTATGTTGAATTCGAAGACGCTAAATTGTGGAGGCTTGGTCAATGTAACTTAACGTACAAATATGACATTGGTATGACAGTTGTGGGGCGCATTCGCTCTAATACTATGTCTTCTGATTCTATGGCTTATGGACAATTACAGCGTACTTGATGAACCCAAAGGCCAAAATATTTTACCAGTGTATTCAGGAGGTCGAAAGGAGTGAAAATGTAAAATAAACCTAGGTCCACTTACGTGATAAAAAAAAAAATTGGGTGTTTTTGCTATTCCGTTAATAATAACCGTTAAGACGAGCTGGCAAAGTTTGATATTGCTATCTATTAGGAAATAACATTTATTGATTTACAAGCGGTAATAATAGTGAAATAACAATAACTTAAATAATATTACAACTAACTTAAATCTAAAACAAGCCCTTGGGGCATTGTACCGAGGATGCTGGCGGCATTTCCTCGCTGTATGGCAATGGTGATATGTTGTGCGAGGAAGTTGCCAGCTCTTCAGTCACCAGTTACGTCAACCAAGCGCTTCGCGATTTCAGTAAATAACTTGTGCGCGCTGGGACCCCATGGACCAAGAGTTTCGACACTAAAAGGTACACAATTGTACTCTCTGCCGAAGCCCCTATATTTATTACGCTTTAATATTTCGGCATTTTCCGCCGCTGCACCCACTTTTACTGTAGTTCGTTGGAGGTGGGACAGTGCCAGTGTGTCTACACAGGTAGCATCCCACACCAACATCCGTCCCAAACTCCAAGGAAATATTTATTTATATTAGGAAAGACAAGAAATAAAATATATACAAAAAATTGTACCAAATACTACCATACAGATTATTTTATAAATAAGTATGACATTAAATTTATAAGAACGGTCAGAAACGCGCTTTTAGATTTTTCCCGGTGCACTTTGTATGTATATAGAAGTTTCCATACATCCTGCAGAAGAAAATAATCTTCCATTTTGGGGTTATTTTTTATTGGCACCTGACTGGCCTACAGCTAAGCTCTGCGTTATCCATCTGCGATTATGCCGTATCAAGTGTATAACAATGAGATGCGTCACTCACGTCTTAGGTCGCGGACTCGACGCCAGCTGGCAGCAGGGCGGCGAGCGGGGCGGGCAGCGGGGCGGTGCTGGCGCGAGCGACGCGATCAAAATGCTAGATTAGGGCATGGGTACGCAGTGCTATACGGACCGACAGGACGAGTGCTCATAAAGCCACCGCCGCCGTACCAATTTGAAACATGTCTAGCGAAATTCGACTTTAAAAACGTGAGGAACCCGTTTAATGATATTTGACTATTAAGTGAAATGATATTTGGATACGACTGAAAATGCGAATTTTTGGCAGTTGAAGCAGGCGACTGGTATTCCAGTATTAAATCTAAATTTGAAACGTCAGGTCACATAGTACACCTCCTGTAGTCCGTCCAATAAGCGTCAAGAATTCACTACGAGACATAACCAGAATTCACGTACATCGCGTTTGTACGTCTGTCTTTGATCATAATATATTGAACGTACAACTAAATGATACATTTATCCCTACTAGTCCTGATTGGTGCTATTGTTCTAAACACTTGAAACAGTTAGACATAACAAGTTTAGTAAATAATTACTAATTAGAATTCCCAGTTTACCGTTCTGAGAGCTCATTAGCTATTTACGCTCAATCTACACAGCTGATTGACGTGACACGCTGGGGTAAACACACCTTGGGGTAAGCGTTCTAGGTACGTCATATGTCGATTAAATTGTCTTGGTTTAAATTAAATACAAATCGAACATTACCATAGCTAATAGTATATAATAACGTCATTTGCAGACAATTCGCTATTTGACTAATTCGCTTTTATAGTGCCATGCCAGTTTTTAGAGACGATCAAATGTTTGTATAGGACCAACTATAATTAGAGTAACATAAAAGACGAAAATGAGAGGCAGAGTTTTTGAGCACTAAAAACGCTCCATACTAATTGACAGCGAAATGTGACATCACAGTTCTATAGCCTCGTACTACCGTTGTATGTAGAAATGAGTAATTTTCCATTTTGGTCGTGAAATATTGCGTTTATGGACTTAGTTGCCATACAATTTCTTATTTCTTGAAGAAGAGGATTCTATTGGTAACTTCCAATTTACATTTGAACTATAAACAACATTTTCATGTGCATATATTTTTATAACTATGATTAATTTGTCTAATTTACTGTTTATTCTGATAATTTGTAGGTTTTCTACTCATTTGCCACACTATGTAATATAACATGTGTCAAATAAGCCAATTAAGGGGTCAACCAGACATAAATATCGTATTCCAATTTGACACACGCCGCGCTAACTAAAACGTGGCAAAGTGAAACTGCGGGTGTTAGTAGAAATGTCTGACCAGTGTTACCAACGAGTACGAGTAGCATATTTTCTGCTAAATTTAGCATATTTTCGACTTATTTAGCAGTACAATTTTACATTTAACTTATTTTTTAGCACATTTTTCTCAAGTAATGAAAATCCAATGCACATTAAATTTTCAGTGTGTATTATGTATAGGAAATTGATGTCTTAATACGCTTAATATTATCACAGGTACAAATAATCTGAAAACTGAGATTTTTTAAGAACAGGTGGTAGATAAATTGGATGATTAGAAATTTTAGCCGGTTCTCGTAAATTTATATATAGTTTTAGCACTCAAAGAAATTTCGAGTTGGCAACACTGTTTGGCTTTAACTAGAAACGAAGATTATACTGAATTCTGTAGTGGTCTAATCTCATTTGGCCTTATTACATCATCATTATTATCAGCCTATATTCTCCCCACTGCTGGGCACACGCCTTCTCATTAGATTAGTGGAAATGGGCAGTACTCCCCACCCTGGCCCAGAGCCAGTTACGGCTCTATTCCATATAGATGGACAATTGATCCTCACAAAACAAGGATCAATTAACTAAAAAAAATTGTTTCTAAAGGTTATTAATATTAGGAACTAAATTTAAAAAAATTATCGTTTATAATACATTCCATCACATTTAAATATCATAACATTAGGTACTCCTGAAGTAAGTATTTAAATATTATGTACCTAAGTATGAATAAATTAAATGAAGCATACCTAAATATGAAAGCACCTGTATTTTTAGGTAAGTATGGCGACGCTCGTAGGTTACACCGGACTCTCACAATCAAACGACAAAGCGCTGAGACCACCTTTTTTATCTTCCTCTTTTCGCTTGGGCGACTTCAGTGAGAAAGGAAATTATTGCTTCGTAGAAAAACTCTCAAGCAAAAGAATTAGTGGTGGATCACAAATGAGCATACAAAGAGCGTGGCAAATTCACTGAGTTCAAACATATCGAATTAGGTCGATAATGTTCCAGAGTGCTTTCCATTGTTGTTCATGTTTAACAGTTTGAGTTGCTCGAAACAAATAAAATTCAGTATATTTAGGTAGCAATTCGGAATATTAGGTACGGTTAGGTAAAGAACTGTTTTATACTTTTTTTTTTTTTGAACCTGACTGTGGCTTTATAGGCCGGGCCCAATAAAGCGATAGGAGTGCGCGGTTGGAGAGTAGCCTGGGGAAAATCCAGGGGAAAACCTCCGGCACGACCACGCGTGTGAGTTTTATACTGTGTGACACGTGGGCAGTAATTTTACCCAGAACTGAATGTTGCAACGTTCCACCCGAAACTCCTTACGCATCTTATATACTTATGTCATATACGTTGGATCCTAGATTTCTTTGTTGGTTGGCGGGGATAACGTTTAGATGTCGCTTTCCATACAAATGTTTATCCGATTACATTGCTTCATTAAGGGTGGATTAAACTGTCCGTGTTCGTAAGCAGTGTTCGTTAAAATCTGTTTGTATGTAATGTTTGACAAATTTAAATTAAATAGTAGTTTCAAACGTTAATTAATCAATCTGTGATTTCTGTTAGAATTACGATTTGAAACGGGATATTTACCATGTATATTTGTATTTTGTTTCGTAATTCTAATATAAATGATGTGAGCTTGAAATCTTATACTGTGATTTTTGGTGCAACCCGCCCACCTACATGTGCCTCTGGGATTAGGAGAAGATCCCATTTTGTCGAAATTAAAAAAAATATATTATTACTTTCGATGCTATTCAAAAGTCAGTTCCACAGTCTTGCATCTACAGCTAGATCACTAAGCGGGTGAAGTATGAATATTTTTAAACGTGATTAGAATGCGAAGGAGAACCCAACCGAGAAATTGATTTTACTTGCTCCCAACTTAAGAAAGCATTAAGTATGGAATTTTAAAGATTATCTTGAGACTTAGTTTTACAAATTATTAGGTGGGTTAGATTTTTTTTTGCCAAAATCTATTTTAACAAAAGCCCTTAAGTTTTTAATTTTCTAAAGACGGAGTGCTTATTAAAATTTTTCTCCTCCCAAGCATTCACCTATTTACCTACACACAGACAAAAAATATACGAAGCCAGAGGTCAAACTCAGAGAGCTTTCTTCAGTTTTGGTAACGTTAAGCGATTTACTTTTGCGAACCGGAAGGGCGAACTCAATGCGGCACAACAGCTCAAGACTAAATTATTGTGGAGGGCTCAAGAATGCGTACTGGCGAACAGCTGAAGACTGAGCCCAGCGGAGGGCTGAAAATAGAGCGCGTTTCTTCTCGCGCGGTCTTCCATGCCAAATTCCCAAAACCTGTTCATAGCCTATAGCTATTTGATATCATGTCAAATCACGTACCAGTGATTTGACATGACATCAAATGCGAACTTAGAGGTAAATGATTTGACATCTTTTAAATGTATAATTATTTATTCTTTAAAAAGAAAATTTTTAATTCAGAAAACAATAAGGTAAATATTTAAAACTAATTACGTTCTAAATTAACATTAATTACAAAGAATAATAATCTTTTAAATAAGTACTACTTCATATCAAAACTGATTAATCACACTTAAGCACTTCATCTATTATAAAATGCCCCTAAATTAATGATAACTATTGGTAGAAAGAAATCAAGGTGCTGATCTGTCAATACAGAAAGCCACTAAAGGTATCCAACCTAATTAAATAATTATTATGGGTTTAGGTCAACATTTTTTGAAAAAAAATACAAATTGAATTGTTCGAAAATTATGACCTTTTTTGAATCTGACGGGTTTTATAGGCTAGGCCCAATAAAGCAAGGAGTGCGCGGTTGGAGAGTAGCCTGGGGAAAATACAAAACTTTTGACACAACGAAGAATAATACTCGAGTTTGCGCTCCAGTGAAATTTATTGGGCATATTCAACCGAATCTGAGGTATGAGTGGAATCGGGCTACTAGGAGTTTTGTCGTTAGTTCACTAAACCAAGCCTAGCTGAGAAGAGTTCAGCAAGAAACTTAGCTAGGACTGACCTGGGTTCGGACTGACTCTACCCGGTATGCGGCGGTACCGGGACGAATAGGGACAACATATTATGTTGTGTTGTCGCTATCGCCAGAGGGAAGGCTTAAGTGTACCTACGCGTCATCTCCTTTTTTGTGGCCTATAAAGCCACAGTCAGGTTTTGTTTGGCGC
Organism: Epiblema foenella; assembly: GCA_963556455.1. Classification (NCBI taxonomy): domain Eukaryota; kingdom Metazoa; phylum Arthropoda; class Insecta; order Lepidoptera; family Tortricidae; genus Epiblema; species Epiblema foenella. The sequence continues at coordinate 19,348,057 of OY747102.1, forward strand.
CGGATTGGAATCGCTAACCTGCACTAGTCAATTAAGCGTCGTCTCCCAGTAAAAAAAAAATAAACATTAACATTTTTTGTAATACGCCCTGGGATCCGAGGAACCCATTTCGTTTTTATCCCATTTCGTTGCAGTACTGCTTATGCCTTTACTTAGTTTACTGTGTATTCTCACTTTAAGCGCGCGAGCGCGCCGGGCGAGGGAGGAGCTCCCCGCGTGGCTGGTCGCCTCACCCCCTGACATGATATTTTTCGTTGAAACTACCCTTAAATGCAAATATGTGACAATCATCCTCACCTATATACCTACGTTAAATGTGAAAAACGGATTTACCAGATTAAAAACACTGCCTTTTCGTGCTGATATCACTTCTCTAACGAAGGCCTTTATCAGTTCTCATTAAACAAATTAACATCTAAAAGAGAATTGTGCCCGTTTTTGCACCGTACAATTTCTAATAGCATGTATTCTCAAAGTTTTGTCGTTAATTAGTAACCGGTGCGATTCGGACCTCAGGTGGGACGTGCCTGTTTCGACGTGTATTTACATAAAGTTTGGCGCAATTACTGAATATTCTGGCCGGCGTGCATGTGAATGAGTGTCAAGAGCTGACTTTTGCAATCTGACTCTAACGTACCTTGAGGCTACTTAAGAAATTGTGTAGTAACTTCCCGTACCTATTGTTAGATAGTATATGGAAACTATACCGACGTTAATTCTAAAAAATAGATTCCAAGTTCACTTGCAACTATTTGCTTGGCGCGTCTGTCTGAGTGGTTCAATTTTGTTACTTTTCGTACTGTGCCATCACTAAATAATATTTTATGCAACTATTACATAATGAGAGGACTTGTTAAGTCACAAGTCGAGTGGTGAGACGTGTCAAGCCATGTTGCGAATAGCTGCGCCGAATGAGGGCTAATGGCCCGTTCATAATGCAACCAGGCGCTCATGTGAGGCTTTGCGCTAGAATTACGATTGGATGGAGCGCCAGTGCATAGGTGCAGCTTTGGACCTTTTGATTCACTCGCGTTACTGGTAGCCTGGTACTTTATTTATAAATTGATTTTGAATACCCAAAACATCAATTACAATTTCGTTGCAATCCTTTTTCAATAACTGAACTCAATTCGCTCTATGAAGACACTGCAGCTTCGGGACGCTTGTGACTCCAGAAGAATCACAAAATTGCGTTGACAACTTTTAGATTTGTCTATTCTATCAAAAATAAATACTTACAGATTCTTCACAAAAATACATTTAATACATATTACGCAATAAACTAAAAATAATGCTTCAATCACAAATTATGGATATAGTCAAATCATAGATTCTTTTTCATTTATAGGTACCCAGACCTAAGCGATAGAGTTCATAACAATTGCTTTGAAGTCGCTAATTGTTTACCACGGTTTCATTAGCGACATTGTAAAAGCGTGTTAACAGCAGTTCTCGATGATATCATACGCTAATTACCAGCAAAATTGTCCCGTACCCTACAGAACATGGCCGCACTACTCTGTGGTATCTCCCGCTAATGTTGCTTTGCAATTTTGAACCCTCATTTCAAAAAGCTAAGAGGGGCTTATGTTTTTACGTTAAGCTGTGTCTTGTTAGTACCCATGTCGCGCCATGTATGGTCGTTAGTGGTTCCTATATGAACAGTGAAATTAAATGATACTGTTTAATAGTAGGAGTAATTGCATAGGGGAAAGTGGGTGTGATTCGTACATCGGGAACATACATACAGTGGTCATATTTCCTCTATCTAATGCGTTGAGCGTATGTATATATATATGCCTCCCACTTGTATGTAGGAGCTACTCAAGCAGGGGGAAGACCGTGCGGCTACTGGCTTCTTGGGAAATCAATGAAATGCCAAATCAAAGTAATTTTTATACCCAGCACACATTGACTGCATTTATTTCTAACTAACTTTTGCCCGCCACTTCGTCTACGTAAACTTCCACTACTCATTTTAAGGAACTTATTCATCGCTATGTTATTATTACAAGACTATGCTACAAACATACGTACAAAATAGGGTTAGTACACGAGAGACACTATTAATCCTGCAATGTACATAGTCCACGAGTGGGGTGAGACAATTTCCGCTTTTCCACCATTACTTGGTAATGTTATTTTATATGAACACGAAGATTTACTATTATTACAGCTAGATAAATGGGCTATTTATCTGCATTAACATTTTTTTCATACAGTAACTGGTTATTTTTATACAACGCTTAAAATGAAAAGTGTACGAATCCTACCGACTTTCCCCTAAGTAGTGGCGTCGTTACACAGTTTGTTGTGATATTGTATAATCAGATACAACACGAGTCGTAACATTTTGACTTGTTACCATGGCCTGTTTGTTGCATATAGGGTACGTAAATAAATAATGGCCCATTATTTGTTTACGTTCACCGACTTCAAACAGAAAGCATTATTGAGAATAGGTAGGTACAACCTATGCAGGTGTTAATTACGGTTACGATTTAAATAGCCAGAAAAAGTCGCGCATTTTGGCAATTTGAATTAAATAAATAATTCAGTTATTTTTTGGGGCTCTTAGAGACAATAATTTATTTAATTCGAATACAATTAATATAAAAAATATTATCATATTTTTGCATTTTTGTGTTTTTAGGTGGGGAGTTATTGTTTGATGTTTTTTTAATGTAGGTTTTTTAAAGCTTGTTTATATCATTGATATAGCTGTATCACAGATCAATTTGTAATTCTGACTAATAAAAAAGTCCCAATGTTTGACACTTAAATGCCCAATTAGTACTACACACCTGTACTATACGTAATATGACATAAATTTTAAGTGTTAAGTATTGGGTACTGACCCAATACTTAACACTTAAAATTTTCGAACACTAGGACAATTAACCTTACTGAATAATTAATTTTGTCATTAAAAGGTTTGTCGAAAACAAGTTTATTGTATCTACTTCATATTTTATATTCAATATAAAAAGGATTAGCTGGCTTACCCGTTTCTCTTGATTTACACATTAGCTGCAGGTATCTAATAGTTAAGGGGCTCCACGCGCTATTCATCTATTTTTGACGAGTTTTGAGTTGATATTTCTCCGTCAAAACTATAGATATTTTTATGGCACAAACGGTTGTTGCTTCTTCAATCCTTTATATACCTATGCAATGGCCAAATTTTGAAAAACTATGTCTATGTTCATAGATGTGCTACATTTGATATCTGTCAGCTGTCAAGTTAATGTTTATATTTTTGTTTCGCAACAGACCAAGGCACCATCCTATAAATGCCTCCAAACGTGTGGTACGTCAAAGATAAGATTCAAAAAAATATTTCTTAATACGATACTTAATAAAAGAACCGGCACCAGTTTTGAACTGTATAATAAATCTACTATAAATAAATAGTAGATTGTATTACAAGGGAGCAAAATGCAATATTTAATCGAGGTTTAGCGTGTTGAATCCCGAACGAAGCGAAGGATTCCAGGACTATTATAACATGGAATCCTGAGAGTAGTGAGGGGTTCAAACTGCCACGCCCGAGTTAGAAATAATTTTGCTGCCATGTAATACATTCTTCTTTTCACTTCTCCTATGAGAAAAGCTATTCATCCAAATAAGCAAGTAAAAGAAACAATACTTGAATAATGATCAATCCATTTATTTAATAAAAAGAAAAAAATAAGTAAAAAAATAAAAAGTTAAAATTTTGTCGATTAAGGGACATACTCGTAGTATATCTAAATTGATTGTTGTAATGTTGAAAGATGAATAACTAAACCAGGAGCGGGGGAAGCCACCAGCGCGAGGGCGCCTGTGCGGCCGCCCGCCCGTGCTGCGACCAGGCACAGGGAGCAAAAACGTTTTTGCTCCCTGTCAGCAGGGCAGAAATGAAAGAATTTAAAGATATATTAAGAGGGAGCAAAAGAGGGAGCCTTTTTTGTCGAATAGGAAAAGTGAAAAAATATAATATTGACCACTCCCAAAAACTTAAGGTTACGATCGAAAGTCATAGGAGCCCCTTAAATGAATCTTCCTTCAAAACACATTACTGGTGACAGATATCGTAATCCGCTAAACTTCGCTATTATTTGTAAAGCCAAAACCTCTGGCAATATGTAAAGCAATCTCAATGTTATAACAAGGTAACCCCCTAATGGGAATGACCCAATTTAGTTATGTACAAGTTTATTTGGGGATCTATCCGTAGGGCATTATAATAAATGGGGACAAATCCGCGACCTTATTGAAATTTTATTAAGTCTGTTAAATGTATATTATGATTTTACCAAATGCTTTTTCAAGTACATATCTTCCGTAAGCGCGTATTAAGATGTTTATAAGTGAAAAACTGTAAAGCCCCTGTTGCATGTAGTTGTGGACTGTACCAATAGGCATTTGTCTTGTTGTGTTACTAATTGTACTCGGTCGGTAATGTCTTTACAAACACGTCACAACTACATAAAAGAGGGGCTTTATTTGAGTTTTTTACCTATGTATAACAGGAAGGAACCACCAACTGATAATTAGAGGCCTAATGGATAGTGATTTGTAATGTAACTTTTAATGCAATTTAATGTAACTTTCCAATGAAACAGTTTGAAAAGAGGTATCCGCTTGTAGTCTTTATGCAACCGCACTTCAGACCACCCCCCCTCTACCGTAACTCGGACACTGATTAGGTTAGGTTAGATCAAGCGTCCCTAGGCACACACTCACGGACCCGCACGGCATAATCACAGCGCCGGACGCCGGAGGCCTAAGGATGGACCGTGGCGCTTACAGCGTCCAACTCTGTCACGATGCGTACACTTAGGCATTCCCGCCGGCGAAGACGTCCACCGCACGATCGTGACAATACAGACACATATAGTCCCTATTCGTCGCGGTACCACCGCATATCGGATAGACTCAGTCCGACACAGGTCAGGCCTAGCTGAGTTTCTTATTGGCCTTCCCAGTCTACTCTCCAAAAACTTTCTCAAAATTTGAAACACCGAGCGGTCATAATAGGATTTTAATAAAAACGAGTATTGCCCCGCAAGTAGCGGCAGAAAAGATACCGCAATAAAGCAGGCAATAATGAACATTTCCGTTAATCCGGCTCACGGCTCTATTACCGTCCGAAGAAAACAACGGATCAGAATTAAAGAAAAGATTAGTAATTCGCCGTCGAGCGGCGCTGAAGTGAAGTGGCGCAAACGATAAATCTTGGCCGTTCTTACGAATTCTGGCCGTTTTCTTACAGATTCTGAGCGTCGGCCGCCATTGCAAAAACAGGCACGCGTAATTAATTACCAACCCGGTCGGGTCAGCTTTGCAAAATCCTATCCCTGCTTGTGACTTTTTTGGGATTACAGAAAAGTTAACTGTAGGTAGTTCATTAATTGATTTTGTGCCAAATTAGGCCAAAGTACCTATATCATTGAGTACTCTCTAATGATGTAGCAAATAGGGGTCGAAACTTCTTTCCTTTTTATATAGGCTTTATTCTAAAATGTGCCACTGATACCGAGATTAGATTGGCATCCTATTGATGTGTAAGCTCTTTTATTTCGATTTCACAGGCTTATAAATAAATGTCCGTTGAATAAAATTAAATTATTCATTTACGAAAAATTACATGCAGAACGATTGTTACGGCAGTATTTTGAACCACCTGTAAACATAACAATTGTATAATATTGCTTAATATTGCTTTAGGTAATTGAATCAGGCGAAGGTTTGCGTAATTTCATTATAAAACACTTGAAAATAGGCCTGCGTTGTACGAAAACAACACGCAGCATCATTATTTAGGTATATCAACCGTACTGCATACATAATTAATGTACAATAATATATTATTTAGCGGAATCTATTATATTGTTACTTAGGCTTAATGATATTGTTTCGCTTACGGTTAATTATATTCATTACAGTATTAAATATACCACAGAACCGTAATCAAATTATACACATTTATGTCACAGGTTAATAAAATTTTATTTGGAATGCAATTAAATGAAATGAAATAAAATGAAATCATTTATTCTTCAATTTAGGCATGTTACATGCACTTATGAATGTCAAAAAACTACTACCGGTTCATAAAATAAACCTCTGCCTCGAGAAGAACCGGCGTAAGAAACTCGACGAGGTGTCATTTTTTCAAAACAATATACAATGTGTATAAATTAACAGTATCATAATACTACAGAATTCAAATGCTACAGTATAAACATACATACATATTTTTTAATATTAAGGACAAAATATTTAGTTAGATTACTGTGTTACTTGTGCGGGACGCTATCACTGCCAAACATCCCTATCCATGATATAATCGTTTATCTTCTAATATGCTTTCGAAATAAGTGTCTGTTTCATGACAGACTTAAATTTAAAATCCGTAAGTTCAGTAATGTGGCTTGGAATTTTATTGTAGAATTTTATACAATTTCCCAAAAATGACTTTTTCGCCTTCACTAGTCTATAAAGTTATTTTGGGTTTCCCAGTGTTTCTTGTAGTCATTAACTTATCAGTATTCGTTGGGAAATTGTATAAATGCTTCCTAACATACATGATTATTTCAAATATGTACAGCGATGGCAGGGTTATGATATCTATTTTCTTAAAGATTTCTCTCAATGACTCGCGCGACCCCAAGTTATAAATTGCTCGTATAGCCCTTTTTTGCAATATAAATACAGTTTCGATATCTGCAGCTGATCCCCGTAAGATAAGACCGTAACTAATAATACTATTAAAATAAGCGAAGTAAACTAACCGAGCCGTTCCCACACTGGTAAGCTGCCTTATTCTCTCTATAAAGATTAATAACAATACCTGACTTGGCTCTACGTAATATCTCACAACTTTTTACGATGAGAGAGTTTCGAGACTTGGCCTATTTTTTCATGGAATGTTTTTCTGAGATATCACTTTTTTTGTCAATAGATGTTTTTGAATGCATCTAAAACTAAAAACTTTTCATAGATGCAGGAACTACAAAAGTATAACTTACTTATGCAGTTTATATATATATATATATATCTTAAACGTAAGTGAAATTGCAATATTTATAGGTTTTGTATGAATTGGTAGGCAAAAAAAATTGTTTAAAATTTGAAGTTTGTGGGTCTGCTAGAACTAGACAAGGAACTTTGACGGGCAATAGTTCTTAAACTACAAGTTTAAATTGAATATTATATATTTTACTGAACATTCAGGATTCTAGCTTTTGCCAGCACAAAATTACAGGATGTTGAAATTGGCCTGAATCGCTTCGAGAAAAGGATGGTTTTGCTCGACTTGTCGGGGGCACTGCCGTGCCCCCAGATTGCATACCATAATGCTAAATAATCTTTTTAGGTTTATGTTTGTATTATGTTTATGCAATCTAGCTAAACTTTACAATTTAATAGCTCCGGGTAAAATAATGCTGCAACTAAACATTGCAAACAGTCAACGTGCCTTATTAATTTCCATCGAAGCAAGAAAGAAAAACGTGTTTCTCTACAAATTACTCCGCAGCTTCTACAGACACAAAAAAATATTAAAACATCTTTGAAGTTGAAGATTCCAGTAATGATCTGCAGAGAAGGACCGCTCAGAAATTGTTTTTGTTTCGTTTCTTGGGGCTTCCGGCTTCTTGGGAGGCGGAACGACGCTTATCGTACCCCGGAAACCCTTGGTTATTTCTCATCTAGTAGCTTAAATCCTATTGAGTTAACTCTTCGTCGATCTACTCGTATATCTCAATGATAACTATGAGACACTGTCAAACATTTTACGATAATCTCCAACACGCTTTGGTTCCACGTTTATGCGATCGAACAAGATAATATCGTCGTAGAAGTAATCTATTTTGTTTTCAAATATGTAATAAGAATACGCGTATATATAACATAAACATGCGTTCGTATCTCCTGTCATCAATTTATCCAATAATGATTTAAGTATACTCTTAACGCAACTCTTGTCAACTAATAAACATGTTACTTAATATCGCACTAGTATCCAAAGTGCAGTACATATCCCCAACGCAGTTCCCAACTGACTAGTCAAACAGAATCGTTAATAATAATTAAGAAAGTTACGGTACTGTACTCGGTACTCGTCCAGGTAATATCCTAGTTCATAATTTGTTTAAAACACTGCTATACGAAATTAAGCTCGCGAATGCGGGGAAAGGTACGCTGAATCCGGGGATATGCGTTTTCTGCAGTCTATAATCGTCGTCTGTAGTGTTTCGACGTACATATTGAAATTTGTTTGAATAGTTATTTTCTGCTATCTCTCTTACGTCAGCAAATGGGGCTAAAATTTGATAACTAGCAATTAAATGTCATAGTTTGAGTTCATATACACTACTCAAATCATGCTCGTATGGGTAAGGTGAAGCTAAAGTAAGGTGAAGTGATTCCACGTCGAAACACAAACATGGCGTTCCTTGATGTGTTTATGTACCTTATAGGCGTGAGCGTTTTCATAGACTCGTGACAGCTGGCTTCTCGCGCCGTCTCAAACTGGCCCATAAATAAAGCTGTAATGAGTATGTACCGTCAGTTCCACATACAAAGCAAAACAATCGTAAACTCAACTTGATACGGTCGTTTCGGCTCACTTGCTTGGTTTGTGCACAGTGGATGAGGCCCATCTAGCGATGATGCCTTGTACAAAGGCGAAACACGGGTTTTTTTCGTTATTGATGGTGGTATTTTCATGTTTATTGTGCGGAGGGAGGGTCCAAGCAAAAATATGCAAGGAGGTAAATCTGATCATTACTAAGACCCCTGATCGTTCTTTAGCGGAATAGCAAAGTAAGTTCTAGAAATTCGTTATTAATTAATCAAAAGAAACTTGCGAAAGACGTATGCATTGTCTGTGGCATGTACAACTTGCCCCTGATTGTCAACTAATTCTGCGCACTCGGCTGGAGCGTGTACAACGCAATAAATTCTTCGCATTCAGACGAAGCAGCCATGCGAGAAAGCTCTGATAAGAACGGCATGACGTGGTTTCTGACACATTTTTTCCTTAGAAGACAATTCTTGAGACCTCTGAGGCGTGAACGTCAAGTGATTTTGAGGGGTCTGTCCATGGATGTCTGCAATGTGTGCGCTCGATTTAAAACTTGACACTGTTTTAAATTAACACCAATATTACACATTCCTACTAATGTTATATTGCCTCGTCATGTCCGTGTGTGGCCTAGACTATAAATTTATCAAAAGTGTAAAATGTATCTAATATATCTATGTAAAACAAATTTTGTTTCAGTACATAGTTAATATGACAAGAACAACAGTGCTCCGATAGCACTATTTCTGAAAGCCAAATGCGCTCCAATTTTATTTTCACGCCTGCAGCCCCGCGATACGATGAAACTTTCATCGCAGGCTTTCACTAGACGCGAGCGAAACATAAATTGTGGAGCCAGTCGCGGTCGCCGCCCTTATTTTCTCCACTTACTTCCTCAACCTCACATCTCCTTCAGTTGCATTAAAATTAAAAAATGTCTTGTGTCGAACAAAATAAAGTTCGTATTTGAATACAATGGTAACATGTTATGTCTGCTTGGTGGAATAATATTTTCAACAATGTACGCCATTTTTCAGCGATCCTAAGTATCGCCAACAATGAACACAATTTCATGGAGACAGTTAATTTTGACGTGATGCAAAAGATGACGGCTTCGGATTAATATGACGGCCTAGTGTGGCAAGTTTAAATTAAATCGCAACAAATGTAAATAAATAATGGTAAAGGGGGAACGCAGCCAGAGCCTCAAGGGTATCGTCCCCCAGGGTTCCGATCTAGGGTATCTAATTGACCGAGTGAAACGAAGGTCTCTGCTTCAGCTTCGACAAAAATGCTTTCGTATGTTCGAATTTTTGTTCTCGTCTACAGGTCGCAACTCTCAACCGATTCACGTGAAATTTCGTGAGCAGGTTCGATAGTCATATAGAATTTTTTTTTCGAGACGATTTTTGGAAATTACAAAAAACATTTTTTTTTGTCAATGATTTAGTAAGTTTCTGCGGGCTAATTTCGGTTTGTTCTCCTCTACAGGTCGCATTTCTCAACCGATTCTCGTGAAATTTTGTGAGCAGGTTGGATAAATATACAGATTTTTTTGTCGAATAAGTTTTTGGAAATTAAAAAAAAATTGTTCAACGGTTTGTTCTCTACAGGTCGCATTTCGCAAACGATTCTCGTGAAATTTTGTGAGCAGGTCCGGTAATTACATAGTTTTTTTTGTCGAGTCAGTTTTTGGAAATTTTCAAAAACAATTTGTTCCTGAGTCTTGGATGTTTTCTATGTATTTAAGTATCTATTTATCTATATAAGTATGTATATCGTCGCCTAGTACCCATAGTACAAGCTTTGCTTAGTTTGGGACCAGATTGATTTGTGTAAGATTGTCCACAAATATTTATTATTATTATTATTATTTAATTTTTATTTCAAGGATTTTGTAAGTTTCTGCTTCCGAATTTCGGTTTGTTGTCCTCTACAGATCGCATTTCTCAACCGCTTCTCGTGAAATGTTAGCAAGTTCGATATTCATAATTGATCTTTTTTATAATGTCAGATTTTGGAAATGATAAAAAAACTCACGAGGTCTACAGCTCACAGAGCCACTAGTTTAGTTATATTTTATTATATATCTACTGTGTAACGAATAACAATAACCCCGACAATTTCCTCACTATTGAAGACTTTCACGTTTAAAGAACTGCTGATTATTACTGGCTTGTTAGTATCAAAATATGATAAAAACCCGGACGGATGATTAACAAAGGAAGGAATTAGTGTTATGTTAATAAAATATCCTATAACTACGGCATATGCAGAAATAACGACTATTATTTTGGACATCCAATAGGAAAAGCAAGCACAATGAAATTATCTTGCTAGCCGAGTTAATTCGAAATTCGATTACCAAAACACACACGGCGTGAATTAAGTGGTTTGCTTATTTAACAGTGAACATAATAACGTCCATTATACCCGTGTTGTCGCGCTGAACATGCGTTTACAGGTAACGAGTGTATTCGTTTACTAATCGACCCTCTAATTCTGCTCCGTTAATTTCATCGCCGCGCTAATAATGTTGTTGCTCTGTTGGCTTGTTAACACCTCGTAAAATTTGACTGTCATAAATAATAATCAGGTACGTTTGTGATTGATTTCATATTGTAGTCTGATCAATCTTTCATATAGGTAAATAAATTTGTATGTGCTTGTTTACGCTTGTAGATAATATACGTATTTCAGGGATATATTTTTCATTTGAGTCAAAGTATTTGTTGCCTTTTTGTACTAGCGATCTTCGACAGTGATCGGGTGATGAAACACTTGTTCACTTCAGCATTTATAATATGTCGGAGATATATTACGAGTATATAGCGGCCTGTTTAGCAATTCACCGCTACGAGATTTAGATTTAAGAAAACGTAGTTTAATGTTGGAAACGCCAAGCGGTCTCTTCAGTTAATTAAAAGTTAATATGTTATTTCTCAGACATGTATTTAATATTTCATGCCCATTATTGTTGTTCTAAATTGAAACATTTTTTTATCATCGACGAAAGTACACGATTTCCTTAAAGCCCGTAAGTACCCTACCTATTTAATTGTCACAATAAATGCTTTAACATGTAACACACTGGCACTGTTAAATCTACGAGTATATACCTAACGTAGGTATGTTTGAAACGTTTCGTTATCGACTAGGAAGCAGGAGTCCGTCCGACATCAGAGTTTGCGTGTTAACGTGTTTGCAGTTACTACCAAAATACGTGTGGCATTTGCCTACAATCGAGATCAACAAGGTATATACATAGTATCCCATTTTCCCGTCTAGTTATTACACACACAACATGGCCAAGATTAATTACAGGTATAATGAATCCCACAAAAAGCTGTAGAATAATGAGTCGGTTTTATGCTAGCGCAAATTACTAAGGTATTAATATCCTAGCGTTATCGCTCTGAAAATAGATACGTACGGCTAACTTAACGAATAAAGAGCTACCTAGTCATTCAGATAGATATTTTCCTTGACTGAATCTTTTCAGACTCGCTGGGATTATTAGTGATTATATACGTGACATTGGGAAATTTCCGGCAACAGCCGTCAAAGTTGCCAACAACAAAGATATTCAAAATTAAAATATTCCTTCTGAAAGTAGGTATCAAGAGCTCCTTTAAATGTCAGAGCTTTACGAAAATAAATGAAGGAGGAAAACTGACAGCTGTCATTGTCACTACTGCTGTGTGTGTTTCTACTGCGTTTCCGCAGATCCCGCATCAGTCAGGAACAGAGACTTACTAGACGCGACACGCAAATAATAAATATAAAGCAAATGTCCTGCAACTACCTATAATATTACATTTGCGCAGTTGTAATGCCATGCATGCGTACTGTAATGCTTCCAATCCACTGACAGCTAACTGATTTTTTACGTCGTACCGCATCTGCACCGCCAAGTGAGGAAGTCTTCCACATTAAGTGACAAATAAGTCTCAACATAGCAACATTGTCACAATCACAACAGACGTGCAAATCGTTGTCATATTTGCTGACAGAAGAGGCTCCGGGTACACAGCAGAAATAAGTCTTCTTTCATTTGGTCAATCCCTTAATCGACAAGGTCCAGTCGGCTGGACGATATCTTTCACCGTCTTTTTGCATTTTCTTTTCATCATATTGGTTTGGTTTGGATAACAAAGTGTCACGCGAAGAGGTTAATTCATTTATAGCAGTGTGACGTCATACAAGCACTGGAATTTGGATCGCGTTTTAGAGTGAAAATTTAAATAGTACATTAATGCAGAGGCCTATGTTCAGCAGTGGACGTCTTTCGGCTGAAATGATGTTGATGATGATGATGATTAATGCAGAGGTCGTGAAGTAAGGGATTAATGGACGAGCCGGCATTGCTGGGATTGCAGTATGTAATTTTACCTTCGTCAGTTTAAAGCGTGCCATACACTGCAGCGGCCTGCGGTGGCGGCGGCGGTGGCAACGGCGGTGGCGGCCTGTTGTACACTATGACAATCCTAACTTTCATTCAGACACACACACTTGACAGTCATAGTGACAGCTGGCCGCCACCGTAGGCCACTGCAGTGTGTGATAGGCTTTATATTAGTGAGTCAAATTAAAAAAAACTAGAGCAGCGGACGGATGGTTTTACTTAAGTTTTTCATACATTACTTCTTTCCCCAAGGCCAAAAAGTAAGTAGGGAGCATATTTGAGAGAATATGTTTTTTTTTGATAGCTGAAAAGTTTAATTTTCGACATTTTGAACATATTAAAACATTGTATAAAAAATTGACAAAAACCTACCCTATTTTTTACACAGATATCATATTCATGTTTCATGTACCGGGCAACATTGCAACAGTCAGCAATATTGCTGGCAATATTGCTCGTATGACTATATCAGTACATAAGTTAGTACGTCGTTAATATCGTCCCAACGATAGAACTGATAGTCATTATGTTTGGAACCGCCCTTCACCTAGATGATTATTTGTCACCCCACATTTGCATAGAACCACTGAACCAAATCACGTTCAGCACTAATTATGCATATTATCAGAGAGGTATTCCCTTATTTCATCTATCAATGTTTCATATAATATCTTGTTAATAATTCGTATTTTCGAAACTTTTTTTAGGAACCGTTTACTTTTAGGTACAGCTAAATGGTAATTGTGCAGAATAGTGTAGAACCGTTTAGGTCGATCAGAGTACGTTAGGTTCGGTCAGAACTGCTCCAAAAAAATCAAACATTTATTCTGCAAATAGGCCACAGGGGCACTTTTACATGTCGAAATATTAAATTACAATTTAAGAAAGTCTAACTATAATAAGTAATACATTTTTCATGTCAAAATATTAATTTACAGTTCAAGAAGGAATAATAATTTCGAGTGACATTAATTTTGTTATAATTGTAAATAACAAAATTAATGTCATACAGTGAAGATAAACTTGCAAAGTTATCTATTGCAAATATTACAACATCAGTAAAGTTAGAGATGTATAAAGTCTCAAGATTAAACAAGGAGTATAATGAAATTAATATAATATCCCAGAGATGTACATGGTTTCTGAGCGTCAACACACTGATAATAAAAATTAATCCACAACAGGTGATGTCTCTCGTCAATCCCCTATAAAAAGACACTAGTATTAACGTAGTCACTATGTCCTAGCAAGCATTAACAGACCGGACTCCACAAACAGCACCCGATCACGAGTATGACGCGTATTTCAGCCATCTACCTTTATATTAAAAAATAAAGCAATAGAAATCCTAGTTCTTATTTATAATAATAATATATAAAATAACCTCAGCGAGATTAATGTTACAATCATAATTACATTAGATATTATTAGTAAACGGGACTTATCGCGTACCTATAGGTAATACTGTAAATACCTCTTTAAGGTACTTAACACGAATTGTCCAACATCCTTGGTCGTCAGCAATGATGTGTGAAAATCAAACAAGTTTAAGTATCTATAACACCCATGGGTCACGTGTAGGGTAACGGTGGGCACTCCCTACGGACATGGTACAATTTCGACCAGTGGTGCTAAACGATACAACAAAACTGGCAACATTTCCATAAAATAAATAAATAAAATAATTATATGCATATGCAATGATAACTGCAATTGTAATGGGGGAATAAACAAATTTAACATAAAATTTAAAAAAATTGTTGATTTATAGACATGCGTTTTATAATGTAAATAAATTCAAAAAAAAATTATAACAGGACTGTCAATCACAAAACAACCTGTCATTTCATCCTTCACCCGTTTTTATGTGGAAACTGTCAAAAAGTGACAAATAATATTTGACAGTTTCCATATAAAAACGACTCCTCTCTCCATGACTGGTGAGAACGGTGAATCGCATAAGTGCAGTTAATAAATATTGTATGCACAACTCAATGTAACTGACATAATATTAATATTAATCTTTATACGTAATACGAGTAATTATTATGTACAGATACCTATTAAACTAAGAGTTTAGAATAGCCAATCATGTCGTTAGCTAAGAAATTGTTTGAATAAACATTACACGGAGTTGCCCCTAATGATACCCCGTGTTCGTTAAACACCGATACGAATTGATTCCTGGCTCGTTTTCTCTAATTGAAACATGTCTCGAGTAGTCGACGTCAGAGATATACGTATGTATACTTTGGCCCTATCAAAACGGAATAAGGTGTAAAGTCAAACAAATCTTTGGTGTATCTCGTACACAGAGTAAGCGTAATGTATGTATTTGTGTATGCCGTAACCTTAAATTCTTCTTTGATATCCTCGATTCTCTCATTACACCAGCTTTGTTGGTAATACGTGTTACTAACAATAAAATTGTCGACTTTAATACTGACAAAATGGAAACGTTGCTGTTATTAGCTATTATTGAAGTACGTTGGCATGTGCAAAAAAATACCTACCGTTTATTATTATCGCGGTCTAGTCAACATGAAAAATAATATATAAGCAATAAAATGATAAATTATGCGAACATGACTTTAATGACAAGGGCGTAAGAGCGTTTGGTCGCTTTGGAAACGTACTTATATATCGTCGTTGACCTCGTTGACTGACGTCTTTGACTGTTGGTAGTTGGTACAATCAGCATCATATTATATGTAGCAGGCAAAGTGGCCAAATCGTAGACAGAGGATTAGATAGAAGGACCAAGGGGGCGGACTTATTATAGGCTGACTAAATTGAGATGTATCAGAAGAGTGATATGGATGTAGCACAATTCTGATATCTCATAATTAGTGGTGATGCACGTACATAAGCGCCAAATTTTGAATACATTGCTGACGTTTCGGCGATACAGGCCGGTGACAAATAATACGCGATGAGGGACAGGAGATGACACATTGTATCTCGTTCCCGTGTATGTTATTGTCTATGCTTACATCTCTTTCACACACCTGTATATGTGTGTAGTGCCGGCTCCAGCCTTATCCTTACTTCATGTGCCAAATAGTTCGGCCAGTACACCATACAAAATATATGGTGTACCGACCTATTTGGCCCCTTTGCCTGTTAGATACTATATGATGCTGACTGTACCTAAAGTAAAGCAGTCGTCAACTAGGGCTATTTCCTTCAAGGTTAACTATGATATAAGGTTACTAAGGACAGCGAATCCGAAGGACAAAATATAGCCTCAAAAATTACAAGTTCCATTTTGGATGCACAAGATCAATTTTGGATGAATAACTCGAACAAATTGAATCTATAATATGAAAATTAAATACCTCTGCAATAGGTACCAGAGTAGTAAATAATTAAGCACACAGGTACATGCTTAATGACGGCAGCGACGACTGTGTAAAGCCACTTGTGCAAACTACGTCTGCACTTATAAATAGTGCATACTTGTGCCTCGTGCAGACGTCTTGTGTAATTAGGTCCGGAAAAATAGGAGCGGATTCTGTACTATCTCGTTCGCCATAATTTGATATTGGTAAAGTAGGCTAATGAAGGATATCACCGGCAAACTTGGGACTTGTTTGAACATTCTACTTTTCAGCAAACAATTTTAGTATAGAATGTTTATGAAAGTGCGTTCGCGCATGCACCGAATAAGGATATCAATCACATTTTCAATTCTTGCATCAAATTAAAGTCAACAAGTAATGAAAACGAATACATTTTATATCGAATATCTGTGCAATTAACTCACTACCCCTGCTCATGAATGTACCTTACTCATTGGTAGGTATATAATTATTTTAATCTCAGTATTTAATTCTGGGTTTATTGTAACGGACCCTTTACGAAAAGAGAAAAAACCTACATTACACCAACATCGGTTTCTGGACTATGCCAAAAATTGGAAATTTAAGCTTTCAGCCGCACAAATTAAAGACGAATAAATGTCTCCATAAATCCAAAGGTGTAATACCTGATGAAAGACTGACGAACTGTGGCCGGCTTCACATTGAAGACGACTCCATTGAAGGGATAAAAGGATTATGGCGTTCGATCCGAGGCCATTATTACTGCCGGTCGTATAAACAATGAACTTCCGCCCGCTCTCGCACAGCGATCAGCTTGAGTGACCACTTAAACTTGTTTTCTGGCCAGATTTCGGACCATAGGGAAAAGCTAACTTCTATGTAGTCGAAATAAAGCATAAATGGAAAGCTTTGATTGTCTTACTTTAGGAGTTGGATGCTCGAATGATGGCATGAACTATCTTTTATCAAATGGGCCCTATATTTTTGAGCTCTTAAGTATAATCGTGCAAATTCATGGTATAAATTATTTCGTATATTTCAATTACTACTTGATTGCGAAGTGTAGTATATATAATAATAAAAATAAGATTTAGTTTGATGTCTCCTTGAAGTTGTAAAATAAACATTTAATATAAAACGATCTACAAAGGCTCGGTTTTATAAAGATCCGTTAGACCTTAACCTTATGTCGGTTTGTTATGTCAAAAAATGTACTGAGTTACTGAAATTCTGACATTTGGTCTATCGGATCTTTATAAAACCCGGCCTAAATCGAACACCTATAAAGTTACTTAAGTCACTTTTTATAATCGTTTGCTCCTTCTCCTAATTGTTAAATTAAATGCCTTAACTACAGTTCCAATAATTGGGTCCTTACCCATTTTCCAATACCCAAGTATAAAACTAAACATTTATTTACCGACAATAAATATGATGCAAAATTTATGCTCTCCCTACAGCGTCTTGTATCCAGTTCGTCAATTTGTTTATTTTTTATATTGCTGTTACTTAATGCAATATCATAAAAGTTCTAGCCCGATATTGTAATAAACGCAAAGTTTATGACCAAATCAAGTTATTATTATTATTGAGTCAAAAGTATTTCGTAGGCCGTTGAATAATGTTGCGTCGACGAAAATGGCTGTTTGGGGTCGTCGCTTCCACGTAATATCGAATCTAACGGTCAATAAAGCTTAGAGATATGATCGCTTTCAAATTTATCCGCTACCCATCAAATATCCCTAAAAATTACACGGGAGGCTGGCTAAGAAATATTATTTATAAAATATTCGGGTGGGTATTGTTGTAAAATAATTGATTTACCTTTATGCCATGACTTATACAGACAGTTTTGCCTTACGTACGGGGCGGAATGGAATTAATGGCTATCCCAGAACTCGTAAAAATTGATGACTATCAGACAATATTGAAATATAAATATGGTCAACCCTAATTGCTTAGGCCTTCTGCCACAGAATAATAATTAATACTAACTAGTTGTAAATGTTCAGAGGTCCATGTTCTAAGAAAACAAGGTTTGACAATCCGAATTCGTGACACCTTGACATCACTGTCGACAACAAGAAAATAAGAAATATTTATTCGAGACAAAGACAACAATTAATACAGCAAAAATAGAATATAAAAATAAACAAAAAAGTTGTGTTATCTCGAAACGGTACCGTCTCAGCATAATGCGGGCAATCGCCAGCGCTGGTCTTCCGATGGGACCGTCGAGTGACACTCACACAAGCAAGACAAGATAAGCTCACACTTACGACCGCATACCATCAATAGGCTGATGCCATATAGGTCGTGTCACCCACATTACTAACTGATATACCGCATTGCCATACCTGGCGCAGTATATTATTGTACAATACAATATACAAATATTCTTTACTAGCTTTTGCCCGCGACTTCGTTCGCGTGAACTTCAACTGACTATTCCTTGCCATTGGTAGATAAATGCCGGTTAGGTTATAAACTACTTAACTTTGAGTGTCTCACTCAAAATTTACTCCAACTTTTTTACATCTCAAAGTTACAACCTTACAAAGTTTCTAATTTATATAAATACTAGCTTTTGCCCGCGACTTCGTTCGCGTGAACTTCTACTGACTATTCCTTGCCCTTGGTAGATAAATGCCGGTTAGGTTATAAACTACTTAACTTTGAGTGTCTCACTCAAAATTTACTCCAACTTTTTTACATCTCAAAGTTACAACCTTACAAAGTTTCTAATTTATATAAATATAATAATTAGCAAGTGAAATGGGCCCTCTTGTCCATGAAAGGAGGCATGTGTCCTGAAGTAGGATGTAATAGGCGGATAATGAAACAAAATGGGTAAGATTTATCAATATTTATATATAGGTACGTATGTATGTTGGTAATAGGTACTGGATAAGTAAGTCAGACGTTAAATATTACACATTTCATTCCAGCCCGGAGAACAACGTCGACTCGATCCCATATAGCATTTATGCGTATGAATTATTTTTGATGATCTCTTATACTATGTAACAAAACACTAATATCTGCTAAGGAACTACCTTATCACATCCATGTAGCATAGTGGTATCATGGTTCGATGTCGCGTACGTCTACACATCGTTCTTGTTCGACGACTTTACACAATTCCTTACTTTCCGAGCCTTAGTACTGACATGCTCGATGTAGCGACTACACGGGAAGACATGCTTGAATCGAACAAAAACTTTGATGTTTCTCGAAATGTAGTGTTAGGAGTCCAACATCATAACCCAAGACTTTTTAATGTTCTACAACAATATGATACGCTCTACTTGCAGTGAAAACCTCTACGCATTATCCCTCTGTATGAAAATTAATTGGACACTTCTAGTTTACTAAGAAAATGTTTTTTATATGTACTTGTAGTTTACTAAGACAAATATATTTATAAAGAAACTATACTTTCTTTAATTTGATTATTTGGTACGGCGCTCTACGGTCGGTGAACAGTGACCCTTGATAATGTGACATCATAGATGGCGCTGAGAGTAATGGTGGGCAACACGGTTGCTAAAGCAGTGCATATGTACGTTGACAGATGAGAGAACTCGCTATTATTGAGCACATTGTTGGTTTAGAAAATAATTATAAAAAAGGGATTGATTAATCAGATAATAGACTTTAAATGTCGTTTCTTTGTTTTCAGAGCAACGCCATTGTTTATTTGATAATTACAATTCCTGATAATAAGACAGAAATTGTCTTATAAAACGACATTTCTAGTTAAAATCAAGAAAAATGGAAAAACTACGGTTTAAATTTGTGATATTGGGGTCAACAGATGG
This sequence comes from Epiblema foenella, assembly GCA_963556455.1. NCBI lineage: Eukaryota > Metazoa > Arthropoda > Insecta > Lepidoptera > Tortricidae > Epiblema > Epiblema foenella. The sequence continues at coordinate 19,368,181 of OY747102.1, forward strand.
AAAAACAAATGTGATTAGCGTAACCTCTATTGAGACTCCGGACGGATGTGTTTTTGAGGTCCCTGATGAGTTGAAGCCCGTAAGTAAACACACAGCCATATTGACTACTGACGCGTATACGAAAATTAGAAATTCCTTAAAAAAAAGACACCAAACACGCTCGATATGGATTCCTTTAACTACGGAGTTGAGGAAAATATACCTAGATGAAGGTGAGAATGTTCAGTTTGGTGACCAGTATTTAGACGAAATTACAGGAAGGACAATGCCTTCCCACAATAATACTGAAAACAATGCGCCAGAGAAAAAAAATATAGGAAGAACTGCTGAAAGATTTTTGTTAGAGAAATTTTCAAATAAAACTTCAAATGCTGTTCAATGGATTAGTGAATTTGAAAGTGAATGTGACAGATTCGAGATTGTACAGAATGAAGAAAAAATTGAGATTTTAAAACATCTTTTAGAAAAGCAGTGCCTAGATTGGTATAGCAGTATGTTAATTAAATTGACAGTGAACTCTGAATGGGCAGTATGGAAGAACAACTTTTGTGAAACATATGGGAATAAAGGTTGGTCCCAAGTCAAATATGCTTTTACATTTAGATATCAAGTTGGATCGTTACTGGAATACGCCACAAAAAGGAAAGACTGTTGTTAGAGGTCAACAAACACATTGATACCCAAACAATGATAAATCTTATTGTGATGGGATTACCAGATTATGTGATAGATAAAATTGATAGAGAAACTGTAAAATCAACCTCGAGCCTCTACAATGAAATTGGAAAACATGAATTTGTAGCGAACAAAAAGAATTTCATCAAGAATAAAAGAAATGCATATGATTATAAAGGAAAGCCAGATAAAATAAAACCATGTAAAACTTGTGAAGATTTAAATAAAGGTATCCGATTCCATCCTGAAGAAAAATGCTGGTTCAAAAAAACTGAAGAAAGTAATTATAAAAGGAACAATAATAAAGCCGTTAACAATTCAGTGATTGATGTGGAACCCAATTATGATGAAAAAAAAAACGAATAACAACACCATTAATTAAAGTCAAACTATTATTAAATGAACAATTAGAAATATGGGGAATATATGATTCAGGCTCAAATGTTTCTATAATAAATTCAAAATTAATAAAACTAAAAGAAGAAGGCGAAAACGGTTCAAAAAGTGATAACTTAATCACAATTAATGGTGTTAAAAAGACTATGGGTTTGACAACTATTAAAATAAAGATTTTTGATATTGAAGAGCAAGCTGATGTTTATATAATTGATGGACAAGAATTTCAATATGATTTTCTTATAGGACTGGATATCATAAAACAATTTCGGTTAGTCCAGAATGTGGATTTGAAGATTACGCAAAAAAGAGAAGATATAAATATAGAAGAAAAAAAAGGTCCTATTAATGAAGACAATAATAAGAGCAATACTTTTAAGGAAGTGGAAAATGAAACAAACCGATGTTCAATAAATTTTAACGAACATATGAAACAGGAAGATTTCAAAATAAATATGGGAAACTTAAATAATGAACAGAAGTCAGAAATAGACAGACTGATACACAATTACAAATCTATATTTGCAAAGGACAAATATGACATTGGCACGGTCAGAGAATATGAAGCACGTATTGATCTACTTATGGACAAGTATTGTAGTAAAAGACCTTACAGATGTTCAGTTGAAGATAAAAAGGAAATTGAAGAACAGATAGCAAAGTTACTGGATAAAAATCTTATAGAGGAATCATATAGTCCATTTGCGGCACCAGTAACTTTGGCTTTCAAAAAAGAGGATAACAGAAAATCAAGATTATGTGTCGATTTTAGAGATCTAAATAAAATAGTGGTACCTCAAGCTCAACCGTTTCCACTGATCGACGACTTGGTAATTAAGACAAGAAATTCCAGATATTTCACAACACTGGACATTAATTCAGCCTTCTGGTCTATCCCGCTGAGAATTGAAGATAAAAAGAAAACAGCCTTTGTAACGCAGGAAGGTCACTATCAATGGACATGTTTACCATTTGGTTTGAAGACATCACCAGCTATATTTCAAAGGATACTAGGTAACATTTTAAGAAAATATAAGCTTACTGATTTTGCAGTTAACTACATAGATGATATCCTAGTATTTTCTAAGACTTTTTCTGAGCACATCGACCACCTAACGCAACTGTTAGAAGCTATAAGAAAGGAAGGTTTTAGACTAAAATTCACGAAATGTACATTTGCGTCAGACTCCGTGAAATATCTTGGTCATATCATACATAATAATACAGTACGCCCAATAAGAGATAATTTAATTTCAATTAAAAATTTCCCCATACCGAAAAATCAAAAAAATGTAAGACAATTTCTGGGGAAAATTAACTTTTACCATGAATATATACCGAAAAGTACAGTTCTTTTAGAACCCCTTCATAATTTACTTAGGAAAGATCAAAAATTTATTTGGTCTGCGGATTGTCAAAAATCATTTGAAGAAGTAAAACACTTATTGTGCTCACAGCCAATATTAGAAATATTTGATCAAAATTTGCCAATAATTATTCACACGGATGCATCTTTAGAAGGTATTGGGGCAGTCTTAAAACAAACACAACCAAATGGAAAAGACAAGCCAGTGGCATACTTTTCAAAAAAATTAAATCATTTACAAAAAAAGAAAAAGGCAATTTACTTAGAATGTTTAGCCATCAAAGAAGCAATTAAATACTGGCAATATTGGCTAATAGGGAAGTCGTTTACAGTGTATTCTGACCATAAACCTTTGGAAAACTTAAATATTAAGTCTAGGACAGACGACGAGCTAGGAGATCTAACATATTACTTATCGCAGTATGATTTCAAAATTAAGTACACTCCGGGAAAAGAAAACATGGAAGCAGATTGTTTAAGTAGGAACCCAGTATCGGAGGCTAATGAAGATACAGATGAACAACTGAAAATTGTAAACATGATAACATTAAACGATATTATTACAGATCAGGAAAATAATGACGAATTAAAAAATAATAAATCAAAATTAATATTTGAACACAATGTTTATTATAAAAAAGATAAAAAACGTAAAAAAATTGTTTTATCAGAAGATTTCAGTAAAAAACTTATTAAAAATGTACATGAAAACATGTGTCATTTAGGTGTAAAGCAAATGCAACATTAAATAAGTAAGGTATACACCGCAAAAAAATTAACGACAAATATTAGTAGTCATTGTAAAACTTGTGAGATATGTATAAAAAATAAAAGTAGGGGACAAAATAAGTATGGTTTAATGTCACATTTAGGTCCTGCGACAAAACCATTTGAAATAGTCTCAATAGATACGATTGGAGGTTTTGGAGGCTCACGCTCAACAAAAAGATACCTACACCTTCTAGTGGACCACTTTACGCGATACGCTTATATTATTACTTCAAAAACACAAAGTGCTAAGGATTTCGTTAAACTGATCAATAAAGTAACAGATTCTGATAAAATTGAAATGCTTCTCACTGATCAATATCCGGGAATCAATTCTAAAGAATTCAAAACATTTTTAAATGAAAAATCAATACAAATAATATTCACGGCAGTAAATGCACCTTTTTCTAACGGGTTAAATGAAAGGCTTAACCAGACGCTGGTCAACAAAATCAGATGCAAAATTAACGAAAAAAGTAATAAACTAGCATGGACTACCGTTGCACATGAGTGTGTAGCAAAATATAATAGTACAGAACATACAGTTACTGTATTTGCACCGAAATACCTGTTGGATGGTACAGATGTTTCTTTTTTGCCGAAGGAACTAAAAAGAGATAAAATAGAAGTTGAATGGAGTAGAGATAGAATATTAGCATTTGAAAACTCTATAAAATCACATAATTATAATAAAGAAGTATTTGATAAGAACAGAACTCAATTTAATTTTAAAGCAGGGGATATGGTATACGTTGAGAACGGCAATAAACTAAATAGAAATAAATTGGATGAACTGAAGATAGGGCCGTTTAAAATTATGGAAAAGATATCAAATTCAATATACAGAGTTAATACTGGCCATAAAAAATCAGAGTCCAATCTATTCCATATCAGTAAACTTATACCGATACCTACCATATAAAGCAGGAAAAATTTAGTTTAGTAGATTTATAGTAATTTTGTGAATATCTGAAAATTTTGCTAAAATTTTCTTCTTTGCGGAGGGGAGATATAAAGAAACTATACTTTCTTTAATTTGATTATTTGGTACGGCGCTCTACGGTCGGTGAACAGTGACCCTTGATAATGTGACATCATAGATGGCGCTGAGAGTAATGGTGGGCAACACGGTTGCTAAAGCAGTGCATATGTACGTTGACAGATGAGAGAACTCGCTATTATTGAGCACATTGTTGGTTTAGAAAATAATTATAAAAAAGGGATTGATTAATCAGATAATAGACTTTAAATGTCGTTTCTTTGTTTTCAGAGCAACGCCATTGTTTATTTGATAATTACAATTCCTGATAATAAGACAGAAATTGTCTTATATATTTACAAAAATTTTAAGCATCCTCTCAAAATATCTGTACAGAATTCTCCCTTTAACGCGTATTTTTCTAGTGAAAGTTCTACCTCCAAAACGTACAATCGAACCCGTCACATCCTGAAATACTCGTACGCAGCCAATCGCTTTAACTGAGCTGTCTATAATATAACGTCTATAATAACAATAAGTAATCACACTCGGTTACCAAGTCCTTCAACCAGTTCTCTCTTACAAAGCCTGGGGAGGCGTACGCAGAGTGACATATATCTACCAAAAAGACTCGCGCTTCCTTAACTTCAATCTATAATTTTCTTTTGCAGATGTTACTGCTTAAAACATATTAATATTTTTAAGTATCTACGCGCATATCGTTTTACAATTATATTTAAAAAGAAATCTAAGTCCGAAGACTGAGAGGCAAGAGCCTTAAAATATGAATAATTAAATTAATATTTTTGATAAACTGATCTATAGTAACCAAAAAGATTTGTAACAGTCTCTATGGGTCCTTAGGACAGACACAAAATTACCCCGCCTGCGGGGACGTCCACCGCACGATCGCGACAACACAGACATATATACGAGGTCCCTATTCGTCCCGGTACCGCTGCATATGGGGTAGAGTCAGTCCGTCCCAGGTCGGGCCTAGCTGAGTTCCTTGCTGGACTCTTCTCAGCTAGGTTAGCTTTAGTGACCCACCGACAAAACTCCCAGTAGTCCGATTCCACCCACATCTCAGATTTGGTTGAAGCCGCTCAACCAATCTCACTGGAGCGCACACGCTTAGAGTATTCCAGTGTTTAAACCGCCCGCGTGGTCGTGTCGGAGGTTTCCCCTGGATTGTGCCCAAGCTACTCTCCAACCGCGCACTCTTATTGCTTTATTGGGCCCGGGCCTATAAAGCCACAGTCAACTTCAAAAAAAAAATTATTTTATATTTCTCAACCTTCCGTTTTTACTACAAAGATTTCGGAGTGGATTTCAAACACGTTGATTTTCTGTCATTTTGTAGACAAATATAACATATAAAATATTATTTTGTTGAACCTGACTGTGGCTTCATAGGCCGGGCCCAATAAAGCGATAGGAGTGAAATTCGATAAATTTTAGGTAGGCATACATCAAAGCGCTGGTCAGTCAATGCTGACAACAACCGTCTACGTCCAATCTATTTAATCTCCAATTTTATAAAGAGTAAAGTTATTAAGGCTCGATGGGTCAGCAAGTTTTGGCTTAAGACGCAAGCGCCTTAGAGGCTGTAAGTCAGTACCTAAATAACACAAATCTATTCTGTTTTTCTTACGATTATGCATGTAATTAATAGAACTTTATATACTGAAATGCGGTAAATATTTACATTCACATGAGTCCCTTTGGTTTTGAGATAATTAAGCTCTAAGAGTCACAAATATCCGAACTAAATCTTTCATAATAATAGCTCATCATAATCAATCATCATAACCACATTACTCAGTTTATAACTACGATGGTAAAAATAATAACTTTCCATGCAAATACCTACTTTATCGTCGCTACTATAAGACTCAAATTATTAAATTGTGCAAGTACTAAATAATTTTCATTAACTTTGATTCGACTTAACCGAATGTCATCTGTATAATGGCACGACTCCGAAACGCCAAACGTCAAATATCGTAATATTTACAATTGTCTTGATTCGCCTCACGATACTTCCTTATTGTATCTTGTCCACACGATTCGTAACAACTATGTGCTTATTTCGAGCTCAGACTTACACTGGATCAACTGAGACGAATTTTCGTAAGTCAGCGTGCATTGTAAACATCCATGGACTCTGGAGGCAGATAGGCAATGTTGACAGCCACTGACTAACATAATTAAATCTCTCATTTCAAACAGTTACTACGGGTTGAGGGACTCTCCATTTTTTCACATATTATCTATTTATTGTACAATTTTTGAATGGGAAACTTTTTATTTTGCTTCCAATTGTATGCTTACCAATTTTCAAGCCTTTAAGTCATTAATTGAAGGACTTGTCATACAAAGTTCAACCCCTCTTTTCACCCCCTTCCATCCCCAATCTGTATAATTTTTATAGCCTATAACCTGGCCGAAGATCAATTAAACTTATTAGTGAAGGTTGTATTGAAATCTATTGGCTAGTTTTCGCGTGATGGTGAGACAAATAAACAGACAGACAAACAGACACAAATTTTAAAAACTGTTGAAATGTGTTCTGTTATCGATTCTAAGACCCCTCCATCGATTTTTTTGCTAATATCTTCAATGTACAGATTTTCGAACCTCTACAGCTTTATTATATGTATAGATTGTTCACCAGAAACCTATCATGCGGAGGCCCAACCGCCACTGATGATGTTTAGCTGTAATATTTTTGCCATAGACAATCTTACAATGAGATAGGGTTGGCGACGGTTGCGTTTGAGATTTCACATCTCGTAATAGATTGCCATGTTATTGATATGCAATGATAACATTGCATATCAATAACATGGCAATCTATGGTAGTAAGCTTTAAAACATCAGTAGCTATTAAGTTTTGGTCTCCGTCCTCCTTGCCCTCACCTCACCTCCGGTTGTCTGTTTGCTAATTATATACCTACTTAAAACGGCTTTGTTATCTTCATTCTATATCCAATCATCCCATTTACGATACGAACTGTCCCCTAAACTAGAATGTATCCCTGTTTATTGTTTCGCATATCGAAACAACACTTTTTGAGTAGTTACCCTACATTCGACAAGAAGGAAATTCTTCTAGGGAACTAAAATAGTTTTTTTGCCCTGTAGATGGCTAGTTGGTCAACTGACTGACAGCTTTATCTCTGCTCAGAATCTGTGACGTAAATCCGTGGGCGTGTGGTACAAGAGATTAAAATAACCAGTAACTAAACTTCGTATTGGCCTCTAAAAAAGAAACTTAGAGAACAAGTGTATTTTAAGGCAAATATTTTAATTTCCGTGACAATCAAGAATCATCATCATCATTTTCAGCCTGTAACCGCCCATTGCTGAACATTAGGCCTCTCTTCGAATACGTCATTAGTTCCTGTCCTCAGCCAGTCTTGTACGATTACGAGGATATATGTTTTTAATTCATTTATATTTTCCATACACGTCAGTTCATCATGGCTCTGCCTATCACAGACAAAGTTAAAGAAAACCGCCTCCGCTGGTACAGGCATGTTAAAAGACGGCCAGAGGACCATATAGTGAAGCTAGCCCTAGATTTGCCAACGACGAAACGTGGACGTGGAAAACCACCCACCACTTGGCTTACGACGATCGAGAAAGACCTGAAACAATTAGGATTGGACGCCAGTACAGCTCAAGACCGAGCACAGTGGAAGAGAAGGATATGGAGGGCCGACCCCAAGTAGATGGGAAAATGTCGCGATAGAAGAAGAAGAAGAGTCAGTTCAACATGTATGTAAGTATCAATCGGTTCATGGAAGGTTTTGCCAGATATTTATAAAAATATTCAAATAATCCAGTCATATTACAGTTTAGATTACACTGTATAAAGTCAAGGCTCTGTAATAAGATTGGCTGTGCGTCGTCCCAGAGAGGATAGCTATCTATCTTCAATGACAAGTTCAGATAGCGTTACATATCCCAGCCGAGTTAAAAAAAAGCCATCCCGATGGAATGTGAGTACTTGGTAGCATTGGTTAAGTATGTCCACTTAACCTTTTTCCTTTGTTATTCTGACGGACTCCAAAAGCGCCTTGCAAGTTGCAACACCTAGTTCGTTCTACCTCATATGTGAGAGGGTCACCGGTAGCATATCGTATTTTAGAGTCAATTTTTAAACTTCAATCTTGTAATATGCAAATTAAACTGCAATGGATTCCTGGTCATGTCCAGCTAAGAGAGAATGAAGAGGTAGATGCCCTTGCCAGACAGGCCGCCATGGATGGGGTTCCATTGCCAGTTTTACCCTTGCACTCGGATTACGTTAAAGTTATAAGAAAATATTTTTAGTAGGCTGGCAAGAGTATATACTTACGATCTAGAGAGAGAGGTATTTGGTTTAGAAACATTCAGACACATAAAAAAAATATATATAAAAATGTTTATTTTCATCGAATAAACATGTTTAACAATGTTGCGGCGGCCTCCTAGTCAGTGTTTATTCACCTGTGTCAGGAGGTCTCGCTCTTCCCGATATGGTACATATAATTATGATGTTTACCCTAACATTACATTACATATTTTTTATGTTTTAATTACGAGTACATCTATTTCTTATAGCGTCCCGCACAAGTAAACAAACACAGAAATATTTAGTCCTTAATATTAAAAAATATTTATGTATTTATGTTTATATTGTAGCATTTGAATTCTGTAGTATTATGATACTGTTATTTTACATACATTGTATATTGTTTTGAAAAAATGACACCTCGCCGAGTTTCTTACGCCGGTTCTTCTCGAGGCAGAGGTTTATTTTATGAACCGGTGGTAGTTTTTTGACATTCATAAGTGCATGTAACATGCCTAAATTGAAGAATAAATGATTTCATTTCATTTAATTATATACTAACTAATTTTATTATATTATACAGATGTATATTATTTTCACATGTTAGTATATTATTTTCACATATTGTATGGAACAATAGCTTTTATGTTTCATTGTACTCTAAACTAGTTGATCATCCTATCAACGCTTTTTTACACTGGTACAAATTTAAGGAGTAGATCTGTATATGTGTATTTATTTTAGTGTAGATATGTGCATTGTACATCAAATTGTCTTCTCGCATAGATGGATTTGCTCGAGGGCACAGATGCAACTACAGTTGCTCTTCTCCTACTATAGGCTATAGGTTTGTAGGTTAAGTTCTTACGAAGCCTTAGCACTACTGAGGTGATGTACAGTCACATGTTTCTTAATATCCCTGGATTGATCAAGCACTGTACAATAGAAACAGATTAAAAACGGGGCTTCCGGTTGCTTTTAATGAGAAACGGCCCCTCCCCAAATTGCAATGAATGTGGAACTGTTGAGGATGTACTACATGTATTGATGGAGTGTGTCCGGACCGAGGCTGTGAGAGCAGCTTGATCCGGTAAGAAACTGTTAGACAGGATATGTAAATAGTATCTACGGGATATGTAGTCGTAGTAGTAGTGACGACCGCTTTAACCTAGTTGGTAGTGACCCTGCCTTCGAAGCTGGAGGTCCCGGGTTCGAATCCCGGTCAGGGCATGTATTTGTGTGATGAACACGAATATTTGTTCCTGAGTCATGGATGTTTTCTATGTATTTAAGTATCTATTTATCTATATAAATATTTATATCGTTACTTGGTATCCATAGTACAAGCTTTGCTTAGTTTGGGACTAGGTTGATTTGTGTAAGAATGTCCAAAAATATTTATTATTATTATTTCTTTATTTATTTTGGTTCTTAGGCTAGGTTTTTACAATATCTTTATAAAAAGTAAAATATAAAAATACACTTACAAAACACAAAAATATTATAAAATCCTAACCTAGGGTGCCGCCGGCAGCGAGGCGGGGCCTAAGCTACCGGTGGTTAGGGCGACAGAGAGAGGAACCTCCTGACTATCCGCGTCGTGTCCAGGAGTACCGCCTTCTGTATCTGACCCTTGACCCAGCCATCTAGCGAGAGTCTCTTGAGGTGTTGGTCGAGACTCTTCGCTATAAGACCGTTCGCAGAAACGACTATCGGGACAATGATCGTTTTATTATTATTATTTTAGTATTTTGTCGCTTCCTATTTCATACGAAGCCGATTTAAAAGAAGGGAGTTTAAAATATAGAGTTTAAGTTTTTTTGTTTTATGTACATATTCTGCTGCCTCTATGGGGGCGGTATGTTCGCCTGGCGACAAGCCCCTTTTTTCCTTAAATTAAAAAAAACCTTTTTACTGTACCTATTTGCTTTAAAAGTGTGTTTTTGGTTATATGGTACAGAAGGTATGATATACGTAGTAGATAGAATAGTTAATTAAATGTATAAAAATTGCACCTATTTTGAACAGTCCATAACAATAGTGTGCCCGGATCCAACCCAAAAGGAAGAAGGACCAAAATTGAGAAAAGCCGACCTAATTATTTTTCTTTTTTTAATATTTATTTCAGGGTTTTACAAATGCCACCCTCGTAATGGTTTACTTAAGCGTACATGTACGCGTATCTGCAAGTATAGACAAGGCGTTCAAGGACACGCGTACAATGTACGCATTGTCCGTACCTACGCGGCTTAATAAGTACTACCATTACCTACTTCAATATTCTAATACACATCGAAATCCCTTGCACTGATATGAACTCTATTCCGATTTGGTCGAATGGAAGAGCAAAGGTCATTGTTATATCTACATAAATATATGAATTTTACAAACTTCCATACTATTTTCTATACGCGATCTAAGGAGACTAGAATATTAACTTTCGCCGGGTCACGAAGGAATATTTAATTTTGCCCTATGCAGTATTTTTATTAAAAGCAATTTTACATACCTTAAGAATAGAAGTATTCATACTTATTCTAAATATTTCTCCAGTCTAACACGGAAGTTCTTAGGTTAATAACCACAGCGGTCACCCATCCAATGACCGGCCTCAACCGAAGTTGCTTTACCTCTCATATCAGCCTCGAAGCGTCAGGAGCCAAGAGCGCTTCATACAATTACATATACAGTGCCCGGTGATTAATATTGCACATCGGTCTTTGGAAGGAGACAATTGGCTGTTTACCTCGATTTTCCGGGGGTCGAAGTTGCACCACGCCCGTAGGGAGTACCCACCACAATCCTACACGTGACCTCTGGGTGGTGCTAAAATTGCAATAAAACTGGCAACCGTACTGTCTTCTAGAAGGTCTCACGGTTCGATATAATTGCCATATGATAAACAAATAACCACAATTTCCGAACATAAGCGACCGTCCATCAATCACCTTATTTAATAATTAACGTTTCCGATGAAAAAAACGCCCAAGTGCGAGTCGGACTGCGCACGAAGAGTTCCGTACCATTATCTATAAAAACTGCGAAAAAATCGCGTTTGTTGTATGGGAGCCCCCTTAAATATTTATTTTATTCCGTTTTTTAGTATTTGTTGTTATAGCGGCAACAGAAATACAACATCTTTGAAAATATACATGCGAAATGTATCTTTATCAGTATCAGTAGTTAAGTAATACCATTAACTAGGAATCTCGCCTCAATGAACGAGCTGCCTTATTGACCTCCTTCACTCCTGTCACAGACGCCTAGCTAAAATAATATGACAGATTTCCATTCACACTTAAGCTAAGTAATGAACATATAATTTACTTAAGAATTTTTAAGTTAATTAATTTAGGTATTTAAGGAAAAAAGTATCAGTTCCTTACGATTTTAAGACTGTGTGTTTCTAATAGAAACCCTATTACATTAGTTTTAAAGTAGAATCCAATGGCATAAGAGCGTATCTCAGTGTCAAGCTTAATGTAATTTACCTGCACCTACTTATAGTACGTTTGGAGTCCGTTTCCAATTTATTACTTATTACTAATTACTGATTCAAGTGGTAGATCTGTGCGCTTCTGGTCTGTGCGCTCGGCCGTCTGTGCGGGGAGATAAAAGGACTAACCACTTTGTGTAGGTCGCTAGGCGCACCAGATTATTTTGATTGCCCCCTTATTAAGGTTTGTGGCGACGAATATCGTCACCTCTGAAACTGGTGACAATAATCGTGAAATCAAACAATTTCTGGCACTTGGCAACCAACTTAGCAGGAGGTAAGCGGGAGGCGTTTTGACTTAACTTTTCTACAAGATGATAAGAAATATGGGTGAATTCCAAAAAAAATTGTATAATCCAAAAAATAAAATGTCCTCCTAATTAAAAAATCTGTAGAAAAATGAGATTTTTTATAAATGTGTCCAATTTATACTACAAAACTTTATGAATACTAGAAAACTATAAGTTGGACAACGTGAGAACAAAAATGAAAAATATGCTACTCTTATACTGACGACCGGTTTAGCCTAGTGGGTAGTGCACCTGCCTGTGAAGCTGACGGTCCTGGGTTCGAATCCCGGTCAGGGCAAATATTTGTGTGATGAGCATGAATATTTGTTCCTGAGTCATGGATGTTTTCTATGTATTTAAGTATCTATTTATCTATATAAATATTTATATCGTTACTTGGTATCCATAACACAAGCCTTCTTGAGCTTACTGTGGGGCTAGTTCGATTTGTGTAAGATTGTCCTCTAATATTTATTATTTATTATTATTATTATACTTATTTTTCTACAGATTTTTTAATTAGCACATATTAGTTTTTGGAATGTACAATTTTTCTGCAATTCACCCTTTCCCCATTCACATATCTGGGCTCTAAAATATTCTTAGACGAAACTTAATTAATAGAACAGGATCCGCTGGGAATAGGTAATTACGCTATTGTCTATAAGTTTCTCAAGAAATAAGTAATATACGAGAGAATATCGCAGCTATCCCTATTTTTTTTTATTACAGTACCACACCTACAGTATTCTTTTTGCTGTAGCCAATATTAAATGAAAAAAAAAAGAATTGCTTAAATAATAATTATTGAATTGCTTGAGGTTGCTTCGGTTGACATACCTTTCATGATTTTGTAAATCACGCCCCTAAACGGTGGTACGTGTATAATTGTTTTTAGGTTTAGTTGATTTTTTATATACTTAATAAATTATATATTTTTTACACTAACCTTTCTCACGAATCAAATTATTATAAATTAAATTGTTTTTTTTTATTCGTGTTAAGATTTGCTGGGATGACGTAGTGGTCTGGTTAGCCTAGTGGTAAAGGGCGCTGGTCGGGCAAACCAGAGGCGCGAGTTCGATTCCCGTCTTAGGCTGCATTCGAGATCACGGTCCATATTTTCTTTGCTTTTACTAAAAATATAACAATGGTGATCGAAATAATAACTGAAGGTGTCCCTTGAAACACAACAGTCGTCTTTTCATGTTGGATCTCGTACTAGAAAATGATGATACTTCACTGATATTTTTAATAACGCTTACTATATTAAAGTTAAATTGTTATGTAAAGTTAGCTTCTCATAATTAGAAAGTAGTTTTTCGTTTCGATTTATACAAATAAGTGATTAAACATTATTTTTAACCGACTTCAAAAAAGGTGGAGTTTCTCAATTCGCCTGTATGTTTTTTTTTTATACATATTTGTTACGCGATTACTCCGCCATTTATGAACACATTTGGGAAATTATTAATTTGTTTGAAAGCATATGCATTGGTCCCGTTGTTCTCAAAGTTCACTTCTGATGATGGGAATCATGAGGAATTGGGAACTCCTCAAAAATTCAAGGTAAACATATAGCGATTTTAGTATTTTCGGTCACAAATCAAACATTTGCATTCAGAAAGTAGCATTTTTTGTACAGGCTTTGATAAAGAAGACCACGGTTGGTCATCCAAAACTCCAAAACTCCTAGTGTTTCATGGTTAGCACTAAGATATTTCGATTAAGATACTAAAGCGAGTGTGACGAAGGCAATTTACGTAGTCCTGATGTAATGACCTGATCAACTTGATCTGGTAATTGAATCCGGAAGGTAGACAACGAAACTCCGTAATAAAACAGTGTAGCTTAGCCGTGTTTGAGCTTATTGCAATTGGGATGAGATGCACTCTGATAATGACTCACTACAAAAGTGTGACAAATAAAATTACTGATAAAAAATAAAAACCTACCTACCTGCAAAAAATGGTTTTTCGGTGTTTTATGCTCTCGAAGTGGCATGGCGAAGTATTTAATTGAAGTCAGTTTTTTTTTCAAGTGAAAGAGATTACAAATATAGTACAATACAAATACTCTTTATTGCACACCTCAATAAAAATACAAAGCAGATTATTAACACACATACACTTAACCCTGAACATGCTGTTGTTGTGTGTGTTGTGCCGTCTCGCAGTAAAAGGGAAAAATGATTTACTTACTTGTTTATGTAAGTTAAGTAGTTACAGTCAGACCCTACCTACACACGAACAAATGAACGTGTCCCAACACACAATAAATATAATAATGCAATGTCCCAAATTAAATCAGTGTTTCCAAACGAGACGTGTGTCACTCATCCAAAACGAGTCATGTGATCTTCTTATCTTTACAACCCAAGTTAAGGTACACCATACAAAAAATAAAAATTACTTGTGACAGACGCACAAACCTCAGAGCACTTCTATACCTACTAATTTTGGTACAAAACACTGAAACGTATAATTTCAGTACCTACTTCTAGCTATTTTGGTATGAATAAATGAATATACCTATAACCAGCCGTCTATCGCGAGTTCTCAGGTAAAACAAAGTAAAATCTTTAATCAATTTCCGACATACTGGTTTCCGTGGTGTGATTGCTGTAAAAAGTGAAAAATATCTCTATAAGCATTTTCCAGAGCTGCAGTTAACACAGGCCGTAAAATTTTCATAGGCCCCGTCCTGAAACTGTGCTGGAACATAAATTGTAAGCGTGTTAATACACTGGAGGCGGCGTGTTCCCGAGTTCAAGAAGTAGACACGGGTGTGACTGGTGTACATGTGACTGTGACTGTTAATATTGTCTCTCTCTGTCTCTTCAGTCGTTCACTGTTGACGGAGAGGTCGTATTTTCATGATAAGATTGATGACGTATTTGCTCTGGAATTGTGGATCTTGAAAACAGCTCTCGCATTGCGCCTGCACTTGTTAGTTTGCAGCGTCACGGAACATTGTTTATTTTAATGACACAGAAGAAGGTGGTGCATCAACTTTTTCACTGAACTTCAAGCATTCATCGCACACGTCTATCCATCTACTACAGGGGTAGGCAACCAAAGCAGCCAAGGACCACATCGGGCCGCACGTGTTAATAATATGTTACTCTGTTAAACAAAAGGTACCACATTGTCGGCCTCCTGGGCCGCATGCGGTCCGCGGGCCGCATGTTGCCGACCGCTGATCTACTAGCAAATATATTGCAGTTTGGATATCTTAGTGTTGTCCCTAAAGGAACACAAAGTCGACTTGCTACCTCATATATAGTATTGGCGTGGACACTATTTTTTACAGAAGTGACTGCCACTTCCGAGCCAAAGCTGAAACTGGCATAGCATAGGTATTTAGTTTGCATTTCAAATTGTAGGTTAAGCATATGCGTAATAGCAACACAAGTTTGTAAATAAATAACATTAAAAGCACACTCGAAAACAACACCACCGTCAATACGGGCGTTCCAAATGAATACATTTCGTTTGTACGATAATTATTAATAGGTACCTTTATGACGACTAGGTAATTAAAGTTTACATTTTACATGGTACTATTCACATTTTAAGTATTATCATTCGAAATGACAATGGATATTTAAGTTCCATGCAAAAGTGGTGCTAACGGCTTCATGAAGTTCCCAACAGTCTACCATATACCTACCTAGTCTTAATATAAGCTCCATGTATGAATTATTTGTAGTACCTATGTAAAATATTATGTTTACGGCACTTAAATATTATAAGTAGATATAATCATAAAGGAAAACTTTCACAATTTATGTTTATATTTCCCAGAGGAGTGCATTAACCACAAATCAAGGCCGAAGTATCGCACTATCGAGGCAGGTACTTACACGACAGTGATTTAAGGGGCGCAGTCCGCATGCTTCTTTCTGATTCTTTACTAGCACCTGTAGATAACGATACGCATTAGGTGAGAAGCATCCAGCTCCCTCTAGAACGATTGTATCCCGCCAGAGCCAGACAGAAAAATGCCTTCTTGACATCGTCTGAAGTAGCAAAAACACTAAATTCATTTTATAATGGTTGTGCAGCCGGCCTGGATGGTTTGCGCACACATTTGAAAGAACTCACATCCCCGTCTGCTGGCAATAATGGAATACGCCTATTAGAGTCAATTACTAACCTTTGCATTTTTTTGTTAAAGGGTATGCTCAACTTAGAAGTGCGACCGTATGGTCGTATGGAAGGTGGTATTGTGGTGAAGGTAACTTCACGGTGCATCATTATGTGCACTATCAAAGAAGGACGGAGGTATAAGGCCTATCGCAGTAGGTGGTGCAATTCGACGTCTCACTGCTAAGTTGTGTTGTTACCCCGCCAGGGAAACCATGTCGGGGTGGGCAAGGCCCAAAAATTGGGCTTATTTCGTTACATACAAAACGTGCTCAGGATTTTCATTAAAACTATTCATGCTGATCTGATGTCTGTCATTGTATCTCATAAAATAGTATTTTGAGCAACTTGCCGACACCTAAAATATCAACAAAACGTAACTTTACAATTTTTTTTGGATTTTACAATCGTGAGATGTCGATGCTCTTCCATACAAATTGAAATTGTGATTTCGTGCACTCCAAATTAAAAAGATTTTTTTTGATGATCCTTTTATATTAGAGTTGTACGTACGACTTTGTACCTGTGGCCATTGAAACCGCGGGTCCCTGGGGCTTGGAGGCCCGCCAGCTTTTCAAGGAGCTTGGCCTACGCCTACGAGAAAGGAGCTGCGACCCTCGCTCCGGGTCGTACTTGGTTCAACAAGTCTCCATCGTTGTTCAACGGGGTAATGCTGCAGGCATCATGGGGACCTTTGAACCAGACTAGAGACAGAGACTTAGTATATTTGTATAACACTAATTTTATTTGTTGCTCTTAGAAATTCAAGTTTGTGTCCGATATTTACAGAATGTACGTACCTAACTATAATATGAGAGATCGGACAGATTTGCGTCATTGCTCGCAACAATGTGGACATGGCTCCAAAATTTCTTGAAATAAATTTTGAATTTCCGGAAATGATAGTTTATACGTCCTTATAATTATTTGCAAAATGTTATTTAAAGTGGTTATCGGTTTCGTAAATATTTTTATATAATAAAGTAGTTACGATTTTAAACTGACACGATTATTTACACCAGCAATAATATCCAACAACTGACGAAGAAGTTTTCTAGTGGATTGCGGAGTTTTTTAAGTATATTTTTGATGTAAAAAGAAATAGACTGACTGCAGAAAAATACTGATTATTTTCTTTAATAAATATATACTTTAACAAACTTTTGCATTTATTAACTAGGAATCAAATTATCAAGAAAGAAATTAATTAATTCATTACATTTTGATTAATTTTGGAGTCATGTCCACATTATTGCGAGCAATGACGCAAATTTGTCCGATCTCTGATAATAATATAACGAATGCAGTCTCTTGGGCTTGTTAGTATACAGGTACTTAGGTTATACACTACCTATGCGAATGGTGCATACCATTGCTGGCACAAAGCCAAGATATGCATGCAAAACAATTAACGTTAAAATTATTCAGCTACATGTAGGTACAGTCGAGACCGAAAATATGTGTACGAACAAAATGATCAAAAATATGTGAACGGACCTTTATTGTTAAGAACGTAAGGTTGTTTAAATATTGTTGAGCCTTTGGAAACGTAGATATACTTATGAACTTGACTGTACAGATGTCGCGTAATAATTAATGAATAGGGTCACGTTCAACAGTTACCCATGTGTGCTTATTCAGCCACACCTATATCTCGTAAACGTGAGGTTGCTATTTCGTGTACCCCGGGATTTAGATGTCAAAACAGCCCTGCAGTGCTACCGCGAACAGCAAACGAAGTTTTCGCTCTCTGTCGCACTTGCAAGTTTGGACATAAGTGTGACAGAGAGGGACAACTTCGTTTTTGGTTCGCGGTAGCCCCTCTGATTCCCTGTCCCTAGTTTGCAGCGAGCTTGCGCTGACGTCGGGTAAGTAAGATCGAAGTTTGTGTTTTTTAATGGTAAAAGTTGAAAAAAGGCTCGGGTACTTTTTCTTTTCACTTGTTATTGTTTAATATTACAGTAATGTTTATGAGGAGGCTGAGTAAATGCACTAAACGTGTTTTATTTAGTATAGGTATCACATGAGTACTTCACGTTTAAAAGTGAGCGTAACGTAACGGCTTTGGTAGACGCGGGTATTCGACAATACAACGCTACACAGTTAAACATTTAACTATGTGTCATCGTGCGCGAAAATGTCTGAATGTTGATTTTATAAACATCTTAATACTCTTAGAGCATTTATGACAGGAGACCGCCTTCAGCTTATCTTTCCGAACAAAATATTTCGACAAATTAAGGGGATGGAAGAGGTAACACATATATAAAGAAACTACGCACACTTGCAAAACATTCTCCCATTACTACGCACCTACACTTAAACAATCAGCCTCTATGAGCTAATGCATCAGAAGATAAACGGACGTTTTAGTATATTTCGAACATACGGTATAAACTATCGTGCTAGCTATTAGGGTTGTCTCACGTGGCTCTCACACTCAAAACGAGCCCACAGCAAACATAGCAGCGGGCAGTAAAAAAATCACATTAACCGGACAAGCGCGATAAAGCACGTCATTTAGATACTGGAATGGATACAAAATGTAAATAAATCACTCTGTAGCAGTAAATTATACCGCCATAGAACGAGCGCCTAATAATGAAATGTGGGTTTCTGGAGCGATGCATAGGCAATATATAAGTTGGCAAATGCATAGTATGTACAGTCAAGGACACCAATATGTATACATTTTTCACTTTATTCAATTAAAATAAGGTCCTAATATTTATACATATTTTTGTTCTGACTGTACGAGTAGCTACTTTAGTTTGGATGCCATGATTACAGGTAGGACGAAAATAAGAGTAGGTAATTAAAAGAGACAGCGCATCATTATCATTATCAATTAGTATTCTATTTAAGGTAAGGGCATTAGTGCCCAGCTAGCCTTCAAGAACACCTAGAGTACGCCCTAAGTGCACGCACGAACGCGGAATTTTAAGAGTATTAACGTCAAATGGTATTTTTTGAAACGCTACAGCTCTGAAATATGCCAGCGATTAATTCTGTAAAAAATATATGTTGGAGTTTAACCCCTTGATAGCTGTGACGTCAGCGGAAATTCGTGCCCCGGAAGCCAGAGCCATAAAATAAAGTAATAATGCCATACATCATAAAAAGGGTTCTAGGAGTTGTATTTCATAGTATTTGAACAGTTAAATTTGGACGGCCACTCGCGTCGGTGGCTTCAGCGGCACGGCGTCCTGTTCCGCCACCCGGCTCTCAAAAGGTTAACCTGAACGTCCTATTTTGTAAAAAAAAATATGTCAAAAACTGCTGACGAAACTATACCCCAATTTATATTTAGTTCGTTTTGGTCAGTAGTGACCAAAACACACAAATAATAAACCTACGTACACATTCGTCACTGGTGCCGAAAGCGAAATAAAAATATATAATTGAGTTTTTGTGAAAGTGACGAATGTGTCCTGGTGGGGGTGGTTCCTGCCGCCCGTTGGCCGTCCGCTACTCTTTGCCATCTCCCCTCTTACACCGCGCGCGGTGAATGAGTCTTAGTAACGGTAGGTCCATACAAAAAAAATCGAATATGGTTTTTTATTATATTTCTGAATCGAATATGGTTTTATGAAACCCAAAATATATTTTAATTTCGAACACCATCTTATGAAAAAAATTGCAAGATTTTATTTATTGTAGGCGTGACGGATTTGGATACCCATACAAAATCAAAGTTTTCCCTTGTATAACTACCGAACCCCAAAAGAGGATTTAAGTGAAAAAAAAAATTTCCTATGTCAGGTGAAATACAATCGACATATTTTTTTGTAAATAAAACTTCGTAATGTAAAAATCCAATAAGGATTATAATTTATTTAGAAAAGATATATACACTTTACAATTGACCAATGCATTGAAGCATCCTACACAGATATTATCATTGGTATAATACATTATATTTATTATATACAAAATTTTACAAATCTCTGAACCATGTTTTAATGTCATTTTGTGTGTTACAATGAGAGAAAATTCATTAATTTTAAGAGGTTTGTAAATGGAGGATGTCATCATTATTATTATTATAAAACACAATTAAGTACTTATCGTTAAAACACGGTAAATAAGGATGTTCTAAATGAATCGCACGTCTTAAAATTACATACTGATACTGTAATATAAGCACTAATATTGTCAACACTAGAGATGCGCCGGGAACGGGAGTATTCCCAAGCCGGGAATATCCACCACAAAATCGGGAACATTCCCAAAAACGCCACAACACTAGTCAACACAAAATAACAATAAAACTTAGTACATTTTGATCAAAACTCAGACTGTCACGTGTAAAATGAAGTTCAATGCAATTCATTAAAATAAATGCTTTGGACATCATATCATGCTTAAGTGGTATTTACTGATCCAGGAAGACAAGATATGTCTTCCAATGTACTGAGCGGCTATTCCTAACTTTAAAATCCGAACTTCGTATCGTGCCGTCCCTTTCACTCATATAGTGTATGACACAAGAGTGAAAGAGATGGCACGATACAAAGTTCAGAGTACAGCGCCAGAGAGTTACATAGTGATATTAACGGTACAAGGCGGAAACGTCGTCGTAGGGACCTTAAACTATACTGTTGTCTATTAATAAAAAGTGGCGAATGAAGGAGAAAACATGAGATCCACAGTTTTTTTTACAGCATGATCTAACTTCAGCTCAGATCACTTAAAAATATTAAGTATGATATAGGGCACATCAGGATAATTATGTCAACCGAGAACACATTTTTTAAGTAAATATTATTGCATGTATCACATTTCATTACTTATCTCTTCTCACTGTGTAAGCGTTTTGTTCTGTTGCTTATGTTTATCACTATTAAGTGTAAGGCAAAATGTTTGCTATGGTATACGACGACATTGTCCGATAACCAAGTTGATTCCGGTGTCGATAGAACCCAATCTTTGGCGATAATCGGCCCTAAAGTACCCAATTTATTGCTCTGGCTGTATTGCGGCGTATCTCGTAATCGCGAACGTCCGTCGATTTCA
Organism: Epiblema foenella; assembly: GCA_963556455.1. NCBI lineage: Eukaryota > Metazoa > Arthropoda > Insecta > Lepidoptera > Tortricidae > Epiblema > Epiblema foenella. The sequence continues at coordinate 19,389,657 of OY747102.1, forward strand.
CTAACCACTAGCTATAGTTGTTAGTCGAGTTACTGTACACGGAATTGGTTCTCTTCGTGTTCGAGGCACTACTACCGTTTTTCTCTAGGCCCGCTAAAAAGTCTTCCAATAGTTTTGCTAACGCCTGTCTTTTAAACCTTAACGATTCATTAATCACTTCACGTATTAGTTCTTTTTTAATATCAACACTGCCTTTCAATTGTTTTAATTGATCAAACAGTTTCGCGAAATCTGAAACATAAAATATTATTATTAGTTAAATGATCACATTATTCTGAGCAAACGGTACTCACAAAGGTATCGTTTCATTTGTTTTCGCATAAAATTGATATTACTGCCGATTACCGGAAAATACGGAAAAATAGGATTAAAATTATAAATGTTACTTTAAAGTTTAAATCGTATTTTTACACACAGATAATATTAAAATTTCCTATTAAATACGGAATAAAATGTGATGATCCATATTGAAAGGGACCTTATGGCGGCCGGCACTATCACCTTTATTGCCGCTGTTCCAATACAATAGTGAATAGGTGCAACGTAAGCGCCGGCCGCCATAAGGTCCCTTTCAATGTGGATTATCACAAATAGATAAAGACTTATATAACCCACCCATTGAATCTATTCTTCGCTGAGGACGACCGTTAGTATATGTTTATTAATTTCATAATGGAAATATAAGTATTTCTTTTAAAATGTTTGTTACTTGGTCATAACAAATTAATAAACAGATTTTGAAGAGATTTGGCCTCAGTGAGAAGAACTTGCTCAAGTGGGGCACTCTGAGCGGCTCAAACGCTCAATCTCCGTGCGGGGCGACTCCTCAAACGATGAGGCACATGCTGCCCTGCCCAGGGTGCGCGCACACCTGCTCCGAGCAAGACCTTCGAGACGCGACCGACAGGGCAATAAGCGTTGCCACTTTCTGGTCCCGCACAGTCTGAACCCATCGACACGAGAAGAAATTTAGCATAGATCCCGAACAACATGATGCCCACGGCCGCTTTCTACCATCGCACCGCTCGCCGTCGGCAGGACATTCATCCTCACCTTAGAACCGTAATGGTCGCGTACGGTACGGTTTCAGAGGAATTTCCTCCCACGGACGCTCCGGTTGTGGAATGAGCTCCCTGCCGAGGTTTTCCCGAGGGACTACAGTATGGAATTCTTCATAAAAGGAGTGTAAAAATAATCACCCCTAAAAGGATGAAATTGGAAGTTGAATTAAGGTTAGTTATGAACTAACCTCTACCCGGCCGTCGCACGGCGCGATAAACCTCTGATCTCACTGTCAGATTATGTTTCCTGATGTCCGCGAGCTCCTTCCGAGTGGGTAGAGTAGGCACAGGCGGTAAAGGTGGTTTTTCGACCTAAAATCAGACAGAACATGTGCATGAATATACTGAATACATTCACTGTGCAATTTTTGTTTTTTTCTTTTCGGTGCAGCTAGAAGAAATGAATATGCTATTCCTTGTCACGCCTTATACCTACCTATCTTTATTTTTTAATTAGAAATTAGATAAACAATGAAGCAGTGGTCGTCAACACACACACATTGACTTGGCATTCTTCGCACGAAAGATCAGAATAAGAGACAGTTAGTTAACTATGACAAATTACTTTTTTAAAACGCGAAGCGACTTACAATCTCTGCTTCTTTGGGTTCTTATTAGTACATACAAGTTTTAGATGAATGAAACGAAACGTAATAAAATTATTGGTGTCTTATCATTATTATTTAAAAAAGTATGTAAGTAAAAATAAATTAAACATATTTTTATTTTGGAATAACAATATATAATGTAAGCATGAAATAAGTTTTAATAAACATTGCGATTATTTGACACTTTTACCGCAGAAAGTGCCTGATAAAAAACCTGGTAAGTCGTTTTCTGTCATTCTTCCTAATACTAAAAAAAATGTATAACGTGACACGCGTGTAATGACGAAGCAGCCAGTTGTGGTAGTCTTGTTGGTTTATTAAGGGAAAGCAGTAAACAATTTGGAACCAAATGAGAGAAGGCAGTTCTAATAAGGGTAGAGAAGTAACTGTATGTGCAAAACAAGTCCAGCAGTGGACTCTGGTGGGCCTACGATGGGTTATCTCGATTTATTATGGTTGTGGGTTTCGGGCTTACAGGCACAGTGATATACAATCTTATCATGACGTGGCTGTCATATCGGCACAGTAACTGTATAATGTATTTTTTTTACAGTCATTAGCTACTTGAGGGTTCAAATGAGTCCAAGCACGACGAATTTATTTTGTGTACTTCAGTAGTTGCTATGGCTACCTTCAGTCTCCATTATCAGACCAGCTCGGTGGTGCCACAATATTGCATTGTCATCGAACTTACATAACTATGCCAATTTTCAGTTCAATCTGACATTACGAAGTGAGTCTTTAACTTGTAAGATTCAATTATCAGACCAGCTCGGTGGTGCCACAATATTGCATTGTCACCGAACTTACATAACTATGCCAATTTTCAGTTCAATCGGGCACTACAAAGTGAGTCAAATTTAACTTGTAAGATTCAATTACGGCCGGCAGGTGAAACTAAGGGTTGGTTGCACCAAACCACCTGTGTTCGCGCCCCTCCGGAACTGTATATAGTACTACTAAGTAGTAAAAATGATACAACCTAGCTAGTACTACTAAAAATACAAGGAAAATCACTCGGGTTTTGATGTAACCATAGTGTTAAGGCTGCCGCGAATAAACCAGTTGCAGAGGGGTGAGGGCTGAGGAGGATGACGTCACAACCGCGGCGTTATATCTGCGCGGCCGACACACCGCTTTCGACCACCGCATCGTGCAACCAAACCCACTTCAATTAAATGTATTTTATAATCGTATTAAAACTTGTAATTAGAAGCAGGAGTTTTTCTTGAAGAGACAAAACCCCTCAGCTGAGCTGTTCATCAATAACAGCCCCGACAATTGGCGACCGTGACAGGACAGTACCGAAGTTGTCGTGCAACCAAACCCACTCCAATTAAATGTATTTTATAACCGTATTAAAACTTGTAATTAGAAGCAGGAGTTTTTCTTGAAGAGACAAAACCCCTCAGCTGAGTTGTTCATCAATAACAGCCCCGACACATAGTGTTAAAAGTTCAACTGGTAGTCCATATGATAAAAACGCTAGTAAAATTCCGAGGGACTACAGTATCCGGCACATCGGTTAGTAGTGTGGGTGACACGACCTACGTCATCAGCCAGCATCGGCCTATCCAGTGACGTAGGTTGTGTCACGATCCGGATTGTCAGACCTTGTTGTTGTTGCCCGCCCTTAATAAAAGCTTGTAAAAAGATCAGAGTATAGGCACATGGCAGATTGGTACCTTCCGTTTCCGCTTCCTGGGGCGCGCGTGCGTGTTGCCGGCGGCGATGCCCTGTATGATGGCGTTGATCTGCAGCTCCTGCGAGTCGTGCGCGTGCGCGAGCGCGTGCGCCGGCGCCGCGCTCTCGGGCGACGGCGAGCGCGGCGGCTTGCCTCCCATAGTCGTGTACGCGTCTGCACACACAATTGGGTATTTTACACATGTTCAAATGTATAACATAGTGTGGTTATATAAATGGAAAACCATCAAATTACCACAATAACTAGTACACTAAACCAATTATTAAATCATAAAAAGATATGTGACTATAAATATTCGCCAAAATGTTTTTTTAAAAAGTCCAAACATAAATTTAATTGAAAATAATTTGTATAGCATCTATGTCCAGGAACGCAATATTTCACGACTAAAATGACAAATTATTCGTTTTCCCATACAACGATATTACGAGGCCATAGAACTGTGACGTCACATTTCTCTGCCTTTTCAGTGCTCGTCCACAAATCTTCGACTGTGTCTTCCGACTGTCCAATTTCGACTCCATAAATCGGACGTACGCGGATCAAATTTGTGCAATAGAATATTACTGTTAAGGCTAAGTTTAGCCGCGATTAGAATGCGATTAGGTGTCAATTTTTCCATATACCGACGTCAAAATGTACATGAAATGACAGCTATTCCGATCGTAAACTAGTCCCGATATTCTAATATTGACCTTGAGATATAAATCAAGGTGGGTTTCAAGTATTGGGCACAGATACGTGTCCAAGCATACGAAGGGTGAATGATGCACACCCGGCTATGGTAGTAAGAAAAGTATTCCTCACTACTATGACCGGAGGACTAAGGACTACCGGAGGTTAGTAAACCTCTGTTGAGTTTTAATGTTCTCTTGCCTTTCAATTGTTTTAATGAGGGCTACCGCGTATGAATTCGCCACTAGAGACGCTATTGTGATTTCAGTCCTCCAAAATGTCCAAATTCATAGTTGTGGGTGGGTTACACGGGTTTATTTCTAATTAAAATAATATAGTAAATATTTTGCCTTGCCAAATTTTAGTGCTTTGAGACACTTTTATAATTCGTAAACTCCTATTTTTTTTCGAACTAAATGGGACTTCGGTACAATACGGGATCTCTGATATTTATTTTTATCGTACGTTTTTAATGTATTAAATACGATTTCAATGTATACTTTGTTTTCAAGACCATTTTAACAGACTTTGACAGCTGGACCAAAAGAGCAGTGACGCCAACTGGTGAGCACAAAAACGGTAGCCCTCATTGATCAAACATGGTAGTGAGGAATACTAACCTCCGTTGAGGAAGGGCTTGACCACGGGCGGCAGGTTGGGCGGGGCGACAGGCGGCAGGTTAGGTGACGCGGCGGGCGACGCGATGGGCGACGAGGCAGGCGACGCGATGGGCGACGAGGCGGGAGAGGCGGCGGGCGTCAAAGCGGGCGACGAGGCAGGCGACGAGGGCGGCGAGCGGGGCGCGCGCAGTGTTGTCGGCCCGCCGGGCTCCAGGTGCGGGGGCTCCTGTAATCACATATATGGAATTAACTCGTGGAACATCTCCCATACTGAACAGCAATTACATATAATTCAATTAGTTCGGGAACTTCTCCCATACGGAACAGAACAAATATAAAAACATTTGTAACGAGCGTGACTTGAACCAGCAACTTTCACACTTCAAGCGTGAAAGTTGACCCAAGTCAAGGTGAGCTACATTTTATTTTTATTTAATAAAAAAAGTATAATTTCGTTAGCAGGCGCTTCTGTTTTGTTACTTTTTTCTTTTTACTCTGTATACAGAAATGTGACCCTTTTTACTAAGATATTGACTATTAAATGTTCATTCTCGTAACAGAATCGACGTCAGGACGGGAAGGAGGCAAACTCCTCGACTAGATGGACTAGAAAGCTGCATGTCATTATGTGGACGGTCGACAACTCAACTCGGGATTACCCAGGGTGCCCCTTACCCAAGACCGCTAGCTCTCCAAAGCCATAAAGTTAAGAAAAAAAACTCACTTCGGGAGGTCGACCGGATGGCAGGTCGGCGGGCACGGGCGCCAGCGGCTCGGTGTGGCGCCGCGCCACCGCCGGTGGTTCCGGCGAAGCGGGTGGAGCGGGTGACGCGGGTGGAGACGGAGCGGGTGTAGACGGCCGTCGGGCCACGAAGTCCGGTGGGAGCGGACCGGCCTTGCGCTTGGGCGGCGCGGAGCGCGGGGACTCGGAGCCGCGCTTGCCGCCGAGGCCGCCTCCCGAGCCGGTGCGAACGCCGCCCAGACCGTCGATGTCCGCCTCGTCCACCATCATTCGCTGAAATTAGACGAATGCGTCACTCAATGTGAAAGTGTTACTCAATCACGCAAAAACTGCTGAACGAATTATGATATAACTTGATATCGAGTTTATATCCTGGATTAACATATAGGATACTTGTTATCCCGAAAATCATCCCTTTCGAGGGGTTTTCCTATGAAAATGTATGGAATGGACAAAAGGTAAAAGTCGTGACAACAAATTTAACTTAAATTCAAAATCTTCCTTAATTCCTACTACCACTACTACTGTAAAATTACGATAACCCAGAAAAAATTAAAAACTAAGATTTTTTCATTGTATGTTTGTAAGGAAAAAGTAAAAATGTTCAAAATGAAACGGCGCATATCTTAAAAACTCATAGACTTTTAAGTGTAATCTAAAATGACCTCCATCACCCAGTATTTACTCACAGGTACTCCTGGCAGTTGCCCCATTCATTTGTATTTAGTCCACCACCTTTTGACACTTAGCTCCGACTTTGAATCTCTACTGACTAGCGGCGTATTGCCGAATATTCGGCGCATCTAATCGTTCACTACACATTACGATCAAACGACTTACCTTATCAATCTTGAACGGGTTCCCGAACATGTGTTGCCGCACGGGCTGCGTCTCTATCTCCCGCAGCTGCGGCGTCATCCGCTTGAGGTACTCCTGGTAGTTGCCCATCTGCGCGACCGGCATCGAGTGCAAACTGTCTTCATCAACCAGGCGAGTGTGCGCGAGCGAAGGCTGGAGAAAGTTCGCGCGCATACGGACCACCTGAAATACAATACACAGTATATTAGGCCTGACTGACATTGATTAGACCCTAATTGTCGGTACTAGAGAATTACTGAGCCACCGCCAAACTACATAACAATTAGTTTCTTATGGGCGTGAAATCTAAACTGTCAAATTCTTGATGATAGATGTTCAGATATATGATTCTTGACTACTTATATGATTCTTTATTGACAATAGCTAAAACATGATTGCTTAGAATAATCTCGACATAATTAGAAAAAAATACAAAGTTGTCTTTATTTTCCTCTTTTTTACTCAGCCTCCTAAAACACGCATTATTAAAAGACACAATTAAATTAATATGATGAAACTAGAGTTTAAATGAGGTAAAATACATAATATAATATATACTGTGTATATAATATATAATACATATAATATCATACTGTGAAGTTTTACTGTGTTTATAATCAAATTCATTGATGCTCTATAGTATTTTATAATACGACGACGTTTGTCGAAAAACGCCATTCCCGAACATTGTTTTATTTCTTTTTATCGAGCGCGCGAGGGAATGCGGGGGACGTGGTTGACAGAATCCGGAAATCACCTTAACGACGAAACACCCTGAACTCATTGAGTTGGTCCCTTAGCACCGAGAACATGCTTTGGAAACACAGATACTAATTCACTCTGCGTACCTGATCCAACAGATCCCTCCGCTGTATATCGAAAGGGTTTCTGTAGGCGTGCGCCGGATTCTTGTTCCTTCCACGAGACAGGCCTACGACGAAACCGCCAAACTCGTTGAGCTGATCTCTTAGCGCCGAGAACTTGTCCTGAAGACACGGGTGCGTCGTCAGATCCTTTTTGAGCGGGGATCGTGGCATTACTCTGACACTTTCGGCGACCTGCAAATATACAAATGATTTTTTTTACTATGTTTCCTATACAAACTTATAACTTTGGTACCATGACACAATATATAGTAAACTTCGCTAAGTTTCATATGAAAGTCTCCTGTTTATACTCTTGTACATATTGAAATACAGAAAAGAAATAAAAGTATTAGTAGGAAGGGAAATAAATTGCACCATAACGACCGTAAGCGGTATAACGTTAAAGATAATGTCCTATTCAAAACAAACGATTCCTTACCTTTTGGTTATTACTAGAAGAAGCTTTATTAATAACATCTGCACACAACTTCTCAAATTCTATTTTAGCTTGGTTTTTCAGTCTTTTTAGGTAATTCAGTACGGAAAAGCTAAGTGAGTTGTCCTGTGTGTCAGGGATCAGACTTTGGACCAACGGCGCCGATGCGCCCATCTTTGCCAGCGCTCTTCGTAGTGGCTGGAACATAAAACGTAAGTATGGAGAATTGAAGACAAATGATATACAAAGTGTAACTATGTAATTTCGTATTGAACATATGATAATGTGGGCCAGGCATTGGTAAAGATGAAACAAACAAACATTTTAAACATAAAAAAAATTAAGGCATATAGTAGAAAGTATGTTCATGTATCAATAAATGCACTACGTTATGCCGGATCTTACTCTTAAAGGAAGAGACAATGAGTCTAAGCGAGAAGTCCGGTATAATAGATAACAACAGTGCTAGTATAACAGTAATAGACCACTCACCGTCACATAATATGAAGGCATCCTATCTAAATACTGCTGGAAAGCCAGCTTCCATTCTGGAGTGGGCTTGCACCGATGCACTTTGAACAGGTCGTCGAGAAGTGGCAATAACACCGGATAGTTGTATGGCAACACGAACAGGTTTACACACGTGAGGTTCGTTGAAGCCTTCAGGTAACCAAATGGATGGCTCACTTCAGAGTTCTTGCAACCGCTGTTGGCTACAAACACCTGGAATGCGATAAAAAAATAATTAAAAAATATAAATAAATAAATAATGTGTGTTGAATATGTTAATTTTTAGAAAAATGGAGAATAATTCAAACCAAGATTAGCATTAAAATTACATTTCTTATTAACTACATTGACCTCTATTTATTTATCACAATGAATCTAGTTAGACTCCTTAGCGAAGTTGAATAATGAATCTCGTATATTTGATATAACTAAAATTGAGTTCCTCACACTGAAATTATTAGGCTTGAAACAGTGTTCTACCGAAAGGCAGCTCTGACATTGGTTGAATGTAGCTATAGCAATGAAAATGTATAATTAAATACACTTCAGCACTGAGACTGTTACGCGCTTCACAGAATAATTAATGTTACTTAGGTTAGGTTTTCTGTTTAATAAAACCGATGTTTGACAGCTAATCATGGCATTCTGTTCACAAACGCTCGCCGCATATCACGTCTTCTGTCGTTCCTAGCGCGATATGGTGTCTGGACACTACGCAGGTGTTCCAGAGTCTAGTTAAGCCGAAGTGGTAAGAGGAACACGCCCACACGCGTATAGACCCCAGGCTACTCTCCAACCGCGCACTCCTATCGCTTTATTGGGCCCGGCCTATAAAGCCACAGTCAGGTTCAAAAAAAAAAAAAAAAAACGCGTATAGACGCAAGAGACACGAATTTAGCTTTCAACAGCTTCTGATCTAGATCGTGACTGCTTTGTGGTTACTAACTGAGCGCTCCCGTGCTTTTTAAGGTACTTTAAGCCGTTGATCCCAGTGTCTATAGCAGCAGTCGTCAAGCCAAGTTGTAGGCCTTCGGGTGGCTTGAGAACTTCTAACAGTCAAGTTGCCCACTCACTTCACGAATACTAATACCGCTACCCTACACGTGACCCCTGGATGGTGCTAAAAGTGCAACAAAACTGGCAACCGTACTGTCTTCTAGAAGATCTCACGGTTCGAAATAATTGTCAAACGACAAATAAAATAAAAAAAAAAACAGAAAAAACCATCAACACGACAACTGAAAGAAGAAACTGACCTGCCAGCAAATAGTGGGCTGCTTCCTGGCGAGTATGAACTGCGTAAGCGGACTCGGCTCCAGCTCGTACTTGTCGAACGGCAGATTGTCGATCACCATTGGCTCCTGGCTCGAGCACGTGAACTTCACCGCCGGGTGCGCAGACCGCGGCGGCTGTTAACATATCACGTGTTAAGATTTCCATTGCAAGTAACGCGAGTAAAGGGCAGTACACAAGGGATGGTGACGGCTTTTTATATCAATATTACTTAAATAGTTTAGTTGAACAGTAAGTTTATCTTGGGCTTATTCTAAAGAGATTCTGGATTGGGCGGCATTGAGCAAACTAGACGACATCCTCAAATCTGTTCACATTCCACAATGCCTGAAAACTCGTGTCTATAATCAGTGACGCATGGAGCGAAGACATAATAAAATAAATACGACAACCTCAACTTGTCCCTTGACAAAGGCCTCTTCCAGGTGCCGACACATGCGACGCTTTCAAATGAGGCTGTGCATAAAGTACGGGTACGATGGATTGACATTAAAAACACCGCGGGTTATTTCATAGATGAAACTATCAAGGGACCGCGATGAGTGGCGTACAAGAGAGAGGTCTATGCTCAGCAGTGGGCGATTACAGACTGATGATGATGATGATTACTTAATTCGATTTTTCCCGTGAGGTTAAGCAACTGGCGGGCCGCATATAAAACTTGAGCAGGCCGCCTATTGTAGACCTCTGGGGCAGAACACGTGTTAGTTCACAACGCCACTACCGCTGCCTATGTTTTTATAGTTAAATACTTACACAGTGTTTTTTATTATTAATATCAATTTCTTTACTAACGTAAGTAAGTAATAAGTGTGTTATAACCTGTAATGTATTATTACCAATATATAATGTCTATGTCTACGTCTATATAATACTTTAAATATGTATTACATTGTTTTTTAAAAAAGGGAAAGGACTCCGTAAAGGACGGGTGTGCCACGCTTGCAATACGCTAACACCTTGGTTATCATATCCTACAAAGACAAATTCAAATGGTTTATTGCGGTTAATGTGTACACATTGTGATAGGCTGTGAGATAGACTCACCAAAGTAGGAGCGTTAGGGTCAGGCCGGAAAGATTCTGGTATAGGCCAGAAGCCGACGGCGAATCCTTTCTGCGAGACGGTACGCGGCACGTAGATGAGACGGCGGCAGGAGTGCCACGCCTGTGGAGCGCTCGGGCCCTGGTTCGTAGTCATACTGCTTTGGTACGGCCCGCCGTTCCAACGCTAGAACATTAATTTTAGGATCAATCAACTTCTTCTTGTTGTTATTCTGTCTCGTCTGCCAGGAGACAACAGTAACCGAGTTTCGTAGAAAAATGTTTAGGTATAATATGGACTTTAAGCATGCTCAAGAGTCAAAAGATGACCCATGTCCAAATGGATTTATGCTCATCGCTAAAACTCATGCTTGGTAGATTTAGACCCTATAAAATCAGTTTTAAAGAGTGACCCAGGAGACGTAACCATGGTAACGAGCAACAAAGAACAGTTGATCCACCCATTAAATTTAGAATTATCAATCGAAATTTCGACGAACGGCACAGGACCGGTCTAAATGGCGAGCCTTGGGGGAGGCCTATGTTCAGCAGTGGACGTCTTTCGGCTGAAATGATGATGATGATGATGATGATGATGAATCGAAATTTTAACCTTGGTCAGATGGCAGTGGCTTCCGTAAAAACTAGCGTCTACGCTAAATCTTGGGATTAGGTAGTGGACCACGGGCATCCTTCAGGGTGCAACTGTACTGAGATAACACTAGGAAGATGAATTGATAATGATGAATGAACATTTAAACACACCACAAATAATAACCTGCTTCAGTATCGTCCCAGTATTGAACAGAGCGCAATGAGGTGAATCCAGGTCAAATTCTTACTTAATCAATAAATAGTAAAGCAACCTATATCAAGTAACATATAAGTTCAATCTCTAACTATTTTTCCATAGTGTTGCACTGTTACAGATGTGAGGTAACACACTTTAAAAGGTTAACCATCAATATCAACATTAAAGGTGTTAATGAATAACGGAACTGGCGGTGCTAATGCGTTAATTATGGTTTATGTTCAAACTACAAACACTATACTTCTTTGAAGTGTGTTTGTTTGTCAAACAGAGGGCGACAATGAGGTAAATTCTAAATACCAAACTCATTTAACTACTTTAGTAACTGCTTATTAAAAACCCCCGATACAAAACATAGCTAAGAACCACGTCCGCGATCAAGACTTTCGAATTAAAAAAAAACCGCACTCAAATCGGTACATCCGTCAGGGAGCTATGAAGCCACAGACAGACACATACACACTTATAACCCCTCTTTTGCGTTGCGCGTCAGGGATTAAAACTGATCTCATTTCGTACGAGTAATCGAGACGAACTTACCCCATTCCTATCACTGTCCCCTTCAATTTCCTTCTCCTGCTCCCCATGAGTAACTTCAGGCTCCGCTGCTTCCGTCCCATCCTTCACCGTGCCGCCGTCGATGGGCGGCGGATCAGGTCCGATCTTCTCGAAGTTGATCACTACGCCACTTTGCACCTTCTGCACTAAGCTATCGATGCATTGCATCAACATTCGGTGCGAGGTGATGCAGTATGAACGACCTGTAAGACGAGTAATAAAATTGATAAACTGCAATGGACAGCTATGAGTACAGTCAATCGCGGATTTGCCATAGAGCGCACAGATGTTAGTGGTGGCCAATTGTGGCAAAAAAATTAAAACACCAATGGTACAGAATGCCATTTGGCATTAATCCCGCCATTTGTATAACTTCTGTATTTTGTGCAATACGAGGGCTGCTACTTATGTAACCGAAATCCGAGTTCCAACATTTTTAACGCTATGTATCTGACCTCCATGGCAAAAATTGAACTTTTTTTAATACTGGCCGCTATATATTTTTTCTTATGTGCGCTAGTCTTTTGTTTTTGGCGGGTTTAAAATGTCATCTTGCTGCAAGAATGGGACTCACTCGTGAAAATATTCGTGCTATGACTTATTGCGATTTTCGGCGTGGTTTAACGCAACAACAGTGCATAGATCAATTAACTTTAACTTTTGGTGATGAAGCTCCATCGAATACAACTGTGTATCACTGGTTTAGTGAGTTCAACCGTGGACGTAGAATGCTCACGGACGAACTTAAGGAAGGTCGCCCGAAGTCGGTCGTTGTACCACAAAATATTGAAGCTGTGCGAAAACATATAATGCATGACCGTCATGTCACGTATCGCGACAGAGGCGACTCTGGGCATATGTATGACGAGTATCAATAAGATATTACATGAGTATTTAGCTGTAAAAAATAATTGTTCGCATCGTTGGATCTCACACAATTTAACTAAGGATCAAAAACAGGATCGCGTCGAATGGTGCAAAAAAAGTTGAAAAAATATAACCAAGGTGACTCAAAAGCTGTTTATAATATCTACACAGGTGACGAATCCTGGATCTATGCTTATGATCCCGAAACTAAACAACAATCAACAGTGTGGCTGTTTCAAAATGAGCCGAACCCTACGAAAGTAGCTCGTGCAAAAAGTACCTTAGGCGTCGCTTTTCTTACACTTGACTGGGGCTTTATAGGCCAGGTCCAATAAACCGATAAGAGTGCGCGGTTGGAGAGTGGCCTGGGGAAAATCCAGGGAAATCCTCCGACACGACCACGCGGGCGGTTTAAACACTGGAATACTCTATAAAGTATATAAAGTTTGCGCTCCAGTGAGATTCTGACGTGTGAGTGGAGTAGGTGTGGGTGGTGTGTGATATATCGTCACCTAGTACCCATATTACAAGCATTGCTTAGTTTGGGATTAGGTCGATTTGTGTAAGATTGTCCACGCAAAAATATCAGTATGTGTAGTGTTATTTATTTATCACTATGTAAGCAAAACGTCATGAAAATATACTCATCACCCTTCTACTGTTTTGCTCGTTGTGGCCTAAGGAGCATGGGGTCAACTTTAACCTAATCCTAAGATTTCACGTAGGAACTAGTTTTAACGAAAAGAAAAAATACGTCATGTAAAGATACTATTACTAGTTAAGGGGCTCCACCACTATTCATCGATATATGACGAGTTTTGAATTGATATACTGCGTCAAAACTATAATTTATGGCACAAACGGTTATCGGTTCTTCAATCCTTACATTTGCAAGGGACAAAATTTGAAACAACTATTTTTTTATGATTTTTGAAACATGGTACAAAAAAGCGCTATTTTTGATACTAGTACGTTGTTTATGCACTTACATATATGAAATGTACATGTTTACTGTTCCTTATTGACGTCTCTAACAACGCAAGAGCGATTTTATTTATAACTCATCTTCACAAAAGTGACGTCCTAAAAAATTGTTTTTTTTTGTCTAATATTGCCAAAGTTTGATGCCATATACCTCGAAGACTTGAAGTGAGTTTTGAAGTAAATAAGGTATATACTATTTCGGTAAACCTCGTTGTTTTTAATTAAAACGAGAAAACGGAGTCACGGATCGAAGGTCATTGGGAGCTAGGGCCCCATAACTGAAAACTATATCAAGAATTTGAAGATATAAGGGCGTAAAATAACCGCGGTAGAGGTCGTGTCACTTGTTGACACAATTTAACACCCATTTATTACAATAAACATAATTGAATTCCGCGCCAACACAGCTTAATGCTCCCAAAGGATTATTTTATTTCACTTTGTAAAGCATGTCGTGTACAGTCGAGTTCGATAATATGTGCGCGGACAAAGTGATCAAAAATATGTGAACACTATTGTTAAGGGCATAAGGTTGCTTAGATATTTTTGAACCTTTAGAAACATGTATTATATTTATGAACTCGACTGTAACTCAGTGAGGTTGTTAGTTATTCAAACAAAACCACTTAAAATGGGGCCAGAGTATTAAGCGATGACATACTTCTTCGTAATCGGTTTTTATAGGTACATGACGTCATTGGACTCTCGGCACATTAAGTATTGTTCATATTATATGCCCCAATACTGTATTAGGAGTTGAGAACTTTCGTACTTATACGTAAACTTTCTAATATACCTGGTAGAATGACAAAAGAAAAATATGTGTATTTACTTAAGGGACCTTATCAGTTAAAAAACGCTCATCAATTTACGCCATTTTCTGTTTGATTTGACATATATCTTGACATATTCTAATGTTACTATCTAGAACAGGACGATTGCGACCTTATGTCATAAACTTTAAATGTATTTTTTGGATTTTTCATTAAGAAATATCGTTTCAAAACATCACTCCAAATCAACCATTTTCAAGCAAAACTTGTTTTTTCCGCTTAAATTCTACTGCACACAATAAAATCAATAAATGGCTATGTTACTATCTAAAACTTTAATAAAATTATCGTAGCCTTATAACTTTATTGCTATTATCAATACTTTTGTCATAATTTGAAATAAAAACATTTTAAAACTTATAAGGCCTCTTAAACCAAACTGTAATCTTTAGCATTATAAAACACACTAATAATTAAGCTAAATGCTACCGCATCGCATGCAAACAGCCGTTTCACTTGGCCATAAATAGATTTTACTTTTATGTGGTGAAACTACAACAATTTGAGTATTTTCCCAGCGCGCTATCATGTAAAAATTACAATTAATTATATGTATAAATGTTACAATTTTGTATTTTTTTTCCTATGAATCTATACCAGCATTTCCCAAACTATGGGTCACGACCCACTGGTGGGTCGCGGTAAACATTGGATCGGGCCTGAGATTTTGGACAATCTTGTATTCATACATAGTTATAATAATAATAAATCTTTATTTCGAGACCATGCGATCCATAATTTGTTAATTGATACTTATATACTAGGGTTAGGGTCAATACAACTAACAAAACATATTTGAATAAGTACAAAAAACAAAACAAAAAATAATAATTACGTGCACCATCCCTCGACACTGGTTAGTCCTACATGCAGTTTGTTCCAGTGTCTCGGTAGTGGTGCATCGAGTTTATCAACAAACGTGTTCAGGATGCTATTATGCTCATTCGTTCACTGATATCCAATAAGCGCGTCGCAAACTCAGTCCGACCCAGGTCGGGCCTAGCTGAGTTTCTTGCTGGACTCTTCTCAGCTAGGCTAGGTTTAGTGAACCAGCGACAAAACTCCCAGTAACTCGATTCCACTCCCAACTCAGATTCGGTTGAAACCGCTCAACCAATCTCACTGTAGCGCAAACTCTTAGAGTATTCCAGTGTGTTCCAAACCACACGCGTGGTCGTGCCGGAGGTTTTCCCCTGGATTTTCCCCAGGCTACTCTCCACCCGCGCACTCCTATCGCTTTATTGTGGGCCCGGCCTATAAAGCCACAGTCAGGTTCAAAAAAAAAGAAAAAAAAAGCGTCGCAAACATTTAGATTGTTTGTTAGGTGGGTGGTCTCGGTCTGTTCAACATTGGGAACCACTGTTCTCTATTTGCTGTACAATGATTGAAGTACAATGATAAAAGATTTTGTGGGATATAGGACTTGGGTAAATAATAAATCGATTCTATTGTATAATATTTACGCTAACATGTGCTATAGTGCGTCTTAATAATCATGCTTTGGCAGGAGGTATCTTTGACCGTAAGCAAAACCTATATGTATTGCAACAACTAATCATTTTTAAATAATTATTTACAAACAATTTGAATTGAATAATCATAATTAATAATGTGCAGTGTATTCGACTCCTCTCGTTCCAATGATAGTAAACGTAAGAAAATCTCATACATGTTTATGTGACTGAGATCACCTTGACACTACGTGAACCATCCACACATACGACCACAAAAACTAGTCGAACGAGTTTAGAGTAGAGAGCCCTATCCCCTTTTCGCACGGAGGACATTTGTTTCGGATAATTGGCGCGTGAATCATGCTCAGGGATGCCTCTTTCCGTGTAAACCACGCCATGTAAAAGACACGTTAACTCTTCCGCGTATGAGTAAACGAGATGCAGCACTATTCGGGAATAGGTTTTTGTCAAATATCGATAAATATCTAACTTTGCCTCCCGGTGAAAAAAAAAACATTAACAATCTTTTGTTATGTGCCCGGAAATCTGCGGGATGATTAATTCATATTTCCTAATGCGATTTTAGAAGAGGTAAATTATCAACTCATTTTAACTTGATTGTGTGTTCTAATGTAATGTTTGTCAACGTATTTTTAGAACGAGAAAATTTTAAGCAACTCATGTTTCGGCTATAATCAGAGAAACAATTATAATATATCCAAGAAGCATATATCTGAAAATCGGTCCTTATCGTTTCCTAATCTGGTTTTAAAAGAACGCATAATCTTCCCAAGGCATATAGGACATTATAGGTCGTAAATTTTTTAAAGACATTCATACAGTAATCACGTGATAAATCTAACTCCCCTATAAAATTAACATAATTTAATATTAGGATCGAATTACGCAACTCAATATTATAGAGGAAACGGTCAGCAGCATAGGACAATTCGTTAGTAGAACGACATAACAGAGGTAAATGATAACTTACCGCCGGTAACTTCACACATGGCGTCGATAGGCGACGTGTCAGAGGGCACGAGGCCGGAGTCCCTCTCGACCGCCGGCGTGCCAGCCAAACGCAACACGAGAGAGAACAGCCGTTGGTCCCAGCGGAAGGGTTCCCGGGTCAGCTCAGAGCCGGGTATGGGGCAGTTCATTGGTAAGTTGAACTGTAAAGAAAAATGTATATTTAGTTTCAATTTTTTTTTTGGCCCAGTCCCACTTGAGCCTGGCAGTTTTTGTACCTACGTCAGCTACGTTAGTTTCAATATTAACACTAAATGATAAATTAACTTTTTAATTAGCAGCGAATAATGCCATCGCCTTCCAGAAGGCGCAGCGTGGGCAGACACCCCACAAGGTGGACAGATGATCTGGTGAAGGTCGCGGGAGCCCGTTGGATTCGGGTGGCGAAGGACCTTTGGAGAAGGCCTATGTCCATTTTTCAATTCGGCATAAAGGTGTTAAATCAATAAACAGATTGCTGCAGTAAAATTTTCGTTGAAATATATTTCATAAGTTTCACTAAAGTTATGAAACTGCTTCATAACTTCAATGGATATTAAGTATGTCCTGTGTTTGAAACAATCTCGTAAAACCAATTTCTGATAAGATAAGAGTTACTATGGACTCTGGTCCATATGCCTAAGGTATTTGAAAATTAACCAGTTCATTTCTTACTTTAAGTGAGGTACCTCATTCAAATTCACGTGAAATCTGGGTCAGCCTCATTAAGGCTCTCGTAAATTTGTTAAATTGTTTGAATACTGTATATGTAGCCTAAGACGTCGTTTTGAAAGCAAAAAAATATGTAGGTACAAAATTGTTTTTAAATAACAACTGGTGTATTGTTTTTAATAAATGAAAATAAAACAATGACATTTTTAAAAGAAATTACTTAATTAATACCTGGGAGACAGATTTGCTAGGCGATTTTCCAGGAATGAGACTTAGCTAGATCGATTATTCACCCCCCCAATACCCCACAGCAAATTTCATCCAAATCTTCAGAGCCGTTTCACGAAATAAAATAAAAGCAGAGATCCATGAAATAAATAAATACATATACAAGAATTGCTTGTCTAAAAATCGTTAGAACAGTTTCAGAGATCCCCGAAATAAATACATATTACAAGAATTACTTGTTTAAAGATAGGTATTAGATAGATATTCCCTATTCCACTAAATAACATGTAGGTTAATTAGCGATAATAAGGTGTAGGTATAAACTGTGGCTCTAGCGAAAAAGGGTACAAGTGCCGTACATTTGTATGGGACTTGTACCCCTTACCACTATATCCATAGTCCGTGTTTTAGTACTAGCCAATAATATTTTACCTGGAAGCCTGGAGAATCATGTAATTTTTTCAGTCTAGGTACCTATTCATTTCATGTGACCTCTTCTCGTTCACATTGATCTCACAAGGTGTCTAAACCCTTCAAATAATTTAGGTATTTGGTGTCAAAAAAATATATAAGTGCTTACATATAATATATATATCTTTGCTTTTGTCTTCCTCTAAAAACTCATATCAAAACATACATGACATGAAGATGGTATTTTTTTACCAGTACCTGGTACTGTTTGTTATCTTTATAAAAACTCCAAAACTATGAACCAAATCCAATAATTACTGTATAATGTATGATTAAGGTGACAAAACAGCCTTATAATTATTCTCTCAATCCCAACCTCTCTTAGTGAAAATGTTTATTTACGAATACTCCGAGATGGGGTAATATGTATAGGTTTTTTTTTCTGAAATTCTAACTTAAATTATTAAAAGTAGAAATAAAACTAATAAAAATAAATAAATATTAGAGAGACAATCTTACACAAATCGTACTAGCCCCATATCAGGCTCTGACTTGTAATTAAATACATAGAAAACACCTAAGACTCAACCTATTACTGATTTCTATAAAACTTTCCAGTATTGTAGCCTAGGCATCAGAATAACACATAGGCTATAACTTATTTCAAAATTCGCCCTTAGAAGGGGTTGAAAGTTTGTATGGGGATAATTTTTTTAAACAACTGTTTAAATACTATTACATTTAAGAAAACTAATTTCAGCGTTATTGAAAATTCCCCCTCTGAAGGGGTGAAACGGCGTTGAAAGTTTGTATGGGCAACCTGTTTTTATGAAGTGACATCATATCTGAGGCTACCTCAGTTAAAACATAAGAAAAGTAAATCCAGTATTTTTTGTAAATTCATCCCTTAAGGATGTATAAAGGAGGATGGTGTTTATATAGAAAACATGTAATGTAAGAAGTGAGGTACTAGAAATTTCGTTTAATAGTAATATATAGTATAGTAGGCAAATAGATCCAGTGCTTTGGAAAGCACATTGATGCCAGCTGCTGTCTATGATAGCTGTTGTTAAGCCGTTAGAGGCCTCTAGGTGGCTTGAGAACTTCTAAGTTACCCACTCACTTGACAAGCCTAATATCAATAAGGTTTGGTTTCCCTCAGGTTGGAAGGTCAGATGACAGTTGCTTCCGAAAAAACTAGTGCCTATGCCAAATCTTAGGATTAGGTAGCGGACCCCGGGCACCCTTCAGGATGCAACTGTACTGGGATAACACTAGGATGATGATGGGTAGACAAATAGATCACAAGTATAAAAAAATGGACTGTTTATGCGAAGCCGGGAGGGGACACTAGTAACTAATATTCATGCTCATCAAATACCCTGACTGGCCTTTGTAGATAGGATCGCTAACCACTAACTAGACTAAACTAGTACTCAGTCATAGAAATGTTCCATAATCCTTTATATGATAAGGGCAATACTAACTTCTTCTTGAATGCCAGCATTGCTTGATAGCTTCCCTCCATCTGTGATAACAACTATCACCGAAGGCTCAAGGTAGAAGGGGCACCTGCCCTGGCCATATGTATCTATGCCGGTCTGCATGCGGTTTATATTCAACACATCAAATGCATGTTTTAATGCGGCACCCATGGTTGTCAGGCCTAAACATTGCAAGTTTTTCAGCTCATTTATAAATGTTGCTAAATTTTCCTTCCATCCAGCCTGGAATTTACAAAAAAAATTGTTAATGATTCATATACTTACATTGTAGTGTTTTGTAAAATATCACTGTCATTGTTGCATTCAATTTAGATTCTTAGATGATAATATAAGGGTATTTATAATAAAAGTACCTATGTAGTGGTGTAAATAAAAACCAAGTACTATTGCAATCCAATACGATTATATGGCATGTAAGATAAAATAATACTAATCAGGATAATTTGTTACACAAGTATACAGTCAGCACTGTACGCGCTTACTGCTTAGTATGTAAAGCATAAGTACACTATGGCAAGTGATGGCTGTACAAATTCATATTTCCCCCTCATATCGCCATATTCGTATAGTATCCGATTGGCCAATAGGATTGAGCGACGAGAGCGCAGTCGCAAACGCTATCGCGGAGGCAGCAACGGTGGCGGTAGCGGCTTGTCCTGTTTACGTCGATCTGTCTATTTCAGTAAAATTCGCTCTTTCAAAGTATGGACATGGACAGGACTGCAGATCATAGTGATTCACCTAAGGATGCAGCAAAACCGGCGTCACTATGCCCTTCTATGCACATGATAAAGAAAATAATTTGAAAACGTGTTTACTTCGATAATACTAACCTTGATGTTCGCGGGTGGCTCTTCGAAAGTTAGAAGCATATACCTGTCACCTCTGCTTTCAGGGGATCGTTGACGTACCTACGAAGTAAAATTACGCAGTTTTAGCAATCACGCGATAAACAAATAAATCACAAAACGAGGCGGTTAACGAGTCGATGACACTGCACGTACCTTTACGAACGTTTCCACAGCGCCCTTGGCTACATCGAGCAATGTTGGGCGTCCGCCCAAATAAGCTCTTTGGTTCATAGAGGCTGATGTATCTATTAGAAAAACTATTATAGTCATCGTGAAAATTGCCTAAATATTCCTCTGAATACATTAAAATATGCGCACTGTGATGAACTAAGAACAAAAATGGCCGCTACATCGTACGCAGACTCGTTGACAGGCGACCGTCCGACAGCCGCTTCGACGAGCAGCTGAACAAGCTACGCCACGAAGACTCCAAAAGTACCACGTGACCTAATCATACGTTCGGTTATTTTCGGCTTCCAATAGAAAAACGTTCGGATATACTCGGAAACTCGGTAGCTTAGCAATTATGTTGCCATAATAAGCGTATAATTTCCATTTTAATTATATGGGACAAAGCTTCATTTTATTACACTTAACGATGAATTTACTATATCTTTAAAACGAAGCCAAATTATGTTTATTACCCGTATTGTTAAATCGCTATCTCGTGATTAGAATTAGTACTATCCTTTATTAGATTGTTTTAAAAGACTATATTATTTTAGGGTAATAGAGGATATGTATCATTTTTTTATGATGCCACTCGAACAAGTTTTTTGAGAGGAATAAATGTGTACTTACATGGAACAAGTACAATTAGAACAATACAAAAGACAAAAATGGATTTGAGAATACGCATAAAATCCGAGCGCTCAAAACGCCCTTAAAACTCCCATACTAATTTAGCACAGTATGTGACGTAATATACTGTGCACTTGTTGTACCGTTATTTGAAAAAACGCGAAATTTACTGTTTTGTTCATGAAATATTGCGTTTAAGTATATTGTTATCGTACATTTTTTGTTTATTAAAACATAAGAACCCTGGTGGTGGTTTTCAATTTACTTTGTCAATAAGAAAATTACTGCACTTTTTGAAACTTTGATGTCATATTTTTTTTAAATTTTGAGCATATTTATTAAAAAGTTTTTGTCATAATTTGATGGTTTACTATTCATATAGTGACAACTTATTACTATTCTTTCCGCATGCATATTCTCTATTAAGAAATAAACACCTATAGCTCGACGTTTCAGCACTTTATGTACAGCATTGGCGTTATCAAATCGCAATTAATAGGAATGTTGGCACCAAATATGAAAATGAATAAGTTAGAATTTTCTCAAAAAAGATCAAATTATTAATCAAATGGCAAAAAAGTAACTGAACAGAATAAATAATTACATAACTATAAATCTTCAAGTTTTAATCATATTCCAAGTAGCACTAACACACTAACTGTACTGTAACAAAACTAGTTAAAATTATATTCCATTTTCTTAAAAAGTGACTCATCTTGAAATGAGTCACCAAAAGTAACTATTTTGATATACGGGTTGTAACAAAGTTAGTGGAGACCTGTTTAAGGGCATATTGTGTTTTGATTAGGAAAAATTAGAAGAAAAATTTTTTTAACGCGAAAATTTTTTTTTTCTACGAGGCAGGTCGTCCAAGTCTGCCAACTGTCCATACAACGGCCAAAAATTTATTGCGTCGCAAACAAATTCTTCTACTTTTTCCTAATCAGAACACGATACCAAATATGCCCTTGAATGGATCCTCAATTGTTTTGTTACAACCTGTATATCAAAACAGTTACTTTTGGTGACTCATTTCAAGATGAGTAACTTTTTAAGAAAATGCAATATAATTTTAACCTTAAACTCCAATCAAGGCTGTCTGAAATTCTGTTGACATGGTGTCTGTGGTCTATAAATCGTACTATGCGTGAAAAAGGGTTAAAGGGGGCACATTATTTCCCTTTTCCGCAAAACGCATCTTTATATTGGAAGATCTTCATTTACTATGGTGCGAGGTCAGTGACGTCAGTGATCTATCGCACTTTCTCTCTCTAACCATCAACATTAAAACGGTTGTAGTTTCATTATTTTTTGCGATATTGGAATAGGATTTACACTATTTGGCATACTTTTAATCTTTTTTCTTTAGAAGTAGTCAAATTTTGAGTCAACAACCCTAAAATTACAGGTTAGTACCTAAATTACCAACTATGTTACGTACTATTATTACGAAATATTATTTAAAATAATCTATAGGTGGGTTACAAACATAAAAAACAACATGTATCTACTTGGAAACTACACAATTACACATAAAATAACAAAATACATTTTAAGTAAGTAATAACTCTCTATAATTATCTAAATTTTTAGTGTTACGTACCTGACGGGTTCAAACGGAGCTCTATTGCTGTCACTCACGCGACGGTCTGTCTGTCTGTCCGTTGTCTGTCTCTTAGATTTTACAGCCAAACAGTTGGATGGAGCTACAGTCCAGTGGTGGACTAGGCCAGTCAGAGGCCCGGGTTCTTCAAGTAAGTATTCTTTATGACCGACCGGCACAAACAATCAAACAGCAATGTTAGTTAGGTAGATAATGGTAACAACGTCTACATCAAATAAGACGTAGCTTGTTCAGCTGTTTTTTACCCACATGTGGAGTCCGGTTAGAATAGGTTCAACCCTTTTCTCAGCGCGGGTGTTGTAACAAACCTAAGAATCGACTATGGAGATAGGGTTGAAGCGTGTTATGGGTGATGGGTTAGCAAGCTTTCACTCCAATATCACCTTTTCTCCATCTTTAACCCCACTGTTGCTTGGAGTAGCATTAAAATTGTATTTATATACTCTTACATAAACTCTTGCTTGCTCTGCTACCATATTTTATGGCCTGAATCATGACGTATAACATAACCATAAAACCTAAATATAATGCTAGCTGCTGTAATACCTTCTAACCCTTACCCTTTTTTAGTGGTAAAAACAAGAGGTAGGCAACATTATCAAGTGATAGCGAGTATGGTCAAGTAGACTTCGAAAGATGATTAAAATTAATACGAGCTATATCCAATCATCAAAAAAAGCTCAAAGTAAGTGACCAATATTAAATTATGATACCTAGAATTTTCAATGCGCTTGAAATTTTAGAATTAGCGCCCTTTTTAGGTCTTGCAACATTATAAAAAGAACTGTCAATGTCATTGTCAATGACTGCCGTGCCGACGGGCGACCGCTGCCGCTACCACTGATATGAATAGGTTTTTTTGGGATATAAAATATAAAAACGCATAGTAAACTACATTAATTCATTGCAAACATAATTGGTTCCTGGAAGACTTGAGATACTTCGCATTTCATTGCACGGTTGTACATTTAAATACAAGAATCCAACCCACCTCAATATGGAAGAAGTTTTAGAAAAATTTGAATCAACAAATATTACTCCAGAGGCAACAGATGAAGGAAGGAACGATTACCAGGCTTTATACAAAAATTGGGGAAGGCTTGGAAATCAAGAAGAAAGGCGTAAGGAAATACTGGAACAACAAAAAACGTAATCATAATTTACTGTTCTTTTATAACTTTCAGACTTCCTAAATATATTATACTTTCTTACTAAAACAAATATCACTTATTTATTGATTATTTCAAGTGCATTCCACTATCAGAAATCGTTTATTCCAAAATTAATGTATGCTGATCACAAATTAAGTCCTTTTTACAATTTGTTCAAATTGAATAATTGAACCAGTTTTGCTACTACTCACCATTTTTTCCATTTCAGAAATCGTAATGACAAGATTGATGCATTCCGAGGTATATTGGAACTTGTGAAAGTGGTGGAAGAAAAAAACATTTTCAAACCTTACAATCGGGTAATAAGTAGTAGTGTATCTACCGCTCAAGGGGAATAAATCAGTACACTTAGTATGGAAATTCCATCCCTCTGCACCCAATTTATTTGCTCTTGAATGTAGTTAATATCTTGATTAGTGTAGGTATTCATTCTGATGAGAGATATGTTTGTTATTGAAACTCCAATTGATAAGTTTGACCATATTTTCATGAGGTAGAAGTGTTCATAGGTGTTCATAGTGTTACATATGAATTTACTAGCTTTATATTAAGATCGCTTTGAATTTAACTTATTTTAATGGACCTGCAAGGAGTGAAAGCCATCAACAAAAAAAAGGATCTTATTTTTAAAAATATTGATTTACCACACCATTATACAAATCAATAATTCATTACATTAGAATAAAAGATGGTAATGCTTCCAGTAACATGACCATTCTATGGAGTTGACTACTTCACTCACTTTCACATAGATGTTGAATAGTGTATTATAGTATACATGTTCTAAATTTAGAATAAAGGAAAAATTGAGAAATTTAGGCACCAAGCAGGATTCGAACCTGTGACCTTCCGGTACTCGTGGCCAGTCGCTCTAGCCAAGCAAAATGAAGCATGAGTCTTCTGGTAGATGTCGCTGTACGCCTCCCTTAAGGCGTTTGTATAAAATATAAAATATACATGTTCTGCAAAGTTAACAAGTGGGATGCTAACCAGAGGCACCGCTTACGGTTTCGCGATCCAAGGCAACTCACGCTTCATTATTCAACTGTTTATTAATTAATAACAGTGCTTCTTGTGCTGTCAGACAATCTCGCTAAATGTAGCTTGCCCACATTAAATTTTGGTGTTGCCCCTCCATTGACGCTGACAAAACTTTCTTAAATTTCTTATTCGCCTACAGGTCCATTATCGGCCTAGCATATATGTTGCTGGTTTCAACAAGACCTCGGCAACGTACAGCAATGTCCTCATGCTGTCTGAGTGGATGATAGAGAAGCCCACCGATTTTAGTGAGAATTGGTTTGTGGCTCCCTGCCCTAAAGGGGTCAGGATGCTTGTTGTGGCAAATCAGGTTAGTGATGAAAAAATATATTGACACTCATAGCGGCATTGGGTTGAAGGACCCAATCCTAGTTTGGTTAACTGCAAGTTACCTAAGTTAACTCCTGCAGCAAAGATGTTACATTGTGTAATTATAGCAGTCTACAAACATACCAATTTGACACTCACAACCAGCTATAAAAAGGGACAGCAATCATTCAGTTAATTCAATTTCGAGGCAGTAGTCGCGAAAAATTGATAGGTTTGTAGAACGCTTTTGTGTGAAACTCAGAAAAAGTGCTCCCATGTATTTCAAAGGAATTTCCTATCTCTGGACACTCCGGATGCGGAATGGGCACTCTGCCGAGGCTTCCTCGAGGGACTACAGTATGGGGTTCTTCAAGAAAGAAGTGTATAAAAAAGGCCGGCAACACGCATGTGACACCCCTGGAGTTGCAAGCGTCCATAAGCTGCGGTGACCGCTTACCATCAGGCGGCCCGTACATCTGTTTGCCACCAGCGTGGAATAAAAAAAATAGCTTTTTAGGAATAACAGAAAAATGTATAGTAACAGAAAAATCTTTTATATATGTATTGCAGGGCAAAACAAGAGCTTACACAAAATTCGGCCATTTCAAGCTAGAGTTCCGATCTGCGTTCCCTGGCGGCAATTCTTGCGAGTATCAGAGAAGCCGCTGCTGCGTCCTAGACTGCTTTTATTCAGAAAAGAAGAAAATTATGTACATATTAGACCTCCTAGCTTGGAATAACCAGCCCATGACTGATGGAGAGGTAAATTTAACTTAACCTTAGTTTTACAGAGTTGCCACCTGTTACTCTATAGTTGCCTTAACTTATTGAAACATTGTTGTACACGATGTAAGTTGTCTATCTCATTCTCCCACTTTCTATTCAATCCCCAAAGGGTAGCTGCAAGAGATCCCTTATAGGGACAAATTCGCCTTTGTACTTTAATCTTATGTGACATTTATATATTGTTTTAATCCGTTATTGTGCACAATAAGGTGCTTACATACATACATACATGATTTAAGATATTGACAATATTTAATTATTACATACAACACAACATTTTAAAGCTATCAACTTATTTTAAATTTGTTATACTGTATATGTTATCTTTGCTTATTCAGTGCTGAGGAAATGGGTATTTTCATTGTTTTGTTTTTTGTATTACTGTGTTTATTTGTAAAAATGTATCTCTCTGTGTGTTATCTACCGTATCTTAAGCTAACAGGCCCGACTAAAGACCAGCGCCGGCTGTAATGCCAGCATTATGTTGAATTGGGTCCATTTCGTGACACGGCTGTCGTATTATGCCTCTGTCCCATTATTATGTACGAAATAAATGTTTGAATCTTGAATCAACAATATAGAGGGATAGAGATAATCCATATCGTAATACAGTTGACAGTCATCCATTCAGATGAGTGAGTTGAGTTAGTGGTACTCGTGACTGTGCTCATTGGCAGTGGTGAAATTATTTAAAAACTGGCATAAACTGTTAAACATTACAATATGAAAACTCTCGCATAGACCTTGAGATGTTTGAATAAAATAAACTGAAGCATTATTTACATTACTTAGTTAACCGTTTTTAACGATACTGACTTGTGATTAAAAAGACAATTATAATGCAAAATTAAAGGCTAAAGGAGCTTGCTTATCATGCTAGCGTTTTCTCGATTGGAGTCCAGTCCGCTTTTTTAGCGTTTAAACCCAAGTTTTAGCGCAGGCACTAGTTAATAGTTAAAGCCTTGGAGCCACCAAAATTATATATCAACTAGCTTTTGCCCGCGACTTCGTCTGCGTAGAAACTTGTTCATCACGATAGAATTTTATAGATTTTTATTTTATATCAGGCAATAACCTAGTCATCGCTCTTCCACACAAACTTCCACCCCCTTAAAGGATTGTTATGGGGATAAAAATTTGCCTATGTCCTTTCCCAGGACTCAAACTATCTCCATAACAAATCTCATCTAAAGCGGTTCAGCGGTTTAACCGTGAAGAGGTAACAGATAGAGAAACGAACAGAAAGACACACATACACACTTTCGTATTTATAATATTAGTAGTATATTAGTACGGATGTTACAAACATTGTATATAATTTATTTGGACCTTTAAAAATTCACGATTATAATTTTAATTTATTGTGCATTTCCAGATGGAGTTTCGGCAGTACTGGTTAAAATCACAACTAATGGAATTGCCCCAGGTGGCAACCGTGAACAAGAAGAACCAAATAATCTTCCAGCTTCTCCCAATGGTTCCCTGTACTACGGACTCATTTAATAAGTATGTTTTCAATAAGGTTTTTAAGATCAACTCGCTTATAGGTGCGGATATTGTTGCCGTCACACAACGGAAAAAGTGTAACAGCGGTAATTTCTATGTACTTAAGTAACTTGCTTTTGAAGTTTTCAGCGATTATTCCATAGTAGGTGCGCATATTTGTTTCTATAAAGGAAAGTATACGCAAGCAAAGAATCAGTTTTGTGACGCATTTTTCGTATATCGTATATATATGTCTTACTACGTTCTACAAATTATATCGACTACCAGAGACTTTTTTAGTTCCGAAAAAAGTAAATGTACACGGGAAAGTGTAAATGCCCAGGTAGGGTGTACCTCATAATTTGGGTCGAATTATTTATTGATAACTTTTCTCATAGATGTTTTGGTAATGATGCCATCGATTTAAATTTAAATCGATGAATGATGCCCTTTTGAAGGAAGTTAATCAGATGCGTGACGTCAAAAAAATAAAGATATTTAGGATTATTGAACATTTTGCAGCTAATCAATAATTGTTTCAGTTTCATGATGAAATACCCCCAATTCGAGGATGACAACCCAGGACTCGATGGCCTGCTGTTTTATCACAAGAAGGCTCATTACGTCTCGGGCGAGACTCCTCTAGTGGGTTGGCTGTTCCCTTATATGGTCCAAGAAGTGCTAGGATCTGGTGAGTATGCTCTAGTCTTTTTTAAGCTGCCTACCTGATTATTGTGTGGTGGATTGATGTTGTTGAGTTGACGCGTTATAATATATCATAGTAGGGGATTTTTAGATCTGAAATCTGGCAGTTATAGAATAGATATTTAGTGCAGTTTGATCTCTTACTCTGGATTACTAGGAATTTAGTGAACTCGTGTGTACATACAGTTTTGGACGTTTGGAGGCTTGTGCATTTCTTAAACATGTTAAGGAATAAATAAATGTCGAAAATATAATATTACATATTGAATTACGTGTCTTGTTTCTCCTGCGCCTTTGAAATTGATTTTCGAGGCCAAACATATCCAAAGTAGAAATTATGTTATTAACATTTTAAAATTTTGCGTTTTCTAGACGTAACAGTACACCCAGAGTACATGAGCGCAAAACCATCAGGTTATATCAACCAAGCACAGTTTATACAAGAGTTTGAGGAGAAAATGAACAAAAAGAAGTCCAGAGGCAGGCGGTTAAGCAGCTCGATGGACACTAGCGGTAGCACAGAGGTATAACGACATGTATTATCTATGTATCCCAGTATAGCTCGATTCCAGTCACACCGCAACACCAATCTCACTGGAACGCAACCTCTTAGAGTATTCCAGTGTTTTTAAAAAAACCACCCACGTGGTCGTGCTGGAGGTTTCCTCTAGATTTTCTCCAGGCCACTCCAACCGCGCTATTGCTTTAATGGGCCCGGCCTATAAAGCCACAGTCAGGTTCACAAAAAGTACACTAATATGCATAAACAATTATTAATCTCGTTAGCTCGGAGACGAGAGATACGTTAACATGAAATAGACTGCTCATATACGCGACCGTAAAATAAATTAAGATATTTTTTCCAAAATGATGCACAGATAAAACAAGGTTAACAAACCAATATAGTTTGACCCGTCGTCTACCGGTCCCTGGGATCCCATTGCTCATTACAAAAGAATGCTATTGTTTATTTTTTGTCACCGGAAGACGACGGCTTAACAAAACTAGGGTAAACGTTTCTGCCATTATACACATAATATTGGTAACTAGGTATGGTTTTGCTAAAGTATGTCTATGCTTTCAGACTGATCCCAAGGAAAGCCCACTTCAAAGTCCAACTGAGAACAAATCCGGCGATATGGACCAGATGGATGCAGAGGAAAAGCAGAATGGTAACAAGGATAATGGACACGACAATGCTCAAGTAATGGACTCAGAGGAAAAACTAAGTTTAGATATAGATAATGGCGCGCCAGATTCCTTAATGACAAAATAGCATTTGAGAATGTTTTTATATATACTTATTTGCCAAAGAATTAGATTCGGCATTTTGTATCTAAATTCTACTTCATGATGAAATATTCACAGAAAGTGAAAATATGGATAGAAAATTATACAAGAAGAAAAAATAAGATTACGTACAGTTGAACGTAATTTACTTATTAAACTTTTGTATACAGGATTATTCGGGAGACGTGAGCAGGATCAAACCTACGGATTCAGTAAATTATAAGCTAATATGTGATCACATAGAAAGGGACCTTATGGCGGCAGGCTCTTACGTTGCACCTATTCACTATTGTATTGGATCAGCGGCAATAAAGGCGTAAGTGCCGGCCGCCATAAGGTCCCTTTCAATATGGATTATCCCTCCCTTTAATACGTTTTACACGTTTATACAAGAAGAAAAAATAAGATTACGTACAGTTGAACGTAATTTACTTATTAAACTTTTGTATACAGGATTATTCGGGAGACGTGAGCAGGATCAAACCTACGGATTCAGTAAATTATAAGCTAATATGTGATCACATAGAAAGGGACCTTATGGCGGCAGGCTCTTACGTTGCACCTATTCACTATTGTATTGGATCAGCGGCAATAAAGGCGTAAGTGCCGGCCGCCATAAGGTCCCTTTCAATATGGATTATCCCTCCCTTTAATATTTCCCTCCCTTCCCTCCCTTTAAATACCCCCCTTGTCCCTTTTAATATTATTTTGTACCAGTATAAGTGTGATTAAGGTACGATCGAAATCGAATTTCATTCAGATGCCGGTTACTTCCGAAACATCATTTCTCACTCAATGTGACAATTTACCTTCTTCATAATCAAAGTGCTGTCGTAACAGTTAGAGGTTTTATCTTTATTAGTTGTTGTAATTGCTCATGATTGTAGAGATTTACATTCTTAACTTACAAAAAGTACAAAAATAAAAGAAAGGAAAGGCATTGTTTCTCTTAAATACGATAGTGAACGATCCATTATCACATATTGAATTTTAGTGTTGATCCTGCTCACGTCTCCCGAATCACCTGTATTTTTGACTAATGTGTTGAATGATGATGGGGGTATACGGACCAGGGGGCCTATGATGGTCGCGTGATAGTGTCATAAACGACAAGACAGCAGCTGTCACTTTTTATCGAGTGGTATCAGAAAGTGACAGCTGCACTGTCTTGTCGTTTATCACGCCATCGCGCGACCCTAATACGGGGCCAGTATATATTTGTTCATTTTATTTCCGGAATATTGTATACATACTATTCTAAGAATACTAAAACGGTAATAGAAAGCTGACTAGGTCGATAGTAGAAGCAACGCAGGACAACATTTTTTTTTTAGTTTTCAAGGTGTCCCACTGCTGGGTAAATGCCTCTCCCCTTGACTTCTGCTCGTCCCACTTCTACTCGTCGACGTTAATAAGCTATAATTGCAAGAATAATTCCTTTGTGTAATTTTGAAAACTCCATAATACGGGCTAGAGATATCGGAATATAAAAGAAATTTATGTTTTTTGTCCCATTTTGTATTGATACATTTTTGTCGTCTATTTTTTTTATTTTTGTTGCTTAACATTTCGACTCTTTTACTGCTCCATTGGCACAGGCCGAACACTGGAAAGGTTTACGAAAAAAATTTGCAAATCTACAAACCTATTATCTCAGCGAAAAAATACACGGGGGGTTCTACAGTACATGCCTGCCATGCATGATTATTCTGTGCTGTTTGTGTGCTCTTGACGAGCTAGTTCAGCGTGGTTTAGTGTAGACATTTAAATAACCCTGTAACAATTAATCATTGTATGATGATCAGTGTGTTTTATGTCACATCTGGCCAGTGGTTATTACCGCACGCGTAGTTTGTGGAAAATCCCACGTGCTGGCGGCAATAAAGAAACCCTCGGATCACATATTTATCGCCTTTACCTTTGGCTCGGGCGTCAAATACCTGCCAGCTGAGACATTCTTTGTTTCATGCTCTACGTAAGTAATGCCAATCTTTGCAACTTGAACGTGTAACGCAAATCGGGACTGACATGTCATCGGGTAACATCGGTTATTCATTACACGGCTAAATTAAGAACAATGGCACACTTGCCACCACCACCACCACTGTTCAACAATCCCGGCTCGCGACTGTACTACTGTTATACAAACTTGTTATTATATCTTATGTGAAGTTTATGACACTGTTTTTCGTTAGGCACTCGTCCCACCGCCGGCGAGTAGCGAGTAATCTCATTGTAATTCCACTCGCTTGAGCGAGAAAACGAGTAGAATTACTATGAGAGTACTCGCTGCTCGCCGGCGGTGGGACAAGTGCCTTAAGTGTCTTATTTACTTCTGAATTTTATTTACTTGTTTATTAGGTAAATTACAACTTATTGTAATTTACCTAATAAATAAACACAACAGAAAAACAAGGTTTCTTTAAATAAAAATAGTAAAAACAACATAAAAGTTTTATATTTAATGCACCTTCGACGTTCCCTCGGGACTGCCGCGAATGGATCGAGAATGAAAGAGACAGTTCTAGCCAATATCGTGAGATTTTGAAGAGTCGTAAAATGCACCATTTTAACCCGTCGTCTACCGATCCCTGGGATCCCCGGGCCCATTACTAAAGAATGCTATTGTTTATTTATATCGCCGGGAAACGACGGCGTTTAATAGTGTACGTTAACAGGTACATTATGATACAATTTAGGTACATTTGAGCTGGTATTACTCGTAATACTGCCTCTAGTGTTAGTAATAATCAGCCTCACGACTTTCTTACGACGTTTACCACATTTGCGACGAAAAAAGCGTTATTATTCCCATCTTTATTTGGGGTCTGTCCTCTTACTGCTAATTCGCCACTTAGTGAGGTCGGAGGTCATTTCTTTATCGACGTTTACCGTTCTCATCTCATATCGCTGGTTACCGTGCTCGTACAAGAAGTTGGCGGGCGCCCTGCGCCTTTACCATGAGTTTACATGACCGTACTCGCGAGCGACTTCGTAAAAATTTGTATTGGCAAAAGTACAGCGCCTCTGGCGGTTACGCAATAGAATTGAGAATCGGCATACTAAATCGTTTACGCAGTCGCTAGCGAGTCATGTTCATGCAAATTCATGGTAAAGACACAGGTCTTCTACTTTCCTCCTTTTTTTACACTGCCCTAGTTATATGGATCTTATATCGTCTCATGGTGTGTCCGTACCAGCGTAAGTGAGTTTTGGCCATTTTAGCTAGCGACTTATAAAAACCTCTGAGGACGGATACGGTTACAGGAAAACGCATATGACGGGCACAAGTGTGCGAGCCGCTACGGCATACGAAAGTTTCAAGGGTCCTCTGATGTGGTTGTTTCAGACTATCGATTCTGGTGACGCCCAAACGAAGCATTTTCAAGCATTAGGTACCTGGGCCATTCTACTTCTTCACGTACACAATTTTCAGACACTTTTTTTAAAGCAGATTTTGGAATACTTGCCCCTCACTTCATATTTTTGTATTGTTATTTAGAAAGAGGTTTAATTGCAGTATCACTTCCGATAGTTTTGGTAATTAACGAACCACAGCTAATATCCATAAATCGAGTAACTCAGTGGTCCTTAGATGTCTCACCATTTGTATGAAAAAATGGTTTTTACAAAATCAAAATCAAAACATTTATTCTGCAAATAGGCCTCAAGGGCACTTTTACAAGTCAAAATCTATCTAGGTACATCAAATAAAAATAATACAATAATCAAAGTATCATTAATTAAATGTAGTGTTACATGTCAAAAATAAGACTAAGAAACTAATAACAATCGAGATTTGTTAGAGATGTATAAGGTCTCTAAGCGTCAAGATAAAAGGTAATAAAGTAAGTACACGAATCATAATAAAATATTTTGAGCTATATCTATAACACGTCAATATGAAAATAATAAAATCTAATAAATAAATATCCTCAGAGATGTATAAGGTCTCTGAGCGTCAGTCTAAAAAATAAAATCAAATGAGAACAGTGAACAGTTACCACTGTGTTACCCACCTTTTACAGAAATATGTTAATATTTAAGTATTTTTATCTACAAAATCGTTTTATTAGGTTCAGACACTATTTCGAAATCCTATTTTTGTACGCTAATTCAATACATATCATAGTTTTTTTTTGTTATAGAAAACTGGTCATGAAAAAGTAGAATGAGCCACCTAACCTTTTGTGAAGTTTTTGTTAGATACATTGCCTCGAAGGTACCATCAGCAACTAGGCCTTTAGGACTATTATATAATCAGTTTTTCGTTTTTTGACAAAGTTGCGTTCGGCGCTCGAGGGCATAAGTCATAAACTTGGATTATTCATTGGGCCTACATCAAAAACAAGTCTGCAAAAAATCAGAATTACGTGTT
This sequence comes from Epiblema foenella, assembly GCA_963556455.1. Taxonomy (NCBI): domain Eukaryota; kingdom Metazoa; phylum Arthropoda; class Insecta; order Lepidoptera; family Tortricidae; genus Epiblema; species Epiblema foenella. The sequence continues at coordinate 19,423,847 of OY747102.1, forward strand.
GACAACATTTTACATGAAAATGTTAATACCTACGTAAAAAATGCTCTCGCAAAATATTATAAGTGCCTACTTATGGCTATCTACTTGTAGCTATATTTCGTTACTATAAATCTCACTCTTATATGTTACGATGTTTGCAAAGTGAGATCTTCATAGCAACTCGTTAAGTGTATCAATACCAATAAAATCTCCCGAGATTATTTGCTGACCGTAAGGCCTTCTCGTAAAATTATTAATGGCACAAACAAGTACCTTATTAATAAATAATGGATTAATACCCAATGAGCTAGTCATTCTAAAAATTATCGCTGGAAAAGGTAGACCTAGAGCATAAGTGTTAGTAGGTATATTTAGGTAATCAGACGGTCTACTGGCCGCGCATTCATAACAAATATTTTAGTACCTACGGCAATAGAGTGTATATTTAGGATAGGTTCTCAACTTCACTCATAAGCCAAAAAAGGCGTAGGTACCTACCTACATTTTGTATTAACACTTCAAACATAGCGTACCCGTCATATCTAAGGTACTTATAACAATTTCCAAGGAGAATGTGGCCTAAAATAATGTGACCCCTACGTATTTCTTATTCTAGTCGTAACTGGCTCAGGACTTAAAATTCGAATTCTTGAAGTGTATTTTAAAACCAGCTGATGGCATCTACCCAGACGTTATTCAGCGTACTTGGATTTTTCGCATGGCACTAAAACAACAGAACAACACTGGAATTTGAAATTTTCCGGCCAGCTGTCCGGGTAAGCCCCCGACAACAGACGCGTCCTAGGAACGAGTGAAAAGAACATTTTCTTAGTATTCGTTCAACAAATTGGAGAGCGTTGGTTAAGTTAGATCAAGGTATATTCAGGTAAGATAAGTAGTAGGACGTAATGAAACTAGGAGATGGAATCACCACTGTTACCTATCAACTGTTAACAGCTGGCAGGACAATTATTGACTTTCTTAACAAATAGACAAATAGAGAGGTATTCATACCTTGTGGTCATACTTGACAGTAAAGCTAAAAATTTAAATCTCAGAGATTGAGAAACTTATGGAGAATTCACGGCTAAACCCAAAATAATAATTACCTACATTATTGCAGATGCCGGAAAATAGCAATTCGTGGATAAGTAGATTTTGTCAGACGAAGCGAATGCCAGTCCCGCCTAGGCATATAAATATATAGTGCTTTTCTCTAACAGTTTGATGAAATATAACAAAATGTAGGTATATTTTCAACTTTGGAGGTAGCAGATTAGCCATCACCAACTTTGTCCTGCTATTACCGGACGCGTACCGTCCTACATTTCTTCATCACTTGAACTCATTTTTATTGTGAAATACAAAATTTAACACCCCGACACAGTTTTGCAAATTACTAGTGTTGTTGAAAAAACAGTAGGTTTACGGCCGCTGCAGCAGGACAATAATGACTTAATTATTTAAATCTGCGGTAGTCGATAATAAACGTCGATACGGACTATTTCTGCGACATTACGAGGCAAACATTTACGAGCATATTGGAAAAAACATATAAATCTGGATTTTTAGGGTTCCGTACCAAAAAGGAACCCTTATGGTTTCACTTTGTCTGCTGTTTGTCTGTCTGTCACATCGCTAAATATCTTAAGAACTACTTATGCTATCGATTTTAAATCAGGAACAGTTATAAAGAAGGGTAACCTAGATGCATAGAACATGTTTTTTTAAATATTTTATTAATTTTCTTTAAAAGGGACTTATAATAAGTGGTTCAAAATTTGAAAGTCTAGTGAATATGTCGAGTGGGGTGTCATATGAAAGGCCTGAGTTGCACATTCTGAATTTTTTTTTTTTTTTTTTTACGTTGAGTCATTTTCGATTTATGAAAGCAAAGGGGACATGTTGTTGAGATTTTCCTGAGTTAATAGGGTTGGAACCGGTACACATCTGTGTACGGAACCCTCGGTGCGCGAGTCGGACTAGCACTTGACCGGTTTTTTTATATCTCAACAAGATGAAAGTCTACTTTTTGCTTTATTTTACTACTAGGTGATAGGTATTTTCGCAAACTTAACAAATGGCTGGCATATGTAGTATAGCTGCGTAAATCATTCAACCCTTGTCAGAATTTTTGATTTAATTCCTGCGAGGGATTTTATTCAGAATCTAACCGTGAAGACCTGAAAAATTCTTCAGACAATATATTATCCGTGTGACTACGTATTTTGTAGATAGGAGCGTTGAACAAAACCTGGTTGTTTTTGTGAAATCAGATAAGTACCTTTTTGTCAAAACAAATACAGCCCAGATAGCAGAATGACCTAATAGAATAGTTAATACTAATTTTAAAATGAACTCCACTCCCCTAATAAAGTACCTACCTACATAGGTACCTACTTGTTTCAACGTGTGAGTTTCTGTATATTATTGCCTCTACATATATGCTTAGTTGCGTAACCTGTACCTACCTACCGTAAAATTTATCTCAAAAGAATGAGAATCACTTTTAAAAGCAGTATTGATTAGCAAAGGGTTAGCAATAGATTCTCATATCTAGTACCTGTCTATGGGTTCTACCTAAGTTAATATTTTATTGATGCTCAGAATCATAACTGGATGTCCTCTTTAGCTTTTGCCCGCGACTGGAACTCGTTTATATCAACAAATGTTTATAGTACCTGCAAACAAATTTCTGCCCCCATTTAAGCATCTTATATATTGGATGAATGCTATCCTATGTCCTTCCTTGGGATACAAACCATCTCCATGCCATAGGTATTTCATCTTGTTCGGTTCAGTGGTTTAATTTAATCAAGCAAGCAGTGGCATAAGTTACCTTATAGACAGACAGAGTTGCTTGTAGTAATAAGTACCTACCTATAGATTCGTAATTTGCACTGTTTCGATGTGACTACAACCTTTGCCGACCTCTACTCTGATACCCATACGAGTTGGCAATGGTGCACCGGAAAAGTGGAGTTTCATTAGTTTTGTTGTATATTAAGCGAGTTGTTTTGGCGGGGGGCCAGCCGGTGTCCGAGTGTTTTGATCCCTCTGGACTAAAAGTTCAACAGAGATGACAAATGATCGCGGCGGAAGAGCTGTGAAGTTGAATGAAGAGAAATTGGTAGAAAGGGATTTATGGTGCCAACAAAGACAAGTCGTTATTAACAGTACAGGCTGTACTTTGTGAGCCTTACAAATATTGGGATTTATTTGGTCTTTGTAACTGATTTATTTGTTTGAGGTATCGTAGGTGAGTTTTATAGGAAATGAAAGAACGAATGAACATATGTATTTGTATTTACAATATATAGTCTGTTAACGACACATTTATTGTTAAGAGCATAAGGTTGCTCAGATATTTTTGAACCTTTGGGAATATAGATATATTTTAGACTTTACTGTACACGGTCAAAGAAATTGAATCCTTTACCATTTTCACTCGTCACTGTGACAATGCACAGTGTTTTAGTTACTTTTACCGTTGGTTACCTAGGTTACCTAGCTACGCAATCATAGTAAGTTACTACACACTTACTAAAAGTACGCTATTACTGTACTAAAATGCTCATGAATTGTTATTATTATACTAGAATGTTCACGAAGTTTGAGTTCAAATGAATATAATGTCACGATAACTATGAAACCTACGGTTTATTATAAACTGCATAGGTACCTAAACTAAAAAAAAGTTTCAGAGACAATGGTTACTACCTAATTGTGCACAGGTTCACTCTGGGCTCGAAAAATTCCATTGCCTTTAGCTAATTCGCAGAAATAACTGCTAGGTACAGAGTTAAGAGAGAAATGTTGAAAGCATACCTACATTAATACCTAATTATTTTATAAACAAAATTTATTGACGTAAATAATATTTTGCTGATGCATTTTAGAGAACGTTTTTAATCGAGAGATAAGAAGACAGGCCCTCTGTACTTCGAACTTCGTATCGTGCCGTCCCTTTCACTCTCGTGTTATTCACTATATGAGTGAGATGGACGTCACTATACGAAGTTCGGAGTAGCCCCTCAGTTTTAGAAAAAGGATCAGCTTACGGGATTAGTTCTTTCTTTGTTGGCTTCTGGATAATCCTATTGCTTTTACTCCAAAACAAAACGACGACACTTCAGAACGTAGGGGACGGCAACCTAGGAGAACCCGATATCTTTCAATTTGATCCGGACGCTGATAGTACTTAGGTGCTTTCTGGACTTCGATTTAAGTATTTCACAAATAACATTTCTCTCAGTAAGAACTTTTTTCAATACCTCCTCGTAGTTTGATTAATTTGAACAGTACCTATACAACACTAACAAAAAAAATCTATATATCTGCGAAAGCTCTTATGTGTCGAAAAGCCCCATTTAAAGCCCAATTTAACTATACCTACTAAGGTATCAGGGGAGTGGGGGACTTGACCATAACTAAAAAAACGGTCAAGTGCGAGTCCAACTCGCGTACCGAGGATTCCGTACACAGTACAGCGCCATCTATCGGCGAATTTTGTTACAAATTTGAGCGACTGAATAACATGTATGTATAGTGGTATTTCAAGGATAATTCTTAATCACGTGAACCGATGAAAGTACTTTCAGCATAATCGCGTAGGAATTTATAAAACAAAAATACATGGGATTGAGATTAAATTACAAACTTAAAATATAAATCTTTTTTGATGATAAAAAAGAATAACTAGATAAATCTATAGTTATATTTTTCCTGTAAAATGTACATTGATATCAATGTTACGTAATAATTCCATGCATATTTTTTCAATGGTAAACTTCAGAGATAAGCGGGAGGGGTATTTTTTTTACAGTTTCCCTCATAAATCGACCCTAAATGTCAAAAAATCCTTAATCGTTTCGATTTAATATAAAGCTCTCAGAAAATTACTGATTCATTTGTTTGAGGAATCGTAGGTGAGTTGTATAAGAAATGAAAGAACAAATATGTGCACTGACAAAGCAATCAAAATATGTGAACATTACTTTTTTGTTAAGAGCATAAGGTTGCTCAGATAATGAACTTATTTTGCGAGAGGATTTACTACGAATGTTACTGACAAGATGTAGGATCGTGGCGGACCACATTGGCTTGCTAATCACTTCACTACATAGTATAAAACAAAGTCGCTTTCTCTGTCCCTATATTCCTATATCCCTATGTATGCTTAAATCTTTAAAACTACGCAACGGATTTTGCGGTTTTTTTTAATAGATAGAGTGACTCAAGGGGAAGATTTATATGTATAATACATGCATCAGCATTGCACCCGTGCGAAGCCGGGGCGGGTCGCTAGTAATTTAATAAAGTTAACATGGTTTCCCGCCAGCCGCCCACGTGGGCTGCGATAGAAGTTAATAGAAAAGATAGTTAAATTCGCATATTGCGAAATAATGTGGTCCGCCAGCCGCCCACTTGGGCTACTGCTGGTAAACCTCAAAAATTCCAATAGAGTAAGTTTATTGGAATTTTTGTGGGTAACCGGTGACCCACGCGGCGCTTAGAGTGTTAAAGTTTAACGCAGCGGGAAATAATGGGGTTTGGTAGCATTCTTATAGGTATTCCTAGGCAGGGAAGAATTTTATTTTTTTTAATTTGGGCGTATGTTTTAGGATTCGCTGTAAATTATGGTAATGAAGAATAATTCTATATCAACATTAAGCACGAGCCGTAAAATATGAGAAAGAAAGTTTTTCTCTCTAGTTTGTAGGTCCGAGTGGCATGGCTTGCCAAGAATTATGGAGTCTATTTGACTGAATTATTACTGTATTATTTTGATATTACCCTCAGTTTTGTATTTGTCGTAGCGCTCGGTCTGACTAAACTCGAGCCAGTATTATACGTACAGTTATACGTACGTTACAGTATAGTACGTACATACGGCATTAAGTTCGCCTTTTGTACTATAAGGTTTCTTTTGTGCAATAAAGATTTAATAAATAAATAAATCATGTCGTATCAGAGGATCTTACGTAAATACATTCTTTAATTAGGTAGAGGGACATGAACCCTGCAAAGGCACAACGATCTAGTTACTAACTAAATAAAGATAATAATAATCAGGGTTAATACGGTAATTCTATACAGTCCTAATTTTCATATATTTAATAACCTAAAAGTCACGTTTAGGTTATAAAAATTATGAAAATGACAGGTGCCAGGATTACCGTCCTATCTGCCGGGGGCTGTAGTTAGTCGTTACTTTGTGTCCTCATATTTTTGTGGCCCCTAACTACATACACAGCCTTTGACGGAACCAGACTTTTTCCTTGGAACGCCTTGTTTTTCTCCCAGTCTTGTCGCAGGTGTTTGTTTTACCCTAATTTCATTTTATGTGCACAATATAACCTATTGTTATTGCGCATGAAAATGAATTTCTGCTTAGCAAAATGGTGCCTTTATGAAACGCAGAGCAGAGGACGACGGCATATAATGTATTTCAAGGTAAGTATATTAGGCACTTCAGAAAGTTTCTCTTGGAAACGAACTGTATAGTAATTACATTGATTAGATACTTAAAATTACAAAAATAGGCACCTATAGTATTTTGTCACTTTAGGGGAAGTTGGTTGAGGGATTGTGGACTAAACCCCAGAGGGGTTTATGGAAATCCACACTCAGTGAGACTCAGAAGTAATCTTCACAACTGTGTATCTTTATTTATCTCACTAGCCGTACCTATACTAGCACATACATACATAAGAATAATAATAACTTTATTTGCATTAAACATTACCATTAGATACAAGATGTTAATATAATTGCCTATTGTGAAGCTAACATGTCTAACCAAGTTAATATAATCATCCATACATCTCGCAGGCTCTTAATCTCCTACTTATCTCACGCAAGCTCGACCAAGAAATATATGACCATGCGCTATGTTGCGGAAATTAATTGGAACTAATTTTTTACACTGGCAATAATTTTAATGATAGGTTGTCAGACTTGTCAGTGTCACAGTTGCGGTTTATTCAAATAATAGTAGTGTTGGAAAATAAATGATAAATGACAAAAAAGTCTGTAATGACTCATAGTCAAAAGCAGAACATTATCAATAATGTATATAGGTAATAAACTGCTAAAAAAACGCTCGGGAAATGATACTAATCCGCTGCAAAACATTTCAAAATTAACATCAGAACTGACAGATAAACAAATCAAAATGTCATTTGACCTGTTGCCATATAAATCAAAATAATAACGCCCTCTTGACAATGGTTAAATATTTGTGGTCGGGTTTTATGTTCCTGGTAGGCACAACCTATTTTACAAAAGAAAAAAAAACTGTACATAACTTTGCTAGGCCGTGGTCTCCAAGTGAGTAAAAGAAGAAGCAGCTACCTACATAAAAGGGCAAGAATCTTGCCTTGCTTATAGCGAAGCGGAAGAGCATTATTCATGGCCCTTCCGCGTTATTACCATAATAAAATCTGCGGAAATAAAAAGCGTAATTTGACACAAGCGTCTTCAGGCGTACCCTACACTTAGCCACGCTATATGGTTGTGATAAAAACGTACTTGTTTTTATTATTTAAGCGAGACCATGATGTTTTTATGACAAGCCGGTAAATGAGTTTACTGATATAGAACGCGTATCGCTTTAACATTTTCATCGCCTTGTCAAATACAAAAGATGACACTCAGATTCACATGCCACACAGACTTACCAGACGTGACCATGACGTGACACGCAAATAATAATACCCCAATCGAGCGAGACAGTCATATACATTTTGGATAAGAGCGACAGAGAGTTACATATCAAACTCAAACTCAAAATATTCTTTATTCAAATAGGCCTAGCAATAAGCACTTTTGAATCGTCAGTTATATATTACGTAAATTGAATCTAATCATTCAGAGTAATTTATTGATGCATATGAAATTTAAAAGAAAGAAATGTCAAAAGGGAGTATAATAAATTCACAAAAAGATCGTCAATATGTAAAATAAAAACAAAAAATAGTATAATCTAGACAGTTTCTAGAATAAAATCTGAATGTCAAGAGGAAAATTTATATCATTTGTTGTCTCTGTCACAGTTTCACTTTTTTTGTTGAGCACAACTTATATAAAACGTTGGGTGGTATTTACGTCACATAAGGTATTACCGACCCAAGTTAAGGAAGTAAGTTATGGTAAACTGGCAGCCATTTTAAACCAATTCTCAATTTATCTGCATAAGACCTTTTCCGTCACTCTTGATGGCCCGCGTATAGGATCTCTTTAGACATATTTATACTCTAAGACACGCCATGATATGGGAACGTCAAACCCTATAGAAATGCATGTTTTGTGCGGGATATGTACCAATTCCCATTTGACAGTTGACTATTGACGTTTGAAGTCATGAGGCTAAGAAGAATCGTTGTCATATATAGCGATTATGAATGTATGGTGAACAATTAATCGATATTGTGTCGTCCAGAAATTGGTAGATGTACTCGTATTTCCAAATTCCGTGATAAAGGTGCTTTATCACGGAATTTGGAAATACTTAATTTTACAATGTTAATTATTCAAATGTTGCTTTTTTTCGTAACGAATTGTATTTTAGTTACAAACATCTATTTGTAGTAGGTATTCAACTACCTAAGTATCTCTGTACTAATAGCAGTATTTTTTTTTGAACCTGACTGTGGCTTTATAGGCCGGGCCCAATAAAGCGATAGGATTGCGCGGTTGGAGAGTAAGCCTGGGGATAATCTAGGGGAAAACCTCCGGCACGACCACAGTTTGGAACACTGGAATACTAAGAGTTTGCGCTCCAGTGAGATTGGTTGAGCGGTTTCAACCGAATCTGAAGTGTGAGTGGAATCGAGCTACTGGGAGTTTTGTCGCTGGTTCACTAAACCTAGCCTAGCAGCCTAGCTGAGAAGAGTCCAGCAAGAAACTCAGCTAGGCCCGACCTGGGTCGGACTGACTCTACCCGGTGTGCGGCGGTACCGGGACGAATAGGGACTATATGTGTCAGTGTTTATTTATTATTTATTTATTGTTCAGAACACATACAGTCATACATAAAAAGATAGAGGTAAGTTACAAATATGTATAAAAACAGACCTGGAGGTTCATAAATACAAACATTAAGCAAAAATATACATCAGCGTCTTAGCGAGTAGGAAAGTAAGTGGGTAGAACACTAAGTATTATTGATCATTAACAATAAATAATTTGGATCTCGTACGTTCTTTTAGAATATCAAGGGAGTGCATAAATGGATCGATGTCACAGAAATACTCATTGTAGTTTTTTAGTACTCGTTTGGAAAATGTATGTCTAGAATAATTAGTACGTGCGAAACTCACATAAAACAAATTACGTGGACGTAAGGAGCGATGCGGTACATGAAACATTATATTTCGCAGCAAATTAATTTCGTTTTTTAAAATTTTGAAGAAGAAAATCGTGTCCAAATAAAGTCTTCTATTACAGAGGGAAACCATGTTAAAAAGTGTTTGGCTGACTATGCTGACGACTCCAGAGGTGTACCGGTCCTGTAACATAGTGACCTCAAAAAAACATTTTGTATTCTTTCAATGCGATTAATATGGACATGGTATTGAGGAGACCATATCACAGACCCGAACTCAAGAATACTTCTGACGTAAGAATAAAATAATATTTTAAGGGTGCAGGGGCGCCTAAAGGGTTTGCCCATTCTTAGTATCATACCTAGAGTTTTATAGTGTTGTCGCGATCGCGCGGTGGACGTCCCCGCCGGCAGGAATGCCTAAGTGTGCGCGTCGTGTCAGAGTTGGACGCCGTAAGCGAAGCGTTCCATCTTTTGATGGACGCTGTGATTACGTCGTCCGGGTACCGTTAGTGTGTGCCTAGGACGCCGGACCGTGCGTTAATAGCAGTAGTATAAAACTATTTTTAACACTTTTTTTTCTATTATTGACCGAGTGAAACGAAGGTCTCTGTTTCAGCTTCGACAAAAATGCTTTCGTATGTCCGAATTCCGGATTTCCAGATTTCTGGTTATTCTCCTCTAAAGGTCGCATTTCTCAACTGAGTCTCATGAAAATTGTGAGCTGGTTCGGCAATTATATATTTTTTTTTGTCCAGTCAGTAATTGGATTTTTTTTTCAATGATTTTGTTTCTGCCGGCGAATTTCGGTTTGTTCTCCTCTACAGGTCACATTTATCAACCGGATTCAACCAAATCTCGTAAAATTTTGTGAGCAGTTTCGATAGTTATATACAATTTTTCGTCGTCCCACTTTTGAGAAAATCCCAAAATATAAAAATAACTTACGAGTTCTTCAGCTCACAGAGCCACTAGTCTATTAGCGTCGGTGCACCCAAAAAAAACAGTTCGATCTGTTCTGCGTTTTTAACTAAAGTAACTAGGTACCTATAGGTATATATTTATACGCACATCACAGTTTCAAGACAGGGTGTGAAAATTGAGCAGGCGCTTGCGGAAGTGTCTGGCAAATATTTGTCAGCTTTCCTAAGAACATTTTAGTCCACAAAATAAATACGAGGTGACTTTTTTTGCGTCAGTTTTTTCGCAAAGAATGACGACAATAGCGCGTGTCACCGATAGAGGGATGGTGAAAATTAAAGTGTAATGATTTTTATGAGAAGTAAATAGCTTGTAATAAGTTTAGGTTGGCCGTTGGAGATCGGGGGTAATGATATTGGGAATAATAACGCTCGGAGGGATACTGGCTTGAACAAAACATATTGCAACTTACGTACTAACAGGTTGTAGGAAATTGGTTGTGCAATTTTATCGGCTAAGAAGATCAATTTTTTTTTTTCAAATATAGTACAATACACTATCACAGCTCGCTGTAGCGTGTAACAAGGTCACGCCATGTTTTTAGGGTTCTGTACCAAAATGGTAAAAAAGGAACCTATATGGTTGCACGTAGTCTGTCTGTCTGTCACATCGCTAAGTATCTCAAGAACTACTTATGCTATCGATTTGCAATTTGAAACAGTTGTAACTTGACCGGTTTATTTATAACAGGATGGTCAAACCGTTCGTTTAACGCATTCAAAGAGTTACTTAATCAAAATTTTATGATCGTAATCATGAAAATTTGATTAACAACACAGGGTTTCGTTACATTTATGACGGCGTAATTAAATACTTACCATGCGTCGTTTAGGTGTGACTACCTAATTTGATACTTTTATACATGAAGTAGACAATTTATACTTGGGGATGAAAATATACAATACAAATACTCTTTATTGCACACCTCTATAAAAATCAAACCAGGTCAGAAACATAACATAGCGAGATATAAGCAGGGGTACACATCAGGCGGTCTTATCCCTAAAGAGCGATCTCTTCCAGACAAACTTTGGGTAGCGGAGAGAACTAAACACGTATATTCAGTGGGTGGTGCAAAAAAATGCCACACACACATACACATGTCTTTTGGAACATTGTGTCGTATCGTAGATGTTAATATTCGTAGGAATAGTATAGTTTCCTGACTGGTGTAGTTACGAGGAAGCAAGGAAGCAATAGTATTTAATCTCCAGGCAGGGTGGAAACCGATTTTTATACGATGGAGCGTCGCCTGTCTTGAAGTAACAAATGGCGTAATTTTCTCGCAGCCAACACTCTAGTCTGGGCCCATTTCTCAGGATACACAAGTTATCGTGCTTTCACAAACTTGCCGAGAACACCATTTGCATTAAGTTATTTTTATACCACGATGGAATGTGATGTGACAACGAGTTGAATGATGGATGGGATGGGACGTGGAAAATGCAACCCATATATTCCAATCTATTTGTAGAATCTGGGCTTAGTTCAGCTTGATTTTTTTTTTACCTACCAAATACTTATGTGTAATATCCTACCGTAACGTAACTAGTAAAATTTAGAGACTGGCTGTTGTTGGCAACACCAACAGAAGTTTATATAAGTAGAAACATTTTTGTAGCTCTCTCTCTCTCTTACCGGCAATCCCGGCAAAATACACGCGTAACACGTCTCCAGGTTTTTATTTGTTTCCACGAAAATCCAGCCCATACAAAACACCAAATTACAGTCCACCGCGCTTCATGGTCCTTCGAGCCGGATCTGAACCAGCGACCTATGGATTATTAGATTATTCTGGAACGGTTTTCCATTTTCTTACATCTAACAGTCAGACTGTAACTATAGCAGACTAAAATCCAACTTATATTCGCTTAAGAATACTTAGAGCTTTATTGCTGGCTCCCCGCTGAAACTGGAGAATTATTCGTAAACCAGAGACATCGCTCCCTCGACTCAATTAACTAAAAGTAAATTTTAGAGCGCGGAGAATTTTCTATGCAATCTTAATAGGGATTAGCTTCCTTATAGTAGATAGTAGGTGCATATACAAATGTGTTATATTGAAGTAATTCATTTTATATCCCACTTTATATCACATATTCATATAGATATCCCGATTATGAGTTATGAGAGTTTGGTCGAAATAATGTAATTAGGCAAGCATTTAAAATCAAAACCATCGTTTTAACACAACTGCTTTACAAGTTAACATTTACGGGAATCAATTATCTAGTCTCAAAAACTCCATGCAATTGTGAAAAGAGCAAAAATTAAGTAGCAAAATTATGTTACACAATAACATTGATTCTTTCGTGATTCTTTCTTTTGAGTGAACGGTGAACGCAACCCGCCACGTTTGATGTGAGCGGGCGCGAATAAAGGCTTGAATATTCTATTAACTTGGTGCGTTTTTCTTTGAATGGTTTTACATAGCCTGCAGCGGACGTTTCTTACAAATTACATTAGTTAACTTCTTCGCTTACACCATTTTCCTTGTATAAAGTTCTTCAGCAATTTAAGTAATACTTTCTGTAAAATGCAATTTTAAGTAATACTTTCTGTAAAATGCAATTTGCGTTCAGTTTATTATCTTTTGTTGCTTTGAGGGTGGACTTTCCATTCTAAACGAAAACGAAAGTAAGAGGGTGTGCCCCGAAAATGCATTACTAAAATTTAATCAATAAGTTTTTATAATTTTAGTATTTTTCATAATTAATGTTAAATTAGAACTAAATTAGCTTTAATTATTTATGTACCTTATTGCTTTCTGAATAAATTGTAGTATCCAAAAGTTTATCTGTATTTAAACATTTTTGACTAAGTGGATGCCTAAATAAATTGTTAGGAAATAAGTAAAGGAAACGTCCCGATGTTTCACACTTTAATACCCAATAGTAGAAACCTATTGTTCACTTCTATATCATGCCATAAGATTTAATAGTTGGGTCACTGTTGAGAACTGGGACGTTTACCTTACAAAGTTGCTTCGATAAAGCATATTAAAAGAAAGGTCGCGTTTTAACTTTGATCCGTATTATGGATGGTTATGTGTATTTATATTGAAAAGTTGTTTTGGAATCTTTTTTTTTCTCATTGTAATAGTTTATGCACCACCTACTTTTCAGCTTTATATCTCATTTCTCCACTACCCAAAGGTTGTCTGGAAGAGATCGCTCTTTAGCGATAAGACCGCCTGTTGTTCTGCCTCTGTCTCCCTGTATCTATGTTTTTTGTTTTTCATGTGCTATTTTATTATGTGAGGTGCGCAATAAAGAGTAATTGTATTGTATTGTTATGCTTCTTACAAATACCCCGACTTATCCTTCCTGTTAAAGTAAATGTGTCCAGTTGATCCATGCTGATTGCACGCTCACCGAAGTATTGCTCTCCGCTCAGTAAAGCGTCTCTTAGCCCATCATCTAGCTCCTAAGAGGTTTCGGTAAATTTCAGCTCATGTATATTTCATCTGTAAGTGGTTTTCGTCAATTGTACACTCGACTCTAAAAGCAAGCCGTAAAATCTGAGAATGCTTTTCTGAGAGCTTACTACGGATACACTTTAGCTAGTCTAGACCAAGACGGATGTGACTCTAATCTAGAATTTCGGTTTGTTTTTTTTATAGATACTCCAATATCTATTTAAGTAGGTAATATGTCGTCATCCTCATTTTAAGCCTGTAATCGCCCTTTGCCAAGCACAGGCCACTCTTCTATTTTCATCCAGGAATGACCCGTAGCCTATTTTATAATGTCGTCAACCCATCGCACCGGTGGGCGACCGAAATTGTCTTGACTACCTGCAAATATAATCTTTTGAAAACTTAGCCTGAGGTCACGTAATACGAACAGGCGGCATGTTGCGCGGCATGTGGCGCGCTTATCAAGCGCATGCGATTTCCATACATCCTGGGAGATAATAATAATAATAATATTCTTTATTGCACCACTAATACAGGAGTACATTTATAGATGATGCGCGATGATGATGATGATGAGATGTGCGTTACGTCGCGTATGGCCACGTTAATGCCCACGCGTGAACGCAGCTGGAATAGTTTCATGTTGTTTGATGGTCACTACTGACTGTGACAGAATAATTAAAACGTTGTGTGATCATACCATGGAGCATTCTATTATGTTAGTCTAATAAATGATTAGCAAAAACTGTCCCAGCAAGAATCAAAATCGACGGAAATGGAAGGTATTAGACGACCGCTTTAGCCTAGTTGGTAGAGACCCTGCCTTCAAAGCTGGAGGTCCCGGGTTCGAATCCCGGTCAGGGCATGTATTTGTGTGATGAACACGAATATTTGTTCTTGAGTCTTGGATGTTGTCTATGTATTTAAGTATGTATTTATCTATATAAGTATGTATATCGTCACTTGGTACCCATAGTACAAGCTTTGCTTAGCTTGGGATTACGTTGATTTGTGTAAGATTGTCCAAAAATAATTTATTTATTATTTATTTATTTATTTAAAATAGATTTTAGGACCTACCTTAGATTCCTTCTCTGGCATCTGGTATCGGTGAGCAACCACAATTCTTATGTCCAAGTTTTACATCTAGCCACATTACACAAAGACCAGGTCAGAAGTTCCCGCAACCGACGAGCATATATGAGATGTATGGAAGTGATTAAAGCAAAAGAAGTATGTAAGGACCGTAGTATTTGGCGTTCTTTAATCTTTGCCTACCCCAATGGGATACGGGAGTGAGTAAGTTCTACCTTTCAAGAGCTCGTAGGGTTCAAACCTAAATTTAGTACATATATCACTGAGGCCGTTTATTATCCAAACTGGTGTAAACAAGACCTAATAAAATGATTCAAGGATCTAGGTATGTTTTGGTAAGGCCAAGACCACACCGGCCCAATCTGCACAATGTGGCGTATTTACAACAGCACAATGGGGTCACAATGTGGGGGACCAATGGGGTCTGTTGGCTAAAAACAACCCAATTCCCTACTATTGCGTTTCCAACTTTCCATAGTAAGCTACTACCTATATGACATTCGAAACTCCATAAGACCGTTTTCTTTAAGCAACCCTAATAAAAAAGCAAGTGACGCTTGAGATACGCGGTAGCACGTAATAACACATCAAAATAACATGTCTATAAAGCTACCTAATAGCCACCTAATTCGAGAATTGTTAGCCGCTCAATTTGGCTCTCCCACGCACCATTATAACCGAGCGTAAAACGTGTGACGCATGCGCTTTGGAAGTGTCTATGATTACAAAGAACCCTGTGGGAAGAGCCGCATGAATGAATATTCAGTATCGAATATATATTAGTATTGATATATGGACACATATGTACGAAATAAATAATAATTATAATGTTTTTCATATTTTGCTTATGTGACTCCTTTGGAGTTGCGGGCGTCTATAGGCTGCGGTGGCCGCTTACCATCAGGTGGACCATAAGCTTGTTTGCCACCGGCGTTGTATAAAAAATACGTATATATATATATATATATACATATATATATATATATTCAAACTAGCGCTGCACTACTCACTACATTCTGATGACGTTGACGTTGGTTAAAACACTATAATGAGATCGGGAAAATGGCTGGTTGGAATACAATCTACCTACGATGCAAAATACCTAACAAGATAAAAAAGATAAAAGCTAATTTCAATGTGTTCAGTATTTTATGCAGGTCCCAGAATTGGGGTGTTTAGATTTATACGTTAGATCTATGTTCGGATAATTTATTTATTAGTTATTCAAAATGCGAGAGGTCAGGTCAAGCAAGTGAACACTTTTCACGCGATAAAGCACAGGAGACGTTTTATGTCGTTTTTTATTGAGTTTTTTTACACGGCACATTTGAGCGGCGCGTCGCCTCGTTCCCGTTTGGGCTAAAAGCTTTCGATAACATTGTTTTTGATGTCGTCGGCGACGTCTTTTAGAATGCAAGTGGACAAATGTTGACTTAAGTGCGGTCGTCATTTTATGGAGTGAGTGCGATGCTTAAGTATGTCCGATAGTTTTATTTCTAAGCAGTGCTGGGCATTAACTCGTTAATTAAGGAAGTTAACCATCCGTGTGTCGGATTAACTTTTAAGTTAACTTGCAAATTTATTAACGGACTCATTAACTTACGCTAACTGTCCAAAGTTCCGTTAATCCGTTAACTAAGTGCCTATTTTGTCAAATGAACACCGCACCGCCACGCCGCGAAAAACAGATTCTGACAAGTACGTTCGATCGGGGCGGCGTAGTCGCGACCTATAGGCGCTGAGAGAGACGATGCCAGTGTGGCGCGTCAGGAGTTACCGATTAACGTTAACTTCTGTTAAAGGCCCGAAATGTAGCGCTTTAACGTTTAACGAATTTAACTTTTTTTTAACGGATTATGGATTAACGAAGTTAACTATTTGGTTAGCGGTGCCCAGCTATGTCTCTAAGTAATTTCTCGATCAAGAAACAGTTTTCAATCTTATACGCAGGTTATGTAAGATTGGTAGGTACCACTGTTAAAACGTATGAGAATACAATTTACAAGTGTCTGTTCAGGAAGAGTATCTTTTAGTAAATCTTCAGTACCTATTAGGTTGAGTTTTGCTTGCGTTTTTCGATTTATTCCGGAGAAAACGAGCTGTTATGGGAATGACACCTAGCTAGTGATATTATAAAGGGACAAAGTTTATATAAAAGAGCGAGTTTGTAGGTAACTATAGTCATCCAATGTCAAAGAATATTTCTCTAATTTTTAGGAGGAACGTTGACCTTTTGTGGTGGAGCCTCAGAGGTATACACATACAAATACTTTATTAATAACACCAAGTTAGATCAGAGTTAAGTACTAATACGTATGTATATATGTATGTAAATACTTTATTGTACAACGCAGGTATAAAATACAGACAAAATTCGGTTAGGTACATTGGTACAAAGGCGAACTTATCCCTTTAAGGGATCTCTTCCAGTTAACCTTTGAGCAATTGAGTGGAGAACAGATACGTCGGTACATTATATTAATATTCATTCCAGCCCTCTTATTTAATAAATTAATTTATTTGTTTTTCTAAGTTTAAGGTTTACTTTTAGGTTAAGTATTTTAATTTAATAGTAGATTTAGTCTTGTATTTATACTTTTAAGTACGTATCTGTTTTTTTAAGTTCTTTCATAATCCTACTAATATTATAAATGCGAAAGTTTAGATGTTTGGATGTTTAGAAGTTTGAATGTTTGTTACTCAATCACGCAAAAACGGCTGAAGGGATTATGATGAAATTTGTTATAGAATAAGCTTATAGCTTGCAATAACTTATATGATACTTTTTATCTCGAAAATCATACCACGAAGGGGTGAATTAGGGTGTGGAAGTTTACGCGGACAAAGTCGCGGGCAAACGCTAGTAAACTTATAATTATATATAGCCATTATACAAAGCCGAAGAGCGTTTTATGTATTATTTATGTCCGTTATTTTCCTCCTCTTTAATACCGAGCTTAAGAATAAACCTTTTTAGACTAACGCCTTGGACCAAAATAAAACAAATGATTTTTTTTTTATTTAAGGAAAAAAGGGGCTTGTCGCCAGGCGAACATACCGCCCCGTAGAGGTAGCAGAATATGTACAAAAAAAGAAACTTAAACTCTAGATTTTAAACCTACTTCTACTAAATTGTATAAAAACTCGGCTTCGTAAAACAAATGATATACAATACGAGGTGTAGAATAATTCCGGACGGTCATTAAAGCTGCCGGGCAGTAATGAACCTCGGCGCTGTCTCACTAATTGCTGCACTCTTATTAAGGTCTAGTGGTTCCAAGTTCAAAATGCACTTTATACTTGTTTCATGATGAGCCGCGTCGATTCATGGACACTGATGAATTAGTTGCTTGACCAAGCTAGTTGTTCTTTCTTGGAAAATAAAATCAAGCACTTTTTTTCCTCGTCTTTATAAGAAATGTCCAAATGTTTGACACCTTACACAATAGTTGACACGAATTGTTCTCAAAGATTTGTTTAAACGGGTCTAACGTGATATTTATGTATTTACCTTTGTTACCGTCGTTTAGACAATTAAAAACAGTGGACGGGTAGAAAATTTTTTTCGAACTACCCTTCACATTTTTATAGACTTTTGTAGGGTATTCAAATGTTGTGTATCCATATCTCCGTTGACAACTTGCTGAGACGACAGTTTAACCGCGACCAAGACCGGTGCAACCCGTGTCGAAACGTCGGTAACAAAGGTAAATACTTACATAAATATCGCGTTAGACCCGTTTAAACAAATCTTTAAGTATGTTTACAAAGCGCGAGAGTTTAAAACGAATTGTTCTCTTCATTGCATAAGACTGAAAGTGTCAAGTTGTTTGTCAGTGCAAGGTCGATGTCAAGCACTTTTACCTTAATGCACAATACATTGAAATATATTGTATGGCTAAATCAGTTACTGAAATTAAATACTATGCTTAAACTTAGTTTAAACGTCTTCTAAATTCTAATACAGAAAAATGTATTTGCTTGTATTTACGCGCGCCGATCATAACGAGAGCTAGAACCATATTGATATGCAATTGGGAATTGAACTGATATCAATTCCATCCCAATATCGTCTACATTATTCCCAACATCTAAGACTTATGTACTCATAGCCATTATTTCCCCGGCATTGTAAGAATTTAATTAATACTAGAGGTAGATATTAGTAATTATAATGTTTTCACCTCATTGGTTTATAATAAGACCGAGATAATTTAAAACCAATGTTACAAAATGATTGAAGTTTCGACATAAGCCTACAATCCCACATTCGTGTATTCGGCAAAAGGTGTTCACACATTTAAAAAGACTTCTTTGTATGCATTGGACGACTTGCTCAATGAACCGTGTATGTAAATTTGTGTTTAGATATCGCATTTTCGTGCCGGTATTCAATGCCATTGAAAGGGGAAATTTCATTTCTTGGGACTTAATATTTAGGATATTTGCTCTTGGGCATACAAATGAGATTTTGATGGGAAAATTCTATAAAGGTAAATTATAGTTCTTTATTAGTTTTTGTTGGGTTCTAAAAAGGTGTAGGGTAAGATGGTTGACAATGGACCACTCCATTTTTCATTGAGCATAATTCGAAAAGTAATGGCGCTAGACACACAATTTTTGGACTATTGTATAGATGATAAATTCATTATGTTATGCTTTTGTTTACTTTTTATTTTACGCTTTATTTATTCTAAGTTATTTTTATATTGGATAATGTTCTTGACAATGTATGATCAATACAATAAATAATATTCTATTCTGTTCCAATAAAAAAAAAAAATATGGACCTCGTGAAGCTTTTTTAAAAAAATGGGTTTCGACCCACTGTGCACCGGGGGGGAGTGAGCTATTGCTCACCACACTGGTATACCAGTAGTTCACAGTGGGTTTAAGAGAATTGGATGAGCAAGATAAGGCAAAACAATGAAAAACAAGCATCTTTTCTTATTTTTATTCAAAGAATCAATAATATATAATTACTAATTAACAAAACCTAACTAATTAACAATTCAGTGTTCATCCAGCCTGAAGGTGACGAAAGAATCAGAGACCGTGGTGGAGTGCCGAGGCCCATTCGAGGGTTTATTTTAACTATAGGGAATATAATTGCGGGTGGAAGAACTTGACCACCAGCGCCAATTATATTACAAGTAACAAAGGTGACTTTCTCAGCACTTGTGACTTTACAAAGAATCTTATGTTCCTTTGGTCCCAATACTTTTTGGACTTTGTGTAGTTCCAGTTTCGCCTAAGTTTAAAATTCTTGTGCCGTCACTAAAAGCTGAGTGGCGTTGAATGAGATTTTCCAGGTTTTCGAATAATACTTACCCTTCACATTTTCTTTGCTGAATGCAGTGGCCCGCGCCAAACAACACGCCTTGCCTTGCATAGCGATAATTCTGCTTGGCGACCCTGGTCCCGTTCTTAATGGCAATCAACACTTTTTGCTTTTGTTTAGCGGTATATCGCCAATTTACCTACTGTAGCCTTTTTTCTCGGCATTCTGTAAGTAACGAATGTTTTAATTTCTCGGAAGAGGGGTCTAGTACACAGTGAGTCATATGATCAACTGTGTACTTGAGCCGCTTAACCCAGCGTCAACCCACACATCGGAAAAAAATAAATAATAAATTGAAAAGGTATAAATACTCACACCGAAACAATAATCACAGCTTTAAATACCTTATTAATCAAGTTAGTAACAAAAACAATGACTACACTTGAATTAAATATACTTATATGTTTTGTAAATATACTTCAAATTGCAACTTGCGTAAATATTAGTCCCGCGAAGGGGTGGCGCTAACACGTGTACACACGACGTTGTGTTAATTCGATCGCACGGGCACTGAGCTAGTATGTAGGTACATGAAAGCCAGAGGTATTTACCGCGCGGAATAAAGAAATAAAAATACTGTGTGTATAACAGATGTGTGCGTGACCTACTGTGTGCCATTAACCCACTGTCAACCACCTTACCTTAGGTATTATATTTTTTTCTAATAAGTACCCTATTTTGGGCGGCAGCTCAAACTGCAGTACCTACCCAATTGTCTCTAACATCACCTAGTTAAGAAATATTATTGATTAATAAATATACAATTGAATAGTAACATTACTTGTTCTTGGTGGGCACGACGTCACGTGACACCTTTTTGTTCCAGTCGGCCGCAGGCATAGCCAGTTGACGACCGCTTTAGCCTAGTTGCTAGGGGAGACCTAGGATAGTTGTGTCAATTTTTAATTTATGACACATATCTCGCTCAAGAAAGATTACACAGTTATGACCTATGTGAATTGATGTAGTACCATTTCCCCCCTTTCCAAAACAATCATCAAAATTAATTAAAGTATTACGCTTTCCGAGAAAATCAAGAAAAAGCAAGACTACTCCCTCTATCACAACTCCCCTACCACAGAGGTAAGTTGTGACAGGTAGCAAGGTAAAATGTGACAACTTTGTATTTATACAGTTCGTATATTTCGACACTATTACGGACAGATGATTTTAATACAATCATTGATTGTTAGTTCGGGTGCCATCGTATTCTGATTGAGATCCGAGTTTTCCCGAAGGAAAATCATTTTGCACTACATCTGTAGCAGCGCCCTTATCAGTCTTTCGTGTACTTATAGTTTGCGACGTTGCAAGACCGACACATTTAAGTTGACTGCAAAAGTCAATCCAGTTGGGTTATGTCACTACCATTGTTTACGTGTCAACCGTCAGCATATTTTTTCTCGCAAAATGTAGAAAATGTGTATGTTGTCGGGAAGAGATCGCTTGTTAGCGATAAGACCGCCTGTCGTCTATCATTGTTACTTGTAAATTAGTTTCTGTTGTTCTTTTAATGTACTCCGTTTGATGAGCAATAAAGATTACTTGTATTGTAGAAAATAAATAAATATGAAGATTCTAAGAGCTCGCGAACTAATTGGTACATTATGCGATGAACCGATAAGCCCACGGCTAACAAGTGTTTGTTAAAATGTGAATCGTTTGTTCGTCTATTGACTACTAGTAAATGTGAAGGACCCATACAAAAACGTTGTAGGTATCTAACTGGATGTGATATTTGTTTACGAGACTAAATTCCTTTTTTGATTAATGAATATGAATGGCAAGTGGTCGAGAATTGAATGACACGTATTAGTAAATGTAATACTAGCCGTGTTTCATTTTGTAATTTATTTGATTTTATTTAAGTTTGCAATTAGTGTTGTGTGTGATTCATTTCGTCATTAAATGATGAAACAAATTAATAGACACAATTTATTTAATACTTATTTATTAAAAAGAAACCTACCTTGGATTTTACTTAACAACTTTACAATCTAGATATTATTTCATGATGAGCAGACGGAACGATCATTCCCACTTACTCCACACCAGCAACTTGAATATCTTTAAATCCGTAACAGCTGAGTTGACGCTATTCCCATTCTGCAGCTTTTTTAAATAGTCAAGGCACACCGGTGTTGCCATAAAATGCACCGTGGAGCATTCTTGGAGCACTGAACAGAACATTTCCTTCAACGACTGTAATTAAACCCCTGTCGTCTCAACTACATAGCCCTCAGTTTCTTAGTACATATTTTGGTTTCGGTGACAATTTCAGGATAATTAAAATGTGCTTAGTACAACTAATTAAGGGGTAGATCTCTGTGGATTGTCAGCTGATCGTGACAGAGCATTTAAATTACAGAAGCGCGCCGTCAGGATCATTGCACGAAAGTATTACGACTACCCTGCAAAAGATCTTTTCAGGGAGTCGAAAATACTTACTCTGCCGAGCGTGTATATTCTTTCCGCGTGCAAATACGTCAGAGCTAACCTTCACAACTTTACAGCCCCACTTAGTCAATCAGAGGAGTACCCGAAGGAGACAACGTGTAACAGTGCCTCGGTGCAAACTCGCCAAGACTCGGAAATCACTGGCGGTCGTTGGATCAAAACTATATAACTCGCTCTCAGTGGAGATTACAGAATCAAAAAACGATAGACAATCCATACACAAACTTAAAACATTCCTAACCGACTTGGCGTGCTATACTGTCGATGAGTTTTTTGATAGGTGTCGATGACCCAATCTGAAATAATTTAATTAATTATAAATACATTGTAAATAACGTGAATATTTATTTAACAAAATTATAAACACATTGTAAATAATGTGAATATTTACATAACTTTTGTTATGTAAGTTATGTTATACAACTTTTGACATGTAAAATACTAAATTTTATGAATAAATATCTGAATCTGAATCTGAATCAATTCGTAGATTACAGTTGCAACGCTAAAAATAATAACAACATAATCAATAACGCAAAATTATGAAAGTCATTAATGTCATTGTGAATGAGGAATGAAGTAGGACATTTCTTAGTAGCCAGTCATTTATCGTACCTAGTAGTCTAAGGATTACTTCTTGCAAAAGAGGGGGTGAATAGACATGGCACAATTTCCTATTCGGATTTTGTGTAACCAACCTTTTTCTTTAATTATGTGGTTTGACCAACTAGTTCCGATTTTCGAAGAGAAAAGAATATGAACCGTGATTTGATCTATCTATGCCCATGTGACAATTTAGCTTTAGGTTTTGAATAAAACAAAGGTTACAAGCAAAATCTACAATAAAAAATATTTAAAAAGCTAAATGCCGAAATGAGGATAGATTTAGGTAGCAATCTCAGGGAGAGGATACTAGATTTTATATTAAAAAAAATGATCCGCATTCACTTGCACTGGCCGTTACGAATGCCACTTCCCTGCCGTACGCCGTGCTCCCGTGGTGATGGAAAAAGTGCGTTCAGCCGATGACATCACGGGTAGTCCTGGAGCGTTCTCGGGTCAGCAAGGGCTTAGTACATGGTCGTGGCACTCCTTCGCCCTACTGCCTTCGATGGTAAAACCGAATCCCCCTAGTCGGGGAACACACTCACAACTTAGATTAAATTAAATTGAAATCATAATTATATATTTCCAGGTTCAAGGCGATCAGCGCTCATGACCGGAACAAAAAGGCTAGAAATATATATTTGGCCATAAGTGTGATGTTGACCACTCAGCTACACCGCCGTATATGCAAATGCCAGGGACGGCGCGGACCTCCTTCCTCCCGCGCCTCACCGACGTGACGTAAACCTATGACTTGGTAATTATCGTGGAATAAAACTCCTGTGCATACTTAATAACACGAAATCTCCTTATAGTTATTAGATGCAGATAGTTAACGAGCCGTCATTTTAGTTTCATTTCAAATATAGTTTTAGTTTTGTCAATATTTAAAGAAATATTAAGTCTTGCACATATTCAGTTCCTTTAGGTGATAAAACTGTTTACTCAGGGAAGCGTCTCCGCTACACCCAAAAGGAGAAAGTCATATGACATATCTTGTAAAAATAAAAAGAGATGGCAATGGCAAACGTTGCCAGTTCGTCGAAGATACATTTCCACTGCAGAAGCAAATATTATTTATTTATTGTATACACTTACGTTTTTTGGGCAAGACAGTTTTTTACCTCAAAAACCGTCGTGTTCAAACCAAAAATCGTTGAATTAGTTGATTAATGTATATCATCTCAATTTTTTTTCAGATTTTTAAACTTCAGAGTTTGGAAATTAGAGGGCGTAGGGGGACGAGGATACACTTTTTACTACTTTGACAGCTAATATCCCACCAACAGTTGACTTAAATGGAAAAGTTTTTTAGAAACTTCTATATAACTCTTAAAGGGCTATCCTCACGCCTATGTGGATTGATTTTTTTTTCATTCCCCGTTCACATGTGCACTTCGTCCCCCCTAATTTAATATAATTTAATTTTACTTTACTTTGATGTAGCGATTCATAGAATAAATCTTCCTTCCAAATTTCATAATTGTAGTGCTTATAGTCTCCGAGTAAATCGGCTGTGACTTACGGACGGACAGGCATGACGAAACTAAAAGGGCAATGAAAAAATTTTGCAATTTTGGCTACGGAACCTTAAAACTTGGGCGCCGCGGTACTACGTCATGTTCGGAATTCAAAATCACTTTATCCGCTAGCGGATAAAATGGACTTTTGCAAGCAGATTTGAAAAAGTACCTAAGCCTTCAGCCTTTCAGAGCGGGTGAGGTGAAAAAACTCTTCCCAACTAGTTACGAAGCTGCGTTTAGGTACGAAGTCGAAAAGATTTAGGTGTTCAATGAAAAGATTTTAACTTTCAATGGTTACTAGATCTATAATTCTAGCGCCCAGCTTTTTTCCGTTGTTGTCTATAACGACTAGAACCAAAGGTGAATGAGCCAAGCAATTAATTAATGTAATTACTCCAACTGATCTCGATAGGAGTCACTCGTTGATTACGATTGAGTCGTTTCGTAAGGCGTCTTCATTAACTCTGTGCGACGTTACCATTACCATGGACTGGTGTAAGGAAATAAAAGTAATTGAGAAGGTTTTCCTTAGTCAACGGGCAGATGCCTCTACAAAGCGTTTATTTTTATATGTTCCGCCAAGTGATTGAAGTTAAAGAAGTTAAGAGGCTTTATAAGTTTTGAAATGTTTTGATTTCAAATTATGACAAAAGTATAGATAATACCAATGAAGTGATTAAAGGATACGATGATTTTATTAAAATTTTAGGTAGTAACATAACCATTTTTTGATTTTATGGTGTGTATTAGAATTTAAGCGGAAAAACACAGTTTTCAGCTTGATCGATTTGGAGTGATGTTTGAAACGATATTTCGTAATGAAAAAATACATTTAATATTTATGACACTAGGTCGCAATAGATACGTGTCAATTCAATCAGAAAATCACCTAAATAGATGAGCGTTTTTAACTGATAAGGACTCTTAATAGCCAGATTGTGTGACGCAAGATAAAATGCCCCAAAAATATTAAGCCCTCCTGGCATACAGAAGACAGCAGCCATTACACCTTCACTTGCACTATAGGCGTTACTACAAAAAAACTCTAGATTCTCAAGCGTCCATAGGCTAGGTTCTTCCCTTCCACGCGAGAGAAGCCTAATCATGTGACAGAACAAGTTCAAGTGAGCAACCACCGAATTCTTCGGATTGGTGGCTATCAACACCATGGTTATTTTTGTGAAATTAGCATATTTGTACAAACATATTTCATTTTGATCCTCCTAAACCTACGCGTACTTCGGACCCACGACCTCTAGAAGTGAAATACGAAATTCGCGTGCATTAACCGCTTTGCAACAGTGGGCTCAGCCTAAAACGCATTTCATTCTATAATTAGTAAAACTTACTGCTTAAGAGAATAAATAGACTAATTCCAATCGCTCTAATGCTCTTAAGTGGATCAAGTTATTTGCAATAAAAACATCACTTAAGGCGAAATCCGTCCCAAAATCCACCGCGCGAAGGTAAGATAGTGTTCGGAATTTTCTACTTTATTATTGTAAAAATACAAAAAATGAGATGATTGCTTCATTCAGTATTACTTCATAATATTTTCTGTAAGTTCTTGGTGCTCAAAACACGCTTGGATTAAATATCCTCTATACAAAACCATCGTAATGTAAGGTCTAAATTTGGATTTTTGGGCATGTCTCTTAGACTAGAAACTTTTAAATACAACATATATTATTGAATTAAAACACCTAAATACCAAATTACATTCGGTTCGCGCACTTGCATGTCTGTCGCAACCGCGCCTGCTACCCCTTAGTTGGCCGCCAAGATACCGTCGGAAGCACGCACCACGCACGCACGTACTATTTTTTGTCCGGAAGTGTTACGATACTTGCGATGTTATGATACGGAGTTTGTAAGGAAAAATGCCGAATAAACGAAAAATGGACACGTTTTTCGAAGCGTAGCATTAAAAAACAGAGATTTAGTAACTTCAGAGGGTAATGAAGTATATAATTTGTATTTATTTCTTTGAAAAAAAATATAGACCAAATTTGGCGAAAATTTATGCCGCAATTTGACACTGACAGTTACGCTACGCATATAGCTGATAATAAGTTTACTATAGCCCGCGTCAAGATAAGTCTATCGTACTAAAAAACTTAGGCCGCGTTTTATAAAGATCCATTAGACCAAATGTCAGATCAAATTTCAGTAACTCAGTACATTTTTGACATAACAAACCAAAATAAGTCTAACGGTTCTTTATAAAACCGACCCTAAGTGATGTTATCGTTATACTGGCTACCAATGTTTTCATCTTTGTCAAAGGTGAAAAGTGAACGTAATGGAGTCGGTTTAGTTATTTAAATTATTTTGATATTAATAAATAATGTTTGTTACACAAAAAGTGAATCTCGAAATTGAATGTTTTATTTTATTCATATAAGATATTCAACTTTAAGATTCACTTCACTTATACTGTTATTAGTTTGAGACAATTTTAATATTTTTATATTATACAGAAAAGTATAAATTACGCAAGATTAAAAATTAAAAGTACGTGTCATTTGCCAAGCTTAAACTGAGAACAAAAGTAAATGGTCAATAAATTGAAATTACTTGAAATTTATTGCTATCTTTTTTACTACGAACCTCTAAGAACCTGCGAGGTGAAAATGAATTTATTTCCCTTGAATTAGTGCTGACTTCCTTGAAATAAGGGTAACTTATTAAATAGATGACTCTTATATATCTACATTTACTTTTGGCACTTTGTTTAGGTATTGTTACCTATCCGATTCAAATTAGTATATATGAATACGTTTTCCTCTGCATGAGCTTTTACCTTAAAAATATTTTTTAAAACTGAATCAAGTTATGAGCTAAAGACTATGGATCTGGAGCTGCTGCTGTACGTGCATTGGCTGAAGACGATTAAAAACACTGGCCAAGTGCATGTCGGGCCACGCCCAATGTAGGGTTCCGTTACATTATGTGGGTCTAAAAGTTCAAAAACTTATTATGTTTGCTATGTTTTTGGCACAACTACAAACATTATCTAAGAAATCAATGGAAATTGTACGAAAGTTTTATTTTAAAAGTACATTTCTTAAGTTCGGCGATTACTTGTTAACGTTACTTACCCTTTGAAGTTACCAAGTCTTTGTTTTTTAAAGTTAAGCTTCGAAGAATGAAGCATGCCAAGTAAACGAAAAAGAACCACTTTTCGTTTACTTGGCATTCTTCTTCCTCGTAAATCTTAAAAATACCGGATAAAAAGTACGTGTGTGCTATAAAAAGCCTTAGCAGCCGACCAGTGTTGCCAGACGCATAAAGTTTTAAAAAGTTCGGAGACATGGGCATCGGTTACACGGTGATTATTATTACGCGATACACTCATATCACAATACGTATCATGTGGGTATTGATAAATATTGAAGGAAAATCGATACATTTTGAACACCACAAAATCATTGACAATCCCCAGTATTGTGAGTAATAACCACCGTGTAACTGATGCCATATAACCAACAGAAACATCAGATTGGGGGAAAAAACGAATTGTAATTTTTCTTTCTTTTAACTCGACTGCGCGACGCTAACGAGGGCAATATGTTTATCAGTATATAAGATATTATAGTAGGTATGTACATATGTTCCTTTGTGGCACTCTAAAGACCAAACGCGTTGGCCAATTTTGATGACTCTTACGTCATTCGTTTTGTCTTGCTTACTGCAAAAAAAATCATCATTTTTTTGTGGATCCGAATATTATCCCACCTTCGTGTGGTGGATTTTTTGAACTGATTTCGACTTAAAAAGTGCGTACGTCTATGAAGTTTCATTCTGAACGTCCCTGAGGAAGTTGTGGAAATCTTAAATTGAAACAAAAGTATCATAATATTAATTCTTACCAATTCCATAAGTAAATAAATATATAAAGTTTACCTAATAGCGACTCCTTACATTTTGTTCCTTTATTTGTACTAACAAAATTATTTATTGAAAGCCATGAAATAACGAGGTAATTAACATACTTTTTGTAATGTTACCAAAATAACTTGCTATTAAAGCAGTTTTTTAAAGTACTATTAAAGTAGGACTACTACTACACGCGTCGTGGGAGGAGCGGTCGCGATGTGCAGGCCCCGCACTTGCTCCGCCCCCGCGCTGCTTCACCCCCTCAAAAGCTAGGCTATCCCGAACGGATTTCGCCTTAATAAGTTTCACTCTGAGATTGCTTTTTTAACAGTTTTCCAATAAACCCTCTTGATTACCTCGGATCGTAACAGCATAATGGGTCATCCATGGTAATTTTTTTTATCCTCGCATATAGTTTTCTCGATCTAGTATTATTCGGAACCGAAATTTTTGGCTATCGGGTAGGGCAGAGGATAGACAAAGTACGAACTAATGGAATAAACTTTTGTGTACCTTGCTCTACCAAGTTAAGTATAAAAAAACATTGCTAAACCTCCACTGAATACAATTACATGCAATTGAGTATCAAATCAAATATTCAGTAGAAATGGGATAGTAGCGTAGACACCTATGATCGAGAATGAATTTATAGTACCTACTCATAATAATTCCAATTTAAAAATGTATTTAAATTTGTTACTAATAGTTATATATTGGCCAAATATTCATAGAAATACAAACGTGTTTTATGAATCATTAGAAAATCTCTTACAGATTATAACAATAAAAGATAACAAGAAAAACATTGTAGTAGGTGGGGACTTTAATGTGAATATTTTAGAAAAGTCCTTTTCGACTTCCTCACTAGTAGACCTTTTGATAAGCTATAACTTTCAGCAGATTGTACATGAACCTACACGAGTCACAGAAACGAGCTCTACGTGTATTGACTTACTTTTTCCTAATTTCCATAACAAAAATAGTATAGTTTCTGTTTATGAATACGGCTTTTCCGATCATAAAGGTGTTATATACACCATACCCAATTACAATAAAAATGTACTACAGGAACGAAATGTATGGATTACAAACAAAAAAAAAATTACTTTAAATGATACTTATCAGATATTAACTGGAACTCTATAATTAGTCGTCAAAATGATATTAACAAAAATTTTACTCTTATTTCAGATACTGTACAAAAAACTCTTGATATATGTATTCCAAAAACTCAAGTAAAAATAAAGAATCATTGCAATAAGAAGTCTTGGTTAACAGCCGGTATTAAAATGTCATGCAAGAATAAGAGACTATTAGAATGACTGATTTCAAACACAAATAATGAAATTCTAAATAATTACTACAAGAGTTATGAAAAACTACTAAAATAGATGGTAAGGAAATCAAAAAACTACATTATATCAATAAAATCAAATCTTCTGATAATATTCCAAAAACTATGTGGCATATAGTGAAGGAACGTACAAATAAACTTCAGTTAAAAAAAAGAAGAAATATAAAATTAAATATTAAAAACACTACGACTGAAAACCCCAATAACATTGCAAACCACTTCAATGATTTCTTTATATCCGTGAATGCCCAGAGAGATGCTTGTGCGGCCGGCGACGCCGGCGCATCAGGATCACACGCTATCGGCCGCCCCGTGCTTGCCCCCACTCCCAACTCCTTGTACCTACAACCAGTTACTACAAGAGAAGTACATACTATTATACGTAACCTAAGAAATAAACACAGTTTTGGACATGATGAACTACGACCAGTCCTTATTAAAAAATGTGCGGACGAATTAACCCAACCCTTAACCTTCCTAATAAACCAGTCCTTTACTGAAGGTATAGTCCCGGATCCGCTAAAACATTCTATTATAAATAAAACCAGTACACAAAAAAGGAAATCAAACAGATTGTAATAATTACCGTCCAATAGCCCTTTTACCAACTTTCTCTAAAATAATCGAAACAGCCATGTCAAAACGCCTATACGAATTTTGCGAAAAATATTCTATTTTCAACAAAAATCAAAATTGATTCCGGAAAAACCACTCTACAACTTTAGCTGTCTACAAGTATATAGATCAAATATTACAAATAATAAATAATAAACAATATGCAATAGGTATATTACTGGACATGAGCAAGGCGTACGACAGGGTCTCTTATGATATTATATTAAGCAAATTGTATGGTGTACGAGGACCTGTGCACAAATGGTTTAACTCGTACCTCAAAAACCGAGAGCAGTGTGTGCAGGTAGAATATAATAATAACCAAACCGGAATAATTACACATATACAATCAAATAAAGCTAAAGTTACTGTATCTATTCCCCAAGGAAGTGTGCTAGGATGTTAATTATTTCTTATCTATATTAATGATTTGCCGAATATTATAGAAACCCCGAGCGTCCTATTTGCTGATGATATTTCCGTTGCTTTTCCATGCACAAACGAAACTGATTTAAAATCCAATCTTGGCAATATCCTGCACAAACTAGATTCCCGGCTAACTGACCATAACTTAGAATTAAACTATAGTAAAACTAAATTAATACAATTCAGACCTTATCAAAAACAACCTTTGAAAATGAACTATTCCTTCAATACCACCAAATTAGAATGTATTGACACCTTCTCATTGCTAGGACTAACAATAGACACAAATATTAATTGGAAAGACCACATTCAAAAAACAACCTCAAAGTTATCCAGATTTACGTATGCCTTATGTGAACTAAAAAAAACCACAGATTTAAAAACTGCCATAACCGCTTATTATGCCTACGCCCACTCTATATTCCGATATGGCATACTACTTTGGGGAAACAGTACAAATGCTAATAGCCTGTTCATTTTACAGAAGAAATGCATCAGAATCTTAGTTGACATAAAACGAACACAAAGTTCTAGACCGCATTTTAAAAACTCGGCATTCTAACACTTACATCTTTATATATCCTAGAAGCATGTACATTTGTCAAGACACATAACCATTTTTTCTTGCAAGCAAAAGACCGTCATGTAAAACCGCTAAATCTACGTCACAATACCAACCTACCCTTCCTATATCTAGCTTATAAATATATCACTCTGGACCAGATATGATGTGTATAAAAATATATAATAAAATACCACTAGCAATAAAATCCATTAAGCCGATAAATCAATTCAAAAGATCATTAAATATTTTTTTAATCCATAAAAGTTTTTATACATTACAGGATTTTTTTGATGATGCGTCCCATAAATGATAAATTTTCTTTTGTTCCTTTTTCTTTCTTCTTTTTTTTTAAATAAATATAGAAGTAAGTAAGAAAGACTGCTTAAGTAGTCTAAGAGTTAGTCTAGATATAAAACTATTGCTGTGCCCTTACGGGGTTCATTATAATAATATCATATTTGTAATGTGTGCAATAAATTATTTGAGTTTGAGTTGTATATACCAGAGTAGTTATTACCATTTTTGTAACTACAAATTTAGTTACACTATATAATACGAGGTTAGGTACTAGGTAAAAAGCTTCATACGCTTGTAAAACTTTGAGATCAATGATCACTTGTTTAGCATGATAGGTATTATATGTCCACGTGTCCCTTATGGGAATATCCTTATTTTTTCTTAATTTAAAAAGCAAATCATTTAATATAATGGACGAAGTACTTACTGGAATAATTTGAAGAATAAAGTCAGGGCATTTCTACCAAAAAAGGAAATTCTAAATGTTTTTTGGTGTTTATTCAGATTAATTACAAGATTTGCAACAAAAGGAACAAAACTCCAGAAGTACGTTCTATAAGTGTAATAACTGAGATGAGTTGCATTGTTGTTATAAATTATCGAAAGCCTTTATCGGAGGCTGGGCATCAGCCCTGCCGATTGATTACTTTTTAATGAGCGTTTGATGGGAAACCCGCTGTTATTGGAGTCCTTATCAAGATTCCCACTAATGAGAAACGAAAAGATTTCAATACTTTTACATTTCGACAATAAAATGTAATGCTCGTTAACCTGCAATTATTCATTATAAATAGGACCTTGGTGTCACCGCGACAACATCGGTAGAACATGATGGTATTTTTAACCGACTTCTAAAAAAAGGAGGAAGTTCTCAATTCACAATTGTTTTTTTTTGTATGTTTGTTACGAGATTCCTCGTCCATTTATGATCAGATCTGGAAAATGATTTCTTTGTTTGAAAGAATGTGCTTCTAGATTGGTTCCGTTGTCTTCAAGTTCACATCTGATGATAGGAACCATGTGGAATTGATAGAGCTCCGCAAAATTTCAAGGGAAACGTATAACGATTTCAGTATTTTCGATAACAAATCGAGTATTTGCATTCAGAAAGTGGCATTTGGTGAACGGGAACTGATGAAGATAACCATAGATGGTCATCCAAAACTTTCGATCATGATATTGAAGTGACTATGACGAAAGCAATTTAAATGGTCCTGATGTCATGTTACCATTAACCTGATCTGGTAATCGAAGCCACAAGTTAGGCAACGGAACTCCGTAATAAAACAGTGTAGCCTAAGCTAACCGTGGTTGACCTTATTGGAATTGTCATGAGATGCACTCTGGTAATTATTCACTAAAAAGTGTGACTGAAATAAAAAAATAAAAACCGGCCAGGTGCGAGTCGGACCACGCACAATGAAGGGTTCCGTTCCGTACCAACACCTACTAGTCCCCATTAAAAATCACTATCCAATACATTGAATCTAAAAAAGTCGTATCTTCATAGGGAACTCACGGCACTTACGACCTTTTGTTTGGGAAAGACGTTTTTAAGCGAAAACTCAAAAACCGTAACCGTAACCGTGGAGTGCCCCCCCTAATTTAATATTTTTTTGTAATTTCACATCATTTTTATGTAGCGGTTCATAGAATACACCTTCCTACCAAATTTCGTAATTGTAGTGCTTATAGTCTCCGAGTAAATCGGCTGTGACATACGGACGGACGGACGGACGGACGGACGGACGGACGGACAGACGGACAGACGGACAGACGGACAGACGGACAGACGGACAGACATGACTAATCTATAAGGGTTCCGTTTTTGCCATTTTGGCTACGGAACCCTAAAAACCGACTCCAATAAAATGGCCCTTCGGTATTTTCTGTTCTCGGAGTGGCTTGGCAAAGTATTAAACTGAAGTCGGTTTCTTTCCAGTGAAAGAGATTATTATCTCTGCTATTTATCAAACTGGATATTTTATTATTCATGCTGTCATTTTCAAAGAAGATGTTTGATTGCCTTCACGGGGAAGTATTTCCTTACAGGGGTTAACTTTGCGGAAACCTTGACCACTACTACAAAAAAAAACATTCCTTTGCTATACTGCTAAATAAAGTGCAGGGGCCCATTCCTCCATTGCAAGTGGAAGTCTCTTTCTATTAAAAGGTATTAAAAGGAGACTTCCGATTGTAATTTGTAGCTTGTAGCTTGGAGAAATGAGCCCAAGGTCAATATTAGGACGCAGTTAATCCACTCTCACTCTGCAGGAAGAAATCAATAGAACAAGTTGACCAATAATAATAAAAAATCCTCTACTCGTATTTCGCCTCTCTACGAAGAATCATCAGTCTGTCTATGTACCGATTTAAAAAAAAAGGAAGTATCATTTTTTTATGTATGTTCACCGACTACTCGGAGACTATTAGACCGATTTAATTTTTATTTTAATGTTTTGTAAAGTTTAGATCTGCGCCTTAAGAGCGACCAGCAGCGGCCACAGCGCGGTCGTCCCTCTGTGGGTATTACTTCGATATCGCTTCGTTTGTGAGCCTCAGAGATACCTTACATAACTTTCCTTAATCTTGATTTGGTTACGTATCTGAACATTACTGTTAATTACAATCGAGTTCGATGGTAACATTAAACTTAAAGTAGAACTATGCTTGAAATTCATGTTAATTAAAGCTAATAATTAGCTTCATGTAAGCACCACACGTTTGACACCTTAATTTCTATTTTCTCGGACGTTTTTCTTACTAATATCTTTTACTAGCTAGTACCTATTGCAGCCAAATCTTTAGTAGCTACACGGGTAGTCACTACTGGGGTTTATTCGCCTTCTAGCGATAAATGACTACGAGCAGAGAACCTACATTGCGGGCTCTCGGCAGCAAAACTGTTCAAAATTCTAAATAGGTTTGTGTGTAACCACAAATTACCTGATGGTAAGCGATAATGCGGTCTAGGACGGAATGTCTTTACTTAATAAAACCGGATCACTCTCGTCTTGAAGACACGAGGTTGCAGGAGTCACGTGGAATAAGGATTTCGGCAAGTAGTTTCACAGTTTTGTTGTTCTCACAATAAAAGTGGCAGCGCATCGCTTGTACGTGTTTTCGGAACTGCCACCACGTAAATAACCGCCTTATCGTATACCTGCTCGTTGGTAGAAAGAGGCGGGGAAATTAAGTTGTGTAATTCCTCAGCACACTCTCCGAAATGTAATCCATAAAACCGAAAGACTGGCAAATTTGCGGAAATGTTGTTGACTTTGCAGTCTCACATTGCAAAGAAAGTATTTTCACGAGCTTCTTAGCACGTTTTTCGACGTATTGCCTCCATCGCATCAAGCTGATATTTAGCTGATCCATCTTTTAGATGCGAACAGCACTATACTAGTAAGAGTTCTACATCACCACCGCCTTTATCATCATCATAATAAGCGTATACGACCCACCGCTGGGCACATACCTCCCCCCATTAATTAAATAGAAGGAGTTATAAAATTTATGTAGATATTTAAATGTTGACTAGGTGCCTATAAAAATCCCTTTCAAAGCAACGAGAATAAATCTCCGAGTAGGCGGCCGCGATCGCTCACCGAAGGACTTCGCCAGGCACTCGAGCCACTATTAGCTAAATTTGTTTAACCATTTGTGAGGTTCCTTTTATTGTAGTCACAGATTTGGAATAAAGATAAGAAGCCAATATCTCGCCCATAAATCGGATTAATAATAGGGCTTGAGTTATAGAACTTAGCTCGCATCTTATATCCAATACACATAAGTACAGATGTATTGCAAAATGATTTTCCTTCGGGAAAACTCGGATCTCAATCGGAATACGATGGCACCCGAACTCTCAATCAATGATTGTATTAAATGAGTGACGTTTTTATATCCATTATTATGGAACTTTATTGTTTAGTGTCAAATATCAAAGTGAAAAATGTTATTGTATAATATAGATATGTTACAACCACCTTCAATAACTTTGAAAATACTCCGTTTTATTGATATTTTGGAATTTGCTATTTTCTGATATGAAGTACAGGTATATATTAAATTCCTTGGACTGGATTTTTTAACCGTTCTTGAGGTTTCGGCATGGTAATACAACCTTTTTATAAGTAAACTGTAAATATAATCAAAACTATAGCGAATATTTGAATTGCGTGTTAGCCACTATATATATTGGTCTGCTGATGCAACTTGCCCCTAAGGCTGTAAGATGGGTACTGAACCTAATTGAGAGAGCACGATAAATACGAACTTTTCCGATAAAGTACAAAGGAAAATCATTTTGCACTACATCTTTATGCATACTTTTTCAGAATCAATTACCTATACATATAAGATGTATCATATGCTGGTAGTAATGCTCCTTAGATGTTAGTTAAGTTTTATTAGCGACATTGCATGCCTGAAAATGATACCGTAGACTAGGGATAGACTGGAAGAAGAATCAGTGCGTTGCCGACCTTTTATTGAATTGAGGATTCACTGTGTTAACTGCAAGTTAGAGCGCTTATTCTTGCACCAAACCAGGAACACGACACATAATAACACCATACCTACAATTAAGTCGCTTAACTTCAACCTCGGGTAAATACAATTCGGACATTTTTAGATACGTTCAATATACTCAAAGATTTTGGTATAAAATAAAAGAGTAAAAAACTAGTTTCGTTACATTTTTATCGGTTAAGTATAATCCCGTGTGGTTTTTGAGAAAAATACAGTGAAAATCATAATATTATATCAAAATCAGATGAACCCATACTTATTTATTAAAACCACATAAAAAACATACAAACAAATAATTACAAATGAATTAAAAACTGAAACTAGCTTGCCCAGCCCAAGTCACAAAAAAATACCCCGTCCAACTGTTCTGTCTGTGGCATGGTGCCCATAACGCGGCGTTACCTCTCTGTATTGCCAAAGAAATATGTTGAGAGAGGTAAGCGCCCTATGGTCCCCTGAAGCGTCAACGAGACGTTTAGACACAGCCTTTATGAATGATTTCATGTCCGCTGACCAGGGACCCAATGTTTCCACCGCCAGCGCCGCAAACTCGTAGTCTTTAATTAAAGACGAGTATTTATTAATAAATCAATATGACAGTATTTTTAAAATGTAGGTTAAGTCCATCCAATCCAATAGCAAATAATCATATCATCTAATCTAGGTATGTAAATCCGGGTCTGTTAAATCAAAATTATACAAATCCACACGGTTTTTTGAAATATAGATAAATTGCAATCGATTATATTATATCAAATGAGGGTAAATCCAATGAAACTTTTATTTTTGTAAGAATGGATGGTTTTAATGCTGAATTTGCCGAACAGGATCGCATTCTTTAATGCTTTAGTCATAATAAAAAATACTGCCTTTTATATAACCGAATTAAAGGAATTATCAACTTTTTCCAATAATCTCCCATTCATCTGAGTTTGAAGTTAAGTACACAATTATAGGGCAAGTAACGGTGATGTTATGGCTGCGAATTTTTCGATATAGACGAATTGTTCAATGTGATACTCGATCACTAATATTTCAACCGTTTAGTAGACAATAGATACAATCTCTTAAGTAAAATATCAAACTCTGATAAAGCCTACCAAATCTACTTTCAACGCTGATAAAGCCTACCAAACCGAAATCGGATATTTCATGAGCAATATCAAACCAGTTGTATAAACACTATTTGTTTCGTATTTTTTTCTCCAGTGGTGAAAGAATACACTCGTAAACAGTATTGTGGATATTTTTATATGTCGAAATCATACGTCTGAGTAAATAAAGTTGAGAGAGCTGTGCGCCTCCATAGTTTGATTCCCTGCTGTCCCCAGGGTTGGCACAAACGACAACTTGTATATTTGCTATTTCGATCTGTTGCACGAATATGATTAGGTACATTCGTCCAGTTCTAGTACAGTTTTCTTAATATTGGAAATAGTTTATTTAGAAGTTTAAATGAAGAAATAATTGGGCAGCATTATTTTTAAAGGGAGTATCGTCTTAATTCTCTATATATCCCGATTACGTCCTGGACATAGAACCCCAGAAAGAAAAATCTTGTCAGTTACTCTTTTGGCGAAGCAGGGTTAGATATTATAAATTTCATATTCTATGCTGCATGATGCGGACAATTATCTGATTTCCTTTCTATAGCGGTCAACATTATCTGCGTCGCCTGTGGTGTGGGCTTCACAGGGACTCTGCTGAGCGTGATTCTACGGGCATAGATATACAAAAGTAAAGGGTTGTATTAATTGTGTAGATCGTAATATTAACGTGATATTGAAAATGTATGAATTTTACTTCAATATTCATGAATACACGATCAATACGTATTGTGATATGAGTGTATCGCGTGATAATAATCATCGCGTAACTGAACCCTATGCATGGGATCAGCAGTGTATCTTGTGTTGTTTTTATCGCAAAA
The DNA here is from genome assembly GCA_963556455.1 of Epiblema foenella. Lineage (NCBI taxonomy): Eukaryota > Metazoa > Arthropoda > Insecta > Lepidoptera > Tortricidae > Epiblema > Epiblema foenella. Next base: position 19,462,174 of record OY747102.1, read on the forward strand.
ATTTACAGTGATGTTAAAAGAGGCCGTTAATATCTTAAAGGTAGGCACCGTGTTTTGACAGCTTACTTATTTTCTTATTTACAACTATTCAAATAAAAGTTTCGTGTTTATTCTAAATAAATAATTGAACTGAATGAAAACAAATTATTCTAAATTACCTAGTATGGAACTAAATTGACACTATTAAAATCTGGCTTTAGTAAAAAACTCAAAAGTGCTCGCCGTTTTAGGCATTTAAAAGATTGCCACTAATAATCATTCTGTAATAGGTTTTCTGTTATGAAATTCTTCATGGCCACTTGGACAGCAGTTGTGATTACCACACTTTAATATTTGTCTAAGATTCGTTACTTTCGCATACCACATTCTAGTGGATTATTACATTGGATTATTTTTTTTATAAAAACACTATCCTATCATTACATGTAAAAAGATGCAATATATAAGCCATATCATACCCTATATCATCATCATCATCCTCCTAGCGTTATCCCGGTACAGTTGCATCCTGAAGGATGCCGTGGTCCGCTACCTACTTGACTGTTAGAAGTTCTCAAGCCGATCGAAGGCCTCTAACTTGGCTTAACGACTGCTATCATAGACAGCAGCCGGGAACAACGACTTAACGTGCCTTCCAAAGCACGGGAGCGCTCAGTTAATAACCACTCAAAGCGGTCACCCATCCAACAACTGACATAGGCCGACGTTGCTTAACCTCGCATACCGCACGCGGTACGTGGGCGCCGATGGGCCACGAGTGCTCCTCCATATCATAACCTATGTGTTACTGAACCCAGTTTTAGCTAGTACAAACTTACAGGATATTGGAAATGGCCTGAATGGCTTCGAGAAAAGGGTGGCACGGTCGCGTGTATCTTTGTTTTGCTCGACTTGGTGAGGGCACTGCCATGCCTCCAGATTTTACTACCATCGCTGTTACCACAGAAGAACTAAATATTTACCTCGTTACCATCTTCCGAATTCTTTTCACAGGCAATATTCTTTGTGGTCTTCCACAGGATATACCTTCCAAAGTCAACTCCATAAAATTCTAATATTACGGTGTCGTCAAGAGAATGCCTGAATTTCGGAATATCCCTTGTCGTATAACGCCGGTGCAGCACCCGACGCCGACGTGGGACCAGATTTTGCAAGTCAAATAGTTCCACAATGCATTTGTATAAAATTCCACTGGGACCTCCTTGTATAAATCGCGAACTGGCAATTTACCCTAAATTTCTGATGCTAGTTTTAACTTCATTAAGTAATTGACTCCTGGAGACGATGGACGTAAGGAATAGCTAGAACCTTTGTGCTTTGAAAACACAAGTTTACAAAAAGTTTATGTTCCTTTCCTCGAAACGATAAGGTATGATTTAGTTCCCCTTTTTAAAAAATGGTTATGGAATATGATTTTAAAAATATGTTTACTGCAGTAAAATAAAGATGACGCAATTTAATCTACATAGTTTACAATCTTTTACATTTAAGATTTTATAAATGACCGAAGACATGATCTAAAATTATTATTCCAGTTTTGATTTTATATTAGTCCACTTGAACCTGCCTAGCGGCAACTGCTCGTAAGCATGTAGCACGTACCACGCGTTTCCCCGTACGTAGAGGAATTTACGTAGCGCTTCGAAATGTTTGGCAGCGAAAGTGTTAATAGCTTGGAAATGTTAAATAGAATCTTATTCTCATTCAAGATTTAAAACTATCAGCGTCGCCCATTATAAATATTACGTAGAAGATATTAGCATTATTTAATGTCAATATTATTTTCATAAATGTAAGGGCCTATATTTTTTAAGTTTAATTTCCGTGCCTTCTTAAAGATAATAATAGGATGTGTTGCTTTACATGTCTAAGTTTAATTAATCTATAATGCATTGCAATTAGCAATAAATTATGTAAATATTACTGTTGTTACCTGTTATGTAGCTATATATAGAATAACTAGCGGCCGCCCGCGGCTTCGTCCGCGCAGATTTTGGATGGTAACAAAGATATAAATGAGGTCTATTTTTGCTGTCAGTTGTCTGATGCTGCAAATATTTTGTGACAAACACTCAAAAAAAATATGTTCGGCATCTTGGATTTGAAAATGGATATCATTTTCGTAATCGGCACCCCGAGGAACCACGAAGATGACACCCATATCGATATTTAAGAAAAATATATGTCCGCCATCTTGGATTTGAAAATGCATGTCAGTTTCGTAATCGGCACCAGGAGGAATCACAAAGATGACACCCATATCTATTTTTAAGAAAAAATTATGTCCACCATCATGGATTTGAAAATGGATGTTATTTTCGTAATCGGCACCCCGAGGAACCTTGAAGTTGACACCAATATAGAGTTTTAAGATAAGTAAAGATTTGCTCCTCGCATAAACGTGGAACCCCCTTTTCACCCCTTTAGGGGAAGCAATTTCGAAAAACGCTAAAACATCTTTTGTTGTATTTAAACAGAGAGTCTATTTACGAAGTTTCAAATTTCTCATTTTAAAAAAGGTTTGCTCCCCGTAGTATTACCACACGGTAGTTCTGAGTAATAGTTTGTATACTTGTACTCCAGGAAGAATTGTGTGCAAAATTTTCTGCTTCACAAATAAAACTTCCCTCCGCTGTGAGCTCTTTAATTACGTAGACTTGCTAAGACAACACCCGTTCTTTGGATAAATAATTTCACTTTTACTTTACTCCAGCACTAGGTGCATCTCAAAAGAAGCCTCGTAAATATTTAATCTGTTCTTTCTCTGTGTCAGGTGTAGTGTATGCCAGAGTTTGCTTTTTGCATTCAGCAAGACGAGATTTTATGTATAAGACAAACTAGGAACATTTAAAATCATGTTTATTCCCATTCATTCTCTCATCGGAGTTCTCAAGCATAGGGTTGTAAAGTTGTATAAAAACGGGGGAATACTCGTACTCAAGGAATTCTAAAACGATTTTTTGCTAGCGGAGACTTTAAATTCTCATTTAAATTCGGTGGGAGGGTCAAGGTTTCGATTCAGCCCAAAACCAAATCGGACTTGCGGTCATGCGGAACACGGGGAGATGTAATTTGCGTCTGAAGAAACGTAGATGTGACACAGGCCCGGGCCATGGGACTGATAAACTGAAGGTAACGAATTAGGTAAATGACAAAACAAATAGGTAATTTGAAATACGAGGTTAAATTTTGGTCTGATGTGGGCGTGAAGAAAATCCGTAAAGAAAATTATAAGTGGTATTATAATTTCATGTATTTTGGCAAAAAAGTTCAATGATTTGTTGTGTGGTCAGAATCTTAAAAAATATAGCTCAATGTGCTTTTCACATCAACTGCTCGACGACGTCTAATTATATATCATGCTATCTAAAAAAGCTAATCATTATAGCCCTTGGCTTGAGCCGGGTTGTAATATTGTACTGAATTTTATATAACCCGCCGGGTAATAATGTGATTTCACTTTTTACAGTTCTTATTGTTATATGATTAAAGTTTATTTTAGCCACTACATCCCGAAACAAAAGACGACGCCGGTCGCCACCTGCTTCAGCGCGTTTCTATTACTGAGTCATTGGAATTTCATTTGGAATTTTCATATAATTCTCAAAATTCATTCCATTTTTTTGAGAATTGTCCAAAGTCGTAATAGGGGTGACCTTCCTTCCTTCCTTTGCGGCGTTTGCAGTAACTTACTATTAATTACTTAAAACAAAAGCCGTGAGTGTTACAAGACGTTGCATTGTATGGAGTAAAACTGCAGATTCTATAAAAATAAAAGATAAAATTCTAATAACATGTCGAGTCACGAAAGTGATTTGGCTTTGATTGACTGATTTGATTCTGTTTGTAGTTAGCCTTGGTTTTCTTTATTATCAAGATGTGAGAAAAATAGAGTATACTCCTCGGGGAAAAAGCTGTTTTCGTCTTGGGCGCGCTCAAAATCCCTCACTGCTCTCAGGTCTCAGTCTTAATTCCCTCGCTTCACTCGGGAATAAACTCATAGCACCCTTGCTCCGCTCCGGAGTGAAATCTGGAATACTTCGTTACGTTTAGGATTATATATCGCGCCCGCGACATAAAACAGTCATTTATCCTCTTTGTGTACAATCTACTATTATTTTACAACTGTATTGAAACAAACGTTTGCTAGTGTTATTCCTATTCAAGTATCTCCATGTCACACGCTTTCCCAAAATATAATGTTCGACTGGAGAGGTCTCAGCAACTGCTTTGCAATTCAATGTATTGAAATAAAGCCCGAGAGTAGGTCACCAAAAGTTTCCACAAATCTCTAGTGGAGTTCTTGAACAAAGTACTGTTTCCCGCGTCGTGCGACTCAATAAAATGTTCGTAGAGGTAATTAAGGCGAGGAGTGGGCTTAATCCGCAAACGCCCGAAGATGACATTTACTATACATCTATCTCTATTACTCGAATTGTGCAAGTGCGATAGGGATGAAGATATTCGATATGTATTCGCGTGCGACAGACTTTGTCACTCCTCGTTTTAATAGCACGCTTTGTGGGGCCTTGAACTGGCATAAAATTGAAACAATGTTGAACCGTAAACTTTGTAGGTAGTTGTGGATTGCTGCGTATGACGGATATGGATAGAGATTAAGGAAAGAGTCAAGAGAAGGTTAAAAAAATAGAGCGCTTCTACATAGGACTTATTGGTTTGTAAACGGAAACATGTGACCAAAATAAATGTGATCGCAAAAACTAACTTTCATTCACTTATTGACAGGGTCGACTCTTTTCATGGGAATCAAAATATAAAACACAAGACCTTGGCGGCCAAACGATATATCCACATCTGGTGATTACACGCACACCTACAATAAATCCTTAGTAAATTGAGCTCAGTTTTATTATATTCAAGACGTGCATGATGTGTATGTATACTGTTCCATAATTAATAGCGGATATTTAAACTTATCTTTTTCACAAAATAGCAAAAAAAGTTTTTTAAACCATTCACAATGCCAGGAACCCGCCTAGAGGACACTCTGCCTGTACTCTGGCAGAGGAAATTGCGTAGCGCTAGTGTTAATTCCTAGGCAAAGATTTTAATCTTATTGAAAAACCCTATAAATATATTCAAATTGAATATCACGTGTGCTATGCATGCCCATTTGTATACATATATAGCTGTTTCCAGTAGGGACCCGACCCATGATTAATTAGAATAATTAGGTAGGAGAACTCCAGATCCATTTTACGTGACATAACTTTAAATTTGCTATCATTGCGATATTTGAAGGGCGAATACGTGCTATTACGTGCTATTTTTGTACGAAAATCCCGAGTTTTTTTAAGGACCGACCGGTCATGGGATTGATCCATTTGTTACTCCGCCAATCTGCTTAGCCGATGCTCTGCTGCCTCTGAGTTGGGATATTGTGTTTTCGTGTAATAGGATTTCTCATGTAACCGCTCCACTCGGCTTTAAATGGGTGACTATTTATTTTAAGCTGTGCGGTCTATAATGAAATTAAGAGCCGAGAGAATTTTACGGCCGTTATTTAACCTCGGGCCAGAAAATTGTATTACGTAAGACCTAAACCTTGTTTATTCTTTAGATGCATTGCGTAAAAAAGACTAAACCGAAAAATACGGAATTGAGATAGTGTTGAAAGAAAAACGCTGGAAAGTTACCGCGGAGTACTTGTGATTAACGAGCGACTTGCCGGTGCCGAGGCGTTCCGCACAATGATATGAAGACAAATAGTTCTTACTGTCGTAAACGGTAAAAATCGCGCAACCGGAAAATTATAACAAAAACTAATGAGAAATTATTGCTGAATAAAACTAAATGCTATAAATCTTCCCCAAGATTCTATTTCCAGACTTTAGAATGTAGAGATACGTTTATAAAACATATGAAACACGGTGTGAATATGTTGTCTTGTTTAGACTGAAGGTTTCATGGCTTGAAAGATAATGCTAGTTACGAATAACGTGACAGATAAATTATAATGTATTCAGTTAGAAGACCAAAACGCGGGAACACCGGAACTCAGTTGTCTTGTCCGTATGTTCGGATAAACAGTGGCTGTGAAATAATTCAACACTTTCAATGAGCTTAATTTGAGTGCTCACGAACCATTGCCTAAGCAGTCAATTGTAGCTAATAATCAAAGTTCAACACGAGTTTTTTTAGCAATCAATACTTAAATTTAGATTCGTACATCCTTAATACTGATATACGTATTCATTAATGCAACCTGGTAAATCTAAGATGTAGAAATATTATCTGCATGACAAACATCGGCTGTTTTTTGCTTTTTCCATCCAAAATCGAACTGAAACTTTTGGGACGTTTAATAAAAGAGCGTAGGTAAAAGTGTTTAAAATTAAATGAGAAAAGTCGTTTCACAGTTTACTTCAATAACGTAACCAAAATATATCTATAATATCTAGCACCGTCCATAAAGTTGATACTTCCGGGAGAGTAATTTCCGAGGTGCTAAAATCGTCTTAGTATTGAATCGCTAACGACCTCGTGTTAGCACGTGTAACCAGATTCGTCGAGCGGAAGGCTAACAAATTATTCAATAACAACTTAATTATGTCGGTATTAGGTACTCTCGATAAATAACTCGACTAAACGTTGTACTTTGATACCCAAAACGTAAAACGGAACCTTATTAATTACTAATCCGCTGTCCGTCCGTCTGTCTGTCAGTAGGCTGTATTGTTAGACAGTTGAAATTTTCACAGATGATGTATTTTCGTTGCCGCTATAACAAAAAATACAAAAAAATAGAATAGAACTCCCATACAACAAACGTGATTTTTTTGTAGTTTTTATAGATAATGCTACGGAACCCTTCATGCGTGAATTCGATTCGCACTGGGCCGGTTTTTTGTTGCTAGTCCCCTGATTTCTGAAATGAAACAAGTGAAAAACACGCTATCAGTACTGTTCCGCTTCGGGTAAATTCGGTGCCTTGCTTTACCCACCTTGGAGGACGATGGATAAACCGCTCTAGAAACGAACTTCAAATTTCAAACTGACTTTGAATGGGCATACGCTGCGAGCGGGGTGCCTTGATTTGAATATTCTTGCTGAAAAGATATAAAACATCGGTTTTATTTGACAGGGGACCTCTACCTAAGTCAGCATCCTCCTAGCTTTTGGTCCTGGTTGGAGAACGGAGAGTTGACTGGGTTGTATCTGGCTGGCTATAGGCGCTCATTCCCAAGATTTGATTTGATATCTATCTTTCCAGTCCAGAGGAAATAACGAGACTTTGTTGGGATTTGACTGGTGTCCACACGATATTTTTCTCGATGATTTCGAGGAAACATAAGTAGTATGATTTATTCTGTAACGCTACGCACTGTCCGGCGGCGTGTTTCTGGAATTACAGTCGGTGTGAATGGGACGACGAGGGAGTGCTACGGATCAAATTGGATGGACGCGGGCCCACGATCTCCTAATAAAAATTTATGAAAATTAACCTCCTCCGGGAAATTCCACTGATGATGTTTTTTGATATTAGTTGATTTTACATAATGACCCTTCAATTTTCACTGGGCATATCTGATCTATACGTTATACGTAGTTAAATAAAGACTCATATCTTATTTTTGTGGACCAGTAATGCGCCTATATATATGTTTACTGTATGAACTGTAGATGTATGAACAATAGAACAAAAAAAAATATTATGCCTACGCATGATAAATATCATTACACAAAAACATGGACCCATACACGAGAACGAGTTATGTAAGAGCTGAAAGGTTTATTTTTCATTTCTGTCGCATGCAGTGGCTGATAGCAATAACATGAATTGTATATTGTTCGTATGTAAAGACTAGGTCAAGTAAGAACGCTATTCTTGTCATAGGAATATAAGTCATGATACCATTGTAAAAAGTCAATAATTGATTGTGATTCTGTGTTGTATGCCTGCCATCTCGATCGACTGCGGACTATTATTATTTCATTAGCTCCCTTTTATTCGATTTGAATCAGCCCACCTGGGTTTATGGAAAAATAATCGACTGTCGATAATTGACATGAAAAAACATCATACTGCTAACCTCGTTAGAGCGTTTGAAAAAGAGTAATCACTTAGGTAGTCAAAAAATTAGTGGTTCCTCTAATATATTTACCGATTATAAGAAAATATTACTTACATTGAGTCCATTTAAACGGAAGGGAATACAAGAGGATTGAAACAATCAGAACGCGCCAGTAGGTGGGAACGAGTGCTGCGACCCGTCACTAATACAATATATCGAACACGTCAAGCTAGAAAATATGATGGCGACAGAAAAAATATCATAGCCACGGAGAAATATCAACGCGGCCGAATATTGAGCAACTATATAAGTAAGTAGTTATTTGTCTCCATGATTTAGAAAGATTGTATTGGCAGAACAAAACTTTCAGCAAAACAATGACATTGGTACCTGGATATCTAAAATCATATCTGTATTTGTTGAAAGGAGAATGTAGAGCACATGAGGTTTAATTTTAAGGGCTACTTTCCAAAGATGATAATAATACAAGAAAATTAACAATATAATATTTATTAAATTTCATACAGAAAGACACTTGACCAAACAGCTAACAAACCCACAGGCCACAACCGTGCGAAAGTGATAATGATTGTGAATAAATATCAACCGACCGCAACTGATAATTTCACAGGGACGCATTGAATTCAATTATCGGCTGTATTTTTTTGCCTTTTTATGCACGTGCATGGAGCATGTATTGTATTAACAATACGGCTTTTACTTTGTTAGTTAGGCTGCGGAATAATTCTCAAATGTCACATGCTTAAAACCAAAATAGGTATTCGATTCTTTGTCTATTAAATAATTGAGTAATCTCATGTTTCTAAATATTGAAATGTGTGTAGGCAAGAGTAGTATTATTGTAATTATCAATTTTCAACACAGACCGCCTTTTATCATTAGGTACCCCACACCCACAGAGTACTTTTCTCATTAACCTACAGAGAGCTATTGTAGTTACCTAGTATATCTATGTGTACTGACAAACTACATTTAGTAGTTGTGACGATGAAATATAAAGCGCACTAGTTGGTACTTTCTAGTAATAAAAAGACATTGGAAACCGCCCTCCACCATGCACAAATCCAATTTCGAACAAACAACAATAGATAATCTAAGCAACGTATAGTGCATCAAATTCGTATGAAATTGTCATATCCATGCCGATATTGCTCTATTCCGAATGAAACAGCGAGGCCTACCCGTCAGAGCATTCGGACGGAAAACTGCGAGAGGGAATAAAGGTCGCGCCCATATTGGACTGGCCAGACAATATGGATTATGCCAGGTGCAGCCATCAAGTCAAATTACGAATTGATATGGGCGCATTTGTAGCATGGGGATTGCATTCTTTTGTTTTATTGTTTAGAACTTTAATGTATTTCACTTTCTGATTATATTATATACTGGATAATCCGGAAGCCCTGCGTAACTAACTTGTGCAAGTACAAATTTAAAATATGAGTTTTGAAGTCTATTACTCGTAACGAAGTTTCCGATTTCATAATCACCAAAACCGATTCAGGACTTACGAGACTTTAGATTACTAAAGACGTAAAAAAAATTGTAAGAAGTAATCCGACTCATTCGTTTTTTCACCAGTGTATAGAAATAACCTTTGGGATTAAATCGGCTGTTTCTTATTTTATTACGTTTTTATTTTTAACTTTCAATGTTTGTATGTATACTATGCATCCTGTGTGTTGCAATGCAATATTATGGCACCACCGAGCTAATCTGACGATGGCGACAAAAGGTGGCCATAGCAACTCTTAAACTACACAAGACAAACTCGTCGCGTTTGTCTCATTGGTCCCGACTCAGAGTAGTTATGATTGGAAAAAAGGTCCATACCGGCAAAAAAATATATACCAATAATGTAATTTTTGACAGTACGAATAATAATAAACTGATACTTGTCAATCCCCATATATAAGAAGGTTTATAATTCCACTCTGTACTCAGTTATGCATTTTATGTACTTCTAACGGTCGAGCAGAATTTTTCTTTTAAATCAACGAGCAGTAAACAAACACTATTGAGCCCTGCGCGAAAGGGTCAAGAGAGAGGAGTGGTTATAAAGAAAATATATGGGCAGCTATACGAGGTCCGAAACGTGTGAAGCAAAGAACTGTGTACATCTACACGTTTATGTGGAAATATCAATAAAAATAAAATATAATAATAATCGATTCAGCAAACTGGCAACCGTAGTGTCTTCTCGATGATCTCATGGTTCGAAATAATTGCCATGGAGTTGCTAGGCCGGTTACGCGACCAGCGTCAGTTTGCAACCGGCTGAAGGACTAAAATTTTTCAATTAATGTTATTACTATTTTTACGGACCCTAAAGAAACAGTGCCTTGCTTACATCTCATTTTTGTTAGTAATTGAATGGGAATCCATTGAAAAAACCAGAAAATATCCTTTCAGTGCATCAACTCATCCAAATGCTCGCAAACCGGAGCACAAAATTAGCTGGACGCTAACCAACCTATCGACCCTACGATAAATAAATAATCGATTTAAGTTGGCTGTCAATCACAGCTTAAGTACTTTCCTTCAGAATGTTATACCGCCGCTTTTTCTGAGTAGGTACAGAAATAATCTATTGTGTAACAATCAATAAATACTAGTAGTAAATCCCACGGAATTGTAAGAATTGCAGGATTATATAATCGATTATTTTGCTCCACATTCCAATCGATTTTTGAAGAAATAATCGAATTTTCATTTATTTTTCTCATATCATGATCAGCATCACTTGTATTGCAGTATCGTGATAATATCTAGGCAAATCCGGATATTTTGAAATCCGCGATACCTAAGGGGCGTGGCTTCAATATAAGCTTCATTGTTAGAACTAGGTGGTAGCTTACAATATTCTTTGATAAATTATGTTACGATTAATCGGGTGTCAAAATCATAATCGATTTTTTATTCATCGATTTATCCCTACGTAGGATATCCCTGGATACGACTATCACAAGACCGGGATGAGTAGCGTACTCATGAAGAAACTTACATGCAGCACTTATATACTGCAGTTTGTGACGATGATGAAACTACATGAAGCAGTACATGTGACCAATATTATGTTCGACATGATAACTAACATGTAAGTTTCACCATAGAGTCCTGCTGGTGTGCACAGTTTTCTAAGCACGTTTTTCTCTGCGCCGGACTCCTTGTAAAAGGTTTAATAGCAAATGGTCCTAGCTAAATTGTTTCCAAAGGGTTAGGTGCCAATCTTGCCGATTTACACCTTATTGCGACGCCGTTACGATGCGTGCGTTATCGTCCAAGTAAATGTGTAATGAAATCGGGCTACGCCGCTGGAAATACAAATGTGATATTTCGAAATCCAGTGCAAACAAATTACTAAACCTTAAGAACTCTTAAGAAGCTCTGAGTTTTTAATAAAAATAAATATTCATAGGCCTTTGCCTAGCAGTGGGACATTACTAGGGGGATCCATCATTTTACCGAAAATCGTTACATCGATTATCATTTCCCATAACACTATTCGCAGAATTTTATTATCACTTAGGAATCATTCATCGAACTTCGTTAGATCGCTCAAACATTTGCTCGAATTACCTTTTACACAAGAATCAACTCATCGAATTTTAATTCAGTATTTTATTTGTTCATCGACGTAGTCGTTCATCGAATGGCCTTTAGTATAATTTTGGTTTAACGAAGGTTTCAGTTCCCAAAATTCTTATTACCTAGAACATCATTTCACCACTGTTCATCTTGATATTAAGTAAGTCTAAAATTATTTTTTTTCTCAGATTCTTGGTGTACTCTGTAAAAGTACTCATAAACAAAAATACTCAAAAACAAAAATACCCAAAACCTAAAATGTACAAAAGACCTGTTAGGGCAAAACCGACTGTAATGCGGATAGGTTAGAAGATTAAGACGGGAGCTTTGCTCCCGTCTTAATCTTCGAGGTTATTTTTTTATATAAGACCAGAAAGATTATACGCCTTGAAAAATCATGCTTGCTTGGTTGTTCGATGAAACATTGTTCTTGGAAAGAATACTATATGGAACGTACTATCTGTGAATCAAGTTTCGTTAAATTAATACTATGAATAACGAATTTTCGATGAAAGGTAAATTCGATGTACCGTTACGCTACGATTAGAGACGGATTCGAAACGATTAACGATGAAAAGTGGTTCGATTATATAAAATGCAATGAATTGATGATTATGTGATTAGAAAAAAAAACCTAATGAAATTCGTTGAACAGTTTTCGGTGAAATGAAAATCGATGTAAGATATTTCGATAAAATAATAGACACCCCATTACTAGGCTCTTAAATAAAACTATGTATCTAAATTTAAGAATAAAAAGCTTTTCGTTTATAATCATCAGCGGAAAGATGTCCTCTGGACATAGGCTTCCCCCTGAACGCCACAACGCTAAGTCATGTGCTTTCCGAATCCAGCGGATTCCCGCGACTTTGGCTCCATTCTTGTGGGAAGACCCTCCCTCGCGGTGTCGTCAGGCATGTGATCTGTTACTGTAGGAGTAAATTGGTTTCAAAATTAACAATCATTTACTGATTAATGAGTCTTTTCCTAATCATTGCCGACTAACTGTACCAATACTAAAATAATACGTAGGTACATTCAAAATAAAATACCCTTTATAACTAAACTTATCAAAACCTAACATTAGACTAAAATAAAAGGATCTCTCGCGCTATGATCTCATAACGAAGACACTGGAAGCATTTCGCCACTGTCGTCCGAGGAATCTGCCAGATCCGCAGTCTCCCGCTACGTATTCCATGAAGTAGTCATTAAATTCGATTACCAACGAATATTCCACAGAGATACGTAGCCATTAAATTCGATTACCTACATAATCCGTGCAAAAATAGATGAATATAAGTAAAAAATGTATATAGCGAGAATTTCGTATATCAGACAATATAGCCACGCCGCTGATGTTCCTTGATATTTTAAAAGTATCGTTAAAAGTTGATACGTGCGGTGTCTGCTGGTTCTAAATCGCCCTCTGCGGACGGTCACGTTTGCTGTCGACTAAACCCTCGTCGGACGGTTGCTACTCTTTAATGATAAGCAATTTTAAACCTTATCAGCACCAGTGAGAGCTCACGTTCATGGCTACACTGAACTGTCGCGTAACACGTGTAAACATAGATAAGAAACGGTTATCCGATGTCATTAGGACACATTTAGAGAAGAAATTCCTTAAATTAATGCCGGCGAAGCTTAAAAGGCCATTGAAGTTATCAGCCGCGATATTAAACAACTTTAAGTGAAGCCTTTTAAGTTAAGGTTTGTTTTCGTTTTTGTAGTATTTTTTGGTAACGAGAATAATAATATTTTGAACATTCCACGTCATGTTGTAGAAAGGAGGTAGCGGTAGAAGTTAATCAAAATCAAACATCAATTAAGACATTGACAAGCATTCGAAAATTTACCTTACGCAAACTGTTGCATGGTTGTTTCAAAGAACACGTTAGATTTAGGAACAAATTATCACCATCGTTATCTTGGAAGCAGTTCATTCCTATAATTTAAATCTTGTTCTTCAACTATACGACAATTTAAAAATGTTAATCAAAGAGGGCAGAAAAAATCGTGTTTGTAAAACAATAGTACCTACTCACGACATGTAGGTGTTATTTACAAGTCTATTTGTGTGCTATTATTACAAGTCTATTTGTAATACACTCCCATACTGAAATAAAAGAAAATGTCCGCTCAGTCCATATCAAGATCTATACAGAAAATGATTATGGTTATTGCTGCAATGTCTTTGTTTATTGAAGCCTTGAACTGTTTCTAAAACCTTGTGAAGTGAATGTTTCCTTTCGGTATGCGTTGGACATAATAGACATAAACCCGCGGACATATATACCACTACTAGCGACTCACCTCGGCTTCGCACGGGTAATCCAGTTTTTTAATGGTTCGATCTACTATCTTCTCTATAAATGAAATTTCTAGTCTCTCGCTTACTCATTTTCCACACAAACATTCAACCCCCTCTTTTTACGATGAAGAGACGAATTTATGAAAACGCTGAAATTACTTTTATTATATTTTAACTGAGAATGTACACGATAATTGTGAAGTCATTGCCTATACAAACTTTCAACCCTTTTCACGCCTTCTGAGGGTGAATTTTCAAGAGAGTTTATATACGAAGTTAGAGTTAGTTAGTCTGTCATTAAAAATTACTTGCTCCTCATACAAATTTAAAAATTTAACTCAATACAAATTTGTTATATCGCTTGTCGAAATAACTAATTAGCCCTTCCGGAACCTAAGCTGGATATGTATAAGAGTGGACCTTATTACCAATCAATTAAAAACCTACAACAAAATCCCCGACTTCATAAAAAAAGAGGACAAGTTCAATAGTTTCCGCAGTAAACTTAAAGGTTGGCTCATAAGTAAAACATTATTACTCATATCAGGAATTTATTACAGAGACTTATAGATATAAATTGAAAGTAATAACAAATTGACACAGACATATGTACATATTATATAATTTATCAAATAATGTTGTGATTAATAGCTGCTTATAAGTATGTTTAGTTACATAGTAAATAATCGTGCTTGTATTGTGAGTATTGTGACCTAGTTGATAATTAAAGTAGAATTAGTTTTGTGAAATTTAAAATGCATGTGCATGATCGTATACTCAAAATAAAATTAGTCAAATCAAACTTTGCAATTTTGCAACAGGTGAACAGGGTTGCACTGTTACTGTTTATAGTACCTCACCTATTATGAAACTGTAATAGTGCTAAGCAAGAATAAACAATAAACAATCATGAACTCCCTTTTAATTCCTTCAGAGAACGAATTTAGGAATTCCAGTTATATAGTGTTTAAATATAGAGACTATGTACCAAGTTTCAAGTCCAGGTTAAAAAATACTTGTTCCCCATACAAATTTTGATCCCCTTTTATCCCCTTGGGGACAAATTTCGAAAAACGCTAAAATTGGTTGTGTTCTATTTAAACGGTGAGTCTACTCGTATATACGAAATCTGATATCCCTCGCTTAGAAAAGTTATTGCTCCCCATATACATTTTGAACCCATTTTTAAACCTCATTGGGGTATGAATTTCGAAAAGCTTTTAAATTTTTATTGTTGTATCTAAAACAGAGAGTATATTGACGTCATTTCAAGTCTTTAAGTTTAAAACAGACTTGACCCCATATAAAATTTTAACTCTTTTTTAACCCCTTTAGGAGATGAATTTCTAAATTCACTGAAATCGATTTGTTTTATTTACACAGAGAGTCTATACGAAATATCAAGTTCGTCGCTGAGAAAAACTATTGCTACCCATACAAATTTTGAACCCCTTTTTTAACCCCCTTAAGGTATGTATTTCGAAAAATAATGGAACTTGTTTTGTCGTATTTAAATGCCTATATACGAAATGTCAAGTCCCTCGCTTAAAATAAAAATTGCTCCCCATACAAACTCTCACCTCTTGATTTACCCTCTTCATTTCGAAAAATCCTTTCTTATCCCTTGCTTACGTTATAAATGTAACCGACTGTGCAAAAATCAATTCTCTAGCGTTAATAGTTTCGGCTGTGCGTTGAAGTCAGTCAGTCAGGACTTCTTCTTTTAATATATAGATTAGTACTTACAAGGGTGGATAAACTATGTATTTGCATATTGATTGAGAATTTGCGTCAAGTTTACGTTGTTATTAAGGAAAAGCAATTTCTTTATGCAAAACATTTTTTTTTTTCATATCATGTTACTCCCGCTCTAGTATCATCATTCTCCTAGCGTTATCGCAGTACAGTTCCAACCCGAGGGGAAAGCAGACCTTATTGGCATTACGTTTGTCAAGTGAGTGATCAAATTGACTGTTACAAGTTCTCAAGCCGCCAGAAGGCCTCTAACTTGGCTTAACGTCTGCTATCATAGTCAGCAGCCGAGATCAACGGCTTAACGTGCCTTCCAAAGAATAGAATAGAAAATGCTTTATTGCCACTAAAACGAGTTAAAAAACACAAGTTTACACATTGAAATTAAATAAAACTAAAAACTAACAATTAATAGTGCGATATTTTTGGGCAATGGGTCCTAATCTCAGCATGTGCTGAACAGTCTAGCGCTGGTTTTCAATCTGGGCCTTTTTCGAAAAGGTGACGTGCCTCTCGAACTCTATTATTTTCCTAACCGCGGAGGCGAAACGTAGTTTCCTCCTATTCCACGTACTTAAAAGCTTATTTTCATCCAAGAAAGGTGTAACATGCGCTCTTTTCGGAACCACGTAGCAGAATCGGACACAAGCATTCTGTACCCGCGGAAGGGCTTTTTTTGCTTCAGCTAGGAGCCTTGGTCCATACACTATGTCCGCTCAAAGCAAGGGAGCGCTCAGTTAATAACTCAAAGCGGTCACCCATCCAAGTACTGACCTCGGCCGACGTTGCTTGACCTCACATACCGCACGCGGTACGCGATATATCGTTTGATAGCTATGTCTATTGACTAAACAGTTTTAAACCTAACTAATCATACTTATATGATATTTATGTACTTATAAAGGAAAAGCCCTCGTCTCCCAGCGAAAAAAATAAAGAATAGCATTCTTTTGTAATGAGCCCTGGGATCCCAGGGACGTACAGGACGTGTTAAACATGCCGGTGTCATTTCTTAATACGATTAGCCCAATTATAAAGTGAAATTAAGATAAAAGGGCTGAAATGTATCAAGCACTTACTCACAAGAGCTATTAATTTTGTCAGGTTAATAAATAGCAGCTCACAAGGCTACACGCCATCTACACATGCTAATCGAGGTAATAGTATATTATACAACTGGTGTATAAGAACGGTATAAAAAGGCGAGTGGTGTGCGTTGCTAGTAAAGACACCACGAGCCTTTTTATACCAGTTATACACCGTTGCATACAATACTTTTTCTACCACTCATTTCAAATAAAAAGTAAGTACCTAAGTATTTTTCAGGCTTTTCATGCGCCATATTTTACATTAGGCATTGTGCAACTTACCTACGCAATTTCTTCAATAATGCTATAACTTCTTTTCTTGTTTTTAAAAGAATAAACGTACCTACATATTTTCTTAATGAACACAAAAAAACGTATTATTTAAGTAATATAATCATTTATCAGCTTGAATGTTTTTGTTTTCAATTGGGAATTTGGTGGGAAATCAAAAATATGACACTTTGTTTATGGTTTGTTTTTTTTTAATTTGCTAGACTTGGCATCCGACCTAAACTGAATTCAAATCTGGATCGGATATTCGTTTCGTTTTCATAAACATATCCGAAAATAGATAAAACTTGTTAAACAACACAAAAAAGATGATAAATGTATGTATTTATTTTAGTAAATAATATATAATGCATTAATTATACATCAAAATTATACCAAAGTTGCGTTAAGTTGGCAGCACTGATTTAAATCATAAAAGGTTCACTTGAACGCACCAAAGAATAACTACTAAACATAGTATTTGTAAGTAGTCTGTGGCACCCAACTCTGCTTTAATTTTTCATTAATGTACGGTAAGGTGTGTATTTTTGGACAATAGACTAGATAGACTTTTTACAGAATAAATAATGTATGTATTTATATTAGAGTTCATGATTGCGTAAGCCGCGAAAAAAAGTGCAGGAGTAGAAAAAATATTTTAACTATAACTCTGACATATTCTATTAATCCAGTGATATTCTACTTTAACACTCATGTAATAGAGTTTCTATTACATATACACTATCTAAAAATCGTATGTTTGTAATAGAAACCCTATTACAATAGCGTTAAAGTAGGCTATTCAATGGAATAAGAGCATCATGTCAGTATCAAACTCAAAGTTATTGTGCTGGACGTCTGGACTGGCCTTTACATGTTATTTATGTTTAAAAAAAGGGAATACTTTCGGACAGGCTATCGATGATGACCTTATTTGCTGCAGATGAGTTATACTGCTTAACAGGAATGCATTCAATAACCAGTCACCCTGTACTTATGTAAATATGTACATAATATACGTGCAACAGACAACTAACTGCATAAAAGAACCCAAGAGTTAGTGTTATTTAGAACCCCTATCTTTCCGACCTAACTTCACACTGCTATGAGCAACTTTAAGTTCAAGTAGTGAGTAGCGGCAAGAAAACCGGCATAAAAGCTGAAATCAAATTTGGAAAGATTTACGAAACCCTCATCTTGATGCTTGACATGCGTATTTTGAGATAGCACGTTGTACCTATTGTATTACATGACGTCACGTCAGATTCGAGCAATAATCGCCCGCCCGGCCTGTTCATGCATGAGACTGGAATTTCAAATTTCGCATTCGAATGACTGCTCTTAGCTTAGGTAATTCGTTGCTGTATGAAATTCTATGAATGGTGAACTATTGTAGCCGTATTAAAATCTGGCTTTGAATTCCGGAAACTACGAACATATGATGACGGAGCTGATTATTCCAATGATACTATAAACTATTTGTAGTCATCCTAGGTCTTTCTCGTTCTAAAAAGTTGATAAAGTTTGTTTTGCACTGGTATATAAATAAAAATAAATAAATAAATAAATATTAGAGGACAATCTTACACAAATCGAACTAGCCCCACAGTAAGCTCAAGAAGGCTTGTGTTATGGGTACTAGACGACGATATATTTAATACATATAAATACTTAAATACATAGAAAACATCCAAGACTCAGAAACAAATATTCACGCTCATCACACAAATATCTGCCCTGACCGGGATTCGAACCCAGGACCGTCAGCTTCACAGGCAGGTGCACTACCCACTAGGCTAAACCGGTCGTCAAATAGGTCGGTATATGTAGTTTTTAATTCATATCCTGCATCTACACACAAAAAAACACAGAAAGGTTTTATTCCACGTTCATTTACTCCGTCGATATTGGAATTGTTTTTAGTTTGATGTGAATTCATTCCTAGTTTTGTTTGTTTCTGAAAATTGCTAATTTGTACCGACAGAATTGAACAAGTGAGATGTCCACATGTATTGATAAATGTTAATAGTGTGTACATATATGTCTACAGAGCTACTAAGCCTAAATCCATGAATATTTCGGATTGCAAATGCTCAATCAGCTAGTTATGCTACCACCTTGAAACTATTGGATGACTAACTACTGTAAGGACTTAGGACTGAAGGATTGAACTAACTAATGGAAAAGCTAGTGCTTTATAATCTTTATGAGTAACTGATAAACTATGGTGTCTTCGGGTAATTCCGAATGTCGGGTAATTCCGAAAATAACAAATTCCAATCTAACTAAGTGATTTTGTTGCACTACCAAACATCAACAAAAAATATAACATTTCTTTTTGATGGTGATGATGATGAGAACCAATAAAATCGCTTAGTTAGACAGGAATTTGTTATTTTCGGAATTAACCGACATTCGAAATTACCCGAAGATACCTTATGTGAACCGCAGTCATCCAAGAACAAGCGGATCATGTACAAAGTGCTTTACCACTTTACTATAAAATATCTGGGACGAATATTCTCTTGATTTGGAAGGTCCGTTATTTTAATTTTATTTATTTAATTATTTGGAAAGATAAGGTTTATAGCATGCGATGTAAAGAATTCACTTATTCCCCTCACAACCTGACTTTCAAAACGGAACCCTAATGCATTATACAAAATAGGTTTTAAGACTCGTAGTTTGTGGTAAGAAAAAAAAACCGGCCAAATGCCTGTCGGACCACGCACAATGAAGGGTTCCGTACCAACACCTACCAGTCCACATTTAAAATCACTATCCAATACATTGAATCTAAAAAAGTCGTATCTTCATAGGGAACTGACGGCACTTACGACCTTTTGTTTGGGTAAGACAGTTTTAAAGCGAAAACTCAAAAATCGTAGAACATATATTGTTTAAAGTATTTACTAATGCACACCACCTCAATTTTAATCAGAATTTTAAACTAGATTTTCATAGAAAGTGTCCCCCCCCCGTAATTTCCAAAGTATAATGGCTTTGACAGCTAATATCAGCAATTCTCTTTTGTTGTTTACCACTTACATTTACTTAAGTAGGTTAAGTATTATCATTGTAATAAGCATATTTTGGAGAAAATGACTGACTGTCGAGTTTCTTTCGGCGTTTCTTCTCGGCAGTGGTCTCATGAGAAACGCTAGTAGTTTTTGACTTGTAAAAGTGCCTTTGCGGCCTACTTGCAGAATAAAGTTCATTTATTTCATTTATATCATTTATTATTTCATTTATAATATCTCACCAAGGGTTGACTTAAATGGAAACGTTTTTTAGAAACCTCATGTAGATCCTGGACAGGGTCTACGATGAAATGAATGAAATCTTCTTGGAAGAACTATTTATTCACAGCGTCGTTAATATTACATCTTTCCTCACTCACGTCGTCTAACAAACTGTATACGTCAACTCATTCGGCATTCCAAAACAATTCAAACTCCATTCAAACGTTTCTTTCATCATCAAGCAGCCAGCACTATACACAGCCATCAAAAAGTACCAATTCCACATTTTTATTCTCTGGTTTATATATTTTGATACCACAATCACGCTATTATGCTACTAAACTTAGTGTTAAGTGGTCTGGCTCGCCCTTGGAAGTATGTTTTCCTAGAATATAGACGTGAATTTAAATAGAATGTAGGAATTTATGCTAACAGTGATAAAAATGTTTCGAGATCTTATACAGTCTTTTCATATAGAGTTAGTTTTACTCGGAATCTTCCGCAAGTCGATATCCAGCGGGCCTATTTTGCGTGAAAAAGAGGTAGCGCTACTCTAACCACCCTAATTCCTGTATGAATATGTGTTAAACAATACCAAGGCACTACTAATAGTGTCTTGGTATTGTTTATTTATCTTTTCACATATTTGCCTTCATAGCAAAAACATATAAGTAGATACAGTCCTACTCCCTTGATTTCATTACTGACCATTAAGGGACAGTAAGGCTTATACAGTCTTTTCATATATAGAGTTAGTTTTACTCAGAATCTTCCGCAAGTCGATATTCAGCGGGCCTATTTTGCGTGAAAAAGAGGTAGCGCTACTCTAGCCACCCTAGTTCCTGTACGAATATGTGTTAAACAATACCAAGGCACTACTAATAGTGCCTTGGTCCAGTCCTACTCCCTTGATCTCATTACTTACCATTAAGGGACAGTAAGGTCTAACAAAAAGCCATCAATCAATTACTTAAATTTGACCGCAGTAACAATTGAGCCTTCTAATGTTTCATGGCGAGCTGCTCCGGTTCTTAAAATAAATTTTCGGGAAGATCTCACTCACATAGATCTATGTGAAGCTGTAACGATTTAGGCTTTTCCTTGGCTCACTTAAAAGGTATGTTACCCATTTATATTAATTAGGCCGGCTTAAGGAATTCGGGTTTACGTACTAGCTTAGCTTCTATAAAAATCTAATCAAATGTTAATTGGAAGAGAGACGATGTTTTGTACAATAAAAAGTTCTAAGCTAAGATCTATAGCCATGACCTCACTATCATAAACATCGGTTTTGGACAAATAAATCACTCTACGTACTACCTATGCGTTGGACTGACCAAGTGAAATCTGCTGTAGGAAACTGCGTATCTGACTGCGCCAGACAGTCTGCCAACAGGGAGAGATGGCGGGAGATCGTGCGGAGATCTGTGTCCACCTCTACCACCGACACGGACGCCTCAACGTGACCGCGACCGCTCTGCCAAGAGCGAAACGATGGAAAAGAAGACGTACTACTATTTGATCTTAATATTAATACATAGAAATTCTAGGTACCAGTGCGCACAAGTTATTTACTGAAATTGCGAAGCGTCTGGTTGATGTAACTGGTAATCGAAGAGCTAGCGACTTCCTCGCACAACGTATCAGCATCGCGATACAGCGAGGAAATGCCGCCAGTATCCTCGGTACAATGCCGCAAGAGTCTGTCTCAGATTTAAGATAGTTTTAATTTTATATAAGTCATTTTTGTTAAGTATTCTTATAAATATTTTCTTGAATCTAAAATAATAGACTTATTCTTATTGTTGTTAACTTCGAACCAAGAAAAAATCTTTAATATTAATTGGATCACGTATAAAGATATAATTTAACTAACGTTTTTGAGTCGTTTAATAAAGTCATTGCTCGAGGCGATATAGGGACAGGGACAGAGCGCGTCGGTACAATATATCTCGGGTACGCCCCGAGATATATGACGGCCGGGCGGGGTATGGCTGGATGACGGATATAAGTCATAACATGCGCATTCTCATTCACTAAACAGAGTAATATTCTGTGCATTATATGTGCTTGTCGAAACAGATTTTCTGAGAATACGCTAAGTTGCCTGCATATCTGTTGTAATAGTTAATTCAATAGGTGTTGTACCTAGTTAACCCTTTCAATCTTATGTCATCAAAATAGAGGTGATCTATTTGTCAACTATTGGGTATTGAGGTGTCAAACATTGGGACATTTATTTTTATGTACTTACATTATAACGAATGACAGATTTCAACGAAGTAGGCGCAGCAGACAGATAGTCACACATTGAAACAATGTCTTCTATGAGATGAGCGTCAAATGATTTACCATTCACCAACCAGTCCATTAACTCTCTGGTTTTGCCGTATATCTGTAGTGTCATCTGCATTGTATGATAGAACAAGATGCTCAAAATATCTACACAGAATCGTTAGAGCTTTTGAGATATTTTTGTGCGGTTTGTCATGTCAGATTTAAAAAAAACAAAAAACATTTAAAAATACGAAAGATGATATTTTGATACTCAAGAAATTATAGAACGAAGATAAAGATGTAACTGGACAAAACTGGACTAGCCAACGGTGCAACTTCGAAATTGAAAAAGTTGTAAACTGTAATTTTGTCATAATATTGGTAAATCGATTTAATCAACAGGTAGGTCTGTCTTCAATGGAATTTATGTCTTTCAAAAAATTGGAACAGTGTTGCATTTTTTCGTTTCGTTTCATATATGGTGGGTGGCTTGAGTTTATTTACACTTTTACAGCATTGGAAAAATAAGTGGACATGATGTACAAGCCCAATAATAAATCTTCTTACATCTTCCATTTCTAGGTGCATCTTTTTGTTCTCGTTTACGGGCAAAACGTCACTAGCCTCGTAAGGATCGGGTTGATTTTTGCTAGTTAGAAGACTCCAAAGTCTTACTTAAATTCCTTTGAGAGTTCGAAACTCGATTTGAACTTGTAATTGTTTAAGTACGTGGGTACTTACGAGGCTAGAGTTATACACGTGTTGATGAGTAGAGAAAAATCTACCATCCTCTCTCTAATTCGCACAGTTCGAGTGAGACAGGGATAGCTGAGTCGCGCGAGATACGACTTGGCATGCTGTGGTAGCCCACCAGACTTCGACGGAGCTTTGGTCAAATGTAGTTTTGGAATAAATCCTCTATAATGATGTTTTTATCCCTCTAGTTTAATTATAATTCATAAGTAATCAAACAAGGTCTGACAAACTGGATTGTGACACCAGTGACGTCAGTGTCGACGACACACTCACACTTACGTCGGGATACCATCGATAGGCTGATGCCGTAGGTCGTGTCACCTATGTAGCGGATTGCCATACGTAGCGCAGTCTATTATTGTATAATTAACTAATCATAAATCAACCACTGTTCAACCGGTTGATTAATTATTAGGACGTTTTCTCTTAACTTGTCTTACACAACCAATATGACAGTGGACTGCGAAACAAGGCTTGATACGCAACAATGATGGTTTAGAAATTCCATTTACAGTCAGCCAAGAAAGTGGATTACCAATTTTGAACCTTAATAATTATACAAATAATTTAATCGAGAAGTGGAAGACCACTTTCTTGGCCTGACATGTTCTTGAGACAAAGAATAGACAGACCGACGGACAACAAAGTGATCCTGTAAGGGTTCCGATTTCTTCCTTTTGAGCAGCGCGATTTTGATAGTTCTGGGGTGTCAAGCGTTGTGCCTGCTTATCATCAGGTAGACAGTATGTCCACCCGCTACATTATGCAATAACTAAGTAATTAATGAGAATTGTACGAAAGTTTTCTTATCTAACTACACATCTTAAGGTCGGCTATTACTCGTTAACTAGCAACATCTACTTAGGTTTGATAAATATCCATTTGAAATTCATTATATAATACTACCATGATTTTTTCACATTCCCAGTAGCCACCGTTTAGCTGGCACTTGACCATATCCCACGAATTACCCCAAAAACATTTTTTTTACAATATTTTATTGTACCGTCGTTTTAGCGTGTTGACATGCCATGCCAAATTACAGCTTTCTAGTCCTAACAGTTACTGAGATAAACCGCGGACGGACGGACTGATAAACAGACAAACATGGTGAAACTATAAGGGTTCCATGTTTACTACGGAACCTTAAAAATCGTTGCGCGCGCTTGTCGGAAAGGTTAAAAATCCATAGCAAAAGTGAATTACTTAGGTGCGACAAAGTTTTAACACGCTTATTTTTTAGCACGAGAAAGATACAGTGATGATAGTGGGATTTGACGGCGGCTTGGTGAACAATGGCCAAGATGAAATAAGATCGGAATTTTTCTCTTGAGGAGACATGAAAATAACTTTTATATGACATTAAAATACCAATAAAGTATACGCCTCCAAGATTAAAATAATTTCTAATGGCCATATTTTCTACTAGCTTTCGCTCGCGACTCCATCCGCGCAGAACTCGTTAGTCGCCTTAGAATGTTATTTCTTTTTTTTTATCAGGCGCTTGCCTAATTTTCACGTTTTTGTATTGAAAAGCGAAAATTAGGTAATTACACCCCCCTTAAGGGATGATTTCCGCGGTAAAAAGTATCTTATGTCCTTCCCCGGGACTCAAACTACCTTCATACCAAATTTCATCTCAATCGGTTGAAGCGTAAAGAGGTAACAGACAGAGACTCACTGTCGCATTTATAATGTTACGTCACATTACCTTTTAGTTTCCTTGTATATCATGACGAACCACCAGAGGCAACTAAAGCTTTATTGTATAGATAAGCGTACATTTTTACAAATTTTCAATGGGAAATTGTACTATTTTGTAGGAATATAGAATTGTAAACTTTTTTGATACTCGTTTAGGGGCCAGGCCGGCGAGAAGAGAAAGAAAGGGCTGTCAATATTGTTGATGTCATGAAGTCAGCAAATTCAAAGGAAATTACCCGGCTATACTCTAATGCGACTAAGCTTCATATATATAGCACATATGATTTTATTCATTATTCAATTCCTTTCCTATATGTATAGTATATTGTGTTGCGTTCCGTGGATCACGTACGGTGCTGTCTGAAAACCAGCGCTGCAGGTGTCTAACACCTCAGCATAATGCTGAGACAGCAACCGATTCACTGCCGCGAAGACGCACTTTTTAACTGTATGTTCATGTACTGAGTATAATATATATTTGTAACGGTGTGTCTTTTGGTGCAGTGAATAAATGCTTTCTTTCTTACTTTATTAATTTAATAATTATATACAAAAAATACAGAAGAAACAAAAAATACCTTATATAAAAAAAGAAACCCCAATTATAAGAAGAATATGCCGTCCAGTAACTCTGTCTGCGGCATGGTGCCCAATATGCTGGCCGCGATACCTCTCTGTATGGCGAATTATAATTATACTAGCGACCCGCCCCGGCTTCGCACGGGTGCAGTATTTAATGGATGTTATTATACATATAAACTTTCCTCTTCAATCACTCTATCTATTAAAAAAAACCGCGTCAAAATCCGTTGCGTAGTTTTAAAGATTTAAGCATACATAGGGATATAGGGACAGAGAAAGCGACTTTGTTTTATACTATGTAGTGATTATTATATCATATCAAAAAAGCAGCCCGTGCATCATGCACTATTCGTATGTCAAGAAACGATCGAGTAAGGAGGCGCCAAAGGTACCTAATTCTTTATTAAGTGTAGTAACTAATACGTTTGTATGGGTTTTACCAAATTAGTTTAGTCAAAACTAGCCTCAACAAACCTTTTTAATAGTGCATAAAAATATTATAAGTGACGAAAATGGTAGTGAAAAATGGACGGATACCATTTTCAATGAAAAAAACTGTACCACTAGCCACTATATTTTTTTCGTAACAAACACACAAGAATGCGTTTTCATTTAGTCTCAATTTTGTATGGTAACGCGAACAGCGCCTCTAATAGCCTTTGGTGGTAACTATTTGTTGCCTTACAAATTGATTACTGAACGCAAGGCGTTTGTTTGTTTGTTTTGAACAAAATATATACCAGATGTAGGTACTCGTGTGTTTTCTCGCCGCCAGCGCTCTTGTCTGGTAAATAAAGACGCCTTGAAACAAGTTCAATAATTTACTGTCGTCATTTTTGTCCATCAATATGAATAAACCGTTAAAGAGACGAACACTCACTCAGCAGAAATCTTGGTAAGTTAGAGATAAGTCTTCACAACTTTTGAACTCAGTTATTTATTTTGTACTTTAAAATCGATTAGGCACATATATTAAATTAATAATATTAATGTATGTAGGTACAAATTAAGAAGCATTGTGTCCGTCCAATTTAATTTAAGAGTTATGTATACTTACTGTGGAAGATTAATCTACCTATATTTGGATATTTGTCCTGAAGTTGACATTAATATTATATTTTTCATTGAATAAACATAATTATTAATAAAAAATAACATTAAAACTAACCTATTACTAAATATAAACCTAATAAAGATCCCCCAAATCGATCCCCTGTGGCAGGCTGACCACGAGGCTGGCTACATTCCCCCGCTGGATCGCAATGCCTATCCTTTGGCAGAGGAATGAGCCAGCCCTGCGATCTGCGTTGGACTCCCGTAGTTTTTTATTTATATTTTTGAACAGATTATTCAGTATTCAGCAGTAAGTTAGCGATTAGTTCTTCATAAAACTTGATTCTGACTTACTTCCCTATTGTATTATTATGCCAATTCATGTCCGGACTGTGTAGGTACATCTGATCTTAAGAAAGGTAGTTGATTCAGCTCCGTTTTGGCTCCACGCCATTGGTAGGTACTCAGAGAATCGACTCAGTCGTAATAGTTTCAACATCATTAAGGGGTTCCACGCTGTATTCATCGTTTTTTGACGAGTTTTGAGTTGATATTGCTGCGTCAAAACTATAGATATATTTATGGCACGAACGGTTGTCAATTTTCAATCATTTATATACATTTGTAAGAGACAAATTTTTAAAAAAATACTGACTACTTATTTTTTTATGATTTATTCAAACATGGTCCAAATAAGCTCTATTTTCGATACTAGTATGTGGTTTATGCACTTATGTATAAGTAATGTACATGTAACTGTTCCTTATTGGCGTCTCTGGCAACTCAAGAGAGATTTTTATTTTTAACACATCTTCACAAAAGTTACGTTAATAAAACTGTTTTTTTTTTACCTAAAATTGCCAAGGTTTGATGCCATATATCTCGAAGACAGTGAGTTTTTAAGTAAATGTGGTTATACTATTTCGGTAAATCTTGTTGTTCTTAATACGATAAGCCATAAAACACGAGAAAACGGAGAGTTACAGATCGAAGATCATTGGGAGCTAGGAGGCCCTTAACGTTGTCGTTCCGCTCTCCGTCTCTCTCGACCTAGCCTTACCGTAGGTTTCGTAGCGCGTAGCCCGTAGCGCGTAGACAGTCAGCGAGCGCGGCCCGTAGCAATCGGCCGCACCGCGCGCTCCCTCGTCTTCCTACTTCATTCACTCACGAATGAATGACACTACTCGCAAGTGAAATAAAGACCTGAATGTAAATAAACATATGCATAATTAAAAAGTTTGGTGTTGAGTAAACTTTTAATGATCCAGTGTTTAACGTGAGTATGAATTAGTTTTAAAAGTTAAAGTTAGTTACGCATGGTTTTAATTTAAACTCGGGCGTGAGGCTCTTGCTGCTCATGTATGTTATAAACTTTGTTTATTTCTTAACGTTAATTATCGTACGGGTATTGTACTGTGCCTCATTTTGTAGCAGCTCGTGCAAACGAGCGCATTTATGCCCCGTGATGTTTCCGACATTTCGTGCATTTTTTTAACCCTGTGGTTTGAAACGATCCTTAAATTAAAAGGATCGTTCTTTAACGTTCAACCGAGCAGTGTCTTCAATCAATGTACGGCACAAAACGCAGTATTGACGCACATAAGTCAATTTAGGTCACATTTAAAAAAAAATTACGATAACATAGTAAAAGCCTCATAATAAATGACACGTCGAGATCCCCTTTCATCATACATTCCTGTTGTTTGTCCTTTTTCTGTAGTCGCAACGTATTTCATATTTTTTGCGAGTGTGAGGCAAAACAGACGTCGCATCTGGAGGTCTATTTGGCTCAACGTATAGATATGACATCGGTGTTATATTTGTAGCGCGTGGAAATTAACGTGGGTGAGAAATGTCATAGAAATATCAACACGTCGACGTGGAATGGACCTCTTAGCCGCGGGGAACTCATCTTTACACACCGCTCTCTCCCGTAACATGACACTTTGCTCTTCAGAGGCTAGTTCTAGTTACTTGTCACACCAGTTTTTTTAATGTTGGGTTGTCTTCGGGTCAAGTTTAAAACGGCTTCTCCTATAAGCAACAAATCGCATAGCAGTAACTATAAAAATATAGGTATACTATACAAGTAACTTTCTTGTCTGTCTGTTATTTTTCCAGCCTTAAACCTCTAGACCAATTAAGATCATATTTCATAATTTATATTTGTTTATGTTTCAGAAAGGGTTAATTACATTTAAATATTTTAACATGGGATTTTTTTATGGTACTGATATTGGAAAAAAACGTACCAGTAATCCATGTAACGTTGCAAATTGGGCGTTTGTAAGTTGTACGGCTTATTCTCTTCAATCTGACTGCATTATGTAAACATTCTTTTGTTTATTATTTACGCGCCATATTTGGATGTGTCAGAACTTAATACCCTTACTCTCGCTCCTTTAGTTTAACAGTGCGTCCGTGTCGTTAATGTACAACCGTCCGAACGCTGCCGCTGTGGACAGATAATGACCACTTAAGCGTTAATTGGTTAAATGCCTATTACTTATTTTTTGGCCACCAAATGTATCGGTAACAGGAAAAGTAGAAACCATTTTTTAGTCCTAGTATATAGAAAACAATTCTTTTCGTAGACATGCTCTAGTTACATTGAGCGACTGATCGGACTATAAAGGTTACACCGCAGTAACGCATCGTAAACGCAGTGTCGCGACTCATGCGTGACGTTTTTAACTCATAACTGTCTCTGGCTGTTAACTACGGTGTGGTTGAACCTTAACTCTGGAAATTAGCTTCAAACGCATGTTGAATTCAACATGCATGTGTTCTATGCATAAACTATTATATATGCATAAAATATTTGGCGTGTATATGACAATTTTTTTGGCGTGAACAGTATCGTTTTTACATTGCAATACTGTCCACACCGAAAAAAATGTTCCCAATGCGACAAAAATATCTGTAGGCTCTTACACCTTTGTCGTTAAAGTCATTTTCGCATATTTTGCCTCTGTATTGCATATTTTCGACGTTGACTGTACTGCGGGCAAATCCAAAAATAGAAAACAATACAATACAAATACTCTTTATTGCGTACCTCAGAAAAAAAAGAACACAGTACAGTACATTAGGTTTAAAGTATAGAGGTAAACAACAGGCAGTATTATCGCTAAAGACCGATCTCTTCCTGACAACGTTTGGGTAGCGGAGACAATGCAAAATTATATACCTAATTGAGTACTTGAGTAGCTGGCAAACCGAAGTATGGATTTTAAGTAAATAACACGTACCTATATTTTGCGTTCTAATTTATTTTCAATGTAGGTATTTCGCAAACTCGTTTTGACACATTGTCTTGCTGTGTACGAGCTCCGCAAGTACTGAGTGGGTACCGCGAAACGAAAACGAAGTTAGTTCGTATATCTCCCTCTCTGTTGCACTTGTAAATTCAACCTACAACGAGTGAGATACACGAACGAACGCCGGTTCGCCGTAGTCCGTCTGAACTGACACTGTATCTCTTAGGTATTACTTGTATACGAGTATATTATCCTACATTATGTGCATTTCAATTTCTTTATTACCTACTCACTCTATCGGTAAATGCATTAAATTCCCATTTGGGAGTCAAACGAGCATAATACCCCTGTAGTCAACCTTAGACTTAAATTTCGAATTGCAATATGATTTCAATGTGTTCGGTGTGCTCGTTCTGATAAGTTGGCTAGCGTTTGAAAGCGAGCGAGTAAAACGCATTGGAGTCACATTAAATTAGATTAGGTTAGATTTCATTTATACACAAGACTTAATTAAAAGCAATATGTACCTCTCAGATGTACCATGTCTTACTCTACTCAAAAAGTTAATTCGTCCTTGCTGCAGTTTTCTTATTTACAAATTTTATAATGATATATTAGATATTCGGAAACTATTTTAACGCAGACTAGAAATAACTGTCGACCGATTTTGTCGTTAAGTCACTGCCATCTGACCTTATTGGGATGAGGCTTGTCAAGCGAGTGGACAACTTGACTGTTAGAAGTTCTCAAGCCGCCCGAAGGTCTCTAACTGGGCTTAACGACTGCTATCATACACAGCAGCCGAAATCAACGACTTGACGCGCCTTCCAAAGCACGGGAGCGTTCAGTTGATAACCATTCAAAGCCACGAACGCTCTCACCAAACCTCTATAATGTAATGGGGTGTTCGTTAAAATCAGTTGATTATATGGAAAGTTTGACACAAGTTTGTATGGCATGACAGTTCAAGTATTACCTTTAAAAGCTGAAAGGTAATACTCCCTCCAGATCCCCTCGACGCGTGCCTTCGCAGCCAGCACGCTATACTTGGTGGAGGCGCGGGGATCGAGCGGGGACGATAAAGACGCCAAAAATCAAACTCCGCCCCCCACTTGGCAGTGTACTAGCATCGAATAACGTTAAAATACCTGCCGGAATTCTTACGAATATTTTATTTCCTTCGTTTCCGCGACGTTAAGTCGTGCGGAGATAACACTGTCGTAAATGTGATGTGAAAATTCATATGCTCTCAACTTTTTTGGATGTTGTGCGAACGGAAAAATGAAGGAATTTCTTTACCTATCACTTGTCATCCCTACTAGCGTTATCCCAGTATAGTTGGATCCTGAAGGATGATCGGAGTCCGCTACCTAATCCCAGGATTTTTACGGAAGCGACTGCCATTAGACCTTCCAACCCAAGGGGAAATTTTGCCTATCATTCATATCATTGAAAAATCAGCATCATATGTAAATACATATTGATAAAAGCAACCTTACTAGTATGTATTAATCATATGGCAATTACTTCGAACCGTGAGATCTTCGAGAAGATAGTACGGTTGTTAGTTTTGTTGCACTTTTAGCACCACTCACTTCGACCCCCCATGTCAAATGAGTGGGCGGGCAAGTTGACTGTTAGATGTCCGCAAGCTGCCCGAAAGCCTCCAACTTGGCTTAACCAACCAGTTGCCATAGACATCAGCCGGGATCATCGGCTTAGCGTGCCTTCCAAAGTACGGGAGGAATTGTAACATATCCTTACTGGCTACAGTAGACTTGTCGGGATATACTTAGCTACTTTGGCTGCTACCAAACCAACTATATGATGACAACTGTACACTTTTTAATGTGTTTCATGCTTCAGTGAAGTAACGCTAACCGTTTATGCAGTAGGTAGTGAGAGTTTCACTGATACCAAAGTGAAACGGATTAGTTTCAAAAGTCGTAGAAATGGGTCGAAGTCGGTATTATTTGCCAGTATGCCATAGTATAGAGTATACCATAGTTTGCATTATTTTATTTTTCACCTAACTAGCTCGGAAAGCCCTTTTTAGGGTTCCGTACCAAAATGGTAAAAAAGGAACCCTTATGGTTTCACTTTTTCTGTCTGTCTGTCACATCGCTAAATATCTCAAGAACTACTTACGCTATCGATTTGACATTTAGAAATGTTATAAAGAAGGCTTACCTACATATATAGAACATGACTTTTTTTTTTTAATTTGAAAGTCTAGTTAATATGTCTAATGGGGTGTCATATGAAAGGGCTTCGGTTGCACATTCTGAAACAATTTTTTTTTTCACGTTGAGTTTTTTTAGTTTTATGAGGGAAAATGTAAAAAAAATACCGTTATCCCCCTTACTTCCGAAGTTTACCAAGTAAAAAATATAAAATTATTACATAACATTGATATCAATGTATATTTTACAGGAAAATATAACTGTAGCTCTGTCTAGTTTTTTTTTATCGTCAAATAACATCTCTATACTGAGTTTGTAATTTAATCACCTTTGGATATATTTTTGTTTCATAAATTCCTACGAGATTAACCTTATTTCAAATAAAGGAAAAAAAATAAAAACGGTTTACGTGATAAAGAACTATCCTTGAAAAACCACCATACATACTAAGTTATTGAGTCGCTCAAATTTGTAACAAAAGTCGCCGATAGATGGCGCTGTACCCATGGCGTCCAATTTCCACACCATGTTGTTGAGATTTTCCTGATTTAATAGGGTTGGAGCCGGTACACATCTGTATACGGAACCCTCGGTGCGCGAGTCCGACTCGAACTTGACCGGTTTTTTTATTCTTTAAAAACAGATAGCAAAACTGCATTTTAAACATAATAACATGTAAAGGCCAGTCCAGCAACAATAATTTTATATTGTGATGTTGTGTTAAAAAAAACTAGTACTTACGCCAAATCTCGGGATTAGATGGTGGACCCCGGGCATCCAACTATATTTAGGATGCAACTGTATTGGAATAATGCTAGGACGAGGAGGAGAAAATCCTCGTTCTAGTGAGGTGAAAAGATTTGTGATATATACGACTGCAAAGTTATTTTACCTCTCGTGTGTTGCAACACTCGCTACGCTCAGGATTCTATTTTTGAACCTCTCGCTTCGCTCAGGTTTTATTTTCGAACCACTCGCTTCGATCCCCATAGAATCCGTTCGCTAGCTCGTAGTTCAATCCTAGAATCCATTCGCTAGCTCGTGTTTCAATTCCACACTCGCGATTAAAATACAACTTTGCACCCTTGTATAACAAATAACTATTAAACAGATGTAGCATAACAGTTAACTAGGGTCTGAATCAGAGCCTAAATATTTTGCATCTCAATTTGATGTCAATATGTGTAAGCGCACTCGCTTTTATGGGAGTGACTAATTACGTCATGTAGAGGAATTTGAAAAAGAGAAAACATGCCAAGTATAGAGCAGCAAGTAACATAACAAATCATTGTAAGCAATTTGAGAACATTGTGTATGATCTAAGGAGATTTTTAAAAAACTTGGATTCCAGTTAGATCTCATTTCTTCTATTAGCGAAACGTTTGACAAACTTGTCATTTTTTCAATTTTATGTTTTTGATGGGACAAATAATTACACGCGCTTAAGTTCTGATTAGTAAAAAAATACCCTAAACTTAGGTTTAGAATGTAAGACTAAAGTGTAGGTAGGCAAATAAACCACATCTCGCCGCAGTTCACAATAAAACGAATAGGTTTAAGAGATGGTTTGCTAGACACAGTTTCAAGTAGTAATTATTTCGCTTAATACTGCGGTATGAAAGTTTTTTTGTCGTATTTTCATTTTAATTGTAACTGCTAACTTAGTATTCTTGTCTTTCAAGTTAGTACCCCGCTCGGAGTTGGATAAAGAGCTTAAAACTGGTGAAGTATTTAGCGACGAGCTTGTACAAAACTTATATGATTGAATGACCCTACCTTGCCTGATACATTAGTAACAAGGATGTTGAAAATGGCATTCCGAAAAATGACTGACGTATTTACGTGCCTCATTTTTTGGAATCTTATTTGTGTACGATTGGCAAAAACGTTTTGAATTTATAAGTATTCAAATGAGGGCTGCCTACGATGCCACTCAATTTGAAAAATCTGACAATACATTGATTTCTGTGGAATTCGATTAGCTGAATTGTAACGCGAAATCAAATGAAATTCCTCGTGCTTCGAATGTTCTGTTTACAATCCATGAGAGTATAATATTATTAGTACGACGTTATATCTTTTTAACTCATGTATTAATAACTTTTCTTTGAGTATTAAATCATGAACTTAGAAAACTGTACTTTTGAATGAAATTTATATTAACACGGGTTTTAATTGTTACATTAATTTATAGAGACAATAAATTTATGATCTCATCCATTCTAGCGAGACGAGTGTCCGGCACGGCGGTGGGACGTTCATATTAATGATGATGATTATGATGATAATTTTTACATATTTACGTATTAATCCTGTATTTTTATGTTATTTTCAGTGTACCTAAAACGTAAACCCATTTGTATATATTGAGGCTATTGGGCATTATTAAAAACATGAATACCGTTAGCTTTTTAAAGAGAACATTATAATTATTTAGATTAGATTTTTCATTCAGACTTTATTTAAAAAAACCGGCCAAGTGCGTGTCGGGCCCACGAACAGTGTAGGGTTCCGTAGTTGCCCGTCCCTCACGTCACCGGTCATATGCGGAATTACGGACCCGTAGAAGGGTTTTTACTGATCTTAGTACTGATGATGTACTTTTTTGAGATGTTGTGTTGTATACATATTTTTGCCCTTTACGGTAATTTTTACTTAGCTGTGACAGTTTTCCTTTTAAATTCATCGTATATACTACTACCATGATTTTTTTCACATGCCTAGTAGCCACCGTTTAGCTGGCAGGGAGGAGGGGGGGGTGAGGGACACTTGACCATAGCAAAAATTATCACTTCAAAGCTTAATATCACGCCAACCGATTCCTGAATCAAAAAATGCTTTTAGAATCCTTATGATATTTGGAAGAAAAAAAATTGCAACACCACTTTAAAGGTAGGGGAGGTACCCTAAAAAAATTTTTTTTAAGATTTTATTCTACCGTTTTGTCGGCGTCATTGATATGTATACTCATACCAAATTACAGCTTTCTAGTACTAACGTTACTGAGAAAAGCGGGGGACGGACGGACGGACATGGCGAAACTATAAGGGTTCCTTGTTTACTACGGAACCCTAAAAATAGTTTTGCGTTTTTGTGTCAATGTATTAAGTCATCAAACTATATTGAAAAGTACAAGAAGTCCCATCATAATTTTGTTTCACTATAGTTTGATTTACTTTATAAAATGATAAGTTATTAACATAAGTTTCACATAATTTATTTAAGTAATTATAGAATTTTGTCCTTAATATCATTATTTGGCGGCATTGCGGGTGTTAAAAGTCTAAATCTAGATTTTATAAATTATTTCTCCTATAATCTACAGAATAATCCGCAACTTTGAGCCCTATTACATTATGATACCCCGAAATTCGTGAATATCGATCCACCCTAGTGGGCAGCTCATCCGGCATTACTATGGCAATCCGAGATTACTACGGAATATAGATGACAATTTCAATCTCGGTATTGGTACAACACGGTAAGTTAGGATTTGACAACCGGAGTTCAATTCAATAGGTAGCTATTAAAATTCTTGTTTTAGTTACTTCCGATATTGTCAAATCACAAGTTTTCCTTTGTAGTTGTACTCAGTAAGACTACAATATAACCAGCCTGGTTCGATGTTTGGAATCACAGGAATTTACGCGTTACCTCAAAAATTTTCACCACTCTTCAAAGTTTTCTAACTTCAGGCACGTCTTAGTAAGTAAACAAATAAACAAAGAGCCCACAGATACAATACAACAACAATACAATACAAATACTCTTTATTGCACACCTCAATCAAAGGATACAGTACAGTACAAAAACACAATGAGAAGAGGCAAACAACAGGCGGTCTTATCGCTAAAGAGCGATTTCTTCCAGACAACCTTAGGGTAGCGGAAATGAAATCTAATCAGAACGATTCATAGCAGGTGGTGCAGAGTTAATACATATGAAACCTACTAATTATTACAACAATAACATTTACATACACATAACATTTACAGATACTTGAATAGAATTGGAACTAAAAAAACTTCGTAAGGGCCAGCTCTCACTATCCGATACAATATCGGCGTAGGATCGGACAAAATTGTAAAGAAAACCGCTTAGTGTTCACACTATCCGGTACAATATCGGCGTAGGATCCGACAAAATTGTAAAGAAAACCGCTTAGTGTTCACACTATCCGATACGATGTCGTGTCGTTTGTCGTCGGTTCTGACACCGATAAATATCGGATAATGGGAACATAGCCAAATTTTTTGATAAATGACGTTTGTCGATGTCATTTAAGCCCGCCTTAACACTTGCTTCATAAATATACGTCATTATCCATGCGCACATGCATGGTCTAAGAAAACAAGGTCTGACAATAAGGATCGTGACACGAGGTCGAGTTGCCACTTTATAGTAACAAGACGGATAACTAAGGAAAAAAAATCTGCCGTTATCATGCAAAATAAATTGTTTACGCATTAAAATTGGCATTTACATGTTTAAGCACGCAAAATAGGTCAAGTTGAACATGAATGTACTTAATAATTTAATAAAATATTCACAGAATACATGGAAGTCAGGGAGTATCATAATACACTACTGGCAACAGTGCTTACTCACACATACGAGCGTCATGTCAATCGCTTTGACGTTAACCGCGATCTCGCTCGGATGTACTGAATTGCATATATCGCTCTCGGTCGGTGTCAGTTTAAGCAGTAATTGCCAAACTTTTTTGCGGTGCCGTTGCTAATAAGAGTTGATGTAGGCCAGATTTTAAAATGGTAGGCTGTTCTATTCGGAACTGTAAGAGTAGAAGTGTTAAAGGCGGGACCTTATTGTTTTCTTTCACTTCCACAAAACGAGTCAGTAGCCAACGAATGGCTTTGCTATTGTGGATCGAAAACAACGAAAAAAAAAATGGTACACCATACTACGTAAAATTCTTTGTTTTCTTAATTTGTGCATTTTAATGTTGTTCGGGTCCTATTTATTCAGTCAAAATAAAATTTTGACACTAAATGATAAAAATAGTGATGTGGCTAAGCCGATACAATTGGAATATCAACCGATTATTTGCAAAAAACCGCAATCGTTGTGTTATGTTGTTATACTTATTGAATATAGCTGGGTCTATACTTTAGTATTGATGATTAGAATTCTTATTATTTTGCAGGGAGAGTATGTTCAAAGCACTTTTTACCTTCCGACTATTACAAGCCACTACCGCAAATTCTCCTTAATAACAATGGACGACATGCAAGACAATTAAGGCCAGATGCCATACCTTTTTTGTCATTGTTGTAATTTTGTTTTTTTATACAGACGTTTAATATAATTTGTATCCTATTTTTTAAGTAAGACAACTATTTTCCCCAAAATACAAAGTTTGAGAACCATCGATAGCAGGGAGGCCGAAGGTCGTGTCACCCACACTACTAACCGATGTTTCCGTTTGCCATACCTGGCGAAGTATATTATTGTACCATGCGCACATGCATGTACGTATGAAAAATTTTGTAAACCAGAATGCAACTCGTAAAATCCAGTAGATTCTCTTGCAAAACCAGTAGACCAGTAGACATACCCTCTGGCAACACTGGTTGCAAAATGACTTAATATGTAACTATTAAAATATGAATACAACTTTACCCAATGTTAATATTGAACCAGTTTTTTTATTAGTGTTTACCTAACCCTCATCTACCGCGATTATTTTTTGCATTTTTTTATTCTGAACAGTTTTCTCTGACATCGGTAGATGCCATGTCAAGAAAACGCAATTTCATATTAATATTTTTGAGAATAATTATTATTTATTTTACATTTAATTTGTATTTTTATGTGCGTACCGCGTGCGCCATATACACATATCTCATTTATACCTAAACTACCTAATACTTGTATCAAAAGTACCTAACTACCCAAATGAAAATTTCAAAAGCTCTTCTTATGTTACAGTAAAGATTTTGAACTCTTCATTATGCGTAGTTGCCTTTGATGCGGACTGTACATCACGTACATCGCAAGCAACGTTAGCAACAAAATCCGTAATTGCAATTACCATGCTAGAATAGAAGGAACTTCAGAAATGTTGCCCAGTAAATGATACGTGATAGAATTTATTCTATTCATTGTCTTGGGCGAGCGTAATCGCTTTAGGACTTCGAGGTCAATTTAATTCCAAAGATTCCTGTGCACGGTTATGAGAATATAGCTTCCATACGCGTCGATCTATTAACATGAGAGCGCGCTACACGAATCGTATTTACATGCGAAGTTAGAAACCAAAGGTATCTTTGTGCAGTGTAATAAATGTGCACATCCAGTGTCCATTGACATAGATGCCTTGGCCTGGTCACGTAGCCATATGGATACGAGGATAGTAATGTGCAGATGATGAGAAATCTTTGTGATTTTTAGTTTAAGAACAATGGATCCCAGTTTTCCCAAGTACAAACAGACTAAATCAAGGTATTTATTGCAATCAAAATCAAATCAAAATCAAAACATTTATTCTGCAAATAGGCCTCAAGGGCACTTTTACAAGTCAAAATCTATCTAGGTACATCAAATAAAAATAATACAATAATCAAAGTATCATTAATTAAATGTAGTGTTACATGTCAAAAATAAGACTAAGAAACTACTAACAATCGAGATTTGTTAGAGATGTATAAGGTCTCTAAGCGTCAAGATAAAAGATAATAAAGTAGGTACACTAATCATAATAAAATGTTTTGAGCTATATCTATAACACGTCAACATGAAAATAATAAAATCTAATAAATAAATATCCTCAGAGATGTATAAGGTCTCTGAGCGTCAGTCTAAAAAAATAAAATCAATTGAGAACAGTGAAGTCTCTAATGAAAATGTTACAAATCAATTATTATTATTATTTTTATTTATATGATAAAGAAAGACGAATGAAGGTTTATTTGAGCGTTTTAAATGGTGTTCTGGTTCTGCCTTTTCTCCAAACTTTATTTAGCCAAATTTCACTTGGCAACCAACTTGTCGCCGATGATTCACTTTGACAACTAATTATTAGATTTTTTTTGTAAAATAACGTTCCATTTGGTAGAATTATTCTAAAGTAGATTATTATAATGACTTTAAACTTTCGGGATATGTACTTATCATTTGCCAAATCTTTCACTACGCGAAACACTGTTAAACAAATAACGTTTCGTCAGTGCGTCAGTTCCCTTTTTTTACATTAGGCAACTTTTTACTTGTATAATAAATAGGAGGAACAGAAATCTTACATGTGACAAAGCCCGGTGCAACGAAGTTGCGATGACGAGCGAAGCGAGGAGGAGCGAGTTAGGTGAACCCTGCGCAAACAGCGCACGAAGTCGAGCGATTGAAGCGAACGTGACGCGGCAGCGGCCGGCGAGTGCCAGAATCGTTTTTTTTTTTTATATTAGGAAAGAATATCCAAAACATAAGTCTAATGAAAAAAAAATGTATTATAATAATATAAAATAGCGGCTGCGCTTACACACGTTGTTAATTATACATTCAGATAGGACAAATCGTTTATTAATTGTTTTTTTTTTAAGTTTGCTGTATCGCGTTATATTTTTTATACGTCGTGGCCAATGTATTTCTCTATTTAAAAAGTGGTCTAAAAGTACGAAACTCAGTGCCGTCAAGAAGTATGGGATACATTTGTAAACTGAGGGAGCACTCGGACGCGTTGAGGTTTAAAAAAATATTTCAGACAAACAACTAATCGCAGGGCTCTTTTTTTAAGTGAGTAAAGACGTAAACTATCTCACAAAAAATCAACGAATGATTATTATTTCATTTACGTTCGAATTACGCGTCCCGGACACGCAAAATTTAGGTCTCTGAGAATGGCCTTTATGTGAAGATGGTTCCATAATCTCGTTTCATTCCATTTCAATGTAATCGGACAGGGTTCAATTACCCCGCTTTGTACTCACGAAAATTTCGGAGAGACATAATTTGTCTACATTTTCGTAAGTAGCAAACGCCACAAAGAAGGCGCATCAATCTTTGACATACAGCGCATTAAGTGGCATTATAATTCAATTTTAATGAGTATTGAACAAAAAAAGTCGCACTTTTATAATGAAGTTTAAGGACAGGGTGCAGGTTAAAAATATGCATTTTGTAGTCTATTTTACTATTATCAATTATGATTTTGTTTGGTTAATTTAACTTGAACAGTTTACAAAATATGACACTTTAAGTGATACCTTGATTACGAGTATTTAACCCTATCCTGAATAACTCCAAAATAAAAGAAGATCGAGGACTGATATTAAGCATAGTGTTCTTAGGGCCTGCCAGTACACCACCTGAAAGAAAGACCAAACCGTCGTTGGGGGGCACTCTTGTTCGCTTAGCTTGCCTGTTACCCTTTGATTCTAGGACTGCTATTCTGCTGGGCGTATTGAATTAGAATCGATTTTGCATTTGTCGCTAGCTCTCTTTCTAGCACTTTATTCTTGGCGAACGTGGTAACTTGTGCAATCGCCGAGGTATTTTTAT
The DNA here is from genome assembly GCA_963556455.1 of Epiblema foenella. Lineage (NCBI taxonomy): Eukaryota > Metazoa > Arthropoda > Insecta > Lepidoptera > Tortricidae > Epiblema > Epiblema foenella. The sequence goes on from OY747102.1 coordinate 19,502,814, forward strand.
GCTTGGATCCAACTTTATATATCTTAGAGGCTAATTTTAAGAAGAGAATATTTACATAAAAGGTTTGCTTGCAAGGAATTTTTAATAAGGTTTGTATGTGAGGTTTATTGATTTTTTGAATATATTTCTACTTTTAATATCAAAGTAATAGTAAGAAAATTTTCCGAAGTAAGGCCGGGTTTTATAAAGATCCATTAGACCAAATTTTAGTAACTCAGTATTTTTTTGACATAACAGACCGACATAAGGTATAGCGGATCTTTATAAAACCGAGCCTAAGTCAATTAATGTAATTCATATAATCCAATGTGTTGTGTGCTACCTTATGTTCATTCAAAAATCAGACCTCGTATTACAAAAGTAAGTGTTTCAGCTTCGCGCGGCATTCAAATGTTAAAAGGGACAAATTTAATGTATACCGGGTTAAATTTGCGTAGGTATGAAAGTAATACATTCGCCAAAAGACGCCACCTACAGCAAAGCAGTAAGTACCTACTTTATTTTTACAACTCCATTTTGGCCTTTTTTGGTTCACTAAGAAATGCTATCAAACGAAATATTTAATATATTATACTAAGAATTTGGACTGCGACAAGTGTAAAGCGTAACTTGGTTATTATTATTATACTCAATACAATGTTATAATATAATATAATATAATTACCAGTATAGCTCTGTTATTTATTTTATAGTTTTCGATGGATATCGACAAAGACTGTATTGACCAAATACTTCATGATAACAGCTCAATAAAATCTTTTCGACGCATACTGCCAGAAACGCAAATTATCCGAAATGCACATTGCCATGCTTTCATTCGTAAAGTACCTTATACGCAATAGACCCCATACGCGATTGACCTGCTTATTTTTCGCGAAAGACCAGATACGCAAATTACTTGAATATTTTTCGCGAAAGACCAGATACGCAAATTACTTGAATATTTTTCGCGAAAGACCAGATACGCAAATTACCTGAATATTTTGAATGTCATGTCACTTAATGAAAAATGTGAATAGTTATTTATCTACTGAAATGTTCGAAGAAGTATTTATTGGCGTGTCATTCATATCAAGTATTTCTCATTAGCCACGTAATCTTGTACTGCAGACTACAAACACATGTATCCATTTTGACACCTTATTTTTTTTTATAACAAAACAAACATAAAATGTAAATAAGCTCATAATAGGGGACAGCCGAACAGGTTTAACTACCGCTGTAATCACTTCTCTTACATGTTAGAGAGGAACACCGATAGTTGTCGGTCACATTTATATAATAAAATTCGGTATGTTGCTTTACTTTAAACAAAAGATAGTTTAGAATTTTTAACAAAATAATACGAAACCTACTGACACAACGCGAGCGAAGCCGCGGGCATATAGGTAGTTACATATAAATTTTACTCAGCGTTGCTGGTAATATGCGTAGGTATACAGCCATGAGCATCTGCGTATCAGGTACTTTGAGTTTCTGGCACTATGCGGCGATTCCTTGGTCTGGTAATTTGAGTCTCCGGTCATATGCGAAATGAAATTCTGGTTTTCTGCGTAGATGGTAATACGCGTAAATAATCATGGTCATCTGCGTTTCGGATAATTTGCGATTCTGGCAGTATGCGTCGAAATGGTTGTAAAACCCATTAGATACCTAAGATCACCTTCAAAACCACCTCACCACCACCACCCACCTTCACGGCACCTTCTGGGTGAGCTCGCTTCATCGTCGGCCTCATCTTTGCCCCCTGGCTAGATGCTGGCCAAGAGCGATCCCATTTTTAATTAAAAAAAAAAAAAAAATTCAATCAACAATTAGAAATAGGAAAATATACTTGCGTGATCTTTATAACAAAGTTAGACATCTGTCTACTAAGCAAAGTGAAAACCAAGCTCGTAATATAGATAATCCATCGACCGCAGTAACGGTCGACCGATTATCTATTTTACGGGTTACGTTACGTTGGCACATACTGATATACCAACGTAATCGACCATTACACACCCCTATACCACATTGTTAGTTCTCCTTCTGCTTAGTCGACATTTGTATCGAGATCAGGCGTATCGTATCGAGCACGCGCATCTTAAGTGTGGACGCCCGTCGCCCAATTTGGGCATAATGCAGCATTCCCATTGTGGTGTAAAAAAAACACGTCCACACTTGTATGGTTTCAGCGTATCTTATCGTGACCTTGATGATCGAGCAAAAACCTACTACATTTGGATCGCAGCGTATCCCGTATCAAATCACACCATCATATCTTGATACAGTATCAAAACACGTCCACACTTTCAGATCATGCTACGCGTATCCGATACGCGAGTGTGCGGAGTATTTAAGATACGCGGGTTGAATCGCGGTGTATCAGATACGGCGCGTTGCATAATAGTGCATCTTTTCGCGTCCACACTAACGATCATGCTATGCGTCGGTGCTACGCGACGGAGAAACGATACGGTAAAAAAATACAAGTGTGGATAAGGCGTATAAAGTTCGATCATAGTGACAGGCGGGTGTAATGTCAGCAAATACATCACGAATATACCGAGATAGCAAAGTAACTCGTCGTTTTACGCTCACACGCCACTGCCTGCTTCAGGGAATCAAATAACCATTAATTACGACTGCCGTAACGAATACTGAGACGAAATATATTATTAATCTGACTGAGAACAGTGGCGTTCGTTTGGGAAAGGTGTCAATGTGATTAATCATCATCAAATGAGACTTTTAACAACGTCTAAATATATTTAATGCCTGATAAGGGAACGTACCCATACTACATGACCGGTTTAGGGGTGGAGGGGGGTCCTCAACATAATACGCTTGATCACGGAAAGTCTTAGGTTCGTGTCTCCGTCACGTAGTCAATATCCTTTGGGAAATCTCGCGCTTTTTCGAGCTACGTTCCACTAATGACGAAGCTTTCAACGCGTTTTAAACTCGCAGCACCCTTTGCGATGCCAAAAAACCTTTTCCATATACCAAACACAGGGAGATCGTTGTTTTTTACTCTGTCTGCAAAACGTGATTTTAAAACTATATATATATATATATTACTACCTAAACACTATGAGGGGATCAGGGGGTCTTGACATATACTAAGGGTGGTCACTGATTAATTTATTTATGTGTTCCATAAATTAACACGTCACAGACAACCTACATCTGTTAACAGGAGAATATTAATAGTTCACAGGCAATTTGTGACATTATAAAATAATAAAATAACAACGTAACAGACAATAACACTGATGTGGGGACGGGGGTCAAAAACGGTAAAAAATGGGCCACGTACTATGGGTATGTTCCCTAACATCACGGGTACGTTAGTTTTTCTTAACCATTTAATTATAAAAATCTTTAATCAGTTTAAAATCAAAATAATGTAATGATCGTAGCTATTAGTTCTCCGAATAAATAAATATTGCCCAACAAAATGTTCGATAATAATATTAATTCCAGGGGCGTATTTAAATACGCCCCTGATTAATTCGTTTATTTCAGGCATCTAAGGCCTTCCATGTTAGCTCTTTTTATGCGGATAGCTCCATATTGCAAACCTTAAAGAGCACATTCAAGGTAAATACGCCCCTGATTAATTCGTTTATTTCAGGCATCTAAGGCCTTCCATGTTAGCTCTTTTTATACGGATAGCTCCATATTGCAAACCTTAAAGAGCACATTCAAGGTAAATACGCCCCTGATTAATTCGTTTATTTCAGGCATCTAAGGCCTTCCATGTTAGCTCTTTTTATGCGGATAGCTCCATATTGCAAACCTTAAAGATCACATTCAAGGTAAATACGCCCCTGATTAATTCGTTTATTTCAGGCATCTAAGGCCTTCCATGTTAACTCTTTTTATGCGGATAGCTCCATATTGCAAACCTTAAAGAGCACATTCAAGGTAAATACGCCCCTGATTAATTCGTTTATTTCAGGCATCTAAGGCCTTCCATGTTAGCTCTTTTTATGCGGATAGCTCCATATTGTAAACCTTAAAGAGCACATTCAAGGTAAATACGCCCCTGATTAATTCGTTTATTTCAGGCATCTAAGGCCTTCCATGTTAGCTCTTTTTATGCGGATAGCTCCATATTGCAAACCTTAAAGAGCACATTCAAGGTAAATACGCCCCTGATTAATTCGTTTATTTCAGGCATCTAAGGCCTTCCATGTTAACTCTTTTTATGCGGATAGCTCCATATTGCAAACCTTAAAGAGCACATTCAAGGTAAATACGCCCCTGATTAATTCGTTTATTTCAGGCATCTAAGGCCTTCCATGTTAGCTCTTTTTATGCGGATAGCTTCATATTGCAAACCTTAAAGAGCACATTCAAGGTAAATACGCCCCTGATTAATTCGTTTATTACAGGCATCTAAGGCCTTCCATGTTAGCTCCTTTTATGCGGATAGCTCCATATTGCAAACCTTAAAGAGCACATTCAAAAAAACTATTTAATAGGTATCACGTTAGGATGTGATCACCCGTTGTGGTTTCTCTTCTGGGTATCGTATACACCGTTTGGCGTAATCGTAAATGAAGTTTAAGAATGTTTATGTATGTATTTATTAATTATATGTGCATTGTATATTGACATTATACTTATTGGAGATACTCTGTGGTCACCGAACTGTCAACATCAAATTTGTATCAGCTGATATGAATTATTTTATTCTATTAGTAAATTTATAGTAATAACTGTTATTTCTTATATTAAATAAGTGTGCCCATGTCAAGGAACAATTACTAGTGTTCGTGCGAAATACTACTGAGCAACATCGCGTTACTGTTTATTTGAACCAGAAGCCGTCACCTTAACGGACAAAGTTTTGAAACCGGACTTAAACCAGGGGAGTAAATTGTTTTTATTTGCTATTACACACTTATTTTCTCTGTTTATAATTTACTATCAACATATTACAATTCACAAATCGTATCTTTCAGTGTTTGTGGAGTTACTGAGCGACAATGAATAGCGCTGCTAACATGACATCCCGCAAAATCACTGCACGTCAACGCGACATGCAACTGAAGGAGACCCTGAAGGAACTGCAGGAATCTAAGACCTTATGCGAGCAGTTGCTACAGGAAAGGGATGACAGTGAAGTGGAATTGCATAAGATACTCAAGAAAAACTCGGCAATGAAAAATGAGCTTGCCGAGTATGAAATAAAACTAACTGAAGCCGAAGACTTAGTGGATTATTTGCAGAGACAAGTGGACTCCTTCACCCAATGTACATCTACTCATGAAGTAGCGCTGAAGCAGATAGAGAGTCTCAAATTAGAACTTCGTGCTGCCGATGAGGAGCTGATTTTATTCAGAAAAGAGCGTGAGCACTACGATGCAAGAATGCTTCAGAACCTGTACCAAGAGCTGGTAGGCAATGAACCTAATGACTCTAATAAACTTGTGTTCTTTGATAGTAGTAGAAAGTTAAAAAAGTATGTTAGGATAAATAGGTATATTCGGCGTACACAAAAGCTTATTAATAGCAAAGCATGTATCAAAAATTATTCCAAATTAAAGTTAGAATTGTCTGTAATGAAAAATAGGGTCAAACAATGTAACTTAGAATTAGAAAGTAAGGAGTTACATTCACAGAAAATGCAGGATGAATTAAATAGGCTAAAAGAGAAGCTTGAAGCTACCACTTTATTGTATGCTTCCACTCAAAAGGAGTGCAAGGAGCATGTCCAGGCATTCACAAAGTTGTTGGAGGAATGTAAGGAAAATGAGGAGCGCTTTAACTCATTAATTAATAGTAATTTTTGTAATTGTGGCCATATTCCACCAACAGCTGTTGTGCAACAGGACATCGCCCTGGGCACTCCGGCAGCAGTACTACCTGTTATTAAAGAGCAGGCCCATATGTTAGCAAGTAGCAGTAAAACTGTTATTTATTCGGATCAGATTGGATCAGGGATGGGTTCCATGCTTAGTAAAAAAATAAATCAAAGTGTAATAAACTACTGTTATCACAATGCGAGTATGAACCAAATATGTGAGTTAATGTTAAAGGGGCATTGTGATGACAGTACTAACTTAGTAATTTTGTTAGGAAATAGTGTTAGTATTGATAAGTCTGCCATAGATAAGTTAATGTCCACATTAAATATTATTGAAAAATCTGGCATTGGTAAAATTATATTATGTGCACTGCCATACTCACAGAGTATGACATATCAATATAACAATAAAGTAGCTCATTTGAATTCCTTGATGTACCAAGCCACTTGTTTCAATAACAAATATCATTTCTTTGACACAAATAAATTTATAAAGCGCTTCACGCTAACACTAGAAAAAATATTTTTGCCAAAAAAATATTTCATGACTTTGGTGGATCTGTTAGCTTTTAATATAGAACCACACCGATTTAATAGTTCACCTAGCAGACTCCACCAAGTCGATAGTGTCATCAATACCATTCCTTTAAACTAAATTGTAAGACAGCGGAAAAACCATTGAGTGTTAATATTTTTCATCAAAATATTCAGGGTTTTTCCAGCAAGGAACTAGAAGTAGGCTTATTTTTAGATAATGATGATATTCAAGTTTTGTGTATTACTGAACATTGGCTCAAACAAGAACAGATGATATTTGACTTTGTGAATTTTAAATTAGTGAGTTTCTTTGCTAGAAAATCTGCCATTCATGGTGGCTCTCTCATAATTGTTAAAAGCTCTTTTAAATGCAAAGAACGGAAGGACATAGTAAAGTTATCAATTGAGAGGATTGTAGGAATTGCTTGTACAGAACTAGATAGCTATATAATTCTATGTGTATACAGGCCGCCAGCATCTGACTTCTGCACATTCGAATCCACTATGGAAAATGTGTTGAGGTTAGTAACTAAAAGCCAAAAAAATGTTATAGTTTGTGGTGATTTCAATGTCGACTTACTTCAACCATCTAACAATACCGTCAAGTTGTTAAGTTTGTTTAAATCTTTTAATTTGGTAAATTTGTTTTTTGAGCCTACCCGGGTAGGTGTTACCAGTGCAACCTGCTTAGATAATATTTTTTGTAACTGTGAATGTTTGGATAAGAAAATTATAAATTGTTTTAATTCCGACCACAGTGGTCAAAAGGCATCTTTCTCAAAGATAATTGAAGAACAACCCCAAACTATAACATACCGACCCATAACTAGTTCTCGTTTGGAGTTATTTAAAAATGAAATTAACTATAATATTTGTATGTTACCTTTTTCACAAAGTAATTCGAATAGCATGTATAAAGATTTATTCGGCTTAATTATTGATCGCTTCAACAAAAATTTTGCATTGAAAACTATTTCCGGGTCAAAAAATAATAATAATAAGATAAAGTTTAGTGATTGGGCTACTGTAGGCATACATAAAAGTAGAAATAGGCTTTATGAACTTTATGGTGAAAGGGAGGTGAACAAGAACAGTCATTTCCTGGACTTTGTCAAGACTTACTCAAGAATCTTCAAGAGAGTGTGTTTTACTGCTAAAGCAAACTATATTAGTTCGAAACTTAAAATATCTGACAATAAAGTGAAAACTGTTTGGAATATTATAAATAGAGAATCTGGTAAACTTAAAACCCGCAGTTGTCAAGTCAACATCCTCAAAGAAGACCAACAGGTCATGTCAAATAATGATGTTGCCTTGGCATTCGAGAATTATTTTTCGAATATAGCAAGTAGTACTACGAAATGTCTTCCGTCATCTGAAACCCAAGCTAACGCTTTACTTTGTGCTAACATTAGTAAATGTAATGTAACGTTTAATTTTAGTCAAGTAGATTCAATCAAAGTTATTAAAACTTTTAAATCGCTCAATTTAAAGAAAACGGAGGATTTATGGGGAACATCAGTAAAAGTTATTAATCATATCATAGATGTCATTGCGCCCCACTTAGCTTGGGTTTACAATAACTGCATATCAGAGGGTATTTTTCCGGATCTTATGAAATTTAGTAAAGTCGTACCTTTATTTAAATCGGGTGATTTGAACGACCTAACCAACTTTCGTCCTATATCTATACTACCTGTGTTAAGTAAGGTTTTTGAGAAATTAATGTTAAACGATATGCTAATGCACTTCAATAGAAATAAACTTCTTACAAGTAATCAGTTCGGTTTCACAAAAGGGCGCTCCACGACTGACGCTGCATCTGTGCTTATTAAGTATATTTACAATATTTGGGAGAATTCTTGTGATGCGATTGGTATTTTTTGTGACCTTTCTAAAGCTTTCGATTGCGTGGATCATGGAACGCTCATTTTGAAACTTAAACATTATGGTCTGTCTGATAATGCGTTAAGCCTTATGTCCTCATATCTTAGCAATAGAACTCAAACAGTTGTTGTAAATGGAACCCAGTCTAGTGGAGCTGTAGTAACGTTAGGAGTACCTCAGGGCTCTATCCTAGGTCCATTTTTATTTTTGGTTTATATAAATGATTTGCCGTCTATAGTAAGTGATCTTTGTGACATAGTATTATTCGCGGATGATACATCATTAATCTTTAAGGTTGACCGAAAAACAATAGAATGTTCTAACGTTAATGGCACACTGGTCAAAGTACTTGATTGGTTTACCGTTAACAACCTCCTACTTAATGCTAAGAAAACTAAATGTGTCAGATTTTCTTTGCCTAATGTTAGACCGGTTGAAACTAATATTCTTTTAAATAACGAGTGTTTAGAAATTGTAGATAAAGCAATATTCTTAGGTATAACATTAGACAAAAATCTACAATGGAGTCCCCATATAGCCATTATGGCACGTAAATTAAGTTCAGCCGCTTATGCTATTAGAAAAATCAGACAACTGACCAATGTAGAAACAGCTCGCTTAGTTTATCACAGCTATTTTCATAATGTTATGTCGTATGGTATTCTGGTTTGGGGTAAAGCAGCTGACATACAGACAATTTTTGTGTTACAAAAAAGAGCCATTCGCTCCATATATAACCTGGGCTCACGTGAAACTCTAAGAGATCTCTTTAAAGAAATTAACATTTTAACGGTAGCATCCCAATACATCTATGAGAATATTATTTATGTCATAAAGAATCGAGAATCATTCTGTAAAAATTCTGATATCCATAATTTTAATACCCGGAATAAAAATAAAATTGCCACTCACAAGTTTCGTGTCCGTAAAGTTTACAAGTCTTTTGTAGGTCAATGTGTTCGTTTTTATAATAAGTTACCCGATGAAATTCTGAATTTACCCTTTCCAGCTCTTAAAAATTACCTAAAAAAAACTTTGATGTCAAAGGCTTATTATAGGGTTGAGGACTATCTAACAGACAGAAATGCATGGCCCAAACCAAATACCTAAATAGCGTAGAGTCTAATATTTTCATTGTATCTCATTTCTTGCAGGAAAGCATATCAAACGATTCGACATGTTTTTTTTTGTAAATACCTATTGTTATTTTTTCCTCGTTTTTCTTTCAATTCTCTTTTGTTGTGTACCATTTACATTTACTTAAGTAGGTTAAGTAGTATCATTGTAATAAGCATATTTTGGAGAAAATGACTGACTGTCGAGTTTCTTTCGGCGTTTCTTCTCGGCAGTGGTCTCTTGAGAAACGCTAGTAGTTTTTGACTTGTAAAAGTGCCTTTGCGGCCTACTTGCAGAATAAAGTTCATTTATTTCATTTATTTATTTCAATGTATAAATTGAGTTGTGTTTGCCTTCGCGTTTCAGCGTTTATAATCCTGCACCATTATAGTTTCTATTTGGTCCAATGGTTAACTAGTAGAGAACGCCTAAAAGCATAAAGTCCGCCAATTGTATTTATTAAATGAATATTCTCTCAAGGTGTAAATACAATACATCCCATGTCTACGATCAGTAGCAGTTAAGTTCACAGAAAACTGTTCTCAGTTCACTTGTAAAATTATCACAGAAATTCGTAAAAGCTACACGTTATAACACGAATAAAAAAAGACATCAAACATTTCCAATTTAAAAAAGCCGCATTCAAATCAGTTTACCCATTTGGTGATTCTAATGCCAATGCCAGAATCACACTGATACACATCATTATAACACATCTTGGTTACATCACTGGTCATAAAGAGATAAAAGGGACTACTTATACGTATTATAATTACATGATGAATATACAGGACGTCCCACGACTATGCCACGTGGAGGGAAAGTACCTTGAATATTGTAGAGAGAACATTTTACTGAAAGAAGACAATATTTGAATTTCAAAAACAATTGAAAGAAAGAAAGAAAAAACGTTTATTTGGTGTACATACAGATAAAAAGAAGAACACAAATTAGAAATGGGTATAAGTACACCAAAAAGGTTGTCGCTCAGCATGTGCCACGACTGATGTGTCGTGACGCTGATTTTCAGGACAACCAAAAAATATATATACTATAGTCTTAATCTAATTAATATATAATGGGTGACGACACGACCGCTCTTAATAACACAGCTCAAATAACGTTTATATTGTATGGCAACACTAAAACAAACAAGTTCCATTTGAGTTGTTGTAACGGCCAAATCCTAATGAAAAGAAAAAAGATGTGAGACTTGTCTAGTACTAATTATTATATGCATATACTTAAATGTTTTTTTAAACATAACAATCTAGAGAGAAAAACGAGAGTACATACACACTAGTGAATGATTTTACGAATACATACATACTTAACATTCAGTGACGGTAAGATTGACTCTCAAATATGTTATTGGTATTTATGCAGTTTAAAATTAAACATTGATTAGTTGTTAGTTATACGTCTAGTGAATGTTCTGCCCCTTAATGCAATTGAAACTGCATTCACAGATATTTAAATAATTTTATGGTTGAACCGGCAGGCGAATTACGTAACTTTATGTACTAACTATAGATAGATTTTGCTGTCAATTTTGAAGTATAAATGTATGAGGTGACATTTAAAATTTGACATTAGAATCTACCTAACGGTAGTAAAAAAGTTACGTGATTACCCCGCGGGAATCAAACCCGTTACACGTGATAAATTGATTAATTTTGTATTAAAAATGTTAAAATTCATGGTGTTCCTTTTATTTCTGATCGGTATGATAAAGCTACAGGGTAATTATGTTTCTCGTGTAACGGGTTCGATTCCCGGTTCAACCATAAAATTATTTAATTATCTGTGAATGCAGTTTAAATTGTTTTTTAAATTCAAATAATGTCTTCCTTCAGTAAAATGTTCCATCTACAATATTCAAGGTACTTTCCCTCCATGTGGCATAGCCGTGGGACGCCCTGTATATGGTTTTTCAAAAAAGGAGATTGTATTTTATCCCAATTTTTCGTATATGTTTATATAGAATTTCCGATTTTTCCGGCTTACTTCTGGACCTTAAACGCTTTACATGTTCCCTTTATTTGACTGGAAGGGATTTCACTAACCATTGGCGCAGATGGCCGGGACTTAATCAACCCTGCCCCTTAGAGGCATTACCGTCGGCTGATCATGTGGGCTATTTGTGACCTACATACAATATACACCATGGCTCCAAATGTTGGTTTGAATGAGACATTTTGGATAACATTTTGCAGGGGCTTGGTACTTTATAATTTTTTTTTTCATGTTAATCGTTCTTTATTTATTATTGTTATTATTTTATGTTCGTACACACCGTGAAATCACTCGACGGTTCCATCGGAAGACCAGCGCTGGCGATTGCCCGCATTACGCTGAGATGGTACCGTTTCGAGATAACACACCTTTTTTTGTTTATTTTTATATTCTATTTTGCTGTGTTAATTGTTGTCTTTGTCTCGAATAAATATTTCTTATTTCTTATAATAGTAACATACAAATGATCTAGGATAAATTATTTAATCGTTTATTATCTAACGAAGATTCAAAATATGCCGTGTTAAAAATATCGTGCGAGTCATCAACGCCTAAAAGATTTTAATTTTAATGTTACGGAAATAAGTCTTAAGAAGTAACTGAAACATATTAAATCATAGAAAAGTATAGACACATAATAGAGGCATGGCATGTGTCTCCTCGATATGGCCAAAAACGAATAGTGGCTCTAGTGAAAAAGGGTGGGGTGGAAAAAGTGCCGTACAATTGTACCCTTTTTAACTAGAACAACAGCAAATTATAGGCCTACCGTTTAACTCGAACGGGGAAACGGGACAGATCCCTGCCTCCACTTTCCCTTCTCACACCACTCGCTGCGCCTGCACCGCAACGGTAGACCTATAGTTGCAATTTCGCCGTGGTGTTATTTTATTTATGTTCTGAATGGAGCACAACTCAAATAAGCTGACACTTAGACCACAGAGGTGCTTATAATAATAAAATATTGCTCACAAAAAACTCCGATTTTTTTCACAAAGAAATCATTAAGCAAATAAGCACCTGTAAGCAAGTTTACCAAAAACACGAATTTATTCGCAAAAGTCCACGCTGCAGCCGAAGAAGGACGTCGTCGTTAATTTCAATTTGCATTTCAAATGAATACCTTCAAAACTGGAAATTGACTGGCAAACAGCGCGGATAGTTACATAAATATGGAATCATTTATTCAGCAAACATGCTGCAAACGGGCGGTTTTACACGTGAGATTGAGCAGAGCCCGCCGCATAGGAAATTGGATTTTATAAGCTTTAAAGACAAATTTATCTCTGTCATACTGGATCCTAGCCAAACTAATGCGGCGATGCACATTTTTGATGACTCGTCTACGATCTTTTATTAGCCGCATATTGCATTGCTTGCATTCTCATTTATGAACGGTTTTATAGGTACTTAACGACCCGAAGGATACTTTTAGAAGATTTCTTTAGTTTTTATATAACTGCCCCAAATAAAACATGGCACCTGTATGTGTGTACCTACGTGAGCTTATTTATTTCATCAGATTTGCTTTATGCTCCACCCGATTGAGATTTGTGAAGTATCGCTAATAATTTTATGCTATCCCAAGTGACATAGATTATATGATACCTGTTTCTGTAAGCGGTCGGTGTTTTTAAATATCTTTTGACTTATTGTCTGGTAGCCAATATATTTGTTTAATGGTCTAGCACGACGGGCGAGTATAGCACAAATCTACTCGTATGTAACATACCTAGAGTTTTTTTGTTCTACGAAGCATCTTACGTAGATTATTCATGCTAGAGTCGTCTTCATTAGGTACTCCTAGCCTAAACTTAGCCACGTCCATCGTCTAGGAGGGCCACTCCGCGTAACGAGTGCCGCGCACGCTATTCTTTACTCAGCATCACAACGGCGATTATAAAATAAAAAAGAATAAAACTGACTAGAATATCTTAGTTTTACTGCAAACGTATTTCTCTAATCGCCTTTTTCTCGTTACATATTGATACCTAGACTACCTAGGTAACGTTTTGTTGTGCAGTCAGTAGGTAACTGATTTAGTTACACGGAAAAATATGAAATGAAACTACATATACTTAAGGTTTTTTGACAGTTGTATCTTCCTGGGCTTCTACTTGATTATAATATTCCAATGCTTAAGACGCATCATGCATTGCAGGTAATATTTTCATTTTTAAACGCCAGCTAAAATGGCCAAGTAGGATTTAATTAGAAATTAATTCAGCAAGGAAAGTTTGAACGACCTAGTTATTAGATTTTTTTCTACATAAATCATAAAGGAATAATAAAGACCTGCAACATACAAACATAAGAAGGATGTATTCAAGATGATTTTTAAAATACTGTCTTTGCAATCTCATGATTAATCTATTAATTGCTTAGAATACAAACACATTTTTAACTTTATTCTACATGGAGAGGAAAAAATAATAATAGAAAAAGAAACGGTAAAAGATGGGAAAAATTCTCACTGTCGCAAATTTTTCAGTCAGGTCAGATTCAAACTGACTTGAAACCATGATACTGATGTTAGAGAGAATTGAGCAATATTATAAAAGTTCGTCCGGTCCACTGCAAGTGGAAGAACGTGGTCTCGACCTGTCTCTCCAGGGATACACAGGAGTCATAACCTAATCGAGTTTGCGTTCGATGACTGTGGCTCGCCACTCCGGGCGCATTATAACTCATAGGGTGTTGCCTTGTAGACCGACTGCATATAATAATAGTAATGATAGGTAATTACGACTTCAATTCAGATATGAGTGCCGTCAACTATAAATGTTAACTGCTAAGGGTCAATTCAAGCAACTAAAAGTAAAGGTCGTTTCGTTAATTGCAGTATAGGCAACTTAAGTGGAATAATATCTCGGCCAAAACAAATTTAACAGTATTTTTTCATCACTTTTAACATAAGTTCAAACCAACTAGACTATTATTATTGTAATAAAATAAACCTACTACTATTAAAAGAAATGGACAAAGCATATTGTATAGTTTCCGCGTGAACAATTGTGTATTCTTAGCTCAGCCTGCTACAATAGGATTCTAACAAGTATTTTCATAGCATTCAACAACATATTTTCTAGGCAACCTTTAACGTACTTACAGTAGGTGCTTGGGACTCAGTGAAGTGGTAAATTTTATGCTTCATTTGATTTATTACGAGTTTATTTCTCAGCTTACAAATACTATGAATTGTCAACTTACATTTTTTATCTCTCATAACCTACAGGCAGTCATAAAATGCATAATACTCTTTGCTACCTTCTATCTAGATACCTGTTTAGTTTTTTTTTTATGTTTAAACACAATGATTTAATTCAATGGCTGGGCACCGCAACATATTTCCAAAATATAAACATTATAATCGCATACCCTAGTTAATAACATATTGCGAGGCATCCGTTTAAAGGCCTGTAATTAAGTTATAAACTCGATTAATGTCCTTTATCCACATTTGTGCGAAGTTGCGTGATTCCTCATCACTTAATGGACTTTGATTGTACCGCGTGAATTCAACTCAGCAATTAATTACTCAACTCTTTCACGTACGCACTAGGTACGATTCAGTGACATTATGGATCGTGTTTTTGGGGCGTTGTAAAGCTAATTCTATAGCTAATGCAAGTTTTTCAAAAGGCGACATAATCATGGCCGGGTATATACATACTTATTACATGTACGTCCCCGCCATATAATAAGTATGTATGTATCCGGCCAAATACCTGTATCTTTCAAGTCTTGTAAATATATATTTGAAATGGTTCCTGAAAGATTTTTATGTTGTAATCGGTTAGTGTGAAGGATTAAGACTCTTTGTGAGACATGCGAGACGATCTGGATACAAGTAATCGTTATTTTGGAAAATTCGTACGATTTTTTATATATAGATTATAGAGGCAGGCGGCAGGCGCTAACGTTGCACCAATTCACTATTGTATTCAAACAACGGCAATAAAGGGGGGATCCATCATTTTACCGAAAATCGTTACATCGATTATCATTTCCCATAACACTATTCGCAGAATTTTATTATCACTTAGGAATCATTCATCGAACTTCGTTAGATCGCTCAAACATTTGCTCGAATTACCTTTTACACAAGAATCAACTCATCGAATTTTAATTCAGTATTTTATTTGTTCATCGACGTAGTCGTTCATCGAATGGCCTTTAGTATAATTTTGGTTTAACGAAGGTTTCAGTTCCCAAAATTCTTATTACCTAGAACATCATTTCACCACTGTTTACTATTCTTGATATAAGTAAGTCTAAAATTATTTTTTTTCTCAGATTCTTGGTGTACTCTGTAAAAGTACTCATAAACAAAAATACTCAAAAACAAAAATACCCAAAACCTAAAATGTACAAAAGACCTGTTAGGGCAAAACCGACTGTAATGCGGATAGGTTAGAAGATTAAGACGGGAGCTTTGCTCCCGTCTTAATCTTCGAGGTTATTTTTTTTTATATAAGACCAGAAAGATTATACGCCTTGAAAAATCATGCTTGCTTGGTTGTTCGATGAAAAATTGTTCTTGGAAAGAATACTATATGAAACGTACTATCTGTGAATCAAGTTTCGTTAAATTAATACTATGAATAACGAATATTTCGATGAAAGGTAAATTCGATGTACCGTTACGCTACGATTAGAGACGGATTCGAAACGATTAACTATGAAAAGTGGTTCGATTATATAAAATGCAATGAATTGATGATTATGTGATTAGAAAAAAAAACGTAATGAAATTCGTTGAACAGTTTTCGGTGAAATGAAAATCGATGTAAGATATTTCGATAAAATAATAGACACCCCAATAAAGGAGTAAGAATTTAAGATTTCATCTTCGTGGAATCCAGTAGTCAGTAAGTGCAAGCGTGAAAATACGTCGTCCTAATGGATCCATCAACGGACATTGTAGTGTAGTGTGTCGGGCGAGTGACAACCCTAGTGTAAAAGTGTTTAATAAAGGGGTCATTATACTTTTTCATAACCAGTTTTCTATTACAAAAAAAAAACTATGATATGTATTGAATTACTGTACAAAAATAGGATTTAGAAATAGTACCTGAACCGAATAACAGGAATTTATAGGTAAATACTACTTAAATATTAGCATATTGCTTTAGAAGGTGGGTAACACAGTGGTAAAAACCATTTTTTCATACAAATGGTGAGACATCCATGGACCACTGAGTTACTCGATTTATGGATATTAGCTCTGGTTCGTTAATTACGAAAACTATCGGAAGTAATACTGCAACTAAATCTCTTTCTAAATAACTATACAAAAATATGACGCTAGGGTCAAGTATTCCAAAATCTGCATTTTAAAAAAAATGTCTTAAAATTATGTACATGAAAAAGTAGAATGGCCCAAAGACCAAGTGCGGGTAGTTCGAAAAACCCGTACGTCTAGATGTTGATACCCGCTCACGCTAGTCAGCTCGCGACCACGGGTGTTGTGATACATTCGAAACGTCTGGCAAACCTTGAAAAATGTAATTAAATTAGTAGTGTACGTGATTAAATCTCGTTTTCCAATAATAATGTGTAAAAATCGTGTAAGTTTAAATCAATATAAAGGAGTAAGAGCCGGCCGCCATTATGTCCCCTTTGATTTGGAGTATCACATATTATTCACCATCCCTATATGCCTACTTAGACACAATTTGTATTTGCATTTATACGGTTACTTTTTATGAAGCTTGAATTTCTTTATTTCAAAGGTGAAGCTATTCTGTTCAATACGGCTAAGCAATTTGTGCATCAGTCGGTTCAATTCACCTATTCAATAGCAAGATCCATTTTGCTGGTATCGCTCCCAAACTGGTACGTGCTTCTGCACTGCGGTCAGCTGACACGCGCGAGAGCACCTCTCTGCATACGGATCGCCTGAGGGTCGATATGACACTTAAATTTTTCATTTCAATTAATTTCGAATTAGCACATATGCTGATGACTTTGTGGTTACCGTGCGGGGAAACTGCCAAAGTACCTTATTTTATACCATAAACACAATAAACAACTGGCGCAAAGAAAACGAACCGATTACCCAATAAAAAACCTTATTTGCATTGAGATAAGGGTATATAGTGGGCCCAAGCGACGAGATGGAGTTTAGAGATTTTTGAGGAATGCCCTGAGTTCTTTAAATGTTATGCTTCAGATTATATAAGTAAACTACCGATGATTACAGTTATGCGGTGATTTAAAAATCATTTAATTTCAATAATATTGCCGCATTCGTGGAACGTCACTTGAACCTGAACTTTTATTAATATAAACCATGCAACGTGACTAAACTGAAGTGACTGCCACAAACATGCGACGACTATCTCCTTTTGATTGGACGTTTGGTAGGTACAGTTAGAATAAACAACGAGTGAAGCGAAGTTCGATCGATACTCGGCATAAGCCCAAGCCAACTCTTGGGCAGCTCTAATGTCCCTAATCTTATCCTATTTGCTATTCGTGCATTCAATACGACCCTCGATATTACGGCACCCAAGTACGGACACATCACGCGATAACGCCGGTTAAAGCAAGTCTGAGGCTTCTTGATAAGAAAAGATCGGCCAAGTGCGAGTAGTACTAGCACTACTAGCATGATTTGTAGCTAACTAAGCTGTCTAGTATAATGTGAGCTCCTGTCCGGGGTGTTTGTTAAGGCGTGTGGGTGTCCCTTTACGTTTGTTACTTTCAGTATTTTTTTATATTAATTGCAAATGCGTAGTTATTGGAATATTTTTTTTACACTTGGAACGCTCATTGCCCAATTCCATGATTCTCTGATGATTAGGTCAACGGCAATTGCCCAATGGGTTTTTATTCCCTTGTGTTGCGGCCCGTCTCGATTTTATCAGAAAACACGATATTCTTTTGATATGACAACACCAGTGTTAGGCCCCAGCACTATTAAACGATTTATTTTTTTGATGGGACATCACTAGTATTGGGCTGTCAAAAAAAGTAGGATTCTTGGTTAGAGACTCTGGCGAGGGACGAGCCACTTCTTAGAAGAAAGCATTGTGTGGTTTGGGCTTGAGATTGTAATTGAAACAGTAATAAGTAGTTGTCCTCATTAGAGTGCATTGGTATTGATTAAGGGTTTTGGTTCCGCGAATACCGCGAGAATTGGTGAACAGTTTTTTGAGTGGTACACTTGTGCGCCGTGTTGCCTAACTACGGAGGCTGGTGAGGCCTAGGGCTCCTTAATTTTTCCTTGCAGACTGGCTACGGGGTACCCCTAGCTAGTGAAGAACGAAGCCTACGGACGGCGGCCACTGAAGCTATAAAACTGTAAGTGCTAGATATAATTTTGGGTAGGAATTAAGTTTAGGGTTAAGTATTTCTGATCCGCGAATTGCGGACTGAATATTTCTTCCCTGGCTAAAACTAGGGGAGCAACACCTTGCGAGTGTCTAATTTGATTGCATTAATAGCTGCTAGAAATTGTAGATCTGAGTGATTAGTTATAATTATAACTTTAAGTTGATATCTTCACGCTTTCCTGAGAAAAAATACGGACGAAAAGAGAAAGGAAACACAGACAAAGAATAGATCTTATAAGTTTCATTTTTTCTTATGACGTGCGGAACCCTAAAATATATATTCGTGTTGAGATGAAAATTTGCGCTTTTCATGAAGAAGACAGTGTCTAAAGATTTCGGAGTTTATATTAGATTCTATCGATACAATTACATCGCTCATAACTCACGTCACGGCCCCTCGTGGTTTTAATCAAAGCTAAAGTTTAGGCTCGGCGGTAATCCACTAACATAAGGATGAGAAGAGCGACGCCTCTCGGCGGTGGGTTCAGAATAATAAATCCTTTTTAACACTGATTCATCCTCGAGCCTTGATTAACGATATAGTTGTCACGTACGGCAATACGACGAGAAAATAATTTAGCTCCAAATAAATGTCAAGCGTTGGTCCATACGCAAAGCTGATTTGGGAAGCATTTAATAGTATTATCATTGGACATAGAAAATTACTCTAATGATAATTTATCGAACAGGCAAAATATGCAATCATGGCGATATTATCAGCATTGTATTGGTGAAAACAGATAACTGTGAACATTAGCGATATTTTATGCATTTTACTGAAACTCAAAATGTGAAATTTCACTTTTCGTATACCTACTATTAGAAAGCAGATAAGTTTTATAACGTTTTAAAACGTAACAAAAATCCATTCAACTCTGTGTTGCACCAATAAGCAATAGATTTTAAAATGGGGGCCACTTTCACGACATCACGCTCACATCATACTATCTACTACTATATTTACTTTTTCACGATACCTGTGTCCTTGGGTACCTGGCGGCTTGTACGTATACATTTTTTTTATACCACGTCGGTGGCAAAAAATCGTACGGCTCGCCTGATGGTAAGCGGTCACCGTAGCCTATGGACGCTTGCAACTCCTGGTGTGTCACATGTGCGTTTCCGACCCTTTAAAAATTTATACACTCCTTTCTTGAAGAATTCCATACTATAGTCCTTCAGGAAAACCTCGGCAGGGAGCTCATTCCACAACCGGAGCGTCCGTAGGAGGAAATTCCTCTGAAACCGTACCGTACGCGACCATTTCGGTTCTAAGGTGTGAGGATGAATGCCCTGCCGATGGCGAGCGGTGAGATGGCAGAAAGCGGCCGTGGGCATCATGTCGAACAGTTCTTCGGAGCACAACCCATTATACAAGCGATAGAACACGCACAAGGAGACAAAGTTTCTCCTTAAACTTGACGGTTCAATATCGCTTGTAAGTTTGGGATCGTCTACAATCCGCACAGCACGTCTCTGAAGCGAGTCAAAAGGCCCAAGCTGGTATCCAGGTGCTCCCGCCCAGAGGTGACAGCAATACTCCATGTACGGTACGGACTTGTGACTTATATAATAGAATTAAGTCTCAGTCCCGGGGTGAAGTACCGCTTCGCTCTATTGAGCACACACAGTAAGGGCTGTGTCTTGGAACCGTGGGGCCACAGTAAATGGGTTTTTTTAGAGGTGAACGCACATACTTGTGTCTTAGTGGGGTTGAACCAGGCCAGATTATCCTGGCCCCACTCCGAGACTTTGACTAGAGTGGTCTCGATATCGGACACAAGTTTTTCACGACTCTCAACCACAGAGGAACGAGGAATTTTGGCACGGCCCGTATAGAAGGTATCGGTGCTGTCATCCCCATAACAATGGATGCTGTCTATAGCCAGCATGTCATTGATATGCAGCAAGAACAGTGTCGGGGATAGCACGGAGCCTTGTGGGACGCCAGCGTTAATTTCCATGATTTCGGATCAGCTGCCGTCTACTACGGCTCTTATGCGTCTGCCGGACAGAAAGCTGGCGATCCATTTGCACAAAACATTTGTGCCAGACCCGATCGAACGTCTTCGCTATGTCTAAGCTGACCGCTAAAGCCTCACCTTGACTCTCAATGGCTGAAGCCCACCGGTGTGTAAGATACACTAGAAGGTCAGTTGAGCGACCGTGGCGAAAACCATACCATATTGATCGCGGATCAAATCGTGTTCCTTTAGGTATCTTAGGAGCTTCGTGTTAATGACACGCTCCATCATCTTGGAGAGAAGGGAGGTAATAGCGTTAGGCCTGTAATTCGATGGGTCTAATGTACAAGATGTATTGCAAAATGATTTTCCTTCGGGAAAACTCGAACCTCAATCGGAATACGTTGGCACCCGAACTGTCAATCAATGATTGTATTAAATGGGTGACGTTTTCATATCCATTATTATGGAACTTTATTGTTTAGTGTCAAATGTCAAAGTGAAAAATGTTATTGTATAATATAGAGATGTGTGAGATGACCTTCAATAACTTTGAAAATACTCAGTTTTATTGACTTTAGTAAACGAAACATTATCTTCACTTTAAAAAATAAAGTACAACAAAATAAATCATATTGCAAAATATTTACACGAATAAAACTCAATATCTGCCTACTTAAAAACAGCATCTACTTACGGGGCTAGTATGAAAAATTTTATGTCATTGGCGTCCCTATAGCACCTAAGTAAATGACCCGCGTGTGAGAGGGATGCAAACGACATGAAGGCTTTCATACTAGGCCCGTTAGTATACTTCTAGGTACAGTCACCTTCATAAATAAGTGGTGATTTCTGTACCTTGTTACTTTTAATCGTTTGACAATTTCGTATGACATTTCAAACACGACGTTAAAGTGACAAGGTTACTAAATGATAACTTATTTATGCCGGTGACTGTACTTAACATTAATATTTTACCTACTCATTTGGGTCGATATTTTCAACATTTTCCATTTCACAATCTGAGTAACAGTCAGACATATCTTCGTCAGATTCGTCAGTGCTTTCATTTACATTAATTACAATCCTATCAATGTGATCATCCATCGAGTGTTCCTGTGACCGATATTCATTTTGACATTTGATGGCATGATCACAAACTTTCTTCTATTCATCCGGGCCAATCATATTTATTTTTTCTTCAATATTTTTTTTACTGTACTCAATATGAGTTGCCTGTCATGTCTATGTTTCTTTTTGATACGTGACTTTTTATCTGTGACCATATATTTTCTATACGGTTGAAGTCGGGATATGGCGGTCACCTTCACACATCGTGTCCATGTTGATGTTTGTCAATGGAATATTCTAAAAAGTCTTCTTTATGTCGACGAATAATTTCGTATAGTTGTATTTTATTTTAGTTAATGATGAATCATGGGGAATATTGTATTTTTATTACCAGTTTACCATAAGCGGCTTAGCGGTATTAGAGTTGGGTGGGCGTTCCACATATTTATTGTGATAAGCAGCATTGTCTACTACTAATACAGAATTTGGAGACAAGTTGGGAATAAGTTGATTCTGTAACCATTTTTCATAATTGACATTATTCATGGCATCGTGATAATCACCGATCTTGTCAGTAGACTTGTACATAAGTAGAGCACCCGGTACAAATCCTTTGGCACTACCTGCATGTACGATATGATAAGGCGTTGACCTTTTGAGATTAACTGTTTCACTCCTTTATATCACAATATCTCTGCCTTCAGATCTGTACTTCCTTATTAAGTCCAGGTACTTTACTCTTTTAAGTCTAACGTCATCTTTTTCCATCAGCATTTTTCTATTGTTAGTCATTTTCTTGAACAGAAAACCCATTTGGCGTAGTATCTTTCTTAGTGTAAAATCATAGCCTTTGAAATTCATCGTTTCTATTAATTTGGACTTTAGTGCTCTTATTGTTGGAACTTGTTTATAAATCAGATGGAAGTTATAAACCATTCGTCGTATCACTGTGTAATCAAAATCATCAAGATCTAGATAGAATTTCTTGCGTAGCTACCCATCTTAATATTGTTTGTGTTGGTATTTTTATCTTTTCTATATTCTTCTTCCTGGTCCAAAAATTTTCTTATTGTAGCTTTAGATATGCCCGTTGCGTCCGAATTTCGTTGTTTAGCTTTGTCAAAATACCCTGAGTTATTGCTATTTTTTGATATGAACATTAAATATAATTCCTTGGACTGGATTTATTAACCATTTTTGAGGTTTCGGCATGGTAATACAACCTTTCTTTTATAAGTAAACTGTATATATAATCATTATCAAAACTATAGCGAATATTTGAATTGCGTGTTAGCCAATCTATATATATATTGGTCTGCTGATGCGACTTACCCCTACGGCTATAAGATGGGTACTGAAGCTAATTGAGAGAGCACGATAAATACGAACTTTTCCGATAAAGTACGAAGGAAAATCATTTTGCACTACATCTGTATCGCCCTTTTTAGGCACCAGATGCACGAAGGCAGTCTTCCACGAATACAGAACTTGCCTCTTGTGATATGAGAGCGCGAATAGTCGCGTTAGCGCAGGACATAACTCAAGAGCACAACGTTTGTGTACCACCGCTGGTGGCTCGCTCGACTTGTGGACGTCTAGGGACAGTAGCTCTCTCCGGACATCCCTTTGCGAAAACCTAATTTCCGGCATGTAATGCCCATGCCGTGGGATAGTAGGAGGTACGGCGCTGCTATCATCGTCCAAAGTGTAGTTCGAGTCAAAGAGGGTGCCCAAAAGATCGGCTTTCTCTTTTGCGCTGTGGGCCAGGTCTCTCAGCTGCAGTTCGCGGTGGTGGTAGAGACGACTGACAGAAGTTTCCCTCGGCAGCTTTCGCGAGTGACCAAAGGGCGCGACTTCTGGAGTGATACCCAGCAAGCTTCTCGCCAATTCTGCCGATAAAATTGAATTTTGCTCTGGATGTTAATTTCTTACTAGATCTTGAGGCAGCGTTTAACTTGCGTTTCACATCAGTTACGTTAGGATTCTTATTATTTATACTGTGACGTAATAAGGTAGGTGGTCATTCTACTTTTTCATGACCAGTTTTCTATTACCAAAAAAAAAACCATGATATGTATGAAATTAGTGTACAAAAATAGGATTTCGAAATAATATGAACCTAAAAAAAGAAATTTATAGGTAAAAAGTTTTAAATATTTACATATTGCTGTAAAAGGTGGGTAACATAGTGGTAAAAACCATTTTTTCATACAAATGTTGAGACATCCAAGGACCACTGAGTTACTCGATTTATGAATATTAGCACTGTTTCGTTTATTACCAAAATTATCGGAAGTTATACTCTAATTAAACCTCTTTCTAAATAACAATACAGAAATATGATTTGAGGGCCAAGTATTAAAATTATGTACATGAAAAAGTAGAATGGCCCACCTACCTTATTATGTCACAGTATACGTACCTACAAGCCGCCATTTTGGAACCTGTTATATCTTAGGTATCTACAAGATATAATTTGTTGTAGGTAGCTTCTATTCAATGTAAGAGCAAACTAATAGGAATTGGTAAGCACGTATAAGGAACAATTTGTGAACATTTTAGCAACCCGCTTTTCTCCGACTAAGTTTTTAAGCCGCGCTCGGCAAAGACTGACCGCACGTGAAGAAAACGGACTTCGAGTGGATACTTACGCTTCTTTTTCGTATCCGCCTTTGTGGAAAAGTAAAAGCACCATCTATTTTAACTTTTCGTATTATGAATACATTCACTATACTACCAGTATGCACACTTTGCACCTGAACGTAATTTTAATACGTAACAAATATGCTATCCATATTTTAATGAATTACCAGTGTTATGGTGTTTAAACATTCGTGAAGTACCTACCTAACTAGGTACTAGTACTACCTAACCCAACTGAGTTAGGTAGTTCTAGTATAAGTAGTTATGGCATCAGAACTTTAATTCGTATCGTATCGGTCCAATTGGATCTGAAATAATAAAAAAAATACTGTAAATTTCACTGAAGCTACAAAAGCTATACAATAGATACAATTTACATGGACGAGTAAACGTAAGTAAATACAAAAGTCCTCCTTTAATATTACTGACATTAATTTGCGCCAGCCATCAATTTTACGATGAAAAGCGTGTGAGCGCAACGCCGGTGCTTCTCTTTAACTAAGAACTGGCGGAAAATTAAGGGCCACACCGGCTCGTGAGTTCCATGCCGTCATTGCCCATTAACCTCATAATGAGTTAAATATGCTAAGGAGCTCGCTTGGGGAATAATAGTGCTAGAAGGGAACCTTAAACTTAGCAGCTCATACCTCTTCTAGATTACGTGTGTGTTTAGTTTGTTTACTTCGCTACCTATTTACATTAGGTAGCTAATTAACCGTGAGATGTAGATACTATATTATTTAGATAGATAATATGAGTGAACAAATACTTCATAGTCAATAATTTATATTATATAGGTATTTACAAATTGAATGAATAGTCATATTCATTATATTTATTGCTGTAGGAACAATATTTTTGGGATTAAACTAGAATTTTTACAAAATTAACTTTATATGATACCTACTGAAGTTTTTAGTAGCAAAATGGTGAAACTTCTTATCTTCCTAATCGCGAAGCGGAAGGACATATGTTTATATTTATAATTAGTTCGTTTAAGAAGGAAATTGTGAAATTTGTGAAGACACTGCGCTCTGATTCTTGGTAGCTTTCCGTTATTGTTCGATCTATTTTCTCTCAGGATTATTAGTGAGCACGGGTGGGGACCAAATTCTTGTCATATAGTTAAGGCATTTAATACGCGCACATTTTAATTGATTCCATTGTGACACGAAAGTTACCCATATAAATTGTATGGGTGACTTTCGTGTCACGATATTAATTCAAATGTGCACGTATTTACATGCTAGTTAAGGCATGCTAGTTGTGACAAGAATTTGATCATCATCCACACCCGTTTTGTGATTTCCTCTAAATTATTTCTGTTAAAACTGACTTAATCGTAATGTAAGCACGTAAATTCATTGACGTGGCGTTTTTATACTTAAAATGGCATTTAAATCAAGCTTAATATATACGTTGATACTTCACGTAATAGCCCAACAGGGTCGATGTTATTTTTAATTGACACATCCATTCTAATTTCAAAATTCGTCTATGGAACTACATCCCGCGTTGTAATCACGTAACTTTTGTACTACCGTTAGGTATATTTTAATGTCAATTTTGAAGTATAAATGTATGAGGTGACAATTATAATTTGACATTAAAATCTACCTAACGGTAGTAAAAAAGTTACGTGATTACCCCGCTGCTCATACATTTAAACTTCAAAATTGACAGTAAAATCTATTTACCGTTAGTACATAAACTTACGTGATTCGCCTGCTGGGCCTGTACTTCGAACTTCGTATCGTGCCGTCCTCTTCACTCTCCTGTTATATACTTTATGAGTTAAAGGGACGACATGATACGAAGTTCAGATTTAGAAGTTCGTAGTAGCCACTCTGTGTCATGTGTGATTCCAATGAGTGTAAAAAATTGTACGTACTAATATTTAGGGTGGATTCCACCCAACCGTCTGTAACCTTAAGCGGTGTTCGTCAAATTCTGATTGTAAGGAAAGTTTGACAAGTTTGTAGGCAATACAGCCTCTGGCGCCATATTTAAAGTTGATCGATCTGTAATCGTAAATTTGCACCAACTGTGTAACTACATACGTAATGTAGGGGTTTTGATTGCTCTTGAGTGTCGTGTGCTAAGCCGCAATACAGTGGTACGAGTAACGAGTAGCACTGTAGGTAGTGTAGGTAGGCAACAGCAGCGAGCAGAACATATCAATTAATATGGGATTTATATTTCCGCTACAGCTTAGCGGAATTTCAGCTTTAGGATACTCTACTGTATTAAATAGACAAGCCCAGTAAGTTTTTTAAATTATAATATAATGAAACGAGTTACTCACATCTTTAAGGTCGAACATCGCGTGGCACGTTTCGAATTGATTCGTTGCTTAAATTTTAGTATAAATATTGCCGGGTAGCGGAAGCCACTGTAGCCAACCGGTAATTCTTTCAATCTGTTGGGTTCCCAGTGTTCCCACCTCGGCTCACCAAAAACTTATGTATATGTACGACATATCATTTGATATACTCGTAGTAGTTTTTTGGTCAACGATGGCCTAGTGAGGAAACCAGTTTAATCCCGAAAAGCGTTGTTTTCTCTGTGGGTGGAAGGTTCTCCTTTCTAATAGGTACAATCGGAAAAACTCTAGGAAGACGATGATGGTAATAATTAAAAAAACCGGTCAAGTGCGAGTCCGATTCGCGCACCGAGGGTTCCGTACACAGATGTGTATCCGTCCCGACCCAATCAAATCAGGAAAATCTTAACAACATGGTCTACAAATTGAACGCCATTGGTACAGCGCCATCTATCGGCGAATTTGTATGCTGGTTTTTCAAGGATAATTCTTTATCGCGTGAACCGATTACATTTTTTTTTCTTTATTTGAAAGAAGGTACTTTCAGCATAATCACGTAGGAATTTATAAAACGAAAATATATGCTGATTAAATTACAACCTTGGTACAGAAATGTTTTGATGATAAAAAAAAACTAGATAGAGCTATGGTTACATTTTTCGTGTAAAATATGCATTGATATAATTCCATATTTTTCCTTTGTAAACTTCGCGTATAAGGGGGAACGGTATTTTTATTTATATTTTCCCTCATAAATCGAAAATTACATGATGTAAATTGTTTTAGAATGTGCAACTCAAGCCCTTTCATATGACTCCCCACTTGACATAAGTCCAGTGAACTTTAAAATTATGAACCATCTTTTTAGATGATAGATCATCTATCACAGAAAATTAAAATAAATTGGTTACCTTTCTTTATAACTGCATATAGCATAGTAGTTCTTGAGAGATTTACCGATGTAACAGACAGACAGACAGACAAAGTGGGTGGTGACATAAGGGTTCCTTTTTACCATTTTGGTACGGAACTCTGAAAAACTAGCTATGGAAGTATATAATTAATGCGGTGTAATCAATTTAATTCCATGTAGGCACTTATTCCCTACATGGAATTAAATTGATTACACACTTGTCAAGGTAATCTTGAGCACAAGTTGGATTTATCTTTCTTTCCTCATTCAAAAAAGGTTTTAGCCACATTTTTCAACATTCCCACTAACACCGCATAAGGAGCAGCAGATAATACGTTTGATGTCCGCCTATCCTTCACAGAACACACGGAACATTTTCTTTGATGACAGATCTCATTAAAGACGCTGGCATCATTTAAATCCCTGAACAATTAACATCAATGAATATTTCAACACTAGTACTTCTATCTTTCTTTATTCGATGCCATATAAAATTACTTACGAAATAATTCCCCTTTCCTATTCTGTTAGCCTTGTTATCTGCTTAAGAGGAATTATTATGTATTGATATTTCTAATAAACTGATGAAAACAAAAGATTCTTTAATAGTAATGGAGCCAATATTTGCTTGTGTTGTTTGTACCTAGTAGAATTTAAGCGGTAGTGATGTTTGAAAAGATACTTCTTATTGAAATTACCAAAAGCACATGTAAAGTCTATGATAGTAACGGAGAGAAAATGTCAAGATATGCTTTAATTCACTCAGAAAACGGCCTAAAACAGCTTTAACTGATTAAGGTCTTTTAAGACAGCGTTTGAAGTCAATTGAGATATTAAGTTTCGTTACCGACGATACGTAGTCAGTCATCTGGGTATAAAATCCAGTTTCATAAATATCCGTTGGACCATTTTTTTACATTACATTTGATGTTACAAAACATGAATGACGACGACCCTAACAAATTATGGATTTGCCCTGTTGTGAGCTCTGATAACCCTGGCTAGGCTAAACTTGCTCTTGAACTCTCTATTGCATGAGTGACAAATAAATAGAGTTGGTCAGACGTGTTATACGTGTACACGTAGTAGGGGTTTAGATCTCTCTTTTCTTATTTGCGTTCGCTCGAAGGTTTATAAGGCGATTCTTCAATTAATCCTGAGCGCTGGGAAGAGTTAGCCGCAAAAACGCTATCTTGGCGGTCTACAAACATGCAAGGTATCAAAGGTAAGCTACTGAAATTTAACTGGATTTTAATGAACGCAGAT
This sequence comes from Epiblema foenella, assembly GCA_963556455.1. NCBI lineage: Eukaryota > Metazoa > Arthropoda > Insecta > Lepidoptera > Tortricidae > Epiblema > Epiblema foenella. The sequence continues at coordinate 19,531,690 of OY747102.1, forward strand.
TTATACATATAGGTACTGAATGACGCCACCTTACTACTAGAGTATGTGTATTTTGCGTGTTTATAGGAATTCGTATTGGAATATTAACTTTTTTTGCTACATATTAGCAAACACTACACAGATTTGGTAGGTATCGGAGAAATACACCATATCAATTTATTTTCATGAATGAACAAAATGTCATATGGAAAAAGTATTCATAAATATTATCTTTATCCGGTTCAATTGAATCTGGTGCATAATATCCGTTCCTAAATTGTGGCATTAACTGGTTAAATAAACATATAATTTATAATCCCTATTCAATTAGTTTTGTATTGTCGCCCGCCTTTGTCGAAGCGTTGTTCGAAACGAGTGATCTTTATTGCTGACTAGCGACCCGTCCCTGCTTCGCACGGGTGCACTATTTAATGGGTGTTATTATACATATAAACCTTCCTCTTCAATCACTCTATCTATTAAAAAAACCGCATCAAAATCCGTTGCGTAGTTTTAAAGATTTAAGCATACATAGGGATATAGGGACAGAGAAAGCGACTTTGTTTTATACTATGTAGTGATAAAAACTTTCAAAAACTGAAATAGAATTTGAAATTCTATCAATTCTACATGCGATTAACCTGAACTCATTACGCAGTAAAGCATTTTGCTTATTTCGGATAAATTCAAGCTATGTACACTAACCCAAAACTAAGGTACGTAAAAAAGAAATATAAACATCGCACGCAATCTCGCATGAAGAGCTATCCCTTTATTTCGAAGCTTAGGAAGAGGTCGGAGTGTAAAGGGGCTCGTTTATGTGTACGTACTTAATTCTGAGCCTTCTGGCCGGACTGCCGGACGGTCGAGCGAACGGTCCGGTTCGGTCCAGAGGTTAACGAGGGCGTCGCTGCTTGTGACACTCACGGTGTTTGATGTTTAGCGCTGGAAGTAATTGGTGTTGGATAGATGACGTGTGCTGCTTTTTGCAGCGGGTTGTTTATTAATCATATGGTCGCGCTAAGGGCAATTTGTAAGGCGATGAGTTTAAAGAAAGAGATAATTATCAATAGTTTGACAAGGAGGCATATATACAACATTTTATAGTAAGCTCGTCGAACTTTTATTCTGCTTTATAACTACAATGTTAGATTCTATACCTTGCTATTTTCTTATCAAAAATAGAGTTCCCCCTACTTTATATGGTGCTTCATGTAACTAATTCTGATTTAAATTTCTGAATGCAAATGAGACGCCGTCGTGATCTCGACATGTGATACTCTTTGCAAATTAGCGTCCCGTGCATCGCAGGCACCGGTACTTAACCCGGAAAAATTCCCACTAAATGAGCTGTGCGGAAGCTTTCAGGCCCATTTGCGAGACTCGCAAATCCTAGAGGGAAAAACATTACTCCAGTCGCGCCGAGCCTTCGCTTTGCGGGCTAAGTGCATGCTTTACTTTATTTATGACACTTCAACGAAACGTGGTTATTTATGACGTAAATGCGATTTTTTCATACTGCATGAGACAAACTTACTTAAGTACCTGCTTGGTTACCAAAGTCCTTTTCACAACGACCTTTGAATTAGGGCAACAACTCTTTGGCAAAGTCAAAATAAATAGTAAACAGCTTATCTTTAGCCGTATTAAATATCAGCTGACCTTTCTGTGACACTTCTCGAAGATCTCGAGTTTCTGTAAGTACAATATTTACTCATCAGTGCACTCTCAAACTTACGAGACGCTATATATTCTTGATTTACGATTGGACTTAGGTGCTACCGGCGTAAATTAAGCCTTAAGGATACCTTCTCAACCTAATGCATAACGATTTTCATGATTTCGATTCCAGATCTATTGATTGCAGCTAGAACGAAATTTATGCATAGGTTTTCATGATTAAGATAGCGTGTGGCTTCTCCGATACGACTCGAGTGTAGTGTCTGTATGTGAGGTGGTTTCCACATCTTCATTTAACGATTTACATAAATTCAATATCAATAGTTAGTGCCACAATTTCCATGGTGATTAAATTTGCAGTTTAATGAAGGGTTTATGTGTATATCATCAATATTGAAGAGGAAGTTATCAATTTATCATGTAGTAAGTTGGTGTATGGTTTGGCTATTTGGCGTTAACGTATTCATTTGATATTGGTATGAGATTGGCAGTTGGCGGGGAAAGTGGTGGATGAGACTAACTCTAAACATGGAAAAGTGGCGTAAATATGAAGAGGCCTTTACTCAACATGGGGTGAATACAGACTGAGGTATATATTACAATCAATATGAAAGTTAAGGAAGCAAAAGAGAGGTAATATCCGAGCCATTTTGCTTGTCGCAAGCGTTGAAGCTGACATTTTCCCTCTAAACCGGGGGACAACTAATAAAATATATCAACTTTTTTCTTACTCATAAAATATGTAGTTTATAAGATTACCTATTACAAAGGTAAGTGTGCACAGCGGGATAGAACTTAGTAAATAGAAATGCCGTGTTAACCTCCAGGGATAACACAGCAGCAAAGTTTCTTGGCGTCAACGTTCAAGTACCTGTATAAAAAGTTTGGATGTACGCGTTTCATAACCAGTAATACAGTCAGGGCTCGGAACCGGTTTTTAATATTTTTCAAATATCTCCTAAATTATTTGTCATATCACTATTTTTATTTTAGGATTTATTTTTGTTAACCTTCATCTATGAAATAAATGACTTAAAGTACGTATCGTAAAACGCAATTAACCGAAATTTTAAATCCGTTGATTGTATAAAGACGAAACCGGTTTCCGAGCTCTGAATACAGTAACAAAACATTTGCAATGTCAAGTCAATAAATAATAAGACCGATCATCAGTCGCTAACAATCCATTAGGGTGGGTCGATTTAGTATGATTAAATATTTTTTTTTAGAAACGTACCTGGGGGGGCCTGAAAATTTGCTATTTCATTTACGCTCTTAGATTATGCTAAAAATCCTTGTTTCGTTATATGATATAGTCCTCTACAACTATTCAAAGTTTTAAGTTTTATAATTTTTCGGTGTCTTTTTTGTATCAAAAAATGGCGTTATAAATCTGGATACTAATTTGGTCCAAATAATTCCATCTCGTGCCTTTTTTTGAAGCCACCGTGATCGATGCCTCCGTCACAAGTTTTATGCAACGTTCTAAGCCTGCGTATGACAGGGAAATTTAGAAAAAAATATAGCTCATGGCAAGATGTTGTTTATCATCTTGAGCAAATCCTCCTCAAACACATGGCTCATTATCGGCGGAGGTGTAACTTGACACTCAGCCCAGATTATCATGTCTGTATAATAACTTGCACTAAAATTGAGCGGAGGTAATTTAAAGCCTCTAACAGGACCACTGATTGGCGTCAGGTCAGTCTTGCTTGTACAATTTTGCTAAGAGCAAATTCTTTCACAGATTTCCTCTAATCTGATATCATATAGTCGCTCATTTTACATTTAGGGTACCGTATTATCTTTAGGTATTACATCATAATACTTTTTAACAGCTCTTTAATTATCTTTGGACTTACAGTAGGAATAGACGCAGAAGCCCAGATCTTCGCAATGTCGCAGCTCACACTAGCGAATACGTCGGTTATCGACGGTTGCTTTCCGGAATTAACATCTTGCAAACCATGTCTAACTTTAATTATATACCTAATAGTGTCTGATATTGTAGGCAATAGTCTCATTTTAAAATTAAAGGTGGTCCAAACAAAGGGGAAGTCACTTCACTTCGTGTTCTGACGGTAGATTATTTACCACTCATTTTTAAGGTCAGAACATGAATTTCCCACTGTTTTTAAAAGTTTGCTAAGTATTTTACTATCTTTTTCACTTATTTTAATGATTATTTAGCTAAAAATTGACAATTGAACGTGCAAAATGCTTTGTTGTAAACGCAAGAAGTACTTCAAGACTTTATGAACAAATTGGCGGGTAAAGCGAAAATTCAGTTGACAGTTGTGACGCAAGTAAATACTTTTGTCTACGATATTTATAAAAAGTAATCGTTATTGTACCTTCCGATACTCGCAAACAATGAATAAACTAATTTTTTTTTACAAAACAAGCTTTTAAACACTTTTTAGATGCAAAAATGAAAACATTGAAAAAAACGTATTTTGGAAATATTCAAGCGACGTAGAGGGCTAAAAGTTATATCGGTTATTTTTAAAATTATTTTTCTGATGTTAAACATACCAAAACGCAACTTTTACAAAAGGTACCTAGCATTGAAAATATATATTTTCTTAATCGACCCACCCTATTATACATGCCAAAGTAACTACAGAGTTACTGAGTAGACAGACAGCTGTCTGCTACCTCTTAAACTGTTGAACGAATGTAGGTGAAATTTAGCATGGAGGTAGTTTGTATCCCGAGGACTGATATAGAATCAAGGACGTATATGATGGGGGGGTTTAGGGGGTTCAACCCCCCTTAGGACTCGATGGTCCATTGATTATTACTAGAGCTAGTAAGAAAATTAGTGCCATCCCGTTTCCAACCCCAATTTTCCCTAACATGAAAGTTGCTGTGTATACTAGTCACGTTAGTCAGTATCAACGGCAACTATTAGAAGTCACAAACTGTGCGTTTTCCGTCAGCAAAATATTTTAATTAATTTCAAACAATTTAAGCAAAACCTATGGCCCTTCGAAAATGGTCCACAACTTGAAGTTCATAGGTCGATTTTGCTCTGAATAATTTATTTACTTCCTATCGGCCTATGAACGTCGAATTGTAGCGATAGGGTAGATCATAATTTTTTCACGACCCTCTATTAGCTGTGGGAAAGACACTTAAAATCATTTTTTGACAATTTGTATGCCTTTGGGACAAGAACAAGATGCTTATACTATGAAAATTTGAAGACTAGCTCCAGCCGTCTGGCTGTAAAATCTGTGTGACAGGCGACAAACGGACACGTGAGAGATAGCAATAGAGCTCCATTTGGATCCATCGGGAACGGAACCCTAAAAACTAAGCAGACACTTACATCGCGTGCTTTGCGAAGTTATAATGTTTCGGATAACTGTCGATGCTAAGTGGGTTACTGAGGCTCGTGTAGTATTTTCTGCACTTGTAACATAATTTCCGCTCGCGTTTTCATCTAGATGTGATATGACTTTATAACCGAGGATGGAAAAGTATGAAGTATTTTTCGCACTGCATCATAATGTTCGAAAAATTTCTGGCTCGCTGCCTTTGAGTTTTCATCTACATGTGCTATTACTTTATGACCCGTGATATCTACGTGCTTGCAGAGAGTAGTTTTTATCCCGGAAATCATCTCCTAAATAGGAGTTTGTATGGATGTACGATATAATTAAACAACTTCCACGCGGACGAAATTGCTCATAAGTAGTAGGTACAAACTGTTTACATTTCGTTTGCACATAAATTAATATTTTTTTTATCTTTGTAAGACATAAGCTAACAAAAATATCGTATAATAGGATGGAATAACATAATCATTACTATATTTTCCTCTTTTGTTACAGGTAACTTGCAGCGTAGCATTTACAATTCAAAATAAAGCAGTAGAATATTTGCTAAAAGCATATAAATCAAACAGCTGTTGCTAGGGTAAAATTAATGTGCCTATAAATATACTTAAATAAATTAGGATTTTAAAATAAGCAAGCTTACGCGAAGTGATTCTTAGAGTAGCATAAATACAATTTAGTGAATTAAATGCGGAAGTGATTTGGGATTTGACTGTAAGAAGAATAAGGGCAAAATGCTGCCGGTTCCGCAAGATCGCATGTCCGGGCGTCGCAGCAGCAGCATAGTAAGTCGCACGCTGCTCGGGCGACGCGCCTCCGTCTACGTTACCGGCAACCATCAAGATCCCGCCAAGGTATGAAATATGGATATAAGAATACAGTATTTTTATTATACACGAGCGCGAGCTTCGCAACTGAACATCGTAATAAACTTACTGTGTTTATTTTTATAACGAATATCATGGTAAATGCGTTGGTTGATCTACCTTTTGTTATTTTAGAAATCTATTTCTAGTTCTCTTTTACAAAATATCCGGCTACCCGGAATTTGCATAGTTGGTACTGCTGCTGTATTAAACCCTAATAATTCAATGAGTAACTTGAACCGTAAATGGGTGGAATTCAAATTTTAGGACCGTAAGTGAGGTTTATAATTCCCCTACATTTTAATACCGTTGTGACACAAAAATGTAACAAACCTACAATTTATTAGGGTATTTTATGTGTCTCAACGGAATCAATTGAATTGTAGACGAATTAAAAGCTTTAACTATGGTCAAAAAAATTAAATTCCGTTGACATTAATAACAGCCAAATGCCAATTTGCTATCGACTATTGTACGTTCGTAAGTTCTAAGAACCATTATAGCGAACAGCGCCGCATAATTCAAAAATGCAAACAGACCCGACCTAACCGAAAGCATTATATTATTTATCCGATCAATGGCATGTTTTCTCTACAACCACACGCCGGTAACAGCTGAGCGTAATTTGCATTATAAATGACAGGTATATACCTACCTAACGTTCGCTAAATTGGTCTATTAGCGAACACGAGTCAATTAGTCCGAGGCGTTTGCCGATCTAGATTGTGATGCGAGGTACTGAGGCATGAGTTCTTTGGATACTTAGAACTATTTTTTAACTGCGTCACCCCTTTCGGACCCTGCCAATACAATTGTGTGGGTTTAACAACTAATGGTCAAATCAAAAACCTACATATGTCGATACACTTCATTTTACGTTAGCACAGTCCTGTTTTTTCGGTCTGAAAGGGACTTACACACTATAGTCATACACAGCTTACGCCTATTTGGAACTTATTTTATCCCATTCTGTAAACATTTTAAAGTTAATATTAAAAAAAAAATCTAAATAGCTCCACTCTAATTTGGAAGATTTTATAGGAATGTATCCCTTTTGAATTCATAGGAAATCGCTTTATTAGTTAAGGAAATTCTTATCGATATGTTCACATGTGCGAAGCGAAGGTTTGCTTATATAATTACAGAACTTCAATCAAGATCTTCGGATATTTTTTTGCATAGGAATAACAAATCATCACGAAATTTTGGAACTAAAAATGTTACGGGAATCTGTTATTAGAAATACATCGAATAATATAATATTCACGGAACTTTGGAGTACCTGTACGATTTATCAGACTTGTGACTATAGTCTCAGAACATAAAGGAGATATCACGGAATTAATATTATTAGTTCAGGCAACGAATGCTTAAAAAAGGTATATAGGGAAATGCATGGAACACAATTTTAGACTTCGTAACTTTGTTTGGACTAGTTAGGGGGTAAATTTATCAATAGCCCGCTCATAGCCCTTGGGGGGGATGTTGAAGGTACGATTTGTAAACGGTGGTCCATAGTAATTTGCATAAAATTCTCTACAAAAAAGGTACTACACAGTTTTTCGCTAGGATAAATATTTAATGAGTTTTTAAAAGTGGAAAGTTAATTCTAGGAAATTTTGATTTTTAATATTTTTTAAAAACAAAAAATAATGTATTTATGCACTCATGCCCCATTCGATGGGGTAGGCTAATTTTATTTTTATCGCCCCCCTTTAGCTGAATAGGAGCCCCCCTTATAAACCTGTAAAAATATTTTGGATAATTTGTATAGCTTTGGGTCAACAGGATGATTAAACTGTGAAAATTTGAAGACTACTTACTTACTTTTGAGCTCCATCCGTTTAGTTTTTAAGGGGGGTCCCACGCAGCTAAAGGAGAGCGCGGATAAAAAAATTATTTACCCAATGGGCCACCGTTAACGAGCTTTTTAAGAAAAACCGAAAAATGGTACCTTCAACCCCCTCTCCCCCTTCTCCGGGTCAAGGGCTGTGGGTGGGGGTTTTTTAATATGTTCACCTCTTAACTAGTTCAAACTTAGTTATGAAGCCTAAAATTGTGTTCCAAGCATTTCCTCTATACCCTTTCGTTGCCTGACCTATTACTCAAACATACAATGAAATATTGACGTTATATTCTTGGTAACAGACTGTGAAGTACCATGTTTCGGGTGCGGTGCAATGACCGGCCCGTAATGGAATTTTATACAACGTTGTCGGCTTAGGCCGGCAAAGTGATCGTCTTTTGTTTCCAGGGAGCGCCGGGCTACGGGACAGCCACCGTGCGCCGGAAACATAAGACGACGCCGGCCGACTTAGAATTTCATTTCGAATTTTCTTATAATTCTCAAAACGCATTGCATTTTTTGAGAAAAAACATATATACAAGCCTCGGCGCGAACAGGGATTGTCGGCCTCGTATCGCTAGATGGCGTAGCTAATTACTCAGCCATCTATCTATAACTAATCGGCCGGCAATCACTATCTCGCAGCTTCTGCAGTAATGTACTATTTCCTTCCCAAAGATTTACTACACACATGCGTTGCCATGAATAATAGCGGATGCGGTTCATATGAAAGATGTTTACGATTGAAAGAAACTTTAAACAGCATATTTCATTAAGATTTATTTGTTTGTGAAAAAACAGAGGGACGACGTGCGTCGCATGCCAAGGGAAGAACTTTTATTTGTTTGTGTGAGCGTGTTGGGATAGGTACTTACGCATCGTTTCTTCAGTTTGATTTTTCTTTCGGCCATTTAGGTGTCGGTGCAATTTTTTTAACTCTGAACATATATTATGTTTTGTTCCTGGATAAAAGGACAGGAAGGAAGGTTTATTGTAAGGCTAGATTTCCATAAACGCATACTCATGCAATGCCGGACTCCTATAAAGATAGGAACATGAATTTAGTCTTGTAGGAAATTGGTTTTATAAGAATCTGTCCTTTTAGGAAGTAGGTATATATACCAAACTTCAATCAACGATAAAAAAAATCCTTAGGTACTAATTTAATAAGATTGGAATGCAATTATATGCATGCATTAGGGGGGAGGGGGGGGGGGGGGGTTGGATGTACAAGGTCATCTCATGTGTATTTTTTACTGTTCCTACAAAAATACACGTGAGGTTTCCTAGGGGGAGGGAGGGGGGTCACCTAGAACCTTACCAGCGATCACCAAGGGGAATGAGGAGGAGTCTACAAGTGGCCCAAAAGATCCTCGCGTGATTTCTAGAAAAGCCTTAATAGTAGGTACCTATAGTTATACCGGAAGCCGATGCTTTAATGTTCGCAGGGGTTATACGCCTGGCATGCGCAAGCGAATCCTGCGGCGTCTCACACAGGGGATGAGGGGAAGCCGCTGATTTTTAGTGGGTAAATTGACGATGCTCAGGAGTCCCACATCACCGTGCCTACCACCAGAAGGGCCGGTATGCATAAAGCATTTTCCAGCGTTAAAAAAAAAGGGGTTATACGCCACGTACCCAACATTTTGTTTGCCACCCGCTGTACAGCTCCGGCTTTACTCTCCGCTCGACGGTTACCGATATTTCAATCATGCGAAAACGCAAACAATGTTTTATGTGCCTAACAGTCAAATTAAAATCACGCTGTGCAATAATATTTTGCTACGAAATTATGTCGGCCGTAAGACGTAAACAAAATTAATTCCGCCGCATATTCTTGAGCTTTAGTAAAAGGGAAACAGATCCCTTCTTTTAGACGATCATTACATTTGTCACACCAGTTAACAGGCTATTTGCGAGGGGAAAGTAAGGTCCAAAAGTAGAAACTTTTCGCGGTGCTCTAAATTGCGTCCTACGTTTCAGTTAGTGGGGCTGGGGTTGCAGCTTGTTTTTGTTAGCTATTTCGCTTCGATATACAGGCTGTCCCACGGCTATGCCACATGGAGGGAAAGTACCTTGAATATTGTAGATGGAATATTTTACTGAAAGAAGACATTATTTGAATTTAAAAAATAATTTAAACTGAATTCACAGATATTTAAATAATTTTGTGGTTGAACCGGGAATCGAACCCTTTACACGTGATCAATTCATTAAGTTTGTATTAAAAATGTTAAAATTCATGGTCTTCCTTTTATTTCTGATACTATGTTATTTAGCAAAATATAATCCATATGATGAAGCCTTTCTATTGGCATGATAAAGCTACAGGGTAATTATTTTTCTTGTGTAACGGGTTCGATTCCCGGTTCACGGTTTAATTATTATTTAAATATCTGTGAATGCAGTTTAAATTGTTTTTTAAAATTAAAATAATGTCTTCTTTCAGTAAAATGTTCCATCTACAATATTCAAGGTACTTTCCCTCCATGTGGCATAGCCGTGGGACACCCTGTATATACTAATTCTTTATTGTTTATAGTTCAAGTTTATAGAAAAGGAGGTTCACAGATCACAGGAAATTTAATTCAATTTTAGTAGTTTAAACTAGGAAAAGTATAACCTAAATCGAACATAACCGAAACCGGTATTACAAAATTTCCAATAACCGGTTATGAAATTTTGGCGAAATAACCGGTTATAACCGGTTTCCTAGGTTAGCAAGCGGTGACCACCATTATAGAGGTATTATATTTATAGTACAGCTCGGGTACATCCAGAGTTCATAAATAAGAGAAAATGAGCGCAAATTGGTTATTACATTCAAATTTTCTCGTTAATACCTGGAGTCCTGGACAGTAGACACGTGGCCGTGACAGCGAGGGTGCCACCGCTTCGAGAATACCTATAAATTAATACGACATAATGTTTGACAGTGGACCTTCTCTCTTTAATGTTGCAGACCATCTGCTGGCCTTTATTAAAATTTAAATTACGTATGCGTTGATTGGCGAATACCTCTATAAGTAATACGTTATTATTTAATTGTTTTTTCAACAACATCAACATCGATTTATACCAATTGCACTTGTTTACTTTAGTTTTGGGACCACCTTAATGTGACAGTCTTGTCAAACTTTATAGAAAACAAAATTACGAAAAGGGTCCTTATCAGTTAAAAAACGCTCATCCATTTAGGCAATTATCTGATTAAGCTAACACGAATATTGACATTTTCTCAGTGTTACTATCTAGAATAGGAATTACGACCTAATGTCATAAATTATAAATGTATTTTATGCATTTCTCATTAAGAAATATCGTATCAAACATCGCTCCAAATCGACTATTTCAAGCTAAAAACTGTGTTTTAATGATGCCTCGATTTGGTCAGCCACGCCTCCCGTGAAAGAGACACGCTTATGTCTTTCGCGCAGGACAAAACGGGATGTAACACTCTACGGGAATGGCATTTTTAGACAAATCTCGATAAATATCTGACTGTGTGCAGTTTTATTAAATTTCCTCTTGGCAGTTTAGATGAGAAAAAATACCATGGTTTTAATTTAATTGTGTCGTTTAATAATGCGTTGTTTTAGTAGGCTAAGTAAAAAAGGAAAATAACGACACTTTGGATTTTTTTCTATCGAGAAAATTTAAATAATCATGTTTCGGCTATAGTCAAAAACAGCCATATAGACAAGAATCATATATCTGAAAATCATTCCTTATTGTTTCCTCGTCTAGGCAGAACAGCGTTTCAATAAACGCGATATTTCTCGCACGACCCTAAATTCTAATACACACAATAAAATAAAATAAATGGTTATATTTTACTTGCTATCTAAAACTTTAATAAAATCATCGTTTCCTTTACTTTATTGGTATTATCAATACTTTTGTCATAATTTGAAATCAAAACATTTAAAAACTTATAAGGCCTCTTAAACAACGTGACCTTATTTTCGTGTTGTATCCACGACTTTTTATGGGGTGCGTTGTCCAATAAGGGCCGATTTCTCAATCCCCAGATAAACGTATCTGTCAGACAAACATTTACTCTGCCCTTTTCATTCATGTGACATTAGAAAGTGACAGCGATAATTTTGACTGATGGATAATTTTATCTAGCGATTAAAAAATCGGCCCTTAAATGAACAGTTATGTGTCGTGTAAATTGTAAATGTCGCACCTGGCCATAAAGTGGCAACTAACGTACTATGAGGGCTATCGTTTTTGTGCTCACCAGTTGGCGCCACTGTCGAGTAAAGTCCAGCTGTCAATTTTTTTTATTGGTTATTATGGGCATAAGAACGATGTTTACGTTTAAATCATATTTAATACCTTAAATCCGTACCGTAAAAATATCCAACATCCCGCATTGTAGCGCAGTCCCGTTTTGTTTGAAAAAAAGAAGGAAATAAGTTTCCGAAAGGCAAAACTGTCTCAAAGCACTGACAGTCATTGATTGACCCGTAACTCATATTTGGCATAATCAAGCTCAGGTATTACAAAATACTCACCATATTGTTCCAATTAGATATTAACCCGCGTACCACAACCACAATGAGTAACATTTGACATTTCGGGGACCTCACGCTACACTAGCGCCTCTAGCGGGCAATTCATACTCGATAGCCCCCATTCGCGCGCGGGAAATCCCATTTCTGGGACAGGGTGAGACATAAAAATTTGTACGTACAACGGGCGGTAACAAAGAAAGCCCCAAATCGCATATTTATCGTCTTTGCCTTTGACGCGGGTGTCAAATATACCTGCGATCTGAGATATTCTTTGTTTTACCGTCCTAGGCAAGTAATGTACTATTAAAATATCTGCACCTGCTTTATTTCCACTGGTTGACTCTCTAAAAATGTAACAGCAGGGTTTCTTTCATACACGCTTTCCTTACCATCACATTACAATACATTTGTCCAGGAAAACATTATTTTATTTCATCATATCAAGGGAACAATTTCTACACAGTATGTCAATGTGTGTATGGTACATAAAATAGGTTATAATATATGCACGTAAGTAGGTAAATAATTATTATTTTACTATTTGATGTAAGTACATCTTTCTATGCCTGCACGAAATGTTTCTGTCAAGCCCAATGGTTGTCTTGTTGAGAATGCCTTACGGTTTAAGTGCGCCATTAGCACATTTTTTTTGAATTGTGCAATAAAGTTTAAATAAATGTATATGGGCCAAGTGGGAACAATTTTACAATTGAGACATTATTGAGACAGAACAAGCTGTTCTATATTGCAAATTGCTGAACCTTTGTGAGAAGGATAATATTATTATTAAGTTAGATCCAAAGTTTAAACTAAAAATCTAATTTCAACTATGCCGCTTATAAGTACACTGCCACAACCATACCCCAGCCATAGGTATTCTTAGAGGTAAATTCGAGTTAATTCCGCATTTGCAACTTTACGATCCGGTTCCCCGGTAACTTGAAGTAATAAGCGAAAGAAGCGAATTATTCTTGCCAAGAAAACGAAGGAGCAGTAACAAAAGTTATATCTTGTAAGACTAATAAATCAAGAACCTTCGTGATATGTATGCACTTAAAATAATGAAGTCAAGGAATACCCACGGGATAACTATGTAGCTGGAAATTAATATATTGAACCCATCAAACGTTTTGGATATTTTGTTTGATGATTACCTAAAATATTGACATGAATATAATACATCATCATCATCATCATCATTTCAGCCGAAAGACGTCCACTGCTGAACATAGGCCTCCCCCAAGGCTCGCCATTTAGCTGGGCATGTTTTTTATTTTTCCCTTGGGGGGGATTTGCCATAGTCGCCACGCTTGGCAAGCGGGTTGGCGACCGCAGTTTGATGGTGGTAATGATCGAAGGATGCTGCTGCCCACCCTCCGATTTTCCCTTATTCGCCTCCTACGAAACCCACGGGAAGAGATGGGGTGGCGCAATTCTTACCCGGCAACCACACGGGATCATAATACATTTGCTATTTAAAGGCTAGAATAGAAAAATACAATCCACTCGTATGTATTTTGATTGTGTACACCTCTATAAAAGTATGTGAGTATGATATTTGTGAAGTTGGCAGAATATTAAAAAAATATTGCATCGACTATGCAATATGGTATCACCGAGCTGATCTAATGATAGAGATAGTCAACTTTAGCTTAGTTGGTAGTGACTGCCTAATTTTTGTTTCAGTCATGGATGTTACCTGTATACAAAACTAAATGAAAAAAAAACCATATCTTTCTGACCTGTTTAATCCATATGGGGATCCTTAAAATGTTTATGCTATTTTAGTAAACAATAGGATATATAAACAGGGGTACGAGTATACCCATAAAAAAAAAGTAAAAGATTTGCTTAGTTTTGAACTGGATCGATGTGTTGAGATGGTCGACAAATATTTGGCAATGGTATTAATAATACATTGTCCGTCCACTGGGTAGGTCGGCAGTAAAAATGTTTTCTTTTGTTAATAAAAAATATTACTATATGTATGGGAAGATTGCTAAAACATCTGTTACTGAAGGATAATCCGTAAATTGAACAGGAGAGGAACATATGTGGACCCAAATGCTTCAAATCAAATAAAGAGCCCACCCACCCACGGCTTTTAGGATTATTATTAATATTATTTGTGACAGAATGTAAATTAACGAACCATTTCACAAACGAATGAACATATATTACCCACTCATATACGCCACAAGAAAACTTTCGATTAAAAGTAAACAATTAAATCCACGGACGCCGAGGGCTATAGACGGGCGCTTTTCTAATTTAATTATACAATACCTTTATCTTATACCGACGCATTTCCTAGATTATGAAGTAAAGCTGAGATGGCTTCATTATAGATACATACACTTCCGAAAGTTGTCAAGTCACTTGACACTTCGCCCCATACTTTCTGCATAATTAAACATTCCGGATTGGCTCACGTTCCATAACATTCATGTGCAATGAAATGGAGGATATTTATGTTATAAAAAAGTAGGTATGAATCGACAAAAGTACCGGCAAATTGGTCATATTCTTTAAATAACGAAATAAAATTGCCGCATTCATTTATCTGGATAAAAATTGGCTGGCAATGTAGAATACGCTCTACAATATGGCGTGGTGTAGGGTCGTCAGAGATGCCAAATATGCGCCATATTAAGAGTAAAGAATCTGTAGCTGCAGAGAAAAATGATCCCCTTGCATACAAACTCCTGCTTGTTGCATATTACCAAACAACTTCACTGACAATAGGTCTTATGGCTTTATTAACTGTACATTTTTACCAAGCGGTAGCGGTATGCTAACGAAATTATAATTCACAATAAAAAAAATGTATTCATGGTTACTCTTTTTTCCCTTGTATTGTAAATTACTAGTATTAAAGAATTACTGAAGTAATAAACTCCTTCGCTCCTAACAACACGTTGAAAAGAGCACATACTTATGAATCTTCATAAATCATTTACTTGAAATAATGACTCCACCAGATTGAAGGTGTTTAAAAAAGGGGAAAATTAAAAAGACGCTCACACTTATCGGGGCACCTACGATTTCCTATGAAGTAAGGATAATTACGATCCTATACGATAATATGACTCGCTTCCTACGTAGTTTAATTACAAACTGTTAGCGTAAAACAGAGCAATTTGTTAGGATACCGGCAAAACGCTACAGGATATTTACCATCGCTAACTACATAAGCATACGTTGTTCCCTTATTGCGTACCTACGCGCTAAGGAAAGTAACTCTAAATATTAAATTCAGTACCGTGACTTCAGGCAAGTCGCAAAAACCTAACTAAAACTGGTAAGGCACTGTTTCGTCTCCCGAGTTACTACGGTAAAAAAACTTTATAGCACAATACACAGAAATATTCAAAAGGGCCCGTTGTTCTGGCCCTCGTCTCTTGCCTTAACTGGCCGGCCAGAGTGGAGTCACAAGAGCGAAAGCGGAACCTATGCTCTAGCGGCATAACACCGGCGGCCTGTCGAACGGATTACCGGAACCTGGCTACCGCAGACTTACCCCTCGACAACCTTACAGCCGCACGGAGAAATCTTGCCCCATTGTCGCACTGTACGTGCGAATGCTTTGTGGGATCTATTCAGTGGACAGGCAAGCCACCGCTTGCCTTTTACAATTCTGAGATTGAGCTAATCTCCTCCCATAACCTATTTTCCAGTCCATCCAACATTGAACTCAATAGACCTATGACCTTATCCCATCGTAGCCAAAGCGCTGTGCACCAATGGTCTTTACAACTGGCGGCGATTATCTCTGGATGTATGATATTGTGCGGAGTCCAACGTACGCCTCCAAATGGTCCGAGAACCCATGGTCCCAACATAATGTAAAAGACTTACAATAATAAAATTGAGGACACGGACCAGTTTATTGGGGGACTGTTGAGTAAAATGATCAAAACAAAAAGTTGAAATTGATCAAAACTCTCTGCAATCATTTCCAAGCGTACCTAGTAAGAAACCCGACCGCATTACCGCGATATTTCACATTTCCTGCTTTCTCTCATTTTATCGCACATATATCGTATCTACGAAAAATGTAGTCTCAAAAGTAGTTACATAAGCTGCTCTAAAGTAGTGCAGTATGCTGCCTACCTACGACATATCATATTCTTTGTCTGAGCTGGTTCACGGAGATTAAATTTTAAGTAGTCATGAAAAACACGTCAAAGCGTTCTAGGAAATAGTATTTCTAGTTGAGCAACTCAAATTTTCATTACTTAGAAATTGTAGCAGACGCTACTTCAGATAGTGCATCTGAGTGTTTTATTAAAATATGTTCAAACATGCAATGAAATATTGAGGTTGTGTACCTTATAATAGGCTTCGCATCACGTTTCGGGTGCGGCTAGACGAGAGGCCTTTAAAGGGATTTCATACAAAGTGGGAGCCCTAGGCCTGCAAGATGCTCTTTTTTAATTTCCATTCCACATTTATTTGTATCATCTAAACTGTTTTCTTAAATAAGTTACGTTTATCTACCCATCTAGAGATAAGCATTCATAGAAAAATTATAATTTTTGACAATTAACAAGAATGACAACCTGTCAGTGTCGTTCCATAGGATAGGTCGATCCTAAAGTTTCGTTCAGAAACGTGCTTTGGAACATTTTAACATATTTTTGTAGTAGTAGTAGTAGGTTATATTCAATTCGAGTTGGAAATTGAATGAAATAAATAGTAAATACATGTGTTAGTTATATTTTTTGTCTTATTTACTTTAAGTTTCTTTAGAAATTAAAGTTTTTATTTCTAGGAGTTTTTTTAATTTATTTAATTGCATGTTTGAGAAAAGGACTATACATACCTCGGCGTGAAAAGGGATTGCCGGCGAAGTACGTATAGACAGCCGAGCGTAGCGAGGCCGGATAGTTACGACGTTCCTGCCCGGCCTCTGTAGGAAAGTAGTATTAGTATTCTTACCTCCTGTGTATGTATTACCTTTGAGGTATTTTTATATACAGATCTAAAAAAGGTCTTCGTATATGTATTGCTATTGCTACAATCATTGCAACTATTGTCAAATTATCATTTATCGTCTTAGTGTATTTTCGTATCTATAAATAGAATATAGATACTTTCACACCACCTGCTCATGCAAACCTTACCTAAAGAAAATAATTATACCCCTTGGCTTGAGCCTGGTTGTAATATTGGACTGAATTTTATTATAACCCGCCGGGTAATAATGTGATTTCACTTTTCATAATTCTTATTGTTATGTTTTTAAAGTCTAATTTCGTGAAGTCCGCACGGCAGCGGGGTCGTGCTTGCTCCGCGTCGCTCACCCGCGACCGCCGCGTTCGAAACAAAAGATGACGCCGCCAACTGCCGCAGCGCGTGTTCAATTATTATTGAAATTCTTGGAATTTCATTTGGGACTTCCTTATAATTTTCAAATTTCAATACATTTTTTGAGAAATGGCCTCGGCTGGAACAGGGGTGATCTTCGTTCCTTCGCGGCCTTTGCAGAAATGTACCTACTTATAACAATACTATACAATAGTCCTGTTGTAGACAGTAATGCTGAGAAAATGTCAAGGTACGTGTCAATTCAAACAGCAAATGGCGAATTGATAAGCGTTTTTTACCAGATAAGGACCCTAAATTATTTATAGAAAGTGCTTAGGTACAATATGAATTCTATTCTACTACATATTGCAAAATATCAATGTAAACCAAAATATTTATTATATGGTGCAGATAGTCTTATCTACAATAAGATAAATGTATGATGACAATTTTATCGTGGACAGTAATGGCATGAAAAACACTGTTATGTTTCCTTTCGGACCACATTTTCCAAATTTTATTCTCACCTAGGGACCGGAAACCCATTTCGTGATATATTTCATTTATTTCAGTAAGTCATTCTAACTCGATACTTTTAAAATTTGTAGAAACAAATAAAATTATCACGGTTCTTAAAACGAATTACGTACAGTACGTTTTATTACACCACCAGCACTTGGACTTAGGTACATGGATCACTTTTGTGGACTAAATGGTTTCTAATAAGTCGGACGGACTACGACCAAATTGTATCTACTTTAAGGAAAGTTTAGTATCCTAGTTGATATTTCTATAGGCTGATGTGAAATAAATTCTAGTCGAAGCTAGTTTCTCAAAGTTATATTTCTCTATTGACCGAATCTTTTTAGTTTGTGATACTTTGTGACTTAGCGGAATTATCGAGGCAGCTGTGAGCCCCCAGCCTAGTTCGTAAACGATTTTCGCTTAAAATTGAACTCTTACGAGCATGTTGAGCGACTAGGTATCAGGAGTGAGCCAGTTCCGTCGCTTATCGATATGGAGCAGACAGTACATTGTACTGCCAGTGACGTCTATCTATATACTATAGTTTGCGCGTTCGCCTTTCATCTTTCTGATATTTAGCTCTAAATTATTTTATCCTTAGTAATTTTATCAGCTGCTACTTTCGTTGTCTTATTCGTCCGCGTCGATTTTTGATGGTAACAAAGACATAAATGAGATCTATTTCTTTCTGTCAGTTGTCTGATGCTGTTAATCTTCTGTAAAAAATTACTCAAAAGAAAAAAATAAATGTCCGCCATCTTGGATTTGAAAATGGATGTCATTTTCGTAATCAGCACCCCGAGGAACCTTGACGATGACACGCATATCGATTTTTAAGAAAAATAAATGTCTGCCATCTTGGATTTGAAAACGGATGTCATTTTCATAATCGGCACCTCGAGAAACCTCGACGGTGATACCCATAGCGATGATTCAGAAAAATAAATGTCCGCCATCTTTGATTTGAAAATGCATGTCTTTTTCGTAATCAGCACCCCGAGGAACCTCGAAGATAACACCCATATCGCGTTTTAAGAAAAGAAAAATTTGTGCGGGAGCAAATTTTTACTTTTAACCCTGCAACAGCTTACAAACTTGTGCAACCCTCTTTTCACCCTATCAGGGGAGCAATTTCGTAAAACGCTTAAACACCTTTTGTTCTATTTAAACCCCATATAAACTTGGATCCCCCCTTTTCACCCCTTTAGGGGAGCAATTTCGAAAAACGCTTCAGATTCAGATTCAGATTCTTTATTGCATTCATGTTGTAACAATTAGGTCTTAAAGTTAGGTGTAGTTCTAAACATGAGCTCTTTCGAGCATTGCAATATACAAACTAAACTAATAGGAGCTAAGCCATTAACATTATACAAATTAATTATCATTATTAATATACTATTTAAATTACATCATTATATCATTACATAATATTTTAATTACATTATTGCCATATGTATGTCCTTAAGAATTAGATTTAGAAGTATGTAAAAGCAATTATAAATAGTCAAATTTTTGTCATAATTTCAACGGTTTTTAAAAAAATCGCTTATTGAATAGTAAGCCTTTTCTAATAGATTACGACTTAAATCTTTCTTGAAGTGCATACTATTTTGTCTCTCTTTAATGTAATTAGGGACTTTATTATAAATTCTAGGGCACATTCCCAAAATACTTTTTGATAAAAGAGCTGTTTTAGAAGGGTGAGCGCGTAGTTGGTTTCGTTGCCGCTCACTATCGAAGCCTTTAAATAAATTTAAGTTTTGTTTAACAAATAGTGCCATTTCTAATATATATAAACACGGAAAAGTCAATATTTTGAGACTTATAAAATAAGGTTTACAAGATTCGGTGGGTCTTAGCCCACACATCGCTCTCAAACATTTCTTCTGTGCTCGGAATACGAGCAGCCAGTTAGTAGAGTTGCCCCAAAAGATGACACCATATCTTAAGGTCGACGAGACATATCCATAATACGCAGCCAACACGGTTGATCTATCCACAATTTTTTGCAACATGTATAGAGCGTACGAATATCTATTTAGTTTAGAACATACATCTTCTACATGCGTTTTCCATGCCATACAGCTATCTATAGTAAGTCCTAAGAATTTAGCTTCCGTGGTTTCTGAAATTGTCTGATTTTTATACTTAATATCTAAGTCTCGAATGGTATTGCGTCGCTGTTCAAAATGCATGATACAAGTTTTAGTCAGGTTGATTTTTAAATTATTAATGTTTAGCCATTCAATTATAGCTTCTAAGGTATTATTTATTTCTATTTCATAATTAATGTCGTTTTTCATGTCACTAAATATAATTGTGCTATCGTCAGCAAATAATACCATTGGATGTCTAGTAATCTTAGGTATGTCATTAATGTAAATTAGGAATAACAAAGGTCCCAATATACTCCCCTGTGGTACACCATATTTCACTCTTAAATACGTTTTGTTGTATTTAAACAGAGAGTCTATACAATACGAAGTATTAAGTAAATCTCTCACTTCAATTTACTCCCCTTACAAGATAAGCTTTTTAAGCAAAAAATAATTAAATTGTTAATCAATTTTCAATTTTTCAATCAAAAATTAAAACTGCTCACCTAATTTTGTATTTATAATTCGACAAACACAGGCCGACGCAAATTCCGCAAATATCTAAATTCTACTGCCGCTTGCCCACAAAACAAATTTTACCTACCGTTGGTGTTTGTGCAAAATAAATGCAATAAAACATATGCTTTTATCTTCTTAGTTAATTTTCTTTCCTATAGGCGCATTAAAAATTTATGGCGCGTCACGTACCTGTACATGGACAGGCTTAAGGGTTAAAACGCTATAGCTCTGAGACGCAGAAGGCAACAGTAAACTGGTATGTAATTCTTTTTTTCCCTTTTAACTAATGCCACTCGGGTTCTGCGGCATTAGGATACGACGCTTGATAATGTAAAATGTGGGTAAAGTGTCAACCCCTAAAAGGTTTCACGGTAACATTGTACATGAAAGACGAGAGCTGAATAAAGTTGCAATATGCATGGCTTTTATGTATCCCTTACCCTATTTCAAAGCGTCTGAATCAAATCTTCGACGTTCTATCAGCGTTTTATTGATTACAACTATTATATCCCTGTATCATTATTGCTATTATTGGCTTATGTATGTCCCAATGCTGGGCCCACACGTCCCCTAGTGGATGAGAGATCAGGTGGGGAGAAATCCTATACAGTTTTGAATTTCCTCGCAGATGTGTCAATGTATTCCCACGATGTTTTTCTCATCGAAACCGTAAAAATGGAATCCAGATAACTTTTTGGTACATGATGACATAACTCAATATAACAAAGAACTCAAGTTTAGGTTTATGTTTGACGACCAGTTTAGTCTAATGGTTAGTGACCCTGCCTACGACTCCTCTGGTGTTGCAGGTGTTTATGGGCGACGGTAATTTTACCATCAGGCGATCCGTCTGCTCGTTTGCCCCCTATAACATTAAAAAAATATATTTTAGTTTCTCTTTTTGAAAATATTTATTGTATCTACTTTTATATTTCAATGTTGATAGACACGAAATAGCCATCAGCTTAGTATCGGAACGTCTGTAAAATTAGGCTTTACTTGGCAGAAGTGGGCCAGCAGCACAGATGCGCGGAAAATTTACTCCGCTAATGCGGCCAGATTTGTAGGTCCGAGTACATTCACTTTAATAAAGAGTGAAAAGGTTTGGCCGGCTCAACTGGCTTCAGGTACCAGATACCGCTGAGCTAAAGCCGGATTTCTTTGAATGGACTCCTATTTGTTAGATATTCATTCAAGTTGGTTGATGATCTTTATGGATAAATAATTCGATGATAAATCGCTAAGAAATTAAATTTTGATATGTTTTATGATTAATATTAATACAGTTTGGCCTAGTGGGTAGTGCACCTGCCTGTGAAGCTGACGGTCCTGGGTTCGAATCCCGGTCAGGGCAAATATTTGTGTGATGAGCATGAATATTTGTTTCTGAGTCTTGGATGTTTTCTATGTATTTAAGTATTTATATCTATTAAATATATCGTCGTCTAGTACCCATAACACAAGCCTTCTTGAGCTTACTGTGGGGCTAGTTCGATTTGTGTGAGATTGTCCTCTAATATTTATTTATTTAGTTTGATTTATTCAGGCCTAAACATGAGACTATTTTTTATTATTAGCATTAGGTTAGACTCAGTTCAATTGCATATTTTCATGAAAATGTTCATCAAGCGCTTATTATGTAGACATAATTGCTGGTGCTCTTTAACATAAAAAGGCGGTACACAATGACATAATAATTAGATTGCTCTGCTCCATATGTATTGCCATATGTTTTTCTCGTAAGTTAGTCGAGTTAAATTGCGTAAGTTTGTCCCCAAATCCGTAAGAAGGACAGTGTGGGGACGGGCGGCGCGATAACCGCACAAGTTTTGAATGCTTTCATTCAAACTTACCGTTGTGTTCCGAACGGCTATGAATGGCGGATGGCACAGTTCGTTTCACCAACTTCGCCGATTTAACTCTACTGACCGTGTCTGCTTTGAAGCTGACGTTCTAGTTTGAAAGAATTTAGCTTCTTTCAATTTGACTTAATTTCTTATGGAAAAGTTTGGGTTCTGACATAAATTCTTTGCATTCTTACGTTTATCTTCTTCACGTGACCAGAGGACTGGCAACTGTTTATGTAATGAGTGACAGTTTGAGTTAAGTAATAATAGTAGGTACTATGATTTACATCGACTGTTCCTTTGTTACGTTTTCGATTTCTATTATTGTATCTGATTTCATCATTCACTTGCCCTTTTCCCATTTATTTGGGGTATATTAACGAAGCGAGATAACGCAAAAATCGTCCATTTTGGAGATTGATATTTTTATGACAAGATCCCGGGAATTGCTAATACTGTTGGGTATTACAAAGTATATCATGTAAATAAAACTAGTGTAAAATATTTAGAAACACTTATTGCGGTTATTTAATTTAGGGTGACCCGAAATAAAACTCAACTTCCAATAACTAATTAAGTGCGTTCTTTAATTGTAAGCCACCAATGTTGTGTGTTGTTGTTGTAGGGTACCAGTGTTTTAATTTTGATAACCTGGAAGCAGTTTTTGCTTACAACGCGTCTAGCTATTAGTGACAGGGGAGGTTTTCATAACGGCCCACATTTTTAATTGGTTGTTCAATATGAGTATAAAGCAAAAGGGTTCTAGGCAAAAAGCTTCGTCAGTGTGAAAGACTTCTTATTAAAGCTAAACACCTACCTATCTGTCTCACGCATGTGCCTGAAAAGGGTGGTTTTATTTTTCACTGGATAAACACATTCAAGAGCAAATAAAATGGGTATACTTTTTATTGAATTTCCATACAAAGATTATAAATTTATTGCTCATGAGTGTAGCTTATTTATTTAGGTATTTAATTTCTACAAATATTTAGCAGACTGGTATTATTAATATGAATGTAGGTGTTGTTCTAAAGCAGTATTGCAAATAAGAGAATACGTATTGTGTGTTCTTTACACAGTCAAAAGCATTTTCCTTTAAATTCTTTAGAACACCGTTCCATTCCGTCTCAAAAATACTTGCAAAAGTCACAAAACAGTGAACGAACCTTTGAGCCTGAATTCTTAGTCATGAACGCAATTTTTTTTCATTCGAATGCGAAATCTTTGGAGTGTATTGAAAGTACGTGAACGCGGCGCCGAACGGTTATAAAAATAAGTTTCGTTATACGTAAGAAGTAAGAACCATAAAAAGAGGGACAGAAGATCCATTGGATACCATATGAAACATAATAACAAACTTCAATAGATACCTAGACGTGTATGGAGAGCCGAAAATATCATTAATGAATCGTACGGGATACAAGAGAATTGTGATCTTTTGTGTGTCGGTAAATTATGTTTGATTACTGTATCGATTACGTCACGCGGCCTTTTTATGTGATAATGCATACGTTATTTATGGCCATCGTAATTCACTACATTATACACCATTGCTACAGTAACAATGTTTTTATTTCCTTGTAATACGACTAATGTCTGTCGCTCGAAAAAACTCATTGTCCGTATACCTATATTAAATATCATAACTACTTGTGTGAGGCTTGAAAATGGGGTTGTCAAAAGGAGTTCGTGGATTCGAATCCTAGCTTGTACCATTGATGTATGGTTATGTTAATAGCTAAATAAGTAGGTACCTAATGCAGTTAACCTTGCCAATGAGTATTTAGTCTAATAATTGACGAGTCATCTTAATGCTGTAGTATTACATAAAGTCCGGAACTAATTAAAAGGAACCACTAATTGCTTTTTCCCGTCATCATCAATCACAAGACGAGAGCAATTTTACAAGTAATGAAAACAATCGAGCAAAAATATGAAGAAGTGAAGCTAGAAGGGTTTCAGTAACAAATATTATGATGAATACCTTCCGCTTAAAGACCAATTCAACTCAAATGAAATGTTATTCCGCAAACTTGAAACGACGGCTGCGGTCAGCGAATTACTCAGAGTTATTTAATCGTGGTAATTAAAATGCAGTTGAGTCATACAGGGTTCGGTAAAGGCGTGGCGGGAATTGTCTATGACGGCTAGAATTATTGTATTACGGCATTAAGTTGCGGTAACAATAAGGCCAAGTCGATTCTGAAGAAGGTGCATTGAATAATTAAATAGGTCTTAGAGTGTTGTTAATCATGAACGAGTTTTTTGAAAACCAGTGTAACTTTCGATTTTCCTCTGCTTTTATTGAGAGGAAAGTTGAACTGGACGAGTTTTACCTTTACAGACCACTACCCGCTGTATGTACCTACCTACCTATTATAATCTATATATCAAATTTTCTATGTTGATAATCTAAGTTTTATTTTTTTATTTATGTTGATAATCTAAGTGACAGAATAATATTTTTGCCACGTAGGTACCCATAATATATCCAACGAAATCGTATTCATATTTGTATATCCAACGAAATAATATCCGAATGCAAATAATGTCAACATTTTAAAATAATTATAAAAGTATGTATCTGTATTTCTGCTAGTAGTGTAGGACTGTAGGTACTTATCCGTCGTACTAAATCATGCATCTCTAATTCTCTAATAGCCCTTTTAAGCCTTTCCGTATGAAACCTTTTATCTTCAAGACACTGATCAAAATTATCTTTCTTAACTGAAATCCGATTCTTAAACGCCCTTTCTTGAAAATACCGATTCTCTTGAGTACTTGAGGATTCGTTTAATTTCATTGAAATTTATTTCTTTTTTTGCAACACCCTCCACGGAAATTGGTTTGTAATTGACAAATCGGTTTTCAATCAATTTTGCGTGCGTGCCACATAACACTGATTATTATTTACATATAAAAGGACCATTGTATTGCAAGCGCATAATATTATTTTATGCAAATGTACTCGTCCCGTAGTTTCTCTGCGCTTGACAGTTAAGTGTAGCGTTATTTGATATGTGATGAGATGATATACAATATACATTTCAAACCAGTCGTCTACCGGTCCCTGGGATCCCAGGGATCATAACGAATGGTATTGTATATTTTTTTCGCCGGGAGGCGACGGCTTAATCATAATCGATTTTCATCTCTATTTCCAAATATTAATATTTTGAATATGAAATTTATTCGTAAGTGGTCACCATGTAGATACAATGATTTGATTATTTTGTTATGTTCTGTTATTTTACTTAGGTACCAATTTATCAGTTTCCCGGGTTTAATTTCGCTACACAAATTGAGAAACATCTTTGTTAGCACTAATTCTCTTCCACATTCGGTTGTTTACGTTTATAAGAGGAAAACAGACTATGTAATTACATAGAAATTACGACGTGCTAAATACTTATTCTTACTACGACTTTCACAATTGCTTCGTTTAGAGTTTAAATTTAATTATCAACTTAACAGTGATTATCTAAGTTAATTTTCTTATGGGAGGCACGAACATTTCTGGTATAGGGTTTTGTAGTTTTAATAATTATGTTTGGTTCAACGTAGCCAAAATTACATTTCTTTTTTATTACCTAGAAGTATTTTCGCACTTTCATCCCATTACGGTATACCATGATACCTTATACCTACCTATACCTATCCGTTTGTTAGCTACACTGTCTTCTGATCCCAATATGACGTTTCTCTTTTTGGTTCCTCGTCTCTCTACAGAATTAGACGAGTAGACTTGCAGAGCGAATTTGTCAGAATAAAATATGTACGACGGTGAAAAAAGGCGATATAATTAATCCATTTTGTCTAATACGACATTTTACTCTTACCGCTTTCAATTGCTTATGAATTGTGGCCATTACAGGCGACGGGCCGTACGCCTGGCGCGAACGCTGTCTAACGGCAGTTATGAAGCAGCCCTTTAACGGGCGATCGTTAGATGTTTTGCAGTAATTAAGACGAATGGAAACCTTGTGAAGTGTTCCTGTTTACAGTTGCGCCTTACCGGTATTGTGCAGTAAGTAATTGGTGGGATAATTAAAAAACTAATTTACTGTATTTATTACAGGCATATTACTTAAACTTTTTTGCAAGTTTTAAGTTACCTATCAAAACCTACCTATAATTCTTTCGGCTTCGCTTCGTCCGACAAAATCTAGTTATCCACGACTTTCTATTTTCCGGCCTCTGCAATAATTTACTATACTTTTTTCTATAGATATATTTTATAATTATTTTATGCTATTTGTAGCAACATAAGTCGAGTATTTTGAATGCTTTTCTGTGAAGATTTTTGGATATTCACTGGTTCCTCATGTGTTAATAATTTCCACTCTCGAATATGTTTATCGGTTCTCGAAATGTTCTAGTCATAACGTTGTTTATGATAGTTCCCTTCGTTCATGGATATCCATCATAATTGTAGAGGTACTTCCGTCCCGGCCCATAAATTCATGATTTCTAACAATATGAGAACCGATGGCTCTGCGGCACTCAAATGTACAAAATATAACATAACATAAATAAATAAACAGAACAGAAGAGAGAGAGAAAATAAATATACCATCTCTGGCTAAATCTAGATATACAAAAATATCCAATAACGTTTCTTAAATTTGTAGTTCTTTAAATATTTTGGTATGTGAAGTGCCAGCACAGCTACTGATATATCTACCATGTGCGGATACCCTTCTCGTGTCTATTATTGGATAAATAGGCCGATAAACAGTTAGTTCATGAGATGTAAGTAATACACATGTAACTCGTCATATTTAAGGTCAGCCAAAGTATTTAAAAGGCCTGATACATACCTATTACTTTAGAAGACGTTATTGAGACCACATCTAGAGTACGCATCTGTTATATGGAATCCTCTGTACCTATGCCAAATATTGCAATTCAATTGAAATGATTCAAAAGAAATTCTTAAGAATAATGCATAGGAGATTGACGGGTAAAAAATGCCATACAAAAACTTACTGAAACGTTACAAAATCCCATCACTGTCAATACCTACGTCGTAAAATATCAGATGCAGTAACACTTTTTAAAATCTGTTGGAGCGAATATAATAGCAATTAGTTAGTACAGTTAGTGCGGTTCCGGGTGCCGCCGCGGAGCGGGTCGCGCTCCGCAGCCCTGAGGGGCTTCTTCGAATTTCGTATCGTGTCGTCCCTTTCACTCATATAGTGAATAATACGAGAGTGAAAGGGATGGCACGATACGAAGTTCGGAGTACAAGGCCTGTTCGCCGTGCCGACGTGCGCGAGCTACACCGGGGCAATGCAGTCAGTAATCTGTAGCAGTGCTCCAATAAGACATATTCAGGCAATCTTCGCAGTCCATCACCTTATTTTGTAAGTGCTGTAAGATAGAACGACGTAGGTACAAGTCGCGCTAAATATTTATTTTAGAACACAATGAAAATGGCCGCATTGAGTATGCAACTCCCTTTCTGACTGTGCCAATTTTCATTTATCCTCAAGTATAAATGTTGAAGTAAAATTACTCTGTTCTACTCTGGCTAACGTCTAAAATCCATAAGCTTGACACAGTTATTCCCCTGAAGTAGATGCACAACTTTGACTTATTAAAGTGTCCCACTGCAGCGCAACAAAAACTTTACTTCGGGCCGTTACTCCAGAGAACTATTGTTTTACTAGTTTTAAGATATACTGTGACTTGAAAGTACTTTAGTACTTTGTCATTTTATTATGTCTGAACTGATTATTCGTTTACTCTACTGTCCGGTCGAATTAACATTGTACCTGACTCAGTAATTTACCTAACTTCTCGAGCACTGCACGTTGCTCGTTATCTTTTTAAACTTTGTGACTTTTCGTTCACCGTAGTTCGGAAAAGATTTATATTTTTAGCCCAGAGCCAAGTTCAATAACTCTAGTATAAGTTTTTTCGAAATAAAAACATAGACGAACGCGATTGCGTTTAGTCTCACTTTGTAAGGCAAAAAATAGTTACCACCTAAGGCCAGAAGGGCTGCTCGTGTTGCCATACAAATTGAGATTGAACTAAACGCAAACGCGTTCGGTTGTGTTTTATTTCGAAAGAACTTATACTAGAGGTACAGTATTTTAATAGTTTTACATAAAAATAGAATATAACATGTTTCTCTTCCAGAATAGGTACTTAGAATATTCCGAGAAAAAGTTTTGCAAATTTACGAAATTAGTCATCTGATGAAACGTTTAGACACCAAATGAGACAGCTTTTGTTGGACAACCCTCTGTACTCGGTAAATGAGTAATACATGGAATTATTTTTTTTTTGGAAAATTGTGTTATCCAATATTGTTCCACATCAGATCTCTTTGAATTTGTGTAATGACATACGAATACTACTTATTTGTTTTTGTATTGACATGCTGTATTTTATTCCATTTGCATGCTATAATCTTGTGTTGATGATCCTTATTGGGAGAATGTGATCAATTCATCATCTCATTATTATTATCATTTAATCTTAATTAACGATCATGATGTGTATTCTTATACTTATGACATGAATTATATTGCAATTTACATCTATGAAATAAATGAATCTGAATCTGAAAATAGGCATGACATTTAACTTATTATATTACACCTTCTTATTAATTAGGATCGTTACATAAAAGCTATTTATAAATTATAATGGGTATTGAGTGGGTCACTACTAAAACTCGTTTGTCTAAAAAGTCTGCTCGATTTACTCTGATACCATGATCCTTGCAAAATACTGTGCCAAAAGCCTCCATGCGTCAGAGTAAGTACAAAAAGCTATAAATTAAGTAGCAATTAAAGTGGTGTTCGGACACTGACTGATATACGACCTTCTTGCTTGCGTACAGGGGAGCTTTAGCCCTGAGAGTGATCGTACCGTAGAAAAACTCAGCTAAGCGCAAAACGGACGTTATTTAATGAGAGTTCCGCCGACGTTGGGTTAAAACGAACATACCAATTACTTTTTTAACCTGGCACTGACTATGTGGTCGTACCGAATGGAAGCGTGCAGACGGTCTACCGAGAAACTCTAATATGTGTATCTTAGTTCAACATGGGTTTTAGAAATTAACCATCGAATGTTATCAAGACAAAGAAAAATAAATAAATAAATAAATAGCCTTTTAAACTGAATTGAAGACTGAAATAATGTTGTTTCTCCTTTTCACAAAATGTCGCGTAATTCAGTGTGCCGTAAGGCATAGGCCTCCTCCAACTGTCTCCACTGGGTCCAACGTGGACCAACGACAAAGAAAACCACTATGTAAAATAATACGTAGACATGCGCTTCATATTTCTTAGGTGTCCATAAGAAAAATCGTATTAAATTGTTACATTCGAAATTTGAATTGGTTTTATATTTATTGCACTCGCTTCCACAAACTTAGTTAGAGTGTATAAACACATGTCAGGTTGCTTCAGTATTTTAGTCGAATACGAAGGCTAGTTGTCAGAATTTCGACTAGTAACGTTCGAGTTCCGTAACGTACGCAACGTGTCTACCTGCATCAAGAGATTAATGTCAGCATTCGATACTACAGCTGCTGGAAGGTCTAATCTAAAGTTCAAGGCACAAAATTAGGGATTACAACATCAGCATTCAGCAGTTAGCACGCGTCTTTGTAAAGTCTACCTATGTTTAATTCTCTTACTTACTTCCTACCTGAGTTGCTACAAACCTTGGTAGATCTTGACCTCGATAATCTTTAGACTTCCTTCTCCAAGCCAAGATCTTTTATTTCCCATATATCTTAAATCTTCTGCCACACAATCCTTCTACCGCTTCTTGGGTCGCTTTATAGGACTTTTCTGTTGCGGAGTCCACCAGTCTGAGACGTACGCGGCACAAATTTAGGGATCTTATCAACCAAGCAAGCTTAGCAAGGGTTGGCAACGCGTACGTGACTCCTATGGAGTTGCGGGCGTCTATATGCTACGGTGTCCGCTTACCATCAGGGGGAATGTACGCTTGTTTGCCACACCATCAGGTCGACCGTGCGGTTGTTTGTATAAAAAAACCGATTGGGTTTTTTATCGTTTCCTTAAAGTATCGTTAAATATATACTTTTTAACAGTAAGTATATTGCGGAATTCTAAAATCGAAACTGAACAGTCCCGGCGAAGCGGACACGTCTCCAGTGGAATTTATCGGTCACATTATCAAACTGTAAAATTAGCTTTTTTATATAATTTGCGCCCCGAATACAAAATGCTTTTAATGAAATTCGTCGTCAAGCCATGCTTTTCCTTTAATATATATCGAGTCCGTTTACATAGAAAGGAAATTGTATTTTCACTGAATAATTATAGACAATTTTTGCAAAGATTAGGTATGAAGTTGATGTACGAAGTCAAGGTTAAGTAATGCGGCATTAAATCTCCAAATGTTTTCCCAGATAAAATAGAAGAATTTTATTGTACTTACTAAATTTCCATTTTAATATGTAATAAGAAGTACTCTTTAAGATGTTTATGTAAACATGCACTTTAATGCCGTAACAATAAAGTCACATTTAGATTTTTGCGAGCACTTTATTTGCTCCGATGTAACTGATGGAGACTACTGAACGTTAAGATACAAACATTTTTCGGACAACATTGACTGATTTTTTCAATTGTTATTTAGTTACATTAAACAATTCAAACAAACAATATAATAAGAAGTGCTCTTCAAGATTAATATGTAATTAGTATTATTAATATGTGATAAGAAGTACTCTTCAAGATGTTTATGTAAACATGCACTCTAATGACGTAACAATAAGTCACATTTAGATTTTTGCGAGCACTTTATTTGCTCCGATGTATCTGATGGAGACTGTACTGAACGTTAACATACAAACTTTTTTCGGACAACATTGACTGATTTTTTCAATTGTTATTTTATTAAGTATATTAAACAATTCAAACAAACAATATAATAAGAAGTACTCTTCAAGATGAATATGTAATTATTAATATGTAATAAGAAGTACTCTTCAAGATGTTTATGTAAACATGCACTCTAATACCGTAACAATAAAGTCGCATTTAGATTTTTTCGAACACTTTATTTGCTCCGATGTATCTGATGGGACTGTTAACATACAAATTTTTTTCGGACAACATTGACTGATTTTTTCAATTGTTATTTTGTTATATTAAACAATTCAAACAAACAATATGACAAGTTTGTTGCAAGGTATATCACTGCAACGGAATAGTTTCCATGAGAGGATAAAGTAGTCACAGTTGACGTTGCACGTAAAGAAAGACGTCATAAATTCTATACGAGCCCCAATGCAAATGAGTACGTCTGGTAGGAAAAAAATGTACTAAACAAACGTTAACCTAAAAATTCTGGGGGACGAAGGTGTTTGGAAGAATTAGCAATATAAAAACAGTATAAGTTATAAATCGTATTTTATTTATTCAATGAAAAAAAAAACGAACTTTCCTTGGTAATAAAAAAAACATTGTTTCACCAATTGTACTAAAATGCAAAAAAGTTCGTCTTTAGTGTTACCGACGCAGATTAGAACGTCTACCACTTGGTGGCGTCTCCTTTTGCATCTAAAACGGCTTTAATTCTGAGCGGCATTGTATCTACCAGCTGTCGACACTCTTCCGGGGTTGTTTCATTCCAAACACAGGTAAGTTTCTCTTTAAGATCAGCTTTTGATCTGGACGGGTCCTTTCGCAACTTCTTCTTCATTTTCCACCACAACGTTTCTATGGGAGACAAGTCCGGGCTGCTGGATGGCCACGACATGGTAGGTATTTTTTTCTTTTTCAGCCACGCCATCGTTGCTTTAGCGGTATGGCATGAGGCACCATCTTGTTGAAAAGTATACGCATTTTTATACTTTAACTTACGTATAGACGGCAGCAAACTCTCTTGTAAGATGCTTTTGTATTTTTCGGCATTGACGGTTCCATCTATAAATTGCAGACAGCCGACACCCTGTGCCGACATGCAGCCCCAAATCATTAAGGAAGCTGGAAACTTTACCTTACGCTTAAGACAATCTTTTTGAAATGCCTCTCCTTTTTCGCGAATGACTTTACTTCGTTCATCGCCTACTGTGACTTCAAATTTAGATTCGTCACTCCATATAATTTTACGCCACTGATCGACGGTCCAATTTCTGTACTTTTTGGCGAATTTCAACCTGTTAGTTTTCTGCCGTTGTGTAAGTAACGGTTTCTCTTTAGCAGTGTAAAAACCGTAGCCCACCCTCTTCATCACTCTCTTGCAAGTATCCACTGAAATGTTTTTTTTAATTGCGTCACGCCATAGTACCGTAAGTTCTCCAGCTCTTGCACGACGATTTTTCTTGATGATCTTCCTCAGAATCCTGTTTTCTGCTTTAGTAGTAATTCGTGGGCGGCCGGATTTCTTTAAACAAGAAATTTTGTCGTGTTTTCGATGATGCTCGATGATAGTTTGGATTGTAGACCTTGGCATAGAAAGGTCCTTGGCAATTTGGTACGTAGATTTGCCTTTATTGTTACTGGAGATTATAATTTTCCGCACTTCTTCAGTCACTGGCTTACCTCGTGCCATCTCGATAGAAAAACGATTTGGAGTAATAAAAAATTAGGCTGAATTTGCCCTTTTATATAGTGGTTTGTCATTTTACATGATAGAGAATATTCCGTATTCAATTTGAAAATAATATTTTATATTACGAACCCTGGTAAACAGGTTTTATTTTAAATAGACGACCTATTTTGCCTTAAATATGAAGCAGACGTAATTATTTGCGTGTGAGATGTAATATTTATAATTAAATTATTTTAAAATAAATAACGAGATGTACACTTTGTACAACTCAAAACTAAGCTAGCTTTAGTGACATTGCGTCTAGTGTATTCCATTAATCATCAAAGTCGATTCGGGTAGAAATACTAGTTTTTGAAAAAAAATACGCATGCAGAATTGCGACTAGACGAGCTATTTTGCATTGGGGCTCGTATATTAGACGTCTGCTGAAATGAGCACAGAGGGCCTACTCCGAACATCGAAATCCGAACTTCGTAACGTGCCGTCCCTTTCACTCATATGGTGACACACACGAGAGTGAAAGGGACGGCACGATGCGAAATCCGTATTTCTATGTTCGGAGTAGGCCCTCAGGTCGTTCCAGTCCGTCATTTGCAGTCCTTACGAGCTCATTTAAACTTTACAACACAGTTCACGCGATCTAACTCTGCTATTGGTAGCGAACTACCTATCTGGATGAGATGTTATTATTATGTAGGTACAGTTGACGTCATTTAGGAGTTAAACCTACATTCTTACCTACATCCTATTCCCCAGTGGGGTAAATATGAACAATTGAACACGACTTTATTGTAACAGAATCAGAATCAGAATATTTTTTTTTTTTTATCAGGGTGAATCAACTATTCTTTCTTGCTCGTTACAATGGTTACGTCTCCTGAGTCACTCTTTAAAACTGTGATTTTATAGGGTTTGAATCTATCAAACATGCGTTTTAGCGATGAGCTTAAATACATTTGGACATGGATCATCTCTTGAGCATGCTTGAAGTCCATATTATAAACATTTTTCTAAGAAACTTGGATCATCTCTTGAGCATGCTTGAAGTCCATATTATAAACATTTTTCTAAGAAACTTGGATACTGATGTCTCCTCGCTGACGGGACAAATTACAACAAGAAAAAGTTGATTGACCCAACAGACAAAGGCAGCTCTAGTTTCTTTATTAAATTGAAATGGAATTAAGATGGAGAAGCAGTAAAGAAACTGTTGAACTCGATTGTTTCCATTTTGCATTGTTAAATTGAAGAAAAGAGAAACAATAGGCTTTACTAAGATTACATTTTAGCATACCATAGTCCTTGAGAGGCAATTTTGACATTGACATGGGTTGTTTTACAAAAACTACCGAGGAAATAATAAGTATGGATTTTTCCCTGCTGTTAAGACCAAAGTTGTTACCACTGATGGGTCATATACTTAGTTGAAAAAACAAAAGTCGTCCCTCCTGTAGTCAATAATTAACGACTTATGTGCATGTTAGCTATGTCTTTATTGCAGGGATATATAGAAACGGAGACACTGTTTATGAGGGTTACTGGTCCAATCCGAAATTAAGCTTTATAACCCTTAACTTTTGGTATGTCCACAGAAAAGACGCGAACCTAAATCCGCGTATGACCCTGATAACAGATGCTTATTTTTCTTCACATCCTTCTATCAAATTCCCAGTTGCTTCTACTAGTGTTGGTGGTAACTACCTTTAGAGGTAACAGCTGAGAAAAACCCAAGGGGAACTGCTATTATCATAACCACATTCTCCCTATGATAGTAGACACTGTCGGCGAATAAGTACCTAGCAGAAGAGATAGCATTACGAATATACTTATTGCATTTCATTTCCATCCTCAATTAATGGGAAAAAAAGGCTCTCAATGAAATCCTTACAGCCCCCACGGGCAGTAATCGAATCGTTTCTCCCCGATTCCCTTTTGGATTTTATGCGAAGTAGGTAGTTTATATCTCATTAATTCACTGAGGTTAATTAAACCGTCGTCTCCCAGCGAAAAAAGTAAACAATAGCATTCTTTTGTAATGAGCTCTGGGATCCCAGAATTCGCCGCTAGAGGCGCTAGTGTAGCGTAAAGTCTCCGAAATGTCAAATGTCACTCACCATATTGGAACAATATTGTAACAATATGGTGAGTATTTGGCAATACCTGAGCTTGATTATGGCAAATATGAGTTACGGGTCAATGACTGTTAGTGCTTTGAGACAGTTTTGTCTTTCGGAAACTTATTTTCTCCTTTTTTTCCGAACAAAACGGGACTGCAATGCGGGATGTTCGATATTTTTACGGTACGGTTTTAAGGCGCGTAATAGAGTGAAATACCACATTTTGGTAATATTAATAATTTTCAATTTCAGTAATATTAATAATTCTAAGACCTATGTACCTATGTTTACAAATAAATGTTTTTGACTTTTGACTTTTGACTTTTGGTCGAGTTCAAAGGGCTAAAACTCAAAACTGGCCCGAAATATAGGTCTCGAAAAGTTATACTTGAAGAATTGATATGTCCTCTTCAATCTGAGCGATGGAAATTGCAACACGCCTACGAGCCCCAATGCAAATGAGTACGTCTGGTAGGAAAAAAATGTACTAAACAAACGTTAACCTAAAAATTCTGGGGGACGAAGGTGTTTGGAAGAATTAGCAATATAAAAACAGTATAAGTTATAAATCGTATTTTATTTATTCAATGAAAAAAAAAACGAACTTTCCTTGGTAATAAAAAAAACATTGTTTCACCAATTGTACTAAAATGCAAAAAAGTTCGTCTTTAGTGTTACCGACGCAGATTAGAACGTCTACCACTTGGTGGCGTCTCCTTTTGCATCTAAAACGGCTTTAATTCTGAGCGGCATTGTATCTACCAGCTGTCGACACTCTTCCGGGGTTGTTTCATTCCAAACACAGGTAAGTTTCTCTTTAAGATCAGCTTTTGATCTGGACGGGTCCTTTCGCAACTTCTTCTTCATTTTCCACCACAACGTTTCTATGGGAGACAAGTCCGGGCTGCTGGATGGCCACGACATGGTAGGTATTTTTTTCTTTTTCAGCCACGCCATCGTTGCTTTAGCGGTATGGCATGAGGCACCATCTTGTTGAAAAGTATACGCATTTTTATACTTTAACTTACGTATAGACGGCAGCAAACTCTCTTGTAAGATGCTTTTGTATTTTTCGGCATTGACGGTTCCATCTATAAATTGCAGACAGCCGACACCCTGTGCCGACATGCAGCCCCAAATCATTAAGGAAGCTGGAAACTTTACCTTACGCTTAAGACAATCTTTTTGAAATGCCTCTCCTTTTTCGCGAATGACTTTACTTCGTTCATCGCCTACTGTGACTTCAAATTTAGATTCGTCACTCCATATAATTTTACGCCACTGATCGACGGTCCAATTTCTGTACTTTTTGGCGAATTTCAACCTGTTAGTTTTCTGCCGTTGTGTAAGTAACGGTTTCTCTTTAGCAGTGTAAAAACCGTAGCCCACCCTCTTCATCACTCTCTTGCAAGTATCCACTGAAATGTTTTTTTTAATTGCGTCACGCCATAGTACCGTAAGTTCTCCAGCTCTTGCACGACGATTTTTCTTGATGATCTTCCTCAGAATCCTGTTTTCTGCTTTAGTAGTAATTCGTGGGCGGCCGGATTTCTTTAAACAAGAAATTTTGTCGTGTTTTCGATGATGCTCGATGATAGTTTGGATTGTAGACCTTGGCATAGAAAGGTCCTTGGCAATTTGGTACGTAGATTTGCCTTTATTGTTACTGGAGATTATAATTTTCCGCACTTCTTCAGTCACTGGCTTACCTCGTGCCATCTCGATAGAAAAACGATTTGGAGTAATAAAAAATTAGGCTGAATTTGCCCTTTTATATAGTGGTTTGTCATTTTACATGATAGAGAATATTCCGTATTCAATTTGAAAATAATATTTTATATTACGAACCCTGGTAAACAGGTTTTATTTTAAATAGACGACCTATTTTGCCTTAAATATGAAGCAGACGTAATTATTTGCGTGTGAGATGTAATATTTATAATTAAATTATTTTAAAATAAATAACGAGATGTACACTTTGTACAACTCAAAACTAAGCTAGCTTTAGTGACATTGCGTCTAGTGTATTCCATTAATCATCAAAGTCGATTCGGGTAGAAATACTAGTTTTTGAAAAAAAATACGCATGCAGAATTGCGACTAGACGAGCTATTTTGCATTGGGGCTCGTAGATTGTCCTAACAAAAAAGAAATATCAAATAAGGCATTTTTCAACCTTTTAAATCGCTACTGCTCACTATCTAGACATGTTTTTTACACGGGATTTTCAGAAAATAAAACTTAATTCAGTTTTTCATAATCTGTGCGACGGATATTGTAAAATAATCATTACTTTTGTCAAAAACCTGGAATAACTACCACACCGTCATAAAAGTTGGGGCGGATACGTGCGCGGGCGACGGGCGGCAGTCCGCCACCGGCTCTCGGACGGGAAGGCTGTGTCGCTTTGCGCGCGACGCTAAAATATAAGAGTTCGGTTCTGAGACAATATACCTACTTAACTATTTTATATATTTAATTACTTCAAACATTCCTACGTATTTCGAAAATAATAATATAAAAAATACATACACACATACAAAAAATCTGCAAAAACCTGTTACAGCGGGGGGGCGCGGGTAGTGCGGCGGGAAAGGCTAAGCCACGCCCCAACGCGCAAGGTCGTTCGCGGGTATAGGCGCCTTAAGGTATTAAATATGATTTAAATGTAAACTTCGTTCTCATGCCCATAATAACCAGTAACATTTTTTGATAGCTGGACCTTACTCGACAGTAGGGTGGGTCGAAAATCACGAATTTCGGAGTATCGTAATGTAATAGGGCTCAAAAGTTGCTGTGTATTCTGTAGATTACAGGAAAAATAATTAAAAAAATCTAGATTTAGACTTTTAACCCCCGCACTGCCGCCAAAGATCGATGTTAGGGCCTAGATTATATAAGTACTTAAATAAAGTACGTGACAATTATATTAATAATTTATCACTTAATAAAGTAAATTAAACTATAATAAAGCTAAATTATACTGAGACTTTTTGTTATTTTCAAAATAGTCGACATTATAGCTTTTTGAAGTTTGATAACTTAAAATATTATGGCATAAATAAAGCAAAATGCTATATTTAAATAAATTTTTACTACTATTTTTTAAATACAATCTTGAATGTAAGAGCTAATCTAAATATTACAGGAAAAATTTGTTTTCTTCAAAAACATACGGTATTTATATGTTTTTAATGGTACCCAATAGTACCAAATATCCTTAAAATTGTGTTTTTCGAGTATTGTTCCTCGCCTCGTGTTGCTTTAATCGATATATTTTTTGTTTCTATTGTCTGTGTTTAGCCCACTGGTGATCCGTTAACAGCTTTAAATCATAATTTTGCCGGTTTAAGCACATCAAAATGCATTTTACATGAAAGGCCAATTCCCTAGTTTGGCTACATGATGGCAAAATATGATACATGGATAAAATATAATAAAAAAATAATAATTTTGAAATAAAATAGTGTTATTTACTGATTTAAATAGTTTTTATTTATATATTTAATATGGAGTGAAAATAAAAAATATAAATATTTTTTTATACTTAACAGCCTATTTTTCCTGTAATCTACAGAATACACATCAACTTTTGAGCCCTATTACATTACGATACTCCAAAATTCGTGATTTTCGACCCACCCTACTCGACAGTGGCGCCAACTGGTGAGCACAAAAACGATAGCCCTCATTGTCTAAGTCTAATACCATTGTAATCATATTGATATTCATATTCATATTGCCGTATCGATATATATGTATATATGTTGTAGTAGTTACTCTTTATTGTACCAAAACACAACTGATATGGCATACAAAAGGAGAATTAAGTACAAAGGCGAACTTAAGGGAAATAAATCTTCCACTTAAACCTTTGAGGGCTTTTAGTAAACCTTATAATGTACATATTTGTGTAGGTACTTTAGATGAATCGTCCATTATTTAAACTTTGATGTGTCTGATTCTAAGAACAAACTTTTATCTTAGAAAAACTGATTTTGTATAAAATTGAATGTCACTTCAGTTAACTGGGGAGAAGGCAATGTGCGCCAAACAAGATTAATTGGCATAATCTGCACGAAGTTCCTCGCCTGTGGTTTGGCTCGAAAGATTCACATTTTAATTCCCGAAGTGTTTGTATACGAATTTTCTTCTTTGACAAATAATCGATGTTATTCATCAATTAACGCCTCTGTGTACCAATATGTTTTTTTTTGTTGGGGACATAGATTTGATTCGTGTATCCGGACACATTCCTATACGATATGAGTGTAATATGTACAGCTTTGATAATACTGCATCATATGTTATATTATTTAACTCACTATTCATTTATGGTAAATGGGTGTATGTATATGAAAGCCCGGGTAAACTTGTATTCAATCAAATATTTATCGAATTTGACCCACCTCACTCTCAGAATCAGTGGGAATGTTATGAAATATCTAATTAGAGAAAATAGGAAACGAGCTTGTGTTAAAAAGAAGGTGTATATAAAAACACTGATTGACTGGTATCTTCGAAATAACCTGATATTCGGAATTACGCGAGGACATATCATATTTAAAGTATAAATCTGTACAGACTTTGGTAGCGATACTAAAAAATTGCCTGTGATAACCTGACAGACACTGAATGATCGCATAAGTGTTCCTTTTCCTTTGAACCAGTTTCGGCACGGAACAGTAAAAACTGAAAACCTGACACCAAGAGCCATCTAGCGCCACTTTCCAAGTACTGCGATGGTTAAAGCGCGCTGTGCTTGACTAACCCTTTTCAGCTGAAGAAGAGCGTGTGTTGAGCTTTGAAAGCTCGCCGCTAGATGGCGCTATTTACGAGTACACTGCAGTAGTGAAAGAACAACATACTGAACACGAATGAAGTTCGAATATCTCCCTCTCTGTCGCACTTGCTAATTAATTCGTGCAACAGAGAGGGAGATATTCGAACTTCGTTCGTTTTCGGTTCGCGGTAGCCCCGTGGTAGCCCCGGTAGCCCCGCGGTAGCCCCCCATAGGCACGTGAGCAAAAGCATTGCATAGGACATGATTGGACGAACACAAGTTTTGTAGAGTGTCAGCTGGTGTCATTGACCCACACGCACAATGTGTAAAAATTTTAATGTTCTACTGTTTTTAAATTTTTATTGTTTTTAATTTGACATTATTTTTATTGTGAAATTGTATTTTGAATTTTTTATTTCTAATGAAATTGTAAATGTGATTAATTGTGACTATTTGTATACTATTTTAATTTTATTTTTAAATCTATTGATTGTACCAATTACAATTATGTAATCATTTATTATATGAATGTTGACGTATAAATTATTTTATCAATAAATAAATGAAATGAAATGAAAAAGCTTATTTCTAAGTGACATTTTACTAAACTTGTTAATCATCGGCCCATGCCTTCCTAGCACAACGCACGGTTCCGTACCCTACTGATGTGGCTACGGAAAGTCAGTTTTTTGTCCCAGGCCAAAGGCCCAGGGGATGGGCCAGTCAGACATCTGGATCGGAGCCACACGCCTTTCCGTGCTAACGCTGTCAGACGGGTGGAAGACTATCGCAGTGATTTTTTCCGGATTGACTTCGATACGCCAAACATTAAACCAACGACCTAGGTCAGTGATTGCCTCCTGAAGGTATCGCCGGATAAAAGTGTACTTACAATGAGTCGTAAAGAGCTCGGTATCGTCCGCGAATAACCCCAGTTGCACTTTAGGGTGCCTGGGAATGTCGTTCGTGAATAACGAATAAAGAGTGGGAGAGAACACGGAGCCTTGCGGGACTCCGGCCCGGATGGGGTGTGGGTCCGAGTACGTTCCCTCTAGTCTATATCGAAATTATGGTTAGGTTTCATTTCCGCTACCCTAAGGCTGTCTGGAAGAATTCGCTCTTTAGCGATAGAACCGCCTAATTTTGTACTGGACTGTGTCTTTTAATTGAGGTGTGCAATAAAGAGTATTTGCATTGTATTATATAATTCAATCACATATATAGCAAATATAGCAATGTCAAAATTCAAGTCCTCTAGGGGGATATAATGTATATAACCTAACAAAGGTATTATTTAGTAGGTAAGTAAAGTATACCAAACATAACAGTGTTTTGAAATACTGATTAAGTACTATTATTGCCTTAATTATTCTCACGCACGCAAATTTCTTTTGTGTTGCCTTTGATAATGGCTTCCGCTTATTCCTACACCTTCGCTCTAATTATGCTAAGATACCGAAAACTTTGTCATAACTTAGCCTTGAACCTTTTGTTTCGAACCTTTCTACGTTTAATAAGATTTAGAGATAAGTAAACGAAAAAACGTTTTGCTACGTTTATGCGACACGTTACTTAGGAACTAATTCTAAAATATAAATACTATGCGCTTATTGCAAATGTACTCAAGACTTTCGGCAATAAATTTAAAAAAAAAAATGTTTCTATAGCTATCAATACTACGAAGTCTCAATCTTTTTGTGAAATCAGGCAGGCCCTAAGCTTGTTTGCCACCGGCGTAGTATATAAAAAAACATATCTTTGAAGTCCACCATACCAAGGGTTTTATTAATGAGTTATTTTACCTTACAATACTGGTCATTATAAATTAAAATAAAAGTTATGGTTGAACACGCGAACTGTGGCCTTTCGTGACCAACACCAACACGTCGAGCACAAGAAGGCGCACCGTCTCTTTCTAATATGGTACACTGATATGGACGAGTAGTTTATCTCGCGCACGACACACCTCGATTTAAGCCTAAAAACACTGAAATTCGTACTATAAAATAAATATACTAAAATATTCTAGAAGACGGTCACTTATCACCTCACAGACCTTCATGCACTTTACACATAAATTAATAAATTATTTTGACATATAATCACTCATAATTTATTTTTAGCTTTACGGGTGAAACTTTCCAATTTCACTTCGGTCAAAGGTTATCAATGTAAGGTTAGATCAAATACAATTATTAAACCTTTCCAATATACTTATTGCCTGCGTTATTTATTAAATAAATACTGTATTGTTATGAAAAGTAAAAGCAAACAAAACCGACCAAGTGCGTGTGGGATCACGCACAATGATGGGTTCTGAACCGACACCTCCACGTTCAAAACCACTACTTATCCAATACATTTAATCAAAAAAGGTCCTATCTTCATAGGAAACTCACGGCAATTACGTCCTGGGCATGACAGTTTTTCAGAGATAACTTATAAACCGTTAGACCTAACGTAGTCAAACCAAAAATCGTTGAAAGTATTTATTTGTGTTCATCACCTCAATTTGTTTCAGAATTTTTAACTTCATAATTTGGAAATTAGAGTGGGGGCACACGTTTTACGACTTTGACAGCGAATATCTCACTAACAGTTGACTTAAATGGAAAAGTGTTTTAGAAACCTCTATATCATTTCGCATTTCACGGTCTATCCAGAGATATCCCCCATTCCCATTTATTTTGGTACATGTAATAACTTATGTATACCGAGTGCCCCCCTAATTTAATAGTTTTCCATAATTTTGCATCATTTTCATAGAATACACCTTCCTACCAAAATCATAATTGTAGTGCTTATAGTTTTCGAGTAAATCGGCTGTGACATACGGAATACGGACGGACGGCGCGGCGGCCGGACGGACAGACATGACGAAACTATAAGGGTTCTGTTTTCGACATTTTGGCTACAGAACCCTAAAAATTACAATGTACTACTTAATTCATTCAGATATAAATTTAAAATAAATATTTGTAAAGAATAATTGGTATCAGTAATAAATCATGTTTCTCGCTTTTAACCATCTTTTAACATATTTTTGAAACAGGTGTAAAGTTGATTGTAAAAGCAGCCTGATAAAAATATGCTCATTATTTTAGCACAGAACAATGAACTTGTCATACCTAGTTACATTTGATATAATATCAATATTGAATACAATCAATAGTGCTAAGACACAATAAGTACCTAACTAAAACAATGGGATATATTTTACACTCCATAATACTGCTGGTAATAATCAAGTACCTATATAAGTAATAAAAAGTTATAGGTACTATCCGTGCACGAAAAACTATTGTTGTCATGTTGTACACTGTCACAATAATTTTGAGGAAAGCTTGTGTATACCTGCGTTCGAGTATTTAAACCCATTAAAATTAATATAAGTTTTGATTTAAAACTACTCATTAGTCATTTTTGCTAGCACGCAAGCTAGGTTTTTCCTTTGTGTAAAACTGAGTTGTTTTATGAACAAAAGCTATTCGAGGGGGAAAGTGCTTAATTATTTATGTAGTTAATAACGGTTCATTTATGAACAACTGATGTAACTTGCGCTCAAATTGTGCCTGTTATTTTATTGTTGTTTGTTGACGCAAACTCTTTATTTATCTAATGTCGTATCAAATGTTGAACATTTTTGTCATTATTCACCGCTTTACGGCCAGCGGATCTTTATACAGCCCCGCCATACATATTTTTCCATTTGCTACACCTGTGGCTACAACAAATTTGCTCGTGTCAGGGATCTTTGTTTACTATCTATCAACTACAGGTTTTTATTTACTATCTATCATTTCCAGACGGAGTTTTTGATCCCCTGTACGGTGCTTTAAAATTACTTATATCAGGAAAATTATGATAATTAATAATATTTTGTATTGAATTCATGTAGGTCGGTAAGAAAGTACCTCGTATTTTCATACGACTGAAAATCTAACTTTACATTTGCAGAAGCCGGACGGAAAAATCTTCTTGATGACTTTACTAATTGCACGGCTTTACCTAATATATACCTTATAGGTACCGTTAATATATTGTCATATTTAATGTAAAACAATTGTAAAAAAATAAAAATATCTAAATAATTAACTACCACAAAAAAAACATAATCTAGTTCCAGTGTCTTCTCACGCGCTGACACAAATGATTGTATATTACGACTATTACGACCTATTACTAAGTCAGTAACTTAAACCAAATATTATTTTTCATATTTACTTACAAGCACTTAAGGTAAATAGTGACTTCTCGCACCCCAATTGGATAAGTGTTTGAGCATCTAGTACTTTAGGTATAAGTTAGTGCTTATATTAAAAACCTAATGTGAACCAGTGCTTAATAATTCCACAGCATTGTTAAAGCTTCTCGTTTGTATTTATTTGATATGCTTATTAATTTAATTATTTAATTGTGTCAGTATTCCTTTTTTTCATTTTCTGTGGCGCTAAAAAATCGGCCTCGACACCCCTGCATATAAGATCGCGCAGCCGCTTTCACCTTCAGGGGAGTACCGACCTACGGCGGCAAAACCAGACGGGCTTAACCCTCAACCTAGACACCGTTTTTAGGGTTCCGTACTAAAATGGTAAAAAAGGAACCCTTATGGTTTTACTTTATCTGTCTGTCTGTCACATCGCTAAATATCTCAAGAACTACTTATGCTATCGATTTGAAATTTGGAACAGTTATAAAGAAGGGTAACCTAGATGCATAGAACATATTTTGTTAAGTAAATATTATTACTTCATTTACTGTGAAAAATGACAGATTCAAAATTTGAAACTCTAATGAATATGTCAAGTGGGATGTCATATGAAAAGGCTTGTTTCACATTCTGAAACAATTTTGTTTTTTTACGCTTAGTTATTTTCGATATATGACGGATAATGTAAAAAATAAACCGTCCCTCCCTCCC
Organism: Epiblema foenella; assembly: GCA_963556455.1. Lineage (NCBI taxonomy): Eukaryota > Metazoa > Arthropoda > Insecta > Lepidoptera > Tortricidae > Epiblema > Epiblema foenella. The sequence goes on from OY747102.1 coordinate 19,576,600, forward strand.
TACCCCTTATAATAATAATAATAATAATAATAATAATCATTTATTTCGACCAACTAGGATCATAAAAATTTATACAAATTAAATTAATTGACATAAAAATAATTTCACAAAAATAAATTCACAATCAAAATTAAAATGTTAAATTCAAAAAATGTATATATATATATAAATACCTAAACTAAAAACAAATAATAATTACATGTCGATGTTAGTAGGTTATATAACATATCTTACACCTAATGTTAGTACTTATCCCCGAAGTTAACTGAGGAAAAAATATGAAATTATTACATAACATTGATATCATTGTATATTTTTTTATACTACCTAAGGTTGTAATTTAATCACCTTTGCATTTATTTTTGTTTTATGAATTGCTACGCGATTATGCAGAAAGTACTTTGTTTCACCACCATACATACTAAGTTATTCAGTCGCTCTGTAACAAAATTCGCCGATAAATGGCGCTGTACCCATGGCGTTAAATTTCTATACCACGTTGTTGAGATTTTCCTTAATTAATAGGGTTAGAACCGATACAAATCTGTATACGGAACCCTCGGTGCGCGAGTCAGACTCACAGTTGACCGGTTTTTTTTAATAAATTACCTTTATATCACACCTGGCCATAAAGTGGCAATTACCGCACGCTCCGCGCGCGGGAAATCCCACTTCCTGGCCAGAGCGTGACATAAAATTTTGTACTTACCTCGGGCGGTAATTAAGAAAGCCTCAGATCGCATAATTATCGCCCTTGCCTTCGGCTCGGCAAATACCTGCGATCTGAGACATTCTTTGCTTTACCGCCCTTTGTAAGTAATGTACTATTTTTGTTCAGTTGGTTCTTTTAAATAACCACATCTTCGAGACTGACCGTCACAACCTTATTTAAAGCTGCATTCATATTTGTCTGATACCGTGTGTGTCACAGAAATGTGAACGCAACTATATGAAATGTATGAAACCGACACCGCTTCTGATGCATCATAACACAACACGACAGACAAATGTGTAGGTCACTTTGATTTTGTTTTACTGTGGTATAATTAAATGTTGGTTTACTCATTAATACAATATGTATATTTAATATTACCAATAGGCGAATATTCAGCGTTTCTTCGTCATTGTGTCTCATTAATTGTTAAAAGAGAATTATAACCAGAGTCAAGTTTTCTTAAATAGTTAACCAATATCGGTTCTGAGTCTTAGTCGATCAAAGTTCTCGCGATTTCACCTCCCCTTTATGTAAGATAATCATGTACCCGACAATTACAAAAGAAGAAAAATATGCACACAAACCACATAATGTCCCCGCGGTAGTAAAACGGGCACTGGCTCAACATTATGATGAGGTGTCAGACACCTACAGCGCTGATTTTGAGCCAGTACCGTCGGACCAATGTTGTTTATTTAGATGAAGTAGATTTGTATTCACCGATATCTTTAAATTAATACCGGGCACAGCCGTTCCACATGGGGAAGTATCGCAATCTGCAGTTAATCCCCCTATACACATGAATGGCTTTATGCATGCCCTCTGAATATGTGTCATCAACACTCTAGTTATGGACTACAGCTTGAGCCGGTAGATCAATTTGCTTCGACTATTCGCATGCATGTACCGTATCAATGTGCTGCGCGTACTCGATCTAACTTCGTACTTATATGTGTGTCCAGACGCAATTAAAACGGGTATTGTAGCGCGCTGCGTGACGGTTTTTCATGTGACAAACGCGCTGCGCAGCCTAATGGGACCCCGACTTAAGTTACATTGCGCGTCACGTTGCCCCGTATTTTGTTTTGCATCTGGACCCACACATGCCCGGTACTTGGCACGCATGAATGGGAGCACCCACAATCGTGTGTACATTGAAACTTTACCATGCGAAGTGTTTGACCAGATTTACCTCTTGTAATTGTTTGTGGCTGGCAGCCCGCCAAACCCAACAGTTATAGATTAAGCCATCGAGATTAAATGGCAATGTCGGCAATTTGGGCACCGCTGCAGAATGTGTGAATGAGGAATAGACTACTTGAATGATGGAAATATACATATGTTGTATGTATTTACTCCGAACACGTGCATGCCAGTCAAGGATCGGAGGCGGTGTTATATTAACTATTTACGTTTGTGTAGAATTCCCATAGTATACTCCTTGCGTTTGTGTAGACTTCCCATCGCTCGTAGTTTTCATAGTATGTGTATTTCAGGTTGGATTGGGTACACATTGGATTACCACCTAAAATAATATGATAGTTGTTATAATCATTGAAGAAATATGACTAATAATCACTGTAGTGCAGTTTAAATACAATAAACAACCTATTTCCATATTCAGCGTCATTTCCATCTCCAGTAACAGTACACACAAACCAGAAACTAAATATATAAGTAAATACCCATAGTACAAACTTTGCTTTGTTTGGGACTAAGGTCGATTTATGTAAGATTGTCCACAATTATTTATTTTGTTTTTTTAAATATATTACCAATTACCTTACTACAAGAGCGCTTTAAAATAACTATTTTTAGATCTATGAGGACTATGAGCTCAAAAATACAACGGCCGTTTTAACTTTGGATGCATAGATTGACGAATCTAGTAACGTAGGTTATAACTAGTTTGATGTACTCAAAACGTATTTAAATACAAAATACAGTACATAGCTGCCCCCTTTTGTTAAATATCTATCGTTACGTTTAAATAATCAAAATTATTTATGAGTGGCGCTATTGGATCTGTTACATTTTAGTAAAGCGCTCTTAACTTCGTCTGTTGTCGACTTGGGTACTTATAGAGCTCTCGACGTTACGTTTCTTCGCTTATTTGTTAGTCAAATAAGTTTGGATCTGAAAGCTGAGTAAGTTCGTATCCATTATTAATTACAAGTAATAGACATTTACATACCCAGTGTAACGTAGTGGTTTAATATCGGTATCACCGATGAAAATGATTTTTGCGAATCTCGCTTAAAGCATATTAAGTAGTCTCGGGATGAACAAGTTCCATAAAATGTTTCTGTTATGTACATGCTTCTATGTCGCAGAACCTGTACTCCGAACGTCGTATCGTGCCGTCCCTTCCACTCTCGAGTATTCACTACATGAGTGAGAGGAACGGCACGATACAAAGTTCGGATTTCGAAATCCGGAGTAGTCCCTCAGATATAGAAATCTTTTATTATTTTCGCCTTGCGGGAGCTATCGATTTTAGAACACGATTTTAAAGTGTTACCTTTAATGCGTGAGGTAGGTCCCCGGCTCTCTGTACCTACTGTTAGTGCGTAGGCTCTGAAGTGTATTATTTATTTATTTATTTATTGCAAACAAAACATATACAGCATTACAGTCGAAACCAAGGCACTGTGTATGTGAATGATTGCATTGGTCAGATCTGATTAGATGAAATGTATTAATTGCATACATATTTCTATTTGCAATTTATACAGTTTATCCAATAGGAGAAGGCTTGGAGTACTACATAACATCATTATCTGTTTTAGAAAACTGATGTATTAGTAGTTGAATTGCCATATCAAAATAAATAGAAAAGTATGGTCATTATCACGCGTGAGTTTTTATTTAGGTATCTTATACTCCGGCAAAGAAGGATAGGTAATTTTTGTTCATTTACCCCAAGGTACAAAGCGGTACCTACAAATAATCGGGATACAAATTAATATTGACAACATTTCATTTCATTTACAGACACTAACAATGTTATCACATCAATCAAAATCACTTTTAATAATTCGCCGTGACACATGACATAATCAGTGTTGGATATCGCTGTACGCCGGGTGAAGATAATCCCCTGGATTCCCAACGTCACATCAAGAGACTTTAATGGAGGACGTGGGTTCGGATTAAACGAGTCTGGACCTCATTTGGCTGAAGTTTGTAAGTTTTGAAAGCTTTCTGGCGTTGACGGTTTGAAGGAGAATCCAATCACAGTCTTAATTTTTTTAGCGTTATTATGTATAAGTATTTTCTTAGTTGGCAGGTTAGTCATGAAATAAAACCGGTCCAGAAGGTTGCGTGCCGTAATCGCATGATTTATAGCTAATAGCATATCTTGAGTAACGTGAGCTAACGTCATGAAATGTTTACCGACATCTGCGTATCTGTTTAGGTACGCAGGCTAAATTCAAATAATATTTTTGAACGATGTAGTTACAAATTCATGGTTTTCAGAATTATTTCTTTACCTGTCATGTAAGTTTTTGCTTCTTAGCAAATTTCATGATTTCTGGTCAACGGGAAGGGCCCGGCAATAGCCTAATAGGTTTGAGTGTCAAAGTATGCGGCATAAACGGGCTTGTCATATCATAGCGTTAACTTAGAAGTTTCATTTGTTCACAGTTTCAAAGGATTGCAGAATTTGCAGAACTGAGTATTTTATTCTTGTTTCAACTTGATTGCAATTTCCATGCGTTCCAAAAAGGGTTTTGGCAGACGGCTAGGCTGACAGACAGACAAAGAAGTGATCCCATAAGGGTTTCTTTATTTTTTTTACGGTATGGAGCTTACCCATTTATATTTAACTAGCTTTTGCCCGCGACTTCGTTCGCGTTAACATCCATATCAACTCACACTCCGTATTGCAAGCGGTTGGGAGATGCTTTTTCGAAATAAAAATGTATTCAAGCACGATCATCTAAACCGTATCAAAAGTACAAATTTTCTAACATCAAGAGTTAGCTCACACGTATCCAAGGTGTCTCGACTAATTACATCTAACGTACTTATACGCAAACTTCAGCAATCTGAGCAACTACGAGAATTGAAACAGTCTTCGCATTACGGCTTAGTGTCTTGGTAAGTAAGTTCAAAGTTTGATTTTGTCAGCCGAGTCGGCAACCACTTGCCCATTTAACTTTACAATTGGAAAGGGACTTGGATTTTGACCTCTGCGTCATCGTAGGAATAGAAGAAAACAGGAGACATGGTTTAGGTATTAATCATTCCATGGATATATTTAAATTCCTATTCCGTACTTATAACAAAAAGAATCAAGTTTATTTAAAAAGCTCCATGTTGAGTAGCATTAAAAAAGACCTCGGTGTGATCAAAGAAGAGACTAAAATGTAAATTGCGAAATTACGCAGAAAGTCTAAATATCTAAATAATATCATGCAAAGATAAACATTATTTACCTACTTTAAAAAAAGTGTCAAACAATTTGTGTTAGATATTGTAGCCACGCCAAGTAAGTTTAACCCTTAAATGCATGATTTTTTTTTTCAATTCAAAAAAGAAAATGTGGATACCTAATGACGTAAAAAACACGAGAAAAATACGAAAAAAAATCTAAAGACATATTTTGGGTGAATTTTGTACTACTATCCAAAATGTGGATATATACTCCCCGCAAAATCAAATAGCCCTATACACGGTCTATGACAGATCTGAAATCCACAATGTTTGTAGGTACGAATTAAACATTTACGAAAATATGTGCTTGTGATATACGTAATTAATATAATAACACGTCGTTTCCCTTAAACGATGCACTCCCATGCAACCAAAACCAGGTTTCGCGTTTTTTAAAAGTTTTTATTTAACATGCACTGTAACTGTGTATGTAAATATTTAAATACGTACTTATATTTGTTCGGATGGAATCTTGCAACTCAATTTTGTGGCAGATATCTTTAACCAATTGAGCTGAAATTTTGCACACGTATGTATATCACGTGACAATCCAATATTATGATGACACAGAGCTGATCTGATGATGGAGCAAGAAGGAGGGCATAGGAACTCTGTAATGAAACCCATCGTTTTAGGGTTTTTTAGAAACGCCACGGTGAGCAGTTGATGACTGTTGAAAGAAAAGTACAGTCGGCGATAAAAGCTTTGCCAAAAATTAAATAAAAAAAAACTTATTCATGGGTATAGTAAAAATATCAAAATAATGTACGAGTTAAATTTGTCAACCAGAATAACTTCGATAGTGCCGATAGTAATTGCAAAGTGAGGGGAGTGCATAATGTAGGCTAGATCCTACAAGATCAAATATGTAAATATTCTTTACTTTCTGGCTGAGACCTTAATTAAAGTTTGTAAAAGTAAAATCGTTATGAAATGAGTTACAGAATTGTAATAGAAAATAATTACTTACTTAGTTAAAAACTACTAAACACAGTCGAAGAAAACCTTCAATATTCAACTTTTTCTAGATTGCCGCCATTTGGGTTAAAAACATTTATAACTTTTTTTATATTCAGTTTTGCCAACAAATCGTTAATAAATGTGAAAATGCGTTAGTTTTTCTTGCAAAATCATACAAGAACATAATGCATACATATCTAGATTTCAAACACTAACCATGTTTTGGTTATGTAGGATGCATCCTACACCATGCATTTAAGGGTTAAGCATACACGTTTACATTTAACTTTAGGCTATTTTGTATTTAAGTAAGACCGATCAAGTTTCTTAAGCAATCAATTTATATTTAAGGGCATTGCGTTAGTCTCTATGAAATTATGTTTAGACATGACCATACGCCTCATAACCTTAAAATTGTTTACTTGTTATATTCGTTTAGGTATATAATGCGTCTTGTTTGTTATCTACAATCAAATGGTATGACATATGTAGTCACTTCAGAAATCAACGATATTGACCAACATTGTAACAATGAGAATCATAAAACTTATCTTAGTTACCCACAATAATCAAATTATTATAGCTATTATGTTACCATATAGGTAGTTACCCAAAAGCTTTCACATTTGGAATATGTTCGAATAACATGACTATTTAACCTCAGTTCTCGAGTATGGCCAATTTCTGAAATATTTCATACAGTGTGAAACATTTCAGCTGTAAAAACACTTGTAATGTTTCCGAAAAAGTGGTTGGCTGTGGTGGTTGTGTGTCTGTTTACGGACGATAATTTTACTTGATAACGTCATAAGAAAACGGAGGATACGGTTGGATACGGAGGCAGTATCCAATGAGGATTTCCTCCACCCACGGGAAAAAAGAACCGGTTTGACCGTCAACTGTTTAGGTATAACTTGAAATCATTCAGTTGGCCGAGTTGCATCAAACCAATTCGTTCAAAAAGCTATTTTACAACTCGAACAGTATGGTTCAAAATCCAATAACTTTTTTATTGGAATTCGTTTAACAATAAGCATACATTACGTCACACTTTTCCGTGTTGGCATCCATTCATCGATTTATAAGCCGTTATCACGTCAAAAAAACGATATAGATCTATTAAATTTCAGTAGTAGTAGTGTAACATCCTCCCTAGTCTAAATGGAAAGCGGAAAATGGAAAACCTGAAGCCTACCTAAGCTTTACCTACAAATACTTACACCATCTGAAAGTCTGAAAACCAGGACTTCGTAAAGTTCCTAATACTCTAAAAGTTTCTTAAGCTTTCCTAAAGCATTACTAAAGCTTTCAAATTCAGCAGATCTAAAAGATATGGGAATAACTACAGGGAAAGAAAATAAATCAAACAAAAGGTTTTGAGAAAGAAAATAAACGAAACAATGCATTTATTTCATGAAAATGATTTTACTCGAAACTTTGACTATTTTATCTAATAAAACCGGTGAGAACTTTATTAGACATCCGCGTTGATTCCTAGGCCAAGACCTAAGCAAGGGAAAACAAGGCGGACTCAACAAAAACCCTTGCTGCCAACTTAACCTATTACAATTTATTATGAAATGAAATTAATTTAAATGAAAAGATTAATTCACAATCGGAGAATATTAAACATAAACCAAGACTAAATAATTAAAATATTAATGGCGTGATCAAATAGTGGCAATTTAAAGACCTAGTTATGAAATGTAGCAACTTAAGTTCTCTGAGGTGTGAGAAACATATGAACTATTGAGAATTGGACAATGTTTAGACAAATACAACTTAAACTAAATAAATTACTACTTAAATAAGTCTACCTAAAGAAATAACCATAGCAATTTCCTACAGCATCTTATTTATAAAGGATAACTAATCGTGAACACAATACTAAGACACCTAGATCCTAATTTACTAGAAATATAGAAAACTTAAAACACAACTTTAATAGAAAACTAATCATGAACACTATACTAAAGTAACTAAGAGTTTAGAGCCTAACCTACTTGTAAAATACCGTCGTTGGCTGTGTGATAAATCATGGCATAAATAAGTTGTTTATAGATTAAAGAAGTAAGCGTAAAATGATGTAATATGATACGGAGCAGATAATAATATTCCATAGTTTGATTCAGAAGAATGAAAGTATTTAGAAATGGTTATAGTTATCGGTTAATGAGGCGTATAGTCATGGGCAAATCGTGAATTAAATATATGTTTATAAAACCTTAAAACTAGTGTTTGATATGTCGAGATATCGATATGTCGTATCGTATTTCCTACAAGATAGGATAGGACAGGTCTGGCTTATTACAAAATATAATATAATTCTCAATCTAAAAGATGTGAGAATAAAATAGCTGATTGCAAGCAACCATAAAGCCACAGGACCTCATAAAAGTACCATGCATAAGTCATATAAACCACCAAGCCATTTCTGGACATGATGAGGCGACTATGTCGAGGCAGCAGTCTCGCGAAGGAATACCTGATGCTAACCCATTGGGTATATCCCTACCTAACACCTAACACGAGCAAACAGAGTATCCTCGCAGGTGGCACAGGGCCGAGACTATAAGTGATATGTGACAATAGCGCCTGACGAATGAACATATACATGGTAATAATAAGAGCGTAGCCCATAATATTATGAGACCAGCCATTTTATTGCATACAGCAAAAGTAAATCATACTGAACTTATTTAAAAGCCAGTTGGAATAGGATCTTGTTATATATATATATATATATATATATATATATATATATATATATATATATGTATATTATAATACACGTGTGATGTATCTACTTTGAAGTAGACTTAAATACGAGTTAGTTACCTCGTACCCAAATATTGTGCAAACAAAACAAGTTGTTGCTATTCAGGCTTAATGTCCAAACCGAGTCATATGGTCATCCCATTAGCGAATATCACTACTGAGCCATGCAACCGCAAAACCTCAGCATTGACCAGCGTTCTCACGACAGCAAGGAGTTTTGCTCGAGTCGTCAATCAACCTATATCGCCATTGAACTTTCACATTCCATCTCGCCCATATATAGTTTGGGGTCTTTAATGTTCAATTTCAGCAAACGGCAATACAGATTTCTCGTCTCTGCGGGTCTATAGTGTCTTGTATGAATCAAAGATTCCGACAAGCAGCTAAAGGCGCACCGCGTGCCTAAACAAGACCGCAGCCCTTTTCAAAGCTCGTCTTGGGATCGAGACTAAAGACGAAAGCCTGTCGTTAAGAATCTGTGAGACTGGCCCTAAACCCCATTTATGAACGTATTTCATCGATCTGGAGTAAAACCATTGCATAGCAACAGTAATAGTTATTAGGCATATTTGGGTACTACATTGTACAACCAAACCTTTCGTCATAGGCTGGAACATACCATACAAAATCGTAATAAAACGTTCGGCAGTCCAACTTGTGACATTACCTCATTGCTGGAACAGTCACGAATAATAAAAATCCATTGCGACCAGTCCCAACAACTACAATAGATTAGTAAATGTATGAGTTGGTACATTCATGTGAAATACTGGAATAGTATTTACTCGTCCAATAAAATAAATATAATTATCGCGCAGGCGAAGATATTGATATACATATGATGATATGTATATGAAGGTTTAGACGTAATATTAATTACGTAGTCAACAGACTATTAGGTATTGTAATAGGAACCAAAGTTCCATAAAAGGGTAAATAAGCCAAGATCACTTCAAATAAAGAGTGCAATAACCATGTCAGGTCACACAACACAACGATAGCATTTCGGCCTATTAAAAGGTAACATTATGTATGACATTTACATAGAACGGGAACGTGAATAAGTACCATAGTTAACGCAGTCAGAAAGTTTTGCGAAACTTAGAAAACCATTTAAGGATCTCTTCATCTGCGTGTGTACAGTGGTAGGCTATGAGGTCATCATGCAGGAACAGCCTCGTTGTCCAAACGCCGGAACTGTGATCAGCTTGGCAGGATCAGCCAATGAGGGGTCTCATATTGTCATGGCACAGCGTTGGATTGAGGATGGCCTGGCTCTGGTCGTCGATTGCCCACATGTACGAAAGTGCTGGCAGGTACACGTCCCATAGAAATGTCCTGGGTCCAAACGATAGGCGGAAGGCATATCATCGTTGACAGTGTGATTGCGCGGAGGCGCTGACATGGTCATCTTCTTGACACCAGTGCGATGATACGTCATTTGATGTCGTCTATCCTTCTCTTATAAAGGTTTGATTTCGCAAAACCCTCCAAATACCCAAACTATGGCATTGTAATCTTTAGATATATTCATAAATAAAACATTCTCATTTAATAACCTAAAATAACTATTATCACCTACAACACTGTACTAAATCAATAAGAACATATTTAAAATACCAACGAAACATAACAAACCTAATGAAAATGAAATAATTAATGCGTTAATTAATAAGTGTAAGAATATAATGACTACCTACATTAGCAAAAGATTAATTCAATTACTGCTTAATAGTAAAATTACAATCCTTTAACGATTTGTCTACTAATAAATAATGTCCTTAAAGTCAAATTGTCATTTAAAAGTAATTGAAAGCAATAGTCAAATATAGTAAAACTCAAATATTAAATCCAGCTTGTATGAACAGCGCCTACCCCCATTATTCATGAAAATCTCAATAATACTGAATAGTATCAAAAATAGATACGAATTCACATAGCATGCACAAAACACCACCATAAATCTTAATATCTAACATGCACAATAAGTATGGGTATAATAAAACACAATGTATTTATTAAATCAGGTAGTAGCACTCCAACGCTGCAGATGGTCGTATAATATACTCCATTTAGCAAACATTATCAATTAAAATTTGTTGTACTAATGGTAAAACTATATCCGTAACAAGAATTAATCAATTAACGTACTTAATTGCATTTTAAAGCCATAACCATTTCAAAGGAGATACGCCACTCCACATCGATATTGTTAACGTAGATTTTACCTTAAGTAGGTTATTCAACATAAGCAAAGGTATTATCAATCTAACTTTAACTTGGTGCTGAGCACTATAGGTAGCAACAAAGGTAATTGTACCTATATCTATATAAGCAGCGTAACGCGCTTGCATAATAGTCTATGAAAACTAAACCGCTATCGTTTGCTATATGGAATTTAAACACTCCGTCTTCATAAATCCTGTGAACAGAAAGGATTAAACACACAACACCCTATTTTATCCTAACATGATGAATCCCTACGTAATTCCTATCTATCACAACAAATAAACTTTAAAAACTCACATAAGCGTTCCTGAAGGTTCACCTCCTTGCACGTCGCTCTCGTGAGGTCCACCCGCAAGAGAAGTCAAAGGGGAAAAGTCTCGAAACCGTCGTGTATCTCCCTATATTACCTCATCTCGTTATCATGAGAACCCCTAACATCACGCGATAAACTGATGTAGCTAAATCTGGCTTCTCATTGGTCTAGAATAACTTTCCGATCTCCTACTCAACACCAGATGTCTCTCCGATGTCTATCCCATTAAAACTTGACTAAAATAAATAGGCACCTACTCAAACAAAATTGTTTCGTCCATAAATATTTCCCATTTTAGTAGGGTAGCCACGCGCATCACATTTTTTCAAATACCCGCCAAAGGCAGCGATGCAGCTACTGCTTTGCAATTGACCACTTGCGTCAACTAGACTCAACGCTCACGTCTAGTATATCTTGACGTCGAGACTCGTATTAGCAATGCACAACTAGAGATCCGTCCTACACTGGTTCGTTAAGGTGAATTGGTGTTCAAGTTAGTTTCAGCGTTGTGAATGACAGCCCTGACTCCACATTGACCGTGTAATTTCAGATGGCAACGTATTTCGCTACTATATGGACATAATGACAACCTTTCTACGCGGTCGGATTATTTACTAATAGTTTAAATACTCGACACCAGATGTCCATACTTGAGCTTTGCAACTTGAGAAATGCTAATAATATAAAGCAGGAAACCATTGTCCAAGCTTATTCAAATTACAAAAGTAGCACTACTCTTACAAAAATGAAAATAACTTGAAATTCAAAAGATTGGTGATATTCATTATAAATAATCGAACTTTTTTTTAGACTTAATTTAAACGCCATCTGTTTACAATGAGAGGCTTCATTGATGATGAACATTTAGAATATATAAATCAGCTTTTACGAAGCCAAGAAGCGTTCCTGAAAGCTTAGAAGCTTTCTCGAAGCTGAGAAGCTTCCCAGAAGCCTTCCTCTGAAGTTAAGAAGCTATACTGAAGCTTAGAAGCACATTTAAAGCTTTTCCGAAGCTTAGAAGCTTTCATGAACTTTATACACGAATGACGGATGTCGATCTGTTACAGTAGTAAGTTACCGAAATGTTTCTCGTAGATGGCCAACTTACCTACAGGTGATCGTAGATTCGTATTACCATGAATTTTTAATCATATCAGTACCCAACAGGTAGTCCACACAATAAATACGCAACAATGCGGGCAAACAATATAGCTTTAATGGATTGCTGAAACGAATAAAATTTAATATTTTCTTCCTTTAGGTGGAGTAGCCATATCGCGCTTTTGATGCCTTACCTATTAAAATGATGCCGATCATTTTATTAATTTCTTTGTAAAAGGATATTATTTATAAGACCGTAAAGTAGAAATTACATGTTTCACAAATTATTACAGAACTTATCGGTTTATTGAAGGTATTCTTAGGATTCTTTCGGCAATGTAAGACGTAGAATAAAATATCGTTAATTCCGGCACGGAGACTGCATGGAGAGTAATCATTTTAAATATTGAAACTAGAAACTCCAGAGACCTTTTTTAAATGACTTAACTAATGAACGATCTTAACCAAGTTAACTTGCCTTGGGTACCTACTTATTTTTATTCAAGTATATAAACAATTTTTTAGGATGATTTTTAGTGTTTTTGCCTGTCATCGACTCGATCGAATTGTAATGAGCGCGAACGCGATCGATCGAACTATCGTTTGTCAGCTGCTATTACACGTTTAAACTTGATGGTTGATGGAACAGTCATATGAGGTTTAAAATTCTGAATAAAAATGAGGTGGTGTAAATTAATAAATATTTTCAACGATTTTTGGTTTGACAAGATAAGTTTTACGCTTTTTGAGTTTTCGCTGAAAAACTCTTCTTGCCTAAAAGGTCGTAAGTGTCGTGAGTTCCCTATGAAGATACGACCTTATTAGATTCAATTTATTGGATAAGTGGTTTTAAATGTGGACTTGCTACGGAACCCTTTATTGCGCGTGATCCAACAAGCACTTGGCCGGTTTTTATTAGTTGATTTCATAGCTAGAGCGATTGCGTTAAGCGTAGGACTATATTGTGCCATATGAAATGAACAGTAAGAACCTATTTATAATAAGTCTAGCTACAAAAAAAACCTTTATTTTAAAATAACGTGACATTATATATATATATACGCGGTCTCCTTGATTTTATTGCACATATCACAATCTTTTTTTTTAAAGTTGGTAGGTTTAAATTAAAGATGGTGGAAATTACCTTGTTTAGTAATTTATGGTCATGTAGCGCGGCCGAATGTGGCTCGCTGTGTTTAATTAATTAAGTTTCGTTTGGTTTATGGGTAGTTTATTGCTAAAGCTTGAATTTTTAAAATGCTTTCACACTATCTCTATCTGCACGCGATATTCAAAGTTTGTTTCCGTTAAGCTCGCAACTTTGTTCCTCGAAACATCGTAGTTGATTTGATTCTCTCTATAGCGTATTTGGTTGCAGAAACATGCTATTTCAATACAATCTAATCATATGGAATATTCTAGTTAGCACTTAAGAGGGCTTTAGTCATAAATAATTGTGGTTATTTTAATTTAATGATATGTTATTAACGACACCTCGCGCGCACGAAATTTGCTTTTCTAAGTGCATTTCTGAAGTTCTCGTTAACTACGCAATGTCTACTTAGTTTTGAAAGATTTTCTTTGAAATCCATTACATATAATACGACCACGATTATATTTTCACATGCCCAGTAGCCACCGTTTAGCTGGCAGTAAGAGGGGGGGAGGGGCACTTAAAGCTTAATATCACGCACACGGTTTGGAAGAAATTAAATTTGCACTTACACTTTACTCGTAGGAGATATACCGTAGAGATACCGTTTGGTCGGTGTAGTCAATAAGTATAGTTTCGCAACAACACTGACACATATAGTCCCTATTCGTCCCGGTACCGCCGCACACCGGGTAGAGTCAGTCCGACCCAGGTCGGGCCTAGCTGAGTTTCTTGCTGGACTCTTCTCAGCTAGGCTAGGTTTAGTGAACCAGCGACAAAACTCCCAGTAGCTCGATTCCACTCACACCTCAGATTCGGTTGAAACCGCTCAACCAATCTCACTGGAGCGCAAACTCTAAGATGGTTTAAGATCCAAGAATGGACATACGGTAATACCTACATTTATCCCGGAAAACATATCTTAAAGAAGTGGATGTTTGTATGGAAAGATGAGCTATTCTAAAGGGACAAAACGAGTTCTACGCGAAACAAGTCGAGGGCAAAAGCTAGTACGAAATATCAAATAGGTATACGATTATTATGCCAGCCGGTGGTCTTTCCATGACTCGAGAAGCCCCTTAGGTATTCGTGAAACCTATCCGAACCGTAACTCTATCTACCCCACCGTACCGTTACTTATTTAAGACAAAAATTCTAGGACCGCTAGGACGTGTGGGATATTGACTGTTAATGGCAGATATTAATACTGTCTACTATGAGGGAAAAATTGTTTAAGTAAGGGTAAAACCACATGAAGATTTATAAAGACATATGGGACTTCATGAGGGAGCCCTAATATTAGATCAGATGGCATGTCCTAATTCTAAAAGTGGCGTGATGATGGTGATGATAGAAGTTACCTTCAACGTGGCCGTGGTATCTAAGTTAATGGCAATATTAGCAGATAAGTAACATACTATAGTAGGGATGTTACTTCCGTCTTGAAAAACCAATTATTAAATAATCGATTATTTTGCTCCAAATTAAAATCGATTAAGAAAGAATCGTTGAAAAAATAATAATCGGTTTTTTTTCAATAATCGTTTTTTTATTTATTTTTCTTAAGGGGGAGGGGTCGGTTCCACATTGATCGAAATGTCCTCATAATGCCAGGGTATTTTCTAGGACTTGTTGTTTGTAGGACTTTGTGATATTCTCATTTCCAAGGTGGTGGCTTACAATATTCTTTGATAAATTATGTTACTATTAATCGGTTGTGAAAATCTAAATCGATTTTTTATTAATCGATTTATTGCAAAATCTAAATCGATTATTTATTAAATAATAATCGATTTTTTAATAATCGATTATTTTTTGACATCTCTATACTATGGTGACAATATAAATCAATACCTTAAGGATTGTTTATATAAACAACTGACGGGTGATGTTTGAAGAACTTCCAATCATATTAAATGTGCCGAGGGGTTTTCAATCAGCTGTGTTTCGGATCAGCAGCGGGTGCGGCGGTGCATGCACAATGATTGGCCCTTGTTGTTTGATTTACTCGACCTGCTTGGCGCCTCGTTCCACATCGCCGCCTCGATGCTTCGGTCGTTCGTTTGTATTTGCGTTCCAATGTTAGTTCACCCCGCAATTGTACGTACGTACTACTTCGTTTTATGGAAACGTAGTTATCATTATAGCGTCGAGCTATGAATTCGAAAGTTAGTGCGGACCCGTCGTCGAGGCTGAAATGGAACATAGCTGTATTAATACACGGTATTGATCCATTGATCACTAAAAACTCAAAATTCTCTTACCGCCGCCAGTTAAACGCAAGGGGATCGTAAGAAAAGAGTCATAGTGTTACATATAAACTTACCAGACCTTGGAAGTTTTAGAAAGGAACGAGCCTAGCTGAATTTCTTACTGGAATTTTCTCAGCTAGGCTTGATTTAGTGAACTAGCGACAAAACTCGCAGTAGCTCGATTCCACTCACACCTCAGATTTGTTTGAAGCTGTTCAACAAACCTCGCGGGAGCGCAAACTCTTAGAGTATTCTAGCATTTAAACCGCCCGCATGGTCGTGTCGGATGTTTCCCCTGGATTTTCCCCAGGCCACTCTCTAACCACGCACTCCTATCGCTTTATTTTGGGCGGACTATAAAGCCACAAAAAAATTGAAATGAACGGATATAAGTGCACCACAAAAGTAAAAATTGTCTGTAGGATATCGCTTTTAGCGATAAAGCTGAACACTTTAAAAATGGTTTATTGTAATTACCAAGCGATATAACTATACACAGAATATTTGCTAGAAATGTATGTAATTGAGGGTTGAACCACAACCTAATTAGCCTAATGGAGCTCGAGTGGGTTAAAGTGTGGACGTAAGGACAATGTCATTACTACATTCTGGGAAAATGACTTGACACGTGTGACTCGGCGACTCTCACTTGTCCAGTGCAAATTAGAAAGAGGGAAGTAGAATTCCTCGCCTCGCATTCTTTTTTTTGAACCTGACTGTGGCTTTACAGGCCGGGTCCAATAAAGCGATAGGAGTACGCGGTTGGAGAGTGAGTGGCCTGGGGAAAATCTTGGGGAAACCTCAAACAACCAACCACGCGCGCGGTTTAAACACTGGAATACTCTAAGAGTTTGCACTCCAGTGGGATTGGTTGAGAGGCTTCAAACAAACCAGAAGACCTGCGTCAGTTGCGCTAGTACGGCTGGTATGCCTATGATCTCAATACATACTTGATTGAATTACAAAAGACCGGCCGATTGCGAGTCGGACTCGCGCACGAAGGGTTCCGTACATTATCTATAAAAACGGCAATTAAATCACGTTTGTTGTATGGGAACCGCCTTAAACATTTTTATTCTGTTTTTTAGTTGTTATAGCGGCAGCAGAAATACATCATCTGTGAAAATTTCAACTGTCTAGCTATCACGGTTCATGAGATACAGCCTGGTGACAGACGGACACGGACACCTTTGGGTACGGAACCCTAAAAACACGTATAGCGGCCTGTATTGGATTTTTAATTAACTTACTTCATATGAAGTTCTATAATAGTTTTGTAATTCTCGTTTATTATATACTAGCAGCACCCTGCGGTGTGACCTGCGGATAAAAGGTAGCCTATGTCCTATTCTGATGTCTAAGCTACAATACTGGAAAGTTTCATAGAGATCCGTTCAGTAGTTTTTGAGATTAAGCAGAACGTACATCCATCCGCACAAACTCTCACATTTATAATGTTATTAGGATAGTCTCTTTGCTCAAGCCATATAATCCGAGTGACTACATTTAAATTTATTTTATTTACAAATCGAAAATGGCTCAATAAGTCAATCCAGCAATTCAGTGAGTAATGGCGCAGCATAGCGATAGTTCAACCGTCGGGCCGATTTAGATGACTCCAACACGACATCTGTGTCGGTGCCGATAACTGGTAAAATATATACAATACAATACAAATACTCTTTATTGCATAAGCTCAACAAAAAAAAACACAGTACAGTACATAATTACAATGAGTAGAGGCAAACAACAGGCGGTCTTATCGCTAAAGAGCGATCTCTTCCAGACAATCTTAGGGTAGCGGAAATCAAATGTATGTAATTAATTCCACCCTCCAACATCTGCTTTTTATAGGGGAATATAAAACCAATTAGCGTGTAGCATGGCAATCTAGTATGAGCAAACTAAAACTAATCGAACATATCTTCAGTATTTTAGGTACATCATTTACTAGAATGCTATGTATGCCAACGGAAAAGCGCTTTCACAATTTCACCAAGGTGGCGCTTTTGTAAAAGATGTAAAACACGGAAAATAATGCAATTAGTTTTAATTTCCCGCAGTCTAGAATTCCCCGCTGCACCTGACTGTGTTGATGTAGTGTCGGGAAATGTGACATTTACGTACGTATACATATTCCATAGGCTTTACATGGGTTTACTGCCCAAATATGTCGATATTTTTTTGTCAGATTTACTAGTCACTTCATTAGTCACACACATTGTTGGTCTTTTTAGGGTTCCGTACCAAAATGGTAAAAAGCCCTTATGGTTTCACTTTGTCTGTCTGTGTCTGTCACATCGCTAAATATCTCAAGAACTACTTATGCCATCGATTTGAAATTTGGAACAGTTATAAAGAAGGGTAACCTAGATGCATAGAACATGTTAGGTGGTTCAAAATTTTAAAGTCTTCTAGTTAATATGTCGAGTGGGATGTCATATGAAAGGGCTTGAGTTGCACATTCTGAAACTTGGAACAAAAGTCGCCGATAGATGGCGCTGTACCCATGGCATCCAATTTCCACACCATGTTGTTGAGATTTTCCTGTTTTAATAGGGTTGGAACCCTCGGTGCGCGAGTCCGACTCGCACTTGACCGGTTTTTTATCTTATTAGCTGTATCATTTTCAAATTAGTTGTATGATTTTCAATTTATCAAAGAAGTACCTAACAAATAGTCAAAACCCCACGTCATTAAAGGATATTGTAACATTATACGGCAAATGTAGGAAAACGAATAGGTTCCGTCACTAGTTTTTTAATTATTTATTTGATTTAGACTCAGGTGCATGTAAAAGTCAGTACAATGGGCTTACTCTAGGGTTAGTACAATATATATATATTTAGATTTTATTGACATGTGACTTTGAATCATTTAAGCGTATGCTGATATACTGTAGTTATTGTATTAGGTACGGGAATTTATATGTAGAACAAATAAAAAAAATTATATATATATATTTTTTGATTAATCAAAACACATTCAAAATGTCCGCTTACATTCCGACTCGTAACAGATTTAAAACACAATTTTTGTTCTGTGAAATACGGGTAACGCGAGTTTACTCCTAGAAGCTTCAGTCCTTTGCACGCGAACACAAAGAATATAAAATTTGGGTCACGGAAAAGTTTTGATGGAATATTTTATTTCCATATCTTAAGGTGTGAGAATAACTTTTAGGTAAAATCACTTCTCCAGAAGTACGTCTAGGTAAATTTATCCGATTTGGTTCCAACCTAACAAATATTTACGAAATACACATTATTCACTAAAGCCCCACGTGCACGAATCACTTGCAAGTTTAATTAACTACATTGCAGGGTTTGATAGATCAATTGCACTCTTTATAGTCTTTTCTTTTCTTTCTTTCTTTATGTAAGTACTTTTTCACATTAAGTCATATGCAAGTCTAACTACATTGTAGAGTTTGATAGATTAATTGTAATCTTTATATATTTTTTTCTTTGACTCTTTATTCTCTTTCCTTTCTTTCATTTTTCCTTTTTTTCTTTTCTTTTCTTTCTTTATTCTCTCTGTCTTTATTTTCTGTTTACATTTTTTTTAGCTCAAGGAGTGGCTGTTAATGAAATATTTTTATAATTTTAAACTTGTATGCGACTCTTGTAACGTGTGCAAACGAGGCTTTAGTGATTTCGTAAATGTTTCCTAGGTTGGAACCACCCACTACCTAGAATTAGGTTTTGGATATCCGTTCATGGAGACGTATCATGACATTCATGACAACATAAATGGATAAGTATCATGTGGCAGCCTTTACTTTGAAGAGTTATTTTGAAGCCATTTTTTTTTGAAGCCATAGCTCACCTCTGGTAAATAACCCAATTAAAAAGTTTTTTTTTTAATTCGTACGTAGGTACGCCATGCCAGTCATAAACTCGAAGCCTTGCTGATAAATTATACATAACACCTTGCTAGTCGTCATGCTCACTGACTACACGTACAGTCAACCAATTTAAATTCTGACCCACTTCGTACTTTGTCACAGTGACATTTATGTGAAATCTCTAGCGGCTTTCATATTGATTCTATTTATTTGTTTAATCTCTATCGCACAAAAGAAACCTTATCGTACAAAAGGCAGACTTAATGTTTTCTGACATTCTCAACCATTCAACCTCAACACGAAGCAGAAAAAATCGACAGTGCAACTAACAACTAAAGATACTGAAAATTAATTACATTTACTCCTTTTGACTTGTCTATTACGTATTAATTATATACAAATAATTATATACAGACATACAACTAATACACCATAATACAATATATGTAGAAACAATAAAATAAAAACTTAACCTACGCAACAGTAAACAGTAAAACTTAAAGATAAAAAAAAATTCCAAGTCGCCGTCAGCGGGTAGGGTGCCCAGAAGGCTGGCTGCATTGCAACGCTGATTGACAATTATTATACTTATTCTTTGGCCGAAATATTGGCCAGCCCTCTGGTCACCAGTGGTCTCTATTAGGCGCACCGACAAATCTTTGTATAGTCGACGCGCACTTGGTCCCCATGCTCCCAGTGTTTCGACCCCAATACACAATATATTATGATTTTGACTGTGACAAGGGACGAAGTGGCTCAGAAATCAATGTTGTTGGCTGTACATTTGGGCTAAATGACCTGGGGCAGGGCTCGTACGCCTACTCGGCATAAGTATTGCATGTAAGTCAATAGTTGCGAGGTTAGCTATAATTAATTAAAACATGATGCACTTCAGTAAAACACGTTCCAGTGGGTAATAAAAAAATCGTTTAATTCGAGTAACCATGACTTATAACACATTTAAACAAGTTATCGTAAAATATTAAAATTAACATTATTTAATTAAAATATAAAATAAAAATTAGACTGTATTACATTTATAAATCAAAAATGTGAACAAATATAAATACTTAGGTACCTACCTCAATGTTTACCATAGAATGGTAGCTGTTGGCCTGTTCATATCACTGCAGTGCAGTAAAATACACAATCCACCCTACCAGATAACATCCGCAGGATCTTGTTCGGCTGGCCCGCACCCGTCGCATCAGGATCAGTAACATTACGTATTCCCTTCCGTGTCGAAAAGCATTTCATATTAAACAAATTTGGTTATTTTGTGACTAGGTGTATTAGGTATTTAACAAAGAAACCACTCAGTATGAATAGTAACATATATACTTTTGGAATATTAGTGATTCCAGATATAGAAATAAAATACCTCAATACCTACTCATTATAGCACACCTAAATCCTACTTGGTATATGATACATAAAAACATCATTTATTCCTAAACTTAAAAACTACAATATTCAGTCTGGTGTCTCTTTTTAAGCAATCAAGATGCCTGTGTCAAGAGACACCGCTCTTCCTTAAAGTTTAACCAATAGGTGGGATATTTGAAATAAATATGAATACATGAAACCAAACATACAAGTACATTACATGTTTTAATTTTATTTTATTGAGTACATTCACCATTTAGACAATCGCTCCAAAAAATAGATCCTTATTAGCATCTTACTTTGAAAAATTTGATAGCAAAACAGAGATAAGTAGGTACTTTGGTATTCATTAAATTGTGATTCAAAATATTTTGGAAGCGCTTCTCTGTTATCCAACATTCCCTCGGCAATATGATGAAATGAAATATAAGCTTGTTCTCAACGCGTGTGTCATCGATACCTCTTGTCTCGCTCTATATCCTGTGACCTGCTCAGTAAATGTACTTATGTTTCGTGTTTGCTTCTCCATTGCAAATATTGCTGATGAGCTCTCTCACTTGTAAACAATGCTTAGACGAAAAATAACAAACTCTTGTTTATCTAAATAAATTAACTTCTCATAACAAACAGCAAATTAGGTTCATTTCCATGTTCTCGTTTAGGATCAGTTTCATAACCAACATATTTGGGTTTTTAA
Source organism: Epiblema foenella (assembly GCA_963556455.1). Classification (NCBI taxonomy): domain Eukaryota; kingdom Metazoa; phylum Arthropoda; class Insecta; order Lepidoptera; family Tortricidae; genus Epiblema; species Epiblema foenella. Next base: position 19,598,471 of record OY747102.1, read on the forward strand.
AGTTCACTATTGGTATTTACTTCCATGCATGGTTGTTTTGATCAAAAAAAGTTGTTCAGCAACAGTTTTATTGAAGGTTCCAGACACATGGGACACGCGTTTTGGAATACACACTGAGTTTGTGTCTGTTTCTGTGCATAATAAGATGTATAAGTGCTTTTATACTCGCAAAATGCTACACAAGTAGGTACATTGGTACCTATTATACGCAAATATACTCTAAAATTTCATTAGTATCAACACTCCACCAGCCAAACTCATTCAAAACAAACCGATGAAATGTTCCGAGTACCATCGATATAAAGATAAACAAAATGATGGATTTACGTTTTATTGTGAGGTGGTGAATTAATAAATTCTGTATTGCTGATTGGATTGCGATAGGTGGGCGTTTGTTGAGCGAAGCATCAAAGACTGTAAACACAGCGCCTTTCCTATCAGGGCGGGCCTGAGTATCGAGTCCTGAAACAAGCATTAGGGCTATATTTTACGTAACGTTTTGAAAGCACGTGAAGGGAATCATCTGTAAATTTTTGTATGGAAAAATGACAATATGTATCGATATGCTGACAGATCAGATGTAAAACGCCCCTTGTTTCACATTCCAATTTCTTTCATTAATATTAGTACGCGGTACAAATTGAAATCAAATTGAAATATAAGTCAAAAATAAAACTGCAATTAATCTTGTTTTGTTCCATTTATTTCAGTTATTGGTCTGTTTCCTCAAATTATCACCGAGGGGTCACGTTTCTCAAACAAATGAACGTGCTGTCCCGTGTGGACTCAAGTCTGTAGTGTTGAACTATAGGGTAGCCCACAGGGGACTTCCCTAGAAGCGGGTCACAGGTTAAGCAAACACTTGACAAAGTAACGGGCCCACAAACCATACATATATGTATATACATAGGTAGCTCCTGCTCACGCAAAAGGAATTAGTCTTACTTCGCATGACAAATATCAAACTGTCATGCAAAGCATATACATTTATGTCATTTATTACTTGTCAAGCAAAGGATGTTAAAGAGTAATAATTTGTAAACAGTCCACTGTGATTTTATGTTCGAGCAATGATTTCAAGGATAGACCCGTATGAACATTTGGGGCCAACAATTTTTACACCCGAAACAAGCGACACTGACAACGTTAACTGGCACTTAGTCGCCGAATGACTGACGTTGCGTTGATCTAAATTACACCCGTTGGGCCTGTCCTTAACTAAATATATACTTAGGTCAATGTTTTCGAGATCTTGAGGGTTGACAAATTATTGCTTATCAGCATCTTTGAAGCCGAACCCAAATCTCTTGGAACTTTAAATGAATTCGACATCAACATAAAGGTAATAAAATCATGTGTATGACCTTTAGTCGTATATATGCGCACCATCGGTTCGACGCCAACGACGCATATATCCGTCACGGCGTCTAATGTGATATCAACCTACATGCATTTCCATAGGGTTCGCGTTTGACATTTCCATGTCATGGTATGTAACTGACAGCGTTTGTATTTGACAGAGCGCTGTAAGTATTTTTAATATGGGCCTGAGATGCCTGGCCCCTGTTTCACCAAGTTGACAATTGTCAGTGACATGTGTCGGCTGACAAATCGACAATTTTCATGTGAATATGGACACTTTTTTTACAATGCCTGTTTCACCGACTACAATTGTAATGTTTTTTGACAATTGTCGCGCCTGTAAGCTTTGGTGAAATAGGGGCCTGATATAAATGTATAAATAGATAAATACCTAAAATGAAACGTCTGTGAGCGGCTGCCGTCCCTGGAGCCCGCCGTGTGTACTTGTGTTTACGCGGCACGAGGGGGCCGGAAACGCTCGCCGCGTTGCTTCAACAGGTAGCCTGTCTTTACTTTGTTTCTGCACTACCCTAGGCATCACGGTCAATGGGCACTTGGCTCACTAGGCCGTGCATACTACGTTGCTAGTTAGATGGCTTGAGATTTGCGCTAAATTGGATGTTTGAGTTATAGCTATTAAAAACGTTTTTAAACTTATTGTGCGACTGTAGCTGCCAAATTTTTGTCTTCCTCGCTCGCCTTGATAAATATCCATAGCTGTTCGCCCGTTGTCGTCCTCGCTCGTCTTGGTAAATATCGATAGCTGTTCGCCCGCGCACTGACTGACATTTGAGTAAAATGGTTAAGTATGTCGGAATATAGAACTTTCACATTTTTATTTAATGAACGAATTACTAATGTTTTTTTAAAAAGAACCGTAAATTATCAGTATCACTTGTGGTTTTGTAGTAGTAGAGAATCTTTCGTCAAATAGATTAATTTTTAGTTGCCTTTTTTTAACATTTTTTTACATAGATATTAACTCGTATTTTGCATTATTTTAACTTACCTACTTATAACTTTATGAATCTATCCGGGTTTATTAGGGTTCCGTGGACAAAACGGCGAAAACTGAACCCTTATAGTTTCGCTATTTCTGTCCGTCCGTATGTCACAGCCGATTTACTCGGAATCTGTAAGCACTACAATTATGAAATTTAGTACGTAGCAAGGTGTATTCTATGAACCGCTACATAAAAGTGATGTGCAATAACGAAAAAAAAAAATTAGGTGTAACCCACATGTAACCGGAGGATTTTTTTTCAATTCACATAAGCACGCGGGGTATCTATGTCTATAGGCCTTTAAAAAAATGATACAGAGGTTTTATAAAACTTTTCCGTTTAAGTCAACCGTTGGTGAGACATGTGGTCACCAACGGTTGACTTAACCGTTGGTGAGAGAGAGGTGGTGTATATTAATAAATACTTTCAACGAAAATTGTTTTGAACAAGGTAGATCTAACGGTTTCTGAGTTATCGCTGAAAAACTGCCTCGCCCAAACAAAAGCATGTAACTGCCGGGAGTTGCTGTGATGTACGACCTTTTTTAATTCACGGCATAGGATAGAGGATTTTAATATGGTAGTAGGTACGGAACCTTTCATTTTGTTTAAACACTGAACGGTAGCACTCGTAATCTGAACATCGATATATGTTACCTAAGTAAGAAGACGGAAGCCATAAATAAATTGCCACGACCTCGATACGTGTTCAAAATTGATTTCGATGGAAAGGATTTTCTTTTTTTTCTAACCGTTAATTTTATACTGTAATAATTATATTTATTTCCAACAATAGATTAAATAAATAACAATAAAAATAACACTGAAGTAAGAATAAATAGCTATCAACTAAAATTAAATTATAAAGTATAAAATATAAAGTATCAAACTAAACTAATTCTTATTAGCTAATTTTAGGTAATCGACTACATTATCTGATAATTAAATTTACGTCAATAATTCAGAAATACAATATCCAGAAGACAAATTGCTTCGACGCTGAAAGTTTATTTTCTGCTCCATTAAGTTTTGGCAGAATTTCCAAGTAAGTATAAACTGAACAGTTGTACTTCGATAGATAATATACCCTAGCATTTTGAGAACTATATTGGCATCAATTAATGTTACCTAGTTGTAAAAATGTTATCTGATATATATTTGTTATGGCCCCGACTGGCCCCCATATCGAGAGGAAATAAGTATGAGCTTACTTGGATTTTTTTAGTTAACTGGATGAATAATGTGAAAAGAAATATAACCTAGGTACTCTTTGCAGCATTTTATCCGTTATTTAATAACCTATATATAAGAGTGGTAAGTCCAAATAATTTATATATATTTTTGAGATATCTTAATGCAACCTTAAATCATAAATATTTAGTCGGTAAGTATAAGCACCTGTTAAGTAAAGCATATTTTTGAAACTTCAAAACCCTGTCAGTGACAATATGGCCGAATTGTATTTAGGCATTCAGATTATTGAGATTTTTTATAAAATTCAAGATATTTTTTTTTAATAATCTTATACATTTGATAGGCTTAATTCTCATTAATATTATGATCATAAATGATTTTATATTAGAATAATGCTTACAGAATAGGTAAATACAACGTACCGAGAAATTAATAATTGCAATGCAACGGGTTAGAAGTTATATGTATTCGGCATCCCTTACACGATCTCAGTTACGTATGCGTTATGCGACCTAATTAATTATGCAGCAATATCAGTTTACACGTTGAGAATAACCCGGGTGGTTGCCGCGGGGCATCGCTTTATCTGCGATCGGTGCGATCTAAATGTTACGAGGACAGCGCATTGGAGCTGGTGACATTTAACGCATGCGGAAAGATGTATCCGATCCGATATACAAATAGCGAGACTATCCACATTATCTCCTACTTTACATTGATCTTTACATGAAAGGAATGCAATAAATAATTTTCACCTCACTAGCTCGGAAAGCCCTTTTTTATTATTTAAAAACAGATAGCAAAACTGCATTTTATCCACAAGAGTGCAAAGAATATTTGAAATCCGAACGCGCTATTTGTAACTTTTTTAAACATAATAACATGTAAAGGCCAGTCTAGACAGTCCAGCAATAATAATTTTATATTGTGCTGTTGTGTTAAAAAACTAGTACCTACGCCAAATCTCGGGATTAGATAGTGGATAACTATATTTAGGACGCAACTGTCAACTTTAGGACTCGGAGGAGGAAAAAAAATCCTCGCTCTAGTCAGGTGAAAGGATTTGTGTTATACACGGCTGCAAAGTTATTTTACGTCTCGTGTGTTGCAACACTCGCTACGCTCAGGATTCTATTTTTGAACCACTCGCTTCGCTCAGGATTCTATTTTCGAACCACTCGCTTCGCTCGTGATTCAACTATAGAATCCGTTCGCTGGCTCGTTGTTCAATCCTAGAATCCATTCGCTAGTTCGTGTTTCAATTCCTCACTCGCGGTTAAAATACAACTTTGCACCCTTGTATAACAAATAACTATTGTTCGTAACTTCTAATTAGCTGTGGAATAGAATGACGACAACAATTAGCGCACTATTACACGTAAAGCACGACCAGAAATATATGACCGTGAGCCATTTTGCGGAATTTCATTGGAACGTTTTTTATTCCCTGTGTAAGAAATTTCTTACAATGGGAATAATAATAAATGACAAAAAATTACCAAAACGATTCCTCGAAAGATGGCAGACATTTATTTTTCTTAAAAATTGATATGGGTTTCATCTTTGTGGTTCCTCGGGGTGCCGATTACGAAAATGACATCAAATACATATCTGCATGCAGGTCAAACTGAGAACCTCCTTTTTTGTAGACGGTTAAAAATTACTCTTAGTACGCGGGAGAAGCCGCGGGAAAAAGCTAGTAATGTATATAATTAACTGCTGAAAAAACGCTTGGGAAATGAAACTATATCGCTGCAAAACTTTTAATAATTAACATCAGAGCTGACAAGTAAAAAAGTCAAAATGTCAGTCTGTTGCCATATAAATCAGAATAATAGCGCCCACTTGACAATGGTCATATATTTTTGATCGGGCTTTACAATACCTAGTAAATATAGGCCGCCTATATTTTGCAGCTCAGTGCAGGCTTCAAATCAGTTGCTCCCTGACTACAATGCAAAATCTGTTTTTCTCGGAGGTAGTTTATGATACAATTCAATTCAAATCCCTGGAATTAATGCTTATTCTGATACTGATTTGCCTATTGCAAAATTATTTTGTTGAGTTTCGTAAACTATTTGTACATTAATTTTAGAATTAATGTTGCCCTGGGGGATTTACTATGCGAAAATAACCATTTAGATTCCCTTTTGTTGAAATTGTTCAAGCGAACAAGCTCACAGAAATGCAATCCAAATGTTAGAGTATTTTCAAAAGGCACAGAACTAATAAATGTCAATACTTCCAATAGTTACAAATTAGTTTAGCAAAATGAACACTCAAACTAAGCTGCAATCCGCTAGTTCGGTAAATTTGACTTTCTTTTCCATACCATTTCATTCCAACAGTAAGTACTAATACAAACTTTATCACATTTTTTTTTTATTATCCTACGAGAAATGAAATGACACATATTTTTATGTCGGGACAAACGAATGATGTTATAAATATTCATATAAGTTTAACATGCGTGTTTCTGCGTATTCTGGTATTTCTTCTTACCATTTTTCAAATTTTCTTCCCTAAAGGGGTGAAAAAGGGGTTCAAGGTTTGTACGGGGAGAATTTTTTTTTGAAGTGAGAGAATTGAAACTTATAGAATAGACTCTCTGTTTGAATACAATAAAAATATTTCAGCGTTTTTAGGCATTCCTCCCCTAAAGTTTGTTCAGGAAGCAAATCAGTTTTAACGCGAGAGACTTGAAACTTCCTATATTAGACTCTTTGTTTAGATATATTGTAGATTGTAATCCTAGGGTTGAAAGCCACCCATTTCAGACGAGATCAATAGTTCGAGGCTGAAATTAGTGGCTTCCACCCGAATTAAACACTCTACTTTTCATTTCGAATAAAAGGAAAGTAAACAAAAAACCATCAAATAAAACATAAACAAAATTTATTAAAAAAAAGTTGCACTAGTTAAGGTTATACCTATAATTAGTGCTGTATTACATTTTAGTTTTTTTACTTAAAATTAACAGTGAAGAAGAAGAAGAAAGATTTTTTCCAGGAATATTTACATTAGATATCTTTTGGGAAAGGTGAGCATCATGTAAAGGCTCCGTAAACATTGGAGATGTCCTCATCTCATTGGTAGAAGAAGACACCGGCAGGTCATCGACAGAAATATTTATCTATTCACCACCGAGATCTGGATTATGAATTGCTGAATCTTTCGAAGATCCTGGCTTAGGCGAATTGTCATTACAGTGCAAATGTATGGCGTTTGTAATTTTGCTCGATATTTTTGACTTATTCTGCACGGAGTCTTTTACATACCCTTCGGCATGCGTAAATTCTTCCCGGACTACAAATGTACGATCAATTTTCGTTTTAGTATTCGGCAATTTTACTAGTAATAATTGGCCGTGTATTTCTACGTTTTCCAATGTAATGTTTCCAAGCTCAACACCTCTGCATGCGCCGCTTATACCGAAAATTAGTGCCACCTGTAAAAATAATATAAAATTATCAAAGAAATTATACATTGGTCACCGATGTACACAATAGGTAGGTAGGTACTATAAAAATGATATTTTTGCGTACCTTAACTGCCAAATATATATCGTCTGGGGCTTGGTTTAGGAAGGTTTCTACCTCCTGTGCAGTAAAAACCTTCGATTTTTTACATTTGTAGCCATCCGACGTCCTTTTTAAGAATGATGTTAAGATCATATAATTTTTCAAATTAACGTCATGTTTTGATGAACTGTGGTCTTCAGCATCGAATAGATACTCCATAGTGTCGAAGGCTGGTATTTCTTAGACAGCTCACTAAAATAAGCAAGAATCACGCTTTCTGACAACGATTTAACTTTTTTGTCAGACCGCCACTGTATAAAATCGTTGTACGATTTTAAGTATCTCTCCTTGAAACTGCCGGTAAAAGATTTCCCAAAACAGCTTCAGCCTCTTGTCTTATTATATCCGGCGTTAAATCCATATCTGAATCGCTAGCTGAACTCATTTTCAAAGAAAACAATTACTAGTAAGTTTATTAACTACGTTTTCACTTATCGCTCTTTCCCGCCTTTTTACTTTTTTACGCACAATTTTTTTTCAAGCGCCTGACATAGCGGTGTTTCTTCGGTGTTTTAAGTAAATGATAAATTGCATTTTTTGTAAATCATTTAAAATTCTCAGTAATGAATGTTATTTAAACTAAATAATAGTGTAAATGATTACCTTGTTCATGTTTGTATTAAAACATTTTCTGTATTAAGTGACATCCTATTGAACCCATTATAAAAGCGTTTGTGTATGGATCATTTCAGCGGGAAAATTAACTGACGTTGATAGTGTTAGTGTGTGGACAATTTCAAGTGCTGTTATGTTGAAAAAATACTATTAATATCGTATTATAATAATTTAGATTGTTGAATTTACTTAATTCTCACAATAATTTGACTAATTAACTCGTTATAATTTTAACAAACAACACTTAAAACATCAATACATTGTGTTGGGTATATTGGCTGATTCAGATTCATTTATTTCATAGATGTAAATTACAATATAAATTTAGCTTTTAGCTTTTTGGCTGTATAGGTTTCTGCCATTACTGTTTTTTTTATTACTTATCAACCCTAGGGGCGATATGACTCACTTTTACCCCACATCTGAGGTCAAATATGACCTACTTTCAGAGTATGAGAAATGAAAACAATATTACAATACTCATTTTAGCGTTTTTCGACTCTTTTAAGGGGTGATAAGTGGGTTCAGTTTGTACAGGGTACATATCTTTTTTGAAACTTCCTTTTAAATAAATATAACAAAACCCAATTCAGCACTTTTTAAAATTCCTCCCCTAAGGAGGGTGAAGAGGGGTTCAAAGTTTGTACGGGAACAAATTTCTTTTGCAGTGAGAGATTTGAATTTTCGTATACCGACTCTCCTTTTAAATACAAAAAGAGACGTATTTTAGCTTTTTTCGAATTTATGCCTCTAAAGGGGTTAAAAGTTTGTTCGGGGAGTAAATCTTTTACAAAGTAAGATTTGAAACTCCGAAGAAAGTAAAATACGAATCGTATTTCAGCGTTTTTAGAAATTCTTCTCCAAGGGGGCTCGAACAGAGGTTGAGTTTTTGTAAGGGAAGGAAGTCTTTTTCAAAGGAGAGACATGCCTCTAGTTTCAGTAGTTCGGTGGATTAGTCCGGGACCGAATTAGTGCCACATTTTTTTTCCCATTAGTTCGGCTCTGACGTCAAACCGAACTACTGGGAACCTATAGTTTCACTAGTTCGGTTGCTTAGTCCGGGGCCGAACTACTGACACATTTTTTTTCCCATTAGTTCTGTTAGCACGTCAAACCGAACTACTGAGAATGAAAACGACTCACAAGTACGGTTAAGGATGCAGCTAAATAAAAAAACCAATTATTTTTTCATTACATTTTTTTAAAATAATAAAACAAAATTTAAATACCTTCTTCGTATTACATTTAGACACGCGGCAGCGTCTCCAGCCAAATTTAAAGCCAAAAGGAATTAGCGACGCAGCATCCGTGTGTTATATTTATATTACACGAACCATTGGTACTTATATGTATTAAAACCCCTTAAATGAACTAGAACCCGAAATTTCATATACTTACTGGATGATCAATCCAAATGGGTCAGTAGAGAGAAGTCAGAAACTATGAAAGATCTGTTCTTACTTCTTAGGAACCATGGCGTCGATTTTAAATTCAATAATAAAGGTATAAAAGAAAAGGTTTGTTTCACTGTCAGAAATTGAAATTTTGACGGAGAATGTATGTAACGTGGTCCAAAAAAAAATCTTTTTCGATGATTCAAACAAGACATTCCATTAAAAATGTGTTCCATATGACTTATGATTCGCATCATCTAATTCGAAAAAACTTGCTGAATGTATAACTTTATTTACAAAGATTTTGACCAGGTTCGGTTCCCTGTTGTCTGAGGGTAAAAAAATATCAAAAATATCTTTAATGCCATTATTATTAAGTCTAAAATCGACGCCAATATTATAGGCACACCCATAGGGGCAATCATACAGCGTAAATGCAGAAAGATAAATAATTTCATATATACCTATTATTTACTTTTGAGTAATGAATAATAATACAATCGGTACCAAAAATCACACCAAAATCTTAATTCTTTTGTCGGCGAAGTTGACAACCACGCTTATTCTTAATATTGAACTTGGTTGACTTGGTGAGATTTAGAAAAAGATTTGATTTCTAGAAATCTTTCAGAATTTTTGACGTGATAACGTCTTATAAATTGCTGACCGGCCCGACAGAATTAAAGTTGCACATCATTAACCGAACTATACAATACTTCCCAATAGTTCGGTTCTACGTGATAGCCGAACTAACGGGAAAAAAAATGAGTCAGTAGTTCGGCCCCGGACTAAGCAACCGAACTAGTGAAACTATAGGTTCCCAGTAGTTCGGTTTGACGTCAGAGCCGAAATAATGGGAAAAAAAATGTGGCACTAGTTCGGTCCCGGACTAATCCACCGAACTACTGAAACTAGAGGGAGACATGAATATTTCTAATGAGACTCTTTTTAAAGCACTATAAAAACAATTTCTATTTTATTTTTTTCTTATCTCTGAATGTTATGACAGGTCCGTACCTCTTGCCATTTCGGCTAAACTCAGCTCTTGCACACCACCGGGGTGTTATTACACCCGAACGTGGCTGACACCGCCGGACAGTGACAGTATCGTTCAACTTGGTTGTGTACTTAAACACTTTAGTGCTTTTACTTAAAACTAAATAACGGCGTTGACGCGTTAACTCGAATACCCTACCCTATCTTGTTTATAAAAATAAAAGTGCCCAGATTTTTCTTTTCCTTCTGCCCCGTGACTACGTCCACCTGAATATCCCCCTTTTATCACACAAACTTGCAACCCCTGTTGCGCCCTATGGTTGACTGACAGCAATATATTATCAGTGGTTCTTTATGTCACATAATAATTATGTGTGCCAAATTTTTTGTTCCTATATTTAACGATTCATGCTGGCGTTGTCTATCAGTAGGTACGTCAAAAGTCTATGTACTTTATTATGTTCTTCAAGTTTCTTAAGCTTTCACACAACAAACAAGTGACCGAAAAAAAGTTGACCTCATTTAGATCTTTGTTATCATCTAAAATCTACACGGACGAAGTCGTGGGCGGCCGCTACTCAGAATATAAAGAACTAATGTATTGAACCCAAGTAAAAACCATAGTTATGTACTGAGATTTTCCTTGTAAGATTAAACCTAAAACTTATGCTTTCCTTCCGTACGCTACTAAAATACCTTATTAACTGTTAGTTAGTACGCCCACAATAATAACTCATGTGCAATAACGTGAACATAATTATTTTAGGAACTTGGCTAAGGTCTTAAGTGCCTCAAAACACGCAATGTTAACTTTGTGAGCCCTCGAAATGGCAACCAATTAAAGAATTCAAAAATTACCACCATAACATATACTTAACACATACTTTTATATATTATGAGTTTGGGTTAATCTAATAACAAAACATCCAGTTTTTCCAAGTTCTGTTGAATGAGAATATTTTTGCTACTTCTCAGCTCAAACCTTTCTTATATCATGAAAAGAAACCGGGCATGTATGGATTCCTTTGAAATTACACTGGAAAAATTAATGTGGGAGTATTAGGTTAGGTTAATACTGTATCCGCATTGTATGTTTACGTTAATAAGGGTAAAAATAACATGTAAGTATATGTATTTGCCCAAGACAAGCCAACGGGCACTAGCTCCCGGTTATACGTAATATGAACTAGATCTGGCAATTTACTTTACGTGAAATATTAGAAATAGAAATAGATATATTTATTTGTCAAAAGAAACAAATTTACACAGAATACTAGTTTTTTGGGTCCTGAGCTAGGAATCCCTGTGTTACAGGACCCAGTAGAATTATAAGCTTACATTTTTAACATGCCTGCATGCAGGGTAAATAAAATTATTAAACAATTAGTAGTTTTTTTTTCTTTTACAATCTTATTTATTTATTGTATGTCATGTGGTGTGTGTATATTTCAAAGAAATTAAATGGATCTAAACGTTATAATTAATTCAATTAAATGTTTAGCTCAAAGAAATGCTTAGCGAAGGATAGTTAGGAGCAGTTTGGTTTTACGGTAGTCATGTTGCTTTGGCCAGTTGGTCAAAACACTTTTATTTGGGGGACGATGATCAGTGTAGGTTTTGCAAAAGATTTTTAAAACATGAGGGGATATAAATTTACTACAATCTGTTTCCTTCTTTGGGACCGTCAGCAGTATGATGGTTGGTGTAAAGTTGGCGAGCTCGGCATGCTAGCTGTGTCGCACCCTATTCATTCATACAGTGTAACTGGTTATATTACTGAGGGCTGACTAAGTTCTTCTTTATCTCTTTTCTGAACCATCTTAATGATGAGCAGTTATTAATGCTCTTGCTGGTAAATCAAAACCTACATTCTTTGACCACGCCGCTTTCTTGGTTTTTAGGCTTTTCTCTGCAATATAATACATTAACTTTATACATTCAGAGCTTACGTTAAATCCGGTTTTTTTTCAGACATGCTTATGATGTTGGCCCAATGAATAAACCAAGTTTATGACCTCGAGCGCCGAACGCAACATTGTCAAAAATCGAAAAACCGATTATAGCCCTGAAGGACTAGTTACTGATAGTACCTTCTCAGGACGTTTTTAAAGTAAACTTGATTTGATACAATAAGAGGCTATAAAGCCTTCCAAAGTTGCGAAGTTAGAAAAAAAGATTGGTTGACAAAGTTGCGTTCGGCGCTCGAAGTCACAAACTTGGATTATTCATTGGGCCTAAATCATAAACAAGTCTGCAAAAAATCAGAACTACCGGATTTGACGCAAACTACCCCGTACTTTCAGGCGACAAGGTTATTGGACTAATATAGGCAAACAATAATTTGATATACGTACTTTTTCATTACAAATCGAGGCATAAAACTCGTGAAGATTTATGTAAGCAAATACGAGGGTATCAGGAAACAGCTTTCGAGATGTCGAGGTGTAAAGAGTCTTCGACGGTAACAATAGCTTTGGAGGTTTTGACAAACACGAGTTTCACTTGCTTACGACACTTTGATTGGTTCAAAAGGTCGACAAGATAAAGCCCTGTTGCTAAGTCATTTCGAAAGTTTATGTTATAATATAGGTAAACAACAACAAGTCAGCAGTAGGCAGGTTGGAAACAAAGTAACACCAAAATCTGTTGTATTTACTTAGAATCACTTACCCTGATAACCTCTAAGTTATTGATAAAGTTTTGAGTTCAAAATAATTCGCCTCGTCTAATTAGTTCAACTAAGATGAATGTCCCAGTGCTTGACACTTTCAATCTTATGTCATATTATAAAGTTAAAAAAAAAAATTATCATGACAAGAGAGGTGTCAAACATTCAGACGTATATTTGATGGGATGTTTGAAGCGCTTGTCGTCTCTGTATCTATGGGTATAGGTACAGACACCACTTCTCTTTGAAAATAAGTTATTTATTGTTGAAATATAATAAACGGATCACTCACGTCTTCAAGGTCGAGTATAACTCGACATGTTTCGAACCAATACGTGACCGGCCTTAATCATGAGAACAACCCGCGACGCCGCGCGTCTCGCACTGCGCGCTCGCGCGCGGCTCGATCGGCTGGTTGATGTTGGCGGAGAATCCACCCTCATTTTCGTCACTATTATTCAATATTGGGCTATACTCGACCTTGAAGACGTGAGTGACCCGTTTATTATATTTCAATATGTCTGGAACTCACAGGAGTTATATATTTAAAATATTTTTTTCTATTCCGGTACTTTCATCTGTCAATTATATGGTGCCGCAAACGAATATAAAAGCATGTATTAAGCAATTTCAAAAAAAGTTTATCTAGTCTATTCTTCATAAAGACCCTAGGGTTATTATGTGATATAATGCAACTGCTAACAGAGGTGCCCTGTGAACCCAACAAATAAAAAAACACAAAATTTACAACGAAAATCAAAACTGCCAACTTAACAAACAACTGAATTCATATGGTTTCAAACAATAACAAAACTAAAATAATTACTGCCAATATAAGGAAAAATGCAAGTCAGTAAATGACAGTTGAAAAAAAAAATACCGTCTATGATTACGTTCTGTGGAGTCATTTGTCACTATCCAACTTACCGCTCTTTCTTATGCTGTATTGCTGTTTCACTTAGTGTTTTATTATTTAATCCCTAGTCGTAGAAAAAGTAATGTACGCAACGTTGTATAAGTAGGCAAAAAAGGCTCATGGCGTCTTTATTAACAATTTTCGGCTTCGCCTCAAATTGTTACACACGCCCCTCGCCTTTTTTGAATCCTCTTATACAACTATTGTATAAAATACTATATTGTTATTTGTTGGTATTATATTATGGTATGGTCAAGGTGGCAGGTGCTCTCGGCAGCTGATTCAGTTGTCATCGCGGAGACGCCCGCGAGATGGATGGGGCCGCGGCGCCTGTGTATTTTTATTACTGCCTACTTACCAAAAAGCCGAACCTTACTTTGGAGTTACTAAAATCAACTTCAGCTACCTCTGAATAGGGTGGTTTTTGAAATCACGTTGTAAGAGATATGTGGAAAGTAAGTCAGAGAATCTGTAATCGGAACGCGCTTGCCTGATTTACAGCCTCCGGCGTTTGAACAAAGAGTTCGCTCTATTAATTCGAACGGATGTTTAGGTAAGCCACGTACGAGTTGCCTGTGGCGGTAGTAGTCATCAAAGATATGTATACATTTTTCGCCTTAATACATTGACATAAGGTGCAAGAGCTTAAATATTACTTTGACGTCGGTTTTACAGTGAACGCTTATGACGCTGTTCGGAAATTGTTATCACTATAGTTCCCTAATTGAGTATACGGTACCGGCATTTCAATTATCCACTTCCTTCATCACCAATAGTGTCTTTAACATGGGCATTCTAGTGAGGTATACCTTATTTGCAATTTTAAAATGAGTTTAGGCATACAGATTTGTATGATCTTTGCTGTTTTACTAACATGAAAAAATATTATTCGATATGCAACAAGTAATGCCAAAAGGAGTATTACTATTGTTGCAGTGTTAGAAATTATACAGACATTTCGACTCATGATTTTTAAATTATGTATTTGTTTTGGAAACATACATCATAAATTAGGTTAGATTAACAATAACAAACTTAAGGAATAATTGACTAAATAAATTACAACTTAAACTAAAAATAAATCCTAAATAAAACTAAACTAAAATAAAAACGAAACCAAAATAAGCCTAAATAATCCTAAAAAATTGGGCGCCCGCGACATGGTGCCAAGGATACTGGCAGCATTTCCTCGCTGGAATGCAATGCTAATGCGTTGCGCGAGGAAGCTGCAAGCTGTCGGTGACCTGTGGTGTCGGTAAGCCTTTTTGATATCTCTTTCAAAATTTGGCGAGCGCCGGGACCCCGCGGACGAAGGGTCTCGACTCCGAACGGCGTAAATGTGTATCCGGCACCGAGACCCCGGTATTTTATGGCATGTATTTAAATTGAGTATTTGACACATGCTTAAATGTATTCCTTAGTATGGTTATATAGATAGAAAACCATCAAATTATCACAATAAATAGTAAATTAAATAATAATAATAATAAGACGTTTATTCAATGATTGTATACATTTACAGGTAACTAAGACAGGTACAATAAAACAAAGTATACAAATACAATTGAAAGGGAAGGTGGCTCAGCTTGTGTCTGACAAATTAGACAAATTTTGTTAATCAAAATCTTTAGCATTCAAATATTCGCAAAAATGTTGTTTTTTTAATAGTCCAAATGTAAATTGAAAACTACCAATAGAATTCTCATGTTTCAATAAAAAAGATATTGTATGTACTATGTCCGTTAACGCAATATTTCACCACTAAAATGACAAATTACTCGTTTTTCCATACAACGATATTACGACATCATTACTATCAGCTCGTCAGCTATGCTGTACTTTACCTCTCGTTTTCGTCATTTGTGTTGCTCTA
The DNA here is from genome assembly GCA_963556455.1 of Epiblema foenella. Classification (NCBI taxonomy): domain Eukaryota; kingdom Metazoa; phylum Arthropoda; class Insecta; order Lepidoptera; family Tortricidae; genus Epiblema; species Epiblema foenella. The sequence continues at coordinate 19,614,073 of OY747102.1, forward strand.
ATTGTAGGTGGTCCCATACAAACATTTGATCGTCTCCAAAAACTGGTTCGAATGATACCAGAAAAAGATCAAATCAAAGACTATTCAATCGTGCTCTTATTCCATTAGATACATCAGTGTCATACATAATATAATTTACCTTGTATATTCCTAACTTAAGATATTGTGACACAAAGAAAAACAAAACGTTCCTCACGAATACATAATATATAATATCCTGTTATTGTTTAATAGGTATATATTTAGCTTAGAATAGTCACATAATAATTAAACGGCTTACTTTTATTCAGTATATATTATCCTGTTATTGTTTAATAAATTATATTCAGCTTAGAATAGCCACATCATTATTAAACAGCTTCCTTTTATTCAGTCGCATTAGATAACTCAAGGATGCTGTAGCCTAGCCTTGATCTTAGGAATTCCAATGTTTCCACCGCATTGCGTCTCCGGTTTTAAACAAGGAAAATGATGGCAGTGAGTAACATACCTATTATTTATATATAGATGTTTGTGTTGTTTTGTAAGATACAGGTGAAGTATTTTGTCAATCATTAGGGGGGGCGGAATCGGTTGGCGGGCAGCTGGGCAGACCGCTGCGGCAGTCGGCAGCTACGCTCGCTACACACCGCGCGGCGCCGTAGACGCGCTACGAACGTGGCGCGAGGCGCGCGTAAATATCACGTTTCAAACTGATACATTTTCAACCGTGCAAAATTCGTTTTGAAAGGTTAAGCTTCGTTCAGTGTTGTATGTGTATGTTTTAACGATAAACTTTTGAAGTGAATAAAACAATTTTTTTTTATACCAAGTCACTGATTGACAAAAATGATGTACACATATTATGTCCGCTGCTTGTAATACTGATTACTAATAGAAAAAAATATATAATTGTAATTAAAATATAATTATAAAAATACTCTGTCCATTCACTGTATTCATCGAAAACTTGTACTAATGGAAGCAAAAATAAAATTACCATTTACATACGTAAACTCACGCCCCATTCCTAAAAGGGGTAAGAAATTCAATTACAGTGCAACAATTACTATTTAATATTCCTATGTTTCGCGAAACGCGCCACGATATAACGAAACTCAGCATTAGTTTACATACGAAATTACGAATGCAATCGCAGAATACACACGTATGCTGGTGCATCTTTTACACAAGAACATTATTTTGTACCCGAGTATATTCTGTCTTACGTACTCCTAATTCACATGTTCAGCTATTTACACATGAGAAGGTAATATGGTTATGTATCACTACATAGTATAAAACAAAGTCGCTTTCTCTGTCCCTATATCCCTATGTATGCTTAAATCTTTAAAACTACGCAACGGATTTTGATGCGGTTTTTTTTAATAGAGTGATTGAAGAGGAAGGTTTATATGTATAATAACATCCATTAAATAGTGCACCCGTGCGAAGCCGGGGCGGGTCGTTAGTTATTATTATTAACAGATACTAATAAATCTTTAAGGGGCTCCTTATTCATGCTCATTAAACAAATATTTGCCATAACTGAGAATCGAACTTAGGACCATCAACTTCGTAGGCAGAACTAACCCCTAAGCTAAAGCGGTCGTCAAATTACAAATTAAAAAGAAAAATATTGTGAAGAACGGCTTTCCGAATAGGCTTTTTTCCATTGTAATAAATTATTTGTAAAAGGACCCTGACCCCGTACTCCTTACCGTTCCGTCCCTTTCACCCTTCTAGTGTATAATAAGAGAGTGAAAGGGACGGCACGATACGAAGTTCGGATTTCGAAGTTCGAAGTAGCCCCTCCACCTACAGCACCAAATTATCCCATTGTAACATGGTATGTAACATGATCAGATTTCATGTATCAATAACGTCAAGAATGGTTCGTTAAGCAATTTCAACGCGAGGGTCAGGGCACGCCTTAATGATCCATGATTAACTGTATCATCTCCATTAAATCTAATGTGACTTATATAGGTACGTACATGAATTTTCGCTCGCAAGCACGCACAAATTAGCAGGCAGAGCTCTTGTTATTTTTTGGAAAGCAAACTTCTAATACTAGTTGATTAATGAAAATATGTGATATAAAATGAAACCTTTTGTGGCGAAATTCATCCGCCAAGTGGATGAAATCTGGGGTGGAAGTCTGATTACGGTAGTTCACGGAAAAAGTTACCGGCAAAAGCTTGTTAATGAACACAGTGTAATGCAGTTTAAGTCTAGGTTAAGTTCCCTATATATTATATATTTTTTGAGTTAACATTTATCTTGTACATATTTATTGATTTCAACTTGTACTAATTACTCACATTATTTTTATTAAACGGTACACACACTTATATAATAAAATTAAATTTTTACCCCGTTTCGGAGGTCACAACTGACGTAAATGGGCCTTCTAATCCGATTAGTAATACTAATAATTGAATACAATATACACAACAAAATTAATAAAAGTTCGCTAAGATGCCAATGATTTCACGTGTGTACATTCAAATACAAATTGATGTTGCCATTACATAAATATAAAAACATGTATAAGTCGGAGGTTCACTATATTTCCGCTTCAGTTATTATTACACATTTAGTTACTTTTCCGCTATATTATTCCCTCATTTTGCCAAACGTATCTTATTTCCGCCAAGTAGGAAAGTAAGTATTGTCATTTAATATTTGAAGGATGAAACATCCTTAAGTTGACATGTCATACTTAGTTTATATTTATTACTATTATTAGTTTTGTGGGCCCAATATTGAATATTATGTTATGCCATTCATATATTACGTTTCAGTTAATCCATATGTGAACAAGTTAGAAAAATAGTAGATATTGGTAAACTAGTAATATCAGTAAAGTTGCATAAAAGTTTTGGCAAGATAAACTATTATCTAAGACCTGTTTCACCAAATTGACCATTGTCATTTGATAAACTAATGCATTTTACTCGTGTTAAAAAACTAAAGAGTGGAGTTTTTCCTATACACAATATTAAAATGTTTAGGTTTTCAATATAAAGTATATTCCGATTAGACAAGACTTACTTAAGTTGCAAAGGCACCGTACATACCCATGTATGGACCGGACACCGGGACCGGATATGTGGACCTATGCTGGGTGGATACCTACCCACCCAGCATAGGTCCATCAACGAAATGAGGCCTTAATCTCTTTAAAACTTTAAATGTGTTCACAGAGACGCAGAGAGAGTACAGTATTAACATTGCTAAAAGTGACATTGAAATTAAGTTTCATGTGCTCTACCAACCCTTTTGGGAATACAGGCGTGAGATTATGTATCCACAGGAAATAATAAACACTAACGTATACAAGAAATGCCTTAACTTCCTTGTATATCGTTAAGCTAAGCGTTATTCTCGTATATAAGACATGCCCCTACGAGCGATTTCCGCTGCAAGACGGGAAAATGCCGCTATACGCTTAATACGCTACGGCGTAGTATACGTAGCGTTGCTTGGCATGGAATGGGCTTGAGCGTCAAGCCACCACACCACATAAATATTGAACAAACACAAAAACCCAATGCTGAACATTTTGCAACGAAGTTAAACTCTGATCGGTGTCATTAATTAGGTTGTTTGTTGCTCAATCACGTGGAATTACAGGATTATGTACTTGCCAGTCGACGTTTTATTTGACCTGCTGACTAAGGGATCTCAGAGCAAATATTTTCTAATTTAGCTTTGAACATCAAAAGCACGTAACATTGGTATAAAAAAAATCACCGATGAATAACTGGCTAGGTTTATAATACTTGTCGACTTGCTGAGTCAGGTTTTTATAGCCCGACCAAAAATATATACCACTTTCAAAAATATATTCTCATTTATATTGTAATATATTCTCATTTATATCGTAATATCCTAATGTCAATATAGTCGGAATAATGGACATTTTGACTTGTTTACCTGTCGGTTTTGATGTTCATTTTGGAATGTTCTGTAGCGAAATAGTCTCGAGCGTTTCTTTCCAGAATTTTATTATATACATTGTTAATAATGTTCTGCTCTTGAGAATGAACCGTTATGGGCATTTTTGTCTTTTATTATTTAATATTCAACGCAACCTAAACCACAGTGACACCGACAATAGTAACAGCCTATCATTAAAATTATGGCCAGTATAAGAAATGAGTTCCAATGAAATTCCACAACACGGCCGATAGTCATATTTCTGGCCGGACTTTTAACCTCATTTTCATGATGTTAAACGGAATTATTGTAAAACACAATGTGAAAGTATAATGTAGGTACGCAATTTTAAAGGTGATGTTCTCGGAACAATTGGCCTAGAAGTAAGACATCCACATATAGGCCATACATACAATCACTGAGGTACCCTACATGACCAACCTTTACTGGTCTACCTATAGGTTCGCTACTGATTAAGTTTATATTGTCTTGACAGTAAATATTACTTTTAGGCCTTGTCTGACATCGGTACCCAGTTATGTAAGTACGTCAAGTTTACTTATTCGGAATCGTAATTTTGTCAAAACTCCAAGTTATTGCTTAGCCTTGCCAACCATTATTCATTTAATTTGAACGACAAAATAAAACAGTCTGTCAGCTTAATTCCACTTTTTCGACGCCTTCAACTTAATTATTAATTTATTGGGTAACGGTTTTTGCGAACGGTTTACTTCATTCTCTTTTCCTGAATAATTACAATCAATCCGCCCTCCGCTTGAAACCCTTTGGGATGTTGCCATCGAAGAGTAACTTTTGCGAGTAATCAATATACAGTTTTCAAAAGAACATTCCAATTGGCTGGCCATTCTTATGAAATAAGCAAATATCAACCAAAGGAGAAAATCTAAAAATGAAGCCGGATTCCTCAACGGACAGGGATCCGTCGATCAGCGCATGGCGGCTCCAAGTATCTAAAAGGGAGTAAGAATGTCACAAACTTTCGCCGAACCGCTATAAATCTTACTCACACATCGACATAATAAAAATATAACCTTTTATACGCGTCGGTCCGGGTAGTTCGTAAAACCCTAAGTAATCTTTTACAACATCCCTTAACTTTTCTTGAGTTTTATTTTTGTTAAATGGGTTCCTGTACACTTCACAAAAATCCCCGGGTGGGCACAAAAGACCATAACCGTAACTATTTTTTGGGACTACTTATCAATAAAATAACCAACAACCTGCATTTTAACACCACTTTTTTCCGTAAATGCATCAGCGTTTTTTTTATTTTCTTAATACTTTTTGAAAAAAGCACAAAAAACTATTTTTTATCGTAAAAATTACAAAGTTTGATGGCGTATATCTTGGTTTCAGTGACCTTGTTGAGGTAATGAGATGGTGTATTGTTAACGACGGCCGTTGTCTTCGTCAATACGAGACAAAAACAACATGGAAAAGTAAAGAGTTCAGACAGACCCAAAGTGATTGAGATAAGTAGCCCCTTTAGGCTGTCCGTCGATATCCAGCTAGGGAATATCGCCAGCATTATGGTCACCTTTACACCCGATGCGACTACAACGGCTAGATTACTTGATTAGTCTTTAGTAGTATTCCATTTTTGTTTCTTTGTATGTAAGATTATTCTTACAAACATAATTATAGATAGTATGATTACTAAGTATGTGCTATAATATGCTTTAATCAGAGTGATTAATACTGACTGAAGCATATTTCAAATGCCCAGATAGTTTTTGTTTTACGTAAGATATGCCACTCTGTAACAAACATAGCAAGATAGAAATACAGCATTATACGCATTGTTGCATTTCTGTGACGACATTTTAATTATTCTATTTATCACTGTGTGGTGCCGGGATAGAATAGCACTTCCCATAGGCTAGCAACCTATCACTGCAATATAACATTTTCTCCGTCTTTAAACCTACAATTGCTAAATGTGGCACTGGAATTAAATTTCTTGTGCTCTGCCTACCCCTTTTGGGAATACAGGCGTAAATATATGTATGTATTTATTCCTATTATTGAATAATGCACGTCTGTAACCCGTATGAATTAATATTCTTGAAAGGAAAACGGCAACAATAGACCACAATAACACAGTGACTCAACTTTACCAACTAGGCACATTCCGCTACAACTTCGCCAGTATAGAACCGCTAATGCTAGGTAGTGCTAACTTACGTTACAGCTGGTCAAACTTGCCATATTGCACGTTTGAATTCTAAAGTACGAGTTATGTTGCCGATATACTTGATCTTATAAACATTCTGTCATATCCTGAATCAATGACATTATTTTGTTCGGGTTTAATGTATGCTACGCTGTGAGATTAGGTAAAGTCTAAATTTCTAGAGACACATTTTTGGCCCAGTCGCCTACGGACTAAAACCTCCACCAGATACAGTGTCGAAGACGCAGCGCTATCGGCATATGCTTTGTTTTCGGGTGTGTGCAATGTGATTATGTTGTTTTGTGTGATCCGGGAGTAGTGTGTATCGGTATTGAATGGGTGAGTAATTGAACAGAAGTGACGCGTACTCCTATCGCTTTATTGGGCCCGGCCTATCAAGCCACAGTCAGGTTGAGAAAAAAAAAGAACAGAAGGGAAACTGTAACATCGGCGAGGGTCTAAGAAGGATGAGATTGAATGGTTTGGCATTAACTGCCATTGAATGATTTTAAATTATTTGAAAACATACGAAACCTGTTTACGTTGTATTAAAGATTTAAACAAAGAAGCTAATATATAAAGATGAAAACAAAGAAGCTATTTGACCATAGATAATTGTGACGTCATACATTTCCTTACAAACTTCATATCAACCGAGCGTTTTAACGTTCTATAAAGGTTTCTGATATGGATATCAATAATATACCGTATTGTATACGTTGTTTCATTAAAACTGATTGTCTTTATTAAATGTTTCTTTTCCTCTTATAAAACCTTTCTTTTTATACAAGGAAAAGACGAGTGAAACACGTGGACGATAATCTTTAGGCACCGTATTAGCCCAGCAACATCTAATTAAATATGGACAGTTTAGTCGTAATTTCCTTTCAAGCCGGAAAATTAATTTAATTGTCCCCAGTTCCTCGGGATTCTAATAGAGGCTAGCCACATGTTCTCATGGCGTTCCACACCACGAGATACGAGTAAGTAAGCTATACAGCAGGTTCACAAATAATAAAAAATATTGTTATATCGTAGTTCTTTCCTAGCTTTATAACTGTTAGCTAATATAAATATAAGTGGTTGATTGCCTTGTTCGATTTTCTTATTCTTATTAATAGGATTATTCCTACTAAATCAATACAATACCCATTCGAAAGACATTTTAGCTTTGCCACACTGTAACTGAACCCAGTAACCCTTTAATACTTTATTTTATTTATTCTAGAGTGATGAATAATTATATCAACCATACAGTGTTAATTTCTACACCGAATTTACTTTTTTTAATTTATTTCTTTAGGAAATAATTTTATCGTTGTACTTTAATGGATATATTTTTGAATATCAGTTGCTAAAAACGCCCACAAATACATCTAAACATAAAAGTTTAGTATAACCCGTGGGCTTATTACAAACGAATGCTATTATTTATTTTTTTCGCCGGAAGACGACGGTTGTAACATTAAAATTGCGAAGGTATTCAATTATAAAACAAAAACATGTTTCAAACTGTTTTCTAATATATAGTATACTTTCTGTACTAATTTGCTTTGCGCTAAGCAACCCTTACTTAGCCTCAATTAGGGCGCGTGCCTAAACGTGATTCAAGCAGCGAACATGATAAGTTCGAGCGGTTTTGTTGGGCGAGATTATTTAAGCTGCCGTTTCTTTGTAAAAGGGAGCGAGCTTAGTTGTATTTTTAGTATTCTTACACACATACAACATTTTAAATTGAGCACGGCATAAGATTTCAGCCACGATACCGCCCAATTAGCCAGAAAACTTATATTAGGTATAAATTATATATGAACAAATGTCAAATACGTAAAAGCCACGAAACGTAAAGCATTGATATGAAGTCCAGAAGTGAACAGTTTATGGAGAAGTGCGTGGTAGCGGACGGGATGTAGGGAAGCGACTGCAGCATGGCGGGGACAATCCGCACGTTCTCCACCTACCACGAGTCCGAGCCGTCGGTGTCCTCGGTGAGTTTCAGTGTGAGTTCTTTAAGCCTTATTTACACACGTACCAGATTCGCATGCATTACACTGTGCGTCACGGAGGTATAACGAGTAGTAGTAGGGTAGTGACAGTCTCGTTCATCTGTATTAGGTATTAAGGACTTTGTACACACGTACGAGACTCGCATTCGGGTTTAACTACCATTGCGCTTTTTGATAGATCGATTGAAGTCACTATACCTGAGTAATCCGCAATGTAATGAAACTCGCATGCAAGTCTCGTACGTGTGTAAACAAGACTAGAACCTTTATTATTTGGTCAAAATATAATATAACAAGTCATGCGAATACAGTTGATAATACATAAAATCTACAAAGCTAAACATTTATATAGTTGTTGTTTATCTTCTTGACTTATTATTTCTCAGTAAGTATAATATTTTACCGATAAAACTAGGCTAGAAAAATAGAAAGAATGCACCATGAGTATTAATTGTCTTATTCGAACTTACCTACTCTTGGATATGCCTACAGGCAAGTAGCCAGTACAGAAAACAACGACTTTGCACCTGGTTAAAAATACATCGTTTCCTTTCGCGGCCCAAGACGACTTGCATGTTTCGCAATTCAGACGGACCTACCGAACAGTACGTAACCCCTAAATTAGAAGAACCCGTTCTTATAAATAAGTCAATTAACTATGTAGATCCCATTTATTTATTTATCGTTTGACGACCGGTTTAGCCTAGTGGGTAGTGCACCTGCCTGTGAAGCTGACGGTCCTGGGTTCGAATCCCGGTCAGGGCAAATATTTGTGTGATGAGCATGAATATTTGTTTCTGAGTCTTGGATGTTTTCTATGTATTTAAGTATTTATATCTATTAAATATATCGTCGTCTAGTACCCATAACACAAGCCTTCTTGAGCTTACTGTGGGGCTAGTTCGATTTGTGTAAGATTGTCCTCTAATATTTATTTATTTATTTTTATATCGTATGGCCATTTTGTTGCCAGTTTTGTTGCACCATTTAGCACTACCCAGGGGTCACGTGTAGGATAACAGTGGGTTCTACGAACGTGGTGCAACTTCGACCCCCCTTGTCAAGTGGGTATTGGCAACTTGACTGTTAACAGTTCTCAAGCCGCCCGGAGACCTCTAACTTGGCTTAACAACTGCTATGATAGGCATAAGCCGGGAACAACGGCTTAACGTGCCTTCCAAAGCACGGGAGCGCTCAGATAATAACCACTCAAAGCGCTCACCCATCCAAGAGCCATGTTGCTTAACCTCGTATACCGCACGCGGTACGCGGGTGGTGCTGGGCCACGAGCGCGCCTTAGACCCCATGCCATGCTAAACAGATATGAAAATGAATTAAAACTTGAGGGAATCCATCTCACGGCCGTCATATAACATGAGTATCTAGTGCCTTTTATATGGTTTGCAAAAAGCAATTATTTAACCCCTGTATCCAGTACGCAATCGGAGTCTAATAAAATAGTAGTAGTGTTTTGTGCGTATAAGACTTTATCGAGTATAAGTCCCATTTACCCGGACAATGTGTCTAGGCAGGACCTAAGCTGGGATTGCTTTGTGGTAACAACTAGGGATATCTAAGTCTATCTGCGGATTTAACAGATAGGGAACACAATACCGGTAAGTCCCGCGACGAACAGTATTGTTGTTCGTGCACTTCACTCCTGATTCGGCTTTAGTCCGCTATCCAAGTTAATACTGTGATATTAGTAGTTATACGAAGTATCTATAGGTATTTAACTACTTCACAGACTAAGGGTTATGAAGCTTCAAACCATCGGTAATCGTAATGTTCGTGGAAATGGAAATATACTTTTAGAAGCTGATTACTTAAGTAGAAATCCGGTATTAGAATCTAGTGATGAAATTGTAAACTGGGATGACAAATAGCTTGTCAAAAGAAGAAAACCGGACAAGTGCGAGTCGGACTCGCCCTCCGAGGCTTCCGTACTGTAGATATTGATTACGTACTTTAAATAAAAAAATAATTTCACAGTAGATCAACGGAAAGTACTCTATAAACTCTGATTCCCTCGAGAGTATCGAAATATACGTTTTTTGTTGCAGAAAAGTACGTATCTTTTTTTTACCTTAATTTAGAAGTTTGATTTTTTCACAGCTTCAAGGGACTATATACCTGAGCATAAGGTTTTAATTTCTACTCGAAACCTTTACGCCTTCCCGAGATAAAGGCTCTTGACAGGGCGGAGACGTCCACCGCGCGATCGCGACAACAGTGACAAATATAGTCCCTATTCGTCCCGGTACCGCCGCACACCGGGTAGAGTCAGTCCGACCCAGGTCGGGTCTAGCTGAGTTTCTTGCTGGAGTCTTCTCAGCTAGGCTAGGTTTAGTGAACCAGCGACAAAACTCCCAGTAGCTCGATTCCACTCACACCTCAGATTCGGTTGAAACCGCTCAACCAATCTCACTGGAGCGCAAACTCAGAGTATTCCAGTGATCCAAACCACACGCGTGGTCATGCCGGAGGTTTTCCCCTGGATTTTCCCCAGGCTACTCTCCAACCGCGCACTCCTATCGCTTTATTGGGCCCGGCCTATAAAGCCACAGTCAGGTTCAAAAAAAAAAGACAAGGTTCAAGGGTTCCGTTTTTTTTCCTTACGAGGTACGGAACCCTAAAAATACCTATTCCTTAACGTTTTACATTGTCCAATGTCAACTAAGATACACCTATCTGGTGTTAGCAAGGCTTAAAGAAAAAGCAATTATAAATTAAACTACCTCGGGCCATCCACGCCCACGTCCCGTCGGCGTGACACGAAGCGCATATCTCGCTATGCAATTCCCTTTTGGCATGTATTTGCCCGGGCAGTAAAGTAGCCAGTGAATTTTAATTAGATCTCGGCTCAGTTTGCGTAAATGCACTCATTTGACGATGCCTTTGATGTGCTGTTGTTGCACGCATCACTCATGATATTGAGAAGGGTTAGATTTACGAAATAGCTACAGTCGAGTAGCTTGACACTTATGTTAGGTAGATACTTTGACACTTTCAACCGTTGGAAATTGGGTATAACAGACATGACGTTAAAGCGACAAGGTACAAAGGTGTCAAGCCCCTTGTGAACCCACCGTACTTATCTGTCATGACAAAGAAATAGCTTTAACAACATCTCAACAATGATTACTCAAACCATAAAAGATAACTAGCATGCATTTTGTTGCTCCTGGAGTCCCAACCATCCACAGACGTCCTAGGGTTTTTTTTACCTGACTGTGGCTTTATAGGCCGAACCCCATTAAAGCAATAGGAGTGCGTGGTTGGAGAGTGGCCTTGGGAAAATCCAGGGGAAACCTACGACACGACCACGCGAGCGGTATATAAATACTGGAATACCCTAAGAGTTTACGCTCCAGCGAGGTTGGTTGAGTGGCTTCAACCAAATCTGAGGTGTGAGTGGAATCGAATTACTGCGAGTTTTGTCGCTGGTTCACTAAACCTAGCCTAGCTGAGAAGAGTCCAGCAAGAAACTCAGCTAGGCCCGGGGTCTAAGGTGTCTACTTGCTATCAGAGAGACTGTATGTTTTTGCCATCATAGTGGTATTTTATAATGTATGAACGTCCTTTATTAAGCCCATCACACAGCGCCACTTGTCATAGTGACAAGTGGCGGCCAGTTGTCACTATGACAATCAAGGCCGCGTGTATCTGAATGAATGTTAGGATTGTCATAGTGTACAACAGGCCGCTGCAGCGTGTGGCACCGCAAGCCGCTGCAGTGTGGCACGCTTTAAGCGTTCATGAATTGTTGCCAGTAATCACTTGTCTTCCATATACTTCATGTTTGGTTATAATATTCATTGATGACATGATGACAGAAGTTAACAGCGTTTGCGCAGTCTCTAGGTACCTGTTTTATTTAGTCGAGTTCATAAATAAATGTACGTTCCCAAATGTTCCAAAATAACGGGACAACCATATGCCCTTAACAATAAAGTCGTTTTCACATATTTTTTATCACTTTCTCCTTGCGCATATTTTAGAACTCGAATATAAAATAGCTACTTAAGAGAATAAACATTTGCTAGGAATAAACCAACATTATAAACATTAACAAACAAACCTTCGTAAACGTGTGTTAATTATTTACCTGGAAAAAGCCAAGATTTCTCCCGGGGCCCAGTGATGAGGTACTCGCTCGTCGCGCCTACAGGGAACGCTTGTTTAACCGCTGCAATTTTCTCGTTTTAGTTGTTGACAATTCTTAAGATTATAATATAACCTTTGATAATATGTATATGCTATAAAAGTTTTCTGAGATAAATTGTAGGTAAAAATCTAGTAATTGTAGAATTCAAATTTTCCTGATACGTGTTTACAAATTATACTGAAAACTGTACAGTTACTTCAAACGGTTTCGTTTTAATAAATGAGTTTAACAGTAAAATTGTCAGCATTCATTTTGATCTTTATTGAGTTTAGATATAAAAACCGGTCAAGTGCGACTCGGACTCGCGTACGAAGGGTTCCGTACCTTTATCTATAAAAACGGCAAAAAAACACGTTTTTTGTATGGGAGCCACCTTAAATATTTACTTTATACTGTTTTTAGTATTTGTTGTTATAGCGGCAACAGACATACATCATCTGTGAAAATTTCGACTGTCTAACTATCACGGTTGATGAAATACAGCCTGGTGACAGACGGATGGACGGACGGACAGTGAAGTCTTACTAATAGGGTCCCGTTTTACCCTTTGGATACGAAACCCTAAAAAGTACCAAGGACAATAGTAGGCATGCTGGTCCTGATGTTTAAACTTCATGAATGTCATAGAGCCCGCATAGTACATTTAATAATTCATGCTACAGATCTCAACTTAGGAGACGGTTGTCGATTTAATATTCAAATATCAAATTAATTTCTCTAAGTGCCCACATATTAATAATCACGTTACGGCACATTCCAAATGTCAACTTCAGCGATAGGCAGTACCTTCATGTTGTTAATCTTATCGCTTGCTGCGCATGGTTGGGGAGACTTAAATCTTCAAATAGTCAACTGAAGATTTACGATCTCGTACCTTTATAACCTCTAAAGTAAGGCTAGCGAGGAGAGGTAAATAATGGTGTAAGAGCGAAAAGGAGCGAGATACTAATCGTGATGAATCAGACAAGAATGAAGTATATTATCTTGTCTCTTTGGCTTTGCTTTAGGCACCACGAGCTTCGCCGTATTAACTTCTGCGATAATATCTACCTACATGTACCTTAGAATGCGAGAATGGAAATAGAATGGAAATTGGTGTGCCAATATAAAGTTGGGACCAATTTTACATGAAAGAAGGAAGAAAATCAAAATTGGTCTGAGTAATTTCTAACTTTATGATGGTTTATGCAGGTACTCGTAATTTTTGTTTCTGTCGAATTTCTCAACGACTTTCCGATGGGAGAGGAGTTATTGAATAGATTGTTAATCTGAGTTACGCTACAGGACTATTGATTTTTTTCTAATTTAGGTACACCGATATAGGTCGGTGTATAAACATACTAGCTGTGCCTGCGGCTCCGCTCGCGTGGGATTTAGTCTGCGTCAATTCCTCTGGAATGGGCAAGAAAATACATATACAGAATTTCAAGGAATTGGTTCAGTAGGATATATCTGAAAGGGCAACAGACTTAGGGAAATACATTTTCAGTTATAGTATCGATTTTATTTAGTGGTCAATATGATCCCCTGATAAGAAAAGGAAAGCCATAGACTACTCAACAAATCTCATATAGTTTTTCACTTTCAACTGCACCCCGCTGTGTTCTATAAAGACCCCATTTACGACGATAAAGATGTCAGAAACGTACCCATTATTTATACACGTAAAACCCGAACAGAAATATATGACCATTGTCAAGAGGGCGCTATTATTCTGATTTATATGGCAACAGACTAAATGACATTTTGACTTCTTTATCTGTCAGCTCTGATGTTCATTTTGAAATGTTTTGCAGCGAAATGGTATCATTTTTCGAGCGTTTTTTTCAGTAGTTTATTATTAACTAGCGACCCGCCCCGGCTTCGCACGAGTGCACTATTTAATGGATGTTATTATACATATAAACCTTCCTCTTCAATCACTCTATCTATTAAAAAAAACTGCATCAAAATCCGTTGCGTAGTTTTAAAGATTTAAGCACACATAGGGATATAGGGACAGAGAAAGCGACTTTATTTTATACTATGTAGTGATATGTTCAGCTCTTGACGATGTGTCGTTGTGGGCATTTTTCGTCATTTATCATTTCATTTCCAATACTACTACTATTACTGAAATATACCGCAACTGTGAAACCGACAAGTCTGACAATCTATCATTAAAATTATTGCTAGTGTAAGAAATTAGTTCTCATGAAATTCCACAATATGGCGCATGGTTATATATTTCTGGCCGCGCTTTACCGTGCGTTAAGTTACGGAGCTATTTATAACCTCTTTAATGGAAGACATATTTACATGATAATGTTAACGTGGGATTTCAGCGGCACGTATAGGTACTCAATCAGTTGTATAATAATTAAAATGTATTGTCCAGTAACGTTCACTAATATGTTAGCATTTCTGGACCTTATTACAAGATGAATAGAGTGCAAAAGTGTACATATCATAATGCAATGTTTATGCAACGAAATCCTTACACTATAAACCTTTGAAATACAAGTGGAAAACAGTGTCTAATAGGTGCTAGATTACAAACAATTATGTACCTAATACCTATAGACACATGGACTTTGAATTACTTCCCAGTAGATTCCATCACGATCTTTTCCATTATTCTATCCATTACCGAAAGACATTAGATGATGACTGGGTGCAAGGAAAAAGAGTGCAAGAGAAAGACAAACGTATATAACAGAAAAACAAGCTATAGCGACCGCGAGGGCGACAGCGGCTATCCGTGACAGTGGTCAATTAGCAACTGACTCTCCGGGTCGCAATGGTCACATACAGGTACGTACGACACGCATGTATATAACTAGGTAGGCACCATGGTCGCTCGCGCTCACTATTAATGCGTAATTATAGCTCTACTTTGTATTAAGTTATGTATACATAACTCACATCATGATGTACTTAGTTCTTAATTTTTTAGACAAAGGTATTTATATATTCTAGCTGTAATAATATAGTTTTAAGGTCTTTTTTCAGAACCGAAAGGCATCACCAGCGGCTGCACTTTACAACCTCGACCCCAGTGCTGCTTAGGCAGTAGGTACTCACACAGGTAAGCGCACAACGTGAGCGGCCGGCCTTATCAACACGTTTGACTTAGTTTTAACGTGACCTGCTCGCAAGCAGTGTGTCCAGGCAAGGAGCAGAGGCTCCTTGCCTGGACACACTTCTTGCACCATTCCGCGAGCCCAGTGGTTTCTAGGGATATTCGGGTCGGCGATGAGTACTAGGTCACCGATTTATAATGCTCGGCACTCCTCATGCCATTTCTGACGCAGCAACATTGTTGGTAAAACTACTTTTACCCATCGGCTCCAATCCAATACATATCAGCCAGTCTTTGTGCGACGCGCCATTGCCGCTTCAGGAAAAAATCGGAGTCATCGAAAGATCCCATTAGTGGTAAATTTGACGAGGTTCCAAGAAGAAGATGGTTAGGTGTCAATCCTTCTGGGCAGTTTGGTTCTACCGAGACGTGAGTCAAAGACCTGCTGTTTGTAATGTTCTCTGCCTCTGTCAGTATTAAGACCTCACGTGGTGACCTTTCTTGCAAATTTAATAGAGCGTATAAGCCTTTCCCAGGTGCCTGTCATGTGGGGGCAGGAGGAACAAAATTTCACGTTTCGCCTCGGTTAGCTGCATATGTCGTAAGTAGGGACTCATCAAATTCTTCATCTGCTAACTTAATTTCTGTGTTGGCCCCTCTGAGATTGGTCCCGTTATCGGAAAAAAGTTGTGTCGGCCAACTTCACCTGGCCGCATTCGTCGCAGGGCTATAATCAAGGAGTCTGTGCTCAGTGAATGCACTAGCTCAATATGTGCCGCTCTGACCGTCAAACAGGTAAACAATACCGCATAACGTTTTTCCCGGCGACGGCCCACTGAAATTTCCATTGGACCGAATAAGTCTAAACCGGTATTCCCAAACACCCTTTGGTGATGGGCCAGCCTGGCTTCGGGGAGCTCACCCATTCGTGGGATTTCGGGCTGAGCCTTGCGAATTCTACGGCGGCTGGCGTTATCAGCACTAGGCAACACGCCTACCGCTACCGTTGCAGCTGGTAACGGGGGCGAGTGCGAGCGAGATGCGTTGCGTTGCGTTGTAGCAATGACCCGGGAGGATGTTTTTTGCAGCGCACTGCGATAATGTTTCTCATTTCATAGGCGAGGTAATTAGGCCGTGTACACACCAGCCTAAAGAACTTAACGTAGCACACGGTTCATATAGTTTACGCGAAATTATTTTTATAATTAATTGTCCTGAACGATTAATAGTTCCGGTTTCACACCCTCATTATTATATAACCCCTGGAGTTCACTTAAGTATTTATACAGGTAAGTTCAACTCCAAAATCATTGGAGCACGTAATTCGAAATACTCATTGTTCTCATTAGATATTTTAAAATCTACCAGTTCCGATATGCACAAAATTTCCCCAGAATTCCAAGCACCACATAAATGCAAAGTCTCTGTTTTTCCTGTTAACCCCAGACGATTTACCACATCAGCTGAGATCAGAGAAATTGATGCGCCATCGTACAACAGAGCATGCATTGTGATCACGCCCTTAGGGCCAAGAATGCTGACACGAACTACTTTTAAAAGAACTTTGTTATTATCTCCGCTCATATTTGCCACAATACCGGTTTCAGACACAGGCTCACTTTCAGGCTGTAAGTCATCCTCAGGTTCCATCTAGTCCAGTTCTTCGTCCTCGGCGATAACAACCACAGTGTGAACTTGACTCGGCGCTTGTTTGTTTATTGGATAATGAAGTAGCGCGTGGTGCGGTTGCCCGCAGCCGTCCTCATAGCACATCGGCGCACAGCAACTTTCCTTATCATGACCAGCTGCTGATAGGCATTTAAAGCATACCCCGTTGTTCCTGACAAAGTTCCATCTTTCTTTTCGTTCAGCCTGCAATTAGTTAGGCTGTGCAGGGATATCATGCAAAACTTGCATTTTTCTGCTTGCTGACTAGCTACAAATACTGCGTGCTGTTTTTAATCCGTTTCTATCCGCATTGCCACTTGCTTCATATTCAGTAGGCTAATACTAGACTCGGTAAGTTTAGTTGCTTCGTCCGAGAGGAACTGTGATAGTAAATCCAACTTTGTCGATCCAGATTTTCTTTGTTTCTTAGGACCTTTGTGAGTAAGGCTGTCGGTAATTTTGATAATATAATTGTGAAGATACCTGACGCTACAAAGTTTTTAATTTTTATCGAAAATTTCACAACGTCCCCAATATAACCCTAAGACAAAGACGGTAACTTTTTGATATCACTCATGATTTTATTCACGATTAAATCGGGGTTCCCAAACTGCAATTCGAGGGTTGCCATGATGGTGTCAGGCGATGATCCGCCCGTGAGCAGTGCCGATACCGCTTCTCGCGCCGCTCCGACGAGACATTTCCTCAAACGCCACGGATTCTCTTTTGTACTGTAGTTGCATAATTCCGTAGATTCACCAAAGGCTGTTTAAAATTCAACCACTCCATAACATCACCTGAGAAGGTCGGTAATTCTCGTGGTGTACTTAAACGACTAATTAAATTATTATTTTGTTTACAGGTGGAAGCTGTTAGATCTTTGAGGGCCTGTGCCAGCATAAACATCGTTGTCTCCGAGTCGACGCCGTGTGGCGCCGGCTGGCGAGCAGTTGCCTCACCTGCCTCGTGAACCTGTTGAAGCACCTGCTGACTGCGGACGATCCACTCCTCGATCCCGCTCCCCTTATCCTGGGTCTCACTTGATTTTAAAGATGTGTGACTGTTTCTTCCAGGGCTGTTATTTCTGCCGCTAGACTTTTCTCATCCAAGGCCATTTGTATGCATGCCTGCTCTTCTGCAGCTTTTATTTCGAGTTGTTTTCGTTCAGCCAATATGCGAGAAGACGTGGACTTCTTCGACTTCGAGTGGGTGCTACTTCATGAAACAGGCGGTCTTTGTGGCTCTTTTTCAGCCGGGTTCAAAACAGATTTTGACGTACCCGCAACTGATTCGATTGCTCCGTAAGTCTTGTCGAAATCCTTAACGTATTTCTCTGGGTTATCACTAGTAGGCTGTCCAGTGAGTTGCTCTACGTCAAATTCGTCTCCTTTCAGCAGTTTCATATCACGCTCTTGGTTCTCACTTTCTTTTTTCACCATCTTCTGCGGCGTACGAATCATACAATCCGGTTCGCAGGACCAAACTTTGTAGACATTAGATGGTGACTAGGTGCAGGGAAGAGCAGTGCAAGAGAAAGATAAACGTAAATAACACAACAAACAAAATAAGCTATAGCGACCGCGAGGGCGACAGCGGCTATCCGTGACAGCGGTTAATTAGCAACTGACTCTCCGGGTCACATACAGGTACGTACTACACGCATGTATATAATTAGGTAGGCACCATGGTCGCTCGTGCTCACTATTAATGCGTAAGTATAGCTTTATTTTATAAGAAAACGATTAAGAACTAACTAAGTACATCATCATGTAAGTTATGTAGACAAAGGTATATTCTAGCTGCAATAATATAGTTTTAAGGCCTTTTTTTCAGAACCGAGAGCCATGACCAGCGGCGAATATCAAATTATTATTCCGTAATTCATTTCGATTTACTCATTGTTACGCTGTGATTCATAATTATGACCGCTGTTTTACAGCTGCAGGCTTGAAACTTAAAAGGATTTGTTGTGCCTTCATGTTATTGTGCCGAGAGCCTAGATGTTATTTACTAACGATGTTACTGTTACCATTGTTTACCAACATGTTTATTTATCCAAAACAATTTTCCCTCGGTATGCCGAGTGACACATTGCCTATTTAGTAAACGATGCACCTTCAAGAAAATTACGAGACAATTTGGGCTTCGGACACGCAAACTTAGGGGCGGGATTACACTTACAGCAACCGCTGGATCTAAATCAAACCGTAATTCAAGGATTTGGGGGCCGATTTTTGAGTGTTGAACGCTCGACTTATACTCGAGATCTGATGATTTGAGAGATGTCGTGTGAAAGTTGTCGAGTGAATGTTCGACACTCAAAAATCGGTCCCCTGACTCGATATTCTGCTTTTCATTATGATATCAAAATCAAAGTCAAAATATTCTTTATTAAAAATGACTAGCAAGAAGCACTTTGTAATCGTCAGTTAACATCATATGAATATCTATTGATGCAATTATTATTCTTGAAAATACCATCAATTGTGCGCCCATTCGTTCTGACACGTTGTGTTGTGTTGTTTATCCCCGACAGGTGACGCGTATTGTCAGGGGAATTTGGAAACGCTCAAGAGCTCTTTACCTCTTTACGAGTAGGTACATAAAAATAAACATTCGTTAGCAACGATTCTGTTTGGGGCTCAAAGTGTGAACGTAGCTTAAGTAAGGTTAATGACTTTGTAATTTGAGGATATTTTAGTTGTCTTTCACTGCTACTTTTTATTTTTATACATTCTAAATTATTATAACTTTATTCAAGCTTAAATAGGAGATTTAAAGGCCTCCCTGGTAATTGGGTAAGTGCTATACCAAATATTTATAGATACGATGACAATGCATTAAAATTTCATGGAATTAACTAAAGCGTGTTTACAGGTTAACTGCATTCACAAAAATTCATACATTTCTCATACTATTTGTGTACTATGAACAACGCACGGGAAGGGGCGGTTGAAATGTTCCGCGGCCTTACCCTACCCTACCTACGAGTATCTTTCATAAAATAATAAAAGTCTTAGAAAACATGGCTTAAAATAAAGATGTGACCTTAAAACATCGTGAACATTCGAGATAATTCATGTCAATTACATGGTAACACTGGAATGCTTTAATACATCAATTGTATAACGTAACGCATAAATGCGTTTGTAATTTGCCTTGGATGTTAAACATTACAATTCCTTGAACGATTAAGGAAAATTCGAACGTTTCTTTTTAACAATTGACAATATTCCTAATTCACCAAGATGGAAAAGTCAGTAAATTAAGTAGTGAGATTTTACATTAAATGCCCAATAGTAGATTGTGTCTCAATGGATCTTCAACAACTGTTGTGGTGCCACAATAGTTATAACATTCGGTACATATCATACTCGTATGTCTATAGTACCTCCCATCTAGTGCAGTGGTTTGTTTTTAAATACAAAAATGAAGCTAAAGAAGTTACATTATAATCTATACAAAAATAATAAAACATATTTTCCTACTCTTATATAGACAGCGTAGGTCTTAGAAGGCCGACATTCATCTCCGGCAACAAAAACAAATCGCTAAATCATTTCACAGGCCAAAAGCCTCACGGAGTTTTTTTTATATTGCCCGGCTCTTGGCAGGTCCCGCTGAAAATAAATTAAATGTAGCCATACCCCAATCAACGGGGCAGTTGACCCAGCACGGTTAATCCATTGTCCATAAAATTTAGAAGTAGAAGAATTAGGTAGGATAGGCCAGATAAAGAGGGAAAGGGGGCTTTTTTTAAGGCAAGGCCCATTCAGAGATATGATGAAACTACTAAAGTTTGAGCTTCCAGTGTGAAGTAATAATGGAGAATTGCACTACACAAAAATGACTGTGGACTGAAAGACACAAAGAAATGATATAACTGAACGAAATATTGAAAATGCCTTGGTAACTCTGTAACTTGGTAACTGTAAAAATTATAAATATCATCGTAAAAATAAACTTTCATGTTGCAGATTTCGTAATTAACAACGACAGTGATATGTTTTTTTTTACAAAAAGGATAGCTTTCTTATTGTTCTAATGCAATAACCGGACAGATTTTTCATAAGTGCTCCAAAAAACAATTAAAACGCACTAAATATTTACGAAATTACGCGCAGAGTTTCCGTAGCGAGCGGGATGGTTAATTGCAATAAGAGGTCATTTGCACTAGAATGGCCTTGCCTTAACACTTTATTTTTATAGTGTCAATTCTTCAGCCACGAATAAGAAATGATGCAAAAATTAATTTTGGATACAATGTCAATAAGGTTGTCAAGATTAATCGACTCACCATTGGGATATTTTGGAAATAGAATAAATTAAGGTAAGGTAAAAGTCCCAATACTCGACGCCCTAATGCTATAATATCACGCTTAAACAGCTATAAAAAAAATTCGTTGATTAGTGTATCCTCACGAAGTAGGTTAACGAAACACACGCAAATATAATGAGCACTTTAGGAAACCGGCATCACGCAATTTCTGTACAGTTTTATTTTGCCTTGTTATATCAAACTCCTGACAAGTATATCATTTTATGTACGAATAAGTAGTACAAAAAGTAAGTCGCTACATCAATAACCACATCTGATAACTTGAGGAAAATCGAATCGCAGGATGTTTTTTTATAAAAATATTTCTATTTCAATGGTCGAGAACGATCTCGACCATGGCTTGTTGACGACAAAGCATAACCTGGATATTGATATTTTTTCTTAAACCAATAGGTAAGGTAAACGTACTAGTACTTACACCTTACACCTTAGTGCCCAGTAGATGACACCTATTAATCACCTCTGTCATCATGACATAACATTGAATGTGTCGAGCACATGTTAGGTATTCTACCTAGTTACAAAAGAAATAAGTCAATTGTTCAGTATGTAGCAGAGCTGATGAATCCCAATAGGTTTTGGCCGGCAACAAAAACTACGATAAGAAAAATGGTACAGACACAAATCAGTGTCTCTATGTATAATTGGCCAGTGTCTTTAAATATATTACACGCTAAAAACCTTAAATTTCCGCCTATTGTTTGCCTCTACTCATTGTGGTTTTGTACTGTACTGTGTTCTTTAATTGAGGTGTGCAATAAAGAGTATTTGTATTGTATTGTATTGTATTTCATATTAAATGTGTTTATCCATTATAAATAACCACAAGTTAACCATTGTAGCTGAAGGGGAGCGCTCCTTTAACGGCGCAGCGATCAGCAGCAGGTGGTTCAGTGTTTCCATGTTTTTTATACAACGCCAAAGCAGCCTATAGACGCCCGCAACTCCAAAAGGGTCACATACGCGTTGCCGACCCTTAAAAATTTGAGGATGAACAGTGTTGACAACAGAAGGGACAAATTTAGGTCCCTCGCTCTCAACACAGTGCATCCTCGGGAGCTCTGGCAACCTTGCTCACCTCCAGGAACACAACACTACATACTTATATAGTAGATAATGTTATTATGGCTGTGGTCTTCTGCAAGGCGGAGGTACTTCCCCAGTTGGGCTGCTCCAATTCGAGCAACATTATCAACACAACGTACAGTCCACAATTCCCGGGACTGTACACCACAGTAATGCTGTTCTACAACTTATGTTTTTGCATCAAAGTAATCTGTTCAAAAAGCTACTAACTAGTGCTTTTTACTTCACCAATTTTTTTAAATTTACTATTGGTCCAATCCAAACATCCAACAGAAGAGTTTTAGGTTCAATCAGTTTACTCATTTATTTAATAAAGCGTTTGGCATTAAAACTTTACTTCTATTATATCTAAAACATTAAGATTGCATATTAAACAGGTTAAAGGGTTATCATATACTAAAATATCTAAAACTGTTTTCAAAAAGTTATCTGATTGAGTATACCAATGACCGGAAACGAGTATTACGCGAGACCTAATATTAATAGAGTATTACTCAGGACTGCCGCGCCGGATGAATGAACGCTTGTTTTTTTCGCCAAAACATACATATATTTACCAAAAAATCAAATATAAATTAATTATATTATTATTTCTTTTTAGCGATAAGACCGCCTGTTGTTTGCATTATTGTCAGAGTTAAAATTTGTTTTAACACATCCATTTTGTATAGTGCACAATAAAGTATATTATTATTATTATTATAATATTAAAAATAACTGTTTTTTCATGTTTAAATGGAATTAAACTACGACGTGACATAAAATGTCTCGCAAAATAGTTTTGGTTTTGGCTGAATGCTGATAAACATGGCTTGTTAAAAAAAGTCTACCAATTAAAAATTAAACCGACTTTTTAATTCCCGCGTCTTTCATTCATAATTTCACAAATTAATTTTGTAATGACGTATTGTTTAAATAATATTTTTGTGTGCGATTTATACGATTGTTAAATAAAATGTGTGTAAACTACGCCAGATGTAGACCAGATACGTGCAAAGCCCACAGTAGCAAGTAAATACATTTTGTTGTCTCTCTTTTAATTACTGTTTTATTTAGTTTTGTTTCTTTGATATTTTTTCGCAACTGTATTAACTGTACAAACGTCGTTTGATATACGTGCGGAAGTGTCATTTTCACTCGTCCCGAGTCAATTCATTTCAACTCTGGACTCGTGTGAAATGACAAATCTTCCGCACTTGCATCAAAATGTGCTATTGAGAGACAGAGACAGAAAAGGAATATTCTTACTCGTATTTATTTTGAATCTTGAATCCGACCTCTGGATAGTTCGTCCACAAACATCAAATACCGTGCCCGAACATGTAACATTTACTTATCAATCCTATAAAGTCGATATTATTACTGGAAACAAAAACGAGGTAAATAAAAATTGGAATCATGTCCATTATTTCATCATCAAGGCAGTCAATAGGTATACGTGGAAAAACTCCCTCATTCTGAAACCAACCCTAAAATATTAATGTTATAGTAACATATAGGTATTACTAGTATTGTGATATATACCCAAGTGTAAAAGTACTCGTAATATACTCGTGGAAATAGTGTCCTGTCACGGTCGCCACTTGTAAAGAATACTATAATTTATCACTTGGAGAGCTAAAACCAACGTTACTTATTCACCTTTTATTTCAGAGTGACATACATCAAACAGAACGAACAAATCATTAAATATTTCAAATTAACAAAATATGTCACAACACCATAGAGTTTCCAACAGAGCCCTATTAGTCGAGAAATTCACATAGAAAACTCTATCATGCTGCGGCCATCTTTTAGATGGAGTGCAATAGGCGGGTTTTATGTGTGGAACTCGGGTAGGTTGACTCATAAAGTTTCATTCCTTGCATCTTAGTTGTAGTCTGTAGAAAACAGGGAAAGTTTTACACTTCTAGTATTAAGTTTGCAATTTACTAAAAGTAGAGTATGTATTTACTTAAAGAACCAACGCGTCCACTTTTGTTCTCATGATATGAAAGAGTGTTGTTTCGGTTTGTTCGGTCACTTGTTTCGGTCACTACTCACTGATATTTTCAAAACATCATTTAAAAAATTACATTTTAAAAATAGGGGTTTGCATAGGCAAGACAACGATACCTACTTCTGATCTTATCTGGGGTAGTGGACTAGTGTTCTAGGTATATAATGTTAATATCCATACTTAAAATCGTTTGGAATGAAACACGCTACTCAAGATGCTTGTTGAACGAGAGCTTCACTAAAAAATGTGTAATATTTCAACCGGCACACGAAAACATCGAATTGAATATGGCGACCCTTAAATATGCAATGATATCTTTTGGAATTAGTAAACATAACTACATACTTATGTAGTAATAGAGGGAAAGCTAAATATCAATGAATGGCGCCAAAAGTTATCAGTTCAGTCAGAAAGTTATCGTGTTCAATATAAAATAATCAAAATTCATTTGAACAGATTTTTTTATTTATTTGTATATAAAGTACCAAATGACACATGTTTTACTAGATTATATTTACAATTAGGGTGATATAATTCTGAAAATTTACAATATTTACTACTTACAACTACAAAAAGGTATTTTAAAGTATTTTTTATTTCTTTTGTTTTTCTTGTATATAATTATTAGATTAATTAAAATTAGCTAGAATAAATAATATACTACAACAGAGAAACAAAGAAAACCAATTACAAATTTAATTGCTAACAGTAACAATATAACAGAGCCTATTTCGTTGTGCCGACGAGTATAAATGATTCCCATATATCAGTCGTGCACAGTATTTTCGCAAGCATAAAAACCAGTAGACTTGTCGATTGAAATTGACTGATCCGTTGTTACAAAAAATACGTATTTCGCTCAGTCCGTTTGGATCGAGAGGCGCTATGATAAATCGACAGACTTGGTGATAAGTGGCTGGGTGTTTGTTACGGATCGGTCATTATTATGACTGCCCGTACGAATGTCCACGTTGAGCAATTTTGAGCGCAAGGACAAACAATAGGAACTCAGGCCGGAATGCACCCATTTACGATTACAGATGGATCAACTTTAATTTGGGGCCGACAGATGTAATCCTATAAAAACTTGTTAAACTTACCGTACAATCAGATTTTAACGAAAACCACTTACGATTACTGACATTTTGGAGTAAGTCTTTCTGTTTCACCCTATATAATAATTTAAATTAATGTGTTTTACTTCGTGCATATTTTCCTTATAAGTGTAGATATATTCATGAAAACTTTACTGGCTTATGATCTACCTGTTTTCCTTAATAAAGAGAAATAATCGCAACCCACCATTGATAGTCATAAAGTGGTGCTCTAACACTAACAGCATTTCAGAAATACGGACACGGTATAGGATATTAATGTTTAAGACCTTTAATTTTATTGCTTATAATAGTAAATTTAGGGCCGATTTCCAATCGCCAGATAAAAGTATCTGTCAGATAAATGTTAACTCTGCCCTTTTCTTTCATATGACATTAGAAAGTGACAGCGATAATTTAAAGTGACGGATAAGTTTATCTGGCGATTGAATAATTGACCCTTACATGCAAATAAATATTCGATAGTGTATGTACAAAGTTAATAGCATAAAACAATTTCGAGGGTAAATTTCGATTGGGCGATATTATGAATAACACAACACTGAAAGCGCTGTCTGTGACAAATAACAGTACAATATGATACAAGTCAGGTACGTTGATCATTTCACTAGAGGCGGTATTGCTCGCGCGGGAGCTGAGAGTGTAGAGTGATCAGTCCCTCACAAGTGTTATACGACGTTTTTCAACACATGTAATAAATAGTAGATTGTATGACAAGGGCCTAAAATAAGCCATATTACCACGAGATGGTTATTTTCCCGAACGAAGTGAAGGAAAATTGTTCGAGTGGTAATATGGCTTTCAGACCAGAGTTTTATGCACTCTACTTTTCACTTCGATTGCGATAAATAAACAAAGTTTATCCACCCACAATTAATAATAAAATACGATGATTACATGGCGGCAAATTTTTTTTTTACTCAGATACATAGTAGTTGAAATAGGCACGTGAAAAGACCTAATGTTTTTAATAGTTAAATTAGTTGAACAAAGTATGTACCAAAAATAACCCAACGTACCGATTGGCTGTCGATGTGTTTTCTAATTGGTGAATTTAATATGGTGATGTATTTTGATTGGTCAAATTAGAATGTTTGGTAAATAATAAATATGTACTCATATTTTCCCTAGGGTCTAAATGCCCCGCTTGATATACATAATATAACACACTTTTTGAGCATGAGAAGTGAAAAATAACTTAGATTGACCCATAGGAGAGACGACTTTTGTTTTTTCAACTGTGCATGACTCAGATATGACTACACCTATATATGCTATAATCAATGTTTTTAAAATCGGGGATATATTCTGAATAAAACAATTGAATTGGAAAGCGAAAAAGAAGTAGATACATACTAAAAGCATTCTACCAAATGTTTTTTTTCGCATACGAATTGGGGGTTGACACTCACTCGAAATCATTTTATACTTCATGGCCGTCAGGCATTTAAAACAAGTTCTTTAAGCAATTTTATAAACATAAGATCTTTTCCGTACCTCTTGGTGGTACGCATACAGGATCTCTATAGAAATCTTTACTCTTTGCGTAAAACTATGGCAATACGCGACCTCGCCTGACATGTCAAGGGAAGTCCCGCGCTGCGATTAGTTCCCGATATCGGTGAAGACAACTATCGCTGAAATTTTATTCCTTAGTAGATTTGATTGTTTAATTTTTATATTATATTATTCTTCCTGTTATTAATTCACTGAACCGCATTGCAGTAAGCATTGTTTTTATAAGTACGACAAAGGGTCCAGCTACTAAAAAATTAAATATATGTACAGTTGAGCTCATGACTGTACACACATTTAATTTTTGGCGTCAATGAAAATTGTGTCAAGTGTACAATGCTACACTGTAAATCAATTTCGATGGTTAGTGCTCGCGGCCTTGCGCTGCGAGAGCAATTAGCTGGCTACGCCACTTTGCTATCAAACGAACGCTAACATTTGAGGCCACTTTTGCGAAAGATATCATAGCTTATCCCAGCAAAATGTTAGCACTTTCCCTGACATTTATTTTTCTTAAATATCGATATGGTTATCGAGGTTCCTTTGGGTACCGATTACGAAAATGACATGCATTTTCAGATCAAAAATGGCAGACATTTATTTTTCTTAATTATCTATATGGGTGTCATTTTCGAGGTTCCTCAGATTGCCGTTTACGAAAACGACATGCATTTTCAAATCAAAGATGGCGAACATCTATTTTTCTTAAAGATCAATATAAGTGGCATCTTCGTGGTGCCGATTACGAAAATGTCATCCATTTTCTAATCCAAGATGGCGGACATTCATTTTTCTTACACGCCCATACATCTTCTCAAACATGTGATTATATACTAAAGCGTGTCGTCAATGACATCAAGATAATTTGTCTGTCGATTAAATGCTTATCACAAATACACACACTTGAACCAAACGCAGGGGTTTGATTGGAAGCCATGCCACCTGCGACCCAAGCCCTTATAGTAAACCATATTGATGGTCCGGTGATGTTAATTGGATACGAATAGGTATCAGGTATCAAAGTAAAGGAAGATTTACAATACAACGTTCTGTACCCGTTCAGAGACTGGCTCGACAAGCTGGCACTCAGTTATTTAATTTTCCATACATTCGCCCCGTGCACTGGCCAGTACACAGTAATACCCTTTTAATACCCCTCAAATTCGCATAAAAAACAGAATGTCTATAATTAGTAGGCGAAACACAATATTGAGTCTAGACTAAACCACATTTAGTACGTCTATATAGTCTATACCATAGTGTAGCCGGGCACTTTGTTTAGTCGGGTTATATGATCCGGCATCAGCCCGCGCACGGAACAGAATATTTTGAATCATCCTTAAACTATACGATTTTCAAAGTAAAGCAATCATTGAATGTTTGCCAAAACCAGACATTGTAACAATCGCAAACTGTAAGACGTGGCGTAAGCTTACGTTCAATACGTAAACAAGGCCTAATCAGTCCGGCGGGGTAATCACGTAACTTTTGTACTACCGTTAGGTAGATTTTAATGTCAAATTTTAACTGTCAGCTACAACTGTGCTGTGTGTGTATTTATACGTCAAAATTGACAGTAAAATCTATTTACCGTTAGTACATAAAGTTACGTGATTCGCCTGCGGCTTATAGAATTTCATTTAACCGTCCTTTTGCCTGTAGCCTGTATGTATGAATAAATTATAGTGTTGTTCGACAGCTCATAACGGAGATCAACGTGCAACTGGCGCTGTTCCGCGACCTGCTGATCCACTTCGGGCAGCCGCCGGACAGTCCGGAGCTGCGCGAGCGCGTGCGCCGGCTACGCCGCGCCTGCGTCGAGGCTACCAAGCAGACAAGCCAGCTCGTGTTGCCAAACTGCAAAAAGTAATCTAACTCTGTCGCAATAATCAAACTTTGTCACAAGTAAACTATGCTTCGTTTTTCTTTCAGAACAAAAATTGTGCGTTATCTGTCATACAATTTTAAGGAAAACCAATCTTAAGAAATTCCAGGAAAACAATTTTGAAGAAAAAATATGCGGCGCGCTATCTTTGAAACGTGATAAGCTGCTGAAATAAGTAAAATTAGTATAAAGTTATCCTATGACGTGCTAAGGTTCCTTCGGTTGGCATATGAACCCGCGTTGCTCTAAATAAATGACGTATCGTAAACAGTCAGTGCTCCGCGACCTGTTGTTATAGCTAATCACAGAAAACAGATTTGTACGCACTCTTCAAACCTAAAGATACAACTCTTCCACCGAACTCCTCTTCGAGCAGCCGCCTACTGCCCCCACATATACACCTACCAGCCTATACAACTGCAAGATACAGGTAAGCTAACGCGGTCAACCAACCGCTACGCCGTAGCTCGTAACAGTATTTTAAAGTAAGACTTAACCCACATTCACCACAATAGAGCTCGAAAATTATGAATTAGAAATAGAAATCATAGAATCCGTTGCCGCGAGTGGGAGCCTCAATATCAAAGAAAGCCAATCATTATATACGGAAATATTGAAGGAAATATAATTCCCTCTATTTATTTATCAACACCAAGTTTTCCTATCTGCCAATCAGCACAGTCGCTATTAAAATTTAATGGGGCAAAAAAGGTGCTCAAGAATATAATACCATCTGCACATGAATCAAGACGTTAGGGTTCAGAAGTGTTTTCTGAGTTAATATTGTAAAAGAAAAATATTTTAAACTGAAACTGATATGAAATATCAGTATTTCTAATTTTAAATTTATTATTAATGACAATTTTATCCGTGCAAAATAACCCTTATCCGGGCTTTACAATTTTGTAATCAGTGAGTTTATTTCTTCTTCGTATTTAATTATAATTTTTTCTTAATTCAAATCATAATTTTTCATTTCTCGGTCGTAGAAATAATGTAAAAAATATTTTTCAGCAGTTAGGCCTAATTTGAATACAAAGATCACATTATAATAATAATCATAATAATATACTTAATTGTGCACTATACAAAATGGAAATGTTATAAACAAACTTTAACACTGATAATAATGCAAACAACAGGCGGTCTTATCGCTAAAAAGCGATCTCTTCCCGACAACCTTTGCGTAGCAGGAAATTCAGAAAATGAAAGTTAACAGGTAGTGCATATTTAACAGAGAGATAGATATACAATGATCGATACTATATAATAAATTAATACAACAAATAACTATATATATACAAATACAATAGATACATACATATATAAATATTTATATACATACATATATTATACACATATACATACATAAATCCAAAGGCAATCAAGAGAGCGACAAGAAATGAAGTTTCAAAGCATTTTTAAAAACAGGAAGTGATTTCGCACATTATGTATGTTTCACAAGGTAACATAAGCCATAAATTTTAAGGGTGATCGGGAACAATGGGCCCATTGTATCGGATTCAACAACGGGTGCTAGTTCCAAACCAAGTTAGTTCGCGGGGCAACAGATCTGTCTGCGGTTAGATTAATGTTCTTTGAAAACTAGATAAATGGAGGCCACACTAATAGAAAACGAAACGTACATAATTCAGTCAGGCCACATAATGTTGTACGTGGTTGCGCTGTCCTCACGTTGATTCACGTATAGGCGCCATCAATCCCGCTCCTGCAAATAGTCTTTCCACAATATAGCGAAAACATCTTGTTTGAATAGCGTAGGTAGAAAAACCGACTCTAACGATTCAATATTTCTCCCTCCGCGATAAAGCCAAAACAGGCAAATTGGGTAAATTTGTGATGCCCAATTTTATGCAAACTCTCTCCAATTATTTGCATTTCAAAAGCCAAACCAGTCCTTATCGAGAAATTCAAGACTGAAAAGAGAACTAATTACGACAGTTCTAATTATATCTAAAACCGGTAACTGACGGCGATTGGGCGAGTAGAAAACTGAACACGTATAAACACATGTATGTATGTTATGTGGTTTGTTTTTTCTGTTTTTTTTTTGTAATATGTGTGTCTTCTGTGTCTGTGAATAAATGTTTCTTTCTTTCTATTTGATTTGCACTTGTAGACAAACCTACAACGATCAACGACAAAAAAAATTAAAATTGGAAGCGATTTATACCTAAGCAATTATGTTTCCTAACTCGAACTGTTGGCGAACTAGGGAATAAAAACATTGATGGGGAATAATTTATTTAGTGCGACTCAGGTGCGAGTGCAGTTTTATTTAATTATTTAATATGAACAATGTGTAAACACGTGGTTTTCTTTATTATAGTTTTAGTTGACACTGACATACAAAGTTTTTATTTCTTCTTCTCGCCGGCCAGGTTGTAAGTCCGCACAAGGAGGATTAGACCGAATAATTACGGCGTAACCATTGACAAAAACTTAATATATTCATATGGCGAATAATCGTCACTATGATTTGTCATCATCACATTCATCATACAATCATATTTTAACAGCAAAAGGACGCAGAAGTATCTTTGAGTGACCCGCTTTGACATGGAAAACTATTTTCCCCAAGAGAAGCTACCAACACCAAACATGAATTTGTTATCCAACTAGGTGGTATTCTGCGATCACGCGCGTATGTTTAATGGCTGTGGAGATATTAAGTAGTTTAGGGTTTATTACCTGCTCATACTTCATCGCATGTGTTTAGTGTAGGTCTTGTGTAGGTATTTACTTTTTATTTACAACTTGCTGTATGTTATAAGTAATTATTGCTAGTGCTGATAACAGTTGGTTGGTCATTAGGCAAACAGTAAAAGATAATCCGACAGGGTCCAAGGGTGGAGGGAGCTATTGAACAAATACACCCGTATATATTTGTAGTGGTATTATTCAGAATCGAATTAATCAGCATTCCGGAATTTTGCAAGTTTGATATTTCACCCTTCCAAGTAAGCTTTTCCTTGAATATTAATCATACGACCAACAAAAGACCCATTCCAATTTATTCTAAAACACAGAAGTTGATATATGTGTGTATTCTTTCTTTGATCAATCCACGTATCGATGGACCGTAAAGTGACGAACGGAGTGTTAATATTACAAGTTTTTGTGAGAACGGAACATCGCCAAATTATTTTTGTACATTCAAGGGGTGGCACATTGTTATGTCGAGCATCCGACGTTCAAGTTTTTTATACGGAACAAGTTATATCAAGGAGATAATAATGATGGTGCTAAACTATTTTGTACTTTTTTTTTACATACAAAACCAAATGGTTAAAATAAAAGAGAACTAATTAACTTAACCTGTATATCGATATAGCCTGAACGTGAATAATGTTTCCTAACATTGTAGTAAGAACATGCATAAACGTAAATTGACTATCTAGACTAGATGTAATATTACGGTATGGTGTAGGTCAACGAGCGAGGGCTGCGTGGAGCAGCCGCAGCTGGTGCTGCTGTACTTCATGGCGCAGCTACTTCTGCGGGAGCTCGCCAAGTGCCACCGGCTCGTGCAGCTCGTGCCCATGGACATGACCTCCTACTACGGTACGTACCGTGGGAGCTCACCTAGTGCTAGGTACGCTTGTGTAGCTTGTCCCCGTGAACATTGCCTCCTACTTCGGTGAACCGACAACGCGCAACCTACCAGTGCTACTGTGTTTCACGGCACCGCTATAGCTGGAGCTCGCCTAGTCAGTTGTAAAAACAAAAGTTGCCCACCCGGTGGCCAATAGTTACCGGCTTATGTACATATAAGTTATGTTTTTATTACATGGATTTGTAGTTACGGAAACACCGTTTATGCGGGTTACTAGACCAATCCAAAATTAAGCATTGTGGCCCTTAACTTTTGATATGTCCACGGAAAAGACGAGAACCCAAATCTGACAATGACCCCGCTACGCTTGTGTAGCTTGTCATCGTGAACAATGTGTCCTTCTACGGCGGAGCGACACCAAGTGCCATTGATTCGTGCTGCTTGTGGCTACGAACATTACGTACTATTACTTACAGTCAAATACTTTGAAATATATACCACTTTATTGATGGGCTGCTCTAACGAGGAGCGAGCTAACGGTGTCGCTGAGTACCTAAAACGAAACATAGATTTTTATTACGTTGGACGCAGGTCAGCCTTGCCCATAAAATGTTAAAAAATTCAATACATGCCACGCGCTTGCCCACTTATACAAATGTACAGCGGCGGAAAGATAAATATTAATTTTCAATATTCCCAATTCAGGACATTAACTGGAGAGCTATTATGCTTTCCTCGTTTGCCACGCTTGGACGGAGTTAGTACCGTTCAGATTTAAAAAATTGAAGAAAATAGGAACTGTGAAAATTACTTGGTTTTTCTCACCTTATGCAATTTTTCTGTAGGTAATCTAGGTCAAACGTGAGAAATGGAATAATTTTGTACTTTCAATATTCATAATTAATAAGATAAAAATTAGTCGTAAATGGTTCTTGACTCTAGATTTATCTGGGTGCACGGCAGTGCCCCCGACAAATCGAGCAAAACAAAGAGGCACGGCTGTACCATCCTTTTCTCGAAGCGATTCAGGCCATTAACAACATCCTGTAATTTAATTTGTGCTGGCTAAAGATAGAACCCTGAATTTTCAGTACAATTTAGGGCATAATATGACTTAGATATATTCTCAAAAATATTCAATTTAAACTCCTTAGTTTTGTCACTGACATACTGACTGATCGAACATCATAATTATAAGGTACTTCTAGCAGACCCACAAGCTTCAAATTTGAAACATAATTTGTGTTTAGCCTATCAAGTCATATAAAACCTAAAAATATTGCAATTGCAGTCACGTTTCAGAGATATACAAACTAGATAAGTAAGTTTGTAATCCTATACAAATACATACATGCTATACAAAGTTACACTTTTGTAGTTCCTGCATCTATGAAAAAGTTTGTTCTTGATGCATTCATAAATTTGTATTGACACATTTAGCTACAAAAAGAAGTGAGATCCCATAAAAAACATTCCATGTAAAAATAGGCCAAAACTCGACATGACTCAATTGCTACGGTTAATTGCAAAAGACATTACCTAATTAAGTACCAAAACTCTATAATAATAGTTTCTAAAGCTTATCTAGAGATTATTTTATCCGAATAACATTGTGTGAATAATAAAGTAACATTTGCCTAGTACGTAATAAATTCAGAATACTTTTATTAACTAGCTATGCTCAGTACCACTCCCTAGCACTAATGACACACGGTTTATTGCCCACAGAAAACCGCGCCGGCCCGTCCAATTTTGGAAACGTGATCAGTCAGATCCTACTGTGCAAGCAAATCACGCCAGACTTCAACCAAGAGGAGCTCTGCAGTATCGCCAAAGACACCCAGGAGATCACCAGGATAGTCACCGACATCCAGGAGTACCTTCCTCAGCACGAAAACCTCAACCATTTAGGTCAGTGCCGCATTTCCAAGATACGATATTTTTTTTGTTTCGTGTCTGTGTTGCAAAGAAAATATTGATATTCTTCTGACATGTCGGAGACGACACAATTTCGCATGTCGAATCGGGTCACTTACTGCAGGTACTCGTATTCATCAAAATCAAAACAGATGCTGGTGATAAAATCATTATTTAAAAATACACCGTATAGGCACATTGTATAGACGGAAAATTGTATTTTGATTATTAATCACGCCGCAGCCCTCGATACACAATGAAGCTTTATCAATTGAAAGCATTGTACATTTTACATTACGATTGGTTCAAAAAATAATCATGTTTCTCTCTTTTTACCAATACACGCGACATTTTATTATTGAGTTTATTTTCTAGTAAAAACCAGTGTCAAAGAGAGTAATTGGCAACATTTCAAAACAAAAGTGGAAAACCGTGTCCCATTAACATAAAAGAACTTTGTGCGTGCAACGCCTCACCAGTCGATTGCCTGCTTCCATTGGCATTAAAACACTCCAGGACGGAGTGTGGTGAAATACCTATCGTCCACCCTAAACACAGTCTCATGTATATCCATAATAGTACATTATGATACAAGTGAAGTACGTCCTCATTATGAATTTCATACGACGTTTTTCACACATTGTCAAGTAAAAAATCAATTCTATAAGAAAAAAATATTTACTTATTCCTTAAATAAATTCTGTCGTTTTTAATGGCAACAGGTTAACTATAACTTCGCCAGATGTATTTACAGTGACGTCAATACAATTTATTATCAAAATAGCGTTCTCCACGAGTTCAGTATTTTTGAAAATAATCAAGCACTCATCGACAGTGTTTACAAATACTTGTAAATTAATGGCGCGCAGTAATTTTTTTTCGTGTCTTTGCGCTAGTGCGCGTGCAGGTGCAAAGCGGGGCGTAATCTCTAGATATCCACGGCTAATGAAATACTTGAATATTTTCATTATTTATAGTACTAGTGTTATAACAAAATAAAGCTCGTTTTACCAGTTTAATATCCTGAATTATGAGCTTAAAAACGAAAAAAATATAAGAGCCACGTTACGAGCAGTCAAAATGTAATGATTTTATAGTTGGTTGGTATTATAATAGTTACTTAAGTTTAAGTTTGATAACTAAATAATAAGTGATCATTATTTACAGCACTTTATTTTCATTATCAAAGTAAAATATATATACACTACTTAGTTGGCAGTCTGATTCGGAGCGGCTCCGTAATCACACTTCATCTTCTTCAGTAGACTGCATGCTCATTTGTCGCTATTGTTAAGTCGCCCTCTCGCTGAAAGTAAATTATTTCGCGGATTGTTGCAGAGACCAACGTCGCGTTGAAAGGCGAAGAAATGAACGGACTGTGGCGAAACAAACGAAGAGGATCTCTGTACAAAAGCATGGGCGTGCTGTGTTGCGTGTCGCGACCAAACTATCTCTGAGGGTGACGCGTCTCGCCCCCGGGGCGGCTCGCCTAATCGACTCCAATGTAGCTCAAAAACAAACAAGTGCAAGGTGCCTACCAGTCGCTATAACTCAAGTGTTCAGAAGCAGTGTAAGCAGCCCGTATGCTCAGGGAAACGTTACGAGTGCGTGTAAAGTGTACAGATTAGACATTGAAGGGGTCCATTATTACTGTCTAATTAATAGACGAGATAGCGTAGAGGAAGGAGACGCGGGTTAAACTTCTCATAGATTTATGTAGATCACAATTCATAGGTAGAAATCGTCGCACACGGTAGTTCAATTATAACCGTTTCTGTATCGTTAGTCTAAGTAACATTAATAATGTATAACAGATAGACGGGTTTAATGAATTACTATTGTGAATTGCCTGGAATGGGATCAACGTTGCGTTTAAGTAGAATAGATTTAGGCTCGGTTTTATAAAGATCTGTTAGACCTTATGTCGGTTTGTTATGTCAAAAATACTGAAATTTGATCTTACATTTGGTCTAACAGATCGTTATAAAACCCGGCCTTAAAGTATTCAATGCTTTTTTGCACGATACCTATATTTTACCAGCTAAATATAATTATTATTTTGGTTATAGGTAATTGTGTTCAAACTAAGATAAAATACGATTTTGCGTACACTAGGTAGTTAAAAATTCATTACTACATATGTACTTGTTTTACTTTTAAACTTTATAGCTTATCACTGCGTAGCTAACTAACCACACCCCCACGAAGTAGCTGATGGCGTCAAGTCATGCCGTCGGTTTAAGAAAAGTTCTGACACTTATAATTATGTACCACTGCTTCATTATCTCGTCTTCCAATAAGAATAGTTTTACTTTTAATAATATTTTGTTAGATGAATGCGAAGTTTTGACACAATCTCATTCAACTATATTAATTGCTTTTTCTTTCACGTAAAGTTTGTGAAAATTTGAGTGGTTCTTCATTTTTATGCAATTGGAAAACTCTTTTATCAATTGTTACCTAAAGCCCCGCTGGGTCGGGTTATCTACAAAAAATATGGCCTAGTCAGGATTTTAGATGCGGTACCTTAAGTATTCTAGTCAATTATAATATTTGATTATGACATTATTTTTACCATAATATAATACAATTATATTTATATAGGTATAGTTAAGAATTATAATACAAATGACACCTATGTATAGTTAAGTATCTACAG
The DNA here is from genome assembly GCA_963556455.1 of Epiblema foenella. Taxonomy (NCBI): domain Eukaryota; kingdom Metazoa; phylum Arthropoda; class Insecta; order Lepidoptera; family Tortricidae; genus Epiblema; species Epiblema foenella. The sequence goes on from OY747102.1 coordinate 19,651,186, forward strand.
TTAAGCAACTGCTAACTAACAATTAAGTATTTCTGTAATGATGTACCAAAGTACTAGAGTTTTATTGATAATAATTCTGTTAGAAGAAAAAATATTAAATTAAAAGATTATTATATTAAATACACATACTCGTAGGTATTGCTAAACGCAATGCTCATACGCATCTAGCTTATATTTGGTTATTTATAAAATCGTTGTCATTTAGACTTCTCTACATTTATAATCATAAGTAGATACTTAAGAGATAAACTGATATCAAAGATATTGTGAGCGTAATATTAGCTTTAATATGGTTTGCGCCTGTATACTACTTGAGACGTATCCAATAGTAAATAGAGGTCACAGATATTACATAACATAAAGTAGACAATGAAGTAGCATTTTGTGCACTAAATATTCACGCTTAAGTATGACGCTATCTGACCATCGGTTTGCACAAACGTTGATTAAATTTAATGCCACCTTCAGTTAACGTGCTCTTACTTTTTTAACCCTTTTTCTAGGACGTAATCTAAATCTTTAGGTAAAATGACCAGCCTTTGTAGTCATTTGTTTTCCGGTGAAGTGTATTGCGGTCTATGCAATTGCATGAGTCTTGCATTATTGATTTATTTATTTGATCCGTCAAAGATCCAGGAAGAGGCTAGCTTCCTTCATTTTAGCATAATATTTTTAATATCTCATGCCTATTTGTACGGACCGTACCATTTCATCTGCGTGATAGTCACGTAGTAACTAATCCCATTTTCTGTAAGACACATTCTACTGTATGCATTTACTAAAATGATGACTGTGATATACTCATAATATTATAAAAGAAAAAAATGCATTAAAATATGATTCAAACATAACAGTGTTTTTATTTAGGTGAATTTTATTGAAATAAATATTTAGGTAGATAGATAGATAAACACTTTATTCCTTTCCAGAACATGTCCAGGACAAAAAAGCAACTACACAAAATTAAACTGAATTTTACTTCGATGAGGCGTGCAACTTAACCAATACTCTAAATGAAAAGACAAGAACCGTGAATCGTGGCCGAGAATAGGCGTTGGCTGCCTGGCTTAACACAATGATGCGACAATAAGCCACATCGCTGATATTCTGTCAGAACCTCAGAAAAATTAGAAAGTGCAATTAAAAAAGTGTAACGCTATGCTACAAGTGTAAGTTATAATACACCCAACAAAGTAAAATTGGCAGAAATAATTAGTTTATAAGCGAATTTTGGCATAAGTAGCTATAGGTAAAGATTTCCTAAACAACGTACTAAAAGTAGTGGTAAATGGGGGTGGAGCTAACGAGTAGGGGGGCGTAAAGAGCCCTTTTTCTTTAAAAAAATCGTAAATATATTCATACATACAGTAACTTACATAAAATTCTATACACATTTTGCTGGGATCAATGTTTAATGAGATAGTAAAGGGGGAAAGTTAATTATAAGTGGCTTCTAGTTCCTTTGTTTTCGAATCTTTTTTAAAACAAAAAATATAGTATTTATCTTCTCAACTAGCTCTAAACAACGAAACGCCACTCGACTTTTTTCGCGCCTCATTGAGCTTTATGGGAACCCCCTTAAAAACATTAAAGACGTATTTGAATATTTGTGTAGGGTTGGGTCAACAAGATGCTTATACTGTGAAAATTTGAAGACTAAAGCTCCGACCGTTTGCTTTTTAAGGGGCTCCCATTCAGCTAAAAGGGGACGCAAAAAAAAAAATGTTACACATGTTTTAAAGCCAAACGGTTGAAGCTACAGTATTCAAATTTTCGCACTAGGTATAAGCATTTTATTGGCCCAAAGAGTGTATGGGGCAATGTTTGAATATGAAGAGCAATGACTTTATTATTATTCTCTGGTGCTCACAACACAATATCCTAACATTTGGATACTAGAACATGTGAAAGCAGTTAGAGTATGATTTTTTTTTATCAAGATTTTTTTTTGTTGGATGATTACTTCTGACTGAAGTTCGCACGAAATATAACGTGATTTTTAGTAAAACTAATACAATGCACCCCAGTCTTGAATCAATTCAATTAATGCGCATTTATGGACCTTAGGAACAGGTACGTCGTAGAGCGTGTAGGTTTTGTTTTATATTGTTGTGTCTTGTTTTAGTTTTAGTACTTATTATTTTAGTTATTGTGTTTCTGTGTTATTTGCACTTTTGAATGAATGTATAGTTCTCCCAATGTAATATGGTAAAGGTATTGTAAGGCACCTGTCATTAAATTTCCGCGGTATGTCGTCACAAAAACATCATCCAGCAATTTTATTTAAAATGTGTTAAGTCGACGTGAGTCTGTCTTGTATTATGAAAATTCGATCATTCCTTGACGAAAATTAAATATTGAATAACACGGCTACGAAACCGTCTTGCTTCGCATTTTTGTTTTATTAAGGTTTAGCGGGAACCTTAATAAAACAGTAATGCGGAGCAGAAGGAGGAAAGTATTAAAAATTCATGGTAACATTACAATTTTCCCCGTCTAATTGTTCTACCCAGAGAACATTTTACACAGGGTGGAAGAAAAACACACACCAAAGCTTAGTCCATATTTATATCGAGATCGTGTATCGAGATCAGGCGTATCGTATCGAGCACGCGTATCCTAAGCATTGCACTGTTACGAAAAAACTCGGAACCATGAATCTTTAATTTAATTTAGCTATTTTAAAGATTTTATACGCATAAATATTTAAAAATTAATGCTGTTTTATCATAATAATTCATCACGTCGCTATGATATTATTTCCCTACAAACTTCATACTGACTAACAGAGCGTTTTTGACGTGTAACAAAAAGTTTCTGATTTGACTATCAGTAAAATACCGTATTTTTATATCGTGATCGAGGTGGCCCCTCCTGAGAGATATAAATGTCGGCTCACTCATGGGATTCAAGAGGTTAACCTCAAAATGCAGTAATTAATCATCACCATCAGACTATATATATGTCACCGTCAGATGTAAAAACCGTTAGATAATAATCTAACTATCAAGATTGTAAACTGTCGAAAGATTGAAAAGTACCGAAAAATATTGCATTAAATTGTAAGTAGTATATTACGGTTCCAACTCTTCCCACATGAAAGTTGCAATTTAGCGACGATAGGCTTCGTCGACTTGCTGAAGGAAAGTACAAAACAATTTTCAGTTCATAATCTTGCCACAGTTTACAATCTCGGTAGTTAGATTATAATCTAACGGTTTTTACAATTTTACGGTAACGTATATGTGGGGTTGGTACTTTTTGATGGCTGTCTAAGGTTCTGGCTGCTTAATGATGAATAAGCAAAGTTCGAATTGAGTTTGAATTGTTTTGTAATGGTAAATGAGTTGACGTATGATGCAGTATGAAAGAAGACCCGAACGAAATTACATTTGTGCAATTATTGAAAGCTGTAAATAAAAGAGGATTATTTTCAAGAATAAATTATTTCATTCCTACATATATATAAACCTCCTACTGTACATAGGCCTCCTCTCATGGATGATAAGGATGGGGGTGGGGTCATCAAACATGCACAAACTAAGCTACGTACTTTATCTATGTAAGCAAGTTTAGTTTACAAATCCTCACTATAATCCCGTGTCCTGTGATATTTTTAAAGATTAACATTTTTACAGAATATGGAATTGAGAATCTGTAACGGGAACTGAGACAAGAGGAATCTTTCGATACAGAAGCAAATGTCGTTCATCATTAGGTGAATTACTAAATATAATATGCTCTCAGAACGCCCTAGGATTATTTGTAACATCAACTTCGCCAGTCCGGCTCTTTCTTTTATTGCTATTGCTGTTTCAAGTTACAGTATTCTGTCTAAGTAGGTACGGATCCTTTTTTTTTATTAAAAATGGGATCGCTCTTGGCCAGCATCTAGCCAGGGGGCAAAGATGAGGCCGACGATGAAGCGAGCTCACCCAGAAGGTATTCACTCGTGCCTTAAAAAGGTCTAGGTTATATGAGCTCGGAAACACAAACGTCGGCAGAGAATTCCAAACCTTAGAAGTGCGCATTATAAAAGATGATGCAAAGCGCTTGGTTCGAAAACTATATTGTTTTGATATTTAAATAATAAAATGATAACTCCATTCCAGTATTATTTCCAATATTTAATTGAACTAGGTATCTTTCTCGTATATGTCTCCACGGTGTCTGATATAGGGGATGGGAGTGCGGCCACCACCGCCGCCGCCGTATGTACGCGGTCTCGATAGCGCCCGTTTATCGTCCATTTCAACAGAAGAATACTCTAAAAAAAGTTTAATTTAACATAATTCTCTCCTTTTCTGCATGATCGTTATCAAAAATTAATTATCAATATACATGATATGTTTATGAACATGCCTCATTTTCATCAACGGAGGTTAAGAGACCGACAGACAACCTATGAAATCGAAAGAGAAAGAGTTCCACAAGAAATCGTCAAGTCTTTTAAAAATTTAACGTTTATAATCGTACCCACCTAATATACATTGACACAACACCTAAATAGATACCATTAAATTTGCCAAAAATTGGTCTTATCTTGCAAGTTCAGAAATTAGGTAAGTTAAATTGAATTTAAATAATTAATATTTTAACTGAAGTATGTTCTTACTCTCATTCGAGTCTCGCGCTCTCCTGTACGAATCTCTCATTAAAAACCCTTTGTAACGTTGATCTTGCTTTCCACTGCTGAGATCATTTTGATTAAGCAGCGATGACAACCTTACAAGAAAGAAAATGATTATTACAATATTTGACACACTTATAGTTCCAATCCAATATCCAATCTAGGATCAATATATAGATTAGATGACAGATTTTAATTACTCATTGATATATTTTGAAACCCCGACCCGCAACGCAAAAGTGGAGTGTTATAAGTTTAACATGTGTATGTGTGTCTGTCTGTGGCATCGTAGGTCCCTAACGGATGAACCGAGAGTGCGGTTTTTAGGGTTCCGCACCCAAAGGGTAAAACGGGACCCTATTAGTAAGACTTCGCTGTCCGTTCGTCCGTCCATCAGTCTGTCGCCAGGCTGTATCTCATGAACCGTTAGTTAGACAGTCGAAATTTTCACAGATGATGTATTTCTGTTGCCACTATAACAACAAATACTAAAAAATAAAATAAATATTTAACGGGGCTCCCATACAATAACATGATTTTAGCCGTTTTTATAAATAATGGTACAGAATCCTTCGTGCGCGGGTCCGACTCGCACTTGGCCAGGTTTTTCCTAATCGAAAGTCTTGATGACGGAAATGGTTCTTAGCTATGTTTTGTGTCGGGGTTATTCGATAGTAGTTTTGTTCTGAGGTTAAGTATAATCCAATCAACAAAAAACTTACAGATTGGTTAGACTATCATCCGATTTACTCATTTGGCCATCATTTGCCTTGACTATAACATAAATCGGTGAGTTATCTTTTCCTACATCAAGTGCAGCGTTTTCATATTTCGGTGAACCGAAAATATCTAAGAGAGGGTGCTTTTGTTTTTCAGTACGTATTGGCCTGTGACTGTCAGGATCATACACTAGAACATCATTTGCACCCAGCCCGCTCAACAGATCCATGTGGGATGGTTGGTTTGGCTTTTTCTTTGTGCTAGTTTCTTTTCGGCCCCGTTTTTTTACATCATGTTGGTCGTTTGCTTTAAGCGCTAATTCCAGCAAAGCAAGCTCATCGTCTTTAAAGGCACGAAAATTACTATCGTCATCATCGTCATCATCGTCGTCTCTCTGCTCCTGGTACTTGTCCAGATTTGCTGATATTTTCAGGTCTTGATTTTGGTGTCGTTGTAAATTTTCTAATGCTCGTTTTATAAAATCTTCAGCCAGGACCTGACTAATTATTATATCCGCTATTGTGAACACTATAAAAAAAGGAAAATGTATAACATTGTTTCACAGGTTTAAATCATTAAAAAACTCCGACTCTCTTTCAGAGTTTGCGCTTTAGTCACGAGTGGATTCAAATTTATTTCAGGGGGGAAAGGGAAGGCATATCTGTCAGTATTAACAAAGATCACATATGACCTGCTCCTAGGGTAGGGGGCAATTGCCTGCCATTTAATTATGCAGTCTAACTTCTGTGTAGAAGGTTCAAATTCCCCTAACTCTAGTAAGATGCGCCCCAACTGACCATTTCATGTGAATCCTACATTAAATTAATGTAAACTTACCAGCCAATAATACCGTCGGACCCTGCATCTTACAAGCGGACGGTCCAGCTTAAAGTAATCAGTGCCGATAGAAACGCTAGTATACTCTATTACATCAATATTGTTTTAATTTGTTCCGCCTTAATTTTTAATTTTCTGTTATCGCATAGCATAAGCCCGTAAAATTTTAACATTAACGACGCAAAGAGATTAAACTGAAAAGAAAATGTTAACAGCGTTTCTAAATAGGCGTTATGAGGGTTCAAAAGAAAAAAGGCAGCATCCGAACACGGTATTTAACTAATAATAAAATCAGCAATATTTAATAAATATTTTTCTGAATCTATACGTCAAAAACGCTTATTATGACGTTACTAGGGAAATATGACTAAGATATGACAATTTTCTATGGTTAAACGTTCTTTTTAGGGTTCCGTAGCAAAATGGCGAAAACGGGACCCTTATAGTTTCGCTATCTGTTCGTCCGTATGCCACAACCGATTTACTGGAAGACTATAAGTACTACAATTATGAAATTTGACAGGAAGGTGTATTCTATGAACCGCTACATTACATGTGATGTGAAATTACGAAAAAAAAGATTTAAGGAGGTGCTCCTTACATTTCTATCAAGGCATTTAAAGATCTTTAAAATTGCATAAATAAATGGAATTTAGATATTTTTCCGAGTACTTCGTAAGATTTGTTTATTGGTAACGTAATAACATAAATTTTCACCTCACTAGCTCGGAAAGCCCTTTTTTATTCTTTAAAAACAGATAGCAAAACTGCATTTTATCCACAAGAGTGCAAAGAATATTTGAAATCCGAACGCGCTATTTGTAACTTTTTTAAACGTAATAACATGTAAAGGCCAGTCTAGACAGTCCAGCAACAATAATTTTATATTGTGCTGTTGTGTTAAAAAACTAGTACCTACGCCAAATCGTGGGATTAGGTAGTGGACAACTATTATGTTAGGACGCAACTGTCAACGTTAGGACGAAAAGAAGGAAAAAAAAATCCTCGCTTTAGTGAGGTGAAAAGATTTGTGTTATACACGGCTGCAAAGTTATTTTACGTCTCGTGTGTTACAACACTCGCTACTCTCAGGATTCTATTTTTTAAATCACTTGCTTCGCTCAGGATTCTATTTTCGAACCACTCGCTTCGCTCGCGGTTCAACCATAGGATCCATTCGCTAGCTCGTGGTTCAATCCTAGAATTCATTCGCTAGCTCGTGTTTCAATTCCACACTCGCAGTTAAAATACAACTTTGCACCCTTGTATAAGAAATAACTATTGTACTGTAATAAAATACCGTACTGCATCTCGTAGACATTGTTCTGTGAGGAGTCCGACGTAGGAAGGCCACCTTTACTAAATGACGTGCCCCTCTTTTATATTTTTCAGCATACCCTGCAGTATAGCTACATTTGAAATAAGAAAATATTTGAGGTGAAAGACAGACTTCGTAGTAAAGTTAAAAGCAGAAACGCAGTTCTAGGTTTTGAATACCTAGATCACAATATATGTTATCCTTGCGACGTCTACGCAATCCACGCACGCACGCACCCACTATCACACACACACATACACACATATACATATTGTGGCATTATTAAAACATTCTTCTTATTCATACTTTTGACGACCGGTTTAGCCTAGTGGGTAGTGCACCTGCCTGTGAAGCTGACGGTCCTGGGTTCGAATCCCGGTCAGGGCAAATATTTGTGTGATGAGCATGAATATTTGTTTCTGAGTCTTGGATGTTTTCTATGTATTTAAGTATTTATATCTATTAAATATATCGTCGTCTAGTACCCATAACACAAGCCTTCTTGAGCTTACTGTGGGGCTAGTTCGATTTGTGTAAGATTGTCCTCTAATATTTATTTATTATTTATTATTATACTTGCGTTGCGTCCTATGAGAGTCCAGTATCCAGTCCTGTCCAGTCCTGCCCTGTGGATACTATACGTACATATCTACAGGGTTCACCTTATCCCAAGTATTGACGAAGGATCGTAGTAGCTTTTGGTAAAAGCGACTGCCATCTATCTGCCCTTCTTACTAAAAGGTCTAGTCTCATCTTTAAGATTAGACTTAGTAGAGTAAGTGGGCAACCTGAGTGTTATGGAAACGCTATTAAGTCATAATTAATAACTTATTTGTACGACGTCTTTGCTTGTGGGTTTAATGAGCTCCGTGAACTGCCTAATAATACCTAAATAAATATGCCTTTGACATGGCAAAGCCGTTTAAAATTAATTCGGCGCAAAAACAATATGACACAATTTAAGTTGGTAAGTACCTAATTAATATTTCAAATCACATAAGAATGTTTTCAATTACTGTTTCCAAAACTCAATGTCCTTTATTTATATAGGTACTACATGCTCTCATGCACAACTTGCATACATAACTTTATACAGCGTGGTTTCTATTTAACGTTTTTTCTTCAATTCAATTTTATAAATATACATACGCAAAAAAATTACTATGTCTGCTATCGCACTAGGAGCCATTTTACATTAATAGGTAGTAGTTGTTAGTCATTTCGTGTAATGTATTTCCGCTGAACGAACGATCTGATTTAATTAATCATAATTTATACTTGAGGGTATTACACAGGGATAGTACGTCTAATAGGTTTATTATTAAAATCTTATTTTAGTACCCCTCATCTCCCAAGCTCAGAGATTCCCAACGACATATCTATTATTAATAAAAAAAATCTGTCTAAAGTTTCATTTTTGGTACAAGCTTTTATTGCCGACTATACCTTTTATTCCTCGGTCATCAACTACTCATTGAGACGGTTCCAATGAGCTCAAACACGATGCGTTTATCTTGTCTAGTTTAGGAGTTGCTATATACTATACCGTCACCTTCCGTCTCCATCAGCTCGATGGTAGGTACCATTACCATAATATTGCATTGCCACCTAACTAATATGAGTAATGTCAAATTTCAGCTCACTCGGTTGAGAATAAGTGCTTTAAAATTCAGTTGCTACATTTGACCCGAACACACAAGATACAGTATATACAAAAGCTTGTATAAATGGCCGCGGTAGAAGACGGCTTAATACCTACCAGTTTCCTAATCTATTATTTTTTTGTTTATACAGAATTGGTTTTGTTGTGACACTTTTGGTTCTATTTATTCAGATCAGTTGATGCTGAATGCTATAATAAGTAAATAAATAAATATTTAAATAACTAAATATTTGGAGAATCTTACACAAATCAATCTAGTCCCAAACTAAGCAAAGTTTGTACTATGGGTACAAACGACGATATACATACTTATATAGATAAATATATACTTAAATACATAGAAAACATACAAGACTCAGTAACAAATATTTATGTACATGACACAAATAAATGTCCTGACAAGGATACGAACCCGGGACCTCCAGCTTCGTAGACAGGGTCACTATCAACTAAAGAAGTGAACAACTAGGCTAAAGAGGTCGACAGATATTCAGTAGAATAATACACAAAGACAACACGGAATGGTGATCCAGTTACCGCAACTATTATTAGCGATTCTAGACATGCACCAAACCTTCCTAATGCCAGCAGCGGAGTACAAGATGCATACCAAATAATAAATTTTCCGTTGCACAAAGGTAACTCTAACCGACGAATAGGAAACGTGCGCTGCAGACGGATAACTGGAACCACGACCTACCTACCTACTTTTTATTCCCTGTTTTATTTCAATTTTAATAAAATAGTATTTCGTGTGTTTTCGCAGCTAATGAAAAGATTTACCAAATCAAAATATTCAATTACACACGACCCAAAGGGCTGAAACCTTTGTTGTATGGAGCGTTACCGCACAAAGGGACCACATGTTAAATTAAAACATCGAACGTAAAACCAAAGTGCCGTAAACCATCCCATCGGCGCCTTACGATTTCGAAATGATCTAGTTGAGAACGAGATTGAATAATTTGTACAGAAATAGTTTAATTAAGCGTGGAGTGGGTGCAATAATTAAAAAGCCTACGTCAGGCTTGGGTCGTTATATTGCTTCCTCGGAATTAACTCCGCGCTTCCAGTCAATTTCCCGCGCGGCGGCGCTGCCTCCGAATGTCTTATACGATATTGCTCTTTTATATGCTGTTCCCGTAATCCAGTGTTGAGTAAGGTTGGTTGCAATTTCTTGTATTTTTTACTATCAGACAACACACGCACATCGCCAGGTTCTTCTGACTTATCGGTATTCTGCAAGCGTGCGTTACAGATGTAATTGGTAGGTACTACATTAGGATCTCCCAGCGACCATGCATTCCGCGCTAATTATATATGTCTCAAAAATTAAGTACAAAGACAAGCTTATCACTTAATGGTATCTCTTCCAGCTAACCATCAAATACTATACGTGATTTAAAAAAGATTAATCTATACATATAAAAGAAGAAGTCCCAACTGATTCATCAACGCACAGCCGAAACTGCTAATTCTAGAGAGTTGATCTTTGCAGTCGATTACGTTTATAACGTATGCTAGGAATAAGAAAGGATTTTTTCCAAATTCGTCCCCTAAGGGGGGAAACATTGTAACGAAAGTTTCTATGAAAACACGTATTTATTGAAGTGCTATTTTAGACTATGTGTATAGACTCTCTGTTCATTCATATTAATGACGTATTTCAGCGTTTTTTCTAAATTGCTCATCTTAAAGGGTGAAAAGGGGTTCAAAGTTTGTACGGGAAGCATCTTTTTTGAAGTGAGAGATTTGAAACTTCGTAAATAGACTGTCTGTTTATATACAACAAAACATCATTCAGCATTTTTCGAAATAGGGGAGCCTAAAGGGGCGAAAAGGGGTTCCAAATTTGTGCGGGGAGCAAATCTTTACTTTTGTTAAAAATCGATATGGGTGCCATCTTCGAGGTTCCTCGGGGTGCCGATTACAAAAATGACATGCATTTGCCCAAGATGGCTGATAATATATATTTTTTAAATCAATATGGGCGTCATCTTCGAGGTTCCTCGAGGTGCCGATTACGAAAATGAAATGCATTTTGAAATCGAAGATGGCAGACATTTATTTTTCTTAAAAATCGAGATGAGTATAATTTACGAAGTTCCTTGGGGTGCCTATTACGAAAATGACATCCATTTTTAATTCAACATGGCGCACATTTAATTTTCTTAAAAATCGACATTCGAGGTTCCTCGCGGACCCGATTACGAAAATGACATCCATACATACCTGAATACGTAGGTACCTACATACCTACAAACATACGGGTCAAACTGAGAACTTCCTTTGTTGTAGACGGTTAAAAATTATGCTTAGTGCGCGGGTGAAGCCGCGAAAAAAAAATCAGAAGTGTATGAACAATACTAAAAATATTGTGCATATTATTTGATAGAAAAATACATTTTTTTAGTCTGAACATCTGTCGCCCGGGGAAAACCACACACCATATCAATCATGCGTTAACAAAACTCCGCAGGACCCGCGCGGCTCTGTCCGCTGCGCGCACTTCCCGTGTCGAAAATATTAATTAAACCTCGCTCAAGCAATATACTGCAAATGAGAATGAGTATATTCTAATCAAAAACAAGCTCGTCTTTATTCTCTGTGAATAATAGACCAGAAATTTGGTTGTCGGTTAGATTATTATCAACGCACGACGGCTGGTGTCGACGTTGAGAGTTGTTAATGACATCTTAATGACGTCGTTGTTCCTATTTCCTACTGGATACGGTTACAAGGAAACGGCACGAAGCTGCGACTCGATACCTTATATTACCTATAGACTAGTAAACTAGTACAGACTGATAATTCTATACAATATCGAGCTCCTTTAAAATATTGAGCCTGCTATAGCTAATAGATAAGTATAAACTGACACAAACAAATGAAATAAATGAATTGTATTCTGCAATCTTATAAAGGGTCGGCAACGCGCACGTGACTCCTTTGGAGTTGCGGGCATCTATAGGCTGCGGTGGCCGCTTACCATCAGGTGGACCGTACGCTTGTTTGCCATCGGCGTTGTATAAAATAAAAAAAGTAGGCCGCAATGTCACTTTTATAATTACTAGCGTTTCTCAAGAGACAAATGCCGAAAGAAACTCGACAATCAGTCATTTTTTCCAAAAATATGCTTATTACAATGATACTACTTAACCTACTTAAGTAAATCTGAGTGGTAAATAACAAAAAGATTAAAAAAAATAATAATAATGGAAAATAGTTCCCCTTAAATTAAATATTTTGATATGCTTTCTTACAGGAATCTTTACGCTATTTAGATATTTGGTTTGGGCCATGCCTTTCTGTCTGTTAGATTGTCCTCAACCCTATAATAAGCTTTTGATATCAATGTTTTTTCAAAGTAATTTTTAAGAGTTGGAAACGGTAAATTCAAAACTCCATGGGGAAACTTATTATAAAAAACGGCCACATTTTAGTGGCAATCATTGAGCTTGGCACTTAGACCTTTGTTCAGCTAACATAATAGCGCCATCTAAGTTTGAACTTTATGTAAAGGGTACAGATGGCACCAATGAGTTAAGCTGTGGTCTAAGTGCCATACCAAATTAATGATACAGAGGCATCTCTATAGTGAAAATAGCTACAGCAAATTCATTTATATATCCCATTCAAGGCCAACGACTCACACAGGTATGAGTCATGCATCTACGAGCGACTTCGGCTACTAAACACAAAAACGCTTCTACGCACTGCGGCGTAGCACATATAGCGTTCCTTGGTCCTGAATATTTTATGGATATTGGCTGTCTTTATAATTTACTAGTCTCTGGGAATAACTCTAAAATATTCATACGCACTGTACAGCTGGTGACATAAGCGGATTAACACCTCTCTCATACCTACCCACATGTCAATAAAGATTAAGCATAAGATGAAGCGATTTTCGCAGCTCTTAGTACAGCTTACGTATGTATTATTCCGTCTCGTTTAAAATTTATCATGTGTAACGTTACGCAAGTTACAGATTCTAAGAGGCCTCCAGGTATATATTCACTCCCCCAAACTTTTATAAATAGGCGGACATTTTGTAAGCTTTTCGCATGTCACAAAATTGCAGATTGATTGATTGGTATTTAACCAATTAGAAATAAGTTACAACATTACACATTAGAAAACAGACAGAAAAACAAAGTGTATTTGAGTGACGTTTTGTATATTCCTATCCTGATGTCACACATGCGTGTGACATCTTAAGTATACATATGTTTACCACCACAGGATAAAACCGAAACCCTTATAACTTATACGACGTCTGATGTACCTACCTGTCCGTCATTCACTCTACTTGAAGCCTCAGATTTACTTTTCAAGTTCTAATGTAAAAAAATAGTTCGATTTGCCGTGAAGTCTCCAGAGTATTTCGCTCACATTTGAAGTAGACAACATACTGAATCTCACACATACACAATGTCTAGTAGGGGAGAGCGTTCGTTTTAAATTGGTTATACTCTAAATAACTAAGCGGTACAACGACGTCCCATATTATTCATCATATAAATCCTGCGAGATAAACCGACGTTCACAATGGTAGTCTATACTATAATCGTGTTATCATAAACACATAAAGGGTCAGAAGCACACACCTGTTTTTGGAAGACGTTTGCGCTAATACCACAACGTAACCCGCCACTTCACCATTAAAAGGAAGACCGCTATAAGATACCTACGATTACGCATAGTTGTGTTACCTTCAGGACTATGTTATGGGACTGAGCTTGCAGACAAAACGTTATGTGAATAGACAGGGAAGCGGGCTCCAGACAGCACATCCGCCAATTAGTGGCTCGCTTTCGCGCCTCCGGATTTCACGCCTAAACACATCTAGGCCTCGATGAAACACTTATATTTCGCTTCCCTATTTGATATTAGTGAGTTTTGTACACTCGCTTCTACGCTTCGTGCCGAAAAGAGCATGCAAAACACATCCTCGATATTACATTAATTTGCAACACTTTTCACATCAAATTAAATGAGATAAAACACGATGTTCTCGTAACATTCTACTTCATCATCAGTGGTCACCATCTAAGACACAGACAGCACGGACAGGCAGATATACTGCGCCACCGAATTCTTCCGCCTGTCTGTGGTGGGGTTATAGATTTTTTATCGAATGACTGGTCGGTATCAGTCCGACGGAATTCGGTAGGAAAATTCTGTATGAGGTGAGCCAAAAACAAGCACAAGAGCGATGAGGTTACCTTATTTCATAATATATCTTTTGCATCGTCAGACTAGCTTATGGCATCCATTATTTTGCATTGTTATCCTAAAAAGGTTAGTATATTACTCTATATTTACATAATTTTCAGCTCAATGAAACTCATGGACGTGGGTGATTTGCAAGGTTTGATCACACAGACTTGGGAACTGGTCAAACAAAAGGTATAAAATGTGAATCAGATACCCATTTATTTCATTGTTTTTTTTTTTAATATGACTCAAGTAGAGTAACCAATCGGGTACATGATAATTCTTTACTATATACTTTGTTTTAATATATTAAAAATATTGTAAATTAAACGTTTGTAGTGTATGCAACTGTACATAGTTAGGCATCACGAGTGTGATTCTGAACTGTACACAATTAGGTACTATATAATAAGATCACACGAGTCTCATTATGTAACAGTAGCATAAAGTACTATTATAATCATTAATTACATCTATCAAGTACCCTATTAATACATCCAATTTCAGTTAGGGAGGTACTGTTGAAATTGGATACAATACGATTAATGTGTTTATCGAAAATCTAGCTTCGGCGGTGCATTTATTTGCTCACAGGATATTATCCAATTAATTTCAGGTGCAGTCAATTTAATTGACTTCCACTAATTGACATGTCCGTACAACTCTCGGGTTGTACGTACATCACATCAGTTTCGATTAATTTAAGGATTGAGCGATAGATTGAAAGTTTTAACGAAATACACTACGTAAAGGTTATGAGTTGATGGCATTAATGGGATGTGTGACACAAATCTATACTAATATTGTCCATACTAGTATATTTCGTATTGTAAAAAGGCGCGGGCAATAGCTAGTAGTACTATATTATATTTCAGGGTAATGCAACCAGTTATTACGTATTATGAAACGTTTTTTAAGATTCATATGATTTCAACTAAAGCCGCTCAAAATATATAAATCCAATAAACCTTGCGGTTCGCAAATAGGCTTTGCTCTTATTTATTAACGCCGTGTTTGCTCGCTGCTCTCCACCGTATTTTTATTTGAACCACAAATGCAAATACGAATTTATAAAAATGCAAATACCAACCACAAAACTAATTTCAGTAGAAAGTGTATTATAGTTGATTTTATATTCACAATGGTTTCATTCGGCCTCAGGAAATCCCAAAGTACCTACCCAATAACAAAGCGCACAGCAAAACTTTTATGTGTGTATATGTTTTTTCACCTCACTAGCTCGGAAAGCCCTTTTTTATTATTTAAAAATAGGTAGCAAATCTGCATTTTATCCACAAGAATGCAAAGAATATTTGAAATCCAAACGCGTTATTTGTAACTTTTTAAAACATAATAACATGTAAAGGCCAGTTCAGAAAGTCCAGCGACAATAATTTTATATTGTGCTGTTGTGTTAAAAAAACTAGTACCTACGCCAAATCTCGGGATTAGGTAGTGGACAATTATATTTAGGATGCAACTGTACTGGAATAACGTTAGGACGAGGAGGAGCAAAAAAAATCCTCGCTCTAGTGAGGTGAAAAGATTTGTGTTATACACGGCTGCAAAGTTATTTTACGTCTCGTGTGTTGCAACACTCGCTACGCTCAGGATTCTATTTTGAACCACTCGCTTCGCTCAGGATTCAATTTTCGAACCACTTGCTTCGCTCGCGGTTCAACCATAGAATCCATTCGCTAGCTCGTAGTTCATTCCTAGAATCCATTCGCTAGCTCGTGTTTCAACTCCACACTCGCGGTTATAATACCACTTTGCATCCTTGTATAACAAATAACTATTTATACATAGGTTTGTTTGGACAACTGACACAATTGACATTGTAATAGTAAAATAAAATGGAAATTAAAGTAATAAAATACGAACATAATAAGATTTATTGAACTAGAAAAACTGTTTGTATTTAAACATAAATGTCAACATTATATTGTCAACTAGAAATAACTTAAACTATAACATACAAATATTAGACGCATTTTAAATCGTAGATATTTAGCTAACAGTTCTTGACTCTTTTCCTTGGAAATCCGGGAACGCGGTCCGATCCGCCAAAGACTGGACTCGATATTTATAAAGTCGTTGAACGGAACTCATATCAACCAACTTCTTGGCAACCAAGGACTCCCTGTGGCTAGAGTGGTGGTCACCGCTCGGGAGCTACGAGCTCATCGTAGTTATGTGTGCCGTGACAATTCTCACACACCATCGCGAAGTTCTGTCAAAACAACATGTTTACGATCAATACAATTCGTAGAGCATATAAAAACTCAATAGGGTAACGGCACCAGTGTTGGACACTTCATTCCTAATGCAAAGATACATAAGGTTTTTAATTGATTGTTGTATAAAAAATGAATAACTCTTATTTTTTTTTACATAAGTTAATGTGCATCATTGGTCCTTGTCCAATACCCGGCCCGGCTCGGCACTAACACAGCTAATATAGAATTCTCGTACTTACAAGGTTATACTGCATACGCAAAAGTTGCATCGCCATGGAGAAGTTGTTCTCCGATTTGGGCGCGTATTTCTCCATAAGGGCGACAGTCTTGGTGGCCTGATCTTCCAGCTGCAGCAGGGAGCCAGGCTCGGGCTGCCGTCGCATCTGCTCGCGGCTGCGGCCGTAGCGTGCTCCCCACTGGTGGTGGTTGCGTGTACCCTGGACGGAACGGTAGATTATATTTGCTGTTGTAGTGTCAATTGGACCAAATAAGACTGTTCTTAGTTATTTCCAAAATTATAGATTATTCTTTAAGAATCTGGACTTGGTAGTGTATAAATTTAAGTAATACACGTGTACATAGCACACGTTTTACGTATTTTATATGTGCGTGTGGTAAACGGCTCAATGCTATCACCTTGGTTTCATAATAATCATAATAATTTATTTATAAAACCAATTATTATTATTATTTCCTTATTTTTTTGGCGTTTCAAAGTAGGCGAAGTTCACTGGGGCACATATACAATTTAATACATTATTAATTATATTGTAGACGTGATACCGATCCATCTTGTTAACATGGTTTTAAACTCACTTGGAACCGATTACTCCCTCTCTCGCCCATGGGTCTTGCAGCTTGCCCGTAAGGACTGGGTAGATTTACCATGTTTTCTTTATTATTATATATGTCTTTATCGACCCACAACACACTTCTGAATACTAATACCGCACAGTGCACACAGGATTTTATAACGATTTTTTTTAGCATAATGAGCCTCATTATATTACATTTCTACACTTAATGTCATTCAAAATAGTGCTAATGAAGTAATTATGTATCGAAAAACGATTAAAGTAATTCATTTTTAATTTATAAACCTTTAGGGATTACTACAATAATTAATTAATTACCTAAGATAACATAGAGTAAAGCATGTTATTTTATGGTGCGGTCTGAGTATTTTAATGATAGGTATTTTTTATTAAGTAGTTCTGTTATTGAATTAGACATGATGATGTCTAGCCTAGTGTACAAAAAAAATCAAAAGCGATATATACACTTAATAAACATTAAAAAGAATGACAGAGAACGACTTACGAAGTTTTTTGCCAGGCACGTTCTGTGGAAAGAGTCAAATTATCTCAATGAATAGTAAAACCATTATTTCATGCTTTCATTACATATCTTAATACACATTGTTTATTTTATAAGAAGAATAATTATATTACTTTCAAAGTAGGACAAATAGCCGAATTGACCACATCAGTGCAGTTTTTGTTCCAACTACAACTTTCTTCTTACGGAGATATTCGTTTGCTATGTTGACGTCGAGTGAGCTAGCGATATTACATGTACACATAAATGTTTTGCACTTACAAAAATTACGAATTCTGGTGACAAACAAATCTGTCTCCGCGAGTTTTATTTCAGCAGCAAGCACGTAAGCCCAGCAGCGGCCCGTCGCTATTCGTCATCTCGCGATTGACAAACGGCCTCATAAACATTTAACCAAGGTTACCCGCACCCGTTAGCAGCTAAAATGATTTGCTAAATTTATATAATGCTGAAGAAAGTGAAGCATGCTGCATGCACAAAGGTGAATTCATGCGTACCTACGCATCTCCATACAGAATAACGATTAGCGATATATAAAATGCGATTCGATGCTGACAAATGTCATTCTATTTCCACATTAAATCGATCGCATTTGTTTTATTTGTCGCTAGAAGAAACAAAGACGGATTTGACCACAAAGAGGCGGTATTACACCAGCCCAGCGCTGAGATAATCCCGACGAAGCCGGCAATTAAAATACTTATCCCGCCGGTATTTCAGCGACGGCCGCGACAAATTCTAGCCACAACCCGACAATTCAATTTTCGGATGATTAACTACTACGGGTACGCACGGCCCATGCCAAGTAAATGTAGTTAATTGCCGAATTTTACGTATGGATCTACTCTACGTGTGTTATTAGGGTATAAAGATTAACGCGTTTTACCTTAAAACACATGTTAATAAATAGTAGATTGTTTTTTTTTATGTTATACGGGGCAAACGAGCAGATGGATCGCCTGATGGTAAACAATTATCGTCGCCCACAGACACCTGCAACACCAGAGGAGTCGCAAGTGCGTTGCCGGCCTTTCAGAAGGGAATACGGTCTTTTCTTGAAGATTTGAAGGTCATATCGGTCCGGAAATACCGCAGGCGACAGTTCATTCCATAATTTGGTTGTGCGAGGCAGGAAATTTCTTGAGAAACGCACAGTTTTGGACTGCCAACCATCTAAGTGGTGAGGATGGAAATGCTGACGCGTAGGACGATGACGAAAAGATGCGACAGGGATCATTCCAAACAATTCCTCCGAGCACTCCCCGTGATACAAGCGATAGAAAATGCAGAGTGAGGCTACATCTCTACGCATGCCAAGGAGTCGAGCCGATCAGAAATACGCTAGATTGTTATATAAACAACGGTTGAAAGCCACCCATTTCAGACGAGATAGTTAGAGGCTGAAATGGGTCGTTTCACCCTAGTTAAACACTCTGCTTTTCATTTCGAATACGAGGAAACTAAAAAAATGCCAAAATATGTACGGACATTTTCTGAATCAGCGAAAGAACCATTTTGGCGGGGACTGTTGAGTGACGTTAACAACAGTGTTTGTGTACCATTTTTTTTAAATTAAGAATTAACCGTACATATGTTTGTATAGGTTGTTTGTTAGGCTTAGGCCGGTTTGTTTTCTGCTCTAAAGAAGAAAAGTGCCACTTTCAGCACGACACCTGGATGAACAATGACTCTCTTTCAGAGTATGACAAATGGAGTAGATTGTTATCGAAGGGTTGAAAGTGATCCATCTCACCCGAGATATTATGAGGAAAATAAATGAGAAAAAAAGTGACATGAGTTGTGATAATTGATAACAATAGTAACAAATTACAGGTTCAGAATAGTTCAGTAAAATGGGAATTCATGTTATTACAGAACAGTTTATAATATAAACACATAATAAAACAAATAACCTAATTAAAATTAAAACTACAAATAAAAAATTTGACCCAAATCCCTGTCAATTGGTAGGGTGCCCAGAAAGCTGACTGTATTTCCTCGCTGAACGGCAATTCTTATTCGCTGAGCGAAATAGAAGCCAGCCCTCTGATCACCAGAAGCCTATCTATTAGGCGCTTCGACAGATCTTTATATAGTCGACGCGCGCTTGGCTCCCACGGCCCCGAAGTTTCAACGCCAAACGCCGCAAACATGTAGCCACTTCCTAGGGCGACATATTTGCGGCACTTGTGCTTTTCGGCCGCGGATGCCGCAGCACCAGCAGCGATTTTGGTGCTTGGAATATGGGACGGTGCCAGGCTATCAACACACGTAGCGTCCCAAACTAGCGGCCGACCCATGCACCAGTGTCATTCCGTCGGGCCTTTTGTCGTCGTCTCTGGCCAAACCGCTAGGCTCTAGGACTGCCGATGATGGCATGGCGGGGGATCCTCCCAGCGCATCGGACGCATGAAAGTCTGTGGTGGCCTAGGCTGTCGACCATGCCACCGCAATGACAGCGATGTGGCTCATTTGTTGGGGCCCTTAAACATAGACTGGCTGTCAAGCGGTAGAAATGAGAAATTTAAGTAATAGTAAATGATATTCTATGGATTCAGTAACAAAAACATGCGCAGCAGCAGCCAGCTGCCGGCGCGCGCCCCTGGCCTATTACTTCCCGGTCGGAAAAACGACTTTCAACCCGGCTATCTACTCATGAAAATTGAACTTTCCGAACAGGGGAGATGAAAAAGAAGTTAGAGAAATTAGTTAATCTTTATTTTTCCACTTGTGACCATTTTTAACGACCTACTGCATTTTTTATATGAAATGTTGGATTCTACATTCTAAAAAAAATTATAATAACTTGGTTTTATTTTTATGAAAAAATAATCATGAATTCTGACTAAAAACTTATTTTCGCAAATTCATCGCGCGCAGGTGGAACTGACCCTAACCCTAGCAAGCTAGCAGTACAATATGTTGGCCACTGTCGAGCCTTAAAAATAGTTTTAATCGTCGCAAATCGTCCTTAAATTTAAATTTATGTGAAAATTTAATGCGCATCTCTCATTTTAGAGACGTAAATGAGTCTAAAAATGTCTTATATTTTATTAAAATCTGTTTGGCGTGAGCGTCTTCATTAATTTCATTATAAACATCGTTTCTTTTTGGTAACAAAAAAGAATATTTTTTAAATTGTATTCAGTAACGATTTGTAACTATTGTGATAAAATAGAATGTATTAGGTCAATGTTTGGTTCTTTTAAATCTAATAAGGTAATAATCGATCCGTTACCGTATCAAGCAGTAAAAAATAAGTTACTTTACCCGTAAATCATGAGAATTAATAATTTTCATTTACCTAACTACGTATATCGTCGCTCGTAAAAATCAAACTTTATATATAAATTGTGTTAAGCTCGCGGTGCAGTAATTAATTATGTTAGGTACTTTTTATAAATTTACCTTAACAACAAACCAGTTTTAATTTAATACTTAGAGTTGAAATTACTATTATCGATCCTCAATTTGCGTCAACAGACAAAAAGTGGGCACCAGCCGGGAGCCGAACCCTTCATTAAAACCAAGTATACAAACGTTGAAGCTCAAAGTTTTTCAATTAGTTAGATATTCGAATCAATGATTAATCTAGAGGGATTGTTGTGTCCAGTTCAACCAGCCGATACATTAAAATGTTATACTATCAGTTGCGCAAGTTGAAGGATAGTTTGCCAAGTGGGTTTAAAGCTGTTTGTATTGGAAGTTGGTTATCAGAGGCCGAAGTAAAATATTGACATTGTCCGGGAGCTCGCCGCGACAGCGATGGCGTAGCCTAATGAATTTTCTGCTTAACAAGTTTATTTAAGTTGGGTGATTAATGAATGACGTGCTCGCTATACACGCAACCAACACTGGTATCACGATCGCGTTTATGTTCGACATAAAGCATTCGTTTCTCTCGCACGAAGGACGAAAACCTTATGTCTGATATACATATATTCAAAATAGCTAGTCAGGTGAACTCATGATTGGAAGCGGAGGGCAGTAAGGGTTTCGTTGGTTGATTAAATTAAACTCAGCGGGTCCTTAACCGAATGAGCAAAAGAAACACAATGTTTTTACGTCCCACGTAACTTTTTGGGCATTGGCTTTTTGGCAATTATTACTAAATGAGAGCATTTAGTAGTAGATTGTATTGTACACCAAGGGGATAAAGCACTTTTTATGTCACGGGCGCGATATTGAATCCTGAACGTAACGAAGGACTCTAGATTCTACTCAAGAGCATAGCGAGGGTGTTAAGGGTGCCGAGTGCAGCGAGGAATTTATATAAGCGCGCCGAGTTTCTTTAGATTACTTTGTTAAGACAAAAAAAGCGTTATTCCCGAAGAGTATACTCTACTTTTCTCACCTCTTGCAACACAAAAAAGAAAAACCAAGGCTTCTAGTCTAGAAAGATAATCAAATCGCACGCGTAGGTATCCGCCGCCGTAAGGACTTCATAAGATCTATCAAAATTGAAATCACATTATTACCCGCCGGGTTATAATAAAATGAAATTCAGTACAACATTACAACCTGGCGAAAGCAAGTGGCTATAATGTTTTGCTTTCGGTAAGGATATATGATAGATTATCTGGCACTGTCGAGCCGGTGGTGTGAAAAATATGTTTAAAGTGAAAAGGGTGGTTTTTATTTACTAATGCCCTTTCGTTATATATATTTTAGTTATAATTAAAAATTCATTAAGCGCGTCTGTCTCTTTACTGCTGTTAACAATCGTGACAAAGTATGTACATCTATAAATCCTTTTACATTTATTTTATGAAATGATACCAAACTCCGTACCGTAATTCATAAACAACAAAGAAGATCTGATAGAATCTAATAAAAATACAAAAGTCTTTTAACGTGACTCTCAAGCAGGGCGCTTTGTTGATATTAAGATCGAAAATCCCTGTTTGCGTTTAGGACGAAGCTCGCAGCCGCCGACAGCCTCATCAATCAGCTAGTACTCACGCCACTCCAGGCCTTCTGGTAATCCTGTATAGGATCTCTTATACAAGAGATGGGAAAGGGTACTTAGGGCTTCGAAAATTCAGCTAAAAATAAGCACTGTTTTAATATAGTGGATGAAGAATATTTAGTATTTAGTTTGAAATAGTAAAGGCAGCGCAGAACGTGGGCGAGCTGGAAGAATGACCCCAGCGAAAATACAGGAGAAACCTCCGACGCAACCACTGGAATATTCTAAGAGTCCAAGTAAGATTGGTTGAGGCAAGCTTATGTATAATCAGTATAATTGCCGGACTTTCTGTTTTATTTATTTCAGAAGTAACATAGCTGCATTATACTTATACTGTATAGATCAATATAGATATTATGATAAAAACTTCGATAGACGTTCCGAACATTATACAAACTACTTTTTAATTGTCCATTAGAGCGTACGCTTACGGAGCGGACGTGCAATAATTAGTTTTGTGATACTATCAACCCTATTTAACGTGAAATTAAAAGGAAACCAGGAGTTTAGTAAACAAACTACTGCAGCTACATATCCAAATAATGCATTTTGTAATAAACTGGAACCAGGTAACCTAATTAACAGATTGGTATCTGCGCCGCTACTAATGAGGTACCAATTATCTTAATCTGCAAATGCTAAATTAAGAGCTAACATTACAAAATCCCATGCGTAACAAAGCATTTCCCATTTAAAGTGTTTCGTTAAATTTATATTACTTCGAAGGTTGGAATTTTTGGCTTTTCTTATCAACCACAAGTAGGTACTATTCATTTCGGAAAAATGTGTCAGTAAACAATATTAAGTTTTATGATTTTTACGTCACAAAGTAGACACAAAAAATGTACAAAAATCGAGGACATTATTTTCTTTATATGAATCCATAGGGCTCATGATTTTGAGTTACTAAAGTATTGGGTAACTCAGAAAAAACGGTAAATAATTTGAGATTGAAATCACCCAACCTGAATTAGAAAATTAGTTACAGGGTTTTTTAATGAGTTTTGATAAAATCATGGATTATAATTAGTTGTGAACGTTTTGGTTGGTAGGTAATCATAATTTTCTGATCACTCCACTGCCTTTAACAAAGTTGCGAACTTGTTTAATTAAACGTTTATGCTTCGTGCTACGAAAGAGAGTTGTTATAAATAGTCAATTAAAATCTTGATAAAGTAATTTTACTTTGATTATGATGATGATTTTCTGCTTTATGATTATGACACATATAATGATAGTTACCTATCAAGTAACATAAATTAAATAATTTGGCACTCATATGGCCGATTTTTTAAACCTGGTTGCGTAGAAATAAAGTTTATAAGATTTTATTGTGACTGGAGTAATCGGTTCTTGCAAAGTTGATATATACATAGAAGTACAAGTAACTTATGTCCATACATAGCCTACTTTCTTTATATGTATAGGTGCTTACATGCATTAACTGCTTCCAATTATATACACCTGTGCAAAACGGTATCCTTAGTCGTAGATTTGACATAGACGAATGGCCTCGGCCCGGGATACTATTATGCAATTACATTAAATATAATTGAATTTGTTATATTATAAATAGTTTCATAAGACACGTAAGGTAAACGTCCCTGTGCTAGACACCCAATACATGGTACATTTAACCTTATATCATGATGACAGAGGTGATTAATAGGTGTCATCTATACTGGGCATTAAGGTGTCAAGCACTGGGACGTTTACCTTATAGTTACGACTTCAAAGCAAGGTTTGAGCAACTTTTACTATGTAATCTATATGCACCCGTCCTTCTTAAACGCGATGTTGAAAACCGATCGAACTGTTTTGACTTTATTTACAAGATAGGAATTAATAAAGATCGGTGTGTATTATTCAGGCGCAAGCTTTACAGAAACAGATGGGTAGATAACATAAAATAGGTAGTTAAGTAAGCCCCAAACATAGTAAAATATCAATCAAAATTATGGCTAACTCGAGCCTTCACCACGTCTTCGTCACGAAGCCTTTTTGTCATATCAGCATCACCAATACATACATCTGAAAAAAAAATGTATAGTTTAAAAAGCCGGCATTGTAGCTATTAATAGTGCAGCTCGAATCGATCAAGCCAGTTCATCTATAGTGCCCACAACAGTAATATTTACAGAAACCTTAATCGCTTCGAGTCACGTAAAAATCAAGCCAAGTACACTCGACTAAAAGCTTCTCCATCACACTTACATATAGGTACAATCCCTAGAGCTATTCGTTCAATGTATAATATGTGAGTCATCATCCTCCTAGCCTTTCCCTTTGTGTTGTACCCTAAAGAAACAGAGCCTGTACTCCGAACTTCGTATCGTGCCGTCCCTTTCACTCTCGTGTTATACACTATATGAGTAAAAGGGACGGCGCGATACAAAGAACGGATTTCGAAGTTAGTAGTAGCCCCTCAGACCCCCTACTCCGAACATCGAAATCCGAAATTTATATACCTAATTCCGAAATTTGACGTAGGCACTAATTTTACGAATGCTACTACCATTTGACCTTCACACCCAGAGAACTAGACCTTTTTGGGATTAGACCAGCTTCCTCCCAATGTTTTCCTTCACCGAAAAACCACTGATATCAAATGATATTTCGTACATGTTTTTTGAAAAACCCAGTGACACGAGCTGAGGGTCGAACCCGCGACCTCCAGATCACAAGTTGTGTGCCTCACCCCTCGGCTACCAGTGTTGCCAGAACGTGCTTTTTAGCACGGTTTTACGTGCTGTTTTTTGGACTCGAACGTGCTTTTTACGTGCGCTCCTCAAAAATTTGCTAAAACAAGTAAACTAAGTGAGTACCATTATATGTACTACTAAAAATTGGTAGAAAATACTGGTTTGGTACTCACTCAAAACAGTAATTTTTTTTCTAACGACCATTAGTTCAATAATCGCCCTCCTACGCTTTGATATCCTCAAGTTAAATATTATGTCATAGGTACAGTCGCCATCAGATATATCGGAGCGAACAAGGTGCTCATAAATATCTGAACAAGACTATTGTCAAGGCGTTAAAGTGCATGTTCAGATATTATTGAGCACCCTGAAGAGTACAGATACATTTGATAGCGACTGTACCTATGGTTGCAGGACAGGACAGGATAGCGGATTGAACTCGCCTTCTTGTCTTTGAAACGTTTATTGGATCATTATAAGAAATTGGGGGACTTGGCGGGGACACTACCGTGCCCCTTACGCAATTTTAGAGTAGGTCTATATATATTAATAAAGTTCCTTAAGGTATTTGAAACAATAAACATTAAGTAAACAAGATTAATACGAAGTATTATGATCTATTCTTGAATACCTATAATTATGCCGGCTTTAATATATTAAATTATATAAATAATTAATGTACAATTAACAATAAACTTAATCATAACAACGACTAATCTATTATTACACATTCATTTTTCATTATTACTTGCCCCGCATTAAACTATTATGAAGCACTGCATTCGAATTTCAACCTTGATAGCAGAACGTTAAGATAGATCGATGAAATCAGTTATGACTTTTAGTCACGGGGACGAATAGACAATACCCGACCCCTCGGTAGGTAGGTTGTCCGACTTGTCCGGGTTGTCCAGCTTGTCCGGGTTGTCCAACTTGTCCAGGTTGTCCAGATTGTCCGGGTTGTCCAGCTTGTCCGGGTTGTCCGACTTGTCCGGGTTGTCCGCTTGTCCGGATGTCCAGCTTGTCCGGGTTGTCCGGGTTGTCCAGCTTGTCCAGCTTGTCCAGCTTGTCCGGGTTGTCCAACTTGTCGCACCAACTGCCCTCTGGTTTGTCCAACTTGTCCGGGTTGTCCGACTTGTCCGGGTTGTCCTACTTGCCCGGGTGTCCTACTTGTCCGGGTTGTACGACTTGTTCGGGTTGTCCGGGTTGTCCGACTTGTCCGATTTGTCCATGTTGTCCACGTTTAGTAGTATATAAGGAGGTGCAGAGGTAGACAGGGATCACTTAGAATTCGTCGCTCAGACTGTCAAGGTCTCTGGCTTGCTCAGTAAAAACTCTTGGTGGGTGAATTTATTGGCATAAGGGTGGTTCGTCATTATGAGGGGTTTCTCCCCATCATGATCACTTTTGGCGTTATAACTAGTAAATTAGGGGATTTCATATATTTTCAATTTTAAAAAGCCAGAACTTTGTCCAGGTTTACAGTATACCTGAGGAGTCATCTAACGGTGTTCAAATGGGCATGATTCAGAGTCTTTTGCTACCAAATTGAGGGTGTTGTCTGGCGTCTGCCTCTATACCGACATATGCGGCGATCTCACCCCTCCCGTGTATCAATGTCCAGCTGTTGAATGGAAGTGAGATCTGCCATAGTTTGGGTCAGAACGGGAGTGTATACTCCACTCACAGAAGTTCACAGTTTTTGAGGGACGGTCTTATTAAATATATTTATATATTACCTTTATATACACAATAGGGCGTCTTACTCACACTACCTTGTCCTCGGACGTGTGGGGGAGACAAGTACACAGGCTATAGGGTTGCAAACATCAGTTTAGCCGACTGAACTCTTTAGAGCTTAGTTAGGGAATACGCATTCTCAGAAACTAAATCTGGTAACGGATTTTAGTTTCTAGTTTAGTTCTCCTGGGGTTAATGATAGATTTAACTTCATACACTGAATTTAGTGGTATTTAAAATTTGAGGGTTTATTTTATCCAGGTAATTGATAGTTCGGTTATTAAGGGCGATCTAGAAGTCTAAGGTTTAACTTTTAGAATGGTTCACGTGGTTAAATAGTTATCGAGCACATTGGGTTATGTAGTAGTTACTAGGTGCAATCTAGGTATCTGGGTGCGATTATCAGGTTAATTCACGTGGTTAGGAGGTTTATCAAGCGGTTAAGTCATACAATTTACTAAGTACAGCCTAGATCATGGGTAGATATTTTAGCAAGGTATAATATTATCTGTAATCAATAGGATAGCAGGACTTTTCCCAGAAATATGGGATTGCTCTGGTTAAGTGGCAGGCTGAGTAGTCCACTACTCTTATGTATTTATCATGAGTGAAATAATACTCATTGTTTAGATTTCATTGTTTCATGATTATGATAGCAATGATTTTCAGATTAATATTCTATGGAAAATAGGTATTTATGGATGATTAGGAAATAATGGGTTGTGACTAGGCTAGAAAGGTTGAGTAGTTAGAGATGATCTTCTATCATCTAAGGCTGACTAATGAACTTCCTTCATTAGTAAGTCTAGAAGGGTATAGGTTAGAGGCCAGTCTCCATCTTGGCGTGTCAGTAGCAAGTATGGATAAAACATAACAACATACCATACAAATCAAAATTATCCTTTAGCTCTAGCTTAATATTGGGTTCTTTCGTTACGTAGGATCATATTTTCTACTATGGAAATATTGGTGAATAATTTTGATATAGAAAAAATAAGGCTGTTTTAGGAGACGTTCCCTCCTATAACGACCAATGGCTGCTGATTACGTAAAGAGGCCACAGTAGTCACTTGTGGGAGCTATAGTACCATCACCATTATTATTATTATTATAAGATTAAGGAACAAAATGTAGGTAAAATACATGGGTAGCTGTTGTGAAGGTTGGAGAATTTTAGTAGAAATGGTAGAAAAATTGCATTGGTAGAAAAGATATAGTAGATTTAGTAGAACAAAATTAGGCACAGCAAAGTTTCTAGGTAGTTGGGGAGTCCAAGGTCTGACAAGCATTCACATTAAAGAGCAAGGGTTTCTATGGTTCACAACAATACGGGGTCCTACCACTGACGATTCACATTGGCCAAATAAATGTCTCAGCGTTGTTTAGGTTTTTATTTCTTCACAGAAGGAGGGATTCATTTTGAGGGGCGTTTATTACATCCTGCAACCACAAGCTCTGTCGTTCGTGTCGTGCACACATACACGATCTAAAGTGCTGTTTATTCCAAAAAAGTGTTTTTTTCAATATCCGAACGTGCTTTTTAACGGAGGTGCTCTAGCAACACTTTCAGCCACAGTGGCTCAATAATGTATACATATGTGAGTTTTGATAGATACTCGTAGGTATACATAGGTAGTGCCACCAGAGTTGAGGTCACGCACCCGACAAAATGTCATGATCAACATAGATTCATACTTCGTGTTGCAAAACCTTTTCGTAGGCCTGTGACTTACAAATTGTTGTATAACAGCTACGTCCGAAGTCGTTTGGAAATTGCGTCGGTAGTCTGGAACCCCTGTCACGATGTACACAAAACTAGAATCGAAAGACTTCTTTATTAATATAGTGGACTTGAATTTAGAGTGGGTGAAAATTACGTAGACCATGTATGCTTCCTTAGCTGAAAGACACAATTTTCAAACC
Source organism: Epiblema foenella (assembly GCA_963556455.1). NCBI lineage: Eukaryota > Metazoa > Arthropoda > Insecta > Lepidoptera > Tortricidae > Epiblema > Epiblema foenella. The sequence continues at coordinate 19,680,486 of OY747102.1, forward strand.
CTTTCACTCAGATGCTCCTGTGCCGATTTAGTTATCTTGTTTAAAATTCTTAATAATCTGATAGACGCCCCTGAAATGTTATACAATATAAGCTTCCGTGTACCTCGTAGATCAGAACATATAGTTGCCGCAGTAAAGTATTATTCAGCTTTCCAAACAGCAGAACGAATCACGCGCAACATTCATACATTAAACGCGCATGCAAGGTTTATAATGAATGGTTGCAGATTTGTTTGGCAGTTTGTTAACAACTTTTAAGAAACGGATATGTGTCATGTTAAAATAGTGTTCAATATATGTAGTAGATGCTCCTATGTTGATATTTCAAGATTTTTGCTGCGGTTTTTTAGGTTAGGTTAGGCTCTTTTTCAATAGGTTTATTAGGGATCTTACATTTAGTTTGTATACTTACTAAAAATGTTGCAAAATATGATATTTGTTAACAATCGTTAGTGATTTAGTCACATGTAATTAGTTAAAAATATAGGAAATTGCAGGTCTTGTTATAATGTTATTGTATAGCTATTAGAATTGCCCTGTATATATTTAAGACTGTTTGTTTCTAAATAAATAAGAAAAATGTCATGTAACGACAGCGGGATTTTGATATAAATTTTCCTTTTCCGTACCGATAGCATATTCAACAGTGAATTGCAAGATAAACCAAAAAGTTCCTTTAAACTATTTTGTTAAGTATTATAAAATTTACAATAATGCATCGAATTCAAACAAAACAGGTAATAAAATATTTTGATCAATGTTATTTAAATATATGTGATTTTGCTTTTTTGCAATCAGTATTTCATGTAGCTGTGTGTGTAATTATTCACCTCAACTCTCGTAGCACTACCTATACTTATATTGCAATGACACCACATAAATTGTCTATGGGCTTCTGGACAGGGGTTCAATGAGAGACATACAATTCTCATACCAATCTGGTTGCAATGTGTTCGTGTAGGTATCGCGCGATGCAATAACGCTAAATTTCCCATACTCGGCAGGTTTCCAATCTGAGACATATATGCTTAAAAAAAAGAAATAGGTTATTTCTAATAAATATAGTAAAAGTTTTTATAAACATAACTACCAATCTTAAATATAAAAGATTTTTTGAGTTAAGGAGTTATTGAGGCTAAGGATGTATTTTGCAATAATAATAAGCTTAAGTCTATAAAATAAGATAAAAATTAATTAAAAACTAAACTAAAGTTAAAAAATGGCCCCTGCGCCATTGTGCCAAAGACGCTGGCAGCATTTCCTCGCTGAAACTAGTAAATAATAAATCTTCTATTGTTTATTTTTTGTTTTACTGTACCTCCTACATTTCCCATTTCAAATTTAATGCAATGTGTTCGCACTCAATGTGTTCACGTGCGTCGAGATTGTAATTTTCCAAAGACAGATTTGACATGTTTCCGAGCTTTCAATTACGACAGCCATTCCTATTAGATCAATAAAGTAATTATTACGGAAGCATACGATAGCAGAAACTTAAGTGGAATCTAACATAGGTATCGTTTCCACCAGAAACATTACCAACTAGTGGCTCTGTGAGCTGTAGACCTCGTGAGTAAGTTTTTTTATCATTTCCAAAATCTGACATTATAAAGAAGATCAATTATGAATATCAAACCTGCTAACAAAATTTCGCGAGAAGCGGTTGAGAAATGTGACCTGTAGAGGACAACAAACCGAAATTCGGACGCAGAAACTTACAAAATCTTTGAAATAAAAATTGTTTTCGAAAATTTCCAAAAAACCGTCTTGACAAAAAAATTCTATATAACTATCCTGCTCACGAAATTTCACGAGAATCGGTTGAGAATTGCGACCTGTAGACGAGAACAAACGGAAATCCGGAATCTGGACATACAAAAGCATTTTTGTCGAAGCTGAAGCAGAGACCTTCGTTTCACTCGGTCAACAAGAGTTTCTACAACTGAGTTTAGAACACTTAGGGTGGGTTGCACCAAACCGTTTGAAATCGTAAGCGGTTTTCGTTAAAATCTGATTGTATGGTATGACAGCGACCGGCGCCATATTTGACGATGACCGGCCTGTGATCCTATGTTGGTGCAACCGACCCTTAGGTGTATTTCAGAAATTACTCATCACTATGAGCGAACGTGTAACCAAGCACGCTAAGCAAATAGAAATCACATTGTAATGCAATACATCTCAAATTGACCTCCAGGTATCAATTACGGCAGATGTTGGCTCCCGTGGCACTCTTAAAGGGAACATTGGATGACGTCACATGTCGAATATAAATAATGACTCGGCACATCCCCGAACACATTACCGCAAGCGGAAGGCTAATAATCACCATGACTGTATGTTTTAAAATGATGTAAGATGTGTTCGACTAATTGCGAGTGTTGGAAAATTCCGAATATTAATTTCTACCTAGTTGATACTAGATTATTCTTCGTAGTTGATAGATTAAACAAAATTATCGGATCTACTTAGTTGATATATTAAACAAAATTACTTTGATTTAAGTAAGTTAATAAGTTTTTCATTATCGGATTTACAGCTTATTGGATTTTACCCGAAGTTCATATAGTTTTGTAGGTAACAAACATTAGATGATTAGAGTCACGGAAATATTGAAATGAAATGAAATGAAATCATTTATTCTTCAATTAAGGCATGTTACATGCACTTATGAATGTCAAAAAACTACCACCGGTTCATAAAATAAACCTCTTTCTAATTACTTTCAAAGTGATAATGATAATGTATCTAAACACAGTATGTCATGCATGACCAAAATATCAAATATCGTGCAATGCAACACAAATATTATTTATTGTTCACCAAAAAACTACACTAAAAGAAAAACTGAAATTAAATTGCATTAACAATAGCAGACGACAGGCGGCAGGTTCAATTAATAAAGACCCCATTAAGATTGCAGTAACGATGTACCTAATCTATGTAAAAATATGCGATGGATAAGTGGCCCCTATTTTCTTTATAGTTTTCATTTGCGCTGATAAATCACGGCTGTGCGTGGGGCCGTTATTGATAGAGCTGTTACACGGCGCCTGCTTAGACGGCGGTTAGTTTATGATTGCTCTGCAATAAAACATTAACGATTAAGCTCGGCAAAAAGAACTTTCCTGAATTTAACGCCTTTTGGCCACCGGCTACGTGGCTTCTCTTTTAACTCAATTTGCCGCCAGGGTTTTTCATACATTTTAATGAATTGTACGATTTTATAGCGCTCGTCGCCCAGCGGCGCCTGCGTGCCGCGGGCGGTCGACAACGTCGGTTCTTGGATGGGTGATCTTTGAGTGGTCATTAACTGAGCGCTCCCGTGCTTTGGAAGGCACGTTAATCATGTCTATGATAGCAGCCGTTAAGACAAGTTTGAGGCCTCCGGGCGGCTTGAGAACTTCTAACAGTCAAGTTGCCCACTCACTTGACAAGCCTAATAATTGCAATAAGTTCTGGTTTCGCCTCAAGTTGGAAGGTCAGATGGCAGTCGCTTCCTTAGAAAACTAGTGCCTACACCAAATCTTGGGATTAGGTAACGGACCCCGAGCATCCTTCAGGATGCAACTGTAGGTACTGGGATAATGCCAGGAGGAGATGTACGTATTTATCCGGCTTCATAAGGAAAATGGGTTCCCAATACTTAATCTGTGTTGTGGAATAGAATGTATCTGATTAATCGTTTACTTTTTCTACGTTAATCACGCAACGCTAATCAAAAAATGTTTTTTTTTATACCAGGTCAAACAAGCATACAACAAACACAACACAACAACAAACAAGCATAATACAACTTGCCTGATTGTAAGCAGAAAGCGTATACCCGCGTGGTCATGTCGGAGGTTTTCATCTGGAGTTTCCCCAGGCCACTCTCCAACCGCGCACTCCTATCGCTTTATTGGGCCCGGCCTATAAAGTCATGTTAAATAACAAAAGTAACCCATGATACAATAATTATACTGCGTAGATATGGCAATCCGGTACATCGGTTAGCAGTGTGAGTGACACGACCTACGTCATCAGCCTTGCTTTATCGACGGTATTTTTTTTTGAACCTGACTGTGGCTTTATAGGCCGGGCCCAATAAAGCGATAGGAGTGCGCGGTTGGAGAGTAGCCTGGGGAAAATCCAGGGGAAAACCTCCGGCACGACCACGCGTGTGGTTTGGAACACTGGAATACTCTAAGAGTTTGCGCTCCAGTGAGATTGGTTGAGTGGTTTCAACCGAATCTGAAGTGTGAGTGGAATCGAGCTACTGGGAGTTTTGTCGATGGTTCACTAAACCTAGCCTAGCTGAGAAGAGTCCAGCAAGAAACTCAGCTAGGCCCGACCTGGGTCGGACTGACTCTACCCGGTGTGCGGCGGTACCGGGACGAATAGGGACTATATCGACGGTATGCGGACGTAAGTGTGTGTCGCTAGAGGCGGATGCTGTGGATTTCAGGCGACCTTTTCCACTATTCCTATTGCGTGCTCGTACCATACTTACGGCTTTTTGTATTTCTATGTAATTTATTGTTTTTCTTACACAGCCCACAATGGCAAGTAAAAGCATTTTGCTCTATTTCCATGTATACCAATTAGATGTTCACTTTAGCAAGTCAATCTGCAATTTGTCAAATTTTCCAAACCTTAACCGATGGAGACTGATAACCGTGGTTGGAGGACGCAGTAGTCTCCACCCTTTTAGACTCTGAGAGAATATTATTTCACTTACACACATTATAAAATATTTATACGATATTTTATTATTTTCGATCATTGACAGACACACTTGACAATTCGTCAACAGAGAGCTGCGCAGGATAAGTTCCGCACGAACATAATGGTAGGGTAGCCCGCGATGCTAAATGTGGATTTAAAAGAGCGTCGTTGGGACCTTAATATTTTGAAAATTGGATGGATAAGAAGAAAAATGAGAAAAGATGAAAAAATATTTTACATCCCCCGGTTACTTGTACGGAGTGCCCCCCCTAATTTAATAATTTCCGTAATTTCACATCCTTTATATTGCAGTTCATAAAATACACCGTAGCTAGGTGAATTTTAGTGCTTATATAGTCTCCGAGTACCTAAATTGGCTGTGACTAACTTGTATTGTCGATTTTTGTTACTTCGGCTTGTGGAAATGGCCAGATTAATATTTCCCGTTGTTCGTGAATGATTTACTTCAAAATACAAATAAAATCAATCGCGCTCGAGAATGTCAAAGTCACGTTTTTTTGCAAGTTTGTGACTCTCCTACTGTCTTGCGTCACGCTCAAATCATCAAATTAAGAAAATGTACCCTTTTTGGCGTATAATTACTTAACACACCTTACTTACCTTAATCTGACCCGCTGGAGTACCTAAATCCGAGGATCGATCCTTTTTTTTTACTTATCTGACGGGCTGCCCTAGGTTTTTGAACATAGATAGAGGATTCATAAATGGTAGAGATACTCAACAGAGTGCAAGCTATATCCCATATCTTAATCTGACGCGTTCGAGTACATCCCGAAAGCCAAATTTTTGATATATTTGCGTTCGGCGCTCGAGGTCACAAACTTGTATTATTAATTAGGCCAACATCATAAATAAGACTGCAAAAAATCAGAACTATTATACAGGATTTGACGCACACTACTCTATACTTTCAGGCGACAAGGTTACTGGATTATACTCGATGTCGTAAAAATAGTAGATTGTTAACCAAGGGTTGAAAGTGACCCATTTCACCCGAAATATTTTGGCGCTCGAACGAAGTGGGAGCGCCAATAGTTCATGGGAAAAATGGGTGCTTTCAGCCGAGTTAAACATTCTGTTTTTCATTTCGAAAATAAATGAGAAATAAACGTAGATCGAGTAATAAAAACATGCGCTGCAACAACCAGCAGCCGGCGCCGCCGCGCCCCGCGGCCCGTGCATGCGGCCGGCGCGCACCCGCGGCCTAAAGGACTTTAAAGAAAATACTTTCCACCCTAGGGTCGGAAAAGCGACTTTCAACCCGGCTATCTACGTATGAAAATTGAACTTTTCGAACAGGAGAGATGAAAAAATTATTTTAATATTAGCTAGATTGCTACAGTCTGCCGCGAAAATTCCGGGCTCCGCTCATAACATTCAGATTCAGGTTCAGAGTGTACCTACTAAAATATTCAAGCGCGGTGTGACATCGGGCCAACAAACCACCGTCTGTCTTCATTGTGAAGCTTGTTTGTAAATGTTATTTATGTTTAAAACATCTCCGTATCGACTACGCATTTAGTTATTAAACCTCATATTCGTCTGTGGTTTTTTATGAAAACCGAACTTTATGGCAGTCAACCCACGGTTAATTACGCATTAAACATAATTAGCACGATAAGACTATGTTATTTAGCTTTGTATTTTGGAAGGTAAAATAACTCCGTGGTCCGGGTTGTTTTGTTATCATGTGGTCGTCATGTTTGCACCAAACACGACCAACATGACAATAATGACCGGTCGTGTTTTGACAGTCACGGTCGCGGTATTAATTGTGCCGATATCATGGATGACTGGACGAATGTTACGCTAATTGATGGCATGTTCAAATAGACTGATTATTTTATTACAATATGGTAATTTTCATGACTATCACTAAATTTCACAAAATATTGTACCTAAAAGAAAGTTTCAGGCAAAAGCTAGTATAATAGTTTTGTTTTGTTTACTTACCTACAGATTTATTTAACCACGGTATTTTTTGAATGTGGTACCTAAGTATTTATTAGATAATTAAATATGTAAACATTGCAACGATTTTTTCGGCAGGTACTTACCTACCTACGTCGGATACTAAAGACAGCATAAGTACTACTTAGTACGATATTTTACTAAACGGTCAAAACTTATGTTCAGATTGTCACTCCGGGCGACAGGTTTCGAACTGTTACGGAGATCTTCTTCAGGATGCCGCGCGTTCGTAACGATTTCACATGTAGTGTCTATCTTACATTTTAGGATAAAGAAAATCTGCCTGTTGTATCTTAGGTATACCTACCGATAGTCTATAATCAACCTAGATTTTGCCTCTGTATTTACATAATTCAGGGCCTGTACTCCGAATTTCGTATCATGCCGTCCCTTTCACTCTCGTGTTATACAACTGTATGAGTGAAAGGGACAGCAGGATAAGAAGTTCGGATTTCGAATTGCGGAGTAGCCCCTCAATATGCATATCCATACGCACTATGTAGTTCCAGGCCTGTCAACCCCATGGAAAGGGCGTTCATAATGTTGCATGTATCAGCCGCCCGAATATGTTGGTGACAGTGACATGTTGTGGCAATTTTCCAACTAATGATTTAATTAAAGCTAGGAATGAAGGAATGTAATGATAATGGCCACCGCTTTATATTACACAGTGGTATTCGGAAAATTATGCTGGTTTTGGTCAAAAGATTGTTTAGTAAAGGTATACAGTCGGGCTGAAGCTTGGTTTTTAAATGGATGTGGCTCATTTTTATTGGATTTTTCTGTAAAAAAAATGCAATTTGCCATCTCTAGTTTGTTCCTCTTTTTCCATTTTTTTGCGATCTTTTGATTATCAGGCCAGTCTTTTTAAAGCCCAAGTCATATCTAGGTACGTAGGTACGTTGAAAGATGATATTTTCAATTAAATATTTTTGAGGCGACGGGCGGGATAATCACGTAAATTTTATACTACCGTTAGGTCAGATTTTAATGACAAGTTTTAATTGTCAGCTCATACTTCAAAATTTACAGTAAAATCTAGGTAGATTTACCGTTAGTACATAAAGTTACGTGATTCGCCTTGGATTCGCCTGCAGGCATGGGTATGTATTGTGAGGTAATCACAATACATACCGTAGTCGTGTTAAAATAAAATACCTAAATTCGGTTGAATGAATAGTGTTCCAACCAAACCACACGCGTGGTTGTACTGGAGGTTTTCCCCTGGGTCACCAGGCTACTCTCCAACTGTGCACTCCTATCGCTAAAGCCACAGTCGGGTTAAAAAAAAACGACATGTGCCTTTAGGTATGTAGGACTGTAGGTTTAGGTAAGTAGGTAAAAGAGGAGGAGGTAGGGGAACGCAAAACTGAAATAGGTATTCTATTCGTATAAAATGTTTTATACATTAGTTTTAAAATTAAATTTGTTAAGACAAACAGTGATTGAATTGAATTATTCAGGAATAATTTATTTCCATCTTACCTATGCCTAGTTACGTCTTTAGGTTGTTAGTGTTAGATGCTTTAGTTAGAATCTTGAAAATTAACACTGAGACGCCCGAACTTAAACAACAGGATGGATTAATAGGTACGCTTTTGTGAAACTACCTATCGTAATGAAATCTTTTTTTCAGCTTCCTCTCACCTACAATAAACTTTAGTGCATTTTTCTGTTAGTGTAGCTTTTATGAGACTAAACACATACCTTTATCTAATTATAACTAGGCGGCTAACTAAATCTATTGGGTAGGTAAATACCTACCTAACCGTAAGAATAAGCATCAAGCTTGTTAAACTGACAAACGTGTAGTGGCAGAGAGCTAATAACTTCAAGTTTGAGAAGGTATTCAGGGAAGTTAGCTGGCGCCTGGAGAGATAGTTATGATACTTCGCCTCACTGAAAATAAGTATTAATTACATGAGTAAATCGTCGGGTGAGAAGCAAAAATCACTATCCAATCTGTCACTATACTCTTCGAAACCTCATATCTCAGTACGATGCTGATATACGAGCTTTATTGTAAGTAGGTATTTGTTACTTAGTGACTTTTGTTTGTAACCCGACGAAATAATAAAAACATAATGTTGACACTAGACTGTGTTCTTACGAGGAACGAAATGACTATGACAAAGATTTCTATTTCACCATATAATTCGATGCTTTTCTAGAAACATACCTACATTATACACATTAATAACTTGCTAAAATCAGAACCATTCCTTTCGACTTTCCCATCGTCGGGTAAAAAGGAAAAAATGTAGTAGATCGTGCGCAAAAAATAGGTGATTTTAGTCGTAGAGACCCGACATCGCGCAACTTGTTAAAATTAACCTTTTTCGGAGGTGAGAGGGTGTAAGTTTAAAGCTCATTCTTATGAAAATCACTGCATTTAACTATCAATCACTACCTACATAGAAACAAAATCCACTCAAAACACTCTTTGAATATTAAATGTGTTTCTTCTTTTTCACGCCAATATATTGTTGAGCCCCTCCTTAGCTTAAACTGCTTTGTCTTTTTTCCGCAGCAATCGGCATTAGGAAGGAGGAAGTGGCTCTAAGACGTCTTTTGTGCAATCCGTTTCCGTAATCCGGCGATGACAAATGACGACCTTTCAAGCCTTAACTAGCACCTAACGAACGTCTGTCGAAAAGCTTAAAAAGTACTTCTTTAGACATTGACCGCATATAAACATGACCGTAAAAGTCGCTAATAAGTGTGTGCTATTTTCGTTAAGCGTTTTAATGTTTTGGTTCCCCATGCGGTGTCGGGTTACAATATCTAGCACCAACAGCTTTCTTCCAGTGGATTTCTTAAGAGTTTATTATGATTATTATGAAGATGAGAGGATCCATGATTTTGTTCGGGAGGAAAACTCAAGCTGTTTACATAAGACATACGAAAATAAACACAATATCAACTAACACAATACCATTTCAGTTTAAATTTTAAATACTGAAAAAATACCTACACGTGAGTTTTCGGGGGGGCTAGAACCTCACCTAAGATCACCAGGGGGAGGGGGGGGTCTAAAAGTGGGCCAAAAAACCTCGCGTGCTTTCTGGATAAGCCCTTAGGTAGCGAGCGGACTACGTCCACTGCCATTATCACGGAAAGGGTACTAACATGTGGTTTCACACACGCACATATCATGACCGGCCGCAAGGTCGTTGAAGGTAATAAACATCATGATGTAGTATCCAAACAGAATATAACCACCATATACGTACTATAGGTGAGACGAGAGTGTAATTCCTAATCTTAATTCAAGACAATAGAGGTGAACAATACAAAATATTCCTATAGGGTAATAAGGTGTCAAGAAATGGGGCATCTCTTATATGGTCTACTCATATAAATTAAAAGCCAGATCATTCTAGTTAAAGCTTTTAAAACGATATCAAACCATGGGGTCAGTGTGGAACAAACCTAAATACTACTGCCATAAACAGCCACTACTCTACGACTTTAGTTTAGTTTAGCTAAACGGAATCCTATGTTTTAGCCTAGTGAATATCGCAAGTTCTAAAATAACTCTATGACAACTGATTATTACTGGTTACTACTGTAAATACAATATTAATATTACCGAGTATTTATCGGGACAATTTCCGAAAATAATTTATTGACAATTAAATGACGTAAAGTGTCATCATCAAAAACCATAGACAAACATCAGCGAAGTACCGAACGGATTCAGCTTAAGCACTGATGACACATTCATTAGTGTTCATTAGTTTATAGTGGTTTATAGTTCGAATTAGACGAATTAGTTCATTTATTGTGAATTGTTAGATCTACCCAAAGAGTGTTTGTGATACAATCACTTCATATACGATGTGGGACCCAACACACGTTCAAGTAACGGTCCAAAGAGCTCGTGGACTACTAATTAAAGGTAAAAACGGTACTAACAAATGTTTTGTTACCATTGCCCTCGGCAAAGAAAAATTCCAAACATCCGTGAAACACAAAGCCACTGAGAATGTAGACTGGCTGGAGGAATGCGAGTTGCGTATACCGAGCCAGGGCAATACTGCTGAAATTGTTTTGAAAGTGTACGATGAAGACATTGTAAAAGATCATTTACTAGGTCAAATATCGATTCCGTTAAAAGACCTCGATGTTTATGAAAGGCCTAGAAACCGTTGGTATACTTTGCAAGGCAAGCCGGGAAAGGAGAATGACAAGAATAGAGGAGAATTGGAAGTCAAGATTGCCTTTACCGTAAAAGAGGGCAGCCTGACTGACCTCAGCAAGAAAGACAAGCACAAGTCATCCTTGTCTAGCATAGCCCAAAATGTCGGTGGTAGTCTTATGAGCATTGGCAGTATTGAAAAACGTAAGGGCTTGAAGAAGTTTGCTAAAAATCTTGGTTCTAAAATGAATCTTACTAAAAAGGACAAAAAGAGTGATTCATCATCTCTAAGCGGAAGCATTGGAAATCTTAAGAACTCTGCATTGTCTACTCCAGATCACTCTACTCCTAAGGGCCTGCCGACAGAGGCAGACCCAGGTGTCATCAGTGAAGATGAAGATGAATTTGCTTTTGATGACTTGTCGCACAAGAGTTCTGGCAGTTCCCTCAATGTCAGTACACTTCCCCGAGGGCACAAGTACACACCTTCCCCTATGAACGCCTCTCTTGAAAACCTGGGAGGTGGAGAATTCTTGAGAAGATCTACTAGTAGTAACTTAGCAAATTCTGACAAATCTGTTCCGGTGCCTCAGAAACCTGTGCGACTGAGCCTTGATACATTCACTCCTCCAAGGCCACCATCTCAAATTATCGATAAGGATGATGAATGGTCTCAAAAGCTATACTCCAAAAAACAACCTCATACAGTCAGCCAAACCATGATTGACAGAGAAAAATCTTCAAGCCTTGAAAGGAATAAAAAACTTGACAGCCCAAGCTCTTTGAAAGAAAAACCAAGTCCAAAATTCTTTAAGAAGTTTGGTAATAACAATAAACCTAAAAAGTTACTGGAAGAAAGAATTATTGTTGGAGAAGAAAATATTGTAGAAGAAGATTCCATCAACCCCATGTACAACAACATACCTAAAACAGTGTTGCAGCAGTTGGAAGGCAAGTCTAAAGAAGATCTCATTGTAATGGTATACAACATGCAGAGAGATGTGGAAGCGGAAAAGAAAAAGACCAAAGATTTGGAAAATTATTTGGATGAGCTCCTTTTGCGAGTGATGGAAACCACTCCAAGAATCCTACAAAACCCTTATTCCAGGAACAACAGCATGCACATAAGGAATAAGTAATTTAAGACTCAAAATATATTGGTATTCTACTAATTTTCCATGTCTAATTTCTGAATGGGCATGTTTTTAATAATTTATGAGATTCTTTTCTATGTAAGTAAACATGTATTTGATAACAATTATGGGAAATAATACTAGCCTTATTGTTTTTTCCAATACACAACAAACTCATTGTTGTATTGTTTAACTACTATGCTTCAGAAAGAGAATGGCAATGTGTATTTTGTACAATTTTAACTAAGCCTTGTTTGTGTGTTGATGCTCAACTTTCACAGAGTGTGAATTGAATCAGGCTGACCTAATGCAATCTTCTATGTGCCTTACATGTTTGAAAAAGTCTGTGATACAAATTGGTTAAAAATCAATTTATCAATGTAAACATACCTATAAAACAAAAATATTTTCCATTTTTTAGTGCCAAACATACACCACCCATGTAAATTTATCTAAGGATTTTATTGTTTGTTGGTTGTCATTCCTTGATCTGTATAATGTAGGATTTTTCAAACATGATTATTTTGTAGTTATTATAAAATTGCATGTATCCAGTTCTATTTTGTACTGTTGTTTTAAGAAACAATTATAGACTCCTTATATAAGATGTCAGTGTGCAATATCTGTAGGTAGGTTAAGAATTATAAGTAGATGCACACTATTTTATTAAGACTATTTGATATTTGTATTATAGTGTTTCCGTTAAATTATGTACCATCACCAACATGGTTAACTGACCATTCATGCACTTTATGCACATTGTAATAAGGGTCACTGATGGTCAATTAACTCTGTTAGCGTGACAGAACTGATGAGCAATGTCAAATGCATATGTTTTGTCATAAAACTGACAGGCAAGACATGACTTAAACATAAACTAAGTTTAACCATACTGCTTAAAATGAAAATGCCCAATAATAAGATCTGGAATTATGTTTCAGAAAAGATGGTCCTAACTAACATAAATTTAATGGTTGCATAGAAACTACCAATTGACAAGTTAATTACCTATACTGGTAGTTTCTAATTTTATTTTTACTCAAATATTTGTATGGGTCTGATTCATTTCTATAAATTGTTAATTTTTTGTGACGATATGAGACCTGAGGGATAAATAAATATGTAGTAAAGTCTGATGAGATGTTTCCATATAAAAGATCCAATATTATCAGCAAATTTTATGATATGGAAACAGGTCCTTGTAACCTACTCATTAATAAAAATGGTAATTTTTTATTGATTGTGAATGTAGATACTTTATAAAAAATTAGACTCAATAGATACAACTGTCAACAACTGATCAACTTGATGGCAACCTGGACTTGAATGGTTTAATCAATATAGCTTGAGCCCACAACTATGTTGGCAGTATAACTCTCACTCACACTGTACACTCTTATTGAATTTATTATTATTACTCTAATTATTATGATGCTACAGTTAAGTTTAACTAGGTTTGTTGGTTTGTGATAATTTTGTTCAAAAGACAAATGGAACAAAATGTAATTGTAGGTTGTATTTACTTCATAGTTATTCATACATAACTTACGAGACTAAATTAGTGGCTGTTTGAAAGTTCAAAATCATGTGAGGTGCAGCCGAGATGAATTACTTATTTATTTTCTGATTATTAACAAAAAGTTTATTTTTCCACATTGTTTGAACTACTAACTCTTAAATTATATTTAGTTTTTATATCTAAATGTTAAGAGGCAGATTAGTTTGCTATAACACTTGGAATATAACTGAATAAATAATGTACTAATAGACTTATTGTATTTTCTAATCCCCTCAAGTAAACACAGCATATGAGAGATTTACTTTATTATAAAATAATAGAAAATTCACTTATAGAAATAATCATTTGTGCCGTCGGGTCTTGGCCGGTGCAGCAACAGACGCAGTCATTGCATATGTTTTTTGTGACAGCTTGTTCATGTAGTAGATGACAATGATTGAAAATATCAAACTGAAACAAAAAACAATTTTAAATAGAAATTATTCAAGACTTATCAGACATTCTCTATCAAATAACACTCTTTTTTTATCTCTGGCTATCTTACCATTTGAAGGATGAGTCATAACAACAAACAAATATAAACTTTATTGCTGATAAAATGAAAATCAGATGAGACAACTAGGTATGTGCAATATTGAGTTTCAAGCAGGTTAATCAAAGCAACTTTTACACAGTAACAACATATGAAATCAAAAAGTTTATAACAAATTAAATTACTATCTTGATTTGTACATCAAACATATGTATTTTTGTGTCTTGTCATCTTTGTTTGTAGTTAATCCTCAACCGACAAAAAAACAAACAATAGCATTCTTTTGCTATAAATTATCTCACCAAGTTGTAAAGCAGATCCTGTGCACCATTCCTGCAGCAATGAGGGACACTGTCATTGACAGCACAATCTCAGGTAGCTTCAGTTGGAAGTTCTTCCCAAACAAAGTTGCCTCTAGATTACCTATTGCCTGTATCACTGTTTAGGAAATAAAAGTATACGAATGTAAAATCATCTAATTCTTACTACGAATTTTCAAGCAGTTCCAATCAGAATCAGTTTGGTTTTACCATGAACATCAAAAATAACTATTTTCATCTCACAATCGGATGCTGTGGAAGGCTGCATCTTTACAGAAACGTTTCATTTTTAAAGGATACGGTCACGAAGAACATGAACATGACTGATCCAAGATAACCTCCGAATATTATAGTCATGGGAGATTTAACCAGCCAGGGTTTGTACATCTGCATCCCAGAAAATATCAGGAGCGTTAATATGGATGAGATTACGAAAGAAGTCGCGCTGTTCACTGCTAAAATGATAAGAAAATACTTTAATTGTTTGTTAGCAATCGTAACAAGATACAATTGTAACAAGTTTATCGTATTTTTACCCATAGTGCCGTTTAAATACAATTATTAAAATATACAATTGTACTAAATTACTAAAGCCGACAAAGTAGCTAGATACTTTTCAACATACACCGGACCGGACCGACACGTCACGTCACTTGAGTTGATGCCACAACTTGACAGATCGTTACTGAACACTCAATTACAACAGCGATTTTAACCGTGACTCAAATGTTGTAGCACATCTTAAATATTGTCAGTATATAGGGCCTTTAATACATACGTCAAATTAAAAAAAAAAAGTAACAAATGTAAACTACTGATAAGAGATTTAAAACTTGAGTGATAAGAAATGTAGAATGTAAGCTCTAATATTTAATTAAGAACCAGCTAGTCATTCGTTGTTATCATTTTATCTTCCATACTGCCCATTTATTTGAACGTGTGTGTATTTTGTTGCTTTCGTCTAAATTAATGATCGACTATGTTTTCAAAACTATCTGCAATCAAATTGGCCCGACCGCTTACAAATAGCTGTAGATACGTAAGTAGTACTCGTTAAAAACATTGTAATTTGGATTAGAAGTAAATGCAAATATCTTTTTAGTTTTATTCAATTCTAGATTTTGTTCGATATGTAATCAACAACACATATCCGTGCCTGCAGGGAAAAGGGGTCTAACTTGTGTTATGATCATCATGCAAAACACTCATCACAAAACGTATCACATGAGTATTGATGAATCTTGAAGCAAACTCCATACAACTTTGAATACCACGATAATATTGTGAGAAATAATCACCGTTCCTTTATTATTGTCACAATAGTATAAACATGAGTTTATCTAAAAAAAAATAGTAAACTAAAGTCCCCTACAAGTTCCCAATATTTGTGTTACAAACTGACACACTGTAAATAGTTGTTCCTGTGATAGAGAAAATGATACGTTTTTTTAGATGTACCTACCATTTTACCCTGGAGGAACTGATATGACAAGTATTAAATTTAAGTCAACTTTGTTTCACTTCAGAGTAGTAATGCTTCAGAAATTCGAATCTATGAGGTGGGTGTAAGAGATGGTCTACAAAATGAAGCCAAGTTTGTACCCACAGAAGTTAAAGTTGAACTTATCAGCAAACTATCAGCTGCTGGAATCAAAGACATTGAATCTGCAAGGTATTAAGTTAATATATTATTAACATATACTTGAGGAACTAGAATATTTGTCACTTTTGGACTGTAATGCAATAGAAATATAGTCCAAAAGTGATATTCATTCCTCAACTGTACTAAAATAATTTTATAATAAGTATTTGCATAAACTAACTTTAAATTTGATACTTATACACAAATAGAGTACTTACCTTTATAACAAAAAAAATTATCTAATAAGAAGTAAAGTTTCAGGATAATAAATTACCAAATACTTATTATAGTTATGATGATCATGATCATATCTTCTGAAAAACCATGAGTACCATGGTAGAAACTAAACTAAGATTTTTTATCCAAAACAGTTTTGTCAGCCCCAAATGGGTGAAGCAAATGAGTGATGGTTCGGAAGTTATGAAGACCCTTAAAAGGGAACCAGGGGTCAACTATCCTGTGCTCATTCCTAACCTTAAGGGTTATGAAATAGCTGTAAGTATCTATTACAAGACTAAGATCTCTTCTACAAAGCCTACATTTTGCACATTGAGACCGGTATTTTTATGAATGCCTGAATTAGCCCAATATTTTGGATTATTTTTTGCTCTTTACGTAGGGCTGAATCATGTATTTAGGTAACAACGTCGTATTATTAGATTGTAATACCGGTATTTTTCTATGGAGAAAATACCGGTATCCGATCCCTGGGTTCAATAGGATTGTCGACTTAAAATTTGACTACTCCAAATGAAACAAGGAACAAAATATGCCAAATGGTGAACATCCTATTCAAATGTAAATTTGCGAAGCTATAACCGTTTTAATGTTGCTGGTTAGTGAGAGAAAGCGCGACAGATCAGTGACGTCACTGACCTCGAGCGCCATAGTAAATGACGATTGTTCCAATGCAAAGACGCGTTTTGTGGAAAAGGCACAGAATATCCCTTTCCTCTTAAAACTTTGAAGACTTATGTAATTATTTATTCTTTTGAGTTACTTTCGCCATTTGATCTTCGAGAAAATTAGTTCGAATTTTTGATTTTATTATTTGGTCTCAATTAAACAATTTCTATTGTGGTTTGTAGTAAACAAGCTGTGGCCTGCCTGACGGCAAGCACTAATCCATAATCCAATTAGAGGAAGCCCATGCACGCGTTGTCGACCTTTTATTTATTTAAGGATTTGCTGTGTTGAAGGCGAGAGACAACTACCACGGTCCCGGTCCCCGACTCTCAAATAACCCATCATGCTCCTCTTAGCTATTTCCCGGTTGTGGTCTACAGAGCCCGGGGTCCATTTTGACACCTAATCCCATCCCAAGATTTGGCGTAGGAACTTGTTTTACGAAAGCGACAATACAGCGCATCCTCAGGTGTATTACAACTGATATGCAAAAAGGCCTTTTTACTTGAAGGATATACCTAAATATTAGAATTACGGTGTAGCTTCTAACAGAACATCATGGTTTTTTTGAACAAAGTAATCGAGTTTTATTTCTATGAAACTCCCGTGAGTTTCAGACATATTGAAATATATAAACGGCTCACTCACGTATTTAAGGTCGATTATCGCTCGACATGTTTCGGACCTATACGTGGCCCTTAATCATGAGAACCAGCCGCGGCGGCCGCGCGTCTCGATCGGCTGCTTGATGTTGGCGGCGGCGGTACATGTCGAGAGATACTCGACCTTAAAGACATGAGTAACTTTATTTCTGTTTAAAACTGCTCCACTTATGTACTTACAGTCACAGTTATACGTGTACGTTTCCCAAAGTGACAAAAACATCTGCACGTTATGCCCTTTTCATTAAAGTCGTTTTCGCTTATTTTGACACTAAGTGCGTAATGCGTATAGATATTTTAGATGTTGATACAATAGACGTTTTAAAACTAGGGGGTCACGTCTCTGACGCTAACTGTACCATACTAATTTTTTTTATTATCTACACCCATACAGTAAATCCTCTTTTATGTGCTCAAAAAGTGTAGGTAAAGACCAACTTTACAATATCGCGCCGGTCCGGGGCGGAGATGGCCATAACAGCATCAAAAACGGTATCGTTATGGCCATCTCCGCCCATTACGATACAGGCTCGTGCTCAAAAAGACTTCAACGAGCTCACGAACTCGAACTCCTGCACTTTCAACGCAATGGTGCCTCAACACATGAAAGAGGATTTAATGTATGGATGTAGATAAAGTAGTGTATACAACTGTACATAATTAGGCCTTAAAACACTCGTGTGATCCTATTATGAAACTCGCTGGCGCTCGTTTCATAAAACCGCACTCGTGTTTTGACACCTCTCATTATGTATCAGTTGCATAAACTACTATTACAATTAACAGAAAAAATGCCACATTGAGGAAATAGCAATATTTCCCGCCGCCTCCGAGACATTCTCCCAGAAGAACCTGAACTGCTCGATGGAAGAGGGTCTGCAGAGGTTCCGAGCGGTGGCTGAGCAGGCCGTGAGGGATGGCTTGCGGGTCCGGGGCTACCTCTCCTGTGTACTTGGGTGCCCTTATGATGGGGCTGTAGATCCTAAAGTCGTTGCCAAGGTAAGTAAACAATCAATTCTAATGTTTTTATAAATACAAAAATGTGCTATATTCACGTTCATGCACGCCGAATTAATTTAGATGAAATTGGTATGACGATATAGTGCGTGTCATCCACGAAGGCGCGCCCGTAGATAAGTATGTATAATATGCGCGCCCCGCCCAATCCGGACAATTATGCACTCTCACAAAATAGATGAATAGAACATTTTTTTATAAGTAGGTGCCTTATATTAGCCTTTAAATCGTGTACAAATTGCACGACACGAACGATATAGCTTGCAGTAGCACAGTCTAGTCCGGTCCTGGAACCACAGGTAAGACATAATTTTAACTTGAATATCAAAGCGTAGGAGAGAGATGGTTTGACACAATGATCGTTAAAAAAAAGTACTGTTTTAGTGAGTACCAAACCAACATTACCTACGAGTTTTTAGTTGTACAAATATAAAATATAACACTTTAAAAAATCACGTTTTTGGACGTTCTGAGAACACTGTTAGTATGAGATTCGCTGTGGAAGGGCTCGACTATGTGGATGACACGCACTATCTGGGTAACTCGTGGCGACATCCACTTTACATTCGTAAACTACAACAATAACGCCCATGAATAAATTATGGCGATTCATTAAGAACTCAGTAGGTATTTGTAGTGTCATGTATGCGTATGCGACTTATCGAGCCTTAACACTGTAAACAAAAGAAACATCAAGTTAATTATTCCATAAACTACGCCTTACGAAAAAACTTATTCATGAAAATCAAGAAAATATGTAGGTAAGTTGGTAGCATAGGTAGGTATGTTATATATCCGACAGGATTTTGAATGCAATTGCAACGTACATCGGTACCTTAGTGCTCTTAACGATTTGAATATAAACCTAAAACTAGCTACAGTTAAAATGACTAAAGATAAAAAATAAAAATACTTATGTATCAACATTTTGTGCCATTGATAGGGTGCCCATCACATTTGGTACCTTAATAGTTTAAAGAAAAAAATGAAAACAATTTCTATATTAAATTCTTCTGGGCAGATGTCAGAGGAGCTACTGGGGATGGGCTGTTACGAGGTGTCCCTGGGCGACACGATCGGCGTGGGCACTCCCGGCTCCGTCCGCAAACTCATGGAACAAGTGCTCACCGTAGCGTCGCCGGACAAATTCGCGCTGCACTTTCACGATACGTACGGGCAGGGACTCGCGAATTTAGTGGCCGGTTTGGAGGTTAGTTGGTATATTTAGGCCGGGTTTTATAAAGATCCGTTAGACCAAATGTCAGATCAAATTTCAGTAACTCGGTACATTTTTTGACGTAACAAACCGACATAAGGTCTAACGGATCTTTATAAAACCGAGCCTTAATAACTTAGTATTCAATTTACTTTCTTTATTTGAAAGAAGGTACTTTCAGCATAATCAGCATTTCCTGTAAAATATACATTGATGTCAATATTATGTAATAATTTCATATTATTTCCTTGGTAAACTTCGGAGATAGGGGGGGCGGTGTTTTTTTACATTTTCCCTCATAAAACAAACATGATTCAACTTAAAAAATAGTACATTTTGATGCAAGTGCTGAAGTTTTGTCATCATGTACGAGTCACGAGTTGTCTTGGCCCGAGCCGTGAGGCGAGGGACAAGACTCGGGACGAGTGAAAATGACACTTCCGCACGTATATCAAACAACGTTTTTTAATACAGTTGCGAAAAAATATCAAGAAACAAATCTAAATAAAACAGTAATTAAAAGAGACAAAACAAAATCTGTTCACTTGCCATTGTGGGCTTTACACGTACCTCGTCTACATCTGGCGTAGTTTACAATACATTTTATTTAACAATCGTATAAGTCGCATATATAACCGAAATATTATTAAAACAATACGTCATTACAAAATAAATTCGTAATAATTATGAATAGAAGAAGCGGGAATTAAATAGTTGGTTAACTTTTAATTGATAGACTTTTTTTCTACATGCCATGGTTGTCAGCATTCAGCCAAATCAAAAACTATTGGGAGAAGTTTTGTGTCACATGGTAGTTTAATTACATTTAAACATGGAAAAACAATCATTATTATTTTTATGATTAATTTATATTTGATTTATCTGTAAATAAAAGTATGTTTTGAGAAAAAAAAACAAGCGTTCATTCATCCGGCGCGGCGGTCTTGCATAATACAGGTCATGCATAATACTAGTTTCCGGTCATTGGACTACTCAATCAGGCAACTTTTTGAAAATAGTTTTAGATTTTATTAATATTCGATAACCCTTTAATTTGTCTAATGTGCCATTTTAATGTTTTAAATATAATAGAATTAGTTTTAATGCCAAATGCTTTATTAAATAGATTAAGTAAACTGATTGAGCCTAAAACTCTTCGGTTGGATGTATGGCTTGGACCAACAGTTTAAAAAAAATTGAAAAAGTAAAAAGCACTAGTGCGCAAAATCTAACTTTGCGCACAATATACAGATACATAAAGTACAACTTTTTGAGCATCTGTATTAAAAAAAAAAATTTCAGTATGTGCAACCCAAGCCCTTTCGTATGACACCCCCCACTCGACATATTCACTACATTTTCAAATTTTGAACCATCTGTCATTTTTCACAGAAAAGAAAAATATTTTAAAAAATCATGTTCTATGTATCTAGGTTAGCCTTCTTTATAACTATTCCAAATTTCAAATCGATAGCGTAAGTAGTTCTTGACATAGTTAACGATGTGACAGACAGACAAAGTGAAGCCATGAGTGTTCCTTTTTTACCATTTTGGTACGGAACCCTAAAAATACTGCGCATTAAAAAAATACTGATTTGCACAGCTAAAATATTGCAAAGCATTTAATATTTTCGCCGGTCCGAGCATTATCATGCATGTCCTTACATTCCATGTACCCACCATCGGCTTGTACCTACACCCCGGGCTTCGTACGCACACAGAAATCTTAACGTACAAAAATCGGATTTAATACCATGAGGAATTCTCTATCAGCCAACCTTCAAGGAATACATAAAAATTGTAGACGATACAACTAATACCAGAAAAATTAACTTTGGTAAACTTACCTATATACAAAATATTGACTCCCTTGACTGATATAATATGGAGCTATTCTTATCGTTACTTAAAACGTGCACGTTCTTTTGGGACAAGCTGTATATGATCCCATCATCGATTTAAAATACCCTAGATACACTATCACCTACAAATTCAAGACGAAAAAGTGTCCGAGCCGGCCGAGCTGACATTGTGAGTGTGTGCGTGTTAGACACACGCTAAACGAGCGTAAGTCAATTGGGATCAATTTATTTTTTTCCAATAGTCAGCCTTATATCACCAGCGTAACGTTTTATTTTAAATGAGAGCGTTTGGCGGTTACAGCATTACAAATTGCACGAATCAAGTCGGGACTGATTGTGTTGGCAGCATTGGACATACATTGGAACAGAGTCGGTATCGTGTACCGTGGAGTCGAAAATGATTTGTTTAAAATAGGTAGGTGGTAAACAAGTATACGACGTCAGGTGTTAACGTCGATTTATTATAAATAGTAATGATAAATCGATTTATTATGTTGTATGTTCTTTTTTAATTTTTATTATTTTAATGTGTGTTACTTTAGAACTCCGTAGTTTATGAACCTTTGTTTGGAATCATATGCTCGAAGCATGTTGGTCCCGTTGTTGCCGTAAACTAGTTATGATGATGGTATCCATGAGGAATTGAGGGAAATCCTCAAAAAACCAGGGGAAACATATAGCGATTTTAGTTTTTCGGTAACAAATCGATCATTTGCATTTGGAGAACAGAAGCTGATGACGAAGACCATGGATGGGACCATCCAAAACACCTAGTGTTTGTGTGTGGCGCTAAGATATTTCGATCAAGATACTCAAGCGACTATGACAAAGCCACTTTAAATGGTTCTACTGTAATTTCATGTTATGTTACCATTAAATTAAAGCAGTTCTAAATTTAAAGCAGTTAATCGAATAAGTTATACTTGAAAGAAGAAATAGAATATTATTATCCGTAACACAATATTTTTAAAAACAAGGTTTAATTTACAAAAAATACACTGAGTCAGAGTAACTTATATATATAACAGTGTCTCAAGATTTGAAATCTTTATTTTACATTTTGAAATTACATATAGGTAACATACCCCTCAAAATTACCAGAACTTATCTTTCTACAAACAGCCATAAATCATTTAATACTTTTTATTCACTTTCTTTTAGATAAACGCTAATATTTTAATTTATAGTTTTTACGATCTTACATATCTACATACACACTCCATAGGTGTGTACTAATAACAAACAATACTTGAAAGCTTTCATAAAAAAATTAGTCAGTCTGCGACTCCATTCCTTCAAAATTTTACTATAGTCCGATTCATAGGTCTCCCGTTTCGTTTCGATATACGACTCACTCAACGTGAGGGAAAGAGACAGTAGCATAGCTGGTCGTGTGTCTGATATTTTGATAAAATAATTGTTATAAGCGCGTTAAAGCTTAATATAACTACAAATCAATTAAATAATGAAACTTTAAATAAATACTCACCGAAAATACGAAATTCCATCCTTTTTTAACGTCGTTAACGTGTTGTTTATGCATTTTTTTACGGAGCACTCGGGCATGTTGACTCGCCGATGGCTAGCGCGCGACTATGAGCGCAAGAGTGCTTAAAAGGCATTTAAGCACTCTTGAGCGCGGACGCTTTTGACAGGCGGATGGTGCATCTAGGGTATTTTAAATCGATGGATCCCATACTCAAGCGAGTGACATTACCAAAATCTCCTACCTATGTTCGTAGGTCGTGCCCGGCATGGACAGGCCGGTATCTACAGACCTACCTACTCGAATAATATACTAGTAATTCATTAATATTTAGCCACAATCAAAAAATAACCTACCTTTGTCCATGTCGACTTATCTTAAGTTTGTTTGTATTTACTATCATTTTTGTTATGATATCACCATTACGGTTCCGTACCTCAAAAGGAAAAAACTAAACCCTTATAGGATCACTTTGTTGTCAATCTGTTTATCTGTCCGTCAAGACCCTCCCTTTATCTCAGGAAGGCGTAGAGGTATCGAGTTGAGATTAAAACCATATAGTCGGTCCATTGAAGCTGTGAAAAAAAAACAAACTTCTAAGTTAAAAGAAATACCTATACGGCCGTTTATAAATGGCGCAAAAAACGTGTGTTTCGACACTCAGGGGAATCAAAATTTATAGGGTACTTTCTGTTGACGTAGAACTATGAAATTTGGTAAGTAATATTAGTATTGTTTTTTAACCTGACTGTGGCTTTATAGGACGGCCCAATAAAGCGATAGGAGTGCACGGTTGGAGAGTAGCCTGGGAAAAATCCAGGGGAAAACCTCCGACGCGACCACGCGTGTGGTTTGGAACACTGAACACGGCCAGACAGCTCGACAGCCTTCCTAACCGATTCCTATAATGGGGAGCGTTGTCAAAATAACGTCTGGCAGTCTGCTTAAAGATACCATACATGATGTTAATCCCCATATCGTACTGCAGACTGAGGTTCGCCCTTCGGAGAAAACGATTCTGAATTACCTGAAGCGGCTTGAGCGATGTCATAGGCACGTGAGCAAAAGCTACACTTGCATAAGACATGATTGGACGAACACAAGTTTTGTAGAATGTCAGCTTATTTCTAAGTGACATTTTACTAAACTTGTTAATCATCGGCCCAAGCCTTCCTAGCACGAACAACGCACGGTTGCGTATCCTACTGATGTGGCTACGGAAAGTCAGTTTTCTGTCGAGGGACACTCCAAGATATTAGACTTCGTTGGCCCAGGGGGTGGACCGGTCAAACATCTGGATCGGAGTCTTTCCGTACTGACGCGATCAGCCGGTGGAAGCTACTATCGCAGTTTTTCCGGATTGACTTCGATAAGCCAAAGATTAAACCGACGACCTAGGTTAGTGATTGCCTCCTGGAGGTATCGGCGGATAAAAGTGTACTTACTTACAATGAGTCGTAAAGAAAGTAATATCGTCTTATACTACAAGTATAAGGAAAACTGTACATCTGTCAATACCTACAAATTTGTACGGAACCTTCGGTGGACGACACCGGCTCTCACATGTCCGGTTTATTTTGTAATCAGTTTTGTTATTACGTAATTTTGTTTCTAAGTAGAGACGTTATTTAAAAATTGATGCGAAATATGAATAACGCATATATCGTATTGCATCTTTACCAATGTGACAAAAACCAATCGATTGCTCAGAATTTTGGGTTGAACTCTATTCCTTTGTAATAAGGCGCCTGGCAACCCAAAATCAGGTGCAGATAAATAATACTGACGATTACTTAGCAATTCATCGCTCAGTAGGTACCTACATACATCAACCGTGGTTACGTCATTGATATTAAAAGATAACTTGTTCCAGTTCGGGTGCACGACCGTGGACTCATCTATTTCTGGCCTTGGTGGTTGCCCGTATGCGCGTGGCGCCAGCGGCAACCTCGCCACCGAGGACTTGGTCTACCTCCTGTACGGCCTCGGTGTTAACACCCACATAAACCTCGTCAGACTCATAGAAGCGGGCCGGTACATATCCAACTTCCTAGGAAAGCCGACGGACTCTAAAGTAAACAGAGCCCTGGGCGACAGATTCAAGAACCATGAAGATATCGTCAAAATGGCAGCTTGTGAACTTTAGCATGTAACTTGTACTTAAGAATATGTTGATGTGAATGTAAATATTATACCTAAATACCCACATGTGTCTATGTGTAAATAAGATTATTAAAAGTTTCGTATGCTTATCACGTTGTCGTTTACTTGATGTTCATATTTGTGTCAGTACACGTCGTCCGATAGTCCGATACCTAAAGTAATACAGGTTTTTATCATTTATCATGTGGAGTGGGTACGGCGCGCTTCCCCGGCCGCGCCGCCACTAGTGATGCGTGCGCGCACCGAGCCACTCGCTCTTATATTAAATTGACCTTATTTACTTGTGCTGGAGGCTGGAGGTCAATAAACCTTAACGTATCGATCCACAGTGTTACACCGACCACCGTTCGTTCCAGTATTCTCCTAGTGTTTCTAATTTTTATGGACCATGTCGAATTCGGTCGAAGTTACAATAAGCCCGGACGTCAAAATCGGCGGCGCTAACCCGTGTTTTATTATAGCAGAAGTCGGACAAAACCACCAAGGCGACATTGAAATAGCGAAAAAGTTGATAAAGGCAGCAAAGGTAAGTGCTCACTTCCTTAAATAAGTAACAAATTAAGTATTATCTACCAGACAAAAGATTCGTTCGTTGTGCATGATAAAGAAATAAAGCGGCGCTGTTTACTAACAAAAGTATTTTTTCCTTTCATTATCATTTAATTGCTAATTATTGAGTGGGGCAATATTTAGTTTCCATCACAATGTAAGTAATCTGTCAACTACTTCCACATTTTATTCTGTAGAAGGCCAGTACTTTCACTTTCTTTTGTGACGACTTGTTTACGTACTACCGCTAATATAATGTTGTTTTGGTCCGTGATTCGTTCACAAATAGATGTTGGAAGCGAATGTATGTCGGTAGAAGTCATTTAACAGATAATTTGCGTCGCAGGGCAATACTTAGGTTGAGTGAGACATTAAAACATTGAACTTGTTTGTACGCATGCAGGCGCTTAGATATAGGTATATGAATGGTTATCACGCCTTTGTTTACTTCATAGTAGGACTTTATACTCATTTCTATTGTGTTTCGCCTACCTATCTATGTCTTGCCTACAAAGTCATTATAAATTCATTACATTACAAAACGATATCGTCAAATAACGAAATTGTGAGAGCAAGTCTATGACATAATATCAATTTTCTGTGCCTCATAAAAGTAGTGGTTATTGTAGGTACCTAATATGTTTACTACTTACCTAAGGTAGGCAGACATGGGTACCTAGGATCCAAGTTCGCACTGGTTAGATTTAAGAACATCTTGTAAATACCAATTTGCAATTTGGTTGCAATGAATAAATTATTATGATATATATATACAGATTATCAACAAAGATAAGGAGATCATAAGTGCCTATTTATAAAGGAGTGAAGACCTTGGCAAACAGTATCTGCAACAGATACATTCCTTGTTAAAAGGTCTCTGCTTGTTAGCGTCTATACACCGCTATAATCGAAATGTACCAAATGCAGAAATGTGGCATTTTGATACAGAAAGACTGACTGACTGGACTATACTCATCCATATTTTCATTACCTGTAAATATAAATTTAAATAACCAACATTATCATTTCAGGAAGCAGGCGCCAGTTGTGTCAAATTTCAGAAGACATGTTTAAAAGAGAAATTCACACAGAAATATCTGGAACGGCCGTACGAAAATGCCAATTCTTGGGGCAAAACCTATGGAGACCACAAGAGGCATCTGGAGTTCTCTGAAACTCAGTACAGGGAGCTGTTCAAGTATGCAAATGAAGTCGGCATTTTGTGCACTGCGTCCGCCATGGATATGGTAAGCGGAATCCTTTTGTTGAAGGCCCGTTTGAGTGCGACGCTCAGCTTTCCGAGCGCCCATCTCCACGTCTCGATCTGAAACTCTGTACGCAGAGAAATGGCACAATAATAAATTATACCGTCTGTCCCGGACATCCGTGACGCACTGAACCGGACCTTTAATTAAACCTACCTAAATACCTGCTCAGTGGCGGCCCTAGACATTGTCCGGCCCCGGGCAGCAACGGTGCATCCGATCTTTACGAGGCCCTTACTTGACTGGTTACATCGATATGCACCGCTGTGCGAAGCCCCGGGTGGTTGCCCTGATTGCCACCCCCTAAGGGCGCCACTTCTTACTGACGTTTATACAAGCTTGCTATCTTTTACCTTCTATTAAGTTACATATATCCGCATCGTTACCTACCTTAACAAAAGCCGTTTAAACACCTTAATTTTGCAGGTATCCTTCGATTTCCTAGTCAACATGAAAGCACCTTTCATCAAAATCGGATCTGGCGACTCGAACAACTTGTTGTTCCTCAAGTACGCAGCATCGAAAAAGATTCCCCTCATCATCTCGACCGGCATGGTGGACAAAACCGCGGTGAAGACTATCTACGACATCGTGTCTGCGCAGCACAAGCAGTTCTGCCTGCTGCACTGTATCTCAGCTTACCCTGTGCCATTTGAAGACTGCAATCTGACCGTGCTGCAGGATTATAAGAACACATTCGACATTCCCGTCGGATACTCCGGCCAGGAGTTAGGTACGGCTGTAGCTTTGGGTGCGATCGCGCTAGGAGCTAAGGTTAGTAAAACAATTTAATTGTACATTAACTAGAGGAATCGTTCTGCAACAATAATCTCAAGTCATCACAACGTAGAAAGCAGTAATTCTATAAACTGCTTGTCAATGGAAGAATCTAAATCGCGTCGCGACAGTGTCGTTTAAGACAAAATGTATTCGACACTAACCGAATGCTTCGGTTTCTAAATAAATTCTACAGTAGAACCGAATTGAAATCGATTTGAAACCCTACAGACTTCTGAAATGCGGTAGGCACAGACAACATCAGAGTAGCTATACGCACGAGAAGAGGTCAATAGCCCTTATTCCTTTTTTATAATAAAGACGATATCTTCATATGCGTGTCTACTTCTTATGCTGACTACGAGCTGATAAGAATTACTATAGGTAGGGATCAAAATATGCTGTAGGAGTTTGCACAATGAACCGACGTTCGCTTACGTATGGCTAATGAACCTATATGTCACCAATCACTGTTGTAGGTCCTGGAGAAGCACATAACATTGGACAAAACCATGAAGGGCACTGACCACGTGTGCTCGCTCACGCCGGCCGAGTTCTCGCAGCTGGTGCGTGACGTGCGCGTCATCGAGGCCTCGCTCGGGACGCCCATCAAGAAAGTCGTCACCTCAGGTATGAGTCATCATCCTCCTAACGTTATCCCAGTACCGTTGCATCCTGAAGGATGCCCGGGGTCCGCTACCTAATCCCAAGATTTCGCATAGACACTAGTTTTTACGGAACCCACTGCCATCTGAACCTTCCAAGCCAAGGGGAAACTAGACCTTGGAATATCTCAGATATGAGTATGACCCATTATTTTTTATGCGAAGAACCAAATTATTTACTTTGGCTTATTAAAGTGTTAGTGCAAGTGGAAGATAAGTACAGGCCCCGAGACTATTTTAAATGCTCCCGGACTACATTTGGTTTAACGTATTAGGTATGGCCATAAAAGAAAGACTTGAGTCATAATGTGACCCCAAATCTAAGTGAATGTTTGGTCTTCACATTCGATTATAAAGTATATTAGCTACTCTTATCTCCACAAATGTACTTATTTAAATAAATCACTACAAAAGATGACGCTATACATAGTGTCTGTATGCTCCGGTTACCTCTTTGTTGCTCAGCGATAACTCAACTGGGGTGGCTATGGAGTTTAAAAGAAATCGACACCATTAATCCGTTATTTTACGTTTCAGAAATTCCATGCATCGACAAACTACAGAAGTCATTAGTGATGGGCAGTACGAAGAACAAGGGCGAAATTTTGTACCCTGGAGACGTGAAAATCAAGGTAGCAGAACCGAAAGGTCTCAACGCGTTGCATTTTGAGGATGTCATCTACAAGACACTGGTGTGCGACAAGAAAGAGGATGAGCCGTTACACGAGGGAGACTTCTGTTAATGTCTGGTACCATCTAGCCATGAAACATCATATTCAATAACAAGTCCAACATTGTTGGACACTGCGCGCCAATCGGTGAACTTATGCCTTCAAAGTTAGAAGAATAATAATGGCTAGATGCATCAACTAAAAACCCTAACTTTTGATATACCTATTTTTCTATGTCTCCTAATAGTACGCGTCCCGCCGCGCCGCCGCGTGGCATCTGCGTGGTATAAATATTCATACATACGCGTATATACAGTTTTTTTTTGTCACATGTTAAAAGTGCGCTGCATTGTATATTAACAAAGTTGCTTATAAAAGCAACTTTATATATATATATAATTATATGGCTGAATTCAGTAGTTTTTTAACATGTGTTCAATTGCGTACAGTGCCGTGCTTTTACAGTACATGGAAAGTCTCCAACGATATATTTTTTACGTTTATTTTAATAAGGTTAGTCAGACATGGTTTAAAGCGAAATTATTTCGTAACTTAATATTACCATCTCTTTTCAGTCTCCAGCATCCATCCGCAATATATCCTTTTTTAAACTTGAGAATATTGGCTCAAATATATAAAATCTAACTAATAAGTGTATATAACTATGTTTGTTCATAAGTACTATTACATATTATACGACTGAAAATCCCTAGGGTCAAGTAAGAAAAACACAGTATCTATATGCATACCTACCTACTCATATCTAATTCCTACAATAAAATAGAAATGTTTATTATAATTCAGGATATTTGTCAATTTACGAATTTATAAAGTGAAAGATATTTTATATATGTAACTTAACTATATAACATTATTACTGGAACTTATTCGTGTACAATGCTGATATATGTTCAGCTCGCGATCACAGATGTTGTGATACATTCGAAACGTAGGTCAAACCTTGAAAAAATGTAAATAAGTTAGTATTGTACGCGATTAAGTCCCGTTTTCCAATAACAATGTGTGAAAATCGTGTAAGTTTAAATTTCTTATCACATATTAACGAATTGTATAATGTAAATGAATAATCAATTGAAAATACTCGATAAAATGATTAAAGTCTTAGGTTTTGTTAATACTTATGGTTATTTTCTTCGTCAAACCCTGTCAATCTTTGGGATGCAATAATGCAATATTAAGATACGGGTAATAATTTTCTGGATAAAAGCTACCTATTCTTGTTTATGAGGCATGGATGGCGTGGGTCGTTATTTAAAATAGCATATTAAACAGAAAAAATCGGGCACTCGCACGTTTCACAATGACGTCAACGCTCATTCATAAAGATATTACGGTGACGTGCCATTATCGCGAGCCGTTCATACCCAAATAGCTCTCAAGTTTATTTTGGAGAAAATATGTGGTAAATCACCAAACGGGTGTGTGACGTGAGTTAGTGCAGCGCAGTGCATCGAGGCAGTGCGTGCCCCCGTGGAGCTCGAGTCGAGGAGCCGGGATACTCAACGAGCGTTTTATTTTATTATCGAGTAGTTTTATTTTGGTTGTCGTCGAGAGCGAGGAGGCGAGCGGAGCGCCTGGCCGCGGTGTGGTGTAACATAGCTAAGTGGCGCAGCGGGCTGCGCAGAGCGAGTTGGCCCGTTGCCCGGGCGCGCGCCAGTCCCCGGCTCGCCGGCCCCGCCGCCGCCTGCGCTCGCGCCGCGCGACACGAACGACACGCACGACACGACTCCAGCACACCCACTCTCCTTAATACCAACTCGCGGCGCCGCACTCATAAATTAACCGCGACGCTTGCGAGCTTTCCCCGCATAAAAATACTTTCTTCGGTGATCTTGTGCCTATCAACTGTTTACGCGCCTAGAGTCTGAGAAACAGCGGCTAGGAGCTGCCGATTTAGGTCGCCCGGTTCAGTGCTAAGCAGCGGGATATTTTTATTGCTACTATTGGGTGCAGACGTACGAACGTGCGGAACACGTTACTAGTTAAATAAATTATAATTTATAGCGTAGAATCGTAAAGCTCATTCCATGAACATAATAGTGATCCCGAGCCGTATGTATCGCTGGACGTTCACAATCCTAACTCGAAAGCGCGCAACAGGATTTACAGTGATTGACTCGGTTAACGAGCTATAATGACGCGAGACGGAAGAACGATGTGTTAAATAGTGTGAGTTGTATATTCTGCATTTAGGTGAAATCGTTGACATTTGTTTAGTGCATTTTTGTGAGGTGTAGTGTTGTGAAGATGCATCATTTGTACGTGCAAAAGGGGGACCCACTGTGTCCGCTGGGCTTCCACCCGCAGGTGCGGTGGCCGACGCGCTGCAAGCGCTGCTTCCGCGACTACAAGGAGCACGGCGGTGGTGGCGGCCGCGGCAGCACCAACCGCGCCGAAGACTTTACCGCCTCCACACCCAGCCTTTCCAGTTGGAGCTCGCCAGCGTCACGGTAAATTCTGTTCACTTATACTTCAAGCAATATCGCAGCCTGTAATCACTGAATGTCATATTAGCATTATTTTATGGGTTAAGTCATCTAAACTGAACAGTAGAGCAATTCTAGGGTACCCAGCTGATAGGACTCAAGTTCTGATGGTGAAAAAAATGGCTTTGTAAGTGACTATAACACACCAACACAACATTCAGATCGTGGACCTAAATGAGACCACCTGATATCTTCGCACCTGTTACCTATACAACGTACCTAGGTACTGAGTACGATTGACGATGACAGTGCATTGAAATAGAATCTCCCATTGCTTTAGAGCGTCACAACAAAAAAAAACAACTTCAAAAGTATTTGGACGAAAAAGTAGGTCAGTTTTTAAGAGAAGTGTTGTGGCAGTGACCTTGGCTCAATTTTTGACGATGGCAGCAAATACCGGATGTTAGATAGAGTGATTAGCAAAGTCAGAGATCAAAACAGCTAACTAAACTGCTAGTGCTAGTGCTAGGAACACTTTTAAACTCAGCCGCGGCAACTATACATTGATTTGATTTACTTATTTAATAGATAATAGATTATGACCAATATTTAGATCCGTTTGCCGACATCCCCGACACCCTGGGTTCTTGTTGATAGTAGGTATGCATTACGTATATAAATTTATAACTTACTTCTGCCGAAACAGTCCATAGGGTACCTAATAGTTACCTACATATAGACTCCGAGAACTTAAATCTATACATATAATAAAGCAGTAGAGGTTCGAAAATCTGTACATTGAAGATATTAGCAAAAAAATCGATTGAGGGGTTTTAGAATTTGTGTCTGTTTGTCTGTCTGTTTATTTGTCTAGGCATCACGCGAAAACTAGCCAATAGATTTCAATACAACCGTCAGCAAAAAGTTTAATGGATCTTCGGCCAGGTTATAGACTATAACAATCATACAGATTGGGGATGAAAGAGAGTGAAAAGAGGGGTTGAACTTCGTATGAGAAGTCCTTCAATTCGTGACTTAAGAGCTTGAAAATTAGTAAGCGTATAATTGGAAGCAAAATAAAAAGAATCCCATTCAAAAATCGTACCTACAATAAGCAGATAACATGTGAAAAAATGGAGGTAAGAAAGTGCTTAGGGGACTATCAACAAGTCACCAAAAGTCCCTTAACCCATAGCAATTGTTTGAAATGAGAGATAAAATTATGTTAGTCAGTCGCTGTCAACATTCACAAACCACTGCCTTGAACTCCGTTTACCTACAATTGATATGTCATCTAGAACGTTTTGAGAGTGGTCGAATATGATAACGGTGTTGTCTGTGGGCCTACAAAACCCCACTAATTTAATAATAAACACTGGAATATTCTAAGAGTGTGCGCTCCAGTGAGATTGGTTGAGCGGCTTCAACCAAATCTGAGGTGTGGTTGGAATCGAGCTACTGGGAGTTTTGTCGCTGGTTTACTATACCTAACCTAGCTGAGAAGAGTCCAGCAAGGAACTCAGCTAGGCCCGACTTGAGTCGGACTGACTCTATCCAGTATGTAGCGGTATGGGGATGAATAGGGAATAGATGTGTCTGTTTTGTCGCGATCGTGCGGGGACGTAATTTTGTGTCTGTCCTAAGGACCCATAGAAACTGTTACAAATCTTTTTGGTTACTATAGGTCAGTTTATCCAAAATACTAATTCAATCTAGGTAACATGAAAACAGTGATTACCTAGCTGATTAGTTATAATCAATCAAATCACCGGGAGGTACAGGTAATAGGTATTGCACAAAAGATCCCATTGGGTCGAAGAGCATCCGCAAGGGCCCTCATCTAAACAGGTAGTAGGTATATGAAGAGGTTTTGGTCCTATATAGTCGTCTA
This sequence comes from Epiblema foenella, assembly GCA_963556455.1. Classification (NCBI taxonomy): domain Eukaryota; kingdom Metazoa; phylum Arthropoda; class Insecta; order Lepidoptera; family Tortricidae; genus Epiblema; species Epiblema foenella. Next base: position 19,714,049 of record OY747102.1, read on the forward strand.
GCGTCCACCTAAATTCGGTCTTCAGCTGTCCGCCGGTTTTATCAGGCTTTGTTTCGATTTTTTTTGGAATTAGGATGTCCATGGGAGATATGGAGGGATTTCAAATTTTAGGTTCTTCGAAAAGAAAATAAAGTCAATCGTCCTAACTTCAAATTGTAGAAAGTGACTACATAGAAGGAGAAAAGTAACTTTAGGCAGCATTCTACCTCTCATTCTTCGGGCTTACAAAAATTCTTTGAAATATAATTGTAAAACGATAATGTGCGCGTAGGTACTTAAAAATATTGCTATTGTTTTAAGCAGTAACATCTAATGCTAACGAAAATTGTAAATTGAAGTTAAGGAAGCGCGAGTCTTTTTGGTAGATGTCACTCTGCGTACGCCTCCCCAAGGCTTTGTAAGAGAGAACTGGTTGAAGGATTTGGTAACCGAGTGTGATTACTGATTGTTCAGACAGCTCAGTTAAAGCGATTGGCTGCGTATATCAGGATGTTACAGGTTCGATTGTACGTTTTGGAAAGTGTTTCTTCACTAGATAAATACCTACGAGAAGGCGAAAATTCCTTATAGATATTTTGAGAGGGTGCTTAAAATTTTTGTAAACGTTATGTGTTAGTAATCAACAAGTAACTATAAAAAAGACTTTCTTAGTGAACTAAAAGTATTAAATTAATTTTCATACAGAGGGATAATGCATAGAGACCTGTGCCCAAGGTTTTCACTGCAAGTAGAACGTGTCATATTGGTATAGGTCATTACAGATCTTGGCTTCTACTGACCTACAACAATGTGATGGGGTGTTGGGTGCTTGGGACTCCTAACACATTGCAATTCGAGAAACATCGAAGTTTTTGTTCGATTCTAGCATAATATGTCTTCCCCTGTAGGTAGTCGCTACATCGAGCATGTCAGTACTAAGGCTCGGAAAGTAGGGAATTGGGTAATGTCATCGAACAACAACGTATGTGTAGACGTACGCAACATCCAACCATGACACCACTGTGCTATATGGATGTGTTGTGGTAGTTTCTTAGCAGACTTTAGTGTTTTGTTACATAGTATAAGAAATCATCAAAAATAATTAGTACGTATAAATGGTATACGGGGTCGATTCGACAGCATTCTCCGGGCTGGAATGAAATGTGTACCAATTTAACGTCTGACTTAGCCAGTATTACCTATTACCAACATACATATAAATTTATATAAATAAGAAATTTTGTAAGGTTGTAACTTCGAGACGTAAAAACGTTTGAGTAAATTTTGAGTGAGTAACTCAAAGTTAAGTAGTTTATCACCTAACCTGCAGAATTTATCTACCAAGGAGAAAGAATAGTCAGTAGAAGTTCACGCGAACGAAGTCGAGGGCAAAAACTAGTAAATAAATATTTGTGTACAATCTCACACCAATCGATAAATAAATACATAGAAAACTATGTTGTTACATATTTATTTGGCTTTTCTTTTGTTTATGTATGTTTAACTCGGTTGAAAGAACTATTTCAGTCCTGATTCGAGACTCGAACTAACGCTCAACTCTCTTGGTATTATATTGGTATCATTTGGTTACCAATTTGGATGTTAGGTACTTATAGATTGTTTGTACATCGCTTGTGATTATTATCTCGTACATAACATGTACAGTCCGTGTGAGCTCTTGAATTCTTAGAAAGATCGTGACACGCGAATGTGATACTTACTGCTGTTTTTCTTACTTAACCCGTCCTCTCCCGGCGAAAAAAATAAACAATAAGTAGCATTCTTTTGTTATGTGACCGGAGACCTCCGCCACTGGGAGACATTGGCTGCCAATGCCATGAACATCACCGGTGGAATCACGTAATCTTCTCTGTGTGGCCATGACCATCACCGGTGGGATCAGACGCTCATTTTGTGGATTTGTTTGGGGGGCAGAGTCAAACTTTGAATGCTATTTTGTAGAGGATACTCTATAGTTACTTACTAAAACTTGACTCTTAGATAGGATCGGTAGGTACCCACCTACCGACCCTATCTTACGGCCTGTTAATTTGATGCGGCCACTTGGATGAGTTGATGAACTGAAAGGATATTTTCTTGCTTTTTTAATATATTCCCATTCAATAGCTACTAATTAAAACGCATGCGACTCACTATGTTTTTAAGGCATATAAAAAAATAAATATCTTTAATTGAAAAATATCGTTCTTCATAAGGCCGCAAACTGACGCAGGCCGCATAACTGGCCTAGCGACCCTACTTACCCTCTCAAGGGCTCCTAAAATTATACCATCATGTAAGTGGACCTGCCAAGTTTTTCGAGTCAGATCCAAGGAGTTTGTTGTAGCATTCAAAGTTTCACTCTGGCCCCCAAAAAATCCGCAAAACAATACCCTGAAAAACCGGCCAAGTGCGTGTCGGACCACGCACAATGAAGGGTTCCGTACCAACACCTACTAGTCCACATTTAAAATCACTATCCAATACATTGAATCAAATAACTTAACCAAAATTACAGTTAAATCAACCTATCTCAAAAACTATAAGAGATACTTTGATCAAACCAAAAATCGTTGAAAGAGTTAATTAGCATGCATCACCTCTATTTTTTTTAGAATTTTATACCCCGTAGTTATAAAAATAGAGGGGGGGGGACATACTTTTTACGACTTTGAGAGCTGATATCTCAAAAACCGTTCACTTTAAGAAAAATGTTTTTTAGAAAACTTTATATCATTTTAAAAGACCTTTCCATTGATACCCCACACGGGTATGTACATCGAAAAAAAAATTTTCATCCCTCAGTTACATGTATGGGGGGCCCCACCCCCAATTCTTTTTTTTACTATTTAGTGTCATAATTTTGTAGCGGTTCATACAACACATATTCCCATCAAATTTCATCACTGTAGTACTTATAGTTTCCGAGTAAATCGGCTGTGACAGACGGACAGACGGACAGACGGACAGACGGACAGACGGACATGACGAAACTATAAGGGTTCCGTTTTTGCCATTTTGGCTACGGAACCCTAAAAATGAGCATCTAATCACACCGATGGTGCTGATGGCCACACAGTGAAGATTAAACGATCCCACCGATGATGCTCATGGCCACACAGAGAAGATTAAACGATCCCACCAGTGATGATCATGGCTACACAGAGAAGATTAAACGATCCCACCGATGATGCTCATGGCCACACAGAGCAGATTAAACGATCCCACCGGTGATGATCATGGCTACACAGAGAAGATTAAACGATCCCACCGATGATGCTCATGGCCACACAGAGAAGATTAAACGATCCCACCGGTGATGATCATGGCTACACAGAGAAGATTAAACGATCCCACCGGTGATGCTCACGGCCACGCAGAGAAGATTAAGCGATCCCACCGATGATGGAATCTCAGTAAGTGAGCGATGCTTTGAACATCACCGGTGGGATCAGTAATTTGTATGGGGTGTGGGAGGAATACTGAATGTGGTGGGCAACCAACGTGTTAATAAATACCTAACTAACAAAACTTTTTAAGCGTAGGTACCTACCGTAAAAAGTTCAGTAAAACCGACAACGTAAAATAAACTCTCACTTAATGGTAATTATGCTTAATATTTGGTTGATAACATTGTTGCAATTAGCCTTTTTGTCATAATCTGAATAAAATGGAAACAGATTTTTTAATTCCTCCGGCGACAGTTTAAATTTACTACTCCTGTCAGTCTCTAAGCAACGCACTTTTGCTCTATGGGAATTGGGAGTCCCCTTAAAAACATTCAAAAATAAGTTATTTGTGTGGCTTTGGGTCAAGAAGATTCTTATACTGTGAATATTTGAAGCCTGTAGCTCCAACCATTTAGCTGTAAAACCCGTGTGACAGACGACGGACGGACGCGTGAGTGACAGCAATATGGATCCGTTTGGACCATTCGGGTTCGGAACCCTAAAAATGAATTCCTGATATCTTGTTTTACACGAAAGCGATACCACACAAGCCCTAATAGCCTTAACTGATCGGTAAAAAAATAACGAAAATCTGCGGTTTAGCAACTCTACTCTTGTACTTACCTACCCCAATGAATATTAGCATATTTAAAAAACTATAGGTCCTTAAACATACACCCAACGAATGTTTAGTAAATAATTTTATAAAGAACATTTCTTAGCCTTCACCGTTATCAATAATATTTAAAAAAAACTATAATTGGTGGCACAAAAGTGGGGGTTCCCTCCGAACAAAAGTTTATTAACGTGTTTCTCTTTCAATTTTGAGGCACTTATACGAAAGAAACATTCTATTAACGGGCTAATATTTATTCCGGCGTGCGGTTATAATCTGCGTAGGTACTCCCGAGAAGCTGATGGCGATGTTTTCGAAGATTACCTACTAAAATCTTCCCCTTAACCTAAACATTTGCATAATACGAGTACATTCGAAATGAATCAATAGTAGGTAAACTACTTCAATAAACGAAAAAAAAACTAGTTTCGCTATGATATTCAATGCAGCATCATGTTCGTATATTGTTTTCCGTTTTTTACCCGCCCATTGAAACAAAAAGAGGTTGTGGCACATTTCCAAATTCCGAGCATCTTTACGAATTGTTTGCATTGCGCCCGGCAGCATTGACGATTGACGCACCGCCATCGGTCCACCGTCTACCTTTCCAAATCAGTAGGCACATATCTTAAAGAGTATGATATACTGAAAGCCTTAGCAGCTCCGCCTGCGTATTAAAAAGCGAAGCAGTGGAATGAAATATAGCATATATCCATTCCGAAGGTCTAGTTAATAATAATAATTTCACGAGGTAATTCCTGCAACATGTAAGCATAAACCTCAAATGATTCGGTAAATATTAGGCAGTTAAACCGAATTCGGTCGAATACCGAACATTCAAAAATATGCTGAATGTGCCGAATGTTAAACAATTCCCGAACATTCGGTCGGTATTTGGTTACGGATAAAAGCCGATGTAATGATAGCCTTGCCTGACCGACAATCAAACAATCAGATGGCGGCCTTATAACATAACATTGGTTTCATGGTTCGTCATTGGTTCGGTTTCGGTGCCTCTTATGGGAAGCTTCGTATGTAAACACGTTTGCAGGCAAAATTGAAGGTACAGGTACGCTACCGGTATAAAATAACGGCATCGCTATTTTTCGTAGGTGTACTCAAACCTTTATTAGGTATAACTCTCGTTTCGATTTTTTTTGGTACCGAAATAATACCGGTTGGCTACCAACCGGTATTATTTCGGCACCAAAAAAATTCGAAACGAGAGCTGTTCGCTGTTGGTCGCGTTTACGTAAAAGCGACCAACAGCGAACGGCGACTAAGTCAGTAATATATCACGCCGAACGAAATTTAACAAAAATGGGTATTTTAGGCATACAACACAGTAACTAGCGCTGATTGGTTGGCGCCGTTGGCGGCACCCTCTCGCAAAGCCCAAACGATACCTTAATGAAAACGGTTCAGGTATCGAAACAAAATAGCGGTAGTACCATTATATTCCGCTACCGAAAAATTTCTTTTGCGGTATCGAAACCTAACCGAAACGAAACGGTATGACGTCATACCGTTTTAAAACGCTACCTTTATTTTCCGGTTATGCAGTCCCTGCTGTAAACGAACCTTAAAGTGGGTTTACTTAAAAGATATTTTCAAAAAACATGTGAAGGGTATTTCCGGAAATCCAGACACAACAGAAAATCTGTTTTTTCTACATTTTTACTGAACACACGACTGTGATTGCTGCCACTAGTAAAAAAAAAGGGTGAAACTGCGCATCGCATAATTTTGCCAGCATTTTTAAAAACCCACACACACGATCTTATTAACAATCTCATACGATCTTGTCCGGTGTCCGACGATCTTAGTCGAATTCACCTTGTATCATCTGCAGTGATTGTTTGTGTGCCGCAGAAACCGAAATTTGATTTGCTGCTTGTGCCCCTCTTGTGCCGTCCGGAATAAAGCCTAAATTGTTTTTTTCATACAAAAAAATTATCACATCATAGATGGAAGATGTACCAGCTGACAGCTGTCCGCCCAAGTCTACTCACTAAGACTCCTACTCACCTTTCAACTTCCCAACAGTACCTACAGGGCTATAATATGCGCTGTTGTGTTGTGGTGCGAATACCGAAACAATAATTTTTCATCAAAATCAATTGGTATATGTATATTTAATGAACATTGCACACAACAAACTGACATGTACTTAGATATCATTAAACGATTGATTGATCTACATACCTACGAAGGAACTGAATTCCTGCTGTGCGCTCTACTCGTACTTTGGCACCGAGACAAAATCTGAAATACCTACAGAAAGTGAACCTCTATATTAATTACTCTTTATACACGTATAACAGCGATCAATTGCTAACCGGAACTCGTAGACGTAGAGTCGTGGGACTACAACAAACGTCATAAAAACGAAGATAACCAATATTGATGGAACGATTCTTGCAAGAATTATCAATTTGGGCGGATCAACTATTTTCTGTCAAATCGTGTCCTAGCCACTTCGGTTAAATTATAAGCGAATTTCTTATCTGGTAACGACTTCTAAGTACATGGTTAAAAAATCAGATCTCACTATGATTGTTTGATAATGTTTATTAAAATTAAATTGACATTTTTATCAAGAAAAAAAAATTGGTGACACAGGCGACAAAATTTGCTTGCCATACTAAATATTGCTGTCCCCAAGGCTTACCAATCAACTGTTAATCGATATCCTGAAAAAAAATCCTTGCCGTGTTACTTTTGATTATACTTATTAGTCAGTACTCATCACCTTACTTTTAAATTTTGTTAAATGTTGGCGTTATTATCTATTTTAGGTATAGAAATTACTTTTTTTGTACTAAAATGACTGTCTGCTGAGTCACAAAATATAGAATACGGCTAAGTGCAAGGCAGACAGCCAATAGGAACAAGATCTGAAAATGATATGATAGCTTCCGCTTTTCAGAACAATTTTTGTAATACGGATCCCAAAAAAAACAATCTTTCGCTGCAGACTACTCAGATAATATTCATTAAACTTCAAAAACGTTTGCGAAGTACTCTTAGCATAACTTTCATAAGAATGTTTGATTATGTTTTAGACCTTTTGTTTTCAAGCGTCGTTGTAAAAGTCGTAAACAGCCATTTAAGCAACAGCTATTTGGTGTTTGTTGCAGGGGTCGTGACGAAGATAATGGCGCAGACAGGGAGAGGACGGGCCGAGGGTGGGCTTCCACCACCAACCTTAACACGGATCCGCCTAAAAAAGACGCCTTCTCCACGGGTAAACGGGCCATTCTACTTTTTCATGTACATAATTTTTAGGCTCATTTTTTTTTAAATGCAGATTTTGGAATACTTAGACCTCACTTCATATTTTTATACTGTTATTTAGAAAGATGTTTAATTGCGATATCACTTCCGATAGTTTTGGTAATTAACGAACCACAGCTAGTATCCATAAATCGAGTAACTCAGTGGTTCATGGATGTCTCACCATTTGTATGAAAAAATAGTTTTTACCACTGTGTTACCCAATGTTTACAGCAATATGTTAATATTTAAGCATTTTTACCTATAAATTCCTTTTATTAGGTTCAGGCAGTATTTCGAAATACTATTTTTGTACACTAATTCCATACATATCATAGATTCTTTATTGTAATACAAAACTGGTCATGAAAAAGTAGAATGACCCAAACATATTTTAATGGCCTTTATGGTCCTACTACCGATACCGGTCAAAGGTTAGAGTGTGGCTAATGAAAGTTGAGACTGATTATTTAAAACTTTTTAATTGGAAAATGTAATTACTGTAATATCTACGTTAAATGTGTCAAACCTCACTAAATTCGCGAGTCACTGGAGACAAATATTGCTTGATCCCTTACGGGTCAAAAAGAGGGTAAAAGAGGGCAAGTTCGCATCATAGTACATTATTCCGGAATTATCTACTCGTACTTCCGGTACCTACTTCCATATCAAAATCAGAATATTAAAACATCATAAATCTTGTTATTAGTTATGTTATCAGTACATACTAATGTACTGAGCTATGTAATACGTAAAATGTATTTAACTTTTAAATGCGTTTTGATTTGAGCCCCTGAGGGCCTACTCCAAACTTCGAAATCCGAACTTCGTATCGTGTCGTCCCTTTCACTCATATAGTGTATAACACGAGAGTGAAAGGGACGGCACAATACAAAGCTCGGATTTCGAAGTTCGGAGTAGGCCCTCTGTGAGCTGTGTACGATGGCGATCGCCCTTTGACTTTTAAACAAATACTTCCCACGTAATTTTATAAATGGAGCAACGGACTCACATCAACTTTTAGTTACTTTAAGGTGGCCATTAAGTACACCTATTAATTACACGGTAATTAACGCTACCACCTTGCTCGTCATAGTGTCTCTTCGAGCTCTCTCCCTAACACACATGGGACCATGCTAGTATATTGATCTTCAGTGTAGTGTAATAGATGTGCCTGTGGGCTAAAATTTGGATTATATTAGGTACCCGGATCAGGTTCCCTGAGAGGGTTTAGTTAAGAGTATAAGGGCGGGTTGCACCGACTTACAATTACAGACCGATCAATGTTAAATATGGCGCCGTCAGCTGTTATCCCATAGGAACTTGTCAACTTTCCATACAATCAGATTAAGGCAAGGTCCATTCAGAGATCTGACAAAAATATTGACTTTGAGGTTTCAGTGTGAAGAAGTAATGTAGAATTACACATTGGCATTCTCATCAAGTAATCAATCTCAAAAAAACGTCATACTTAGGTAAACACAGATATAAATGACCTTACTGCAGACAGATATAATAAGTCCATCACGTATAAAGCAGGGTTCGGTAAGCCGAAAGCATCGTGGACGTCGACGCCGGACCTGGCGGAGGAGTCGACTAACGCAGTCACCGTCAACCTGACGCTGCCCAAGCGGCGGCTTACAGGACCGCTGCCCGCCCTTGACACCGGACAGAGTAACAACGCCACGACAGGTAAAGAACCTTTTTATCAACTAGCTGCCCGCGCGGCTCACGTATTATAAAGAATTGTGGTCGTTGACGCCGGAACTGGTGGAGCCGACCAACGCCGTCACCGTCAACCTGACGCTGCCCAAACGGCGGCTTACAGGACCGCTACCCGCCCTTGACACCGGACAGAATAACAACGCCACGACAGGTAAAGAACCTTTTTATCAACTAGCTGCCCGCGCGGCTCACGTATTATAAAGCATTGTGGTCGTTGACGCCAGACCTGGTGGAGTCGACCAACGCCGTCACCGTCAACCTGACGCTGCCCAAGCGGCGGCTTGCAGGACCGCTGCCCGCGCTTGACACCGGACAGAGTAACAACGCCACGACAGGTAAAGAACCTTTTTATCAACTAACTGCCCGCGCGGCTCACGTATTATAAAGCATTGTGGTCGTTGACGCCAGACCTGGTGGAGTCGACCAACGCCGTCACCGTCAACCTGACGCTGCCCAAGCGGCGGCTTGCAGGACCGCTGCCCGCGCTTGACACCGGACAGAGTAACAACGCCACGACAGGTAAAGAACCTTTTTATCAACTAACTGCCCGCGCGGCTCACGTATTATAAAGCATTGTGGTCGTTGACGCCGGACCTCTTGGAGTCGACCAACGCCGTCACCGTCAACCTGACGCTGCCCAAGCGGCGGCTTGCAGGACCGGTGCCCGCGCTTGACACCGGACAGATTAACAACGCCACGACAAGTAAATAACCTTTTTATCAACTAGCTGCCCGCGCGGCTCACGTATTATATAAAGCATTGTGGTCGTTGACGCCGGACCTGGTGGAGTCGACCAACGCCGTCACCGTCAACCTGACGCTGCCCAAGCGGCGGCTTGCAGGACCGCTGTCCGCGCTTGACACCGGACAGATTAACAACGCCACGACAAGTAAATAACCTTTTTATCAACTAGCTGCCCGCGCGGCTCGCGTATTATAAAACAATGTGGACGTTGGCGCTGCAGCTCACTCTCGGACTCCGCCAGGTCTCAGACCTGGCGGAGTCGACAAACGCCATCACCGTCAACCTGACGCTGCTCAAGCGGCTGCTGCTCACGGACTCGCTACCCGCCCTCAATGCCGGGAAGAATAAGGTAAAAAAAAAGGTCAAATGCGAGTCAGACCCGCGCACCGAGACTTCCGTATACAGATTGTGTACCCGTCCCGAGTCCCGAACCCATTAATTCAGAAAATGCCAAGAGTACAGCGCCATCTATCGGCACATTTTGTTTCTAATTTGAGATGATGACATATTATGTATGTTGGTATTTCAAGGAACATTTTTCATCACGAAAGAAAGAACTTTCAGCATAATCTAGTAGGAGTTTGCAAAACAAACAATACATGCAAAAAGGATTAATATCGAACTAGTACGTATATAAAACATTTTGATGATAAAAAATCTAGACAGAGATAGATATAGTTATATTTCTCCTGTAAGTAATATTTATATTTAACGTTATGTAACAATTCATCATAGATTTTTCTTAGTAAACTTCTAATAAAAGGGTGGTATTTTCTTTACACTTTCCTTCATAAATCGAAATCTATCCACCATAAAAAAGGAGACTGATTCTAAATAAACATATGAATAAAACACCCTACTTGATGCTGGGCTACCCTTGTTTATAAATATTGCAAATTTCAAATCGATAGTACAAGTATAGTTCTCGAGATATTTAGTGATGTGACTTACAAATAGAGTGAAACCATGAGGGTTCCCATTTTTCCTTTTAGGTACAGAACCCTAGAAACCTTTATTGTAAACTAAATGCCTGCCTGGCAGCTTGCTGGCCTCAGCTGCAAATAGGAATAACGCTATCTTTATAATCGCATCGCAACATTTTGTGTTCGTACACAAAAAACACTTCAACCATAACATGTTCTGACGTCTGTTCCCAGTATAGCCGTAGGTAGATTATGAGCTATTAGAAAAGGACTTATGTAGTGTACCTATATATTCGTTTTTTAAATTGTATGAATATGCGTTGCATTTTCAATTTAATTGTATTGGACAGACACAGTGACGCTGCGCCGACCGTCGGCGTCGCCGCCGCCCGCGTCCAGCTCCGTCAGTCTCACCATCAACAAGAATGATTCACTGGCGGAACGCGTACGCAAGGTAACATTAATAGCCTGTCCAGACTCTTGAAAGAATAACATGCCTGAAACAAGTCTGTGCTTAGGCACTCCGACATCAAACGAATGTTTTACAAAAGATTACATCTGCTCTATTTTTAAAATGTTAATAATCAACTCAAACTGATTAAAGTCATTGCAACAAGTCTTGGAAATAACTGACAACGGAACTGACTTTGTTCGCCGTATGATTCACATCACTTTTATAATCGTCATAAAAGTGTCTGTTTAATGCGGGAACCGCCAAGACATCCATTGAGTATCCTAAATCGTAATCGTGTTTGAAACAGAAAATATGTTGTTTATCATCTACTCATAAGAATGTTTACTTACAAATAATATCGACCGATCTATAAATATTTACGTTATAACTAGATAAACAAAAATCTATAAAAGAAATACAAAGTGGGTCAAGATACTAGAACCGTCTCATCTGCCATAGCTTTTCGCTCTGTCTGTTGCAGAGCTAGAAATAAATTTAAAAGGTCATCATCAAAGCGCGTGGCGGTGCGCCATGCATGCGTTAAAGTTAATTGAGGAAATGGAACAATATCAATAATTTTACAATACTCAAAACTGTTCCAGTTATTTTAATTCTCCGACAAACTGTTGGCTTGGAAATTCCAAAGACGATTGCGTTAATTTTTCTTTTATCCGTCTCTTACAGATGAATTTATTAAAAGCTCAAAACAGTTTTGAAAAGGAATCGAGCTTGGAAAAGGAAAAAGAAAGAACAAGAAGAAGTTTATCAAGAAGCAAAGAAGAAGAAAAACCATCCAGAGTCAAGGAAACCCCACCTAGGTCTTCTAAAGATGATGTCAACTTTATGATGCAGGTAAATAAATTAAGTACCTACACACATTTTACAAGGACCTACTTTTATTATCGGGATTGCTCTTGACTTCAATCATACTTCATGTTAGTCGTTGATGAAGTGAAATAAATGAACTTTATTCTGCAAGTGGGACGCAATGGCACTTTTACAAGACAAAACCTACTAGCGTTTTTCAAGAGACCACTGCCGAGAAGAAACACCGAAAGAAACTCGACATTCAGGCATTTCTCCAAAAATATGCTTATTATAATGATACTACTTAACAATACAATACAAATACTCTTTATTGCACACCTCAATAAAAATACAAAGCAGGTCAGAAACATAACATAGCGAGATATAAGCAGAGGCAGACAACAGGCGGTCTTAACCTAGTTAGTAAATCGCAGAAGCCTACGAAGTGCCTAGGATAGAGCGCATCCAGAAGAACTCAATCTATGCACTCTATTTCTATATTTGTTCGGATTATATTCGATCGGAAATGTTAACATTGATAAGGAATAGGTACCATATCTTAAGGTGGGTAGCACCGACCGGCTTACGATTACAGACCGATCATCGCTAAATATGGCACCGGCAGCGGCTAAGGGCAGCGGTCATCCATTATAACCTTGTCAAACATTCCATACAATCAGATTTTAACGAACTTCACTTACGTTTACATAAGTACGGTTTGGTACAAACCACCCTTAGTTATTGAATCCGTGTTAACTGCCTATTGAAATATTTAAACCTTGCGATTTCAGGTGAAAGAATCCAGGAACTCATCAAAAATCAAAAAACCGCCTATTCGGGGTGGGCCTTCGAAAGAGAAAGAAGAATCAGACGATGACGCGAGCACAGCCGGCACTACCACCACGGAGGGCACGCTCGTTGACGCTAACGTTAAGGACTACCAGGTTTATATTATATCAACATTATAACAAGTTTCATTTGAACACAATTGTACCCAAAAATCAAATACCGGATTCCCGAATCCTAGGAATATCGTATTGTACCTACCTAGGTACTTTTGGTACCAAAACATCATGAATTTCGTAAAAAAGATCAAGTAATCTAAAATAAACAGGAAAATCTACAACCAAATCACCGCCTATTTTCAGGACCAAATAGAAGGACTGAAGCAAGAGGTAGACATATTACGGAAGCGATGCGAACGCGTAGAGAAGGAGAAGAGTGATATTCTTTTACGAAGGCTCGCGAACATCGACACGGCCAACAAGTACACCACCGGTCGCTCGTCAGAGGTGTTGAAGCTGCAGCAGAAGGTCAATGAACTTACCACGCAGAACGAAGATCTGAAGGACGAGAAGAAACATCTGACGTTGAAGATCAAAGAAATCGAGAGTGAACTTGAGGTATACTTAAGATAATTTGAGTTACCGCGCCAGGTATACAATCCTGTATATCGGTCGTCAGTAGTGTGAGTGACACGACATTACGTTATCAGCCAGCATCATCCTATTGATCGTATGCGGATGTAAGTATGTGTGTCGTCGACAGTGACGTATTGTGGTGTCACGATCCGGATTGTCAGACCTTGTTTTTTTAGACCATGTCTCAAAGTAGTCCGTACAAAAAGTACTTTTTGTAAGGACTATTATTTTGCACGCGAGAAGATTCAAAATCCAATAACAGTTTTATGAAATATCCGCCAGCAAAAAAGATGTCAACTATAGCCAGATACGATCGAATTACTAGATCTGTTAAGCAGATTCCATTAGATTCATACTGGATAATATAAATATTTCTACTGGGTTGGATTCTTGAATTCCTACATGGTCCTACATACATACATTGTAGTTTGCTTGCTTGATTACACTTGAACCTCTGGATTATTTGGTTTGTAACAATTATTTTGCTTCCAAAACCATAATATCTAATCATGAACTGTAAATAATAGAAAAGGAACTTAAATCTCATGCAACTATCTACTTAACGAAGTGATTCTGATTGTCAACTTTTATACCAGCAGACACAGGCTGAGTTTAATCTCCAGTCTAGACCATCAACGCCAAAATAGTACCATACCACACACATACCTAAAACGATAACTTTGTGTTCAGTGTCGACCGTCGAGCGAATCACTAACGCGGCAAGTGGAGCAACTTCGAGCCAAGCTGCTGGCTGCCGAGACTCTGTGCGAGGAGCTCATGGACGAGAACGAGGACATGAAGAAGGAGCTCCGCGACCTCGAGGAGGAAATCGAGGAGATGCAGGACAATTTCAGGTATTCCATAACACTGGCAACAAAGGTTCTGACTGTCGGTCTAGTCACAGACAGATGCGGCTACGAGCTAAGCTGTTGGCCGCCGAGACATGCGAGGAGCTCATCGACGAGAACGAGGACATGAAGAAGGAGCTCCGCGACCTCAAGGGGATGGACGAAGCGCAAGACAATTTCAGGTAATCGTCCGTCGGGTCAAGTCACTGACGCGGCTATTGTTCCGAACCAAGCTGGTGGCCGCCGGGACGCTGTGCGAAGAGCTCATGGACGAGGAAAAGGACATGAAGACTCCGCAACATGTAGGAGACGTAGGGCAACTTCGGGTGATCCACAACAACTTACCCGACTTCCCCCAACGACCTTACTAAGTTAAATAGCTTCGTAAGGCCGTTGGAGCTCGTGTCTCTTTTTCTGACGCGCCATCGACCTTCTTTGAGTTTATTTCTCAACCTAGCCATACGATCGGTGTAATAATATCAAAATATGTATAGCATAATATAAAAGTTAAACTAATTTCATTTATTCTGATATTACAGAGAGGACCAAGCGGATGAATACTCATCTTTAAGAAAAGAATTGGAGCATACGACCAAAAACTGTAGAATTTTATCGTTTAAGCTGAAGAAGACAGAAAGAAGAGCAGAACAGTTAGAGCAGGAAAAATTGGACCAGGAAAAGAAGTTATTAGAGGTGAGTAAAATACTTAATTATTCCACGCATGAAGTAAATATAATACTGGAGCCGGCAATATACACATACAAAGATGTGCGAAAGAGAGATGCAAGCGTAGACAACAACATACGTGGGAACGAGACACAATGCGTAATCTCCTGTCCCTCATCGCGTATTTGTCACCGAAACGTCATCAATGTATTCAAGCTATTGGCTTAATTTAAATTTGGCGCCAATGTATGTACATACAGCACGACTAATTATGAGAAGTCAGAATTGTGCTACATCTATATCAGTCTTCTGATACCTACATCTCAGTTTAGTCAGTAGTCATCTTAAGTCCGTCCGCCTTGGTGATTCGCTAATCCTCCTTCTATCTGATTCTCTTTCTATGATTCCACGCCACTGCTCGAAAGATGGTTTGTAAAAGGGCCTCAAAACAAAGCAAAAAAATTAGGTTATTTAAAGTTCCACTCTTTTGGAATGAGATGTCAAAAACATCCAAACTATAAGCGTTTCTGGATGTTGTTAAGCGCTTCGCTTAATAACATAAAAACTCCTTTCATTTCAATGACTGGTTACTTACCCTTAGAGTGAGAGTGTCTCCTTAAAACTTATCCTTTGTAAAAATGAGTATTTTACGCATTTAGAACCACAACCACTTTATGTATTAACTATTACAATTTTAATACCAGAAAATCATATATCATAATATTCATAATCTGCATTAGGTACATAATAAGTAGAAGTTACGTGAAATAAATTGAAATAATGATCCGTTTTGGCAAAAGATTTGTTACATGCCGATATCTAGAAAATTCACGAATTTCGAAAACAAAGTATTTTTAAAACGTAATCCTCCTGTAGACTCGTCCTCTTCTGTCGCTGCCGTTCAGGCACATCCTGCACTCGTCCGAAAAGAGAACCGGGGCCCATTGCTCGATGGCCCAGATCACGTGATTTGCAGCAAATTCACGTCGTGTTCTTCGGTGTTGTGGCAGCAATCTTGGCCCCGTCGCAGGTCTTCTCGGTGTCAAGTTGGCTTTCTTGAGTCTTCTCCTGACTGTCCACTCGCTGGTAGTCAGGAGAAGACTCAAGAAGGGAAACGCCTGTCTGGTGACGATCTCGGAGAGCTGACGTGACAATGAAGCGATCGTCCAGCTCCGATGTGCACCTTCTGCGGCTGTTTGTTAGCTTTTTGCAGTGCTTAGATTTCAGGTAACAAAACCTCATTAAAATATTTTTTTAAAGTAAATCCGTTTACAAAGTTATAGGGTGCAGATGAAAAATTGCAAAGTGATGCAATTATTTTGCTCGTGATGGTATGTTATAGGCGTAATGATATAGACTAGCTAATTACATTATAGACTATAGTACAAGTAGTTACACTATCGTCTTAGGCCATTAAGAACCTGTAATGATAGATGTAAGCGTAGAATAACAAATAAATAAAATAAAATAAACAAAAAACATTTTGCCACTGTTTGCAACGCAGTCTCCAATCGGAGGACAAACGTGTGTGGTTTGCAAGTTGTGATAGCTTAAAAACGCTCTTTGTATTCCAGATAGTTGGCGGACAGGGCGGGCTGGATCGCGTAAACCGTATCAAGGAGCTGGAGCAGGAGCTGGCGCGCTCCACGGAGGTGGCGCTGCGGTTACAGCGGGACCTGGCCGACGCCAACGGCCGGTCGGCGGCCGCTACCGGCGGGCCAGCCGCTAATCTCAAGAAACCCATGCCGGTCGAAGGAGTAAGTCCAACACTATCGATAACGAAACGGGACAGTAAAATCAGAAATGTAAAATAAAGCTCGGGACCTGGGACACACTATCCAACGTACGTATGCAATCTGGACCCAGAAATTTGTAAGTATGCTTAGAAACACTTGGCAACGCAACGTTGCGTGTGACAAGTGAGTTTCAGGACACATTCCGAGCTTAAAGTTGAAGTTAAAGTTACGTAAACTCAGTCCGCGTCTCAGTATTATCTAAGCCCAGGGATTAAACCTAAAGCGCTATGGAGCATAAATTTCATACAAAATAAAGTGGCTTATGAAATATAGCTCCCTAATCGGTTGCAGGTATATAATACATTCTATTCACTGGCTATTCGTGCAATCTCGGCGCGGTATTAATCACCGGCTCACAACAACTTGTCACTACCAAGCCGTAATATATTGCGACTGCCCACACAGATTCCACTGTTCGCAACTGTATTTTAGTTCTAAATGTCCAATAAATCAGATAACTTACTTAAAGGTATTCGATTAGACAACGTTTAAAACTTGTATTTGTGCATATGATGGTACATAAAGTTGTATATTGAATACAGAAATTCTACCGGTCCTGTGCATCGACGAGCCACTAATAAAATGGGCATTTATTTTTAAATATTAATTTAAATTTCTATAATTACTACAATTGTTTAGAAAGAACAGGTTTAGTGTCCAAAAAATTAAAGATTTTGTAGATTCATGTAAGATCGTAGGTAAATGCAAGAATATTCCTTCGCTAGATCTCAACATCACTTTAAAGCGAAACATTCAATCATTCCGATTTTAGATATATTTAAAAATAAGTGCAAGTCGTAAATGTTTTATGCACAATGCCACGTGCTGTTTCAACAACGGCCTTCAGTTATTTATATTTTTAGCATGGAACAATGATTCTACCACCCACCAGTGTATTATTTCATGTTTTAATATATTGTTTTGGTTATAGTTTAATTAACATCATATTGCACTAATTATTTTTTTAACACCTTTCCCCGCAGCACGAGCCTTATTTTATTACTGATATTATATTTTTAATAGTATAAATAAATTATAGGAGTCTAAGTATAAAACTACTGGTAGCTCAAGTGGGTATGTAAATTGGTGTTTTTCTTTATTTAAAGCAAAAGGTATCGCGCGCCGCGATGACGCGCGGCGGCAGCCAAGAGGACCCGGCGCAGTTGCTGCGTGACCTGCAAGACTCGCTCGAGCGCGAGGCTGACCTGCGCGAGCAGCTGAAGAACGCGGAAGAAGAGGTACTTCCAATTACCATACATTTACATACAACCCGTCGGAATTATCTGGGGACCTGACGTCACTATGCGCAGATATACGCGACAGTTCCGACGGCTGTAGTACGTTGCATCGTGTTCCGTTGACTATTCGGGGTGTATTAGAAAAAAAACTGTTATTACGAGTACAAGATTAATTTCCGAGATTAGAAGGTAAGATTGGAACGGAATTCTTATCCATAAAATGGTTTTGTCGAAAATTGTAACTCCTAGTTACAATTATTTCATAATTTTCGCAATAATTGATGATTTATTAACAGCTTAAAGCCGGTTCCACTTATTAAACCAATCAGTTGGGTTTTACTGGGGAACAATTGCATTTAATAGGGCATTAGCTCTCGAACGTCGC
The DNA here is from genome assembly GCA_963556455.1 of Epiblema foenella. NCBI lineage: Eukaryota > Metazoa > Arthropoda > Insecta > Lepidoptera > Tortricidae > Epiblema > Epiblema foenella. Next base: position 19,732,376 of record OY747102.1, read on the forward strand.
CAACTGGCGTCGAGCCAACGTGCGGCTGAGTCACGCGGCGACGCAAATAGACAGATGTTAGACGCGTCGTCGATAAATAATTAACCTCAACTATAGTATCGTTAACTGCACCAGACCACCTATTTGAATAGCACTCGCTTCTAATTCACAATAGATGAAATCAAAGCATTGAACATATTTTGTCTTCGAACAGGCAAGTCGATATCGGCAACGCTCCGGCAGAAGAATTCCTCCACCACCCAAAGTGTCACAATCTTCCCATCCCGATCTCATTTCTTCCAATACATCCGTTGAACGTAAGGACTGCCTCGACGAAAACACGAGCCAAAGACTTCGTATACTGGAGATGCAATTAGCGTTAAATAAATCCATCTCTGCATTAGATGTGAACCATTTATCCATTGGAGTCAATCAGACTACCCAGGCACCTCAAGATCATGTACAATGTTTTTCTGAAGGGTGTCAGACTAACTTAATAATGGTTCACGATGTAGCTACTGAAACTCATGTAATAACACTTGAATCGAGTGCGCAATGCACCGTTGAAACTCTAGACACGGCCTCTCAAACCGAAGCACCATTTATGAAAAATAAATACATACAAACAGATGAGTTCAGAGAGAACGGAACTCAAACGAATAAAGTAAAAGTACTAAACGCAAGTGTACAGACACCAAATAAATTTAACAATGATAAAGGGCAACAAGTTACACAATTTCTATTAAACTGCGTGGATGCTAGTACACAAATTGAACCAATGATCGTATTTAATGAAGGGACCATGACAGAAAATCTTGAAGTATGTGATCTAAACCTACCTGTAGTTAAAATAAATGAAGATGATAGCAATCAAAGTAATAGTGTGTCGGCAGGTCGTTCAAAAGAAAAGTCTGACAGTCCTCCACTTCTACCAGATAAAACTCCGACAGGCACCTCCAGCCCTCTATCCTTTCCTTTCGTCTCGATGTTTAATCCATTGGCAGTAAGATTACCAACCATAGGTACATATCGTTTTCCCCCGAAATGTAAATGTTGTTTTTCTTCAAGACGTCCTTTTTATGTAACTAAATCCCTGTAATACAAATACCATAGAATAGAAGGCTTTCAAGCCATAATGTACAATAATGATAAACTAACGGATATTTTCAGGCAAATAACTTGCGTAAAACAGCATCACGGGTCGAGGACGACAATGAAACTTTGCTTCAACAGCTGAAGAAAATGGCTACCAAAGCCAGAAGTATGTTAAACAATATTTGTTATGAGACAGCCATTTAGTTTGTGTATCGCCACTTCCCTGACGCCAATCCAACTGCATCTCTCAATAACCTGTCACCAACACATCCTCACTATCCAACTTCTTAGCTGGAACTCTGCAATATTTCAAAGTTTACTAACACCCGCTTTATCGATAATATCAACATACGTATCGATGGTAGCCATTTTCTCCAGTTCGGTTTGAAATCAGTGTAAATAGTGTACTTGTATAGTGAAGTTCTTTTCCATTGAGCTTATTGATTTTAAGATTGTGAGTGCCCTTAACAAATACTACCCATCACTACGGTGTACTACGTAACACCATTAACCAATAAATTTAACAACATTTTCATTGCTTTCTTATTTGTTGATCAGAATCATACCTAGATCTCCTGGAAAATAAACTTCATATGTAATTCCCAGCAGGCCGCAAATTATCGCCAACGCCTCCGCCAAATAGACTTTCAATTGAAGCTCCGAATGAAAAAGATGAAGGAATATCAGATGAAGAAGATCCCGCTGAGTTGCGTATTCTTCTTGAACTTAATGAACAGGTAGTTAAATAATGAACAAAATGTTAATTGTTACAAGTGTACCATGTTTAAAAATCGTTTTATTTCGAAGGAAGCAGCTGTTTTACGGCGTAAAGTAGAAGAATTGGAACAAGACCGAGATTCCTTAAAAAAACAAGTAAAAGACCTAACAGAAAAAGTCACTGCCGCAGCAACCAAAACAACGAATAACACTAATTCATCATACGGTCTGAGAAAAAATTCGCCAAAGAGCAATAACTTATCTGAAGAGAAAGTAAAGGTATGCTGACAGTAAAATTATATAAGGAGTGCCTAGATTAGGTTATTCATAACACTTTATCTAATATAATGATCTAATCAAACAGTAACTATCATTTATAACACACGATACGTTGTGTACCAGGTACTTGAGGACGAAATAGCTGGCTTGAGAAAAAAACTTATTGAAAAAGAAAGAGATTGTGAACGACTACACGCAGAGCTTAGTCTAACCCAAAAGAAACCAAAAGCATCACTAATTAAGAGCAAGTAAGTTAATTATGATTATTATTCATAGTTATTTATTAATACCGGTACCTAATTTATCACTAATATTTTTACCAGATCCTTGGATAACGACCAGCAGAATGTCGATTTAAAAAGACAACTGCAAGTGATTGAGCAAGAAGCAAGCGTTCTTCGGTCTAAAACGCAAGCTTTGGAAGCTGATAATGAAAAATTACAAGCTGAAAACAAGAAATTACAGGTATTTTGATCTATAATCTATATAAACATTGCGCTGGTTTTATAAGTTGATAATAACGATACATTTTTATTTCGCAGCTTCTCAAAAACACTAGGACACTAAGGTCAGAAAAGTCTTCAGAACAAGCGGTAGCCAAAGTCAGTAAATTAGAAACAGAACTGAAAGAAGCTTTGACAAAGATCAAGGAATTAGAAAGTAACAAAGACACAGAAGACAAAACAGAAAAGAAAGTTCGTTTTGGTGGGGAAATAAATAAAAAGGATAGTGATGCTTTAAAAGCTAAACAAGAAGAGTTAGATAGGTTAAAATTAAACTTCAGTAAGGTGAGTAAAGTTGACAAATATATTACATAATATTGACTACTCAAGTTATTTTTAAACTACTGTGTTTTCGAAAAAATAACAAGTTACCTTATCGCTAGTTGGAGAAAGAAAACGCTAAGCTTCAAGCGTCCTTAAAAGCTCTTAAAGAAGATGCCATTAGGTCATTCAAGCCACGCACTCCAAAGAAGCTAACGGATATAACTACAAAACTGCAAATGAAAAGGATGGTCGAAGATCTCGAGAACGAAATTGGTTAGTAATGAAGCTATCTATATCATATTATTTTTCTGAATTATATTTATTTTCTACAGTATTATTATTTCATTTTATTTCATTATACTTACAGGGGAATTATATGTCATAATGAAAAATGCTGGGCTCTCAGAAAATACAATGAATGCAAAAACACAATTGGAAAAAGATATCGAAGAAGCTAAATCAAAATTGACGAAGAATGAATCCGACTTCACAAACGAAAAGAATAAGTTACAAACAGATATAGCTAATCTTAAGGATCTTAACAAAAAGTTAGAGGGAGAAAAGTCAACCCTGACCGAAAAATGTAAATCAATCGAGGAAATGAAAACCAAAGCAACAAATGAATTAAAAGCACTAAAGGATGAAAAGAAGGAATTAGAAACAAAATTAAATAAAGTTACCGAAGACCTGAGTACGTACAGCTTGTCACTTAATTACGTATTTGAATATTTAACTAGTATTTATTCCGTTTTATTTTTGCAGAAAGTTCTGGCACTCAACAAACAGCAATGGCAGATTGCCGAAAAAAGATTGAAGATCTCAAAAAGGAAATGGATTCTAAAGACAAAGAAGTTGAAAAACTAAAGAAACAAGTAGAAAACATTAGTAAACTAGAACAAGACAAGAATAAATTGCTAAAAGAGGTAAAGAGATTATTTTGCTAACTGCCGTTGTACATACAAGGAAATTGTAGGTTTTAATCGTCGTTCTTAATAAAATGTGTAATTGCAGGTTGGTGATAAAACTAAGAAAATAAACGAGTTTGAAAAAAAATTAAAGGAGGCAGAAGAAAAATATAAGAGAGCCGAAAAAATGCTGGCCAGTCGGAAAGAGCGTGTCAGCAAATTAGAAAAAGAGGTACGTAATTAGTTCATTGTTCCATTACACTTTAAAGCGAAATTGAAATAATTGCATCAACTTTGAAATGTTTTTGTCAGAGTAGCGCTAGCAAAAATTACATAAGGCATTCGTCGACGTTTAACTGAACGCAAATAATAGAAATTTCATACATTAATAGATTCTTATCATAAAATATAAAGACTTCGATAATAAACTGTCTTAAATAAACCGTTTTTCATGTCAGCTATCAGAAGAAAAGGAACAAACTGAAGCCCTCGCCAACTCCCATAGACGTTTATCTGTAGAATTAACAAGTGAAAAAGACGATATTCAAACAAAACTATTTCAAAGTGAAAGTAAAGTTATAAACTTAGAAACACAGATAAGAGAGATGAAGATCGACTATGAAAGTAAAATCACCCATTTAGAATCAACAGTAGCAGCTAAAGATATTCATATAAAGCAACTGGTACTGATATATGGAGTGGACCCCGAATACCACTGCACGTTATAGTAGTCAATCTCCTTAATAATTCTCCTTTAGATATTCCAATGCCGTTAAAAATTAATAGAAATTGTTATGCACTTCAAAACACAGCGCATGGTTTTTGCACAAGCACCACACTCCTATTCATACGTAATATTTTAATCAAGTTGCAATACAAAAAGCACCCCTATGTAGTTTTCTCTTTACTTCATAACCCTGATTCTTATAAATCTCTATATTCAGGAGGACGCGCTGAGAGAGACGTCTAACCAGAAATACGACGAAGCTGTTACTGCCGTTGAAATGGCACACTTACAAGAAAAGGTGGAAAGGACGGCAAAGGAGCTACAACAAAAGGAAGAAGAACTAGAAACAGCAAAACGAGATCTAAGCAAAGCTGAAAGCGATTTATCTGCATTACAAGCAGAAACCTCGGAAATAAAATCTGACTTGGCAAAGGCAGAAAATGAAAGGAAAGATATTGAAAATAAGTTACAATCCGTGAAAAAGGATTCTAGTTACTGGGAAAGCAAAGCTTCAGAGTTCGATACCGACCTACAGGTAAACTCATCGATTGAATGTGAATTTCGTTTATTTGACACTACGTGCATCTGAATTTTGAATTCACATTTTTTTGTAAATTTCTAGGCTGAACGTAAGAAACTGGAGAGAATGCGCATTACTCACGATAAAGACACCAAGAACAAAGAAGCAGAATTGGCAACACTTAAGGGGAAACTAAAGATTCTGGAACAAAGCTCTGGGGCGGGCGCCAAAAGGATAGCTGATCTCAAACAGGAATATGAGGAAACTGTCAAAAGTAATATATTCGTTAATAGCTCCGATTTATTTAAATATAAGAAGTACAAATGTGTGTTACGCAATCAAAACTTATTTTACATCCGGCCACAAACTCTTCGATCTCGGCATTCTCGCTGATCCTCCAAGAGTTGTCATCTTTCTTGACGGGTCTCAGGATCTTCCGATAAATCTTTCTTTCTGTTACCAGGAGTTGATTTTCTTAATGCGTTACGTGTCCAAGTTTCGCAACCATACATGAGGATGGGCCTTATGATGGTTTTATAAATCCTCATCTTCATATTTCTCCTAAGAAGCCTGGACACCAAAACTTTGTGGAGGGCTGCAGTGAATCGCAGAGTGTTTTGAATACTGATACTAATCTCCTCGTCTCTAGTGTTTGTATCCGTAATAGTGCAGCCCAAATATCGAAGAATTATTTTAAACTTTTAAATTTCCAGAATTAGAACATTCGCTAGCTGTAGAAAAGGCAGAGTATGAAGAGTTAACGGGCAAATACGAAATTCTCGAAGAAGAGCATGTAGTGACTAAAGCAAGACTGACTGTTGAAAAAGAGCAAGCGCAAGGGTAAGTCATATACTTAATAAAATATTTCTAATTCTCATGTAACATCGTAATCGTAAATCTAAAATATTAATATCACTTTCAGAGAAGTAATACATCTGCAAAAAGAATTAAGTTCTACCTTAACGGAGTTGAAAACAATAAAAGACAATTATGACAAACAATCTGCTATATGGAGCAAAGAAAAGGTTGAAATGCAGGTACATAACTTCAATAATGGCTACATAGACTGTAATATTATTGAATTAAGTCGGATTTAGCATGTTGAGTAAGGGTGTTTGATTTCAGAGTGAGGTTTCGTCTCTACAAGAGCGCCTCTGCGGTGGCGGTTGGGAGGTGGAGCGAGCACGCATGCAGGCCCGGCTTGACCAGCGCGAGCGAGAGCTGAGGACTGCCCAGGAAAATCGCGACGTGTTGATACATCAACAGGACGCCACCAAAAAGGAGGTTCGAAAAATCACTACAAAATGTTGGTTACATACCTTAACGGGCTTAATCCGTGAAAAACGTGCTCTATTATATCTTTGCAACCGACTTCATAATTTTATTTTTCTCATATGCGTAATTTTTCCACTATTTGTATGCCATTTTTCAATATTGATTATGGAGCCCCAATTATTTACCCCTGAAGCCGTTTTTGGATCCTGAACTGAATGTGTCATAGAAATATAATAAAAGCTGGAAATTATTATAATTCCTTAGAGGTATGATCAATTAGCTACATGTTTTAAAGTCACAACTCGATATCGTGATCTGGTATTACAGTTGGAAGAAGCTAAACAGAAACTGGAGGATTACGAAAGAGTATCCAAGATACAGAGGAACTTGACAACGGAGAATGCAGAATTAGAACAGGAGCTGTCCAACTTGCAAGCGAAACTCGAGCAAGCGGAAAAGGCGAGAAAGAGCGAAATCACCGATACCAAGATGCGATACGACGGTCAAATGAACACTATGCGAGATGAGCTCAAGTCCTTACAAAATCAGGTGAGGAGTCGTATGATTTTACCTATTATCTTTTAGACACCGCGCTAAAATAAAAAAGCTATTCACATTATGTGCTACAATAACAACAAATTGTACTTTAGTTTACTATTTTTAAAAGACTTTAAAAAGGGAGAAGGTTCTATATTCCGCTGTATGTTCCTATTTTTTTATTTTCTGCCTGAAAACTTAAATATGTCTTTTAATATTTCCTAGGTATCGAGATTCAAGCGCGAAAGAGATAATTATAAGCAAATGCTGGATGCAGCTCAAAAATCGATAACGGAAATTAAAAACGGCGATAAGAACGCACGCACAAAGAGGACTTCTATATCCAGCACTGACGAGGTATCCAGTATTACAGTTGGTCTGATTTTGCCAATGTTTATTTATAACTAGAGGTACAAAATATAAAGTTGAATATGTGAATATGCACAGTTGAAATCCCCAAAGACTAATTAATGCACTAACGAGCCTAGGTCGTCCACTTAAGCCATTCTAATTACTGTTACTTGTCAATCTTTCAGGAAGAATATCGCACCAAGTTAGCCACGTTAGAACAACAAATAGCGTGCCTCGAGGACGAGCTCTGCGAATCCCGACTGAACGCATCCAAACTCAACACAGAACTCATCAGCGAAAAGTCTTCGGCCGAAATACGTTTGGCCGAGATGCAATCGAAACTCAATGAGGTAACAGTTATATATTTTTTTATTATGGAGCTTACTCGCACATTTGATGCTTCATGCAGTTCCTTATTGAAATGTTTCTTCCACAGTATGAAGAGGATAGGTTGCTTTCGACTGGACGGGCGCGCATAGCCGGCTTAGCAACGCGCATGGAACTCGCGTGGCATAAAGAGAGAGACGAACAACAAAGATTGTTACAGGAAACTTCCACACTCGCCCGAGACTTACGACAGACGCTATTTGAGGTAAATTTCTGTACCATATATGAAACAGCATTGGCAAAGACATACATGTAGTACATTTTCACCTAATCATGATCGTTCGATCCGTTTTTCAGGTGGAGCGCGAAAGAGATAAGGAGAGGTTAGACATGAAACGACGAATAGATCAGTTGAAGAGGACGACTGAAGAGGAAACGGAAGAAGCAAAGAAGAAGGTACTCTTATCAGAAATTAATTCTTTTCTTATGGTTCTTATAATTCATGCTCGCATCGTTTCATAAATTTCATTATAAGGGGCCATTCCAAGTATATTTTTACGAAAAAGTGCGGTTTTAGATGGCATTCCATTTATTTTACTTTTTATTATTATTCTCTTTATTTGCTTTAGCACTTAGATTAGATTTTATAATAATTATATAAAAAGTAAAATATAAAACAATATTACACAAAACATAAAATCATTATAAAAACCTAACCTAGTGTGCCGCCGGCAGCGAGGCGGGGCCTAAGCTACCGGTGGTTAGGGCGACAGAGAGGAACCTCCTGACTATCCGCGCCGTGTCCAGGAGTACCGCCTTCTGTATCTGACCATTGACCGAGCTATCTAGCGAGAGTCTCTTGAGGTGTTGGTCGAGACTCTTCGCTATTAGACCGTTCGCAGAGACGACTATCGGGACAATGATCGTTGAATCAACATCCCACATGGCGGTCACCTCGTGTGCCAAGTCTAGGTACTTGCTGACTTTGTCCTTCTCGGCCTTCACGAGGTTCTCGTCATGGGGGATGGTGATGTCAACGAGCACTGCCTGGCGCTTCGATCGATCTTATTACTATTATTATTTATTTATTTAGTAAAGCAAATGACATGACTTAAATACAACGTCCCGCAAAACTGTTTGCACAATTTACCTGTGGGATCCATAATCTTAAGTACATAAGTAGTAATCTTAAGTGAGTTAGTTACCTACTATTTTAATTAGACGTATGCTGAGTTATAGAAGGCCATGTTTAGACATGGCCTTCTATAACTCAGCGTACGTACGACTCAGCTTATTAACTGCTACTCTTTTACTATTTCGATCCCCTGATCGGACGGGGTCATCAGTAATGTAATATTTGTGTATATGGTGCAGGTGACGGAGCTACAATGCGACCTGCTGGAGTTGCGCGACGCGCACGCTAAACTGCGCACGGCCAACGAGAAGCTGCGCAGAGACAAAGAGCGTCACGATCGCGACCGCGACCAGAATAAGCTGCTGGTTTCCTCGCTGAAGCGGGCGCAACAGGTCCACATCATACATGACATTATAGTTTTTTTATAAATACATCGACGATTGATAGGATTGCGACGTCATAGTAGTAAGCACTTGCCTTACGGTTCGAGGATCTCGGTAGTTGTCTCTATCAAAGCGTTAGGCGGAATTAGAGGCTTTCGAACGGTGTAAATCTTGACGAGTGTCCGCTTACTTGACAAAGTCTACCCTAAGATCGGTAAACTAGATCTTTGGGTCATGGATAGCGGTCGAATACGAAAAAAGTCATAAACAGTTGTTAGGATTATCTAACGAATGAAGCCCGAACTCCAAAGAAGCCGGAGCTGTGGCTGTTACCGTGACAACTATGTCATTCGTTCATCAAGACTATTTTAGTTAAAATTCGTTTGTCCTTATCTGTCACTCTGAAATATTGTTGATGATAATGTATGTTTGTGGGAAAGGGACAAAACACATTTTAGTAAGCAGAGGTTTGTTAAGTTTTTGAATAAGGGGGGTAAGAGAGTTGAGACTTTCGACGAATAATCTTTTTAATACGTTACAGGAGGATGACAAGACAATAACGCAGTTGTTGGAAACAATCGACGATCTAATGAAGCAGAGCCCTAACCTCTTCAAAGAACCAGTTAAGCCTGAGAAGAGCTTGATGACACCAACGCCGCCTAGAAGAAACCGGGTATGTTAATTTCCTAGGTGGGTTCAGAATAGGTAGAACATACAACTTAGGGGTACTATGAATACACTCTTTAAGGCTTGGTCACACAGCGTGCACGATGCATTGAGTGCGCGACCACTGCACGCCGTAACTTATGGTAGCAGGTTAGCGACGCCACAGAAGATGCGCGACGCGAGCGGGATGTTATCAGACGCGCCTTTACTTAGACGCACGTTACCCCAATAAAATAAATCATCAAAACGCTATAGACAACATATTATGCACCTTTTATTCGAATGTTAGTGTCACCTAAAACCAAGACTTGAACGCTCACATTGTCCCCCAGTCCTCCAAGTCACGGTCGCGGTCAGGGACCCCCGAGAGCGCGGAAGCGAGCAGCGCCGAGGCGGCGGCCGCCACGGCCGCGCGCCTGCGCCGCCTCACCGACGAGCTGCGCGCCTCGCGCATCGCCGAGCGCACCCGCCGCCAGCAGGCCACACAAAGACGGTACTTTCATTAAAATAAATAAATAAATAAATATTAGAGGACAATCTTACACAAATCGTACTAGCCCCACAGTAAGCTCAAGAAGGCTTGTGTTATGGGTATTAGACGACGATATGTTTAATAGATATAAATACTTAAATACATAGAAAACATCCAAGACTCAGAAACAAATATTCATGCTCATAACACAATTATTTGCCCTGACCGGGATTCGAACCCAGGACCGTCAGCTTCACAGGCAGGTGCACTACCCACTAGGCTAAACCGGACGGTTCATTATTTTCTTACTTTATCATGCTTTAATTATTTCAATATCTAAGACTCGGTTTTATAAAATTCCGTTAAACCTTACACTTAATTTTTTTTATCGGCATTGAGCTTGGGCATTATGTTTATAATTTTAATGCATAAAACAACAATGAATCTTAAATCTAAAATAAATGTGATTCATTATTTCCTTCAGAGCAATGTCAACGGAACCGCGCGACAGCTTATCGGTGACACCCTCGTCGCGAACGCCGTCTCGCGCCCCCTCACTCAAAAAGCGGTCCATTTCACTGGAACAGACTACCAAAGAGCAGGTAAAATAACCTAATAACACCCATTTCTGTATTCAATACAATGATTTTTAACGTGAATCTTGACCCTATAATAATTTTACAGAGCGTAATATGGAAGACGGTGGATGATAGCAGCGTGTCTTCGATGCAATCTCTGGACGGAGATGGCGACGGACGGCTGTTCACAATGCAACGCGATGCCAGCCTCGACAGGTCCGTAAATTTACTTAATACAACGGAAAACTCACGATCTCAAACAATTAACTTTTCCATTTCGCTACGCTATAAAGTTCGTAACAAACAAAAAGCATGAACCACCAATTAGCAGTAGTGAATTTTTTAACAAAATTTATTTTTTTAATAACATTCAAAGAACTGTTCCCTTTTGAGTTATCGAATTTTGACTTAGAATTTTATTTTCACAAAATTCATTTTCAATTCACCGAACTCAAGAATCTTACTTTAATATAGATCTTTTGGTATCAACATAACGTAAATTTACTTACTGTATTTTACAGTCGATTGTCGGGCGGATCAGCCCAAAGCGATATTCTACCGACTGAGAAAAAGAAGAAGAAAAGTATCTTTGGTAAACTGAAGAAATTTACCAAATCGCGGTCTATAGACGACCAGGCTGATCCCGAGCTAGGAGAGTTCAAACCTATTGGAGCTGTGTCACAGGTACGAGGCATTATTTAGGTACTATATACTCTATTGGCTCGGCGACCCAGTGTGTCTTGTCCTCCACCATCTTACCATATACAGGTTGTCCCACGGCTATGCCACATGGAGGGAAAGTACCTTGAATATTGTAGATGGAACATTTGACTGAAAGAAGACATTATTTGAATTTAAAAAACAGTTAAAACTGCATTCACAGATATTTAAATAATGTTATGGTTGAACCGGGAATCGAACCCGTTATACGAGAAAAATAATTACCCTGTAGCTTTATCATACCGATCGAAAGGCTTTATCATAAGGATTATTTTTTGCTAAATAACATAATGTCAGAAATAAAAGGAAGACCATGAATTTTAACATTTGATGTGAAATTATCTCGTGTAACTAGTTCGATTCCCGGTTCAACCATAAAATTATTTAAATATCTATGAATGCAGTTAAAGTTGTTTTTTAAATTCAAATAATGTCTTCTTTCAGTAAAATGTTCCATCTACAATATTCAAGGTACTTGCCCTCAATGTGGCATAGCCGTGGGACGCTCTGTATATTCATAGCAATCTTATGTCTTACAATTTTAAAAACATGAATATTTTAGTTAACTAGTGGCTCTGTGAGCTGTAGACCTCGCGAGTGTTTTTTTGTTTGAAATCTTTTATTCGAAAAAAAAGTTTTGGAAATTTCCAAAAACCGACTCGACAAGAAAAATCTATATAATTATCGAACCTGCTCACATAATATCGCGAGATCCGGTTGAGAAATGCGACCTTTAGGGGACAACAGCCGGTAACTCGGACATACGAAAGCATTTTTGTCGAAGCTGAAGCGGAGAGCTTCGTTTCACTTGATCAATAAATTATTTTCTTTTCAGGGTTCGGATTCAGATATGAGTGCAGCCGGAAGCAAAAGAGATTTACGAGGCCGTCTATCAGATATGTTCAGTAGGAAAGGACAACTGTCGCGCGGAAATAGGTAAGCTGTCTATTCTCATTAGTGACACTAGTATGTTTTTTTTATAACCACCTGTTTTAAATGAGAGCTTGCCGAAGACATGGACAAATGGCGGAAAGTAATATTCAATGGTCGCAAAGTCCACGATGAAGCATGGTTAGGGACACTCGCAAATACGCGAGCCAAGAGACATTCACTTTCCAGGCTTGTGGTCGGGGATGCCGTTCAGTGTTCACGCATTGCTTTACACGGCCAAAAAAGACGTTGTCTGTTAACTTGACACTGCTTGTAGTCTCTAATAGACTCAATGATCGTTGATGATGAATTGAGGATATAATATAACCAAGAGAATATCGTCGTTTGACAACCAAAACTCACTAAGTAACAAATACCTACTTAAAATAAAGCTCGTATCTCAGCATCGTTTCAGAATGAGATACGAGGTTTCGAAGAGTAGTGACACATTTGATAGTGAGTTTTGGTTGTCAACCGACGATATAACACTGTGGTTCATATTCAAAGATCATTTTGAAGGGCGAATAGTAAGAACTTCGAAAATTAAATGTATATAACGAATTTAGTCTACATTCTTACTGCTAATATTCTTTCTTACTGTCTTAATAATGATCTCCCAAGTAAATATCGGTATATGAAGCAAACTACGAACCACTAAAACATTTCATTTTCTTTTATTCGCCACAGTTTTCCAATGCATGTAGCCCTTATCAATTAGTTTCCTCTATAAGTATATACAAGAGATTTTATAACTTGATTTCCATATAACATATAGGAAACAACCTTTTATATTATATGTCACACCTGGACATAAAGTGGCAATTACAGAAATTCCACTTCCTGGCAAGAGGGAGACATCAATTTTTCCACGGGCGGTAATAAAGCAAGCCTCGAATGACATATTTATCACCCTTGCCTTCGGCTTGGGCATAAAATGCCTGCGATCTGAGACATTATTTGTTTCACCGCCCTAGGTAAGTAAATAATATACTATGTACTATTTTGATTTCAGCAAGGACCTCGAAGACACCGGCCCCGAGCGGCCAGCCAGTGCGCTGGGAGTCACCTCGCGCCCCATACTGCGGAACACCAGCTCCAATACTCTACAACGCGCGTCGCCCGCTAAACCGGTACGTTCAAATCATAACTCGGTATATAAGTGACAACCTTTTTATTTTTTATAATTTATCGGAGTACACTACAGAATAGATTTTTTAATAGTATAAGTTATAACCTACAAAAAAGATCCCCACATTTTTTAGAACCAGATTCCTGGTATGGATCAAAACTAAACAAAATATTTCAATTTCAACAATATCATCTGATTTTAATTACCTCATAGATTTTAATTACCCACAAAGTTATTAGAGACAGTGATATTTTAACAAATATACGTCAAATCGGGAATCTGGCGTTCTAAATGGCCGGAAAAGTAATTAAATATTTTTATTTACAGAATGATTCTCAGAGCCTGCGGGGATCAAGCGCGACGCCCGCCGCGAAGAGGAAAGGGAAATAACTGATACTATTCACGTTTCGAATCACTATTCTGTATTTATCCTTCCTCCTTAAACTTTTCCATAGCTTGTAATATCACAATACATATCAGTATACATTGCATATCTATCGACAACACGATGTTTACATTACAGATGAGGCATGGCTGAATCCTTTTACAAAATGCAAGCATGTCGAACTTAAACTTACGGGGTGCAGAAATGAGTTTCATTCCGCTGTGGGTAGTTATGCAATACATATATACCGTCACAATATATATATACAGTGACCGCTCAACGTTCCTACTTCCTAAGTCCATAGCGCATAGCAAGGATCCCTTCCTTCCATGTTTTCAGGTAGGGAAGTTTAGCAAAGTTTGTAGTTATGTACTTGTAATTTTATAATAAAAACGTCTGTTGCAACTTTATATGTTTTCTTTTAAATACAAATAAAAAGAGAGTATTATTAATCTATTCAATTTTAACCAATTTTTACAATAGACGTGAAAGAAAATGCGGCTGGCTCAAAACCGAATAATGGGATTAAATAAAAGATGAGTCAAACCTCGAAGGAGGTTAGTCGTGGGAGCGCTTGAGAGCGCGCGGCTAACTCTGGTCCATGAGGTTGGAATCCACGGCGGCGCCGCCCGAGGAATCCTTCAGAATGGACTCGAAGATGGGTTGCAGGTCCGGGAACGATTTGATCTGCGTCACGAAGTCCATCAGGTGGGGGTTCTTGTCTGGAGAAGGATAACATTACTTCAGATCACTCCCTTATAGTCAGATTCACATCATACATATTTGGGTCGATTTATTTTTTGTTTCTCGTTACCATGGTTACGTCTCCTGAGTCGCTGTTAAGAAATGTGATTTTATAGTTTAATTCTACTAAACATGAGTTTTAGCGATAATTATAAATCCATTTTGACGTGGGTTATCTTTTAAACATCCTAGAAGTCTAACACAGGTGTGTATTATAATTTTTTTTCTAAATAACACGACAGTACGTGTCCTGGCTGACGAGGCAGAATAACAACAAGGAAAAGTTGATTGACCCATTTATTTAAAATGCTATTATAGGTATTAAAATAATAGAATAGTACTCTGGTTTGTCAATATCTTAGCAAATCGAAATCGTGATCTCTGCCTAGCGCTCCGGCGAACAAGCGTGATTAATGATTATACATGAATGTTCAAGCGCCTACACATTGAGGAGCCGCAATCACCAGCGCGGCGCGTATTGTCACACGTCCTCTTAGGGAATTATTATTTTAATATAAATGCATGTCACTTCACTGCTTGTTAATCAAAACGATTACACGTATTTTTTGGAAATTCTAATCTTTCCGTTATTTATCCCGCTCAAATCTCAACATGGTCCTAGATCGAAACCGGATGTGGAACTAATCGAGGAATTATATAAAATAAACAGAGGAACAATTAAATATACATCTAAATACTGGAGTTAAGGTCAAGTGAGGAAGAACAAGGAAAATACAAATTAATAAATATTTATGGATTTCTCGAATCTTAGTGAACCCACCACTCTTTAAAATTTGTAAGTAATTGGTAACTTAAAGCACAAACAAGGTTAGTACAGAATTTCCATTGTTTAATTTACGGTTAGGTTAACGCCGTTTGAACAAAGAATCCACTTAAAATCTTATTATAGATTGGAAATAATCTAAATTTAATTGTATTATGTATGAATTTATTGAAAATAATTAAATTTCTTTGTTCGCCACATACATTGCAACGGCTTACGACGTACCGTTATAAACGATAGGGTTAACTTGAGCATGAGGTCAAATTTGTAAGTGTATTTATACAATAAAGGAAGGATTTAGTCATTTTAGATTTAATGTATTGAGCATTGTACAAATATTATATTTGTAACCATTCGAATGAGATTTTCACAATATTTTATTGTTACGTTTTATGACATTGTATTTATGAAATTTTAATTAATTTAACATAATCTATATTGTTGGTAATGGTCGTTAAATTTGTACCTTATGAATAATTATTGAAAATTCCAGTGCAATATAATAAATTTAATGAAATACCTATATCTAGTGTCATTGTGATTTGTTTAGTCAAATTGAATGTTACTCTTATACTTGCAATTATTTAATGTACAATTTTAATTACGTTTGATAATCATTCTAACTGCATTGGATTAATTATTTGTTCTATAATTTATATAATATATAACAAGCTAAATACCAAATAAAAGGATTTTATAAGTAACTTATTACTGCAGATACGTATATCTCACGAATTGGTACCTAATTAACTAAATATAAGGCTGTATACATTAAAGCTATCTACATCTTAAGGTTAATTTGTAATTATTTACATTCAAGGTCGATCTATTAGTGGCACAGCTTCCCAAATGGCCGAAGACAAGGAGCTAATTAGGAAAAGGGCGAGTTACAAGGGCCAACTGACCAATTTCAATTCATTTGTGAGTACATTAGATTCATCATCGACAACTGAAGCTCAGGCCAATATATTGCAATTACGAATTGGTAAGTTGGAGTCGATGTATCAACAATATGATGAGGTACAGTTGAGGTTGGAATGCACCACCGAGGACATTGATTCACAGATTGCAGAGCGTAGCGAATTCGAGGCATTATACTATTCATCGCTTTC
Organism: Epiblema foenella; assembly: GCA_963556455.1. Taxonomy (NCBI): domain Eukaryota; kingdom Metazoa; phylum Arthropoda; class Insecta; order Lepidoptera; family Tortricidae; genus Epiblema; species Epiblema foenella. Next base: position 19,748,893 of record OY747102.1, read on the forward strand.
TAATGCCCAACTAATTCTAAATAGTATGAATAAAAAACGTGAGGACTTTGCATCCTGCAGTGACCGCCTGTCACATCGGAAGCTTGTTAAACTCCCAACCATTAATCTACCTAAGTACAGTGGCTCATATGATAATTGGTTAGAATTTCACGACACTTTTACCAGTCTGATACATTCCAACGAAGAAATTGATAATATTAATAAGTTTCATTACCTTAGGGCCTCGTTGGAGGGTTCAGCAGCAGTGGTAATCAAGTCACTTGAATTCTCAGCTAGCAATTATAACCAAGCATGGACCCTCTTGTGTGAGAGGTTTAACAACAAACGGTTACTTCTACAGAATCACGTAGCTGCGTTGTTTAACATCGAGCCGATCACACGAGAATCTTCTGCCCAACTCAAGCGTGTCATCGACCAAGTTAATAAAAACCTAAGATCATTAAAATCATTAAATGAACCCGTTGAACACTGGGGCACCCTTCTTATACACATAATTTCTCACAAATTAGACAGTAAAACTTTCCGCGAATGGGAGACTCATAAGGGCACATTTGATAAAAACACTACAACGTCATTCGACTCATTTCTCAGTTTTATGCGTAATCGCGCTGACTTAATTGAAACTCTGGAGTTATCGAGCGCACCAGCCGCCGGCCATGTTAGTCAGACGACTCATAAACCCACGCATTCAAAACACCGAACGATGATAGTTGCACAGGAAAATAAACCCTCTAAACCATGCCCTAAGTGCAATGGAGACCATAATCTAAGCAATTGTTCACTTTTTCTGGCATTAAGTAATGTTGAACGGCTCCAGTCACTCCCTGAGTATAAAGTATGCTATAATTGCTTCCGTACTGGACATTACGCAAACCGTTGTAAAAAAGCGGGGTGCAAAACATGCAAGCGTAAGCACAACTCATTAATTCATATCTCGGAGCCACACCGCAAAGCTGATCATAATGAGGTCACGTCCGCACGCAGCGCCGACCGCGCGACGACTGGAGTGGCGCCTGCGCCGCCGCCGCCAAGAACTAGTTCTGTGACGTTATCGGCTCGGTCCGGCGCTCCGACCGCCTCAACTCAGCAAGAAGTATTGCTTTCCACAGCTTTAATAAAATTGTACGATGCTAATAACTGTGAGCACATCGCACGTGCAATTCTTGATAGTGGTAGTACGTCATGTATTATGACGGAAAAGATGTGCAAACTTTTAAAATTAAGCACAGACCGTGTTGATAAATCTATTATAGGTATTAATAATATCGCGTCGCACGTAGGCAAATTATGTAGGGTATCAATGAAATCATTGAATGAAGACTACACCGCTACGGTAAACTGTTTTGTTTTGCCATCTATCACGGACGATGTACCGAGCCAACAATTAGATTTATCAAGTTTGTGTATACCAGATGACCTATGTCTCGCTGATCCTCATTTCCAAACGCCTGCTGCCATTGATATTATAATAGGCGCTGATCTGTTCTGGGACTTGTTAGGGTCACAAAAAATTAGGCTCGGAGAAGGACAACCGATCTTATATGAAACCAGGCTTGGCTGGTTAGTTTCCGGTCCAATCAACAGTTATTATGAATCGGTCCTGTCTCGTAACATTAAATGTAATTTTACGACTGTTTTTAATGCTAAATGCAATGAGTCGCTTAGCGATGAAGTTCAGAGCCTACTTCCGCGGTTCTGGCAACTTGAAGAGGTTCAAACTCAGTCATCGGATTATTCATTGGAGGAGAAGCTCTGTGAGGAGCACTTCACAAACAATACGTCCCGACTTCAAAATGGTCGTTTCTGTGTGCGGCTGCCTCTAAAAGAGGACCCAAATGTATTAGGGAACTCCATCACTCGTGCAAAACACTGTTTTTTGTCACTATAGCGCAGGATTGCACGTCAACCTGAATACAAACAATTGTATAAGGATTTCATGACAGAGTACCAATCATTGGGTCATATGACTGAGTGCGAACGTCTTGATCCCAACAGCAACTACATCCCACATCATGGCATCTTGCGCGATAGCACAACTACGAAATTAAGAGTCGTGTTCAATGCTAGTAGCCTGTCAAGCTCGGGACGCTCATTGAACGAAATTCAAATGGTTGGACCCACGGTGCAGGATGATCTTCTCTCAATACTGCTTCGATTTAGACAGCACAAATACGTCATCTCGGCTGACGTTGAAAAAATGTACAGACAAATAGCTGTTCATCCTGACGACCGATATTTGCAACAAATCATTTGGCGAGATGACCCATCTGATCGACTTAGGGCATTTACTTTGAACGTTGTCACTTACGGGACTGCCAGCGCTCCATATCTTGCAACGCGATGTCTCAAGCAATTAGGTCTAGAGTGTGATGAACCCGCCATCCGCGAAATCATCATTCACGACTTTTACGTCGATGACTTATTGACTGGTGGAGATGACTTTAATGAGGTTTTATTCATGCGAGAACGGGTAACATCTGCCCTTTCCTCAGCATGCATGAATCTCCGTAAGTGGAAGTCAAACGACCCTCGGTTATTACCTGATTCGCATCACGAATCGTTAAACTTAAACATGGGGACTACTGAACCCTGTAAAACTTTAGGCCTTGGTTGGCAGCCCAGTTCAGATGAGCTATGGTTTAAAGTAGGTAAGTTATCGCCAGGTAAAACCAAACGTGACGTTCTCTCAGTAATAGCGCAAATTTTCGATCCGTTAGGCTTATTGTCACCCTGTGTAATCTTAATGAAAATGATGCTGCAAAGGTTGTGGTTATGCAAGATGGCGTGGGATGAACAGTTGTCACCTGAAATCATTTCTCGATGGGCGAACATTCTTTATGGGCTACCCGCTCTCAATACATTACGGATACCGCGACACGTTATTTGCGACTCATCTCAAGGTGTCGACTGTCATATTTTCTGTGACGCATCGGAGCGCGCTTATGGCGCGTGCGTGTATCTGCGTAGTACTAATCCGAATGGAGAAGTTAAGGTTAGTTTACTGTTCGCAAAAAGTCGAGTAGCACCAATCAAACCTACTACAATCCCAAGACTCGAGCTCTGTGGTGCACTAGTTGCAGCTCGTCTTTATGAGAAGGCAATTAATTCATTACGGATTAAAATTAAAAGTACCACCTTTTGGACGGACTCAACCATAGTTTTGGGATGGCTACAAATGTTACCCAACAAACTACAACCGTTTGTCCGTAATCGAACAGCTGAGATTCTGGAAAAAACTGCAAACTGCACCTGGAGACACGTCCCCACAGATCAGAATCCAGCAGATCATATCTCCCGTGGAGTAGTTGCAGATCTTCTACCTACTCTTGCTATATGGTGGTCGGGACCAACATTTCTTCAGCTTGATAAATCTAACTGGCCCTCAAACCCAACATTGTCGCATTCATTGCCTGAAACTAAACCTGAGATCTCGCTGCATGTTGCCACTCAGGGTGAACGGAATGAAGGATTTATTAACTTTAACCGGTTTTCAAATTTCTCGCGTTTAAAGCGTGCTGTTGCGTACGCTCTACGTTTTATAAAGGCATGCAAGAAGCAGCCACTGCCTAGCTACCTAACTGACACAGAGTTACAGGATGCGACAACTGTCCTCGTTAGGTTGTCTCAACAGGATTCATTCCCAGAGTACCAATTATTGCTCGCTGGCAAATCGCTGCCTCAAAAGAATCACTTGCTCAAATTCAATGTATTTTTGGACGACAACAGGTTGCTACGTGTCGGAGGTCGCCTCGCGAACTCTGAGTTTCCTTATGAGAAAAAACACCCGGCTCTAATACATTCCACACACCGGTTCACACAGTTGCTTTTTCATCACGAGCACAAAAAGCTAATGCATGCTGCTCCAAAATTATTGCTTACCGCTATTAAGGATAACTATTGGCCCATAGGAGGCAACAACTTAGCTAAACACTGCTTCCAGCAATGCGTGCTCTGCACCCGCTTTAGAGGTCGAGTAGTGAAACCTATTATGGGCAATTTGCCTAAGCATCGTCTATCACCAAGCTTCGTGTTTGATAATGTAGGTGTCGATTATGCAGGTCCTCTCAATGCAGTTAGCCGTCAGGGGCGGGGTAGCAGACTGGTAAAAGTTTATATTGCGATTTTTATATGCTTCACGACCAAGGCCATCCATTTGGAATTGGTGGGAGATCTAACAAGCAACTGTTTCTTATCGGCACTCAGACGTTTCGTGTCTCGTAGGGGGAAACCCAGCAATATATACTCCGACAACGGTACCTCATTCGTTGGTGCGTACAACGACCTATCAAAATTTCTTAAGAATAATTGTAGTTCATTGGCTGAATGCGCAGCTAACGAAGAAATAAACTTCCATTTTATTCCCGCTTATTCACCGCATTTTGGAGGTCTTTGGGAAGCTGGCGTCAAATCATGTAAATACCATTTACAAAGAGTGCTGGGACATTGTCATTTAAATTACGAGGAATTCACCACTGTACTTACACAAATTGAAGCCATCCTCAACTCTCGACCTCTTACTCCACTCTCTACGGATCCAGAAGACTTGATGCCCTTGACTCCTGGACATTTTCTTATTGGCCGCCCTCTGACGTCGTTGCCCGGACCATCAGACTTGATAGAAAAATCATATTCACACCTAACACGCTATCAACGCATCGAGCAACTCCGTCACCACTTCTGGACCAGATGGAGCAAAGAATATGTGTCTGAGCTTCAGGTCAGAACGAAATGGCGCCGCTCGGAAGGCAGTTTAAAAATGAATTCCCTAGTCCTAATCAAGGAAGATCAACTGCCCCCAATGAAATGGAGACTCGGCCGAATCGTTGCCATCCATCCCGGGTCAGACGGCATCTCCAGGGTTGCAGATGTGAAGACCACAAGTGGCACTGTTCGACGGTCATTCAGCAGAATATGTCCACTCCCGGAACCAGCTAATGTCGGTTGAAGCCAATGACTTCAACACCCGGGGGCATGTTCAAGCGCCTACACATTGAGGAGCCGCAATCACCAGCGCGGCGCGTATTGTCACACGTCCTCTTAGGGAATTATTATTTTAATATAAATGCATGTCACTTCACTGCTTGTTAATCAAAACGATTACACGTATTTTTTGGAAATTCTAATCTTTCCGTTATTTATCCCGCTCAAATCTCAACATGAATACTATATGAAAAGATCCATTGTAAAAGGCTTTACCAATGTACACATAGTAGGGAAATAATAGTAAGTTTTACTTTTTAGGCCGGGTTTTATAAAAATCCGTTAGACCTTATGTCGGTTTGTTATGTCAAAAAATGTACCGAGTTACTGAAATTAGATCTGACATTTGAACTAACGGATCTTTATAAAACCCGGCCTTAGTAAGCCTACATATCAAGATAGTGCAAAGCTATCAACCTACACCGTTGAAATGTATTCTTGAGGCTGACTTTCCGAATAAATCATCAAGGCGAACAAAGCAATATCAACCTACAGTCTAATAAGGTTCAAATCGTTTATTCACTTTACCAGCCTCAGGTATGTTGAGGCTTACTAGCCGAATAAATCATCAAGGCGAACAAAGCAATATCAACCTACACACAATCAAATAAGGTTCAAATTGTTCACGTACCAGCCTCAGGTATGTGCAGCAGAGCCGCGGCGGCGCGCAACGCCGAGCGCTTCAACTCGTCCTGTTTCTCGTACTCTTGCTTCACGGAGTTGGCCTTCACTTTCATCGTGCACGTGGCACGAAGCGGCTCCACTAAGCTCTCCAACCCTGTAAACAAATATCTCAAGTAAGACTGACGAACTAAGTCAGTGAATAAGAGTGGGTTGCACCAAACAATCTGTAATCATAAGAGGTGTTCCTTAATAGTAGTTTATGCAATCGTTATATAATGTATGTTTTTAGTCGAGAAACGCGTTTATACTACGAGGCTTGCAGAGTGATCTAAGTAAGGTTCTAGACTGTCCAATTTCATAAGAGTACAGTAACGGCGACACGTGATTGGTCTATTTCATAAGAGTTCACTTGAAGGGAGCTCCATAGAGAAAAGTATGTGATTTTTTAGTTTCGTCTACGATATATTAGCCCAAGCTGACGTAGCGGATGTAAATTCGGCCATTGCTGTTATCAACGAGGACCTGGATCATATCAGCGATTGGTCCAGTTGCTTCGGCATTTCCGTCAACCCTACAAAGTGCCAGGCCATCATTATAGGGAGCCCTCGTCAACTCTCTAAGTTGGATACCGGCTCTGTTGCACCGATCATGTTTGATGGCTCCGTTATCCCGATCTCGAGTCAAGTGAAGGATCTAGGTGTCATTATTGACAAGCATCTTTCGTGGGACGGGCAACTCTCTGAGGTCAGTCGAAAGGTCATCGGCACCCTTCGCGCACTCTACAGATTTAAAAACTTTCTCCCCGTAAGCACTAAGAAACTACTGGTGCAGGCACTAGTGTTACCCCTTATCGATTATGCAGATGTGTGCACTACAAATATTTCCCAAAACTCCCTAAACAAACTTGATCGATTACTTAATAATGGAATTCGTTTTATCTTCGGGTTGCGCAAATACGACCATATATCGCATTATCGCCGCCAGCTAAATTGGTTCCCTATTCGTCAACGCCGCTCTCTCCGAATTCTGTGTACACTTTTTTCCATCCTGTTCGAGCCCTCTGCTCCAGGATATCTAAAATGTAGATTTAACTTCGTTACCCCTCGTCCAGGTTGTGAACTACGATCTTCCCGATCCCTTAAACTCTCTGTTCTTCCACATCATAGTGGTTTTCTCTCATCTTCCTACGCTGTTCAAGCTATCCGTCTCTGGAATGCGCTCCCCCTGACAATAAGACAAGCCCCAAGCAAGTTGGCTTTCAAACGTATGCTCTTCAAGCACCTGCTAGAACAAGTCTAGCGTAAACTAATCAGTTAGTATCCCCTGTACTTATGCAGTAGTATATATTTGTGTGTATATATATATATATATATATATATATATATATATATATATATATTTATGTATGTATTTGTATATATAATTCCGAGGTAAATGTATATTAGTTACGATTATATGTATGTTTATTCTTTCGAAATCGTTTAACTTTTATGAATTATTTTCTCATTGCACCCACATTTGCTAGTTTCTGTTTGGTCCTATGGTCGACTGGTAGAGAATGCCTCATGGCATTAAGTCCGCCCTTTGTACTTATATTCTTTTTGTGCAATAAAGTTTAAATAAATAAATAATAATAAATAAATATTAATTCAAACATTGAAGTCGACGAGTAGAAAATATCTGATTGTATAGAAAGTTTAACAAGTATTTAGGGGATGACAGGTGCTGGCGCCATGTTTAACGTAGACCTATCTGTAATTGGAAGTCAATGCAACCCGCCCTAAACATGGCAGATTATTTTGTAGAATCGTTAACGAAGATAATGTAAACTAAACTATTACATTATGCTTCTCTTTCCACATTAGTTTGAGCATGATGATCTAGGAAAATATTAGCGTGAGCACTAGCTTTCGCTGAAATTATCGATTTTATCTTGGACGAACCACGAGAACTTTCATCGACTAAGACCGACCGACACCGAACCGATATTGGTTTACGATTTTAACAAAATTTAACTCTGGTTATTATTTTCTTTTAACAACATTTAATTAATTTATTTATTGTTACAGAGTATAGATCCACTAAGTTTATATATTTAAATAAATAAATATTAGAGGACAATCTTACACAAATCGAACTAGCCCCACAGTAAGCTCAAGAAGGCTTGTGTTATGGGTACTAGACGACGATATATTTAATAGATATAAATACTAAAATACATAGAAAACATCCAAGACTCAGAAACAAATATTCATGCTCATCACACAAATATTTGCCCTGACCGGGATACGAACCCAGGACCGTCAGCTTCATAGGCAGGTGCACTACCCACTAGGCAAAACCGGTCGTCAAATCAATCAATATTTAGAATACTACTTACTCTGTAAGACCACAGTAGGGCACAGCTGCGCCAAACGCGCGCACATGAGATAAGTTAGCATCTTGATGTCGTAGTGGTCCCTCAGGCCGTCCTCGACGTGTCGTAAGAACTCGAACACGTCGAGCCGGTCCAGGCACGTGCCCAGCAGCGTGTACATGCACTCGAACGCAGCCTTGCGCAGGTCCAGACCGTCGTCTACGGAATGCTTGAACGGGCCCATTTCTACTTCGCGGATAAGTTCTTTCTGTGAACGAAAAAAAAGATTGTGGGTGAAATGCATGATTTTATACTCTTCTGTCCAGGTGATACATAAAATAATAATGTAAAAACTTTCAGTAGCATTGTTTTTTGGGACTAAGTAGCACATAACATCATAATTTGCTTGCGCGCTTTCCATTTACGTGGAGTCAGCGCAACATTTATCAGCGTGAAATTATCTACACAACTAATACACAATCATATGTTTTTTTCTACACTGTAACTGACAGTAAAAATAAACTAGACCAACCTCTCTAAGCGAATGCAACAATAAGTCGGACATCACGAGGGGTCGCTCGGTACACAACATACCTTGACCCTGGTCTCGCTGTAGATGGTGGGCAGCACGGCGGGCAGCAGGTCGCGGATGAGCGAGGGCTTGTTGTGCGCGGCCGAGTTGAAGGCCACGAGCGCCACGCGCCGCACGCCCAGCGACGGGTCGCGCAGCGGCACCAGCAGCTCAGACATGCAAGCGCGGAGCAGTGGGTCGATAGCTTGTGGCTGTATAAAGAAAACACTGTAAAGACTTTCACTGGTTGGGGGGCGCAGTGTAAATTTTCAAGCCGGACAGCCCGCTAGCGTCCTCTAGGCGACCTGTCGCTATAGGTAGGTCGCTACATCGGTTTGTGGGGTACATTCAAGATTTAAATCTGGCAGTGAAAGTTTTAAACCAGATTGATACTTATCTGAGAAAACCTGCGACCCAAGTACCCAGATATCTGGTGGCTGGGTTATGTGGTATTTCTACCCACTAAAAACCCCACGGTGACCGCCATCTGCGCACATGGGGGGAACTCTGAAATCTCAATACCGAACGCACTAGAGCCCCCCTCGCGCTTTCTTAGCTTTGGCGATCCACGCCACCCTCCCTTGAGCACTCGCAACCACGACGACTCATCGAGGCCTAAATAAGAAAGCTTTTATGCACGTATATAACATTCGTCAATCTGGATCTCCTCGGAAAGGGAGTACTTTATGTATAGCGAAGAAGTGAATATCCTCAAAGAAAGTCAAATTACTAGTGCGTGAAGATGAAATGTATTTTGAATTCCGTGCTATGACACAGAATAAGTGTTATCAAAGGCATTCTATATCTTTTGGCAATATAATAACCACTGTCTAATATACCTGGTCAGAGATTGTGAATTTGACAGCAGTGACGGCAGTTGTTCTCGTGAGGGGTTCCGGCGACTGGAGGAATTCCTTCAGATGTGGCAGTAAATCTTTAGGCTCTAGTAGACACAATTTACCTAAGCATTCAGCAACCTGAAAACGAATAAACCGTCCACTAATACATTTCTTTGGCACATAAACACGAAATAAAGGCGGTATTATCCACAGTAATATACTTACTACATTACGAGATCCTTCCTCCGCACATTGGCAGTGTTTCGATAGCTGTACCCAGATTTCGGGGATGAAAGGTCTGAGCGCTTCCACGCCTTCTGGGGTACACGATTCGCACGAGATAATCTGTAAATGCAACACTATGAATACAAATATTGGAAACGCGACTGCTACTGCAGAATAGTAGATTGTGTCTCAAGGGAGCAGAATGATATATTTACGACGAGGGTGGTGAATCTTGAGTGAAGCAAAATATTCTACAGTAGAATCCTGAGCGAGGGATATTAAGGTAGAATCTTGTGCGTAGTGTAGTGAGGGATTCAAGGGTTTCCCTACACAATCATAGCAGTTTTCTGCTTTGTGACTAAATGTATAAAAATAAAACTAGACCAACCTCTCTAAGCGAATGCAACAATAAATATTGCCGTTTCGGCTGCGCCTCGATCTCACGCAGTATAAACGGCAGGAACTCTGGCAGGTTTCCAACAGCGACGGATCCCAGTGCGTAACTGGCGGCCGACTTAACTTCCTCCGACGACGGCGCGAACGAAGCTAGCAGAACCTCCTTCAGATTCGGGATGGAGCTTAGATCTCTGTGAACAATATAGTGCATTGCAAAAAATTTCCTGAGAAAACACATTAAATCATACTTTGTAAAAATGTTACGTATAGTGATTAGTGATACGACCGTATAAAGGTCGGTCAAATGGGGTTGGTAAAAGCAGTTTTAGCAATAGTTTTCAAATTTTCACAGTTTAATCATCGTGTTTTTTATTTTTTAAATATTGAAAAAGGAAACAATGAGAAGCTACTTATAATTACTCTGAATTAACTATCCACCTTTAAAATCTCATTAAATATTCATCCTAGCGAAAAAGTGTGAAGATCCTTTTCTTTGTAGAGAATTTTATGCAAATTATTTTTATATCAAAGAATTTTTTTACCCATGGGCCACCGTTTAAGTTTTTTACGAAATACCGAAAAATGGGACCTTCCAACCCCCCCTCGCGCTCCCCGGCTCAAGGGCTATGGATGGGACTCTTGATATGTTTACCTCCTAACCAGTTCAAAAAAAGTTACGCATTCAAAAATTGCGTTCCAAGCATTTCCCTCTATACCTTTTCGTTACCTGGCGTAGAGCGTGCGCGACCATGCACTGCGTGCCGGAACGTACGATAACAGGTTAGCGACGCCACACAGGCTGCGTGACGCGAGCGGACCGATATGTTATCATACATCCCGTCACGCAAGGGTCGCGTCGCGCGGGTTCCCGCTTTCAGACCCCACACATTACGTAGAAAACACCATGTTCTCCGCCATCATAGGAATCCGTTATTTAGGAAGGCTGTCGACTACGTTCCCATCCCTCCCCCCTCTGTCGTAACTCGGCGATCATTGATTAGGGGCCGCACGGTCCGGCGTCCTAGGCACACACTCACGGCACGGACGACGTAATCACAGCGTTCATCGAAAGATGGAACGCTGTGTGACACGACGCGTATAGTTAGGCATTCCCACCGGCGGGGACGTCCACCGCGCGATCGCGACAACACTGACACATGTAGTCCCTATTCCTCCCGGTACCGCCGCACACCGGGTAGAGCTAGTCCGACTGGGGCCTAGCTGAGTTTCTTCTCAGTTAGGCTAGGTTTAGTGAACCAGCGACAAAACTCCCAGTAGCTCGATTCCACTCACATCTCAGATTCGGTTGAAACCGCTCGACCAATCTCACTGGAGCGCAAACTCTTAGAGTATTCCAGTGTTCCAAACCACAAGCGCGGTCGTGTCGGAGGTTTTCCCTTGGATTTTCCCCAGGCTACTCTCCAACCGCGCACTCCTATTACCTTATTGGAGCCTATAAAGCCACAGTCAGATTAAAAAAAACAAAACCATGTTCTCGTGACACTCACAGATGGCGGCCGATCTCGGCGACGGCGAGCAGCGCGAACATGTGGTGCGCGTCGGAGGGCGGCTGCGTGCAGTCGCGCAGGAACCCGCGCACCACGTCGATGGCGTCCGACCCGCCCTCCGTCACCACCGCCGCCACGCACTTGGCCAGCGAGTGGAACGCCTGTAACAACAATTTTAGCTTACTTTCAAAGGTTGAAGAGCGATGGCGAGGGATGCCCTCAGTCATCCCGCCCCTCAATCATAAGGATAAGCCCAAGGAGAAGAAGGTCAAAAATCTTGTAATTTTGACATATTTATGTAAAAATTACTTTGTGATTGATATCATGATATAAATCATTTTAAACGTAGTCTGTGACATATTGACCCAAATCCAGGGAGATTATTAATAACGGGTGGTAGGCCGGTTCATTTATCGGAGCACTATAAAGCTACCTAAGCAAACGCCACTGAAGCACTACGCCACTACTGGTAGTCGGTAGAGCCAGTAACCCGAAGTCAACTGTAGACCGACCGTCTTAATGAGCCATCGCTTGTGACGGGACAGGGATAAGAGGGGAAACGTCAACGTCAAAGGGCAGCAGACGGGTAGGTACCGTTCCGCGCGGCGGGGCCCTGCCTCCCGCTACCTTTCCGCTACTCAGTTAATCAGACGACCTATAGACTAGAGTATACTTGCTTGATGTGGTGCCAGATTAGCGGTGGCGTTGTGATCGTGCACGCGGTGAACTGTCGCCGCTAGTAGCGCCAGCAGCCCCGCCTACATGGAGCCCCAGTACTAGTGAGATATGGGCACCTGCTTGATGTGGTGCGCGGTGGCGTTGTGGTCGTGCACGCGGTGCACTGGCGCCACTAGTAGCGCCAGTAGCTCGCGCCGCGAGCATCCCGCCACGTCCGCCGACACCAACGCGCTCAGCACGCCGAGCATCGCCTTCAGCGCCCCACCTATGGAAACCACATTAAAGGTATCTTTTGAAATAAAATGAAAAGACGTCCACTGCTACAAATTTGATATTTATGAATTATTAATGTACAAGTTACTTCAACTGAAGCACCCCAAAATAGTAGTGGCGCAGCTAAAACGTATACCACGCTGGTGCGACAATTTTTGCGACACAAGACACAGTCTGTCTAAATTGTAACGTTTTTTAATACCTAGTCGGTTGAAAACAAGCGTAAGGCCCTATAAATAGTGACAGTGCATATCCGACTCGCACACCAGCGCGGCACCTCCGCCTGCAGCTACAGCTCACCCTGCAGCAGCGGCGACTTGGCGAGCGCGAGTATGTTGGGCGTGAGCGCGGCGCGCGCCTCGGCCGTGAGCGCGGCCGGGCAGCGCAGGCACGCGCCGCGCACCAGCGTCAGCGCCGTCTGCGCGCAGTGAAGGTCCGCCTCGCACACGAGCGGCGGCACCTCCATTAGTACCTGACAATAAACAGTACCTCTAATATATAACAGCAATATTCCTACTGTAAGGCGTAAATTACTTTGAATGAGCATACTTTAAGTTACAAATTTATATTAAACGGAAAATTTTGGCTCCGAGCAGGATTTGAACCTGCGACTTTCTAGCATACACGGCCAATCGCTCTAACCTCTAAGCTAAATATCGGAGAACCACTCGGCCCCCAGATTCCTCAACCGTTCCCTCTTACAACGCCTTAGGTCGGCGTACACTCGTACAGCGACCACCACCTAGAAGACTCAGAATTCTTTAACGAGTAACGATGCGCCATTCCATACTCTTTTGTACTAAGCAGTAACGCTGGTTCGAATCCTGCTCGGAACCTAATTTTTTTAATTTTTCCTTTTAATATAAATTTGTAGTTTAAGTTAGCATCGTTAGTGGTTAGTACAAAAATTAAAAATTAATTATATTTTAAGAGAGTGTTGTTCTAATATTGTAGTTAAAACATAACTTATATGTACATAAGCCGTTGACTATTGACCACCGGGTGGACAACTTTTGTTTTTACAACTGACAATGACCCATCGGTGATATTATTGTACTTTTGTAAGCTGTAGGTTCTTCAAATAAATAAGTTTTATCGAAACAAAACAAGAACGCGTTTACATTTATATGACAAGGCGAACAGCGCCTCTTTGGTGGTAACTATTTACTACCATACAAATTGAAATTAAACGCAAACGCGTTCGTTTATGTTTGGAAAAAACTTACCCATAAAAAACATTCCATGTAAAAATAGGCCATGTCTCGAAATTCATCCACTGCAAAAAGTTATGAGATATTACGTAGAGCCAAGTCAGGCATTGTTATTAATCTTTATTTGCTTAATTTTTGTATAAATTAAGTCACAAAATTTTATTTAGTACGCAAATAAAGATTAATAACAGCGTGACTTGACTCTACGTAATATCTCACAACTTTTTACGGTGAAAGAGTTTCGTATTTCTACATGAAATGTTTTTTACGAGATCTCACTTCTTTTTGTAGGTAAATGCGTCAATACAAAGTTATGAATGCATCTAAAACTAAAACTTTTTATAGGTGCAGCAACTACAAAAGTATAACTTTGTACCGCATATATTTGTATATGATTACAAACTTACTTATGCAGTTTGTATATTTCTAAAACGCGACTGAAATTGCAATATTTTTAGGTTTTTTATTACTTGATAGGCTAAAAACAAATTGTGTTTAAAATTAGAAACTTGTGGGTTTGCTAGAAGTACCTTAGAATTATGATGATCGGTCAGTGTCAGTGACAAACCTAAGAAACTTTGACGGGCAAATAGTTCTTAAATTACAAGTTTAAATTGAATATTATTGAGAACATATCTAAGTCATTTAGTGCCCTATATGTTACTGAGATTCAGGGTTCTAGCTTCAGCCAGCACAAAATTATAGGATGTTGAAAATGGCCTGAAACGCTTCGAGAAAAAGATGGTACAGCCGTGCCTCTTTGTTTTGCTCGACTTGTCGGGGGCACTGCCGTGCCCCCAGATGCTAGAGATACTGAGTTCTGTAACCGCCAATTATCTTGTTGGAGCCACTAAATTGCCAAGTCTCTCCAAGTTGCCGGGATACATTAGTAGTGCATTTTTAACTGCTATAACTCACCTTTCCAAGAAGTTCTATGCTAATATCGTTGCTGTAGTTTTGCACCAATGTATCAAGTAAGACCAATGTTGATAACTTCAGTGCTCTCTGGTTCTTACGTAAGAATGATCCCAAGATTTGCACAGCTTCAGACTAAAAAACAAAAAGCTAAATGAAATGTGCATAATTTTTAATATTACTATTATATTTTATAAAAATTAAAGGTAACATAATAAAAATGCGGCAGAATTATTATTCCGCAACATACCAAAATAGGCCTCAAGTCGATTCTCAGCGGAGATGAAGCCACTTTCGTTAAGGCCTTAACTGTAGTTAGGCGGGTAATTTCGTTGCGAAGCCGTTCTAAGAATATCGGCAAGCATACTGGAAGCTCATTCTAAAACAGAACAGACACATGTACGTGAATAAAATAGATTTTCAGGAACGGCGTGCATTATTTAAGGTGCAGGGTTTAACCGAGTTAATTGGGATCGAATTTTGAATGTGAAAGTCAGTTACAGATAGATGGACGTATTCGATTTTCATTATTTGCACTGCTAACTCAGATTGGCCTGACCAAAACTTATCTTTCATACCAAAATCGTTATTACTGTAGTGGAAAACTCCATCGAGCTACAGACGAAAAATAAGTGATCTAAGCAACTGTTAAAACGCTTACGTTTCTGAAAATCTTCACACTTTAATCGCCGTAGTCTGATATATGAGACCAACCACCTTTGAATTATGCCTTTGAAAATTTCGAGTAACTTTATGACATTCGGCGGTTGAAGGGTTAAACAGTGAATCAATGAAAAAATATTTAATGAATGAATTCCTTGTAAGCAATCAAATTGATGACTTATTTACCTGTAAATAGTCACCGAAATGACACAGCAGCTGCCCGCAGGTGGCGATGGCGCGTTCCTTGACCTCCTGGTCCATGTCTGTGGCGCGCAGCCGGACTAGGGTGCATTCGTACATGGGCAGTATAAACTGTTGAAGCTCTTCTGGGGGCGGCTCGATAACTGAGTCTTCGGCGGTATCTAGGAACCATAATTGACAGAGTGAAACGAAGGTCTCTGCTTCGGCTTCGACAAAAATGCTTTCGTATGTCCAGATTTCAGGCTGTTCGCCTCAACAGGTCGCATTTCTCAACCGATTCTCGTGATATTTTGTGAGCAGGTTCGGTAATTATAGAGAATTTTTTTTGTCGAGTCAGTTTTAGGAAATTTTAAAAAGCATTGTGTTTTTCAATGATTTCTCGTGTTTTTGCGGGCTGATTTAAGTTTTCTCCTCTAGGTCACATTTCTCTACCGATTCTCGTGAAATTTTGTGAGAACTATATAGAATTTTTGTGGAGTCAGTTTTTGGTAATTTTACACAGCACTTTGTCTACAGCTCACAGAGCCACTAGTATAACTGTTACAAAGGTGTTTATGGGCGAAAGTAACTTCTTTGTCGATTCAACTATCTTTGAACAAAAGGGAAAGAACGAAATCAAGTAGTTCGATTGTTTGTTACACAGTTATCTATATATCTATATATATATATAACGCGAGGCCGATTTTTGTACACCCCATCAGATCTACAGTTATGGTCCGATTTTAATAAATGATATGTCATTAGATTCGTCTCATGCTGGAGAGTTGCATAAAACTCTTATTTTTCATATTTTTCCAGAAAAAGGACTAAAACATGGATTTTAATAAACTACTGTGCGCTGACCACGTGACTTTGGCTGCGTGACGTCACGCGACGTGGCTCCTGTTTTCAGTTGACATAACACTGTATAAAAATAAACAATAAAAGAACTCAAACCTGTAGTACGTTCTTCCTGAGAAAATATACGGTTTGAGTCGGCGACATATATCCA
This sequence comes from Epiblema foenella, assembly GCA_963556455.1. Taxonomy (NCBI): domain Eukaryota; kingdom Metazoa; phylum Arthropoda; class Insecta; order Lepidoptera; family Tortricidae; genus Epiblema; species Epiblema foenella. The sequence goes on from OY747102.1 coordinate 19,765,324, forward strand.
CAACCCCAAGAAAATTAACAAAACACAAAATAAACGACCTTTTTATAATGTTTACATGAATGACAGACGTATTGTATCGCAGTTGGTATTTAATTCAACGTCATAATTTAACATTTTTTTCTTTTATGCCAGATTTAAATTGTCATGGCCTTTTTACTTATACAAACTCTTCGCATATTCAATATTTTGAGAGATTATCTCTAATACTATGGACTGCAAGGCGAACAAACCAGTCCATCCAGCTATGTTAAGTTGTCGACTATCGACAGTATGTCAGGACCACATCCTCATATATTTCGAACACCTCTCACGACGTTCTTCACGAAGGGGTCGTGTACACAGCCGAGCACGGCCGGCATTCGCGCCGGCCCGTGGTTTAGATTGTGTGTACTCACCGAGTGGGCGCATGACCTTGACGAGGGTCTGCAGCACGCGCAGCGCCTCGGCAGTGACCTTGTAGAAGGGGTCGTGTACACAGCCGAGCACGGCCGGCATCAGCGCCGCTACGTGATCTCGCATCGACGCCGGCGAGTGCCCGCGCACCAGGCACACCACGAACACTAGCGTTTCGATCTTCATCGACGACGCTGTGCCTTTGTCTCTGTATGCACAATATGGAAGGTTAGGTACGGTTGTGAAAAAAAAAATTGTTATGAATCTGCGGCCGCGACTGCTACGCTATATTTTCATGTTACGTTTTTTGAATTCTGATAAAGATGGACACGTGACGCAGGCACTGCGATAACTTGCGCATTCTTTCAAGGGGGCTAACTTTATTTATTTATTTATTTATTTATTTATTTATATTAGGAGAACCAACAGCAGTACAAACAATGTAACAACATGCATATTAACAGCAGAGCCAATTACAGGATCTCACAGATAGCGCTAGAGTGTATATTATACAGAACTAAAGTGCGCACTCGTACACAATTACAAACGTTATTGGAACAAGAATGTTAAAACAGAAAAAAGAAAAAAAAAAAAAAAAAACAAGCAAACCAAGCCACTCTAAACTAATGTTTAACTTGAATAAATTAAATTGTAAGTGACGAATATTAAATGAATATAATTATGGCGTATGCTACAAAGCACTCAGCGAAAATACGCCGCCTCCATGCCTCGCCTCACAGAAGGAATCTTGCAATTAAATATATCTATATCTAACTCCTTGGTTATCCGATTTAGACCATGACTAGCGCGTCTCAAAAAGCTGTTTTTTCTGTAGTTTGATGAAGTATTTTTAAGTGATATAGGCGGAAAATGTCTTTTGGAACGTACGGGGGTATTAAACGAAAGCTTACTAAGAAGTAAGAGTTTATAAACAGATAACCCGAAAATCGACTTGTAGTTTGTCCGCGCCCCACGCCGCCCTACACAGTGTATACGCACGTGAGCGCCGGGGTGAGCGCGCGGATGACGCGCGCCGCGTGCTCGGCGAGGCAGCCGGGCGCGGCGGCCAGCAGCTCGCGCAGCAGCGCCAGCGCGCAGCCGCGGGCGCGCACGCTGCGGCCGCGGATCACGCGCAGAGCGCCGCGCCCCACGCCGCCCTACACAGTGTATACGCACGTGAGCGCCGGGGTGAGCGCGCGGATGACGCGCGCCGCGTGCTCGGCGAGGCAGCCGGGCGCGGCGGCCAGCAGCTCGCGCAGCAGCGCCAGCGCGCAGCCGCGGGCGCGCACGCTGCGGCCGCGGATCACGCGCAGAGCGCCGCGCCCCACGCCGCCCTACACAGTGTATACGCACGTGAGCGCCGGGGTGAGCGCGCGGATGACGCGCGCCGCGTGCTCGGCGAGGCAGCCGGGCGCGGCGGCCAGCAGCTCGCGCAGCAGCGCCAGCGCGCAGCCGCGGGCGCGCACGCTGCGGCCGCGGATCACGCGCAGAGCGCCGCGCCCCACGCCGCCCTACACAGTGTATACGCACGTGAGCGCCGGGGTGAGCGCGCGGATGACGCGCGCCGCGTGCTCGGCGAGGCAGCCGGGCGCGGCGGCCAGCAGCTCGCGCAGCAGCGCCAGCGCGCAGCCGCGGGCGCGCACGCTGCGGCCGCGGATCACGCGCAGAGCGCCGCGCCCCACGCCGCCCTACACAGTGTATACGCACGTGAGCGCCGGGGTGAGCGCGCGGATGACGCGCGCCGCGTGCTCGGCGAGGCAGCCGGGCGCGGCGGCCAGCAGCTCGCGCAGCAGCGCCAGCGCGCAGCCGCGGGCGCGCACGCTGCGGCCGCGGATCACGCGCAGAGCGCCGCGCCCCACGCCGCCCTACACAGTGTATACGCACGTGAGCGCCGGGGTGAGCGCGCGGATGACGCGCGCCGCGTGCTCGGCGAGGCAGCCGGGCGCGGCGGCCAGCAGCTCGCGCAGCAGCGCCAGCGCGCAGCCGCGGGCGCGCACGCTGCGGCCGCGGATCACGCGCAGAGCGCCGCGCCCCACGCCGCCCTACACAGTGTATACGCACGTGAGCGCCGGGGTGAGCGCGCGGATGACGCGCGCCGCGTGCTCGGCGAGGCAGCCGGGCGCGGCGGCCAGCAGCTCGCGCAGCAGCGCCAGCGCGCAGCCGCGGGCGCGCACGCTGCGGCCGCGGATCACGCGCAGAGCGCCGCGCCCCACGCCGCCCTACACAGTGTATACGCACGTGAGCGCCGGGGTGAGCGCGCGGATGACGCGCGCCGCGTGCTCGGCGAGGCAGCCGGGCGCGGCGGCCAGCAGCTCGCGCAGCAGCGCCAGCGCGCAGCCGCGGGCGCGCACGCTGCGGCCGCGGATCACGCGCAGAGCGCCGCGCCCCACGCCGCCCTACACAGTGTATACGCACGTGAGCGCCGGGGTGAGCGCGCGGATGACGCGCGCCGCGTGCTCGGCGAGGCAGCCGGGCGCGGCGGCCAGCAGCTCGCGCAGCAGCGCCAGCGCGCAGCCGCGGGCGCGCACGCTGCGGCCGCGGATCACGCGCAGAGCGCCGCGCCCCACGCCGCCCTACACAGTGTATACGCACGTGAGCGCCGGGGTGAGCGCGCGGATGACGCGCGCCGCGTGCTCGGCGAGGCAGCCGGGCGCGGCGGCCAGCAGCTCGCGCAGCAGCGCCAGCGCGCAGCCGCGGGCGCGCACGCTGCGGCCGCGGATCACGCGCAGAGCGCCGCGCACCACGCCGCTCACCTGAACACATGAACGATACGGAATGACTATATTAGGCTGCCAGCTGCCACACACGCTATGAGAAATCGTTAAGATCCAACTGTACTGTTTAAACTGCACCGATAACCGCAATGTATGTAATAAACAATAGCATTTTTTTGTAATGAGCACTGGGATCCCAGGGACTGGTAGAAGACGGGTTAAAATGGTATATTTGACAAAATCCTACGGGATGACAGTTGTATATACAGTAGAATCCGCTTATAACGATTTCGCTTATAACATTTGGCCACTTTTAACGACTTTGAAATCACCACACATTAGATTTCATGCCAAATATTTTCAAAACAAATCTGTCCATTTTGTGCGACGTTCTGTTGTTAGTGCGACGTAATATCACCGGTCCCTTGACTGTCGCTTTATCCGGATTCCACTGTATAGACAGATGAGGTTCGATAATTATATAGAATTTATTAGTCAAGTCATGTTTTGGACATTTTCAAAAACAATTTTGCAACAACAGTGCTCTGCCTACCCCTTTTGGGAATACAGGCGTGAGTTTGTGTGTGTGCATGTGCGTGTTTTATGTAAGGAACGAGAGCGAGTTATCCTGTGATCAAGCTAAACATAAGCTTACCCTCTGCAACAGCAGCGCCTGCGGCGAGTTGTCGGCCGGCGTAATCGCCATCTGCAGGGAGGGCGGCGGCCGCGTGGCGCGGAGCAGAGCCGTGTAAGCGCTCAGGATGTCGCACTTCACGTTCTCCTCCCGCTCTACACAAATAAAAGAATAACAGTAATTTTATTACATACTCATTTTACAATACGGTATTTTACTGATAGTCAAATCAGCAACTTTTTATTAAACGTCAAAAACGCTTTGATAGTAAGAAGTTTGTAGGTAAATAATGTCTTAATGACTTCATGAATTACTATGATCAAACGGCGTCCGTTTTTAAATCTTTATGCATATAAAATCTTTAAATTAAAATCATCATCATCATCATCATTTCAGCCGAAAAACGTCCACTGCTGAACATAAGCCTCCCCCAAGGGCATGTTTTTTATTTTTCCCTTGGGGGGGATTTGCCATAGTCGCCACGCTTGGCAAGCGGGTTGGCGACCGCAGTTTGATGGTGGTAATGATCGAAGGATGCTGCTGCCCACCCTCCGATTTTCCCTTATTCGCCTCCTACGAAACCCACGGGAAGAGATGGGGTGGCGCAATTCTTACCCGGCAACCACACGGGGCTTAAATTAAAATAGCTAAAATAAATTAAAGATTAATGTTTTCGAGTATTTTCGTAAGTTTTTATTAGTAATGTATAAAACAATTTATTTCTAACTTTGTTTAATACCTATAATACCCTATCGTGTTATTATAGCCTAAAACTGATATACCACGTGCCTGAACTAGGTTTTCTGTGTTTCAGGCAAATGGGCAATTAAATAATTAATATTCCTCTACAAAATAAACAAAAAGTAAATAATCTTGATTCTTATAACTTTACAACGAATGGTACAAGCAAAACTCCCGTGTTTCCAGCAAAAAGAAGCACTAACAAACACTAACAATAAAACTAAACACAGATCATAATCAGAGCTCGGAATAGGTAGTGCCTATTTACCTAAACTTCGCGGGAGGACGTAACTAAGAGTGGTTACAAGCACCAAAAATAATTATTTATTTTTAATGAATGCGGGATTTCCCGGGATTTACTGTATTATTCTAGAGGCTTAATACATTTCGCTTTACTTATAAATCTTGTTATATTGCATATTATTTGTTTAATTACCTTGAAATAACAATCAGCCATTAAAAATATAATATGGATCAAATTCAATCAAAAGGATTCCGAAATTTGTTACTTTTTAGTTGACAGACAGAATTATACTCCTTTCTTCCATGAGAGGGGACCTGTGTCCAGCATTAGGGCGTATATAGATTGGTGATGAGAGAACTATAATATCGTATAGAAAATTCCGACGTTTCGAGTTCTTTATAGCACTGCTGATCACGGAATGTATTTTAAATTCATTATACGCGATATAATCGGTTGAAAAATAGTTTTATTTAGTATATAAGTACATGTCTACCATCATATTAGAAATAAATTAAAATGCATCTGTACAATATCTTCTATGCCATATCATAGTTCTGTCTCATCACCAATCTATATACACACAGGCCCCCTCTCATGGAAGAAAGGAGTATAATTCTGTCTAAGTCAACTAAAAGGTATCAAATTTCGGAATCCTTTTGATTGAATTTGATCCATATTATATTTTTAATGGCCGATTGTTATTTCAAGGTAATTAAACAAATAATATGCAATATAACAAGATTTATAAGTAAAGCGAAATGTATTAAGCCTCTAGAATAATACAGTAAATCCCGGGAAATCCCGCATTCATTAAAAATAAATAATTATTTTTGGTGCTTGTAACCACTCTTAGTTACGTCCTCCCGCGAAGTTTAGGTAAATAGGCACTACCTATTCCGAGCTCTGATCATAATTGATAAGATAGTCCTAAACCACAAATGAAACTGAACATGTATTATTTTATTTGTGTAATGCAAATAATATTCACGCACCACATGAAGTAAGAATAAAACTGGAGCCGGCAATACACAGACATAATAGACAACACACGTGGGAACGAGATACGATGTGTTATGTCCTGTCTCTCATCGCGTATTATTTGTTACCGGCCTGTGTCACCGAAACGTCATCAATGTATTCAAGCCTATTGGCTTAATTTCAATTTGGCGCCAATATATATACAGCACGACTAATAATGAGATGTCAGAATTGTGCTACACCCATATCAGTCTTCTGGTACGTCTCAATTTAGTCAGCCTATCATAAGTCCGTCCCCCTTGGTGATTCACTTCTCTCCTCTCTTCTATAAAATCCTCTTTCTACGACGCACCATGAAAAGTTTGACGTCTTATGCAGTGACGTCACGTCAAGCCAGTGACCGCTTACGCGCGAAAATAGAAATATCGGTTTTTGATTTGAGTTAAATAAATTATTTGTGTGTATTTTAACTTTTTCGTGTTTGGTATATTTACGTAATCCTTAATCTTTAAGATTGTAGACTAGATCAATGAAATAATGCAAGCTCCCTATTTAAATAAATGTATTTAAAAACATACAAGTAGAATAAAAATGCTGATTTTACCTACATATTAAATTAAGGTTACCTTAAGCTCCGACTTCAAGGGAATTGGGCTGAATGATCCTGACCTGCGATCGACAGCCCGCCTGCTTCCGGCCAGGCGTCCCTACACTACATCTACATCTATCTATATCTTACCTACAGATTTGACACCAATTACATAAGCTAACAAGCACCCCAGTTAAATTAGAGATGAGAGCTAAGAAGAAGACAACGGACATAGGTGATTTTATACGTACCTTTAAACCTAGCGATCAAAGCAGGTGATACAGTCTGATACATCTCAGTCAGCAATTCGTGTCGAGTTGAAATGACCGACTCAAGGCACTTGGCTGCCGCGCGTCTCACCTAAAAACATCTGAACATTCATATACAGTCCCATTTTCATTTGACATTTGTTTTGTCACAATCTTGCCATACAAATTGTAATAAATAATCGGCGATACCAGTATATTGAAACCTAAGTGAAGCAAAGAAATCTACAATAGAATCCCAAGGGTAGCGAGGGATTCTAAAGTAGAATCTTGAGCGTAACTAGCGATTCAAGTTCTTAGGCTCTAGACGGAATGAAAAATACAACTTCCACAATTAAGGGCAACAAAGCTATTTTCTGAATAACAGGTCTGAAAAGTATAATAATTGTATCTATGTATATGTATGACACTTTTTTGCACATAAAAAACATTTACAAAAGAAACAAAATTATAAAATATAAAGTACAAATGCGAATCCCTCTTAACACAGAAACTCTGATCAACTTGCCATCACTATTACTATTACGTAATAGGCTCGCAACTTAGGTCCTATTTCATCAAACTATAATAAGAACTTTGGCTTTTTGTTTGTCATGTTAAAACGAGTGCGTTGAAATTGTCTGGAAGTAGCTTTAATGACTAACACGTATTGGAGACCAAGTATCTGTGAAGTCAGTCAATTACCTTCCAGAACATATGCTTTCTATTTGTCATCAAAGAGTGTGCTGAACTTGTCTGAAAGTCCAAGTAGCTGTGAAACGTCAGTTACCTTCCAGGACATGTCGTCGTCGTCGGAGTACTCCTCGGAATCGGACTCGGGCTCGGCGTCGGGCGCAGCCGTCTCGTCCTCCATCTCCTCGTCTTCGCCGCCCCCGCCTTCCTCCTCATCCTCGTAGTTATAGTTGGGGTCGTACGTGATCATCTTGAGGCACAGCTCGATTATCTGGGAATTATAATTGTTTGATGTTTTTCTTTTGTCAGTAAGTCTATCGTCTAACCTATCAAAGTCCCGTTATTGGAACTTGTGTAAATATAGGGTGACGCGTCTGATGTTTCGCTTTTATCTATTACTTTCGTAAAAAAAAAATAACCAAAAATCTTTTCAATCATTGTTCATTTTCTTACTTAATTTATTAGGTAATACAACAAATTGATATGCTTTTAAAGGTACTATTTGTGATAATCCACATCGAAAGGGACCTTATGGCGGCAGGCGCTTACGTTACACCTATTCACTATTGTATTGGAACAGCGGCAATAAAGGCGTAAGTGCCGGCCGCCATAAGGTTAATTTCAATATGGATTATCACATTTAAAGACTTACTTAAGTCTTATGAATAAAGGGATTCATAAAACTTAACAAATCCCTGCTAACTAAAATGTGTTTTCTCCTTTTCTCGTACACAGGTGACAAAGTGACAGATAAGGATAAACTAATTTTAGCGGCTGTTTAACCAAAATAGGTTTGTTGAACGATTATGAATAAGGGGGTATTACTACTCTTCTCAACTCATCAAGCGTCACCTGCTTCCCGTCTGATAAGAACGTATTTATGCTAGACTTCCGTACCCAATTACGACGCGCAATGTATTTGCGGGCAGTGTATAATGCGCTGCGCCCATGAGAACCCGACATTCGATTTGGTGGGATATTCCAACTTGTTGCCAAATCGTATCTCGCACGATTCCTAACTCACTCGAACTACGCGAATTAGAAGAGGAGGGTAGATTTTTCTTTACTCGCGTCGCGTCGCTGCGGCAGTTGTGCTCCGCTGATGAAAGATTGCCGCTAACAGTGAGAATAGAGTTGTTGAATCAAGATTTGACTACTCCAAAAGAAACAAGGCAAAAAATATGCCAAATGCTGAAAATCCTATTCAAATAAATCAAAAAATAACGAAGATACAAGCGTTTTAATGTTGCTGGTTAGAGAGAACGCGCTACAGATCAGTGACGTCACGGACCTCAAGCCCCATAGTAAATGACGATTGTTACAATACAAAGGTGCGTTTAGCGGAAAAGGGACAGAATATACCCCCTCATAAAACTTTGAAGACTTATAACTATGTAATTATTTATTCATTACTTTTTTCGCGAATTGATTAAGAATTTGATCCTTTCTCGACAAAACTCGAACTTATTGATTTTCTCATTTGGTGTCCACATCCGTATTACATTCGTTTTACTTACGGTCGGGATATGCGGCTGCACTTCCTTGGGGCACTTGAGCACAAACGCCTCGAGAGCTTGCAGGCAGTGCTCGCGGAGCTCCTCGTCAGCATCATTCGAGTGCTCCAGCACTTGCGGCGCCACGCGCCACAACTGTTCACCGAAGCGATGTCCTGCTTGACGACTAGAAATGAAAAATATTATTTACTGAAATCAAATTTATTTATTTATAACAAATGTTTCCGAATTCCGCTCACACCTGTAGTCTGGGAAATGAGTGCTCACAAGGGGGGTGTGGATGGAATGGTTGAAAGCAGAAAGTTTGACTTCAGGATTTTGTTGACTTCAGTATGTCTGTCATACTGAAAGTCCCCGCCTCTTGAGGTGAGGCCCAGGAGTGGAGCCTCGGAGCTCTTACCTAGACAACTATAGGGAGTAGGTAAAAAGTGTATAGAATCAAAGTTGTAGAGAATTTTATCATCTTTCAGTAAGTATGTAGTAGTACAACAAAATTTCCTATGATGCATGGTTTTCGAGATTTTAAACAAAAACCCAAGACGGGATCTTCTTTGCGCCCTCCCTCCTGAACCTCACCTCGGAGAGGTGGAGACTTTTAGTATGTTTGTCTCCTAACTAGTCAAAACAAAATCCCGAAGTATCCACAATCATTTGTTGTCCAGACTCAGTAGTCTGGGCAACAAATGATGCCTCAGTAGGCATAAACAAACATAGTTTCAGACACAAACCAAAACTACAAAAATGTTTTTGTTTCACTTTATAATCTGCAATCCTATTCGAGCCATAAACAGATGGTGTGTTGGTTTAATTGTATTATTTATTGAACATCATCACCATTTCTGGTAGGGGCTTAGTATCTAAATTAAAAAAAAGAAGAGCTAAAGTGTAAGGCTAGAGTCTTACCACACAGAAGCAATGCACTGAATGTGTGTACGGCTGACACTAGATGATGTTGATGACCCAAGTCCTTCCAGTAGGTGATCAATGAGTTTGTTGTACAAAGCTGCATTGCAGGACATCACCAAATGGGACAATGCTACAATGGTGCGTTTACGGACGGCCTAGAACAAATGGAAATAAAAATAACTAAGTGTGAAAGAGAGAGAGAGAGACAAAAAATATATGACATTAAAGACATAGTGACCCATTTCTATAAAATAACTAAGCTATCAAGCCTCTTTGTCCTAGGTGCTTTAAGTAAGGATCCTCATGTTATTGTCTATTTTTGTGTTTATATTTTTCCAAACCAGCTGGCCAATTTCCCTTACAAATAAATTGTAGACCTAAAATAACATATATAAGTGTGACATATTTCATTTTTTTTACCTGACGAGGAGAAGCCAGTTGTGGCAGCAAAGAATTCAGCAGCATGGGGTGGAACGAAATTAGCAACCCTCCAAATCTGCTCAACAGATCTGCCAATATGTCAAGAGCTTCCAATTGGACTGAAACATCTTCTTGCTGGAAATAAACAAAAATATATTGACAAATATAGTAATTTGAGCACTCTAAATGCTGACTATTAATATCACTTTTATAGTATAGTTGTATCACAAAGATTTTTTATCTTAATCAGTGACTATAAAATATCTTAATCAGTGACTATAGAATATACATACATTACAGCAATACATACATACATACTATGAATAAAAAATCTTTCAAGCTTAATTTGACCAAGGACTCTCCCTATTCCTCTCTGTCTGATGGTAAAACACATAGATCAGTGGTGGGCAAAGTACGGCCCGCGGGCCAACTGCGGCCCGCGAAAGCATTTTATCCGGCCCGCCGCCGATACATCGAATTAATTAGTACATGGCCCGCGATGATTATATTTGGACGGTTCAGCCAAAAACCAGAGCAGCGGTTTTATACAAAAGTGCAGTTTTGCTGCAATTATGGCCCTCCTCCGAAATTTCTCAAGCTTACTGGCCCGCCATGAAAAAAGTTTGCCCACCCCTGACATAGATCATCAGTTTGTTTTTTTTTGTTCAGAAATACTTAACCGAAATAAAACCTCAGTCCTCTTGCATTGAAATAAACTTAATTAGATTAAATGCACACTTCCATATGCAAGATATAAAGAGTAATCAATACCTTCTCAATTGCACTGCTCAACCTGCCAGTGATCTTCTTGCAAACATTAGCGGCAAGTGTGTTGGAGCCAAGAGGCAGCTCTGATATTACGGTCTTCAGGCCAATGCTGCTGATGTCACGCAGCTGCTCTGTGTCCGACAGCATGTTCGCACACAGGGTCTCAACAATACCCTCCACATGGTACTCTTTTACTTTATTCACGAGTGGCCCAAGACTGAAATATTAAAATATGTGTAACTTCTAATATTTATATGGTGAATACTAAATGTGATAGAGAAAAATGTACAATACAAATATACCACAACATACAACAACACACATTTGAAGTCTAGGAAAATAAAATCACATAAACAATCTACTATCCAGGTTTTATAGGTTATTGATATGAACTCACCATTTGACTGCCAAATTCTGAACTTCACCGTTTTTATCTTCAAGCAGACGAAGCAGCATCTTCACAACTTTTCGCTCAGAATCGTCATCCAGCTTGATGCTGTCTTTTTGCAATTCAGTCATCAAATCATTTGTAGCCATAAACCGAAAGTCTTTATCGTTAGACGTCATCTGGGATAGAAATACATAATATATGATTGGATTCTAGTCAGCCAGACATATAGTAAAACTTTATAAGTATTCCAAAAAAACGCCGGCTTACCTTCTCCAGAAGACTCGCAATTTGATAAGATACAATAGCCATTTTGACAAGTTTGCGGCTCTTCCAATAGAAAATTTAACTACTATAGCAAACAAATCACTAACAAAAAAATCTAATTTTCACACAACACACACGAGGAAGGAACATTTGAACATTTACTCAAAGCAGTCGCAAACCACCGAAAATAAAAAGATTCTGCCTGGTGATGCTCCAATGACCAATGAAAATGAACAGAATAAAAATGTAAATGACATGTCCGTCACCCAGTTGACTTTTGCGGATAGAAGAATAATTATCTTGTCTGTGACATGCAGCTGTTCAAGGACATCTTTAAATCGCGTATTCATATTAAATGGGCTGACGTGCCCGACTTAACTAATGAGCCATGATGGACCAATAATTAAAGGGAGAAAGAGCGTATTCAGACTATCCGATCGCTATCGGTCTAGGATCCGATTGGCGACTGATATCGGTGGCGTTTGTTTGACGCTGCGCCGGGGTGGCCAGTTTCTGTCCTACTTACTATTCTATTACATGATACACTCATATCACACTACATATCATGTAGATATTGGTTAATATTGGAGCAAAACCAAACAAATTCTTAATACCACGATAATATTGGCACCCCAGTTTTATGTGAATAGTCACCATTTAACCGGCTCCAATCTCAAACGAAGTTTTTCCTGTCTCTATCGCACTTACGTATGAACGTGCAAATGCGACAGAGGGAAAACTTCATTTGCAGTTCACGAAATTGGCAACAAAACGGCGATATCGGTCCGAGATAATCGGACAATTGAACAGCAATATCGGTGTAGGATCGTACACATATATCAAATCGGATAGTCTGGACACGCACAAAGGCCCTCTTTTGTCTTTCACCCGGGCCATTATGGCCCATTATGTGGTCGGGCATAACATGTAACTGTCAGTTGCGTCAACTCAAAATTCGTACTCGTGTACACTACACGAAATAACCACTGGGGCGCTACCGCGAAGCAAACGAAGTTTTCCCTCTCTGTCGCACTTGCAAGTTTGCATATAAGTGAGACAGAGAGAGAAAACTTCGTTTGTGGTCGCGGTAGCCCATCTGGGGCGCTACTATATTCTCTTTGGTATTACACACTTGTCTAGACACATAACCTAGTTTAGAACAAATTTCAGATGTTTATAATCTATCATTAATCTATATAATAATAGTGCCTTGTGTTTAAGTTTGGCAACTAAAATCAGTATCACAGAATATGGACTTATTTACTATCAACAGGTAAAGCAGAATTAAGAACACTATTATAAACTTTTTAAGTGGTATAAAAAATTATGAAACGCTTGTACGCTGCACATGACAATTAACTTTTATAAATAAATGATAATCTTCTTTAAAAGGTACCGTGATCCAGAGGACGACATAGATTTAGTTAGTCATGAGACGAAACAATTGCAAAAGTTGAAACAGAAAATTGAAGAGCGGAGAAAAACACATAATACGTTCAAACAACAAGATGTTATTACTTTGAAACCGGATACGCAAACAGCAATAAAAAGTGACGAATCTTCTGTATCAAAATCTGGAATTAGTATACAAGCAGAAGAAGAAAACAATGAGATAGCTCACATAAATGAACCAGAAAGTTCTGCTCCACAGGCCAAGAATGTTGAAGATAAATCGGCATTTGAGTTCAAAGTCTTGGGTTTGGACAATTTCGAGAAAAAAGTCAAGGTATGTTCAGTTTTCAATAGGTGTTGGGTGTGGTACTCCTGTATATTACGCATTTGAGGAGTGTCTTCAGAAGGGCTTAGGTATTTCTACTATAGACTTTTTGGGAAATCACGAAAAACATAAATCCACATTTTTTAGTTTTCAGTGTATATAAGGAAGAAATAGGCCCTATATATCCAAACTTTGATATTTGATCCTATTTATAGAGAAAAAGGAGAGACTTGTTAAAACTTTAGTCTCAAAGAAAATACATAATTTTCTGTCTTAAGCAAAACTGCATTTACAGTTTAAAAAAATAAGCCCTTTCGAAACCACTCTCATTTTATTTTAAACCATGACATTAATTATTTTGGTATTGTTTTTCAGGTCAAGAGGGTTTTACCATATTGGTTATCACATCCCTACAGTTTATCAACAAACTTACAGAAATTAACATGTGTAGTGGAGGAACAGGACTGGTTAAATGACACCTTAAAAGCCACACTAAAGAGTGAAAGGGTCAGCCATCTCTTCCCTGTCCAAGAGCAAGTCATTCCTTTCATTATTAAGGAAAATAAACTGCCTCATCCATTTTGGCCGCATGATGTTTGTGTTTCAGCTCCTACAGGAAGTGGTAAAACTCTAGCTTTTGTTCTACCAATTATTCAGGTAAGTTCTAATCAGTCTAATGTATGGAAAAATGAAAAAATTGATAAATTATCATCTGTTTTTATTTACTATATTATTATTGTGGATTAATCAAAAATTGAGTAAATATAAATACATTTATCTTTTTTAAAAAATCACTGATACAATGTACATTGAGTGGCATTAATCTTTTTTGCAGGTTTTAATTAATAGTATTGGTCACCATGTGAGAGCACTGATTGTTTTACCAGTACAAGAGTTAGCAACACAAGTATCAAAAGTTTTCAAAAAGTATTGTACTAATACAGGACTAAAGGTTGTATTGTTGAGTGCATCAACACCATTGCGGAAGGAACAACAACAAATTGTAAAATACAGTATGTATTGCAGCCATTACCCGCAACACTTATTTAATTTTCCTGATGTCTCATGTCATGTGGGACTAAAAATATGTGAAAATTTTAACTCGATCGTGAGATTTAATTAGGTTGTGTTTAAACGTTTCATGCAGTTATATGTTTTGTTTCAGCTGAATCCTTAGGATGGATAAGTGAAGCTGACATCATAGTTTGCACAGCAGGTAGATTAGTGGAACACATCCAAAATACAGAAGGCTTCTCATTAAAGCATCTGAAATTCCTTGTAATAGATGAGGCTGACAGAATCATGGACCATATTCAAAATGACTGGCTTTACCATCTTGACAAGCACATCAAATTGGAGAATGAGCTTATGACAGGAAAAGTTTCCAATTTAAACTGGAACAGCCTGAATGAACAGAACCCCCCTCCTCATAAACTACTATTTTCAGCAACACTATCTCAGGACCCTGAAAAATTAGAAAGATGGGGTTTATTCCAACCAAAACTGTTCTCTGCTGCACCTATTACAGATGTTGAGGATGAAGACAGCATCAGAAAATATACCACGCCTGATGAGCTGATAGAACAATACGTAACCTGCAGTGCTGAAGAGAAACCTCTTATACTTTATCATTTCCTAGTTGAACAGAAGTGGGACAAAGTCATCTGCTTCACTAATGCAGCTCAATCCGCACATAGGCTTTCTGTGCTTTTGGATGTTTGGGGAAAAGGCAACCTTAAGGTTGCTGAATTATCAGCAGCATTAGATAGATCAAACAGAGACATGGTTTTGAAAAAGTTTACTCAATCAGAGATCAATGTGTATGTAAAAGCAGATACTCTTTTTCAAATTATGTTGCTTAGCATGGGTGTCAAATTAAGTAATACATATTTTTGTTTCAGTTTGGTCAGCACTGATGCCTTAGCTAGAGGAATAGACATCCCTAGCTGTGATTATGTCATATCCTACGATCCCCCACGGAATATCAAGACCTATATACACAGAGTAGGCCGGACTGGAAGAGCTGGCCGGATAGGTCATGCCGTTACTATCCTACAACATAATCAAATGAATTTATTCAAGGTGATTATAACAATCTTATATATTCCCTAGCATATGATGAGTCACTGCTACAGCAGCTCTTACATTTCAATAATAATGTACCTTTTTTATTAATTGGATGTCATCTGTTACAGGAGTTACTGCAGTCTGGAGGGAAATCAGAACTAAAACAGATAGAAATTAAGCCTGACGTCTTTGATCGATTATCTACTGATTATCAGTATGCAATCGAAGAAACAAAGCATGTAATAAATGAGGAAATAACGACGAAAGTTAAAAAGTCGGTCTCAATTAAGAAAGGTTGTAAAAAAAGGAAACATGAATAAACCTCTTTATTTAAAAACAGTTGTCATTTTTAAAATAGACAAACTAATTGATAGCAGGCCCCTATTTCACCAAAGCTGACAGGTGCAGCTGGTGAAACGGGCGCTACCGCGACAGCAAACGAAGTTTTCCTTCTCTGTCGCACTTACGTCCAAACGTGCAAGTGCGACAGAGAGCGAAAGCTTCGTTTGCTGTCGCGGTAGCGCCCGTTTTCAAATGAAAATTGTCTATTTGTCAGCCTACATATGTCATACATATCAAAGAGTATAATTAAGATACATATGTCAACTTGGTGAAATAGGGGCCAGGTGTGACCCCTTCTATTCATGGAATTGGTTACATTTTTCACATGGTGCTTAGCATGAGTAAACCTGTCAATCATACCATACATGGACAAGGTAAACATTTATGTTGCCCTGGGGTGCTACCGCGACTGAAAACGAACGAAGTTCGAATATCTCCCTCTCTGCCGCACGGATTAGCAAGTGCGACAGAGAGGGAGATATTCGAACTTCGTTCGTTTTCGTTTCCCGGTAGCCCCTCTGACCTCTAATAACCTCGGGCTCACACTCGAGCTGCGCTAAGTTTGAAACGAGATTGGGGTTGCCATATGCAACATTTCCAGAATTTGTAAAGCTACAACGCCTAAAAAATAAACATTTAAGGCACACTGTCCAAACAGAAAAGGGACTCTGGGACCAAATCGCCATGTTTAAATGACTACAAGTAAAAGTTTCAGGAAATAGATTGGAGAAAAAGTTTAGTTTATTCTATGAGAAGTTATCACTTTCACTGCCAGTCTTCGCGTAATTCCATAAGCTTTGAGTTTATAAGTTCGAGAGCCCGGCGCGGGTGAAGGTTCCGATGTCGGAGTTTTTACAATCTTGAATATACCCCAGAAACCGATGCCCGAGATCGGAAAAAAGTTGCGCAGCGCCCGCAAGGCGGTTTCCTGGCACTGAAAGTGTTAAACATGGTAAAGTGGCAACATTCAATCAATGTCAATTAGACGTTTCATTTCTGTCAACTGTGAGCTGTCACACAACAACAACAGCAGCAATAGCAGTGTCGTAGGTATATCGCACGTATTTCGTCAAAAAGTACTCTGGGTAACAAGGTAATTTATTTTAAAAATTGTCCTAATATACCTAGGTTAAACTCGCCGACACGATGTCGGATTCTGAAGATTCGGATGTCTTTAATGAAGACCCAATAAGCTCATTTAATGATATTCACGACGAGATAGAAAAATGCAAGAAAAACCCTGCAACTTCGGAAATGTTTGTGTCTGGCTGGGACGATGCCGACGGGGATGTGGATGAAGTAAAGGACCCCAAAGGTATATACCTACTTCAACTCTCATTCAAGCGGGCTTTACACCTTGCGATATTGAGCACGCTAACTGGGGGAGGGGAGTTAAAGCATCTCACTCATTAGAGCGAGATAGTTTAGTTTAACTCCCCTCCCCCAGTTAGGTAGCTAAATATCGTGAGGTGTAAAGGCCGCTTTAGTTTATGCAGTTTTTTAGCCAATCGCTTAAGTGTGCTTATTGCGGTACAGAAATTTCCGTTTAGAATGTTAGGGGTTGTAAATACAAGTACGTATTTCTTTCAGCTAACCCTATTGATCACGTTCTATGGGCTGCCGAGAATGCAGATATTGCAGTTCTCAAAGAACTATTGGCAGCCCAACCTGGGCTGATACATTCTAAAGACATTAATGGATACACGCCTCTCCATCGAGCTGCTTATGGGAACCATGTCACAACCGTAACATACCTTCTGAGTGTTGGAGCCAAGTTAGATGCCAAAACTGAGTTTGGATGGACACCTCTGCATTCGGCGGCTAATTGGAATAATTACTGGGTTGTTGCACGGCTACTGGCAGCTGGTGCTGATCCAGCTGCAGTCTCAGACGGAGGTAAAACTGGTTTACTTTTATTTTTTATGAATCCAATACACCAGTAATAACCTGAGGTTCAAAGTGCTAATCTTAGAAAAATTTTTAATTATATTGTATCTTTTAAAATTGGAATAAAGTATTTCCTGTTACCGGAGATTCAAATTCCATTGCCATTTTTTCTTGTATGGCGGGTGGATAGAGGTCCTTTTCTCTGTTGGGGCACTGCTGGTTCAAGTTTTTTATCATAAACTCAGTTAGAATTAAAAAAGTAAGGGTCCCAAGGCTGGGCCACACAGACACAGCATTAAAGATTTCTTCTATTTCCAGACCAAACACCACTACATTTGGCAGCTGCAAAAAGTCATAGTAAATCCACTTTAATCACATTGCTGTTTCAAGAAAATAGTGTACGTGTGGCGCAGATGCTCAATAACGTAGGAGAAAAACCTGAAGATCTAGCTCGTGGACATGGAATATATGGCCCTTTGTTTGAAATGGCAATGCCTGCTGTATCTTATATCAAATCCACAGGATTTACTTGCAACCCATATTTAAGAGTGGAAAAACAATCAGTACCAGAGTGAGTGGTTGTAGGCTTTGTAGGGTTAGGGTTACTTTTAAAAATGATAAGTACATTATTTTTCTATCATAATTTATTCCCATATAGTAAATAAAAACACCTTAATCATACCTATGATCTATGAGTAATGTTTAAAGTATATTCTTAAGCATTTATATTGATACACATTCGTGATATATGCATTAATAAATAAATCAGCATGATCTAACAAATTCTGTTACTTAAGTTACAATTATGTTCTAATTATGTGTCATACCATATTTTAGTTTTTTTTAATATTATTATAGAGAGATCATCATCATAAGCATGAACAAAACAGCACATGCTCAGTAACATAGACCTTTACTTCAACTTAAACAATGCAAACATTTTAGCACCTACAGTTTTTACTTGTTTTAAAATGAGACCTTAAACATTTTAAGATATTAAATGTATGTCAATCTTTGTGAGATAAACTTGAAAAATATTTTCATGTCTTTGGACTTTTCCCATATGATCTACTTGCCATGCTTTCAAGAACATGCATAGCACCAGGCACAAGGTATGTTTCAGTTTGCAAATTCTTTAGGCTAGCTATTAGATTTCTCCTGTCTATTTTTTGCAATTCAGATAATATTTGTCTTGATTCGGTGGTCATGTATGGCAATAATAGACAACCAATGCCAAAGCATTTACACCTTACGCAATTTTTCCAAATTTCAATTAGATCTGCATCTCTAATTACTGGGCAAACCGGTAACAAGTTAACGGCGTTTAAGCATTTAGCTCGCTGGCGCTCAGTAATAGGATAATCTGCCCGCTGGAAAGGCGATAACAGAACGGTCCTCCAGGCGTCACATACACTTTTGACGGGTGCAGATGAAATTTTTAACAACAATGGAACTAGTTCATCGTAAAGACTGGCACGCAACAAGGAAGGAATAACTTTCTGTATTACTTGAAGATTGCCGAATCTCCGCGCAAGTTCCGCTGTTATTTTTAAGCCTTCCACGTTGCCCCCAACAGATTGCATTAATTGATCAAGTGCTCCAAGTTTATCTCTCATAAATGTGGGAACAATCCAAGGCATGTCAATATGTTCAAGATTTACCGTATATAACAATTCCAAGAGGATCTTCCATAAAGAGTCTCGTTCTCTATTGGTAACTTTCAGTGCAGTGTCTGATTCTATAATGCTCATTAGACATTGAAGGGCTCTTAATTTTTTACTTTTATTATAATCATTTTCATCATCAAGCGCAATACGAGACAAGTAAATTGCTCCCATTTTTGGACAAGTCGCTTTTAATATGTACTTGGCGGTCGTCAAATCTTTATTATCAAGACCAAAACACGTTTTGTTTTTGTTTTCTTCCTTCGATTTCTCAAGAATATTTTCCAAAATTTCAATTCGAATAGAACTGATATTAATGCCATT
Source organism: Epiblema foenella (assembly GCA_963556455.1). Taxonomy (NCBI): domain Eukaryota; kingdom Metazoa; phylum Arthropoda; class Insecta; order Lepidoptera; family Tortricidae; genus Epiblema; species Epiblema foenella. Next base: position 19,784,819 of record OY747102.1, read on the forward strand.
TTTGTCTGCGATTTCGTTTGCAGCTCGGTTTATGTCATGTCGAGATATCTTTTCAACGAAATTAGGATGCAAGTAAAGGCTTCTAATAAGTTGGGTCGGCTCCGTTGAAAGCCGAACAAATTCTTCGCATGCCCATTCCACCTTATGTAAAATATGTCGTGTTGACAGTGTGGAATGCAAACGCTCCATTTGCCGGACAGCCCGATTGCCAGGCTGAACAGCAGACCACCGCTGGGCAAACTGGTAGCATAACTGCGCCGCTGCCACTTGGTCAGCTCCACGAGCACAGCCTTGAAGAACGTAAAAGAGACATGCGCCTGCCCATTCCATATTTGCAATATGTTTTACACATCGGTGTGCTGCGCGAAGCAGGGGCTCTTCTCGTGTAGTCAGGCGCCATGGCTCGCTCTCTTTCTGTTCATCTTCCGTCCCTTTACTCCTCTTTCTAGACGTCATGGTTTGTTTGAGAGCGTTACTGCAGATCATATCTCTCGCGATTTGTATATCAGCGTCTAGCGAAAGTAAAGCAACGGCAGGCAGCCACTGTTCGTAGGTTTCTAATGTTATTTCTGATTTTAAATTCGCCCACATATCTTCACGCATGAAAAGTTGGAATGGTAACCGGTGATGTCCAATTTCTGGGAACATTCCTTTTACGGAAAAAAGCTCAAATTCCTGTTGCTTAGGGGCACTTTTCCTTGCATAATTTTTGAGGAAATTGAGGAGATAATATTCCTTTACGTATTCTGAATCAGTGGACGAACCATATAACAAATGGTATATGCATAAATACACTTCGTAAAAGTAGGGATTTATGGAAACCACCCGACCATGTAACGTTACTTCACCATTTTTCCAAAAATCTATTAACACATCTTTAGCGAAATCTTTATCTTTTATGCTTTCCCATAGCTTGAAACAGATCGGCAGCAGGTAACTTTCATCATTTTCGAAATGTATTTGACAGCAACCAATATCGTTGTTGAATATTTTATATTTCAATTCCCACGTAGTAAGCAAAGATATTAGTTGGAAAGACAAACCTTCATTGACGGATATGTTCAAAGTGCGGCACAAATCTATTAGCCGCTCAACCGAAGTTTCGGGATACTGTTTCAAAAAATAAAATAGCACAACTTTGGTGTCCCAGGTATCCTCATTGTTGATATCTGGCAAAGCTAGATCTGCCACGTTGAAGTTGAACTTTGTTTTTAAAGTATATTGAGGCGAATACGCCACTGTGTTCTGGGTCAAACAGAAGCCTGCAAAAGTTCGCCTTATCACAGGATTTGATAGGTACGTGATGGCAGCATGCGGCAACGACTCATTCTGACCGCGCAACATATCTATAACCCACATTTTATCTTCCTCATTTTTGCTCAAGAGGTCTAATAAAATTGTTACCAGTAGTTCATCGAGTTCTTGAGACGCGACAACTTTGCTTAAAAGTTGTTTACAGATCCTGTTTCTGATATGAAGTAAATCAGCGGGCAAACCTTTCCCGAAAGAATCAATGTCTTCCGCAACATTCATGACGATCCTAATAGGAATAAAATCGCCTCGGCTGTGACAGATTCCAGGATTACGTGCCAAATAATTATATGGAGATATATAGAAATCGATCAAGTCATTCAATGTTGAGAGAGAAGACATTGGTAAGAACATGTAATGGAATTTCCACGCTATAGAAAGATTTTTAACGACTATATTAGCATTTACTAAGGAGGTCAGCATAGATAAATATTTCATAACACCATGGATATGTTCTTCGGGACAAGTTGATATGAGCTCAGTCAGTACATAACAGCATTCTAAAAGGACGGATGAATTGTTACCGTCTCTGAAATTAGATAATACAGAAATTTCTGTGCTATTGTCGTCCTGTGATTCTGATGTTATTAGAGTTTCGACTAGTTTGCGTACTACGTGGTTTGAAGAAGTACGATGCAGTAATGCTACCAAAGTGGAACGCGGAGTCTGGTGTGCTCGGGTGAGTTGAGCAACGCATCCACTCACGCCAGCGTCAGAGACGTTTATAGCGTTTATATCATCGTAGTCGTCTTTTTCGCAGTACATATCATTTATACTTAGTTTTGTATCAAATGAATTTTTCAAATAATACATGTTATCAATTGTATTAATTTCTAACTCATTAAGCATTTTGCTGCCTTTCAAGAAATCAACATAATTCCTTTCAGTTACCGGATCATTTGAACTCCCTTTTATAATCTGTTCGTATTTTATCATTACAGATTTTAGTAAAATCTTCTTTTCCTTGTTTGCTAACCGATTAAAGTATTCCAATGCAGCTCTTGTTTCGCAATCAGAAAGACATCGATTTAAATATAATAAGCTGCCATAGTTCGAATGCTCCGTTAGTACGCCGGTGATTACTTTTAAATCGTCCAAATCAATTCTTGGCGCCGTCATCAACTTATGTAAGACTAATTGGTAATCAGTACATTTTGACGAAAATTTATATTTTTTCAAAATTACTTTCACTTTTGCGTAATTCATTTCTCTTTGTATATCCTCAGCAAGAATTCGATCTGCTGCTGTTGTTGTAAAATCTTTAGTCCCAGATGATGCGGCTTCTACTGCGAGATCTAGGACTATAGGGTTCCATGGTACATCTAAAACTTTTAAAACTTGAAGAAAACATTCTAGCTTGTTTGTATGGAGTCGAAACGACTTCATCAATATTTTCAAACGTACGCCATCTACATCGCCACCACTACTGGCAGATTCTACTTCTATGAAAGAGCGTAGTGTGTCGTCAATTTCAAAACAGTTCCTTGCACTATAGGAAGGTAAATAATTCTGCAAGAAAGGCTCCAAATCTTCCGTGTAGCAGCGACGTAGCATGATCAACGCAACTTCACTGGGGCTCTGTGAACTAAGCTCACCTAACAACATATTGATTTTATGCTTTTCTTTTAATTCCATGATATTCTTTATATGGGTTTTTAGTATATCAAGATCATCCATTGATATTGGTCGCAAGCAGATTGTTTTTAAGGATGTTTCTAAAACTGTGCCTATATCCTCTATAAACTTCAGTCCTATTTTTGGCCAGTACCCAGATTTCTCTAACGAAAACACTCTATCTGTCACCCACCTCACAAATAAATCTATATAAAACGGGTTTTCATCTAGAAGAGGTGGAAGGAAATTCTTTAACCAGTTTATCAGGGCACCCATCTTAATGTTATGTGGTATAGCATTTAATATTCCCATTATTTCATTGGAACTAATAGAATTTTTTACAGCAGAATATTTTAGCCAACATATAGAAGCTAAATCAAAATCACCTTTTGAAACAAAAGTTATGCATAGTTCCACAAAACTCAAGTCAAATATGGTTAGATCTTCGTACAAGTTGCTTCCTCTAAATTCAATGTACTCAAGTATGTCTATTTTGTTCATAACATCGCACAATGATTCTATCAAGGGATCATCAGCTGATGCAAAAACTTTCTTTTGCAAAGCATATGCAAGTGATTTAAATGACAAATTTAGTTTACAAAGTCTCAGAGCAGTATTTACAAGAAGAGGTAAGTCATCAATGGTCTCGAAATATGGGTGAATCTGGGGTAGTACCTGATCTGGGTCTGTTGTTGATGTCACACTGTCAATGATGGTTTTCAACTGAACTTTAAGTGTTTCTTGAGATGACAGTTTTTGGATTGAAGAGTTGTTGTCGCGCTGGTTCCCCGTTGTTGAATCAAGTGAAAGTGATTCATTCCAAGCACAGCAAATGTACACCTGAAATAAGGAGAGTAAGTATAGAAAACATTTCAATATTTTAAGATTTTTAAGGAAGGCAGCATAAATCATGTCATCCAAAAACATACATAGTGTGATATCTCAAAAAAAAACCATCACTGACTATATTCTCGGATTGTAGAAAATACTATATTTTGATTATAACAAATTAATTAAGTGTAGTGTGTGTGTGAAGGAGGAACTAATGAGGCCCACCTGATGCACCACCCTTAAGCAGTCACCATAGCCTATGGACTATTATTTTCAAATACTATGTTCATTCATTAGTAGTGTTATATGTTTCACTAACCCTTAGGGTATGATCAGACCATTGAAAGGGCAAAATAAATCTGCTAAACAAACATAAATTTATATGACATGCAGCAATGCAATTAATTTTGGGTGTCCATATAAATGTTATGCTATAAATCCAAGTTTGCTGAAATACTTCAAGAATTACTGCTTAAACGTAATAATTTAGTCCCCAAGCACATAGAAAAATAATATACAAGTGTCTAGTCAATCAAGTGAAATCATAACAATATGAATGTGAAAGAATAAATAACATCTGTGTGTACACTTTGTAATCATAAAAGTACTGATCTCACCTGCATTTGATCCCAGATCAAATAGTAAAATTCATTGTTGTATGATCCTAGTGGATAATATGTAGTTCCATCTTCTTTAAACTCATATATAATCTGATAATCCTTTATATCCACAAGCCACATTGTAGCACCATCTGATAGTATCAGAGAATCTGTCCAGGGAACGGCATAAAGGATTTTCTTGTTTGAGTTCAACGCTTCATATAAACCAGTTATGGGGCACTTTAATACTAAAGTTTCTCCCTCAACATAGGCATTAAGCCCATTTGTGAGCATAAGAGATTCCGCAGACAAACACGAACCACTGTATTTCTCTATTGATACAATATGCTCTACTTTACAATCTTCAATGTCCTGTTCTAATTCTTTGCAAGAGAATAAAACAGTCAAACATTCTCCGCTTTTAGTGATTAAAATAACATTATTCTTATTGGTCATCAACTTCTGGATCTTATAGTTTGCCAGCTTTTCACACGTTACCTTGATTTGAAATCCGGTCGAAGGGTTTGTTACAATGATTTCCCCTGATCTCAGGAGGATCCACAGGAGATTTCCGTGTACATGTGTGTTTGAGATTTTGGCATCAAAATTAAAAACCTGGTCATGGTCGGCGTCTTCTTCGTTACTTGAAGTAAGATCACATATTCTAACTTTTTGTGTATCTTCTTGTATTATCAATTTCGGATGTACGAAATGAGCATTAACTAAATCAAAACTAGAAAACTTTTTTAACCTGGAATGTGTGATAGACATGATGAACCAACCGTGCAACAATATTCTGCATTAGACAATTTAGACACCAGATATATATTGTTCTCTTATTCAATGTAATCTTTGTTGGACGCGACACGTTAAATTAAAATTCAAACTCAACGAAGAAACTTCAGTTGTCAGGCTTGTCAATGACGTATTTTTCGTTGGGCTGTGTCCGCTACATTATCCAATATCGATAAAAAAATGCAGTTGGCTAATGAAAGCTGAGAGCGTGTCCATACTATCTGATCTGATATCGATGTAGGACCTGACACCGATGTTATATAACCGATATGATACCGGATAGGATCCGATAGGCAAACGATATCAGTGGTGTTGTACACAGCAAACGAAGTTTTTGCTCTCTGTCGCACTTGCACGTTTGAACGTAAGTGCGTCACGTTCGTTTGCTGTCGCGGTAGCGCCCCTGTACGAGTATACGTTCTTTGCAAATTGGACGCCGCTCCAAGCATCATGCAGGCTTGACGGCGGGCTTGATCGTGTATGGCCTGCAATGGACCAACAAAAACGGTAGCCCTCATTGGTCGCTTTTATGGCGCGTGTGGTGCGTAATGTATGCTGTCACTGTCACTGTGAATGTCAGCGTTTGCCGTATTTTCCATTAAAACTATTTTTTTGGCTCGGATATTTACTTTTGCTTGGATTACGTTAGTATTAAACAGTTTAAAATACATTAAAACGACATTATAGCCATGGTTAATTCGGCGAACTATAAAAGCGTCATGCATCGACGTCTACGATATTATCGTGGACGGTAACGGAAAAATCGTGACGTGGACGTTCACGGAAAAGTATAAAAGCGCCTATTCTATCCAAACTCGAGGATTTAGAAGGCCTACCGCGAAACGAAAACGAAGTATCTACCTCTCTGTGCGCATTGCACTTGTTTATTCGAGTGACAGAGAGGGAGATACATCGTTTTCGGTATGCGGTAGGCCTTGAATGTAAATAGTCTCAAAGTATTCTATCGATATACGCAAAGAGAATTAATAAATACATAAAATGTTTGACTTCAAATATTGCGTGACCCTTTAAACTAAAAAAAAAATAGCGTTTTTTGTAACACGTAAGAATATTTCGAGTGCAAAAATATGGGTGCATGCAAGCTACTCAAAATAGGTAGGTAGGTAGGTGGGCTTAGGAGCTTATGTCGGCGCATTAAGGTTTCGGTACATATTTATGAGAGGATTCATTCGGTACATATTTATTTACACTTGACTGTACTATTCTAGTTAGCTAAAATTATATCATATGTTTTGGTATGGTTATAAATTCAAATGATTACGAATTTCCTGCATTTATAACAAATAAGCAAATATTTGGTAAAATTTGGACGCTTCGCTTTTCACAATTTTTTTACAAGACAACACCAAAATGTCCGCCATGATTAATATAATTTCAACATGGCGCCCGGTTGTGCGGAGTGTGTATGTGTGTGAAAGTGCAGTGAAATTATGTTAAAATATCAAGTGTTTTTAGTGATAAATTTAGTGTTTAAGTGAAAAGTGTGTGCATTCATGCAGCGGTTTTCCTATAATGGCTTTGGATTTACGCCTGCACTCTCCTGCAGGCGCAGAACCTGTTGTTTATACATGGCCCCTCACTTCAGGTCATGGTTCGGTAAGGAAATCGTATATATTTTAGTTTGGTATCTTGATATGTCAATGCTTACAATGTTTAGTTTACCATCGTGGTTAATCTATAAAAGACAAAACCTTTGTAACTATCAGCGACAGACAATTACATTGCCAAGAGGAACACATTTTTTCAATAAAATGTGGTCTAAGCATTGATTTGCAACCATATCGATTATAATAATATTATCTCCCTAAATCCTAGAGATATATTATTTGTTTTCCCTAAAGTTACAGAAAAATGTAGCATGTTGGGCCTTATATCACATGGTCTTTCAGCCGGAGTGTATTGACCTCGTGTTTTGTCAAGGTGTCGGCTTTTTTTAGATGGGTTCTTTATACACTGCCCGTTGTAGTTGTAGATCATCGTCATTCCCATTTTAAGCGGATAGCATCGGACTGAACTATGATAGAAAAACATTGTTATCTCTCAAGTCGTGTGGCTCGCGTATGCAGTACGGGATGAGTGAGACGAGTATGTTATGATTGATTTATTATCATGAATGATGGTTAAAATAGGAAATATACGTTTGTACCTAACCATATTATTCATATCGATGTGAAATGTGGTTTTGGGCTTATCATTTCTAGGTTATAAATACCAATAACAAGTTGATTTATAACTTTCAAAACATTCTACTTGTGTTAGGCTTAGACTGTAATGATTCAACAGATTATTCTTGGATCTAGCATAGTGTTCTATCTAATATTACTAAAAATATAACTTGGTTGTTGCTGAATATTTTGTCCTACTTTCATTATTGTTCTAAAAAGTGTTCATATGATATCATTTGTTTACATTCCACTCAGTACTTGTAAATGACCCCATTAACTTACCTATGTACATACAAATTGCTAATGATTGTTTTTTTTTATGGTTTTGTGGATCTTTTATCAGTTATTTATTTAGTCTCTGTGGTTAAGGAATACCAATAACTATTTTTGTTCAAGTTAGTACATGCATTTATTGAATCAGTTGAGTATTATAATATCAATGAAATTTTGTTAATTTATGGCTTAATGTTATAAGAAAATGACTATTATCAATTTATATCAAAGATTTTTTTCTGCTTGTTATATAAATATGACCTTTTTTCGTGGAAAATAATAACTGATGAACTTAAAGATATATCTTTGAAATAAATGACTATCTTTGGTTGGCACCTAACCTCAAGCGTAAGATAGATGTGTTTTCAATGCTGGGAGCAATATTATTTCATATTTATTGTTTTTCTTACATAGTATGCAACCACTATACCCAATATCAAATGGAAACAGAATTGTTTACCCTGTAGATTCCTTACTGTTCGTTTTTCGACATGATAACTTTAGAGTGATTGATTTAGTCAGTGTCATTTGCAGTAAAAAAAAGTCATTTGAGACTAGAAGTTAATCAGTAATCACTTTACGTAAGTCACTTAATGTTCAATATTTTATGAAACTAGTATCATTTAACCAGATGGCAGTATTTGTAAGTTAGTGAATTCTATCTACATCATTTCAAATTAAAAACACTTGTGAAGCATATCATGTAGTGGATAATATGCAACATTACAAAAATTGAATACAAAGTACTGTTACTACTGTACTACTCATCTTTTTTAAATTTTATCTGAAACTAGTGACTGGCCCGGGCTTTGTATGGGAGCAATACTGATACTAAAGATACTACAGAATGTCTTTATATACAACTTTCACAGCTTTTTTGTCATTAGACAATACAAACATGTTTTCTTTAGAGGTTACTCTTGAAGGAGCGACATATAATTGGCCTTTCTTAAGAATGGTTCTTAAATAAGCCATTATTTCTTGTAAAAAATAAAGGATAAAAAATGGTTATTGTGGGCTATGCCTAAGAGATAGACAATTTTGTAAGGTGTTCAATACCATAGTACATTATTTTGATCTATCTCGTAGGGTTCAGCCAGTGTTTGCAATGTAAGCACAAAAAAATATATTTATTTACGACATTACATTAGAAACCTCTAAAATGATCAGTGTTTCTCTACTATGTTATGAATGTATTATACATATAAACCTTCTTCTTGAATCACTCTATCTATTTAAAAAAAAACCATCATAATATGTTGCATAGTTTTAAAGATCTAAGCATAGATAGGTTAGGACAGACAGACAGCGGAAAGCGACTTTGTTTTATACTATTTAGTGATATAAACTCTTGTTTGTATATTTATGGGTAATTGGATCTTATTTTTATCTGTGTTCAGGTCACAGAAAAACAGCCAAAATTATGAAAGATCAAGAATTGGTCTTATGTATAATTGGCCCACTGTTTTTTATGCCTTTTTCATGTAGCATTTTAAGTCTCTCTGGAACATGAAACTAGGTCAAACTAGGAACTGTTTTTGTCATGCTCACTATTTGGTGGAGTTCAAGAACAATCAGAGTTTGCTTGCTGTTAGCGTACTGACGTGTATTCATAGGTCAACATGGCTGGTGGTGTGCGTGAGCACACATATACAACACAATTTACATGAGTAACATTCATGTCACCACAGAATCAATTATGTTGCAGAATAATTAAAAGCCTTAACCTTTTGCACCACCCTTCTCTGTTTGATAAACAGAGAAGGATGGTTCATTTTATTAAGTTATTTCTTATCTAATTATATTATATGCTATACACAATAGTCCTGAGTCAATCTGTATAGAAGTGTAAAAAACGATTAAACATTCAAAAAATTATTCAGTCTAGAGGTATATTGATAAAAAAAACGTTTCCCACAGGCCACATGAAATTCAATCTTTTCTCAATGTTATAAAACTATTATAAACTTACATTATCTGCACTAGATAATGTAATATTAACTACATAAACTCAGTTAATAATTATAGTTGTAGACTAAACATGTAAATAGATTATAAAAAGATTAGGTTAGACATTTTAAAAATACCTACATGGGCTACATGGATAGTATGGATGGATTAATACTTTTGTTAACTGAAAAAAATCTCTAAACAGTGTAATTATTGACATTTACCCATGCAATACAGTCAAGTTCATAAATAATATAAATATGTGTGTTTCCAAAGGTCCAAAAATATGAGCAACATAATGCCTTGAACCATACAGCTGTGCTCACATATTTTTCATCAATTTTTCCATGCACATATTTTCAAACTTGACTGTGCCATCCTATATGTTCCGATATAAATAAAATATTAGATAATATGTTTAAACAACATATAGGTACATTTCACATGTTGTTCAGTTTAATGAACAGGTGTGGGAACTGCCTATTGTTTTGCACTACTCAATCATACTGGTTATTTGTAGTTTACTATTAACTTCAGTTTATTAGCAGTACTCAATGCAATTTAGAATAAATGTGACTGTGTACTGAATAAGGTTTCTTTATTTATTTCAGGACAAACACGATGGGGCTCTGGAAATAGTAGAAACAATAAGGTAAGTACTTATTAACAATTCAACTTATGTTTTAGGCGAGGTACCTATCCAATATATCTTTAAAAAAGACCACAACCTGTTAATGTTTGAGACTGAGAGATATTACCAATTAGCATCTATGTGAAATTACAAATTAGTCTGATTTGTTGACTGTACATATAATATTTCGGATTGTACTTTCATGTTGTTCAATTAACATGTTTTGAATACATTTTCGTTATCGAAAGTCGAGTGGATAAACCGTTTAGGTATTTGGTTACGATCGTTATTTGCTGTTCTGATATGACGTGCGTGTGTAACCGTGAAGGACGCGGGGGCAATGACCGGGGCGGTTTCGCGCCAAATAGTAGGTATGTACTGCCGTCATAACTAAAATGGGCACATCAAACATTTTTTGAGATTTTGAGTTAGATGTATACTCGCATTCGGAGAGGAAAAAAGGCGCATCTATGTATATTTTTTTAATTTTTTATGGAGGTCTTAGGAGTTAGGAGTTACCATAAGCATATTGGGCACAACTACTCGAAATATTAATATTTACTAAAAATAAAAGGCATGTTGTTTTACATTTAAAATTTAAGGGCATATATGCTCAATTATGACTTATGACTACATTATTTTTTCAAGTAGCACTTAGAAAGGCACTTTTGAGTGATTTAAAATAAAGAGGCATATATTGAGGCAAATGTGCCGTTTTAGTTTAGTATTCAACGATTTTGAGCCGTTTGTCGCTTCTAGAATAAAAGTCACAACTACTCAGACGTGCTTATTATTTAATGAACTTAAAAATTAATCGTAAAATAAAAAGGCATAAGTAATGAAATTAATTTACTAAGCAAAAATAAATTGGATTTATCTAGAAATCAAAATACACACAAATTTATTGTTTACGAAAATTTCCTCATCCAAAAAAATATTATAATGGAACATTTATATAATATATATTTAGCAAGAACCAATAATCATTCAATTTTAATTTTTGCGAGTTTATTCAAATGTTAGTTGTGCCCTTTTACGTTATGACGGCAGTGTACGTGAGTACAAACAACGGGTATGTACTGCAGTGTCGTCCTACTGCCCGCGCCCGACCTACAAACTATACATTATGTATCTATTTTAGCTGACAAACATGGTGTAGGTAAGCTACCTACGTGACGATGACAATAACAATATAAGAATCCAGTTTGAAGCAGACGATATGTAAATATTTTTTCTCAAAAATGGTATGAATGTTCTCATAACATCTGTGAAGACAGTATCCGAAGTATCAGTATCAGGAAACTGCACCAACTGTTCAGGAAGTAAGTATGTAAATCCCATTACATATCATAACATTTAAATTTAGAAATATTTTTTTATTAAAAAAGCTAAAGTTGGCAGTAATTGACTTTAAAAAAATTAGGTACCGTAGAGGTTGACCTACCGTAGAGATTGACGTGTCCGTTTTACACGATGTAAAATAACGAAAAATACAGTCAAGCATGTTTTTAACTATTTCGAACTTATTATGAAAATGTACACCTATTACGATACTAATTAGGAATTGATATGATTCGATTGTATCAAATAAAATAAAAATGTCATAAAAAACATAAAATTAACACGATTTTTGTGTATTTGATTGACGCATAATAATTTAAAAAATCCGCACTCGTATGTTGGCGGAATTAACTTCATTGAAATAAAATATTCAAGTAAGAACTAAAATGCTAAAAATGAGTACTGAAAAAAAGACTTCCACCCGAATCCAAATACAGATATTTCTACAATTATGAAAAGTTTATCAACTGGAAAGTGGGACATCAAACTAAAGTTCGTCAGAATGTACTATTAACTTTCATACCATTTGATTGTTGTTTTATTTTTGAGAAAATCACTATATATACATGCTTCGACCATAAGTGGCATCCTGGCCTCGTATTATTAATAGCCAGACCTTGCCTTCAGCTGGACCGGCTAACTCATACTCGTCCAGGATGGTTTACTTACTGGTTTCTGCAGTAATGTACTATTATTACATTAATATTGAATAAAAGAGTACCATATAATTATTCAACCACAAATTTATACCTGCTAATTTATATTTTTAGTGCGTAAAAACTGTAAAAATTCCAAACTATAATAAAAACTACAACATATACATAAAAAAATGTACTCACAAGTAACCAGAATCACCTCGACTGGTCCACAAGAGTCCCTAGGCTTTTCAAGCTAGCACCCTGTCATACATATAAAAATTTGACGTACGACTGTATTCTTAACTTTCCTAACACAAACAAATCGCCAGGAAACCTTATGCTGGACAGAGCACCCCTTCACCCCTTAGCACCTGTCTGAGATGTACGAAATTACGAATGTGTTTATCCTAAATACGTAGGTTCTACTCACGCTATCTAATGCGAGCTAAATTGAGTCTTGTAATACTTTCATTCGCTGCGCTTTCAATTTAAATGCCATTGAGATAGTATGTACGTATGCAACCTACTAACCCATAATATTTGTAACTCAAAACAAGACCATGCGGCTGTTAGTTATAGGTAGAGATGAAACGAGGTCAACCGTTTTCGAGAGCAGACGCGCCTGGCTCGGAAAATCAATGTTTTCAGAGATAGAAGCAACTACTACAAGATGACCTTGAAATCGTTATGATAGGTTGGGTTGGTTATTGATAAGGTCAGTGACCTAGTAAGGGAGGCAGGAGGTATCCATTTCATTACAATTGGTAATTGGCAATTTGCACTGCTAACCTTTTCATAATAATAATAATAATTTATTATTAGCGTTACGCGTGTACCCGATATCAGAGTTTTCCGTTTTGTAGCAGAAACTGGGTGTGAACAGAGAATAGCTGCCGGTTCTCAACAATCAACGCAATTTACATGTGTATATGTTTTGGTAACTAAATTTAAACATATGTACTGTAGTTTTTGCCTTTTCGGACCCATCCCCCATCATAATAAACGATAAGTAATCAATTAATCATTGATTACGCCATACCTTGACATTACCTCCACGGTACTGTACCTTACCAGTGTTACCAATGTTGGTTAGATGTTTACTTAGCCTATATCCTATTATGTTGGTTCAGATAGACAAGGGGGCTTTGAATGGCGTCGTTTTTATCATTTTTCATAGGTACCTACTCTCATAACGTAACGAAAGTTTTAACCATAGCGATTATAACAAACGACATATATTTATGCACTTTATACAACTTTCGTACTTATATCTGTTTATAAGGCGTTTGAATGCATGCTATCATTCAATACGAATACTTGAATAGGGAACGCGACCTTGAACTGTACTAGGTGACCTGGTGAGACTATATTTCTGCAGAATATGTACTCGTCTGTGGTGTTGCCTAGCGACCGAAATTAGGTTTGCACCGGATGCTGAATTTCAGCTCTCGTTTTTATTTCTACCTAAATAGGAGTATATTGTCACATGATCACAGATAGTTATCATCAGTTTCAAGCACCTAACGTATATTTAATGATCAAATCGACAATTATTTCGTTCGACTTCTCCAGTTCTTAACATTGCTAATTAAACGAACTTTACCTGCCTTTCTGGGCAGTCTTGCCTATACTTTCCGTCAGATGTGAAGGCTTTTCAACTTCCTCCACTGCAATAGAGACAAATAATGATTAACCGGAGACGCTGCTGGGTTCAATTTTAGGGTACTTATATATGTACAATCGATGTTGTTGTCCTTGAAGGGTTTTAAATATGTCCTCAGCATAGTGAATTGACCTGGTAGGCTAGCACAACTTGCTGCCAAGTCGTATCTCGCGCGACTCAGCGATTCCTGTCTCACTCGAACTGTGCTAATTAGAAAGAGGAGGGTAGATTTTTCTCTACTCGCGTCGCGTCGCAACGGCAGTTGTGCTAGCCCCGCTGGTCCGAGCTCAGGACAGAACGACCTAGGGCTTTACGATATTTGTAGGGAAGTTTCGGTACTAAGGCATGCGATATCGGATGGTTTTCAATTCCGGAACTGATTTTCCATATTGTGCTCCAATTCCGGAGTTGGAATTTTATTAATTCAACTTAAACACAATTTACCAAAAATTATAAGCAATATATATTTCCTCCACATAGATAGGGTACACTAACTTATATTTTGAATAACTTCGGCTTGTCACACATGCACGATTTCAAATTTCCTGTACTTCATACACTTTCCGAGAATAAATATACGCTTCTTGCTAAGTGTGAACTGATGATTGGAGAGGTTCCATCAAAATCTCAATTATCCTAAAATTTGCTAAGTATTTGGTACTTCATGTGCATTTTAATGAGCACTAGCTACTGCCTGTGACTTCCTCCGCGTAATCTTCCACTCCTTATTTCATCCCTTCCAGGGCTCCAGGCTATGAACACGTTTTATGCCAAGTTCCATCATTCATCAGTTTTTGAGTGATTGAGTAACAAACATCTAAAATTTCGCATTTATAATATTAGTAGTATTACTTGCAACGAAATCATATCAGAATCTATGAAGTACCTTCATAATTAAGCAGTTGCATCGGTCATCTGCGGTCAAAGTGTGGTAATGATCATTAATTACACGCCACTAATATCGTGGTTCTCGCGAGCAAATGCATGTTTTACTATAGAAAATACTGAAATCGTCATATCATATGTGTGCTTATTATAGTAATATTTGATTAGTTCCCTCAATCAACGAAGTTTTGCAAAATCAACTTGATATGTAGACTAGATCGTTAGACACAGATAATGGTCTTAGAGGTAGCCGAACATAGACAGAACAAATGTCATGTTTATTTGTTGGCACAAAGGATCCCAGCCCAAAGTCAATGTAATTATCTAGCGTCAAAGAAATTAAATACCTAGGTGGGCTTGATCTTTAGCAAAGATGGTAAAATCGATAAAATGGTAACCCATCATCGGAGCACATCAAGTTGGATGAAGTGGAAGCAGTTGACCGGTGTTATCTGGGACAAGATCAAGGGTAAATTATATAAAACGGCACTAGGTCTCGCCATACTTATATGGGCCCGAATTTGCGGCATTCACCATGCAAAAGACTCAAAAACTCCACAGACAAGATATACTCGTCTTACGCTGATCAGTTGGTGTTACCAGAAAGGATAAGATCTGGAATTAATAGTGCGTTAAGAGTCGCTTCAATTGACGAAAAGTTGAAAGAAACGACTACTATAGAAAATACCGAAATGTTCATATGCGCACGCATGCATAACTTTTAGGCAGTATCTGACAATGTGCTAAAATAGTTTTTCGATAACTATAAAACTGGCCAAGTGCGTGTCGGACTTTGCACATTTAGGGTTCCAAACCAACCGCAAAATTAAGTTGGTTTTTATAGGATGAATAAGAAAATTTAAAAAAATGAGCTATCAATAGATTTGTATTTGTTGGTAAAATATACGTAATAATAAACATTATCACCAAATTTCAAGTTCATAAGTCAATGGGAAGTTAAAAAATTCTCCGAAACAACATAATTTTGTGACAGACGACGGGCGGACGGACGGGTGAGAAGGGTGAATAGCAATAGCTGTTTGGACCCTTCCGGTACGGAACCCTAGAAACCAGATTGAGTTTGTAAATTTTGTTTCCTTTATTGCATATTAAGATTACATACATTTTAGTAACTACCATGAATCATTTCACAATACACACACTTCTTTCAACAAACGTCCGGAATCTGCCAAAGCGGATACAAGTTCAGTTGTCGCATATAACTTTTCTACTAGGAAGTACATTATATAAAATATGTGCACCAATAATGACGCAAATTATTGCCGAAGAGAACTGGTAAACATTGAAACTTCCGGACGATTACGACGGTATAGGTACCTACGTCATCTACTTTTTGGTCTTCCTCATAGCGTCATAGCAGAATATCGTATCATTTCATACCGTAATAACCTTACGTTACAAAATAACTGTTAAAAAATACATTAAATCTTTAGGTGTAACAGACAGGAATTTATAATCTAAGTAGAGTAGGCTAAGATTGCAGGTATTTTGTGCAGATATTATCCCACGTCGGAAATAAACGAGGAACCAGTTTGGTTTGGTGCTGGGCGTTTAGTTTAGGAATCGAGAGCCGAACGGCGTGACCTCTCAGCGACCGGCTCGGACGCACTCGCTCGCCCTCGGCGACCTTGATATTGTCCTCGATCCCGATCGCCCGAACTAATATTAGTTTCTGACTTGAATACCAATAGTAATATATAACAAGTAAATAGGTATAGGAACGTGTCGTGTCTTATTTTAAAGTATATTTGCAAACAGCGAGATTCTTTGCAGTCTAGCTGTCATGTCAGTTTGAAGCTTCTAAGAACGGTCCCATTTTTATCAAAATGTCAAATGATCAGCATGGAGAACCGAAACTCCTAAAAAAACCGGCCAAGTAAGTGTCGGACTCCGCACGTTTAGGGTTTTAATACGAAAAATCAGGAAATTCCAATGAAAAATCTGATTTATCAACATATATTAGTATTTGTTGGTAAAATATACGTAATAATAGATATTACCACCAAATTTCAAGTTTATGGGTTAATGGGAAGTAAAAAATTCTTCGGAACAACATTTTGTAAAAAAGCTGACTTTGGTGGCTTCTCATTCCTGTTTTACGATATTTTTAAAAATAAAAAATATAGTATTTATCTACTCAATAAGCTCTAAAAACCGATACTCCACTCAATGGGGTAGGACATTTTTTTTCGCGCTCCCCTTTAGCTGCATGAGAGGACCCCCCTTAAAACAAATAAAGATAAATTTTGACTATTTGTATTGACTATTTATATACTGTGAAAATTTGAACTGTAGCTCCACCCGTTTGGCTATAAAACCTGTGTGACAGACGATGGACGGACGGACGGACGTATGAGTGACAACAATAGGGTTCCTTACCCGAAGGGTAAAAATATGGGCACAGGCATGCATATTTTAAAGCTGCTAATTTTATTTCCATATTTTACAACTAGTATATATAAGATGACTATAGAAGAGTCATCAGCCCATCATCATCATCCTCCTAGAATTTTTCCGGTTGTGTCCTAGAAGATCCCAGAGGTCTGCTTTGGCATCTAATCTCTAGACATGGCGTAGGCAGTTGTTTTACGAAAACGACTGTCATCTGACCTGCCAACACACAGGGAAAACTAGACCCTATTACGAAGCCTCCGCTGTCGGTCCGTCCGTCTGACAACCGACTATATCTCATGAACCGTAATGTAGATAGTAGTCTTTTATAGAACATGTATTTGTATATTACGGTTGCCGCTATGACAATCCCTACTGATCCATATCCATACTAATAATTATCAATGGGAAAGTAACTGATACCTATTCACGCTTAAACTATCAAGTTTGAGATCCCGGGAAGGACACAGATTATTTTATCACCCGGAAATATATTCTTAACAGGGTGAAAAGGTGTTGGAAGTTTCTAAGGAAGAGCGATAATTAAACCTAAGCCAAAAAATATTCATAGCAATTGTTTCTCCATGACGATAAGTTCTACACTGACAAAGTTGGTGGTAAAAGCTAGTAGAATCAAAATAAATAAATAATTGCAGTTTATGCAATTATTATATGCGAGACGCCTTTACGACAATGACTTTTAGACGAGTGTAGTTTTTATCATAATATAAGATCACAAGAGTGATTTAAGGCCTAATTCAATTATGTAAATTTGAATACATTACTCTTATCTATAAAAATATGATGATACCTACAGATAAAATAAAAAATGTTATTGAGTGTTTTTTCCTCAGACATTAATCGCTACATCTATTGGAAAAATAATTCAATTGAATATTAAAGCTCAAAACGCACTGACAGCGGTGGCGGGGCGGCGCGTCGCGGCGCGGAGGCGGTACCGGTTGTAATGTTCGAACTAATATGAAAGGGTCCGCACAGAAAACCGGCCGGGAAAAAAGCGTGGCGGAGGCGGCGCGGAGGCGGTGGCGGCGCGGAGGCGGCGAAACGCCTGCACAGATAGGAAAACGCGGCGCGGCGCGGTTTTGCGGCATGACGTTGTATTACACAGCTGTCAGTGTACCGGCGCGCACTGGCGGCGGCGGGGCGGCGCGGCGCGGGGCGTGCTGCGAGCGGTGTCATGGCGGCGACACGAGTTGTATTTTTTTACAACTTTAGTTTAGTTTATCAAACGACGAATACGTTTTTGCAATGTGTACTAACGAAAAATTGATTAACCTTGTGAAACCGCACCCGTGCCTTTATAATACGCGGGAAAAAGATTACCGCAACGCAATAAAAAAGGAGCTGTTGTGGCAGAAAATTGCTGATGAATTAAAACAAAGTCGTAAGTACATAACACTTTATTAATTGTCATTGAAATAGTTTACAAACTTCTCTCTGATTTCCATTGCAAAATTAGACGCCCTTTGATTCGTGTGACTGATTGGAAGCAAAGAATTTAGTTCTTGTGGTCGAAAATCGGATTCGATCTCCTGAGATCTATTGGGGTGCTTAGTTTTTATAAAGTTGTGTAAACAACAAGTAGCTTTAACCACATCATTGGCAGTTTCAACAGAGCACTGCATGGGTCGTTTAAAAACTTGAAATTTTTGGGTTAGCTGACCAAATACATTTTCGACTACACGCCGGGCGCGGCTCAGGCGATAGTTAAATTTCCTTTTTCTGGCATCGACTATGCTCACTGTCTTGGGATAAGGCCTCATTAAATAGGGTTTTAACCCAAAACCTTCATCGCCTATAATCACATGTGGTACCAGTTCATTAGTATTAGGCAGTGGCTTTGGTGGTAATAAGGTTTCGTTCACCAAGTATGTTTTGTAGAATTCAGAATTTTCAAATATTCCACTGTCACTATGTCTCCCGTAACTACCTATGTCCACAACAATAAATTTGTAATATGGATCGACGATGGCCAGCAACACAATAGAGAACATATTTTTATAGCAATAATAGTCAGACCCACTATTACCAGGGCACTGAATTGGTATATGCTTCCCATCTACACTGCCGACACAATTTGGAAAATTCCATGTTGTTCTATAGCCAATTTCAGATTCTCTCCACGTATTTTCTGTTGGTGTGGGCATGTATATAGGTTGTAGTTCCTCCCAGATAGCGTTTGTAACTTGTTTTACAATTTCACTAACTGTAGTACGACCAACACGATATGAAAATGCAATTGTTTTATATGAATCTCCAGTTGTCAAATATCTGTAAAAAAATTACCATATTTGTTACAGGTGAAGCAACTAAAGTAAAGTGGAAAAAATTGAAAGATGGTTACACTAAACACAAAAAGAATGTAAAAGGCACAACGGGTCAAAAAAAAACCTACAGTAATTGGGTTTGGGCTCCCTATCTACAGTTCCTAGACGATTATATAGAACCACGACCAACCACATCCAATATACCTAAGCACCACCAGTCACCACCATCACCAAATATAAATCCACCAGATCCATGGACTCCACTTTCTCGAGTGCCATCTCCATCAGTGGAAGTTAATTCACTAGATCCATGGACACCAATTCCAGAAGTGCTATCTACATCAGCAGAAACTCCTCCTACAGCCTCACCACCTACACAAACTTCTTCAAAGAAAAAGATTTCGGATGAACAGGATGGTATGGACAAAATTTTGGATTTCTTAAAAAGCAAAAAAAAGAAAAATGATGCTGTAGATCACCTATTTGCCAGCTATGCTGAATCGTTCAAGAATCTTAAACCACGAACACAAGCTTCAGTAAAATTGAAACTAGCGGAAATTTTTGTGGAAGCGGAATTAGAAGATTTAGATTCTGAAGATCAACGTCCTCACACAATACGTTCTCCTGTATATTCTCTTATAAGTGCTGTGTCAGAAAATCAAGATCAGCTAGAGCATCTAGAATTTGTACCTGTGGACCTAACATTAGTGACAAACATTTCTGAGCCCGCTCCTTAATAGATAGAAAATAATAGAAATGTTTAGGTTATGACGGTTCAAAATAGTAATGAGTCTGATGTTTTATATCATTTTATAGTAAGTGTTTATTATACCAAAATATTAGCTAGTTAATTAATGGAGCTGCCTGGTACTAGAGTAATTGCCCTATTAATATGCATATTATTATGCAAGTATAGTTACCATACTAAATAGGTATTTTTTTAAATTTCTATGTGATATTAGTAAAAGTTAAGTATAGTTTTGGAAATTCAATGTGATATTAGATACTCAAGTTTTATAATACCTATATCATCTCGTACCTAAGAGCTCTGTACTTTCACCAGCATCAATATCTGCCATGCCTCTATTTCTAGAGCTGTTAGGATGTGTGAGATAAGCTTGTGCGCGATTTGTCGTGGCAGATATTAATTCTGGTGACTGTACCTAAGAAGCATAATAAGTGCATAGCATAACTAGTGTAATTGGTTAAACCATTTTCCGTTTAAATAAATAAATAATATACTCGTAGTGTTATACTTCTCAGTTCATTTATTAGTGTTATTTAATATTATAGTATCAATTTTCTGGAATATTAATGTGATACTAGCAACTAAGATGTTACATTGCCATCAACACAGTGTGTTGAGTTGTAATAGAGTGACCACAGAGAGATGAGAGTAATGAAAATATGTTCTAAAAAAACTTAAGTATTATATGACAAGGCTTAAATGTGAGAGTAAGTAAAAATTTTAATTATACAATTTGATTACTAAAATGGTTTTTCTTAAAAAGTTCAAAAACTTTACCCAGCCAAATTCCAATCAATACTCCATACTATACATACTATA
Organism: Epiblema foenella; assembly: GCA_963556455.1. Classification (NCBI taxonomy): domain Eukaryota; kingdom Metazoa; phylum Arthropoda; class Insecta; order Lepidoptera; family Tortricidae; genus Epiblema; species Epiblema foenella. The sequence goes on from OY747102.1 coordinate 19,805,803, forward strand.
TACATATAGTACCCATACTATTCCATACTAATATTATAAAAGTGAAAGTAAATCTGTCTGTCTGTTACCTCGTCACGCTTAAACCGCTGAACTGTTTTTTACAAGCTTTTTTATATATTATTTAACTTGCACTGTTCGTATGTATGTATGTAAGTTGTCATCAAAATTTGCAATCCTTTTTTCAGCCACTTGCCGGTATCCGATTGAGCTGAAATTTGGCATACTTATGTAAGTTCGGTGACAATGCCATATTATGGTACCACCGAGCTGATCTGATGCTGGAAGATGCAGATGATGGCCACTGGAACTCTATGGTGGAAAGCGCTAAGGTAGTCGAGTTTGGGCTCATTTGTTTTGTTATCTTCAGTACTTACCATTACACATGATGGCGAGAGTCTCATGATGGAGCCGGAAGACGACCACTGGAACTCTATGATGGAAAGCGCTAACATAGTCGAGTTTGGGCTCGTTTGTTTTGTTATCTTCAGTACTTACCATTACACATGATGGCGAGGGTCTCATGATGGAGTCGGAAGACGACCACTGGAACTCTATGATGGAAAGCGCTAAGATAGTCGAGTTTGGGCTCGTTTGTTTTGTTATCTTCAGTACTTACCATTGCACATGATGGTGAGGGTCTCATGATGGAACCAGAAGACGACCACTGGAATTCTATGACGAAAACCGCTAAGACAGTCGAATTTGGGCTCGTTTGTTTTGTTACCTTCAGTAACGGATATCTCCTACCAAAAAATGTAGTCACAAATAACTTACTGTGAACAAACGGAGAACATGGCAGTCCCTTGACAAACAAATTATAAAATTCTCAAGATTTAAGACTAAAAAGTATAAAATAAAATAATACATAAAAAATATTTTTAAAAACAAGCTTTTATTTAAAAAAGTAAACTAAAAAGCAAAAAATAATTTATATTCTAATGGAATTGGCCATATGTTTATAGTAGGTATATTTTAAAGTTCTGAATCCCCTTTCTCTTCGTGACTCATCGTCGTAATATATTATAGGCTGTTCGTAGAACGACTATAAAAGCTTGAGGCACTATCTGCTATACAAGTTACTCTACTTCAGTGCCTCAAGCTTTTATAATCGTTGTACGAACAGCCTAGTCTAGTTTTAGCTCGAGGATGAAGGTCAGACAGCAGTCGTTTTCGTAAAACTAGTGCCGTGCCTACGCCAAGTCTCGGGATTAGGTGCCATAGCCCTCTGGCTATCTGTATACAACCGGGGAAACGCTAGGAGAATGGGATAGTTTGAGACCGCGGGAAGTGTTGATGGTGATCCAAGAGCGTGTGACGACTTGACGTCCTTGACGAGTGCATGTGGTAAATTTTTATGTTTTTTACCGATATATTTGTTATAATACCATATTTGCCATTCTACTTCATATAGGCGTTTTATTCATCCTTGGTGACTAGACGCCAGCAAAAGCTAGTAAATAATATGTGAATGTTTAATGATTTTGTGCCTTTTACTTTTATTTTTCAAACTGATGTCATTATGGTCATTTACCTTAAACAGATACTTAATCGTTCTTTTGTACTTATGGCTCGCCTCCAGTTAGTATCCTGCTTAATAATTCTTGGTTGTAAGATATCATGTAGTTCTTCAAAACTTTCTTTACTCATGTGAAAATAAGTGTAAAAACGATCTTCATAAGAAGCCAGTTCTTGACATAAATGGTGGAACTCTCCAAATATTTCACGTTTTTTATTTATTTCATGGACCCAAGTCCGTTTAGCTTTCTTCTTTTTGTTGTGCCATAAGGCAAGTAATAGCAAAACCTCGTCATCGCTATCAGAATCTGAGAACAGCATTATTGAATTCGGTCGGATTACACTATCGACTGTCGATTACCGCCTCATATGTCACACACGCCGCCTCCGCTCCGCAATCCCGCGCGAATACCGCGCGGTGCTTTGGTGCGACGTCCTCCGGACCGCATTCGCTTTACCGCAATACCGCCTCCGCCCCGGACCGCGCCGCGCCGCCCTATGTGCGTTTCGAGCTTAAAGGGTGCTCTAAAAAGGGGACCCATAAAAGAAACGTATGTTTTTTTACGTACCTCTAAGACGATAAATGGAACCCGTGGGCGAGGTTTTTTAAACATTGTAGCAACACACGTATACAGGGTGTTCGGCACATGGACCGTCAAAATTTCCTAAGAGTCACAGCCATGAAGGTACGATTTTGTGATTTCCAGAGAGAAATTCGAGAGCAACTCGACATCATTTATCGAATAGCGAAAATCGCACTTATCTAAAGTGCGATTTTCTGATTAAAACCTTATTTGGAGTGAAGAACCTTAAGTGTCCCAAAATTGTCCCTACTTATTACCCCGAAAAATATTGACGCTCCATGTACTGAACACCTTGTATATATGTGAATGGCGACAGTTGTGTTCAGCTGTTTAAAAAACTTTACATTTTGCCTTTGCCAAGTTTATTTACTAGTCATTACTATTAGGGAAGTATGTCTTCGTGAACTTTCACCTGTACTACTTCGAAATGCGTGGAGATGCCACGCAAAGACAGACGAGACTTGAGGAAAAAAATCTATTGTGTGGGTCGCAAAGTTCATATGCATAAATACACATCGTTTCCTGGAAGTCTTCAGGTAATATTTTTAAATGAAAATTGCCTAGTTGAATTTTTAATAAATGTTTTTATCGGGTAATGCAGATTTAAATAATTGGTTTACTTTTCTTTAATTGTCATGTGGAATGCTACCCTATGAAATCTTAATTAGCTTGCATTTTGCATTTAAATTATACACCGTTATTTCTGATTAGAGTCGGCCGAAAAAAGTCGTCGAGCGGGCAGACATTCGCTTTCGATAGTCTTGCTTAATATGCATATGAAAACAAACGACACGACATAATAACAACAACGTTTCTTTGTAAATAGGTCGCTTTATTTTGCTGCCGTTCGTGGCGATATGATTAAGACTTAAGTAGTTTATTACTTTACTGTAATTAATCCCTGACGCAATACAGAAAATGTAAAGTTAGTATTCTAACCTTTGCTTCGCCATTGTAACGAAAAACATAGCCATTAGATATTTATTAGCCATTAGGTATTTATTTTAAATTTAAAGATCTTCTTTTGCTTTCACGTATCCTGTTTTTACCCAGCCTGCTGCTGGTCTAGTTAAATACACCAAATTCGTCTTGCCACGTAGGACGACGTCTACACATACTTACTTCATTGTTACTTTAGCATATCAGTCTTCCGGCATGCGCCAGACGTGGCCCGGCCAGTCCTATTTAGATTTGGCGGATGCGCGAGTTAATATATGATAATGCTTGTTTGTACAGGTGGGTATGCGACGACGTGCCGGACATGAAGGCTGCCCTCGAGAACAACATCCTCACCGACTACGACACCCACTCGTACGAGAGCATGCGAGCTCTCTGCGACCGCTTCAACCGGGCCATCGACTCTGTCGTCGCACTGGTAATCACGAATACATATTTATTAACTTCTAATGCTTTTAATCCCATATAATGAATCGGCATTGCGAATGTGACACGCTTATAACTCCAGTGTGCGTTTGTATTGTGTTACAAAAATTAAGTTCGTTTATCACATGAACATGCATGATAGTAATCGTCAATTTTAATGAACCAAAACATGATGAGTACGCACGGAGTGTTAGCTAAGGTGCGTTGAACCAACACCGCACGTGACAGGCTATTAATACTAGATTAAACTGGTATAAATTCGTGAGGTAAGGCAAGGTGATTGATTATATAATGTACGGCTGTGTTGTTGATTGCGTCATTCGTGGCCTGACCTCCGCGCAGAAGTTGTCCTAATGGCCGGACCCGCCTCCGCGGCCACCCTCGCTCCCCGTCACTCCACATTCCACTCAATTCATATTTCAGGCGTTAGCTGAGAGCACCTACTCTCGTCTCGCACTGAAACCGCGGCAGCTACCGAAAGTGAAAAGCTCCCGAATAGGGCGTGGGTTCACCCTGGCGCTGAAGCGGGCTTGCTTGACCTACATACAACGCAATTGTTTGTTTAACACATTCAGTGCCGGTAACACGAATTCGTGTCGTCTTTGTATGGATAATAGGCTTGCCGAGGCCGAATGTTGTCGCAGCGTCCTCTTTCACCGTTGGCGCATTTTCTTTGCCTTGTTATCCACTTTTGAACATAAACAAGATGAATAAAACAAAACTAACTTATTACTGGACGCTGGACTGATACCTACAAAATATATGTCAAAGTATCTATTTTTATCAAAAAAAACCAAAGTCGAATCAGTTAATCATCTAATTCTGATAAAATATGATATACATAATCTCAAATGATGTGAACATTGTGAACTAATAATAATGTCATGTCACCAAATTCCAACATTTAAAAATGTAAACGCAATTGAAAATTATTGTGCGTTTAAGCAAAGATCTGTCATTTAAGTAATTCTGTTGACTGGTGACTGACGGGGGTTACGCCCTCGGCGTGCGATCGATATCGTCGTACTATTATAAGCTAAGGGCAGCAGACGGCTGGCGGTCGGCCGGTGCACCCGGGGGCTATTCCCATTACCACCACTTTAATTATTCACTTTTACTGAACTTCCCACTAAAACTTTCATTATTTAATGTCTGCTCCGTACATGTTCACCTTTTCATATGGCGATTAAATGGTATACTTATTTATAATATTATTTAACGAAATGTGTTATGCAGATGTGCCTGACGAGAGTACAATAAAAAACAAATAGTTGTTGGCCCCTATTGTGTTTAGCTAGCGCTTAAGATTGACGATTTACCTGCCACGTGGGCCCTTCTTGCGCCACTTTAGGCTGTAAAGTAAGCCGTTATGAATGGCTCAGGTAGTATTGAAAGACACCGATTCGTTACGCAATAAGAAGCCCTTGCCAAGCGGCCGGGCCTACTAGCGCTAATTTGTGTTACAAGTTAAGTGAACTGATCCTTAATTTCTGTCGCAACATTTCTGGAGTGATGTAACGATTGACGTGATAGTTCCCGAGGCATAATTTGCTGGCGCATTAAACTCTGTCACTATATCAATATACAGTCCAGACCTAGAAAATCAATATAAAATAAATAAAAATATGACACGTACTAGTTTTGAATGATTTCAAAAATCTTCCTATAAAAGCAACAACCGAGTCTGAATTCGCCCTTGAGTTTCTAAAGTGGGTGATATAGTTATTATTTAATCTTAACCAGTTATTCACTTACTATAAATGCTTACTTTCTACAATTTCTACCCAAATAAAATGTATCATTAATAAAATTGACAAGTATAATTTTCTTCTCCGAACTGGGTGTTCTATTGTCAGTTGCTGTAGACTTGGTTTGTGTAAGTACCGTACATTCTTTCCAACATGAGTAATTCCATAAAATATTAGTAAACTGGACTTAATCGAATACAACACGAACACAATACAATTAAATTCAAAACTGTCTTTATTAAAAATCCTTGATCCCTCTACATGAAATGAAATATTGCTTCAATGTAATTGACCCAGTATAAGGTTAAGGCCAATACTAACACATTTTTAAAAAGTCTCATTAGTGTTTCCGTTCATATAAAGTTATGATATTGTGCTTTGTATGGAAGCACAAGGGGCGGTCTACTAATTAAAGTTTTATTAAGGCAGAGACAAGTTATACCCGCGCAAAAGAGGCCGATCAAAGCCGGGTGCGATCGGACGGGTCTTAGCGTCCACCCGGCACCGACCCCAGCCCTTGTCATTCGCGTCACGTGCCTCTTATGAACAGGTCCATCGATTACGATCACATTGCCTCTACGTCTTCATTCATTTGAATATACTGCATACGTCATCCGTGAACATTGGCCTTTAGTTTACATGCGTAGTACTTTTAGTGGCCGTGTTTGTGTTACCACGTTGTCGTGTTTAGCTCTTATAGGGTGTTATCGTGAATTATTAACGCATGTTATCGCGGAAGGTCGAGTCAACTGACGCTGCGCTCACCTTCGCCGCCATTATGTACCTATCTACCTACCTACCTAGTTAGTAGTTTGCCCTAGCGAGAATCAGCTATAGCTACTTGATACAATGATAATTATGCAAGTACTAGTATATCTACAATATTTATATGAATTTTGGTCATCTGAGTATTGTACGTTTTGCTCTCAGCGGTACTGATATTCACATTGGTACATGATAGATCTTGGGAGAATTCCCAATGTACCTAAGTGATTAATCATGAATGGATACTAATGTGACCGCTACATGCTAATGTATATCTATGCAAAGGTTGTCCCGTTATGGTTATAGCGACCTAAAAAAATATCTCTCGTTTTTTTTACCTTACTTTACAAACAGACACACACACATACACATACACATACTATTTCATTGTAAGTACCTTCGAATCATTTTCCACTGAATAAAATTACAAACTCAGAAACTATATATTTTTGTAAAAATAGTTTCAGTGCCTAGTTCATAATTATATACATTGCTTTTTTATATATACGTTTAGTTCTTTAATTTAAGGTCAGATGGGGTAAGGGAAACATAATTTATTCTTGGTTGAATATGAAGTAATTTAACTCGTCTCCTAATCGGTGGTTATTTTCGGAAATAATGTTAGTACATTATCTAAATACTCAACTATATTTGATTTAGTTTTGAACCCTCTAGATGAAATGCATTAGGATGATTTCAATAAATAAGTCAGATACAGCGTATTCGTTCCTCTTTCCCTGCATTCGGGGTAAGAGGAACGGTTCCCATTTTAGACATTAATAATATGCCTATAAAAAATAAAATTGATTAAATTAAAAGTACAATCTTACAACCCAATCTGAGACTTGAACATATTGTAATAAGATTAAATATTGCTGTCAGAGAGAATATTACCACATATCAAGGAACATGAAACGTAGGTAGAGTATAATTTTACCAGAAATTTAAATGTTTGTGACTTCTGACATCGGGAAAGAGGGACATATGTTTTTCTTAACACAGTGACACCAGTTCCTCTTTCGCAGGAATTAAGAATAACTAGTCAAATTGCACTTACCATCGAAAAAAAGTGATTTAACATAGTTTTTTCTTTTCGATTTAAGCTCACCAAAAAACTTCCGACCACCTATGTTTTGTTATCATACCTAACTGAATCTTTGAACCTATTTTTTCGATGTCATATATATGACGTACTCACATTTTTATTAAAATATCCGTTATACCTCCTAAATACCGCTTTACTGACGGAGTAACTAGGCAGATAACTTACTCTTACCCCACCCGACCTTATCTTTGTTTGCAATGGTTAATATTCTTTAATGCCAGGTAAACTTTAAAACTGTCAATCGTTCAAGTGTCAATCTGCGAGACAGGCCTAGTTCAGGGGACACAGGGAAACTTGAAATTGTAAACAAAATTTAATCAAACAGCGGTAGGTTGCGATCTTAATGCCAGCTTCTCGTAAAATATATGATTTTTAACATGGTTTTATTCTGAAATACTACATATTAAAAATGAAAAAAATACTACATTTGGAGACCTTTAACTAGTGCATTCGGATGACCGTTACGTAATTGGATAAACTTATATATTATATAGAAAAAAATGTCACACTTACCTCTATTCTGGGTTCTAAAACTCATTTTATTTCAATATTACCTAACTTTATGAAAAGAAAATTATACCAAAATAAACGTCATTGACAGTGTGAGAGCAATCGGGAATAATATTTTTAATATACTAAGACATGTATTTTTTCACCCAAAATCATCGAAATTATGGCACAATTCAATCCCGCTCGGTTCCCGGTTCCCGTCGCCGCACCGCGCCAGTCCCGAGTGGAACGCATTGGAGGTCGGACGTACGCAATTTTGTGCAGCGCTCCGAGTGATTTTAAAATCGCCAATAAAAATAAATAAAGAAAAGTTATCATCACGGGTTCCGGAGACTGAATAAAAAGAAAAGCTTAGTACCTTAACAAATCAAATTCCTCCATTGAATACATGAATAACACACACGCGCAGCTACACAGCGTATACTTCTATAGTTACACAGTATAGAGACGAACAGTACAAGCACTTCATAATTATTTTATAGCATAATAATTAATAATACTTATGTGCTTAATTTTGTCACGCAGAAAATAGTACGAAAATTAATAATATCGGTGAACATCATAACACTTTTTCATGATTGTTTTGTAGTTATACTGGCTATCCCCACGGTGTTGCCCGCGTTTCGCTTGAAAACGATTATTGGGGATCCGTAGCCGAAATGGCGAAAACGTACTTCAAAATAGTAGATTTTGTCTCAAGAGAACCAAATATTTGACAAAACAAAAATTATAACATTAAAGCTCACGCAAACGGATTTTTGAAAAAATGGTGTTAGAAACCCTTTCCTGAAGTAGTTTTTCACACCACCTGCTCGACAATGGCAAATTATATATCTTCTAATTCTTATTGTTATGTCCTTAAAGTTTAATTTCGTGAAGTCCGCACGGCGGCGCAGTCCGGGGCGCTCGCCCGCCGCCAGTGCGCCCCGAAAACAAAAGTCGGCACCGACCTTATTCGATTCCCATTACGTTCAAAATTTATATCTGAACGTCCAAGAGGTCAATTGAAACAAATCTGACGTCAATTTTTAAAAAAGTAGCGGCCACCTTTGTTTTGTTTATTTATGGTCCGATTACGTTCAAAATCTTTATCTGACCGTGCGAGAGGTCACTTGGAAACAATCTAACGTCAGATTTTTAAAAAGAGGCGGCTATCTGATTTTGTTTAGTTACAGACCGGTTACGTTCAAAATCGATATCTGAGCGTCCGAGAGGTCACATAGAAAGAATCTGACATCAGATTTTTAAAAAGAGGCGGTTATCTGATTTTGTTTATTTACAGTCCGATTACGTTCAAAATCGTTATCTGAGCATCCGAAAGGCCAGTTAGAATGAATCTGTCGTCAGATTTTTAAAAAGTGGCGGCTATCTTGATTTTGTTTATTTAAGGTCCGATTACGTTCAAAATCTATATCTGACCGGCCGAGAGGTCACTTGGAAAGAATCTGACGTCAGATTTTTAAGAAGAGGCGGCTATCCGATTTTGTTTATTTACAGACCGGTTACGTTCAAAATCGATATCTGAGCGTCCGAAAGACCAGTTAGAACGAATCAGACGTCAAATTTTAGGAAAGTGGTGGCCTTTTGACTATGTTTATTTACGGTCCGATTACGTTCAAAATCGCTATCTGAGCGTCCGAGAGGCCATTTAGAATGAATCTGACGTCAGATTTTTTAAAAGTGTCGGCCATCTTTTTGTTTATTTAAGGTCCGATTACGTTCAAAATCGATATCTGAGCGTCCGAGAGGCCACTTAAACAAATTCTTTCCAAGATTCTTACCAAGTGACCTCTTGGACTCTCAGATATCATTTGTGAACGTAATCGGACCGTAAATAAAAAAAAATAAGATGGCCGCCACTGTTTAAAAATGTGACGTCGATGATTTCTTGGACATCCAACTCGGATATCTATTATGAACAGTTTTTTTTTGTCCTGCAAAAGGTGAGAAAATTAGAGTATACTCCTCGGGGATGAAACTGATTTTGTGCTTTATCCCCTTGGTGTACAATTTATTTATTTATTAATTTCTTTATAATATCGCTACTTAAAGGTGGCGCTTAAAGCTATCATTTCTTTGATCTAAGTGAAGGGATTTATTTTCAACGTCCTAAGTTTTGTGCTCGAGACGGTGTCGGAAACACCTGAGACAATATTTACCTTGACACGCTTCCTTGAATACCATTGATAAATTGTGTTAATTTGTGAGGGCACCCAAACTTGCACATAAGCCTAAATCTAATTTTACGACATTGACAGCTACTTATCTCGCCAACGAGTGACTTAAATGGAAAAGTTTTTTTAACCTCTATATCGTTATTGAAGATCGTTTTGTAATTTCGCGAGTCTGTAACATCTTCTTTTTTACCGAATCCTGAATTTCAACAAAATACCTCTTTCCATTCACGAGATTTTTACACCGAAAATCAATATTTTTACCACTGAATCACTTGAAACAAAATATTTTTATTATTTAGGATATCTATGATTAATATTATTTTTACTTACAATATAGTACATACACATAAATAAATATATTTAAAAAAGTGTTTCACTCTGTTGATCAGAAAGTTGAAATATGGCATCCAGCTAGGAAATTATTCATTTACTAAGAAAAAAATAAAAACAGTATTTATTATAACTATTTTTTTACACGTAGTGGGTAATTTGCGCGCCTGCTATTAAGCCCATTTATGAAAAAAAAACAAATACCTATTAATTTGACGAAAAACTAATAATGATCATCTCTGTGTCTGAGTAGAATGTGATAGGAATTTTAAGAAGAGATTACTTGCTAAGTCGCACTATTAAGTAGCAAATAACATTTAACAAATCATTTTAAGTAATTGACCGGAACTATAAATCTGTTGTAAACCTAATTATTCTGTCGCAACATGCACTAGTTGCGCTACTGTAAATATTATACTGTGGTTGTCACACCGTCACGTGACCTCCGTCCTTGTATGTCGCGGTGCGCTAGGGGCACTTGCTGTCTTTGTCGCGCAGCGGCGGGGTGCGGGCTAGCAAATTAGCATTGTGCGCTGGAAGAACCCCGCTTTAATGTAAGAAGTCATGTAATTAATCATAAGTATCACTATATAGAAAATAAATAAATTGAAAATTGAACTGAAATTGAAGCCAACTTTCGATTGCTAATTATTACCCTTATATTAATTAATTATAATTCTTAAGTCTTAATCTAATCACCTAGGTTATAACTATCAGTAAGTCCTCAGCTGCCCAGTGATTTAAATAAAAATGCTAGTTTAACAAGTGGCAAGGCAAGTGCCGGCATGACTAGGCGCCTGGCGGAAACATCTTCAATGTCACCTTCATCTATTTACAGACTTCCCACATTTGTATGTTCACACATTTCGTAACGTTCGTTTTGTTTCTCTTTATTCAAACATGGGTACTTTGGTAAATGAACCACTATTGAGTACACTATATCCATGCTTATGGGTATTTCAGCTTGACATTGTTTGTTTAATAGTTTCCATTCATCTCTCATTCGTCTGGTTTTCATGGTTCTAGCGACTGTAACTTGCTTTTGTTTCAATTATAAACATTATATGAATTGCTTTTTTAACACTCATGCTCTTAATAAACACGTTGTTAGCTCTTCAGGTATAAAAAAGGTCTATTCTATATAATTATTATGCTAGTTTTTCACTAGTGCATCGCAAGGTGAGGCGAGGAATGAAATTGCATAGGTACAAGCGGCGGTTAAACAGATGGCTATTTTATCACCGATAGGTACTATAAGTTGTACTGCTCCAATCGCTATAGACATAAACCTTCATTCGAGGAATTTTCATGAGACTATAAAAATCCTTACAAGGAAATAGACGCTCCTGGAAGGCCCGTAGAAAATAGCAATGATCGTCGAACTGCAACTAGTAACAACAAACATGCCGCCGTGCGCCTACAGCTATGCGAAACGATGCGGTGAATGTGGGGCAGTGCGGGGCAGCAGCGGGGCGCGCGGCGCGGGACTCGGTCTGCAGGAGGGAGACACGAGGGCCAAGATGGCGGCGAGCGGCGACGCAGCGATCGATGTCCGCTGCAGACGCCGTGCGAGGCAACTCTATTTATACGCGTTGCACATTACATTTCTCATCGTGACAAGGAACTTCTAGTTATAGACTAATATGACAGTAACTGTACCTGCCTATGCATACAATTTATGAACTCTTGAATGTTCAAGTCTCACATGCAGACACATGACTACTACGAATACTCGAATAGCATACATATACGTGCCAACATCGGTTCAATACACGTTACAATAATATTGTTAACAATTAACTTCTACGCCCGGACATAAAAGATAGATATTGCTTTATTTGTTGTCATTTTCTAAGGTCAACGCATAAACAAGGAGATCAAAGTCAGTAACGCTGTATATTAATTATATTTTCATTGATGGAAGTAGGTATAGCATGTATTTTATATATGAATGGTTAATTCACTGGCAGGCCGGGAAGTAGGTGCCTGGAACAAGTAGTTTCACATAAAGCGATACACCTGTTGATTAAGCGATACACTTTTACTTTCCGTCAACCAGTAGTTAATACTCTTATTAGAGTAAAAACAAATGCTTCAAGAAAGTATGTTGATATTAGTTGCTACTGTAGGGGTTCTATTAACGTTTTTAAGGTGCAGGAAACTATTAAAAGTAACTAGATATACTCGGTAGAAACCTACACTACTAAATCCAATAACAAATTTAAGAGAAGTTCTATATTTTGTACTGAAGATTCTGACTTCGGTCAACGCGTGACACGGTTTTATTTTTAACCATTTGGTTGAATTTACCCAGCCAGAACAGTTAGGTTTTATTCCGTATACCTACGCCGTCGACGACTTAGCTGTCAATCTTAAGTTTAGTGACCCTGTTGCGCAGAAAGTTTGTAGTTTGTACAGCAATGGTTTGAGAATCTTCATGCTTTGGTGCCACTCAAACACATGTATGAATATGAATATTGAGTTATGTAGTGTATGTTTATGTGCGCTGCCGGCACTGTTTCACGCGGAGGGGTAGATGAATAATGAATCGAATTAAAAGTAGTGTGCCGATATCGCTAGACTTGATTTCGTTGTGGGCCGCGTGTGGGGGCGATGACCGCAATATTGAGCGAACGCGAATGTCTCACGTAGTGTTAATGACCTTTTTTTGAATGCGCCATTGTAGCTTAAGTTATGCGAGAGATTTACTCGCATTAGAGATCAGTTTTGTGGCGCTGCATTTATATAAATAATTCAAGGCGCGTTTAGATATGTTGGATTTTTATAGCATTTGTGTAGGATGCATCCAAAGATTATGTTATGAACATGACTCGGACCATTTTATTCATATTATTTGTTGGTAGCTTGAATTAGAGATAAGGAAGGATATCTATGTATTAACAATGATCGATTCACGAAGACGGAAGAATGTTCAATTTAGGCTCTTCGTATTATTTAAGATAACTGTAAATTATATTCTATGTAAGTGAGTAGGTGTAGCAGTATCTCTATCGGCTTATAATTATAAAATTCCTCAATGCGATATTAAAGTATCAAAACAAAAAGCATTTAAATTGAGTAATAATATCCCCTATATACCCCACCTAGTTTTGCTAGCATAATGTCAGACACACCGAAAATACAAACGGGATCTATTGGCTATAAATAATCAAGTTTGAGTCATGCGCGTTTTAAAATATGTTCATTGCCTGCCACATTTCCTGCCCGTTATATTATACATATTTCCCTGCATTCAACGTCTATAACCTCACTGATATGCACGCAGTGATGATTTGATGCGAGAGCCGCTTTCTAATTTTCATCGGTTAACTGTGACGCAATTCTAAACGCCAACCATACAGAAAGGGCTATTGCTATTTGGGCAACGGCCCTACGAGTACCTACGCAGGTACCTACGGGTCGGTTGCGACTTGCGTCACTAACTAGCGCCGCCACAGCGTTAAACTATTCTTGTATTAAACAAACTGCTGTAGAACTTACATAACACGGCTTGGAACACGCTTCCCACTTGCATCGGCCGATGCTACGGTAACGCACACATCCATGCATGCAGTCAATAAGGTGCGATGTATAGTACCGTACCGTTAATGAGACAACAATTAACAAACATTTACAGACATGCATTATCTACTTTGTTGTTCGTTATTTTGTATACTTGGGGTTCTGTCTTGTAGTTTAGTATCGCTAATATTTGATAATGACTTACGGCTCCCCTAACCTAACCTAGTTTCGTAACCTTCCCACGCACAAATTGATGTGATGCAGGGATTGTGGGTGGGGTTGGGAAGGGTTTACTTTACTTTTTTTTCCTACAAATTTATTAGACTTTGAAATCTACATCATTTGTGGTTCAATGTCGTTGGTTTTAGTCATTTTCGTAGCGGTAAAATCATGCGATCTTGTTAATGTGAATATTTTGTATCTTAGCACCCGTCTATAAGTTTTATAATAATGCAATACCTACTAGTGTTCTTGATTTGCTTTAAAAATCATTTACTTGTGAATCGTTCTTGTAGCTTCGTAAGTTCGGAGGCATGTTAAATCAACATCGACTATGAAATCGGCCCTGGAATAGTCGAGGTAAGAAAATGACATTGGATAATCTTTGTTGTTTTTTGTGTCCCATACTAAAATTGGCAATACAGGAACAATCATGGGATGACCTCGGTGTTTGCCCGTTAGTCATTCCACCATGGGAATACTTCATTTTAAAATTTCATTGATGAAATGCTGGGTATCATAGAAAGGGAGCACAGGGAACTGGTAGGTCGAAGTATTCTAGGCGCCTTCGTTTAAATTAGACGATCCCAGTACTAGGGTACGACACAAATTCCCATATAAAATGTAGACTTATTATACAATATAGGTAAGCACGCTGCAGTGAATGAAATGGGCGCGGAACGTAAACAAACAAAGAATATCACAAGGCCGCGCCGCCTGTGGGAGGAAGGAACCGCGGCTACACGCCCGCAGCTTATGGAGGCCGTTATTGATTTTCTTCAGACCTGGCCCTGGCTAAATTTATAACCGTTACTATATCTATTGTGTGAGTTTACACCTAATCACTTAACATATTTGTTAATGTAAGCTTTCTTTATAGTAACTTTGTGTGTTTTACTTGTTTGGAATTGGTCACATTTCGATGAAATAACTAATGTTTGAAGAGCTTTGTTCAGGATAGTAACGTAACAGTTAATCATAAATCATTTCAGAGTTTTTGGTTCTTGTATTATGGCCGCATTTTGCAAAGTACGCAGATTACTTCACGTGGTAAAAAGTATCCCATGTCCTTACGGAAGAACTACATATATATATATTAGTTGGCGATTTAAATTATTTGATGAAATTGGTTTTAGTAGGTAGTTGTTTCTAAAACTATTTCCAGCAAATTAACTAACAGAATCAGAATCCTATTCACAAAATCTACTTTTAGATATAGATAACGCCAATTTACTAAGGCTAGTGAGTACCTATGTACCTTAGTGTTAAAACATGTTAAAATGTCTGCCGCGCGAATAAATCGAGTGTCCTACTGGCCCCGCCTGAACTCGGGTCATGATCGCTTGTAGGTGGATACGAGCCTTTGCGTGCGTCAATCATTCAGATAATATTCTATTTTAGCTATATATACCAACATTGCAAATCACTTGAATTCAATTATATACTTCCAAAAACAAATGTATATAGGTATTGATCGGGCGTAAAATCGCGAGCCGTCTGACATTTTAGAGGCAGCGTGACTATAATAAGGTGAATGACCTGTATTTTTATAGGAAACCTGTACGTAAATGTCTGTAATGAATGATTGATATTATATATTACTCTCCGCATAACCTTGAGCATTCAAGGCAATCCTCGTTCCTCTCGAAATAATTATATTTATCGAGACAGGTTTATTAGGTATAACGTCACAAAATCAATGTCAAGGCAGTAAACCGTTTTTTCATTCAATATTGGCATATCAGAGGCAACACGAGTGGTTTTTTCTTTAAGGAGGCCATATTATAGTACGAATTTTGTAATTCATTATGTAGTCTAAGCAATCTAAGCACGGTATTTATTACAATAATGTTAGTCTTATGATCATTCAAATGTAATTTTATGTGTGTACATTCCAGGAGAAAGGGACATCCCTGCCAGTGCAGCGTTTGAACAAGTACCCGTCGCGAGGTCTGCTAAAACACATACTTCAACAGACGTATAACCAAGCCGTGGCAGACCCGGACAAGCTCAATCAATACGAACCCTTCTCACCTGAGGTCAGTCATCTTAACCACAAAATATGCCTATCTACACAATAAATCTCTCGCTTTATTTGACACGAATTTGTTTTTATCGATATGCTTACGTAAGAAACAAGTTCATATGCGTAGCGGTAGTTTTATGAACTTGTTTGAATATTGTGCAGGTGTACGGCGAGACGTCATACGAGCTAATAGCTCAGATGATCGATCAGATCGACATCAGCTCGGAGGATGTGTTCGTTGACCTGGGCTCGGGCGTGGGGCAGGTGGTCCTCCAGATGGCTGCCGCTTCACCCTGCCGGATCTGCTTTGGCGTCGAGAAAGCGGAGGTGCCGAGTAAATATGCTGAGGTGAGCATCGTAAACATTTGGTGTATTGCAATAGGTTGTACAATTTGTTAGAAGTGCATGAAAATAATTACCCCCTTCTCTATTCCAGAGTATGGATTCAAACTTCAAAATGTGGATGAGGTGGTATGGGAAAAAGTACGGAGAATATAAATTAATAAAGGGTGACTTTTTGATGGACGAGCACAGAGAAAAGATAAACGCGGCGACGATAGTGTTCGTAAACAACTTCGCGTTCGGTCCCCACGTCGACCACCAGCTGAAGGAGAGGTTCGCCGACCTGAAGGACGGCGCCAAGATTGTGTCGTCCAAGAGCTTCTGCCCGCTCAACTTTAGGATAACGGACCGGAACCTGAGCGACATCGGCACCATCATGCACGTCAGCGTCATGTCGCCGCTGAAAGGCTCCGTCTCCTGGACGGGGAAACCCGTCTCTTACTATTTACACGTTATAGATAGGACCAAATTGGAGAGATATTTTCAAAGACTGAAAAATCCGAAACTCAAGGTCAGCAAAAGGGTCTGTTTCCAATATCATAATATTTTTACAATGTATTTTATTTTTATTACTTGATATATTTAAATGCACATCATGCATGGTTTATGCACAACATCTTATTTTATTAATTAACGTAGTTATTCTATTCATTTATAACGGACTTTCTGCTGTAGAGATATTTATTTGTTTATACCATTTGGATTATTTTCGTCACCAATCTTATCGATCTTAATCATTAATTTATGAATACAGATATATAAACCCATGGGAAATATACATATTTATACAGATTTTATTGTACCTTCTTATATACTATTGCATATACTATAATCGTACAAAAACATAAACACTACAATTGTCCCAATTCATTTTATAAATCATTATGCCTATGGAAATGAAGGGTAGCAGTAAAATGATAATTCTGTTTATCCATTAAAAAAGGCTACTCTGCCACTCGTAAATCGCGAGCATTTTATAACCTCATCCTTCGTCGTGAAGTCGAATAGTGCACGTTTGCTTGTCCGGTATTGTTAGTGGATGTTACACAGGGTGCGGAGGACGAGGGCAAGCGGAACCTGAGCGCGCCTCCAACGCGGCAGCCCACGCCCGACCTGCTCAACGGGAACAGCAACCACAGCTCCGTGTCGCTGCCCGAGCGGAGACGGAAGGTTACCCGGCCCAGGGCTGTTAGGTGAGTTGACGCAACACTATTTTTAATAATTTTGTATTAAGCAGTAACGCAAATTACATTAAGGGAGAAATTTTGGCACCGAGCAGGATTCGAACCTGCGACATTCTGGCAGTCGCGGCCAATCGCTCTAGCCACTGAGCTCGGTAGCTCAGTGGCTAGAGCAACCATGCTCTTCCCCCAAATTCCTCAACCAGTGCCCTTCATGCTCATGGATGTTGTGATGCTGATTGGTCTAGTTAGGACCAAATGAAGAAGCAAAGGGAAATAGATGAATGTTGGCATCAACAAGTTTATTAACGTCAAGGTGATCAGCATGAAAGCGAATATTTATTGAAAGATCGGAAGCTATGGTCAAGTAGGGGGTCCACACTACAGGCAGCTCTGCAAAAGGCACAAGACCGAACAGCATGGGGAGCAGTGGTCAAAAGAGTCACCCATAGATGTCACGTCCCTCAGACATGAGATTACGACCAAGAAGAGAAGAGATCAAGTTTATCATTTTTGTTGATGACCCGCTGCCGAACCGAGTCCGGAATATAGCATCGGCAAAGTAAAAATCAAAATCAATCAGTATGGTCATTATTTAAGCACCTAGAACGTTAGACCAAGAAGGGTATTCGATTTTGAGCTTGCATTTTGTTTTCCAAAACGTGTACAGTACTTTTACCTTACGATCGCGAGCGAGCCATGGTTGTGTGTTGAGATATACATGCATATTTTTTATGTGTGCGTCATCGTAGGAGCCATGAGTTTACATTGTTTATATATTCGTATGTGTCAAAACTACAACTATGGCTAATCCGCGCTCGTGAGATAAATGTACTGTATACTATAGTGCGTGTCATCCACGACGACGTGCCCTTCCAAGCGAATCTCATAATCTATGTGCAACTGGACGGATTGGGCTGTGGAGGGGCGCGCCTTCGTGAATGACACGCACTATACGTGGTTATGTTTTACGCACGGATAAATGTTTACCTATAACTATTAGAATTACGAGTAGGAACGGGATATTTATGCTCCATGTATATCTGTTTTTGTGTCAGTTACCGATATTTCGGCACTGTTGCAAGCGCCATTATCAAGGATTGACTGAAGTGCTGCAGTTGTGGTCTACCCACGCACCATAGCGATCTACCTTCTTCGTTCGCTTTTATCAAAAACTCGCGGCACGTCAGTTAATTTTGATAATGGCGCTATTCGCTAATCGTAATTCTAAAGTAAATGATCATGTGAGCTTGAAACTTATAATGTTTATAACAGGGGCGAAGCGGGGCGAACTCGCGCTCGCGTTGCGGCCGCCAAGCGGCGAGTGGCCGCGCGGCGCTCCAGCGACGACAGCGACGAGGAGTCCAGCGGCACCGACGACGCGCCCGGGCCCGAGCCCGCGCCGCGCGAGTGGGGCGCGCCCTGGGCCTCCAGCTCCGACTCCAGTCAGTACCCGTACCGATACCGATATCACCCGACAGTGGCTCTGTACCCCGTCCCCGATCACTCGCAACACGTAGCCCTGCTACCAAACTTTGTAATATATCATTGAGCCTCCAGGTCCGACTCCAATCAGTACCTACACTCAGATTTTTAATTCAACCTAGTAAACTGACATTTACGGGCGCACATCGGACGTGATTATTCCATAAACGTTAAAGTACAGTATTGTTTATGAATTAAAGTTACCCTTACATATCAACTGTTACATGTATTTTTATGTATATTTTTGTGAAGTAATGTCTAAATTACGGAATATTCACGCTGACATCTGTCAGTTTACTAGCTCTAATTAAAAATCTGAGATTATACTGTTACTGCCCGACCGTAGTTCAGTACCCATACCGTCCGACCGTTATTCTGTACCCTCTGCCCGACTTCCAACACGTAGCTCTGCTACCAAACTTTGTTATATATCATTGACGCAATCATAGCTAGAGGCTTGGTCGCACAGCGTGGGCGACGCAAGCGAGACGCCCCGCAACCTGATCGCTGCGCGCCGGAATCTATGATGACGTCATAAGCCTGTGTCGCATCGCCACCCCGTTACCGTACTTTTATCTCACGAGCGCGGGTTAGCCATAGTTGTAGTTGTGACACATACAAACACATAAATTCATAGCTCCTACGCTGGCGCAGACATAGACAATAAAATGTATATCTCAACACACAATCATGGCTCAGTCACGTTTGTGAGATAAAAGTAGGTATTTTATCGTATGAACCGGCGCGCAGCGCGAGCGCACTCAAAGCACGCACGCTATGTGACCAAGCGTTAAAATGCATCCCCCATCCCGTTTGGTGGTACATATATTTCAGTTTAGAAATACATATTCAAAAAGGCCAATAATGTATTTTCATTATTTTACTACACACAAATACCTTAAATAATACAAATATTAATACGATTTATAGTTGGTGCTCCAGGATTAGTAATTAACCATGATTAGTGCTCCAGGATGGGCATCCCGTAGCCTAATTCTAATAGAGACCGCTTTAATTATCGATATTTGTATTTTGTGAGTATGGTTTGGCCCATTTTTCACTGAGCTTAGGATATGATTTCTTTGTGAATAATTCATATTCGGTTCCGATAATACCGCCACAAGAGACTAAAAGAGGCTCTAAGACATGCAGCAGCCTAAGTCATATTTGCGATGTTTTCTGATCTTGTTATAATTTTACAGTTACGATGTGGGTAATCAATATCTTATCAAGCAAATAATCTGTTTAAATATTCTACTATTTCCTTTTTTAATTTTTGTAGTTGCTATTTAAAACCTCAAGTCAATCTTTCTATGAACAAAACTACTTCAAATGTTGGTATTGATATCAGTATATATTTCTTGAAGTTGCCAAAGAACAACTATATATTTTTTTATGTTATAATATGATGTACCATTAAAAGGAGTAATAAATGTGGTTCTACACTGTTGCAAATTTCACCTGTAGTTTTAATCTCAATATTTGTCTATTTCACCTTTGTACTAATTTACGCAGTAATTATAAAGATAATTTTATCTTTTACTACCTACTACAAAAAAATATATAAACGTGGAAATTTTCTTTTGACTCAATAATACTTACTCAATTTGAGTATAAAAATGTATTATAAAATGAATCACCTGAACAGATAAACGAATGATGCACCTAAAACATTACAGGTTTTGTGAATAATACAATACCTGGCAACAAACGTCAAAATATTTGTTATCTGCTTACGAACAGCCCTGACAGTTCTGTTGGTTTTTGGGTCGCCCTGTCGAGACAGGATTTATCGTTTCATCTCTATCTCATTGTTGACTCAAAGTTGTACGGCATTATATATCCATAGACCGTATATTATTTTTTTTCTACTTAGTTTGGCTTCCTCAAAGTAATAAAATTAGAAGGGAACAGGTACGTAATTGCCGTTATTTTTAACTTTTTTTTAGTTACTTGCAACATTATATCGCACATGGTTACGGTAAAAGACGACAACGAGGACCCGATTGCCATTTTAAACTTTTTCACTTCTCCTATTCGAAAAAAGGCCTTCCTAGCCCGTGTAGAGGGAATTAAACTCGTTTTTACTCCCTCTTCATATATTTTTAAATCTTCCATTTCTGCCCGGCTGACATAGAACAATTGGTTTTTGCTACCTATTCCTGGCAAGGCGCCCGCGCCTCATTTATTAATTTTTACTTTATGAACGAATTTCATCGCGATATTCGATGTATATGATCAAGCAAGCAATTTTTTTAGTTTTTCCTTATATTTTGAATATCTCTTAAATAAATGGATATGATTGATCAAATATTGTTATTTTCAAACGAGAAATGAAAAGAAGATTGTATTACATGCCAGCAATTTTTTTATTTAACCCGGGCGTGGCGGTTTGAATTCCTTACTACGCTTAGGATGCCACGTTATAATCTCTTCCTACTATCGAGATTTTGTTCTGGGATCCTTCGCTTCGTTCGGGATTCAACACGCTAGCCTTCAATGAAATATTGCTTTTGCTCCCTTGTAATACTTAATCGACTATTTAGTACTAGACCGATCGTGGCGGCATGAACGCGGGACAGAGGTATTCTATTGGATGTATGTGTAATCTGTAGTCGCGAAGTATGTGTACGTTCTCAAAGCGACAAAAATATCGGTTTGGTCTTACGCCCTAATATGAGATCCGTATAGATATTTTTACTTCTACTCCGAAAAAAAGTTTTTCTAGCCCTAGGTAATAAATCTCGTTTCTGCTCCTTCGTTATATATATTTTATAACTTTATTTCTTTCCTGCTAACGGAAATAAAAGGTTAATGAATTTGTACTTAAAGCGAGGTTTACACTAGCGAAAAATTAAGAAAAGAACTTGCGTGCAATTTTCGGTGAATTTTCATTACATTGCAGGGTTTGATCGCATTCATCTTACCTCGGTAGCCGGCAGCCCCGCAATGTAATGAAACATACAAATACGTTCAAATGTAAATCACCCTTAATACAATGTAATGTTTGGATGTCGCCTGTATAGATCGCAGCCGGCGCGGGACGACGAAGCGCAGCGCGTCGGCCGGCGGCGGGCGGCGGCGCGCGGCGCGCACCAGCAAGCGCCGCCGCAACGCGCCGCAGATCATCGCCGGCCTCGACCTGCTGCACTCCACCACGCTCGCCTCCACGCAGCGCAGCGGCAAGGTAACATACTCCATTTTTTACATATTGCTCATGAATTTACTCATATCATGATTGCTTCCCACCCTTTTTCCGAATGATTTCTTCCAGTTTCGAACTGTTTATACTGTCACTCTCCTAAACATAAACTCGTAAGTGTGTATAAGGCCCTTATACACACTTACGAGATTCGCATGCGAATTTAACTACATTGCGCAATCTAATCACGCCGAGATAATATAAATAAGGCTTTACACGGTACTCCCTAGCTCATAGGTCTAGAGCATTAAGCTGAGCTTGTCCTTTTATCACATTCTTTTTTGTTGTTATTTTAAATATACTACTATCTTATCGTAGATTAATTTCATTGTGACAATAAATTGATTTTCTCAAACATGCTCGAAAAGGGTCGTATTTTGTTTGAAAAACGAACACAGAAAGTACCTAGTTTTTATCTGCCTAAATTTCAAAAGTTAAAATTCGTCCCTGTCTAGGCGTTACTATACTCCTCCAGGAGCATAATAATCCTACCAAAATCCATATTTTTTCCGCTGCGTGTCTTTTTTAATTATCTGATAGTTTCACAGTAATTCAGTCAGACTTAAGAAATTTTGCAAAGCAACCGGCTCGTTTTTCAACACAGTGCGTATGTGTGTAATTTTTTAATTTTACTTTTTAAAATGTCTATGGTTACAAAAATACAATTTATAAGTAATAAATTGGCGTCAATTACAGTTTATTAGTGCGGGGATTTGTTGTAATTTTGCGTTTTAATTTCAAATATGAGTTCGAGTGATGAGAGTAGCTTAGATATTAATTGCACTCCGCCTAATCTGAAGGCGGAAGCGAACGCAGCAATGCAAAACTTGCTGCGTCAAGAGAAAAATATAATCGAGTTTCATTTTCAATTAATTAATTTGCATTATTTCCTCACAATGTTTGAGAAAAGCACTATATATACCTCTTCGGAAACCGGGATTGCCTAGCTCGGTCTATCGTCAGGCCTCGGCAAGCCTCGGCCTGACAACGACCTCGTCAGGCAATCTCTTACTTTACGAACCTCGGCAATAATGTACTATTAATTGATTCAACTCACTATGTACTCGTAGGAGACGGCGCCTCCGCCCGGGTGCGTGGGCCAGCGCCTGTCCGCGCTGGGCGGCCTGCAGTCCGCCGAGCGCCTGCACTCGGAGCTGGACATCCCGCGCTCGCCGCACACGCCCTACAGCCTGCAGCTGCTGCTGGACATGTTCCGCGACCAGTACCTCGCCTTCATACAGCGCATGAGCGAGCCGGAGTTTGCGCATGAGATCCGACACCAGATCGACAAGGAGAAGGTATGGAAATTGTTGTCTCTAATCGTTCAAGGAACTTCTCTCATTGCAAGAGATTTTCTCACTACGATTAGTAACGGGATATTTACCATGTATATTTGCATTTGTGTGTTACTAATTGTAATTTTAATCACGACTCATAAGACTGAATGTCACTGCGTGAGCTTGAAATCTTATTGTAGTACTGTTACCTACTAATGACATAAAAAAAAAATATTTGTAGTCATATGAAAGAACGCTTAATAAATCTAAATTAGAATGAGTGCTGAGTCTCATATTGTATGTAAAATGCAGTTGCATCTGTGCAACCGCGAGTTTCACTAAAATTTATTATACAAGAACAATACATTTCACTGAATATCCTTCAGACCTACTTTCGCTTTCAATATTTCAATTTAGGGTAGAAACGGTTTGGTTATTGACTTCAATAACTTGGAGCATTAAAGGTCGACTTACATGGTGAAAAAACTTGCATGCAATTTTGATTGTTACCGAGGTAAGACAGGTAGGATCAAACCCTGCAATGTTGTGAAAATCGCATGCAATTTTTTGCATCGTGTAAATGGACCTTTACATCGCAACGTGGTGTGAATTAAAATAACACTACATCAATTTCTTTTCACACACAGGAGCGAAATCAAAAGCTGAAGTCGCGCGCGTCACAGTTAGATAAGCAGATCAACGTACTGATTAGTGACAGCGTGGCGTTGCTGAAGGCGCGCATGACGGAGCTCGGCATCCACGCCAACAACACCGTAGACCTGCTCGCCAAGGCGAAGGAGATCGTCGGCCGCCACAAGGAGCTCCAGAGCAAGGCCAGCAAGCTGCAAGCGCAGGTTCACATTATACTACGGATATTTTACTATGCCGGCACCACGCTTTGCTGTGATTGCGAACATATTCAAATGTCCATTCACACTTCGTGTGGTGCCAAATATGTGTGTTGTTTCATCACAAAAGCTGCATCTGATACAATTATAGAAATCTTATAACTTTTTCGTTCGTCCGCTCCACTTTAATAAGGGCCC
Organism: Epiblema foenella; assembly: GCA_963556455.1. NCBI lineage: Eukaryota > Metazoa > Arthropoda > Insecta > Lepidoptera > Tortricidae > Epiblema > Epiblema foenella. The sequence goes on from OY747102.1 coordinate 19,830,220, forward strand.
GCTTATTCACTAAACTTAACAAACCTCTGCTAGCGAAAACGTGTTGTATCCAGGGCAAACGAATTTTAGCGGCAATTTAACTGAAATAGGTTTGATAAACAATTATGAATAAGGGGTTAACACACCGCACATGTGACACGACCTTCATAGCAAATGAGTTCACACGAAGTGTGGGCAGTAGACGCGCTATTCGACTTACGCGTGTACTTTGAAGTGTATCAAAAAACCGACAAGTCAACGGATACGCGTATTCGCTAGTAGCAAACAGACGAAAAACCCCTCCCTCCACACTTTGGCGCATGCAGGCGCTTAAGCCCAATATAGTATTTTATGCAACAGTGTATAAGAAGGTCCTAAAAAGGCCAGTGGTGTGGGTTGCGATGTGAGCCTTGGCGAACATCGCAAATAAAGACACCACAAGCCTTTTTAGGCAAAGTCATACACCGTTGCATACAATACTTTTTCTACGACTCATATCAAATAAAAAATTATTGTTTTTCAGACTTTTCATGCGCTATATTGTCCCTTAGTAATTGTGCAACTTACCTACGCAATTTCTTCAGGAATGCTTTAACTTTCCTCCTGAGTCCTAGCTAACTACACATTTTCTTCACGAATACAAATAAAATCTTTTTATTTAAGCACCTAATGCAATCGTTTCTCAGCTTGAATGTTTTCGTTTTCAAATAGAAATTTGTTTTTTTTTTATATTGCTGGACTTAGTATCCGACCTAAACTGAATTTGAATCCAGATCGAATTGTATGGTATCGTAAATATGTCCGAAAATAGATAAAACTTGTTAAATAACATAAAAAGAGGCATTAATTATTACATAAAAATAATGGCGAAATTGCGGTAAGTTAGCAGCACTCATTTTAATATTAAAATTTTTATTTGAACGCACTAAAGAATGACTACTAAATATAGTATCTGTAGTAGTATGTGCCACGTAGGTCTATCGTTTTGGCGAAAAAACTAAACGCTTATGCGTATCGTATCAGGGAATAGAGATTATAGACTTCTGCAGACTAATTTCATATGCCTTTATATTAGTGTTCGTGATTATGTAGATGACATAAAAGTACAGGAGTAGAAAAACAAATTTACGCATACAATAGAATCCGCTTATAACGACTTCGTTTATAACGTTTTAACTGCTTTTAACGACTTCTCACGTTAGGTTTGATACCAAACATTTCCAAGTATTAGTCCTATCATAAAAAAATATTGTCAGGGTAAGAAATTAGTTCCGATGAAATTCCGCAACATGGCGCATGGTCATTCCGTTATGTGCGACGTTCTCTTAGTGGGACGTAATATCACCAGTCCCTTGAGTGTCGCTGTATCCGGATTCTACTGTAGCTACGTGTGGTACCGGCATAAGGGAAATATTCTCTGAAAGGCTAAGCGGTGGGTTGTACCAAATCGTCTGCAATCGTAAGCTGTGTCCGTTAAAATCTAACTGTATGGTATGGAACGTTTGACAAGTTTGTTTGTGGTGACAGCTGCCGGCACCATATTTAACGTTGATTGGTTTGTAATCGTAAGTTTCTGACACCTTCCCACCCTAAATAATGCTAATGTGCAGGATGGCATAACTGGCGTGCGATATTCGTCTCGTGTTATTGTGTCCCTCGCTCACTGCAGACGCAAGACGCGATGCTTGAGAGTTCTCCGGTAAGCATTATCTCTTTATTATTATTTTTCTCTGCGCTTATGTACATATTTCATTTTACAGGTTAACAACATAGAGGCGGAACAAGCTATGCTCGTTAAACAAAGAACGTTTGAAATAACAGAAAAGTACCGTCAACTCGGTCACATACCGCTGGACGTCGAGATCACGCAGAACATAGCGCACGACTGCATACTGAAGGAGATAACGGCCACGCTGGCGCACCGGAAGAGATTGCAAGCGCAAGTCGGGCACCTGCAAGGCGAGATTATACAGATGGAGAGGGCGAGTGAGCACCAAAAAGTGAATACGTCAGTGCCTGTAGCGACTGTGAAGCCGCATACGGTCAACTCGAAGCCGCGCAAGTCTCGTGAACACCGCTCTCGATCGCAGGAGTGGCCCGACGTGCCCGATATGGGCAAGATCGAGGAGCAGAACCCGGAGTTGCTGGCGCAGAAGATTCTGGAGACGGGCCGACAGATAGAGGCCGGCAAGAACAAGCCGGTTAGTCTACTTTTATTTTCACTAGTATGGAAAATAATAATTTGGAAAGAATTTATAATAGCGGTTTTGTTGAAGATGTCTATTAGCGATATTTGATTTTAAAGACGCGGCGGACTATTTCATTATATTTTAAAATGCTTCATTTGAGTTTATATTTCGATTTTCCGATTGGAAGTTTGGAGGATTCCTGAACTAAGTATCATAAATTGAAATGAACAATAAACCCGCAATGAATGTTTTATAAAGCCGTAAGTCTATTATCTAGCCGCAATTAGAATACGATTAGAGGTGATAATTTTTCCATATCCTTACGTCGAAGTGTATATGAAATAACAGCTATTCTGGGGCCTATCACATAATGAATTGTCAGTAATATTACAAGTCTCTTTTCAACTCCTCTCATTAGAAAGAGACTTCCGATTGTTTAAAAAGAATGGACCTCGCTGGAATGTGATTCCCCTGACGGCTCTCACGCCAGGTCCAAACTTATGGTAAACGGGTCGTATTGTAAATCACAACTAGCTAGCTGTAGTTAAAAGTTACGACTACCTACAATACGCCTTTAAAACCCGTTTACTATAAGTTTAGACTTGGCGTGAGAGGCGTCACATTACAGCGAGGTCCATTCTGTAAACCGGTTGTACAAGTCGTTAACTCATTATGCAATAGACCGCTGATCGTAAACTAATTCCGATCTTGTAATACCAGGTGATCGTGAACGGGTACCGCGACGAGCGTCGCTCCGCACCCGTGCACCGCGCGCCCCCTCAGCCCCCGCGCGCCGCCGCCGCCCCCTCCCCCAACGCCGCTTCCCCCTCCCCCACCGGTCCCTGCGGCGCCTCGCGCAAGCCGCTCAACGTGGTCGGCAAGATGCAAGAGTCGCCCAAGGTCATCAACTTCGAGGACCGCCTCAAGAGCATCATCACCTCCGTGCTCAACGAGGATCAGGTGCGTCTTTTTCCTAAACTTTGTTAAACGAACACGTTTGCGTTTAGTCTCGATTTGTACGGCAAATAATAGTTACAATAATGAAAATTGAGCTCGGTCCGTCATAGTATAAAAAAATTCTCCAGCTAATAACTCTGTTGATCTGTTTCAGGAGCACCGCAAAGCTTCTCGCCAGCCTTCGACGCCGACTCACGCGTACAGCAACGGCTACGTGCGGCAACCGGGACAACCGCCGCACCCGCAACCGCACGCCCACCAGTCGCAACACCCGCAGCACTCGCATCAGTCGCAACACTCGCATCAGTCGCAACACCCGCATCAGTCGCAACACTCGCATCAGTCGCAGCACTCGCATCAGTCGCATCAGTCGCAGCATGCGCAACACTCGGTCTGTATATCTTATAACGGCATATTAACTACAGTTCCAAAAAAAAGTCACTTAAGTTATTTATAAAATGACAGGTGTCAGGATTGACTTATTATCTGCTGGGGGCACTACCTAAATACTGGTTATTATTATTATTATTTTAATTGGGGATTGACGAGAGATGTCATCCTGTTCTTAATTTTTATGAGGTAGAGATCTTACCTATACATTTGTGACAATGACAATATTAAATTAATGTTATTTGATTTGTCTCGTAGCACTCGCAACATACGCATTCTTCGCACTCGCACGGCTACGCTCGGGCAGGCTTCGCGCGCTCGCGCGACTACCGGCGCGAGCGCTACTCGCACGCCTACGACCGGCGCGACCTCCGCCACGCGCAGCCCGACTACACGCAGGTAACATCCGCGGTACACATTGGGCCAACATGTAGAGACCCACTTGGCTGTATGTTGGTAGTTGGCGCCGACCGAATGGTGTCGGTTTTCCGTGCAGACATCAATGGATCTTGGTGCGTTTCGCAAACTGTATGCACACGTTGGCGTCTTGGCCCAACATGTACTGCGGGCATAACGCTCGCTTCCCTCGCGCAAACCAGACTAACATCTCCGTGCTAAGCTAACTTATCAATATAATTTACGACCGCGATAGTCGCTATCACTACTAGCCCGGCCACGACTTTGCTCGGCGATGTTCTAGATCATAATACAAAATCGGATTATATCTCTTAAACCATTTTTACTTTGGGACCAACTCTGTCCGTGCCTAACATCCATTCCATTAGTCGATTGAATACCTTTTCCTATGAAATAGCTGGGTTTTTTCGCACGTAATAATAAGTTACATTACCTAAGTGGCAATTTATACATTAATTTCAGACACTTTTTAATAAATCAGTGCATGACAATGACAACGACGACGGTGAACTTGAACGTATGTGGTCTTTATGGAGGCACTGCCGACTGGAGGCCGCTTCAATCGCACTGCAAACTTGACGATAAACTTGATCGTGTATGGCCAGCATTAGGAAAACCGCCGCCGTCGCCGCTCGAAGTCGTGGCCGGGCAGTAACGCGGTCGCCTCTATAAGGCTCGATTAAAGAACTCCAAAGCATGCGTGTCGCTAACGAAGCTAGCATTGCGGCGTCTTCTGTCGCCTTACATGCAGGTAACACTCGCGTCCCTCGCGCGAACCCGACTAACATCTCCATCCTAAGCAAGAGGCCATCCATAAAGTACGTCACACCGTTAAGGGGGAAAGAGGGAGTCGACGAAGTGTGACATTGTGTGACAAGGGGTGGGAGGGGTCCTAAGTTTCGTGACGTCTCATTTCAAAATCCAATTGTTAAAATGCCAAACTAGAACTATTAACAAAAAACTTTAAAAATATTTCCAACTCTATCTGTAAAGGCATACGGTTTAAATATTTTTTTAGGCGATTGTTATTTTTTTTCGAAAATGTTTGATTTTATATCGATAAGGCTCGATTATAAAACCACAACACAGCTATCGCCACAGCTATACCAGCGAAGCTAGCATTGCGGCGTCTTCTGTCGCAGGAGCGCCTTACACGCCCAGTTCCATTAACCCCTGAAGCCGTTGTTGTAGTCGATCCGCGGGGCATTGAGCGATTTTTTAGTACAGTTCGTCCACAGGCTGTACGTGTAAAAGGATTGACAAAACGCCTTCAAAAGAGTCTTCTTGAGAACCCCATTACAGCGCGCAAACTTGCCTGCCAATGCCCTGCGTTTACTTTCAACATCCACACCGTCATGGAAATTCTCGGTGACCCAGTGCCAGAGATACTTAAACCGTGACACTCTTTAGGAGCCCCCTCACGGAAAGACATCAGGAATAGCGGTGAGAGCCTTACTTCCGCTTTAAAAACCACACACAAACAACAACAGCAACAAACAACAACTCTTCAACAGCAACATCAAGCAACAGCTCTTGATGGTGTTGTACTGCAGGCCATGGGTCATCGCGTAATCCTCACAGATCTTCAACAGCGGACAAAAATATTGACCGCCGGGCACAGCAGCACCATATCGTTACTAATGTTACACTCGTACCACCGAACCGTAGCATCCGATTCCTGAGTCTAGCAATCGGCTCATCCATATCCATCATATAAAGGCTGAACAACCCGGGTGAACTGAGGCTGCCATACCTTGCCTTAAACCACAGGTCAGCCTGTACACTTCTGAGTGTGAACCTGCCCATCTTACCTGATTGGTCTGGTTGGCATATACAAATATCAGAACAGGTTGACCAGCCCCCTCGGAGTGTCGAGCCGTTTTCCAATTTCTCCCACAGGATGTGATACGATACTATATCGAACGCCTTCGATAAGTCCAAAAACAGGCGTAGACTGGTGTCTTTCCCTCTGTATGGTATTGGATGGCCTGCAGAGAATTGCACTCTCAGTTGATAGAGCGGAGCTATTGTGGCCGCCGCCTTGATAAGGCTTGATTAAGGAACCCCAATACACACAGGTAACACTCGCGTGCCTCGCGCGAACCCAACTAACATCTCCATGCTAAGTTAACCAATATGATTTACGACCCCGACAGTCTCTAATGCGGTCGCCGCCTTATCGAAGGCTCGACTAAAGAACCCCAATACACACAGGTAACATCCGCGTCACTCCCGCGAAACCGACTAACTTCTCCATGCTAAGCTAACCTATCCGCGACAGTCGCTAATGCGGTCTCTCTCGATGAGGCTCGATTAAAGATCCCCAAAGTACGCGCACAGGTATCGTCAGCGAAGCTAGTATTGCGGCGTCATCTGTCGCAGGAGCGTCTTACACGTAGGTAACACTCGCGTCCCTGGCGCGAACCCGACTAACATCCCCATGCTAAGCTAACCTGTCAATATGATTTATACCTTGATTTTTTTTCGCATTAGAAAAAACGCCACGGAACGACTTAAGAGGTTTTTCATCGGGCTCGTTCTGCGGTAAAAGTTTGTAATATCTAATCTCTATTAATATTAAACCCTTTATTTCATGCTTACAATATGTCTATTATCACAAATAAAAGAATACGGTTTAATTAATATTTACTTTATAGATTTTTAAAGGCAAGAATCATTATTTTTAAAATTACGTTTGGGTTCGTTCATCTAAACGTTGTACGATAAAAGACTCAAAGAGGCAGACATTGTTAAGAACCCGAATCGCTTTTTAAAAAGTAAAGTCACTGACTGTCGCTTATTCGAATCTTTCGTCTGAATTCAATGTGTGTTTACGACCACTGCTTCTTTGTATACCTAATTTATAATGTTAAAAAAAAACAAGGTATAAGACCGCGATGTCCGCGATAGTCCCTAACGCGGTCGCCTCGATAAGGCTCGATTAAGAACCCCAAAGCACGCGCAGGTATCGCCAGCGAAGCTAGCATTGCGGCGTCATCTGTCGCAGGAGCGCCTCGCGGCGCCGGCGCCGGCGCGGACCATCGGCGACCTCGTCAACGGCGAGATCGAGCGCACGCTCGAGATCTCCAACCAGAGCATCATCAACGCCGCCGTGCACATGAGCGCGCGCTACCAGGAACCTACGCACCAGCCGCTCGAAGGTCACTGCTCCCTACTGCTGTTACAGTACTTTTATCTCACGAACGCGCTCAAAAATCAAAATGTTATTCTGCAAATAGGCCACAAGGGTATATTTAGATGTCAAAATATTAATTTTCAATTTTAGAAATTCTGACTAGAATAAATTTTTCATGTCAAAATACAATTGCAATTTAAGTAGGAATGACTATTTCCAAATTTCAAATATAATAAAGTTAATGTCATATAGTGAAAATAAACTTGCAAAGTTATGTATTACAATATCCGTAAAGTTAGAGATGTGTAGCCACATTTGTATTTGTGTCACATACGACCGCATACACTCAGATTTTTAATTAGGACTAGTAAACTGACAGATGTCAGCACGGATAATGTGTAATTTTGACATTATTTTACAAAAACATACAATAGAATATGTTAAGTTTTATTTATAATTTTAATATGAAACGCAATCATAATTTATACCCGCCAATTAAATTTAGATGTGGTTATTTTTAAGAAAGAGTGCCGGTGGAAAAGGTTCCCTCACTCCCATGGCGAGCTAGCTTTTAAAAGACTGAACACTTGGCTTGGCATTGGCTTGGCTGGCAGGCCATTCTTTGCTTGGCATTGGCTGGTAAAAATAAGTGTTAAAAGGCAAAGGCAGTGTTCGTACACAGTAATTAATTAATTTTATATAATGTAAGAAAATAATAATAATGTGGTGTGTGTACTTCAGAAAGTAGAATAAAGTGTACGAGTTTAATAGTACTTAGGTTTATTATTGAAGAAAGAACTGGTTTATAACTAAATACATGTAACCAATGATATAAGGGTAACTTTAATTATGGAATAATCACGTCCGATGTGCGCCCGTAAACGTCAGTTTACTAGCTCGAATTAAAAATTTGAGCGTAGCCAACGTGAACTCATAAGCTACGCTGACGCACACATAGGCAATGTGCATGTATAGTTCAACACATAACCTTGGCTCAGCCGCGTTCGTGAGATAAAGGTACTGTAGCCGCCTTCGTTCGGCCGTTCCGAGGAACGATATTTTATTAAGCCCTGTCTCCTGCGCAAGTTTTTTCGAAACGTTACACAAAAACATTGCAACGCTCCTTACATATTTGTGTATACAACAATGTTCTAGTTTTACGATAAAGATGAAAATCTATATCCGTGCGGGTGAAAGGTGGAGGGCTTGTTCCATTTAAGACGCCCGCACGGCGAACACTTATTTCACAATTCTCACCAATAGATGTTTGAAGTTTATTGTACGACATCTATTGCAAGATGTCGAACTGAGACAGCAAACTACATCAGATGTTTAATATTAATCAATAATAATATTTGTGGAGAATTTTACACAAATTGACCTAGTCCTAAATTAGTTTGGTAAAATCGATGATATGACTATATAGATAAATAGATTTGTGCTTTTCATTCGAACCCGGGTCATCTAGCTTCATAGAAAGGGTCACTGCCAACTAGGCTAAAGCGGTCGTCAAGTGTTTATATATGTAATATTAAAAACAAACGCGCAGGAGACGATGCTTTAAAAAACGGATGCTCTGTGTACACGGCTGGACGATGGACATTGTCCATTGGACAATTTATATTTATGCAGCATATATATGAAGAGTTGCATGCAAAAAGGGTGGAAGTTAAGTGGAGGAGTGATCTACATATAAGGTTTTTTATTTCTTTAACAATTTCTCCTTTTTTTAACCCTAATCCGTCTACTCCTTGGGATAAAGGGTGGTTTTAGTGTTACTCGTTTTTGCTCAAGCATGCGCAAAAATCATATTTCACTTTAATCAACTGCTTTACTGTAACTAATGCTAGATTTGGGTGAGAATTTAAAAATATCGTTATTTGGCAAGGTTGACGCTATATATAAATAATTGGCACACAAGACGAAAAAAAAAGATATTTCTCTAGCTCTAGTGTACCAATTAAAATGAAGCGTCGCTTTAGCCATACACAACCTCTTATTCATAAACAAGCCTCAGGTAGCTAAATTTTTCTTACATAAATTGCAAAGTACTCATTTCAACGATTTTTTTATTGAAATTTGGTTTATAAACGTTTATGAAAAAGGGCAAGTCACCTCATCATCGCTTTCATTGGCACCGGTACTACCCATTATTGAAACGTTAATTTATTTTGTGGCATGATTTTCGCTCAAAAATCGTAGAGGGCAGACGACGCATAAAATAAATAGATGGATGGTACCAATTAATTGGCATCGTCGATTAAATACGCCCCAAATTTAATCCAGTAGGTTTTTATTTTCCAAATACCTCAATGATTCAAAAATACCTGAGCAGTCCTCAAAATACTGTCGTGATCACATATTTTTTATCACTTCTTCCGTGAAACATACTTATTCGAAGTCGGCGGTACAATGTTTTAAAAATGTATTGATGCCTTTAGAAATTTGTGTGGCAGTCTTGCGACGCGCATCTTGTAAAGCTGACGAAATATAATTTGCACCAATTCCTCGAACAAATAGTATGACGAATAGATGCAAATTATATTTCGTCAACCATACCCGTCGACGGTGGTTCACGAGAAGTTTACCCGCAGGTCTAGCGGCGTGTCTGCAAGCGCGCGTGCTTGCCTCGGAGTACTGGCGAGGCCGAGCCGGAGCCCCCGACGACGAGCGCCGCCGCTCGCCCCCGCCCGACCCGCACTCCAACACCTCCACCCCGCTCGTGGACGAGCTGCCCGACGTCCGCCCCAACGGTACGTCACGTCACTCCTACCCAACATGCTGATGCGCCATCCCGGCACTACAGAGTCTATCAACTTTTCCTTGTGGTTATTCTCTCCCTTCAGCCAGGAGACAACAGTACCCGAGTTCCTTGTAAAAAAATATATCATAGGGACTTCTAGCATGCTCAAGAGATGGTTACCTCTTCAGAATGGGTTTATAATCATCGCTAAAACACATAATTACTTGGTAGAATTAAACACTATAAAAAATCACAGTTTTAAAGAGTCACTCAGGATACGTAACCATGGTAACAAGCAACGAGAAATAGTTGATTGATCCTTCAAATCCATTTACCGAAAGATTATTCACAGACTTCAATAGAAGGAGGTTCCCGGTACTGCTGTTCTGACTCTCGTACTCTGCTTGATTTTTTAAAATGGTTTTTGAGCGATGATTTTTTGTATACATTATGTTTTCATTTCAGAAGGCGAAGGCGGCGAGGAGGTCGAGGAGAGCAAGTGGCAGGACCGGATAGCGTTTCGCTTCGAACAGATAATATCGTTCGCGTCGACCGCTATCGACGACAAGCGGCGACGTTCGGACGAGTACAACACGTCGCCGGACTCGGGCATCGGGCACGGCGAGACGAGGGCATCGGGCACTGCGACGAATGCGCCGAGCGCCGGACCGGGGCCGGCTGCGGCCAGTGCGGAGCCTCCGCCGCCGCAGGTAGGGGTCTTGTCACCATCCTACTTACGGTGGGTTGCACAAAACCGTTACAATTACAAAATCGTCGTTTTCGTCAAAATCTGATTGTATGGAAAGTTTGACAAGTTGCTACGGGATGACAGCTGTAATCGTAAGTTGATGCAACCCGTCCTTAACCTTTTCGGCGCCCCTTTCCGACTTATACGGATGTCCCGTAACCCGCAAGTAGTGGTCCAAACGAAAACTGTCTATAGATAATACAATTTCCTATCTTAATAATCCAACATAGGTTTAGTAAAAGTTAAAATTGCATTTTACGTAAGAAACGAAACAAAATGAAATCCCCTACTATATTTAGGAATAAGGTCCTTGGGGATTGAAATGCAATAATTTTGGTTTTAATAAAAAATCTGTTCCTGAATCTGCATTAAATGTAGAACTTTTAAGGCTAATAGGCACTGTGGTCGCAGTACTTTTTTTTACACGACAGGACTTCAAACTTCAAGGATAAACTGTGTTCGGTCTAATATTCCAACTTTGATACCTTTTTAACGAATAACTGTTAACACTTCTGAAAAACTTTGATACACATCTCATAAAACATTTAACTCCATACAATAATAATAAAAAAATCCGTATTAAAGAAAATCAGGCAAAAAACCTAAAAAAAGGTGAAAAAATTAATAAAACGGAATAATCCAAATTATCTCAAAAACCGTAAGACTTTTACTAAACCTATGTTATTAAGATAGGAAATTGTCTTATCTATCAACCGTTTTCGTTTGGACCACTACTTAGGGGACACCCTATATGCGCACAGCAGGCGTACAGCAGTACGATATCAATCTACATGCATTTCTATAGGGTTCAACTTCGTTTGACATTGCCATATCATGGCGTGTGAGTGGCAGCGTTGAAAAAGGTGCCGGAGGTCCGCTTTATTACCTAATTAGATTTTGGCGTTAAGTTTTTTGGTAGCGACCGCCATCTGACCCTTCAACCCAGAGGAAGGTTTCAACCTAGGGTTGCTCCTCACTAGACATGCGAGCCGGGTGCGAAACAGTCTGCGGCGGCGCGCCACCAAAAATTTCGCGGCGGCGGCGTCTAGCCGGCGGCTCGTTTTTGATTCCTACCGTACCTAATCTAACTTTTAGGCTGAAATCAAGGAAGTTTTAAAAAAGATTGACTATGGTAAAAAAAATGCGAACAATGTTAATGACATAACGATTGATCATTGTTGTAAAAATAAAAGAATACATAAATCTAACAATTATATTTAGACTATTCAGTCGTCTGCGTCTGGGATAACACTGCAGCAGTCTTTGCACACACGATAATTCATCATCATCGTCATCATCATTTCAGCCGAAAGACGTCCACTGCTGAACATAGGCCTCCCCCAAGGCTCGCCATTTAGACCGGTCCTGTGCCGTTCGTTTCCACCGGATTCCCGCGACCTTCACCAGGTCATCACTCCACCTTGTCGGAGGCCTACCGACAGCTCGCCTTCCGGTGCGTGGACGCCACTCAAGCAGTTTCTGGCCCCATCGACCGTCAGTCCTGCGAGCAATGTGCCCTGCCCACTGCCACTTAAGTCTCGCAATTTTGAAGGCTATGTCGGTGACCCCAGTTCTGCTACGGATAGCTTCATTCCTAATTCTATCACGCAGAGAAACCCCGAGCATAGCTCTTTCCATTGCTCTTTGGGTGACCTTGAGCTTTCTTATGAGGCCCATCGTTAGCGCCCATGTCTCGGATCCATATTTCATCACTGGCAACACACACAGGTCAAAGACTTTTGACTTGAGGCACTGCGGTAAATTGGACGAGAATACACTGCGAAGCTTCCCGAACGCTGCCCAGCCGAGTCGGATTCGACGAGTTATCTCTTTCTGGAAGTTGGACCTACCTAACTGGACAGTTTGTCCCAGGTATACGTACTCGTCAACAACTTCGAGCGCAGAGCCGCCGATTATTACGGGAGTTGGTACAACATGGGCATTAGACATGACCTTCGTCTTGTCCATGTTCATTTTCAGACCAACTCGATCGGAAACTCTGCTGAGATCAACGAGCATTGTACTGAGGTCCTCCATGGTCTCAGCCATGACTACAATGTCGTCAGCAAATCGAAGGTGAGTGATGTACTCGCCATTTACGTTGATGCCTCGTCCTTCCCAGTCCAGAAATTTGAAAGCATCCTCCAGTGCAGCGGTGAAGAGCTTCGGAGAGATCACATCTCCTTGTCTGACTCCCCGCTGCAGCGGAACAGGCTTTGTTTCCTGGTCCTGTAGTCAGACGGACATGGTGGCGTTTTCGTACAGGCACTTCAGGACTTCGATATACGGTAGTCAACTTGGCACCTCTGGAGAGACTGCAGTACAGCCCAAGTCTCGATCGAATCGAAGGCTTTCTCGTAGTCCACAAATGCTAAACAAAGTGGCAAGTTATACTCTTCGGTCTTCTGTATAACCTGCCGCAAGGCATGTATGTGGTCTACGGTACTGTAGCCTTTTCGGAATCCGGCTTGTTCGGGAGGCTGGAAGTCGACAAACCTGCGCGCGAGACGGTTCGTGATGACTCTCGAAAACAGCTTGTAAACATGGCTCAGAAGTGAGCACACGATAATTATCGTGGATAAATATAATTTTATTGACACGTTGGGGCATCAGGCGTGATCTTTTTGCCGTGAGCACTAGTCCCGTAACAGAAAATACTCGCTCACTCGGTGTGTTTGTGGCAGGGACACACAGCATTGCTCTAACCAAAGTTGACAGCAACAGAAAAGAAGATGTTCTTTTTTTTTCAAAAAGATCATCGCCATCATCAAGTTCAGTGGGACCGGCAGCTGCTAAATATTTCCACGTTTCTTGATCAATGGCATCTGCTTGTGTCCTTTGTTTCACGGACAGGGACAGTAATAGTGCTGGGAACTAGTTGAGTAGTCTCGATCTCACTGGTCCCCACAATACCCAGTTAGAAAAGAAGCACGAGTCATATTCTGCCTTTCAAGATACACGTCTATCTCCGTCAGTCCCATGAACCTGTAGTCTAGCAGAGCCACTGCTACGGTTGCTTTTGTTGTAGGGAACCCTTTGTCAACTTGCTTCATCATATTTCTTTTCAAGAACAGCATGATCAAGGTTTCGTGGTGTGGGATAGAATTCAACACATCCTTTATTTCGGACTTGAAAACCAGTGCCACATTCAAGGTGCAAGCTCACTGAGATGATAAAATCGTTACTGCCTCCCGAAACTTCGGCAAAAACTTCACCAAACCTTCCAACACATTTCAGTCAGATTGCGTAATTCTCTATTCAGACTGACCTATGTTTTGAAGCATCTCGTTGATTGAGCTTCGATTGCAGCAGTGGAACATGCCCGAGGAACAGTCGTATACAAAACAAATTACAAATAATTACAATCAAAGACCGCCAAAAACGGAAAACTGCAAGCTAGTTAGTGGCAGTGGTAGCGAGCCGAGTTAAGCTTAGACTAAAGCGCGAGTTTGCCTTGCGCTAGCCAATCGCGCATGCTATTCGCGATCCACGCGGCGCGAGTTTTGAACAAGCCGGCGGCGGCGGCGGCGCGCCACCTCTTCATGGCGGCGGCTAGCCGGCGCGGCTCGCATGTCTACTCCTCACGTTTAAACCCCTTCACGGATTTAGGTGAAATTTGGCGTGGAGATAGTTTGTATCTCTAGATATTGCTCTAGCAAGGACATGGGGTAGTTTTATCTCGGAAATCATCCCCTAAAGGTGTAATTAGCCTCTAATGGGAAAGAAAGTTTGTATGGGGGTACAGTCGCCATCAAATATATCTGTACTCTTCAGGGTGCTCAAAATATCTGAACATGCACTTTAACGCCTTGACAATAGAGTCATGTTCAGATATTTGTGAGCACCTTGTTCGCTCCGATATATCTGATGGCGACTGTACGATATTAAATAACTTCCCCGCGGACGAAATGGCAGGGGAAAAATTAGTTTAATTTCTTCATTTGTACACTTCCTGAAATAAAATAAACGCAATTATAGATTAATGTTTTTACAAAACCATATTTTTTGTGGCCTACAGAACGCGGCGCAGGCACACCACTTCAAGAAGCGTTTCTTCCGGCGCGAGCGCTGGGACGCGTGGTCGGGCGCTCCACCGCCGGCCGCCGTGGACTGGGAGCGGCCGGCGATGTGACGCCCGCGCCCCTAGCGCTGCGATATATGCCGCTTCGTGCACCTCCCCGGGTCTAGAATAATTTCCGACGAGGATGAGGATCAGGCCGCGCCCCTAGCGCTGCGATATATGTCGCTTCCTACACCTTCTGCGTCTAGAATAACTGCAGACGAGGATCAGACTGTGCCCCTAGCGCTGCGATATATGCCGCTTCGTGCACCTCTCGCGTCTATAATTATTCTCGACGAGGATCAGACCGCGCTCCTAGTGCTGCGATATATGCCGCTTCGTGCATCTTCCGCGTCTAGAATTATTCCCGACGAAGATCAGACCGCGCCCCTAGTGCTGCGACATCTGTCGCTTCGTGCACCTCCCGCGTGTAGAATAATTCCCGACGGGGCCGCCGACGAGGATCGCTCAGATTGAAGCGCCTCGCGAGTGGCTCCGGAGTGTCCCGTGACTCGTTCCCGGTTTTCGCGCTTACAGCCCCCGGCAGATAAGAAGTCAATCCTGACACCTGTAATGTCCATACGTTTTATTACCTACTAGTAACTTTTAGGTTATAAAATGTATGGAAACGACAGATGCCAGGATTAACTTCTTATCTGCCGGGGACTGTAGGTTACATTAAGACTCCATTTTGTTTTGCTCAATATCCAATAATCCTATATCTCAAAATTTCATCTCGAAATGCCTGTATTCAAAAATGCCTGGCTGAATATAAAAATGTTTTAGTCTCATAATGACTATAACTTAATCTCAAAACAAAACACCATATGATCGAATTTTTCGACACAAGATGTTCGACAAAAGGAAATTGAGTTGTAATGAAACCTAAGCGACGAGCACCGATGCGAGTTCTCCGCGGCCGGAGCGTCCCGTGACTCGTTCTCGCTTTTCGCGCGGCGCCCGGATTCGGCCGCTTTTATACCGACCGTGTCGGTTTTTTTGTTATTTTTTCGAATATATTATAATGTAATTATGTATATTATTGAGTTTATCTTATGTTTAAGAGTTGTAACTATAGTAATTATAAGTTCACGCCGCCGTTCCTTTCGGGCGGTCTTTGGGTCGACGGCGCCGTGCCGGATCGTATTTCATGTGTTCATTTAGGTCCTAGATTCTGAAATACGTGGGTCGCCGGTATCGCGGCGGTACGTTCTTTCGCCGGTCGTTCGATGAATGTTTGTTGTTTTATGAGTTTTATTTTTTGACGTTACGGGTGGCTCAGTCTGAATAATGTTGATCATTTCTTTGGGAAATCTTAAGAGGTAGTTTGTATCGATAGCGAGTTGTAAATATTATGGATGTAGATTATAGTAAGCGACGTATGTGAAGGATCATTGTATAGTATTGTTTGATGCATGTAATACACAACCGATTGGCGCCAAATACTGACTGAAATAGCAGTTGTTGCCTTAGCCGCATTCGTAATATTATTTATTACACTGCGACGTTCGTGAGTTGCAAGTTAGGTTTTTATCTTCACAGAGAGAAGCAATAAATTACGCGAATTAGGTTTCTTTATACCTCGGTACGGGTCGACTAGAACGTTAGTTATACGACATCGCATTAGCAAATTAAACTAGCTCGTATTAACTCTTATGTAGGATTATGTGATCGTACACCCAAACGTTTCTTAGCACCAGGAGCCCGAGGTGGCCTGGCATAACTACTGTGATTTTTTATACACGAAATCAGATAGATCTCTATACGATTAGCTATAATAGAAGGAGGGCAGCAACATTTTAGTAGTTTGCTTTATGTATACATACAGCATTTTTTATCAATCTACAGGGGTGCTGAAGTTTTATGTTTTTCTTGTTTTATTAGGACATACTACGTCTAAATTGTATAGTGCCAAATGATCATGTCGTCTTTTATAGGAGTGTTTAATTTTTTTGTGTGATAAAATATACATTTTAATTTGACTCGTTAATTTTGCATGGATACGCACAATTTTTTAAAGGTTTCATTTTTTAAATTGCGGCTCTACAAAATCGTGATTATACCGTATTAATTTACAGTTTGTAACGCGTTTACCGCGTAATTAATAAAAATCGCTATAGAAATACATGAATCCATGTATGGGTAAATTGTAATAATTTAAAAAGTAAACGCTTCATAGGAATCCTTAATATTGGTTTCGATTATTGAATAACGTTTGGTAAGCCACGACCAAGGGCTCGGAAGCGCGCAAGGATCGTTTCGTTTCCAGGTAACTGCCAATGTTATGCCTTGTATTAACGATAGTTCTTCTACTCGCAATAATGGATTTATAAGCCTTGGAAATATCGTTCGGCCCTTTAATAATTAATTACACATGAATGTATCAATTAGTCGAAGTATGAAAATCTTATTGTTCAATAGGTAAGGGTTTCCCAGAAGTAAGAGAAATACGTGTTCATGTCTTAATAAGTTCTTAATTTTTTATACACGTGTCTAAATGGATTTAAGTATCATTTTTATTTAGTAATGTCCGCATTCGCTGATACATTTTGCGATGGAGAGTAAGGATACAATTTGTATGTGTTATTTTAACTAAGGTGTGTGTAAAAAGAAAGCTGTTCACTGCCATAGTCGGGTATTAGGAAAATATTAAATTATTTAGGTAAATTATAGTTTTTGTTTTGTGCTTATTTCTGGGACAACCCGAATAATAGATTGGCTAGCAAATTTATTTAAGGGTAGCTGTACAATACAACTATTTTCATAAATAAATAGGTGATACGATGACGATTTGTAGTTGCAAGTTGTTATAAAAAAATCTGAGTTGATGTACGCCGGGCAATATTGCACACTAGACTTGTAAAGTAGACCTGTCCATAAACAACTCGCAATTTCTTTCACTAATAATGTTAAGAATCACCTCTGTGACATAAACACAAGAACGATTTTTTTCCCGGTATCAGTACTTTGATACATTTCCTACTTACACCTGAACCTAGTAATTAATTATGATATTACATAGCGAATGTGTAATTACGGATTTTGGTTGTGCATCAAAGGGAGAAAGACATACTTTCATCTCATTCCAGTAATAGCTGCGTCCTGGAGGCCTACCACGAACCGCAAAAGAAGTTTTCCCTCTCTGTCGCACTTGAAAGTCTGTACGTAAGTGCGACAGAGAGGGAAAACTTCCTTTGTGGTTCGCGGTAGCCCCTCTGGTCCTGCGCCATCATTACCCATTGTGTGAATCCGGCATAATGTTTATGAACAGGTCACCTCCACACTGCTTTTTCGGCTCGGAGTCGTACACCGAACACGTTTACAGTTTTACACTGCGCTCTGCTGCGCTCGACGTTCGGTGGACGTTCTCTTTTTCAGCGCTCAGCCATGGATCAAAACAAACGGACAGATGCAAATAAGTAATTTCGGCCACTTGGACTAATCCGCCTTCTAGAATTAAGAGTTCCATACTGAAAGATACGATGTCTATCGAGCGAAATATTTTAAGAATCTTGTAACGATGGGGTAGGTGTTTTTTTCCATAACAAGTCTGTGAAAATAACCTTTTTTGATATTACACCATAGTGTACAGACTTATTTCGAAATTAAGAAGTTATTTTAATTATATACTTGATTGTGCATTCTTATTGTATTGTTACGGATAAGAATTGCCACAACATTGTTGTGTAGGGTTATGAGTAATGATTAACATTACATTGATAATAATCAGAGACCATGACCGATATTGGGCTTAGTGAATGAGATTTTCAAGATTTAATGTTTGTAATACAAAAACGGCTCTAGAAATGTTTCATGAGTGGCGTCGTTTTTTTGTATGTTGAACATTGGACTGCACTGGCTTGATTGTGCCTGAAAAAACTCATTAATGCCGCTCCAAACCTCAAAATTATGTATTGGATGAGTACTTTGTAAGCTTAACTTGATTCGGAAGTGTGTTAACTTAGTGTTATGTCAACGTGTGTTGACTATATACTCTCAGAGAGTGATAACATTATTCAGGATTGACTAAGTTTATTTTTTGATGGGGAAATGAGCTATTGTGTGAGGTCATAGTGTCTAAAATAGTACAAATGAGAAGACTTATTGTGGTAAGGCTCGGACTATTCAACATTGCAAATGCTAGGTTTGAGATGTATCCCTGTGTACTAGTTTTATTTTGTACTAAAAGTTAAAATAAATTAATAATTATAAATATCGTGTTTTTCTATGCATCTGATGATCAATTTATATCAAATGTTTTGTAAGCTTATCTCGGTGTTTTGTGCAATAAAACACACTCCAAGAAAACAGACTTTCCTGGAAATGAGACTTCGCTAAGTCGCTAGGCGGGTTTTTCGCCTCCTTAAGCCCGTATATAGGGAACCGAACACGATAATTAATTTCGATCACGGTATTTGCAGGATTGAAGATTCTCATTCCCGCGGAATCCCGCATGGCAAAGAAATAATACAACAAATAATTAAGATTTTATATGCTAGTTATTTTGTAACCCATGCCCCCTTTGTACGAGCTAGAGACACGTTTAATGTATTACTACCCACTACAGAAACGAACAGGGATTCAGTTATGGCGTTTTTGGATAAATTTCCACACAAAGAATCCTTATTACCCTAATGACTAGAATCAATCCCGCACATCTCCCTCAATCGGATCCCCATCCCCTGGAAAAGTGACGCCAAATTTGGCGTCACTTTGTATAAGCGCTTAATTTTCAAAAAACAAAGATGGTGCTGATAGGGTTTGTTTTTATATGTCACGATTACACTAACGAGGAGTAAAATGTCCCAAAAAAATTAACTCCAATCTCTGTAGATCCAGATTATACGATCCCATTATACGTCCAGTTATCTCATATGCATTGGTAGCCTTCGCCCAAGCCACCCCCTACACTCTGAAGCGCCTTCAGGTGCTTCAGAATAAGTTCCTCCGTAAAATGGTGGGGGCTCTGTGGTATGTGAGAAACCTTGACATCCACAGGGACCTGGGCATCCCTTCAGTAGCAAAACATTTTAAAGACTTAAGTCAAAATTAAAAAACGCTTCACCGAACACACTTTTTCGTAATTTGCACATGGCAACTCTTTTTTTTAACTGTCACTGTCAAATCAATCCTTATCCTTCATACAACAACTCATATTCACTCATATTTTGAGTTTGATTGAATTGATTTCAGAGTAAAAAAAATGTAAAACTTTGTATAAATGCTTGCTTTGCATTACAATAATTTACAGTCATGGAATAAAATGAATGTACCTTTACGGTAGTTTGTTAGCTGAGTGAGGTATTTGCTCGTCCTCATGAAATGCAACATCCGTGAGCTCGCTCACTTGAGCGACCAGCCCTGTGTTATTGAGGGGAGATTAAACTATAAAAAGGTCTCCAATGGCGGTTATCGCAACCAAGCAGGTAAAGGTGCTAGAAAAATGCCTAGACGAAGAGACACTTTTGAGTTATAGGATATAAAGTATTACTTTTCTGGGCAGGATCCTTGAATGTGGTCTATTATTTATTACTCAAAGATAACATTCTGGAGATTTGTCCTTAATCTAAAAAACAATTATCACATTCAGGGTCTTTGATAACTAATGACAGTTTTATCATATTCAAACTTCCAAATATACTTTTGACTTGAACTTGTGACAACATATGCTCATTGTTCATTTTAACCTTGCAGTACCCATCATTGTTGTAATTAATTATGTTCATTAATCATCCTTTCAGTATTCAAGGAGAGATGGTTTCGGCTGGTCAACAATTACCTGTTTTATTTCAAAATAATTGATATGGGCAAGTTTGACACAAAGAACCCAGCTGGTGTGTTTGTCATGGAGAACTCGTCCATTCAGATGGAGCATGGGCCAAATATATCATTTTCATTCTCAATATCTTTCATGTAAGTAAATTGTGGTATGCCTTATACCTATGAAAGTGGGAAACCTATATTATCCTTTCTAACTCATAAAAAAAATATGCTTAAGCTGTGGTTTCCCGGCGAAAAAAATTAACAATAACCTTCTTTTGTAATTAGCCCGGGTATCCCTGGGACCGGTAGATGACGGGTTAAATGTAAAGTATCTGTAATCCTCTATAATAACAGAATTTGTGATATATAAAGTTGCATCGCAGTGAGCTGATTGAATGCCCTGTAGCAATAATGAAATACCTTTTGAACTAAACTGTATTTTAGAAAATAAATTATTCAAGTTTCTTTATAAAATAATGTTATCCTTAACTCCACTTCAGTGACGAGCCAGAGAAACGACACGTGTTTGCTGCACGCACTGAAGACAATGTGGTGCAGTGGGTTATCAAGCTGCGTGAGTGCTCCTATGAGTACCTGCGCGAGAGGCTGCATACGCTGCAGTCCAAAATATATTCTATCACTGGCAAGGTTAGAGTTAATTTAAAGTTGATCTTATTAAATAAAACAAGACACACACATGACTTGTGGAGATGCACTGACGTTTATGTTAGCCACTATCTATCGTAATGTGACTAATTTCCTATTTATCCATTATTTTAAAGAACATTTTTTTACTATCAAATAAATTATGTTCAGTGATCGTACAAATTTGCATCATTGCTCGCAATAATGTGGACATGATTCCAAAATTAATCAAAATGTTAATCAATTAATTAATTTCCCTACTTGACATATAATTTGATTCCTAGTCAATAAATACAAAAATTTGTTAAAGCATATGTTTATTAAAGAAAATAATCAGTATTTTTTCCAAATTTGCTGCAGTCTATTTCTTTTTATATCAAAAATATACTTAAGTGCTGAAAAACTCCGCTCGCAATTAACGAGAAAACTTCTTCGTTAGAAATAATAATCATAGCAGGATATTTACCATGTAGTAGTTGTTGGTATTATTTCTAATGTAAATAATCGTGTCAGTTTAAAATCGTAAATTCTTTATTATATAAAAATATTTACGAAAACCATAACCACTTTAAATAACATTTTGCTAATAACTATAAGCACATCTAAAGTATTATCTCTGGAAATTCAAATCTTATTTCAAGATATAATTAATTGATTAACATTTTTATTAATTTTGGGGTCAAATTTGTCCGATCTCTGATTATGTTATATATTGAGTAGTAAATAGGTTTTGTAACTCAAATATAATTGTTCGTAACATTTTCTGTTCTGGTTTCTACGTCACAAACAAACCAAAATGAAATTTTAATGTTAATTTAGATCCTTGTGTTGAAGAAAAGTTTTTAACTGTTTTTGATTTGATAAAGATAGAGATATGATGATCATAGTCTGTCATATGGTAAAATGTAATATAAGTATGCATATTTATACAGTTACAAAACTAAAGACACTGTCCTGAAACATTCCAGGACCCTCTCTTGTTGGTGCCGCGCAACGAGGGCGCGTGCCTATGGGCGCCGGCCGTACCGTTCTCCACGGCGCCCGCCTGCACCCTCAACACCAGCTCCTTCAGCTGCCACCTCCACACCACCCCCTTCACGCTCGAGCGAAGCAAGTCCGACGCCAACGCGCACCGGCACTTGCGACACAACGCGACCTTTTACACAGACGAGACGGTTACAAAAGACGAAGAAAAAAGTGATACCGGTAAGATTTTCTCCCTGGAAAGAAGTAGAACGTCCGCGATGTTTAAAAGTCATATACAAATGCTGGAGGGTTCGATATTTGATAACGGGCGGGCGAGTGCGCCCGGAGCGCCGAGCCCGCCCGCTCGTAGTAGGCTGGCGCCGCCCGCGCGCCGGGATCCCGCGCCTGAGCCCCGGCCGCTCGGCCCGGGCATCCTCGGCGACCTGCCGGGCCCCGGCAAGCTCGACCTGCTGGGCCTGAGACCGGAGCCCGTGCGACTGCCGCGCCCCGGCGGCATCCTCGACCCGCCGGGCGAGCTGCCGGTGCCGCCGCGCCGCAAGACCTCGCCGCGGCCCGTGGTACACGTCAACGGCGACGCGAGTAGGGTTTCTCGAGAATCCGAAGAAGATCTTATCAAGTTTTAGTTTCGTTGCAGTTTTTTTACATGTAGCCCACCTAGTTAAATGATTAGCACCCCAGCTTTGTTTTGTCTAGAGGTAGACCCGTAGGTATTTTGAAACTGTTATGAGATTGTATTTTGCCAAATTTGTGATATTTGTATAATTGATAATCCATACTAATATTATAGATGCGAAAGTGTGTCTGTCTGTCTGTCTCTTACCTTTTCATGCTTAAACCGCTGAACCAAACCAGTTTAAATGAAATTTGGTATAGAGATAGTTTCAGTCCCGGGAAAGGACATAGGATACTTTTTATTCCAGAAATCGTCCCTTAAGAGGATGGAAGTTTGTGTGGAAGAGCGATATTGTTATCGGGTCATTGTCAGATTTAGGTTCGAGTCTTTTCGGTGGACGTATCCAAAGTTAAGAGGCAAAATGCTTATTTTTGTATTGGTCTAGTAACCCGCACAAACGGTGTTTCCGTAACTTTAAATCCATGTAATAAAAACATAACTTACATGTACATAAGCCGTTAACTATTGACCACCGGGTGGACAACTTTTGTTTTTACAATTGACAATGACCCTATCGCTCTTTCACACAATTAGATTACCTGGTAGTAAGCGCCTGGAATAAACGTATAGCAATAAAATTCTAATGCGATGAATGACTTTTGCGCGGACGAAGGCGCGGGCAAAAGCTAGTGTATCATATTTAGATGAGCTTGTTTCATACAAATGAAAAGATAGATGAACAAAAAATGTGTAAACTGATATTTTAATATCAAATTTGTATATCATATCACGTAGCAGTAAGCATTACTAGCACATTCGGTGCCGGTGAAACGAATTTCTGTCATTTTAAAATGGTTAATTCCGGCGCTGAATGAAAAGTGGCCTAAAATATATTACGAAAAAGGATGGAAACGAAGATATGGAAGATTCTAGTCAATATAACCAGAACACATTTGTGTGTAATATGCTGCCTGCTCTTTATAAGCGACTACATATAATGAATAATACATGTACTTACTAATACATGTAATTAATGGTAGAAAGTATTTGAAGCATTTACAGATACATGTTAATCATACAAGCTTTTTATTTCTACCTCTTCGAACACCGTATTTATTTATATTTCAATTTGTTTTTGCTTCGGATACAGTTGCCTGTAAATATATATATACACGACCTTATCACAATTTAAGTAGCATAAGATACCTATTATTTTTTTCGACAAATCAATATCCCCAATTTTTAATACAAAATTCTTATCTAGTTTAGTAAATAACGCTCCCATTGCATGCCGACATATAATACAGCGTTCGATCGCGTTAGTTTTGTCGTTATACGTATAAAGGAAACTGCGCACGCACCTTTTTATCCCTTAATGTCATCGCGATAAGAGCTAAAAAAAGTATGTCTCAATTTCCTTAACTGTGTGTATCTATTTTTAGCGCTAGTTAGCTAAGAATTCCAACGTGAGCCGCTGTCTGTTTCTTAGGTCGACCGTCGCCAATGTCATACTCGCTCGCTAGTGTTAAAATTTAGCGAAAATCTTCATAAAACAAGCTTTTCGTCAAAACTGATCATTATTTCAAAAAAGTAAGAAATCCATTATACTGAGATTGACATTTAAAAATTCCATATTTTTTTGGTAAAAAATGCGGTAATAAAATTTTCACAAGTGGAATAATGAGGGTAACTCAATTACTCATATTTCTTTTTAGGGTTCCGTACCCTTATAGTTTTGTCAACGCTTGTGCGTCCCTTCGTCCGTCCGTCCGTATGTCACAGCCGATTTAGTCGGAGACTATAAGCACTTCAACTATGAAAATTTGGTAGGAAGGTGTTTTCTATGAACCGCTACATAAAAGTAATTTAAAATTACAAAATAAAAATAATTGGGGGAGGCACTCCATACATGTAACAGGTGGACGAAAAAAAACACATAGTTGTGTAGGGTATCGACAGGTCTTTAAAAATGATATGGAGGTTTGTAAAAAACTTTGCCATTTAAGTCAACCGTTAGTGAGATATTAGTTGTCAAAGTCATAAAAAGTGTCCCCCCCCCCTCTAATTACCAAAGTATGAAGTTTAAAATTTTGAAAAAAATTGAGGTGGTGTGCATAATAACTTCTTTTGGTTTGAATAAGATACGTTTACAGTTTTTGAGTTTTGGCTGAAAAACTGTCTTGCCCAAACAAAAGGTCGTAAGTGCCGTTAGTTCTCTATGAAGATATTGGATAGTGGTTTTAAATGTGGAGTAGGTGTTGGTACGGAACCCTTCATTGTGCGTAATCCGACACGCACTTGGCCGGTTTTTAAATATAGATTTTCGAGGGGAACCACGTTGCTCTTTAACGACCTACAGATCATGATATATTCATTATGTATTGTTACAAAACTACTCACTTTTACCGTAAGTGCCTAAGTAATTTACCTAGCCTAGAAGCCTTAAGAAGCGACATAACGTAAGTCACGCCTATTTTCATTATATCTTGTTTTCGCTATTCAACCCATTCTCATACACTATACACGCTCATATTTAACTTCAAAATCAATCATATTGAAACAAAATATTTTACTTAATTTTAATGATATTGAAATAAATGTAACATACCATTGTAAAGAGTGCCAACACGTACTCGTGAGCTCTAACTTATTGATCAAAATTAACTTATCTCGACATCTCAAGGTTATAAGGTTGCCTATTTCGTTAGTAACCAATTTAATGTTGATTAATAATATCAACGAAAAAACGTGACTAAACTTCCCATTATGTTGTTTTTGTTATGAAGTGTGGCTGAATTCCGAGTCTAATGTAAAAATGAAACTAAATAGTTAAATTTTATACGACTTTTGTAATGAAAAAAATGTATTTTACGTAAGTGTTTTTACCTTTGTAACGAAATAAGAATATATATGTACGAAATTTACCTAATTCTTATTTTTACGTCATTCAGTTATTTGTAGGATCTGGGCATCGTTTCAAAGCTAAAATATTGAATTTTACAAATCTAAACTGAGGGTAACCGTGAACCTAAAAGGAAGTATCTCCCTCTCTGTCATTCGAATATGCATGTGCGACGGAGAGCCAGATATTTCACAGGCTGAAATGAAGGCTATCGTTTTTGTGCTCACCGGTTGTCAAAAATTGTTATAGGTTATTATGGGCACAAGAACGAAGTTTACATGTAAGTCATATTTAATACCTTAAAACCGTACCGTGAAAATATCGAACATCCCGCATTACAAACAGCGAACAGGGCAGTCCCGTTTTGTTCGGAAAAAAACGAGGATATAAGTTTCCGAAAGAGAAAATTGTCTCAAAGCACTGACAGCCATTGACCCGAAACTCGTATTCGCCATAATCAAGCTCAGGTATTGCAAAATACTCACCATATTGTTACCAATTAGATATTAACTCGCGTAGCGCAGCCACAAAGTCACATTTGACATTTCGGAGACCTCACGCTACACTAGCGCCTCTAGCGTCGAATTCATACGCGATAGCCCTCATTGGCATTTTTTTTTTTTTTTTTCTCTGGCATTTCGTTTGCGGTTCGCGGTAGGCCCTATGGACGGAGCCTGACACGCTGGACCAATAACAAATGACCATTTCACCAGTGTTGCCAGTTTTACGAAATGGACTATAGGATTGTAATATGTAGCTTTACGAAATGGACTACTGGTTTTTTTTCATCTTATTAAGTCACAGACCGAGCGATTATATAATAATATATTAATATACCGTAAGTACCGTATCTTACGATATATTTTGTCTACTAAAAGACTAGAGTCCACACACACAGCTATAAGATATATTTTGTAGCAAGGCATCTTAAGGTATAATAGCTCGGTGTATTACGATATCTTTTGGTATATTTCGGGCATATAGCGGATGTTCCTTTTACTGACGTGACTCGTAACCAATATTTCTCTCACAATGTAGTTTTTAGTTTGTTTTTTTTTCACTTTGTGGTGCACAATAAATTATATAGGAAAGTATATATTATCGCTCTGTCAGTGACGGTCTTTAGGTTTTCGAACGACAAAAACATGTAGGCTAACGCGTCGCGGGTTGTCGTGCCCACGGCGATGCGAAGATTGACTACAGAGGGTCAGACTTTTGGTACATCCTTTCTTTTTTTTTGGTACATCCTGCAAGATTGAATATGAGAGTATCTGTGTCTTTTTGTCCTTTTTTTTGAACCTGACGGTGGCTTTATAGGCCGGGCCCAATAAAGCGATAGGAGTGCGCGGTTGGAGAGTAGCCTGGGGAAAATCCAGGGGAAAACCTCCGGCACGACAACGCGTGTGGTTTGGAACATTGGAATACTCTAAGATTGTTTGCGAAGTTTGCGCTCCAGTGAGATTGTTTGATCGGTTTCAACCGAATCTGAGGTGTGAGTGGAATCGAGCTACTGGGAGTTTTGTCGCTGGTTCACTAAACCTAGCCTAGAAACTCAGCTAGGCCCGACCTGGGTCGGACTGACTCTACCCGGTGTGCGGCGGTACCGGGACGAATAGGGACTATATGTGTCAGTGTTGCGATCGCGCGGTGGACGTCCCCGCCGACGGGAGCTTTTTGTCCACTGAAAGGCATTTTAATAGGTTACTTCCTTGTCTTCTGTGCTAGGATTAGTGTCCGCAAACTCCAACTTGGAACCAGTAGAGTCAGGCGTCGCTAATAAGATTGGAATTGCGGAAAAGTTTGTACGATCTCAGTAGTCGTTAGTTTGCCCAGTGTTGCAGTGTGCTGGTTTTGGGGTATGTCTACTGGTTTTGCAAGAGAATCTACTGGATTTTACGATTGCATTCTGGTTTTAAAACTTTTTCTTACGTACATGCATTTGCGCATGGATAATGACGTATATTTATGAAGCAAGTGTTAAGGCGGGCTTAAATGACATCGTCAAACGTCTTTTATCAAAAAATTAGGCTATGTTCCCATATTTATCGGTGTCAGAACCGACGACAAATGTACGGGAATGTGACCGATATCGTATCAGATAGTGTGAACACTAAGCGGTTTTCTTAATTTTCTTTACAATTTTGTAGGATCCTACACCGATATTGTATCGGATAGTGAGAGCTGGCCCTTACGAAGTTTTTTTAAGTTCCAATTCTATTCAAGTATCTGTGGGCTCTTAGTTTGTTTGTTTACTTACTTAGACGTGCCTGAAGTTAGAAAACTTTAAAAATAGTGGTGAAAATGTTTAAGGTAACGCGTAAATTCCTGTAATTCCAAACATCGAACCAGGCTGGTTATATTGTAGCCTTACTCAGTAAGACTACAATATCAGGTAAAGAGAAAAAAAAAGGAAAACTTGTGATTTGACAATATCAGGAAGTAACTAAAACGAAAGAAAATTTTTGATTTGACAATATCACGAAGTAAAAAAAAGAAAACTTGTGATTTGGTAAGTTTTGGGGCATAACTTTTTTCTACTGGTTTTTTCCCCCAATCTACTGGTTTTTAGCCTCATGTCTCCTGCTTTTTTCAGATTCGGTCTGGCAACACTTGAGTTTGGCGGATACTATAGTGTTGTCTGGACATAAAGACTGCTTCGACGTTGACCCGACAGTCGAATTCGACAGGCAATCCTAGTATAGCCACCGGTATACCGGATGTTTTGGCCTGCGAAAGTGTGAAATGAGTTAAACCCTACTTCAATTAATTATATAGTCTTTCTCTTCGCTGTACCTACTGTATCTGTACTGTTAGGCGAAGATGTTGCTCGCTGTTTAATATAAGGAAGACCATTGCTCAAAATGAGGTAGGTAAGATACCTGTGACACACACATTTTAAATCTGTTTCATGTTTCATTTGGTGCAACCCACCCTAATCCTTGCTAAGGCATCTATCTGACTGGCATCTATTTTATAAATTCATAAGTGGGAATTCTGTTAGTAAGGTAGGTTTATCTGGATAAAATAAGACTTCCAAGTCCGTGTCGGTAACATATATATTTTTTTGAAAATAATTACACGTCTCTGAACAGCAAGTCTAATGTAAACTCACTTGCGACACAGTTAACATAACTGCGACGCGACTACTCGAGGCACGGTTTCCTAGCGTACAAATAGCTACACATATAACAATTAATGCACGTATAATATCACTTACAACATTGTAAAAACATACCTAGCACATATAAATATGGTTAACAGCATTCTGAGATATGGACTAGTAGGCATATAAATAACAATAAGTACCTACGTGCGTCAAATTTGCGTACAAAAAAAACGTCATTTTTTTTCTAAATGGTACATAGTACAATGATATACATAGCCAAATAACGTAATGACACTCGGTTACTAGTCATTCGACCGACAGTTTGCAAATGTGATAAGCTCTTTATAGTATATAGTTATCTAAAGTACTGAATATAATATATGTAGGTACGTGATAACATTCATTTGCGAGTATACTTATATAAATATACAGGTTAATTGCGCTAACCAAGCGTTTTCCTTGTAAGGAAGAAAACTATAACAAATCTTAGATAAAATGAGAATTCTAAAACGTCTTACAATTATTTTGTTAAGATTACAATTGATAGCCTAAGGCACTTGAATGTTCATAATATGATTCCACTTATCGATTTAACCTTTGACCCGTCCGTATAATCCATCGTCACATCACGGTCAAAACACCCTGTAAGTACCTGAGGCGACTATAATAATACAACGGTATAAAATACTTGTGTGCAACTAGGGGCGTGCGATCCGCATCGCACGGGCACGCACGGGCACGCACGGTGGCGCGGGCGCAGGGGCTCGTTGCAGCGCTAGCTGTCAGTGCCGCGGCTGAGCTAGGGACTCGCCGATGTTAGTTGCCGCCGTAGTCGCGCAGTTCACGGTTGCCCAGCGGCAAAGTCGGCCTGAAGTTGTGGAGTAATTCCATGGATTCCTCTCCGCACGACGCCTCACCACAGCGTAACTTGCGCATCAGTGCCAACTGAAAATAAACATAGGTTTTTTTTGAATTCCGCGTCAAATACTACAAATTGTAGACTCGAGCATTATCATTTCTAAAATCCTAAAACTATACAAATGTTATGGTTGAGATGTGCGGATACCTAAGTAAGTTGACGTTAAGGCTTTAAAGAATTTAGATATACAAATGTTATGCCTGAGATGTGGGGATATATAAGTCAGCTGACGTGAAGGCTTTGAAGAATTTTAACGTTATATTTACGTGTTTGTAACGTGATAAGAGGCAAAGAGGCGCTTATCTTAACGAGGTTTTCGAAAGTAAAGAATGTCGGCCGTGCACATCGGTAGGTAAACAGGTAAATAAATACGCCCGGGGACCGGTAGGCGCCGGCGTCGAGCGGCTCTGACTGCCGAGTGGATTTACCACGGGAACTGGTTTGGTTAACCATTACTGTTTACTACAGCAGTTGACTTTCCAACTGGAGCGTTTATAACATCGGATGAAATCCTTACAATAATTATAAAACTACAATGTAGGTTTTACTGTTCCATCTTGGCTTTTGGAGGATATTATCCTATGTCCTGAACTGTAAATTAATATTTTGACATGAAAAATGTATTACTTATTATAGTCAGACTTTCTTAAATTGTAAATTAATATTTTGACATGTAAAAGTGCCCTTGTGGGATTTATGAGATGTTTTTATTTCTTTTATTCATTGATTAAATAATGGTAACAAAATTCTTCGAAAATACTTATTATTATTACACTAATGAAAATAAAAAAAAACACTAACCGATACCGTGTGGGGTAATTGCGATCAGTCCACAATAGCAATATCGTGATTGTTCTATTGCATGCGCAAAACCTTTAACTTATATTACAGTGTGGTTATCATTTTGTAATTTAAAAGAGTGAAATGGAAAATACTCCACCAACAATAGTTGTTATATTTAAGAAGAAGATAGGTACCTGTTCGGCTGAGACTTCTACGGGCTCCTTAAATAGGATCCAGGTGACAGACTCTGTGCAGGGCGGCGTGGTGAGCGAGCCGGGGTAGGTCCAGTAGGCGGCGCGCGGCGGCAGCAGCTGCGCGGGGTCCAGGGGGTCCGACATCGTCACTTTATCGCCCTTATGCCGAATGAACGGGAGGAGCCGCACCACTTTCTCTAGTTCCGGGTTCTTTCTGCCAACCTGGAAAGGATTGTTTTAAATTATTTTGATATCGATCATATCGGCTGCGATTTAGAATTTTTTCGAGGCGGGTAAAACCTGCTGCATATATTTTATATGTATTATATTTTTGCTTTTATCATTATAATTTCAACATCAGACGCCCAATGATCGAGTGATCGACCATCCTCTTTTTAAGATGATCCTAGCTTACGTATGTAAATAACGCGATCAATCACATTGTTCTAGTGAAAAACATTAACTTATCGTTGAAATTAATGGATAACGGACGTGAAATTTTCATCGCCTGAAGCAGGCTTGGTACCTGTCTGTGATCTTTCGACAAACCGGGGCAAACGCCCTCGCAAACTAAATATCTACCCATCAAAGCTTTACTCAGCTCACAAGATACAATCTCACTCTCAACACAGCGCATCCTCGGGAGCTCTGGCGACCTCACTCACCAGCAGGAATACAATACCACGTACAGTCACGAACCCGGATTGTTGAGCCACTTGCCATTGTCCGTAATTTAACCGTGTAATGAATGACAGATGTTACTCGATGTCGTATCAGTCCCGAATTGCATTACACGACCAAGTTGCGAACATTGTCAAGTGGCTCAACAATCCCTGTTCGCGATGGTACCTAAGAACAAGCAGTGGTGTTATTATGGCTATGGTCTTCTTTAAGGTGGAGGTACCTACTTCTCCAGATGAGCTGCTCCAAATATGAGGGAGATGATGTTCCATGTGCCTTATGTCTCTTAGAAGTGCTTAAGTACATCATTAATCAAGTTAAAAATGTTGAGCGGGTTTAAATCGATAACTACATATACATATATGGCAGTCTTCGCCCGTTCGTCAATTCCTGGATGTACTAGACCGGGGAAAGTAGTAAAAAATTATGATTTGAATGCAGTAATACATTATTAGACGAAATACCGATAATTAGTAGGTACGTCTAATCTAAGTACCTAATGGATACCTAATAGGTTTAGATACATAATAGACACTTCTATTAACTTAGATATAGCCTCCAAACTCACAAGGGGATTACTATTTCCTTACCTTGTACGGGCGGTGTGCGAGTTAATAGAAACCGGAAAAATCTAGTATTGAGACTATCCATCATGATCATGACGTGTATTTCAAAGTACATTATACGTAGTTGGTTTAAAAAAAACCTCAAACAGGTATTTTTAACTACTTGTCTCACATCAATATGAGTTATCCGTTTTTACGTAAATTTTATGTATCTCTTCATACTTATTTATGAGTATGAGTGGGTACTTATTGACATATACGGTACGTATTGTGATGCAAATCATATTCAGATATGTAATTCTATTGTATTCAGATTTCGACCCAGAGCGGTGCAGCAGTTTGTTATTCATTTCATTGTTGAGTTTAAGGTAAAGAGAGTATTGACACCGTCGTAGCCCGTGCCTGTGATCAGCCTAGTTATTAACATATTCATAGAAAAAAAGTCGATTGCTATTTATCTCAAGTTTGAACCTATTGTACCTAACAAAATTGCTGTCTGTGTGTGTGTGGAGGTCAGACTTACTGGTCGACTTGTAAAGAAGCCGTTCAGTAAAATTTGTGAACCTGCCTCAACACAAATTAAATTGTAAGTAGGTACCACGCTCTTTCACTAATCGTAAATATTTATAAGTACTTACGATTAGATTAGGTAATCAAAGATCATAGCAGTGTAATTGGATAAAAATAGTTCTAAGATCTGTAAGTACTATCTCTACGTATAATTACAGCTACCTTGAGATCATGTGACTTCAGTCTGAGAGCTCGACCTGCGGGCCCTTCATTAATAACGACTCATTATGCATTTTAAGTTGGTACATAAAATGGTATGCCAATTATAAAATGCCACGCTATCCAATTGCATGCGTTATTTACTCTCAGCCAAGTAAATATAGCAAATAAGTTGCGTGTGTACTATAAAAGGATTGAGCGGTGCCTGCTAGGCTTCAGTGCCGTATCTAATCTATTTACGTTTTTCTGTTCATTTGCACAACGCTAAAGGCTTAGTTCTCGGGTAGATGGAAGCCTCTTGTATAACAAGATCGTACCTAACATAATAATATGTGCATTGTAGCTGATATGAAGTAGGTACGGTACTTATAGTATGAACTAGTATGTATTTTTGCAACTGAGCACATGTTCAGGCGACGAACGCTGGTGAAAGTTTAGAACGGAAGCGGCGCGCCATTCTCTGAGTGGTTTCTTGCTCTCTTCTCTTTCTAAACTGTACTCATTAACTTATGTAAAAAATCGTAATGTTAATTTTGATTATTGAGTAACACATTTAACGCAGGTAAACAATACGAAAATGAATGTTAATTTATCGAAATTATAGTAATACTGTTCCTTTTGGCGGCTGTTTAGAAATCTTGGACTTTTGGTGAGATGCGGATGTTATATAGAGTCTTATTCAACAATTTACCAAAAACTTTCTAGCTAAGTAAGTAAATGGGTGCAGTAAGCTACTCACATGAAATCGACAGATCTAAATGCTGTCGCATGCTTTCTGGTCCAGCGGCAACATGGACCAGTGCGGATCCGGTGCGAGATTTTAACAGCAAATAGGTACAAGGGTATACATATTAGACATGACGGAAATTTCAATCAACGCAGCGTTCGGTTCGCGTAATGCGGCCAATCAACGGCTTATATGCTAGATGCAGGTGGGAAAAATACATATTATCCTACTGTACTCGTCCCAAAAAATCAAACGCGTAACATATTTGTCATAGATATTCAGCTCTCCAAATAACAAAGACTGGTAGCTCGATGCACACGCAAGATAGATTTAAATTGCTGGACAAATAAAAACGCTCTAAAATTATCATCCATGTCGGAGCGAATTCGTGCTTACTGTGGCCTCGGGCGATATCAATAAAGAAAATACTAAAGTGACATGGGATTTAGCTTGATCTACCTACGCAATCCTGTCATTTGTCAGATTTTTGACCCACCATTTTACGGATCCGATTACCTTCTTTGTCTGTAGATTGGCGTATATTATAAACATCGCGATTTTTTTCTATAGTAACGTAGAGTAACTAATGAGATAGGAGCACTTAGAGTCTGAGATGATTGTTTAATTGGAGACTGAAGTGTTAACGACTACTTTTAATGGTTTAACTTTGTTTGCTAGCTGACCGGAAGTCTACGACAAACCCGGGTGAGCTTTTAGAATTCTCCAATTCCCAACACTAAACTCGTATCCAGATCGAATATTTTCATGAAAAAGCAAATGGCAATGAACCTAACTCCGAGGCCCTTTTGCTTCCAATCATCAACAACTTTACAGAGCGCAATTAGTGTAAATCATGAGCATGATTGCGTCTTAGGCATTGCCAATATTTTCATAGGAGGATCCTAGCGTTTTTGTATCCTAAAGGAGTTTGGGATCCACTTAGCATCTAATCAAGATCTGGCGCACGCTCAAGTTTTACAAAAGACTGTCATAATGAATATTCACCATTAATAGCACGCCGAGCACAGCGAGACCGTCATACTGTCCGGCGGCTTCGGTGAAGCTGTTGTACTTCGTGGTGTTCCAGTGCACGAGGTGCAGCTCGCCGGAGAAGGAGCGGCCGTCTACCGTATGCTCGGAGCCGACGCCGTCCTTGGCGCCCCAGTGGCAGTGCCACTGCTGTAGCTTGTACACGTCGTCGCCTAGCGGCCCACCGCTGAGCTCTGGAAAAGAATGATTATAATGTTATTGCAACATAACAATAACTCATCTCTATTTAAATGTAGCAAGACCCAAGTTCGTAGAGTATTCCAGTGTTCAAAACCACCGTGGTCTTGTCGGAGGTTTTCCCCAAGGCTACCCTCCAATTGCGCACTCCTATCGCTTTATTGGGCCCAGCTTATAAAGCTTGTCAGGTTAAAAAAAAGAAGAAAACAGACCCAAGTAAGTAGGTAATAAGGCGCGCGAATATATACCTAACGTCAACCATAGCCTCTCGGTTTACTTTTTAAGAGTTTTGACGAGCAACATATTACTTGTGATCTCCTATATCGCAATAAGTTTGTATTTGGTCTGGAAGTTATAGCATTATAGTGAGTCTTTGATTTTTTGCCTGAGAGGAGAAATAAGTATTAGGCAAGTCATCATCCAAGCTTTCCGATGATCACCAAGGCGACTGGCGAAAACTGGGTAGTGAGAGAGTCGATTCTGAATTCTAGGCATTTTTTTACAGTAACGGCAACTTCTCGCATATGGTACTGCGCATATATTTACCACGTGCTTAGCTATTGTTTCCGTTAAGAACCGATGAACCACTATTGCGCACAGCATTTTGAAGTTATAATAACTATCTAGTTATAACTAGGCTCTAACTAATTGGAACAAACTTTTACCTAACTAACGTCATCATTTTCAGTACAAGAAAAAAATGCTTTCCCCATTTTATTATCCGTCGCTTGTTTCGACG
This sequence comes from Epiblema foenella, assembly GCA_963556455.1. Taxonomy (NCBI): domain Eukaryota; kingdom Metazoa; phylum Arthropoda; class Insecta; order Lepidoptera; family Tortricidae; genus Epiblema; species Epiblema foenella. The sequence continues at coordinate 19,865,420 of OY747102.1, forward strand.
TACGACGAACGATTCAGGAAAAAGATGATTTATTTGCACACAGACCCGTAGAAGTCGTAGAACTCGTACTTACATATTTGGTTGGAACGACGAGCGACCCACCGGCGGCCGGCAAGTGAGTCACGAGTTCTGCGGCTTTGGGGACGTTGCAAATGCAAATTACCTGCGTTTAATGCACCTAACTTATTTACAATTCAATGTGCATCTGTACGATATCGTTATTATAGTACAGTCAGCTAAGAAAGTCGCCTACCACTTCCAGACTATTAGGGTTCCGTAGTAAACAAGGAACCCTTATAGTTTCGCCATGTCCGTCTGTCCGTCCCCCTCTTTTCTCAGTAACCGTTAGTACTAGAAAGCTGTAATTTGGCATGAGTATACATATCAATGACGCCGACAAAACGGTTGAATAAAATCATTTTTAGGGTACCTCCCCTACATGTAAAGTGGTGGTGCAATTTTTTTCCTTCCAAACCCCAGCTCTTTCAAAAATATTATAAGGTTTCTAAAAGCATTTTTTGATTCAAGAATTGGTTGGCGTGATATTAAGCTTTGAAGTGATAATTTTTGCTATGGTCAAGTGTCCCCCCCTCCCCTGTCAGCTAAACGGTGGCTACTAGGCATGTGAAAAAAATCATGGTAGTAGTACCTATATACGATGAATTTAAAAGGAAAACTATCACAGCTAAGTAGACATTACCGTAATGGGCAAAAATATGTATACAACACATTTCAAGAAAGTACATCATCAGCTAAGATCAGTAAAAACCCTTCTACGGGTCCGTAATTCCGCATATGACCGGTGACGTGACGGACGGGCAACTACAGAACCCTTCACTATGCGTGGCCCGACACGCACTTGACCGGTTCCTTTGTGTCGTAAGACTCGTATAGACCACTTTCTTGGCTGACTATACCTACCCTTAAATCGCAGTCTACCATTTTCTACTAACCATTACAAACGCCGGCATTGTGTTGTAATCTGCCTAAATATTTACGAATATTTAAAAATACAAAACGTTTAATGGTTTTCAAGAGTATACGTAAAAGCTGCTTTGTAAATAAACATAATAGATGTTTCAAGAAAAAAATATTCTTAGAAGTTAATTAGCCAGCAAACTAAGCTTGAGAATGTTTTAACGTCGACTAAATGAGGATAAATATCCGAAGCATATGATAATCAACTATCCTGTCGATATAACTCGTAGGTAAGTACCACTGCTTCCTGATGGCATGGCAATAGATTCTGTTTTGAATAGTGTCCGACCGAAATTTCGGTTTCGGTTTCGGTTTCGGCCAGTTTCGGCCAAAAAATCAAGTTTCGGCCCGAGTTTCGGTTTCGGCCAAAAACGGCCGAACCTTTCGGCCGCGCCGAAACTTACAACATCGTACCTTCGGGTCGCGCTCGGCTAACGTCGGGCGCGCTCGGCACGGCTGGCAATATGGCGTCGCTCGCCTGACTCCCCCGGCCGACTTATTTTATACCACCATTAAAAAATCGCTAACTTTGTGTTACAAATAATGTATTTTTTTCACTTTATTTATAGGGTAGTTAAATTTTCAAACAGAACCTCTGTAACTGTGCTGAAATTTCATTGTGATAAATCTTTGAAAGTAGAAACCTGTAATTATAGGTCGGCGAGATATTAATTTTAGAAAAAAACTTACTAACATGTTTTCGACTTTTTAAGGACTTTTTTTTTTTATAAAAGGTTCGGTTTCGGTTTCGGTTTCGGCCGAAACTACAATGAAACCGAACCTTCGGTTTCGGTTTCGGTTTCGGCAAAATAACATGTTTCGGTCGGTCACTAGTTTTGAATGATTTTTAAGTAATTACAGTACTCACGTCAACATCTGAAACACATAATAATAGTAGTTTATGCAACTGCTACATAATGAGAGGCATTAAAATAGAAGTGTGGTTTTATGAAACGAGCCGAAGGCGAGTTACACAATAAGATCACACGAGTGCCGAGTGAGTTAATGCCTAATAATGCACAGTTGCTTACACTACTTTATCTACATTCATATATTAAATCCTCTTTCATGTGTTCAGGAACCATTGCATTGCAAGTGTAGTGAGCTCAAGCGCGAGTCCGTTGAAGTCTTTTGTGAGCACAAGTCTGTACCGTTATGGGCAGAGATGGCCATAACGATACCGTTTTCGATGCTATTATGACCATCTCCGCCCTGGGCCGGCGCGATATTATAAAGCCAAAAAAGTGTATGTAAGGACTGGTCCTTACGTACACTTTTTGAGCACATTAAAGAGGATTTACTATATGGGTATAAATCAATATAAATAACACATTGGTTCCTAACGAAACCGTATTTTCATAAGGAACGACACATTTAAAGTCAGTGTGCAATAAACATAATCTTGTACCTACAGATTTCGATCGAGTAGGTGTAAATGAAGTCCCAGAATATAGGTAGGTTACCTACCTGTACATGTTTATAACGCTGAATGTCGTTGTCGACTATGCGTTTTGATGGAGCTGAAATGGCCAACTGAAATTACCTGAATCATAACCGTTCTCATCCACCCGCCAGCAGTAGCCAGGGTTGACAACGGAGCGCGTGTGGTTGACAGAGTACCTCCACGCGAGGGGCGGCGCTGAGCCTCCGCTGCTTGCGAGTGATGTGTCTATGTCCACGGGGCTCTGCCGCGCGCCCCGCGCCTCTGGGAACTTCTCTGTCCATGTTGAGGGACCTGGAGACAGGATGCACTACTTAGACCAATGAAGCGTGAGAAACAGGATGGGAGCTGATCATTGAGATATATGGCTCCCCTTGTCGAGGGTCTTAAAAGTACGTACTATTATGTACGTATATTTTTTGATACGGACCTAGATAAGTCAGACCTGGGTAATAAGGGGTTTTTTGTTACCTTCCGCGGAAAAGAGAAGGCTTAATAATATGGTATTTAACGTAATTACTTTAAGTAACGATTTTCTTTACTAGGTAATTTGTTAAATAGAAGTCAGCTAATGAAAGGGGAGACTGTGATTTACTTAAATGGCCAATATAATATCTACGACAAATGTGTCAAACGAGTCACTGGAAACAAATATTGCTTGATCCTCTTCGGGTCAAAAAGAGGTTGGTGATTCTCATCGTCAAAGTTAATTGATGTCCGCAGCGGCCCAAACGTTAAGTGAAAGTTAAGGAAATCAGAGTGCAATTTAAACTTATATGTTGACTCCTGTTTATTCCATTCCTGGGTCACTAATTCTTAAATAGTTAAAGTCAAATATAATAATCACACAAGAGTCGTTAACAATCCGGGCGCGGTAAGGACAAATTAAGAAAATTTCAAATTTTTAAATGAGTCACCCGGTTATGTCATAGCAAAGTCGCATGATCATTCAGCTTGTATATGTAGCAGCTGTAATTACTACTTCCATATCAATATCATATTTAAATATAATCTTGTTTTGGTTACGTTATCGCATAGTATGTTATGTACTGAACTACTGAATACGAAAAAATTATTTTGATGCCCGAGTATCATTATTGTTTTGTCTCATTATACACAGTGTTGCAACACAACTTTCATTAGCTAGACTTTATCTATATATATGTGGTGTATTCGCGCTAAGTATCGCATTGCGTTGCGAACTTGCGGGTAATATAATGTACAGAGTAGGTGAAGGGTAAATAACGTAGGGTAAGTAACCAGTTTAATACTCTTACTGCAGTACATGAATAGTATTTTTCTAGTCGTAAGTTTAATGTTTGAATTACACTTCGTAGACCAAACTAAACAAGTAGTAAGTATAAGCACATAATTTTCTTTATGGATCTTCTGACTCAACCATAAGAACTCATAAGAGTCATAAGACAACACTTTTGAGAAATATAATGAATTTGATTAATCACGTCTGTCTAATTAAATTACTATTTGGTTACGCAATCATTATATAGGTAATGTATGATTTTTAGTAGAGTAACGCGTTTAGAACACGAGGCTTCCGTAACGAAGTGCAGGCCCAAGGGGTCAGCGTCCGTTGATGTCTTTTCTTATGTGTCCCCGTGGCGATCCTATTGGATTGGTTAAATTCATTATCGTTCTTTAGTGTTGTCTTATAGTTGAGTGTAGAGCACCGTAGAGATAATTATATGATAACATTTAGGTGTACGAATTCTTAATAGCAGAAAAAATACTAAGTTAATGACTAACGATTCCTGGTCTCGGTATATCTGTAGCGGTAACACAAACACAGATTGTCCGTGAAATTAGTCCAAACATAAATAAGTATATATAAGTATTAATACTTTAATTTCAATGATTGGAATTCCCAAAGGAATCCCATTGTTATGTTGTGTATCATGTTTTTGTACATGTTTGTTTATTTCAGCTTAGGATTGAAACTCATACCTTAGTGTGTTTGCTCCGACCTTACTCATGTTGTGTTGTATTATCAATTCTAAGAAATATAAGAAGCTATGCTCATAACGACGTTGATTAAAGGATAACGGTATGATTGAAAACCAGTAAGAATATTATTGGAGAATAGAAATGATTAGTTCCATGAATATTTTCAATTAATTTTGTATTAGTCAGAGAAATGTCATAATGAGATGAGTTTTTGTCCGGCTTCCGAGTGGAAGCCGGATGGCAAGTCGCGTGTGACGGCCTTTGTCGCCGACTGTGACTGTGACCGTTTTCACTTGAGTGAGTGGCTGACACTGGCAGCGTGACACCGCCATGCGCGCGCTTATCTTATCAGCGCTCGCGCGTCGAGATGAGACAGCGAGGAGAAACTATTTTTATAACGATTACTCCTAATTAACAACTTCCTGATTATGAACATTTTTGGGCGTTACTTTTATAGTTCAGTGAAATTAGCTGAAAATTTGGCAAAATTAATGGAGAACTTTTATCTATCTGGATTTGTAGGTTATAGGACAAAGTTCAATTTTATCCACTCTCCCCCCCCCCCTCCGGGGCGAGCGTCACCCCCCCCCACCCGTGAAAGTGTCCCGGAGCGCGGTATTTTCCATTTTAAAAGAAAACCGTACACGATACATAAAAAGTGTACAGGAACGAAATAATCCTTGATAAATTAGCTATAAACCTCTACTACATACAAAAGCGATATCACTCATAGTTTCAGCGCAAACTGCCACCAAATACGAACGTTTTCAAAAAATTATCGATATTTTTTGCTGTAAGTTTAGTTTTCTCAAAAACTTCACACATTACCGCCAAAATATGTATGACTAAAGTAAAGAATAGAATATGCTCTTTATAAAAAGGTATAATTCATTTCTAAGCACTTTCATTTACCGTTGCTGTGCTGTTTTTTAAATTTAATTCATTCGGCCATACAGCGAAATATAAATGTTCATACTAGTTCAACGGTGGTACTAAAATACCATATTCTTCTTATATGTTTTCCTGTAATCTGTAGGTATAGGACTATTTTCTGTATTTTTTATATATTTTTATGGCCAGTACTTTAGGAGATAAGAGGGGCCGGAGAAATGGTCAATTTTCGCCTATTTTCTTAAATAACTTCAAAAATGTTTATTTTAAAATTATGAATAAAATATATTTGATATCCTTATAATGAACCCTTTCATTTGATATGTCACACAATATAGTTCGCAATATATATTTTTTTTGTATATAATGTACACCCCACAAGTACCTCCCATGTTTAAAAATTTATTTATTTACGTAACACATCCGTATTTGGGACACCGATTTACATATGTGTGCCAAATTTCAACTCAATCAGTCCAGTAGTTTTGGAGAAAATTGACTGTAATAAACGGACTCGACTAATTCGACTGTGTGTATCCGTCCGTTTATCACAGTCAATTTTCTCCAAAACTACTGGACTGATTGAGTTGAAATTTGGCACACATATGTAAATCGGTGTCCCAAATACGGATGTGTTACGTAAATAAATACATTTTTAAACATGGGAGGTACTTGTGGGGTGTACATAATATACAAAAAAAATATATATTGCGAACTATATTGTGTGACATATCAAATGAAAGGGTTCATTATAAGGATATCAAATATATTTTATTCATAATTTTAAAATAAACATTTTTGAAGTTATTTAAGAAAATAGGCGAAAATTGACCATTTCTCCGGCCCCTCTTATCTCCTAAAGTACTGGCCATAAAAATATATAAAAAATACAGAAAATAGTCCTATACCTACAGATTACAGGAAAACATATAAGAAGAATATGGTATTTTAGTACCACCGTTGAACTAGTATGAACATTTATATTTCGCTGTATGGCCGAATGAATTAAATTTAAAAAACAGCACAGCAACGGTAAATGAAAGTGCTTAGAAATGAATTATACCTTTTTATAAAGAGCATATTCTATTCTTTACTTTAGTCATACATATTTTGGCGGTAATGTGTGAAGTTTTTGAGAAAACTAAACTTACAGCAAAAAATATCGATAATTTTTTGAAAACGTTCGTATTTGGTGGCAGTTTGCGCTGAAACTATGAGTGATATCGCTTTTGTATGTAGTAGAGGTTTATAGCTAATTTATCAAGGATTATTTCGTTCCTGTACACTTTTTATGTATCGTGTACGGTTTTCTTTTAAAATGGAAAATACCGCGCTCCGGGACACTTTCACGGGTGGGGGGGGGGTGACGCTCGCCCCGGAGGGGGGGGGAGAGTGGATAAAATTGAACTTTGTCCTATAACCTACATATCCTGATAGATAAAAGTTCTCCATTAATTTTGCCAAATTTTCCATACATTTGAATCTAATTTTCTTGAGCTATTAATCAAGTCACGCCTCTTCCCCGCTTTGAAAGTGCGAAAAAAATAAGAGCATAAAAATGATAAAGCCATGAGAACCGTTTGTTGTTTTACACTCATAAAAATAAAGAATCGTAAAATAAGGCAACTCGCTTTATTTTTATTGGTAGTATTTTCCACCAGATGGTTGCTAGTCGGTTGAGTCGGAGATTAAAGCGCAGCTCGGTACTGCGGAGAGGAGGTGCAAACGAGGGTTTTACGAAAAGATCTTAATATTAGATGCTCTATTAAATTGCTATTCTTGAACGTTATTTGCTACATAGTACACCTACATAGCTAGAAAGGTCCATGGTCCATCAAACATTGAAAAACAAAATCATTAGCATACATAATCTACGGAAAGTCCCTACGTCAGTAGGGGAGGTGGTTTAAGGACTACATTTTTAACTAACGGTTCTTCGAATAACAAACCATGTTCGTGATGGTCTAAGTGACACACATTATCTGATAAAAAAAACACTACTATTAGGATTGTTTTAAATCCGAATGAAAATTTAACTTTAACAGTGAGAAGCGTTAAAATATTTTAATGCTTTTCATTGTTAAAGTTAAATTTTCATTAAGCTATAAAATATTTTAAAGCTTTTCACTATTAAAGTTAATTTTTCATTCGAATTCAGAACCAGTGTTGCCAGTGCGGATCTTTTGGTCTGATTTTGGATAATTCAGGCCTCTGGCGGATCTTGTGGGGATCACATCGGAACGCGGATCAAACCGGACCGCTTACCTTATATAAGGAAATAGGTAATGAAATTGTACGTTGCGGATCCTCACGATTGTTTTCGGATCTTTTCAAGGCTGAAATCGGATGGAAAAAATTCTAGACCTGGCAACATTGTTCAGAACACTCCTATTAAAGTGTTTTTATCGGATAATGTGCGTTAAGTAGGCAAAGTAACATAAACATTTGCTCTTGAGTGTAATGCTATCTACCAACTTTATATATGTGCAATTCAGATCAATAAAGTTGAAATTTCAAAATGTCATTAACTGTCTCGCATGTTTTTAGTAGGTATATTTGCAGAATAAATGTTTTGATTTTGTTATGACTCACTATACATGCCAATGCTTATTAAAAAACCGGCCAAGTGCGTTTCGGATCACGCAAATTGAAGGGTTCCTACTAGTAGTCCACTTTTAAAACCACTGTCGGATAGATCCAATAAATTGAATATAAAAAGGTTGTATCTTCATAGGGAACTCAGGGCACTAACGACCTTTTTTGTTTGGGCAAGACAGTTTTTCAGCGATAACTCAAAACCGTTAAACCGTTTATATTGTTCAAACCAAAAATCTTTGAAATTATTTACTAGTTGATCTGTGAGACCTCGTGAAGTTTTTAAAAATTTATCATAGACTGACAAAAATGCGACCTGTAGAGGAGAACAACTGGAAATCTGGAAATCCGGAGATCGGGACATACGTAAGCATTTTTGTTGAAGGTGGAGCAGATACCTTCTATTCACTAATCAAGTAAATTGGCTGTGACATACGGAAGTAATCAGACATGCAATTTATTCTTTAAAGACCCACCAAGGCAGGACTGAATAAGTCAACCAATTCTTTTATACATTCTCTTGTATGTCTACATGTCAAAACATTACCTAAGTACTCTGAAGCACTCTAAATAAAGCTGTATTATTTGTTGTCTAATAACATTAAACGAGGCCGATGTCAAATCAAATGGTCCATTTATTAGAATTAGTGACATTCACATTTACTAAAGTAGTTGACCGCAATGACGTGGTTACTATTAAGGTATAAAAAACGCGGTCTCTGTTTATCCTGGTTTCAGCAGTTCGCTGTCAAGAAAATACAGAAGTGTGAATATTGATTTGGACTCCGTCAATAAACTAGTTGATATACTCGTACATTAACGTCGTAAGTAAATCACCAACGAGCGTAGGTAACTATTTAGCAGAGAAAACATTAGACACTTTGATATATAACTTCAATGAATCGTGGGTGTTGATGAAAATATATACGGCAATTTATCAATTGAGGCCACTTTGGTATCGGATGTTCGCAATACAAATATCAGAAGCCAAAAACAGTAGATATTGGTCCAATATTACCATGGTACCAGTAATTCTGTCAATTGAGGGTTCAGTGTACTGTAACTACGTTGACCAGAAATTGCTGCACCGGACTGGTCCGGCGGCTATTAGGTACACGTGGGCACTCCACTTCATTCAAATCATACTCGAACTAGTTTATCATCCATTGACTACAAATTGATGTAGGTCGTTTAACCCGTGCTGCACCTACTGATATGAAGTCTGCACACGTGTTCAATTTGAACATGATCATTGAACTAGAACAACATCCTTCCCGTTCGTATTTGCAAGGTGAGCTGCATTTAGTTTCGTTGGGTGTGCTGTTTGCTAAGTTTGCTTTATGTTATATGTATGTACTTTTATTTTCGATGGATTGCACGATTTGCATTGTTTTGTTTACATATATGAGTTGTCACTGTTAAGATGCTGATGAGTTTATCCGCGCGCGGAAGTCAGTGCCCCCCCTTATTGTTTACTGTCGATTTACGAGAACAATATAATTTATTTATCCTGTAATGGCCGCTGTATGAATGATATTTTATGGATAATTATTTCCGCAACGTGCAGCGGCCGTCAGCCGCGCGGTTGCATTGCTCTACGACCTCGGCCTTGCTTATTTCGCCCAGATTTTATTTATCCAGTCTACTCAAGCATACTCGAACACACCTTCAATGTAATCTTGCCCTTTTTGAGAATCCTGTTTGGCTTATCTATTCTTATAATTGCATTGTGATAACATAATGTACAATCGGCCTAAAAAAGTGCACTACCGCTTTTCGACTCCACTGTTTCTAAGTTAAAGTTTAAAGTGGTCCCAAAAAGACCCAAGACCACTTTCTTGGATGGCTGTACCTATGTTATCCAATCCTAAAAATATATCCTGTCAAATCGATCATCATCTTTATCTTGGAAAGTTGTTTAACCTTGAAGACGTAAAGATAATTTACAAACAGAATGACGGTCATTTTTGCATTCATTGTAACATTGTAAGTATCTAACTACCCTGTTTAAGTAAACAAGAAATCCCAAAGTACGTGGGCGAAATCCTCCAAAACGCGAAGCGAAGCGGCGCGGCGCGAGGCGGAGTGAATGAAACAAGAAACACTCGACGCTTTATTGAAGTGTCATACGTGACCAATACAGGCGCGGCGCAGCACGAAGCGAACGCGCAATCCGTTGGTTTTGATATTTTCGCGCGAATGAGCGCGACGTCGCGGCCGTCCGAGTTGTTTTTGTTGGGCGATTCGTGCGCACGTAGGATAAGGCCGCCGTGTCGCACCGCATCGCGTCGCGTTCGCGCCGCGCCGCTTCGCTTCGCGTTCGGGAAGATTTCGCCCACATCGGACACGGCATAAACATTTGGACGTGTTTTTTAATTCTTATCTCATCGGATTTTGTTGTAGAAATTATAATATCAAATTCTAAACTGAACATCGGTGTAACTACAGTCAGCATTAGAAATAATTACGCATATGAAGAGGTCAAAGCTCTTATTCCCTTGAAATAAAGACTGTTGTGTACCTTTTTGATGCTGACTGTATACCCAACACACGCAGCAGCATTGGCGGGGCGAGGCCGACTTCTCGATGCGACCCGCGCGAAGGCGTTATAGCACTTTCATATTCATCATTGTCACATATTTATTTACATAATCAAACCATTAAAATTATGATTTCCTTTTTAGCTCAACGAAACCAAAATCAAGCGCTAAACACCCTCCTACACTTATTTAAACCGGAAACATTTAAAACGTTAATTGACTTCCTATTCGCCGCTGAGATATTTATTATAACTGTGTTTTTCCCACTATTGTCATGAACTATGACGTTCGTTGCACATAGCGGACATGTAATTTTAAAGTTAATAGTGGGTTGAACGGTGACCAGCAAGTAAGGTCGTCCCGCGTAATTCGCACTGTTCGGAAGAAACCGTGTAGAGACCCGGTGCAAGGCGGAGACGCCCATTACATTACAGATGACATTACTGTGGCCAATAGACTACTCGGCTTAATAACCCTTTATTATCTGCACGCAAACAATACGTAGAGAGCTAATCCTATTGACATCAAATACACTCGACAATCTCTATATCTACTTAATATGCAAGATTACAGATGTGTGCTTGACGTCACTTTATTTAATTGGCGGTGAAAACAGCTGAACGATCGTTTTTTTAACCAACCGTTATTAACCGTTCGCAATGAAAATAACTTCTAAAATTTGTATATCCTAACGGCGCGAGTATATCCCTCTTATGCTAAAAAAACCGGTCAAGTACGAGTCGGACTCGCGCACCGAGGGTTCCGTATACAGATGTGTACTGGTTCCAACCCTATTAAATCAGGAAAATCTCAACAACATGGTGTGGAAATTGGACGCCACAGCGACATCTATCGGCGACTTTTGTTACAAATTTGAGCGACTGAATAACTTTGTATGTATGGTAGTTTTTCAAGGATAATTCTTTATCAGATGAACCGATTTCATTTTTTTTCTTTATTTGAAAGAAGGTACTTTCAGCATAATCTCGTAGGAATTTATAAAACAAAAATACATGCAACGGTAATTAAATTACAAACTTAGTATAGAAATGTTTTTTGACAATAAAAAAAAATAAAAAGTGGATAGGGTTAGTTATATTTTTCCTGTAAAATATACATTGATATCAATGTTATGTAATAATTTCATATTTTTTCCGTGGTAAACTTCGGAGATAAGGGGGGAACGGTATTTTTTTTTACATTTTCCCTCATAAAACAAAAATAACTCAACGAAAAAAAAATGTTTCAGAATGTGCAACCCAAGCCCTTTCATAATATGACACCCCACTCGACATATTAACTAGACTTTCAAATTTTGAACCACCTATTATCTATTATTTTTCACAGAAAATAAAAAAAATATTTAAAAAAGTAATCTTCTATGTATGTAGGTAAGCCTTCTTTATAACTATTTCAAATTTCAAATCGATAGCATAAGTAGTTCTTGAGATATTTAGCGATGTGACAGACAGATGGACATTGGACAGACAGACAAAGTGAGACCATAAGGGTTCCTTGTTTACCATTTTGGTACGGAACCTTAATAAAAAAGCATCAGCCGGAAGTTAAAACGAGGCGCACTAACCCTGAATACGCTAGGCTGTTACCAATTTCCCGATACTAATTACCTAAACTGAAACGCTTCTAATCATCGATACAAAAATATGAGTAAATTCTGTTGTCCTCGAGATGATGGAAATATTATTTATGTTATTCCATTGAACAAATGAACACAAGTAATGTGAAGGCACTTAGGTAATGGCGTCTCACGCAGACAATAGATTGGATGCTTTATTATTTATTAATATGAAGGTATGATGAGATTAGATGGATTCCAGTAAAGGCATTCACTCTCTATGCTATATCACGGGTTTGTCGGTGACTACCTATTTGTCTAGTGACTTTAGCACTGCTAGTAATTGTAACGGTTAGCTACAATTTCTTATGGCACTACTGTATTTTCGTGTATCATCAGAACCATTCTTAGGTCAACTTTTTAAAGTATAGAATTCATATAATAAGTTCAATATCTTATACGATTTCATTTACTGCGTAGAATAGGTAGTGTCACGCTCCGTTTTTACCTTGAAAACCTAAAAATAAAATAAAATAAAATAGGAGCCTAAATCCTAAAAATTCGTACTACCATCATATCATCTCACGAGCGTGTGTGTGGGTACCTATACTAAATTTTATGTAGGTACATAAATACTTGTTACTTTTGTCTATGTATCTTTATTTATATTTACTGCAGGGTGACGGCGGAAAGCATTTATTTCTTTACAAAAATAATATTAACATGTTCCTATCAAGTTGGTAATAGAAAGAGCCTATAAACGGTAGCAGTATTCGTTTATATAGGCCGCAAATATTTTGCGTATCGTTCGTTATGTAATCGAAATTTCCCCGATACCACATGTTAAGAAGTGTTATTAAAATTTAAATACAAATGGTTACAGTCGGTTTCTTTCGTCCCTTTAAACATTCCAAAGTTTTCATAGAGCGAGCGCATCCCTAACGATATAGATGTCATAAAGGGTATTGGACGCAAAAAAAAATCTGGGCATATAATTAAGTTATTCAAACGCAAAACGGGATGGTCGTTTCTAAATAAAAATATAGTATTGAGAAATCCCAGTCCGATGATATTGCACATAACATCGAGCCCATCATCGAGTACTCCTATCAAGGTCAATTTTTGTTTAGACAGTGGGTGCGAGATCCCCATTGACGAGTGAATTGATTAATTCGTGATCTCGATACTCGTGATCGGGTGCTGTTTGTGGAGTCCGGTCTGTTCATGCTTGCTAGGACATAGTGACTACGTTAATACTAGTGTCTTTTTATATGGGATTGACGAGAGACATCATCCTGTTGTGGATTCGTTTTTATTATCAGTGACTTAGAGACCATATACATCTCTAACAATATTAAATTAATCTTAATTTTGACGCTCAGAGACCATGTACATCTCTGGTATATTATATTAATTTCATTATACTCCTTGTTTAATCTTGAGACCTTATACATCTCTAACTTTACTTATGTTGTAATATTTGTAATAGATAACTTTGCAAGTTTATCTTCACTGTATGACATTAATTTTGTTATAATTGTAAACTAGAAATTATTATTCTTTCTTGAATTGTAAATTAATATTTTGACATGAAAGATATATTACTTATTATAGTCGGACTTTCTTAAATTGTAAATTAATATTTTGACATGTAAAAGTGCCCTTGTGGCCTATTTGCAGAAAAAAAATACATTTCACAAATAAACTAAGAATCACAAATCAGAGCTAATCTGTTAAATTTCCACACATATGATGTTTAGAGCGATGGCTGATGAAACCATGAAGCCTAAGATGACAAAAAAGAATTGACTTCGTACTATTTTACAGAGATTGTCGTTAAACATTGATGCGAGCACACGTAATAATATGGCGCCATAGAAGTAACCAACCATCATTAAAATTTATATTGATTGCACGTTGTAATCGATATTAATTTCGTTTTAATGCAATACGTTCGTCCTGATAGACTCCCAGGAAAATATTGGGTTAAATCACAATTTTTAGGGTTATTTTTATGAGGATAAAATAAAACTTCCGTCCTTTTTACGAGATATGCGCTTCTACTGAAATGTAAACTGTATAGTTACGTAGTTAGCAACAATAGGAATAATTGCTAAGACGACGGAAGTACACGTTTTAGAATACTAAAACAATTATTTACTGCTTCAGTTGTTTTTTATCTCTCCCATGCCGCTTAGCTAAGAAACACATTTCTTAAGAACAATAATCAAAGGGGTTTCACAATTGCTACTTAGGTGTTAATTAATACAATTGTCTTAAGTAATGATCGAAGATTCCTATAAGTATAGGTTTGAATTTTGATTATCTAGTTAGTAGAAATCGTCAAGAAATTGACTTCAAGCATTAATATCAAAGTAGCCCCGTAGGTACCTATTGATGTTGTGTAGCAGAATTTAGTGCTTACCAACGACATCACTTGACACAATACTGAAATTATACCTCTAGTTGTTACTAAGTTTTTGTGTGTACTCTACTGCAGGTACTTACACAACACCAAGCGCGCATAAGTGCCTAAATCGAGAAGTTATCGCATTGCCTATGGTAGACTAGGCAGCCAACTTGATACGAGAATTCTATATAGTTAAGTATAATGCGATTGTTGACAGTGTAATTGCAATAAACGCCCAATAATCAGCATTGCAATAATTCCCCATTGACGTCTATCGACGAGATGAGACTACTGTTAGGGCACCGCCTTTAATATTTCGTCTACTTTATCGACCCTATTACTTAAGTATACGGCGATCAGCGATAATGAAATTCCTCCAGAAGAAAACATTACTTATGAAAAGTTAATATCAATTAGCTCAACTGTTTTCGGGTGATCTGGTTTTAACTTTAGAAAACAAGGTGTAAATATTAAGAAATCGTAGTTACCTAATTACGTACCTACCTAATTAAAGTACATGCATTATTTATCGAAATGTCAAAAAATAATGATCTCGTTAATCTCATTATACATCATTATTTCGTCTGAATGTTTGTACATTTGAGTAATTACCATGTCTGATCTGCCGATGGTCAACGGATACTTACACGCTGAAAACAAGGCTTCCATAATTAGCTACGATTTAAGTTGACTTGATGACGTTATTATAGTCTTTAGAAGAATAAAATTATCATAATTATCAAGGTTGACGGCAATGGTTACTTTTCAGACATCATTAGACACGGGTTGAATGTAATATGTACCTAGTATAATTATACTTTATATGTGCGTCAAAAAAACAATGAGTTTTAAAATTAAGAACATATTTTTTGTCTTGTAGAGTCAAGACAAAACAAGGCGTGCAAACACAACCCTATTTAGAGCAGTTAAAACCTGTCATGTACCTACACTACCTACCTAGAATATCTGCTTTGCGTTTGTGGATAAATAATTTGAAAATACCAATATTATACGACGGTTTGTTCTTATAATACGGCAGAAGTACATACGTTATCAATTTATCTTTTCATCTATAAGTAGTTCCCTGTAACGATGGATGATGCATTTCATAACGCAATCAAACGTAACTGAATTCTTCAAAGGTGATGCGATGCGCTTAAGTGATTAAACTTCTTTGTCTTGATGGTAATTCTGATAAATTGTAGGTGACAAATGGCGAATCCTTTTGTCTGAGAGACAGGGGACTAGATCTAATTTCGCCAAAAATCGGCCAAGTGCCTGTCGGGCCACGCGCATTGTAGGGTTCCGTAGTTGTCCATCCGTTACATTATGCGTTTATGCGGACTTAAAAGTGAGCAAACTTATATTTACTATGTTTTTGACACAACCAAATCTAATTAATCAGTGGAAATTGCAGATACGTATGTTACTATTTTTCACATGCCCAGTTGCCACCGTTTAGCTGGCGGGAATTTCTGGATCATATAATGGTGGAACGAGCTATCCAACGATAGGTACCCCCACACGATGAGGTTTGGAAAAAAATGCATTTTACCGTTTTGTCGGCGTAATTGATATGTATTATGCCAAGTTACATTTTTCCACTACTAACGGTTACAGAGCTAAGCCGCGGGCAGACGAAACTATAAGGGTTCCTTGTTTAGTACGGAACCCTAAAAACCGGCCAAGTGCGTGTCGGGCCACGCACAGTGTAGGGTTCCGTAGTTGCCGCTCCGTCACGTCACCAGTCATATGAAGAATTACGGGCCCATAGAAGGGTTTTTACTGATCTTAGTACTGATTTATGTACTTTTTTGAGATATTGTGTTGTATACATATTTTTGCCCTTTACGGTAATGTCTACTTAGCTGTGATAGTTTTCAAATTCATCGTATATACTACTACCATGATTTTTTTCACATGCCTAGTAGCCACCGTTTAGCTGGCAGGGGGGGGGGGACACTTGTCCATAGCAAAAATTATCATTTCATAGCTTAATATCACGCCAACCGATTCTTGAATCAAAAAATGCTTTTAGAAACTTTATAATATTTTTGAAAGAGCTATCTAATGGTGCCCCACACGATGAGGTTTGGAAGAAAAAAAATTGCACCACCACTTTACATGTAGGGGAAGTACCCTAAAAACATTTTTTTTTAATGATTTTATTCTACCGTTTTGTCGGCGTCATTGATATGTATACTCATGCCAAATTACAGCTTTCTAGTACTAACGGTTACTGAGAAAAGCTGGGGACGGACGGACGGACATGGCGAAACTATAAGGGTTCCTTGTTTACTACGGAACCCTAAAAAGGTAAAGGTAAGGTGTAGGTTTGCCGAATCGGTGGATTCTAATGCCTTAGCTTAGGCGTAAACCAAGCGTAAACTTATTAAAAGTATTAAGTAAGTACAGTGGTCTGCCGGTTCGTGCCCGCGTACCTACGAGTATGAAAAGTAAGCGGCAAAAAGTGTTCGAAGTGTTCGATGGAAGAAGTTTCATTTATAAGCCGGCTTACCGGACTGATCTAGGCCAACGCTCGCCGCACGCAATCTCTACCACTTAATTTGGCACTACTTTTGCTTTGTTAGTAATTTACTAATCACTCAATTATACATGGATACCGCAATTTAACCTTTATTGTCATTTCTTCTCGATTTATTAATGATTTGAAGGACAGGCAATTATATATTTAGAAAGATTATATTTTAAAGTTACATATTCGAATAAATTTTCCGGGTGTACGATGTTTGTTTCAGCAAGGAGAAGAAGTGAAAACTAGGAAACTTTACATTTGCAAAATTGGAAGGACAAGAACCAAGGAAAAGATATTACTTTTTTATAACTGACTCGACTGAGTGAGTGATTTTCATTGTTAGAGTTAATTGATGTCCTTACCAGCCCGAACGTTAAGTGAAAGTTAAGGAAATCAGAATGCAATTTAAACTTATTGTTGACTCCAGTTTACTCTATAGTCTCTATACTCGGATGCCTAACTGTTAAAATAGTTAAAGTCAAAAAGAATCACTTAAGAGTCGTTAACAATTCGTGCCCGGTAAGGACAAATTAAGAAAATGTATAAAATTTTGGAATGAGATCACCCGGTTATCGACTAACGAACCATGATGCTCTTGTAGTTACTATTCCGAACTAGAACCAATGATTCGCTTCCGCTCAATAGTAAATTTGAAGTTCCCCCGTCCTCCCCCGGCGAAATAAATAAACAATAGTATTATTTTGTTGCCAGAGATCTCCGGCACCGGGGAATGGCGGCTTAACAAGGGTCCTGATTCCGGGACTAGTTATTGACGTGGATAAAATTCTAGTACCTACTGTGAATTGTCTTTCAGAATCTTCCTCTGCGCTACGCTGACGCAGTGATACGAAATTTATATTTATCTTTTTATAGCATGGCTTTTTAATTATATCACACTAGATATTAGATATTACAATTATTTCTGTTTCCTATACTATAAAGCTGATGAAGTTGGTTTCAACAGCTTTCCAGATTATGCCCTGTCGCATATGTTCAGGAGTTCAGATAATTGTGTTGTGAGTAATCTATAGGGGTGAAATGTAGACAACCCTGATAGGGTCTGGGAAGAGTTTCTTAGCTAGAATAAATTAAACGTGGACGGTAAATACAGGTTTTCCTCCTGTCACGTAAATAAATATTGAGTAGGTACTTTAAACTAGACTATTAATGTCTAGAGTTTTTATGTCTTTACAGTCTTGCAAGAGTCGTGGTACAGAAAACATACCTATATTTAATTTTAATAAGTAAGAAATTGCATCAGATTGTGTAAAAATATACTTATTATCAAAAACGGTCCATAATCAGTTGACCGTCCTTGTATTTACGCATTTGTAGTATTTCTTTATTTCTTAAAGATATCTAAACAAAACCTTTAAGTTGTCAGCCTTGTGTGTTATGTAAATATAAGCAGGTGTATCATAAACGGAACGAAATTGGATAACTCATCATTTTATACAACACATTCATAGCTCATGAAAATGTATGTATTGTAAATATGTATTTAAAATGATGCATTAAGCCTTTAGGATGATAAAACATGCTTTGTTTATAAGGGTCACGTGCTGCATGTAAACAAACCGGTTGTGAAAACTTGTTCGTTAGTCAACAGAGCCAAACTCACCGTTTTCGCCGGTGTATCCCCATTCTTGTTCAGCCATTGTCACTGTGGTCACTGTATAGTAAGTAAGTATGGATAGATAGTTGCACGTGCGGAGGTCGGAGTGCACAGAGCGTGGTCGGATCGTGACTGCGTGCGGGCGGCGCGGGCCTCCGATTTATACGAGAGAGCCGGCTGCAATGAGGTGCCGCGCGAGTCCTCCTGGCTGCGGCTGAAGCGGTGCGGGCGCGGGTGCGGGCGCGGGGCTCTCGTCACCGCCGGCGCCGCCGCCGCGTCGCTCGCCACTGCTCGCTGCGCCGGCGACGCTACATCGCACCGCCCGGCGCCCCTCTACATCACCATTTTCTGACTAACTACTTACCTACTGAAATATCAGTTTAAACGTAATGTCAATGTAATCATAATGCATGTTCCCCTGAAAATGCCTGTTTATGTTATGTAAGTTAATAAGTTATGTTATGTGATAAGAGGATGGTTAATTCATGTTTTCAGTTTACGATTTGCATGATGGGGTGTTGTTTTAATGCGTTGATATAGTTGTACATGTAACGCTTTTTTTTAACCTGACTGTGGTTTTATAGGCCGGGCCCAATAAAGCGGTAGGAGTGCCCGGTTGGAGAGTAGCCTGGTGAAAATCCAGGGGAAAACCTCCGACACGACGACGCGGGTGGTTTTGACACTGGAATACTCTAAGACATGTAACGCGTCATTGTACCTACTTAATAAATAACCGTTTCATTACCTACAATTTTATAAATATGTTGCATTTTACTATTTATATTTTATTTTATTCCTTGTTTTATACCTAGGTCAATATTTAAAGTAGGTATGTTTATCCATAACTTCATTTCAGGCTACATCCACTGCATAAATAGCATATCTTAGTAATAAAGGGGGGGAAATAAGTAAGTTAACATTGTTTTTGGTACGCCTTAAATTATACCGTTCATTAAACAATAGCTCGATCGGAAGATCACTGCTTTTTGCGCTCACAAATAAATTAACTTTGACCTTCACTGTACGTAATTTGTAAAAAAACAACTAGTTTACCTTATCACTATCAGAGTAACTGAACCGAGAGTAACCAGATACAACTTACATACAAAACAATACACAGTTGTATGTAGTATGGAAATCCGCAAAAATAGTTTGAAATTTTTCACGAGTTATTTTGTTAATGAAACTGCAGTATCAGAATACCTAACCTAACCTAACAAAAACTGTTAAAGGGTAATTTGTCATTTGTATTTATTACAGACAGTTTTTGTTGAGACAAATTGAGCAAAAAACAAGGAGTCCGGCGTCATTCATTAATTACGTAAGGATGATTTTGCCACATAATATTTCTCGGACCCCCCGTTCTCTAGTTTTTGTATAACTGAAGAAAAGGAAAGGTTCAGAAACACTAAAACTCAGAATTAGAAGGATATGTATAACGGATGGATTTATGGAAAGGGATGGCTATACAAATATTTGATATTGTTATATTTGTATGCAGACATAAAATGTGACTATTTATTTATTTGTTATGTCAAAATCTTAACTT
This sequence comes from Epiblema foenella, assembly GCA_963556455.1. Taxonomy (NCBI): domain Eukaryota; kingdom Metazoa; phylum Arthropoda; class Insecta; order Lepidoptera; family Tortricidae; genus Epiblema; species Epiblema foenella. The sequence continues at coordinate 19,885,513 of OY747102.1, forward strand.
CATATGCTAACACGGTAATCGTCATGTACATAAATTTATGTAGGTCACTAGGGACCCCACTTAAAATGTATCACTATGAAGAATATTGATAGATGTTTCTGAATTTCCACAAAAATGGTTTGGAAGGAACTAATATTGGGTTGGGTTATCATATCCTTACGTTTGAAGTCTAATATGCCAATATTCTTCGCTAAAATTACAAATTAAACTTAATGTTCATAATTTGTACCTACAGTCCTAGTGTGTATCTATTCACATATAAAGGAAGTCCTGACTGACTGTCTGACTCATCAACGCACTGCCGAAACTGTTAGAGAATTGATTTTTGCACAGGGGGTAAAACAAGGGATGATAGTTTGTATGAAAACGCGTATTTATTGAAGTGAGAGATTTGAAACTTGTATACCTGTAGAATGTGTTTAAATATATTAATAACGTATTTCAGCGTTTTTCTAAATTGCTCCTCTAAATGGGTGAAAAGGGGGTTCAAAGTTTGTACAGAGAGCAAATCTTTTTTTCAGTGAGATTGAATCTTCGTAAATAGACTCTCTGTTTAGTTAGATACAACAAAACGTATTTCAGCGTTTTTTGAAATTGCACCCCTAAAGGGGTGAAAAGGGGATTCCAAGTTTGTACGGGGAACATCCCCCCCGTATGTAGCCTTTCTATTTAATATAACAAAACACTATTCAGCGTTTTTCGAAATTACTTCCCTAATAGGGTGAAAACCGGGTTCCAAGATGGTGAGGGGAGCAAATTTTTACTTTTCTTAAAAATCAATATGAGTGTCATCGTCAAGGTTCCTCGAGGTGCCGATTATGAAAATAACACGCATTTTGAAATCCAAAATGGCGGACATTTATTTTTCTTAAAAATCGAAATGAATGTCATCGTCGAGGTTCGTCTGGGTACCGATTACGAAAAATACATTCATTTTCAAATCCAAGATGGCATGGCAGACATTTATTTTTCTTAAAAATCGACATGAGTGTTATCTTCGAGGTTCCACGGGGAACCGATTATGAAAATGATATTCATCCATACATACCTACATACGAACCTCCTTTTTTGTTGACGGTTAAAAATTACGCTTAGTACGGGGGCGAAGCCGCGGGAAAATGCTAGTTACATATAAAAGTTAACTGGGACTGCCAAGCTAGCACTGTAATCCCGACCAAATATACCTATGCTCCGACATGTAACGCGACATTATTTTACGTGCTGCGAAGATTTATCTGAAATTGTTAACATGCTAAAGTTCCAACATAAATTTATCTCCATAAACAAAATTTATGCAACATGTTGCAAACTTATAAAAGTTACCTGGTACACAGTACATCCCACCTGGCCTGATAACAAACTGACAGCTTTTATGGTCACGTTTTACCGTCAAATTCGGGTAAAACTGTATACCACCAAGCATACAAGAACATTTGTGTTTAAATAAAGAGTTAGAAAAGTAATTTTCCTTTATATGAACATACCTATGTAGTAACAAGCAGACACCTCCTTGTATTGTTCTTGGTCGTATCTAAAAGCTTCAAACAGTGTCAAAAGATTTTATAATACAATGATACATCAGAAATAATTCCAGTTCCCTTCCGTTACACAGATTATAACAGTAATAAGCATTTCGTCTATGTTTGTATACTGCGCGTTGAAATCTCTAATACGTTATTTTGAGGATGTGATTACTTGATTAGATATCAAGTCAACGCAGTAACTACAATATAAAACTTTGGGATTAGAAAGGATACACGAGTAAAATGTATCTTAAACGGATGCCCTTTCACTTTCATCAAATAAAAACAATAACGATTGATACATAAAGACAATGCTAAGCAATAAACATATTTTATTAAAGCAAGTTTTGTAGTTTGTTAGTCTTAAAATGGTTTTTAATAACACAATTCTCTAGTGGTTTTGAGCCAAACTGAAATCGCAATGAAGCGGTTCCTTTATTTAACGTGACAGAGTAGCGCGCAAGTTCTTTTATAAATAAATAAAAAAATAAAAGCCTTGTATTTTTTGCAGTTGTTTTACATTGGTTAGTATGAATATTATAAAAAGTTATCCTAGTGTTAGTAGCTATTGAACGTAACTTATAATTAATTATGCAAGAACCCCATCTTCACAGGAGAAGGCCTCCTCCAAGGATTTCCACTTATCTCTCTCCTGAGCCACTTGTATCCAGTTCGGACCGGCGATATTTTTAATTTCGTCCTCCCATCTTGTCACGGGTCTTCCTTTGCCTCTTTTCCCTAATGGTCACTCTTGTCGTCCAACGCTGATCTGGAAGTCGTGCTACATGCCCCGCCCACTTCCATTTTAATTGTTTGGCGTAGCGGAGGGCATCTATAGACTTAGTTAGATTTCTTATTTTTGTGTGTCTTATTTTTTGGATTTTTCTAATGCCGACCATGCTCCGCTCCATTCCCCGTTGGCAAGTTCTTATTTTTTCTTTAACTTTGTTTGTGAACTTCCACGTTTGGCAGCCGTACGTTCTTTATTTAGTACTATTTCGAGATATTCGAGGAACCCGTTACTGTTACATATATTCTTCATAATATTATCCCGGTGACTTTGTTAATTTGCAAACTACAAATCGCTGATAAAATATAGGGTTTTTGAACTTTTTTGAAATAAAACCGGAAATTGTGAACTTTTCTGATAACGATCCGTAAAATAAGTGCCCGCTAATTTAATTTACGGGTTTGTTATTTTACTAACGCTGTTTTGCTTTTGTAAACAAGTAAATAAACATTTTTGTGGGTGTCTGTTTTTTTTGTTTTGATTAGAGGATGTTCAATCTTCTTTGTAGTAGCACCCTATTTAGTTTAAACTGGCCAATAAACAGCTTTGTTTACTAACTTGTTTATGCACTAGTGCAATAAAGAGCGCGTCGAACTGTTCTGATCGTTCGCTATCTTTATTGGAGGTTAATAAGGAACTACATACTATATAAATTTCTAGCGATTTCTCTCATCAGTAGCACTTCGACTCTTCGACCTTTAATCAAAATGATTTGTCTATAAAACTGTATTCTCTATTGACACAAGTCAAAATATGTTTAAGCGATCTAGGGATCGTGCATTAATAACGTGATGCTTTTTTAGAAAATTTCCCCGTTTTCGAGGTACACGTGATTAATGTACGATCCCCTACCTCCTGCCACTTCAATGGAGAACCGGGCTACAATTAGGTGTGAATGATATAGTTTATGCTAATTTTCTTTTAGTAAAGTTGTACCTACCTACCTAATATGAGTCAGGTCCATATATTTTCCAATTTTACATCCAGTTGATTTTTTGCAGGAATGTGAAGACGCGTCTTACTACTCGTAAATCGGTCTGTGGGTCCCGCGCCAGTTGGATACGCAAGCGAGTGCTTTTGGTTTTGGGATAAGTGCGTTTTCAGGTCAAAAGGGTAACGACCGATCTGCTCATCCACAGCGGAGTTGCCGTTGAGTTTGCTAGAGCGAGTGAACCGACGACAAAGTTGCGTTTAGTTTTCGTTCCGAATTTTAGAGAAACAATATAGTTTTTTTGTATTGTAAGCGAGTGATTCGCGGTCAAGTAGATAGTTTAAAATATTGTTGATATAATATGTATCTTGAAAGAGATATTGTTTTTAAGCTAAATAACACCGAATATAAAGATTATTATGTCAAGATTTTATACAATATCTATATCATACCGGTTAAAATAATCTACATTCGACTTTGTTATAGGGCAATTAGAGCTTGTGTAGACCAATTTGAGCCTATCGCCCACTTAGCTTAGCTATTTCGTGACTGTTCCATAAATACCAAAAATTAGTGTGCACTTGACAAATAAACCACTGCAAATAAAGCACAAAATGATACAGATAACAAATAAAAACTGGACAAGTGCGAGTCGGAATCGCCCACCGAGGGTTCCGTACAAATTTGTAGGTACAATAGTCTCAGTTTTTCCCAGGTTTTTCCGAAATTCAGTTTCCCAATATTTATATGATTTAATTACGATTATTATTATTTCAGAATGTTATTATTTTCAGATTTTCCCCTGCAATTGTAGTATAAGATGATATTATTGCCAAATTTCATAGTTTATTCCCTTGAGAGTGTCAAAATATACTTTTTTTGCGGCATAAACGGCCGTACCTTTTTTTACGTTAACTTAGAAATTTGATTTTTTCACAGCTTCAAGGGACTAGATCTGAGTATATGGTTTTAATTTCAACTACGCGTTGCTGAGGTAAAGAGTCTTGACAGACAGACAGACAGACAACATTAATGATCCCATAAGGGTTCCGTTTTTTCCTTTTGAGGTACGGAACCCTAAAAAGCTAAAACTGCGGGTGCAATGCGGTAGATTCGGGGAAGACCGGATTTGCTCTAACTTTCCATCAATAAGCAGTAAGTCTGCCGCTACGGCCCCCCAAGGTTTTCGAACGCTTTTTCCTCATATTTTGTTACTGTATTCTGTTCTGAGATCCGCAGTTGCAATATTGATGTAGGTTGTTTTGTTTAAGGCGCAGAACATTAAATTTCTTAGTTTTATTCATTGTAATTCATTCTAATGAAACTCCACACGCGGCGTGGCATTTAACAATACTAACCTACAATTTAACATTATGTTATTTACCATTGTAGAGATACTAAGTATAGTTTAAATTTATTTTCACCTCACTAGATCGGAAAGCCCTTAATTACTCCTTTAGAAACAGATAGCATTTAGAAATGCATTTTATACACAAGAGTGCAGAAATTTTTAAAATCGGAACGCGTTATTAAATAAATATATAAATATTGCACAATCTTACACAAATCGACCTAGTCCAAAACTAAGCAAGGCTTGCACTATGGGTATTGGGCGACGATATATATACTGACTCGTATATATCTATGAATATATACTTAAATACATATGCAAATAAATGCCCTGACCGGGATTCGAACCCGGGACCTCCAGTTTCGTAGGCAGGCTCACTACCAACTAGGCTAAAGCAGTCGACAAAGTATTAGTAAGTAGTAGTGTTAGTAGTTTTAAACATAATAACATGTTAAGGCCAGTCCAGACTGGACAATTTTCGCCCATCTGATTAAATTGTCCGATTAAATCAGGTGAGTATGGACGCAAAAATAATTTTATATTGAAAAGTATTCAATTAAAAACATTAGTGATAAAAACAAATTACATATTTCAGTTGTTTTTTAGGGATCCGTACCCAATGGGTAAAACGGACCCTATTACTAAGACTTCGCTGTCAGTCGTCCGTTTGTCTGCCCGTCTGTCACCAGGCTGTATCTCATGAACCGTGATATTTAGACATTTGAAATTTTCAGAGCCTAAGTACTCCTGTTGCCGCTATAACAACAGAATAAAATACCGCGAGTGTGAAATTGAAACACGAGCTAGCGAATGCATTCTATGGTTGAAACGCGAGCGAAGCGAGTGGTTCAAAAATAGAATCCTGAGCGTAGCGAGTGTTGCAACACACGAGACCTAAAATGACTTTGCAGCCGTGTGCCGTGTATAACACAAATCTTTTCACCTCACTAGAACGAGGATTTTTTTTGCTCCCCCTCATCTTAGCGTTATTCCAGTACAGTTGTATCCTAAATATAGTTGGATGCCCGAGGTCCACTATCCAATCTCGAGATTTGGCGTAGGTACTATTTTTTTAACACAACAGAAAGTTAAAACTATTGTTCCTGGACTGTCGGGACTGGCATTTTTTTTACAAATAGCACGTTCGGATTTCAAATATTCTTTGCACTCTTGTAAATAAATTGCAGTTTTGCTATCTGTTTTTATAGAATAAAAAAGAGCTTTCAAATCTATAATGAGGTGAAAATAACTATAGTCTTCACTTGTGTGAGATTTGTTTGTCTTACAAGAAACAACATTTATTTAAATTTTAAACTAGTAGTTAACTAATAATGCTGTAAATATACTTGCATGTAGACCTTTTACAAGCCCTGTATACAAACGATACAGTATTTAGAACGGGTGCTGTTCAGTCGCCATAAACACAAAATGCATATTTTCAAGTACCATATCTCCAATTTTCATAACAAACGATTGTCATAATAACAAAATGCATATTTACATTGGATATAATATTTAAATACCATATCACTCACTTATCACAACCACCTTTTTTATAACGTTTAATTGAATTTTTATATAATACACATTAATTATAATCATTAAAACTAATAACAGCGTATGCATATTTTCTTTGGTTATAATACTTAAATACCATAACACTCACTTATCACAACCTTCTATAACGTTAACGCGGAGGGTCACTCTAAGGCAGGTCGGTGTAGGTGGGATCCCTTCGTTTTGCCAAAAACCATCAAAATCTTATTTGGCAAAAAAAAAGTCCAGAAAGACCTTTTGGGACAAAATCGACTCTTAACACGGATAGACTAGAAGATTAAGACGGGAGCTGAATCTTCGAGGTTATTTTTTTTATAAAAGCCCAGAAAGACCTGTTAGGGCAAAATAGACTCTAACGTGGATAGGATAGAAGATTAAGACGGGAGCTTCACCTCCCGTCTTAATCTTCGAGGTTATTTTTTTTATAAAAGACCAGAAAGACCTGTTAGGGCAAAATAGACTAACGCGGATAGGTTAAATGTATATTATGACTATTAAAAATTATACAGAATGATCATTATAGCGTTTGGTAGTTATCAAATTGACGATTATGAACATTGATCATTATAATCGATGATATTATGCAATTTTTTTTAATGCATTTTATATTTATAAAAATTAATCACTTATACAAATCGAAATTATGCAGTTCGTTTGTATGCAACATGAAAATATGCAATTGTTTTTATATTAAACATTACACACCCACTTAGAACAATAGATGAACCTTATGCGATGAACCATATTGACTGATACATTACTGACGTCCGGTGAACCGCTGCTAAATTTGGTTCTATGAGTGGTTGGTATTGTTAATACCTAAAGACCCAAGTAGGGTAAATCACCCAGTACTTAACACATGGAATGCTAAACACTGGCACGACGTATGAATAAGCATCTCTTTGCCATAAATAAAGCGGAAATATATAAAAACGGGTAAGTGCGTGTCGGACTCCGCACATTTATTTAGGGTTCCGAACCAACCGCAAAATTAACTTGGAAAAATAAGGAAATTTTAATGAAAATTTTTTATTTATCAATATATTAGTATTTTTTGGCAAAATGTACGTATTAATAAAAACTATCACCAAATTTCAAGTTAAAAGTCAATGGGAAGTTAAAAAATTCTTCGGAACAAAATTTTGCAAAAATTGACTTTGGTGGCTTCTCATGCCTTTGTTTTCCAATATTTTTTGAAACAAAAATACGGTATTTATCTAATCAATGAGCTCTAAACAGGGATACCCTGCTCGATCGGGTAGATAAAAAAAAAATTTCGGGTCCGCCCTTGAAAACATTAAAAATAAGTTTTGACAATTTATATGGCTTTGGGTCTACAACTCTAGCTCCAACCGTTTGGCTGTAAAATCTGTGTGACAGACGACAGACGGACGGCCGGACGGAAGCGTGAGTGACATCAATAGGGTTCCGTTTGGACCATTCGGGTACGGATCCTTAAACAACAATGACTGTACGTGCATCTGCGAACCCTATGACGTGAGTTAAGCTAATTTCTTTAGGGTCCCGTAGCCGACGGTGCGAAACTGAACCCTATTGCTGTCACTCACGCGTCTGTCCGTCTGACGTGTTTCACACAGGTTTTACAGCCAAAGGTTGGAGCTACAGTCTTAATTTTTTTTAATATAAGCAATATTATTAGATGTGTTAAAGATCGCTCGATCGGTTCCGGCAAAACACTAAACTGAGGATCCTGGATATTTCCAATAATATGTAAATGTATATATCTATATTGATTTGCTTAGTGTCAGTCCCGTCTTCTACCGGTCCCTGGGATCCCCGGGACCATAAATATCAAAAGAATGCTATTGTTTATTTTTTCGCCGCGAGACGGCTTAAAATACATAAAAAACCTTAATTTATAGTTATATATAATTGCCATTTTGAACAATACATCTTATATTCTTCTTTTTTAAAACCTACTACAAATTACAGGTTGCTGACACAAACTTAACTCAGCACGTATCCTACTTATGCGTGGATTTTAAGATTTATCGTTAAGCATCAATTATTCTGGTAAGCCGAAAATGGTAATCAGATATGGCCAATCGTTCTCTAATGAAGTTCGCTAAACCACACACGGAATGCTAAGTGGGCTTTACAGTAGTTTACAGAGACGCCCGGAGAGATTTATGTCGTCTGTCACTGCCACGGATGCGGACGTCTAATAAATTTTGACCGATTCCTGCCTAAACTACATAATGCAGTTACGTAATCTAATTATACATTTAACGATGTCTTTAACATTTTCTTGACTCAATATGCATTTTCTGCTATATCAGTCTAATCATATTAGAATGCCCCGGTCACTTTTTGACACTCAATTAAGTATGTATATACACATTTATGTAGGTATACAATACATTACACACAAAAATAATGCCACTTAATTCCATCGATCTGATCTGGAAAGGATGCTTTTTGCGTATGTTTGCTTTAGAAAAACTTCATGTTCATATTATATCACAGTGAACTTTCCTATGCTTGACACACATATTATATGGCCTAATACTTGACACTATTCATTTCAATTTACAAGATTAGCGTTGAACATTATTAGGGTCACCTATTGGTAATTAAGGATCTTAAAGTAAACACCCCTGTAATTGCAAACGTCTATAGGCTGCGGTGACCGCTTACAATCAGGCGGGCCGCGCGCTTGTTTGCCATCGACGTGGTATTACAAAAACCGGTCAAGTGCGAACCTGTCATTTATCACATAAAATAAAAAAAAATATTATAAAATTCAAGCGAGTGTTCTTATTACAAAAACGTGTGATTCGATTGCTGGCCAGAGTATAACCGAGACATCAATGTAAAGAACTATTTAAAAGCCACTGCATCATGACACACTACTCCCTGTAGTTGTTTGAGGTGCTCATGTTTGTCCGAACCAATTTGCAAACTTTTAATCGAGTCGAAGTCACGGGAAGCTGATCCAATCCACTCGGAGGCTTTGGCTTGACTTGGCTATACTGCCGCGTAAAATCCACGGATAATTGGACCAACCTATTACGAGCGCCTACCCGAATTGCGAACTGAACCATCTGACGAAACAGAAACGTCAACTGAGTATATTTTTATTAGAAAACTTGTTACATTCCATTAGCGATTACATGTTTGATTACACATATTAATTACATTGTTTAATATGTACTACCGATTTTATTTAATTCTAGTTTTAAGTCCGACACGCACTTGCCCGGTTTTTATGAGACATGCTGATATTTGAGATATTTTTCGCTTTCCTTCTAAGTTTCCTGAACTTCCATACATAGTTGGAGATATTTTTCCGTCGTCGATGTCATTTAAGTCGTTTTGAAAAATTTTCTAATGTAGGCAAACCTTTTCTGTGATTTAGTATAAGTACTACCTTTAGTGAACCAGCGACAAAACTGCCAGTAGCTCGATTCCACTCACACCTCAGATTCGGTTGAACCCGCTCAACCAATCTCACTGGAGCGCAAACTCTTAGAGTATTCCAGTGCTCAAAACCACCCACGTGGTCGTGTCGAAGGTTTTTCCCTGGATTTTCCCCAGGCTCTCCAACCACGCACTCCTATCGCTTTATTGGGCCCGGCCTATAAAGTCACAGTCAGATCCAAAAAAACCGGCCAAGGGCGAGTTGGACTCGCGCACGAAGGGTTCCGTACTAGTATCTATAAAACAGCAAAAATAACTTAACCAAAATTACAGTTAAATCAACCTATCTCAAAAACTATAAGAGATACTTTGATCAAACCAAAAATCGTTGAAAGAGTTAATTAGCATGCATCACCTCTATTTTTTTTAGAATTTTATACCCCGTAGTTACAAATACAAAATACAAATAGTTTATTTCCCAAAAATATTTAAAAACAGTTACATTTTGTGCTGACCCCCACACTAGGCATAGCCTGTCCCGTGGGGGAATCGGTGCGATTTACATATAATTATTACATAAGCGGCTAGTGGCATAACAGAAAGAATACAATAAAACAAGCTTAGGCCTAAATAAAACAAAGCAAAGTATATCCAAGTTAAATTGAATTGAAATTTCAAGTGGGATATTTCTTAGTAACATAGAATAAAATAAAATATAATATAATTCTAAATGTGCGTCAGCAAGTTGTGTATCTGTGTGTGTGTGCGTGTGTGTGTGCGTGTGCGTGTGTGCGTGTGCGTGTGCGTGTGTGTGTGTGTGTTTGTGTGGGTTAATATGTTGTCCTAATAATGTTTTCTGTGTCAATATAGGATAAATTGATCATGTTGATTGTTAAGAGCTTTTTTGCCTCGAAGACAGAGTATTCTTGAAAATTAAATAACCGAACTAGTCGATTATAAATTCGGTGGTGTAAAAAATCTGAGAAATGATGTGCAAATGTGGTTTTGACAGCTGTCGTAGGAATTTTAAATATTCGATTTTTAAGTAAGGTATTGTAGTTTGATGAGTTGAGAACTCTTTTGTGCACCGACAGAGCCACCCTTAGAAAGTAGAGCTTCCGAACACTGAGTAATTGAGCGTCACTGTATAAGTCCTTTGTAGGATATCTAACTGATCTCTTCAAAGCTACCTTCAGCACCGCTCTTTGTGCTCGTTCCAATTTAAGAAGGATAGTCGAGGTTGTACCTCCCCAGGCAAGAATGCAGTAGTTAATTATAGACTGTCCAAGAGCCATATAAACAGTTTTTAACAAGGCGAAATTAGCTGACTCTCTTAGCATCTTCATAGTGTATATGAGCTTTCGGATCCTACCCGATACCGACGCCACATGCTGCCTGAAGTTTAGTCTCTCGTCTATTACAATTCCGAGGTACTTTATTGTATTCGTTCTTGTCATGTAGTCACACATACAATTTTGAGCTGAGGAGTTAGTACAATTACGGCTGTGGACTTTAAGTTCCCGCTTTAGTTTTGGAGACGACGCCGCAGTCTTGTGGAAGCATAGGAATTTTGTTTTTGTTGTGTTTAGAGTCAGGATAAGTTATAAAAATAGAGGGGGGGGGACATACTTTTTACGACTTTGAGAGCTGATATCTCAAAAACCGTTCACTTTAAGAAAAATGTTTTTTAGAAAACTTTATATCATTTTAAAAGACCTTTCCATTGATACCCCACACGGGTATGTACATCGAAAAAAAAATTTTCATCCCTCAGTTACATGTATGGGGGGCCCCACCCCCAATTCTTTTTTTTACTATTTAGTGTCATAATTTTGTAGCGGTTCATACAACACATATTCCCATCAAATTTCATCACTGTAGTACTTATAGTTTCCGAGTAAATCGGCTGTGACAGACGGACAGACGGACAGACGGACAGACGGACAGACGGACATGACGAAACTATAAGGGTTCCGTTTTTGCCATTTTGGCTACGGAACCCTAAAAAAGGTACTACCTATGTAGGTACTGTATCGAATAAAATTTGAAACCACGTTGTGAACAATGTTGGGAATTCATCTCCGTTATTCCGTGATATAGGTATAGGATTAAACAATGATGATATAAAAGACCCTGTTTTTATCCTGATAATATATGTTATCTAATACTAATAATGAAATGCAGGGTTTTCCGACTAAATTGTTCATCAAATAAGTAACTATGTAGCGAACGGCTTACGTTGTGTAATATATGTGTATTTTATTATTCTCATATTCGTGAACGGATTGTTAACTACCTAGACGAGACATCTAGTTTGCGCTAACAATTTTAGGTATGCTAAATGACTTTATTTAATAAAAATATCATTTTCAAGGTTTAGAGAAAATTGTTCACACCTGGCGTAGATATATACCTACTTATCAAAAATAAGGATACCTAATAAATATATGTAATACCAAGCGCTGATTTCCCCTAATATTCTTTCAAAGCCTAAAAACAAACTTGAGTTTTAACAGATAGTTTCAATGATATCAGTTCGCCTTTGTATCAATGTAACCGAATTTGTCTGTATTGGGGGTCCCGTACCAAAATCGTAAACAAAGTTTCACTTTTTTGTCTGCTATCGGTTTGAAATTTGGAATAGTTAGAAACCTAGGGAAACATGTTTTTTTTTTAATTTCTGTGAAAAATGACAGATTGAACCACCTATTATTCAAAATTTCAAAGTTTAGTGAATATGTCAAGTGGGGTGTCATATGGGCTTGAGTTACACATTTTTTTCTTTTACTGAGATCGTTTTTACACATCTATGTACGGAACCCTCGGTGCGCGAGTCAGACTCGCACTTGACCGATTCTTTTAACCTGTGTTTTGTGTACAATAAAGTATTTTTCACTTCTCATGCTCGAAAAGTGCGTCATATTAGGCTTATCAAGCGGGGCTAAAGTAGTACATTTAGCCCCTAGGGAAAATATGAATACATACATATATATGATTTACAAAACATATAATTTGCCCAATCCGAAAACTTCACCATACTAAATCCACCAATCAGAAAACACGTCGACAGCCTATCGGAAGGTTGGGTCCTTTCTGGTACATACATTGTTCAACTAATTTAAATATTAAAAACATTAGGTCTTTTTTCGTCCCTGTTTCAACGGCAATGTGTGTGAGTCAAAACAGTTTAAAAAAAAGTTGCCGCCATATACTCATTTTATTTTATTATTATTTGTCGGTGGATAAACTTTGTTTATTTACTTTCTCGCAATCGAAGTGAAAAGTAGAGTGTATAACTCTGGTCTAAAAGCCATATTACCACTCGAACTATTTTCCCTCACTTCGTTCGGGAAAATAACCATCTCGTGGTAATATGGCTTATTTTAGACCCTTGTCATACAATCTACTATATATACATACATACATGTCACAAATTAAATTTTGAACAATCTTGTTCAAGAAGTAGTGCCAGTTTTCATATTGTAGATACCTATATTAGAAAAAAATAGTTTTTCACTAGTAGTTAACTATAGTTTGTTTTCTCCATGTAATCGTTACCGTGGTTTCTTCAAATCATTTTATGATTACTTTATACATACACACACGCCTGTATTCCGAAAAGGGGTAGGCAGAGCACATGAAATTTAATTCCAGTGCCACATTTAGCAATTGTAGGTTTAAAGATGGAGAAAATGCGATATTGCAGTGATAGGTTGTTAGCCCATCGCCCACAATACACCACAACCCGGTTCCCATAGTCGACTCTCACGACTCCCACGGGAAGAGAGGGGGAAGTGTTACTTTATTTTTAGTGGATTACCCTTGTTATCTGTTTGAAACGGAGGTAGTAGGTAACCTATTAAATGTCTTTATTTACCTACATATTCTGCAAATCAAAACACTCGCAAAATGGTAATTGCAAGTTAAAGGTCACTTTGAAGTCAAAGGAGTGATTGATACCTAGCCGTGATAGGCAATAATTAACCGCGACTTCAAAAAAAGGAGGAGGTTCTCATTTTGGTTGTATGTTCTTTTTTAGGGTTCCGTAGTAAACAAGGAACCCTTATAGTTTTGCCATGTCCGTCCGTCCGTCCCCCGCTTTTCTCAGTAACCGTTAGTACTAGAAAGCTGTAATTTGGCATGAGTATACATATCAATGACGCCGACAATACGGTAGAATAAAATCATTAAAAAAAATTTTTTTTGGGTACCTCCTCTACATGTAAATACAAATAGAAAATATGCAAGTCTCAGGAACAAATATTCGTGCTCATCACACAAATAAACGCCCTGACTGGGATTCGAACCCGCGACCACCAGCTTCGTAGGTAGAGTGACCAACTAAGCTAAGGCGGTCATCGTTCAATCGTTTGTAATGTTTTTTTATGTTATTTTCTACTTAATAGTGTGACTACGATGCACCTGGCTACGTATCAGAATCGCGTGAGATTGATTAAATATTGTAAGGTACAATTAACAACGCTTAACCGTGTATTGTAAGAGCACTGGTAATTTAAGTGACTCTTTTAGGTACATCCATATCCATTCAACATCTGTGGGTTTTTATTCGAATTGCAGTGGTGTAGATATCCAGCCGGACGTCAGATACATCTAACTAGGTATTTTTACTCTACCTAGGTACTTACTATACTTAGCCATAATAAAGAGTGTCATGGACTTAGAAGTTTAGTAAGATAGCCGGTGGCGCCCGGTCGAAAATTAGTTGTAGGTATAGATTTTTCCTCGTTTTGGGGATTTTTCACCGACTTCGACTGGCTGTTATCGAAGTCACACAAGTTGGGCATCCGACAATAATACTTACAAAATAGGTGGCCTAATTTTTAACTTATTTAAAAAATACTTTCTTGAAGATCCAGTGTTACAGCTGCACAAATGATTAATTCATATTGATTATCCTTAATATGGTCTTATGCCTTATACTTATTCGATTACATTCGAAGCTGACTCTACCCAGGTCTCTTGGCACTTATTAACGCGTCCATTTGTCCAAGCTAATCCTGTATCACGTATGCTTGGCGCGACCGACACTTCTTATTCTAAAATCATACACTCACAACAGACGTCTTTCCTACCAACTCATCATTATTCGCAGCAAGTACGGACAAAGGTACATAATGATGTTTAATTTATAAAGGCATCTATATCGTCACTACTTTTAAAAAAACTCGTATCTGAAAATCATCAAGTTTCTAGGAGGAACAATAAACATTCTGTAAATTATTGCGATTGATCAAAAAAGTTCTTGTTAGTTTCATGAGATACTTTGATAGCCAGTCATTAATTTCACAAATATTCCAATAACTCACTCAAACATTTTTTTATAAAATTTACAGTTATTCGTAAGATACAAGATTTTTGTTTTAGTATTGACTGAAAGTTGTTAAGTTACGATAATTTTGCTTTGAATTTTATGCTACAAAATGAAACAAAATGTATGTTTTTGTGTTTATTAAATTAACTAAGTAAACTCTCTTCGAGTAACAATAGACTGACTTAAATAACAACGTGCCTATGTAAAAAAAGATCGGGTCGAATTATTTTTTCTCTACTATACATGCAAGAAACTATCGTAAAATGCATGAAAGTCTTTTGGCAAAATCGGTTTTAGAGATTGCAAATCATCATATTTTCGTTTTTTAATGGGGACCGGTCCAGAATATAGCTGAGGAATCGCTTGTTCTTCGGAAATATCATGGAATCTTTGAGGTAGAACAGTCTAGATGTCATCAAAGCGAAGTTTAAACTCAATCGGACTGTGAGGTGTATATTTTAAAGCCCTCAAATCTACCACACATGAGTCACCTGCTCTCTTTCCAGGTCTTATAGATGTGTAGTGCTTAAGTGTGGCGTAGTTTTTGAAAAAACTCCAGTGTAAATATTTTACATTGTACTTTTTAGTCAAAGAAGGCACATGAAGTTCTCTGTTTTTCCGAAGAAATGTATAAGCAATACCATAAAGATTACGAGACATCTTACTTGAAGACATTTTCTTCAATGATTGCTGCCTATTTTATATGACAACTTGACAAGTCACTATTATATTTTAAATACTTGAAAATTATTTAACCAGTACCAAATAAGTAAGTAGGTACCCAAATAAAAAAGGAAAGAAAGGAAAAAGTATAATAAATCAGATACGAGTTTTTTTTCAAAGTAGTGACTATAATTTGTTTAGATACGATTTTTTTTAACTAACGAATACTTACTATAATGACGATTTATCGTCGTTGGAGTTTGTGCATCATACGAGGTGTATTTTTATTAGTTTAATGCGAAAATAAACGTAAAAAAGGAAAAAATCAGATACGAGATTTTTTAAAAGTAGTGACGATATGTATAACTACTTATGTCTAGACCAAAAAATAAAACAAACGACTACACTCAGGTATGTCTGGTAACGATTTATTTCAACGAACCATACTTAATGGTACACAATAGGGTAACAATATTCTTCATTTTCTGTTACGCAAACGTGGCCATTAAACTAATTTTAGTGGTGTTTATGAGAAAACTTGACCTTCACACATGTGCACATGTCCCAACCATCATGTGCATGATTTAGGTAAAGCTGAGAATATTTTTTTGACGAATAGAAAACGATACATTTTAAGTTGCTAGACAGAAAATGACAGTAGGATTTTGTCTTACTACGTATTTAGAACTAAGTACTTATGTTTGACAAATAGTAAAATTATAAAATAGATTAGTGTTACGGTAGTAGAGCGACTAGCATTCGAGTAAAAGACATTTACCCACTCAAAAAGTAACATTAGTATTAAATATATAATTACTACTACTACTACATAATATAATTTACCTACTAATACTGCAAAATGTAATAAAAACTAATAAATGCAACCTCATATTTGATCGCTTAAAACTAAAGGTTAACATTAAATTATCATAAAATACTTTAATTATCTAAATGAGGTACTTAACCCTACGCAATCGAAAATTAACTTATTCTTCGGCAAGATATCGAGGCTTATCAATGCAAAATAACAGGCCAATTAGATGTAATCGGTATCCGTTGAACCGTGGTGGTGTCATGACTGCGTCGTGTTCGTCAGGTCCACGTAGTCGTGGACTTCCCAGTGCTGCTCGGGCTCGTCCGGGATCTGCGGTGGGAAGGCGGAGCGCGTGAGGGGGACCCCGTCCTCGCTGAGCGAGAGGTAGCTGTCGAGCGCGGGGTCCGCGGGCGCGGCGCGCGCGCGCGCGTTGAACGCGCCGCCGACGTCTTCGCCGGGGAGCTCCCAAATGTGAAACTGGGCTGTCATCTTGAAGTTCTGTTGGTGTACAAAATATGTTTTCTAATAGTCCATTCTTTTAAAATTACTTATTGGTTATATTATTTTCACCGAAGTTCACTCTATCAGAACTGGTATGACTAAGTTTTCATAACTTTCTGCGGACTATTGGATACAAATAGAAGTAAAATGCACTCGTTAAACGAATCAGATATTTATGGGCTTACATGACAATGACGATCAATCTAATCCCAAAATAATCTAGGTACCTAATATTATGCCTATATTAAACCATTTGAAAACGGAGTGGTACCTACCTACACAACTAGGTAATATAACGTCGGTACCTTACACACTTGTTGGTGTCCACTTCCACATTTCAAGGCAAATACTTATTATCACACCCTCCGCCCGCGGTACTAATCTGCGCCGAGCCTTGATTAAACCACAATACCTGATCCTTAGATGCCCTTGCATACTTCCGGTCCTAAACGTAACTATAAGTATATAATCATACTGTGTAATACAAACCTTTTATCCACACATGCATACATAAATCACGCAACGGTTTTGTGTTGAAGTACTTGCGCCGACATGAAGCATGATCTCACTAGAGCGTAGGAAGCCGCGCCGCAAGTGAGCGACAAGACCTCTCATGATAATATTGTGATTGTTTAATCGGACATTGTTTGTGTTTATTAATCACACTAAATGACGTGACCTATGTTAGGATAAAGCGGAGTCTGACAAAATTACGGCATATCTTGGAAACGTTTAGATAAGTCAAGACATTGGTGCACAGCTTATAGCTAGCTCACGGCAAATATCATAAAGGATGACGCACGGCACCCGTGACAGACAAACAGCGCTGACTGATCGTGCTCGATGTTGTTTGAGTTTTTTTATATACTGATAAGCCGCTAAAGCCATTACTAAGCTCAGTAGTTTGACATAACTTAGTAAAATTACCTATATGTTTGCTACCTTCAGTTGCATTTTTAAGGCCAGCGCAGACCAGGTTAACGCAGTGCAGAGGATTCAACATTTTGTTAATGCATATTACACGCTGTTTTCATTGACATAAGGTTTAAATGTCAATGATTACCGTGGTGCACCTAGAAGCATAAGAAGTATTTTTGGGAGCATTGAAATTATAACCTTATTTCTATAGTGATATTAGTGATTGACGAATTGAAAAGTTCAAAACGAACTACCAACCTAACTGCGTCGGCCCTTATGCGACTTATTTGACTTTATTTTGATGCTTGTTGATAACTAATTTAAGAGTCACCTCTAATTACAGAATAGCGGTTTTTATCTCGGGCAGTAAAGTCTTTTCGATGGCCCGTGTTAATTAAAGAAAGAGCACGTGAGATGACGCAGGCCTACAAGCAGGTACAACATAATATCCGACGTTCGCTAAGACAACATCTTATCACATGACATGACAAACCCATTCGGATATAAATTATTCAAAAAAAATGTCCTTTGTGGTTTGAAGTGCTATTTTGCACTCGAGCGTGCAAACAGGTTGTGGTTTGAAACACTTTTTCAATAAAGAACCAAGTTCTATTCTATGCTAGAAAATACTGAAATAGTTAATAGTTTACTGCTTCAAAAACTGCCACAGGTGAAAAATACCCTGTGGTGTAGTGACAAGCAGTTCAAAGCCAATCACATACATCATATAGAAGCCTACGGTCTTATGTATATTACAAAATTGATAGCATAAAGTCTGATGAAGTCTGTAGTAGCACCAGAAGATGAACACCCCCCAAAAATTGAACATTTGATCGAAATATCGTTATAAAAAAACCGTGGCATTTATCCTGGTCGGGATATTTTTTTCCTAAAGCGCCATCTCTTTGCCGTGGTAGGAATTTATACTTCTAGGGCGTTACGCCACACATGCGGGTGTGAACAGTCGACTCATCTAGGCACCGCACCCAAAACGCAATTTGTATGGAGTTTTACACTTATAGTATTGAATAACACTTGTACTTGCATATTTTTGCGTGATATGAATTCTTGATTAATCCCTTTATTATATTCTATGTTAGGATTTGATAATTTGGAGGTAGTAATTTTAGAGATATTTGCTGTTCAAGTTATGATTAAAATTTTATATACCTAACCCAATAACTGAACGGCGTTCAACTTTCGGGTAAGGTATAGTTTTTTTAAATGCTGATATGATTTTTTCTTAGTAAAGATAAATAGAACATTGACAGCTTACATTAATCGTTTCTTTGCCGTTGATTTTTCTACCAAAAATCGCTTACGACCCTCAATATGATTATATTAGGGTTTGTTCTAGTATGAAGAGCACCAATGTTCAACAAAAAACCTGTGACCAGAACATGAACCAAGTAAATTAACTAGTTCAACTTATGGCTTCTATGAGAAACACAACCTTTTTAATTTTATTTTAATTATCCTTATAGATAGTGTCCCACTGCTGGACAAAGGCCTCCCCGTGGATTGTTCAACAAAAAAACTTGTGCCCAAATAATGAACCAATGAAATTAACTAGTTCATTTTTTGACTTCTATTCCGATAATTGAACCTGTTATTGAGATAATTATTTCATTCATTTTATAGAGAACGGGATCCAAAACCTGAAGTAGACCTAATGTAGCTGTTCATATTGGTTCAACTATTGGTGTCAAATTGTTCAGAATTAGGGCACACTATTCAACTTGTGTTGTTCTGGTTATTCTATTAACATTCTGGTATAAAAACATTTTTAGAAAAATATTGTATTGACATAGGTATTAAAAAATTCGAATCCAATCTCGACAATATACTTAATCGTATAGAAAAATAAAATGAAAACAAACTATGTCACAAGACTCAGAAAGAAAAATCTGAAGTTGGGGTTGTTGTATATGGTGTATTTCCCAAATTTGATAATTGTATTTTTCAAATTTTTGTATTATTAGTAAACAAGTCCAAAGCTGTACCAACTAAAGCCATGATAAGTAATTAATATTTGATTAATAAATAAAACTGATAATGTGTTAAATACTCTGTTTTTGTACTTCGTTACCTTTGCGTCCTCGTCTTATCCGCATCTCCTCTAATTGTTCATCTTTTGGCGCCTTGCCCCTAGCTAGGTACTTTCTTTATCGGCCGTTCAACTTAGCTTATGTTGGCCCGGTAAAGGCATTTATTCAAAATCAAACATTTATTCTGCGAATAAGCCACAAGGCATCGAAATGTAATAAGTATAGAAGGGTAACGTCATATAAAACTGGCGAGGAAATATGAACCAAATTCCACGTTGTTGAAACCAAAATGTCTTATGTTTCATTGACCAATCAAATATTCAAGATCAGTTTAAGCAGGCCTTATTTTCATAGAGGATTTATGTCATTTCACCAATAAGAAAAGTTTTACTTGCTAGAACTAGAGACTGGTTAGAATACATTTGACACATGATTTTTATTTGTCAGAAATTTGTCGATTCGGTCTACTAGAAGATGATCTGAATATGCCTTCTTTTGACGTGGATGGTGTTATATAGAATGATACAATCATGTATCAATTTATTGAATATATATTTTTTAACGTGTTCTATAATTTGATGTTTAGTTAATATTAACAGTTAAATACGGAATAACGAAGAAATCAGTAGATCCACTGCTGGACACTTTCCTATAATTACATCATGAAGATGGAACCTCTATTGCCCCGAATACAGGAGAACGCGTACAGCCATTATCGTCTTCATGTCGAACGTAATGCATTTGTTCCTCTCTACCAAGTATATGACGAATCATTGCAGTCTGAGCCTTTCTAACTATATAGGTCTCGCGGTATACGATCACTTTAGGCCTACCAGTTCTGAAATAATAGGCTTCTGATACTAATCACTAAAGATAAGACTGGTCTCTGCTGTTTTGTTATTATCTAACCTCAACGAAACAATCGAGTATTATAATATGCTAATGAAATATTAAACTCTATTTAGACCCGTAAGTCATGGCTGGCCAAAATTGATTCAAAACACATACTACCAGAGTGTCAGTGTCGCTAGAATCAGCACTACTAGCATATCATGGCTACATTATGTCCACACTCAGATACGGTCTAATTATTTGGAGCAACTCTGTCGAGGCAAACAAGGCCTTCCTAATGCAGAAAAAATGCATAAGAGCTATCTTCTCACTGAAACCGATAATCTCATGCAAGCCGGTAATGCAGAGTAATAAACTGTTAACTCTGCCTTCTATGTACATTTTTGAGATAGCGATATTTGTACGACTCAACGAGCATCATTTTAAAAGAAACCATGAGATGATCAGTTACACCGGCCGTATGTCTAGACAGCGCAACCTATTATTTATGCCAAAATATTGTCTCAAACAAACTGCTCGAAGTCCTTTTTACATGTGTATAAAAATATATAATAAATTACCTTTGGACATCAAGGAGCTTCCTTTATACTTATTTAAAAGAAAATTGTTTCTAAATACAAATACAAATTCTTTATTTGCTTGAACACGGTTACAAAGATCTTGTATTTAGAAAGTTCATGCGTATTCAACCTGCATGCAGGTGTGCAAATTTTATCAGTCATATTTCTAATTTAATAGAAGTCAAATGTATTACAATGTCAAATATTTATTGTATCATATTATAATTTAGCTTTTAGCGCGTCAAATATTCATTAATATTGTAGAAACAATTTTCCTGTAGCCATTTAGTCAATTTACTTTTAAATAACATCTCATTTTCTAGTTTAATATTAATAGGTAGTTTATTATACAAGACTATGCACATGTTATAACAATTTTTCTTATAAATAGAGGTGTGGCAAGGAGGCTGATATAAAAGGTCCCTGTATTGTGCTCGGGTGTCTTGCACTGGTGTCATTACGTTGAGTATGGCTTTGCAACAAGTGTTTTTACTCTGTGAATGAGTATTTAAAACTATGACATTTAATTATTATTTATATGACTTACCTATACAATGTAAATTAATTTAATAAGGTTTGACATCTAGAAATAAACAGTTTATTTATTTCTTGATTTAACCTTAAAAATGTAGCACAATATTATGTAACATTGCTAATATTGCTATCTTTTAAATTTTAAATTAATTGATTACGCATAGTTCTCACTAAAAATTTTTGCATGCTACCCTAAGCAGAGTATGGCTGATCTCAATCCTAAGATTAACACCGATACGTAATGTATCCTGTACTCAGCAAATAAATTCATTTCATTTCATTTCATAAATGTGAATTTATTTTCATTCTTATTCTTTACCCATGACTAAACGTGTAGAAGGTATATAAAAAAGGCAAATCATCTCGGACAAATTTAAACACATTTCTCCGAAATTATTTGACCGATATAATTTGCTTTCTCATCAGCGAAGAGAGGCGAGGTGATGCGAGGATACTGTGGGTAATCGAACTTTATCACTATTTTAATCGTCGATGTTCTTGCCTTAAAAAATCTACCTTCAATTCGTATTTCGTGCTGTTTTTATTAAAAGTTATTATCTAATGTTCACAGCGCACATAGATATTTTTAGATTTCGCTCTACTTTTTCCGAAACACATATTGCATAACATCAACCGTTACTCCAAAGTATGGGATTATTGCAAGTGGAATAACTAAATAATAAAAATAAATATGTTCTAGATTGCCATTTGTATACAAATAAATCGGCACATATATATTGAGAACCAATGTCGGAAACCATATTAAATGTTATTATTGTCGTTTGACACAATGACAACTTTTCAACTCAACGTCGGATAACCGACTGAATTGCGATCCGGCACTGAATCGTTACTGAAAGCATAAGCTCCTAAGCTCCTCTCCATAAGCTAGATTTTGTGGCACCAGTTTTGAACGACAGTTATGCTTCCATACTAATTATATTTCGATGCCACCAGGGCATTTCTATATGTCAAAATATTAGTTTATGAAAGAATAATAATTTCAAAATTACTAATATAAGAAAGTTAATGTCATACAGTGAAAACAAAATTGCAAAGTTATATATATTCGAGGTCGCGTTGTATGTGGCGACTCACCTCCGGCAGACAGTGGTGCTGCAGGCAGTAGAAGTCCTGCGAGCCGTCGTGGTGGCACCACGTGCCGTCCGGGAAGTACGGGTCGAGGCCGCGTTGTATGTGGCGACTCACCTCCGGCAGGCAGTTGTGCTGCAGGCAGTAGAAGTCCTGCGAGCCGTCTTGGTGGCACCACGTGCCGTCCGGGAAGTACGGGTCGAGGCCGCGTTGTATGTGGCGACTCACCTCCGGCAGGCAGTGGTGCTGCAGGCAGTAGAAGTCCTGCGAGCCGTCGTGGTGGTACCACGTGCCGTCCGGGAAGTACGGGTCGAGGCCGCGTTGTATGTGGCGACTCACCTCCGGCAGGCAGTGGTGCTGCAGGCAGTAGAAGTCCTGCGAGCCGTCGTGGTGGCACCACGTGCCGTCCGGGAAGTACGGGTCGAGGCCGCGTTGTATGTGGCGACTCACCTCCGGCAGGCAGTGGTGTTGCAGGCAGTAGAAGTCCTGCGAGCCGTCGTGGTGGCACCACGTGCCGTCCGAGAAGTACGGGTCGAGGCCGCGTTGTATGTGGCGACTCACCTCCGGCAAGCAGTGGTGCTGCAGGCAGTAGTCCTGCGAGCCGTCGTGGTGGCACCACGTGCCGTCCGGGAAGTACGGGTCGAGGCCGCGTTGTATGTGGCGACTCACCTCCGGCAAGCAGTGGTGCTGCAGGCAGTAGAAGTCCTGCGACCCGTCGTGGTGGCACCACGTGCCGTCCGGGAAGTACGGGTCGAGGCCGCATTGTATGTGGCGACTCACCTCCGGCAAGCAGTGGTGCTGCAGGCAGTAGAAGTCCTGCGAGCCGTCGTGGTGGCACCACGTGCCGTCCGGGGAGTACGGGTCGAGGCCGCATTGTATGTGGCGACTCACCTCCGGCAAGCAGTGGTGCTGCAGGCAGTAGAAGTCCTGCGAGCCGTCGTGGTGGCACCACGTGCCGTCCGGGAAGTACGGGTCGAGGCCGCATTGTATGTGGCGACTCACCTCCGGCAAGCAGTGGTGCTGCAGGCAGTAGAAGTCCTGCGAGCCGTCGTGGTGGCACCACGTGCCGTCTGGGAAGTACGGGTCGAGCCCCGCGTCGTTGAGCTCCACGCGCGGCGCGTAGAACCCGCCGCCCGCCGCGCGCCGGCAGAACACCGCGCAGCCCATCCACATGCGAGCTGGCGATAAATTAGTGAGTGAGTAATCCTAACACAAACAAACAAGGGGACTTTTGACTTGCTTTTGACGTTAATGGACGCGACGAACCTATTTCGAAGACATGTACTTACTTACAATTTTCTAGCGGTATACTGCTGAGGCATACGAATAGGAGTAACAGACAGAAATGCATGGCCCAAATCAGCTACCTAAATACCTAGCGTAAAGATTTAAGTATGTAAATATATTTTCATTGTATCTTAGGCAACTAGTTGACACATTTTCTCAACAAAAACTTCTTGTGGAACTACACATTGTAAAGCCCGATCAGAAATATATGACGATTGTCAAGAGGGCGCTATTATTCTCATTTAGTTATATGGCAACAGGTCAGTAATGTCAGTATAGTCGAAAAATAACATTTTTACTTATTTACCTTTCAGTTCTGATGTTAATTTTGAAAAGTTTTGTAGCGAATTTGTTCCATTTCTCGAGCGTTTTTTTTCCAGAATTTTATTATGTACATTGTTAATAATGTTCCGCTCTTGACATTGAATGCCTTCGGCTCGGGCATCAAATACCTGCGATCTGAGACATTCTTTGTTTTACCGCCCTTGGTAAGTAATGTACTATTATTATTTCGAATCATGTAGGTATTTTCGGGTTGCAGGACCTTTCCTTAGAGCTGTCCTAAGAAGGCCTTGTCGTATCAGACTAACTTACTGGGGTCGTGCGGCGCCTGCAGCCCGCCGCCGCGCGCGTCCAGGCTGTGCAGCACGGCCGCGTACTCCGCGCACTTGCGCGCCGCCAGCTCGCTCGCCGGCACCCGCGTTTTAGACTAACTTACTGGGGTCGTGCGGCGCCTGCAGCCCGCCGCCGCGCGCGTCCAGGCTGTGCAGCACGGCCGCGTACTCCGCGCACTTGCGCGCCGCCAGCTCGCTCGCCGGCACCCGCGTTTTAGACTAACTTACTGGGGTCGTGCGGCGCCTGCAGCCCGCCGCCGCGCGCGTCCAGGCTGTGCAGCACGGCCGCGTACTCCGCGCACTTGCGCGCCGCCAACTCGCTCGCCGGCACCCGCGTTTTAGACTAACTTACTGGGGTCGTGCGGCGCCTGCAGCCCGCCGCCGCGCGCGTCCAGGCTGTGCAGCACGGCCGCGTACTCCGCGCACTTGCGCGCCGCCAGCTCGCTCGCCGGCACCCGCGTTTTAGACTAACTTACTGGGGTCGTGCGGCGCCTGCAGCCCGCCGCCGCGCGCGTCCAGGCTGTGCAGCACGGCCGCGTACTCCGCGCACTTGCGCGCCGCCAGCTCGCTCGCCGGCACCCGCGTTTTAGACTAACTTACTGGGGTCGTGCGGCGCCTGCAGCCCGCCGCCGCGCGCGTCCAGGCTGTGCAGCACGGCCGCGTACTCCGCGCACTTGCGCGCCGCCAGCTCGCTCGCCGGCACCCGCGTTTTAGACTAACTTACTGGGGTCGTGCGGCGCCTGCAGCCCGCCGCCGCGCGCGTCCAGGCTGTGCAGCACGGCCGCGTACTCCGCGCACTTGCGCGCCGCCAGCTCGCTCGCCGGCACCCGCGTTTTAGACTAACTTACTGGGGTCGTGCGGCGCCTGCAGCCCGCCGCCGCGCGCGTCCAGGCTGTGCAGCACGGCCGCGTACTCCGCGCACTTGCGCGCCGCCAGCTCGCTCGCCGGCACCCGCGTTTTAGACTAACTTACTGGGGTCGTGCGGCGCCTGCAGCCCGCCGCCGCGCGCGTCCAGGCTGTGCAGCACGGCCGCGTACTCCGCGCACTTGCGCGCCGCCAGCTCGCTCGCCGGCACCCGCGTTTTAGACTAACTTACTGGGGTCGTGCGGCGCCTGCAGCCCGCCGCCGCGCGCGTCCAGGCTGTGCAGCACGGCCGCGTACTCCGCGCACTTGCGCGCCGCCAGCTCGCTCGCCGGCACCCGCGTTTTAGACTAACTTACTGGGGTCGTGCGGCGCCTGCAGCCCGCCGCCGCGCGCGTCCAGGCTGTGCAGCACGGCCGCGTACTCCGCGCACTTGCGCGCCGCCAACTCGCTCGCCGGCACCCGCGTTTTAGACTAACTTACTGGGGTCGTGCGGCGCCTGCAGCCCGCCGCCGCGCGCGTCCAGGCTGTGCAGCACGGCCGCGTACTCCGCGCACTTGCGCGCCGCCAGCTCGCTCGCCGGCACCCGCGTTTTAGACTAACTTACTGGGGTCGTGCGGCGCCTGCAGCCCGCCGCCGCGCGCGTCCAGGCTGTGCAGCACGGCCGCGTACTCCGCGCACTTGCGCGCCGCCAGCTCGCTCGCCGGCACCCGCGTTTTAGACTAACTTACTGGGGTCGTGCGGCGCCTGCAGCCCGCCGCCGCGCGCGTCCAGGCTGTGCAGCACGGCCGCGTACTCCGCGCACTTGCGCGCCGCCAGCTCGCTCGCCGGCACCCGCGTTTTAGACTAACTTACTGGGGTCGTGCGGCGCCTGCAGCCCGCCGCCGCGCGCGTCCAGGCTGTGCAGCACGGCCGCGTACTCCGCGCACTTGCGCGCCGCCAGCTCGCTCGCCGGCACCCGCGTTTTAGACTAACTTACTGGGGTCGTGCGGCGCCTGCAGCCCGCCGCCGCGCGCGTCCAGGCTGTGCAGCACGGCCGCGTACTCCGCGCACTTGCGCGCCGCCAGCTCGCTCGCCGGCACCCGCGTTTTAGACTAACTTACTGGGGTCGTGCGGCGCCTGCAGCCCGCCGCCGCGCGCGTCCAGGCTGTGCAGCACGGCCGCGTACTCCGCGCACTTGCGCGCCGCCAGCTCGCTCGCCGGCACCCGCGTTTTCTTGCCGCACACCTACATAAACCCAAGGTAACCAAGTTCTTTCAAAGCTCGTTTGATCACATGTGATCACAGCTCCTGTCGTAGATAACGTTGTTTTATGTCACACCTGGCCATAAAGTGGCAATTACCAAACGCTCCGCGCGTGAAAATCCCACTTTCTGACCAGGGGGTAACATAAAATTTTGTACTTACCTCGGGCGGTAATTAAGAAAGCCTCAGATCGCATAATTATCGCCCTTGCCTTCGGCTCGGGCGTCAAATACCTGCGATCTGAGACATTCTTTGTTTTACCGCCCTTGGTAAGTAATTTACTATTCATTGCTTAAAATGATTTGTGCAAATAACATATCGCTACTTAATACTGTGATTTGGCATGTTTTACTTACGGATAGGAAGTACCGTACCTACAATGTAGTAGGTATAGATTAAAAAAACCAGTCAAATGCGAGTCGGACTCGCGCACCGAGGGTTCCGTATACAGATGTGTACCGGTTCCAACCCTATTAAATCAGGAAAATCTCAACAACCTGGTGTGAAAATTGGACCCCATCTATCGGCGACTTTTGTTACAAATTTGAGCCACTGAATAACTTTGTATGTATGGTAGTTTTTCAAGGATAATTCTTTAACACGCAAAGCGATCAATTTTATTTTCTTTATTTGAAAGAAGGTACTTTCAGGATAATCTCGTAGAAATTTATAAAATAAAAATACATGCAAAGGTGATTAAATTACAAACTTAGTATAGAAATGTTATATGACGATAAAAAGAAAAACTAGATAGAGCTACAGTTATATTTTTCCTGTAAAATGTACATTAATATCAATGTTATGTAATAATTTTATATTTTTCCCTTGGTAAACTTCGGAGATAAGGGGGAATGGTATTTTTTTTTACATTTTTCCTCATAAAACAAAAATGACAGACAGACAGACAAAGTGAAACCATAAGGGTTCCTTTTTTACCATTTTGGTACGGAACCCTAAAAAGAGAAAACTTACCAAGTCACAGAATTAAGTTAAGTAGCAAATAACATAAAAATCATTTTAAGCAATTAAAGAACGTTATGGATGACACAGGAGCTGTGATTTCAGGAGCTTTGAAAAAACTTTGTTTCCAGTTAGATTTCATTTCATTTAACATTTATTAGGGAAGCCGTTTACGTACTTTTCGCTAATATCAAACTTTAATTTTTACGTTTACGGACCTATTTGATGTGATAACTATGAAGCGGACACATAATAGTTTATGACAGACAGACAGATGGACATGATGAAATTTTTGGCATTTTATTTATCACGGCTAATGGTACACCATGTATAGTTGCTTTGTATAGTACATATCTAAAGAAATTTCACAGCGATTGATGCCTGATTCACATTGGGAATTATGACACAACAATGGTTGGTAAAGTACTTATGGGCAACCGCAAATATTGAGTATTCATTGTAATATTCATTCCGGCTACGCAAACAATTTACCGCTGATTCGTACGTATGCCATTGTTCAGAGGGGGTTTATTATACGTAAAACTCTCTATTTGGTTTCGGTCAATCAAAATAGTTACAAAACCCCACGATTAAAAGTCCCCGACTAAATTGATAAAACGGGTTCGATCCCCGGCATCTCCAACTTTTTGTTTCCGTCACTACTTACATTGATCGATGTCATTTGCTATTACGCTTTTTGCCCCCATTTTTGCTGCTGCAATGTTCAAATAATTCAAAAAGAAGAAACAACTGGCTAGGTAGGTACTGCAACGCAAAGCTGCGCACGTATTAATCGCTACATTCATTAGATATTACTCTATCAAGATTGACAGAGAAAAATACTGTAAAAATGATTAGCACTTGGAGTAGGTGGTTACAAAGTTAAACTAATGTTAAAGCCATTTGGGATATTAATCGATCATGGCTTTGGTGGCTACTACGACGCGACCATCAATAGTAGATCAGCCACGCCCCCCGTGAAAGAGACACGCTTATGTCTTTTGCGTTCGAAAAAACGGGATGCAACGCTCTTCGGGAATGGCTTTTTAGACAAGTCTCGATAAATATCTGACTGTATGCAGTTTTATTAAATTTCCTCTTGACAGAGTTTAGATGAGGTAAAATACCATAATTTTAACTTAATTAGGGCTATCGCGTATGAATTCGCCGCTAGAGGCGCTAGTGTAGCGTGGGGTCTCCGAAACGTCAAATGTCACTTTGTGGTTGCGCTACGCAGGTTAATATCTAATTGGAACAATATGGTGACTATTTTGCAATACCTGAGCTTGATTATGACAAATATGAGTTACGGGTCAATGACTGTCAGGGCTTTTAGACAGTTTTGTCTTTCGGAAACTTATTTCCTCCTTTTTTTTCGTCATTTTTACGGTACGGTTTTAAGGTATTGAATATGATTTAAATGTAAACTTCGTTCTCATGTCCATAATAACCAATAACAATTTTTGACAGCTGGACCTTACTCGACAGTGGCGCCAACTGGTGAGCACAAAAACGATAGCCCCCATTGTGTCGTTTTAACAGGCTGAGTAAAAAAAGGGAAAATAAAAGCAACTTAGGATTTTTTCTATCGAGAAATTTTTAAGCAATCATGTTTTGGCTATTGTCAGAAACAAAATCATATAGTCAAGAACCATATATCTGAAAATCAATCCTTATTGTTTCCTCTTCTGGGCAGAACAGCGTTTCAAAGAACGCGATATTTCTCGTTGTACAGCCTTAACCAAGGGTTGAAGGCCACCCACTGCAGACGTGGCCACGTGCCACGTGGCGTGCGACAATAGTTCCAGGCTGAAATGGTTGCTTTAATCCGAGTTAAACACTCTGCTTGTCATTTCGAATAGGTACTAGGAAACTAAAAAATGCCCAAAATTAGCTCAAACATTTTCTCAATCAGCGAAAAAACCTTTTAGGCGGAAACTGTTGAGTGACGTTAACAGTGTTTGTGTATGTACCATTTTATTTTATTTTATAAATTAAGAATTATTAGTAAGTATTTATGTTTGTATGGGTCACTGCATTTGCCCAACCTAACTACGATTCACCGTACCTTTTTCTTTTTAATACTTTTCTGCTTTAAAGCAGAAAAATACCACTTTCAGCATGCCACCTAGAATGAATAACAACCCACTTTCAGAGTATGAGAAATTAAAACAATCTCGCAATGATTACTATCGATATTAGTATTTATTCATTGTCTGTCGTCCAATTACCCCCAGCAACAGCCCTGACACAGTATGAGCCACCACACCAGATCGCATCAGTTGAATGTGAATCTAACCGGAGGTACTAAATGAATGAAACCGATAACGTTGTCACTTCCCGACACGTCACGATAGACAAATATGAATTCGGCTGGAGGCATGCCTACCTTGGAGTCGTCACAGACGACGACGTCGTACCCGGCGCCGTCGCAGCCGCCGGCGGCGCAGGCGCGGCGCCGCTCGCGGAAGCCGCGCGAGCGCAGCGTGCAGCCCGAGCGGCACGCCGTCTCCCGCCACGCGCTCCACCCGCCCTCACCCCCGCCCCCTGTAGACCCGGTCGGTCTGTTGTTGACGTTGCTTCCGTTGTAACTCGATGTGCTGGACGTCACGGTGCCGGTGGGAGCTTTCGTTGTGGTTTCTGCGCCGCCCGATGGGACGCATTCGCCGCCTTGACACCACTGAAATTAGAAGAGTACTATTTTGTTAGTATAGGAGAGTAAATGACTGGTGAAGGTGATATTCGTATTGTTAACACTTTCAGTGCCTGGAGCTTCCCTAGGGAGTGTTCTGCTCGTAGACGCGGAGCCGAAAACATGCATGTGTTTCCTCGTACGTTTAGGAATTTCCTCTACGCAATCGCGTAGCGCTACGAAAAGCTTGGCAGCGACAGTGTTAAGTTAGAAATTAGTACTAACAAAACAATTTAATTACCTACCTTAATAGAATTCTTAAGGCTGCCACACACGCTACGAGAAACCGTTATGATCCGATTGCACCATTTAAACTGCACTTAAAAATCGAAATGTTATAGTGGTGGCCACATGATTATCGGCACAGTTTCCTTCGATTGCGTTTTAAAAAGTCGTAAATACCGATTACCGATGCAGTTTAAACGGTACTGTCTGATCGTAACGATTTCTCGTAGCGTGTGTGGCAGCCTTCAGAACGTCTTGTTTTGCGGTACGTATCTCCTGGTGCTAAACTCATAAACATCAAGCACGAGCCCGTGTTTGCCCGATTTGATAAAATACTTCTTGCCAATATTAGGTTTTTTTTTAGACCGTACCATATGGTGTCCGCAGGGCGTCCCAGGCAGCGCGGGCCCGGCGTAGTAGAAGCCGGCGCGGTGCGGCGTGCGGCACGTCAACTGCGCGCACACCGCCGCGCCCCCCGCCCCCGCCCCCGCTCCCGCCCCCGGCGCCGCCGGCGCGGCGTCCGCGTCGCGGAGCAGCACCTGACCACAACACACAGCACCTTCGAGACTTGTTGTGACTTAAGGTATACGCGCACTGTGGATTATAATGTATTCTGTGAAGTATGGAACCTCCTTGAAGTGCGCGCACTGCGGATCATAGCGGTCCCATAACTTCACAGATTTTGCGGAAAAAAAGCACGGCAGAAATCAGAACTGCGCGCATAGCCTTATAAAGCACAAACTGAATCTAGCAATTCCTCATATGATGAAAACGTTCGTCAACCCTGACGACTCGAGTATTTAATACGCGGCCGAACTGTGACACAACATTAAGAGTAAATAAAGAAACAAACAAGCAATTAAACATTACTTTGAGCACCACATTAGACTTTCGGCGGGTTTCATTGCATCAACACTTTATTGATTGTTTAAAACCGTACACATAATGTAAGATTTTAAACAACCGGCCCCTAGAAGACTGCGGACTGTTTAGAAAACGGTAAATTCTTCTTTACAGCACATGCAATTCTAGGGCCAACATTTACTTTTTGTGTAAGTACCTAGTAAGTCGATTTTGCGTTCAGGGGTCTATTTTTCGAAGCTAAAAGTTACAAGTGGAAGTCTCTTTTCAATACCTTTTAATAAAAGAATACTTCCACTTGTAAATCGTAATTTGTAGCTTCGAGAATTGGGCTCCAGCAGGCGAATCACGTAACTTTATGTACTAACGGTAGATAGATTTTACTGTCAATTTTGAAGTAAGTATAAATGTATGGGCTGACAGTTGAAATTTGACATTAAAATCTATGTAACGTTATTACAAAAGTTACGTGATTACCCCGCTGATCGCGCCCCGAGTTCATTTGTTTTCAACAGAAAACACACGAAAGTTGTAAATTGTACCTACAGGGTTGACAGCTAGGCAAGTGTCACCAGTTCCAAGCAATGTGAAAGGCACCATGCCATACCTCGCACTGCTTCTTCGCGCCCCACACCTGGCCGGGCGCGCCGCCGAAGCGCTCGTGCCGCAGCTCATCGTCGTCCGACGAGTCCGACGCGTCGTCGCCGTCCAGCAGGCACGTCGCCCACCTGTCGCATAAACACTTTGTCCACATTCATTCAACTTAGGCTCCGCGCTTGGACGCCTATTACAGACTGCATGATTGACCGCCGAGACCAATCTTTAAATAGAAACCGTAAAACGTCGGTAATTATTAAACGACAACTCGAGGGATGGTATGTGAAGGAGAAGAAACGCCATGACTGAGGTTCGTCTAAAGTTAATGCAGCTAAGTAGTGTTGTAGTGTTGCTATTATTTTTTATGAGGCGTTTGAGTTAATGAAAGAAATTGTTAAGTCACTATAAACTATGTAAATAGGTCGTTTAGATGGACATCTAATCGAAACCCGTTATTCCTTGAAAAAATGAGACTGTTTATAAGCATCCCGCGATATTTCCTGATAGGACAAAAAGATGATCTCAAAAATGCCGTTTCAACAGGATAGTTATACTGTAACGTATTAATCTAGTCTAGAGTACTAATTTTCTCTGTATTATTGACAGAGGAGTCGGTAAATAAGTGCCAATAAATGCTCCTACAGTTCTAAGGGGAAACTCACATCACACATGTGACAAATGATTATATTGTTTTACATTGCGGATAGTTTGTATAGTGAGGTCAATGCTAGTGTGTCGCTTCCCCTACATGGCCCTTCAGGCCAGGCAGGGCGCTACCAAAATATATCTGCTCAGTATATCAAAGAGGAAGAGTGTCGTACTGCAGGTCGGCGGCGACGCGCGCGCTGCAGCGCGACCACGCGGCCTCGCCGTGCGTGCCGCGCGACGGCGACATGATGTAGCCGTCGCGCGCGCAGCTGTTGCCCGCGCCGTCGTGGTGCATGCCCAGGCTGCAACAACCACACTACTCTTACCCCTGCATTCGTTATACAACTTTTAGCTCATTAGCGCGGGTTAGTCATAGTTGTAGCAGGCACGTATCCAGAGGAGGGATAGTTGGGATTTATCCCCCCCCAAAACGTTTTTAGTCGTCACACACACACACATGGTTGTTTTAATGTTTGCCCCCCCCCGAACCAAAAGTCTGGATACGTGCCTGGTTGTAGTTGTGAACATAGACAAAGTGACCTCATAGCTCTTACGCTGTCGCACACATAAACAATGTGCATGTATATCTGAACATACAAGCATGGCTCACCCGCATACGAGAGATTAAAAGTACTTGCAATCAGTGCAAAGCCATGAAAAAAAAAGTACTTGTAACTATTATAACATTGTTGTCTTTGCTTTTAATTGTATCTTAATGTGTTTTGGTTCTTTTTCACAAACATAAATGTCAAACGCAAACGGATTTTAGCGGCTAAGTATTTAAATAAAATAGGTTTGATGGACTTTAATGAATAAGGGGGTTACTCAATATTTTGCCTTTACAATCTTAAGAGTGCTATCAATAAGTATGAGACATTGCGCTGAGAAATAATTCAGGCGCTTTCTTTCGTTATTTGATTGCCATACGACTTTACATATTTGCTGCGCTGAACAATGCTGGTGATAGGTGGCTTAAATTGCCTACTTACAGCCTTATTCATAAAAAGTTAGAGCCTCCTTGAAGGCTCCTTGAAGGTCCGATGCTAAAAAGCATGATTCATAAACGTCTGCTAACGCTAATCAGTCCTTCAAGGCTCTGCTAAATGGTCCGAAAGTTAGTGGACCGTAGACCCTTCTTTATCTCTCTGTTAACTCACAAAATGGCCGCCACAGACTTGAACAGCTGATTTTTGACAAGAGAAAAACCATACGCCAGAGAAGTGTGCTAAATCGAAGGGATTCTGTATTGTGGGTTTTCCATGGGTTTTCTTAATTAATCATCTTAATTGGGTGTTTATGAAGATAGGTACGTGTTGATTTAAAACTTGATATATGTTCCAAATAAAATTAAGTACAATGATTAACATAGTTAAGTACTGCTTTTTGCACTTGCAGTCAGCAGCAGAAGTAGTTAGCTACGCGTTCGACTTTAATAGAAGGGAATAAAAGCGTGTGCAGATCATTATGGTCAACTCGCCCGCGTAGCTACTTTTGCTGCTGACTGTACAACACTAGGTACACACGGATCGGAAATGGCGGGTGTTTTACGATACCTAAGTAAGTACCTATTTTTGTTACTTTCGCGCAATACAAGGTAGCTATCCAGGCAATAGGCTGGCTGAGGAAGTATAAACCACTACAACCGCGACGTCGCTAGATGTATAACAAAAGGGAAATCTTATCGCATTCTTCGAATATTCTGGTCACAAACTATGTCTAACGCGAGACTGTGGCAGATAGGTAACTAACCAGAAGCCCACAACAAGTGGCGATGGAGTGGACACCCACTTCGATGATCGGATTGCTACTTGTCCAAGCAGTGCCTCCGTTGACAATCTAATGGCAGAAGACGGCCGGGGCGTCCTCTGCCATTCTACATGGAGGAGGCGGGCTCTAATGGCCTCGGCTGGAAGGAGCTAGAAGAAGCCACGCAAGACCGTGACAAAAAGAGAACTCTTCTGCGAGCCTTATATCATTATCAAATCCTGTAGAATAGGTTTTGCTTGATAAAGAATTTCGACGGCGGTACCGGTTTGAAACTGACGGTCTAATTTATTGTCGAATTGTCAGGGCAGACGTCACCAAGGACCGGTATTGTTGGATGCAGTCAATGCACGCAACAATACCGGCGGCACCCATGCACCCAACAATCAGAACGACATCTTCAGCGAGTGCTCGCTGGAGATGTCGTTCTTAGTCTAACGCGTATGGTCGGTCGGGCGTAGCTATCGCTGTTGAAAGCATAGGTACGTGCATTCATATTATATGTATGTGGCCATATAAAAGACGCCTGACCGACAGTAGGTCGAGCACCGTTTCCCACCTTATAGAGCTAGGCAGAGAGAAGAATAACCCAAAAGCATATTACTGTACACAAAATTACTTGTATGTTTCTGACTGTACATTAAATAAAATCGGCGTTAAAGATGTCTACATTTTTACTTCTTATTTTATTAATAAGAAAAATGTGTGTACATCCTGTGAAATTTTCAGGCCCAATCTCTTCAACCAAGTTTATTTATATCTGAATTTGAGATGAATAATGTATATGACAAAGTTGCTAAAGAAAATAACAAGTCAAAAAAATAGTAGGTAAATGAAACTTCATGGACATATATAAAAATTAATATATTTGGAGGCAGCATGGGAAAACAATGAGTATAAGTTCAAAATCTTTTAATTTATTTACATTAAACACCCTTCTCACATTATTAATGTCTGGAGCCTCCTGGAGGCACCTGAACCAAAAAAGCATTAACCAGACAGACAGTTTGAGAAAGCCTTCGACAGACAAGAAAACAGTATTACAAACTACAGAACACCAAAATGTTAAAAAGAACCCTGTCTGGTAAATAAACATCTTTGTACTCGTCATTGCTAAGCAATTCGAACTACACTGGAATGTTCCTTATTCATCATCTAGCAGAGCCGGAGGCCGGGGCTTCCTGAGTTGCCAGTGACTTCGGCTGGTGTCATTTCTAGGGAGCAGGTTCTAACACTACTGGGGCTTCTAGGACTAGGTAGTGACAACTAGTGAGTTGTAGTAGCAGTCAGTACCTGAAAATAATAAGGAACATATTTAATAAAAATATTTTTTGAGCCGACATACTTTTATTTTTAACTTCCATCCACATTACTCATCTACATTAGTATAGTCAATAATATGTATGTCTCACATACTCTTTCTTCATAATTTTTTTCACCATCTGCTGGAAACAAGCATATAAACATAGACATATAATGTTATATCACAATGTTTGATTTGATTGTAACAGTTCATGTACAAGTATCTTCAAAAATACACTTAACAAAGCAACTTTAAATAATCATGCAGTTAGAATCATCTGATGCCTACCTATGTAGGTAATTATTATATGATGTTAAAAAGGGGCTTGCCAGAGCATAATGTTGCAGCAAGTTTACTACAACAGCATTTTCAGGCAGACCCTGGTAACTACAATAACTTGATCCATTGCTTGTTGTTGGTCTCATATTATGAATATAAATGCTGCTTATAAATCTATACCTCCTTAAAACACATCTTATTTTTAAAAGTAAAGGTGTAAGAACTTACTGAATGGAACTAACAGGAACCCAATACTCATCGGTAGGTTCATCTGATTCAAGCATTTTATTGTTATGATAATTTGCCTGATTGACTGACATTAATTTTACAGGGAGGCAAAGTCAGATATCATTTTGGGGCTTAATCTAATCAACACATAAATAACATTATAGATGTGTAATATAATCTTTCAAGTATATTTGTTTTGTCCTAAACTTGCTAAAAACTATACCTACACTATTCTTGTACGAAATTGTAGGCACGTTGAACAAGAAAACATAACCTTGGACAGGTGTGTTTACCTACATTCACATTATCTAGGCACATTGACTTGATTTTAAATACTATAAACTACCAACACTCTCTTCATGTATACAGCCCTTTGTCATTTGGATTTAGATGGCAGAACGGCTGGTTACGATCTGGACACCAGTACTTAAATTGTACTCACTCACTACATAAAACATACCGACACAAGCACATCATACCAACCCGATTTATTGCGGCCGAATCGAAATCCTTGGCGTCCGTCTCCAGCTCCAGGGTCCGCCCACGAAGCTAGCTTGTGGTTATTTGGATTGGTTTCGGTATTTTCGTTTTCTATTACATCTACTCTTTCTTTTACCAGCTCTTGAAGCAACATCTGAAAATGATAAAACTGATTAGATTCCATAGAAACACTGACGGTAAGTAAGCAATGATCCACTTCACATGTAACTCCAAACTAAGCAAATTTATAACTTTTCTTACTTTATCCTCCGCTGTCCAATTATTGCTTCCTTTTTGGTAGTATTCATTATTTAATCAAATCAAATACTCGCACTAAACTCGCGTGTTAGATCAAGTTTTCTGTTTTGTTTCCCGCTAATTAGCTGTCAATTTTTTTTTAAATTCACAGTGAAGTCATGTTTTTGTCTATGATTTGTCAAGATGGCCAACATAACGCGTCTAATCAGTCTGTCAGCAGCTCAACAACTAACAGAGGGCTAGCAAGCGTTTATGAATCATACTTCTTAACAAGCGTCCAACAAGCCTAATCAGTCTGTTAAGTAACAGACCGATCAAGCCTCAATTAAGGATTTTTTATGAATAAGGCTGTTAATGTTTATTTATGGACAGGCAGAGCGTGTAGTGACCCGAGGGGTAGATTCTCAGAGTATGAAGCTCGTTAATTACGATTATGTTTTAGGCGATTCAGACGAGGGTCATGTGCCGTCGAACGCCCCGCTTGTCCATTAACGCCACCATAGGTAGGTTTATTTTTTTAGTTAACGCATTAGTCCCATATAAAAATAAACAGTATCGTGAAAACAGCGATAGTGACAGACTTATGTCCAATCTCATGTGCGAGGATGTAAACGGAGGTGAACCCGGCGGAGGGGTAGGGCCGGCCCAGCACGTCCGCCGCGCCGAACTCGGCCACCACGCACGCGTGCGCCGGCAGGCACACGCCGCCCACCGGCGCCAGCCCCATGGTCACGCCGTTGCGCCGCCCGCCTTCTTCCGAGTACAGGTCCATTCTGCAAGTGTTGAGCGCGTGTCAGCGTGCTAGTTCAGCGCAAGTTAATGTTGTTACTAGCAACATATGATGAGCATTCCATTTTAGTGCTCAGAACCGACATATACCTAAAAGAAAAACATTAGTAATCAAGTTTTTCTGCATGGTACTTTTAGTACTTAACTAGTCTTTTAGACTACTTACGTCCAGGATGGCATAGTGCTCAATGCTCATTTGCCTGTTATAAATACATATTTATGGACAATTATACACAAATCGACCAATTGACGATTATCTGACATAAAAACATTTTTGAGGAAAACTGTGCTTTGAGAATGTGAGTAGGTACCTAACTCTAAATTGGTTTCCCTAAGGTATAAAACAAGCATGTCGTAGTCGTCCTCGCCTGGAGTGACAGCTAATGAGTAGACGCAAAAAGAATCTTGTGCCTAACCGACTGCGCTCAGCGTGCTTTGAGTCAGCCTTACTGCGACCTGAGAGACCTATAATGTTGAACTGCTTACCCTGAAAAAAGCAAAGCCCTGGCTTCCAATGCTCTGGCTTTGATTCGTTGGACAGAATTAGTCAAGTAACCGACCGCGCTCAGCGTGTTGAGAACGCCGGGGGTTGACCTACGAGCAACGCCAAACCACCGAAGACAAAACTGCCTTTGAATACCGAATGACTATTGATGTTAAACTATTTACCCCGACAGAAGTAAAGCCATGTCCCAATGCTCTGGATCGTTGTCGTCCTCTACGTTGAGTGACCGCTGATAGGCGCAGAAGGAGTCAAGTAGCCGACCGCGCTCGGCGTGCCTCGAGAGCGCGGCAGGTTGCGCTCTGAGCAACGTCAGCCGCACCAGGGACAACTGGATATGCGTGCCCAGAGACCAGTGCTGGTAGAGCGCTTGCACCTGAAACATGGAAGGATTGTGGCGTTGATTTCAAACCAACCATAATGTATACCTAGTTTTAATATTTTTTGCGGTTAGTTTAGGTACTTACTTACCTAGGCAGCCATATCTGGCAATATTGCCACGAGTCTTTTATTGAACTTCTACCTACCTATTCTCAAGTACTTAAGTTCCATGTTTGATACATAATTTTATTGTAACATGTGTCACCTATGTATTTGTAACATCATAAGTACAGTACAATAGTCGTCAAATTAACTGATTATTTGATAAACTGTGCACATATATATAATGTAAGGGCATCATGAAATTATGTTGAATGATTTCATAAACATAAAGACTAACCTGACAAGAGTCCAATTTCCACCTCTATTGAAGTCAAGTCGGTTAATTAGACGGCTAAAATTACCTAATGTTTTTTACCCGCATTTTTTTTTAAACTGAGGTAATACTGATATCCGTTACTTACTCCATTAATATAAGCCAACAGCATGTCCCTCAGTTCAGTCTCCTTATAATTAAAGTACGGGTTAAAGATCTTGTAAGCCGCCTCGTCCAGGAAAAGGGCGATCTCGATGGTGTAGCCTGCGGGCGGGGGCTTGAGGGGGAACGGGGCGCGAGGCCTGCGGGGGCGGACGCGCAGGGTGCGCGCGTCGTCGCGCGGCGCGCGCGGCGGCGGCGCGCGGCGTATCACGTGCGCCGCGCGCCCGCCGTCCGTCGCCCGCCCCGCACCCGCCGGCAGCGGCCGCACCTCGTACGTGGAATTGTCTACGACGATTAGGCCGTGCTGAAATCGGAGAAAAGAAATCGGAAAAATGATGTATCAGAATGAGATTGTCAAGGCTTTAGCATACACGTAAGTAAAGCAGAACAACCAATTTAAAGAGTAAATGCAAAAGCAAAAGTCCATTTTCACATACCGCAACTGAAGAATAGGATGCAATAGTCGTTCAGGCATAATTTTTCACCGATTAGGTACAATCAAGTATATTGATATTGGCTACCGCTCAATACAGATTTAATACTGTACTGTATTTAATAATGTACTTTACCTATAAAACGAAATAATCTAACGATCACGTTAATGTAGCGTCCTCTGTAAATACATATAATTTATAGATAGAAAAAGTCAAAAGTCGGCTCCGATATCACTAAGTCACGAGGCGTCCACCGCCGACAGCAGTACGTCGTGCCCGCCCTCCAACAACACGCCGAAAGTAGATACCTATTACACGCCTTTTAGTAACCGGTAAGAAAAAGAAACCCCTTTGTTAAGTCGATTCAAAAGAGACGTACCAATGCATGATCTTTGCAGGCGGAGAATGCGGCAACGGAGTCAGCGTCAGCGTGCTGGAAATGGCATGAGGCGTCCACTGCCGAAAGTGGTGCGTCTCGCCCGTGCTCCGACCACACGCCGAATGCGCGAGCCACTAGGCGACGGTTGGGGACCAGCCTCAGCGAGAAAGATCTGCAAGTCGCCAACCAAACTTTTATGTATGAACCTAAGTATTGCGGTTTAGCAATCCGAGTTGAATTGGAATAACCCCGGTGTTATCATAAAACTATACGCCATACGGATTTCGGACGATTTACGGGGAACATTTGAGTAAGAGCACTATGAGTGAGAACTGAGAACACACGGCGACTTTTTGCAGGGATACAACCACGCGACTGTTTTAAGTTTTTTTCTATGTTGTGTGCCTTTACTATGAGTTTGCATGAGCGTAGTCGCTAGCGACTGTGTAAAAATTTGTATGGGCAAAAGTACAGCGCCTCTGGCGGTTACTCAATAGAACTAAGAATCGGCATACTAAATCGTTTACGCAGTCGCTAGCGAGCACGGTCATGCAAACTCATGGTAAAGGCACCGAGGTTTAGAGACACTAGGCATATATATAGGCACTGTTTACGTATTGCTTATTATTTATCACAATACTGGGATGTCAATATTATTTTAATTTGCGTGGATTTAAAAAAAATATTGGATTTCGCTTTATTCATCAATATTCATTTAATATTGCTTCAATATTGCAAGTACCGCGTGATCACGGAGCCATAGATAGGCAGATAAGTACTTCTATTTAGTAATGAATAATACGTCGTTTTCAAAATGTTGTCGTTGCAAAAAGTCGCAATCTGTAGTGTAACCGCTCTAAGAGTTAACTACGGAACCGTGATATTGATTTTAAGAGTAAGAATATGCAAACATCACCAGTAATTAATCTATAACCCGAAGATCTCTGTTGAATTTTGGCGAATTAATTTTGCTTCCGTAATTGATAAGGTTATAACAAGTTACCAATACTATTATTTTTCTTATATTTATGAGTTGACTACTCTTGTCGGTGGAACAATCGCCAGCCGTATCTGTCCTCTGCTATCTCCTTCACTCTCTGATAAGACAATGACCTTAACCTTCTAAATAATGTAGGTTACTCTTACCAATAATACATCATATTACCTCATATGTCGCATTCGCCACGAGCAATGATATTTATTTATTTAAATTACACGTAGTTACGTGTCCTTTTTACCCTTCAAGCAATAGGTACTTATATTACATTTTTGGGCAACATCTAAATCAAACCATATGATTACTGTACCTACTGTGGCTCAGCGGCGCCTTCGTACCGCTTACGGTATGCTAGGTTAAGCAACGTCGGCCCAGGTCAACTCTTGGATGGGTGACAGCTTTGAGTGGTTAACTGCTTTTGAAGGAACGTGAAGTCGTTGATCGGCGGCTTAAGAACTTCTGACATTGATAGTCAAGTTGACCAAACTAGTGCCTACGCTAATTCTCTGGATTACGTATAGGTAGAGGACCCCGGGCATCCTTCACGATGCAACTGTTCTGGGATAACGCTAGGAGGATGATGATGACTACTGTATAAGAACTCGACTAAATAATATCACACATGTCTCTCTTGAGTCTCGGGTGAATAACGACTCATGACTCAATTGATCGATCGGCGTAGGCTTTTTGCAGATATCATAAATCATCATAATACTTTGATTTGCAAAATAATATTTGCTTTTATTCTATGAGGATTTGAAGCTAGGTACCACAATAATGTTACGCCTCAACAATGTAAATTAAAACATTGGAGAATTCGCTATGTACCTGACATAGGTAGGTAATAAATGTTCTTTTGTTCTGTTCTGCGGGAAAAGCTCAATTTTGTCAATATATAATATACGTAGGTAATAATAGTACGGTACGTATATGTATTCACCATTCGAAAGGACCTGAGCTTTAAAAAAATATGTGAGACTTAGCCCATTTTCATAATTGCGAACTTAAACAAAATTCGTAACTCTACGTTATACCTACATAGTTATACTAAACTTTAAATAACGCGGCCATAGATAGGTACGTTACTATAATAAAAAAAGATGCTGTTTATCATAAGCACAAGCTATTTATCATTTACGAATGCGT
Source organism: Epiblema foenella (assembly GCA_963556455.1). NCBI lineage: Eukaryota > Metazoa > Arthropoda > Insecta > Lepidoptera > Tortricidae > Epiblema > Epiblema foenella. Next base: position 19,927,768 of record OY747102.1, read on the forward strand.
AAATGATAAAATAGGGTCAGTTTGCGGCCTTCTGAAGAACGAAGTTTTTTCAATTAAAGATATTTACATTTGTACAACACTACTCCTCTCCATCTTGGATTATGCTGATGTTTCCTATATTGACCTCAATGATGAGCAACTTAATAAGCTTGAGCGCCTTCCAAATGTCTGTATTCGGTTCATATTTGGTTTAGGTACGCAAATATGACCATGTATCCTTCTTCCGCTCCCAGCTCAAGTGGCTCCCTATCCGTTTTCGCCGAGATTCTCACACCCTATCTCTTTTGTACTGTACTTTCTTCAACCCTGCAACTCCACGCTATCTCGCGTTTTACTTATCTTCGTTCCGTTAGGTCCTCCCGAAACTTGCTTCTCACTGTTCCATCTTCCTCATCAAAATTTTATAATTCTTCTTTCACTTTCCGAGCTATTCGGCTTTGGAATTCTTTATCTCCTGATTTGAGGCGTGCTGAATCTCTTGCTGTCTTCAGAAAACAGCTTAAAGATCAATATTTGTCTCTCTCATGACACACTTAAGACTTAGCTCCTTTAGACTATGTGGCTGACTATATATTTGTATATGTTTATGTACGTATATTTTTATACTATATTTATGTATGTTTATTTATCCTTAATTAAATGTTATTGTTGTAATTATTAGTAGGCTTCATATGTATTAACTCTGCACCACCTGCTATGAATCGTTCTGATTAGATTTCCGCTACCCTAAGGTTGTCTGGAAGAAATCGCTCTTTAGCGATAAGACCGCCTGTGGTTTGCGTCTTCTCATTGTGTTTTTGTACTGTAATGTATCCTTTGATTGAGGTGTGTAATAAAGAGTATTTGTATTGTATTGTATTGTACATGCCCTAAATACATAGTGAGTCATACGCGTTTTAATTAATAGCTGTTGAATGGGAATATATTAAAAAAAGCAAGAAAATATCCTTTCAGTTCATCAACTCATCCAAGTGGCCGCAAACTGGCGCATCAAATTAACAGGCCGTAAACCCACCTACCGACCCTACATACTTGTCGTGGCTTGGTTGTATTGTAACAATTTAATGACCTTCAAATTCTATTCAACTGAATGTAAAAAAATCTAGACTGTTTTTGTGCGTTCGAACTACATAGAAAACAAAACAGAGAAGTTAATCATTGCACGACAAAAAGTTCTAACATTTAATTATAAAACACAGGACATGCATCGTTGGCATCAAAGACTACAATGTTATACTAGTAGTTGGCATTAAGTAATATTTATAAATACTTAATGTGAAACGAATAAGGGAAGTTAAGTACTTTAGGCACGCGTTTTATGCAAACATCGAGGTTCCCCGTAGATTTCGCCAGTTAGCAGTGCTAACTTAGCACGTCCATACCGGTGTTTATACTCGTAGCGTAGAGCGAGCAAACAAACCGACTAGACCGAGCCATCTGGGAAGAAATATCCGCATACACGGCATACATCGCATGCAGTGCCAAACCAAACGTGTCATGGGGAACAGTCCTACGCAATGCACTTGGTATTAATTGGTTTTAATTAACCTGAACGGCGGTAGCAGAAACTGAAATAAATATTAGCAAGTATACCTAGTATTTTTGCATGTGTGCCAACAAATATGGGCCTGTTATAATATGACCAATGACCATATAATTTCTTTACAGAATGTGAGCGTCAACACATAACGGCCGTTACAATATAGACACTACGAAACAGCTCAGAATGTCACTTTTTTAGGCAGTTATTTGAGTCATTTTCAAAATAGGTGTACGTAACACAAAATAAACACAAAAGAAATTTGTATTTTTATAACACAAAAGAAAATTTAACACTCAAAGGATTTTATAAGGGCCAAATCATCATATGCATTTAATTAGGAAATTAATTAGCAAATGTATGAGGTACTATACTATGCCTATGCAATATACTGAAATCGCTATAGGTGTGCCTTTGATATTTGAGGAGTACCCTCGATTTCGCCAGAAACATTTTCTTCGGTATAATTTGAGTAAAAAAATCAGATGTGAAACACAGCTTTGTGTAGTATAAATACAGCCTTATCTTTTGTGTAACGTCACACAGCGTAACACATATCTTTGTGTTACACTCAGTGTCACACAAAAGAACTGTAAAATCGTCGCGACAACACGTTCTAAAAAAAGTTGCAGAAAACTCTTACTAGATAGCCTTATATTTTTATTATTAATACGTTATCACTATTGAGAACTACATTATCTAATAACACAACTTCGCTTTAAATATTTACTTACCCGTGAAATCCTGTTTTGTAACACAGAAAAAATACGCGACAAAACACGATCTCGACACGTTTGGGTCGATGTCAGCGAAAACAATATGGCTACGCTGTCATTTGTTAAGTTGGCGCTACCTCAAAGAGTTGCGAGACTAAAAAAAATATAGAAGCGTTCCAAATTAGACTGAATTTTAATGGTAATCATCGTTACACAATAGGAATAACACAAAGGAATAAAAAAGGAGACACGTAATGACATTCGATTTTTTCAGTAATTTTTATAGTTATATGAACAAAAGCCTTAATTTTTAATAAAGCACTATCCCAGCTATCAATATCAATAACCATTATATACGTAAATATCAATGAAAAGTCACTAAGAGCCTCCAAACGTGCAAGGGTAGTAGGTGGACAACGGCATTTTGTATGGAGCGCTCAAATTAGAGTTTCCTTTTGTGATATTAATTTTAATGAAATAATAATAATATAAATAAATAAAAAATTGGACGAACTGTCATAAGTATAAGTAACATTATTACGCAGGCAAAATAATTTTATAGGCTCGGTATTATTTTTAATAGAATGTTATATCAAGAGGACACACGAAATAGACAAAAAGTACACCTATTTTGAAAATGACTCATTTATCAAAACCAAGAGAATCTTCATTAGAAAATAATGAGCAATATCGTAAGTGGTAAGTACCAAAATCTATCTAAAACGGGGAAATTTAATCAAAATTATGCGTCGGAACGCTTGAACAACGTCCCGAATAAATAGCATGAAAGTGCTTTATCTAACTGCCTATGGATTTCGTCAAGGTCAAAGGAACAAAAGGCGAGATTTAAGAACCAACCCCGCGTAACGGGAAGTGACGAGTACAATACAATACAAATTATATTCTTTTCTCAAACATGCTGGAAATGTATGTGTTAATATCACGAAATGAAGACATGAAGTTTCTTGTTTATGTTTAATGTATGAAAAACCTAAGAAAAACCATTAATGTCCGCTACTCTAACCTTTTAAAATTTGCTTACTAACATTAAAAAGAAGAAGAACTCACCGACCGAAGGCATCGAAGCTGTAGGGCACGGGGATGTCGTCCGCCTGGCCGGCCGACTGCTGCGCCTCCCGTGGAAGCAGCGCCGGCAGGTACACCACCTGCACGTCGCTCGGCTGCACGGGCTCCACACCCAGCCAGCTTGACAGCGATGGCAGCTCCTGAAACCGACACACAATATTACACTACTTACCTACAACAACAACAACACACAACTTGCGCTTGCAACGCTTGTGCTCAGTTACGACTGTCAGTCCTGTTTTGACTGCAGTCATGAACTCACGACTTTTCATCATCATCATCATCATCATCATTTCAGCCGAAAGACGTCCACTGCTGAACATAGGCCTCCCCCAAGGCTCGCCATTTAGACTGGTCCTGTGCCGTTCGTTTCCACCGGATTCCCGCGACCTTCACCAGGTCATCACTCCACCTTGTCGGAGGCCTACCGACAGCTCGTCTTCCGGTGCGTGGACGCCACTCAAGCAGTTTCTGGCCCCATTGACCGTCAGTCCTGCGAGCAATGTGCCCTGCCCACTGCCACTTAAGTCTCGCAATTTTGACACGACTTTTACTGACTGTGATTTTATAGCACTCATAGGCAGCCTTGTAATAGGTTCCAGGGTTATATACCTAGATTATAGGCGTTAGAGCGTATCAATTACTTTTGCGCGCTTTGTCGTGGCAGATAGGTACCTATAGAGTTAGTATGAGGTTAAGTATTTAAAAGCGACATCGACTGACGGTAGGGCCACGGGAGCATCAATGCAACTCACATAAGCGTTAAATACTGACGAAGTAGCAATGCAGCCATAACCGGGTCACCCGAAGCCATTGAGTTCCAGAATATGATATGACTTAATCTTAGGCAGGCATGTTTGTTTAGTTATAGTAGATTAGTATGTAGTAGATAGTAGATTGTATGACAAGGGTCTAAAACGAACTACCTACGTATAGGTATATTACCACGAGATAGTTATTTTCCCGAACAAAGTGTGGAGAAATAGAAGGGTACCTAATATGGCTTTTAGACCATATACATATACACTCTATTTTTCACTTCGATTGCGAGAAAATAAATAAACAGAGGTCATTCACCCTAAATTAACAATAAATTCCAATTTCATAATATGTATGTATAATTTGACGGCATGTTTTTTTTTCTAAACTGCTTTGACACAAATCATAGACACCGGGGTTCGCGCGCAACATTCACGCGCGAATATAAAAGCTATAAGCTACTGACCTTCCCCATTGAGTTTGAGCGCTTCAAAACGTTGATCAAACTTAATTTTAGAGAAATGAATTTTTTTCTGATTGGTCGATTTTGGTAAAGCTGTATTCTGGTTGGTTGATACCCAATACGACATATTTTTTTTAATTTGGGTTCTGTGATTGGTGCATTTAATAGGTGAAGTATTTTGATGGGTCAAATTAAAATGCTACATATAAATATTAAATCATACATATGTATTCATATTTTCCCTAGGGACTAAATGCACTACTTTAGCCCCGCTTGACAACTCTAATAGGTATGACACACTTTTCGAGCATGAGAAGTGAAAAGGACGTTAGTAAAATTTACTACCTACTTCTAAATAATAAAATTGTGAGTCCAGCAGTCCACTGTTACTATTAGCTTCTTATTTTGCAGCACAAGTGGCAAGACACATAGGATAAAAAATAAGTTAAGTATAATATTATAATAAGCACTAGGTATACCTACATACAATGCGGTATATCTTAATTTGTTCGGTAGGTTAGGTAGCGCCGGAATATAATACGTACCTAAGTATGACATCGACAAAAGAAATGAAATCACTTTGATCTTGATGTCGTTACAACCAAAATTAATTTACATACTACACAATGAAGTTAAACTTAATGATATTATGATTTTGGAGATGCGTGTTTTATTGGATTAGCCATGGTTCCATCTGAGCAACATAGAGTGTAACGTTTCACGTTCATGGTTATCCAATGTCGCCATTCTGCTAGGATTTGTCACTGGCTAGGGCTATCGCGTATGAATTCGCCGCTAGAGGCGCTAGTGTAGCGTGGGGTTTCCGAAACGTCAAATGTCACTCTTTGTGGTTGCGCTACGCGGGTTAATATCTAGTCGGAACAGTATGGTGACTATTTTGCAATATCTGAGCTTGATTATGGCAAATATGAGTTACAGGTCAATGACTGTCAGGGCTTTGAGACAGTTTTGTCTTTCGGAAACTTATTTCCTCCTTTTTTCCGAACAAAACGGGACTGCGCTACAATGCGGTATGTTCGATATTTTTACGGTACGGTTTTAAGGTATTGAATATGATTTAAATGTAAACTTCGTTTTCATGCCCATAATAACCAATAACAATTTTTGACAGCTGGACCTTACTCGACAGTGGCGCCAACTGGTGAGCACAAAAACGATAGCCCCCATTGCGGCGCGACGAGACACGTTAGTATTTGATTTGTATAATTTCTGTGACCACTACGCCGATGATCTCGCCGGGTCTATAAAAGTTACGTGATTCGCATTGTTAAGAAAATTCGTGTTGTAGGGGTGATATTAGGGAGATATTTTTCTGAATGTTAACACGCCTAAAGATTATCTCTATCCATCATATCTATGAATAGATTATTATCGAGATAATCTGAGTCACTCACTTTCAACAGCAGATTAGATGGGCGGAGTTCAATTTAGTAATTCCGAGTATTTACTTAACAATGCAATCAATGTGGGTATCAGGAACGCGTCAAAGTAGAGTCAACAAGGCGTTGATGAATGCGACGGCAATCGGGGTCGGACCGGTGACAAGACGTCGCGACCGCGACGCAAGCCGCGGGCCACGGGCGCCGCTGCCGGCTCCCGCCCGCCCCCGCCGTTCCCACGCTTCTTCACATCTTTTAATTAATGAGTGCTTCCGCAAACGACTTTATCGAGCCCCAACTAGCGGCGGCGTCAGCTTATTTAGGTACCTACTCTTGTTTCTCTCACCACACTCGTGTTTACAAAACAAATATTTAATGACTTCTTAACACGAAACGTAACTTTCTTCTTCTGACAACCAAATATAATAAAAGGTCTATGATTGATGAGTCGCATTTCTAAGCTACTGACAATTTCAATGATATTTTTGAGTTGTTAATTTGGATTATTTGAGAGCCACCGAGTAAAATGGTGTCGGCAAGTCAGTCAAACTGATGGAGGTTAGTGAAACCGAAATCGACACCACGTGAGTCAGCTAAGTGTAGGTTCGACATTAGCGGATGTGAGCGAAGTAAAGGGGAAAGTAAAACTATTTGTTTTTCTTTTTTTTTAAAGCTAGACAATGGCATTCCAGTGAATTATCAGCCTCCATAAGTGCGACGCAATCGCCGAACTTCAAAGTTATTACATACTTCAATTTCGAAACCGATTATTACATTTCAATGTGATGCTGATGGATAGGTAATGAAAGTGATCCATAGATCACGATCGGGCGAGATCCGCGGTCGCTGTCGCGCGCGCCGCCAAAGCTCAGCGCGTCGTGAATCATCGACAACCGATTGAAAAACTCTACGTGACGTTTGCGCTGTGTACCGTACGTGATGCCGCGCCGAATCTGCTGAACTCCATTACGTTATGTAACTTGCTTTTGAACCAATTCTGCGAAAGTGTTTCGCAACATATTTACCCCTTTCACCCCGCACGAATTAGTATTGCATAACGTTACTTAGGAATGTTATGGTTACGGACGTGCTCATTATTTATTTCGGATAGCGATGATTTTTATTGCTTTTATGTCATTAAGTTACGTCATGTATTGGGGTCTCCATAAAATGATCCACTTTTGAAGCCACGTAACAAATTGGTACTTACAGGCAATTAGAAATATCTTTATCGAAGCCGCTATCGAAAACTCTTGAAAATGATTTCTCACATCTTGGAAGTATATTATTTACTTTAGCCACGAAGTAGTAAGTACAGTAAAGTAAATAAAGTTATTCTCGGTCACAGATTGCAGGATCATTCAGTTCAACATAACGTTACTTGAACGCTTGAACTTAGCTCTACAATGTTTTAAGAAAGGTAAGTAGGTCTGCCGATCGTTACTTAAGCAGACGTAAACAAATGAATTATATGGTCGTCGGTACGTGTTTTACACCGTAAGCACGCTTTTGTTTACAATGACATGTTATAAAAAAATAAAACCGACTCTAAAAAACACTAAATAGTTAAAAATAATTGCCTAACTTCTAACATGAGACTTTACGCTTCTTATTGAACAATGTAGACGTACCTATTGTAATTTTTGAAGCCGATGCCATTCAAAGAATTTGTCTAAAGTTGACGAAATGCCACAGACTACAAAAATTATAATAGGTAAGTTTTATTTCACACTTTGTAGTGAATCATTACCAGAGTGCATCTCATAACGTTTCCAAGAAGCTCAAACACGGTTAAGCTACACTGTTTTATTACGGAGTTCCGATGCCTACCTTCCGGTTTCAATTAACAGATCAGGTTGATGGTGACATTACATCAGGACCATTTAAATTGACTTCGTCGTAGTCGCTCCCGTATCTTGATCGAAATGTTTTAATACCACCCATGAAACACTAGGAGTTTTGGATAACCATCCGTGGTCTTCTTCATCAGTTCTCGTTCACCAAATGCTACTTTCTGAATGCAAATGCTTGATTTATTACCGAAAATACTAAAATCGCTATATGTTTCTCTTGAATTTTTGAGGAGTTCCCTCAATCCCTCATGGATCCCATCATCAGAACTAGATTCTGGTAACAACGGGATCAACCTTGAAGCATATGCTTTCAAACAAAGAAAAAAGTTTTCAAATCGGTTTATAAACGACGGAGTTCTGAGGTAACACACATTTAAAGAAAATAATAAAAAAAAGAACATACAACCGAATTGAGAACCTTCTTTTTTTTTTGAAGTCGTTTAAAAACTAATAAAAGTAATATAAATTCTAGACGAACTTATCAGGCGGCAGCTTCCTTATACTTATAAGGGATCTCTCTGTGCTAACTTATCTTAGCATATCTTACGTAATATGTTAAATGTAGACCACTTTTCTGGATCATTACCATGTGTTGTCATAAGTATTAGGTTCAATGACATTGTAGAGCCAAAACCTACCTATGTAGGTAGCTAAAATAAAGATCTATTAAGTATATAAGTATACTTAAAACGGAATTCGAAGCCCCCCCCCCCCCCCCCCCCCTTCGAATTCCGTTATTTGGGTAGTGCTTGTAAAATCTACCAAGTACCTACATGTTTCTTATCACGAAAGTATAATAATAGTTCATTTTCGACATCCATATCTAAGCTTGCATTGGCGACTTCACTTTTTTGTATATCGATTCTAAAGAGCCCTAATATAAAGTTTTCAAGACTTGTAACTTAGTGTTTCCTACGGCAAGCTTCAGTCTCCATCGTTGGGCCAGCTTGATACATTATTACATATAACCTGAAATTTTACCTCAATTCCAACAAATGGATGAAAAAAGTTTTAGAATTTTTCCATCCCTTTTTATATTATTTTAGAAAATGTTGTAGTAAAAATCAGAGATCCATAAATTATTTTTTACATTTCTTGACTTTCCTTGTTTAGGTAGGTACCTACGTAAAATATCACTAACACATACAATGCCACGAATACTTTTAGGTACCTACTCATCGCACACTAAAAGAGACAAGTCGTCCTCGTAACAAAACAACAGGCCAGCTTAACAGAATAATATTTGTGTGAGTAAGCAATATTTATTGAGTAGTACAAAATCCGCCCGCCCAACCGTAAGCGCGACTCACAGGGAAAAGCGTAGACGCGATGCCGGCGCGCAGCCGCAGCGCCAGCAGCAGCGTGGTCACCATGTGCAATCTCGTCGCCATGGCTCTGCACTAACATTGCACTCCACTCGCCGACTGATCTTCCACTCCGGCGCACCACTTTATAAACTGACACTCGGAAGCGGCATGCAGGTGCTTTGAATATCTGAGGAGCGATGCACCGCGCGCGAACCGACTCGACCGTTGTTGCCGCGCGATTAGAGCGCTTACACTTATGCGGCGCCAGCTACCGAATAACCATCGAGCCCCCAGCACACCTTTCGCACCTCCGAGAGAAAGTCGGAAAGTGCAGATTTCGGCTGTCATGATACCGCCCACGCGCCTCCCCAGAGGACCACTGACGACAACTCATCACTCATCCTGGCTCGTGCCAAAAGGCATATAGAGGCCACGGTTTCTAGATGAACATGCAAATAAGTACTTCGCTATATCATCTGACTCATCCATTAGCCTTTATTTTTATTGGAACCGCTTCACGCATACCCTTTAAGACCCGTAATCATAAACCGTTCGCACCCCCGGATAATAAAAGAACATAAAAAATTTATAGGTGTTCAAAAGATTTTGGAAATTACAAAGTGTTCGGCAGGCGTTAACCATCATTTATGATTATTAACATGAGCCGACAAATCGTCAGTATTATTGACAGAGAGCGATAACAAGTAAGGTCAACTTGACCTCTTTTCACAACAAAGGCGATAAGCATTAGTGCAAGCGATTTACATTTTTTTTTAATTTACTGTTGTGGACTTGGGGTATTTTTTCACTGGGGTGAGGATCCTTTTGTTACATTCAACTGTCTGCCCCTATCAACAACAGCTGTTATTTATTTTATTACCTGTAATTTTCCCGTTTCCTATTAACCTATCCCCAGACCCCAGACAAACCTGATACAGGGTAAAGCAAAGCAACATGCACAACGAATTGTTTAACTACCTATCCCAGTACATACCTACTGGGATAAAGACATAATTAATTAAAACTGTCCCCATTAAATCAACTCCTGCCTAAATTTAGGAAAACCCCATGTTTAGTCGGTCCAGTAGTTTTAAATTAATTGCGAACATAACAGTCGCGGCCGGGGGTGATTCGTTAACGAAATAAGTTAAACATCCTTGTGGTGAGCTGACGCTTTCAATCTTAATTCTAAACATATTTAGAGAAGAACAATAGGTGTGTTAGGATTTTTTAGGTTGCATTGGAACTTTTACCCCGTAATAAAGTAAAAGTTAGTAAAACGACACATAAAGACATCTAGAGATAACTCTAGGTACTACCTACTAGTTATGATGATACTCGTAATATAGATCAAGAATGACACGAAGTGACCTTTACATTACTACAAAAAAATTGGAGATGAGCTGTCGTAAAAGATATTCACAAACAAGTAAAAATGCATCCGAATTATCTGTCTTATTATATACAAAGGCTTTTTTCGACGCTACATACCCACCAATCTACCTCGTCTTCAACTCTTCATTCCAAATTCTTGATCTCTGCTAAAAAACTATGAATAAGCCGGTGACTAAGCCAAACTTATTATTCAATGTTTCCGCGACCCAGAATTAAGGGTAGTGCCAGACGAATAGATTCATATAGTCTCGCATTCATCATCTCTGGCGGACAGAGGCGTATGTTCGTGGTTCCTGGTCAGCTCCATACATAGGATTTATAACCTTTTCTTAATATTGATAATAACTTATGTAGAAGGAATATTAATTGTAACAATTTTTGTCCAGTATCACGCATCAATCGCATCATCACTAGTCATGAAATAAACAAAGGAAACCTACACTAGGACATAACACCACACTTTAGGCCATGGGAGATGGAGCATTTGACTAGCAATGTTTAAGAGCGCTTTAATAAAATCTAGCGGGTCCACTAGCGCCACTCGTAAATAATTGTAATTATTTAAATTTAACGATATATAACTAAAAAAGGGGGCCGCTACGTACTGTAGTTTGTATTTAAGTACTTTTTGAATCCATCAAACTAGTTTTTACGTTGCTGGATTCGTCAATCTATGCGTCCAAAGTTAAAACGGCCGTTTTAATTTTGAGCTCATAGATTGACGAAAAATTTTCCTGCTTTCTTTTATTTATTTGTAACTAACCCTAGCTGATAAGTTTTACCTTAGCCTTACTAACAACCTCTGGATGGAACGTCCGAAATAAAGAATTATTATTATTATATAATTAGCAGAGTTCTATTAGTTTTATGTCTACTTTTATAATTGAAGGTATTATAATTATTATATTTTCCAAATTCAGGATATTGACGGTGGCGGTTAAAGCTAGACTTCCTGTAACTAGAAAGCCATAATGTGCATAACAATAATAATAATGTAATTGGATTGGACGGCAGATATTAAGCTCGATATAGGCGGGTAACTCGGTTTTTATGGATAAACGAACTGCCGCGTAACCTTGAGAGAACGGGTAAATGTAGCAGGCTTGGAGGTCTATTTTCGTGCATCGCATCGCATTGCATAGCGAATTCACAATTGCTTTACAATTTATTTTACGCGCTCTCGTCCACACGCACCTAACTAAAATGTCACAAAGGGCGCGTGAAACACATTGAAATACGGGAAAAACAGATATATCGAAAGACATAAAAGAGATTAACAGAATTAGGGACCTGACTGTGAACCGTAATACCACTAAATTACGAGAGCTCGCCCGATCGCTATCGAGTCCGCTGTAAGCTGCACCGTAACCATTCCCTAAGTCGCATAACTTTAACCGATACCTATATTTATCGGTCCTTTATATGAAAACAGACAACGCGTCCGAACTGCCCGCATATTCTTTATCGAGCCAAGGGCCCGTGACTCATTCCGAGAATATAAAACAAGAATAAGCACGCGCATTAGCCTGCTATTCAAAATATTTTTGGAGCTCCGTACAAACATTGTGTTTTATTATATGGAATGTTCAGTAAGGTTTGTTAGCACAGTAATTACAATGCGGCCCGTTTGCGGGCGGCGGTCAATTGGATAACGGTGAAAAGACCCTTTGTCATAACATAACATATATGCCTGGTTTCAGTTTCGATGAGTAATAAAAGACGGTTACCTCAATAAAATTGTCGTTATTCCAAGTCCCAGATTTCTCAGTCTTACTGCTAAGAATTAAAGTACCTACCTGCTTACTTAACCTAACTTTGTTCCAACCAACGTATGTATAAGCAAACAGTTGTACGGCCAGAGAAATAAATTTATAGGCCACTGTAGAACTTTGTCGCAGTGACAGTTAATAAAAAGTTCACCGATGACCGTGACAATTTAAGGTTCTTCTAAGTGTTCCTATTTATTTTAACCGTATTTAAGTATGTAAAAGGTACTAAGTACTTTGTACATTTAGGTAAGCACATTTTGTAGATTTATGTACTCAGTGGTGGCCAATATAGTATAGTATAGTAAGCAGAGATGTACCGACGTCGACACTCCATTGCGATTGCCATTGCCACCATTGAATAGTAATGAGCAGAAACAGCAACACACCGCTTCCTTCATTTTATTAACTACAGGGCATCGATGTAATTCGCACATTCACGCCTGAGCCCGCCGTGCGTAAGTACACTCCGTCGCCTTACTTCATTAAAAACATCTAAATGTGTCCGTTAGATTCAAAAGTGAAATTAAAATGGTAACTTATGTAGAGTCGCAGGAGAGCGCTCTCTCGCATACACATGTGTGGTGATTCACTACTGAAAAAAAAAACATACCGAGGGACGGCGGAGAACGCGAGTGACGCAGTGTCTGAGAGTCATTGATCCCGCTTCGCTCCCGGAGTGTCGACGCGCGCCATGGCCGCGCCCGCGCCGCTGCTCCCGCCGCTCGCGCTGGCGGCCGGCCTTGCGTGCGTCGCCGGTGCCGCCGGCCTGGCGAACTGCGCCCTCCTCTTTGCACTCCTCGCGCGCTCAGTAAACGGTATGTTTTATATGCCTTAAAACACGGTAACTGATATTAGGTACTTACTTATAACCTAACGTAAACATCACCTTTTTCTTTTAGGTCTATCCGCAATAATAATACAGTTAGCGGTCGCAGACCTCCTCCTTCTAATTACCACGATTGGACCAGAGATATGGTCCTACAATTACCAATCATGGATTTTTGGGAACGGCGGTTGCATACTCTACCAGGGACTGAACGTGTTTACGTCGACAGCGTCATTGTATTTGGTTACCACAATAGCGTTACATGCTATCGCTACAGTAAATCTGGAAGTAAAGGCGGCGAGGTGGAAAGCGAAGAGAAGCACTCAAGAGGAAGATGAAGAAATAAGATCGTCTCGACACAGTCTAGTGGCAGCCAGTAGCGACACCTCGACGCCGCCTCGTACGATGAATGTCGACTACCGCCGGCTTACCGACACCAAGATACTAGTCACCCGGCCAACCATCTTTGTTTGGATTCTCTCTGCATCCTTAAGCGTACCCGAGTTCACCCTGGCGACAACAGTTCATTTAGAAAATGACACGTTGGTGTGCACTTTAGTCGATTCGAATCACAGATTCTACATGCATTCATTGATTGCATTATTCAATCTGTTTCTACCCATGTTCATTATGAGCCTGGCGTTTGCATTAATTGTTGTGCGGCTAAAGGCGCGGAGAACACTTTGTGAAATTAGTGAGGACGTGGTGGCCGCGTTAAAATTATCTCTGTGCTTAATCGTAGTGTATGTAGTGTTGTGTACGCCTCGGTCAATTGTGAACGCTTACTCGGTATATTCTGTAACTGAGGACGGTTACGATTCGGATTCTCTGATAGAGACAGTTAAGCATTATCTTCCTAGTGATACTATCATATCTCTGAATCTAGGATTCAGTGGAGCTTACTTAGTTGCGACACTATTTCGTCCTATCCTGTGTATAACGTTGCTGCCCTGTTTAAGAACCAAGTTTACATTGAGATGTCGCACGAGTGGTGAAGAAAGTGTTTGAAATTTTGCATGGGTCTAAACTAAAAGACTGATTTCGCGATAGGTTTTTAAGTATTTGCTCGGTAGCTCCGATATATGATGACAAGTTTTATCATATCATTGATTTATTACCTATTTTTGATATGAAGGAATCAAACCAAATAAAGACTGATGACAGCAATTGGTTATCAATCATAATCATATCATAGTAATAAAATTCGCAAAGGCATAATTTTTCAAAAATGAAGACTGTAAAGCTGTTGGCAGCAGGTACAGTCGAATGCATAAATATGTAGGTACTTGTACATTTTTGGTCCTTATTTCAATGGAATAAGGAGAAATATAAACATATTGGTGCCCTTGACTGTACGTAGGATATTGTTGTGAAGGTATGGGAAATGCAAACAACACGGGCGGTTTGTGACTCGCCTTGATAATGCAATCCTTTGCTAAAACAAACAACTGGATCTTAGCTATATGTAGTTACCAAAGCCGAAACGTACGTGATTGCGCGTGGGCTAGAGATCGCACGTATGTGGCCATATTTACGGTTTAAGATATTTAAGCATATCTTTAGTTTAGACACATCCACACAGGACTAACTTACGTTTTCTGATCTCTTTAAACGACGAATCGTGAAATTAATGAGGATGGGAAGGGGTGGTATTTTACAAAATAAGAAGGAATTAGATATTTTTATGATAAGGAACCTAAAAAGCCTACACTTTGGAAGATACGAGTAGTGTCTAATATCCCACTTGTAAGTTGAACAAAAGGTGCAAATTGCATCAATTTCTCAGACTACACTACAACGTTAAGACTACGTGCTCTCCGCTGACGAGACAACGTACCTGACAAAAAACAAATAAAACTAAAACTAAAGGTAAACAGAAAATAATACTAATAAAAAACAGGTTTTGTGTCAGGGTTCTGTCACAGGCATATTACTCAGAAACTATAAGACTGGAAGATAGGTGTTCGTTGTGCCGCTAACTACCAAAGTATTCAAATTACTAAATGGTCTAGGAATACATAAAGAAGAAACTATATATAGTATACTTACCTAGGGTGACAAGCACCAGTAATGGAGACTTCTTTCTTAATTCAAAGATCATACATGACTCTCGTTTTCTGTTAAATAAGAGTTAATGTGCATCATTGGTGCTTGTCCATTGCTGGTGCTGTATAAAACTACTTTATTTTCGTATTTTTAAGTTACTGTAGGTAAGGTATAGTATAACTGATACCGACTTAATTTATGTCGTTTACATTTTCACTACAGGCCAAGTAATGTAAGCTAACTTTTTGTATATTTTACATTTACACGATATTAAAGTTACTGAATATCATTTTGTTTTATTTCACCTACCTACAGACGTTCAGGCAACGAATGCTCAAAAAATGCTCTGGGTTTGAAGGTCCCATTTTTCGATTTTTCGTAAAAAACTCGTAAACGGAGGGCCCTAGCAAAAAATGTTCTGAGACATAAGTAATTAACCTAAATCCTCTACAAAAAAGGTTCTACACACTTTTTCGCTATGATGAGATTTTAAAGGGGGAAATTTTAAGAAATTATAAGTGGCATCTCATTTCTTTGTTTTTCAATATTTTTAAAAACAAAAAATACAGTATTTATGCACTCAACGATACCCCATAATAGGACTTTTGATATGTTCACCTCCTAACTACTCCAAAGTTACGAAGCCAAAAATTGTGTTCCAAGCATTTCCCTCTACGCACTTTTGTTGCCTGGCCTAGTATTTAAAGGACTTCGATGCCATCAGGCCTATAGGAACAAGATTGTATAGACGTGAACGCACATACGCGTTGCCGTTAGTGAATGCCTTAAGTAGGTAGATAAAGTCTCTATTTATAAGTATAGGCAGGTCCGGTATCCATGTAGGTTAGGTAACTTGAGATGGGTCAACTCAGTAACACTAAGGCCACAGTAGCTACTAACTGTTGTAAACTAACGGTAAACCGACTCGGTTCACGTCTTTTAGGAAGGCACCAGGAAGGCACCATATCACATGATAGCCAGAAAACACGCTAGATTCAATTCACACGAGTATATAACATTTTGTTGAAATTATACAAATGCGGTAAATTGAACAGTCTAAAATTTTACCCTTCGCCACTCCGCAATACTTAGTGACCAAGATAGAGCAGAGGATAGTTTAAAACCTATAAAAATATATGGCAGCAGCATTACGTATAGTACACCTATTAAGTAATTAGTCATAAAAATAATTTCGCTTCTTTTTAGGTTATTGTCAAATGCTAACTCCATCTAGCGGCACTGCTATTTTGGCAGTACGGTTTTTTCTACCTGTTGCTCTCTATTTTAAGTACCTACACAGTTAAAGTGAGAAAAGATTTTCTAACAGTTTTTAGGACGTCGACATAAATAATTTCGTCTATCATGTGGAGACAGTTTTTCGCTGCTTATACGTATTACTGTTGACTCTGGCTAGACGCATATTACCTAGCCGCGATTAGAATAGTATTAGAGGTGACAGTTTTTAGGGTTCCGT
Source organism: Epiblema foenella (assembly GCA_963556455.1). Lineage (NCBI taxonomy): Eukaryota > Metazoa > Arthropoda > Insecta > Lepidoptera > Tortricidae > Epiblema > Epiblema foenella. The sequence goes on from OY747102.1 coordinate 19,944,402, forward strand.
ACCAAAATGGTAAAAAAGGAACCCTTATGGTTTCACTTTGTCTGTCTGTCTGTCTGTCACATCGCTAAATATCTCAAGAACTACTTATGCTATCGATTTGAAATTTGGAATAATTATAAAGAAGGCTTACCTACATACATAGAACATGACTTTTTTAAATATATGTCGAGTGGGGTGTCATATAAAAGGCCTTGAATTGCACATTCTGAAGCAATTTTTTTTAATTTTTTACGTTAGAGTCAATTTTGTTTTATGAGGGAAAATGTAAAAAAAAATACCCCCCTCCCCCCCCCCCTTATCTCCGAAGTTTACCAAGGAAAAAATATACAATTATTACGTAACATTGATATTAATGTATATTTTACAGGAAAAATATAACTGTAGCTCTATCTAGTTTTTCTTGTTTTTTATAGTCAAATAACATTTCTATACTAAATTTGTAATTTAATCACCTTTGCATCTATTTTTGTTTTATAAATTCCTACGAGATTATGCTAAAACTACCTTCTTTCAAATAAAGAAAAAAAAATTAAATCGGTTTACGTGTTATAGAATTATCCTTGAAAAACTACCATACATACAAAGTTATTCAGTCGCTCAAATTTGTAACAAAAGTCGCCGATAGATGGCGCCCATAGGGTCCAATTTTCACACCAGGTTGTTGAGATTTTCCTGATTTAATAGGGTTAGAACCGGTACACATCTGTATACGGAACCCTCGGTGCGCGAGTCAGACTCGCACTTGACCGGTTTTTTTTATATACTTATGTGAAAGTGTATATAAAATGACAGCTATTCCGAGTGGAAACTAATTCCGGTCTTGTAATAATAGTGTAAATTTATCTACATCTAACTACTCATAATAACAATTTATCTACCAATGTGTTCCAGGCTGTTCATAGATGGCGTTACATATTATATAGAAGTTACATAGGTACCGTTGTTATAAATCAAAAATAGTTGCCAACTTTCATGAATAAGACAATGCTGTACTAAAATGTATCCTTGGGCTTACGGATTAGGGTGTGATTTTCTGGACGAAAACTATACTATGGATTCAAACTACATCAAAATCTATTCAAGTAAAGTAAGTACCTACTTTTATTTCACGAACGCATTCGTATATGGTCACAATCAAAACTACAACTATGGCTAACTCGCGCTCGTGATATAAAAGTACTGTATGAAAAGGGCAGAGCTACTTTCGCGTTTATATTATTAGGAAGTTATTAGGATGCTACCACAAGACAATAAATATAACCGTACCCCATTTAAAGGTCGCGCCGCGTCGCCGCTATCGCCATAAGCTTTCCGCCACTTTGCTCCTGCAGTAAGCACTTCCGAGCACGTACCGGACACCGGACTCATGCTCTTTCGGGATCGTTGACATAAAGTACCGTAGATGCCACAGTTATTTATTATTCATGCACCCATAACCCACTGTTACCAATCAAAGTCTTGGAATGTAAAACTAAAAATACCTAAATTACTCACCTAAATAATCATCCTTAAGTTGGACTGTTCCAAATATAACGAGATCGCCAGAAAATGAGGCAATAACTCCACAGTACAGAAGACCGCAGCCATAATAACACCACTGCTGGTTCCTTTGCTATTGCTTTCCTGGTGTGCTGGTGCTGAGCAAGGTCGCTAGAGTTCCCGAGATGCGCTGTACTGAGTGAACTATCTTCATACTTAAATTAGTCTTTAGCTGTTAACACAACGAATCATTACGTCAATAAAAGGTCGACAATGCGCTTTGTGATTATTCTGGAGTCGTAAGCATCCGTGGGCTACGGTGTCTGTTCAGCATCAGGCAGGTTGTACGCTTGTTTGCCAGCACCGTCGTACGCAAGTCACAGTAATTGTTAGAAAAGACTATTTTATTTAAACCAGTTTTTTTGTTTCTTTATAGTTTTGGAGCGGTTTCCATTCACAAATAAATTGACTCCGGGACGCCCCGGGGGGAGTTAAAAACCAGGTCTCAACAGGGATCTTAGTCAACTTCAACGGACGAAAAAATCACCGTCCTGTCCTCAAATAGGACACCGAGACCCCTGATGCTAAGAACGCTAAGAGCGAAATATGAGGATAATAATGTTTCGGTTGATAGGTAGAATGTAGAGGTTAAGTAAGTAAGTACTTAATATTAATCAACCCAAAGATTAAGTCCATCCATAACTGTGAATGTTAGTTTTCCTGTTCCATTGCCCTTAACTTTTGGAAACAGACAGGACATTTTTTGTATGATTTAGGTATGACTATGATTTTCGGACACTAACCTTTAAAGGCCTCGCCACATTCAAGGCGGTAGCGGCGGGGTCGCAGTTTGCGCGCGGCCCCGCGCTGATTGTCACACCGGCCGTAGCGCGGGGCCGCGCTTGAACTGCGCGGCGGCAGCGGCGCGGGAGCGGGCGGTGGCAGTTCGTGCGCGGGCGGTGGCAGTTCGTGCGCGGGCGCTCGGACGTCACATCGAGCGCGGTGTGCTAGCGGTGCGGAACGAATTATTATTTTATTTTTCTATCAAAATGGATAGGACGGAGAACTTAATTGAAAGTGTTAGGCGATATTCATGTTTATTTGACTTCCATCACAAATACTAACGAAATACACATTATATATTGAGATTGTGGGAGAAAATTGGGCAAGAATTAAATATGACAGGTGAGTAAAAGATTGTTGATTCCAATATGTTACCTATATATTATTATTAAAATACGTTCAAAACGTTTTCTCACCACCATTGACCAGTGCACTTCCTTGAGTTGCAGATGTTGAGGCCGCCGTTCCTGTTGAAGAGCTTGCTGACTTTAGGCCGTCTTTTTCTCGTACGTAATTTTGAAGGCAGCATGCAGCTACGACATGGAAGTTGGATGGCCGTCTCAACTTTACATTCAATTGGGCGATGGAATACGGGCCACTTTTCGGTCAGGATTCCGAATAGGTACTTTATGTGTAAGTGAGAAAGAACGACTCACGCGACTCGTTGTCTCTGTCGAATACCGTTCAACGAAAACGAAATTGGGCTAAGAACAGTTCCTGCATAAACCGGTTTTAAACGCCGGAAACCGAAAACAAAAACGAAACCACAAAAGCTATTCATTTCGGTTTGGGGTCAATCGCCAATACCGGTTTCAAAAATATACCGGTATCCGATCCCTGGTTTAAGTTGCACTTATTAATTAGTTTGTAATTGTCATACTGTCAAATATACAAAAATGAATGTCATTTAAAAAAAATCATATGCATATTTACTTCAAACAAATGGCTAGCATCTCCCGCGATGTGATTGAATACCTAAAATTAGTGTTCCATTTAGTTATGTGAGGCTCCAACAATTCTTGTAAATCTATATACTTAACTTTGTTTTGATATTCGAATATAAAAAAAATCTTATCTTCGTGGCTTTCCAGTTCCCTGCATAAACCAGCGTATTCTCCCGTAAGTCCTCTATTTTTGTTTAAGTCATGAACCTTTTTTTTATTATTTAGTGCTTTTAAGCAGTAAAAATTATTCATCGTCAGAGTCGGTTTCGTACGGCATCCTGCACTCAACTGTCACGCGCCCGACCGCCTGCGCGTATCCGTAGGTAACAAACAACGCGGTGAGAGCGCGGGCCTGCCGCAGTTTGAGCGTGGCCCCGCGCTCAAACTACCAACCGCGTTCAATGTGACATCACCGCGCTGCTACTGCCCCGCGCCGCTTCTGCGCCGCCCTGCTACCGCGTGAATGAGACGAGGCCTTAATACTACATATTTTTTTCTGTTATAATATTAAAGAACTACCGATCTGAATTGCGTGTTTTGTTTAGTTGAATGTCCGATCTTGTAATAGTATATCTCTTAAGACCAATTTCTCACGCACAGTTCCTGGAATACTATTTCCCAAAATAACAATCTATTTTTGTAATAATAACTGAAATAGGACTGACATATTCCTGAATTGCTTAGTAATCCAGTAACCTTGTCCCCTGAAAGTATGGAGTAGTGTGCGTCAAATCCGGTAGTTCTGATTTTTTGCAGACTTGTACTATCAACAACTAGTCTTTTAGGGTTATAATCGGTTTTTCGATATTTGACAAAGTTGCGTTCGGCGCTCGAGGTCTAAACTTGGAATATTCATTGGGCCCATATCATAAACAAGTCTGCAAAAAATCAGAACTACCGGATTTGACGCACGCTCTGAATGTATAAAGTTACTGGATTATAGCGTGATATGATATAGGTACCTATACCCGGTTATACCTAAAAATATCCGTTAGGCCGTTTGTAGACGCCAGTTTTTTCACCGGACAGCGGATTAGACCTAAGGGCAGAAACTTCACATTTTTATATGTACCACACATCGCTATGCGAGCTCGCGTTGCGTAATCGCCTCCCTTTCTTCTGCGATATTAAAGAAAGTGACAGACATCATACGTCTATAAGTTTTTTATAAATCCGGGCCTCAGAATCTATTAAACAGGTAAGATTTACTGGGATACAATGAAAGGGTTAACGCCATGTTAACCCTGGTGTACATAAAATCCCGGCACGGGGTGCGAGCATCGCAGCGGCACCAGTCAAATAGGTAGTAATCTAAGCTACTTGGTTCAGTAGGCTCGAGGTTACAGGTACAATTCTCGTCTGCATTTTTATTTCCTCTATAAACCAGCTGATAGGTACATTTTTTTTTATTAAGAGTTCAAGATTGGCCTCCAATGGGGCCAGTTTCTTTTTTCGGAGACACGCTCGACCCGGCCTTTGGGCTGAGACGAGGCCAAGAAGAAGAGGAAATATAACAGAAGGACAGCACCAAAAGTATAGAAGAAGAGAAAGTGAAAAGAGTAGGAAAGAGAAGAGAAAAGAAGGAGCAGTATAAGAATTGTTATAACTAAAACTAAGACCATTTAGGATTCCCTAATTCGAAATTATTATTTTTGGTCTAAATTATAACAAGCCTTCGCCACAGTACACAGTTTATGCTGATAGGTACAAGTCATCAAAAGTAAATACGGAGACAGAAGGCAAAAGCGCATAATATTTCCTTACACTGAATACTTCATATGCGTAGATGCTGTGACATTGCATAGTATATATATATACCAAGCTTGAGGCATTTCTGTAAGCTGTTCTCATTTCGTATTAAGTATTCTTAACTAGGTAGAAAATACGGCGTAATACAGCAGTATCTTTCTAATGATCAAGCTGTCATCATGCGGTGACGACGTTCATGCAGTGTAAGGTTGTCTGGACTTCAGACTTGATCTGATATTACGAAGGAAGTTTAGAAAGTAAGGAAAAAACACAATTTAGTCATCTATTAATATTATACGTCAAAACATTACACATCTAAAAATTTTCTGAATGGTCAAACAGATCACTGCAAGAAGTTTTAGGATGGTGTCATTGCCCATCAACTTCGTTACAAACAGATAAATCCTAACCTGGGAGTACCTACAGTGCTACGTATGACCTGATAACTAGTAGTTTCTGGAACAATGGCAATGACTGCTCACGTCACAACATGGCGATAGTTTCATGTTGAATGAGAGAAAGCCGTTTCATAACTTGACCTTACACCGCCAATGTCTCATGTAGAAATGTCACTCATGCGCTAATATCTTTGCTATAGAAGCTATTTCAATTAGGTACTAGAAAGCATGAAAGTTATTTTGGCAGCATTTGTAGATATACGCTGCCATGCCATGACAAATATAGCCGTATCAAAATGAGGTCATCCTTGGCATGGAGAGGATTTTAACCCTTTCAACGCCCAAAGACGTCGCGTTTTTTTTTATAGATGACGATCTTTAAGTTTGGCCTCCTACGGGGCCGCTTACTTTGGGATGGGTACAACCGCTGGACACGACCTTTAGGGCCGTGTCGCGGTCAAAAAGAGGGGAAAGGAATAGTAGATTGTTAACCAAGGCACCCATTTCACCCGAGATATTTTAGCGCCCGAAGAAGTGAGAAGGAAAGAACGAAGTGAGAGCTCCAATAGTTTAAGGGTGAAATGGGTGCTTTCACCCGAGTTAGACACTACATTTCAGTTCGACTATGAGGAATATAAATGAGAAATGAAAGTGGATTCAGTAATAAAACATGCGCTGCAGCAACCCGCAGCCGGTGCCGCCGCGCCCCGGGGCCTGTGCGTGCGGCGGCACCGGCTGCTGGTTGCTGCAGCGCATGCTGAAATTACTTTCCACCCTAGGGTCGGAAAGAGACTTTCAACCCGGCTATCCCGGTTGTCGTGCCTTCGGTGTCAATAACGCCTATATGTAGATGTTTTGGTTATGACAAAGTCGCTATCTCCTCATGGTCAAACTCAATATTGTCTTCCCTCTGTATAGTACCACGTCAAGTATATTGGCTTTTTCACTTCCCGATGTCTACCTCGGAAGTTATACTTTTCTTTTATTTCCTTGCATTGTTGGAGAAATGCACTATATATGGCTCGGCGAGAATGGCAATTCGTGGATTCGTATCTATCTCGGACTCGGCTACGCTTTGTCCGACAAAATATACTTGTCCACGAATGGCTATTTCCGGGCCTCTGCAATACTTAACGTACTAATAAGTGTCCGCAGTAAATTAGGAAGGAACCATTTGTCATGTCTGTCTGATGTTTTTTCTATCTATTCAACGTTTGATATAGGTATGATGTGGCGTTTAAAACTCGTGAAATAATTCAGATGACCACTAAGAAATTTTTATTCTTCGTGGCCAAACTAGTTTGCCAAATCAGTTTACCACAAGGAAAAGGAGCTAAGTCACCTTCGTCCTTCCTTACTAAAGTTCATATTGAATCTGTTACGGAAAATAGTTTTAATTTTTCTGCAAATTCGATTACTTATGAACCCAATACATTTGCTTAAATCCCATGTTAAACTAGGTTAACCTTTGCTATAACTATTTCAAAACGGTAGCATAAGTAGTTCTTGAGATAATTAGCGATGTGACAGACAGACACACACAGACAGACAAAATGAAACCAATAAGAGTTCCTTTTGTACCATTTTGGTACGGAACCCAAAAAAGTATTTAGAACGAAGTGTACTCAATACTCAATCATTTATTGCCTTCCACAGTATTAGTTTACAGGGTATTAGGTAAACTTAAGTTTTAGTAGTTAATGAGAATAAAACTTGGTGGACCCTGTTGGCCCACTACAAAAATCACCCCCTCAGATTTTCTCACGACCTTGAAACTTTGTGTGAAAAATCTTACTTTTATAAAATATTCCTGAAAGTCCACGAGATAGCTTAGCGCATGCGTCCAAAGCCAATGACATCACAGGTAATCGATTGATCCCGTTTTTAGGGTTCCGGACCGAAATGGTAAAAAAGGAACCCTTATGGTTTCACTTTGTCTGTCTGTTTAGCAATGTTCCCCCCTTGAGTACATTTTGGTACAATTATCAACTGGTTTTCAGGATGTGCATTGTATTTTTTTCAAAATGTAGGAATAGGGACTTCACAAATGGTTGTGCAGTATAAGGGCTTTCGGAAATCTACATAATGGCAAATTGGAACATTTGCTGCATGAATTCAATATAATTCACGCTTGAGGAACTATCGGAGAAAGGGTTTCCAATGATTCATAAGCAAATTCTAACATTACTTCCCCGCATAGCGCCCACTGCAAATTTAAGAGAATCATTTAGACAAACAATATCTTCAGGGGTTAATAGGTGGCGGTTTATTTCATTGTTGATTCTAAAACTAAAAAGTGTATTTAATACAAAAGTTTTATTGGTGAAAACATGAAAAATATAATAGATTAATGGCTGATAAAATGCAGCAGAAATGTTACAATTATATGTCCATCACAAGACTATTTTGCTAATAAATGCCTGAAAAATTCAGAATGCTAATTATTAATCAGTGATGGGCACAACAAATTGGTTAATGTCAACAACAATTAGTTTTCCTTTGGTAATAATTAAAACTTTAGAGGACATCACAAAACCACATAAGACACTAACAAGTTTTTTGTGCCCTTACTCAAATACAGCCATTACAGTTTGTGGGTTGATAATGAAATCTAACTTTACTGAGTCACTGGGCGCACAATAATATTCCATTAAAATAACATTCACCATCAAACTCCATTTCACTGCGGACAAGCGGCGAAAGGAATGTTTCATTGGGGGCCGACCAGGCTGTAAGTTTTAATAATATGAAAGGAAAACACTTTTAACTTAAGAAACCGTAATTTTAATAACTTAAGTTATAAATATTTATATTCATCAGGTCAGCTCGATATCTGTAATCCAGTGTAAATACAGAAATACAAAACCGTCAAAGATGACACATAACATTTAGACGGAACGTGAAGTCCGCTGCGAACGACATTTAACATTTTTTTACAAGCGACGGCTCGCGGCGGGACGGGGAGTCCGCCCCGCGCGGCGTTCTCGAATGTTACTCGTTTTCTTATAAAACACCGATGAGAACATGGATGCTGGGGCGCGCGCAAGGCGAGGCTAGTTGTCGCCGCCCTCGGCCGGCTCGTCGCCGTCGCCCTGCGTGTCGGACGTCCACAGCGTCAGGTTGTCTCGCAGCAGCTGCATGATTAGCGTCGAGTCCTTGTACGAGTCTTCGTTCAATGTGTCCAGTTCCGCGATCGCATCGTCAAACGCCTGTAACGCAAACGCACTCATTATAAGTCCACACACTTAACGCTTCAATAAACGCATATCATAATGAAATTAAACGAAAATACTGTTACTGGCTGGGTCGAGGATTAAGAGGTTAAAAGGATTTTAACATTTCCATGCTAAAACATCATTAGTTGTTGTCGTCGTATGGATACAATCTTTACAAATTAATTTTTGGAAGAAAATCCATGCACGTATTGTGATTTTTTCTCGCGTCACTTGTTAGTAAGTTATTGAAACGAACGTGTTCACACTGCAAACCAATGTGTTCAGTTAAGAACCTGTTTAGCTAAGTGGCACGCTCTCGCAGGGGAGTTGATAATCTCGTAATAAAAGACGGAAAAGTTGAGCGCGAGACCGAGCCGGATGGGGTGGGTCGGTTGCATTTTGGCTTTCGCAATGTCGAACGCCTCCTGGTAGGCCTTCTGCGAGTCCTCCACGACAGCTGGGGACAAGCGAGCATGTTATTACCCTACACCTCTACTCGTGCCAGCCAGCACAGCCTATGCTTAAACTGACACAAATAATGACCTGTTTGGCGAGCTGACACGCTTTGTCTGGTGAATTTAATATCTCATAATAGAAGACGGAGAAATTTAACGCCAGCCCAAGCCTTATGGGGTGTGTGGGCTGCATTTTCGCCTTGCTGATCTCGAAAGCATCCTGGTATGCTTTCTGTGAGTCCTCTACAACAGCTGTAATATAAATTCAAGTTACTAAAGAACAAAGAAAGAGCTCTACAGATGCTGTTCATGGAAGATACTGTAAAAAGCCAAAATATCTCAATTTTTTAAAAGGAACAGTGGAAATTCATTATAAATACAAAACTAGTAGACATTATTTAATATTTTAAAACTATAACTTACAATTTCTGGTTTCTCCTGTGGCCACTTCTGCGAGGTACCTGTAGTAATCTCCCTTCATTTTAAGGTAAAATACTTTACTTTCTGGATTACTAGCTTTAGGAATAAGGTGCTTGTCAAGTAAACCCTGTAAAAAAAACATAATTATGACATCATTGTACACTACAAAATAATAAATAATGGTATGAAAAAATTTCAACAACTCAAAGATCCAATTCCGAGATTCATCTATTTTAAAATATTGATTATGAACAAGGCTTTGCTTTACCATTGGAAATCACTAATGTGTTTTTTCAAATTCCGAGATATTCAAAAAATGTCATTATCGTCATATTAATTGATTATTAAGATGATAAAACAGTAGGAACGAGCATAGTATGGAGACAGGGCAACGAACGAGCTGTGGCTCGGAGCGCGCGCAGTGACGCGGCGCACTACGTCACCCCACCCCCGGCCTGCGCCGCACCGCGCCCTGCTGTAACGCCCATGATCCGCCGAAACGTACCGATCGCGGAGAAAATGACCACAACTTGTCGCTTGCATCACCCCTCGAATTGGCGACGCGCATGACGTCACCCATGTAGGCAAAGATTCGAGTTAATCCGGCACGATTTCGGAACAAATTCCGTATGCCAATTAGCGATAGTTACGTACATATCTGCCAAGATATGATTCTCGGAATTGAGATCACGGAGCTAATGATAATGTTAATGAAACCGGCAAATAGAAGCATCCAGAATTCTTACCAATACGTCGTAGCAAATTTCTCTGAGCTCCTTTTCTACTTTAACCCTATATTCTTTAGCCATCTGTTGTTTTCTTTCCGATCCCTCGGTTTTCTGTTCAATGGAGGAGATGACGCGCCACGAGGACCGCCGAGCGCCCACCACGTTCTTGTAGGCGACGGAGAGGAGGTTCCGCTCCTCGTTGCTGAGCTCGACGCCGGTCTCCGTCACCTCCTTCATCGCGGCCGCCATGTCGTCATATCGTTCCGCCTGCTCCGCGAGCTTGGCGCGCTGCACCAGTTCCTCCTTGTCGACGGACATCGTGGACGATGAAAGAGGATTATTTCACTGATGCCCCTGCAATAAAGTTACGACTCTAATTCAACTACCGACGTATACTACGATCTCGATTCACGGAAGAGATTGATCATTCAGAAAGACTAATCGTTAGGCGTCACTTTCACCGAAGCGAATCGCAGATAGGGTATTTGTCATCATCGGTTGCAGAAGCAAGCACCTTGTATAGAGGGCCCGAGCGCACTGGCGCAGTGTGAAAAGTCAGCAGCTCAAAGAGCACCCCTCACGCCAAACGCGACATCGACGCGGCGTCCGCTCGGTCCGACAGCATCTCACTGACTCGAGGCCGAGGGCTCGCGCCGCGCCGCGCCGCCGCTCGCTACACTGCGCCACCGGTATTGATCCGGCGACGCGGGATAAACACTCCAGACGAAATACGACTAGCGCGACGATTGCACACGCCCCCCGCCCCGGCGCCCGCCTGCACCGCGCCCGGCGGCCCGGCGGCCCGGCGGCGCCTGCCTACCGACCTACCTCCTTCCCTTGCTCTACGTACCCTCTATGCTATAGGTATTTCCACCCAACTCGTGTTGCTAGGCTATATTGCAACATCATCATTGGGATAAGTTTTATTACATACTTCTTTCAAAAGGTGATTTGTGCCATAGGTATTTAAACATTTGCGATGATACTGATGATGCTAAACTATATTGAATATTTTAATTACTAATTTAAATTATAAAATACAAAGTTTACATTTCATTCGGTGAACACATAATGGTACTTACTTAGGATTAGAATGTGTTAACACTTCCTACAAACAAATCTTATTTCAGTTTATAATATAAACTTTTATGCCTTAATGGCTTAAGTTCACCTTAGTATCCTTTATGTCTGTTTTTGTACTAAACTACTAAAATCTCCTAGTAGTTTATTATCTACTACTACTACCACCAAAATCTAATAATTTATTATCCTTGTTTTTTATGTTGCTTCAGAAATTGATGAATAGGCATACTGCATAGAGATGCAGGTTAAGAAAAACTGAAATGATTAATTTGTACGTTTTTTCTAAATTAATAGTGCATAGTGCATGCAAATGTGGCAATTTGAAGTACCTATAATCTGCCACTCCCTAATTTATATAGTACCTACCTATCTCAAGACACTCCTAACTAATTATAATCAAATAACTGCTTTTCAGCTCTACTACTAACATTGTTAAATACTTAATCAGCACTTCTTTGTTAGTGCTAAACAATTACAGTTACTTAGTTTATGGCTATTATGGTTGCAGTTATTAAGTTGAATATTTATGTGTACAACACATTGTCAGGAGATAACTTCCTTCTTGTTCATTAGTTGTGGTGATGATAGTCATCATAAATCAGTATGTTTTCCAACCTGCACACACCATTGCATTTCATTGCTGTGTAATTATATGACAACAATATACTTTTTTAAACAAATCAAAAATTTGTTCCCTTAGAAGCCCACCTCGAACTGTTTTATGAGAGTGACTCATAATGATGACACATATATTTGCAAAGTCACATCATGAGAGTATCCTATTGAATCTGTTACCTCTAGCTCTATCCATAACTGGACATATTAAAATATCTCAACATTTGTGAATGAAATATAATTCATTACTACTCTATACTTACAGTATTCAGTTACTAGGTATATCTACCACATACAAACTACTCAGTCCTGACAAGTAAATTGAAGCAAATAATATAACGAACAAGAGGCTTCAATATAAAAATATAGGCTAATAGAAGTCAAAATTTGAACTATTACCACATTCTTCAAATAAATATACAATAATTCTCTAAAAATGAGTATCTAGCTCAAAATATCACTATATGCGTCGTGTGCCCCGGCCTCAATGTCACGCACGTGTCCATCTCGCCGAGGTGAACGCAAGCAAGGGCCGTGACACACCAACGCTCCACCGTAGGAACCAAGCTCTGCCCAACAACTTCTAGTTACACAACGGATATTCGGCCGTAATGAATCATTCGCAACTAAAACGCAACTGTCAATTCAAAATGAGTCGAACAATTAAGCTCCTCAAAACGTTAAGATTGCTCTCAGTAAATCCGGTGACATTATAGGTACGTTATCGAATCGACATTGATAACGGCACGACTACGCACGGCGAAATTACGACGCACTAGTATGAGCACTGGTCAGGATTACGTCTTCGGAAAGTTGAATAATCTTGTTGCTACATTTAATCAAAGTCCAACCAAGTTTTACATCTATTTACTTATTTAGCAATAGTAACTTTCTACAAATCCAACCAACCCGCAATTTACTTGAGTCTCCAAAAATATAATTAGACTTTAGAAGCATGTACATGGGCCAAATTTAAAGACTTACGGATAGTTTCAGCTCACTAATAAGAACAACTCTTGAAGCAGAATGTGTGGAATCGTTGTTGAAATAAACTAATGGAAACACATAATTTTGAGTATATAATTTGGAATGATAGCTAACCGCGCCGCGGAATCGTGTCGCCGGTTCAGGCAAAATGGCTGCAAGGGGCACTCCTTCTATGCGTCACAGTCACATTTATGGAGATGTAAATTCTCAACATGGACACTTTTCGTGGTTATAAAACACATAATATGATTACCACTCAATATAAATTTGATACACTTACTTGTTGGAAGGGAAAAAAGTAATAAAAACAGCAAATTGCTGCACAATATCAGTTTTTCTCTTGCGGCGAACGATACACTACACTGACGGCGGCGGGGCCAGAGGGGAAACAAAAAACGGAACAGGGTTCTCACAGAATGTCGGCCATCTTAAAGTGACTGAGGAGGAAGTTGTTAGCTTGCGCGGGAGTTTTAAATATATAACGAACTATAAATGATTTAGTCGTCCATTTCATTAGAACTCGTCAAAATACCATTTTTTACAACTGTAAGTAAAGAAACAAATGAAAAATATTTCATTGCTACTAACATTGACCCTGAATAGGCTTTTTAATAATATAGAAATAAGTTTATTTGACGTCGCATGAGTCCGAATTCAAAATTACCCACTGGATATTTTATTAACTAGAAGTAATACAATACACCTATCCTATTATTTGTACATATGACTGAAAGTTATCTATCTAATAAATAATATGCCGTACCACACACTCCACACAGTTAGCCACTGGTGGGCCATGTTGTCCTAAGGGCGTGTCCAGACTATCCGATCCGATATCGGTGTAGGATCCAACACCGATATTGATGAAGGCCACAGACTTATAATAAATACAGACGCGCTACCGCGAACAGCAAACGAAGTTTTCCCTCTCTATCGCACTTGCAAGTTTGCACATAAGTGAGACAGAGAGGAAAAACTTCGTTTGTGGTCGCGGTAGCCTCTCAGACGTAACTCGGAAATAATAATACCAGTTCCAAGCGAGAAGGTCATATACAAATCTCGCTAAGTGCGACAGAGAGATATGTATCATTTGCTGTCTTTGTCATAGTTCCACTTTTTTTTATTGGGCACAATGTCAAAATTAGCATCAGTTGTGCTCGACAAAAGGTAATCGAAGCGTCATCTGAAAATATAACTTTGAATTATTTAATGTTTTTGTGCATAAAATAGTGCTTTGGGTAACAAATAATATAGATCAGGGTTTTTGTGGTACAGTTTTTATAAAACAATGGTAGCTTGCAGCGTGATCGGCTGTAAAAGCCGTAGGGAAAGATGCGAAGAAAATGTAACCTTTCACACGTAAGTATATTATTTTATACCTTTATCTAAGCGTAATATGTGTTATTTTATTGGTACAATTATGTTTCATTCAAAATATTTTAAAATGAAGCGAATAATATTGAAATAACAACATTGTTTACATTGGTTATTTTGGGTTAGAAAGTTTTTGTCGACGTTATTATCCGCCTAAATTACGTAGGTTGTTTATTGTAAGCTGTCAGACATGTTTAAATATGTTCTTAATTTAGCTTCCCTGCAATCAATTTAGGGATACCAGCTAATACGATTTAAAAGTAGCCCAATTATATGGTAATTTAGAGTTCTATAAAAATAACACTTGTGATTATATAAAATACTTATAATGCTAGCCTTGGGTGAATTTTATTATAATTAATTTTATGTAGCAGCAGAATTGTAGTATTTGTTAGAAATGGACAAGCAAATATATAATTTTCTTTTCTAGGTTTCCACTAAATGATTCTACCCGAAATAAGTGGATAGCAGCGACAGGACGGCAAAACTGGAAGCCGTCTAAAAACGGCTGATTGTGTATAAAGCATTTCGAATTGCATTGCATCCGCAAAACACTATCAAGAGTTTATGTGATTAAGACCACCATGCCAAACAGAAAAGAAAGTATTAGAAAAGTATACACAAAATTAATATTATTCAAAGGCCAGTAAGTGCCCCGATCAGGTTCCTGAATCTACCGTCCACTCTTTGAAGAAATCTTATATGTATAATAAATAAATAAATAATAAATAACGGGACCTCCAGCTTCGTAGGCAGGGTCACTACCAACTAGGCTAAAGCGGTCGTCAATATATAAATGTATTAATGTATATTTGTTTGTCATTTCGTTCCTTAGTGTAATTATTTTTTCGCCTTACATATATGTAATTGAGTAGTTAAGAAAGTGCATCATAAATTTTAATTAGAAAACTTCCGTGAGTCAGACATATTGAAATATAGTAACGACTCGCTCACGTCTAAGGTTGAATTTCGCTCAACATGTTTCAGACCAAAACGTCGTCCGTAGTCAATAAGAACCAGTCGCGATGGCAGCTCGTCTAGTGCCGGCTAAATAAATGTTGGCGGCGGCTGTGGCGAGGGCCCGTTTATTATATTTCAATGTGTCTAAGATTCACGGCTATTTTCTAATTAAAATTGCATCTACACATTTTAAGTTTAAACCTATACTTACACGCCAAACCACTCAACTGTCAGAAAGGTATTGTTTTTTTTTTCGCCGGGAGACGACGGCTATACCTATTAGTGACAATAACTTGTACCCAATTTCCACGCATTATACCTACAATAACTTCTACATAATAATTAGCTTATACACTTTAACGAAATAAGAAGTTATTTAGCATGGAATACAGCAAAGGAACACTGGGTGCCGAGCGATTCTCTAATTTACCGGTCAAATTGTTGTTATACATGTAAGTATACTTTTTTCAATTATTTCAAACAAACAATTTATTCTATCGCTCATATCAGATCAATGGGGGCTATCGTTTTTGTGCTCACCAGTTGGCGCCACTGTCGACTAAGGTCCAGCTGTCAAAAATTGTTATTGGTTATTATGGACATAAGAACGAAGTTTACATTTAAATCATATTCAATACCTTAAAACCGTACCGTAAAAATATCGAATATACCGCATTGTAGCGTGGTCCCGTTTTGTTCGGAAAAAAGGAGGAAATAACTTTCCGAAAGACAAATCTGTCTCAAAGCCCTGACAGTCATTGACCCTTAATTCATATTTGCCATAATCAAGCTCAGGTATTGCAAAATAGTGACCATATTGTTCCAATTAGATATTAACCCGCGTAGCGCAACCAAAAAGAGTGACATTTGACGTTTCGGAGGACCCCACGCTACACTAGCGCCTCTAGCGGCGAATTCATACGCGATAGCCCCCATTACATAATAATGAGTCGAATTATACAAAATATACAGAAGCCATGGGGTAATTTTAATGACATGGTCACCCCACGGGAGGTATGTACTCTGTTGTCGTCCCTCATTGTGACACGCGTATAGCAGCTCTTTAGAAATATTTATACTCTAAGGATAGCGGGGTCAGTGGCAAAAAAATGGGCGGGAAAAATGGCAACACTGGGTCGTCAATCGCCATCTTGTTGCCAGAGGGGCTACCGCGACTAAAAACGAACGAAGTTCGAATATCTCCCTCTCTGCCGCACGAATTAGCAAGTGCGACAGAGAGAGAGATATTCGAACTTCGTTCGTTTTCGGTTCGCGGTAGCCCCTCAGTTGTGGTTATAATGGGGCCGGTTACATGGTAATTATCAATTTCAGTTTATTGTCTATGATCTAGTAACCCTAAAAATCCACTTTTAAGTCAGGGGGGCTACCGCGACCGAAAACGAAGTGCCCCCTCTCTGTCGCACTTGCGTATTCGAGCAACTGAGAGAGAGATACTTCGTTTTCGGTTCGCGGTAGCTCCTCAGTGATCGCTTTTATACTTTACCGTGGCCTAAAATGTATGCAGAGGGGCTACCGCGACTGAAAACGAACGAAGTTCGAATATCTCCTTCTCTGCCGCACGAATTAGCAAGTGCGACAGAGAGGGAGATTTTCGAACTTCGTTCGTTTTCGGTTCGCGGTAGCCCCTCAGACGCTTTTATTCTATCGTGGACGGTAACGACATGCCGTGGACATCCACGTACCGTTTGCCGCATTTTCAGCTAAAACTCCATTTTTTGGGCTCGGATATTTTTTTTTGCTTGGATAACGATTATATTAAACAGTTTGAAATACTTTAAAACGGCGCTTTATGATGTGGGATGAGAAAAAAACTTGCCGTCACGGTAAAATCGGCAAACTATAAAAGCGTCAAGCATCGATGTCTACGATATTATCGTGGACGGTAACGGAAAAATCGTGACGTGACGTGTAAAAGTATAAAAGCGACCAATGGAACCGCCACCGCAGGCCGCTAATATGTGTGAGATGCTTAAGGGTTTTTACTACGGATATATATATCCATATATATGTATATATATACATATCCATATATATATATTTATATGGAAGTAGCATAATTGTGATCTCATATTTAGTCGTGCTGTACATTGGCGCTAAATTGCAATTAAGCCTTGATTACATCGATGACGTTTCGGTGACAAATAATAGCCGCTGACACATTGTATCTCGTTCCCACGTGTGTTAGTGTCTATGCTTCCATCTCTTTCGCACATCTGTGTATGTTTGTATATTGCCGGCTCCAGTCTTATTCTTACTTCATGAATGAACTGTCAGTGTCAATTTGTACAAATGTCACATGTGTCAGGTGGTAAGTGGTAAATTGTTTACCACGTGCGTTTCTCGTCAACTTAGACTGGTTTCTTAAAACGTGGTTTTATAGAATATATTTGTTACAGAACAATATGCCGAAGTCTAAAAGAGATAAAAAAGGTATGTACTTACGCTTTATGATTTTTGTTCGTTCTTTTTTTGCCAATGCTACTAATTCTTTTTGATATATTTCAGTATCCCTTACAAAAACGGACAAAAAGGGACTTCAACTGAAACAGAAAACTATAGAAGAAATAAGAAATTGTCTGACTAAATATGAACATATATTTCTGTTTACTGTGGACAACATGAGAAATGCCAAACTCAAAGATTTACGTCATGAATGGAAAGACTCAAGATTCTTTTTCGGCAAAAACAAAGTGATGGCAATTGCTCTAGGAAGGACTAAAAGTGATGAAATAGAAGATCAGCTAAACCTGGTAAATATTTTTTTTAAGTATTGTGTACAAGTTAATAGATTATATAGATTTCGAAACGGTTGTCTCAAATAAAATTTACTCTTGAGCGGAAACCATCAAATTATATTTTTACTTACTGTTGGTCTACACTCTAAGTCCATACTTAATAATATTATAAATACAAAAGTATGTCTGCCTATTTGTTACCTCTTTACACGTAAACTTAAATTTCCTGCCTCGCACAACCAAACTATGGAATGAACTGTCGCCTGCGGTATTTCCGAACCGATATGACCTTCAAACCTTCAAGAAAAGGGCATATTCCCTTCTGAAAGGCCGGCAACGCACTTGCGACTCCTCTGGTGTTGCAGGTGTCTATGGGCGACGGTAATTGCTTACCATCAGGCGATCAGTCAGCTCGTTTGCCCCCTATAACAAAAAAAAACAGCTGAACTAATTCAGATAACTTTGGTACGCAGTCTATATGCTTTATTGCCCCCAACATGGTTTAAAACAAAAAAATACTTTCTGTTTATCAGTAAGAAAAAGAGCTCTGTCTGCCAAGAAGCTAAAGAAGATATTTGAATTAATTTAATTTATTTTGTTGTTTATGTTACATGACTATAATCACTACATAGTATAAAAACAAAGTCGCTTTCTCTGTCCCTATGTCCCTATAACCCTATGTATGCTTAAATCTTTAAAACTACGCAACGGATTTTGATGCGATTTTTTTTAATAGATAGAGTGACTCAAGGGCAAGGTTTATATGTATAATACATGCACCAGCATTGCACCCGTGCGAAGCCGGGTCAGGTCGCTAGTAATATATATTTTTTTATTGATATGTATGTTAGTCTGTAGAGTATAAATATATGGACCTTGTTGCCAAATAAAAATAAATAAATAATACCTATTATGCTAGCTGGGCTGGCATTGCAAATTACATATTAGTCCAATTATTTTTAAAGATATTTTTTATTGCGTTTTCACAGCTATCTAAGAAAATAAAAGGCCAATGTGGCTTGCTTATGACAAACAGAGATGTGGTAGATGTGCTGCAGTGGTTCAATGACTTCCGTGAGGAGGAATATGCCCGGTCAGGCTTTGTGGCCACACAAGATGTGATTCTGCCTCAGGGACCACTAGAAGATTTCTCTCATACCATTGAGCCGCATCTAAGAAAATTAGGACTGCCTACCGCTCTTGAGAGAGGTGTTGTTACACTAATTAAGGAATATCAGGTATTATTTTTCATTTAAACTATAATAGAGGAAAATAAAATAATGACAAACCTCCTTGTTCATAATTGTTCATCAAGCCTATTTTAGTTTTTAGTTAAATTGCCCGTAATATTTTTTTGTCCTTATTGACACTGACATTTTTGTTTGTGAGATAGGAACAAAACACATTTTTGTTAGCAGAGGTTTGGGTTTAATAAATAAGGGGGAAATATTGTACCAGTGTACCCCAGTTTTGGAAAAAAACTTGCTTTATCCCGATTTTTCGCATGTTTCTGCGCTTGGGCGAGATAACACTAGCGAGCGAGCAAGACAAAAGACGGTCGAGCCATTATCTATACGCTTACACTTAGTGTTCTGCAGTCAAATAAAAATTAAATCGGAATAAAAGTTTATACCTACCTCTTATTTTTATATTTTAGAGCAAAGTTTATAACTTCAAATAATCTATTTCAGGTTTGCAAGAAAGGCGCTGTCCTAACACCAGAGCAGGCCAGTATATTAAAGCTGCTGGGTAAGCAGTTGGCTACCTTTAAAGTGACTATAAAGTGCCATTGGTCGAAGGGCAAGGGATTCCACAAAGATATTGATGGTCCTAGTGATAATGAAGATGAAGATGAAAAAGAAGACAATATTCTAGAAGATGAAGAGATGGAAGAGGATGAGACATAAATGTTTATTACCCGTTTGATTTTATGAATATACACCTAGTTATAATTATTACAATTTTAATTTTGTTTTGTAAATCACAATCCTAAAAATGGATGCAGTGGTTGTAGGAAAAGCCTTTATTGTAACCTTTTCAGCGCTCTGTCAAATACAAATGCAGTTACTCACACCCCATGACATGGGAATGTCAAATGCGAAGTTGAACCAGACGTACAAATAGTTTATATATACGTCGTTGGCGTCGAAAAGGTTAACCAGAGATGAACAAGATGTCCTTTCTGAGATATTGATTTAGGTGTCTATAAAATCAGGACGTTATCACAAGTAATAATAGAAGCCTAATAGAAGCTATAATTTCAGGTTCTCAGGCTGAATTACCGTTTAATACGTTGATCTGTAAACCATAGATAGGTAGGACTTAAATACGTAGGTACACCCCTTGACTCCCGACGACAGTTATCTATTCATACAAATGACCGCGGTAGATGACGGCTTAAGGTACAAGTTAATAGTGAAGTCATTGTGCCTCCTCTTGCGTCATCAAATGAAAGTTTTAGCTAATCGGTGTTGCCAAGTTCACCTACATGAATAAATTGGGTTGGAGCCAAGAGCGTACAGCGTAATAAATTATCAACGCAGAGGGGCTACCGCGAACCGAAAACGAATATCTCCCTCTCTGTCACTCTTGCTTATTCGTGCGACAGAGGGAGATATTCGAACTTCGTTCGTTTTCGGTTCGCGGTAGCCCCTCAGTTCCACACTACGTCACACTGTCTAGTGTACTCAAAAAGGAAACTGAAACGCGTACATTTTTCGCTATAGTCACGTGACAATAAGGGCTAAAAAGTTACGTGTCAACGTTTCCATTCCACTACTGGACATACCGTATTACTTGTAAATAGGGAACAGTATTGGTTAGAAAATCATACTATTTCAGATAAATAAATAAATCAATCAAATAGGTGTTATGTGCTGTCAGCTGCAATAATGTCTGATCTGCTAACACACTCAAGAATTTTAATATTACTAACGAAAAAAAATTCAAGATATTTTTTTATATTGGGTTAATATGACTAGGTAGGGTCGGTAGGTGGGTTTACGGCCAGTTAATTTGATCCGCCAGTTTGCGGCCACTTGGATTAGTTGATGAATTAAATGGATATTTTCTTGCTTTTTTAATATATTCCCATTCAATAGCTACTAATTAAAACGCATACGACTCACTATGTCTTTAGGGCATGTAAAAACATAAATATCTTTAATTGAAAAAACTTCGTTCTTCAGAAGGCCGCAAACTGACGCAGGCCGCGTAACTGGCCTAGCGACCCTACACAATTTTTCCTCTAGATGGACTTACCTAATGTTATCGAAATAAAACGTTCTACAAACTTACCAACTAGTCGCGACAACCGCTTTGAAAGTGTATGAATTGAATGATTACGTCTCAATGTTATGTGCTGCGTCTCTAGATTCATAAGGACAAACTGGCAGGTTTGTAGAACACTTCGCTCAGGTCAATTTTGTCTATTGGTGGGTTGTACCTAAGGGCCTTTCAGTGAAAACTCATCATCAGCCGTAAACGCTGCTCGCTGGGCTCTAAAATTTCAATGACTTACCTAGGCGTCCTTGAAGCTAGAAAGGTTCAAATTAGACGAAAAGAGGAGAGGAGCTAATAAATAGTGTTCCTGCTAAATAAGACACACTGTGTTACACTAAATTGTTTAATAAAATAATCACAGAAACAACAATAAATTATCTATTCAATTTAAAAGAAAAATACCAAATTCTAATCAGACACATTATAAACCAATTTTAATTAAAAGCAAAGTTAAGGTAGAAAAAAGGAAAATATCGATATAAGCCAAGTAGCAAACATTTGTACATACTATCTTATTAACCTCTTGCCTGTGTTTGTTAAGGATCAGTATCACCAAAAATTAACTCTGACAGAAGCGAAAAATTCTAATTACTTCAGCACTGTCAGTTTCATAACATACGAGAGGTTAATTTATCTATAAGGACGTACATACAAATATTCGTCACTTTGCAATAATCGTTATTTTTGGCCTCTATTACAAAAAATAATAACTAATCAATTCTCTATAAAACATGTCAAATACAAATCATAAAAGGGCTATGCCCAGACACTTGTTATGGATGTTTGAGTGTGTATTCTAAACAAGAAAACTTAATCATACGTACAAATAAGTAATCACAGTACAAAAATAAAGCATAGCTTCATCAGTCGACGACATCACAGCATACACGATCAGCAAACCAAACTCATGACATGACCTTAAACCTTAAATCTACAAGATCATGATACGTTACAATCAAGCATGGAGTCATACCAGTCTTTGTAAATTATAATATGTATTTTCAACTAAAATTACGTGTCTGAATAGACACACATTTACTGATTATGAAAGAAAATCGTACGTTCTTCTAATGGCTATCGGACTACGCTCAGTTTTCGATTAAAAGTGACCCATTGTTGTTATCGACCAGTTACGTCATAGTACGTAGTAATAGCATATTAGCCCCTCTGGTCGTATACAATTCAGACGTGCACTATTCTGTGAGAACAACTGACACTTAAGGTTCTATTCCACCAGCAAGGCGAGGCGAGGATTGGATTCGTGACAAACAATCGGCGTTGAAGCAAATGATTATTTTTATCGCCGAAATTTCTCGCTCCTCTCGTCCCTCTTTACCGGTGGCTGTGAAAAAAAGCACGTAGCAGCGACAGCAGAATGAAATAGATGCAACTGAAAAACAGCTTGGACATTATTCTAGCGGAATTCAGCTACTAGGGTGATCGCAACATTCCCAATGTAAGTCGAGATCACTTTGTATCACAGCATTTGAGAAACGCAGTAGTCACATAATCTAATCCATCCTATTTCAAATTGTTAGTTGTCTTAATAACTATTTCGTGGGGTATTTCTTTAGCACATTTGCAAATTGATAATTAGTTGCATTGCAACTGGTATAAGGTATCTAACTCAGTCGTGTTGATTGACAACAATCAAGTATTAAGATTAATTAATTCTCCATTGTTTTAGTAGATATTCGTGTACAGTTAACAGCAAATATACATAGAAACATTAATGAGATATTTAAATATATCTACAGAAAATCATACTAATCACAGTACTAGATTTTTTTTTATATTCACTGTTAACTGTAACCGGTAAACATTGATCCAAAGTAAATTACAATAAATTACATGCCATTCGTTGATTTTCAAAAATAAATAGTACATTATAATCTCAGTTAATTTTTGTACCGATATTTGAAAACGTTAAGTCGTTTGTCTTTAACCTCTACAGATGTCACTGCAGAATATGTTATCTAAGCTAAAATCCACAATTAGGCGAAGTAAACTGAGAGATAAGATGTTGACAGGAGTAAAAAAAAAATGACGGTATATCTGGATAAAAACATATCGATAAGCATAACGTCGTACAACCAACTTATTACAATGTTGTAACCTATGAGATATGCATAAAGGCTCATTAAGCGGGAGAAAACAAGGTATTTAAATATGAAGTAAGTAGAAGTTTAGTCCTATAAATAGGAATAAATCATAAGATTTACAAACATGTTAATTTGACAAATTCAGCGCATATTTGGATTGAGAGAAACACCACAAGTTTTTATTGCGATGATTTCGGCAAGCGCTTAGGAGTACCAGATAAATTGCGCCGATAGATCGGCGAGTGAAGGATTTAAATAATATCGATATGAACAGCACTGGCCATACTGTGGCAACATTTCTGCATTTTGACTTGTCAAACAACTTCGCCTAATGGTGCGACTTTACTGTAATATCGATAAGCCATTCAATGACCTAGCGATGCCCGTGGCCTGACGCAAGGCCAATTTCAAAGTGCACGTGAGGGCACTTATTAGAGGTTATATTCCACTTCGACATCGTTTTACAGGCAATGCGTGTAACTTTGAATCCTCGGCTAACATTTTGCTGCCCCAATATTACAGGGTACTATGTTTCACTTTTAATCAGTTGAAAATTGAATCTTGTCATAGTGACACTAATATTAACAACTCCACAAATGGAACATAGAACCCTTTAATATTGGGTTAGCGATTTAACAATTAACGGTCTAGAGAATATTAAGCAATTGAATATAGAGGAGGTTAGGCGTACGTACAAGCACACACGTACAAGTTTAATTGTTAATAAATATTTTTGAAGGAGTTTAAATTCCCATCCAATTATACCCGAGTATTCAAAGTTACCGGTATTAACTGTATTCTAAGACGTTTTCAAATAAAATTTGAAATCATAGAACCTTAAGCTTTCCGCGATATAAATTAGACCTAAAGTTTTTGGTAAATCAAGCCAGTCACAAACAGCTAAGCGCCATAATACGACATAATCTACCATGAAATTAGAATTACACTACTTAGACAATAATAGTCAACCTTAGATTTTAAATCGTGATCGCTTATTGGCGGATATCGACATTCAGCTTGATGCATTCTTATTTATCTAGATATTATAAAGTGGCTGAAATGACCAAGCAACACTTTTATGGGAATTCTCCAAGCCTATGTTTTTCAAGCAAAAGAATACGACAACATACATTTAATTAATTAAGTATCCCAAAATCAAAGGAAGGCGTTTTTGGAAAAAGTATATCCTGTACACTTTTTTCAGAACTTAGTTCTTCCTGCTGCAGTTCTAGTGCACACGATTGCTATCGAATTAAGAGAGCGAGAAAACCGCCACTATCATTCGTAGTTCATAGTTCTGTCACTCGTCTTTCGTGACTTCTACCTTTAAGAAAAAATTACATGACATAGAGTTAATGTTTTTTTTGCGTTTCATAACGATTGACAGCAATAATTAGCATTCGTGATTATTACATGCGAAATATTCTGAGAACATGTACAGGTGCCCACTTTTTCTGAAATCTGTAGAACTTTGGTATGCTTACACTGACCACAAGCTGTCACCTAACCCCAGCAATATGATTAAAGGGATAGAAAAAAAGTAGGCTAATCTTTTTTCAATGTCAGCATACCACGATTACACATCATGGCCCATAATATCCTTTAAAATTAATGTATCCCAAACATCAATGTATAATGACGCTAATGATATTACAATTACGTACTTCTCTAATACTCCTTTAATATCGTGATGGACTTGCTAATAAAGTTAATGACGTACCGCCTTATTTATAAACGTCTATCAAACCTATATTAGTTAACTAACCGCTATAGTTCGTTTGTCACTCTTGACATTTACGTTTGTGAGAAAGGGACAAAGAACATTTAAGTTAGCAGAGGTTTGTTAAGTTTAATGAATAAGTGGGTTCGTCGGCAGACGTAGGTGCCCCTTTCCGTATTTTATATAATGCTTTTTTTTAACCTGACTATGGATTTATAGGCCGGGTCCAATGCGCGGTTGGAGTGGCCTGGGGAAAATCCAGCGGATACCTCCGACACGACCACGCGGGCGGTTTAAACGCTGGAAATGTAATGCATGTGTTCAACTATGCTGAGAGGGAACATTAAATATCTACGTTACACATCGCGCCAAAATATAATATCGCCATTATTAACAATGAATGCCATCACACTATTAACCCTTGCACCGCAATCGTCTGATATATGAGACAAAGTGAAATGACACTTTCATTTATGACGTTGAAACTTGCGAGTAACTTTTTTGACGTTCGGCGGTTAAAGAGGTAATATAATACAATCACATTACAGATTACATTAGCCCGCAGATATGAAGATGTTTTATCTCACGGAAGCTGGCTGGTCGTACTGGTGTAAGAAGATATATCGAGGGGTGAGTGGTCAAACCCGATAAGTATCTAAAAGGTTTATTAAAAATAGAACTCTGCGTAATGGATATTGAGTTCTTATTTCTTATTTCATTTGACCACTCACCCCTCGATATGCACAAATGCACATTGCCTGTATCACACGGTCGTGTATAGATAATATATTCATACCTTCTGTCTCTTATTTCAGTGCGACAAGCTGCAAAAGTTAACACATCTATCGCTCGACTATACCTGCATTGAGTACATGCAGTCGACACATATTTCTGACCAGCCCGCCTTCGTGACACGACACATAAAATTAGTGAGTAGGGGACACTTTCACTGCCAGACTTAAATCTTGAATATACCTCAGAAACCACAGAGACCAGCCTATAGCGACAGCCCGCCTAGCAGGATCCGTGAAGTTACGCAGCACCCGCTAGGCGGGTTTCTAGCAGTGATTGCGTTAACACTTTCAGTGTAACTCCCCTGGCGAGTTCTCTGCTCGTAGACGCGTAGCTGATAACACGCGTTTCCCCGTATGTAGAGGGAACTCCGTAGCGCTACGAAAGGATAGCGGCGAGTTTTAATTAGTTTTGAGCGCGGGTTTAAGAGGCGCGGGCGTAGATAGAGGCAGTTCGAGTAAGGGCAGTGGGTCACGCCAGAACACCGTCTGCGAGAACTCGTCGCTGGGCTCGCACAGCGCCGGCGGGAACACCTGGTCCACCAGCACCGACATGTGGGAGTACCTGCACCACAATGACTACTTAAGAGCGCTTTAATAAAATGTAGTGGGTCCACTAGCGCCACTCGTAAATAATTGTAATTATTTAAATTTAACGATATATAACTAAAAAAGGGGGCCGCTACGTACTGTAGTTTGTATTTAAGTACTTTTTGAATCCATCAAAATAGTTTTTACGTTGCTGGATTCGTCAATCTATGCGTCCAAAGTTAAAACGGCCGTTTCAATTTTGAGCTCATAGATTGACGAATCCAGCAACGTAAAAACTATTTTGATGGATTCAAAAAGTACTTAAATACAAACTACAGTACGTAGCGGCCCCCTTTTTTAGTTATATATCGTTAAATTTAAATAATTACAATTATTTACGAGTGGCGCTAGTGGACCCACTACATTTTATTAAAGCGCTCTTAACACATGTTTTATAATGCATCCACGACGACGCGTCCCTCACCAGCGAATCTCATACTCATACTAAACTTGTTAATTTACTAAATATTTTTTATGGTGCCGTTCGGTCCAGTTTTTAGAGACGATCAAATTTTTATATGGGACCAACTACAATTACAGCAACACAAAAGACGCAAATGAGAGGCATAGTACAGCATATCTATCGAGCACTGAAAACGCTCCATACTGTTTGATAGCTAGGTGTGACGTAACGCCTTCGTAGCCTCATACTACCGTTGTATGGAAAAAGGGAAATTTGCCGTTTTTGTCATGAAATATTGCGTTTATCTACTTAATTGCCATACAATTTCTTTTTTACTGACACATGAGAATTCTATTGGTAACTATCATTTTACATTTGGCCAATAAACAAAATTTTAGCGTTGCGTCCCATATCTTTTTATGATTTTAATTAATTTGTCTAATTTATTATTTATTGTGATAATTTGATGTTTTTCTATCGATATATCCACACTATGCAATAAATTGTAACATGAGTCGTCTACCCTATTGTACGGATTGGGCTGTGGAGGGGCGCGCTTTCCTGGATGACACGCACCATACAGTACTTTTATCCAACGGACGCGGGTGAGCCATGGTTGTGTGTTGAACTATGCATGCATCTGTGTGCGTCAGCGTAGGAGCTATGAGTTCACATTGTCTATGTGTTCGTATGTATCATAACTACAACTATGGCTAACCCGCGTTCACGACATAAAAGTAATATACGTATGAAAGCTAACGGGAAACTTTCCATACATATAGACGGTATACATCCACGTAGATATTTCCTGACTTCACAATCTATGTACAGTGGTATATTACTTCGTTATTGGTTTCAAGTTAGTAACAACACGCGCACAAAAACAGACCACCAGCTCATAGAAAAGTTCAGTTGGACTGGAGTTCGGAGATGACCATAGTGCCCAAAAATGTACCCTTGCAGTAAGGAGCAGTAAAATAGAATCGAAAGGACAGCATGTACTAAAACATCACTGCATTACACTCCATATTAGATAACTCGATTATTAACTGATCTATTAGAATAGAATATCTGTAAGTTGCTGCGAGTATGGCAGGATTGGCGTATCATTGTAAATTATAAATTCATTCGTGAATTAGAGACAGTTATTGCAGGTATTCCTGAAATAACTGTCTCGATTCAGTTATGCCTGCTTTGCAGAATGAAAAAAAATAGCATAATTTATGATAATCACTCGTCTGAAGTCTGAAATAAAAGACATCTGCTGTCAGAAGTACCACGTGCATAAATAGTAAGACAGGCAGGCGGTAGGCGACAGACGGATGAAATGCAGAGTCAATAGTGCCGGTAGATTAAGAAGATAGCACGTTCATACAGGACCAATATCGAGATAGGATAAAATTCTCGCACAACTATTATAGAACCTGCCGTGCTAATTCAAATCCCTTACTTGGCAATCAATCAAACTGACGGTCTTTAGATCAACTGCATACTGTTTATTTGTTTACCCACGCACACAACGAAGATTCAGTACCCGGTAACTATTCTACAATTCAAACTGACAACACAATGGGCTTAATGACGTATGAAGTATTCATGACACTGACACATTTATTTAGCGATGCCCATGTCACCAGACGAGAACATTTAACGAAATACGAATTTGAACGATAAATGATTTTAATGTCAGGCCAGGTGAGCTCACAGATGATCACGTTTGGTTAACTCGTAAATATACGCTCGCAGACAAAAAATACGGGTAGATAACATTTTCTAAAATAGTGCAAACTTGTACAGTTTTTTAATCCTGCCATGATCTTTATTTAATTTTACATCTAACCTGCAAAAATAACAGTTAAAAAATTAATGTTTCCATGAAAAAAACAATGTTAACGGAGCGAGATATCGCAAAAATCGACAGTTTTAGAGATTGATATTTTTATGATAAAATCCCGGGAATTGCTGATACTGTTGGGTATTACGAAGAATATCATCATACGAGTATATCAAGTAAATAAAACTAGTTTAAAAATTTTAGAAAAACCTATTGCGGTTATTTAATTTAGGGTGACCCGAAATTTTTGACCTCGAGTGTAGTAAACACGCTATGGATAAATCATTTCTAAATTGTAACAGTTAAGTTTTGAGAAATTAAACCCTTCAAGTAGGCTAACTCTCCCCACGTCCCGAGGAAACTGCAAACCTATTCATGAACCTGTTGTTCATGTTACAAATATTTATTTATAGCAAATACACATTCGTATTATAAATATCCAATAATAACATTTTTCAGTTAATTATGTAACCATCATAGGAATTTAATTGCGTTTCACTAAAGATTATTGAAAAGGATTAAGGTAAAGTTGATAACTTGTTAGAGATAGTACTGTGGTTATTTCGAAACCGTCACAGGATTTGAATCCATCACCAAACAGAACAGAAGGAAGAACAAAGAGTATGTCTGCTTTTAGAACTTTTGAAACCAAAAGCGAAAATCGCTAAATAATATCGATATAATTAGTTCCCACATGTGTAAATGGGCTTACATTATAGATACACCAATAGTAATTTGTAATAAGCTATTAGTGTGTTATTTGAATTCAGCATCTTTAGAAGCATATTTTGTAAATCAGAAAAGAATTAGTAAGGTTTTTGTTATTTTCAAGTTCATCTATCTCTAATTGAATGGGATATTTGAATGTTTGTCCACACATGAGTGATAATTATTTAGATTCTCTCTGAGGATAGAAACAAGACGATACAGATGGCTTGTCGATGATAACTGTATGTTATTGGTCAGTGTTGAGTGATGAAGTTATCGATTTACCCCAACCAACAGGAAGTATATTGTCACCCAGACTCTAGTCCCTGATTTTTGCATTATGATAAAGCAGAGTAATCGAAGTCAATATCTGATGAGGTAAACGTCCCAGTGCTCGACACTGACCCAATACTTGACACATTCAATCTTATGTTATAATAATAGATGTGTCTACTGTTGGACTGTATACCATAATATCAAAATTCTACTTTCTAATGATATATTCTACGTTGTCATTCTGCAAAGATTGACGGATTATCGTCAGGGTGAATGATGTTGATTGGCGTTAGGAAGTATTTCGAATGGTGGTGAAGTGACCGCGGTGACCAAGCCCTTACGTCATGCCATACGGCTTACCATTGCGTTGCTTGTTGCCACTTTACTTTAACTAAGGGTTTATTCGATTTTGGACTAGCTTATTACGACATTATCGCGTTTTTGTGCCGGGAAGAGATCATCGACCATGTCACTTTGCACGTTGTAACTGAAATAGAAATATACTTCTTTACTGGTATACTTAGTGTTAGTCAATAGTGCGATACGAGTGTCCAACCACCTCCCTTGCACACTTCCGTTGCGTTCGTGCATAGTATCGCGATAAACGCACAAATAGTGTATGTATTGAGATACTCACGTCGATTGGAATGTCTGCGTAAGCTCGTGTTTGAGCTCCCCCTTGTAGTTGATAGTGAATATTCTCACGATCGGAATGCCGACGGCTTGGTACGCGCACACGTCCTACAACAAATATTTTAATTTTAAAAGTGTTAATAACGTTTCTACCACTACAACATCTTATCATGTAACAAGTTAATTAAATGAACAAAATTTAAAGAACCTGCGACATCATACATAGCTAAGAACCATGTCCGCCATTTAGACTTCCGATTAAAAAAAACCGCACTCGGGTAATCCTAACTGGGGCTACGATGCCACAAACAGACACACAGATACACATGTTACACTTCTAACACCCCTCTGTTAAATATTAGTAATTACAGACAGCTTCTTCAGATTACCATACAAACATACGCCAACGTGAACAATCGCCCCCTGAACACGGCACATTTTTTACCCGGTTTCGGCACCACTATCTCGATATAACTAGTGTTTGATTCAAGATTCATTTATTTCAGTAAAAAATTACAATATAAATTTTTCCACGTCTGTCAAAATTACAAAAATTTCTACGAAGTATAACATTGTAGTCTTTGATTTCCACTATGAATATCATGATCGTCAATAACACTCGTACTTTTCTTCGCTTTCTTACTCACGTGAAACGCCATACATGCAGCTCAGCATAAAGCGTAGCTACGTAAGTACGTACAGCAACCTTTTAGCAGTCAAGGGTCACATATCAAGGGGTGAGTGGTCAAACCCGATAAGTCATCTAAAAGGTTTATTGAAAACAGAACTCTGCGTAATAGGTGTTGAGTTCTTATTTCAAAAAACAATTATCTCGATTTATTGGGTTTGACTACTCACCCCTCGATATTAGCTACCAAAATTGTCGCGGGCGTTTTACTAATTTGTGACTATCAGAATAAAGATACCACAATGTATGTAGATGGTCAATAAGGAAGCTCACGGCCCGCAAGTAAGGACTTCGAAGGCGCCTTGCCGATCGCTGCATTACAATAAAGACTTTTGAACCCTTCCAATGCCTTGTAATCCTGATACACGCCAAAGCCGAGGGCAAAAGCTAATAAATTATATATTTGTATACGTACATTGACTCGGTTGCCGTAGCCGGCGTAGAAGGGGTTGGAGCCCGGCGGGAATAGCGCTTTGATGTCAGCGAGGCATTGGATCTTGAATTCCTCCGGCTTCTTTTCGATGACCTCTCTATGGAAGGCGCGCAGTAGCGATGTGGGGTTCAACAGTAGTGGTCCGTCCGGCAGGCACGTCTCGCCTTGACGGATCGAACGCAGGTATTCGCGGGTGACCTGGACAACAACGGTACATTACTGTCAAAGTCAAAATTGTTTGGGTCAATCAATTTTTCTTGTTGTTATTCTGTCCTGTCAGCCAGGAAACATCATAATCCGAGTTTCTTAGAAAAATGTTTATAGTATGGATTTAAGCTCATCGCTAAAACCAGGGACCGATACCGGTATTTTTAAAAAACCCTGAATTAGCCCAATATTTTGGATTATTTTTTGCTCTTTACGTAGGGCTGAATCATGTATTTAGGTAACAACTTCGTATTATTAGATTGTCCCATTAAAAACGAAATAATGAACCGGTCACCGTAATAATACCGGTATTTTTCTATGGAGAAAATACCGGTATCCGATCCCTGGCTAAAACTCATATTTGGTAGATTTAAACCCTACAAATCCCAGTTTTAAAGAGTGACTCAGGAGACGTAACCATGGTAACGAGCAAAAAACAATAGTTGACCCATTTATTATTCAATGTAGGCGTGTTACATGCACATACGAAAGTCCATAAACTATCACCGGTTCGTAAAATAACTTCTGCCTCGACAATAACCGGCGCAAAAATCTCGCCGAGGTGTCATTTAAAAAAAAAAACTGTAAACGTTGGGCAAGATCGAGCTTCAGCGACGATCTTTAGATGAACTCCACTATTCGAACGATTACTCAATTCACGGCACCCAAAGCGTACTTTGGAATCTATTACCAGGAAGAAACAGTTGATATTCATACATAGTTATTTTGTTCTTTAGAAAGAATGTATTTAACTCATTCACTGCCGAAGCTTAGGATTCATTAGAAGTATGCACGTAATATATTAACCCTTTAACCGCCGTCGTCTGGTATATCAGACAGACAAAGTGACAATGTTAATGACATCTTCACCCTTAATTTGACAACAATTGCCAAAATGGAGGGTCAAGCCAAATCAAGAAAAAAATACAAAAAAGTGAAATATATCGTCCAGCCGGCTCGACACTGTCATATGACAAAGTTAAAAAATACGGGATAGTTTTTTGATGTTCGGCGGTTAAAGGGTTAATGAAGAAACTATGTGTCAACTTACTCTAGCCTGTCCAATGGCTCTAGCGGAGAGATACAACAGTTGGTAACCATTGTTCTTGATCTTGGTGAACAGCTGCGCCACGCCGGACTGCGCCCAATCCTTGCCCACCATTGGGAAGATGTGGCCCAACACGTCTGACCTGCAAAACAAGTTACTTGTAACTAGGGTAGCGTAGTTATACACACAATACATAAAAAATTATCTACATAGATCTGTTTGATCTAAGACCCACAAAGTAAATTAGTCTCTTGTCAAGTGGGTGCATGAAACTCCAAAATTTTGAAACGGTAACTTCAAAAGTCTATGTCGGCTCGAAATTATCTACACAAAGGTAGGTAACCGCGAGAACCTTGATCAAACAAGTCTCAGATACTAATATTGATTTACGTTTTTAATGAAAGTTAACATGTTCTTAACAATATTTAATGAGACGACAATGGTGAAAAAAAAACGTAAAAACGCAGAATTTGGCTAGGCTCTAGTAAATTTCTTTTCGAAACATAGACGACAACTTTTTATGACAAACGTTTAGTCTCAATTTGTATGGTAACGCGAACAGTGCCTCTGGTGGTAACTATGTGTTGCCATACAAATTGAGACTAAACGCAAACGAGTTCGTTCGTGCTTGTTTAAAAAAAGACTAGAGGTACAGGTATTGTAACGGCCTCAGGTCAATGCAGTTTGAGCTGACACAGCTCTTCAGCTCTCGCTCGCACTATTTATAATATTGACTTTAAGCATGCTCAAGAGATGACCCATGTCCAAATGGGTTTACGCTCATCGCTAAAACTCATGTTTAGATTTAAAACCTATAAAACTACATTGTTAAGGGGCCTTATAAGTTTTAAAATCTTTTGATTTTAAATTGTGAGTTTTTGTTCGTAGTAAAATTTAAGCAGAAAAAAGCCGTTTTTCGTTTGAAAATGACTATTTCGGAGTGATGTTTGAAACGATATTTCATAATGAAACATCCAAAAAATACATTTAAAATGTATGACATTAGATCTCTACAGTTCTGTTCTAGATAGTAACATTCAGAAAACGTCAAGTCAAGATACGTGTAAATTCAAACAGAAAATTGCCTAAACATATGAGCGATTTTTAACTCATAAGGGCTCTTAAAGAGTGACGTAACCGAAAATGACTAGTTGATCCACCCATTTAATATGACTTTAAAATAAGAATCGTCGTCGTCTCCCGGCGAAAAAAATAAACAATAGCATTCTCTTGCAATGAGCCCTGGGATCCCGGGGACCGGTGGACGCCGGGTAGCACTCACTTGGTGATGGTGCCGTCGATGTCGGAGATGACGATCTTGTCGTCGTACCGCCAGCGGAACACGTTGCACTTGCAGCGCGTGGTGCCCTGGTAAGCGGTTGTTACGCTGAACACCATCTCGTTCATACCCTCCCGTAGGTTCAGTTTTTTCTATAAAGAAAAATGATTCTTAGCGAGGGGAAGAATCCGAAGGGCTACCGCGAACCACAAACGAAGTTTTCCCTCTCTGTCTCACTTATGAGCAAACTTGCAAGTGCGACAGAAAGGGAAAATTTCGAATGCCGTTCGCGGTAGCACTTCAGAGCACCCGAGTTCGTGCCACCCATCGTGTCGATGGGCCACAGACCACTTGTACTAGGTTAAGTGGTCTGTGCGATGGGCTAAATGCTAGAGACGAAATAATCGGCGAATAGATTGATTGATATGTAAACTCAAATATGTGATTATTAAATTAAATAGACTGCCAATGTTTAAATACACCTGCTGCTTTAATAGTGTTGTTGACTCAAAAGAAACATGGCCAAAATTATGCCAAATGGTGAAAATCCTATTGAAATATCTCAAAAAATAACGAAGCTACAAGCGTTAATGTTGCTGGTTGGAGAGAGAAAGCGCGACAGATCAGTGACCTCACTGATCTCGAGCGTCATAGTAAATAACGATCGTTCCAAGACAAAGGTGCGTATTGCAGAAATGAGACAGAATGTGCTCCCTCTTAAGTCTTTTAAGACTTTTAATTATGTAATTATTAGTTTTCATTTACGATTTACATTTGATTAAGTATTTGATACTTTTTCGAGAAAATTCGAACTTATGCATTTTCTTATTTGTTGTCAACATCCCTATTTGACTATGGATGGAGAGGTCCATAGAAAAACTAACATTCACAGCCTATTTAATTTAATACTGTCTTTACTGAAGGTTAACTAGAAGAGATCTCTTAAAGGAATAAGTTTGCCTTTGTACATACCCATTCCTTTTGTATTTTTCACTTTTTTTTTACTATGTAAAATAAAGAGTTTTAGTACTACTATTAATACAAGCAAAGTCTGCGATATTCATTTTGAGCGCTGGAAGGAGCTTACATCGATGATACCGAAATGGCGTAATAGCTCAACTCGAACACCTGGACCATAAGCGCTATCTACGGAAGATTCGACCCAAGTCCTCATATAGCTACATAAAATATGATCGGTGGCAGTTATACTGCACACAGTGCGACCGAACATTTATATCCAAATTCGGTTTTGGCCATATCCGTGCTCATCAGAGGAAGTTGTAAGGGTCGCCGTCTTCGGATACGACAAGGACTAATATTAATACATTACCAAGGCAAAGCATGAAGAGTCGCATAACTCAGTCGCGCAGTGAACCTAAGTAGAATTAGTAGAAGCAGAATAGAAGCAGAATATCAACAAGCCGCCCACCATACAAGAAAAAATGGCAACGAAATTTTAATCACCTGTAACAGGAAATAGAGTAGTTTATTTTGTTTTGGAATTGAATTAAACAAAACAAATGCAACTCTATTCTTATTTTGAAAAATACAAACTCCATTGAAGTGAATTTGT
Organism: Epiblema foenella; assembly: GCA_963556455.1. Lineage (NCBI taxonomy): Eukaryota > Metazoa > Arthropoda > Insecta > Lepidoptera > Tortricidae > Epiblema > Epiblema foenella. Next base: position 19,979,976 of record OY747102.1, read on the forward strand.
TGTAGTATTACACCCTTATTCATTAACGTCTATGAAACCTATATTAGTTAACTAGTAGCTAAAGTTCGTTTGTCCTTATTTGTCAGTTTTGTCACTTTGACATTTAGGTTTGTGAGAATGGGACAAAGAACATTTTAGTTAGCAGAGGTTTGTTAAGTTTTATGAGCAAGACGGTTAGTACTTTGATCCCCAGGTGGATACTAACGATCTGGTCAGAAGATAGCCTCAGCGTTTTCCGGAAGGTGGAATGTCGGCGCGAGGGCCGCGCATGCTCCTGCTCCGAATCTGACGAGGAAGGCTCCGCGTGTTCCGCTGAAAACAAACGTGTCAATCTATTATCACATGCAACCCCTCATCCCCCGAGCCCGGAGATTCCCGAAGACATATCTATTCAAGATATTCATAAAAAATGGCCGCGGCAAACGCGTCAAAGCAACTACATTGCGCGGTTTGATGGATCGGTCGAAGTCAAATACCTGGGTAATCCGCAATGTAATGAAACTCGCATGTGAATCTCGTACGTGTTTTAAATAAGGCTTTAGGTTTATCACCAGTTTAAAATATTTGTTCCAACAGCTCTACAAATCTCAGATATTTTTGAACACCTCATCCAGTGGCTTATGAATTGCAATCACTATTCATAGAGAACTGACTGAGGATCCTGTAATGCTTATAATGTAAGTATTTCACCAGCGAAAAGAGGAAAGGGGTGCAAAATTGTCAATTATTTCAGCCGTGGTGTCCCGGCGAGAAAAATAAACAATAGCATTCTTTTGTAATGAACCCGGGGATCTCAATTCCAGTGGAAAAGCACCGAATGGTAAGTCATACCGTACCTTCCGGTCTGTTACATTACACAGTGTTTATCATAAAATTCATAATATTGATATTAAAAATATTCTTACGAATGCTAATAGCAAATATATGTGTCAACAAAATATATTCTTCGGTATAATCATCAACAACGAGCCAAGCGAAGCGCAAGGTCACTACATACATTTTCTTGAAGTGCTTCGTCGTTTTGTATAAAATAAATATTCCAATTAACACCGAGTAAATAAATAATGCCAGTCACAATTTATTTATTTACTTAGAAATCAGTAATATCTTACCAATTATTAAAAATGTAAAAGAAAAACCTGACTGTTTTCGACGCTTTCAAAGATATAAAAACCGCAAAAATAAGAAAGTGTGAAAGATACATTAATAGACTCGGCAGCCACCAGCAGTGCACGTGCGCAATAAAAAACCAACTTGGACTTTACTCCGCGCGGGTGTTGACTTCCAACAAGAGCGAGCGGTTTTTTGTGCAAAAACTAATGACTCATCTTTATAAGGGAAATGCGTGATCTGACAGCCCTATTTAAAATTAGACGTTATACCTGGGTCATGAGGTTTGTTTTCCGGCAGCACGGCGGGGGCGTCGTCCCTTGGCTCCGTAGGCTCGATGAGATCGGAAGGTTCAATGACCTCCTCAACGTCCACGGGTTCTTGATGTCCGTCAGGTTGAACTTCTTCAGCGGCCATTAATTCGGAGTGTTCCATTTTCAAATCCATACTATATTCTCTTTCTGGGAAACTGGCACTTTTGAACTCCTCCTTCGATGGCTCCGTGCTATAATTATTAGAGACAATTTGTAAATAACGAAGTCGACAAACGTCATATTTTAGCATAATAAATTATCACAAGTTATCATGGCAATGCTAATAATTAAATTATTTCAAGTAGTTACGTTATTGCTTTATTTGCGTGCGACCTAAATGTTATTCACACAACAGCTGGTAACATACGTCAGCCGTGACATTATTTAAGTAACGTGAAATTCCGATTTATGTAAATGGCCACATGAAAATAAAACTACACGCCGTTTCTTTGTTCATGTAAACATTACTATGAAACTGCCACTAATTATTACCAATCGGTTCGGTAAATAATGATAAAATATCACATATCGAGGGTTGCGTGGTCAAATCCATCCGTGGATAAGTCGCCTAAAAGGTTTTTTGAAAATAGAACTATGCGTAATGGATGTTGAGATTTTATTTCAAAAAGCAATTATCTCGATTTATCGGGTTTGACCACGCACCCCTCGATATGTTACACGTATAAATACAGATAAAATGAGATCCTTCTTCTCTTCGGAACTCGGTTGGTAACTCCTTAGCCGCAATGGCATCATAGTATTTGGTATAAGTGAGTCCATTTTCTCAGACAGCTAAGACTGATAAACTGTGCTGGTTAGGCAGTCAGTGTTTTCTTGGCGAAAGTGACAGAGGCAGCGAACAAAGGAGGCGAAATTATCCGTGCTTGGTAAATTCCATACAGGTTGTTACGGACAGCCCCGAATACGCGGAACTCTCCCAGTATACCTGATATTTTACCGCTAGAAAGAATTGAATTTTGCCATTACTTCCCGTTTACGACCTAGCAATAATGTTACATTAGCGTCTTAAAATACAGTTAAAATCATAAAATGTTGTAAACCCTGAGTTGCGCCGACACCATTAAATATTGTCTAATATATTTTCTATACTGTTGTTACCTTTGTCGGGTGTCGGCACATCTAAACAAATGTTAAGAATAATTGTCTATTCATTTAAGCATTGTATAACTATTGTTAATATCTCTCGTGAGAAATGGTCATCCTGAACCGTTAGGACGGGAAGTTATTATTGCACAAGGTTGCGTCAGTTGCGTGGGAATCGAAATTACGGGAGTAGAGGGGTGTGTTTGAAAATATATAAAACCGACCCGACGGGCGGAAGGGGGCAGTGGGCAGTGGGTGATCAGTGGGCAGTGGGCAATCAGTGGGCAAATAAGAGTGGTCAAAGAGTGATCAGTGGGCAGTCTGATTTGGCGGAACGCCATGAGTTGTTAGTTAGATCCCGGCCAGTAGCGTGCCATAGTGAACGTAATTTTTCAGTGCAGTAACTTGTTATTAATTGTAATCCCGTCGTTGTTTAAGTAATTGTGATCCTTCTGACATTGAACTGTAAACTTAGTGCTTAAACCAATCTTATACTTTATTCTTTATCGTGTGTTTTAATCCCATTATAACTTGTAATAGACTCAGTGTTTTTATTACGGAGTGTTCCCATGATCATATTGAACCTTACAAGAACAGAGCCGCGTCGGTAGGAGTTAAGTTGCGAAACAGTGCCGCGCCATTCCTCGGTCGTTCACAGATCCTTCGTGCGACGCTACCGTGTTCACCGAGACGGGTGCGGCAAGAACCTCTGTTTCCGCCGAGCTATCGCAGACGATAGGCTGTGGACTTGCGTCGTCTACAGTTTGCGTGGTCCTTCGAGCCGGATCTTGGGTACAGTGATCGAGAACCTGTGAGTAAAGTGAACCCTTTTCTGTACCATTGAACCTCCGTAAATTGTGAACTTTGAACTTCCGTATTGAGATTGTGTTATTGCACTGTAAATTGAAACTCCGAAGTAAACCTGTGTGAACCAAGATGATGACACGTAGCCAAACAATCAAAGGCGACGATGCGGAGCTGAGCGCTGGCGGGAACGCGCCGGCGCAGAACGAGAGCGGGGGCGGGGATGCGCACGCGCCCGGTGGGGCGTGGCCGCGCGCTACCCCGAGTGCCGACGGCGGGGAGGAAAGCGCCCGCGAACCAGTAAGGCCGACGCCGTCCGTGCGATCGCACGCCAGTAGTACAATGACAGTGCGCAGGCGGGCGGCAGAGCTACGCGCGTTAGAACGGGTCGCCGAGATCGAGAAGGAAGTAATTAAGAAGAGGTTGGAGCTTGAACTGGAACAGATCGACGCCGAGGGAACACCGGTGCAGTCACGGGCGGTGACTCCACAGCCAGGCACGTCGAAGGTCGACGAGTGGCTGAGCAGCTTCGAGCACGGGCGGGGAGAGGAAGGCATGGCGCGCCGACCCGACGGACAGCGAGAACCTACGAGAGAGACGCCTCTCGCAACGCTGCAAGCAGAACGCGCCCTATCGCCGCCGCGAGGGCCGCGTGAACCGAGCCGAGCGCCGTCGCTCGAGCGTTGCGCAAGAAACGAACGCGCCCTATCGCCGCCGCGAGGGCTGCGTGAACCGAACCGAGCGCCACGCAAGAATCAAACACGCCCAATCGCCGCCGCGTGGGTACCGCGACCTGTCACTAGAACGTCGCGGACGAACCGAACATGCCCAATCGCCGCCGCGTGGGTACCGCGATCCGTTGCCCGTTGAGCCGCGAGTCGGCTCGCCTCACGGGCAATACAAACCAACGGCCTACGAGAGAGAGCAGAGATCCCGCGACGACATGCACTTCAGGTCGTCGATGGAGCCACCCAGTGACGCCGCAACCGCCTTCAATCGTCTCGCCGAGCAGTTGAAGGCATCGATGCGGCCAAAGCCGCCAAAACAGGTGTATGAGTTACCCTATTATAGCGGAGATCCAAGTGAATGGCTGTTGTTCTACAACGCCTACCGTGAAACTACTGCAAGGTATGAATTTAGCGTGTATGAAAATATGGCTCGATTACGGAACTGTTTAAGGGGCGAGGCGAGGCAGTGTGTGCAACACCTACTTGCAACGTCGTCGCAGCCGGATATGGTCATCCGGTTACTAAAGAAGAACTTTGGTCGAACGGACCTGTTGATCGACAGAGCACTAGATGAATTAAAAAGGTTACCAAACATAGGATCGAGTGCGATTGATTTAAATAATTTTAGCACTAAAGTAATAAATATTGTAAGTACTTTAGTTGGCTTGGATCAAAGAAATTACGGTGACAACCCATTGCTGATTAGGGAAATTACGGATAGATTGAGTCCACATTTAAGATCAAGGTGGTGCCAATTCGCAAGAAAGCAACTAGGTCCCCATGGGACAGGAGAGTTGGCGCTGTTGGCGAACTTCTTGCTGGAAGAGAGCGACGCCGAGCTGAAGTACTCGCATACGAAGGCGCCTATGAAAAGGTATACAGGTAACAATGGACCAACTTATACAGATCACAGGACGTACGCGCCGCGCCCGGACTACAGACCGAACGCTACGCGCCCGGAGTATCGAACAAACGCGCCACGACTCGAGTACAGACCGAACGCACCACAAAAGGGAGCCGTTAACAAACCACCGGTACACCAAACGTACGCGGTGGAGAATCAAGAACCCTGTTTATGTTGCGGCGGCAATCACCGATCTACGGAATGTAAAAAGGTACTCAGTATGAACGTAGGAGCCCGATGGGACTGGGCGAGAAGTAATAGGGTTTGCTTCAAATGTTTGAATAGAAAGCACCGCAGAGAGCAGTGCAAGGCAAAGGGGTGCAGCGCGCAGGGGTGCCCGCACTCACACAACCGACTGCTACACGAGGACCAAGTACAAGCCGAGCCGCCGGCTTCACAGGCCCGATCCGAGCAGCCCCGTCAGAGTCGGAACGACTCGGAACTACGAACGGAACAGAGCTGTACATCCATCGATTTAAAATACCCTAGATGCACTATCCGCCTGTCAAAAGCGTCCGCGCTCAAGAGTGCTTAAATGCCTTTTAAGCACTCTTGCGCTCAGAGTCGCGCGCTAGCCATCGGCGAGTCAACATGCCCAAGTGCTCCGTAAAAAAATGCAAAAAGAACACGTTAACGACGTTAAAAAAGGATGGAATTTCGTATTTTCGGTGAGTATTTATTTAAAGTTTCATTATTTAATTGATTTGTAGTTATATTACGCTTTAACGCGCCTATAACAATTATTTTATCAAAATATCAGACACACGACCAGCTATGCTACTGTCTCTTTCCCTCACGTTGAGTGAGTCGTATATCGAAACGAAACGGGAGACCTATGAATCGGACTATAGTAAAATTTCGAAGGAATGGAGTCGCAGACTGACTAATTTTTTGATGAAAGTTTACAAGTATTGTTTGTTATTAGCACACAGCTATGGAGTGTGTATGTAGATATGTAAGTTGGTAAAAACTATAAATTAAAATATTAGCGTTTATCTAAAAGAAAGTGAATAAAAAGTATTAAATGATTTATGACTATTTGTAGAAAGATATGTTCTAGTAACGTGAGGGGTATGTTACCTATATATAATTTCAAAATGTAAAATAAAGATTTCAAAGCTTGAGACACTATCATGTATACAAGTTACTCTGATTCAGTGTAATTTTTGTAAATTAAACCTTGTTTTTAAAAATAATGTGTCACGGATAATAATACTCTATTTCTTCTTTCAAGTATAACTTATTCGATTAACTGCTTTAAATTTAGGACTGCTTTAATTTAATGGTAACATAACATGAAATTACAGTAGAACCATTTAAAGTGGCTTTGTCATAGTCGCTTGAGTATCTTGATCGAAATATCTTAGCGCCACACACAAACACTTTTGGATGGTCCCTTGCATGGTCTTCGTCATCAGCTTTTGTTCTCCAAATGCTACTTTCTGAATGCAAATGCTCGATTTGTTACCGAAAAACTAAAATCGCTATATGTTTCCCCTGATTTTTTGAGGATTTCCCTCAATTCCTCATGGATACCATCATCAGAACCAGTTTGCGGCAACAACGGGACCAACATGCTTCAAGCATATGATTCCAAACAAAGAAAGAATTTTCCGAATCGGTTCATAAACTACGGAGTTCTAAAGTAACACTCATTAAAATAATAAAAATTAAAAAACAACACAACATAATAAATCGATTTATCATTACTATTTATAATAAATCGACGTTAACATCTGACGTCGTATGCTTGTTTACCACCTACCTATTTTAAACAAATCATTTTCGACTCCACGGTACACGATACCGACTCTGTTCCAATGTATGTCCAATGTTGCCAACACAATCAGTGGAAAATGTGCGTGAACAAAATTGAAATGCTGTAATCGCCAAACGCTCTCATTTAAAATAAAACGTTACGCTGGTGACATAAGGCTCACTATTGAAAAAAAATAAATTGATCCCAATTGACTTACGCTCGTTTAGCGTGTATCTAACACGCAAACACTCACAATGTCAGCTCGGCCGGCTTGGACACTTTTTCGTCTTGAATTTGTAGGTGATAGTGTATCTAGGGTATTTTAAATCGATGTGTACATCCGAAGTTATCGCGGATGGGGAGAGCACTGCGATACTGTTAAAGGTAATACCGATAACGATAGAGGGGCCTTTGAGACGCGTTGAAACGTTCGCCCTCATGGACGGAGGGTCGACGGTATCATTAGCCGACGAGGAGCTAATGAAAGAAGTCGGAGCCGTTGGAGAGGAGGAGCCATTACGCATTAAGGGCGTAGGATCGATGGCGACCTTAAACAATCACAGTAAAAAAATGCAGATTCAGATACGAGGCAAAAATAACGGGCCGTTACAGACAATAACAGTACGAACGGTTCGCGAATTGGGACTTCGCGGCCAACACATGAAAAACGTAAACAGGTATGCCCATCTATCCGATCTAGAAGAAGCGAGCTACAGCAAAGCTGTACCGAGGGTGCTGATTGGGGCGGATAATTGGCACCTCATGCTGCCCAAGGAGACCCGTATGGGTAAAATGAACGAGCCTGCAGCTATAAAAACCCCGTTAGGGTGGGTTATATTCGGGCGAGCCCCACAAGCGACCGCGTGGCGAGGAAGTGAGACGACACTACATTGCCACCTAGAAGATGAAGAGATAAATCAGCGAATGAGGCAATACTTCGAGATCGACTCGCTGGGTATAAAACATGTAGAAAAACAGGGCCCAGAGAACGAACGAGCGACGAAGATACTAGAATCGACTATAAAAAAGGCCAAACATCGAGCTGCAGCGGAGCAGCTATGGTTCCAGTGGGCGCAGCGCACAGACTTTGCAAATGAGCTGTTGAAGCTGAGCCGCGGCGAGACGATCACGAAGAAGAGCCAGATTTTCAGCCTCGATCCCGTGCTGGACGCCGACGGCCTGCTGCGGATGCGCGGGCGGATCAACGCGGCACCAGTACAAGTCCTTGAGAAGAGACCCGTCATCTTGAACGGCCACAACCCTTTGGTGAAATTATTAATTTTAAATGAGCATAGGAAAACGGCACACGCCAACCATGAAACAGTCATAAATAATTTACGTCAAAGATACTGGATATTACACTTAATACCAACGGTGAGAAGCGTAGGTTTCCACTGTCAAACTTGCAAAATTAGACGAGCCCGACCCGAACTACCCGCTATGGGTGACCTGCCCTTAAACAGAATCCAGCCATATACACGAGCCTTTACGAATAGTGCAGTAGATTATTTTGGACCGCTAGTGGTAACCATAGGCCGGCGACACGAGAAAAGATGGGTCGCCTTATTTACCTGCTTAACAACTAGAGCAATACATTTAGAAGTTGTGGCGACTCTCTCCACAGATTCTGCGATCATGGCGCTTCGGAGACTGGCAGCGAGGCGCGGCTGGCCAGCCGTCATGTTCTCCGACAATGCTACCAACTTCCGAGGCGCCGACCAAGAGCTGCGCAGCGCATACACCGAGTGGCTGCCGGCGCTGCAAGACTACGGCGTGCGCCGCAGCATGCAGTGGCGGTTCATACCGCCAGGAGCACCGAACCAGGGGGGGGCGTGGGAGCGCTTGGTGCGCTCTGTAAAGACCGCGCTCGCAGTCACGCTCCACACCAAAGCACCGCGAGAGGAGGTGCTACATACTCTGCTGGCTGAGGCAGAGAACACGGTGAACGCGAGGCCACTGACCCACGTCTCCGTGGATCACCGTGACGAGGAGGCGCTCACGCCTTCTCATTTCTTGTTGGGCGGATCTACGGGCGTGCCGCCAACGGGACCATGCGACGAGGCCGATCGACGCACCTGGCGAACTAGCCAGGCACTCGCAGACCATTTTTGGAGGAGATGGGTACGCGAATACCTACCAACACTCGCACCACGGCAATCGTCGGCGAACCAATCCCGACCTATCCAACCGAACGATTGCGTGATCGTGGTAGACCCGAACCTGCCTCGCAACGTGTGGCCGCGAGGTATAATACGACGAGTGTTCCCGGGACCCGACGGCAACGTGAGATCGGCGGACGTCGAGACGCGAGGCGGCATCTTCCGGCGACCTGTAACCAAGCTGGCTGTCCTACCGGTGCAACGGCAACCGATTACAGGCGGGGAGAATGTTACGGACAGCCCCGAATACGCGGAACTCTCCCAGTATACCTGATATTTTACCGCTAGAAAGAATTGAATTTTGCCATTACTTCCCGTTTACGACCTAGCAATAATGTTACATTAGCGTCTTAAAATACAGTTAAAATCATAAAATGTTGTAAACCCTGAGTTGCGCCGACACCATTAAATATTGTCTAATATATTTTCTATACTGTTGTTACCTTTGTCGGGTGTCGGCACATCTAAACAAATGTTAAGAATAATTGTCTATTCATTTAAGCATTGTATAACTATTGTTAATATCTCTCGTGAGAAATGGTCATCCTGAACCGTTAGGACGGGAAGTTATTATTGCACAAGGTTGCGTCAGTTGCGTGGGAATCGAAATTACGGGAGTAGAGGGGTGTGTTTGAAAATATATAAAACCGACCCGACGGGCGGAAGGGGGCAGTGGGCAGTGGGTGATCAGTGGGCAGTGGGCAATCAGTGGGCAAATAAGAGTGGTCAAAGAGTGATCAGTGGGCAGTCTGATTTGGCGGAACGCCATGAGTTGTTAGTTAGATCCCGGCCAGTAGCGTGCCATAGTGAACGTAATTTTTCAGTGCAGTAACTTGTTATTAATTGTAATCCCGTCGTTGTTTAAGTAATTGTGATCCTTCTGACATTGAACTGTAAACTTAGTGCTTAAACCAATCTTATACTTTATTCTTTATCGTGTGTTTTAATCCCATTATAACTTGTAATAGACTCAGTGTTTTTATTACGGAGTGTTCCCATGATCATATTGAACCTTACAAGAACAGAGCCGCGTCGGTAGGAGTTAAGTTGCGAAACAGTGCCGCGCCATTCCTCGGTCGTTCACAGATCCTTCGTGCGACGCTACCGTGTTCACCGAGACGGGTGCGGCAAGAACCTCTGTTTCCGCCGAGCTATCGCAGACGATAGGCTGTGGACTTGCGTCGTCTACACAGGTGTTACTATATTTCCTCAATTTCCTGCTCCGTTTCACTAAAGCGGTAACTGATATCAAATATGCGCCCGGTAGTAACTAGACTTGAGTTGTACTAAGTAGGACTTGTTCGTCGCGATAGTTTTTTTTTTATGTCAGGCGGTTACCTCTTATTCAATACAAACTTCTATCCCCTTAAAGGATGACTTCCGGGATAAAAAGTATCCGATGTCCTTCCCCGGGACTCAAACTATCTCTACAACAAATTACATCTAAATCGGTGAAGCGGTTTAAAGTATGTCACAGCCGATTTATTCGAAGACTACTAGTTGTCAACCATAAAGTGTAACCCCCTCTAATTTCCAAACTATGAAGCTTAAAATTCTGAAAAAATTGCGGTGGCGTACATTGATAAATTTTTGGTTTGAGCAAAGTTAGGTTTTACGGTTTTTAAGTTTTCGCTGAAAAACTGTCTCGCCCAAACAAAAGGTCGTAAGTGCCGTGTGTTCCCTATGAAGATACGACCTTTTTAGATTCAATGCATTGGATAGTGGTTTTAAATGTGGACTAATAGGTGTTGGAACGGAGCGTGATCCGACAAGCACTGGCCGGTTTTATCAATATACAATTTCTATCACTGGTTTCATACGCTTATATTTTAATTTGTGTGATTAAATTGCTCATTTGTAGTAATAATTGTCTTACGTTATAGAGTAATATTCGAGTCAATCATAAATTATTTATTGCAACAAAACAAACTAAGTATCAGTGGCGGTGGGTCATTATTTTTCTTAGGCAAGCCGGTACTGGATTTGACTTAAAATTTCTTCATGAGCTGTAGGAAAACTGCTCAGGCGCCTGAAACTTAGGCAAGCCGACGGGAATCGTGTTCTATGGACGCGCCGCCACTGCTAAGTATACATCATCATCAGCCTGTGTCAGTCCACTGCTGGACGTAGGCCTCTCTCCAATTCCTGCCGACTGCCTTATAAATACAGGGCGCCCTACACTAGGTTTGCCGACACGCGATCTCCACTCAAGAACCAGTATATGTGACCTGCCTGAAGTATACATGATCCACAAATTCTAATCCGGAACGTACGCTTCGTCAGGTGCGTACAGAAACATGAAATACAAATCAGAGTCACCAGGTACGAAATCCGCAACAGGCTTCGTCAAATGAACCATAGTTGGGTGGGTTTTTACGGTATAAGGGTGGGTTGCACCAAACCGTCTGTAATCGTAAGCGGTTTTCGTCAATATCTGATTGTATGGAACGTTTGACAAGTTTCTATGGGATGACAGCTGCCGGTGCCATATTTGCCGATGACCGGCCTGTGATCGTGTGTTGGTGCAACCGACCCTTAGTATGGATTGTACTAACCGTTTGGAGTCCGCGTTGGAGCGGCGCCAGCTCCACCACGAGTAGCCGCGCGGCTTGGCGTCGGCGGCCGGCGGCTCCGAGCCCTCCTTCTCCATGCTCTTCTCTAACGACTCCAACACACGCTACGGACAGAATTGCTATATGAAAAAGCCATCATAACACTATCATTCATTCACTATCGATGAAGGACACGTGGCATAATATTCGTCATCGACTTAGACCGGTAGGGATGTAGCCTTAATCGTCATAACAATTGGGATGTTGACGATAATAAACATAAATTGTTATTAGTGTTATTACATTACCAATAAACAAATCTTACGAAATATAAAATATTACGCCTCAACTTATTTTTTTTTATTTAAAACATTTTTAAATACATAAAGATCAAAAAATGGACGCTGTTGCCATAGAAAAGTCATGACGTAACTCGTTTCTATTTTCCTAAAAACTTCATACAAATAGAGCGTTTTTGAAGTTTCATAAAAAATGACCGATTTGACTATCAGACAGCATCCATATTGAGTACAAACTACAAAATAGTATTTATGTAACACTAACGCATAATTTTCTCGAACATTCAACTCTGGTTAGTAATGCGTCAATAGAGTAAATACTGCTAGTAAAAATGATTCATACATATACAACATACTTTACCTATTAGTAAGCATCTTTCCCACGCAACCTGTCATTTCATTATTTTATAATGAAGCGAAAGGCGACTTCTTCGTGAGTGTCTTGCGGTTTTTTATGACATTTGAACATCTATTAAATAGGCGAAGTTCGTATACAAAAATATGTGAAAACCGTGACGAAAACTTGCGTTTTTTATTTGATCGCCAAACTGTCGATATCGATGATAAGAAAGTCCCCTGAATCTACAAAGCCAATAGGCACAGTCAGGGCGTCAAGCTTGGTAATAATTACGTTACCCTATAGATTGAGCAGAGTTTTTATGTGAAAGGGTTTACAGGCAAGAGAAGATAAGCGAGGTAGGTTTCAGATATAGCTTCGCTTATTTGAACACCTTTTTGATTTAAGTGTTCAAAGAAGTGAAGCTATATCTGGCGCAGGCATTAGAGGAAGAATCACTGTATCATCGGTCGTGAAGCTTGATAATGTGGAAAAACTCACATTGGGCAGCGGCCGTCTGTATGCCAGCAGCGACAGCAGCAGCGGGCCGGCGCTGCGCCACGACAGCCAGCGGTCGCCGAGCCGCACCACGAGCCGCCCCTGAGCCGCCAGCGTGCCGCCCTGCGCGCAGAACTCCTCGAACGGCAGGGCGCGGGACACTTGGTCCTCGCGCACGTACACGCCGACTTGGCCTCTGCGGGAGAACATTGTGTCAGCTAACCTTATTCATAATCGTTCAACACGCCTATTTTAACTAAATTGCTGTAAAAATTCATTTGTCTTTAATTGTCACTTTGGCATTTGTGTTTGGGAGAAAGGGACGGAACAAATTTTAGTTAGCAGAGGTTAATATATTTTTTATGGATAAGAGGGGTAAGTCTATTACCAGAGACAGCTAAGTATCATGTTACAAAATGAAACATTTGGAAAACAATCGGTCCATTCGTTAAAATGTTACGTTTTTAAGGAAATGATACGATGTTATTTTTTATCCATTCGAGTATTTTGCTACGACAGTACCTATCTCATGGCTTGATTAACAGTAACTTGAGAATGAGGGCTACCGCGTATGAATTCGCCGCTAGAGGCGCTAGTGTGCTGTAAGGCATCCAAAATGCCAATTTCATAGTTTGTGGGTAGGTTTCGCGGGTTTATTTCTAATTAGAATAATATGGCAAATATGAGTTATGGGTCAAGGAATTTGCTTTGAGACTATTTTATCGTTCGTAAACTTATGTCCTAGTTTTTTCCGAACAAAACAGGACTGCGCTACAATGCGGGATGTTCTATATGTGTACAGTACAGTTTTAACGTATTAAATACGATTTCAACGTAAACTTAGTTTTTACGCCCATAATAAGCCATAATAAACTTTGACAGTGACAGACACTGGCGCACTGACCAATTACCCTCATCGTTCTGTCTTGTAGTACTCATATTACATTAAAAGCATTATTCTGCGAAAAATTAAAATACCTAATATGTTATATACGCCAGAGAATTCGTAATACTAGGTAGTATCGATTGACACGATTAATATCATCATCAATTCATCACAAGTCTATTCCACTTCTGGGCACAGGACTTATAATTAATACTCGTATTTAGTTTCCGGATATAACGTGAACTTGACACTGGCTAATCCACGCCCAATCTAAGTCATTATCAATATTTGGCGAATTAAAATAACTAATTATTCGGTCCTTGATCTTGATTTATAGATACTAGTACCAACTAAGAAACAAAGTATTTGTGCGAAATATATTAATGTGACGCAATTTATTTTGAGTTCATGTAATTAGTTCCATTAATGTCAATCTGATTCCTGGAACTACAATAGACATTGCGAATTTGTTTTAAATGTAAAGTTACAAACAAAAACCGTTACAAAACATTGGCATTTATTTCAACTAATTAGCAATAGTTATTTTCCCGTTACCTTTGTTAGGAGTTGTGTCATATTTTTTGACCTGCTTTTTACTAACTTCAATAGCAATTTGAGCACGAGTGCTCAGTAGACAAGGATTTAGGTCAAGATGCGCAGTAAAAAGTCATTTTATTTATATAATAGATATTGCTGTTATTGTCAAATAGTTTAGTCAATTTTGTAAGAATTATTTTATAGATACATACATATGACTGTGTTTTTCTTTTTCGTATAGCACAGCGGCACACTGAAATGTTGTAAAGTTGTGAAACATGTATTACGTTTCCTACAGTTTAATGTGGTATACTTAGTTATTGCACATGCAGCTTTAATACCGAAATGCAATTGCAATCGACATCTCCGTATCACAATCGAGGTACTAATCACAGCCGCAACACTATGTTAGCTGAACAACTATGGCATTAACATAAAGTTTGTAATGTTCAGTGAAGTGCGTTTTAGTATAACAGAGAGCCTACCGCGAAACCTAAATGAAGTATCTCTCTCTGTCACGCGGTAGGCCTTCTGAGTATATTTTATCGTTTGCAGACAAACTTTTCATCTTTGGCTACGAACATGTTTTTTTTAGAAAGGTTCGCAGTTCTAATCTAACCTTACTTTTAGACCTAATGGATTCTATAAAATGACCATTTAGTTGTACCGAAAAAGTAAATAGTTATTTAAAAATAAAAATATGGGATTTGAGGATGTAACAGTTCTATCCTCTTTGCTAACCGTTGGTTTTATAAAGATCTGTTATTACCTTAAGTCGGTAAGTACTGTAAAACGTTTTATTGATTTAAATTTTATTGCACAAAATACAGGAATTGTACAAACGGCGGGCTTAATGCCAGATGGCAGCCAACCATTGGGCTAAACAGATATTTTATAAAAGTTTTATCAGAATATTTCAAATTTTATTTTTTAATTGTGTTTTTAACCCTGTATGAGCCAATTTTGATGCTTAAAATAAATGAATGCTAATTTTATTTTATTTATTCATGTCCAAAAAATACTGAATTATCAAAATTCGACCTGCCATTTGATCTAAAGGATCTTTATAAAACCCGGCCTTAAAATCTGGCTCTATCGATAACTTACTTAGCGAGCAGTTTCTCGTCATCATCCGAGTCGAGCTGCGGCGGCTCGAGCGAGGCCGGCGACTGCGGCAGCGAGGGCCCGTTGCCGGACTCGTACTCCTCCTCCGTAGGCCCCGCGTTCTCGTGGGACGTGTTAGTGAGACCTGTTTATACAGATTATAAAGATACATGGTTTTACTCTGTCGTCGAAAAGTAACGCCGAAAACCACTTCAAAATACCGACTGAACGTCGGACTGAAAGTCAGTTGTTATTTTTAATCACAAGACTTTTCAAGTCGGGCCCCGAAGAAGCCCTTGACTTACCCTGATTGCAGGGTGACTATAAATAGTTATTCAAGTGAGTAGAGCTATTAATAATAATTTTATAAAATACTTACTTAAATCTATTTCACATTCCATAGCTTGTATGTTTACCTAACAATTGCTATCGTGCTACGCACAACAAATGAGCGAAGTATAAACTCAACTCTTACTTGGTAAATTTTATGAAACTAAGGCTCGGTTTTATAAAGAGCCGTTAGACCTTATGTCGGTTTGTTATGTCAAAAAATGTACTGAATTACTGAAATTTGATCTGACATTTGGTCTAACGGATCTTTATAAAACCCGCCCTAAGGCAACTTGTTTCAGTATTAACTGTACCTTCTAATTTCAATTTGCTTTAACAATAAATTTAAAGGCAAGTAAGTCAAATACGATTAAAGGAATGTTAAATGACAAGAATTATTTAAGAAGGGAAACGAAATTAATTACCCCCACACTACACCTACAATAAGCAAGTTCAAAGAGAAAAACACATTCTCAAAATTTTCAGACACTGAGTGTGAGACGCGTCCGCATTACAGTGACGTTTATTTTTACTCACCGCTCCGATGACGGCCCACGTGGTGTTTCGGGAAGTATAGGTCCGGGTCGACCTGCCCCCGGTCCAAGTCGTCTAGGTAGACACCCCCCGCAGCCTCCGTGGCCTCCCGCGTCGACATGAAGCGGAACATGCCGCCGAACACTCCCGAGCGGCCCGTGCGCTCCTCGTCAGAGCTGAGCGGCTCGGCGGGGGAGCCCGGCGTCTCGGGAGTCCCGGGAGAGGCCGGAGACCCCGGCGTGCCAGAGGACCCTAGTTCTGTCGGTGAGCTGGCGCATTCCGTGCGTACTGGAGGTTCCGGCAGCTCGCCCCAGCGCCACGACTGGGACGATTTGTCGCCCTTCGCGGTTCGAGTCAGCTCAACCTCCGTATCTGATTGTACGGGCGTGCCTCCGCGCGATCCCCTACAGAAAACCATCCATTAAGCCTTATTTACACAAGTACCAGACTCGTATGCGAGCTTCATTACACTGCAGGTCACTGAGGTATAACGAGTTCAATCGCTCTACAAAACCGCGCAATGTAGTTAAACTCGCACGCGAGTCTCGTACGTGTGTATTAGAGCCTTTAGTATACTAGTGTCCATTATGTGAGGCGCCTTCAACGAGCGAGTTCTGTTAACGACGCGTCGACATGTTTTAGTACATTCAAAACTACCATGTTACGCGGGCCTTTAGAAAGCGCGGCGATATTAATTGCGCGTTGTCTTGGCATAATTCAAAAATATATTTTTCTGTGCGTTTATGCGTACGTAATTAATTACGTTACGTAATTAACTTAGACGATATGTCGTAAATACTGTTAAGTCAAAATATTAACGATAAGCTAGCGACTAGCCCCCTTATTCATAAACGTCTATCAAACATATATTAGTTAACTAGCCGCTAAAGTTCGTTTGTCCTTATCTGTCACTTTGACATTGACGTTTGTGAGAATGGGACAAAGAACATTTTAGTTAGCAGAGGTTTGTTAAGTTTTATGAATATGGGGGTAGGTAGATAACCAAATTAATTTGTGAGAAGGTCGATCGCAATTTAATAACTACTAGCGACCCGCCCCGGCGTCGCACGGGTGCACTATTTAATGGATGTTATTATACATATAAACCTTCCTCTTCAATCAATCTATCTATTAAAA
The DNA here is from genome assembly GCA_963556455.1 of Epiblema foenella. Lineage (NCBI taxonomy): Eukaryota > Metazoa > Arthropoda > Insecta > Lepidoptera > Tortricidae > Epiblema > Epiblema foenella. The sequence continues at coordinate 19,997,072 of OY747102.1, forward strand.
AAAACCGCATCAAAATCCGTTGCGTAGTTTTAAAGATTTAAGCATACATAGGGATATAAGGATATAGGGACAGAGAAAGCGACTTTGTTTTATACTATGTAGTGATAATACTAATTTACAGTAAATGGAATTTCGTGATGAAAGGGCGAAGTATATATGAGGAAATTACATTGGAGTGGCATTAAGCTAAAATGTCAATACGCTATCATTATTTGCTGTACTAAAAGCACGATATGCGTCTAGTGATAACTAAAGCTTCTATTCTAAAGCGCCGCTGTTACCTCATGTTTAGATAGGATATTATACTATCGAAGGTAAGTAGAATAGTGCAAGCGAGATGCGGTGATTGAGTAGTATATTAATGTTTACGCGTTTCTGGAGGCGGCGTGCACCTCGAACGCGGTGTCGGAGAGCGCCATCGGGATCCGGTTGTCCCCATTCAGCTTCAGGTTGGACATCTCTTCGCTGCAACCAGGCACGCGCTCAGACAAACAGAACTACTCAGTCAGTACAGAGCACGGTCACCCCTAAATCACCTACGTAAAACTCATGCTTTCCCTGTCCAGAAACGTTGTCCGCTACCCATGGGCACTATTATATAACTATAAATAAAACCTATTCCATATCAGAACTCGTATTTTAGAGGTATTCAAGCATATGATATTCAGGCGAATGCAGTATGACTTCAAACACACACGCTATAAGCAATATACAAGTTGACTTACCTAAGCGTGGCAGCATTGACTTCGTTGTCGCTGAAGAAGTTGATGTCGGTGGCGTTGGGAATGGCAGTTGGCTGCGAGGGCCGCTGCTCCGAGCCCGCGCGGTCTGACTGGCTGGAGATTGAGCTCGTCGACGATTTCCGTTGGTGCTTCTTCTTTGAACTAACTTTCCTAGTCTTCTTCTTCTTCTTCCCGTTTCCGTTGACTTTATTTTCTTCGAGGTTGGTGGCGGCCTCGATAGGGCGGAAGTCGTTGTGCGCGCTGATCATCTGCACGGCCTGGTTGGCCTCGCTCCCGGCCTCCAGCTGCGTTGCGGAAAACGTTTTAGGTGTCCTCGAGTCGCCCCAATTTGCCGGCGTCTCGTCAAAGCCGTCCAAGCCGTCCATCTCGAATAGCGCATCGTTATCGTGATCGCTAGTCGGTTTGACATCCTTTTTGGCCTGCTTAATTTTATTTATGTCAGGTTTCTGTATCGACTGGCCGTCAGCTGTGTACCTGCAAGCGCATGTGGAAATCTCAGGCGGGGATTGGTCACCAGCTAATTACAGTTCTTTCAATTCAAACGGTTCGGTGCAATTTTCATTAACATAATCAACATGAAACTAAACAGTGGTTCGCTTTCGAATTGCACGCGAATGTAAATAGAATAATTAATTGGTATAAACAAACACCCTCACTTTCTATGTGTAACACAAAAAGTAGTAAAAAAGAAAAATATATATTGATTTCCGTAAGATTGAACGTTGGTTTACAGAATACAAGGTAGGGGCACTAGGGGCTTCCTAATATTAAGTATGCAACACGAAAAGTTTTGTTTCTAAACCGCGATGCATATGAATGAACGGGCTTACGTAAACCACCGTTTCCGCCGGACGATGTTGTGTGTGGGTGCATAGTTTACCTGCGCTTGGTGTAATCGGAGGCCTGACCATGGTCGGGCTCGACGGCGGAGAGCGAGTTGCGACGCCGCGGTTCATACAACTGTTCGAACCGCGCCGCCGGAATGGGCGAAGTGGCGAGATGTGCGGACCAGCCTGCCTCGTCCTCACCCACTTCTTCCACGAAGAACGCTTCTCCAGACTCGCCCAATTTCATGTGTATAGGCAGCGACTCTCCGTTCAGTTCCAAGTCCACCTGAATAAACATACGTCACTTATCGACAACCATTTCATTCTCTCGACCGCGCGATCAGACGATAAGAGACAGCATAGACAAGATCAAAGAGCAAAGTTTATCTTTGGATGCGCAGACGTCTTAATAACGCGTGAGTGTTCTAAAAAAATATATATTAAATATTACTTTTGCTTTAATATACCTTTTATGATGTGATAGCAAGAATTCTAAACTTCCCACAAAATAACAGGTGCTCGGATCAGGAATAATGTGCAGTGCCAATATTTTTACATTCTTGGTGAAATAATATCTCACTGTTGGCGCTACTCCAATCTTCACTGTGATTCAGCTACAGAAAATTACACATTTCGTTTTGGCAACTATTACCCTATACCATTTTGAGATATTCCTGCCGAGCTCGATTTAACGACGACTACCTTAAATATAGCTATTATATGCTTATCTGGAGACACTATATACTCTATTTTCTATTACATTTAGGTCTAATTAATTCGGTAGATGACCGCGCGTCGTATACCAGCAGGGATGTGAACGAAATTCTCATAAAGACGGTTCTAACGTTCGCTACGCATACCGTGGTGAGCGAGCAGCGACCTACCTCGCTAAGACGTCGGGTAAAATTACTGAGGGGACGCATATGGCGTTGTCTGGGAATAAAAAATTCAATTCCAATTGCAAACTGTACGTTGCAAAAACTTGAATGCAGGAAAAGATTTATGATTCGGACTTTCCGCTGACGCATAAAAATAACAATATATAGTTAAGTTCTAGGGACCTGCTAGGTTAATACATAGTTATGTCATCGATTATGGGTTATGTATAAAACTGTGCGTTCAGTATAATGAAAATTGCAAAAAAATATCTACATTGTTTGAAGTAGAAATAGATATAGAAAACGTAAACGATTGCCTTTTATAGTCGAGCGGAACTATGCGGAGCGGAGTTATGTATAACTACTTATTTGGGGCGATTCAACATGACTGCACATTTGTTGTTCCAATATTCCCTAAGGAGTCCTCCAGTGTAATTTGTAAGAGGGGTTAATGTTAATGTGTGTAATTAACATTTGATATGATACAATAGAAACGCACTGTGCTATGTATTAAAAAAAAAAGACAAAATATGATATGAATAACACGGTTTCAACTTTTGCCGTCTTCTTAAAAAGTTGGGAACGAAACGAAGTTTGTAATGTATGCAACCTTGGAAACCTCAAGGTTGAACATACATAAAAAATGTTTTTACGAGAGACTAAAACGCAGTGGTATAAAAATGAAATAGAGTGGAGTGACCTACTGCTACACAACTAGTTAAATGATGACCGCGGAGCTGAATCAAATCAATCGTTGAATAAATTTGGGTCGGCAATTTGGTAAATTACGCAAATTCACAATGGGTAATGTGTTCGGGATTAAGAATTGATAAATGATAAGTAGATACTAAGGTTAATATCATAGACTAGGTAGAATATATTTAATTATTTAAACTTTATTTCACAAAACAGCAATTGTACAACCAACCATTGGGCTAAACAGAGATTTTATAAAAGGATAAGAGATTTTATATCGTTGCTATACATACAAATACAGTCATGTTCATGAACATGAGGTAAATAAAATTGTGTCAGTAGTATCACACTTCTATTATACAAATGTACAATGTCCATATATTTACACGTCATCGATTCTTGGATATTATATTATACAATGATTTCGCTCATCCTGTGCCAACGTCGCGTCGTAAACTTCGGACTTGAAAACACTTGTTTATCCGTATCGAAGAATCCATTTTATATAACAACAAATCTTATCGTAACAATAAATAGTGACTTTGGGGGAGGCCTATGTCCAGCAGTGGACGTCTTTCGGCTGATATGATGATGATGATGATGATGATGAAATAGTGAGTGAAATAAATTCATGTTTTGAAAGAGACGAGATTCGATCGTTGTTGATGAATCACACATAAAATTCTAGATGGTTAGACGTGTCTCTTGAGTGGAAATAGATTTGTTTAACGCGTGCATCCTGGTTTCGACCCCATAAAAATACAATACACAATAGGCTACTGAAATAATACACTTATGGAAGTTATAGCTGCATGCACACTGCATTCGTCCGTCCTTTTCTAAACGAACGCCATCGTTTTATTCTATCATTATATAGGTAGTTAGTTGTGAGAATTTTTCATTCTTTAGTCATGTTGTTGATTGCGGTCCGACAAAGCTGCCTAAGAAACATGGTTAACTGTATCTAACACGTTACTGACGTCATATATCGTTATCAATTTATATAGTCTGTCGATTATATATCATATGATGATTAACACGTGGCTGAAGTAGGTAAAATAAAGTCAACGTATCTAGATTAATTACCCACACCAGCCCTTGGTGACTCTTGACTTCAAAGTACAAAAATAAGTAACATACGGGCATTTAATTTCATATGTTGAAATATGAGTGGGTGGGATGAACCCTGAAATACTTCGTTTCGTGAACCAAAGATTTCCTTTGGCAGGATTGCAGCGTGACCACTTTTAGTAGTTTCCTATTTTTGGTAGTTTTGAGGGAATTTTTTCAAGCTTTTAGTAGGAGAAAATAAGTCAGTAGTTTATAGCAATCCACAAGTGGCTACTTGACAATTTTTGAAAATCTGTTTCAATATGTTATAAATGTTGTAAATTAAACGTTTCAGCTTATAAGATTTGCAAGATAGGGATATGATGACGTTGGTTGTCTCGCTCTATCTCGAGGCTTGTGGATGCGCCTTCACGAAACTGTCACTATACATGATTGAGTGTTTTACTGACATTCTCTCCCTCTCGCACTCACTAACTTACTAGCAAAGGACGAATGCTTGTTCCGAACTACGATATACAAGATTTATACACAAATAATTGCGATTTAAACACAATCAAGCTTGATTTAGTTAGTCTAGTAGTTTCTAGTAGATTATGAAATTCATTTGGTATTTTTTAGTAGTTTTCTGACCACTCTTTTAGTAGGAACGCCGATTATAGTGGTCACGCTGCAGGATTGGTCCTTAGGACCCAAGGACGGTTTTAAGAAGTAAAGCCGCCTAGATTTTTGAGGGGGGGGGGGGGGAGTCCAGGGCTATCTTGATATTTTCGCCACTTAAGAACGGACATCGTTTTTAACCTCAGACATCGCCGTGGCTGAAAACCCTAATTTCCGCACTTTCATGTTTAATTAACCGACATAGCCTCTATTGCTATGTGGATATGTGAATTATGTCAAATATGGGAGTGAGAAAGGTTGTACTCACCACTTTAAACCTAGAGCGCAGCACTCCCAGCTTGCCAAAGCGCACATGGAACGGGGAGCACGTGAAACTGCCGTCGGGCTGTTCAACCACCACCACATCTATGGCCCCCGTCAGCGTCGCCCCGTTGATCTCATTGTAGAACTCCCTAAAGTTCGCTATGAACTTCCCGATATAGTTCATAGAATACATATTGGCTTTTTGCTTCTAACACTACCAGATAAAAGTCTCCTGCTATCTATAGACACACTACACTGTTGTCCGAATACTCAATCAGTCCAATAACCCGCCGCTTCGCACGGCTTACCCCATTGTGTCACTTGAGGTCTTCGAACTACTGTTTCGGTTCCTGAAACAAAAGGCACATATAAGGTACTTACTTGTGAATCAATAATGACTTGGTTATGAATTATTAAGTAGAACATACAACACCTGTCTAGTCTTTGCTTGAACAAAGGAGAGATAATGGGCCAAGTAAAACAAACAAATGCACACTTTATGTTAAATGTGATAAGAAGCGTCGTTAAAATGAATATAATGAAGTCAGATAATCGATTAGTATACGCAATCACTTGTTGTTTGTTCCTAGAACTGATTACGTGTTAAAGAACCAAACGAAATTTAGAATCTTAATTCAAAGCGTCCAAGACACATATTTAACCTAATAGTTTTGGGTGTGATGGATGTTTTCGTTTACCAATATACGTTTGTTCCAAATTATCCATTTGTTTTTGTAATTGCATTAGGCCATTTTTATAACTACTCTCCAAATTCCAACACAAATAAATGAATCGTAAATATGCCCATGGCTTCTGAAGCGTTCCGGTTCAAAGTAAATATCACTTGAAATAGTGGGTCGATGCACTACCAGGCATCGCAGGATGTTGCTCAATATTGCACAGACCAGATACCAATATCAAAATAGTTCGCGTATAACACCAGTATTTGGTCATGAAATGAAGTAATAGCCACACGAACAGTATTCGTACTTCATAAATCGTATACAATGCTGGCATTATACCAGCACTTTCTGGAAATAGTAGAAATGTTTTGAGTAAACATAGTCTATTTATAAAGTTAGATATCGCTGTCTATCTACCGGCCAGTAGCAATGACTGGTGACATTGGAGCGGTTTTCGTGAAAAGCATGCGGCCTCTACGTGCGTGGCCACACGGGGACTCCGCCCCCGGACACATACAATAGGTACAGTACAGCCACTTAATCCGCTTAGTAAAAACTGTTATCCATATACACGCCTGTAATATACCTAAATGAGTCATAGCTAAACATGTACATGCTATGTATGCTTACCAAAAGGCAAAAACATTGTGTGTATTGAACTAATACCAAACTGGGCAAATGTGACATAATCTTCGAGATGTTAGCTACCTTTCAACATATAGGTTTGAGCAATAAGCGTCAAGTTTAACAATTCTAGTCAAGCACACCACACCCAACATTATTACTCTTATTATACCAACCTACTATCGTACGATAGCATTTCGTAACACGATAATTCGGCAATACTAAATTAATACATAACGTAACATATTACGAATTGGAGACAGTCAGGATATCTAGGTTTTGATTTCGCAATTAATTAGACGACTCTAACAGACGTTATTACATGCGAATTACGGAAGAGCAGGATCTTCCAATACAAGCATATTGTAATGCTTAAGAGTCCTTATCAGTTAAAAAACCTCATCTATTTAGACGATTTTCCGATTGAATTGACATGTATATTTACATTTTCTCAGTGTTACTATCTAGAACAGGACTATTGCGACCTAATGTCATAAATATTAAATGTATTTTTAGGATTTTTCATTAAGAAATATCGTTTCAAACATCACTCCAAATCGACCATTTTCAAGCTAAAAACTGTGTTTTTCCGCTTAAACTGTAATACTTTCTAAAACTTGAATAAAATCATCGTTTAATCACTTTATTGGTGTTATCAATACTTTTTTCATAATTTGAAATCGTAACATTTTAAAACTTGGCCTCTTAACGGAAGGTTCTAACCTCCTCTGTTGATATAACTTGTAAAAGAAAACTCAAATTAACATTTACGTATTTTGTATTCGTAATATATTACGAGCAATTTGAATGTTAAGGAAAGTATGGTTTGTAGACGACCAGTGTCCATATATGGGGGAAAAGTGGCAGGTGTCCAGCATTCACGGACGGGTGCGTCAAACTTGAATGGCAGCATCTGCCAGAAGTCAGACCTAATTATAGCACCAAGGGCACCAAGTTCAATGTATACGAAGACCTGGTGGAAATCCAAGAGAAAATTAGTGATAGACGAACTAAAAGAATCAAAAAGGCTCTAACAGACAGGAGAAATGAAGGTAAAAATACCCAATTTTAGGGTTCCGTACCCAAAGGGTAAAACGGGACCCTTTTACTAAGACTTCACTGTCCGTCCGTCTGTCTGTCAGTCTGAGACCAGGCTGTATCTCATGAACCGTGATAGTTAGACAGTTGAAATTTTCACAGATGATGTATTTCTGTTGCCGCTATAACAACAAATATAAAAAAAACAGAATTAAATAAATATTTAGATAATTAATGGTACGAAACCCTTCGTGCGCCAGTCCGACTCGCACTTGGCAGGTTTTTACATATTTCTACATTCAATTAGATATCTTGATGGAGGTCCCTCTCTCTGCCAAATTTATTTAAGTACACTCGCGCAACGCGCAACCTATTTAAAAACGCCATACCAGAACAAATTTTACCACTGTTTTGGTGTAAAAGTTTTCGACAATTTTATCATAATTTTTGACCTAAATCAATTTGACTGAGGCTGTGGCAAACCGTGTCAGGAAATGAAGTCTGTTTACTATCTATTCAGCGAGTGACATAAAAAAGGAACGTAGGTAGATAGTTTGTTGTTTTTGTTTACGAAGATGTTTTTTCTTTGTCAATTGGTAGACGTTATCACAACAGCCGGCTTGAGAGGAATACAAAACAGAACTCCAAGGCCCCGTTTCGCGAAGTTAAAAAACATTCATTTTGAAATGGATCCGGATGTTACGATCCGGAGTCAACGCATGTGAATGTATCATCGTACATAGAATGTGATGGATTTCATTAAAAAACTGAGATCTGTCAGCCAATTATCATATGCGAGCCGGGGTTGTTGAACTGCATTCATTATTTATCATTGCAGGTTAACTTTTTGTTGTTATTTGCGTTTAAAGCAGAATGTGACACTATTTAAATAGTCAATAGTCAAATAATTTATTTGCAGTTACAAGTAAACAAGATGTTATTAAATTAAAGGTACATAGTCGCTGTGTAACTTACCAATTAGGCATGCAAAAATACTTATAAATATTTGTAATTTACGTAACAGGTTCACCTTTGTTATGATTGGATAATTAATCAAAATTATGTTTCAAATATTCCTCAACTGAATAGAAACATTGCTCAGATAACATTTGAAATACCCGACATTTGAATGCATTTTGAGGCAACTGTTTAAACATATTTGGCAGGTGGTTATATATGACTAAAGGTGTGTGAAATGCGCTTTTTCTATATGCACTTGTTTTTAACTTCGCTTACCGTGTCTCTTTTACTATATTGAAATCGGGTACATGTTCGATGGTGTCGATAAGATTATGTTTCAAGTTCACACGGCTGAACGCGTTGTTGTTCCTAAGAAGTGACATAATACGTAGGTATTATTGAAACCTTATATTGTCACGTTTGTCTTAACCGCGAGTATAGATATCTTCACGTGGAGATAACACATGCAGAACACACGTGAACCTATCAAGTGCTGACCTTTGGAGAACTTAACCACGACCCAGTGGGTTACCCTCCTTCTAGACAGCGAGTAACGAATAGGTCAAGCAGGTGAGGGAAATAAGACATATTGCCATTGCTAAACAATATATCGGGTTTTCTATTTATTTTACCAGGTATTTAGTATTTAGTAGGTCATTTCACAATGATAAATACCATCGATGTTTGCAATAATAACGTGACATAATCAAACAGATGAAAACAACTCTTGTATAAAATGTTATGCATAGGTACAACGTTGCAATTTCGCTATAAATCTACATGGTACCTATATTAATTTGTTCAATAGTTGATCTATATTTTTGTTTCTAATGTTTATAATCATATATCACCCGGTGTGGTTTGACACGCAATATAATACCTAGGAACTGTTTCGAATATGTTACTAAAAAACCAGCCAAGTGCGTGTCGGACTCCGTACATTTAGGGTTCCGAACCAACCCCAAAATTAAGTTGGGTTTAATAGGAAAAAAAAGGAAGTTTTAATGAAAAAACTGATTTATATTAGTATTTGTTGGTAAAATATACGTAATAATAAACATTAACACCAAATTTCAAGTTTATAGGTCAATAGGAAAAAAGTTGATTTTGGTAGCTTCTCATTCCTTTGTTCTCCAGTATTTTTGAAAACAAAAATACGATATCTCTCTCCTCAATGGGGTAGGTCAAAAAAATCCGCGCCCCCCCCCCCCCCCCCCCTAGCTGTATGGGAACACCCATTAAAAACATTTAAAAATAATTTTGACAATTTGTATGGCTTTGGTTCAATAAGATGCTTATACTGTGAAAATTTGAAGACTGTAGCTCCAACCGTTTAAATGTAAAACCTGTGTGACAGACGACGCACGAACGGACGGACGGACGAACGTGTGAGTAACAACAATAGGGTTCCGTTTGAACCCTTCGGGTACGGAACCCTAAAGTGGATAGAAACATAACACGCAAAGACAACATTATCCACTTGGACAATAACACACTCCAGTCATTGAATCTAAAAGGATGCAGTTTACGAGTTTGTCAACATGTCAGACAAAGGATTGTTCATATAATTGTAAGCACTAACTGCAGTGATTCATGCAGCGGTTCAAAGAGTTACGGCAAAAATACTCGGAAGATATCACTCCGTCGGTTGCAAATTTACGGGACACAAAACTGCACAGAGTAATTTACTTAGTGAAAATGCGGTCTCCTTAAATAAAGCATCAATGGATAGGGCGTCATATACAATTCAGAAGAACTGGGTAATTCGATTGTTTTACTGTATGGATGAGTAGTATTCCAATCTTTGTAATTATAAAAAATAGTCTGATTAATCAATGCCAATCACAATCAATTAAAAGCAGCAGTAGGTAACTGAATGAAAATACACGTGCTATCTTACAATTATTTTTGCATACCTTAGAAAAAAAAGTTTCCCTTTAGTCAATAATGTCACTGTAAACTTCCTAAGGCACAGACAGTATTGTTCTCTTCTTGCAACCGACGAGTTTTCCCGTCGTTGTTTCAGTAAGTTCGCGCACTGCGCCGGTATGGTATGATTCCAACACGTGCAAGTCGCGTCGACTCTACCAACACACTGATGTATATTAATCGCGAGTTGCGAACCGCCTGAGCAACTGGCCGCGAAAAAAATCAACTGTCGACCGAACCACGAGCTCGCCGTGACGTCGACCAACGGATGTAGATAGCACACGCTCACGTACACAATGTACTAAGCACGTTATAATAGTGTAACAGCCGACCATGTATGAGGGCTGATTCAAGAATAAGTACTTATTCATTGAAGACAACAAGGGACGAGGCCATAGTTACTCCATGTCCATCCAACAGTACAGTGTCTATCCAAAATTAAAACAAATCTACAGAGGCAAGGAAACCCAACTATCGATAATACGCGAAAAATTTACGACGAATCATTATATAAAATCAACCGAATACGAAACTAGTTCAATGATAATGATGAAAATAGACGAAGGATAAAACAAAAATGAAAGCGACACAGTATGAAGGAAACATATGCATGGTGAAAGTTTGCGAATTGTGTAGCGCATAATGATGATGGCGTTAAGCGCAATTATACTGGTTTTCCAAAGAATAATAGCCATAATATTCCGAATTTGGGAATTACTCATATTTAGGTACATGACCAATGTTATTTTGATAAAATCCTGCTACATTCTAGATTCTGTCCATCACGGTCGTTCTAAAATCCTTGATATTACAACATTCATTTCTTAAATTGGTATCAAATAGAGTCAGTGTGTTTGTGTATATTTATCTAATATTGTTTTACATACGACCTCATAAGTAAACTTTTAATCGCTTAATCAACTGTATCAATATGCGTTCATTGTCAGTCAAGTTGGAAACTCAAGGAGATCAAATTACGCGCGATAGAGGATTGGCTAGCGAGCGAATGGTTCGAGCGAGCCCACCATTAACGTTCGGTTCGAGAAGGTATTATGTATCTTCGGGTTTTAATCAGGCTTACGTTGTTCTGTTAGAATGCAGAGAGCCCCTCTTGCGCCCGCGTCAGAGAATCGTATGATACGAGTCAAGTCGATCGTCGCACGATATGGCGTGATGCCTGCGGTTCTCGTATTCGTCATTGCGAAAGTAAGTTTTGTCCCAAATACAAGGAAAGGAGTGGTATGGCTAATGGGACTTTATGCCCTATAGAGTACTTCCTGTACTACGAAGGACTTACATATTTATGGTTTACTGAATTGCTTCAAAAATAAATATCTAAAAATTTGGTAGAACTGCGTGCAATTGCACAAGTACCTTACATGCAATACGAATGAACACCTACCATTCGATCCATTTGCTTCTGCTCTTCGATGTTTGTTTCGTATTTTCAGGGTCGTTTCGCATTAAATTTAAGTCGAAAAGGTAACCTCGGTTAACGTTTGCGAATTTGCAAACGAGTCTATTAGATTTACATATACTCGTATCTGTTTCAAGTGCTCAGGGCAACGAAAAACTCGAGTTATGCGAATTGGGAATAATATTAGCACCCATTGTTAACAATATAATTGATAATTTAATAATAGTCCTTCTAACCGGATGAATAAAAGCGAAATTAGGCTTCTATAATGTAGGTAACATACTTGCGCGTAGACATTATTAAAATGGAAATTTGATATAGTTCTGATTAAATAATTCCCGTAACCTACATAAAAAGAAACAGTACTAACTAGGCACTTAAACATACATATTTAAGGTTACCCTGAAAACACGTGAATCATTCTTGGGAATGTTTTCCATTCTTTGAAAGACTGATAGAAATTATGAGGACAGCTTGTAGGCCTCTCGCTTTAGAGGTTATAGTGGGGGACAAAAATAAATCCATTGACTAACCTCCAGCGTATAAACACTAAATAGTTTCTCCCTGCTATGAATCATGTGTTTACTTCTTGTGAAAAACATCAATAAATTTGTTTAGTGTTTACTAGGTACTGTACTCATACCTACTCAATGTATCAAAATACAGCCACCTTATTTGCCTAGTAAATGGGTGTGTCATGACGTAGTGGTTAATATGTGATGGCGCCGTACCTGTTGCGTATTATTTTAACGAACAACAAGGCCACTTGACTCCCGTGGACAAAACAAATAATCTACGACCTACTTTGGACCGTATATCTGCTACCTTAGAAACCAAAACAGCATCTGGTACTCACGCAACGAAAGCTGCGTGAGCGCATAAACAAATGTTATCGCTGTGGTGGCCTTCTACAAATGCGCATACTTACTTATGAAATCGCTCGTGTGACGCCGCATGCGGAAAAACAAAACATGTTTTTCAAATATTCATTGTTTTGATATCGTCAGATATCGTTAAGGGCATGTCAAATTAGCCTCGCCATGTGTAAATAAATAGGTACATAAGTGAACGTACCTACCTAATTAAGTAACAGTGTTAATAATTTTATTGATGAATTAAGTAATTCAAAAAAAAAATCAAAACATTTATTCTGCAAATAGGCCTCAAGGGCACTTTTACAAGTCAAAATCTATCTAGGTTCATCAAATAAAAATAATACAATAATCAAAGTATCATTAATTAAATGTAGTGTTACATGTCAAAAATAAGACTAACAAACTAATAACAATCGAGATTTGTTAGAGATGTATAAGGTCTCTAAGCGTCAAGATAAAAGGTAATAAGGGTAGGTACACTAATCATAATAAAATGTTTTGAGCTATATCTATAACACGTCAACATGAAAATAATAAAATCTAATAAATAAATATCCTCAGAGATGTATAAGGTCTCTGAGCGTCAGTCTAAAAAAATAAAATCAAATGAGAACAGTGAAGTCTCTCATCATGTCAATTCCACTGAACACTAGTACGAAGTTACTAGTCCTTGCAAACATGAGCAATTGGTTTATATACAATAAGCATATCTATAATAAAATTGATAAAGTATGCAATTCCACTTTATAATTATTCTTCTGCCATAAATACTTAAGTCAAATAACGTTCTTCGGACAAGCCATATTAGTATAATTATGATAGAACTTCATTTATGGAAGTTCGTTTAATTTAATCATTAAAAAACTTTACTATCATTAAAAATAATATGGCTGTGTGTGTTTATTTCTTTAAATTATTTATTTTATAAAACTAGCAATGTTTGTATTTGTTAGTTTGCTTGATCAAAGATCAAATTCTGCATTCCAAAGTCAAAAACCTGACAACCTTGTGGTAGTCCAGGCTGAGAGTAGGCAATCCCCATTTTTCAATTCCTTTTGTCATATTCACTCTCGGTTTTGACAAATAATACATGAGGAGCTATGTATTTCTATTTTTGAACAGGGTCAGTCCAGTGCCTTTAAAAATATGTTCGGGAAAAAGTACAGCGGTTACGCAATAGAACTAAGAATCGGCATACTAAATCTTTTACCCAGTCGCTAGCGAGTACGGTCATGCAAACTCATGGTAAAGCGTGACCATATTTTCTACCCGACTACGGCAAATCCAAAAGGAAGCGTTATGATTTTAACCGTCTATACATGTACCTATACCGTATTTGGATTTTATTAATTCTAATTTAATAAACTTATTTATAAACTGAAAAATAACTCATACATAAGCGGGCAAATAAAAGGTGTACTATCTTTTTCTGACGGTATTAAATGTTATTCTACTGAAATAAAATGGATTTCAAAGTGTAAGAAAAGGCAGTTTTTATAATCTATTAAATGAAACGGTTATTTAACGTGTTTATTATGTATTGTTGTGTGGGAGAAGTTTTTTTTATGAGAAAACCGAAAAAATACATTTTACTTTTGCAGTTCACATAGGGTTGCCATAAGCATGAGGACGAGCACCGGGACAATTAAGAAAAAGTAGTATAGGTAGAGCTCATGAAGAAAAATTGGAGGGTCATCAGCGCAATGCCTCATCCCCAAAGTCAAAGCAGATGTGGGACCGGGTCCGGTCTTTGCCGTGGGACCTTCATGCGCGCGCGCCACGCAGGCACTGCCTGTCTTAAGCGTTAGTTACTACGTGTATGCATAAGTACTTATTTACCTAACTGCTTGCCCCACTAATTAACTATGCTTTTCAAACCAGGACAATTTGCTTAATGGGCGGGACACTCGGGACACCGCGCATCAAACCGGGACATGTCCCGGCATACTGGGACGTATGGTAACCCTACTCTACCATGACCATCAACCAACTAAGCAGATCAAATTCAATTCAAATGTTTATTATTACTTATATATATAGTAATCATCATCATTATAGTACGATTTTTTGAACCTGAGGTTTTATAGGCCGGGACCAATAAAGCGATAGGAGTGCGCGGTTGGAGAGTAACCTGCATGGGGAAAATCTCCGACACGACTACGCGTGTGGTTTGGAACATTGGAATACCTAAAAGTTTGCGCACCAATGAGATTGGTTGAGCGGTTTCAACAGAATCTGAGGTGTGAGTGGAATCGAGTTATTGGGAGTTGGTTCACTAAATCTATGATGATGAGTTATCATGGTTGCATCCTAAAGGAGCGCGAGGTCCGGTTGCTATCTCGGGCCAAGTATAAGCACAAATTTTAGTGGAAGTTACTGACATCTGACATACACTCTACATACACAAAGGGGAAACTAGATCCGATTGGAATTACCCGTCAAAAAGTGAGCAGACAAACTTGATTGTCCGAAAATATGAATTTATTCAGCCCTTTTATTCTGAATTACAGTATGGCTCTTAATTCAGTGTCCCGCTTGGCAAAGGCTTCCTATAGATCTTTCCATTGTAATCTATCATGGGCCACTCTCCTCGCTTCCGAGAAGAGGTGAAAAAAACGTGAACTGTTTGTTAAATAATCTCATCACGTCATTCCCTTTATCAGAAAAACATAGTGGCCTATTTACCTCAACAAAATAATCAATTTGTAGGGTTCAAAAGGAAAAAAAACTGAACCCTTATAGGATCACTTTGTTGCCGATACCGGTATTTTTAAAAAACCCTGAATTAGCCCAATATTTTGAATTATTTTTTGCTCTTTACGCAGGGCTGAATCATGCATTTAGGTAACAACGTCGTATTATTAGATTGTCCCATTAAAAACGAAATAATGAACCGGTGACCGTAATAATACCGGTATTTTTCTATGGAGAAAATCTCGGTATCCGATTCCCGCTTTGTTGTCGTCAGTCTGTCAAGACCCTTTATCTCGGGAACGCGTGGAGGTATCGAGTTGAAATTAAAACCATATACTCAAGTCTACAGTCCCTTGAAGATGCGAAAACATCAAACTTCTAAGTTGACATAATAAAAAGATACGGCCGTTTATGCTGCAGTAAACGTATATTTCGACACTCAGGAGAACCAATACCTACAAATTTGTACGGAACCCTCGGTGGGCGAGCCCGACTCGCACGACTTGTCAGGTTTATTCTAAAGAATATATTTAGATATGAACTGTCAATGATATCATTAAGTATATTGATAAACAAGATATTATCATAATCAAAATATTTTTAAAAACACATTTCTACGATAAAATAGTTAGTAAAGTTATGTAAGAATGAGGAGTTTCATGAAAGTAATAAAATTTAAAATAAATACAATTAATATCAATATGTAAATATTTGCATGCTTCTTTAAGTAAAATGTAAGTTCTTAAAATGACAATTCCAGCTGTACTCACTACATTTTGCAAATAAATTATCTTATCTTATCTTATGTTTTGCTTATTTGCCACATTATAGCTGAAAACAACACTTCTTATATAGGTAGCCTTGAGAATTATCATACTAACTATAACACTAAACAGTGGCTACATTATGTAGCTAGGGTGGTAAACAGACAGCAAAAAGAATGTCTCAGATCCCATATATTTGATTTCCAAGCCGAAGGTAAGGGTGATAAATATGCGAGGGTGCCAGGTGTGACAAAATATTGTTTACCCAACAAATAAACTTGCAATAGTAAAAAAACTAGATGAATGTAGCAAGCCTAGTGGCCCAATGAGAAGCTCATAAATGTATCATTTATAAAAGTGGTGCATTGTATGCACACAACACACACAGTCCACAACACCTATTCTCCTCATCTAAGTGTTATACAGGTTGCATTCTTATGGAGCTTATTTTACTACTACTTTTGGTATATATTCTTTCTGATTTGGAGCACTTGAACCTTAAATACTTCAAAGGAATGAATGCAAATTTCCATATCCATTCATGTTTATTTTAGTAAGAGAAACATAGCAATAATATAAGATGTGAAACTTAAATGTATATCTGTTAACTTTTCATGAACCCATTGTCTACCGGTCCCTGGGATCTTAGGGATCATAACAAAAGAATGCTATTGTTATTTTATTCGCCGGGAGATGACAGCTTAATATAACTTTGCATTGATGTAGATGAAAGTTTATATAGATACTGAATGTTATAGAGTTTTAGATTAACTCGACATAAATCAAGGGATGTGATTACTATGTTCTACATGAGTGGAACAGCTGGCTCACCATCCACATGAAGTAACAAAGTCCAATAGCCATTTATCTGATAATCAGAAATAAGTATATATATATTCTTGGCTATTCAGCTTATGACCATGGAAAAAGCCTCAGAAGCTTCCCATGGAGCAAATTAACCCAGGCTGCAGATTTATGAGTAATTTTATTAATAAGCACCTGGCTTTAGTCTGTATTCTTCATGTTTTTCTGGACAATATGAGTTTTCCTAAAAATGAGACCTAATTAGATCAATTTTTTGTCTATAGGAGAGACCCCTGTATTGTTAGAGCAGTTTTCGAGAATCCACTTACAAACAAATATACAAATGTTGGTTGTTTAATAATATGGTATGCATGTAACTCCCTCCACATAATTATGACTTATCATCAGGCGAGACAGTGATCAAAGACATGCCTATTCTATAAATAATATTTAAATAAAGATATGTTAAAACACTTATTACATTTAGATCCCCACAATGAGATTGATTGTGGGACCTATTTAGTTAATTATTTGTAATCAATATGTGGAGTCCAATGTAATATTAATATTTTCATATTGCACTGTATAGAAGGTTCTAGGTATGTTTTCATAAGGGTTAACTATGATCAAAAAGGATCATTCAGAGTTAGAAATTACACTTATCAAATATTTTGGATTTGTGAAGCATTCGAATATCTGTAGCCTAGAAATTAGTAAACTGAGGTTTAAACCAGAATATGGAAAAAACATAAAGGTGTTTCAATAATAGTTACATCTTCATACCAATGCATATCTGCCAAATAAAATGTAGCAATTCAAACTAAATTGGTAATATAAAAGATGCACAATAAGTACGTCCTGATGTTAATAATAAATTATGTGAATGACTGTATTCTTAACACTATGAAGATGTTTAGGTACTTACTCAATATTGACGAAGGAAACTTACTTGACGATCTGCATTTTTACTACTTTGAAAAAAGGTTACTGTTTGTACATATTTCGATAGATATGGTTTTTTTTTGCCCAACAGAAGGTTATTTATAGGTTTAAAGAGGTAACATCTAGTATAAAGCAAAATTAAATACCTTGTTAACCAAAAGATAAAATCCCAGAACAAAGGTTGAATCAACCACGTACATTAAATAGTAATACTTACAGAATTACATTCTGGGTCCACGATGAGTTTCAGAACACTTCGATATCACAAAATGGTCAAAAAAACCTTGAAATGTAAAGTTCAATTAAATTTTATTTACGACAATAACTGACTGATCGGTGATCGATGACAATGTGACATTAGTGGCTGTCAATGTCAAACACTAAACAGTGGTCAAATAACACAGACTTACCAGACGCGCAACGCAAATAATAATACCGCAACCGAGTGAGACAGTCATATACATTTTTGTATAAGCGCGACAGAGAGTTACATATCATTTGTTGTCCCTGTCAGTTTCACTTTTTTTTTGTAAAGCACAACTTATTTTATATGACAGTTGTGCCCAAATACGTCACACAAGCGATTACTCGCCCAAGTTAAGGAAGTAATTTATGGTAAACCGGCAGCCATTTTAAACCAGTTCTCAATTTATCTGCATAAGACCTTTTCCGTCACTTGGTGGCCCCCGTTTAGGGTCTCTTTAAAAATATTTATACTCCAAGTCAAATAATATTGCCACAATTAAATTACTTTCTTGCCACAAAATAAAATAAGTGTATTACATTATTTTTTAAATAAATTTCAATAATATGTTTTTGGTTCATTCGTTTTAACCGACTAATTTAATAAGCACATAACAACTAAAACAGAGCATCCAGTGGCGTAGCCACCAAAGGACTAGGCGGGGCAGTGCCCCAGGGCCCCCAAGCTCTGGTGGCCCCCAAAACCTGATTAGCAAACCTATTATTGTACTAGCGCAAAATTCTCTTACGTTCGGAATCTTTAGATAATTTTTTTATTTATAAAATAGGTTGCTACATTAGTTTAATCATGGCCACTCATTACAAAAATACGTTTAGGCACCCCAGTCTTTTCTGCCCCAGGGCCCTTGGTCACCCAGCTACGCCACTGAGAGACTTCAAATTAAAAATATTCACTTATTTAACCAGTGGCGCGCCATTGATTGTAACTACATCTCGCCTCGCCTTTGTACATGTATGTCAACTGTTCTTGTAATTATTTTAATTGTCTTACTCATGAATAATAAAGAAGTTTACATACATACATCTTTTCAAAAATCATTTTTGGTACTAGCTTTCATTTCAAACTGTGCCTATTTTTCCTATCTGTCGAGTGGGTTCCAATGATCTCAAACACGTGGGGTATTTTTTTGTGTTCTTTAGGAGTTGCTATGTCCACCTTCTGTCTTCATCATCAGATCAGCTCAGCTCGGTGGTAATATTGCATTGCCACCGAACTTACACAAGTATGGCAAAGTTCAGTTCAATCGGTTGAGACAAGCTATAATAAGTATATTGCATTACAAAAATAAGCTTGTAAAAGCAACGTGTTCTTCTTTCATTACCACCCCTGTTAGGTACGTCCCGTGTTGGATCAGTGTATGTGAACTATGTGAAGTGAGTAGTGCCTATAAATACAGCTCCCTGAGTACTGTACTGATTTCGCTGTCGACACTAATTTCAGTATCGCGAAGAATTGTTGCAGGTAGTTTTAAAATAATATCCAGTCCAGTCCAAGATGATGAACAGGAAATTAAAATATGTAAGTATCAAATGAAATAGTGACTAGAAAACGTAATTATATTTTATTATTTACATCTTTATATGATTATATTTAAATATATATATATATATATATATAATTACGTAACTTAACGGTTATTTAATAATCATCTCTAAACAAAATATATTCGTGTACAGTGTGATAAAGTTGATGATATAGACTGGGTTGCCATATTCAAGAATTAAAGCTCGTGAAACTATTGCTATGGACTCTGTGGGATGTCCGAGGTGCTTTCTGTGGAGTCAACCGCGCCATTGGGGATTGGCTCTGGTGTCGTCGACGGCGCACGCGTGTTAGACTGGTTCTGAGTTTTGTTGCGCAGCTCGAACACTTGCGTTATAGCGTCGCGGAAGCACAGGAAATTGTAGTCTATTACACCTGCCAATTAAAGTAGAACATGTAACGTATAGAACACAACTGATAATTGATGAACCTTATTACAACGACATAAGATCATTATTAAGTCGCAACCAAAGGATCCTGCGGACAATAGCAGGATAGATCGACGGTAAGAGGAGCTGGAAGGAGCGTCATTCTTCCTATCTCCTGCTCTCTTATAGCTTGCAGCATGAATGCAGGATAATTTCGTAGCGTTTTTACTGTAACAGTTTTCTGTTTGTACAAAACCTATATAGTCGCGTTTTAGTCGCATACACTACGGCCCCACCCACTCCAAAGAATAAGTATTACTAGGCTCTGCTAGAATGAGATAACTATATATTTCTTTCGTTCTACATAACGGAATTCAATTACCATGGTTAACAACGGACTATGGTTACTTATAATTACAGGAAAAAAGGTACCTTGTTTTTGGAAGTTCTCTTCACGAAGAATACAGACGAGGGCAAGAAATTTATTGACTTCTCTTAAGTAAAGAACAGTACCGTTATTCAGTTTTATTAGACTTGAACTTTGGTTGTTGAACGTGTTAACTTCGGTTTCGTCCACCATCCTGGAATTAATAGCAAAATACATTCTTTATATACGAGTTCTTAAGACGTTAAATAACCCTTTAGTAGAACATGCCGTTCGCAAAACGCCCTACCCTTTTCGCAGAACGTCCCTTTTATAAATTGACTATTACCCTTTCTTAAAACGTTCCGTTTGCGATATGGCCCATTCGCAAAATGTTCCGCCAGCAAAAAATATTAAAAAGGAGCTCTTACTTACGCGTCCAATCTATCCAGCGAAGCGGACTGTAAGCTATGAGATACAATATATGAATTTCAAGGTCGTTAAAAGGGTTTTAAACGCCATCGCCTCATATATCAGACAAAGTGACCGTGTAATAACGCCTTGTTACTTTCTGACATAGTTGAAGATTGTGAGTAACCGTTTTGACGTTCGGCATTTCTCTCGCTTGGTGTCGGGCCATTTTAGAATAGCATCCTTCCCTTTCTTCACGTAGGTGTCGTAATAGTCTACTGTGGGATGTAATAGTCCACTGTGGGACACATTAGTCTACTGTGGGACGTAATAGCCTACTATGCGATGTCATAGTCCACTGTGGGACGTAATAGCCTACTATGTAACGTAATAGTCTACTGTGGGACGAAATAGCCTACTATGGGACGTAATAGTCTACTACCAGGTTGAAAGTGTATTGTGGACGATGATCTGGCAACCTATCATTACGTCACATTTTGTCCACCATCTTTAAATTTACAGTTACTAAAGTGACACTGTAATTAACTTTCATGAGCTCTGTCTTCCCCTTTTTGGAATAATGGCGCGAATTTATGCATGTAATATTATTTACTTTCTTATTCTTATGTATCGAGTGAAATAAATAAACTGAATGGAACACCCTATGAGTGGTAACTTATGGGAAACTGAAGTATTTTTTGTGAAGGGACGTTTTGCGAACGAGACATTGTATAGGCGAAAGAGTCATCTATAAAAACAGACCTGCGAAAGGGTCATCTACAAAAAAAGACCTTCTGCGAAAAGGACATTCTGCGAACGGGCCCTTATGCTCCATAATCAATGCCATTGCGCAGCTACGCCGTGTATCCTACGTCGTAGTCTGTAGCAGATTTTTCAGTAGTTTAATTATTAGCAGAAACACAAGCCACAAACATTTTCTCTTCATACCAGACAATACATCACATGACTCATCTATCACGAGATTAACCTTTGCACTCGACTTATTATTTGAGCAGCACTAACAATTTATTTATATGGCATACTGATATGTAACGTTTTTAACAATACAGTCCCAGTGTTTATGACAATTATGTATGTAATATAGACTCAGGCATTATACAATCAAGCTATTATTGGGTCTATGTGGTTTCTTTACATATTATAAAATAGCTGCTCTATTTATTCCAATGACTACATTTCTAAGTCTCAATTCGACAAAACTGCCGTAGTATAATCCGAGATCAGCTTAAGCCCTTGTTCCTATTTGATCAAATCTAGCCTAAAGGACCCAGATGTTGAATTGATTGTTCAATCATAATAATATGATATATGAATGAACTCTCATAAATCAGACACTCTAATTCTAACATGAAAGCTGAAGCTGAAGATTTCGCGTAAAACTTATTTTCATATCTACAGGAGTGGAAGTGGTTCCATTCTGAAGCATATAAAGTAGTACAGTGGATCCACGTTCCACAACAATCTTTATGTCAACATATTAAAAACTGGGCCTCCTTAACACATTGCTTTTCACCTAGCATAACTACAGTATAGCAGCATGGTCGATTTTAGGTATGATAGACATATAACATTCGTCTCTTACAATTACAGTCAAGGGCATAAATATGTATACATTTTTGGACCGGATTTCAATGGAATGTGAAAAAATATATACATATTGGTGCTCGACTTTACATACTTGATCGTAAGGGAAGAATGAGGATTATACTAGTTATACAGGTATATTTATAATTTAGGTAACCTTTCCCAGATGGCAGAAATTCAATCTTATGTTAATGTCATAAAGACATTTGACAGCAAACCGCTTTTCTCACTTTATCTGTACAGTGTGCTTGCTTTGATACAAGTAGTATATATGTATAGTGAAAGGGCAGATAATCTTACCCATAAATACAGGAGATATCAATGACAACATCAATCATATCACAACATAGTTCATAGCTCTGCATATCTACAGGAGAGCTGTCTGTTGCTATGTAAATTTTAGATACCACATCAAACAGAAACGCTTTTTCTATTCCCGAGTTCTGAAATAGAGAATATATAATATAACTCACATTATGAATTAAAACTTACAATATTTTTAAACAACATTACTACAAAAGTGATAGGTACATACGGAGATGAGTATGTTGAGCAGATTTTCTAATGTTGGCAGCTGAGGTATTAACTTTTGAACTACTTTGCTGAATGCCTCAAAGATGGAATGGTCATAAATAGAGGTCAGGTGGAACGACAAATGAACATGCTCCAGTCCCGCTTCTGCCAGGTCATCTGTCGCTCTCTGGTGTATGTCTCGCTGAGATTCCATCTTATAATCATCATTAAGACCATCAACCTGAAAATTTAAACAAACTATGTTATAAATGTTTCATACAATAAACTTATACAAATATGTGAAAAAGAGATGATGCTCAATTATTAGCTGTTGCCCTGACCACTGGTCCACTGTGGATGTACCTACTATTTCTCTTAATTTTTATTTGCCTATAAGCTGTTTATTTTTCAGTCATGCAGCCAGGGCCTCCGAAAATGGCCTGCGAAGCTAGTGATTCAAAAACTCAAATATAAAATGGCCTTTAATAACTCCTGTGGTCCTACTTAGACTGTTATATGTTACACTTATATTACTATACAGAACCAGCTTAGCGCTGTGCTCACACTGATTTTTCAACGTCTTATTTTTAATACCCATACTTACTATAGATTGAACATTGTAACATTTTGAGAAATAAACCTTTTTGTATTTGTATTTTGAATAGAGCAAAAAATACAATACAGCAAATGAAGCAGCATTTAATGAAATGAAATTTGATAGATATGAGTAATTAATTAGTTTACTATACAAGAAGCATTATATCAAACACTGTTTACATTACAATCCAGACTAAACAATTTTAACTCTGACATTGTTGTGGCAGTGTTGATTAATACAAATGAAGTATTACTGATACATATGAATAAGCAAGCAAGCTGGTGAAAATAGCTACTTAGTTTCATCAATGCACTACAATGAATCAATAAACTTACTTTGTGGATAAACACTTCAAACTTAATATTACTATTAACTCTATATGCTTTAGTGACTGTGAGCTGCAACTTATTCAGAGCATCCCCATAATCATCCTGCAAGAGACAACAAATACTGATTGTATTAAAATACTTCCAATAAGAGAGAGCTAATTCAATAAAGCCAGGTTTCCATTATGCATAGTAGCCAAGTAATGGAGGCCCATCTTTACAAATAGCAAAAACTGATGTAAACCAAAGTCCACCTTATTAAAAATATGATGCTCACCTGTGCATCA
Organism: Epiblema foenella; assembly: GCA_963556455.1. Lineage (NCBI taxonomy): Eukaryota > Metazoa > Arthropoda > Insecta > Lepidoptera > Tortricidae > Epiblema > Epiblema foenella. Next base: position 20,021,217 of record OY747102.1, read on the forward strand.
ATAACAAATACAAGGGCCCCACACCCACCAAATATAGTGTCAGAATCAAATGTGGGATCAAAAAAATCAATTTGCCCTGGAAAGTCCCAAATTTGGAACTGCACAAAGCTGCTGTTGTTTATGTCATCCTTGACAATTTTGTTAGTGGATTCCAAAAACAATGTTTCATTGGGTGACATTTTGTGGAAAACCACTTTCTGGATAGATGATTTACCTGATCTATAACGAAAAATTATGTAATATTGTGAGTGCTTTTTAAAAATAATATACATGTAATTTTTTTATACACTAAACAATGTATACCTTCTTAGACCCATGAGAAGAATCCGTGGCTTGTGATCTTCTTGTAATGACGTGTTGTCTCCCTCACCATTTTGTTCAAAAGGCCCGTAACTAAAATCCTTGGGAAACGAGCCCACGTCGTAACCACTTGGTTCATCTTGATAACTCTACATAATCAAAATAGGGCGCACATAAATTTGATAGTAAAGTAGGAGTAAGCCTGAATGATAAACGTAGTACTTTCCAAAACCTTGCAACTTACCATTGTGACGGATGTCTTAAGACATACATGTATCGTAACACAAACGAATAATCATTCCTTAACACATTATTTAAAAAATATAATTACGAAGGTCATACACAATCAACTAATAAAACAAACTAAAAAGAAGATATTGCGATTCGACTAAACTCATTCAAGTCCTAGACTAGACAGAAATGATATGGAATATGGATATGACAGATGACAGTCAAGTCAAGAGACGTTATTTACGGTTCGTTTTACGCATGGTATGAGGTTTTAGGCAATATTTCAATCACGTTTTTTTTCATGGGGGTGGCAGCGCGCATACTTAGGGCGTGTCCAGACTATCCGATCCGATATCGGTGTAGGATCCTACACATACAGGATTGTCCGATAATATCGGAGCAATATCGTCATTTTCGGTCGTCGTGGTTATAATCAGATTAATACTGTTATAATGAGGCCGGTTACATGGTTGCCAACTCACGTTTATCCCATAAGCATTAATTAGCCAGACTTGTCTGTCTCAACTTTTTTGATTCTTCATCAGGTTCTTCCCCAAAGAAATGAAATATGTATTCCTACTTTTTCAGAAATATATTAAGCCCAGAATTCATTAATTCTGATTAAATATAAACGAATATAACAAAATTTTACATTTAAGTAGGTTTTACATATTTTATTTATTTATTTATTTATTTATTTATTTATTGTTATAAAATCCACAGCACAACTTACAGCATTTTTAGAAAAGGTTACATCTTACTTTAAAAAAAAACATTATAAAACAACAAAAAACAAACAAAAACAAACATAAACCAACAACAAAACATAAAACATTTATTAATATAATTGTGTACAGTAATATAAGTCGCAACATGTTGGCTTAAAGCGTTTAGGAGTCATTTTCTCGCAAGATGTAAGGGAAGCCTGCACAATGGGAGTTCGTGGCGGGCGGGAGCAGCCGGCGTGCAGGGCGTCGACGCTGGCGGTTGCCATCGGCTGCTTAAGCCGCCGCTCGTGGCGCACACGCGCCCGCTCCGCCGCCTGCGCCAGCGCCACAGCCTTCTGCAGCCCCGCTATACTGTCTGTACAAGCCGGTAATTTATCCAAAGTATTCGACACTTCACCTATCTCTGCCGTATCCGTGTCTACGATCTCCTTATGGTCCAGCACCATGCCAAGATTTATCTTCAAATTAGTCGTGCCGTCTCTGAACAACAGATACACAGACGCTTGATCTAAAACACGTAGCGAAAAGTTTTTGTTAATCTTCATTGCTTTCATTTTAATCTGGAATGGCTTGAATGATTGCGTTAACTTTTGACGCTTCTCCTTGAGGAAGTTTTCGAATTCTATAGCTATCATTTCCTCGTTGTCTGGTCGCTTCTGGTCTGCGTTTTTGTCACCCATCTTCAGGATCGTGGGGTCTTTGTAAGGCATTTGAGTGTCGATCATAACTTGCTGCAAGACTGGAGGATCGTTTAGAGTGTGCCACTTCCAGTGGGATACTGGGCCTATGGTTCGGTCCAGGACGACTCCTTCTGTTTGATTGTACTTAAGCCTGAAATAAATTTATCATCAATATGCGAAGCTGAGGTGTCACTTTTTGCAATGGTTGAACTTTCGCGATAACGTTAATGTAAACAGGTATGGAAACAGAGTTACAATTAGAGAACTGCTTATGGTGCTGTGGTCTGGAGATACTAGATAAACGCGACTTCCTTTATTGTCGTTAGCCCTAAGGTTGCCAATCCATCAGAGATGAGGTATGCTACGTTGTTATGGATGCGTTGGTATCCAACAATCATATTCATTGATCCATATAACATAGCACTGGTGGAAACGGAAAGCTTTCACATTCTCGCAGCATAGCACATCTCTGATGGAAAGGCACCCTATAACAGCTCTTGTTGAAGTCTATATAAATCCCGATCAATTAGTAAGTGCTGATTATTATTATTAGTACCTACCGTATTTTGCCATTGTGATCAAACACTATGCCGTTCCCAGAGTAGTCGAATGTCGCCAGAACAGTCCTTGGGTGAGAGCGGCCTCGCTCGTCAGGTTGTCTCGTGCTATAGACCACAAATCGTTGGCCGGCATTTGTTTCTGAAAATACCGTATCATTATAACGCCTACAAAAATGTATTGTAGACGACTTACACAATGATATCTTACTAATATCTACTCATTTGACTTGATGATTGGTATCTAATATCTGACTTGTCCTTGACTACAGGACGACGTGTCCAGAACCCGTAATCCGCACCTATTACTGGCGCATTGCCTTCTCAACCGTATATCGATTCATTTCGTTAGGTATTATTAAGTAGGCTTAGTCTTTCAGTTCATCACTAAAAAACAGGATTATAGGTTAGGTAGGTAAACCTTCGGCATCATAGTAATCCAGCGCCAATTCGCCGCTTTTGTAATACCAGCGCCCGCGCCCGTTGTCATCAAACTCTGCTAACTTTTCTCCAGAGTCGTATGTCATCGCTCGTTTGTACTTGTTGTGCTCAAACCAGTCGAATTCGGGTTTGGCTGGTCTCATGCGGTAAACGTTCATCTAGAGAAAATCACGTTTTATAGGTAAATAATAAAATACCTTACTATGGCAATCGATTTGATCCGGAGACGCCGATTTTCGAGTGCAAGTGTGAGTTACATTACAACAACCGTTAAACTGCATTTGCTTTTATGCCTATGTGTGCGTTCAATATTTGAGGTGTTCCGTCGATTCCTCTGGGATCCCATCAACAATCTAAGTACCTACCTAGGTATTAACTACAAAAAAATATACTAAAAACATTTCATAAATGCGCAGGAGTGTCACCTGAACAGGAATACTCGTATTACATCTACCTACCTACCTACTACATAAAAATTTCGTCAACTTTATATAGACAATTTCTTTGGATGGCACCAACTTCAAAAATTACAATAGGTAATACGTCTACATTGTTCAAAGAGAAGCGTAAAGGCTCATATTAGTCATATAGAAGCAAGTAATTTTTCACTTTTTAGTTTTTTTTTGCTGGGAAAAAATATTTATTTACTTTTTACTGAATCATTACCAGAGTGCATCTCATAATGAGTCTAATAAGATCAAATACGGCTAAGCTACACTATTTCATTACGGAGCTCCGTTGCCTACCTTCAAGCACACGGCTTCAAGCACCAGTTCAGCTAGATGGTGACATTAAATCAGGACCATTTAAATTGACTTCGTCATAGTCGCTTCAGTATCTTGATCGTACCTAATATCTTAATGCCACCCATGAAACACTAGGAGTTTTGGATGGCTATCCGTGGTCTTCTTCATCAGTTCCCCTTCACCAAATGCTACTTTCTGAACGCTTACGCAAACCAAACGCAAACGCTTGATTTATTACCGAAAACACTAAAATCGCTATTTGTTTACCTTGAACTTTTGAAGAGTTCCCTCAATTCTTTATGGATCCCATCATCAGAACTAGATTCTGGTAACAACGGGACCAACCTTGAATCATATGCTTCCAAAAGAAAGAAAAAAAAAATACAAATCGAAACGACGCAGTTCTGAGGGGCTACCGCGAACCGAAAACGAACGAAGTTCGAATATCTCCCTCTCTGTGGAACGTATTAGCAAGTGCGACAGTGAGGGAGGTATTCGAACTTCGTTCGTTTTCAGTTCGCGGTAGCCCTTCTGAGATAATACACATAAAAAAAGTACATAGATACAACCGAATTGAGATCCTCCTCCTTTTTTAAGTTGGTTCAAAACATTCGAAGTGAGGACATACTCCATTTTGGAAGTCAGTTAAAAGACTAGTCACGCGTTAATTTAACATTTTCACGTACTTTTCGAACTACTTTCTCTGTGGGCAGCATAGTCCAGCCTTTTTCAATGAAGGTACGATCGGATAAAGTATACCGGATTATGCCTTTGGTGGCTTCGGAGTCCGAAGGCTGAAAAGACAAAGGAACCTAATGTTATTGATTAGACAGAATGACTATAATTAACTACAAAAACAATTACCCCGCACAGAAACAGGTTCTACAGGTTCTGATCCTGATCAACATCGGCCAGAGCGCTCACAAATGAATTCCGTTTAGTAAAAAGTCGATAGTACCTAAACGAATAGGTAACCTTTCTGGGATCTGGGAAGTATCGACAGAAATAATTCCTTGAAATGAAATGATTTATTCTTGTACGTACAACACGTAACAAGATGGGGAGTGTCGTTATTTTAATTCGTTTACGTACTACCGAATCGAAGCATTAGTCAATATTGCTGTAAAGTAAGCATTTTTTATTAAGAGCCTATCGTGTCCCACCGCTGGGTCAGGCTGGGCAAAGGCCTCCCTCTTGCTCTTCCACGAATCCCGATCTCCCACCAGTCTTTGTCAAAGACATCGAGTTCATCTCGCCACGCCGGACGGTCTACCGTGACGCGGCGTGGTCTACCGCGACGCCGGATTAATAATTTCCTCTATGGCCGAATTCGGCTCTGAGGGGCTACCGCGAACTAAAAACGAACGAACTTCATCTCCCTCTCTGCCGCACGAATTAGCAAGTGCGGCAGAGAGGGAGCTATTCGAACTTCGTTCGTTTTCGTTTCCCGGTAGCCCCTCTGGTAAGCATATCATTTAATTTTTTTCCTAGCTGTGATCACAGTCGGTGACTACACAACGGTTTTGTTTGAATTGATTGATACTGACAGGTAGGGCTTTCTTGCTTTTTGACATTCTGGAATGCAGCAGCAGCTGCCTAAAATTGAAGCGAATGAGCCAACAAAGGAGACTTGGTTAAATATTTTTGGCGTCTTCAAAAAGACACTTTATGCTCTGCCTTTACGCGCTGCGTTCCGTTAATAATTAATCCTCTAAAAAGCTCGCTCCTGCTAAAGTGTAGGATAAGCAAAATCACTATGCAAATTAATATAAATAATATAAATATATATCAAAAACCACACCTAAAAAAAAGGAATGACAAATACATATGTCAAAAGCAATTTATAGTTCCACGGACTACAGACTTTTATTATTTATCGGTATACGTCACATAAAAGTCTATATGCCAAAAGTTCGTATAGGTATAGGATGATAGGAAGTTTGTATAGGTATATTACAGTTACACCGTGGCGTAAACGTACCCTACACGCAGTCGTACCTACATTTCAACCATGATTTCCAATGCGGGTGATTAACACGTTCACAGTCCGTGACCCTTATTAAGGGTCACTGCAAGCCTCTATTACAAAGCCGTAAGGTTTACAATTTGGATTCGGACTGTCAACGTGTTAAAAACTAAGGGGGGTAAAAAGACAATTTTTAAAGTTACTACATAGGCGATCAGTTACCACACATACACACATGTAGTGTTAAGTATATTTTTTTAGGTAAGAAAGCTTAGGGTCACAAATATTTTTTCGTGGTCATTATATTTGTTGCCAATCTTATTTATACCATAGTCCGGTTTATAAGCAGAAACTAATATTATAACTTGTATCTTTTATCCTCAGGCACTACGACATTTACATTCACGACTTGCATCTCACATTCGGTAAGTATGTATGCCAAATTGCATTGCGCCATGTGTAGAGCAGTTGGAAACGGGGCCGGTTTTAGGGCAGGGACTGGAGGAGCCGGCGTCTATTGCATTGCATGACATATAAATTCAAGCTCACACTCCACATTTACACTAGAATTACTATTAATTATTGTATATACAACTAAAACTCGCAGCAAATCAGTTATCCTATAAAATGGCGCTTGAAACAGTGTCGAAATATAGGAATATACACGGTAAGTAGGTATCCCGTTATTGAAGTCTATTGCATGACACGCTCAGTGCACTTACCCATGGTGTCTTGACAAGTTGGTACTGTAGGTATGATACGAGTGCACTACCTTAAGGCCGCGGTCTCGACGTCAGCGGGTAGCCAGGTGGCAATGGCAACCACCGCCCCGCTTCTCGCTAGCGACCAGACCGCGGCCTTACAGTCATATTATTTGCTACCTTGAAAGCAAAGTGTCCGCTAATTTAGTGATGTACCATTGCGTTATAAAACTTATAAATTACCAGTGTCAGCTGGGAATATAAAATCTTACCTTTAATTTCTTTGATTTGTGTTCAGTGGACTGCTTTAATAGTTGTTTGGCTGATGGTTCATAATAAGGTTCTACCACATCAGTTTTTTGCTTCGGTTCTTCAGCTTGTTTCGATTCATAGATCAGTTGTTTACCTGCAGCTGTCTTCGTACTTTTAACCTTATATATTTTCCGTCCTTTAATAATGTCAGTCACTTCTTCCGGATTTAATATATCCTCAGGAACATCTTCGTCGACCGAAATTTCCTCAGGAGTTAACGGAATTGTAGGAAGTTTTATCGCGGGCTCCTTTTCATCGTTCTTGTTTTGTAATTCCTGAAGCTTTTTTTCGGCGAGTTCTCTTTCTTTTTGTTGTTCTTTCCTAAGTTTTTCTTGTTCTAATTCCTGCTGTTTTTGCTTAGCCAACTGTTCTTTCAAAAATGCTGCCATTTCGCCTTGTGTATTGTCTTTTGGTTTTTGTTCTTTAACGGATTTTTCAAGCTTTTCGGCTTTTTCCTTATCATCCTTCACTTCTGGGGGTTTCATTTTGTTTTCCATTGTTAGCTGTTTGTTTTTGTCTTCTGCTGCTTTTAGAGCGTCTTTGGTTTTTTTTTCAGCGAGTGCTCCATCTCGTTCTTGCTGTTTTCTAATTTTTTCTTCTTCTGATTTTGCCTTTGCATCTTTAGAAACTTGATCTTTTAAAGCAGACGCTGCTGCCTGATCCTGTTGTTTTTCTTCTCGGCCTTTGTCTTTTCCACCCTTTTTAAGTCCATCATCAATATCAGTTACATCTTCTTTTTTTTCCTTTTCTGTTGTTTTTTTAGTTACTTGGTCTTTTAAAACAGGGGTTGGTCCAATATCATGTTTTTTTCCTTCCCGACTTTTATCTTTCTTGTCGACTTCATCATCTTGCTCTTTTCTTCCTTTTTTCAATCCATCTCCACTGTCATGTATAGCTTGTTTCCTTATTTTTTCGTCTTCTGTAAATTTGATTGCGTGTTTATCTAGTTGCTTTTTTAGAGCAGTTGCTGTTTTATCTCGTTCTTCACCTTCCTCCTCTAATTCATCTTTACCATCTTTTTCACCCGCTTGTTTTTTTCTTCTTCTTGTTTTATCTCGTTCTTCACCTTCCTCCTCTAATTCATCTTTAACATCTTTTTCATGCCCTTGTTTTTTTCTTCTTCTTGTTTTATCTCGTTCTTCACCTTCCTCCTCTAATTCACCTTTAATTTCTTTTCCTTCCTCTCGTTTTCTTCTTTCTGCTTCCGCCAACCTTTTCTTATCTTCTTTCAGTCTTTGAAGTTCAGCTTTTTTCTTTTTTTCTTCTACTTCCCTTTCTTTAAGCATTTCTTGAGTATATTTTATTATTTCTGAGGAACTAATTTGACGTTTAGTTATTAATTTTTTGTCATGAGGAAAAGCGTAAGAAAAATTACTGACATTTGGTTCACTCAAACTCTTCATAACTGTTTCAAACGAATGATGTTTCTGAGGAGATACAAGTGGTATCTTTTTTTCATCAATAACATATGCGCGAGATTTTAAAATCCCCGTTTTTTCCTTTTTTAGCTCAGGCTTGACATCTTCTTCAGGATTATCAGAAAACGAAATTACTTTTAAAGGCTTCTCTAAAATGTCGTCTGCTAGTCGGTATTTCTTTTCTTCATGTAGTACTTCACTTTTGCCTTTTTGAGAATCTAGGATTGGGCCTTCCGATCTTGTACCTTTTGGCAATATGTACGTTTCTAGCTTACTACCTCTTACGTTGGAGTATGATTTTTTTAACGATAGTTGAGTTTTAATTAGCCAAGTCTTATAGCGTTCCCTTTCCTCCTCCGTTTGGTTTGTTTCTTCGCAGCGGAACTTTAAGAATTTATCAACAATTGTTTTACAGCACGGACAGTTAAAGAATTCTCTTTGATAGCAGTGCTCACAGATGCTCGTAACTTCTCGTATGTTTACCGGCGGAAGTTCCTTGAGCAGATGTTTGACATGTTGTATTGCCTTCATACACCGCGGGCAGCTAACTTTTTTCTTCCCTATATAGAGAGAATAGATTACAATAGATAACAATAATTCCAAAGGGCAGTTGAACCGCACGGATGTCAATTTTAATTCTATGGCACTTTATATCTTGCCATTTTACAAGAAATATGGATATTGATGTTACAAGACAGTTGTTCAGACAAGACAGTACTTTATATATTATACCTGATTCTAGAATCAGTTCTTCTAAATTCACGTCACCATCGCCCGTGTTCTGAAGTATGAACACTTGGCCGTTTCCAGTATATTTCTGATTTTCCTGTAAAAAGGAATCTTTATTATTGAATCACTTATTTAGGTACCTTACCTATTTACGAAGCTACTTTAACACTGACAGTCCAAAGCGGTCCCGGTCAGGGCCGTCTTTAACCAATTTGAGGCCCTGGGCACATTAGGGTAAAGGGGCCCCTATACCCTTGACAGATCACTATTTTGTTAGAATAGACAAAAAAAGTAGCTAAACAAGATTCTAACATTTATTTTTATACGAATGACGAAGGTCTCTGCTTCAGCTTCAACAAAAATGCTTTCTACATAGAAAGCATTTCTGTTGAAGTTGAAGCAGAGACATCCCATTTTCCGGATTTCCGGTTGATCCACAAAAGTAACACTTAGTATTCACAGGTCAATGTTATGATTCTGACAAAAATTTCATTTTTGTAGGTCATTATCGTTTGATTTTTTGAACTAAATATTTTTTCGGCAATAGATATTGGTTATCGTTTGGTGATCTGGCAGGAACTAGGGGGCCCTATCGATCGCGGGGCCCTGGGCACTTGCCCAGAGAGCCCAATGGGAAAGATGGCCCTGGTCCCGGTCCGTCCCGGTAGACAAAAGCCGCACAAGTTCGGGTACCACATACTAATTAACTTATATGCGGGTGCTTCGGCGCCACACCTGTCTTTGCCCCTGTTCAACAGCGTTCAACACATACGTTAAAAACCCAATAAACTATTTAGATTTTTTTTGTCCTCACTCACTTTGTTTGAAGTAATAATTGAACTCCACGGAACAATTTTAACCTTTGTATGTCTGTCCGATGGTTTAACCCTTTATAAGGCCGCAGTTACACAGATATGCTATGTGAAAGTTAAATACACTACCATGTTTGTAATGCACTGGGGAACACATCTACGGCAAAAAAAAAACCGAAATCATTAATAAAAACATGTGGTCATTATATGCACTCAGCCCGTTAGTGCACTCGAGTTTTCAGATGATCTGTTTCCAATACACCTATTCATTGACATTGACAACAAACATAAGATGCTTTTTACAGACTGGTGTTTGACTACATAATGTAAATCGTAAATCGAATATTATTAATCTTAAGTGGCAAATGATACACTTTCCTGATACTAAAAACAACGTAGTTCAGTTATTGCAAATATTGCAATTCACGATGGAGAGTGGATTTATCAAAATTAGACCTTATTATCATACCAATAACAGTCTCGCCACTCGCCATCGTGAATTACAAGAGCTATAATTGAAATTATTAGATACAGCGATTTGTGTATTTTTAATAGTATAATGGAAACGGTGACAAATGCTTGCTTCCCTTAACGGGCATAGTGCGTTAATTGACCACAAACTTTAGATTAATTAATTACACTAAAATTAAATTATGACCGAAAAAGTATAAATAAGAAAAGAAAGCCTGATATATTTGCTATATAATACCATTATAGTTAAATAAAAAAGAGGATGTTCTTCTCTATAAATGTTTATTAACTAAGTGGTTTCCAAATCGTCTCTGCCTTATAAAGGGTTAAGGCCAAACAGCCATAAAACTGTGAGCTATAAAATTAACAGTGCAACAATAGCACTTTTTATTTGGAATGGTAACAAGTCGTAACACTAACATTTAAATTGCAACCTAAGCCTAACTTCTTTAAGGCTTAAAATACCTTGTGTTCCGTAAACAGAGATTATCTGAACAACTACCGTCAAATATTTTTTGTCGCATTACAATTTTTATTACTGTCATTTGACATTGAACTTTAGTGCAAACTATTACGTTAGCTAGTAAGAAATCACTTATGATCTTTTGTAATAAATTAACTAATTAGCTTATCTTTATGGCTGTTTAGCCGTAGACCACCGGACGGACTTATACTGTGAAAGACTTAATTACCCCGTCCTCGACCAACAAAAAAATAAACAATAGCATTATTTTGTTATGTGCCCGGAGATCTCCGGGATGGATAGACAACGGCTAGTAGATTTTGCCTTCCCTTTTCTCTTTCCGAAAATAGGTACAGATGCTACAAAACCAAATGCTCACGTCAACAGGTAGGTATAATCGCAATCTTACTATTCTGTGATCGCAATGTCAAAGGTTTTTCTAAAATATTTGTATCTCTATACTCTACCTATATCGGTGGGTGAAATTAGATGCTAATTAGAGCGAGATTCTTAGATATCCTACCTACTCCCACAATGTCACTGTAGATAAAATACCTCTGTGTGTCCAATGGAAATTAACTTACATTCTCTGCTTGTGGCAAATAACGGTAAATGGCGACACCAACATCTTTCTTTTCAAAAATTTTAGTGAATACCAGATTACTGACATCTTTACAGCATTCGCACGTTTCTTGGCTGCAATAATTTCACTTAATATCAGGATTTCAGAAATTATAGTGTACCAACATAAACTAAACTAACAAATTTGAGGCACTTTCTATAGCTAATGCTAAGCGAATTGTTACTAAACTTTAGAGATAACAGTTTTATGGTTCCAATGGGAAGTATTCCTAATATCGAATTGAACCAATTCGGCATAATAGCTTGCAAGCCAAGGAAGATTTCAAAGATTTGATTTAGACAAACCTAAAATATTATACAGAATACGTTCAGCCGCCTAGTAACTGCTTCAAATACAAGCCGTAAGATTTCAAGTCAGAACATTCTTAACAGCAAAAATAATAAGTAATAATTTGTATTTACCCGCTTGATGGTTTCATTATAAATATCTACCTACAACAAATACATAATTAAAAATAAATTAACGCAACAAAATGATTGCAAAATAACACCGATTTCTAATCAACTTGACTAAGAAAAAAATATTAATATGAAGCAAAAAGTATTTACATATAATATATTATGGAGCATAAACTAGACATAGTGGTTTCATCAAGGTTACATTCTCTTTGCTGAAACAAAAACCGAGCCATAATCGAATATTTCGATACCGACGTCGATAGATATGTTAAAAAATTTTTTTTAACAATATATATAATAACTCACTACTAGCAGAGGAAAAAGTAATTAATAATAATAATAAGTAGTTTATTCAATGGCCGTATACATGGCAAATGGCATGGCAATTCTCACCCTTCTAAAATATAGACTGGAAGTCGCACATCTATGCTATGCTATGGCTATGCTCTTAGAAGCAGCTCTAACGATTTGATTGATTGACTTATACATCTCTTTACTAATGTTGTAATGTTTCTAATAGATAACTTTGCAAGTTTATCTTCACTGTATGACATTAATTTTGTTATAATTGTAAACTCGAAATTACTATTCTTTCTTGAACTGTAAATTAATATTTACTTATTATAGTCAGACTCTTAAATTGTAAATTAATATTTTGACATGTAAAAGTGCCCTTGTGGTCTATTTGCAGGATAAATGTTTGATTTTGATTGATTTTAATTAAAATGATATAAATAGATCCTTTTGAGTTTATTGTTAGGTTATCTGTTCATTTACCTGAAGCATATTTCACACATTATATTTTTTTATAATACTACAATTAAAATGGCATTTTCAAAACGTAATTTATTAATCAGTCTATCATACATTAAAAAATAAATTAGGGTCGGTAGGTGGGTTTACGGCCTGTTAATTTGATGCGCCAGTTTGCGGCCACTTGGATGAGTTGATGAACTGAAGGGACATTTTCTTGCTTTTTTAATATATTCCCATTCAATAGCCACTAATTAAAAAGCATACGACTCACTATGTCTTTCGGGCATGTAAAAATGTAAATATATTTAATTGAAAAAACTTCGTTCTTCAGGAGGCCGCAAACTGACGCAGGCCGCGTAACTGGCCTAGCGACCCTATGTATTCAAAATCTACTAGTCTTTCTTTTTCTTAAACAAGCTCATGATCTTCTGAGTAAGAGACATGGATGTGCCAACAGGTTTCAGAACGAGTTCCTTTGTGGAGATGTTATGGAGAGGCCCAAATGCCAGCGCGACGACGGTGCACGCCAGGCAGATGACGTTGTAGGGCATGCTGAAGTCTGGGGTCGGCAGGGAGACCATAGCGCCGTTGGTCCGGAATACTATTGGGTACCCTGGAAATTGAAGGTTGTGAATGATTCTTAGGCCTAATTTGGATGGGGACTATGGACGCGGGAGGCGTTCCGAGTCGCGTTTGGCAAAATAGTTAAGAAGACATTTTGTGCAATCTGCCAGTTGGTTTTAAATGTGGCCTTGTCAAATAGTCTACAAAAATGAAAGATTACTAACAATTTTAAGGAATTTTAGTAGGTAATAGTTTAGTTATTTACTTGAACATATCAAATTATATGCATACTTACAAGGTTGGGAAGCATTGATTATAGAATCAAATGTGCTTCCTGTAATGGGCAAGCTGGTATAATTTTTAGCTGATGGCAGATTAGCAGAAACAAGAGCTGATCCAATGTAGAAGCCATGATTTGCATCAGGCGGGTATTCTTGCCACTTCAGGAAGACAAATTCAAAATCAATGGTGATTGTGGTGGTTGATCTTGGAGGCAGTGTCAACAGTAGTTCAAGGTGATATGGCTTCTGTCTGCTGCGGCCCGGAGAATAATACTGGGATTTCACTAGCTTACTTTCAGCTTCTCCATTCACTCTTAATGTACTAAGTTGAATAGGTAACCACCATGGTGCGTTTTCTAATAATACTATGTTTATTGGAGACCAGTAGTTGTTGGTGAATTCAGTCACAATGCCACCAAATTCTTTTCCATATCCAAGCACATAACGGGTAAAAGTTAAAGGTGGTGGAAGGGGTACAACTAGTTTACTATTGGCACTATGTTTAACACCAATGTTTATCATCTGACTGTTGGGCTCAATATCATAAACTGCAAGCTTCACCTCACTTCCCCCTCGTTGGGACAATTGCACCCTGTCAGGCGGGGAGAGCAACTGGAAAGGCTGTGTGTCATTTGAAGATACATCAACATATATTGTACTTTTTGCAGACAATGGGCAAGCTCCAGGTAAGCCCTGTCCAAATAGTTTTCGGAATGACCAATCACTACTTTTTATTATGTTATAGTCATAAACAAGAGCAACTGTTTGTTTTATTTCCAAATGGGTTTGTGTACAATCTTTGGTTGAGCACATTCTTCTGAAATGCACTCCAATGGAATGATAGTTAGTATTGTGAATCATCCTAGAATTGAGTAAAGACGAGAATCCACGGCTAGACTCACAGGGCAAAAGCTTTTTCCATGGTGTCAAATTCTCTGTACAAACTATTTCTCTTGGTAAAGAAGCATATCGCAATTGTGATGTGACATTCTGGTTAGTTTTGAATGCACCTGACGGCCATAGAGCCATTTGTGGAGTGACAGTGTTGAAATTTTGTATAAAGTTCAGAGAAGCACAAAAAAGTCCTGCAAGGGTGGAGCTTAGTTCACGCCATTGTTTGTCGATGTCGGCGACGTCGTTGGAGAACCAGGCGTACAGCTCGGCACCCGGCGCCGCATCCTGTACGGGGTAACCCCACTGGTTGTGCCTCCATTGGCCCTCTGTCAGCGTTAGGTGTAACTCTTCCACGTGAAAACGTGACATTATCTCGCCCAATGAGCGTGGTGATAAATGGGAATGCTCAACTAGAAAAAAGATTCAGAGTATAATGTGATGTATAATTATAGTCTCGAAAATCAATAAAATAAAATTCTAAATACTTACATGAAGATTCATCCTTTATTTGAGTAATAAATTGAAAATAAGTGTAAAGGTGTGTCGGTAACAGCGGTTTAATAAATAATTCTTCTTTAAATTCATCTCCAAACACTTGAGTAGTCCGTGCTACTAAGGTTATACACAATAAAAGCCGTGATAGTGTTATTTTCATTTTTAACATAAGTACTCAATAGCTCAATTAGATTATTTCGATATTTCCCATTTAATACCGAAGTAAAATTTCTTAAATTTCCTTATCAAGTCAATCAAAGTTCAATCACACTGACAAGGCAATCGGCTTTCTACTCAACTGTCAACGGTTGACGGCTTTTAATTATCCAACTGAATAGCGTTTTTCTATGATAGCTTAAATAGTTTGTATATGATTTCTGAACGAAATTTTGAGAAGTGAATGCGCAACCAGAGGCTCTACCGCGACTGGGGTGCTACCACGAACAGCAAGCGAAGTTTTTCCTCTCTGTCGCACTTACGCCCGAACGTGCAAGTGCGACAGAGAGCGAAAACTTCGTTTGCTGTCGCGGTAGCGCTGAAAACGAACGAAGTTCGAATGTCTCCCTCTCTGTCGCACTTGCTAATACATGCCACAGAGAGGGAGATATTCGAACTTCGTTCGTTTTCGGTTCCACAAACGAAGTTTTCCCTTTCTGTCACACTTATATGCAAACTGGCAAGTGCGACAGAGAGAGAAAACTTCGTTTGCTGTCGCGGTAGCGCCCCAGACGGCTGAGCCACAAGATAAACGGCCGAGAACGGGCTGCATGGCGAATGCCATCTTCGCTTTTAATACTTTCATGACACTGACAATGACTCTGACTTCTGGCAAATTTGACTTTACGATAATTCGATTTTGACGTTATCACTGACAACAACAAGAAAAGGTCGTGCTGTCTCGCGGTAAAATTATCAAAAAATAGGTAGATCTTGTTCTTTTTATGGGATTATAATTTTTTTATGTTACTTATGACGAGGTATTTAAAAGTGATTATTAGATAACTAAATGCCTGACACAGAAATCGTACATTTGTAATTCACGTTAGAGGGTTACTCAACCAACAATTTTTGTTTAGTAATTTTTATTTGCAGGTTCTCAATTATAAAACATGGATAATGAATTTTTAGACATATCTACGAGTCTTCGCTTGCAAATTGGCTACGGCATCGGACACGTGCTAAACGATGTTTGTGCTAGTTTGTGGTTTACATACTTTTTAGTATTTTTTCATTTAGTACTCGAATTCAGTCCATCACAAGCGGGAAAACTAATGTTGATTGGGCAAATAGTGGATGCATTGTCTACACCATTCGTTGGATACTGTTCTGACTGTACAGACAATACTGTGAGCCTTAGATATGGCAGGAGGAAGCTTTGGCATTTATTTGGTAGGTGGATATTTTTATCAACATTAACCTTGAATGTATTTTTATTTAAGTATATAAATATATATCTTTTTTTACAGGGACAGCATGTGTGTTGGGATCATTCCCTTTCATATTCTCAGAATGTATTGGGTGCTCCATGGCCCACAAGTGGGCACAGATGTTTTATTTTGCTGCATTTATTATGATATTCCAAATTGGATGGGCAGCAGTTCAAATTTCACATCTGAGTTTGATTCCGGAATTAGTTGACAGTGACCATACCAGATACCATCTTACTGCTGTCAGGTATTTATTTTTTTATAACACTAACTGATGTGCAGATACCTGCATAGATGTAGCTGTATTATTATATTCACTCTCTGCTTGCATTCTATTAGTAATAACTTTGTTGTCATGAGAATAGGAAACACTATAGTCTTTTGGCGATTCCCCAATATCCAATTTTATTTTTATTAATTACTTACTTCATCTGTAGACAATGGGCTCGGGTAAAACAAATTTATGTATTTTCAGGTATGGCTTCACAGTGTTTTCTAACTTGTTTGTGTATGTAGTCACATGGGTAGTGCTGCATATCACTGGAGAATGTGATAAACAGGTAATTATTGCTAATATAATGAAGGGTAATCCTTAATTCCATCTATCTAATGAAATAAACCCATGAGCTTTACCAGAATTGATAGTCAGTAAAATTAAATAATTTGATATTTCAGCAAGTAGGCCCGGGGGACGCCTGGAAGTTCAGGCATATAGTGTACATAGTGATGAGTGTTGGGTTCCTGGCCTCCCTTGTGTTCCACTTCAGTGTTCGGGAGAAGACATCCTACCGACGCCAGGAACAACTGCTAGAATATGACATCAATACACACTCTCGCGCACACATTACTTTCTTGAAGAAGCCTGTGATGTATCAGGTAAAACAGTATGTGTTGTCATTATGAAATATTATAGAAACATATAATATCTTTTAAAGCAGGGATCAGAACCGATTCAAAAAACCGTTTTAATATTGCTTGTAAACCATTATTATTCCTGTACCCATATATTTTTATAACATGTAATGACTGTACGAACTCATTTTGGTTTATGGTGTTCGAGAAGAACGAAATCTAACAATCTAATTAACCTTTCTAAACCGGTAACCGCGGAATGTGGCATCACCCTGCCGGTTTTCCGAGTAAACTTACTTTTTCATCCATCCATTTTATGTGCAAGAAAGAATGACTTATTGTATGTTTTTCTATAAACTGGGTGAAAGGGAAATCATGAACGCTGTTTATTTCGGTTTGGGGTTGATAGCCAAAACTAGTTTGAAAAAAGTACTGGTATCCGATTCTTGTTTTAAATCCTACACACAAGTGTATGCTTTAAAAATGTAATCAAAATATTATCAATGACTAATACTACAATCACACAGTTAAAATGTTATATTGAATTGTTATTTCATTAACGCATGCTCTACATGTATTGTGTATCCTATTGTCACAGATATTGCTGTGTTATAAGTGGGTATTAAGTAGGTAATATTTTCATATTACCTACTCAGTCTTTGTTTTGAATGTAATGTAAAAATGAGTCATTTAGCTAAGTAATATGTTATGGTCAAACAAAGTATTATACTTAAGAGTATTGTAGCAATTATGAAAGGAAAACACTTTCAAACATGAGTCACCATTAAAAGGCAGTTTACTGTTTGACTACTAGTTGTAGTAACATTTATATACTATTCCAATACCTACATATATGTATAATATATATAATATAATGTAATATTTGTGGACAATCTTACTCAAATCGACCTAAACTAAGCAATGCTTGTTGTACTATGGGTACTAAGCGACGATATACATACTTATATCGATAAATAGATACTTAAATACATAAAAAACATCCAAGACTCAGGAACAAATATTCGTGTTCATCGAACAAATACATGCTCTGACCGGGATTCGAACCCGGGACCACCTCCAGCTTCGTAGGCAGGGTCACTACCAATAAGGCTAAGGTGGTCGTCATTGTATACCATTTTAATCATTTTATTACCTAAATAAATACTAACACTTAATGCTCACACTCACACTTTTCCCATTCGCATATTATATTACTCTATTATATTACTCGTACATGAAAGGAAGAATTTTAATAACAGTCTGTTTCCAGGTAGCTGGAATATACATGAGCACCCGGCTAGTAGTAAATGTGTCTCAGGTACTAGTGCCTTTGTACCTGCACCTGACACTAGGGCTGGCCGCCCGGGCCCTGGCCGTGGTCCCGCTGGCAATGTACCTAGGCAGCTTGGCCGCAGCGGGCGTACAGAGGATAGCCCCAAGAGCTGTGACGAAGAAGATGTGCTATGTATTTGGCACGGTGTGTGCTATGACTGGTTTCCTGTGGATATATTTCGAGCTTGACGAAAGCTATAAGACATACTTTATTTATGTTGTTGCTGTATTAATAGGTGAGAATTCTGTATTGAACAAATTATACTCTATTCATCCTTGTCCTATCATGTAGACATCCTTGTGAACTTCTACCCGTTGTCTACCGGTCCCTGGGATTCCAGGGATCATAACAAAAGAATGCTATTGTTTATGGCGTTGACATATAAATACTCGGCCAGTCAGACGTACCAGAACAAACCGCGAACTTGTTGAGATATTGGTACGAAAATCAATCCAATGTAGTGAAATGGGGCGACTCCACTTCTAACGAATATAGGTTAGAGTGTGGAGTTCGTCAAGGGGGGGTAACATCACCGGACCTGTTTAGCTTATACATTAATGATCTGATTGAGGAGCTGAGGGGCACAAAAGTCGGCTGCCACATTGATTCGACCTGTTTGAATAATATCAGCTATGCCGACGACATGGTGCTCCTCAGCCCCTCAATCAGTGGACTCAGGAAACTCCTAGGCTTTTGTGAACGTTACGCGGCAGAACATGGGCTACAATACAATGTTAATAAGACCCAATGCCTAGTTTTTAGAGCGGGTAAGGGTCCGGATTGTGTTCCCCCAGTGTATTTGAATGGCACTGTAATTGAAAGAGTAATACAGTTCAAATACTTGGGACATGTGGTCACGGAGACTCTCCGAGATGATACTGACATAGAGCGTGAACGCCGAGCTACCGCAGTCAGATCCAACATGCTCGCGCGGAGATTCGCGCGGTGCAGTGGCCCAGTTAGGCTGACATTGTTTAGAGCATTCTGTCAATGTTTCTACACATGCCAGCTCTGGGTCAACTGCACCAGACGCGCAATGAATACCATAAGAGTGCAGTACAATAATGCTTTCCGTATCCTTATGAAGCTACCGCGTTATTGTAGTGCGTCGAACATGTTTGCGGAGGCCAGGGTCCCAGACTTCTACGCTATTGTTAGATCGCGGATAGCGTCGTTCAGGGATCGCATCAGCTCATCTAATAATGGGATTCTCCGTGCCCTGTCCCAACGTTTGGACTGTAGAATACTTAAATACTGGGTGACGGTGCATCGCGAACAAAATAGAAAGTGACAATTTAATTTATTTATTGTTCCTTTTGTAACTTTGTGTTATTTATACTATTGTGATATTGATATGGGTTGTACTTGTACATTACCTGAAATAAAATTCATTATTATTATTATTATTATTATTATAAATGTTGTTACCTATATACTCAAGACGACGACGGCTTAAGTATACAACAACATTTTAAGTGATAATTATTGTGTAATCCGAGAGAATAGTATGATAAATGTGATAATGTGTTGTTTACATGATAGGACACGCAAGCATGAATAGACTGTATATTACGATGAATCCTTGTTAGCCCTAAGGTGTTGGTCGCTCATTCACCGTTTCTTTTTTTTTGTTGTGTCATTTGGTATGTGTTTTCAGGGTTTGGTGGCGCCATCCTGCTAGTGACCAGCCTGTCGCTGACAGCGGACCTGGTGGGGGCGCGCACGGAGGCCTCGGCCTTCGTCTACGGCCTTATGAGCTTCACCGATAAGCTGGCCTGCGGCCTTGCAATCGTTGTCATACAGACGTAGTAAGTTGTAATTTTAAACATTCATGTTTAAACGAGTGCGGATATATTGTCCTTATGATTGATTGGACAGGAGTATTAATGAGGTTTTGAAAGATACAGGGGTGCGCGGTAACGCGACCATCTTTATCTTGGTGCTTCTGAGGCAAGTAAGAGATACAGCAATAATTAATAATTATTGCTGTATTATGCTTTTTTTTAATACCATCATCTTTTTATTTAATAAGTTAATTATTAATTATATTACAACACCGAAAGCACGATCGTGTTTTTGGTCGACACGTTCACCCCTCTCACACTTACATAATGGCTAGAGAGAGGCAAATGCTTTAGAACAGTCGTGAACAAGATCGTGCGTAACAGATCAAAACGTGCAATATTTAAAATAGCGGATTAGGTTCGAGTCTTCCTAACCTATATTTGATATCTTGTTTGTATAGCCAGATATATTATTTTTAAGTCGATAAACCTCATTTGACTATTATTATATAAGTAAACAATTAGTACAACCACTTGTACAAATAGGCACATAAGCATTTCATTAGTAATGCATTATGCTCTAGATATCAAACCCTCTGACTTCTTATCTGAAGTTGTGTTCCAAATAGTTTCCATGTACTTACAATGACTAACACAGCGCTAAAATATTAGGTATTGCAATCTTAAATACCTAAAGGAGATTGTATGTAATATAATGACAATACCTAAGAACTGTTTATTAATAATACAAAAAGAAATGGATAATGTTATTTACATCCTGAAGTTTCAGGTTTTGTTGCACTTTTAGCTGATCTTGCGCACTGGTTTAGGCAGGGAGAGTAGACTTCTTCTTGAATTAAACTCCGTAGACTGTAGAATATCGGAATAATTTATTTACAAAAATGATTAACTATATACAATAAAAAAGCTTAGATCTAGTTGCGGTTTCGCGCCGAATAAATAGAACGGGACAGATGCGCGCGAGCGAGAGGGAGATAAGGTGGCGCGCGCGGGCGCGGTCGCTCGCGTATCTATATATAGGAGTGGCGCGCGACCCCTGTCCTTTCCCGCTCCGGCCGTCAAGACGAAAACATCGCTGCGCCGCTGCCGCTCCGCGCTCGAAGATGGAAGACGCTGATAGCTGCTGCACGAAGACAACACCTGACTTGATCTGCGCTCGAAGATTGAAGATCCTGGTAGCTGCTGCACGACGTCTTCATATTAAAACTGTCCTTTTCGGGACAAACGAAACTGCTCTTTTCAGAGCAATCAGCTGTTCTTATCAGAACAGCTGTTTTCTGATGTCAATCGTGTTTGTCTCCGTTTCTTGTGAAACAAACCACACGTCAATCACTTCTATACCTACAGGGCTCCCCTTCAAGTGAAACGTACCGGCAGGCGAACTTGGCGGCCTTTGCGAGTGCGGTTATCGGCTGTAGGTATGTTTTGTTTGTTCGTTGTCGTGTGTGGTCCGTTTTGTTTCAGCTTGTCTGTTGTCGTTTGTTTCAGGCTATTGTTGTTGTCGTTGTTCTGGTTATCTCGTGATGTTGTGTTCGATGTACTCGGTGTTGAAATTGTACTCGTTGCGGTCGTTGAACTTGTTGCGATGTTTATAGGTATACTCGTTGCGTTCGGTAAGCTCGGTGCGGTCGTAGGTAAACTCGATGCGGTCGTTGAACTCGATGCAGCGGTTGTCGGTATTTCTTCCTCGGTGATTGTGTAGGCGGGCTTGAGTCGGTCGATTGACACGTTGAGTTGACGGTTAGGTAGTTGTAGTGTGAATATTTTGTCGTCTCTTTTCAGCACGCGGTAAGGTCCGTCGTAAGGTGCTTGTAGCGGCTTTCTTACGGCGTCGACTCGTACAAATACTTGTTCGCAGGTCTTGAGGTCACGATGTACGAATATCGGTCTTGTGTTGCTATGCGGCTGGATCGGTGTCGGTTTCAAGCGTCGTATTGTGTCTCTCAGCTGATCGACGAAAGCGGAGTCCATTATGACGTCGTTGTTCGTCGGTGTCGTAGCTAGAAAATCACCGGGTAGTCTTACAGTGCAACCGTAAGTGAGTTGGGCTGCACTTACATCGGTGTCACTTCTCAGCGCGGCGCGTAGTCCAAGTAATACAGTAGGTATTTGGTCGATCCACGATGTTGTTGTTTGTAGTCTTGCTTTTAGTGCGGCCTTGAGACTTCGATGCCATCGTTCAATGACACCGTTCGCAATTGGATGATACGGCGTTGTACGGGTCTTCTCGATACCGAGTAAGCGTGTTAGAGACGCAAATACTCGGCTCTCGAATTGCCGTCCTTGATCTGTCGTTATTGTGGCGGGGCATCCGAAGCGAGAGATCCAGTTGTCGTACACAGCCTTGGCGACTTCTTCGGCGGTTATGTCGATGAGTGGGACTGCTTCGGGCCATCTGGTAGCTCTGTCGATCATTGTGAGTAGATAACGATGTCCAGTTGCGGCGGTAGGGAGGGCTCCTACGATGTCGATGTGTATGTGTTCGAAGCGTTGCGTTGGCGGGAAACACGAGATTTGACTTGCGGTGTGTCGTTGAACTTTGGCGCGCTGGCAGTGTAGGCATACTTTGGCCCAAGTACCTACGTCCTTGTTTAATGACGGCCAAAAGTAGCGTTGTGCGACGAGTTTTCTTGTTGTTCGTATTCCAGGATGACTTATGTTGTGAATAGAGTTGAATGCGGCACGACGAAATTCTTCGGGTACATAAGGTCGTAAATTGCTCGTCGATGTTTCGCAGAATAGCTTGACGGCGGTTCCGGGAATTTCGACTTGCTTCATAGAAACGTTCGGTTGTTGCTGTGCGGCGAGTGCTTGGATGATATTGCTGTCTCTTTCTTGTGCTTCGGCTAGTTGCTTGTAGTCAATCGGCGATGGGCAGGATATTGTTTCTATGCGGGATAGTGCGTCGGCGGCTGCGTTTTGTGACCCACTAACGTGTCGTATATCGGTTGTAAATTCACTGATATACAACAGCTGACGGGTGCGGCGCGGCGACTCGTTGTTGGTACTTGTCTTGGTGAATGCGAATGTTAACGGCTTGTGGTCCGTAAATAATATTAATTCTCGTCCCTCGAACATCTTGCGGAAATGTTTCGTACTCATGTACAATGCGAGTAGCTCGCGGTCGTACACGCTGTAGCGAGTCTGTGCGTCGGAGAATTTCTTGGAAAAGTAGCCAAGTGGTTGCCATGCGTTGTTAACGAATTGGTTGAGTGATGCGCCGGCGGCCTTATCGGATGCATCGGAGAATATTGAGAGTGTTGCTTGGTGACACGGGTGAGCAAGTAAGGCGGCGTTTTTAATGCTGTCCTTACATGCGTCAAATGCAAGCGTTGCTTCGTCGTCCCAGCTGATAGTTGTTTTGTCCTTCTTGCGCGCGTTGTGTAGGTACTTGCATAGAGGAGCTTGAAGTACTGCGGCGTCCTTGATGTTTTCTCGGTAAAAATTTATCATTCCGAGAAATCGGCGTAACTCGTCGATAGTTTGTGGCTTCGGGTAATCGACGATAGCTTGGACTTTCTCGGCGGGTGGCTTGATACCGTCCTTGCTTACTTCATAGCCGAGGAATTTGACTGATGGCTGGCCGAAAACACACTTCGATGGATTAATTGTAATTCCATAGTCTTCGAGTCGTTGTAGTACGGTGCGAAGGTGTTCTCGGTGTTCGTCTTCGTTGCTTGATGCCACAAGAAGGTCGTCGACAAATGGGAAAACGAAGTCGAGCTCGCGTAGTACTTCGTGTATGAAGCGTTGGAAAGTTTGTCCGGCATTCTTAAGACCTGGACACATTCGCGGGAACTCGAAGAGACCGAATGGGGTAATAAGGGCGGTTTTTTCGATGTCTTGTTCGCTGACTGGCAGTTGCTGGTATGCGCGATTGAGATCGATGGTCGAAAAAACTTCTTTCCCGGCGAGTTGGTAAGTGAAGTCGCGTATTCTCGGAATCGGGTAGCGATCTGGCTTCGTGATTGCGTTGAGCCTTCTATAGTCACCACAGACGCGTAGTTCGCCATTCTTCTTTGGTACGACGTGAAGAGGTGATGCCCAAGGACTCTTGCTTGGTCGGCATAGGCCTTGCTGCATCATATTGGCGAATTCTTTCTTCACGAGTTCGTAGCGATGCGGTGCGATGGGGCGTGGCCTGCAGTGTAGGGGCGGACCTGTGGTTTCGATGAAGTGTTCAACGCTGTGCTTCGGACTGAGTTTCATTGATGTAAGTCGCGTGATGCCTGGGTAATCAGCAAGGATGTTGTGGTACGACTGTTGCACGTCTATGCTGCGCACGGTAGGTATGTTAGCAGAACAGAGTTGTGCGTTGGTCGTGAGTAGCGTCTTGCCGTCGATGAGTCGTCGATTCTTGATATCCACGATGATGTCGTGATGTCTGAGGAAATCGGCTCCCAGGATAGGCTTCGATACGGCTGCGATGATGAATTTCCATTTGAATGATCGTCGTAGGTTGAGATCAAGTTCGAGCGTTTTTTCACCGTAGGTAGGTATGACGGTGTTGTTAGCGGCGTACAGTTGAAACGGGAGTGGCTGCTCTTGCGTGCCTTTTCTTCTAGGTAGTACGGAAATGTTCGCTCCAGTGTCGACCAAGAAGGTAAGTTTCGACGATTTGTCGGTCACGAAGAGGCGGTGAGAGGTTGGGTTAACGCCGGATTCCGCCGCTGCCAGCGTTACGTCTAGTTTTCCGACGGCGAGTTGATGGGCTTGAAATTGCACGGTGGCGTGCATTTATTCGCGTCCATGCCGAATCGTCGGTGGTAATAACAATACGGCATGGGCGAATTGTTGCGGCTGATGCGGTCTTGCGAATGCGATTGCGATGCGTTGCGGGATCGGGAACGTGGCGGGAAACGGCGGCGATGTCGGCTATTACGGCGCTCGTAATTTTCGCGCGGTCTTGCTCGCAATTCGGCGACTTCCAGCGACAATCTTCTTATCTCGCCGATGAGGTACTGCGTGTCGAGATGAGGATGTGGTTGCGACGGAGGTAGAGGTGGCGGTGGCTGGCGTGACGTGGATGGCACGGGCGACGAAACGGCGGCGATGTGGGATGATGGCGTGTGCTCCATCATTTTGTCGGCTAGCAGCGCGAGGTCGTCGAGCGTGGTTTTGATTTTAAATGCTTCGCTGACGGTGAGAACGGATCGGACGTGTGGCGGCAGGTGTTCGAGCCACATCATCTGTATCGTGGTGTCGGGGAACTTCTCGCGGTTGAGGTTTTGCATCTGGCGAAGTAGCTGGCTAGGTTTCTGTTCGCCGAGCTCTACTTGCGACAGAAGTTTCTTCGCCTGGGCCGTGCTGGATTCTTCATACAGCGAGATGAGACGGTCCTTGATCGCTTGGTAGTAGTTATCCTCCGGCGGTGAGTAAATGAGGTCGGCGATGTTCTGGATATCTTGCTTCTCCAGCTGTGCGATAACCATCTGCGCTAATTGTGCTTGGCTTCTCTTGAGGTCGGCGGTGGCAGATTCGAAACTGCAGAACCATAATAGCGGCTGGTCGCGCCAAAATGGTGGTACGCGGAGTGACAGGGCTATTGCAGACACGTCGTGGCTGGCTGATGGTTGCTGGGCTTCATTTGGGCTGGCACCGGCAGCATGCGGCACTTGAGGGATGGATTCAGCGGCAGCGTTTCCTCCGGCCATCTTGAGTCTTGACGGTTGCTGGTGTTCTTGAGTCGGCTGGTCACCACTTTAGCTGATCTTGCGCACTGGTTTAGGCAGGGAGAGTAGACTTCTTCTTGAATTAAACTCCGTAGACTGTAGAATATCGGAATAATTTATCTTTCTTCTTCCGGTTTCTTCTGCACCCTCCTGGGTGCTAGGAGGCTCCGCCTGCGCTGGGCGCTTTGGGAGCTGTTGCGGGTCGCGTCACCGCTACGGCGGGACGGGCTTCTGGCCGTCATTTGGGGGACGGCGGATGCTGCTGGTGGTGTGCGAGCCCCCGGCCTGGGGGCCCGCTACGGTGTCTGCTGCTGGTGTGTCTCGTGCGGCTGGTGTCCATCTGTAAATTCAAAAATAAATATTAATGATTTTACTCATCGATGGTGAGCAGCTCTCTGGGCAGTGCCCGAGAGCTGCGTTCTGGAGGGCGGGCATGCTGTGGGGCGATGCCTTGTAGGTGGACGTGGCTGGAGTTGTCCGCACGGTCGTACATGGCCCTTGCGAGCCGACCGATGAACGACTCCAGTCCTGTCCATTTGAGGTCGTTGGCGATAGTGCTGTTTCGCACATATCGCGGTGCTGCTACGATGGTGCGGAGAGTCTGCGTCTCCTGCACCCGAAGTCTCCTCCTGTTGGTTGCTGCGGCGAGGGCGTACCAGGCCGGCGCGGCATAAGTGAGCCGCGACCGGACGTACGCCTTGTATAGACCCAGCTTGGTCCTCCTGGGAAGCTTGCTGGCGAAGACAGGCCGGAGTGCGATGCGCGCAACGAGGGCTCGTTGCGCGGTGCTGGCGATGTGCTGCTTCATCGTCAGGCCCCTGTCGATGGTCACACCCAGATATTTCACTGTGTGCGACCACTCGAGGGGCTGCCCGAGCAGCGTTGGTGGCTGTGGTAGATGCGTGCTCCCAGTGATGAGAGCCTGCGTCTTGGCCACGTTCACCGAAAGCCTCCACTTGGAAAGCCAAGCTGGGAGGGCGTCGAGTGTTCTCTGGATCTTGGTGACTGCGTGGCGCGGGCTCATCGATGACACGTAGTATGCCGCGTCGTCTGCGTAGAGGCCCAGTTGTGTGTTCCCAACGACTGGGATGTCGTCGGTGAACCGGGCGTAGCACGCCGGTGAGAGGCAGCTACCCTGAGGTACCCCAGCCTGGATGGAGTGTACCTCAGAGAGGGTGCCTTCCACCTGGACTCGGAAGCGTCTGTCTGAAAGAAAAGAAGCAATGACTCGTACGATACGACGAGGGGCCGTGGAGGTGGACATTTTGTAGAGAAGGCCCTCGTGCCAGACTCGGTCGAAGGCCTTCTCCATGTCCAGCAGCACGGCGACAGTATACTCCTTCTTGTTTCTGGCCATCGCCATGTGGTGAAGCACCCTGGTGAGTTGCAGCGTTGTGGAGTGCCCGCCCCGGAAGCCGAATTGCTCCGGCCGGGGCGAGATGTGCGGCTGCAGGTGGCGGAGCAGCATCCTCTCGAACACCTTCGAGAGGGTGCTCAGCAGTGTGATGGGGCGGTAGTTTTCCGCCTTTCTTCTGTCCTTCCCAGGCTTGGGCAGGACGATGACCCGCCCCTCTTTCCACGAGGAAGGAAAGTGGCCCGACCGCATAATCCCATTGAAGAGTCGCGCCACCGCCGCTACGGTGCATAGCGGCAGGTGACGCAACGCTGCATTGGGGATGTTGTCGGCGCCAGGTGCCTTCCTCGGTTTGACGTGGTGCCGGATCGATCGCTGGACCTGTGAAGGAGAGAAGAAAATCGGGTCTTCGAGCGGCAGGATCGGTGCTTCGAAGTACTGCTGTAGGTGCTGCTCAACCTCGGCGGTGTGTTGGGCGTCAGTGATGGGGTTCGGCGTGAACTGCCGTTCCAGGCTTTGAGCGAATAGCTCCGCCCGGTCCTTGGCAGCGTAGTGCAGAACCCCGTTGTCGTCTATGAGTGGCCGAACTGGTTCGGCCACCGTCCCCAGTTGCTTGCAGAGCCTGTGAATAGAAGGAACATCATCAGAGATGGAGGCAATGTGTGCTTCCCAGCTCTCAGCGCGGTAGTCTGAGAGTTTGGATTTCACAAGCTCGGTGAGGCGGTTGAGCTCTGTTTTGAGCGCTGGGGCTCGGATGCGTTGCCATTGGAGCCTCATCCAGCGCTTCTTTTCGATGAGGTCCTGCAGGTGCCGCGGCAGCGGCTTGCGGCGGTCGGTGTGTGGCACTGTTTTGGAGGCGGCGTCCAGGGCCTCTTGGATGTCCGTGGTGAGTCTGTCGGCGGCTTCCTCCACCTCCTCTGCCGTGGAGATGGGAGCTGAGCGGGGCTTGGCCTCTAGGGCGCGACCGAACCCCTCCCAGTCGTAGCGACGGCTCGGACCCCTGGGCAGGGTTGTTACCGGCCGGTCTGCTATGGTTAGTAGCACCGGCCGATGGTCCGAGGGCAGGTCGGGCAGGACTTCGTGGCGCATGGGTGCGCTGACGCGCATGTGGCACGCGAAGTCGATGATGTCCTCCAGTCCTCTGGCGCTGTAGTGCGTGGGCTCGTACGGGCCGGCCACGCTGAAGTCGAAGTCCTCAGCCGCCTGGTAGATGACTCTACCGGCTGGCGTGGTTCTCGCGGCGTTCCAAGCTGGGTGCTTGGCATTGAAGTCCCCCGCTACGATGGTGGGTACGGGGGAGTCCACCAGGAGGTCCTTGAGGTCGGCTCGTAGTGTGGCTGCGTCGGGTTCACCTGGGGGCCTGTAAACAGAGTAAAGGCGGAGGTTGTGGCCCGCCAGTTTGATGTCCACCCCGAGGGCGGACAGGGATGCCCGCTGTTGGAAATCCACCGGTTGGTGGATCAGGGAGCGCTTGACGAGGACCGCTAGGCCTCGGTAGGCGATCCCGAGCGGGGAGACTTGGTCCTCGCGGTACACGTGGTAGCCGCTGAGGCGGAGATGCTGCGACCCCTTCAGGTGCGTCTCACTGATGAGCATGACGTCCACGTCCTGTTGGTGAACAAAAGTGCGCAACAGATTCAACTTTCCCGTGAGGGTCTCCGCATTCCAGTACACTACCCTTAGCCATCTATTGAAGAGGAGGCAGTAGGGCTAATGCGGCTGCTACAGCTTTAGTGACCGCCTCATTGACTGCGGCGGTCACTATAGCCGCGATGTGAGCGGGGAGACCCTCCATGGAAGCCGCGGGTTGCGGCTGCACGGAGGTGACCCTGGTGCACTCACCGGTATGCTGCTGTTGTTGTTGCTGCTGCGGCTGGGACTTCTTCTTCTTCTTCTTGTTTTTCCGCTTTTGCTGCTGCGTGGGAGACCTAGGGTTAGAATGAGGTGCAAACCTGTCCCTTGGCTGGTTGGCCGGGGCCATGAGCGAGCCAGATGCAGACTCCTCCACCATGTTTGTGGTGACGGAGGCTCGTGTGGTCGGCCCTCGGCGCGGCTGGCTGGTGAAGGCGCGAGCGCCCGCTTTCTTGTTGCGGGCTTCGCGGAGAAATACCTGGCAGTTGCGGTGGTTAGCCGGGTGTGCTCCTCCGCAGTTGCCACAAGTGGCGGGCTGGTCCTTGGGCCTCTCGCATTCGCTGGCGTGGTGCGGGCCGGCGCAGCTGACGCAGACTATGGGGCGGCGGCAGCCATGTGAGGAGTGACGGAAACCCTGGCACCTATGGCATTGAGCCGGGCCAGGGCGACCCCGCCACAGCTCGATAGTGGCTGTGTCCACCCCCATGAACCGGGTGATCCCTAGGAAACCACGGGACTCGTGCTCGGTTCCTGCCAGCTGGACGAAGAAAAGGACTTTGCCCGACTTGCCTCTACCAGTGATCAATTTGACGTGCTCAGCGACGTGACCTGTCTTAGAGCATGCCAACTTGACTTCATCGGCAGTGGTTGTTGCCGGCAATCCTCGTATAGCCACTTTGAGACGGAGGTCCGACTCAGCTGGATATACGATGAAAGACAGCCTAGAGTCGGTGGCCTTTGCTTCCTCCAGGTACCGAACAAGCTGGCGGTACTCCTCTCCATCTTTTGGGATGAAGCGGAGACCTTTGCCGCTTGCTGCGGTGCGAGGTGTGAAACCGAGCTGAGTCCCAATGTTTTCCAGGTGTCTGGGCCAGTTGGGGAAATCCTCAACTATGATCTGGGGGTACCTGTTGCGGCGCTTTCCCGTCTCGACGGTGTTGGGTGCTGGAGTCGCTGCTGCTGGTGCGGCCGGGAGGGTGGCCGCGCGTGCCGACTGGGACTGAGGCGACTTTGCCATATTGGCGTATGTCGTCCTGGGAGCTATGGGAGTGGGTAAAAGAGCCGGCCGCTTTTCGGCGACCGGGTGAGAGAGACTGGTTGGAGCGTCCTGCCGCTGACCCTTAACGGGCTGACGAGCAGGAGCGGACTCCGAGGGCTCTGGAACTGCTGCTGGGGTGGGTAAAAGCGCCGGGCGCCTGGTGGCACCCGGGTGTGTGGTGTTGCGTGAGGAAGCCTCCGGTTCCTCAATTGGTGATGGAAGAGGAGTCGGTGAGATCTCTTCGTATGCAGTGTGCGTCTGCTGTGGTGTGTGTTGGGGTGAGTGTGTGTGTGTGTGTGTGGTCAAGGAGGGTACGACCTCCTCTAGGTCTGCTGGCGGCGTGGTGCGGGTGCACTCCCTCTTGTCCTGAGTTGGCGGAGTGACGTCCTCTCTGCTCCTCTTCTTTGTGGCCTTCGTCTGTACGGCCTGCTTCCTCGGATCTTGGTGTTGGTGGGACTTCGGGGTGCAGTGCGTGATGATGACCCTGAGGAGGTCTTCCTCTAAGGGAGACAAGCTCGCCCGGGTCATCATACCGTGCGAGACTTGGTTGAGTCTGTCCAGCATGAAGAGCCAGGCGAGCGTGCCCCCTCCGAGGTCATCCTTGACCGAGTCGATCGCTTCTCTGTCTGAATTGATGGTGGATCGTTTCAGGCAGAGAATCGTTCGGTTGAGTGTGGTTGGGATGGGTGAGTGGTGATTTGGTGATGATGCTGGCGATGATGATGATTGGGCCGGCGAGGCGGGCGGCACGGTGGCCTGCTGGTCGGCCGGGGCGGCGGTGTGTGGTGTTATCACCAGGGGTGCGTTTGGTGATAGCAGTGTGCGGCGTGTAGGTGAGCGGTGTCTGTGGGGTGTGTCACCCAGTGAGGGCATGTGGCGTATGGGAGTCGGCGGTGCCGGTGAGTGGAATTCAGTGGGTGAGCTGGGGGATGAGGTTGGACTCACCGGGGTGGAGGAGCGAGAGCGGCCGGAGCCGCTGCTAGAGCGGCTGCTAGAGCGGCTGCTGGAGCCGCTGCTAGAGCGGCGGTTGGAGGGCGCCTCACTGTCACTGCCACCACTGTCACCACTGACATTGTCCTCCACTTCCGAGACCGCCGCGGCGGGAGCGGTCGGCGAGGGAACGGGGCGGGCGGGCCCCGACATCTCGCTGGCGGGCGACGACGTGCGTTTAGTATTCATGTCTGAATACCGTGCCGTCCCTTGTCATTAACTTCGACCGGGCATCCATGTGACTGGATTCCAGCTTTCGTTAATAACAGTGGACCCACAATAGACAGAGCAGGTATACCAAATACACCACGCGGCACTTTCACTCCCGGGTTTCTCTTTATCAGTAATTGTAATTAAATACCACGTGGTATTTAAAATGCCTTGAGCACTGTGCTGTACGTAGCACTTACAATTACCAACTTGGAGAACACTAAAAGGAGCAAAACACTAATAGCACAGAAGGTGCTGCACAGAAGGTGCTTAACACTTAAACACACGCGACACGAACTACGACGAGACGGTAACGGGAACGGCCCCGAGACACGTCTGTAACCGACGGCGGCGCGCGAGCGAATGTGCATGAATGTGGAATAATTTATTTACTCAAATGATTAACTATATACAATAAAAAAGCTTAGATCTAGTTGCGGTTTCGCGCCGAATAAATAGAACGGGACAGATGCGCGCGAGCGAGAGGGAGATAAGGTGGCGCGCGCGGGCGCGGTCGCTCGCGTATCTATATATAGGAGTGGCGCGCGACCCCTGTCCTTTCCCGCTCCGGCCGTCAAGACGAAAACATCGCTGCGCCGCTGCCGCTCCGCGCTCGAAGATGGAAGACGCTGATAGCTGCTGCACGAAGACAACACCTGACTTGATCTGCGCTCGAAGATTGAAGATCCTGGTAGCTGCTGCACGACGTCTTCATATTAAAACTGTCCTTTTCGGGACAAACGAAACTGCTCTTTTCAGAGCAATCAGCTGTTCTTGTCAGAACAGCTGTTTTCTGATGTCAATCGTGTTTGTCTCCGTTTCTTGTGAAACAAACCACACGTCAATCACTTCTATACCTACACACTCATCAACCCATGAAAGTTAAGAATCATTCTGAGGGTTGAAAGTCGTTCATTTACACTAGACTTCGTTCAGTGTAAATTATGTCGAGGAATTTGAATGTTCTCATTTTTGGTCTTCTATTGAATTAGAATCCAAAAGTGACAATCTTTCAAATTTCTCGACTGTCTTGAACCGTATACACTTATGTTGATGACGTGACTGGTACAGGTATCCGTCGTTGCCGTTGAACAGATGGTGCGCATGTATAAGTCGACGACCGGTTTAGCCTAGTGGGTAGTGCACCTGCCTGTGAAGCTGACGGTCCTGGGTTCGAATCCCGGTCAGGGCAAATATTTGTGTGATGAACATGAATATTTGTTTCTGAGTCTTGGATGTTTTCTATGTATTTAAGTATTTATATCTATTAAATATATTGTCGTCTAGTACCCATAACACAAGCCTTCTTGAGCTTACTGTGGCTAGTTCGATTTGTGTAAGATTGTCCTCTAATATTTATTTATTATAAGTAGTTGGCGACTTGGCATACTTACTTTACTTTATAGCCTATTGGCTGTCCCACTGCTGGGCAAAGGCCTCTCCCCATGTTTTCCAGGTCTCCCTATTGAGCGCTTCTTCCTCCCAATTCTTGGCAAATGCATCCAGATCATCCCGCCATCTCCGTCTGGGCCTGCCCCGTCTGCGTCGTCCATCATGTGGCACCCACTTGGTGGCTATATTAGCCCACCTATCTGGATGCATGCGACAGACGTGGCCGGCCCAGTCCCACTTGAGCCTGGCAGTTTTTTTACCTACGTCAGCAATGCGTGTCTTATAGCGCAGTGTAGTGTTTCGGACACGATCCGTCCTTTTGACACTTGGCATAGAATAGGATAAAATAATATCGGTTGGCTATTTTCCAGCGCGGAGGGCGCCGACGCCTCCTACTACCGCTACGTGCTGTCGTGGGTGTGCGGCGGCGCGGCGCTCACGGGTCTCACGCTCACGATGCTCCTGCCTAACTTCACCTCCGAGTTGGAAGCGGTCGTGAATGATGGTATTTATTATGTTCAGAGACATAATTACACTTTTGCACAATATTGAAAAGAATATAATATAATTTATATCATGTACCTGGCCATAAAGTGGCAATTACCACAGGCTACGTGAGGAAAATCCCACTTATTATATAACTATTTATAGAAAAATATCTTATTCTATAAGATATTGTGCTATGAATAATACAACTTATTTTTTTTCAGAAAATAGTGAAAATGTTTCAGAAGATTCAACCGTAGCACCAACACAATGAAGATTCGATCAAGAATAATTCGATATTTAGCACAAATTTAATTTCTATAGCAAAATTTACACACAATACGTAATTTCAATGTGTGATATTGATATACTTAATATAATGGGTATTGATAGACTAACATTATCTATTTACGTTTCATAAATAGATAGCAGGAATACTATATTGAAGTTGTATATGTCTGAACTTTTTATTGTAATGAAAGTAAGTGTTAAAATGTATGTTCACTAGGTACTTATAAATGTATAATTATGTAATCTATGACAAAAATGTGATTTAAGTATTATCTAGTTTAAGTACAATTGGTACCTATGTGCTTTACTTATTTTATTCATAATTGATACATTCCAACATGAATCGCCTAATTACAGTCTGCAGCATTAACATTGCCAAAAATATCTGACATCCCAAATGACAACAAACACTACTGCCAGATATTAATGCGCGCCTTATTGTAGCTATTGATGCTGGAGACATTGTAAATATTCTGTGTATATATATGTATGTTTTGTTGAGTGTGTAAATTTTAATCAATGTAATTTATAACCTTTTACGGTATCATACTACCGGCACTTGAATTTATGTTATGTTTATATTTTTGTAATGTTACATTATATATTATAACAATTTGACATTTATATTATAAGCACAAAACGACAAGAGAAAACTGATACAAGGTAATAAATGACATGAGAATTATACATTCTTTTTCTTTTTTAATAACCTCAGTTTTATACAGAGCACTTTTTAATCCTTTATCTACACCCATATAGTATATCCTCTTTTATGTGCTCAAAAAGAGTAGGTAAGGACCATCTTTAAAATACCGCGCCGGCCCGAGGCGGAGATGGCCAAAACAGCATCAGAAACGGTTTCGTAATGGTCATCTCCCCATTACGATACACTCGTGCTCAAAAAGACTTCAACGAGCTCCTGCACTTTCAACTCGAGGGTGCCTGAACACATGAAAGATAATTTAATATATGGATGTAGATAAAGTATTGTATGCAACGTTGTGTAACCAAGTAAAAAAACGCTCTTGGCGCCACTCGCCTTTTTTGACCTCTGACCTCTGTTATAATTTGTTATAACTTGCATACGTTACCGTACAAACGTTTTGTTACCTGCAATTTTCAACTCTTGTCATAAATTAAAATTTCCACTCACTTTGTCTGATATGCACAGATCACATCTTGTAAGACGATGGCGGTTAAAGGGTTAATATAAATATATTGCTTTATATTAATTTTGTTTATTTAAACACTGCCGGAAAAAAAGGATAGAAAAGAATGAATGGCTGGCGGAGGCCTTTGCCGACCGGCAAACAGATTTACAAAAAATAAAAAAGTGCTAAATAATGGACACTTAATACATCTAGTAACTTATGCGTTTCTGATAACGAGGCTATATATATATAATATACATTATTTATTTATTTATTTATTTTAAGCCTTATTAAACGATAATTTACACTACAGTATTTTATTTTATTCTATTGTAGACATCGACATCATCGTCTTGCCTCCCGGCATAGGCCTCCTCCAAGTTCCGCCAAATTTTTCTATCTTTGGCTTTGTTTCGCCAAGTGGCTCCTGCCACTTGTTTCAAGTCGTCTTCCCATCTTCGAACCTGTCCTCCTCTTCTTCGCTTCCCATCTCTTGGGTACCATTCTACTATTTCTTTGCTCCATTTTTCTACTTTGCTTCTCATCAAGTGGCCTGTCCATTTCCATTTTTGTGTTTTTATTGTTTTCATAATATCATTAACTTTTGTTTTTTCTCTAATGTGATCTAGTCTTATTTTTTCTATTTTCTTAATATTAAGGATGCTTCTTTCCATGCTGTGCTGGCAGGTTTTTAAATTGCTGGTTGTTTTTTGTGTCAAGGCCCAAGTTTGGCACCCATATGTCATGCAGGGAAGTATACAGGTATTGAATATTTTCTTCTTTTCTTTAAGTTTTATTCCTGGATTTTTCATGATTTCTTTTAATGACCAGTATCTTTTCCATGAGGCACATATTCTTCTTTCTATTTCTTTTTGTATTTGGTTATGAGGTGATATGATCTGCCCTAAGTATATGTATTCTTCTACATATTCTATTGTACTATTGTTTATTTTTATGTCTTGTTTCAGGTGGTTTGTCATTATTTTGGTTTTTTCAGTGTTCATAAGCAAGCCTACCCTTTCACTTTCATTTGCGAGTTGTTGTAGCATCGTCTGTAGTTTTGTTGGGTCGTCACTGATTATGATGAGATCGTCAGCAAACCTTAGGTGATGCAGTTGTATTCCATTTATGTTGACTCCTTGATCATCCCAGTTGATTTTTCTGAATATGTGTTCTAGGCATGCTGAGAATAATTTTGGTGATAGTGGGTCTCCTTGACGGACCCCTTTCTTAATCTGAAAATCTTCTCCTATTGATTCTAGTTTTATTTTAGCTGTTGTATGTTCATAGATTTTGCTAATTATTCTTGTGTATTTGTCAGGGACTCCTTGATTTTGAAGTGCTTCCCATATATACCTGTGCTTCAAGGAATCAAATGCCTTGTTGTAGTCTACAAAGGCGAGGTAGTATATTTTGTTGTATTCATTGTACTTTTCGATTAGTTGTTTAATAGTTAGAATGTGATCAATGGTTGAAAAATCTTTTCGAAACCCGGCCTGTTCTTTTGGTTGGTTCATGTCTAAGATTTTCTCAATTCGGTGTAATATTATTTTTGAAAAAATTTTATACAAGTTGGACATTAGGCTTATTGGCCTGTAATTTCCAATATTATTCTTGTCTCCTTTTTTGTGTATAAGTATAATGGTAGATGTGATCCACTGCTTTGGTATTTGTTCTGTGTTTATGATATCATCAAATATTTCTTTGAGTGTATTTACTAGAGCCGGGGCACAGCTCTTCAATAGTTCGTTTGTTAGAGTGTCTTCTCCCGGTGATTTGCAATTTTTTTGGGATTTTATGGCTCTCAAGATCTCACTTTCTAGTATTGGTGGTACATTGTCTTCTCCATCCTGCCTTTTTTGTATGGTGCAATGTCTTTGGTCTGGATCTTCATAAAGCGAACGGTAAAAATCAGTTGCCACTTTGAGTATTTTCTTTCTGTCGGTTACACATTTTTTTGTTTTGTTGTCTGTCAGACTAGGTAGCCAGGTCGTATTGTCTTGGAGCTGTTTGAAAGCTTTTTTGACCCCACCGGTTTTTTCTATATGATGTGATATGGTATCTAATCTTAGTTTTTCACGGTGCTTTCTAATGCATACATTTATATCTTTACTTATCTGAGTTATTTGCTGTTTGTTAATTTTTCTGTCTTCGAAAAGTATTTTCCTGTTTTCTAAAAGTTGCCTGGCCTTTTCCCCCACTTTGTCTCTTCTTTTTTCTTTAATTTCTTGAGTTATTTTCTTGTTAATTTCCTTTAAATTGTGTTCTAATAAATTGTACTTTTCTTGTGCGTTTTCCATGTTTTTTGTCTTGTCTAGTGTTCTTCTTAAACTATTGATAATATTATCTGGCAGAGGATTTGGCATTTCATTTGAATTGTTCATGAAGTGTCTTCTATTCTTCTTTGGAATATTGTTTAACAATGACGCTCTTACCATCCTGTGGTTTGTGTTAAAATTAAATTGATTTACGGTGTTTACATCAGTTATATATCTAGGATGGTTTGTGAGGATGAAGTCAATTTCGTTTTTTACTTCTCCATTTGGGGATAACCAAGTCCATTTTCGGTTTAGTTTCTTTTTGAAGAATGTGTTCATGATGCATAAGTTGTTCTCTAATGCCATGTTGAGAAGTCGCTGTCCATTGTTGTTTCTTTTCCCAGTTCCATATTCACCCATTGCTTTATTATCTACCGTTTTCTTCTGGCCTAGCTGTGCGTTGAAGTCTCCCATAATAATAATCTCTTTATGGCATTTGGCGGTTGTGCAGTTTAAATCATAATAAAATGCATCCTTTGTGTCGCTTGAGGTCACTTCAGTCGGAGCATATATTTGGATAATAGAAGTGCTTTGTGTATGCCCTGGTAATTTTATGTTAAGCACTGCAATTCTATCCGAAACACCGATGAATTCTTCTATTTGGTTCTTTAACTCTTTCTTTACCATGAAACCTACTCCATACATACCAGCGGATAGCCCGTAGTGGTAAAGGATGTATGTGCTATGATCCTCAATGTTTTCTCCCTGGCGTCTCACTTCACTTAGCCCCAGTATATCCCATTTTATTTCTAATAATGCCTGTTCTAGTTCTAACAATGACTCATCCGTACGGAGTGTCCGTGTGTTTAGTGTTGCTAAATATGTTATATTCTGTTCCTTTCTATTTACTGGCCTTGGAGGGTGTTGGTCGCTTTCCCCACGGGGACCAGCCGGGTTGGGGATGTGTTTTATTTGCTGTTGGTTTTGTTTTGTAGTTGTGGTGTCGATGTCTGCGTATCCCTAGTTTCTATAAGTATTTTTCTCCGACATTGAATAGGACCTCGCTCTCATGTAGTCGAATGCATTTGTTTTATGTAGCTTTACATTTGACTCCTCATGCTGTCCATGTCCACTTGAGTTTGAGGTTGGAGAGTTTGACTCAGTTCTTTTGCGTTTATCATTGTCTCTCTGGCTTTGTAATGTCGCGGAGGTATTTGGCTTGGAGTTGGTGTGGTTGTGTTTTTCTTTCATTTTTCCCTTGACTATCACTTTTCCGTTATATATGTATGCATAGTTTCCATTGTCCCTTTCCAATTTCAGTTGGGCAATTAGTTGTTTCCTAGCTTCCATGCCCTGCTTTGTTAGGTCCTCTGTTATATAGGTATTATGTTGCATATTTTTCTTGTGTCTCATAATTTCCTGTTTTTTAGTATAAGTTGTAGTGGTCAAGAGAATTGGTCGTGATTTTCCATCGTCCCTCTTCCTGCCTAATCTGTTTATTTTGTTTATTTCACTTATAGCAATATTCACGTTAATGTCTTGCAAAATGGCTTGTGTCTTTTCTATTAGCTCATGAGAGTTTTTCTCTGTTTCCTTTATTCCGTGTATAAGTACATTATTTTTCTTCGAATTAATCTCTAAATAATCGATCTTCCTGGTCAGAGATTCAATTTCGCTTTTAAGCAATTTGTTTTCTTCTAGAATTGGGTTGATTTTCTTCTCAATCGATTCCATAACATTTGTTGTGATCGTTTCTTGTAATGTTATCGTTTGTCTATCTAGATCTTCGCGTAATTTCTTGAGTAAAAGTGACATCTACATACTTATAATATACATACTTATGTATAAATACTGCCGGGTCGCAACAGCTGCGGCACATACAAAACAAGTCTACATTGCACGTGACCGCGCATAATATAGACATTGCCCTGGTATGCCTTTGTGTTTTGTTTTCTGACTATAAACTAATCCTTGACCAAAAGGATTTGTCAAACAACTTCAATGTGTTCCTAACTGGTTCTTAGAGATGATTAAATGTCTATGTGGCACCAATTTATTTTGTCTTTTAGTGGACTTGGGGGCTTTTGCTATGTGGGGTCAATTGTAATCAGAGTAAGGGCAAAAATTAGGGACAATCATAGCTCGACGCCGATGCCCCCGACCAGGCTCATATAAATTTATTATGCCGTCACATAGGTACTTAGTTATCAAATTTTTTTTTCATTTCGAATTGTTAGTGGTCTTTTTATGATTTCAATCAAAAAAAAAAATACAATTTAGTGAGATATTTTGATTGTTTACTATCCATGTAGTGGACAACATTTTCTAAATTACACATGTAGAAAATAATGACTTACTCGTAATTATTTTGGCGAAACTTTTTTATTTTTTTCACATACTTCCCTAGATAAGGAATTTCCTAAATGAAACATCATGTCTAAATAAATATTTAATTGATATCACAAAAGCTTGCCTTGCATTGCACTTTTATTTTATATCTAATACAAGAATACTTTATAAGCTTAACATACAAAGCACATTGCTTGAAAAATGACCTAGTCTTTTGAATTTTGGTAGGTTAAAATTGGTGAAAAGCTCAAATTACTCAGTCTGTAGCAGTTAAAGCGACTACTGTGAAGCGGACCTCTTCAGGGTCCCTGGCAATGAACTCATTGCACACTTTGGCAGCATCTTCCAACAGCGTATCCGCAGTGGTTGGTCCATGGTTAACTGGAAAAGGTTTACGCCCATCCAATTCATACAAAGCACCATCTTTATGGACAAACGTAATAAAATGATGATTGACAGGATCTTCAGCACTAGGAGTGTTTGTTTGCCCCTCCAGCGCCAATTCCTTGTGAGCATTGATAATACCATCAGACTTTTCCAACAACGCCCCACGGGCAGCAGCATCCAATCCTTTGGTATCATCTAGGAATGTCTTCATAATTCCATCAGTTAGCTGGATCTTATCAGTGTTGTTCGCAATGCTGTGCACCAAGGCAATGGTTCCACAAGCATTGCTTAGATTTTGCTTCATATAAAAGATATTGCTTGACACTTCTTGTCCCTTAGACAAAACTTCACTTTCCTCTTTCTGTTTGTGTTGCTCGTAACTGTCGGATATCGGGAACAAGAGCATGACGGCCAGCACGGGGCGAGGCACCCACGAGAGCATTTCGGAGTCCAGACCCATTACATCTACAATTGACCAGTTACTTGGTACGCCTAATTTCTGGAGAAACTTATTCATAACCTCCGGGTTGGATTCCAGCGGGATTAGTGTGTCGGCCGGCATTTTTTCTTAATTCTAGAAAAAGTAATTCCTAAGGTTACCGGCGTCTCTCGTTTGTTTGAAGAATATATCCTTAATTTCTTGCTTTATAAGATAAGAAAATTAATTAGGACGATATTTACCTGTTTGCTGCTAAGGACCTGCCTGTTCTCTTGTAACACCGATAGTTTTCTTCCCAATTTGCTATAAAAAAAATGGATCAATATGCCGACCGGACAAACAATACCATAGACTGCATAGAATTGGTAACTGTCAATTTCAAGCTTAGTCATTTTCTGTAGTTTATGGAAAATATTTAACAATCTTTTAAGGCGCATCCAGATGGTTCTGCTTAGCAGTCGGGAGCGTGATGCAGTCTATAAGAAAGAACGAGATGGCTAATGCTGGTTATCTCGCTCTACCTTACGTGCTGCAGGACCTTGCGGTTGTACATAACCATATTGTCGATGGAATAACTGTCACTCTCACTGAAAAAAAGCCAAGGGCTTCGCAATCTTGGTCTATGGTTTCCTACTAGTTTCGTTATCGTACCTATTATTAATTCATGTTTTAATTTATTTCTACTTTGTTCTTTGCTTTGTACTGCAAGTTTTCGATTGAGTATGGATTTGTTTATTTGTAATTATATGTTTAATAACAAAGAACAACTAACGTCTTGTGAGAAATAGTAAAAGGGTACCTGATTCATATACAATGGCTATTTGCGAGTTAAGAGGGTTGTTATTGACTGTTTGTATAATTGAATTGGTACGTAGTCATATAAATTGAATGGTATTGTGTTTAGTTTTAATTATAACACACTTATAACGTTTTAACTTTGCAGATAATTACGGTACAGCGGCAAGTTTTTGACTTTTTGGGCTTCATGTGGTTGCCCATAATCGCCAACTTCGTTAATATCCTGCTGATAATATTTGGCTCATTTGGAGCTGTTCAATACATCACAAAGTACCTAATAGCGGTAAGTGACCTGAGTCATTTCCTTGCCAATTGTGTAGATGATTAACTCTTTGGTATGTTACTGACCTAGTTTTAAATAGAACTGTTATTAGTTATTATTCTGTGGTTGATTATTTTTGTCTCTCTCTCTGGTCAAATATTGCTTTAAAACCTGACAATCTAATGAATGATATGGTTGTTTACAATGTCCTGTTCAGAATGGGTCGGTTCTGAGAAAAACATAGGCCTTGGTTTAAACTGGTTATGAGTGAAAAAATGTTTTTTTTTTCCAGTATGCAATATGGAGTTTTATGTGGCTAACTTGGAATATATTTTTAATTTGCTATTACCTCAACCTCGGATCTTTAAATAGGGTAAGTTTTTAAAGGTAATGTTAAAAACTGTATTTATGATTGGAGACGCACCATATACTGATTTCAAATAATGTAGATATAATAAATATTCTGTTCAGTTTTATTTGTCTGAAAAATACAGCTACATTATGAACTAGTATTAAAATAGGAATGATCAATGACTATTAACACTTTCACTGCCAGACTTAAATCTTGAATGTACCCCAGAGCAATGTTAAAACCTCTATAGTGACAGTCCAACCATGGGGTGCTAGCAAGCTGTCCAGCACCTGAGAAAAATTAATCTCAGTCTACTCATCTAGGAAACAAATATGAATACATGGATGTATAAATAAAATAATATAATGAATGAACATAGAATTACATAATCTAAATATCCAGAACATCTCTAAGAGAAACTGGCTACTGTACCAATTAAAAATGGTTTGCAGGTATTTTGTACTACAAAAGTTTGTTACACATAGCTTCATAATGAAGTTATCGTTGGAATTATAGCATTATGTTATTAATGTTATACATTTTAAAACATTGAGGTAACTCCAGAGCTTGAAGTGAGTCATCATCATCTTTGCTACTTACTTTAGTGAGTCAGCATCACACAACACAATTAGTAATGCAATGCCAACTGCACTTCTATAAATTTTCTATAGAAGTTTCAATCACTGGGATAATTCTTTTTCATAAAGTCCATACAATATAGAAGAAAAGTCTTGCTAGACTCTAACTATAATTTGACCACGGTAGTCAGGGTGATTGTCAAATTAAATTATTTATCAATGAGTCACACATTTTCCAATCAGAACAGAGCTTGAGCCACATCTTGAGAAGTATATCATGAATGTGTTCATATATGTAGCAAAGCTTATAAATAGTAACACATTCACTGCCTGGTGCTGCAGAGCTTTACTCAGATGCCTGGACAGACAGCTAGCGCTCACTAGGTAATGATGCGCGACTTTGAATGATACTAATTTGATTAGCCAATTACTATAATCATTCAAATAAGTCTGCCTGAGTTGACTAGTAACTATGAATTAGTAGTCATCATTTGATTACTAGCATTGCGACTGATTTCCAATTTGAATATTGACATTAGTAATTCACTAATCAATTGAATAGGCAAAATATTCGATGTTGCGCATCACTATTACCAGATGGGCTGTCGCTCGCAACATTGTATGGGGTAGGTTTATGTTTGGCAGTAAAAGTGCTAAACTAAATCTTCTTTACATGTTTTTCTATTTCAGGAAAGTGGTCTCTTGTCCCTTGGCACGGGCAGCATCAGCTGGTGGGAGGGTAACGGATGGGGCTGCCAGCCGGTGTGGAGCGAGGGCGAGGACGACGGCCCGGGCTCATGGCGTCCCACGCGCGTGGACGGCTGCTTCGTGCCCTGGCACCATGTCGAGCTCACACAGTCTGCAGTTGCGGCTTTACTTACAATCACCGCTTTGCCACTGTCTATAATGCTGGCTGTTCAGTCATTTAAGAGAATGAAACCGTCAGGGACGTCAGGTGCGTTATCTTATCTTATCTAAATGAGGGCCCTTGCGGATGCACTTCGACCCGATGGGATCTTTTATGCAATGGTCCTCTCCTTTATGCCTACTCGAAGCTGTCAGGTGCGTTAAAACGACAGACATCCTTAATAATAATAATAAATCGTTTATTTCCAAAAAAGTTACATGGCAGCTTAACCTAGAACCCGCCAAACTGTATAACAGTTTGTTGGCGGAGACACGAAACTTAAAAGTCCGATCTTGCGCCACCTCCCTACTGTTCACGATTTGGAGATCGCGCAGGTCTGATTAAACGGCGGGCCAAACGGGCCTCTCTGAGCTTAGCACTCTCAACATCTTGAGATATTTTTACTGTTGCTATTATATCATTATTATATATAATCTATTTATGAGAGCCAGACTATATATGTTCACGTTTTTTTGCAGTTAAAGGCACACTGCCCCGACGGCCAGTCTATACAATAGAGCTCAGCCCGACGGAGACTAACGTGAGCGAAAGTTCGCTGAAACCGATGACGCCGCGGCGAGTGAAGCGCAGGTCCGGGTCTCGTGGCGCCGGATCATCCGTGCGGAGGTCTCGGCGCTCGTACCGGAACAACGGATACCTCGCGTCCACCGCGTCACTGCCGCGCGAGTCTAGGACGTCCCGCCCGACTTCCGCTCACTCGTCGTACTCTAACTTCCACGCCGCGCGCCCCGCGTCGTATCACGCGCCGGATCCGGAGCGGACACGGGAGCCCTACGAGCCCCCACCGCCGCCTGAAACGATCGCTATCACGCAGCGCTACGACACGGCTCCGGGCGGGTATGACGTCGCCGGCCCGTACGACTGCGGCTACGATCCGAATCCGACGTACGGCAACGTGAAGCAGGTAATCCAGTCATTTACTATTAGCACGCAAACGCGTCATTCAGGCGTACCCCAAAAGCAGCAGGCAGAGCTAATTTAATTTCAGTGCCACTTTTAACAATAGTTAGTAAAAAAAAAA
The DNA here is from genome assembly GCA_963556455.1 of Epiblema foenella. Classification (NCBI taxonomy): domain Eukaryota; kingdom Metazoa; phylum Arthropoda; class Insecta; order Lepidoptera; family Tortricidae; genus Epiblema; species Epiblema foenella. Next base: position 20,065,028 of record OY747102.1, read on the forward strand.
TGAAAAATGAAACTTTCCATATCAGATGACAGTCTTCAACTCATAGATGACTCTTACAACACCCGAGGGAAGCAAAGTGGTCATAATATTGTAACCCGCGGGGAATCCAATTACTTATTTTGACTTGTATGGAAAGTTACGGAAATAATTTATATGTATCTATCTGGGTGAGCAAACTTTGCTCGGCATCTTTCGTCGGAAAGTGGAAGAATTCTTGAATTAAACATCTTAGGCCGCGTTTACGCATGTGTAACGTACTGTGGGGCATGCTGCGCGCAAACACATTAGTTTTCCATACATTCTGACAAACGCGCTCTATGTCGGATGCAAGGGTGAACGACGTCTTGGACGTTTTAATGAAAATGAACGAAAAACACTCTCTTATTAACACTTTCAGTGCCAAGAACTCCCCTAGCGAGTTCTCAATAACTTTTTTCACATGCCGTACCACTCCCGAGGGGAGTTCATTACTACTAGTTGACCATGGCATTCAACATCATTGGTCTTAGATTTTGGCCTGGCAAATGAAAGTGTTAATGAATGTTTTATTGACGTGACAACGTCTTATAAATTGGTTTGCAGGGTGACACTTCAAGAAACTGCGTTACGCTCCGCTCACGTTATGCGCTCACAATGAGAGCGAGTGAGAGGCATGGTTAGCCCGCCTAAGAGCGAGAGAGACAGACATAAAAAGTCGTTGTCACGTAAAACTTTCGCCCGTATACCGACTTTACAGGCAACCAATATTTTTTTTTTACATAAGTGTGATTTTCGTGGATTTAGGAGTACGCGGCGCGCTACGAGCGGGAGCGGGATGCGGAGTCCCCGTACGCGCGGAGCCCGGCGGGAGGCTGGGAGGCGCTGCCGCCGCCCGCGCCGCCCTACAGCGCGCGCGCCACGCCGCAGGCCCCCGGCCCGCCCGCCTACCACCACACCGACTACAACGTCGTGCCGTAGCTTAGACATTCCATCTGCCCCGAGGCGAAATATGCCCTTAAAGAAAATTAGGGGTCAAGCTGAGCTCGGAACCGGTTTTTACTATTTTTGAAATATCTCCTAAAGTACTTCATATATCTCCATTTTTAGTTTAGAGTTTGGTTTTAATAGCCTTCATCTATGAAATGGATCATTTAAAATTCGAAAAAGTATCTTAAACCGCAATTACTGTTTTTTTTACCGGTTGTATAAAGACGAAACCGGTTTCCGAGCCCTGCGCCCTACAGCGCACGCGTCACGCCGGAAGCGCCCGGCGCACCCGCCTACCACCACACCGACTACAACGTCGTGCTTCGTCATCTACCGAGCCCCGTAACCGTTCGCATGTTATTGTTATGAATCTTTTTTTTTCCCGGTTGACGACGGGTTAAGCCACATAAGTATGAGACTCCCATGCGAGTTTCATTACACACACACACACACACAGAGGGTCACAGAGGTACCTACAACGAGTTCTATCGAAAATCAAGTTCCGAAGGATGGTCGCCGCCATCCGTTGAGGATATGGCACAAGAAGAGAGAAAAAGTAGTTAAACTCGCATGCGAGTCTCGTAGTTATACTGTGTATTAGATCCTTTAGACGTTTCTTCGATTTCCCCTTGAAGCAAATTAGGGGACCCAAGATATAAAAGGCGCCTAATCGTGCCGAAAAACCTTAGTTCTTAAATAATGGAAGCTGAGATCGAGCCCCTGGTCTTTTCCCAGGGTATCGAAATTATCAAAGTAATATTCCTTGTTAATTATCGTGATATTTGTCGGATCTATTCACACCAGTCATTATATATTGTTGACGTCATACAAGTGAGCCCAATCGTTTGCATTCGAATTCGATCGCCTATTACTGTTATTATCGAATCGACGATTATCTAAATATTTTTTTACATTTCGAACCCTAACTTTTCATTAAGTGCCTTGTTCCAGTGATCTGTTTTCTAGCTCAATTTTATCGTCTCTATGTGATGTAGCTTTTGGTGATCATTCGATCCTCCTCGATGTCAAATGAGCACATTCTCAGAACACCAGATGTTTTAAAATTCGGATTCAACTAAATAATAATCCGGATACAGAATGACGTGATACTCTCTGATGCGCTCTGACGCCAGACAAAGTATGTGCCGACACGTCAAAGCACATCAGATGAACTATAAATGTGTAAGGTAAACGTCCCAGTGCTCGACAGCTTAGTGCCCAATAGATGACACCAGTTAATCACGTCTGTCATCATGACATAAGATTGAAAGTGCCATGTATTGGGTCCCTGTCGAGCATAACGTCATCTACCGAACCCGGTGATTACCGTCCACGTGTTATTTTTATGTATTGTTCGTGTTTTCGGTAGACGAGAGATGATTATATGTTATCAAGTTTCCGATATAACACTATGTCCAAAGAAACTTGTTACCCCTATTCTGGAATTTTATTCTTTATTTTATGTTCTGAGGATGTGATCATTTCAGAACGAGCGTTAGGTAGCGAAGTGAATGGATATATCGTATAGTATTTTTTTAAGACTTCTGTGTTCTTATATGAATCTCTTTGTTGTGATGTATGAAATACATTCCTTTTACGCTGTTACGACTATCTTGTTAGAATTAGGATTGTGACAGTTATTATTTTACCTGTTGATTGTAAGACGTGTTTTTTATGATTTAGGGTCCATTTTTATTTAAATTTAAATGTTTGATTAAAATAAAAATCGAATTACTAACGAGTACTAGGATAGTTTATATTTGTAAATTCAAGAAACATTAGTCCATTCCAATGTTGTTCTTACCAGTTATACTCGGAATAGTAAATCAACAACGATATTACTGCCATTCGAATTATTTTATTGAATTACTAGTGTTGTACATGACATCATTCCAACCAGCTTGTAAGCAATGTTTTGCAGCTAAAAGTTGAACACTTGCACTGTTTTAATGTTTAAGATGATAATGGAGGTATTTTTTTTTAATTTTTACACGGCAGCACAATAACATTGAAAGGAATCTCGGTATCTACGTTATACTGGCATATTTTTTATAGGGAATTGCAGTCTTGCCAAGTGTCCTTAGTAATGTCCGTCCAAGTAGCATTAAAAGTGTACGACAAGCTATAAATGGGTCATTGTCAGTTGTAAAAACAAAAGTTGTCCACCCGGTGGTCGATAGTTAACGGCTTATGTACATACAAATTATGTTTTTATTACATGGATTTATAGTTATGGAAACACCGTTTATGCGGGTTACTAGACCAATCCAAAATTAAGCTTTGTGGGCCTTAACTTTTGATATGTCCACCGAAAAGACGCGAACCTAAATCTGACAATGACCCATCATTACGCGTAGTTCAACCATTACTGTTGTAGTTGTACGCCTCCTATTGTTGTGAATCAACGTTACAAATGTGGTCCAATACTTAATTACTAGAAAAAATGAGCTTTATTAGTTTTAAGGCGAGTAATTATTTTAGTTTATTTTTTAAGACAAACTTTTCAGGTAATTTTATACCAAATACACACTTACGCATAAGATAATGATTTAATTTATCCCTGATACGTAATTAGCCTAGCTAGGATCAAATGTAAAAAAAAACTGACTTGTAATCGAGCATTGGAATTATATTCATTAACAAATAAAGTCTTAAATTACCTTATAAAGTAACAAACCTCAACAATCGTATCACATATTGTATACAATCAACGTCTTTCTAAGACAAATGCAAAAATTGCTGAACAAAATACAGATGAGAAATTTTGAGATTACATAATATATACATGTTCAGTGAATTCAGAATTTACATAAAAAATATTTAAAAATCTCAACCATTCATTGAACTATTGTGATATTAACAATTGAACACATTCTGTTCTTCAGAACCTAGCTATGTACTTGTGTGTACTTTTTCCTACGTGGGATTTATACCAAACGAGCGAATGAGTCGTGTAATTCCACTAACACGAGGACACGGGAGTAGGTAAATCGTACAATATCCATGTGAAAACAAGAATTTCAATGCTAGTGGTTTTCACTGGGTAACGCGTATATGACGAACAGCGTACGGCGTGTCGTCTGCCTTCGTATAGGCTAGGGGTCTGAAAACTTAACCAGAGCTAAATTCAGTAAAAATATCGATTTTTGGTAACCTCAGAGCCCAAACTACCTGTTTCAGGTTTTTTACTATATTTTTGATGAGATCTCGAAAAGCCGTAACTAGCCCTTCAAAGACAGTGGCTCCAAAGTTTGCCGACCCCTGGTGTAGGCAGTGGGCAGCGCTAAGTCCGCTGTGACACGTGTCGTGCCACAACCGGTGTCGGCCGCTAGATGGCGGGCAGCTGCCTGCGCTGGGCCGCGCTGAGCCCGGGGTGCCACACGTCCACGATGAGCACGAGCCGCGTGCCCGTGCCGTTGTGCCACACCTCGTGCTCGAAGCTGTCATCGAATACGAAAACTTTCCCCGTCTCCCACTGCCTGTAATAATAATAATGAATAAAGAGACAATAAGACATTTATTCAACTAACATTGCATTGATACATGGTAACTAAAATTGTATTGGTACTGTAATCAAATATCAAGATTGATTCTGTCTTTTATTTTTATTATTTTAGATACGAAGAAACTCGGACATTTTTTAAAACTTTGTCAATCTTTTCAGCGCTCTGTCAAAATAATGTAAAAGCTGTCACTCACACGCCATAACATCGAAATATCGAACGCGAAGTTGAACCCTATAGAAATGCATGTAGGTTGATATCGCATTGGACGCCGTGACGGATATATCTGTCGTTGGTGTTGAACTGATAGTGCAGATATATGCGTCGTTGGCGTTAAAAAGGTAAACTGATTGTTTACGTTAACTTGAGAAGTTGCTGCGACAATATTAAAGGCGTTAAGTTATTCGTGCGTGCTCGCTTCAGGTAAGTTCAAACATTTTTATGTTGTGATCCCGCGCAGTTGGATAGTAGCATGATAGTAGTCAATGAATGATGTGGGTTTGAACTTAAATTCGCTAAGTCTGCCACGCTGACGGATATGACACATTGCAGATTGGCTGCATTACCTTCAGGGAAGAATTTTGAACTAAAAACATAGGTATAAGATCTCTTTTAACTTGAAACTTTAGTCGGCAAAGTCGAGTTCGATAACATCTACACGGACAGTCATCAAACATACGTGAATACGACATCGTTTTTAAGGGCATACAAACACATATATTTATTTATAACAATTGTTACACACAGGGTAAATAAATTATTAACTAACATGTAGTTACTTCGGCAATAATCACAAATGACTTGGTTTCCTGATAAACTTGTATGAAGGTATCCTTGGCGTTGCTGATCCCGAGATGCATCAGGAGCCGGCAGTTGGTGGGCCCCATGCGTGGGCGCACGTGCGTGCGAATTAAGACGAGATGAACTTAAGTTTTCAAAACTTTCTTTAATCCATGTTTTTCTTTTTTTTCACCGCTGCTACCTGCAATAATTACCTGGTTTCCTGATGAACCCGTAAGAAGGTATCCTTTGTATTGCTGAGCCCGAGGTGCATCCGCAGCCGGCAGTTGGTGGGCCCCACGTGTGGGCGCACGTGCGTGCCGGCGCGCATAGAGCTGAATTTGATCTGTCCGCGCCGGCAGCCCGCTGCTGCTACCTGCGATATAAACAATTGGTTAAAAAACGCTCATCTATTTAGGCCATTTTCTTTTTGAATTGTCGCATTTCTTGACATTTTCTCAGCGTTACTATCTACAACAGGGCTATTGTGACCTAATGTCAAATGTAGTTTGGATTTCTCATTAAGAAAATCGTTTCAAACGTCACTCCAAATCGAGCATTTTCAAGCTAAAAAGCTGTTTACTGGGGGACACACTTTTTATGACTTTGACAGCTTATATCTCACAAACGGTTGACTTATTAAATAGAAATTTGTTTTAGAAACCTCGATATCATTCTTAAAGGCCTCTCCATAGATACCCCACACGAGCATGTGCGTTGCAATTTTGTTTTCATCCACCGGTTACATGTATGGAGTGCCCCCCCTCATCTAATATTTTTTTGTAATTTCATTTTTTTGTAGCGGTTCATAGAATACACCCCCCTCTTACCAAATTTCATAATTGTAGTGCTTATAGTCTCCGAGTAAATCGGCTGTGACATACGGACGGACGGACGGACGGACAAACATAACGAAACTATAAGGGTTCCGTTTTTGCCATTTTGGTTACGGAACCTTAAAAAATGGCTGTGTTACTATCTAAAACTTTAATAAAATCATCGTATCCTTTAGTCACTTTATTGGTATATTCAATATTTTTGTTATACTTTGAAATCAAAACATTTTAAAACTAGTAAGGCCTCTGTTCAAGAGTTGGGCTCTCTGGGGATGAAATGGGAAGTAACCCAAATGGCCTAAGCCCGAAGCAGTTGGAGAGAGTCGATTCGAGCCCTACACCCCAGCGGAGGGTAAAGAGAGAAAGAAGAAGGTACAGTACAGTAGACACTCGCGTAGCAAATACCATTGTAGGCTTGCCAAGATACCTGCTAAGGTTAGTTTAAAAAACGCGCGGTCGCGCTGACCGACCTCAACACCACGAGAAAACTTAACATATGCTGTCAACCCTATTTTCTTTGTGTCTCCACTGTTGTTAATAGATAAGAAGTTGGGGCATACAGTCTAAATGCCAAAATTTCATCGGAAGCGCTAAAAGCCGATATTTCATTCAAAATAGAGGGATTCGAGAATAGAAGCCTTTTTCAAACTGATTACCATTTAATTATGACTCACCTCACTTCTCACCACCGCGCACGTAACAGGTGCCCGCGCGCACCGTCCGTCTATCTCCCTCCCTCTAACGAACAGATCCAGCTGCGACCATTCCCCCCTCTCTTTCAGACCCTCCTTCTCTTGCTCGTACAGCGCTTTCGCTGCCTCTCCCTCTCTGAGTATTGCTTTCCAGTTTTTTTCTAAGTCGCGCGCCAGTTTGACGTACGGTGTGTCTTCTATGTTCCACCACGGTCGTCCCTCAAGCTTTGGAACGTTGTACAACGACCGTTGAGCAGGAGAGAGGAAGTGGCCATGAGCGGCGCCTCTCTTGTGAACCTGGTTGGCCTCTTCGAATCGCCCGAGTAGTAGTAAAGTATCGCCCAAATGGTAATAAAATCTCGGTTCAGTGGCCGGGCCGGTGTCGCCCTCGAGTGCTCTTTGTAAGTGATCCATTGCTTCTTCGAGGAGGTTGTGTTGGGTTTTTAGTATGAATCCGTATTGAGCTAGAGCTAGGCGGTCGTTGGGCCAGCGTTTGAGAGTCTCCTTGAGCAGGTCTTCGGCTAGGTCGCCTCTGAAACAATGTGTTATTAATAACCTCGCAGGTCCCAGAGTTAACCCTACTTAGCATGGCGATGGAAATTTCCTATATTACATTGTCCTATGAATTAAAGGTACTTTTGGAGGTGATTGATATTTATTTTTAATACTCAACTTTCAACAATAGCTTTCAGCTTGAAATAGAACGTAGTTGTGAAAAAAAAACCAGAATTTTGTCATTTCAAATTTGAATTCGCGGGTTCACCGTTACGCGCCAATTATGAAAATGTTGGAGTTTCAAGCTGTATTCTGGAGGGTTTTACTGCGAAGATATTGATTTACGCGGGATAATGACTGTATCAGGCACGTAATTTGATACTATGTCACTCTTTGTGCATGCATTTAAAAAAAATCGAACATAAAATAACTCAAACGTATGCGATGGAGAAATTTACATCATTATATTCATTGTAAAGTATGGCGAATTATTAGATAAAAAAAATATGTTGAATTTATTTAGCACTAAGCTTAAGACTTGATTTTGCATGGATATTTCCGTCATACAAAAAAATATCTTACATATGTATATTTTTATTTTTCCTTAATCTAGAGGTCAACTAAAATTATCCTGATTTATTTCACATGTAAAAAAAACATGCAAAGAAGGGTTAAATAACTGAATGTACCATGAGCTGTAAAATTGCACGTTTCAACCGTGATACTACGACCATACAGCGAGGCAAATAGAGAGAGGTGGAGAAAGCTCGAGGAAGCTGGGGCGCTACCGCGAATAGCAAACGAAGTCTTCCCTTTCTGTCGCACTTGCAAGTTTGCACATAAGTGAGACAGAGAGGGAAAACTTCGTTTGTGGCTCGCGGTAGCCCCTCTGCATTAATACGGACGGAGGCAATCCATAATCACGATCATTGTCAAGAACTCTCTGTCTGACTGAGAAGAAGAAGTACGGCAATACGGCGACATCTGTTCATGCAATATTACAGCCCAGTGTACAGGTGACAATGTACAACCGATGTCGGTGTCCTACCTGTTGGCCATCAGGAACATGACAGTTAGGTTGGTCCTGTGAGAAGGCTCATCGGGAAACCGTCGTATGAGCAGTCGATAGACTGGCTCCGCGCTGAGGTAGGTGCCTTACAAGAAACGTCAGATTTGAATTACGCAGTGGCGTCGGCTTACGAAATTAATTATAGAATAATAATTAAAGCAATGAATTTTTGTATATTTTCTTTTATTTTGCAATTCAAAATCGGTTTAACTGAAGGTGCAATCCAAAACAGATGCCGCATTGGAAAATCAGCACTACAACAAATTTCAGTCTGAAAGATGGGTGTATCTCGTAACCAGAAAGTAAAGCAGATGACCAAAATAACTATTAGTTCTAAATATGAGACTGATAATAAGGACTGATAGATAAATACTATATAAATAGTCATATACAGGTACAGAACTCTTACCTCTAAACTGTATCCTATTGATAGTCCTCTCAGCTATCTCTAGCAGTTTCTTATCCGACAGGCGTTCATTCATCTTGAGCAGCTCGAGATATGCTGCTATCGCTCTTCCCAGGAGCGCGTTGTCTCTCTTGCTCTCCGCCGCAGCATCCAGCGCTTTGGCCACGAGCCATCGCGCGCGGCCGCTGGCTTTCAGCTGCTCAGCGCTCGCACGGTCCGCCGCAGCCATGAACGCTCCCTCCACGTTAGTACACACATAAGTCAAGCACACGCGTCGTGTATTACAAGAGCGGGATTAGTTTACGATCGGATTAGCTGTCATTTCATATACACTTTGACGTAAGTATATGGAAAAACTGTCACTTTTAATCGTAATCTAATCGCGGCTCGGTATTAATCGTTCACACTCTACATTATCTATGGTTTGGTCTCCGCGAGGGAGGCGGGGGAAGCGCGGGGTGCGCGCGCGATCGAACCCGACTCGCCCGAGGAAAGCACGGCAAATGGCACAACGAACAAAGTTTATATTAATTAAAGATATATGCATTCAGTTAGTCCAACCAATCCTGGAATTAAAGTTTTTTTTTCATTAGAATAATCCAAGTAAGTTGTGTTTGTTGTACTGGCGGTTGGTTTTGGGTAGGTACTGATTGAGTTGGTGTGTTCTTTCGATCAACGTGCAACTACTTAAATTGCAAATGTAAATCCACACTTCATGCAAAAAAAGGTTAGATTCTATTAAAAAGAACACACCAAAATGCTAAACCAGAATGTGATATTTTCTCTCATATTTTTTGTTTGTGCAAGTTTATTTGAATTCATCAATGAGCTCAATAATAAAGCGATAATGACCAATCTCATTTTTAAAATCACAGTATAACAAATAGCTCTAAGAGAAAGATTACTGTTGATAATAATACATAATCAATGAATTTATACCACTTACGTCAGCTGCAATTTATGTCAGAATTTTTTTTATCAATTCTATTTGGGTCCGTCCGCTCTGACCTAACTGGACTACATTAACGACAAAAAATGTAACCTAAGCAATACTTTCGTATTTTGACAGATTCGACGCAGCCCCGCCGAACAGGGCTTCTATTTTTTGGTGGTTTGATTTGACCTTCGGGCATCTCAAGCTACCTAACAAATCTGGGTCACACTTAGTTGAAGAAACAAAAGTCGTCCCTCCTGTGGTCAATAGTTAACGGCTTATGTGCATGTTAGCTATGTTTTTATTACAGGGATTTATAGAAACGGAGACACTGTTTATGCGGGTTACTGGTCCAATCCAAAATTAAGCTTTGTAACCCTTAATTTTTTGGTATGTCCACAGAAAAGACGCGAACCTAAATCCGCGTATGACCCATCTATCTTCCTTTCGCATTCAGAAGACATTTTTGTCCTAAATGGAACCTAAGTTGTCATTAAGATCCACTTAAGTAGGGCGTTTTTATTTTCTGACCTACAAGTAATTTCATAAATATGGATGTATGAAAATGAATTTTCTGACAAAAATGGAAGCTGACTAGTGGAATGAACGGAAAATGGTGTATAGGAGGATTCGAACCAGATCGTTTTAACTTTTGAAGTACAAGACGGCTGTATGTATTGAAATTGAGAGAGTTGAGTACTTAATTTCTAGTCTTAAAAAAAACGAGGCGTTGTCAAATCCATAATTAAGCTTTTGATATGTCCACAGCAAAGACGCGAACCTAAATCCGTGTATGAACCCACCATAGTCTCAAATTATATTGAGAGTTGAATTGTCTCGGTACTGAAACAGTTTTAAGTATAATACCTGGTTGAACTCCCGCTCCGCATCGTCGATTTGCCGACGCCAATAGGCGTCCGCGGGCTCGCCCGGCCAGCCCTCCTCCAGGCTGTTCCCGCCGTCCTCTGCAAACAAACCAGAGCGTTACAAATGCATAAGAATCCTTAAGAGGCCTCACAAGTTTTAAAATGAAAAATCGAATAAATACTTTCAAAATGTATGCTATTAGGTCGCAATGGTCCTGTTCTAGATAGTAACTCTGAGAAAATGTAAAGATACGTGTCAATCCAAACAGAAACTGGCCTAAATAGATGAACTTTTTTATTTGATAAGGACTTAAAAGAGTCCTTATCAAGTTGTCACATAAAAAAAGTTTAAGCAGAAAAGAAATTTCAAGGTCGCATTTATCATTTGGCAGTCTCTTTTAGTTGAAAAAGTTTATTTAAGTTGTTCCTATCATTGAAAACGATCTTAAGCTCTACCATTACCTACGATTATCATATCTATCAAGTGCTGATAACGTATTTTAGTTAGAATAATATAGTTTAGTATTAGTTTTGTTTCCATAAACGTTGTTACGTTGGTCGCGAGGAAAATTTAGCTCCTGCATTTATTGTCAACGTAAAGAAGATGAGGTCCTTTAAAACCTGTTTCAATTAACAAAGTTAAAAAAAACAGCCTAAACTAGCGCGACAAATGTGCTTTTCTATGTCAAAATCATGTGTAAACCTAATTAATGGAATCTAGAATTAGCAATTGCAGGGGATGTTTAGACGAAGTTGAAATTATGTAATCTAATGACATATTACTCGCGCGGGAGCACAACAGTATAATCTTCAGCTAAAGATCCCCATACAAGACACAAACCATTAAAATTTTATCAGTTCTGTGCAATCCGACGTCAAAGACTTAAGAGACCTGTAATAAAATTAAATATGTATACGTATCTTTGACGTCATCAGTACTTTTAGACCACGAGCGCGGATTAGCCATAGTTGTAGTTATGATACATACGAACACATAGACAATGTGAACTTATATCTCCTACGCTGATGCACACATAGACAATGTACATGTATCAACACATAACCATGGCTCACCCGCGTTCATGAGATAAAAATACTGTACAATAAAATATCATGTTACACTCACATTATGTTAGTCATGCTCAGAATGTTAGATCATTAATAATGTAGATGTCATTTGGTTAACAAACGCTCTCGACAGACAAGCGGGCACACAAGCGCTGTGTTTACTGCGTCTCGCCGGTCGCTCGGGCTCCGGCAGCCGTCCGTATTTAGCTTCCAGCCGAGTAAGTAATTCTTCATCGTCCACGTCTGATATTTCCTCCTCATCTTCCGCTTCCTCCTCTTCCTCGATTATCTCATCGTCGATTATTTCAACGTCATCTGGGACGTCTTCCTCTGGCTCCGGGGTCGGTTCTTTAGCGGGAGTCTTGGCTGCTGCGGGAGCTGCTTTTTTCTGAACTACAGGTTCTTCTTCCACGTCTTCGTCGTCACCGTCGTCGGCTTCTTCCTCGTCGCTGTATAGCTCTTTCTCTTCTGCAACTGCTTGCGCTGTGCGTACAACCTATGAAAAACTTGGTCTCAATTTCTCTAACGATTTGGCAAAATGTTTCCAATATGTTACGAAATAGACGTTAAACACTTACTTCAGAGACTATAGGTTCCGCTTCCTCTTCATATTCGACTTCTTCCTCACTTTCTTCGAAAGTGGGAGACTTTCTTGTTATGGAAGGTATTGGTTTGGTCATTTCCAGTATCCCGGGCCGAGAACTCTCTTGAGACACCTTTTTAATCGGAACTGTATAAAGAGATTTTTGTCAATTTCATATGTTCGGTTTTGAATTTAATTGAGAATGCTAATTTATTTATGGCCTACCAGGTGTGGATGGTTCTTCAGGTATCAGAGTCATGCGCCGGTCTATAGCGGGCGTGACTTCTCTACTAGCGGCCTCTTCAGATTGTGGCGCATCTGTTATACAAAAGGCCGTCTTAGCGAGAAGAATAAACAAATGCAATTTACTATGTTTTTTGAAGAATTTTTAAAGTACACGAGGTATAAAATGTGTACGCACCACTTGAGGCCGTGGCGCGGCGTATGATTGCGTGGGTCGCGACCAGCAGGGCGCCCCCAATGCTCAGCTTCAGCCAAACTGCAACACACGCCTCACTTAGCTCCCCGCTATCACAGAACCGGTAAAACCAGCACACTCCGAATTCGACAGCTATGAACCTACTACTAGTTACTCAAATCTCTGACGGCCACTTAAGCCTAGTTGGTAGGGACCCCGTCTATGAAGCTGGAGGTTCCGGGTTAGAATCCAGGTAATGGAACTTATTTGTGTGATGAATACAAATATTTGTTCTTGAGTCTTGGATGATTTCTATGTATGTAAGTATCTATTTATCTATATAAGTATATATAAGATTAGTATATCGTCACTTAGTACCCATAGTACAAGCATTTCTTACTTTGGAACTAGGTCAATTTGTGTAAAATTGACCACAAATATTACATATATAAATCAAGTTTTGAAAAAAATAGAAAAAAAATAACACCAATGAGATAGGTAGCCAACAATGTGCAGTTTTGTGTATTTAGATCCAAATTTGGTCTCTCAGTGTTAGGCTGACTGATCATTAATCGCAGCGATTTTATGGAACTATCTTGACGATTGAATTCGCATTATTCTTGAGTATATTTTTTTCTCCTAAATGTATTCCAGAATTTCTTACGGTATTTTCTTTTTACTTTATTTCAAATTGTTGACATATTCAGGCTGCACTAGATCTTACGGAACTTATAGAAAGGGGATGCCCCTAATGTCCAATATGACTAGATGAGGAAGCCTGGCAATATTTAGCCAATCAGAAGTAAGCATACACTGATCTAGTACAAGAACAACATCAAATGCATCAGTAAATGATCCGACGACATTGCATTAATTTCGATGGTGTCCGTTTTTAAAAAATATCTAATAATTGTAATCTTTCTAAACTGTCTGTCAATCGACTAGGTACGCGAAGTCGGAACAGGTGTATGAACTGAGCGAAAATAGTCTGGAATTGATTAGGTATTTTAATTATAGTAAGCTTGGCACTCTATCAAATATGGCGATAAATGGCGCGCAGTTACAGTTTCCGTTATTCGACACCGCAGTCTTGTGTGCGTCAGAATGACTGACCAAAATGGCATATCAATGTTAGACTACCATCAGCATTCACTATCTATTTGCTACTATTTATTACCTATGTTGACATATTTGCTACCTTAGTTTATATATATATATATATATATATATATTTAATACATTGGGCAGTCATTCTGACGTCAGGATGACTGCTCACATTTATTATGTGGGGGTTGGACTCCTTATTTGCAACTTTCTATATACTATGATTTACTACCTATTTGCTCATTTTCTATTGGATATCGGCAAAATCACGTCTGTTGTATGGGATCCCCCTTATATATTTATTTTATTCTGTGTTTTAGTATTTGCTGTTATAGCGGCAACAGAAATACATCATCTGTGAAAATTTCAGCTGTCTAACTATCACGGTTCATGAGGTACAGCCTGTACACCCCGATTCGTAATTAAATTCCATGTTTTGCTTATAATTTTTTTATTTTTTGCCTTAAAAATCTGGAAAAACTACATGTGTAGGTAGCAAATAGGTAGAAAATCATAATATATAGAAAGTTGCAAATAAGGGGTCCAACCCCCACATAATAAATGTGGGCAGTCATCCTAACGTTAGGATGACCGCCCACTTTATTAAATATATATATATTTTTTAAACTTAGATAGCAAATATGTCAACATACGTAGTAAATAGTAGCAAATAAGTAGTGAATGCTGATGGTAGTCTAACATTGATCTGCCATTTTGGTCAGTCATTCTGACGCACACGCAGTTTTCATTATTTTAACATTACTGTGTCTTAGAACCACCCAAAACAGAAATGTATCATAAAATGTACCAAAAAACGCCCGGGGTTCAACCTTTTCACCACCAAGGCTTGTTTATATAATACCTCTTTGATTAATTTGAAACTGTATCGAATGTCATATATTATGATTATGACTGTGGCGGCCAAAAGATTAAAGAAAAAAGGTGTGAAAATAGTTACTACGATTTATATAATATCTTTGTTTTGCATTGGGCATTATTTTTAAATTAATCTTCATTTTGTTTCGGTAGGCAGCAAGTGTGGTAGCAGCATATTTTTTCACAATGTTCAAGCAGATATACACTCGCGGACAAAGAATACGGGTCAGTAAAATACCGTCATATTTCCTAAAATAATGCAAACCTGCACAGTTTTTTAATCCTGTCATGGTCTTTACTTAATTATACATCTAACCTGCAAAAAGAACATTTAATAAAATTAACGGTTCCAGGTTTAAATCGGACTCCTAAAAACCCGTGCAAAAAACAATGTTAACGAAGCGAGATATCGCAAAAATCGCCAGTTTTGGAGTTAATCTCTCCCGGAAATTACTAATACTGGTGGTTATTACGAAGTTACGAAGTTGGGTAATTATATTACGTAAATAAAACTAGTGTAAAATATTTAGAAAAACCTATTGCGGTTATTTAATTTAGGGTGACCCGAAATTTTTGACTTTGAGCGTAGTTCAGAGTCGATGCAGTCAATTGACTTATTGAGAAATCTATAAATAAAGACATTTTTTTCGAAAGTTGTCGCTATGAGTCTTTGTTTAAGCGCAATAATTTATAGACGCGAATGAAATTCGACTCGAGTCTTCAAAGTGCTCCGAATATCACTCTCGAGCTCAAGTCATACCCGCCACATCCATTTATACCACGGAGGGGTCTCCAAACTTTTTAACTAGAGGGCCATATTGCACCTATGGTATATTAATGCGGGCCAAGGGTCAAGAAAAACGCGGAAGACCACGGTTCGTTTGATCAAGTTTGGAGACCCCTGATTTAGACCAATGTCCTGCTTGTATTTGCTTTTAATTTAGCCAAGCTTTTTCTTAAAATATAAAGACAGCATTGGTAAATATGTGTGTATAAAGAAACATACGCTTTGGCATGAAATTTTGTTCTTAATCTTAAGTTGTAGGTCATGTTAAATAACTGGACATGCAAGCAAGCTTAAGGGCTAAATAAAAGATGAGAATATAATGAACATTTATTTCTTTACTTGAGTAATTAAATTAAATTATCAGTTTATGTACACTAATTCTTAGGTGCGATGTTAGTAGGAATTATCATATCATTATCATGCGCGGTTAGGTGTTATTGATCATTTAGTAATGATTAAACTTTTTAAATGTTGAGTTATGATATACATCACCCTTAAGACAAAAATATTACGCTTAGTCAGCAATTAAGTATACCATTGTCGTTTTCGGGGTATAACAGGCCAAAATAAAATAAGAAAACAAAATGGTAAAATGACCTGCAGATGTAATATGTAACAATCGACACTTTCTGCCATATAGTGTCAAAACGTGACGAATGATAACGCGACAAATTGCTGATGTATCGCACGATGATCGCGTCCATCATCAATATTGGTTAGTGCTCGTTATGCAGTTGACATTGACAGTCAAAAGTAGCCGACGAGTAAGCGACATAATAAGGCCCGTTATGTAATGCAGTGGTACTCACTCTGCGACGAAGCCTCCGCCTCCTCCCGGCGTTGTTGCTCTTGGCGTTTCTCGTACTCCTCCTCCTCCGCTAGCGTGTCGGTTGGCTTCTCTGTTGACGGCTCCTCTACCTGATTGATAAACCAAAATTTCATTGCCCGGTAAAGAGAACTCGATGGACCTTCTGAAGAGATAAATGACCTTAGCGTAAAGCTGGGGTTACATTATACGGGTGTACAATCCAAATGGGTCAGTATGGAGATGTCGGAAACTAAGAGAGATAGCGAGATCTGTTCTTAGGAACCATGACGTCGATTTTAGATTTAATAATAATTACATTCAAACTTTTTTATTAACTCTCATACATAACCGGGAATCGAACCTGGTCAAAATCAATGTGTATAAATTCTGCAAATCGCAAGAAGCACAACACTAATGGAATCTTGTTTAAATAATTGAAAGAAAAACCCACCAAACAGATAATTATTTTATTTCAGTAAATGTTCAAAATGGTAGCCATTCTGTTGAATGCAAAGATTAATTCTTTTGGGTAACGATCGCCAGATTGCATTTCGTATTTTTATGGGGTGCATAATAAACGCGTTCTAATTTTAAATAAACGCTATTTGTAATGCATAATACCGATGCAGATAAGATATGAATAAGTGGTCTCTTCAGATAATTGATGATGATCGATTCATATTATTCACGACTTTTTGCAAATTAATAAAACTGTGGGCATTTTAGTCTAATTTACTGTCAGTTGTGTTTACACAAGATTTCATAGCCGAATTTGGTCCTTTTTACTTAACGCGGTTACAAAAATATTGACCAGGTTCAATTCCCGGTTATGTATGAGAGTTAATAAAAAAGTTTGAATGTAATTATTATTAAATCTAAAATCGACGTCATGGTTCCTAAGAACAGATCTCGCTATCTCTCATAGTTTCCGACTTCACCATACTGACCCATTTGGATTGTACACCCGGTATACCGGATTTTTAGTGTATGATGCACTATCAAACAGCTCTTTACAGGAAATGATAAGACCAACAATTACTCAATGCTGTCGTGTCTGACAATTGTGATGAAAAAAAGTTTGAGACTGAGCTTGAAGTTTGCTGATTAATATTCATACAGAGGCAATTTCAGCTGTAAGAGAAAGAAGGTTTAACTTACTTCTTTAGGTGTCGTAACTAATAACGCTTATAATAACTGTAGTCCTTATGACGAAACTCTACTAGGTCCCGTGATTACCTACGTGGACGAAACAAATGAGTTAGTATGAACAACGAACATACCTCAACGAATGGTTTGCCAGCCGGCACGGTGATCCGCTCCACCGGGGGTTCGTCATCGTCGGCCTCCAAGAAGTCATCGTCGGGGTCGTTGGCGTCATCGTCTGCATCATCAGCGTCATCTGCATCATCGCCATCATCAGCTTCAGGAGCAACGTCTTCAACCGATTCTGTAATGTATAATGACAAGTTATCTTCTATTATTCTAAAATAGGTAATTCATACCCAAAAGAAAATCTCTTATATTTTGAGGTCAGTGAAGAGAGAACATGGTATCTGGAGGAGCCTTTAAACTCAATATTGAATCAGGCCAATGGCTTGAAACCGCACCTTGAGAGAATGCCTATAAACACCGCAAAATGATTTTCCTTCGTACTTTATCGGAAAAGTTCGTATTTATCGTGCTCTCTCAATTAGCTTCAGTACCCATCTTACAGCCGTAGGGGTAAGTCGCATCAGCAGACCAATATACATATAGAGTGGCTAACACGCAATTCAAATATTCGCTATAGTTTTGTTTATATTTACAGTTTACTTATAAAAAGGAAAAAGAAAATAGCAAATTCAAAAATAGCAATAACTCAGAGTATTCTGGCAAAGTTCAACAGCGAACATCAGCGGACGCAACGGGCATATCTAAACCTACAATAAGAATTTTTTTGAACCAGGAAGAAGAATATAGAAAAAATAAAAATACCAACACAAACAATATTAAGCTGGGTAGACCACGCAAGAAATTATATCTAGATTTTGATTACGCAGTGATACGACGAATAGTTTATAACTTCCATCTGATTTATAAACAAGTTCCAACAATAAGAGCACTAAAGTCCAAATTAATGGAAATGATGAATTTCAAAGGCTGTTATCTTGCACTAATGGTTGTAACATCCCTATATTATACAATAACATTTTTCACTTTGACATTTGACACTAAACAATAAAGTTCCATAAAGATAAAGATAAATTTATTGTCAGAAACTGTGTAGGTACAATTAGGTCGAATGTCAAAAGTATAGAAAGTCCAACAGTTTGCCCGTTTCGGGCGTACAATAGTAAATTAACATTAAATACAATCTTAAACATTAAAACATCTAAAATATTCATTAAAATTATAAAAACATTTCATTGACAGCCACTCCTTGAGCTTCCTTTTAAACCTATTCCCATCCTGTGACTTAATATGTTCAGGCAAGTGATTAAATAATGTAATCCATAATAATGGATACGAAAACGTCACTCATTTAATACAATCATTGATTGACAGTTCGGGTGCAATCGTATTCCGATTGAGATCCGTAGCCATTAAGCCATAAAATACATTATCTTGACATAATAATTAGTCTACAGTATACTCAAAGGTCATTAATTTGTACCTTGATCCTTGTCGTCGTCGTCGTCATCATCGTCTGGCTCCGGCAGGGCCGGCAGCTCAATAGATATGGGTTCTTCGTCTTCAGGAGCTTCCTTCTCTATCTTCTCCACTTCCAACGACGTGTCTTCCTCTTCGTCCTCGTGTTCGTCTTCATCCTATAAATGCATTTGTTTATAAATAAGTTTTAGGGTTGGAAAAAGTTATTGCTGTTTCTTTATGCTGTGTCATTCTCCGTTTGTTAACAGATTTATTGTATTTAATACATAACATTTAGGGTTTATTATTGGGTACCAATATGTATTAGGGTATCCCCACATTAAAGTTAACAAACAACCCTTCTTGGCCTAAGGTAGTAAAGGCATAACAAAAGAGTGTTCAAATGCATGTATTCATATTGTAACGTACTGTACATTCATTTCAATTGATACTATTCTACATAAGGACCTATGTATTAATTTTATAATGTACTGTACATGTATTTTACCGGTTACTTTACAACATGATAAACTTAAAATACAAGACACTTAAGCATTAAAAAAATGTTCTTAAAATATATTAAACAAGACAAGTTATACAACAAGACTAGAAATAACAAAAGCAGCAGTACAATGTCAGTCAAATGTTAAACTAAATATTTTAATTTATAAATATCAATACAGACAAGTCCGCAGAAGTAAATGGTTAAAGTTTAATATCACATAAAACGTGTAACATTTTTGTTACAAGTAGTCTTTCAAGTTAAGGTTTTAGAAAAGCATTGACTTTGTTAGTGCCAATCGTGAAAAAGTGTTACAAGTATCAGAATATTCACACGCAATTCATTTTGCACCTCATTATTTTGTTCATTACTATCTCCATCTGCATTTTCATCTTCATCATCTTGTTGTAGGCTCTGATTATTGTCTTCGTCGTCATCCTCATTTTCGTCAGTTTCTTCAACTTCTTTGCTTAATTGTCCGTCATTTTTTGTACCGTCCATTTCTTCTTCATCATATTCGTCGTCGTCTTTTGAATCGTCATTATCTTGATCATCCTGGTCTCCTTCGTCATCGTCGTTATCATCAGCTTCAGCATCATTGGCATGATAATATTTTCTATAGGGTAGATCTTCTTCCTGTTGTTTATTATTATTTATGATTATACTTTTTTTAGACAATCATACAATAATGTTCACACTATTTTATAAAACCATATACAATAGAGATCGATTATGAAAAATGTATTGGAAAATTTACAACTATGTCACCTCATCATTATCTTCTAAATCCTGTTCTTGACTGCCATCCTCGTCCTGTTCATCTTCATCTTCTTGGGAATTTTCATCATCATCTTCTTGGGCATCATCCTCATCATCTTCTTCAAGTTCATCATCATCATCATCATCTTGATTTTCATCATCATTTTCTTCTTCGTCTTCATGATCGTCATGTTCGTCGTCAGCTGCCTCTTCACTGTGCCCTTCCGCATCATGTTCATCGTGATCGTCATCCTAGATATTATTGTTACCAAAAATACAGACATTATGCCAAAGCCACACAGACATTTTATTGAAATAAACCAAATATAAGAATATATGTATATTTGCTGGTATATACAGAATTTTATTCACTGCTAAAATGTTTGCAGCATTCCCTTTTGGTCTATGGAACAAATATAATAATAGGACTTGTTTTTCATTGCCAAATATATTTTGTCCATTCACATTTTTTATATTTCTAGAATTTATAGGTTGGCTGAATATCCACCAAAAATATGTAAGCAAGGTGTAAATAATATGTATGGTTAAGCCGTCGTCTCCCGGCGAAAAAAATAAACAATAGCATTTTTTTGTAATGAGCCCGGGGATCCCAGGGACCGGTAGACGACGGGTTAATGAAAAATAATTTGCACCATATAAGGCATTAGCAAATTATTCATATTAGCTTTTGCAACGACTTCGACTGGGCAGAACTTATTCATTGTGATACAATTTTATTGCATTTTTTTTGGATTAGGCACTTACTTCGTCATCACCTTCCATACAAACTTCCTCCCCCTTAAGGGATGATTTTTGGGATAAAAGGTCCTATGTCCTTCCCTGGGACCCAAAATCTAAATACCAAATTTTATGCAAATTGGTTCAGAAATTTGAGTGTGAAGAGGTAACAGACAGACAGCCAACTTTCACATTTATAATATTATATAGTAATATACAGAAATATAGTTTAAGTTATAGTATGGATTAACACAGTTGGAACAAAAGTGTGGATTAAATAGGACAGAGTATGAACTGTTGTGGAATTGTATTTATTAAAACCAAAGGTGGCAAGAAAATTAGAATTTTTTACTACTTAAACATATTTCATGAAATAAATCTCTTCAAAAACTAAGAAAATAGCAATTATCTAACTTGAAAATCAAGTGTATTGAAAAGAAACAAGGGCTTAATATTCATATATACATGTGAAATTTCACATGCATATTTTTAAAATTTTGATAACTTTTAGAAACTGCACTTACATGATGATTTAGCTCCAGAGTATGTTCATCATGGTGGTCGTCTTCGGGGGCATCCTCCAGCCAGCCCTCCAGCACACCGGAGTATTGAGACTGAACAGCATTTGCTTCCACTACATTCATAAATTATTATTATTTATCTAATATTGCATTGTTGTTAAACATAAGTAGTAGAAAAACAAATGTCTGGGAATATAGTTTAAAGGCAACCATCACTTTTTGGTAAAACTTATTGAGTTGCTCAGTTGCAAACTCTAAGACTTGCGGTTAGTCTAAGGAACACAGTAGGCAACAGTGGACAGCAATATGTGCAGTGTTATAAGAGAACAAATACTCACATTCAGAGAGCCCTCGGTTTTCCAATATAATCAGGCCAATAAGTCCGATCAGCACAAAGAGGAGAGAGAAGAATATGACTTTAGCACACCAGTGTCCTCCCGTGCCGTGGTCGTGGTGCGAGTGCATAAACACGTCCCCCTCACCCAGCGCCGCCGCCGTGCCTCGCGGCTCATCTACTCCCAAATCATCTTTAAATGCAAATACCATAACAACTATTAGAAATCACATCTGAATTCTGAATAATAACATTACATATCGTAATCCTACCTTTTTTTCTTTTCTTATCCTTACGCTTCCTTGGTTGTACGTCGCCTGACATGGTTCAGTTTATTCTGGCGCTCCGCAGGCGACAGAGATTCTCTTATTGTTTCATAACCCTGAGTAAACAAAGAACACTTGTACATACACATAAATTTAGGGCACGAGACGTATAACACTACCAAATGCGCAATTTTCTTAAATAAAGATATTATGCGCACGTTGAAATTTTAAAATAACCTACGTACATGTGAGTACCTCCGCTGCTTTCTTGAATTTATTTTAGAATTTAACCTAAAAATAACCGGCAGAGACAGCTGAGTACGCCGCGGGTAGGATGCGGGATGCGGGCTAGAGGGGGCGGGGCGACTAGTGACATTTGGTGACGGCTGTTGGAATCGTTCAGAAACTACGTTTTCTTTTCATGTTGCACTACAAAACAATTGCCATTATTCATAATTATGGCTGTTAGCCACCTATAGCTTTCATAACTTGTATTATACCATTGGTCATACCTTGTGTGAAATGCTTCACAAAGTTAGCTACGATAGCTATTAATCATTCTTTAGGTATTTCATCATTCTTTATTGATAGACGTGGGATCAATGACATCTTGACATTTCGTCGGTCGGTATCGGTATCTTATCGCTATCGGTTTCGGTTGATTTGTTTATCAAAGAAGGTTTAAGGAGTATTATTTGTGTTCTTTCTGAAGAAAAATGAGTGAAGTTACAGTTTTATTCGAAGGTTATTCAACAATGACCGGCAAAGATCAAATGACGGCCAACTGCAGCTGTACATTAATCACAGGCACTCACAATGTTATTGTAGACACCATGACCGCCTGGGACACTCAGAAAATTATCACTGGTTATTGAATTATTACATGCTTTGTGTTCATTAGAATGCCAGTTAGTACCATTCCAAATCTTTTATGAGTAAATATTTAGAACATAGAAAATAATTCTTGTAATTCCTTTTAGTTTAGTGCGTATCAACAGGCAGTGGAAACAAATTGCTATGCGTGGAAAATATATGACTATACGTGGACTAACTTACGAATCTTGTGTTTTTGCAGCATTACAGAGACACAATTTATCTCCACATGACATAAATTATGTGGTGTGCACACATGGGCATTCTGATCACATAGGGAACAACAATTTGTTTCTGAATGCAAAGCACATAGTTGGATTCAGTGTTTCATTCA
Source organism: Epiblema foenella (assembly GCA_963556455.1). Lineage (NCBI taxonomy): Eukaryota > Metazoa > Arthropoda > Insecta > Lepidoptera > Tortricidae > Epiblema > Epiblema foenella. Next base: position 20,088,174 of record OY747102.1, read on the forward strand.
AAGAACAGTACTACATGCATCCTTTTGATAAAGGTATCTATAAATATACTGGAAAAAATTAAAGGGTGTTGCCCATTTATTTTATCAGGTCCATGGCTATAAATTGTTAGATATGTTATAGTGGATATGTTGCATTAAATATAATATTTAAACCGTTCAATGCCAGAATGTTGTATGAGTAAGATGTGAATAATAATTTAGAATTGTATAGCTACTACAAGACTTACCTACATGATAAACACTGACTGAATGTATGTAGATACTAATTCTGTATAATAATATAATTGGACATTACCAAAGACTTTGAATTTTAGGGGAAGAGTATACTATAAATGACACTGTGAAAGTAATTCCGACCCCGGGGCACACATTGTCTTGTGTTACTGTGCTGGTTACTATTACTGAGGGAAGAGTTATAGCGTTAACTGGTAAGTTGGTAACCATAATAGAGCATCACATAATTAACCCCTTGTAAGCTGATCTCAAAATTGTCCAATTTAGTAATAAACTTGAGATATAAAACAATAGGTTCAAATATTGGGCACGATACATGTCTAAGCATATTAGAGGTTAGACCTATTAACCCAGCCTCATCCACAGTAGCTTTTTTTTTCGCCTCTGTTAGTAAACATAGATTTTTGTGAAAGGGTTGTCCCCTTACTGCAAATATTTCTTAACTGCTCCACTTTATGCCCTTGCTAGTAAAAAAGGGCAAGTTTGAACTAGCTACTTTGACATTGATATTTGATATTCCAGGAGACCTTTTTGAAAACTATGAAGACATAGACAATCCAAATGTTTGGCTAGAAGCAGGCAGTGACGATCCTGTGCAGCAAATGAAGAACAGACTCAAAGTTGTTGATGTGGCTAATTGGATTGTCCCAGGCCATGGAGCCAAGTTTCAAGTCACTGACCAGATTAGGAACTCTCTCCGGAAACAAGCTGGTAATGCACCAGTGTAAATATATTTGTAACATAAATTACAGGACAAGTTTTGGAATTAAATCAGGACAATAATTAAAACACAAATCACAATTAATTTTTTATTACACCTATAATATGTTTAAGAAGTGAAATGCCTATTTACCCTTGAGCTGATACATATTAGAAAATATTTTTTAACCTTATTCTATTACAATAAGGTGTATTTTATATTTTCATAAATACATCACAGTGAAGGGTTTAAATACAAATAACTTGAATGTGGACAATAAACAATTACGTAGTGGGTTTAACACTGGGAACATAATATTAAATAATCTGTATAGTTGTATACTTAGTTGCATAAACGTTATGATTAAAACACTTGCTTAATCACTTTCTTCGCTAGCCAAGATGAAAGACCAAACATGTGATATCGGCGACATTAAATACAATGGACGTTTGTGCAACCGGGCAACCAAGAATTTGCGATATGATATTATGACTTAAGTCTTTTACATACAGCTTCAAATGCCTTAACTAGAAAAAAAAACAAATTGAAGACCTAATAGTTAATAACCAAACAGCACACAGTAGAAAGCAACCAAAACAAGACTGTAAAAATTATAAAAAAAAATATTTTAATATATATAAGAATGGTTTTTGAAACCTCAACAAGAAGTACTTTAAAGTATAAATTATTTACAATCACGTGAATCACACTAGAAGATCGAAAATACAAGTTTTTCCATTAGTGGTCAAAAACTATGTCCTTAAACCAATAACAAAATAAACTATTTGATCATAAATACATAGTTCCAAACCATGCCTAAAAATAAACATGTATTGTAAGTCTAATTTGTCATTAGTAAACTGAGACATAACTAAATGCCCAGATAGGAAAAAAATAGTTGCATACCAACGGGTATGAACATTTTGACATGTGTTGGTTCAAATTGAAGTTGGGCAGGCAATAAAGTTGGTATTAAAAATATTTTGGATTTACATTATTTGTCATGTCAAATAAGACTACCTAATACCAGTAATAGAAAGTTCTGTTTTCGCAAGATTACTTTGCTGCCTCACTAGTCTTAAATCAGTTGTCTTTAGTACCTCAAGTATGCTCAAGTAGTAGTGGCTTGGCTCCAAATGAGAAAACTTACTTATTTTATCCGGGCAAAGGACTCAACGGTTCTGCCCTGCCCAGTCTATATAGAAATTATCTGTACGAATTCAGCGAAAAAATACAGGACTACTACTTTAAGCCATTGTCCATCCATGCTGGAGATCTCCGGGCACATAACAAAAGAATGCTATTGTTAATTTTTATTGCCGGTCGAGGACGGGACAAGTGCGTGAGAGCGTACAGATATTTTTGTCGCTTTGGGAACGTACATATATTTATGACTTTGACGGTGTGACTGTTGATGTACATATGCAAACAGCAGTTAATATCAGCGAAGGATACGGCCGCCACATGCTAAAGTAAACTAAGTAATGCCAGAAGATGAGGCTAAAACTGGCAGATTCTGGCGAACATACACATGAAATATATTTTTTAAAAACGAAATAACTATTCTAAATTGCACCCTGCAAGAAAGTCGTAAGGACGAAACGATAATCAAGAATATTCAGCAAGTTTATGGATTCATTGAGGCAATCAGTGCATTGAACTCTAGCATTGCAATCCGATCTAAATACAGCTTTTTTGACAGGTACATACAGAAAAAGTTGAATCGAATGTCAATCTCTCAGATTCATTATGTTTTAAGTATCGAAATTGTATAAATTCAGAATATAAAACTACAATGTACGTACACTAAGCAAACTTAAGCAGTTTAATTTATATTTTGTTTGATACATGCAAAAAGATTTGAATAGTAAAATTCATCTTAACTCGAAAGTGATATCACATTAATTTACATCCTTGTGGCACTCATTTACGACAATGTTTTACAGTCGCCGTCTAAGATTTGTATCCTACCTACTTTCAGCCGTTACTCCAAAGGAATAAGGTGCAAGATTGTCGACATATTTTAGACGTCGGCTGTAGAGGTACGGTCAACCAATTTGATTTCTGGGCCACTTCGTACCTTGTCACAGTGACTAATATGAGATGTTTAGCGGATTTCATTTTGATTTTCACTGTGACAAAGCACGAAGTGGTCCAGTATCAAATTGTTTGACTGTACATGATGATGACGACCAACGGTTTAAATGTTGCTCCCTGTGATACCTTCGACCGAGATCCGAGTGTCGACGAGTCCTGGCCACATTTGCTGCGTGCAATAATTAAACACATTTTTTTCCTATTAACTTAAATCATATCTAAACTAGACCATTTTATATCACAGCCGAGGGTCACTAACGAACGCAACAAAGCTTAGACATGCCCATATCCGTTCCGAACATTAATTGATAGCTGCAACCAAAAGGAAATAAAACTTAATACATAACATATTCATAAATGTACATAAATATTTCGATAAAACTTATAAGGAAAATTTTACAAACAACCAGTTCGTGTATAGTTTTATGTAAAATAAAAGAAACAGGTTTTGATTTAGTATACGAGTTGGACTACCTGGGGGTCAATAGTAGTAGGCACGGGCTGCGGTTCGTCGATACACAAATCAGAGTCGGAGTCCGTCCGACGCAAGGAACTGTCCTGAAACGTAACAAAGAAATTCAATAATTGAAATTATAATGGAATACGTAAAACCAAAATCTCCGGGAGGTAATTCTATGGAATTTTGTAAATGACTTACTCGTCTTCGCCTCTAATATTCTTTACATTCAAATCTATATTCAAATTCTTTGCTATATCTTATAAAAATGGTTGCTTGATGATGATGAATATTAGGACAAATAAACTGCAAATATCCATAGACATAGAAACAAATAAAATCTTTAAATGGACAGTTACATACTTATTGAAAATTAAAATATGATAAACGGGTCACTCACTTCTTTAAGGTCTGTATGGCCGAGAAGTCTGTATGTCGAGCGATATTCGACCTAAAGTTGTGAGTGACCCGTTTTATATTTAAACACAGAAAAAACATTGTTTTGTGGGAACGATGATAGCAGTGACAAAGACACTATTGTTTAAATAAAGGTTTGCGTGAGTGCATGAAGTTAATTTAGTTCTTGAAGTATGCATGGGACTTCCGAAAGACTGACACGTGGCTGTGGCCGTGAGTGAAAACTTCGACACGCTTACAATTAGATGTTTTACCTCAAGAAAAGCAATTTGATCATACTTTTGCGGAATATAACTTAGTTTACTTTAAATGTGTCCTTATACACAATTAGCTATATTTCAAATATAGTAAGATGGTAAAAATTTGTGATATTAGACACTGTAACCCTGTTGAGGCAAAAAAGCGCATCCAGATTTTATTGCTGTCCTGGAGTTATGATGAGTCAGAGGACTTGTTGAAACGCTCTTAGTTGTAGTGGACGTCATCTCTTTTGTTACGTCTGATCCCAAGAGGTCAATAACTCGTAGGGCTACTTCTCGTTCTCACCTGCACAACTTTTAACTCCGCAGTCACTACTCGTATCCAGCATCACTCTCTTCTCTCCCATACCTATACTCCCACACACCCATAAACATACACACGCAAGCGCACACACACGCAAACATACACAAAAACCTTTACTCCCTGTGTAAATTTCCATACTTAGTTATAGCATTGCATGTTGTATGAACAGTTATAAAAAATTACATTAGTTGTTAAACGTAAAATCTACTAATTTAAGAGCCGCATACTCGTAAAGCTGGTAATTCCCATTGATGTAGATCTCTACGAGACAGGCTATGCCTAGTGTGGAGATCACTGCTATGTTTTTGATGTTAGTGTACACTTATGATAAAAAAAAATTTTTTAAATAATTAATGTGCATGATAGTAAATTTACACATGTTTCACATCCACCATGCAAAGAGTGTGCAGTCCCACAAAAGTATGCAGATTGGCTTTCCTTAGAAAAACAACTACACAAAGCGAACGGTTCAGAAAATACTTTGTCATCGTGTCACGAAAGTTTTTGTCATGGTTGAGCTAGTAAAGCGCAAGTACCTGGTTTTGAGCCAAACCAAAATCCGCTTCGGGTACAACAAATTTGTAATTGTACAGACACTGCAATTAAAAGAAATTATCGTCTATACAACTGGGTTATTCGACACTACTCCAAGAAAATAACAATATATATATATATGTATATAGGCTATCTGTAGCTTGAATAAAATTAAAATGGCATAATTATGCGTGAAGAGCTTTCCCACTGGCGAAAGTACCAATGCTAATATGTAAGTAACAAGGGCGGGGTAGCTTTAGGAAATGGTGTATTTTAGGTAGTTTTTAGGGTTCCGTAGGACCCTATTACTAACACTCTGCTGTCCATCCGTCTGTCTGTCTGTCCGTCTATCACCAGGCTGTATCTCATGAACCGTGATAGTTAGTTAGAATTTTCACAGGTGATGTATTTCTGTTGCCACTGTAACAACAATACTAAAAAACAGAATAAAATAAACATTTAACGGGGCTCCCAAACGTGATTTTTATAATGGCACGGAACCCTTCGTGCGCGAGTCCGACTCGCACTTGGCCGGTTTTTTAAAGATTTTCGCCAGTCCTGTGCTTGGTACTATGACCTATTTCACGAAGTCCAATCAGACAACATTGAAACACTTAACCAATGGCGAGTGGCATGAATACATGAGTTGCAGCTTCGTGAAATGGGCCATTAGAGTTCAAATTGCCATCAGGTGAATACTTACTCCCTGGGTATACTGGTGTGTGGTGGTAAACCAGCGCGCCACTGGGCTCATAAACGACGGCAACGTCTCAGTGAGCGGTGGTCGCGCGTGAGTCAGTAGCGGTTTCAGAAGCCGCGCGTCTACCGCGCCCCACAGTTTCGCAAGCCGCGCCTTCTCGCTGCCGCCGTCGGCGCGGGAACTCTCCTGATACCAATGTTTATAGTCAGTTAGCCAGGGGCGGATTTTGATAGGCCCGAACAGCCTGGGTTCGAGTGGACAACAAGGTAGACTGCTTTAATCCGCGGTTACAAGTAAAAATCTTGCAATTCACGAAGGCGATTGGATCTCACGAAATTAGACTCTATAGTAATATGAACCACTCCACTAGCCTTCGAGTAGAGCTATAACACTCCAATAAAAGCGAATTAGAAATTTTAAAATTGTAGTAAGAAACATGCGTAAGAAAGTTGCATACAACATCTAAAAAGACAGATTTATCAATAATACCTGATCTGTGATCATTCCATCCACCAAACATTGAGTGCAAATCGAGATTGTTGGTAATGCTAGTCTAATTTGTTAATTGGTCAGTCAAATGTATAATAAAACGTTAAAAGTTAACTAATAATAATATAAATAAGTAAGTTTACATACTTCGTAATAGTTTAGTTGCCAAGGCATAACCACTCCTTTGTCGCCATTGCCCCACTTAACTACCATGCGGCCTCTCTAGACATAGGAACGAAATCAAACCAAATGAGGTGAAAAATAAAACATTCCATAGAATAAGTCATGAAACGCGATACAAGACATAGAAACAAGTATAGAAATAAAAAGACATTATTAAACGGAAAATTTAATTATATTGTTACTGTAAGTATGTTGTCTCGCGTTCAAGATAGACTTCAGACCATTTTTATAAATTATAAAACGTGCCTCGTACAAGTAAAGTTACAAGTTTACATAGGTTTAACCTTTTAAGCGCCAAGAATCGGACACAAACTACTTGTCGCTCACGCCACACCATCGCATTGTTCAACGCAAAATTAAACCACGCAATCGCGCATAGACCCCTATTGTTTTGGCCAGGCTGTCGGCTGTAGACGTCGAGGCACGATTTTCCGATGACATTATTTGCCGTCTGTGGCTGTGAAACGGTCAAGCCTTTATTAACAGAACATATAAAAATAATCTGAATGCATGCTCATTCCAGTGTTAGTAAGGTTAACGTCAGTAAAAGCCAGTGCAGTGACCAGCAAGCGTGCAGGTATCTATATTAGTCTTACTGATGCCCGGTCGCTACTGGCCGGCTGCGTCGACTCCAGATTTCGGAGGCCGAAGCCAATGTCCGCAGGCTGAACAACAAATGGGGTTTAGGCTTGACTTACTGCTACCCTGACGTCCGTTGCGCGCACGCAATAAATATAACGGAACATTACGTCAGCGTAGCAGGAAACTAAGCCCCAGGCCTCATTTTCACTGGTTGTTAGAGCCCAGCATGTGTTGAGCTCGTACGAGCCCCAATGCAAAATAGCTCGTCTAGTCGCAATTCTGCATGCGTATTTTTTTTCAAAAACTAGTATTTCTACCCGAATCGACTTTGATGATTAATGGAATACACTAGACGCAATGTCACTAAAGCTAGCTTAGTTTTGAGTTGTACAAAGTGTACATCTCGTTATTTATTTTAAAATAATTTAATTATAAATATTACATCTCACACGCAAATAATTACGTCTGCTTCATATTTAAGGCAAAATAGGTCGTCTATTTAAAATAAAACCTGTTTACCAGGGTTCGTAATATAAAATATTATTTTCAAATTGAATACGGAATATTCTCTGTCATGTAAAATGACAAACCACTATATAAAAGGGCAAATTCAGCCTAATTTTTTATTACTCCAAATCGTTTTTCTATCGAGATGGCACGAGGTAAGCCAGTGACTGAAGAAGTGCGGAAAATTATAATCTCCAGTAACAATAAAGGCAAATCTACGTACCAAATTGCCAAGGACCTTTCTATGCCAAGGTCTACAATCCAAACTATCATCGAGCATCATCGAAAACACGACAAAATTTCTTGTTTAAAGAAATCCGGCCGCCCACGAATTACTACTAAAGCAGAAAACAGGATTCTGAGGAAGATCATCAAGAAAAATCGTCGTGCAAGAGCTGGAGAACTTACGGTACTATGGCGTGACGCAATTAAAAAAAACATTTCAGTGGATACTTGCAAGAGAGTGATGAAGAGGATGGGCTACGGTTTTTACACTGCTAAAGAGAAACCGTTACTTACACAACGGCAGAAAACTAACAGGTTGAAATTCGCCAAAAAGTACAGAAATTGGACCGTCGATCAGTGGCGTAAAATTATATGGAGTGACGAATCTAAATTTGAAGTCACAGTAGGCGATGAACGAAGTAAAGTCATTCGCGAAAAAGGAGAGGCATTTCAAAAAGATTGTCTTAAGCGTAAGGTAAAGTTTCCAGCTTCCTTAATGATTTGGGGCTGCATGTCGGCACAGGGTGTCGGCTGTCTGCAATTTATAGATGGAACCGTCAATGCCGAAAAATACAAAAGCATCTTACAAGAGAGTTTGCTGCCGTCTATACGTAAGTTAAAGTATAAAAATGCGTATACTTTTCAACAAGATGGTGCCTCATGCCATACCGCTAAAGCAACGATGGCGTGGCTGAAAAAGAAAAAAATACCTACCATGTCGTGGCCATCCAGCAGCCCGGACTTGTCTCCCATAGAAACGTTGTGGTGGAAAATGAAGAAGAAGTTGCGAAAGGACCCGTCCAGATCAAAAGCTGATCTTAAAGAGAAACTTACCTGTGTTTGGAATGAAACAACCCCGGAAGAGTGTCGACAGCTGGTAGATACAATGCCGCTCAGAATTAAAGCCGTTTTAGATGCAAAAGGAGACGCCACCAAGTGGTAGACGTTCTAATCTGCGTCGGTAACACTAAAGACGAACTTTTTTGCATTTTAGTACAATTGGTGAAACAATGTTTTTTTTATTACCAAGGAAAGTTCGTTTTTTTTTTCATTGAATAAATAAAATACGATTTATAACTTATACTGTTTTTATATTGCTAATTCTTCCAAACACCTTCGTCCCCCAGAATTTTTAGGTTAACGTTAGTTTAGTACATTTTTTTCCTACCAGACGTACTCATTTGCATTGGGGCTCGTATTATCTTGTATTCATTCGCCTTTAACGAAAACAAGGATAGCACGAGGTCTAAGCATACGGGAGGCAGGCTGTAACGACCAGTTAATACGATCCCTTAAGAAGGACGTTGGAGCGGCCAGTACTGAAGAGGCTTCTATTGTCGATGACCACCTCCGAGAGAACACAAATACTTCAATACACACACGTAGGTAACAGAAGATTCACGAAGCACTTCGTGTCCAGCTGTTACTTAACGTACTCAAAATAAATTAGCTGCGGTTTAGGTATTGTATTTTTTTTTGGTTACGTATTGAAACTGATAACTTTTTCATAAATACAATACCTTACCATAAAAACAGTTACACAATGAAATTTACAAATTTACCTCAGGCGGTAGTTATAAAGATGGCGTCCCATCTTTTAACACTCAACCAGAGAGCAGGATTTATGAAACTAAAAGATGTTCTAATTGGCGGGGACTTTGTATACATTTTTGTTTTCTTCACAGTTCATTTAACACGATTTAATTGAAAGTACCACGATTATTACCACTTACTCTCTGGTAAAATAAATAAAACTAGCTCTTATAAAGTTCCACAGACAACGCTGTTGAGGTAACTTTGTAATCGAATGGATGAGAGTTAGTTAGGGCTGATGTAAGGCTCCATGTAAGATGCATACACTTGTCTACGTCATACGTACCGAGCCTCCGGTTTCCGTGGCCTGGTAGAGCTGCCACAACAATTACTTATTAATGAGATGTAGGCACGGGCCGTATGGGCCAGTAGTGCCGTGTCGCTTTAATGGCGAATGAGTGAAAACCTGACGTCACCGGTTATCCTACACAAGATTAGGCTACTGTTTTTGGTTATTTCTTGATTAGGAGTGATTTTAGAAGTGTTAATAAAAAATAAGTATAACCTTAGTAAATTGTGTCACATTATTGTTGACATGATTTAGCTGAGATAAAGTCACATAACGCTATTCAACCTAATCTAAATCGTCCTGCAGTCCTTGAATAAAAAGAGAAAACTCCTTAGGCAGGATTTCGGGATGACATACGATCTCATTTCCTTCTCCAGACTATCTCCAACGCGAGATTTGGTCTGTTATTCAGACAAAAGTACTTTCACACACTTAGACTGGATTTGACGAAATCGGAACATGGACATCTGTTATACGTCAAAATTGTATAGAATAATTTTGGAGTAATTCCTATTCTTCTTTGGCCGAATTGACATTTAGCCATAAGTTAGAACGGCTAAAAATTCACAAACTTTGGTAAGAGATATATTTGACAACCAAACAGGTTCTTCTGCTGTTTAGGTACTGCTGTGTTGACTGTAGGGGCGGTTAGACTTTACAATTGTTTATATGTATATGTTTATCACTAGCTGAATCACATTCTTATAAAACAGCACGGTAAAAACGTAGCAAGCTTACAAAAAAACATGTTTCATTTGAACTTTAACATTTCGCGTGCTATCTACACTCGCGGTCAAAAACTTCGGGTCATCCTAAATAGGTTTTTCTTTCATATTGTACACTACTTTTATTTAGATGATATATTATTCTTCGTAATACACAACAGTATTAGCAATTGGGATCCTATCATAAAAAATCAATCTCCAAAACTGACAATGTTTGCGATATCTCTCTCCGTTAACATCGTTTTTTTTCATGGGTTTTTAGGAGTCCGATTTAAACCTGGAAAGGTAATTTTTTATTAACTGTTATTTTTGCAGGTTAGATGTAAAATATATTTTCTTATTTTTGAATAGTAATATATAATAATTTATTAATAGAACAGACAATATAAACTTAACTAACATATACATTCCCCAAGGTCGCTGCCTTTGGGGATGGTTTGGGCCACATTTCCTCGCTGGATAGCGATATCTAGAGGAAGTAGCCAGCCTTATGGTCAGCCGTATTTTCGAAACATTTTTTTTGATGTAAAATTAAATAAATATCTTGACAGAATTAAAAAAAACTGTATAAGTTGACACTATTTTAGGAAATATGGCTGTATTTTACCGACCGGTATTCTTTGTCCGCGAGTGTAAATTATCTTAGTGTGTGGAAAAATTAAAGATGGCATGAGCGTTGAGTACGTCATCCTAAATGATTAGCGCGGTAGTGTACGCCCGCATAGCTAGACCCGTTTGTTAGAACGCACACATGAAATTAGCACAACTGCATGACAATAAGCGTAGGTAATTAAAGTAACTATACAAATATTACAGACAATGGCTCTTAAATCATGTGACACGTGTTTGTACGTGGATGATTGTAAATACTACAATTTATTACTACGATTACTAGCGCGGCTTTTATACCAAATCAGGTGCAGTGCGAATCTACGCGTCTGGGTGTACATTCCGAAACAAGCACGTGCTTCCCGCTCTTACATATTTGACTAAGCGAGGGCGGGACCGGGACGCACTGATAATCATTAAATACGTATCGAATGTTGGTTCCGGAATGCGGACCCGGTGAATCACTGTCGACAATCCTAATCCTCTACGTGTATTGACAATAGCACAATAACTCGAGCTACGGTATTCAGAGCATTATCTTGATAACAAACGCACGTATAAAAAGATTAATGTGATTAGTATTGTTATAATAACGAGGTGGATTAAACACTACAAAGGTTTTTTTTTATATATTAAAGTTATGACGACAAACTATGGCAGAGAACATACCTACCTGATAGCTGAATAGGCGTATTGAGTCGTATCAAGCGTTTGATAAATATACTCTGAATACGGTACTAAAAATGATCTTATAAGTACAAATAAAATGTTGGCACCTTATCCGCTTGAGAAGACTCATGTTACATCGTGCCGTGTCCGAGCCTCATCCGAGCGTTCGAGATCACCGGTAAAATATTGCATACTAGAATAGACTTGTCACAATAGACATGACGAAAAAAAAACATGCTATCGAACCAGTTTTTAGAGACGCTCAAATGTTTGTATGGGACCAACTACGATTAGAATAAAAGACGAAAACGAGAGGCAAAGTATAGCATAGCTAACGAGCACTGAAAACCATGCTGTCACGCCTGCGTGGCTTTGTGTGGGACTGGTGTTGACTACCGTTGTATGGGAAAAAGAAAAAATTGCCGTTTTTTACGTGTAACTTTGCGTTTATATACAGAGTTGCCATACAATTTCTTTTTTATTAAACACGACAATTCTATTGGTAACTTTCAATTTACATTTGGCCAATAAACAGAAATTCTGAATTCTGAGGACATATTCAATTCTTAGAACTGGCGTAGATAGGTATTCGTTTTAGTAGAAGCGAATACTATTTAGACGTCTCAAGGACTACTAACCACAATTGGGAGCTAAGTATTCTGTGACTGTCGCCTTATTCAGAATAATTCGATAATAATTTGAGCTCGGCACGGTGTAAATTGAGTTAATTGAGCATGTGTAATTTAGAGTAAGATAACAATTAAAGTGCAAATAAATACTTACACTTCTCACGTCGCGGTATGGCAGCGGTTCGTTTTCGTCGTTCTGTCCTTCCCTGCGAACAGAATGGAAACAGCTGTGCAATGAGGCATAACAACCTGTGTTGCACAAACAATACAATAATGACGATCATTTGTTTGGCCTCAGATTAAAATACCGTTATGTATTTTGTAAAGCCGGACATTATACGAGTATTAGTTGCTTCAATAAGTACCACAAATTAAATTTAAGTTTTATACATTTTATTGCCTTTTTTTACATAGAATCAAAAACAGTGCACGCCATTTAGGCGCATTTTCATTATTATATAATGCGTTTACCAATGCCAATGCGTCGTATAGTACGCCGCCGATCTAGCCAGACTGTGACCTCGTTTTCAACAAGGATAGCTACGTCAGAGGGCCTACCGCGTACCGTAAGCGAAGTTTTCCCTCTCTATCGCTGTTGCAAGTCTGTACATAAGTTCGACAGAGAGGGAAAACTTCGTTTGTGGTTCGCGGAAGCCCTTCTGGCTGATGGTAACATGCGTGTTTGAAAAATTTGAGGCCTAGTTAATTATATTAAGTCCGTTTTAGTATTAGGACCATACTACTTTTTCATGTACATAATTTTCAAACACTTTTTTTTAATGTAGATTTTGGAATACTTGGCCCTCACTGATTTTTGTATTGTTATTTAGAAAGAGGTTTAATTGCAGTATTGCTTCCGATAGTTTTCGTAATTAACGAACCACGGCTAATATCCATAAATAGAATAACTCAGTGGTCCTTGGATGTCTCACCATTTGTACGAAAAAATGATTTTTACCACTGTGTTACCCACCTTTTACAGCAATATGTTAATATTTAAGTATTTTTATCTAAAAGATTTTATTAGTTTCAGGTACTATTTCGAAATCCTATTGTACACTAATTCACTGCATATCATAGATTTTTTAGTAATAGAAAACTAGTCATGAAAAAGTAGAATGACCCTAAGAAGCTTGAAATAGGGTACTTGACAATTTGTTTTAATATGTTAAAAATGTCGTAAATTAAACGTTTCAGCAATTGAAAAAAAAAACATATTTGCTTACTTGTTATGGAATCCATGCTTTTTAGTTTCATTTAAATGTTCGCGCTAAAAGGTGATCTTGTGCATGTGACGTCACACTGCTATAAATGAACTAAACCTCATCACGTGACAGAAAAACTATATATCAACTAGCAAAAGGTTTTGACAGCAAAGGTTTTGTTTGTAGCGGTTTGCCGTCACTAGCAACATGACGTCGTTTCGATCATTCGAGTCACAGATAAGAAAAACTTAAACTTAGGGTGGGTTGTACCAAACCGTCCGTAATCGTAAGCGGTGTTCGTTAAAATCTGATTGTATGAAAAGTTTGACAAGTTCCTATGGGATGGCAGCTGCCGGCGCCATATTTGACGATGACCGGCCTGCGATCGGATGTGGTGCAACCGACCCTTAATCATATTAATTAAATGTTTTCATTGAAATGTAACTACTTATTTAGGTTATAGAAATTACAAGCTACATTTAACAATACGTTTTATAATCATTAATTACACCTGTCAAGTAAACTATTGTAATAGCGTGTGTTGAACCCATACCCAGTTGGTATCCTGAGGTAGTCGAGCGCGTGTGTGGCGGCGCCTCCCTGCAGTACTACAGTCGCGATCACAATGAGAGATGTCGTCGTCAACATAGCCTGCCGCGCCTCCGACACCGTGTTGCGGATGGCTAGCGCGAAAGACATCGCGCCGCGGAGACCTGGCCGTATTTAAACTTATAAGTAATACTAGCTTTTGCCCGCGTAGAACTCGTTCATTGCGTTACAAATTAATTGCTATTCTTTTATTTCAGGCGCTTCCATACAAACTTCCACCCCCTTAAGGGAATATTTCCGGGATAATAAATATCCTATGACACCCGGGACTCTAACTATCCCCATTCCAAATTACATCTAAGCGTTTTAAGCGTGAAGAGGTACTAGGCCGATATATAGACACACTTTCGCATTTAATACTTTGGATATTAGTATAGATTGGAGGAACAAGGAGACCATAAAATATCAGTTGGAGGACCCCAGGTGAAGACAATGGCAGAATGGTCGTAACATTTTTTTAAATACTAATATGGTGAAAAAAAAAGCGTACAGACAGCCTGATAATCAGACAGCGTAACTCCAGAATATTTTTAATGCAGTGGGTGAATCAACTTTTTACTGTCACTCGTTGCCGTGGTAACGTCTAGTTTTCCAGGGGACAAAATTCGAATACAATCGTGATTTTATGCTATTTAAGTTTATCAAACATACGTATTTGGGGTACTTATAAGCTATTTCCATAATGGTCCATCTATCTACTAAGCATGTTAGTAGAACTGAATACATTTTTTTTTACATACTGCGCTAGTAGTGTCCCTAGGACAACGGGTCAAAATAACAACACAAAAAAAGGTTGATGCACCCAGTTATGGTATTGTTTAGTAATATATATTTTTTTATTAAAAGCGGCAATGGCTCTTGGCCAGCATCTAGAGGGCAAAAATGAGGCCAACGGTGAAGCGAGTTCCCCCAGAAGATGCCTATTCACTCGTGCAAAAACACAGTGTTCATTCTAACGTGACATATTATAATACTAGTAACTAACCTGAGAAGAACAGCATATGTTGAAAATTCATGGGTATGGGCGGTTTTCTGCCCAGATTCAAAAGGAAGGACAATGGATAAATGTTCACGGCTCGGCCCAGTGTTGACGTTATCTGTTTGCTTTGTTTAAGGAAAACAGGGGAAACTTGCTTACATATTTCACGTTCGTATCAATTCATAGCGATTGGTTCGACGTAGACAAACAACACTAAGTTTGTTATTTGATGCCTTTCTAAGGGGTTCAAAATAAAAAAAAAACCCACTTGTGATAAAATTTACATTCATCTGAAATCCAATCCACGCGGGGTCACCCAAAATCAAAAGCCCTGCATGTTTTGGTTTTTACTTATCAGTTTCACACTGTGATGTTTCGGTGACAATTGGTTCTCTAACGGTCAAACCATGCTATTGTATAAAAACAATGGCTTCGTAATCTTTGTACTAACTTACAAAAAGTATGTTCACTTCAAAAAACGTAGCGCCGTGAAATAAAGTTCAGTTTGTCGATTTGTATCATACTAATTCATTAAAAAATCTAATTTACTGTTGAAATTATAAGGTTCAAAATCCAATAACATGTTTATAGAAATTCGGTCATCAATTTATCCTACATGTCTTGTTAAAAAGGATACAAATCCCGCAATAATAAACCACGGGTCAAAATGGTGCTTAGGGAAGGTGAACATGGAGACTCCGATGTATGTGAATATGAAGTTCTCCGCCAAGAAGTTGAGCAGCTCGAACAGTTGCTTCGTGCGGTTGCGGGAATCCGACGACAGGTTGTTGTAGGTGTAGTGCGCCTGGCAGATGCCGCAGAATAGCACCGCTACCACGCCTTTAAAATGTATGTATGTAAGTACTTTATTGAACACAATAACAGGTTAACACAATATACGCACTGCACTAATACACATACTAAATGTATGGGGCCGTTTCAACTTAATATACGTCCCGGATTGTAGGAACAAAATGATTGCTAGTGGTAAGTGTGGACTGTATGTATAAGGATGTTAGGTTGATAGAAAAACGTAGGTATTTACCGAAAATAGTATATTAATAAATAATATCTCAATATAGTTAAGAAAGGGCGACGTGGCACAAGGTGGCAACTGAACATAAGCAGGAAAAAGTAATTATTGGCATTGGTCTATAAAAAAGGTTGCATCACAGCCAGTCGCCAACATTTCTAGTTTTATTTATAAAAAGTTATTAATGTACTTTGGATGTCAGTTTTTTTTTGAGATATGTTATATTTAATCGCATGCGAACACTTAATGATTACACCTTTTATATAAACTTAAGGGCCGATTACACTGGAGCGTAAACGGAGAAAGGCGGTGACGCTTCTGATGCCCCAACCAATTCGCTGTAATAATTAATGCCAGTGTATTTTAATCTTCGGTGGGGCTACCGAAACACCTGTGTACGATTGCACTCAGTTCTTGCGAAATTGATTCATACATAAATCGACAATATTGGACATTCCAATAATTTTGGGGTTATGCACAAAAAGATAATTATCTACTTAATTAAATAGTAGAATATAGTCTGACTACAGAATTCTTTATTTCTTCCATAGGGACCAAAATAAGACTGCTCTAATCCATGTTGCTTTCGCTGTCAAAGACAAAGGGATGGTCAGATTATTAAAATCATTTAGGGAAGTTTTACGTACCTGTCAGTTCGCACACTTCGGCAATCAAGAAGGCGGCGTAGGACATGAGCACAAAGAGTGCTGACTCCAGCAGTGGCCACTCCCGGACGTGCGTGAACTTGGTCATGTGCAGCGTGGTTAAGGAAATGTGAGACACAGTCATTAATTTTTTTTATAACATTTTAAACTCTCGCGTTTTGTACACATCTGCCGCGAACATGAGCGGTGCAACCCGTGTCGCAACGTCGTTAAAAAAGTTAGACCCGTTTAAACAAATCTTTTAAGTTGTTTTTATTTATTGGGAATGCGTTTGCTCTTGGCCAGCATCTAGCCGAAGGGTAAAGACGAGGCCGAAGATGGAGCGAGCTTACCAAGAAGATGCCTATTCATTCGAGCATCCATAATGTATATTTGAATTCTTAACACGCATTGACAACATGACCGCGTTCATTTGTGCGTGTATGTATGCGATGACGACTGTAGTTAAGCGCGAGGTAGTCCGTAATGCGGCTTATTTGTCTAAGATATATACACGTTTTAATAGAAATGTAAAATGGCTTGGTCACACAGCGTGCGCGACGCATTAAGTGCGCTCGCGCTGCACGCCGGTAAGTACGGTAACAGGTGCGCGAAGCGAGCGGGACGTTATCAAACATTCCGGTCCGCGGCGTTCGCGTTGTGCGGCGTCCCGCTTGGGTCGCGCACGCTGTGTGTGACGAAGCCTTTAGGTGCAAAAGAGTAGACATTAATCGTACGAACGTACGAACGAACGTTATTTTCGTATTTAACTATTCCTAATGTATTTTGTCGCGCTCGGCCTGCCTCGCTGTGTCTCGACGAGAGTGTACAGGCGCTATGAGGAGACAACGGCATTTATTGTTGTATCAAAAGAAAACAATCCGAAATACTATATTTTATAAATTTTTCATTCTTCTAGAATGGAATCATTTTTCTAGAATGGAATCACTGTTTGACAGCTGATCGTAGCAATCGATCGATCGTGAAACAAGTTTATCATTGTTTTGTGTGACCGACAAATCGGTTCGAAGATCGATCGATTAGCGACCGCCCTTACTGTTATAAAATAAGTTTATGAAATGCCTAACATACAACACAAACATGGTAGTACTTTTAAAAAGGATATCAATGCAGTCAGACAGCCAATGAAAGCACCGACGAGCAGAGAAAGGGTAAATATCCCGATGAAATCGCCAATCGCTCCCAAAAACGCAGTGACTTTAAATCCACCGTCATTTGAATACCTCTTCTCATAATTTTGAATAGCTCTGAAATAAGTAATATTTTTTTTAAAGAAATCTGAAATGGTTTTAATTAATTTAATGAGAGTGATTAAAATTCAATTGGGATGTCACTTATATAATACTGAAATTGATCATAGAATTGAGTGATTTGAATATCTACCCGCTAAGTACTAAAGCCACTGCATCATTGAGAACACTCTCGCCAAATATCATAGCATACAGGTTCACATCGACCTGGAACAAATAGGAAAATTTACATTATCCTTATTCATTAGTGGCATCTATCACAGTGATAAACTTTGTTGCCAGTAATGAATCCGTATATTTATAATATTACATATTGTATAATAGTTATAGTTCAACACGTTCACTAGGTCAGATTGCCTTGGTAACATATATTTCGAGTCTATTGCACAAGTGACAATAAAAAGTAACTCACCTGAGAGTTGAAAATATATTTAATTCTAACTTAATATAAGCTCATATCATATACCTATTTACCTCACTTATACCATCAAAAACATTTGTAGCAGGTAAATGTAATATAAAATAATACCTAAAGGTAAAAAGTTCGAGGTGTCATGCCGCGTCTAGTCATAGATCTGGTATGTTTATCAGGTATTTGGCCTGTTAAACATGGTGTACTGTTGCAGAGGCGATTCGCTGGTCTGAATATGTACAGTCACCAAGCACCATCAGATATATCGGAGCAAACAAGGTGCTCAAAAATATCTGGACACAACTCTATTGTCAAGGCATTAGAGTGCATGTTCAAATAATTTTGAGCAACTTGAAGAGTATAGATATATTTGATAGTGACTGTACATTTGTATACTTTGTACTGGGTGCCATTTTTGTTTTGCCAAGTATTCTTAATTAACAGGACTTACATCACAGAATAATTAATAATGCCTACGTACAAATATGGATATATGAATATTAGGACTTTGTCCAATTAACTTGAATGTCATGAGGATAAAGTTAATATACATTTTATTAAATAGAATATTACTGGCTGAATATTTTTAAGTTAAGAGATAACTTACACAGATGGTCAACTTACCTTCAACTGTGAGAATATAGCTAGCACTGTGAGTGGGTCAGTAGGAGAAATCAGTGCACCAAAATACAGAGTGTCGAGAAATGTGAAACTCGAAGCTAATGACGCAGGCATCAACTGAACACACCCATACATTAGCGCGCCAATGACTAGAGCAGACAATGCTGTGCCAACCATAGCAAATGTCAGAATTGCTCCCAAGTTTCGGAAGAAATATTTCTGTAACAAATGTATAGCAGTCAAATGGTTGTTCATCATAGCAATAATGCTTGTTACATCAACACAGAATATAGCAACTTCAGAAAAAGAACTTTTGCATGTAAGTAATTTTTTCAACTGTAATTTACCTCCATTTTATCAATAGTAACAAAAACAATTAATTAATCATTCATATTATTAAAATACCATGATAACTTGTGGTTATCAAATCCATACTTACCCTTTTTAAACAATATCCTGCATGAAATATTATGGGAGGTAAAATAATGTTGAAAAATATCTCTGGGTCAAATGTTGCCTTTAAATCTATTTCATTTTGCTCAACATTCACTATTTCACCCCTGAAGCTGTATGCGTATGTCTTGTTTTTTACAGGTGCTTCTGAAAATAACATTAATTATTGCCATACAACACACCACCCTTCCTATTGTTACAAAATCTAGAAATATGGATATTAGGACTTTGTCCAATTAACTTGAATGTCATGAGGATAAAGTTAATATACATTTTAAATAGAATATTACTGGGGGAAACCATTTAAATGTATTGTTTAAACAAATAAAATTATCATCAGAATTAAAATCTAAGATTAGGAAAGAAGAAGTGTTCACAATTCTACTGATAATTATTACCAGGTTTTGATTACTTTTATCACATTTTCCTATTGATTTGCTAGTAAGTACTGTTTAAAAAATAAGTAATTCAATACTGTCCTAAATAGAAAGTTCCCTAATAACCAGAAGTTGTTTACTGACATTATTACTTCTTTTCTGATTATGAAAATTCATGAATATTGAAAAAGCATGAAATTTTTCAAACCTCCAGGGGATACTTGTATGGTATCTGGAAAGTGAAACCGTAGCATATCAGGTGGCACAGATAGGTTGTACTTGGCATCAGGTTCAGGATGGGCATCAAGGTATGTAACAGCATTTGTGCTGCCCGCATAGCGTATTATAGCGCCGACAATTAGACCTGTGTAAACAAATAGTTTGATTAGCCATGAGGTATGGATCATGTGACTTGACTTCATCAGGGAGATTCTCTTCTTACCGTATATAACAGCCAGCCCTGTTTCGTTCAGCCAGCTTACTCGGCGATGCTTGAATACCCATATCGTAAGCACCGTCAAAATCAACAGACACGTATAGATCAGCAAATTCAGGCTGTCTATACGGTGAAGCAAAGTAGCCTTAGCATCCAATGCGATATCCGTGCCCGAAGCGCGGCATATTACTACTAGGTAACATACAAAACACAAACAACCGAGGGCATTCATTTTGCGTGAGTACGCACTATTATAAAAATATCATATTACAGAAATCGATGAAAACTTAAACACTTTACATACGACTTATCTAGCAGATGTCCTTTATTTATAAATAGATTCCGTACACGCGGGTTTTTAACTAGGTACTGTTTAACGGTGGATTCTTAAATTAATGCGAAACACTTAAACATAAAACTTTTGTTTTTATCTGCTATGCAAAATTCTTTCGTCCATCCATCTGACGTTTTTCAGTTGACTGACGGTAAGCAAAACGTAATGTTGCTATCCTACAAAAACCACTGTAAATTCTTAAAGTGTCAACAGATGAGCAAAAGTTCGGTCCGACGCTATACTAGGAACGCGAAATCCGAATTTCGTATCTGCCATCCCTTTCACTCATATAGAGTAATACTCTTTAGATACGGCGACCGGGGGTAGAAAGAATATTCCACAGATACCATCAGATATCATTAATATAAAATTTATACTACGCCATTTGATCCGTTTACATGTCCAATGTGTGGCTTATGAAAGTGTGCCCGGGCAAAAATCCGACCATGGAAAAATGCTCGGTCGGTGATGGAGACGAAACATGGCCCTCTTTACTATTTCCTCTTATTATCCTCTTATCTTTTTCTATCAAAGCGTGTCATGCCCTTGGCCCGAAACCCCTTGTAGGTAAACCATGCGCGATGTTGCGGAATTTCATTGGAACTAATTTATTACACTGGCAATAATTTTAATGATAGATTGTCAGTGTCGTTGTCAGTACACACTTATCTAGGGTCATTGTGGCGGTTTATTTGAGTAATAGTAGTGTGCTGAATATAAGTAGCAGTACAGTTAAATGTCAAAATTTGCCCGAAATTATTCATAGTCAAGAGCAGAACATTATTAATAATGTATAATATAATAAACTGCTGAAAAAAAGCGGTTGGGAAATTAAGATATTTCGCAACAAAACATTTCAAATGAACATCAGAGTTGACAGGTAAACAGGTCAAGATGACATTAAAGTTTGGTTATTACGTAGAAAGAGGATTAGATAGAAGGAGGATTAGCGATCCACCAAGGGGGACGGACTTATGATAGGCTGACTAAATTGAGATGTACCGGAAGACTGATATGGATGTAGCACAATTCTGACATTTCATAATTAGTCGTACTGTATATACATTGGCGCCAAATTTAAATTAAGCCAATAGGCTTGAATACATAAGGAATACATTGATGTCGTTTCGGTGACACGGGCCGGTGACAAATAATACGCGATCAGTATCTCGTTCCCACGTATGTTATTGTCTGTGCTTACGTCTCTTTCGCACATCTGTGTATGTGTGTATTGCCGGTATTGCAGTCATAGCCTTACTTTATGGGTTATTAAGAATCGGTTTACCTATACTAATTGAATTAAAATTGAACATTACTCAGTCGGGTTGCTGCTCAAAATTTTAGCGAGAGTAAGTAGGTACTTCAAGTCCTTTAATATAGGGTCGGTACGTGGGTTTACGGCCTGTTAATTTCATGCGCCAGTTTGCGGCCACTTGGATGAGTTAATGAACTGAAACGATATTTTCTTGCTTTTTTAATACCTATATTCCCATTCAATGGTTACTAATTAAAACACATACGGCTCACTTTTTCTTTAGGGCATGTAAAAACGTAAATATCTTTAATTGAAAAAAAATCGTTCTTCAGAAGGCCGCAAACTGATGCACGCCGCGTAACTTTTTTTTTATTATTTTTTTTGACCCAGTGAAATGCATGAAACTGCATACCACTACGTAACCTAAGGCTCCGGGGGAAAGCCAGAAATTACGCATTGGTTATGTGGGGCTCTCCAGTACAGAAGGGACTAGCCTACCCACTAAAACTCTGGGATGCTACCCTCGCGTGCCTTAGTGGTGCCATGGGATCGCGAACATTCAACCACGACATTACCGGCACCTTCGCCCTCGGGCGAACCCTCTCCGAAAAAGCACACTGCAGCATGGACAGTGTGATTTCCCTCACCTGGTTCCCTAAACCCCCGGGGAACCTGGGACCGGCACCAGACACACGGTGTCCCGGTCCCACCCTCACGGCACCGGGAGGGCAAATGCCCCTACCCCGGTGCACCACCGCTACGGGAGGACAGACGCCCCTACCCCGTAGCTCGCACGCCGCATCCGATCCGGTTCTAGGCCCTCTGCCAACCGGAATCGGAGCAGCCACCTCGCAACGGCACAGGTCCCTTGTTACCCTGTCCGCAGTGCCCCCCAAACAGGCCACGGGAGGACAAACGCCCCTACCCCGCCTCCTGTCCCCCACTGCCGCACCTGGGGAGCCTTCCGACTCCCTGGTGCGGAACCCCCCATCCCCCCCGTGTCAGGTTATTGGTAGCATCGGCAGGCGATCACTTAGGGTACACTAAATGATCACCTGCCGTTGCCTCCAGGGCGCACCGGCCTGAGCTCTACCCTTTACCGCGGATCAACCGGATCAAGGGGAATTGGTAGAGTCCAGACACTCGAGGAGGTTGCCTGACATAGCGCCCCAACGCAGGCCGCATAACTGGCCTAGCGACCCTAACTTGTGTTAACCACGCGGAGCCGAATAATTTTTAATCACCGAGGTAATAGGTACATCCGTTTGCCGGCAATGCGCATGTACTTGAATAAATATCAATGAGGAGGTCACGAAGTAAGAATATCAGTTATGCATTAAACATTAGAGCCTCTGGCGTGAATTTTTCTGGCAGAAATGTTAAAAATTATAATGTTCTGTCATTGGTCTTCACAGTCACCAAAAACTGTTGTATGAAAAGCCATGCAGTCTAGCCGGCATGCTCGCGTTTACGTTGGATATATTGCTCGTTCCCTTCGTCCCTCTTACACTTTCAGATTAAAAAAACATGGTTCTGTAATATTAGAGTACCTACGTGAGATTGTTGACGTCACGCCACAGGATATTTGGCTAGTAACTATCTACCTATTCATATGCTGTAGGATAGGTAGGTGTGCTAAACAATCTTCAGATAAACAATTTATCACTAACAATGAGTCTCTAATTATACCTGAAGATAAATCGCTTATAGGTTTTTAATTGATTGAACATAGTTACTTTGTAACTCATATTACTTGTGTCATGACATAATTTCATTAAGCTAATATATACCTTCGTTAATAACACAATCAAACAATTAGTTACGGTGTACAATGCACGGCACTAATTTGGACTTCACCTCAACGGGATAAGATGGAAAATATATTCACATCTGTGTCGTCGACATTTGTATAATTGATTTAGATCTTGGCGTGACTCACGACATATCTACGTACAGTCAACTCGAACTGAACTTCGAATAGGGGACCTGTAACACGTAGTACGATCGGGAGATCTGGAGTGGAGGGTTGACTTTGGTTTTAATAATGTTCAGTTCGGGCGCTACGCCGCGGCCGCTGCCGTGGCACCCTCGCGCGCCCCATATTGTAGAACGTATCGCAATATTCGCAATTTGACCCGCCGTAATACAAAACCGCTCTGTACGGCTAGTATATGTCTCTTTGTCTCTATTTGTATGGAAACGTGAGCAGCACCTCTAGTGGCCTTAGGTGGTAATTATTTTTTGCCATACATGTTAAGCCTGCAATGTAATAATTGTAGTAAGTATGTAGGTTTGATTATAATCCCAGCATTCGAATTACAATTACTTACTTAATTGCTTCCGACGCATTATTGATCTACATCGTGACTATTGCGAGTAAATAGTTTGCAGTTGCAACATTGTAGATGATTGTAGATATGGCAAGATAATTGACGTAGTAAAAGTACCTATAAGGATCTTCTAAAAATAGTAAATTAACAGCGCATAAGGATAAAATTAAATAAACAAAATTGACTAAATAATTATTAAATCCGGCTAATCGTTGACCCGCCGTAACACAATACAGCTCTGTTTTGCAAAACGGTTAGCCGTAATGTTATATGGCGCATTATGCAATCCGGCTGCGCCATACTTGATTTATGTACCTTAATACTTGATTTAAATTTACTATGGTTCAAAAACTATGTTTAAATTTTCCTTACACCACCGCTAATGACACGCAGCATGGCTAGTGAGCCATATAACCCCTTCAAAGTGACACTTAGCTCGGGAGAAGTTAAAAGATTCAATGCAAATCCTTGTAAAAGCAGGATGCTGATTTTAACCCCAAGCATCGCTCACATGCGACGTCCATCTACTCGTAAAACTTAACTTCTTACGAGTAGTTATTTTTGCCCTGTTTTGTTCTGCTTTGCCACAAACGTGTAAAAGAAGAAGTCCTGACTGATTAACTCATCAACGCACAGCCGAAATTACTAACGCTAGAGATTTCATTTTTGCACATTCAGTTACATTTATGACGTAGGCTAGGAATAACATATAGTATAAGTTTATATGGGAAACGTAAAATTTTCTTAAATGCACAAATGGAGTATTTTAGCGTTTTTCAAAATTCCTTCCCTAAAAGGGTGAGAAAGGGGTTCAAAGTTTGTGCGGGGAGCAAATCTTTTTTTCAGGGCAAGATTTGAAACCGTATATAGACTCTGTTTAAATATCAAAATACAAATTTCTGCGTTTTTTGAAATTCCTCCCTTAAAGGGGTGAAAAGGGGGTTTTCAAGTTTTTACGGGAACAAATCTTTTTGGCAACGAGAGATTTAAAACTTCGTATATAGACTCTCTGTTGAAATATATATAAAATAAATTCAGCGTTTATTGAAGCTCCTCCCCTAAGGGGTTAAAAGTATGTTAACTATTGACACGTAAGTTTGTTCCGGTGTTTGGTTGATGACATGTTTCCAATGAAATATCTGACGCATACACTACCGAAAATGTACTAATTTGCCAGTAATATAGCTTATAGATAAATAACATATAATCTACAATTTATGCGCGTATGAAGCGAGGGAAAAAGCTAGTACCTAACAAATATTTTGGGATAACCGCTCTATGCGGCCTTAAAGGCCAGCAAAGGGGGATTATTACGAGTAATATAAGTAGGTAAAATACAACTTCTAGCACCTTGTGGCGTCACTCCTGTCATCTGTCAAATCTGACATGTTCTGCATCGCGCTATTGAAGTTTCTAAAATCAGTTACATAAATATAACTTGCCAACAACTCTCATTGGACTTTGGTCCCTGAGAGATCTCTCTATTGTCGTCTCTTCCTGTGTTTCCTATCTATTGTATATATGTATGTATTATGTAGATACCATTTCCTGTATATATCTTACTGTACATTATCCTTTATAGGAGCACACATTATTTATCCACAACCTTATAAGGGAATTATGAGAACGGTTTCTGGCTAGGGGAGATCGCAGGCGGATCTTGTGCAATGAACTAGGGAAAAGAGTCTTTTCGAAACCAAACTTTACATTTAGTTTAACTATTAGCCTAAGATAACAATTACGATTATTTGCTGTCAAAGCATCAACTTAAGTAATCGAATTTGCCTTGAAATTGTACCTATGCGGAATCTTAAAAAACCGGCTAAGCGCGTATCAGACTGCACATTTAGGGTTCCATACCAACCGCAAAATGAAGTTTCTTAAGAAGATGATTCGAAAAAAAGAAGGAATTTAAATAAAAATATATTGGTATTTGTTAGTACAATATACGTAAGTAATAATAAACATTATCACCCAATTTCATGGTCAATGGGAAGTAAAAAAAGTCTTCGGAGCAACATTTTGTAAAAAAAACGACTCCAAATTAAAAAAAAAAATTAAAAAAAATTGCTTCTAATAGCTAATATGAGACTAATACGCTTCTTGTTGAATAATGTAGTCGAATTGTAATTTGGAGAGTCGGTGCCCTACAAAAAAAATACTTAAAGTTGATGAAATTCTTTTTTTAATTTTCAGTGTTTTTTAAGTCGGATTTTTTACCTATTAAAGAAATATTTATTTCACACTTACCAGAGTGCATCTCATGAAGATTCCAATGAGCTCAAACACGGCTAAGCTACACTGTTTTATTAAGGAGTTCCGTTGCCTACCTTCCAGATTCCATAACCAGATCAGGTTGATGGTAACGTTACATCACCGTTCGTCATAGTCGCTTCAGTATCCTGATCGAAATATCTTAGTGATAACCGTGAAACACTAGGAGTTTTGGATGACTATCCGTGGTCTTCTTCATCAGTTCCCGTTCACCGAATGCTACTTTCTGAATGCAAATGCTTGGTTTATTACCGAAAACTCTAAACTCGCTATATGTTTCCCTTGAATTTTTGAGGAGTTCCCTGAATTTATCCCGGATTTCATCATCAGAACTGGATTCTCGTAATAACGGGACCAACTTTGAATCATATGCTTTCAACAAAAGAAAGAATTTTTCAAATAACAGAGTTCTGAGGTAGCTCACATAAAATAAGAACACAAACGTATTGAGAACCTCCCCCTTTTTTGAAGTCCGTTAAAAAAGCTGACTTTGTTGGCTTCTAATTCCATTGTTTTTCAATATTTTTAAAACACACATCACACTATTTTTTCTACTAAACAAGCTCTAAACAACGACTTTTTTTTGTGCCCCCGTTTTAGCTGTATGGGAGCTCCCCTTAAAAACATTTAAAAATATTTTTTGACAATGGCTTTGGGTCAATAAGATGCAAATACTGTGAAAATTTGAAGACTGCAGCTGCAACCGTTTGGCTGTAAAACCTTTGTGACCGACGACGGACAGACGAACGCGTGAGTGACAGCAATAGGGCTGCGTTTGAACCCATCGGGTACGGAACCCTAAAAAGTAACTGCGGAGCAGTTATGTCAAAGCCGTCGAACTGCTGACCTTACGAGTAGCTACTGGTATTGATAAGGCATAATACATTGCAAGGCGTTTTCCGCCGTTTTTCAAGAACGAGGCCGACTTGTTGCCAAGACAAAGTGGATATTAAAAAAAACATATCGTACTTAAGTTTCGAAACGAATGCAATTTGAAGTACTTAAAAACCGGCCAAGGGCGAGTTGGACTCGCGCACGAAGGGTTCCGTACTAGTATCTATAAAACAGCAAAAATAACTTAACCAAAATTACAGTTAAATCAACCTATCTCAAAAACTATAAGAGATACTTTGATCAAACCAAAAATCGTTGAAAGAGTTAATTAGCATGCATCACCTCTATTTTTTTTAGAATTTTATACCCCGTAGTTATAAAAATAGAGGGGGGGGGACATACTTTTTACGACTTTGAGAGCTGATATCTCAAAAACCGTTCACTTTAAGAAAAATGTTTTTTAGAAAACTTTATATCATTTTAAAAGACCTTTCCATTGATACCCCACACGGGTATGTACATCGAAAAAAAAATTTTCATCCCTCAGTTACATGTATGGGGGGCCCCACCCCCAATTCTTTTTTTTACTATTTAGTGTCATAATTTTGCGGCTCATACAACACATATTCCCATCAAATTTCATCACTGTAGTACTTATAGTTTCCGAGTAAATCGGCTGTGACAGACGGACAGACGGACAGACGGACAGACGGACAGACGGACATGACGAAACTATAAGGGTTCCGTTTTTGCCATTTTGGCTACGGAACCCTAAAAATAAACTTATCAATATAGTTGCAGAAAATAGAGATAAAGATTGGTCCGGTATCGTCTCACTTTTTTTGAAAGTGACTGTGGCTTTATAGGCCGGGCCCAATAAAGCTATAGGAGTGCGTGGTTGGAGAGTGGCCTGTGGAAAATCCAGTGGAAACCTACGACACGACCACGCGGGTGGTTTAAACACTGGAATACTAAGTATTATAGTTTGCGCTCTAGTGAGATTAGTTGAGCGGCTACAACCAAATCTGAGTTGTGAGTGGAATCGAGCTACTGGGAGTTTTGTCGTTGGTTCACTAAACCTAGCCTAGCTGAGAAGAGTTCAGCAAGAAACTTAGCTAGGCTGACTGGCTGACTCTACCCGCTATGCGGCGGTACCGGGACGAATAGGGACTATGTGTCTGTGTTGCCACGATCACGCGGTGGACGTCCCCGCCGGCGGGCACATTAAGTATACATTCTTATAAATTTATGGGCCGGAATGCATAAGTGTACGCGTCGTGTCCCCCCGTCTTACCTACGCATCTACAAGTAAGAGAAGGTAGTTAAAGATCTGGTTCTATTTAATTTTATGTTATTTCAATGAATTGTTTGTTAGTTTGTTTTAGTGGTACCTATGGAATAAAAACAAATGGGGCTGGGCGGGCCATATATGGAGATTGGCAGATGACCGGTGGACCAAACTTACCACTGAATGGATACCTAGAGACAAAACAAGTAAGCGGGGAAGACCCAAGCTCAGATGGAGAGACGAGCTCGGGAGCTTCGACAAGTACTGGTGGAGAACGGCACGGAGTAGGAGGGAATGGCAGGAATTGGGGGAGGCCTTTTCTGCAGGGGCGGCATGCGAATTAGAACTAGATTTTAAGAATAAACTGTATGTATTTATTTACAATTTGCGTGAAATAAAGGCTATTATACTATACTATACTATACTATGGAATAAAAATCCATATCTTGAATACACACAGAATATAAACCAAATTGTACATCAGGAAACGATTAATTACAAAATAAGCGAGGCAAGTTGATCACGTTTTGTTTTGGCCAAACCCCCAACAAATAGTTGTCCGGCGACTAGTCGACCTTACGAATAAGCCAAACGTTGACCGATCCAATCACGCCAGAACTATAACTAACTGTATTTCATTTATTTATTTACATTTTATTGCATCATATGTTTACAGAACGACTAGACTGGTCATTAATAGTAGGTAATGGTGTTATGTTTCTGGCCAAGGTCACCAATGCTCCCGAGCTGTGTCAAGGTTGAAGGAGAGGTAATGCGTAGGGAATGCAATACCGGGATCCCGAAATACCAGGATGCCGCACGAATTATACGGGATCAACCCCGCACCAAAATTTTGCGGGATCCCGCGCGGGAATGCGGAATTGAAGAGAAAGGTAGTTTTACTATTAGGGACAGTTGCCACGCTCATTATTTCGGGGTTTTTCATTTTTCATCCATGTTAATATGACTATAATAATATTGGCAGAATTCTAGCAACGTTTTCTTCTACTTTCCTATATTATTTCTGGCTAGCGCTAGCCTTTATAATCGTTAGTCATTATAATAATCTCTAAATACTTACCTCTAAGTATATTAGTAGTTACGTTATGGAAAACAGGTAGATAGTAGAAACCCACATGCAATTAGGCGGTTTTCCTTCATCGGGAAAGTCATCGCGGTAGTACGTATAAATTGGTAATGTCTGCATTTTCCTCGATTACTCGTAGTAAGATAAACGTCCCTGTGCTCGGCACTGACCTACATGGCACTTTAAATCTTATGCCATGATGACAGAGGTGATTAATAGGTGTCATCTTTTGGGCACTAAGGTGTCGAGCACTGACACGTTTACCTTACTTATTAGTTTTCCTTGGTAGGGTTAATATTTAGTAGTTTATGCAACTGATACATAATGAGAGGTCTTAAAACACGAGTGTGGTTTTATGAAACGGGCGTCAGCGAGTTTCATAATAGGATAGGACACGAGTGTTTTAAGGCCTAATTGTGTACAGTTGCATACGCTACTTTATCTACATCCCTATATTAAATCCTCTTTCATGTGTTCAGGAACCATTGCGTTGCAAGTGTAGTGAGGTCGAGCGTGAGCCCGTTGATGTCTTATGAGCACGAGCCTGTATCGTTATGGGCGGAGATGGCCATAACGATACCGTTTTTGATGCTGTTATGGCCATGTCCGGCCCGGACCGGCGCGATATTGTAAAGTTGGTCCTTACCTACACTTTTTGAGCATGGGTTAACATAAAAGAGTATGGGTGTAGATAAAAGCCATTATACACCGCGCGGCCTTCTATTGGCAGACTACTAATTTTACTGCCTCCATATCAACCATGCTAAAATACGGGGTCAAGGAAAACGTGACACTTTGTTCTTTATAATATTTAGGTTACGACTTTATAGTTTTAAGTTGATGGATGCGACCTTAGTTTATTTCGCTTTTTATTGAAACTAAGGTTTAAACATTAACTTGGTTATAATGACACGAATATCGCGCATGTTATAATATAGGTACAGGTATATTTAGCTCTTGGTAAGATTATAATGTTTTAGTTCGCAATGCGCATAATTATTAAATGTTAACGTAATTAATAGCAATAAAATTTGAACTTATAGGTGAACTAGTTATGAATGCAGAATAACCATTAGGAAATTCCCGTGCGAGCGTTTCGTCATAATTGCTGACCCAGCTCATAACCAAATCAATCATCACAAAAATTGTCGAGGTCGGTGGATGTTGTGGTTTTAATGACAAACATTACCTGTTCAACATGAAATTAGGTACTCTTTTACATTAACTAGCACTTGTGTCAAAGATTGAAAGGCTTTTAACCCTTAAATTGATTCGACAAAAATAGCAAAAGTGAGCCGTTTAAGCGTCGACGACCGACGCTGAAAGCCAATCAAAGTAATAGTTATTAAAATGTTATTAGGCTGTTTTATAAAGATTCCTTAAAGCTTATGTCGGTAAGTTATGTCATAAAATGTAATGAGTTACCAAAATTTAATAAAACCCGGCCTTAATGAAAGATGCTTTATCCAGTCAATTTTTGACCGAGTGAAACGAAGGTCTCTGCTTCTGGTTCGACAAAAATGCTTTCGTATGTACTTCCCTTTGTTCTCGTCTACAGGTCGCATTTCTCAACCGACTCTCGTGAAATTTTGTGAGCAGGTTTGATAATTATTTATACCAAAAATTTTTTTTAACTAGTCAGTTTTGGAATTTTGCAAAAAAAAAATTCTGTTTGTTCTCCTCAACAGTTTGCACTTCTCAATCGATTCTCGACAAATTTTGTGAGCAGGTGCGGTAATTATATCGATTTTTTTAAAGTCAGGTTTTGGAAATTTTCAGACAATGTGACATGTGACACCCCTGGAGTTGCAAGCGTCCATAGGCTGCGGTAACCGCTTACCACCAGGCGGACCGCACGCTTGTTTGCTATCGAAGTGATATAATTTTTTTTTTAAATAATTTCGTATGATTTTCGGGATGATTTCGGTTTATGCTCCTCTACAGGTCTCATTTCACAACCGATTCTCGGGAAATTTTGTGAGCATGTTCGATAATTATATATACTTAGAACTTTTCGCTTTCGAAATATAAAATCGCTCGCGAGGTCTACAGCTCACAGAGTTGAGTGTCTTTATAAAGGGTTTTCCCCTTTATACGGTTTGTGGAGACTGAATATGTTCATGTTTTGTTATTTTACAGGAAAACATTACAAATGCATGACGCATCTGTAACGCAAGATTTTGGGAATAACATAATTTATAATTATACTCTTAATAACGGCCTTTGGAAGTTATTACGCATTATTGTTTTTCAATAATTCCTAGTTTCTTTATGGAAGTCAGCGCTGGGGGCTGGGGCAGTTAGCGTACAGAGAGAGAAAGGGGTGTACACTGTACAGTTGCCGGAAATAATATCTGACATTGCGAAGCAAGCGAAAATAATGTATACGTTCTAACAGCTTTATAATTAGGATTAAGTTAGATATTTTCGAGCACTTTTTTATAGGTTACAGAAAAATTTAAGACTCATACCTTTCACGCAAATAATTACTCTTTAAGGATTCGAACCCCGGGCCGCTGATTACTCAACTCCGAGGTGGTCGTCAATCCATACATAGGAGATTGCTGTGATGGGCATGTAGTTTATATATTTTCCTACTTCCTAGCTAGCACGATAGGTTATACCGTCATGTTTTGAGTACATTTCGGACATAAAACGTGACGGTAGGTATAACTTATCTGCTAGCCCAACTGTTGTCGCTAACTGGGCCCACGGCAGACAATTAAGACAGTAAAGCCTTTTTTCACCCCAGACATCGGGGAATGACTGGGTTATGTGCGAGGAACTCCAGGATTTCAATACTGAACACACTAGAGAGTAGAGAGTGCCCCACTCGCGCTTTGCTACCTTTGCCTTTTAGAGCGATCCACACCACCCTCCCTGGGGCTGATAGGCAAGTGCTGCGGCGCCCACCATATTGAGCGCTCGCAACCCCGATGACTCCCTTTAGTCGTCTTTTACGACGGACGGGGCGACTGTAATAGACCTATTTTTTTTAACCTGACTTTAGCTTTATAGGCTGGTCTCAATAAAGCGATTAGAAGTGCGCGGTTGTAGAGTAGCCTGGGAGACCTATTCTTGCTACGGTTAGGTAGTAAAGCCTGGTATCGATTAGCAACGTCACTGAGAGGCTGGTTATCTCAGCCACAACCGTCGGTGCGCGGGCGCAGTTCGCGCAGGCTGGCCGCGCGTACTACACGCTCCATTGTCCGCGACCTCGACAATCACTTACGCTCAATGAGCCTTTCCTACGTTTACATGCAATAATGTAAATGAGACAAACTTAGCCAAATTTCAAAGTGATAGAAAAGTGATACTGTAGATATATTTATTAGTTTAGTAGTGAAGATTTTGATAATGAAGCTTTTAGTTTTTGCGGTGTTATTGTGTAAAGGGTAAGTTAGTGTAAAAGCGTCAAAATAAATTATTAATTAATAAAAAAACCGGCCAAGTGAGTGTCGGGCTACGCGTAATGTAGTGTTCTGTAGTTGTCCACCCGTTATGGAGGACTTAAAAGTTCGCAAATTAATATTTCCTATATATTTGACACAACTGTAACATCATTGGCTAAGTAATCAATTGTACGAAAGTTTTCTTTTCTTCAGTTCGGCTATACTCGATAACTAGTAATGTCTACTTAGCGTTGATAGTTTTCCTTTTATAAATTAAATAGCGACCGCCCGCGACTTCGTCCGCGTAGATTTTAGATGGTAACAAAGGTATAAATGCGGTCCATTTTTTTTCTGTCAGTTGTCTGGTGATTGAATCTTTTGTGAAAAATTACTCAAAAGAAAAAAAGCCGCTATTTTGGATTTGAAAATGGATGTCATTTTCGTAATCGACACCCCGAGGAACCACAAAGATGACACCCATATCGATTTTTAAGAAAAATAAATGTCCACTATCTTGGATTTGAAAATACGTGTCATTTTCGTAATCGACACCTCGAGGAACCTCGAAGATGACACCCATATCGATAAATAAAGAAAAATAAATGTCCGCCATCTTGCATTTAAAAATGAATGTCATTTTCGTAATCGGCACCCCGAGGAACCTCGAAGATAACACCCATATCGATTTTTAGGAAAATTAAAGATTTGGTCCCTGCACGAACTTAGAACCCCTTTTTCACCCCTTTAATTTCGAAAAACGCTGAAACATGTTTTGTTGTATTTAAATAGAGAGTCTATGTACGAAGTTTTAAATCTCTCACTGCAAAAAACATTTTCTCCCCGTACAAACTTTGAACCCCCTTTTCATCCCTTTAGGGGAGCAATTTAGAAAAACGCTGAAATACGACATTAACATATTTAAACAGGGAGTCTATACAAAGTTTCAAATCTCTCACTTCAATAAATGCGTGTTTTCATACAAACTTTCATCCCTTGTTTTACTCCCTTAGGGGATGAATTTCGAAAAATCCTTTTTTTATCCCTAGCCTACGTTATAAATTTAACTGACTGCAAAAATGAACTATCTAGCGTTAGCAGTTTCGGTTGTGCGTTGATGAGTCAGTCAGATAGCCAGTCAGTCAGTGAGGACTTCTTTTTTTACATGTATAGATAATACATATATACTACTACTACTACCATGATTTTCTACCGTTGTATTTGGCGTTCTTTCGTCTCTGTCTACCCCAATGGGATACGGGCGAGAGTTGTCTTGTGTACCTTTGTCATGTTTTTTTTTCACATGCCCAGAGCCACCGTTTAGCTGGCAAGGGAGGAGGGGACACTTCACCATAACAATACGTTATTTGACTATTTTATATGGTGCCATTCGAACCAGTTTTTAGAGACTATCAATTGTCTATATGGGGCCAACTACAATTATTACAGCACAATAGAGGGCAAAAATCAGGGACAAGCCGAGCTCGACGTTAGCGGCTTTGGAAAGGGCTCCTACAAATTGACACTAGCTGATGACATCACGCATAATAGTATCGAACTAATCGCTGTATTAGAAAGAAATATTTTGCTTTTTATAGGCCGGGTCCAATAAAGCGATAGGAGTGCGCGGTTGGAAAGTTGCCTGGGGAAAATCCAGGAGAAACCTCCTACACGACCACGTGGACGGTTTGAACACTGGAATAGTTTATACTCTAATAAGAGTTTGCGCTCCAGTGAGATTGGTTGAGCGACTTTAACCGAATCGGGGGTGTGAGTGCACGGTCGCCAGATGTAGGAGTTTCTCCTGATGATGATGAGGATGCAGTAGTTTTATGGGCGCCTATGCTGAGGGAGTACAAGTAAAGACTTCCAAATATTTCGCCGAACTGTTTATTTTGACGTTTGTCTATTTATATACTTTCACCCATAGACAATACAATGTAATACATTCAATTAGTTAAGGTGTTATACACATGTTCTCCAATAGTGAGTGGAATCGAGCTACTGGGAGTTTTGTCGCTGGTTCACTAAACCCGACCTGCGTCGAAGTATTTTGCCGTTTTAGTAGTAAAATACTGCGTTAAGGTACATAGTTATTATAGAAGTTATTCTTAATTTTTACATTCTACGTACTAAACACGTAATTTTCGGTATTTTTGTAGTTCATAATTTTGGTAAAATTATTTAATTAAAAATTTATTTATTTTGATGCATATATAGAGTGACACCACATTATAAATATTAACATGTGTCAAATACCCAATTATCATTATCACTTCAAAGCATAATATCACGCAAACGGATTCCTGAATCTAAAAACCACAATATTTTTGTTCATCTGTCCAATAATACACCACAAGTCTTAAAAATCTGATATACAAGCTCAGTTAAACGTGTGGCCCCAGTTAGTTCACAACAATTGTTGACTACCTAATGTGGCTCTGCAAACATTCTTAAAAAACTAAATTGGCCCGACTAATGATCGTTATTTTTGTAAAGTGGGTAATTGCAAGCAAATAAGTAGGTACATACAAAGAGACCTAATTGGTATAACATGACTTGGAATTGTACATGTCCGTTAAAAAAAAACGTGTCGAAATACTTCATGACCTCTCAATGCCCTCGTGTCACCGTAAAGTACCTACCTCACTTTTTGTCGAGACAATGCTTTGGACATCTCTATTATCTTTAGTTTTTTCGATTTCTGCATTTATATCGCCAAAGTGGGTGTTATCTTCAATTTATCCGATATTGTCTTAGATAAT
The DNA here is from genome assembly GCA_963556455.1 of Epiblema foenella. Lineage (NCBI taxonomy): Eukaryota > Metazoa > Arthropoda > Insecta > Lepidoptera > Tortricidae > Epiblema > Epiblema foenella. The sequence goes on from OY747102.1 coordinate 20,123,973, forward strand.
GGTTATGCGGAGGGCAGACAGGACAAGTGTTCTATTCTTGTAAAATTTTATCTGCACACTAAATCTTTTATCTTACTTCTTATAATGTTCTGTAACTATAGTCGTTAGTTATGTCATTTAAATTCCTCCTTTTATCTAAACATACAAAAGAAGAAGTCCTCAGTGACTGATTGACTCATCAACGCACAACCGAAACTGCTAATGCTAGAGAGTTGATTTTTGCACAGTCGGTTACATTTATAACGTAGGCTAGGAATAAGAAAGGATTTTGCGATCCATAATCTTTCACAAACAATTGATAACATGCCGTATTTTAATTAAGACATAAATCAAATAGTAATTTGATAAGGACAGAGTTTAAACCTATCACTGTTTAATCTTGAATTAAAGTATTAAAGGGTAAAATAAGGATACTTTTTTAACATCTTATGCCTTTGTCATGTCTTTCAATAGGTTTTAGAAAGTTATATTTTTTTGAGTGTCTTGCTAGTTTCAATTTTTATCGAAAGGAAAGTACGGCTCTAGAACGGTATCAAATTGAAGTAAGTGCCCACACATATAACCCACACTTAGAAGGACAGTTTTGGGATGGCCGTTCCCTGGAATTTACCCGTCGTGGAATATTCCCGCTTCTGGGAGTATTCTCCGGGACAGGCGAGGCGACGTATATATCCGTACCTATAGCTAAAAGGCTGCGTAGGACATCAAGAGTCAACTCTGGTGAAATTTAATAGATACTTAACTACAGTCCATTGAACCGCGTCGTCTATTGTGTATACATACCTACCATGCTGTTGAGTGCATACACATATATATATTTCAATTTCAATGGATCAATTTAGTCATGCAGACCTTAATTCTTTAATGTGGCATTATTCGCTATTTCTGGTCTAATGACGGATCTTCGTATCCCGTACAGTTTGCTTTGCTTTACAATGTTCGGTGTTGAATATTAAAACTCTATTCAGTGGGAACTTTTAAACCTAAACTTAAAGGTAAATGCCCCTATGATGACACCTTGAAAGTGTCAAGTCCTTATTAGGCCAGTGTCAGGCACTGGGATGTTTGTAGTTTGTCTTAAGTGAGAAGTTACGTTCTATAATATAAATTCAAATAATATCCCGTTATTCAGATATTTTTATACATATGTACCTAGTTATTTAATTACCATAAAATAATAACGACTTCGTGTACTCGTGTCTCATATTTGTGCTATTAATGTTTTTATAGCTGTCAATAGTACCTAGTCATAATTGACTCTTATGTTATTACTTTTTATAAAAGACACCTGCTGGAATAAATTACTTAGAAAAATTCATAATTATCGATCCAATAAAGAAATCATAAGGAAAAAATTTCAATGCGGCCTCTCCAGAAGTGCGTGTCGGGTCACGCACAATGAAGGGTTCTGTACCAACACCTACTAAAAAGAATCTAGAATGTAAAAAGGTCGTAGTTTCATAGGGAACTCACGGCACTTACTACCTTTTGTTCGAGCAAGACAGTTTTTCAGCGAAAACTCAAACGCCGTATAACCTATTCAAGGCAAAATCGTTGAAAGTATTTATTAATGGACACCACCTCAATTTTTTTCAGAATTTTAAACTTTGGAAATTAGAGGGAGGAACACTTTTTATGACTTTGACAGGTAATATCTCACCAACGGTTGACTTAAATGGAAATTTTTTTTAGAAATCTCTGGATACCCCACACGACTATGTGCGTTGAAATGTTTTTTTTTCATCCACCAGTTTACATGTCTGGAGTCCCCCCTAATTTAATATTTTTTTCGTAATTTCACATCACTTTTATGTAGCGGTTTATTGAATACACCTTTCTACCAAACTTCATAATTGTACTGGTTATAGTTTTCCAGTTAATAGGCTGTGACATACGGACGGAGGGACAGACATGACGAACCTGTAAGGGTTCCGTTTTCGCCATTTTGGCTACGGAACTCTAATTAATTCGTAATGTTGCCTAGCGCTCCCTGGTAAGCGGAGGTCAAGGGTTCGATTTCCAGTGGCGTTCACTAGTTTAATTTTTTTTACTGCTTTGATTTGATCAGTGCAAGAATAATAGGATCGAGATAGATAATAAACGCTTTTAATGTGAAGGACAAAAGGTCTTTGCAACGCAAAGTATATTTTAACGATTTAATTTATCTTAGTGGGACAAAATGGATAGATAAGTCTTTTTGTTATTTATTTTTGGAGATCAGTGAATCCATCAACTGCGTAGCTTCTCTGACCCAGATGTGACGGGATTTGATTATATGTATGTTGCTAATTATCTGGTTTGTAGGTAGAGGCCAAAGCCAAATGTAGAGTAACTCCATGTTGGGAGATAGGCATCTGGTAATAAACTTGACCTGAGTTGTTAGCGATATCGCTTGCCGTCAAAAAAATTACAATTTATGAAATTTGACCGACCAAACAATTAATTTTATAGTATGTAGGGTAAGGCTAGGGCATATTGTATTCTGTGCCTAGGGGCGAGAGGCGAGTTGAGAAAGTGAGCTTAGCTCAGTAACCGTTACTACTGGAAAGCTTTAATATAACATGGGTATACGTTAAAATCATGGTAAAATAAAATTTTGAAAGAAAAACAAATAGTTTTAAGTAGACTCTAGTGGGCTGCAATTTGTTGTGGGGTACCTATCGTTTAAAGTCCTAATTTTCAAGTCAACAAGTAAAGTGTCGTCCCCCTCCCTGCCAGCTAAACGGGTGCAACTGAGTCTGTAAAAAAATAGTTAATTGTAGTAGACAAGGTAAGTCATGATACAAATGAATAAAAACGGATTTTATCGATGATTTCGAAACAGGAGTGTTACCGCGAACCACAAACGAAGTTTTCCCTCTCTGTCGCACTTATGTGCAAACTTGCAAGTGCGACAGAGAGGGAAAATTTCGAATGCTGTTCGCGGTGGCAGCCCAGGTTTACTATGGGACCAACTTTGTCCGTGCCAAAAATAAATCTGCTTCTTCATACATTGGAGTAGTTGATTGAAGACCATTTCCTATGAAACAGCATTTTTTTTCGCCCGTACAAGGTTTGTACGATAGTAAAAGCGGTTCAGAATCATGGATAGAATCATATTTTTATATTTTGTATCATGTCTTATATGGTGCCTTGTATAGGTATAATTAATTTAAAAGGAATATTATCACAGCTAAGTAGACATTAGCCAAATTTCTGTTGATTACTTAGTTTTATTTATTCCATAGTAAAAAACGTAATATTTAAAACATAAAAACTAAAATGATATTAAAAATGATATGATATTAATTGTATCAACACATAGTACCTTTTAAGTCCGTATAATGTAACGGATGTACAACTAGCTGTGTAACATTGCGCGTGGCTCAACACGCACTTGGCCGCTTTTTTTATGAAATGATAAGGATGATAATAAATATCTTACCCACACCGCTTACAAAGTGTCTTTAACCATTGTCATGTTTGTGTCGTCTTATACGTATAAGTCATTGTATGAGAAGCATTTGTTCCATATTAATATCGTATGACGACAAATCATTTTTATTTACATATATTCCATAGCAAAAAAATGTTCCCTAAAAATTATGATATGATAAGTTTGTATATGAACAATATACATCTACATAATTATATTTTTGACATATCCCACATTCAGGATATTCACTGTCGTGGCTAAAGTGGTCACCAGGATAAGGCCCGGACTACATTCATCTAGAATCCTATACGTAAGAAGTGCATGATTACAGTACTTTCATCTCACGAACGCGGGTGAGCCATGGTTGTGTTGAGATATAAATGCACATTATCTATGTGTGCGTCAGCGTAGCTCGTAGGAGCTATGAGTCTAGATGTGTTCGTATGTGTCTCAACTCTCAACCACAACTATGGCTAGTCCGAGCTCGTGATGAGATAAAAACACTGTAGCCAAATTGCAAGCACCTGCACCGAGCCTTAGCTGGGAATCCCAAAAACCCAGTAAGAAACGGCCGAGCCGTTTCGTAGCGGTTCCACGAGTTTCCGTTTTCGTCCGTCAGAGCCCACAAATGTATACAATTTTCCTCTAAGCAAATTAACATCGTAGCGGCTGACAACTTTAACCGCCAATAAAAAATAGCAAACTAAAAGATATTGGTAACTAATTTACACATTACCTTGACCAATTAAATTAGTTAGATCAGGCGAACTTTTTAATTAAAGGCTGCCCTGAAATATGAGGTTAACTTAATGCAATTTAACTTAATTATGCTTCTGTAGATTATTATTGAGTCGAAGGTAATTGCAGTAAGTACGTTTGAATGCTGTGATCGATCAAAGCGGAATGTATACTTGAGCTCTAGCTGTCATTTGTGCTTTTGAATATGCGAATAATCGTGTTTTTACGTTTTCTGTGTTAATAAGATTAGTACCTAACTTACAGATTTGAATTGGACCACTTGCTCCCATATAGCTGCTTAATTTACCATCTGGCATCAGACAAGTATATCGAATTACTTGTACCACAATGTGTTGGTTAAATGCCACACAAAATTGATAATAATTTGTTCAAAAAAAAAGAATAGAGTCAATCACACTATTTAATGCAAGTTGTTTATATTTTTAATTGAACTCATTGTACTTTAAAAAAAATTGCTACCCCAGAAGAAAAAACAAGAAAAAGATGAACAAAGCATCTTGTTTTTTAGAGTTTCGTACCTCAAAAGAAAAAAAACTGAACCCTTATAGGATCATTTTGTTCTCCGTCTCTCTGTGTCTGTCAAAACCTTTTATCTCGGGAAAGCGTGAAGGTATTGTGGATGCCGGTGTCGGTGATGATGGAACTCAATGACTCAAATAAAACTTCGATGTAAAGTTAACTGTATAATTTCAGTAGGTACTGATTTACAAAATAGCTTGGCAAGAGAGGTATGTGCAGAAGTGGTTGTATGTGAGAACAAAGAATCGGTAATGACGAGAAATAGAAAATTTGATATTTTGAGTTAACGTATGTTACAATGGTAGGGATAAAGCGTACGTGAAGTGTTGCTATTGGTAGATTAAAAAAACCGGCCAAGTGCGTGTCGGACCACGCACCATAAAGGGTTCCGTACCAACACCTACTAGTCCACATTTAAAATCACTATCCAATACATTGAATCTAAAAAAGTCGTATATTCATAGGGAACTCACGGCACTTACGACCTTTTGTTTGGGCAAGACAGTTTTTAAGCGAAAACTCAAAAACCGTAAAACCTATATTTTTGAAACAAAAAATCGTTGAAAGTATTTATTAATGCACACCACCTCAATTTTTTTCAGAATTTTAAACTTTATAGTTTGGAAATTAGAGGGAGGGCGGACACTTTCTATGACTTTGACAGCTAATATCTCACCAGCGCTTGACTTAAATGGACAAGTTTTTTAGAAACCTCCATATCATTTTTAAAGGCCTATCTATGGATACCCCATACGACTATGTGCGTTGTAAATTTTTCTATTCCGGTTTTTTATATTTTAGATATTTTTGGAAATATATTACTGACAATTACTGTTAGACTAACACCTACCAATTATCAGTGACTAATTGTTACTGTTGTTTACACTTGTTCATTATGAGGGGATTAGCGCGGGGACTTTAATTGTAGGTGTAATTTAGACACAGTAACCTGCCGACAAGTCATTAAGCGTTAATCTGTCACGTACTGATTGGTTGAAGGTAAACTCGCGACGGTACGCTAGCGATCATTTTAATTATTGGAATAATAAGGAAATACATAAATTTACACTAACGTGAGACATTATAAGATTTCAGGCTTGCATGGTCATTTACATTAGAATTACGATTTGAAACGGGACGGGAAGTAGACCACAACTAAAACTCTCAGCACGTCAGTTAATCCTTGATAATGGCGCTTGCAACAGTGCCGAAATATCGGGAACTCAAAAATACAAATATACATGGTAAATATCCCGTTTCAAATCGTAATTCTAACGTGAGACATATTTACATAAGAGAACAACGGTTGGAACTCACTTGGAAAGTCACTATTTGTGACATGTTTCGGACTACAATTGGAGTCCTTCATCAGGTTGAGTGTTATATCAAGGCAACCGACCGCGCAACACTACCCTCCGACGCGCGCCTTGCCTTGATAACACTCAACTTGATGAAGGACTCCAATTGTAGTCCGAAACATGTCGCAAATAGTGACTTTCTAAGTGAGTTCCAACCGTTGTTCTCTTATTAATAAGGAAATAGTTTAATCATTCAATTACATTTTTATAAAGTAATATTACTTTTCACGAATCAGAGGGGCTACTCAGAACTTCGTCTCATGCTGTTCCTTTCACTCATATAGTGTATAAAACGAGAGTGAAAGGGACGGCACGATACGAAGTTCGGAGTACAGGCCCAGACGCGAATAGGGATAGCGGTTCATAACGTGCTATAGTAGCATATCACTTCCACGGGCACAATGGGCTTTTTTAATGGTATCCTGTCACAATGTAATGTGGTGTTTGAAAATGCCTTTAAATAAATCTGGATTTAAGAAACCGGACAAGTGCGAGTTGGACTCGCCCACTGAGAGTTGCGTACAAATTTGTAGGTATTGATTAAGTACGTGTACTATAAATAAAGACATATTTTTATGTTTAATTATAAACGTATAATTTTCAGATTTTTCCCTGTAGGTACTTGTAGTATAAGACGATATTACTTTCCAAATGTTCTAGGTTAAAGGAAAGTACCTTATAAATTTTTGTTCCCTTGATAGTGTCTGTCTAAGTATAAATTTATTGCGGCATAAACGGCCGTAACTTTTTTTTACGTTAATTTAGAAGTTTTATTTTTTCACAGTTGTAAGGGACTATAGACCTGACTATATATGGTTTTAATTTCAACTCGATACCTCCACGTGTACTCGAGATAAAGGTTTTTTTTTGAACTTGACTGTGGCTTTATGGGCCGGGCCCAATAAAGCGATAGGAGTGCGCGGTTGGAGAGTAGCCTGGGGAAAATCCAGGGGAAAACCTACGGCATGACCACGCTTGTGGTTTGGAACACTGGAATACTCTAAGAATTTGCGCTCCAGTGAGATTGGTTGAGCGGTTTCAACCGAATCTGAGGTGTGAGTGGAATCGAACTACTGGGAGTTTTGTCGCTGGTTCACTAACCTAGTCTAGCTGAGAAGAGTCCAGCAAGAAACTCAGCGAGGCCCGACCTGGGTCGGACTGACTCTACCCGGTGTGCGGCGGTACCCGAGATAAAGGGTCTTGGCAGACAGACAGGAGGACGACAAAGTGATCCTATAAGGGTTTAGTTTTTTTCCTTTTGAGGTATGAAACCCTGAAAACAGCAATCAAGTGGAAATTGACAATTTCGAAATATGTTGATGTCTAGTTTGCGTAGCCCTTTTTAAATGCACTCTTTATAGCACTTCCAAAAAATTTCTATATCTAATTTCATGTGGATATGAAAAGCCAATCGAATAGGCAGATAGATAGGTGGAGTTATAAATTTTAAATCAAGGGATTTTTTTTATAGATCTATAATCATATTTTTCCTATAAAAAAAATATATACATATATATTTAAATTTATTTATGATAACAATTGTTTTATTTGTTAAACAACACAATATTTGAATTTTTCTAAAATTCGAAACTGAAATTGAATTTATAGTTTACGTACCGTTAGTAACGTTACTGCTTAATACAAAAAAAAATAGGTAGAGTTATTTTCGCATTTATAATAATAAATAATAGCAAGGATTCATTATCATACCTGCTGGGCAGTTTACGAAGTTAACGAAGGTTTTCCTAAGGAACCGCTATTGTTATTCAGTGCGAGCAGCGTCATTGACATACTTTTATAATTTACAAATTCCTTGTTTAATGACATTGAAAACAGGTTAAAGGGTTTAGTTTAGTTTATAGCCGATGTTTCTTAAATTTAATATTTGGCGATACAAATTGGTTAAATGATTTGTTTGATGGGCACCGACACTAATGGAGAATGGAGTGGATAACTATATCTGACATGACGAAAGTGTCAGATATCGTTGCGCGAGCGCCGAGAATAAGAAAGAGACAGATTTGATAAGACATATAAATATGGGAATATTATCGTCTAACAAATGAATTTAATCTGTAAACGTTTAGATTCAGGCAAAGAAAATATGTAGGTATCTTGCCGAGTCTGCCTTAGGCCAATTTATAAAAAGTTAAAAGAAAAAAACACCTATTGTAACGGTCAATATACCTTTCTCATTTATGTAATAGTAGTTTGATTGACAAGCAAATTAACTTTTTAACAAACGTGTCTAGTCCACTGCTAAATGATTTCAATCTATGCTGAAGTTGAATGCTCTAGACGCTCTACTTTCTCCAGAAGTAGACAAAACTTATTAGAAATGTCTAGGTACCTAGATTAAAAAAGAAGCAAGATTAAACAACGTGTCGCCTGTAAAAAGAGCAAAGTAATGGTCCTATTAGTAAATGTTGTCGCTTTGACAATCTTTTTAAGCTGTTTATGAGAAATTATACCCTAGGTACCTACTAAGTCAAGTTCTATCGTAAATCATTGGAAGTGATACCTACCTACTTAACTACCTGAAATATAAAGTGCTCATTTTCATAATGGGACATATTGTCATCTTCAATGGTTGCGTTGCGTATCTTAATAAACTGCAGAATCATTTGAAAAAATAAAATGTTAAACAATTACGTACTTTAATACACTAAATGGTTGAAGTGATGTAGAAACGTAGTCGTGTAAAAAAAACTAATCCACACTTTACGAGGAACGTGACTAAGGTAGGTAGTTATTTTCATAAAAAAGTAAGTTTTTATGTGGCGTCTGGTATTAAATGAATATGCAGATTAAATAAGGTAAAAACTGGAATGCAAAACTTTAGAAAACACTAAAAACTTAAGTCGAATGTTGAGATTAGCATTCTGTACAGAATACATACAGCGAGCGAATAATAAGATACGAACTATAATGAAAGCATATGCATGCAAATTAACATTTTAGTTCAAGCATTATACACACATCCATATAGACATGCTTAATTATAGTTCCTATGCACATTCAAGAGCAACGAACGCTGGTACACTTTGTATAGAAACCGAATTATAAACCCTTCATCATTCTTGAGTAGGTATGCTATCTCAATTCTATCCTCGTAAAGGCATATTTAATTGATATGAAATTAGCTTTGGCTTATTTCATTTAAACGCAACACACGTCCTAAAATAGAGGAGATGGAGGTTGGGCTATTAGTGCGATGGCTCAATAAATACCCAACTATTGCAAAAATAGACCGGAATAGGTACCCTGAATGCAAAGACATATGTTGACAAATGAACTGGATTTATCAGTTCGAAATTTGAATTCGTGCTTCATTTTTAGAGGATTTTGTGAAATATAAAGTAGAATATAAGATATAATTGATGATTAAACAAACTTACCTGAAGTGAAGTTGGGTTGGCCGGTGAAAGCTAATTGTAGATGGCGCTCTCATAGCTAGGTCCCAATTTACAAGGCTTATTTTGACAGATGCGTTTCTCCCAGTAGATGGCGCTCTCATAGCTAGGACCTTCTTTCTATGAACGACTGTCAAAATCAATTTGACAGTTGCCAACCCCATTGCTTACTTATGTAGTACCTCTTCCCAACGTAACAGGAATCACTTATTTTAGAGATTTAAAAAATAAATATCTCGAGGGTAGGTTGCCGAGTTTATTTCTTCACGCGTTTTACCCCCAGTCCTCATTATTTTCTTTAGTGTCTAACGGGAATCACGCATTTCATTATAATATCAGTTTAATTTTCAGAATATAAACTTTCAAATGCGATTGTAATGATACATAAGTAAACAATTGAATGTCGAGTATTCCACACTGCAGTATAAATAAGAATCTGACGGTGTCGGACGACTATTTTGGCTTTTGGTTCTGGTCTGACCAACCGTCATATAAGGGATCTCGCATATTTGCCTCAAATTCTACGTAATCACCCTGCCGGTTACCCGCTCAAAAGCCCAGGGTTCCACCAATATGCAACTAGTTTGACGGAACCATACAATATTTCTAGATTGGTTTTTATAATGAATGTTTTTAAGATTTAACGAGCCACCCGGTATCACATTTTTTGCAACCTGGTAAAACCTGTATACGTTCAGACTTCTACATATGTCTGACACATATTATTTATTTATTTAATCTTTATGGCACAAAAGAAACCTTATCGTACAAAAGGCGGACTTAATGCCGTATGGCATTCTCTACCAGTCAACCTTAAGGCGAAGCAGAAAGATTTGTTGGCGGTACAGCTAACAACTAACGAAACTCAAAATTAATACACGTATATAATACATACACGTATACAATACATACATACACGTATATAATAGTTCTCTCTCAGATATACTGTTGTATGTTTAATAGGAAACGATTATTTCAAAAGAATAAGGACACTGGTACAAAATATATAAATACTACTTTTTGAAAACAGACATTGTAACTACAGGAAAAAGAAATAAAAGTAAAACAAATTATGGAAGGCAAAAATATTACTATAGATACACTCAAGAGCAAAAATAATGGGTGCACTTTCTATGGAAATTCAATACAAAGTGTACTGATTATTTTTGCCTTTGAGTATATGTATGATGTTGACTGTACGGCCAGAAATTTTAGCAATAGCGATGTTTGTAGTCATCCCGATGTCGAAGCTGGTATATTAATTATTATTTTCCATAGTTAACGAATTAAAACATCGTATCACAATACTTCTCCAAAAGCGAATCTATCGTCACGAGTTACGACGCGACGTAGACATGAGAGTCGCGACAGCGACATGCTTACAAATATATTATTTTTTAATTTATTCATTTTGAATGCTACACCTCAATTACCCACTATCAGACAAAAACCCTGCAAAACTGTTACAGTTTGTCTGCAGGAAAACTTTTATAAAAATACTAGCGACTTCGTCCGCGTACACTTCCACTCCCTATTTAATTCCTTCGAGGGATGATTTATAAAAAGTATCCTATATGTTAATCCCGGCTATAAACTTGTTGTATACCAAGTTTAATCATAATCCGTTTAGCCGTTTTTGCGTGATTGAGTAACAAACATCTAAACTTTCGCATTTATAATACTCGTATTAGTAGCAAGTATAATTAAGTACCTATACCTAGTATTTTCTTTACAAATATCAGCACATAGTTTTGTTCAACACATTGCTATTTATATGTATATAATTCTATGGCAGTAGATCTACTAAGTACTTCTTTAATTTTCCCTTTTATATATATCGGATGTCCTCAGGTCAGGTTACCTCAGGCAAGCTGTTGAGGCGTTTTTTAAATGTCCTGTCTCCAATATAATTATTAACTGTAGGTACATAATCGAACAAACATCGGGTACCCGATGTTTGTTCGATTATATACCTACCCGACTATACAGTAATATACCTACACGATCTCGTATATACTCGTATGTACCATATTTGTGAATTGTTCCATCCAGCTCCAAGGATAGTCATTGAGAACAGCCAATTGTTATTATGTTGGTGATGGGGAAAATTTACAAATGTTGAAGTATTTTCTATAATCATTCTTACAGTGTTTGAGAGTTTGTAGTCTGATGAATCGGTTACAAATAGAGTTGTTGACTCAAAATTTATTAGTATCCAAATTATTATCCAAAATAATGAAGCCATAAAACTGTGCCAAATGGTGAAATTCGCATTAAAATATCTCAAAAAATATCGAAGTTAGAACGTTTTTAATTAGAGAGAGTAAGCGCTACAAATCAGTAACGTCACTGACTGATCGTTCCAATACAAAGGTTCGTTTTACGAAAAAGGGACAGAACATGCCCCCACTTAAAACTTTGAAGACTTATAATAATTATATAATTATAAATTTTTTTGAGTGACTTTTGTCGTCATTTGATTGAGAATTTGATCCATTTTCGAGAAAATTTTAAGTTAATGATTTTCTTAATTTGATTCAACATCCCTATTACTCGTCATGTCATGGAGTCATGGGAGATGGCGTTCGCCAGCGTTCATTCATACCGTAGTAATCATTATCATTGAAAAGCTTACAGACCCATTGTCTCAGGTTCTGTGCATAAGCGGAGCAGTGGAGAACACGAATCGGCATTTTTTTTTCAAATTCTGTTTGCTGCGTCTTAATGGCCTGCTTAATTTTTTTATGTAGGTATATACGCGTCAACCTTGTCACGCCAAAATCTTAATAAGTAAAATGTCATGTTTTATTTAGCCTTCCTTTCTGATAAATATGAACAGGGAAAAAGCATCGAAACTGTAGGTAAATTATGATAAACAAAAAAAAATAGCCACTCAGTCTGTCGTTTCTCATTACCTTGCCAGCAAAGTTACGTAAGTTCAGTAATTTTGTCTACAGGGTCATTTGTAATGATTTCGCTATTGGTTAAGTTCATTAAACTCTGGTTTATGTTACTGTCGGAGGTAAACTAATATCTTGTGGCAATTATTTCATTGTGTTTCTGTAATTGACAGTACCTAGTTACTTATACAAAGGTAGTGGAGAAATAAAGTCGAAAATAAGACACCTTCTAAAATTAGGGTGATTACTCGAGTCTATGTTTTGGCTTTAGATTGAAATATATCTGCACGTAGCGTTTCTGACTATTTGTATCTAGATATATATACCTACTTAGATCCATTAATCATTTATTGATTTACAAGCGGTAATACTACTTAAATAACAATAACTTAAATAATATCACAACTAACTTAGATCTAAAACAGGCCCTTGGGGCATTGCACCGAGGATGCTGGCGGCATTTCCTCGCTGTATCGCAAAATTTTGTGCGAGGAAGTCGCCAGCTCTTCGGGTGTCTTCTGTCACTAGTTACGTCAACTAAAAGCTTCGCGATTTCAGTAAATAACTTGTGCGAGCTGGAAACCCCATGGGCCAGACATGGAGTTTCGACACCTACTTAGATTGTATTCATTTTTATTTCACACACAAAAATAATAACCGATAAATAGATATTCTGTATTTGTAACGGATACGAGTAGGTTGTATTCTTTTGTTTATCAATAAATATTTTACAATTGGGTAGATTAGATATTTAAAAGTGGATATATTGTAGCTAGTCCCATATTCTTAACTATCAGGAACCCGAACACAGATTTACTGACCTCATTACATTGATGTCGAAATTAATCATAGTGCCTACAAGCTGAATAAAAAACGATTACTGCCTAGTTAGTAGAAAATAATTCATGACAAAAATGCACCTTCAAATATTAAAAATAAACAATATATATACCTAGGTTATATTTATGTGTTTATATTATGCAGGGTATTATTTTGTTACACATTTAGTAACACATGGACAGAGTTTTGTTAATGTGTATGCATTGTATCTAGTGCCTACCTATGTAGTTAATGTTAGATAATAGGAATGTAAGTTTTGTAATGGTTATGTGATTTTGTTGCAGATCCGCCGAGATCCTAAACTTTTCCGGCGGGTCGGGATCAAATTACACATTCCCTAAGGATTTCGTCTTCGGCGTGTCTACTGCTGCCATACAAATTGAAGGGGCTTCGAACTTGGATGGTAAGAATATTGTCAAGCGAAAATTGTAAATGTATAAATATTTCCGCATAAATAAAATAAATAAATAAACACTTCTCACACAAATCGAACTAGCCCCACAGTAAGCTCAAGAAGGCTTGTGTTATGGGTACTAGACGACGATATATTTAATAGATATAAATACTTAAATACATAGAAAACATCCAAGACTCAGAAACAAATATTCATGCTCATCACACAAATATTTGCCCTGACCGGGATTCGAACCCAGGACCGTCAGCTTCATAAATATTGTATTATGTGTAGTGTTATGTACATGCTCTTATAAATAGGCTGAAACACTAATGCTTATTAAAAGTAAGATCTTGTTGGTACAGACGTTGATTACCCATTGTAGATTATGGCCGCTTATGATATCCTGACCTGATTGAAGAGCTTCTTGACAAGTTATATCCTCTTCTCAATAACTGCATTTGCTTTATTTTTTGTCTTCGAAAATACGATAATGTCTCTTTCTACCGCTCCCGATTAGGACGGTATCCAATCCGCCTCCGACGCAAAATACGTCTGCTTTGCACCTTTTTCTGTTAATATTAGACAACCTCTTAACAGGCTTGTTTTTAAAAATAATTTATTCAAGTTTTTTGCTGGCAGAAATAAAGACTCCTAATGTATCTTATTTGTAAGTTTCATCAATATACGTATGTATGTATACACACATGCATAATATGTATTTACTTAGTTACTATAACTTTATTATGTTATATAATACGTAATAATGTATAATGTCATATCATTTTGTATGGATCTCTATCACCTATTAAAGTTTTTTTGTTATAAGTTGCACCTATCGCAACTTTTCTGCTTTGCTTTAAGGTTCATTGGTAGAGAATGGTGTGGCATTAAGTTCGCCTTTTGTAAGGTTGTCTTTTGTGCAATAAAGATTGAATAAATAAATATGCTTGGACTAATTTAGAAATATTGCCCTTGAGGGCTTATGAATGACATGTCTTATAAAAAAACCTTACGCTTATTTACACATAACATCATGAATACCAGGCACAGTTGGGGAAATTAATATATGATGTATTTGCAGGCAAAACACCGAGTATATGGGATCATCTAATCCAAAACAACAGAAGTTTCGTGAGAGACCGCTCCACCCCAGAAGTCGCGGCAGACTCCTACCACCTTTACAAGAGGGACGCAGAAATGGTTCACGAACTAGGAGTGGATATGTACCGTTTCTCTATATCGTGGCCCCGAGTACTGCCCACAGGGCTCGCCAACGAAATTAACCCGCTCGGCATACAGTATTATAAAAACTTAATTGACGAATTAGTCAAATACAACATCACTCCTATGGTGACGATTTATCACTGGGATCTCCCACAGAAGCTGCAGGATATAGGGGGATGGAGTAACGGTCACATAGTTGATTACTACACTGATTACGCGAAGGTGCTATTCGACAATTTTGCGGACAAAGTGAAGTACTGGGTGACTTTTAACGAGCCCATGCAGACTTGTTTGGAAGGCTACGGGGGCACCTACCGCGCCCCGGCGCTCAACCGGCACGGAATCGCGGAGTACCTTTGCACACACAATCTCCTGAAAGCCCACGCTAATGTATATCATCTATACAGTAAACAGTACCGCTCTTTGTACGGAGGTAATGTGCCATGAAATATTCAGAACTTGGGAAGTTTCAAACGTAATAGACGCCATTAAATTAATTGACTCCGTTTATGTTTCAGGTAAAATCGGCTTGTCCTTGGATTCCAATTGGGCGGAGCCGAAGACGAATTCGTCAAAAGACAAAGAAGCTGTGGAATTGTATTTGAAAACACATGTATGTACATATTTCTGGATATTTTCGCTTATTACAAAGGCAATCTTTTAATTGTAGGATTGTAATACGTATTCGTAACTAATTTCATTAATAATATTTAGAATAGATAAATGTGTTTATAAAAATAGTAATCTGTACATATAATAAATAGCGATAAGATCGCCTTTTAGGTTATAGGCTACAAAAATCATACAGATAGGGGATGAAAGGGGGTAAAAAGAGGGGTTGAACTTTGTATGAGAAATCCTTCAATTCGCGAATTATATGCTTGAAAATTGTTACGCATATACTTGAAAGCAAAGTGAAAAGAGACCCGTTCAAAAATTGTGTAATAAACAGATAATATGTGAAAAAAAGGGGGGGTAAAAAAATTATTCGGGCTAGCGACAAATAACCAAAAATCCCTCAACCCCTAGTAATTGTTTGAAATGAGAGATTTAATTATTTTAGTCAGTCGCTGTCAACATTGACAAACCAGAGCCTTGAACTCCGTCTACCTACGTGACATTTCCGTATATCAAAGCCAATCACGACTCTCCATCATAAGAATCCTAGGATAGGAAAGCTGTCGACTACGTTCCCATCCCTCTCCCCTCTGTTGTAACTCGGCGATCGCGATAACACAGACACATAATATAGTCCCAATTCGTCCTGGTAACGCTGCATACCGGGTAGAGTCAGTCCGACCCAGGTAGAGCCTAGCTATGTTTCTTGATGAACTCTTCTCAGTTAATGCTAGGTTTAGTGAACCTGCGACAAAACTCCCAGTAGCTCGATTCCACTCACACCTCCATTGCAAATGACCCCCTTTAACCCGCGTGAGTTTGCAATTAATCATCCCGCTCTCTACGGAAGCTCGGCGCATAATTTCGTAAATATTTAGTATCTACATTTTAATTGATTTTTAGAACACTGGATCACTTATGAAAAATTTATCCGGTTATTTTGTTAGAACAATACAAGAGCTACCAATTTGTAAAAAAAAACATATCATGTCGTTGATAATTAGGAAATCCAAAAAAAGCATCAGAAGTTTGGACAGGATTTTTTGACAGAGTTTACCAAGGCATTTTTCAATATTTTGTTTGGTTATTTTGTTTTTGTGTTTCTTTTTCAGTCCACAGTAATTTTTGTGAAGTATTCTATATTACTTCTTCACACTGGAAGCTCAGACTTCAGTATTTTCGCCAGATCTCTCAATGGGCCTTGCCGTCATTGGAGCGCAAGCTTTTAGAGTACGATGTAGTGCAAAATGATTTTCCTTCGTACTTTATCGGAAAAGTTCGTATTTATCGTGCTCTCTCAATTAGCTTCAGTACCCATCTTACAGCCGTAGGGATAAATCGCATCAGCAGACCAATATATATATAGAGTGACTAACACGCATATCAAATATTCGCTATAGTTTTGATTACATTTACAGTTTACTTATAAAAAGGTTGTATTACCATGCCGAAACCTCAAAAACGGTTAAAAAATCCAGTCCAAGGAATTATATTTAATATATACCTGTACTTCATATCAGAAAATAGCAAATTCAAAAATAGCACCAACTTAGAGTATTTTGGCAAAGTTTAACAGCGACAACAGGCGCAACGGGCATATCTAAACCTGCAATAAGAAAATTTTTGAACCAGGAAGAAGACTATAGAAAAAATAAAAATACCAACATAAACAATATTAAGCTGGGTAGACCACGCAAGAAATTCTATCTAGATCTTAGGTTATTTACTTAGGTGCGATAGGGACGCCAATGATATAAGATTTTTTATACTAGCCCCGTAAGTAGATGATGTTTTTAAGTACGCAGGTATTGAGTTTTAAAGTGAAGATAATGTTTCGTTTACTAATGACAATAAAACTGAGTATTTTGAAAGTTATGGAAGGTGGTTGTAACATCTCTATATTATACAATAACATTTTTCACTTTGACATTTGACACTAAACAATAAAGTTTCATAATAATGGATATGAAAACGTCACTCATTTAATACAATCCTTGATTGACAGTTCGGGTGCCATCGTATTCCGATTGAGATCCGAGTTTTCCCGAAGGAAAATCATTTTGCAATACATCTGTATTCCAGTGTCTAACCCGCCCGCGTGGTCGTTTTTAAGGTTTTGGATGTTCCCCAGGCTACTCTCCAACCGCGCACTCCTCGCTTTATTGTGCCCGGCCTATGAAACCAGTCAGGTTTAAAAAAGGTCATAATTTTGCAATTTTTGTATTCCTTTGCAAAAAATGTTGACCCCTAATAATTGTTTAAATAAGTTGGACATCTTTAGTGGTTTTCTGTATTGACAGACTAGCACCTTGTTCTCTTTCTACCAATAGTTATCATTAAGTTAGGGGGACAGTTAAAATAGCTAAAGTATTTAAGTGAGATTAGTTATTTGTGATATGAAGTATGGTACTTATTTAAAAACTGTCCTATCTTTTACCTCTTAAGTTCTCATTGGACATCATGTCAAATCACTGGTAGTTAATGCTTTTATCAGGTTCTGGAAGACCGCTCAGTTTTTAGCTGTTCGTCAGGACGCATTCTTGAGGCCTCCACCGAAATTTAGCCTTGAACTGTGCTGCATTGAGTTTGCCCTTCCAGCTCGCAAAAGTTAATTGCTTAACGTTTTCAAAATTGAAGAAAGCTCCCTGAGTTTGATCTCTAGCATCTTATATTTTCTACGTCTATGTATAGGAGGGTGAATGCTTGGGATAAGGAAAGTAGTAGTAAGCACTCCGTCTTTGGGTTTCCAAAAATTTACTTAACAAACTATTCCTAATAAAAGTAATAAGTACGACAATATTAAATATGAGAAAAAAAACATTTTGAAAAAGGTACAATCTTTTACGAATGTGCCAACACCTCTTCTATTCGTCTCTTACTAATACTTCAACATCGAAATTCTAGAATCCGGTGGTTGTCTCTTTCTGGCCTGCCGCTGCTATTAGTAGAAAATGTATCACTAACTACATTCCTCTCAATAAAGTAGTCTTCCACTTTTGAGTCATTCATAATTATGTAAAATTAGGTTCAAAAGTGGTAAATCACTTTGTTGACTGACTGTACCTAACCAGGTTAAATTTCCATTACAAAAGTTTAGAATTAAGATGACTTCTAGTACACCGCGCCGAGTCCTTGCGCCGCCCAGCATATTTGCGTCGCAACACTTTATGTATTCGTATTATTTGCTCCAGCGTCAGCACCGATATGGCCTAGGCTCGGCAAAGTGTAGCCTAACCTAATCATCATTTAATTTTGGACTTTTCACGAGCAAAATTGAAGTGTGTCAGTAGTATATACAGATGATGATAAATAAGATTTTAATTTATCTATTTACAGGTCGGCTGGTACGCGCACCCCGTGTATTCGGCAGAAGGCAATTATCCCCCCGAACTAATAAAGCTTGTAGACGAGAAAAGTCGACAGCAGAACTACAGTCGCTCCCGCTTGCCAAAGTTCAGTCCCGAAGAGGTCGATTTCATCAGAGGCACCGCTGACTTCTTCGGCTTGAACCACTATACAACGTATCTACTGAGCATGGCTGATGGAGAAGTTGGGGCTATACCGTCCCACGAGAATGACGTAGGCATAGTCAGAGTTCAAGATCCTCGGTGGCCGTCCAGATCGTCATCGAGTTGGCTCAAGGTAAGGCAACGATGAATACAGATCTTCACCAAATAATACTTACCTTGAAATTACACACCATTGTGACTAATAACCGTAACGAACCGTTAACAGACACTGATTTCCAAAGGAAGCTCGTTGTTCTTTTGTCGACACCAACAAACATATTTTTTGTATGTACGTAGTTTTTTGTACTGTGTAACTGTAGTTTTGTAATGTGTATACTTAGTTAAAATACTACCACATAACAATTTCTCTACAATGTTAAAAAGAAGGCTTAGAGTTTCTAATTTGGAATAACATAACGTATAGGTACAGTCGCGAACTGGGATTGTTGAGCCACTTGCCATTATTCGTAATTTAGCCATGTAATGAATGACTGATGTTCGCCGATGTCGTATCAGTCCCGATTTGCGTCACACGTCCAAGTTGCGAAGTGTCTAACAATCCCTGTTCGAGATTGTACCTACATAAGTACTGACTCGTGTAATAGGTAAGAGCTTTGTGGAGACGTTTTGCTACGGAATGCTAAAATAAACACATTACGAGTGTGTGCAGAAGACTAAATTGTCATGTGACTTGGTGAACAAACAAGAATTGGTACTGAAGAGCGATAGTTTTGCTCATTTATACTTCGTGAGATAAAAGAAGCACGATAAAAGTAATGAAGCAACTCGCTTCCAATTAAACAGAAAATGCACAAAATACTGTTTCTAACATGTAAAATTTGACATTATCAAATTAATCCTCTCATAAATAGGTACTCAAACCCTAATCTGCCGATGTATGCCATGGGGCATAGATTTGAGTAAGTTGTATGAAATTTTTTCAGAGTAGATTCAGGAATCCTTTTGCGTGATATTAAGCGTTAAAGTGATAATATACATTGATGACCGTAGGTCATCATATGATACTTAGATAATGTTGTTAGTTGTGTCAAACACATAATATAAGTTACGAATTTTTAAGGCCGCATAATGTAAAGTGTGGACAACTATGGAACCTTACATTGCGCGTGATGATGATTATGTTACAGCAAGGTTTTAAGTAACTCGTTCTTAAAGAACAACCAACGCTCTCCATATTTATAAATTACCTACGGGAATCCCCAATATTTTACTCCTCATATCATCCTCCAGGTTGTACCCTTTGGTTTCCGACGCCTACTGCGATGGATCTCCACAACGTACAACGGCATTCCTATCATCGTTACTGAGAACGGCTATGCGGACTACGATGGTGTCGACGATTACTCCAGGGTGTCGTACTACAGTCACTACCTCAACGCGTTGCTGCACGCCATACATGAAGACAAGAGCAACGTGAAGGGATACTTCGCATGGAGCTTGATGGACAACTGGGAATGGGACGACGGCTTTGTGTATGTATCTGCAAGTTGATGGCTCACTATAAGTGTAATCCGATAAGACAAAGGTTGCCGTCTGGGCTGGAAGCCATATAGAAGTTGCTGCTGCGAAAAACCTTATATATTTTTTTATGTGTCGGCTCTTTCAAAGTCTCTCCTTGTTACGAAGAATCTTATAATGTAGGAAACCATTTGGAAACCCTCAGCAAAAAGCTATACTACAGGCTTCCTTTCTTCCTGTGAAACAGTATTGATTATGTCAGTCCTTTGAATTAGGCATCAAGGGGTCTCCTAGTTTCTTTAGCAATGCAATGCAATTTTATAAAGGGTCGGCAAGGCGAACGTGACTCTTTTGGAGTTGTGGGCATCTATAGGCTGCGGTGGCCGCTTACCATCAAGTGGACTGTAAGCTTGTTTGTCACCGGCGTTGTATAAAAAAAAAGATAACCTCTATCGTGATGAGAGCGATGATTGAGATTTAACATCTGGCGTTTTTTTTTAAAAATATCTAGTTATTTTTATTTGTGACACATTTTTAACTAGGTAATAAAAAATTGGTCTTACTTAACTATACAAATCGCTATGTCGCGTCTTGTGTATGTAAAGATTTATTCCCAAGAATCGAGGTATTTTAAATGGGAATGAGTGAAAACAAGTATAATAATAATTCCGTTGAATTTAACTGTAACCAGGCTCGCGCAACTAGGAACAAAATTTACAAAATGATACTTTTGTATGGAATTTGGCTAAAAAATAATGGCGGATACTGCTATCTCGCTCCCTTCTCTCTCTCTCTTCTTTCTCAAGAAGATTAAACGTTAGTCGAGACAGGGTAATCTCGAGTCGCCTAAACTAAAAGATTGCACGAATCTAGTCTAAATACCAGTTACGGTTGTTTTGAGCGCCTTTGAGTCCGATAAAGAAGTGAATAATTTTTAACATTTTTATTCATCCGCGAAAACGTTTATTTTTACATCGAGAAGGCCATATAACATCGCTACCATACATTATACTTGTCGAATGGGCTGCCTGATGTTGTGATGATAAGCGGTTAACGTAGCTATACTCTTGCAAGTTGCAACTCCGGTCTCTAATGCATATCGCCTGTCCTACTTCAATAGCACTTAGAAATAGACCGTACATTCTTTGAATAGCTTAATATAGTCTTTTGTGTTTGATACACCCGGCATATTATAATATTTAGATATGAATATTCACGAAAAAGATGTTATTTTAATTACAGGACATGAACAAGCATTGTAGTTGTATCTAACAATGCGGTTCTCTAATACTTCCCACAGTTGAGTTATGAGATGCAATCAGGGCTGCCAGATTGTATAATTGGATACAAAACGTGTATAATTAGGTGACAGATTGTATCCTTTTTGTATCCTGGATCCTCATGTATAATTGGATACATAAAACCTTGTTGTCATGTGGAATGAATTGAATGCGCGTTATATGCATACTCAATAAATAAATCAATCATGTAGGTAAGTTTACGCCATTAACAATCAATATTGTGTTTGTAAAGGATTTTTATGCAGTGTATGTATCCTGACACGCAATTTTGTATAATTTCAGAGTCACGACTGAATAATTTAAAAATATCAGCTGGCAGCCCTGGATGCAATCGTAACTAATTAATTTTATGAGTATTACATGCAACTATCTACGTCATAATTTGAAAGTGTATCTAGGGCAATAATACCTACTTTATCACTACGCGTAGTTATGTTCCGGCGTTGGGTCATTACACACAGTAACGCGCGTTTATTGCGTTAATGCGAGTGCCGGGGGTTAAATCGATGGTAATTACCTACATTACAGGGGTGAAGCCGCAGTTCGATGATAAATACCATGGAAAATCTTTCTAGAAAAATAATTTGATAAGCTGCGGCTGACTAGCACGACAGTAATAATAATAATAATAACACATGTACACATCCCAATACATTATCGTATCTCAAAGGGGCCTCTTCATGTTGGATCTGTATCCCCATGAACGCCTTCCAAAAGGACCGGACATTGTGCCGTGATATCCCAAAGGAGAGATACAAATAATAATAATAATAATATTCATTTATTTCAGGCATTGCCCATAAAGTGTTAGTAATTACAATTTCAGAAAACTTACAAAACTAATGTTAATTGCATCACAAAACATAAAACATAATAAGGACAGGACCGAACGAGTTAATACAAAATTATACATTTAAAAATAAAACAATGAAATAAAATGAAATAAATTAAAATTAAATTGGAACTAAAACATGTCATGTCCTAATTAATAAATAAATGGTAACAATTGGTGTCATTAATTAATGTCGAGTTAAAATTATCAAAACTAGAAATTCATAATAAAATGTAAAATAATATAAAAATGGAATAAATAAAAATTTATTTTAAAATGTCAAATATAAATTAATGAAAACAAATAATAATAATAATAACAAGAATATGATACAATTTTAGTGAATGAATTAATTAATGTCACCAGTTAAAATTTACAAAAGTTGCGTGAACACCTAACCATCTTTTCAACATGGGCGAGTCCCATCTCTCGGCAAACACCTTCAGGATGCTGTTGGGACTACTCCGCAACCTATCCAACAATGAGGCGCAGCGCTTTCTTAGGATAGCATGAAAGCCATCAACCCCCGCCTCCACAAACATGCTCGAGGCGCTGCACCACCGCTGGAGCCCCAGCAACGCCCTAAAGGCGTTGTTGTATTGCACGCGGAGTGCACTATATGTCCTCCGCGTAAAGCTGACCCAGAGACTGCAGGTGTAAAAGCATTGGCAGTACGCTCTAAAAAGCGTAAGTTTCACTTCTCTAGTACAACCTGCAAATCTCCGAGCCAACATGTTGCAGCGAACGGATAGCGCCCTCCGCTCCCTCTCTATGTCCATGTTGTCAGAGAGGTCCTCCGCGACCCAGTGACCCAGATACTTGAAATGTTGAACTCTCTTTAAACAGGTGCCGCCTAACTCGATTGGTGGCAAAACCTCGTACGTCTTAGTGCCGGCCTTGAAGATTAGGAGTTCACTCTTCCCGGCATTGTACCTGAGTCCGTGGGTCACTACATACTTCTCACAAATAGAGAGCAAGTATTGCAACGCGCCGAGAGATGGCGTAAGCAGTACCATGTCGTCTGCATAGCTGATGTTGTTAATACAAACTCCATCAACCGAACATCCGACATTGGCACCGCTCAACTCCTCTATCAACCCGTTGACGTACAGGTTGAATAGCCGGGGAGACGTAAGCCCCCCCTGCCTCACCCCGCACTCCAACCTGAACTCCTCCGAAACCACATCAGCCCATCTCACACAGTTTCTCTGGCTATGGTACCAATATTTTAAAAGAGAAGTTACCTCTACAGGTAACTTGGTTTCCTTCTCAATTTTTTGCCACAGAACTTTGTAGGACACTAGGTCAAAGGCCTTAGATAAATCCAGGAAACATGCAAACACTGGCGTATTTCTAGAAGTATAGTACTGGACGGTCCGCATGAGACAAAGGATAGCACTCTCTGTTGATAGGCCAGGCCTAAAACCAAATTGCGCGTCATGAAGACGTATATGCTTATCCAACTGTCGATCAAGCAGAGCGTCCAGTATTTTAGCTATAATATTAGCCAGAGAGATGGGCCGGTAGTTATTTATGTCCGAAACATCTCCGGTCTTATTCTTGACGATCGACACCACTACTGTATATGTTAACTCATCCGGTAGGTAACTATGTAATATGTTTTCAAGAACAACCCGGCGGATTTTTCTGCGCGTTCTTTAAATCGAAAGAAGTCGGTCGTTTCTTTGTGTTTAGGTAAACTAGTTTACATTTACTTTGTCAAAATGTCACTTGAAGACCTTCGAAAAGCATATTGATTATAATTGCTCTAGGCTTTGAATATAGGTAGTGTTGTTAATTTTCGATCGATAAACTATCAACATTCGCAACATAGGCATCGTTGTGTGCTTGTCATCAAGTGGGTCGTATAGTTTTTTGCCATAATTGTTGTTGTAAAAATAATATGTTACGAATATCATTTATGATTTTTAAAGGTTGATTGTTCAAATTCAATCGTCGGTATTTCGGCGGTATTTGCGTTCTTAAGAGTGCAATAACACGCTAGGCACCTTCAAATTACATTACGCACCGAGTGAGGGTTCTCACGCTCTACACACGCACTCTCGCAGATTTAATTGTAATGAGTTCGAACAAACCTTGGCAATTAATAGAGAAGCCTCATAGCTATAATGAAAATAACTACGATGGAGGGATTTACTTAATATAATATAATTGAGCTTGGATTTGATATGCACGAAGTAAGCCTGCCATCAAAGTCATAAAGACAGACTAGATAAAATAAGGTACTTATTCCATATTCAAGTTACCAATAAAGTGAGAAAAATTCCTGTCAAAGTCCTTGCGATATTCACATAACAATGTCAAGGAACCAAAAGATGAACACTTAAAGCGATTACTCCAACTTTTAATTTTTTTTCTGAGTCTTCTTACATAGTTTGTCCTATTTTTATTTTTCTTTACGGTTAAGTATATTGTCGAGATTGGATCCGAATTTTTTAAAACCTTCTATCACAGTACAGTATTATTCTAAAAAATATTTTATGCCAGAATAGGCCAACTTACCCAGAAGTTGAACAGTGTGCCCTAATTCTGAACGATTTGACACCAATAGTTGAACCAGCATGAACAGCTACATTATGTTAGTTCAGGTTTTGGACCCCATTGTCTATAAAATGTCATTTTGAAAATTTTGACACCAATAGTTGAACCGATATGTGTACAATGCCGTACATTAAATCATATACATATGCGTTACGTGTGGGTAGAATAAGTATTCATGTATATGGGTAGAAAGAGATAGTGGAGTTGGACCTTAACCGCACCACGCAGCGCATCCTCTGTAATGAATTAGATTTAGGAAAAGTGGAAATACAGCATTTAAAATTTATATGGAGGTGTTTTACACCGAAAAACCTGCGTCCTTCAATATGAACAGCTACATTATTTTAGTTCAGGTTTTGGACTCCGTTGTCTATAAAATGAACAAAGCAAATCAACAACAGGTTCACTTATCGGAATAGAAGTCAAAAGATGAACTAGTTAATTTTATTGGTTCATTATTTGAGCATAGGTTTTTTTGTTGAACAATCCAGGGAAGGCCTTTGTCCAACAGTGCAACACTGTCTATTAGGATATTTAAAATAAAATTAAAAATGTGGTGCTTTTCATAGAAGCCTAAAGTTGAACTAGTTAATTTTATTGGTTCATGTTCTGGTCACAGGTTGATTTGTTGAACATTGGTGATTTTCATACTAGAACAAACCCCCAAAATAATCATGTTGGGAATCAAAAGCTACGTTCAACTTTTGGTAGAAAAATCAACGGTAAAGAATCGATTAATTTAAGCTATCAAAGTTCTATTTATCTATACTAGAATAATTTATATCAGCATTTGAAAAAACTATACCTTGTCCGAAAGTTCAACGGCGTTCAACTATTGGATTAGATGCATAAAATTTGAACTATAACTTGAATAGCAAATATCTCTTTAAAATATACAATTCCTAATATAGAATATAAAGGTATTAATCAAAAATTCATATCATGCAAAACTATGCAAGTACACATGTTATTCAATTTTATATGCAATTTAGAGCTTAAACTTGGAAGTGCGAATCTGAAGTAGATCTCCATACAAATTCAGTTTTTGGTGCGAAGCCTAGACGCGACGACCGCTCACACCCGCGTGCGTGGCGTAACGCCCTGGAAGTATAAATTCCTACCTCGGCAAAGAGATGCCGCTTTAGGAAACAAATATCCTGACCACGTTAAATATGCCACGATTTTTTTATAACGATATTTCGATCAAATGTTCAACTATTGGGGGTGTTCATCTTTTGGTGCCTCTACCCTAACAATTGAATTCCGCCTGGCCATTGGAATAATGTTTTCACTGTATTTGTAATTAATTAAGTACTTATTTAGTAGCTATTACTGAAGTCTTTGCAAGAGGTTAAATTCTAAATTATAGCTTCTGTGTTATATAACAACCCTGTATGCTACAATGAGTCTCCGGGAATATGCTGGGAATGTTTCATGATGGAGATTTTCTTTCTGTGGTTTTCGTGTGTGTCGAGTGAATAGTTACAGTCAGGAACAAAAGAAGATATTCATCGAACAGTAGGGATGGCCACTGTGGTTTCCAGTAACTAAAAGCACTACACATATCCTTTATAATAGTGGCTGTAGGGCTGTGTTTTGGGTACAGTATCATTTGATTCAGGTCAGATCACACTAGTCAAAATCATCTGCATCTACGGTTTTCATTTCAGAACTACTGCCAGTGCCAGTCATAAACATCTGTTCTTGGTTAAGTATACTACCTGGCAATGCGATCACTGTAGCGACTTTTATCCCAGTGTTAGTTAGTTAACCAAATGTTGTTGCCCGCTGTTTTCGTTATAATCTGATTGTATGGCAATTTTAATAAGTTTGGGATGGCAGCTGCTAGCACCATACAACGTTGGTTGATCTGTAACTTGGTGTACCTAAGTCAAGACATAAATCGTTATTGAGCACGCTGAATGTACGTAGCATAGGATATTATCAGCCTGTGACCGTTATCCCGTTTTTCAATCGAGTTAGGCTACCATTGGGTACTCAAGTTATCTTGGTAGGGTATAAATGAAACAAAATATCAGTCAAATCTTTGTGTTATAATTTCACTCGTCACATTTGTAAATGCATTTGCAGGTCCCGCTTCGGTCTGTACCTGGTCGACTTCAAGAGCCCGAAGAAGACGCGAACGCCCAAGCGCTCAGCGCGGCTGTACACAGATGTGGTGTCGACGCGGCGGCTACCCACAGACTACGACCCTGAGGACTTCTCGGCGTTTTCGGGAGCCGCCACACTGGCCCCCACTCTTCTCCCTCTCCTAGTCCTCTACAGGCCTTAATAACAGCCTTAATCCTTTTTTGTAAAAAGTTAAACTTTACGTTTAAATTAAATTACATTAAATATCAATATTCTTAAGATCCATTATCAACTTGATCCCTAAATTAAGCTTAAGCTAGCACTGAAGGAAGGTCCACAGGTTGCGGCGCAGCCGCGTTAATACTCGACGGTCACGACCTTGCTGGCGTTGTCGCGAGCGACGTCGCGCCGCAACTGCGCTTGGATGTTGGCGAAGGACTTGCCCTTGGTCTCGGGCAGGACCACCAGCATGTACACCAGCCCGAGGAGTGAGAAAGCCGAAAAGCCCCAGAATACTGTGTAAATGCCGCACGAGTCCTTGACAACCTGAAGTATAAACAATATTGGTTAAGCGCGGTCGATAGCTTATTCATTGTTTTCCCAACCAAATTTAAGAAGTCTGGTATTATAAAATCAAAAGTCTATACCAAACCAATTATTAATCAAGGATTCGATTATTCTATTTACAGGATTCTAATGAACCACACGGGAAATTATCATATCTGTTACAAGAATACGGATATTTATGTTAACAAAACACCAAAAGGGTTCAACATCTCTAACTAATACGGATTAGGAGTGTATTAGTACAAGTTAACTTTTAATCTGGAGCAGAGTATTTTTCTCATCTAATGAATTGGAATGCTTGTTCGTAGCTATAGGAAACGAGGAAAAATGCTTCAAGTATGTAAGTAGTAGTATGTAGTACTGTATTAGTTAGAAAGTATTTACCTGGAAGAGTTTCTGCACCGCGAACATGAAGATGCCCGTGTATATATGCGCCACACAGGACGCGTACAACTTGACGTTGGTAGGGAACATCTCTCCGATGATGACGTAGGGCACCGTCGACAGCCCTATAGCGTAGCACACGATGTAAACGAGGATAGACGCCACCGGCAACCAGTGCAGGAAAGCCACTGCCTCCTTGTTCGCTTCGTAGAACCAGTAAAACGTTCCAAGTGTCCCATTCATAAGCCCCACTCCAAGTGCAGATAGTAGTAGCAGTGGTTTTCTACCCACTCGGTCCACAAGGCACACTGACAGAATACACGTCGCGACCTGTACGCAGCCCACTAGAATAGACTCTAAATAGGGTTCCAAATGGCGGGCGGCGTCAGGGTCTGAGCTGTTAGACGCTGTGGTGTTAAATATCACTTGGGCGTAAGCAACCACAGCGGCACTGCCGCAAAGTTGCTGAATCGTGAACACTCCCAGACTTATCCACATAGCTTTCCTATTTGTAGCTTCTGTAACCAGGTCTAGCCAGGAACCTTTGTTCTTCATGTCGTCTTGGACGTTGATCTCGATATTTTTCAGCTCGGTTCTGATGTCTCCGTTGCGTAGCATTCTTAGAGATCGCTCTGCTCTTTCGCTGCGGTCAAATTTCAGGTAATAGTAAGGCGACTCGGGTAGGAAGATGAAGCTTAAAACGAATGTTATAGGTAGGATCAAGTTGATGCCGGCTAAGGTTTGCATCGAGACGAAGGGCCCGATACAGTACTGGGCAAGAATGCCGACCTGGAAAGAAATAAACACAAATTATAGCGCAAAAACAGGTATTTGCTACATCAATAAACGAGGATTGCGGAAAAATAGGTATATGTTATAGTTAAGGTGAAGTAAGGTAAAGTTTGGAAATATTTAAGAAAACGTGTTATCAAAGTAACTGTGCTGTAATAGTTGAATAATCGTGCCTTATCCTAATTTGACATTCAATAACTGACTTATTCTCATTTAATGTATGTACGTATAATGGACAGAACCGCCTTAGACCGGAACCCAGAGGAAAAACTATGTATAGGTAGGTATACCTAATACCTATTTGAATTAGTCGTGACGCTCTAAGGTCACATTGAAATTCCTATTGGCCTTTTTAGTAACACGCAACAGACGGATGGTTAGCCGATGCCCATCCGCTGAAATAATCAAGAAGGATAAGTATCTATCTGCCAAAATTTTAATTTTACAAGCTTTTATTGCCGACTGTACTTTTTTTCCATAGTCATCAAACTCGTAGAGACCTTTCCAATGAACGACGGTTTTATCTTGTGTAGTTTAGGATTTTCTATGGCCACGTTCTGTCTCCATCATCAGATCAGCTCGGTGGTACCATAAATACAATATTATGGTACCGCCGAACTTGCATAAGTATGCCAAATATCAGCTCAATCGTATTCCATCAAGTGGCTGAAAAGTAAATTTTGAGGACAACTTACATATGAACAGTGCAAGTTAAATAAAAGTACAAATAAATAATAAATGTCAATGTAAATAATTATTGGCGTTTATCATTATAATATAAAATACCCACGTCATAATTTAGGTGTCGCGTGAACAACACTTCAATGATTATTTTCTTTACTATAATCATTAATCATAGCTAATACATGAACGAGAATAATACGTCATTTGAATTATTAACATTTGATTGAACAAATCTAGGAAGATTTCTTATATTATTCCTGTTCAAAATAAAACCAACTTTTTACATAGTAATTTTATTGAGATCGTTAAAACTGAGCAATGCATTTTCATCAGAACTTTCATCAACATAATATGGATAATGCATACTACGAGTATATGAATATTCTTCGTTAACATTTCAACTTGGACTTTATTATGGCTTTGTCAAAGTATTATTTTCAAATTCAACACAGTGAGATAGGAGGCTTTGAAAGAGAATAGTAGAAATGTAATCAAGACTAGGTATATGTACCTACATCAAGAACTCTTTGTGTTTGATGTTGGATATGAGTTGTAGCAAACCATGCGCGATATGTAATTAAAGCAATGAGTCACGTTTTGCGCTCGCGGGTTCGTCAGCGCAATTACGAACAGATACGACTAATGAGAACATTAATTGTTAAACTTAAAACTGATTATTCGAATTGTCATTAATATTTAATAATAATTTGTTTTCCTCAGTGTTAATAGTAGTGCTTAGTTTAGTGCCTAGGGTTTATGCAGTCGTCTCCCGGCGAAAAAAATAAACAATAGCATTCTTTTGTTAAGGTGCCGGGGATCCCAGCGACCGGTAGACGATGGGTTAAGCCTATAACAACCTATTAATTATTATAAACACTTACTCGTATTTAACTTCACATGAATGTCGTATTCGTTATGGAGCGAAAATAACAGCCGGCAATAAACGGTTATTAAAAAATTCGTCGATTTTTCAATCAAAAAATTATATGTCAGTTAAAATTATCACTCTCACTTTCTAATGTCATATGAAAGAAAAGGACAGATCTAATATTTATAAGAGACACTTTTAATTGGGGATTGAAAAATCGGCCCTTACAGCAACTTATCTATCCATTGATACTTTAGGTCGGTTAGCGACCAGAAAATTTGGTTGACCGGTTTGCGACCATTTAGATAAATTGATGAACTAAAAGGATATTTTCTCGTTATCTTAATGGATTCCCATTCAATTAACTCCCAATTATAATGTATACAACTTAGGTACTGTCTTTTTGGGGTCTGTTAAAATACAAATAGGTATCTTTAATTGAAAAAACCATCTTCAGGTGGTCGCAAACTGACGCTGGTCGCGTAACGGACCTAGCAACCCTACTTTAGTTAAATTTCAGAGCTACATGTTCCAAGAATGGCTTTGCGCAGCAATCTCGATAGGAATTGACCTCGATGACACCTAATATCGAAGGTGTCTGCATAAAAGATGCCCGGCTTTATCGATAGAGACGTTAGAGGGTATCGGAATTTAGAATCTTGCTATTCTTGCTTCTATAAATCTTAATGTCATGGATGAAATAAGCAAACATAGAATAACATTAGGTCCATAGACAAGTAAACTATAATCTGGCTATGTAGATAGCTTCAGTAAATGGAGTTGTAAGTTCACGTTTTATTTTTTGTGTGACACTGAGCATCGATACTGTAGACCAAGTCACCTAACCAAGCTTCCTAATCTGGCCACGTATTGTTAGTTATTGCGTGATAAGCGACAAGATAAAACACCCTCATTTTCTATCAAGACGTGACAGAAAGGAATAGATGCTTTATCTTGTTGTTTATCGCGCGATAAACGAGACAATCGCAGACCCCGGTCAGAACGGCGTCTCAAAGAACGCGACATTTTTCATTGCACGCCCTTAACACCTCCATGTTTAAATTTAAGTTATATAAAAGTGTATTGTTTGGAAAGTTCGTAAGTTTTTATAATATAAAAATGGGCATATCGAAGTACACACAATACTGTTTCTTTTACCAAAAATACGAGTAAAAACCCCAATGTTACAATATTTTTACTTTACAACATTTTTACTTTACTAGGTACCGATTTCTATAATCGTCCTGGCGGAACAAAACCTATTGTTTTCAGAGAACAATGCATTGTTACATTTAAGTTATTAAGTATGTATTCAGGTGGTTATCCTCGAAAACCTTAGCAAACATGTGTCGATTAGTTGATTATAGAAGTGACTGAGTCTCGACTGTGTATCTACCTATCTAACCACATATTTAGACCATATCTTCCCACCGATGAGTATAGCTTCTTCTTTATTACTCCACTCAGCCAGTCTCAGACTCCAGACTCATCTCCTAACTGTCTACAAATAATAAATTATTATAGGAATTTCTCAGTAGGCATAATATGGTACCTGGCGTTGGAAAAAGACCACATATAGATAGGTGACTGAAATTCTAGTAGCTCTTAAAACGTACGCACATACAAGTAATTTTGATGTGGTTGAAGTCAGGCGACGTATATTTTGATCTATTTTTGAGTTTACTAATTAGGACAACGCGACGGAAACTGGTGATGGAGTCTCATAAGAGAAAGCGATAAGTTATGGTACATATAGTGTAATTTATGGCCTAGGGAACAACTTGCATAATAACAATAGGTACCTAATAAAACCTATCATATAAAAGGCCAAATCTGTTGTCCCAATTACTATCCTAATCCTATTCTTGCAACTAAAATTGACCTATTACAGAGGAGAAAAATAACTTGGAAAACTTAAATTAATGCTGTATAATGTACACTAACGCCAAACGAACGACCACCAACGCTTAGATTTTCGCTACTAAAAACTTGACAGATAATCCCAGAACATGTTAATTCGCTTGGTGTAAACCCATCATAAGATACCGTAAGATTTGGTACGTACTTTGTTCATGAGGGTAATGAGCGTGGAAAGTGCGCCTCGGACTTCATTGGTGGCAATTTCCCCGGTGTACATGGGTGCCACGGTGTAGACGATGCCGTAGCCCAGCCCGGAGAACATCCGCGCCACGTACAGCAACGTCACCGACTTGGCCACGATCACCAGGATCCAGCCCAGGATGAATGGCACGGCCCCTGAAAATGTATGATTGGAAGGTTAATGTCATGTGTTAGCGACGCGTTCAGACTAATAGGTACAGGAGAACACAATTAATATGGCGCGCGTCAAAGCTCTTAAGTAGTTGACTGAGAGACTATTATTGCTTAATCCACATGCCTTATTACTTGGGTCGTGCTATAGTGGCCTAGTGGCACTGTCTGTGCCGCTAGTGGTTCTGGGGCGGTCCCATGAACATTGTAAATCCATGTACACATGTATCCATCTTTATCATTTGAATACATATGTGACACCGACAAGTATTCGATTTTAATGTCGGCAGTTTTTTTAATGTAGGTATTGAAGTTTTTACTTAAGCAATCTTCTGGTACTCATAGTACTAGCCTAACCCACAACCTAGTTTAGTTTTAAGACTAGGTAGATTTCTGTTAAATTGTCTTTCCAGTAGTTAAACTCGCTAGATGGCGCTAGTTGACACACCCGAAATATAATTTAATCTCAGAGTGCAAAATTCTATTAGAAACCTTGCAAAGTTACAGGAAAATTGATTTCAACTTGACCCAGTTCAAATCTTCCGCGTCAAGACAAGGATGAAAATGTGCGTTTATAATTTTACTAAAACAGTGAATGGAATTTGATAATGTTTTATGTACCTAGTATAGCTATAAAAATAATTGGTAGCAAAATGCTAATATATATTTATCTATGTAAAGGCATTTAAAAAAAACGGTCAAGTGCGAGTCCGACTCGCGCACACACAGATCTGTACTGGTTCAGTTTCAACCCTATTAATTCAGGAAAATCTCAACAACATTGTGTAGAAATTGAACGCCGTGGGTACAGCGCCATCTATCAGCGAATCTTGTTACAAATTTGAGCCACTGAATACATAATACTAGTTGTATGGTGGATTTTCAAGGATAATTCTTTATCACGTGAACCGATTTTGTTTTTCTTTATTTGAAAGAAGGTACTTCTTATCTCATAGGAATTTATAAAACAAAAATAAATGCAAAGCTGATTGAATTACAAACTTAGTATAAAAATGTTTTTTGATAATAACATAAAAGAAAAACTAAATAGAGCTGTAGTTATATTTTTCATGTAAAATATACATTGATATCAATGTTATGTAGTAATTTCATTTTTCCTTAATAAACTTGGGAGATAAAGGGGGGAATGGTATTTTTTTTACATTTTCCCTCATAAATCGAAAATGACTCAATGTGAAAATTGATTCAGAATGTGCAACTCGAGTCCTTTCATACGAGTATGACACCCCACTTGACATATTTACTAGACTTTCAAATTTTGAACCACGTGTCATCTGACGTTTTTCACAGAAAGTAAAAAAATACATATTAAAAAAAACATGTTCTATGCATCTAGGTTACCCTTTTTTATTATATATAACTGTTCCAAATTTCAAATCGATGGCATAAGTAGTTCTTGAGATATTTAACGATGTAACTGACAGACAGATAGACAGACAAAATGAAACCATAAGGGTTCGTTTTTTACCATTTTGGTACGGAACCCTAATGAATCGTTACGTTACAAAGAGAGGAAGAAATTTGAAATTACGGAAATTACCTGTGTAAAAGATGAGGAGACCAGACCTCAAGTAACGGAAATATAAAAAGGAAGAAGAGACATTAGACATTAGGGTGGGTCTTCACTGAGGCGGTGCGAAGCGGAAACGTGCAGAATTGGCCAATCAAATTAGGCTCTTCCCTCTGCTTCACTCCGCTTCGAGTTAAATGGACGAATTTGACGGGTCAATTCTTCAGTGGAGACGCAGCTTAAGTAAAGAAGTGACAACAAATTGAATCCTAACACTCTCTTACCAAGCAGTAATGTAGTTTTTCGTCCAAAGCGGTCTGCGAAGTAGGCGGAGGGTACAGGCGTGAGCGCAGAGCACAGGATCATGATGGAGGTGATCCACGAGCCCTGGTCCGGGGTGGTGGGGATGGAACTGTCGTCGGACTGCAGGTAGGCGAGCGTGGGCGACGGCCAGCCATAGCAGGTGCCTGCGGTTGCGGTGATGAGGGTAGCTGAAAAGATAAAATAACATTTTCATATTTATTTATCTATTCAAACTTTTGACTGAATTATATAAGACCCGTAGGTTTCCCCTGGATTCTCCCCAGGCTAACTCTCTAACCGGGCACTCCTATCGCTTTAAGGATGTAGCGCATCAGGGATGTTTGCGGAGGCGCGTGTTGCCTGTTTTTATGCGAGCATGCGCGGGCGAGCCGCATCCCTGGTGCGCCGGGTGTGGGACAGTCCCAATACTATTCTGAGAATGATAGCGGACAAGCCTGACTGTGCTATCATGTTACACTGTGCGGGGCTGCATTCTTCCGCCAGTGTAATCAATTGGTAGCACTATGTGTGCACTTAATATCTAGCTGCATTATGTATATAATTTCTATGTGTCAATGTTACACGAAATAAATGATTTCAATTAAATTCAATTCAATTCAATTTATTGGGCCCGACCTATAAATCCAGGCCAAAAAACATTTCTGTCGGTCAACGATTTGGTTTAGCAGAAATCAATATTAGACATGTTGGTGACACACATAAATTACTAAACACTGTCAAAACTGTTTGCATACTTATAATGGCATTTTATAATGTGTAATTAGACTATACCTGACATCATCTATTGGTTCTTCCGTAAAAGTAAGACGGAAGAACCAATAACAGTTCTCGCCAAAATTCTAGTCTATTTTTAATTCACTATCCAACAGAATTCATAGTATTAATACTGTGTAGTGAATTGTGACTGCGTTCAGACCGGACTAGAAGATTAGCGGGAACTGTACTAAAGTAGGGCCGGTAGTTGGGTTTACGGCCTGTTAATTTGATGCGTCAGTTTGCGGCCACACACGCGGATCAGTTGATGAACTGAATTTTCTTGCTCTTTTAATGTATTCCCAAAAACAAATACGGCTTACTATTTCTTTAGGGCATGAAAAAATTTAAATATCTTTAATTAAAA
This sequence comes from Epiblema foenella, assembly GCA_963556455.1. Lineage (NCBI taxonomy): Eukaryota > Metazoa > Arthropoda > Insecta > Lepidoptera > Tortricidae > Epiblema > Epiblema foenella. Next base: position 20,159,731 of record OY747102.1, read on the forward strand.
AAACTTTGTTCTTCAGATGGCCGCAAACTGACGCACACCGCGTAACTGGCCTAGCGACCCTAGTAGTACTTGCAAAATAATTAAGAAACTAGTAGGTATTAAAAATAAACACATGCACCAGAATGCGCGGTAAAGCTAAAAACAAAACATTTGTTCCTTATGTATTATGCAATACCAAAGCAGCAAGCCAAATTATTAATCGACCCAAATCTGTTTGCAATAAACATTCGCCAACTTTATGACAATTTAATGCGAAATGTGAAAATCTATTTCTCTCACAAGCATGATAAATTGTGTTTTGTAATGGCTGAATGAGTAGGTGTATGTTGAATTTTAGTATTCTGGATATTTAATGCAACATTTCCGTAGTATATATATTGTGAATTGAAAAGGAATAACAATGGCATGTAAAATTGATTCAGGTACTCATGTGCATAAAATCAATAGTGTGCGAAGTCAACAAATTTACAATACTATTCTAAAATTAAGTACAGTTGGTTGATTTTACAATATTTCAGTTAAGTAATAATTTCATTAAAATAGTATATTTTAGTTAATTCTGTACTTATTTGTACATTTTAGACCTAAATGGCGTTAATAACATTGGCAAGAATGCTGATTCACACGAAAACGGTGTGTTAATAGAATGCTCAGCGTTGAGCAAACTGAACAGGTGCATCGCCCTCTAAGGTGCGCTAGGGTTGCCTATTTATCGGCTTTTCGTAAACATTGCCGCTTTTGCCTTCGTGCGAAAATAGGAAATAGGAGAAAACATACAATAGTAGTTTATACACTGTTATTATTTTGCAATTACGTTCATTTTCGGTTGTCTTCAGGATATATACTCGTACGTTATTTATTATTGAGTCAAATATCAAATCCTACATTTGCTAGTCATACTGAACTGCCTATTCTAAGGGCAACCCTATATTTGTACACGTATGTATTTATCTAAGTAGCGTGCGGCGGCATGAACTGTTTACATAGATAAGGACTAACTACTAATAAGCAATGCAACGTGAGCTTAAGATAATGCGTTAATTCCATATCATGACGATTAAAATAATCATTAATTTACAATAAGCTGATAAGGCCTGAAAATGTTGATGATTCATGCTTACAACTCAATGGTTATTGGTACTAGTAGCCATATACCCAAAGCCTTTTATCTTAATTATTTATCCTAAGCGAATAAATTATCTATAGTCTGTAGGTACTGTATAGTACATGATAATGTTAGCTGCTCAAGTTCTCAGGATATAGTTTTATGGACGTCTGGCTAAATAATAGCCGTTACATATCACATGCTTAATGTTTACTAAGGGATGGATAGGCATAACGCAATTTCAGTTTATAATAGTAATAATTTAACAAAATCAAAAATATAATGAATATAGTCTGGCGAATGATAGCTGAGACTAGAAAAGACTGGAAAATTTAAAAAATGTACGTGGCGCAACACTTTGTATCATGTAACAAATCAATAATGATACTTGGGCAACAAAACAAAATGTTCGCGCTACAATAGATGAATACTTACTATGAGATAACATTACCAAAAAACAAGATTGATGATATTTGAAATATTCCAACTCTGTTAAGAAATTCAAGCGAAATAATGTACTATGCTATGATTTGATATTTGATGTATCCTTTTTCTGACCCGTAAAGGATCAAGCAATGTTAGTCTTGATTTATGTCGTTTGACATATGACGTAGATATAGTTGCCATTTAAAAAGTTTTAATAAAGGTTCTTAAAGAGATCGCCTTTTAGCGATAAACCGTTTGTTGTACCATTTACATGTTTAATTTAAATCTTGTTCCCAATGTATATTCTGGTGAACAATATACACTATTTGTATTGTATTGTATTGTATTGTAGATCCCAGTCTCGGCTGTCATTGGGCAGACTCTAGCAAATTTTACAATCACGTGACGTGATTGAAGTATGCTATATATATTAATTATTTTAATGATGGATGTAGAAATATGATATTATTATTGTTAGCTTATCAAATTATGAACGTGTGCCCGTATAGCTGGCGGTCGATAGTTAATTCTGCTCTCGCCGAAAGCGAAATAACTCGTAAAAGTCGTCGTAAATTTATTGGTTCTGACCTTTCCGGCTGGACACTAATGCGAAGATGACGTGAATTATGATTGTCCCTCGTCCCTCCCTATTCAATAATGTTTGCATAAGTCTTTGAGGTGAGTACTAGTCGTACTAGGCAGACCGCATACAGTCTTGCGAGTACACGTCCACTAAAAGACTAGATCCAATAACTAGGTCCAGGAGTATTTACGAGTACGGGATTCGATGACTAGTGCTTCCCGTAAATGCGCGTCCTGCAAGTCGGATTAGTTTTATGTCTATACGCGAGAAACATATTTATGATGATAATAGAAACTGTTCCATTCCAACTAATAATGAGTCACGGTTGCAAGTAGTAGTCTAACATTAGTATAAAGTTAAATATAGTTAGAGGTAGTGCGGAACAGTAAGACAGTAAAACGTTTCGAACTTTCGAGGCTTCAGAATCGTCGTACGCCTAAATACTCGATACGCTAAAACACGCGCGGGCGAGTACGCGTAATTACGAGTCCATGCCAAAACCTATTCCAAAAACCTGTTCCCGTAAATACGACTCACCTCTAATAAGTCTCAAACTAGCGTACGTACATGTATACCAGCTATTTTTCAGTCAGCAAAGTCACAATGTAGGTAGTTACCTAGATAGTATGGGTTGAGTAATCATTGGATGTTCTATATTATTTATGTACTACGTAAGTACGTATGAAACATCCTGTAATTTAGTATCATTACAGATGAGTATACAATGATGAAATATTGTAAAAACCCAGGATATTCTAGTTTGAAAACACCTTCAGAGCTGTAACTGTAAATTAGTGGCATATTTTTTTGTCAGCAAACCGTACCTAATGTCCCTATCCCTTTTTTTCGTCGGTGGCAAACAAGCGTACGGCCCACCTGATGGTAAGCTGTCACCGTAGCCTATGGACGCTTGCAACTTAAACTATGCTTGTTTTTTTTAACTTTCAATGCCGTCTTTTCGTAGCACTCTCATTAACCAAGCGTTTTCTGCTACCTAGTTGCCTACAAACAAAGTCTTACGCTTAATATGGATTGCCGGCATGCTTGACAGGACATGTAATTATGCATTCATAGACTACTGCTTATAACCATAGACTTGGAATACTAAAAGACTGATGACCCTTGGCACGAACATAAAAAATATTAAGATTGCTATTAATGTTGTTACAAAGCGTATAAATTTTCCGTTTTCCTTGACGCGAAACCACTTTATATACTTATGTTTGTTTGCTCCATTTACAGTCAATGTAGGTTAATTCAATTCTTATTGATCATCAGTCATAACCATAGACTACTTAGTAAATTATAGAGCTGGTAATGTTAGTACAGCATGGTGTTCAATTTAAATAATGATATAACTGTTTCGCTATAACGAAATCTCTGTATCATTAATTTCCTATGGCACAGGTCTAAAATTCTGGTCTATGGTTACATGTTTTTTTTCCCTCTTCATCCACCTTAAGAAGGTCCATTGATTGACTAATGAATAATGCCTTTTGGCATTAAGTCCCGTTCTACCTATTAGATTTGTGCAATAAAGTTTTGTAATATTAATAAACAAATTGGCGCCATTTATTAGAAGCCTTTTCACTGAGTTCATAGATGACAGATATTTATGGAACGCTATATTGACAGTCTTTATAATAATAGTCTCTGGCCATATCCCAGCGGTTACAAAGAAATGGGCTAAGTGTCGCTTCCCACAAGGCTCTGTAGCCTGTAGTTATTCAGAAACCGTTAATTACCGAAATAGCGCCAATTTTCCCGTAACGTGCGTCAAAGGACCTAACCTTTTGCCAAATTTAAGTTACTTACGTCACCTTTTTGTATGAAAGCTGGTTCTGTAAGATATATGTCATAATCTTTGTATTAAACATAGATAAAAATGGAACTGACATAATTTAATACATTTTTACCCGACTACGGCAAATACCTTTTGACGACAGAGGTTTGTCATAATATATTATTGGATGGTAACTACTAAGCAGGATGTTATTGTGTATGCTACGGCCATGTTATGTTAGTTTTGGGATTGGCCGAGCTTCCGTCTTATCGCGCTGTTATCGTCGTTCTTATGGAAACGTCTGACTACGGTGACATTTATTTCCCGGTACATGCACACATACAATACTATAATAAATCGGATGCGTCAGTTGTTATCTGCTTTATTGAAACGTACATAGTATCAACATTGCGCAGTGTTAGATTACAATATGTGAGAGCTTGAAGGCTAGAGCGATAGCTGTACCTAAAAAATTAATGATTTAAAATTGTTGCGCAATTTAAACTTAGAGCTATTGTAATACTAGGTCAAAAAAAGTTAGTTTAGCAACAGATTTGTTGTTTGTTGATTGTTGTCCTTCGTTACCCGCAGTCTGGTGGACGTAAATACATAACACACGTTAATCATGACTGTAATAACACGCTGGCGATTGTTCTGACTGCGAAAACGTGACTAAATCCGTGTAAATTGGATAAGGCGACAGACGGACGAGAGTTTTGGAATATAATTCAGTGTGTCACGCCGCCGCCGCTTGCCAGTTGGCACAATCAGCGCTTCGTGGGTGCGTACGATTACATATTCTCGGTCAACGTGTATATAAACATGGTATTGAATTTGCTTCATTACTCAAGTACATATCTAGTGAATCTAGTCTAAAACACGAAATTGGCTGAATTGAGATAAGAATGCGGAACAATATCATAATGGTAACAAAATATTCAGTTGTTATTGTAAGTCTATAACTAAGATTTTATCTTTATTGTTTAGGATATTAACGTATTTAGTAACATATTATTTTTTATTATTTAGGCTATTAACCTCATGTGTTTACCGTAGTATGGTAGCTAGATAATATTTAGAGTTGTGTGCCATAGTTCGATAGCCCAGATGAGCGTCCGCAATGACTAGGTACATGTTTCTTACTCTTTTTGTTAACAAATCAAATTCTTTTATCTTTGTACATTTGTTTCATGTATTAAATAATTGAACATATTTCTTGTTATTATTTGGTCACCGACTCATCGCATAATTTTTCGGAATATATGTATTTACTATTTAATCTCTACCTATCTATTTTAGGCCGGATTCAGCCAAACTTTCGACCAAAATAAATAAAGACTTAATCTGAGGTTAAACCTAGAAATAGTGTGGACTAATTATGGAATAAATCTAAGGCCCGTTCCTCTATCGGCACGGCACGGCAAGGGATTCCTTCTCGCCGTCAGACATGCCCAGCTGTGCTTGGGAATGCCGAGGGGGACGCCTCGGCATGTCTAAGGACGCTTCGACATGCCTAAATAATGACGTCTTGGTATGCCTGAGGACGCCTCGGCATGTCTAGGGATGCCTCGGCATTTTTAAGCACACCTAGGCATGCCTGAGGACGAATCCCTTACCGTGCCGTGCCGATAGTGGGTGCCAGGCCTTATTTTTGATTGACCGAATTAGTCCGTACATATGTCATGGTATGGTTGGCAGTTATTCTTATTTCTTATTCACTGTAGGTATTCGTATTTTTTTGTGTCTTTTCGTATGTAATGATTGAATGTTGGGTCACGGATATTGAAAGCCGAACCAGTGTTAACCTGTTAACGAAGCAAACGCAGGTGACCTTGTTCAAACATCATCAACTGCGGAAGTGTGATGAGATGATTTGTTGTTTTGAACAAATAATTAAGTTCCGCTTATTAATTCCAACTTTAAATTACCAAAAATACACCTTCCTTAAAGATTACCTACAAAGACCAAATAATTAATGAAACTGACATTACCAAATTTCTAGGATTAAGCTTAGATAGTAGTCTGACATGGAAAAATCAAATTGACAATATATGTATGAAACTTAATCAATTTAGTTACGCATTGTATAATTTAAGGAAAATTGTAAACCAATCAGCCGTGCTGACTGCATACCACGCACATGTAACGGCTACTTTAAGATACGGTGTAATGTTTTGGGGTAATGCTACAGATCGTGAAATGGTGTTCAAGAGTCAGAAGAAATGTTTAAGATCTGTATTTGGTATTAAACCAGTTGATTCATGCAAGCCGCTTTTCATAAAACATAAAATATTGACTCTATCTTGCCTGTATGTGTTCGAAATATCAATGTACGTAAAACATAACATTAATCAATTTACTCGATTTAATAGCCTACGACACCAGGAAAAAATAAATTATAAGTCCTCCAAAACCGCTTTTTTATCAAAAAGTGTATTTGGTATGGCACCCCGAATTTTCAATAAACTACCAGTGAAGATTTTAAAACTGGAAAGTGGAAAAGAATTTAAAACTGCGTTATTTAATTTTTGAGCATCTAAGTTCTATTATTCCATTCAAGAATATTTAAATGACATTGTTTTTTAGTTTATAAGTAAATTATGCATGCGATACACATGACATACCTTAAATATTTGCATGTTCTTGTGACCAAACATGTAGTTCCTTATATTTTAGATTATGACCTATTTGTTGTACCATGTTTTAGCAAATAAACGACTGATTACTGATTACTGATTACCGCTAAAACAATGGCAGGTGAAATGTAGCGCCGTAAACATTCCAAGTTTCACTCATATTCACGTGAATTATTATGATGTAATAAGTAATAACAACAAAATTTCACTCGGCTAAGAAAAGAAATGAGCACAGCCGCAAGTAGGTAATATTAATATAGTAGACAGCGAGCCCGCAGGGGACGGCTTAGGAAGTGCAATCGTTAAAATGTGGTTTCTTTTCTTCATGTAATTAACGATGCGTGAAACTGTTTAAAAAATCAGCAATTCGTAATTAACAACGGTATTTTTTAAAGCTGTTGAATATATGTCGGGCGATCAAGTTATAGTCTTGTCCGCATAGCTTAAGATTAATTAACAGCTTCATGTTATTGTTAAATAATTACTGGCAACTTTAGATGATTCATTGGAGTAGTTAATGTTCCTCTTTTCGCCTTTTTCAAGTTAATAAACTTGAAAAGTTTAATAATTAAGTAATTTTTGAGATGTTGTAAGCACTCATATTTTTGTACTTGACTGTACATGTGATTGGTTTTGCTGTCACTTTTAATATAGCGCGCATTTTGTTATATCGCCGACGTTCGTACACAAACGTAGAGGTGGAATGGTGGTTAAGCTTACGACTTCTGACTCTTGAATTATTTCTCCTTGAGGCGTGTACTGGCTCGGTTTTATCCAAGGGAAATTCGAATTTTCTCTGCGTCAGATTTCCTTAAGATTCTCCTGTTCGAATAAATTTCGTACGCACTATATTGTACGTAATAATTTACTCTTTAAATATGTCTGAATCCCATAAAACATTCCATGTAAAAATAGGCCAAGTCTCGAAACTCTTTCATCGTAAAAAATTGTGAGACATTACGTAGAGCCAAGTTAGGCATTAATCTTTATTTGCATACTAAATAAAATTTTGAGACTTGAGAATCACACAACTTTTCCTCATTAATTAATTTTTGCATGCCTAAATATACATAGTGTACTATTGCCTGATTGCCAAGTCACAAAAGTTTATTTAGTAAGCAAATAAAGATTAATACCAATGCCTGACTTGGCTCTACGTAATACAAATTTATGAATGTATCTAGAACTGAAAACATTTCATAGATGCAGGGACTACAAAAATATAATTTTGTATCGCATGTATTTGTGTGGTATTACAAACTTACCTATGCAGTTTGTTTATCTCTGAAACGTGACTGAAATTGCATTATTTTTAGGTTTTTATGACTTGATAGGTTATAAACAGATTGTTTTAAATTTGAAGCTTGTGGGTCCGCTAGAAGTACCTTAGAATTATGATGATCGGTCAATGTGTCAGTGACAAAACTAAGGGATTTTGGCGGGCAATAGTTCTTAAACCGCATGTTTAAATTGAATATTATTGACAATGTATCTAAGCCATATTATGGCCTATGTTACTGAAAATTCAGGGTTCTAGCTTTAAGCAGCACAAAATTACAGGATGTTGAAAATGGCCTGAATCGCTTCTAGAAAAGGATGGTACGGCCGTGTCTCTTTGTTTTGCTCGACTCTTTGTCTGGTATTGCCGCTGACAGACATAAAAGTCATTAAAAACCTGAGCGCAACTCGCTCATTACTGTAGTGATAGTCAGCGTTGAAAGATCGGCAACAAGACTTTTTTAATAGTAACTTTTTTTACGTTTGTGGTATATGTGGGCTGTGGGTAGATGAGGAAAGCCACAGGCGGGCGCCAGGCCACATGACCTGGTGGGGAGGTCGCGGGCGCGGGGTGTACGCGGCGCGACTGCGCGCCGATGACGTAAGCCATCACTATACCACGATACGTATATGTATGAAGTACATTCACTCTACACGTGACTCAGATTCTTTCATATATTATCAAAGACAGACTTGTTGGTTCCCGATCGAAAGTAGTACCGTTAGACAGATAAGTCCTTTTTTTGCCGCTGGATTGCACACATATGAGTAGTGTACGTGAGAAGATGGAGAGTATAGTCAGCAGCAGAAGCGAACAAAGTGCTCAAAGTTGTCCTAATGCTATTACTTAGTGAAATAGCTGAATTTGAGAAAATATAAGCAGGATAGATAGAGCAGGATACGATGCAGGAAACCATGTTTTGCTACTAGCTACTTTATGCGATGCAGAGTATGCATAAGATGTTGAATGATCCGCTATTTGGAGGGTGTGGTAGCCGACAGCTTCATCCAATAGTATAGGATTAATAGTTTAGGTTTCTAATATCAAAATAACTAAAATGATGATGACACTATTGACTATAATATGTAATGTAAATGCATTAGCAATAATGTTTATCTATTTCTAATCTTCCTTTTATTTTATTTTTTGAATACCTGACTATTTATTTTTGAGTCCGTCTGTTTCATATAATTAATGCAATGTATAGCAATAATATTCCATACAATGAAATATACCAACATAAATTAGCATGTAAGGTTAACCTGTAAGTGTTAATGTTATAAATGTGTAAATAAATAAATAGATGACGTTAACTGTCCAGTCTCGTATGTGAGCGAAAGGATTTTCTTTAAGAATCGACCACATCTAAACTTAAAAAACCTACTCTGACAGAAGTGTCGAAATGTGTTTTATATTTCAATTTAGTGGTTAATAATTATATTGTGACCGCGCAATAAAATAGACGCCACAATACAATGCACGTTAATTACTATACCGATTGTAACGCACAGACATAGTCACATTTATATATAGGTTATGTACGAGCATGTGCTGAAGCGGCGTTTTCCACGTTGTATTATTAACCTTATAAAATAATACAAGTGGTTAAATTGTAAGCGACAGTATATTTGATTGAAACAGATTGTTTTGTTATCCTGAAAAATGACCTCCAATTTAAGAATCAATTCAAGGCTTTAAATAGAGCTATGTGCTGGTTGCACAGAACTCTTTCGGGTTATATTTAGTATTTTTGTAATTGGCATTAAACATAATAACGATTTAATAGGGATCTGCCTCAAGCTGACTTGAGTGCCAATGACTTATGATTTACATATCACAGATAATGAAATGGGTACTATGGGATAAAACCAATCCTAAGAGTAAAGGTTAATGAAACACTTATTAAAATTGACCCTATATATAGAATATCTTCCTAGAAATAAACTGAACTTATGATTTAGGTACACGCAAAGTATTGCTTCAAGATTTCAGTACTATTTAGTACCTCTCCAGTTGATTTGCATTTTATTGTGCATCTCGCGAAAGTTCGCTCATTTGCATGAAATTTATTCGTATGGCTTTCGTTGTTCTACTTGTTATGCGATAGCCATAATGTACATGTCAAAGCTATAAGCTTGCCGAATAGTTGTATTTATTATTACACAGTAACAGAACATACTTATTGATGTATTCAGCAAACATGAAAGTTTTTGTTATTAGAGTTGTTAGTTTATCGTTAACGTACATTTTCTTTCTGCGTTTTAGCTCTTATAATGACCCGAATATTTATAAGTATCGCTATAGATATACGCGTATTAAGACGATAAATTAAACCCCTGAAAAATGTGTAAATATAGGACGCCGTCGACGTCGTGACCTAAGTTCAAGGCACAACGATTTTAAAAAGCTCAGTTTTGCCAGCATCATTTACATAACCAGGCGTTGTGTCAAAGCAGTACGAGTTACCATGACGAGTTTCCCTTGATTTAACAACATAGGGGAACGCTTGACGCAGTCACGAGACTACTGGCGCTATTCACAACCAGTCTCGACTTACCACCCTACTCACTTACATCTTTAACCCGAGATTCATAAGGATACACACAATCGGAGGCCAGACTTACACTGGTGGTCCTCAAGCGAGTTTTGGTGAGTATTGTGAATACTAAGCCCTGGCTATAAATACCCAGTCGGACGCACGTGCTGCGTGCACCGGACTTCTCAGCCGTCGGCCTCTACTTTTTGCTCCTTGCTCCTAGACCGTGTCATGCTACTTTTACTACTCATTTACGGCGGGTTTAGCCCAAGCGCAAGTACTTAGGAGCGTTCTGGCATGTTCTGTCTAGTTTTTCTTGGGAAAAGTTAACCGTAAGTGCTAATATGCCAGTTCGTTCGTTTAGTCTATACTTGCCGTCGTATGGCTTAAGAATGGATCACTAACAATGTATAGCAACTGCGGCGATGATGCTTTTCGTATTTCATATGCAAGGATGAGTCACTTTAGAAAAAGAAAACAAAATTGCTCGCAAGCTCATAATATTTGGGAAATTCCGCCGATTCCTCCTTAAGCCCGTCACAGACATAGCGATAATATATATTAATATACTGTAAGATACCGTATCTTACGATATATTTTGCCTACTTAACGAGAGAGTCCTCACATACAGCGATAAAATATATTTTGGTATATTAATATATCTTATAGCAAGGCATCTTAAGGTATAGATCGGTATCTTACGATATCTTTTGATATATTTTGAGCATATAGATAATGTTCCTTTTACTGACGTGACTCGTAACCAATATTTCTCCGTTTCTCTCACAATGTAGGAAAGTGTTAAGGTGCGGTTAAAAGGTTATCAGTTATCAGATATATCCGTTACTGCAGTCACAGCTGCAGTGTACATGATATCGATTTCTATAAGGTTCAACTAGGAGTTTGATATTCCCATGCCAAGGCGCGTGTGGGTCACCTTTTGTATTTGACAGAGCGTTAAAAAGGTTAATCGGGGCGGGCGTATATTTAGATATCCTAAAATACTGCTCGAATTGTCTTCGTGACAGATTGTTCAATAAATTAAATTCACCACGTTCTTTCTTCTTTTGAAGGTGTTTTTGTATCAACATGGATATTGGTTTCGCTGCTAACGCAATAAGTAAATCGAATTCAGCATCAGAATCTTCGTCCGAAGAACTTTCAATTAAATCTAATTCTATTATAATTTTCAAATCCATCTTTCGCTTTTATAGCATCCTTAGTATTAGTATTTGCCTTTTAAGTGTAGAAAGCGTCCACTCGCTAGGACATCAACGAGTTTAATGATGGCAAAAATATATATTTCTCGTGTCTGGTGCTGAGCTATACGATAATATATATTACGATATCTTACGGTATATTCATATATATTATCGCTCTGTCTGTGACGGGCTATCAGGAGTATAATATTATTGTTGTATCTAATATACTTATTATACAAGTTGCTTCAATGATTGATATCATTATATTGAGTTGCAGTCTAGTCGGTGATGTCATTCAAATGACAATAAACTATATTTAAGTATGATGGATGAATATTTGAAAAAAAGTCTGCATTCCTCTCCTCACCATTCAATCTACAGTATCTACGCATCAGAAGTCAGACTCACAATGATGTAAATTTTTGAAGCAAAGCACTTCAAGAAGTCACATTGTTTCGATATCAAGATCTACATACATTTGCACAAAGTCCTTCATATGCTTTTATGTGCAGTCAATTCCGATTGGATACCATAATAATGAAACACTGTGTTGAGTTAGATTTCTGCCTTTTAAGTAAAATAATGTGGGTAAAAACTAGTTAGGTATGAGTACGTGGAACTATAATAAGCTAAGAAACGACGCATTGCGCGTCCTATAACACGAATCCTTGTTGTTTCAGTATTTTATAGTATATGACAAAAAGCGTAAAATATTTCTAAAATGTACACGATTGTGTTGTTTTGACTCTATCCCCACTTGTTCAGTACATTCTAGCAAATATAAACGTCTCTTTTTCGCTCTTGTCACAATGACACTAACTGCACGTATATAAATTAACAAAAATAAGGATAAATAGTTACGTGTATACTCTTCTGGTATCTAGTTAACACAATATTAACCACTATGTATATTGTTGTTAAAATTATCCTGGTTTGTGGATTTTTGCACACAATGGTATGGACACGCAGCCACGACGATTCTCACGATATTTAGCCGGCCATAGATCCGGTTGATCTACGGCGGCCGGTTGTTATTCTCATTGTCATTGTCAATGATACTGGGAACAATTGCTCTTGCCATCCACTCAATGAATTAGCGTACGAAATATTGATCATAGATATAGACTAGCCAACCATCCGTGGTTTATTTATTCCTTAGATATATAGGCCACTTCAAAAGTAAAACAAACTGATGTATAGAAAATTAAAATTTATTTTTATATGACTTGAAAATATGGATACGTCCTAGTGCTTAACGCTGCAATACTTGGCATCTTCAAAAATGGTGGCCATTGGTAAGTTTACCATACATATTAAAAACGTTTTGTGTAATATTATTTAGATTTTAGCACACGCCGAAAGCAAGTACCTACAATTTTTATTTACGTTTCCAAAGACGTATTCGTGCCTATTCTATTTGATATCACGACATTGTTCCTGCGTCGTTGTGAGTGGCTTGTCAATTCGAGAATTGAATGAAGGTTGTATAATAATTTGCAGCGAACGTCATAAAAAAACAGTTGTTTACTCAGCAAATATGCTGGGACCCCAGACCGCACTATGCTAAAAAGAAGAGTAGCGAGGTGCAGGCGTCTGCGTGCAGGCATGTTCAGCAGACCAGCGGCGTTCAAGTAGGGAGTGATATGGGAGCGGGGAGGGACTCGGAAGCAGAAACGAGTGCATGCGTTTTGCACTCGTTGTATGAGTTTTTTTGTACGACCAGAAATGCAGCCACCATACACGATATCACAATAGTTTAATCTAGACAATACCAGCGATTCACAAAGGTTAATACGCAAATCAACACTTAAGTAATTGCGAATATTGTATAGAACGTTAAAGCGGTAGAAGCTCACAACTTTAAGTATGTGGTTTTCAAAGCGCAGCTTGCCGTCCATGAGGAGGCCAAGGTTATTTGCTTCTACCATTCTTTCTACTGGTTCGTCCATGGTAGCAACACTCCTGGCAGTCAAAACCTCGAGGTTATTGACAGTATTACGGATTTGATGTTCAAAACCAAAGACTACATATTTCGACTTGTTCGGATTAAGGACAAGGCAGTTCTTTTCCGACCAAGCAAAAATACGATGAAGGTCCGCGTTTAGAGTGATGACAGCAGCAGATATGTCCGTTTTACAATTAGTTCTGTTAATTCCGTATTTGATACAAGACAGGAAATAGCGAGCAATTTATGACCACCAAAAAAAAAACGTAAACTCAACACAAGACACCGACTACCTCGTCTCGACTCTAAATTATTAGGTATTTTTATATTTTCTCTAATGAACGAACTGAGTTTTAATTAAGAAATTTCTAAGTTGGTGTTATTTTAATAAGAAATAAACCTTTGTTGAAGACGTAAGAGTTCTCCTTTATACAATTAATATAGTTGATTAGCGGCCAACGCCAACATAAAAGTAGAGCATGTTTCAGTGTTTGTTAAAATTCCATGAAACACCTAACTATTATTCATTCAGACAGTCATTCATTTATTTATTGATAAAGTATCCATTACTTCTTTCGAGTCCACGACTGTGGTGTAGGAGGTGAACTAATTAACATTCCGAAATGGAAACTTTTTTTGGTCAGTCTAGACGCCAGCGACAGTGAGTTGGGGAAAAAAAATAGCAGCTAGATTAAATAGCCTTGCGGCTGCTTCTCGAATACAGAAATATACCGGTCGCCACATTCGCCCGATAATCCGCGGGCATACAAACTAACAACTCTCTTGTATTTCCTAAAGATCAATTCGATAAGACCTTATCGGCTGCATTATAAGAGTACCCGTGTCATATGGGCCATATGGCATAACGCCAACCAATGATTAAGTTGAATCCGTTTATCTCTCTGCATCGCTGCGGCACTGCATTCGGCTAGAGGCAGCGCTAATAAAGAGAGTTTATCTCTACGATTGCTGGCTAACCTCAGCCGGCGAATTTATTTGAAAATGCCGGCGGTTGCGGTCGGGACCTAGTTTCTGAATAAACTACAACATGAAAAGTAGATTGAATGGCAATAAAGTTGTACGGTTCAGTGCGGCACTCGCGAATACACTCAGATTCGTAATTTACCGATAGTTCACTGCTGGTGACGTCAACCAGTTTATCAACAATTAAACGAGAGGCACGTAGCTAATGAGCTGGTGTAGGTAATTGGAAACTCTAGACTTTCAATCTACTGCTCGTAAACAAGGTAAAGTCCTATCAGCTCAGTTATTCCTTAATAGTTTCCTCGTGCGTTGAAATAAATATGATTATTGGGAGAAAATGGCCGAAGTAATCGTATACATGGTCCATCATCCAAAACAGTTTTGATAAAGTAAAGCGCGTTTACGTTCCACACACTTTATCCCCTATCCAATAAAGTAAATAGAAAACAATTCCAATAGAGCAATTCTACGAACGAATTGTTGAAGCAGAACGAGTCATTGCAGCGGCATTGTTTATAAACAGCAGTCGTCAGTTCGCCGACGGGAGTGCTCTCTCTTGGCCACTCGAGCGCGCGAAATCGCGACATCGAGAACTGTCAAGCTATCTGATGTCATCGACATATGCTCTTACTGGCCCGATAGCTGTCCATTACGCTGGAATCGAACGGCTCTGGCAAATGTAAATTACCTAGAATGGCTACGTGATCGTTATTCCAAGATTTACGTTAATGTTAATGTCGAAAACTGTGTTTCAACATAAAGCAATAGTTCGCATACCTATTATTATGCTATCAGATTACTCATATATCAGTCATTTAACAGTCATGAGACCGAGTTGTGTTTTAAAATGGTTAAATGGACTACCCGCTGGAGAAATAACGAACTCTTGAAGTAGGTATGCCCGTTGATGAGGAATGTTTTTTTAACTACAGTGGTGGCGTGTGAAATTTGCAGCGTAAGTCCCTTTTTTTTCTGGTAAAAAGTACATAAATGTATTTTACGTCATGGACCTCACATCGACCTAATTCATTGAACTCCAGCATTTAACGAACGAAACACAAATTATTTGAAATATTGGTTGTTTGTCCGCACCATAAGGAAGGGCTTATGGATCGTTTATCCAAACGGCGGGTCCTATTGTATAGTTTATACCTGGCCTTAAAATTGTTCCGAGAATTGCTGGTCCAATCGGATTTGCTTCGAGGAAGAATAACAGTCGGAATAACCCCCGACCTAAATGATAACGCCCGATAACGGAACGCGACACAATACCTATTGATTAATAACGATTTCTCAAAGCTACATTTAAAACCAATTAATCAACTGATTTCATTGTATTGATAAAAGTTTTGTCAATAAATGCAATAAGTATGATATAATTATAATTAGATCGCAAGTTGATATTGGCGGGGTTTTATAATATTTATGATATCTACTATTCGGCTTTTCGGTTTGCCGACATAACACAACAGTTATCATTGTTATCAGCAATTTCCAAAAATGAACTGATAATATTTACTCATGTCACACATTTTAAGAATGATTAGCGTATTTAGAAATGCACCAGTGGGCACTAATAAACAGGGAAAATTTAAATAACTTTTCCTGGCAACTGAATCTTGTGAAAACCCTATCACAAGATTCAGTTGCCAGGAAAAGTCCTGGAAAATCCGTGAATATTAAATAAATGTTGAGAAACTTTTAAAACTTGTTCACTATAGCTTTATTAGGTAGGTGTAAAGCTATGATATGGTAAAGAAATATTGCCGGATTCCATTAAGGCATTCACTACCGGGAACGCCTATTGTGCGTTCACGTTTATATTACGATTTTGACAGCCTGGCAGCGCATGTGTGCATTATCAAGAAAATCTAATCGATACATTCCGTAAGGATTGCAATGACATCTCAATAGATAATCTAAAAAAAAACAAACGATAAAATGATTAATTTTTCTTTTTTTGCTGCATAAACCCGTCATCGTATTGAGAACCTTTTTATAACTTACACCATCATTTGAAAAATTTAATAATGTTTGCATTTTTATATTTACAATCGATAAATATATCTGGTATATTTCTAATAATCCATTATTTTAATCCTATAAAATAAAATTAACTTTGGTGGCTTCCATTTAGCCAAATATAACATACAGGTGTACCAAAGTACAAACAAGATTTACCAGTCAAAATTTCATTACATTTTGATTAAAATTATGGTTACATGTACTCAAAAATAGGTTAGCTTCCGAGAACTACTAATACTACCTAGGTATTCTCTCTAGGGTGAGGCGGTACTACACACCTGGACAGCTCCTCCAGGCACTCCTAGCACAAGCTACAGCCAAGTCGTATCTCGCACAAGTCCGGTCACGGTCGGGTCATGTATGGAATAGGTGCTGAGGGGCTACTTTGAAATTCGAAATCCGAACTTCATATCATGCCGTCCCTTTCACTCATATACCGTAACACGAGAGTGAAAGGGAAGGCACGATATGAAGTTCGGAGTACAGGCCCTGTACTATTCCTGCCGTCTCTGGGCGGACCTGCTAGCGCTTTGGAATCAACTGATAATAAGCGTGCCATGAGACTTATTGGTGACTTGGATTTGATAGAGGCCAAGATGCATAGCCTTGAACATCAAAGGAAAGTTGCCTGATTATTGGTGTTCTAGAGAATGCTTTCGGAGAGTGTGTGTTGGGATTACATGAGTTAATCCCTCCTGCGCCATTTCGCCATCATGGGACAAGGCGCGGACGTGGGTTCCCTCCTTATGTTCTTGATATGCACCTGATTCACACGAAGATCTTTCTTGCGAGGACGGCTAAGAAGTGGAATTCTCTTCCGGCTAACCTTTTCCTAGACCATATAACTTGGACCTTATCACGACGAGAGTGAATAGGCACTATCTAAATACGCATGTAACACCATCGGCCTCATTACCACTTTGCCAACAGATGAGATAGTGGTCAAATGCTTCGGTATTCTATATAAAGAAGAACCAAACATTCCCAACGGGGTCGTTCAATATTATTGCAGATAGTAATACCTATGGAACATCATGCCTTAACCTACTATCTGATGGCTCGTTACAATGGGTTGACGGAAAGATGATCTTTTGCTATAAGGTTTGTCAAGCACCTTTTATCCGATGTAAATATAATAACGCTGCTGTAGAGGCCTTCGATATCATTGATTTGACGACAGGAAAGAATACTAATCTTTTGGGAACAAGTATTCCATCAACTCCATCCATCCCAGTAATTCTGTCATATTTGTTCCACCGCATATAAATTCTGCTCTATCATGGTTATGGCTAACTTTTCATTTCTTGTGTACCTAAGTACGTACGTACGAATGCTGTTTACCCAGTGAGTCATGATATGTAACATGTTTTCTGTAATCCAGTGCAATTAAATGTGTTTATACAACCTAACCTCGTATTGTGTGTGCGGAGGAATTGTTGTCTTACCTCCTTTTTGTTCTCCATTGTCCTCAATGGTTACATTTTCTTTTTAGTCATCTCTAGGATTAAGGTTTATGTGCTTTGGAAAAGTGTGTCAGACCGTTTTTTTTTCGATTTTATTTTATTTTCAAATGGCTTTTTTATATTTGTTAGTTTGGGCATACCTTAACTGGGATAGGACCAAATAAAAGTGCAATTAATGTACCTTGTGAGAAAAGGAGCGCCAATCTCTTAAAGCATTTAAGAACGTATAAGAAAGCGACTTTACAAGACAGAGGTGAGACAGTGTTACTAATGGTGAGAGTTTTATTGAAGCATTTTTTATGACAATATCACAACATAAGAGTTCAACTGAAAATATATTAAAAAATATTCCATCGTAGAAGCTCAGATGATAACCTACAATAACCCTAATTTATTTATACCGAAAACGATTATAAGTACCTCATTACGTTAGTGACGTTGATGAATGTCTTACATCTTAGATATAATAAAAGAGATATCTACCTACATATGTTAAAACCTAACCTAAATATATATGTTGTTACATTGATAGCGCTTGACGTTTCGTTGGTCGTGGAGTATTTACACGAATTCTATGAGGTTATGGGACGTTCGAGTGTGTGGGTTTATGAATATAAAAGCATGTAAGCATATAAATATGATAAGCAAGCAATGCACTAACAATACGAAACAATGTAACTGGGTATTGTAACATGGAATATGCCCGGAACACGGATCACATGCGTGGCGTGGCGAAAACATGATAGGTTATGTTAAACAATTGACTTACCACATAGTGCTGTTGCATATTCCTTCCAATGTGAACGAGTTTTGGCTGTCATTGCGAATTGTTTTCTAAAATTTCTTGACGATTAATTTCTTACTGGACGTTTTGGAATGAGATTATCTTGAGCACTGATTATTTATAAATATATAGAATATACTAATAATTTGCATCCATTTTAAGGTTTTAAATATTTAAAATATTAACGGAAACTAGCTAAATATCACAATGTTATATATTTCGAACTAAAAATTAAATTGGGTTTGAAAGAAAAACGTTATAACTTATTAGGCTTCATTTTGGATGTTTTATGTGTTGGCTTGCTGGCTCATAGTGCGGCGAGAAGACGTGTCGTGATAACGCGACGGCGGCGGGTGCGCGACTGAACTGAACGAGTCGAACGAACGTATCGCGGCGCGGCGAGTACAGCGGAATGAGGTAAATCGGCGCAGGCGCACGTTTTTGCTTTCTGTTTATCGCTCGAGGCGTCGGTGCGTGGAGTAGCTCTTGTTGAGATAACGAGAAGGTTGATATCAGCTCGCAGCTCGCGACTCCTGCGCACGTTGCTCGCTGGTGGAACGACCGTGTCTCCGAATGTTTGTGGAGACACTAGTATTTTTAGACTTCAGTCCAAAAATAAATACTGACAATAGTTTGTCAACTGTACACGAGACGTTTTATTGGCACACGACTGCAATAATTAAGCAATGGGAATGCCCTAATAACGGGGACAGCGGTGAGAAGGCTACTTCTTGCGTCTTTATTATGGTGCGTGGTTAATATTGTATAAATTCTTATAAGCAGAAATTAGATCTAGTAGCCAAAATTTTAGTATTTAAGTTACTTTGCTGGCTCATCACTTTTTTGGATAGCTAGAAAGGTCTCAGCGCACCGTTTCCATAAGTCCGACATAGAAAGTGTCACTACTAGACGCCAATCACAATATTTTCGCAATCCACAATATCGTAGTAACTTCAAGTTTGCAGAAATGCTTTATAATACGGGCAAAGACGAGGATTTATTATAGAATTTATTACATGTTTTTGTTATGTAAATATAATTACAAGTGGCTTGTATAAGGAAGTGACAAGATAGAGTAAGTAATAAGCCGAACTGTTGCCAAGAGCGTCTTGAATTATACCTTGTTTTTTTAGCATTAGAAAGAATGCCAGAAAATGACTTACTAGGTTTTTTTATCAGTTACGTTCTGCGGTAAACGTGTCAAATAATCTCTAATGTATTGTTATTCAAAAATAAGAAAATATCTCTTCATTTATATTGACTTATATATATTTTTAAATGATAAGGCATCAATTATATTTGTTAAATTACGTTTCGTTTCATTCATCTAAATGTTCTACAATAAAATACCCAAAGAGGCAGAAATTGTAAGAAGTCGGTTCGGGTTTTTAAAAATGTAATTAAATTTGTCATAGTCACTAACTGTCACTTATTCTGATCCTTCATGTGAATAATGAGAATTCAATGTGTGTGTGTTTATGGCGACTATAGTTTGGGATACAATACAACCCGAGATTAAGATCATTGAGATCTCACTGCTCTCTAGAAGGTTACCGGCAGTAAGTGCACATCATATATAAATTGCTAAAATTACAATATACTCCCCTTTAAATTAAGCGATAAATGTCACAGTATAAGTTATGTTTAAGAGTTAGTGGTATAAATGTCACAGTATGAGTATATTTAAGAAAAAGTTAATAAGTATATTCATCGATATCTAACCGTTCTTCCTTGATATGTGATATTATAATATACATATGTGGAATAAGGTTGACATGAGTTGTCGGCGATGGGAGATCAACCTATACTTTGCATACACACAACAGTCCTTACAGGCTATGATCCTAAGTCGACAGTGTCAATTTTTCAAACATATTAGCTTGGTGACTCGTATAATTGTTACACAAGACACAAGATAAGTAACGAACCTAACCCAAGATTGTGAACCTTAACACTTACAATTGTATCTACACCTTTATAGTAATAAAAGATTATTATATTTTATTATATTATTATAGTAAATCATCTTTTCATCTCTCCTGTTTGGAAAGTTCGATTTTCATGAGTAGATAGCCGGGTTGAAAGTCGCTTTTCCGACCTAGAGTGGAAAATATTTTTATCTACTATTAAGATGTTCATAAACTGTAGTTAAGTACCCGTATGCCCGGTGCCCCCCCACTCCGCCTGCGCCAGGCGTAACCGCATCACAGCTGATGAGGTTATGAGATTACGTACAACTTTACCGCACAGGCGCGCCCCGCTACCGGGTCTCGTCCAACATGTTTCTGCCGCTCAACGCGTGCCTGTGAAACACGTGAAAGAGGAATTAATATATGGATGTAGATAAAGTAGTGTATGCAACTGTACTGTAATTAGGCGTTAAAACACGAATGTGGTTTTATAAATAAGCCGCCGAGTGTCTCTTATCATGTACTCGTAGTAGTTGCATAAACTACTGAAACGCATTATTTTTCGGTAGATTACAATCTTTCGACAGTTTGCAATCTCGTTAGATCTCACTAGATAGATTTTAAATTTAATCTGACGGTTTATTTATCCAGTTTAAAAAAAAAAAAAAAAAAATCTGACGGTGTCTGCAATTTTATTTTTAGGTTGATTACAATCTTATCGGTTTTTACAATCTTACGGACACAGGTACATATGCAACATATCACTACTCAAGATTACTGTGTTATATGTAGGCTAAGGCTCGGTTTTATAAAGATCCGTTAGACCTGATGTCGGTTTGTTATGTAAAAAAATGTACTGAGTTACTGAAATTTGATCTGACATTTGGCCTAACGGATATTTATAAAACCCGGCCTTAGCGTATCCTTTCTGAATTAGTTCAATGAATAAGCGAAAAGATCCAATTCGACAAATCAGTGTCAAAAAAAATACACGCATGAGTTCACGTTTATATAACACTACTGTAATGTCCTTGATGTTAACTGGTGAATCCAGGGTCTAACGCGATTCCATAAAAAATAAGTATTGGTACATATCGGTTTAAACTATCTCGTGAGAAATAAAACTTTGGATCTGATCCTTAGCCCTTTACCCTGACTTGTCTTATCTTTGTTACAAACTCTGTGTAATATTTTCGTATGGGTGTGTCTACCCATACGAAAATGTTTGGTAGGATAAGTACGCCTATACCAGTACCACGGATATCAGGTGAGCAGGCGGGTTCAGGTCAGGTAGGCTAGCATAACTTGCGGGCAAGTCATATCTCGCGCGACTCAGTGATTCCTGTCTCACTCGAACTGTGCGAATTAGAAAGAGGACGGTAGATTTTTCTCTACTCGCGTCGCGTGACAGCGGCAGTTGTGCTAGCCCCCCTGATATGACAAGCAGAACAGGACCTCTTTATCTGTATCCCGTGGATGCGTACCTAGTAAAACCGGATTGTAACCTGGAAATATTAGCTGGCGCTTGTTTTTGGTTTTTGTTTTGAACCTGACTGTGGCTTTATAGGTCGCCCAATAAAACGATAGGAGTGCGTGGTTGGAGAGTGGCCCGGGCAACCAGGGGAAACCGCCGACACGACCATGCGGGCGGTTGAAATATTGGAATACTCTAAGAGTTTGCGTTCCAGCGAGGTTGAACCAAATTTGAGGTGTGAATGGAATCGAGCTACTGGGAGTTTTGGCGTTGGTTCACTGAGCTTCGCCTAGCTGAGAAGAGTCCAGCAAGAAACTCAGCTAGGCCTAACCTGGGTCGGACTGACTCTACCCGGTATGCGGCGGCCGGGACGAAAAGGGACTATATGTGTCTGTTGTCGCGATGTCACGATCTCGCGGTGGACATCCCCGCCGGCGGGAAAGCCTAATTAACTGACGCGTGAAACGCGGTAGAGGGGCGAATGCAGTACTGCCTCCATACCACCCCAGCTCTCTCAATATACTAACTACTATGCACATGTAACACTGACAGCAACTGAGAAGTAAGGAAATCTGAACGAAGTCAGTAAGAACTAGGTAATAGGGAATATGCATCTTTTTTTCATGACGTCATTCGAACCAGTTTATTAGAACAACACAAAAGACAAAAATGGATTTTAAAGTAAAGCATAAAATCCGAGCCCTTAAAATGTCCCATACTAATTGAGCATAGAATGTGACGTCATATACTTTTTTTTTAATACAATGCCGGTGGCAAACAAGCGTACGGTCCACCTGATGGTAAGCGGCCACCACAGCCTATAGACGCCCGCAACTCCAAAGGATTCACGTGCGCGTTGCCGATTTTCTATAAGATTTGAGGATGCACTGTGTTAACAGCAGAAGGAACACATTTAGGTCCCTCGCTCTCAACACAGTGCATCCTCGGGAGCTCTGGCAACCTTGCTCACCTCCAGGAACACAACACAAAATACTTCTATAGTAAGTAATGTTATTATGCCTGTGATCTTCTGCAAGGCGGAGGTACTTCCCCAGTTGGGCTGCTTCAAAAACGAGTAAGATGACATTTTGCTGTGCTCTACCTCTCTTAACTATACTATACTACCATTAGAATTACGATTTGAAACGGGATATTTACCATGTATATTTGTATTTATGACTTCCCGATATTTCTGCACTGTTGCACACAAATACAAATATACATGGTAAATATCCCGTTTCAAATCGTAATTCTAATGTAAATGACCATGTGAGCTTGAAATCTTATATTATACTACCATTGTTTGGAAAAACGAGTAAATTGGTGTTTTGGTCTTAAAATATTGCATTTAGGTACATTGTTGTGGTACAGTTCTTTGTTTATTAAAACATAAGAATACTCATTGTGTTTTTAATTTCCTTTTAGTCAATAAATAAAGTTACATCATTTTCGACACTTTCAAGTGCCATATCTATTTAAGATTTTCAGCATATTTATTAATTTACTGTTTTTTGACATAATTTGATGGTTTACTATTCATGTAGTGACATCTTATTATTATTGATTCCGCATGCATATTCTCTATTCCGCTGATGGTGAGCGAGCTCTATTACTGACGGAAACATATGTACCTTCTCGGAAGAACGACTAAGGGCGGGTTGCACCAACTTACGATTAAAGACCGATCAACGTTAAATATATGGTGCAGGCAGATTTCAGCCCAAGAAACTTGCCAAACTTTCCATACAATCAGATTTTAACGAACACCGCTTAGGATTACAGACGGCTTGGTGCAGGCCACTCAGATGAGGCCACTCTAAATAATTATTTACATCCTTACTGACCAAACTCGAATAAGAAATTAATCTGCTTCCCGTGCTGCGAATAAATTGTATTTTATAATAAACTTTTCTTGTTTGACGCTTAGTGAGTTTCCCAACCAATACTAGGAATTCTTTAATCAGCAGGCTAATCACGTAACTTTATGTACTAACGGTAGATAGATTTTACTGTCAATTTTCGACCGTTCGAACGCCTGTCAAAAATTCGCACCAGGTAACTTTATGTACTAACGTTAGAAACACCATTTCGTACCGTACCGTTCACAAGGTGAATGAGATTCGACGTTCTGTTATTGCAAAGGTGATCCAATGAACGAATGGTTGTTCCTTCCAATGTTTTGCACAAATTTACTATCATAATAACCCAATTCAAAGCACTTTATCTAAAATTAAGGAAAAATGTGATCATGATAAATGAACACGAGTTATTATATTTAAATCACAAATACTAAACATGCAACCGATAAACACAAAACGCATTATTACAGAGAGAGTATGACAGAAAGACAAATGTAAATGTGACGATGTAAAACCTTTGTAATATTTTAAATTATTTTCTTTTAATAAGTCTTTAAATAATATCGGTACAAATAAATATATCAATTTATATTGTATCATTTAATAATATTTATTTTAAAGAACTAAATGCCATCTAGTATCGAATAGGAGAACTTGTTGACAGTTAATTCACTTGCATTCCATAATATTGACATCTAGTATGCAGTAGGAGAACTATCAGGCAGTAAAATAATGTTGGCTATACACCGAAGCCCAGACCCGCACCGAATTATAAAATGAAAAGTGTGGTGAAATTGCATTATCATAACAATATTATTATTGCAATAATCTTATATCGGTATAGTCTTTCAAATCAGTCCACAAAGGTTCAAATTTTAAGAATTGTAGGCATAAACTGCCTATTTTAGTTAACCGTTTAATCGCCATGCGTCATGTACGGCAGTGATCCCTACAAACAAACTCATTTTCCATAAGAGATTGTATATGAACTTTAGTGTAAAGCACTAAGATCACTTTGACAACGTACGTGACACCACACCACACCACCAGGTAAGCAGGTAACACCTATAGGCGTTTTTGTCATATCAAGAGGGTTAATCTACCTACGTCCCCAAACAGAAATGAAACGAGCATTTATATTTCCCAAATTTAATACATAATAGCTCTGGACGTTCCTTGAATATCCACAATAGACAGAATGTTCTCTATAATTCAATCGGATCCGACATCAGTGTACACTAAGTAGGTACATGAAGGCAAAGATGTCCACTATCGGCACGGCACGGCAAAGGGCTCCTCAGCCTCACACATTAGACTAGCGGGATAGACAATGCATGCCAAAGGTGTGCTTGGGAATGCCGAGGAATGCTCGGCATGCCTAATGAGGCCTGGGCATGCTTAAGGATGGCTGCGCATGCCTAAGGATGCCTCGTCATGCCTAAGGACGCCTCGGCAACCCCGGAAATCCTAACCACATCTTGGCGTGCCCGAGGAGGAATCCCTTGGCGTGCCAATGCCGTGCCAATAATGGGTGCCGGGCCTAAGGATTTGACAAACTTCTGACAAATTGAAGGTCACACTGTAGGCTTGCCTAATTATTGCTTCATGACTTTACTTCGTAATGGTCCATAATGATAAACTGAAAATCATTCTTTGCCCGTGGCCCTACACCGTTAGTCCTAATGATTGTACCACAGGTAATTTTCTTTGTCCTTGGTTCTATCAATCTGACCATAGACACCTAGCATCCTCTTCTCCAATATGTTTGACTGTCTGTTTAACCAGTTGAACATATTGTATAACTTTCCTTCAATTTTTAAAAAGTAGTAGAGCAACTTGTTACTTAAAAATGCAATAAGTTCAATTACAGTATTATGACGTTAAATAAAATGAACTATTCTTACGATACATTTCAAAACAATAGAGGAAAGTTGTCCAATATGTTCAACTGGTTAAACAGACAGTTTAGTATATTGGAGCAGAGGCCTAGCATTACCCGTATTCCATATATCTCTACCACTACATTTACCCTGGTAGGTAGCTTACCGTTAGATTTCCCTCCTTCCACTTGGTGCCCAAGCCTATGATTCCATGGAATTGCAACGTAATGTTTTTGTCGCTATGCTCCCATGGTATCATTAGATGTATTTTGATGCCGTTTGGCTGCCATAACATCCATTGATAACTAAATATTTTTCCGTCATGCTTCCATGCAACTGCCCTGTGGGATCCAGCGGTGGTACTTTTCCTCGTCTCTCCCAAGCCACTGCCCAACGGGATCCAGGGATAACGTTATTCCTCCTGGTTCCCATACCGCCGATTTTCCCTCTTGGCTCCCATACTGCTGCTGTTTGGGTCCCAGGAATTTGTTTTCCTTCTGGCTCCCATACCGCCCACCAGGGTAGGCAGAGGTGGCTGCATGCCAGATATACAATAGCTTCGACTACTCCTACTACCGATATCTTTATATGAAAGTAAGGGAATGAATATAGTCCTGGATGCTATTGAGCTGTGGCGTGGCTTGGGAGTGGGAGCCAAGATATCTGGGATACCAGTATGCAATAAGTTCCATCCTATCCTTACCTGTGATTTCTAATATCTCCCCCCGAGGGTCGCTACAAATGAAACTACTGACGTCCACCTACATCTGTTAAGGGTGGTCGTTATAAAAGTAGTACGTTTGACGACCATCCTTAAAAAGAGGTGTAGGCACGACGACGAGCGAAGCTAGGAGGAGTGTTCGTAAAACTGTGCGACCCGACAGGTTGCAAATAAAATGGTCGTTAGAAAAGACTGTTCGGTTCAGGTGCTTCGCCGGCCGCTGCCGCGGCACGGTCGCTTTGCTTGTAATGTCGCAGTTGTACCAACACTTTTTCTAGCTGCGCTCGTTGGCACACTGGCAAACAAGCCTATTACCCGAGGTCCCAGCAACATGTCCCCCTTGTGGGTCCACGGGTATTTTTTTTGACCCGTTGTCCTACCGCTCTAAACAGTGTTCTTCAGTGGGCCTACGGGCAATTTATTTTTACCATGGTCCCACTGCACTACGTATTCGACTCTAATGCAGCGAAGCGAGGAGTGTTTAAGCAGAACTATGAGCCTACAGAGCCGGCGAAGCGCCAGAACCGAACATTCGTTACAATTGGTGGGACCGTGGTAAAATTCAATTGCCCGCAGACCCACTGGCGAATATTGTTTAGAATGGGACGACAACGGGTCAAAAACAATTACCCACCAGGGGGACATGTAGACCCACCTGCGAACACTGTTTCGAACTGTAGGACGACGGGTCAAGAACGACGGTAGGACAACGGATAAAACAAATTACCCGTGGACCCACCAGAAGGCCTTCCTTAACCGTGGTACCATCAGATAGTACCATTGATGGTTCTATGGTTTTTTTTGCTATGGTAGCATTAATGGTACAACCGAAGTATTTTATTGCCGTGGTATCTGGTATAATTGATGGTAATACGGAACAATAAATGTTTACTAGTACCATTGCATTGCAATTATAATGGTCAATGATCAGCCAGTCAGTGAGAAAACTAATGAACTTTGACCTGCAATCGTTCAAAAACAACAGGTTCAATTGAATCTTATAATAGAAAATGAAATAAATTATGAATGGAGCTTTAGCCAGCACAAAATTACAAGAGGCTGAAAATGGCCTGAATGGCTTCGAGAAATGGATGGTAATAGTCGTATTGCTCGACTTGGCTAAATAATAATAATGTTGTTTTCTATATTTCTATGCAGTTATTAAAATAAGATCTTTAAATTATATGTAAACATTATCTACATGACTTAATTAATTACCAAATTGTCTACTATCCAGTACCACGGGTAACAAAAAATAATATTAGCTGTAGTTCCATTGACATAATGGAACCACGGCAAAACATTATTTGCCGTAGTACCATTGATGGTACAATCTGATGGTACCTCGGTTAAGGAATGGTTGGTGGGACCACGGGTAATAGCCAAATAATATCCCTACCGGTAGAGAAGAAAGTAAAATGTCCACATTTCTCTAACAGGCGGGATGTGTCGGTAGAGATATATGGAATAAGGGTAAAGAACGACTATTTGCGGTAAGAAATACGTCGGGACCTTCATACCTTTAAAAGTATTTAAAACCTTTTTTATTAGGGATCTTTCTATTATAATAAAACAACACATAAATAGCATTTATTACTACCTAAATAAGCAAGTACCAAAAATAACGGGTACACTTTGTATCGATTTTTCTATGGAGAAAGTATATACCCATTACTATTGCTCGTGAATGTATAAAGTATCGTTACGTTCTGGGTCTGCCGTGATGATTTGAACGTTGCGAGGAAGACCGTAGCAAGTCATAATTTGTAGTAGAAAAACCTTCGTTTGCAGTTTTCAAGCATTCCTGAAAAAAAAACTTGATCTGTAGAAGTTGCTTTGTAAACTGAATTGTACCTATTCATATACATCATTTTACAATCCGAAATTATTATAACAGTAATATGTAAACTGACATAAGTATAAGGTACGAAGAGCTAGTCAATAGAATAGAGTTACTAGTTATTTACTGAAATTGCGAGGCATCTGGTTCACGTAACTGGTGACCGAAGACCTGGCGACAGTGGCGACTTCCTCGTACAACGTATCAGCATTGCCATATAGCGAGGAAATACCGCAAGCATCCTCGGTACGCCTCCCTCAAGGGCCTGTTTTAGATTGAAGATAGTTTTAATATTATTTCATATATTGTTGTTATGTATTACACTATGTATAAAAACTAGTGCCTACGCCAACTCTGGGGATTAGGTGTCAAAGTGGACCCCAGGATCTAAGGATAACAATCTAAGGGGCACAACCGGAAAGATGCTGTGAGGATAATGACCCCCGATTTGGTTAACATTTTGAGCAGCCTATAATACTGGAAAAGTATGCTACTCCTTGGAGAAACCATAATAATAGTATATAAATATAGCAATAACACATAATTACTAACACATGAGGCGTTGTGTTCCTGGCAACCAAGAATTCCAGAGCTTCAGAGGTGGAGCTGTATTGAGAGCGACGGACCGCCATATTTTAGCTGAAAAATAGTTAAACTGATGTTAAGCAGGACGCATTACGAGGATATTGGTTGGGCAACACGTTTGTGCGATTCAATACATACTTACTTTCATACCTATTGGTTAAAAAAAAGTTTAACAAAAGCAAGGTTGGAATCTCCTTTTAAGTAATAAATGTACTTGTGTCAGGAGACTACGCTCGCCCAAAAACCATGTAAGGGGTATCTACAATACATGCATACAAACCTTATGACCTTTTTATTTCAATAAAAATTATAATTATACAAACTCTTCGCATATTCAATATTTTGAGAGAAAACCTGTAATACCATGGACTGCAAGGCGAACAAACCAGTCCATCCAGCTACGTTAAGCTGTCGACTATCGACAGTATGTCAGGACCGCATCCTCATATATATTTGGAACACCTCTCACGACGTTCGGATAGCCAGTAGATAAATATTATGACGGGAAAAGTTGAGGGCCAGAGGTCCCGAGGCAGACTACCCGCTAGACGGAATACCCAAATCACTGGTGGTATCCTGTAACTATATCTGCACGAGGCCATCCATAAGGTGGGTGACAGGAGCCTATGGAGGAGTCTGGTCAGCAAGAATTGGACATTATGTCCTCAGCATTGACGGAACGACTGATGATGATGATGATAATGTGCCGCATCCACGTTGTCCGGAAAACTAACTTAGCTAGCAGTCTACTATTAGGCATGGTTATGGTCCGGCATAATGTGACAATGAAAAGGAACTGTCGATTTTTAAGAACCCTTTTTTACATGTTTTTGGTGTTCCTAAGAGAGGCACAAAATTAAAGAAATGTATTTGTACCTTCAGTTGTTCCTTTTCTGAATGAGAATTTCCGTATTTTAGCGGCGTCGGAACGCCGCTACGGGACTCTCGTTTAATATATTTTTCTAATATCACATTACTTTTATATAGCGGTTCATAAAATACACTTTCTTACTAAATTTCATAATTATAGTGCTAATAGTTTCCGAGTAAATCGGCTGTGACATACGGACGGACGGACGGGCGGACGGATGGACGGACGGACGGACGGACGGATGGACGGACGGGCGGGCGGACGGACGGACGGACGGACGGACAGACATGACGAAACTATAAGGGTTCCATTTTAAAAATGTCCTCGATTTACCATCTAATACTTTGTGTCAGTTTTGTGACGTGTCATATAAAACTATATGAGAAATGCGCCACAAAACGGAATCTTTTTGTACTTTGTATAAAAGTACCTTGTTTACTACGGAACCTTATAACTCAAATCGTTTTTTTTTCTCTCTGACCCTGACTGTACCTTATAGGAGACCGCAGCCATAATAACATCACTGCTTGCTCTTTAGGTATACGATGTTGTGTTCCTGGTAGTGAGTATATAAAGTCACAAGAACTCCCGAGGATGCACTATTTTCAGAGTTCGTCACTTGTCTCTAGCTATCAACACAACAAATCCTTATGTCAATAAAGGCTCGGCAACGACCTTGTGATTCTTCTGGAGTCCCAAGTGTTCATACTGTATTTTAGAGATTACTCAATAAAAAAACTTACTTGCCTTGAGGTAAGGAGATCTTGTGGACCAGGCAGCAGGGTGGCGGTTATAGATTTTCATTTTATCCAATTATCATCATAACCATGTGTTGATCAAAGAAATAGTCATCTTTAACATGTTGCCTAAAAATACGCAATTCACAATTGCTGCACTGAAAGAAGAAGTTAGAGCATAGTAATGAACATCTTGAAATAGCATCTGAATTATCATGACCCTGGCTACAGATTATGTATATTATAGTAGCCGTAGAAACTAAAAATGCTACAGTTTATAATAAGGACATTCCTCATTTGACTCAGTATTATTATCAGTATCACCCACGCATCCATAGTCTCAAAAATCCGCAATTTCATAACACCAAAATACCCATTTACATATCCCTGACCCTGAATCCTAAACTTAATAAGGCTCGGCAACGTGCTTGTGATTCTTTAGGAGTCGATAGCGTCCATAGGCTATGGTGTCTGCTTAACCCACGCCAGCGACTTTTCGAGTGACGAATGCGTATCGGATGACGCAGTGAG
This sequence comes from Epiblema foenella, assembly GCA_963556455.1. Lineage (NCBI taxonomy): Eukaryota > Metazoa > Arthropoda > Insecta > Lepidoptera > Tortricidae > Epiblema > Epiblema foenella. Next base: position 20,190,890 of record OY747102.1, read on the forward strand.
TGAAGGCTCCTTACGAGGTGGCCTGATGACGTTAGAGTCAAAAGACCTGGGACGACACGCGACCGATCAGCAAGGCATTTTCCGGGAAAGGCCTATGACCAGCAGTGGACGTCTATTCAGCTAATGATAATGAGTTATGCCATGGTGTTATGTTGTAACATGCACACTATTTATTAGTGATATGTAATAAAATTACTTACCCTTGGCGCGTTGTAGCAGATAAAGTCGTTACTTAAGTGAACTACCATAGCCAACTATACGATACGAGCCATTATGAAAAAACGATTTTTATACGCGAAATTCACCAAATAAGTGTTTAATATTGCTCTGGACTAAATATTACATAATAATTGTAAAATGTATTTATTTCGTTGTACTCATTTTTTCTAAATTGTTATGTGACACGCCCTGTCAGTTTATTATTTTTAAAAGTTAAAGTACCTATCCAGCCTCTTAATGCTAGAAGAAGACTACCGGATTTTACCGTTGCTTTTGTATAAAACGAAATGGGTTCAACTAGACATCTAGCGTCAAGTAGAATAAATTATTGCATATACATTACTAGTTACTTCATTGAGAGGTGATTGAGGGAAACCCCAGTCTTTGTAATCTAGTTTAGCCTAGTGGGTAGTGCACCTGCCTGTGAAGCTGACGGTCCTGGGTTCGAATCCCGGTCAGGGCAAATATTTGTGTGATGAGCATGAATATTTGTTTCTGAGTCTTGGATGTTTCCTATGTATTTAAGTATTTATATCTATTAAATATATCGTCGTCTAGTACCCATAACACAAGCCTTCTTGATCTTACTGTGGGGCTAGTTCGGTTTATGTGAGATTGTCCTCTAATATTTATTATTATTATTTATTTTATTTATTTATTCTTTTCACACATGGATTACATTATTGCATCTACAATATTATTCGAGATTAATGTATTTTAAGCTCAACTACGTAATCGTAATAGTCCCTTATCTTCTTGTTCTCGCCAAGTTTATTGCTCTGAGCTGACCTATACGCTGCTTTGGGTGCGATATGTGCCTTGATAGTAATCTATGTACACCCCACAAGCTTTATAGACCTGCCCACGCGTCGCTACCGTTTGAATAGAAAAGATTAATGAAACTCCTTCTTCATTCTATTTGCAAAGTTAGAGTAATATCATTTTAGAAGAATTTAATGAACATAAGTCGATGCAATAGCATACACACAATTTCAATATAGTGTATTCGTATGTACCGGCTTATACCTAATGAATGACGAAACGTATTATTTAGGTATTTAAATAATGTAAATAACAACGAAAAAATACAAAAATATATTAAGAAATAACATCATGTCTTTATACAACTTTCTTCTCTCTTCATGCGAGTAGGATTTTTTCTTGGCAGTAAATCCGCGCGGAATTAAAAATTCACCAGCACCAACGACGGCTTCGCAATCTCGTTGTATCATCTAAAACATTTGACATTTGTGTATTACTCTTGTGTTACTTTACCTACCTACCCGCGCGGATCCGCCGGAGTATTATCTATTTGGTAGGGACAACAGGTAGAGGCGCGGGATATAATACATCTTATGTACATACCGAAGATTCACATTACACGCTGGTTACAAAGGAAGACAGAAATAGCATCCCAAGTGGACTTAATAAACTCATGTTTAAAGGATTCTAAGACTAGGTAGCTACAGGGCGGTAATTTGTGTCGTCCTATTACTTTTCATAAATCGACAAGCATACATCGACACGCGGGGCACGTATATGAAAAAGTACATACTTATAAATTAACACTTCTATATTTCAGCGATGAATAATATGGCACGCTATTTTGCTTGGTTCGTGTTACTTCATAGTTTCCCTCGTTTTATCTTTCACACTCTGCATCTTGCAGCATCGCATCATCACCAAGAGATGGGGAATCTGGTTTATGTACATCCTGAAAAGAAACGCATAATAATACCAAATATATTAGTAAATACGAATGTGAGCAAATAAATACCACATGACCATGACATTTGCTGTTACTTACTTTTCGTTTTATTTAAAGTGCTTAGGGAATTTTAAACTCGATCGTGTGTTTTAAAGACATTTCAAGGGGGGCATTTTCACTAATTAATAAACCCAAATCATGACCAAAATCTTAGTTTAATTCATTGTTATGACATGACAGACACGATGACTGACGATGACTTTGTCACGCAGTAATTGACATATTTATACCGTACAATTTTACCGTCAAAAAGTTACGTGTTTCCAATCATTTGATCAATTTCTTACTTTAGTATGGGATTTCCATTCAATCGTTCATTCAATTATGTACTAGCGTCGGGTACAAAAAACATGACATTAGCTAAGCAATTTATACTTCAAAATTGACATTAAAATCTATCTAACGGTAGTACATAAAGTTACGTGATTACCCCGCCGATTTTGAAATTGAATTTCCCCAGTTTCCGCACGCGATTTATAATAAGAAAAAAGAAAACTATATTACGTAATGCATTTTGCTTATAAATTGCACAACTTTTTATATAGAAAAATAATGATTCATATATTTTCTCTACATGTACAGTTAGCGTCATTTAGTATGTAGCATACCATACAAAATACAGCGTGAAATTTTATTGACTGTTTTAATTTTTCCCAGGCATTAGGTATCAATAAAAGATGCCAGTTCTGAAAAGAAACATAATAATATTTTCACAATAAAAATGTGCTATCCGAATAAATAATTAGTAACGGATAATCGGGAGATGTGTGATGCTCGGGGTTAGCGGTGCGAGGGGAGGGGTACGGGACGCGCTCATCTATCTTATCTCGACCAATGCAAATTGCAATTATTAGCACGCGCATCTTCGCTAGTGTTGCCAGATCTCCTGTTTTACATGCGATCTCTTGTTTTCGGAGTGTATCTCCTGCTTTTCCCAAAAGATCTCCTGGTTTCTAGCATTTTCTGCTGTCTTACCAAAAAAATCTACTGGAATTTAGAATATCGCTTGTGCAATAAATAAAAATAAAAAAGAAACCATAACATACACATGACTTGTAAAGTTTCCTAAATCGAGTGTAGCCCGGCCTTCAATAGCTGGTGTAATCGTCTGTGAGTGGCCATCATTGCTTGTAATTGAGGGTAATTGGACCAATGGCGGTAGGAATATCACATCAAAGAAATTGGTGCCGATGATAGTGTACACGTCCACACAATCGACCGTCCGCTACGACTAGACAAAGCATATTTAATCGGCATTTGCGACCGAAGTCGCAAATGCCGATATGCTTTGTCTAGTGCATGAAAAGGTTTCATAAAACATACATAAACAGTGTACCGGTGGTATAACGGTAACTTTAATTCACACACTTAAGTCACTCCTATGTATCTACATAGGAGTGACTTATGTGTGTGAATTAAAGTTACCGTTATAAAAAAGGAGACAAGATGTATATTATATGAAACTCACCTAACATGTCATGTGATTTAAGTGATACTGATAATATAAAAAAATAAGTACTAACTGACACACAGACATGTATAGTCAGCTCATACAAAATATCTTTTTTGTATGAGATGACAGAACTTAAGTAATCATTAGATGTCTGTGTGGCAGTTAGTACTTATTTTTTTATATTATCAGTATCACTTAAATCACATGACATGTTAGGTGAGTTTCATATAATATACATCTTGTCTCCTATTTTTTCAGATCTGTTTTTTAAGGCACGTATTTACTACTGCTTTTTCACATTGGACCTGGCAACACTGATCTCTACATGAACGGTTGTGCACTTCCGTGTTGCATCTCGTAAAGACGCGGTTTAAAATTGTACGGGTATTCGTCAGTGAAGGTATGACGAAGGGAAATTTGCATATAAATATTTTAATTATACTAGCTTTCGTTAAAAATCGGTTTTTCCACGAGTAAGTTTGTATCGGCGACTTGGGGGGGCGGCCAGGGAGAGCGTTATTCCCGCTTCCCACACAGCGCGCTACCGCGATATCTACGAACGCATAGTTTTTTAGGATATGTTTCAGCTGCGCCTCAATATTTTATTACTGAAAGATAGTGAAAGAAAGCACACGTTTTTTTATTTTTCGGTCTATATTACGTTTGAACGATCTTTATTATTTCAAACTGTATATGGTATACCAAACTATTTGGCCACTTTGGCTGCTACATATTATATGATGCTGACTGTAGACTTTGTTTTTGAATGTTTTGCGTGATAATCAGCTGAAAGAGTCATGGAGATAAAACAATGGGCGTTATTTCGTATTTTAGTTATGATTGGCTGGTCGATAACGAACTTTGTTTGGATGATTTTAAAAGTACGAATGTTAAAAAAAATGTGGTGACGTACAGTCACGGACTTTAATTGCTCTTTAGCAATAAGACCGCCTGTTGTTTACCTCTATTTTAAGCCTAATGTACTATACTTTGTTTTTTTGAGGTTACCATACAATACACTACAAATACTATTGTATTACATTTTATTGTATTGTGCATTATGAAGATCTCATCTCATCTAAAAAATGGCACAGCAACGGTAAGATGTGCTGAGATGGGCCGGCGGGGTAACTAGACTTGATAAAGTACGAAATGAGTAAATCAGAGAATGATTTACAGTCGCCCCGATTACAGTCAAGCTTCAAGAATGTCTCCTGAGATGATACGACTACGTAAACCGAAGAGACTCCGAACATGCTGTAAATCGAGCATTAGCCTTGCCGGAAAAATAGCTCGGTAGAGCCACATATATGGCTCTCTACTGTGACCCGTGACTTGAAGACCCTGCATGTTGATAATCGGACAACGCAGGACAGAGCATCCTGGCACCGAGTAACGAGGAGAGCCGATCCCAAATGATGGGAAGTGGCAAAGGAAAGGAGGTAAATAGGTATGTAGTCGAAATTATAACATCGAAAAATACTGCTACTTGTTGCTTACGTAACATGTTTTTTTTTAACCTGTCTGTGGCTTTATAGGCCGGGCCCAATAAAGTAATAGGAGTGCGCGGTTGGAGAGTAGCCTGGGGAAAACCTCCGACACGACCACGCGGGTAGTTTGAAACATTGGAATACTCTAAGAGTTTGCGCTCCAGTGAGATTGGTTGAGCGGTTTCAACCGAATCTGACGTGTGAGTGGAATCGAGCTACTGGGACGTAACATGTCAAACGTACGTTAGGTAGATCTAACTTTCATTATTAGTATGTCAAATTACATTCAGAATTTAGATAAACCTTACTCTTACGCATGCTCGAAAACTGTGGTAGACCATATACATTATTATTATTCATCTTTTCGTACTGCATTATTTTATTCGACACCTAAACAAACATATTCTGTGGGTTTCACTGTAACTTACATTAATGTTTGGAGTTGATCAAAGTAAATTAAATGACTTCTAGAAAATACATTCAAGATTATCCATGGATAAATTGTATTAAATACCTACTTATCTCAAGATTATTAAAACAGAGATTTTGCCTCATATGTACTCACGTTTTCATGACTATGAAAAATTTATAAACCAGTTTATTCCAATAGGTGTCCTAATAGTCGACTATGGGAACCGGGTTGAAGTGTGTTATGGCCCGGTCAATGGGCTAGCAACCTAACAAATTTTCTCCACTCTCTTTAATCCTGCAATTTCTAAAGGAGGAGAGGAATTAAATTTCATGTCCTCTGACTCTTTTCAAAATATAGGCGTGAGTAAATGCTTTTAAGTGAATGTTTCAACGTGAACGCGATTTTTCTAAATCTAGAGTTAACCGTGAAAATAATAACTTACAAAAAACGTTCATCATTAAAGTGAACGTAAGCCCTAGATTATGCGCAATTTATTAGTAAGGCCATAAATTGGAAATTCTAGAAGTGACACCGATTACGTGCAATATGATCTACTGATAAAATAGATCAAATTTATCAATTTCCGTCCAATTTGATGTACTAGTTTTTACGATAGAGCAAATCGAACTGATTTGATCCAGTTTGCTCTACTGGGTTTTCACGATAGAGCAAACTAGATAACTTCCCTCCAATTTCCACTATTACTTTGTGAGATGGAGCAAATCGAACTTTATTTTCAGAATTTGCTTACTTATATTTCCTTATGTAGACACTTTTCACGTTGTCAATTTGTTTAAATTGTACGCAGTGGGACCTCATAAATATATATACTTACTGTAAAACATGGCTGACACAATAAAACGGTGTTTGGATTTTATGAAGCCAAATCAAATTTTTTGTTACAACACGACGGCCCAAAATGAGTGTATTTTCAGGCTGCATATCTGCATGTGGGTGTGAATTTCTTTACCTTTTAAAAAATTATCTTAAACCTCGAACTGGTGGATTTCGAAATGCGACTTTCCCAAAAATTTAATTAATTCCAATTGTGTGAAGTACGTTTATAATATAATATTCATTATTTACACTGGTAACATTTTGAGCGCCTAAAGAGGGTCACATATTTTAGTTTGAAGTTAGCTGTCACCAAAGTAGGAAATAAGGCTTCTCAAAACTTGCGTTGTGGCAGTGAATTTAATAATAATTATTGTGTTCTTGTGTGTTTATTCAGTAATTTAATATCTAAAGTGTCTAAATAATAAACGACAATACACTATTTTCTTAATAGTTAAACGTTAAAATGCAAAAACGTGTTCAATAACATTTTATCGTCCTTAGAGTTGGTGTTTGATACGGACAAAGCGCGATCCCATCCCTATTAATTGACAATTTGGTGTTGATTAGGGCTCGTCCAGAAATCATGTGACTTTATTACGCGAGGACCATTAAAAGCTAAGCATATGTGTGGGTGTATTTATAAATGTTACTAAATAAAAAAATAAATACAGCAGTAAAAGTATAGAGGGCGATCTCCAGAAAAAAATAATTTGAGCGACATGGGGCAAACTAAAAACGGGTTTTTTTTTGAACCAGACTGTGGCTTTATACTCCGGGCTCAATGAAGCGATAGTAGTGCGCGGTTGAAGAGTGGCCTGGGGAAACCTCTGACACGACCACGCCGATCACAAAAACGGGTGCCCGACCGAATGTCATAAGGAACTGCTGTGGCTAAAAAGTGAAGTGATATTTTATTGCCAAAAAATTATTTTTTACTTTACGAAATGGGCGTAGAGAGCTGTAATTTAGTTGGGGAGTTTTCGGTCTCTTGATTCACCTGGTCATCCAGATATGTTTGTGTGTTCGAAGGGCGAGCTGGAACAGAATCGGGTTGCTCAACTATTCATATGGCTAAAGTTTCTTGAAAGTGAACCTGAACGTGAAGTGCCGAAAGCCAAAGGCTCGAAGGTGAGTGGAGCTCCGCGGAGGGGTCAGGGCTGCGTAGGCGTCCCATTAGAGCACGCTCTTCACGTGAGCTCGAAGGCCGAGGGACATGCGGACACTCACTATCTCCGAGTACACACAATACTAAATTACAAGCGAATCTGAGGCCCATGGCCCGAAGGTGCGCGGCGAAGCACGCGAAGCCGAAAGCGGAGCTCCGCGTGGGGCCGTAGGCCTGAAGCGTCCCATTACATCTTGCTCTCAGAGTATAACAAGGCAGGTCGGCAACGCGTACGTGACTCCTTTGGAGTTGCGGGCGTCTATGGGCTGCTGTGGCCATTTGCCATCCAGGTGGACCGCAAGCTTGTTTGCCGCCGGCGTTGTATAAAAAAAAGAGGTAATCGTTTAAGTAATTTCGTTATTTTAGACTCTCACGCGCGCTGTGTAAAAAAATTACACATGATGTCCTCTCAAATCCCAACCCGGGTTAATTCGTGATATTTTTCCCGACCCCCTCTCCCTCATAAATGATCACATGATTTCTGGGTGAGCCCTTAGAGACTGTCTCGGAAAACTTTCCGGTTTCGTTCCTCATTTGATATCCATCAGCAAGTGCGCTTATGTTAAATGTAGAAGAAAGCACTATATGTAGCAGTACCTATTGTAATTTTTGTAGTCGGTGCAATTGCACCGACAATGGCATAAATTGTCTAAAGTTGACGAAATGTCGTCAACTTTAGACAATTTATTTGGATGGCACCGGCTTTAAAAATTACAATAGGTACGTGTACATTGTTCAATAAGAAGTGTAAAGTCTCATGTTAGAAGTGAAGCAATTATATTTTACTTTTTAGTGTTTTTTGGAGTCGGTTTTATATATGTATAGATAGATAACGATTTAAAATATCAAATCAAAAGTACAAAGTACGTATATGTTTCGGAAGAAAATTCATTTATAGTGTATAAATGTTTACATTTAATGAGTTACTCATTTGTGTTTTTTATGCTAAATTGACTGCTACAACCGTAAAGTCACGTTGATTAAATCGTATTTTATGGAAGGGTGGCACATGACAATAAGCTACACCTACCGAATAATTTATAAATGAAATTAATTTCAAGGTCATAATTGTCTGCTGTCAAGAGAAAAATGCAATGTAGTTCTTTTGGATGGCAGTTTGGAGCACGTTGGAATGTCGACATGTGATCAGCCGGCCGTCGCGTGAAGCGCACACACAGAAACAAGTCCGCATGTTAGCAGCGTGTAGTTACATATATAAATATAAATACGTTTGAAACCTTATGTCTGTAGAATAAGACTCAAAATAGGAGACATATTTTATAGCCGACCGTAGGTACACACGTTGGCAGCTTTACAAGTGTGGTGTATTTCATAGTTTGTACGCACTTTATACAGCATCGACAATGCAACAAGTAGAAAATAGAATAACTCGTAATATACATCTTATTACATCGCGTTAAAGTCTGAAATAACATTGCTTTGCACGTAATGATATGTGCTCTCTTGTCTTCGAGACGCGGTCCGTTGCCGAACATTGTAGTGGGTGGTTTATTTTCAAAACCGGAACAGTTTGTCACCCGATTAATAAGGATAATTTGTGGCTACTCCATTTTGAATAGCCATTAAATCTCGGAGAAAAAGGTTCAAGGGGATTTGCCCAACAATATTAATAGCCGCACTTAGTCCATTGATCAGATGATATTAAGTATTTTATTTACTTTTACAAGACTACTTAGGGGACCAGATAGGAATAAGGACAAAAAGTGCACGCTGGGCTGATCTTGAAACAAGAAATTTCCTGTTTGGTAATAGTCACACTAAGGAGTAAAGCTAGGGACACACTGAGCCCACGTCACGTAACACAACGCAACGTTGTGTGTGATAGTGTGTTTCTAAGCATATACATATCAGAGTTCAGACCTCATAATGCATTGCATACCCTGCGTACGTGGGCTAAGTTTGTCCCTACCTTAAAAATTCCCTTGACCGTTCCTTTGACGCCACCGCTCTCACGCGCCGCAAGGGGTCATACATAGATAAAATGTAGGCTCGATTCGTAGCGCAAACTCGATTCTTCTAGAGTTGCAAGTGTTCATAGACTATGGTATCTGCTTACCATCAGGCAGGCCGTAAACTTGTTTGCCACCGTCGTTTTATAAAAAAAATTAGTATGGTGTCTTCGGGCAATTCCGAATGTCAAGTAATTCCGAAAATAACAGATTTCTGTCTAACTAAATGATTTTGTTGCACTACCCAAACATCAACAAAAAATTTAACATTTACTTTTGATGGTGATGATGATGAGATGCAATAAAATAGCTTAGTTAGACTGGAATTTGTTATTTTCGGAATTACCCGACATTCGAAATTACCCGAAGACACCTTAAGTAACAAAATGCGCCGATAGATGGCGTTGTATCCAGGATACGTCATTTATGAATGATAATAGGTTAAAAACGGTTAAAAAGGTGTATAGAAAAGGATAGCTCACTTCATACGCAGCGTGAGCATAAGAGTACGTTAATAAAACATGATGCGCGGTGCATTCATTGTAAGTTATTTGTACCTACACACAGTAAGCACAGTCTATGTTGCCAAGTATGAAAACTTTGGAAATTTTTGATAACGTGGTTAGTATAGTCGATTGACTACTGTGCCCTTACCATGAGTTTGCATGACCGTACTCGCTAGCGACTGCGTAAACGATTTAGTATGCCGATTCTTACTTCTATTGCGTAACCGCCAGAGGCGCTGTACTTTCGCCCATACACATTTTTACGAAGTCGCTAGCGAGTACGGTCATGTAAAACTCATGGTAAAGGCACTGGTTCCACCAAAATACTTTCGTATGTTCGGTTTTCGGGCTGTGCTACAGGTCGCAATTTTAAACCGATTTCCGTGAAATTTTCGATAATTTTTTTTTTTTAATAAATAAATATTAGAGGACAATCTTATACAAATCGAACTAGCCCCACAGTAAGCTCAAGAAGGCTTGTGTTATGGGTACTAGACGACGATATATATATAATAAGTAGATATAAAAACATAGAAAACATCCAAGACTCAGAAACAAATATTCATGCTCATCACACAAATATTTGCCCTGACCGGGATTCGAACCCAGGACCGTCAGCTTCACAGGCAGGTGCACTACCAACTAGGCTAAACCACATATAAGTAATAGCAGGTAGTATAATCACATATAAGTATATAATTTGTTGTGGAGTTGATTTTAGATAAATTTTAGTGTCATTTTTGCTCACAGAGCCAGTAGTAAATATGTCTAAATTTTACAGTATCTCATAGATTATCTACATGACATGATTATTTGCGTGAAGACATTGTATCTTCTGCAGTCGCAATGTGATCACACTATTGTTTAACTCATTGTGCGTAGCCAACTAGAGAGTAACTGTGTTATCTGGAATCCACACGAAAAAATATACACGGCTATTATCCCTACATGTACTCCACACCGTTTGTATTGGGTATGGTGACATACCAAAGCCACGAAGTACGAAGGGAACTCGCATCTGTAAAATACATTTTCAAACTTATTCGAGGATTAATAACAAACCCATGGCTACTGCAATTTGTAAAATTCAAAGTACCGACACATTTTGTCAGAAGTACTCTTCGTCCCCGTCACAAACCGCTTTTTGTAATCCCCAGTAGGAGTACAGTCACCCTGGTTACTAGTCCCTTATATGTGGCACTGAATAATATAAATAATATTCTTCTATACGACCCCGCTTTGGACCTGTTCTCGCAGACGGGACCGAGGTTCCTGGCTACAGCAGCACGCTATCTGGAGGCAAACTCCACTCCCACTACTGTTGTACAAGTAATTAAGCACTATGTTAGTCATAAGTTTTTGTAACCTATAACTTGCATGTCTGGTTTATCTAGAAATGTAAGTTGGTTAATAAATAAATGAATAAATGTATGTGCCGCACTGTGATGTCCAAATATAGCTAAGTGAAAAAGTAACTGGTCCAGAAAAGGCAAAGAAAATAAGATTTACTGTTTGAGCGTGTTTGTAAAAAATTACAGACTTGAGAAATATTACAAATACAAATTATTTATCGTTTACCAAAGAAATAAAACAACGTTACAATAAGAAACTTAAACTCTAAAATGGCACTAGGCGGTCTCATCGCTAATGAACAATCTCTTCCAGACAACCTTCGGGTAGTGAAATTAATGATGCAAAAATAACAAAAAAATGTAGGTGGGCACGAGATATGAATTATGATTTTGAAATGTTTGCTTTGTCTTTTGCATTTTCTTTCGTGATTTTTAATCAATATTTTAAATGCGGAAGTAACTCGACTGTCCGCCTGTCTCGTAAGAAGTTTCTGTGGGATCGAGTTCAAAGCGGATGAAGTTCTAGGTAAATGTTGGTTGTATATATAAACCATGAACACATAAATAATTAGTACTACTTATATATCTTTCACAGAGCCCACTGTGCACTTGGGTGAGAAAACTAAATGAAATAAAAGTCACTGTAGTACTCAAAACAACGATTTTCTGCTTACCTACATGGTTGACTATAGGACTAAGTTTTCACCCATGCATGCATATTCTGCCCATGTCTGTGTCGTGCGCTGAAATGTCGAACGGTAAAATAAGAATAGTCCCTTTGAATTCTTGATACAGAATACACTTTCGCTGAACACATCGACGCAAATAAAATATTCGTGTGTGCGTGCGAATGTGTGTATGTGCTGTTGATAACCGTTTACGCTTATCTGTACTAATGAAAAAGTTAAACAGTCAGGAACTCATGACGTTCGATGAACACACCCACTACTAAAATAAGCATAAATGTGTGGTCGTGTTAATAAATAATGATAATAATGATAAAGCCTTTTTTATTGCCCAAAAAAAAACAGTTTAGGCAACTAAGCAAACAAAAAAAGCCTTTAATGTGACGTACTGATGCGTGTATATATGCGACATATTATATAACTCATATAAGTATTTTCATTGGGACCCCTTAGGCAGGGTATATATATATATCTTCTAACTTCTTGCGCCACTCTTAGTCAATTGTTTCCTGCTATGGTACATGGCCAGCTCATTGCCATTTCATTTACAGCGCCTGGTATAGAGCATCTGTTAGCTTTGTCTTTTTAGAGTTCCGTACCAAAATGGTAGAAAAACGAACCCTCTAGGTTTCACTTTGCCTGTCTGTCTGTCTGTCACATCGGTAAATATCTCAAGAACTACTTATGCTATCGATTTGAAATTTGGAATAGTTATAAACCTCGATAGGTAACCTCGATGCATAGAACATTGTTTTATTTATTATTTCGTGTTATTTTCTGTATAAAATAACAAATAAAAGGTGATTCAAAATTTCAAAGCCTAGTGAATATGTCAAAAGGGATACCATATAAAAGGGCTTAAGTTACACATTCTAAAACAATTTTTCATTTTTTTTACGTCAAATCATTTTCGATTTATGAGGGAAAATGTACAAAAGATACCGCCCTTATCTCCGAAGTTTACCAAGGAAATAATATGAAATTATTATATAACATTGATATCAACCTATATTTTACAGGAAAAATATAACTATAGATGTATCTTGTTTTTCTTTTTTTTATCATCAAAAAAAAGCATTAGTATACAAAGTAGGTAATTTAATCACCTTTGCATGTATTTTTGTATTATAAATTCCTACACGATTATGCTGTAAGTACCTTCTTTCAAATAAAGAAAAACATAATTGAAATCGGTTCACGTGATAAAGAATTATACGTGAAAAACCACCATACATGCTAAGTTATTCAGTCGCAAATTTGTAACAAATTTCGCCTATAGATGGCGCTGTATCTGTATTGATTTCTTAATTTTGTAATTCATTGACATGTATTAGTAAACATTTATGTTTTATGATAATCTTAATATACCTATCTACCTAATGTGTAATTCATTCAAAACTGACGCTCACAATATAAAATATTTCAAAATTGACTATGTGTAATTTTGTGTGACATTGGACATTGTGAAATAAATAAATGTATCTAAATAAATCCAAAAATCTATCTAATACTGAGTTCGCAGTTGTTAATACGAGACTTCCTCTGCTGCTCTCGCTAAATTATGAAAGTGGGCGATATGATAGGTGTAAGTAATTGAGGTTTTTGGTGACCTAACTTCCTCCTGCTGTCGTCATCTTCCTGCTGTCTCAGAGTTTACGATTTCACCGGACAACTATTATTCATTTTAGAATTGGTTTGACTCTACAAATTTATATGTACGTTAAGAGCGCTTTAATAAAATGTAACAGGTCCACTAGCGCCACTCGTAAATAATTGTAATTATTTAAATTTAACGATATATAACTAAAAAAGGGGGGCACTACGTATTGTAGTTTGTATTTAATTACTTTTTCAATCCATCAAACTAGTTATTACGTTGCTGGATTCGTCAATCGTACGTCTCAGTCAGTCGTCAGTCTTAGCTGATGTGTTGTTGCCGGCATATACTCCAAAGGTCCTCATTTCGTATGGTCTTTGGTCAGAAAATGCATTAGCAGAAAATGCATAGGTACTTAAGTGAATTAGCGGGCACCTGCGCATAATCGCCGCACTGAAATGCGGCGAAAATAGCTAAAACGCTCTTTGAGATAGGATGGAGTTGCGGGGTTAAAGATAATAGAATACGAAAGAGATAGGATATGATAGTTACGACGGGAACGGATAGGGAGCCACGTAAGCTGAGAATGGAAATAGGAGACATGGTTATATTTGCGTAACCCAAATATGTATGAACCGTACGCAGACATTTTGAAGGCGCTCAAGCTTATTGAGTTGCTCCTCATTGAGGTCAATAAGGAAACATCTGCATCATCCAATATGGAGAGCAGTAGAGTTTGTAGTAGTGTGTTCATATTTGTATGTTCTTAAATGTAAATTATTAACCACAGTGTGCCAGTTTAAGAAAAAACCGGCTAAGTGTCCGACTGGCCGTCGTGCACGAAGGGTTCCGTACCATTATCTATAAAAACAGCAAAAAATCTCGTTTGTTGTATGGGAGCCCCCTTAAATAGTTATTTTATTCTATTTTTAGTTTTTGTTGTTATAGCGGCAACAGTCTATCACGGTTTATGAGATACAGCCTGGTGACAGACGGATGGACGGACAGCGAAGTCTTAGATCATTTTGTAGAGTAGGTACTTACCTACATACTTAGCTGTGATAGTTTTCCTTTTAAAATCATTATACGTACTACCGTGAATTTTCAGTTAAACAGTATAAACCGTTTATCTGGCAGTGGGGACCTTAAACCTTAAATTCTAGCCCTAACTTGTAGCCTAATAAATTTTATCCAACCATTTTGTCGACGTGATTGATATGTAAGTATACCCATGCAAAAAATAACGGTGACTTCCTTGTTATACTGCAGAACCCTATAAATAAGTCCCATCTATTGAAGTCGGTTTAATGGGCCATTTTTGTGCGTTAGTCTGTTTACCTATCGTGTGCTTAGTTGTTGTAGCTCTTCCGTTAGTTAGTTCAATGTCTATTATTATTCTATATCTTGATAATCATGTTAAATCAGGAGTCGCTATCGTCGTTATGTCCGACCTCGCGCGGCGTCGGATTCTTAAGTAAATACTTACTGCTGCGCATTTGTCAATAGAAATAAGTATTGCGATAAGCGTATCACATCCCTAGAATTTTCCGTCAGTGAAAATGTTTGCTGGTGCGTTTACCTATGGATTAAATTTTACTTACAATGTAATACCAATCGATTTAGACACACCAGTATCACGTAAATGATTGGGTTAAGTAATTCAAGTACATTGATAAAGTCTTATTTGCTGTTGTGTAGGTAACGAACTAAAATAGGTAACAATAATATTTTCTGAAACATGCTCGAAAAGGGTCGTATTTTGTTTGAAAATTCAAACTTAAAAAGTTTAAACTCGTCCCGCACCATTATTGAAATTTCAATGATTGTTTCTCATTGTCTATGATTAGAAGAAAAATAAATAAAACGTTAAAATGAATAACAGTTTTATTTTAACACTAAATTAACCAAATATTATTATTACTCTAAAATCAAGTTTGAGTGTAAAAGGCAGTATGAAACAATACAGCCTTTGAATGAAGTCCTCGAAGTAGTGCTTTCAGCTAAATAAATTTCAAATTATCACCGTGTTATTAGGTATGTCACAAAACGTTTCTTTGAAATATATTTGTGTTATTTCCTCACATTGTTTGAGAAAAGCACTATATCTACCTTAGCGGAAACCGTGGTTGCCTGACTTGGCTCTTGCCGGACCTCGGGGATGCCTCGCCCGCCAACCACCTCGTAAGGCAACCACTTACTTTCCGTGCCTCGAATAAATCTCAAATAATGTACATATATGAGCCACTTAGCCCATACACTTGAAAGCTGTGTTTGAGTGCGTTGAGGGAACGGAGAAGTTAAGTTGTAGTTATGAAACTGTTTTATTATTTAAAAGTAGGTACAAAATAGTAAAGTTAATTGGCCGTTCCTTCAGTTGATGTTGATCGTATGCGAGTTTAATTTGCACTGATATATATATTTTACTTTATTTCGCCATATCAAAGCGCGGCCGAAAGTAGGTCGCAACGTAAACGGAAAAATGTACAGTATTGAGATTGAGACTGTATAGTACATCATTGGCGAGGCATAGAGTACTATTTAATCTACACGAGATTTGCTCCCGGTTCTTGAGTTCGTCATTTGTATATTTTTAAAAGCCGGAATATGGCCAATCAAGATTACATTGCCTCTATATTTAGAAGGGTTATATAAAATACACAATAACAGTTTATTTTTTTAATAAGGCACGTTGTACATCGTATGATGGAATCGATCGCAGCCGAAAACAACCCTTATATTTAAATGAACACCCATTTTTGTTAAGCACAGAGCCATTAGTAAACCTACATACAGGAATGTTTCAAATTAACATCACAATATTAAATGCTCTTTAAATACATTCATTATTTCTAGTATATGGTATCAAAATGTACTATCTACATAGCAGAATGCACCAACGCTGAGTAGCTTATTTGTAATTGATGTGCTAATTGGTTGAAAAAAAGATGACTATATCGACTTAATGGATCCCCAAACCTTCCTACTTTAAACTATTTATCACACTTTTTCTCCGTGGGTGTCATAATTAAGAGTTAAAAAGGATTGAATTGTATTGTGGGTAACATAGCCTAGTAATCCATCCGTCTTTAAACATTCAATAATAATTAGAAGATTTGTCCTGAATATTAAATTCATGTGCACGGTAGTGTAAAGGCGATCTTATGCCTTATTTTTCCTGTAGCAAAAGTAAGGCATAAGATCTCCTTTGTACCAATGTAAACCGACTTTGTCTGTATTTTTACTGTGTTTTATAATAAAGTAATTACATATCTACATACAAATTAGTAAGTTTATAAATACTTAAATAAATATTGGGGACAGTCTTACACAAAGCAATCTAGTCCCAAACTAAGTGAAGTTTGTACTATGGGTATTATTTAGACGGCTATACATACATGATATATATAGACAAATATAATATATACAAAACATTCAAGATTCAGGAACAAATATTGTTACTCATGAGTCATCACACAAATAATGCCCTGACCGGGATTAGAACCCGGGACCGGCTTCATAGGCAGGCCAAAGTGGTCGTCAAAATCAAAGTGGTGGTATTACGTACATACACTCACACCTATATTCCCAAAAGGGGTAGGCTGAGCACATGAAATTCAATTCCAGTGCCACATTTAGCAAATGTAGGTTTAGAGATGGAGAAAATGTGATATTGCAGTGGTAGGTCTAGCCCATCGCCCACAACAAACTACATCCCGGTTCCCATAGTCGACTCTTACGACGCCCACGGGAAGCAAAGGGCAGGTGCTATTCTAACCCGGTACCACACGGGGAAACGTATGTTAAATTATTAAAAAAATGGTCGACTGGTAAATATAACTACGGAAAAATCGCAGATAACTTTTATATTGTTATCTAATTCAATTCAATTTATTTATTCGAGAGATAACATAGATCTCATTTTTCGTTAGTGTAACTTAAAAAGAATATGTTAGAACTTAAAAACTAAATTGGATTTTACAATTTTGATAATATGCGCCATTGTGGGGCAACAAAGCACAACAACATTGTCAGCAATCATTTTCAGAATGCTGCTTGGGCTCTTCCTCGTCCGAATTAGCAAAGATGCTGCCTTCTTGCGCTTGATTGCTGCAAATCCATCAGTGCGCCCCTCGGCAAACATCGTGGAGGCGCTGCAAAATCTAGGCATCCCAAGCAACATTCTGAAAGCGTTGTTGTACTGTACCCTCAGAGTATTATATGATTTTTGGGTATAGCGAACCCACAGGCTGCTCGCTCCCTTGAACATCGAGCAAACCTGCGGGCCAGCATATTTGCCCTCACACAACGCTCTCCGCTCTCTCTCCATGTCTTCATCGTCCCTCAAATCATCTGTTACAATATGTCCCAGGTTTAAATGCCCCCGTTGGCGTCACGAGATGGCAGTTATTTCTTATAAACACACAGATAAATATCCTTATAAGTGTTGATCTTTGAACTTATAACCACTGATAACCAATCAGTCATCTATCTGTAAGACTGGATCTTTTGGTGACGTCATGCATTGCAAGACGAGCGCTCGTAATAAACTTACATGTTATATTTTATAATTCTTGATCGTTAGTTATTAAAAAAGTGCCGTGACATACGCCAATAGTTACAAAATAAAACACTGAATACTGGCAGAGAGTTAAAATAGTCTTCGTTTTCGAATTTATCTCTTCATTTATTATCCTACTCCTACATATATCAAGAACAAATTTAACCATAACCATTATTTTATTTTGCTCATATAAACGATACGTATATAAAGCGTGCTTAATTATTAGTGTTTTTGAATACACCTATAAGTACTTGTATCAACGCTGAATGAATCAAAGCGTTAGCCTACGCAAACGAAAAAACTTCCATAGTTGCTCTTTATTTGCGACAGGTCGACGCACTTTGGCAAAAACGGAACACAAACTCCCGGCGTGACCGAGTACAAAAGGACTAAGAAAAAATAGGTATGATTTAGGCGATTATAAATTGTATGTCGATGGCATAACGTCTTCAATTATTTTCAATGATTGGTAACAATCAAACACAATATTGTATCGTTCAAGATGATATTTTCAATGATTGGTAACAATCAAACACTATATTATATCGTTCAAGATGATATTTGCGATATTTAAGATAGACGCACTATTAAGGCAAGGCCTATTCAGAGATCTGTTTATTTGAGCTTCTAGTGTGAAGAAATAATGTTGAATTACACTACAAAAAATTACTGTGGATTGAAAAGGAAACAAAGAAATGAAATAACCGAACAAAATATTGAGAAAGACTTTGGTAACTCTGTCAAAATATACGAAATTTAATATCATCGTAAAAATAAATTCTTGCTGCAGATTTCGTAATTATCAACGACAGTTATGTTTTTTGGATAGTTTTATATTTAGCTAATGGCCGCAATAACCGGACATTTTTCATAAGTGATCCAGTGTTTCAAAAATCAATAAAATGTACTAAATATTACCGAAATAACGCGAAGAGCTTCCGTAGAGAGCGGGATGGTTAATTGCAAACTCAAGCGTGTTAGAGAGGGGTCATTTGCACTGGAATGGCCTTGTCTTAAACTAATTTGAACTTCAGAATGCGATTGCCTTTCAAGATTACCTACATCGTGGGGGATTGTTTTACGCCATTGTATTGTCAATTAAAGACCTAACCGAGTGCATCTGTACTAACTAGTAGGTCTACTCTGTTGTGGTAAAAAAGGTATTGTTGGCACCTAAATTAATTATCAATAATGTAGTATAAAAATATATCTTAACACTAGCTTTTGCCCGCGACTTCGTCCGCGTAAACTTCCACTCTATTTTATCCCTTCGAGGGATAGTTTTCGGGAAACTATGTGTTAAACAAGGCTATAAACTCGTCGCATAACAAATGTCATTGCAATCCGTTTAGCCGTTTTTGCGTCATTGAGTAACAGACATCCAAACATCTGAACTTTCGCATTTATGTGTATTAGTAGAAAGTAGAATAAGTACAAAATTGTTGGTAAGTACATTACTTATAAGCGATGGTGGTGTTTTAAGTAGGTA
Organism: Epiblema foenella; assembly: GCA_963556455.1. NCBI lineage: Eukaryota > Metazoa > Arthropoda > Insecta > Lepidoptera > Tortricidae > Epiblema > Epiblema foenella. The sequence goes on from OY747102.1 coordinate 20,210,395, forward strand.
GGTGTCTATTTATTGTATAGAAAGAGATTCAACATGTATTTGGAATAATCTAGTACATACTATTTTGTCTACTGTGAAATATTTAAGACTAATTGTTGCTATAGAAATAAAATGTACTTTGTGATCATTGACCGTAAAAAGTATACATAGCATTTAGTAGCCGTTTATCCAATACGCAGTTCGTCCAATTGGTTTTTAAATTTCGTCCAACGCATATTTTGTCTAACATATATTTTGTCCAACATGTATTTTATCCGACTCGCATTACGTCCAACATACATTTTGTCCATCTCGCATTTCTACCAACATATATTTTGTCCAACTCGTACTTCGTCCAACATATATTTCGTCCAATTCGCATTTCGTACAATATTTATTTATTTATTATCTAGGATCACCAACCTATATATTGGACAAAATGCATATATACCAATATGCATTTTGTCCAATAAGTAATCTGTAAGGATTAACCTTTTTCTAACCTAAAATGACAATCTATGACTGATACGCCACACCTTCATGGCGTTAATTGGACGTAGTTCAGTAAGTTAAAAGGATCCAGTCCATAAGACATTGCCATTTAAATGTACGAATTTGTTTTGGACTTAAACATCCGAACTAAAAATTTACGTAATGTGGGATGGATCCTTTTACCCTAACTATGTCCAATTATGAAATTAAACCTTATGGCAATGCACGTCGGTTGTTATTGTACCGTACACTTAGACGGATATATCAGTCGTTGGCGTAGAAGAATATTTAGATCTTCGTTTCCAAATTGGCCCCTAATAGACGAACTGCGTAATGAAGATCCCTGAAATGAACGAACTGCATAGTGACGAATCTCGAAAGGGACGAATCATACTACGAACGAACTGCGTAATAGACGAATGACCAAAGGCTATTTGGACGAACTGCGTATTGGATGAACGGCTACTAAATCAATTGTAGTTAGGTACCTAATATTGTTGATCTTATTACTTCTTGATGTGCCTTACCTAGAATATTCCCGTTTTCATACAAAACCGGGGTTATTCCTGGTACGGCTCATCTCTATTTACAGGTCAGAGCATCATGAATTAATCTTTTTCTATATTTTTTCATTGAATGTATGAAAACTGAAAATACTTAAAGACCTCTAAACATGAAATGAAAGAAGTTACCACACTTATTAAACTATACCGTTAAATCGACTTGCATTGTGTGGTTCTATAGAACTTCCTTTTTATATTTTTATACTTACATATTTTTAATTTTAAAGATTCTTACTTTTAAAGAATCTTCAATGTTGTTCCTGTTATTTAGGCATATTGTACTCTTTATTTAACCATGTATATAATTCTAAAATTCATAAATATATATCACACTGGCTGAGAACACCATTATTCAAAAATGTTTTGAATAATAGACGAATACTGGAAATGACTTAAATGTACCTACATCATACTGTTAATTTAAAGTTGTATATTTAATTACATAAATTATAAGGCAATCATATACATATTTTAAAATCGTTATTACATTTTTTTTGCGACATGAATATTTTTGTTTGTAATAACACACTTTTAACTATGAACAAATTATTTTTAATTAGGTGCTCCTAATATTAAGATTAATATTGCCAGCACCATTAGAACATTAGTCACAAAAAGTAGAAAATGATTGCTTGAAATAATCAGATATTAAGCTTTACTCGATCAGGTAGATCTTCAATTGATCGATCTCCTTTCTCAAAAACTACTTTGTCACTGGTATAGAGCCTTTCTTGAATGGCTGCAAACGACTGGCCCTTGGTCTCTGGTAGGAGAATCAGAATAAATATCACCCCAGCCACTGACAGCACTCCGAAACCCCAAAACGCGACGAAGTTCCCTAAGTTGTCTGCTATCACCTGATACAACTTGGTGACAGCGAATGTCATCAATGCGACAAATATCTGTATAGCACATGTAGCTTTCGACTTAATGTTTGTAGGAAATATCTCCGACGTTATAGCGAAAGGCACTGTAGCTAAACCTATGGTGTACGAGAATATAAATATTGGTATCACAATAATAGGAATGAATCTTAAATTAACGACATATTCGCTGTTCTCGTGTTTAATGAAAAAATATGTCCCTACAATAATGTTAGCCAAACCAACGCCGCACGCGGAAACCAGCAGGAGCGGCTTTCTTCCTAATCTATCGACTAGCTGCGAAGAAATTGCAGATGTCAACAACTGCACGGTTCCAAATAGGATACAAGATTCCTTCGGCCCCAGGCCGCCTTCAGCGGCGCCAAAAATTTGCTGAGCGTAGGATATAATCGCTGTGCTCCCACAAAACTGTTGCGTGAAATATATACCGTACAGAATTATAAGCCCTTTTCGGTTCCCACCCACCGTCAACAAGTCTGACCAGCGACTTTTCTCTTTCATGTTTTCGTTCACCAGATGCGTCATGCTCTCCAGTTCTCCTCGCATGTAGCGTCGGCCTCGGAGCTTCTTCAGCGATCTCTCGGCCTGGTCCGGTTGACCCTGCTTTAGGAAGTAGTACGGAGACTCCGGCATCGCGCTGAACGTGACCACGAACAGGATTGGTATCGCGATATTGAAGCTCGCCAACCCCAGCATCGACACATATGGCCCAATGGCGTATTGTGACAGGATTCCGAACTAAAAACACACAATTTATTGGTTTCAATTAATAGTTCATTTAAACGGTTACAAAAGTGGTTAAAAACAACCGTTGCTCTATTATGTGTGCGAACGTTGTTATTATATTGTACTAATAGTACGTATTGGTTTTCGAGATACAACTATTTTACATGTAAAGGTAAAAAATCTATAGGTAAGTCACTCTTTTTCCATGTAAGTTTCTATCTAGTCTTAGGCATAAGTAAAAAGTTTATATATTGTGGATTTGCTCAAGGAATACTATTGTCCGAGAAAATATCACAAATACCAGTGCATTTATTTTTGCTTGAAAGGTGGCGTGCTGCATGCAAAATAAAAATAATGACTAAAAATGCATGCATCATATTATTCAAAATAATTGGAACTTTCGCATACCTTCGACATGACTGTAATGAGAGTCGCCATGGCACCTCGCACCTCATCGGAGGCTATTTCTCCCAAGTACATAGGAGCGGCGGTATACGCGATACCATAGCCCAGGCCGGAGATGAGACGTGACGCGTAGATTGTTGGTATGTTGCCCGCGAACATCACCAGCACCCAGCCGATGATGTACGGGACCGCTGCCAGCAACAGTGTCTTCTTCGTGCCGATTCTGTCGGCCAGGTACGACGCGGGGATTGGACTCGCGGCTGAAAATAGAAACGTTGGTATGGGTCGCTTGTACCAAGTATTATTTATAAATATTACTAATCAGGATGACATTACACGCTCGTATTTTTTGACATTATTAAGACCGAAAAATGAAAGTGTACTGGCCCGTATTTCACCAAAGCTGACAGGCACGACAATTGTCAAAAAACATTACAATTGTAGTTGTGAAACAGTTTTCACATGAAAATTATCGATTTGTCAGTCTACATATGTCAAATACATACATATGTCAACTTGGTGAAATAGGGGCCTGCAGGCGAATCACGTAACTTTATGTACTAACGGTAGATGGATTTTACTGTCAATTTTGAAGTATAAATATATGAGGTGACAATTAAAATTTGACATTAAAATCTACCTAACGGTAGTACATAAAGTTACGTGGTTACCCCGCTGGTCAGTAAATAAAATGAGACATAACTATTAAAAGTTGTGCAACCGTGCACATCTATTCAGCAACAATTTACATAATTCATTCAAAACATAATCGGCTACGCAGCTTATTGCATACAAACATGACATTGTCACTGCCTCAGCACACCTCAGAAAGGACACCGGCTATTTATATGAATTTTGTTTTTCATAAATCGTAAAGAATCGTGAATGTTTCGATCTCCGCTTAGAATTTGCAAGCCAGTCAAATTTCAATCTAGCTTCATTACCGAAGCGTAACGTGTTTTTTTATATGTAAACTGAAAAAGTAACTCATGTACCAGGGGGGCGATTTTTGATTGTCAAACGCTCGACTTTTCACTCGAGACCTGTCAAAAAGCTATGATGATTTGACAGATGTCGAGTGAAAAGTTGAGCGTTCGACACTCAAAAATCGGCCCCCAGAACAGCTTTCTGATTTGGGTCATACTTAGTTGAAAAAACAAAAGTCGTCCCTCCTGTGGTCAATAGTTAACGGCTTATGTGCATGTTAGCTATGTTTTTATTACAGGGATTTATAGAAACGGAGACACTGTTTATGCGGGTTACTGGTCCAATCCAAAATTAAGCTTTCAGCCCTTAACTTTTGGTATGTCCACAAAAAGACGCGAACCTAAATCCGCGTATGACCCATTTATGGCAGCATAGGGCCTCACCTGCTCACTGTGATGAGTGCGTATTACTGAGAGTCTGTTTCGCACCTTAGTGTCTATTTCTGCGAGTGTATTTGCTGTGTCGTTGTGCGCCTTTTATGGTTTATTCGGGGAATATACGTCTGAGCCATAGTTTGACATTTATAAATAGAGCACGGTTCTTCATAACAAGTGTGGGCAAGCATCCGGGAGTGAGTTTATTGTTCTGAAATAGAGTCCCAAAGTGTACTGCAACGAGAAATATCGCGTTTTTCGAAACGCTGTTCTCTGTCTGTCCTCGTCTGTCCAGACGAGGAAACAATAAGGATTGATTTTCAGATATATGATTCTTGACTATATGACTGTGTTATATTTTTCACGTGGAATAGACATTGATATTAATGTTATGTAATAGTTCCATTTTTTTCCCTTGCTAAACTTCAGACACAAGGGGTGGGGAGTGGAGCGGGTTTTCTTTTACCTTTTCCCTGATAAATAGAAAATGACTCCACTAGACTTTTAAATTTTGAATCTCCTTTTATCTGTCATTTTGCACAGAAAATAAAAAGAAATAATAAATAAAGCCATGTTCTATGCGTTTGGGTTACCCTTCTTTATAACTATTCCAAATTTCAAATCGATAGCATAAGTAGTTCTTGACAAATTTAGCGATGTGACAGACAGACGAAGTGAATCCTTTTTTACCATTTTGGTACGGAACCCTAAAAAAGGACACTTTGAGCATGAGTAATGGACACTTCATTCCTAATTCAAAGCTCATACCTTTTTCTGTTTACTTTATTTCGTCCCCGCGAAGGGTACGGGCGACTAAATTCTCAAAACCTGTTTAAATGATTATTTCTGAAGGATTTGGCGATTCTGTGCGTCAATGAATGATGAGTGAAATGAATGATAGTTAAGATAGATGAGGAATAAGTGATATGTGATAGGTGGGATTTGACTATCTCACATTAAACTTTTATGTTATGGTAGTTTCTTGGCAATGAAATCCAGCAGGTTATATGGTTCTATAATCTATATAAAGATTATGACAGATGATTTCGTGATTGAATCTCGAGTTTGCGAATTTCAGACAGTGTTTTATAAGGTGCTCGATGGATTGTGAGGTGTTACCATCACACGGGCACTGGTCATCGCTGGTAATTTTAAAGCGAAATAGGTATGATATGTATATATTATTAAGATCACACCTACGGTTTTAAATTCATTGTTGTTTCTTTTAAATAAGAGTTAGTGTGTATCATTGGGTCCTCGCCCATTACTTTTGCTGTTTCCCTATGGGGATTCTGCATTTCAAAAGGAAATAACAAGACGATGCATATATTTTCGTATTTGCCTCTCTGTTACGAGAATGGGAAAATTACGGGGAACACCTCCGACACAACCGCCGAAGATAAAAACCTCCGAATCGGGCGGTTTGAACACTGGAATACCTACTCTAAGGGTTTGCGCTCTTAAAATGTCCAACACTGCTTTTACCCTCATTATCATCATCATTTTTTTTTAATACAACGCCGGTGGCAAACAAGCGTACGGTCCACCTGATGGTAAGCAACCACCGCAGCCTATAGACGTCCACAACTCCAAAGGAGTCACGTACGCGTTGCCGACCCTTTATGAAATTTAAGAATTCACTGTGTTGATAGCAGAAGGGACAAATTTAGGTCCCTTGCTCTCAACACAGTGCATCCTCGGGAGCTCTGGCCACCTTGATCACCTCCAGGAACACAGCACTACATACTTGTATAGTAGATAATGTTATTATGGCTGTGGTCTTCTGCAAGGCCACAGCCATAATAACATTATTTAAGAGTTTCACTCTTGTCCAGTGTTGCCAGGGCCCTTTGGAAGAAAATTACGTTTCGTTTCTTGAAAAGTTACATTTTTGATGCAAAAGTTACATTTTTTATATTTTTCGTAATAACTTATCAAAATGTTTGATTTTAAGAAATTAGTAGCCATATACAGCTACAATTCGGCGAGTTCGGCTGCAGAATTACGCCAGTCTGATGGGCGGTATCTCAAATGTCATAGATATGGTAGATAGTTGCAACAGACGGGCAGACAAGGTCCTATCATGTAGGTTTCTTTGTCACCTTTTCTGTATGGAAGCCTAAAAATTGTCTCGCTTGGTCCCGGTTAGATACAATTGACCATTCTTTTTAAATAGTTTCATTATTCTCAAAAGTTACGAAAATTTTCTTTGCAACAGAAGTTACTTACATATTACGCGACCCGGTCAAAAGTTACGAAAAATGTAAGAAATGTAACCATCTGGCAACAGTGCTCTTGTCGGTGCAGTTCTCTACAGTCGGTACTACTTAAGCCTCCGTTACCCTAGGAAACATAAAGTGTACCTGAACACAGAATCATAAGCGAGGCGATCCATGAGCTCTGGTCGGCGGAGGTCTCTATGGGCGAGTCGGGCGCCAGCAGGATGGGTAGCGTGGGCGACGTCCAGCCTACCGTCGTGCCCGCCGCCGCCGTGATCAAAGTAGCTGGAATTCGATAGGGTTATCATTTATTATCGTCGACAACAATATCACTACATAGTATAAAACAAAGTCGCTTTCTCTGTTCCTATGTCTCTATATCCCTATATCCCTATGTATGCTTAAATCTTTAAAACTACGCAACGGATTTTGATGCGGTTTTTTTTAATAGATAGAGTGACTCAAGAGGAAGGTTTATATGTATAATACATGCATCAGCATTGCACCCGTGCGAAGCCGGGGCGGGTCGCTAGTAGAACAATATTCGTTGACAACAATATATAACAATATTCGTCTACATCAATAATTATATTCATCTTTGTTAATCGGAGTTAGTTTAAGTGAATATGATTCAACAAAATTTATGGGCTACTGGCCTGAAATACAAGTTTATTTTTATTATTAATACAAAAGATGCACATTTTACGATAAATAAATACTTGTTATGGAAATGTGCAGCGGTCAAAGCTAATGCTGAAGCTAAGCAGAGAGTGGATCGCAATGGAGATATAATCGGCTATTTCATGCCACATCAGGATGATTCTCATCGTTAAAATTAATTGATATCCTTACCAGCCCGAACGTTAAGTGAAAGTTAAGAAAATCAGAGTGCAATTGAAACTTATTGTTGACTCCAGTTCACTCTGTGCCTGGATCCCTAAGGCCGGGTTTTATAAAGATCCGTAAGACCAAATGTCAGATCAATTTTCAGTAACTCAGTACATTTTTTGACATAACAAACCGACATAAGGTCTAACGGATCTTTATAAAACCGAGCCTTAGTAAACTGACGTTTACGGGTACATAATAGTGAAAGTACAGTACTTTGTATTAATTAAATAATGTCAAAATAAAGTAAAATTCACACTGACTTCTGTCAGTTTACTTTGTCTAATTAAAAAATTACTTTAAATGCTTAAATCCGCCACTTGGGCATACTGTAAGAGCAGTGGGGGATTCACAATCTTGGCCAACCTAGTACGTATCAGATTCATTTGAATTTTGGAATAGATATAATTCTGTCACTTTAATGTATTACATCAAGAAGTACACCGTTGAAAACATTAGCCTATAAATGGAAGGAATACTATACAGTGCCGGGTATTGTATAAAGCACTGAGATTTAATCCATGTTTTAAGAAATTATTTAAGTCACTTTCTGATATTTTTTTTGCCTTGACCGCATCTTTGTTCACCCTAACATTATCAATAGTAGTAATTTTGCATTGGTATACATATCAATTAGGCCGACGACAAAACGGTAGAATAAAATCTTGAAAAAGATTTTTTAGGATAGTAACTACCTTTCCTACACGTAACGTAGGGGTGTAATTTTTTTCTTCCATACCCCATAGTATGCGATGTTATTCAATATTGTAGGGTGTCTAAACCTATTTTTTGATTCAGATATCTGTTTGCGTGATATTAAGATTTAAAGTGATCATTTTTGTTATGGCCATGTCTTCCCCCACTACCAGCTAAACGATGGGAGTGTGAAAAAATATATTGTAGTAGTATATATAATGAATTTAAAAGCAAAACTATCAAAAGTAAGTAGACATTGATAGTTAATGAGTAATCGCCGAACTTGAGAAATGTAGAAAAGCAAACTTTCATACATTTTCCATTAATTACTTAGATAATTTTATTAACTTATTAATATGTGTATTAAAAACTTTTAAGTCCGTATAATTTAACGGGTGGACAGCTACTGAACCCTACAATGCGTGTGGCCCAACACGCACTTGTCAGATTTTTAAGCTCTTAGTCTTCCTCTATGGCTGCTACGCCTACAACTGCCGAAAGAAGAAAATATGTCAACTGCCATCTTTGTAAAAATAAGCTGTCACAACCGCTTATGAAAATTCTATTCATAATATCAAAATTATTTATATTACCATTTTATTCGCAGCTTAATAATTGTCCGTAAAATTGGCTAACGGTGATACTAACATGGTTTTTCAACCCACTAAATTTTGTAACAATTTCCGTGACCGAGACTGTATATAAGCATTACCACACGAAAGATGCAGCAGAACAATAATGGGTAAGCGAACTCCTTAGCTCTAAATTTATAGGTTTGGTTTGGTTTCAGCAATAACGATACTACGAGAACCTTGCCTCGCATTACATGCATATCCATTATACTTCCCATTTATTATCGGGGGTTTATACCATTTCCTTTTTGACACCCGTGTAATGTAAATGCGCTTTACACATTGAAACAATAAATAAAATCAAGTCAGAGTTATAGTTATAATACACCAGCCAGACTAATAATACACGTTTTAGAGGAGCAATCAATTGAAAGTTTATTTTTTTTCTATCACTGATCCGTAGTAATTTATGATAATATTTCACCATAAATACGGTAATACAGAGCCAGAGTTATAATACACGTTTTAGAGGAGCAATCAATAGAAAGTTTTTTTTTTTTCTATCACTGATCCGTAGTAATTTATGATAATATTTCACCATAAAAACAATTACGTAGCATATATCTTTTTTAAAAATCTAGGGTAGTAACTAAATCATTCCTTTCGATTCTGATGATATTTCCGTAAGTTGATGGAGATTATTAAATGTATGAATTTATAATCGTAATAAAATACGGGTTAGGAAAAAAATATGTATTCCAATTTTCAAACGAATTAAATTTGAAATTATGTTTATCGCGGAATTTGGAAATACGCACCTATCGATTTCAAGACGTCATAATAAAAATCGTATGACAAAAGTCCCTACTCTAGATTCGTATCATGGAATATATGGATATGTCAAAGGAAAATATAATTGCAATAAAATCGATTCGAATACTTATTCACTGTTCATTAATAATCGTTAAATATGACAAACAATTCGTCTTAACCTCATCACTAAACACGCCAATTCAAAACTGTCAAAAAGGAAATGATACAAATCCCCGATAATAAGCCGCAGTATTTCCCCGTAGTTAAATTTGCCATTTACAAAACATAATCACGTGCCAATTTTCCACTAAGTATTCTATATTCATGTTTCAGACGTACGTACTTACGCCACGAAAGTAGCATATATTATAAATAAATAAATATTAGAGGACAATCTTACACAAATCGAACTAGCCCCACAGTAAGCTCAAGAAGACTTGTGTTATGGGTACTAGACGACGATATATTTAATAGATATAAATACTTAAATACATAGAAAACATCCAAGACTCAGAAACAAATATTCATGCTCATCACACAAATATTTGCCCTGACCGGGATTCGAACCCAGGACCGTCAGCTTCACAGGCAGGTGCACTACCCACTAGACTAAACCGGTCGTCAAAAAATAAAATACCTCAAGAAATAAAAGTGCATGTGGTTTTTTCTTTAATTAGGTCGGTTTGCATTTCCCCTGCTATCGCATTTAGCTCTGGGAAACGGGTAGTGCATTGATCTCAGTCAGGTAAACAAGATAACATTGACAAATGAACAAACAAAACAAATGAGCACAGATACAAGTATTAAAACAGTAGGATATGACGACATATTCTATTTTTCTTTTTGAATTTTTTAGTCAACTGAACATGCAAAATCGGTACCAGAAAATATCGGGAAATCGAAAAATTTCGATATTTAAATGTCAATAAAATAATACGAAAAACAATGAAAACGCTTTTATTACGCTTTTAGTACTTACCTAATCCGAAAAGAAAAAGAACAATTTGATAATCTAGTATGAGATATCAATTTCTTCTTTAAAAGTCTCCTTTGCTGATAATATGTACATTGTACCTACTAAGTAACTGATTGCAGCTAAACTCCTGTCCATTCAATTGTTGTATTTTCATGTATTTCATTCTTAGTTATGTCCGAATTTGGAACTAAACCAAGTATCGAAATGTTGATACTTTCCTGGGAATTGATTCCGCAGTACCGGTACCAATTACAAAGGTAAAATACCGGGAATTCCCGGAAGCATGCCCTAATCGTTTTTAGGGTTCCGTAGCCAAAATGGCAAAAACGGAACCCTTATAGATTCGTCATGTCTGTCCGTCCGTCCGTCCGTATGTCACAGCCGATTTACTCGGAGACTATAAGCACTACAATTATGAAATTTGGTAGGAAGGTGTATTCTATGAATCGCTACATAAAAGTGACGTGGAAAAACAAAAAAATATTAAATTAGGGGGGGCACTCCATACATGTAACCGGTGGATGAAAAAAAATTCAACGCACATAGTCATGTGGGGTATCGATGGATAGGCCTTTAAAATGATACGGAGGTTTCTAAAAAAACTTGTCCATTTAAGTCAACCGTTGGTGAGAAATTAGCTGTCAAAGTCATAGAAAGTGTCCCCCCCCCCTCTGATTTCCAAACTATAAAGTTTAAAATTCTGAAAAAAATTGAGGTCGTACTTTCAACGATTTTTGGTTTGAACAATATAGGTTTTACGGTTTTTGAGTTTTCGCTTAAAAACTGTCTTGCCCAAACAAAAGGTCGTAACTGCCGTGAGTTCCCTATGAAGATACGACTTTTTTATATTCAATGTATTGGATAGTGATTTTGAATATGGATTAGGAACCCTTCATTGTGCGTGGTCCGACACGCACTTGGCCGGTTTTTTTTCTAAAGGTTTCAATGTTCAAACATATAAAACACTAATGTAATAGTAATTTACACACTGTCTAAAAGTCGTACGTTTATAATTATAATAGAAACTCTATTACCATGAAATAAGAGCATAGGTATGTCAGTATCAAACTTAAGATAATCGTACCCTAGTAAACTAAGTATACTAAAGTATACTCTATTACAATGGAATAAGAACATAGGTATGTCAGTATCAAACTTAAGATAATCGTACCCTAGTAAACTAAGTATACCTACTAAAGTATACTCTATTACAATGAAATAAGAGCAAAGGTATGTCAGTATCAAACGTAAGATAATCGTACCCTAGTAAACTAAGTATGTATACTAAAGAATAAAATCTTGATGGTATTCTTCCCATCATAATTTTTGATAGTTTTGATTGCGACTAATAGAGAATATGCTTTATTTTTTTCATAATGCCATTCGAACCAGTTTTTAGAGAGGAACAAATGTGTAGTGGAACAAGTACAATTACAGACAAAAATGGATTTCAAAATACAGCATAAAATCCGAGCACTCAAAACGCCCTCAAAACTCCCATACTAATTGAGCATACCTAGTATTTGACGTCATGCGCCCGTACTACCGCTGTATGGACGAACGAGTACTGTGTTGGTCGTGAAATATTGCGTTTAGGTATATTGTTATTATATATTTTATTGTTTATTATACACAAGAATCCTGATGGTGGTTTTTAATCACTACATAGTATAAAACAAAGTCGCTTTCTCTGTCCCTATATCCCTATATCCCTATGTATGCTTAAATCTTTAAAACTATGCAATGGATTTTGATACGGTTTTTTAGGGTTCCGTAGCCAAAATGGCAAAAACGGAACCCTTATAGTTTCGTCATGTCCGTCTGTCCATCTGTCCGTCTGTCCGTCTGTCCGTCTGTCACAGCCGATTTACTCGGAAACTATAAGTACTACAGTGATGAAATTTGATGGGAATATGTGTTGTATGAACCGCTACAAAATTATGACACTAAATAGTAAAAAAAAGAATTGGGGGTGGGGCCCCCCATACATGTAACTGAGGGATGAAAATTTTTTTTTCGATGTACATACCCGTGTGGGGTATCAATGGAAAGGTCTTTTAAAATGATATAAAGTTTTCTAAAAAACATTTTTCTTAAAGTGAACGGTTTTTGAGATATCAGCTCTCAAAGTCGTAAAAAGTATGTCCCCCCCCCTCTATTTTTATAACTACGGGGTATAAAATTCTAAAAAAAATAGAGGTGATGCATGCTAATTAACTCTTTCAACGATTTTTGGTTTGATCAAAGTATCTCTTATAGTTTTTGAGATAGGTTGATTTAACTGTAATTTTGGTTAAGTTATTTTTGCTGTTTTATAGATACTAGTACGGAACCCTTCGTGCGCGAGTCCAACTCGCCCTTGGCCGGTTTTTTTAATAGATAGAGTGATTGAAGAGGAAGGTTTATATGCATAATAACATCCATTAAATAGTGTACCCGTGCGAAGCCGGGGCGGGTCGCTAGTTTACTTATATTCAATAAAAAACATAGGTACATCATTTTACGAAACTTTCAAGTGTCATATCTTTTTAAAATTATGAGCATATTTTATTAATTTACTGTTTTTTGTCATAATTTGATGGTTTACTGTTCATACAGTAACATCTTATTATTATTAATTCCGCATGCATATTCTCTATTATAATTAAATTAAATCTATTGCGGATTTAAAAATTGGTTCAGTATACAGGGTCAATTTATCAATGGCTAAATTTTAGGGGCTAAATGTATGATAAGGTTGCCAGCATGTATGACCTACATTTGTCTACTTTAAATTATCTGTAACTAGCGACCCGCCCCGGCTTCGCACGGGTGCAATGCTGATGCATGTATTATACATATAAACCTTCCTCTTGAGTCACTCTATCTATTAAAAAAAACCGCATCAAAATCCGTTGCGTAGTTTTAAAGATTAAGCATACATAGGGATATAGGGACATAGGGACAGAGAAAGCGACTTTGTTTTATACTATGTAGTGATATGAATTATGAAATTCACTCCTTTAAATCAGCTGCGACGAAGAATAACAACTTAAACGTAAACTTAACAATAGATACTTACATGCATTTATTTCGTAATAAAATTATATTATAAATTACAATAGTATGTCAATTTACATGAAGTCATTATTACGAGTATGATTATTGATAGCTAGTTTCAGTTTAATAAAAACCGGGCAAGTGCGAGTCGGACTCGCCCACCTAGGGTTCCGTACAAATTTGTAGGTACATGCGTATACCGTTGCTTAACCTCGATGATTGATTAACGTAGTAGATTTTGTATGATTTAATTTCAAGTGCATAGTTTTCAGATTTACCTGTACTTGTAGTATGAGACGATATTACTTGCCAAATTCCATAGTTCTAGGTCAACGGGAAGTGGCCTGGAAATGTTGATTCCCTTGAGTGTCAATTCAATATATGTGATAATCCACATCGAAAGGGACCTTATGGCGGCAGGCGCTTACGTTACACCTATTCACTATTGTATTGGAACAGCGGCAATAAAGGCGTAAGTCACATATATGTTTTTTGCGGCATAAACGGCCGTATCTATTTTTACGTTAATTTAGAAGTTTGATTTATTCACAGCTTCAAGGGACTGTAGACCTGAGTATATGGTTTTAATTTCAACTCGATACCTGCACGAGCTCCCGAGATAAAGGGTCTTGACGGATTGACAGACAGACGGAAGGACAAAGTGATCCTTTAAGGGTTATGTTTTTTCTCTTTGAGTTACGGAACCTTAAAAACACCGAGTGTGGCTGAACTGCGATAACAGGTATTTCACAATAAAAACAAAACTATTGCGAAGTTATCTATTGGGGACAACATCAGATGGCACTTATAAAAACATTAATCAACTGTTTCTCGGGTAGTTCACAGTCTTGTCTTCTCTATCTTGTACTTCTTTGTAATAGTTGTTAGGTTACAGTCCTACTTTATTTAGGGAAATATTTACTTATACGAATACTAATTTAAATTTATTTAATTATATTAACTAGTAGAAAAAAGAAAAATAAACTTCTTAAGAAAGCTACAAATTGTTATACCTACGAGTATAGTAGTCAATACAGTTGTTTTTTATTTGTTTTGTCTCGGCTGTGTTTCGTCTGTAATGTTTTAGAACGTAAGTCCTTAATGTCTGCGACAGTCTCCGACTACTGCAGCTGATTACGATTATTTTGTTACCATGTACAACTTGTTTTAGGGACTACTCCGAACTTCGTATTACGTCGTCCCTTCGCTTATATAGTGAATAACACGAGAGCGAAAGAGACGGCACGATACGAAGTCCGGATTTCGAAGTTCGGAGTACAGGTCCAGTACTGTCTCAGTTTTTGTCGGTATTCCTTTGATTAATTGAGACTGGTCAGCCATTAAGAGCCAAGATGTTGACATTATATGGAGGCTGGAAACGCAATTGCACGGCCTTAGTTGTCCATATACCTACAAATCAAGAGAATTCCGACATGTAAGCGTTTGGCGCGATAAGCCACTCAACTGCATGTATGTAAGATGCGATATAAGATTTTCTTATCTTTTTAGATGCCCTGCTTGGAAACTATAGTAAACCAAAGTTGCCTACTGCTCAGTCAGGTCCCATTTTAAATGTCAGCCTCATAACGTGTATAATATTACGCTACCTACGCTACTATTACAATGTGAAATAATATTACGCTGCTATTATTACGCTGAGACAGAACCATTTCGTGCAATAACTTATTCTTCTGTTTTTGTTTATTTTCTTGTTCTTTTTGTGTTTTGCACGAACAAATATTTCGGATTTCTGATTTCTGATATTATACTTGTGCTATAATTGTTTTGACCCGTCGTCTACCAGTTCCTCAGGAACACCAGGGCTCATTACAAAAGAATGTTATTGTTTATTTTTTTCGCCGGGAGACGATGGCTTCGTTAGTTAGATGTTGATGGTGATATGCCGACAGGAGATGGTTGAAATTATTTAATTAGACGTCTTTTACAATTAAAAAGTTATGACAAGCAAATTTTTTTTCACATACCTATGTTAACAAATATCTATTCATGTCAATAACCATGGAGTAATGTCACGGTAATCGCAATAAACTGGGACTCTAAAAAGGTTTAAATAATACTCGTTGCAAAAAATGTGTACACAAATTTTTTTTAGGTCAATACCAGCATGTTAACTTGAAGTTTTTGTTAACTTCATATATTATCCGATCAACCATACGCTAATGTAAATTTTAAAGTGGGCGTCATGAATATAATTTTTGCGATGAAAAGAATCGGAATCTCCAAAGATGAAATCCCCCTACGCAGCATCAACAAAAGCAAATTGTTGTCTACAAATTACAATAGGATTCGCCTTTTGCATACGAAATCATGCTGTTGCGCTAGAATAAGCAGACGTTTGTATTGCTTGCCGACATCAAAGTAAATGACAGAGACAGAGAGACAGAGTTCCTGGGCATCGGCCGACTTGATAATTATATACTTGATTTCATGAAGTATTCTGACCACTGGAGAGGGACTTCTGCTACCATAGTGCCTAAACAGAACTCTATTATTTGGGGAGCCATTAGTAAATCATATCTTCAATTACGAGTTTACATCACTGGCGGGTTTATAAAGTATAATGTTACAAACATACTGATTTATTTACTAATAATATTGATTCGAATCATATGTAACATCAGCAGAGATCGGACGGATGTGCGTCATTATACAGTGGGAAAGATTATTCCGACAAACACTAATATTGCATTTCCGGCCATTTTCAAAACTAAAATGTCATACACTGTCATGTCATGTCAGATTTTAATTTAGGCATATTACTATCAGTGTATATCACTTATGTATGTCAATAAGCTACCATCGGTTCGGAAAATAAACCTCTGCTCCGAGAGGAACCTTTTGTACGACAGATTTGAATTTATAACGCGTCAGTTCAGTAATGTGTTTTGGAATTTTATTGACTTTATTATAGAATTTTATACAATATCCCAAAAACGACTAAAATAGGAATAGACTCACCATAGAAGTTTAATAAATATGCACTGATAATAGATCTTTATATTCCAATAAGCCTAATTCCAATAAGGTCTGGTTTTCCCTCGGGTTGGAAGGTCAGATGGCAGTCGCTTTCATAAAAACTAGTACCTACGCCAACTCTTGTGACTAGGTATCGGACCCCAGGCATCCATTAGGAAGCAACTGTACCGGGATAACGCTAGGATGATGATGATGATGATGAATAGATCTTTGTGTTACTTATTTACTAACGTCTTGCTAGGATTCATAATTGAATTTCAGGGAAGAATTTGATATTCACCGAGTAAGAGCATGGAATTATTTACATAAAAAATAATTATTAGTATAAATTGAGACTAAATCGAACAGCTATGAGATATTTTAGTTTTTAAAATGGCCAGAAATGCAATATTAAAGTTTGTCACGATAATCGTTCCTAATGTGTATAATGAAGCGCATTCGTCCGTTCTGTGAACATCAGTCAAACAAGAGATGTATAGTATATTCAGGTCGTGAGGTGCACTACTTAGGATCATGAACAACATCCTCCTCCTGGCGTTTTCCCGGTTGTGCTCTAGGGAGCACATGGTCCGCTTTGATACCTCAGTCCCAAGATTCTGACGTAGGATAAATAATAAAATTGTAACAAACAGATGTAAGTAGGTTACATGTGCAGTCTAGGCTAGGGTCAACACAATAACATATAGTTTAATCAATATCACGATATGTGATATGAGGTAATTCTCGTACAAGGGTGCGAACCTGAAGACCTTGAGAGCCTGGCCTTTACCTTTGTAATACAGAAACAGTGACGTGCCCGCGGGCGCGATTTATGTGTGTATTGTACGTATTTGTCTTCTTTTTCAAGACTGTTTACTGAATTTACTGAATCGAAAACAATGGCAGGCCGGTAACCAAACTTACCCCACTTCTGATACGCTCCTTAAGCCAAGGCCATTCCAGTGCAAATGACCCTCTAACACGCGTGAGTTTGCAATTAACCATCCCGCTCTCTACGGAAGCTCTGCGCGTAACTTCGTAAATATTTAGTACATTTAAATTGATTTTTGGAACACGGGATCACTTCTGAAAAAATCTGTCCGATTATTGCATTAGAACAATAAAAATGCTATCCTTTTTGTAAAAAAACATCACTGTCGTTGATAATTACCAAATCTACAGCATGAATATTTTTGAAAGAGAGGCATTTTTCAAAATTTTGTTCGGTTATTTGTTTTCTTTATTTTACACAGTAATTTTATTATTTCTTCACACTAGACGCTCAAACTGCAGTATTTTCGTCAGATCTCTGAATAGGCCTTGACTTAATAGTACATTACTTACTAGGGCGGTAAATAAAAATGACTCAGATCGCAAGTATTTGACGTCCAAGCCGAAAGCAAGGGCTATCTCTAACTTGCCAACTGAGGTTTTCTTTGAAGTGGGATTATCCGCACACGAAGCGAGTTTGTTATATTGTTATGGAGTGCGTTGGTAGGTACCTAAAATCTGGTACACGATTAATAATCATAATCATGTCAGTGTAACAAAAGGTTACCGGTACATACCACATATCTACTTACATATCAGGGCAGCTATTGAAAATGTCACAGAGGTCTTGAAGATAATTGTCAGGTAACGCAATGTATAATTATTATACATGACGAATTAAAAAAAAATCTAACCGAATTCAAAATCAAGAAGAGGTTCTCAATTCGACTGTTTTGATGTTTGTTACGAGAATACTCCACCATTTAGGAACAGATTTGGAAAAATATTTCTTTGGTTGAAAGCATATGCTTCCAGATTGGTCCCGCTGTTATCACTTCACTTCGATGGGAACTATGAAGAATTAAGGGAACTTCTCAAAAAGTCGGTAAAAAATCGAGCATTTGCATTCAGAAAGTAGCATTTGGTGAACGGGAGCTGATGAAGAAGATCATGGATGGTCATCCAAAACTCCTTGTGTTCCATGATTAGCGCTAAGATATTCGTTATAAATATATCGATAAGATACTGAAGCGACTATGACGAAGCTAATTTAAATGATTCTGATGTAAATGTTACCATAGACCTGATCTGGCGATCCAAGCCGGAAGGTATCAACGGAACTCCATAAAAACAGTGAAGCTTAGCCGTGTTTGAGGTTATTGGAATTGTGATGAGATGCACTCTAGTAATGATTAACTAAAAAGCGTGAAATAAATTATTAATTAATTAATTAATTTGTAAGTAATGTAATTGTTTGGTATTTCGGCTCCATGCACGTCTCCCCATGTCCTGTGAGCGGGAAAGACATACAAAAAAAAGTACTTGGGTGTAAAATATGAAGGGACAAATATACCTAATACAAATGGTTCTACTTCCAATATGTTAAGCATATTGGAAGTAGAACTAAGCGTCATAAGGAGTAAATAACGTAATGTTTATACAATACAATACAAATACTCTTTATTGCGCACCTCAATAAAAATACACAGCAGGTCAGAAACATAACATTTATTTAGAAAACAAACCCCAAAAACTTTCATTACTTTTGTAAAAATAAAAACTATATCACGACTTAACCTGTTGACTTCTTACATCCTAGATATAATTGACTATCGAAATCGAAACCATTATTTTAATATTTTAGATTAGGTATGTCAAATAAGTGAAAGTCCTTCACTTATTTACCTACGTAAATGGAACTATTTTTTTTTGTAATGGGAATTAGGAAGATTACCACATACAAGTGGCATTTCGCGCCAAGATTCGATTGGGATATAAGATGCAGTGGGTGGTAAACAGATGAGGCTGTAAACGATATTATTTCTTCTAAGATTGTGTTTGCCAATTATGTATAGAGGATATGGTCCTTACAATATGCACATTGTGCTTTTGAAAATAGGATATTCATACAATGGACCATTGCGAATACACTCAAAGAATTTCACCAAAAATAACAATATTGTTCGATTCGAAATAATACGGGCCTTATAAGAATATTTATGAGCCTGACTGAATACGTTTGAGAACAAAGTGATGACGTAAGTACAAATAAATATGTAAACTTCTATCCACCACTCAATAATGGAGATAAGAACTTAACGTCAAAGAGAGAAATGGGTGCGGTGAATGTAAGGTATCTACCTAAGTAAAATTTACTTACTATTTTATGTTGTAAAGTAAAATAAAATTGCGGACTTCAAAATAAATATTGAAGCTGATGGGTGATTCTCACTCCAAAATTTAACATTTTCTTAATTTGTCCTTACCGGGCCCGGATTGTTAACGACTCGTGAGTGATTATTTCTGATTTTAACTATATTATCAGTTAGGTAACTTAGGCTCGGTTTTATAAGGATCCGTTAAACCTTATATCGGTGTGTTATGTCAAAAAATGTACATGAGTTACTGAAATTTGATCTGACATTTGGTCTTACGGATCTTTATAAAACCCGGCCTTGGGGATCCAGGTACAGAGTGAATTGGAGTCAACAATAGGTTTATATTGCACTCTGATTTTCTTAACTTTCACTTAACGTTTGGGCCGGTAAGGACATCTATTAACTTTAACGATGAGAATCATCCTGATGTGGCATGAAATAGCCGATTATATCTCCATTGCGATCCATTCTCTGCTTAGCTTCAGCATTAGCTTTGACCGCTGCACATTTCCATAACAAGTATTTATTTATCGTAAAATGTGCATTTTTTGTTTCTGTTTTTGTCGGTTAGGGAGTCAACATTGTAACTTCCTCTATCGGCTAACGGGAATCATAATCACAATCATACCAAAAAGACCATTGATTTAAAGTCAATTACCGAATAGTTCTGAGAAAGAAAAACAAGTGTCTAAGTAAACTCAATAATTACATTGGCGAAAACACCTTAATTATGTGATTTGTGATGATTATTGATGCAAGCGTAATGCAAGATCCTTAATTATGCTTGTTTATATTCATACAGTTAACATAACAAGCAATAGTGATAAGTCTGTTATTCTCCTTTTAATTAGTAATTACAATTACGGTGAATATTTAGGTATATACATATTTGAGTGTTGTAATCTCGCAGTTATGTGTATATTAGGTACCTATGTTACAGAGTATTTTTAATTGACATTATATAAAATTATTAATTAATTACATATTATTCCATAAAGAACTGCAACCATGGAACAAGTTGATTAAAAAATATTAATATTTTAATTATGAATCGCTGGTCACATATGTGCCCCTTGCTAGCTAACGAACGACTAAACTGAAGGGAGGATGACGCGGTTCAGGCCCCGTATTATGGTTATAAACTACAAGATAAAGCATCTCTCACTTTCTATCGAGTGGTATCAGTAAGTGACAGATGCTTTATATTGTCGTTACGTAATCACGACCACCATAGACCTCCTAAGAACACCTAACACCTTACTATTGGCCAGAATTGTTTCTATATAAAATATAACTAAACTCGACTCTGTCATCTATATAATTATATAAAATAAGAAGTCCTGATTGACTGGCTGACTCATTAACGCACAGTCGAAACTACAAACGCTAGAGAATTGATTTTTGCACAGTCGTTTATATTTATAACGTAGGCTAGGGATAAGAAAGGATTTTTCTAAAACCATCCCCTAAGGGGGTAAAACAAGGGATGAAAGTTTGTATGAAAACACGTATTTACGGAAGTGAGAGATTTGAAACTTCGTATATAGACTCTCTCTTTAAATATATTAACGGCGTGTTTCAGCGTTTTTCTAAATTGCTCGATCCGAGATTGTACGGGGAGCAAATCTTTACTTTTCTTAAAAAATCGATATGAGTGTCATCTTCAAGGTTCCTCGGGGTGCCGATTACGAAAATGACATCCATTTGCTATTATAAGATGGCGGACATTTATTTTTCTTGAAAGTCGATATGGGTGTCATCTTCGAGATTCCTCGGGGAGCCGATTACGAAAATGACATCCATACATACCAACACGTGTAGTTAAATATAGATACAAATCAAACAGAGAACCTCCTTTTTTGTAGACGGTTAAAAATTACGATTAGTACGCGGGTGAAGTCGTGGGAAAAAGCTAGCTAGTCATGACATAAGATTGAAATTGCCATTTATATTGGGCAGATCATTGTTGATCACAGAGTTTGCTTTACCTAAATATTCCTGTAGAAAATGTTGCATGTCAAATGGACACATTGTTTGGAATATGATTAGACTTGTATATCATTTGAGAACCGCTAAATAAAATACTTACCACCTTATTCATAAACGTCTAACAAACCTATATTAGTTGACTAGCCGCTAAAGTTCGTTTGTCCTGATCTGTCACTTCGACACATGTGCTTGTGAGACAGTGACAACAGATATTTTAGTTAGCAGAGGTTTGTTAAGTTTTATGAATAAAGGGGTTATTCGTTGTCTACAATTGTTCTATACATTAAAAATGTTGGATATTCATAAACTGTTTTGAATGAAGTACCTACAGATGCAGTTACAACACAAAGACATTGACTTTAGATCATCAACATATCTTTACATTTTTGCTTTACTTCTATCGTCGGACTCTGTTACTCTACTATGAAAAACAAATCCTAGCCCTGAACCATTGTCTCAATACACGCATTCTGTAAACTAATTAGTGGAGACAATAGTAACCAAGGTCATAGTTTAAGTGAATAAACATTACTACATAATAAGACAGTGAATTAAATAAAAAATTGAGGAGCTTGAAATAATATAGGTAGAGGTTAACTTTGAAGATTGAATTATAACAATATTACATCTACCTAGTCTCTAGTAGTAGTGTGAGCACTGATCAGTATACCTCGCGAGTGATATTTTTTATGTTTTCAACCTCCGTGGCTCCGCCATTTTGAAAACTTTCCGAATAATGAATCGATAAAAGAAATCCATATAATATCGAACCTGTTCATAAAGATTTAAGAAAATCGGTGGAAAAATGCGAACTATAGTAGAGCGGCCGAACAAACTCAAAAGTAAAATAACGGGTACACTTTGTATTGTATTTTTAGAAAGTGTACCCGTTATTTTCGCTCGTGAGTATATTTTTGCCCAAGCTGAGAGGTAGGCGCTACTCTCGCACTCTGCGCTCAAGTCAATTTTTCTAGTACCTATGTGTTTGAAATTGGAGTGGAGTGTTTGTCATAGAAGGATGAAACTTTATAGGTATTATTTACATATACTGATGAGTGGTGCCCTACTCGTAAACAAATGACAACCATTTGATCAACAAAAATGTCGAGTGAATATACGATATGAAGTAGTTATATAGTTTGTTAGAACGATAATGAAAGAGCATACAATTCATTCAAAGTAAATAATAGAACAATGGGAAAATTTGGGTTCCAAGGAAAAAACGACGATGCTGAAAATTTGAACCATAACGGTTGACGAAATAATGGCAAGTTGCACACTAATGTAAGTTACATACCTACTTATTGGATTAGTTTTCGTATGTAGGCCATTTCTATAGGTTTTACAGAGTAAATGCGTACCTATATACCTACTGATGAAGTGTAAGTGAAAGTAACTGTAACAATTTTTCTGCTTGACTGATGTTTAGTTTGGATGTTTGGTTTGGAGGATGTTTTTATCATGTGTATTCTGTATTTAATAGTAAACGTATAATGAATTAAACACAACGTGATACATACACTGCAGCAATGATTGCAAATCATGTCTCATTGATAGGTGCAATGCAAATTAGGTTAATTAGCGTTCATCACGGGCTACACTAGTTTTCAAGTTCAATCCAAGGTTCTTCCGTGTACTCCCTCTGGTGACATACACACGCGACCGTTGCTAAGCAACTTTAAGTAATAATAAGTTCCAATGAAATTCCGTAACATGGATAATGGTTATATATTTCTGGTCAGGGTTTAAAAGGTCTTTTTTTTTAACCTGACTGTGGCTTTATAGGCCGGGCCCAATAAAGCGATAGGAGTGCGCGGTTGGAGAGTAGCATGGGGAAGTCCGGCATGACCATGCGTGTGGTTTGGATCACTGGAATAACCTAAAAGGTCGAATAATGCTCTAAACATAGACAGTGGAAAAATAATCGTTCTGTCAATTTAAAATCAAGTGATCGAATCAATTCGTCAAAATGCAAATTCCATTGCGGCTACGAAATAAACACACACTACAAAGGGGAATGACAATGAAATCGTTCATGCAAAAACTAGTTGTCAGTAGGTACATAGGTCGGTGAAGTAATTTCAATGTAGGTACATACGTTTATTGCAAATGTTTATAAAAAAAAACATGTTTGTAGCTCACAAATAGTAGTGGCTTCAAAGTTGAATTAGCGACATGTAGTAGGTAGATAGGTATCTATTGGAACAGAATAGTATCAATATTATCATATTAACCTGACTTTTAAAATGTTTATTTTAGCAATAAATCCTGTATGCTTCTTTATAAAGAATTTTCCTAATAGGTACCTATAGGTACCTACATTATAAATACCTTTAAACTGTATTTGTTCTGAAATCGCTAACTCTTAGCAGTTTTATAAACTAAACCCTACCTACCTAACCTAAACTATCAAGTTTATTTAGGGTCGATTTTTCAATCGCTAGACAAAATTATACGTCAGTTAAAACTATCGCTGTCACTTTCGAATGTTATATGAAAGAAAAGGACGGAGCTAACATTTATCTGACAAATACTTTTATATAGGAAATTGAAAAATCGGCCCTTAGATGTTACTTTCAAGTTTTCAGTATTTGATATTTTTCAACACATACGAAGAAACAAACGATATTAATACATTGATAGGGAGATGCTACCTACCTACCATATCTCAAATAATTATTTTATTAATCAAGATAATCGTGATTATCAATCAATTAAGTTTGAGCGTCTGCTCTGTCATCAGAAATCGTGCAACAGCCTGGCTTCTAATTGAAGCTGCGTATGACAACATACGTGTACACTATTATCAGCTGAAACGCCTGTCCACAAAACAAGAATAAGCGATAAAAATAAGTGTTGCAAAACAAAAATAAATGAAAAACTAACCACTGAGTGCTGCCACATATTCCCTCCACTTGCGGCTGATGCTCATTGCTGGTGTTTACGCGAAATTTTAAAATAAACATTTATAGTTGGTTGTTTGAATCGGACATGCGCGCGAATAGGCTTCTGTGTTGATACTGGAAACGCCGCGCAGTGGGCCGTCCGCGATAATATTAGCCCGCCACGTGCTGGCCGCGTTTCGTTGGCGGTGTGAATGGTTACTAGTGACCGCGAGCGCATGTACGCTCTGGTTTTGTTGACAGTACTGTCAAGACTGGCGACCGCCGACCGCCGCGGGGCGCCACCGGCACGCTTCTGCTCCCTAGTACCCACTTGTTTGCTTTATCATATCATTGATAGGCCACAGATAACTTCATTGTGTGTGCACAGATTGCGTGGTCGTTTTAAATCGGCATATAGATTGATCGGCACACAACGAAATACTTTTCGGAAACCAGACAATTTTCAGGGTTTTTTGACGGTTTACCCATCTCTTTAGCATTGTTATTTGATCTGTTATGTTGTGGTCAACTATGGCTCCGTGTAGAGTCGTGTTACGTTGACGAGTTAGATAGAATGTGACACGTAATCCAACCTACGTTATGAATATGACGATAAACACCACAGTTAGTAGGGTTCTGCCAAGCATGAAGATTGCAAGTCATTTAATGAGACATGCTATTAGAAGTACTTACTCACATTTTATTTTCGTTATGTCCCCCGTCAACCTTTGTTTCTTGATGACAAATATACTGTCAGATAACTATATTAATTCTATATTCTATATTATTTACTAATATGAAATCAGAAATCAGAAATCAGAAATCAGAAATATTTATTCATGCAAAACAAAAAGAACAAGAAAATAAATGAAAACAGAAGAACAAGGTAGGTATTGCACGAAATGGTGGTTGGTTATGGTATATGAATAAATACACTTATATTTTTTTTTGTGTTTTAACAAGTCATCTAATTTCGGATATGTTTATGAGACAAACAGTTTAGAGGGTGGATTGCAAAAGAATTGTACGCAATGCATAGGAATATTCACAAAAATGTTAAACAAAGGAAATAATTGAAAGCTAATTTGTATGGGAAAAAAATTGTGTAACGTCACACAATGTGACACAATGTAACACAAAGGATGCCAAATTGAGGTCCAAAAAACTTGTCAATTCGTATTTAAAAATACTGTAAGAAATTCTAGCATTCATATATACAATTTTTTTGCAATTCACCCTAGATTCGATCCGGATTCGAATTCAATTTAGGTTGGATGCCGAGTGCAGCAAATAATAAAAGCCGGTCAAGTGCGAGTCCGACTCGCGCACCGAGGGTCCCGTACACAGATGTGTACCCATCCCAATCCAATTAATTCAAGAAAATCTTAATAACATGGTGTAATAATTTAACGCTATGGGTACAGCGCCATCTATCGGCGAATTTGTATGGTGGTTTTTCAAGGATAATTCTTTATCACGTAAACCGATTTAATTTTTTTTATTTCAATGAATGTATTTTCAGCATAATCACTAGGGTAGTTAAATTAGAATCTTAGTATAGAAAGTTTTTTGATGATAAAAAAGTTTAACTTGATGGAGCTATGGTTATATTTTCCTGTAAAATATACGTTGATATTAATGTTATGCAAATATTACATATTTTTCCTTCTTTAGAGATAAGGGGGGGAATGGTATTTTCTTTAACATTTTACCTCATAAATTGAAAAAGATTCGATGAAAAAAAACGGTCAAGTGAGTCCGACGCACGCACCGAGGGTTTCGTACACAAACGTTTACCTGTTCCAACCCTATTAATTCAGGAAAATCTCAATAACATGGTGTAGAAATTTAACGCCATGGGTACAGCGCTATCTATCGGCAAATTTGTTACAAATTTGAGCGACTGAATAACTTAGTATGTATGGTGGTTTTTCAAGGACAATTCTTTATCGCGTTAACCGATTTTAATTTTTTTTATTTGAAAGAAGGTACTTTCAGCATAATCGCGTAGGAATTTATAAAAAGCTGATTAAATTACAAACTTAGTACCAAAATGTTTTTGATGATAAAAAATAGAAAAACCAGATAGGGCTAGGTATATTGTTCCTTTCCTTTAAAATATACATTAATATCAATGTTATCTAATAATTTCATATTTTTTCCGGAGATAAAGGGGGGGGGGGGGGGGGGGCGTGGTATTCTTTTAAATATTTTCATTCATAAATCGTAAATGACAACATAGAAAAAATGTTGTTTTCAAGCACTTTCACTTGACATATTCACTAGACTTTCAAATTATGAATATTGAATCTGTCACTTTTCACAAAAATAAAAATAAAATATTTAAAAAAACATGTTCTATGCATCTAGTTACCCTTCTTAATAATTGTTCAAAATTTCAAATCGATAACATAATTAGTTCTTGAGATATTTAACGATGTGACAGACAGACAGACAAAGTGAAACCATAAGGGTTCCTTTTTTACCATTTTGGTACGAACCCTAAAAAGAACAAACCATGAAACGAAATGTGATTCCTCACTAAATTTCTAATTGATAAAGAAAACATTCAAGCTGATAAACGATTATGTTACATAAAACGATTTCACTTGTGTTCACGAAGAAAATGTAGGTATAGGTATGTTGGTTCTTTTAAAAATTGACGAGGAAATTACAGCATTCTTAAAGAAATTGCGTAGGTAATTTGCAATATTAGTAAGGGACAATATGGCGCATGAAAAGTCTGAAGAATTCTTACTTTTCATTTGAAATAAGTCGCAGAATGGTATGCAACGGTGTATAACTGGTCTAAAAAGGCTCGTGGTGTTCACATCGCAACCCGCACTACTCGCCTTTTTATACCCTTCTGTTAATACAACAAAAAAAACTTTCCTGAAAATGGTTACAGTTTGTATAGAAGTTCTTTATTGAATTTAAAGTTATCATTGTACCATTGTACTTTCAGTACAATGATAAGTCAGACTCTTCAATGAAAATTGACTATGGTTTATCACCATTTTATTCAGACATTATAGGCATGGGGTTTCAGTCTTTTTTTTTTCATAGCAACGTCCTATTAAGAGACACTATAGTGTACTATAGTGTCTCTTGATAGGAGTTAAGGATTCTGATGTGATAATACGGCTCGATAAGATTTCAATACATTAGTATTACATATATCTAAGTAGTACACCCAGCATTCGCTTAGTCGAAACCGTCGAAACGAAATACATCCAATTTCATTAGAATTTAATAGAGTCTAGTTAATTGTATTAAGTACGTACCATAGTTAATTGTATTATTTACTACCTATGAATTATAGCTTTACACTACTTAGCATTCGTTACAACATGGTTTGCATTAAACAAAGTTAATGTTGTATCATATTTTCATTGATTAATGCAACGTCAAGGGCTTAACGCCTGAAATAATTAATTATCAATTACAATTTTATGGTTTACGGTTATTATAAATATTTTCAACCGCATCTATGAAACAGGAAGGTAAGTATATTACCATGTGTGTAATTACATACCTGCCTACTTACAAGGCAAATAATATAATTGTAGATATTTAAGAAAATAAAGCTTGCGTGAGATTATATGTAATTGGAATGAGATCATTACTAATGCGTCTTCAAGTACCTACGAGTATACAGGTTGTGTGGCAGATCGTATCCCAAACGATTAGGGTGTAGTGGTGCACTTGTAAAACATATTGGGCCAATTAACACTCATCCCGCCTACGGTGTTTTCGACCCGAGGAGTTACTTTACTACCTGTTATTTAAATTAAAGGGGCTGCCTCGATTCAGTCAACCACGCCTCCCGTGAAAGAGACACGCTCATGTCTTTTGCGCACAACAAAACGGGATGCAACACTCTTCGGGAATGGCTTTTTTGGACAAATCTCGATAAATATCTGACTCTGTGCAGTTATATTAAATTTTCTCTTGACAGAGTTTAGATGAGGTAACATACCATCATTTTATGTATCGTTTAATAATGCATTGTTTTAATAGACTGAGTAAAAAAAAGGAAAATAAAGACTAAACTTTTTTTTCTATGGAGAAAATTTTAAGCAATCATATTTCGGCTATTATCAGAAACACAGTCATATAGTCAAGGATCATATATCTGAAAATTGACAGCTAATATCTCATCAACGTTCTTATTGTTTCCTCGTGTGGTCAGAACAGCGTTTCAAAGAACGCGATATTTCTCGTTGCACGGCATTAATTGTGCTATAAAGTTATACTTCACGATTTTTATTTTCTCTCCTTAAATATGTTAAAAACATATTGAAGAACATTTCTTGATATTGCTGAGGATAAAGACCTAAAGTTTGACTGCGGGTAGTCCTTTTATACCAGTCGGTCCTTTCGTACCCACGTCAAGGTATATAACTGATATTGCTGAGCGAGGTAAACAAATGCCAACAGCCGCCGCATTATTCAAGTTTGTTACCACGCCTGCCGCAACCCGCATTTATTTAGTTAAGTTCCTTCATTTGGTTTGATACTTGTTCTAATAATTATATTTGCAAGTGGACTCGAGTAATACACTTCCATTGTTCTCAAGGTCATCAAATGTAGATGACGTTATTAAACATCTGTGTTTTGAAAGAAGTGTTGTTCTATGAGCATGGAAAATACCGCCATAGCAAACAGCTGTACTGCTATTTACAATGCTTAAGGTATTGAAAATTCGGGTAAATTCCTGCAAGTCTGACCTCCGACTAAACATAGTTTTTGCGGATCTCGGGGTCAAGTTATACTAGGGACGAGTGGTGAGGTGAGCCGGAAAAGGCTTATGAATCGCACGCCTGAACTAAATACTTGGATAACTTTAAGGCGCTCGTTATTCACGGGTTACTAGATCAAAAACCCAAATCTATTCTTTGTTACATAAAGTACAGTTTCGAACGGCACCAATAATAACATACGACTGTTTTGAACTGTTGAAATACACGTATTGTTTTAGGCTAGGCGCGGAGGGCGAATCGAGAAAGGTCGTTTTGAAAATCACAAGGCTAAAGCTATGGAAGTACTTAATTTAGGTACTGCATGATCAGTGGGTAATTACGTAACTTTTTTGAGCATGCGTACGGATGATCTGAATGTAATTTTTCATACTAAAACTGACAAATCCATCTAACGTCAGTTTGACACAATGGATAGGTAATAAACTAGCTGTTAATGTAACATCTTAGGACTTGAGAAATAAATTCTGTTTCCAGTTTTTGTATGTTAATTCAAACGTTGATATGGTAGCTGAACGATGTATAAAGTATAAAAGTTGTATAAGAAGTGAGTTGAGCCGCTGGCTCTATGGCTTATGCCCGAGCGAGCATCCCGCATCAGAGGCTAGTTGAGACGCGACGCATACACTGGGGCTCCACCATTCTCAGTATGGGTGAAGAGTTTTGTGTAATACTGTGTATCGTTAACGCCATCTCTTAATTTACTTATTAATAATACATAATCAATTTAAAACATAACGCAACAATCAAAATCAAACATTTATTCTGCAAATAGGCCACAAAGGCACTTTTACACATAATTATTTATAAAAGAAAGAAACAAAAATAAATGAATAATCCGACTCGGTACAAAATATGATTGCTACTTATTCTAATGCATTTAATCTTAATCTGGGCCATCTGCGATATCTATTGTTATGGATTAAGATTGATAGTGTGAAGTATTGGGTCAAAAACATCAGACAACATAGAGGAGATCGAAAGAAGGATAAAGAAAACCTGGCAATAATTTCTGGGCCATGAAAGAGATCTTAAAAAGTAGACTCACCCTTAAGCTGAAAGAGAAGGTCATATACCCACGTCTCCTCGCAACCATGACGTGCGGCAGCCAAACCTACCCTAGGTACACACCGATAGCGAAACAAGATCATAAAAATTCTCATAGAGAGGATACGACTTAGCCATATAAGAAAGAAAACTAAAATAATTGATGGTTTGAAATCAGTCTCTTCGCTTCAGTTCTCGTCTTAATTTTCGAGGTTATTTTTTTTATAAAAGCCCAGAAAGGCTTTAGGAATGAGTAAAAAATGCATTAGGGAACCCATTTAGTTAAATGAGCACTAAAACAGTGGTCTACTTACTACTCGCCTCCTTTACAAGGGAAAAAACCAATTTCATAAATAACCAACCGTTACCTAACGTTCGAAGTGATCTTTCAGAAAAATGAAAAAAAGTGAAGTGAAAACACTTAACATAAGCGTTTTGGCATAAGCCAAGCGTTGTTATATTTACAATTGTATACGAAGTGATTATTAGACAACATGTAGATCACTTACGAGGATATTAGATTTTAGTCTATACGAAATTACGTGTGTGTGAATCGATTTGACATCTGAACATTATACATGATTAATAAGGACAGACACCTCTTAGGTTAGACAAGATTATACGTATACATATACATATTATGCCAAACAATTTATTGGGATTGATATTTATGTTAAAAGTTGTTATACTAGTTGTTCCGCGAAGTGAAAATAGGACAATGAAAATTATGCGTTTCAATTTAGACCGCCATTTATAATATTTCAATTTTCAATACATCGCAACTGAATTACCTATCTACAAACTTTGACAGGCACCCTGGGCGGTTACAGAATATAATAGTGAAACTGAAATTGAATTACTTGCGTGTGTAAAGATAGGAAGTTACGTATAAATCGGTAACTTAAATTTAATTACAGTATATAAGTGATAATAAATTCCTAATTAATGTATACTGTATGTAAACTGTATTAATGTAGGTAAATATTTTGGATTAGGTATGCCAACCGTTTCTTTGATACTATTTATTCGAAAAAATGCACTAAAGGCTAAATTAATTATCAAGTAGGTAAGCTAGTATGTAAGTAGATTTTTTACTGGTGAAATGATTTAGCTGTACCTCTATATCACATACATGAACTTAGCGAGCAATAGTTTCTTACAATTCTTTAATAGTTTCTAATTGTTCACTACATTTTATATTTTTGATTCGGTTGTTATTTAATTACTTATTTATTGAATAATAGATTTAAAAATACGCCCCTACTAAGAAAATCAAAAACATAATAAGACCAACAATATACGCACAAAATAAAATGAAACCTAAATGTCGACCTAATGTGTTCAATAGTCGGGTAAATGACGTGTTTGTTATTAATATCATGCTGTTTGTACTTAACGGATGAATGCCGGATTACTGAAGTCGACATCCGATAAACGAGCGGAACATAAACATCACATGGCATAGCCAGCTCCTTATTATGTATACCTATACCTATTATTTGCAATATGCACTTAATACTTTTTCATTATTGATATTTCAGGAAATTAGGTAGGGACATTTCATCTGAATAACAGGTTTCTGATGAAAATTTCGGTAAGTTATTTTTTTTTCAGTCCCTTATATTTACAAAACTCGTGATAATTTGACTATATGGCAGGGGTTTCCAAACTTTTTAGCCCGAGGGCCATATTGCACCTGAGGGAAATTCGTGAAGGCCAAGACTTTCACGGCTCGACAAGGGTCAAGAAAAACGTAAGACCACGGTCTAACCGCTTTCGCTACGCGGGCCGGATTGGAAGCCCTCGCGAGCCAGACCCAACCCACGGGCCGTAGTTTGGAGACCCCTGGATTATGGTATTCAAAAATATTGTTCATGCGGCTTACCTCACCTTATTTTCTATCCACACATTCAACTGTACACATGATATAAGAATCTAAATAATAACCTCATCTTATTTATTTATTAAATCTAAAAGAGGCCCTTGAGGCATTGCAGTGTTGCCAGATACCCCGCTTTTCCATTTTTTCCCCGAGTTTTTGCCACTGGCCCCGCTATCCACGTCAAGCTAACGCGGATCCGATTTTTTGAGAAGTTACCATTTGTTCGGTGAAAAAGGCGGTAAATGCAAAACATCGAACGAATAGAACTAACAATAATAACGGCAAGTAGCATTTATAAGTTACCTGTTAGTGTATGTGACGGCGTAGAGCATTTTTTTTTCAATTGGAACATAAAATAAAGAAAATTGTTAACAAAGAATGTATTCGGCATTTTCGGCAGTTTTTTGTATTTCGGCATCTGGCAACACTAAGGCATTGTAGCTATGAGGCTGGCGGCATTTCCTCGCTGTATCGCAATGCTGATACGTCGTGCGAGGAAGTCGTCAGCTCTTCGGTCACCATTTACGTCAAACAAACGCGATTTCAGTTAATAAATTGCGCGCGCTGGGACCCCATGGACCAACTCTTTTTTTCTTATTTATTAAAAATGAAATATAATAAGGGAAATAATCTGTGAATTAAACTAAACATATATATAGTTTTCCATTTTTCCCCCGTCTTGAATAAAAGCAATATCGTAACATAATGCCATCGCAACACGATTGAGCGAAACTCTTCGCAATTTGTTACCCAATCCACGAAATAACTGTCATTTGGTGCCTCGAACTCGTAAATTTTAGGGACGTAGAAATTGGCCATTCATTGTTTTATTTGGTGACACATTTACGACGAAGAAGGTACCCGTGATTCAATAAGATTGAACTTCTGAACTGAATTCTGCTTTCATGTTCATTATTCCTTAAATAAGGTTATATTTAATATACCTTAGAGTTTATATATATCGAGCTTAGCAAGGTGAATTTTATGCCAGGCCCTAGAGTTAGATTCTTTACCTTGGAAATAGAATCTCTTGTTATCTTAAAACTATTATATTTTTGTTTCAAAACCTTATTGTAAAACACCTTAATTAGATCTCTAATTTTAATCAATTCATTAGAACGTATTTTACTGAATGTAAGTATATTCAATTCATTGTGGGTAAATAATGTTAAAGTATAATGTCTATATACATGTATAAATCCTGTTTGCACGTATCTTACGCTGGCAGTACAAATGATTAGTGAGCATTAGGAATAGTGAAAGAATTTTAGTACTAGATAACATATTTGTCTGCATAAGTACGTACAAGTAAACAAGAATGGCACGGATGAACTTATTTTATATTCACGAAGATTACTTCTAGATTGAAGCTTACTTGTACATATTTCATTTGCGTACACTGTATACCTACTATTTATACGTAGGTAGGTAAATTCTTTACCTTTCTGAACGGCCGCACGCCCTGAGGGACTGTCCCTTGGGAGCCCTAGCCAACTTTCTAGATCCAGCGTGTCCATCCCGAATGGAAACATTCGTATTTATTCCTTCAATTTCTTCCCATGTAAATTGCTGTCCGCCCGTTGTTGACGAATGCCGGTATTGTCAAGCATACTGTTAAGGCGAACTTATTTATTGCGTTTGACGTAGTTTGACATAAATATAATTATCTTAGAATGTCCTATTTGGTTTATTAAAAGAAATAATCATAAAAAACACAATTAATATATAAAGTGAAATAATACACCACTAACCTAATTAAACTAACTAAACTTATACCTTAACTATAATCTGTAAAAAGTAGTTGTCGCCAAGTCCCCATCACTAGCTATGTCCTCTTTTGATATTTATTTATTTTTATATAATAGGTACAATAAAAATGCGATCATACATTACCTTATATATATACATTTGTAGGCTTAGGGAAATTGTACTAAGAAATCAGATCGTGCATTTTGAACCTTAAGGAAAAACAATGTTCTGCGATTGTATAAAGTACGCAACCGGAAACCGCAAAAACATGTTTTATTGTCCTGTGTTTGCGTATTGTGCGTTTGGTTTAAAATACAAATGAGTATCTTTATTTGAGGATAATCTTGTTACAAATTAAGTTTTTATAAATTGGTAGAAGCAAAAAACCCGTGTTCAATGTTCATCACATAAATACTATTTACCTTTTCGCTCAGGGAGCAATCGAGGACACCCATCCATTGCGAACTAGGCTAATATGTTATAATTATGTAGATGTTTCTTTCAATTATAAGTAATATCAGTTAAATGTGTAAGAAGATCTTTACGCAATACGTATTATCCAAGTTTAAGCGATGACTCGCCTAGCTCGATCTACGATTGCGAAACCGCACCACAGCCCGCTCGGGATACATTAGAATTTATCCCTCTTCCGAGAGCTTCGTGAAGGATTTGCATCTCCCCGCCATTATCGTTTACTAACAGATTATTATGATAATGCGTGGTGCCGCAGTAATCCGGCTCGCTTTATTGTGGCAACACTGAAACATTAGTGTAGTTAACCTACCAATGTTTGGGAATACTGCCACCGGCAATGTACGAGTAGGAGGCGAAGATGTGATGCTGGCAGCATTGATGGCCTCAGCTATATATATTTTTTATGTACCCTACACGCAACCCCTGGGTGGTGCTAAACGGTGCAACAAAACTGGCAACATAATTGCCATACGATAAATAACTGTCCCGTAAGACTCAATTATGGCCAAATCAATAATTTTAAAACCAAAACATGCCCCACCTTGTCTTCAAAAGTAAAGGACACGTCAATATGATTTTCCTCAAAGAGACATATATAAAATAGAACTTTTGTCCACGATAATCGGCTGCAAAAAGATTTTTTTTTAACTTGGTAATGGGATTTTTATAAGCCGGCTGCCGCAAAGCATGTATTATTAGTGAATCCTTACAATTTAATTTGGCTTTTATTTATATTTTTCTTATTTACCCGCATTTTTGAGAAAAGCACTACATATCTCAGCCGGAACAGAGTTTTCCTGCCTTGTATCTAGAGCTATGTAGTGTCATTCGTTTTTGAAACATTTTGGCATCCATATAGAAGTCTCGACGTAGTATGTCTGACTCTTTTATGTCTTTGATTATTAGCGATAAAAATAAACTAAACCTAAATCTCTATAGGTGTTCCCTCTAGGGTCTGACTGAGTAATGTACGAGTCTAGTACTCGCCCTACCTGTCAGTCGGGGCATTTGAATTTTAGTCACTTTTGGACTCTATTTCTTTTGTAATAGAGTTCAAAAGTGCCAAAAATGCAAATTCCTCGACTATACATATAATGAATTGGACAGATATTTACATATTCCATAAGAGCTTCATTAAATGACGTTTTATAATTCTGATTATTTTGGTAACAAATTGTTAAGTACGTTTTCAACTTGTTGTCTCAGTTCCCATCTCATTCAGTTACATAAAGTAGAGGGAAATGGGTAGTTGGTACTGATATGGCTCAATGGCACTATAAATAGATCCGTTCTATGGGGGCTCGTAGATGCTATCGCCTTATCATAGTAACGGCCAGGACAATGCTGCATTTGCAGATAAAACCGGTCCAGATAGATGTCAGGTCATGCCAA
Organism: Epiblema foenella; assembly: GCA_963556455.1. Lineage (NCBI taxonomy): Eukaryota > Metazoa > Arthropoda > Insecta > Lepidoptera > Tortricidae > Epiblema > Epiblema foenella. The sequence continues at coordinate 20,246,311 of OY747102.1, forward strand.
TCTGACTAAACTTAGGTAGTAAATATATGCGCTATTTCAAATGTAATACGTACTCGTACGATCGACTAAATTGAATCGTGATCCACTATAAGATCATTTTGCTAACTCATCTAAATACCAGTAGGTTGAAATTCGCCTGAACATACATTTCTATGGTAACCAATTTGTTACCATTAGACAGTGACATTTACTAACTACTGTCTTAAACAGTTTGGATAACCATGACTGAGTCTTGGCCTCGGCTATATTCGTTGATCACAAAGGAGACATGCTATTACTATCTCTGTTCTTCACAGTAATGCCATAGCCTTCTTCACTGAGCACTACAATCCGAGCTTTTTGTTCTGCCAAATGTCAAATGTGAAAGCCTGAATGGTGGAAATCTCATTGACCACTTAACATCTGACAAGCAATTGATTTTTGAAATTGAAATATATTTTATCTACACCCATACAGTAAATCCTCTTTAATGTGCTCAAAAAGTGTACGTAAGGACCAGCTTTACAATATCGCGCCGGCCCAAAGTTTATGCAACTGATACATAATGAGAGGTCTTAAAACATGAGTGTGGTTTTATGAAACGAGCGTCAGCGAGTTTGATAATAGGATCACACGAGTGTTTTAAGGCCTAATTATGTATAGTTGCATACACTACTTTATCTACATCCGTATATTAAATCCTCTTTCATGTGTTCAGGAACCATTGCGTTGCAAGTGTAGTGAGGTCGAGCGTGAGCCCGTTGATGTCTTTTGAGCACGAGCCTGTATCGTTATGGGCGGAGATGGCCATAACGATACCGTTTTTGATGCTGTTATGGCCATGTCCGGCCCGGACCGGCGCGATATTGTAAAGTTGGTCCTTACCTACACTTTTTGAGCACATAAATGAGGATTTACTGTATGGGTGTAGATAAACTATTATTTTTGTGATGGAATGAGTTAGAGTTTTTTGTTATAAATGACAGCTTATTCGAAATTCAGAACATAACTGTTTTATTAATAATATATCTATTGCAGTGATAACAAAGGTTAAAATTGCATAGATCTCCGACCCGTATTGACGCAATTTGTCAATATTTAAAACGTCTTAAGTGCTACATAGTGCGAGACATGTAAACCCTATTGTTTTGACGGTTCCAAGCCATTTGTAGGCCGAGTGGGTCATGAATCAGTTGGTTCGACGTACAATTAGAAGTTCGAAGTTGAGCCCCTGGTCCGGAGAGAATATTTTATATAAAAATCGGTCAAGTGCCGGACCACGCACGATGAAGGGTTCCGGGCCTCATTCTTCTATCATATGCGGTTAGTTAAATAAGGTCGTATCTTGGTAGGAAACTCACGGCACTTACGTCCGATTCATTGGGCAAGGCAGTTTTTCAGCGGTAGTAGGTATATAAAGTAATGTGTTTTAGAATTTTATTTGAAGGCCTAGAAATTAGAGGGGGTGGGGTGAACGCACTTTTTACGACGTTGAAAGTTACCTTAAACCTTCGATATCATTCAAAAAAACCGGCCAAGTGCGTGTCGGGCCACGCACAGTGTAGGGTTCCGTAGTTGCCCGTCCATCACGTCACCGGTCATATGCGGAATTACGGACCCGTAGAAGGGTTTTTACTGATCTTAGTACTGATGATGTACTTTTTTGAGATGTTGTGTTGTATACATATTTTTGCCCTTTACGGTAATGTCTACTTAGCTGTGATAGTTTTCCTTTTAAATTCATCGTATATACTACTACCATGATTTTTTTCACATGCCTAATAGCCACCGTTTAGTTGGGGGGGGGGGGACACTTGACCGTAGCAAAAATTATTATTATTAAGCTTAATATCACGCCAACCGATTCTTGAATCAAAAAATGCTCTCAGAAACCTTATAATATTTTCATTATTATTTGAAAGAGCTATCCAACGATACCCCACACGATGGGTAGGTTTGGAAGAAAAAAAAATTGCACCACCACTTTACATGTAGGGTACCCTAAAAAAATTTTTTTTTATGATTTTATTCTACCGTTTTGTCGGCGTCATTGATAATGTATACTCATGCCAAATTACAGCTTTCTAGTAGGTACTAACGGTTACTGAGAAAAGCGGGGGACGGACGGACGGACATGGCGAAACTATAAGGGTTCCATGTTTACTACGGAACCCAAAAAAATGCGATGGTATGGCCATGTAACGTAGCCATCCGACTTACGTAGGATATTTGGCACTACAAATTTCTGTCTCCGATCAAAAAACCATGGGTTGACCCAAAAAAAGGTGGTCATAATGATATATACTGCAATGGAAAGGCGCGCGCGTTGCGTATCATAGATACATATATGTTTATTTGGCTACCATTCTCAGGTTTGTATAACTGTTATATAATTATCAGTAGGTTCCATAAATTCTATCTGCATCACCTACTATAAATCGTACTGATTAGATTTCATTTCCGCTACCCTAAGATTGTCTAGAAGAGTTTGCTCTTTAGCGATAGGAACGCCTGTTCTTAGTTTTTATTGAGATAAATGTGTGTAATAAAGAGTAGGTATTTTGCATCGAGCCAAATTGACCCGTTAAAATCCCTCTGCCAATAGTAACTCGACCCCTCACCGGCAAACACCAAGACAGGTAAACAGCGTTCGCGGCGAATGTGAAAGTAGTTAAGCCGGGTCTAGACGGGTGTAAGGGGGTACACGTAATGGACTCTATCGTGTAATGTTACACGAATACTCCGTTTGTACTCCATCGGCACTACGAGCATTATAGATGTAACGCTCGCGCCTGATCCATCGGCTGTCGGATAAAAAAGGTTATTCGTGTGTCCTCCACACTGTTGACGTTAAATTACACGTAATCTTACATTTCACGTTACACTCTTCTGGACCCGACTTTCGAGTCATCGGCACTACGAGCATTATGGATGTAACGCTCGCGCCTGATCCATCGGCTGTCGGATAAAAAAGGTTATTCGTGTGCCGTCCACACTGTTGACGTTAAATTACACGTAATCTTACATTTCACGTTACACTCTTCTGGACCCGACTTTACACACGAGGGTTGAGGGAACTAGAAGTAGCCCATTAGGAGTTTATGTGAGTGCCCCACTCAGTGCGTAAACAGGAAAACGGCGGCTATAGACTCGGTGTAATAGGTGAACTGAGTGTTAGAAATAGGTACGAGTATAATGATTGAAGAAAGGTAACAAGTACCTAAACATTATCTAATTAACGGTGACATTTAACAGCGTTCAAAAGGCTATCAAGTTCATGAGTTATCCATTCCAGAAATAATTACTGTAAATTATTTTACATTTAAAATATTTAGTTTTGGTATAGAAACCAAACCATTATGTTCTATACTCGTGTCATATTTAAATTATTTAACTACCATAAAATTCCATTCTGAAACGTGTGGTAGCTATAGCTGGGTTAAATCCTGTATTGTTTCAATATTTTGCATGACTCAAGTCCTGTTATTATTATTATTATATGTCTTTTTTCATATCTCGGGACCATGGGGTCCCGGACCTTTGGAAGGCATGCGTGGGGCCGAAGCCAACAGCGCAGAGGCCCCTTTAAGACAAAAATAATCTAAAAGCAAGGGATACACATGGCGGATACCATCTCCGAACGCACAACATGATACATCCGGAGATGGTCCCCGCCAGGTGCAAAGACTATTGGAGTTCAGCTCTTTGGCTGCGATGGGAACTAAGGTCATTGGGATATTGAGTTGTATGTTGGATGGACTGGATAATGGGTTATGGGAGGAGACTAGCGGACACCTGCCGTGACAATTAGTCTCGGAATTGTAAAAAGGCAGGCGGTGACTTGCCTGCTCGCTGAGTGGGCCCCACATAACAGTCGCACGTACAGTGCGACAATGAGGCAACATCCCTTTGAGCGGCTGTAAGGTTGTCGAGAGGTGAGTCTGCGGTAGCCAGATCCCGGTAATCCGTTCAGCAGGCCGCCGGCGTTATGACATTTTACACTTCCAATCTGGAGCATAGGTTCCGCTCTTGCGAATCCACTCTGACCAGCCGGTTAAGGCAAGCACAGAGGCGAGGGCCGGATACCCGGGCCCTCTGGAATAGGGGTCCGCGGTGTCGCCACTCACCGTCAGCTCGCCACAAGCTGCCCCCGCGGGTTTATTATTATTATTATTTAATTATTATTTTCTATTACTTTATATTACTGTATGTGTTGTCTACCTTAAATATGATTTTGCATTCTTATGGTGACAACAACCAAGTCTAAATTTAGAATGAAGGAAAAATTGAAAAATTTAGGCACCGAGCAGGATTCGTTCCTGCGACCTCCCGGCACTCGCGTCCAGTCGCTCTAGCCAACTGAGCTATAGGTGCTGAGGTATAGGTTTCAATTTTTCCTTTATTCTCAATTTGGGTATGGGATGGCGCATCGCAACTGCCGATTCTCAATATGATTTGAGACGTTAGTGCCGTTAATAAAGCATGAGTCTTCTGGTAGATGTCGCTATACGCCTCCCTTAAGGCGTTTGTATAAAAAAATAAAAACAACCAAGTCCAATACATGTATTTGTCTAATAACCATGTTCTCATTGAAGTGATTGTAGATTTTATATGAGAATAAATGTCTTTAAACCTAAATCATTTTACTAAATGGCAAAAAGTAAGCGAGTTATTTTAAAGCAAGTTGTGTTTGCCTGTTATTGGGTTACTATTACTATGTTCAATAGTGTTGTACCTGTTCGCCAACTTAATAAATAAATAAATATAAATACGACCAAATTTATTAGGCAAGCTGGGGCTGATCGTGCTTACCTACTTTTTCACGAAAAGCAAATCGTTTAACCACAACTAATATGCATGCTGGAGCTGCCGCCGATGGCTGAACACCTCAAGCGGCGCAAATATGCAGTCATTGACAGTGCCTACATATTTGAGCCGTTTGGGGTGGAAACTCTAGGGCCGTGGGGACCTGGTACTCACAGCACCTATAAGGAGCTGGCGAAACGCCTTGTTGACGCGACGGATGACTAGAAGGCTGGCGCGTGCCTTGTCCGGCGCATCGGTTTTGCTGTGCAGCGTGGCAATGCCGCCAGAATTCTGGGCACCCTACCGCTGAGCTCTGAATTAGAGCCCATTTCTTTTTTGTAAGTAGGTTTTATCTTTAGTTCAGTATGTTCTTGTTTTTTTATATTCATTGTTCTTTCAATAAGTTAATCATATAAAAAATAATGATATCAATTAAATAGTTTATATGCATGCCGGATGGGATTGATGGTGTAGGGTAAACCTTGGCTATTCGGTGATGTGCAGTAATTCGTTGATAAGATAAATAAATAAATAAATATTAGAGGACAATCTTACACAAATCAAACTAGCCCCACAGTAAGCTCAAGAAGGCTTGTGTTATGGGTACTAGACGACGATATATTTAATAGATATAAATACTTAAATACATAGAAAACATCCAAGACTCAGAAACAAATATTCATGCTCATCACACAAATATTTGCCCTGATCGGGATTCGAACCCAGGACCGTCAGCTTCACAGGCAGGTGCACTACCCACTAGGCTAAACCTAGTATAGTTAGTATAGTGTGATAGTTTGTTATTGTCTTATAGCAGAGTCATCTGATATTTTTGTAGCTTGTACTGTTTAAATTTGCGCCACTTGCAGTCATTATGATAGGAAAGGTTCCTCGTTTGTTATTTTGTCAAATGTTTCTCAGTTACAAGACCATAACAATCTTTCACCAAATAACTGCATATCATTGAGTAACCAAGGTTTGCCCTATTATGCAGGTACGTGTCGCAACTAGTGATGTAAATGTGTAATTATTCTCTAGATGATACTCTTTTAGACAGTATTATATCAATTGTAAACGTATATACGACGTATCGTAACCTGAACAAGATTATAGGTCGTGGGAATTATTAAGGACGTAATTACATGTAACGTATCCTGTAAGTAAATAATCTTCAATCACGCTTGCAGGCATGATTGGATTGAGTAGGAAATTCCCAATACATAAGCTTATACACAGTACTAACTTAATGAGTACACCGACTACACACATCTATCTATATATACCTACGAGCGATCAACCCATTATCGTTTTGCAGCAGAGCTGATGTATTGATTACATGAAATCTCACTCGCTGTCTGCGTGTTCTTTCGTGATCGACGATCTTCATAAGATGTAAGTCATGGTACTAGAAATCATACCTTTACTATGATTATAATACAGAAAGTATTATTAAGGACTTATTTGACGATATGGGAAGGTTATGCTATATCCCATAAGCTTTTATGGAGAGAAATTTCGTTATGCTTTGCCAACATGATAACGCATTGTTAATGACGTATATTGTAAATGTATTGTAAGGGGTTTATGAGAGGGTTTTAAGAACACAAAGGCATGGAGGCTCTGTATTGGCGGAGACAAGCTACGTATTTACTCGACACAAAGATGGCTCCATAAAAGGGGAACTTGAATTGAATGACGTTAATGAGAAGTTTTGAAGTATCTAAGGACTGTATGTACCTAAAGAACGTTACGTCCTATATATATTAAGTCATTATTATGACTTTAGAAGAACAAGCGTATCCATGTGGTAGAAGTGCATGTATGTGTATAGGTTTCATCCTTGTATTTATTTTTGTACGCACGAAGCAGTTATGTCCGCGCGCTCAATGTGGCGGGGCTTTTACGGTAGGTACGTAGATGGAATAGAGCACATAAGGTACCCGGGGTGATTATCGCCCGCTGTTAAATAACGCCCACATGACAGAAAACGTACTTTTATTCGAGTTAGCTGCCTAACGACTCACGGACACTATAGAATCAACCAATAGGAGCACACCAAGCCTGGACGCAAGCCGCTCGCACGGCCATTTTTACAGCTGTGGTTCAGTAATGCTTGTTATTCAGTGAAAAGTTCGTAATTATAATAACGCCCAACTTGGGTATTAACGTCCAGACAAATGACCGTTGGGCATCATTATCTAACGTGGGTGGTATTAGCCTTACATACCTTTTATAACACTTCTTTCTTTATATTTTTTATAACACAAGTTGTAGAGTTTTTTTTTACGCTTAGAAGCAAATGTTTTGCGACAGTTGACCTATTTGGGTATCGTTATGATTTCTATATTGATATTTTATTCATTACTTTGCGTACAATAAAAAAAATATGTGTATTTTATATGCGGTATAAAAGATAGTAATTTTAATAACGCCCAAACGAAGGTTTTTAAAAATAGGCTATATTAGCATGGAAAAAAAATAATAGTAACACCAGTAAACGGGCATATTTCAATTCAGAAAAGAATGTTTAAACTTGAAGTTAGGTGGGCGTTAATCACCCCGGGTATCTTATATTCGGATTGAGATACACTGAACGTACGGCTCGGTTAACTAATTTGGGGTCCCGGCAGTGCCCTTACCAATTAGAGCTTACCTAGATTTCCAGGGATTATTAAATAGAGGATAGAAAGCTTTATATAAGCCTGTCTACAACGATGTACATATTTATTTAACTACTACAAAGTGTCTACTTTCATCAAAGTAAAATAAAATCTTAAATCCAATATTCTCCGTGTTAGTGAAGTGTTTTCTTGATCGTGGAAATCGAATACTTATTACTCAAAGCAAAAAGAAAGTGATGGGGATGTCTTAAGATGAAAGACTGACAAATCCTAAAATACCAAGCGAGTGCGTGCAAAGGATATTAACATTAAACATGCCCGGAATGTACATTGAAAGGAATAGATGAATTTATATTAACTTCTATCGCGCAATGACAAATTGTCTTAACTCGAATATTATTTTCATTATCAAAAACAAATTTATTTGATCAATTATCTTGAATGTGAATTGCAAAGGTGATTTGAATTACTTTTTAAATTACATTTCGGTTCATTCATCTAAAAGTTGTACAATAAAAAAACCCAAAGAGGCAGAGATTGTAAGAAGTTGATTCTGGTTTGCGAAAGTAGTTTGTCATATTCACTAACTGTCACTTATTCTGATTTTTCGTGCGAATAATGCGAATTCAATGTGGGTGTTTACGGTGGTTCATTGTTTACCTAATTTCTAATCTTAAAAAAAACAAGGTATAGGTATCTTTTACTAAACTAAGTACCTATTGCATAAGCACTTTCGAGTAGGTATCGATTCGCTATACGCATAATTATTATTCACATCCACTTAAACTTTTCCCAAGTGTTAACTCTTTCTTCATTAAGATTAAAGCAGGCTGTGCATATGTGCTTTGTGGCTACCCTGGAAGCCATCATAGCCGTACTTATTTCAGTTATGATTTTTGCGGGCGCTGGGTCGACCTTAATTAGAGCGGTATCTTTTGTCGGCGGGTTCGACCTCTTCCCCATTTCGTTATTTTATTTTCAACATAGTACCTGGCTTAATTAAATTACCTTCCTATTCCTACATGCCCTGGCGTTTGCAATGAATTTTTAATTTAGACGCGCGAGCACCGAGTAGAGAGTCGGAACATTTTAAGTTTATGGTGATTGGAACAACGCTGGGCTGCCGGCTACTGGCAGTACCATCGCGCCGGGAAACAATGTGCACAAGTTTTATTTATACACCCGCTCGTCCACGTTTTAGGCGATAATACAAATCAGACAAGTTTGCTACCAATGTTAAATTCCTAACTCACTTTGTACCTACTTTGTTAGCCGTATATAATATATCTTGTTTAATAACGATTAATTTCCGGAGGCGAAAACTAAAAAAACGGAACATCAATAAATTTCGAAAATCGTTTGTGCAAATCCCATACCGAATCCCGTAATATTTATTGATAGTTAGGTGTTCATTCCTTTTTTGCTTCCATTACCGCCAAATTGCATTCAGACGAAATTAAACGGGAAAATTCCAGCCAGTTGGTTGTTGTAACTTTTTTTCAGGCAATAATGGAGCTCGAAAAATAGTAGCGGGACAGAGACGCGAACGAGCAAAGTTTTGCTGTGACACTTAATTTTGCCGCCAGCGTTTTTTGCGTCTGAAAGAATGCACGCCGCACGTGTCCTGTAAGCTTTTGGGTTCATCTCACGAAATTTCCAATATTAAGGCACATTTAGCTCGGAAATGGAACTGAGGGAAGTTAAAAACACGGCGAACCTAAAACAACATTTGACGTCCTACGTAAACGATTTGTTCAGCTGAAATGTGTATGCTTACCACGCTATCTTCAACACACAAATAATGGTTTGAAATAATCTCTTATGAGAAAACAGTGAGAAGAGAATGTAAATTTATTGTTATAAAATGGCTATATAAATGAAATAATGAGTTCAAGAGTGACGAACCTTTTTAACCCACAGAGTTATAATTATAAATTCAAGCGCTCTTGCCGAGATGGTGTAGGCAGGCACAAGTACAATTGAATATCTTGGAAATCGTAAAGCGTAATAAATATAATGACCTCGGCAGAGAGTACAATTTTGTACCTTTTGGCGTGGAAACTCTAGGTCCAGGGGTGCGCACAAATTATTTACTGAAATTGCGAAGTGTCTGGTTTACGTAACTGGTGACCGAAGAGCTGGCGACTTCCTCGCACAACGTATCAGTATAGCGAAACAGCGAGGAAATGCCGCCAGCATCCTCAATACAATGACTGAACCCTGTTTTAAATATAGGTTAGTTTTAATATTATCTATGTTATTATTGTCAAGTATTCTTGTATACATGCCTGAAAATACCTATATGTTTCAAGCTCGGGAGCCGGGCTCGAGCGGGTATGATTCGATTCACATCCAATAGTCGGAATAAATGCAAGAGTCGCCGTCCCACTACTACATCGCTTTCGGCAACTAACTTCGTTTGCGCAAACACTCGGCTCAAGAACTCTTTACTCACTTGCCTCTCGCTTCCACTTGGTTTGTAGAACCTATATACTTCTGAATAAGGAGAGTAGGTATTTTACTGCTGTTTCTGCACCTAATTGTAATATTAATTACAAAATGCTAGTTTGAATTGTCTTTCTCAATCATATTTCTTGGCTAGTTTAGTTAAGGTAGTCTCTGTTGAAAATTTAAATAGGTAAGTAGTTTTTTTTTATTACTGGAAGAAGAGCTTAGTTCTAAACTAAAATACAAGATGACGACGTTTAACTTTTAAGTTCGTGTACCTAAATACATTTAATTCATCAGGGTAGCTTAGGATATTTGTCACTTCATTATACCATATTTTTTAAGATTAGAAGTTAAACGGTAATTTCTGCACAGATTTCTTCTATTCCTTGGGATATCTGAGAATAATATTGTAGTAGTTTATCACGTGTCAAAGACAGCACGCCGCCATTTTCCTGTTTCAAAAAGGTTTTCTTTAAAATCGCACGGCGGATAACGCACGATTTTTCTAATCATAAAAAATCGGAATATAGGATGGCCCATGATGATGATGATGGTGATGGTAGGAGGATGCAATTATCCACTAGTGTCGTCAATTACACTGAATTTAGTACCTAGTAGTTTAACCAAACTGTTAAACTACTACTTTTGTGTAAAAAGGGTAAGCTTTGTACCAAATTAACAAGTTTGTAACATCATGAAAACCCGATTATTCTTCATTAAACTTCGTTAGAACTTATGTAGGAAAATACATGTAAGAGGTAAAACCAAGTCATCCCTTGTAATGGCGAGCGCAAGTGCCTAACCCCAGTTTATGGTCTAAGCACAATTTATATGCAATCTAGCGCCACTAGAGCATGAACTTCGAGCAGAAAGGGCGAGACTCCAAGTTTAATAATTTGCCATAGTGGCTGGTCTGCAACAAACTTTATCAATCAATGTGTTACTACAGTAACTCCACCATAAGCAGCTTGCAAAATAAACACACCCTATGTACGATCAACTCGTTTAACAAACTCTTGTCTGTTTTCTTACTTTGGTATAAAATTTTCCTCACGAAAGAAAGCAAGTAAAAAAACTTCAACATTGCAGTGCTTTGTGTTCTTCTGGGAAAAGCTATCAAAAAGCGAGCGGCTTCCTCTAGAAACGCGTTTGTTCGCTGTAAAAGCTAGAAATAAATAAATTTACCGACCTAGATCAATAAAAAAGTTCTGTGCACCAAATTGACATTCAGTGAATCTAAGAAAGGTTTGTTGAAATATTAAAGCTGGAAAAAGTAACTTGTAATTAGGAATTGGGTCTACTTTAATATGTTAAGTGACGCTAAAGAAATACACAAGAGAAAAGATTTACGATGGGAACATTTTTGATGTGATACGGCTCGTCTTAAGTAACAAAATATTCTTTCACTCGCGTGTGTTCTGAATCCTTCAAATCAAACGCTGCTCTGTGGTAGAAACGGCAGGTTAAATTAAGTGTAAGACGTGACCTGATTGGTAAGGATATTCATAAAATTACGTTAAAATTCGCCAGGCACATGAGTAAGAAGAACTGGATATGTATGAGATAGTAATCGATAGATAGTATCGTATGTAATAAGTCTTCTTGTAGTAATGTTTGTATGCAATAGCTTGGTTTTCGCTCAAGTCATCACCACCAAGAGTTATCACGCAAATTTGTCGACGCCGTGACGATTCTGAATGTTCCCTGTCTGTCGCCAATCCCATTTCTGCCGTGTGAAGCGTAAACTTTATTCCCTTGCCCGAAACGCGGAATAGTCAGTCAACGAAATGTGAAAAGGTCCCAAATTTATCTTTTCTCTTTGGCGGATAAAGCCGCGCCGCGTAGGTACCTCTAAAGAAGACTTTATTGATATTGCTTAGGCGTGCAGAAATTTTACAATTTGTAAAATCCTTGACATTTTTCAAATAATAGCAAATGTATCCAACTGAATTTTACTATACTTTACGTACTTTAAGGTAGTGAAAAGTACGTGTCCTACTTCATTTAAGAATACAGAGCTTCATGTGGGTTGACAGTTTGTAACAGAAAGTTCGCTTAAGTAGAGTAGAAGTTAATAAATAGCTTAGACGAACACTTGGAGCTTGTGACTTTGCACTTTACCGCAGGAAACAGTTGCGGCATACAATATAATCCTATAAATCAATCAATATCCGGGCTAAGCTATCTAGCTTAACTTTGTGTATAAGGTTATTTCAAAAAGTTTGATATAGAAAAGTTTTTGTGATTTAGTGGCAACTAATATTTATAATTTATGTTATTCGTTGTTATACCGGCAACAGTAATACATATTCTGTAAAATTAATCAACTGTATCCCTATTACAGGTCATGAGATACAGCCCTCTGACAGACGGACGGCCAACAGCGGAGGCGTACTAATAGAGTTTATTACGTACGTACTTACAAGCTTGTGCACCGTACAAGCCCCAGCCGCGCCCGCGTACCGCGTGCGTTATGCGAGGCGAAGTTAAGCAACGTCGGTCGGCGGAGATCACTGGGATAACGCTAGGAGGATGATGGCTTACATTTATTATGATGATTACAAGTTCAACTCTACTGGGGTAACGCTAGGAGGATGATGACTTACATTTATTATGATGATTACAAGTTCAACTCTACTGGGGTAACGCTAGGAGGATGATGACTTACGTTTATTATGATGATTACAAGTTCAACTCTACTGGGGTAACGCTAGGAGGATGATGACTTACATTTATTATGATGATTACAAGTTCAACTCTACTGGGGTAACGCTAGGAGGATGATGACTTACATTTATTATGATGATTACAAGTTCAAATCTACTGGGGTAACGCTAGGAGGATGATGACTTACATTTATTATGATGATTACAAGTTCAACTCTACTGGGGTAACGCTAGGAGGATGATGACTTACATTTATTATGATGATTACAAGTTTTGCACACAATAGGTGCTGAAAATAGGTTAATCTGTATTTGCAGCACTTTAAACTGCTCGGCATTATCTATCAACGGAGTTATAACTTATAATGGGATTGTTTTGTATGTATAGTTGAACTTATCTGAACGTCGTACCAACTCCGATATTGCAACTGACAGGGAGAAGTTAGTCAGTGACGTGAGGTCGGATGGACGCAACATAGTTGTTATTATCAAGAGACAGTGGAATAAAGGCGCCAACTCCGAGCAGAGAGAGCACACTAATGCACAGTGCATAACTCTCTCTAACTCATTGTGAAATTTGCTAATTTTGCTCTCGAGTTTCAATTTCTCCTGTGATTTTACGTATCATGGTGTTCTAATGTTCACAGAATTGTATATGGAATTGGAGATATGTAGAAATTCGACAATTCAATAAATCATTTTTTTCTGTTTTTTTTTTTACTTCTACGCGACCCATGGAGTTTTTCTCTGTACACACCTTACTTCACTCCGGTTCTTAATTCTCTTTTTCTCTTCTTAATTTTATTCTTTTTTTTGAAATCTGTTATTCTTTGTACCTATATTAAAACCCGATTTATATTTTACTGTAATATTTGACCGTTCCTGTTTTACTGATTCAAGGAATACTCTCTTTTTAACCGACTTCAAATTCGAGCATGTTCTTTTGTCTGTTGCTCACGCTATAGTTTTACTGATTAATCTATCAGTTAAGAGGCCTTATAAGTTTTAAAATGTTTTGATTTCAAATTATGACAAAAGTATTAATAATACCAATAAAGTTATTAAAGGCTTCGATAATGTTATCAAAGTTCTAGATAGTAACATAGCCCTTTTTTGATATTATTATGTGTAGTAGAATTTAAGCGGAAAACAAATTTTTAGCTTGGAAATGGTTGATTTGGAGTGATGTTTGAAACGATATTTGTTAATGAAACATCCAAAAAATACATTTAAAGTTTATGACATTAGGTCGCAATAGCCCTGTTCTAGATAGTAACATTGAGAAAATGACAATATACGTGTCAATTCAAACAGAAAATAGCGTAAATAGATGAGCGTTTTTTAACTGGTAAGGACCCTTATGTTCGATGGCTGTCACATCATGATAAAGTAATATAACTGAGTGTCCTAGACCCACGAGCCATTATAAATTGACCAAAGTCTATATCTTGATCAATCTGGAACATCTATACGTTTAGTCGTTAGGCCAGTTATTGCATGGATACTCGTACTTCTAGATACAATATCCGTTCATTCATTATTAAACCCAGCTTCTTCAGTTGGTCGAGTGGCTTAAAAGGTTATATCCATTGAAAAGCAATTACGATCCATCTTCAGGGACCTCGTTACAGTCTATTATAATTCGATCAATTAACCCCATTATCGTCGAAGCGCTTAGGGGTGCGTCGCGTTGACTTTACCTTATAATTATGTTTACCCGGCCACGGCACCGAAACTTCATGCTGAACAAGAAACATGAAACTTTTATTCATTGATAATTGTGTCCTTTACAATATATTAATAGGATCATGGAAACACGCATATACATCATTATACTCGTACATAAAATGACTAGACCAGTTACGATCGGAATAATTGTCATTTCATATTCACTTGACTTATGTATAGGAAAAAAACTATACTACTAATCCTGTTCTAATCGCGGCTAAGTAATACCTAGGTACAGTCAAGTGCAAAATATATGTATCGATGTAATCCTCTCATAAATACCCATGTACCGAAACCTTTAGTCAACTTTCATGTTAGGATCTCTTTCAGACAACATTAATGTAATACACTAATAAAAACCTGTCTACAATATTATGATTGCACCCGCAATAATTTATTTTTCTGGTTTTATTTTAAACACAGGGACATGAAAGTCGGACTATGTCATTTCCTGCCAATTACGATGATATGATTTTCAACTTTTGAAGTTATGATTACGAACCTCAAGATACTTGTAGCCACTCTAGGACCAGATAAGTGGATCACGAATTTTCCTCTAAATATTTTTTTTTTACTTTACTTACCGTATCTCAGTACAATTTATACGTAAATTTCAAGCGTAAATGGTAACTGACCAGAATAACCAGACTCGACATCAAATAATAATACCACATATATGGTCTGTGAATACATTCACAGACCATATATGTGGTATTATTCCATTCCAGTCATGGTTCCATTTTTTTTGTTTGCGCCAAACTAGTTGGTATGACTTTGGGGTTAACAAACCATTACAGCCGAAGTTAAGGAGATTCTTCGATTCGGTCAATCATGCCCCTCGTGAAAGAGACCCGCATATGACTTTCGCGCACGACAAAAGGGGATGCAACACTCTTGGGGAATGGCTTTTTTAGACAAATCTCGGTAATTATCAAAGTTTAAATGAGGTAAAATACCATCATTTTAGCTTAATTTTGTCGTTTAATAATGGGTTGTTTGAGTAGGCTGAGTAAAAAAGGAAAATAAAGAATCAACTTTGGATTTTTTTATATCAAGAAAATTTCAAGCAATCATGTTTTGGCTATTGTCAGAAACATAATTATATAGTCAAGAATCATATATATCTGAAAATCAATCCTTATCATCGTCTGGGCCGAAAGGCGTTTCAAAGAACGCGATATTTCTCGTTGTACCGCCTTAAGTAGGTTGTTTATAGTAAGCCGTCAGTCATTATAACAAAGTTTTCAATTTAGCTGGATAAGAGCTTTTCCGTCCCTCTTGGGTGACGTGTATGTCGAATCTGGTTAGTCTGAGTGGTATTCGGAAGTCACCGTACCCAAACCAATGTGAAACTCAAAGTAGACTATAGGGTGACATAGTTATTGGCAACTATGTCAAGCAATCTGATAAAGTTTGAAGTGTTAGTGAGGCGGCCGGACACACTCGTAAATTTCACCGTTTATGTTCTTTTATTGCCTATCAACTTACAAAGGATTTTACGGCCAGTTTTTGGCGGATACGGAAACCTTAATAGGTTTATGGCGATGTTACTTCTACTGCTATAGGCAAACAAACTTATAGAGGGTGTTCGGCACATGTCGCAGGTATAGGTACCTATACAGTAGTTAGTATCAGTATCACTAAGTAGGTGTACGTTAGGTTGTCAGTCTTTCGTTCCTAACTTAAGACAAATTGGGACCTAGCTTGTGAACAAATAATAATTTAAGTCACTTATAAATATGGAAATAAAAAGCAGCAGTTTAAAACCTGATTACGATACCTGAAATATTTTTGTAATCATAAGATACATTTTGGCGAATATAGATGATTTACAGCAGGTAACATACAAATTACTTACTCTAAACGTTATCCGTATAAAAGAAAACGGACATTCCCATATATGGTATGTTTTTATTAAAACCCGGGTTCCGCAGAAGGCCGCATTGAACGAAAACATTACAGCGGTTTTTTCATCGTGGCCGGTAGCCGGGGCAAAAGCCAATAAATTGCGGTGAGCTGCTAACAGCGAGTTCGCAGTTTTGTTTATCTCGTTCGAAGACGCTTACAGAATAGTGAGAAACCATTTACCTGGTTAGCCAACTTTTATAGTTCAGAAACAAAAAAATATACTAATTCATTGGAACAGTGAAACGTGTTTTAATTCGAAATAGGTGACTGGTGAGAATTGACTAGGTAATGGGCAGAAATGAATATGGTTCATTATTTTGAAATAGCACTTTTTGATTATAACTAATTAGTTTCATTAATTACGGCACATATTTATTCAATATTCCGCAGTGACTCAAGACAAGTCTGACCATGTTGGCAGTGACATATCGCACTATAGAAATGTGGTCGATTACTATAGGTCTCATAATCAGGCTCAAAGTCACTCAGAGGGCATTCGAGATGGCCATGCTGGCAGTTTCTCTGCTTGATCGCATCAGAATCAAAGGCCACCAGCAGCAGAACCTAAGTAACCGATGTCGACATAGCCCTCCGGTAGTGGGCGAGGCACATTGCACTTAGTACCGATGGCCGTTGAAGCGGAAAGGTTGTCGAGTGGCGACCACATACCAGAGGGCTGGGTAGACCACTCACAAGGTGGACTGATGACCTGGTGAAGGTCGCGGGTGTCAGCTGACCGGTCATTGTGAGACTCTTTGGGGGAAGCCATGTCCAGCAGTGAACGTCTTTCGGCTGATATGATGATGATGATGAGAAGTTTAATTTTAAACTTTCATTGGATCCTCATAGTGAGCGGCCACTAATATCTATAGCTGCTTTATCGTGTATATGGTACCTACCTGTACTTGTGCTACGCCGTAGACCGTAGCGTGCTAAATTTAATTTCGTAAAATTGAACAGCTATTCATGGTCATATGTCATATTATGCGCAGCGTGTGCGCAGCAGTGTAAATGCAAAGCGGCGCATTCTTATAAGTTAAACAGGTTGATTTAAATTACCGGTTAGCCACCATATCTTTAAGAGTTTGAAGATAAGTTAAAATACCAGTAAAAGATACCGCATGCCGCAAGTCACTGCTATTATGCGACTGTGATATGTGATCGCACGTTATCCGCGCTAATACGACAGCAAAACAAAGTCTAAGAGTCGATTGTGTAATTTTTCGCAAAAGTCTCTGTAATCTCACAGCAAAATGGAATTGGTAATGAGAAAACAGTCACGGGGCCAGCGATTACTCTGCTAAGATCCGATAATGCCCCCGTTTCTCTCCGATAATCCTGAAAAACTGATGTGCCCGGAGCATTACTCGTGAGCCGCAAAAACGTTTTCCTTTTTAATAAAAATAAAACCTTTTCGATCTTGTTTTCGAATCACCAAATCCGATTCTTGCAAATGGATACAATGATATTATTTAGATTACGTTACAATAGGTGCAAGATATGTGGGTATGTACTCGTACTGTATTTATATATGGGTACTAGGCAGTGATATGTATACTTATATAGATACTTAAATACATAGAAAACATCCAAGACCCAGCAACAAATATTCGTGCTCATCACACAAATAAAAGCCATGACTAGATTCGAACCCGGCACCACCAGCTTCCTAGGCAGAATTACTACCAACTAGGCTTAAGTAGTCGTCAATCATCCCATTACATTTTTAAAAAAAATTAAATAACTTATTAATCAGCGCGTGCTAGGTTCCGTTAACTGGCAGAATATAATCAGTTTTCGCAACATTTAGGTATTATTGTTAGTACTCGAAATGTCAAACCAGTGTTAACTTAGATCACAAAGTGAAATATTAGCCCAACAGACACTTTCAGTAATAATGTGAGTATTTTATACTTGTCTTACTCTCTAGGATAGGTAGCGAAGTATTGTCATTATTACTGATAGTGTCTGACGGGCTATTAGGCAGTGATATGTGTGTGTGCGGTAGTAATAATACCGGAACAGTGCTTGTTACAAAAGGGGACTACGCGCCGCGGCTGCCTTTTCTCCAGGAATTTCCCAGAGTTCACGGAATTCACCTATTACCGAGGTTGTAAAACCGGCGGCAATAAAATAACTTTATTTTCCCAATCTTTTGGGCGTAAAAGTGTATAAGCATCGGTTTACTACGTAATTTCCTTTTGTGTATTTGTATGACGCTCGTAGAAAGGGAATTCGTGTTCGTGGATTTTGAGCATGTTGCGTGAAATTTAAATTAGTACTTTTGCTTACATTTTGCTATTGCTTCATAGCCGTATACCAAGCTACTAGACCTAGGGTACTCCTTTCACTAGACGAAAGCAGAGTTGTTTATGCGGTTAATTACACTCGAACCGTGCACAGTATGTGGTTATAAACAAGTCGTCGAATTTAATGAGCAGTGGTAAGTAGCACTTCTTTGATGAAGAGCGGGAATCCGCGTGAATTTATTCTTTTGTAAATTGCGGAGAAAATTTCCGCGATAATTAAGCAAGTAAGTAAATAATTTATTTGCATAAATTAGTAACAACAAAAATGACCAACAAAAAAATAACAATTAAGGGTGCAAAACCCAACGGCGGTAAAGAATTTTCATTCAACTTCCTGATAATTTTTCAAAAATGCACGTGTCTCCTGGGCCGCTGTGTCAGTCGCTCAACACTCTCGTCTTGCTTTTCCTTCCTTTCTAGCTAACCGTATTATTGTATTG
Organism: Epiblema foenella; assembly: GCA_963556455.1. NCBI lineage: Eukaryota > Metazoa > Arthropoda > Insecta > Lepidoptera > Tortricidae > Epiblema > Epiblema foenella. Next base: position 20,265,218 of record OY747102.1, read on the forward strand.
TTTTATTTACAAGAAACGTCAAAAAATATTTGTTATAACGAAATTCCAGCCTATTTTTGTACCTTACAATTCGCTTTGGGAACTAATAAATAGGAAAAGGATATAAATTCTCCACATTTCAAGTGTAGCATAGGTATTAAGAAGTTTGAGTGCTCAGGAGCTCGAAATCACTACGATAGTTTGATGAACATTGATACGAGTATCTCAAATCTACGTGTACGTATATATTTAATAAGTTTGGTACGTCGCCTCGAGGATCATAATCACTAAAAATAAAATATGACAGTAGGTATATCTATTAATTCATGTAAAAACTATGTTTCTAGGTTTGATAAATGTAAATACTTACCTGTTATGTCTGTGAATGTTCTCAATTCAGGTCAGTTGGCTGCGGTGGCCGCTTACAATCAGGTGGACCGTACGCTTGTTTGCCACCGGCGTTGTATAAAAAAGAATCATTTATTTATCTATTACATAAAATAAGAAGTCCTGACTGAATGGATGACTGACTCATCAACGCACAGCCGAAAGTATTAACGCTAGAGAATTGTTTTTTGCACAGCCGGTTAGATAACAAAGGATTTTTGCAAATTCATTCCCTAAGGGGATGAAAGTTTGTATGAAAACACGTATTTATTAAAGTGAGAGATTTGAAACTTTGTATTTAGACTCTCTGTTTAAATACGAAAAAACATATTTCAGCGTTTTTCGAAATTGCTCCCCTAAGGGGTGAAAAGGGGGTTTCCAAGTTTGTGCGGGGAGCAAATCTTTACTTTTCTTAAAAATCAATATGGGTGTCATCTTCCAGGTTCCTCCGGGTGCCGATTACGAAAATAACATCCATTTTCAAATCCATGTTGGCGGATTTTTATTTCTCTTAAAAATCGGTATGGTTGTAATCTTCGTGGTTCCTCGGGGTGCCGATTACGAAAATGACAGGCATTTTCAAATACAAGATGGCGGACATTTATTTTTCTTAAAAATCGATATGGGTGTTATCTTCAAGGTTCCTCTGGGAGCCGATTACAAAAATAACAATCTAAAAACGAATCCAGAACAGGATGATGTCTCTCGTCAATCCCCTATAAAAAGACACTAGTATTAACGTAGTCACTATGTCCATGTAAGCATGAACAGACCGGACTCCACTAACAGCACCTGATCACGAGTATAACGCCGCGTATCTCAGCCATCGCCTCCCTCGACCATCTGTTAGGGAAGGTGGCGACCCGATCAACGACGCCACCGTAGGCAAAGCCCTTTAAGGGAGAGGAGAGATTACGAGGAGAGAGATTACGAAGAGGAAGAACGTATATATCAATTATCATTATTATTTTATCGCGTTCACCGCTAAAAACGTCCCATTCACTGTGGTCCCTCAGTTTCAGGGCACACACCTTACCATGTCTAAGAGTATTGTGATCCTTGGCACTGACATCTCCAGTGACGTGCAGTTCCGTAGCCACTTAGAAAGTAAAGTTCAGTTGGCATCAAAGAAACTTGGAGTGCTCAATAGGTCGAAGCAGTACTTCACACCTCGATAAAGGCTGCAACTTTACAAGTCGCAAGTTAGGCCTCATATGAAGTTACCGTGCTCACACTTCAATAAGTGCGTAAGATGGTACCAATGTACCATTTCGTCAACGTTAGACAATTTCTTTGGATGGCACCGACTTCAAAAATTATAATAGGTACGTCTACATTGTTCAATAAGAAGCGTAAAGTCTCATATTAGAAGTAAGGCAATTATTTTTTTGAAGTCGGTTAAAAGAAGTACAAATACAAATACAAAAAGTTTTATTTCTCAATATTTTACAATGTTCATTGTTCAATCTATAGTAAGTATGGGTATTAAAAATAAAACGTTGAAAAATCGGTGTGAGCACAGCGCTAAGCTGGTTTTAAGCCCACCTGTAGTCAGTGAGTTGGTTTCACACTAAATAAGGGTTATAAAATTAAATTAATTACAATAACAATATAATTAATTTAAAGTAGGTTTTATGCTATAACATAAGTAAGTTGAAATTTATGAAATCACGTAACAGTTTTCAGTTTAAAATTATATTTATATAGAAGTATGTAAGTACCTTAGTATTTGGCGTTCTTTGGTCGGTCTCTGCCTACCCCAATGGGATACGGGCGTGAGTATATGTATGTATGTATTAAAGCGACACGGTACAGAGGTCTTACGCCCCTTGTGAGGCCGACCATACCTACGTGGTTTTAATAATATCTTGACATCAACGCTATTGCAATAAAGTTGATGTCGAGATACGAGTGCGAGTATGGATAACTCTTAGTTTAGACTAAATACCTAATCCGAATGAAATAACCAAAACTATGCATCTCACTTTTTACCTATTTTAGTATTAAGTCTATATTTTAACCAAGTTTCACATGAAACCACGGAAAAGAACCCTGGAAAATAAATCCACCCAGGAATTCTTTTTCCGCATGAGTGTGTAGGTGTCAGCCGGAAAATTTCCGTAGTGTATTCGAGAAAGAACTTTTCCAGCAGTTGTGTGCGTTGAGGAATGTATCCATTTATTTATTTTAAAGATGGAAACTCTCTAAAATTATCTTCATGGATCTATTCAGGATTCCGTAGCCAAAAAGGCGATAACGGAACCCTTACAGTTTCGTCATGTCATCTGTCCGTCCGCCCGTATGTCCCAGCCGATTTACTCGGAGACTACAGTTATGGAATTTAATAAGAAGGTGTATTCTATGAACCGCTATTTAAAAGTTATGTGAAATTATTAATAGTAGATTGTATGACAAGGGTCTAAAATAAGCCATATTACCACGAGATAGTTCACTCACTTCGTTCGGGAAAATAGTTCGAGGGGTAATATGGCTTTTAGACCAGAGTTATACACTCTACTTTTCACTTCGATTGCGAGAAAATAAATAAACAAAGGTTAACCCACCCAAAATTAACAATAAATTCCACGGCGAAGATATATACTTTCGCAGCATGTTTTTTTTTCTATACTCCTTTGACACACAAAACATAGACAATGCGGTTCGCGCGCAACATTAACGCGCGAAAAAAGCTAAACTGACCTTCCATTGAGCGCTTCAAAGTGTTGCTCGAACGATTTAACCACTTTTTTTAATTATTGTGAAATAGGGACTACTATAAACTTAATCTTTAGACTCTTTAGAAAAAATAATTATGTTTCCAGATTGGTCGATTTTAGTAAAGCTGTATTCTGGTTGGTTAATACCCAATACCAAATATTTTTTTAAGGGTTAAATTAGTGTTCTGTGATTGGTGGATTTAATAGGTGAAGTATTTTTATTGGTCAAATTGAAATGTTTTGTAAATCATAAAATGTATTCATATTTTCCCTAGGGGTTAAATGTACTACTTTAGCCCCGCTTGACAAGTCTAATATGACACACTTTTCGAGCATGAGAAGTGAAAAATATATTAAATTACATATACACTCCATACATGTAACAGGTACATGAAAAAAAGATTTCAATACACATAGTCGTGTGGGATATTCATGGAGAGCCCTTTAAAAATGATATGAAGGTTTCTAAAAACTTTTCCATTTAAGTCTACCATTGGTGAGATATTAGCGGTCAAAGTTATAAAAAGTGTCCCCCTCCCACTAATTTAAAGTGTCCGCCCCTCTAAAGTGTCCTGAGTTCCCTATGAGATACGACTTTTTTAGATTATATGTATTGGATAGTGGTGTTGGTACGGAACCCAACATTGTGCGTGATCCGGCAAGCACTTGGGGCCGGTTTTCTTTCTCAAAGTCTATTCCTCAACTCAGTTATGAAAGTAAAAACATTCAACGTTTTTATAAAGGCTAGTATTTAAAGGCGTATAAAAAACCTAACAACATAAAACAAAGTGCGCTCTTTGATGTGCTATTAATATTTTAGCTTGCAAATAAACAGTTTTAGGTTGTTAGGTTGATTTGATAATAAATAACATAACAAGATGATACACGTGTCAAAGTAATGTGATAGCCAAAGTAATGAAGCTCGTAAATTACAGCCTGTTAATTACTTTCAAAACAGCAGTATAAATACTACTACAGGTTGGACACACTAAACATCAAATTATTATGAGGTATAGTTGTACTCGATAGCTTGCAAGAGTCATAAAAGGGCAAAAACATTATTCAGGTCTGTACGAGGATACATATACCGCCTCTCACTCCATCCATTCTAACTTTAAGCAAAGTGGCCACACCAAAAACCTCAACCCAAATAGATCGTCTGTCAAATTTTGTTTTCACTGAGGCTGAGGGTGCGGTGCCGTCGGGGTGTATGCCAGTCGCAAATTAATTTTCCTCTGCTTATAAGCGACTACCGACAAATGCTGCGAAAATGTACATGACATTCATTAAACAAGATTGCTTTTCGTTTATTTACGAGATGAAAGGAGTCATCATTAATGTTTACCTACCCGTCTATAAGGCTTACTTGGGAAACCAAGTTTTGTTTCATAAAATAGTGTCATCGCGTTCAATCGCTCATACATAAAAGCAAAATCAGAGTATAAAGATGGCTGCGTCTAAAATGATATAAAAATATCCTGTGTATTACTAGAGCTACGTGTCTTTTATTAGGTATAAAACTGGGGGACCCGGGAGGAATACCGATGAGTTCAATCACATAACTTGAGAATAAAAAGGGTAGCCCTGTCAAAGTTTGTCGCCCTTCGAGCCTTTCTCGCAGCAATGTTAGCGTTCGGAGATTCTGTGCGCCGAGATTTCTCCTCTAATAAATAACATTATGAACGCGAGATATTTTTGATGTTTTGAAGTAGAAGCTTCAAAGGCGAAAAGCAATTTATTTGAAAATTTGGATTTTATATTTAACATGGTAATGCTAAGCGGAGTCCGTAGCAGGTAAGTGTAAATTTTTTCGAACTCGCGTTAGGTAATTTCGAATGTCATCTTTTGAAGATGAAAATGATTGCTGAGTGCTGATATATGCCTGCCTCTTACCTGCAGAAGTTTCAGTTATATACACAAGTTGCCAATGAAGTGATACCAAACTTTGGCGAACTTGTTACTCAGAATCATAACTTTTTGAACAAATTGGTTTTATTCGCAACAATCTAATAATTAGCCAATTTGGGGCCTTTTCAGATATATATCTGGCCTAGGTGAAAATAAAATCTCGGCCTATTTCATTACGTAAAAATAAAGTCAATATGATGAGTCCAACTTTTCTAACCAAGTACTAATAAAAAAATCTAAAATGCAGTTCACTGAGCAAACCCAGAATATTATTATAATAGCCTCCAACTTCAAGCCGAGCGGTCGAGTAGAACCCACACATTTTAATTCAATATTCATGATTTCTTTTAGGTGGTTTCTTTTCATTAGCAGCCTCCACGGGCAGTTTCTAACTAGTTGAATATTTCACCAGGCAGCGCATCGGGGAACTTTTTACGGAGAAGTCCTGAACTACTGACACGAGTAGAAAATAGTTAAGTATTCTTCGCGTTGTTCTTAGTTAATAGTAGTAGGCAGTGAGTCCGTCTGTTGGTATGTAGTTCAGATAAATGTGTGTCGGATTTGGAAACACAGCTATTAAAAGTTACCTGACTAGATACTACTGAGCCCGTTCATGTAAGAGTTGTGCGCGAGCATCAAATATTTTCCACCGTTTATTCTTAGGCAGATTTGACTTGACTCAACGGTTATCTACTAGAAGTTGCTGAGCATAAAACAATTAGAAGGCCTTACATTTATTAGAGGCACCGGATTCATTAATCTTAGCCCGGACTTTTCCAATGAGTTGCTTATCAGCGAGACGTAAAAGTGCCAATTCATGCCACGAAGTCAATCAGCTAAGCTAGCAGTTTTTATAAAAGTGATTCTTCGATAAGTGCAATATCTAACTGATAGAAGAATCGACGCATTTTGAATTAAATAAGAATATCTGAATATTCTGGAGTCATTATTGTCCTTTTAACTGACACTAAGAGCAGAGCCCACTCATCGCCCGGTGAATGAATGGTAAAGTACCTAAATGAATTTTATTTCTGAGGCCTAGAGTGGGCTTAGACAGGATGAAATGTCAATATTGTTTTTCCAAACTTTCAAGTTTTATTTTATTCAAATAAAAAGGGATGGAAAGATTAAAGTGTGATTAAAGTGTGTTGTGTGTTGACGATTGTCATGTTTTCGAGCCTAAATTAAATAGGTAAGCATTGTATTTTTGCTAAGAATATTCCTTCCAATTTAGTAAACACGAAACCGTTATTATATCATTAAAGCAAGAACTAGCAGTTAATTCCAAGATGTTTGCTGCCACATAACACATTTTTAAAATAAAAAGAAAGAAAATATTCGCTAGAACAATTTTTGAAGCAATACTATACGTACTTACTCTCCCAGTATAACTTATCGAAGAGTGGTTCCATTTGATCCTCAGAAAGCAATATAACGTTAGCTGACCGAACAAAGGTGACTTCTGCTAAACGCTTTCCAATACGTGATTGCTTCGTCAGATTGCCTTATGGATACTTCACGAAAATATCTTATTTCTTTCATTATTCTCGGTCCGGCACTCCAGTTATGGATGTTATTAACTTTTTAGTTGTTTAGCTTTTTTAGTTTTGATGCTGTTAAATACTCATTACAAAATTGATGTATGTATTTGCACTGTTACGCCCTCAGTAATAAGCAACTGCATGGCAGCCAAATGTTTTGTACATGTACTCGTATTCGGACGAATAAAACTTAGCGCGTGTTTCGGTACGCAACTTGTCTTTGAGCTGTCATCGTAATGCCAGAAAAATGGTCTATTGCATTGATGATACGCCTTTTTTGGTGTGGTGCATTGATTTCGTTCCCACAACCGAAAATCAATAGTTTTCCTCTTTGTCGCGAAATTCGTGTGTAATTTGCGCCATAATTCAAAGATCCCGGATCGTTTTGTAGTGTTATTAGGAAATTGTGTATTTTACCGCCAATCAGATATGAGAGAAATCATGCGTTCTTCTGGACTTTGCGGTAGTGTTATTGATCCACAGCCTGAGAGTCCCGGAGCACCGTCGAGTCTCCATTTTCACCGCTCACCGACCAGAAGAAAATTTGGGCGTGAGTTTTTTGACACTAATTAACCTAGTATGTAGGTTACAACTTGTACTTAAATTAGCTTACGCGAACCGCGGACACTTGTTGGTCCCTAAATCCTTTAGGGATACAACAGGCTGAAAATGATGAATGATGATGACATAAGTTTATCCCCATCTTCATGTATTTGCACCAGGGATGAACAGAGCTCCGGTTCCGGTTCCGTTAAGTCGGAACTTCCGATTGGTTTTAAACATTCGCTTCGGTTCCGGTTCTGTTATTTTTAATACGGATGTTATATTGGATGTCACAGCAGCGCAGCGGGGGGAAATGAGCGGCGTACATCAAAAACAAACAGGTTTATACCTGTTGTAATTTTGAGCTCTGACCGTGTACTTCGTAATACCGAATTTAAAACATCTGGTTTCGCACTCGGTTCCGATAAAACCACATCTGTTACATCCCTGATTTGCACCCTCAGAATGATCGGCAGGGCATAGCTAATAACCAGCGTTAATAGCGTTATTAGGGGATACGACAAAACAAACCCCATGTTAGGTACGTTTAAACCGTGATTTGAATAAATAACTTAATTAACATGCACACTTCCATAGTTAATCATGAAAAACTCTGTAAGCTGTGCTTGAGCATGTTGCGTTAAACTGACTCTTCAAACTGCTGGCAAACTGTGTTTAACGGAAAATATACAACATAAAAACACTTCGTGTTAGCTGCTCTCAAAAGGATATTAAAACGCTTTTTTCTACTCCTGTATTTTTTTTCGCGACTTACGCAATCATGAACTGTAACATAAATACATACTTTATTTATTCTGTAAAAAGTCTATCTAGTCTATTGTCCAAAAACACACTCCTTATCCTACTTTAATGAAAAATAAAAGCAGAGTTGAGTGCCACAGACTACTACAAATACTATGTTTAGTAGTCATTTTTCGGTGCATTCAAGTGAAACTTTTATGATTAAAATCAGTGCTACCAACTTAACGCATGTTCGCCAAGGCTCACATCGCAACCCACACCACTCGCCTTTTTATACCCTTTCTTATACACCAGTTGCATAATATACTATTAGAAGTTATAACAGTAATAAACTTCTTTTTTTGTAAAGTTTGTTTGCAAATTATGAATGATAGAGAGGCCGTCAAGAAAGGGGTTATATACTTGCCGAGTGTGTGATAGAAGTAATATGAGGCAGGCAATCTCTGTTCCGGTCGAGGTATGTGTAGTGACCCGAAGCCGGCGCATCTCACCGTACCTCCGCCCGTCCCAGCGCCTGCGCCTGCAATGTCCGGCTGGTTGCGTCGGCAAATTCCTAAGTAGGTATACAAAAGGGACCTGTAAAGTGTAAATTCGCGAATGCGAATAGTTAAGTTTATATTCCGACCTCCAAACAATTTACAAACAGGCACGCACTCGCGCACACATACACACTACTGTTGATAATACTGTTGATGTCCCGAATAAAAATAAATAAATAAATAACACCAAATATACAAAACGGTCATAAGGCCAATACTCATGTATGGATGCAAAGCGTGGCCGGTAACACATAAAGATGAACATACGCTACTGTTGGCGGAGAGAAAATCTCCGAAAATGCTGGGTCCCGGGCAGAGGGATGATGGGAGCTACAGAGCCAGAAAGAACTCGGAAATTGAGGTTCTTGTGGCAGCACCCAACATCATCGGAGAGACGAAAACGCACCGTCTCCGATGGCTCGGCCACGTTGACAGAATGGAAGAGGATCGGAGCGATAAACGGGCTTGTCTGAGCCACGCTGACACCGTTGAATCAGATCTGCGCAACCTCCACATCATGAACTGGAGGGAGGTAGCGCAAGATCAGGCTAAGTGGCGTCAAATCGTGTCGGAGACCAAGACTCACTTTGGGTCGGCGAGCCATACTAGTTAGTCATTGTCTATATAACATATATGGTATTAATATTAATAATGGCTTTAATTGGGTGAATACTCAAGCAACCTAATTATCAACTTGATGGTTCTAATGTAAGCTCTAGTATTACACCTGCTGGCAAACCTAAAATACATGCATAAATTATTCCGTAAAGGCTTAGACACAGACATAATACATAGAACTGTGTTTGCTCCAGCTCATAAATGCCGTCTTATGTAAATACTTCCCATAAAGAGATAGGGATTAGGGACAGAAAGAAACTAAGAAAATAGTACACGTACGTTTGTGAAAATAGGCCGAAAATCGGTTGCATATTTCGGTCATACCGAGGCATCCTGACAATTATCTACCCAGTCCTCACCTCGCCACGAGGAACTCCTTGTGAACATGCTAAAACCGTTCACTCACATTATTTCCCACTCATGTCGATCGGTAATCAAGTGAGTAATTTACAGGAACCTTCCAAAATAGATAGTATAGGTGCTTACTGATTACTTTCGTTCTCACGAAAAAAGTATAAGAATCCATTCATTTTAAGAAACATAGGCAAAGCAATAAATATGCAATTACTACTGACCAATCTTCAACACGCCCTCGATCGATTTTATTATAGCACCCGAAAGCAACCACAAAAGCGCAATTTCACCATAAAAGTGTAAACGGCCCTTAAAGATCGGATTTCGTAAAACGATATCTCATCCCTTTAGGGCTTTAGCGCCCCTTGGCAATAACTCAAGCCAGACCAGCCGTGCTATTCCTAACGTCCCGAATCACATCGACACTCACCTTCCGTATAATGTTGACCTTGGGATCTGTAGAAATTACGCGTAAACGGGAGTTAGACTTATATTGGTGCTCAGACGAATAGTCAGAGAAGTGAATAGCAGCCCAGGGGCTATGGGTGCGGCGGGACAGCACCACCAATCTTTGAAACTGCGTTTGGTAATTTTATGGCTTGGGTATGATAAGTTCAAAACAAAGATATAGACAAGATTTTTATCCTACTTTTACAATTATTTATGACTCACTGATGAAAGGTATTTATTTATTTATATTAGGAGAACCAACAACAGTTACAACAATGTAACAACATGCATATTGACAGAAAAGTCATATCATATTGTTATAGATAAAGGGCACGTTTATAAAACTGGTTTTCTAATATAGGTTCTAAGGTTTTGGAAGCAAGCAGGTCTAGACATGGCCAAAAATTAGACGCTGTATTATTCATTAATTCAATAATATTTGCTATAATATTAAGAAGATGTTAGAAGTTATTTTGCTAATTTCTAAATCTTTGGATCCTCTACTGTCTACTAGAATCACAATTACAATGTATCCCGAATCAAAGTAAGGTTTACTTACAACCAGTTACCTCGCGCAAGGACTCTGCAATTGTATCTCAACCATATACCCTTCTTTAGGAGGGCGGTTCTATATAAACGCTATAAACTATAGCGGTACAATAGCAATAGAACAGAAATCGTAACAATGTGATGAAAGATGCCCTTGCCCCTTTTATAAAAATTTTAGCAAAGTGCAAATTCATTACCCAGTTTTAAAAAGTGACCGAGAAGACCACAAGCCAACTAACCATGCAAACTAGCGACAATAATAGTTTATTGGCCCAACAGTCAGAAAAAGTATCGACAACCATTTAAAAGTAGCATTAATAGAGTCAAGATGCAGGGCGCCTTTTACATAAACTGCACTTCATGCATCTCATTAGAAGTGTTGGCAGCATCGTGCAAGATTAATGATCGCGCCTGAAAGTTGAAACTAATCTCAACTTAGCGTAACCTAACCAAACTAGTTCTTAAGTCAATCGGGTAAAGTAATGGATCTTTTCGATGTAGCAGAAACCCCCTTACAGGATTACTTTGTTATCCGTTCCGTCTGTCTATATCCTTTTTCTTGGAGTTGCCTGAAAGCTTCTAAGTTGAGGTAATGCAATCCAATGATAGTGCCGTATATTGTCGCATATTTTGATTTTCGCCGGGGTATCAAAATCTATGAGTACCAACTTCCCTTTGACTCAGAATCATGAATTTTGGCAAGAAACAACGATTATGTGCTATAGTATACAACAGCCTAAATTTATTCTCAGCAGTGTTTGAATTTGGAATGCCTGTAGGTATTTGACAGCGTACTTCACAAATGGTTTTGTGAATTCTTGGAGAGATTATAAAAATAGGCGACCACTTTAGGGTGCCTGCTACTTAACCAACATAACATACGTACCTTATTATTTTATTAGCATAATTTATTATTTCCTTGTAATTGCAATGTAATCTTTTCTATTTTGCATAATTGCATGGTTGTCTCGTTCGATAGTTTTAAGATTTGAAATAAATTTGTACGCCGCGTCGCCGTAGGTTGTGATTGTACCTACCTTGAAGTAATTTTAAGATCTCTGTAACTCACAATACGACAAAATAGATTTCAATTTCAATGAATATTCCAGAAACTAAATTGGGATAACTATGGAATAGATATAAATGGCAAAACACTACCATCTTAGGTTTGCAGATGACTTAATAATAATTTCAAATAATTAAAAAAAATTTAAGTGTTTGTTTACGTGTACGTAACTGTATTCACAAAAGTTCATACCTACATTTGTCATCGTATCTATGTATATTTGGTAACGTACTTAAGGGACGGTTGAAACACTCCGTGGCCTTACCCAGAAGATGGTTCAGGAATTAGCAAAACATAGTGGAAAAACCAAAAGTTGTGACTAACAATGAAAAAATTTAAATAGAGGTAACAAAGAAATTGATATGTGGATGAATACACATATCTTGGCCAGATTATCTCCCCAACATTACAGATGAATAAAGAAATAAGTACACCAAAAAGTAACAAGTGCATGGACACGATACTGGTCCCTCCAAGTAATGAAGAACAAACATTTTCTACAGACATTAAATAGCAAATTATTTAACATCTGCATAGGTACTTCCTTGTATCACATATGGATGCCAAACATGACCACCTTGGCCGGTTTTCTCACTAACTTTCTAGAAATGTAGTTAGAACGTAGATAGATGACGGCTGCAGAAATAAATGCGTACCCAATTGATTGTTATGTGTTGCAGTATTAATCTATCTACCCATATTATTCTAAACGATATATTTTTTTGGTTGATTGAATATTGCAGGCAGACTCAGAAGCAGCAGTTCTATGCTTCAGAGAGTAGAGGTACTATAAATTTAAAAATCAGTGACTCTTTGTTTAGAAGCTAATCCCAAAAATTCGTTTACTTAACAAACATTATGTTTACAAATAAGCCAAATCGTATATCGTACTACAAAATTAAATGTAACGAACTGTCATATTTCGTAGAGCAACTACGCGAAAGCTCAATTAAATATTTGAATTGAAAACTTAATATTGCTGGTGAGTACAATGAGTATCTGGAAGGTTATCAATACATTAATTAATAATCACCCGACGGCACAAGCTACACACGCTTTCTCTGTCGTGTTCATTTAATTCACCGACCAATATATTCACATTGCATTCCCAATTAACGAGTTAAAGAGATAATTGAACTCAATTGATTCAGCGTGCCACTAATATTTTATTAATGTTAATTGCTTTTCATTCTTAATCTGTTATTGAAAAAACTATATTAAATCCGAGTGAATAGTATGAAAAGCAACCATTGTGCCGGTTAACGACTATCTAATTTAGTGTACCAGTTTGCTACTTTAATGAGCTATATACTTTTTAAAGTATGAAGTACTATGCTATAAGAATTGCGCGATTAATGTGATAGCAAACTCCTGGATCTATAAAAGTGATCACGCGTTTTCGCGGGCGATTCATCGCGAGGATACGCATAGGACAATGTGTGTGAGAAGTATAGATGGTGCCACCGTGATCACAAAAATAATCTGACATTCAAGCTTCCTTATGTGTTGTAAGCATGATCAACGGCCTGCGAATATGTGACCAGATAGATCAGGAGTGCTCTTAAAAATTTGCTGGCAAAACGAGAAGCATATATGCTGTATTTTGATTGTAGGTACTTACTTGTCACTTTTGAAAAAAAAACTACTCGATTTGCTAGCATCCTTACTTCAGGTAATGCATCAGAGTACAAAATGATCATCTACTTTTGAGGCCAACTGTGTGGCTTTAATACAAAGATAATAAAGCATTGTAGGGTAGCGAAATTTTGCAGGAAGCATCTCCGGTGTAGAGTAAAATACTACGTGCAACGCAAAGGGAAACCTAAAACAAAGTTTTGCAGCGCGCAAGCGCGCAAGAGAGGGCGGAAGGAAGCCGTCCGAGGCAACGGGATTTGCCACTACTCGTAGAGTTTTCACATGCTTGATACTAGCTTTTGTCCGTGACTTCGTTGGCGTGAACATCCATATCAACTTATACTCCGTATGTCATACCGTTGGGAGGTGATTTCTGAAATAAAACATGTATTCCATCATGTTTAAATTGAATAGTACAGTGACTTGTATATATTTTACGGCTCATCATACCACGTCAAGGAAACCTGTTAGGTGCTGTATCTCGTTGTATGTATACATACATTGGTGCTTGATCATTTTGGTAAATTCCATATTAAAACAATTGTAGAGTTCAAAATTAAATTATGATTCGGTACACTTTGGCGAGCCCAGGCTGGAAAGAGAAAACATCGGATTCTAGAATTTCGATGTTGAAGTAGTAGTAGAAGTAAAAGAGGTGTAGGTTAGTTACATTCATTACAAGAATATACTTTTTCAAAATACATAGTTTTTTCCTCATACTGTTTCACTGGTTAGGTATAGTTTGTAAAAGCAATTTTTGTAAACCCAAAGACGAAGTGCTTACTACTACATTCCTCGTTCCAAGCATTTACGTATATATAGACATAGAAAATATACGAAACCAGAGATCAAACTCGGAGAGCTTTCTTCAATTTTGAAAACGTTAAGCGATTTACTTTGCGAGCCAGAAGGGTGAACTCAATGCAGTACAGCAGCTCAAGACTAAATTCCGGTGTAGGATCAAGAATGCGTCCTGGCGAACAGCTGAAGATCGAGCCCAGTGGAGGGCTGAAAATTGAGCGCGTTTCTTCTCGCGCAGTCTTCCAGTCCAAAGGCCCAAAACCTGTTCATAACTTAACTACCAGTGATTTGACATGATATTAAATGCGAACTTAGAGGCAAGAGAAAGGACAGCTTTTAAATAAGTACCATACTTCATATCAAAAATAACTAATCAAACTGTCCCCTAAATTAATGATAACTATTGGAAGAAAGAGATCAAGGTGTTGATCTGTCAATACAGAAAACCACTAAAGATGCCCAACCAACCAACCTTATACAATTATTACGGGTTTAGGGGTCAACATTTGTTGCAAACAGTTACAAATTTAATTCTTCGAATATTATGACTTTTTTTAAACTTGACTGGTTTTATAGGCCGGTCCCAATAAAGCGAGGAGTGCGCGGTTGGTTTCGATTTCTATGGCAGGAAGTAGATATACATCTAACCAGGGAACGATACCGGTATTTTTAAAAAACCCTGAATTAGCCCAATATTTTGGATTATTTTTTGCTCTTTACGTAGGGCTGAATCATGTATTTAGATAACAACGTCGTATTATTAGATTGTCTCATTAAAAACGAAATAATGAACCGGTGACCGTAATAATACCAGTATTTTTCTATGGAGAAAATACCGGTATCCGATCCCTGCATCTAACGCCAACTTTATTTCAATCCTGGTTCAAAAACCCCGCAAGTATCATTTTTATTAAAAACTGAATCTCCATTTTATGCTCTGAATTGGAAATCAGAGATGGTTAAATAGTGGCTATGGAAAAGACCACAATAATCTGTAGATAAATTGTAGATGTCAATGTAGGATGTCAATATTTTCCACATATTCAATACATTTTGTAACGCTTTCAGTCTCCCGATAAACGCAGCCAAAAACTACCAATAAATTATGTTAATTAGGTAGCAAAATTACAATAAAGGGCTCCGAATCATTTATTTCGTTAACGAAAATTTATAAATTGGTTTGTGGTGATGCCTGTGCATTGCACCGGTCATTAGGCAGATACGGTTGACCGCCAAACGCGAATGTACTAATTTACGGTCCCCAATATTATTTATGAATGAATTACTTTACCAATTTGTTATTTGAAACGGTTTATAATAGGGGTCCGGGCGTGAGGGTCACGTTTACACACATTTTAAACGATAATTGATTGTAATTTTAAGTATTGTATGTTTGGTTGACGAACAATAATAACAATACCTTGTATTATTTTTTTCATTTCTCATACTCTGAAAGCGGGTCATTGTTCATATAAGTGCATGGCATGCTGAACTGAAAGTGGTACGTAGTGATATGGTTTAAAAAAAAATAAGCAAGGGCCGAAACATGTTACAGCCTCCTTGGTAAAATTGTACTGATTTTAGACCGGGTTAATATAATTATTGTGTTTTTTTTTCAGAACTGCTTACACAAATCATTACACACAAACACTATTTAACGTCAGCAGGCCTGTTCCTCTAGCCGCTTCGGCTAAACTCGGCGCTGACACACCTCCGTGGTGTCCAGATACCCTATCGAGCTAGGAACGAAAGGTCACGGTGATATGCGGCGAGCGCGTGCGAGCGGGATGCCATGATTAACTGTCAAGCATCGGTTTTGTTAGATGGAAAAGCTTCTGTACGTAAAAATGGTCCACACTTAGGATTATAAAATTGATCCTAATAATAGTTGACCGATTCAGAATATGTCATTTGATATTTTTTTAGTTTCCTCGTATTCGAAAGCTGTGTTTTACTCTGGTGAAACCACCCAGTCTAGCTTTGGATTATTGGCGTTATTGGTGCTCACTTTTCAAACCCTAGGGTAGAAAGTTTTTTTTCTGTACGTAGGCCGCGCGTGCGGGGCAGGGCTGCTGCAGCGCGTTTTTATTACTGAATTTACTGAATTCTCAGATTCTAAGGATAAAAAATAAACTCTAAGACTTAGAAAATCATTTAACTTTTACTTTCCTCATAGTCGAAATGTAAAGTAGTGCTAAACTCGGGTGAAAACACTGAACTCTTTATTGAAATATTTTGGGTGAAATCTATACACTTCTTAAAAATCAATATGGGTGTCATCTTCGAAGTTCCTCGTGGTGCCGATTACGAAAACATTCATTTTCATATTAGAAATGGAAATATTTGTTGCTAGCAGGCGTGCCAGAGACCAGAGAATGTTGCCGAAGTGGCCACTGCCATTTGCAGAGATCAGTTGCTGTTGGTTGGTTATGTCTGAATTCTTGACCCGGCAGCTGCAGCAGTCTTTCTCGAAGCACGCAAACACCTACTAGTCCACATTTAGAACCACTATCCAATACATTGAATCTAAAAAGGTCATATCTTCATAGGGAACTCACGGCACTTACGACCTTTTGTTTGCGCAAGACAGTTTTTCAGCGAAAACTCAAAAACTGTAAAACCTATCTTACTTAAACCAAAAATCGTTGAAAGCATTTATTAATCCACACCATTTTTTTTTCAGAATTTTAAACTTCATAGTTTGGAAATTAGACGTTCCCTGGCTCACCACCGGTTGACTTAATGGAAAAGTTATTTTAGTAACCTACATATCATTTTTAAAGGCCTATCCATGGATACCGCACATGACGATGAGCGTTTTTATTTTCATCCACCGGTTTCATGTACCGGGAGGGCCTACCTTAATTTAATATTTTTTTGTACTTTCACATCACTTCTATGTAGCGGTTCATAGAATACACCATCCTACCAAATTTCATTATAGTGCTTATATTCTCCGAGTAAATCGGCTGTGACATTCGGACGGACGCACGGACGGACAGACATGACAAAACTAAAAGGGTTCCGCTTTCGTCATGTTGACTACGGAACCCTAAAAACGGGTGAGTCTAATTGGACATAGTGTTATTACGAAGTATGCTATTGGTGGAGCCGGCGGTTTCTAATACTTAAATATAGTTGTTAGTGTTGTCGCGTCCGTGAGCTGGAGCTTGGTTGTTTCGTTTCAAATATTTTACGCAGTACAATGGCTCTTTCTTTGCAAGATCCATATTGGCCGTGAAGTTATTATTGGTCGCGGTGCTGACAAGCATTAAAAGGGGGGCAAGAAAAGTGTTCGTGAATCCAGAGAACACAGCCGTGTCAAAGTGCTCGCATGTAATGACCAAAACAGATTTTAGAGTATAATTGGGACCATAATGCAAGTGATAGCTGTCAAGTTCACTACACACACACACACAGAAATATCTGTTTACATGTCTTAAAATGGGAACTTCGGGGACCATGGGGATAAAAAGCTACCATGAAATACGTAAGTACTTCAGTTTTATTACATTCGCAATTTTTTCGAAAACCATTGACATTATGGATATTATATATATGACAAAACGAACGCTTATTTAATTTTACACCGAAAAGTCCTCCATCACTTTGGCAAAAAAGTAAAGCTTTACTGGACTAATACTACAAACATTAGTTCTATCGAGGTCGATCGCCACGCAATGATAACGTTGTAATTTGAACCTTAAAATTTGTCAAATAAGGTCGATATTAGATTTTTGTTACGAAAGTTCTCGTCGAACATTTACTTGTAATACGAGTAGGTTTCATTAACTATAGTGTAAACTTTACGTTCAATTTGGGACACTTTTGTTGATACGATTATATTCGTTTCGCATCGGTGAGCGCATGGAACACAGTCCTCTCATGGTACCATCAATATTAATAATTCCGTCGAGGGGTACGGTAGACCCGAACAAAACCTATCTCAAATTATGAAGCGTAAAAAAATAAGAGTTTTCAATCGACAACATATATCGGCAAAATTCGGATTGTCGCGTATTTCGTGTTTAAATATGGGAAAATAATGACAAAAACGATCTGCCATATTTATTAGTTGCAATTGTACAATAATATTCTGCGCCAGGCATGGCGATCCGGTACATCGTTTGTGTGGGTGACGCGACATTACGTCAGTGGGTCGTCGACAGTGACGTATTGTGGTGTCACGTTTTGGAATGTCACACCTTAGTTTCGAGCATGACCGACGGCAACTTAGCAGATTAGCAGATATTACCGCGCCGCGTGAAACGTACGACGGAAGAGAGGGTGCTCCGTGACGGCGTGTACCTGTTGGACGCACGTATTAAAAACGTACAATAAAGCCCAGACTTCGTTTAAACAGTTTATTATTGATTTCAGAGTTCACAATTACAAAGCACATGAGGTCATTGCCATCCAGTGTCAATCTGACACCTCTCCCAGTGTTGCCACTGTTGACAGTTAAACTTAGTAATAATGTCTCAAATATCACATAAGTTAACACACGAGTGCGCGGATCTAAAGCCGAATTACTCATCAATGATGAAGTTATTTTCAGCCGTAAATCTGAGAATCCTAGTGATCAGGATCCGCTCGTATAGCTTTCCTAGAGAGCTAAGTAAGCTGATCGGCCTACAAGCAGAGCTGGGCATTAACTCGTTAATCCGTTAATCGTTAATTAACGAAGTTAACCATCTGTGTATCGGATTAACTTTTAAGTTAACTTGCAAAATTGTTAACGGACAATGAGTTCGCTAACTGTCCAAAGCTCTGTTCATCCGTTAACTAAGTACTTATTTTATCAAAATAACACCGCGCCGCGAAAAACAGGTTCTAAGAAGTCCGTTTGATCGGGGCGGTGTAGGCGCGAGCCATAGGCGCTGAGTGAGACAGGCGATGCAAGTGGGGCACCTCAGGCGCGTGCGCGAGTGAAATTAACTATATTGTGATGTCGGCTCGGTGCGTCAGTGAATGAGAATCCAAGGCGTATGGTGAAGTGCTGTTTAGTTTGATAATTAAATTAATAGTTAATTATAAGAAATTCTTAAAGCCATCTTGCTTTTCTTATTAGGGTTCCGTACCAAAATGGTAAAAAAGGAACCCTTATGGTTTCATTTTGTCTGTCTGTCTGTCTGTCACATCGCTAAATCTCTCAAGAACTACTTATGCTATCGATTTGAAACTTGGAACGGTTATAAAGAAGGGTAACCTAGATGCTAGAACATGTTTGTTTTTTCATATTTATTTTTTATTTTCTGTCAAGTGGGTGAATATGCCAAGTAGAGTGTCATACTCGTATGAAAGGGCCTGAATTGCACTTTAAAAAAAAAATTTTTTTACGTTGAGTTATTTTAGATTTCAGAGGGAAATTGTAAAAGAAACCGTTCCCCTTATCTCCGAAGTTTACCAAGAAAAAAAAAATGAAATTATTACATAATATTGATATCAATGTATATTTTACAGGAAAAATATAACTATAGATCCATCTATTTTTTCTTTTTTTTATTATCAAAAAACATTTATGTTCTAAGTTTATAATTTAATCACCTTTGCATGTATTTTTGTTTTATGAATTCCTATGCGATTATGCTGAAAGTACCTTCATTCAAATAAAAAAAATGGAGTCGGTATACGTAATAAAGAATTATCCTTGAAAAACCATCATACATACCAAGTTATTTAGTCGTTCAAATTTGTAACAAAATTCACCGATAGATGGCGCTGTACCCATGGCGTTCAATTTCTACACGGTGTTGTTGAGATTTTCCTGAATTAATGTTGGAACTGGTACATTTGACCGGTTTTTTTTTCATTCCCTGCCTACTCTCCATAGCGCATACCCACATACCCAGGTGTTGTTTTTACCAGGATTTAACGATTAACGTTAACTTCCGTTAAATGGGCCAAAATGTAACGCTTTAACGATTAACGAAGTTAATTTTTTTAACGGATTAGCGATTAACGAAGTTAACTATTTGCTTAACGGTGCCCAGCTATGCCTATAAGTACCACGTGCGTGTCAGACTCCGCACATTTAGGGTTCCGAACCAACCGCAAAATTAAGTTAGTTTTATTAGGAAAATAAAGGAAATTTAAAAGAAAAGTGTGATTTATCAATATATTTGTCTTTTTTGGTAAAATATACGCAACAATAAACATTATCACCAAATTTCAAGTTTATAGTTTAATGTGAATAAGTTAAAAAATTCTTCTTTATGAAGAGTTTCATACAATGTTTCTTCGATCTAAAACTATTGTTATTGCACTGGTTCTTTTGGTCGTTATAACGTGTAACTCTTCTTAGGTATTTTAATTTATTGACTTAACATCGCCATCCGCCGACGGCCGCACAACAATCGTAAGTGACAGATGTCTTCCTTTTTCTTCTTTTTACTTTCACATGCTTGAGCCCGTATAGCCCACCCCAAAGCGAAATAGATACTTAGAAATAATATCTTTATATGGGGGAAGTGTAAAAAAGTAACATACAAAAAATACCTGAAAAATGTACCAGGTGACAGCTGTCCACCTGAGTATAAAACACTTACTAAGACTCCTCAACTTTCCAGAAAAAAAATCTTCATACGCAAACTTCCCTACTGGACAGTGGCCAGGTGCTGAACTATACAGCGATTACAGCCGTCGCAGCGGTCATCAAATATAAGTATCGAGCCGAACAAGGAGCTCACAAATATCTGAATACGACTTTATTGTCGAGGCTATAGGGTGCATGTTCGATGTTATTGAGCATCCTTTATAACACATATAGGTATTATGTTTGATGGCGACTGTACATTGTTAACATACAATAGGTACCTACTTGGTGAGTGATTAACTTCACTTTAAGACTCGTAAAAATCTAAAATATTATGCAATAAACCTATCTCGACATAGTTTTATTTTATAATTTATCAGTAGGTGTGTGATTGCTCACGATATCAACTCGAAAATAACCATTACGCAGCAGTTTTGTTGTCATGCGTACGTTAAAAGATAAACGCAGGTTAGCCTTGGCTATACTTGAATGTAGCTAGTGTTCACGCGTCCGTGACCACGAGCAGTCGATTATCTAGCTTCGTTTCAAATATTTATTCGTCAGCTTTGTTTCAAATATCTATACAGAAAAATGGCTCTTTCCTTGCAAGATCCAGCAGTGCAATCCTACATCTTATATTCCGCCATATTGGCGATTAAGTTATTCGTGGTCGCGATGCTTACAACCATTAAAAGGGCGTCAAGAAAAGTGTTCGCGAATCCAGAGGATGCAGCCATGTATAATATCAAAGTGAATCTGAACGATCCCGAAGTGGAGCGTGTACGGAGGGCGCATCTCAACGACTTGGAGAACATCCCGGCGTTCTGGCTCTTGGGAGCTCTATATGTGACGACCAATCCCGTGGCCGCCTGGGCTACGCTATTGTTCCGCGTGTATACTGTCAGTCGAATTCTCCACACGATCGTCTACGCTGTGGTACCTTTGCCCCAGCCTACTCGTGCGATCGCCTTCGGTATACCTTTTATGATTAAGTGGTATTTGGCGTTTCAAGTAGTTCTGCACTACAGTACCGCTCTTTAAATGATGAATTACCCATGAATAAAATCATTGTTGCTGTAGCTAACCTTTTATTATCACTACACAGTATAAAACAAAGTCGCTTTCTCTGTCCCTATGTCCCTATATCCCTATGTATGCTTAAATCTTTAAAACTACGCATCGGATTTTGATGCGGTTTTTTTTAATAGATAGAGTGACTCAAGGGGAAGGTTTACATGTATAATACATGCATCAGCATTGCACCCGTGCGGGGCGCGTCGCTAGTTAAGTTATAAAGGAAAAAAATGTGTATAATATCAAAGAGCTGATCGGACAGTCCTTTTATAACAAACTAAAACCATGGCCCGTTGAAAATGATGAGAACACTGTGACAATTAAATATTAAATAATATATGTCATTTCAATAATTTCCTTGCATTTCAATACTGGACTGTTGTACTTATAACGTATTGTTAATGTAAATGTAAATAAATTAACTTATTATTTAAATTTGCTCGTAACGTGGCTCTTATTACTTCGCTTTTAGGCCATAATCCAGGATATTACATACGCGGGCTGTAATTTTATTATGACACTAGTGATGTAATATTTATTCCCGATTAAGGTTGGTTTGTTGAATCTCGCAGCAAGGTGGTATGGAGCATCCTTAATTTAGCCGGGTTATGTAGCTTGTTTTTTTTGGCCAATGAATTCTTACTTTTATGAACGAAAAGTTAGGATTGACCTATAGAAACGACACTTGTTATTCTTGTCAATTGTGACAATCAAAACTATATAATATAACCCCTTTTTAATTTTTATGAATACTTATCCCTAGATGGGTATACAAACTTAACTTATACAAGAAAACAAATTAGCGTTATATTCTAATTATTTAAAAAACAACAACGCCCAATAAATCCAATAATATAGTAGAAATTACAATTTTTTTTTTTAATTTTCCCCAAAATGATTAAAAAAATACCTTCGCGGTTTGAGTAGACTTTTGTATATAAAGTTTATATACAATAAACATTATACATATATCATAAATGAAGCAACATCCATACAATTTCGAATACTCCGATAATAGCATATTGACATCCGGGTATTGTGAGTAGGTACCTAATAATCACTGATTAACCGATGCCTATGATAAACGTAAATACGTAACGACATGTTATACATATATCATAAATGAAGCAACATCCATACAATTTCGAATACTCCGATAAAAAAAAAACAAAAAAAACATACAACCGAATTGAGAACCTCCTCTTTTGAAATCTTGAAGTCGGTTAATAATATATTGACACCCGGGTATTGTGAGTAGGTACCTAATAATCACTGTTTAACCGATGCTTATGATAAACGTAAATTTATACGTAACGACATGACAAATGTCTACTCCCCGCTTCTTTACAACTGACACAGTTCGCGGCTAAACTAGACAAACTATGCGCGTTCAAATTCTTAATTTAAAGATAACTACCGATCTATATTATTTTTCAATAAAGAAGTATTATGAAACACAATCAAAGCATAACTAAATTTTAGTAACTCTATGCAGGTACGTGTTGGCGCCATATATTGTATTAAAAAAATGGCGGATGAAAAATGAAAAATGAATAATATTGGCCTTGGAATTGAGGTTATGCTATTTATAAAATCGTGATTTAACGATTTGTCCTCATGTAGATAAGTGCTTGAATGTATATTATCAGTGTAGGTTACATTAAATTTAAGTAGAAACTATGAAGTACTATGCTATTACTATACAAATATGCAAGATAAAAATGAACCAGTGTTCCCAAAGCACTCCCATCAAAAGCACGTTTGGGTATCAAAAAAACCACCTTTATTTACATGTAGGTTACCTATTAGAACGGGTACACCTTGCACGACACGGAAGATAAAGTTGCAGCACAGAACAGTCCGGTCCTGCAACCACAGGTAAGACGTCTTTTAAGGACGCGAGTCACGCGAACGCCTAAGATGCGCGCGAACAACACTCCTTATTTTGCTATTATTTTTGACCGGGCGCCAAGGATCATAAAATAGGTATTCAATAAAGCTATAATATAGGTAACTCATTTTTAATCAAGTGTTTCTTCTTTATTAATATTACTGTTTCTTTTTATTAATATAATTGTTTCTTCTTTATGTCATACAACAAGTATGAACATATCTGAATACCTACTTCTCAATAATCTGATCAGTAGTGATTAACCTGGTTAGAGACATTTATTTCACTCGAAATAAATTTTACGTTTTATGTAATGACCAATTAATAAAATAATAACATAAACACTATATTTATGTATATTATCCTTAATTAATGGTCATTGTTGTAATTATTAGTTGATTTCATATGTAATTTCTGCACCACCTGCTATGAATCGTTATGATTACATTTCATTTCCGCTATAGTACCTAAGGTTGTCTGGAAGAAATCGCTCTTTAGCGATAAGACCGCCTGTTGTTTGCCTCTATTCATTGTGTGTTTGTATTGTACTATGTCCTTTAATTGAGGTGTGCAATAAAGAGTATTTGTATTGTATTTTAATGTTACACACATAATGTGTTATACGTGAGCGTTAACATATAAACGCGATTATATATGGGTATATAGTATACCTATACAAGTATACATATGTATGTATAGGTATACAGCTGTGTAGATAACATTAAATAACAGATAGTGCAAGTTATAATAAAATCGTAGTGTTCATAATGATTTGCAGGTATTCGGTATATTATATGCTAGCTGCTCCCCTAGGTGGGTTTCTAATCACGAAATAAGACATTGTTTTTTAAGATTATCACATTTTGTAATTACAACATGGGCACAATAGATACATATAAATTATTATAATTGCTCATCCGTCTGTGCTGCCCATATTAGCCCATCACCATCACCACCATTGTGAACTTGACACATGTTATTTATAACATAGTTTGATTATATAGATAGAAAACCTTCAAATGGTCACATCGATCTTTGGCGGCTGTGCGGGGGTTAAAAGTCTAAATCTAGATTTTTTTTATTATTTTTCCTGTAATCTACAGAATACACAGCAACTTTTGAGCCCTATTACATTTCGATACTCCAAAATTCGTGAATTTCGACCCACCCTATTATACTTTCAACTTGATCTATAAGCCGGGGAAATATTTATTTATGGCTGATATGTTGTCACGCGCGGTAGAACAGACATGCGACACGCCCGACGAGCCGCGCGACCAGCTGGATGCGCGCGAGCAGGTCTGTGCCGTCGCGGTACCCGCTACTCGATACTCATTTTGTCAAAATACAAAAGACGACGCAAAGCGATAAAGAGTTGCAGATTATAGCTAACTTCGTAAAAGTTGGATGGCCATCCCATAAGAATGAGGTGGCTGTTGAGGCTAGATCATATCGGGGTTACCGGCATGAATTATGCTTGGTCTATGGTATGTTGTGGAAAGGTAATAGGGTAGTCCCCCAAACGATGCGCAGTGAAATGTTAAGACGTGTACACATCGGGCACCTAGGATTAGAAAAGTGCAAACTAAGAATTCGAGAAAGTGTATTCTGGCCGAAAAACTCACAGCTGGAAGATTTTATAAGTAACTGTCAGACCTGCCTTACATTTAAAAATGAGAATAAAAAAGAAACCTTAATACCCCATCCCGTGCCTAATAGGGCGTGGTCAAAGTTAGGCGTTGATATATTCCATTTCAAGGGTAAACAATACTTAATTGTAGTAGATTATTTTAGCTAATTTGTACAGGTTACTCAATTACATTCACTAACCTCCGATCACATTATCAACGAACTTAAAATTATTTTTAGCCGGCATGGTATTCCCGACATAGTCATGTCAGACAATGGACCTGAATTCAGATCTTACAAGTTTGAAATATTTTCTGCAGAATGGTCTTTTCAACATACGACGTCATCACCACACTTTGCACAGTCTAACGGTCAAGTTGAAAGGACGGTACAGACTATTAAAACTTGCTTAAGAAAACAGACCACGAAAAGACTGAATTTAGATTAGCTTTACTTGAATATCTTAACACGCCTATCAGTACCAAGCTTGGTTCACCCTCTGAACTTCTAAATAGTCGCAAACTGAGAGATATTGTGCCTTGTCCTCCAAAACTTCTGGTACCTAAAACACAAAAGAACGTGAAAGAAGAACTAGAAATCCGTCAACAAAAACAGAAACATCAATATGACAAAACGGCTAGAGATATGCCCACATTTTGTCCTGGGCAAAATATTAAAGTTAGGATAAACAAGCGCTGGGTGAGTGAACCATATTAGCATTACGCGGCATCAGATCCTATCTGGTAAAAATAATTGGCGGTGGTACTTTAATTAGAAACAGGCGTCACCTTATTAGGGACTCTGACCGACGTATAACGACCCAAGATACTCCAGTATGAACGCTGCCTTACGATGATATAGTTGCTCGATGCGATAACACGATCACGTCGCACAGCTGCGAACCGCGCGCGCGCTCCGGTCAATCCAGTCCAATACGTACTACTACTAATAACTATGTTACTCGCTCCGGCAGGGTGGTGATCGCGCCTGATCGGTAGGGTTCGTGGGGCTGGTAAACCGAGCGGACCAGTAATGACTGCATCATTATGACAGTAAGTAGCTCGCACCTATATACCCTCTGTTGGTAACACTTTAGTTAAAATGTTTATATTATATTACTATAAATTTTGCATGAAGAAACGTAATCAAAATGTGTATCTTTCTACCTAAGAAAATAATGCCATCTTTATTACTACATCCATTTCCAAAGTAAGCCTATCCTATGTGAATCAAACTTTTATTTTGATTATTTTTGAGATTCTTGTACTTTGTTTTTGAAAAGGGAAAATGTAGAGTACTTTGCATTCATGTACAATCATTACTTATATGGAGGTAGAATAAAATGTGAGTTAGTCTTAATCTGAACCTGGTGTTTGATTGACGCGTCCCAATAGGTACCTTAACATATATGTATAATTATCAGTAGGTTCTATTGCTCACGATATCAACTCGAAAATACCCATTACGCAACAGTTTTGTTATCATGCGTAGGTACGTTAAAAGATAAACGCGCGGGTGAGCCTTTTCTATACCTGAATATAGCTAGTGTTCACGCGTCCGTGACCACGAGCACTCGATTATCTAGCTTCTTTTCCAATATTTCTTCGTCAGCTTTGTTTCAAATATCTATACAGAAAAATGGCTCTTTCCTTGCAAGATCCCGCAGTGCAATCCTTCATCTTATATTCCGCCATATTGGCGATTAAGTTATTATCGGTCGCAGTGCTTACAAGAATTAAAAGAGGGGTAAGAAAAGCGTTCATGAATCCAGAGGATGCAGCCATGTATAATATCAAAGTGAATCTGAACGATCCCGAAGTGGAGCGTGTACGGAGAGCGCATCTCAATGACCTGGAGAACATCCCGGCGTTCTGGCTCTTAGGAGCTCTATATGTGACGACCAATCCCGTGGCCGCCTGGGCGACGCTATTGTTCCGCGTGTATACAGTCAGTCGATTTCTCCACACGATCGTCTACGCTGTGGTACCTTTGCCCCAGCCTGCTCGTGCCATCACCTTCAGTATAGCTTATTTCATCCAGTGGTATATGGCGTTTCAAGTAGTTCTGCACTACAGTGTCGCTCTTTAAGTGATGAATTAACTATGAATAAACAGATTGTTGCTGTAGCTAACTTTTTATTATTAAGTACCAGCTTTTGCCCGCGACTTCGTTCGCTTGTACTTCTACTGACTATTCCTTCCCCTTGGTGGATAAATTCTGCACGTTAAGTTATAAACTACTTTACTTTGAGTGACTCACTCGAAATTTACTCAAACATTTTTAAGTCTCAAATTTACAACTTTACAAAGTTTTTTTTATTTATATAAATATATTAGCAAATGAAATGGAGCCACTTGTCCATGAAAGGAGGCATGTGTCTTGAAGTAGGATGTAATAGGCGAATAATTAAACAAAATGAGTATGATTTATCAATACTTATATATGTATGTAAGTTGGTAATAGGTACTGGCTAACTCAGACGTTGATGATTTCTTATACTATTTAACACAACACTAATGTCTGCTAAGAAACTACTTCATCACATCCATACTGTAGCATACTGGTGTCATGGTTCGATGCTGCGTACGTCTACACATACGTACTTGTTAGATGACATTGCCCAATTCCCTACTTTCCGAGCCTTACACAGGGAAAGATATATTATGCTTGAATCGAACAAAAACTTCGATATTTCTCCAATTGCAACGTTTCAGGAGTCCTACATTATAATCCAAGATTTGTAATGACCCATAAAAATATGACACGCTCTACTTTCAGTGAAAACTTTGGGCACATGTCTTAACGTATTATCCTTCTGTATGAAAATTAATTTAATACTTGTAGTCTACTAAGAAAATCTTTTTTATAGGTACTTGTAGTTTACTAAGACAAACACGTTTACAAAAGTTTTAAGCACCATCTCAAAACATCTGTAAGAAATTCTCCCTTTACCGTAAGTATTTTTCTAGTGAAGAAACACTTTCCAAAACGTACAATCGAACCTGTGACATCCTGACATACGCAGCCAATTGCTTTAACTGAGCTGTTTGAGCAATCACACTCGGTTACCAAATCCTTCAACCAGTTCTCTCTTACAAAGCCTTGGGGAGGCGTACGCAGAGTGACATCTACCAAAAAGACTCGCGCCTCCTGAACTTTAATTTATAAATTTTGGTTAGCGGATGTTACTGCATAAAACAATAGTAATATTTTAAAGTACCTACGCGCACATTATCGTTTTACAATTATATTTAAAAGAATTTTTATAAGTCCGAAGACTGAGAGGTAGGATGCTGCCTAAAGTTATTTTTCTCCTTCTAAGTATATAGCCACTTTCCACAATTTTAAGCTAGGACGATTGACCTTTATTTTCTTTTCGAAGAACCTAAAACTTTAAATCCCTCCATATATCCCATGTACCTCCTAATTCCAAGAAATTCGAAACAAAGCCTGATAAAACCGGCGGACAGCTGAAGACCGAATTTATCACGTGTTACATGGGGATTCAAGTGGTTCTACACTACATTACCGCTCATTAAATGTTGAATTACCTATAAAAAAACACATTTTACTGTTATCTTATCTTATCTTATGATATTAACTTGTGATATTAAGTAAAAGTTTAGGTGATGTTTCTTTTCTTAGTAATGATTGTTTGCGTAATGTTAATAAAACATCAAAAGTATAAACCTCAAACTGTATTTACGATCCAGTGTAGTTACGTAAGTACTTAATAATGACTATAATGACAACAATGAGTGTAATAGTGGCTAATTATTTCGTACCGTGAGATCTTCGAGAAGACAGTACGGTTGCCAGTTTTTGTTGTTGTAGCTAGGTAAAGAGGTAGGTAATACAGTCAGCCAAGAATTATTTTTAAGGATCTATAATCTGTACAAAATAAAGAGGACTGTTATTCCTTTCTAACAAAAACCAATAAAAATAATAAAATTATCACCATTAAGTACCTACAGAAGATTTTGTTAGTATAACCTTGCCTTTGAATGAAGCTTTTAAGGAGTACCTAACCCAATCTTTACAGTTACCCTTAGTTAGTGTAAAAAAACAAATTACCACGTAAATTAAAGAAATAGGCATAATATAAATAAATATTACAGGTACAATCGTCAAGTTTTCCAAAAGCTCTATGAAAAACACCTGAAACTTAATAAAGAGAAATAAATGCTTTTTTTATGAAAGTGAACATTGAATATTTGGGGCACACATAGATAAAAATGGGTTACCTACATAAAAACAAGAATAGTAGAAGTCAAAGCCGGGCACGATAATGAACTTAAAATCCAGGACGACAATAATACATATGTTCTACAGAGCACTCGCGAGGTGTCTCGGGACGCTCGGAATTTGGTGGCGCGGGGGTGTACAAGTGGCTTCGGTCATGATGTGGTCCAACTTGAGGACCGATCGAACACATCCGTGGCGGGGGCTCTCGAATCACAGCGTGATACACGAAGATTTTATACTGGTGTCACCAGCCGCTTTGTACCGGCGCGGCGTGTTCATAATTCAACGAGAAAAGGACCATAAAATTTAGAGAATTCGATAGCTAAATAGAGCAAACCAAATCAAAGCAGCTGTATGGTGCAAAAGTATAATTACAACTAAAGAACATAAAATAGAAAATAGAGGTTTAGAAATATATAAACTATAAACAAACAGGTCGATTAGGTAGATGAACTAAATTGAAAACAACTTGGAATGGTTAAAATGAAGTAACTAGCACGAGACTCTGGCTACGTCTATTAGAAAAATATAGAACAAGACGTAGAGGACTTAGCTGTCGTGAATGTCGATTACACCAGAATGAACGGGCACACGCCACTCTATATACACCATTGGCAGCCGCCAACAGGCCCATGCCAGGGTGTCCACATCACTTCCACATCGACTTCGCAGGACCGCTGAACTGACATTCACTGTTCATAATCGTGGATTATCACAACGACGACCACGACCAGCAATTGGTATATCAGAAAATTACAAGAGTGTAAGTTTTGTAACGTTCGGTTTCCCAATAAAACTGGTTTCGGACAGTGGGAGACAGTTCGTATCGACGGAAATTGAAAATTTTCTGAAAAAAGTCGAGTGGTGCATAAACCCTCTGAAGTGTACCTTCCGACTAATAACGGGCAAGCGGAGAGTACTATATGTCCACACTGTAAAGAAAGCCCTAAAACGTTAGGATACTGAGCCAAGATAAGCCAAGAGCCTAATACGTAGATGTATTTAAGTATGGAATAAAGCCATTGATTTCTCTTAATTAGCAGTAATGATGGAGCTGGTTTGTCATGGTTCTTTTGTGCTGCTTAACGGCACGGAATTAAATATGAATTATTTAATTTATAAGGATATTTGAATGCGAGTTAGACTGAGGAAGCCTTACAGAAGACCACAGCCTTAAGGCTGTTATTAATAACAACACTATAAGTACTTACATTTTAGGTATGTGGTCCCGTGTTCCTGGTGGTGAGGAAGGTCGCCAGAGCTCCCGAGGGTTTACTGTGCTGAGTTAAGAGTGAGGGATCTGCATTTGTCTATAGTTAGAGCAATACAACGAATCCTCAAATCAATAAAGGTCGGCAACGCGCTTGTGATTCTTCTAGAGCCGCGAGTGTCCATAGGCTACGGTATCTGCTTACCACCAGGCAGGCCGTGAACTTGATTGCCACCAGGGTTTCTTTTTGGGACAACTAGATAACAAGTAGATATCTATTACCAATGACCCCTAGTTTTTTTTTAGATAAAGGAAAAATTGATTTTTTTTTTCAATTTTTCCTTTATTTTAAATTTGGGTATGGGATGGCGCATCGCAACTGACGATTCTCAATATGATTTGAGACGTTAGTGCCGTTAATGAAGCACGAGTCTTCTGGTAGATGACGCTGTACGCCTCCCTTAAGGCGTTTGTGTAAAATAGTGACCCCTATGACCTCAATTTAAATATCAGAACTGCAAGTTATTACATAGTCCGCAAGTAACTACTCAATACTTACAATAGTAAGTATTGAACAGTATTGAAGCATAGATACTTAACGAAACTGTTGTCAATACACGCTACTGAATATTAAACGCAGTAACCGGTTTTAATTATTTAATAATTCATTAGTACTTCAACCGTCTTACGGTCGCACCGACGTGTTTCGTTCAAGTAGTAATATTTTTAAACAAAAATGAATCTACCTTTGCAAAGTCCCGTCGTACAATCATACATGGTTTACTCCGCCATATTGGCGTTGAAGCTGCTATCACTTTCCACGTTTACGGGCTTCAAAAGGATAACAAGAAAAGTGTTCGCGAACCCAGAAGATGCAGCTCCATACAGGGGCAGCAAAGTGAATTTGAATGATCCCGAAGTGGAGCGTGTACGGAGGGCGCACCTTAACGACTTGGAGAATATTCCTGTGTTCTGGCTGTTGGGAGCTCTGTACGTGACGACCAACCCCGTGGCCGCCTGGGCAACGCTGCTGTTCCGCGTGTATACTGTCAGTCGAATTCTTCACACGATCGTCTACGCTGTGGTGCCCTTGCCCCAGCCCACTCGCGCCCTCGTCTTTTTTATCGCTTACCTCATTAATTGTTATATGGGTATCCAAGTTATTCTCTACTACAGTACCTCCCTCTAAATTTCCTTTTATATTATCGTATTTGTTCATAATTACAGATTTGTCATTAAAACAATCTCAGATTTTAAGAAAATGTTTGGTGTGGTTTATGCATATGTAATTACTATTGATTAAAGCTTTGGATTGAGGAACAACTCTTTTTATTCTACTGTTTGACTTTCAGCGTCACCGTGAAAATAGAGTTACTTTTCATTACTAAAGTTAATAGCAGGTATTTGTGTGAAAGTTAATAGCAGGTATCTGTGATGCGACTGCCGGCGCATGTTACAGATTCGCCGTCACTAGTGGCGTTTAATACATCGCTAAAAAAATGGCTTATCGAGCACACTTTTGATAACTTTAATGAATTTATTATGCACGACTCAAGTACTTAAAATATTTTGACATATTTTTTATTGTGACTGGTTATATTTATTTTATTTTTAAATTAATATTCTGAATTGAATTGAGATTTATTATACATATAGACTATTATTATTATTATCATTGTTCATTTGATGTAACTGTTGACATGTAATATGAATTATTATGAAAATAAATGAATATGAATATGTGATACTGAGTTGGAAAAAATTCAAATATCAAAATTCTGCCGTAAAAGTGAAATTAAGACTGTTTCAAGCCGTCTACCCAAACCAGAGATCTCCGGGCACATAACAAAATAATGCTATTGTTCATGTTTTCATCGGTCGAGGATGGGTTTTAAACACCTGTGGTAACTGTAGAAATATTTATTATAATATCTTGTTGAACAGTATGTTCAGCAGTCTTGTCTTTCAGCAATTGCCAACGTTCGACTTCATACTATCGCTGTATGACTGTACAACCATTTTGTGGTATTTTCCATGTTTGGTCGAGTCTAGCTGACGTTCTAAAAAAAACACTTTACCTATAAAAATCTGAGCGAGACCGGTATAAAAATCTAGGTTTAGTCTAAGTACATACTTAACCAATTTCATATGAGTGTGGAATATGTAATTGCAGAATGGAGGCCCTTTCTTTCTACCCAGTACCTGTATGCGTCGGCCTGTATGCAATTATGTATACTATCAATTTGCTTGTTTAGCCGCTTCAGTATCACAAATAATAAAACTAGTCATAAATTATAGAAGGCAGAAAAAGAGGTAACCAGACTTGACTGGAAAGTTACCAAAAAAAAACATTAATATTAATTTATTTTTATGTTTTAACTTAATTGATTAGATGCAGGCTTAATCTCTAATATTTCATGATAATATATTACGGAAACTGCTATTGTTTTCAAGCAGAAACAATCTAGTTGGTAACAAAATATGTAAATATTATGCTGAAGGTCATTTTAACATTGTCTGTGACAGGGGTGCTACCAATGTCAATGAATCAATCCCAGTGCCATTTTGTTTGTGCCGAGTAAGACATCGAAACTCTACTTTCGTGCATTATTTACGTGTACCTATTGTACCTAACGTTGTATTTAAGTGAACCTCAGTGGTAATAATATTCTGCTCTCTCTCTATCTTTCTCCTTCTACCTCTCATCTGTGTTGTCATTCCCCCTGGCTAAAGAATATAGTCTTCATTTGAATATATAATTCAATATAGTCGTCTTCGAAGTCGAAATACACCCTCCGGTGTTTGTAGGTACGCCTATAATTTGCCTAATCAGCTTTTGCAGTTCGGTCTTCATAGTCAGAACACTAAAATTTTATAGTGAACAAGAATCTTCCAAATGTCAAGTAAAGACGGAAAAGCCCAGCCACAAGTGTGAAGTAAATGTTTGTTAGTTAATAGTAGATTGTTAACCGAGGGCTGAAAGGCACCCATTTCTGACGAGATGTTTTGGCGCTCGAACGAAGTGAGAGCGCCAATAGTTCGAGGCAAAAATGGGTGCTATCACCCGAGTAAAACACTCTACTTTTCATTACGAATACGAGGAAAGTAAACACAAGCCAGTTAAAATCAAAATTATTTTATTAAAAAACAGTCACTTGAAATCAAAATTATTTTATTAAAAAACAAAGTCACTTGAAATTAATATTAACGTTTGTACAGTTATTGAGCGTTAGAGAAATATTTTTTTCCACCACCAGAGCGAATTCTTCACGCACCACAAATGTTCTGTCAATCTTTGTTTTGGTATTTGGAAGTTTTATTAAGTGTAATTGACCGTGTTTTTCCATGTTTTCTATGGTGAGATTTGTAAGCTCGATGCACCTACAGGCGCCGCTGAAGCCCAAAATGAGTGCAACCTGCAAAAAAATACGATAACATTAAATATACCTTACGACAAGAATATTACGACGAGCCCAAATTCAATTAGATTACGTTATGTGGGGTACATACGTCAAGTTAACTATAGGTGTAATCTTTCTCTTACCTTTGTTGCCAAATATATTTCATCGGGGGCTTGATTTAAGAAGGTTTCTACTTCTTTTGCAGTAAAAACCTTCGACTTTTTGCATTTAAATCCATCCGATTGCCTCTTCAAAAATGATATGAGCTTGGTGTAGTTTTTTATATTGACGTCGTGTTTTGTATTTATTACCGATCTCAGCATAGAAAATATGCTCCATAAAGTTGAAGGCTGAAGTTTCTTTGATAGTTCACTGAAATACGTAAGGAAAACACTTTGCGATAGAGATTTCACCCTTTTCTCGGCCCGCCACTTTATGAAATCATTATACGATTTCATATATCGTTCCTTAGATATCGTTGGCAAAAGGTTTTCTACGACAGCTTGAGCCTCTTCTCTTATAAAATCAGGTGTTAATTCAATTTCAGAACCGCTAGAACTCATTTTGCTATATTAAACTCAATTTCGAATATCACAAACACAGTCTAATGGAACTTCCATAGAAAATTTTGCACTTTTTTATTTAAGGTTTCCCGCCAGTTTACTTTTTTAATACCAACGTACACCCTGCACGGCTAGCACAAGTCGGCGCGTGAGCTAACTCGTCGAGAGATAAACTATCCGCCCTTTTAAACGACTGCTCAAATTTATTTTTTTAATTAGTATTTAAAAAATTAAATAATATAAATTAATTATTAATGTTAATCACTAAAAGATAAAAACAAGTTTAAAATATAAAACTTAAGGAAATCACGCCGAAACAGACGGATGGTCTAGCTCGCGCGCCAACTTGTGCTAGCCGTACATCACAATTCGCAAGATGGCGCGCGACCGCGAAAGACGGCCATTTTGAATTTGCGTATTTGGTGGTTTTATCTGTGTCTTAAACAATATTTTAATTTATTTCGCAAATCACATCTCGCCTTGAAAGTGACTAATAAATACATAAAGTACATTATATTAATTATAAACATCAAAAAGAATTTAAATGTCAACAAAACTGTAATAAATGAAGAATTAATCGTTTTATGGCTGTATAGGTTACTGCCATTGCGTTGTTCAATATAAACTACGATTCATATATATTTTTTTAATACTTTTCTGCTTTAGAGCAGGCATGTACCACTTTCAGCACGGTGCCTGGATGAACAATGACCCCTTTTCAGAGTATGAGTAATGAAAAGTAAATTGTGCCGCCATGAAACATGTATGTGTTCTTCAAGATGCTCTAAAACATCTAAACGTGCACTCTAACGCCAAGGTGTTAAGCGTTGTCAAGACAGTACAGAGTCGTGATCTGATTTTTCTGAGCATCTTGATCGCTGCAGTATATATTCGACAACTGCACCCTTAATAATTGTTTAACTTTGATACTCTGTTTTGCCGGTCCCGTGTGGTGCCGGGTTAGCATAGCACTTCCCCCTTTGCGGTGCGGGTTAGCATAGCTCCGTGCTCTCTCCCACTCTTTATTCGTTATTCACGAACAACATTCCCCGGCCCCCTAAAGTGCAACTGGGGTTGTTCGCGGATGACACCGCGCTCTTTACGACTCGTTATTAGTATGTACACTTTTATCTGGCGCTAGGTTGTTGGTTTAATCTTTGGCGTATCGAAGTCAATCCCGAAAAAAGCACTACGATAGTCTTCCACCCGTCTGACTGCATTAGCACTGAAAGGCGGGTCACTCCGATGCAGACGTTTGACTGGCCCAATCCAAATTTCAAATCGATAGGATAAGTAGTTCTTGAGATAACTAGCAATATGACAGACAGACAGACGGACAAAGTGAAACCATGATGGTTCCTTTTTTACCGTTTTGGTACGGAACCCTAAAACTACAGTTTTTGTTTTAAATATCCGACCAGGGACCACCGGTGTTCAAACCAAAGACCTTCAGATTGGCAAGTTACTTGCCTTACCGCTCGGATACAATAGGGATGTTGACATCAAATAAGAAAATAAATAGGTAACTTCAAATTTTGTTGGATAAGGATCAAATAGCGGAAAAATTAACTCAAAAGAATAAATAATTATATAATTATAAGTCTTCAAAGTTTTAAGTGGGGGCATGTTCTGTCCCTTATTTTCAAAACGCACCTCTGTCTTGAACGATGCTCATTTACGCCATAGTATTAGGTCAGGACGTCACTGATTTGCAGCGCTTTCTCTGTCTAATTAAAACATTCTAACGGTTATAGTGTTGTTTTTGGTTATAGGTAGTGTTGGTTATAGGTAGGGAGACCTTATACATCTCTAACTTTACTGATGTTGTAATATTTGTAATAGATAACTTTGCAAGTTTATCTTCACTGTATGACATTAATTTTGTTATAATTGTAAACTCGAAATTATTATTCCTTCTTGAACTGTAAATTAATATTTTGACATGAAAAATGTATTA
Source organism: Epiblema foenella (assembly GCA_963556455.1). Taxonomy (NCBI): domain Eukaryota; kingdom Metazoa; phylum Arthropoda; class Insecta; order Lepidoptera; family Tortricidae; genus Epiblema; species Epiblema foenella. The sequence goes on from OY747102.1 coordinate 20,301,572, forward strand.
CTTATTATAGTTAGACTTTCTTAAATTGTAAACTAATATTTTGACATGTAAAAGTGCCCTTGTGGCCTATTTGCAGAATAAATGTTTGATTTTGATTTTGATTTTTTGATATTTTAATGGGATTTTTACCATTTGACACAGTTTTATGTCTTCTTTCTTTTGTATATATGACAATATGATTTGGATACTAACAATTTTTTTGTCAACATCCCTATAGCTTTAACCTACATACACAGTGAAGATGAAAATAAACTGAAAAGTTGCAGCAGTAAAACTAACTTGTTTATCCTGCAGTTTCCGCGCGCGTATGAAATTGTGCCGCAGGGTGTTGAGCTAGTTATTTTTATGAAGGCGCTTTAAACGGGGCTTGGGAATAAAATTCTAATAGTTTCACTTTGACGGGCAGTTTTAATAATAATAATAATATACTTTATTGTGCACTAGTGTACCTACTTTATTACCTTTTATCTTGACGCTTAGAGACCTTATACATCTCTAACAAATCTCGATTGTTATTAGTTTCTTAATCTTATTTTTGACATGTAACACTACATTTAATTAATGATACTTTGATTATTGTATTATTTTTATTTGATGTACCTAGATAGATTTTGACTTGTAAAAGTGCCCTTGAGGCCTATTTGCGAAATAAATGTTTTGATTTTTTGATTTTTGATTTGACTATATAAAATGGAAATGTTATAAACAACTTAAACAGGCGGTCTTATCGCTAAAAAGCGATCTCTTCCAGACAACAGAGACAGGCAGAGTTTTCTTTTTGATGTCAAATGATTAAGTATTTAGCTAAACGTGAGATTTTGAGTATAATTGATATACAACGTGTCTCTGACTATGGGGCTTTAAATGTGACGTTCGATTCTACTTTGTTTTCTATTTTTATTCTATTTTGTTTTGTAACATTAAAAAAATATTCATATTAGATAATTTATTAGACTTCAAAGTTTAATCGTTATGTCAGTGTATCGGAAATTGCTATATTTTCGTTATCTCGTAGTACGAGGGTGACATAACCTTTGTAAGGGGCCATTCAAAAATATTTTCAATTCCGCTTACAAACTTTCTTTTCTAATGTGCCATAAAGAGGTTTGTCTTAGTAAAAAAAAAAAACAAAGTTTACAATCAAACATTTTTCATTGACGTATTTCTGTAATACAGAATGCAGAGTCAAATGTTTACTGTTGGTTTACTGCAGCCGATTTAACTGATATGGTGTTGTTTCACAGGAAAACACAAGGAAATTGAGCCCTCGCTCTCAGACTTTACAGAGAACGGCTTCCCAATCGTAAGCACCCACAAAGCTCTCGTGTAATAGTAAATACAGTTCAACGAATAAGAGATGATCGACCGATTACTGGTAATACGCGGGTGGAAGCAGTGGGCAATAACTCTTTTCCATTACGTGTCCAAAACAGAGTACGAGACTATTTTGCTGACAATCTTCACACTACAAGGGTCGTAGCTAGAATTTTTGGAGCGGACCACTCGGAAATTCTTGAAGTTTTAAGAAGAACAAACGGCACCCTTTCAAACCAGAAAAAGTACACGCGTTACTTCCAAGAGATTTGGCAATACGTAGAGCTTACTGTGAATGGTTTTTAAGACAAAATCGTCGAAATGCAGTTTTTTTTTATACAACGCTGGTGGCAAACAAGCTTACGGTCCACCCGATGGTAAGCGGCCACCGCAGCCTATAGACGCCCGCAAATCCAAATCACGTACGCGTTGCCGACCCTTTATAATATTTCCTAAAAAGTGTTCTCTGGACAGACGAAAGCACATTTTAATGATATGTGGAATAGCAAAAATGTTCATTATTGGTCAGCAAAGAATTCTTTTTTTTAAGACGCAGCCGAGTGTGAGTGTTATTAATTGGTAATAAGGTGTTGTTTGAATTGAATGTTAGATTTTTGTTGTGATTACTACAAACAATAAATTAAGTCTCTTACTAAAAACATTGCTTTTACTGTTGTTTTCATAACAACCATAACTTTGACCATAACCAACCACCACGTGACTTTATTTAACAATTGACGTATCTTAAAGATAAACATTTATCAGTAGGCTGTCAATTTAGCATTGGTTTGCGTACATTGAAAATAACATTTAACTTGTATGAAAAATATCAAATTAAGACTGGAGATGTTTTTGAAAAGTTTCAGAACAAAAGATGCTCAGTTTGGAGAGCACAATTAAACCTTGCATTTAAAGCCCCGTGGTCAGTAGTCACCCTGTATTACTTGGCTGATATGTATGAATTGGTAAGGAAAGCTTATGGATGTCAAACCCCCCAAGTCCCCACGGATCTGTGATTTGATTTCGTAGCGAAATTCAAAATATTTTAGAGGAATAACGATAGCCGTGGCAGATACTTTGAACGTCCATCTTAAAAACTAATAAAGGCTATTCCGTTATGACATTAGATTTAGATGAGAATTTTCGAAAATTACCTGATACATCAAAACTCACTTCGAAACTAGGTATAGGTACCTCTTTATTATATTGTCAAGTCTCAAAAGACTGAACTTCTGGAGGATGTGTATAACTTTAAATATAATTACTGTAATATTACCTACTAAAATGTTTACACAGTTGTTATTAACAGATTGTGGGAGAGGAATCAATCTTACCTACTGGGACTACTAGTTTCATAATAGTCATATTATATTAATAAACTTAATGCTACCTATAAACCACGCTATCTATTTATTCAGCTATTTAGCTAAGTAAATGACGTACATTCAGACAGCTCCGAAGCTGAAATATTGTACGATAAATTCATTCTGTTAAATCTTTATAAAGCTGGACCAGAAATAAATATATCGTCGGTTCACAACCAAAACTCACTAAGTAACAAATACCTACTTAAAATAAAGCTCCTATCTCAGCATAGTTTCAGTACTGAGATACGAGGTTTCGAAGAGTAGTGACAGATTTGATAGTGATTTTTTTTTTTGAACCTGACTGTGGCTTTATAGGCCGGGCCCAATAAAGCGATAGGAGTGCGCGGTTGGAGAGTAGTCTGGGGAAAATCCAGGGGAAATACGCGTGTGGTTTGGAACACTGGAATACTCTAAGCCAGAGGGCGCTATTATTCTCATTTATATGGCAACAGGTCAGTAATGTCATTATAGTCGGAAAAATGACATTTTGACTTGTTTACCTGTCAGTTCTGATGTTAATTTTGAAATGTTTTGTAGCGACATTATTCCATTTTCCAATCGGTTTTTTTCCAGAATTTTATTACATACATTGTTAATAATCGCTCTTGACAATTAATCGTTTTCCGTGTTCTTTGTTATTTATTTTTTTTGTTGATGGCTTTCACTCCTTGCTGAATTTTGGCAAGGGGTATTTCGCCAATGTCGCCGTATACAGACATATCACACGAGAGGAGAATGATCATGTTGAAAATTTTGATTTTTGTGGAATCTTTGTTATTTATTATTTAATATTCAACACTTAATCTAAACCACCACAGTGATACTGACAGTAGTGACAACCTCTGATTAAAATTATTGCCAGTGTAAGAAATTAGTTCCAATGAGATTCCGCAACATGGCGAAGGTCATATATTTGTGGTCGGGCTTTACCTGACATATTTCAATAATATTTTATGAGTGTGATATCCATAACATCACTAGAACATGTGGTAAACGTAAATTATGTCACATTATAGCACAAAAGCCAAATCTAAGCTAACGAACAGGTTTTCGTTACATCACAGCATTTTCCGGCGCTGTGAAGCAGAGGTTCAAGTATTTTCTGAGGGCCTACTCCGAACTTCGAAAATCGAACTTCGTATCGTGCCGTCCCTTTCACTCATATAGTGTATGACACGAGAGTGAAAGGGACGGCACGATACGAAGTTGTGTGCCATAGGTACCGTTTCTAGTCGACTGGATCACAAAACCAAACGCCGCGGCCGAGCACGCAAACTTCATCTCTCGAACCTTTTCTGCTTGAGCGGGCTCCTCAGTTAGAGGTCTATTGGACTCGAGCGACATAGTTATATATTTCAGCATTCGTGTGATATTTAAGGATGAGGTTGGCACATACCGAGCACAGCGGGATAACAAAGATCACACACAGCAGCAGGAGGATCAGATCGATATATAGAATGAGTCTTTACCCCTCGCAGCGTACCGTGAGCCGCAAGTTATAAACTTCAAATCAAAAATCTGCACACATGTATTTTACTTAAAGGCACGTCAGAAGTAGGTCCGCCTTCCGATCCAGCCATTCTTGGCTCCAAAAGCGTGGGTAATAGGGTGAGGAGAGGAAACTACGGTATGTGTCGAATCACAGTTTTAATTAAGTCTCAATCACAAAATATTAAAATTAGATTGATGAATAATCATTACGATACGAAACTCGGATGACGATCTACAGAATACTTGATGCTACAATCAGATTCAACCGGATTTTACCCATTCTGAGCAATCATCATGGTACTGACGTTCTGATCTCCCTAACTGTCAGACGCCATGACAGCTACCCTCGGTCCAGTCCGAATCGCACCAGTGTTCTGTATTCCGTCGGAGCGTGCAAGGCGCATCTGCCAGACACAGTCCGTGTATTTGTTACGCTCCTTAATTTGTACGTCTATACCAGCCTTAATTTAACTTTTTAATCAACGCGCCGTCATACTTATTTCGTCGGTTGACAACCAAAATTCACTAAGTAACAAATACCTACTTAAAATAAAGCTCGTATCTCAGCATCGTTTCAGAACTGAGATACGAGGCTTCGAAGAATAGTGACAGATTTGATAGTGAGTTTTGGTTGACAACCGACGATTTATAGTTTGCCTAACGCGTTGTGATGGCTTCAGCTATGTGATTCACTACGCACCGTTCTCACCAGCCACTGTCAAATGTCTTTTGTCACTTTTTGACAGTTTCCATATAAAAACGGGTGAGAGGTGAGGTGACAGATGAGGACGAGTCGGTTTGTGAATAACAGCCCAGGCGTGTGGAAGTCTATAAGTATAAGCAAAAATCATCATGGTCATGTCTGTCCCAGGAATCATAAAAGACTAAAAAGTACGGGGGAGCTAGCGCGTGTGACAAATGGTATTCCAGTATCATACCAATACGTCGAGGCAAGTAGACCTCCTGTGTTGTGTTTCGAATATCGCTTGTACCCGTTTTTACCTTAAATCTGGCTACTTGGTAAGAACAGTGTATTTCAGGCACACATAAAATATTAAAGAATGATTTATATACCTTATATTCTATTTTCTAACAGAAAATTAAGACGAATCGTTAAATAACATCAATATAATTAGCTTGAGTAACAAATTAGGATTAACATGAGAAAGTTAGTCCAGCCAACCCTCATTTTCATAAAGGTTTTCAATTAGTCACATACATAGGTACGTTGTAATAAATTTTACATTTATTAACTAAGGTAAACATCCCTGGGACGTGGGTGCTCGGTACCTTAGTGCCTAATACTTGATACCTGTTAATCACCTCTGTCATCATGACATATAAGATTGAAAATGCCGTGGGTCAGTGTCGAGCACAGGCACGGTTACCTTAATCAGGACGGCAGTAGATTAGAGCGCAGAGGGAAATAGTGCCGTGAATAATGTGTGCCTCTAGTTTTTTTTATTTTTATTTATGTTATAGGGGGCAAACGAGCAGACGGATCGCCTGATGGTAAGGAATTACCGTCGCTCATAAACACCTGCAACACCAGAGGAGTCGCAAGTGCGTTGGCGGCCTTTCAGAAGGGAATACGCTCTTTTCTTGAAGGCTTGAAGGTCATATCGGTCCGGAAATGCCGCAGGCGATAATTCATTCCATAGTTAGTCTAGTGTAAAAAGGGTTAAACTCGAGTTTAGCCAAACTATGGACTTTACAACCATTATGAATTTTTCGTGATTCACCATCATTTGTTTTGACTCTCGTTGTCCTACGTGCCTGTTGCTGAGATAACGATTATGTAAAAGGGTTAAAGTTCGTCAAAAATTACAACTATTATGTTTAAAATGGTTTATTTTTATTTTATCTTCTTAAGTAAAGTGGTAATTTACAATCGTGTTATGAAAGAGGGTTGAAGTCTAGTTTAATCTTGGTGAACTAACAACATTTCATATCAAAACCAGTATAAAATAATTAAGGTATACCTACTTAGATCCATTTACAGTTAGTGTATAGAGATCTAATTTTACTTTCATCGTTTTTCACAATCAATTTTATCCAATTCGATTTCATGGAAATAGTTAAAGTCAATATTAATCCCATTTAGTATAGGTACCACTTTAAATTGTTTAAGATAGCTAAAGTAAACGCTTTTCACAATCGTTGCCTATATAATTTTATGTAAATTACGGAAAACGATGAAAGTCGATGCGGGCGCGGGAGGGATCGATGGCGCGGATCGCGAATCGCCATCAGTCCCGCCTCGGCTACATTTGGATGTGTACGTGGAAGTGGTAGTGTAGCTTGACAAAAGTGTAAAATGACACATAATGATATTAAGCATTCATTTTGGATTATACTGTCAGATATTGGGTCAAACTTTAGTTTTTTTCCGTAATACTATATCATTTTTATATTATTTTGATTTTTCTTCATTTACTGAATAAAGCTAATAAAGATGTACTTCTTAGTATGTATGTAGTAAAGTGATTGTTATAAGCTTTTCTAATTAAAGCTAGTGAAAAACTAAAACTCTTTGTAAGACAGGAAATTACCCAACAAATAGAAAAACTAATAGAGCGTACTGACAATCTGGAATTATTATATTGTAGAACCTCACCATGTGCTCTAATTCGCACGTGACCTCATTTGTTCTTTATAACACTAATCTAAATAAAGTTTACGTCATTATTTCAAACCTAAAGAACTCAAGCGCGCCTGGGTGGGATAACATGCCAACCTATAGTTCCTAAAACTGGCGAGTGGCATCATGGTTCCCTTATTAACTCACCTGGCCAATTTATGCTTTAAACACGGTGTTTTCCAAATTAGGTATTTAGAACAAGCCACTGTTACCCTAGTCTTCAAGAGTAGGAACAAAAGCATTGTATCAGACTTACATCTATATCCGTTTTACTTGAACTTTCGAAAATATTAGAAAAACTCATAAATACAAGATTAATGAATTACCTAAACAAATTACTATCGGATATTTAAAAAGGCGTTAGACAAGACATCTCCACTGAAGATTCAGTTTCATATCTATCATCACTGATAATAGAAAAAGTAAACAATAAAACAAATGTATTACCTACTGTATTTTTAGACCTCAAAGGCATATTTGGAGAGCATTAGAGATATTCCACAGTCTGTCTGTAAGTAGCTACCTGCATAACCGCAGTCGGAAAGTTAAATAGGGAAATACCTTAGCGAATAAGTGACGTTAACTATGGTGTCCCTCAAGGGAGTGTTCTGGGGCCTACACTGTTTCTAATGCACATTAAACAGCTCTGTGATATCCACATTCCTGGAGGATCCATCTTTACTTACGCTGATGATACCGCAATTGTATTTTATGCAATTGACTGATACGAAGTTCGAAAACCTACAGAAGTTGGACTTGCAAAGGTTGCAAGCTACCTTACCCACACTTTAACAAACTGTCTTAATTGAAAAACTTAGCTGTTTCAAACTGCTTTGTTATTAAAAAGGTTAAATTTACAAAATATTTAGGTATCACAATCGATCAGCGACTTACTTGGCCCTAACATACAGAGCTGACAATGTCCGGTACGCGTAAATTAATATGGATATTAAAATTTAAGAACCTAACACATGTTGCTTCTAAAATTTTTCATAACCAAATGTACTCATGTCTCGTCCAATCGTTCCTTGAATACTGCATCTCGATCTGAGGCGGTGCTCCTAAGACCAAATTTCTAGAGTTGAAAGGAGGTCAGAGAGAGGGCTGTTCTTAAGATGTAAGCCGTATAGGTTTCCTATTAAGTCTATTGCTGTCGCCGCTTTCGCTAAGAAAGCTATACGTAATACAAGTAATCTTCAGGGGGTACAAAATATCTTATAACCTGAGACTACGGTAAAAAAAAGAAAACCAAATATATTCCCATATCGGTAACTAACTCAGCATTTGCAGAAAGACAGAGCGCAAGTTATACAATATAGTTAATAATCAGATTTGCATTTTCCCCTGCACCTATAAATTATGAAAACTAAAATAAAGAATTGGATGAAATCCAAAAACTACATTGAAATAGAACACTTACTCATTGTTAGGTGTCGTCTAGACGTCTAAACATACGAACATACAGATGTTCAAATATGCACATACACAGATACATTGTCACACATATTGTCACTAACACGCACGCACACAGACATTTTTGGCCCTACCGTAAAATTAGATTTTTTGAGTGGAACTAACCCTTTTACACTAGAAGCTGAGTATTGTTTTCTGAAAAATGTGCTTTTTTCATGTTATTTCTAGCCGTGTTAAATAATAATATGTCTGCCTGCTAGCTTTCTTGGCGTCAATTTAATCGAGATACTCTCGTAGCTAAGAGAAGTCGAGAACAAATGGGAATACTCGAAACTACTAAAGGCCTTTCGAAAATAAATTAAATTATCCGCGAATAGAAATAAATTTGGCTTTTGTCGCCATCCATTTGTTTACTAGCCATCCCAACAATTTACAATCTTCAGACACATTTTCGAGGAAAATATTTAATCTGGACGCGGTCAGAGTTATTTTAAATCTTAAGTAAATACAAATCTCTTAATTCCAAAGCAGTTTATCTTCTCTAATCTTCCTCGACCAAATTCTGTTCAAACAACTTCCGTTAAGTAGGAACTTAGTTAAGGAGACAAGGTCGATTCCTAAAAGGGTTTACTTTGTGACTTCTCTCACTGTTACTTCCAAGGGGTTGGCATGCCTAATCTTTCGGAATTCTTTTTCACGACTGGAGGACATGATTAGGTAACGCTTTCGGAGCGTTGGCACTGAACATGATAAAAAATGAAGGCAAAAATTTGGTGAGTACAATAATCATTTACAATGATACACAAGTTAATTGAGCCCGGATTAGAATCCACGACCCCGTTTTAAAGTCCGAGTGCGTACTGGAACGCCACCACCACAGCCTTATCGCCACTATTTTTCTGTTTTGTCTGTATTTTTAGGGTTCCGTACCAAAATGGTAAAACCGGCCAAGTGCGTGTCGGGCCACGCACTGTGTAGGGTTCCGTAGTTGCCCGTCCATCAGATCACCGGTCATATGCGGAATTACGGACCCGTAGAAGGGTTTTTACTGATCTTAGTACTGATGATGTACTTTTTTGAGATGTTGTGTTGTATACATATTTTTGCCCTTTACGGTAATGCCTACTTAGCTGTGATAGTTTTCCTTTTAAATTCATCGTATATACTAATACCATGATTTTTTTCACATGCCTAGTAGCCACTGTTGAGCTGGCAGGGGGGGGGGGGGGACACTTGACCGTAGCTTAATATCACGCCAACCAATTTTTGAATCAAAAAATACTTTTAGAAACCTTATAATATTTTTGAAAGAGCTATCCAACAATAACCCACACGATGGGGTTTGGAAGAAAAAAAAATTGCACCACCACTTTAGGTAAGTATACATGTAGGGGAGGTTCTATCTACCGTTTTGTCGGCGTCATTGATATGTATACTCATGCCAAATTACAGCTTTCTAGTACTAACGGTTACTGAGAAAAGCGGGGATGGACGGACGGACATGGCGAAACTATAAGGGCTCCTTAAAAAAGGAACCCTTATGGTTTCTCTTTGTTTGTATGTCTGTCACATGGCTAATTATTTCAAGAACTACTTATGCTAGCGATTTGAATTTGAAACAGTTATAAAGAAGGGTAACCTAGATGCATAGAACATGTTTTTTATTTAATATTTTTTTATTTTCTGTGAAAAATTACAGATATAGGTGGTTCAAAATTTGAAAATCTAGTGAATATAGGTATCAATTGGGGTGACATATGAAAGTGCTTGAGTTACATACACATTTTGAAACATTTGTTTTACATTTAGTCATTTTTGATTTATGACGGAAAATGTAAGAAAAATACGCCCCCCCCCCCCTTATCTCCGACGCTTCCAAGGAAAAAATATGGAATTATTGCATAACATTAATATCAATGTATGTTGTACAGAAAAATTGTAATTGTAATTTAATCACCTTTTTTATACTTTTGTAAATTCCTAAGCGATTATGCTGAAAGTACAAAGGTACGATTTGGCGTAGGCACTAGTTTTGACAGAAGCGACTGCCATATATCTGACCTTCCGTCCCTATTATATTTGCTATAACGCAAAAAACGGTAACACTAAGTTAAAATCGTCAATTTGTTAACTCGTTATTAACATTGAAATCATTGGAAAAATGTGGGGAAGCATAATAAAGCATAGGCCAATATTTTAAAGGCGAACTGGCTCAAAACACTGATTTCCCAAGAGCTCATCCTCACCTGTCGGCTGCTCGTCCCAAGAGCCGCCGTCAGATTAATTCACCTCCAATCTGTTTCTTATCTACATTATAATCTGACCTGGCCAATTACGAGTATTTGCGGCTACGAAATATGTTAGACCTTTCCAGACCATTTTTAGGATCCAATACCGATCGACCGGATTCCGTACCAAAATGGTAAAAAGGAACCCTTATTTATTTATTTATTTGGAGAGACAAACAGAGATAGATGTACAAATTGAAGTAACTTATGGTTTCACTTTGTCTGTCTGTCTGTCACATCGCTAAATATCTCAAAAATTAATTATGCTATCGATTTCAAATTTTGGAACAGTTATAAAGAAGGCTAACCTAGATACGTAGAACATGATTTTTCTAAATATATTTTTTTTATTTTCTGTAAAAAATGACAGATACTAGTATAGGTGGTTCAAAATTCGAAATTCTAGTGACTATGTCAAGTGGGGTGTCATATAAAAGGGCTTGAGTTGCACATTCTGGAACATTTTTTTTAACGTTGAGTCATTTTTGTTTTATGAAGGAAAAAGTAAAATAAAAAAAAACCGTTCCCCCCCTCCCCTTACCAAAGATAAAATATGAAATTATTACATGACATTGAAATCAATGTATATTTTACAGGAAAAATATAACTACAACTCTAAGTATCTAGTTTTTCTTCTTTTTTATCATTAATAAAAATCTATACTAAGTTTGTAACTTAATCACCTTTTATTTTTGTTTCATAAATTCTTACGAGATTATGCTGAAAATACCTTCTTTCAAATCATTAAGGGTGTGAAATGGGGGTGTCAGTTTGTATGGGAGAGTGATAATTAAGACTACATAACATATATAGGTACATAAACTCACGCCTATATTCCCTAAAGAGGTAGGCAGAGCATATGAAATTTAATTCCAGTGGCGCATTTAGCAATTGTAGGTTTCAAGATAGAGAAAATGTGATATTGCAGTGATAGGTTGCTAGCCCATCGCCCACAACTCACTACAACCCGGTTCCTATAGTCGACTCCTACGGCACCTTACCTCTAAAGTAATTTAGTAGCAATTATTTATCTGTTATAACAGGGTACACAGTTATAACGAGTCCTCCATGGCTAATGGCTATTGGTTTAATAAAGTTAACATCACGTTAACGACTGTTATTGATGATCGACAGTGGAAGTTAACGGTATAATTACATTATACCGTTATTATTATTTTACTTTAGTTAATTGAAACGTTTGGTAATTAATCAATATACCTAATACATTTCATGAGTATTATTGGGCTTAATTTTTTGTGTCTGCTTTGAAATCAGAAAATATTCACATACACGGTGTCTAGTTCGAGACTCAGATTCTTGATAATTAATAAAAAATCCTGCCAAGTGCGTGTCGGGCAACGCGCCGTGTAGAGTATAGTAGTTTCCGACCATCGCATTATACTTGCTTAAAATGGAGTTTTTGAACTATATAGTGAACACAGTCTAAAGTAACCTCACAGTCTAAAACAACATTTTTTAACGTGCTGATTTTATATTAAGTGTTCCATACCCAAAGGACCCTATTACTAAGTCCGCTGTCCGTTCGTATCTATATTTGCCTATATGTCTGTCACTATGTTGTATCTCATGAACCGTGATAAACAACTGAGATTTTCACAAATGATGTATTTCTGTTGCCGCTATAACAACAAATACTAAAGAAACAATAAAACATGTATTTAAGGGGGCTCCCATACAACAATGTGATTGCCGCTTTTATAGATAATTAATGGGACGAATCACTTCGTGCGCGATTCCGACTCGCACTTGGCCGGTTTTTAAAAATCTCATTTTCTTAATGTTCAACAGAGTTGAATCAATTTCTTCGTAAGACGCTGGTGATCATGATTATTCCACTTGGGATAATGTATTTGTTTTTAATTAGAACTGAACTTTGAAAAATGACTCAATGAAAAAAAAAACATTTGCATTGAGATAAAAAAGACCTTGGGGGCCAGGCGAGGGGGTGACGGTTAGAGGTTTCTGAGAAATGCCCTGACCGTAATCAATGAAGTGTCATACTCTTATTAAAATCTTTTGTTTCACTTAAAATAAAGATTTATCATCAATATTGTCTAGAAATGTGCAACTCATTCGTTACTTTCATATTATACTTACTTCTCTGCAATGGCACTGAGACGAGGGGTGCACTGAAAGTTTCGGGAATTGATTATTTAATTGTATAATAGTATTTCAATTTCAACCCTTTGATAACCATAGAGGTCTTGTTAGCTCACTACAACTGGCAGTTTGTAAAAATAAGTAATAGTACATTACTGCAGACGCCGGGAAAGAAGGGCTTGCCGGGTGAGTCGGTGTAGACGGCCGACCGTAGGGAAGCCGGATAGTGATACGAAGCCGGCAAGCCCTTTTCACGGCAAGGCATGTATATTGCTTTTCACAAACATATGCAATGAAATAAAAAATACACCTCTCAAAAAACAAATTTTAATTTTCCCTCCAATCCCTCCATATTTTTTTTACGGAAGTCGTCCGTATTTTGCGTCTGTAGTGTTCGAATAGACCCTATTAGGGCCATTATACACAACCTGATAATAAAATTTCTTACATAAACAAAATAAATGCAGAGGATTTCAAATATTGTCTAATGGTCTCCGGTGACTTATTTTAAATTTATTCGTCAACACATTGAATCATACAGATTTGTATTCTTAATATCAGTTCGTGTGTAATAGGCATTAACGCGGATATTTTTTGGTCCGATAACCATTCAGCCACTAGAAAACAATTAAAAAAATATGATTTTGCTGTTTAGCCTGGGGCGCTACCTTGCTGTTTAACGATCACAGCCCTGTTCATGAACACAGAAGCCATGTTTATATTAAAATTAAAAAAAAAATACTTCCCGGCCTTCAATTTTGTATGAAATTCCTTTACACTTCTCTAGAGTTGTTCGGCCCGAAACGTGATACTTTGAAGAGTTTGAAGCCTGTTATAACGAACGTAACGTCAATATTTCATTGCATGTTTGAGAAAACACTTTTTATTCATTTGTTTTTAATGCTGAGTAGTCGTCGACAAAATGAAACTAACGCGGGAAAAAAGGGCGATGATTTTTTAAGATTTTAAAAGTGGTTTATCGCATAAACAAATACTTCGATAGGATGACTTCAGCGTTTGGAGGGAGTTACAACAAAGACGATCGTATATCGCCGGTTTTCTGTATTACGATGATGTGCGTGAAGGGCGGCCCAAGACCTAATCATAAAAGATCGACATGTCACATATCGTGAAAATCAGTCATGTTTAGGGATTGAAATGAATCAAATCCAATCAATTTTTCACACAGAACTTTGCGTATGAAAGTTATTTTCCCGTTGGATCCCACACCTACTTTCCAATCAACAAAGGGGGGCCCGGGTCGATTGGTGCCAAAAAAATCTAGAAAGGTTTAACAAAGGAACTTCGAAAGCAGTTTATAATATCGTGTCGGGTGATGAAACGTTGATACATGCATACGAGCCTGAAAATAAAAACCAGTCACGAGTTTGGGTGTTTGAAAACGAACTGAGGCCGACCAAGGTTGTTCGCTCCGGAAGCACGGCGAAAAAGATGGTCGCCGGTTTTGTTTCGAAATCCGGGCATATTGCGACTATTTCAGTTGAGGATCGCAGAACGGTTAATGCAGACACAACGATTTGTCTACCTGAAATCGTTGATATGCTCAAAACAGAATGCAGCCGACACATCATTCTTCCTCATGATAACGCTAGCCCACACACCGCTCATAAAACAAAGGAGTATTTGGACCATCATAACGTCGAATTAATGAACCATCCACCGTACAGCCCCGACCTGAGTCCTAATTATTTTTATACACTCCCTAAAATTAAGCTACGCAGTCAACGAATCCAGTCACCAGAAAAACCAGTGGACGCCTTCAAAAGTGGCATTTCGGAGACTACATCTTTGGAGTGGAATAACTGTTTCAATAATTGGTTTGAGCGTATGGAAAAAATTATGAATATGTCTGGAGAATACTTCGAAAAACAGTAAATGTACATTTAACTCTTTACATTAGTCTATTTTTATCTATTAATATAGTATATTCCCGAAAGTTTCAGTGCAACCCTCTTAAGTACATAGCGTATTAGAGAGGTCTTATGATTCATGAGATGAAACCTATACCACAGGGACATTTAGGTTAATGATGACGATTAGGATTATCAGATTGTTAAGATTATTGAGTACCTATTAAGGTACTCAAATACGCGCACAAACCCTTAAGGGGCTCCACGCGCTATTCATCGATTTCGAGTTGATACGGCTCCATCAAAACGAGTGATATATTTATGGCACAAACGGTTGTCGGTTCTTTTTTTTTATTTTATTGCTCATTTTTTTTTTTAAGACTTAATCGAATACTAGGCTTCGCCAAACTGCGAAGCAATCCTTTATCTACATTTTGAAAACCTGACTACTTATTTTTAATGATTTATCCAAAAAGTTCTTGTTTCGAAACCAGTATGTTGTTTATGAACTAACTAACGACCCGCCCCGGGTTCGCACGGGTGCACTATTTAATGGATGTTATTATACATATAAACCTTTCTCTTCAATCACTCTATCTATTAATCGGGCATCAAAATCCGTTGCGTAGTTTTAAAGATTTAAGCATACATAGGGATATAGGGACAGAGAAAGCGACTTTGTTTTATACTATGTAGTGATGTATACGAAATGTAAGTATATGTAACTGTTCCCAACTGACCTCTCTAACAACGTAAGAAAGATTGTTATTTTCACGAAAGTTGGACGTACCAAAAACCTGGTTTTTTGGCCTAAAATTGCCAAAGTTTGATGCCATATACCCCGAAGACAGTGACCTTTGAAGTAAATATGGTATCCTATACCGGTAAAACTCGTTTTTATTAATAACTAGCGACCCGCTCCGGCTTCGCACAGGTGCACTATTTAATGGATGTTATTATACATATAAACCTTCCTCTTCAATCACTCTATCTATTAAAAAAAACCGCATCAAAATCCGTTGCGTAGTTTTAAATATTTAAGCATACATAGGGATATAGGGACAGAGAAAGCGACTTTGTTTTATACTATGTAGTGATGTATACGAAATGTAAGTATATGTAACTGTTCCCAACTGACCTCTCTAACAACGTAAGAGAGATTTTTATTTTCACGAAAGTTACGTCCAAAAACCTGGTTTTTTGGCCTAAAATTGCCAAAGTTTGATGCCATATACCCCGAAGACAGTGAGCTTTGAAGTAAATATGGTATCCTATACCGGTAAAACTCGTTTTTATTAATAATAAGCCATAAAAAACACTAGAAAACGGAGAGTTACAGATCGAAGGTCATTGGGAGCTAGGAGCCCCTTAACATAATATTTAAGCAGTAGCTACTGGAAACTTCTTAATAATACTATTACAGTCGAATTCAAAAATATTTCCACGGACATTGTTAGGGGAAGAAGGTCGCTCAGATATTTTGAACCGTTGGGAACGTATCGTTGTTGACGACCGGTTTAGCCTACTGGGTAGTGCACTTGCCTGTGAAGCTGACGGTCCTGGGTTCGAATCCCGGTCAGGGCAAATATTTGTGTGATGAGCATGAATATTTGTTTCCGAGTCTTGGATGTTTTCTATGTATTTAAGTATTTATATCTATTAAATATATCGTCGTCTAGTACCCATAACACAAGCCTTCTTGAGCTTACTGTGGGGCTAGTTCGATTTGTGTAAGATTGTCCTCTAATATTTATTTATTTATTTATTTATTTATGAACTTGACTGTACCTACCTACGTTGTAGCTTCTGAGTAAGGTTAATATTCCTCAAACAGCTACCTAAGTAATTTATGACCGACGTTAAATAAAGCAACCCTGAGCAATGCGCGCAATGCAGGGGAGGCATAAAGTTAGTTGTAAACTCCTAGAAATGTCTTATAACAAAGTTAAAGTTTCGCTTCACAATTATGATTCTGTAAAAGCAAATTAGTTCGTCAAAGAGTCTTTTTTCGGCTCGGTAAGAGCAAATATTATTTTTAGCCGACGTCAAACCATTTTTATATAATCCTATATACATAGACAGTGCCTTTGTTGATACTGCAGTCTCTACTGGCGGGGACGTCCACCGCGCGATCGCGACAACAGTGACACATATAGTCCCTATTCGTCCCGGTACCGCCGCATACCGGGTAGAGTCAGTCCGACCCAGGTCGGGCCTAGCTGAGTTTCTTGCTGGACTCTTCTCAGCTAGGTTAGGTTTAGTGAACCAGCGACAAAACTCCCAGTAGCTCGATTCCACTCACACCTCAGATTCGGTTGAAACCACTCAACCAATCTCACTGGAGCGCAAACTCTTAGAGTATTCCAGTGTTCCCAACCTCACGCGTGGTCGTGCCGGAGGTTTTCCCCTGGATTTTCCCCAGGCTACTCTCCAACCGCGCACTCCTATCGCTTTATTGGGCCCGGCCTATAAAGCCACAGTCAGGTTCAAAAAAAAGGTCTCTACTAGTAAGCCCCCATGCGTTGGGTCAGGTATTTCATGTTATCAAGAGGGTCAAAATCCCTAATTACTTTTGTCAAATGATTTAATCCACTGGCCAACTCTAGTGCCGCGCTGTCTTCTTCAAAGCTAGAGGTTAGTGGAGGTCTTATATTAACATGTGAGCGTATATTCCATACGATTAACACCCACAATCCACATTATAATTAAGTGTGCATGGTTATTAAGGGGCTCCACGCGCTATTCATCGATTTTTGACGAGTCTTGAGATTATATTGCTCCGTCAAAACTATAGATATATTTATGGCACAAAAGAGTACCGTTCTGTCAATTGATCTATTTGTCTCTTTCCAGTAGAGCCAATCTGAATAGGTTTCATATCATTTTTTAAGATTGGCCACTAACAAATTAGAAATAACAAACAAGGCTTATTCACAATGCTTATATTCGCTCCAAGCGAACTAGCTATTTTGCGTTTATTTTGTAGCATAATAGTTACAATGTTGGGGACAAATTGCTTTAGGCTTAAGTTCACGGGCGAATACAAAACATTTTGTGAAAGTTATATTTTACCTTACCATGCATGTCGTTACTTACAGTGGATTTGTACGGATATTTATTTTGAGTAGGTATACAGGGCATCCCACGGCTATGCCAGATGGAGGGAAAGTACTTTGAATATTGTAGATGGAACATTTTAATGAAAGAAGACATTATTTGAATTTAAAAAACAATTTAAACTGCATTCACAGATATTTAAATAATTTTATGGTTGAACCGGGAATCGAACCCGTTACACGAGAAAAATAATTACCATGTAGCTTTATCATACCGATCGAAAGGCTTCATCATAAGGATTATTTTTTGCTAAGTAACATAGTGTCAGAAACAAAAGAAAGACCATGAATTTTAACATTTTTAATACAAAAATCAATTTATCACGTGTAACAGGTTCGACTCCCGGTTCAACCATAAAATTATTTATATATCTGGCTTCGTTCAGATATACTTATTAATCATTCATTTATTTCAACTAGGTATACTTATATATGACATGAGCATTCTCAAAGATCTTATAGTATATGTTTTATATTTTACTCGCACTTACAGAAATTATGCGGTTAAAAAACGTAGGAATAGTTCATAGCGATAGATTAATTTCGTAACATAAATTGTAGTATAATTCTTAAAATCATTACCCCACACGACTATGTGCGTTGAATTTTTTTTTCATCCAACGGTTACATGTATGGGGTGCCCCCCCTAATTTAATGTTTTTTTGTAATTTCACATCACTTTTATGTAGCGGCTCATAGAATACACCTTCCTACCTTTCATAATTATAATGCTTATAGTCTCCGAGTAAATCGGCTGTGACATACGGACGGACGGATAGACATGACGAATCTATAAAAGTTCCGTTTCCGTCATTTTGGCTGCGGAACACTAATAAAAACACAAAAAGATGACAGTCACCTAGAATCGAACGCGAGTATGAGTCTAGTGTTACTAGGAGATTCAAGCAAATTGAAACTCCACAGGACCACTGCAAGTTTTCTATAATGCAACGAAAATTTACTTCTATTTATTTCCGCTTTATTTATGTAAGTATGAGTTCTGATGTTTCGTACAAGAAGCTACTTCCTTGATTTATTACTGCGCCCTCTATATTCATTTTTGCGTAATGGTTGACAATAACTGACTATATAACTGACATTAGGTACGCATGTGTGCGTGAATGGTCAAAATTGCAACATTTCGCATTCAATCGGAGTAAACGTTAAAAATAAAAACTGTTTAGTGCAGATCGATTGATTGCGATTTTTACGTAGGATTTTTTGCTGCTTCCGCTATTTAAAAATCATCATATGTACTGTAGCGCTTTCGTAGAAAATTATGAAAAACTACCAAGTAATCTCAGTACCGCCATCTATTAGCAGAACCTCGGCAGGAACCAGTGATGTTTCACCTTAATCAGTCGATACAATATAAAGCATGAGTAAAATATGAGGATCTTGAAATAATAACATCTCCGAAATACTAGTACAGTTGCCGGCAAACATCTTGAGCTTAAGCTTCAGTGCGCAGTAGCTTGATTTCTACGTAAATCGGCTACTGCGCAGGTTCAAGATGTTTGCCGGCAACTGTATGTTCATGGTCTTAATAACAATAAAAAGGGTCAATTAAGATGAGTATTTGATAGAAAAGTATATGGCTTTTGTTGTTCTTTACTATACTAAGCAGGTAAAATTAGGTAGTATTTGTTTGTTATATAAGGGTATAAAGTTGTATTTTAACCGCGAGTGGGGAATTGAAACACGAGCTAGCGAATGGATTCTTTAGTTAAACCACGAGCAAAGCGAGTGGTTGGAAAATAGAATCCTGAGCGAAGCGAGTGGTTCAAAAATAGAATCCTGAGCGTAGCGAGTGTTGCAACACACGAGACGTGAAGTAATCATGGCATTAAGTCCGCCCTTTGTTCTTATACTGTTTGTGCAATAATGTTTAAATAAATAAATAAACAATTTTGCAGGCTTGTGTAACACAAATCCCACTCACACTGGCCTTTACATGTTATAATGTTTAAAAAAGTAACTAATAACACGTTGAAATATTCTTTACACTCTTGTGGACGATGCTGTCTGTTTTTAAAGAATAAAAAGGGCTTTCCGAGCTAGTGAGATGAAAAGGATATTAATATCTCTAGTCTAAACTTATAATCAGCAGAACACAACACCGACACTGCACCGTTTCTGATTTGCAAGCAGTTCTATTTCTGGCTAACCGCTCTCCACAGACAGAGAAGGCGTCAATTATGTGTTATCTCCACAATCAGCGTAATTGTGGAGCGGGCGTGTAGAGGCACCGGCACCGTCGCAAAATTTAACACGACTGTGTTGATTAGAGGTCGAATTAACTTCCAGGTGAGGGCAATACTAAAAAGTTGAAGGATTTTCCTACGGCGTGGGAGGGTATACTCGTAAGTAGGTGAATCGATGAAGGGTATATAGCTTTTAGAAAACATAAGTGCGTGCCTGATTTGCGAGAGTATTTCGTAATATTATACAAGCACAAACTTATTAGTACGCATTTTATTATGCCGTGAAGTAACATTGCAGACGGGTTTTACTAAGTATGAGACACGTTGTTGTTATTGTTTTCTCAATACTGAAGATCGTAAATAACTCCTTTTTTTTGACGGGGGAAAATCCGTCATGGATATCTCGGCACCGTGGGGCGGCGTGGTGGTTATGTCGGACTTGCACCAACTAAAAACGCTCCGATTGTCCTTCTCAACCCATTTGGGGCGGCTCTGGGATCTACGGAACCCGCCAGTGCCGCCCTGGAGTCCACCTATGTGAGTCCTGCTATGTTTCTATGACGATCGTAGTCCCCAACTACGACCCCGAGGATCCCCTTTTAATCGCCTTCTACAACAGGCGGAGGATACCGCATAGCCTTATTCTACTCATATGCCCGGGCTCGTAAATATAGGTATGCAATTTTTATGCATTGCTTCATGCAGCTACAGTGGGGTGGGTAATGTCACGAGATCTCTGGCTTTGAGGCCTGACGGGCGCAGCCCTTTAAACATCCTTTCTCGTATATCCGAGAAACGTCGCGTCTTGTGTAGAAGACATACCCCAGCAAGATAAAAATAAACGACCTAATTTGAAGTGTACCTTATCAACTTACTCATACATTGTTGCAGCACGTAATTGCATTACGGGGACAATGCACCGAAAAACCTCCAGGCACACAACCGCCGAGATTCCATTACAACCGTATTGCATCCTTGTACTGCATCCACGGCGCTTAACGATCGTTTGCCCAAATTGGCTTACAGCTGTTGTACACAAGCGCTCTTGAGGGAACTTTAAATTGCCTCATTTTCAACTTTTAATTGATGCCCATTACAATCCTGGTTATGGGATGAACATCTTAACTCTAGTTTCTCAAGCAGTAAAAACTTTCCCAGCAAGTACCTAACACGCGGGGTGGGTGCTTTGTTCTAATAATAGTTATCTATATAGACGCAGTTTTGGAAGCAAGGACAATGAAAAAGAATTGTTGTTACTGTCCACTATGTACTATTATTAAATTCGAGAAATAGCTCAAGATTCACTTCAATTCCCGAATCCAAGTTTGTCAAAATCAAAAAATCAAAATTAAAACATTTTGCCCGCAAATGGGCCTCAAGGGCACTTTTACAAGTCAAAATCAATCTATATCAATTAAAAATAAAGCAATAATCAAAATATCACTACTTCAATGTAGTTTTAAATGTCAAATAAATAAATAATTTTGCAGGCTTGTGTAACACAAATCCCACTCACACTGGCCTTTACATGTTATAATGTTTAAAAACTCACCACCACTTGTGGGATTTATAGCTAGGAAGAGAGAGAAAGGGAGAGCCTGACTTGGTACCTTCGTAGCAGCGTCAGTAAATGCATGAAGGTTCTTACTTACGATTGTGAACTAAACAAGTAGGTAACCATTTAGTAGTCATATATCACTTTTCACAAATTTCTACATTTAAGTAGGTATGAGAAAAAATTACGATTGTTCCCATATCCATTTCCAAGGCAGTAAAAAATTATAGCAGCCGCATTTCCGTTCAGCTCGTAAAATTCTCGGGTCATAAATAATAGTTCCCGTTTTATGGGTCAAATCGCGGCTTTTTACACAACCACGTATTTTCAAAAATTTCTTTTACATTGTAAGATGTTACGCCAACGTTTGCTATCAAATTCGGTTTAACTACCATTCTGTTTTTAGTACGTATTCCATTTGTCACTTTTGCCAGTTAATAACTTAGTCGACAAAGCGCGGAAGGAAAGAACAGAGTTAACATCTATCTGTCATAGAAGCCTACTTTTATCTGGGGATGGAAAAATCGGCCCTCAGTAACTCAAATAAAACCAGCCAGTACCTAGGTCATATATGAAAATTAACATATTACATGAAATAATCTTCAATACTCGTAGTGTCACAGAAATCTAATATCTGAGATTGGTAACCATTTATTCAACGGAAATTTTCATTGAAGGACTTCCTAGAGCATGAAAAAATGATAATATTATATTTCTAAAGTACATGGTAGATTTTGCTCAAGACTTCGTTCGCGTGAACACCCATATTGGATGAAGAGCTCGAATATACAATACAACAATATAACAACAACAATGTTATGTGTTCAATAGCCTAAGGTACATTTAAGTAGCCGTCGTCAAACATGACACTGGTAACATGAGTAATAGTAGATTGTATGACAAGGGTCTAAAATAAGCCATACTACCACGAGATGGTTATTTTCGCGAACGAAGTGAGGGAAAATAGTTCGAGTGGTAATATGGCTCTTAGAGCAGAGTTAGGTACTCTCTACTTTTCATTTCATTTGCGAGAAAAAAAATGAACAAAGATTATCCACCCACAATTCATATTAAAATACAAGGAGAACATGGCGGCAACTTTTTTTATACTGTTTTGCCGCAGATACATTACATAGTAGTTGAAATAGAGACTTTTTAATAATTAAATTAGTTCAACAAAGTATGTAGCAAAAAGAACCCAACGTTCCGATTGGCTGTCCGCTGTTGACGTGTTTTCTGATTGGTAGATTTAATATGGTGAAGTATTTTGATTGGTCGAATTATAATGTGTACTAAATCATAAATATGTATTGATATTTTCCCTAGGACCTTAATCATAAATATGTATTCATATTTTCCCTAGGAGCTAAAGTAGTAATCCCTGCTTGATAAGCCTAATTTGACACACTTTTCGAGCATGAGAAGTGAAAATATATGCTATCTACCTAACTTCCGAAATTCGCTATATATATTATAACTGTGTTTACACGACTGCGCAAAAAAGCAGTGTAATGTTTTCAGAGTTCATGTATGTATGTATATGAGATTCTTTGTTCCCCCAAAACTTCTCAACGCCTTAACTGATTTAGATGTGTGAGGTATCATTGGAATCCTTACGTCATCCCAAGTAACATAGAAAATATGACGTTGCAATAAAAACAATATGGCGGTCTATGTACCCCATTTTATGTGTTCTGAAAAAAAATCGATATCATCAAGTGGAGTATGAAAATGAATCATTTGAAAAAATATTTCAAAAATTCATATAATGTATATTTTTAAAACATGAGTTTATGGCATAAAATACTATTTAAACTGAAAATCGGAAATTGCGTAATAAAATAATAATTAAAAATTAAAAACACCAACCCAAGGGCCTGTTTTCGATATAAGTTAATTTTAATATTTTTTAAGTTATTGTTACTTAACTATTATTATAAACATATAAATATTTTTTTAAACGACTGCACTGGAAAAAATGAGAACTAATATGTTGAAACAAGTTCCAAAATGAAAAACTTAAGGAAATGTATTTTTTTGCAGTTGGGGTTCACTACATACAATACCAAAATATTAGGCCTCCCGACTGCAAACAAAATAGATTTATCTTTATATATTAGTTAACTTTTTTCCAGTGCAGTCGTGTTTTTAAATTTTAATTATTATAGTTACTAACTACTACATCGATGTCGACTTCGCCGATTACGTTTTTTGGTGAATATTACTTAGGTATATGTCAGTAACATATTTGCGTAACCTGTCAAGAATTAAAATTCTGGACACTGTTGTAAGGCAACACAAAAAATAATAAAATGTGATAAGCGATAAAATATTAAATTCACAATAGTATGATACAATCTCTGTTAACATCCCATTAAAGTTACGTACGCTTTGAAATCGCATTCCATAAGCACTTTTCGGAACTGAAATATAACTAAGTAAAAAATATGAGCGCCTAAAGTGCAAACATTCTTTGTTATTTTTTTATAAACTGTCTGGTGGCGTGGGTGACCTCAGGACTATTTCGAAATTGGATTCCAGGAAAAAATGGAAATAAAAACAAAAAAAGAATAATTAGAGAGAACAGTAATATTCGCAGCAACAAATGTCTAAAAATGTCAAACTTTTAAGGCTTGGACCCGAGCTAGCGACCTTGAGCCTGCGGGCGGAAGGTATATCTAATCTACACTGTACAGTACAGTACTCGTATTATAAAATCTGTGCCTGTACCACCCGCTGGGCCGCTGAAATAATATGCGCTGTGGTAGATTACTTTTAACTTATGACCGCGGGTGAGCCATGGTTGTGTGTTGAGCTATACATGTACATTATCTATTTGTGCGTAACAAGCCTAGAAGCTACATGTAGATTGGAAACGCGAGCGCAAATTTTTCCGAACATTATAATGCAAGTGCGGAAAATACTTCATACGTTTCATAAAGTCAGAACACATGTAGATGAAAACGCGAGCGCAGCGAGGACGCGGGAAAAATTAACGTTCGTCGTTTTGCGTAAGTATCTATTCGTTTTACAAAACGTTTGTAACGTTGCATGTTACATGTCTTATTATTATTAACAAAACAAACATTTAATTATAAAGCTATCATAAAATAAACCCATTTTAATAAACCAAAAGTTAGTATTTACATACATTAAACATTATCCTAATAATACACTAACAAATTTAATAAAAACTGTATACAAATAATAACACGAGAGGAAAACATTATATTTTGTCACTGAAACCAGGAACGGCATAATCAATTAAAATAATTAAGTATAATAAGAATAAAAAGTAGAAAAAAAATTATCCAGTTAAATATAAAAATTAAATTATGCACACTGATTGAAACTACGATGTCTATTCCCCAGAATTAGAGTAGGTAGGTGTATAGAAAACTAGAAATGTAATATCAATGTCGTCAAAAATAATCAACTATTAACCATCTTACGTTCTCAGACGTCTGGTAGTGAGGAGCTCTCAAAGACGCTGAATCATAGTAGACTATTGGCATTCTCGCCTTTAACGTCCCAGCATGAAACAACGTCCCATCGAACTGCGAGGACCATAGATAATTACGTCTCTTTTTAGCGTGCGTTGCATACTAGAGGACGTGCGTAACGACGGACCACGCCCCCCCAGCGTCTTTCTGTGAACGCAACTGAAAGATGCGCGCGCAATCGTACCCGAGTTAGGGCGAGATTATATGGAGTTGGGATTAGAGCTTGCTTCGCCTCACGATATTTAAAAAAAGGTACAGACTTTTAATTCAGATTTAAAAGTTGTAACAAACAATTCTTTTTTGATAGGTTAATATAATGAGGACAGTGTTGTAGATTTTAAAAACAAGCAGGTATTACAAAAAATACTAAAAACGTACACTACACGCTCATAGTAATAAAAATAATTTATTCAGTCACAATGTTACATAATATGTATACAATAATTGGGTCAACATTATTTTCGTTTTTTGTCCCTAAAAGAATAAAACTGAGTGGAGTATTGTATGAGATGATTTTTTTTTTAAATTTTTCCCATATCAAATATGATTTACAGCAAGAAAGACATATAATGACAACGGTTTTCTTTTATTTGTTTAGTAGAACGCATAAGTAAAGGCGTGACGTAATCATAATGTGAATTATTATAAATTTGATATGAATGTAAATAATTTTGACATGAATGAAATAATTGAATCTGAATCTGACAGTGGTCAGACAAAATGCAAGAAATTGCATCTAATTATTAATTAGTTACCTAATGATTTTTGTGTATTTATAATATTCAAAGGACACCGCTTTTCCTCAGGCCTCATTTACAAACACACGCGCGACGTCATGCACGCTTGTCAGAATGTATGGAACTCCACATCATTCGGCAAAAGTAAATACGTGTGGCGTGCCCGCGAAATTGGGTGGTTTAAAGTACCTACTCTTTTCGTGTACCCGTAAATGAATAATTATAACAATTTTGAAATTTATTCATAAGAAAATTTACACTCATGTACAAAACACCATTAAAATAAACACCACAAAACTACTTATAAAACCCGATCACTATTAAGAAAATAAGATAAATGGTAACGCAAGAGACTCATAGAGTCATTTTATTAATATTGTAATATGATTTATATTAAAAATATTATATTGAAATGTACATCTTAGATGTTCCATATTGCCCGTTATATCATTTATACTTCGTAACGCAAGGGACGTTTTGACGGTAACAGAAAACAGCAAAATCTGATAATATCTTAAATTTTACCAAAATTCCATAGTTGCTCGTTGCTCCTATAAAAAATCAAAAATACAATGACTTAAGTTTGCGCCAATGCAACAAAATTTGTGAATAAATCAAAAATCCAAAATATTTTTCTTAACGCTTTAAAAAGAGTAACTTAAAAGGTGATTCACCCAATTGCGCCTATGCATAAACTTGGCCTAGGGTTGGTTAGTTAATAAAATATTTAAAATATTTTTATGCCACTGCATTGCCACAAACGACCCTAGTATTGAATAAATTTTTAATTCTACCAACTTGCCTTTGCCTACTGTTTACAACAATATTAACATTACTAACCTGTCCACACTTGGCGTTAAATCATCGTAAACATTTATTTATTTATTTCGATAGCATGTAAAAACAGTTTGCAATAATAGTCACGTAAGTATTTCTAATTCTTGAAGTCACGTCCTGTTGGTACTTATTTATATAGACGATGTTCAGTTATTTATATTTGAAACTAAGTAAGTGATGTCGGTTCATAATGTCCGTCTATCATCATAATCACCTAAGCGTTATCTCAGTACAGTTGCGTCTCGGATGCACGGAGTCCGCTAACCAATCCCAAGATTTGGCGTACGCACTAGTTTTTACGGAAGCGACTGCCATCTGACCTTCCAACCCAATTAAGAGCTTGTCAAGTGAGTGAGCAACTATTAAACGTTTTCAAGCTGCCCGAAGGCCTCTAACTGGACTTAACGACTGCTGTCATAGATAGCAGCCGAGATCAACGGTTTAACCTTCCAAAGCACGGCGTAGCATAGTGTCCGTCTATTAATACTATAATAATTAAAAATTAAAAACACGACTGCACTGGATAAAAGTTAACTAAAAAGATAAAAACATGTTTCAAAATAAAGAACTTAAGTACTTTACAGAATTGATATATATTTTGTTTGCAATCGGGGGACCTAATATTTTGGTACTGAATGTAGTCGTCTGCAAACAAAATAGATTTCCTTAAGTTCTTTATTTAGAAACATGTTTTTATCTTTTTAGTTTACTTTTCTCTAGTGCAATCGTGTTTTTAACTTTTAATCATTGCTTATTAATTTATTATACAATTTTTGATTTTCTTTTTAAAGTATTGTTATGACCTAAAATTATGTTTTAAGTACATATATTATATATATATATATTTTTTTTTTTTTTTGAAACCGTCTTTTCACATGCTCCAGTTTGATACTAGATGAGATCGAAAAATTGGTTTTCTTCAAAACCCACAAAATGGAGCACATAGCGGACTATGTGAAACTGTTTTTATTACAACGTCATATATCCTATGTTGCTCGGGATGACATAAGCGGGTGATTCTCATTTCAAAATTTATCATTTTCTTAATTTGTCCTTATCGGGCCCGGATTGTCAACGATTCGTGAGTGATTATTTCTGACTTTAACTATTTTAACAATTAGGGATCCAGGTATAGAGTAAACTGCAGTCAACAATAAGTTTAAATTTCAATCTGATTTCCTTAACTTTCACTTAACGTTCGGAAAGGTAAGGACATCATTTAACTTTAACGATGAGAATCACTCAAGCATTCCAACGATACCTCACACATCTAAATCGATGAAGGCGATGAAGGCATTGAGAAGTTTTGGGGGCAGAAGAATCTCACATACATACATACATGAACCCTGAAAACATTACACTCCTTTTTTCGGGCAGTCGTGTAGAAAATAATAAAAGATTTATTATTTACTAGGTTGCATACTATTAAAATGTATAAAAATAAAATTCTTGTACCAAATGTGCAATTTATACTATGGTGTTAATGGCAACTGAATGACGTTTAAGTAATTGAAGTTAACATGTGGCCGCACCCTTATTCTGTGGCGTACGTACGATGCGTTGGAAAAATCTCTAGCTAGAATCAGCAGCGCAGCGCCACGGTTCGGTCGCCGAAAGTAACCGAACGTCACGCGAGCGCTACCGATACCCGCGCCATCTAGCGGCGCGCCGTGCGTTTCGCTCGCACCTGCCTGCTGCCACCAGGCGCCAGCCGCGACATTCTCTGTCGCGCTTGCACCAGGGGCACGTAAAAATAACCTCAAAAAGCCAATCGCTCATCAAAATATTGTTCCTCTCGCACATAACTAACAGTGACAACAACTATTGACAAAAATTATAGTGTTTTACCCGTGATATGCTACTGAACAGCAGCAGTGAATGTTTCTAAAGTGTACGTTTTAGTGATTTCTGGCCAATCGAAAGTTTCCTGAGGACGTTACTTGTCTCGGTGGGCTGTCAATGACAGCCCCCCAAAAATATTGTGCCAATATGTGGTGGTTAATATTATTTTGTGTTATTCATGTACAGACTTTCGGAGTTAAAGCTAACATTGGATTGATGTCATCTAACAGTAAGTATTTATAAATGTTATCATTCCTTTATTTACAAAATTAAATACGACCCTATTAATCGTGATCACCTGATTTGACGTAAATGAATCAATGTGTCAAGCATGCTGTCGATGCTGATATGTTTGACAACACGGTACAGACAGACAGCCAGTGAGATAACGTCTATTTACCTGACTTATGATACAGTTCATACAGTGCCTACACCTTTTACCGATGCGTTTTATCGTCTAGTTTTTATTTACATCCGAGAACTGGTTTACTTGAGCTCACAGTCATGTGGTAATTAACTTTATCGTGTATATTTACATACTCAGTTCGTTGTTTATCGCCTTGACGGGAGATGGATTGTTCTCCGAGCGTAATTCGACGTTGATAAAGTGATCCCTTGGAATCTGATAAAAAAGATATGTGAGAAAGCGTGAAATTGTCATATACGCCCAGGATATATGTACCTACCTAACTACACATTGTTCTGATTCGCTAAATACGTAAGATGATCTTAGACTACACGTGGGTAATGTATTAGTAGAAAATAATAGAACAATTCCGGTACGGAATGACCTTATGACTGATAGATAGGTATACCGTTTCTTTATAAAATCGAACTCGGGCTACTCATGTAACTTCATGTGTTAACGTTTGGCATATTTTAGTATCAAATTTAAACTGTCAGATCATACATTTAAACTTTTAAATTGGCAGGAACAAATATCTACCGTTAGTTCCTAAAGTTACGCGATTAGCCTGCAGGTATCATTATCTTAGACGTCCGGATGTTCTATCTTAAGACCAGAGCTTTTCGACCTAGGCTGGTCTAGTCACCTATCAGCCTCTAGCCAAATCAATTTTAACCTTCCTATAAAAGACATCGTAGTTCCAGCCGAAGAAGAGCCGTCCCTAAGATTTTTGATAAATTCTTATTCTAATGTCACTACCTTACCTATTCACTTTAATATTGAAATAGGTAAGTTAGAATTCAAAGGTGTGTATTATATCTATGTGCACAGAACTATGCGTAACAGAATTTAAAATAAAACATTTGGGATTTAATCCTTATCGTCATTGTTACAAGGGCGAAAAAGATCCGCGTTTCAATTTCCTTGACTGTACCTATACAATAGTTATATGTATGTTGTTATGAAACAAATTTTTTACGTAGGTATCTGAATAGTTAAGTATCTACAGATAAGGCACTGTGCAAGAAGTCAATAGTTCTATAGGAATTCAACGTACGTATATGATTGCATAATTTGCAAAATACTATTCCACAAAAGGAGAAGGTGTCGAATACGGCAAAAGCGTTCGATGTTCCTATTCAAGGCCTCATGTGGTCTGAGTCTGAGTAAACAAGACGAGGTATCATTTTGCACTGAGCTGAAAAAGGAAGTAACTATACATGGTTTAATACAATGTTTCTTCGTTTCATGTTGGGACGACGGTTAAGTGAAGTTCTGTCGTGTGTATTCTGAGTGAATTACGTCAGTCTCGTACCGCTGGCTTCATTCATTATTATACCTATACGTACTAAAACATAGCCATAATGTAGGTATCAACGAGAAACGTCCTACTCTTTATTGCGAACTTTATTGTGTTCTTAGAGCCCCGTACCAAACAGGTACATAAGGAACCCTAATGGTGTGACTTCGCCTGTCTGTCTGTAAGAACTTTTGGATCTTTACCATTAGCGTACTTAGAAGTAGAACACTGTCTTCGTGGTTTCATCGATGCACTTCTAGCCTTTAACTCCTCCTCCTCTAAATGAGTCCAGAGGGCAATTGCGTAACTTTTCGAATGAACGGCAGGACAAGTAAACTGCCGTACTCTCTTATAAATGACATTTAAACCTACCTCACGCACGTAGGAAACGTTAAGCAATAGATCTGCGGGGTCCACTTGCTTACCTAGCCTTAAGAATTGATTTGGGTACCTACCATTTTGGCGGAAGTGACTGTCATTTGATATTGCAAACTAGAGAAATTAGATTATATTGAGTTTATAAAAGCATTTAGTTATGAATCAATCAATTTATTAGCCGTTATTCGATTTTTAGTAGATGTATGTGTAGACTTCAGAAAGACAGGACTTAATCTTGTATGTATATAAGGTCACACTGATGACAGACACAAATAATGCTCGGGACGTTAGCACCATTCACCTTCACCTTGGTAGATATAGTTATTTAGTATTAAAAATATTGTTTGCCAAATGTTATTTTCAATACTCCTCGATTTCCGTGGCGTCGCCATTAGAATTCGAAAAAGATAGGAAGATTCTGCGAGGAATGGTTGGGCCAACAATACTAGGTAAACTAAGGCTACTAGTACTATTAGGTACTTATTCTGTGCTAAGGCTTTATCCAGAATTCACGAGAGGGGCCGAAGGTGGGGGCTTACGAAAACTTCAGGACTGATCATGTTGGAGGACTTGGAGGAGGGACGGTACAAAATGACCTCACGTGTATTTATTTACTCTACCAATAAAACCGTGAAATAATATTTGGTCATGTAGGAAATTATAAATCTTCATTCCACACGTCACAAACAGCGAGTCTATTTTTGCATGACGCATACTTATTCGATAATAAACACAAGATTACCTAATACAAAATCATTTACTTTAAAATTAGAAAGCAAAAAATTAAAATAAAATGCACAATGAGGTTCGGGGTTGCCTAGAACCTACGTATTTGTATTTATACTAAATAAATTTAATTAGTTTAAGTTACTCAATATCAAGAGTTGTAATGTAATGTTACTAAAAGTCAATGTCCTTGTTATGTTTAAAATAGAACTTTGGCATCGCTTTATACACGCGCCATGTTACACATACAAATACATATATCTGTAAGTTTTTTAAACAAAACACAAACGAAAGCGTTTTAGTTTAGTCTCAATTTGTATGGTAACGCGAGCAGCGCCTCTGGTGGCCTTTGGTGGTAACTTTTTTTTGACATAAATTGAGACTACACGCAAACGCGTTCGTTTGTGTTTTGTTTCGAAAAAACTTATACCAGAGGCACTGAAGGGAATATCTCTAGGTACCACGTCAGTTGCTTCGGATACCGACGTCTAATATGCAGTAGCACCGCTAGCCTACCTACACCCATTTACTTAGCATACCTAGAATTTCTGGAGGATTCCATGTTATATTGAGGTGTATTCATGGTGCAGGCGCTTCGTTCTGCCGTGCCAAGTTTCTAAAATAGCAACAACTGAAAGGGACTGAATGGCATGATATTTTCCTGAATCAGTACAAAGTTCAACAGTTGTGGCGGAAAGCCAATTTTTGAGACGAGGCTATTCTGGTATAAAAAAAAAAATCTGGTATTATAGCTTTGTTTACTTTTGCCTCGAGCTATCTTACCAACCTAACCTATTGAAGAATAATGAGTATCTAAGCTTAGAATCGCATCCCTTCTCAATGTTAAGCTTCGCTCGCTCAGCTCGCGCGCTGTAGGGTCCTACCTAACACTACTCCTCGCTTCGCTCGTCGTCGTAACTAAAGGAGCGAACTTAATAGGTAGATAACCTGAGATTATAGCTTCGCGGGGTGCCTACTTTCGGCTCTGAGGGATACAACTTGTGCCCCCCGGAGCGGAAGTCACACAAGGTAACGACCGAACCTACCTGTGGGAAATAAGTAAGAAATTTAAGGTACTTTTAGA
Source organism: Epiblema foenella (assembly GCA_963556455.1). Lineage (NCBI taxonomy): Eukaryota > Metazoa > Arthropoda > Insecta > Lepidoptera > Tortricidae > Epiblema > Epiblema foenella. Next base: position 20,333,766 of record OY747102.1, read on the forward strand.
TGAAAATAGCGCCAGCCATGGATTCTTCTAAAAGGGCCTAAGTTACGTATATTTTGCGGTATAATAAAATTATGGAAAACGTCACGTCGAGTTTTCGTAACACCTAAATTATGAAAATATGTATAGCTAACGAATAAGTTTTCATATATGGAAATAGGAATTGCGGACATAGTGGTAAAATTAATCCGTGGTAGGATAGGATTGTTGACTCAAAATGTATTATTACTCCAAAAGAAAAAAAGGCAAAAATAGACGCCTATTGGTGAAAATCCTATTTAAATATTACAAAAAATAAAGAAGTTAAAACCGTTTCAATGTTACTAGTTAGAGACAAAGCCATAGTACCTAAATGGCGATCGTTCCAATACAAAGGTGCGTTTTGCGGAAAAGGGACAGAAAATGCCCCCTCTTAAATTTTGAAGGCTTATACGTAAGTACGTAATTTTTTTTTTTGTTACTTTTTACGCCATTGATTAAGAATTTGATCCTTTTACGAGAAAATTCTAACTCATTGATTTATTATTTGGTGTTGACTCTATTTCAAATAGTTGCAAAACAAAATATTTGGATTGTAATGATTTGGTGAATTGTTTCCAGACAAGTGAAATTCGGGATTAAAATATTTCGAATCATCGATAGGTTACCCATTCATTCATTTATCTTTAAGTCAAAAAAGTCAAAAACATTTATTTGTAAACATAGGTACATAGGTCTTAGAATTATTAATATTACTGTCTCTCTATGTTTTGCCATAAGGCATACAAATATTTTGAGTCAAGATGGAGCATGCTTAAACAGTTACAATTCTTCATCTGTCAAGTATTCCCTTAGTGAAGAGTAAGCTTTTTTAACTAGAAATGCAAATAGACTTTTTTTAAATTCTAGCAATCCCTCTAATATGGTTATATTTCTCGGCAATTTATTGTAAATTTTTGGTGCTATCCCGAAAACACTTTTAGTAAGAAAAGCTGTTTTCATTGACTTCGTATACAATTTGTCACATCGGCGAGTACTTTTATAAACAGAAAATTGATGCATATTGGTTTTAATGTATACTGCTCTTTCATAAATATATAGGCATGGTAAAGTCAATATGTTGTGCTTAATGAAGTGTGTTTTACATGATTCTCTTGTCGGTAATCTACATACTGATCGTACCTTTACTTCAGTATTCATTAGCGGTATTATTCGCAATACGAATTCACACTACATCGATTACTAGTAAGTATTTCATGTTTTTCAAGGTGATCTACTGATGCTATCGATGATATCGAACATAACTATACATAAAGTTAGATATATGTTATGGTACCTATCATCCATCATACCTATCGAACATCCGACAAGCAAATATATAAAAGATAAAAAAAACACATGACGCGCGTCTGTGTTTATTGTCGCTGCATCTAATCTAATCGAACATCTCTCCATTTGGCGAGATAAACAAAGAAAGAAATGCCAATGGTGTGGGTGGTCGAATGCTGACCGGGACGGGAATATCTAGTTTTAACTGTCTCAATTATGGCGGCCCGCAGCTGACGCGGCGACCATAAAAGCGCCACTGATGAAAGAGCACAATTCCATTGTAATTCCAATAAAACGGGCTTTGTGTCCAAAGGAGGCGTCATTACGAGAAAAATGAAAAACGAATCGCACTTATGTTTGCCGAACAATGTTATAGATACAGCCAATATTGGAGGTAAATTTGGGAGGTTGATTGATTGCGTTTTATTGGCTTTGACGTCGCGCGCCGCCGGCCGCGGTGTAACTGTCTCGTATTTACATTGAGATTTTGCTGTTCTTTTCCGTGCTAGACAATTCAAATCGGAACAGGTCTGCCTTAGATATAATGTCAAGCTTCGGCATATGTCATGCACTTTTTATGTAAAAGTAGTTAATTGTGTTAACTCGCCGAGAGACGCCAAGATTTTACAAAAATTTTGGAGGTGAAAAATGACGTCGTATTTGGAGGCACCAGCTGCGCAGCTCTAGCCGGAAGGTCAACTCTGTAGATTAGATAAGGGCGTCTGACTTTTTGTCCCCAATTGTAATAAGGACGCAAATCTGACTAACAAAGGTTGAATAAACAGAAAGTTTGATCTTTTTTAGGGTTCCGTATCTCACAAGGAAAAAATGGAACTCTTATAGGATCACTTTGTTGTCCGTTTGTCTGTGTGTCAAGACCTTTTATCTCGGAAACGCTTGGAGGTTGGTGTTGAAATTAAAACCGTATACTCAGTACTACACAGTACTACAGTCCCTTGAAGCTGTGAAAACATCTAAGTAAACATAAAAAAAGATACGGCCGTTTATGCCGCAAAAAACGTATAAGTATTTCGTCATTCAAGAGAATCAAAATTTATATGGTGCTTCCAAGGACTTAGAACTATGAAATTTGGCAAGTAATATCGTCTTATACTACAAGTACAGACAAAAATCTGAAAACTATACATTTGTAATGAAATCATAAAAAATATAGTCTTTATTTAAAGTATCATCGAGGTTGAGCAACGGTATGCGTATGTACCGTACTTTGCACGAAACCCTCGGTGGGCCAGTCAGACTCGCACTTGTCCGGTTTTTTTTTTGTAATCATACCTACTGCTGCAGCTCATGAGCTCACAGTATCAATTCTCTAAAATATGTTTCTTACTTTATATCAGGAGGTACAGACCTTCCTTTCATAACACTGTATCATATGTAGTCGTGTTATTGCTAATCATTCGGTTTTTTTATGTAGCTTATTTTATTGACTGATTATTTGAGTTAGTGGATTTAAATATCAGTCGTAGTTACTTATGTAGGCATGTTATTGTTATAAATTTCAAATAAAATTGGTCATAGACGACCGCTTTAGCCTAGTTGGTAGTGACCCTGCCTTCGAAGCTGGAGGTCCCGGTTAGGGCATTTATTTGTATGATGAACATGATATTTGTTCCTGAGTTTGGATGTTTTCTATGTATTTAAGTATCTATTTATCTATATAAGTATGTATATTGTCACTTAGTACCCATAGTACAAGCTATGCTTAGTTTGGGACTAAGTTGATTTCTGTAAGATTGTCCACAGATTTTTTTTAATACAACGCCGGTGGCAAACAAACGTACGGTCCACCTGATGGTAAGCGGCCACCGCAGCCTATAGACGCCCGCAACTCCAAAGGAGTCACGTGCGCGTTGCCGACCCTTTATAAAAATATTTAAATATACCATAAAGTGTGATTTCTCCTCTCGTATAGAACCGTCAAAACAATATTCATTTAGTGTTCCGCGGAAAAGCTTATTGAATATGTCGTAGTGCACGTTTTGTTCAATATTGTTCCTTTTCTCGTCAGTATCCAATATCATCACGGCAGTCGGCCGGGCCCACTGCCATCCATTACCTCGGTGACGCACGGATGAGGGTTCCAAAATTGCTTATTTTTATATAGATCCAGAATAACGTAGGCGATGACATTATATACATAGGTACAGAATAAATACTTCCCATGTCACAGGAGTGTTCCATTTCCATTAATTTTAGAGCTTATGTGATCCTTTTGTGAATCCTTCTCCGTAAATTACACAAAAGCTATTCATATTTTAATTTCAGTAACAACGGAACTTGAAACCAATTGTGAGGATGTAATACAGTTGCGTTTCAAGTCCTTAATTAATTGCAGCCAAGTTGGATCGGTAGTCCGACTGCGTGTAGACGACCCAATTTAGTTGGAAACTTACTCAGTGTTATATTATGTGAAGCTGAAACTGAAATTACCGTTATCCCCTGTAGGCCTTACTTGGTTCACGGAAACACTGGACTTATTAATTCATAAAGTTCTTTGAAACGCTACTCTAGAGTTAGAAAACACGTTGAGTAAATACATTAAGGCAGCTTGCTCGCAGGACTGACGGTCGATGGGGCCAGAAACTGCTTGAGTGGCGTCCACGCACCGGAAGACGAGCTGTCGGTAGGCCTCCGACAAGGTGGAGTGATGACCTGGTGAAGGTCGCGGGAATCCGGTGGAAACGAACGGCACAGGACCGGTCTAAATGGCGAGCCTCGGCGAGGCCTATGTTCAGCAGTGGACGTCTTTCGGCTGAAATGATGATGATGATGATGATTAAGGCAGAGGGGCAACTTTGAAATCCGAACTTCGTATAGTGCCGTCCCTTTCTCTTATATAGTGTATAACCATATACATCTCTAACAATATTAAATTAATTTTAATTTTGACGCTCAGAGACCGTGTACATCTCTGGGATATTATATTAATTTCATTATACTCCTTGTTTAATCATGAGACCTTATACATCTCTAACTTTACTGATGTTGTAATATTTGTACTTAATAGATAACTTTGCAAGTTTATCTTCACTGTATGACATTAATTTTGTTATAATTGTAAACTCGAAATTATTATTCCTTCTTGAACTGTAAATTAATATTTTGACATGAAAAATGTATTACTTATTATAGTCAGACTTTCGTAATTGTAAATTAATATTTTGACATGTAAAAGTGCCCTTGTGGCCTATTTGCAGAATAAATGTTTGTTTTTTTTTAACGCGAGAGTGAAAGGGGCGGCACGATACGAAGTTCGGAGTAGGCCCTCAGATACTGTCTGTTGCGTTTATAACAGTTGGTAGTATAAATGTTGCTGAGCAAGACGAAGAGTTGCTATAAGTACCTATGTAGGATTAGATTTTGTTTCTTAAACTCCTACATAACGGCAACGTCTGATATCTTTTATACTTTTATGTATGTCAATACTGAACTTGATTGTCAATTCAGTAACTTTTAGATTTCCGTAGCCAAAATGGCAAAGACGGAAGTAATATAGTTTTATCATGTCTGCCCGGCGTCCGCCCGTATGACACAGCCGATTTACTCGGAGACTATAAGCACTAACATTAATGAAATTTGATAGGAAGGTGTATTATTCTATAAACCGCCTTGGTTGGCCTTTAAAAATAATATGGAGGTTTCTAAAAACCATTTCCGTTTAAGTCAACCGTTGGTGAGATATTAGCTGTCAGTCAAAAAAAGTGTCACCCCCTCCCCCCTCTAATTCCAAACAATGAAGTTTAAAATTCTGAAAAAAAATTGACTATCAACGACTTTTGGTTTGAACAAGATAGGTTTTATGGTTTTTGAGTATTCTCTTAATAACTGTTTTGCCCAAACAAAAGGTCGTAAGTGAGTTCCTTATGAGAATACGACCTTTTTAGATTTAATGTATTGGATCGTGGTGTTAAAGGCCTCGCCACAAACTGCAACCGCGCCGCAACCGCGTTGAATGTGGCGAGGCCTTAAATGTGGACAAGTAGGTGTTGGTACGGAACCCTTTATTGTGTGCGTGATCCGGCACGCACTTGGCTTGGTTTTTTAAATTTTTATGTATTGAAAAATAAGTTATAACGTGATGTTTGTCACTCGAAAAACATCGCGATTCTAAAATAAATTATATTACAAACAAACAAAACTCTCGAAAATACTCATTGCCGAGACTTCTGTTTTTGTAATAAGTATAAGATTAATTTATATTTACTTTTGCCAAATACCGTGTTGTGTCTATGTCGGCCCGCAATTTTTCAAGGCCTGTTTATGCGTGCGACTGACGTAAAAATGTTACACGTAGGTATACTGGAATATGTACCCTCGTTATAAACGATAATTTTTGTTTTGCGTATATATAAACTCGGTATTGTTATGTGTTCCCAATGGAACTGCACATACCCACACAGATAATTGTTCGTTCCAAATCGTATAGTAATAATAACCGCTCAATTAAGCTCCGCTGCCAAGTCCATCGCGACACTTAGCGTTGACCTCGATCCTGTGTGGACCGTTGTCATTAAGCCTCACTGTCACTGCCCTACTGATGATATAGATATACACTGGTTCGATCAACGAGGGTCGGATAGGGAACATTGGGCGAAATATCACAATCTGTTATTTGACTTTGAAGCTTTTGATGACCTGTTAAGTTTGCTTTTTGCATGTCTATCTTACATATGCAGCGATAACGGGTGATTGGTTTCGATCCTGTATTAATTGTTGGCGCTGGGTATTGGAATCGTTTAGTCTGGTCGTATTCGTATTGTTCGTTATACTTAGACATTGATACATGGGTACTAACTTCTGAGTGGTTTTGGAATTTGATTAAAGTTAATTGATAAGTTAGAAATACTTTGGTTTTGATCGTTATTCTCGGACTTAACGAAGAATAGGTACACCACTTACGCCCCGTATAAGTCCATGTGTTTGTTGTATTGGAATTAAGTACCTTGTTAAACCCTGATATTATGATATTAATAATGTTATTTACTGTCAAAGAATTTTGCAGGTATATGAGAGAGATATTATAACAATGTGATTAAAAGTTCTTGGGCAATGTCAGACAATATCGCCAAAGGTGGACCTTACAATAGTTGTAAAGAGGGCAAATATCTTTTCAAATTGTAGTTTGTCAAACATCATACAATTCTCTGATTTTATACCGTAAAATTATTTTAACAGCTTTATTTGAAAATAACGTTTTTCTCAATATCGTCTATACCCTTGAACGAGTATCAAATACCTGAAAATAAGTTATATTTTTCGCAGTTATTTCGACTAGTAATTTACGGAACGCATCAAATTTACGCTACGTAGATTAACTCTCATTTTTAGTATGGAAAACGACATAACGCATCACGCTCGAAAACGTCGCGTAATCACCCCGCGGGAAAGTTGTCCAAACATCCGGAACTGCCCAGTCGTCTACATCCCGATCTCGGACTTTCTCTATTTAAAGTTAAAAGGTTTAATTGAAAAATGTGACCTATTTTATCATTAATAAGAGCTTCAGGTTGATACGTAAGAGACTTTTATATGAAATTTTAAGCACGTCCCCGCGCACTGGCGCGCCTGTAAATCTGCCCCGAACTTTGCGCATTAGCGACGCGGGAAAAGAAGAGAAAAGTTAGCGACAACATGCCATTGAGGGTTTTAATTGTATAATACAGAGTTACTGTTCGCGAGAAACCAACTTGCACATACAGGTAATGAGGAATCAGAAACAACGGTTAACTGTTGATGCAACATACATTTTCGTCACGGATTTCAGTATACACGGGATGGCCGGATGGCACTCTAATTTATGAATTGATGATTATTGACGCTGTTATAGTATTTGGTGTGTACTTTTGAACGATCCTTTTAAAGAAAACAATACCTTTGTTGGGGTAACTGCAAAAACACTAATGACCACAATGCAAAAAGTCGTAACAACCGCCTTGAATGTTCAATCGATTATCGACTCGTAAGCGAGTGCACTTATAGATAAATGGCGGTCCAGATGCCTTCTATTCGTATTCTCAGCTATAGTAGTTTTGGGAATTGGCTGCGTCTAATCCATTGCCCTATTGTGTGTGTGGTTTTATTACCTTATTATCGTCCGTCATAAAAGATAAGCATACTTCATAGATAAATACTGCATGTGCATTCACATTTTACCAGATTATCAACTCTAGGGCCTTTGACAAATATTTAAATTGCATTAATAGAAATTTGACGTTACAGGCATTTTATGACTTAATACACCCTTGGCATTTACTTGAACATCTGATAATGGTAACAAGTATTTTTTTTATACAAAGGCACTTGGACCGCCATTTTTCCATTAGTGTATCTATTGCTTGTGGAGTTAGTCGATAATCAATTGAACTTTCTAGGTGACTTTTTACAATATGGTCATAAACCAATTCTCAACGACTATATTCCGGTAAACGCCAGAGGTGAAATGTATTGGGCCATGCGTATTACGTCACATTACTATTAAAGCAAATTAAACTTTTGGCAAAGGCCCTGGTTTTGGCAAAGGAGTTGATAATCCGGTAATGATAATTTACGAAGTATGCTTATCTTTTATGACGGACGATAATGAAACAGCTAACCGCACAATAGGACAATGAATTGGACACAAGTAAAAACCAACGACTATACACTTAGGTCCTCGTAGTGTTCAATTATGTCACCTACTTCTACAGCTAGGCATTTGCAGCAGTGGCAAGATGTTTTGATGAGTATATTCGCAGTATTTCTGTATTGTTTCGCCTGCACATGCATCCCAATGCCTGATGATCATAAACCATATAGTTCATCTAGTTTCCTCGCATGAGTCGTCGGTTAATACACTTGCGGACAAAGAATACGGGTCGGTAAAATACCGTCATATTTCCTAAAATAGTGCAAACTTGTACAGGTTTTTAATCCTGTCGTGATATTTATTTAATTTTACATCTAACCTGCAAAAATAACAGTTAAAAAAAAGGTTTTTTAGGTTTAAATCAAACTCCTAAAAACCTGTGAAAGAAACAATGTTAACGGAGCGAGATATCGCAAAAATTGTCAGTTTTGGAGATTGATATTTTTATGATAGGATCACGGGAATTGCTAATACTGTTAGGTATTATGAATAATATATCATGTAAATAAAACTAGTGTAAAATATTTAGTAAAACCTATTGCGGTTATTTCATTTAGGGTGACTCGAAATTTTTGACCTCGAGTGTATCGGCCTGCCTATATTAACCTACAATATATTTCATGTAATCATTTATTTCAGGCACCTGTGGCCCATATTACAAATACCTTAAAGACTAACGTACATATTGTGTTATTTCTTAAAACTTAATAATATATGTAGGCTTGACGGATCATAAAAATGAAAATGAAAAGCGATGTACTAGGGATGTCTACTTCTTTTGCGGTACACTCTAGTTAAACAGTGGAAAAATGAGTGACTCGCCTAAATAATTCTCTGTTGCATTTTCTTTATTGCAGGATATATGAGAGGTGTTCAATAAGTAATGAGAATGATAAAGATGCAGGTATTTTTTTATAAAATCTATTTTATTTTTCTTTTCAGATTATATAGTTACAATATTGTGTGAAGTGTGGTGGTGCTTTTCTTCAAAAAAGGCGATAACACTTTGCTGAAGAATTATAGACCCATCTCACTTCTGAGCCATGTTTACAAGCTGTTTTCGAGAGTCATCACGAACCGTCTCGCGCGCAGGTTTGACGACTTCCAGCCTCCCGAACAAGCCGGATTCCGAAAAGGCTACAGTACCGTAGACCACATACATGCCTTGCGGCAGGTTATACAGAAGACCGAAGAGTATAACTTGCCACTTTGTTTAGCATTTGTGGACTACGAGAAAGCCTTCCATTCGATCGAGACTTGGGCTGTACTGCAGTCTCTCCAGAGGTGCCAAGTTGACTACCGGTATATCGAAGTCCTGAAGTGCCTGTACGAAAACGCCACCATGTCCGTCCGACTACAGGACCAGGGAACAAAGCCTGTTCCACTGCAGCGGGGAGTCAGACAAGGAGATGTGATCTCTCCGAAGCTCTTCACCGCTGCACTGGAGGATGCTTTCAAATTTCTGGACTGGGAAGGACGAGGCATCAACGTAAATGGCGAGTACATCACTCACCTTCGATTTGCTGACGACATTGTAGTCATGGCTGAGACCATGGAGGACCTCAGTACAATGCTCGTTGATCTCAGCAGAGTTTCCGATCGAGTTGGTCTGAAAATGAACATGGACAAGACGAAGGTCATGTCTAATGCCCATGTCGTACCAACTCCCGTAATAATCGGCGGCTCGGCGCTCGAAGTTGTTGACGAGTACGTATACCTGGGACAAACAGTCCAGTTAGGTAGGTCCAACTTCGAGAAAGAGATCACTCGTCGAATCCGACTCGGCTGGGCAGCGTTCGGGAAGCTTCGCAGTGTATTCTCGTCCAGTTTACCGCAGTGCCTCAAGTCAAAAGTCTTTGACCAGTGTGTGTTGCCAGTGATGACATATGGATCCAAGACATGGGCGCTAACGATGGGCCTCATAAGAAAGCTCAAGGTCACCCAAAGAGCAATGGAAAGAGCTATGCTCGGGGTTTCTCTGCGTGATAGAATTAGGAATGAAGCTATCCGTAGCAGAACTGGGGTCACCGACATAGCCTTCAAAATTGCGAGACTTAAGTGGCAGTGGGCAGGGCACATTGCTCGCAGGACTGACGGTCGATGGGGCCAGAAACTGCTTGAGTGGCGTCCACGCACCGGAAGACGAGCTGTCGGTAGGCCTCCGACAAGGTGGAGTGATGACCTGGTGAAGGTCGCGGGAATCCGGTGGAAACGAACGGCACAGGACCGGTCTAAATGGCGAACCTTGGGGGAGGCCTATGTTCAGCACTGGACGTCTTTCGGCTGAAATGATGATGATGATGATGATGATTGTTTATCTAAATATAAAACTTCCTTTCTAAAAAAATCTTTATCCTGAACCTTTAAAAATATTTATACTGCGGCGATCACTGCGTCATCTTAAATTTCTACCGTCTGTGGTGTTCTTTTGGCTTCGGAAATAACTATAAATCGCTAGTATGGAGGTCTGGTGAACATGGAGGATGCTTCATCATTGATTTGAGCGAGCATCTTTAATGGCAGCCATCGCAACCTTAGTCTTATCCGCTGAAGCGTTACCTTGATAAAACTGAACAACCTTTGAACGTTTGCCTTGACGTTCGTCGCGTATAACGTCACGCATTTTTATGTTGGTTCTGTGTATAAAATCCCTGTAGTAGTGGCTCTATGATCAAGGTGTTAGATCATTACCACCCCTTGATTATCCCAGAAAAGAGAGCTCTACCTTACCGGATGATGGAATTCCCTTACATTTCTCAAGACGCTCAGATGATGGCCTTACAAAATCTTACAAGTCATGAACTGTTGTTTATTTTCGGAATCGTAATGGAGAAGTCACATTTCGTCCATATTAGTTATGAGTCGAGGCAAAAATCTGTCAGAATCTTGTTGTAACAATTTCAAATAATTTATAGTATTCCTGCGCATCCGTAAGCGTTGTGGGCACCTAGCGCGCTGATACGTTTTTCATACCTAAAGGGTCATGTATAATATTATAAGATGCTCCCTATCAAAATCTTAACATTTTCAGCTATAAAATGAACAGGGACACTGCGACCCGTTAAAGTGAATTTCTAATTTTTTGTTATAACTTGATCGGTTACTGCTGAAGTTAGGCGCCCCAAGCCTGGGTCGTCACTAAGTGCAAGTTCTCCGTCTCTTAAACTTCACCTACCACCGCGCAATCGTAGAATAAGAAGGTATAACAACCCCTAATGTTACTTGCAAGTCTAAACGAACCTGTTCTGTGGTAAAAATTTTCAAGCGCAGCAATAACCGCTTGAACGTGAATTTTCTCCAGTTTTGACAACTCGCTCCAACATAACAAAATAAATGAATTCGTTTAAACAAACCAAAGGACTATCACACTTTTTTTTACTAGTATTTACTGTGTCAGTATTATTGGCAATACTGGCCAATATTTTTTTACATTTTCACACTAAAGAGTTTATATATCGTTCGTATTACTTATTGAACACCCTTTGTAAGAATATCATGGAATAAAAAGTGAAAAAATGGTATATTGTGAAATAATTTGCGTAACATTTATCGCATCACACAGATAATCATGCTTAAACGAGATTAGGAGCTCTGAGAGCAGAAATCGATAAATTGAAAAGATTCCAAATTAAACGAACTGATAATCCGGGGGTTCTGAAAATGAGCAACTAACGAGAATAGTTAAACGAACCCGTAATTTGCATACAAATTGGCTTTCGGGGATAAACGCTTCATTTGTATTCAAACGCAGGATCTCAGTTCAGTGGCTGAAGATCGTTTATCCAGTTTCGGATTTGAATCAACCACAATATCACTGGTTACGTCCTCCCATCTCAATTGCAAGTTGCCGACGCACTATATTTATTGAGAAGATAACCAGTTGATCTTCCTACTTTTACTGTTTTTGTTAGCCAGCTATTATTATCTGGAAGGCAAATCCATGTTATATCATTGGACAAAATCCTGCGTAGTGATGTACTAACCCGAAGCAATATTTTAACAGAAAATGGTAAACATTGTTTCACCAACGGAAACCTCAGGGGTTTATATTGAGGATTTGTTATAGGTACTGTAACATCGCTTATTTTCTGACATCTGATAAGTGTATCACGTGACCAAATTTGCGCCTATGGTTTTACTTCTTGGTGGGTATTAGGTATTAGCAAGGTGAATTTGCAAATAACGCCTACAAATCCTAAGCAAACGCCGAGATATCGGCGGTTACAGCTGTCATTTATTTATTTATTTAATCTTTATTGCACAAAAGAAAAACTTATAGTACAAAAGGCGAACTTAATGCCAAAAGCATTCTCTACCAGTCAACCTTAAAGCAAAGCAGAAAGATTGTGGGCGGTGCAACTTATAGGAAAAATCTTAAGTATGTAAAATAATAGGGGGAGATTATATATGATACGATATGATATTATACAATATTATACAACACATATAATATAAAGCTACTCTAGTCATTCATACGGCTCGAATACCTTTTTAGGGTTCCGTACCAAAATGGTAAAAAAGGAACCCTTCTGGTTTCACTTTGTCTGTCTGTCTGTCTGTATGTCTGTCACATCGCTAAATATCTCAAAAACTACTTATGCTATCATTTGAAATTTGGCGAGCGACAGTCAACGCGACATCTTTTACACGTCTGAGAATCGTTTTGTGGTCGCATCCAGTCACTATTTGCTATGAATTGTAACCGCCAGTAGTATTTATCCTTAAATTATTTGCATGCTATTTTATCAATGATTAATTTTATTATTACTTATATTGTCTCTGTAACTTATTGTGCCTAGATCTTTAAATATTTGTCATTAATGACATTTCTTTTTTTTATTAATTTAAACATTATTTCTATTTACACTTTAATTTATTGTTTATAAATCAGACTTCACAAAGTTAATGACAACATAATAATACGCTATATCACTAATATAATAATTATATTGACATGAGTAATGATAATATCACTATAGAGTAATTTCCTTAAGCATCATTAGTAATAAGTCTTTGTAACCTATAACTTGCATGTTTGGTTTATCTGTAAATGTAAGTTGGTTAATAAATAAATAAATAAATTTCCACACCATGTCGTTGAGATTTTCCTGATTTAATATGGTTGGACCCGGTACACATCTGTGCATCGGTACTCACGGTGCGCGAGTCCGACTCGCACTTGACCGGTTTTTCCTTTGAAGTACAACTACGCTCTTTATTGCATTTAAAAGTCTAATAAAACGAAGTTCTTTAATACGACACTCAAATATATCGAGTGACTACTTCTGAGAAAATTTATCAGGTAAATTAGGTACGAAAGTGTTTTCCTGGAAGTAAAATATATTCTTACATTTCAGTAATAAAATCATTTCTCTGCTCATTATTCGTCGTGGTTGTGTGGTGTGTTCAAGGTGAATGACATAGACCGAAAGACAAATAGGCAACGGGAAGCTGGCCCACAAACAATTTCATTTTGAATCACACATTTGCAATGAATGTTCATGCTTATTAACTCTGGGTCTTATGAATTACTAGCTTTTCCCCCGGCTTCGCCCGCGTAGTAAGCGTAATTTTTAACCGTCTACAAAAATGGAGATTCTCAGTTGCACCTACGTATGTAGGTATGTACGGATGTCATTTTCGGCACCCCGCAAAACTACAAAAATGACACCCATATCAATTTTTAAGAAAAACAAAAGTCCACCATCTTGGATTTGAAAATGCGTGTCATTTTCGTAATCGGCGCCTCAAGGAGCCTCGAAAACGACACTTATATCGATCTTTAAGAAAAGTAAAGATTTGCTCCCTGCAAAAATTTGGAACCTCTTTTTCACTCCTTTAGGGGAGCAATTTTGAAAAACGCTGAAACATGTTTTGTTGTATTTAAACAGAGAGTCTATTTACAAAGTTTTAAATCTCTCACTTCAAAAAAGATTTGCTCCCCTTACGAACTTGGAACCCCATTTTCACGCCTTTAGGGGAGCAATTTCGAAAGACGTTGAAATACGTTTTGTTGTATTCAAACAAAGAGTCTATATACAAAGTTTTAAATCTCTCGCTTCATCAAAGACTTTCTCATTTACAAACTTGGAACCCCCTTTTCACCCCTTTAGGGGAGCAACTTCGAAAAACGCTGGAATAAGTTTTGTTTTATTTAAACAGAGAGTCCATATACGAAGTTTTAAGTCTCTAACTCTAAAACAGAAATTTCTCCCATACAAAGTTTGCACCCCTATTTTACCCTCTTAGGGTCAGAATTTTGCAAAACACTGAAAACACTTTCTTTGGATTTAAGTTCGTAACCTTTTTCCAAATTCTTAAGTCTTCAGCTCAAAAAAAAAATTTCTCCCATACAAACTTTGCACCCCTATTTGATCCCCTTAGGGGTGAGATTTCCAAAAATCCCGTCTTATCCCTTGCATACGTCATAAACGTAAGCTCTGGACCAAATTCGAAGTTTCTGTGCGTTGATGGTAGATCAAGACTTCTTCTTTTATATACTTAGAAGATTACTGTAAGTACTGCACCATGTAAATGGACCTTTATTTACGTATGTCACATTCGTAGATTCAATGGTAACATTTCAAATCATTTTTGAGAAAAAATATTGACAGACCAACTGTATTTACCCAGTGTTAGTGAAAAATGACGTAAGTTACCTTATGCACGTATTTTGAATCAGCAGCTGGAGCGATTCCGAAATTACTTTGTGTCTTCGAAATACATTGTTGGAGATACTTATATTGTAGATAGGCCTTTAGATAGTATTACAAGAGTTCCGCACACAAAGCTCGGCTTTAATTACCGGGTAATTTAATATCCGGAGTTTTACTCAAAATAATTTGATTATAAGGCCCTAGTGGGTGGATAATTAAGACGCGTACTGTGCTGGTTTGCAGAGATCCGTGAAATATTTTAAATTTTCGGTGAGAGTATTTATAAAGACAGATTTGCATACTGACCAAACTGTAATTATTTAAACACCTACATTGCAAATAATGCATAGGAAGGAATAGGCGATTTGGGAATGTAGAAAATGCTACTCTATCTCAATTACCTCAAATCTGGAAGTCTTCACTTTTCAGTGTTGTTTTTGTCTCATCGTAGTAACAACGGTCGTCCTTAATAATACACGATCTCACTTTACCTCAACCAGTCACTGAAAACAAGATATACGCCACCAAACTTTGTAATTTTTATGGCAAAAAACAGTTTTTTTTTACTTTTCTCGAAAAGCAGTAAGAAAATAAGCTCAGTGGTAAATACGGAAAAAGTGGTGCTTAAATGCAGGTTGCAGTTATCTTGTTGATAAGTAGTTCCAAAAAAATGTACTTACGAAGTGTAGTTCTGAAGTGTACAGGACTTATTTCTAAATTCTAGCAGATAAAATACCAACCTGCAACATATTTTTTTGAATGCGATAACTTACGACCTTTTGAACTAGTTACGATGCAAATTGCTCTAAAATCGGTTGATTTTGCCTGGTAAACTAATTTCCAGTTCTGAGAGGCCTGCAGATTGTCACGTGAACAGGAAAAATCGTTTACAAATACATATTTATGATAAATAAAATTAATTATAGGTTTCTAGAGTATTTAATGAATTTATGTTTCCTTCCTTGCATAAATATAACTGTATGATAACAAAAAACAAATATTTATTTAATATACTACAAAAAGAATCATCGTCATAAACAGCATACACCTATTTAAGGGTATCATTTCAAGTTTTAAATCTCTATCGCTTTTACGTTTGCGTAAACTTGCAATTGAATTAACTCATTAAATATTAGTTCAAAGGCTGAATACCGCCTTGTACACTCGTACACCACCAGGACTTTTTTAATTAAAATATTTCCGACGCCTAACATTCTTGGTTAACAAATGAAGCTGTTCCAAAAACGTAATAGGAAACTTTTGTGAAGCAAAATACAGGCATAACTTTGATATCGGTTTAATCTTATAGCAAGGGATGCTTATTCCAGTCAAATTGATTTCGGTAGAAATAAAGAGAGGGAAGAATCAGAACTCAAGTAGAGGTTCGTCCCCTCTTGTATGTAGTCGTATGGTGGTGTGTCTGAATAAATAGACATTACAAATTTTAATTTCGTAACACAAACAAAACAAATGCGTTTTCGAACAGTGCACGGGTCATTGTCAGTTGTAAAAACAAAAGTTGTCCACCCGGTGGTCAATAGTTAACGGCTTATGTACATGTAAGTTATGTGTTTATTACATGGATTTATAGTTACGGAAACACCGTTTATGCGGGTTACTAGACCAATCCAAAATTAAGCTTTTTGACCCTTATCTTTTGATATGTCCACGGAAAAGACGCGAACCTAAATTTGACAATGACAAGCAAGAGGGACCTTTACTTTTTTCACTTATAAATAGAACATAACCTGTTACTGATATTTTACTGAAATTCAACTTAGTTGTTGCTAAGCAACTAAATTTTACACCGTTTGAGTAATTAAATACGGTTCTTTAGTTACATCGCGCGGCGGCACAACAATTGGAAGTAAAATTAAGAAGTTGAACCCCAAATTCTATAGTTAAATCATATTGCACCTTACGGAAACTGAATGGAAATGTAAAATAATTGTCACAAAGAATCGGGCTTGCCACGTAAAAACAAAAACTTATCCAAAATTCGTTCGGAGACTTCCGGAACAATGCGAAATAATGGGGCTCTTTCAAAGCCTGGCTCAACGTGCGTATGTCACACATGCAGGGGTTGCGTCAATTCTCATTGAAAATGAACTTTTGCACGGATAGATGCTGCTGTCACTAACGACTACTATCAAACTTTATACTCTGTATTCGACTGTGTATGCGCTAACTGAATTTTCCGACCATGTCGTAAAGGAGGGGTGAGGTAAAACATTATTATTATTTATTATTTATTTATTTATTAAGAAATAATAATACTACACAAACAAGTACATAGACCCACAAAACCGTTTGCACAGTTTGACTGTGGATTAAGAGGCCATATAAGTTTTAAAATGTTTAGATTTCAAATTATGACAAAAGTATTGATAATACCAATAAAATTTTTGAAGGCTATGATGATTTTATTACAGTTTTAGATAGTAACATAACCAATTTTTGATTGTATTGTGTGTAATAAAATTTAAGCGGAAAAAACGAGTTTTTCGCTTAAAATGGTCGATTTGGAGTGATGTTTGAAACGTTATTTGAAAACCCAAAAAATACATTTAAAGTTTATGAGATAAGGTAGTAATAGTCCTGTTCTAGATAGTAACATTGCGAAAATCACAAAATTCGTGTCAATTCAAACAGAAAATGGCGTAAATAGATTAGCGTTTTTTAACTAATAAGGACCCTTAAATAGGTGGCTTAGCAGTAGATCTATACTATTACCGCAGTACGTAGGAGGAATAACTCCTACACACACAGAATTCGACTGTGGCAACTTAATAAAGTTCCGAATTGTACTTTGCGACAGAGTGAATACAATTGTTAGCGGCTTGACTTTGATCCGATGCTGGATTCTCTTCTTATTATTAAATAATATCGTGTCGTGTCATACTGGCATGATATGTTGCGAAGAACGGATTATGAGTAATTACTTCTTTTGTGTCTGTACTCTCTTTTATACCGAAGTTGAATATTGCTGAAGTTACACGTCTAATCCCAGATGGGTGAGTAAAACGTGCTTAGGCACTTACTTAAAAATTCGCTCGTTCCCCGAGCCCGAGCGATTTGCTCTCAATGAGACAGACACGAGGGTGCTCCACCGAGATTGGATGCCAGCACCCCGCACGCCGCGGTCCATCGCCCGATTCCACAAGCACCCTCAACCTAATGTAATGAAATTAAATTAGTGTCCCTTACAGATATTCACACTCATACCCTGTTTGTCTTTCGCTTAAAAATACCACCCAGCGACTTCCGTGAAAAATTGGACAAAATGAGAAACGAAGCCATTTACATGCAAATTGAATCAACTATATTTCAATTAGTCAAGGCTGCTTTTCCCTGTTACTGCCGGAATAAATAAACATGAATTAAAATGATTTTATAGAATACGTATTATTATTTAAATGTGAAACTTGACACTTTAATCAAGAAATGTTAGCCATTGGTATTTTTTTTACATCCAGGTTAAATTATTGTATTACGACTTTCATCAATAAAACCTTATACCTGCTATTGAATTCTCGTAGAACAGTACTAAATGAGTGAAACGCGACTTTTCTTTTACTTATAATTCTAGAATAAACTGTGTTTTCTTATAGGTACGTAAAATCTTCTTGCCCGTAATATACTGTAGGTGGGTGATTCTTATCGTTGATGTCCTTACCGGTCCGAACGTTAAGTGAAAGTTAAGGAAATCAGAGTGCTGTTGAAACTTATTGTTGACTGCAGTTTACTCTATACCTGGATCCCTAACTGTTAAAATAGGTAAAGTCAGAAATAATCACTCACGTGTCGTTAACAATCTGGGCCCGGTAAAGACAAATTAAGAAAATGTTAAATTTTGGAATGAGAATCACCCAGGTAGTCTATTTTACCCTGGGTCTGTTTTGCTTTCCACCTTGGTGGGATCTGAAAGTGATACTTAAAAACTCATTTTCGTTCACTCCATTTTATATTAGTCGGAATCTGTCGTACAGTAATGAACCAATAGCGCTTGTTGAGTCGTGTTCTTTACTGGGAGCGCAAATAGATTCCTGCGTGAATTGGAAGGCACATGTTGATAAAATCTCGATAAAACTATGAAAATTCACATATTCCCTCTACCAGTTGAAGAAGTGTACATATTTAAAAACTGCAACTAATGCTTACCATGTCTATGCGCATTCTTGGCTGTCTTATGGTATTATTTTATGGGGATATAACACTAACATAGAACCATTGTTCAGGTTACAAAAAAGTGTATAAGAATATTGACAAATATAAATGACAGGGAGAGTTTCCGCTCTTATTTCAAAGAAATAAATGTAACTATACTATACATTTTTGAAATGGGTATGTTAAGAAACTAAAACATTTATTTGAACGAACAAGAGATAACTCTCCTAGAAATCAAAACTTGAGGGAAAGAAGCAAATTAGCACTTATACCAATTTGAAAATAGTGATTTCCGGTACTTGGTATGGTAATGACATTTTATAACTAAATGCCTTTAGAACTTTTAAATTTAAATAAAGAATCATTATTCTACGACCAACTAATAATTTCCTTGCTCAAAATTCGTACAACATGAAGGAGTACCTATCTAAGTTATAAGGTTTGTTTATTGTTAGTGTGTTTTAGTTTTTTAAGTCCTAGAGTAAGTAAAGCCGGCAAAAACTGGCGACCGTACTGTCTTGTCGAAAATCTCACGGTTCGAAATAATTGTCATACGATAAATAAATATGTACTTAATAATATCGCTGTGCGCGAACGTGGTTTATGCTGTAACTTGTAATTACTTTTAAAATATTTTATGAAGCCCATGACCGCAATAAAGGAATATGAATGTGAATATATAAATTCACTAATTACTACGGCGATAGGTGTCTCCAGAAAGGCCTTCCCTACATACTCAACAGCCTGCCCTCTGACATCAGGCAGGAAGCCAATAAAGCTAAACTTAGTAAAAAGCTTCACAGTTACCAAACTCGTAAAATAATCTATTGTACCTAGATGTAGAATCATAAAGTTATCTTTTTACTTTTTACTCTTAATCATACATAAAGTTACCTTTTTAAACTAATAAAATAATTTATTGTTAGAAGAGAGGAGAGACTGATCGATCCCACAGTCAAACTGCAAACGGTTTTGTGGGACTATGTACTTGTTTTTTATCATTATTTCTTAATAAATAAATAAATAAGTAATAAAATTTTAATTATTGAGTGCAGAACAAACAAAAGCCTGCACGATGTTAAAGTTAAACCTTGCTCTCTTATATTTCGCTACAGGTTTGAGTCTTGTATGTCTTCCATACATTGCAATTACAAATTTGTCTTAACCTAAACAAGTCTATAATTAGTTCGGTAACTACATTTGCTTTTATTGAACCAGGAAACGTGTAAATCATTGAAATAGCCCAAGTTCTATTCACGGGAATGGGAAGCGTTCACGAAAATATTGCCAAATAAATCAAGCGAGTGGACAGCAAAGATATAGTTTGTACTATTGTATTGGCGTCCCGACTCCCAGTGTCCACTAGTAATGTACTAAAGGCTGTTGAGGATCATGGAAATATACGGTCAATGGGGTCACAGATAGCCCGCTTGAGTTATACGACAAGTTTCGATAGCCGATATCCGTTTCTTGTACGTTTATCTTCCAAGAATACGAATACCTACAGTTTTTCTGAGGAGATCCCATCAAAGTGGATAAATAAACCTCTCAAGTTTCTATTTGATGATATAACAATACGAAAGTGGTTACTTATTTACTCCATATCGACTTTAATAAAATATGTCCTAAGTTCGTCTTCATGTTTTTATACTTACGATTTTTCAGCGATCAATTCAATTTTACTTATAGTTTGCAACTTTATTGGTCTTTACGTTAATAAATTATTGATATTTTATTACATTTCTGATTTCTAACTAAAATATTTCCTGTATCCAATGTGTCTATTCTATATACCTAGTGGTGCTATATATCAATACATGACACTCAATCTTATGTCATATTATTGGAGGTAAACGATAGGTGTCAACTATTATTGGGTATTAAGCTGTAATTCATTGGGACGCGTATCTTATAGATCGCAATATTAAATAGATAACTTGCTTAGTGATTTGCTGTTTTGGCGAAATGTAAAATGTAACGTTTTCATCGCAGCCGGCTGTTCGCTGGTGCAGTTCCAGTGCGCCAACAAGGAGTGCATACCGCTGACGTGGTTGTGCGACTCCCACCCGGACTGCCAGGACGGCTCCGACGAAGGCTTGGAGCAGTGCAAAGGTAAGCATTGACATTATTACTGAAATTTCGATAAAAACTTTCTGGTAGTCGGTTTCAAATAGAAAAAGTGAGAGTTTACGCCCAACGCGCGTTTAAGTTACGCGATAACCTTGCAGCTTACGGAACGTACCCATACTACATGACTCTATTCCCCCCCAACCGCCCATAATATACGCTATGACCCTTCTCCCCTAATTTTCACGTAATTTGTATATGGTATAAAAACCATATTTTGTTGGCAAAAAGTAAAAAAACAACGACCTCTGGATTTGGTATTAAGGAAAATGTTTGGTGACATCGAAAAGGATGCTGAGGTTTAAAAAGCGTTGAATGCTTCGTCATAATTAATTCAAATTAATATAGCTCGAAAAAGATTTGGCCCGAGGATATTGAGTACGTGACGAAGACCTATGACCCCCCTCCCCCAGTGAACAAGAGTAGTATTTTGAGGACTCCCTTCCCAGGTAATCCGGTTACGTAGTACGGGTACGTTCCCATACGTCAGACTAATATCCTTCACTAATGAATATGTAAGTGCGAGAGGGAGGAATGCTTTATGTCGATATGGATTATGCCACCGGTGAGATTATAACGTTAGTAACCTAATAACGCAAACCTATATGTTAAAACTGACACTGTCTCGTCGTGGAACATTGTTCTTACCTTTTAGACAGTGGAATCTCTAGAATTACTGTATGGTTAGCTTACACAAACTAATTTCGAGATAGTAGATAGTACCTACACAAAGTGTTCGTCAGCTAACAAACGTGCGCCTGGCTTAGTGTAAACAGACCAATCCTCTTTTAGGATAATTAAGTAGTGCGAATAATAGCATTTGGTATAGTTTTGATCTGGTTGTAGCTCCGCCACTGTTTCGTAAAGTATTCTTATTGAATGGTTTCGTTTGGCTGGCTAAACTAGCTTTGATTTTTGTTTTAGGTATTTTCTGATAGTTGAATATTTTCTTTCAAGCAATTCATTCCAAGTTTGTACCATTGTATCACGTAGAAAAATGTTAGTGGGATGTCAGTAGGGCACTAAAAAATCATAATCAAATATTTACTCTGCAAATAGTTTTACTAATACCTTTGCTATTGCATTATTAATTAACATGAGAGTACAACATAGCAACATTGACACAGAGATGTATAGCTTAGCTTTGCCATGCCTGTGAATTTTGTTTTTATTTGGGCTTGTAGCCCAAAAATCCGGAATATCTAGTATAAGCCTAATAACAAGTAGAAAACTATTTGCTATTTTTCTATACTCTTTCTAACTATAACATTTTGCTTCGAATAAGCCAAGCATAACGCAACTTCTTGTTCGACTTCAATATTAGTGTACGGTACGCTCAACAATGTTCTACGAACTCAACGGCGAAGTTAGCTTAAGCTCACACCCCGTCTTGGGGGTGACACACTCAGACTTATGAAATGGATATGATATGAAACTTATCGATAACGGTTTTCTAAAAGCTATTTAATGCTGTTTACTTTTGTCTAAAAGTCTGTACAGTTGCCAAGTTAATGTTACTTTTAAGTGTTTTGTTTGGCGTTAAGTTTATATAGCAGGAGAGAACCTAATAACTAATGATATGTGACATTTGATTCGTTTGTCAAACGCGCGAACTATCATTTATTGTTATTTACCACGGCTGACCTTACAGGGAATTTCATAAATCTGAATATTCTGGATGTATGAAAATGCATTTTATCACGTAAGTGGAAGCTGACATAAGTGAAATGAACGAATTTTAATAGGTACTTTAGTGTTAGGCCTACTCTAAATATTTTCTCAGAAAAATATAGGTGATTCGCCTTAATGTAAACAATAATGTCGATGTCGTCTCGGATACAAACATTTATTCTCCATCCCATGGAGTAGAACAAACTATTCCAAAAATATGTTTATAAAGCGTGCATGTGCACTCTGTAATGATAATGACAGAGTCAAATATGTCGACATATTTAATTGTACCATATGCTCGTTAAAAATGTATTCAAAACTTGGAATGAGTAGAACTTTAGCGCTTAAAAATGTATTACTATGTTACACGTTTGTAAGTCTTCAGTGTTGTTAAAATTTAGATCAGACCATGCCTTTCACAGTAGGTATTTTTCGTGAATTTGATTTCGCAAATTATGTGTAGTCACTAAATTTCGTATTTAGCTTAACCTAGATAGGTACATTCTTCGTGTTATATTGTTTTAGATATATGTTTAATAAAGAAACTATAGGTCTATATTAAGTGAAAAAACTGTAACAATATTATTTATATGACCTTTTGTAAGCTAGCGTACATAGGCTACGGTGACCGCTTACCATCAGGCGGGCCGTACGCTTGTTTGCCACCGACGTGGTATAAAAATCAATAAAAAAATATTTAAATAAATAAAAATCATTAATAAAATAAATCCGTTTGATTCCAAAATGTTTTAACCAAAAACGATACGCCAGATTAAAACAGACTACCTAATTTAATAATAACATCACTACCCCGAACTCGTGTCGTGTGTACCTAATGCATAAGATTAAGATTCAATATTGTACTGATACCTTACATTTCTGTTCGTATACATTTCAATCAATTAATTGTTCCCCATCAATCAGTTTTCTCGATGGAAAAGATTTATCGGCGCCATTGTGTTGTTGTTATTGTGTACAAAATGAAGCTTCGACAAAGGAACCTTGTCCTGACAGCCCATTAACATTTATTCAAGGGGAATAGCTTCGGTGACGTCGACGTGCTCGGAACTCCTAATTTTACGCTAATTATGCTCCCAAGAGTTCAATCAAACGGAATTCGACGAGCAATTCGATTTATAATTGAGACGGAAACAAAAATTGTTCGTACTGAGGAGGAGTTTGGTGTAATGGTTTCATTACAGAAAATGTGTGATATGATACTATGCATGTAGTAGTAACAAAAGTTGTCCCTTCGGTGGTCAATAGTTAACGGTTTATGTGCATGGAAGCTATGTTTTTAGTATGTACATGGATTTTTAGCAACGGAGAGACTATTTATGCGGGTTACTAGAACAATTTCGTAACCCTTAACTTTTGATATATCCATCGAAAAGATGCGAACCTAAATCTGACAATGACCCAGGTATGTCTTGGTATTCCTTCTCGACCCAATGTATTTACAGTCTCCTTAATTTAATGAAACGAGCAGATGGACATGTAGGTAATATATCACTCTATTAATATTTATTTATTTATTTAATTCACAAGAACGGTTATACCAATTACACTTATGTCTTAAGTATATTTACATTTCATCTTATACTAAAAAATTAGTCACATACTATTCATTCATTCATTCTCACAGTAAGAGAGGCACCCAGTCGCGAGCATGGGCAGGCTGTCCACAAAAATATCGAGTTGTGGTTCAGTTCGCAGGAGTCCGTATATCAACAAACACTTACTGCTAAAACAGTACAGTCACTTTTGCCATTGGATGATTCAGTGCTGATTTATAGTCATTACGCACAAACAAAACGTCGTACGATGATAATCGAGACTATCGAGAGCTGATAATGTCCGTCAATATAAATACAATATATTTGACATTGGACTTTAAGTAGGTCTAAAACACGATGTCCAGTTATTAAGATTTTTATACATTTTTCCAAATGACATGAGAATCGATATTGAAAAAAAATACAAATACAAAATTATTGTTTTACCAAAAAAGCAAAACAATAGATATGTTATCAATGAGGACTATCTAACAGACAGAAATGCATGGCCCAAACCGAATACCTAAATAGCGTAAAGAGACTAATATTTTCATTGTATCTAGTTGACACATTTCTTGCAGGAAAGCATATCAAACGATTCGACATGTTTTGCTTTCTTTTTTAAACATTGTAAATACCTATTGCTATTTTTTCCTCGTTTTTCTTTCAATTCTCTTTTGTTGTTTACCACTTACATTTACTTAAGTAGGTTAAGTAGTATCATTGTAATAAGCATATTTTGGAGAAAATGACTGACTGTCGAGTTTCTTCTCAGCAGTGGTCTCATGAGAAACGCTAGTAGTTTTTGACTTGTAAAAGTGCCTTTGTGGCCTACTTGCAGAATAAAGTTCATTTATTTCATTTAATGATACACTAGGTCCAGCCTGTGTAGGGGCGACCGAAAAATCAGATAGACAGACAGACAAAGTGAAACCATAAGGGTTCCTTTTTTAACATTTTGTTACGAAACCCTAAAAACAGAAACCGATGTTGGTAATTATTTTCGATACTCTTCGCCGGGAACATGTTACCTTGAAAGTAAAAAACATATCCAATATATCCTGTGGACCTAAAACTTTTAGGTGGTTAATTTTCTGCTTAAGGTTGATCTGGGTTTATTTACCTAATTGCTACCGTATAATATTTATTAACACATAGTATGTATTTGTGTATTATCACTACATAGTATAAAACAAAGTCGCTTTCTCTGTTCCTATGTCCCTATATTCCTATATCCCTATGTATGCTTAAATCTTTAAAACTACGCAACGGATTTTGATGCGGTATTTTATAGATAGAGTGACTCAAGGGGAAGGTTTATATGTATAATACATGCATCAGCATTGCACCCGTGCGAAGCCGGGGCGGGTCGCTAGTATATCTATATAAGTATGTATATCGTCGTTTAGTACCCATAATACAAGCTTTGGTTAGTTTGGGACTAGATCGATTTGTGTAAGATTGGCCCCAAAATATTTATTTATTTATAACAATTTTACAAACTAAAATAAAAACACCAATGGTATATTAATCAAATAAACCGCCCCTTGTCGCTTGTGGTGCAATGGTGCCTATTGCTTCGGTGCGGGGCTTTTACCAAGAGCCGATGGCTTATGCTTCATGCTAACTTTTTTTGCGTGCGTCGGCTGTCGGCCCTCAACACCCCGCAGTTTCACTATCGTATATTAAGAGGCCTTATAAGTTTTAAAATGTTCTGATTTCAAGTTATGACAAAAGTATTGATAATAAATATCAAGAACGTGATTAGAGGCTACGATGATTTTATTAAAATTTTAGATTGTAACATGGGCATTTTTTGATTTTATTGTGTGTAGTAGAATTTAAGCGGAAAAAACAAGTTTTTAGCTTGAAAATGGTCGATTTGGAGTGATTTTTGAAACGATATCTCGTAATGAAAAATCCAAAAAATACATTTAAAGTTTATGTTACATGATCGCAATAGTCCTGTTCTAGATAGTAACACCGGGAATATGTCAAGATACATGTCAATTCAAACAGAAAATGGCCTGAATAGATGAGCGTTTTTTAACTGATAAAGACTTTTAAATGTTTTTACTCGCAACCAAATTTGCATACTCATTATATTGGAAAATAGCATGTGAAACTTGCATAAATATATAAAATTAAACAAATTTTAGCCGCAAGACACTTTGATGACGAGGACATGTGCACAAGGCGCAGACTAAATCCTAACACGTCCATAAACCCTCTCTTTTACATGTTTTGCAAAAACACGGCCACATGACACGGGCAACAACACGGTGTGACTGCGCTCCGTTTCATATTATTTGTGGATTGCACAGCGGCCGACATTTTTTAGACATTATTCGTATATATGCGAAAGTTTATAATTGGGGAGCTGCGTCCTCGTCTTATTGTGTCTCTTAAGTATGTTTATTACAAATTGTTGTAATGACCAAGACAAATGCGATGCTTAAGTTAATGAAATAATTACATAACGTAGTTGGGTCATTCTACTTTTTCATGACCAGTTTTCTATTACAAAAAAAATCTATGATATGTATTGAATTAGTGTACAAAAATAGGATTTCTAAATAGTACCTGTACCTAATAAAAGGATTGTATAGGAAAAAAATATTTAAATCTTAACATATTGCTGTAAAAGGTTTTTACCATTTTTTTATTACTAATGGTGAGAAATCCGAGGACCACTGAGTTACTTGATTTATCGATATTAGTTGTGTTTCTTTATCACCAAATTTATCGGAAGTGATACTGCAATTAAACCTCTTTCTAAATAACAATACAAAAGTATGAAGCGATGGCCAAGTACTTATTCCAAAATCTGCATTAAAAAAAGTGTCTGAAAATTATTTACAGAAAAAGTAGAATGGGCCAGAACCCATATAAATCTTGTATTCGGTATTAAATACATATACAAATAACTTTTCCTTTCCAGAATAAATACCAGGGCTCGGAAACCGGTTTCGTCTTCATACTATTAATCAGTTAAAAATTTCGGTTAATTGCGTTTTACCATATTTCTTCGGACTTCAAATCATTTATTCCATAGATGAAGGTTAACAAAAGCAAATCATAAAATAAAGATGGAGATATGAGAAGTACTTATTTCCAAAATAGTAAAATCCGGTTCCGAGCCCTGTTAAATATATTTTATCACGTGTACGTCTACTTATGTAAGCTAAATCAAAGTATCCACCAGTCTAAAGGTCATATTTATTAACGATCGCTAATGATTACTCTTAATAGTTTATGAAGACGATCGCATGAGTTGGACTGATTGCTATTTGTTGGCTTCCATTGATGGGTATGATTAGCTGCGCCGCTCCGGCGCCGCCAGTAAATAGGCCGACTGTATACACAATACAGTGTACAATATTTAGGGGCTATTTAACTAAACCTATTTAATTAAAATTGGTTTGATTTCCCTAATACACTGAGCATTCAAAAGAAAGAAAACTGTTTTCGTCGTTTTTGAAAATTCACACATTCTGAGACAATTTTTATTTTAATTTTACATCGAGTTATTTTCGATTTATGAGGGAAAATCTAAAAAAAAAACCGTTCCCCCTTATCTCCGATGTTTACTAAGGAAAAATTATGGAGTTATTACATAACATTAATAACAATGTATATTTTACAGGAAAAATAGCTCGATCTAGTTTTTTTTTATCATCAAAAAACATTTCTATACTAAGTTTGTAATTAAATCACCTTTGCAGGTATTCTTGTTTTGTAAATTACTACGCGATTATGCTGTAAGTACCTTTTTTGAAATAAAAAACAAAAAAATGAAATCGGTTCAGTTGATAAAGAATTATCCTTGAAAAACCACCATACATACTAAGTTATTCAGTCGCTCAAATTTGCAACAATATTCGCCGATAGATGGCGCTGTTGTTGAGATTTTCCAGAATTAATTGGGTCGCGACCGGTATACGTCGGTGCGCGGTCGGATTCGCCCTTGACCGTTTTTTTAAGTGAGTTTTCGTACTATGCCTGTAGACTTTCCGTTACATATGTTAAACAAACAAGTAATATCAGCGTGTTTAAAAAATCATCCCGTAAGGGTGTAAGGAGGGATTTGCACTCTTAACTCGATCTCTTGTCAGGTCTCGACTAACCTCGGCCTGACAAAAAAACCTTGTGAGGTGATCCCTTACTTTCCGAGCCTCTGCAATGATTTACTATTATTTGTGTGCGTAAATAAATAAATACATATTAGAGGACAATCTTACACAAATCGAACTAGCCCCACAGTAAGCTCAAGAAGGCTTATGTTATGGGTACTAGACGACGATATATTTAATAGATATAAATAATTAAATACATAGAAAACATCCAAGACAAGAACAAATATTCATGCTCATCACACAAATATTTGCCCTGACCGGGATTCGAACCCAGGACCGTCAGCTTCACAGGCAGGTGCACTACCCACTAGGCTAAACCGGTCGTCAAAAAAGAAAACCGGTGGTAAAGAAAGTGTAATTATTTTAAAAATGGACAAAAAAAAAAATTACTGCACTCATGTCCTGGAAGAATTGCGTAACACATGATACATCAAAAAATTCAAAAGTAAGTTTATTAAAAAATTGTCGTATAATAAGTGTTTTTTAAGCAGCGGTGTTTAACTGGTATATAAACGCTCGTGGTATCGTTACTTGCCCACGCCACTCGCGTTTAAAACACTTCTTAGACAACAGTTGCATTAAATACTATAACAATGACTAACTCTTTTTCTCCCTAATCTTTTATTCCTATCTTTATGACAGTGTGATCACAAAATCGAATGTGGCAATGTTGACATTACGTACACGCAATTCGCCTCTTACGGCATAGTGCGCGATATAGTGGTGTATGAATGTCAAGTAATGTTCAGTTTATTTTCTTTTCCATTAAAACAATAATGATAGCGTTCTTGACAGTATTAAAACATTAATTTCAAATGGCTAATTAATTTTATACAGAACAATGAAAAAGTAACGCGGTTTGTTCCAAAGAGATTCATGGATTAATGCTTTGATAATTTTGATTGTTGTACATGCTTTTGAAATTAATAAGTTAGTTAAATTGCTTCAGGCATGTAATTGTAGTACAACGAGAAATAATAAACATCACCGGTGTTTTGTAGGTATTTCTTTGAGTGTGAAAGTCTTCATCAAAAGCGCATTTAATCGTATAGACACGAGTATGTAGGTTTCATAGATGGCAGTTTGTTAATCATTTTAGATTTTATTTATTTAATTCATAATATGTTAGTTGAATAAAATTTTAATATATATGATCGATGTGAAATAGTTTATTATATATTATGTTTTATATGTCGTTAATAGTTATATATTGCTACGCCCTTGTACGGTCCATGCTCATTCATACTGGCTAGATTTTAAGAACATTTTGTAAAAAACGTAATTTTAACTAAAAAATGAGTATGATTATGAATGAATAAATGACATATGAAGTAGTGGACATTATGATATAGCAAAATCATAGAACTGAAGATGTTTTGCTATCTTACATTTGTCTGTCGTAAAAAAACATGCTTGGAATCTAATCCTGTTGTTTGGCAACAGGCATAAAAGTTGACGGCCAGCAATTAGATTGAATACTTTCCTGAAAGTTCAAACCGTATTCGAAAATTTATCTCATTATGCCTCGGCGAGGGCGATTCGCTCGAGTTTTCTTCATCTCTCGATATAAAACTTATCATGATATAACTTTTGCATGTAATCAATGCTGAGTTGCTCCAGGCTGTTTACGATCCCTTGCATAAAGATAAAGATATGGTAATGCCTGCATAATAGGATAAGATAAGCTAATGGGTTAAAAGGGCGCTCGCTAAAATGACTGTATTCTTAAGCAAAATTATATAATCGTACATTGAAATTTAGTACATAGATTGTTCAAGCAGTTAGACAGCTTATGCTCAAATTATCGTAGGATTTAGGCAATTAACTAGAAGTACGATTCCACACTAATGAAGCGTAAGCTGTTGTGCCTAACATTGATAATCGGATATCGTAACTAAACTTCATCGGTAATAATAATATTTGTATAAGTTTTTTTACGGTGTCGATTCAAGCTAATGTAAACACGTCCTACGGGGTGATTGCGTAACTTTTCTAATGCGCGTAATGGTTCATCATCCTGCCATTTGCCTTCAAAGAAACACAGTTACTACATACCGATATGCGATTATCCTGCTAATTGCATAAGAAATATTTTAGAGAACCATATTGAGTTACTTGCAGGTTACGTTGTGGATGTATTTTATTTAACTATTTGAAGTCTCAAATAAACCACTCACTCATTTTGAGTCAGTGAACCATTGTAGTGAGTTAAATAAACCGGCAAATGTAAATATATATGAGCATTTTTCGGAATTTTCTAACCAAAACATCAACCACAAATGAACAAATATTGTATCAAAAACATTTTAATAAAATAATCTTCTAATTGTCATTATCATTGGAAAAAAGCGCCGTGACGTTATAAAAGTAAAATTTACGTAAATCTTTTACGATTACTGACATTTTTTCATTGCCATTACTTCCACCCAGCCGTATCACTTCCACCCTTAACCTCGGTATCAAGAATAATATCATTTTATCCTCGTATCAAATTGTCTCCCTTCGAACATTGCAGGATATCTTAAGGAGCGTTATTTTAATCGCAAGATTCAGCTCCATTAAGGCAACAGGCTTAACGTAATCTGCTAATAAGAGGACTAAGCGTTCAGGGGGCGACCGGGAAAGATTCATTTAATGCAGATTATAAACTTCGACGTTCCTAGGTTAATTTCTGTCGCAGATTCAGTTTCATGTTAATAGCAGTGTGCATAATAAATCGTGTAAACAAGCATGTAGTTTTTTAGACCACTTAAAATTGTATGAATTATTTATTACTTAAAGCTATTTATCAGAAGTTTGATAGAAACATTATTTATATGTATCATCATCATCATCATCATCATTCACTGCTGGACATAGGCCTCCCCTAAAGAGTGTCATAATGACCGGTCCTGCGCCACCCGCATCCAGCGGACTCCCGCGACCTTTACCAGGTCATCAGTCCACCTTGTGGGTGGCCTTACCCACGCTGCGCCTTCCGGTCCGTGGTCGCCACTCGAGAACCTTCCGGCTCCAACGGCCATCGGTTCTACGTGCAATGTGCCCCGCCCACTGCCACTTAAGTTTAGCGATTCGAAATGCTATATCGGTTACTTTGGTTCTGCTACGGATTGCCTCATTTCTGATGCGTTTATATGTATACCCCATGCCTAATAGAAAGTTTTCTAAGTTATCTTTCAACGATGCTTTTTAGGATAGTTATAACGTTTTGTAATCCTAACAAAAATATAAATGTGAAAAAATGCTGAGTTCGTAGACGGTTTCGCTAATAAAAGAAGTGTGATCTTACTGGAAACCAAGTTCTTTCAAAGCTCCTTAGATCACAGCTCCTGTTATGCATATTAACGTGTTCAATTGCTATAAATGACTTGAATGTTATTTAAAAAAAATCTAAATGGAAAGATTCACTGTCTTTAGATTTTTTCCTTTGTGTACAATTAAATAATTACCTGGATGATATGTTTCATATTTCTAGGTCACCTGGAAGTAAATAATTTTTCAGCTCAGCAGCTCTAACAAGCCTATTTTGCTGCTAGAAATCTGAGCAAAATGAGTTTTTGCTTACTCCGTGAGCCATTTGACAATTCGTGGTCTATTACAAATTTGAAATATTTGGACTTCATTCGCTCTGTCTCTTTCAGTTTGTTACGAAAAAAGAGTGCCAGAAATAGGCCTATTCATAGTTCGACATCACTTCGACATTCAAATTTTTATAGTAGACCCCCAAAACGCGCTAAATATGGAGACGTTCGAAAACTCATAAATTATTCTCATATTTGCCACTTTTGTACTTTTCATTGTGTTTCGCCAAACCTCATGTGTAAGAACGAGCCCGCGATACATATACCTAATTACAAAAATAAAACACAAATTCAGTACTTTCTGTCAAAGTAGGGCTCTTACTCGAGCTCAAAGTTATTCACTGACTTGTTCCAGTATGAGATACAACTTTATATGTGTTTGTAACCTTTCTAATGAGTAAACTTGTACGTAGAAGCTAATTCTGCTCCTGACTACTCAGAAATTACCAGACTGCTTATTACTAACGTAGCTTGCAATTAAATTTTTATTTGGAGGTATACACGGGGAAAGCCTATTATTCTGTGAAAGACTTCCTGGACGAACAGCGATTGCTGAAAGAATGTATCGAAGCACGATATTTGTCATTAATTAAATAATGAATTCCTATATGACATCGCAATTCTATGTATGTATCAATTAATTTGTATTGTAGATTTATTCTATAGTACATTGTTGTAGAGGCTGGAAAGTAAGCAATAGACGAACGAGCTCGTTCGAAGGCCGAAAGGGAGGCGTTCGATAATACGCGTTCATCTATTGTACTTTTGGCCGAGACTAAACATTGTGCTTTTCACGACTACTGTTAGGAAATAAAAACATTTCTTGTAATACTACATTTTTAGTTGATAATATCAATATAAACTTTCATTAATAGTCAATTGTGTGATAAGGGTCTAAAATGAGCCATATTACCACGAGATAGTTTCGAGGGGTAATATGGCTGTTAGACCAAAGTTATACACTTTACTTTTCACTTCTTTTGCGAGAAAAATAATAAACAAAGGTCATTCCCCCAAAATTAACGATAAATTCCACGGCGAACTAGACGGCGTGTTTTTTTCTATACTGCTTTGACACATAAAATATAGACACCGCGGTTCGCGCGCAACATTCACGCGCGAATAAAAGCTACTGACCTTCCCAATTGAGCATTTCAAAGCGTTGCTCAAACGATTTAATTACTTTTTTTAATAATTGTGCAATAAGGTCAACTACAAACTTAATCTTTAGAGAAATGAATTCTTTCCTGATTGGTAGATTTGAGAGAAGAGTCTGATTGGTTGATATACCCAATACGATATATTTTTTTACAGTTAAATTAGTCTTCTGTGATTGGTGGATTTAATTGGTAAAGTATTTTGATTGGCCAAATTAAAATGTTTTGTAAATCATATATATGTATTCATATTTTCCCTAGGGGCTAAATGTAACTACTTTAGCCCCGCTTGACAAGTCTAATATGACACACTTTTCGAGCATGAGAAGTGAAAAATTTATTATGAAATGTTCGTTCTTTAAACTAGACCAGTCTTAGTGGCCAGCACCAAAAACACTCGCTAGAATACTAGACAGCCTGGCTACGATGAGGAGCCCGCGCATTAGGCAGCCTGGCTGCTCAGCCAGTGCAGTTCAGTGCGCGGCAGCCTTAAAGTTAATATAGCGGCGTTTATTCATACTTAAAAAAAATAAGGCGTTAGTGTGTATTATGCGTTGAAGAAAAAATATACGTCATAAATGAGCATTCTTATTGGTTGATTTAATTTCAATGCAGCAGACGATCAGTGTTGATTGGTCTAATT
This sequence comes from Epiblema foenella, assembly GCA_963556455.1. Classification (NCBI taxonomy): domain Eukaryota; kingdom Metazoa; phylum Arthropoda; class Insecta; order Lepidoptera; family Tortricidae; genus Epiblema; species Epiblema foenella. Next base: position 20,367,411 of record OY747102.1, read on the forward strand.
GTTTTTTAAGCACGCAAAGAATATTGTTCTGCAATTATTTCGAAAAATTCGTATCTTACTATGAAATCCATTTACCGATCTGTTACCGTAACGTGCTACATTGTTGTAGTGTTTTGCAAGGCTTATAAACGTTCCTACAGGTATCAAATGTACATATATAAGAAGTTTTTTTAGTTCATTTATCATCCCACTTTCGATAAGTGTCGTGAAAAGTCATTTTATAATGGAATGTTCTTGCCCATACAATAATTTTGTATAATCTATATAATTCGAAGTCGTCTTGAGCACAGTATAATTTATGGTACGGAATGGGATTCGGAAATATGTGGCAAATTTGCTTAATGAAATCTGAAATCATAACTGGGACGAATTTCTTAAATGAATTTGGAAAGCTAGTAGGAGTAAATAAATAGGTATAAATAAAGATCTGAGGGACAAAAAAGGTAAGTAAGTTAGGTCATGAGGCTAATTCTACTGTCGACATACAAGGTCGACAGTCGAATCCGCCGGCGTATCAACGCCATGCTTTAGAGACCTAGGTACCAGGTATGCTCTTTTCTAGTATTGTAATGATTCAAATTAAACAATCCATATACCTAGTAGTTTATTACAGGCATTGTGTGAGCACTGATCGTTAAAAATATTATACTTGTAACGCCCGTGACACGTGACCGTGTAATCGGGTGTTAAAATGTCCAATATGTTCCACCCAACAGACCGAGTAGTTGAGGACGAATCTGGGTTTATATCCTTTTTGTATACCAACTTGATTTCAATGTGTTTAGCGCGCTCGTTCTGATACATGAGATCGTGCTTAATAGCGAGCGCTCGAAACACAGAAATGAAATTGCGATGCGAATGCAGGTCACATATTGACCCCCTGCATCCGCTCCACAATCAGATCACGTCGGCAAACGGTCGCGGCGCGGCGTTGGGAAATTGTGCGTACACCTAGATACAACCATGAATACTTACATTACTGGCCTTATTTGCTGAAATATGGCCTTATTGTATGTGCCAGGCTCAAAGAGCGATAATGAAACGCCGTGGGTGGGCAATTTGAAGGCTTTATACCGTGTTTTATAATATTTGCTTTAGTATGATAAGTTTGTTCTGAAACATTAACGCTATCCGATCATGGTATAATAAGGTGTTTTGCAATTCTGTTATTCTCTCATGTGCAGAGCGTGTATACTCACAAAGCCTCCTATAAAACATTACCCACTTATTCATAAACTTCTATCAAACCTATAATATAGTTAACTAGCCACTAAAGTTCTTTCATCCTTATTTGTCACTTTGATATTTACGTTTGAGAGAAAAGGACAACGAACATTTTAGTTAGCATACCAAGACCATAGATACTTATTTTTTGTTTCTAACTTTCTATGTCTCCTATTTCGAAGTTTATTGGTACAAATACGTCATCGACTTTCCACTCACTTCTTGTTCTGAAAACGCTGTCGACATGGAACAGCGCTACTGTTGTTTTATACTACATTTACTTAGTGATCTTGCTTTGAATGTTATGCGTCATTAAGTATCGTTTATGACAACGTCAGCTTTATACAAAGTAACAACCCTTCCAAGGGTTACCATGAAGAGTGACGGTTCAAATTCACTCTTATAACGAATTGGGGTAGGCTTGCTTTTCCGTGGCAACGCTTATTCAAAAATGTTATTAGGAGACGTCCTTTTTCCAATACGGCTTAGTGAAAAAGGTAAGGTAGGAGTAATGAGGCAGAACTCAGACACTTCTGTTAATGATAGGGTCGAGCATGAATCTAAATTGAAGCTCAAAATGCTGCTGACTCAAGGTTTATTTAAGCAAGGGTCGGATAATATTAGTCAACAATATTTATTTACACTGTTCTTAATGCTGGATTTTACGTTGATGCACCGAACAATGAATAACGAAATGAGGATGCACTGTGTTGAGAGCGAGGGACCTAAATTTGTCCCTTCTGTTGTCAACACAGTGCATTCTCAAATTTTATAAAGGTTCGGCAACGCGTATTTGACTCCTTTGGAGTTGCGGGCGTCTATAGGCTGCGGTAGCCGCTTACCATTAGGTGGACCGTAAGCTTGTTTGCCACCGGCATTGTATAAAAAAATACTTTTTATTCATGAAAATGCAAATATAAGGTAACTTGACTGTAAGAAACCAATTTACGAATTCTGGGAATAAATAAAAAACTGTGATTTAGGTATTTAGGTTCTTATAGTAAATCTCCATATCTCTTATATGAGTAGTATCTCTTATAGTTGTTTAGATTGTACACCCAGTGTGCTTTGGAAGACACGATAAGCCGTTGATCCCGGCTGTTGTCTATGATAGCAGTCGTTAAGCCAAGTTAGAGGCCTCCGGGCGGCTTGAGAACTTCCAACAGTCAAGTTGCCTACTCACTTGACAAGGGGGTCGAAGTTGTACCACGTCCGCAGGGAGTACCCACCGTTACCCTACACGTGACCCCCTGGGTGGTGCTAAACAAAACTGGCAACCGTCCTGTCTTCTCGAAGATCTCATAATACAAAATAATTGCCATACCTATGATGAATAACCCTGTGTTAACAAAACATAAATACGGAAAAAATGACAGTCAAATATTGCGAGTTGTTAGTCTTTAAAGCAGGCAATAAGACTCTCGAGACATTACCGACTGTGCTTTTATGCGGAGCTCCTATTAGGAGGGTTACTCGCTTTAAGTACCTCGGTCATTGGGTCACTGAAAATCTCCACGATGATGTTGACATAGAAAGGGAGCGTAGAGCATTGTCCGTTCGTTACAACATGTTGGCCCGTAGGTTTTGCACGATGTAACGGGAATGTCAAAATAACTTTGTTTAAGTCATTTTGTCAAACCTTTTATACGTGCAGCCTATGGACTAATTACACTAAGAAGGCGTTCAATGCTCTGCGTATCCAATACAACAATGGGTTCAGGATTTTGTAGCGCATCAGGCATGTTCGCGGAGGCGCGCGTGGATAGTTTTATCGCGATAATACGCAAGAGAACTGCCTCCCTGATGCGGCGCGTGCGTGAGAGTCCCAACAGCCTCCTGAAGTTATTGGTGGAGTTTCCGGCCAGCTCAATGTGGAAGCATTGGGACTCCATACACATGGAGTCTAGAGGGAGGAGTATTTATATTTTTTTGTGAATAAGATGTAAAACTAACATAGTAATTAAGGCTTTTTTACTAACATTTTTTATGGACATTGTCTGAATTAAATAAATTTAATTGAATTGAATTGAAATATAGGTTAATTCACTTCTGTCTGGTTATAAAAAAGCTTAGATTATCCTTGGTGTTCTATAATATTTAAAAAAGAGGGCTATTGCTATCGTATCCTACAAAATCATTTAGGGATCTTTTCTCAGGATTGGCCTGATATCGCGCATGGCACGTCGTAGATACAGATGGCTGTCGAAGAAAGGGACCCCTGTATTGATTTTTCTTTAATAATTTAACCACGTAAATGACGCGCGTCATTAATGAGTTTTGGCAACTGTTTTAAAAATAACCATTTCTAAATTGTGACCTCATTGAGTGGCTGTTAATGATTTTGTTTCCGGTATTCGTACATCTTGAGTACTACTATACTGACTTATTGTGACGTGTAAAATTAACATATTATTAATAAAGGAATTGAATTAAATTTTGTAAAAAAATACAGAGATTCCGCCTATCTGTAGGTAAAAATGGTTTGATTTAATAGGAAGGAAAGTACCATAATTTTAGCTTTTGAGTACCTACTTGAATAAGCACCATAGATGCCCTGATCCTGTCTATGGTTACTTGTGCAAAGGCATGTTTATACATAACAAAGATAACATTTGTGATATACGTATCATCGCATCGAAAATCGCATGAAAAAATCTGTAAACGTTTTTGTAGGTCTTGTCTATGGTTACTTGTTCAAAGGCATGTTTATACATAACAAAGATGACATTTGTGGTGTACGTGAAACCTTATGTCGCATGAAATTGAAAATCTATAAACGTTTTTGTAGGTACTTTGCTAGCCTGAACACAGGGCTAGCAATAAAGATTTAAGTGTTTTCTTTCCCTCGGTTTTTATTAATATCATTAAACACTCCCTTTCGGATCCTAAGATGCTGTTATTTTATATAGGTATGGGTAAAATATACACATGCAATATTTATACATTTTTGGTATGAATGAAGTTATGTTCTTTTAAAGTTCTTATTTAAAAAATTACTAAGTACATAATAATATATTTCTGATAAACTTATCTTTCATACAAGGTCGCTGAGAGGCTAGCTATTGATATAATATTACTGGAGGAAAACATTCTTAGACACAAATGTATTCAGACTTTGATTACATAGATGATCATCAATAGGAAGCTATTGTTTGTGAGGGGCTACTCCGAAATTCGAACCTCGTATCGTACCGTCCCTCTCACTGATATAATGTATAACACGAGAGTGAAAGGGACGGCACGATACGAAGTTCGGAGTACAGGCCCTGACTATGACACGGTCCGGCAGACGTTGGCCACCCTGCTAAAAACGAGGTTAGAAAAAACCGACCAGGCACGTGTCGGACCTTGCACAATGAAGCGTTCCAAAAAAACACTAACTTGTAAATGATAAAAAAAGTATTTCATAGGAAAAAGTTGTCCGTTTTGCCATTTTTTTCTACGGAATCCTAAAAAGGAGCAGTGAGCTACGATCAAACAATTGGTCTTTCTCGTCGCAATAATAAATTCTGGCACACATATACACGCGTAATAGCACAAAAAATATTTGTTTCATGTTTAAACCGGTATAAATAACACTTAGAGCGAATTCTCTGTTTATTCAAAATTAGTACGGCATTGAAGCGAGATTAGCCTGTGCTTGCTTTGACGTTTTGAACTATGCAATGGCTTTTCATGGAAAAGATCCTTTTGGTCCGGGTCGTTTGAAGCTTGCCGACATAATTTGGTACTGTAGAGGTTCACAGTCTTAAGAGTTAGAACTGGCAATTATATTTTATAAATTCTTACACAATTCCATTCATTATTTTTAAAGAGTTTAAACTTTTTTTATCAGAAGATATAGAAGCATCTTTCAGAACCTCGTCTGGTCTTAAAAATTAGACTATTCGCTATGAGACTTTATGCTAATTTTCATGGACATCTTATTTACATTAAAAATAAATCATCCACTATGATGCTGACGGAAAATTCCATATTATTTTCATGTATTTAATATTCACGAAGTTTTCCACATACAAGAATATTACAGTAAGTTATCTAAAATATATCGCATCAATATAAAAATAATACCATTAAAAAGGTTGATGATTATGGCGAAAGCTAAAAAGGAAAGTAAACTTTAATTCCTGTCCAATAAAGAAATAAAAATAATGCGTTTGCAATAACCGTGACTCCCGAAAACCTATAAAGGACGAAACCAATCTTCCGTATTTCCAAGATGAAGGTTAGTAATTGCCACCATAAAGCCTGGTGTCCTCTGAACTGGGAGCGTCCTATATTAAATTTTACCGCTCCCAAGTTTAAGACTTAAATTTCTTATCGATTTCTTTGTCCCGGATAATTTTTGTTAAATTTCAATTTGCAAGAGTGCTGCCTGCCATAAAAAGTTAACTATCATTTTTTCAGTGTGAAAAAAGTTCGGTCTTCACATTGAATCATTGTAATTATGAATATTATTGAATCATTATAATATACTCACAGCAAACTTGACTGTTGATTTGCTAATTTAATTTAGAATGGGTCCTCCCGAGTTTAATTTCGAAAGGGTACCTTTTAATGAAATGATTGTCTTATTGGAATTTCATTTCCACCTTAAGGGAATTGTTAAAAACTCTTTTTCTTTAATTTGATCTTTTCAAATGACGTTCCGTCTCTTTCATTAGTTGAACAAACAAAAGTGCATTGAAGTATTCTTCTCGAAATCTTAACGAGTGATCTATCCAAGCAAGTTTCAAAGCAAAGCCGGGGAATGAGAAGAGCACTCGGCTGAACTCGCTGGAATTACTCTTTTCACTTCTGGAATCACTTGATTTGAAGCGGTGATTACAGTGTGAAATGGGCACCTAAACAAAAATCGGCGCGATTGCGCTCTCCAGGAGTTTTGACTGGATTTGGGAGGTAACTTAAGGGGCTCCACTCGCTATTCATAAATTTTTTAACGAGTTTTGAATTGATATTGCTCCGTCAAAACTATAGATATTTATGGCACAAACGGTTATCAGTTCTTCAATGCTTAATTGACACCTGCAAGAGCCGAATTTTGAAAGGAAAAAAATGGTCTATTATTTTTTTTATGATTTATTCAAACCATTCCATTTGGACCATTTAAAATAAACTTTATTTTCGATATAAGTATGTTGTTTATGCACTTATATATATGAAATTTACATGTAGCTGTCCCTTATTGACGTTTCTAACAACGAAAGAGAGATTTTTATTTTTAACTCATCTTTAGAAAAGTTACGGCCAAAAAACTGTTTTTTTAGCCTAAAATTGCCAGTTTGATGCCATATATCTCGAGGACAGTGAGTTTTGAAGGAAATATGGTATACTGTTTCGGTAAAACTGGTTGTTCTCAATACGATAAGTCATAAAAAACAATGCCTTAAGACAATGAGAATTGCAAAATGCGTCCTCGATTAAGGAAAGAATCGTAATTAAGTTACCATTTTGGAAACAAACATTTCTTTTAAACAACGTTACATCCTGTTGTGTTTTTTCGCAAGTAACATTTTGTTTGTTCATGCTTTTAAAAATGTATCATGGATAATGGAATTCACATTTATTATAGGATAAAGCGAACAATACTGAAAGTAATTACCATATTTTGAACAAGAAAAGCCTAGAAACTAACAAACGCGGCCAAATATTTACATACTCCTTTATGAAGCCGTGCCAACTTTGTTGAATCGAGCTCAAACTCCAATAGGATTTTTAAAATATGAAGGTTTGATTTCCGCAGTGAGTAGGGTTAGTGAGTTCCAAACTGAGAGGTTGGGATTGCAGTAATGTTTGTAGGTAGTTAAATTTTGTAAAACCTAGTTTACTAGGTAAGTCAAAATAATTTACTTTGATGAGTAGGATTTTGTTGCGGTTCAAATATAAATAAAGTAATCTTGACTAGTATTTTAATACGTAATTAATTTAACATATTTCCTTATATTAATCTATTAAGGTTCACTGGACAACTAAAAGATTACAAGATAAACCTGATAAACAAACGTTCAGCGATACTTAGAAGTCGTTGCATACATTGTATTCTAAACAAACGTAATACTTTGGAATAGAATCGTCTGTGGAAGCAATCGCGAATGTAACAAGATGTTACGTGCGTCGTTGTTGCCCCAGTCACGTCGGCAGGGTGCCCGTTGTAAAACTGTATGATTGTACACGGCACAATACGCAGCTGGTTTCCGAAGCTGTCGCCAAACAAACACATAATACGATGTTATTGCTGTAATATTTAGCAATTTGCAAGACCCCCGGGACACCGTTTGTCATCTCGTGACGTACGCTTGACTTCATGCGTATGATTGCGTGTATTGAAACCATATTTAGATAAAGACCTCAAACAGACCCCGCACTTGTAACAGCAATGGATATTAGTCTGTTGTTATTATTGCCATGCAAATAATCCTACTTTTCCGTGATCGATGATGGAATATAAATAAGATAGTAATGAAGGGTATTAATGCGGTTGATTCGGGGCGTACGCAATACAATCCAATTCGATTTTAATGTGTTTCCTACGGTACACCGTGATGTTCGCTGATGATTCCGGCTAGTATGTCAGCTAAGTGCCAGAGTGACACGTTTTATCCACATGAACAAGTGATAAAGGCGACCAGTTTACCATAGTAGATTTATGTATGCATATGGATTTTTTTGCTGATACTCGTAAATAGAGGTTCACGGGACTATTTTAACATGTATTCGTGACAACACAACAATTACAAATAAACAAAGAAATAAAATAATGGCCGATTAAAATAATGTATGTATTTAGTCGATCAAAAAGTATTTAGATTACGATTGATGCCTAGTGCTAATCACCGATCACATCTTGACAACGCTAGTTTGCATAAATGTACCGTACCTCGACCTTATAGGCATATAAGTAATAGTTGAAACCATCTATTACGTTTGAGAGAAGTTGCTGCCCCTGATCAAATCAAGTTTGAGTTTTCATTTGCAAACTGATGGACGAATTGATACAATTAACAAGTTCGAATATTCTTACCAATTGACCTGATCCAGAAACAATCTCACTCTTCACTTAGCCCTGCTAATAAAAGGTGTACTCGTGTGTTCTATTTTAATGGTTTTAATGTTTGCCTCATATATCTCTAACTTGTAATATAAAGTGCTTAGTTCAAAATTGTCAGCGCATTAGCGAGGGAATATCAATCTTTCACAAGTGGCGGGCGAGCCGGTACTTTCTCACTTACGAGGAATTTTAGAAGCCGCTTTTATACTCGCCAAAAGTTATCTGAAAAATCAAGAAAAAATACGTATAAAATTATCGTTTCCATATGTATCACCAACACTCCAACAGATATAGTCTATTGAATTAATTCTTTGAAATGACTCTTTCATGTGCGCTGTAGTAAAGAGCAGCAAGTAAGAAATGTTTGTATTGAAATTACGTCTTCTATTCTACGACAGATTGAGGGCCAAGCAACAACAGTAACTGTATTATAATTGACAAATTATATATTTCAAGTCTAATGAACTGATTAATTGATTATATTTTTGAGTTTAAACACACATGCGACACTTGTCAGCCAAATTCTGAAAGCAAAACCGCCTACCTTCGGTTTTAGTTCATTATAATTGCACGCCGAACCATGTCCTTTTTTTAACCTGACTGCGACTTTATAAAGCGATAGGAGTGCATGGTTGGAGAGTGGCCTGGGGAAAATTCAGGGGAAACCTCTGACACGACCACGTGGGCATTTGAACCATGTCCCCCAACATCTTAAATCAAGTAGATTTTGCCCAAATTATCCAATCTCAAGTTTGAACATGTCTACCCACTACATTATCTACCCTAGGTATTAAGAGGAAGTTCTCTGTTATTGTGGACAATAAAGTGCTTACATACATACATACTTCCTCTTAATATATTTTTTTAACTACCTCGATGTAACTTTTCATATAATTATTGTTAGTGTAAGAAAAGGGGGTTTTACTATCATGGTTTCAATAAATACTATTCTAAGGCACGACGTTAAATTCGTCATTTTCAATAATTCATACGAAAAATTATAACGTTACATATTTGACGTTAACGTTAGTGATTCGAATCTCATCTTCGACATTTAAGAAATAAGAAATATTTATTCGAGACAAAGACAACAATTAATACAGCAAAATACAACAAAAAAGTTGTGTTATCTCGAAACGGTACCATCTCAGCATAATGCGGGCAATCGCCAGCGCTGGTCTTCCAATTTACGTAACAAAATATTTCATACGTATATATAACCCAAATTAGACGTAAACGAATCTCGTGCAAAACGCCGCCCTTTTGTGCTGTTTTTCCCAAGAATTTCATAACTATACATTTCGTCCGGAATAATACGGCGCCGTCAAGAAGTCGTTCAGTTTGAGCTGTAATAATGTTACGCTGCATAATCCGGCGTTTTGGTAACCGCGCTTACGTTGAGCCCGGGAATTTTCCGAGTCATTAACTCCCGCTTGCCGTAACGTAGCCGGATAACAAAACAAACCTACCCCGGCTTTGTTTCATAGTCGATAGTGGTCTCTAATACACCTGTTTCTGTCCGAGATGCCGCCATAGCTATCAAAAACGGGTTTCGATAATCTGCTCACTGTTATTACTACAATAAATCGAGTCATGGTGGGTATTGTACACGATTCTCTGACACTAGGAATTGAATTTGCGATAAAGATGAATATGTATATAAATAGTCTTGGAGTAGTTATATTACAGACACCGTTTTTATCCCCATCATGCATTTTAATCTTATATTACCTTTGATATTGGTCCTGTGATTACAACTTCCTTTTTACCATTTTAGTATCGTTCTTTTGCAGTGTTTTATATCAATCAATTTCCAAAAAGACAACAAAATAGCTCGACAGAAAAGGATCATATTACTAATACTGCTCAATTGTCAGAAACAAACATAAACAGCACAAACTGTATCTCACGTTGTTAATTTTGGTTAAAAAATATTGTTATATTGATTTACAAAATAAGTTATGTTTTAGTTTATTGAATAATATATGTTTGATCTAGGATTGAAGAAAAAAATTACTTATACGTAACTAGCGACCCGTCCCAGCTTCGCACGGGTGCAGTGCTGATCCATGCATTATACATATAAACCTCCCTCTGAATTACTCTAATCCGTTGCGTAGTTTTAAAGATCTAAGCATACACAGGGACAGACAACCAGCGGACAGCGACTTAGTTTTTAGTTTTTGTTTTATTGTTTTTGTTGAAGGGGTAGGCCAAGTAAAAGGGATGGGCTGCGTTAGAGACAATATGGAGAGGAAGGATGTGAGTTAGAAGTATGTAAGACACAAACCCACGTAAATGGAAAAGAACAAGCGAATGATGATACGTAATTATTTTGTATTTAACAAAGTGCGTTTAACAAATTTTGTCCATAAAAATGTAAAAATCACCCACGAACGTAGAAAGAGAGAAAAAAACGTTTATTTAGTATAAATAAAATAGTACACAGTAAATACATAGCTATTGCAACATAATTAACAGACTGACTGGTACAACATATCGTGACTGATTTTCGACTCACGTTCCAAGAAAGTCTTCAGGCGGGTGAAAATTCGCGTCACTACGAGAAATTCCTTCAAAATACCGACGCTTACGGTGCTCTTACAAATTAAGCGAAAACAAACTAAGTTTCAACCTAAAGAAGCACTTTCTTTTATTAAAAAGTTTGGAGCACTTTATGATGCCATGTCGTACATAGTTTTGGGACAGCTTCGAAAGTTGTAAAATTCGTGTTATTATGAAATCACTAGTTTTGAAGATTTTATTAAGTTCTCTTTTATATTTCCTTTTACTAGTCATTTAAAATTCATTTAGTGTGAGTTAACCAAACAAGAATAGACCTTATTCCAAGATTGGTCCATACAATTTTAACTTTTTATCTGAATTGTATCCTGTATTGTCGAATCTGGCTTTGTTTTCTGTGGTGCTGCAGTATTATGACAATTAATGTATTCACCATAATTCGGTAAAATCTAATTCTGTAATTGTCTTATGTAAATCGTGCTTTACGCTCAGAATCCTCATTCAATTTCATCTGATTATCAATGAGACAAACTTGGCCATGCGCTAAAGCAAGAGAAAGCCGGCAATCTAAGACAATTTACATATAATTTCAATACACCAAAAACATGTGCCGGATTTCAGCACCTGAGAAGATTCTATTTTTAACGGAAGTATTCTATTACGTAAACAGAACCTCCAGGTTTCAAAGGAAAATCTAGACCGACATGTATTAAGATAACATAGAATCCTAGAGGCGTCTTTAAATACAGGAAAACCACTTGCGTAGAGGGTGCTACGTACCATCTGTACAAAACGCGGCTCGTGCTACGGCGTAGTCGCGTAAAGACAAAATGGCCGCTACAAATTGTTCTACATTCTCTTAAGGCGGTTCCGACCTTGTGCTTTGTTGCGCGCCGCATACTGATCAGAGAACTTGGCGGGTATTTTTAAAGCGATAATTTTCTTCGTTCAATTTCAGTAAGCGAATGATTTATAAATCCTTATGGCGTTCTTGTAATTCTGAACTTAGCTTGAAAAGCTATCTATAAATCTTTTAGCAATGTCCGTTACCGTACAGTCAAATATACAGTCAAGGTCAAAGAAATGTGGGCCAAAATTTCTGCTTATATTTGATATGCCTCCATTTGCCCAATATATTGTTTACCGAATCTTCACTTTACATATTTTTTCCCCGTCCAAACAGAATATATATGTATGTATATTATTTTGCGTGAGTTTATTACATTGCCCATTAGTTTCTTTTTTAAAATTTCATTCGTCTCAGTAACCAAATATTTGACGAGGATCAGGTGTAATGGGTGTACCATTAAATATTGATGAACACATTGAAAATATGTACTGAGCAATTTCTGTCATCGAGTGTAATGTATATTATGAAATGTAGATCCCGCCCGATAGGAATATGAAAAAGTCTCGATTTTGTCATCCCTTCCACCAATGGAAAGTATCTCGGAATCATAATGCTCATACAACAACGTAAGAAAGCCGATTGTTGGCACAAAGCAAATAAGTGTAAATACAAGGCGCCAGCGCCCATTACCGCCGTCCATTGTGCGTTGTCGTTAAAAAGGTTATAAGTGTCGTCGAAATCATTGTACATTTGCCCTTTATTTACGCAGGGCCTTTATTGTACACGCTCCGTCACGTTTATGCGACGAGTATTACAAAATAACCGCCATTACACGACAAACATCGCCACACTTTCGGTTCAGTGCTATACCTCAAGGGGGGCTGTCATGAAAAGGGCAATTTAATATTGCACATGACTGGGTTTGGCGTTTGTAGCATTTATCTGAAATTTAGTTGTGAAAAGCAGTGGTCGTCATTATGTTTGATTATTATATGTGACAAAGAGGATGGTTACAATGGTAATACTAAAATATTGTATTTATATACGTATGTAGGTTTACATATCTATGTATTGATGTAAGTTTGTTTTGTGTGTTTTTGACGACCGGTTTAGCCTAGTGGGTAGTGCACCTGCCTGTGAAGCTGGCGGTCCTGGGTTCGAATCCCGGTCAGGGCAAATATTTGTGTGATGAGCATGAATATTTGTTTCTGAGTCTTGGATGTTTTCTATGTATTTAAGTATTTATATCTATTAAATATATCGTCGTCTAGTACTCATAACACAAGCCTTCTTGAGTTTACTGTGGGGCTAGTTCGATTTGTGTAAGATTGTCCTCTAATATTTATTTATTTATTTTTATTTTAAGTTTATGGTGCTCCTTATAGTCATATTATAGGTTGTTTATACTCTACTTGCCTATTCCACTTACGCAAGTAATTAAAATTTTCTAACTTTGTTTCTACTGCCCGAAGGTTGTCTGGAAGAGATAGCTTGTTAGGGATAAGACCGCCTATTGTCTACCATTGTTACGTGTAATTTAAATTCTGTTGTGTTTTTAATGTACTCTGTTTATAAGAATATTTACAAATATTCTTTATTGCTCACCAAACAGTGTTTGTAAAAAAATGTATAAATAATCGTAAGCTACTTTATATATATTTTTATAACATAGTTACACTTACTATAACTGGTTACCCTGTTCAGTGTTTGTTACTGTGCTAATACAAACCGCACTTTATGATAATTGTAATAAGGAAATAGGCTTACAATTCATAGCTCAGTTGCTCCAGAAACTTCAGAAATCTAAACTCGACCTACATATGGTCCACACAAACTCGCTAAACTTTGTACACTGTGTGTATCTATACTGAATCTAGAGACACTAGACGTTATTGCTTAATGAAGTACTTAGGTACACAATTACGATTCGCACCGACTCTCAACTTGTCGCTCAACCAGCCTACTCCGTCAGTTCGCTCTTTTAAAAGCCTTTCTCCTAAAGTAGGTGAGGTTTTACCTAAAACCTAAAGTGTAGCCAGTTTATATTTTGTCAACTAAATATTGAAACGCTCATAGTGCAGTGTTTACAGAACACTCAGCCTGTGTTTTTGTTCCGCAAACTGCTCGCTTCTCTATGGGGTTCTATTCTATTTTTTCTCCTTACATTCTATTCAAAACCTGTAGGTACCAGTCAATTGACGCGCGCACGATGCTCGTCGAGGGTCTTATTAGCATACGATCGTTCTGAAAGCTGAAAAATACGGATCGTTGAAAGAACGCTCGCTGTCCGCCATTGAAATACGAGTGCCGAGCTCATTCGCTTATAAATTATGTAGCGGAGAACGATACGGATTCGTAAAACTCGCGAAAACAACTACGTATTGACGTATGCGCAGACAATTTCAAAATGTAATCGGCAGGACGCACTAAACATGGCAAGCCGTCAATATTAACTTATTTATACTATTTCTATCGGGATACATATTCGGGTAAACGTAGGTGATGGATTTACGGTAAAATACTATAGTGGCAAGTAGGTATAAAAGTAAATCATGAAGCTTTTAAGTAAGTTGCTATACCTCTTCTTATTATAGTAGCGCAATTTTAATACACTCAAGGGAAAAAAATGGTAGGTACACTTCATAAAGAAATTCGATTCAAAATGTACCCATTTTATATATATGCTCTTAAGTGTAGTTAATTAAAATAGAATGTTTTTGATAGTCATCGGAAACGAGACCATCCGTAGCAGGACCAAAGTAATCGATATAGGCCTCTGAATTGCTAAACTTCAGTGGCAGTGAGAAGGGCAAACTGCACGCAGTACCTCTAGTATAAGTTTTTACGAAACAAAACAGAAACGAAGTCTCAAATCGTACAGGAACAAATAGTTACCATCTAAGGAGGTGGGGAGGAGCAGAGGCGCTGCTCGCGTTGCTATATAAATTGAGACTAAAAGCAATTACGTTTGTGATTTGTTACTAGAGTTACAGAACCGAAGGCCGTTGGGGCAGAAAGGTTCTCGAGAGGCGACCACTTACCGGAAGGCGCAGCACAAGGTGGACTGGTGACCTTGTAATAGTCGCAGGAGTCCGCTGGTTGCGGTTGGCCCAGGTATATCCAACAGTAGACGAATAAAACTATCTAAAATCATCGTTATCATCATCATATCAGCGGCAAGACGTGTTCCAGTTCAAAAATGTTTTTAACGAGTATATTTAATGTGGCTATTTTGTCATTATTCCGTAGTCGCTATCGATCGCCGATATCCCAATGAGCAGGTGTGTCAAAGCAGTAATTTCACTGTAGAATTAAAATGTCGGTATTACAGGATCGGGACTGGTTTGCGATCGAAATAGCTGTCATTTCATAAACTCTTCGACGTACTTAAGTATATGGAAAAACTGTCTAATCGTACTTTAACCTCTTCACCGCTACAATCTTGTATAGATGACAAGAGCCGTCGTGCCTAAAACGTCACTGTCATGTATAGATGACAGCACGTACAAAGTAGAGGTAATCTACGTGCTATCAAGTAAGGTTCATTCTCCGTTTAACTACAAAGACTGAAGCGTGAAACACAACTTACGTAATTTACTGTGATGGATTGGCCGCCGCAGATGGGTAGCGAATGCTCATTGACTGTACCTCTATAGGTAAGGTTAAGGTTTGTTAAGACATGGTGGGACTATTCCCACCATGTCTTAACAAACGCGCTCGCTTCAGGGGTAGCTTAGGGCTAAGCGATAGTTTTTGACCTGATGTTGTGTCAAGGAACTTTCTCATATTCTAATACAGCATAAAACAATTCAACAATAATTCTTGCATTTTTAACGTGCGCACCGAAAATGAAATTTCAGTAGTTACACGCTTTGGTAGGTACGTTATCGTTAAGTCAGCCACAGAACGTCTATGTGAAAATACGACACTGCTGTTAAAAATTACTTTTCAAGTTATGATGTCCCATAAAACGCGCATGACATGATCCCGTTTATGAGAATAAAGAGAGGCCTCCTGTTCTTTCCGCTCGCCTCTGACACCGCGGCCCAATAAATCAACCGTGAATAGCACACACGGTGTAGATAAGGGACATGGAACAAGAGGGTTCCATAAATCGTTATTAACTACCGCTTCCTGGTCCCTTGTTCAAGTCGAGTGTGCACAGAAATATGCGAGTTATCAAGCTGCGATATTGAAAAAACGGGGTACGCGAAGCCTGATTAGACGCGTATTGGCGAAGAGAGATTTCTTTGTGTTATAAATTGATCTGAGTTTGAACCGATATTTGTACTGTATTTGAGAAAAGTAATGAAGAAAGACACACATGGTGCACATCCAATGAAAGCGGCAGCAGTATATCAGTCAGAACTAACTTCTGGTTTAAAATTTTCGTTTCATATTTATGTTGCAGGATCGGAAACCTACATAATTAATACTACTATTACTTACATTCTTTTATCATGAACACCATACGAGTAAGCATATTTGGAACGTTCGGTATGCTAAATAGATTCAGATTCAGATTCAAATTCATTTATTTCATAGATGTAAATTACAATATAAATTTGCATTCATGTCAAAAGTATGCGAATTCACATCATGATCGTCAATTATGATATAAATAATAATAATGGAATAGGATTTAAACATAATCACCGAATAAGGATCGTCATAACATAATTGGACACACAGAAAATACAAATAAAATACAAATGGAATTTAAGACAACAATATGGTGGCAATTAAATAAATGGTTAATGTAATTACACAATTTTAAACAAAATATTTATTGATAAGATGGCAATGTTAAAAAGAGGTCTCGCAACCGGTTTTTACTAATTTATGAAATATGAAATGAAATAAATGAAAGTTAAAAATGATTTAAACTACGAAAAAATGTCATAAAACGCAATCAACCGATTTTTTTTACTGGTTAATTGTATGAAGACGAAACCGGTTTCTGAGCCCTGGTTAGAATATATATATATATATATATATTACGCGTGTCCAATTTTTGTACACCCCAGCAGATCTACAGTTATAGCCCGATTTTAATAAATTATATGTCAATAGACTCGTCTCATGCTGGAGAGTTGATAATTTTTTCATATTGTTCTAGAAAAAGGATTAAAAAATTGATTTTAAAAAACTACTGTGCGCTGACCACGTGACTTTGGCCGCGTGGTCTTACGAGACGTGGCCCGTTTTGAATTGACATAACACAGTAAAAAAATAAACAATAACTGAACTCGAACCTGTAGTAAGTTCCTCAGCGTGAGAAAATATAAGTTTTGAGTCGGCGACATTTATCCACAACACCAAGAAAATTAACAAAATACAAAATAAACGACCTTTTTACAATGGTTACATGAGTGACAGACGCCTAGATAAGAGTGTATATGACTGACAGACGTATTGTATCGTTATTTAATTCAACGTGAACGATATTTTTTTCTTTTATGCCAGTATTAAATTGTCATGACCTTTTTACTTCAATAAAAATTATAAATTACGAGTATACAAACTCGCTTTCGCATATTCAACATTTTGAGAGAAAACTTCTTTAGGTTTGAGCCACTCATTGACATTGACGCCCGTCTTTATTGCAGTCTCTTGGCGTTTTTGTTGACCTTAACAGTGCCTTGGGCGTAGATAGGAGTCCAGTTCCTATTGGCAATTTAGACTTTTTCTGTCTTCGGGGTGGCAAATCGCCCAGCGGATTCCCCTTCCTGGTGGAGACCCATTGTATTGCTGGACGAGACCGGGAACATGTCGCTGCTCGCTGGACTTCTCTGACTTCTGCCTTCTTCTAATATAGTGACAATAGGTGTACATTCTTCTGGTGTTAGCGATATGACGGTTACCTATCGCAAATTCGAAATTTTTTATGGCGAATATTGAAATTCCGAAAACGAAACTCATTTTTATGTTTTACGTTTTTTTCATTTGTCAGAAATGTCATTTTCTATATATTCTATTGACAGATTTTTGTATGGTCACAATTTTATTATCCAGCTGGTTTAAAATCCCAATGATTATAATTCCGTACATTCATTTTCCATTTTTTTTGTCTGTTATACCGTAACGTCATTATCCAGATATTTCTAGAGATAACAATGTTGATTTCTGTCGATTTGCGTAATATTATAACAAATCATTAATACTGTGTTATTTGAAACTCATAATTATATTTCGGGTAGGACTAAAAATCGGATTCGGGTAGACGAATTAACTGTAAAGACCCTTAATATATTTGTTTAATAAAATATTAAATCAACTCATTAAATGTTAAGTTGGTTAATAAATAAACTCATATATGTGTTTTATTTATTGTTAACTAAATGGTTGTACGTTATGTTGCAGACAACAGTTTTAAAGAATTTCTTTTCGCAGAAAATGTTTCTCATATTATTAGTCGATTTTGTCCCAACAACTTGTTCTGGGCTTTTATAAAAAAATAACCTCGAAGATTAAGACGGGAGCTGAAGCGAAGCGAGAGCTCCCGACTTAATCTTCTAACCTGTCCGCGTTAGAGTCGTTTTTGGCCGAAGAAGTCTTTCTGGGTTTTTATAAAAAAAATGAACGAAGATTAAGACGGGAGCGAAATACTTATTTTCTACTATTTTCTAGATGCAGAGAGAATAAAGATCCTATTTCAGATGGAGAATTTTTTGATGAAATGGGCCCCAGCGAATAGATCATGAAATAAGTCATGAAAAGGGCAATTTAATATTGCACATGACTGGGTTTGGCGTTTGTAGCATTTATCTGAAATTTAGTTGTGAAAAGCAGTGGTCGTCATTATGTTTGATTATTATATGTGACAAAGAGGATGGTTACAATGGTAATACTAAAATATTGTATTTATATACGTATGTAGGTTTACATATCTATGTATTGATGTAAGTTTGTTTTGTGTGTTTTTGACGACCGGTTTAGCCTAGTGGGTAGTGCACCTGCCTGTGAAGCTGGCGGTCCTGGGTTCGAATCCCGGTCAGGGCAAATATTTGTGTGATGAGCATGAATATTTGTTTCTGAGTCTTGGATGTTTTCTATGTATTTAAGTATTTATATCTATTAAATATATCGTCGTCTAGTACTCATAACACAAGCCTTCTTGAGTTTACTGTGGGGCTAGTTCGATTTGTGTAAGATTGTCCTCTAATATTTATTTATTTATTTTTATTTTAAGTTTATGGTGCTCCTTATAGTCATATTATAGGTTGTTTATACTCTACTTGCCTATTCCACTTACGCAAGTAATTAAAATTTTCTAACTTTGTTTCTACTGCCCGAAGGTTGTCTGGAAGAGATAGCTTGTTAGGGATAAGACCGCCTATTGTCTACCATTGTTACGTGTAATTTAAATTCTGTTGTGTTTTTAATGTACTCTGTTTATAAGAATATTTACAAATATTCTTTATTGCTCACCAAACAGTGTTTGTAAAAAAATGTATAAATAATCGTAAGCTACTTTATATATATTTTTATAACATAGTTACACTTACTATAACTGGTTACCCTGTTCAGTGTTTGTTACTGTGCTAATACAAACCGCACTTTATGATAATTGTAATAAGGAAATAGGCTTACAATTCATAGCTCAGTTGCTCCAGAAACTTCAGAAATCTAAACTCGACCTACATATGGTCCACACAAACTCGCTAAACTTTGTACACTGTGTGTATCTATACTGAATCTAGAGACACTAGACGTTATTGCTTAATGAAGTACTTAGGTACACAATTACGATTCGCACCGACTCTCAACTTGTCGCTCAACCAGCCTACTCCGTCAGTTCGCTCTTTTAAAAGCCTTTCTCCTAAAGTAGGTGAGGTTTTACCTAAAACCTAAAGTGTAGCCAGTTTATATTTTGTCAACTAAATATTGAAACGCTCATAGTGCAGTGTTTACAGAACACTCAGCCTGTGTTTTTGTTCCGCAAACTGCTCGCTTCTCTATGGGGTTCTATTCTATTTTTTCTCCTTACATTCTATTCAAAACCTGTAGGTACCAGTCAATTGACGCGCGCACGATGCTCGTCGAGGGTCTTATTAGCATACGATCGTTCTGAAAGCTGAAAAATACGGATCGTTGAAAGAACGCTCGCTGTCCGCCATTGAAATACGAGTGCCGAGCTCATTCGCTTATAAATTATGTAGCGGAGAACGATACGGATTCGTAAAACTCGCGAAAACAACTACGTATTGACGTATGCGCAGACAATTTCAAAATGTAATCGGCAGGACGCACTAAACATGGCAAGCCGTCAATATTAACTTATTTATACTATTTCTATCGGGATACATATTCGGGTAAACGTAGGTGATGGATTTACGGTAAAATACTATAGTGGCAAGTAGGTATAAAAGTAAATCATGAAGCTTTTAAGTAAGTTGCTATACCTCTTCTTATTATAGTAGCGCAATTTTAATACACTCAAGGGAAAAAAATGGTAGGTACACTTCATAAAGAAATTCGATTCAAAATGTACCCATTTTATATATATGCTCTTAAGTGTAGTTAATTAAAATAGAATGTTTTTGATAGTCATCGGAAACGAGACCATCCGTAGCAGGACCAAAGTAATCGATATAGGCCTCTGAATTGCTAAACTTCAGTGGCAGTGAGAAGGGCAAACTGCACGCAGTACCTCTAGTATAAGTTTTTACGAAACAAAACAGAAACGAAGTCTCAAATCGTACAGGAACAAATAGTTACCATCTAAGGAGGTGGGGAGGAGCAGAGGCGCTGCTCGCGTTGCTATATAAATTGAGACTAAAAGCAATTACGTTTGTGATTTGTTACTAGAGTTACAGAACCGAAGGCCGTTGGGGCAGAAAGGTTCTCGAGAGGCGACCACTTACCGGAAGGCGCAGCACAAGGTGGACTGGTGACCTTGTAATAGTCGCAGGAGTCCGCTGGTTGCGGTTGGCCCAGGTATATCCAACAGTAGACGAATAAAACTATCTAAAATCATCGTTATCATCATCATATCAGCGGCAAGACGTGTTCCAGTTCAAAAATGTTTTTAACGAGTATATTTAATGTGGCTATTTTGTCATTATTCCGTAGTCGCTATCGATCGCCGATATCCCAATGAGCAGGTGTGTCAAAGCAGTAATTTCACTGTAGAATTAAAATGTCGGTATTACAGGATCAGGACTGGTTTGCGATCGAAATAGCTGTCATTTCATAAACTCTTCGACGTACTTAAGTATATGGAAAAACTGTCTAATCGTACTTTAACCTCTTCACCGCTACAATCTTGTATAGATGACAAGAGCCGTCGTGCCTAAAACGTCACTGTCATGTATAGATGACAGCACGTACAAAGTAGAGGTAATCTACGTGCTATCAAGTAAGGTTCATTCTCCGTTTAACTACAAAGACTGAAGCGTGAAACACAACTTACGTAATTTACTGTGATGGATTGGCCGCCGCAGATGGGTAGCGAATGCTCATTGACTGTACCTCTATAGGTAAGGTTAAGGTTTGTTAAGACATGGTGGGACTATTCCCACCATGTCTTAACAAACGCGCTCGCTTCAGGGGTAGCTTAGGGCTAAGCGATAGTTTTTGACCTGATGTTGTGTCAAGGAACTTTCTCATATTCTAATACAGCATAAAACAATTCAACAATAATTCTTGCATTTTTAACGTGCGCACCGAAAATGAAATTTCAGTAGTTACACGCTTTGGTAGGTACGTTATCGTTAAGTCAGCCACAGAACGTCTATGTGAAAATACGACACTGCTGTTAAAAATTACTTTTCAAGTTATGATGTCCCATAAAACGCGCATGACATGATCCCGTTTATGAGAATAAAGAGAGGCCTCCTGTTCTTTCCGCTCGCCTCTGACACCGCGGCCCAATAAATCAACCGTGAATAGCACACACGGTGTAGATAAGGGACATGGAACAAGAGGGTTCCATAAATCGTTATTAACTACCGCTTCCTGGTCCCTTGTTCAAGTCGAGTGTGCACAGAAATATGCGAGTTATCAAGCTGCGATATTGAAAAAACGGGGTACGCGAAGCCTGATTAGACGCGTATTGGCGAAGAGAGATTTCTTTGTGTTATAAATTGATCTGAGTTTGAACCGATATTTGTACTGTATTTGAGAAAAGTAATGAAGAAAGACACACATGGTGCACATCCAATGAAAGCGGCAGCAGTATATCAGTCAGAACTAACTTCTGGTTTAAAATTTTCGTTTCATATTTATGTTGCAGGATCGGAAACCTACATAATTAATACTACTATTACTTACATTCTTTTATCATGAACACCATACGAGTAAGCATATTTGGAACGTTCGGTATGCTAAATAGATTCAGATTCAGATTCAAATTCATTTATTTCATAGATGTAAATTACAATATAAATTTGCATTCATGTCAAAAGTATGCGAATTCACATCATGATCGTCAATTATGATATAAATAATAATAATGGAATAGGATTTAAACATAATCACCGAATAAGGATCGTCATAACATAATTGGACACACAGAAAATACAAATAAAATACAAATGGAATTTAAGACAACAATATGGTGGCAATTAAATAAATGGTTAATGTAATTACACAATTTTAAACAAAATATTTATTGATAAGATGGCAATGTTAAAAAGAGGTCTCGCAACCGGTTTTTACTAATTTATGAAATATGAAATGAAATAAATGAAAGTTAAAAATGATTTAAACTACGAAAAAATGTCATAAAACGCAATCAACCGATTTTTTTTACTGGTTAATTGTATGAAGACGAAACCGGTTTCTGAGCCCTGGTTAGAATATATATATATATATATATATTACGCGTGTCCAATTTTTGTACACCCCAGCAGATCTACAGTTATAGCCCGATTTTAATAAATTATATGTCAATAGACTCGTCTCATGCTGGAGAGTTGATAATTTTTTCATATTGTTCTAGAAAAAGGATTAAAAAATTGATTTTAAAAAACTACTGTGCGCTGACCACGTGACTTTGGCCGCGTGGTCTTACGAGACGTGGCCCGTTTTGAATTGACATAACACAGTAAAAAAATAAACAATAACTGAACTCGAACCTGTAGTAAGTTCCTCAGCGTGAGAAAATATAAGTTTTGAGTCGGCGACATTTATCCACAACACCAAGAAAATTAACAAAATACAAAATAAACGACCTTTTTACAATGGTTACATGAGTGACAGACGCCTAGATAAGAGTGTATATGACTGACAGACGTATTGTATCGTTATTTAATTCAACGTGAACGATATTTTTTTCTTTTATGCCAGTATTAAATTGTCATGACCTTTTTACTTCAATAAAAATTATAAATTACGAGTATACAAACTCGCTTTCGCATATTCAACATTTTGAGAGAAAACTTCTTTAGGTTTGAGCCACTCATTGACATTGACGCCCGTCTTTATTGCAGTCTCTTGGCGTTTTTGTTGACCTTAACAGTGCCTTGGGCGTAGATAGGAGTCCAGTTCCTATTGGCAATTTAGACTTTTTCTGTCTTCGGGGTGGCAAATCGCCCAGCGGATTCCCCTTCCTGGTGGAGACCCATTGTATTGCTGGACGAGACCGGGAACATGTCGCTGCTCGCTGGACTTCTCTGACTTCTGCCTTCTTCTAATATAGTGACAATAGGTGTACATTCTTCTGGTGTTAGCGATATGACGGTTACCTATCGCAAATTCGAAATTTTTTATGGCGAATATTGAAATTCCGAAAACGAAACTCATTTTTATGTTTTACGTTTTTTTCATTTGTCAGAAATGTCATTTTCTATATATTCTATTGACAGATTTTTGTATGGTCACAATTTTATTATCCAGCTGGTTTAAAATCCCAATGATTATAATTCCGTACATTCATTTTCCATTTTTTTTGTCTGTTATACCGTAACGTCATTATCCAGATATTTCTAGAGATAACAATGTTGATTTCTGTCGATTTGCGTAATATTATAACAAATCATTAATACTGTGTTATTTGAAACTCATAATTATATTTCGGGTAGGACTAAAAATCGGATTCGGGTAGACGAATTAACTGTAAAGACCCTTAATATATTTGTTTAATAAAATATTAAATCAACTCATTAAATGTTAAGTTGGTTAATAAATAAACTCATATATGTGTTTTATTTATTGTTAACTAAATGGTTGTACGTTATGTTGCAGACAACAGTTTTAAAGAATTTCTTTTCGCAGAAAATGTTTCTCATATTATTAGTCGATTTTGTCCCAACAACTTGTTCTGGGCTTTTATAAAAAAATAACCTCGAAGATTAAGACGGGAGCTGAAGCGAAGCGAGAGCTCCCGACTTAATCTTCTAACCTGTCCGCGTTAGAGTCGTTTTTGGCCGAAGAAGTCTTTCTGGGTTTTTATAAAAAAAATGAACGAAGATTAAGACGGGAGCGAAATACTTATTTTCTACTATTTTCTAGATGCAGAGAGAATAAAGATCCTATTTCAGATGGAGAATTTTTTGATGAAATGGGCCCCAGCGAATAGATACTTCTAAAAGCGGCGTTACGTATATTTTGCGGTATAACGAAATTATGGAAAATGTCACGTCGACTTTCCGTATCATAGAAATTATGAAAATATGGCTAACGTATAAGTTGTCAAATGTAAAAATTGAGAACCGTAAAGCGGGCATTTGAATTGCCGACAAATGATATTGTGATAAAATGAATCTGTGGTATTTCAAACAGTTGCAAAAAAAAGTATTTGGATTGTAAAGATTCGGTGAACCGTTTTCGGACAAGTGAAATCGGTAAATAAATTTTCGAAACATCGATAGGTTACCCGATATGACTTTAATTCTATAATAACCATGAACCACAACAATGATTGCCTTATATCATTATGCTTTGACAGATTGAAAACAAAAGTGACAAAACAAGCGAATGTAAAACAAGCGGGTTGAATTGAGTACCTAATTTGATATCATGTTAAACATTGAATGTTGCATTTAATACGATATTAAATTATCTTTAACATAGAGATAGTTTCATGCAAGTACCACTATTAATTTGCAAAATACGAGCTTTCATCATTCACCCGTATTATATGACCGCGAGTGTACCTAGATGGAAATATTTATCAATTGTTGTACCTAAAATAAGATTGGATTTAGTATGAGGGAAAATATTTCATCTCTAGTTAACTTAAATCATAAATCATAAAATCATAAATCATTTATTTGCGTGAATAGGGTCAGATTACAGTTGTTACATATACATAAACGTTCTCCTTATTCAACCGTCCAATAGCATGCAAATATTAGATGTAGTTCTTAACCTAAGGAATTAATAATTACAATATATGCAATTTGTACGACATTATATTATTGACTATTGAAAATAATCGTGGAGTGAATAATACATTTTATCTAACAGCCATTCATGTAGGGCTTTCTTAAATTTATTAAATGGTAAGCATTTAATGTTAGATGGCAGCTTATTAAATATTTCCACACACATTGCAGTACAATTTTTGTTAAAAATAGCAGTTCTTTTTTGCGTTCCAACTACGAGTCTTTCACCTTTTCTGGTATTTCTAGGGTATATGTCCCTAGCTGTAATAAATAATTCAAGCTGTTGTTTTACAAACTTGGCTATTTCAAAAACATACAAGCAAGGTAATGGCAATGTCTATTCCGTAACTTAATCTGTATTGTTAGCGTACTTAACTCGAAATATTCTAGGAGAAATACTAACGGCAGTCTTATATTTTATTGACGTCCCTTCTATTGTAGGTACGTGGATGTCACAACTGAAATAACGGAGCCTGTTTCAAAAGTGACTCAACTAATCCACGGATGGCTAATAAGTAACACTAAAATAGACATTGTCTAAATTCACAGGCCGGTATTTTCATCCGCCTTATTTAAGAGAAGTCATGTCTCTTGCCTTTCAAAGTGTGAATGGCCGGGGCACTGAAGTGAGGATAAGCCGCTTTCTCACAATATTTAGGTAGGTACCTAGTCAAATATCACGGATTCTAAAATGAGCAAGGAATAACTTAAATGGTAGGCAACCTTTAAAGATCCTTGAAATAGATTGTCCAAATTGTATTAGCTTAACATGTGTATTAAGTTCATTAATAATTAATCTTTGGCCTTTCCTCCAATTAATATTAATTAGCTAATAATATAATGCTGAGAACCTAAGTTGTCATTAGAGTCTGTATATTAAAATTTAAATGAGTGAGTATACGTTCACATTATAAGCGTTCTAGTTTCACTTAAATAAAAATGGAACTGAGCTGTGCATACGTTACATTCGCAAAATGTAATATCAGACTTCCGTTTGACAAGCTATCCGAGTGAAGGCATGTTAATATATTTGCAGCTCCTCTATTCGCCTGAGCTTGTTATATTCAAATTTGATGGCTAAACATGTTTCATGCCGAAAGTGCGCTTTCTGGGTCAACCCGGCAGCTAGACGACGTTGCTTTTGCTTTTCGAAGGGCACAGATGAATGATGTATTTCATCACATGGTTTGATATTTTATACAAACGCCTTAAGAAGCCTTATAAGTTTTAAAATGTTTTGATTTCAAATTGTGACAAAAGTATTGATAATATCAATAAAGTTAATAAAGGATACGATGATTTTATTAATGTTTGAGATAGTAACGTAAGCATTTTTTTATTTTATTGTGTGTAGTAGAATTTAAGCGGAAAAAACAAGTTTTTAGCTTGAAAATGGACGATTTGAAGAGATGTTTGAAACGATATTTCTTAATGAAAAACCAAAAAAATACATTTAAAGTTTATGACATAAGGTCGCAATAGTCCTGTTCTAGATAGTAACATTGAGAAAATGTCAAGATACGTGTCAATTCCAACAGAAAATGGCGTAAATTGATGAGCGTTTTAACT
This sequence comes from Epiblema foenella, assembly GCA_963556455.1. Classification (NCBI taxonomy): domain Eukaryota; kingdom Metazoa; phylum Arthropoda; class Insecta; order Lepidoptera; family Tortricidae; genus Epiblema; species Epiblema foenella. The sequence goes on from OY747102.1 coordinate 20,393,956, forward strand.
GATAAGGACCCTTAAGGGAGGCGTACAGCGACATCTACTAGAAGACTCATCATTAACGGCACTAACGTCTCAAATCATATTGACTAGGGAGGTCGCAGGTTCGAATCCTGCTCGGTGCCTAAATTTTTCAATTTTCCCTTTATTCTAAATTTGGTTTGATATTGCAGCCTACGAAATTGGATTTCGGCATTAAGTAAAGCAAGCTTAATATTATTTAATCTACTTACTTCATCTAATACCAAAAAAAAAGATTCCAATATTGTACTTCGCAATGCCAACACATGCACATTTTCACATATCCTTTCCACTTCAACAACGGTCTTTGGGCATGCTCTATTTTACCTACACTGTGTCATTCGGAAACCATATATATGTATTTGGTTGTTTGGTTAGTATCAGTAATTAATTTGGTTAATATCAGTAATTAATTTGGCAGAATATTGCATTTTCCCGTTAATATTTGGTTGGATGAATGCTTTCTCTGAATAAACAAGCACCCGCAAACTGCTATAATTATTTGTAGTTTATTTACGTAGCTATATAAAAGTGCCCATTGCATATTCGTAACCCGAAATATTAAATTCCGCTCTACTAACATCGACTGTGTGGCTGGGTCTAATTACAAGTGCTGGCTAACTATGTTCGTGTCGAATTTATTAAATTGTTTGAGCTGTGTTTCACAAGGAACTGTTGGCATTAACGAAATTATGTACTAGACGGAACGGACAGAACATGTGTTTAGTGCAAAATAAAGGGTAAATATGTTATATTTTACTCATTATATAAAATACAACAAGTGTAAACACGAATAAAATAAAACACCTTGAGCCTTAGTTACACAATACATAATTATTTCCTTCTGAGTTATTTAGATTATCCATACACATTATTGATAGATAAATTCAACCCTCCAAAACAAGAATGCATGAAACCGAATAGTAATTGTGAGTTCGAGATTACGATCCAGCATTTATTTCATATATTGCAATCATTTTATTCCAGTGACTCGCTCTTCATGATAATTTTTTATTGGCTTAATAAAAATGATGTCATTTGCTACGCTATCAATCTTCCGAAGCGTTATTATTTTCATTTGTTATATGTAAAGCTAAATGTTTGGATGTATGTGAATGAAGGTAGATAAAGACGTTGCTACAATTTTTTTTAAGATACTATTTGCACCAATTGCCTAATAGCAGTCACGGGTTGGTGGCGGTAGGTTGAGCAACGACGGCCGCGTTCAGTTCTTGGATCACCGCTTTGAGTGATTATCATCTGAGCGCTTCTGTCAACCAAACAAGTGATCGTCTCGGACAACTTGTACAGCCTGTACAACTCGGACATCTCGGACAACTTGGACAACTCGGACAGTTTGGACAACTTGGGCATCACGGACATCCCGGACATCCCAGACATCTCGGACATCCCGCGCAACTCGGACATCGGGCCTGCCTACTGAACGATAAAACTGTCCTTTTCCGTAATTAAAAGTCGTAACTCTCATTCTATGGGACTACTTTACCGCTCTGATAATAAGGTTGAAAACCGGATGCGGGATACTTTATTTTCATACATATAGGTCGATGCGAGGCACGTAATGATGAAAAATAATGAATAATAGTTATCATTGTTAGGTTTATTATTAATTTGACATTGATTATTTATATAATTAAGTATATTAAGCTGGCATATTTAATTATACAATAATATATTACAGGTACTCAGGGATCCATGCACTTGTTTCTGCCTTTTTAAATTTTAAGTTTTACTTGGTATAAAATTGTTGACTGAATGTTCGCTTGACATACGTACCTTATATAAAATTACTTTAGAACAACACAAGGGGCACGGTAGTGTCCCTACCAAGACTCAATAATTTATAACAACTTATGAGGTTTTGCCTAGTGGGTAGTGCACCTGCCTGTGAAGCTGACGGTCCTGGGTTCGAATCCCAGTCAGGGCAAATATTTGTGTGATGAGCGTGAATATTTGTTTCTGAGTCTTGGATGTTTTCTATGTATTTAAGTGTTTATATCTATTAAATATATCGTCGTCTAGTACCCACAACACAAGCCTTCTTGAGCTTACTGTGGGGCTAGTTCGATTTGTGTAAGATTGTCCTCTAATATTTATTTATTTATTATTATTTATTTATAATGGTGTTAAAGCTTAAATAGTGAGTTCAATCCGCTATCCCTTGAAAGGTAATTTTAATATGAAAGTGACAGGACCAGCTAGCTGCGTTCTATTACAAGGCGTTCGTTATAGTAACTTGACATACCAATAGGATTTTTTTTACCTAAAGACGAATTGTTTTTCGTTCATATCCTTTAGTCGTTGAGTTGTAGGTACTTTGCTAGTATGGAACGTCATACTAGCAACGCGCAATCAAACTTATATATCAAAGCTATGAAAGCAAAGTTAGTTGAACGCGCAATTCTCTACTTTCATATCAATTTGTCGAATTCTGTATGCGTTTCTAAAATAAACGGCCGATTTTAAAAGCTATAAAATATCTTTCAATTCGAACAGAAAATTTGCAATCGTTAAGTGCTCCGGCGCTCGATTACTCTGGATGGTCGATGTGAGTTTCAACTGTCGTCTAAAATGGAACCAGACTGAGTATTTATCAGAATTTGTTAAATGGACCCAGACTGAGTATTTGTTAAAAACTTTGTACGTTGATTTTGATCCTGATTTTTAAATTAAAAATAACAGTTTAAAGTAGATGGATATTTTAACTATGACCGAATAAACTAGACAATTTTCTACATTTCCCCTCATAAATCGAAAATGATTCGTCGTTAAAAAAAACAAAGACTGTTTCAGAATATGTAACTCTAGCCCATTCATATGATACCCCGCGTGACATATTCACTAGACTTGGCAATTGAAACCAACTTTTATGTGTATTTTCCACAGAAAAAAAAAAAAAAAAAATCTTCTTTATAACTGTTCCAAACTTCAAAGCGATAGCATAGTAGTTCTTGATTTAGCGATGTGACAGCCATACAAAGTGAAACCATAATGGTTCCTTTGTTACCTTATTGATACGGAACTCGAATATATGCACAATTGCACAACAATATATTTGGATTGTAAAAATTCGAGTGAACATATTTCGAATCATCGATTACCACAACAATAATATTTTAACTCCCGTCGCCGATTGTTGAGCCTGAACTTTATTATTGGTAAACGGGAATTAAACTTCGCCCGCCTAAGATACGCTACTATAGGTACTATCTACTCATTTTCCAGTACACAACTCATCCCAACAATAATATTCTTTGAGGAAAATGTGAATTTCCACAATTTAAGTGCCAATTTCTACAACTTTGCGTCCTTTCAATAATATTTCCGTCCCGTATGATGCGATGAACTCTGTATGAGTGCCTGAACCTTCTTATTACTTTGGTTGGTGTGAAAAAAGATTTTATGTGATGTTAGATCATCCTGCAGATATATTTTCCCAGGTCGTGTTATTTTTTTACTTGAGGTGTCGTCGGAAATGAAAAAAAAAAGCTATTGTAGTGATGATATTAACAAATCTTAAAAATTGTTTTTTATAGATGACTAGCTTCTGCCCGCGACTTCGTCTGCGTAAACTTCCGCTTCCTATTTCAACTCTTTCAGGGATGATTTTCGAGATAAAAAGTATTCTATATGTCAATCCAGGCTATAAACACGTTGTATAACAAGTGTCATCACTATTTTTTATTCAGTAAACAAACGATCTTGTACAGAAGAGAATATAATCTTAAGAGATGTATTAACAAACCTGGAGTTCCATTACTTGTTTAGGAAATAACAATAGTTGTAATATTTTCGAAACAGGGTGGGTACAGTACGCATGCCTACTACTTACACGCCAATATTATGTTGCATTGGAAGTTATACAATGATACTGGAAAGATCCACTTAAGTCAGAGTTACACAGTGCTAATTAATACTAAAAGCAATAGAAAACAATAGGTATTATATATGTATGACAAGAAATAATGAAATCATTATGATCCGTTCTGACGTGTTTGCGTGATTGAGTAACAGACATCCAAACGTCTAAACGTCCAAATATCCCAACAACTAAACTTTCTCATTTATAATAATATTAGTAGGAAGTAGGATAACATAAAAAAGACTTCTGATTGGTCACATCGACAGTTATTTTGCAAAGTGTCCAGAAAGTTGAGATTGACATAATTGCTGACTTCTTGATCGAGCCAACGTGAACTAAACTGCTGGTGACTATGAAAACGTCGATAATTAAGAGGCATTCATGTTGGCGCCGACGAGTGGGGTAAAAAGTTAGTCAAGCTATAATTTGGCTCGATCCCCGGTAATGTAACACAAGTCACGAACCTACACACACGTAGCTAGGTATTTTATACTCTCTTGTTGACCCTCCGTTGTCCATAAAAGATTTTTCCAAACGTGATGTGCCCGAGAATACGTTGCGGTTGCTACGTTTCCTCCAGTTATAAACTATCTGATTTTACTTTCACTATAAACGTATCCCGGGTAGTAAACATAAAAGTATGTAGTATAGGTTTACCTCGAGCTATTTGTATTGTACCCAGGTTAGCGGGTTTGTTCCTGTGTGTATCAAGAGTAATGTAATGTAGAAGTACTGCTGTTGCCATATAAATAACGCCATTAACCATTAACCTTGGGGATTTTGGACCTCAATATTAATGATGCGAAGATTATTACGATTTTCACGTCACACGAGTGTGACAGCTATTTACGGAGGGCACGAAAAAGTCTATTTCTTTGCGTATTTGACCCGAACCCTTGTCAAAGCGCTCATGTGCTTTTCTGTTTGAACACATATAGGTCAACAAAACCTTATGCCACTATACTGGCGAAGACTGTCGCAGTTACTGAAGCCATTCTGCATAATTTTTACCCTCAACGAAAATAATGTGTTCATAACTTAACACTTTTGACATTGTTATGGAAAGTGACACAGTAACGTAAATTTACGGGCTTTTTCTCCCCTCTCAAGATGAGAAATGAGTTGTCGCTACTTTAAAACAGCACATCCATTTTACAGTGCATCCTCAAATTTTATAAAGAGTCGGCAATGCGTACGTGACTCCTTTGAAGTTGCGGGCGTTTAAAGGCTGCGGTAGCCGCTTACCATTAGGTGGACCGTACGATTGTTTGCCACCGGCGTTGTATAAAACATGAGAACTACGCTTCTCTTGAACTTGTTAACATTGTTGTTAAAAATTTTGATATTGATGTTTCAACGGGTAATTTTAAAGTCTCTGTCAGTTTAAATAGACAAAGCATACAAGACGAAGAATTTGCATAACATCACGTGTAACAGAATCCGTGACCTCGCCTTGTTTGTATTGGGTATAAAAGGACTTTATCGTAATTAGTTGCTACGGCCATTGTTTGTATTCAACAGCAAAAATAAACGATCAGTGGCGTTATCGAGAGACTCCGGCGGGATTAGCCGGTCTTTGCCTCGATATCCCTGTCCTTTGCAAAATCCTGAGTTTATGAAAGTTATTACTAGACCCAGATTTAGCACCCGTCCGGCTTTGAGTTTAATAAACAGGTTCGCCGCTAAACAGAGCAAAATCGATTACATAGATTAGTACCGAGTTCTTCTGTCATATAGTAGTCAGTACAGTAATTATATTGTGTAGCACTTATCGAAATTAATAAACAACAAGTAGTGTGCACGTAATGAAGCGTTTACATATAAATGAATCAGACATGAATAAGGTTTTAGTCATTTGTCACTAACCGCAACGGGTCGCGTGGTCTGAGCCTCTCGTATAACCGGCATCAATTCTTCACTTAGGCCACGTGGTCAGATCGGCTTGTCCGATCGATCGCACCACGAATATTTTATTTACCTGCTGGTTCGATTGATCGATCCATAAGGAATTTTCAAAGTCTTGTAGTCCTACAATCGGACTAACTTAGCAAGTACGAGTAAATCAATCACGCGGACTTACTTATTTTATAAAAGTGACAAACAAATGACACTTTAAACACACTCCCTACCCTAAGGGTAAAAATACAAGGTGCCGAGAAAGTTTATTATAACCTGCTAGCATCCTCAGGGACGAAGAGGAAGTTTTTTTCAGGGTTTGTGTGGATTTTATGTGGGATGCTTGCTGGGGCTGAGTTCGCTCCGCTTTGCTGCGAATACATTTAAATATATTGTTGGAGAGGGCGGGGTTCAACTTGCCGATTTTATTAAAACGCCTGATATTAACTACACTATTAAAGTTATACGAATGTTTTAGACGTTATCTAACGTGAAATGTAATGTAGTTTTTATAATCATAGGCTAGACCATACTGTATCCAATATTAATTTATTTATTGGCTATATTATACAAAAAGTCAACGGCACAATTTACCCCATCAAGGGGCGGTATGTGCCGTTGATAGTTGAGTCTAATATTTAAAACGAGTAAAACGCAGACAGGCAAGGTACAAAACAACAAAAAAGCTTTTAGTTTGTATTCATCAAAAAGTAAACAATTTATAACTAACATTAATTTATAATTTTCGTTTTTTAATACAACGACGGTGACGAAACTTACGTCCCGCCTGATGGTAAACAGATGCCCATGAACATTTTCGACTCCAAGATAACCACAAACACGTTGCCGACCCTTTAATGATTTGAGGATCCGTTGTGTTGACAGCTAGAAGCGTACATATCTTTAGATGTTCCTGGTTAAGGAAGTTTCTGGCTCTGTGCTGCTTAGAAGACTATTATTACGCGCAGCAGTTTGAGAATTTCGCTCTGAAGGTTCTTGAAAGGCATCTAAGCTAATAATTAATAGTTTGTTACAATCCTGATGGAGCAGACTCAGTTATGCGATCTGAGGAATGAAGTCCCGGATCTGGGCTCGGTGACTACTGGTTTTAACTTTCGGCCATCTTTTATAACAGCTTTGGCGACTCTATATGTCTTCCTATTGAAAAATTCTTATCCTGACAATAAATAATCAATAATTAAAATTATATGGGGTTAGATGTCCCTTAGATGGGGCTGATTGTGCCGCGGCACTTTCAACCCCTCTATTAACATAATAACCTTCAGTTTAATTATTATAAACGCATTTAACACAGCGTTATATTACATTGGGATTACGATTCTTTAATAAATTGTCGACACTTTATCAGAAACATTCAAGACGATAGGTTAGAAACATTAATAAATGGACCAAAAAATAAAAATACGAAAATATTAACTTGGCATCGGCACGGCATATGGCAGCTTACTACTCAGACAGCGGCACTGACGCAACTAAAATGACAGCCGATGGTCCGCATGGGCAGAGCATTTTTTGACGCAATAACATAATGTATCTATTTCTTTTCTACGCTCAGATAATCGCATTGGCACTACCTACCCGCGGCACTTTGAACCCCGCTTTCTCGTTGTCTCCTTTGGATATCACTTAAGGATTTCCTTACCGCGAAAACGTCTTTATATTCGACATCGCACGACCCTGACAATGTGTCGGTGCGGCGGTATAATGTCGGGGGTATGTTTTTGGGGATATGATTATGTTGAAGACGAAGGAAAAGATGAAGAAGAGGCAATTAGTTTAGGACGCAAAGAACACATATAAAATATATAGAAACTAATTATACATCAGGATTTTCAGTGAGGGCCCCTAAGCTTTATAACTAAAACAATTAACCAGTTACAATACTAAACTAAACAGCTAACTAATATAATTAATTTTGTATTTTCTAGCCAACGATTTTACCTAAAAACTACATAAGTGAATATAAAACTAGCATGCAACATCACTTAATGTATTATATTCTCACTATTAAATAGGCAACACTAATATAATTAATAAGTAACGGCGACGGGAAAGTAGTGATTGCAATATTATAAAGATTTATCAAATAAATGTAAAAAAAAATTGTCACTGTTCCGCAGTAATTTATGAAAATAATTCACTATGAGAATAGTTTCCTACGTACTTTCAAATTCAGATTATTTATTGGTAAAATAAAAACATTTACAAGTCATGAATAGGTACAATTAATCACTAAGTCAGTTTAAAGTTGCATTGGTAATTTCAACAGGTCTCGGCTGCTATTTTTGATTCTTTCTCGTTTCAACAGACACATGAACAAGTGAAATGCAGTAATAGTGAAATTACAAGAATGTGACTAATAATATTCGCTAAAACAATTGTGAGCTTTATTAATTTAGCGCTCAGAATTCAAAGCATTTTCCATGACAGCTCGGTATTTAAAACAACAGGTGATGGCTGGAAAAAAAAGGTAACGTGCCATAATGAACATTTTTCACAGCGTGTTGAAATACTTTTCATAAGGCTTTGAAGTTTATTATGTTCATAAATAATTATGTTCCACTACACATATTGCAGCACAATTAAGGCTTCACACAGGACACATTCCGACAAACAAGTTTAAATTCCTGATGAAATTATCTGGTACTCCAAACTGCTTGGACTGTAATATAGTAGAAGATGTACAACACGTGCTGACGGAGTGTGTCCGGAGCGCTGCCAGGCGCTTCGGCGCAATATCCAGTGACATAGGCATATGCAACAGCACCCTGGCGTCACCATCATCTGATGAGGCCAGGGGACTGCTTAGAGTTTATTTCACCTCAATAGGAAATAGTAGATCGTAAGTCTGTACTATTAGGATAATAAATGTATTACGGGGGTGGCGTAGCAATTGCTAAAACCCCCAGGAGAAATAAAGGAATAAAAAGATGTTCCTTTCAAAAATATACAATAGCTTTATGAAAAAGCATCTTATCGTTTTGTAACTTGCCTGATCTTTCTGAAAACCAAGTCCGGTTGCCCGAGAAATGATAAGTAGTATTTACCTTTGGAGCCAATGTATTAATTACGTTTTACTAAAACATTTCAGCTCAGCCCACCCGTAGACTTAGCTTTGCCATTACAAATGCCACAGTAGCCAATCGGGACGGCAGCGTATGCCCCCTACAAGTCGTGATGTAAGGCGGGTCGTTGGCTTGGTTTAAACCGCGACATTGATAAATGTTTCATTTATTCTCCCGCCTGCAGGCCGTAATTCCAAATCTGCTACCCGAATTTTATTATTTAATTATTTGTAGCCATCCGCTTTTGCGGGTTTTTCCTTTACGGGAAGCGCTATTCCCTTGTATAATTCGCTTGGAATAATTTGGCGTGCACGTTCGTGTTATCACCAAATTGTTCGATAAGACGGGAAGCGACTGGAGCATGACTTGCTTAAACTTCCATATAATTCGTTATTAAATGTAATCAGTGTTTCGATTATTAATAAATATTAAAATGAATGTAATTGTTATTACACCTATTGCTTATTTTACGCAAGTACCTAGATACCAACATACCAATAGGCAACCTTTTTATGTTTTGTGTGCGTTATCATATATACCTACGTGAACAATTAATTTCATCTCCATATTCAAACTTATAAACTAGTGGTTACTCATAATTAATGCTCCAATCCAATAGATTAAAACTTTCACGAGGGTGTTGTGCTCATGTCTGTACGTACCTAAAATGTCAAAGATATCTGCACATAAGTGTGTGCCTTTGTCATTAACAATAAATTATTTCTGTTTCAGGTAAGGGATTGCAAACAATTGTTTGTTACAATTCGGGAAGGCTCAATTGGCAACTGAATTTACCACCAAGCGCAAAATCACACCAACTTAGACCCCTACATCGTCGAAGCGAAGCGACTGATCGTTTATCGGTAAGGAGCTCTATCAATGAGTTTTTTCTATCCTCTATTTTGTGGAATGTATAGCAGAGCTTTTATACCTGCAGGTCGATTGGGTAACGTTTCTTACGTGCGTGAGGTAGATCTAAATGTCCTTGTTTTGTAAGGGAAAATAAATAGTTACATAAAATAAATTGATATTTGTGGACAAGCTTACACAAATCGACCTAGTTCCAAACAAAGCAAAGCTTGGTATTAAGCGAAGATATACATACTTATATAGATAGATACTTAAATAAATAGAAAACATCCAAGACTCAGGAACAAATATTCGTGTTCGTCACACAAATAAATGCCCTGACCGGGATTCGAACCCGGGACCTCCAGCTTCGTAGGCACGGTCACTACGATATAGGCTAAAGTGGCGGTGGTAAGTAACAGTTGATTTGTCTTAACGCTCGTTAGAAAAGTTACGCATGCATCTCTCTTCTTGGTCTTTCTGATGAAACATGAAATACGTATAGATCATTACGCGGAAATTAGCTGCTTTCATTCAACATTTCAAGTCTATTCTCTAAAACCATTTACTAACGCTTTAAACCTACTCGACGCTTAATTATTGTATCAATTATGACGAGGTTGATGCTTTCCGATTTATCCAACTATACATTTTGCTCTCCAAATTGAACCTTAATGAGGTAAATAATTAATGCAGATGCAATAAAATATGCGGTAACAGCATCCGCCATGTAGTACGGAACAATGAGAACGTCGTAAATGTATTATTGGACATGGTGTATACGACTTTGCAGTCCTGCTGGTTTTGGCAGAGAGGACGCCGGGGACAAATTTGAAGCACAAACGCACCTTTCCGCTGTATTTATTGCCCATTTTTACAGCAAAGTGCCTTATTTATTGCGGGGAGACATAATGGAAATATTTATTCGGTGATTCTGTGGATTTTTTTGCTGAAATATTTAAAATGTTTAATAGTAATTTCTAACCTTCATATTTCATGGTCAAGTCAACAGCTGATAGTAAGATTTTTATTATTTACACGAAGAAACCGTGCAGTACTTACGAGTATTTTATATGTTATTTCTCCAGAGTTAAAAGCAACGTCCTGAAGCCTTCATCAAAGTTTAAGTATGGAGGGGTAAATAAACGAAATAAATGGACTTTATTCTGCAAGAAGGCCGCAAAGGCATTTTTACAAGTTAATATCTAATAGCATTTCTCAAAAAACCACTGTCGTGAAGAAACGCCGAAAGAAACTCGACAGTCAGTATTTTTTTCTCAAAAGTATGCTTATTACAATGTAACAGATAAGTAAAAGAACTACTAACGCAATGTTCATATATCGCATCTACTGTCGGTACTGAACTACATAAATGCCGTCGTTCAGGAGTTAGTATACACCAGAGGTTTTATATATATTATGAACCTATACATTTTTCGCCTCAATTTCACAGAGAGAGTACAAAACTTAACATTATCTTTGACTTCGACTGTACAGTAATAATGGCGGTATTTTATACTTTTTAACAGATCTTGTCAGTTGTCACTTTCCTGTCAGTAAGTGCTACATTTGTGCACTACCTACCTATTAGGTACGTTTCTCGAAAGCGGGGTAGTGTGCATACACTTTGCACTACTGCATTTGTACCTACCGCCCCGCTTCAACGCATCCGCGCTAATCGGGAAGCACTCTTTTCAATGTAGGAGCACAGCAAATAATCTGTAGTGAGGTCATATCAATTAAGAAGATGATTTACTAATTACCGCACCGATACCTAAATGCTGGAATTGAAAGTGACCTTACGTAACAAAGATTTGCTGCTGGGTTGCACTCAAATTGAAACTTTCAACCAGAAACTAATCCTATTTACACACCCTAAATCTTACAAACTGCCGGTAAAAACACGACTATTAATTAAACCTGTTATTCTGTACAATAAAGTGCTACTTACATACATACATACATACGTTACAAGCACACAAATACGGCTACAAATGCGAGCACGGTTATGAATAAAATGGCGCACGCAGTCTGGAATATTCGATGCAATCATTTATGGTTGACACCGCCACATTCGCATCACGTCCTATTTGCTTTAATGAAAATAAATTCAGCGGAAAACACTATCCACAGGGATTAGCTGACGCCATAAATAGGGATTAATGAGACTTAATTACTTGGCCTTTTTGCCTCTGCTTCGGCCAAACTTGCGGGAATTCTGGACACGTCCGCTGATACCCCCAAACTCGCCTCGCAATGAAAATGATGGTTTACTCTTGATCAAAGTTTTCCCACAATTCTCTTATATTTTCTTTCACGCAAGATCAGATCTTTGACGATTTTACCGAATTAACTTACGCACATACAATTCCCAAATAATCCAAAATACCACGAATTTCGCTAGCAGTATTTCTCCTAGCTGCTCGTAAGTCTTGTAACAGTTGCTACTGACAAACATCGATTCAATCCTTATCTTTTCTCAATTAAGATGCCTGCCCTGTTTGTCGCGATCAATGGTAGAATCTCTAAGATATTTCGTGTAAAGGACGATTGTTGCATCCGCCTCGCCACAAACAGTACACAGTAAAAGCGAGGTTTACGAGTACGTGTAAAACTTAGGCGACCAAAAATTGCTGAAATAACTTTGTAAGCAGAATATTCGGGATAACGTTATGCGAATTATTTATTTAGTTAGAAACAGACTAGAATGTTGCGGTGTGAGTCACATAGTCGGTGTAAATTAAGTAACAGCTGGCACCCAAACGCGCGGCATAGCGATTTCTGTCCCAAAACTGTCGGTTTGTTTGAATAAAACTTTATCTTTTATCCTTCAGAGCCGGGTCCGTTCACAACTTTCATTTTCCTACGCGTACCCCTTATAAAAACTTATGAAAAAAGGGCTGCAAAAGTATACAGATTAGAATATTTCGGTAATATTGATCGCACGCTCGGACTTCAAGGTACCTACCCGGTTCCCTGCGCGGAATTTAATATTTACGATAGTCGCGTGCTATCACAGACAAGACCATGGGCAAATAATGCACGATATTCACTCTAGAATTCTGACGGCTTAAATAGAGCTCTAGTTGCGCAAAAGTTAAAGTTTAAAGTACATTACAATTATGCTTCGTATTCCACAGTGGGTATCCTGTAGGGAGTAATTTCAGAAACTTCTCATAGTACCTAGCTTATACGTACAAATACTACTCACCCAGGTTATGCATAAACATAAGACAAGATATGAGCCGCGTGAAGAACAAGACCTGCGTGAAATTAAAAGCAGAGGAGCACTGCGTGAGAAATCAAGTTGTCAAAATGTTAACCCTTGTTGCCGCCCGGCGAAAACAATGACATTGTTTGATGTGCCCGGAGATGTCCGGGCCCGGAAGATGACGACTTAGATTACCTTAAGATTTAAAAATGGTTCCAAACTACAGTACATTTTAAACACAAATTAAAATTGCTTTTATTGAGATAGGATGTTTCTACAGCGTGGGTGATAGCTTTGTGGTATAATTAATGTTGAATAGTTTCTAGTAATAATAGTTATTTGTAATTTTTCACTGTGTACTGTAATTCCTGATCCGTAGGATGGAAAGATTCAGCTGGACGGAAAGAAAAACGAATGAAGAGGTTTTGAGTATAGTAGGAAAGAAAAGGTGTCTATTAAATACACTTATAATTAGAAGAGGCATTGATGATAAGCCGCCTGATACGGCACGACAGCTTCTTCTTAAACATTATAGAGGGCAAAATTGAGGGCAGGAGATATAATATAAAAGAAGTCCTGACTGACTGACTCATCAACGTACAGCCGAAACTGTTAATGTACAGTACTGCTGTCTAGACAGTTGATTTTTGCACAGTCGATCACATTTGTAACGTAGGCTATGGATAAGAAAGGATTTTCCGAAATTCATCCCCTAACAGGGTAAAACAAGGGATGAGAGTTTGTATTTTTTGACTTAGAGACCTTATACATCTCCAAAACTTTAACTTCTTCGTTTTGACCAAAGGGACCTTATACATCTCTTAATTTATTTGCTTCTGAAGTTCTGACCATGAAGACTTTACATCTCCTTTTATTTTCCTTTGTAAACCTATTTTAATTTGACACTAGAGACTCTTGACATTTCTTAGTTATAGGTTAAGTTTATAGTATTCAAAGCTATTATAGACCCGGAGACTCTATACATCTCTTTGCAAACGCGTGCCCAGGTTATTCATGTCTGTTGTATTGTTCTCTTATTGCTATGTACTTTCACTATAGGTACTAACTATGTTTTTGACTTGTAAAAGAGCCCTTTAGTGAGGCCTACTTACAGAATAAATGTTTGATGTAGAAAACACGTATTTATTGAAGTGAGACATTTGAAACTTCGTATATAGACTCTCTGTTTAAATACAAGAAAACGTGTTTCAGTGATGTTCGAGATTGCTCCCCTGAATGGGTGAAAATGGGGTTCTTAGTTTTTAGGGGTAGCAAATCTTTACTTTTCTTAGAATCGATATAGGTGTCATCTTCGAGGTTCCTCGGGGTGCCGATTACGAAAATGACATGCATTTTCAAATCAAAGATGGCGGATATTTATTTTTCTTAAAAATCGATATTGGTGTCATTTTAGAGGTTCCTCGCGGTGCCGATTATGAAAATGACATGCATTAATCAAAGATGGCGGACCATTAATTTCTTAATAATCGATATGGGTGTCCGTCGAGGTTCCTCGGGGTGCCCATTACGAAAATGACAACCATTTTGAAATCCAAGATGGAATATAAGTATTTTTCTTATAAAATCGATATGGGTGTCATCTTCGAGGTTCCCCGGGGAGCCGATTACGAAAACGACATCCATATATACCTATATACGTAGGTAGATACAGACATACGGGCCAACCTGAAAACCTCTTTTTTGTAGACGTTTAAAAAATTACGCTTAGTACGCGGGCGATAACCGCGGGAAAAAGCTTGTAGGCTATAAATTATTTCGTTCGATGACTCCATGGTTCTATTGATTGAGAGTGGACGCGAGGCAGACGGAATAGTTTAGCGGCCCAAGTTCTAGGTTCCTCAACTATTCCAACAATCCTCTACTGCGGTCAACCGCTATATTTTACACAGGCACATTCCTCGTTAAATTAGTACTTAGTGCTCTCCGAATTACCCCATTTAAACTTATCTTAACTACAAGTTGATTTGCTGTAATGTACATATAATCGCCACTAACCCTTATATTTAATGTCCCATTAACAGCCATAACTAAACACAAAATGTTAAATACGCCGTAGTAAAATACAAGCATCCCCTGTATGATTTGCTTACTCAAATGCACCGAATAAACTGGATTATAGATACAAACGTACGGCTATATTCGAATCAGCTTATGGATAAGCAAATCAATGTAATTAATTTATCAAGGAAACTACATACTAATAGATTATTGTATTGTGCTAATAGAATTTACGCGTATCGCGGTAACTACACATGCGTAACTACTTAGTGCTCGAAATAGCTTAATTGTATTCTAAACAATGTCAATCTGGAATAATGTTATCTTTCCGTTACAGACTATTGTGATTCGTTAAGCGTGTTTTGAGTGGCATAAATAAAGATTAAAGGGCGCTCGAGGCCCAGCGGCGCCAGCGTACTTACCGCGTCTAATCACTAGTTTTACTGGGCATTTTCCGCAAGTCGGCGTCCAGTGTGCCTTTTTTTGAACCTGACCGTGGCTTTATAGGCCGGGCCCAATAAATCGATTGGAGTGCGCGGTTGGAGAGTAGCCGGGAAAAATCCAGGGGAAAACCTCCGACACGATCTGGAACATTGGAATGCTCTAAGAATTCCAGTGAGATTGGTTGAGCGGTTTCAACCGAATCTGTGGTGTGAGTGAAATCGAGCTACTGGCAGTTTTGTCGCTGGTTCACTAAATGCATGTAGCATCGTTTTGTAGAGAAAAAAGCAGAGGTGGCACCTCTATTTTTGTAAAGAAAACGTTGGAGGTTAAACCTGCGCAATTGCTCTCGGATTTGTCAGCAACATTTTACTTCGAATGCTGTGGGGTGGAAATAGTTGGTTTAAACTTGATTGTTATAGTTATTTATAGAATACCTGAACAGACACAGTCTCATACCGGCATTTTTATTAATAAAATGAATATGTTACTATTTCGTTTGAACGCAAAGTATAGAAATAAGAAAATAGTTGTATGTGGAGACTGGAACATAGACATTCTGAAAGACAATCAAATTTCCAAAGAACTAAATAGTATTATGAGAAATCACAACTTTGTTATGCATATACAGTCACCTACGAGGATCAATGCTTGTCTGGATCAAATAGCCAGCAATATCAAAAACGTTAAGTCAGATACCCATAAACTATGTCTGTCTGATCATGATATGGCTCAAACACTGACAATTAAGGTTAAAAATAATAAGTCTATTGTGACCTGGTTTGAATACAAGAGAGATTTTAATTATGACAATATTAACAAATTCTATGAGTGCATAGATGCCCTATCGTTCTCTGAAGTTTTAGAGGATGATAACATGAATAGCGCTTTTTCCATTTTCCATGATCTGATCTGCTTGTTTTTTAACTTATGCTTTCCACTAATAAAAGTAAAAGTTAGCAATCGTAACCAAAATATTAAGTGGCTTACTAAAGGTATTCGTAGATCATGTCATGTAAAACGTAGATTGTGTATTAAACTTCGAAAAAATGCTGCAAACAAAGATACGAATAGGTTGAGTTTCAAACGGTACAATCAGATTCTAAGAAAATGTATCAATACTTCACAAAAATTAAGTAACAGTAGGTATATAACGGCAAATAAAAATAAATGTAAAGCCACTTGGAATATAATATCCTCGACTACTGGTAAAGATGCTCATAGCAGCACGATTGAAGCCATTCTTTTTAATGACATAAAATACCATAGTCCACAAGACATATGGAAAATATTAAATGATTACTTTATTGACATAATTAATACAAATGCTCCAATTAATAATAATAATAATTGTAATATAGTAAATTGTCCTAATACAATATTTTTAAAACCTGTAACTGAGACAGAAGTTTACAAGTTTATTATGACATTGAATAATACCAAAACATGTGGTTACGATCATATCCCTACATTCATACTAAAGTTGAACGCGTTGACCTTAAGTCGCCCTTTAACACACATCATAAATCTGTCGCTGAGTCAAGGGTTGTTCCCTGAAAAACTTAAATTGTCTATTGTTAAACCCTTATTTAAGACAGGTGATCGCGAAGACCCAAACTGTTATCGGCCAATCACGATCGTTCCCATTATATCTAAGATTGTGGAGAAAGCTATGTGTGTTAGATTAACCGACTATTTGACGAAGAATAACATATTACAACCGGAACAATATGGTTTCCGAAGAGGTCTCTCAACGGAGCAAGCCTGTTTTGATTTCGTGAAACACATTACGGAAGCCATAAACGACAAAATACCAATTATGTCTATATTCTTAGACATGACCAAGGCATTCGACTTTGTGGATCACTCATTACTTCTTTCGAAACTAGAATCATATGGTGTCCGAGGTAAAGCGTCAGAATGGTTTCAAAGTTATTTGTCGAATAGGAAGCAATGTACTGAAATTACGAGAATAGTACCAACATGTAATACGCTTGTTAAAAAGTCATATAGATCTCAATTTCGGGAGAATAAGTCGGGTGTACCTCAGGGCAGTAATCTAGGACCATTGCTATTCTTGTTGTACATAAACGATCTCCCTAAGTCAACAACGCAAAAATGCATCCTATTTGCAGACGACACTACACTAATAGTAAGAGGCCACAAAGAAAGTGACTACGGGACAACAATTAACGGTGCATTGTCAGACATTTACAAATGGTCAAGTAACAATAACCTTAAAATTAATCTGACCAAGACAAAATGTATGCAATTTCATTCCTATAAATCGAATCCCAGACCAATTGATATTAAATACAATGACATATTTCTAGAAGAGACCAGCTGTACTAAATTCTTAGGCTTAAACATAGATAATCATTTACACTGGAAAAATCATATCGAGTCAATATGTTCAAAGTTGGATAGGTTTGTATACGCCTTAAGGAGATTGCGGAGAACTGTCTCTATAGAAGCTGCTATTACAGCCTATTATGGATATGTATCGTCTACATTAAACTACGGTCTTCTATTATGGGGAAACTCTGTGCATGTTGATAGGGCTTTTATTCTTCAAAAAAAGTGTGTACGTGCAATTTCAAATGTATGGATAACAGAAAGTTGCAGACCTATTTTTAAGAAATATAAGATCTTGCCTCTTGCGTGCATGTATATTAAAAAAGTCTGCATCTTTGTAAGGACACATATGCATCTTTTTAAATTACACACAGAGGTATGTAAACGTTATCAGAGGGCGCAATATAGGGGCCTACTATATCATCCACGATGCCGTGCAGACATTTATAAAAGGAATGCCTACAACTCCTGTATAGAAATTTTCAATAAGCTTCCTGATAGTTTTAAGCAGTTGAATGACCTAGAATTTAAGCGTAGTTTAACTAAGTGGCTTCAGGAACATTGTTTTTATTCAGTGAAGGAATATATGACAATGAAATATTAGAAGTAAGGACTAGATTAGTAGATTTATAAGACATTCTCAACATTTGCATGCTGTTTTGTGGCTGAATACTGACACTATTTTTTAACATACTATGTAACACATGTACTACGTATTCTTGCAAATAAACGATTCTATTCTATTCTATTCTATTCTAAACCTAGCCTAGCTGAGACTCAGCTCAGCTAGGCCTGACCCGGGTCGGACTGACTCTACCCGGTGAGCGGCGATACCGGGACGAATACGGACTACATGTGTCTGTATAGTCGCGATCGCGCGGTGGACATCTCCGCCGGCATGAATGCCTAAGTGTGCGCGTCGTGACTAAGTTGGACGTCGTAAGCACAGCGTTCTATCTTTCGATGGACGCTGTGATTACGTCGTCCGGGTTCGTGTCAATCGAGCAAATTTTTATTTATTTTACGTATTTATTTCTTTTTCTTAAATAAATGGATTGATGATTAATCAAGTACCTATTATTCTTGTACTTACTTATTTGGTTGAATAGTTTTTCTCATAGGAGAAGTGGAAAGAAGAGTGTATTACACGACAACAAATTATTTCTAACTCGGGCGTGGCGTTTTGAATCCCTCACTACGCTCAGGATTCCATGTTAGTATCCCGGAATGCTTCGCTTCGTTCGGGATTCACCACGCTAGCCTTCGATGAAATATTCCATTTTGCTCCCTTGTAATACAATCTACTATTTTTAGGAAGTATGGACGGCAGCTGTTCGGGATTGGAATTGGATTTGGAATTGGAAAAGTGGCGTGATCATTGATTGATTTATTTATTTATTCTAGGAGTTTCAACAGCTTTGCTTAACATATTAGCATCTTAAATAGTACAGAAACTCACAAAT
The DNA here is from genome assembly GCA_963556455.1 of Epiblema foenella. NCBI lineage: Eukaryota > Metazoa > Arthropoda > Insecta > Lepidoptera > Tortricidae > Epiblema > Epiblema foenella. The sequence continues at coordinate 20,413,174 of OY747102.1, forward strand.
AGCAACAAGATAAATGAAATCATACACACTATGTTACTGTACACTGTGTGTGATTTGGAATTTAATATTTTTTGGAGCTGAATGTGGAGCAACGTGTAGATTCGGTGTAGTTACGAAATTTCCAAAGGGGGCTACATTTATGTTTAATAAAAAATTAGAGACAAGGGACAGAAGTTAATTTATACTTAGGCATAAAATTCGCATCGGAGTAATTGAATCGTAAAACGGTGATGGCTCATTCCGGAGTGACCTCGTCTCGCATTCTCTTGACCCGGGTTCAATAGCGCAGCAATCTGTTAGTCATCGAAAGTAATGCTCGGAGATTCATCACCGCTCTTTTCGAAGACTATTTTGTAAAGTAAATCCGCTGCGCTCAAATTAACTTGAATTACAAAAGCGATAAAGTAGATCGGAACAAATGTAGAAATGCGTGTTATTTTTGCAACTTTCTTTGTCAGGAATTCAGGGAGGTAATGATTTGATTTTTCATTTTATTCCATTGAGCCAATGATTGGATCGCCCGAAGCAGCCAGATGATATCGATTCCACAACGCAAAGAGTGGCCAGCTGAAATGTATACATTTTAAATGATTTGTTCGGTTTCACTGGATTTCGAGACGAGAGTGAAGCACTCGCTAAAGCAAATTGAGTCGTTTCTGACATAGGGTTAATCATTCTGCTATTTGCTTAAGCTTTAATTATGAAAAACAACTTAAATAACAAGGATGTAGTCCATCCGTAATTGATGTATATAATATAATTTTTTTTCCCAAGTTTTCACGCAGGTTTATTGAAAGCAATAGTAGATTGTGTCTCTAGGGAGCAAAATTATATATTTACGGTGAGGTATTTGATCCTGAGTGAAGCGAAAGATTCTACAGTATAAACCTGAGCATGGCGAGGGTTTCAATTGTTTACGCCCAAGAAGAAATAATTTTGCTACCGTGTGAAGAAATAATTTTGCTACCGTGTGACACATACTGATTTTCACATCGCCTATGAGGCCAGCTCCTAAAAAGAGGGAAGAAAAGTACGACTTTGATCCCTCATTCGAGGGCAACAATGACTCTTTTCTGAATAGCAGGTGTGAAAAGGAATTTTAGGTTTCTTCACAGGAATGTCAAAATGATCTATGTACCTATATATGTCTCAATTTAGGACAATAAGTAATAGCTTATTGTTGATCATTCTGAACACTTAACCCGGTCTGCTACTACTTCATCTGACTGTACTTTGAGACACCGTACCGATGTACAGATGGCAATTGCCATAAAGTGGCTCTATTAGGCACTATTATGATCGTAGCTAACGACAAGATAAAGCATTCGTGACTTTCTATCGTGAAAAAAATTGGTAAGTGTATTTATCGCGCGATAAACGAGACCATCATATATAGATCCGCTTCTTTACCACTGTCGTATTGTAACCAAAATATAGTCTTTTGACGATTTTATGCGATTTCAGAATTTTGACTGACTTAAATTTACAAACGTAACCAATTGTTGACATTCCTGCAATACCTACATAGGAATCGGAGAATATATTTAGTACCCTGCCCACCCCTTTTGGGAATACACCTGAACTAATTGGGTCCAGTAGGTCTCATATTCGTTGTGTGTGGGTTATTCGGGTTATTTGCAATTATGGCAATAAATTCAACTATCGTAATGTCGGGTCTCTGTGGACTACTGTAGGAATGCTTAATTACAAAGTGATTGCATCAGTATTTGGTTATTAATTCATTATTTATTACCCACTTTTCGTGGCTCGTTGATCGATCTGCGAAATTCAATTATCTCTCGTTTTAGAGTATATTGACCAAATTACTGTATATTTATTTAAAAAAAATGTATTAATCCCACTCAGGTAGATGCTTCTTTAATTTGAATATTAGTAAATTTGTACGATTAGAAATAAGCTCATTTGATACTATAATTTTACCTAATACATTCAGTTTGAATTGATTGCGATTATTATTGAAAATGTATGTTAAGTATAATGGCAATTATATACAACGGTGTTGGTATATACATAGAAGGCTTAAAAACGAATACACAAAGAAGAATTACAAAGATAAGGCTATTTTTTTAAGCTGACTGTGCTTTTACAGGCCGGGCTCAATAAAGAGATGCGAGGAGTGCGCGGTTGGAGAGTGGCCTGGGAGAAATCCAGGGGAAACCTCCGACAACCACACGGGCGCCTTAAGCAATACTCGAAGAGTTTGCGCTCCAGTGACATAGGTTGAGCGGCTTCAACCGAATCTGAGGTGTCAATGGAATCGAGCTACTGGGAGTTTTGTCGTTGGTTCACTAAACTCTCTGCGTTTGTAATAATTATTGAGATTCGTATTATTATGTTCTGCTCTGTTATATATTTAATAAAGCTGCACTGTATCTTTGCTATTTAGTAGGTAGTCGTAATATTACGGTGTTTTTTTTAAGTAGGTACTCAATTTTATTTTTTCCTAATGTTTATTTGTGTTCTACACCTCTCGCATTGTCACTGTCTTTTCTCTTGAACATGTGTATCACTTTTTTATTTTTATTTTTTATATAGGATTATATTCTGTTCGAGTGGTTGTATGTAACACACACTGAAAATCAGCGCTGCAGCCGCCAGGCTGTAGCATCATCCTTTTTGCTGGCACACGACTTAGGTATATATTTTTGTTTCTGTTTCTGTTTGTTTTTTTTTTTTTAATTCTGAATTGTGTGCCAATGCAAATATTTCTTTTCTTTCTTTCCTAAAGGTAGCCTAGCTGAGAAGATTTCAGCAAGAAACTCAGCTAGGTCCGACCTGGGTCGGACTGAGTACCCGATATGCGGCGGTACCGGGGCAAATATAGGGACTATATGTGTGTTGTCGCGATCGCGCCGTGGACGTCCCCGCCGGCGGGAATATTAAGCGAGTACCTAAGTAACTAAGAAGAAATTAAAAGAGAAATGGTATATAAAGTTCCCTTCCCTGCATCGCACTCGGCACAAAGGTCCTCATCCATAATAGCAATCATTATTATTATCAAATTCTATTATATACACACCATTAAAATGTTACCGTGTATGTATGTAGAACTTTCCAATCGATATTTTATCCTTTACTGATAAATGGCTGTCTATTCGTATGTGGTAAACCAAAATTATGCTCCGAACATTGCAGGTGGAACACGTGTGAATTCCGGAGAACCGCATTGGACTTGCTTCCTGTCATGTACTAGTGAAATATTGCATAGCATTCATTAACATTCTATGTCCCACCATTACTTGCAAAGGCTGGGTAACGATATTTGATATATATCATGATTTATTATCGGTGTGCTATTAGTGCTGATATTTAATTGCATTTTAAGTTTTTTTTTATTCAACGCCGGTGGCAAACAAGCGTACGGTCCACCTGATGGTAAGCGGACACCGTAGCCTATAGACGCCCGCAACTCCAAAGGTACGTGCGCGTTGCCGACCCTTTATAAAATTTGAGGATTCACTGTGTTGACAGCAGAAGGGATAAATTTAGGTCCCTCGCTCTCAACGCAGTGCATCCTCGGGAGCTCTGGTAACCTTGCTCACCTCCAGGAACACAACACAACATACCTGTATAGCAGATAATGTTATTATGGCTGTGGCCTTCTGCAAGGCGGAGATGACAGTTTGCTGTGCCCTACCTCTCTAAATATGATTAAATGCAAACTACAGATTTGGAAATAAAGGAAACACTGAAATGTTTTGGCACCGAGCAGGATTTGAACCTGCGACCTCCCGGCACTCGCGGCCAGTCGCTCTAGCCAACTGAGCTATAGGTGCAACTACCACCGGGCCCAAAATTCTCCAACATTTCCTTCATTTATACAAACGTCTTAAGGGAGGCGCACAGCCAAATCAAATTCTGCTCGGTGCCAAAATTTTTCAATTTTTTCTATATTTCTAAACTTGTTGTTTGCGAAACAGTAGAAATGAGCTACATTCAGTTTTACATATCGCCGGGTGAGAAGCAAAACTCACTATCAAATCTGTCACTAACTTCGAAACCTCGTATCTCAGTACTGAAACGATGCTGATATACGAGCTTTATTTTAAGTAGGTATTTGTTACTTAGTGACTTTTGCTTGTAACCCGACGATATTATATATAGGACTTATATATCAGTTAAATTATTTTTAGCGTGCTATATGGAGTGCTGAGATCATAATGCATTTAAATATAATTTCTCCTATAATGACTTAATTTCTGGTAGCAACAAGAAAGGTATTAAAGCCTGTAAACTAGTGAGGTTAATAAAGTTCGGTCGTTTCAATAAAAATTGGATGATGAAGTAAATAAACGAGGTAATAACATAACCGTGAAAACTTTCGCTATTTTCGTTAAAAGCTCAAGTTTTTATTACTCACCCGGTTTTCAGTGATAATATTCTCGCAGTCAACAATAGTTTTAAAAACCTTTAAAAGGAGCTTTAACGACGTTGTATAAAAAAGCTGGTTGTTGTTTTTTTACAACCGCAGACTCCAGGAAAATAAAAATGATTCCATTAAGCCGACTTACAGGCAAATTTATTTCCTCTCGTCGCATTACTTGTGACCTGTGTGAGCTGTTATTGTTTTAATTCCTCATTCTCCTTAAGAGCTTTTTACGAATCTAATTGAATATTTCTTGGTTGCCGCGTTTTCTGACAGAGTGCTCTATGAATAATTTAAAGTCATTCTTGGTAACAGCTTTATATTCAACGTATATTAATTTTCCGTCTGGGAAGATTCTCAGCTGGCATTACAGATTGAATAGATTTAGTAAGTGATTATTACAAATCATAAGAGGAGGTCTATGATTCAAATGGACGTGTAACTACATGCTGATGATTTTTTTTATACCACGTCGGTGGCAAACAAGCGTACGGCCCGCCTGATGGTAAGCGGGCACCGTAGCCTATGGACGCGTTACTCCTGGGGTGTCACATGCGCGTTGCAGACCCTTTAAAAATGTATACACTCCTTTCGAAGAACCCCATACTGTAGTTCTAAAACCTCGGCAGGGAGCTCATTCCACAACCGGAGCGTCCGTGGGAGGAAATTCATTCATGATAAATAAAATATACCGTTCAATTGGTGATGTGTTGGAGCTTACGCCTAGTCTTCATACAAACTATTATTATGTAAAATGAAATTTAGGTTCAATTTACGTGCTGTGTAAATGTATTAGAAACTTACCGGTAATACACACTAATAAGTTACAGTTCCGAAATATTGAAACGGAACATTTATAAATATTAATATTTTTCTGAATTAATCTAGTCTTACTACGTTCCTCTACGGAAAATGCTGATGCCTCCTATATAATTATGCTGGGGACATAACCCCTCTTCTTATGATTGAAGAAGCGAGGCTAATGTGACCTGAAATAATATAGAGATAATTATTAAATAATTTTTCAGAGAGAATGGTGTTTATTGTTCCTAAAGTTGAGATATTACCTAAAATTCTGTATAGGTTGAGATATAAATCCAATCCTAATCCAACACTATTAGCACCAAAAATATACCAATCGTATTTTTTTTTATACCAATCGTATTAATATGTTTTTAAATTTAGCTCCTTTGCTTTTATACTCCAGCTGTATGTAAGTAGTAAGTGGGTTTTGATTTATTTATGTATTTATATAACGACCAATTTTATTCTTTATTGCAGTTATTTTTATTTTATTTTTATTTGTTTGCAATTATATGACGTTCCGCGACTCACCGATGGTACTGGCTGAAAATCAGCGCTGTAGGTGTCTGACACGTCAGTATAATGCTGGCCGAGTGTCCGTTTCACTACTGCGGGGACACAAATGTTATGTGGTTTGTGTATATGTTTTTCTTCTATCACATTTATATCATATATGTGTGTCTTCTGTGTCTGAATAAATGTTTATTTCTTTCTTTCTTTTCTTTCCTTCTATGAGTAAGAGCGTAATACAGGAGGTAGAAACATATAATGTTTTATACCTAGACACTAAATGTTATCGTAACAGAACATTTTCGTATTTATCACTATATTTTGGCATCAATCGTTTCCGACGAATTGCTTAGACCTTTGACAGTTCCGTCTCATTTTCAGTAATATCATAGCTACTTAGGCATCCGCTCGTCTATATACGAGAGCTTCTCTGGCCCTCACGACCTCTCTTTGCATGCATAATGCGTAAACTTTGAATATCCTCCTTAGCAAATATAAAGTTACGTTACCCAGAGCGAGTTACGTCGCCTAGTCTGATTGAACGCCTTAGGAATGGAATAGAGTTCGCATTTGTTTAGATTATCCCCTGGTAACGGCGCCATAAACTTGCCAGCATCGCGTTATGACTTGTAATTTTTACTTTATATTTTTCACAACCAAAATGTTGCCCGCTCAGGGTGTAAGTCACGATCCAATTTGGAGGGTCAGCTACTGTAAATTAAAGGTTAGAGATATTTTTTATTCCAAATTCGAGGCTCGCCGTTTATTTTGAAAAAATATATAATTTCGTTATGCAAACACGTGAAACAGCAAACAAACTTATGCAAGTTCGGTTAAAAAGCACTAAAAGGCTTGTGAATTATGTTTTATGTTAATGCAGTTGTATTTTTGAGGACTTAGAAACTGACAGAATGCCACAATGTGGTGGTCGGATTATGGTGCTGATAGTCTCGACCCCTTGTAGGTTGGTGTATCACAAAATCGGCAGTGTGAGCTCTTTTTTTCTGTAAGTCTAACGATAATGCGCCTTCTGGTGATTGCTGAGCCGAACTGGGCTCGCCCGCTTTTGGCACGAAGGTGAGTTTTCCTTGAGAGCTGGCGTCAAGCCAGATTCACGTTATATCGGATTTTTTGCAAATGCACAAGTGCTCGATGAGTCCCAACAAGCACTTTCTATTCGTACTAATTGAAGCGGAAACAAGAGACTACAGATGAAAATAAATACTGTACAGCCAATGACAACTATTCTAATGCTGAAGCTCTCGTAGCTGGTTATTTAGTGTCATCAACCTTGCAGATTTTCAACAAAGGACGCCACTTAGCACAGTTGTACCTAATGGTCATCTGAGCAGATTTAGCCCTGTACCCACGAAATTCGTCCATGGTGGTGGGGGCTGGAGGGGGGTGAAAACCCCATCTACCGCGCTGCACTCTGAGCTCGATTTCTTCATAAGTTTAGTGAATAGGTCATGTTTGGTATCGTTTTCGTATAATTCAAGGATGAGGAATTCATTTCTGAAACAAAAATTTCACTCGTCCGTAGTAAAAAACAGAGTTACTTGAATTTTTTTTTTTAAGAAATTATACTTAATCTTGCACTACAATTAAACCGCGAGGTAATGCACTATAAAAAAAATATGAGTTGATAGCCCATTTTATGTCAAATGTATAAGCATAAACCGTATTGACAGATTTAACCTGCAAATGTGTAAAAAAAAAATAATTCATGTAGCGGCGGAGCTGCGTACTGGCGAGAAGCTATTTTCTTTCTACATGAATTTAGAAAATAAGTCATGTTTGGTATCGTTTTTGTATAACTCAAGGACGAGGAATTAATTTTTGGACATAATTTTCACTCGTTCGCAGAAAAAAAACAGTTCTGCACAAAACTTGAAAAAAATTATATGAAATACTACAAAATCTTGCCTTACAATTAAACCGCGAGGTAATACACTATAAAAAACTGAATTAATATAGAATGTACAGACATAAACTATATTGACAGATTTAACTCGTAAATGTGTTAAAAATACAATACAAAAAAATACTCTTTATTGCATACCTCACACAAATGAATCAGTAGGTAGAGGTAGACGACAATATAGAAATGAATAATTAATGAAGAATTATTTAACCGCTCTGCACAAAACCTGAAAAAAAAATTCAAAAAAAAATCTACAAAATCTTGCCCTACAACTAAACCATGAGGTAATGCACTATACAAATATGAGTTAATAGTCCATTTTATGTAGAATGTATAAACATAAACTATATTTATGACAGATTGAACCTTGAAATGTGTTAAAAAATAATTTATATTTAGCGGTGGAGCTCCGTACTGGTAAGATTCTATAGAATTCTTAATTTTATTGTTAGATAATGAAACTGATTAGGTGCTTCTAAATGAAGAAGTAATATTTTATGAAAATCTTAATATTAAAACAGATTGAGATAACCATAATTCCGAATTTTAGTATATTTGGTTATATTGGTATCCCCACAATTTTACCTGGAAACCGTATGTTGATATCAGTGCAAAAAGTTGATATAAAATAAAGACAATAGTTAGACATTTAATAAATAATTAAATAACTTTAAATGCCGAAGATCATCTCAACTTCACATGTAATATAAAGCATTAATCAAATCAAAAATCGGCAAATCCTCCTTTAAATTTCCTGCTTTGGCCTTTGTCGGAATCATGAAACGCGCTTTTCTTCCCTTTACAGACAAAAAAAGAAACTGTATTAAGGCGCGTATACCCGCGAACGACCTTGCGCGTTGGGGCGTGGCGTAGCCTTTCCCGCCGCACTACCCGCGCCCCCCCGCTGTAACAGGTTTTTTGTATGTGTGTATGTATTTTTTATATTATTATTTTCTAAATACGTAGGAAGGTTTGAAGTAATTAAATATATAAAATAGTTAAGTAGGTACATTGTCTCAGAATCGAATCAATCGAACTCTTATATTTTAGCGTCGCGCGCAAAGCGACACAGCCTTCCCGTCCGAGAGCCGGTGACAGACTGCCCAACATACTTATTATACTCTTTGAGGCTGCCGCCCGTCGCCCGCGCACGTATCCGCCCCAACTTTTATGACGGTGTGGTAGTTATTCCAGGTTTTTGACAAAATTAAAGTAATGATTATTTTACAATATCCGTTGCTCAGATTATGAAAAACTGAATAAAGTATTATTTTCTGAATATCCCATGTAAAAAACATGTCTAGACAGTGAGCAGTAGCTATTTAAAAGGTTGAAAAATGCCTTATTTGATAATTTTTTTTGTTAGGACAATCTAGGCGTGTTGCAATTTCCGTTGCTCAGATTGAAGAGGACATATCAATTCTTCAAGTATATTTTTTCGAGACCTATATTTCGGGCCAGTTTTGAGTTTTAGGCCTTTGAACGCGACCAAAATGTGGTATTTCACTCTATTACGCGCCTTAAATACACCCAGAAAAGGCGTGCCTGTCCACAGCTCAATTAATCTAATAGGCAAAATCCTACAGGGTCTCCCCTCAAACTATGAGACCAAAAACACTTGATAGTCTGCTTGCACGAGTAATGATTTAGGTACCATCCATTCTGCCAGAGGAGCTACGACGACGATGTGTCAAAGATTTCTTTTAATTTTCTTCTGAGCCACAGCATAGGAGCAAAACGAGCCAGGCTCCTGCGAACGAGCCGGGTGCCTGAGGCCAATGCCTCAGGCACCAAGGAGTCTGGTGAATGGCCTAACGCCTACCCATCGCCAAACACTTGCACCTTATTGGAGTCTGAATCCCTCCGAATCGCGAATTGTTTACGACTCGGGCTCCCTATCTGTATTCCACACCGGTGTATCCTAGCGGCAGTTTGGTTGACGGGTTTCACGGAAGATAGACATGGCAAGATATTGATATGATATTGATTTTCTAAATAAGCCGCTCTGAATGACATCATCCGCCGCTCTCTAGTCAACGTGCCATCTCTTCTTGAACCAATTGGCATCGCTAGAATCGATGGCAACTGGCCGGACGGCATGTCCCTCATCCCCTAGAAGGTGGGAATGGCGCTAGTACCTGTGAGACGCAAGCTGTACAGTCACTCTGGCTCCTTTTCACCTCCACGGGACTAGCAATCACCCTGCCGTGGCGGCCGAAACGGCGGAAAAGCTTAAAAAGCACAAATATAGGGACCTAGGCACTGGTTACACTTTTATACCGTTCGGTGTCGAGACCCTTGGCTCATCCCAGTGCCCGTCAACTATTCAAGGACCTATTCAAAATGCTGGTGGATTACAAGCTCGCTCAACGCATCAGCATAGCGATTCAGCGAGGAAATGCTGCCAGCTTCTTAATGACCCAATTTTTTAAACATATTTTACTTTAACAAGTTTGGCTTTAATTTTCAGTAATATATCCCTTATTTTCAGTAATTATCCCCAGTAGATCCCTTAAAAAGTGTAACCTAAAGTATGGTTTCCAAATAAAATTGTGCAAACCAATTGGACCAAGTCTCAATCTGTTTTAATGTTAAGAAGTGGAGAATATCATAAAATATTACTTCTAGATTTAGAAACACCTAATCAAAGTCATTATAGCAAACAGTAAAACGAAGGACCCTATAGCTTCTTACCAGTACGCAGCTCCGCCGCTAAATAGAAATAGTTCTTCGTTAATTATTCATTTCTATATTGTCGTCTACCTCTACCTACTGATTCATTTGTGTGAGGTATGCAATAAAGAGTATTTGTATTGTATTGTATTTTTAACACATTTACGAGTTAAATCTGTCAATATAGTTTATGTCTGTACATTCTATATTAATTCAGTTTTTTATAATGTATTACCTCGCGGTTTAATTGTAAGGCAAGATTTTGTAGTATTTAATATATTTTTTTTTAAATTTTGTGCAGAACTGTTTTTTTTCTGCGAACGAGTGAAAATTATGTTCCAAAAATTAATTCCTCGTCCTTGAGTTATACAAAAACGATACCAAACATGACCTATTTTCTAAATTCATGTAGAAAGAAAATAGCTTCACGCCAGTACGCAGCTCCGCCGCTACATGAATTATTTTTTTTTACACATGTGCAGGTTAAATTTCTCAATACAGTTTATGCTTAATACATTTCACATAAAATGGGCTATTAACTCATATTTTTTTTATAGTGCATTACCTCGCGGTTTAATTGTAGTGCAAGATTAAGTATAATTTCTTAAAAAAAAAAATTCAAGTAACTCTGTTTTTTACTACGGACGAGTGAAATTTTTGTTTCAGAAATGAATTCCTCATCCTTGAATTATACGAAAACGATACCAAACATGACCTATTCACTAAACTTATGAAGAAATCGAGCTCAGAGTGCAGCGCGGTAGATGGGGTTTTCACCCCCCTCCAGCCCCCACCACCATGGACGAATTTCGTGGGTACAGGGCTAAATCTGCTCAGATGACCATTAGGTACAACTGTGCCAAGTGGCGTCCTTTGTTGAAAATCTGCAAGGTGCTCCATACAAATACGACACTAAATAACCCACTATCGTCTCCCAGCGAAAAAAATAACAATAGCATTCTTTTAGAGCTTTGTTAGAGCTAAAATCGAAGACATCTAGAAACTGAACATTTAATGAGCAAAGTAAAATCGAGGGCCTCAAAGATACGTTACGTTTACATACGATACGGTACGTTTTCCTCGCTTTAATACCCACTGCAACCCCTTTTTAGGTAGATTATTGTCTTTAGTCTCCTAAGGCCCATGATCCAACAGATAGAAACTATTCCTTTAAAGGAATTTAGATCATGTTCAATTGAAATAAAAAAGAAAGTTGCATAATTATATCTTGATTCAGTTATTTTGTAAAAAATAAAAGAACATTTAACTGTGTTTCCTACACTGGTTTTCGCAACCTCTATGATGTTTTATTGTTGGCAGGAGGTAAGAATTGCCCGGCAATGTTATTATTGAGCAATTAAAATATTTTGCAACATTATTTGGTTATAACTGAAATGGAATACACATTACTAAACAGGAGAACCTAATAAAATATTCCTTGACGTTTATGGAAGAAACTGTGTGTAAAGACCGTTATTTTTGCAGTGGAAGGCAGCCATCGCGGGCGTAAGTGCGCGAAATACGGGGTAACACCATAAATCAAAAAGTTCAGGAAGCGACGAACGGACGACTTAAGAACTCGAGTTGTGAAACAAAGGCAGCTGCTTAGAAAATAACAAAGAAAATAAATTTATTATTTTAGGTCCTCGCAATTGCGTTTGTAGCTGTGTTCATTCATTTTTTTGTGTGTAATAAATAATATAATAGGTAGGCGAAATATTTATTGGCAAAGAAATAAAGTAAAATAAATTGCCATAACAAATACAACAAGGCTTAAGTATCTTACTTCCTACTAATATAAAATTATAAATGCGAAATTTTGGATGTTTCGATGTTTGTTACCCAATCACGCAAAAACCGGCTGAACGGATTATAATGAAACTTGATATACAACATATACAACGAGTTTAAAGCCTGAATTAATATAAGGAATAGACTCTTAACATAACAAGTTTTATCATATAATACGTGATACAAGGTTGTGTATTAGGTACACATTGGTTGGACACGAAAAGTCGGTAGATACATTTGCAAAATTAGGTAGCTTGATATAGACACTGAACTGATTGAACTTCCTATACATATAAATTATGTCCTAGAAACTTTACATTACATCATATTCCCTATGTCAGATCAACTTCGGCTTGTTTGACATAGCTTATGTCGCGGCACAATGTTTGCTTAGATTCGCAGGTAAATGTAGGGGTGGCTCCGTTTTCAATCAAAATACCGATACCGCAGTACTGACCATAGGCTACATGGACTGTTCCATCATATAGACTAAATTGGAAAAGATTTTGCATTTGTCGCGCGCTGGACCTGGTGTGTCAGAACAGAACGAGCCTTACGTGACCAATATAAAACGTGTAGTGGAATTGATCCCCAAGGAAAGCTTTTGTTTTATCATCCGGTAACCGAATTAGATTGAAACGTTGGGGACCCGAGATATACCGTGTTCCTATCGTTATCCGTGTCAGACATAAAGATTGGTTAATTGAAACTATGGAGGTGCGATATGAAAATAGTTTCGTATTTTAATTCTTGTAAACCGTCGTCTCCCGGCGAAAAAAATTAACATTAGCATTCTTTTGTAATGAGCCCTGGGATCACCGGTAGGCACGTCAACATTAATACTAATTTTGAGCCTTGACAACTTAAACTGTACCTACAACGAAATAAAATGTATATTATCTGCATTTCCCTGCACACGACCACCGACGATTTAAAAATAAAACAAATAGTGTTTGTTTCCTCTTACAAACGGGGAGCGTTTCCGTGCAATGCAGAGGCATTTTCCTTCCCGGTTACATCCTCTATTGTATTTTGTTTCTTCCAGTATTCGTGTTATTATTGCTGCGTGTACCATTTCTATTATATTATTATATTTTATACCGTAGTTTTTTTTTCTTTATTGATCAAAAACAAAAATGAACATTTTTACTTAATTTAATACCCATCGTAGGCAAAACCTTGGCAGGTTTGTATGCCGATGGGGAGTTCTCGTTTTACAGTACTTACTTAAGAGTATCGTGTAGCAGAATTTTTCTATACAAATATATCGAACGATGCGGGCGCAAGACCCCGACGGATGAAACAGAGATAATATTCCGAAATACCTGTTCTCGCCCCGCCCAATAGGCTCACAATAGTTTTAAAAAACTAACTACTATAGGTACACTGTGTTACAATTATTATTACAGAATGAAGCTGAAGTTACAACACACAACGAATAATATGTATTGTAATATAAATATGGGAATTTTGCAAAACAATAACAAAAAAAGTTACGCTGTTTATTTTAACAGCATATGTTTATCGTTTGAGAAAATAGTAAAAGTATTTCTTTAACGTCTCTAAAGATAAACGAAAAAAACTGGTCAAGTACGAGTGTACCGATTTACATAACTTTTTTTTTTATTTGAAAGAATAATTCAGCATATTTTCATAGGAGTTCGCTAAACAAAAATACATGGCAAAGCGATTAAATTAATCTTAGATTAGAAGTGTTTTTGATGATTAAAAAAAAAAAACTAGATGGAGAGGAACGAGATAGAAAAAAAGAAATACTTATACGATTATATTAATGCTATGTATTTTTTTTCTTGGTGAACTTCGTAGAGAGATAGGGAATGGTATATTTTTGCATTAGTGCTCATAAATCAAAATTATACCAGCGAAAAAAAATCTAAAACTGTTTCAGAATGTGTAAGTCAAGCCTTTTCATATGATACCCCACTTGATATAGGTTTTCACTAAGACTTTGCCCCCCTCGTATCGGTAATTTTTCACAGAAAATAAAAATATGATATTTTAAAAAATCGTGTTCAATGCATCTGGGTTTCCGTTGTTAATAACTATTCCAAATTTCAAATCGATAGCATAAGTAGTTCTTGAGATATTTAGCAATGTGACAGAGAGTCAAAGTCAAACCACAAGGGTTCCTTTTTTACCTTTAAGGTACGAAAGCCTAAAAAGTGCACCAATTTCCAAGTCCATAAGGTACGCTGTGACACACAAACATCACGAAATGAAACCATTTTTGTGTAGGTATAGTACTAATTCATTCTCAAAGAAGTAAGAAAACTCTTTCATATCTAAAGTGCAGCAAAATCATAAAAGAAACTTTTGCAATAATGCAAGCATCTAGGTTTTACATCAGACACACTTATAAGTTATTGCCGCCTCTTTTATAGGTGTAATTTGCATGAGTTTGCTTGCAAATTTGGACCATAATTTGTTGTAACACGTCGACAAAGAAGCGAACTATGAAGTAAATCTTCATGGGATGGGACTGTGTTGTTTATTATTCTTCTTGTCGCAGCTGTAGATCCGTTAGTGTGCCACTGAAATAAATCTTGCTTTCTCCGTTCACATTATGCATGCTAACGCCGGCCATTCCTTGTTCCCTGAACATTCTGCCATTGTCTCGTACCTGAGGACTAAATCTCGTTCGCACTCGGTTAGCACCGGTGTAAGCTGGTAAGCTTTGCTGTAACACCAAATTGCGAGGTGAATGTTCTTTCTGTGCAATAAAGATTAAATGTACCTCTCGTATTTTTACGACACTGCTAGAAAATGTTGCCGTGAAGCTTTGAGTTAAAGCACAATCTGAACACAATACAGGTTACCTAATTCACTTTGCATAGGTGTAGCATCATACAGTTAGGATCAGTTGCACCAACATACGATCACAGGCCGGTCATCGTCAAATAAGGCGCCGGCAGCTGCCACCCCATAGAAACTTGTCAAACTTTCCATACAATCAGATTTAACGCAAAACCGCTTACGATTACAGACGGTTTGGTGCAACCCACCCTTAGTGACTTAGACTGCCAATATATCCTTATACTGTAGGAATAAGGATATGTTATGATCTACTTTGACTGTTACTTAATGTATAAGATACAGACTGCACGTTATCGGCGAATTACAGTAGGTCATTATGTTCTGATGAACTACAATTTACCTTTGTAAACGTAACTAATTTGTACAGAAGTCCGGTAAGGGATTACAGTTCATGTATTTTTCATGAAATCCCTTAAATGCATGCATGATCAATGCAATGATCCTGTAAGTTTTTGCAAATTTTAATAGGATTTTCACTAGATCGCATGAGAACTAAAATTGGGAGAAGCTAAAAGCAATTTACTAAACTGGAAAGAAGCTCGCATTGCTCCGGCTCCTATCGCTGCTGAGTTATTTGACTAGCTCACTAACTTGCAGCCTATCTTTAGGCAATTATCTAGGATGGGATTTAAACCCGCTCGCATACTGTATCACGGCTTTGCGACGTTCTCCATAATGTGGATTAAATATCCAGTCAAACCCACAATTATCATAAATAGGAGAAGACTTACTGGCCACCAGGGTAATTGAGTATTTTTTAAAGAGCTTAAGGCATTGTAACATTTGTATACTTAATGATCTGGAACGCACGATACGGTGGTATTTTTCACATTATATTACACTTAACTGAAATAAAAAAATGATTCGGAAGTAGTTTTAAAGACTAAATCAACGCACAGTGAAATACAATTATCAGATGTGTTATTATTCTCTTTTGAGAGGCTCATAGCAAAAAATGCGGCATAGCAATATTACTATGCGGTAGGTAAGTGGTAGTGATGAGCAATGGAAAGAGCTATGCTCGGGGTTTCTCTGCGTGATAGAATTAGGAATGAAGCTATCCGTAGCAGAACTGGGGTCACCGACATAGCCTTCAAAATTGCGAGACTAAAGTGGCAGTGGGCAGGGCACATTGCTCGCAGGACTGACGGTCGATGGGGTCAGAAACTGCTTGAGTGGCGTCCACGCACCGGAAGACGAGCTGTCGGTAGGCCTCCGACAAGGTGGAGTGATGACCTGGTGAAGGCCGCGGGAATCCGGTGGAAACAAACGGCACAGGACCGGTCTAAATGGCGAGCCTTGGGGGAGGCAATGTGTGAAATGATGAAGTGGTAGTGATGTGCGGGTAGTTAGTCCGCGCGGCAATGACGCGTCGCGACGTCACGTAGCGCGCGACATGCGACGTTTATTGGTCCACGCCGACGACAGTGACGGACGATTGTGCGAGCGCGAAACGAGACTTATTGCAGACAATTTTTCAACGTCGATGCACGAGAATACGATCTTTTCTTATTTATCTTCTATTTCTAATATCTTCATAGCATTTACTCGTAAATTACTACGTAAAGAGATCAAAAAGAAAATATGATTTCCCAGTGAGATGCGAAACATCAAATAACGTAATTGGTTTCTGTAAGTATGTGTTTACATGTTTATTCGAAGTACTCATGTAAACATTGCTAAATATAAGCATGTGTTAAGGGAGTTTTGCAAGCGTATTCATTATCGTCGTTTAAATAAATTGTAGAAAAATGTTGAGAACATCTACTACTACTACTACTATTTGCGTATTTTAGGGTGGGTTGCATCAAACCGTCTGTAATCGTAAGCGGTGTTCGTTGAAATCTGATTGTATGGAAAGTTTGACAAGTTTCTATGGGATGACAGCGGCCGGCGCCATATTTGACGATGACCGGCCTGTGATCGTATGTTGGTGCAACCGACCCTTAGTTGAATACAACACTTTTTGTATGACGAATAGAAATTTGAATAGGTCTAAATTCGAAAATAATGCCCATATTCTTTAGTTGCTTATATGTTTATTTTCATTTAATCTGACACCAACGTGTCAGATTAAATTAAAATAAACATACCACGCTAGAAATAGGAACGAGAGATGCCCATAATTGAGACGTTTTTCATAAGCGGTCATCTATTCCCCATGTTCAACATCGCATTCAGTGCGCTCGCGCTTCGCCCCTCGCCCCGGCCTGTCCGGAGGACCAGTAATTAAACTGTAAATTACCGCTAAGTGCGGACCCGGCCTGAAGGTCGTATCGGTAGCCTCTCCCAAGAATACCAATGAACCTCAGAGCCGTAATCAAAAATGTATTCCCCTCCCCGTACCGTACGCGTAGGTCGAATATATTTTTAAACTTCGTAACTTTATATCCCTCATTTATTTTGGTTTCGTGGTGGATTTATACAAATATGAATATCATATTATAATGTAGGTCATTTGTTTAGGACATAATCGGAGTAACAAAACGCGGACAGACGTGTTATTAATAGCCCGGCTAGCCCATTGAATCCCGGGAGTCCAAAAATCAAACGTAATATTTCTCGTATCTCAATGAATTTCATATTTTATGTACGGTTTGGTATTGTGCGTAATAGCTGGTTGCTTTCTGTAGAAGTCGTGACACTGATGAATGAGACATGGCCGGCAAGTACAGCGAATTTCATCCTAACCCTTTGTTTTGCTGTTCATTTTGATTTTTCGACCAAACTGACATCGTTTATCGAGTTAAACGTTACCTGCTTCACTAATAAATACTCAATTGGTGCTTTTAACTGAAATTTCCTTTGTTTAATGAAATCTCTGAACGGTACGATTCGAAATACGAGAGATTATCGCAGCATTATGTAAATACCTGCTAAACCAAGTCTTTCTTCGTTCATCCATATTTATGACTGAAGTAGATTTAATATGGACATGCCTGCAAGGCGCTTATTAGTTGGTATAAAAACCGTGAGAGTTTTGAGTTTACGATTTGGTTTTTATTCTTTTCGTAGGTTTTCCTAGCCGTGAACTAAATTAGGTTTAGCCCGCTTTTAGTAGAATGCAAATTACGAAATGGTCGAAACTAAATTGTTTTGTGTTTGAGTGTATATACGATGAGAAAGTAGATGGGCAGCTTTTATATCGCTTCAACAATATGCCAGTGCAATTACAGCGATATTGCGACAAAGAGTTTTCGCTACATGTTTTAGTTACTACAAACTACGTCGTACCATTTCGAAACTGGCCGCATTGCCGTGCGGCCGGAGGGGCTACTCCGAACTTCGAAATCCGGACTTCGTGTCGTGCCGTCCCTCTCACTCATATACACGAGAAGTGAAAGGGACGGCACGATACGAAGTTCGGATTTCGATGTTCGGAGTACAGAGGGGCTACCGCGAACCACAAACGAAGTTTTCCCTCTCCGTCTCACTTATGCGCAAACTTGCAAGTGCGACAGAGAGGGAAAACTTCGTTTGCTGTTCGCGGTAGCACTCCAGGCTCAGTTTCGGAATTGTAAGTTGTAACAATGGGTAAATAAGTTAAATTGTTACACGATATAAAATAGACATCAAAAATACACAAAGGCTCCACGGGGAAAAATAGTTCTTCAGACATTAACTTATTTACGAGAGGCGACAGATCGTGCGGGTCTGTTGTCGCTAAGCAATTATGTTAACTAAGTAAGTATTTCTAACGATATTAGCAAAGTTGCGACAAGGAAGCGCGTGAAGCGATCTCGACACCGAAGTTGGCCGTGGCCATTTAGCTCGTAAAAGTACGTAACTGCTGCTGTGAATAGATAATAAGGATTTTATTAAAATTCCTTGTCCTTGTTTTGCCATTTGTAGGGTTCCTTTTGGAGAACGCCCTTTGTTCTGGTGGGATGCGAGCCTAAAGCCTTCCCGAATTCTTCCAGCGTTGTCTTCAATGAAATTTTGTTGCCTTATTTTATAACCTCCTTTGTGTTTATATCAACATTTGAATTTAAGTTCATTCAGTAACAAAGGTCGAATAAATATACCAAGCTTATTTAAAAAGACTAATAATATGAGAATGTGAGACTTTAGCTTTTACTCGTGACTTTATCCGCGTAAAACTCGTTCATCGCCTTAGAATTTAATTGCTATTCTTTTATTTCAGGCGCTTACTTATTTATCCCTTTACTATACAAACTGGATGGATCCCTTAAGGGATGATTTCTGGGATAAAAAAGTATCCTAAGTCCTTCTTTGGAACTTAGATTATCTCCATACCAAATCTCATCTAAATCGGCTCAGCGTGAATAGGTAACAGACAGACAGACACACTTTCGCATTTATAATATTAGTATGAACTTGGCCGTATCAATAGAGCAAGAGACATCATCGTTTTAATTAATTTTACCCGGCGCCAAATAACAACTGGAATTCAATTTTCTGGCTAAATGGATTTCCCCATGTACGCCGAGTGCTTTGTGGCTTCGCCATTCATGAGATATGCCTTTTTTGCCACTGGCGCAATCGAGGAGTGTTATAAGTTTAATATGTCTATATGTGTGTCTGTCTGTATTCAGACAACCTTTAAGTTAGCGATACCTGTAACTTATTGCGTTATTTGTGTTATTGTATTTTTGTTTTACTAATTTCCGTGTATTGCAGAAATGCGAGTGTCATGATTTTATTATTATGATTGAGGAAAATTAACTTTTACATGGCAAACGTTAGTCAATAGTAGGGTAAATATATATTATATGGTAACACTATTATAAAACCGGTAGTAACGTGGAAGGGGTATAAACGCATTGTGGAGGGTGAACTCGCGACCAACTCACTTGGTTGCGAGATCAGCTACTAGACGGACCACTCTTACCCCTGAGGCTGCACCCCAGAAGCAATCTTAATATTTCAGAAGTGCTCAGATCTTCACGTCCATAACCGTCGGTCTAATAATGAGAAGTAAGTGAGTTATGTCTTGATTTGCATCTCTTAGTTGATGATACTTGTATGTTACCGAGTATTTCAAATCATAATCTATGGGTATGTGCTATGCTATATAAGTATCGTAGTGAAACAAACTTATTAACAAAAAAAAAATTGAATCGGCATTTCGTTCATGATGAATTGCTCAAGTAATCTTCCGAATACCCGAATTATCATAAATTATTTTTAATTGATTGAATTGAGTTAAGAAGAGAAGTGCGTGCTAAATTGTTCTTGCAATTACTTAACAGAAGTTAAAGTGTAAAATGGAGGGTAGTTTTTGCACTATGCATACAAGAATCCATTTTATTGTGTTATCACCTCTCTGTAATTATGAATAGCCTTCTTATATTTATGGTATGGTTAAGTAATTATGGGATCGAAAAGAAAAATTGATCCTGTTGGAAAAACGCATGTTCTTTTTCCCCTATTAGATTGTAACTATAACATTACCAATAAAGAAAGAAATCTGTGTAATTACTGAATATATATATGCGTTATATGACTATAGTTAAATACCATTTCATTTGGAACTTATTCGAAGCTATAGTATCTATATATGGAGATATCACAGGAATACTCTAATACTCGAATTGGTATCATTTTACTAAGTAAAGTGATATCATACAGAATAAGTTCGTATTCGCTCATTCACGGGTACCCTGAAAAAAAAAAACTATCATGATTTTTGTTTTCTAAATGAGAAATGTAGTGCTTAATATGAGAGAATAGGTACTGCTAATTACATTAAATACTTATTAGATTAATGTGTACTTAAATCACAAAGATGTACTCAGTTGAAACACAAAAGAAAAAAAAAAAAGTTTAAGTTCATATTGTATTTATTTGATCATTCATTATAGTCAATCACAGACGAGTGCACATTTCAATCTGCAGTAGATTCATATTATCGAACTTATCTTGTTGCTTTATTTTCACCTGACTTTAATTTGCATACAAGTTAGTCTATGAAGTTTTGTTTGACGTGAGAGGACGTCTATGAAGTTTTGTTTGTTTGACGCGAGGGCGTCTATGAAGTTTTATTTGACGTGAGAGTGCGTCAATGAAGTTTTGTTTGTTTGACGCGAGGGCGTCTATGAAGTTTTATTTGACGTGAGAGTGCGTCAATGAAGTATTGTTTGTTTGACGCGAGGGCGTCTATGAAGTTTTATTTGACGTGAGAGTGCGTCAATGAAGTATTGTTTGTTTGACGCGAGGGCGTCTATGAAGTTTTATTTGACGTGAGAGTGCGTCTATGAAGTTTTGTTTGTTTGACGCGAGGGCGTCTATGAAGTTTTATTTGACGTGAGAGTGCGTCAATGAAGTATTGTTTGTTTGACGCGAGGGCGTCTATGAAGTTTTATTTGACGTGAGAGTGCGTCAATGAAGTATTGTTTGTTTGACGCGAGGGCGTCTATGAAGTTTTATTTGACGTGAGAGTGCGTCTATGAAGTTTTGTTTGTTTGACGCGAGGGCGTCTATGAAGTTTTATTTGACGTGAGAGTGCGTCAATGAAGTATTGTTTGTTTGACGCGAGGGCGTCTATGAAGTTTTATTTGACGTGAGGGCGTCTATGAAGTTTTGTTTGACGTGAGGGCGTCTATGAAGTTTTGTTTGTTTGACGCGAGGGCGTCTATGAAGTTTTATTTGACGTGAGAGTGCGTCAAAGAAGTATTGTTTGACGTGAGCGTGCGTCTATGAAGTATTGTTTGACGTGAGCGTGGGTCTGTGAAGTATTGTTTGAGGTGAGCGTGCGTCTAAGAAGTATTGTTTGACGTGAGCGTGCGTCTATGAAGTATTGTTTGACGTGAGCGTGCGTCTAAGAAGTATTGTTTGACGTGAGCGTGCGTCTGTGAAGTATTGTTTGGCGTGAGCGTGCGTCTATGCAATTTTGTTTGATATCAGCGAACGTCTATCAACTTTTGTTTGTGAAGTGTCAATATTAGACGTTAATGCACGTTAATTGAGATGAGTTTTGTTTGCCGTGAGCATATGACTTCTAAGCTGGGTTTGGTTTGATAGATTCAGATCCAGATGGTTTATTTCTCAGAAGTATTACATAATGTCTATCTAATAGGATAAAAACATGCACACATTACTGAGGTCGTCAAGTAAGTAATACAATTCCAGAATAATAATAGTGTCGTAGTTATAAAATAGAGAAATACATTGTTCCGATTTAAATAAAATAAAGATCGATCGGTAAACCTAATACATTCAAATGGACACGTTTTCATGATATTCGTTGTTTAGGCTGCTATATACTTACAGCTTTGCTAAGTAGCAGCATTCTGACTGCGAAGAAAAGGGTTGATGAAGAAGTGTTGTGTAGTGTTGAAGTGGTAATGTTTGTCTGAGTTTTAATTACTTTAGGCATTTTATTATACAGCTTCTGAGTCATTATTTTGGGACACTTTTTTTGACATATTTATTCTACATTACGATTTCTAAAATATATGTCGACACTGATGTTAAATATACCCAGTTTTTCAAGTGTTTGCTGCAACCATCTTTGTAATTTGTGTTCAATCGCATATGAGATAATTGAGTGAATGTGTGAATAATAAGCTTCCTTGAGATGATCGTAGATGGCTGGTTTTAATTGCTTAAACACAGGCCCCATTTGCTAGTTTTTTTTTTACAGATCGAGTCTATATGTGTTTTACACTAGGATGTAGGATCCAGGTGGAAACCAAGTAATGATAAGTCTTGCGCACTTTCGATTAAAGTCCCTTTAGACAAACTTTTTTTACTAGTTTCGGCTCTGATCGGTAGTGCTTTCCATCAACTTTTATCTCCACTGTATGTTATCTATTTGAAAGTAAGGATTTTAATAGGGGTTACTGTCTTATCCCGTATGTATGTGACTTGGTCAACAGCAGATAATGATATACAGAGTCAAAGACTTTTGACAAATTTAAAATGTTCCAACTCCTTTTCTTGGTTTTCTAATGACAGGTCACCCGCTCCATAAACCTTTGAGCGGCTGCCGTGGTGGAAGCATGCACGTCTGTAGGCGTAGTGTGCGTTTGGCAGGGAATTATTTTTCTCGAGGTGCCTTAAGATGTATCACAAGATTACCGATTCAATACGTTTTAAGATCGCAGGGACAAGAGTTATGGGTCGGTAATATCCCACATCTGCTTTATCTCCTATACCCTTACACATGTGGATCAGGCGGGTTTTCTATAAAGATTGGGGGTATATAGTAGTAGCAGTAGTAATAAAACTCTTTATTGTAGAAATTAACAAACATAAGTGACAGAACAAGAAGTTAAGGATCTCTACCAGTTAACCTTTGAGTAGATGAGAGTAAAAGTGATTAAAAAAGGTAGGCAAATGCAGCAACATGTACAAAAAGGTATAAGAAAATAATAAGCCTACATACATTTACTACAGGAAAATATAACTGTTAATTTATTACCTACTTGGTGTCCGATAGCTACATTTTTTTATTTCCCCTTGAATGACGCAACCGACGAAGACAATTAAAAGAGGAGGTAACGAATTCCACAGCTTCACGGAACGAGAGATCTGTCGAATTTTATGGATAGGTACAAAGAGCGACAGGTTTATGCTAACCTAAACGATGACCACTGCTGTCAGCCATAAAGTTTAATTTCTCTTTTAAATACTGAGGTGAAGAAGGGACGAAAAGAATATTAAAAAGAAGTCCTAAAATTAGTAAATCCCGTCTACGATGAATGAGAAGCCATTTAAGCACATTTCCGTAATAGGACACGTGGTCGTATTTCCGAAGGCTGAAAATGTATCCGATGCAGACGTTCTGTAAGCGCTCCAGCTTGTCAAGAAGCTGAACGAAATATTAGCGTAGTAAAGAAGAGGGAATAAAAGAGAGCGAGCAAGCAACATCTTAGTAATTAGAGGGAGAAAGTTCTGCAGGCGGCTCATAGAATGGAGTGTTGCGAACAGCCTTTTACTGACTTCATTTACATGAGGAGCTCAAGAGAGAGTCCGGTCCATGGTTATGCCTAGGTTTTAAATGTATGAGTAAAAGTTATAGGGAGGGATATATTTGATCTTAAGATCTTATTTATAAGACATGTTACATAATCAGATATAACACTCATTTCATATATATGTATATTTTTCCGATATATCATTAACATTATTATTATTATAACATTTATATTCGATTTTGAATTTTGATATTTTGCGTTTGCTTTTATAGATATTCCATGCTAACAGTGGAGAACGGGAGAATGAGAAGAATCTTGTATTTCAGAAAATTGTGAGCCAGTTGTGCCTTTTCTATGTCCGGCTTATTATTTACTGTCAGATCATTCCCTATCTATAAAAAAAAATTGGTTTACATAGTATGGTATTTTAGTTGGAGATGAACATGACAAGTGAATAAGTACTGTGTTTGTATTGTAGGTAAAATCTTGATCGGAATTACATTTAAATAATATTTGAATGTCGTTCGGCCCACAAGTGCCACAACTGTAAGTCAGACATGTGTAATTGTGAATAAATAAATAAATTGAGTGCAGAAATGATGCTAAATTGGCTCATATCACATTTTGGTGACTGAAGTATTTTTTATTATATTTATTAATATCTCTCAGTGACACGCCTCGTGATCTTAGAGTAAGTTTAACATATAACATGCTATTAAGTTCGTTAATTTTATTATTATGCCGATAATTATAGAAGTACGTACGGCAAAGTTGTCAATTAGAACTTTAAGCTTTAGTATTGCAGTGGTTAACAGCGTAAATGATGTTGGATACCTTTTAGTTTTTACATTTGAGTCACTTATTATCACATCATCACCCACATTAATATGCTGCGTCATTTTCGTAATAACTGTAAATGTCACGTAATAGTGAACATGCATTATTTCGTTGATCTAGTCTATCTTAAAGATTTAAGGAATAAGTAATCAGTCATGAGGAGTTATTCAGATATTGTAAAATCATTAATATAAACAACCAAATAAAAATCGCAATTGTTAAAGAAGAAATTGATAAAATGGAAAGTCTCAAAAAAATAACAAGAAGCGAAATTCTTAGGAAATTAGTGTATATGCCACGTTTTGTCCTTCCCAAATGTAGTAATGTGCACGGCAAACGACGTTGGGTACATTTTTACCAAATATTCTCAATGAACTACCCGCCGATATTTTCATAAGATTAGTGATAACAGGCACAAATGTAAACAAATTATGAAAACGCTATATCTGTGACGATGTACGGTCTACACGGTAGACGCATATGTGATTTATTATTTAAGTTCACGAGCGAATTACAGCGACAGTTAAACCTGTACGGCTTTAGCCGCTGTTACATTGTAACTTCTGTAATCTTTTATTAGTAAATAAAAAAAAAATACGATTAACACAAAAAAGTAAAATATGCACAAATAATTTATTTAATTCAGAACAAAAAAAAAAAATAAGATTAAATCTTCCAGTAATATTGATGTTATTGATGTGGTATTGCTGCACTTTTTATGATAGATAGTTACGTACACCCATGATTTTCATCAATGCTGTTCGCGAGCGCACAAAACTGAGTCAGATACGTCCACAGAAACATGACCTGCCGAATGTCATGATTTTGATGATTTACTTAGTATATATATTCTAATACCGGAAATCGTACCGTAGTCATGTTACTTAAAATATTATTAATTGTGCCATTCAGAATTGAATCATTATCGTTTTGTAAAAGTTTTATCTAATTAGTTAACTACATGTAAATAAAATATGTACATATTCCCATGATCTTAAGTTATGCAATAAATCAATTCTTTATCCACGTAATTATTCTAATGGTATTTACACCTTAATCGAATAGTACTTAATTTTATTTAGTGCGCGCGCCGGGTGACTGCGCGCAGGCGGATGGCCGAATGTCATGATTTTATTATTATGATTGAGGAAAATTAACTTTTACATGGCAAACGTTAGTCAATAGTAGGGTAAATATATATTATATGGTAACACTATTATAAAACCGGTAGTAACGTGGAAGGGGTATAAACGCATTGTGGAGGGTGAACTCGCGACCAGCTCACTTGGTTGCGAGATCAGCTACTAGACGGACCACTCTTACCCCTGAGGCTGCACCCCAGAAGCAATCTTAATACGAGTTCATAAAAAAACAAACCATTTCACGATTATCTACCTCATGACAACATAATGGCTGCGTAGGTGTTTTTACTCGAAAACATAAAGCCCCTGTTTTCCTGATGAAAAAAGCTTAAAGATTTTTATTGGTGTCTGTCTCCCACCGTCTCGAAAAATCAAGCTGACAGTTGAACTCCGTCGCACATCACGAAGCGACATCGGTTTACTATTTTTCTTTTTTTGTCCATCCATCGTTTGATTGAAAATAATGTAAGATTTCAAGCTTACATGGTCATTTACATTAGAATTACGAGTTGAAACGGGATATTTACCGTGTATATTTGTATTTTTGAGTTCCCGATATTTCGGCACTGTTGCAAGCGCCATTATCAAGGATTAACTGACGTGCCGCCGGAACTCAAATATACAAATATACATGGTAAATACCCCGTTTCAAATCGTAATTCTAATGAAAATAATGTGTATTCAAATTCAACAGGGATGTATTTTTTTCTAAGAAATTTGTTTTAGGATTTTTCAATATCTGAACCAGTACAATGTTATTAATTTAGATGGGCGAAACCCTTCCATTTCATAGTCAAAAGGCATCTATTCAGAATATCTAATCAAACCCTTTACCTAACCCTCGGCAAATGCTTCTGCGATTGATTACCGAGAATTCATTTGAAGCCGTTTCAAAACTATTTTATGAACGTCTTTCAATGGGAATGCGTTATCAGGACCAAGCGAGTTTCAGACTATCTCTGTAATACATACATGATTGGACAAGTTTACCAACTTGTTTTGACCGCGTTTATGCGATGTTAATAGGATAGGTACTTTCAACATCGCATCGCCTAGTTTAGTGTTCTTGTAATACATTTGTCGACATGTTTGTCATTTGGATAGCCTGATAACGACGCAAGTTTCCCTATATCAATATTGAAGTTTGTTATTAAGTTTTCACGTGCTCGTAGGTACCTATGTAACTTGTAGTTCATGTGTTAAGTTTAATATCCTGTTGCTGCAACATGTGATTCTCACGTTGTTTTAGCAACGAAGACTATTTCTTAGAACCGAAGTAAAAAAAATACCAATTTCGCGAAATGCGTGAAAAGTACCTACATGAAACTTTGCAACTGCATAAAGGTACCTAAATAATCAAAGAGTATTTGTTCCATTTAGGCGGGAACTGCATCAGAATGGTTGTCTATTGTTTCGTCGTGTTCTCGTGCAATAACTTAACCACCAGCGTGTCGACGGTAAGGAAGGACGCATGCGTGCATTGCAAGCAAGCAAACAAGCACGCATACATGCATGCAAGCAAGCAAAAAAGCACGCACGCATGCATGCATGCAAGCAAGTTAGCAATGATTTTTTAAAACGCATTAAAAAGATCCTACCACCAGAAGACTAAGGCAATAATAAAAAAACCATTAGAGTCGTTTTTGTTCGGGATGGTTTCGCTCGTTCGCTTCGCTTGCTCGGCCTGGTAGCCAAGTTTATATGCTTCTAGTTTGATGTAGGTTTGTTAACTTAGCGATTCGAACAGTTGAGATGGATGGAAAATAACATTATGGCATGTTGTTTATTTGTCGTATAGCAATTATTTTCGAACTGTGAGATCTTAAAAAAGACATTATACAGTACGGTTGCCAGTCTTGTCGCACTTTTAGCACCACCCAGGGGTCACGTGTTGGGTAGCGGAAGTGGTGCAACTTCGACCCCCCTTGTCAAGCGAGTGGGCAACTTGACTTCTAGGAGTTCTCAAGTCGCTCGAAGGCCTCTAACTTGGCTTAACAACTGCTATCATAGAGACCAGCCGGGAACAACGGCTTAACGTGCCTTCCAGATAAGTTAATAATGGCTCAAAGCGATCACTCATCCAAGAACTGACCTGGGCCGACGTTGCTTAATGCCGCATACCGCACGCGTTACGCGGGCGCCGTTGGGCCACGATCGCCCCGATGTGATAATTATGGATGACAATAATTATGGAAAGTGTGATTATTGGTATGGGTATTATGGGAAACAAAGATTCGGGCATATGATTAATATGGTATATACATTACGGCAGATGAAATTCAGGAAAATGAAATTGCTAGCTGGAAAGTAAGAGTATACGAATTAGAATACCTCCAACGTGATTAATCTTCACAAATGAAAATGATATGTGCAGCGGGAAATCAATTTTCCGCTCGGCTTCCTCACATCGAGTATTCGGCGGTCTGAGTTTGCCATCTGACTTTTTAATATTGGCTCTTAACTTTCAGAACAACGTATTCGCAGCATTTTTTCGTTGCTAAAATAACCCTGCAGTACTAAAAATAAAGTTTACATTTCAATGGGATACGGAAGGGGGATATGAGATCCAAAAAGCATGCAGTCGATATTTCACAATGGAACGGGGTCGTCGCGCCAAATCAGCGTTTTTAGACAATCGCTAACTCCGGTGAATTCAGAATGAAATTCGGACGTAATGATTTTCAAGCCCTATCAAATCTTTTCAACATATATGCATTAAATATGGTACATTCCCGGAACCACTTAAAAAAGTGAAAATACCGCTCCTTTAAAAGGGGAAAGGACAGAAAAGCACTAGTAAGTCATATCGCCCTATATACCCTGTATATTTACCATGTATATTTAAAAAAAAGCGAACCAGGAAGAGGCTAGATCGCTATGGCGTGTGGGTAGACCACAACTAAAACTCGCATCGCAGCACGTCAGTTAATCCTTGCCGAAATATCGGGAACTCATAAATACAAATATACGTGGCTTTTTGTCATAACTTATATATCTTTTTTATTAAATTGTGATAGAGAATCCCTTTGCGGTTTGCCTATGTATATAGTACCGCGTGTTATCTAAAATAGAATAGAAGATTATTTATTTCAGTATAAATGCACAGTAAGAAAATAGTTTACTATACAAGTTCGGAAAGTAAGCAATTCCCAACAAGGGGCGGTGAACAATAACGAGCGATTAGCGAGTGTTTTTGAGCGACACGAGTTGGGAATTACGTTTCCGAACATGTATCGTACAATGTTTTATAATGCATTGTGCGAGGAAATAAAAAAAATTAATAGAAAAGTTAATTTTAAATTTATAGGGTACAAATTATATCGCTTGATACGTCAACGTATCTACTAACTGCGCATGTGCAAAATGCTAAAGCGGGAAGGCACAGGCTGAATTTGCATTCAGCCGAGCATGTTAGTGAATATTTTCAATTGATTTATAAATAAAAAAGTTAAATCTAAAATTAATAGTAATGTTTAATGAAGTATTCATATTTATATACCTTTTATAAGAATTGAAATCTATAATTGAATGCGTTCTAAAACTTTTCTCATCTAACAAAATCTCACTGCGTCGGGCTAACGACGAAGATAAAAATTAAAAAATATATATTGAAAAGTATAAAGCACTAGTGCCGAAAAGTGGTACTTTCCGCACAGTTTGGCTGCTTGGAAAGCGCACTTTCCGGACACATGCATTATAATCTTATTAGCTAAATTGTATACTGACTCTGAAAAGTATAGGCCTTTGCCCGAGTTAAACTATTGCCTAGCCCTGGGATTGTAAAACCGGTTTTATTCAATATTAATTTGTATAGAAATTGACAAACGATTACCGCTAATAAAAGAATACTTGATTCTAATTAGAGGTATTGTTGTCATTCCGCTTTTATCTATACCTCTATGTATAGAATATTTACGATATTAAATACCTGTATTCAGTACCGCTATTCATTGCACTTGAAAGGTAAGATGTCAATTAAACATTATTAATAAAACGCAACAAATTGGTGTAATTACCTAGTTTTTACAATAAGGCTGTTTGCAGAAACAAATTATCGAATATATTGACACTGACAGCTATTACCGGCAATGGTTTTAATGGGTAAAGTGTCAAATAGAGATATTGTTGTCAATTGGCATGTTGCTGGTTGAGCATGAATATTTGTTTCTGAGTCTTGGATGTTTTCTATGTATTTAAGTATTTATATCTATTAAATATATCGTCGTCTAGTACCCATAACACAAACCTTCTTGAGCTTACTGTGGGGCTAGTTCGATTTGTGTAAGATTGTCCTCTAATATTTATTTATTTATTTTAATTGGCGAAACCGCTAATATATTTGAATGCCGGTTTTGATTATACGTACCGCTAATGAGGGCTTTAGCGATATAAATAACGAAATGCAATTATAACCGGTTATACCTTATTTGGAACCGGTAGTAAGAATACCGGTATCGATTCCTGGCATAGCCTAAGGTCATACGCTGTTAATAGCGAGACGAATCCTAGAGCCCTCATATGAAACTTATTCTCGAACGTTGCGTTGGTCCGTTTCGTTTGTACGTCAGTTACGTACGTTTATTGGCAAATTTATTAAGGCTCGGTTTTATAAAGATCCGTTAGACCTTATGTCGGTTTGTTATGTCAAAAAATGTACTGAGTTACTGAAATTTGATGTGACATTTGGTCTAACGGATCTTTATAAAACCCGGCCTTGTCTCTTTCAAGGCAGATACTTTAAGTCTCACGTAACCAACGTCAAGTGTTATAATAATTGGAATATACTGAAAAGTTATTAAGTTAAAACTTGATCATTTTATTTACGTACATTTAAAAAGAACTATACGTGCCAACAATCCTGACAAGGGTAAGAAATGACAAAAAGCGATGGAGGTCGTCTTTTATTCGCACACCCAAAGGATTTTGTACCGATGTCACCTTTCAAGGCAATTACCTGAAGAGGAATGTATGTAAAATACCTTCTTGATCTAGGGGTGTCCATCGAGCCGAAGCAAATACAGTGTACCTAAGGAGAATCGACAAGGAGTCCTTATATTTACACAAGTAAAATAAGGTCCAGCAGGAAAATTGTGCAACCTTTCGAACGTGCGTTAGAACTTAATATCAACGATTACTATTTTTATAGCAATATCGATTAGCTAGAAACTACTTCGATTCACAGGCTGTGAATTGTTGTATCAGGAAGTTTAATAATTGTCGTAGTCTCCTTTGCTAACACTAGTTTCAGAATTGAACACAGTTTGCAAGTAACAAATGGGACAAGTACATTTCGAAGTCATTTAGAACTCAACTCGCTCGCAACGGCGTCCTAGTATGTAAGCAGTTGAGCTTTGTAGTGCCCTTAATATATAACGTCTTTTAGAGGGAAATATAATAATTCAAGACATACTTGTTTCTGAAAATTACTCAAAGACGGTTAATTTCGATTCAAAACGAAATTCAATGATTAGACTAGATACATGATTATAAATAGGCTATATGATTGCTTCTCCTATTAGAAGGGATACATTATTGATCCAAACTTTCTGGTAAGAAAAATCCGAAGTTGATTCTATACTTTTTATTTCTTCAGCGTAGTCAAAAATTACATTGTTGAACTATACACCAAATTAAATGATGGTATTTAACTTCACAAGGTCAGATATTTATCGTAAATTAATTTCTCTTCTAAAAAGACATTACCGAAAACAGTTTCTACCTTTCGCAAGCGCAGAAAACATAACCGTGTCTTTTACACGTTGGGCGTGGTTCACAAAATCAAGGCATCCACTTAATGTTTGCAACCTTAGAACTAGTTTATTTAGTTCTATTACACAATTTATTCCTCTTTAGTCTAATGAAATGCAGCCAGTACAGGTGTCGTAATTAGACACATATCCGGTAGCACCACAGGATTATCTCAAAATCGGCTATATGATCCGTCTTTGAGACGTCGGGAATACAGCCATTGAGTTGTTTACACATGAAGCTATTCGAATAAATCACAGAGACTATACAATTGCGGACCCACCCTCAGTACTTTCATTTACAACTTAACATCAAACTTGCGTAAGCATCAACAACGTTTTAGGTAGACACTTTAACAGATAACTTTGTTGTGAAGGATAAACGGACGGAAACTTGGAGCCCGGAGGCCACTTAAAACTTATGTGGCTTTGTTAACCATAGCCCTATATTCGGACTCTGGTTAAGCTCTTTCAGAACAATATACAGCCGCTGAGATTCGATTTCGTTTACCTTCTTTTTGATCACTAATTTTATTGAAGAGGTAAACTTCGTTTTCTTTCGTCTGTGTAGCGCTAGGCTTACTATGTTAGACGCTGATAAGAAAATATTTTTTGCATTGCAATCAAATGCTACGTGTCCAGGTGAAGTTTTTTTATCATACCACATCGGTGGCAAACAAGCGTACGGCCCTCCTGATGGTAAGCTTTCACCAAGACCTATGGACGCCTGTAACTAAGTAAGAGGGGTCACATGCGCGTTTCCGAATCTATTAAAAATATATACACTCCTTTCTTGAAGAACCCCATGCTGAAGTCCCTCGGGAAAACCTCGGCATCGAGCTCATTCCACAACCGGAGCGTCCGAGGGGAAATTCCTCTGAAACCGTACCGTACGCAACCATTTTTAAGTTCTAAGGTGAGTTAAGGTAAGTTAAACGTAAAAAATCGAATAAACTTTTTCTATCTAGAAAGAATTAACTTACGCACAAAATGATTATGTAATGGAAGGCACTCGTTCACTTAATGTAATGTAACTCGTAAGCTTCCCTTTGTAGAAATTCAATGCAGCGAGACATCTTGTTGTCTGTCTTTTATTTATACGTCTTGAACAGTCCCAGTTGTAGTGACCCACTGCTGTGAATCCTACCTGTCTTTGAAATTGAAGTAGTTGACCAGATGAGGATAAATTAACCGACATCAGGAAGAATAAACTGCTTTACACCTACGGACACTTAGGGTGGGATGCACCAAACTGTCTCTAATCGTAAGCGGTGTTTGTTAAAATCTGATTCTATGGAAAGTTTGACAAGTTTTTATGGGATGACAGCTGCCGGCGCCATATTTGACGATAACCGGCCTGCGATCGTATGTTGTGCAACCGACCATTAAACTCACGAGACAACTAGCCTATATACCTATATTACGAATCGATTAATGCTCGTTGTAATTTCAAAAATATTTCATTCGTATGTAAGCATGTATGTAAAATTCTTTATGTCACACCTGGCCATAAAGTGGCAATTACCGCATGCTCCGCGCGCGGAAAATCCCACTTCCTGGCCAGAGGGTGACATAAAAAGTTTTACTTAATAATTTAGCGGTAATTAAGAAAGTCTCAGATCGCATAATTATCGCCCTTGCCTTCGGCTCGGGCGTCAAATACCTGCGATCTGAGACATTCTTTGTTTTACCGCCCTTGGTAAGTAATGTACTATTATTGTACATGAGTAAAACATAACATAAATGACAAGAACAGTTGACATATATTTACAAAGGTGAGCTTATCCCTGTTTGTGTATTCTTTTACTCGCAAAAATATCAAACCAATTTAAAAGAGACGATACAGCTCAAGACGGGGGACAACGTGATGCGTTGTCTCGGGCTATAAATAATGTAGCCAACGATTCCAGTTGCGCAACTGTATGGAGTCAATTGACTATAATGAGCTGTATTGATTTGTTATCGTCTCTCAACAAGTGCCCTTTATAAATTATAATCATACGAGTAGGCCCGATCGTATCATTATACATACATCTGTGAGGATATTTATTAGATTTTATTATTTTAATATTGATTCAACTTTAGGTACATCACACAGTATATTATTATGTTTAGTACACATTATAATCCTATCCTAATAATATTATAAAAGTGAAAGTTTATGCGGATTGATGTACCTAACTTAATCTCAAAAACTACTAAACTGATTTCTATTAATATTTCCAGTATTGTAGCTTACACAGAATAACACACAGGCTATAATTTATTTCAAAATTCATCCCCTTAGGGGGTTAAAAAAAATTGTATGAAGATTCTTTTTCTCTTTAAGATAGAAACTTAATACTACCCTAATAGACTAAGCAGGAAAATGGAAGAAAACGATTTTCATCGTTTTTCAAAAGTCGCCCTCTAAAATGGCGAAAAAGTCGTTTGAAAGTTGGTATGGGGAGCAAATTATTACATACATTAAGTATATTATAAGAAAACTAATTTTAGCGGTTTTGGAAATTCGCCCTCTGAAGGAGTGACAAGGGGGTTGAAAGTTTGTATGGGTACCTGATTTTTTTTAAGTTAGTGACTTCATACTTGGCGGGTAGACTCATAGTTAAAATATAGGTATGGAAAGTAATTTCAGCGTTATAGAAAATTCATCCCTTACGTGTATAAAGAGGGTTAAATGTTTGTATGGAAACGTGTAACATTAAAATTGTAGTATGTAAGTAGATCAAAACATAAAAAGTAGCAAGGGCGAGTAGAACTCGCGCACGAAGGGTTCCGTACCATTAATTATAAAAACGGAAAAAAAACACGTTTTTTGTATGGGGGCCCCCTTAAATACTTTTTTGTATTTGTTGTTATAGCAGCAATAGATATACATCATCTGTGAAACTTTCAACTGTCTAACTATCACGGTTAATGAGTTATAGCTTGGTGCCAGACGGACGGACTGCGAAGTCTAAGTAATAGGATCCCGTTTTATTGGATACGGAACTCTAAAAACTGAACTACCTGTGCGAAGCCGGGGCGGGTCGGCAGTATATTTATATATGTCTAACGAATTTGGATTGTTATTATTTTCACTTATTGTTTCTAACATGTAAAATTTCATTTCATTAATTTAATTTTGGGGATTGTATTATTTTTATTGATGGACTTTGTATTTGTATTTAAATCTTTGGGCACTTCACTCTCTCGTATAAATCTACCCTTTGATAGGTACACCACAAGGATCATAATTCCATTCATAATGTAAACTATTTGATTATAGCCGGAACAAACCTTCGATGCATGGGTGCACTGCGTGCTTGGAACATGTAACGAGTAGCGCATATTCGACAAATTGGTATGCTCAAGCAATCTTGTACGGAATCTAGGTGGGTAGCGAGAGAGTAAACAGTCTTGGGGAATTGCCTGAATGTTTGGCTATCGCACTAACCTAACGAACCCTCGAAGCCAAACATGTGGAGCTGTAGAAATGAAAAACGAGTGTATTTTTGCTAAAAAAATCTATTTGCTTTTAAATGTATCTTGAGGGCCGGTTGCAGATTCAAAATATGAGACGTCTCTGGCATGTGGCACAGAGGGAAACTAAATTTAAAAAGACAGAGACATGGAACTAAAGCAATATCCTAGGGATAACCTCTTCAGCCTATAATTCCATTGGAATCGAGCCCCTGATCTTGTTTGTATTCGACTAAAATATGTGACATAGGTCAAGCACAGAAAGTCGAATCCCAATTGTTTTAAATAAATTAATTGCAACTAACATTGTTTTGTATAATATAAAGTGCCGACTGCTAACAAATTAATGCTTAATTATAAAGAGCGCCTGACCGGAAAATATACTTATTTCATTGGAAAGACGCCATTACGAGCATAACGTAGGTGCTTCAAGTCTACTCTTATATTCTCACTCGTGCATGATATTTCACATTTTCCTGGATTCTTAACGTTGTTAAACCCAATAAAAACATCGGAAATTTTATCTCTCCAAAATTGTTCCAAATTCTATTTGAAATACTGTCCACAATATTCTCTAACGGACACATGTTTTATTTCAATATTAGTAGATTAATTGGTAAATTAAATAAAAGTAGCCACCATATGAATAGATGATGTAGTAGTCAAATTTTCTTTCATAATAAAAGAATCTTGAAGCTAAATTCGTACACGCAACCAACTGAAATATATTTTCGATCTTTGACCTGAACATTATGTAACCGCAATGGGTCCTTATGACAGCATTTGGCCACTTTCCCATCTTTTTTCTTGATGCCATCCGGACCGGTTTTTAGTGAGAGTCTGCCTTTATGAGATCAACTACAATTATACCTCGTTTTTTTATCATTAGAATTTTTAACGGCAATTTTCGAGCACGTTTCTTTGTTTTCCTAGGAAATCGGAGGATAATATTCTACTAATTTCACTTATTTCAGTAGCTTATCACGTTTTAAAGATAGTATGACAATTTTAGAGATAGTTTCAAGGTTGTTTACTTTGAAATCGCATGACGGATAACTCACGACTTTTGTAATCTGAAAAAAAACAAGTATAGAGCACAACAAAAAGTCAACGTCGGACACCGTTTAGGTAACTGCAGAAAGGGCCCATACTATTAATGGACATAGAATTATGACATCACAACCTATGTTCGTACTGTTATATCAGAAAAATATGCTAATTTCTGCTGGTGGTGTAATACTGCGCTTAGGTACATGGTTGTCATACAATTTATTTATGATATTTTAATGGTAACTTTTGTTTTTCTCTTAGACTACGAATAAAACATAATTTTTCGTCAAAATTCAATGTCCGCTGTTTTTTATTTTAAAATTAGAGCAATAACTTATAATTTATGAGATAAATTGATTTCACTGTCCGTATAGTGAAACCATATCATAATTTTTTGAACATAAGAAAAGTTTTTCACGCAGTTTAGAATAATTCAGAAGGCATTGTTTTTAACATTATCGCCAGAGTCATAAATGCAGGGCAATGTTGCACAAACTAACTTACCTTCCCTACTGGCACTTCCTTCCGGTGATGGAAAGCTGTCGTGCTAGTTTTCTTTGTATTTTCTACGTAATTACTTTTACCTGAAAGCTTCGTGACTTAACCTTTACCGTTGAATACTTTCTTACGGCGTTTCTTGTCTATAGATGTCCCTTATACCGAATATTTAGAGATCAATTATTTGGTATTTTAATACATGCCTTGGCTATTTTTTTCAGTTTATGTAATACATGTTTAAATAATGGAGATAGGTGAATATCATCATGGTATAAACCACATGAATGCGTAGGTAAATATCATAATACAATCTAATAAAACATAAAGTTTAATGTTATTGATTCTTATTCAATTACGAGCTAGTAAAACGCTTTGAGGAATAAATAAATAAAAATAAACAATAAATATTTTGTGGACAATCTTACACAAATCAACCTGGTCCCAAACTAAGCAAAGCTTGTACTATGGGTACTAGGCGACGATAAACATACTTATATAGATAAATATATACTTAAATACATAGAAAACATCCAAGACTCAGGAACAAATATTCGTGTTCATCACACAAATAAATGCCCTGACCGGGATTCGAACCCGGGACCTCCAGCTTCCAAGGCAGGGTCACTACCAACTAGGCTAAAGCGGTCGTCCTATAAGTCCTATAGGTATAGGTCCTTTTTTACATACACCAATCTAAAAGTGAAAGATAATAAAGGCATTGAAGCTGAAAGGTTTAATCAGGATTTAAATTATTCTCAAAATATGTTGAAAGTATTCCCTTTGTGGTCAAATGAGCCCACAGACCACTTAGCCGGCAGGTTCAGTTGCCCACTTTGTTTTTTTTCGTAGATGACTCGACGCATTAGTTGCACAACAAATGGCCCTAAAAGGTTAAACCAATTAAACTATGTATTTTATTATTCGATTTTTCTACCATCGATTGCCAAATTAAAAACAAATTCTGTGTCACGAATTTCGAGCATACTTCACACGTTACAACAATTGTTATAGGTCATCGATTGTGACACGCAGGTCATCTATTGTGACACGGTTTTTATTAAATTCAAATATAAGTTACAATTGAATATCACAAAGACCTATTCAAACTTATGGTTCTGTTATTATTAAGGTGCGGTCTGCAACAATTTCGCAAAACCATCTGCGACGGATTTAGATGATAAATGAAACCTAATAAAAATATGAGATGTCGATTTTAACCATTGACAACAACTATTTTATATTATAAATAAAACCTATGAACTTCTTATACTAATTCACGATAATTAGATTATGAGTCAATAAACAAAAAGCGCTAAAACATTCGTAATAAAAACACACAACATATCACCATTTTATTAACGTGACGTGATACACAAATTGCCATATAAACCAAAACATAATCCTGAACTATCGCCAAGTTGGAGGCGATGATGAATGATTTAGTCAGACCGTAAACCTTCACCATTATCGTAACTGCCGGTTGAATTATGATTTACGACGGTTAACTTTGAACTGCTACTAGGCGGGCTCAAGTATATCTTAGACTTGGCTATAGCTAACCATATATTTCAGAGCTCCTTAGCAACGTTTTGCCTCTAAATGGGACTAGAACGCTTGTGGTTTGTGGACAAGGGGGCAAATTGCGAACACTTAGAAGTTTTGGTTCGGATAAGTGTTTCATAATATGTTAAATATCCCGGTCAAGCAATATTATCAAGATATTCAGCATATTCCTGGGCAAGCTCTGGCATAAGTTTATTAAATGTCCATAAAATCAAGGGATTGGAAACTTTTAATTTATTAATCGTGTCAAGTTCCAGGATACGCGCTGTCCGTACGCGGCTTTAGGTTCGCGTGTGAAAAATGCTTGAACTCACAACCAACTGTAACTGTCGACGTTTAATCGAATCCTATCTAAATTCGTTTTCATGATCGTACTACGCGTTACTAGTCAGTCCTAACTGAACTGTCGTGCTAAAATTTGTCAGGTCAACATTTTTCTATTCCTAAAAGCGTGTTTACGACGTCCCAATGGTTCCAGTCAACGGGTATGTTCGATGCACGGCTATGTCGGCCCAGTGTCTCACATAGCTCAGTAAACTTCAGTGTACATACATAGGTAGTCATGTAGGAGATAGCACGGTTGGTTGATCTAACGGAAAGACCTAATTAATTCTGGCACTGCACTGCTACAATGTGCGCTAGGCACTCGATATTTACTATAGCTATTACAAGTTGAATACATTTGACAATATTTGATAGAACACGAGCGATTATTTTGTTATATTGATTTAAACTTACACGATTTTCACGCATCATTATTAGAAAATTGGACCTAGTCGCGTAAAATAGGCCCTATTTTATTTACTTTTTTTCAAGGTTTGCTCGACGTTTTGAATGGTGTCCCCTTGTTTTGCAGACAGAAATTTCATAGAATTTTGTTTCGCAGAAAATGTTTTAAATAATATTTGGTCCTTGTATTTTTATTTCGACTATTATTGTTTCAATGACTATTTACTTGAATGAAACATATTTCACAGAAATACAATTCAATGAATTTTGTAATATCATTTTTTTATTTAACAAACTTAACAAACCGTAGAATTACGTTTGGTGTTTCATTGTTTCGCAGACAGAAGAATCATAGAATTTCGTTTTACAGAAACATATATTAAATAATATTTGGTTCTTGTATTTTTATTTTGAATATGATTGTATCACCGCTTATTCACTTCAAAGAAACATATTTTGCTGAAACACAATTCAAAGAATTTTTTTTTTTTATTTCTTTATTTAAGAAACTTACCAAACAGTAGAACTATGTTTTAACGAACATTGTTTGTTCGGTGTTTTTTTTTCATGGTATTTCAAATACATCAACACATAATAACTATGTGTACATATAAAAATATAATATCTATCATAATAATATCTATAAATAATACAGGTTATTTTATTAATAAAAGCCCAGAAAGACCTGTTAGGGCAAAATCGACTCTAACGCGGATAGGTTAGAAGATTAAGACGGGAGCTGAAGCGAAGCGAAGCTCCCGTCTTAATCTTCGAGGTTATTTTTTTTATAAAAGCCCAGAAAACCTCTTGGGGAAAAATCAACTCTAACGCGGGTAGGTTAAAAGATTAAGACAGGAGCTGAAGCGAAGCGAAGCTCCCGTCCTAATCTTCAGGTTATTTCTTTTATAAAAGCCCAGAAAGACCTGTTGTGGCAAAATCAACTCTAACGCGGATAGGTTGGAAGATTAAGATAGTTCAGTTTTACTAGATTTTTTACCCGCATTGTTGTTGTGAACGCAGTGTTGTAATTCCTTCCGGTTCAAAAGAACCCAGTCTCAAATTACACTATTACACAATACAAC
This sequence comes from Epiblema foenella, assembly GCA_963556455.1. Taxonomy (NCBI): domain Eukaryota; kingdom Metazoa; phylum Arthropoda; class Insecta; order Lepidoptera; family Tortricidae; genus Epiblema; species Epiblema foenella. The sequence goes on from OY747102.1 coordinate 20,453,090, forward strand.
TGATTTTCATTTAACACCTATGGTCATATGAACATAAACTCAAAATAGCCCAGTGTCTATTTACCTTAGTCCCAAAATACCCTAAAATGTTAAAACCAAAACGACCTATCTCTATTAAGAACTTATGTCGAAAGCACCTAATGTCATCAAAGCATAAACTCAAAACACAATGTTCCCAAAATACACTAACTACAAAATACGCTACTCTCAAAATACCCTAAATTATTTGTTTATTGATTTTCGTTTTGTGCTATTATGATCCATGTGGTATACAACTGATAATAGCCATTATTTAATGTTTCGGTAATTTTCTATCTACCTAAATCACATCGTAGAAATAGATAGATGCGACGGCAGAGTTCTTATATTTTGATTAAAACAAATACATATAAACCTTCAGCATGGTTGACGATATCAGGCCACTTAATAATGAAGTGTCACTTTAGAGATATAATAAAGAAAAAGGCCTTTCTGTCACATTCCATGCTTTTCTTTTGCTTTTCTTGTTTGTCGCAATGGGGAGTAGAAGCAATTTAACGTTTATTAAAAACCAAAAAGGGTATTCTTGCTTGATTTACGACGGGCATAAATATAATTTTAGTCACATGAATAAAAATGAAACGAATAATTGGAAATGCGTAAATCGTAGTGAATATTGCTTTGCATCAGTAACGTTGAACAAAAACAAAGATACGGTCGTGAAGGAAAGTGCTCATGTTTGCAAAAGTCACCGCGAACAAAATATCCGAGATATTTTTATATACAACTGTAAAGAAGAAGCGTGTAAGAAGATGACGCCTATTAAGAAGATATTTGAAGATAAGTTAACAGAAATAGAGAACGACGACATAATAATGTGCTCCTATGAAGAGAAAAAAAATTCCTTGTACAGGGCAAGACACAAGTATTTAGGGCAGAAAAACACTGAATTTAATTACCTAAAAGATATCAAGGTTCCGAAAATATTGGCTGAATCTTTTTTAACTGTAGAAAATGGAAATGATGACAAAATATTGATTTTTGCCAGTAACATAAGTAAACAGTTCTTGCTAAGTATTGCGAATACAAAAAAACAATTTTTTGGTGACGGGACCTTTAAGAGAGTCCCAAAACCGTTTTATCAATTGTATAGTATACATGTTGATGTCGGCTCAAGCAGCAAAGTAACGAATGTAGTGCCCGTAATTTTCGCATTGCTGCCAGATAAAACCGAAAGGACATATCATAGACTGTTTACATTGCTGCAAGAAGAAATGGGCGTGAGGATACACAAATATAAATGTGACTTTGAATTAGCACAGGTGAACGCTTGTCGCTCGGTGTTTCCTGAATGCCAGTTAACCGGCTGTTTCTATCACTATAATAGAGCAGTCTGGAAAAAAGGCAATAAATTGAAAATTGATGCCACCGAAGACGGTCGAAACATAATACAAATGTGTGCCAATTTGCCGTTGTTACCTGCTGATGAGATTAACGATTGTTGGGTGTGCATTCTGGGGGATGTACAAATGACTCACGAACTGCTGCTGTTTAAAAAATACATGGAGAAGCAATGGCTGAAATTGGGACCGGAAATACTCAGTTGCAGCCATGAAAAACATAGAAGCAATAATCCCATAGAAGGTTTTCATAGAAGATTAAATATCCGCATGCCGCATAAACCCACTCTTATACGCTTTCTATATCGATTAAGGAAAGAGTCGAGGTACCAAGATACGCGGATCAAAAATAATCTGTTCAGTGGAGCCAGTAGACGTCGATGTGACATCCTTTTCAACAATAGGTATCGAGAGCTTTTGATTGAGCTGTACGTGGGTGCTATAGACGCAATCACATTTTTAAAACAGGTGATTCATCTGAAATCGGGATTGCGATAAAAGGATACAATAAAAATAACAAAATGTTAAAAACAAAGGCTTAAGGATTATGTTTTAAGAAAAAAAATATTTAAGTTTGGTTTTCGTTAAGAAAAACGTGTTTGTTTATAAATATTTATCTTATTTGACTTTGATTGTTGAAAATATAATTTCATGAATAAGTACACTTTTTGTTTAATTGAACCTTTTTTTTCTGAAAAGGTATAGTCAACCAGAAGCGACGTCTTTCGGCTGATATGATGATGATGATGATGATGATAATAGTCAACCAATTTGATTCCTATGCCACAATAGAACCTTGTCGCTATAGTCACTCAGACGTCGTTTAGTAAACATGTAGAACTTAGTCACTATGACATGGTTCTATAGTGACCTATCTTTGTTTGACAATACTGGGAGGCAATTTTTGAGCCTTTTCGCAAAAAAGATTCAGTGAGAGATTTTTCCAAATTTTTTTAAGGCTCATTTTACTTAGAAAAGAAAAAGACTCAAAAGTTGATCCCTTACTCGTGTACGCGCAAATTCGTACCAGAAGCCGACATAGAATTAGGACCTGAACTATTTAGAGTATTTTGAGAGTAGTGTATTTGGCCAATGGTGTATTTCAGGATTAGTGTATTATGGGAATAGTTTGTTTTGAGCTTCAGCGTTTATGACTTTAGGTAATCTTGGTAATAGTTATAATATAGACAAAGTCGTTTTGGTTTTAGGGTATTTTGGGACTAAGGTAAATAGACACTGGGCTATTTTGAGTTTATGTTCATATGACCATAGGTGTTAAATGAAAATCAGTTGTATTGTGTAATAGTGTAATTTGAGACTGGGTTCTTTTGAACCGGAAGGTTGTAATTTTATAGGAGGGTTTTGTCAAAGGCATGAATTGGAATGTTTAGAAACTGCAACTCATTAACATGTTTTTCTGTGTAATAAGTTTTATATTAACTATATAACGTAAGGTCAAAGAATAAATGATTTGTAATTATATCATAATGAATATTGAAACATTAAATTTTCTTTGTAATAAAAATCTACTATAAAATTTTCTACAAATTAATTATTTTACGAATTGATTATTCTATGAAATGATAATATGAGATTTATTTTATGAGTAACAAAATTCTATACAACTATTGTCTTGGTAATAATTTTTACGTAAACCAAATAATATCAGAAAAAATAATATTTCATTTGTAATTCTATGATATGAATATCGAAATAGTAAAAAATATTGATATCAAAAATCATTGATTTGAGTTTCTACAAAGTAAGTGTTCGGCGTAATGATTATTCTGTGAAATGATAATATGAGAAACATTTTCTGCGAAACGAAATTCTTTGAAAATGTTGTCTATAAAACAGTGTACAACCGTTTTGAATGTATAACAACAAAATAAATAAATTAGTATTGCACGCGATTAAGTCCTGTTTAAATAATATGCATGATTTTCAATAAAAAATAAGTGATTGCAACATGGCTGTCTGACGGCCCAAACAAGTTATTGCTGCTACAATATACGTATATAGTGCATACTATCTAGTGTGTAGCCATTACAATTTTGTTTGTATATTGTGTTTCTTGTTATAACTATGTGTTACACATACTGTTCCAACTCTTCTGACATGAAACTTTAAACATGAAAGGTTAAATAGGTTCTTTCGTTATCTTAGTTCTTCAGAGCGGAAATAGAAGCCCCGCAGTGTGGCTTCGTCGACTTGCTGAAGGAAGGTTCAAACCAATTTTCGGTTCACAATCTTTCGATAGTTTATAATCTCGCTAGTTAGATTATAATGTAACGGATTTTTCAATGTTACGGTAACATATATAACATATGTTAGTTTAAACATTAGTACAAATATGTTTAATGAAAATAAGGCAACATCAGTGAGTGAATTAAAGCGTCAAATATAAGTATATATGCATAGCATTTTGTTTTGCAAAAGTTGTTTTTAAAACTAACGTGTTGTGGTTGATTGCTATGTGTATAACTTAAAGTGCTTCGATTAGAGTATTTTATGCTTTTTATGCTGACGATATTTTTCCTTTTACTCCGCTAGTTGTAATAAACGAATAGGTAGGAAATAAATATTATGACATGCATTTCATCAACTAAAATTATGATGCAGTGTTGGCTCCGGGATGCCCATCCTAGATCCTGATTATAGTCACAGATTCTATATCTATATTCGCATTTTTATATATTTTATATCAATATTTGTAGTATTTAAGGTATTTATGTTTAGTAAAATCATTTGTGAATAAAAAAAGATGCCCCGTATTTTAATTTGTATGAAAAAGTATTAGGCACACAGAGCAGTCAAGCTAATATTAGCCCGTGCGCACACATAGCATAGTTTGCGTGGAACAAACATACGTCAGTGGATCCTATCGGACCCTCCTCCACCGCAGTACTGTTTCCATAACTGCAAGTAAGGCATTGATGCTATTGTACCGGAATCTGCGTGGTTTCACCTGCATTTGTTTGTGTGTTTTTTAGAAGCTGGAAAGCTTCAAATATATTCATTGTGTTGTGACTACCTTTTGTGATATCCTGTGCCCTGTAATAGGGATGATAGTGAAATTAGGTTTTGTCAAAATATCAAAAATAATGTTATTATGAAAATACAAGCAAAATGACGTCACGATTGTTGTTGCAAACATCATCCATTTTTCATGTTTATGTATTGATTTATTTTTAATAGCAAAAATAAGTTGAAGCGTAATTAATGTTTACGGAGTATTTTCGCGAATTTTATTTATTAGTAATTCAAGAATAATTTGATTGTATAGTGTCATCTAACATATTATGATCATCAGATCTGCCTCACATTAAATGCTGAAGGTCAATTTTAGCATATGGATATTTGTTCTCTCTTTTAGTGTGACTTTGTGCTGTTAAGGTAGCCGGCAATATTGTTACACAACTTTTTTTTTAACTGTTATACTACCGAATTATTGCCATACTCTATAGATTAGACGATAACACAATTACGAAACAGTTGATAAAGCACCTTTATTTTTTATTGCTGTATAGCAATGTACTATGGACGGGGTGCCTAACATAAAACAAGCTAGAGCACTACTAAACCAGACAGGACCGGACTTTGCAAGGAAATGGCGTTATTGAATTGCTGCGTAGGTATTATGTCCTTCCATATTACCTAGATGGGCAGAAAGATCCAATTTTGCATTCTGCACTGCGGAGTTTCAGCCATATATTTGCACTTATATTAAGCTTCAGTCGTGTCGAGTTCAACTGACTGAAACTGTGGGATGTTTTCAGTTGTTACCACTTCAGTTCGGCTAGCATAAGATGAGACAAAGTACTTTCTTTCTGTGTTAGCCTCATGTTTAGTAGCTGTCTAATAATAGATCTTAGTAGTTACCAAACTACGGGGAGTTTTTCCCAGCAGTTACTGCTTTATTCTGAAGTCAGTAAGTACTAGCGGAGCTGTCGACCTAGTTAGTGTTTTTTATTCTAATTTCCAATAACTGGCTTTCTGCGTCTTCGTAGGTACTGTACGGCTTTACTTGAAATTGAACAAAAAGCTAGCTTCATTATTTACAGAGGCTTCTGAGGATTTCCAACTCCGAGAATTTAAAAGGTTGTCCCTAGGAGTATCTAGGCGTCTTCTTTTACTATTTATGACATGTTCAGAGTAAAAAATGACATGGCCCAAGAGGTTTGAAACATGTATTTGTTACCCGATTTAGTCTATGATAGCTTTATTTATTACTTTTATACCTACTCGCTTGCTTATCGGTATTGTGTGAATTTGGTTTGGAATTGGATATCTTATTGTCTATATATAATTAATTTAGTTTGTACCATTGTATTTTGTTAAATGAAATAAGTAGGTGACTAACTTATTTAAGAAGCGGTCGTCCGTCCGCCAGAATTCCGTCCGACTCCTCTGGTGTTGCAGGTGTTTATGGGCGACGGTAATTGCTTACCATCAGGCGATCCGTCTGCTCGTTTGCCCCCTATAACATAAAAAAAAATTAAGTTAAAAAAGAACGCTAATGCAAACGCCATTATAAACTGGGGTAGGCGGCCTATCAACACTGTTAGACTCGACAGTGTTACACGGCTCATTGGCTATATCGTTGACCCATCTAAGGGCTGACAAGGGACGGTATTAGGCCTCCAATGTGGTCGAGTAAGGCTACATAGTAGTAACCTTACCGGATATTTACGGATATTAGTGTTGCTCCCATACAAAAACGAGGTTGAAAGGCGTAGTGCCCTTCGCGTTGTAATTTACTACGTACTATATTTGCCTCGCCACAATAGAGAATATGCACCATTTTTTTCAAGATGCCATTCTAACCAGTTTTTAGAGAGGAACAAATGTATATACGGAACAAGTAGAATTATAATAACACAAAATATAAAAATGGATTTCAAAATACAGCTTAAAAAATCCGAGCGCACAAAACGCCCTCAAAACTCCCATACTAATTGAGCATAGTATGTGACGTCATATACTATGCGCACGTACTATAATTGTGTGGAAAAACGAGTAGTTTACTGTTTTGGTCGTGAAATATCGCGTTTCGGTACTTTGTTATCGCACACATTTTAGTTTATTAAAAAATGAAAATCCTGATGGTGGTTTTTAATTTACTTTTATCTCAAAAATAGTAGTTTATGCAACTGATACATAATGAGAGGTCTTAAAATACGAGTGTAGTTTTATGAAACGACCGTCAGCGTGTTTCATAATGGGATCCCACGAGTGTTTTAAGGCCTAATTATGTACAGTTGTATACACTAATTTATCTACATCCATACATTAAATCCTCTTTCATGTGTTGAGGCACCATTGCGTTGAAAGTGCAGGAGTTCGAGTTCGTGAGCTCGTTGAAGTCTTTTTGAGCACGAGCCTGTATCGTAATGGGCGGAGATGGCCAAAACGATACCGTTTTTGATGCTGTTAGGGCCATCTCCGCCCCAGACCGGCGCGATATTGTAAAATTGGTCCTTACCTACACTTTTTGAGCACATAAAAGAGGATTTACTGTATGGGTGTAGATATAGAAAATTACATCATTTTTCGTAACTTTCAAGTCGCATAATCTGTTTAAAATTTTGAACATATTTATTAATTTACTGTTTTTTGTCATAATTTTTGTCCTTTTATACGATAAGTTTTACTTTTGTGCAATAAAGATTAAATAAATAAATAATTTGATGGTTTTCTATTTATATAGTGATATCTTATTATTATTCACTCTGCATACATATTCCTCATTGCAGGATATATGTACAGTCGTCATCAAATATATCTGTACTCTTCAGGGTGCTCAAAAATATCTGAACAAGCATTTTAACGCCTTGACAATAGAGTCGCGTTCAGATATTTGTGAGCACCTTGTTTGCTCCGATGTATCTGACGGCGACTGTACATAAAATGGTATTATAGCTGTTATAGAAACTAATCTATGTAGATTTTTGTTCGTGCCAATGTTTGTAGGTATATTATTGTAACCTATTGGTATAAAAAAGTTTCCTAATTACTCTTAATTTCATTGAAAGTAAGTTATTTCATTTTGTATGAATTACATAAATTATTACGTACACATGAAATATGCATTAAATTCTCCCTGAGAATATTCCTATCGAGGCGCTGATAGGAAAATAGCATAAAAGTTGATTTAATGGGTAAATACTTTCTGAGTTTATCGCAAACAGACAGACGCGGCCAATGACCACGGAACTCGTTTCTATCGAGAGAATTTAAAGCAATCATGTTCCTTATATTAGACAAACAATAATTTAGTCAAGAATGATATACATATAATGAAAATTAGCCTTTACTGTTTCCTAATCTGGCCAATATCGCGATAAAAAAATGCGTAATTTTCCAAAGTACGTCGTTAAATTTATATTCGATCAATATTTAATTAAGTACAATTCAACTAATTAATATAAAAGGATAATACTATTATTATCCTTTTATATTAATTAGTATTAGTCTGTTCAACTCTTTAATTGGCCCATGGTACCATAGGTACCACCAACACAACTGAGTTAGGTATCTAGGTGGTATTTATCGCAGTTTAAGCATCAATATAAGTATTTTGACTCACGCCACTTTCTGTTCAAGATCTGCCCTTTTAATCTTTATTGCACAAAAGAAACCTTAATGTACAAAAGGCGGACTTAATGCCGTATAGCATTCTCTACCAGTCAAGTCAATCTTAACGCAAAGGTGAAAATATGTTGGCACAGCCTATAAATAGAACTGCCAACTTGGCAGTTCTATTTAGTGAATTTTGCACGAGTAAATATTTAATAAAAACAGAAAGTCCAAAAAAATTAAAATATACATCTAAAAATTTACAACTGTCATCGGTAACTAGAAGTGGATAAGAATCAAGTTTTCAGAGGCTATTTACTTTTTGTTCATTGCATATTAGGGTTGCGGATTCATTAGCGGGTGCAAACAACTTTCAATTATTAGTTAAGTAAGACCTTTTTAAGGCACGAGTGAATAGGCACCTTCTGGGTGAGCTCGCTTCATCGTCGGCCTCATCTTTGCCCCCTGGCTAGATGCTGGCCAAGAGCGATCCCATTTTTAATAAAAAAAAGCCCAAAGGCTTCTGACAATAACTACTTCTGCTCCCTATATTACTGATGACTCGTGCCTATGTAGGAAAATTGATATTTACGGTTGCAGTCCTCATACTGCCTAAATGAACTGTGGACCACTGTACAGTGGAATGGACGATAGCGGCCGCGAACAATAACTTTGTTACGACTTGCACAGACTCGGGAACAAACCAACAGCGGGGAATAACCGAGTTTCAATTAGAGAGTGATTTAGAGGCTAGTTTGTCGGATATGGTCTGAGCAAGTGTCGGTAATACGCATGTGACACTGGAGTTACAAACGTCCATAAGCTACAATGACCGCTTACCATCGGGCCTTAATCTTGTTTGCCATTGGCGTGGTGAAAAGAAGAGCATTGGAAAAATTCGCCATAATGTTCCAAAAATGATGTTCTACACAATTTTTACAAATCTTACATACGATTGTGATTTGTTATTTGTGAATGTCACATATGTAATATTTAATTTATTTTTCTCCCAGCGCCTCATCGATACCTCGGGTGACCAGAGGGCTGGCAGCTACTTCGGCTAGAGATTAACCCCCTTATTCATAAACGTCTATCAAACCTATATTAGTTAACTAGCCGCTAAAGTTAGTTTGTCTTTATCTGTCACTTTGACACATGTGCTTGTGAGACAGTGACAACAGACATTTTAGTTAGCAGGGGTTTGTTAAGTTTTATGAATAAGGGGGTAAGTCTGGCCATCCAAAGGGGTAACGCTGCCAGTCCACCACACTACCACCACCAGTCACCACCATAAGTCACGAAGGCGACTTGGGGAGCATTTTTTATTTATAAGTATATTTTTAAGCTTATCTATAAGTTAATTTTAAGTTTGTCATTAGATCCTTTTTTCGTAATAAACTATTATGTTTTTTAACATAGTTTAATATTAATTGACGAAGTTATTGATTCGATCTTCGTCCGGCGGCGACGGCAACGCCCACCAGCGAGCGAATTGATTTTCTTTCTTGACCATTTATAATCTTTATTTCCAAACTTTCGCCAGTCACTAAACATTACACGTAAATCATTTTTAAGGAATTATACTGTATTTGTCATTTTATTTTAATTATTATGTACATATATACATCCAATCCTACATAGTAACCAATCTTCATAACGGTACAGGATGTAGATACCTATGTTAATATAATATAACTAAATAACTTGATTTTCTAGTATGTAAGGGCTCTCAGCTACGAACGAAGGCACATTTCAGTTCGCTGTTGCTGATGGTAATATTGGAAACTTAGTTAACTTAGCGTTTCCCAAGAAACTAAGTTACCTACGCAATAGGTACCTAATTCATAGTTACTACACGCATTCAAAATTAATATATTAATATTGTCTTTGGATTCCACAATTAGTTCTCATTAAATTATACGATTACAACCGATATAATCTTGTTTATTATGTATTAAGTACTTAAATCCCGACGCTTCGAGTTCATTACATCACTCGTGTTCAAGTGTATGTTATCAAAATGTTCATCGCTTTGTAAAAATTGTTTTTTTTTTGTTACAGGTAGGAGACGTTTTGGATATTTATGATCAGTTGATGAACTGATACTACCGTAAGTATCTTTAGGAAATTACCAGTCGTTAACTGAATGCCAAATTTCCTTGCATTTCCCCGTCGCGTCCCTCGCTTTTATTTTACTTTCATCAGCGCTGGATCAAATTCCGCTACAGTTCCATATCCAACAACTTAAGACACTTCAAGTTCCCGGAACTTCCCTTATAGTCCATAAATAAGCTAGCATCCCGGTAATCCTTGCCGGTACAATCTCATAACAGCGCGAGGCGTCGCAGAGACCTGGCGGATCTCCAAGTATCCGGCTCCGAAGACAAGTCGCCGACAAACTAAACTTTGACCCCGGCCATCCTTCGTTCAATTTCTTTGAGCTTTAATGATACTGAAACGTGTTATGGTTTAAAATTTAAGAATAACACTCGGTGAAGTTTCCCAATACTTTTTCCTTCCCGTTTCGTTTTCTAATCAACTGCCGTAAGCCTTTCATGCAGTTTATTTAGTACCTGCCTAATAAACATGGATTTACAATTTGATGTTTTACTAATTAAAAATTAGGGTGGGTTGCATCAAACCGTCTGTAATCGTAAGCGGTGTTCGTTCAATCTGATTGTATGGAAAGTTTGACAAGTTTCTATGGGATGACAGCTGCCGGCGCCATATTTGACGATGACCGACCCTTAGTATGTAATGTATGTTACATAATTACATAGTTATGTAAGATATTCCCACTTAGTAATTCCCAATAAAAAACTTACCCTTGCGAACATTTAAGCATGTAACTTCTGCGAGTTATTTTCTCCTTTGTTTCATATTTTAGCAACTAAATTGCTTGGTTTTGTTTAAGTGTAGTACAGCGTTAAAGAGCGTGCGCTTTATCACCCTCCAGAGGCTTAGAAAATGGGAGGGCGGGAAATACGTTGGCGTAATTGAAACCGCGGTACAACGCGTCACTATGCAATACAATACGCGCCCATTCAAGGTATTTTATTTGCGAATTAATCTTGATTTTCGTGCTTTCTAAAGTAAACAGAATTTATATGTCGCATGAGTGCTACGAGTTTGGAGATCTAGCAATATGAGCCTATAATTATTTTTCACTTCTCATGCTCGAAGAGTGTGTCATATTAGGCTTATCAAGCGGGGCTGATGTAGTACATTTAGCCCCTAGGGAAAATATGAATACATATATTGATGTACAAAACATATAATTTGATCAATCCGAAAACTTCACCATACTAAATCCACGAATAAGAAAACACGTCGACAGGCATTCGGAACGTTGGGTTCGTTTTGGTACATACTTTGTTCAACTAATTTAACTATTAAAAACATTAGGTCTTTTTTCGTCCCTGTTCCAAAGACAATGTATCTGCTGAGTCAAAACAGTTGTCGCCATATACTCATTGTATTTTATTAATATATGTGGGTGGATAAACGTTGTTTATTTATTTTCTCGCAATCGAAAGTGAAAAGTAGAGTGTATAACTCTGGTCTAAAAGCCATATTACCACTCGAACTATTTTCCCTCACTTCGTTCGGGATAATAACCATCTCGTGGTAATATGGCTTATTTTAGACCCTTGTCATACAATCTACTATGTAAGTTCCAACTTTTGGACCCCAAAAGTAACTAATTAAGGAGGGTAGTATAATACAATTCAAAACTCTTTATTGAACACCTCAATTAAAGGACACAGTACAGTACAAAATCACAATGAGTAGAGGCAAACAACAGGTGGTCTTATAGCTCAAGAGCGGTTTATTTCAGACATCTTTATTAGGGTAGCGGAAATGAAATCTAATCAACGATTCATAGTAGCTGGTGCACAGTTAATTTATATGAAATTTACTAATAATTACAACAATAGTACTTAATTAAGACTAATATAATACTTACATAAATATAATGTACAAATATATTTACATAAACATATCATACACATATATAGTCAGTCACATAGTCTAAAGGAGCTGTCTTAAATGTGTCATGAGAGAGACAAATGGTGATCTTTAAGCTGTTTTTAGGTACTTGAAACAGCAAAATAGGTTGATTGAAGATATTAAATATTTACGTTTTAAACAATGGCCGCGCTCATCGGGCAATAATTTATCATGATAATTTATCACAACTCGACACGTCCCAATTCATGAGAGCGCTCTTTTTTCCTTTTACATTTTTGGCTTTGCCGACCAATTCGAATCCAATTTACATTTCAATCGGCAGGCTTCATGTTTTTACATGAGGCTCGGAGCACGCCGCTGCTCGAGGCTTATGAAATAATGTTACACGCCCGCGCAACGAGGTACACACCAACATTTCATATTAGTTAACCGTGCACCCAGCAACAATTTTCATTGTAATTTACATGGCTACGAAAACTTGGCTGTATAAATTTTCCCATCAGAAACATGTAATGTGAAATGAAAGCTAAGTTCAATATTAAGAATATGCGCCGGTTTTGACTTTGCAAAAGAATTGAGATCTATATGGGGGCCAAGTTCTGTGTATTTATTTATTTTATTTGACACACCAACAAGATACTAAGCTAATACATTAATAAGAACATAAAATTAGATGACGCAAGTCCTGCCTGTATCTCAATAACAGGCGTGCAACATCATTAAGTTAAGATACCAGGTCAGTATAACAATAATCAAGAGTACAATTTAAGTTTCCGGTATCAGAAAAATTACAATTAATGTGTTATTTAGATTATGAAATTAGAAAGAGAAAATAATAATAATTTATATATATAAAACATTAAGGTTACAGTTTTAAGGTTCAGAATAGTATGTTTCCATCTAGTGGCACCGTCAAAATAAACATCCAGGTCGGTGTAGGAATGTATTTCAAGGTCAGGATTTGACTTGTGACATAATGGGGATTTTTTGATGTGGAAGACTTTTAATGTGGAAGATACATATGTTATTCTGATCTAAAGAGGCATTTTTTAATTAAAAAAATATTTATATTGCAATCTCATTTTTTTTTGGGAAATCCTAGCCTAACCAATGAATCTAATCAACCACGAATCTTGTTTTTTCCACCTTGTAAATTGAGCAAAACCTCTTATGTTCAATAATAAAGGCATTCCCTTTTTGTCACATCGTCGTGGGTGTATATAAAACATGAAAATAGCTTGACAAAGCTGGGATTGACATAGATTTTATGACGAAGTGGTTTTGATTCATGTTTGCGAGCTTATTACAGTTCAACTCTTTATTTGGACGGGCATGAGAGAAATGCTTGGTAGTTTCTTTTGAGGTGCATTTTTCAACGCTGGCACGCCGGGAGGCGTAGATAAAGTTGCTAAGCGCGGGCCCAGACTGCACGTTGTAAAGTAGTTTTATTTGGTCATAACAATGGTCTCGCGGGATCTCAGGACACGTCTCGTATCGCACCAGCTTTACTCCGCCCGCCTTCGTGTAGCTTTACACGAAGCAATGACTTTTACGCCCGTTTGATGCGCTGCGGCACATTCGCAGATATGTTTTATGGGATAAACGATTTTTACGATTTGTTTTACTTTGTGAAATAATGCCGACTATGTTGCTCCGAATTTGTTCCAGTGCACAGGAGTACTACAATATACCTATATGCAATAGCATGATGCAAGCGTTTAGATAGGTAAGAGTATATTTATTCCATACGTGAACTAACTGTGGCAGTAAAATCGGTTGATTGGAATAGCGTGTCAACCTCACGCGTACACCGTCACGTCGTAAAATATTTATTCTCGTTGTATTTTTACGATTGCACTAGATTTGTGCTGGGAGGACTACCCACCTCGTTTTTTCACACGACTATAGCTTGTGCAAATACATTTTGCTATAGACTTTAAATCGTAGGCATATAAAAGAATTGTTAACAATATTTCTAATAATTTTGCAAAGTTACACGGTAATTTCACACATTGGTTCATACAATACAATATAATTACTATTTATTGCACAACTCAGTTAAAGGACACACACACTAAATACGGACATAGTCATAATAAGTGACAGGCAAAAAACAGATGGCCTTATCGTTAAATAGCGATCTCGTCCAGACAACTCAAGCGTAATACAAACATTACGATTTATAGTAGGTGGTGCAGAGGTCATATATGAAACCTACTAATAATTACAACATTATAATTATTATTATTTGTAGCCTATTGACTGTCCCACTGCTGGGCAAAAACCTCTCCCAATGTTTTCCAGGCATCCTTGCTGAGCGCTTCTTCCTCTCAATTGCTGCAATAATTACAAAAAAATATATAACTTCAGAATGAATTACAAACATTATAAACATAATCTGTACATATAATAAAGCTGTAGAGGTTCGAAAATCTGTACATTGAAGATATTAGCAAAAAAATCGATTGAGGGGCCTTAGTATATGAATAAATGTATAATATTGTACTCAGTCACAAAGACTAAAGGAGCTAGCTAAGCCTTAAATTGTCATGGGAGAGACAAATTAGGGATCTTTAAGCTGTTCACATTGACAAGATTAAGTAAAGCTTAATGGGATGAACCACGTTTCCACTCCATTCCAATCTTCGAATAAAAAAAAACAATTCGTGTTGTTTTGAGTTATTTACATTTGGGTTTACGTTGGAGCTCAACGAGTGGCTTTCACATCCACGGAAAATTGGTCATGTCGCAAAACGCTGGCATCCAATATTTATGATGACGTACTTGGATACAGTATTTCGTCGCCTAAACGTGAAATACTTTAAGAATGTATGGAGACTATAGACTGTTACTGCCTTATATGTTTGGGCGGTAGTGTACTGCTTTGTCTTCGTGTGTCGGCTAAGGGTGCTCTTAAGGAGTTATTGTTTTCCCGTCATATGGAAGATATACCGTTTTCGGTCAGAAATGAAAAGTAATTTAAAATGAAAACGGCAGCTAGTACGCTGTCCCCAATTGTTTGTTCTAAAAAACAAACTTGAGGATCATTTTGTTTTCGTATGAAAATTGGTTTTGGCTATGGGATAATCAAATAGGCCCGCGGTTTGGAGGATACAATTTTTCCTCCCTTAAAAATAATACCCTTAACTTAATCTTTACATCCCTAAGAAGACTTGGTACTTAGCTAGTAAATAAACAGTTTTTTGATTATTGTAATGAAATTCAAGAAACATTTCTTTAATAAGAAAAAGTTCGTCTATGTTCGGAGCAAATCAATTTGTATAAAATTGTCCCGTAACATTTATTTGTGGAATAATTATTTAATTCCATAATTACTAGTAATACTTTCAAGTTCCACTTGACAAAAATATGTGTACCAATTTCAATTAACAAAAGCTGAACTACTTTAAAACGTTATTCCAGATGCCAGAGCTATCGCATATAAATTAAAGTTAACAATACAATACAAATATTTTTTATTGCACCTCAATTAAAGGACATAATGCAGTACGAAATCACGATGAGTCAAACTACAGGAGATCTTAATGTTAAGGGTCCTTATCAGTTAAAAAACGCTCATCTATTTACGCCATTTTCTGTTTAAATTGACAAGCATATTGACATTTTCTCAATGTTACTATCTAGAACAGGACTGTTGCAATCTTATGTCATAAACTTTAAATATGTTTTTTGTATTTTTCATTAAGAAATATCGTTACAAACATCACTCCAAATCGACAATTTTCAAACTAAAAACTTTTTTCCGCTTAAATTCTACTACACACAATAAAATCAAAATATGGCTGTGTTACTATCTAAAACTTTTATAATTTCATTAAAGTTTTAGATAGCAACACAGTCGTAGCTCGTAATAACTTTATTGTTATAAATACTTTTGTCATAATTTGAAATCGAAACATTTTAAAACTTAAAGAGTTTAGTTAAAACATCACTTTCTCTTAAAATTGTATTATGAAATGTTCTGTATACCGCTCTGAACTGTCGATTCTTGATAAATAATTTTCATTTGCTTAATCGAAACACGCATTTATTTTAAAAAATATTTATTTATTTTTTTATATATTTAAACTTTATTGCACAAAAAGAATATAAGTACAAAGGGCGGACTTAATGCCATGAGGCATTCTCTACCAGTCGACCACAATCGAATAAATATTTGTTTTCTGTTTGTAGAACGACAACACAGCAAATATTTTTTTATTTTAGACCAAAGTGAATGTGCAGTTCAGTATAAATGTTGCGTAAATGATAAACGTTAAAAATGTTAATACACCATCCATATTTACTCGGTTGTAATATTAATATGAAGTGCTTAGTTAAAAGGGTACCAGAGAGGATGAACTAAATGAGGCTGCATTAATCACTCTTGAATAATGTGATCCCCTTTTGGGCTGTGACAAGCGGTTTTAATATGTCAAATAAACTGGTCAAGAACGTGACGAGTTCTGCCCAAAGGGTCAAATCTTCTTATCGGCCAGAAATTCGGATCGAAACCAGAGGGGCTATCGCGAATCGATAACGAACGAAGTTCGAATATCTCCCTCCCTGTTGCACTTGCTAATTCGTGCGGCAGAGAGGGAGATATTCGAACTTCGTTGGTTTTCAGTTCGCGGTAGCCCCTCAGATCGTTTAACACTGAATACGTGACCCACTTTCACAGCGTTGTATTGTCGAGTTCGAAAATATGTGCACGGATAAAGTGATCAGAAATATGTGAACATGACTATGTTAAAAGCATAAGGTTGCTTAGCTGGAACCTTTGGAAATGTACAGTCACGGAATTTCATTATTGAGCCATAATTAGGTGTCAAACTAATTATGTTATTTCAATAGTTAAGCAATGAAGTGTCGAGTATAAAGTGAGCTCTAAATGAAAACGGGATATTTACCACATGTGTCTATTTGTATTTTTGACTTCCCGATATTTCGGCACTGTTGCAAGCGCCATCATCAAGGGTTAATCCTGGTGAATAATATCCCGTTTTCAATCGTATTCTAATGTAAATTACCATGCGAGCATGAAATCATATAGAGCTCTAAATGGCCGAACAAATAAACTGCGTGACCATCATACATTTATTTATGAACCCTTTTTTTACTATTTGTTTATACCTACCTACATATTTTGCATAGTCGTAGTAGTGTACTTAATAGTCGCAATTCTGTGGAATTTTAGGCATCAACTAAGCTAACTAAAAAAATCGTGGTAGTATTTTTAAAGTTTTTGTAAGATTAGGCTTTTGTAATAAATCCTAATCCTAATAGTATTATAAACGTGAAAGTTTGTGCGGATGGATGTACGTTCCGCTTAATCTCAAAAACTACTGAACGGATCTCTATGAAACTTTCCAGTATTGTAGCTTAGACATCAGAATAGGACATAAGCTACCTTTTATCCGCGGGTAACACCGCAGGGCGCTGCTAGTCGATTATATTAGGTTACCGGTTTAAGTTTGAAAGCGCTCCGCTTTTTACCAATATAAAACACCGTTCAACTCGGCCCGAACGCGCTAACTACGTTGTTACGTTGCCTTATTGCCATGGAGCTGCCGTGTTTACGTCTTAGCAAATAACCGTACTATAAATTTTACGAACTCACTGGCGATATTGTTCGCTTATTACGTGTCGTCAGTTTACAAGACTGGCTTTGACGATAAGCGAGCATCAGTTTATTTTGTCAAGTTTCAAAATGGCGGTTGTAAACTAACAAATGGAAACAGAGTACCTATTAAGAATCGAGTTGGTACAAATATATTATTAGTAGGGTTTTATATTTTTTCTACATCACCTGCAATCGAATCTAATCATAATGATTATTATTAGATTAGATACACTACTATAAAGTTGTCTGGAAGAGATCGCTCTTAAGCCATAAGGCCGTTTGTTGTTTGCCTCAACTTATTGTGATTATGCAGCTGTGGTGTGTCCTTTAATTGAGATTGCACAAAATATATTAAAGAGTATTTGTATTGTATCCTATTATACATTTGTAAGGTTATATCTTTTAGTCATTATATTTTTAAATGTAATTACGAGTAAGGATGTCTGATCTGAGCCCGTAATAGTAGAATATTGAAGCACATACAAAATCATAATTAAAAAAGCTGAAAAATTTTTGCCGCCAATATGATATCAAATAATGTAGCACTTATTTGATATCCAATTCCAAAGTTCAAATCGGTAATAAATACGAGTATTATTGCACATCAATCTTGTATCACGTATAGATGTGCCGGGTGCTTAAGAAAAATGTATTATATTCTTCTTTCATTCCGTGTATTCGTGGCGATGCTCAAGGCGAACTTTTTAAAACTGTCGTTTCGCGGGGTTTTTCCGCAACTGTTACACATTTGCGATGCATCTTTGCCGCGTTATTCTCGTTTTGCTTTTTAGGGGTGAAGTGAGAATTCCAGTTGTTTTCTAGAAATATTTGGACGGCTTATGTTCAAAGCATTTACATTTTACATTCTCAAGTAACTTTACAATTTATAATGCACAATAAATATGATTTTAAACCAGGCGTAGGTCAGGTATAGTCAAGGGCACCAATATATATACATTTTTTCACCGTGTTCCATTGAAATAAGGTCCAAAAATGTATACATGTTGTAAGGCCGTTAGGATGTGTCAGATATTTTCCCAGCCTTTTTTGGGAGATAAATATGCTAGTTGTCTGTACAGTCGCAAAAGTGAACAGACATTTCAAAACTGCAATTAGAAGTTCCTAGCGAAAAAAGGTGAAGACTACCTACACTCATTTGTCAGTTCTAATTGAATCAGCTTCAGTTTCATTACAACTGTATCAACATACATCGAATCTACTAATATATAGAAATTAAAGTAGTACGTAGATAAGGTTTACCTGTTTTTTTTTTATTCTAAATAGGTTTGCGCATGACCACTAATCACCAGATGGTAAGCAATATTGTGGTCTAGGATGGAACGCGCTTACCTAGTAAAAACCGATTCACTCTCGCTTTGAAGACCAAAAGGTTGTAGTTCACGGGAAACAAGGATTCCGGCAAGGAGTTCCACAGCTTGGCGGTTCTCACAATAAAGGTGGAAGCAAAACGCTTCGTGCGAGTTTTCGGAACAGCCACCGTAAAACGATGGCGCCTTACCGTATTCCTTACTCGTCCGATGGTAGAAAGGGCCGGGAGGAATTATGTTGTGTACCTTTAACCCGATATTTTCTAAAAGCGGGACTGTAAATAAAAAAAATATTTTCGTGTTCTCTGATTGCCCCTTTTGAGAATACAGGCTTGAGGTTATGTATGTATGGACGAGTAGTCTGTAGTGCATGAACTCTTATACAGTACTGAGCCATGGTATGCACATTGTCTATTTGTGCGTCAGCGTAGGTACTATAATACATTGTCTATGTGTTCGTATGTGTCAACTACAAATATGGCTAACCCGCGCTGAGATAAAAGTACTGTACTACATTTCATGCCACAAAACTCGAGATGATAATTCACGGGCCATCAGCTCACGCTCTTCGGCCTCGTTTGTAGCGAGCATGGCATATCTATCTGGCAATTCTTCAAAGGCAAGCCGTGGCGGAATCGCGTTCCTTCTGAATTATGTATGCGCATTTTCACTGATGCGTTCGCCGATCGGTAACGAAAATGTTCGGGAGCACATTCCCACAAACATAAAAAAGCACTTTTAGCGTACCTCAGCGCATGTATGGAAGTTTGAGTTCGCATACGGAAATTATTTTGCTAACCGTAGTCTATCTAGTCAGTTTGGGATAGTTTAAAACGAAGCGTTAAACCGCACGTTTAGGAAAACTCCACCACTGTTAAGTGACCGCATACGAGCGGTATTTATTGGGCTGTAACGAAACTAGAAGTAGTTCGGCTGCCTGAGCTAGTTTCCATAGAATACATTTAGTTTATAGGTACTATCGATGTAAACTAGTATTAAGAGAAGTACGTTTAAATAAATAGCTGGATAAAGGAGACTAAAATTTTCAACTCAAATATTTGTTATCGTATATTATTTTTCATCATCATCATCATCATATCAGCCGAAAGACATCCACTGCTGGACATAGACCTGCCCCAAAAATGAATGAAAGAAGGTAATTGCAGACTGAGTATTAGTTATACTAACTTCACTCAGTCTGATAGCGAGTAACGTTCACTTTCCCGGCATTGTTTGAGTAAAATAATTATAGCAATTATCACGAGTCATTATATTTATACATCAATAATTTGTGTTGATAGTTTGATCAAAAGATTGTAGGCACAATGCCCATAGAATGTTCATGAAAACTCACAAAACCTTTAGACGCGAGTAACTTGTCGGTCTTTCGTTTTGTGCACCTTAGGCTTTACCGGAAGCAATTCGAGTGGGCCGATTGCAGAGGTTGACGGCGACATCCCATTTCCGTCTAACACTTACAGGTTGTGTCGGACATGGTCAGGTCTCGCGGGAAAGAGCGGCCATTGCGGCCACACACAGGAAATTGTCTGTCGACCCCCATCGCGATGAAAATCATACATCTTATTGCTGAACGTTCGAATAAGTAACGCCTGACCGGTCTCAAATAGCAACAACTTCGGAAACAGTTTCGGATAGAATTGTTTCTATATACTGCAATATCACGTTTTCTCCTACAATGAGGGCTACCGCGTATGAATTCACCGCTAGAGGGGCTAGTGTGCTGTAAGGCATCCGAAATGTCAAGTTTCATAGTTTGCTTTCGCGGTTTTATTTCTAATAAAATAAATATGAGTTACGGGTCAACGAATTTCAGTGCTTTGAGACAATATTATTGTTCGTAAACTTGTGCCCTATTTTTTTTCCGAACAGAACGGGACTGCGCTACAATACGGGATGAATTCGATATTTTTACAGTGCGGTTTCAACGTAAACTATGTTTTCACGCCCATAATAACCCATAACAAACTTTGAAAGTGACAGACACTGGTGCAGTGTAACTGGTGAGCACTAAAACGTTAGCCCTCATTGCCTACAATTGCTATTTTTTTTTATACAACGCCGGTGGCAACCAAGCGTACGGTCCACCTGATGGTAAGCGGCCACCGCACCCTATAGACGCCCGCAACTCCAAAGGAGTCACTTGCGCGTTGCCGACCCTTTATAAGATTTGAGGATACACTGTGTTGACAGCAGAAGGAACACATTTAGGCTAAATGTGGCACTGGCATTGAATTTCATGTTCTCTGCCTACCCCTTTTGGGAATAGAAACGTGAGTTTATGTATGTATGCGTTTCTACATTTTAATCTATCATGGACAGACTGCCGTCGTATTGTAAACAAATTAAATTTGATGTGATGTAGAATGTTTTAGTTTAGTTTCAACGCTCAACGGCAGTGTCAGTCCTGTACATTCTGTTATGCTATGAAAGGCTTTACCTATGAGGTTCCCTCGTACTCAGGGTTTAGATTAGGTAATTCGTAAATGACCCGTTCAAAACCGTCTGTATGTTTTTAAAAACTACGCTCAAAATGCAATAGGTAAAATAGAAAAGCCAGTTGGTAAAATAAGTGTCGGCATGGAGTGATTGGAATCGACGGGGTGTGTTTTTAATACCATTTTTTTTCTGGTAGTTTTCGCATGTGGGTCCCACATATCGGCGTGGAGCTATTGGCTCCCTGCCAATAGCCAACAGCGGCCGTTTTCAGTGACTGCCTCTGCTCACCAGGAATCTATACGTTTTGGGAGTGATTTTGTGTTTTATTCTGTACAAAGTAAGCCAATTTCCTGGTCGATAAACTTGTTGTAACTTTAACAATGCAAAAAATCGTTTATCAACTACTAGCGACTCGCTCCGGCTTCGCACGGGTGCAATGCTGATGCATGTATTATACATATAAACCTTCCCGTTGAGTCACTCTATCTATTAAAAAAAACCGCATCAAAATCCGTTGCGTAGTTTTAAAGATTTAAGCATACATAGGGATATAGGGACATAGGGACAGAGAAAGCGACTTTGTTTTATACTGTGTGTGTATTCGTTAACACGAAATAATTTCATATTCTGTAATATGTCAAACTAAATGTTTCCGATGAACAGTCAAGTCATGAATATAGGTATATTTACGTTCCCGCGGTGACAAAAATATCGCACTGACGCCCTCGTCATTAGTCGTGTTCGCATATTTTGTTCTTGAGTGTGTAGAGTTTTTTTTCGATGTTGACTGTTGCTATAAGAATATTGTGATGGCTACAATTTTATCGTAAGTAGTTAACGGTAATATGCATAATAGGGATGATGACTCATGTAGCAATTTATAACATAGTAAATTAAACATTTTAATTAAATCGTAAAATGATATGTACCTAACTATAAATATTTGCAAAAACGTTGGTTTTTAGGGTTCCGTAGTAAACAAGGAACCCTTATAGTTTCGCCATGTCCGTCCGTCCGTCCCCCGCTTTTCTCAGTAACCGTTTACAGCTTTCTAGTACTAACGCATTTGGCATGAGTATACATATCAATGTCGCCGACAAAACGGTAGAATAAAATCATAAAAACAAATATTTTTAGGGTATCTCCCCTACATGTAAAGTGGTGGTGCAATTTTTTATTATTCTAAACCCCATCGTGTGGGGTATCGTTGGATAGCTCTTTCAAAAATATTGTAAGGTTTCTTTTAAAGCATTTTTTGATTCAAGTATCGGTTGGTGAGATATTAAGCTTTGAAGTGATAATTTTTGCTATGGCCAAGCGTCCCCCCCCCTGCCAGCTAAACGGTAGCTACTAGGCATGTGAAAAAAATCATGATAGTAGTCACAGAACATTAAATAAGTTAGAAAGTAATATTAAATATAAAAGTGTTTTGCCTTGAGCTTCTTTCATACTTATTATATTTAAAAGTTTTATTTTATGTTTCCTTGTAAGTATGGATTAAATACTGCTATATTTTTGCTTTGCCGGCTTTCATACATACTTAGAGGGGAAGGCACAATTTCCCGAAGGGCAGATAATTGTATAAAATGAGGGTATGCAGTAAAATTGTGTGATAGTTTGTAAAATGGAGGTTAGTTAGGTATATAAAATGAGGGTAAGCAATAATATTGTAATACCAGCCCCGACATTTGTTCTGAGATACGACATCAAAAGCCGTTGTCTGGACAGAGGCGCTTGATTCGTTAACGAGCGCTAGTATCAAGCGGAGATTCAGATTAATATGTTATTAAGTATAATTTTCATGGTCATTACTGTATATTGGCAGTAGAACTGTATTATTGGGTATGAACCCTGTAACTTTTATAAATGCATCAAGGAAATAAAGTGTCTACTCGTCGTAAGTCTGAAGTATCATTTTAAAAGTGTATTACTGAAAGATTTATTGTGAAAATGGTATTCTTATTGCGAAGTATTAATTAAAAGTTAGGTAATTTATAATGCGCAGTGACGTTACTCCATCTGTCACTCCAGTACCTAACTTTAATAAAACATTGAAAAATATCTATTAAATGTAAAATGATTTATTACTTATGTTATTATATTAAATGATACTGAGATTATATTATTTCTGTGATGCAAGTAATATTCATGCGCCGTGAAAGTTTGACGTCTTACTACGTCACGTCAAGCCAGTGAGCGTTACGCTCGAAATTGGAAACGGTAGTTTTTGATTTGCATTAAACAAATTATTTGTGCATTGTTTTAACTTTTTCGTGATTGGTATCTTTACGTAATCGTTAATTCTTTAAGATTAATTAAATAATGCAAGTTCCCTATTGAGAATTTCTCTAGATATGATCATCAACAGTGGTACGTCACTAAATTTAAGGTGAGACGAAATGAATGATTAGCTATAAAAAATACCAAAAGCGTCATATGTGTGCCTATTAAAATTGAAAAATTCTTTAAATTTGTCATGAATACCATCATCAGATCATCACATAATTTATGTGGGATAAGCTTGCTGATACTTGCTATTGAACAGAAAAAGAGTTATCAAAATTAGATAATTATTTATAAAAATTTTTATAAAAACATTTATTTAAAAATATGACAAACTAATAATCTCTTTTCTTCCATCTTGTGACATCAGTTGATTAATAAAAATACGTATGCACAAAACAAAAGGTCGAATACAGTAAGGCTCGGTTTTATAAAGATCCGTTAGACCTTATGTCGATTTGTTATGTCAAAAAATGTACTGAGTTACTGAAATTTGATCTGACATTTGGTCTAACGGATCTTTATAAAACCCGGCCTAAATATGTTCGTTCTAACTTTAGGACGAGTATATTTAAATTGTGTTCGACCTTTTGTCGAAAATTTAATTAACCGGTAAATTTTGTTTTAAGTATTGTATTAGTCAATCCCTAGCTAAAGTGTTGCTTTGGCTTGCGCGTGTGCTGTCCGTGTAAATTGACTTACGTCGGTGTGAGTGAACTGTCGGCCAATCACAGCGCTTTGTTGTCATTGCGCGTGTGTGAGTTTCAGTATGTTTATTTTGTTTACGTGTAGTAGTAACAGACCTGGAGGGTTAGGTGGCGACACTGGTTCCGATACAACTGGGGCTTGGTAGCCTTTCTAACCTATTTAGTGTTCTGTGGTAGTAGTGTATACGATGAATTTATAAGGCAAACACCGACAGCCACTACCGAACCGACCGAAGACATCACCGTAAAGGGCAAATATATGTATACAACACAACATCTCAAAAAAGTACATCATCAGTACTAAGATCAGTAAAAACCCTTCTACGGGTCCGTAATTCCGCATATGACCGGTGACGTGATGGACGGGCAACTACGGAACCCTACACTGTGCGTGGCCCGACACGCACTTGGCCGGATTTGTTTATCAATAAACAAAATAAGGGGTAATAGGAAATAAAATAAGGACATAGAGTGAAGTAGATAGTGTTTTGTTTTATGACGGATGCTTTCGAATAAACTTTAATCTTCCTTGCATAACGCAAATAACTTTATAAACATGCGCTCATATTTTCAAAGCAAAAATGTTGCTTCAAGTCGTCGACAATATGCGTTTATAAAGTTATTCATTAGTTATGAGAGCCATTCTACTTTTTCATGTACATAATTTTCGGACACTTTTTTTTAAATGCAGATTTTGGAATACTTGGCCCTTACTTCATATTTTTGTATTGTTATTTAGAAAGAGGTTTAATTACAGTATCACTTTTGATAGTTTTGGTAATTAACAAACCGCTGTTAATATCCATAAATCGAGTAACTCAGTGGTCCTTGGATGTCTCACCCTTTTGTATGAAAAAATGGTTTTTACCACTGTGTTACCCACCTTTTACAGCAATATTTTAATATTTAAGCATTTTTACCTATAAATTCCTTTTATCAGGTTCAGGTAGTATTTCGAAATCCTCTTTGTGTACACTAATTCAATACATATCATTTTTTTTTTTGCAATAGAAAACTGGTCATGAAAAAGTAGAATGACCCATGAATAAGAATACTCTATATTGGTTTGACGTATTGCTTTGCTTTTTACTTTATGTCATGTTAATGTTTTTAATGTTTTTTTAAGTAGAGCGACTGGCCGCGAGTGCCGGGAGGTCGCAGGTTCAAATCCTGCTCAGTGCCTAAATTTTTCAATTTTTTCCTTTATTTCTAAATTTGTAGTTTACGTTAGCAGCGGTACTGCTTAATACAAAATTAATTTAAGTAAAACATGTTAGAAATGTAATTTTTGTGTGTCTGTATATTTAATCTCATGGGAATCTCATCTATTTAAGTCCCCTTGGCGGTGGAAACGGCTGGTTGCTGGGGGAAGGACGCAAAGGAGTTTGTTCGAGAAATAGGCCGTCGACTTAGGCAAAGAGGAGAGGACTCCCGCTCCGAATCGTTTCTGGTGCAAAGACTTTCTATCGCTATTCAGCGCGGAAATGCTGCTAGCGTTATGGGCACTTTTGCACCGGGACGATGAGGGGCGGATTATATGACTAAATTGTTATTTAGATGTAATAACTGTAAATTAAACACCTTTAATAATATCTAATGGGTATACAACTAGCTATACACATATAAATAAAAGTAATGTAACATTATAAAGCGGAACGTTTTCGCGTGCGATAAACTTTTCCGAGGGGCTAAGGGCACTAGAATATTGAGGTGAGAGGTTTACATTTTCATTACCTTTGACATGTCGCTTTTTATAGCTAAAGATGAGCTAGGATTTTTCAAGTAAAAGTAACTGAAATTTTATCAGTGTACAGTCAGCCAAAAAATATATATCATTTAAGAACCTTAATACAGTAGTTATTTTTTTTTTGCTTACACAAAGTACAATGTCTAATGCTTACTGTGAACGCTGCGATAAGTGAGATAAAATGATTTAAATTAATTTCGGTAGGTACCTATCTAATTTGTTCCAATCAAAGGCCAGAACTTTCAAACCATCGTTTTCGCAAGTTACAAGTACCTATACCGGGTGTACAATCCAAATGGGTCAGTATGGAGAAGTCGGAAACTATGAGAGATAGCGAGATCTGTTCTTAGGAACCATGACGTCGATTTTAGATTTAATAATAATTACATTCAAACTTTTTTATTAACTCTCATACATAACCGGGAATCGAACCTGGTCAATATTTTTGTAACCGCGTTAAGTAAAAAAGACCAAATTTGGCTATGAAATCTTGTGTAAACACAACTGACAGTAAATTAGACTAAAATGCCCACAGTTTTATTAATTTGCAAAAAGTCGTGAATAATATGAATCGATCATCAATTATCTGAAGAGACCACTTATGCATATCTTATGCGACGCCTAATAAGATTTTCATTTAACTGTTGGGTTGGGCTTGTACATAACAGAGTCTTGATGTTTAAAATTTATGACGGGCGATTAGATAGATTTAAATACATCGAAATTTTAGAAGACGTTGTTGAAATCATACGAGGAATGTCACAGGATTTCATAGAAAATATGTATTTTCAACAAGATGGAGCCCCCGCACACAATAGTCGAATTGCCACAGACTTTCTCAATGATCATTTTCAACATAACTGGATTGGTACAAACGGCCCTATTAAATGGCCCGCAAGATCGCCGGACATCACGCCACTTGACTATTTCTTATGGGGTTATGTCAAAGATGAAATCTACAAATCAAATTACGACACTGTAGAAGATTTAACTACAGCCTTAGAAAACATTTTAACACATATGTACCCCATAAAAATACGAAATGCAACCTTGCGATCGTTACCCAAAAGAATTAATCTTTGCATTCAACAGAATGGCTACCATTTTGAACATTTACTGAAATAAAATAATTATCTTATTGGTGGGTTTTTCTTTCAATTGTTTAAACAAGATTCCATTAGTGTTGTGCTTCTTGCGACTTGCAGAATTTATGCACATTTATTTTGACCAGGTTCGATTCCCGGTTATGTATGAGAGTTAATAAAAAAGTTTGAATGTAATTATTATTAAATCTAAAATCGACGTCATGGTTCCTAAGAACAGATCTCGCTATCTCTCATAGTTTCCGACTTCACCATACTGACCCATTTGGATTGTACACCCTGTATAGGGTACCTACTTTAAATTCTGTTGGTAAACGAGTGGTTGACATTTCACGCGTTAATTTAATTTGTGCTTATTTTCATTTAAAACTAGGTACTTAATCGATCTTTTATACCTTCTTAATTAAGTAACACATAACTTTTGCTAAATAAAACAAAAAAAAATATTAACTCGCTTGCTTGAAAAAATATATGGTATCTAGAATCTGTGTTAAAAAGTTTAATGCAGTGGGTATAACCCAATAATAGGTTTTGGTAGGATTGTAGGCAAGTTAGGCAAGCTTTAACTTTTTAAATTTGGGCGAATGAAAATTTAGGCACTTAGTTTTTCGAACAAATGGTTTGAGAAAATGTATTTTTTACAGCAAAGAACCCAAATAACAATTTATACATTGAACTTCGTCTGTATTCAATTTCGTTATCCAGGTTACGAAAACAATAAAAAGGTTTTTCTCTCCGGGAGACGCAAGCATCCTACTGCTCTTTTTAGGTTTAAAACTTGCCGTTAAAAACTATATAAATTCAAGATATCTTGAAGACGTCGTTATCTTCAAAGAGTTGAAAATGTTCTGCTAGGAATTCAATATTATTTTTACTGAAGAAAAGTATTTCACAAAACAAAAACCCACGTTTCTTGAATCTTTTTAAATATAAATATGTTTCCTTAAGGAATTGTGGTTTGTTTAAAAAGTGTCCCATTAAACTAATTTTGGGATGGAATACCAAGAATACAAAAGGAACCAAGACAATATTGTAACGACAATAAAGGTGTTTTTAGTTCGTTGGCTGTACTCGTATATAGTTAATTGAGGCGATCAACTGACCATACAAATACCATTTTGCTGGCATCTCTAAATTAGTAAATACCTTATATCATTGTGGTGGCAGGTTTTAAATATCACATCCAGTTATAGCTCTTACTACAATACGTATTATTTATCCAGTATTATTTATCGTATGGCAATTATTTCGAACCGTGAGATCTTCGAGAAGACAGTAGTCATTAGTCACATTAGGAAACAAGACAATATAAAAGGTGTTTTTAGTTAATGTTATTTGTATTAGTACATAGTTAATTGAGGCGACCAACCACAACAAATACCATCTTGCTGACATCTCTAAATTATTAGATACCTACCTTATATCAGGTGATGACAGGTTTTCGTATCGAGCTATATCTCTTACTACAATACGTAATCCACAAGCATTTTACTTCGTAAAATAAAAAGATCCAGGTTCAAGCAAACAACGTTGTTTATTCACATGCACGTGCATTAGGCACAATACATACATACATAATACACTCTTCGAGAAAATAAAAAAAAACTAGTTCTACGGTATTGTAATTATTCCACCTAACTTTTCGTTGACCCCGTCCAGAAAACGTCATCGAACGTCAAGACCAAGTGTGTGGCCCATTTAACTGTAGAGAATCAGAACAACCGTTAGTACAAACAACATGGAATTTGTTTCGCGTACAATCTATTTGTGTATTCGTGCTTTCACACCGCCATTTGTAACGTGCGCGAAGACAAATGTCATATGACGATCGATATGCCACTTGCCTTGGAGGGTGCACTTCACGAGCTTTATTACAATGTCCACGACTCGTCGACGTTCCCAAGACAGTCCGGAGATATCAGTATTTCTTTTCCAATATTCTTAGGATTCCACAAAAACAAAAACAAAAAACGCTTGCATCGAATAGTTACGGAGGACCAGAGCGATTCGAAATCATGCTTGAGACAACGATGTTCGATAGACAAGAAAAATGTGAGTTTGTATTAGCAGTTTCGTTACGAATAAAAAAAAGTAGCCCTCTAAAATAAATCAATTCAAAATAACTCAATTGCGCTTTTTCTTAGTAATGACAAATTAAACTCTGCAAGTTTATTGAGTTCACAAAACAGCAAAAAACACTAATCTACAGTCGTAATAAGTATAAGAAAGTATTTTCATGTTGCCGGTAGTTAAAAAGTCGTAAATTAACGGTGGTCGACCGTAGACAGGCGAGTTGGGAAGCTTTTCGGTGAATAATAGCCTGAGAACAGGGTTCTAAAGTGGCCACACTCCTCAAACGTTTCTAACTTATTCGTGGACGCTAAATACGACGACAATTAGTTACGTATACCATATTTTTTATTGTTAAAATTGTCTTCAAACCGCAAATATGTTCAATGATATTGCTTGCCAAATTTTATAATGTATATTCGTAACATTATATTATAGCCGTGGTTGTACTCATCATTGGAATCTCGGGTACCTAAATCTACAATAAATAAATAAATAAATATTAGAGGACAATCTTACACAAATCGAACTAGCCCCACAGTAAGCTCAAGAAGGCTTGTGTTATGGGTACTAGACGACGATATATTTAATAGATATAAATACTTAAATACATAGAAAACATCCAAGACTCAGAAACAAATATTCATGCTCATCACACAAATATTTGCCCTGACCGGGATTCGAACCCAGGACCGTCAGCTTCACAGGCAGGTGCACTACCCACTAGGCTAAACCGGTCGGCCAATAAAATAAATAATTAGAAATAGTAGTGATACGATCATACATAGATGAGCCTACCGTTTAACTCAGACGGCGCCTGCGAGAAGGTAGAGACTGAGTTGAAGTGCATACCCTGATACATACATAGAATTGGGAAGTCATATTTAAAATTACGTAAATTAAACTCATTCACCACTCGTCATTGAAATGAAATGAAATGAAATGAAATAAAATCATTTATTCTTCAATTTAGGCATGTTACATGCACTTATGAATGTCAAAAAACTACCACCGGTTCATAAAATAAACCTCTGCCTCGAGAAGAACCGGCGTAAGAAACTCGGCGAGGTCTCATTTTTTCAAAACAATATACAATGTATATAAAATAACAGTATCATAATACTACAGAATTCAAATGCTACAATATAAACATACATACATATTTTTTAATATTAAGGACAAAATATTTCTGTGTTAGATTACTTGTGCGGGACGCTATCACTGCCAAACATCCTTATCCATGATATAATCGTTTATCTTATAATATGCTTTTGAAATAAGTTGTTTCACGACAGACTTAAATTTAGAATCCGTAAGTTCAGTAATGTGTCTTGGAATTTTATTCTTTTCATTCGTCCAAGATGTCTTTCACAGAATAATATGGCATTCCCCTTGCAATGGGCCCTAAAAGTCTACGATTAAACCAGCGTTCCGTGCTAGAAATTCTGATTTCCTCAAATATTAATTAGTAAAATAATAGGTATGACGTTAATTGCTTAATTGTTTTCAATTAAGTCAAGAGGCTTTATGTTGCGGCCGAATGTACGGTCTCCTGCGTTTGTCTCCGAGATCATTTTGATGTATGTGGCCGTTTGTTTCTAGCTTTTGAGTAAATTGCCGAGGTATTCCTTGTTGGAGGCACTTAAAGGGTCATAAATTAGCTGCCCACAAACGGCGAGGTGGATGTTTCCCCACGTGAGTAATGGCCTCTTAGGGACCCGCAGGCCGAACTACTAAAAAAATCTCTCATATTCAAAATCTTGTTCTTAAATAAATTGAAAGTATTTGCGGTTAATATTCACCCCGATGCTAGCATGGCTGGCTTGATTCGGTAAAGTTAAATTGCCATTTAGGCTCGGTTTTATAAAGATCCGTTAGACCTTATGTCGGTTTGTTATGTCAAAAAATGTACTGAGTTACTGAAATTGGATCTGACATTTGGTCTAACGGATCTTTATAAAACCCGCCTTTAGTATAAGATAAAATAGATAGCCCTAACTGTGGTAGACAAAATTTCAGTTGGCATAACTAACAACATTTTCATTCTTTTTTAAAGTGTGGATAAATTCATTAATTTTCCTGGAAACATGAACAGCGTATGAAAACTTTGAACTAAACCGTGTTCGTACAATCTACTAACCTTCGTGTAGAGACCAAAAAGTTGTTGCCTTCTTCTTAACTCGAGCAATGAAATTTTTCGATCAAAGTAAAGCCCGACCAGAAATATAGGCATGAATGACCATGGGTCATGTTGCGGAATTTCATTTCATCAATTTCTTACACTGGCAATAATTTTAAGCATAGGTTGTCACTGTTGTCAGTGTCATTGTGGTGGTTTGAGTGAAGTGTTGAATATTAAATAATAAATGACAAAAAAATGATCCAAAAGATTAATTGTCACGAACGGAACATTATTAACAATGTATAAAAACATATATTAAAACTGAATTTTATCCAGAAGAGTGCAAGTAATATTTTTAAACATACTGACATGTAAATGCCAATCCGGACAGGACAATAATCGCCCATCTGGTTAAATTGTTTCATCAAATCAGGTGGTGTGGTCGCAAAAATCATTTTATATTGAATTGTATTCATTGCAATTAAAAACATTAGTGAATAAATAAAGGTTGATTTAACATATTTCAGATGTTTTTCTTATGTAGTGTTTTCCTCGCTTTAGTGAGGTGCAAATATTTGTGTTACACACGGCTGCAAAGTTATTTTTCGTCTCGTCTGTTGCAACTCTCGCTACGGTCAGGATTCCATTTTTAAACCACTCGTTTCGCTCACGATTTTATTTTCGAACCACGAGCAAAGCGCTAGTTTAACCCTAGATACATGTGTTTCAATTCCACACTCGCGGTTAAAATACAACTTTGCACCCTTGTATAACAAATAACTATTTTGTTTATTAAAAACACACGTCACTTCCTATTTAGTCTTCGGTTTACATAAAAATGTCAAGGTTACTAAACATCAAACAAAAATCGCACGATTAAACACCGACCAAAACAAAGGAGTAATTATGTATGTATAACGTAAATGATAACTAATTGGGTCAGACGTGGGTCAAGTCTGCCCATCAGTGCTGATAACCTTCCGCACGCTTTGCGCAGTGTCACATCTGATAGCTGACGCGTGACTAGACGTCTGGCTTCCACAAAGGAACGGGGATTTGAAACGGTTGAACTAGACTGCAAGTTTAGAATGATGGTTATGGATAATCGAGTCCAGCTGCTGCACTCGTACGATATCGGGTTGCGAATAGCAGTGGTATTAAGCGTCGAATTTTTGGTACCTACGAAAATTATGAAAGATAACATTAATAATGATAAAATGGACATTAGCATCGGTGGCCATGATTTCATGAACAGTTTTAAAACATTAATTTTAATTAATTTCAGTAAGTTAATTTCAGTATTTAGTAGATCACCACCTATTCTATAGTTACGGATATACTGCCGCAACATGCATTAATTACACTATACTGAAAATTTCTTATTCACATTATAAAGTTGTTTCGACAAAAAATACGTAAGTAACTTTTTCAAAGTCTTTTTTCTATATCGTTAATACGAGTACCTATAGGTAAGTGTCGCTGACAATTTTGCCCTATCACAAATAAAAATAATATATTTATGCCTCTATCATTTTTTAGTAAGGAAAAAGCGGATGTGTCCGCTAACTAAATTACAATATTCA
This sequence comes from Epiblema foenella, assembly GCA_963556455.1. Lineage (NCBI taxonomy): Eukaryota > Metazoa > Arthropoda > Insecta > Lepidoptera > Tortricidae > Epiblema > Epiblema foenella. The sequence continues at coordinate 20,486,043 of OY747102.1, forward strand.
ATGAGAGTGAAAAATTGAAATAAAAATTCGCCACATGTGGGATTGCACCCACAGCCTCTAGAATCCGTCCATTGCTCTCAACCAACTGAGCTACCGGTGTATCCCTTCTACTGACGAATCTTTCAATTATTATTATACAAAAATCGGGTAAAACGAGCAATACCTAACAATAACATGTGGATGGTAATTACTAGGCTTGGTAGATGACGGATTCGAGGTTTGGTGGATGTTTTCAACTGCGCGCGGGAAAATTCTTAAACTATGAAAATCCAACGTTTCGCGAATGAGGCCTTAAGAAAGATTATTCTCTGGCATTCCGCCTCGTCGTATGATCGATGACTAAAGTATTAAAAATAAACTGGTCAAATGCGAGTCCGACTCGCGCACCGAGTGTTCCGTACATAGATGTGTATTGGTCCCGACCCAATTAATTCAGGGTTTTTCCTTGGTAAACTTCGGAGATAAGGAGGAGGGGTATTGTTAAACATTTATCGTCATAAATCGAACATGACTCGACGTAAAAAAATGTTCACAATGTGCAACTCCAGCCCTTTCATATGACACCCCACTTGGCATGTTCATTAGAATTTTGAATCATATATTATTTGTTATTTTTGACAGAAAATAAAAATAAAAAATTAAATGAACCCATGTTCTATTCATCTGGGTTACCATTCTTTATAACTATTCCAAATTTCAAATCGATAGGATAAGAAGTTCTTGACATTATTAGGATGTGTAAGAATTCCTTTTTTACCATTTTGGTACGGAACCCTAAAAAGAAGGAAGGGTCGCGTAAAACGACATTGGGAGGTTAGGTATATTCATTCTTTTCTTGAAAATCATACAATTTGGAACTATTAAATGTTCTAAGTTTAATTATGTCTCATAAAGTCATATAATATAGGAATCATTAAAGCATGTCAGCGTCAATAAAAAACTATGAATGCAGTATCACTTATTTCGTATACGTAAAATAATGTCTCCACAGAGCAAAACCTCCTATTTTCAAAGAATAAGAGGCGCTTTCCCTTCATTTCGCATAGTCGTGGGAAGCCCTAGATTTACCCTTCACTAGATATACATCAAATTATATTTTCGACAGTCTGCAACTCTCTTGAAATCTGCGACTATCGAATACCAAAAACTTCTATCAATCCGACCTATCATTTTGAGATATCTGGGCAAAATTAATTTTATTCAATATTTCATTCAAGCTTGCTCATCTCGGCTTAATGGTGGAGCCGACATAGGATGTATGCGTGTAGATTAAATATTCCTTTGGTGTGTGAGATTCTTGATATATTCGTATAGTATTTCCATCAATAAATTGTATTTACTCGAAAAATTCGTGAATTGTTTTGGATGTGTTTGGTTGGAAAGTAAAATAAATAAATAAGAAAAGTTAGTCCTATTATTATAAAAAAACCACAAAAGTTCTTTGAGACTCTCAGCTTAAATATATAAAAGCAAAGAAAAAACAAGATTAAAGATGAACGTAAATCTGATCCGACGGGGAACGCGCAAAAACCTAGCCCCTTACAGAGCTTGAGCCCGCAAAAACATTAGATTCCCACTAAGACTGTAAAGTACCATTACGTATAAACAGTACGTGCACTATTCCGAGAAAAGATTTATCTTGTGGAGTCTAAACCATTGCACACTTGACTTTCTATTTCCGCAAGATTGCGCAGTGTATCCTCCCCGGGACGCGACTCGATATATAACTGAAGAAACTAACTCTGGCTAGTATAAAGCTAAGTAGGATTACTCTGCTTTAATTTACGTATTTTGATCAACACCTTCAAGAAAAAATAGGCTGAATTTTGTATGACAAGAAACAGATATCATACCCTAGCTCAAGTATGTATGTTCCGTATACGTAAGTGTGTGCCGTATAATACCAATAATAAAAACATTGTGAATACCAGCGACACGGAGTCCTTTCGACACCGTTGGCTTGAATTACGCTCCTCATCATCATCAACATCATCCTCAGCCTGCAGTCGTGCACTGTTGGACATAGGCCTTCCCTAATTCACGCCATCACGCCTGGTCCTTAGCTCTCCGCATCCAACCGCTTCCCGCCACTTTCTTCAGGTCGTTGGTCCACCTGGCGGGGGGTCGTCCCACAGGCCGAGTCGTTTTTAGTCTCCACTCCAGAACTCATCTGACCCATCGGTCATCGGCTCTGCGACAAATATGCCCCGCCCACTTCTACTTCAGCCTGCTTATGCTCAGCGCTATGTCAGGGACTCTAGTTCTCTGTCGGATATCCTGATTCCGGATTCTGTCCTTAAGAGACCCCGAGCATAGATCTCTCCATAGCTCGTTGAGCGACTTGGAACTTGTAGATGAGGCCTTTTGTAAGTGTCCTCATCTCAGCCTCGTAAGTGAGGACCGGAAGGACACACTGGTCGAAGCCACGAATGTATTGAACATGACTTTGGTCTTATCCAAATTCATTTCCAAACCGGTGGGTTGCATCTGGGAGAAACGCTTAGGCTGAGCAGTATCTCCGTCAATTCCTCCAGCGATTCAGCCATTATAACTATCTCGTCTGCGAATCGAAGGTGTTAAATGTATTCGCCGTTTATATTGATGCCACGTCCTTTCCAGTGCAGTATTTTGAAGACATCCTCCAGTGCATTGGTGAACAGTTTTGAAGAAATAATGTCTCTCTGGCTCACTCCACGCTGTTATGGGATTGATCTTGTCTGAACATCCTGGATTTGGACGGTCATCTTAGCGGCTCGATACAAACATTTCAGCACCTCGATATATCGCCAATCGACTTGGCATCGCTGAGGGGACTTCAGTACCGCCCAGGTTTCGATAGAGTCGAAGGCTTTTTCGTAGTCCACAAACGCAAGACAAGGAGGGCGATTGTACTCCTCGGTCTTCTGTACAGTCTCCCGCAACGTTTGAATGTGGTCCACGGTACTGTAGCCTTTTCGAAACCCGGCCTACTCCGGAGGGTGAAAGTCGTCAAATCTCCGAGCAAGACGATTTGAGATGACTCTTGAGAACAGCTTATAAACTTAGAAGTGATATCGGTCGATAGTTCTTTAAGAGCGTTTTATCGCCTTTCTTAATTACGCTCCTAATTTAAGGGTATTAAAACATATTATATATGCGATTATTACAATTATTATATGTTATGTGAGAGTTACGTATCTTTAACAATTCTAAAATCCGACTTGTAGGTAATTTATTACTTATGAGCTAATGTAAATGTAGTATAACTGTTTTCAAAAGACCGGTAAAGTAAATTCCGGCTGTCGAAATGTAACATACGAATAGAAAACCAAGTTCTGGCATAAATTTGAAGTTTCAAAACAAAATACAGTAACCGGTAACTCTATCCGAGCACCTGCGTTCGAGATCGGTGAATTTAGATTAGTGCATCAGGAGTTCGCCAAGACTGCTGGATCTCGGAAAGACGTCGGCTGTGAAATTCGCTCGCTGAAGTCACATAAATTTTAATGAAATCGCGGCTCTTAATAAGATTACCTACTGTTTTCGTTGGACCCAATTCCGAAACATTTCTTCATTTTTATGCAAATGGTAGAAAACTTAACCTCCTTATAGTCTGTATTTCAATTTCATCTACATATAAATGTGTTTTGTTACTTTCCTATTACACTACACACTTCTGCGGACGAATCGAGTGTAAGCGAGCAATCAACTCCGTTCTCTTTTGTTACATGCCAGACAATTGTAAGCATTTTAAAAAATAATTTCGCGTGTGTGGGAGTAATATTTCGCGCTTCTATATTCCTGTTAAATAATTTAAGTCAACCTTTGCAGACATACAACGTTTGGTCCTAAGGGGATCTGATTATATAAACAGAAAAGATGTAGGTCAAAAGGTAAAGAAAATATTTTGCTATTTTTAGTATAATTTATTGTACGAAAAAAGATATGCCTATAGGGTACATAAGAATTTCACGAAAAACCTTCTTAAATATAATTTAACCATCGTGTTCTTTCAAAATAGCTCTAGTAACATTTCATAGTCTATTTTAATATAGATCCAATCCGTCAGAAGTCGGAACGTCATAAATTTTAGAGGAGGCAGGTTCTGCAATATTCACTGTATAATATGAGGCATCTGGGTATAGTTAATAATAGATCTCGTCTATTGGATTATGCGACATCTTCAATCAAGTAATCTTATAAATTAATCTAGTGAAATATGCCTGTTAAGATCCTATTTTATAAATATGCATATAAACTTAAGCATGTATGCCGAAAAAGATGGCCAGAGCGCATGAAATTAATTATCAGTATTGTACGTGACAAACAGAAGAATATGTTGTAGGTGTTTGTAACCTAGGCCGTTGGTGGTTTATTTATTACTGGATATTTTATTGCACAGACCCCGCACAACGGCATTTTGCGTAGTTTAATCCAAGGAATTGGACAAACCCCCATTACCATGATTGATTCTCGGCGTTCAGTCCGGCTACAAACACAAAGGTCTGGTGCAATTTGGGAGCGCTTTCAATTTGCACTGAGCCGGTTGCCTCTCAATTTGCGGCGCACGTTCCGAACCGACGTAGTGGCGTTCGGCCCGAGCCCCGGCCCGGCATGTCGACCCATGACACGTCAATTTCTGTTCGAAGTCATTTTATAATCACTCGCGTTATTGTAGCTTAGTACTTAGTTGTTTGAGAACCTTAACACAGTTTTTTAATACTACGATGGTGGTAAACAAACAGTCAAATTATGCGATAAGTTTTCTTCCTCTTTTTCGACCAAAATATAGTAACCATTTCTTGATAAAGACCTTTCTTTGGGTAGATTTACGGTATATTTTATTTTAGACCTAGACTTCCTGTATTCCGTGCCTAATCTTGGATTGTATACTTTATAGCACTTAAATAGGTACCTAGTTATTATTATAAAACGTTTCTTGCTTTAAAATCTTTTTTACCCGCTCATCGCATCTATGTCGTTAGTTTATATCTGAGCACAACATGTTAGAGCTAAAAACTCAACTAAAGCGTGCATACGGGTGGCACAAGTAATTAAGAATTTAAAACTTCTGGCAATGTGACAGTTAAGTAAAATAAAGTTTGTTCCAAAGTTAATTTCATCTGAACAAAACTTGGAATAGCTGAAGTCTCGAGCCAGACGTGCATCGAAAGACGCTACCTACGTTGTATTCCAAGAGGCGTGTTTACTTTTCAAAGATTGTGAAGAGACATTTTGCCCTGTTTATGTGAACTGAGCACAGTCATTGTAAATTATAAGTAGGTCGATCGCCATTGACATATGGAGGCGTAAATTTGAATTAGAACCTTCGTAAGATATGTACGAAGACAATTACAGTTAAAGCGACGTATTATTTGTCACTATTGGCGACATCTTTTGAACGCTTCGGGAGTTATACCGATCATGTTTTCTCGCGGCGGTATACAACTATACATATTGTTCTGCGTACTGGCTGTGCCGCCTGACTGCCGTGACCCAAGCACCGACAGGCCGACGAGACGGCAGCCAAAGGGTTCGGAACATATAGCCCGTAGTGGCAATATAATTTTATATTCGTAATATTCTTTGACACCAAACGACATAAAACCTTTATTTATATTTACTTCAAGTTCTCAATGTGTTCCTTGTTTCTGGTTTTCAGGCTAGACGTAAGGCTGCATATTTGCATAATAAGGTTACATTAGACGCAAAACACTAGGTTGTAAAGTAAATTCTGCACTAAGAAGTACTTTTTTTGCTTAAAACGGCTCAGTTTGCTCTTAACGACTTTAGCAAATCTAAAGACTTGATTTGAATTGAAATATTATTGAAAACCGTATACGTGTGTAATACTTTTCTGGTGATAAAGAGCCGAAAGATTTGATATTAAAATTCGCATGTCCAATAAAATACGGGCCGTTTTCAGTCAATAAATCATGAATGTTGCGACACACTCGATTGTTTAGGGATTATTGGGGAGTCACCGTTCATTTACCCCGACTGTTATTGACACGTAAGCGGCCAAAAGTTTGTATATGTATGTGAACTTGAAGGATATTTGGGATACTTAGTTTTGTCGAGTAGGCTAGTGTTTAGGTGAGAGAAATTATTTTTCACCCCCTACGAAAACAAGGAGTTTATCTATCTATGTCATAGTATAGCTTCGAGTAATTGAGGACCCGATTTGAGTGCGGTTTTTAAAAAAAATAAAAGTCATATCTGTCGACGTGGTTCTTAGCTTTGTTTCATGGTCCGTTTTTTTTAATTTAGGTTGGTAAATATTTTTATATTCAGCTTATTGTGAAACAGCCTTCCGTAAATTTCCGCCTAGAAACTGTATTACGGCGTGTTGTTTGTCGTCGTACTTCAAACGGCCGGAATCGCAGCGTGTCTAGAGATTGGGGAATTTGAACCTTCTATACATTAGTCAAATATCATATTTAAATGACAAAAAATGGAGAAACAATCTATCATTTAAATTTTGCATGTACATACCGTGTAGAAAGTTCAAATCCCTTTGACTCGAGTAAGACGCGCGCCGACGTTTGATGTAAATCCTACATAAGGCTCGATTGTCCGAAAGTTCGAGCTTGTAAGAATTTGGATCCATTAACCTCAAAGAAGCCTTTATCGTCTATCATTTAACAACAATTTACCTGTTTACACACAATATACTGCGCATAACGCTGCAGCCGTATATATATTACAAAGGCAATGTCTCATAATAAACTAAATGAAAATTAAATGTATGATAGAATGAAAACGGTTAGTTTCAATTACATTTAAGAACCTGTGTGAGAAAACTCAGCTGTAAGGTATTCGTGGTATAGCCTGCTCGAGCGCTTTCAGTCCCGATTCCAGTCAGTTCAAGCTGTTGTTGATATTCAAGATTCCCGATCTTCTATATCCCATTTGAGAACGATAGTCGACGCTTCTCACTGCTATTTAGCATAAGTTGAATCTGATATTATTTGGACGTTGCATTTATATAGGTAACTTAGCTACCGTGACAACTTAAATCGCTGAATCACATTAACACATACATAACTTTAAGAAGCATAGTATAAGCACCAGATAAAAACTGCAGTAGAGGTTTATGAAACAACTCGATAATTAACAACGCTGACTCCGACCGACATGTAGCGGCCCTCGCGGCCGTAGTTTCCATTGTGTTACATACAATAGTTGCGACTAGCTTAGTGGGTTTATCTGTACAATTGTTATTCATATACGTACTAGCTGGCCCATAACGTGACCTGCACAAAGCGTTTACAGATTGCGAACGTAGTTGTGGCCTGCCGCAGCCAGGGCACAAAGCTTTGGCCAATGTTTGCGTCGACGAGGCCCACCAATTAGCCTAATAGGCATTTGACCAACCACCGCCCGCCTAACCCCTTAACGCCCTTTTTCATCTATTATACCATTCCTCGTTTGTTTTCAAATAAACGTATTTAGTACGTATCTATATATATATATATATATATATTATTTTATTGCAGCCTAAACTACGCTGTGACACTAACTCGTAATGCCTACTGAACAATTTTTTGAGCTTCAAGTGCTAAGTACCAAAAATGTACGTACTCAATTATAGATTTATATCTCCTAAAATTTAAACTGTGATAATTTATTTACCGTGCATTTATGTTATATATAATATCGAGTATCTATCTATCATCATCATATCAGCTGAAACACGTCTATAATTTTGGAGATAGGCCTCCCCCAGTAATATTTACCCCAAGCATAGTAACTTTTCATCCTGCTTTCTTAGTTTAATCAAATGCTTCGTTGAATTAATTTTTTTATTGGAGTTAATTAATGCTTTAGTAATTAATCTAAATTCTGCTAGATAAAATCTAAAAAGATGAAACAACACGACGGCTGTCTAACGACTTTAAAAGTAGGGAACGTGCGGCAATTGCCTTTTCTAACCTAGCATTAATTAGTCTTTGTGTAAAAACCAGAAACAATTAAGATATTTATTATTATATAGATGGGAATGGGGTTGTCTCTAGTTTTCAAATTTGGCCAAATAAAATTTAGTAAACTCAAAAGAGGAGCCTATTTGAGACATGGCCTAATCTCATCAAATGTTTGGGCAATAGAGTGTAAACATTTTCACATAGGTATCAAATAGTACTTATGTAGAAACAAAATTATTCGTGACTAAAATACACGTAATAAAGAACATAAGTAAAAAAAGGCAACATCATCATTAAACGAACCGGACTTTAGCTAAAAAAATTTAGAGGATGCTCCAGAGCATAATATGTAATAACGAAGCTTCCACATAATTGCATACTGGGTATCCTCAGCTTCTTTTGTTTTACAAATAATGAGTTTCAGTGAGGCAGCTCGCGTCCTAACAAACTAAGCGGCATACGAATGACACTGAGAAAAAGACGGGAATTAAACCTCTTCGCAAGCAAATTCCGGGGTGAAATTATAATTAATGTTCAGTCTCATCAAATTTTAATATAAGTAAAATTAAGAGACTTAATAAAAGACCGAAAATGCAATCTTAACCTAATTAACTTTTCGGGATTCTTTTTTTACTTCAGTATTCGTGCCTGATTTTTTATATAGTATATTGTCTACGAATCACATTTTAGATATACAAAAATCTCTTCTATTAAATAACTAACTATTTATTAAAGAAATGTGCGAAAACAATGAAATACGAATCACTGCTAATGTGACATATATAAAACAAACCGTTTTGAGACAGTTATACCTACCATCACGAAGTCTGGTCGGTGAAGCTTTCTCCATTTAACTCTATTTAGGCCGCCTCCTTGATCTCCTTATACGACACGAGTGCTTTATAATATGTTTAATGTAGCTTATCCTCGGTCTGCCTCTTCCTCGCTTTCGTTCGATTTTGACTTCTACGGTGTTATTTTTAAAAGCGTGTCATATAAGATCATCATAATTCGTTTGCCCTTTCCCCATTTATTTGGGGTCGGCGCAGCATGTCTTTTTCTTCCATACATCTCTGTCATTCGTCATGTCTTCATTCACATCCTTCTTATTCATATCGTCTCTCACACAATCTATACACCTTTTCTTTGGCCTACCACGTTTCCTCATTACATGTCCGTACCACGCCAGGCGATTGGCTCTTAGTTTTTCGGCAATGGGTGCTACTTTCATGCTTCCTCTTATATATTCATTCCTTATCCGTCCATTCTCGTCACACCACACATCCATCTCAACATCCTCATTTCTGTAACATGCTTTCTCATTTCATCCGCTATCTTTGCGGTCCACGGTATTACGGTTTTATAGACATAAGAAGGCCAATAATTTCCCATCTCCTATTCTGTATAACTTTTAACAGTTTCCATTTCTCCTTTACTTACATCAACACTTCTTCGTTTGTAATTTTTTCCCGTCCAACTAATTTTTTCTAACCTATCGCTAACACCACATTTCAAAGGCTTCTTAATATTGTTTGTATCTTTGAGTCATGTGTGTGAGTTGACGCTTGCAACTCCTGGGGTGTCACATGCGCGTTGCCGACCCTTTAAAATGTATAAACTCCTTTCTTGAAGAACCCCATACTGTAGTCCCTCGGAAAAACCTCGGCAGGTAGCTCATTCCATAACCGGAGCGTCCGCGGGAGCAAATTCCTCTGAAACCGTACCGTACGCGACCATTTCGGTTCTAAGGTGTGAGGATGTAAGTCTTAAGTCTATGTGACGTTCAGAAGGGTAGAAATTCCCTTCACAGGTTCCCAAAAGCTCAATGAGTTATAGATATAATAAGTTATTATAGCCCCTAAAAACAAATTACGTGAATATGTTGTCTGTTATTTTAAATTTATAATAGGTATTAATAACTAGTTTCAAGTGAGCCAACCCTCTGTTCAGGGTCGCTTTAACGCTACCATACCGTTAATTAGATGTGAAGCGTCGTACTAATTGCCCGGTACAGAACAAAGAGAGTATGTACCGTTATTAAGATGGTTTACACCTTAGAGTGCACCCGGTTTATGCAGGAGTAATTACACCTCTCATAACGGGGTGAAAGGGGATTAGAGAGCGGGCAAATAGGGCTGTTGACACCAAATGAATAAATAAAGTCTTTCGAATTTTCTCGAAACAGTATGAAAATTGGAATCAAATATTGTAAGAAACGGCTTCGGAGAATAAATCACAAAGTTATAAGTGTTCATAGATGTTCTGGCATTTTTACGCAAAACGTACCTTTGTATGGAACGTCTACGTTACGTATTAGCAACCTTCAAATTGTTATAACTTTTTATTTTTTTGAGATATTAATATTTCTTATTATAGGATTTTCATCATTCTATTTTTTGGTTTTATTTGTTTTGGAGTAGGTACCTAATAATATTATTTAAGTCAATAACCCTATTGTACAAGACCTGGATTCCTTACGTTATGTGCAGCGCAATCTAGACTGCGGGAAATTAAAATTAATAAAAATAATGCCTTTTTAAGGCACGAGTGAATAGGCACCTTCTGGGTGAGCTCGCTTCATCGTCGGCCTCATCTTTGCCCCCTGGCTAGATGCTGGCCAAGAGCGATCCCATTTTTAATAAAAAAAAAATCTGTGTTTATATCATTTACTGGAAACATCTTGGTGAAATTGTGAAAGCGCTTTTCCTCTATCCAGGCCTACATTGCACTCTAGTAAATGATGTAAAACACGAAAGTTGCCCCGCTTCACCTTATACAAGTTTAATGTAAATAAAACGGGTCCGCCAAGTAAAATATAATATAAAATAAATTAATACGAGCAATTTATACGAGCCTTGGGAAGACGTTTGCAAGATAGGGGTTGCGAACCTAGATCTGGTGCGTATCTGGTTCAACGTATCTCTTTAGCAATCCAGCGCGGGAATGCGGCGAGTATATTTGGGACGTTTGAGCCGGGTACTTATCGGACAAGTCATTGTTAATGGAGTATGTAGCACGGGTGACGAAACGTGTTATGGATGATTCTTTGTAGCATAAATTGACGAAACCTGTGGTGGATACTTTTTGTTGTGGTTGGACGAAACATCCGCCAATTAAATGTATTAATTTAAAAGATTATAAACTATGTAGACTGGAATAATATAAAATATTAGTTCCGTAAAACTGTCAAAAATAACCTTAATTCAATAGTTCAAAGTGCTATTTTCACATTAAATTGCTAATTTGACAATCGGAATGCCGAAAATATGCCTCATACTAGTTTACATCATAATGATTATTTTCATAATTATTTTTCCGTCGTCGTTTCAGTCGTCTACCGCTGCCGGGGATCCCCGGGATCATTACAAAAGAATGCTATTGTTAATTTTTTCTCCGGGAGACCACGGCTGAATAATGATCGTAACTGAATGATTTATATTTATAATGTCATCAATAATCCAAATCTGCTACCCACTCTCACAGACCCCAAGTGTTACCAGAAAAATAGGTTTGGGTAGGTTAGCAGTTGGAGCAACATGTAATCAATGAGTTATGAGTAGGTGCAGTATATAATAAATTTACGAATGAAAATCTGCAAAACATCATTATGATTTCGCTAATTATATTTAAAATATAATGATATGATCACAAAGCGGCATATAAGAAAAAATCTTCTGAATATTTTTATGTGAGCCGCAGTAAGTTAACAAAGTTAGTATCTAACATTTTTTAATACAAGAAATTAATGTTTTGTAGTGTTGTCACTTTATGTATAGAAATGTTATTTGACGATAAAAAAAAAGAAAAAACTACGTATTTATGTAAAATTACTAATTGTACATGAATGAAACAGAAACAAATTACAGGAACAGTTGACATGTATGTACAAAGGCGAGCTTATCCCTGTAAGGAATTTGAGCAATTGAGTGGAGATTAAGATTAATATGCAAACCGACCTTTATTAACCCATTAAGAACACATGAAGGATAAATCTTTGTTGATTGACACAGGTTTCCTCAGGTTATTTTACCTTCATCGTATTTAATAATGATGAGCCTATTCAGACTCCTTAATTAATATATACAAATAGATTCCGTATAATTATGAATTAATATTCGCTACAGGCACTTATTCTTTAAAATACTATTAATAAAATGAAACAAATGAACTTCATTCTGCAAGTAGGCCGCAATGCAAATTTTACAACTCAAAAACTACAAGCGTTTCTCAAAAGACCACTGCCGAGAAGAAATGCCGATAAAACTCGACAGCCAATCATTTTCTCCCAAAATATGAATCTGAGTGGTAAACAACAAACAAGAAAAAAACGAGGAAGAAAAAGCATTACGTATTTACAATGTGTAGTTCCACAAGAAAACTTGCCGAAACTGTATACGTATTACCAAACACGAGATAAGGAAAATAATGATAATGGAAAATACTTCCCGTAGACAGTAAATTAAATTAAATCGTTTGATATGCTTTCTTCCAAGAACTCAACTCGATAAAATGAAAATATAGATGAATATTTACGCTATTTAGGTATCTGGATTGGGCCATGCATTTCTGCCTGTTGGTCCTCAACCCTATAATAAGATTTTAAAGTAATTTTTAAGAGCTGGAAAGGTTAAATTCAAAGTTTCATCCTGTAATCACTACATAGTATAAAACAAAGTCGCTTTCTCTGTCCCTATATCCCTATATCCCTATGTATGCTTAAATCTTTAAAACTACGCAACGGATTTTGATGCGGTTTTTTTTAATAGATAGAGTGATTGAAGAGGAAGGTTTATATGTATAATAACATCCACTAAATAGTGCACCCGTGCGAAGCCGGGGCGGGTCGCTAGTTTATTATAGAAAACAGAGACATTGACCTACAAGTATGTTTATGGACAATTTTTATTCCTGGTATTAAAATTATTGATTTCAGATTTTTTACAGAATGAGTCTAGTTTCTTTTTGACAAACAATATTCTCATAGATGTATTGGGACGCTACAGTTAATATGTAAATTTCTATCCAATTAGAGATTCACGTTAGCCCAGGTTATATGTGGAGCGAATGGCTCTTTTATTTTTTATTTATTTTGTTTATTGGGGAAAAACAGACCTAGACAAATAAAATGAACACACATAAGAGTTATCTCAAAGTAGGTATAGTCTATATCCTAAAACATTTCCCATCGAGTCATAAAGCAATTACTTCAAAATGATGTAGTAATCATATAACATTCAGATTAACTAATAGTAAAGAAAGATATGAAACAGAGATCACCAAATGGAGTTATCTGTTTCCTTGCACAGCATATGAAACAAATTAGCAACATAAAAAGGCGACATGCAGTTAGCTTTTTATTTAGAAAATTGTAACAATTTATGTACCGTCGGCTTGAAATTTGTTCGAGTATTACCGAATATGTCAACCCAGACTAGGCGTTTGTAGAAATCTTGGCAGATTCTGCGCAGGGGCCTGTTTTGTAACATTGTGGTGAATATACCAAATAGTTATAATCTAAAAGATCAAAATAGCACAGCGCCGGATCATGACAATGTGGAAATATGTTTCGCAATATAAAAGCTAGATTTTGGAATATTGTGTGCAAAATACAAAAACGCGAAAAAAAGCAGAAGTCTGTACTCGACTCAATTCAATCGTTAACTTGTAGATCAAACAAAACGCTAATAACTTTCAATGGTTTCCACTGGTACAATCTATAATTCAATCTGTCGGCTGAAATATTGTTCACATTTTATATCACTACCATGAGGACACCGAGGCCTATAGACGCATGGAACTGTAGGGTATTTTCGCAGACCCTTTAAAGGTGTGTGATGACATACTGTGTCGACGGCTTATCACTTTGACAGTGTTGTCAACAGAGTGTACTCTCAGAGGCTCTGGCCTTACTCAGGACAAGGTAAAGGAGGGCTACAGTCATCCGAGCCCAATGTAATTTTGATGTTCCCTAGATATTATTTCTTTAAAACAACACAACTCAAACTGCTGTTACTCTCACAGACATTTATATTCGGAAACGATACTCACATAGACTATTTAAGTCAACTTTTTGCATACAGTTTCATTAAATATTCCATATTTCAGCTGACATGTGGCATGCGGTCTGATACAAACAGATTGCTTCAGTTCGCAACCTCGTAATTCAAATAATTGTATTTTGGCAAAAGCTACAACGCTGCCTTCGAAATAGAGCTCATGTTCAAAAAACAAAAAGGCAAAAGTAAATGGAATTATCAGTTTTGATTTATATTCCAGTTTCGCCTGTATGTCAACTAGCGATAGAGTCGGTTTTATGGGTTTGATATCAATCGATTCCTTTGCATTGATATACCTTGACATGCACTATTTATTGGTTTAGATAACTAGGAGATTTAATAGTGATATAACTTTGTCACAACTTGGCTGTCATATCGCATCGACGTTGCTGTCAAATCATTTAGTGAATTAATAAACAAATTAAACCGTCGTCTCAAATAAATAATAGCATTTTTTTGTTATGATCTCCGGAATCCCAGACACGGGTAGACGACAGGTGTAAACCTCCTGTCAGTATACCTCCAACTGAGGAGATTTGGACGACATAGTAAAATCTCGGTAGAGTAGAGGAGAATAATAGCGCACACAGATTCCGCTTTGCCAAGGCAGGAAGTGGATCACAGACTCACGAGGTAGTATAAATTGTGCAAGTTATAATGTATAAGTATATGACAACGGCGTTTCTACAAAAATAAATTATGGAAAAAAAATTATGCATGTAGCGTCAAACGGGTTAGCTCATTCGAAATACCATAATCGCTCTGATTGAACCTACATAAACTAGTGGCTCCCAAAAACTGAGTCGATATATAATTCTCGAACCTGCTCACATAGTTTCACGAGAATCAGTTGAAAAAATGTGACCTTTAGAGGAGAACACACTGAAATCTGCCCGCAGAAACATACGAAAACATTTTTGTCGAAGCTGAAGCAGAGACCTTCGTTTCACTCGGTCAAAAAGACCTACAATAAACCAACAATGATTAATTATAAAATCTAGTGAAAAGAGCCTTAATAAAAACATTCTAAACCGTAAATTTTACTCGTTGTCAATATCAAATTCAACCAAAATGGATATGAAATCACTTGACTGAGCGACGGCAAAGCTTATTTTGCATTTTCTCTTCATGCGTGTCAGCATGCATAGAAACACAACCAAATTTAGTAATAGGCTTTCGACGCAAGCCTTCAAATCCCACCCGTTAGTACCAGAATTAGCTGAATGACAAATATCTGAATTTAAGCGAAAACAGATATGCCACAAATTATGTACGAGTTCGCTAAGAGTTTGGCTTGGGCTCGATTTATAAAGATCCGTTACACCTTATGCCAGTTTGTTATGTCAAAAAATGTTCTGAGTTACTGAAAGTTGATCTGACACTTGGTTTAACGGATCTTTATAAAACCCGGCCTTACAGCCTCTAATTGTATCGGTAAATAAAACTTGCTTGTGTCCCCAACATTGAGAGGCTTATTAGCGATGTCAAAGCCGCTCCAGATTTTCCCTCGGTCATTCGCGTTTGGCCTGACCGCACATTTTGCTGACATCCGCCGACCATTGAGAACAAAAGATTTCCAACAATGTAGACCCTTACTTTTACACATTGTATGTGATAGTGATAACGCGTAATATTAAACTGCCCGCAAATACAAAGCGGCAACTTTAACATAAATATTGTTAGAAATTTCTAACAGACGACGTCTCTACTATTGGAATAGTGTCCAAAGGTGACAGAAATACAATTTCCTCGACTATACAGTCAGTATAAATATATGCACGTTCCCAAAGCGACAAAAATGTCTGTACACTTTTACGTCCTTGTCATTTAACTCATTTAACTCACTGATTGCGTATATATATTTTCTATGGTGACTGTACCATGCCACAAGCGAATTTTGTGTGAGATGTCTAGATGAAGCAATAAAATAAATTAACGATCCTTAATTAACAAACCACAACAACATTTCATTATTGAAAATTGTAATTTGGGATAGCAGCAGTAAAAGTTATAATTAAACGATATTACATCGGTAAATACCCATAGAACATCATTCGTGGCATTAAAACCAGTACGTTTCAGTCATTTTAATTATCTCAATTCCTCCCACAAAATAAAGCCCGGCATTTAATGAATAAAATGTGCATAAATCAAGGAAAACCAACATGCGGACACAACGCGCAATTAAAATCAACACGTCACGTGTGCAACATTATACAGAAATATACACATACTGAAGCGACCTCACCGAGCACGAGGAAGGCTGAATACTCGTCACTAGTACCGAGTTTGTCTGAGTTCAAAAGTCGGGCGATTGGGGCAAGGACGAGAAGTTGTGTTGTTAGTCGTGCCGGTGCCGCACAGAGCGCATCTAGTCATGTTAAATGGACGCAGTTATGCAATAATGTTTCAACCTCCTATAGGTTTTTCTATTACGTTGACACATTATTGCATAACAGCATCCAAATAAGTAAGGTACAAACGCAGAACCGTATTGACGCATATCTAGTGAGTTATGGGCATAGACAGCTTGATTTGATTCAATGGTTGCAAATTTAATTAACTTTGAAAACATTTTACATTTTGCTGTCGAAAAGTTTATTAATTTTAGAACATTAAGGCTCGGTTTTATAAAGATCCGTTAGACCTTATGTCGGTTCGTTATGTCAAAAAACGTACTGAGTTACTGAAATTTGATCTGACATTTGGTCTAACGGATGTTTATAAAGCCCGGCCTAAGTGTAAGTAAAAAGCCCCAAGATTTCGCTCGTTTTTACAAGCTCATGTTTTTCGATATTGTTGAATTTAAGTCCCAGACTGCCCTAACTGGTCCACACAACATACTAATAAACCGCTTTGCGATTTTAATGTCGATCCCACTGGATGGGATCAAAGGATGATAAGACCACCTGACATTTGTTTGTTATCTAGCAAGTCGTCGATTACAAATTGAAAAATATCAGCATTTAAAATGTTGAATTTACTAATTTGAAATCAAGCTAAGTGATTGGAGGACAAAAGAAAGTGGTTGAGGTATTGGGTCAGTGCTGAGCACTGTGACATTTACCTTATTACAGCGACCGCATGAATACATACATACTTAGATATAATGACACAAGTGTATCAAGAGCATTCTAACTGCCAACAAACTGTTACGCAGTTTGGCAGTGTAGTTAATTTTGTGTAAATTGATGTGTCTTTATGAAATAAACGATTAATAATAATAATAAGAGGCTATTAGTACAACGAAGGTACACGTATTTGATAGAAAAACGTGCATCGAAGACGCGTCACAAACCGTTCCGCAGCTAGTGACGGCGACATCGTAATATAAGAATTATGAGTTTTCCGCTTTTCTCGGCTCCGGGGGGTTTTACTGGCACCATGGGCGTCTTTGCTGAATCATCCGTCATCTCTTCCACCGCCCGCGACGATATCAAAATACCATTCATCAATTAGGTAAACGTAACAATTTGATAAATGATTGAATGATTCGTGAATCATTAATTATACAATTTAAAAGTGGGTAAACTGTTTGTGTGACTTTTAACAAACGTGTTAATAGCAGTAACGTAAACGTGTTATTACACTGACCGAGGAAATCAATTCGTGGATGAGTATTGGTTTTACAAGAGTCCTTATCACTTAGGAAACACTTATATATTTAGATCATTTTCTGTATGAATTAAGACATTTTAAAATTAAATATCATTTATAAAATACCAATACCAATTGTAAAATTCAATATGTGTTTTGCCGTTGGGTTTAACTGTAATCTCTGACAACTCAGGGAAGTATAATAAATCTGGCAATTATAAATAAACATCATCCCGAAATTGCCAGTTGCTTAAACGTCGAATTTTCCTTTCCCGACTTACTAATTTTTTGAAAGCACATTTTTTATTAATACTTCTCTTTTCATTCGCAATGCATTCATAAAATGATATATATATTTTTTATACTATTACTAGTTTTTTTCATTTTTGACTATTTCTTTTCGTTTCAGTATAAAAAAATAGAATCCATTACAGAAACTTTTTAAAAAGGTGCTCTTCATTTATTTACTGATATGTAAAAAAATGTCTTGGAGTATATTGTTATGGATAGTCGAGACATTAAATAAATAACAAGAAACACTTTTTAAGGGCCTCCATTAAGCTGTGATAATCTGTAAAAATAATAAAATGTAAAAGTTTCCATTCCGAAGATCCTGATTTTATTTACGTTCTAACAGTATCAAATGGGTTATTAAAAGGTTAATGCGCGAGTAGCTAGGTTGAAACAGTAGCAAAATCGCACAGCATGTTGTAAGGAATGGCCCCTAATAGCGCAGTTCACGTGGTATCGGCCAATTTATTTGTGGTTAAGTGCGCACAATAAATTTCTCAAATGGTCCGTGCTTACACAGACGAAGGCTGTCAGCTATTTATTTCCCAAGTCCCCGGCATATTGTTGAATCTGCGGACAGTTGTAGACAATAGGGGCTTAGATTTGTCACGTGATGTGACAATAAAAACAGAGTATTGCGTGCTATTTGTCGCTTCAATAACTTTATTATGTCTCCTCGTAACGTTTCTTTTATAGTACACATAAACCCCAGCCTTTAACGTCCGCGCCCCAAAGGTTAATGGAGAACCCAGCTTTTACTTTCAAAGTCTTTAACCTTAAAGTTGAGTAGGAAGTGCTCGGTTTCTAAACAAAGCTCTCAGAAGCGCCGCTTAAAATGATTATACATCGTTAAGAGATGTAAGAAAGTTAGCTAGTTAAAAATAATAAAAATAAAACTAAAGTCGCTTGTAGGTCATTGTCAGTAGTAAAAACAAAAGTTGTCCACCCGGTGGTCAATAGTTAACGGCTTATGTACATATTAAGTTATGTTTTTATTACATGGATTTGTAGTTATGGAGACACCGTTTATGAGGGTCACTAGACCAATCCAAAATTAAGCTTTGTGGCCCTTAACTTTTGATATGTCCACCGAAATGACGCGAACCTAAATCTGACAATGACCCTTGTGGTCGTTGTGACACTTCTATTCTCTAAATAAAGTAACTCAAATTGAAGATGACAATTCAGTACAACATAACACACTTCCAGCGTAGAATGCAATCGCGGAACAATATAACAACGTGAAGCAATAGACTCTGCACCTGACGGGCTTCGCAGCGACGCTTTCTGAGAAAAACTCAGTTTTATACATATAATAAATACGCTGTTGGAGAAAAGCTTGTATACATTTGTAGAAGTTGGTTACATAAAACCGAACGAGCGCATTCGGCTTAATTTTAAAAATAAATAAATATTAGAGGACAATCTTACACAAATCGAACTAGCCCCACAGTAAACTCAAGAAGGCTTGTGTTATGGGTACTAGACGACGATATATTTAATAGATATAAATACTTAAATACATAGAAAACATCCAAGACTCAGAAACAAATATTCATGCTCATCACACAAATATTTGCCCTGACCGGGATTCGAACCCAGGACCGTCAGCTTCACAGGCAGGTGCACTACCCACTAGGCTAAACTGGTCGTCAAAATTTTAGCCTAATAAACAAAAATACGAGTATAGGTATGCACCGGATTTATTGTTATGTGTGCAATTGCACCTGCAAATTTACTACCGTGATGTAGGGTTGCTACTGGCTAAGCAAAGCAGGTATTATTATATTATTTGTCACTATCCGACCCCTTGTTTATAGGTTCAGTTAAATCCGAAACCATCTTGCCGATGGAAAATCAGCTTTTCTAAAACAGCAACTATTTATTTATTTATTTAAAAAAAGGTACACTTTACAGACATCACACAATAAATGATACAGTTAAGTTTGCACAAAATCAGTAGTTTATAGACCAGCATGACATCCAAAGCAAATGCACACAGCATGATCAATAAGTAAGCGCATAATTGACCAAGTGCAGATACAGCACTAGTGTCAAGTCGACCAACACAGAGCAGGGTTAATTACATGGTTAAATCTAATCAAGTTCAGCATTCAATAACACAGTTACCCTACTCTATTTCAGCAAAGTCGAGTCAATGACGCATCAACATGAACATTACTAGTAACAAAAGTTAATTAAAGGAGATAAGTATACATTCTTAGGTACTAACTGAATGAATGAATGATTTAAATTGTATTTATTTACTCAGTGATACATTTTCCCAAAATTATCACAGCCAAGTGCAGCTTGGAGTCCACTGTACTCGTACTTGCACGAATTTAATATATGTACAAAAAACAACGCCAAGTTCAGATAATTACGTAGAATATAGACAATAGCTTCTCGCCTTAACAACTCGGCTTGTAAAAACTATGTACTCAGCGCTTATTAAATACCTGTAAGTGTAGACAGTAGGCAAAAATGGAAAACAGTGGCGGTGTTAACGCCACATTTATGCATAAGCACGTTCGCAGACATTATAACCGACGGCTCGTACTGAATTCTGTTGTGGATTCCGTTTTTAGGGTCCCGTACACGAAGAGTCTAAAGGGAAACCTATATTGCTGTCACTCGAGCATCCGTCCGTCGTCTGTCAAACAAGTTTTACAGCCAAACGATTGGAGCTACAGTTTTAATATTTTCACAGTAGGTGCAGTATAAGCATCTTGTTGATACAAAATCCTACAAATTATCCATACTGCTTAATATTTTTTTTACCTACTTACCCCATCGAGTGTCAAATCATTGTTTAGAGCTCGTGGAGTAGATAAATAAAGTATTTTTTGTTTCACAAAGTATTGCAAAAAAAGTCTGCTTTTTTTTACAACAGTTTGTTCCGAAGTTTTTTTTAACTTTCCATTGACCTATCAACTTGAAATTTAGTGATATAATAATAAAATACTGATAAATCAGATACAGATTTTGTTGAAATTTCCTTGTATTTCATATTAAAACCAACTTAATTTTGTGGTTGGTTCGGAACCCTACAATCCATACATGTGCGAAGTCCGACAGGCACTTGGCCGGTTTTTTTAATGTCAACCCTACTTTTGGATGTCATAACGTTTATTTTAAAGCTTTTTGTGAATGTATATGCGTACGTTTGTGAGTAAATAGACTGCTGAAGGTTAAGTTATTGCGCTGATTATCATCATCATCATATCAGCCGAAAGACGTCCTCTGCTGGACGTAGGCCTCCCCCAAAGAGTGCCATAATGACCGGTCCTGCGCCACCCGCATCCAGCGGACTATCGCGACCTTAAACTTGAAGTAAATTATTGCGTTCATAATTTACTTCAAGTGCAAAGATGTATGCACCGGAACCTTATTTCATTGACATGGAAGCCATGGGACATAAATATTTTCGAGATAGAATTAAAAAAAAAAAAATTGCCTTTATTGTTGAAGTTTTGTGTTCTTACATCATTGTTTTACTTTTATTATACTTTATACTTTTATTTCTTTTATCTAATCTAATGTTCTAGTTCTCTATCGACAACCTCAACTTGTCCCTTGACAAAGGCCTCTTCCAGAGCTTTCCATTTGTCACGATGCCTTGCCTTTTGCAGCCAAATACCTCCTCCAGTTGTTTTAACGTCGTCTGACCATCTAAGATTAGGTCTACCTCTTTTCCTTTTATTTCCTCTTGGATACCACTCAACTATATCTTTTGTCCATTTGTCCAGATTTTGTCTAATCATGTGGCCTGTCCAGCGCCACTTTTGTTCCTTTACTATTTCACCGACTCTTTTGCTTTTTGATTTAGCTTTAATTATGGACAACTTCACTCTGTCTTTTAGTTTGATATTTAGTATGTTTCTTTCCATATGATTTTGGCAAGTAGCAAGTTTCTGGTAGTGCCTTTTTGTAAGTGCCCAAGTTTGACACCCATAAGTTATTACAGGTATTATGCACATGTCAACAACCTTAAATTTCTGGCGTAGGTGTTTCTTTGGCTTTCATAACCTCTTTCATCGACCAAAACTTCCTCCATGCGTTTGAGATTCTTCTGTCTATTTCTTTATTTGTTTGGTCTAAAGGTGATATTGTCTGCCCAAGATAAATATACTCCTTAACATACTCGATAATATTTCCATTTCCATTTTCATTTTTTTTCATTTCAAGATAGTAGTATGTCGCACTCTTCGCTTTATAAACACGTCACGCTCTGACAACGTAAACCTAATAAGATTATTTACTTTTGTTGCAGGTAACAGAAACCAACTCGGCTATCAGTTATGTAAGTTTAATTAAACGAATGTTAATTTAGAATTACTATTAATAACGTGATATTTACCATGTATATTTGTCCTTGACAATGGCGCTTGCAACGGTGCACGGTGCCGAAATATTGGGAAATCACAAGTATAAATATACATAGTAAATATATAATATGCCGTTATTCGTCGTAATTCTAATGTAAACGAACAAGGTTAATTTATTGATAAATACCAAAGTTTCTGAGACAAAAAAAATGCAATGTCCCATGTAATTATCAGTTAAAAAACGCTCATCTATTTATGTCATTTCCTGTTTGAATTGAAACGTATCTTGACATTTTCTCAATGTTACTATCTAGAACAGGAGTATTGGGACCTTATGTCAAAAACTTTAAATGAATTTTTTGGATTTTTCATTAAGAAATATCGTTTCAAATATCACTCCAAATCGACCATTTTCAAGCTAAAAACTTGTTATTTCGGCTTAAATTCTACTACACACAATAAACCCAAAAAATGGCTATGTTACTATCTAAAACTTTGATAAAGTTATCGTAAACTTTAATATACTATATTGGTATTATCAATACTTTTGTCATAATTTGAAATCAAAACTTATAAGGCCTCAACCCTTTCAACCTATCGCTCAATTCGTGTGCTACGCCGTAGCGCGTAGCAGCGTTTTCCCGCTGAGTAGTGGAAATCGCACGCATACGCATGACTCATATGTGAGTCATTGGCCTCAAATAGGTTAAAGTATAAAAAAAAAAATCTATATCCCCATTTTCGAAACGTACGTTTTGCGAATACCAGTTCTATATATTTTGCGTGTTATATTAATTTAATCATGAATTCTCGGCTGAAAAATAACTTACTCGCTCGCAGGATTCAGAAATTCGTCGAAGTATAGGTATTTATTGATTATCGGTTACCAGGTTTATTTCATGGTAATTTCATGCCTATAAAATTATTCCGAAAGTATTTATTTTTATTAAACACAAATGGATATAACCTTCAACAAAAGAGCGTATTCCCTTCTGAAAGGCCGGCAACGCACTTGCGACTCCTCTGGTATGGGCGACGGTAATTGCTTACCATCAGGCGATCCGTCTGCTCGTTTGCCCCCTATAACATAAAAAAATAAATAAAAAATAAATAAATGGAACGTTGATTAAAAAGACGCTCTGTACCTGTATTCGTTTCCAATAAATATATGCATGTATGTATGTAAATACTTTATTGTACACAAGACAAAGGTAAAAATACAGACAAAACAGATTATACGTTTACAAAGGCAAACTGATACCTCTTCCAATTAGTGGATAACAGGAACAGACAAACCAACACGTGTACAATAGTTATTTGTTTTACAAGGGTGCAAAGTTGTATTTTAACCGCGAGTCTGGAATTGAAACACGAGCTAGCGAATGGATTCTATGGTTGAACCGCGAGCGAAGCGAGTGGTTCGAAAATAGAATCCTGAGCGAAGCGAGTGGTTCAAATATAGAATCCTGAGCGTAGCGAGTGTTGCAACACACGAGACGTAAAATAACTTTGCAGCCGTGTATAACACAAATCTTTTCACCTCACTAGAGCGAGGAATTTTTTTTTCCTCCTCCTCCTCCTAACGTTGACAATTGCGTCCTAAATATAGTTGTTCACTACCTAATCCCGAGATTTGGCGTAGGTACTAGTTTTTTAACACAACAGCACAATATAAAATTATTGTTGCTGGACTGTCTGGACTGGCTTTTACATGTTATTATGTTTAAAAAAGTTACAAATAGCGCGTTCGGATTTCAAATATTCTTTGCACTCTTGTGGATAAAATGCAGTTTTGCTATCTGTTTTTAAAGAATAAAAAAGGGCTTTCCGAGCTAGTGAGGTGAAAAGATATATTTATATAAATATTCTCAATAAAGAACTTCACATTAATAAAAACTAGCAAACTAGCAGTTGTCCTTTGTTAGTTGCTTCTCCGTTCTGTATAAATAGGTACCCATTTTATTCAAATATTCCGAACACAATAGAGTTTACGAAGTTCCGTCCTGGAAAATGTACGCTCGTAACGAAATCTAATTAATTGTATATTATTTATGTCAGTTCCCAGTTAGGGATTTAAAATTGATGTGTTTTTGCCGTTTTGGTCATCGCTTTTTAACTTCGTCCTGGTAATTGGATGCTGTTATGCAATAATGTGTCAACCTAATAGAAAAACCTATTGTAGGTTGACACATTATTGCATAACAGCGCCCAATTCACTTATAAACCCTTTAATTACACGTATTGAATACCGCAGTGTATAATGTATTGTTGTTTTCGTTTTAATTTAGATAACGATTGCTGCAGGTATCATAATATATATAACGACCGGTTTAGCCTAGTGGGTAGTGCACCTGCCTGTGAAGCTGACGGTCCTGGGTTCGAATCCCGGTCAGGGCAAATATTTGTGTGATGAGCATGAATATTTGTTTCTGAGTCTTGGATGTTTTCTATGTATTTAAGTATTTATATCTATTAAATATATCGTCGTCTAGTACCCACAACACATACTGTAAAAAGTAACACTGTGACTTGTCACGAAATAACAACGTTACAAAATAACAGATATTTCCTAGCGTCCCGTTAATACTGGAACAGTGGAACCGATTGGTGTCTAAGCAATCGCGTCGCGTCGCGCACCGTCCGTGACCGCTACTGCTTGTTACTGTGACTTTGAACTGTGACTGCGACTAGTTGTCACAAAGTAACAACGTTACAAAACAACATAAATCAAATCAAACAAAACTTATAATGAATTGAACGCCTTTATTGTCAAGGAGTTAGAGGTGCACGTTTATATGTGATCGCTAGTTTGCAACTGTCTTGTAACGCCGGGCATGTAAATTGTGAAGTTAGGGCTAGAAGTAGAAGTCACCCAGTAAGTCACAGAAAGGACGAAACGTAAATGTCGTGATATGAAATACGTACTTACAAAGTCACTGTTTTTTTTTTGGAACAGGGACGACAGTAACCGTGTTCGATAAGTAACGTTTTTCCTCGTGTCTATAGCTAATAGCCAGCATAGCTTGATCAACGTCAAGTTAGTTTTATCCTGTAGTTGTAATATCTTCAAGAACTTGCAATCAATTATTCACCAAGCTCACATTAACAGCTGCGGATTTCCATAGCAAATAGCAACTTCTTAATTGAATCACTTCATTGTTATCTAATTCCGTAGCTTTCATTAATTGGAAGAAGTTAAGGGCCATTAAGGACAGCGACATTTTATAAATTACCCTTGGTTAGAGTAAATATGCGAGAACTTTCAAAATTTTAATTGAAAATAAACTGAATCTGTTTTAGATAGTACGGTACGATTACTTTGAGTTTGACAGTGACTTAAACATTTATTATATTGGATAATCTACTTTAACGCTAATGTAATAGTTTCTATTACAAACATACGATTTATAGACAGTGTAATTTAAATGGAAACTTTATTACAATAGTGTTCTAGTAGAATATGCAATGCAATAAGAGCGTATGTCAGTGTTATACTTACTCGTAATCTGATTTGGTACTATCAATCACGTCGTTTGGGATAATCTTATCATTATCATATATTATCTCTTTATTTATTTTTCGACTTGAGTTTACAGGTTTTATAATAATTGTATAAAAAGTAAAATGTAAAAGAATATTTACAAAACATAAAATCATTATAAAAACCTAACCTAGGCTTTGCTTAGTTTGGGACTAGGTCCATTTGTGTAAGATTGTCCACAAATATCATTTTTATTATTATTATTTGAAACATCCCACGTGGCGGTTACCTCGTGTGCGAAGTCTAGGTATTTGCTGGCTTTGGACTTCTCGACTTTCACGAGGTTCTCGTCATGGGGGATGGTGATGTCAACGAG
Source organism: Epiblema foenella (assembly GCA_963556455.1). Taxonomy (NCBI): domain Eukaryota; kingdom Metazoa; phylum Arthropoda; class Insecta; order Lepidoptera; family Tortricidae; genus Epiblema; species Epiblema foenella. Next base: position 20,512,076 of record OY747102.1, read on the forward strand.
CTCTGCCTGGCATTTCGATCGATCTGTCAGCACAATATCAGGCTTAATGGCTACAATCATCCCGGCTACTAAGTTATGTCTGTGCAAGTACTCGCCGTTAGCAAGATGACCACAACCGGAAATAATATGCTTGAATGACTCTCCGGGATAGCAGAATGCCCGACAAATAATATAAAATATGTAATAATATATGTATTCGATAAATAATTATTATTATTTATCGAATACACATTTATTACTATAAAGTACAATTTTACAATTAGCGTCTGTCCCACAAAACGGTTTACAAAGTTTGACTCTTCGGTAACTAAATCACATATATGATTATGTATGTTTATACACCAGTCAGTGATGACATATGGATCCGAGACATGGGCGCTAACGATGGGCCTCATAAGAAAGCTCAAGGTCATCCAAAGAGCAATGGAAAGAGCTATGCTCGGGGTTTCTCTGCGTGATAGAATTAGGAATGAAGGTATCCGTAGCAGAACTGGGGTCACCGACATAGCCTTCAAAATTGCGAGACTAAGTGGCAGTGGGCAGGGCACATTGCTCGCAGGACTGACGGTCGATGGGGCCAGAAACTGCTTGAGTGGCGTCCACGCACCGGAAGACGAGCTGTCGGTAGGCCTCCGACAAGGTGGAGTGATGACCTGGTGAAGGTCGCGGGAATCCGGTGGAAACGAACGGCACAGGACCGGTCTAAATGGCGAGCCTTGGGGGAGGCCTATGTTCAGCAGTGGACGTCTTTCGGCTGAAATGATGATGATGATGATGATGTTTATACACTCATTACTTATATCGTTTACTAGTGTCTAACATGCTATCTATGAAATAATTAAACAATTTTGTTTTAAATGTGGCTATTGGCCTCCAGTCTGATATCTGCTGGCACATCGTTTAAAATGTAAGGTATGCATTTCCGCAGGCATCTATCGCCGTAGTAGTTGGTTTTCCTTGGTCTATCGTACTTGCCCGTAGCTACCGACCTGAGGGGCTACTCCGTGCCGTCCCTTTCACTCATATAGTGTATAACACGAGAGTGAATAGGACGGCACGATACGAAGTTCGGATTTCGACTGGTGCCGTAAGTGTGACATGAAGTAGTAATAGTAAACACTTTATTGCACAAATCAAGTACATAGTCGAAAACAAACTTAATAATAGATATTTGTACAAAGGTGAACTTATCCCTGTAAGGGATGAGATAGGCCATGTTCTCGATTTCCATGGTGATTATACTTATTCTAACAATGCTCTCTCATATGGCGTTCTCTTTCTAAGCGGAATCCTCGTAAAGGAGCGCTCGTGGCCCTGCTGCGCCCGCGTACCGCGTGTGGTATATTTTATGATTTATTCAACAGGACATGATGAAAAAGTTCTAATTTCGACACTAGTATGCTGTTTATGCACTTGTATATATGAAATTTACATGTAACTGTTCCTTATTGACGTCTCTAAGAACGAAAGAGAGATTTTTATTTTTAACTCATCTACACAAAAGTTACGTCCAAATAACTGGCTTTTGGGCCTAAAAATGCAAAAAGTTTGATGTCATATATCTCGAAGACCGAGTTTTGAAGTAAACATGGTATACTATTTCGGTAAACCTCGTTGTTCTTAACACGAAGAGCCACAAAAAACACGAGAAAACGGTGAGTTACAAATCGCACGTGCGTGTCCCCGCCAACAAACTGTTATACAGTTTGCCGGGTTCTAGGATAAGCTGCCATGTAACTTTTTTTGGAAAGAAACGATTTATTTATTTATTTGTTTTTTAATTCGAAGGTCATTGGGAGCTAGGAGCCCCTTAAGGGATCTCTTCCAGCTAACCTTTACATAGATGAGATAGGCGATGTTCTCGATTTTCATGGTGATTATATTCTATTATTTAAAAGTTTCACTCTTGTCGGTTCAGTTCTATCCAGTCCGTTCTACTTAACGCCAGTTCTTTGACTTCTCGATACGACTCGACCATTTTATCCTCAACGATTATATTCTAACAATGCTAAAACTCTGCATAACTCTTGTCATATGGCGACACTAAGCGGGATTATCGTACGAGTTTATAGTCATTAATAAAGACTTGGTAGTTATGTCTCCTGCAAATGTAAATGAAGAAAGCACCATAATATAATATTCGGGGAACATAAAGTTGCAAAGTTTTCAGTGCTTATTTTGCTTTACAGTGCATCTTGCACATATTCACACAACTTACGTTTAATGTCATTTGTCGAATTATAAGGTTTTCTCATTGTATCATGTGTATAATTATTCTACACAGAAACGAACAGTTTTTATTATAACTTACTAGCGACCCGCCCCGGCTTCGCACGGGTGCAATGCTGATGCATGTATTAGGTATACATATAAACCTTCCCCTTGAGTCACTCTATCTATTAAAAAAAACCGCATCAAAATCCGTTGCGTAGTTTTAAAGATTTAAGCATACATAGGGATATAGGGAGATAGGGACAGAGAAAGCGACTTTGTTTTACACTATGTAGTGATTCGCGCGTGGGTAGTTAGTAAGGTGTTTGAATATTATGTGTAGATAGATGGGTTAGGCTACACGTTTTAGTATGCATAAACTCACGCATATATTTTCAAGGGTAATCAGAAAACATTCGAATAAAATTTCAGTGTCATTTGCTAGTCGATAGCTTACAATAAGTATTTATACAATTCAAGAGACATTCGCTCGGGCAGTCGCTTATGTAGGTTTGTGCTAGTTACCTTAGTAAACTGAACAAAGCTTGAAATTATGGGTGATGCCCTAAATGTTCAGACCAAAAATCAACTTCCTGTTGACAGAAATAGTCAAAGAAAGGTCTCACGTAAGCGACATTGTCGGGGACTCAACCGTGTTCCCATATTCAACTATTTCGAGAAATGTTTAACCAGACACTAAATGGGAAAAATTATTGAATAAAGTGTAAATTATATTATTATAAAATAATTTAAATTAAACCACTTGTCAATTTCGATCAAATCAGTATGTATAAATTAGAGATGTACCGAATAGTCGGCGACTAGTCGGCAAAAGAGGCCGACTATTCGGCACATTATGACTTGCTGGAAAATATAAAAAAATATAAAAATAAACTACCAATATTTACTTCAAGTCGTATATTTTAAACAGATAAGATTTCATAAGATAACCATTCTCACAAACATGAACTTTTCATCATTATTTTACTACATTATTTTGCTACTAAAGGCAAATTATGGTGCAGGAAAGTTAATATCTCTGCTCGATCGGTTTATATTTTATGTTTGTATTTTATATGGTTGGTCATACTCATAGTATTAGCCAATTTGCCCTGACCACCACGAGAAATAAGTACCTGGCACTGGTTACACTTAACTTTACTTGAATCACCTTCAATATCGTCAAAAAATGTCCACACACGAGATTTCCTTTTCAACATTATGCTAATGAAGAACACTAGTTGTGTGTTTAACACAATAATTAGATAATTTCACTGTTTTGTCTTTTTTTTGCTATATGAAACACGCCGGCCGGTGTAGCAAGTAAATCACTAAAACGTAAACAAAACAAACTTATCAACTCAAAACACAAACGCATGGCGATCGGCGCGATGAGCGGATCGAAACGAACATTCCCGATTGAGCCCCAACTCAGCCGAAACCAATGATCGGCCTTGCCGACTAGTCGGCCGACTAGTCGGCCACCTCGGCGCCGACTAGTCGGCTAGTCGGCTAGTCGGCAAAATCCATAGTCGGTACATCTCTAGTATAAATGTATCATACAAGGGGAACCGAACTTGAAGCTTAGACGTTGGGCGTCTGTGCCTTGTGAAATTATTTGGTAATGGTTCAAATAACTTTATTCACTGCCATCACTGCAAAGAACAGACTCTGCATTTTGAAATACAAAGAAGAAAATATCATTATACAATTCCGGAATAATTTACTTGATGGCTAGTTAGACAAATGGACGACAAATGTGCCGAGTACAAGATCATTGGTACTGTCACAGAGGAAAAACTTACAACAGTAAAATAATAACATTGGGATCGTAAAATTAATTTTAGCTACCGACGAGCTTAACAAATACTAGGTTGAACAACGTCGGGCCATGTCAGTTCTTGGATGGGTGACCACTTTGAGTGGTTATTATCTGAGCGCTCGTTAAGCCGAGTTAGAGGCCTCCGGGCGGCTTGAGAAGTTCTAACAGTCAAGTTGCCCACTCACTTGACAAGGGGGGGTCGAAGTTCCACCACGTCCGTAGGGAGTACCCACTGCAACAAAACTGGCAACCGTTACTGTCTTCTTAAAGATCTCACAGTTCGAAATAATTTCCATACGATAAATAAATAAACCGGACTCTTTATTTTTCATGTCAATATCTCAGATTTATAATGATTAATACCTTGGTCGTTTTAAAATACAAATCGAATATTTGGAGACAGAAAAATAAAGATGGAAATATCATTTTCGATGATATACACTGGAATCAGCTGCCACCAAACTTAGAGTTACATACGTATTATTTCGAAAATGGCCTTTTTAGATAGCGGTCCTTGTTCCTCTTTCTCGTATAGAATTGTAGGAATACCGAATAGTATGCTTAGTGTTTATAGGTTGTATACTTTGTTGTAGTACTGGATTTTATATGCTCACTGTTCCATGGTTGTTCTCGTTACAAGATCTCCCGATGAAATTATACAAATGCTAATGAAAGTCGGCTCGCTCGGCGAGATTAGCGTCCTCGCTATGAATTGGGTCTATTTAAGGGTTAATTTCACCCTAATTTGGGACTCTGTCTACCCAAGGTTTAGTTTTGTTTTCTTGTGGTTTATCAAAGTAGACATCTGCGTAATTGTATCCGTGTTGACTCCGGGGCTTTCCGCAAGGTGAACGTTTTGCTAAGTATTTATCGCAAGTTTAACTCAAAGTTAAGCTCAATATTGTCTATTAATTACTTACTCATAATGTAATAACAATTCCATTACATTATAATGCACTCCGTATTAATACGATAATTCGTACATTAAAACCTTTAATTCCAGTTCATCCATGCGGGTAAGCCAATCATCACATTAACAAATGACATATAAATGAATGTGAAACGGAACGTAATGGATTAACTCACGATATATATTATGTCAACAAGAAAAGCAAACCATGTTCCCTGATAAACAGGTTTAATAAACACACAAGAGATTACAATCTCTGGCGCTTTAATCATAATATTATGTATTGTATGTGTTCCGGACACCGGTCCCTGCGTTAATGAAACTCTTCCTTTGTTTCCTGCTATATCTGGCCTTTGTTATACGAGTAGCAGATGGTTAATTATCTTAACGTTTCACACCCTTGCTTTATAAAAACTCACAATCTTAGGTTGTGATTAAAAATCTATTTTTGAAATAGATCTTACGAAGGATAGTTAAGACTGTGCAACGAGAAATATCGCGTTCTTTGAAACGCTGTTCTGCCCAGAGGAGGAAACAATTAGGATTGATTTTCAGATATATGATTCTTGACTATATGACCGTGTTTCTGACAATAACCGAAATATTATTGCTTAAAATGTTCTTGATACAAAAATAAAACTAAAGTTGCGTCTTTATTTCCCTTCTTTTACTCAGCCTACTAAAAGATCGCATTATTAAACGACACAATTAAGTAAAAATAATGGTATTTTATCTCATCTAAACTCTATCAAAAGGAAATTAAATAAAACTGCACAAAGTCAGATATTTATCGAGATTTGTCTAAAAAAGCCATTCCGGAAGAGTGTTGCATCCCGTTTTGCCATGCGCGAAAAACATAAGCCTGTCTCTTTCACGGGGGGCGTGGCTGACCGAATCGAGGCATCCCTTTAAGACGTGAGGAAAGCGTGCGGCAACGCACTCGACGCTGAAGTGGTCAAGCACCCTTAAACGTTTCAAAACGTTTTGATTTAAGGCAAGGCCATTCTATTGCAAATGACCCCCTCTAACACGTGTGAGTTTGCAATTAACCATCCCGCTCTCTACGGTTGCTCTGCTAATATTTAGTAGCTACATTTTAATAGATTTTAGGAACACTAGATCACTCATGAAAAATCTATCTGGTTATTTTGTTAGAGCAATAAAAAGCCATCCTTTTTATAAACTTCCTCCTTTATTTGATCAGATCAGAAGGTTGCGTGTTCAAATCACGTCGGGGTCACCAGTTTGGAGGTCCTTGACAAGGACATGAAATTAAATTCTACAATACGTATAAAGATGATTTATTAAAGAACTGCACGTACAATCGATATCGCGGCAAGGGGAAGACTGCCATTCGCTGCGCGTAGCAGAATCTGTGTACACTACAAAGCTATTCTTTTTTTTTTGTGACTATTATTTTTATCAGTAATTCATTTCTTTTTTAGGGTTCCGTAGCCAAAATGGCAAAAACGGAACCCTTATAGTTTCGTCATGTCCGTCTGTCCGTCTGTCCGTCTGTCCGTCTGTCCGTCTGTCACAGCCGATTTACTCGGAAACTATAAGTACTACAGTGATGAAATTTGATGGGAATATGTGTTGTATGAACCGCTACAAAATTATGACACTAAATAGTAAAAAAAAGAATTGGGGGTGGGGCCCCCCATACATGTAACTGAGGGATGAAAATTTTTTTTTCGATGTACATACCCGTGTGGGGTATCAATGGAAAGGTCTTTTAAAATGATATAAAGTTTTCTAAAAAACATTTTTCTTAAAGTGAACGGTTTTTGAGATATCAGCTCTCAAAGTCGTAAAAAGTATGTCCCCCCCCCTCTATTTTTATAACTACGGGGTATAAAATTCTAAAAAAAATAGAGGTGATGCATGCTAATTAACTCTTTCAACGATTTTTGGTTTGATCAAAGTATCTCTTATAGTTTTTGAGATAGGTTGATTTAACTGTAATTTTGGTTAAGTTATTTTTGCTGTTTTATAGATACTAGTACGGAACCCTTCGTGCGCGAGTCCAACTCGCCCTTGGCCGGTTTTTCTTAGATATCTTGATTTTCGTCTACAATGCTCGACGCAAATTATAGGTCAATCAAATACAACTACAAATATTTTGGCGCTAAAATTTAAATGGTGCCATAAATGTTTATTATAGCAAATATTCAATAGAATTTCTGACATATAGACGAGCTAAGAATATCCTCTTTTAAGTCGATCAACACTTATCATGCTAAGAACCTGCTGGTTGGGTTCTATGCTCGATGCTAATTTTCGGTACAAACCGGAAACCAGAAACAGGCTATGAGTTTCGCGATGAAAGTGCGGGTGGTTCTAAAAACCACTTTAGTTTCATTGAAGATTTCCAATTCTTTCATCTTTATTCTTCAGCTGAAAGGGGTCTTTTTTGTTGTGAAAGTTTTTGTTCTGCTGCATCGCTACCCAAACAAAGGTGTTAGCCTCCGGGGGCGTCAACGAGCTCTGGCTCCAAACTTAAATTTGTTCGCTTGTAGCAAATAGAGCGATACGTTAGTATTCTTTCTTAGAATAAAAAATATGTGTGTATATGTGTATATATAAATATTTATGTAGTTATGTATGTATAAATTTATTAATGTATTGTATTGTTCGCTGTATTTATTAGCCTAGATGTATGTGTTATTCTATCTCTCTTGCTTTATCCTAGCACTACCTGTTGTTATTTTTCTTTAAGTTTCCATCTCCTGCTACCCAAAGGTTGTCTGGAAGAGATCGCTCTATAGCGATAAGACCGCCTGTTGTTACCTATTAGTTTTTAAGGATAATCTTGTGACAATTTCTTTTTGTGGTGCAATAAATAATATATTATAATTATGTGCAAGCTTTTATATTTTAATGTCACATAAAATAGGAGAAAGTAACTTTACGTCGTTGTTTGGAATGCCAATGTTGTATTTACTCCTCGGCGTAAGAGTTACGTTTAAATAGAACGATTTAATCGGATTTGTTCGCGTATATTGTCTATCAAATACTTCTCGACGTTTCGAGTCCTTTTCAGTAGTAAGCACTCGTGTTCAAACAAGTAGGCTCAGAAAATTATACTGTAAATTATTTTCATACTACTCACTTACTTTTTGCTTTATTCAGTAAACGTTATTAATTTAGTATATGAAACTACATATTTTTTTAATTGCATGAAGGGATTGAAGGACCCTTTAATGTGTTTGTTTTTGATATTTAAGATTTTCTTTAAATAATATACGGAAGAAGTTATGAGTTCAAGCTAAATCAAGTGCAACACTAGTTAACGTGGACATTCATCTTGAATGTTTACTTTTATTTATTATGCAATTATGTCTTAATAACTGCGATAAATAAGACATTACTGTATTTATATCGTTTTTTAACCCCATGTTGCCAACGGTGTTATCACAAATGCCGTTTTATAATGTCTGATAATATGGTGTATTGAACCATTATTGTCATAAAAAAATATCCGTATTAATAAAATAAAATAGTATTTGATAATAAGGTACTAACTGACCACTTGAGCAGAAAATAATTAATAGTACTAAGTATATACAGTCTTGTGTTCTCCATTGTGTCTTCAACAAGGATTCTTATTACATAGAAATTTTAACGCGTTTGCCTCTTTTATCGTATTTATACATATTACATAAAACTAATTCCGACAAGACGAGGCATCATCCATCTTCGTCCATATTTAATACGTTATTATTAATCTCACTTCTTTTCTCTGTCATGCTATTATTGATCTCTTTTCCTTGGTTTTAATAAGTACTAAAGAGTGGCATTTAAAAAGCTTGCATATTTACATATATATGGTCTGTCAACTTTATATAACTTTCGTTACGTTTACGTTGGCTACACCAATTTGGTCAACTCATTATTGGTATCCAGCAGTTTACGTTTATATTCAAATGTATTGAAGTGCATTCTGCATATTGTGTCTTTGACGTGCATTCTGAATACTTCTGTGCTTTGAGGCTGCACTGGTTTGCGTAAACGTAAAGAGATTTCATAGTATTTCTGCTATTTATTCGGCTAGTTAACCAACTCCTACTGCTACACAAATATAAATTCATTAGTGGCAACAAAGGGCGTCCGAGCGCGGCTAATGAAGAAGGACGTCTTGTTTAATTACCTTTTGTAATTTTTCTTCTGAGCGGGCCTACGTATAAATTAATTTTCTTTCAGTGGCCCCGTGAACAGTGAACACCATTATGAGGCATTAAGTGAACTCTCCGTTGTGTTCAGTATGACGAGTCTACACCTTCGTCTAAATCAAAATAATTTATTATAAAATAATGTACTGACGTTTAGTAAAAACCGCAAATACTTTCAGACGAAATATTTATTGTTAACAGTCACCTACCAGCGTTACTAGCAAAGTACGGAAAACTTACCTATTAATATGTAGGTAGTTCGTTCTAATGTATTGTGAGAGAGAAGCCGAATTTAATAATTACATACATTTTTTTTATTTACAGAATATAAAAATTAAAACCATAAGATTTACCTATATATTCCTCTATTAAGTTAAAATCTCTCTACTACTTAAAGATTATGCTATTAGGTTTATATATATGTAAGGGTCCTTATAGCGAAGCTCACTGACTCACCTACCGAATATCGGAAATCGCTAAAGGAGTAGATATTGTGTTATCGTGTAGAACTCTCTTTGCATCACATTTAAAAACTCCCACGAGATTAGTGAATGTGCTAGCATTATCGGTGCCGCGCAGCGTAGGTACGGAAATAGTGCGCTACGTCGCAATGACCTATGGCCGACCAGATATCGTTATCTACGACGGAAATTCGGTCATACATTACTCCGATTACTTATATTTTAAAGAGGTTTACAGTTAAAAGTAATTCATTACAAAAACGGTTTAAATTGAACACAAGGTTACATTGGTTTTTGTGTTGCGCTTATATAACACATTCATTCATTATCTTGAGCGCAATTAAGCGACATAATAAAAGAACGTTCTCACTGGCTGCTTGCAGCACTTCGACGACATCTTTGCCCTCGGTCGTTAAAGAGTTTGCCCGAAAAACTTTTCCAATATTTTTTTCATCACGTTTGTCAACTTCGCGAGAAGCCCGTATCACGTTGACAAACAAACAATATTTTCCTAGCTGACGCGAGTTTTTCGAACTTATTACCATTCGGAAACGTGTCGCGCGCAATTTATTGACTCCGAAACTTGATACGGAATTTTCTTGTGGTAATTTTTTCCGGAACTAGCCGAATTGCGCCTGCGTTCCGTCTTCGTTAGCGGCGCATCGCTTTTCATTAACCTCACGGTGACAGCTGGACTTTTGTCCCCAAGTCTTAACATAGTAGTTCAAGAATTGTTTGTCGTTTCTTTTTGGACGAATTCCGTTCGCGAGCCACTACCAAATCTGTGTCGATTCCCAAGTGAAACTAACTTATTGAGCACAGCCGCTCTAAAAAAAATTTCTGCGAAAATCCGAACGAAATTGGAATTTTATTGAAGTTACTATTCCATCCATCCTAACGTTGAACCAATTTGCAGTTTAGTCGGTCAACCGTCCACTCACAGGCTTGCAGAGTAAGTGCTCACCATTTGTAGAACGTTAGATATCTTTATACAATGTAGGGCATGACGTGTAGCGGGAGGGTTCTTATCGAAGCTACTTCTCCGAGCTATTATAGAGTATTATTGCGCTAAGCTCAAAAACCCCAATAACTATTAACTGGAGCTATACTCATCATTGGAAATGGTTTATTTGTTATTAAATGGCTCGAGATATAATATAAGTCACTTTTATGAAGCTTTTCTGATACAATCGGAACATAATAGATATTTTATGTTGAATGAATTTATACATGTACCCATTATAGTTCTATTGAAAGAAAGATTTATACGTTAATATTTCCACCCTATTCCCTATACGATATTGATGTATCAGATTTCAATCCTGTCAGATCAATTATGTGCTTGGCCAATACCTAGTCCCCGCAACAATACTGAAAACACCAAAATACATGTAGATTGAGTGACTGACATGTTTTCCTTAGCAGTTGCTCTCTTGGTATAACTAATTTTAGGATGGATTTGGTGGCAAAGTCTGCGACGCAACAGCAGCTTTTAGGTTTATAGTTTTTATATTACGTCTCCTAACACGAGCCGTTTTCAGCGAACGTTTTTTATAAGCTCATATCGGGTCTTCGCTGGTGTTACAGACACTCCTCATAGAAAATAAAACCCGACTCGCGTTAATCCACCAGAACGCCCCACGTTTATAGTTCCCAATCTTCACTTGGAGCGCTGAGCAAATCCGCGGGGACCGAGTGTCGGAGCCAATGCTCCACGTTCGTGGAACAAATTGCTGGAAGAGACATTTTCAGCCCTCGGTTCTTTTGTGCTTTGTGAACTTTCCATTTTAGATTTAGGTACGTACAGTGATTCTCGTGTGATATAAATGGACTAACAATTTGTTTTAGGATGATTGAAAACACAGAAGTTTACAATAGGTACCAAAGATAAATAAAGGTAAAGCGTTCGTACTACTATCTATATTCGTTTTGCGATATAGCTAATACAAAGCTGGCTTCCAGATTGCCGTTTATAAAATCGGCGTTGTCGGCACCTGGCGTTTAGCTGTCCCGAGCTGCAATCGGCTGGGCTTTAATCTATTACATCGATTAGTAATGAATAATGGATGCCACAGGTAAAGCGTTCTGATTGTACCTATATTAATGAATTCACAGTACTGTATAATTAGTTGAAAGAAGAAAAAAGCTGCATTAGTAAATTACAGAGGTCATAGCTACGTCTTGCAGTGGACGCACATATATGTAAGGTAATATGGATTGTACAAAGTAGCGATAGGTTATAATAATCATACATAACAAAACATGTATAATATTTAATTAGTAACGTAATAACTAATAATATTGCCTAATGTATTAATTAATAACTTATACCTTGTAAGTAAATGTTTGCTTGCTTCTTTAAGTAAAATGTAAGTTCTTAAAATGACAATTCCAACTGTACTCACTACATTTTACAGATAAATTATCTAATCTTATCTTATCTTATGCATAGCTCTCTCTCTCTTTTATGTAAATGTCATCTTGCTCGAATTTGGAGCAGCCCAACTGGGGAAGTATCTCCGACTTGCAGAAGACCACAGCCATAATAATATTATTTACTATACAAGTATGTAGTGTTGCGTTACTGGAGGTGAGCAAGGTTGCCAGAGCTCCCGAGGATGCACTGTGTTGAGAGCGAGGGACATAAATGTGTTCCTTCTGCTGTCAACACAGTGTATCCTCAAATCTTATAAAGGGTCGGCAGCGCGCACTTGGAGTTGCGGGCGTCTATAGGCTGCGGTAACCGCTTACCATCAGGTGGACCGTACGCTTGTTTGCCACCGGCGTTGTATAAAACAAAATAGCTATCTGCCGGTCAATGACAATTTTTTTTTATTGGAACAATACACTGTGGGCAACAACATTACCAAAAATAAATACGAGAGCGTTGGTGTAAAATCAATTACTATTTATCAAATAAAACTAAAAAATTGTTATTGTTAAATGCCACGAGCGAGTCGCGATTAGTTGCTGTAAATCCGTTCAACCCGTCGTGCTCGACGCTTTATCTCGTATGTAAACTCCGGGCAATATCACAGCCCTTTCATAATTCGCACCGAAAATTCAAGGGGTTTTCCTACTTTCTATTGCGGTTAAGGTTTACTGTCGCGCAAATGTAATAGAGGAGCTGTATTGCAAATTAACGAGGAAGTCAGTCGAGTGACAGGACGAGCCTCATTGCTTTCGAGCGACATGCGTATGGCCGTGACACTGACGCGTGATAAACATTAATACATACATTAATACGATAAACAGCCTAAACGTTGTTGTTGTTTGAGATTATTTCAAATTTTAATTGAACCTTTTGAACTTTAATGATTACACTTCAACAATAAAGGTTAACTGCTGTTTTGCTTTTATATAAGTACTAGCGACCCGTCTTCGCACGGGTGCACTATTTAATGGATGTTATTATACATATAAACCTTCCTCTTCGATCACTCTATCTATTAAAAAAATCGCATCAAAATCCGCTGCGAAGTTTTAAAGATTTAAGCATACATAGGGATATAGGGACAGAGAAAGCGACTTTGTTTTATACTATGTAGTGATGATATATCTAGATTTCATTACAATGACCGAAAATTAGGAGAAAGAACTGAAAAATGACTAATTGGGTCATTTTTCAGAGAAAGGCGTAGTCTCCTGGCTTACGACATAGAATAACAACAAAAAATCGGCCAAGTGCATGTCGGGCCACGCGCTATGTAGGGTTCCATAGTTGTCCACTAATGTCCACCCGTTACATTATGCGTATTTAAATGTTAAAAATCTTAGTTTTACTGTGTTGTATCAACAACTAATAACATTATGTAAGTAGTCAATGGAAAATGTACGAAATTTAGATATTCTAAATACAATGCGTTCGGTTACTAGCCATTAACTAGCAATGTCTTTAGTCACTTACTTTTGATCGTTTTCCTATTAAATTAACTGTATCTACAACTACCATGATTTTTTTAGTCTCTATCACTCTTTATTATGCAAAATTATTACTAAATCAAATAATGGTTCTAGAAACCCCACAATATTTTTAACAAACTATCCAACGATATACCACGATGGGGTTTGGAACAAAAAAAAATCATCCTCACGTTACGTGTAGAGGAGGTACCCAAAAATGATTTTCAAGATTTTATTCTACCGTTATGTCGGCGTATTAGACATGTATACTCATGCAAAATGACAACTTTCTAGGACTAATGGTTACTGAGCTAAGCTGCGGACAAACGGACGGACGGAGGCACGGACAATGGACATGGCGAAACTATAAGGTTTCCTTTACTACGGAACTGACCGTTGTATTTGCGATTAGTTTGCGTCCAATAAAAAGGTATCAACGCAGTGTCTCAAATATCCCAAGCGAAAGGCACGCAGTGAGTTTTTGCTTCGGAAACCAGAACACGTTTGTAGGGTCGTGCAATTATCTCAATGATGCAATTCTGCACCAAACGCAGATAAGCCTGTCTGGTAGGTATTTATCGCAAACGTGTTATTATTTTGATTATTTGTGATCATAGGATCATACTGGACCTAATGATTAAAGGTGAAAGCAATAAGTAAACGTTATGTAGAATCGATTGAGCCACGTCTGTTTCATTTAAAAATATCAACAGAAATATTGGTTTATATAGTTTATTCATGTTGACGTTTACGGATGTGGAGAACACACTTAGATGGTCCCTTTAACATTTGTATCGTAATATTATTATAGCGTAAAATAAATAAACTGAACAGCATCAGAGCCATCCTGTCATTGTATTGTAAACGATACAAACTAACAATTCGGATTGTATCAAAGGTTCATTAATAAAAAAATACAATTTGGATTTAGGCCGGGTTTTATAAAGATTCGTTAGATCAAATGTCAGATCAATTTTCAGTAAGTCAGTACATTTTTTGACATAACAAACCGACATAAGGTCTAACGGATCTTTATAAAACCGAGCCTTAGACAACTTTAATTTAGTAAAATCTTTTTTACTAAATTAAAGTTGCCTCTTGGCTGATGCAATATCTGTCCATTCGTGATGAGAAAGTCTGTGCCTGTGCGCTTATACCCCATTCTACAAAGACCATTTACACTGTATTGCACAAAAAACCTTGTACAAATGGCAGAATTAATGCCAAACGGTATTCTCTATCAGTCAACCACAGGGCCAGACAGGACACTCAAAATTGATCGTGGATAAATAAGAAAAGGTTTACAAAGAATATTTATACTTTATTGCACAAAAAAGTTTAAGTACAAATGGCAGTCTTAAAGCCAAACGGCGTTCTCCATCATTCAACCACAGGGCCAGACAGAGACTCAAAATTGATGCTGGATAAGTAAAGAAAGGTTGAGAGTGTAAAATAGAAGTTAATTATGATATAGTACGTGCATACGCCAAATATACATAAACTAATACACATCTATCAGAAGATGTTACAGCGTATTTGTATGTTGTTCTGATTGTTGCCGCTGACCCGCAAACTTCAATACAACATACATGGCCAAAACAAGTCAAATATAGGGTATCTGTTAATTGTAATAATAGGGCCCAAAATTATATATGATTTGTTGATGTCAGATTTTTCGTTGATTGGTGTACCTAAAAGCTCTCAGAAGGCTTATAGCGATACGCAGTTGCAAGCCGCCGTCTGATGCAATCAATCATTGTACCGGCATCAGTGGCGTAGCTAGAATCAGAGCCTTATGACAATGACCTGCTTGTTTGGATTTAGTTAAACGGAAAATTATTTCGATCACTAATTGCGCCTCTTTAATGGCTTGATATTAAATAAGATGTTCATTGTATTATATACCGACTTATTGCGCACTGTGAACATGCAATGCGCAGTTTCCAAAGATAACTATTATTTTATGATCAGTTAAAGAGGAAAAACAATCTTGAGTATAACAAATAACAAGTAATAATATTTTGCTTGATTATTATTTTTAACCCTGATAGGGTCAGACTACGTAATCAAATATACTCTGGCTTTTAATGACGTCTCTTACTGCTCCAAAAGTAATGTCCATAATGAGGTCACATTTAAGCCCTTTAAATTAATAAAACCAAGTGTCTCCTAGTGACTTTTCGTTTCGCCTACACCGCGATCAAGCCTCGATTTCGTAACATCTAATAGGTGATATTGAATCGATTTTTCACACAAAGGGAGGTTAGTGGCGCAACAGCAGCCCCTATTCAATAAAAATCACATTTTCTTTCACAAGTCGGCTGTCGGTGCCTGGGTGACATTCATGGCGGAGTTTAGTGACTTCCGAAGTAGCAGGTTATCAGACACGAAGGAGGGGGAAGGTGCTGGAGGGTAAGGCTGGAAGCTGCGTAGTCTCCCCTCATTCGCGTCCCTAGCCTCGGCGCGCTTGGACGCATGCCGCCCGCGTTTTCTCTCGTGCCACGATTTACGTGAGCATTTTATTTATTTACGAAACGGAATTTATTTCATTTACTGACACAGCGACTGTTCTTCTGTTTTATTGGTGTGCTGGAGGTTTGTTGTGACTCAAGTGATAAAGTGATTTTTACGGTTCCTTTCTTTGTCCTATATTTATTTATAAACGATATACAAAAATGTAAACAAATACACTGACGATTTTAGAATCGTGTATAGTTTTTTCGCAAATTAATTATATTAATTAATACTTTCTCGTATAATTTTGATATAGTAGAAGATTTACGCCTTCTCGCACGGTGATTCTAAATAAGCGTCTCACATTATCTCACAACGTATTTTCCCAGTTAGGGAGCTATTAAAATAATTAGTTGTAAGGTAATAAACAAGAACCCGACCTTTATCTAAACGATTTATCTCGTAAATGTAGTCGGATCACTATGTGTCTCTGAGACATAAAAGCCTGTCTTAGCTACCGCTTTCTATTTATAAACATCGTAGGGTTTCGATTAGAATATGCAACGATAGACCAACTTGTCATCATTACAGTGTGATTTATCACGTGACTGAAGGTATTTAGAACACAAGGACTTAATAGTGTCATTAATTAAGTGTTTAATCCATTCATTGTGGCAAAAGATGGACGGGTCTTTAGTTCTCGAATTTAAAGGGAAAATTCGATGTATCCACATGAACCAAAATCTTTCCTCAAGGCGTTTAATGTATATAAGTAACATTTTGTTGTATCAAGGGAAATGCGTATTTAAAAAGACGTGAAGCTGATAATTAGTAATTAATCGCTAATCGGTTTGAAAAATAAAATGAGGTTTTCAAGTTGCAAGTATGGCTTATGTTTATTTCTGTACAATACAAATAATCTTTACTGCATACCTCAATTAAAGGACACGGTACAGTACAAAATCACAATAAGAAAAGGCAAACAACAGGCGGTCTTGTATGTCAACATCTATGTACCTATTTTTTTTTTCCTGTGGGAAAAAGCGGTTAAATATATTAACTGCATGCTGCTGCTGTATTAGTCGTTTACTTAACATTCATTCCATTCGAACCAGTTTTTAGAGACGGTCAAATGACCGATTAGGTACAATTAGAGCAACACAAAAGACGAAAATGAGAGACAAAGTGCAGCACAGCTAACGAGCATTGAAAACACTCCATACTGCTTCAAACGCAGACGACGACGACACCCCTGACGACCTCGTAGTACCTTACCGTTCTTAGAAAAAAAGGGATAATTATATGACATTTTTGTCGTGAAATATTGCATTTATGTACATAGTTGCCATACAATTTCTTTTTTATTGACATAATAATTTTAATGGGTTACCATTCAATTTACATTTGGCCAGTAAAAAAAAACAACATTTTTGCGAATCTAGCCCCATATCTTTTTATGAATTTAATTAATTTGTCTTATGGCAGATATTTCAATCCCCATATAAAAGTATCTGTCAGATAAATGTTAGCTCTGTTTTTCTTTCATATCACATTAGAAAGTGACAGCGATAATTTTAGCTGACGGATGTTTTTATCTGGCTATTGAAGCCATATAGCCACATTATTATATATATATTGTAACATGAGTCAACAACCCCATTACTGTGACGTGTTAGGCATATTATTATGATATTAACCTTGGACATCGCTTAGAAACCCAAATAACCTATCTCTACTGATCTTACCAAACCTGATATATGATACATACAATACCGACCGCTTTAGCCTAGTTGGTAGTGACCCTGCCTTCGAAGCTGGAGGTTCGAATCCTGGTCAGGGCATTTATTTGTGTGATGAACACGAATATTTTTTCCTGAGTTTTGGATGTTTTCTATGTATTTAAGTATATATTTATCTATATAAGTATGTATATCGCCGCCTAGTACCCATAGTACAAGCTTTGCTTAGTTTGGGACCAGGTTGATTTGTATAAGATTGTCCATACACATTTATTTATTTAATAGCTGCATTTGTGGGGCTTTGTTTTCATTAATATAAATGAGGCTTCTTTATGCCGTGGTCTTCCGGCGAAAAAAATAAACAACATTCTTTTGTAATGAGCCCGGGGATCCCTGGCACCGGTAGACGACTGGTTACGTTAGTAATGCAATATCGATAGATATACGCACCTAATTATTGCTCTTAAAAAATTCTGTATTCTAGTTCTGCAGAGTGCTACCTACGATACGGTGCCGTATGGGGCCAGGTCAACGCCCATAATATTTATGTGCACTAATATAGTAAACTATTGCAATCTTGCCCTACCCTACTTGTACCAGTCGGCCTCCATGGCGGAGTAAAAAGTATAAAATCGCGCTTTCAATCCGGACCCGAGAGTGCCAAACAAGTTTCTATCTGGGATGACAACCTAGAACGCTAATGCCAACCTTCCAATCGAAATTACGAGTAGGTATCATAAACCAGACCTTATAATTCTTTTCGTGGTTTTGGTAATACTTTTTGACTCTCGAAAGGTGTAATTTTTAGTTTCCCAGACATTTTTCCCTTGCTGCACGAAATTGGTTGTATTGTGTATTTTAAGCAATTATATGCTAATATTACTATATTATCTTAACGAAACTACGAATTCAGTATATTTAAATATTTTTTACTTTTGAAATATTTTTAACAAACAGTGGACATAAGCATATTAGTATGTAAAATAAATAAAATGAATAAATAAATAAATATTAGAGGACAATCTTACACAAATCGAACTAGCCCCACAGTAAGCGCAAGAAGTGTTATGGGTACTAGACGACGTGGGTATGTATGTAGGTGAGCACTTTATTGTACACAACAACAAATTAAAAAAAAATACATGTCACTTAACCATCATATACATGTCATATCATATAGGATACTATATGACATGGCATGACATGATCAAAGCAACAACAGTTTCCTGTATGCGCGTCGCAAAGGAAAATAGGTAAATTATCTCAATCGTTTGTACAACGTTGCTCTCAATCAAAATTCATAAAATTTCATACACTTCACTCATGACTCAAGTTTTATTAATATAATACATATTATGTACCTAAACCTAAATAGATACGGCACTAGAAGGTTGTTATGAAAATGGTAAGTTTCCATGAAATGCGGAATTTCTAACATTAATTCACTGGAAACTTATGAAAGTTCCCATGAGGTCTAGAAGTACATACGGATATGGCGGACGCTTGGGAATGAAACAGTTTCTGGAGTCCGCTATTTCGTACTCTTATTTTAGGTTTTAGGGTTCCGTACCCGAAGGGTTCAAACGAAACCCTATTGCTGTCACTCACGCGTCCGCGTATCCGTCTGTCACACAGAGGGGCTACCGCGAACTGAAAACGAACGAAGTTCGAATACTCCCTCTCTGCCGCACGAATTAGCAAGTGCGACAGAGAGGGAGTCTTCAAATGTTCACAGTATAAGTATCTTGTTGAAGCCATAGAAATTGTCAAAAATATTTTTACAGGTTTTAAGGCGGGATTACAGCTAAATGGGGGCGCGATTTTTTTTCCCTTTACCTACCCCACCGAGTATTTTTATTTAGAGTTCGTTGAGTAGAGAAATACTGTTTTTGTGTATTGTACTGTAGTTTATTGTTTTAAAAGACATAGGAAAACAAGGGATTGAAATGGCAGCAAAGTCAGCTTCTTTTTTCAACATTTTTTCACTTCTTATTAACCTATTGAACTTGAAATTTGGTGATAATGTTTATTATGATTTATGATGTATATTTTACCAGCTACTAATACATTCATAAATAAGATTTTTTTCTTTGAAATTTTCTCATTTCTCCCATTAAAACCAACTCAATTTTGCGGTTGGTACGGAACCCTGTATGTGCGAAGTCCCACACGCATTTGGCCGCTTTTTATTACACGATAACACTACCTAACAATTGGATAACGTTAATCGAAGGGCTGCTCTTGGGATAGTCATCTGATATATCCAGAAATACAGACGTCTCAAGGGAAACCTAACAGAGGCGGTACTAAACAGAAGTAACACGTCACAGGTCTGTCCGTCAACCATCAAAGTTGCGCTAACATAAGACAAGAGCGAGAATTGGTAATTAAATTACATTTCAATTAGGTTTGAATTCAATGAATACGTTTTACATATATGTAACTAGTACAATTGAGACATCAATTCTAAACAATGGATAGTAAGTATTTAATTGTGGTAACAAAAACCAAGGATGAATTGTGAGTGATTTGAGAATATACCACGTACTTGGTCGTAGTGCGTACCGACAAAGACTACATTTTTTTTTCTGACACTGACGATTTTCAAAATCTCGCCGTGCACACATAGTAACATTTTTTCTTGGAAAAATCCCACTAGCGGTGTACTAATTTGTATGCTTCTAAAAGAATAGAATGGAATGAAATTCTATGGGAACTTTTCCTACAATTTCGAACGGTTTCTTAATGTAAAGGACGGGAAAATTGCATTCAATGAAGCAAACTATGTTCACTTTCGACCCAGTGCATGTTCGTCTTTTTTTAATACTTCCTGTTAGGATTTTTAATTGTTTATGATTATAGATAGAAAAAATGTAGTTCTAAAAATGTAGCAAATTTATTTTTTTGGGAATTAAATGCACTTATTTTATTATTACTTATGTATAAAAAATGTTTTAGTGGAGAAGGTAGAGTGAAAATCAAAATTGATTTTAAAGACGTCGCAAGGCACAGCTTAAAGGCGTAGCTACACATACCTCAAAATAAACGCATTCATGTATTATATACTCGTCTATTCACATATCCATCGTTATGCATGGAGAAAATGTGACTGGAAGATTGTTAGAAGACCTGATAGGTTCAGCAACTAATGAGTCTGACTTAACGTAGATCATTAACATTGCCCATTCTCTCTGTTTTTGGATATATTATATACTTACTATTTTCAGTGACTGTCTGGATAAATTATAGGTTCCTCATAACCAACAGTGTTTTCTTTCTCAAAATCCAATTCTTGGCGCTTGAAACGCAATATTTACGTCAGACCAGAGATAACCTTAAGAGGCCTTATAAGTTTTAAAATGTTATGATTTCAAATTATGACAAAAGTATTGATAATACCAATAAAGTTATTAAAGGCTACTTGGATTTTATTAAAGTTTTAGATAGTAACATAGTCATTTTTCGATTTTATTGTGTGTAGTAAAATTTAAGCGGAAAAAACAAGTTTTTAGCTTGAAAATAGTCGATTTGGAGTGATGTTTGAAACAACATTTCTTAATGAAAAATCCAAAAAGTGCACTTTAAATTTATGACAGAAGGTCGCAATAGTCCTGTTCTAGATAGTAAAATTGAGAAAATACGAATACGATACGTGTCAGTTTAAACAGAAAAAGGCGTAAATAGATGAGCGTTTTTTAACTGATAAGGACCCTTAAAGTCAATCTATAATCAAAATGTTATTTTTTATTGTACGCGTGGACCATCATGTACTTGGCGGTATAGAAAAAGTTTTAATTTCGCCGTTCGTATTTAAAAAAAAACGGAGAAGATGCGCTTTACGGAATATCGGTCGTTTAAGATTCGGAATCACCATAATATATATCCTCAATATTCCCAGAAGCGCGATCCTGTACTTTCTTCCTTTTCGCCCATAAAACTTTTGTAATTAAAACGTCAAGACCTTGTTTTTTATTCATCGAACAAAATTTGCCAAGTATTGATTTAGGTCCAAGTACCGCTGGTATGAAAAATAAAAAGTTGTTTGTGTTTCGAACTGATATCAGTTTATTTTAGAATGATTTTTATTAAAAAGTAGAGACACCTGCAGGTTAAATAGCAATTATGGACTATATTACAATTAATATTCTGAAGCTGCAGCCACCCACATAATGCAAAGCCATTTTGGTTGCGGCTTTGCAAATCTTAGGTCACCTTCCGAGGCTAGAGTGGCAACAATTGTCATACTCATTACTTATGCAAAGATAATGTTTTGCATTGCGGTGTACCGTAGTTCTTGTCTACTTTAAAGGTATACTACAGCAATACGAGTTTAGGGTTAGGTACATAAATATTTTACTTAATTTTTGCTAGGCGTCTTACAGGGTAAACGTACGGTATACTTATGATGGGGGTGATGACTCATGTCACAATTTAAACATAGTGGGGCTATATCATATATCATAATAAATAGTCAATTAGACAAAATAAACAAATATACTTACTTACTTTAATAGCCTATTGACTGTCCCACTGCTAGGCAAAGGCCTCTCCCCATGTTTTCCAGGTCTCAAATGGAAAACAAATATATGGGACTATAAAGATTCGCAAAGATGTTGTTTTTTATTTATTGAAAGTTTCCAATAGAATTCTCATGTTTCAATAAGAAAGGAATTATATGGCAACTATGTCCATAAACGCAATATTTCACGACAAAAATGGCGAATTCCCCTTTTTTCCATACAACGATAGTAAGAGGCCAAACAGGAGTGACGTCACGCCTCCGTGTGAATCAGTATGGAGTGTTTTCAGTGCTCGTTAGCTATGCTCTACTTTGCTTCTCATTTTCGTCTTTTGTGTTTCTCTGATTGTAGTTGGTCCCATACAAACATTTGATCGCCTCTAAAAACTGGTTCCAATCGCATGAAAAAAAGATTTTTTGTCATCATGCCTGTTATATGTCCCCTAACAATTTAAACCCCGGCACGAACTTTCGATAAATGGAAACATATGATTTATTTTATGTAAGGTAATTAGGAAATTTCATATAAATTTCACAGCTAGCGATCATAAAGGGCCAGACGGGAGCTATATTTCTTGAACAGGGGATATCGTTTGCAGGCCTTCAAATGGCGCCTTTGGTTTGGTTCCACTGAAGCGGGAATTTACAACGAAGAGGGCGTGGCGAGGGAGAGAGTGATGGGTGAGAATTTGACAGAGGTCGTTAATTATATGCCTGTCGGTCTCGCGATCACGCGCTAAGATGGTTCGAGAGAAATTATAGCACCCTCTCCGTTTTGCACACGCATAGCATGTAATTGTGTACGAAGAAAATTTGATATTAACTAAAGTGTGTAAGGTTTCAGTTACAGCGAGTCGAGGCTTTTCCACATTAAGGGTCCTTATCAGTTAAAAACGCTCATCTATTTACGCCATTTTCTGTTTAAACTGACACGTATCGTATATTTTCTCAATGTTACTATATAGAACAGGACTATTGCGACCTTCTGTCATAAACTTAAAATGCATTTTTTGGATTTTTCATTAAGAAATATCGTTTCAAACATCACTCTAAATCGACTATTTTCAAGCTAAAAAATTGATTTTTCGGCTTAAATTTTACTACACACTATAAAATCAAAAAATGGCTATGTTACTATCTAAAACTTTAATAAAATCATAGTAGCCTTTAATAACTTTATTGGTATTATGAATATTTTTGTCATAATTTGAAAAAATAACATTTTAAAACTTATAAGGCATCTTAAAGACTACGTTGATTATTTTAGATGGTTCTATTGGGATATCTACAAATGAATAACTTTTTGTAATAACATAATATTCGCCCTGTATAATTATTGAATAGATTTAAGTATTTTGCTTAGGCATGCCTGAGATGTAAATGAGTGGGTAACAACTTGCAGTAATTCCGAATTGCTTATCGAAAGGCGATGGATCGGTGTTTAATAGCACAATCGATCTCGGTCCCTCACAAGCTTGCCATCAAATATCGGGCATGAACCAATAGAAATGGTGTTAAATCGACCTCTCAAGTTAGCAGTACGTAATTAATATTCGGCTAGGAACCGTCTACACAATTTGAATGTTGTTAAGTTCGTTTTGTATACCAATTTCCACTACATTTCACGTAACTTTTGACGGGTGAGATATTAGTTGATTTGAATATTGGGGGTGTTCAGGATTATGACCGAAGAGAAAGCAAACAATTAAAGCTTGGCGTAATGATCACAAAAGTTATATATTGTTATCGAACGTACTCACAAAATTTCACTAGTCGTTTGAGAAATGCGACCTGTAGTGGAGAACAAACCGAAATCCGCCCGCAGAAACATACGAATCATTGAATAAAAAATTGTTTTTGAAAATTTCCAAAACTAACTGTACCAAAAAAATCCTGTATATTTCAAACCTGCTCACAAACTTTCACGATAATCGGTTGTGAAATGCGATTTGTAGAAGAAAACAAACGGAAGTACATGCGAAAGCATTTTTGACTAACCTAAATCAGAGAACTTAGTTTCACTCGGTCAATTGCTCATAGTCTGTTTAGATCTTATTGAGAAGGCAAGCAAGACAATCACTAAGATTTGTGTGAACATGTAATTAATATGTACGAGTGAACATAAAGTTATGAGCTCCATTTGTATTTTACTAGTAGCTATACGAGTACTAGCTTTTTCCCGCGGCTTCGCCCGCGTACTAAGCGTAATTTTTGACAGTCTACAAAAAAGGAGGTTCTCATTTTGAATAGTATGTTTGTATTTACCTACGTATGTAGGTATTTATGGATGTCAGTTTGGTATTCGGCTCCCCGAAGATATCGATTTTTAAGAAAAATAGATGTCCGCCATCTTGAATTTGAAAGTGAATGTTATTTTCGTAATCGGCACTCCGAGGAACCACAAAGATGACACCCATATCGATTTTTAAGAAAAATAAATGTCCGCCATCATAGATTTGCAAATGCATGTCATTTTCGTAATCGGCACCCCCAGGAACCTCGAAGATGACACCCATATCGATTTAAAAATGTCCGCCACCTTGGATTTGAAAATGCGTCATTTTCCTAATCGGCACCCCGAGGAACCTCGAAGATGACACCAATATCGATTTTTAAGAAAAGTAAAGATTTGCTATCTGCACAAATTTGGAACCCCCTTTTCATCCGTTTAAGAGAGAAATTTTGAAAAACGCTGGAACGTGTTTTGTTGTGTTTAAACAGAGAGTTATATGAAGTTTTAAATCTCTCACTTCAAAATATTTCGAAAAATCTTTTCTTATCCCTAGCCTACGTTACAAAAATCGACTGTGCATAAATCAAGTCTCTACCATAAGCAGTTTCGGCTGTGCGTTGATGAGTCAGTCAGTCAGTCAGTCAGGACTTCTTCTTTTATATGTATAGATGATCAATTGATCTAGCCTATTGATTGGAGTTGGATACTCGATCCTAAATCATTGGTATGGACACTAGTTTTTGCGGAAGCGGCTGTCATATAACTTTCCAACCCAAAGTCAAACCATGTAGATACTTATTTAGCTTATATTTTGTTATGGGAATGGGAAATTTGACTTTTAAAAGTTATCAAGCTGCTCGATAGCGTTTGGTTTGACTTAACGACTATTGTTTAACGATGTTTTCTTTACTAGCACAGAATATTTAACAAGTATCTATATTTAATGAATATATGTCATAATATCATGACTGTTCCATTACAACGGTCATTAAATTACTTATCCTGCAGACGCCGCCACTTAGGAAACTTGGCTCATTTGACCCGCTACGAGAATCTACTTTGTGAAACAAGTTTTTCAGCACTAGTGCCGTACTTTCCATTCAATGGCGTCAAGCTCTATTAAGTACATATGCCAACTTTCATTAAAATGTTTTAAAACGATCTGCGAACGTGAGCTTTTATCGAACGTACTCAGTGTGCAATATCAATCTTTTACCAAACATATTTATTAATTATTCATTACACAGTACCTCTATACTTCAAATTTAGTCCAATTTATCAAACACGTTAACTGAGTTAATTGCTATCAGTTTATGTACATCATAATCACACGCCTCGATATTATACCTACGCGGTCTGACTAAATCGTATACCAATTGCCGGCGCCGTGTCCTGGATTGTAGATAATTGCATTAACGACTTCAAACATGATTTGCTCCTTACCGACCTCCTTCCCTTGACGACCGGTTTAGCCTAGTGGGTAGTGCACCTGCCTGTAAAGCTGACGGTCCTGGGTTCGAATCCCGGCCAGGGCAAATATTTGTGTCATGAGCATGAATATTTGTTTCTGAGTCTTGGATGTTTTCTATGTATTTAAGTATTTATATCTATTAAATATATCGTCGTCTAGTACCCATAACAAGCCTTCTTGAGTTTACTGTGGGGCTAGTTCGATTTGTGGAAGATTGTCCTCTTATATTTATTTATTTATTTATTTTATGCTGTCGATGCTTGGAATTTAAACAAAATGCATAAATACTTATGCACAAACTGACATAAATCGATGGAATTTTAAAGTGAACTATGAAGTGGTGCCTGCATATCTATGTAGGAAATATATCGATAGCTCAGGAATAAGTTCTTCCCATCGCAAAAAGTCTTTCTGCCCGGAATTCATCAGGCAGGGAAAGCTCCAACCAGGCGAACTGCGGGGTAATCACGTAACTTTTGTACTACCGTTAGGTTAGGTTAGGTTAGGTTTTAATGTCTTATTTTAATTGTCAGCTCATACATTTATGCTTAGGTAGATTTTACTGTCAATTTTGCAGTCTACAACATAAAGTTACGTGATTAGTGGTCAGTATATGCGCAGTATTGGTTTAGTAGTCACGTTACGTTAGTTTGAGTACATACACAAAAACAGTTGTAATAGAGAATATGCATGCGGAATGAATAATAATAAGATGTCACTATATGAAAGACCATCAAACTCAAATCAAACAGTCAAACTGTGCAAACGGTTTTGTGGGTCTATGTACTTGTTTGTGTTGTATTAATTATGTCAAAAAACAGTAAATTAATAAATATGCTCAAAATCTCAAAAAAGATATGACATTTAAAAGTTTCGTAAAATGGTGTCATTTTTTTTATTGGCTAAAAGTAAATTAAAAGCCACCATCAGGATTCTTATGTTTTAACAAACAAAAAATTGTATGATAACAATATACCTAAACGCAATATTTCACGACCAAAACAGTAAATTACTCGTTTTTCCATACAACGGTAGTGTACGGGCGCATAGTATATGACGTCACATACTATGCTCAATTAGTATGGGAGTTTTGACGGCGTTTTGAGCGCTCGGGTTTTATGCTGTACTTTGAAATCCATTTTTGTTTTTTGTGTTGTTCTAATTTTACTTGTTCCATATACACTTGTACCTCTCTAAAAACTGGTTCGAATGGCATCATGAAAAAAAAGATGCGTATTCTCTATTATCTTTTTCAATTTAATATATTTATACTATCGTTGGTAGAAAAAAAAACGTTACATTGATTGTAGAGGCACAATGTTGTGTATAATATTAATTTTTATTCATCTTCACGCTGATGATTATAGTTTACGAAATAAATACTGTATTTTTCGTGTTTGTTTCCGTTGGTACCTATGGGCGCATCATATAATATTGAGTTCATTGCTCTTACACCAAAATAAATATACTCGTTTTTCTCACAGTAGCTAATACGTTAATAATAAATAATCTAGGTTATTATGACAGTCATCCTCGCAGACTGACTTGTCTATTTTGGTAAAAGCCTCTCCCGAATCGGGAATAAAAGTCACATGGTATCAGATCACTTCGGATTTATTGGCACCATAGAAACGGGGCGTAACCACTATTAAAATGAAAACCTTCCAACAGCAAACGGTGTATTTATTTTTGTATCCAAGGATTAAATATACTAAAAACTAACAGAAAACAACTTAGCTATGGTTAAAAGATTTATATATTTGATATTCCTCAAATGTTCAATGATTCGGAAATAACGAAGTTGTCACAGCTTTGTAAAGACGTTCAACAGAAAAATATCGCTTTATCCTTAAAAAGTCTATTTCTCTAAGGTGAATTATTTTATTCACGAAATAATTCCACTGGAAAACTAAGTGAACAAGACGAATGTCTTTGTGTTATTTATGTTACCAATTTTCAGTGAGTCACAGCCTCACGGTTATCTTTCTATCTACACAATGTAAACAGGGTTTCTAATCTCTGTAATATTTTATGCCCATAAAACTTTCGGAGAGCGACCTTCGCCGAAGACAAAGGGTCCGGATTATCCCTAGTAGTTACCTGCTTTTAATTCGAATTCCCTGTTGATTGTGAATTTAAATTCGGCTGGTAATATACTGGGGCACTAATTAGTTATCGGATACATCGGCAAACGTGCCGTGTGATCGTTATTAATGTTTACGTCAATTTGATTGGTTCAGGATTCCGATTTGTACATAATTTCGTACGCGTGTCAACGCTTGCTAAGCAGGGCCCGTAGCTTGTTGAATTATGTTTATATACATGCAATTATGTGCATGAAAGGAACCGTAAATATATTACATATTGACGTCATGTTAATTTAAAAAATCTCCTTAAATCGTGTTTCTATTTCAGTGAAAAAGACTAGTGGTATAAAGTGTTTCCTGATATTGGTACAAAAAATTCAGTGATACATTATCTCGTTAAGTGAAAATGGCTATGTGGGGTGCCCTTTGGCTGGTGCTGGGCTGCCTGGTAGCCAGCACACGAGCCACTGTATATGATGATGACTACGACACGTATACGAAGCCCTACGATTACAAAACTGCAGGTAAGAAACAAATAAACAAACAGCTGGCGATATGTAGTAGTTTTAGTTTTATATTCAAGTTTTTAATCTTATACTGCGAAATCCGTGTACGATTAAAAAGAAAATCTAAACTCTATTAAATCTGCCGTATCCACTTAAACAATGGATAAAATAATTTTGATACATAATAAACACATTCAGAGTAACCATAGTTGAAAACTAAGCTATAATTCATGATCAGCTGTGTTAGTAATTGATCAATTTGATTTGTGTTTATGAAATACTGTAACTACGACGCATGGGCGGGAAACGATGAGGGAATTTTATAAAAACTCAATGTAATACTAAAAGAACAAATGATATGAAAAAAATAGGAGGATATCGTCATTGAATATCGTTACATAATATTCTTACCTCTCCCCCGCATGAAAACCCGTAGGTAGATCTATCAAATGAAAATTGCTGCCCAAAAGGATGGAACATGAATAATAAAACGTAAGTTTGCCTGAAACCAGGTAACCGGTGACCTGCATTCAAAAGGTGCCGCGACCTCTAGTGATAGTAAAACCATTTATGGAGCCTACTGTAATGTTCTCATTCCATTTTAACTCTTAATATGTTTGCCAATGTTTTGTAATAAGTACAACATTTAGGTTTTAATTTAGTTGTAATTAGATTTATTTTTGTTAGTTAATATGTTTTTATTTCGAAAATCAATAGTTGCACAGTTATTTAATAAAGTATAATAGTACAATATATTAACAAGTTTAATAACCTTACGACGACAAGTAGGTAATAACATAACTATTTCAGACGACTTCAAGTGATACTATGAACTAGGCACAAAGTTCTGTATCATTTTGATGGAACGCTATTTCGCCAAGGTTATATAGAGTTCGCTGCGTGGAAACCACGAACACGATAGGTATGAGTCAAACGAAGTTTGAAGAGGTCTCGAGTTAGTACTTTTGCGCTTTGAGTTCGGAATTTCCATCTGATTTGTCTCTAGTGGGATTTCTCTTATAGTAGAAGAATCGACGAAACTGAACCTAGTTCGATAAGACTCCCAGATGGTATATATAAATATGAATGATGTGTATTATTATACCCTAGTAATAAAATGTAATCGGGGAACACGAAATGGCGATGCTGCAATGCAAAAAACCGGGTGGCGCTAGTAAAAAAAAATACAAAAAACAAAAAAAAATCCGGCGGGCGTCGCTTATCATGCTGCTGCCACTGATAAAGCCAGTCAGGGGGGCTTGCAGCACTGCATTATTGTATAGTCCGATCCCTCCCCTGTATCGAGAAACCATCGAAACTTGGAAGACTTATCATACTAGAAACCTGTTTTTTTTAATTTGAAAATTTTTTTTACTGGCGCCACCCGGTTTATTGCATTGCAGCATCGCCATTTCGTGTTCCCCCATGAATGAAGTGTCTTATTATATATATATATCATCTGGGAGTCTTATCGAACTAGGTTCAGTATCGTCGGCTCTTATAAACTATTACTCAAAAGTCAACTTTATATTAACAGATTTATTAAACTGAACTTTTGTTACACTTCAGTTATTCCCTAGAAAAGATTTTATGATGAAAATCTAACAGTTTGACAATAGATACGCAAGCGGTAAATTAACCTTAATATTACATTTTCATTTAGGAGCTTTCCAGAGCATATTCTTTACACTAGCTAGCATACTAAAGCAGCTTGCAATATGAGAAGGCACGGCCACTACTCGTAACGTGTGCAAGTGTGCTCTAAAACCTCTGGTTAGAGTAACGAATGCACTCATCGCACAGCGAGTACACCCGGTAATACAATTTGCCTCCTGCTCCTGACGCCATTGCCATCTTGGGGACAATTTGGTCTAATGCCTCTGCACCTCGCGTTTTATTCAAAATATTTCATGAAAATGGCAACACCTTGTAGCTTTTTAAAGTAATTGAAACTAGGACCCGGACAACAGCTGGGTGACCTTTCCGTTTTCTTTGTTAAGAAAAAAAATTGTAATCCTGCTAAGTAAACAAAATGAAAGCAAAATTACTGCGACCCAGCAGGTTAATTATTGAGAGTGAAAAGTAATTAAGCCAGTCTTTCACCTCAGCGGGACGTCAAAAAGCTGAATGCTAAAAACACTGTTAACGTTCGCTGTCTCCTTGGATTACCAAGATTGCCAAAAGGTAAAGCGGCGAAAAAATGCGAGCTTGGTTTTAATACGGCTTGCGCGTAGTTTATAACTAAGCTCTTTGAAATGTAAAACAACTCTTCTTTGTAACATACCCTTAAAAACCTTGCACATTCAGCTCTAAAAGACAAAAAGAGTGCACTTGAAATTCACCAGGATGAGTCGACCTTGCTCAAACCTTGTATATATTATTACAAACAACTAAGGGCGGTAAGAACCGTAGATGCTTAGGTACATATGTACAAATAGGTACATCTTCACGCCTGCTCTCCGGCTTCAAGTTGTCATATAATTTAGATTGAATTGTAGATGAACTATAAGTCTAAACTATTGTCCAAAAATATGACCAAAAATAAAAAAAATATCCGAACATACTTAGTACCTACTTGATATGTTATAGATTTTGGTAACGGACGTGTACATAGAATAAATTAACTCATTCTGTTGAAGCAGAACATGAAACGACTACATAAGTATACGCCTAAATATTACATTGCTAATACCGTCTCTTAGGGAAGACCTATCAATGAACGAAAATGCTTATATGATTAAAAAACGCGAACTCTAGACGAACCATTATTGTATTACAATTGTCTCGACAACGTACAGTCTTCCATTAAGTTCAACAGGGGATTAGTATATAGCTATAAAACGGGTAAATGTTGGATCTATATTATCATTCACTTTCCTCGCCGGGGAACATTAGTGTAAATTGATACTTCACCGAAGGCTTCTCAATGTGTTTAGTCTCACGCGCTGTTATATCTGTTAGCACTTTGTAAGTGAGTACATACTGGAGGCAGTTAATATCCTGTATGGTATATAGAAATCTGCGTTGTGTCGTGAATGAATGAATATACCTACATTTGTAATGGTTTATTACCGATAAAAGTAACTCAAATACGAATAACTCCTTTAATAGTATAGGGCATACTTGGCCTTTTCGGCTTAATTTATGTAATTAAGACAATTCTAGATCTATACATAAGTATTATATTTCAGCTTTTTAGGTCAGTGTATTTGTGTCGTTGGAATAAATTTGGAACATTGCCCCGGAAAATATTAAATTAAATACAGCTTATTTGCTTATAAGTTGAATCTAAATGTATTTTTCTGACGGTAACATGTTGCCTCAAGTTTGCAGGTATGAGTACGTTACTCTATATAATATATTGCATTTCGCACCTAAACACGTAAAATACGTGAAGTAAAGATCGAATTACACTCTTTACATAACACGTCATCATAGCCGTTCGAGATTCGAAGCGTCCCGAAACGCGATTGAGTCATTGCTGTTACGATTCCACGGTAGAGTGATTTTATCCCACGATAAGCCATCTCCGAGGAATTGGCTTATCGAGGGACAGTGCCACACGTCTTCGTTTTACTGATTCCCTCGCCCTAGATAATAAAACCTTAATTTGTTAGTTTACCCGCACGATATACGTATTTGATTTGTCTCGCTTGAGCCGTGATTCGCTAACGCCTGTCTGACTGTGGGCCTGCTGCGCGCCGTCGGCGGAACCCCATCTCAGTATAATGCGACCGTTCCGAAGCGATTAATTAACTGTACACTGCTGAATAATCTCTTTGTTCTGTCCGCGACTTGTATGGACGCTTAAACAGACCTTACTGAAGTTAACTACGATAATTCACTGTTAAATAACTGAGACATTGTTCACGTTAGCTATTTAAATCCGCCATTTCGAGTCGCTTCTAACTGAAGTTCTTTTGGTGCCTGAAATAAACGTTGAGGGACGAGAAAAAGATCACGTAGAGCATTAATGAGCATTTAGCGCGATAAGCACGAGCATTCTAACAAGGACTAAAGCAGGATCTGTTGAGCAGTTCGCATTAAGATTCTTGGGTAGAGGGGGCAATAATGCGGGTATTAGATGGCGCGCAACACACGAGCCCCCGATCCTCTGGGAATGCCAACCGAGCCTCTCCGTATACCTTTTCCACCATTACCAGTTAACCTTCATAAGTAGATTGTATTAGGAACCAATTGACCTAAAATCTCGAGGCAAACGTGGTACATTTTAGATTACAAATTTAAGAGAATTTTCCTTACTCAAATCTGACTGACCAAGATTTATTCTCACGTGTACCTAGTACCAACATATCAAAAATATGTGAGATAACGTATGAAGAATAATATTGATACAGACAGACATAATAACACACTTAGCTTATTTTCAGCTATGATCAATTCACATACACAATCTCTGAAGCAATATAAAAGTAATCAACATCGAATAGACACAAACGAATTATACCTATGTTCCTTAAATTACATCATGAAAAGTATCCCAGGCGACGCCACTTTGTATGTGACTATTTATATGGAAAATAACGGTAATACATGTCGCTCGAAGCAAATTAGTTTGCACTACACGTATCTCGAGGGAATATGAGCGACAAAGGTTCGTTTGCGGAATGTGTGAGAGGACTCTACGCTTAGGTAAAGGTATACTTAGAGATAGTTGGATAGAAAATCTCTCCTTAGAACTAACAAGCTTTCTCGCGAGTTAACATTGTAAGCGTAAGGCCAAGTTAGTTGTACAGCAATCCATGAATGGCACAGTTGAATTCCTGTGATGGCTATGGTAAAAGGCTACGCACACGAGTGTGAGGCATTATTATTTGGTAGGTGGTTTGGGGTAGGTACGTTTTGTTTACAAATTGCTTGGCGGGGCGTGCTTCGCTTCCCCTCGAATTACCTCAAGATAAAGCGGCTGCTGCTACCCGCCGATAATTTTGCTTCGAGCTTGTTTTATACGCACGTTGAACGGTGATTTCGAGTGTGAATGGATTGCCTCGGTTTACGGCTTCCCTTTGGCTGATGAGACGACAACGATTACAAATCTTTTAAAGCAGTGTAACTCGCCAATTTGAGTAACGACACTGATATTAATTTAATTGAGTCATCGTCGAGTGACTTAGGCATTAACGTTTTCATCAAAATGATCAATCATGATTCTTCCTTTCATAGCGAGTCCTTTTAGCGAGCGTACTTTTTTCTCCGAGATATTACTCCGAAAACACAACGGGGAAATTATACGGAGGCGCTAAAGTCAAACATAATTAGATGAGTTCAAGTAGATAATTACTCGAGAGCTTAATTTATGTTTTCAACAAGTAAACAATGATTTAACCCCTTTAGGTTGTTTAAGAGGGAGCACTTTAGACATAAATTATTTCGTTTACTCGTGCGTGACAAATATATTAAGCGTCTCTTACGGGGGCGTAGTTTACACGAATTGAGGGATCTTAAAGTTTTATTTTTCATTATTCCACAGATAGCCGCACATGCACGGAGTCAGAGTTTCGTTGCAAGACCGGTCGGTGCATACCGAGCTCGTGGCGGTGCGACAACGAGAAAGACTGCTCAGACAACTCCGATGAAGACTCGGCCAGCTGCAGTAAGTGTGGAAACGGGATAAAATCGGGTACTAGAAGGCGCGAGTCTAGCATTTTGTTTGGGGCCATGTTAAAAAGGCCAGATTTAGGGGGGTCTGGAAATCGCTCCTAGAGGCCCTCCCCCCTGTATCCGCGCATGGATACAGGAGGGAGGATACTAGGATATTAGGGATATTAAGATATTGACCTTCAATATCAACGAAGTCAACCACAAGCAGACAGCCTACGAAAATATAGTTCTATTTAGCAAATACGAAAAATTAATAGCGCTCGACTTAGTTGACGTGTGAAGCCTTTTCAACGCAATTAATGTGGACGTCTTCGCAATGCAGGCACATGTAGACAGGTTCTTTATCTTGATTTATTGCGAAAAAATTAAGGCTACGCTGAAGACTTACTCACTCTTCGATAAAAAGCGTGAAATAAATGAAAATTGCCAGCGAACTCGACCACACTTGGATAATCAATCCTATCTCCACACATATAAAGTCGTAGTAACAAAAGTCTTCATATTGCCGAGTATTATTGGAAAAACATTTGTAGAGGATTTAATACCCTGTGTAAACTCAGGGTCTTATCCTCGCGGGGGCAGTGTCATCGAACGTGAATCGTGAATGACTCCGTTCAACCTTTTTGGTAAATTCAAGTGTTTGGCAAACGTGCGAATATTTTCTTGGATATTTCCAGTTCGACACTTTTTTTTTAACCTGAATGTGGCTTTATAGGCTGGGCCCAATAAAGCGATACGAGTGTGATATTGGAGAGTAGCCTGGGGAAAAACCTCTCCGACACAACCACGCGTGTGGTTTGGAAGACTGGAATAATCTAAGAGTTTGCGCTCCACTGGGATTGGTGAGATTGGGCTGAGAAGAGTCCAGGAAGAAACTTAGCTAGGCCCGACATGGGTTGGACTGACTCTACCCGGTGTGCGGCGGTCCCGGGACGAATAGGGACTATATGTGTCAGTGTTGTCGCGATCGCGCGGTGGACGTCCCCGCCGGCGGGAATGCCTAAGCGTACGCGTCGTGTCTGAGTTGGACGTCGTAAGCGCAGCGTTCCATCCACGATGGACGCTGTGATAACGCCGTCCGGGTCCGTGAGTGTCTGCCTAGGACGCCGGACCGTGCGGCCCCAAATCAGTGATCGCCGAGAAACGACAGAGGGAGGATGATAACGTAGTCGACAGCCTTCCTAACTAACGGATTCCTATGATTGTCAAAATAACGTCTGGCAGTCTGCTTAAAGAAACCATACATGGTGCTAATCTTCATATCGTGGTGCAGACTGAGGTTCGACTGGTACCACGGAGCACCAGTCGCCCTACGGAGAAAACGATTCTGAATAACTTGAAGCGATTTGAGCGATGTCATAGGCACTTGAGGAAAAGCTACACTTTCATAAGACATGATTGGACGAACACAAGTTTTGTAGAGTGTCAGCTTATTTCTAAGTGACATTTTACTAAACTTGTTAATCATCGGCCCAAGCCTTCCTAGCACGAACAACACACGGTTGCGTACCCTACTGATGTGGCTACGGAAAGTCAGTTTTCTGTAGAGGGTCACTTCAAGATATTTGATTTCGTTGGCCTTTCCGTGCTAACGCGGTCAGACGGGTGGAAGACTATCACAGTGCTTTTTTCCGGATTAACTTCGATACGCCAAAGATTAAACCAACGACCTAGGTAAGTGATTGCCTCCTGGATGTATCGCCGGATAAGAGTGTACTTACAATGAGTCGTAAGGAGCGCGGTATCGTCCGCGAACAACCCCTTTTTGCACTTTAGGGTGCCTGCATGGAAATGTCGTTCGTGAATAACGTAGTAGTGGGAGAGTGCACGAAGCCTTGCGGGACTCCTACCCGGATGGGGTGTGGGGCCGAGTACGTTCCCTCTAGTCTATATCGAAAGCTTCGGTCCCTGAGAAAATCTCGTATGGTAAGTAAGAGTCTGTCAGCAATACCGAGCTGATATAACTTGTATATCAGCCCGTTATGCCAGACCTTGTGGAAGACTTTCGCCACGTAGAGAAAGATCGCACCGGCTCTGAGCCCCTGGAATCGAGAGAAGCCATCCAGCAGCCTGTTGGACGCACGAGTTCGCGGATTTAAAGCCGAACATCTCGTCGATAATGACGTTATTCTCTGTCTTCAGTCTTAATCTTGTGAGAAGGATCTGCTCATATAGCTTTCCTAGAGATCTAAGTAAACTGATCGGCCTATAAAAGGCAAGCGAGGTCCGGGGTTTACCGGCCTTCACTATCCCTATGACCACTGCACCTTTCCACGCGACTGGAAAATGAGCATTGGTCAGCGCGGCATTGAAGATGCCGACCAAAATGAGGAGGAGGGTTTCAGGGAGAAGTCTCAGGATACGATTGGATACACCATCCGCACCCGGAGCCTTCCTAACACGAAAACGCCTGACAAGGTCACTGACTTCCTTAACCGACACCGGTAAAATGGATGAAGTTACGGGGATACGCGATGTCCTGTCCACCTCGGAATTGACCCATCTAATATGGGCTTCGTTGGTGTGTAGGAGACTAGGCGAACATTGGGAGTCTAAGCTACTCGCAAGGCATTCGGCTTTCTCACTATCCTCGAAAGCAGGGTGATCCGGGTAGGGTGATCTGGACTATGAGTGGGAGGCGCGATCTCACCCATCAGATCCCTGAACGTGTTCTCCCGAAATTCGGCAATTCTCTGTTTGGACTCGTTACACAAGTCCCTCAGGATTTGACGGTGTTCGGCAGAAGGAAAAAAAACAGTTCTACGCCTGACTACTTACTAGGAAATGAACTCGATGCCGTAGCGAATAACTTAAAATATATTTCTAGTATAAAAATGTACGTGAAATACGTTTTCGTGTTGAACAGGTTTGCTTTAAAGAGTACATTCACATCTCCATTATAAATATTAGCCAGAGATATCATTGAATAGTTTCAATAGTTAATCCCGTATATTCTTAAAAATGAATGCACCTTCAAAATTTTACGTGGACCGATTACTTTTAAATTAAGTGAAAATTCAAAAAATATGTTACAGTGAACGTTTCAATGATGTGATGAAAAGTGCCGTCTATATTTGAAAATAACAGTGTAATGCCCAATCTAAATTACAAAATAACAAAAAAGGGTGTTCGCTAAATCTCTTACGCAGCCTTTAAAACCGATTTCCATAATTCTGACATTTAAGCCTACACTTTGATTATTCTTGAATTTTAATTTAATTAAGCTTGCTTTATAATAGCAATTTTATTCAGAGACCAACTTAGATCATTATTTCTGCTATAAAATAATAAACGAAATATGATATAAAATTCGGATAATACCTAATCCGTATTTCGTCCTCGCGTGACTTGAATTAAAATCTTAACGACTAATGGTTTAGTTTCATGATTTGCTTAAAATACAGTTAAGGTAAACGGCCGAATGCTTGACACCGTTACTAATTTCAGTGCCAAGAACTCCCCTAGGGAGTTCTCTGCTCGTAGACGCGTAGCTTGTATAATGCGTTTTCTCTACATACTTACCTACGGGGAAACGCATGGTATCGGCTACGCGTCTACGAGTAGACCGCTCTCTAGGCGGGTTCCTGGCAGTGAATGGTTAATACCCAATAGTTGACACCTATCGTTCACCTCTGTCATTATTTCATGAGATTGAAAGCGCAGTGTCGAGTACTGGGACAAAACCTTAGTCCTTATTTTGGTTTATAACAAATATTAAAATGGATTTCGTCGGCAACTGACTAGTTAACTGCTATAGTTACAAATAGGGCATTACATTATGTAGGTATTGCTTTAGTCGACTAAAGTTTAAGGCTTGAACGTATTCTAAATATTTTGCAGTCCATTAACATCTACTCCGTTGAACTCACTAGGAGTTGATATTGTGTAGTACGAGAGGAGCTTTCTGGCACTAAGTGCTACTTTAATACCAATCTACAGCTCTCCACATCACCCCAATATATACTACCTACTTCGTGTCGCAATGGATTGTAATGAAGCAAGAAAATTCATACATTTTTAATTGTTCTCGAATAAACGTGTCGGAATAATTGGAATAAATTGCGGATGTGGCATCCGAAATGGCTAAGGTACGGATTTAAGGTTTGCGAAAATTTATTTATTGCTCGGCAAGGAATAATGGGGCGAAACGCTAGTACCCGTAGGGGATAATTCGACGTGTTCGAGACGGCTGAACCGGGAAATTATGCCCGCACCGAAATGAGCGACTTCATTCTTCGATCTCCATCTTAAGGGTATATACCCGTATCCGTATATTGTACCTTTGTGTCTATATGCTACGATTCGTAATAATGTGAGCTTAATAATAAAGACGGAACAAATATAGGAGACAGGTCACTAATGTGTCGTGACTAATAATATTATGTCTATAGTAACATACTTAATTGGGTCAGCTAAGTTTTTTATCGTCGTTTATACTGACTTTAGTTAGTAATGAAATGAAATGAAATGAAATGAATTTATTTGCTGAGTACAGGTTACATTACATATCGGTGTTAATTTTAGGATTGAGATCAGCCATACTCTGCTTAGGGTAGCATGCAAAAAATTTTAGTGGGAACTATGCGTAACCAATTAATTGAAAAGATAGCAATATTAGCAATGCCACATAATATTATGCTACATTTTAAGGTTAAATCAAGAAATAAGTAATGAGTACCTTGTCTCTATTTCAATTTCATAGAAACAACGCTCATTTCCTGTGTCATTTCACGAGCCGATTTTTAAGATTCGCGTTAATGAAAGCAATACGAGTTTTAAAAATGCTGAAACTTTCTTCGCCTGTCAGATGAAACAAAGGTAAAAGTTACGACTTTAAGTACCTACAAAAATAGGCAAGTCCTTGGTGTAAAAACTCAGTAAAATATAATTTTGACCCATAATTTATCTTTGAAGTTTCCACGTCTAATTAATGAACTTTGAGTCTTCCATGTCAACAGACTTAATATTACTGGACATAGGAACGAATTCGAAACTAATCAAATTAAAGTAATATCTACATGTTAGGGTTAGCGTCACTCGCTCACATTACATTTCTCGGCATCCTAGTGGGTGGTAATAGTGCCTACCTACGAATTTGGAGGTACAGGCTTCCAATCCCGGTAAGGCCATTTATTCATGTGATGAACCCTAATATTCGCTTTTTAGATTTGGATGTTTTCGATGTACTTAAGTACCCATATCATAACAATTAATTAGGCTTACTATGGGACTATTAGTTCGATTTGTGGAAGATTGTCTCCTAATATTTATTTGTACCTAATTACTTCTTAGACAGAGGTCAAAGTATAGACTTTTACGAGCGTACTGATGTTAATTATAACATTTATAACTAGACTGGAAAAAGTTGTCATGTCTACTTAACGGCGTTAGGCGGGTTTTTAATTCCGTGTCTTTCTCAAAAAGTAACAATGAGTATAAAAAGCCTGTAAAAGTTTCGTGAGTGGGACACGGTCGCTACCGCACTTCTGTTTTGTACACTTAGTGCCAGTATAAGTCGGAGCCACAAAACGGAAAACCTTTTTTATTTGACAGAGACACGCAATGTTTTGGACTTGTGGTTAAGGACCCGGGTATCAGACTACATATGTAGTCCGTAATGTTTTTGTTTACCAAACTCTCTCTACATAATATATGCTACGTACATTTTGTATATTACTTTAACAAATTACGAATCGCTACTTCCACAGAACGAAGCGATTCGTAATTTATTAAGATTATGACAAAAGTTTAAAGAAAACTTTGTGCTTTGAACTCGGCAAAGTGATACTTGTTAACAAAGTTTACCTAGTTTATTAGCAAATACGACGCAAAAGGTTAGAATAAGTACAAAGAAAATAATTACTCCTTAATAACGGCTGTTAAGCGATTTTAATTAATAACTCAACTAAACAGTGTCTCACAAGATATTAATGTATTAGCTTTACTATTTTCGTATGCATTTTTAGGATTAATGTTACTAAATGCATTAATTAATCGTAATATTTTTTATCAAATTCAATATTTACTACGCAGGCCCAAGGTAATTCGCTGAGTAAAATTGCGCAGAGTAAATTACTAAGCAACGTAATTTTCTCTTTGATTAGACCTTTTGTTACAAGTTAATTAAAAGCACGGCATGGATATTTTAAAAGCTTCAAGGATATTTTAGGGAGTCAATAGTGACTGATAATAATCTGAATCTTGGGGGAATTGTGTCCAAATTTTTTTCCGTTCGCTTTTATAGTTCAAATAGCGGAACGATTGGTCATTACATTTTTTACGTACAGCTACGCAACGATCTTGTCCGGAACACAAATTTGTGTGCGCGACCGGACACTGCATTCCCGGGGCTTGGAAATGCGACGACGCGGCCGATTGTCCGGACGGCTCGGACGAACACAGCTGTGGTAAGGACATGCCTCATGCGGAGCATGGAGACTACAGGGCATGACTCATCGGGAGGAAGAGCATTCGCGAGCGAGGGAGCATGAACACGCGTTTTTGTTAGCGATATCCTCCGTTTACATTATTTTCGTATTGATTATGCAGTTCACAAAAAGAAAATTTATTTGAGAATAAAAAATCCTAGCAAAAAGTCACTAAATTATACGTAATTCATTTAAATTACTTAAACAAAATTCTGCAAAGACTGAAATCAGTTAAAGTTTAATCCCATCTCAGACGGCGAAAAATTTCGAGGGTAAATAATGTATTTTAAACGAAAGAAAAACATTTCAATGAAACCTTTGTTTAGGCTGTCTGGGCGATTTTGAGACTAGTCGAGTAGAGTTTATTTGTTATTTCAGATTATACTCGTAATGAACTGTGCATGTCTTATTAGCAGAACAAAATATGCATAAAATGAAAAACTATTCATGAATATTGTCAAACGTGTACATTCCGCAGTTGAATGATTTCGTTAGAGACTAATTGGGATTTATATTAAAAATATGTTTGTTTGGAAAATGCATTTCCATCGGAGGTATTTAGCATGTGCATGAATTGGGTCGGCAGATGTGGCGGTGTGCGGCACGGAGCAGTTCACTTGCCGGGGGAAACCTGGCGAGTGCGTCCCTCTCACCTGGATGTGCGACGACAACCCTGATTGTTCTGATGGATCCGATGAAAAAGCATGCAGTAAGGGTTATCATCATTATTCCTTGTAACAGTAGCGTGGCGTCCGTGGAAATTAACGACCACTGTCAAAGAGTAAGCCGCGACACTTGTTTTCTAATTAGTTATAGATCTAAGTATATAGCACATACGAAACATGAAAGAAAAAACAAGCTTGACGCCTCGCTACTGCTGTATCATATATCATATACCTAAAGTGTTCATCACTTACCAGAATATCACAAAATTTAAGGAATGCAAAGCATCAAAACAGCCCACGTCATTGGTCCTTGCTCTAGTTTATTATCACATATGATTGGCTTTATGAACTTAGATACGAATTTGCACGACGCAGTACCAAATTACATTATCTTAATATTTCATCATACAGCGCGAGCAAAGTGCACATCGCTATTACCGCGCTTGCAAGAGATTTTGCAATGCTGACTTATTTTAATAACTATATTTTTGTGAGTTTTAATCAGCGTCTTGGAAAGTGAAAAGAAAATGATGTTTACTCTATGTCCCGACGCGGCGGGGTCGATGTTTAACTATTCCTCTTTGGCGCTGGCTGTATCAATCAATCATTGGAACCCTCGCCTGGCCAAACACTCTGTATT
The DNA here is from genome assembly GCA_963556455.1 of Epiblema foenella. Taxonomy (NCBI): domain Eukaryota; kingdom Metazoa; phylum Arthropoda; class Insecta; order Lepidoptera; family Tortricidae; genus Epiblema; species Epiblema foenella. Next base: position 20,553,919 of record OY747102.1, read on the forward strand.
CTATCAACGCCCGGCTCATCCGTCTATAAATTCTTATCTACCCTCCCCGGACCCACCCAGAAGCGTGAGCGATGACGTTGCGTGTGCTTCAGCCGCAGGATATTCTTTCGACCTACACAAGACCCCGCTATGGTTATGACACCTTCACTATCTATTTTTCCTCTTTATACAATACACAAAGAAATCGGACCTTCAATATTTAGCTGACTATTTCCCACTTAAATTACAATCTCGTACCCGCAGTCACTTGCGCTCAGACGATCTAAAAAACGCTGATTACCTCCCTTAAGAGCGACGGCACCTAACTATTACCTACATTAGTCCTCCCTCCAAAGGAATTTAATTAAATGTAGAGTCCGTATCAAAGACGAGTGGGGACTATTTTTCTACAGAAAAGAAATGTACGCTGCGTAAGAATTACGATCCGACTATAAAATTACCCGACTTACTTAGAATTTTACGTTTAAATTTGACGTGGTGACGTTACATGTAATTTATCAACGTCTGTTTATTTTCCTGCTTGATTTTGATAAAAATACTATTCATGTTATGCAATAATGTGTCAACCTAATAGGAAAACCTATAGTAGGTTGACACATTAATTGAATAACAGCGTCCAAATTTAGTTATCCATTTTTATCCTGGCGTTGGTAGTGGTGTGCATTTTTCATTCCAAATCCTTAAGCTTGTCAATGTTCCAATGTTAGTCAAAGTTAGGGCCAAAACAGTGGTATGTAAAATATCAATTACAATATTATTACTTCTTTGATCAGTTAATTATAGCTAAGCCCACGAGAAACCGATAGTAATCACCGATTAAATGTACAGACGAAACTTGTCGTTCGGACGAGTTCACTTGCGGAAACGGCAAGTGCATTCAGCAGCGATGGGTGTGCGACGGTGACGATGACTGTGGCGACGGCAGCGACGAGGTGAAGTGCCCGGCGCCGACGTGTCAGCCTCACACGCACTTCTCCTGCAAGGACGGACATTGCATCTCGGCGAGGTGGCACTGCGATGGTGACATCGATTGCCCCGACGGCAGTGATGAAACTGTGAGTTTGTTTTTTTTATGTTATAGGAGGCAAACCAGCAGACGGATCGCCTGATGGTAAGCAATTACCGTCGCCCATAAACACCTGCAACACCAGAGGAGTCGCAAGTGCGTTGCCGGCCTTTCAGAAGGGAATAGGCTCTTTTCTTGAAGGTTTGAAGGTCATATCGGTCCGGAAATACCGCAGGCGACTGTTCATTCCATAGTTTGGTTGAAGTTCATTATTACGACTTTGATCGGGCCTTGGTGTTCGAAAGGTGATTTTAAAAAATATGTTGTCGTTTTGCTACACGTAAGGTTTAAGAAAGGTATTGTTGTTATTCTACTCAACAAAATTACAATGTATTTGATTTTTGTAGGGACAAAAATATATATAAATCATGTTTTCTGCTTTTCTGAAAAATATAAAGTTATCACCATCAGGTACTTTACTTCCATAACTGTATATTTCATTACTTTATATTTTGCTGATGGATATATTACTTTTGGCTTAAATTTTTCATAACAATTGTGGTATGTAAGAGCATTTATTCTTTGAAAATAAAGGCATAACTTTCGCTAAGCTAAAACTTTAGAGTAAAGGAACTAAAAGCTCTTGTGCTTTTTTTTTCCTTCATTCCTTTTCATTTTGATTCAAGAAACCGAAAAAAGAAATGATCAGATTAAATTAGGTACGTATAATTAACGTAAGTACATATATATTGACGTGGAGACAATTGGAGGAGAGCTTTGTCAATGGACAAACAGACGAGAAAAAAGAAAACGATATCGTTATATAGCAGCATCCAAATGTGAAAAAGAAACTGTCTAAATCAGGGCTGTTATTATTATTATACATATAAATTATATTCTATTATGTATAATAAACGTTAAGTAGATATATATTCACGCAGAAATAATTAGAGGAGGCCTTTGTAAATGGACAAACAGACGAGGAAAAGAAAATGATATGTCTGAATAAAGGCTGTTATTATTATTACACATATATTTCATATGAACTATATTCTATAGATTCCCCGTAATTTTATTATTTTCAACGAACCAATACAGTAACTGAAGTGTTTTGTAAATTACAGGGTTGCGCGACACCGCCTAAAGTGACATCGCCATGCATGTCGACGGAGTTCGAGTGCCGGGACCGCATCACGTGCGTGCACAAGGCGTGGGTGTGCGACGGCGACCACGACTGCCCCGACGGCGGCGATGAGGCACCGGAGGTCTGCCGGGGAAACGTCACGTGCCGACTGGACCAGTTCCAGTGTAAGGATCTCAGCTGTATCCCCGGTGCGCTGTACTGCAATGGAGAGAAGGATTGCCCCGATGATAGTGATGAGTTAAATTGCGGTGAGTTTTGTTTGTTGTCTGCGTAATTTTAAAGTTCGCCAAGAACTGTATAATAGAATAGGGAAAGTGCCCGAAGCGGGCATTTATAAGTGACGTCCAATTATCAAATCATACGCAGCTCTTGAAGTTAGTATCATTATTTTAATTGTTTTCCTTCTTGGTCTAAACTTGAATCAAAATGAACAAATTATAATTGGTAGGTACAGCATCAAATTTCGGGTTATTGCTGTGTAGTCAAGGGCAAATCATTTGTGTTTGTAGCTTACACCAAAGTCCCTCAGCGCCGTTTATCAAATACAGCATCAGGCTTTAAACGCCAGTATTGATTTCACCCCATAAAAGGGATAAAATTTGTTCTGGCAGCTTAATAATTTAATTTGTGATATCTATTAGAGTTATTCAGACTTCTTGTAGTTATTTCGATATTTGAACTGAGTTAAATTCTAGACAGATTCCTATTTCGTTTGAGTTGAAATAATATAACCTCATGAAATTTGGAAGTAAAGTATAAACTGTTAATGTGAGTAGGTCTTACAGGTATTTTCATTGGCTGAAAAATGTATCTTTTGTGCAAAGTGCAATAGTGCGAATAGTTATTAGTAGGTTTCTAATTGGAAAATACTTACAGTATTTTTAATTTAAATATTTTAGGTATTCAGAAGCGCTTCGCTTGTTGTATTCATTAATTCAACAAGCAAAATAACGCCGCTGTGAATGCATTCGGTTGATTTAACGTCGCTCTGTGAATTTGATTAACGCATTGTCTGTTTTGAAGAGTTGACTGAGTTTAAAGTGTTGGTTATTAAAATGAGGTTGATTTATACGGTCCATTCTTGAAATTAGCTTTCCATTTAGTAAATATTGTTTAACAGTAGCGCATATGACACTTGTATGGCAGCAGATATACACTTTTTTTCGAAATGTGTCCAATTTATACTATAAAACTTTATGAATACTAGAAAACTATAAGTTGGACAACTTGAAAGAATATATTCATCCCGTTTTCAAAATTATGTACACAAAATTTTACAAGTTTACTAACCTAAAATTAACCTAAATATACCTATCAAAAACCCTAATCTAACAAACCGCTGCCAGTAGGCAACGTTCCCAAAATGCTGACCGCATTGCCACGTTGGATGGCAATGCTCAATCTTGAAAACAAAAATGAAAAATATGCTACTTTAATACTTATATTTTTACAGATTTATTAAGTAGGAGGACATTTTATTTTTTGAAATGTATTTTTTTTTGCAATTCACCCAAAGTTAGTTAAAAGACAACAAGTTGGTAAAAAGCCGTATGAGGCATCGACTATATTTTTTTACGTTTTAAATTTAGTTCACTTTGAACTGAAAGCGAATAATAACAAAAAAAAACAGTTTCAAACTTTTGTAAGCAGCACCCCGTCCATATTCATCATAATTTTATTTAACACCCATAGTCAAGAGCCACCCAAAAAAATATTTTTATGACTTTTGTTTCTTTTCCAGTTAAACCAAAAACCGTATGCGACAAGAAAACGCAGTTCGACTGCGGCGGCGGTATGTGCATACCTCTCTCCAAAGTTTGCGACAAGAAGCCCGACTGCCCCAACTTTGAGGATGAGCCCCGCGATCGGTGCGGCGAGAATGAATGCGCCAAGAATAATGGAGGTTGCACGCAGAAATGCGTCGACACACCCGTTGGATACTACTGCGACTGTGACAAGGGGTACAGGCTCGTGGACAATAGGACTTGTGAAGGTAAGAATTATTAGGCTATTGGTTTAGTTTGTGATTGTGCTAATCAAGATATTCGATACGTAGATTGTTCAGTTCATAAAGATACGCCCACTTCTACCCACGCCATTGACTAACGCAAAATACTAGTGCGCAATGAGGAGGAATGGTGGGCTTTCTCTTGGATTTAAACGATATTACCCATCGTCTACCAGTCCCTGGGATCCCAGGGCTCATTACAAAAGAATGCTATTGTTTATTTTTATCGTGGGGAGATGACGGCTAATCTATGTAAATTTCACGGCAAGCTTGTTACTTATTATAAGTATTATCAATATAATACCCTTACAAACAAGTTTAATATTTACTTGTGGTTATTTATATTAAGTTAGCTTCATTCATTTACATGTAATCATCAATGTTATTTATTACTCAGCAAGTATTTAAAATCGCGGCGGCGTATTTCAAAAGAGGTTACTCAAAATATACAATAACACATTTATTTCTGTTCCTTTGAATCATTATATTTATCATTCCTTCAAATCTCAACGGGCGACGATACGATTGACACTACATCGAACAGCTTGAAATTCTTGCAAAGTCCGAGACAGGGATATAGATTATCTTACTTTAAGCGGGATAAATTCCGGGAAACATCGGTATCGCAAAAATGATCTTTCGACGTGAGTAAATTGCTAGAAAATTGTATTTTACAGATGAAATTAAACATACAAATATTATACAATTTATAAATAACAAGTCCTGAATCAGACGCAATCATAAATCACAACTTTTTAATTAGAAAACTGCTTCTGATTATAAAAACGTGAACGTAAAAGTGACACGGGGAATACTTTAGCAAAACTGAGTGACACGTGAACAACAAAATAAAATCAAATAACTTCCGCTTCTTTAAACATCCGATTCATTCTAGTAAATAAATCTAACTAACAATATATTTTTAAGTTAATCTCAACAAGTAGGTACGTATTTTTAATCAAGTATACACTAATCTAAAATCCACAATTAGGCGAAGTAAACTGACAGATAAGATGTTGCCAGGAGAAGAAAAAAATAAATAGTGACGGTATATATCGATAAGCATAATACTACCAAACTTATTCCAATATGGTATATAAGAAATATGTATAAAAATATGCATAAAGGCTTGTGAAGCGTGACAAAAGTGGGATTTAAATATAAAGTTTAGTCCTTTAAATAGGAATAAATAATAATAATTACAAATAATTTTATTTTGATAAACTCAGGGCATATTACATTGAGAGAACCACTACTAATTTCGATTTTCGATGTTTTCGGCAAGCACCTAGCAGTACCCGATAAATTGCACCAAAAGATCGGTAAGTCTAGTAAGGCCTTAAATAATATCGATACGAATAGCACTGGCCATACTGTGGCAACATTTTGTGCATTTTGACTTGTCAAACAACTTAGCCTCATGGTGGAATTTACTGTTCACGACCTAAGGAAACCTCTACCTCGGTGTATTAGTTTTTTTGGGCAAATATCGTAGTTCAAAATTCATCATTGATCTGGAATTGGTTGTTATTGTAGAATATAGACCTAGGGCACCCCAGACGTGTAAATAGCCTTTTGGAACTCACGCCAAGTGTTTTTATGAATTCATACTAATTTAAAAAGAAACATTTTCTTCACTTCTTCATTTATAAAATGAATTTGCAATAGCTAATCATTTACGAAAAATATTAACGCCCTAAATTGATAAACCACAGCAGTGTCTGATTTAGTTTGTCGCCATGTTTTGCACGTAGGAAGTTCTTAATTGAACTAACAATGCAGGAGTAGTTCGTTATAACGGAAATGTTTCAAATCTACATGCTAAAATTATATGAATTTAACATCTATATGGTTTGAATGTGGTCTTTTGAGCAATGGAATTTTCTGAAATGAATTTCAATGACAGAATTCTATTTAGCAAAAATTGCCATGCATTGGCAGGCTTTTTCTTGGACAGAGACATTGCATTTTTATTAAAAGATTTATCACGGTCAAAGTCAAAGTGCCCGAGAATCTCCATTAGTGTCTCAAATACCCACTTTATATTAAAATAACAGGCTTAAAATATGGTTAACTGCTTCAAATTTAGTTACTATATACTGGACGGAAAAAATTACAAACGAAGAAGTGCTGAGGAGAGTGGGGGAGAAAAGGAAACTGTTGGAAATTATAGAAAATAGAAGATGGAAAATGATTGGTCATCTTATACGACACGACAATTTTATAAAGAACATCATAGAAGGCAAAATTGAAGGAAAGCTAGGAAGGGGAAGACCTAGGATAAGCTACATGAAACAAATAAAAGGAAAGCTAGCAGTCGTGTCGTATAAGGAGGTCAAGGAGCCGGCCCTGGATAGAGTCAGATGGAGATAGCTACACCGACAAGACAAGAGTCTAACTCTTAAATTTATGATGATATGACTATAACCTAAATGGAAAATTTATTTCGTACATCGAAAACTGAGAAAGTAATTCAAGTTTGTGGTGCGATACCCTGTATTCAGTTTTTAGGGAATTTGAATTCACGAGAATATTCTCGAGTACAAAAGAAAGTTGACAATAATATTCCCTATTACATGCACGCATATGCGATAGCGTAGCGATTGCAGTTAGTCACAAATAAACGCATAATACCTTTATTCGTGACTAACTACCAACGCGCATTACAAGGAATGCGCGTGAGTTAAGAGTAAAATATAGTTTAGGTACTCTCGAATTCAATTCTGAAACCCATTCTATATTGGTTATAGTTTTTTTAACCATCTTCTTCCGGGAAAAAAAAAATAAACAATACTACCATTATTTTGTTGTGTCCTGAAATATCCGTCACCGGCAAATGACGATTTCACCAAGATTTTACCCGTTTATAACATTATTGAAATTTAGATTTAATACAAACTTATTTGATTACAGATATCGATGAGTGCGCGGACCCCGGGTCGTGTTCCCAAGTCTGCATCAACGAGAAGGGTACCTTCAAATGCGAGTGCCACGACGGCTACGCCCGTGATCCTCGGGACAGGACCCGTTGCAAGGCCACCGAAGGGCACCCCTCCCTCCTGTTCGCTAGGCGTTTCGATATCCGCAAAATCAGCCTGGACCACCATGAGATGGTCGCTATCGTTAACGACACAAAGTCGGCTACAGCGCTAGATTACGTGTTTAGGACCGGAATGATCTTTTGGAGTGATGTCAATGATGAAAAGATTTACAAGTAAGTGTTTTAGGGAATCGTAAGTAAGAGTAAGCAGTAAGAAATAATCTGAACGGTCGGTGTGTAACTTTTCATGGTGAAGTCAATCGGCTTAGACTGACATTTAAAAACTGACTCCGGTATGAAGTTTAATCTACATTAGACGTTATTTTCAATCGTTAAAAATACTAAGTTAATAGCCTGCAAATACGCTCTTCTTTCTCCGAAAAATGTTCTTAGGTAGGAAACGCTAAAAAAAATTCCTAGGACACGCCATTATATTATAAAATTACTCCAGTTCAGTTACGTTATTTATTGTCCGCGGCACATGCTATTATCTCTGACGTCGCGAAGTTGTTTATCCATCTCAATTTGACCCCCATTAAGAAGGTCTTCACATAAACCGGTTATTGTAGATACCTATTTCAAATGACGTCAAAAGGCCAGTGTCACGAACACGGAGCACCGACCTAAAAACACTTAACATGATGAATGAAATACTTACCATAGTGGCGTAATTTCAGAGCACCCATAGACGAAGGCAGCCAACGCACTGTTGTCATCGGGGACCAACTGATAACTTCTGATGGTCTGGCCGTGGACTGGATCTACAACCATCTATACTGGACGGACACCGGCAAGAACCACATCGAGCTGTCTGACCTGCAGGGCAACATGAGGAAGATATTGATTAGGGACAAGCTGGAAGAACCTAGGGCAATCGCACTTAATCCTCTTGATGGGTAAGCTTCAAACGTTGCAATAGATTTAATAAAAAAAAACAACGATACCCCACTGGATGGGGTTGATCGATTTTTGTTTCTCACGCCCCCCTTAAAAACCTTTAAACATAAGTTAAACCATACAAATGTATGGTTTTTGGTTAACAAGATGATTACATACTGTGAAAATATGAAGACTGGCTATAACCGTTTGGCTGTAAAACTTGTGTGACAAACGACGGACGGACACGGACGAAAAAAAAAGATGGATGTGGTATCTGTTGTCATTGTAACTAATACATTGTGGTTACATTGAATGCAGTGTATACGATTTGAAACCAAAATTAAAAGAGTTGTCTCAGTGCTCAATATTGTTTATAAATAAAGTTAGGAATTTGTGGAGCAACTACAGTCTTAGTTAAAGAACATTTACATAATAATCGTATCAATTTTAATATGTATTCTTATAATCGTTACTTTATGGGTGAGTATTATAAGTAAATGGTATATGTGGGCTTGATTTGTTTTGTTTTATACTATACTATACATTTTGTTTATTTTATTCATTTCATAAATCAAAGAACAAAAGATTAAACAATAATATTTAAAAAAAATAACAAAAGAAAACTAATCAAATAGACCGCCCCTCGCCGTTTCCGGTGCAAAGGTGCCCATAACACTGGCGACGTTTCCTCGCTGAATAGCCATGGACAGCCTTTGCACCATGTTTTTTGTTTATGTAATATTTATAAGCAAAACAAAGTTACTTAACTAGCAGGTCTTACATTATTTTATTTTTATAATAAAATTTAAGTGTATTTTTTATATTGTAAATAATAAAAAATGGATGATATTTTTAAATGTTTAAACGGAAGCTTAAAGAAAAACATTCGCACGTGGTACAAACCTTGGCGAGCGATAGTGGGTATTAATACGCAACTTTGCGACCTCTTATCGAAGTAAAACAAAGATTATTGTCACCAGCTGTTGCAGAAATAACTGAACGGAGTTTTTATCCTACATTACAAAATAATTACAAAACTCAAAGATTACAATAATGTAAATATTATGAAATATCAGACATATCCTAGACGGATGATATTCTCATTATAGAATCATTCATTGTGTCTGTTTGTGACATCGCAGCTCTCAAACGTAGTAACCGATTTAAGGGATTTGAGTGGTTTTTTTTTCTAATTCCTGTGGACGTGGTGGTCAGCTATTTTTTTGGTCAGGGACTTATTCAAATCAGGTTATTATGTATCGAATTTTGATTCGTATCATATATAAACATCTTTTCAGCATTCAAATAAACGTTGAAAAGGTACTGAGGAATTCCACACCAAGCGTTGATGAAACCTTTTGAATATTGTTGTAGTCGTATTTAAGGACAATAAAGTTGTCTCATAGGTATTTTCTAACAAGTCTTATATTCTAACAATTTGACGTCGCAGATGGATGTACTGGACGGATTGGGGCCAGGTTCCCAAGATCGAGCGTGCTGGGATGGACGGCTCTCACAGGCAAACTATCGTCTCCTACGATGTGAAATGGCCCAACGGACTTACCTTGGATCTCGTACGGAAACGAGTATATTGGGTGAATATCCGACTATTTTAAAACACATACGTTTATTTTTAAAAGATATCCTGTCGCTCTTACATCATCTGACCTTATTTATTTATTTAGAGCCTAATGTATCCCACTGCTGGGCAAAGGCCTCCCCTCTCATTTTCCTTTCATTTTGATTCTTGGCTTCTCACTTGCCCATACATATTTTAAATGGCATCCATTTAAAGGCACATCAGAAAAACCTAACAGCCTAAAACTGCTAAAATACTTATTCCCACAGACCCCCGCTAGAAAGCTAATGTTTCTCATTTTGTTCGCCACGCGAGTCTCCAAAGTATGAGGATGCGGTGAGGGGAAGGGCGGGTGCTACCAGCGTTGCGATTGGTCGATGAGCTGGCACGCAGATTGCGTAGTGATGGGACATGTTCACTACAAACTGGTATTGTAATTTACTATTAAATCCTACGAGTGGTGACTCGCGTCGAGAACAAAGTGAACAACATTAGCTTTCTAGGTTGTTCCACATCAAAACCGCCATTTGCTGTACAATTAGGTAGAACTTATTTTTGAAGTCCAAATCAGTATTTTTTAATACGAGTTCAGTATTTTTTTGATAATGATATGCAATTAAATATATCCCATTATAAATATTCCCACAGGTGGACGCAAAAATGAGCACAATATCATCGTGCAACTACGACGGAAGTGCGCGTCGCGTTGTCCTATACTCGACGGATGTGCTCCGTCACCCGTTCTCCATCACCACCTTCGAGGACTGGGTGTACTGGACCGATTGGGACAAGGCGGCTGTGTACCGCGCAAACAAGTTCAACGGGAAGGACATAGAGGCTATCACTTCTACACACACTGTAAGATGATTCGACAGTTTAATGATAGGAACATTCGATTTATGTATAATAAATAAATATCGACCATCATTTAACCACCTAAAGGTGTCACGAGGTGTCGTGTCCATAGCACCAGCGATACCTATGGTAATGCGTAAAATGCCAAAGCCACATGCTGTCAATTAAGGTATATGATCGCTCCTCCGCAAAAAAGAGTTTGATTTGTGTATGACACACGGCTGACTGATAGGAGGCGCACCTAGTTAAACCCCATCATTAGCATATCAATTCAATTTCATTTATTTCGTTAACATATTATTGTTGTTGTTGCCAGTAGAATAGGCAACTTGATTGAGTTCTGTCTTAACTTTGACTTGATTCCCGCCCACTCAACTTCGACTGATACCGTCCTCAAGTGATATTGGTAATACATTATTAATGTACGCACCCAAGGGAAAGCGAATGACTGACCATATCCGTGTAGTAAAATGGCACGTGCTTTAGGTACCTACGGCACTTGACCCGGCTGCCGAATACCGCCCTCAATAGCGAGATATAAGCAGAGGTAGACAACAGGCGGTCTTATCGCTAAAGAGCGATATCTTCCAGACAACCTCCCCCTCCTTATGTTTTGGCGATTATTTCGCTAATAATCTTTTTTTTTCTCAAATCACTTAAAATTTTGGTTGGAAGGTCAGATGGCAGTAAATTCCGCAAAAACTTAAGTATGTAGATCCCCTGGTGTTTGCCTCTACTTATTGTGTTTTTGTACTTTATTGTCCCCAAATTCAGGTGTGCAATAAAGAGTATTTGTATTGTATTGTAACCTAGTGGACCTTCGGGCTAGCTAGACATTTGAGAGTTCCAGTTTCTAATGAATCATTATTTCTAGCTCCAAAACCCGATGGTGATCCACGTGTACCACCCGTACCGGCAGCCGGACGGCGTGAACCACTGCGCGGCGGTCAACGGTCACTGCTCCCACCTCTGTCTACCTGCGCCCAGGATAGGACCCCAATCGCCCCGTGTCTCGTGCGCCTGCCCCAATGGCCTGCGACTGATGGACAATAATCAGATGTGCGCCGAGGACGGTGAGTATATAGTTTTATTTATTGCAGAAAACCCAATTGGTGGACACACCATAATGGCCATGGGCCATGGGTTGTCAGCAATAGGGCCAAATGCATATTTATTGCAGAAAACACAATTGGTGGACACACCATAATGGCCATGGGCCATGGGTTGTCAGCAATAGGGCCAAATGCATATTTATTGCAGAAAACACAAATGGTGGATACACCATGATGGCCATGGGCCATGGGTTTCCAGCCATAGGGCCAAATGCATATTTATTGCAGAAAACCCAATTGGTGGACACACCATAATGGCCATGGGCCATGGGTTGTCAGCAATAGGGCCAAATGCATATTTATTGCAGAAAACACAAATGGTGGAGACACCATGATGGCCATGGGCCATGGGTTTCCAGCCATAGGGCCAAATGCATATTTATTACAGAAAACACAATTGGTGAATGGCGTACCTACTCGAAGAGGTTGTCAACCTATAGTTGTCGGTGAAACTAATGATGGTAATTGATGAATAAGACTAGATGCTCAATAATAGGCGCTTGGAACGCCAATATGGTGTTCAACTATTTGATACAGAGAACAAATACAAAGAAAGAATAGTGCTAAAATATGATGATGGAGAGCCTTGCCCGTATTCAGACCTAAATCTAGACTATTTTAGATAAAAAGGTACTTACAGAACGATTACAGAAAGTTTGTTAGGTGATGTTAATCCAATTGAAATTCATCCTTAACATAAATATAATAAAGTATTTATTACAAGCATACGATTTTCATGTGTGTATGTAATAGAAACTCTATTACATTTGTGTTAAAGTAGATTATTCAATGGAATAAGAGCATATGTCAGTATCAAACAGTAATTTACCCGTATGACATTGATGTGTTTTTGTCTGTCACGTTGACATTTAAGTTAGGAAAAAAGACATGAAACTACCTAAGGGCACGGAATTATATCGAGATAGAAGGAAAAAGTGTATGTATAATATTTATTAGGCCTTGCGTGCGAAAATTGCCTCTATGTGTCCAATTGCTCGCCGCGCAGTTCAGTCCGCTCCCGACCTCCTTCCGCATGCAACGTCAGATTGTAAAAACAAAATGCTTTGTTGTAATGCAATAATATGGTGCCACCGAGCTGATTTCATGTTGGAACCGGAAGGTGACAACTCATAAACATAGCAACTTTTAAAATACACAAAATAAACTCGTCGTATTTGAGCTCATTTAATTCACTTTTCCGAGACGTGTCACGCCAAAAACGGTTATGACTTTGAAAAAGTGTATTAATATAAAAGTTGTAGAAAATTTGATTAACCTTTAATTTGTTCTTCTTCTCTACGAAATCACGGAGTGGGCCGCCCCTGGCTCGGGTCCCATACTAATCGACGAACTCTTTTCTTCTACACTGTAAGAGAAACACCAAGATCTTTAAATGATTATTCTTCATTTGCTCTGTTGAATGTAATTATCATTTCCTCTGTCGCTTCTTATCATTTTTATCGATACAGTGTACACCTAGAAATTATTGCAATCGCCGCGTGCTAATGCTAATCGATGTTGCACGGCTTATGTTTCCCGTCACTAAATTCCTCTCGTGACGTCACAGTACCTACGCAAAATGTTACACGCTCGGTTCCCGTACGAATCAACGAACTCTTTCGTTCTATCTCGATATATTTCTGTGCCTAACGGATTTGATATGATAAAATAAGACATCATTTATTGTCAAAAACTGTGTACATAACATGTCATAAAAGAATAAGTCTCAACAGCCTGCCCATTTCGGACGTACAATATTAATAAATTTAAAATAGGTATAGTTGAGAACATGCTCTTTTACTCTCTTAGTTTAAAACGCCACCAAGTGCACAGTTTAGGCACTAGGCGTACCTACTATAGGTTCAATACTTATCGGCGGGTACTGTAGGTACCCATTGTTTGATTTGTTTTTGATTGTTGATAAATTAAATGCCAACAGAATATATAAAATATATACCTACATATATGTACAACATACAAACACATATGATCACGTGTACGACATATATGTTATAATATTAATATATATGTATAATTGAATGATGAATTATATTAATATTATACCATGCCATGCACGTGATCGTCTGTATTTGTATCTTATTATACATAAAAAAAAATCCTATTTGGTTAATGCACTTTTAATATACTTATGTAAGAGTTAGTTATTTTTCCACTTCAGTTTTTTGCTACTCCTTTTACAAGTGTAATATAAATAAACGTCGTCATTAACATTTTATGTCACGTTACTTGACGCGTGTATTTTAAACGTATTACGTATATCACAAACAAAGAGAAATCGTATTTTTTTTTTCCAATTTGGGAAAAAACCACACGTCAATAGTTAAACTGGATTTGTGAATATATTGCCAAAAACAAAGCGTCAGTATTTAACCCTGAGCACTTACTTGCGAATATAATTATAAGAAAAAAAGTGTTTTTGCTATAAACTTCTGAGGCCATAAAATCGATTTTAAACCTAGCAATACCAATAATAAATTTGAACTTTATTTGTTTTAAAATAAAACGTAGCAGATCAATTGCAACTGTCCCTTCAAAATTTGACTCATTTTCCATTGATCATATTTGGTCCTGAATATAGGACGCGGGATCTCAGGAGAGTAAATTATTTTTAACCGACTTCAAAAAAAGGAGCAGTTCTCAATTCGGTTGTATGTTCTTTTTTTTCATAAATATTGGTGGTATTAGTAATCTCGTTTGATGATGTACACCGTGAGGGTTAATAACCCGAAAGATATAAACCACATATTTTGACGACAGTACAAGTAAATAATGATATATCAACACGGGTGGACCATTGTGTCTTAATTAAATTACTATTTCAGTACTAATTAAATCATATTAATTGACGTCTTCTTTGTAAACAAACCTTTAGTTCAGAGTGAGCGAGTTTAATTAATCTCAAGTTGAGAAACAGAGAGCGAGCATTGTCATTTTAGTGACATCAATTTCAAACTATCAGCCAGTTATTAGTGAAGGTAAATAGTTTGCGCTATCGCGATTCAGAACAGAACAAAACTTTCGGTAGTGAAACCTTTTTGCCGGATAGATACCAAACTTAATTAAGTGAAACTGGCCAACAACCATGCAGTTAGTGCGTCTGCGTGTAACGGTAGAGATGGCTACGTCATGCTTTTAGGGTGAGTTAGAATTGAGGTTTTTTAACTTGTGATTTGTTTGAAATAATTGGTTTCTCTTAAATTATGGGTTTTTGGACTATATGTTATATAACTTTTTATAATTTTATTAGGCTCTAAAATCGTTGGTTTAAATCTTTCGGGATTTTAACGCCCACGGTGTAGTTAGAGGGATAATACAATACAATACAAATATTATTTATCGTTTACCAAAAAGAAATAAAACAATAACACACAATGGCGTTCTTATTGCAGAGAACTGAGGCCGTACCTAACAGGGACACAAATATGGTCCTAGCCATAATACTTACCCAAAAATAAGTACATTTTAAGGGGGGTGCCTCGATTTTCTAAACCATCCTTCCCGTGCAAATGACAAGCTTCTGTCGTCTTCGTACGAGAGAACGAGATGCAACGCTCTTCGGATATTTTTTTGACTAATTTCGACTTTGTGAATTAATATTTCTTAAGAAAAAGTTTAAATAAGGTCTTCTTATTACTTCATTTAGTGGTTTAATAATGTATTGTTTTAGTTTTAGTAGGCTGACAAAGAACGGATTTTTTTTCTATGGCTACAGAATTTTATAAGCAATCATCTCTGCTAATCAATAAAATATAGTGAAGAATGATATATCTGAATCTTTAATGAACTATCAATATTATTATTTCCGTCTGGTCAGAAGGGCGTTTGAAAAACGCGATATTTTTTATTGCACGGCCTCACTGGATAAGCCGTGCAATTTTGCCTTTCAGACTTTTTTTTCCGATAATTATTGAAGCGCGAGGCGAATAATGAAACGATAGATAGGTATTATCTTAAATCGATAATGCGTTGGAAATAAATAAATCACCGCAATAAATCAACAATTGTTTGAGTAGGTAATGAGTAACGAATGATTGTACTTCCGTCAAACCACATTCCTATTACAACAACCTTTAATAGGTTGAATCTTATCTTAAGACTATTGAGAATCTATTGTGCGGAGCGAGAACAGGTATTTCGGAATATCATCGGCATCAGTTCCACGGTGATTATTATCACGCGATACACTCATATCACAATAGGTATTTGTGTATTAGGGTGGGTCGAAAATCACGAATTTTGGAGTATCGTAATGTAATAGGGCTCAAAAGTTGATGTGTATTCTGTAGATTACAGGAAAAATAATTTAAAAAATCTAGATTTAGACTTTTAACCCCCGCACGGCTGTTAAGTATAAAAAAATATTTATATTTTTTATTTTCACTCCATATTAAATATATAAATACAAACTATTTAAATCATTAAATAACACTATTTTGTTTCAAATTTATTTATTTTTTATTATATTTTATCCATATATCATATTTTGTCATCATGTAGCCAAACTAGAGAATTGGCCTTTTATGTAAAATGCATTTTTATGTGCTTAAACCGGCAAAATTATGATTTAAAGCTGTTAACGAATCATTAGTGATCTAAACACAGACAATAGAAACAAAAAATATATCGATTAAAGCAACACGAGGCGAGGAACAATACCCGAAAAACACAATTTTAAGGCTATTTGGTACTATTGGGTACCATTATAAACATATAAATACCGTATCTTTTTGAAGAAAACAAATCTTTCCTGTAATATTTAGATTAGCTCTTACATTCAAGCTTGTATTTAAAAAATAGTAGCAAAAATTTATTTAAATATAGCATTTTGCTTTATTTATGCCATAATATTTTAAGTTATCAAACTTCAAAAAGCTATAATGTCGATTATTTTGAAAATAACAATAAAGTCTCAGTATAATTTAGCTTTATTATAGTTTAATTTACTTTATTAAGTGATAAATTATTAACATAATTGTCACGTACTTTATTTAAGTACTTATATAATCTAGGCCTTAACATCGATCTTTGGCGGCTGTGCGGGGGTTAAAAGTCTAAATCTAGAATATTTTTTTTATTTTTCCTGTAATCTACAGAGTACACAGCAACTTTTGAGCCCTGTTACATTACGGTACTCCGAAATTCGTGATTTTCGACCCACCCTATTGTGTATTCATGTATATTGAAGCGCAATCCATACTATTTTCAATATCACGATATTATTGACACTCCAGTATTGTGAATAATAATCACCATGTAACTGATGCCTTACACCCGTCGGGGTCTTGCGCCCGCATCGTACGATAGAGGGTCGTTGCCGTCGGCCGATTGGCGCCTAATTTCTCGGAGAATTAGTGCTTCGGGTGGCAACGTTTACCACCCCTTAAACCTTTATCAAATGAGACAATATTGGCCTTGATCGATTTCTTACATCCTTAAGGTTCCTTACCAGTTAAAAAACGCTCATCTATTTACGCTGTTTTCTGTTTGAATTGACACGTATATTGTTATTTTCTCAATGTTACTATCTAGAACAGGACTATTGCGAACTAATGTCACAAACTTGAAATGTATTTTTTGGATGTTTCATTAACAAATATCGTTTCAAACATCACTCGAAATCAACCATTTCCAAGCTAAAAACTTGTTTTATCCGCTTAAATTCTACTACACATAATAAAATCAAAAAATGGCTATGTTACTATCTAAAACTTTGATAAAATTATCGTAGCCTTTAATAACTTTATTGGTATTATTAATACTTTTGTCATAATTTGAAATCAAAACATTTTAAAACTTATAAGGCCTCTTATTAACAAGGTTTATATATGTTTTGCTTTTTAGATAATTCTTTCTCGTTTATGATATAAAGCAATAAACCAGGAGAAAGTTTTAGGGTCAAAAACGAACCTTTAAGGGTCCATACTTTCACATGTATGCAATTTTTCAAAAAGATTAAACGTACGAACTTAATATTTAATGATATTTACAACATTTCCAAAAATCATGCAAATCGTTTCAGGGGTGGAAAATGTTTCCTCTTTTTGTACGGAAAAAATCTGCTACACATTCCTCTTAAGATGTGCAGTTTCTATGGAATATATAACAAGTAGAGAAAATATAAAAAAAACATTTTTTAAACGCATTTGAGCCGAAGTTTACTATGAGTGGCGTGACAAGTCAAACATTGTCAAGCCAAATCAGCCTTTATACCAACGTTAAAGACCAGTGCCATATTTGTGCACCGTACCTACACAATTATGCGCAGGTGTTATAGAAGTATCTACGTCTGTTTGTTTTCCACGATGCGTATACACGCATACGTTTAATGGAAACTTTGTAACAAAGAACTTCAATCTGTAATTTACTTTGCTTCACGAATACACAAGCAGTATTTGTGATAATCCATATTGAAAGGAACCTTATGGCGGCCGGCACTTACGCCTTTAAGTATTGCTGCTGTTCCAATACAATAGTGAATAGGTGTAACGTAAGCGCCTGCCGCCATAAGGTCCCTTTCGATGTGGATTATCACATTTAATGTTTAGTAACCACCTTGAACCAAGTGGGCGATTTCACTCAAGAGACATTTTTCTAACATCCGTATCATGAGCCCTCTTAATTCTGAATATTTTGATAAAGGAAAAAAGTATCAATAACATTTTTATTCCATTATATGACGTTTATCCATACATCTCTTATTGGCCGCCACATAGTGGAAACCAAAAAAAATATGAATAATTAAGTTTTGATCTAAGTATATCGGAATTAATCGTATACATATTCTAAATTGAAAAAAACAAAAAAATACTGAGAAAACGCCAAAAGGTAAATTTTAGAATAAAATCTCCCATGTACCTAAGTATGTAGTTGATAAAATATACTTTGGAAATCAAAAGGGAATACTTCTCCTATCTTCTTTATGTACCTGTGTAGGATAGTAATATCTAACGTATATAACCAGTGGTTATTAAAAAAGATAGACTAGGACATTACTTTTTTTTTTATACGACGTCGTTGACAAAGAAGCTTACGACCTGCCTGATGATGAACAGACACCGTAGCCTCGAAAAGAATCACAAGCTCGTTGCCGACCCTTCATTGATTTAAGGAATCGTTGTGTTGACAGCTAGAGACATTATGCAGGTTCCTCACTTTCGACACAGCGCACCCTCGGGAGCACTGGCAACCTAACTTACGATCAGGAACACAACACCACATATCTAAAGACAATACCTAGAGCTTATAGGGCAGGAATGATCAACTGAGATTTGGTTAATGAAATGAAAAAAAATATTCTTCAATTTAGGTATATTAAATGCACTTATGAATGTCAAAAAAACTTACCACCGGTTCATAAAATAAACCTCTGCCTCGAGAAGAACCGGCGTAAGAAACTCGGCGAGGTGTCATTTTTTCAAAACAATATACAATGTATATTCAATGTATGTTTATTGTTTGTTTGTTTTTTTTTTCTTCTCATTGTGTTTTTTGTACTGTACTGTATCCTTTGATTGAGGTGTGCAATAAAGAGTATTTGTATTGTATTGTATTGTATTGTATATGAAATAACAATCAAAATGGTACAATATAAACATACATATATATATTTTTAATATTTAGGACAAAATATTTCTGTGTTAGATTACTTGTGCGGGGACGCTATCACTGCCAAACATCCCTATCCATGATGTAATCGTATATTATAATATGCTTTTGAAATAAGTGTTGTTTCACGACAGATTTAAAATTAGAATCCACTCAGGATTGGTTAAAGCCGCTTAACTAATCTCACTAGAGCGCAAACTCGTAGAGTATTCCAGTGTTTAAACCGCCCGCGTGGTCGTGTCGGAGGTTTTTCCTGGATTTTCCCCAGGCCACTATCCAACCGCGCACTCAAGGGCTTTGTTGGGCCCGACCTATAAAGCCACAGTCAGGATCAAAAAAAAGAAAAAAAGGGTTGAATGAGAAACAGTGTTACATATAAGCGCGACGGAAATAAAAATTACGTACGTCGCGTAGTGTTCAATTGACTGAGGTCAATAAAAGAATCTGCAGTTATTGTCATTGAAATAAGAGTCTTGATTGATGAAACCGAATCAATAGGTACACTTATTGACTGTAATTGACGTGTAAAGGGAACGGCTGTTGGCCATATGTTGTTGTTATAGCAATGTAGTGGGTCATGTGGAATTTTGATTATGTATGTATGTATGTAAAATTCTTTATTGTACATGAGTAAAACATAACATAAATTACAAGAACAGTGTTATTCAAAACGTTAAAACCCAAAAGGTTAATATGGCATTAAGTTCGGCCTTTGTATCTGTTACTTGTTAGCTGTGTGAGTTGTAGACCTTGCGGGTATTTTTTTTGGTAATTTTCCCGAAAACTGAGTCTACAATAGTAGATTGTGTCTCAAGGGAGCAAAATGATATATTTACGGCGAGGGTGGTATATTGAATCTTGAGCGTAGCGAGGGATTCAAGTGTTTACGCCCAAGACGGAAATAATTTTGCTACCGCGTGACACATACTGCTTTTCACACCGTCTATGAGGCCCGCTGCTAAAAACATGAAATATCTTACAAATGATTTTACTACAGAGCGTCACATACTGGTTTTCACACCTTCAATGAGGAAAAGAGTCATTGTTGCCCTCAAATGAGGGAAGAAAAGTACATCTTTGATCCCTCATTCGAGGGCAACAATACCTCTTTTCTGAATAGCAGGTGTGAAAAAAAATGTGTATAATTATCGAACCTACTCACAAAATTTCACGAGAATCGGTTGAGAAATGCGACCTGTAGAGGAGAACAAACCGAAATTTGACGGCAGAAACTTACAAAATCATTGAAAAAAAAAATGTTTTTGAAAGTTTCCAAAACTGACTCGACAAAAAAATTCTATATGATTACCCCGAACATGCTCACAAAATTTCACGAGAGTCGGTTGAGAGATGCGACCTGTAGAGGAGAACAACCGGAAATCTGGAAATGCGGGTATCCGGAATTTGGTCATTTTTGTCGAAGCTGAAGCAGAGACCTTCCTTTCACTCGGTCAAGATGTTTAGGAATATAAATAAATAAACCCTAAAAAATCGAATGAAAGTCTGAAACCGTAACGAACTTCGTATTAAATATACAGCACATGTTAAAGGTGAAATATTTTTACTCTTTGTGGGAAACTACGCTTGACGTACCTACAGTGTCTGAAAAACATATTAAAATGAAAACCGAGGGAAATTATGAACATTTTGTAGGTACGTGTCTTCGGGTTATTCCGAATGTCGGGTAATTCCGAAAATAACTGATTCCCGCCTAACTAAGAAGTGATTTTGTTGCCCTACCAAACATCAAGAAATAATTTAACTTTTCTTTTTGATGGTGATGATGATGAGATGCAGTAAAATCGATTGGTTAGACTGGAATTTGTTATTTTCGGAATTACCCGACATTCGAAATTACCCGAAGTCACCTTATATTATTCTAGAGAACATGTAATTACCTAAGTATGTATGCTTTCCTAAATAATCATCTCTCTCTCCATTTACATGACTGATCGTGTGTTGTTGTTTTAACGTAAATTTTCCGAAAAAAAATAAAATTCTAAACGCCTTTTACTAGGTCTAACTAAGCATTATATACGGATGAAATGTTTGGTGTTTTAGCGAAGTAAATTAATCTAAATTCATACTTTGACATCACGCTTGTGTCAACAATGACTGGATGCGTAAATTAAAGTACCACCTATCCAATACAAATACATAACCACTTAACAAATACCTCAACTAAATGAAACATGTGCTGTACATTATTACAATATGTAGAGGCAAACGACAGGCGGCTTTATCGCTGGAAGCGATCTCTTCCAGACAACCTTAGGGTAGCGGAAATAAAACTACTTGAGTCCCCGTCTAATTCAACTACGATGTTCACAGTTCCTCATAGTCACAGAATAATAGTACCTACTTCCGTTCAGACCGTCCTCAATAAAACAAAACCGATGTTTCACAACCTGACAACTAGAAAAAACTGAATCATGCCATTCCGCTCTACCGCATGGCACGTACTCTGTCATCTAGTCAGGGAAGTATATTTAATGCTGAAATATTTGATTTTAAATGTACATTTTTTCTGAAGTCACCTAGTAACGTGTTTAAACAACTTAGTTGAACGATAGTGTCACTGTCCGGCGGTGTCAGTCGCGATCCAGTGAATAAAAACTGGGGTTCGTGAGGGCCCAGTTAAGTAGAAGTGGGAAGAGGAACCGGTCTGCCATAGTGTTAAAATTTCGAATAAGGAACGCCTTTGAATAAAATAATAAATCGTCGAACTGAAACGTCATTATATAGAAGAGCATATAGCAATAATCATTACTAGTAGACAAAAGGGTTCATCCGTATACAAGAATATATTACCAAAATATGGGACAAAAAACAAAACACGATCTTACTAACTACTTAAACCTAACCTAAACTAAAGGCCTAAACTGTATGGCCATGGGTCGCCCAAGTCGCTGCCACTGGGCAGAGTTCCCATAAGGCTGGCCGCATTGTCTCGCTGAATGACAATGCCGAGCGAAGAACGAGCCAGCCCTACGGTAACCGAGGACCAGATAAGCAAATAAGTAACTTAATTTTTTGAAAAGTTTAATTGCATCTGGTCCCCATGGACGGTCTCCACGGCAAACGCCGGCAATATGTAACTATCGCCGAGAGTTGCATATTTGCGGCGCTTTGCTGATTCAGCCACTCAAAGGGGTCATGTTAATCTCATACAGAACCTTATATTAATTAATATAGGAGTCATGTATCTCTAAACGAACGAGAAGCTATAGGCAACCTTTTTTGTAACTTATTTATAGCGTAGGTATGCGCCATACTTTCTCGGAAAGTCGCCTGAAACTGTCTGAACTAAAACTGCCATTGTGTTTGGTTTCTGTTTGTTTGAATATTAGGTAAACATGTAAAATATGTAAATTAACGTGGAAATCCAGTCTAATACAGTAACAGGTACTAAGTCCATACCTACATGATATGTAAATTAAGGACTTAGGTACAAAAAAAGTTACATACAATGTACATATAAACACGCCTGTATTTCTAAAACGGTTAGGTAGACATGAAATTGAATTTGCAATGCCACCAGACCATTACTACGACACTCGGGAAAGTTAAATCACACTACGAAAAATATTTTTCCAACAAATAGCAGATTTCTTAGTAATTTACATACCCAGGGAATGTTTAGGTAAAATATACAAAAGCTTATTAATTAATAAAAACCGGCCAAGTGCGAGTCGTATTCGCGCACGAAGGGTTCCGTCTATAAAAACAGCAAAAAAATACATCAAATGTATGGGGATCCCCTTAAATATTTATTTTATTCTGTTTTTTAGTATTTCTTGTTACATATAGCGGCAACAGAAATACATCATCTGTGAAAATTTCAACTGTCTAACTATCACGGTTCATGAGATACAGCCTGGTGACAGACGGACAGCGAAGTCTTAGTAATACGGTCCCGTTTTTCCCTTTGGATACGGAACCCTAAAAATGCCGAGCTTCTTGATGACGGTTTAATGCGGTTTTCCGACATCACCTGACATTAGAGTTATGAGATGCGCGTCAACAATGAGTAGGTAATGTTAACATTCACAGTTAACAAGTCACTGGGGTTTTCGGAAGTATCTAAACTAACCTAAATAAGAAATGCAACCTAGTTTCGTACTTTTAATATAAACAAAAGAAACTGCCATTCAAAAGCGTAGGTATATCACAGTACAGGTACGGTATATCAGCAGTAGATAATTACTCCGCAGTGATAACATTCCAGATTTTAATCGATGAGTCGAGACACATACTCGAATAATTATCGCATCACGAAATCATCTGCGTATTCTGCGTGACACGTCATGCGATGACGACACATCGTATGTTTTTTAGTGGCTGCCTCATGCGTGCAGTAGGTTTCCACGTAATCATGATCTACCTAAATAACATGATGACATTCAACGCACAGACCACTCTAATGATTTCGTACAATGTCATCTTAATAACGATTGGTACATTGAACAAAATTTTGATTTATAGTGGTAATCAAAGTGCCGTGATTCCGCCTTCGTAGACGATCCTTATACTCTTGTAAATGGCACTGTTGTGTTGTTGTTGTTGTTGTATGCAGACAACAGTGCCATATTGACAAGAGTATAAGGACCGTCTACGAAGGCAGAATCTGTCTTGATTAAATTATAAATGCTTACAACGTGTAGCATTCTAAACTCGTGTCTTATTCGGATAATCTAAATCGATATACCTAATAAATGTTGGTTTTGTATGTAGAGTTGTAGGTCCTTGTACATCTGCAATTTTCGTCATTTAGAAGGTCAGTTGTCAATAGTTTCATTTTCCTCACTGACTGCAGTGAATGAGTGACCTCATCGAAACATAAACATAAAAGAGCTGAGGGCCTACTGCGACCTTCGTATCGTGCCGTCCCTTTTACTCTCGTGTTATACACCATACGAGTGAAAGGGACGGCACGACACGAAGTTCGGATTTCGAAGTTCGGAGTAGCATATATTAGCTATTAACTTAAAGTAAGTAATCAAAAAAATACTAGCTACAGATTGTGGACTTGAATTATTCTGAATCAATATTATGCACACAATTATAAGATTAAGGTATCTGGAAGAAATCGATCTTTAGCGATATGACTGCCTGTTGTTTGCCTCTACTTATTGAGATTTTGTACTGTACTAGTGTACTCTGTCCTTTAATTGAGGTGTGCAATAATAGTAGTTTATGCAACCGCTACATAATGAGAGGCATTAAAACACGTGTATAATAAGATCACATACATTCACCAGATAGCCGAGCCCGGGACCGCGGCTGCGGCGCGTAACTGTGCTGTTAAATCTCATAACAGTTCAATTTATGATGCTGTTATGGCCATCTCCGACGGGTTTTGAACATATTCAAGGGGATTTACTATATGGGAATAAAAAATATTTGTATTGATTTGTTTAATTCATGATATACTTAAAGTACATACCTACATATTTATTAATTTCAATTTGCAAAATCATACCTCGGTAATTACCCAAAATCAAAACAATGCGAATTACTCGTAGTCAGTCATAACACAGATAACGCTTTAGGCTACCATTTGTTTAATACAATCAATACTAATTGTTTTCGCAATCTGGAGGAGATTATGTTATCTGAGTATTATTGTCAGAGGTCTGGCGAGTACGGTTTATCGTGAGTTTATTTATTTACCTATTATGAACAGTAGGCACCTATACAGACACCTTAATAGCTTTTCTGTTGAGTTGATCTTTTGCGGTATGAATGAAATATTAGGTACAAAAATATTTCAATGAATCTCCTGCGATAGCAAATATTTAATAGTCTTGTTTTAATGTGCTTTCCCGCGACAACCCTAGTGCGTCTTAATATAGGTAGGTATATTTTCCGTCAGATAACACACACCTGCCAATGCGTAGTGTATAATACAAACCAAATGCAATGTATGTTTAATTTATTAAAATTACGGTTTAACGAGTTGATTGGTTGAAACTTTAACATAACATCTTATAAATTTTATATTACCAAATTGGCCGTGTTTACGTGACACTTGTATGGAAACGTAGCTTACCTAGGTAGGCAGGTAGGCTTAAGATACGAGCAGGTACTTGTATCTTAAGCCTTATGGAAAAACTGGCTTTAACCGGAATAAGTGCCCTTGAAAAATTTCTGTTCATCCATAGTTTAACGCATGATAACATTGATAACACGAGTAAGTTGTAAGTTGGGTAATTCTACTTTTTCATGACCAGTTTTCTATTACAAAAAAAAACTTTGATATGTGTTGAATTAATGAACAAAAATAGAATTTCGAAATAGTACCTGAACCTAATAAATGGAATTTATGGGTAAAACTACTTAAATATTAACACATTTCTGTAAAAGGTGGGTAACGCAGTGGTAAAAACCATTTTTTTCATACAAATGGTGAGATATCCAAGGACCACTGAGTTACTCGATTTATTGATATTAGCTGTGGTTCGTTAATTACCAAAACTATCGGAAATGATACTGCAATTAAACCTCTTTATAAGTAACAATACAAAAACATGAAGTGAGGGCCAAGTATTCCAAAATCTGCATTTTGAAAAGCATCTGAAAATTATGTACCTACATGAAAAAGTAGAATGGCCCAGTTACGCAGCGATTATTTGAGAGCAAGTGCCTACCTAATTGCCAAGCAAGGCAACATCATCGTCAATGTAGGATATATAAGTATTATAGATACGTAGGTACGTAGCGTATATAATATATACGCATCGGTCTTCACCTGTCGGCGATTAGATGCCCTTTAAAAGGGCCTATGAGTCAACCTCTTAAGTCTCATCGACTAAAGGAAATTGTGGCCTAAGTAGTTATAAATTAAACGCGTAAACCCGTATTCACTTACGCCGTTTAAAACTAAAGGTTGACCATGATGGGAAATTACCCAGTCTATTTTTAACCCATGGAAAATAGTTCAAAAAGACATGCACCGTAATTTAATTTCGTTCGAGAAGCCACAAGCGTTGTAGTTAATGTGCTATTTATAGCTAGGCTCATCTGCCAATACGTCCAATGTGTATTTCATGTGCATACTTATGTAGGTACTTATATACTTACATTGACTAGCTACAAGTGGGATAAAGGGTATTTGTCTTCCGTTTCCGTGTTACAGTAAACAGACGCCCGGTCTCTGTATATTGTATAACAATGCAAAAAATAGCAGAGCGCTGAATAAGTAATACCTACATTTATATGTGATAAGTTCGGCCCACTTTAATTTATGGGCCACTTCGTACCTACCTTGTCACGGTAACTTTAATACGAGATCTCTAGCGGCTTTCATATTGATATTCACTGCGACAAGGTACCATATGGCCCATAAATGAAATTGTTTGACGGTAGGTACAGCATACGCATCGCCGATGACTGCATTTCTGAATTTTACTTTTTCCTTACACTATGTTTTAAGAATATGTACTTATACAACTATACAAATACTTAACCTGCCTCAATGCTCTACTTTTTCTTACCAACCAATTATTCTACTCATAATCAGTTAATCATTGTGTCTATACATATGAAACGTGCGACCTTGCCTGGACGGGTTTAAAAAATACGCCTGCCCGGCTCACCACTATCGAAATTCAAAAAGCGATACGTTGCCCAAGCTCAATGGCTGGGTAGTGAATAAGGTGAGGTGACGTCACAACATCACGCCACCTTTCGTTTAGTCAATTCGGACGCGATCCGGCTCGCCGCCAGCGGCCTTGCTAACGATGTCTCTTTATTATTAAGTACACTTTACCGTACTATAAGTTTGGCAAGCACGTACGTTTAGGTATGGTGAATTTAAAAGATCTTGATATTTATAATGAAAGAGAATGTGAAATTTAATAGTCTTGTATATTCCTATTATATCCTACTTCAAATTTTGGGATTGGGTAGCGGACCCCGTACATCCTTCGGGATGCACTGTTCTGGGAATACTGGGATAGCGCTAGGAGGGGTGATTATTTCTATTCTATTCTATAATTTCACGAAAAAAAAATAAGTTTCCGTATTCGCGGTTTGCAACGTAACAAGTAGGACTTTTTCCACATATATGTAAAGCACTATTTATAAAATAATACTTATTAACTAAGTATGTTTTATCATTCAATTGAAATAAAATATTTTATTACATGTACACTGTACATTCAGAAACAAAATAAGAATGGTCCCATGTGTATGAGTGTATGTCTGTGAATGTATGTTATGTTATTGTACTAAGGTTGGGTTGCACCAAACCGTCTGTAACCGTAAGCGGTGTTCGTTAAAATCTGATTGTATGGAAGTTTGACAAGTTTCTATGGGATGACAGCTGCCGGCGCCATATTTGTCGATGACCGGCCTGTGATCGTATGTTGGTGCAACCGACCCTAAGTAAAAGTAAGTGCAATCTCTCAACACTTGATAACGTGTAACAAACAGTAAAACCGCAATTTAACGTCCGTAACCGTTCGGTTAATCTAGGTAGGCGTAGTGTGAGCCGGATCGCGCTCGGTTAAATTGACGGAACGTTGGCGAGTTTAGGAGGCGCGGCGCGGTCGGCGGCGGTACACTTGGCATTTTTGCATCAGTCGCCAAGAACGTTGGTCGCGCGCTCCTCGTGGCACTAAATAATCGCTCTCTACTATCACCAGTTCGATTACCTACAAATTTGTGACCTCAACAAACATAAACATAACCTTCAAGCATTTGTTAAGTTTAATTTATAATAAATCTACAGATTCAGTTAATCCAGGAGAGGAGGTGTCAAAATCGACAGGTTCAAATGAAAATATTGTACAGGAAAAACCTGTAACCAGTGAGTATTTTTAACCGGCCATCCTGTTTCTTTAAACCAGTTCCCTTCGTCTTTACCTTTCTGCTCCTTGAAGTGGACAGAATTTGTGGCATTTGAGGTTATATCAACAAATATGGTAATGAAAGTGAATGTGAAATAGTGTTGCAGTCAAATGTGTTTGTGCTATTTTCTCTTGCATTTATTAATGTTTTCACTCAATTAAATGCCACAATTTCTTTCACGGATTGCGGTCCTGAGTGGGTTGAATCATTTTCATCGCTTCAGATAAGATAAAATTACAATTAAATTTGGGCGCAGGAACCATCGAGCATCACTAACAACCATCGCTATTCACTAATCCGGTTCATTGTGAATGTTTAAACGATATCTGTGTGTCTTCAACATAGGATTCCTTGACTGATTTACAGGGCATGCCATACGCGTAGTTTCCAAGCTGATGACTAACAGCTTTGAATGTGCTGGGCAAAAGACATCTTTTAACACATATGGTGAATACAAAAAGAGAAGGGCTAGGCCTTCTCTTGAAACTGTTCCGCGATATTGCAAAGAGCGAGGACACTACTGAAGTTCCAGAGGAACCGACTTTGCCAACAGTCGACGCTGAAGGAGACCCAATGAAGGTGTATTGGGAGAGCGAGAAAGAAAAGTTGGACGAGAAGAATCAGCCTTACTTAGATCTGTTTTTGAAAGACGTCGCTCTGTCGAGAATACCGGACACCACCGACGAACCCACCAAAGAATCACATTACAATTACGAAGGACTTAGTCTAAATTTTTTACCAAAGGCTGTGACATTGGGTAAAGTATAATATTGTTTTTTATTCATATTAAATCGGGAATTTATTTAGTTGGGAAGACACACAGATTATTTAAACTGGGTGCATGTTGCATATTCACATGAATTACTTATATAATATTAAAAAAAAAAACATAACTAATACATGAATGCAGACGTAAAAAAAAAGTTGGAAGTGTACTTTATTGGCGATAGGTATTAAAAATATTTCCAGCGACAAAGTCGACATAACGAACAGCTTTAACAATAATGCCATAGTTAATTTATCAACCAGTGCGATCATTACCAGCATTATTCCATTCTATTGTATAGGGTTTTAATGTTGCATTATTGGCATCCACATCTCAATGACAATACCTGTCCTTCCTGTCCTCTTTTGTTTTCTTTGAATCCCGTTTAATAACAAAAATGTCGTGTGCATATGTTGCCATACATTTAAACTAGGTTAGCTTATTTGTAACAGTTGGCACGTTTCATTGACAGCAGTAAAAAGATCCTAAATACATTAGACTAGTTTGAACTGGTATGAAAAACCCACGCATAGGAGTCTCAAAATATGTGTTGTATTGGTTTCCGATACGAACATAACTGTCACTAAATATTATTTACTGTTCCTGTAGGTACTTACTTTAATACACATTTCTAATACGAGTCCGTAGGAATTATTTCATTGACAGTGTTTGTTTATTTTGCCAAGATAGCTGATCAGTTAACATTGAACTTGTAATTGATGACTAAAAATTCCGCAAAACTTCCTTCACTATGCTTACATAAGTAATTATAAGCAGTTGAAGTTTTGCAGTGTAAGCAGGTGATCAAATTAAACAAACGCATCCGCTTGTGTTTCTAACTTCTATTCTTTTCATGTTTGTGATTAACGTCTAATCTTCTTCGGTGGTGGTTAATTCAATCCACAAGCAGGTATATTTAGTTGCAAAGTTTTGTTTTAGTTGGAGTAAGCTTTTTGTTAATTTAATACCCAGGCAGTTTATTAGCGAATTTTAGCCCCGTTAAAACGTTGAAGTCATGGTTTATCTCGTTAATAATTATGAAAAAGTAGATCAAATATACACGCGATCTAAACTTACCTGCTAAAGAAAGAGTTTTGACAAAACTACACGCATTCTGTTGATATTTCCAATTCAAATACTAGTGGTTATCTCTGCAATTTTTATGTAATTGTAAATTGAAATTTCATTTGTAACAAACGGAGTGAATATAATAAATTATTAATATGGATTACTTGAATCCTCTGCAAATACTCGATGGACATATCAAGAGAATCATAAGAAGAAAGCATCTTTATTAACGTTTGCTTTTTTTGGAATTCCAGATGTGCCAGAAACACCTAAATCTGACCCAGGAATCTCAAACAACGGGCGCGACGCGGGCGTCATCGCCGGGATAGTTGTTGCAGTAATCTCAGGATTCATCATTTTAGCAGCATTGGTGAGTTTTCCTTACTATACACAAGTTCTCTCAATTTCCCTACTTTCTATTCATGAGTGCGTCCCGAGAAAAGGGATTCTTTTCTTCGATGACATTGAAATTCTTCGATGATATTTAAAAAACTGCACTTCTGTTTTAACTTCCTGACTTCAGTAATGATGCATGCCTTCTCATGAGAACCACCTTAGAAAGATTCTGATAAGAGCGATACATATTTACTTAAAACAAATTAAAAAACGTTTTTGTCGTACCTGTCATACGGTGGCATATTCAAAATAAGTAAGGACTTGATATGCAGTAAATTCTTCTAATTATCCGTAGAACAAACTCTATCTTTGTCGAATTGAAATTAAATAAACTAGGTTATAGTTATGTAACTAAATTCTGTAAAAATAAATAGGTAAAAACAAATAATTACATACAGTGCTCGTATATTTCTAACGTTCTCAATAATTGCTGTATTAATATGTAGTTAAAAGTGAAAGTAAACCTAGTTTCGCAGATAACGTAACTATAAAATGTCGATAAGAAATCCACGAACGTGATACACATGCCTCGTAAATACCTAGTGATTCCGTTGAAATTAAAAACCTAGTCTGTTTATATGTATGTTCAAAGATTTCTCTCAGATCGCTGTCAAGTCAAATAAAATTAAAAATGGACCGATTTCAATTTTTTTGTTATTTGTTATTCATCCATATACAACAACGCGACGGTCATTATAATAACCAGTTGCCAAGGCCGTTGCAGAACTTTTCATTAAATAAAACTTTCAATTTAACCTATAGACGTAAATACTTCTCGAAGATAATAGATGTTCGTTTGTTTTTAAATATGAGTCACTCTTATTTGATTAGTCTCTGGAATGACTAATGGTCAGTTCAAACGAAAACAACTGCATACAATCTTGACGTAGGTAAGTCCTTAATCCAATATGGTCATAGTATCCCTCAGTGTTATAAATATAAATGAATTTATAAATATTAGGGGGACAACCTTACACAAATGGATTGCTGTTTTTTTTCCGAACTGTTTTCTGTTACTACCTTCTTAAAATCCTACTAATATTATAAATGCGAATGTTTGGATGAATAGTTTTTTTTAAGGACCAGAACCAATTATATTCCTGCCACAAAATGTTTAGATGTTTGTTACTCAATCACACAAGAAAAGGAAAACCCTCGAAGGGATGAAATGGGGAGTGGAAGTTTACGGGGGCGAAGTCGCGAGCAAAACCTAGTTGAATATATTTTAAAACTTTGCGTTCACGATCATGTTACATACATGTTTGAAGCATGCACAGCATATTTAGGTGTCGCGTGACACCATTACGGTTGTGTTGCTGAGAAACGAGGTCGGCATGTTATGGGATTTTGATTGCTTTCCGGAAGCCCTTCGATCATTCGACTTGCGATTGTTCACTTCGTAGTAATGGGATTGCTTGTGAACAACAATGCAACAAGTCTGTTCTGGACAATAAGCGGTCAGAATCTAACGGGTAATATACCGCATTGATAAGCAAATCACCTGAAAAGTGATTTGATTTAATCGCATGGAAAGTTACTTGACATAGCAAGGTTCTTGTTGAAGATAATGTCCTTGATTGATTGTTGAGATTGTGCAAATTAAGTGCATTCCTGGTAATTGTCTTCGTAGGTAGGTATATACCTTATATAAGCAGCGGAAGGTTTTCGCTGCTTACCTACGAAGACAACTAGAATATACGTATAAAATAATCTCTAGAAGATGGCTTAAGGGGGCATATTCCTTAGATGAATTCGTCCGATTATACCATGCACCGGTAGACTGGGGGTTACTTTGATCAAATCATTATTTTCTCATTGATTATGGCACCCGTGGTTTAAGTGGCAGTGAAAATATTAGGCAGCCATCTCGCTGTTTATTGATAAAATCTACCTAATTGACAATACCTAATGACTGTTTGGCATTATAAATGATCAAAGTAGCCCCATTTTTTCCTAAAGCACCTCCCCAATCTAGGGTAATTAGCAGAATTAGTTTGTCAATGAATTAATTGGAGATGATAGTCTTCGATTACATCACACTACGAACCGCTCCATTGGACACAATTGGTTCAAACACGGACACAATTAGCCTTCGGCGGAAAAACCCGTTCGCGGTTACATCTCTCGAACTTTCCTGTGCATTGTGGAAAATAAATTAATGTTGTTTGAATTGTTTTCCAGATTGCTGTGGTTATGTACCGGCACTACGTGCACCGCAACGTCACTTCTATGAACTTTGACAACCCCGTATACCGCAAGACTACTGAGGACCAATTCGCGCTCGAGAAAAATGGCTATGCACCCGGCAGCAAACTGTACCCCAGCACCGTCGGAGAAGAGGTGAGAGCATTAACTGCTATGGAATGTACGCTTAACATACAGAACAGCCTAAGATAAGTCGCGCAAACTCCGCACTGCCCTCCTTAGGAGCCAATTAATATAAGTGGGTGTTTTAGGTCACTGACCCTAATTTAGAATTAAATTTTCAACATTTTAATGTACACTAAAATATTATAAAATTTTATTTTTGAAAAATCAATTCGATTTTTAAAATATAACAATGACATGATATGACCCCAACTCTACATGGCCAAAGTAATAGTGTTGTAAATAACAAGCTAATGCCTAGTGTTAATAATAGTTAGTGGTAAGGTCTGCCTAAGACATTTTAAACTCGGTGTACTTAGTTACATTTACTAGGATTTGTTTTAAGGAATTTGTAAAACAAATATTTTTCTTTTAGATAATAAGAATACGGCAATTGATTGTGCCAACATTTTTACCGCATCAGTATTAAACCATAGCTGCCAAATTATTGGTATTAAATTAAATTATAGGTACCTAGATAATAATGCTGTAAATAGTCCCTTTGAATAGCCAGTAGTGTTTTGATTCCGCCTTTTGCTTCAATATTACTGATAATATTTTACTGCCAAAAATTTTTTTTTACATGCATTAACGTTCGAGGGCTATTAAGTATTGGTAAGTTGACTGTAGAAACTCATAATATGTGTCAACATCACTAGTTACGCGCTTCGACTTTTATTGTCAAATTATCCAAAAAGTAACTAACTTGTGACGTTGACTGTAGGACCCACAAAATAGCGCCTATTTATTTAATTTGCGTGTAAAGTATAATGTACAGTTGGGCTGTTTATAAAGGCAAAATGAACAAGTTACGAGTAAGAAAAATATAATTCCACTGAACTAATTTTTTTTTTCCTTTGCAGGCTCAAGAACCTCTCAACACGCCGGGTACAAATGAATTTGTATAGTGCTCGGGCTGGCAGTAAATACGTTATAATGTCGTTGAATGTGAAAAGAAAAAGACGGACATGTGATACTTAAAACTAGTGAACCAGTGAATGGGTTTAAGCTGACAGTTTTGTAGAAAACTCTAAAATATTTAGCGTTAGTGCAGTGAAAATGTGTGAAGCAAAATTGGAACAGAGTTCAGTTCGCTGTCATGCCTCGCACCGTCATGGATCTCAAAATTATAATTTTGTCATTTCATACGACATCGGTCTTAAGGCTGATAACTTGACCGCGCTAATATACCCGTGGTTGCTCGTATCACAATATGCAGTAAAAGGGACGCGTCTGCTACTATTTTTTTTATTAGACTGTGAATAGCGTAGAGATTAGAAAATATTGCTTTATCAGCAGATGCCTGGTGCATAGTAATTATTTATATTAACTATACAATTTTTATATTCATTATTTAGTTAAGTTTTAATTACAATGCTTTTGTATAACGAACTCAGGAGATTGGTTGAATGATTTCTTAATCAAGAAAAAATGAAGCTCATTTTTATATAGCGAGATGTACTTATAATACTTATATAATGAATTTACAGTAACGTTATAATGGAATATCGATGCATAATAAAGTATACGTCACGTGATCGGATGTTACCCTTCTTTTAGTAACTAAATCTGAAACGATCCGTGCCTATGAAAAGACTTCAAACACAATTAAGACAGTTAAGTGAAAGTTAAGTTTCACTGGTGGGAGATGTCTAGAAACAATCTGATTAGCCATATTTAATTAATGCGACATAATCACATACGTAGAAAGAGGATCCTATAGGAGGATTAGCGAATGCCCAAAAGGGACGGAGTTATGATAAGCTGACTAAATTGAGATGTATCAGAATCTTGTTTATGGACACATGATATCTTATAATTAGTCGTGCTGTATATATGTTAGCGGGAAATTTAAATTAAGCCTATTTATCGATTACGTTTCGGTGACATATAACAGAAGCCTTATACGCTTATTGAGAGACAGATGACACATTGTGTATCTCGTTCCCACGTATGTTATTGTCTATGCTTTCATCTCTTTCGCACATCTTTGTGTGTGTGTATTGCCGGCTCCAGTCTTATACCTACTTCATGATCACGTACGTACTTTATTACTGTACAAACATTGTATTGTAACATTTACTTTTCTAAAGTGTAAAGATGGTGGTGATAGGTGGTTGAAGGCTTACATATATGTCTGATGATGGTGATATAAATTTCCTTCATGCAAGTATCGGGTTACGTATTTATTAATGTCAATTTGACAATTGGGGGATCTGGGTTTCGATCTTCGCCTGTATTTCGTGTGCCAACTCTAGTAAATTTTATCTACACAGACAATATGAAATTTCTTTAGACATATTTGTCAACTAATAAGTTTATTCCTATAGTAAATTGATTCCTGTTAGCAGCATGTTGATTGCCTTGTATTTATTTATATAAATTGTTGTGTATTAGTACAGTTTAATATTTTATAATTTTATGTAAGTAAGTATTATGGTTGTATTTACCATCCAAATATAATTATGTAAATTACCATCCTCTCTGTTAATCATTTTAACTAATGTAATTATATTATTATATAATTATGTATTTTTATTAGTAATGTTTGCCTAAAATTTGGAACGTGACTTTGTCAAGCAAAATCCTGCCAAATCCTATAAAAATGTAATTATATTGCTAATAGTAATGTAATTCGATTACATTGTAACTTGATGCACATTTCATACAATACGCCTAGCTCAATAAGTGTGGTCACTCAAATTATTGTGTAAATATTGTCAGTAAAATATATGTAAAATGTGTTAATTCATTAGTTTCATTAGAAAGTCCCTCATCCCTGTTTTGAACATTCGTGGTACAGTCACCATCAGATACATCGAAGCGAACAAGGTGCTCACAAATATTTGAACACGACTCTAATGTCAAGGCGTTAAAGTGCATGTTCAGATATTTTTGAGCACCCTGAAGAGTACAGATATACTTAATGGCGAGTGTACAATTAAGTTATAAGCAAATAAGAAGAAAGATTTTTTATTCATACTAAATGCTGCGTATCTTCATTTAAGAGCCCTTATGAGTTAAAAAACGTTTATTTAGGCCATTTTTTATTTGAGTTTACACGTATCTTGACATTTTCTCAGTGTTACTACTAGTTTCAAACATCACTGGAAAACGACTATTTTCAATCTAAAAACGGCTTTTTTCAGCTTAAATTCTACTACGCAATAAAATCAACAAATGGCTATGTCACTATCTAAATCTTTTATAAAATCATCTTATCCTTTAATGACTTTATTGGTATTATCAATACTTTAGTCATAATCTTAAATCTAAACATTTTAAAATTTAGTTGTTTATGTAAAGTTTGTCTTTTAATTCGAGGCACGCGCGACTCAACGATTCCTTATTCACTCGGGCAATTAGAGAGAGGAGGGCAGATTTTTCTCGTCTCGTGTCGCGTCGCACCGGCAACTGCGCTAGCCCCGCTGGAATCATCTCGTAAGAGGAAGGGATCGCAGGTATAAAAATTAAATATATTTACTGGTTTTCAACCTATATTATTAAATTTGTCTATGGCTAAACAAACCGGGTCTTCTCCCCTGCAATTCCTATCAATTTCGTCAAAAATAACATGTTTGCTGATACTTTGTGTTAGATATTACTTATTGCTAAATTATATACCTACATTTGCTTTCGATATTACTTATTTAGGCTTGATTGGCAGTCTTTATTAGTCTCTAATCTTGAATGATCATTTTATTTGATCACTAATTACATGAAGATGGCTTATGAATTGATATAAATACAATCACTGTTAAATCACTGTTAAATCACTGGAAATATCGATCAGTTATTATGATTAGATTCACACGGACGATATATTCACACATGAATCGTATTCGTAACAATATCATGTAAGTGTTGATAAAGTTAGACATGAATTAGTGCGACACATTTATGGCTTAAATACTATCATTATACAAGGGATCGTTACCGGTATTCTTATGCTACCGGTTTTCTATAAGGTATAACCGGTTATAATTGATTAGCGGTATAATCAAAACCGGTATTCAAATATATTAGCGGTTTCGCCAATCGACAACAATACCTCTATTTGACACTTTACCCATAAAAACCATTACCGGTAATAGCTATCAGTGTCAATATACTCGATTATTTGTTTCTGCAAACTGGCGTATTGTAAAAAGTAGGTATTTACACCTATATGTTGCGTTTTAGTAGAAATGTTCAATTGACATCTTACCTTTCAAGTGCAATGAATAGCGTTATTGAATACAGGTATTTAATATCGTAAATAGTCTATACATAGAGCTATAGATAAAAGCGGAATGACAACAATACCTCTAATTAGAATATAGGTATTCTTTTATTAGCGGTAATAGTTTGTACATTTCTATACAGGTATTAAATAAAACCGGTTTTACAATCCCTGCATTATGACAAGTGCCCATCGAGGTATAAGTGTAGCAACAGAGTTGGCAGAGAGATTTCGACTTAGTCGAACACACACACACTGTAATTCACTATCTTCTTATTGGTATGTAATGTTTCATGAGAACTCTCGCTATAATGGCTAAGTATATACTACTCCAGTATTTTTCTTCAGTGCAATATCTATTACATACCAACTTAGTAGATGCCGTTAATCAATGTATTATTTTATAATTACTGGGTAGTGTAAGGAACGTAACATATTGTAAAACAGAAATATTCCAGTTAAAGTATATGACGAATCATAAGTACAATTACCGGCAGAAGCAACGGTGCAGAAAACTGCTCAAAATGACAATCTTTTGATAATCGCCAGATAGTGTTTGAGGCTTACAGTACCCGACGATAAATACTGCACGTCGGTATTTAGAAAGAGACTATTGGCTGTTTACGACGATTTCCAAACACTGGCGACCGTCGATCAATCATCTTATTGACCCAGTGAGACGAAGGTCTTTCGACAAAAATGCTTTCGTATGTCCGGCAGATCTGTTCTCCACCACAGGTCGCATTTCTTAATAGATTCTCGTGCAATTTTGTGAGCAGGTTCGATAATTATAGAGATTTCTTTTTATACTGCACTTTATGGCCTTTATTAGTTTACGTCACATTGATGACATGTAAACTTTGGATATCTACGAGTATAGAGAACTGTTGCAACTAGTACAAAAAGATAGCAAAATAGATAGATTATGTATTATATTAAACATGGTACAATTTAAAGTTGAGGGGTGTCAACAACTCTATATTATATATTTTGCCCACGACTGACAAACGTCACATAACTAGTGTGTTTTTCACTCTTCCCAACGGTCGATGTGCAATATTTATTGTCGGTTACTTTAAATACTTATTTCACAAAGCTACCTGCGCTGCAAAATGCACTGGCAAATACAGTTACTAAATTAGACTGAATAAAAAATTGCACTAGTTAGATTAGTGCCATGGCCCGAATTCGGCGCTTTAAAACCATTGTAAATCACGAAATGCTGTAAATTATAAATACACGAGACATTGAAATGCTCGGAACGTGGCGCTATGTGTAAGCCTCCATAACACGCCATACATTCCAACCGTGTAGCTTTTTAAATGTTACACTACGCACTATATACATACAGGTACTATCAAGCGTTACCATTAACTACACTACATACTTCATCATCAGTTACCCGGATCTTTTTGACAGACTCCGCCGATTGCTTGTCGGTCTTACTCCTATCATTAGTAAATGTTTCTTCAGGTGTATTTACGCGGGAGTCTTTATACAGTTCATACTGATTCGTGATGTGATGTCGGAATGTATCAAATGTGTTTTCGGCGATGTGACGACGTGCGTGTTGGAACATTTCGTCGAAGTGGTGAAGGTTGTGGCTGAAAAGGTAAGGTAATATATTTAATGACATTAATTGTATTAAAAAAACGTTACCTAATTAATTGATAATTTTCTCTAAACTCCATTTCAAATCAAGCCAGTACAGTCGAGATCGTAACACGGAAAATATGTGACAACGACTTAAGCTTGGACGTAAGTGTGTTCAGATATTTCTGAACCTTTGAAAACGTAGTATAAAACCTACGTGTACTTAATGACCAGCCTTAACATCAGACAAAAAAGAAGTCCTAAATATTTGACACGTCCTAACGGGCCTACAAAATAGACTTGTGTTGTGTCAGATATTTATGCGCGCTTTGTGATAGCAGATATATTAATTCTGGTGACTAATAATAATGCACGCTCTTTGAAATTAACAGTATTAAATTCTGCTAACATTTATGAAACTAGGAAAGTGGCGACATCTGCATAACGTTGTTGGAAACACTAGGTCACGTATGTTGCTCGGTATTTTCTTGTCCAGTTAATACCGCACACATGAACTAGATGGCGCTGATTTTAACTAAAGCATATTATATGACCAAATATTTTTACGGTCACGTGTTTCCAATCAATCTGGGGCACCAATAGACTTAATTAAATGTGATAATCCA
This sequence comes from Epiblema foenella, assembly GCA_963556455.1. Taxonomy (NCBI): domain Eukaryota; kingdom Metazoa; phylum Arthropoda; class Insecta; order Lepidoptera; family Tortricidae; genus Epiblema; species Epiblema foenella. Next base: position 20,593,059 of record OY747102.1, read on the forward strand.
TATTGAAAGGGACCTTATGGCGGCCGGCACTTACGCCTTTATTGCTGCTGTTCCAATACAATAGTGAATAGGTGCAACGTAAGCGCCTGCCGCCATAAGGTCCCTTTCGATGTGGATTATCATTATCACAAATGACAAAATGAGTTCTAACCCATTGACTCTGTGTATCTATTTTATGAAAATTGTGATGTGACATCACCAGCAAACTGTATGGCGTTCTAGGTGTCAGGTGCCTTATTGCGTCTAAATGCCGAGTAAGAAGAAAAACGGGCCAAGAGCGTGTCGGACTTCGCACATAGGATTCCGAACTAAACGCAAACTTAAGTTGGTTTTAACATGAAAAAAAAGGAAATTTCAAAGAAAAAAAGTGATTAAGATTTGTTGGTAAAATATACGTAATAATAATAAACATTGTCACCAAACTTCAAATTCAATATGTTAATGAGAGTTAAAAAAACTTCAGGACAAAATTTGTAAAAAAAAGTAGACTAAAAAACATTGGAAAACAAAGGAATGGGAAGCCACCAGTCAGTCCACTTTTTTTACAATTTTTGTTCTGAAGATTTTTTTAACTTCTCACTGACATGAATTTGTAGTTTGGTTTATTATTATTTCACCCGTCAACCAATAAGGTTCAAGATCCAACAACAATTTTATGTAAATGTGTTCATCAAAGATAATTTCAACATTAGCACCGTGACTTTTGACGACTGATTAGAATATAATAAGGTTCAGAAACCAACAACAATTTTATGTAAATGTGTTCATCAAAAATAATTTCAACGTTAGCATCGTGACTTTTGACGACTGATTAGAATATAGGGTACTAGCGACCCGCCCCGGGTTCGCACGTGTGCACTATTTAATGGATGTTATTATACATATAAACCTTCCTCTTCAATCACTCTATCTATTAAAAAAAGCAGCATTAAAATCCGTTGCGTAGTTTTAAAGATTTAAGCATACATAGGGGTATAGGGACAGAGAAAGCGACTTTATTTTATACTAGCGACCCGCCCCGGCTTCGCACGGGTGCAATGCTGATGCATGTATTATACATATAAACCTTCCCCTTGAGTCACTCTATCTATTAAAAAAAAACCGCATCAAAATCCGTTGCGTAGTTTTAAAGATTTAAGCATACATAGGGATATAGGGACATAGGGATAGAGAAAGCGACTTTGTTTTATACTATGTAGTGACTATGTAGTGATAACTCACATGCTGAGCAGTACGGATGCCAGCATCTCACGTGTATTTCGAAGATGTCGTATATATGCCCGAGTATATTTCTTACACGCCAAGCACTCGCAACCTGCTAATAGAGGTCTGAATTCTTCTTTATATCTGCAAAAGAGAGAAATATGTTAGATTAGCTACTGTGTTTGTACAAAATATAAATTAATGCATTGTATATAGAAATTAATAAATGTTTGGGAACAATCATAAACAAATCGATCTAGTGTCAAAGTAATCAAAGCTAGTAAAGTGTCTTCAGGTAATTCCGAATGTCGGGTAATTCCGAAAATAATAAATTCCAGTCTAAGCGATTTTATTGCATCTCATCATCATCACCATCAAAAAGAAATGATTTTTTTTTTATTGATGTTTGGTAGTGCAACAAAATCACTTAATTAGGCAGGAATCTGGTTTTTTCGGGATTACCCGACATTCGGAATTAGCCGAAGACACTTTATTATAAGTTTTTGACTATAAATTACTAAATAAATACATACAAAACATCAAAGATTCAGTAGCACATATTTGTGGTCATCCATCACACAAATAAATACTCTGACCAGGATTCGAATCCAGGACCACCGGCTCTGCAGGCAGGTCACTACCAACTAGGCCAAAGGGGCTGTATTCTTGCCGTCATTTTCTTAGGGTTCCGTACCCAAAGGGTAAAACGGGACTATAATACTAAGACTCCGCTGTCCGTCCGTCTGTCTGTCTGTCTGTCTGTCTGTCTGTCTGTCTGTGTCTCTGTCTGTCTGTCTGTCAGTCACCAGGCTGTATCTCATAAACCGTGACAGTTAATTAGAACCCGCGTAGCGCAACCACAAAGAGTGACATTTGACGTTTCGGAGACCCCACGCTACACTAGCGCCTCTAGCGGCGAATTCATACGCGATAGCCCTCATTATGTGATAATTTATTCTTTTGAGTTATTTTTTTCGACATTTCATTAAGAATTTGATCCTTGAACTTTTTGATTTTATTTGGTGTTAACATCCCTATTTTATAATATGTAGAATGATATAATGAAAGGAGCGCTCGTGGCCCAGCGGCGCCCGCGTACCGCGAGCGGTATGCGAGGTTAAGCAACGTCGGGCCAGGTCAGTTCTTTTTTTTAAACAACGTCGGTGGCAAACAAGCGTACGGTCCACCTGATGGTAAGCGGCCACCGCAGCCTATAGACGCCCGCAACTCCAAAGGAGTCACGTACCGTTGCCGACCCTTTATAAAATTTGATGATGCACTGTGTTGACAACAGAAGGGACGAATTTAGGTCCCTCACTCTCAACACAGTGCATCCTCGGGAGCTCTGGCAACCTTGCTCACCTCCAGGAACACAACACTACATATTTCGTTGATGGGTGACCGCTTTGAGTGGTTATTAACTGAGCGCTCCCGTGCTTTGGAAGGCACGTTAAGCCGTTGATCCCGGCTGCTGTCTATGATAGCAGTCGTTAAGCCAAGTTAGAGGCTTTTGGGCGGCTTGAGAACTTCTAACAGTCAAGTTGCCCACTCACTTGACAAGCCCAATTCCAATAAGGTCTGGTTTCCCCTTGGGTTGGAAGGTCAGATGGCAGTCGCTTCTGTAAAAACTAGTGTCTACGCTAAATCTTGGGATTAGGTAGCGGGCCCCGGGCATGCTTCTAGATGCAACTGTACTGGGATAACGCTAGGATGATAAAATAAATAAATAAATATTTTTGGACAATGTTACACAAATGAACCTAGTCCCAAACTAAGCAAAGCTTGTACTATGGGTACTAGGCGACGATATACAAGGTACCAAGTGACGATATAGATACTTATATAGAATGATGATGAATGATTATGATGAAGATGATACAATGAAATGAGCAGTATGTGTGCACTTACTTGCCGTCATTTAAATCTAAAACACATAATTCATCATGACTATGGTCCATGTTGAAGTTTAATGTTAAAGCCAATCCTTCATTGGTTAGCTTCACTGGGTAAGAGCCATCGAACACATCATAGCCATGGCCAATGGCAGCCATGATCGCAGCTGGGTTCCAGAATCCTTCAAGAAAGCGGACCATTTCACTGGGCAGTGATTCCTGAAAATATTGTATAATATCCAGACTGATGCTGTGACGGTTGCATTTCATGAAACACTTCAAGAAAAGGGATATAGTGCCTTTTGACCTTTGCTTTGGTCGGATTATTGTCTATGAATCTTACTCTTACTGCAGCAAGCAAGCTTCCATAGCCTATAGTGTCTGCTTACTATCAGGCAGGCTATATGCTTGTTTGCCACCGTCATAGTAAATCATTGGCGAAACAGCATATGCAAGTTAAAAGTGAAACCTAATAAAAAATTGCATTCTTAAAATATCCACCATAGACATTGGTCGTGCAATATGGCGGAGCCCGTTATCTACCTCCCAGACATGACATTTTACTTTTCTATGCCAAAAATGACAGCGGAAGATGACAGATTAACATATCACAACTCAACACCATGTGAATATGTGCATCTTTGAACAGTGCTTTTCTTCCACAGCAATTTTTACAAGGAGAATTGTTTTTTTACTGAAACTGGTCAATCAAGATCTTAATTGAAATTAAAGTATGACCCAAATGCAATACTTACACCAACTTTCTTTAAAATAGAAATCACATTATCACCAGGCATATTGGTATAATCTTCAGTGCCATCCAAAATGCCCTGCAATGCTACTCCTGACAAACTTTCTTTGTGCTTGAGGATGTGTTGAATGCTTTCATTGCATTTCTTTTGCTGGCCAGCGGCAACTATTACACCTATAAAATAGTTTTTGTTAGGCCTTTTAAAGTGATAAGACTGTAAACTGGCATAATACTCAAGATCCAATAACATCTATTCTGGAGGAAAAATGCTTTATAGAATCATAATAAACTTTCTTAATTTGTACTATGTGAGACTGTCTTTTCCAAGTCTTCTTCATACTATAATGTCGGGTAGCAAAAGATTTATTGTACAATAGTGTACAACGGTACATAGAGACCTCTTTGTCTCAATAAAACTGCCTCAACGTGACAACACGTTTAATTGTATTTCCTCGTATAATGGTATAAATTTCTCAGTGGTGACGAGGACGGGATTGGGTATTTTTATTTTAGTATATATCTTGAAGTACTTACGATAAGTCTTAAGCCTTGACCTTGAGATCTAAGCTTCTTTGTTCAAAAGCTTCAAATGTGTAGCACCTAATTCCTTTTTGGAAATAACGAATATTACAACAGTAAAATACAATACCGACCTATTAAAGAACTCTCTTGCAGTTGTTTTGAAGAGTTATATCTCTTCACACATATATCAAGCATATCATTACTTCTGTTGACAGCCTTCAGGGTCCGCTTGAAGCCTTCAGAGAGTGATGTGCGGCCATCTGCAACTGCCAAAATTATATCTGGTTTGAACAGCTCCATAATGTCCATGTATCTGAAAATTATTACCAACATGAAATTAAAGCTTAGGTAATATTGTGAATATCATCAACTATATGACAGTGCCAAATTATCATGTACATAATGTTTATGAATATGAATGATATGATGTACACGTCAACTAAATATTCTACTTTGAGATTATACAATAATCATTAATATTTACTTAAACCATGGTTGGTTAGTAAAATTCATAAGAATCTGATAGCCATACAAGTAAAATCTAACTACCTGTCAGCAGAAATCAATTTTTTGCCATTTTTAGTCCACAAAGGCACTTTATCTAGCTCAAAGTGCCCAGCCGGTGCACTATCATTTAGATTTTGTAAAGTTATGCAAGTGACATGGTTAGAAACACCGGCAAACTTAGCAATTCCTTCTCCTTGGGCCTTAACTCCGGCTTCCATATGGCTGGTATTGGATAAAGGAACCAATAAAAGCTGAGGACTGGCAAAGACTCGAGCAAGGACATCTGCAGTTAGATGAACCACACTGCCACCCTGAAAGTAAGAACATTGAACGTTTGTTCAAGTATAGGGTTGGTACCTAACCTAAAAAGCAAGTTATACGAAATCACGTCATCACGAATGTTATAGTTCTTGTCAAGTTCGGCAAACCCATGTTTGACTAATACCTGAGTAAGGAGTGCGGATGTAGGGGTTTCTATTGTCGTGGTAGGTGACTTGGTAAATCCAGTTAGAGTACCAATTCTTTCACCGCCACAACCGGCTTGCTTGATCGCAAAACGCATTTTGATTGAGTAAGTATATCGGCAGATTTCTGAATAGACCCAAAACAATATAAAACACACGCGGCGTGTTATTGATAATATAATTATTATTGAAACCGCCGAAACCGGTCAAGGACATTGACATTTGACACTGACAGATGACAGCGACTATGCTCCGAATCACGCTTATAGCGTTCAGAGGGCCTAAGTCATAAGTCATAAGTCATTTATTCATAAAGCCAATTTACACGTGCACTTGCACTTGCTTATTCGTGCGACGGAGAGAGAACGAACTTCATTCGTTTTCGGTTCGTGGTAGACCCTCAGAGCGCGCTCACGATCGGAGCGATTCACATTCATAGCGCTTCGTTCTGAGGCCCTACCGCAAACAAGGTACGAAATTCGAGCGACAGAGAGGAAAATACCTACTTCATTGTCGGTTTACGGTAGGCCAACCAGAACAGGTGATTTTCCTCGTTAATTCAATTTAAGTATTGGTAGTTCCCTTGTCCTATAAACACGTGAAACTCCACAAAATAGATGAAAATTCTCCATTATTCCCTATCCTCCTGAGGCCTGACCTTCAAAAATTAACAAAATAATCTCGACCTTAATAAGTTTAGGTATAGTTCAAAATGAATTGTGTTTTATGTAGTACCTATATGACACGGGGCCTCACGAGGCTATACAAATCAGAAAGTTTCCTCACGATTTCAGGTAATAGCTCACTTAGTAAATTAATATATGGACTGTTCAAGGAGATTGGGTTTTTTGATTTATAAAAGCCTTGGAGTAAAATTTTCATAGGGTCAAGGAACCAAAAGATGAACACTTAAGCGACTACCCCAACTTAAAATTTTTATTTCCGAGTCTCGTTACATAGTTTGTTATTTTTCTAAAATAAAATGATTTTATGCCAGAATAGGCCAATTTTCCCAAAAGTTGAACAGTGTGCCCTAATTCTGAACAATTTGACACCAGTATTTGTACCAACATGATCAGCTACATTATGTTAGTAGTGTTAGTACAGGTTTTGGACCCCGTTGTCTATAAAATGAACGAAACAAATCAACAACAGCAGGCTAATCACGTAACTTTATGTACTAACGGTAGATAGATTTTACTGTCAATTTTCGACCGTTCGAACGCCTGTCAAAAATTCGCACCAGGTAACTTTATGTACTAACGTTAGAAACACCGTTTCGTACCGTACCGTTCACAAGGTGAATGAGATTCGACGTTCTGTTATTGCAAAGGTGATCCAATGAACGAATGGTTGTTCCTTCCAATGTTTTGCACAAACTTGCTATCATAATAACCCAATTCAAAGCACTTTATCTAAAATTAAGGAAAAATGTGATCTTGATAAATGAACACGAGTTATTATATTTAAATCACAAATACTAAACATGCAACCGATAAACACAAAACGCATTATTACAGAGAAAGTATGACAGAAAGACAAATGTAAATGTGACGATGTAGAACCTTTGTAATATTTTAAATTATTTTCTTTTAATAAGTCTTTAAATAATATCGGTACAAATAAATATATCAATTTATATTGTATCATTTAATAATATTTATTTTAAAGAACTAAATGCCATCTAGTATCGAATAGGAGAACTTGTTGACAGTTAATTCACTTGCATTCCATAATATTGACATCTAGTATGCAGTAGGAGAACTATCAGGCAGTAAAATAATGTTGGCTATACACCGAAGCCTAGACCCGCACCGAATTATAAAATGAAAAGTGTGGTGAAATTGCATTATTATAACAATATTATTATTGCAATAATCTTATATCGGTATAGTCTTTCAAATCAGTCCAAAAAGGTTAAAATTTTAAGAATTGTAGGCATAACCTGCCTATTTTAGTTAACCGTTTAATCGCCATGCGTCATGTACGGCAGTGATCCCTACAAACAAACTCATTTTCCATAAGAGATTGTATATGAACTTTAGTGTAAAGCACGAAGGTCACTTTGACAACGTACGTGACACCACACCACACCACACCACACCACCAGGTAAGCAGGTAACAACACCTATAGGCGTTTTTGTCATATCAAGAGGGTTAATCTACCTACGTCCCCAAACAGAAATGAAACGAGCATTTATATTTCCCAAATTTAATACATAATAGCTCTGGACGTTCCTTGAATATCCACAATAGACAGAATGTTCTCTATAATTCAATCGGATCCGACATCAGTGTACACTAAGTAGGTACATGACGGCAAAGGCGTCCACTATCGGCACGGCACGGCAAAGGGCTCCTCAGCCTCACACATTAGACTAGCGGGATAGACAATGCATGCCAAAGGTGTGCTTGGGAATGCCGAGAGGGATGCTCGGTATGCCTAAGGAGGTCTGGGCATGCTTAAGGACGGCTGTGCATGCCTAAGGATGCTTCGGCATGCCTAAGGACGCCTCGGCAACCCCGGAAATCCTAACCACATCTTGGCGTGCCCGAGGAGGAATCCCTTGCCGTCCCAATGCCGTGCCAATAATGGGTGCCGGGCCTAAGGATTTGACAAACTTCTGACAAATTGAAGGTCATACTGTAGGCTTGCCTAATTATTGCTTCATGACTTTACTTCGTAATAGTCCATGATGATCAACTAAAAATCATTCTTTGCTCGTGGTCCTACACCATTAGTCCTAATGATTGTACCACAGGTAATTTTCTTTGTCCTTGGTTCTATCAGTCTGACCATGGACACCTAGCATCCTCTTCTCCAATATGCTAAACTGTCTGTTTAACCAGTTCAACATATTGTATAACTTTCCTTCAATTTATCAAAAGTAGTTGAGCAACTTGTGACTTAAAAATGCAATAAGTTCAATTACAATATTATGACGTTAAATAAAATGAACTATTTTTACGATACATTTCAAAGTAATAGAGGAAAGTTATCCAATATGTTCAACTGGTTAAACAGACAGTTTAGCATATTGGAGCAGAGGCCTAGCATTACCCGTATTCCATATATCTCTACCGCTACATTTACCCTGGTAGCTTACCATTAGATTGCCCTCCTTCCACTTGGCGCCCAAGCCTATGATTCCATGGAATTGCAACGTAATGTTTTTGTCGCTATGCTCCCATGGTATTAATAATGTATTTTGATGCCGTTTGGCTGCCATAACATCCATTGATAACTAAATATTTTTCCGTCATGCTTCCATGCAACTGCCCTGTGGGATCCAGCGGTGGTACTTTTCCTCATCTCTCCCAAGCCACTGCCCAACGGGATCCAGGGATAACGTTATTCCTCCTGGCTCCCATACCGCCGATTTTTCTTCTTGACTCCCATACTGCTGCTGTTTGGGACCCAGGAATTTGTTTTCCTTCTGGCTCCCATACCGCCCACCAGGGTAGGCAGAGGTGACTAAATGCCAGATACTATATAAATTCGACTACTCCTACTACCGATATCTTTATATGGAAGTAAGGGAATGAATATACTCCTGGATGCCATTTAGCTGTGGCGTGGCTTGGGAGTGGGAGCCAAGGTATCTGGGATACCAGTATGCAATAAGTTCCATCCTATCCTTACCTGTGATTTCTAACATCTCCCCCGGAGGGTCGCTACAAATGAAACTACTGACGTCCACCTACATCTGTTAAGGGTGGTCGTTATAAAAGCAGTACGTTTGACGACCATCCTTAAAAGAGGTGTAGGCACGACGACGAGCGAAGCTAGGAGGAGTGTTCGTAAAACTGTGCGATCCGACAGGTTGCAAATAAAATGGTCGTTAGAAAAGAGTGTTCGGTTTTGGCGCTTCGCCGACCGCTACCGCGGCACGGTCGCTTTGCTTGTAATGTCGCAGTTGTACGAACACTTTTTCTAGCTGCGCTCGTTGTCCCACTGGCAAACAAGCCTAATACCCGAGGTTCCACCAACATGTCCCCCTTGTGGATCCACGGGTATTTTTTTTGACCCGTTGTCCTACCGCTCTAAACAGTGTTCTTCAGTAGGCCTACGGGCAATTTATTTTTACCATGGTCCCACTGCACTACGTATTCTACTCTAATGCAGCGAAGCGAGGAGTGTTTAAGCAGAACTATGACCCTACAGCGGCCGGCGAAGCGCCAGAACCGAACATTCGTTACAATTGGTTAGGTCAGAAATATTACTTGTTCGCAGTTCTACCTGACAAAATAGCTAGTTTTAATTAATGTTTACCGCTTAATGCAGTGGGACCGTGGTAAAAATAAATTGCCCGCAGACCCACTGGCGAATACTGTTTATAATGGGACGACAACGGGTCAAAAACAATTACCCACCAGGGGGACATGTAGACCCACCTGCGAACACTGTTTCGAACTGTAAGACGACGGGTCAAGAACGACGGTAGGACAACGGATAAAACAAATTACCCGTGGACCCACCAGAAGGCCTTCCTTAACCGTGGTACCATCAGATAGTACCATTGATGGTTCTATGGTTTTTTTTTGTTATAGTAGCATTAATGGGTACAACCGAAGTATTTTATTGCCGTGGTATCTGGTATAATTGATAAAATAAATGTTTACTAGTACCATTGCATTGCAATTATAATGGTCAATGATCAGCCAGCCAGTGACAAAACTAATGAACTTTGACCTGCAATCGTTCAAAAACAACAAGTTCAATTGAATCTTATAATAGAAAATGAAATAAATTATGAATGGAGCTTTAGCCAGCACAAAATTACAAGAGGCTGAAAATGGCCTGAATGGCTTCGAGAAATGGATGGTAATAGCCGTATTGCTCGACTTGGCTAAATAATAATAATGTTGTTTTCTATATTTCTATGCAGTTATTAAAATAAGATCTTTAAATTATATGTAACCATTATCTACATGACTGTTAATTAATTACCGAATTGTCTACTATCCAGTACCACAGGTAAAATAATATTAGCTGTAGTTCCATTGACATAATGGAACGACGGCAAAACATTATTTGCCGTAGTACCATTGATGGTACGTACAATCTGATGGTACCACGGTTAAGGAATGGTTGGTGGGACCACGGGTAATAGCCAAATAATATCCCTACCGGTAGAGAAGAAAGTAAAATGTCCACATTTCTCTAACAGGCGGGATGTGTCGGTAGAGACATATGGAATAAGGGTAAAGAACGACTATTTGCGGTAAAAAATACGTCGGAACCTTCATAACTTTAAAAGTATTTAAATCCTTTTTTATTAGGGATCTTTCTATAATAATAAAACAACACATAAATAGCATTTATTACTACCTAAATAAGCAAGAACCAAAAATAACGGGTACACTTTGTATCGATTTTTCTATGGAGAAAGTATATACCCATTACTATTGCTCTTGAATGTATAAAGTATCGTTACGTTCTGGGTCTGCCGTGATGATTTGAACGTTGCGAGGAAGACCGTAGCAAGTCATAATTTGTAGTAGAAAAACCTTCTGTTTGCAGTTTTCAAGCATTCCTGAAAAAAAAACTTGATCTGTAGAAGTTGCTTTTTAAACTGAATTGTACCTATTCATATACATCATTTTACAATCCGAAATTATTATAACAGTAATATGTAAACTGACATAAGTATAAGGTACGAAGAGCTAGTCAATAGAATAGAGTTACTAGTTATTTACTGAAATTGCGAGGCATCTGGTTCACGTAACTGGTGACCGAAGACCTGGCGACTTCCTCGTACAACGTATCAGCATTGCCATATAGCGAGGAAATACCGCAAGCATCCTCGGTACGCCTCCCTCAAGGGCCTGTTTTAGATTGAAGATAGTTGTAATATTATTTCATATATTGTTGTTATGTATTACATTATGTATAAAAACTAGTGCCTACGCCAACTCTTGGGATTAGGTAGCGGACCCCGGGATTTAGGATGCAACTGTACCGGAATGACGCTAGGATGATGATGATGATGATTGTTGTTACGTATTCTTGTATGTATTTTCTTGTCACTGAATTATAAGAATACTACTATACATGACGACCTCGAGCGGTAAGTTCTAGTGTGGGAAGGCCACAAGCCAGATGGTCGGACGACATCAAGGCATATGTCCAGAAGTGGATGCAAATATGCTGCGAGAGAGAGAGAGAAAGAGATGCGACAAATCCTGTTAAAGATGTCTTCTTGCCGTCAGACATAAGCAGGCCATAAGCTTCAAAACACTTGATGATTGAGTACTACTTTCTTTCTAAGCTCAAGTCACAATTTACTCCCATTCTGCAGGCTTCTGAATAATATACATATAGATATCAATATCAATATATTATAGCTTAACCTTTATCTGACGTTGTTCTCTTGCAAACTTCTATAGTAATTCAGAGCTAAAAAAATTATTATGTTAGTCATATCCTGTAATATTATACGTTTAGGTCTGTACCTAATCCACGTAGCATATTATAGAATTACTTGTCTGTAACACTCAAACATATGATTTTATTTTTATTTTAGTTAAACATTTAAACTTTAATATTAAAATATAAAAAAATAGTCAAATTTCGTTAAAATCTTTTGGAACCATATGATAAAACACAAACACACACACTTCACTTTCAATCTTAAACTATATGATATTTCGTTTAATATGTAACAATGGCGCTCCAGTGAAGGAAAACATAGTGAGGAAACCGATCAAATCCCAACAGAGTCTAGTTTTCCCTCTGGTTTGTAAGGTCAGATGGAATTCACTTTAGTAAAACTAGGTCCTAAGCCAACTCTGGGGATTAGGTGTCAAAGTGGACCCCAGGATCCTTAGGGCACAACCGGAAAGATGCTGTGAGGATAATGACCCCCGATTTGGTTAACATTTTGAGCAGCCTATAATACTGGAGAAGTATGCTACTCCTTGGAGAAGCCATAATAATAGTATATAATATAGCAAACCGGTGTGAAGTTAGCGGCCTCTGATAACCCAACCAAATTAAGAAGTCCAAATTTTAAGATCCTTTCAAACGGTGAAAACAGGCTTTAACCCCTGAAATATTTTAAATAATAATCGGTTACGTTAACCCATTCAGTAAGAATACGTCATATCATAATAGGGCTAACATCTAAAATTACCAACATGAATGACAATAATAAAACGAAGTAATTTGCCTCCGTTCTCGTGCCAGTAATATGATAATAAGACACTTTGAAACCTATAGTGCGGCAATCTATAGATCAAGAGCTTTCTAAAACAGCTTTCAGAATGTACTAGTGTACATTCTGAAAACTGTACTAGAATGCTCATTATCTATAGATTGCCGAACTATAGGTTTCAAAGTGTCTTACTGTCTAGAAATTTGTCTAAATGAGAGAAATATGTATGGAGGCGGTAGGCTGCTAACTTTCGTGTCAGTGGCTGGTATTGAAGGAATCTTGGTTAGTACATTCTGAAAGCTTTTCTAGAAAGCTCATTATCTATAGATTGCCGAACGTTAGGTTTCAAAGTGTCTTATTGTCTAGAAATTGGTCAAAATGAGCGAAATTTGTGTGGAGGCGGTAGGCTGCTAACTTTCGTGTCAGTGGCTGGCATTGAAGGAATCTTGGTAAGTACATTCTGAAAGCTCTTTTAGAAAGCTCTTGATCTATAGATTGCCGCACAATAGGTTTCAAAGTGTCTTATTATCATTTTACTGGCACGAGAACGGAGGCAAGTTACTTCGTTTTATTATTGTCATTCATGTTGGTAATTTTAGATGTTAGCCCTATTTTGATGTATTCTTAGTGAATGTGTTAACGTAACCGATTATTATTTAAAATATTTCAGGGGTTAAAGCCTGTTTTCACCTTTAGAAGGGATCTTAAAATTTGGACTTCTTAATTTGGTTGGGTTATCATAGGCCGCTAACTTCACACCGGTATATAGCAATAACACATAATTACTAATACATGAGGCGTTGTGTTCCTGGCAACCAAGAATGCCAGAGCTTCAGAGGTGGAGCTGTATTGAGAGCGACGTACCGCCATATTTTAGCTGAAAAATAGTTAAACTGATGTTAAGCAGGACACATTACGAGGATATTGGTTGGGCAACACGTTTGTGCGATTCAATACATACTTACTTTCATACCTATTGGTTAAAAGAAAGTTTAACAAAAGCAAGGTTGGAATCTCCTTTTAAGTAATAAATGTACTTGTGTCAGGAGACTACGCTCGCCCAAAAACCATGTAAGGGGTATGTACAATACATGCATACAAACCTCATGACCTTTTTATTTCAATAAAAATTATAATTATACAAACTCTTCGCATATTCAATATTTTGATAGAAAATCTCTAATACCATGGACTGCAAGGCGAACAAACCAGTCCATCCAGCTACGTTAAGCTGTCGACTATCGACAGTATGTCAGGACCGCATCCTCATATATATTTCGAACACCTCTCACGACGTTCGTTCTTCGGATAGCCAGTAGATAAATATTATGACGGGAAAAGTTGAGGGCCAGAGGTCCCCAGGCAGACTACCCGCTAGACGGAATACCCAAATCACTGGTGGTATCCTGTAACTATATCTGCACGAGGCCATCCATAAGGTGGGTGACAGGAGCCTATGGAGGAGTCTGGTCAGCAAGAATTGGACATTATGTCCTCAGCATTGACGGAACGACTGATGATGATGATGATGATGTGCCGCATCCACGTTGTCCGGAAAACTAACTTAGCTAGCAGTCTACTATTAGGCATGGTTTTGGTCCGGCATAATGTGACAATGAAAAGGAACTGTCGATTTTTAAGAACCCTTTTTTACATGTTTTTGGTGTTCCTAAGAGAGGCACAAAATTAAAGAAATGTATTTGTACCTTCAGTTGTTCCTTTTCTGAATAACTATGAGAATTTCCGTATTTTAGCGGCGTCGGGACGCCGCTACGGGACTCTCGTTTAACATATTTTTCTAATATCACATTACTTTTATATATAGCGGTTCATAGAATACACTTTCTTACCAAATTTCATAATTATAGTGTGCTAACAGTTTCCGAGTAAATCGGCTGTGACATACGGACGGACGGACGGGCGGACGGATGGACGGACGGACGGACGGACGGATGGACGGACGGATGGACGGACGGACGGACGGACGGACGGACGGACGAACAGACGGACAGACATGACGAAACTATAAGGGTTCCATTTTAAAAATGTCCTCGATTTACCATCTAATACTTTGTGTCAGTTTTGTGACGTGCCATATAAAACTATATGAGAAATGCGCCACAAAACGGAATCTTTTTGCACTTTGTATAAGGGTACCTTGTTTACTACGGAACCTTATAACTCAAATCGTTTTTTTTTCTCTCTGACCCTGACTGTACCTTATAGGAGACCGCAGCCATAATAACATCACTGCTTGCTCTTTAGGTATACGATGTTGTGTTCCTGGTAGTGAGTATATAAAGTCACAAGAACTCCCGAGGATGCTCTATTTTCAGAGTGCGTCACTTGTCTCTAGCTATCAACACAACAAATACTTATATCAATAAAGGCTCGGCAACGACCTTGTGATTCTTCTGGAGTCCCAAGTGTTCATACTGTATTTTAGAGATTACTCAATAAAAAAACTTACTTGCCTTGAGGTAAGGAGATCTTGTGGACCAGGCAGCAGGGTGGCGGTTATAGGTTTTCATTTTATCCAATTATCATCATAACCATGTGTTGATCAAAGAAATAGTCATCTTTAACGTGTTGCCTAAAAATACGCAATTCACAGTTGCTGCACTGAAAGAAGAAATTAGAGCATAGTAATGAACATCTTGAAATAGCATCTGAATTATCATGACCCTGGCTACAGATTATGTATATTATAGTAGCCGTAGAAACTAAAAATGCTACAGTTTATAATAAGGACATTCCTCATTTGACTCAGTATTATTATCAGTATCACCCACGCATCCATAGTCTCAAAAATCCGCAATTTCATAACACCAAAATACCCATTTACATATCCCTGACCCTGAATCCTAAACTTAATAAGGCTCGGCAACGTGCTTGTGATTCTTTAGGAGTCGATAGCGTCCATAGGCTATGGTGTCTGCTTAACGAATGCGTATCGGATGACGCAGTGAGTGAAGGCTCCTTACGAGGTGGCCTGACGACCTTAGAGTCAAAAGACCTGGGACGACACGCGACCGATCAGCAAGGCATTTTCCGGGAAAGGCCTTATGACCAGCAATGGACGTCTATTCAGCTAATGATAATGAGTTATGCCATGATGTAACATGCACACTATTTATTAGTGATATGTAATAAAATTACTTACCCTTGGCGCGTTGTAGCAGATAAAGTCGTTACTTAAGTGAACTACCATAGCCAACTATTCGATACGAGCCATTATGAAAAAATGATTTTTATACGTGACATTCACCAAATAAGTGTTTAATATTGCTCTGGACTAAATATTACATAATAATTGTAAAATGTATTTATTTTGTTGTACTCATTTTTTCTAAAATGTTGACTGACACTACGTGTCAAATTATTATTTTTAAAAGTTAAAGTACCTATCCAGCCTCTTAATGCTAGAAGAAGATTACCGGATTTTACCGTTGGTATTGTATGAAACGAAATAGGTTCAACTTAGACATCTAGCGTCAAGTAGAATAAGTTATTGTATATACATTACTAGCTATTTCATTGAGAGGTGATTGAGAGAAACTCAGTCTTTATAATCTATCCATGCACACGTTGGGCAGCAGTTGTATTTTACAATAAATATCATATAAAATTATAATCATGACCAATAACGTGATATTAATCTTTTCACACATGGATTACATTATTGCATCTACAACATTATTCGAGATTAATGTATTTTCAGCTCAACTACGCAATCGGTACTGATGAAGTCCCTTGGCTTCTTGTTCTTGCCAAATTTATTGCTCTGTGCTAGCGTTATAGACTGCTTTGGGTGCGATATGTGCCTTGGTAGTAATCTATCTACATCCCACAAGGTTTATAGATTTGCCCACGCGTCGCTACTCGTACCGTTTGAATAAGAAAGAGTAAGAGTATTAATGAAACTCCTTCTTCGTTCTATTTGCATAGTTAAAGAAATATCATTTTAGAAGAATTTAATGAGCATAAGTCAATGCAATAGCATACACACAATTTCAATATAGTGTATTCGTATGTACCTGCTTACACCTAATGAATGACGAAACGTATTATTTACGTATTTAAATAATGTAAACCACAACGAAAAAATACAAAAATATATTAAGAAATAACATCATGTCTTTATACAACTTTCTTCTCTCTTCATGCGAGTAGGATTTTTTCTTGGCAGTAAATCCGCGCGGAATTAAAAACTCACCAGTAACACCGACGGCTTCGCAATCTCGTTGTATCATCTAAAACATTTGACATTTGTGTATAACTCTTGTGTTACTTTACCTGCCTACCCGCGCGGATCCGCCGGAGTATTACTCTATTTGCTAGGGAAAGCAAGTAGAGGCGCGGGATATAATATATCTTATGTACATACCGAAGGTTCACATTGCATGCTGGTTACAAAGGAAGAAAGAAATAGCATCCCAAGTGGACTTAATAAACTCATGTTTAAAGGATTCGGAGACTAGGTAGCTACGGGTCGGTAATTTATGTCGTCCTATTACTTTTCATAAATCGACAAGCATACATCGACATGCGGGGCACGTATATGAAAAAGTACATACTTATAATTAACACTTCTATATTTCAGCGATGAATAATATGGCACGCTATTGCTTGGTTCATGTTACTTCATAGTTTCCCTCGTTTTATCTCTCCCACTCTGCATCTTACAGTATCGCATCATCACCAAGAGATGGGGAATCTGGTTTACGTACATCCTGAAAAGAAGCACATAATAATACCAAATATATTAGTAAATACGAATGTGAGCAAATAAATACCACATGACCATGACATTTGTTGTTACTTACTTTTCGTTTTATTTAAAGTGCTTAGGGAATTTTAAACTCGATCGTGTGTTTTAAAGACATTTCAAGGAAATTTGGGGCATTTTCACTAATTAATAAACCCAAACCATGACCAAAATCTTTGTTTAATTCATTGTTATGACATGACAGACACGATGACTGACGATGACTTTGTCACGCAGTAATTGACATATTTATACCGTACAATTTTACCGTCAAAAAGTTACGTGTTTCCAATCATTTGATCAATTTCTCACTTTAGTATGGGATTTCCATTCAATCGTTCATTCAATTATGTACTAGCGTCGGGTACAAAAAACATGACATTAGCTCAGCAATTTATACTTCAAAATTGACATTAAAATCTATCTAACGGTAGTACATAAAGTTACGTGATTACCCCGCAGGTTCACTTATTGGAATAGATGTCAAAAGATGAACTAGTTCATTTTATTGGTTAATTATTTGGGCATAGAAGAATTTATAAATATCAGCATTTGGAAAAACTAGACCTTGAATACAGGACCTAGTATATAATAAAAGGATTAATAAAGAATTCATATCATGCAAAACTATGCAAGTAGGTACACGTGTTATTTCATTATGTACGCAATTTAGAGCTTAAACTTGGAAGTGCGAATCTTAAGTCCATACAAACTGAATTTTTGGTGCGAAGCCTAGACGCGACGACCGCTGACACCCGCACGCGTGGCGTAACGTCCTAGAAATATAAATTCCTACATCGTCAAAAACAGATGCCGCTTTAGAAAAAAATATCCCGACCACTTTATATAAGTAGGGTCGGTAGGTGGGTTTACGGCATGTTAATTTGATCCGCCAGTTTGCGGCCACTTGGATTAGTTGATGAATTAAATGGATATTTTCTTGCTTTTTTAATATATTCCCATTCAATAGCTACTAATTAAAACGCATACGACTCACTATGTCTTTAGGGCCAGAGGCGTATTTAAAGATTTGGCGCCCCGGGCCAGTCAGCTTTGCCGCCCCATAAAGTGACGTAAAAGTATTTAATTTAAGAAAAAAACTTGTAATGCTTACCTCTATGGTGTGAAATAATAAATGAAAAAAAGAAATCCTAAAATGTACCATTTATTCAGTAGTTAATATTTAGATAATTTTTTTATGCACAAAATCGTCAATGACGCTATCATAACTTACGGCGTTTGTTAATTGAGCTTCTATATTCAGAACAGCTAAGTTGTTTAAGCGTTCTTCGCTTATAGTGGAACGTAGATCATTTTTTATTCTCTTCAGTACAGAAAACGAACGATCGGCACTACAATTCGTTACTGCGGTACGCAGAAAAATGCGTAAAGCAATGTCTATGTATGGGAAAGCTTCTTGCAAATCTTTATTTTTTATAAACAAGCTAGACCTTAGACTCATTTTATTTTCATACGCCGCCAAGAAGTGTTTCAATAAAACACATTCGTCTGGTAGGTCTGACGCCAGATCTAACGGGTATACATTTTGAAGATTTACGGCATGCCTTCTAACTTCTGCCTCAGACATTATATTTAATTTACCTAAGAAGGTAAACTTGCCGGTTACCGTATCATATGACGTTTTGCGCCTCCTTAACTCGCCCAATAACTGGTCACAAATTGGGAAAAAGGCATTTACGCTAAAGTGGTCACGTCCCTGTAGCAACACTTCTCCTTTGCGACTCTCATCATTCCGTTTACTATTACTTACCGCCTCTGTCGTGGCTTCTGCTAGGTCTGTACCGAAACTAGCTAAATTCGAAGTTCGAAGTTGATGGTTCGTCATTATTTTTATTAAAAAAGCTATCGATTTTAAGCGTTTATTTGACAAGTTTTTCTTCTTTGTGCTTTTTTTCCAAAGCTTTTCTTCGATATGCGTGGCCGCTCAGTTTTCGTCTATTCGCATCCATTTCAATAACAGTAAATCATGTCTCAAACTAAAACCACTAAAACTAAGCACCGGTAGATAAGTTTTTACCGAGACAAATGAAAACATAGGCAATTTCGTTAAATATGATGTGCTAGTTTGAAACAAAATACGTGTCACAGACCATCAATTTAACTAGACGTCGCCTGTGTACGTACTTCGCGTACCAAAAAGTAGTTAAAACGTCAAACTTCTACGCAGTCTCGCTCAGTCCGCCTTGAACGGTCATTGCCGCGAGACGTCAACCGAAATACGTAAAAATGACTCGATGTTCAGTACTGAGTTGTAGAAACTGTTCAGAAAATGCTGACCCAAACAATGGACATGTACCCAAATAATCTTTAGTTCTAATCAACAATTAGAACGTCTAATCTTTACTGTGAAATAATAAACATTAAGTTTCTAAGAACAGTGCCAGGGAATCGATACTATCGATTACAATGTCAATCTACTAACTGCTTCACTTGTTGATTTTTTCAGTACGTCAATGGTTGGTATTGCTACACGACGTCGTCGACGATATTTTTTTGTTTGTTTAAAGCTGCTATCATCGAAATGTATGGAGCAAATTGTGCTATGTTTTACGTTGGAAACCAGTTTTTTTGCCCGGTCGCTTCCATCCATTTCTCTTTTGAATTAGGAAACCTGTAATTTATAATTATAATGGGTCACAAAATACCTAAGTGAACATTACCATACCTCGATTTCAACAATCGATAAGAACTGTGACGAATCGAAAGGTGAACATCACTATTCGCTTCATTGGACAGATGAATGAGAATTTCCCCTTACCAAGAAGCCGAGCGACACAAGCTAAAGATCGATCGTTTTATTTCCATTGCGCGTTTAATGTAGGCAGGCCCTACAACTTTGTTACTAAAGTAGGTAATGTAGCATGAACATGAAGTAATCGTATAGCTGTCGCAAATAGACTATTTTTCATATTACAACTACGACAAATTTAAAATAAATGATTTTAAAATGGAATTAAACATAATTTTAGAAGGAATTTACTTATTTGTGGTAGGAAACATGTCCATTATTTGGGTCAGCATTTTCTGAACAGTTTCTACAACTCAATACTGCACAACGAGTCATTTTTACGCATTTCGGTTGACGTCTCGCGGCAATGACCGTTCAAGGCGGACTGAGCGAGACTGCGTAGACAGCGTGACCACTTTATAATCGGCATTCCTACTAAAAGAGTGGTCAGAAAACTACTAAAAAATACCAAATAAATTTCATAATCTACTAGAAACTACTAGACTAACTAAATCAAGCTTGATTGTGTTTAAATCGCAATTATTTGTGTATAAATCTTGTATATCGTAGTTCGGAACAAGCATTCGTCCTTTCCTAGTAAGTTAGTGAGTGCGAGAGGGAGAGAATGTCAGTAAAACACTCAATCATGCATAGTGACAGCTTCGTGAAGGCGCATCCACAAGCCTCGACATAGAGCGAGACAACCAAGGTCATAATATCCCTATCTTGCAAATCTCATAAGCGGAAACGTTTAATTTACAACATTTATAACATATTGAAACAGATTTTCAAAAAATGTCAAGTAGCCACTTGTGGATTGCTATAAACTACTAAAAACTACTGACTTATTTTCTCCTACTAAAAGCTTGAAAAAATTCCCTCAAAACTACCAAAAAAGTAGGAAACTACTAAAAGTGGTCACGCTGTGCGTAGAGGGTTGACGTTTTGACTACTTTTTGGCACGCGAAGTACGTGCACAGGCGACGTCTAGTTAAATTGATGGTCTGTGGATGCTATATACATTTTAGTTATTACGCCGTAGGCCGCCCCTAAATTGATTACTGTATAGAATTCTTAAACGCAAAAGGTATTTACGAAGTTGTTGTGTTAGAGCCCTTTCCCACGGCAACGTCCCGTTTTTTACAGGACCGTTTTTTTACAGGATCCAGTTTAGCAGCATACGTGCTACTATGGTAACATTCACACCAGCATTCGGTTTGCAGGATCCCGCAAAAATCCGATCCCGTCAAAATGTGCTGTACGGTTTTGCCGCTAGAAACCGTACGACTGGATCCAGTAAAAACGGTATCCAGTTTAGCTACGTATATAGTTTAATGGCCGTATTCCCACGAGCGTCCTGCATACGGTTTTTTACTGGACGGAGAAGTGCCGCCCCCCTCGACCCCCGCTTTTTCTCCGACTGAATACTATCCCGTAAAAAACGGGAAACAAAAGTACCGTGTGAACACAGGTCAGATTTTTGCGGGATCCAGTAAAAAACCGATCCTGCAAAACTGGACGCCCGTGGGAAAGAGCTCTTAGTGTCGTAAATAATTTGTTTTGTTCGAAACTTTAGTTTGTTTTTAATTTATATCAATTAAAAAAAAATATCATAAAAATATTGTAGGTAAACTAGAAAACGCTTCGCCGCCCCTCGGTGCCTGCCGCCCCGGGCCATGGCCCCCTTGGCCCTAGGGTAAATACGCCCATGTTTAGGGCATGTAAAAATATAAATATCTTTCATTGAAAAAACTTCGTTCTTCAGGAGGCCGCAAACTGACGCAGGCCGCGTAACTGGCCTAGCGACCCTATGCCACGATTTTTTTATAACGATATTTCGATCAAATGTTCATCTATTGGGGGGTGTTCATATTTTGGTGCCTCTACCCTAGTCAAATCTCATTTAAAGTCCCAAGACAAACGTACCTACCTTAGCTTCTCCGTTACTGAGGGGCTACCACGATCTCCGAATTTCGTATCGTGCCGTCCTTTCACCCATATAGTGTATAACACGAGAGTGAAAGGGACGGCACTATACGAAATTCGGATTTCGAAGTTCGGAGTAGGCCCTCTAACCCTTTATGAATGTTTTATTCCTTCGTTGTCTGAAAGACTGAAAGCGTACCCAGTTGGCCAGTCAATAAAGACTTTATTAATTAAAGTGCAAGTTACCCATTTATCTTCACTGCAAATGAATAGTAGGTATCTATGAAACATTAATTTAATTTCCCCTTGTAAGTACCTACATAATCCGAGTTATTTTCAATGTGGCATGCAGTTCGTTATTTTATATTCCATTCCTCTAGGCGTTTTCATAATTTATTAATTTTCATAGCAATTTTGGCTCGCTGCATTTAAGAAAGGGGGGTAAAGTTTATATCTCTAGGGAGAATTTACAATTCAGAAGGGGAATATAAATGATTATGCGATATTATTAAAAATTTCAGGCTTGTAATAATAATTAACGTGGTTTCTTTGTTTTAAAGTAGTACTTACTAAAGTAACTAAGGATTTTTTTATAACGTGTGTATACATGGTGGAAACATAACATAAAAGTAAGTACTCTGTGTTCTACCAATGATGGTGTATAAATGTTTAGTTTCAAAAAATAATTACGCAAGAAATAGGTAGGTAGCAATCCAGATATATCATAAAATGTCATAATCAAGTTCTGAAAATTATACAATAAAATAAAGCTTAAACTATAGGGTCAGTAGGTAGGTTTACGGCCTGTTAATTTGTTGCGCCAGTTTGCGGCAACTTGGATGAATTGGATATTCTCTCGTTTTTTTAAATATATTCCCAGTCTATAGCTACTAATTAAAAAGCATACGACTCATTATGTCTTTAGGGCATGTAAAAATGTTAACATCTTTAATTGAAAAAACTTCATTGTTCAGTAGGCCGCAAACTGACGCAGGACGCGTAACTAGCCTAGCGACCCTACCTAGAGAAAAATTAAATGTCATTGTCGTTAAAATACTCACCTAAACTATAATGCGCCAGGTACGATGCGGGGTGGGTTCTAGATAATGTACATTTATATCTTGTATTTTAATTTTGATTATCGAAAAAAAAAAAAACTATAATAGCATTTTATAATTAACAATTTTTGTAGTAAATATATAAATCTATTAGCGATTTCTAATTTACGTCTCTGGAAGTTTATTAATTTTTCTCGCGATCAGTTTTACACATATGCAATAGAGTTATACACTCCGCTTTTTACTTCGATCTCGTGGTTATATGGCTTAAATAAATAAATAAATATTAGAGGACAATTTTGCACAAATCGAACTAGCCCCACAGTAAGCTCAAGAAGGCTTGTGTTATGGGTACTAGACGACGATATATTTAATAGATATAAATACTTAAATACATAGAAAACATCCAAGACTCAGAAACAAATATTCATGCTCATCACACAAATATTTGCCCTGACCGGGATTCGAACCCAGGACCGTCAGCTTCACAGGCAGGCTTATTTTAGACCCTTGTCATACGGTCTGCTATTGGTGCCATACCTATGAAGCTCTTTTTCATTTTGATTAGCGGTGTATTACTAACATCCCGCTTAACTGTAAGTAAACTAGCGGGGGCGAATATTAAATGTTTGAGTTACGTTTTTGAATGGAAATAAATTCAGGATTACACTTTACATACAACATTCAAAAATATAGAGAAAGGAAACGTTAATATCTTTCAATTCTCAAAAAATGGTTGGCAACTTTGGTTTTAACTTGCAAATGGCTCTGCTTATACATTGTGCCCTAAACAAGATGTTACTATATCGATGTCCCTGTTTCGTTCGTCACGCATTTTTTTTATATATATTTGTGTTTATTAATTAAAAAAGTAGAATGATTACACGATAAGCTGTTGTCGACCGACGCCGTATACATAAGTACGAAATCATTGTGAAGTTTATTATAGGCTACTTATATAAATATTTTTCATTGCTGATATTTGTAACAATAAACTTTCATTTTGTTATTGACATAATAACAAAGAAGTAATAAACCAGCTTAAAACAAATGTATTCTAGAAATCTACATATGACATTTCCTTCTTCTATTAACTAATATTTAAATGTTAAATTTTGTGAGCGTTTTTAACCAATTTTCTTAAGAATTCTCCCCAATTACACTAAGAGGTTGGCTTGGAGTTCAACATGTTGTTCTAGTTACATCTTCTGTGTGTTATAGAATATATATTGGACTTTGGCCAAAATCCTTTCCATTAAGGATTATTCGCTCCGAAGTTTATTCTAGTGTCGTACAAGCTTCCGAATGAGGCTTAAGTTCATTAACATTAACAAACTATACTACTTGGTTTCGCAATATTTAAGTAAAGAAATGGAAAAATTTGTAACAACGTATTTATTATACAAGACATGTAACGTATGTAAAATCAAAAGGCAATATAAAAGGCAAAATTAAAAATTTTGAAAATACCCCCGACTCATTTGAAAAATAATTAAATAATGCATTTGAAAATCCCCCGACTCTAAAGGAAATAATTACATAGAGATCAAAATATTTTTTTCTAAATGGTTAACTGGTTGCGAGGTATATTTACAAGCCCATTTCCGTCGGAGGCTACCATTGCCTGCCCTGAAATGAAGTAATAGTTTATGCAGTTACCATTCTGTAAGTTATCTCGAATTTCATTATTATTACTATTTTAATGCAATTGGGAGTTGACATTTAACCTTTTTATGTATTGTCTCCTAATCTAACAATATTATCGAGTGACCTGATCGGCCACGATTTATGTCTTGCCTAATGTTAATAATAAAATAGGAGCAAACTAATTGTAATTAACACATCATTTTTTTTTTAAATAATGTTTCACTGTTCATTTATGTATGCTGTGTCCTTCTGTAATTAATAAGATACTTAGCATATATTTGTGAATCTAAAACTCTAAGTATGTAATAGTATTCTTGTTGTTGAAGGGCCTAATAAATAAGTAAATAAATAAATAAGAGTTGATAAATCCTAGGTATTCAAGGAGTGAATAATGTTTAAAAAAATGTGATAATCCACATCGAAAGGGATCTTATGGTGGCCGGCACTTACGCCTTTATTGCCGCTGTTCCAATACAATAGTGAATAGGTGTAACGTAAGCGCCTGCCGCCATAAGGTCCCTTTCGATGTTGATTATCACAAATCAAGAAAGATTCCTAACTTTCGCAACTTTTACAGTCGGCCACAAGCTAAAAGGACCGCATAAGTACCATCAGGCCGACCAAACCATCGTGGAATTAAAAGGTATGATTATCCATTAAAAGTTCCGGATCCAACAATGAATTAAGTAGGAAATGGTAATCCTATAAGAGCTCCATTCTAAAAGCAATACGCGCATAAAGCATCACTTTCTTTACACAAATCCGTATCCAAAATAAAAATTCCCTTAATGAAAGAAAGTACCGAAAACTCAGTCTGTCGAAAAAGGTGAATGGCTGTTTAGATAAAAGTAGGTCAGGATTGGTGAATAAATTCGCATTGACCGTAATGCGTGTCGACATTACTCACCCTACCGCATTGAAAGGTAGTATGTTACTGTATTTTTGTACTAAAATTCGCCATTTTGTGTTAGAAGAGCGATACATTCCCCGAGGGCGGGTCATCCGTCGCCGTGTCGATAGCATTACTCAAGCGGCAGAATAAATCTGGCAGAAATCGATGTTACACTAGTTTTGGTAATGGATGCTTTCAGTAACATTAGCATTAAGCAAGGCTGGCTATGAAGTTTGAATGAAACGGATTTCGTCGAGTATTTTTTTTTTAGTTTTCGATATATATTGACCGTAGTATTGGGAAGAAAAGTCAAAACGAGCACCTTAAGGTAAGGTGCGAGCCACTCCAGCTGGTGGAGCAGCACACGTACCTGGCCCTGTACCTACTCCGAAGTTCGTATCGTGTCGTCCCTTTCACTCTCGTTTTATACACTACATGTGTGAAAGGGACTAGTTTTGGTAATGGATGCTATCAGTAACATTAGCATTAAACTAGGCTGGCTATGAAGTTTGAATGAAACGGATTTCGTCGAGTTTTTTTTTCAGTTTTCGTTACATATTGACTGAAGGTATACTCCCATGATCATGGGGAAGAAATGTCAAAACGAGCACCTTACAAGGTAAGGTGCGAGCCGCTCTAGCTGGTGGAGCAGCACATGTACCTGGACCTGTAGAGTGAAAGGGACGACACGTTTCGTTTCGTTTCTCGTTTTATACACTACATGTGTGAAAGGGACGGCACGGAAGTTCGGATGTCGAAGTTCGGAGTAGTCCCTCTGGGCCTCGTCATCGATAAATACCTCAATTGGAAACCGCACGTTGACCTAGAATGCAATAAGTTACGACCCATGCGTGCCAAAATGTATATATTCGTACTGAAATACAAATTACCTTATAATACCCTAAGGCCCGGTTTTATAAAGATCCGTTAGACTTTATATCGGTTTGTTATGTCAAAAAATGTACTGAGTTACTGAAATTTAATCTGACATTTGGTCTAATGGATCTTTATAAAACCCGGCCTAAGACTACTATATTAAAGAGAGCCACAATTGACCGTTCCTGTGCAATCCTTATCGAGCAGACTATCGTATTTGTAAAACTTCTAAATAAGTAACATTGGTACGTATGTATGAATGTGACTGATTAGATTATTTAAAACTACCGACCCGCCCCGGCTTCGCACGGGTGCACTATTTAATGGATGTTATTATACATATAAACCTTCCTCTTCAATTACTCTATTAAAAAAAAAACCGCATCAAAATCCGTTGCGTAGTTTTAAAGATTTAAGCATACATAGGGATTTAGGGACAGAGAAAGCAACTTTGATTTATACTATGTAGTGATTATTTAAAGATGAACTAACAAAGCTCGTCTTTTTGGTGTAGATGAAGTCATAAATGTGCATGACGACATGAGCAATAATCTACTTATACATCCAATTAAAAAAAAATGTTTGCCCTCGACTGTACCCACACAATTGGCTATTTGAAACAAATTTTTACAGTGTCATTCGACCCAGTTTTTAGAGACGATCAAACACAATTAGAGCAACCCAAAAGGTAAAAACGAGAGGTAAAGTACAGCATAGCACGAGCACTGAAAACGCTCTATACTGATAGGCAGTGAAATGTGACGTCACAGTGTAATGAGCGTCGTAATCCCGTTGTATGGAGAAACTAGTTTTTTGCCATTTTATCTTGAAATATTGCGTTTACGAGCATAGTTGCCATACAATTTCTCTTTTATTGAAACATGAGAATCCTATTGGTAATTTTCAATCAATCAGAGTTCTTCAAGCAACTTGCTAAAAGGTTAGTGGACACCACTGGTGACCAAAGGGCTGGCAGCTTCCTCGCTCAACGCATAAGCATTGCTTATACAGCGGCTGCCAACATCTTTGGCACTATACTGCGGGGGGACCCCTGATTTTAGATTATTTATTTTTAAGTTTAGTTTGTAGGCCTTTTATTATTTGTAGTTAAGAAGTTTGTCCAAAAGTTTGCTTGTTTAAAATGTAATAACACGTGAATTAAAAATGAAATTGGAAATTTTGCAACATACATTTGAACTATTAAATAAAAACAACATTATTGCGGATATTTGAAGTTCCCATATTTTTTTAATGATTTTGATTATTATTTTTTTTACATTAATATCCGTTCGCCAAACACAACGTTTATTGGCGAGTAATGCACTCATGCTCTTAACAAATTAATGTACCTATCTACCTTAAAACCTAAAATAAAATATGTATTTAGAGGGTATCTATTAGCAATTTTTTCAATTTTTTTTTATTTGTCTGATTTACTATTTATTGTGATAATTTGATGGTTTTTAGGGTATGTTTATATAACCCACTATGGAATAAATTTTAACATGTGTCAAATACCCAATAGTACAAATCGAATTAGTTCTCACATTGGGCCCCCAGAACTCTGTTAGTACTACCCTCTGATTAATTCCCATTGCCATCTGTATAATTTGAGCTTATTATTACTAGGTGTTTCTTGGATAATAACAAGAGAGTACGTCTTGAAAATCATTGGTCCATATAATTTGATTATGCTTGTTTAGAGTGAAAACAGCTTATGGCTTACTTGATATTTCAAAGGTATTTTGTGATGTAGGTCAAATAGCTGTGGTGGCCGGCGATTCGCATAATTATTGAATATACTATTTAAAATTGATGTAACGAAATGAACGAAAAATGAGAGGAACTTTATTACGTTAAATAATACAATATATATAAAATAATATATCATATAAAGAAAAGGAATCTAGTGTTCTATGATGGGTATTCCACAGCCGTCTTCGCGTACAAATCTTTCTATTTTTCTTCTCGTTCCTCT
Organism: Epiblema foenella; assembly: GCA_963556455.1. Taxonomy (NCBI): domain Eukaryota; kingdom Metazoa; phylum Arthropoda; class Insecta; order Lepidoptera; family Tortricidae; genus Epiblema; species Epiblema foenella. Next base: position 20,621,449 of record OY747102.1, read on the forward strand.
AATTCTCATAGAGACCGCTCTGATGATTGATATTTTTATTTTGACTTTGATCCAGCTTATTATTTGTGAGTATGGTTTGGACCACTTTTCACATAGCTTTAGGGATGTTTTCTTTATAAAGGATTCATATTCCATTCCGATGCACGAAAAATTGCTTAGAAATGTTTTGAGTGGATTCATCTTTTAGTGTTGCTGTGTTTGTTTGGTTCGGATCAATCTTGCAAGGAAAATGTCGTAGAACCCCGCGGAACGAAAAAAAAAACTATTTTTATATATGTAATAGAGATTTTATTTGTTACAGTAATATTATATCTAGAAAGTACCTAATTTTAGAATGTAAGTAATGAATTGCCGTGACCCAGCAGGGTATCATGTACCTACTTATTATAACATCTTAACATCCACTGTAAAATGAACATGATTATTGCAATAAATGAATTCAATTGAATTGAATTGAGTTGAAATCAATATATGTAACCGGTGGATAAAAAAAAAATTTCAACGTACATAGTCGTATACCCCATACGACTATGTGCGTTGAAATTTTTTTTTTATCCACCGGTTACATATATCCATGGATAGGCCTTTAAAAATCATATCGAGGTTTCTAAAAATGTTTTCCATTTAAGTAACCCGTTGGTGAGATATTTATTAGCTGTCAGTCATAAAAAGTGTCTCCCTCCTCTAATTTCCAAACTATGAAGTTTAAAATTCTGAAAAAATTGAGGTGGTGTGCATTAATAAATACTTTACGGTTTTTTAGTTTTCGCTGAAAACTGTCTTGCCCAAACAAAAGGTCGTAAGCCGTGAGTTCCCTGTGAAGATACGACTTTTTAGATTTAATGTATTGGATAGTGCTTTTAAATGTGGACTAGTGGGTGTTGGTATACGGAACCCCTCATTGTGCGTGATCGGATACGCGTGTCTCACAGGAACTCACCGCACCTCCGCGCCCTGACGCTGCTGAATGCCCTGTTGGTGTCAGCACCCGAGCGTGACCTGCTTGCGTGGCGATGGACGGCTGTGTGTTAGGGAGTGTCTGAAGTTCTGTGAGATGAAGGATGATAGGCTTTCTAGTGTACCTACGTAGATAATTAGTATCATTGTTTTGTTCCTTTAAGTTTATGTTTCGTTCACAGTGTATTAGACTCAATCTGTAATGCTGTGTAAATATATTTAAATAAATAAATAAAAAATAAATAAATAAAATAAAATATGGGCGGCTTTTTTTCAGATATATTTTGTTTGGATGAGACTTGGCTATACAGTTGGTTAAGCTGCCCAATTGCAGTGGCGGGGCCAAAAGTTACCAGTTAGATTCTCCTAAACTCGTCAATAAAGTGGCTGCAGTTATTTATCATAAAAGCCGTTCTATTTACATTACTATACAGGGTGTAACAAAACTAGTGAGGATCCGTTTAAGGGCATATTCGGTATTGTGTAAATCAGAGACCTAAACCCACTGAATGAATTACGGTCCTAGCGCGCACAAGTTATTTACTGAAATCGCGAAGCGTTTGGTTGACGTAACTAGTGACCGAGGAGATGGCGACTTCCTCGCACAACGTATCAGCATTGCGATACAGCGACGAAATGCCGCCAGCATCCTCAGTACGATACCCCAAGGGCCTGTTTTAGATTTAAGTTAGTCGTAATATTATTTTCACTTCTCATGCTCGAAAAGTGTGTCATATTAGACTTGTCAAGCGGGGCTAAAGTAGTACATTTAACCCCTAGGGAAAATATGAATACATATTTATGATTTACAAAACATTTGAATTTGACCAATCAAAATACTTCACCTATTAAATCCACCAATCACAGAACACTAATTTAATTCTTAAAAAAAATATTTGGTATTGGGTATTAACCAACCAGAATACAGCTTTACTAAAATCGACCAATCTGGAAACATAATTAATTTTTCTAAAGAGTCTAAAGGTTAAGTTTGTAGTAGTCCCTATTTCACAATAATTAAGCTGCACACAACACTTTGAAGCGCTCAATGGAAGGTCAGTTTAGCTTTTTTCGCGCGTGAATGTTGCGCGCGAACCGCAGTGTCTATGTTTTGTGTGTCAAAGGAGTATAGAAAAAAAAACATGCTGCAAAAGTATATATCTTCGCCGTGGAATTTATTGTTAATTTTGGGTGGGTTAACCTTTGTTTATTTATTTTCTCGCAATCGAAGTGAAAAGTAGAGTGTATAACTCTGGTCTAAAAGCCATATTACCCCTCGAACTATTTTCCCTCACTTCGTTCGGGAAAATAACTATCTCGTGGCAATATGGCTCATTTTAGACCCTTGTCATACAATCTACTATTAAGTTATCGTTATTTAACTAGTATTACCGCCTGTAAATCAATGAATGTGGTGATTGCTACATTATTTTAATGAGTAAGTCGCGGAACACGCGGATTGCTTTGTATTTTTTATTGAGGTGTTCAATAAAGAGTATTCCTATTGTGGATTTTTTATGGATATCTGCTATAAGAGTTAATCGTAGGTATGGTACCCTCTACTTAGTGGTATTTTGACGGAAGGAGGATATAAACATAATAGATTGAGTAATCACTCGGACCTCTTTACAGATCGGTGTGCATATAATTGTCAAATTGCTGTATATATAGGTACGAAACAATACTCGACGAGGACTAGTTGCGTAACATTTCGAACGAGCGTTAGTAAAAATCAACTGTCATTTTCATTAACAAAAAAACCGGCCAAGGGCGAGTTGGACTCGCGCACGAAGGGTTCCGTACTAGTATCTATAAAACAGCAAAAATAACTTAACCAAAATTACAGTTAAATCAACCTATCTCAAAAACTATAAGAGATACTTTGATCAAACCAAAAATCGTTGAAAGAGTTAATTAGCATGCATCACCTCTATTTTTTTTAGAATTTTATACCCCGTAGTTATAAAAATAGAGGGGGGGGGACATACTTTTTACGACTTTGAGAGCTGATATCTCAAAAACCGTTCACTTTAAGAAAAATGTTTTTTAGAAAACTTTATATCATTTTAAAAGACCTTTCCATTGATACCCCACACGGGTATGTACATCGAAAAAAAAATTTTCATCCCTCAGTTACATGTATGGGGGGCCCCACCCCCAATTCTTTTTTTTACTATTTAGTGTCATAATTTTGTAGCGGTTCATACAACACATATTCCCATCAAATTTCATCACTGTAGTACTTATAGTTTCCGAGTAAATCGGCTGTGACAGACGGACAGACGGACAGACGGACAGACGGACAGACGGACATGACGAAACTATAAGGGTTCCGTTTTTGCCATTTTGGCTACGGAACCCTAAAAAGACACGTTTACGTAGGTGGGTGGATCAACTATTCTTTGTTGCTAGTCACCATGGTTACGTCTCCTGAGTCACTCTTTAAAACCGTGATTTTATAGGGTTTAAATTTACCAAACATGAGTTTTAGCGATGAGCATAAATCCAGTTGGACATGGGTCATCTCTTCAGTATGCTTGGAGTCCATATTATAAACATTTTTCTAAGAAACTCGGTTACTGTTGTCTCCTCGCTGACGGGACAGAATAACAAGAAAAAGTTGATTGACCCCGGTACCTATCGTATGTACAAAACGTAACTGAACCTCTCTCAATATTTTAATTCAGTATTCATTGCTGAATATGGGAATTAAAATGCCAACAGAATCGTATTTCCATAACCATTCAATTTTAAAACAGAGGTAATGCCCGAGGGCTCGGAAGTGCAGCTTACTTACTAACCGAGGCTAGAACCGCGCCACGGTATCATTTTGCGGGAAACATTCATTTATTCATAACCTTTTATTCCTTCGGCAATACACTTCTCAGTCCCTTCTTATTAACTAGCAACTTGAACACGGGTAAAACAACCCCAGACAGTTAAGCTTAATCACTAGATTATTTTAAATTATAAACGCTAAGTCGAGAGCCTGAACGGGTTATTTCCCAAACTCATGAAAGCTGCTACTAAGATAATTGCAAAAGTTTAGATAACACCATTTATCAGAATGTTCGAATAAAAATACTTTTGTTTTCTAACTGATCCGTAATATCGCGTTGTAATTTAAAAAGTTGGGGAACAATTATGAAAATCATAAAGACCAGGAGACTTTCCTCTCTAATTTTTAGGGTTCCGTACCTCAACAGGGAAAAAAACGGAACCCTTACAGGAGCACTTTGTTGTCCACCTGTCTGTCTATCACTCAAGACCCTTTATTTCAGGGACGAGTGGAGGTATCGAGTTGAAAATAGAACTAGAACTCAGGCCTATAGTCCCTTGAAGCTGTGAAAAAAAAGGGTCTGTAAAGTCGATTTACGTACGAAAATTTTGCTGCGTGATAAAGTCATAAGAACACATTGATGAAAAATTGCATTTTCCGGGCGCTTACGCGTTTTATGAGGAGAGAAACAGGTTCGACCGTCAACTGTTTAGGTATAACTTGAAATCATTCAGTTGGCCGAGTAATTCGTTCAAAAAGCTATTTTACAATTCGAACAATAAGGTTCAAAATCCAATAACATTTTTATAGAAATCCGCTTAACAAGGCTCAGGTTAGTCATACGTTAGTTACGTCACACTTTTTTCGTGTTGGCATCCGTTCATCAATTTATAAGACGTTATCAAGTCAAAAATCAAACTTCTATGTTTCTGATACGGCCGTTTATGCCGTAAAAAACGAATATTTCGACTCTCTCAAGGGTACCTAAATTCATAGGGTACTTTCTATTGACCCAGAACTATGAAATTTGGCAAGAAATATCGCCATATACTAAAAGTACGGGAAAAATCTGAAAACTGTATTTGTAATTAAATCATAATTTTAAGTTAGGTATATTTATGATTTTTTATTTTATGTATTAATAATGTGATTATATCGAAAATAAAAATAATTCAACTATAAAAATATATACCTTATTTATAGTACGTAATGCATACCTACAAATTTGTACGGAACCCTCGGTTGGCGAGTCCGACTCTCACTTATCCGGTAGTTTTTCTCAATTCCGCTTTTCAAAAAACCTACATTTTCACACAAAAGCGCGTTTAATAAAGCACGTATGCGAGCGGTAAGGTATGTAATTCATATGAATTAGCTTCTTTTAAAAGAGCAGACGGTGTAACGAATTTGAGGCGGGTACAAAAAGTCTGCATTAAGTTCGTATATTATGAGCAGGCGTGGTCAGGCGCCGCGTCGGTGCATTAATGCCTTACAACTTAATGCAAGCTTGCACGCGCACTCGGCCCTTAACGAGTTTCTCAAAGAGTACATGCACATAGAATCCAACGTGCAATGCTGGTACAGACTGCCGGTCCACGCGTCTCTCATTAACATTACCTGTTTACTTTTCAGGTAGAGTAGGAGGGTGAATTGAACCTTTAGACATTTAAGATTGACAATTATTACTTACTTCTATACGATTACGTTCATCTTTAAGCACGGGCCCTTTGGGAAGGAAAGAAGTGAGCCTAGTGACGAATGCAAGAATTCGAACTTAATTGTATCACCGAATAAGTGATAGTACAAGTACAGAAGCTTCAGTTCCTAGCAAAAACGGCGTTTAGGCATAAAAAAACGTGCCTACTCTGTCTATCGTATAACTTGTATTCATTCACACGCGGCACGTATAGAGCTAGGGCTGTCACGCTAAAAATACATCGATGAAGGCAAAAAATGATCTAGCTCACCAGAGGTCGCTCGAGTACAGTGAACCCATATTAATTAAGTACCTGCCTACGTGATACTTCACATGAATGTACTTAAGTGTGTCAGTGTCATTGTGAATAACACCACAAATAAAACGACACCGCCACAATTCTCTTGAACTCTTAAAGTTTTAATTCATAAGTAAGAATAGTTAATAAAGCATGCGTTTTTATGAGAATACTATTTTTAGGTTTCCGTAACTACTATTATAGAAAATTAATTAGACAGCATATATAGCTTTAAGCCTTTAGTATTAAGTCCGCCATTTCTACACAGTATTTTTTGTGCAATAAAGTTTAAATTAATAAAATAAATTTAAGTTTATAATTTAATTAAGGCGGAACTTGAGACGACGTGTATGTGCTCGCTCGCGCGGCGACGACCCTAGACTGATGGGCGACCCCGGGGCGCGCGAGATTTAGGTATCTAAAGCTTCGCGCGCCGCCCATTGCAAACCCCCCTCTTATATGAAGAAGGCGAGCAGAAATTTATTTGTTAAAGCTAGGTATAACAGAACGAAAAATCTTTTTCTTAATGTCAATTGTGTCTGTGAACTATCCTTGCACATATCTAACAATCTAAAAACACCACTAAAATAAGAACATACCTAAATCTGAAATCGAGTAGAGTAATATCTCGTACCATAATAACCAGTTATTGAGGAATGACGAAGGTCTACCAAGAGAGATGAAAGATCCACTATTTTCCAAGTGCGAAAACGAGGCTAGCGTTATTTGCGACTCCGTGTTATTAGTCTCATTCTGTTTACTCTATGTCAACCCCGACCCGCTAAAAGTATGAAAGCCTTAGCTTTGCAACCTAGGGTCACTCGGAAAATGCATAAGCTAGTTTTAATTAATGCCGCGCTTTCCACGGGGTATTTACTACCGGAGAGAAACATTAACGGACCATTAAGATAAAGTTAATGTTTAAAGTTTCATATCACCTACTGCATTTTAATGGTCTACATTGAAACATTTTAAGCATGTTTCTTTACCTAACCTTAATCATTCATTATTATATAGTAATACAAGGTGTAACAAAAGTAGTGAGGATCCGTTTAAGTACATATTCGGTGTCGTGTTCTGATTAGGAAAAAGTAGAAGAAAAATTTTTTTGACGCAATTTTTTTCTATGGGGCAGGTCGTCCAAGTCAGCCAACTGTCCAGACAAAGGCCAAAAATTTTCTTCTACTTTTTCCTAATCAACTAATTCAATTAATTCTAATTTTTGCTGTACTTGCCCATAAAGGTTTACCGCTCCCTAACAAAAAAGCCTTGCAAAATAACGGTACGGCAAAGCCTTTATAAACCGTAGAATATTATTTGGCATAAGATTTGCGTTTCGGCCTAACGAGCTTTTGAAATTTTACGACACCGCAAAACCGAGATTTGCATTCTAGTAATTTCACGTTTTTTTCTCTTTAGTCCCCCAATAATTCTTTCACTCGAAAAACTCAACAAAGTTTATGGAGGCTTTAAAAACGAGTAGGTAAATACAAAATTCTTATCAAGGGTTTGCGGTTTACAAGGCAAAACAAGTGTAAATTCGCCCCCAACTGAAACTTGCGTGTCCATTTAGATATCGATATACTAGCACTATGTAGATATCTCGGTCATTCTACTTTTTCATGACCAGTTTTCTATTACAAAAAAATCTATGATATGTATTGAATTAGTCTACAAAAATAGGATTTCGAAATAGTACCTCATCCTAATAAAAGGAATTTATAGGTAAAAATACTTAAATATTAACATATGTATTGCTGTAAAAGGTGGGTAACACAGTGGTAAAAACCATTTTTTCATACAAATGGTGAGACATCCAAGGACTACCGAGTTACTCGATTAATGGATCTTAGCTGTGGTTCGTTAATTACCAAAATTATTGGAAGTGATACTGCAATTAAACCTCTTTCTAAATAACAATACAAAAATATGAAGTGAGGGCCAAGAATTATTATGAAGATACGATCTATTTAGATTCAATGTACTGGATAATAATCTAAGACACCAATCAATTGACAGCTTTATTAGGACAGAATGTACCTTAACAATAGGGTGTCAATAGAACTATCTCCTATTAGGGGTGCGTTGTAGTATCGCAGGTACAATAGGCTGTGGATAGCTCCGCCATGCATAATATATTGGCATGAAGGGTTCGCACGCCACAAGACAAGTTAAGCAAGAGGTCACACTCAGCCCATCCGTCAATGGAAAGTACTCCATTACCTACTGCCTATAAATTTATGGCTTATATAACACATTTGTCAAATCGATGACCCGGTTAGGGCTATAATGTTTGCCGTGGTGTCCTATATATGTAAGGGGAGAGATGTCAATGTGTTAGCTGGCATTTTACACAGTTATACATCAAATTACCATGATTGAATATGACATGGAAACAGGTGACTATGTATTCGACTTTCTAAAATTGTATTATCAGTAATATTTTAAGGACTACGACCCTAATTTTATTGTTTTTAGAACGGCTGAAACGATGTGGCTGGACAGAAAACTGAAAATATGGATTAAAATTTTTCATTAAAAAAGTGAGTGAGTGAGACACAAAGATGAGAATGAGGTAAAAATACTTATTGTACAAAAATGTAGTGAAGGGGAGATTATGTCTCATTTTCTACATAAAAGAATGTGTTTCTAGATTCGGCTGTATTTTTAAATTTCTTTGTTAAAAATATTCAAGCAAATGAATGCGGTAATGAATTGAAGTCAATTTAAAACAATACACACATGAACATAATGAATTTATTTAATTTTCTGATGTTAAAATAGCACAATAGAGATGTTCATAATTCAAATTATTAAAGTACTTAGCAGCAGTGTAATGTAATGTGATAGTCAATTAAAGGTATATTTTACTTTCCTCGCATTGTTAGAAAACCAACGACTAAAACATAGAAATTGCAAATAAATAGTTCGTACACAACGTTCCCCTAACAACAATAGTAAAAGCGTGCAGCGCTCGTAAATTCACACGTAAAAGCAAAACGAGGGCTTATTGCAAGTTGCAATTTTCAACTACGGACAATAAACAATTCGCTTGAAATAAGAGTAATTACGAGTATCCACCTGAACGAAGCAGCAATAAATCCATTTAGCGCTGAAGGGGCGCTGATTCCTCCGACAAAAGCCGTGGCGGTGCTTGCAATTTAAACTTCCCACTTGTATGCAACTGTCCATAACCTCATTACATGCCTGGAATTAGTTTTGCAGCGAATTTGGACGTTTTCACGGCAGCGGAGGTGCAAAGTTTAAGAAATTCGGACTAGTTGCGATGACAAACTGTACGTAAACAAGACAGGACAGCAATTAGAACGGAAATGTAGTTCCAAACCACACGCGTGGTCGTGCCGGAGATTTTCCCCTGGATTTTCCCCAGGCTATTCTCCAACCGCGCACTCCTATCGCTTTATTGGGCCCGGCCTATAAAGCCACAGTCAGGTTCAAAAAAAAAAACAAAAAGAAAAAAAAAGGAAATGTAGTTATGTACATGTATTTGCAGATACAACCGTGGTCGTGTCGGAGGTTTTCCCCAGGCTACTCTCCAACCACGCACTCGTATCACAAGAAAGCAGCCCTTTTCCCCCGCTCAAGACGTTTTGGCGTTGAGTGTCTATCGTGACGTCAGTAACAATACGCAAAACAGAAGGATCTGTGTGTAAAAGCTGCTTCATCGCATTCTTACTGACTGTATAACCTGACAACGTAATTTTATAATTACACACACTTCCAGGTGATGTCTTCACAGGCCGGCGCAGCGACCTAAAAGTTTCATGTCTACAATGGCTTGTTGTCATGTAGATCTTAGCCGTATACACAGCGGAGCTGAATTGGTTTACTTTTTCTTCAAGCGTTGCAGTACAAGATGATGGATTGCGTTCCAACAGGTAAGCCAAACAACGTTTTTGTGTTCAGATATATACATGTTAAGAGGCCTTATAAGTTTTAAAATATTTCGATTTCAAATTATGTCAAAGGTATAGATAATACAAATAAAGTGATTAAAGGATACGATGACTTTATAAAAGTTTTAGATAGTGACATAGCCATAGGCAAAAAGCCGTTTTTAGTTTGAAAATGATCGTTTTGGAGTGATGTTTGAAATGATATTTCTTAATAAAAAATCCAAACAATACATTACAAATTCATGACATAAGGTCGCAATAGTTCTGTTCTAGATAGTAACACTAACAAAATGACATGATACGTGTCAATTCAAACAGAAAATGACCTAAATAGAAGAGCGTTATTTATCTCATAAGGGCTCTTAACCCGTCCTCGACCGATGAAAAAAATAAACAATAGCATTATTTAGTCATGTGCCCGGAGACCTCCGCGCTCCGGGACGGTTTTGAGTATTTTTAGATGATCTATATTTTACATGAACAATCGTTATGCTCCTTATGTAAAATGAAATACTTTATAAAAGTAATTACAATATCAGCAGTAATGTGCAACGTGAGCAGCAACAAGTAAACAAACGTCGCCTGGCACTGCTACCTCCCCTTACATAATCAGTGCCCGACGTAACATATTAAACTTTTTGCTCACAGGGACCCGCGAAAGAGAAAACGAAGAGCTCTTTTTGTGCGTCTGAAAAACTGGTGTAATTTATTTTCCCTTGGTGCAATATTTAGTGCTGTCCATTACTAGAGTTCGCGACCGAACATTATTCACTGGCATCCATCTTTTTTCTCGGCCGCACGCGTGCGGTCCTCGACATTAACTTTTTCATTCATATTCTTCCCAAGCTTTCCAATATTACAAGTCGTTCTTGCCCCGTCTAGAAATATTATTAGTAATCGGGAGCCATTCATCTTTTGAAGCTTGATCGGTTTTCCCTTTTGCTTGGCTTTGCTTGAGTCTGGTATCCAGGGTTGAACTTCATTTCTTTCTTTCATGATTCAGCTAAATTCCTTTTCATCACTTTTTTTAGGTATGAGTTTAGATTGTGAGTTTGAATACCTATAGGTTTATAATGTAAGTAGCTACAGCTAGTATTCTAGCGCGTTAAAAATGCTTAAAGGTAAAATCAATATTTTGCCATACGTTGGCAAATGTTTACGTTGTTGTGAGCGCGAAGTGATGTCGCGTTGCACTGCGGACTTCCGCCGGCGGCGAAGCTAATGCGCGCTGCACTTAGCCCAATCGCCCACTAAATGCATTCCGCGCGTATGACGAGGTAAGGAAATGTGGGTATTACTGATATGAGAGACTTAAGGAATCGAGGAAGTTATGTTATTTGCATCAGCTTTCATAAGATGATTTCATTTTAGAGTTAAGACTACTTTTAAAAATCCCTTACCCGTACTGGGCCAGCGTGGGGACTTCCGCCATTCCCTGTTATCCATGGGACATTAGAGCCAGACCCTAGCAGTTGGACTTATATACTCGTATTAGGCTGATAACGAATATGAATGTTGTTATAATGAGGGCTATCGTTTTTGTGCTCACCAGTTGGCGCCACTGTCGAGTAAGATCCAGCTGTCAAATTTTTTTATTGGTTATTATGTGCATGAGAACGAAGTTTACGTTTAAATCATATTTAATACCTTAAAACCGTACCGTAAAAATATCCAACATCCCACATTGTAGCGCAGTCCCGTTTTGTAAGGAAATAAGTTTCCGAAAGACAAAACTGTCTCAAAGCACTGACAGTCAATGACCCGTAACTCATATTTGCCATAATCAAGCTCAAGTTTTGAAAAATAGTCACCATATTGTTCCATTTAGATATTAACTGGCGTAGAGCAACCACAAAGAGTGACATTTGACATTTCGGAGACCTCGCGCTACACTAGCGCCTCTAGCGGCGAATTCATACGCGATAGTCCCCATTGGGAAGACTTAAAAGATTGAGCGGTGGGGAAACCTCTCACCGACTTGACTACTTATAGGTACGTATGAACATTGAATTTCTTTATATCTGATAGGCAGTAGTACTATATGAATACTAACCAAGTGCGAGTCGGACTCGCGCACGAAGGGTTCCGTACCATTATCTGTAAAAACTTGCCTCCTTAAATATTTTTTATATTCTGTTTTTAGTATTTGTTGTTATAGCGGCAACAGAAATACATCATCTGTCTCACTATCACGGTTCATGAAATACAAACCTGGTGACAGACGGTTCACTGTTGGGCGGACATTTTTGGCCCGGGCGCTGTTTAAGGGAGAGGGGTTTACGCCCTCGCTCCGAGTCATTCCTGGTGCAAAGTCTGGCAGTCGCTATTCAACGAGGCAATGCCGCTAGTGTGATGGGCACCTTTGTACCGGGTGTGACTCGGGGTGGGTTATTCGATTAGGCTAGTTTTTATAATTTACTTTATATAGTATATAGTTTACTTTTATCTTAGCTTAGAATTTGTATTGTGCTTTCATTTAATAAACTAATTACTTATTTTATAGATGACTTGAAAGATAATGTTTTATTTACACGCCCTCTGTAAAGGTCTGTACGGTCTGTTCTCATTTGAATATCCTAATCCTGTAGTGCGGGCAGTAATCAGTTGGGTGTAATCGTGTCCAGGGATTTAGTTTCAATCACGCGGCGCGCGCGCTGTCATTAATGCATACTAAACACCACACGTAGCACTTTGTTTATAAAACGAGTTTCAGACAGGTCAGGCTTCGATCTTGATTCAGAGTTAAGTGGTTTTATATACCCTGCTTAGGACATAGAATAGCTTCAGGGTAAATGTTCTAAGCAGGCACTTGTTTTAATCAATCATATTTGATAGAATATGTTTTTACTTGATAATATTTGGGTGAAGATCTAATTCTTATCACATAGTTAAGAGGCCTTATAAGTTTTAAAATGTTTTGATTTCAAAGTACGGCAAAAGTATTGATAATATCAGTAAAGTGACTAAAGGATACGATGATTTTATTAAAGTTTTAGATATAGTAATATAGGCATTTTTTGATTTTATTGTGTGTATTACATTATAAGCGGAAAACACAGTTTTTAGCTTGAAAATGGTCGACTTGGAGATAATGTAACGATATTTCTTAATAAAAAATCAAAAAAATACAATTTTAATTTATGACATTAGGTCGCAATAGTTCTGTTCTAGATAGTAACGCTGAGAAAATGTCAAGATACGAGTCGATTCAATCAGAAAATCATCTAAATATATCAAGACTTTTTAACTAATAAGGACTCTTAAGGTATTTAATACGCCTACATTTTAATTGATTCCATTCTGAAACGAAAGTTACCCATACAATTTATAAGGCTCAATTATGTGACAAGAACTTGGTCCTCACCCATTTACCATACTTATTTTAGTGGTAATCGAGTGCAAAGATCTCAATTGGATATGACAATAAACCACAACACTAAACCGAACGAAGGTCCTGTTTTGAACAATGCAATAGAGTAGCTATGAAGTGTTGCTTCGAATATAAGTGAGCGAGTGAGTGACGGGCAATTAGCAAACGGAGGCTGCCGGAACAAAGGGCCACTTGGTTTCACTTAATTAAAAAGGAAATAAGCCGACGCAGAGAAAAATAACTAAAAATTAAACAAAACTCAACACTGCAGCTCCAAGAAAACTCGTTGAGAGCAACTTCTTGTAAACAGTTTAGATACAACGTGTTGCACGGTTGGTACAGTTAGTACCTAAGTACCAATAAATCACTTTATACCTACTTTTTTCTTTTTTTAAATGAATTATTCATAAATGCATTACACAAGTATTTAAGTAAGTGTTACGCAAATTTGTGCCTATACGTAGGTATGCATTGTCAATTAGGTAAACTCCCCCTCTGTCGTAACTCGGCGACCACTGATTAGGGGCCGCAGGTCCTAGGCACACACTCACGGACCCGGACGACGTATTCACAGCGTCCATCGGAAGATAGAACGCTGCGCTTCCGGCGTCTAACTCAGATACGACGCGTACACTTAGGCATTCCCGCCAGCGAGGACGTCCACCGCGCGATCACGACAACTCTGACACATATAGTACCTATTCGTCCCGGTACCGCCGCATATCGGGTGGAGTCAGTTCGAACCAGGTCGGGCCTCAGGTCGGGCCTAACTGAGTTTCTTGCTGGACTCTTCTCAGCTAGACTAGGTTTAGTGAACCAGCAACAAAACTCCCAGTAACTCGATTCCACTCACACCTCAGATTCGGTTGAAACCGCTCAACCAATCTCACTGGAGCGCAAACTCTTAAAGTATTCCAGTGTTCCAAACCACACTCGTGGTCGTGTCGGAGGTTTTTCCCTGGATTTCCCCCAGGCTACTCTCCAACCGCGCACTCCTATCGCTTTATTGAGCCCGGCCTATAAAGCCACAGAAAGGTTAAAAAAAAAGATATATAGGACAACAGTTTACCATTTTTTTGAAAAATAATCATAAAAATCACTGTAAGTAGATCCTTACAGTGATTTTTATGATTTTTTGATGCAAAAAATGTACCCAACACAATGGGCCATATAAATTAACATTAGTTATCATATATTAGAATATATATGTTATCAGTTTCCTTGTTAATTACAATTTAGATAACGTATATATTTATGCAACCAACTTTAAAAGGCGCAAACTAGCCTGTATAAAGTATTTATAGCCTAAATTTTCGTATGTAAGTGATTGTATTATTGTACTTACATTGTAATAGTTGATTATGACAAATAAAGACATATTACAAAAACAGTGATTTTTATGATCATTATAAGGTATATAAAACAATAAATCCTATTTATAACTACTTACTCCTCAAGCTCATATCAAAAATTTAAAGATAGCTAGTAGATGAAAGAAAATAGCTGCAAATATTCTGAAGTAAAACTTAATTTCCACACACTGGCAGCTCCACTGGGCAACTTTTGACCAAGTTTGGCTTTAATTTTCCGGGCTCCATGGCTCGGTACGCTACAATGAGCTGTGGCCTGCAGCTATCATTAAGGTGCAGCGCAGGCCTTTCAGTGCCCGTCCTATTTTAAAACTGAGTAATAGGCTCTGTTATGCGTTAATTTTGAACGTTAAATTCATTGTGTTTGAATTTAGTCAATACAAACTAGGTCGTTAAGGTTGGGAATATAATTCCGGTCTGATTTTACAAATTTAAATATCGGTTTACGGTATTGCTTGATTTAATAAAGCGTATTGATCGAGCGAGGTAAGGCAGGTAAAATAAAGGTTAAAATATAAAGAACGAATTCATATTATATTTAGTAATACATAAATTATCCACAATGTCTTACAAACATATATAACTTATAAGTAATGTAATAAATGTGGATGGACGACATTAATTATATCTGTGGTTATTCGTGGCTCACTAGGAAATAGTTTTAGAAGCGACATCTGTAGTTTTATAGGCGAACACAAACTTACATAGAAGTTTTTAAAGCTTGAATCACGTGCTAACTTTACTGGGTCGTACAAAGTTGCTGTGGAATCTTTCTAAGAAACAACTTTGTATCAATAACGGTGTCCCAGTTGATGTAAAAGAGAGTTTCACTTTACTTAGATTAAATTTATTTTGATCTTAGTTGTTTCTTTTAGTTTAACAAAAAATAACTGCAACATATCAGCCAGCTGTCTTCAGATTTTCATGATGGGCAAATGGCCCCCAGTTAGGAATAAACTGACTATTCATGTAACGTAAATACAGCCGTTATGTACGCTACGTTAAAGTAAATCACGTAAATATCTAATAAGTCACTTGTTAGAGCGTGTATACCAACATTGTATTAATTAACTCTGACTGAATTTGTTTTCAGTTTACTGTGAAGTTACGGGTCATCAATAATTCTATCCTGAACAACACAACGCACGTAACGCGTAAGATTGAAAGGCTCAAACATTTCATGCCGCCCCTCGGAGTCGCCCCAGCAATTAAAACGCAGCCGAAGGGTTGCATCGGTTTCTACATTGCAAACACGTCCATTGTTTTAATATACTCCCCTTACAGAAATTCAGAGCGCTATGATATTAAGATTCGCTATTTTATACTGATCCCTAACTATTCGACCGCTTGCTACTGTAAGGGATCCACAAATACTGGCGTTATTCATGGAATCAACATTTCGACACTTGACCGAAATATTAATTTCGTGAACTCGCCGTGCGCTTATAACTGTACAAAACAATTAAGCTACAGGTTTCATTACACAGTTTGAGTACTATTGGTTATTAACCTATTAACTCCATATATTATACACTTACTGAGAATTAATTTTGCTGAATTAAATTGGTTTTTATATTTTTATTTATTAAAGTCCCAAATATTTTAGCGACTGCTAAAGCCATGAATGGCTTATTTACAGCTAGAGCTCGGACTAAGACTTACATTACATTTAGTACATTGGTAAGTAAACAAGAAAATGATATTTGAATTACGATTTCAAATGGGATATTTACCATGTATATTTGTATTTGTGAAAATGATACGCGTGCGTAATCAGGCGGGCCGCACGCTCATTAGTCTTTCATCTAGGGTTGAATAGAATACCTATTCTTCTTGTAATCCCTCTAAATACATATTTTATTTTAGGTTTTAAGGTAGATAGGTACATTAATTTGTTAAGAGCATGAGTGCATTACTCGCCAATAAACGTTGTGTTTGGCGAACGGATTTCTAAGATTTACACTGATTAAAATTATTTAATAGCGAGCACATTTTTTCCTGGCTTGACAAACCGGCCATTTTTCTTGAAGAGAGTCTTATGATTTTTACGTAAGGTGGCGCTGCGAGCGCACTCATTATGAATGAATGTATTGACTGTGATTTATTTGTTTGACCCGCGTCAATTCGAATATTTAAATAATAGAATTTAAACTTGAATGAGGGAAATATGTTCCTTTTTTAATAAACATTAATGTAAAACTGTATATAACTTTTTAGGTAAATAAATTTAATAAAAAAATTGCATGTGTTTTGGGTTAGGCGGCTATTTATAATTCTTGGAAGCAATACGTCCTCATGCCGTAAACATTTTTCATTTGTAGTAGTAAAAATCTCTATGTACTAGATAAACTCCTTAACCTACTATTACGGTGGTATTCATTTAATTGTCATTTTTTGTAGCCTGTCCCACTATTTGGCGCAACGAGAGATGTTTCGTTGTAATAGAGGTTGACCTATTTATAACTCTATAACTGCAATTTTAGAGTGCCGTAATTTCACCTTTAATTTCATCAAAGTATACGGTTGCGTGGTGTTTAATAAACTGGAATTATCACTCATGGGTGAATAATTATTTACGTTTTTTTTCACCCGACTGATGTCACGTCGACTGTAATTCAATATTTCCATAAATTAAACATTAAGTAGTTACATGGTGTTATCCAGAAAACACAAAGCACTGCAATATAATAATCGATCCAGAAATGTAAAGTAATAGTGATTAGACATTCCTTACAATAGCGAAGTTTGCACACTTGCTACTACTACATATTTATTATATAAAATATGTACATCTTAAATTATATAAAATATGTACATATCAAATTGTATAAAATATGTACATCTTAAATTGTATAAAATATGTAGGTATATCTTAAATTACGTGTTTATGATTAGTTTATAGTCTTTATTCATTTTTGGAACTTAACGAGGTGCAAAAATTTGTTCCGTGGAATAACAATGTGAATATTTGATTACATCCACGAAAATATTCAATAAATCATTGTTTGCTTCAGCGATGCTTTCAATTTAACATAAATGTTCACTATAATGTCTGTAATTTCCACACGATTTCTAGTGAAACATTTAGGTATTTGAATCATTAATTTCGAAGTTAACGTCGCCATTGGCGCCACCTGCGGGGTGATCTCATTAGCTACGAACTTCAAATTGTCGTCAATTAAAATCACTAATCGAGTAACATTCGCTATCTCATATGCGATACACGTGAACCATGGTAAATTACACCTTGTTTTCTATAATATACGGTAGGATTTATAAAGTTACAATTATGAATAGGAACGCGATACGGGAATATATGTCTCGCGTAATGCGTTTAATATCGAACCCAGTCACGTGGCAAAGCGTAATAATTGCTAAGTAGTATAATAGTTTTAGGGCTGTTATTTAAGGCTCATTCTTGGTAAATTATAGTAACAAAAGTAGTTTTTTTTAGTAACCATTTTATGCTATCTCCAGGATATAAAGAGTAACAAGATTTTCTACATTTCTCATATTGATAAAAATAAAGTAGAGAAATTAACTCACCAAGTGACCCCTATTTTACTACTTGTAACCATTTACGATTGTATTTTTGATCGGAAATATATGAAATTTAGACATAAAACTATTTTTTTTTTGATTTTCGCAAGTTTCATATCGAGTTATTTTCGTATCATGCTGGGAAGACTAAATTTTGTGCGGTCGAGCCTTAAACGTACGTGTTCATTGTTTTTATTTTGCATATTAAAGTAAACGTTATTGCACATGATATAGATGGTGGAACAGGACGAGGGACTTTCTGATTATTTCGTTTGAACATATGTATTAAAACATATGACGACCGCTTTAGCCTAGTTGGTAGTGACCCTGCCTTCGAAGCTGGAATTCGAAGTTCGAATCCCGGTCAGGGTATTTATTTGTGTGATGAACACGAATATTTGTTCCTGAGTCTTGGATGTTTTCTATGTATTTAAGTATATATTTATCTATATAAGTATGTATATAGTCGCCTAGTACCCATAGTACAAGCTTTACTTAGTTTGGGACCAGGTTGATTTGTGTAAGATTGTCCACAAATATTTATTTATTTATTATTTTATATATATGCAACAAAATAGATATATCTATATTTTCCGAAGATCCGGTGGGTATTTTTGTTGTTTGTAAGCTCAAGAAGGCTTGTGTTATGGGTACTAGACGACGATATATTTATTAGATATAAATACTTAAATACACAGAAAACATCCAAGACTCAGAAACAAATATTCATGCTCATCACACAAATATTTGCCCTGACCGGGATTCGAACCCAGGACCGTCAGCTTCACAAGCAGGTGCACTACCCACTAGGCTAAACCGTCGTAACATTGTCACTGTAAGTCAATCCATGACATAGAATTGATACAATGTGACGTAACAACAAAAGGCTCGTAAAATCGTCCAGGCACACAAAACTACGAAAATGTAGTTATTTTCTACTGGAATTGTGGAAACGCGGAGTGGGAACACGGACGCGCTAATGGCGGGGCTCATTACACGGATCTCGGCTGCGGAAAAAACAATTAACAAAGCAAGTGGCTCGGCTACAAAGACGGGATGAACAGGTTACAATTAGCATTTCGGGATTTATGTTGTAGCATTTTTAAAGTTTAAATATGAGCTTATAAGTTCATCTGTTTAGCAGTGGCGGTGCGTCAAAAATTTTCTTAGGGAAACCGGAATTAATTTTCCTTTCTTATTCGTCATGAGCAGGCAGCGGAACTTTGGTGCCGATGACAGACGCATGACGTAGCGGCTGTACACAGAGTGTTTTTATCTAGATGATAGATAATCATTAATCACTAACAACTTATTGGCCTCTTTAGTTCACGGATGTTTTATTGACACTTGAGACGGCCAGTACTTATAAAAACATAATCACTTAACTGTCTTTGTCATTGTCATCAGAAAATTATCGAAAACAATATTGTACATCGTTATATGATTTTAGAAATGTGAATTGATAAGGTACAACATTAAAAAATGTTTTGCTCTTGCTGTCAGCAAAATATAACAGCTAAACCTAGTAACATAGAAAAACATTTAAAAACTAAAAAGCACGTTGAAAGAGAAGGATCGAAAATGACACAACAAGACTTTAATATGGATTTAACCAATTTCTTGATAGCTTCAAACATACCATGGAAGCAATTGCAAAATAAAAACTTTTCTGATTTTCTTCAAAAATACATAAGCGGTCATTACGCAAATTCTGTGAGTATACCATCAGAATCAAATTTAAGAAAGCACTATTTGCCAAAAACGTCTCAAAAGGCTTACGCTTCCATACGCCAAGATATAGGTAACTCCTATATTTATGTAAGTGTGGATGAGACGCAAGATAGATTACAGCAAAACGTTGCAAATGTAATAGTGGGAGCTCGAAATGAAAAAAACGCGAGCAGGCCGCATATTATCGCTTGTAAACGCTAGCGACTGATATATGCATCGAATCACGCAAGTCGAAACTTTCCTTAGTTTATTTGAGTCAGGTTGAATATCAAGTTTGACATTGCTATTAACTCGGCGAGCTAGTGACAACTGTTGCATCTGTCAAAGCGTGCTAAAAGTTAATAGTTATGTTGTGTATAATTTATAAGAACATCCTATATCCCTATTATTTTGCGTCATAATGATGTCATCGGCACCAAAGTTCCGCTGCCTGGTCATGAGCCGTAGTAAAAGAACTGTAATGGCTGAAAATTAGGTAAGCCGGTGGGAATCGAGTTGTATAGACGCCCCGCTACTGCTGTTTAGTAAGAACCGTCTTCGGTAGAATCCGTACTAATTTTGTTAACTTTTGATGCTACAGCTGAATCAATTTTGGTGCCTGAAAGAAGTTTGAGTACCAGAGAAAGGCGTTGATATTTCTTGTAAATCATCCTCTGAGGCGGTAATATGGGGGTGGATGTTTATAAATTAAATTCCGATTGTCTTGCTTTGTTGTAATTCAAATAATGAATGCTGAAAACCAGGACTCGGAACCGGTTTTAACTATTTTGGAATTATCTCCTAAATTACTTCTCATACCTCCATTTTTATTTTAAGATTTGCTTTTGTTAGCCTTCATCTATGGAATAAATGATTTGAAGTGCGAAAAAATATAGTAAATAGCAATTAATCGAAATTTTTAACCGATTAATTGTATGAAGACGAAACCGGTTTCCGAGCCCTGCTGAAAACTAAACATTTTTACAACAAAGGTGTTTATTGAATTGAATTGAGATTTATTATACATATATTATTATTATTATCATTGTTTATTTGATAATAAATAAATATTAGAGGACAATCTTACACAAATCGAACTAGCCCCACAGTAAGCTCAAGAAGGCTTGTGTTATGAGTACTAGACGACGATATATTTAATAGATATAAATACTTAAATACATAGAAAACATCCAAGACTCAGAAACAAATATTCATGCTCATCACACAAATATTTGCCCTGACCGGGATTCGAACCCAGGACCGTCAGCTTCACAGGCAGGTGCACTACCCACTAGGCTAAACCGGTCGTCGTTGATGCAACTGTTGACATGTAATATGAATTATTATGAAAATAAATGAATATGAATACGGAATTACATTTTTAGAAGTAGGTATAGGTATATAAAGACATGGAAATATCGGTACATTTTTGTGTACACTAAGCTGTAATTTATGTGTTCATGTTATAGAATCTGTACTAAGGTACAACGCTTACATATTTCATGTCGTTATTAATTACGGGATCATTTCACTTTAATGATCATCATAATTAAGAGAAAGAGCAAGCCTGGCGAGATTAGTAAACATTACTGCAGACTTGATAATTATTAGTTATATTGTACTAATATGGGGCTTAATTAATTCAACCACGTATAAACACGAAATTATTTTGCGTTGTTTTGTTATAATTAGCGTTATACAAATACGCTGCGTAATGTTTACGCTAATCCAATACAATATTTAGTAGCGGCCCTGATTTTGCTGAATATTTCGTAAATAGGATAATTTTCTCAAAGGTTAGTTATGTAACTTCCATTAATTTTCCTAATGATTGTTAAGGGATAAATATATTGAAACAAAAGTACTTTTCTAGAAATGCGTATGAGTGTAGAAAGAGCTATGCTATAAAGGCGTGTGTAAAATTCATGTACCTAATGAAAACCTCAACCCACCACAACAGATTTTATTTAATTTTAAGTAAATGTATTTATTTATGTATATCCAAATTATATCAAATACATTTGCATGTTTTGCTATTGATCTATTTGTCTTTGTAACCCAACTACAACAATTATAAATAAATAATAAATAAATATATTTTTTGCATCTTTTATAAAATTACTGTTTAGCATAATGGTTGGCTGGTAGAGAACACCATTTGGCATTAAGTCCGCCATTTGTACAATTTGTGTATTTTGTGCAATAAAGTTTAAATTAAGTAAAAAACTTAGTGAATTGAAATGAAATGAAATGAAATTATTTAATCTTCAATTTAGGCATATTACATGCACCTATGAAGTATTCGTTGTCCTAGAACTATGAAATTTGGAAAGTAATATAATCTTATACTACAAATACAGGGAAAAAATCTGAAAACTATATATTTCTAATTAAATCATAAAAAATATAGTCTTTATTTTGAGTACTTAATCAATATCTATAGCACCCAATACAATATAGTATGGCACCCTCGGTGGGCGACTCCGACTCGCCTTCTCAACGAATCTCACTGGAGCGCAAACTCTTAAAGTATTCCAGTGATCCAAACCACACGCGTGGTCGTGTCGGAGGTTTTCCCCTGGATTTCCCCAGGCTACTCTCCAACCGCGCACTCCTATCGCTTTATTGGGCCCGGCATAAAGCCACAGTCAGGTTAAAAAAAGAGCACCGAGTTGTGTAATGCATCTATCCAAAGTGAAGGAGGTAATGCATAAAAATCCAAATGAACTAGTTTTATAAGGCAAAGAGCTGTTTCCAAAGATAGCGAAACGCTCCCGGGTTTACGCGCACCCCTGTAATGACCAAGATCATTAGCACTATCCTTAAAGACCAGGGCAGACCAAATTGACGATCGGCTTTCTCTATCTAACTTAACACAGCCTCGTGCCCGAAAGAGATAGTAAGCGTTGTTGAGAGCAAGTATTGCGTTAGGGGTGTTGAAGAGTCTTCAGTGTTAGGATAGTTCAAGATTATATGAGCAATAAAAGACGTTTAAGTTCTCAACGGGCGTGCTTCGAGGAAATACAATGTGTCTTTCACGCTTTTGAAGTTTGAATGTTTGTTGTGTGTGCAATTGGCTATTTGACTACAATAGTAGATTGTGTCTCAAGGGAGCAAAATGATATATTTACGGCGAGGGTGGTATATTGAATTCTGAGTGAAGCGAAAGATTCTACAATAAAATCCTGAGCGTAGCGAGGGATTCAAGTGTTGACGCCCAAGACGGAAATAATTTTGCTACCGTGTGACACATACTGTTTTTCACACCGTTTATGAGGCTCGCTGCTAACCATGAAATATCTTACAAATGATTTTACTACAGAGTGTCACATACTACTTTTCACACCTTCTATGAGAAAAAGAGTCATTGTTGCCCTCAAATGAGGGAATAAAAGTACATCTTTGATCCCTCATTCGAAGGCAACAATAACTCTTTTCTGAATAGCAGGTGTGAAAATGTTTTATGGTGCCATTCGAACCAGTTTTTAGAGACGATCAAATGTTTGTATGGGACCAACTACAATGAGGGCTATCGCGTATGAATTCGCCGCTAGAGGCGCTAGTGTAGCATGGGGTCTCCGAAACGTCAAATGTCACTCTTTGAGGTTGCGCTACGCGGGTTAATATCTAATTGGAACAATATGGTGAATATTTTGCAATACCCGAGCTTGATTATGGCAAATATAAGTAATAGGTCAATGACTGTCAGTGCTTTGAGATATTTTTGTCTTTCAGAAACTTATGTCCTCCTTTTTTCCGAACAAAACGGGACTGCGTTACAATGCGGGGTATTCGATATTTTACGGTACGGTCTTAAGGTATTAAATATGATTTGAATGTAAACTTCGTTCTCATGCCCATAATAACCAATAACAGTTTTTGACAGCTGGACCTTACTCGACAGTGGCGCCAACTGGTGAGCACGAAAACGATAGCCCTCATTAGAGCAGCACAAAAGACGAAAACTACAGCATAGATGACGAGCACTCAAAACGTTCTATACTGAAACGTGAAACGTGATGTCAGAGTGTAATGGCGTCTTAATCCCGTTGTATGGAAGAACGAGTAATTTGGCATTTTAGTCGTGAAAAATTGCGTTTAATTACATAGTTGCAATACAACTCAATACACAACAACCGCTTTAGCCTAGTTGGTAGTGACCCTGCCTTCGAAGCTGGAGGTCCCGGGTTCGAATCCCGATCAGGGCATGTATTTGTGTGATGAACACGAATATTTGTTCTTCAGTCTTAGATGTTTTCTATGTATTTAAGTATCTATTTATCTATATAACTATGTATATCGTCACTTGGTACCCATAGGTACAAGCTTTGCTTAGTTTGGCACTAGGTTGATTTGTGCAAGATTGTCCAAAATTTTTTTTTTTAACTTATTCTTTATTGAAACATGAGAATTCTATAGGTAGGTAATTTTCAATTTACATTTGGACTATTAAAGAAAAAAAGACATTTTTCGAATATTTGTAGTTTATGATTTTGATTAATTTGTCTAATTTATATAACCACACTATGGAATAAATTTTAGCATGTGTCAAATACCCAATTGTACACAGTTGCGCCCAATTAACGGAGAAGATTGTCAATGAAATATGTTCTATGGCGAAAAGAGAGGAGGTGTGTTGAATAGTGTGATGGCACATATGTTCGTATAGATAGCTGCTAGTCCCTAGTAAGGGTAAAGCAACCGTTACATCATACGTTCGTTAGGCCGGCTTCTGTATCGTGCGCCGTGGACATTCGCCTGCACGGCTGCGACGTTTATCGGCGCACTTTCCTTGGGCGGCCATTATTACGCGGTATTATAGGGGATTGACGAGAGACATCATCCTGTTGTGGATTCGTTTTTATTATCAGTGACTTAGAGACCATATACATCTCTTACAATATTAAATTAATTTTAATTTTGACGCTCAGAGACCATGTACATCTCTGGGATATTACGAGTATATTAATTTCATTATACTCCTTGTTTAATCTTGAGACCTTATACATCTCTAACTTTACTGATGTTGTAATAGATAACTTTGCAAGTTTATCTTCACTGTATGACATTAATTTTATTATAATTGTAAACTCGAAATTATTATTCCTTCTTGAACTGTAAATTAATATTTTGACATGAAAAATGTATTACTCATTATAGTCAGACTTTCTTAAATTGTTAATTAATATTTTGACATGTAAAAGTGCCCTTGTGGCCTATTTGCAGAATAAATGTTTGATTTTGATTGTGATTTTGATTAGTTACAAATGTCAGCTTAGCTACGGTTAAAATTTGAGCACTTCCTTGACAATGGCGGCGAGGATACTCGAATGCGAATTTTAAATCTGTTAAAAAACAGTAGAATTACAGAATATTTATATCCAAAATGAATCATTCCGCCATGGGCGGAAGATTCAAATTAAAATAACATTAGATAAGTTTGAGTTGAGTTTCTGTCACCACTATGATGTAAGTAGAACCTGTCTCATAATTAAGTGCTTCCAATTCTATCGTTAATTTTGAAGAGGACAATGTAGTTTGGCGGTACTTACCGATAATTCGGGTCTAATAAATGTCAATCGATCTTAATCGGTGTTTCATTGCTCGCACCTAACAAAACCTAGGGTTGTTGCTGTTAATAGCTGACTAAATTATTACTTCAATATTTAAAAAATACTATGTAGTCCAATCTAATTCAATTAGAGAAAAGTCCTGAAGCGAGATAAAAATGACTTTATGTGAAAATAATAATGCCATTATTTTTGAATCGTTAATGAAAAGGAATCTCAGGCGGGCAACTCGGATTAATCATCCACTGCAAACTGTTTAAAAATTCAAATTAACTGTTCTACTCTGCTTTCTTGATCAATGTGGAAAACGAGAATTAATATTTAAAGCCTGTAACTCTCTTTTAAAGCATCGTGTATTCTACGGTTTCTGCGGTACGATACCTAGTGAAGAAGTGGAAAGTTTGATGAGATAACAATGAAAGCCTTTGAGAACTTTTCATGAAAGAGTTACATGTACGAATATTTATCCCTGAGTCATGGATGGTGTAGCTAAAGGCATGTCTTCGAGATGATTTGGTAACCCATTCTCTAAGAGATGCAGATAACTTTGGCCATTTAACGTTTCTGGTAATTCAAATGGGCCAGTTATTTTTCCATTTAATATTACAGTCCAGAAATTCACTTTAAATTGATACTGCGACCGATCTTCCTTCATTAAATGAGGGTTTTCTAGTTCATAACTGTGTAAATGGTGTATGTTTATAAACCCATCCCGTTTAGAAGTGCTTTCATCCGACCATCATCTATATAAGTATGTATTATCTATATAAATATGTATTATCTATATAAGTATTTATACCAAGAAACCTCACTTAGAAACTCGTACGCCGTTTTGTGTAGTACACTATTCGCACAAAAGTTAAAATTCATAATAAGAATGTACTGACAGTTACAACTAACGTTATATAATTGTGTTTTCAGCACTATTAAAAATAGACGTTATTAAATACTATATAGTTCTCACACCATTGTTTCGTGCAACAATAGAGCGAGTAAGGGATGGTTCCCATCGGGAAGCGGATCATCCGCGTCGTAACGAAGCCCCGAAGGCTAGCTTTCCGTAAGGAATAAAACTTACATACCTCTAGAGATGAGACGTATTTACGGAAACAGGTTTTTGGCATGGATTCGTAAGTACGCGTTCCCGACCGCGCGTGTTTTAGCGTATCGAGTATTTAGGCGTACGACGATTCTGAAGCCTCGAAAGTCTCGAAGCATCTTACTGTGCCACGCTACTACGATACCTGCTAATCCTCCTTGCCTACACTAAAATCAATTTAGCTTTATAACAATGATAGACTACTACTTGAAACCGTGACTCACTAGTTGGAATGGAACACTTACTATTATCATCATATGGATATACTTATCGCGTATAGACGTAAAACTAATCCAACTTGCTGTGCCTTTACCATGAGTTTTCATGACCATACTCGCTAGCGACTGCGTAAAAAATTGTATGGGCAAAAGTACAGCGCCTCTGGCGGTTACGCAATAGAACTAAGAATCGGCATACTAGTCGCTAGCGAGTACGGTCATGCAAACTCATGGTAAAGGCACAGGACGCGCATTTACTGGAGGCACTCGTTTAATCATCGAGTCCCGTACTCGTAAATACTCGTGGACCTAGTCTTTTCGTGGACGCGTACTTGCAAGACTCAGTATGCGTTTTGCCTAGTACGTCTCACCTCTAATACCCTATTGGGAAAAAGATCACAATATTGTAGCAATTCCAGCAATACATAAGCCTTTTTGGCTAACAAGGCAGCTCAATTGGCACTGTGTGGCAGCCTCAGGGTAAAATCAGAAAATATACACCATTTTGCGGGATACCGAGAACTCCTTTTGGCAATAAAAATAAGCGTCAATGTATCGAAATCAGATTCCGAATGTCTCAAGATTCATAACTACTACACGAGACACTTGATGAACTAGCGATGTTGTAGCATTCTTCTATAGCAAATCGGTGACTCAATATTTATAATTATGCGGATGTCTCGAAACGTAAAATTATTGACATTCACATTTGTTATAACTAAAACCATCGATGTTTGTTTTCTGCTATAGTATTCGTGTAATTCGAACACGTTGAAGGAGTTTCATTTAAGAAAGCGATTTTCTGTTATTACTGGCTCCGTCAAATGGAATAAGTAATAAACAATAACTTAGTAGACCAGTTTATACTTAAGTTATGTTTTCAAATAAAGCGAGTTTTGTTTTCAAAAAAGTGTTGTTTTTAAATAAGGAAACTTAATTTATAACATAGAATAACCAGTCGAGGAAGAAAAACTTTTAAATGTTGATAACTTTTATGAAATTTGGTACTAATGTTCATTGATGGCCTTGTTTTTGTCTCCCAAAAGTCTCCAGCCCAGGACCTTCTAGAGTCGTTGGAAAATGTACTCCATCCGCAAGATATTCGCATTTTGTGCGAAATCTACGCACCTCATTAAAATAAGCTCAAGGGCAACATTGAAGCGTAGTAAATTCTGCAGTAACCCGTAGTACATAACTATGACGAGAAAACATGTCTTCGTGGAGTAAAATGCATTCATATATGAGATTTTCCGTTAATGTCTTTCCAGGGGATAATATCTGAATTTGAAGCTTGCAAGAATTTCAAGTCTATTTAGATTTACGCAATAGGATGTGAGGCTATGTTAATATTAATATTTTACCTTTTTTCATGCTAGAAATCGACAATCAAATATAAAATAAGTAAACATCCCTGTGCTCGACACTGACCCAATACATGGGACTTTCAATCTTATGTCACGATGACAGAGGTTATTAGGTGATTCAGCACTAAGATGTCGAACAATTGGGACGTTTACCTTACGTCTTATACAAATCAACATACGTGTTTGACATGCAGAATGTGCACGATATATTTAAGGCATATGTCTGAAAAAGGGTTAAAGTACTAAGAGTACCTTTTTATTGTGTAAAAACAAACAGTTCGAACTTATCTCTTCCCGAGTTTGACTTTGAAAATAGGAGGTGAATAATCGTAGACAAATGCAGTAATATTGTACAAGAAAAGGTGAAAGTAAAATAATAAAAATACGTATATATATTACAGGAAAACATAACTAATACACATGAGACGAGAAGAGAAACCGTAATGACGGAACCTCCAGGAGGTAAAGTATAAACAATCACGTATTTCAATTTCAAATCAGGGATCGGATACCGGTATTTTCTGCATAGAAAAATACCGGTATTATTACGGTCACCGGTTCATTATTTCGTTTTTAATGGGACAATCTAATAATACGACGTTGTTACCTAAATACATGATTCAGCCCTACGTAAAGAGCAAAAAATAATCCAAAATATTGGGGTAATTCAGGGTTTTTTAAAAATACCGGTATCGGTCCCTGTTTCAAATACTGCAGGTGTACCTACCTGTTTGAACAGCGGCTGTTGACAGCAAGCAAGCTGGTTAATATCAACGGCTGGAGCTTCGGAAAGTTCGTAACCACTTTAGTCTAGAACTTAGTTTCTGAGTAAAACGAACACGCGGGAGGGAAGTTGGCAAGGTGTGTCACAAATATGCTGTAATATCTCGTTTAGTTATTGGACCTGTTTAAAAAAATTGTGTTGTGTTTCACATTTTTCATCATCCTCAACACAGCACATCGTCGGGAGCTCTGGCAACTATACTCGAAACCAGGAGCCCAACGCCACATACCTACCGAGCAAGCAGTGGCATTATAACAGCAGTGCCTTTACCATGAGTTTGCATGACTGTACTCGCTAGCAACTGCGTAAACGATTTAGTATGCCGATTCTTAGTTCTATTGCGTAACCGCCAGAGGCGCTGTACTTTTGCCCATACAAATTTTTACGCAGTCGCTAACGAGTACGGTCATGTAAACTCATGGTAAAGGTACTGGGGTCTTTTTCAAGTACTTCCCCATTTTTTTAATGTGAATGGGTATGCTCTTGGCCCGCATCTAGCCGAATTGGGTTGCTTCAAAGTTCAAATACGAGATGGATGGTATTTAGAAATGCTTTCAATATTCTAATTAGAAATAAAGAAAACTGAACTAAAGGATCTATCTATATAATATAAAACAAAAAAATAATAGATGTGAAAAAAAGACATATCTAATCGCCCCAAAATCTCCCGCCTCAGCATAGTTTATTTCTATACAGCTGCAAAACAAATACGTAAGTTTTGTATTAATAAAGCTATGCTAAACCTTAAAATAAGTTATTCCTATATAACAATGCAAACAATAAGTACCCACAGAATGTGCACGATTTTAAATCATACAAATGTTTTGTAAAACAGAAACATGTGATTACGTACATATGTTTGTACTGAAATTGACGGTGACTGATTGAAAATTGCAACATAACAACAGCTCTTATTTGTGCTTACAATTGCGATAAAGGAATTTTTTGTCACATAATATAAACCTCTAAACCTAAACCTTTCTATGCCTAGGGGAAATACCATTTTTTTTGTATTTATCTTTACTAAGCTTAATCCCTCGTTAGCCTAAAAACATTTTCAGTAGAAGCGAAATTAAACTACGATGCTTAATTCGAACTTTTTAATGGTAAGCGGAGGCTTATAGCCATTTGTTAATTAGAGCATATTCAACTCTACTAATTGCATCTCATTTAAAAAGCCTGCCCGCAATTAACCCACATTACTACCATTTTTACTTACTTCATTATATGAGAATTTGCCTCTGAGCGTTTTGTAAAAATGTCTGACGAATATATGAAATGTATGTTAGAGTTGGAAAACTGATCCATTTCCAAATACGTTTAATTACAAAAGCCATATAGAAATGTAAAAAAATGTATCTGCTTTTATCTTAGTATGAATATATAAAAACATCAGAAGTTTAAGACTCAGGGGTTAAGGCCAGCTTCTCGAAATATATGTGATTTGCAATATGTTTTTATTCTGAAATACTACATATTAAAAAAAATGCGGTTATAAAAATGAAAAAAATATATACGGTTATATTTGAGTGCAACCGGGGTGACCGTTACGTAATTGGATAAACTTAAATATAATCGGATAGTTTATGGAAAAGTTGGAATATTTTATGAATGAAAGCGTTGGTCCTATTCTTATAAGTAATAATGCAAAGCAAAGTAATGATTAGTTTATTTTATTTTATTTTATTTTATTCCTAGTTTTGGGGCACTCACTGAAAACTAGCGTCACGGTTTCCGTGACAACATGCTGAGTGGGTGTCCTATTTAGCAAAAAGATGTACCTACAAGTTGTTTTACAATTAAATTGTATACTTTTTTAATAACGTGTGCTAAATAAATACATTTCTATTCTATTAGTAAAACTGGTTTGCGGGCAAAGACGGAGTTTTATCCAGTATTTGCACACAGGGAAATTCAGCAGGTGGTCTAAGTGCTCTGGTTAATGACGGTTAACTCCTTCCAATCAAGAAGCAGTTCTGTAGGACAATTTGTTTAATCACAAGTCTTTGTTAACCTTTGTGGTCCGAATCTATTTAAGCCATCCGAGAAATTACAGCGCTATAGTTTGTAACAGTATTTCCGATAGTTTAGACGGATTTACGTTTTGTTCAAATAAAACAAAAGTTCAGACACAAAATGAGACCATTTAAGCAAATAGATTGTTTTGAAATTAACATGAAATTTTGGAAAATTCTCGCCATTTGGCCTTCTAGCGAAATGCACTCTTACTACCGTTATTATCAATATTTTTTCGTGACGTTTATCATGTCGAACAACTTTCTAGTTACAATAAATTTCTTCTACCTCCCGAGACAATTAGATATGTTCATAGAAGAAATGATATTTTATTTTACTGAACTGGCTGTGACATCCAAATTTTTGACATTTTTCTTTATGCACCAAAAAATTGTGAAGATATTAAACATGCTTGAGAGTGATATATTTCAGCCCAAAGCAGAAAGTGGCTTAAAAGTAATCGACAAGGCGAAAAAATTTAATATGAGATATTTTAAAATAGTCGCCACGGTGTCCGCTACGTCTCACCTGAGCCATATAATATCGCCGATATTATTGCATTTTATATTTAATGCAAAATTAAATCTCCCTGTGTGTAGGATTTCTTTCCTGTCAGAAGATACAATACAACGATTTATATACCCTTTGTACGGATATCAAGCTATAGCGATGCATACTCAAGTGCTTTGCAATATCTCCATTGATACATTTATTCTCGGGTTACTGATATTTGCTATTGCTCAATTGGACATCCTTGACTACAACTTGCGGAGAGTCACTGACAGAGACCAAACATCAACACGACCTGATGGATCTATGGAATTAGCTACGAGAGATACCTCTATAACAATGCTTAACAATGCAATTATTCATTATTATGAATTGGGGAGGTAAGTGACAAAGTATTATAAAAATATTCATAAAAGAAAATATCTTAGAATTATATTTTATGAAAGTTTCCTGTTACTATTCAGGTACTGTGAGTTAATCCAGGATGTATTCAGCATGACGTTGTTCGTGCAATTTGGTGTGTCTTCTTGCATTATTTGCGTCGTCCTATTTAGATTTACCTTGGTAAGTACGAAATGAAAGTAATGCGTTGTGTGATTACCACTTATTTATATTATTTTTCAACAGCCGGCGCCGTGGCAGTACTTTATATTTCTTGGATCGTACATGTTCATTATGATTATTCAAATTTTGGTGCCTTGTTGGTATGGCACTCGCATCCAGGACAAGGTACGTATCTTTCTTATATAAGTATTGATTGGAACTGAATATAGAAAAATGTCTTTTGGCTTTCGACTACTCATTTTAACCCAAAAAATTGGAACCGTTGGGCGGAAGCGCCTAAAAATAAAGCATCAACAAAACTAAAACTTTGCAGTCGTTTACATTCGACTTTTATCTACTTAAAACATCACCATATATATAAAACTTTTTATTTTAGAGTCAGCTGCTAGCCCAAGCAGTGTACAACTGTGATTGGACCGCTAAGCCACGCTACTTTAAGAGCAGTCTACGACTCTTCGTGGAGCGGGCCAACAAACCCCTTTCGATAACCGCCGGGAAAATGTTCTCACTCTCGCTTACTACTTTCACTTCTGTGAGTTGAATATAACTATATTTTACTAGGACTCTTGAACTTTGTCTTCAAGAGTAAACTAAAAATAGTCTCTCTTACTTATGAAAAGTGTTAGAAAATGTTTACTTCATTTTAGTTTCCAATATTGATCGTACTTGTTTTGTTTTCAGATCATTAATACATCGTATTCTTTTTTCACATTGCTGCGCAACATGCAAACTCGTCAAATTTAAAATGATTTTATATCTGAACATATAACATTATTAATCACAGAAAGCTACACGGCAGTAAGAGTCTTATTCACTTAATTTAATCAACTTCTATGTAAAGTTGACTTAGTATAATTTTAGTTAAAATGAACCCGCTAAAATATCAAACCAGTGACAAAAGGTAACGCGATTCGGCTACTTAAAATTTCAAAGTTATATTAATATTCATCTCTGCTCGCCATATTGATTCTAATTAGAAGGCTGAAAGTGAACTCTGGGCCCGTAAATTATTTTTGATTGATGGATGTAAGATGAAGTTGTGAAATATATATTCAGTGATTATTTCATCGCAGAGTGGCAAGGCAAAATGGCAACATTATGTACACAGTCAATAACTTTTTAGTTGGTTACCTGTATATACCTCTACTCGCATATCTTTATTTAAATTTTTAATGTATATAAAGTTTATCATTAATATCGTGCAACATTAACTCTACTTATTGCAAATAAACGAATTATTAATCACACATGACTTTTGATTTAAGTAATTTTGCTAGAAGAAGAACCTTCCGCGATAATTAAGTACCGACATAAGTGTAGGCAACAGACGAATTAATGGCAATTTCTTGTTCAGAAAGGTTTTTTCGCAGCATTGTGCCAGAGACGTCACACACAAGGACCGGGACAATGGCCCAGCAGTTAGCCAGTGGCAGTAATAAGGCGTGTTTTTGCGAACAGACAACCAAAAAAGGAAACAATGATTTTGGCCGTGACTAGATAAATAAGATGTCGGGACGTGACGAGGGTACTGGTACTGTTTTTATGGAATCTTTCAGTGGGTGTAGCGTATGCCGCGATCCACCTGCTTCTCTTTGTTTAGGCCTCTGAATACATTGTTAATGCATGGATAAGGTATAATGCCGCATGCGAAGGTCAGGTGTAGCATGCGACCTAAGCAAAGTGTCGACGAGGGACGTGTGATCTGGCAAATGTAAGTGCAGGAGATATTGCTAAGTAAGGAAAGACGAATAGTTCGGGTCGAAGGCTATTGGGACTTTATTTGTGGATTTGTCGACTGAAAGTAGAATGCTTAGCATAGTTACGTGATGCAATTTGTACCTTGTATATGAAAAACCGCAGATCACATATTAATCGCCCTTGCCTTCGTCCTAAATATATTTACATATAATTTATTACTCTTTCAGTGCATACGCGATCACATTTCCAAAAAAAATAAAAAATGCTTCTTCTACTTGGTACAAGTAGGTCAACCAA
The DNA here is from genome assembly GCA_963556455.1 of Epiblema foenella. NCBI lineage: Eukaryota > Metazoa > Arthropoda > Insecta > Lepidoptera > Tortricidae > Epiblema > Epiblema foenella. The sequence continues at coordinate 20,655,206 of OY747102.1, forward strand.
TAATTACAAAACCGATTGCAATATTTTCATTCGTAAACATCGACAGGAATAAAGAATAAAAATGGTGCCCGCACACGTCCTTCCGGCTGCAAACGATGATTTAGTGGCTATCCCTGGATTTATAGAGCGGCTCGGCCCGCCCTGCGACTTCAATGAATAATAAATTGAAGATCTTTTTCGATATTATTGATACTTCGGGTTTCTTCGTGTGATCTATGTACGGGCGCGAATTGAAACCCTTTTATTAAAACATATATTACGGGACGCGGCCCGCTGGTGACACTGAATAATACGCTCCTTGTTGCTACTATTCTTTCCAGCATTCTCCTATTTTGGCTTTTATTAGCTACACGTGGATTATTTATTGCGAAGGTTTGTTTTTTTTAAAGCAATATCATGTTCGTTACTTGTATGTCAAGAATGTAATGCAAAATATGTACATAGGTGACGAATTAGGTACAAGGAATTATACTCCCGCAACTAACCCAAAAGAAAAATCTGTACGTTTTTTTTTTTTTCATTAAAAATGGGATCGCTCTTGGCCAGCATCTAGCCAGGGGACAAAGATGAGGCCGACGATGAAGCGAGCTCACCCAGAAGGTGCCTATTCACTCGTGCCTTAAAAAGGTCTAGGTTATATGAGCTCGGAAACACAAACGCCGGCAGAGAATTTCAAACCTTAGAAGTGCGCATTATAAAAGATGATGCAAAGCGCTTGGTTCGAATAAGAGGAATTTCGACCAAGTAAGAATGGTATCCAGCCGTACGTCTGGATGTCCGATGGAAGAAGGGGAAAGGCGGTATGAGCTCATGGAGCTCCTGAGCACACTCTCCGAAGTACAATTTGTAGAAGACGCGAGACGCACAGACATGCTACTTTGCGTCTATGTGCTAGGCTCTGTAACTTGTTTCCTACTACCTGACCGTCGCCAATAAGCCTCCTGGCTCTATGGTCCACCGAGTCGAGCCTACCACCACCTAATTTAATTTGTGTTGCTGAAGTTTAGTGGCTATGTTTTGGCTTAACTTTCTTAACCTGTCGTCTACTGGTCCCTGGAATCTCCGGGCTATTACAAAAGAATGCTATTGTTAATTTTTTTCGTAGGGAGACGACGGCTGTGAACGGTTACATATAAAATCGGATTAGCATCTGACTGGACTCCCCAAAACGGCTCTTTATTGATCCCTTTTCAGTTAAATGCTAGTCTATAGGTAGTCTAGCATCGACAACTTGCTTAAGTTGTAGCCGACTCGAAGTCAAAGAGTGGAGCACTTGTGCTCGGCAAATCCTCTAATTCGAAGGCTGCCGCAGTTTGAGTTGCCGTCTTTGGTTCATTCCGCTAAGACAGATAAAGCAGTATCCAGATTAATCACTCATCCGCATGTGAGTATAGTTAACGAAATACGCTACTACCTAAGTATTTAATGGATACCAACTACATAACTCAGTGCATAAGAAAAATATGAAATTGTATTGGATAAATTAATTTTCAACAGGGAGGATTGCTTCTATTTGTACTAACAAAAGCTTTCCTAGCTGGATTTATAACTCACATTATAACTATCTCTTGCTATAACTTGATTTGGTAGGTGGACACTTTCCATGACCAAATATTTTTTCCATTTTTCCGTTTTCCTGCAAATATTTTTTCCTCTTCAGTATTTGTACACTGTGACGGTGTTCAGAATGGTCACGCTTTTTTTACCAACCTATATAGACAAAGATAATAAATAAAATCGTTTATTTGTCCAGTATAGGTTAAGGATCTTATAGGATCATGATTAGTTTCTCTATGTGGCGCCTTAAGGCTTTCGAATTGTTGAGCATGCATGTGAAATTCGTTATCATTTATAAGTTCATTACTTGTGTAATTATTTTTATGAGCAAGACCATATTTCAAAACTGTTTTAAAGTTATGTAGCTGTTCTAAGTTTAAACATTTACAGAAAATGAACTATATATAATTGTATTTGAATTTATGAAGGTAGTTCGACTACCTTCATATCTATAGCAAATTTCATCTAAATCGGTTTAGCGGTTGAATAAGTAAGACAGCAAGTCACACTTTCGCATTTATGACATTAGTATGGATTTGAGAAAATTACATAAATCTGTCTGCGTCCTTTAAAGTCTATAGCTTTATAATTTTAATCTAAACAAAATCCTAACAAGAGAAAGTACAAGAGCAATAAGTGATTCATCTTGTCTCTTTCGTTGTAAGTCGACGTACGTGCGACAGCGCTGCTAACGCAAACACATGGTAGTGAGGTTAAAACTTGTACCGCATATAAAATTAGTTAAATAACTCCCCAGGAATCTTCGCTCTCTATATGGAAACACGTCTTTGCTTTAAAGCCGAGAAAATTAGAGGCAGCTATGAGCAAACTTGTGCACATTAAGCTCGCTTTCTAAATTAATTAACGCGCTTTAGGTAATTACGAAAAAATATTGTTCATTAGCCGGGAACTAATTATGCTTTTATAAATAAGTGCTTTAGGATTTCTTCTTGTTACGTCAACACGTCAAGTGTTTTGGCGAGTCAGAGTATTTAGCTTTCAGACTGAAATGAGATCTCACAGTTTAATTAGCATGTAATTTATGGTGGTAGCAAAAATGATGGTTAGCAAGTAGGTACATTGCACGTATAAAGATGGAGTACACCAATATTTGGACCATAGTTAAGGGTTTTGATTCGTCAATAATTTAAACAACAAAACGGCAAACAATTTATTTAACAAAATCATAAATATACCTATCTAGCATAGAAAGATGCAGTTGTTATATTTTCTTAAAACTGTACAGCACAATATTGTTATCAACTTCAATGCAGGGGCCCGATTATTGTGTGTCGAACGCTCGACTTTTCACTCGAAATCTGTCAAAAAACTATGATGGACACTCAAAAATCGGCCCCCAGTCCCTGTTTTCATGTAATCTTATTTATTTTTTATAAATTTTAAGTCGTAAGTTTTTATTCCTTCCTTAATTACCTATTTCATCTTAACAAATAACACAGTGAATTTCTACGTTAATCAGGCAACACCCAATAAGTAATTACAAACAAAACAGGTCATCTAAACCATTCAGAAGTTAAATAGTGGCTCGTAATTGTGCACTCAAAGCGAGTCATGTGCCGATCGTTGAGCAAACACTGATTAGCAGCGAAGCGCTGCGGTCAGGATCGGGCAGTGCTGACTACGGTCAATCTTTGCGATATGTACATCGATCTTTATAGGAATGCTGACGTCGTGACAACTTGACAAGTCGGACGTTACAACAATTTAGGTATTTACTCCGGATCCTGCGATAACTATGAGGAATACAAAAATTATTGTCATGTCCTAAGTCCTATCTTATTCTAATTCATAATTGTTTACTTGCTTAAAAAGGGTTAATTAAAAAAGTCGTTACATTTAAATATATAAACATGGTATTTGTCCATGCACAGCATGCAAATTTCAAAAGTATTTTCTATTACCTAACTTACAATTACAGCTAATAAAAGATCGAAGATGCATTATTACCTAAGAATTCATTTACAAAATAAAATGTATATGATAATATAGCCATCGTAATAGTGCAATTTTCAATTCTCTATTTGGAAAGTCCTTACATGCGTCGTTAGTTAGGCTCTCGGTAGTCACACTGATTTAGTTCGAGTTATAAGATCGATCACAATTACATACATTAACATGATACTACACAGTGAATCTTGTGTAACTCGAGCACATCAAGCACATTGAAATGTCTGATGAAGATGTCTTTTAAACTGAACCAGATTTGGCCTCATCATCATGTTAAATTTATATTATTTCTAGTCGAGTACGTATTTATTTTCTAGGTAGCTAGTAAAATGCGTTTAAAGAGCGATCTGTTATAGGCAACCTTTGGGTACCGAAGACAATGCAACATATTACATCTGCTATATTACATTCATCATCAAGTCACCTCATTTTACATCATTAATAAACTTTACACGTAATATAATTATCATAATATTATTAATAAGAACTAATTCGATTTTATGAATGTGTATATAAAGAACTTTTTCATTGTGCTCATAAATTGAGTTAATGCGTTTAGCAGAGACTTTAATAAAATAAATGATAATTTCGTTAGTCAATTGATTGTAACGGTTGATCAGATCAAATTATTATAAATGGTGATACCTAGTAGTGTCGCACTTATTTATCCAAGACTTTAAAATCTTTCGCCACATCACTACGTCTTCCTTCAACTTAACCTACATCAGTAAGTTTACTATCGCCGACTAGCAAACACCGAAGGCTGCCTTTAAGGACTATTTGCTACTAGTTTTCTGGCTTGACTAGAGTTTTTTAAAGTTGGAGTGGATGTCTAACTTGTACTTGCGTAATTAAAGCTATTGATGTAGTATCACGTTGGGATAACCACACTTGGAAATGGACTCGTGCAACATATTAATATCATATTACTGTGGAATATATCGAAACAATTGACTCACTGATTATGAAGGAAAATCCTTTTGAACCAATACTATTTCCTGCTATTTATTTAATTCGCTGACATGTCAGCGAACGATTTATAACAAATGAAAAGTGACACGCTGCGGAATCATGTTTATTTCCTATGAACGACGGAAGTTCACAAATGTTAGCTTCGAAACCAGTCACGAAACTAAAAAAAACCTCCCAAGTTTTCAAGCAAATAATAGCAATAGAACTAGTCCATCTATCTGATGTTTTAAACACGACGCGGTCTCTTGATGCTGCTCACGGTTGAAGAAAACCCGAATAGAGCCGATCTCACAACAGTCGCTAGTTGGGAAACAGTAGTGTTTTCTTTTATGAAGAATCCCTACTAATGAAATTGTGAGTACCTATTTCGTCGGCGACGCGACGGTAGAATATTTCTGAAAGGATTCGCATCACCTTTCTCCTTGCCCTTGTGTAAAACCTCCATTATATTGTAAATGAGATTAAATAACCAGTTTTCGCAAACCCATTATATATATTGCTCAATAAAAAATAATATTGAAATGAAATGAAATGAAATCATTTATTCTTCAATTTAAGCATGTTACATGCACTTATGAATGTCAAAAAACTACCACCGGTTCATAAAATAAACCTCTGCCTCGAGAAGAACCGGCGTAAGAAACTCGGATTGTATAACCCATTCTAAAATGTGAATAATTTTGCATCTATTATTAGTAAACCTTAATTTTATCATTACGCATCTATCACTAGTATTTATAACTCTGAGCAGATTTACCATTGAAAGCCGTGACGTTCAGCGTAATTTCTTTACTGTTGTAAGTTGTTGACTGTATACTAAGACTAAAAGTTTTCAACGACAGTTCAAACATTCTGCGGCGCGACATACAGCGTTCCCCTTTCAATCTGCTAGTACGCCTGCGGTCTCACTTGGACTCGAGAGGAACCGTTGATGTATTGATATATTGCTAGTAAATTGCTAGTGATTCGTGCACGTAGCATTAATGTAACGTTGTGCAAGCAAAAATATCGCGTTCTTGGAAACGCTGTTCTTTCAAAAGGAGGAAACAATTATGATTGATTTTCACGTATATGATTATTGACTATAATCACCAGAGCCTGACAATATCCAAAACATTATTGCTTAAAATTTTCTCTAAAAAAAATCCAAAGTTGAGTCTTTATTTTCCTTTTTCTAATCAACCTACTAAAACAATGCATTATTAAACGATACAATTAAGGTAATACGATGGCATTTTGCCGTACCTAAACTCTGTCAAGACGAACTTGAATAAAACTTCACACAGTCAGGTATTTACCCATATTTGTCTAAAAAAGTCATTCCCGTAGTGTGTTGCATCCCGCTTTGTCATGCGCGAAAGACATAAGCGTGTCTCTTTCACGGGCTGACAGAATCGAAGAATCCTCTTAACTACTTTTTCGTTTTCCAAATCAAGAAAACCTTATCTTCTACGTTTCATAAAAATGACTATCAACTACGATTTAAAAAAATAGTAAATATTGTTACAATATTCAATATTCATTTATTATTAATATTTAAGTCGTTTTGTCACCGATTTTCTATACGAGATCCCGAATTGTCAATCTATGTTTGATACTTTTAGTTCCTGTAATAATGAGGCCTATAGGAGGTGACATTTTGTTTAGAAGTACGATTTATGAGTTGAGAAAAACTCGAGTTTAAGTACTTGACATTCATTATTAACTGAAGGTGAAAATGAGTCTATTACGTGTGAAAACAACCAACAATATATATTAATTACTTCCAATTCAATTAATCGCTCGCTAGAAATTAATGGAAGGTAAGATTTGAATTGTTTATTCAAAACCATTATCAAATACCTTAAACGCTCGAAACAGTAAATAAAATTATTTCCATTGCATAGTTAAGTTCAAGGAATTAACTTTAATTATCCGATAAATTTAAAACAAGCGACCAGCCCTTTCCCTCACATTATTAGCATTCACTACGTAACTGCACCCTGAACAAAAAGGGACTAAATATTTCAGATCAATTCCGCCAAATGAATATAGACTTTAACTTCTGCTTACTAAAAGTCCATCCGCTTTGGTGATTTACTTCGCTTCGTCTTTACAATTAATTTAGTATAAGGAAATCTCCATTTCGTGACAATGTTAAAGCATTTACTTTTCTTACAGCCGTGACTAACATTTATATTTCAGGAAAATGTGTTACCTATTTACGGTACTCTTTTGTTGCTTTATGGCCGTTATTATATTCGTTCTCAAGGCTCTAAATATTCAAACAACGGGCTTTCGCAGTAACAAAATGAGTAAGCTATACGTTTTATGTATTTACCTACATATTTCAAGTTAATATTGGGCGACTCAATTTCAAAAGGCGCGTGTATACATACTACACAGGTATTACCTATATGTAGAAAGTTCATGTCAGTTTTACGGTAAGAATTATTCATCAACAATACACAAAAAAAATCAACGCTTTTGCTGCCATGGCATTGCGGTGTTTGTAGCCAGAATTTCGCTACTATGCGGAATCAGCTGCATATCGGCTACACCCGTAACCGCTAGGAAAATGATGACAACTTGTCTATGTGCATTAGAACCTTCGCAATCGTTGTGTCTATAAATATCTCTATCGGTTATTCACGATGTATAAGTATTGCTGTATGCTTACGAGTAGGTATATTGAACATTTTCGTAACTGAGTCCGGTCCGGTCGGTAGTTTTCCTTACAAACCGGGTGACACAGGTCCACTCGTGGGAGCGATCCGTCAGTCCGCACTATAACTATAATGTAGGTTTGCGATTCCAACTTTACATTAGCCATCTATATTCGTACTCGTATTAACAATAACGGATAAATTCCAGAATTACAGTCAATTTTCATAACATGGAATTAAAAATCATTTTTATGTTATATTGTTGTTGGATGCTTATTCTTTCCCAGGCACCCGGCACTATAATCCATTTTGTAATCAGTACGTCAGTAATGAATATCGGCATTATAACTTAGCGAATTACACATACTAGTTCACCCAGATTTAGAATAATAATATTTTATTAGTTAATATGGTAAAAAGTTTTCGTTGACTAAATTATGTCATGACAAATCTCACTGTTATTAAATTTGTAATACATATCAATTACGCATACCTATCTAAACATTCTAAATTATAAAAAAAATATATAATTATTGTATTTTAAACGAGTTTCATTGAAGTTGCGGTTTAGTTACCTACACACATAATCTACTTCAGTAGATCAATCTGACCCTACATATTGCATCCCGCTGTTTACACACATTCTGACATCTAGTTCAGCGAGCGTAGAAGCGAGTACAACACATTGTCGTCATAATACTGTCCGAAATGTCAAGTCAGATTGTTCTCCAGTTTTAATTGCATTCGTCATGGGAATCAAACGCGATTATATTCAACGTGGCTCGTTAATTGTGTTATAAGAGTCTGGCAATAATTTTGAATTGGATCGCGATTTCATTACGAAATGAATTAAAGGTTTTCATCCATGTTCCATGTGGGGTTCCCATTTCACTTAAATTATAGTAAAAACAGTTATTATCAAAGATTGTGCAGATTAGATTAGATGGATAGATTAGATTAGATATAGATTAGATTTGGATGTATTTACCTGAATACATAACAACGAAATGCTATTTTTACATCAATCTTAAATGTATGAAAGTAGAGAAGACCCTATTTTGTCTAAATTTCAGTTCGTCTTCCATACTCATGGTTAAAATAACGGGACCACTTTATACTGAATTTCCATAGAAGTGTACCCGTTTTTGCTCTTGAGTATAGTTCATTACAATGTAGTTTCTTTAAAAAAATATACTTGTTTTAAAAGTAACACACATTCCCCGAGCACAATACTAAAACGGAACATTTTTTCGCTCAGTATTGTTAGGCGCAAAATGAGAAAAACTCTGTGATTTGTTTGCCCTAATGAAGCGCGATTGTTTCCAGTGCACACCTGATGTAGCCGGGGAGACATTCTCGCACAACAAAAGCCAACTTCGAATGGGGTGAAAGAAACTTTTTTCGGTCCATAAACGCCTGGATGTTGTATGAAAGTTTGAGATTAAATGTTCGTTTCTTTAGATTCTTGAGCGAAGTTGTGGATTTATAACGCGCGTCAACCAATATCCGTAATTGCATGACACTGTAGCGCAGTATTCTTCACTGGACATATTTAAAAGTAGTTTTCCTGTATTTAAGAGACAAATAACCAAAATCTTTACATAATCACTTTCACTTTTACCTTAGTATACCTTAAGTAAATGTACCTATTAACACTTCCTTTATTACCTACACTTTAAATGAAGATTAAGTCTGGTTTATATATACTGTATAACTTAACTACACGACTATAATGTCCCTCAACTAATGTATAAATTTCAATCTTGCTGTGTACACATAGTTTAGAGCATCAGTCTAGTTTTTATAAAAAATATTGCTGTATGGTTGTATTAATGATTGATACTTGTTTTGTGTGCCTATTTAATAAATAAATAAAATAAACATTTCCGTAGAATCCGTAGCTCTAGTCACGATTACTATACCCTATTTCATTAACGTCACAGATTCATTTAGTCACTTCATCATTTTTTATCACTTAGTAAACAACCAGCCGGAGAGCGTAACCCTGTAGTGCCTGAATTGCTAGATATCCGTAAGTTGGCCAATGCATAACACTGATCCTGAACAGTGGTAATTTTATTTTATAGCCTAGTGCCCACTCACCTAACCGCTCACTTACACTTCGTTATGAATACAAGTGGTTCCTATCAATAAGTATATTTAATAAACAACATATTACATTCATCATCCTCCTAGCATTACCCCAGTACAGATGCCTCCTGAAAGATGCCCGTGATCCACTACCTAATCCCAATATTTGGCATCGGCACTAGTTTTTAAGGAAGCGACTGGCATTTGACCTTCCAATCCAAGGGGAAACCAGACCTTATTGGTATTAGGCTTGTTAAGTGAGTGGGCAACTTGACTCTCAGAAGTTTGCTTAACGACTGCTATCATAGACAACAGCCGGGATTAACGGCTTAGTGTGCCTTCCAAAGCATGGGAGCACTCAATTAATAACCACTTAAGCGGTCACCCACCCAAGAACTGACCTCGGCCCTCGTTGCTTAACCTTACATACCGCACGCAGTACACGGCTACCGCTGGGCCACGAGCGCTCCAATAAACAACATGTATGTTACAGTATTTTATTTAAATTGAACCAGGAAGAAAGTAATAGAGTCTGAGCTCAAACACCGACAAACAGCTACCGTAACCAACACTCACGTATTTGTCAATCAGAAGTAAATAAACAAACGTACCGCAACTTAGGTAGCGCTTTATTTCACATACAGTTTAATTAGGTACCTACGTTTTATTTATCCGTAGTAAATTGGCTACGACGCATTTGCACAAATTCTCAATGCGTTTTCGCACAGCCGCTGAGGTTTTGGCATGTTACGGACATTATCCGGGGAAGATGTTAGAGCCAAGTCGTTAGTGAATTCTGTTAGGCTGGCTATCCGTTAAGTTGAGGACGTGGAGCATTAAATTGTGTCCGGTAGTTAGTATGTTGAAATATACGAGCTTGCTAACGATCAAAAATATACCACTTGAGGACGTATTACTTAGGTACTTTAAAACTTTCAAATAGAAATACATTTATTCATGACACAATAAATGCATGATAACAAATAGAAAAAAGGAACAAATAAAAACAAATTATGCCATGAAAAGGTCTGAACTCAGCATGTAGCTGTCATGGTAACCAGCGCTGGTCTTCCGTTGGAACCTTCAAACTTGTGTCCTAATAAGATTATTATTTTTGAAGGAATTGTGTTAGTCGAGGCTTAAGGGAAAACTTACGAATAATAAACGCGTTTGATAAAATTTCCAATTATTTGTATTTGTCTATGGTTCTGCTGTCGATTGTTCGATTCCATTGGTCTTAATATAAAAATGTATTACTATACCTAACCGTCTTTGAATAAACGTGTTTCCCAAGTAAGCAGTTTTTCCTTTGGATTAATTAAACATAAATATATATTATTTAATAACATTCATGACCATCTTTCTATAACTTGTTTTATGAACCTTTATTATTCAGTAAATAAATAATTCAATACTTATACTGCGAGACTTGCGAGACTTAAGTGGCAGTGGGCAGGGCACATTGCTCGTAGGACTGACGGTCGATGGGGCCAGAAACTGCTTGAGTGGCGTCCACGCACCGGAAGACGAGCTGTCGGTAGGCCTCCGACAAGGTGGAGTGATGACCTGCGGGAATCCGGTGGAAACGAACGGCACAGGACCGGTCTAAATGGCGAGCCTTGGGGGAGGCCTATGTTCAGCAGTGGACGTCTTTCGGCTGAAATGATGATGATGATGATGATGAAATAATTCAATACAAATCATCGCTCATGGCATATTTCAGTAGAATAATAAATGACATCTTGATAAAAAAAATTGGTTCGTAACATTTGTTTTATCCTGACCGCTCCTGTAATAGTAGGTTTTCCCTTTTCCCCAGCAATAAATTGCACATAAAGGCACCGCCGCGAGTCACGCTTAACATCTTATAGATTTATTCCCCACACTTCTGTCCAAATTTAGATTTAGTGCTGTGTTTAGTCGTAATTCCTGAGTGCGGATAAAAAGAAATAGTATGGTCAAATCGAATATTTTATTCAGCGAAATAGGACGTGAGGGATATCGTGAATTCTTCGATTTTACGTGTAGTGCTTTTGTTTTTATAATACACAATTTACCTATTTTGTTGTAATCCGACATTAAATGAATAACCCGAGGTTAAAGCAATTTTATGAAATGAACTCCTGTTACTATTTAGACATAGTTATTAATTAATATTTCTAAATATAGTTTTACCATTAGTACAACAAATTTTAATTGATAATGTTTGCTAAATGGAGTATATTATACGACCATCTGCAGCGTTGGAGTGCTACTACCTGATTTAATAAATACATTGTGTTTTATTATACCCATACTTATTGTGCATGTTAGATATTAAGATTTATGGTGGTGTTTTGTGCATGCTATGTGAATTCGTTTCTATTTTTGATACTATTCAGTATTATTGAGATTTTCATGAATAATGGGGGTAGGCGCTGTTCATACAAGCTGGATTTAATATTTGAGTCTTACTATATTTGACTATTGATTTCAATTACTTTTAAATGACAATTTGACTTTAAGGACATTATTTATTAGTAGACAAATCGTTAAAGGATTGTAATTTTACTATTAAGCAGTAATTGAAATAATCTTTTGCTAATGTAGGTAGTCATTATATTCTTACACTTATTATTTAATGCATTAATTATTTCATTTTCATTAGGTTTGTTATGTTTCGTTGGTATTTTAGGTGTGTTCTTATTGATTTAGTACAGTGTTGTAGGTGATAATAGTTACTTTAGGTTATTAAATGAGTATGTTTTATTTATGAATATATCTAAAGATTACAATGCCATAGTTTGGGTATTTGGAGGGCTTTGCGAAATCAAACCTTTATAAGAGAAGGATACATGACATCGAATGACGTATCATCGCACTGGTGTCAAGAAGATGACCTTGTCAACGTCTCCACGCAATCACACTGTCAACGACGATATGCCTTCCACCTATCGTTTGGACCCTGGACATTTATACGGGACGTGTACCTGCCAGCACTTTTGTACATGTGGGCAATCGACGACCAGAGCCAGGCCATCCTCAATCCAACGCTGTGCCATGACAATATGAGACCCCTCACTGGCTGATCCTGCCAAGCTGATCACAGTTCCGGCGTTTGGACAACGAGGCTATTCCTGCATGATGACCTCATAGCCTACCACTGTACACACGCAGATGAAGAGATCCTTAAATGGTTTTCTAAGTTTCGCAAAACTTTCTGACTGCGTTAACTATGGTACTTATTCACGTTCCCGTTCTATGTAAATGTCATACATAATGTTACCTTTTAATAGGCCGAAATGCTATCGTTGTGTTGTGTGACCTGACATGGTTATTGCACTCTTTATTTGAAGTAATCTTGGCTTATTTACCTTTTTATGGAACTTTGGTTCCTATTACAGTACCTAATAGTCTGTTGACTACGTAATTAATATTACGTCAATACCTTATCTTCGCCTGTGCGATAATTATATTTATTTTATTGGACAAGTAGATACTGTTCCAATATTTCACATGTATGTACCAACATACATACATTTACTAATCTATTGTAGTTGTTGAGACTGGTCGCAGTGGATGTGACTGTTCCAGCAATGAGGTAATGTCACAAGTTGGACTGCCAAATGTTTTATTACGATTTTGTATGGTATGTTCCAGCCTATGACGAAAGGTTTTGGTAGTACAATGTAGTACCCAAATATACCAAATATGCCTAATAACTATTACTGTTGCTATGCAATGGTTTTACTCCAGATCGATGAAATACGTTCATAAATGGGGTTTAGGGCTAGTCTCACAGATTCTTAACGACAGGCTTTCGTCTTTAGTCTCGATCCCAAGACGAGCTTTGAAAAGGGCTGCGGTCTTGTTTAGGCACGCGGTGCGCCTTTAGCTGCTTGTGGGAATCTTTGATTCAAACAAGACACTATAGTCCCGCTGAGACGAGAAATCTGTATTGCCGTTTGCTGAAGCTGAACATTAAAGACCCCAATATCTATGTACCCTTATATATTCTATTATATGGGCGAGATGGGATGTGAAAGTTCAATGGCGATATAGATTGATTGACGACTCGAGCAAAACTCCTTGCTGTCGTGAGAACGCTGGTCAATGCTGAGGTTTTGCGGTTGCATGGCTCAGTAGTGATATTCGCTAATGGGATGACCATATGACTCGATTTGGACATTAAACCTGAATAGCAGCAACTTGTTTGTTTGCATAATATTTGGGTACGAGGTAACTAACTCGTATTTAAGTCTACTTCAACGTAGATACATCACACGTGTATTATAATATACATATATATATATATATAACAAGATCCTATTCCAACTGGCTTTTAAATAAGTTCAGTATTATTTACTTTTGCTGTATGCAATAAAATGGCTGGTCTCATAATATTATGGGCTACGCTCTTATTATTACCATGTATATGTTCATTCGTCAGGCGCTATTGTCACATATCACTTATAGTCTCGGCCCTGTGCCACTTGCGAGGATACTCTGTTTGCTCGTGTTAGGTGTTAGGTAGGGATATACCCAATGGGTTAGCATCAGGTATTCCTTCGCGAGACTGCTGCCTCGACATAGTCGCCTCATCATGTCCAGAAATGGCTTGGTGGTTTATATGACTTATGCATGGTACTTTTATGAGGTACTGTGGCTTTATGGTTGCTTGCAATCAGCTATTTTATTCTCACATCTTTTAGATTGAGAACTATATTATATTTCGTAATAAGCCAGACCTGTCCTATCCTACCTTGTAGGAAATAAAATACGACATATCGATACCTCGATATACCAAACACTAGTTTTAAGGTTTTATAAACATATATTTAATTTAATTCACGATTTGTCCATGACTATACGCCTCATTAACCGATAACTATAACCATTCTTCTGAATCAAATTATGGAGTAATTATCTACTCCGTATCATATTACGTCATTATACGCTTACTCCTTTTAAACTATAAACAACTTCTTTATGCTATGACTTATCACACAGCCAACGATGGTATTTTACAATTAGGTTAGGCTCTAAACTCTTAGTTACTTTAGTATTGTGTTCATGATTAGTTTTCTATTAAACTTGTGTTTTAAGTTTTCTATATTTCTAGTAAATTAGGTTCTAGGTGCTTAATATTGTGTTCACGTTTAGTTATCCATTATAAATAAGATGCTGTAGGAAATTGCTATGTTTATTTCTTTAGGTAGACTTATTTTAAGTTGTAATTACTTAGTTTAAGTTGTATTTGTCTAAACATTGTCCAATTCTCAATAGTTCATATGTTTCTCACACCTCAGAGAACTTAAGTTGCTACATTTCATAACTAGGTCTTTAAATTGCCACTAGTCGATCACGCCATTAATATTTTAATTATTTAGTCTTGGTTTATGTTTAATATTCTCCGATTGTGTAATTAACCTTTTCATTTGAATTAATTTCATTTCATAATAAATTGTAATAGGTTAAGTTGGCAGCAAGGGTTTTTGTTGAGTCCGCCTTGTTTTCCCTTGCTTAGGTCTTGGCCTAGGAATCAACGCGGATGTCTAATAAAGTTCTCACCGGGCTTTATTAGATAAAATAGTCAAAGTTTCGAGTAAAATCACGTTTATGAAATAAATGTATTGTTTCGTTTATTTTCTTTCTCAAAACCTTTTGTTTGATTTATTTTCTTTCCCTGTAGTTATTCCCATATCTTTTAGGTCTGCTGAACTTGAAATCTTTAGTAATGCTTTAGGAAAGCTTTAGAAACTTTTAAAGAGTTTTAGGAACTTTACGAAAAGTCCTGGTTTTCAGACTTTCAGATGGTGTAAGTATTTGTAGGTAAAGCTTAGGTAGGCTTTAGGTTTTCCATTTTCCGCTTTCCATTTAGACCTAGGGAGGTTATTACACTCTGCCAAGTACACAATAATTTAAACACATTAGGTGGCGGTCATAGATTGAACTATTTTCTGGGTAGCACAGACTTAATAATATGCGACGGTACATGTTTATTTACTGTGACTATTTATATTATGATCTAATACAAATCCATTAATAATTCGTATTAGAAACAGGTATTATAAAATGAGCACCTGGATGGGTACAGCTCGTATCGAACTGTTTTTCCTATCCTACAATATCATACAACTCACTTTTAGATATTGGGACATATGCAAGTCAGTTACTAGTAGAAAGAGAACCTTGTCTGGCATTTATTTATTTAAGGTAATTACTAATTTATCATTTTTTTTTTGGAACTTCGTTTTGTGGCCAAATCTGTGTACTTTGTGCGAGTTAACTTCGGGTTAACATTGCCTATTACGGCTCGATATTCACCGAGTTTTGCCATCCCCGTTACAATTGCTGATGAGGCCAAACGTAATGTGCCGCAATTACTCGAGTTTGCCGGAGTTTACTCGATTTTACCCGACATTGCAGACTAATGCAGGCGCTTAATAAAGCTAGGAGTGAAGGGTATTTATTCAACGTCCGACTCGCGCACATATGAGTTTCACGTCATTTGGTTAAATTTTTCAAAGCGGAACAATTTTTCCCGGAAAACGAGCGGTCTCACTCGGCTTAAATAGCTCTCGTTAACTTTCTGCGCAGTAACGTTGCGCGATTATTTTGAAAATAACATTTTTAACGATTTGATTAAAGCGGGCACATTTTTCTAGAGCGCGGCGATTAAAGGGCAGATTAATTTTTCATATTAATGCTCGACCAGATAACGATTAAACGAGCGCCCGGCAAAAGTTGTTTCATCAATTTAATACATATCGTACGTTGTTTGCAATATCTCTTTTATCAGGATTGACAAAAATTATAACCAACAGCAATATATTTCCGTAAACTGTACGGACAATTCTGTACAACCAATAGCAGACGATGATATAGATAATTGAGATGAACAGATATTCATACAAATAAAAACCTAACTGAGAATTGAACGCAACACCGCGCCAGCTTCTTCGGCGAGTTATTTAGAACAATGGTTGCAAGACGAGAGGACATACATTGACGAGATAAAAAACAACATCAGCTTGACCTAAATAAGAGCACAACTTTTTAAGTTAAATCCAATCCACATAAAACCATTCTATGAATAGAAAATAATGAATTACGTTTCACAAATACATAAAAGTAAAATACACTGCCAAGGATATTATGCAAAAGAAGACACCCGCGCGGCGGATTCATTTCCGTGCGTGGCTATGTGAAAAATTTAATTCATTGCCGGTAAATTTGTATGCATACCTCGCCTGTAGTTTATTAAGAATGCGCCCGCCCTCGGAAATACGGTCAGTTTCATATTGTGCATTAAGTGTGAGCTGGGAGCCTATTCGGCTAAAGGACTGCATTATATTTGGTATTCAATTTGCCCTTCGAGGAACGCTTGTGGTCCAGTGGCGGCCGCGTACCGCTTGCAGTATGCGAGGTTAGGCAATGAGGGCAATCAGAATCAGAATCAGAACGTTATTTACTAGCCTACTTTGTGTACTACATAAGTGTCCCTATGGCTGGTGGGCCGTGTAGGGGTGAGTCAGCTAACTTATGTCCTAATGGATCTGTGTTGGCTGTAAATGCAATGAGGGCAGAGGATGACCTCTGCCCAGATTGCCTAACCTCCACCACTCGTTCAAGAAATGATTCATGAACGGGTGGCCACTTTGAGTGGCTATTAACTGAGCGCTCTCGTGCTCTGGAAGGTACGTCAAGCCATTGATCCCGGCTGCTGTCTATGATAGTAATCGCTAAGTTAGAGGCCTTCGGGCAGCTTGAGAACTTCTAACATTCAAGTTGCCCACTCACTGGACAAGCCTAATTCCAATAAGGTCTGGTTTCCCCTCGGGTTGGAAGGTCAAATGGCTGTCGCTTCCGTAAAAACTAGTGCCTACACCAAATCTTGGGATTAGGTAGCTGATCCCGCAACGCTAGGAGCCTGATTGTATTTGCACTTGGAAACGATTCGCTAGTTTCTAACCTATACATAGAAAATTAATTCTAATTCGGTACATTTAGCAGAATAGGCACCTAGAAGGTGCAAATACAGGTGGGGCAGCGTTTCCAAGAGAGCAGAAGTGGATTATAAATGGGACACAAACATTAGGGTGTCCCTTATTTTACGATTTTCGGAAATTAATAACGCATACCCCCTAAGTCGGTTTCTTTTATTCCAAAACACTCTGAAAAATAATTTCAGGTCATTCCTGTAACTGTAACCCGTGCCGACTTTCATGCGATTCTCCAATACAATGTATGAAAATGACCAATTTTTTTTCTATTTTTCACATATAAACATTATTTAACAAAAAAAAAACAAAATTATCAAATTACTCTTTGACCAAATTTCTCCATAGTCATTTGTATGGAAATAACAGTTGCAAGTCGGCACGGGTTCCTGTTACAGGAATGTCCTGAAAAAAAAATTGAGCGTGTTTTGGGGTAGTACTCATACTCTTTATTGATAATATTGTTAAATATTACATGTCACATTACAATTTTGCACAATATATATAAAGTAACATTATCTTAGTACAATCATTATTAGATACAGTGTGAACAAATTGTTGTTGTAGTATTATTATATCTAGGAAGTATGCGTTGTTAATTTTACAAATCGTAAAATAAGGGACACCCTAACAAACATGCATTCATGATTGCCCGTGTGTTCTTTATGGAGGTCCGAAATTTTTCAAATACCTGTTTTATATTTATTTGCGTCCGAGCCGACTCGAGAGTAAAAGGAATACTAATTATATGATGTCCACATACATTCTTTTAGTAGCTAATAGAAATCACTTGCGCATTACACCGGGATTACCTACAGGAGAAATCTTATCTGATCTCTTACAAAGTAAACGTCGAGACTCCATGAAATATGCATTAAATATTTACAGACTCGGGCCAAGCCACTCCCTTGAAGCCGAGTGAAGCGAACAGATTTGCAATTCACCGAACATCCTTTTGAAAAAAGAGCCGTTGAACAAAGCTAGGGCACTCAAAGAATCGAAATGAGCGTTTAAATACTGGCCGACATTAAAACAAAGTAATATTGAAGTGACTGAAACAGAAAAATACACTGTTCGAAGCTATGACTATAGTCACCTCTCTACTTATACCAATTGGAAAAAGTGATTGTGTTGTTTTCATCAATTCGTAAGTACAGTAATAAAATCAAGTCTATCCACTTAAAGACTAAAAGATAGGATTTAGAATCGATGCAGCACATTCTAAACAAAGTGAGATAGGTAATCGAAACAGAAAGTTTTTGTGTTTACTGAAATCGGTTCTGATTTTATCTCGTCGACTTTAATTCGGTAAAAAGTTATTTTTTAATAGATGTGTTAGAGACAAATTAAGTATAATATATCCACGGTTTATCACAAACTTATTTCTGGACATTTGTGCTTTTCATGTCCGGAATTTTGAATTTAATAAAAAACATTTCAGGATGAGCGATAACGTTTTAGTAAATATTTTGATATTTATGGTAAAAAAGTTGCTGGAGATTGCCGAATAGGCCATAAATTGTGTTATAATCTCCGCAATTACTTTGATGTAATCGCTTCGTACTACAAACTGCTTCGAATTAAAAAGTACGTCGTTCAGTTCATTCGTCGAGCCCTTAATGCAAATAATGTACAACAACTTTTATTAAATACCTGACTAGTAGCAGTACGCAGTAAATATAAGCTATTAAGGAGGCATGTTTACAATTTTGGGCAATATAGCAGCTTAATTCAATATTTTGGAGAGATCTAAGAGTGTAAATGAACCCCTTATAACGCTAATTATGTCATTGTCAGTCGTAAAAACAAAAGTTGTCCACCCGGTGTTTAATAGTTAACGGCTTATGTACATGTAAGTTATGTTTTTATTACATAGATTTATAGTCACGGAAACACCGTTTATGCGGGCTACTAGACCAATGCAAAATTAAGCTTTGTGGTTCTTAACTTTTGTCCACCGAAAAGACGCGAACCTAAATCTGACAATGACCCAATTATTAGATTATAATTATTTCTAGAAACAAATATCTCTATATTCATAAGTTAACCAAAGTAGTACTTAAGTAACACTAAGACTTCATAGTATGAAGTTATTGTAGTAAAGAGTTCTTATGAGAGCAGGCCTGTGCCCAGCAGTGGGACGAGTATAGACTAATACCTTGAAATAAATAATCGTAACTAGTATGAATAGTACCTAAGATCAAAATGAGTCACTGTCCAACAAAAAATGTAATGACTCATATCTAACACGCCCTACAAAATATCCCAATCGCCTCACTTCTATTTGCGGCCATCATAACTCCTGATTTAGATAGAACCGTTCAGCGCCTGTCATAAACGCCGAGGACATTAAGAAGTGCTTCGTCGACTGTTACGTCCCCGCAGGCATTCTAATAGAGTTGGATGCTAGAAGTCCAATGAAATACAGTCCTAGACGGGGACAAACTTTTAATTGATTCATTAGTCCCACAAGTCCTTATCTACCTACATTTAGGTCCAAAAGTAAACGTTTTATAACTTTTTAAGTTTTTCTAGACAGAAGTAGGACTTTTATATTTTTTTTGACGTAAAATATGACGCGCAAATAACGGGAAATCGCGTAATTCAGCATTCATTTCGCTATCCGAGTCGACATTAATTATTTGATGTTGTTGAAGGAAACTGTAAATTTCCAACATAGAAGTCATATTCCGGCTATGCAATAGTTATTTGTTATACAAGGATCCAACGTTATATTTTAACCGCGAGTGTGGAATTGAATAAATAGTATTCTGAGCGTAGCGAGTATTGCAATACACGAAACGTATATAACTTTGCAGCCAGTAACACAAATCTTTTCAAATCACTAAAGCGAGGAAAATACTATATAAGAAAAACAACTGAAATATGTAAAATGATTTTCATTTTTCGTCCACACCACCTGATTTGATCAGAAAATTTAATCAGATGCGCGGGGATTGTCCCGTCTGAACTGGCCTTTACATGTTATTCGTATTATGTTTAAAAAAAGTAACTAATACCACGTTCAAATATTCCTTGCACTCTTATGGATAAAATGCAGTTTTGCAATCTGTTTTTAAAGAATAAACAAGGGCTGTCCGAGCTACTGAGGTGAAAATATAGACATGTAAAATATTGCCATATTAGATATCTACCTTGTTGTTCTACTTGAATTTTTGGATGTAGTATTTAGTTATAATTTTTTATAAGTAAGTAAATCGTTCTCAACTTTTTATTACGTGTGAAGTTCAGTCACATCTACCTTACTGTTCTACTTGAATTTTTGTACGTCATATTCTTTTTTGTCTAAGTAAATAAATAATTCTCAACTTTTATTACTTGCGAAGTTCAGTCACATCCAGTATTTTTGGATCTATTTTAGAAGCGTTTCCGATATTAAACGCATCAATTCGACGCCCAGCAGAGATAAGGCGTGCACTCACGATCTTCTCTGGCGACATTTATTGCCCTCTAATGTAATGCCAGTTTGGCACTTAGGTAAAGTTATGGCGTAACGTATCGCTCCTATTTAGGAGCTGTTTGTAGGTGGCAGAACAATTTAGTAAAGCGATATCAATTTTGCAGCAATGTCGTGTTATTAATTTGATTTCATGTGTCGATTTAGCCAATTTGTGGCCGATGGTGAAATGAAATATGAAATTCGCTGTGAATATTAACAATGTCATTAAATGATAAAATCCACGATTGAACTATGATATATGCATGTAAAATAATGCTTTGAAATATCAGGTGATTTTTTTGATATGAGTTACTGAAGTGAGTTATGAGAAACTCGTACTCTTAAAAACTGATAACTGATCAATGTTGACATTTGGGCACAGAATCTGTACACGGGTCATGTTTTTTTAATTATTTATGAATCATTAAGTACAAAAAGGTATTATATAATATATCGCTCAACAAAACTATTCATAAGTTTGATTGTGGAGTCAAACCTCAGTTATAAAACAATAGGTTCTTTTCAATGGTGACTGTATAATATATGGGAGATAGTATTCACGAGTTCCGATTGCTTATTGATTTCAACATCTATCCACTTACATTTGTTTAATAACCACGTTCTTGTAATAAATAATTTTCTTATAATATTTCTCATTTAATTAGAAACTAACTAATAGTTTTCAGTGCGACGATAATTATGGTGTTGATATTACGGTATTATTATACTCGATATTGTATTTTTATATAATTAGGTAAGTGATCTCATTCACCAAGGATAAAACTGGACCACTTTAGTGTAGCTGCCTATGAAACATAGTTCAGTATACATAGACCGTGTTTTTTTTTAATTTAATATGCAGTAAACATAATATGCCGTAGCTTTTCTATTATATATCACGTAAAGTAATGGGGTAAAGAAAACAGCATACATGACTAAACTAAACTAAAACGAAATTATAAACTAAACCCAATAAAGCTAAAAGTAAATGCCCGCAGGTCCCCTCCACTGGCTATCGTGCCCAGAAGGCTGGGCGCGTTGCACCTTTTGGCCAAAATAGGTGCCAGCCCTCTGGTCACCCGAAGTCTCATTAAGACGCTCCGCGATTTCTTTGTAGAGGGCTTCGCGCTCGGTCCCCACGGCCCCAGTGTTTCCACACTAAACGGCGCAAACATGCAGCCCTCGCCGAGGATACCATATTTGCGCCGCTTGTGTTGCTCCGCCGTGGCGGCCGCAGCTCCAGCTGTTGAGGAGGTCGCTTGGAGATGGAACGGCGCTAGCGTATCAAGGCAGATGGCGTCCCACACCAGCGGCCTCCCTAGCTTCCAAGGAATAAGCGTCATGCCATAGCTTGTAAGGCACTTGTTAAAATAAGGAGCTTATCAACTCAGGCTATTTTATTTTCATACAAAATACAACTTCTAAGGAGCACGGCATAGCACATAGCGTAGAGGAGTAGTTAGAGTAGCTCAGAGTAAGAATAAAATGAAATAGGTACTCCCTAAGCATTACACAGTATTCATTAGGGGCACCAAAAATGAGTTATATTTCGTACGTTTCGTAAACTATAATGGCACGTACGTTGAAACAACGTTATTACGATACATACAACCAGATAAGCAGGATCAAAAAGAATGGAGGATTAAAAGGTATTGGCTCACTGCCCATCCAATTTCCTTTGTTGACGTCTCTTGGGAGCCACACCAAGATTATCTTAACAAAGCAGAGACGGCAAGTTCGGACGCCTTCAGAAACAATGTAATCGCACCCTGGATCGGAGGACAGAGAAACCCATTACGAAAGTTTTTTTATTGATACGAGTATATTAGCCTCACAGACTTTGATGTCGTTTAAATAATTACAGAACTCGTGTGCGCACACGTACGAGATAATGAAGTATCTTTTGTAGATAGAAATTGCTTTTTAACATGTCAATGAGCAATTTTAGATAAAAGTAATTGTATTTTTACACAGAAATTGAAAACATTTAACGATCATTCATTTTATGTATTGTACCATCAAAATGTATACATTTTATTATATTGGCGACAAATTGGATCAAGAACTTAGGTAATTCGTCAAACGACATGTGTAATGCATAACTTTTCCAGCAATAAAAATGAAAAAAAAAAAATTGTAAGTGTAGTCTTAATTACACAGATTGATTGGGGCAACCTAGTAGGTAAGAAGTAATTACCCCTGTCAGATAGTTCCGCTCTTCCTCCATCTTAAGTCGACAATTTTACACTTAAATATAGATAAGTATAGTATACTAGCGACCCGCCCCGGCTTCACACGGGTGCACTATTTAATGGATGTTATTATTCATATAAACCTTCCTCTTCAATCACTCTATCTATTAAAAAAAACCGCATCAAATTCTGTTGCGTAGTTTTGAAGATTTAAGCATACATAGGGATATAGGGACAGAGAAAGCGACTTTGTTTTATACGATGTTAGTGATGAAGCAATAAGTATAAACTAAGATGTAATTACAATTTTCTTTACATGTGAGTGATTTATGTGAGTAAACATAATTTTCGTTTCACATAGTAAAGTTAAGTAGTAAATATTACTCTTATTTCGATGTGTCAAACAATTTAATTTTAGTAGAACTTCTCCCATCAATCTATTGGTAAATCCTGCTCTATTTTACTTGCTATTGCAACACTTATACATTTGTATGTAATATGGGTGCTCGAAGACTGCTGTAAATTTCGATGAAATTAAAATTATATCATTATGGGCGCCACAAATTGGTCTACCTAAGTGTTACTACCCCATAAATTTATTTTTCAGAGTTTTCACTCACAATACTAACCAAAACTCGATGTCCCTGATGTTTTTTTAGAAATTTCTATACTCTATTAATTATAGCAGTACATTTTTTTTATGTCGCTGTACGCCTCCCTTAAGGCGTTTGTATAATAAATATAGTTTACGTTAGCAGCGGTACTGCTTAATACAAAGGAACGGTTGATGAATTTGGAACTGGGTAGTGATTGCACCTATAGCTCAGTTGGCTAGAGCGATTGGCCGCGAGTGCCGGGCGGTCGCAGGTTCGAATCCTGCTCGGTGCCTAAATTTTTCAATTTTTCCTTTATTCTAAATATAGCAGTACAATTCATGTAAACAAATCACGTTTGAGTAGTTGAGTACCTACTTTAAGGGCAACTTCAAGTTAATAAAAAAAACTTTTACCATATTGTTTTGAATTACTAACAATCATCGGTATATCAGTTTTTGAGTATGGGCCATTCTACTTTTTTTAATGCAGATTTTGGAATACTTAGGCCTCGCTTCATAATTTTGCATTGTTTTTTAGAAAGAGGTTTAATTGCAGTATCATTTCCTATAGTTTTGGTAACTAACGAACCACAGCTAATGAAAAAAATCGTTTTTACCACTGCGTTACCCACAATACAATACAAATATTCTTTATTGTTCGCCAGAAAATACATACCCACCTTTTACAGCAATATGTTAATATTTAAGTATTTTTACCTATAAATTCCTTTTATTAGGTTCAAGTACTATTTAGAAATCCTATTTTTGTACACTAATTCAATGTATACCATAGATTTTTTTGTATCAGAAAACTGGTCATGAAAAAGTAGAATGACCCAAATATTCTTATGTGTATCTATTTTTATGGGACTATTTTTTCTCTATTTTTTCCCTCACCTCGCACTTCGATTACAATATAATGCATGTGAAAAATATATATAAGAAACCGCGTATAACGCGCGTTTTCGAGTTATCTTCGAGTTATTTTTATGTTTACATGAATTGTACTGGTAAGTGAATAGAGTAAAAATTCAAATGCAACTGCTTTCATTTTTCTCTTATTAACTTGTAGACGCCGGTGCCGGTGATGATGGAACTCGACGACTCAAATAAAACTTCGATGTAAAGTTGACTGTATAATTTCAATAGGTGCTGATTTACAAAATAGTTTGGCCAAAAGAGGTATGTGCAGGAGTGGTTGTATGTGAGAACAAAGAATAGGTAATGACGAGCAAGATTTGATAATTTGAGTTAACGTATGTTACAATGGTAGGGATAAAGTGTATGTGAAGCGTTGCTATTGGTGGCTTTAAAAAAGCCGCTCTTATACTAACCGTGCCCGACGGGCGCGTTTTGCTACTGCATACTAAGTTATTATATATGTATAAAATTAAATAAGAGTTGCGTTCGCAACAAACTACATACCTAATTTACTATGAAGGTACACATGTCCTGTCATGCCATTGCCCCGGCAATGCCATAGAAATTTCCCGTAACGACCGGAACGACCGGCGGGCTATTCCAATACATCTAACACCGGCATGTCGTTTAACTGCTCGTTAAGCTGTGATGAAATTTCAAAAATTCCCGTTTGTGTAGTCATCAGAATGTCCATGGAGTTTACTTAACTTAAAGGGGATCTATTGTTTCATACACTATGTCAGAAAAATCCAATTGAAACTGTTAAAACCATATATGTCATTGCCATAGTACTACAAGCTTTACTTAGTTTGGGACTAGGTCGATTTGTGTAAGACTGTCCACAAATAAAAAAAAAACAATTATGATTCTATATATTGATTTTCTATTTATTATTGATTATTTTTGTGGTGCAATAAAGAATATATTATTATTATTATTATTATTCTAACAAGAAAATACCATAAATATTGTTTGTAGCGGTGTTCGTGAAATTGGCAAATACAATTCAATTTCAATAGTTCGTAATAGGTTATTTGACAAAAAATGTTTTATGGTGCGATTCGAACCAGTTTTTATAACTATCAAATTTTTTTTATTTTTATTTTATTTGTATTAAGGATAACAACAGCCTTATTATATTACATATTTTTAAATAAGTTGTTAGTTAACTGAAGGCCAATAACGGTTATCCGTTATTTACATAACATTTATATTTATATTGCCCAATGTGCAAGCAGAAAAAATCGCTTGGAGCAAAGAGAGATAACAATGTAACATTTGTAATTACTAATTAGGTGCTAGGTACTATATATTAAAAGCAACGTGTCAGTAACAATCGTTATAACAGACAGTTTTCTTATGAGAATAACAGAGATGAGGTGGTAGGTTATAACTGAATGACATCATCAAGTTAGTAAAGATATATACGTTAACTGCCGATTTAAAGTGCTAGGAAAAACATAAATGCTCAATGTTTGTTTACGACCAACTACAATTAGAGAAACAAAGACGAAAACGAGAGGCCAAGTACAGCACAGCTGCGGGGCTAGCACAACTGCCGCTGCGACGCGACGCGAGTAGAGAAAAATCTACCCTCCTCTTTCTAATTCGCACAGTTCGAGTAAGACAGGAATCGCTGAGTCGCGCGAGATACGACTTGGCAGCACTGACGAGCACTGAAAACGCTCACTATCGGTAGGCGATATGTGACGTCACAGTTATATGTCCTCTTAATACCGTTGTATGGAAAAACGAGTAATTTACCATTTTAGTCGTGAAATATTGCGTTTATGGGCATAGTTGCCATACAATTTCTTTTTTATTTAAACATGAGAATTCTGATGGTACCAAACTTTCAATTTACATTTGGACTATTAAAAAAACACATTTTTAAAAAACTATAAAGACCATAAGTTTTTATGATTTTGATTAATTTATCTAATTGACTATTGTGACAATTTGATGGTTTTATATCTATACAAATAACCACAATATGTTTTACACGATTATCAGAGTAAAGAAACAGACCATGAAACTTTTTTTTTTTTTATAAAAGCCCAGAAAGACCTCGCAATGACAATCCGGCTAATCGATGAACCTGTATTTGAAAACGGCTAGCCGTAATGTAATACGGCGGCTTATACGATCCGACTGCGACATACACATTTTATTTTATTTCTTTTTTGGCAATAAATTATTATTTGAATTTGGACATCGACCGTCGAGAAATAATGATACACTACAAATAATTATGTAATACACTTTAAACTGTCTCTGTATCTTTAAACTGTCTATCAAACTAATCTTTCAATAGAATCAATAATTAACCGACAAAATTGAAAGGCTGTTCCTGAAACTTGAGGCCGTATATTGGGTAGAGTAAACCAATTTAAAAATGAAAGCCTCTCCCCTAGTCTACATTGCTTCAATGTGTAAAAAAAAACTGTGTATGAATTATGCGCTAGTAATGAGGGCTATCGTTTTTGTGCTCACCAGTTGGCGCAAGGCAAGGCGGCAAGGTCCAGCTGTCAAAAATTGTTATTGGTTATTATGGACATGAGAACGAAGTTTACATTTAAATCATATTCAAATACCTCAAAACCGTACCGTAAAAATATCGAACATCCCGCATTGTAGCGCAGTCCCGTTTTGTTCGGAAAAAAAGTAGGACATAAGTTTCCGAAAGACAAAACTGTCTCAAAGCACTGACAGTCATTGACCCGTAACTCATATTTGCCCTAATCAAGCTCTGGTATTGCAAAATAATCACCATATTGTTCCAATTAGATATAAACCCGCGTAGCGCAACCACAAAGAGTGACATTTTACATTTCGAAGATCTCACGCTACACACACTAGCGCCTCTAGCGGCGAATTCATACGCGATAGCTCCCATTGTATTGGCCTAATGTATACGACAGTTGCGCGGAGTAGCACACTAGAGGGGCGGGTTTAAGACTGGTTTTACTCTTAAGTACTTCTTCTACGTAAGGCTATATTATTTCATATTTGGAAACCGCCGTCAAGCCCGAAGCGAAGTACATTACAGTAATTTATGTCTTTTTTAAAATTTCATATGCATCAATAAATTGCTCTGAATAATTAGATTCAATTTATGTAATATATAACTGACGATTCAAAAGTGCTTGTTGCTAGGCCTATTTGAATAAAGAATATTTTGAGTTTGAGTTTGAAGTCAGCAAGCATGAATCAAACAACCGACAAATTCAGTTGTGAGCGCGCGCCAATCGGTCCTGTACACAATAGCTGCCTAACCCGAGTATCCTGGAATTGATGCCCCAGATATCGGCGCATCCTGTCGATTTCCGAACGCCACCGCGACTGAGTAATGCCTTTACGTTAACGACGTCGCCTATAGCTGTGTAGCGCGCCCTTATTAATGGGCTGAGGAGTTTATATTTGATGATGGGACGATATTAATGTAGGTATACGAAAGGGGAGTTTTTTGCAATGTCTATATATGTATACTAAAACTTATACACTTATAACGTTTAATTGGCTGCATCTTAGCTGCTGTAAGTTTTTAATTTATATCTCATTTAGTTATCGGGATACATTTATATTAATTTTAATACAATTTTATAAAAATAAATTTTGTTTTTGCGTCAAAGCACTTTTATCCACTCACGTCTTTATTGAGATTTCAAAATGTACCTACTTCTTGAAATAATAAAAAATATTGTTTCTTGGTTAAATAAAACCTAGATTAATGTCTTGTAATAACAATATTTTATAACCAACAATGGCAGGCTAAGTATTAGTTTGAAACGAGCTCGCGAGTCCGTTTAATTAAAACGAAGCCTACAATTGCCTTCCGACCGAGGCTAATATAGTACTTACTTATATCAAAAAATGGGAGAAATAAGACTGAATTAAACAAAATTTTAAATAGGCTTGATAAACATAACTTTTGCGGATTACTCCTGGATGCGACTAGCAAGGGACCAGGATGAGAGACCTATACTCAGGAAGTCAGCAGTGGCCGATCACAGATAGAAGATGATGATGATGATGATGAAACATAGCTTTAAAATGTCAAAAACTTAGTGCTTTGCAATCGCAAGTACACACTTATACCGATTTTAGCATTTGAATCGGCTATATAAGACTTGTGCCCTCATGGCCATCTTACCTTTTAAAAAGTTAGGAACTCAACATTTCATTGAATTGATAATTGTAACATTACAGGCGCGTGGAGTGAGCCCAATGTTCTTTATTTTTTAATTTTTATAAACTGTACACTTTACCTTCCAATATGTAGCGAATAACATCCACTTTGCTCGCCATTTGTGAGAAAAATAAAATACAATATACCTAATCCCAGTCGTTCTCTAATAGAAAATAAAAAAATGTCAGGAATATTCTTGTAGACAATGTTCAATTTCATTTCAAAATCCTGCGCTACGTGCCCTGTGTGCTGAGTTCCAATATATGTATTTAAGTATTCACAAATCACTTGTGATTTCGGTAAAGTCCCTTACACGAGCGGGCGCAGATTGACAACGCGTTCGGATGACGTCACATGATAAGGGGCGACTTACCATAAACCTGACAAATTAGTGGGACTCATTGTCAGGCACACCTGCTTCCAACATGTGTACAGAAATTAGCAATTGCCTCAGCAATACATGGGTAAATTGAATTGTTCTGCTGTACGTATTTGGAACAAACAAAACAACAATTCTTTGTTTTGCTCTCTTCAGTTGATAAAATAAATATTGTAAGCCGTCGTCTCCCGGAGAAAAAAAAAACAATAGCATTCTTTTGTTATGATTCCTGTGTTTGTGACGATGATGATGGGTTAAAACTATAGTGGCCAGTTATTGAGAATAAAAAACTGTTATAGGTTCAAACTGATTCGTGATACTCAATACGCGATTATTCTCGTATTGAGTATCATGAAATAATTGATAACAATTCTTCAATTTTAAATTTTGTTAAGCGGATGCGTGCTAAAAAAATTACAATTTACAATCGAAGAGAAAAATTTTCAATTCCACCTGTGGCGATAAATTCTTAAATTTTTCACTTTGATTGAAAATTGTAAAATTTCAATCGCTGCAAGAAGCTATTTCTTAAAATTAAACACATCGTATAAAAACAGCCATTGTTAACAAAATTTTAACGCTCTTCTTACTCATGAATATTCATTGAGTACATATCTTAAAGTCACTATAGAACTTTCAATTTCACATGAAAACATTAAATCATCCAAATGTACTTAATTGAAAACTCTGAGTTCAGTCAACTTTGACTGAACCCTCGTATGGACGACATCTGGTATGCCGGCTTGAAACTGTCTACCTTAATGTGCCATTAGGTGGCGCTGATGCAGGTACGACCCTTATCCGAAACGCACATATAGTTGAAAAGTTTGTCGGAAAAATGGGAAGGGACGAAGGGGTTTGCAGCATGTGGCTTTACGGCCGTTCGCAGCCGCGCCGCGATAGAAGCGGTATTGAGGGAAAAGCGGTAGCGGCGACAATATTAGTACGATAAATGCTCATTTTACACAACTAAGGGCCGATTTATCAATCCACATATAAAAGTATCTGTCATATAAATGTTAAATCTGCCCTTTTATTTCATACGAAATTGAAGAGTGGCAGCTACAATTTTATCTGGTGATTGAAAAATAGAACCTAATCTGAGGCGTTCGCGTGTAAATATCTCATTGTTTTCTTATACATTTTGGTCCTGTTGACAGAAGTAATATAAATATCATCAATTATTCAACAAAATCTCGGTTGGGGCTACAGTTCCTTCAAGAACGTAGGTTGTGGCTGAACGATTTTTAAAAGTTTTGCGAAAAAACTCATTTAATATTTTGAAACAGTACTTATCAGATTTTGTAGCAAAAAACATTGAATACTGTAAGAAGACATTAACCTTTGGACGCCAACGAAGTATATTTGCGCAACATCAATTCAATGCCAACGACACATATATCCGTCACGGCGTCCAATGCGATATCAACCTACATGCATTTCAGCGATTTTATTTGATACAGTGCGGAAAGGGTTTAAAGCGCCATTTATTTATCTATGTATTTCTTAGTAATGTACCAAAATATCGGCGTCTAATATTGGAGAAGAAGGGGAAATGATAGTATACACTCACTATACACACACGCAACAGTATGAAGAATGTGGATATAATTGTGTTAATACTTTACAACGGTTAAGCTAATTAAAAAACCAAGTACCTACTTAGTTTAAACGCTGCAACTTTTAACTTCCAACAACTTTAGAATAAACAAAGAAATTTGATAATACTGTGGTGTGGAATGCTTGTCATTAATGCTATATTTATTAAATAACACCACGGTTCTGGATTATTTGTTTTATTAAAATATATAAGTATCTTTACACAGAGAGCCTCACACGGACTGACCATAGATAACATAATATATCAGACTCAACTGGGTTACCACACTCTTCCTCCTTAAATGCAAAGGTTTCCCTCATAACGATTGGGAACACTTTATCAATTGGTTGGCGTGTCTCTTAGTGACGCTACCATCTCACTCTACTAAATAACTAACCCCTGGCGTTAATAAATCCACTACCTTTCCTAGGCTCCATTTTTTTTGTTTTTTTTGTAATCACGTATCATGACTGTTTCCCCCACGCAAAAATTTATAGTTCTCTTCTCCGTGCTATTGCATTCCATTGTCTCCCGGTATTTCATTAAGTTATCAGCTACATGTCTAGGTCTCATTAACGAGAATCTGTTTCTTAGTTCTCTTCCGAAAACTAGCTTGGATGAACTAACGCCAGTAGTTTTATTTACACTATTTCTGTAATCAAATAAAAATAGGTTAACAGCATAATCTAACGTTTTACCACTTTCAACAATTTTAGTAATATGGTTTCTGAATGTTTGGACAAATCGCTCTGCCGCTCCATAGTAGATGCATGGTACGGTGGAGAGAAGCTGTCGTACTCCGGTTAGATTGCAAAAATCACTAAATTCTTTACTGGTCCAGGTAGGGCCATTGCCTGTTACCAACTGGGTAGGATACCCAAATCTTACATACAAGCTTTTGAACACATTTATTGTTTCACTAGCCGTTATATTTGGCATGGCGAAGGCTTCTACCCATTTAGAGTAACTATCAACCACAATAAGGAACATTTTTCCATAAAATGGGTCCAAAAAATCTGCGCACCCTTTGCCATACTGTATGTGCCTGTGGCCAAGTTGTCAACGGTACTTTTTCCGGATCATTCCGGTTCTGCAGGCATATTAAACAAGATTTAGTGACATCGGTAATGCTGTTATCAATGGCTGGCCACCAAAAGTAAGAACGGGCTACTTGTTTCATGTAATTTGTTCCGAAATGACTCAAATGCAACTAATTTAAAACTAAGTTTTGTAAGCTGTCTGGAATCACAACCCTTTGTCCCCATAATAAGCAATCCTGATCAATTGTTAGTTCATCTTTCCTGTTATAATATGGTATAAGCTCATCTCCACTATATCTCATGACTGTTGTTAGAGTAACATTTTTCTTAGTTTCAGTTTGTATTGATTTCCAGCTTAAGTTTTCAAAGTTTGACAAAGATATGTAATTTAATGTGCTATACCCGCAATCTTCCAACAAAAGGCTATCCTTGAACTTATCATCAGAAGCAGAAATTAGTTCAGTCGCATTTCGCGACAGATAATCAGCCGGGTTCATATTACTAGGTATTTATATGTTTAATATGGAAATTATAGACCATTAGGAATATCGCCCAGTGCTGCAGGCGTTTACAAACCATTTTTGTAATTGATTTCCTTGGTCCCAGTATTCTTACCAATGCTTCATTATCTGTTTCGAGTTAAAAGTGTGTGCCAAATAAATACATATAAAATTTTGTTATACCAAAGAGTATAGCATAGGCCTCCTTTTCAATTGCTGGGTATTTATACTGAACATTATTTAGTTTTTTACTCGCATATGCTACTGGCTTAACAATACCATTGCCACGTACTGACAACACTGCGGCAACCCCAGTATCCGATGCATCGCAGGATAGTATCACAGGCAAAGTGTTTTCAAAATGTGCCAGCGTCTCAGTATTTGCCAAAGCTTTTATTTCTACAAAAGCCTTTCCACACTCATTATTCCATCCGGTTTTTTCCTCTTGAATTAGTTGTGAAATTTTTTCATCCATAACCTCAAAATTGCATTAGACATGGGTAACTCCGGAGTGATAGTTAAAAAATATATATATCCCTCCGTGCGCACGAATCACTCTTCATATCCTTCCAAATCCAAGTATATCAGTATATATCCGTATAACTCACTCACGCTCGGCATGGTTTGCACGGTCGCGCTAATGCCAATCGCAACTCTCTATGTCACTCTATGGCTCTGTGGCCTGTGGCGGTCGTCAAGGCTAACCGAAATGCTTCGAATCAACGGCTGCGGCCGTTTGGGCGATGAAATGATGCACTAACCTACCTATTTGATTTCGGCATATTAGACCGATAAAAATTAAAGCAACTTAAATTCTTTAACACCATTCATTACCTACCATAACCAAGTAATGTCATTAAATACACACCCGGAAGAATCAGTTTACTCAATGTAACTCTGAAATCTCTGAATACCAATATACCACTGTAATTAAATTTAATAACTATATAAAAAAAAGAAATGCCTATAATGTACTATTAAACTACGTATATAAATAATTCTTAGTTAAAATAATAAAATAGAAATTCGCCCATACAGAATGTTCTACATTATAAGTATATCTATATCTCTTACTAAATTACTGATATTCACTCGAATCAATCTCGATCCGTAATTCGCGACGCAAAAGAGCGCGACGCGTTGCGTCTCCTGGCGAGAGCTACTGATCGACGGATGTCGCGGATGCATACGGATATAAAGATATAGAAGAGTGATAATATATCCCGGGTACCGAAAGATACGTTTCACTCTTTTCTTTAAAGTGACACATTTTGCCCATGTCTAAATTGCATTGACAAATGCACTTAATGTGTATGTCAACACACCCATCGACTGTTTTGCACTTCACACTTGATTTCACTAACCTCGTCGTTAATGTAGTAATGCTATATTTATTAATTAACACCACGATTCTGGATTATTTGTTTTATTAAAATATGTACGTATCTTTACACAGAGAGCCTCACACTGACTGACCATATATCCCAACTGGGTTACCACAATATACTTAGTGAATAATATTTTTTTCACTCATTAACTCATTATTAACAGTAAACAGTACTTAATCGCGTACATATTCAGATGTAAATTAATGAATTGAACGTTGATTGTTCATTCCGTTCACTAATTATTAATGGTGTGATATTATTATAGCTACTTTACTTCTACAACGAATTTAAATTAAACTGAGTGCAGCTATGTGTAAATGTAAATTATGAAATGTTTATTATATATATAAGTATATGTATGTTATAAATGTTTCCTAGCTCGGGATCGGGCTCGTGACGCAATGTCATGTTATATTTATTGTACATAATACTTTTTTATAAATAGTAATAAGTTGGTGAAGTAAATTATTATCTATCTTTAATAATCCAGTAGTAATAAGAGGAATTTCTGCTAACCGACGACGACGAGTTTGTAATGAAAATATAAGCTGAATGTCAGTAATAATTAATAATGCGACGAAAATATGAAGCAAAATATAATTAAATTAACTTCCTTCAAGCGGACTGGTCAGCTTGTAGCGACGTCTGTGCGACATGACACGGCTTTCTTACGATATTAACGCAGTCAACACGATTAATTAATTATTTTGTCACCTGTCATGGTAATATCCAGCGAATGCGAGCAATAAATGAACATTGTTATGATTAATTGTTATTATGCCGCTACGAAATCACTGGCTCTTTAAGCTACTTTTTGAGTAAAGAAAAGCAAGTTTTAACAAATAATAAGAAGTTTTTTTTGATTTTTATTTTTTTAACCTGATTGTGGCTTTATAGGCCGGGCCCAATAAAGTGATAAGAGTGCGCGGTTGGAGAGTAGCCTGGGGAAAGTCCAGGGAAAACCTCCGACACGATCACGCGTGTGGTTTGGAACACTGGAATACTCTAAGAGTTTGCGCTCCAGTCTAAGAGTTTGCCCTCCATTCTAAGAGTTTGCGCTCCATTCTAAGAGTTTGTGCTCCAGATAATACGAAGTATACTGAGTTCTAAAAATGGGATAGTTGTGAATTGGACTCGCACACGAATTTCCATCACACAATAGTAAAAACACGCCGAAACGAAAAAAAATCTTTCAAGAGGGCCATCTTTAATTTTTAATTCCACTCTCTGTTTGCTCCCTGTGACAAACGAAGACAGACAGAGGAGTACCATAATAATGGCCGTGTAGACACTTAAGCACACTTTGGGTACTCTTAAATAATTCAGATGGACTGTTTCGATTAATTTTATTGTATTTGAAAGGCCTTATAGGCTTATTTTATTCATAAATGTTCATCAAATTTATTTTACCCAAAAATGCCGTTAAAATTCCTGTGTTCGCATCTGTCACTTTGACATTTTTTTTTTTTTTAATTTATTTCTTACAAAAAAGTTTTGTTTAGTTTACATTCATTTACACTATAACTTCGCCAAACTGCATCACAGTTTGTTGGCGAAAGAAACACTCTTTATTTTTTACTCAGCCATCTAAATATGTTAGTAACATTATTTTACCTACTTATTTCGTGTTTATAAGAAATGAATGAGGGGGTAAAACTATAGTTGTTGAGGAATGCCGAGTATAAGAAGGTACCTATTCAAAAAGCGATCGAAACACCACAGAAAATATTATTTTTAGTTACATAACCTAATACTCCCTGCCCCAGTGATATATCCTCGGCGTATATTTCTTCTAGTTAGCAGCAGAATGATTACCCCCGGGTAATATCAATCACGACACAGCTTTTTATTTATTGCCCGCATTACTGAGATACTTATCTTGTGATGAGACTTAACTAGTTTTGCTGTAAGATTCATTTTCTTCTATAATGTTATGATGAAGAAGAAAAATAATTGGTGTGAAAATAAGTTTAACATAACAATATTTAAATCAAGTATTTTATGTTAAATCGAATGCAGCTCCATATTCATACAGTTCATACAGTTTGGCGGGTTCTAGGCTAAGCTGTCATGCAACTCTTTAAGTAATAAACATTTTTTTTTATTGTAAATACTCTTTAAGTAATAAACAATTTTTTTTATTGTAAATGTATAAAATCTGAATCTTTGCAACGTCAGATAAAGTTCGTAATATATACGTTGCTTATACCAGAAAAAACGTCGTTTAACAAAGGCAAAGGCTCTGTTACGTCAAAGCAGGTATTAAACTCCTACAAATGTTTCACGGCCAATTATTTTCCATCCCTAATTATACTCTTAAACTTTTTGTGTATACGTTGGAAAAATTGTACATTTTCTACGCCATTTATCCCAAGTCACAGGCAACTATTAACTAAGTGCCCCGGGCAGTCGACAAGACAGCCCCCGGTCCGACAGCCTGACATGTCGTGCTTTTGACAGACTGGATTTTGGGCATTTGTGAAATAAATGTTGGCATTTTTTTGAACTAACTAAATTGATGCTGTAAACTGTCTTATTATTAAACTGTGACTGGTTAAATTACAGAATTTTACAACAACCGATTGATCGATTCGTAATTATTATATTTATTGACGATCGTTTGTCCTCAATAGTTAATCTGTTAACATGAAACGAAGTTAACAACACATTCTTCATTAAAAGGAAGATAACGGGTGACAAAAATTTGCATAAAAGGATAGCAGTAAAGTACTTGGGTAGTGAATCTATTTGTCTTTGCATAATATAGGAATATCAGAAAAAAATATATATAATTTTCTTAAGGC
Organism: Epiblema foenella; assembly: GCA_963556455.1. Classification (NCBI taxonomy): domain Eukaryota; kingdom Metazoa; phylum Arthropoda; class Insecta; order Lepidoptera; family Tortricidae; genus Epiblema; species Epiblema foenella. The sequence goes on from OY747102.1 coordinate 20,691,489, forward strand.
GCGTATAACCGCGAACGACCTTGCGCGTTGGGGCGTGGCGTAGCCTTTCCCGCCGCACTACCCGCCCCCCCCCCGCTGTAACAGTTGCAGCTGGTTTTTTGTATGTGTATGTATTTTTTATATTATTATTTTCTAAATACATACGAATGTTTGAAGTAATTAAATATATAAAACAGTTAAGTAGGTATATTGACTCAGAATCGAACTCTTATATTTTAGCGTCGCGCGCAAAGCGACACAGCCTTCCCGTCCGAGAGCCGGTGACAGACTGCCGCCCGTTGCCCGCGCACGTATCCGCCCCAACTTTTATGACGGTGTGGTGGTTATTCCAGGTTTTTGACAAAAGTAATGATTATTTTACAATATCCCCAGCTCAGATTATGAAGAACTGAATTAAGTTTTATTTTCTGAATATCCCGTGTAAAAAACATGTCTAGATAGTGAGCAGTAGCGATTTAAAAGGCTGAAAAATGCCGTATTTGATAAATTTTTTTTGTTAGGACAATCTAGGCGTGTTGCAATTTCCGCAGCTCAGATTGAAGAGGACATATCAATTCTTCAAGTATATTTTTTCGAGACCTATATTTCGGGCCAGTTTTGAGTTTTAGGCCTTTGAACGCGACCAAAATGTGGTATTTCACCCTAATACGCGTCTTAAAAATAACCATAGTGTCTAATACTGATAATCTCTTTAATCTATATTTATAATAATAATTGAATTAAAACAATGTTACCTTTTTACACACGTATATATACAAAATTTCAATATGACATATAAATATTTAACAATATTATCAACAAAGAGTAATAAAAATGTAGCGAAAAATGTGCTCTTGCGTCCTTGAAAATACGCCTCTCCTCCATTAGTGTAAATTCCCTTTTTAATTAAATACCAATGGCCGCACCTTGACCTTACCGTAGTTGACATTTCTACACGGGAGTTATTAAAGCCTTTGATGTGTTCGGCCCTTGTTACAAATTCTGTCTATTGTTATGTAATGATTTTTCGTGTAAGTGCTTTGGTGTTATTTTATGCTCTAAACTTACATTGTGTTTAATTGACGACCGCTTTAGTCTAGTTGGTAGTGACCCTGCCTTCGAAGCTGGAGGTCCTGGGTTCGAATCCCGGTCAGGGCATGTATATGTGTGATGAACACGAATATTTGTTCCTGAGTCTTGGATGTTTTCTATGTATTTAAGTATCTATTTATCTATATAAGTATGTATATCGTCACTTGGTACCCATAGTACAAGCTTTGCTTAGTTTGGGACTAGGTTGATTTGTGTAAGTTTGTCCAAAAATATTTATATATTTATTTTAATTGAATAAATAAATGAAATACGATATTCGATTTCGATTAGATTTCGATGTTTCAACATAGTCAATGTGTTTTATTTTGTGACATTTAAACAGATTAAACAACAATAATAATGAAAATTCACTAGAACTAAATTCTTAGAAATATTATTCATTCTAGAGGTCTGTTTATTTAATGCTGATAAACAATTTTCTCTCGTCTGTATTACAATAACAGAGTATCACATATTCGGCAAATAATCTGATAAGTTAAGATAATCATTCCCGTCCTTCGAATAAATATTAATCTTTATTAAGTTCATTATCCTCGAAGAAGATGAAAAAAATAAAAATATTAATACACTGAGGATCATAATAATAATAAAACTATATTGTTTTGGAAACAAAATAATCAAAATGTAGGACGTAGAATAATACGTAATATATTTTGGTTTACGTCCTGGCCCAGGCTAAAAGTGACACTAAGTAAAGTTTATTTTCATAAGAAACTGCACGAGCCAATGGCATTCTAAAACATACCGTGTACCAAGCCGTTACGTTAAACGTAAACGAGACAGAAACGAAAAAATATGTTAAACAAGCAATTCGCGCGAATCGGGAGCACCTGACGAGGTGCCCGGCATGCTATTCTAAAAACGTTCGATATCGATCAAAAGTCATGGTTAATTGCATCGCTAGGCAATTATGACAACCCGCCCTTAATGTAGGAGTGACTAGTAGAATTTTCAGAAGCTGTAAAATTCGCTGAGGTGATTATTTTAAAAGTGAGATATCATACTCAATATCAGATTTTATAATAGACGATCTAACTTCCTTTACTTAATAAAATTTTGACATAAATTCTCATTTAATAAAGATGACGTGTAATTTAATTCACCTTAATTTCCTAATGTATTTTTGACATCACACGTTTCTTTCTCTTTTCATTACCATGTTCTGTTTTTTTCTTATTACGTTATGAATTATTTATTGTTTTGTTATTTTGAATAAATTCATGGCCACTGATTGTACGCCTACAGGTAAAACATAGTGTTACGTAAACTATTACTTATCCACCAATGTATTGCACCTATGTTTACAAATAAATCACTATGACTATGACTATGACATAATGTTAGTCCTGATTCCCCTTAAACCCCTGAATCACTTAAAATAAACACCTCAGTGAATTTTGCAGCTTCTGAAAATTTTACTAGTCACTCCTACATTAAGGGCAGGTTGCACCAAATTAGGATTACAGACCGATCAACGTTAAATATGACGCCGGCAGCTGTCACCCCATACAAACTTGTCAAACTTTCCATACAATCGGACTTTAGTACGATTACAGACCGTTTGGTGCAACCCATACGAAGAGTTGCAAAGCCTGACTGTCATTTTCACGTAATTTGTTGTTGAACATACAACATCCATCTTTCCTGTTCACTAACCTGTATGATTATGTACGGTCGACGGCAAAGATATGTAATTACATTTTTCGCTTTATTACAATGGAATAAGGTGCAAAAGTGTAAACATATTTTTGACGTCGACTGTACACTGCATAAATTTTGTATAATCTTGCATAAACTTGTAATAAACGATTATTAATTGTTTACATTTTCTTTAAGGCGCTAACCATTTCACCGGTTATTAATGTAAAAATCCGTAGGCAGTTTAAAACGCGAGTCTTAAAGTACCCACTCCAAAAAGTACAGTAAGCCAAGAAACCGGTCGACTACAATTCGACTCTTATTATTTGTGTGTTAAGGTACAAATGTATTAGACCACTTTCTTTACTGACGGTACTATGCGGTGTTTAACCAATGCTGTCTAAGAAACTTATACAATTAATCTTATTTTTTATGGCAATGTGCTTTGAATATTGTTTTTATACGCAACTTGTAGAATAACATTAATATTAAAGCAAGTTAACAGGATGTTGTAAGCGCAGATAGGCAATTTTCCTTGACAAAAATGGATCAGTTTTCAGTTACGATCAGTGCCGACATTGGACTTTTTTTTTTTCTAGCCTATATAGTGTCCCACTGCTGGGCAAAGGCCTCCCCTCTTTTTCGCCACTCGTCTCGGTCGTGTGCCGAGCAAAAAAGATGGGACGTTTTATATGGGAAAAATACGATTGTCATACACTGTCAAGAAGATTTTGTCTCAAGGTCCCAAGAATAGCCCCCCACAGTCGTAACACGTTCACGTTACGCCGCCGAAATGTTTTCGCGAATTTTGTTCCATCATATAGGTGCGGATCAACAGGGGCATTGTTTCGGAGCGACATGTCCGTACGTTTATTGTATTGAATGTAATCGCGCTCTTGAACTTAAATACACTTGTAGCATAAGGGCGAGAATCTATACATTATTAGGACTGCTGATGCCGTAACATATCCTGATTCGGGAGACGTGAGCAGGGTTCGTGGGGTTGATACGAATTCAGTAAATTATAAGCTACTGTTTTCGTATCATTATGAGTGAGATTAAGGTTCATATTCGTCTTCACATGTATCACCTATAAAAGAAAGAATATCGTACTTGACAGAAGTTTTCTAAATGTACGGTGACCATGCATGACATAAATAATTTAAAACTTTTAGTTTTGCATCACAAAAAAATGAATCTTAATCTCACTCATACTGATACGAAAACAGAAGAGATTCGTCTGAATGACATTCGACTTGACGTCTGTTGGGTAGATTGTTAGGGTTGAATCGTTGATTCGTTTTGTGTGTTATGGGAGAGATGCAGCAGCAGTAAAAGAGGTTAATTTGTAGGAAACAATGTATTTATATACTTCATAATAAAAGTGCTCTCATAACAGTTAAAGAGGTTTGATATTTATTAATTAGTTGTTGTAAGGGTTCTCAGGATTGTAGAGAATTACACCCTTACTTAATAAACAGTACAAAAAAGGAAGGAAAGGTGCGGTTGTTTCACTTAAACAAGAAAGTGAACGATCCATTATCATTTACTGAATCCGTAGGCTTGATCCTGCTCACATCTCCCGAATCAACCTGTATATATTTGTTCAGCGTTTTCCTCTACTTTATGACTAGAGGCCCGTAACATTACATAAAATGACCGTATCATAACCCCATTAATATTATAAACGTGAAAGTTGGATGTATGGATGGATGTAAGTTCCGCTTAATCTCAAAAACGACTGAAATTTGGAATATAGTTAGCTTATACCCTGTTTAAAGATACTGCTGGAGAAAAATGGAGACAAGTGGCACAAGATAGGGATAAATGGAAAAAACTGGAGGAGGCCTTCACCCAAAGAGGGGTCCTTAAAAATGCAAAATTAAATGCAAGAATTAATTATTAGGTACAACATACACATATAGTCATTATTCTTTAGTAAATTATTAACATGAATAAAAATAGTACTGAATTAATAAAATCAAAAATTAGGAATGATATTGTTATATAGTATATTTGAAATTTTAATAATAATAATGTAGCAAAAAATTTTGTTTTTCACTACTTTTAAGGAATAAAGAGGCTTTTTATTTATTTATTTATACCCTCTTTAATACAATAGAGGTATTATCCGCAGAGAGAGAGATACCTCTTATCTGCGGGTAATACCGTAGGGCGCTATAATCAACAGTACGATTACTTCAGGAAACAATAGTTTGAAGTAACGGGTTTCAGTTGTACACTGAATAAGTGTACCTATTTTATTTTATATAATACCAATAAGGTTATTAAAGGATACGATGATTTTATTAAAGTTTTAGAGTAATATAGCCATTTTTAGGGTTCCGTAGTAAACAAGGAACCTTTATAGTTTCGCCATGTCCGTCCGTCCTCCGCTTTTCTCAGTAACCGTTAGTATTAGAAAGCTGTAATTTGGCATGAGTATTCATATCAATGACGCCGACAAAACGGTAGAATAAAATCATAAAAATTTTTTTAAGGGTACGTCCCCTACATGTAAAGTGGTGGTGCATTTTTTTTTCTACCAAACCCCATCGTGTGGGGTATCGTTGGATAGCTCTTTCATAAATATCATACAGAAATATTATAAGGTTTTTAAAAGCATTTTTTGATTCAAGAATCGGTTGGCGTGATATTAAGCTTTGAAGTGATAATTTTTGCTATGGTCAAGTGTTCCCCTCCCCCCTGCCCGCTAACCGCAACCGGTGGCTACCAGGCATGTGAAAAAAATCATAGTAGTAGTATATTCGATGAATTTAAAAGGAAAACTATCACAGCTAATTTGATTTTATTGTGTGTAGTAGAATTTAAGCGAAAAAAACAAGTTTTTATCTTGAAAATGGTCTATTTGGAGTGTTGTTTGAAACGATATTTCTTAATTAAATTCCAGTTAATACATTTAATGTTTATGACATAAGGTCGGAATAGTCCTGTTCTAGATAGTGACATTAAGAAAATGTCAAGATACGTGTCAATTCAAACAGAAAATGGTATTAAAAAAATGCTTTTTTTAACTGATAAGGACCCTTAAACTTAGGAAGAACACTAAATGGAACCTTCACGATGGATGGTACTTTCAGCAAGACTCGTGAAATAGCACAATAAAACTACGCTTTAGCACTAAAGTGGTACACACACCAGATATTATAGGTAATCCTTTTCTTGAATCAGTACTTAATACTCGTACGTTGTGTAGGTACTCTGTTCTGGGCTGTTATTCACAAATCGACTCAAAAAGTGATAAATGACATTTGACAGTTACCATATAAAAACGGGTGAGCTGTGGGGTGACCGGTGAGAACGGGTGCTTAGTTAATCGCATAGCTGAAGTGATTGATGGTTCTCAGACTTGTATCTAATTATTCGTACTAGTTAATAACAATTCATATTGGTTTAGGGAACATAATCATTTAAATGCAAACAAGTATTCTACTTATAGAATAAGTTATTCGATAAGTAATCAACACTTCCATTTATTGAATCAAATGAATAGACATTACCTAACGAAACAAAAACATCGCAAATCGAAATGGAATCTAAATTTATTCATAACTATAACAAAAATCGTAACAAATATCGGGATGAAAATTCCATTCCAGTCTTTCTATGATTGAATACCGATAGGCTAATACAAGTTTCGTTTAGCCCGGATGTTTACTGTTGTTTGACTGCCAATACGGAAAAATAAAATAAATAAATAAATATTTGTGGATAATCTTACACAAATCAACCTAGTCCCCTAAGCAAAGCTTGTACTATTGGTACTAAGTGACGATATACATACTTATACAGATAACTAGATACATAGGAAAAATACATAACTCAGTAACAAATATTCGTGTTCATCACATATATTAATGCCTTGACCCCGGGTCATCCATTTTCGAACGCAGGGTCACTACCAACTAGGCTAAATATGGAAAAAGTGTCTATACGTTTTTGACCAGCATAGCGCCCGTTTTATGTCTAGATATCGCTCAATTGAAAACTTTCAGAAAGCCAATAGTTATAATAAACAGTCTGAAGAATTTATTCTTGTTCATATGCTACAGTTTATCCGTGACTAGCGACCCGCCCCGGCTTCGCACGGGTGCACTATTTAATGGATGTTATTATACATATAAACCTTCCTCTTCAATCACTCTATCTATTAAAAAAAACCGCATCAAAATCCGTTGGGTAGTTTTAAAGATTTAAGCATACATAGGGATATAGGGACAGAGAAAGCGACTTTGTTTTATACTATGTAGTGATAGTGATACAAATGCTATCAATAAAACAAAAGAGCGTTGTTGACCTAGCCATAATTCAACAGTGCTTATCCACTACTAACACTACTATTTCCACGACATCTCACACCATTTTAAAAGAGAACTGAAATATGACCGTTATTAGATATGTGGTCATATAAATCCTAGCATCGTCTAATCCAGCCACGACAGGCTACAAGTCCGTAATAGATGAGCGCCATTCCACCGGCTAACTCTGTAATGTAATTTCAAACAATGCCATTTTGCGGCTCGCTTCCTCACTTCCACTACCTACTTTTGCTCTCTTATTTATTACTTGCACAGCGAACGTGCTCAACGCGAATTTGTTTTCATAATATTTCTCACGAGCACCGCTCAAGCCTTATGTGTTCACGAGGCGCAAACAATAAACAGCCTTCACTTTACGATCTCAAGTTCCAAATTTAAGTGCACGTGAAGTAGTCTCTCTGAGTACGTACATTTGTCTCCTTATTTACTTTATTGCGACATTTTATAATATTCAACGTTTTGTACGATAACGCGAAAGACGTTCATCTGTTATGAACAAAGTGCTTTTTATTCTGATGTGAGTAGATTGGGTTTTTTATGCTCCTCAAGTGTTGGCATGTACATGATTGTCTATAAATTTGGAATTATTTACATGTTTGATGATTTTTGTCCCGCACAGAACACAATACAACGATATAGTACAAGGATTATAAATATATTCGTTTATGAAATGATGTTGTCTTTCTTTTTCAAAGCATAATTTTTCTGTTTGATGATATAGGCTGCCTCTGATGCATGCCAATATTTAATAAGTCATGCAATGGGGAACTTGCGTTAAGATTACACCGATAAATTATATTAGTAATTCAACAATAGCAATTACAAGTGTATTACTAGAAGATTTGTTGTGATTGATGCAGTGACGTCACTTCATCAAACACTTCAGTAATTTCAGTTGAAAACATTGAAAAATATTTATAAAATATTATATTACTATCTATTAATTGGAAGATCAGCGCCAGCTCCCTGAGTCGGCATTACGCTGAGGCGAAACCTTTTTGTGGCGATTCCTTGTTTTTTTTTTAATTACATTTATTTATCTATATTTTATGTTTGTATCGTCACGAATAAATGTTTTTCTTTTCTTTCTTTCTTTCTTATTATATGCAATTCTGTTAATTTCTTAATATTAATTTATTATTTTATTATTAGTCATCCATTATTAATTAAAGCTATCTTTCATTTATAAAATGGAAATGATTTGTTATGAATGAATTATTATATTACATGAAACTGAAAACATACTGTTTCTGTGATGCAAATAATATTCATGTGCCGTGAAAAGCTTGATATCGTATGCAGTTATGTCACGGCAAACCCGAGAGCGTTTACGCGCGAAATGTTAAATGTCTTTTGTTCTGAATTAAATAAACTATTTGTGCATAATATCTGCTTTTTCGTGTTTGGTAGCTTTACGTAATCCTTAACCCCCGTATTCATAAAACTTAACAAACCTCTGCTAACTAAAAAGTTCTTTATCCCATTCTCACAAACGTCAATGTCAAAGTGACAGATAAGGACAAACGAACTTTAGCGGCTAGTTAACTAATATAGGTTTGACAGACGTTTATGAATAAGGGGGTAAATCTTTAAAATAGACTTCAATGAAACAATGCAGGTTCCCTATTCATTGTCTCGTTGGTCCTGTCAGGCCACACTCATGGTGACGTCACTGCGACGGGCTGACGGTCACAATAGGCCCGTACACGCCGTATCTAAGTGCCGTAATGACGTCACGCGGTGAGGCGCACAGATGTGCCTGGAAGCGGATAGTACGTAGCCATAGATTTCCAATTTAATTTCAATGAGTTTCGTAAGCTGTTAACGGTGGACCCACATAATGGGCCATGATGGCTCAACGTACAGGACGCAAGGGAGAGTCACAATTTTAATCTCATTCCACCGCATAGCTGCGCCCTTGTCTTTCGCCATCATGGGCCATTGTGTGGATCAGCCATGACACGTTAGTTTGGAGCCCGTTGAAGCAAGCGCGTAAAACATAATTATTGAAATCAGATTAGAATGTCTTGTGTGAGCCCATAATCAAGTGTGACAAAGCGAGTTCCCTCGTACTTCTTTAAATCGAAATAGTAGATTGTCTCAAGGAAGCAAAAGGATATATTTACGGCGAGGGCGTTATATTGAATCCTGAGTGAAGTGAAAGACTCTACAATAGAATCCTGAGCGTAGCGAGGGATTCTAAAGTAGCATCTTGAGCGTAGCGAGGGATTCAAGTGTCTACGCCCAAGACGGAAATTATTTTGCACATTATCACATACTGATTTTCACACCTTCTATGAGGAAAGAGTCACTGTTGCCCTCAAATGAGGGAAGAAAAGTACATCTTTGATCCCTCATTCGAAGGCAACAATAATTCTTTTCTGAATAGCAGGTGTGAAAAAGTTATTTTCAAATGACTATTCAATTACGTTAGGATCTTAGATGCTTAAATAGTCCGAATTGTATTATGTTGCTAAAAACATTTACACAATGTCATGCCGTTACCATCCCATGCTTCGCGTAAGCACCTGCCACCTTCCGATATAGGTGAAACTTTCCTTTTCAATGAATGTTCCGAAGTCGTTTGCGTTTGTTATTGTTTTCGATTACCGAAGTTCAATGGTAAGGGCCGTTGATACTCGGGCGGTTAGCAAAGCATGAGACGCGACGGTGCAACGCGGCCCTATGCTATAATATAACAGCGCGCGTTTACTTATAAGTACAGACTTAACTTGTAAAGTGGGTCATTGTTGACGACCGGTTTAGCCTAGTGGGTAGTGCACCTGCCTGTGAAGCTGACGGTCCTGGGTTCGAATCCCGGTCAGGGCAAATATTTGTGTGATGAGCATGAATATTTGTTCCTGAGTCTTGGATGTTTTCTATGAATTTAAGTATTTATATCTATTAAATATATCGTCGTCTAGTACCCATAACACAAGCCTTCTTGAGCTTACTGTGGGGCTAGTTCGATTTGTGTAAGATTGTCCACTAATATTTATATTTATATTGTTAGTTACAAAAACAATATTTGTCCCTCCGCTGGTCAATAGTTAACGTCTTATGTGCATGTAAGCTATGTTTTTATTACATAGATTTATAGAACTTTTAAGATACGATATTGTTATAGTTACTAACCCATTATAGATCATAAGGTCTGAAATAAAAACATTTTTTTTATAGTACCGGATACACTGTTTATGCGGGTTACCAATCCAGTAGACCAATCCAAAATTAAGCTTTGTAGCCCTTAACTTTGAAATATTTATTTCCAAGAAAAGATGCAAACTTAAATCTGACTTCAATGACCCAAGTAATAAATAAATAAGTCATATTTAAATAAATAAACAGATATTTAAAATAGCAGGTACTTAGGACACTGAATTTTACTCGATACTCTCGATAGTTTGATGTTAACCGGAAATTGGAACTTAGATCGATTTTTCATCCGTATAAAGTCCTGGATTGTAAAATGAGTTGAAATCGTTAGTTTAATTCGTAAACCTACAAAATGTTGCTTTTAACCTCGGGTAATAATGTAAGGCTTTGTTTCTCTTTAGTATCCTTTAATCTATGTTGCGCCTTATCCTTATCCGCCTTCAACTTTAATACTTCTTCCTAATTATATGTTAGTTTCTGAACGCTACGTTTTGTGTTTGATAAATTTCTCCGTATGTTTCCGCGCCGAGGGACAAACGGGAGTGAAACTTCGTCGCGATGTCATAACATTTAGCTTCGGAAACGCATAAAACTTGTGATGGCTCTGTTTAATGGAGCTTTCAAGTGACTGCTTTAAGCTCGTTTCTGTTTAGATTCCAAATATGAATGATATTTGTTGTCTAAAGTATTTTAAGATGTTCTGTATTTACGTGAGTTTAAACGTTCCGTTTTGCGCCTTTGAAACTTGTAATGAATGGATTTTCATCTTCATCATCTTTGCGCCAAATGAGACTTCATATATCCTTGTATCAGAATGGCTGGAAAGTGGATATTACTCGCTACATATTGGAAAGTGCTATGTATCGTTTAATGTCAGATATAAATTAAAAAAACATTGCAGTCTTGCTTCACGCATCTGAAATATTACTTACACTTAAACTCGATTATTTGTCGTGTCCTGTTCAATATTAATTACACAGATTCCCAAGGTCGTCCATTTAAAATTAATACTCAGCCTGCAGTTGCTTTCTTCTATGCCACGACAAAAATGTACGGTTGAGAAGATTGTTTCTCACTTTTGGACTCTATTATATTTCTATCTCATCCAAAAGTGTCCAGTTTCGATTGTACTAGTCGATGCTTAATGTAATGGATGTACCTATACCTATTTGTGAAATGATATAAAGAAAATGATACGTCGTAAACTATGACTCAAGGGAGATATTGGGCATATAGTATGTTATATTACGGGTCAAATTAAATCTTCAAATTTTTAGTTAAAATTGAACCACTTTACTGAGCTCGTACTTGCTCATTCATTGCTTCATTGGTTTTCGCATTATTAGATATTATAATTCATGACTTTCAAGTGTATTAGGTACCTATTTTAATTTTTGCACATTATCATTTTCTGTTTCTATAAATTAACGTACCTAAATCAAACCGAGCAAAAACTTAACACAACATTTACGTTGATTATAATGTAAAGAGCTAAGTGCTTCCATAAATACTTTAACGATGTAATCTGCTTTACAAATCACAAACAAGCAATAACGAGCAATCATTCGCGTGCAAACTGAAAATTTCCATTAATTGTATGTTTAAGGATTAAGCAATCTTAATCTTCTGCAAACAGGAAAAAATAATTATACGACCAGCCGGTCGCATGCTCAAAACTTGCCATAAATTGTGCTAGAAATATGGAAGGTGTCACAGTATATCAAAACGCTATTGTGTATTAATAATTATGCGCAAGGCGCAGCCTTGCTAGCCAAATGTCGCGAAATAGTTATTTGTTATACAAGGGCACAAAGTTACATTTTGACCGCGAGTGTGGAATTGAAACATGAGCTAGCGAATGTGTTCTGGGGTTTGAACTACGAACTAGCGAATGAATTCTATGGTTGAAAATAATTTTGTCCAGTAATCCAACAAAGCGTTCTACTTTATAGTTCAAAACGATTATTTTCTTGGCTGACTATACAATGGCACAGCTTGACGCTTGCCAGTCGTCAAACCATATTCATGGTTTAGAATTCAGTGACAGTATGAAGTGAGTTTTAACATTCAACAATATTCAGGCTTTGTATGTTTTACGATCGTTCTAGCTTAGTGTTTCATATGAAAATTACGAAGGATTCATTCTTTTTCCTACAACGTACTTGTCACAACTGTTCTGATTTAAGACATTGGCGAGCGGTACGTGGCAATAGGGAAAGTCGCTATGATTGAACCACTTAACTTCGCTGCCTTATAATCTACATAATTTATGTAAGTATACAAGTTGGATAATTTTTAACTCCTGAAATAATTTATTCGTTATCATAAAGCTGAAGAACTAAAGTATTATAATTTTGGCGAAAAAAGGGTTTTTCGCGGTATTGTTTGTCTCCTTCGTGTAATTTTTACAGCGCTGGCGTTCGAAACATGCTTGCTCACGTCACTCGTTACCAAGAAGCGCGGCGCAACTGAGGTTGCGGTGGGGCCGATCTGGTAGCTCAAGGACATATTGTACCTGATTTGGACCTATCTGGCATCCATAGAATTTAAAATATTTAGGGGCATTTCTCCGAGCACGCAATCTTGCACGGAAATATACAAAAATACAGTAGATAAATTACGTTATCATCTAACTAAAGAACATGGACATTATTATATATTTTACATACCCTATTAAAAAAAACTTAATCCGTTAAATTTTGACTTCCATGTCGTGTCTAAAACCCAGAATTCACGCGATTGTTTCCAATTACTTCAAAAATATGTAAATAACTAAAAATGTATGTTCACATACACGTGAAAAGTTGTTTAACCATATAATTCAGGATTTTACCAACAAACATAACAAGAATATTTTTTTTTTACTTGTCTCTGACTTATGCATGAGAACCGTGGCAGTTTGAAACCAAGCTTGTGTTTTGTCCAACTCGCCAATAAAATAATAACAGCTGTGTATCTATTCGGACACACAAAGCGTCCGTCGTACTGATTTAAGTAGCCAGATAGAACACATGTAGACTCCACATTAGTTTTTGGGGCTAGGTGGGTAAGTTTTTCAATATTTCGATTTGGTCCAGGCTGATTTCCGAATCTTCAGGTCGTTATATTTCTCAAATGTCGTAGCCGTTGTCGGTATAAAAATTATTTCAGTATATTCAAACAGTTTAATTTAAGTACCCTTAAACTTATTTCAAACAATGCTATTGTTTGGAATTATTCATAAATATGTTATATTTTATGGTTACCGTGACCTCCAAGTATTTCCATGGACTTTTGTGACATGGAAGTCAGAGAACAAACATGTAATTCAGAAAATTATGTACCAAAGTTATAATTATATAGAATAACGTATGTTTTATTATTATTAAAGCTTTTATTTAAAACTTGCCATGTATGTGTACGCTAGTTTGGGTCAAAACTATCAACCATTATCAGTTATCACCAGCGGTTTGAATCGAAATGTTGTATACCTCTTCTATATGTAAGCTTTTTATAAACAAATAACGGAAATATTGATGATGAATAATTAAATCAATATTGTTTTACTTTTTCTTTATATAATCATATTGAGTTTGGCATTTTTTTTTGCATGCATGAAATACTGATTTCCGTGTTCTCCTTTATGATTTTCGTGCCCCTGACTTTTATTACTCATTTTTTTCCTGCTGGATGAATATCACCTCACCACCTGTGAATAGGTGCGCTTCAATTAGCGTATGTTTAATACATTATCAGTGTGTATTTAAAGTAAGTGTAAAAAAATCGATGCCGTTAAGTGGTCCAATAAACGCGTTGGTCCAATGATACCAACCTTCCCCTATGTTGGATTGATATTGTTCAGTTAGCTTCTCCCACTTAAAATCCTTTATTAAGCAGCGTGTAAACCCCATCACCTAACAAATTTACATTACACCCATTTATCTACACCAATTGAATTACAAACAACTTCAACTAATCTTCCAATGCGCGAACAAAGTAATTCACCCATAACACCTACTTCTTCCAACCAAACAGCACTGACAGCCGCTACATATAGCTATGTACAAGCCGGCACGCGAGTGCCAAACGAAGCTGAAGTAACAATTACCTGGTCATGCGATCAGACGATCCATCACCTGGCCTGTGGCACTGGCCACTCGATTCTGGCCACCGCTAAGGCAATTTCCGGGCCCCTTATCCGACTATACTCGCGCATTCGCTTCTCAACGTTTGCTTAACAGAATTAATCCCATTGACAAGGATCTTAAAGGTTATGTGCTGAATTAGTCGGTTATTTATGGTTAAGTTTATTAAAATGCGTGGGCAATCAACGTAACATAATGTTAATAGTTTAAACAAAATATACTATTACTCAGCAGGGAAATAAGTAATAAATGACGGATTGACGTCTCAGGTACTCAATAAGGTAGATAATCAATTATTATTGCATTATTAAGAAACAGAACTTCATAAAATACTCGGAAAATGTCACGCAATCTATTTTTGTCCTCCTTACTAACGGTATTATCAGCTATCGTTCTGTTATATTATGACAAAGACCCAGATGAGTTATTTAGAAAATTGGAAATCTATGAAGGTAAAAAAAGTCCTTTTATACCGCCATCTACCGATCCCCGTTATTACCATACATGTTATTGTTATGTATTGCTTGTTTTTTTTTTGCCGGTAGACGAGAGGGGGACTTATATGTATAACGTTTTGACGAATTTAAAACCAGCTAAACTAGATCAATAGCGCCCGAATCGCTTGTGATTATTTTGGTAATAGGTACTAGCACTCTTTTACAAAAGAATGTCAATAATAGTGTGTTGATCCTAATCAATGCAAGATGGACACTAAGTACTTAATGTTTGTTACATCAACGTCAAAATAGACAACGTCCTTAAGCCGTCGTTTCCCGTCCCTGGGATCCCAGGGACTGGTAGACGACTGGTAAATACTACTAAACCTATCCATTAGATAACCTAACATTGTTGTATTTCCCTCTTTTAAGCCCACAGTCCACAGATAAAGGTATGTGATGGACAGAATAAGACAAAGTTGTAACGTGTAAGCTGTGGTATTTAAGTTCACTGTGCGACAGCCCCACTTACTTGAGTGTGATGGTTACTTGGTTAGGTACAACGTCCTTCCACACTTGTTGGTATGCCTCGGTCTAGTCAGCTGAGAGTATTTTCAGGGATGAACGTGGGTAGGTTTGGGCAGCGGTCGTGGATCTACGCTAATAGTGTACTCGATTGGAATAGAGAAGATAGAGGGCGCCAGGCATTTATATTTATACTCCAAATGCCAAGAGTCTTGGGTTGAATATATAACGGTTAGATAATTGAAACAAAGCTTGAATTGAAAACCATCTGGTATGTATATTAGAATATGTAAGAGCACTGTAAAACAATGTTACACGGCCTTGCCTGCTTACACTACTTTATTCTTATATCTATATGTCATGGCAAATGGCTGTCCAGGGCGGACTCAACCTGACCAAGGTTTCGAAATCGACTCTCTAAAGTAGAATATTATAGTTTTCAAGTTTAAAATAAAGACTAAGCGGCTGTGTGAGAACTTGAGGTGTGTTACAAATTATAGACCTCTTTTACAAAGTATATCCGGCAACACAGAATGCGTTAAATTACGTTGAGGTTAGAATTTTGATTGCGGAACGATGTCACCTGTCAAACGTGGCGTTCGCGGCGGAGCTCACGCACGCGCAGACCACGAAACGTTTCTCCCCTGATGACCGCAGGGGCCACCAGCTCGTGACGGGTTCCGCGTTCGGTGCCGGCGCATGCGCCAAGCTGCACCTCGACGCTCACGGCGTCCGATCGACGGCCTATGGATAGCTGGGACAGGGGGAGACCCAGCGGCCAGCATCCAATCGCTGTAAACACCGTTCAATGTTAACATACAATCACAACACGACACAACACTCCTGAAAAGAAAGCAAGCCGTCGCGATCTCTAAATGCACAGAGTGAACCAATCACGGGATAAACATGAAACTCACCTGGCTAGATACGAGACTAAGCTTAAGGTGTATTCCTTGGTTAAGTTCTTGTACAAATTTTAAATCATCTGTAACAAATAAAACGTGTCACGCACTGAAATGTTTTACAAAACCACCAAAATATAAACGCCGCTTATGCATCCATAATGCGCGCGCACTTACCCACTATTCCATAGTGTCATCGCCCAAATTCTTTGCGAGATGTTATTAGATTAAAACTGTTACATAGTTGCAAGCTAAGTTAAAAAAATATGGCCGAAGCCGAAGCGAACACCAATGAGTACGTGCAATCTGTTCACATGATGGCAACGCACTGATTTAGTCTATTCCTTTCGCTGCTGTCTGTGACATGAGCAACGATGCGTTCTCGCATGCTGCACCCCAACAATTTTGTAAACAAACAAAACTTCGAGACAATTAATTAGTTTGAGAAGTTTATAATAATCTATGCCTTTTTTAATATCTTTGTTTATTATTTAAGGACTTCTAGTGAAAACTATTTATTTGGATATCGAAAACAAAATCAAGAGACGAATGATCGGAACATGCGCTAGCGTCGCCGTCCGTACTCTCCAGATGGCTCTGTACCTGACTGCAAATAGCTGATCACAGATGGCGCTAAGAGTCTCAAAACTATAGATAGCATACGTGTAAAATTACTCCGTAACAAAGTCATCGAGTAAATATCATTTTTACGTTTCAGGCGATAGGTTGATTGCCCGTCCGACTGTGTAACGAAAAACGTGTCATTCACCTAATATGTGTGCCAGTGATCTGCGCGATAATCCTGCCGTCCACAGATGGCGCTGATCGACCGCAGTTCAATGTGCAATAGACACGAGGCTGCTAGTGTGTGGAGAGGGCTTTATTACCAACACTTACTGTGGGGCTAGTTCGATTTGTGTAAGATTGTCCTCTAATATTTTTTTATTTATTTATTTATTTATAATTATACTACACGCGCCTGCACACACCAATAATTCAAATAAGTAGAAAAAAAAACACATGCCGTAAGTGCTTGAGAAATCTAATATGTGTCAACTACAGCTATAAAAAAAAACTACTTGCAGTTGTATTTTAAACTGCTGCCCCAATAGAAATATTAATAACTTATAACAAAACTTGCCAAACACGAACAAACACGTGCCTGTTCTATTTGCATAAACAAATGAAACTACTCTTCAAGTAGAAATAACTCAATTAAACTCAAATTTTTAGTCAAAACTAACTATGAAAAATTCATAAAATAATTGCTTTTGCATATTTTATTAGCTCAGCAGAACCAGCGATGCGTCACAAATGTTGGTATGACGAGCGCTCAGTCCGCTTTATTGAATGAAATCAAAAACAAACGCGGTGGACTAATAGCCGCATCTAGGAATCATTTCTAATGGAAACAAGTGCAATGGAATGAGAGCGTTTCATTTGTTTTACATTAAAGTATATGCAAGGTATACACAAATTGAAAGAAGTATTGGCCTAATTTGCAGTACATGAATTACATTACATGCATAGTTATTGTTCTTACATTGTACAAGCCACTTTTGTAAGTGCCACACCTTTAATATTAAGGACGCTGCTTAAATCTTACTACCTACAATATTTATTGTGATATAGTTAGATAAAGGTTTTCAATTCAACCTGTTTCTTTGACTTTTTAATATATTTTGCGCTCATTGTGTCACATTGTATTGCAAGGTGTGAGTGCGTGAATCGGATTACAATACGGTTAGAATTTGTAGTCGGACAAAAGTAAACCTTCAGGATCTCTTGCGCATTTCTTTATAAAATGAAAACGAATAAATCTTCGGCTTACCTGCTACATAATGGGGATCTATCTACTAATAACTAAACATAAATGAGACCACATTTCAGTTTCAGTAATTCAGATCGATTATTCTTATATGTTTTATTCATAAAGGTGTGTCTACCTACATCAAGGTTACATTTCTTTTCAGACCGATCTTATTTTTTTGGAAAAACATTATGATCAGTCGATGTATGAAATAGCGATTACGTTGGTACATACCTACAGTAAAATCCACCATTAGGCGAAGATGTTTACCATATTGAAATGTACAAATGTTGCCACATTATGGCCGGTGCTGTTCGTATCGATATTATTTAACGTCTTACTAGACTTACCGATATTACGCCGCAATTTATCGGGTACTCCTAGGCGAGTGCCAAGAACATCGAAAATCGAAGTTAGTAGTGTCTCTCAATCCAATATGCCTTGAATTTGTCACATGATTTATTTCAATTTAAAGGAAAAAACTTCGTATTTAAATACCACTTTTGTCCCGTGTAACGAAGCTTTATGTATATCTCATAGATTACAACATTGGAATTTTGGTAGTAAAACGTTAAGCTTATCGATATATACCGTTAGTATTTATTTTTTGTACTTCTGGCAACATCTTATCTGTCCGTTTACTTCGCTTATATAATTATAGACACCTAAATCACTTATTTGTTTGCTACTAAAGCATTTTAACAAAATCGTACAAAGACAAAATTAGAGATAAGATGCTTAATATTAATTAAATAAGCTAGTACCCATCTTGTTTTATATTCAAAGGATAGGGATTAATTACTTTATTACTTAGGTCATTAGATACTATAACTTGGTACAAAAAAGTGAAAGTGAGTGTAATATTTCGCCGATAAACTTAACGTTTGGCGAAACGGAAACAAATGTAAACTGTACCATACTTTTTTGGGAAAATAAATTAAAAAAATTAAAAAAAAGAAAAAAACTTACACGATATATCAAACAAAAAAAAATACCCTGACATTTGCTGTGTGTATTGCACAGCAAAACAAGTTTATAGTTCACATTTCACTCTTTCTAAGCTATTTATTGCTTCTACTAGTCATAGTACGATAAGCGCTATTTTACTAAGTTCAGAAAACTATCGCTAGAAACAGCTTACACATGGTAATCATTGCATAACTTGCTCTAACATGCCCGGTTACGCAAGAGGGGCTGAAATGTCATTAGCACTGACGTCTGTCGAAGAGAAACTGAACGAGTTTGT
This sequence comes from Epiblema foenella, assembly GCA_963556455.1. Taxonomy (NCBI): domain Eukaryota; kingdom Metazoa; phylum Arthropoda; class Insecta; order Lepidoptera; family Tortricidae; genus Epiblema; species Epiblema foenella. The sequence goes on from OY747102.1 coordinate 20,710,759, forward strand.
ATTCTATAGTTGAATAGTAACGGCTTCGTTGCAATGCTACGAGCTACTCGTTATCGTAGGCCGAACTGTAGCAGTGACAATGTAATCGGTAAGCCTATTGTTGGCTCAGTGGCCCAATTCCGAAACGACCCCTTGACATATTGAAATTATAAGCGAAGCGTCTTGGTTCATGATCTCTCTTACCTTATCTGCGTCTTGCAGTATTGCATAGCTCGACTTAAGTGCTTATTAAATAATTTCATAGCACGTCTCTACATTACACGTGTTTAAGTATAACGTGTCAGATAAACACGCAAAACAATAAAATTATTGGAGTTTGAAATATGTTTCTATATTGACACTAACTGATAGAAAACGAGCTAACGTCTCATAGACATTTGAATTTTTGGAGCAAAATATGATTATCAAATTGCGTCAAATCCTATCACGTTTTTACTCTAAAAGCCTAGATGATGACAACACAATAGATAAACGTTAACTCCAAGTGTCGTTGATGGTGACAAAGAAAGTCGTATCAGCGTCACGTGACCGATATATCTATTAATCATGGCTCCGCTAAGCCGTGATAAATGGTTGCTCTACCGCGAGCTGCGTATGTAATACGTTACGTGTATTAAGTACAGTATATATAGGATCAACAGTTTATTAAAAAACCAATAAGGTAAATAAATAATTAAAGCTAATTTAGTTAAATTAACATTAATTATGAAAAATAAATGAAATATAAATGTCTAGACACTGTCCCCAAGGTCGCTCATTGGCGGACAATCAATCAACTCAAGATGGTGGCGGTGTTTCCCCGCTGCACAGCAATGCTGAGCGTTTGCCCGAGAAACACGTCAGCTCTGGGATCACAGTAAGTTCGTATCAGTTTCTTCAATCAATCAATCAATAAAATCGTTTATTTGCTGGAATACAGTAAGTACAAATAGGTCTTATACATTATAATACAGTTCCATGTATTCAGCCTGCACGCAGGCATGCAAACATTTGCGGGTGCTGCGTATACTACGTACGTTATGATATAATATGTCAACAATAATAAATTAGCAAAGAATACAATAATTTAAAAAAAATATATGCAAAAAAAAATTAAATAACAGAATTCACAAAAAGTAATAATTATAAAAATAAATGTCAAATGTCAAAATAGCCACGGATCTTTCTCAACACATTGATAGTTCATGAGCTTCTTGCCCCCAAGGACCTAGAGTTTCTACTTTCATATATATACCACATTGGTCAATAGTATTTTTTACTATTTTAATAATGCATACCTAAAGTTACATTTATTTTATCATAAGACTTGAACTAATGTAGACTACTAGTGTTCCTGAGGGGCTATTCCGAACTTCGAAATCCGAACTTAGAATACTGCCATTCCTTTCATTCATACAGTGTATAATACGAGAGTGAAAGGGACGGCACGATACGAAGTTCGGATTATGAAGTTAGTACAGACCCTGACGTCGAGAGTAACATTTATATTAGTTAATTTAGAGATCGCCAATATTCTCGACATGGAAGTTATAGCTAGATAATGTACTTACGCGAAACCTAAATAGGCGCTAAGGCAATTATGCACTTATGAAAATCATTCGGGCGCTAAGGCAATTATTAATTAGTAGCTGGAATAAAAAACCTGGCAAGTGCGAGTCGGACTCGAACTCATCAGATTACGTATTTTAAATAAAGACTATTTATCATTGAATTCCAAATGTATATTTTTAATATTTTTGCCTGTACTTGTAGTAAATTTCATGGTTCTAGGTCAACGGAAAGTACCATATAAATCTTGATTCCCTTGAGGGTGTCGAAATATACGTTTTTCTACTCGTCGACTTCAATGTTTGAATTAAGATATCGTAGACGAAACTAAAATCACATACATTTCTCTATTGGTTCCCTTCAAGTGAACTCTTATGAAATAGACCAATCACGTGTCGCCTTTTACTGTCATCAACATCATCATCATTTCAGCCGAAAAACGTCCACTGCTGAACATAGGCCTCCCCCAAGTGGGGGGGATTTGCCATAGTCGCCACGCTACCTTTTACTGTACTCTTATGAAATTGGCTAATCACGTGTCGCCATTACAGTACCTTTATGAAATTGATCAATCACGTGACGCCGCGGCATAGAACAGAAGACATCAACGAGCGTCCGACCCATGTGCCTAAACTTCATTTTCGCAAGACTAGTCTGTTTAATTGTTTCGGTTTGTTTAATTAATTTCCGTTGACTCGTAGAAAAAATAGTGTATACAATAGTTATATAATTAGCTTTTTAAGTCTCGAACCTTACCCTCTCGGAAAGCCTCGTGATCTAATCGCGGTTCTCGATTAAAAAAGCATACATTATATAATGATTGCATAAACTTCTTTTGATTTTGAAATTTGTTTTTTTGACAACTTTAAGGGATTATAGAACTGAGTATATGGTTTTAATTTCAATTCAATACCACCACGCTCCCGATATAAAGGTTCTTGAGATACAGACGGACAGACGGACAACAAAGTGGTTCTATAACCCTTATAGTTCCGTTTTTTTCTTCTTTTGAGTTATGAAATGAAGAAGAAGAAGAAGAAGAAGAAAAATTTATTTTGCAAACCATTACAGTGGTAAACTTAGACTAAACTTACAGACTAAAGATACAATGGTAGCAAAAATGGCATCCACTCAGCATGTGTCGCGCCGCATTTTAGCGCCACGACGCTGATCTTCCGTGGACCCAGAGTGAAAATGTGTGCAAGACAAAGAGCAGTGTTTTTTTCTAATATTTTATATTACATTATAAATAATGAACACTATATTTTGATAATAAAATAAAAATGATTAAAGATCTACAGTTGTATAATTTAATAGATTCATCGGGATTGACAGAGGTACATATTGATATTTCTTTCACATCTATGAGAATAAATATTATGATCGTCTAGTTCCAATATTTATTTGCAACTTCTACTGATCCATTCGATCGATTTTCATTTTTGTTGTATTAGTATCAGCGTGCCAATTGCCAGAATAAAAAAAGAACTAAAATCGTATCCAATAAAACTACCGAACACCATAACGTCTATCAAACTTTTTCACACACATTAGGTTTCAAAACGTACACAGAATATGAAACCGCAATGGTTAGGTGAATATGACCGCCATTTAAAATCTAGTTGTGGAACGTTCACGCTCCGTACTTAAGCGGCTGCAGCAGTGCCAAATTCAAAAGCCATATTTCGTTACTAGTCCCAAAGTAGCGTGTGCCTTTTTGGTTTGGTCGCGTGAACCTTTATTGACGTGATATGGTTCAGACGGGAACGGCTATTTCTTTGTAATATCAATGTATGCTCGAAATTATTTTCGGAAACAGTAGTAGTTTCAGTTTGGTGTTTTGTATTTAATTTTTTACATTGAATGCGTTGATAACATTCGCTTCAACCATCAATTGTGATCAATTCAGTAGAGTGTATGATTGTATTTTATGTAATTCATAATTTAAACACCATAGTTTTTACAAATTGTTGTCACATAGGTGCAATTCGCTACTGTATGATGTCCACGTTTAGCATTTTAATTGCAGTTAAATAAATAAAAAAAAAAAAAAAATATTAGAGGACAACTTACACAAATCGAACTAGCCCCACAGTAAGCTCGAGAAGGCTTGTGTTAAGGGTTCTAGACGACGATATATTTAATAGATATAAATACTTAAATACATAGAAAACATCCAAGACTCAGAAACAAATATTCATGCTCATCACACAAATATTTGCCCTGGCCGGGATTCGAACCCAGGACCGTCAGCTTCACAGGCAGGTGCACTACCCACTAGGCTAAATCGGTAGTCAAGGTTACTGTATATGTTACAATATTCGTTATTGTAAACCATTTTGAAGACAAGTATCCTATAATTCGCAATATGATTTAAAAAAATCACAACTCTCGATGTTATAATTCCATTTTTTATAGGCAGTTTTTTTGCTGCACATGTCACTAACGAGGCTTGAACTTCTTTTCGATTCTTGTAAAATTTGCTAAGTAGCGTTAAAGATTTACCTCATCTAGGATAACTCATTTCATTTTAATGTTTAATATTTATAGGATAACAACTTTATATTAACCACATTTCATCGATCGTAATTATTTGCAGATCCAAAGAGTTCTCTTCCATCTCGATTGATTGTTGTTTCTTGATGATTGGATATATTAAGAACTGCTTTCAAAACGGATATTCATTATAAAAAATACCAAAAATAAAACTACTTAACGAATCACTTATTTATCATCTTATGACACTTTACGGATATCTAACACTGAACCTTTGAACACTTTAAGTTAAAATCCATCCAACTGGGGAAGTACCTCCGCCTTGCAGAAGACCACAGCCATAAGAACATTATCTACTATACAAATATGTAGTGTTGTGTTCCTGGAGGTGAGCAAGGTTGCCAGAGCTCCCGAGGATGCACTGTGTTGAGAGCGAGGGATCTAAATTTGTCCCTTCTGTTGTCAACACAGTGCATCCTCAAATTTTATAAAGGATCGGCAACGCGTACGTGACTCCTTTGGAGTTGCGGGCGTCTATAGGCTGCGGTGGTCGCTTATCATCAGGTGGACCGTAAGTTTATTTGCCACCGGCGTTGTACAAAAAACACTTTAAGTTGTGCATTGCGAGGAGTTGATCCTCAGTCAGTGGTTAAAATTAAGTTACAATTTAATTTTACTACAAATAAAGAAGCATAAAAAGCAACAAAACTGAGAAATGGCAGTATGAGGCCACGAATTGCAACTGGGTTTTTATTACATTTTCAATACCGCTGCACAGATGACGAGGCAACACACAGTATAAGCAGTACAGATCTCGCAAATAAAATGTATGTATGGTTTGTGCGTTAGTTAGGTTGACTACTATCTTGCCAACATTTCCATTAGGGACCAAAAATGTTAAAGTTGATATTTATACAAGTGTAGGTGTTTTCATACAAACATATATTTTACGAGCTGGAGTATAATCCTTAATGGCCGTCATTTGACATTATTTAGCCAAAAAATAAAACTCCCGTTGCCAAAAAATCCGTTGATATATAACTAGTTACACTCGTATTAATTGCCATTTGATTGTCTGTAAGGAGCATTATAAGCACACATTAAGTTCGGAGCATTACATTACATACACTATAGTTTTCGGTAAAACTGCTAACAACACTTAAAACTTTATATAGTCCGCCTTATCGATTTCTATGATGGCGACCCTAAAAATTATGGTTTGGCCCTAATGTGAGCTCTGATATGGCTGGCTAGGCTCTTGCTTACCACTTGCTAACTTTCTCTTGAATACCAGAATACAGACAATAGTCAACAGTCTGTCAGTCAACAGATTGCATGACTGACAGTAGGATTGGCCCAACGTATTATAGGTACGTGTAGACGTACGATGGATTAGGTCTCTCTTTTCTTAATTGACGTCTTCGATATAAGGTTATTAGGTGATTTTCTTCAATATATTTGACACCGTAAAAGAGGGTAGACCGCCAAGATGGCCTCTTGCAGCTAACTCCTCCCAGCAGTCAAGATTAATAGCGCATGCACTCAGGCGTCGTTTAAGCACGTCCTTGTAGCGCAGATGGTGACCGCCGTGCTTCCGCTTCATCATCATCATCATCATTTCAGCCGAAAGACGTCCACTGCTGAACATAGGCCTCCCCCAACATGTTCTTTATTTTTCCCTTGGGGGGGATTTGCCATAGTCGCCACGCTTGGCAAGCGGGTTGGCGACCGCAGTTTGATGGTGGTAATGATCGAAGGATGCTGCTGCCCACCCTCCGATTTTCCCTTATTCGCCTCCTACGAAACCCACGGGAAGAGATGGGGTGGCGCAATTCTTACCCGGCAACCACACGGGATGCTTCCGCTTACCCTCGACTAATTCAGAGTAGAACTATACATCCTATATTTTAATAGGCTTGTTTTGGTTTGTATGGAAACCACATTATAACTTAGGAACATTTAACTACATACGACGTACCTAATGTTAGGTTAAACTAGAGACATATTAATTGTACTCATCCTGAAAAAGATTCGTTATAGGTTATTAAATACGTCGCCATAGTGAAAATACGTGATTATAACCGGTTATAATTCGTATGATTGTAAAGTTAGTTAAACAAGGTGTGTTTCGGTTTAAAGATTCTTTTATTCTCATAAGAATTTATACAATTCGCTTACATGAGAAACTTACAACTAGTACAATTAAGGTTACGTGAAGATGCACAAGAAAATTATACTATATAATCATAAGTCACCAATAACAATCAAGTTCGATTTGCCATTATGCAGGTACTAACGTTTACACTCATCCGATAGAAGCGAACTTAACGGGTAGGTCATCAGGTGTACACGAAGTATGCACATTGTAATATATTGTGTTTGCTGTTCGAATCGATATATTGCCCTATGAGTTGTTGCCAATCGCAGCAATACATTGGAAGTATTGGCCAGTGGCCGCTCCAGCGCTCGGCGTCATGTCGTAAACTGAACAAATCTCATTGCTCCTTCTTGATTGAGTTTCGTACAACGGAATTGACGTTCTTTATCTTTCGAAATAAAAGTAAACGAGACAACAAAGTTTTTAACAAGCATCGCAAGATTTTTGGGAGTTATGAAAAGCCATTTTGTTTTGATCAATGGCATAAAGCAAAATGAAGTTTTATACCCATTACAACTTTTGGAACCGATCTTAATACAATTTGTTTTTAATTGCTGTATAATTTTGTATTTTACTTGCTAATTCTCAAGATTTACGTAACGTCAGATGGGGTAAAATGGGACATTCAAGGGTTACTAGAGACACCTGTTTCTACCAGGAACTAGTTCCTGGTAGAAACAGGTGTCTCTAGTAACACTTATCTGTAGGAATAGTATCTAGTACCTGTTTATCTGTAGGAATAATCCCGACATTCAGCTTGAGTATTGAATTAGAAGTAGGAGTTATACTTACAGACTGAAACATACCAGTTCTTGGTCAAAACGGGTGCCTCAAGTAAACCATGAGCGTCCCGTTTCACCCCATTTGACGTACATCTAGAGCAATATTTTTTTTAATACGAAATAAAATATTATATAAATAAATGAAATAAATAACTATATCCTGTAAGTAGGTCCCAATGGCACTTTTACTATAGGACTCTCATAAAGGTGGTCGCTTCACAGCTGAAATGTCAGCTGTTGTTTACTTGAAAAACAATTAATCCTAGTCTAGACAAGCCCTGGTTTGTTTGTCGGGGCCAGAGTTTGTTTCGTGCTTCTAACTATAGTAATAATACGTATAGTAAGGACGTAAAGTCACTTCTCAGCATTACCGGTAGCGGCAATTTTTATGTCTATTATTTGTTACTAGCGACCCGCCCCGGCTTCGCACGGGTGCACTATTTAATGGATGTTATTATACATATAAACCTTCCTCTTCAATGACTCTATCTATTAAAAAAAACCGCATCAAAATCCGTTGCGTAGTTTTAAAGATTTAAGCATACATAGGGATATAGGGACAGAGAAAGCGACTTTGTTTTATACTATGTAGTGATAGTGATACCTACTTAATGTAGCTCACTGGCTTTTGAAACTCTCCGGGGTTCGTTATCGTGATAATCGTAACGACTAATGACCTTTTAAGTAGTAGTAGTAAAATTAGTTAAATTTTATCTTATGTTTTATTAAAACATACGCACACGCACTTGCGACTCCTCTGGTGTTGCAGGTGTTTATGGGCGACGGTAATTCCTTACCATCAGGCAATCCGTCTGCTCGTTTGCCCCGTATAACATAAAAAATATATATATGTATATTATAGTTTAACTTTCCTATATCAGAATCCGAAACTAATCTAATGTAACTTCAAATATGTGGTGTCCTGGCACACCTTTAATTTTCAATGTGAGCATTTTTTCAGAATCTTTCCCTAATATTACTTAAAAGTGACAGCAAGTCCATGATGATTATCCTCACGAAAGACAAATTGATATTACTACTTGATTATTACGCTTATACTTCTAACACACCTTTAATAACCATATTTCTGATTGCTCATATCAATAAGCAAAATAGTCTTTGTTGTTAGGGCTTAAGGTGTATCTTTTGGAGCTACTGTGGGAGTAAAAAACACAGCGAACACTCATGGCTTTAGATTAATCACACATAATTGAAAAATAATAGAGCTAAATGCACCCTCCCTGCGGAACCCTCCGAAAACACGCAAGCTGTCGACTTGTCACTTAAAATGGGATTAAAATAAACTAAAAGAAGCTAAATTCCATGTTTTCAAACTCGAACGCAATTAGGGAAAATGTGTTTGAATTATTTTGCATTTATTTTAATGGACATTTGAAATATTTTTAAAACGGAGCTTTCGCTCAAGATTGTGCCTTAGGTATATACTTTTTGTTAAAGAATTAAGAAAAAAATAGTTTTTCGTGCACAGAATCATGATCGGTCATTGCTGCTGCTGATAAAGAAGAAAAACGTCCTCAATATATTATTCAAATATGTGAATTTTTCGTACATTTGCATGGATCGTGGTAAGTATATTCACATAGTGGAAACCTAAAAAATCATGGCAAATACAGATGATAAACTAAAGTTACAATTAAGTAAAAGGTACAGTTTCGAGTAAAAACGGCCATTTGTAATTCCGAGGCCGAAGTTTAATTTTATATTCCATTGTAAAAATAAGAAATTCAGGTGAATCGTTTTGTTAATTTATTTAAATGCCATCTTGAAAAAACCCTTGATAAACTTATTCAAAATTATTACATTGGAATACCAAATATTTGATAATGAAGACAGTTATGAAATAGACAAAGCAGTCAAATATAAACATGGTTTCATTGTTATTTGTTTGATCATTCTTTTTATTAACTAACAAGTTAACCCCCACCTTGCAGAAGACCACAGCCATAATAACATTATCTACTATACAAGTATGTAGTTTTGTGTTCCTGTAGGTGAGCAAGGTTGCCAGAGCTCCCGAGGATGCACTGTGTTGAGAGCGAGGGAACTAAATTTGTCCCTTCTGCTGTCAACACAGTGAATTCTCAAATTTCATAAAGGGTCGGCAACGCGTACGTGACTCCTTTGGAGTTGCGGGCGTCTATAGGCTGCGGTCGCCGCTTACCATCCGGTGGACTGTACGCTTGTTTGCCACCGGCGTTGTATAAAAAAATACTAACAAGTTGATAAATGGCTAGCTTGAACAATTATGCAAAAACCACAATTACCTACTTATGTAGCAACTATGTTTATAAATTCTTGGCTCAGTTTATTTTTCAGTGTACCTAATTTCAGTCGCAACGTATTATTTAGAGGGAACATATGCAAATCACTTCATCGTTGGGCCCTGGCTAATAATAATAAGCTATAAATTATAATAGTTCACTCGCTTCGCGTGTGAGTGCGAGTCATTATAACGAGTATGATCAGGGTTGCCACAAAATATTGATTGCATTATGTCATTATAGTTATACGTAGGGATTAATAGATGATTGCGTATTAAACGTGTAATAATTGGAAATATGATTTAGAACTGATTATTTTATTAAGAGCGCTTTAATAAAATGTAAGAGGTCCACTAGCGCCACTCGTAAATAAGTGTATTTATTTAAATTTAACGATTTATAACTAAAAAAAGGGGCCGCTACGTACTGTAGTTTGTATTTAAGTACTTTTTTAATCCATCAAACTAGTTATTGCGTTGCTAGATTCATCTCTCTATGAGCTCAAAATTAAAACGGCCGTTTTAACTTTGAATGCATAGATTGACGAATCCAGCAACGTAATAACTAGTTTGATGGATTCAAAAAGTACTTAAATATAAACTACAGTACGTAGCGGCCTCCTTTTTTAGTTATAAATCGTTAAATTCAAATAAATACACTTATTTACGAGTGGCACTAGTGGACCTGTTACATTTTATTAAAGCGCTCTTAAATACCTTACATCGGGGTTTTTTTGTACAACAATTACATAGTCGAATTTTTTCAAAATATTTAATTGTTTTAAAATAACCTACTCTTCGCTTGACCGATTTAAACTTAATGAAGGTTAATAAGTTATTTTTTTATTAAATACTAACGAAAATTACATATAAAGCTAATAATATTGGTTAGTAGGTGATTTCATATCATAAATCGTCGGGTGAGAAGCAAAACTTACTTTCAAATCTGTCACTACTTTTCGAAACCTCATATCTCAATAATGAAACGATAATGATATACGAGCTTTATTTTAAGTAGGTATTTGATACTTAGTGACTTTTTCTTGTAACCCGACAAAATTATGTTTGTTGATTTAGCTTGTTATTCCTGGAGGGCACCATGAGACGAAATGAAAACTGGCCTGAATATATTAAGGGTCCTTATCAGTTAAAAACAATCATTTATTTAGACATTTTTTTGGTTGAATTGACACGTATCTTCAAATTTTCTCAATGTTACTATCTAGTGGACTATTGCGACGTAATGTCATAAATATTATATGTAATTTTTTGGATTTTTCATTAAGAAATATCGTTTCAAACATCACTCCAAATCGACTATTTTCAAGCTAGAAACTGTGTTTTTCCGCTTAAATTCTAATATACACAATAAAATCAAAAAATGGCCTTGTTACTATCTAAAACTTTAATCAAATTATCGTATTCTTTAATCACTTTAATTGTATAATCAACACTTTTGTTATAATTTAAAATCAAAACCGCGACGACCGCTTCAGCCTAGTTGGTAGTGACCCAACCTTCGAAGCTGGAGGTCCCGGGTTCGAATCCCGCTCAGGGCATTTATTTGTGTGATGAACACAAATATTTGTTCCTGAGTCATGGATGTTTTCTATGTATTTAAGTATTTTTTTATCTATATAAGTATATATATCGTCACTTAGTACCCATAGTACAAGCTTTGCTTAGTTTGGGACTAGGTCGATTTGTGTAAGATTGTCCACAAATATTTATTTATTTATTTAAAACATTTAAAAACTTATAAGGCCTGTTAAGTAAATTAACTTGACATGTTAAATATCCTTATGCTCATTACATAAGCGGTGCATCCCCTATTTCACGCCGACTATATTGTACGCGAAGTTAGCAAACAAAATATTGTGCAATAATTTGCATTATACTCGTGCTTACCAGCAGGGCGGGGTAAGGGCTTGTCATTAATAATAGACTGCAAAGTTGTAAGGCGTTCTCGCCCTACCGGGGTTGACGACCCCGTTAGACAATACAGGGTGCAACGTTAGTGTACTTTGTAATAGAGGATGGTTAGAAAATAACAACCTTAAACGGAGCGCAATCTCTTACCCCCTTATTCATAAAACTTAACAAACCTCTGCTAACTAAATTGTTCTATGTCCCATGCTCACAAACGTCAATGTCAAAGTGACAGATAAGGACAAACGAACTTTAGCGGCTAGTTAACTAATATAGGCGTGATTGACGTTTATGAATAAGAGGGTTAGAGTATTTCAGTGTTATTAAACCACTCGTGTGGTCGTGTCGGAGTTTTCCACTGGATTTTTCCCAGGACACTCTCCAACCGCGTACTCCTATTGCTTTATTGGGCCCAGCCTAGAAAGCCACATTCAGATTTAAAATAACCTTAAATTAAAACATTCATTAAATTATGCGTAAAGCTGACTATAAGTTTTAAATCACTGTCATTCTGATTTTGAAAGAGTGACATGAAATTGGGATTTCGTTTCAAGTGCAGGGGCACATTTTGTTACCTGGAATGGTATCTTGGCGTGAAAGGTGTAACAGAATGCAGCTAGCTGTTCCTGTCACCTTCTTATTAAAATAACTTTCCAAGAGATAGTGGATTGAATTCACCTTTATAACTTTGAATCATTTATAAGTATTTAGAGGCCTTGGCGGAGACACTACCGTGCATCTTACGTAAATTTTAAATGATTCTTTGTCTTGGCTAATTAGAAATTATATCAAACAGAATGTTTAGAGTAAAGGAATAAAATAAGTATTCCTGAGTACCTGTAATAATGCCGGCTTAATATATTAAATTATTTAAGAAAAAAGGAACCCTAAAAATCTAACAATAATAACTACAACCCAATTCCTTTTACACTTGCCGCGTTGCCTTTGATGTGCGCCGCGCTTTTGTTTTCCGTTTGCCGCACGTCCAGCTAATATAAAACACTCGACATTCAAAATTCAACCTTATTAATGAAAGTATAAAGTAGGTTCAAGATAGGGCCGATGCGACTCTCTGTTATGTAAAGGGTCGACCGGGATTCGGGCGGTCAGTAGGCAGGTACATTTGTCGCACTTGTCACACTTGTCGCACTTGTCACACTTGTCACACTTATCGCACTTGTCGCAGATATGAGGGTATAAAAGGAGGTGCGGAGGTAGACGGGGATCACTTAGAATTCGTCGTTCAGACTGTCAAGGTCTCTGGCTTGCTCAGTAAAAACTCTTGATGGGTGAAGTTATTGGCATAAGAGTGGTTCGTCATTATGAGGGATTTTCTCCCCATCATGGGGGATCACTTTTTGGCATTATAATTAGTAAAATTAGTGGGTTTTTGTATATTTTCAATAAATTTAAAAGCCAGAACTTTGTCCAGGTTTACAGTATACCTGAGGGGTCATTCCTGCCTTGCGGTGTTAATAGGCATGACTCAGAGTCTTTAGCTACCAGATTGAGGGTGTTGTCTGGCGTCTGTCTTTATACCAACATAGGCGACGATCTCACCCCTCCCGTGTCTCAATGTCCAGCTGCTGAATGGAAGTGAGATCTGCCATAGTTTGGGTCAGAACAGGAGTGTATACTCCGCTCACAGAAGTTCACAGTATTTGAGGAACGGTCTTGTTAAATATATTTATGTATTATCTTTATATACACAATAGGGCCGTCTTATTCACACCGCCAAGTCCTCGGACGTGTGGAGGGAGACAATTACACAGGCTTTAGAATTGCAATCCTCAGTTTAGCCGACTGAACTCTTTAGAGCTTAGTTAGGGAATACGCATTCTCAGAAACTAAATCTGGTAAGGAATTTTAGTTTCTAGTTTAGATCTCCTGGGGTTAATGTTAGATTTAACTTCATACACTGAATTAGGGGTAACAGGTTTGGAATTTAAGGGTTTATTTTATCCAGGTAACTGATAGTTCGGATATTAAGGGCGATCTAGAAATCTAGGGTTTAACTTTTAGAATGGTTCACGTGGTTAAATAGCTATCGAGCACTTTGGGTTATGTAGTGGTTACTAGGTACAATCTAGGTATCTGGTTTTCGATTATCAGGTTAATTCACGTGTTTAGGAGGTTTATCAAGCGGTTAAGTCATACAATTTACTAGGTATAGCCTAGATGATGGGTAGATGTTTTAGCAAGGTATAATATTATTTGTAATCAATAGGATAGCAGGACATCCCAGAAATATGGGATTGCTCTGATTTAGTGGCAGGCTGAGCAGTCCACTACTCTTATGTACAAAGATAAGGCCTTGCAGTATTTCACCTTATCTTTCAGCGCGAATTTCGAAGTACTAGTAGACTCAATTGCTATAATTATATGGTAATCTTTTTCTAAAACAAATTTTAAGCCGAGAGCTACAAAGGGTTGTTTGCTCGTTGCGTCCTGGGACAATGCGGTTGAATAAACTCGGCATAGTTCTCCATAATATTAGTAATTTGTCATTTTAACATTTGTTTTTACACTCCGAACAGTGTTAGAAAATATTGGAGGGGGCTTGTCCAGTCAGGGTCGAGAGCCACTGGTTTCTGTTTAATAACAGAGAGAGATAGCAATCTCTCGGGCGGATGGAGGGGCCCGGCCTTATACCAATAACAAAATTATTCTTAATCCCTACAAACCTGCAAAATGATCCTAATATGATAGGGTTAGCACATCTCTGTATACTAGGTTCGAAACATACGTACGTTCGATTTGACATACCTACTTAGGCTAAATATCATTACAACTTAATTAATCCCAATTTAAATCCCATTAATTTATCTCAATAAAATCCTAGAACTAAAGTATTTCAATTTTAAAGTTTGTCGTGGGGAGATTTAGTACCATCATCATTAATATTATTATAAGATTAAGGAGCAAAAATGTAGGTAAAATGCATTAGGGTAGCTGTTGTGAAGGTTGGAGAATTTTAGTAGAAATGGTAGTAAAGTTGCACTTGGTAGAAAAAGAAATAGTAGATTTAGTAGAACAAAATTAGGCATAACAAGGTTTCTAGGTAGTTGGGGAGTCCAAGGTCTGTCAAGCATTCACATTAAAGAGCATGGGTTTCTACGGTACACAACAATACAGGGTCCTACCACTGACGATTTTCATTGGCAAAATAAGTACTCAACTAGGTTTAATTTATTTAAATCAATCTCTTTATAATCTCTTCTTTTTATCTTTATTTTAAGGGGCGTTTATTACAAAGGGTAAGAGCATATTGTCCTTCGCACCTCCATAACGAAGCGGCCTGTATACTGGCAGACTAGTTTATTTTCCGCTACAGTGAATAGTGCATATTTACATTCTTTTTCTTTGTCTTAGACGAATTTTTGTGAAACAAGACTGCAGAATTTATTCTTGCGTATCTGAGTTATGTCCCGAATGGAAAATTAAATACGTACAGATATGTCGTATTCTGTTAGATTGTAATAAGCTAAGGTTTACATAGGTATGTATTATGTACATTATTACATCGTACAATTGTCAGGTAATCTTATATTATTAGAATACACGATGAGTTTTAATTGATGCAGGGAGCTAATTTTTTATGACTTTGTAATTGAAAGCAATAACGGAATTATTATTAGATAAAACAATTAGTTTTTTTAAGAAAAGGAATCAGAATACATTTTGATGGGAAAATATTACTTTCATATGATTGTAAATCTATCCATGGTAAATAGAAGCGGTACATTCCTAGAACGTAACATGAGGCAATTTCTTCAAATTTTCTTTTAGATAATGGCTTTTCGCCACTACAGTCTATTCCGTCGTTTATTCGATAAAGCAAGACACGCGACTACATGAATGCAAACGAATAGGTGTTGAAATACTGCTCGTAATGACGTACCTATGCATTGCCATTGGCAATATTGCCGGAAACATTAATTCTCAATATACTATAAAAAATATTTGTGCTTTTGGGTACCAGCTGTAAACGTTTTATATGCTCGATGACGATAATATAAGTATAGTAGGTTATTAAAATGTTAATTTAATGCAAAGCATTAACTTTGTTTAAGGTTTTGTTTAGTCACAAATAAAGTATCTTCTTTCTTTCTAAAAAATAAGGGGCGACTGCCTGCTGTCAGATTTAAAGTTGCCTGTAACATAGGCAATGTTCTTAGTTACGCTGGCTAAGAAGTGCCATATCACTAGTCTCCAAATTTCGGGACGTATTAAAATAATACAATAGACAAAAACCGTTTAAGTAATCGTTCGCTTTATCTACATTACTTGGTCAGTATTTCTTACTATCAGATGCTAGTTAGTTTAATATAGTCAAATCCGCAGGACCGGGTGCCTGCCACTAATATTCCTCCTCTTTCAATATCTATCCCAATCTCTTCTTCGCGATAACATTGTTCACAAGAAAAGCAACGAGGCAGAATTAGCGATAATCAGCGATATTTCACTCCGGGCTTGTGGGCGCCCATTGCAGGCTCGAGCCGTGAAATTGCCACACATATTTTTTAAAATACCCGCCCATTGAGTTGACGCTACTTTGGGAACTCAATTACTTTATCATTTTCCCGGTTTAGGGCTCTTGGGTACAGCAATTTCATCGTATCGTGATTTTAAAGTTTAAGCACAGAATATGGTTTAAGGTTCGGACGTTATTGTTAACTGCAGGCGAACCACGTAACTTTATGTACTAACGGTAGATAGATTTTACTGTCAATTTTGAAGTATAAATATATGAATTTGACATTAAAATCTATCTAACGGTAGTACAAGAGTTACGTGATTACCCCGCTGGTTAAGTAGATAATATATTAGAGCAATGCTTTTACACTATGTTATTTGGCCGTAAACATATTTAGGTGCATAATTTTTACTTAAACTTATTAACGTACCTCGTGCGATATGCGAGGTTAAGCAACGTCGGGCCGGGTCAGTTCTTGGATGGGTGACCGCTTTGAGTGGTTATTATCTGAGCGCTCCCGTGCTTTAGAAGGCACGAGCCATTGATCCCGGCTGCTGTCTATGATAGCAGTCGTTAAGCCGAGTTAAAGGCCTTCGAGCGGCTTGAGAACTTCTAACAGTCAAGTTGCCCACTCACTTGACAAGGGGGGTCGAAGTTGCACCACGTCCGTAGGGAGTACCCACCGCTACCCTACACGTGACCCCTGGGTGGTGGTAAAAGTGCAACAGAAACTGGCAACCGTACTGTCTTCTCGAGTCACGTTTCGAAATAAGTGCCATACGTTATATAAATAATAGTTAAACTTATAATTAATTCTGTTGTTATAAATCTAAGTAGGTGACACCTAGAGGTAGAAGGCCAGAAGGAACTTAGTATCAATCTTCGTTGCAAACTAAGAAAACTGAACTAAATTAGTTTAGATGTGGGTTGAGTGGCCAAGCTAGACTTCGACATATTCATGCTAAATTAATGAGCATAGATTTGGGTTGAGTGGTCATAAGCCGACTCCGATATTATTTATGCGAAATTAATGAACATAAAACTTGTAAAAACGTTGAAGCTATATTATAAGCTCTAAGTTTATTAATAAGGGCTTATTACAATCACTTATTGTGTAAATTGTAATTAATGACTGACTATAGAGGAAAAATACAAATTAATTGGAATAAATTCTGAAACGATGATAAGTTAATCATCGTTATCTAATTTATAAGTTTATTTTAAGTTTATATGAGTTGATTTTGTATTTGTATTTATTAAATAAATAATTTTTATGTTGAATATAATTCCGAAAAGACAATAATAATATGTTTTAATTACAAAACCAAATACCCTTTTGCTTTCTTAGGTATTGCTAATCTAAAAATAATATTTATGGAAACTTATGTGATGTTTTAAGTGTGTACCTAAAAAGCCACGGAATAAAGTGGCTTTCGTTTTATCATGTGTTAGGCGAAAACAATCTGCTGCCTTTTAAAGCAATCCCTTTCTAAACGGATTATTCTTTACGAAACCACGTCACAAAATTAATATAGAAACAATTTGACACGTGAAAATACGTTTTATTTATCCCTCGACTAAGCTTTACATAATCTTTAGTCTCGTTGTTAATTGGAAATACGTGTGTTACGACGTATTGTCATGCCATTATGTTATCCACTAGGTACGTGGTAGAAAACCTTTAAGCTTTTTAACTACCACAGACAGAATATTAGCTGTAATGAATGTTAGAGTAGAAAAATGTGTCGTGTCGTAATTTTATGATGCACAATTCGATTTTCAAAATCGGCTTAAAATATGACACTTGCTGCGCCATCGTCTACTTTAGCCGCCCAGGATGTTTCACTACAAATTTAATTATAATAATTTATACTCAATATAAAGAGAAACTCTAATTCTCAACTCCAGACTCTGAACTCCTCGGCAAAAACTCGTTGGCAAAAGCAATAAACAGATTCTATGTAATGCGCAATTTTCTGCCTCTCGGAAACAAGGGCAACAAATGTAGAGTGAAAATGTCCATTTGGTTACATTTAAATTCATGGTTTTATACGTCCGCCAATCAAAACCAACGACAAAATTAATCTGTCTGGTGTGTTCCGACAATCCCTTCCTGTGTCCGGTCTCAGCCAATTTCATACAATAACACCACGTATTTGTGAACCCATAATGGAAATGTATAGATTGTTTCGACTGTGTATATTTTGGTACGGTCTGTTATTTCATCATATTCAATGAAGGGGTGGCATTGCAGAGCCAAGCGTTTTGATTGGATTTTAGAGATTTTTGGTAGCGGCACGAGTTTCGGATTAAATGTTGGGGTAATGTGTTTCTGTTATTTTAATTATAATTAAATTTAGATTTGGTAACGAGAATTAAAGTTTGAATCAGTATAATATAATGATTACGAGTAGTTACAAGTGTTAAAAGTTTAATATGTTTACAGGCTGCATTATTTGATAATATATACAGTATTATAAGGTTTTCGAGAATAATGGCCGTAAATAGATTCAACTAGGATAATATTTTTATTTTTATTTATATTTTTTTAATATTTATTTTTATTTAGTTTGGCGCAGTTATAGTGTAAACGAATGTAAACTTTTTTTGTAAGAAATAAATAAAAAAATATATTATTTTTAAAAGCGACACGAAAATCTAGGTATTGATTTAAACTTGCACGAATTCAATTATTATTAGTAGACTGGAGTTTATATATATTAAAATTGTCACACCCTCTTCGCTAGAACTCTTACAGATTTATTTCCCTCCAAGTAAAATGGCTATTTCCGTTTTGTTCTACTCGTTAAACAAAACCGTAGGACAAACCAAACATGAAAATCCAGTTTGTTCAATGCGTAGAACAAAACGGATTTTTCTGTCCGGTTTGTCCTACGATGTGATCAAAACGGAATTTTTTGTCCGGTTTGTCCTACAATGTGAACAAATCGTAGGACAAAACGGACTACTTCTGTTCGTCAATGCCAAATTATCTAATGGTACATATTATAAAACTTTTGTGTTACTGACTGCACAGCCTAAACCGCTGAAGATACATGTTTAGAACATATATTCTTTACACGTGTACTAAGTAAGAGTTTTTGGAAATTCAACCCTTAAGGAGGTGAAATAGAGGTTGAACCGTTGCATGTAAAATTTCCTTAAGAAAGTTATAGACTTGATGAATCTTTGTACAAAGGTTTCTGTGTAAAAAGCAAAATAAATGTTATAGGTCAAAAAAAGGTTGAACGTTTCTATGGGAAACATGCCATTTTTGAAATTCATCTCTGAAGGAGTGAAAAGAGGGTTGAAAGTTTGTTTAGGGAGCAAGTATATTTTAAAGCAATCAATGTTTCATTAATGCAATAAAAACTTAACGGTGTAAAACGAGTTATTCAATGTTAATTTTTAACTGACTTCAAAAAAGGAGAAAGGTATATTCCAATGTGTATGTCATTTTATGTATCTTTTTTGGTATATTCACTGATTTCGCTGTCAATCGTGGACTGAATTTCAAAAACCTTTTTTATTTGAAAGAGTACACTCCTGAGGTGCTGCTTTGGCCACTAAGTCAGAATCTAATAAAGGGATCCCAGGGAAATCTAAATAATTAAACGTAACGATTCTTCGACTTATCGAACATTTCGAGATGATTTTTATGTAACGAAGTTTTGTTCAATTTTTTAAGATTGTTTCTATTCCATGACGTGTTTATTACTTACTCTGAAATGCTATGCAGTACAGACACACATACATACATACATACAGTTCTACGCGAGCAAAAGCTGGTACATTATACAAACCGTGCCGAAAGCAAATCATTACATCCCTTGGCGTTAGCCGGGTCAGAGCTCTTCCTGAACATATCTATTGTCATTTTCTTAGGCAGCTTCCTAGACTCCGCCTTAAAGCGACGAGATACCTAAGTCATTAAAAGTGTCACCAGAGCGTAAGGATGCAACACAGTACAGCTAGTACAGCTAGCACAATCTACAGTTTCACAAAAACTTTAACCTGCCTCCGCTCCTATTCAACTAGTTATTTGACTTATCCAGACTTTTAACGACTTTGTGAAATCCAGTGGTTACTCGAGTATCTTATTGTCATTTTTTAACTCCATATTGTATGTATACTTGGGAGCACGTACTGCGTGCGGTATGCGAGGTTAAGCAACGTCGGCCGAGGTAAGTTCTTTGAGTGGTTATTAACTGAGCTTTCGAGCGCTCCCGTGCTTTGGAAGGCACGCTAAGCCGTTGATCCCGGCTGCTGTCTATGACAACAGTCGTTACGCCAAGTTAGAGGCCTTCGGGTGGCTTGAGAATTCCTAGCAATCAAGTCGCCCACTCTCTTGACAAGCCTGATTCTAAAAGGGTCTGGTTTCCCCTCGGATACGAAGGTCCGATGGCAGTCGTTTCTGTAAAAACTAGAGCCTACGCCTAATCTTGGGATTAGATAGCGGACCCCGGGCATAGTTAAAAATTAAACCCCACAAATGTTCGAGCACTGAAAAGTTTTCTTTGGCAAGCGTCTGCGTGATACCAGCGCTGTGTGAGCTTGAGGGGCTATTTGAATCAACGTATTGGATTGAAATAGTTTAAATTTGTTGCACGCTCTCGTTCTTGCTTGTGAGGCTCGCCGTACGTAAATTTAAACTTGATTTTAATTCAGTAGGTTTACTTGGATACAATCCCTGTAATGACTCGTCTCAATGCTTCGATTGACCGCCCCCTCCATCCGCTGAGCCAATTCACTTGCCTTTATATTCTTTTACTCTCTATCTCGGCATTTTAAAGCAGACTACTTTGGCATTCGCTTGAATGGATACGGAATTGAATACGCCGAGTGAGAGGATCTTGGACTTAAGACACATATTTCGTATAAATTGTGCCCTTGTACATAAGTTTTAACTATTAGAATATATACTGAGGAAAATAAGTTTAGGAGCCTTCGATACGAAAGTTTGTGTTGACAAACATATTGAAACGCATTATTTCCTCTTATATTAAATTTAAAAAAGAGTAGCCTGTGCTTTGTTATTTAAGTCATGTAGGTACGTGTAAAGCTGTAGTTACAGAAAACATACACGGAAATGTGTTAAGGCTAGATTCCACAAGTGGGACAATTTATAATTACGTAACGTTTTCAAACGTGCGTAAATGTAGTTCTAAATTTTATTTTCCTTATTTTGGAAGGCTTATGTTATAAAATAAAATTAAACTAAATCTAAAAATGGCACCTGCGGTAATTTGCCGAAGACGCTGGCAGCATTTCCTCGCTGAATAGTAAGGCATTTAGTTGGAACTATCTAACGTTGGTTTAACAGCGCTAAGCGACGTTTCCATAAAAATAAGTATTTATTGACCGAATGAAACGAGGTCTCTGCTTCAGCTTGGACAAAAATGCTTTCGTATGTCCGGATTTCCGTTTGTTCTCGTCTACAGGTCGCAATTCTCAACCGATTCTCGTGAAATTTCATAAGCAGGTTCGATAGTTATATAAATTTTTTTTTCGTGACGGTTTTTAGAAATTTCCAAAAACATTTTTTTTATCAATGATTTTGTAAGTTTCTGCGGGCGAATTTCGGTTTGTACTCCTCTACAGGTCGCATTTCTCAACCGATTCTCGTGAAATTTTGTGAGTAGGTCCGGTAATTATATAGAATTTTTTTGTCGAGTCAGTTTTTGGAAATTTTCAAAAACAATTTTTATTTCAAAGATTTTGTAAGTTTCTGCGTCCGAATTTTGGTTTGTTGTCCTCTACAGGTCGCATTTCTCAACTGCTTCCCGTGAAATTTTGATAGCAGTTTCGATATTCACAATTGATTTTTTTTATAATGTCAGATTTTGGAAATGATAAAAAACTCATTGACGAAGTCTACAGCTCATTGAGCCACTAGTAATAAATCTTCGCAGCTTAGCTTTGTCGACTTGTATGGCATTCCTTGCTACTTGGCATTGGTCTGGCGGAAAGTACTCTCATAGCATACTGGAAAACCGAAGCTTTTCCTAACAAAGTTACTTATTTACAAAGAAGTGAGGCCGCCATTAAAAGGCTACTCCCCACTAGAACAACAGTGCCTTTACCATGAGTGTACATGACCGTACTCGCTAGCGACTGCGTAAAAATTTGTATGGGCAAAAGTACAGCGCCTCTGGCAGTTACGCAATAGAACTAAGAATCGGCGTACTAAATCGTTTACGCAGTCGCTAGCGAGTACGCTCATGCAAACTCATGGTAAAGGTACAGGTACATTCAAGATAATAGTCACAAATAAGCAGTTTCAACGAGAGCATCCACGTGCCTTTATAGAATATATATACGAAAGTTAGCATTTTATCTATTATATTATATACTCGTAGTTTTGTATCTTTATTAACACAATATGGAATAAACTAAACATACCTAACAAGAACTTATACTAACTGCATACCTAAACCTAACTTGTTATGTGATTAACGAAATGTTAAGCATTAGAGGATTTGGCAAGAACGAACATTGTTTTAATTTTTGTGCCATTTTTATGTACCTGCAATCAAGACTATTGTCACAATAACGATATTTACGTCTTAGTCTCTCTCATGACCAATTACATGTATGAGCGAGAAAACTATCGTAAACACTAATTTATAGGTTTCGGAATATTTGACCTTCACCTTTATTGTTATTAATTAAGATTAAAAGCGTTGGGCCAGTATCGAGCACTAGAATATTTACCTTACGAAGGTCTAATTTACCATCTATCATTCCCCAGTAGCATTACATGCAGGAATGAAATACAAACCCTCTTTTCCATATATATCAATTAGTTAAGCCAAATTTTAATAAACCCTGCATGGTAGCGAAGTAACACTCGCATTTCCTTTATGAGTATTAGTAAAGTTTTAATTCTGTTTTGTTTAATGAGAGCTACAGTAAATTATTACGCATTAAAGGGTCGGCTAATAACAGCGCGCTTATGGCTGCCGAAATTAATAGCGGTGCTAGGGAGGAGCTGGGATAATTTCGAGGGCACGAGACACGTTGGTAATTTGCATTACGGTTATGTAAACTTGTTTCGAGTGAAGAGAATATAAACTAAGCGTATATACATATGTAGTATCAGCTGCCGTCCGCATCCTTATTCTGTCTTACCAAGTATAAGCTCCACGACCGATTTCAGCCAAGGCGACTGCTTTCATCTCCATAATTGTCGTTGTTGTGCTCGTGTGTGGCTAAAATTGTTATATAATAGTAAAATAGTTATAATGTAATGACAAAGAAATATTGATACTAGGTAGACCAACAAATATATTCAGTGTAATTTATTTATTCTTTAGTTCTAAAACTAAATATTTTCATAGATACAGAAAGTAGTAAACTTTGTATCGCATGTATTTGTATAGTATTACGATAATATAATATATCAGGTACAGATAATTTAGAAACTCCAATCACTTTATTTAATTAGCTCCTAAGGTACGCTTGCATCCAATTATAAAAAAAATATCGCAGTATCACTTTTTACGGAAGCAATTACCAACTCATCTACATGTCCAAAGTTCAAGCTAAATCTTAATTATATTAAGCTTATGTCAGGTAAACTAGATTTAAATTCTCAAGCCGCTCACAGGTCTCTAATTCAGCGTAAAAACGTATCTTATGAAAGTTAGAAGCGCACTGTCAGGTTAACCAATCAAAGAGGACTCATTTCATGACAGGTCTTAGAGAATTTGCTCACGCCACGAGGTTTGGTGAAATCATGCTAATTTGATTAATAGATATGTTACATTGCGCCACTAAAGCCCTAAGATAGGTGTTACTTAGTTAGTACCCATCATGATTGCAATTTCAAAAGCATGTGAAAGATTCAAGCAACGCGTTTGTAGCCACCTCGTCAGTCCATCACTAAGCGTTCTTTGAGTGCAGGCAGGCTTCCAGCTCCTAAGCCCCGCTAATATCACACCCTTGCCCCATCTAAGCCCCGGGCCACGGCAGAGCCAGTACACTACCCGATTTTAAGCAATACACTAAAGGATGAACATCTCAAAATAGCTGAATGAAGGGTCGGATACGATGGTTGGGACAAATAAAGGGGATGGATGAAAACTAACAAAATGAGGAAGGTGAAAGAAAATATTAAAGTCAAATTACTTTAAACATAAAAACAGAGAGGAATTTAATAAAATAGAAAACAAGGTTACAAAATTATTTGCTGTGACACTACACCATAAATTTGACCATCTCAATTAAGCCGTGGTCTCCCGGCGAAAAAAATAACAATAGCATTCTTTTGTAATAAGCCCGGTGATCCCCGGGACCGGTAGACGATGGGTTGACCGGGATAAATATAGGGGCCTCGG
Source organism: Epiblema foenella (assembly GCA_963556455.1). NCBI lineage: Eukaryota > Metazoa > Arthropoda > Insecta > Lepidoptera > Tortricidae > Epiblema > Epiblema foenella. The sequence continues at coordinate 20,734,769 of OY747102.1, forward strand.
CCGAGAGCACAATTTTGTACCTTTTGGTGTCGAAACTCTTGGTCCATGGGCCGCGCGCACAAGTTATTCACTGAAATCGCGAAGTGTTTGGTTGATGTAACTGGTGACCGAAGAGCTGGCGACTTCCTCGCACAACGTATCAGCATTGCCATACAGCGAGAAAATGCCGCCAGCATCCTCGGTACGATGCCCCAAGGGCCTGTTTTATATTTAACTATTATTACCGCGTGGTAATCAATAAATGTCAATACGATGCCCAATAAATAAATAAATATTTTTTGGACAATCTTACACAAATCAACCTAGTCCCAAACTAAGCAAAGCTTGTACTATGGGTACCAAGTGACGATATACATACTTATATAGATAAATAGATACTTAAATACATAGAAAACATCCAAGACACAGGAACAAATATTCGTGATAATCACACAAATACATGCCTTGACCGGGATTCGAACCCGGGACCTCTAGCTTCGAAGGCAGAGTCACTACCAACTAGGCTAAAGCGGTCGTCAGATAATACCTACTATATGTTCCGACACATTCTAGTAAGAATCCTATTAACATTGCCGTCCTGTCCACTGCCTGTGTGCTGTCCCGCAGCTGTGAAACTCATTAAAATTACACACATGCACAAACGGAACACTCGCCAATGCCATACGATGAAAGGGTCCAAAGCTATGTCAATTTGCAGCAACATTTTTTTTCTGTCGGGGTCGTAGATGTTACCTTTTTTAGTAGGATTTCATTGTTAATGGTTCGATTATGCTTTTGATAAGTTTTCTATCTACTTTTCAACTTCATCATTTAATTTCATTAAAAATAAATAGTTAAATATTTCTGGACAATCTTACATAAATCGACCTATTCTTAAACTAAGTAAAGCTTATACTATGGGTACTAGGCGACGTCGACGATATACATACTTATAGAGATAAATAGATACTTAAATACATAGAAAACATCCAAGACTCAGGGACAAATATTAGTGCTCATCACACATCATCATTGAATTAAATCATTAGAAATAAATTGTTAAATATTTCTAGACAATCTTACACAAATCGACCTAGTCCCAAACTAAGCAAAGCTTATACTATGGGTACTAGGCGACGATATACATACTTATATAGATAAATAGATACTAAAATACATAAAAAACATCCAAGACTCAGGAACAAATATTAGTGCTCATCACACAAATAAATGTCCTGACTTTGATTCGAACCCGGGACCTCCAGCTTCATAGGCAGAGTCACTACCAACTAGGCTAAAGCAGTCGTCGAAAATGAACTATACATTAAGTGACCGTTTGATAGTAAATGTAAATGAAGTCGATGTTCTTTCATAACAAACTCAATAGATATTCAAACAGATTTTTGCCTGTAGTCAACTGATGAGTGCCTTTACCATGAGTTTGCGTGACCGTACTCGCTAGCGACGGCGTAAACGATTTAGTATGCCGATTCTTAGTTCTATTGCATAAGAGGCGCTTACGCAGTCGCTAGCGAGTACGGTCATGTAAACTCATGGTAAAGGCACTGTAAATATTAATGAAAACACTGAGAAAAATTATAAGCTTTAGACCACGAATTTCCATCGTGTTACTTTTATGCAAATATGATTAATTAACATAGTTTTAAGCAAGGAAAAATATATATTTTTAATAGCATATTGAGTTTCATACTTTACCTTCAACACGCCCTTGCGAGACTTCCACATTTTCTCCCCTTTTATTTATCAATAGGCACTTAGCGAGTCATGTTGGAGCATTGACACGTTATCTCTCGATTCTGTAGGCACATTTCGTGCCTCAGAACAATTTAGTCGTATGTATTGCCCGTTTGTTTCCGACTCCCAACCAATAGGTTCCGAAGTGACATGAGGCCTTTACACGCTGGCCCGTTGTGTATGGAGCACGTTAATTATGTGAGTGACGCCATGGCAATGTCAAAACCACTGCAGCCTCATCAATTTCTCCTGTTTCGATAGCTAGATTTATTGTATATGATAGGCAAAGATTTACAGACCAGTTTGATATATGAATTGTGACGTTTATTGAGATTCATGGGATGTTTTCAGTGAACCGCAAAAATATTGGTCTGCATTCGGGAACCACGAATGAAACACGGCCTATATATCAACCAGCAGCCTATATATCATTAATCACATTTTTTCTTAAATAACGTCGGGCATGGGTGACCGCTTTCAGTGGTTATTAACTGAGCGCTCCCGTGCTTTGGAAGGCACATTAATCCGTTGATCCCGGCTGCTGTCTATGATAGCAGTCGTTAAGCATAATTAGAGGCCTCTGGGCGGCTTGAGAACTTCTAACAGTCAAGTTGCCCGCTCACTTGACAAGGGGGGTCGAAGTTGCACCACGTCCGTAGGATGTACCCACCGGTGACCCACCGCTACCCTACACGTGACCCCTGGGTGGTGCTAAAAGTGCAACAAAAACTGGCAATCGTACTGTCTTCTCAAAGATCTCACGGTTCGAAATAATTGCTATACGATATATAAATAAATAACTTACTTATTGCTTAATTTTCATATTTAATGAAAACGCAATTTGACAATATGAGAGAATAGCTATACTCAAAAGAAAAATAAGTATTCTGACCTTTATATGAAAATTGTATCAAATTATACTACTGAGTGTAATACATAATTTTTAATTATAAGACACAATACCAAGCGCTCCAAGACTGAAATAATTGACGTATTAGCTCGGAAAACGGCCCAGTTAAAGTGGGACTGGGCCGTTCACGTCTACCGGATGCCGAATGAGCTGTGGGCCAAGAAGACCACACAGTGGACGCCCCACGAGTGCCACGACTCAAAACGGAGACGCGGTAGACCTTGCCGGCGGTGGCGTGATAAATTGGGCTCCTTTTTAAAAAAAATGGCCAGAAATCGCACAGCACCGCGAGAAATGGAAAAAGAGGGGGGGGAGGCCTTTGCCCAGTAGTGGCACGTATTAGGCTCAATGTAATAGACATAACATAAACACCACCATGAAAGAAGTGATACTGAAGGATGCGGGACATCATTAATTATTAGGCAGTTATCAAATTGTTTCTTTACGTTCAATAATTAATAATAAGTAACCCTTATTTTGTTTTATGAGCATTTCTCATCTATGGCGCAAGTCAGCTTGCTACTTACGAGTATTTATGTCAAAGAAACAAGATTGGTTAACACTGTTGTGAGAACAGTTTTAGTAGTTTATGCAACTGATACATAATGAGAGGTCTCAAAACACGAGCGTGGTTTTATGAAACGAGCGTCAGCGAGTTTCATAATAGGATCACACGAGTGTTTTAAGGCCTAATTATGTACAGTTGTATACACTACTTTATCTACATCCATACGTTAAATCCTATTCCATGTGTTGAGGTAATGGGCGGAGGGAGATGGCCATAACGATACCGTTTTTGATGCTGTTATGGCCATCTCCGCCCCGGACCCGCGCTGTATTGTAAAGTTGGTACTTACCTACACTTTTTGAGCACATAAAAGAGGATTTACTGTATGGGTGTAGATAAATATATTAACGATACTACTAGCAAAACTCTTGCAATTACATATATCTATTATAACACTGTGGCACGTTAAGGCTGCTTATTCACTTGTAATATCGATACCTTTAAGCTCAAAGGGCGTAAACGCCATTTTGGCCAAAATGATTTTTTGATGTAGTATTACTCATTTTTTTTTTCTCTATCGATCTGTGTAGTTGATGTTAAGATACGACCCAACTATTTTCACCTCTAAGAATGATTTCTCAATAAAACTTGGTCATAATTGTTGTGCATTATGATTTTCTTAATTACTTGGGTTGTATCAGACGATAATTACAAAAATGTAGTATCGTTGGTCCTCGATCAAAATGACGCATACGACCTTATTATTTCCGATATAATTTATTTGTTGAAGGCAGACATCTAGATTTAAAATTTCAATTGACTTATACGACCTATCTGGGTATGAAATAATATCCGTTGATTCAACCGTTAACGTACGAACTAACATACAATGTCACAAAAAGTAAGCAAGGACATGTAGTTGATACAAAATAAAGATTGAAATTATAACCTACATATTACTAAAGTTATTAGTTATTTACCTCCCAACCGAACCTCATATATGTACGCCTCTATTTCACAAAAAACAGTTTTGTGTGTCCTTTTCGTTCTAAGAATTCTACAGAAACAGCAAATTATAGGGTGTCATACGACCTTTTCTTTAAATTTCTGGGGCGTATAGGACATCTACTTTCTTTGTTTATTACCTGATCTTAATATTTTTTAATAATACTATTTATCTCAAATATATATAAATTAGGACCAGAAATGACCTTTAAAAGTCTTAAAACCAAAAAGTTATGTAAAAGAATGTATAGTTAAAAAGGTTTTTTTTTTACTCTCCTGAAAAGTAGCGTTTTGGCGTTTACGCCCTTTGAGCCTAAAGGTATCGATGTACCAATCTCAAATCTCCATATAAAAATCCGTCTGTACCTCAGCCCGGACAAATTATAAAGAAATCAATTTGTACCGCACAGTGGAATCGAATCGTCGCGATATTGCGAACGTAATAAACTCCTCGGCGCGATTTCCACTCCCAATACTACAGATAGTGGATTCTCGGTCACAGCATGTGGGTATTTACACAACAAGCCTTCAAATGTGTGGTTGAAGGAACGTGGTAATTTAAATTGCTTTTAGTAGACGTATTTACTGTAGGTAGGTGATATATTGAAATATAAGAGCTTATTTTGTTAATACAATGAGTAAAATCGAAATGATCGGACGGCTTTTGTTTAGAACAAGTAATTATTAAGTAACGAGTTTGGTTCGGTTCTTTACATTAATTAAAAAATATGTATGTATACGTCATTTCAATAGGGGTCAAACACTTGACTTATGTTCCTATGTCTCCTAGATGGGGCAGAGGGTTTCCACAGTGCGCCGCCATCCCGTTCGGTCCTGAGCTTCGCACTTCAATTCGCTCTACATCTTCCCTATGTTCTTCGCCTCTGCGATGATCGTCCGCCGCCAGGTTTGCTTAGGGCGGCCACGTTTACGCTTTCCTTGAGGATTCCAGTCTAGGGCTTGCCTCGGTATGTGATCAGGGTCCCTTCGGAGCGTGTGGCCGATCCAGTTTCACTTGCAGCGTTTGATCTGCTGCTGCTGCTGGTCGATCGGAGTCTCATGGAAGCGTTCCCACAGTTCGATATTGGAGATTTTCTCTAGCCAGTAAACACCGAGAATTTGGCGAAGACATCGGTTGATGACGAGCTGGAGCTGGAGCAAGATGTCCTTCGTAACCTTCCACGTCTTGAATCCGTACAGCAACACGGTCTTTACGTTGGACCGCAAAATATCTTAAGCTTTACTTTCCTAGACAGCTTCCGCGATTGCCATCAAACACTAATAAGTATAAATGAGCGTTCATAGTATGTACATGTGTTTTTGTCTACTATCCCCGGGCAAAGTAATTGATTCTAGGTAAAAATCGTGAAATAGAAATATAAATAAACTTTACTGTTTGTCATTGTTTTATGACAATTTGTTCCCTAATGAGAATAGTTTTATCCACCATAAAGATTGGTTAATGACATCATATTTACCATATCCAGAAAGGGATAGTATTGGACTAAACTGTTAGTAATTATAAGTCATGGCTAATTATCTGAACCTGTTTCAACTCGCAAGGAAAATGGATACTTTAGGTATTCCTAGTTACAGTCAATTTATAAATACGCATCAGAAACGGAATCCCTAATAAAAGTGAAAATTGTGTAAAAGAGGAAAACATTGTTACATTTTTAGTTGGAAAATATTCTAGTGTAGCATATTCCATTTTTAAAATGGTAACAAACGTCATCTCTGGCATTCTTATGTCTGGAAACTAGGCTAGTAGCTTTAAGAATGCTATTTGGGCAATTTTAGTCTGCTAGGTGCTTGTTTCCGCAAAATGTAAAATTATAAAATATCTGTGTATTATCGTTATACTTTTTAAAACTGTTTTACAATACGATATAGCTTAGTAACCTAGCTACTAATATAGTAAGTATAATTTTCACTCATCAGATAACAACTAGCGTTTACTGTCCTCAAAGAGAATATGCTGTGTCGTTTTAATTTAAACGTTTCAGACGAAATTCGTTATCATTCATATCATATCGTAATAGGGGATCTCTGGACGCCAGTTGTTGTAATTCTTTCACATGGCTGTACTTATACTTATGCTGTGGAAAACTACAAGTGTGTAAGCAACAGAAAGATAGAAGTTTTTGTGGACATAATGATAATGAACTTTCATCCAATAACCAATTTATCGATAGCTGTTTTACTTACTTATTTTGACGTGACAATATGTATGCTGATCAATACTCATCGATATTATATAATGATAATAGGTATGTTGATAACAAGTATATTATAAATATTTGTGCTTTATGACAACTATAATTTTATTAAGGTGTATTATACAAAAACAGTTCATACCGTTATATTATGCAACTTGCATATTCATATACAATTAAGTATACGTATTACAATTTATCGATAATTTAATAAAGTTGGGAAATCCCTAGGACAATTTTATTTGTTCTATGTACATTGTACAAGGTTTATAAGATTTAAATTAAGTACAGGTATTAGTGACACTTTAAATCTAGAGTAGCGTGTGTAATGGGAACAAAAAAACACATTTTAGAAAACAGTAGTTGTATACTCATACTCATAATCATACTCATTTATTTATAATGCACAAAATACATTACACATCAAAAGTTTTATACCTACGCTATAAGTACATTGAGCTAAAATGTTTAAAACTAACAGCAACTAGTATTAGTGTTTGGATTTTAAGCTTTAACGTACCCATTAACTTAAAATGTATTTACCAGATATTGTGAACTAAGTTTTGTCGGCAGTAATTTCACATAGGTGAGCCATTCTACTTTTTCATGTACATAATTTTCACACTTTTTTTTTTATTCAGATTTTGGAATACTTGGCACTCACTTCACATTTTTGTATTGTTATTTAGTAAGAGGTTTAATTGCAGTATCACTTCTGATAGTTTTGGTAATTAACAAACCACAGTTAATATCCATAAATCGAGTAACCCAGTGGTCCTTTGTATGTCTCACCATTTGTATGAAAAATGGTTTTATACCACCTTTTACAGCAGTATGATAATATGTATGTTTACCTATACAATCATTTTATTAGATTAAGGTGCTATTTCGAAAACCTATTTTTGTACACTAATTCAATACATCTCACAGACTTTTTTTGTAATAGAAAACTGGCCCTGAAAAAGTAGAATGACCCAGGTACCTAAACCACGAATTGTTTCGTAAACTTCTATGACGGAATCCACATAAGAATATTCAAAATAGTAGACAGTTAAAACTGTAATTTATTTTAAAAGATTTTGATTTTTAAAGTATTTTTAAAAGCAGTCTTCTTACTGAAAATCGTCTAGATTGAAGAGCAAATAAAATAGGAACACTTTTCATCGAATTTCCAACTAAATGACCAGTTTGAATTGCTCCTAAGAGTGTTAAAGGTACATGTACAATCAATGGGTACCTGGTCTTTTTACTAAAATTAATATGTATAGTTTTTTGATTGGCAACGCATCGATGTAAATGCAAAATAATGCAGGGTGATCATATATTAACAATAAACAACCCCGTATAAAACAAAAATACGTTATTACCTACAGAAGCAATAAACCTAAAAACCCCCAAGTCCACTTAAAGAATAAAAAAACGTATAAACCTTATTTTTCTTTATTGAACAATTACTTATTTTAATAACTAATTCACAGGCGATAATAATAGTCAAATAACAATAACCTAAATAATATTAAAACTAACTTAAATCTAAATAAAACAGGCCCTTGGGGCATTGTACCGAGGATGCTGGTGGCATTTCCTCGTTGTATCGCAATGCTGATACGTTGTGCGAGGAAGTCGCCAGCTCTTCCGTCGCTAGTTACGTCAACCAAACACTTCGCGATTTCAGTAAATAACTTGTGCGCTGGGACCCCAATTACTTAGATCAGAAGTTGTACCATTTCAATTAGGTGTACTGCCCAATATTAGAATCAAAAATAAAAAATGTAAAATATGTTTTATCTATGAAATTGGCTGAGATTTGAGCCCGTTAAACATGTCCAGCTCATTAAAATCCACTCTGAAGTTGGTAGTGACATCTGATTTCCACCCATTCCACCGACAAATCGCTTGGTATGTTCAATAAGTGAAAAATTCCATTCTTCTACCTATCTACTTTTAGTAGCTTTTGGCGTTGTTTGCCCGTCCAAAGGTGCCTACCTACTAATATTGTATATCCCGGAAACATGGATTGAAAAGCGTTAGCTTTACGCCGGGAACGATATATGAATATTTTAGTTTGAGAATAGCGCGGCTCAGTGGCGTTTTCCGTATTCAATGAGGCACTCGCGATTCAAACTGAAGTATTTCATATTGTGCAATCTCTTTCAGTCGGCAGACAATGCCAGACGCGCGGGAACGCATCACTCAACGTCACAGCTCGACGTGTATTTTTGCATCCTCACAATACTTAGCGGGGAATAATTTCTATTGTCAGTAAACACACGCGCCGCTTTGAGCGATGGCTCGACGTATACTCGTAACATCCGCAACTAGCTTTTGTCTATGCTTTTTGAAAAAAATACGGGGAATTTCAAATTTAGAAACGTTACCCGAACCGTTTAGAGACTTTGGCATATGATTTAGAAAAGTGTCTGTGACACGGCACTTTACGTTAGCAGTAAACAAATAATTCGATTTTGTTACGTTTAATTCTTGTTGCTCCTAGCCCGACAGAATCAAGTTGATCTCGTTACCTTACTTGATGTATATATGCTGTCACTTACGATGACTGGTTGCCAACCAGTTAAGTCAATCTATTCTGATAGTCAAATTGACCTATTCGAACGTTTTAATCTTTTATCCGTCAACCACCATAACCAAATTTACTTTGCTGCCTTTTGTCCTTTTTATTTCTTTATTCATGAGTTTTAACCGTTTAGTAAAATAAAGTTTTAACATGACACACGAAAGTTTAAATATAATTATTACTTATTGGCTTCATGAATTATTATTATACACTAAAGTCTGTATTTTAATGGCGCAATAATCTGCCAGGTCATGCAGACCGATTCCAAACGTAAAAAGAATATTTTGTCTTAAGGATTTGTTACAATAAGTAAATACTTCTCATAACAAATACTTATATTTTTATGAACTTGGCTGTACTATCGCATCTATTCGTTTAATTATAAGCGTTGGCGTAGAACAAAACGGATTTTCATGTCCGTTTTGTCCTACGAAATTTAACATATAACGTCGTAGAACAAAATTATTTTTTTGTCCGGTTTGTCCCACGATGTGAACAAAATCGTAGAACAAAATGGACTAGGTACTTATATTTATCATGATAAGTAAATATATTATGATAAATCCTTAAGGCTCAATTCTGTAAAGCTAAATCCAACCACACAATACCTGGAACATACTTTTACATACATACTAAAAATAAAGCCTACTATTAATTGTATTTCGATGCTCAGAGACCATGTACATCTCTGGCATATTATATGAATTTCATTATACTCTTTGTTTAATCAGACTGAGACCTTATATATCTCTTTTAACTTAACTGATGTTGTAATATTCGTAATAGATAACTTTGCAAGTTTATTTTCATTGTCGGTATGACATTAATTTTGTTATATTTGTAATCTCGAAAATATTATTCTTTCTTGAACTGTAAATAATCTGACATGAAAAATGTATTCTTATAGTCAGACTTTCTTAAATTGTAAATTAATATTTTGACATGTAAAAGTGCCTTTGTGGCCTATTTGCAGAATAAATGTTAGATTTTGATTTTGCCTGATTATCCAACTGTAACGATATTCTATTGCAAATCTGAAACCAATCTTAATAGAACCTATTTTACGTTCAGCGGTCGTTCTCCAATCGTTTGTCAAGTATTAGACAAGCGTAGCAGAAATAAAATATAGCAATTCATAGTCCTTGGAACCGTACTGTCAGCAACGATGATGTATCTGAACGTTTTCATGGGAGCCGGGGCTGCTTTGTCAACGTCCGCCATTAAAGGTCATCGCTCACTGGCCCCTGCCAAGAGACATGCAGTTAGGAAATCTATTTCTCTTCTGTACCATTTCCTTTCCAATTTTATGTTGCCGTTTTTTAGGGTTCTTCGTGTACGACTAAGTATTTTTTTATTTTATTAATCTTTAATAACTACTACAACTAAGTATTTTTTTTATTTTATTAATTAAAATTATAAATTCTTATATGTAATCACCATTGCTTGCAAAAAATAGTACACCTACATAGAATAACATCACTACATAGTATAAAACATTTATGCCCACAGAGGAGATACAACAGATTGCGACCCAAAGAATCTGGAAATTCCTGGAGGCAACGGGTATAAGCAAAGAACTTAAGGGCTGCCACAATAGATCAATACTGGTCGAGGCGGCAAAGAAGGCCCACAACTAACAATAATAATAAAATAGTATAAAACAAAGTCGCTTTCTCTGTCCCTGTATCCCTATGTATGCTTAAATCTTTAAAACTACGCAACGGATTTTGATGCGGTTTTTTTAAATAGATAGAGTGATTGAAGAGGAAGGTTTATATGTATAATAACATCCATTAAATAGTGCAGTCGTGCGAAGCCGGGGCGGGTCGCTAGTAACATATAAAGTAGACCAAATAACCGTAATTACTTATCCTACATGCAGTAGTATCCTTTACATACCTATTAATATAACCCCTATTTCAACCAAAAATTGAGCTAAAAAATCTTTGCTGTCACTACTGTACAGTGACAGCAAAGATCAGAGATATGTAGAGTCGAGTGCAAAAATATGGGTGTAGGTATGCAAGCTACTCAAAAATATGTCCCATGGATTTTATGTCTACGCATTAATTTACACTTGACTGTACCTATATCTTAAAACATCTTCTTAACTGTTGCTGTGTGTTAGATGGGTGACCGCTTTGAGTGGTTATTAACTGAGCGCTCCCGTGCTTTGGGTGGCGCGTTAACAAGCCTCATTCCAATAAAGTTTGGTTTCCCCCCGGGTTGGAAGGTCAGATGGCAGACGCTCCCGTAAAATTAGCCTACACCAAATCTTGGGATTAGGTAGCGGACCCCGGGTATCCTGCAGGATGCAACTGTACTGGGATAACGCTAGGATGATGATGATGATGCATTATTAGTAATTAACAGAGTATACTATTCTACTATTTCATTAATAGTCCACCAGATAACGGTATTGTGAAGATTGTATAAACACCAGTAGAGTTGCTAAGCCGCGAAATTCTGTGCATCGGGAAAAGTAACGGACGGCGTCAGACTTGATGCGGCCGCTGTTCAGATGAGTTTATGAATTATATAAGATTTCAAGCTTACATGGTCATTTACGCGCGCATGCATGGCGTGGTCATTTGGTCGCGTATTGATACTGTGAGTGTGGTATGTCGTGACCGTAATCGAGTTTCAAGTGACAAGGCGGACGGTGGTTGTGACGTCACCGTCACTGTGGGAAAAAAGCGAACCAGGAAGAGGGTAGATCGCTATGGTGTGTGGGTCGACCACAACTAAAACTCGCAGCACGTCAGTTAATCCTTGATAATGGCGCTTGCAACAGTGCCGAAATATCGGGAACTCAAAAATACAAATATACATGGTAAATATCCCGTTTCAAATCGTAATTCTAGTCCATGAATTGTATTTCAATGTGAATAGAGAAGCTACATTGAACGTTTATACAGTTAAATTTATATATCTCAATTTTTTAATACGGTGAAAGAGTTTCGAGAGTTGACCTTTTTGTACATGGAATGTTTTTTATGGTATTAGTAGGTATTATACTAACTAGCACGCGAATTATCTTGTGTCTGGTGCTAGCCATATAGGAGGGAGCGAGAGGTCCGTACATAATTCGTTAGTACGACGGATCGTGACATGGCTGCCATATAAATAACCTTAGCCAAGAGATAATTATTTATTTCTATTGTTAATTCGGTCAACCATGTAAGTTTTACTTAAAGAAGACTAAAAAAATATTGAAAATTACAATAACATTTTCAATTTTTTTCGGGTAGGTACCTGAACTTTTTCAATAAACCAGATTGGGTATAAATAATTAAAAGTTAGGTTTTTAAAATAACAGTTTACACTTAATGATCACTTCGTCTTGATGCTAATACCTTAATTTTGCTCAAAGTGACGCTATCCAACCGCCTCCATCAAAGACTAGCGCGAGTTCTCTCTCATGAATAAAGTCTTTACACACAAACAGACCCTGAATTCCAACTTAATGACATGAATATGCACTCGTTATAGCCCAGTTCAAACTTTTGAACTACGCTACCGGGCTAGCACAGCAGCGTAATCTTCTCGCGTAAATTAAAACCATGCTACTGATATCTAATTGATTTGATGATATTTGTGTTTGCACTAACAAAAATATATATTTATTGTCCAAACTAGGTGGTAATAAATAAATATTCGTGGACAGTTTTACACAAATCGACCTAATCCCAAACTAAGCAAAACCTATTAGTACTACCTATTGGTAGTATGTGACGATAGGTATTCATACTTATACAGATAAATAAATAGTTGAATACATAAAAACATCCAAGATCCAGGAACAAATATGACAGACAAATAAATGCCCTGACTGGGATTCGAACTCGGGATCTCCAGCTTCGTAGGCAGGGTAACTATCAACTAGGCGAAAGCGGTCTTCATAATATATTGTAATAATGGAGAGTCTATGAATTTTGTTATTAAAAAAAAAATAGAACCCCAGAGGTGCATAGGGCCTTAGTTATTGGGTACATGTATGGATTTCATTCAACATTCGGTGTCATAGACCTCAGTAACATGCTGACATCACGTGGAAATTCCGACAATGTTTATCGTCATGAACAAATACACATAATGTACTTAAACTTGCTGCGTACCAAAACTGCGTTTGCGCTAACTAACTTACAAACTCTCAACTCCTAACTAAAGTGTTCACTAACCAGGCCCCTATTTCACCAAAGCTGCATGACAGGCGCAACAATTGTCAAAAAACATTACAATTGTAGTTGGTGAAACAGTTTTCACATGAAAATTGTCGATTTGTCAGCCTACACATGTCAAATACATACATATGTCAACTTGGTGAAATAGGGGCCTATTGATGTTGATTTAATGATTTAAAAGATTTATGCCGTACTTTAGAAATGCCATACCATGCTAGCGTCCGTGCTAACAGTTTGAGATCAAAGCTTGCTTGCTGGTTGACACTAAAAGCGTGGATTTAGACCGAGCACGGATCTGGCTCACGACTGCGGATTAAAAAGAAAGTGTTAAGTGAATGTGACGTCAGATATCCAGCGTTTATGACCTTATTTTTTGTAACTGAAATTAAAAGGATTTTGTGTGTTCAGAACAATTTATGTTTGTGTTATTACATTGCGATAAATTGGATAGATCTATGGATAGGTTTACAAACACCGTATTTGATTTCAAACCTCCTTCCTGTATGGCTGTGGTCTCCCGGCGAAAAAATAAACAATAGCATACTTTTGTAATGAGCACGGGGATCCCCGGTACCGGTAGACGACGGGTTGCCCGTTGGTGATTATTATCACGCGGTTTACTTATATCACGTGAATATTGAAGCTATATCCAAACAATTTTGAAATCCGCGATATTAATAACATCCTAGTGTTGTAATAATGATCACCCTTATAGCTGATGTATAGGTGACAAATACAAACTAAGAACAAAACTATAACGGCCATGGGCAGAATAGAAATTATTATAGGTCTGTATATCTGCGTATTATGAAGCACTACGAGAAATTTTGATGAAAAAATAAAGAAAACTGAAACGCACAACTGTGAACTCAATTAAAATAAACCCCAAAAACTGCTGGGCCAATTGCAGCTTTATGTCAAATATTAATTAGAACCTATGTAATCCAGTTGACAACGCAACGATTACCCTGCAAAGTAAACAACCGCGGCTCACAATAGAAAAGTTTATTACAGCAGCCGCGGGTGAAGTCAGGTTTCTCGTTAAGAGGTAAATATTTGCTAAGAGAGGCAACGCGTGGTTGCAGTGGTGGATTGTGACAGTAGGTGAGCTTTATTTTAACTTAACCTTTTCGACGCGAACGACGTATATATGCGCACCCGGTTCAACGCCAACGGTGGATATACCAGTCACGGCGTACAGTGTGATATCAATCTACATGCATTTCTCCAAGTTGAAACCTATCAACTTCCAGTTAGACATTCCATGTCATGGCATGTAATGACTGTGAGGGACAGCGTTTGTATTTGGCAGAGCGCTGAAAAGGTTAATCTATAGATGTCTCTTTCTTTGCATGCTGCATAACTATATTAACTCTTTGCGTCACAGATTTTTTTAACTATAATGTAGACATAATTCTTGCAGTAGTTTAAGACTTATAGCTAATAAAATGAGAAACAAAATTTTCATTTTCATGGTAAGCCTGAAGGGGGTGTTTGATGGGGTGGTTAGTAGGGTTAACTACCGTGAAACAAACACTCAGTTTTATTTGTAAAAAAAAATATATTATTGTACTACAAAATCAATTAATCAATTAAGGTCGTGCAACGAGAAAAGTCCTGTTTTTTGAAACGCTGTTCTGCCTAGATGAGGAAACAATAAGGATTGATTTTCAGATATATGATTATTGACTATATGGTTGTGTTTCTGACTATAGCCGAAACATGATCGCTTAAAATTTTCTCGATAGAAAAAAAACCAAAGTTGAGTCTTTATTTTCCTTTTTTTACTCAGCCTACTAAAACAACGCATTATTAAACGACACAATTAAATTAAAACCATGGTATTTTATCTCATCTAAACTTTGTCAAGAGGAAATTTAATAAAACTGCACACAGTCAGATGTTTATCGAGATTTGTCTAAAAATGTCATCCCGTTTTGTCGTGCGCGAAAGACATAAGCGTGTCTTTTTCACGGGGGGCGTGGCTGACCGAAACAAGGCATCCCCTTATAATAATAATTTATAAAATACATTTTCCTCTTTAAGGTAGTAAAGTGGCATTTTGCTGCAGCGCACAGTCCGAACCGGTTAGGTTTTCGTGCTGCATTACGGTGTAAAGTCATGAGGTGCCCCTAATTAATACTTTCCACGAAGCTTGACCAGCGGAACGTCCACTTCAGGGTCAAATTTCTGGTTAGATAACTCAAAGCTATAGTACCTTTGGACGAAAATGAAGGCTCCTTCATTTTCGTCCATTTCGGACGGTCTTCTGTTTCTGACGCATCTCCGTTGGCAAAACTATCACCTTCTGAAGATTACTCAAACAATACACTATTAAACAATGAAATAATGGTACCTATTTTACCTCGACTAAAATCTCATAAGAATAAAACGTCGTGTCTTACATAGAAGGTAGTTTATAGAACGAGGCATCTTAAATAGTCCTAATACCGAACGTTACTCAATACTGTGTGAATGCAATCCAAATCTGCACAAGAATTATACTCGTACCTATGTACATTAACTTAGCTACTGTAAATTTGTCAACTGTGGCACAAGTAGGTACAAGTAAATAATAAAGTCTATGTATCGTAACAAGACGAATGTTTGCGGACCACCATCATCAGTAATTAAGAGTTTTGGAGTCAAAATTAACAAATAACTCACTCCCGGTCCCCGGGTCGCGAATTAATTACTTACATTTAAAGTTTACGACGGGGATTTTGTCACGGTACTTATTATGAAGTCATTATTTCTAATGAGGATTTTGGTATTTTTGGCAAAAGCCGATCGTATGTCACCGCTCTAGGTACCAAAAATAGATCAATATTATTATTATTATTGCGGATGTAACTCTGTCTACCTGTTAACTTTTCTCGCGTAAACCGCTGACCTGTTTAAGATGAAATTCGGCGTCCACTGGGAAGAATATAGGATAGTGTTTATGCCAGAAATTACTGCTTAAAGGGGTGGAAGTACAATGTTTGTATGGGAGAGCGATAACTAGCGTCTTAAAACATTTAAAAGCAATTATAATATTTTTCAGTTGCCCTTTTCTATGCAATAATTATTTCTAAAATTCTATAAATAAGTTTTTTGAGGACGAAGTAATTCACTTAATTACTTACAATATTTTTCTGGTGCCCTTTTCCATGCAAGAATTATTTCTAAAATTTAATAAATAAGTTCTTTGAGGACGAAGGAATTCACTTAATTACTTTCAGTATTTTTCTAATGTCTTTTCCATGCAATAATTATTTCTAAAATTCTATAAATAAGTTCATCGTAGACGAAGGACTTCACTTAATTACTTACAATATTTTTCTTTTGCCCTTTTCCTTGCAAAAACAAAAGGGATGAATATTAGAGCGTTTCAACCGCCTAATTGCTTTAGCACAATTACTATGAAGTGTCTGTAAAGTTTTATGACATTTTAAGTTATTTGTAGCTAGGGAGGGACCTCTTTTAAACGACTGAGTAATCATCGAAATGTCCAGAAACTTTGTAAAAAATTATAACAAAGTATAATGATACGATTAAAATGCTCTCGAATTTACCCAGATGTAATTTCTTTGGCAAGCACGGACATAAAGAATAACAAAACCCTGTATCACGTTCATTTTTAACACCAGCTAAACCGTGTTTTCCGGAGGTCTGAATAAGAAATTCCCTTTATTTATCTTAACAAAGTCACTGGAGCGGTTTTGGTAGGTATAGTCGATAAAGTAAAAGCAGTCAGTCAGCCCACTTCTTGACCAGCTAGTAAGAACTTAATTTCAGTTAAGTGTATGGAAAAATTAAGATAAATCCAGGGTTTGTTATTCTGATACTTCCAAAATGACAACAATTTAAAAAAATTGTGTATTTATAAACATATGTAGCCTTGCCAATTCTTTGCCGTTATTCTTTTGTTTTAGATTTAGTTCAGTTTTTTTTAATGTTTTTACAATTGTTCCGAGTTTGTAAACGATTTTATAGTTTTGCTGTTATTCGTTCGCTATTGTCGTAAGATATGTACACGTACGTGCCCCGTTGCGTTAATTCTCGTCTAGTCAAAGCATTTTCTCAAGTCCTGTAGTCCTCTTACCATTTGCACGAATCATTTGTTTGAGAATAAAATTAAACACTGTTTAATACTAGTGCTATAATAGTTTGATTTTGTTTTAAAATATTCTACAGCACAATAGACACCAACCATTGATGAGACAAAATATTCAATTCTTTTGTCAAAATATTTGTGCTACGAATTCACAAGATCTAAGACTAGTTATTAGTGGGAACACAACACGTTAGAGTCATTGACAATTCTGATTCGAGCTCTTGAGTGTAGATTGTGCTCTCCCAATATGATTTGGACAAAGGTTTAAAAAATATGTACTTAGCTCAATTTAGGTCTCGTGCAAACTTTATTATAAAATCAAAATAAACTACTATTGGATTCGATGAGTTTTTAACAAAGCCTCAAATACCCCGACTGACAACCGCTGTCAGTCCGCGCGGGAAACCGTAGATTTGACAGTTGTTGCTAAGATTGGTTAGGCGCGTATAATGTTGCTCGGTGTCCATAAATTGTTAATTTAATGCAGAGTCTTTGTATATTTGTAGAAACAGCGATTACATTTTGTTATATATCGATTGTATGCCTTTCACGGCTAAAACTACATTAAAGATTAAAATTTGGGTTCCTAAAGTCTTGTGTGCAATTAGAAATTCTTTATGTTTCGATTTTTTACGTCCACCCGGATTTTTAATTGGCCGTTTAGGAATTTTATTGTACGTACGTATTAGGCTTCTTTACTGTTCCGCGATTTTACCGTGAAGGCCTAATGCCCTGATAGAGTAATCCGGACAGCCCACACTTCGTCACTGTCCGATGTGACCTGGCACAGATTAAGAAACACGGGTTGAAATTTAAGGCCTTAGCGAGTGTGTGGTCTATCCAGCTAATCCTGAACAATGTTTAATATCTGAAGCGTAAAGATTTTTGTTTTTCTTTTCCAGTTTCATTGGTCATCCTAATCATTTATAGGTTTAAGAAGTTCAACAGTGTTTACAGAAAATTTGTACAGATCCGTTAGTATACTATAAGCATAGCCAATGATAGAACTCCCTTTAGAATGATATAAAATTAATTACGAGTTGGATTTATACATTTAGGTAAATTATGTCTCTTTTTTATATAATAAAGGTTATTTCACTCCACATCAAACAATTCATACAAAAATGGGCAATGAAAACGAAAGATGGATGATAATAACAACGTGTACGTGTGCGTGTGCTTGAGCGTGTGCGTGTGCGTGTGCGTGTGCGTGTGCGTGTGCGTGTGCATGTGCGTGTGCTTGTGCGTGTGCTTGTGTGTGTGCGTGTACGTGTGCGTGTGCGTGTGCGTGTGCGTGCGCGTGTGTGTGTATGAGAGAGAGGGTGAAAGTATTACCAGGACAGCCCTTTTCGCCTATTAGACATAGAAAAGTAATGACATAAAAATCCATTCATAATAACGTTTTATTAGGCATTAAACAATAAGATTTTCTCATTTGGGATTGGGAATAGTTCTAAACAAAATTTGTTAGATACTAAAGAGTTTTAAAAACCTAGCCGACCTAACCTAGTTATAGCATCAAAGCAGTAATTATGTTAAGCAGTATTACGTCAAAATAAAGCTACGAGAGGTCTGTCTGATTGTGGCTGAATATTGTTATTTCATTTGTCATCGAGTCAGATGGATTTTGCACACCAAACACCAATATCACATCGATACGTCTTGTTCAGTGGGTCTCCTTTTAGTCAGTCTAAAGCGATTATGTTTCAACCAATGTCCATCGCGTGCAGTTGATAAATCAGAAACGCAGAGCGAGCATTTCTGGTGGCATAATCCGGTCTGGTTTTGAGTCAATGTTCCAACCGCAGGCCTTACGGTCCGACGTGTTTTGCCGCGGTACATTGTCTTCATTATGCTGTTTGAATGAAAATTTGCTGGTGCTTGAGTATGTTCAATTTGAGGCGTAATGCTATCTGATAATATTATAGTGTTACTAATTTAGAGATATGGAAAAGAACCAGTTCGATTTAGTCATTTTAGGGTACCTACTTACCCCAGAGCATACGTACCTCAACTAAATCAACATATTATTACTAAGCCCCATCTGTTTGTCCATCGGCCGGTCACATTCATGAAATACAGCTCATTTCATGAATGTGTTACCGTAACAAACAATTATAATTAAAGAGGAACCCATACAAGAAACGGATTTTTTTCAGTACCTACAGTCATACACATCGAAAATGTCTATACGCAATACAGTGACAAAATGTAATGCGAACATGACTTTAGTGACAAGGGTGTAATGCGTAACAGCGTACAGATATTTACGTCGTTTTGGGAACGTACATATATTTATGCCTTTGACTGTACACATACCTACTTGTATATACATCTGTGTTTTTTAAATTTATTTGATGGAAATATCTAAATAATATAATATCTTATAAAGGGTCGGCAACGCGCACGTGACTCCTTTGGAGTTGCGGGCGACTATAGGCTGCGGCGGCCGCTTACCACCGGGTGGACCGTACGCTTGTATGCCACCGGCGTTGTATAAAAAAAATCACAGGATTATTTTTATTCTTAATTAAAACCGTAGAACTGACTGTAAGTATTTATAGCCGTGTAGTGCAAAAATGGTATTTTTTCAGGGTCGCCGTGAGCGTGACCGCACGGACGAACCCTGAGTACCTAATTAATTGAGGATGCTCTCCATTTCTGACGAACAAAATTTAAAAAAAACATATTATGCATATCAAAACTGCAATCTACATACGCCCTTTTTACAAATAGTGGCAGAATTGGTGTTATGTGAAAATGTGACTTCCACTTTTCTTAGGATTCTTTTTTGTCAGGACTTACATATTATAAACGATAAATAGGTTTTCATAGAACAAATAAATATTTATCTCTATAAATTAATTGCAACTTAAAGTTACTTAATTTTCGCTATTAAACTAAGTTATAACTAATTTTTAAAGAGAAGCTATATAAATCAGAAACTTTTGCGCCACCCCTCAATGAACGAATCAAGACGAGACCAATAAAATAAAAGGTACTACGAACATCTTCAGCTAACCCCTGCAAGTCCATTTTAAACTTAACTTCATACCATGCACCTGGACACAGAATGGAAAAGTAGCGAAATTAGGAAAGAGAGTGGAATAATTTGAGTCATAAATTCAACTTTTATAACCGGCGGCGGAGTAACTGCTCGGTCGCGGTCGGGAGCCGTCCTGAGACGCCGCATCGACATAATTTAACTTTTTCCTATTATCTTTATGCTGACATCGTTAAATGCTCACTCACATATTGCGGAGCGGACATTTTTTCGTTTATATCCGCTGGAGAGTTGGGAAGCAGTTGATCCAAAAAATTTGTAGCGTATCGGAGTACCTTAAGAATTTTA
The DNA here is from genome assembly GCA_963556455.1 of Epiblema foenella. Classification (NCBI taxonomy): domain Eukaryota; kingdom Metazoa; phylum Arthropoda; class Insecta; order Lepidoptera; family Tortricidae; genus Epiblema; species Epiblema foenella. The sequence continues at coordinate 20,755,352 of OY747102.1, forward strand.
TTACTTACCTAAAATGGTGTCAGACCTGTCCACTGAATAGCTTAGGATACATTAAGGGTCGGTTGCACTAACATACGATCACTGGATAAAACTGTAATGTTACATGTACATTAGATTCAATAAATAAATAATAAATAATCACAGGCCGGTCACCGTCAAATATGGCGCCGGCAGCTGTCATCCCATAGAAACTTGTCAAACTTTCCATACAATCAGATTTTAACGAACACCGCTTACGATTACAGACGGTTTGAAACAACCCACCCTAAGTCATATCTTTATTTACTGGCGTTATCCACCTTCATAATATAAGTTAGTTTTGTTCTGTTAGAATATTCAAATGATTTGATTGTGTATATCAATCTTTGTTTCTATTAGTAGATTAGTTACAGAACTTTCAAAGACCTTTACACGTAATGCAGACATCCTTTACGTAACTATGAAATCAAGCGTTCATACAGCTGTACTAAAATATCAAACATTGAAGTCTCCCACGCAACTTTCACTCGTAGCTGTTAACTGTTTTCCACTCGCTAACAAGTCTCCTTTATAATTAATCTATTTTAGGAGGTAAACGCGTATATTGTAACGGTAAGGTAATAATTAGAATTAAATTGGGGAGCGAAGTTATTGAGCGGAAAATTTCGTGAGCTCGTCAGAAGTCGACGTGGGCGTTATTCCCTTGTGACAGTTTCTTTGAACACGCCTTTTTATAATAATCGGGTCAATAGTCATAAAAACTTTTGATAGGCTGGATCCTTGTTATTGATAGAATTACGATGAGACGCGTGAGCATTGGGTTAACGCATCAATTCAGACTCGTAACAATAAATCGCACGAAAGTGAAACACCGCACTGAATTATTTTTAAGTAATCAATTTGCACATGAATAATCTGATATATTCTAAGGCCACATCAACATCTATGAATTAATGCAAATGGAAGTTAGATACCTAAGATTGCAATTTGGAAATAAAATTAAAATGGTGGTAAAACCTTGGCTCATGAGGTCTTCATGAAAATAACCTTTTTACAAAAGTGTAATTAGTCAGTTCAATTTCGAATTGAGTGTAATGAGAAGACATATTATATGTATTATGCTGTGACTATTTCATCTTAAATACCATGTATCTTCCGTATTATTTAATTACCTTTTACTTATATTGATTTAAATTTGCACGATTTTCACACGTTTATATGAGACGGTCAATGTAATGTCGTATCAGGAGCTCAAAGCCTTGGCGGAGAACTGAACAGAATGCTGATTACTCCACCGACAAGAGCTAGGCTAGGCTCTTAAATATATGATGATGTGACGTTGATATTACTTCATAGGCTTGTTCGCGATTAAGTTGTGACGTCGGGGCACATCAAAAAATGTTAATAAATTTAATTGTACGCAAATAGGTCCTATGGTTGCAAATCTTATTCCTTTATCCACTGGCGTGTATTTAATTGCTTCCATAGATCCGAGTTTGTAAAGTACAAAGCCTCGGGTTTTGGTGAACATTTATCCGCATCCACATCTTAGCAACGCCGGAACATCGTTTCGCTCTCAAACACGAGGCATGTGTTTGAAGGAACAAAACGCCCCGCGAATAGAACGTAGTAGCCAACTCCCAAGTCAAAGTTCCCCGAGGCCAAATCCATAAGAGCGTTTTGCCACATGATCGCTTCCACGATTTGCCAAGAAAATAAAGTAGACACGAACAAGGAAACTGGTTTCTACCACAACTGAGTTTATAAAAGTAGATATCTTTGCCACGTTCGCTGTATTCCAACTTCGCTAGTGAATATGAAACAGTTCGCCGAGTGCGAAGTTTTAAGCATCCGCAGATACGTGGTACTTAAATATTTAGAGTTTTGAGCAACAAGCTGGTTTAAAATGGTAATAATAAATTATGATGCATGTTACTTAACTGTAACTTGCTTGAGAGTTTAACAAAGTGACTTATTCGCCGAAAATGTGTATGAAAAATCTCGTATAGACTATAGACGAGATGCGACATTCTTAATAAAATATCTATTCGTTTTAGTTTCTAACGTACGAAATTACGCCATTGAACATGCGTGTGTTATTGCGTAGATCGTATTTGATTTTTTACAGAACATCAAGTCAGGCCACAACACAATAGAAATTATAGGAAATGACTGAGCACATAATTATGTTTTCATTTATGTCCCAGTGACCAGCTAATTTGTTTATATTCACCACTTTGTTATCAGCTGAGCTTTTTTTTAAGATGTTGAAGTACCTATACTTTGATAAATACCCAATCAGGAAGAAATGGCCTCCTTTTTCTACGTGGTGGGAGGCTACCCTGTTCAGCCCACCCATGGCAGTGCAGCTGACGTACACGGTGCTTCATTATAATGAAGCAATTCACAAGTTTTCATTCGAGAGGAAATTATTTAAGAAGTACAACAACGACAACAACGGAAAAATTCCAAAAGACATAAAGGAATAATGTCCATATTCTTGACACTTTCAATGTCTCAAGGGGTCAAGTTAGCGTAGAAGCGACAGTAACATTTGTTCTAACTTTCGGGTCTACTTATTTTGGTGGTCAAACATGCGTAAGAGGAAAACAAAATGTTGAATACTTTAGCAACTCACCGGAGAAGTATAGAATCAATCGAGTATAAATAAATTAAGTGACACTTTGTTTCACAATTAACTGTCATACGAAGCAAACTTTTCCTAATTTACACCACATGTTTGGTTCAAAGACTTTTTGCATAATTTCGCATGGCATATGTACGAAATTCATAATAAATGTTAACCAAAAAACTGTTATCATAATTTTACTAAGCATGCAACATTCACAACATACGTAAATCTTCTTTTTCTGCCTTCCCATTTCCCAACTTTATTTGGGGTCGGGCCTTCCTGTGCGTGTGCGCCAGATTGATCTGTCCTGGGTTATCTGCGGTGGGATATTTTGGGTTCTCGAATCTCTCTCGACTGTAGACCACCACGAGGCTGGGGTTTTCACAGAGTCGCTACAGCATACGTAAATGAGCAATGATATTTATGTGTTTTGAATAGGGACCGATACCGGTATTTTTAAAAAACCCTGAATTAGCCCAATATTTTGGATTATTTTTTGCTCTTTACGTAGGGCTGAATCATGTATTTAGGTAACAACGTCGTATTATTAGGTTGTCCCATTAAAAACAAAATAATGAACAGGTGACCGTAATAATGCCGGTATTTTTCTATGGAGAAAATACCGGTATCCGATCCTTGGTTTTGAAATTATGCTGTTATGACGAGTGATATACAGTTTATTATTACGCAACTAAATCACTTAGGGGAGGTGCGGGCAAGTGTAAATGTTTAAGGGAAAGTGTTCAAATAACATACAAATAAGTAATCAACTTAAACCTTTTTGAGTTTGATTTGTACTTTGATTCATTAAACTTTGAACAAGCCTATTAAAAGAATTAAAACTTTTCTAAATCGCCGCCATCGTTCCACAATAGTTTCGTGTAAAATGGATGAGTGCCTGGTCTCGTCTAGACACGCGCCTGAATGATGGATGGAGAGGTGTGAAGCGGATATAACGTCAAAGATAACGTCCGAGGTCTGTATCTCAGGTCTGGCTGCGGTTAATGGACAAATGAACTAGCAAAGCGATATCCAAGCCGAGTTAAAAAGTACTCGAGTTACTCGTAAATCCAGTTGAGAACTTCAGACAGCAGCGAGGCAATACCGCGTAATGTAGGTTTATTCTGACTCGATGTATTTGTATGATATCAAGATTAGCCTTTTTCACTCATAAAGATAAAAATTGTCGCGTTTTTAATTTAAGAAATATACGTAAGTATGTCAGATAATTTATACGTATATTGGAAAAGGAGTTAGCAGCACACGTGTATGTCTATGTAGATATAACAATAATTGTATATACAATGAATAAATATGTCAACAATGTAATAGAGAGCAGAGTCCACTAAACATTGGCAGGTAAGCTCTGTTCTTGGAAAGTATAGCTTAGTACATACGGATTTGAGACAAAATTAGCTAGCAGCTGCTTGTGACAGATTAGCCAGTATGCATACTAATGTGCAATATTTATGTGCAGCACCTCTTTACGCTACCGAATGTTTTACATCAGGATATTACGTTAAAACTGCTCTAGCTAAGTAATTCTAGCAGAAAGCTCGTGTTTAATATTCTTTGAAAAGAAAAATACAGTGATACAATCTTTCTCAGTAACATTAAGAGGATTTTGTAGCAGTATTTTTCCATACAAAATAGCGGCAACATTTTCCACCACCTAATCCTAAACCTATTTGCATGATTGCTTGGAAATGTTGTAGTTATCATTAAATACTATGTTTATATATTATGGAAAAAATGCCAACAAGGGAAATTGGGTCATACACGGATTTAGGTTCGCATCTTTTCTGTGGACATACCAAAATTTAAGGGCTACATAGCTTAATTTTGAATTGGACCAGTAACCCGCATAAACAGTGTTTCCGTTTCTATAAATCCCTGTAATAAAAACATAGCTAACATGCACATAAGCCGTTAACTATTGACCACAGGAGGGACGACTTTTGTTTTTTCTACTAAGAATGACCCAATTATGGCTCATTGAAGATTCGTTTTTTTGACTCAAAAACTTCCTTCTCATTTATTATTATATCATAAACGAGAAAGAGTTACTAAAAAGCCAAACGTATAAACCTAGTTAAGGATGTAACAAGGTTAACACGGTCTCATGAAGGTTTAAGGGATGGAAAACCTTATCGCCCGAAGCACTAGTTCTGCGAGAAATGAGGCGCTTAACGACCGACAGCGACTACTCTGTCTATCGCACGATGCGGGCGCAAGACAAATGAAACAGAAAGAGTATTCCGAAATGCTCGTTCTCGTCCCGCACTATAGGTTCACAATAGTCTTAATTAACATAATGTACACATTTTAAGTAAGTAAAGTCTTTCAGAAGTGAATGTTTTGCAAACTTATCACCCTCTCTTTCTATAATATAATATACGTTATAAATTGAAACTCGAAACAGTCGCCCATTCGACGACTTACCAGTTGATGTTGTGATTAGTGACTGTCAGCTAAAACGTCATATATGAATATTAGGTATGTACTTAGGGTCGGTTGCACCAACATACGATCACAGGCCGGTCATCGTCAAATATGGCGCCGGCAGCTGTCATCCCACACAAACTTGTCAAACTTACCATACAATCAGATTTTAACGAACACCGCTTACGATTACAGGCGGTTTGGTGCAACCCACCCTTAGATACGGTTGAAACATAGGCATAGTTGCATGTATTAAACAATCCGTCTATATCTTATAAACTCAGTATCAACTCTTGGAAAGTTTGTGCTCATGCGTTTGACGTGCCGTTCTGGAGCCAGATACTTGCAACTTGCAGCTACTACGAGTACGTGTAACTAATGTTGATGTCTAACTTTATACACTCGGGTGCATTGTAGGTCTGTATTAGCAATTAAGTATGCCAAGTATTTTGATACGACTTAGAACGATACTACTGGAATAGATCCGAACGGATTCGTAGATATTGAAGATAGTTTCACTGAAGCATCGAGGTAGTCCGTTTTGTTCTACGATTTTGTTCAAATCGCAGGACAAATCGGATAAAAAAATTCGTGTTCATCAAAATCCGTACAACAGTATATGTCAAATTTCGTAGAACAAAACGGACAATCGAACAAAATGTACGTACATCGAATGGAAAAGGATGAGCAACATTATTATTCTGCCAGAGGGTTCTTAACTTTTTCTATTCGTGGATCACTTTTGAAATTTCCGTCTTGAAAAAAGGCCGCAGATTATATAATTATATTTAACAATTTTAGGTCAAATATTAACGAACTTTGATAAGTAGGTTTCCCATGGACCCCTCGCGTTTATTTGACGACCGCTTTAGCTTATACACATAGTTGGTTATTACCCTGTCTACCAAGTTGGAGGTTCCGGGTTTGAATCCCAGTCAGGGCATTTATTGATGTGATTAGCACGAATATTTGTTCCTGAGTCTTATATGTTTTCTATGTATTTAAGTATTTATCTATCTTATAAGTATGCATATCGTCGCTTAGTACCCATAGTACAGGTTTTGCTTGGTTTGGGACTACATCGATTGGTGTAAGATTGTTCATAAAGTTTCTAAGAATTTCTCGTCATGGATGCTTGCGACTCCCGGGGAGTAATCAGCGTGTTGCTGGTCCTTTAGGATGCCTTTCTATAACAGCTATATGACCCGATATAACCTTTAAACCTTCAAGAAAAGAGCGTATCCCTTCTGAAAGGCCGGCAACGCAATTGCGATTCCTCTGGTGTTGCAGGTGTATATGGGCGACGGTAATCGCTTACCATCAGGCGATCCGTCTGCTCGTTTGCCCCCTATAACATAAAAAAGCTATGCTGCGTTGCAATGGATACGTTGATATCCACCAATCATATTCATTGGTTCACATAGCCTACCGCTGGTGGAAACGGAAAGCTATCTCATAGCATAGCTGCATAAGAGCATAGCATGGCTTTGATGGAAAGGCACCCTTATAGATTTGTGGCTTCGTTGTGTTGACAGTCAGTGTTACATATAGATGTACCTAGAGGTAACTTCGGGGAGTGTGCTCAGGAGCTCCATGAACTCATTCCATTATCGTCCTTCTTCCATCGGAAATCCAGACGTAAGTACGGCTTGCTACCATCCTTACCTGGTCGAAATCCCTCTTATTCTAACCAAGCCGCTTTTTAATATATATTTCATGTTGTACTTTTGATATCTAATATACCTCTTCTATGCATTAATTATGATATTGTCTATGGATGTTGGCTACTGGCTGTATTGTATATATTTTTAAATTCTTATACTAGAATAAACCTTATTTGTGTTCTGTTCTCTTGACAAAGACAAACATGATATTTTATAATGCGCACTGCTAAGTTTTGGAATTCCCTGCCGGCATCTGTATTTCCGAGTTCATATAACAAAGACCTTAAAAGCACGAGTGAATCATCATTATTCTGCGTGATTAGTCATCTCCTGGGTGAGCTCGCTTCATCGTTGATGTTGACCAAGAGCAATCCCATTTTTAATAATAAAAAATAATCTAAGTAATATAATCCACTAAATCATTCGGCACTGTTTTGTCTACATACTATGTAATGTTATTCACAAAATGTAAATCTTTGTAATGACTGTTTGTGCCAAAATAAAGTGAAAAAAAAACTTTATTACCACATTTTGTGAACACCACATACCTTTTTAGTTCTTACCATGTAAACGTGGTCCGTTACACATTACGGAACTCAAGCCTCAGGCCCCGACCGCATCCTCGTCGAAATAAATAACCAGGCCAATCATGATATGCAATAATAAGCGCAGATAACAAAATCCATAGAAACATTCGACCGTTTACCTACAGCATACAAAAACAAAGCTTATGATTTACTGTGGTATCGTTATCTGCGGGGGCGGTTGATTTACTCGCAGCCTGATCACGGCCGCCATCGCGATACCAGTGGTCTGAGATCCCTGTAAGCGATACCAAACTCCATGTGTTATTTTCTGTATATAATGCTGACAAGTGTAGTGAAAAAAATTCAAGCAAAGGTTAACGGAGAGAAATGATAATTCGTACCCATGTCATAAACACCCAGTACAGAGGATAGTTAAATTTTTGTTCGTTGGTAGGTATTTCTTTCGTTGTCACGAACCATACTCGCCTTATGTGCTATTACTTACGCCCACATCACATTTTTTAACTTTCTTATTAATAAATATCGATTTATATTGGCAAGAACTAATAAAACGATTACTTATCGTTTACAAGAATAACAAACATCAGCTTAGATTATCAGCTGACATTAGCCGTTGAACTACATTCAGGAAAAATATCGGGTACACTTTGTATTGAATTATTTGTTCCATAGAATGTGTACCCGTTATTTTTGCTCGTGAGTATAGTTCTCAGGGTCTATGATGGTGGTCCTTATCGCATGATAAACGAAAGCATCTATCACTACTTGATATTACTTAACTGAACGATGCTTTATCTTATCGTACCTATATCACGTGATAAGTACGAGCATAGTTAATGCATGTCCAGGAACGAAGGTAGGTACTCTAGATCTTATGTCCATTTAGATCTTCCTTTAGGATCTTTCGATCACTGTCGTTCACGTTAGCTAGAAATGGATCTCGTTATATTATTACTTATTATTCAGTGAACCAAAATGGTCGATTGCTTCCCATTTAGCTCTCAATAGGTGTTATTAAAGCTAAGAAAAGAATCCCCAAAGGCAGACTAAAAGCACTCCTTGGCAAGAACCGATTTAATTATACCACAAAAACAACTTTAAAAATACTGTGAGTAATTATAAAATGTAGATAAAACTTCGAGGAAGGGACCTGTCGGTCCCCATTAATCTTTCGCTATGGAAATTGAAAATCAGGGATGGAAGGTTGGAAAAAACAGTCCGTTGAAAATCAGGACGAATTAATTAGTGAGACGTTGGACTTTATATTCAATTTTCTTTTATTTTCTATGTAGCCATTAGAACCAGGAAAGCACATTTAATTTTTTTCCAAATTACATGGTTGAATTGGTCATTCATTAGCGTTGTACGAATGATCATTTCAAAAGACTTTCAAAAAATTACCTTACGTATTCAGCATAATGGTCATGTGCCCAGGTCAGTATATCCACTTTAACCTTAGGTCTAGGTCTGCGTGCCAGTTTATCTAGATAAAAAACTGCAAATGATATCTAATAATCGCTGTCGTGTCATATTCTTCATATTACATTTATATACTCGTAATCTGCATAGTGCATGTAAAGAAAAACACTACAGTAGTGTTGTCGCTTTTCTTTATTAATCATTTTGGATTTGCCGCCTTAATCCACAGAGCTTAAGTGGAATCACGTTTGACAGCAACACCTTCACAAGTGTCATTATCAGTGTCATTGTAAATGTGAGGTTATGTTAAATATTAGAGTCATCATTGTGTTAAAATCTTATTTCCTATAGAATAATTATCAATACCTGGAATAAAGGCTTTAAATGTTGTTTTTTTGTCTTTACAGGTGAGTTTAGTAATTTGTTTATACGTGGTAAATAGTAGATTGTGTCTCAAGGGAGCAAAATGATATATTTACGGCGAGGGCGATATATTGAATTCTGAGTGAAGCGAAAGATTCTACAATAGAATCCTGAGCATAGCGAGGGATTCTAAAGTAGAATCTTGAGCGTAGCGAGGGATTCAAGTGTTTACGCCCAAGACGGGAATAATTTTGCTACCGTGTGACACATACTTCTTTTCACACCACCTATGAGGCTCGCTGCTAAAAACGTGAAATATCTTACAAATGATTTTAATACAGAGTGTCACACACTGCTTTTCACACCTTCTATGAGGAAAAGAGTTATTGTTGCCCTCTAATGAGGGAAGAAAAGTACAACTTTGATCCCTCATTCGAAGGCAACAATAACTCTTTTCTGAATAGCAGGTGTGAAAAGTGAAATTACGTGCGTACATTGCTGTTTACCAAAATAAAAATTCTTTACAGAAAAACGCAATTTTGTCTTTATTTCACTCATCTGAGTGCGATACTATTATATGCATATAAAAAAACCGCATCGTTTCCACATGGACAGAAAGCGTCCGATTTGTTTCGGACGCAAAATAAAGCGTGACACTATCCATGCGTACTGTTTGCGGCACGTCGCGTTTGAACCTACATTCATCAATCAACGAACCGCTGAACTCGTTACCAAGTTCCGAACAAACGCCAATGAGCTCGCTCAATATGTTCCTAACTTTTTAGATCATTCACTTTCGCCCGAAGGGTTCCGCGTGCGTAACTAGTTTTTTACGCAGTATGCCGCCGTAAACTGTAACAAATAACTAATAATAATAAAAGTTTATGGGTTTATTTTAGTGCTGAGTAAGCTGACGGGAACGCGTAATTGCGCTTTTTGATAGATGACCCTATTTATGCTAGATCAGCTGGGTACGTAGTTGATTATATATGCTTGTGAAAGGTTTATGACGTGCAATGCAAATTTCTTAGAATTTTCTTGTATGTTATTGGTAAAAAGTGACCTAGGGTTTTTCTAGCTACAAAATCATTATAAAACTATACAAAATAATTTTGTACATTTTATTTTTGTATATAATTATACATTCCCTTAGAGTCATGACAAAAATTCAATTAGCAATGACAGCACACCACATTATCAACGACGTCGTTTGAAGACATATAGTCCCTATTCGTCCCGATACCGCCGTACACACATACAGTATCTATTCGTCCCAGTACCTACCGCCGCACACCGGGTAGAGTCAGTCCGACCCAGGTCGGCCCTAGCTGAGTTTCTTGCTGGACTCTTCTCAGCTAGGCTAGGTTTAGTGAACCAGTGACAAAACTCCCAGTAGCTCGATTCCACTCACCCACTCACCACCTCACTCATTATTTAACACCTCAGATTCGGTTGAAACCGTTCAACCAATCTCATTGGAGCGCAAACTCTTAGAGTATTCCAGTGATCCAAACCACACGCGCGGTCATACCGGAGGTTTTCCCCTGGACTTTCTCCAGGCTACTCTCCAACCGCGCACTCCTATCGTTTTATTGGGCCCGACCTAAAAATCAATAGTCAGGTTCAAAAAAAAGTCGTTTGAAGAATGGTCATTTTCAGAAAAGTCAGAAATCATAAAGAATCTAATGTGACATATTACAATCATAATATTGTGTATACATATAAAATCACTAAGCAAAGTAAAAGTGTATGTGAAATAAATAAAAGTAAAATAAATGTGGGATAGGAAAATTTCATCGTAAAAAAATTAAGAGATGTAATATCTATATATTTACGTATGTATTTGTATATATAATTCCGTGGTAAATGTATATTAGTTAGGAATATATGTATGTTTATTAATTATTTTCTCATTGCACCCACATTTGCTGGTTTCTGTTTGGCCCTATTAAATCCGCCCTTTGTATTTATATTCTTTTTGTGTAAAGTTTAAAAAAATAAATAATAATAATAAGATATAGTACAAAATTATGATACCTATCCCCCGTACTTTAATTACTTATTAACCGGTTTTAGAGACAACGTGCCTAACAAAAGGACATTATTTAACAGAAATTGAAAACAGGAAGTTAATCAGAGCTGTGCAGCAGACGGCGCTAATAGAGGCGTCTTCAAATTAAACGGGTCAACCGGCGTATTACATATCGCCGACTCTTCAATAGGGACTCATGTAACAATATAGGATTTCAAGCTTACATGGTCATTTACATTAGAATTACGATTGGAAACGGGATATTTAGCATGTATATTTGTATTTTTGAGTTCCCGATATTTCGGCACTGTTGCAAGCGCCATTATCAAGGATTAACTGACGTGCTGCGAGTTTTAGTTGTGGTCTACCCACACACCATAGCGATCTACCCTCTTCCTGGTTCGCTTTTTTCCGCACAGTGTCACCGTCACTACCACCGTCCGCCTTGTCACTTGAAACTCGATTACGGTTACGACACACCACACTCACAGTATCAATACGCGAGTTCTTTCCGGAAACAGTCTTTTTTCGATTTGAGAACTTTCGGATCACTCATGTTACAATTTATAACATAGTGTGGCTATATGTATAGAAAACAATACAAATACTCTTTACTGCATAACCTCAACAAAAAAAAACACAGTACAGTACATAATTACAATGAGTAGAGGCAAACAACAGGCGGTCTTATCGCTAAAGAGCGATCTCTTCCAGACAACCTTAGGGTAGCGGAAATCAAATCAAGCATGGTAGGTGATGCATGAGAGATAGTATATCAAAACTAAGCCTCGGTTTTATAAAGATCCGTTAGACCTTATGTCGGTTTGTTATGTCAAAAAATGTACTGACTTACTGAAATTTGATCTGACATTTGGTCTAACGGATGTTTATAAAACCCGGCCTTAACCTATCAAATTATCACAATAAATAGTAAATTAGATAAATTACAATACAATACAATACAAATATTCATTATTGTTCACCAGAAAATACATTGAAAACCAGATTAATAGTTAAACATGTTGATGGTAGACAACAGGCGGTTTTATCGCTAAAAAGCGATCTCTTCCAGACAACCTTTGGGTGGTGGAGACATAAGAGAAAAACTTGACATGAGTAGGTGAAACAGAGATATTAAGTAGTATAAAACTGAATCATAAGAAAGATCATACACTTACATAAATACATAGATATAGAAACCTATATAAACATACAAATACAATACGTAACGAGACGATGTAACACGTCATAACCGATTTATAAACGACAAAAGATACATCAGCGAACATTTATGAAAGAGATAAGTAGTGATCCTTTAATCTAGCTCTAAACATGGAAAGAGTGAAGAAGTCGAATTAATTGAAATCTTAAAAATATATGGGACTTTAAAGATTCGCGCAAACGTCGTTCGCCAAATGTAAATTGAAAATTACCCATAGAATTGTTAGAATTGAATAAAAAAATTGTAAGGCAACTATGTACATAAATAAACGCAATATTTCAAGACAAAACGGCACATATCCTTTTTTTCATACAACAGTAGTACGAGGCCAAGTAGGCGTGAAGTCACTCTTGCGTGTGAATTAGTATGGAGCGTTTTCATTGCTCTTTAGCTATGCTGTACTTTGGTCCTTTTTTGTCTCATAAAAACATTTGATCGTCATCAAAAATTTTATCGATGATCTTTTTTGTCATCATGCCTATTCAAAATATTTGATCCCCTATTCTCTGATTCAGCTTTACAAATGTGTAAAAAGACGAAACCTAAAATCTTCCACCTAGAGACCTGACGTTTGTTGATACGCATGTTTTCAACCTATTTCGCATTTCAATTTTTTCTGTTTGCCAACCACTGCCTTTTAGAAGTCATCTGTATAAATTATTTAACTCTAAAACATATATGATAATATTATTTTTGTGCTTGTATGTATTTATATCCTGTAACTCGAGTCGCGTGGTATATGCGGTATGCTGTCCCGCACACCTCGCTGGATCCACAGAAAACCAGCGCCGTTGGCACTGCTGTGTCAACTGCATTGCTGAGTGGAGACCTTTTCGGTAGCACATCTGTTTGTTAGCTTTTAAGGTGTATTACATAGATATTTGTGTTATCCGAATAAATATCTTTCTTTTTCTTTTTCTTCTTCAAGAAAATTAGTCTTGTAGACACTGTTCTCGGCCTAAGCTCTCCTAGCCAGACCACGTACTCTATTAGACTTATCCTTTAATAAGTCCCTGTGGCAAAGTTGCCAACTTAGTTACCTTAAAGTTCGCCTTATGTTGTGGTGCCTATATGCGTGAATATTACTCGAGCATGTAAGAAGTTTTTATGTGAGAAATAACATCAGAAGTCGAGAAGCAACTGAATGATGTAAAAATTATTACCAATATCAGATGGGTTATTATACTGTCTGTGAGTAGGAAGTGGGCTTGTGGTGCAAAAGGACCTTGAAGTTTACAATAGATAACGACAGAAAAACAATGTCATAAGGTAAACATATCAAACCGGATTTAACGACTCGCACTGAGGGAAATGTAAAAGTAAGACAACAATATCTCCTAAATGAAACTGGCCAGTAATTTTTTTTCTGTAACTTGCCATTTCGTGTAAAAGGAAGTGACAATTCGCAATTTTTTTAATAAGTAAGTCAGTATGATTGAAAGAAAACAATCGACTGTACAGAGACTATCTATTAAGGCTGATTTTTCAATCCCCAGATAAAATGTCTGTGAGATAAATATTATCTCTGTCTTTTTCCTTTATATGATATTATAAAGCGACAGCGATAATTTTAACTGGCGGATAATTTATCCGGTGATTGAAAAATAGACTTCAAGACAAATATGTCGCTAGGGATGTATGCAGTAGCCGTTTGAAGTTATATGGGCAAATGACTTGAGCTATAATAGCTGTTGCAGAGTGCTTGAGGCGAGTTCAAACTAACTGGGAGTTGCCGACCGGCTTGACATTCCCGTCTTCAATTGCTTAAATTAGGTAAATAGTCAAAGCTAGTTGCCACTTCGTTTCAGCAAAGTTTCGTACAATTACATAATTAGTTTGCGTTTTGTGAATGAAATGTTTTGGTATAATTAAACATATTTTATGCACTTTTTAAAAATGGGAAACAATTGAGTACCTAAGTATGTGTGATTTATCAGCTTTGTGATTTCGTTGTTCGCAATGAAAGTAAACTCGTATGTTATGTGTATTTTAATATATAACAGATTACCTGATATATGTTTAAGGTGAAAACTCTAAATGTATTTAAATCACACATTCATGAATGGCTTGTGCAAGTGTTATTACAGTGTCAATGAATTTCTTAATGGTATGTGAGCAATTAATGTGACTGTAAATTTTATTTTATCAATTTTATTTTATACCAATTTTTTTGTACTTATATTTTATAGACTGCCTCACTTTGAAATATTGATTTTGACATCGCATGGATTTATTATTATCTTATGTATTACAGTAATAAAATGACCTGATAATAATGATTTTCTAAAATTTTTACATATGATGATTACGATGTTATATTTAAAATCAATGGTTTTGTTTGTACACCTGAAAAGTCTTGGTGAAACTCTATGTGTAAAATTGTTTATTATACCTGCAATGTAAACCAATTCTCCCAAACAATAAATACTTTTGACTTTTTCACCCAAATTAAACGGCTCACGGCTTAAAATGTATATGCATTCCATTTCAACACCTTGGTTCTATTTCAGTTACTTCGTTTCACAATATTTTCGACTGGGTACCATTTTCATACCGAAACAATTTTGATTGGATGAAAATAAGAATTCTAATTAAACCCCCTTTATTTCAAAGAAACGATATTTGAGGATTTTAGGCTGTTAATTAAACTTTTTCATTGATTTTTTGAGCTTTTTTCTTGAGTTTTTTTCAAAAGATCTTAACCTTTATATTCATGTAAATAATGCGAAAAATCTTGTAAACCCAAACTTGCACTCTCTACCCAAAGCCTACATTTTATTAATTTATTATGTTAACTACCTACGTTTACTTCCAATACCCGTTTACCCGAACTATCTACGTCATAATAATTCAAAGACACAACTTAATATCAAACTATAATAAATTACATGTTTGTGTTACGAAGAGTACCTTGAAACTTCCAACTTCCACATCAAACAACTTCTTCGTCAAATGCACGAGGTGTATGGAAATTCAAAATATTCAGAGTCATTAATAATTCCCTTGCAAGGAAGTCAAGTGCGTGCCGGCATCCCCCACTCCTAATAAATTTATGATACCAATATAAATACTTGAAAGTTCAACGTCTGATGTTTCATACAATATGTTATACAACCTGTAGGAGGAGCATTTTTTGTTTCGTGCAAGTTTAACCTTATTAAGAAGTAGGTACTTATAAACGTAAAACTTTGTTCATTTTTTTTTTGATATTTGTTACTTCATGAAGTGACAATTCTTAAAAAAACATTTGAATCGGTCATTGTCAGTTGTAAAAAAGTTGTCCACCCGGTGGTCAATAGTTAACGGCTTATGTCCATGTAAGTTATGTTTTTATTACATGGATTTATAGTTACGGAAACACCGTTTATGCGAGTCATTAGACCGATCCAAAATTAAGCTTTTTGGCTCTTAACTTTTGATATGTCCACCGAAAAGACGCGAACCTAAATCTGACAATGACCCGAATTATATTTAGCACATAGGCAGTTTAGTACACTTGAATTGAAATAAAGGATATCGTTAATCATTTAACGGCATAAATTCGGAGTGGAACTTTTTATAGAAGATAACACGGGTTGAGTAGTTTAAATAAAATTGGATTTCCAGTTCTATTGAACTGGAAGCAACCAACACAAACAAACAGAAAAACATAAGGAACAATCCAAGACAAGAATGTAGCCAAAGCTTTGCTGCGGTTGTGGTTTAAACAGTAGCATAGGGCACTTGTGCATCGTACGTGGTTTGCGTTACCCGAACTGATTGAATATTGTCGCTAAGAGTACGTCGCATATACTAGGGAGAAATCCCAACACTATTGGAAATTGAGCCGCAATGTATATCGAGGTTCAGATATCAGCTGCTACAAACGTGTTCAATTTTTTTTATTTATTTCATTGGAATGATACAATAAAATACAAATCAAATATTCTTTATTGTGCACCAGAAAATACATTGAAAACCAGATTAAAAATTAAAAATGTTGATGGTAGACAACAGGCGGTCTTACCGCTAAAAAGCGATCTCTTCCAGAGAACCTTTGGGTGGTGGAGAAAAAGTTGACATGAGCCCTTCAAACCTTCAAGAAAAGAGCGTATTCCCTTCTGAAAAGCTGGCAATGCACTTGCGACTCCTCTGGTGTTGCGGGTGTTTATGGGCGACGGTAATTGCTTACCATCAGGCGATCCGTCTGCTCGTTTGCACCCTATAACATAAAAAAAATAAGTAGGTGAAACAGAGATATTAAGTAGTATAAACAACGGAATCATAAGAAAATCATACACATTATATAAATACATAGATATATTAAACCTACATAAACATACAAATGCAATACGTAACGAGACAATGTAACACGTCACGACAGCGAACATTTATATCCAAGTTATATCGTTCTTGGAAATTGAATCCAATTCCAAAACTAATGTAAATAATACTTAACACAAATCATGGTATTTCTAGCATTTGCACGAACAACGGAAATATATTATTTTTTTATAGCGGTAAATATGAATTTACATGATTAGAAATAGCTAGTAATTAAAGGCATATCAAAAATGTTTTTGATATCCAATTAGAGTATGTAAATCAGTATTTTTACAAGCTTTTATTTAACTTGCAATATATGTATGTATTTTGTACGGGTGTAATCTTGCATCTCAATTTTCAGCAACTTGGCGGTATCCGATTGGGCCGTGGTATACTTATGTAAATTCGGTGACAATGCAATATTATGGTACCATCGAGATGATTTGATGATGACAGAAGGTAGCCATAGCAACTCCTAAACTGCACAAAATAAACACATCGTGTTTGGGCTCATTGGAACCGTCTCCACTATTAGTTGATGACTGTGAAAAATGTACAGTCAGCTATAACATATTATACCAAAAATGAATTTTTTGACACAAACTTATTTATGATGCACGGACCGTATTTGTTGATATGCGATTAAATATATTTATAATGGTAGTATAATAATTGTTATAAAACGTTAAACCCTAAAAGACCTTTTAATTCTATACCTGTCAATCACATAATTAAATAAGAATTACAAAGTGACTGAAAAAGACGAACAAATGTAAATTACATGGCGAACGTTTATGAATAGCATACAGAGCATGATATGCATAAAGACATACCTGCCAAAATTTACTCAGCTGCATAGTTTCCCCAAGTAGACAGTAGACGCTAGTTAGTTATACACATATGGAGGCAGACAGTTGAGCAACGCATATGTCTCGATGCACTCAGTGCACTCGTGTCTCAATGCAGCTACGTAGTCTCAATGACCATTGAAGCAAGCTAAAGCAGCTTTGGTCTTGTAGTAAATTTCCTTACCGGTGACAGAGTTTCCAGGTGTAATTGACATATAGGCGATTATTGCTCATGCAAACTTGGTTAAACGGATTTGGTTTACTTAACTAATAATTGTATTTAAGTATATGGCAATTGGGTCATTCTACTTTTTCATGACCAGTTTTATATTACAAAAAAAAAACTATGATATGTATTGAATTAGTGTACAAAAATAGGATTTCGAAATAGTGTCTGAACCTAATAAAAGGATGTTGTAGATAAAAATACTTAAATATTATCATATTTCTGTAAAAGGTGGGTAACACAGTGGTAAAAACTATTTTTTCATACAAATGGTGAGACACCTAAGGACCACTGAGTTACTCGATTTTTGGATATTAGCTGTGGTTCGTTAATTACCAAAACTATCGGAGGTGATACTGCAGCAATTAAACATCTTTCTAAATAACTATACAAACATATGAAGTGAGGCCAAGTATTCCAAAATCTGCATTTAAAAAAAAGTGTCTAAAAATTATGTACATGAAAAAGTAGAATGGCCCAATTAGTGGTGTTAGTATATAAAGTGACATATCGTTATAATAAAAACGGATTTATTCATGATTCAGAACCACTTTTATTATGAGACCACGTTATCCGTGCGAAATAATAAACTGATGTTTCATAGGACAAAAAGGTCCTCAACCGAATTATCGAAATCTAAGTATGAAGTGGCAGACATTTTTGGCACGGACAAAGTTGGAACAATAGTGAAAATTATTCAAAATCTCGGATAGAACCCTTTTTTTATCACGACTAATATCATCTTGTCTCATATCACGTTAACCCTTTCACGGCCCATGACGACACAAATGCATCATGCCTCTACGTGAGATTTCCGTTACAAAGCGGGAAATACTGCTACGCGCTAATGCGTAGCACACGTAGCGTTGGGCATCGAATGGGTTAAAAAACTTTTGGTTTAAATAAATATTTCATGAATCTTGTTTTAGGAAAACAAGCTGAAGATGTCGAAGTGCAATTGGCATACTACTGCCAATTGGTCGCACCATGACTGATTTTGTCCTATCCTGCCGAGTTATAGTATACATTTTCTCATGACCTAATTATGTCTTACTTCTTACACAAGGATATTTTTAATTGGGTAGAACTTGCTAGTCGGGTACTTACTGCTCTGAGTCACCCAAGATATATCTTGTCTCCCAATACTAGTGCAATACAATTAGTAGGTATGTATTAGTTCATTGATAAATAATATAACATAAAATACACATATACGAGTACATACATATTTTATAGACATTATTTTTTTCTTAGCCTATGTGGGTGTCCCGTTGCTGGGAAAAGGTCTCTGCCCATGAATACTATGGCTCCCGCAGCAGTGCCTCTTCCTGCCAGTTGGCGAGAAACTCATCGCGCCATCTCCGTTTAGGCCGGCCTCGTCTGCCTCGCTCTTGTGGCATCCACTTGGTAGCTATATTAGCCCACCTGTCCGGGTGCATGCGACAGACGTGAACCATTAAGTTCCGTTTGAGCTTAGCAATATTTTCCCCTACATCAGCTATGCGTGTTTTGAAGCACAGCTTGGTGTTCCGGGTGCTATCCATTCTTTTAACACCTAATATTCTGCACTCCATAGTCCGTCGCCAAACCTTCAATTTGGACTTTTGACTCTCCGTGAGTGACCATGTTTGGGCACCGTAGGTTAGGATGGGCAGAATACACATGTCGACAAGTTTGCGCTTGAGTGACAATGGAAGGTTGCCCTTCACCAGCTCTTTCATAGACCAGTAGCTCTTACAGGCGTTACTGACACGGGGCTTGACTTCTTTGTCTTGCCTGTTTCTGAAAGAAACTAGCTGGCCCAATTAAATATACTCTTGGGCATAATGTATGATCTGTCCATCTACTTCAACCTTGTTGTGCTGTTGCTCATAACCTGAGTCTTTGTGCAATTCATTTTTAGTACATTTTGAAGGCTTGCCAAGCTCAGATCTTTGAGCATTGATTGAAGCTCGGCTGCTGAAGAGGCAAAGAAAATGACATCGTCTGCACATCGGACGCTTGATATCCTCTTATAGCTAACGACTACTCAGCTATCACCCCAAGAAACTGCTAGGCTCTTAAAACATTGTTCAAGGGTATAATTAATTTTGGAAATAAATAAGATATTTATAAATAATATAACTCATTTTCATTTAGCTTCATTAAAGCTATCTCAATCCTAATACTGACTAATCTGGAAACAAACAGACAGAGCATTTTCACTTATGACGAACCAACCGTCACACAACAATCCGAGTACGCAATTTGTTTCGTTGTCTGTCATTCCTTCACGCTTTGTTCCCACGAGCCCGCCCTTGCCTTATCCACCGCCAAGGGAGTGTTTGATTTGGCAAGATCCTATCGGCACGTGGCTTATCGCATGCCCCGCTTCTAAACCGCCACTGAAGTATTTTAACACTAGATGAGATATGTTTTGAATTTTCTAGTACATTTTTGCCAATTTCGCGAAAAGTAAAGGGTTGCTTGACGCCCACAAAATACTGACAATTCCGAGCATGTAATGAGAAGAATATTTGTGTATATTGTACTTTATTTTAATAGCAGATACTTACGTCATAAAGTAGCATGAATCAACGGATGATAATTTAAATTCCTTAGGTACTTCCACTGTTCCGAGATAAATATTTGACAAAGATTCTGTATTGTGAACCTTCAGCTCCATTTCATAATTCTAATGCAATTCATACAATCTCGGACTAAGTGGTAAAGCAAATAAAAGCAGCTGTTTTACTAATTTTCATTAGTTTTTTTTTTCTTATTTAAGCATCTCATCCAATTTGGCCCCATATTTCAAAGAATGAATAGGCATATTCAGTTCTCTTTACATCCATTGCTTAGACAGCTCTTATCTGCACAGCCCTTGGTAAAATAAACTTGTTTACATTTGTTACAATTTCTGCTTTGTTCTTTCGCAGTTTAGTTTCTGGCGGCTTTGTCTCCAATGTTTATGTGCTTAGCACTTGACAGTCGCCTCCGAGATTACCAGGACGACAAAACGCTTTGAAGGAATTTCAATCTGAATTTGTTGTTTTATGTTACGGCATAAATATATTTATTTGAGAGATATTCTGTATATCATTGCTACTTACTTGTTAAAAATATTACTAAGTAGATATATATGGGATTCATTAGGATTCCTCCAATAAAGATACTAAGTTGAACTTTAAAAATCTTAACCACAATGGGTTTGATTAAAATCAAATTGTTTAAGACGAAGAGTCATGGCGTACAAAGACCGACAACATAAGAACTGATAAACTTTTGATTATTTATATAAAACTGATGATATTTGCAAAGATATGTACTCGTATTACTTGAAAACATTATAAATCTAGATGTTATTAAAATGTCAATGGATAATCAGTGTGCTTACATTTGGATACACCAAGGGCATCCTATTAACTTTCAGGAGTTTTTTCAATATTAGGAAATTAATCTTTTATATGAAGCTTATTATCTATTGACATCCTTAAGGAGGCCGGAGTAAAAGTGCTACCTAATCCGAAGTGTTGGCTTACGCTTACAGACTTTCCTAAACTATCTAAAAAAAATTGTTCTTGTAATAGGTACTTATTCCTTAATTGCACTTGATCGATTGTGCTGTAGTTATCGTAGTAACTTTGGACTAATCAAATGTTCCCGGTTTCCCCATGACACGAAGCACAATAGGATTTTAGTTGAAAACTTTGTTAGCTGAGGCCAAGATTGCAAATTTCCCCACGGACCTACGCCAGTTTCAACTCGGTCGACTATATCGATAACTTCCTGTGAAATTCACTGTGATATTTATTATCACTGCCTTTTTAACTTCAGGAAGGAACTTAAAAATAAAACCACATGGAAGAATTCTAGTAATTGATCATTACTTAAAAAGCATTCCTCGATGTATATTACTAATTACAAACTAAAATAAGTCCAAAAAACAATAATTTTACTTAAGAAAATATATACACATAAGAAGCTACATCAATTATGAGTCGTAACTAGGAATATGATAAGTAAGCAAAGTTGCGTTTAGTTCTTACGTGTTATTGTTAAGATGACCGATGAAACAACATTAACTGCCAAAATGGCACAAAGTCATTTATTAAGATGTTACATACATTTTCGGAGTTGTTAAGCAAATGATAACAATATAGAAAAAGTTAAACACAGAACTAATAAGCAAGAACAAGGACAGGCGGAGCGAGGAGCGGCGAAATTGAATATTACAACAGGAATCACGAAATTCACTCCAGTAATTTAAACAAAGCCGTGAATGCAGAGCCAGAGGACTTAATTTCGGCGGGAGACAGAGAAAAATGTTATGCAAATTTGTACAGCGTAATTTTTCTTCCATTAACCTTCCGGTCCGGATTGCGCCCAGCTTCGCGCGGAAAGGACGAATGGGACAGCAAAAACAGGCTTTTATTTTGAAACAGTAATTACAAAATTAACGACTGAGACTTTGGAATAACAATGTGCTGTTTTCGACCGCTCATGTGAGAGGCTTGGCTTTTGGGGAAACTTAAAAAAATAAACATCAATCTTGAGCTTAGCGAATGAACAAGGCCTTGTAATTCTTGTACAGGATTACGAATTTAATTCCATTACAAAATATGAGATACTTATGACGATGATGTATAGATGTAAACAAAAAAGTACACTTTAAATAAAATACAAGAGTAAACAATCGTTATTAAACAATTGTAGTTTATTTATCAGGTGTACATCCAAGTTAGTTATTCCGTTGAAGTACCTAACAAACTTGGGTGTCAACTGTGTCCGGTGACAGCAGATCAAACAGAGTTGTTATCTTAGTTAATCGGACAGTGTTCCCAACATCAGACTCAATGGATTAGCACTCTGTCTGTTATTGAGTAGATTTTTTGTTATTATATACGTACTATTTACGTAAATCGAGATAGAAAAGTTGTTTCTGGTTCCCAGCTCTTTCTCGATTAAAAAAAATAGGGATATAAAAAAAAACGTCGCAATTCAGCTCCTTTCCCGGAATTCAAACTACCTCAATACCTAAAAATATTTATCACTATCAGTGCAATGGATTCAGCTGGTAATGATGGAAAGTCACAATTACCTCATTTGTATTATTAGCATGCGGGTTATATGTATTAAGTTTCATGTAAAGTAAATACGATTAAGGCACACCCCTTTTTACGCTAAGCACTACATATAATGTTATTAGTTATAATATACTGGTGTTAGTTCTCTTAATATAAATAGATAAATAAATATAATATTTTGAATTCAAATTATATTTGCATATTAATAGACGGAGCGAGTACGATTCAGGTAATATTTTATGACGCCTATTATAGCAGCGTCGGAACAACAAACACGACGCAGTGCTATTAATACTTAATAGGCACTTTAGTAAGCCGATTATGGGGACTGCGATTCGGGAATCTGTTTATGACCTATTGATATAATAGGACGTTTGATTTCAACTTGATTGCTCTTGAGTGAGAATCGCATTGGTAATTCTTGGAAAGGCATGGTTAGTTTGGAGTGTATTTCGTAATAATTCCTATTCAATGAATCCCATTGAGGAAAACGCTACCATTTTTCACAATTTTAATCACTGAGACATCAAAGTGAGGATACGTTCCCCTTTTGGTGTCCCAGATATTCCATCACATATGAAATACTATATTATTCATGAAATTTACATACAATTTATAAGACATTGTTTATATAACGAGAGTAATGAGGTAAAAAAATACAATACAAATACTCTTTATTGCACACCTCAATTACAGGACACAGTACAGTACAAAATCACAATGAGTAGAGGCAAACAATCGGCGGTCTTATCGCTAAAGAGCTATTTCTTCCAGACAACCACATATCACTTTTACAATAATACAAAAGTTAAAAATAAGGCAAGTTAATTGAACCAATTTATAACAAAGGTAAAGCGTAACTTACTGAATAAAACAAACTTTTATATAACAAAACATAAACAGACGACATCATTGTGAATCTGCTTTCAATTAATCAATCTGTGTCAGAAAATAAACAATGTTTCAAACCACTCTTTTGTACCTATTTTGATAGATTTGATTTGTCAATCAAACAGATTGTCCAAAACAATGCACTGTCTTTTCATTTGTCTTAACTCGCTAAAATTGGGGTACTGTTAAATAAGTCAAACCATGTCAGACTCAGGTGCTATTTACCTAAAAGTGACTGTTATTTAGCCTGAAGCTCCCTCGTCGGGCTAGAATGGGTTTAGAAATCATACTGAGCATCTGATTGACTGTTTTATTTCTGTAGCGTATAGCAGGAGCTACGTAATTCACAACCTGACTCAACTCATCGTAACCATCTGCTTTTTACAGTCCAGGGCATAAAATATATTTATAAAATTTTTGCACCCTATTTTCATGGAATAAGGTGAAAAAGTGGATTCATATTGGTGCCTTTGACTGTACTTGGACGAGCATATTACCACAGGACTATAAAATAGTAGATTGTATGACGTGGGACTAAAATGAGCCATATTACCACGAGATAGTTCACGGTCGAAGTGAGGGAAAATAGTTTGAGGGGTAATATGGCTTTTCGACCAGAGTTATACACTCTACTTTTCACTTTGATTGCGAGAAAATAAATAACAAAGGTCATTCACCCAAAATTCACAATAAATTCCAGGGCAAACATATGCATAATTTGGCGGCAAGGTTTTTTCTAAACTGCTGTGACACATAAAACATAGACACCGCTGTTCGCGCGGTAATAAAAGCTACCTACCTTACCCATCGAGCTCTTCAAAGCGTTGCTCAAACGATTTAATCACTTTTTTAATTATTTTGCTATAGGGACTACTACAAACTTAATCTTTAGAGAAATGAATTCCTTCCTGATTGGTCGATTTTAGTAAAGCTGTATTCTGGTTGGTTGAAATATCTTAAAAGAGTTAAATTAGTGTTCTGTGATTGGTGGATTTAATTTGTGTTGTAAATGTATTGATATTTTCCCTAGAAGCTAAATGTACTACTTTAGCCCCGCTTGACAAGTGTAATATGACGCACTTTTCAAGCGTGAGAAGTGAAATTATATATTTAATCAATAAATTGGTCATACACATATAAAACCGCCATGTACGACACAACTTAATAACAATTGTCGTTAAGATGGCATTGCCCTTACTTGATAGTGCGATTCAGGAATTGACGCGAGCTGTACGTACAGCGCCACTTATGGGGCAATTTAAAGACTAACTTGATAGTGTATTTAGTTATAATTCCATAATATAATTGGTGAAAGGTTTAACAGTTTTTAAGCTTCATGAATACCAGATCTGGCTGCAGGAAAGCCCACGTCATCCGCATTCCCCCCGGCCATCCATCACGACCCAACTGTCTGTCTATGCTAAACTTTCCGCCACTGATTAGATATTTGAAATTATAACTTGGGGTTTGCATCTGTAGATTAATTTCAGAACAGTGTCTCTGGCATTTCATTTGTAAGAAATTGATGCAAAGACGTGCTAACCAAGTTCAAAAATTAGGTTAATGTTACAGTATTTCGCGAGGTTTACGTCTCGGTTTTTCTCGTGCTGAATTTCAATTGTCATCAATTCTTACATTACTTTAATACACAAGATATAGGAATTATATGACCGGTTTAGCCTAGTGGGTAGTGAACCTGCCTGTGAAGCTGACGGTCCTGGGTTCGAATCCCGGTCAGGGCAAATATTTGTGTGATGAGCATGAATATTTGTTCCTGAGTCTTGGATGTTTTCTATGTATTTAAATATTTATATCTATTAAATATATCGTCGTCTAGTACCCATAACACAAGCCTTCTTGAGCTTAATGTGGGGCTAGTTCGATTTGTGTAAGATTGTCCTCTAATATTTATTTATTTATTGCTTTAATACACAAGATATAGGAATAAATCAAATCAAGAAAATAAACAGACACTTTTAGCATGAGAAACTAGGATTGTCTTGTTGAGTAATTTGCGAGATAAGCAGTCCACACCGTATCTATCGTCACTATCGCATTACATGACCCATTAACAAGACAGGAAGTATAATTAATCGAAACTCATTAATGTTGACTTCATTCTTTGCCGATTATCATTTGTTCCCGACCCGGCCTGCCCGGAAAAATACATTACGGAAGCTTCTGGCATTTGTCTTCGTCGCCGCGGACCCCGACGTTAATTAATATGGAATACCCTTTGGGCTGCCGCCTGTTTACCATTCTTTGATTTATGTCTTTATCCCGTATTCTATCCGCCTTTGCCGATAATTACGTAACACCTATTATGTGCGTTCGACGTAACGTGATCTGTTTAAATTAAATTAGGCCCTTGTTTATTTGGAGCGAGGTTATGTTTGTTATTAAGGGGATGCTTACAGGTACTTGTTGTCAGGGAGAATATGTATAATCAATAACCGTTTTAATGAAAGTGAGATCCAACGAACGGAAGTATGACACGATACATTATTGCATCTATCTGGTCTCAACTATAGGAAAAACGTAGAAATATAGTAAACCCGTCCCGCCGGTCCACTAACCACTTAAGTATCATAGCATGAGTACGGCAAATCGTCATCTCGTCAAATCTTTAAGGAAATAGATATCCTAACCCTGCCGTCACTGTACGTATTTGAAATAATCATGTATGTTAGGAAGAATTTATACAATTTCCCAACGAATACTGATAAGTTAATAACTACAAGAAATACTGGGAAACTCAAAATAACTTTTTATAGACTAGTGAAGGCGAAAAAGCCGTTCTTGGGAAATTGTATAAAATTCTACAATAAAATTCCAAGACACATTACTGAACTAACGGATTCTAAATTTAAATCTGTCGTGAAACAGACACTTATTTCAAAAGCATATTATAAGATAAACGATTACATCATGGATAGGGATGTTTGGCAGTGATAGCGTTCCGCACAAGTAATCTAACACAGAAATATTTTGTCCATAATATTAAAAAATATGTATGTATGTTTATACTGTATCATTTGAATTTTGTACTATTTTTACTGTTATTTTATATACATTGTATATTGTTTTGAAAAAATGACACCTCGCCGAGTTTCTTACGCCGGTTCTTCTCGAGGCAGAGGTTTATTTTATGAACCGGTGGCAGTTTTTTGACATTCATAAGTGCATTTAACATGCCTAAATTGAAGAATAACTGATTTTATTTCATTTCATTTTAAAGTGAAAACCTCTGCAATGTGTATGAAAGTCTGGAAATCGTCTTATGACTGTAATATCTTACGCGAGTATCTACTTACACTACAGTTTGACACATGCCATACGTTTATAATTTGACTAGCTTTTGAATGCGAATTCGTTTGCGTAGAACTCGGAATCGCCTTAGTGAGATAATTGCTATATAACAGTAGATTATTTGACAAGGGTCTAAAATAAGCCACATCACCACGAGATGGTTATTTTCCCGAATAAAGTGAGGTTATATGGCTAGAGTGGTAATATGGTTTTTAGACCAGAGTTATACACTCTACTTTTCACTTCGATTGCGAAAAAATAAATAAACAAAGATTGTCCACCCACAATTAATAATAAAATACAATAAGAATATGGCGGTAACTTTTTTTATCTGTTTTGCCTCAGATACATTGTAGTTGAAATAGGGACGAAAAAAGACCTAACGTTTTTAATACTTAAATTAGTTGAACAAAGTATGTACCAAAAAGGACCCAACGTTCTGATTGGCTGATGACGTGTTTTCTGATTGGTGGATTTAATATGGTGAAGTATTTTGATTGCTCAAATTAAAAATATGTAAATTAAAAAAAAAATGTATTCATATTTTCCCTAGGGGCGAAATGTACTACTTTAGACCCGCTTGATAAGCCTAATATGACACACTATTCGAGCATGAGAAGTTAAAAATTAGTTTAGCCGCATGCTTAATTTTCGTTCTACTAAACAACCTTGTGGGTCATTGTCAATTGTGAAAACAAAATTGTCAATAGTTAACGGCTTATGTACATGTAAGTTATGTTTTTATTACATGGATTTATAGTTACGGAAACACCGTTTGTGCGGGTTACTAGACCAATCCAAAATTAAGCTTTTTGCCTCTTAACTTTGGATACGTCCACCGAAAAGACTCGAACCTAAATCTGACAATGACCTTTCTACTCCCCTTTTCACCGCCTAAAATAGTAGTTTCCGGGATCAAAACTATGCTGTGATCTTAAACCATCTGCATGCCAAATCACATCTAAATCGATTCAGTGGCTTAAGCGTGAAAATGTAAGAGGCAGACTTAATTCCGCATTCTAAATAGTACGGATAATACGAAAATAAAACGTGTGATGGATCGTATATCACCACAATAATACTTTTCATTAACTTTGTCATTTTAATCAGGGAAGCTGCTTTAAGAGAATTTATAATATATCGTTTTATATTCGGTCTTCATTGTGTGCAAAGGTCAACTTGTATCCTGCTTCGCAAACCGTCATAAATAAAAACACATTCCAAAACCAATCTACTTTTAGGTACCTACTCTCTTGATAAAGTAAGAAAAATAAGACAAAATCTTGAATCATTATAATATTATACTATAGTATAATATTATAGACGCACGCTTCTTTCTGTCTCTACTTGGTGAACTAAGAAAGTGGATTATATTCGATTTCTTCGATGCCGTTTGACTAATGGGTTGATTTTTTTTTTAAACCTGACTGTGGCTTTATAGGCCGGGCCCAATAAAGCGATAGGAGTGCGCGGTTGGAGAGTAGCCTGGGGAAAATCCAGAGGAAAACCTCCGGCACGACCACGCGTTTGGTTTGAACACTGGAATACTCTAAAAGTTTGCGCTCCAGTGAGATTGGTTGAGCGGTTTCAACCGAATCTGAGGTGTGAGTGGAATCGAGCTACTGGGAGTTTTGTCGCTGGTTCACTAAACCTAGCCTAGCTGAGAAGAGTCCAGCAAGAAACTCAGCTAGGCCCCTGGTTTGATTCTTGAGAATGTTTAATTAATATTTATTCCTATATATTTTTACGTCATATTATATTGAACAACGCTAAGCACGGAGCAACTCGCTAGTACTGATGCGTTGTGAAACTTGTTGGCGAAAAGTGTTCCGATAACGAGAATTCATTATGTTATGAGTTATGAAGCCCGACTCCGAAGAGAGGGAACCAATACAGTGTAACAAAACTAGTGAGGATCCGTTTAAGGGCATATTCGGTATCGTGTTCTAATTAGGATTTTCGACGCGAAAATTTTTTTTTCCTATGGGGCAGGTCGCCCAAGTCAGCCAACTCGGCTGCTCTTTTGCAAAACAAAGTATGGCATTTTCACTAAATGTTCAGGAAATCAAAAATAGTATTTTTATTATATAAAATTTGAACTAAGGCTCATAATTACAAAAATCCAAATATACCTTGTTTATAAAATTAGAGCCTGTGTACCAAGCGAAAACATGAATGTATAAGTCTGAATTTCACTAAGATATCTAGCAAAAAAGTACGCAGTACGCACGCAAAAGCAGTTACTGCCCATACAAAGGCCAAAACTTAATTGCGTCAAAAAAATTCTTCTACTTTTTCCTAATCAGAACACGATACCGAATATGCCCTTAAACGGATCTTTACTAGTTTTGTTACAGCCTGTATATTATTATTGGAAAACGGGACTTAATGGCGTAAAAAACTAATTTATTTACCTTCTTACGGTTTGCCCGACGTCTCGAGCGAATGACAACCCTGAGGGGCTACCGCGAACCGAAAACGAACGAAGTTCGAATATCTCCCTCTCTGTCGCACTAGCTTATTCGTGTGTGAGAGAGGGAGATATTCGAACTTCGTTCGTTTTCGTTTCGCGGTAGCCCCTCTGGTGTAAGAGTGTTTAATAAAGTCCAAATGCGGGTAGTTCGTAAATCCCGTAAGGCTAGAAGATGTTGATACCCGCTCATGCCAGTCAACTCATAACCATCGATGTGGCAAACCTTGGAGAAGTAAATAAATTAGTATTGTACGGGATTAAGTCCAGTTTTCCAATAATAACGTGTGAAAGTCGTGTAAGTTTAAATCAATATATATTGGGAACCAATATATTTCACACAAATAAATACTTAATAGCAATAACGAATGATATTAATTTGTCATCTCATGAGGCGCAAAAGCAAAGCTAGGCGTTTTACAGCCATTATTGAGACGTACTGTAAAACATATTTACTTACACAAACACTTTTTTTAATTAAACATGTTGTTACTTTTTTACATTGAAATATATAGAGCGACAACTACGATATCTAATCTGCTGATTTTAAAACGAACTTTTTTTTTATACCACGTCGTTGGCAAACAATTAAGCGTACGGCCCGCCTGATGGTAAGCCGTCACAGTAGCCTATGGATGCTTGCAACTCCTGGGGTGTCAAATGCGCGTTGCCGACCCTTTAAAAATTGCTCTTCTTCTTTTTTCTCTTTATTTACTTAAAGTAAACAGACCCAATACATACCCAAATACATCAATACGCGCTACTTTCAATCTTATATCATGATGACAGAGGTGATAAATAGGTGCCATCTATTAGGCATAAG
This sequence comes from Epiblema foenella, assembly GCA_963556455.1. NCBI lineage: Eukaryota > Metazoa > Arthropoda > Insecta > Lepidoptera > Tortricidae > Epiblema > Epiblema foenella. Next base: position 20,785,591 of record OY747102.1, read on the forward strand.
GTGTAAGCATTGGGCACCTTATTGTGTGTAAAAGTTGTCAAGTAATCCATTTTTCCAGTGGCGTCATACTTGTATAGCTATTTGTTAGTTATAGAATTATTTACCAACAAGTGTAATTATATTAAAAGTATTTAATTTAAGTGTCATCTCTATGCATTCACCATTAGTGCATAGAGATGACGCGACCGCGTCATAAACCATTATGTAGCTGCCGGTATGCTACATCATAACCAACTTTATGGTGATGAGTGCATAAATAATTTACTCTCCAGTGCAGCGGCTAGCTGTCCAGTGCCTAGACATTAGCTGACGATGTACACGCGCGACCATTCATGTTTATAAAGAGAGAATTACGATTAGTACGGGACATTTACAATGTATGTATATTTGTATTTGTGAATTCCGGATATATTAGGCACTACTGCAAGCGCCATATTACTGCAAGTCGATTTGTGTAAGATTGTCCACAAATATTATATCCCTCCTCTTCTTATATCTCGCTATGTTATGTTCCTGACCTGCTTTGTATTTTTATTGAGGTGTGCAATTAAGATTTTTTGTATTGCATTATTTAAAAAAAATGCCTAAACGATTTTTGATGCCAGTAACTCGCATAATAGGCAATATATTAGGTAATAATATAATATCTTGGATAAACAGGGACGAATGCCTTTATTCCCGTTATTGTTTAGGTAACAGTAACAGAGATCATTACTTTTAAGCGCATAATTTGTCTTTTTTTAATGGTGCCATTTGAACCAGTTCATCAGATTCAAATGTTTGTATTGGACCAACTACAATTAAAGCAACACAGAAGACGAAAACAAGAAGCAAAGTACGGGCATAGCTACCGAGCACTAAAAATTCTCCATAAAGATTGACAGTGAAATGTGACGTCACAGTTCTATAGCCTTGTACTACGTACGTTGTGAAATATTGCGTTTATGGACATAGTTGTCGTACAATATCTTTTAATTTAGCTTTTATGATTTTGATAAATTTGTATAATTTATTGTGATACTTTAATGGTTTTCTATCTACTGTAGCTAACACTATGTTATACATTTTAACATGTATCAAATATGATTGAAGCAGAATTGAAGCACAAAATCGGTCTCCTAACGTTTCTTTTACCGTTCATTATTACACCAGCATGCAAGATACGTCAAAGTATTCTAGGATTCTAGAACGCTCCATCCGGTGCACATGCACCAGCCGTCTGAAGCGTCTTTAGGTACTTAAGAAGAGCAATCATCATCAAACAAAATACTGTTTACAAATAAATCTTTCCAATGTTTACTTGATAACGATATCCCTTCAGCTCTTGTGTCAGCTAGTTGATTACCTATGTAACGTTACTAACTTACGTTGGGTAGATCTATCATATTTATTACGGAAAGTAACACTCAGATTTACTGTGCGTAGTTGATTACCTATGTAACGTTACTAACTTACGTTGGGTAGATCTCTCATATTTAGTACGGAAAGTGACACTCAGATTTACTGTGCGCATGCTCGAAAATGTTACTGATTTAGGTTCAACTACATTCATTTTCAGAAAATTGGAAAGAAAACGCAGCCCCGTCGAAAACTTCGCATTCCTAAACCAAAATGCTGAAATGTTTTGCCGTTAAACACAACAATGATTGCTATCTTCTGATGAAATGACTTGACACGACTTAAACGTAAAAAGCGTAACGTAAAATTATTAACCAAGGGTTGAAAGTGACATTTCACCCGAGATATTGTGAGAGCGCCAACAGTTCAAGGGTAAAATGGGTGCCATCACCCGAGTAAACACTCTACTTTTCATTTCGACTATGAGGAAAAGAAATGAGAAATAAAAGTGGATTCAGTAATAAAAACACGCGCTGTAGCAACCAGTAGCCGGCGCCACCGCGCCCCGTGGCCCGTGCGTGCGGCCGGCGCGCGCTCGCGGCCTAAAGAACTTAAAAAAAAATACTTTCCACCCTAGGGCCGGAAATGCGACTTTCAACTCGGCTATATACTTATGAAAACTGAACTTTCCGAACAGGAGAGATGGAAAATTGTAATATTACATTTATTTAAAAAAATAGGGTTTAACAAAAGGACTGGTCTCTTAAAAATATATCAATTTGACTCTGTTAATTCCATTAAACGCGAACTTGTTTAATGGAATTAACTTTGCTATCCAAATGTAAAGTTGCTGCGTATATTGTAATGTAATGACTATGAAATTCCCTAGGGTACAAAAAGTAATACTGTTAAAACGATTCAGTTCGCCCACAAATATACCACCGGGCCCCGACCACTTTATTCAATAACTAAAATAATTAAAGAGGTACCTCTACACATTAAAATGCTCGCCACTGTAAATTAGTTAGAATATATCATACTACACGATAATAGTCGTGTCATAGTGTACACTGTACAGGATATCGCACGCCATACCTCTAATACTAACATACACGTACACCTACTATGACTGGCACAATGTAATTTCGTATGCAAAACTTAAGTAAACGGGCTGTGTACTATAAGCATATGCTTGACACATGCGATTTAATTAGAGTGTGGTAGGAGTTTGCTAGGCTACTTAGTACTTTGCAATAACGAATAATACACTATATACAATGAGGGCTACCGTTTTCGTGCTCACCAGTTGGCGCCACTGTCGAGTAAGGTCCAGCTGTCAAAAATTGTTATTTTATATTAACCGTACAGTAAAAATATCGAACATCCCGCATTGTAGCGTAGTATCTTTTTTTTTTAACCTGACTGTGGCTTTATAGGCCGGGCTCAATAAAGCGATAGGAGTGCGCGGTTGGAGAGTATAGCCTGGGGAAAATCCAGGGGAAAACCTCCGGCACGACCATGCGTGTGGTTTGGAACACTGGAATACTCTAAGAGTTTGCGCTCCATTGAGATTGGTTGAGCGGTTTCAACCGAATCTCAGGTGTGAGTCGAATCGAGCTACTGGGAGTTTTGTCGCTGGTTCACTAAAATTAGCCTAGCTGAGAAGAGTCCAGCAAGAAACTCAGCTAGGCCCGACCTGGGTCGGACTGACTCTACCCGGTGTGCGTACCGGGACGAATAGGGACTATATATGTCACTGTTGTCGCGATCGCGCGGTGGACGTCCCCGCCGGCGGGAATGCCTAAGTGTACGCGTCGTGTCAGAGTTGGACGCCGCAAGCGCAGCGTTCCATCTTTCGATAGACGCTGTGATTACGTCGTCCGGGTCCGTAAGTGTGTGCTTAGGACCCCGGACCGTGCGGCCCCTAATCAGTAATCGCCGAGTAACGACAGAGGAGGGAGGGATAGGAACGTAGTCGACAGCCTTCCTAACTAACGGATTCCTATGATGGGGAGCGTTGTCAAAATAACGTCTGGCAGTCTGCTTAAAGAAACCATACATAGTGCTAATCGCCATGTCGTGGTGCAGACTGAGGTTCGACTGGTACCACGGAGCACCAGTCGCCCTACAGAGAAAACGATTCTAAATGACCTGAAGCGGCTTGAGCGATGTCATAGGCACGTGAGCAAAAGCTACACTTCCATAAGACATGATTTTACGAACACAAGTTTTGTAGAGTGTCAGCTTATTTCTAAGTGACAGCGCAGTCCCGTTGTGTTCTCAAGCACTGACACTACTGACAGTCATTGACCCGTAACTCATATTTGCCATAATCAAGCTCAGGTATTGCAAAATGGTCACCATATTGTTCCAATTAGATAATAACCTGCGTAGCGCAACTTCAAAGGGTGACATTTGACATTTCGGAGACCTCACGCTACACTAGCTCCTCTAGCGGCGAATTCATACGCGGTAGCCCTCATTACCTACGTGTAGAAAGCGTGTGTTGTAGCTTAGGTGGCATTTGATTTGCGATATACTTACTCATTTGACGGGTTTTGGCGTATATCGCTCGTGAAGTTAACTGATGCGACAGTATCTTCCAAAAACAATGATTAAAATAAATAAAAAAAACCGGCCAAGTGCGTGTCGGATCAAGCACAATGAAGGGTTCCGTCTCTCACGGTACTTACGACCGATTATTTGAGCAAGACAGTTTATCTACGAAAACTCAAAAACCGTTAAACCTATATTGTTCAAACCAAAATTCGTTGAAAGTATTTATTAACGCGCATCATCTCAACTCTTTTCAGAATTTAAAACTTCATGGTACGGAAAGTTAGAGGGGGCGACACATTTTTTATGACTTTGACAGCTAATACCTCACCAACAGTTGTCTTAAATCGGAAAATTTTTTAGAAACCTCCATATCATATTCAAAGGCCTATCCATGGATACCCCCCCACACGACTTTTCATCTACCGTTTACATGTATGGAGTGCCCATGCCAATTTAATATTTTTTTGTATTTTCACATCACTTTTATGTAGCGGTTCATAGAGTACACCTTCCTACCAAATTTCATAAGTGTAGTGCTTTATTTTATAGTCTCGGAGTAAATCAGCTATGACATACAGACGGACGGATAGACGGACAAACTATAAGGGTTCCGTTTACGCCATTTTGGCTATGGAACCCTAAAAAAGATTTAGCGACTTGCCGGGAACATCAAAGATTTACAATTACGATTTGAAAAGGGATATTTACCATGTATATTTGTATTTTTGAGTTCCCGATATTTCGGCACTGTTGCAAGCGCCAACGCACGTCAGTTAATCCTTGATAATGGCGCTACATGGTAAATATCCCGTTTCAAATCGTAATTCTAATGTAAATGACCATGTAAGCTTGAAATCAAAGATTTACTCAGTCCAACGCGCAGCGCTGACAAAAATGTGTCGCGAATGAGTGTGTAGCTGTGTACGTGACGAATAAATAAAATAAATAAATAAATATTAGAGGACAATCTTACACAAATCGAACTAGCCCCACAGTAGAATGCTGCTACTTACTAGTGTAAATTGTCTCAAAGGCTCGGTCCTTACCACTTACCTTGTCGACACTGTTGTAATAAAATTTTGCGTTATGCAGACTTAATTCTGTGCCATATGAACTCGCAAATTATACTTAACTTGCCAATCTAAAAGATCCCAAATTTTCTAAATATCATATCTTTAATTTTATATGGCTGATTCGAAGGATATTAATCTTTTAATGATCCATTGATGTCAATCAGGGGTCGTAAAACAGCGTGAGACAAGTCTATAAAATATTTATTACAAATGTGATGAACTACCGAATATAGACAGATTTATTTTGGTAATCAATTAAACATATACTTAAGACTTAGCTCCTTTAGACTATGTGGCTGACTATATATTTGTATATGTTTCTTTACATATATTTTTATAATATTTATGTATGTTTATTATCCTGAATTAAATGTTAGTGTTGTAATTATTAGTAGGTTTCATATGTATTAACTCTGCACCACCTGCTATGAATCGTTATGAATAGATTTCTTTTCCGCTACCCTAAGGTTGTCTGGAAGAAATCGCTCTTTAGCGATAAGACCGCCTGTCGTTTGCCTGTACTTATTGTGTTTTTGTACTGTACTATATCCTTTAATTGAGGTGTGCAATATTGATGTGTGCAATACAGAGTATTTGTATTGTATTGTATTGCATATACCTATCAAAATCGTTTAGTGATGTCAGCTTGCGTTGATGTCCATAGGTCTGTACTCGTACAAGTACTTGTGTGCATCACTCACATTACAAAGCACTTAGACGATATAGTCTGAGAAAATTAACAACATCAGGGGAAATAATTCGTGTAGCTTTGAAAATTGGTACCGTTATACCTTACTAGCGATCCGCCCCGGCTTCGCACGGGTGCACTATTTAATGAATGTTATTATACATATAAACTTTCCTCTTCAATCACTTTATCTATTAAAAAAACTGCATCAAAATCCGTTGCGTAGTTTTAAAGCTTTAAGCATACATAGGGATATAGGGACAGAGAAAGCGACTTTGTTTTATACTATGTAGTGAAGATATCCAGAAGAACATAGGTACTTAAAGTACTTAAGTGTGGAGGTGTGCTGAGGGTGTAGTAGGGGTTTAAAGGTACCTTTTTAATTTTTCGTATAAAATATGCTTAGACATAAGTAATCTACAGAAGAGATAACATACACTTTTTCGTTAGGATCAATATTTTATGAGATTTTAAAGGGGAAATTTAATTGTAAGTGGCTTCTCATTACTTTATTTCCAATATTTTTAAAAACCAAAAATATAGTATTTATGGTCGCAATGAGCTCTAAACAACGATACCCCACTCGATTCAAATCGAAAAAAATTTTGCGTTCCCTGTAGCTGTAAGGGAGCCCCCATTATTATTTATACTTAAATTATCCCCTTTAAAATCTCATTAAATGTTGATCCTAGCGAAAAGTATTTATTATCTTTATTACAGAGAATTTTATGTAGAATACTTATGTCTCAGAACATTTTTTGCCATGTGCCATCGTTTACGAGTTTTGTACGAAAAACTAAATTAGGTACCTTCAATAACCTCCCCTACGCCCTCAGCACACCCCCCATCCTTGAGGACTTTTAGTATGTTAATTTGGCTACAGCTAGGAATACCTGCACCAACTTGCAAAGCTACACGAATTATTTCCCTTGATTGCTTATATTCGGCATAATTTTTTCTATCTATTAAAAGAAAATTGTAACAGTCCCATAATATACTCTTTTAGCTACATTGTTTTACTTTTTAAAGCATTTTCACACAGATAAGGGACGTACTGTTTTTATAATATAATTATCGTTTGCGTTTAGGTATCTCAATCTAAGTAAATACCCACCTACCTATTTAATAAGTATTACTAATTACAAGACATCAATTTTATGCCTTGTGCTTAGCGCAAATATTCTACATCATACCCGTATGTTAGTTGACGGCAAATTGTTTTTTGGTAATTTATTTGCCAACTCAATAATTATTAGGCGATGTTTTCCTTACGCTTGTATTGTTATTAACTAAAGCTAGTATTGATTTACGAATCCTTTCGAAAGTCAATACTAGCTTTAGTTAAAAGGAAATGTCATACAGATTCGTAGTTAGCACTAACTGGAACCCACCATAAACCGGAAGCCATGTTAATTGGATATGTCAGACGCCACTGGCTTTCTCGCCCCGAGATAGTTCTGCTTACAAGACATTAATTATATATTAGGAACTCGTCTGGTTGCGGCTGGCGGGGTGACATCTTTGTACGAATAACATGTACCACATGTGGCATTAGCTAAGATATTAGATTCAAGGGTGCAAATCTCGAATTCATCCGGTTCACCGCCTTCACTGTATTTATTGACTATTGTTAGGTTTGCTTTTGATGTAAATCAGAAATTGCGAAGGAAATTTTAAGAGATTTCCAAAGGAAGAAACGGAATAATTTCTCTCTCTTTAGCGATAAGACTGTCTGTTCTCTAACTCTACCTGTGTACTGTTATTGTTTTGATTCTGTGTGTAGCTGATTAATTTGTGTGAGGTGTGCAATAAAGAGTATTTGTATTGTATTGTAATAGTTTTTTTTTTACTTTAATTGTTGAGCCATTTAGAGCTAACTTTATGCTGGATACTCCATAGTTTCGTTATGAAGTGTCGAGCCTAAAGTGAGCTTTAGATTTTTAGGTGGCTCAGCAGTTAAAGTCCGCGATTGTGCATAGATATTCCATCCTATATTTACATTAGAAAATTGAAGTTGTAGTTAGGTACAAGTACGAAAAAAATGAAGTTCTTTTTTCTAATAACCAATAACAATAATTATGCACCGAATATGCTTAAATTTGGCAGTAATGGCCAGACAGCTATTAACACAAATATCAGATACAAAAGAAAAGACTAGGTAATATAAAGACTAATAGACCTACCTATTTTTATATAAAACACGTAAGCTAAAGTCGCTCATCTTTCAATAAGATGTCATTTATTGATAAAGCAAAAAGCAAAGTTTAATAGGTGAGATGCTTCGCATTTGAGGAGTGAGATCATTTCTCAACCTTATCTCACAAAAACATCAGATATGCTCAAAAGTAATTCTGCTGTTTAAGAGTTGACTGCAAAATGATTGATGGCACTGCTTAACGACAAACGTCTTCCAAATACAATACTTGATATTTAAAGGAAAATTCGGAAACTTATTCCTATGGAAAGTCGCACCAATTAGCTAAGTGGTTTCTGTATGTGTCCTGAGACCGAAAACATTTGCGAATACATATATGCAGTGTCTTCCTGGTTGAATATATATTTGTTCTGTATGTCTTTTAATTTCGAGACAATCACTGGACTTTTTTTTAAACGAAACCCATATTAGAAATGAGAAACATTGTTTTTTGATAAAAATTTAGGTGATAGGTACAAATATTAAAGGACACAGTACAGTACAAAATCACAATGAGTAGAGGAAAACAACAGAAGGTCTTATCGCTAAAGAGCGATTTCTTCCAGATAACCTTAGAGTAGCGGAAAGCAAATCTAATCAACGATTCATATTAGTAGCTGGTGTAGTGTTAATATATGAAACCCATTAATAATTTCAACAAGACAAATACTAAATTAAGTATAATATACATACATAAAAATATTAACATAAACATATATACACTCGAGTTCAAAAATTTCGGGTCACCCTAATTTAAATAACTTAAATAGGTTTTTCTAAATATTTTACACTAGTTTTATTTACATGATACAAAACTGACGACTTTTGCGATGTCTCGCTCCATTAAAACATTGTTTTGTTTATGGGTTTTTAGTAGTCCGATTTTTTTCTATCTGTTATTTTTGCAGGTTAGATGTAAAATTAAATAAATACATGACAGGGTCAAAAAACTGTACAAGTTTGCACTGTTTTAGGAAATATGACTTTATTTTACCTAACCGTATTCTTTGTCCGCGAGTGTAGTCAGCCACATAGCTAAGTGATGTTCATTTACTTTCTATCTTTTCAAATCAATCGGATATAATCAATGAGTGATTGTATTAACACCGATACCTCTTTGCCTCAAAACATACTTAGATAGTTTAATCTAAGTGCTTAAATGTAAAACTAGTAGCTCAATGTCATACCTTATATCTTAGTTACAAGACATTCATTAATCAACGTACTTGGTACTTTTTAAGGGTCCTTATCAGTTAAAAAACGCTCATCTATTTACGCCATTTTCTGTTTAAATTGACACGTATCTTGACAATTTCTCCATGTTACTATCTAGAACAGGACTATTGCGACCTTATGTCATAAACTTTAAATGTATTTTTTGCATTTTTCATTGAGAAATATCGTTTCAAACATCACTCCAAATCGGCCGTTTTCAAGCTAAAATCTTGTTCTTCCGTTTAAATTCTACTACACACTATAAAATCCAAAAATGGCTATGTTACTATCTAAAACTTTAATGAAATTATCGTATCTTTTAATGACTTTATTGTTATTATCAATACTTTGGTCATAATTTGATATCGAAACATTTTAAAACTTATAAGGCCTCTTAAGCAGGTTTATATTTTTTTAATGAGTGTGAATCTATTAATTGAATAATGGTTTGAATAACATTAAGTGTTTACTTAGCTCAAGCTTGTCATTAAGATTCCTCATAATTCGGTATATCAAAGACAAGTTATTTTTAATGGAAATTATTATGCGTATCTTTAATCGTAGATATAAAAAAAATGTAATTAAATTATAATGATCGCAAGCTCATCTGTAATAATCCAGTTACCATCGTTTTTTCCTTGGTTTTGCTCGCGTAGAACTCACTCGTTGCTCTCCCATCTTCCATACAACTTCCTAACTTTTTACACCCTTAGAGTTCGATTTTTGGATTAAATCTTCCTACGTCCCTGTTCGAGACAAACTACAATCTCCATCCTCATTATCGGTACAACGGTTTAAACAACAAACAAACATACTTTCGCATTGCAAGTGTGAATTAACATTATTCCGTGTTCTAACCTAGAAGCTAATAATGTTATAGGTTGTAATAGTCTATCTAATGCGAAGTTTATATGCAAAATGATAAAATTCCTAAGCTGAATCACAAGTTACCAGTTAAACAAGAAATTGAGTGTTTCCTAGAATACCTACTGCTACCTTTACGTGGCGTTCATATAATTTACGTACTTGCCGACGAAGATTAATACATACAAAGTATTATAGAAATTAGCGCGAGGGTTCCACATCAATTGATGTTAAAAATCTTTTGATTATTAAAAAAAAGTCTAAATTCTATTGAAACCCTCTCTCCCCTGCCAAAATACCGGGACATAGGCAGGATACCAATTACATTATCTTAAACTTGTCTTTAACTATAACATTGGCAGGAAACCCAGGGAGCTCTTTGAAACGATCAAATCCAGTGAGACTCGACCGGAACTCGCTACTGTTGAATGGAATAGCCTGACGTGTCGCGAAAAAGCGGTTTACCAAAAACGCTGTCAGAATTAAGAAAGACTATCTATCTTATTAAATATGAAAGATCTATCTATTTATCTGATCCGGTTGTTAGAGTGTTACCCCCGTACTCATAAAACCTAACAAACCTCTGCTAACTAAAATGTCTGTTGTCACTGTCTCACAAGCACATATTTCAAAGTGACAGATAAGGACAAACGAACTTTAGCAGCTAGTTAACTAATACAGGTTTGATAGACGTTTATGAATAAGGAGGTTAGTGTGATCCGGTAGCTAGAGTGTCTGAGAGTTAGCAATTACGACTTTTATTTTGAAGATTTATGCTATCCAGGGCTCTTGTCTTAGAGCGCTACGTTGTTATGGACGTGTTGATATCCACCAATCATATTCGTAGGCACATATGTAGTTGTGATTATATTTTTTCTGTAATAATTTCGATTGAACCGCTTGAAAATTATTTTAATTATTTTAAACTCCGAAGATAATAAGGGGAATAGTATTTATTTAATAAAAACCGGCCAAGTAAGAGTCGGACTCGCGCATGAAGGGTTCCGTAACATCATTTATATAAAACGGCACGTTTGTTGTATGGGAGCCCCCTTACATATTTTTAATTCTGTTTTTTGGTATTTGTTGTTATAGCGGCAAAAGAAATACATCATCTTTGAAAATTTCAACTGTCTATCACGGTTGATGAGATACAGCTTGGTGACAGACGGGCGGACAGAGAAGTCTTAGTAATAGGGTCCCATTTTATCCTTTGGGTACCGAACCCTAAAAACGGGTTTCTAATAGTTCAAGCCCTTTTAGACTGCTACTAAATTGGCTAGTAACAAGAAAAAATTTTTTACTCCCCTCGTATCGGCAATTTTTCATAGAAAATACAATTGTATGTTTCAATTTTTACTTTCCACAAGCCCTATTTAGCCCTTGTTTACAACTACTCCATGTTTCAAATCGATAGCATAAGAAGTTCCTGAGATACAAACGTTGTGACAGACGGATAGCCGAAGTCACACCATATAAGGGTTCTTTTATTACGTTTAAAGATTGAATTCTACCCATCTCGAGGATTTTCTTTACATTAGACAAAAAATACCTATTTTTTTAATAGTCATACGAATTTTGATATTATGACTGTAAAGTGTAAATAAAGTCCTTCATTAATTCGCAGGCATATTGATACAAAATAGAAGGACTCAATGAACACAGAAACTTACGCGACAAAGCCATTTGTAAAGCTGATTATATTTTACATTATGCGTAATAGGAGAATGGAGCCTTCTCCTATTACGCATAATGTAAAAAATAGGTCAGGCTGGACCCTCTAATACCTTATCCTACAAGCTGCATTGTATCTCCTCTGTCCCTTGGGTTTAAATTCCTGGCTCGCATAGCTTATACGGCGAGGATTTTCGATGGTTTTTAGTCCCATCAACGGCATAATTACAGAATGCCACTTGAATCATTTGCTGACCCTGAGGTTTAATTTTCATTTTTCAAATGAATAAGAAAATAGGGCCGCATAAGCATTAGACTTTTTGACAGGTGAGGGACATCGCTTTTGTTTCCGGTCTCTATCATATTCATTTTAGAAATACAGAAAGCGATAAGGTTATATCACCTTATGGCTTTCTGTATTTAAGAGGTATATACCTATGACATATCAAAAATCACCAGCCAGTGCGTAGAATAGGCCTTCCGAATGGATGTATAAATATTCTACAGTGTGTTACCGGCATGCAGGCTTTTCTTTTAGTAGGGTTTTTAAACGTAGTTCCTTAACCTAACCATGTGCTTAATTTTATTATAAATCTATGATTTAGAGTTTACATAATTGATAACAAAATCTAATTGCCAGCAATGTACAGCAAAGTAAATTGACAACGCAGTGCAAATGACAGCCCTTAATGTGTTGTTTACTACGACATTATCTTAAGCAGTGCATCTAGTACATTGAAGGTGCAGAGTTAGGAAATTTAATTTAGCAGTTAATACACATAATACGAATTTCTAATGGTACATATTATTATCAGTTTAAATAAATGGCCGCGTGCCGGTAACATACGGTATATTTTATCCCGAGCTTCCGCTCGCGTTCTTTGTTATAATTCGCGGACGGAGGCGGGCGGGGGATGCTGCTTTTGTTTTTTTTAATAAAGTTTTACAAGCATTTATTATCATAAGCCTATAGAATGACCCACTGCTGGACATAAACCTCTGGAACTGAATATGAATGTGTTTTATTTAATGTATTTTGTAATTCGAATATTGGTCTCTATCGAGTTGTGTCCAGCATTTGCCATTTACATTGTAAAAAATCTTAGTCGGTTGGACTATTTGTGTACTAAAACTCTATAAATCACGCATTTATTTCGTGAGGCACGGATCTGTGGCTTGGGTACGTGCTTATCTGTTATTTGCAGCGCGAACGCTATGCCGTGCCGGCGGTTTTCGGTAACATGTTGATAAATATTGGGGGAGATTCTGGGTAAAGGTCGGTGCAGAATGTCGGGGGTGAAACGTGTGAGATGAATTTTAAAGACTTAAAAGAAATCTTTTGTATACCTTTTCAGCAGATGGTCAGCGGTTAATGCACTGGATTTTAATACCAGTATAAGTATACTATGCCATGTCATGCTAATATATGGGTAGGTCCACCTGCAGGCGAATCACGTAACTTTATGTACTAACGGTAGATAGATTTTATTGTCAATTTTGAAGTATTAATGTATGAGCTGACAATTAAAATTTGACATTAAAATCAATCTAATGGTAGTACAAAAGTTACGTGATTACCCCGCTGGTCCGAAAGAAAATCAAAAGGTCTAAGACATTACCTACCCTAAATCGTTCCAGGATGAGAGCCCTCTACAATTATAAAAAAAATGCTAATAGAAATTTACCTTATCTTAGACCACAAATTTTACTAAAATAGCGGTCTAAAATGTTATTAATGGTATTTTTTTGTATGAGATTTAAGTTATATATTAATTGAATTACTCCGTATGTCTAAGTACAATCATATCTAAATACAAATTTAGGCGTGCATGTACGCAAAAAACAAATAACGCAAATATTTATAACTTTGTTATTGTCGAACGTCATAAGTTGAAATATATTTAAAAAAATAAGAAAAATTGTGTGGCGCGAAACTATGTATTCGCCAAAACTAGCCAAATTAGTTGTTTTGTTTTATTTCCTTGCAATCAAAGTGAAAAGCAGAGTGTAAAACTCAAGCATAAAACCAATTTTACCCTCTACGTGACTATCCAGGACTATATGAACGTCTCGGGTAAATGACTCGTTTTATTGCTCTTGTTGAACAATCTACTATATTTTTAGGTACTTACATCTGAATTATATTATAATGATTTAGTTTCGTCCCTTTCGCCTTATTCGCAGCCTATAGAGACAATTTACCATGGCAGTGCTATCACCCGCAGTCGGTCGAACTATGCTAATCAATGCGCATTTAGCCAAAGACATTTGAAGTTAACATGTGGTGAATATTGTAGTACTTGTCAACAAATTGGCCACAGACCTTGCTATGTTACGAAATGTCATAAAGTCACTATAATTTTACTAAACCTAAAGTTCTATCATCATCATCATCTCTTTTCGCACGTGACTTACATTCAAAAATACAAAGGGGTGTCTAGAGCCGTTTAGTCAGTACTTAATGATATACACGAAGTGTACACTAAGTCAGCAGGTATTGTTCGAGCGCGTTACTTAGCTCCTGGCCTCTATTGAGTAACGCAAATCCCCCGAGCCGTGCTGCGGCGATCATCTTGGATTTGTGCAGCACTTAGCGTGATTCAATTGTATTTAATCCTATCCAAGTTTCATTGTATTGCATATGCGCAGCGCCGGTATTCCAGTCGTCTTAGGAGACGTTCTAAAGATATCGTTTTATTCATATCGATATCGATAAGACTCGAACTGCCGGAGACATCATACTTTGAAACCCAAATCAGTTCGCTTACCTGGCGCACTCGGCATTTGGACAAGAAGTCAACGTTGTTACATCTAAATGACATTAATTATTTGTATACTCAAATTTCACGAAAGTAGATAACCAAATAGTATTTTTAAGAAAATTTCAGTTTATTATTATATATTAACCTAAAAAATAATATTTACACGATGTATAATGTAATGTATGTACAATATCTATCTTTATTTTCTATTATATTCTGGTATAAAACTAACATGCTCATACAGCACATGCTAAGTAATTACAATAAACATACAATACAACTTCAATAAAAATTTTAAAACTAAAAATATAGTATTAAAGGTGAAATATTAAATAATATTCTGAGTAGAAGTAGTTGTTTATTCATCCAAATTTACCAAAGGAAAGAGAGCCATTATAACGTTGCCGCTACTTTTCTAACATTCGTGATCGAACTATTTACTGAACGAACGATTGAATGATGTCACTAACGCGGTGTTTGAACTATAGAAGCACAGACGAAAAGACTGTTTAAGGACTGTTTCACACTTTTGAAATAATTTAAGTGTGGCAACACCGACGCCAAGTGACATCATTCAATAACATTTGAAGTTCGTTTAAATAATATAACTGTGGTTATCTTATAACTAACAATAGTTAATTAATTATCCATGCTAATTTAACCTCAACTTAGTTAATGTGTGTTGTTTATCATGTATATTTCGAGACAAAAGTGATCTGGAGGCATCCATCATCTGGGCTTAATGGCGTATTCGAATCAATTAGTAACTTGAGTTGAGGCTCCGTCTTACGTTATTGATTGTTCTTAGTTGATTTACGTTTTTATCATTTCATCGTCACCAAGAAGCTTGTCGGCTGGAAGTTAAGTGGTAAAAATTAAAAAAAAACGTAATATGTTTAATTTTTATTTTAATTTAGTGATCTAAAACTTTTGTCTTTCGCTTTTTACAGAAAGTCCTGTTTTTCTCAAAACACAGCAGACATTGTTACCCCTTTTTTGCTTGTTATTATTGCTCCCTTACTAGTCCTAAAAAATATATTTTTCTTTTTAATTGAAAGTTATTTTGAAATTAAAAGTTATGCCATCTCAATTAGGTGTATTAAATTAATATGTGAAAATATAGTTTTACCAATAAGGTTAACGATAACCACCCTGTTATATATAAAAAATAGGAAATGTTAAAATATTGCCCTGTTTTACTACATATTAGTTATTTTAGGGATTAGCCGAGTACACCTTACTGTAGTGCTGTGACCCATGGCACTGCGTAGTAGTTAAAAAGTATTTTTAAGACAAATATTCACACGGTAGGCAAAACGAATTAATAGATAATTAATAGATCTCTTGACATTGTCGTTGACACATAATAGGCACTGGGACGATCTGTCAAAGGTTACCATCCTTGATTCGTAGTGATTTAAATCCAGTTGAAACGCGCCGTCTTTTGGAATGCAAATTATGTAGGTCGGCATAGTTTTATAAAAAACAGGAAGTCAAATAGTATCAGAACTTAGTAGATAGATAGAATAGATGTTTTATACAGTACGTATACGGGTACGGCGCGTTTATGTTATGTCTCAAGTACTAAAAGGTACTTAATACTAGGTATAACAAAAATATATTATTTATAAAAAAAAAACCGTTTTATTTTTTGTGTGAAATTATGACATCCGATTTAATTTGTTTGTTCATTTTCTTGTTTTTTAACCGACTTCAAAAATACGAGGAGGTTCTCAATTAGTTCGTATGTTCTTTTATTTTTTAATGTGTGTCCTTAGACTGCGCTAAGCGTGATATGGCGGGCTTTCAATTGACAATCAGGCCTGGGATTCACTTGCCGCTGATAGAGACGGATGGCGCAAACGCGTTGTGGACGGCAGAAAGGTAAGGTGCGATGAAGTTTTGTTTGACGAATTAGCTGGTAAAAGGTTGCCTAGAAAACAAAACGGAACTAGAGCTTCTGACGTCAACCTTCAGTGTAATATCTGTGGAAGATCATGCCGTTCCCGCATTGGTGTATACAGTCGCCAAAAAAGGTGTAAACAACTACACAGCAATGCTTGAATCGTCTGCAACCGACTTAAAAGCCTATGATGATGATGACCTAAGAACTCCGTCGTTTATTAACCGATTTTAAATAAAAATTGTTTGAAAGAATATGCATCAAGGTTGGTCCCGTTGTTACCAGAATCTAATTCTGAGTCGGAGTCCATGAGGAACTAAGGGAACTTCTCAAAAATTCAAGGGAAACATATAGCGATTTTAGTATTTTCGGTAATGTATCAAGTATTTGCATTCAGAACGTAGCATTTGGTGAACAGGAACTGATGAAGAAGACCACGGATAGTCATCCAAAACTCCTAGTGTTTCATGGTTGGCAATAAGTTATTTCGATCAAAACACTGAAGCGACTATGACGAAGTCAATTTAAATGGCCCTGATGTAGTCACTATGAACCTAATCTGGTAAATGAAACCGGAAGGTGGGTAACGGAACTCCGTAATAAAACAGGGTAGCTTAGGCATGTTTGAGATTATTGAAATCGTTATGTGTTACTATTCACTAAAAAGCGAGAAATAAATAAAAAATAAAGCCGACTCCAAAAAAGAAACACTATAAAAAAATAAAAGTGCCTTACTTCTAATTTGAGACTTTACGCTTCTTATTAAACAATGTAGACAAATAGGTACCTATTGTAATTTTTGTAGTCGGTGCCATTTCGACAATTTTAGATAATTTCCTTGGATAGAACCGACATCAAAAATTACAATAGGTACGTCTACCATGTTCAATAAGAACCGTAAAGTTTCATATTAAAAGTAAAGGCAATTAGTTTTTACTCTTTAGTGTTTCTTTTTTGGAGTCGGTTTTTTATTGGGTCTTGTTGATTTATTATAATGTTTTTATATTTTATTTTATACAGTAACGATTAGAAAAATTTTGTTTTATACACAGACGACGAAAAGTTTTACTTTTAATTTCCATGAATGTAATTTGATAATGACATCTTGTATTGTGAGTTATAACATAAGTTAGGTGGGTCATTCTTGTGCTCTGTCATCTCCATATACATTACTGAAGTGGATACCCTGTTTCCTTTGTCCGGAATGAGTAGCGCGACAGACACCAAATCGATTTCCATTCAAGATACGAGTACATTTCTGTTAAATAGTGCTTCAGAGCCAAATTCCCATAGCAATTATGTTTTAACCACAACAAGTTACTAATAATTTACATTTTATATTACCTACAATGTTATTTTCAGTAAATATTTGAAATTGAATGCATTCGTTTAACGACCTTTCTTTCCACGAACTGGCCATACTAACAATTGGGTTTTACTTCCCTTGGCCACACATTGAATACCTTGTTAAAATCATGGCGGGCGTTATTTAACTCGCATAAAAGCATTTTGTTTACATAAATGTGTCCGGAATTCTCTCTTAGGTACAAAAATAGATTGTAGTAGTATAGTCAATAAAAATTCCAAATTTGTAGAACTTCAGTAATTTTTAATTTCTTTCTCAATATGCGAGAAATGTGTCATGATGTGTGTTGGTATAGGTGTACCTAACTCTAAAACATATTTTTTTACTTTCATGTAATATAATCAGTTTTGTTTATACGAATGTGAAACAAGACCAACTAAGTCCAAATCGGCTACAAAATCGGTGTTTTGTCCGTTTTGAATATAAAGACTATATTTTGTAATTCATACTTAATCTAGAATTTTATGTTCAGACTTCAAGTGTAATTTTTACTAAATTATATCTCAAATGCATACTAAAGTAGGCATACATATCACAATATTCGCCGTTAGAAATTCCTGGACCCACGACTAAGACTTCGAGTTTTAAAGAATCAATTTCAAAACTATTCGCTTCATTACTATGTTGTAAGGTAAAACATATTTTCCATCTCGACTGTGTGTAGATTAATTTAAATTGACTGTAACTGAGTCAGCGATAAAACCTTCATTGTGTTTGTGGCACTTTTAATCTGAGTATGCCCATTTTGGGTATGTTCTCGAGCCCACTTTTGTCAGAGCCCAAATAAAAGAATTCGGGATCGTCCCGTACTTGGGCAAGAAAACACCTGCATTCCGCGTTGCAATTATAATAAATCCAGATCCATAAAAAATATTAACACCAGATTTTGGCCATTTGCAACTTATATCTTACGCCTACACAGCGTAGCTGATCCAGTTTCGAGTTACCTTTTAAAATTCACATTAATTAATAGGTTTTTTACTCCCTGTCTTACTATTATTTAAATGTATTATAATTTGTTCCATAGCCGATCAGAATCCTGCTTGAAAAACCGGCCAAGTGCGTGTCGGATCACGCACAATGAAGGGTTCCGTACCAACATCTACTAGTCCACATTTAAAATCACTATCCAACACATTGAATCTAAAAAAGTCGTGTCTTCATAGGGAACTCAAAGCACTTACGACCTTTTGTTGGGCAATGCGCCGAATATAGGTTTGACCAAAATTCGACCGAATTATTCTGTTCAACGTAATCCCTTCATCTATTGTTGTAAAATAGACTAATTGAATGGTAATGGTAACATTTTTGTTCATTATAAAACGAAATATTGACAAAAAATAAGTTAAATGGGTGGATCAACTATTATTTGTTGCTTGTTACCATGGTTACGTCTCCTGAGTCAGTCTTTAAAACTGTGATTTTATAGGGATTAAATCTACCAAACATGAGTTTTAGCAATAAGAATAAATCCATTTGGACATGGGTCATCTCCTGAGCATGCTTGAAGTCCATATTATAAACATTTTTCTAAGAAACATGGTTACTTGTGTCTCCTGGCTGACGGGACAGAATAACAAGAAAAAGTTGATTGACCCAAATCACTGTTAATAATGAGTGAGTATTAATTTCACGAAGCAGTAACTATAATATACTCTTGTAACTTGTAACAAAACCCTCTCAAAATTGTTCGGTAAATATTCGGCAGCTGAACCGAATAATTCGGCCGAATACCGAACATTCAAAAACATGCCGAATATGCCGATTGCCGAATAATAACCGAATATTCAGCGCATCCCTAGCAATAAAGAGTATTCGTGTTGTTATTCTTGGTTAATAGAGCAGTTTTTCATAGCCTGAACTAGGCGTCCAAAGTAAAATTTATATTCAGCATTAATTATATAAATTGATCTCATTTTAATGGATTACCATTCTTAATCGTCATTAACGTCGTGCCGGGGTCGCACAGACAATTCCAGTTATCTTCCTACAAAACTTAGTCCTTGCATTCTTGCTAATGGAAAACTTGCCTTCGATTTCGTAAACGTACAATTTTTTTATAAAATTGCGTAAAGGAAGGGAGTGGGTGATGAAACAAGCCAAGAGCTTTACATATGTAATCTATAACTACTTATTTATTTATTTATTTAGCTTTCTGTAATATATATTGTACATATTCTATCTACCTATCTTTAGTAACACTATATAACTGACTGTATAGTATTATGTGTATATTATTATTATTTACTAGTAGCATGTTTTATACATATTTTGTTTTTACTTATTTTGCATGCATTTTGAGACTTTAAAATTTATTCATATTAAGGTGTTGTTTATTACAGATCATCCCACTGATGGGCAAAGGCCTCCATAATTGACCACAGGTTCGTATTGTGCGTAAGTCTGGTCCATGTGCTATAACTACTTACTTAATATTATTGCAAACAGGCAAAGTGTGTGAATGTGTTAGTTTGTAAGTATACATAATAGGGGGTAGTCTCCATTACAATTACAATGGACCTTTTGACTATATTTCAGGCTGCGCCCTTGCTCAGAGTTTTTGTAAACAGGTGAACACCTGTTATAAACTATAGAGATTTATCACTGTGTTTAATTACGACGTTACCTATTCGTTTCAATGTATTTTTTTACACAGTTAGGGACTTAATAAGTATTAATTAAGTATACATTGTAATTGATACCATTTCGTAAATAAAATTACTCAAATAATTTATATGGGTAACTTTTGTTACGAAATAGTATCAATTAAGACCTTAACATGTCCAAAGAAAATGATTATAATAATTAAATAATAATAAATATGTCGATATACATACTTATACAGATAAATAGATACTTAAATACATAGAGACATCATCCAAGACCCAAGAACTAAACGTTCGTGTATTCGTGTTTTGTACTGTACTGTGTTAAGTCCTTTAATTGAGATGTACAATAAAAAGTACTTGTATTGTATTCGTGCTCATCACACAAATAAAAGCCCTGATCGGGATTCGAACACGGGACCTCCAGATTCGGAGGCGGGGTCATTACCAACTAGGCTAAAGAGGTCTTCTTTACCCATTAAGTAGATTAAAGTTTATATAAGAATAATATGTATTCAATTTTCCTACTTGAAAGCTAAATAACAGTTTTGTGACCGAGTGACTGTCACCGTAACGCGTATAAAAAAATACAAGTAGGTGAAAAACTTTAGTACCTAAAACCCCTCTTATATGTAGTTGTGGACTATTGGAATAGGCGTTTGTCTTGTTTGTATTTTAAATTTTAAATTTGTGATATCTAGGTATTTTAACACGCCACAACTACATACATCTTTACTGAGTTGTACCTATACTAGACTACTGACGGTAGAAATACACATAACATGAAGCCTAATGCGAATTCAGGTTCTAAAAGTAAACAATATTAAGAAAAGAATTTATATCTTTATTTGCAAGAACGAATCAAAAAACAGGGAGTAAATAAATTGGCTTATAAAACATATCTGACAATAAGTAGGTTTTATTAAACTTATTTTGGTCTACACGTTAAAAGGCAGCAAGGAGACGAATGGCGGTTTATATTTGATCAAGTTCAATCTATGAACGCTCGCTCGTTGCCCCGCTGCCCTATAGATCGCGGTCTATAAAAGACGCATTTCAACTGATAATACTGTTGGGTATGTCTCAATTTTGAACCCTAGTCTCATCACTCGCTTTAATACAGCATTCTTATATTTCTTAGCTTCTGGTCGTTACTGTTTTATAATATTCGTATGCACGCGTGGAAGAAAGAAAGTCAGGACATATTGACTCAATTTTCTGTCAGGTGAAACCAACGTCCGTTAAAGTCTAAAAAACTTCCAATTTAATCGACCGACCTACCTACCTACGACCGGTTTAGCCTAGTGGGTAGTGCACCTGCCTGTGAAGCTGACGGTCCTGGGTTCGAATCCCGGTCAGGGCAAATATTTGTGTGATGAGCATGAATATTTGTTTCCGAGTCTTTTATGTTTTCTATGTATTTAAGTATTTATATCTATTAAATATATCGTCGTCTAGTACCCATAACACAAGCCTTCTTGAGCTTACTGTGGGGCTAGTTCGATTTGTGTAAGATTGTCCTCTAATATTTATTTATTTATTTAATAAAAGTAAGTATTTTCTTCCCAACTGAAGCATTGTGCGTACTCGCTTTTATGGTTTCATGGCAGCTGAGGTCATCGGATTTCTGCGGCCTTGCGCGGTCGCCGACCAAGATGACACGCCGACCTGCGACATTTCGAACACGAGCCTTGCGATCCGTATTATGAATAAACCTTCAACATCCCAATTCAAGTCTTATATCCATAACAAAAGGTTAAATTTCAATTGGCAGGAGATTAGGAATGCTATTTTTTGCGTTGTAGGAAACTGGTCCAATGATCTAATATAATATATATCAGAGCAGTGCTTGTTTTGATGATAAATAAAATAGTTAAGTTATAAAAATTGCGTTGCTCATAAGAGAACTGTAAATTAAATTTTGGCTTATAATTAAGGCTTCATTTTGACTTATCAATGTAGGTTAGGAAATTTATTGCTTAAGGTCAAGTCATTAGTTAAAGTCACGCCCACTTAATTACAATGAGCTTCAGTGGGTAAGTCACTCATTAGTCTCACTCATTTATGGTCACCTATAATATTTTCTAACGGTAACAGTAAGTAAGTATTAAACGCTTCCTTTCAATTTGGTGAGATTATCTTTTTGCTATTCTTAATATTTAATTGACATATATTTTTATGATTGATATCTTACTTATCTTACTTTCAGATCTCACGAGTTTAATTATTTCCCCGTTATATTTGTTAGTCCTAATTATTGTTTATTCAGTCGGAAAGAGCAGACGAGTTGTATGATTGATAATTACATCTCGGTCGAGATGCCGTTAGTAAGGATTGTGAATTTTGACAAAGGCCATCATTACAATAAATATAATGGTACATCTATTGATAAAATTTTTAGTATCGTTATTGATGGTTCTATTAGTGGTTTTATATGTGTGCTCATTAATATTGTCAGTAGAAATTGGTGAATATTGTTAGTCTTGACACTGATAGCGATGTTCACACCGTTACATTCTTAAGTATCAGTTGGTCTGAGGACTCTTGAGTCATCCTACTTATCTACACTCAAGAGTATTGTGTCGTTTTCTCCGCTGTTTGATTTGAAACGAATTATCTTCGATTTATATTCTGCTCATTTCATATATCGTATTTGTAGCATTTAAATGTTTTGACATTTAGTGTTGGTAGTTTAGGTTTCCCCTGGATTTTCCCCAGGCAACTCTCCAACTGCGCACTCCTATCGCAATATTGGGCCCGGCCTATAAAGTCACAGTCAGGTTCCAATTAATCGTTAGGATTTAAATATCAGATGATGCTTCCGATAACACCTGCTCACACGCTCTAATATTTACCATATCTGGATATAACGTTCGTTAAAATTATATTGGATTTCCGCTACCTTAAGGTTGTCTGGAAGAAATCACTCCTCAGGGATAAGACTGTTGTTTGCCTCTATTTATTGTGATTTTATCTTGTCCTTTAACGAGCATTTGTATTGTACCTATTGTAAAAATCCGTGATAATACGTTTATTAATATTAAATACACAAATTATTATACATAGCTATTTCTTCTTTTGTAATTATGTACGTGGCGCAATAAACTCCTTCACTTCATTCACTTTCTTTCACAGTTTAGCTTTAGGAAATAGATTCCCGTGATCTTTTACAATGTATGGATCTACATAAATCATTCTCATCGTTTTCTCTCATGACTCACGCCTATATATCCTGATCCCTAAAATCCGTAAAAACTTGCATAATCAGAGTTCAAACTTGCAGTGCACTGAGACGAGAATCCAAGGGTTGTGAATGTGCATGCGACGGCAATACCGATACCGTTTAACTGACGTTGGCGCCGTTCTCGATAACCGAATCGATGTAGACCATTACCGAAAACAGGAATACGTAAGAATTCGAGGAATGTACCAGCTATTAATTGTATGGCGGATGTTGTGTCGCGATTTTTATTTGCGCCGACCAAAATGTCCCAACTATTTGACGTAAAAATGTAGACATAGGACGTTTTGTGTTTGGGAAGGAATGTTGGCGTCATACGAAGGCGCCGGCGCGGAGCTCGGGCGGCGCGTGCGCTTAAATATCACATTGAAAGGCGTGTTACATGAGCTGCAGCGGACTTTTGCAATTTGGTTCCGTTTACAAATACAGATGCAGCAGACTCAAATGAGAAAACATGTTTAATGGAGATATTGTGAAGTAATAATAAATGAAGTCCATTATCTATTTCATAGTCGAATAGAAGTTGACCAATTGGTTAAACATCATCTTTCATTATTAAAGCTAAACTTGGGCACGACTATCAAAGGAAAGTAAACTAAATTTAGATGGTTTTCTTACACCTGTCGCTCAGTACGGTCGCAAAAATATGGATCCAGAGGTACAACTTACTCGAAAATACACGTATGTCCCTTGGCTCTTATGTCGGTGAATTAAGGAAAGGCGATTCCATTGCAAGTGACCTCCTCTAACACGCGTGAGTTTGCAATTAACGATCCCGCTCTCTACGGAAGCACTGGGCGTAATTTCATAAATATTTACCTTTTAATTAATTTCTGGAACACTGGATCACTCATGAAAAATCGATTCGGTTATTTTGTTAGAACAAAATAAAAGTTACCCTTGTGTAGAAAAAAAAACATATCACTGTCGTTGTTAATTATGAAATCTGCAGCATTACTTTATTTTTACGATGATATTTAGGATTTTTTGACAGAGTTACTAAGGAATTTTTCAATATTTTGTTTCAGTCCACAGTAATTTTTGTGTAGTGTAATTCTACATTACTTCTTCATAATGGAAACTCAAACTTCAGTATTTTCGTCAGATCTCTAAATGGGCCTTTGCCTTAAGGTTTCGCTGCATATTTATAAGAAGATTAAATCGATAAATATTTTTGCACTTGATTGTATAACAGCAACATGTTTTATCACCGTTTGGGATAAGGCGACAAAATGGTAAGGTTTGTAGAAATACCGATGCATTCCGATTTTCGATTCGGAATGCATCATGTGATGTTGATATGAACATGCATCGTAAAAAAACTTTAAAGATATATGACGCAAAATTGACGGTGTTACTGAATTGCGCCGCTGAATTATTTTAACTTTAGTTATTTTATTATGTGAAGTCCCAAGCCCAGACGTGCTCCTTGATACTGACATTGATGACCTTTCATTCTAACTGAGTTTTTTGCTGGACTTATCTCAGCTAGGCTAGGTTTAGTGAATCAGCGACAAAACTCCCAGTAGCTCGATTCCACTCATACCTCAGATTCGGATGAAATTGCTCAACCAATCTCACTGCAGCGCAAACTCTTATTCCAGTATTCCAAACCACACGCGTAGTCGTGTCAAAGGTTTTCCCTGGATTTTCCCCAGGCTACTCTCCAACCGCGCACTCCTATCACTTTATTGGGCCCGGCCTACAAAGTCACAGTTAGGTAAAAAAAAAAACTAATATTAAATAAAAGGCTTTTCATTCCTAATTCATTACATAACAATAGTGTAACATCAATAGGGAATTAAGATGTCAAGTACAGGGACGTTTAGTTTAGTTGTTGTGTTTCTTAGAACCTTTATTAATGATAAAAGATTTTCATGAACGTGTTATAATAAATTATGATTTTCACCAACTCAATAGATTATGATTTCAGCTTTACATTTGACGTTAATTTATACGTATTTTGTTACTAATTGGCTTTAAATATGATAGTTAATTGGCTATTAATTAACTCTTATTGAAATTCTTGAAAATATTACTTATAATAACTGAAATAATGAATAGTCTAAAGTTTGAAATTCATGAATATTATGTAATTTGCCTATAAGTTATAATGCCGTGCATTCATGGACTGTTTATGCCATAAAGCCACAGCCACGTCTCGCCACCGTGGCCACAAGTACGCCTGTCTGTGGCCACCTTTAGCTGTGCATCCCGCCTTGCCACCTACACTTGCCAAATATAGGCTGATTCATGACCAAGACCTTAAGAAAAACATGTAAATGTTAAACTTGTATGGCAATGCAAGTTAGTTAGCTGGTTAGTCATTTCTCGCCGAATTTGACCGCATAAGCATGAACGGACAGATATCAGATCCAAAAGTATACACACACATGTAGGCGCGGCGTTCTACAGGTTAGCAATGCAGTACCGTTGCCGTGGAGTGTAAATTCGCCCACTGAAAACTGTATGTAAATAGTGAATTTTGACGACCGGTTTAGCCTAGTGGGTAGTGCACCTGCCTGTGAAGCTGACGGTCCTGGGTTCGAATCCCGGTCAGGGCAAATATTTGTGTGGTGAGCATGAATATTTGTTTCTGAGTCTTGGATGTTTTCTATGTATTTAAGTATTTATATCTATTAAATATGTCGTCGTCTAGTACCCATAACACAAGCCTTCTTGAGCTTACTGTGGGGCTAGTTCGATTTGTGTAAAATTGTCCTCTAATATTTATTATTTATTTATTTATATGCATGCGGAATATATAGTAACAAGATGTCACTATATGAATAGTAAACGTTCCGATTAGGTACCACAAAGAAAAGTCAATTAATAAATATGATCAATATCTTAAAGACATACTTAATAATACGATACTTGAAAGTTTAAAATAAATATGTATTTTTTATTGACTATTTAATAATGAACAGCAATACACTCTCTAGAGTAAAGTTAAGAGGATGAAAAAAAACCACTTAAGTATTTTCTAAAATACATTATCACAGTGTTGTCACTAAGGTAGCCACTTGCAACTCCGTCTTGATCTCATTTAAGGTTATAAATTGTTTGACGCGCCTAATGTACGCCGACCACTTTTTACTCGCTAAGTCGAAAGGTTCAATTTTCCCGATCGGCATGGTTAAACCACACAGCACGCTATTATAACACTATTTAGATTTTTATTAGCCTTTGTCCTCGTCGCCAGTAATATTTTATATATAATTTTGGATGCGGGAAAAAAGCAAACGAAGTCAACGACACAACTGATTTATTTTGGGATTACCCACAAAAAGATCATTATTAGTCTACCCCACATTTCATGCATATACAACAAGTTACACGTGTATTTCACTCATTAAGTAGTTTGTTGTCTATGGACGTTTTTAGTTACGCATTCCGTCTCGGAAAACAACTTATATTGTTATCCTATGTAGATTAGTTGAGATCTGGCGACACATCTAAATACCTTTGTAGATTATAAATATAGTAGCGTGTTGTTATTTTTTTCGCTGTTTCATTCAAGTTTTAGTACCTACATAGATTTAGCACATGTTTTGTTGACGGATTTTAATTTGAGCCAATAGACTCGTTGCTTATCTCTATTTTGACCTTTATGAACATTTTGACTGTTGAACGACAATATTGTACTTTGTACCTATGTTGAATTCTTAAAAAATTGCGTCACCGAAAATACCGGGCTAATATTGGTTTTATTAGGCGTCAGAATTATAAAATTCGATTATGGTCGCTCATGAACGTTTTACTCATGCGAAAATGAAAAAGAGGTTTAATAATGTAACTCCACAGTACTTACATCCTAAGAATGGAATATTACATGCAAAATAAAAGCTCACACGTTTAATTTTCACTTCGTTAATTACCGTCATATTAACGTCGAGGAAGTACAGCGTGTACATGTAAAATGTCGTAGCGAATGAGAAATGCCACGTGACAAAAGCGACCTTTTTTAAAAATTACTTTGTTTCGAATTCACGATTATCTTTCATTGTTGTGGGTTTCTTTGGACTGTCACCGGATCACATTAAGTCTTTTACGGGTGGGTAAGGGCGCTCGTGACGTTTATTTGCTATTTAAATACAATAGCGACTGAGTGGTAGATGACCTTTCCATGCATGAGATCCCGGATTCGATTCCCAGTGCATTTGTCGAATTAAGGCATGGCCATTCCAGTGCATATGACCCCCTCTAACGCGTGAGTTTGTAATTAACCATCCCGCTCTCCAAAGCTCTGCGCGTAATTTCACATATGAAAAATCTGTTCGATTATTGTATTAGAACAA
Source organism: Epiblema foenella (assembly GCA_963556455.1). Taxonomy (NCBI): domain Eukaryota; kingdom Metazoa; phylum Arthropoda; class Insecta; order Lepidoptera; family Tortricidae; genus Epiblema; species Epiblema foenella. The sequence continues at coordinate 20,813,375 of OY747102.1, forward strand.
TAAAAAAGTTATCCTTTTGTAAGACAAAAACATAACACCGTCGTTGATTTAAAGTTTGTTTTTAAGATGATAATTCGTCGGACGAGAAGCAAAACCCACTATCAAATCTGTCACTACTCTTCGAAACCTCGTATCTCAATACTGAAACGATGCTGATGTACGAGCTTTACAAGTAGGTATTTGTTTTTTTTTATCTTTATTAAATAGGTATTTGTTACTTAGTGACTTTTGCTTTTAACCCGGCGATAATTAGGATTTTTTGACAGAGTTATCATGGTATTTTTCTATATTCAGTTCGGTTATTTTTCAGTTCACAGTAATTTTTGTGTAGTATAATTCTACATCACTTCTTCACACTGGAACGCCAAACTTCAGTATTTTCATCAGATCTCTGAATTGGCCTTGCCTTAAACTTTATCTGCGATGCTTTCACAATTTGTTCGTTTTAGACTACAATACATAAGAAAACCTACACTACGCTAAAATTATAGAGCTAAATATATTAAATGCCTTCTTTGCAAATCACTACATAGTATAAAACGAAGTCGCTTTCTCTGTCCCTAATCCCTATATCTCCATGTATGCTTAAATCTTCAAAACTACGCAACGGATTTTGATGCGGTTTTTTTTAATAGATAGAGTGATTGAAGAGGAAGGTTTTGTATGTATAATAACATCCATTAAATAAAAAAAGTACACAACTTAACTTAATAACAGCGTCTGTAGACAAGAGTCTTTAGTGGTCTCTTGGTACAGACACAAGCTGAGCCACCTACCCTTTCAATTGTTTTTGTATACTTTGATTTATTGTACCTGTCTTGGTTACCTGTAACTGTATCCAATCATTGAATAAACGTCTTATTATTATTATTAACTTGAAGTATACAAATTATCTTGTTTGATAATTGATTATCCAGTCAAATTTAATATAGTTACTATAGTGGCACGTGTATGGACGATGAACCTTGCAACCGATAAGCAATCAAGAGAGCTTTAATTACGGTTCACTTTGTAGGTAGGTACATAAATTTCTTACGTTCCTGATACAAACTACCTAATGAAACGTTTTGGACACAGGAAAATGGAATAAAAGAGGACGTGGTTCCCAAACCTGTTACGCGTTCTTGTTTTCATATTATTTTTGTCAATGGAGTCAATGGCCGGCCGTATGGTTAGTATTCGAACGATTGTATTACGCATGATGACAACCACAACTCCCTAGCAAACCTGTTACTCAAAATCAAAATCAAACATTTATTCTGCAAATAGGCCACAAGGGCACTTTTACATGTCAAAATATTAATTTACAATTTAAGAAAGTCTGACTATAATAAGTAATACATTTTTCATGTCAAAATATTAATTTACAATTTAAGAAAGTCTGACTATAATAAGTAATACATTTTTCATGTCAAAATATTAATTTACAATTTAAGAAAGTCTGACTATAATAAGTAATACATTTTTCATGTCAAAATATTAATTTACAGTTCAAGAAGGAATAATAATTTCGAGTTTACAATTATAACAAAATTAATGTCATACATTGAAGATAAACTTGCAAAGTTATCTATTACAAATATTACAATAGCACTACTACTTACTAGTCTTAGAAGCCTTGTATCTCAGTACTGAAACGATGCTGAGATATACGAGATTTATTTTAGGTAGGCATTTGTTACATAGTGATATTTGGTTGTCAACCGACGATTTCATATCAAGTTTAAGATCATTTATTCTCAAAAGAAGGTATTTTCACTAAATTAACATAGTATATATTAATTACATTTATACATGAAAAAACAGTTATTGTTAATTTTATAATTAATTAATATTTGATTTTCTGGTAAATAAATGTATGTTTTGGCGAAAAAAACAAGCGTTCATTCATCCGTCGCGGCGGTCCTGCGTAATCTTAGGTCTCGCGTAATACTCGTTTCCGGTCATAGGTCTACTCAATCAGATAATTTTTTGAAAACAGTTTTAGATTTTTTAGTATATAATAACCCTTTAACCTGTTTAATATGCAATTTTAATGTTTTAAATATTATAGAAGTATAGTTTTAATGCCAAATGCTTTATTAAATAAATGAGTAAACTGATTCAACCTAACAATCTTGTTGGTTCTTGTTGGATGTTTGGATTGGACCAACAGTAAATTTAAAAAAAATGGAAAAGTAAAAAGCACTAGCGCGCGAAATCCAACTTTGCGAACGATATTATTATACAGCTACATAAAGTACCAATTTTTGAGCAATTGTATTAAAAAATATGTTTACATAATGTCGTGCGCCTACGGGAGATTACGATTACGCGCCGTGCTGCGGCACGTCGTGGGTAATGAAAAACAAATAACTTAAACGTCTATATGGCATTTGTAAGTGCAAAGATTTAATATATCAGGTATAACAGATTGACGAACATACAGTTTGTCACTATTACTACATTTCCAAACGGAGTCCTCCGGCTCTTTTGTATGTGTGTAACATTGGAAAAAAGTTTTCATATAAATCATAAATTATAATTGAGCGAAGTGAGGTATCATCATATAGACAAGTTCATCTAATTTCCAAACAATTATTTATTATAGATACATAATTACGTTAGTACATATACATAATATGATTAATTTCCTGGTTATGTCTGATGTCTTAAGATAGTCAACAAATAAATAACAAAATAGGTATCGCTTAACACGTATCGCTTCACCATACACAAATTCAACAATAGCCCAACTATAATTGAAAAACGATTAACTATATGTACTAGCATTAAAATTCTTTAGTAAGGCCGTCTCTCATTGTACTCTAGGATTACTTACTAACATTGAAGTTATAGGAAGAACTGCCAGTAAACAAGCATTTGAAAAGTTCTTTGACCTCGATCAAGTGTTCCGTTTTGAACAGGTCATGTCAGTAGTATGTATCATAACATTTAGAACTCACGCCCATAACGATTGATGCAAAATGTCGAAAGAGATATAATCATATCGACTACATTTTGACATATCGAAAACAATTGTAACATTAAATTATTATAAATTTTAAAGAAATTTAACTCCTTTGATATTTACTAGACTAGATCAGCATCATGAATTTTGTTAAAACGACTTTATCTTGTCTCGTCATCTATGACCAAGTGAAACGAAGGTCTCTGCATCATCTTCGATAAAAATGTTTTCGTATTGAGGACCGGAAATACGGATCCGAAATGCGACCTGTAGAGGAGAACAATCTCCTGTACAGCAAGCGAATCACGTAACTTTATGTACTAACGGTAGATAGATTTTACTGTCAATTTTGAAGTATAAATGTATGAGCGGCGGGGTAATCACGTAACTTTTTTACTACCGTTAGATAGATTTTAATGTCAAATTTTAACTGTCAGCTCATACATTCATACTTCATAATTGACAGAAAAATCTATCTACCGTTAGTACATAAAGTTACGTGATTCGCCAGCTGACAATTAAAATTTGACATTAAAATCTACCTAACGGTAGTAAAAAAGTTACGTGATTACCCCGCAGGTCGCATTCAGCCGGATCTCGTGAAATTTTGTGAGCTGGTTTGATAATATAAATATATTTTTTGGCTAGTTTGAAAATATTAAAAAACATTGTTTTCGGAGTCTAGTTATGTAAATGTTGAATTCTTATGCACACAGAAATATCATGCGCAGTAGCGGCGAAGCGTCCGTCCGTCTCCGTCCATCTACATCCATCTCCGTCCGTCTGCGTCCATCTCCGTCCGCCCGCCCGTCCGTCCGTCCATCTGTCACACAGGTTTTATAGCCAAACGGCTGGAGCTACAGTCTTCAAATTTTCACAGTATTAGCATCTTATTAATCCAAATCCATACAAATTGTCAAACTTTATTTCTATCTGTTTTTAAGGGGGAATCTCATACAGCTAAAGGGGGGCGCGAAAAAAAATTTCTGACTTACCCCATTGAACTTTACTGTAATAATATAATATAATATCTGTAATATTTGTAATAGATAACTTTGCAAGTTTATCTTCACTGTATGAGATTAATTTTGTTATAATTGTAAACTCGAAACTATTATTCTTTCTTGAACTGTAAATTAATATTATGACATGAAAAAAGTATTACTTATTATAGTCACTTTCTTAAATTGTAAATTAATATTTTGACGTGTAAAAGTGCCCTTGTGGCCTATTTGCAGAATGAATGTCTGAAATGAAAAAAAAATTGAATTTGAATGAGGGATTGTTGTTTAGAGCTTATTGAGTAGATACTCGTAAATACAATATTCTTTGTTTTAAAAATATTGTAAAAATGGAATGAGAACCCACCAAAAACCAGCTTTTTCACTAAATTTTGCTCCGATTTTTTTTAACTTCTTATTAAGCCATAAACTTGAAATTTGGTGGTAATGTTGATTATTACTTATATTTTACCAACAAATACTAATATGTTGATGAATCAGATTTTTTTCATTTGAATATTCCTTATTTTTGTAGGTATTAAAAACAATTTAATTTTGCGGTTGCTTCGGAATACTAAATGTGCGGACTCCGACTCTCACTGGGCAGTTTTTTTTTGTTGCTAGTTGCCAAGGACTCTTAAATCAACTATTTTAATAGATTTGATCAACCAAACACACGTTTCTGTGACAATTTTAAAGCCACGATTTACATAACGTCTCCTAATTCTGTTCATAGAAGTTAATATTATTTATAATAAAAAAAAATAAGTAAAACTACTGTAGTTTTTTTTAGAATAACAACCAGAAAAAGTTGAGCAACCTAATGGCTCTTATTTTTAAAGGTTTAAAAATATAATAATTATCACGTTGCCGAGCCAACCACGCCGTAGTTCTCGAGGATGGCGTGAAGGTCGCATTCCTATAGGTCTACATCACGTTAAGGGGATGCCTTGATTATGTAAAGGGGGCGTCCCCTTGTAACAGACACGTTTATGTTTTCCGCATACGAGAAAATGAGACGCAACACTCTTCGGGAATAGCTTCTTTGGACACGTTTCGATACATATGTGACTTTGTGAAATTTGCTCATATTGCTTATTGTGATTGTTTAGATCATAGATTTTAGGGTTCTGTACCTAAAGGGGCCAAACGGAACCCTTTTTAAATGCTGTCACCCTATCATGATGCTCTAGGGCACATTATGTAGAAAAAAATATAAAACTTCCTCTGTCACGAAAAACGGTATTTATAGACATGATGTGTGTAAGATGCGATACTGTATCTTTTTAAATGTAGGTATTATAACTGCTCCAGCCTTTTTGACACCATCGACGGATATATCGGCACCGTGGATATATCCACACCATAGGTTCAACGCCAACGACGGATATATCCGCACCGTAGGTTCAACGCCTACGACGAATATATCCGCACCGTAGGTTCAACGCCAACGATGGATATATCCGCACCGTAGGATCAACGCCAACGACGGATATATCCGCACCGTAGGTTCAACGCCTACGACGAATATATCCGCACCGTAGGTTTAACGCCAACGATGGATATATCCGCACCGTAGGATCAACGCCAACGACGGATATATCCGCACCGTAGGTTCAACGCCTACGATGGATATATCCGCACCGTAGGTTCAACGCCAACGACGGATATATCCGCACCGTAGGTTCAACGCCAACGACTGATATATCTGTCATGGCGTGCAGGTGATATCGACCTCCATGTATTTCTATTAGTGGTTTGATATTTCCATGTCATGGCGTGTGACTGTGAGTCACAGCGTTTGTATTTGATAATGATAACGCGTTGAAAGGGCTAATTACCGCCGCCCGCGTCAAAGATAAGCTCAGTACATGTTGGTAATGTTCACATTCCGGGGCTTTGATTTAGTAGTCACATGGGTGAAAGTAGATTTCTTCTCCTTAGTTTCGTCTTATATTTGCCGTGTTAGTAATAATTATATGTGATTTTGTGGTCGATAACATAGCAGGAACTGACCTCCAAGATTTAACTTTACGACGAAATTAGACTATATATCTTGGTTATTTATTTGTGGGAACTAAATAAATCGTTCAAGTTTTCAATCAAATAACGACTAAGAGCTGTGGCAATAAGGTAGATTTTTGCTTGCGTTCATTAGACAGAATTTGATCTTACAGTTTCGGACGTAGTTACTATATCTGTTATTACTTTGTTTTTATTATATTGTTCCAAATGCTAATCAAATTAATAAATATTAACATTTGACACCATTTGAATTCTTATGATGGTAAAAATGATACTTGTAAATTAAAATAAATCGTAGTTCTTACCTTGGAATGACGCTTCTCTCCATCGTTGGTATTCTACTGTTTACAAGATACTGTAATATCACCTTTAGTATCCTTATGACTAAACTTGGGTCATTACCAGAAATATAACATGGGAAAATATCCGGCTAGAAAAGCCGAGACACTAAGATAGGTGAATCATAATGAAATGTAAGCATTGTATACAATAACAAAATAATTAGCCACCTGCTCCATGCTTCGAATGAATAGTGTACGATAAGATTGATAAGATTAAAGATATTTTACATTAACTCTTTGAACACTAAGAATACCTAAAGATGTCGCGTGTTGTAGCGTAACGTAGGTCATAACATATTGTAATTGCCTACGATACCAATTACGAATGTTATGACATACGTTCTCAAAGTCACCTTCGTGCTTTACACTAAAGTTCATATTCAGTCTGTTATAGAAAAAGAGTTGGCGTGTAGTAGGTGTTACTGCCGTACATGAAGACTGGCGTTCAAAGGGACCATGTGACAGATAATTAAAAAGCACATTCACGGCATTTTGATTAAATACGTTTTATGAACGTCTATTAACAAGAACACATGACTGTCATCTTTAGAGTATTCCAGTGCTCACTTAGAGTATTCCAGTGTTCGCTTAGAGTATTCCAGTATTCACTAAGAGTATTCCAGTGTTCGCTTAGAGTATTCCAGTATTCACTTAGAGTATTCCAGTGTTCACTTAGAGTATTCCAGTATTCACTTAGAGTATTCCAGTGTTCACTTAGAGTATTCCAGTGTTCAAAACCACTTGCGTGGTCGTGTCGGAGGTTTTCCCCTGGTTTTTCCCCAGGCTACTCTCCAACCGCGCACTCCTATCGCTTTATTGGGCCCGACCTATAAAGCCACAGTCAGGTTCAAAAAATAAAAACGATTGTCATCATATTACGTAATATTTTTCTCGTAACACAAATACATTGTATGTTCGGAAAACCAACCCACCGAAGTATTTTATGACAAAGTGAAAGGCAATGAAACTTAAAGAAACGTTTCTTTAACCGAATTCCTTGATTCATGTGGCGCCCATACAATTTATAAGGGGTATAAACAAATTCGCACTCCAGCCACTAACAATACGCGATGGCATCCTGCGAATCTCAAACAGAATAAAGTACTTAACCTTATTTATTCGGTAGAAAAAATCGACTTTCTTATCTGATGATTCACTTTCATCATTGTAATCTTTATTAATGTGGCTCCAAAGTTTTTTTTTTCATACAACGCCGGTGGCAATTAAGCTTACGGTCTACCTGATGTTAAGCAGACACCTTAGCCACTACTCCAAAGGAATCACGGGCGCGTTACCGACCTTTTATAAAATTTGAGGATGCACTGTTGACAACAGAAGGGACAAAATTTAATTTTGAAGATTTATTCAGAAAACAATAGGCATATAAATAACTAGCGGCCGCCCGCGACTTCGTCCGCGTAGATTTTAGATGGTAAGAAAGATATAAATGAGGTTTATTTGTTTCTGTCAGTTGTCTGATGCTATTAATCATTTGTGAAAATTACTCGAAAGAAAAAATTAATGTCCGCCATCTTGGATTTGAAAATGGATGTAACTTTCGGATGAAAAATAAATGAAATATATAAACCATACACCGTCCCCAAGGTCGCTCATTGGCGGAAATGAACCCAAGATGGTGTCGGCATTTCCCCGCTGCACAGCAATGCTGAGCCTCTGCCCGAGAAACGCGCCAGTTCTGGGATCGCAGCAAGTTCGTATCAGTTTAATTTATTTTTGTTTGGGTGCGGGACAGTCCCAATACCATTCTGAGAATGATAGCGGACAAGCCTTACTGTGCTATCATGTTGCACTGTGCGGGGCTGCATTCTTCCGCCAGTGTAATCAATTGGTAGCACTATGTGTACATGTGTTAATATCTAGCTGCATTATGTATATAATTTCTATGTGTCAATGTTACACGAAATAAATGATTTCAATTCAATTCAATTAAGGAATATAAAGTGATTTTTATATTGAATATAAATGTTCTTTCATTTATAGCTTCTTTAGTAGGAAAAAAACCGGCCAAGTGCGTGTCGGGTTCCGTTTCATTTTATTTAGTTGTGTAAAGGGTACGAGCTACGATTTATATGTTTATACTATGGAATCCCGCTAAACCGCCATTCATCTGACATTTTCCACTAGCTTTTTTTCGCGACTTCATCCGCTTGAAACTTGTTAATATCGTATATACCATACAAACTTTCGTCCCTATTTATTTTGATCCTTTGGGGTTGATTTTCGGGGTGAAAACAATTTTTTCCTTCTTTGGAATACAAACCATGCCAAAATCTATCCGTTATGTGGTTTAAACGTGAAGAAGCTCGTCTTTGTACATATATGTCAACTGTTCTTTTAATTTTTGTTGTATTTTTCCTCATGTACAATAAAGAATTTTTTTATCATAACAAAATAATGCTATTGATTATTTTTTTCGCCGGGAGACGACTGCGACTCGTTTGTGTGTGTTGTTTGTTGTGACGACCGCTTTAGCCTAGTTGGTAGTGACCCTGCCTTCGAAGCTGGAGGTCCCGGGTTCGAATCCCGGTCAGGATATGTATTTGTGTGATGAACACGAATATTTGTTCCTGAGTCTTGGATGTTTTCTATGTATTTAAGTATCTATTTATCTATATAAGTATGTATCTCGTCACTTGGTACCCATAGCCATTTTTATTTGTAAATAGTCTAACGACTTCAATCTCATTTTCCCATACACTGGTTTACTATGACAAGTAAAACGATTTAGCTAAATAGGTCTTGTGTTCTAGTTTTAATTTCCGAGAAAAACTCGGTTTCTCATTTACCACATGACGCACAACAATACTGTCTTGAAAAGGAGTTCTTTGCAAATCCGACCATTTTAATTTGGGCTGTCGATATGAACCGTAAAGGCACACACACGTACGAGAAATATCTTATTCAAAAGTTTATCAAGTATCCATGTTAGCGATCTCATTACTTATATTGTACTGATAGTTCGTAGTCAAACTGCTTATAAATGCTTATAGAACAGGATTTACCTAGTTTAAGTATCAGCGACATGTACAAATGACACGAAAACAATAAAATTTAAGGCAAGATTATAAGAAACGAAACCCAAGCTTGTAGCATGATATATAAATAAATAATAAATAAATACATTGCGCGGTTTTATAGAGCAATGGAACTCGTTATATCTCCGTGAGCCGCAGTATAACACATGCGAGTCTCGTACGCGTGTAAATAAGGCTTTATGGTGCGACAATGACAAATAATAAACGACGTCATATGACTTTGCACTTGTCGAATAGAAGCTTGAGTGTCAGAAACACGTGGCGGCGTTTCCGGCGACAGATGCTAGAACGGCGTCAAATTATTGGACTCAAATTATCTCTCTGTAAATTTTCGTAACACCACTGAGTAATTTAAGACATAATTATTTTTGCCGCGTTGTCTCTTAGTGGTACAATTTCGAGATAAGATGAGTTATATGTTTATTGTTCAACTATTCTATTTCCATTATTTACTTCTGACATATATTTGAATTCTATAAATAAATTTTAATTAATCTAATAATTATATACAAGAAAAACAAAAGAAATTAAAAATACCTTAAAACATACCCTAACTAAACGCATGAGTATATTCATAGAGCTATTTATACCTTCAGAATCAGAATCAGAATCATTTATTGTGTATCACAAGTAGTTCAATACAGATCTTATAAATAGGTCAGTTCTCTGTGTGCGCCCCATTTCAACGCATACTGCCAGAAACGCAAATTATACGAAATGCACATTGCCATGCTTTCATTCGTAAAGTACCTTATTCGCAATAGACCTGATACGTGATTGACCTGCTTATTTTTCGCGAAACCAGATACGCAAATTACCTGAATATTTTTCGCAAAAGACCAGATACGCAAATTACTTGAATATTTTTCGCAAAAAACCAGATACGCAAATTAAGTGTTTCTCAATAACCACGTAATCTTCTTGTACTGCAGACTACAAACACATGTATCCATTTTTTCACCTTTTTTTTAAATAACAAAACAAACATAAAATGTAAATAAACTCATAAATAGGGGACATCCGAACAGGTTTAACTACCGCTGTAATCATTTCTTTTATATGTTAGAGAGGAACACCGATAGTTGTCGGTCACATTTATTTTATAAAATTTGGTATGTTGCTTTACTTTAAACAAAAGATAGTCTATAATTTTTAACAAAATATCACAAAACCTACTGACACAACGCGAGTGAAGCCGCGGGCATACAGCTAGTTACATATAAATGTTACTCTGCGTTACTGGTAATATGCGTAGGTATACAGTCATGAACATCTGCGTATCAGGTACTTCGAGTTTCTGGCACTATGCAGAGATTCCTTGGTCTGGTAATTTGAGTATCCGGTCATATGCGAAATGAAATTCTGGTATTCTGCGTAGATGGTCATACGCGTAAATAATCATGGTCATCTGCGTTTCGGATAATTTGCGATTCTGGCAGTATGCGTCGAAATGGTGCGCCCCATGACACGGGCAGGGATAGCATCCGCTCGGAGTATCCCTTGCATTTCATTAAAGTGTCAAAAGGGCCTCTACGTGTTGGCTATGTAGTACTCGTTTGGTACTTCGGTGCCTCGGTACTTCGGCTCCACGCACGCCTCCCAAAGGTCCGGGATACCATTGTCCCGTGAACGGGAAAGACATAATAATAATAAACCCACGGGGGCAGCTTGTGGCGAGCTGACGGTGAGTGGCGACACCGCGGACCCCTATCCAGAGGGCCCGTGTATCCGGCCCTCGCCTCTGTGCTTGCCTTAATCGGCTGGTCAGAGTGGATTCACGAGAGCGGAACCTATGCTCCAGGTTGGAAGTGTAAAATGTCATAACGCCGGCGGCCTGCTGAACGGATTACCGGGATCTGGCTACCGCAGACTCACCTCTCGACAACCTTACAGCCGCTCAAAGGGATGTTGCCTCATTGTCGCACTGTACGTGCGGCTGTTATGTAGGGCCCACTCAGCGAGCAGGCAAGTCACCGCCTGCCTTTTTACAATTCCGAGACTAATTGTCACGGCAGGTGTCCGCTAGTCTCCTCCCATAACCCATTATCCACTCCATCCAACATTCAACTCAATATCCCAATGACCTTAGTTCCCATCGCAGCCAAAGAGCTGCACTCCAATAGTCTTTGCACCTGGCGGGAACCATCTCCGGATGTATGATGTTGTGCATTCGGAGATGGTATCCGCCATGTGTATCCCTTGCTTTTAGATTATTTTTGTCTTAAAGGGGCCTCTGCACTGTTGGCTTCGGCCCCACGCATGCCTTCCAAAGGTCCGGGACCCCATGGTCCCGAGATATGAAAAAAGACATACAATAATAATAATAATTAACGATTTCATGCAAAATTCATATTGAATATACTTATGCCAGTATACGCTAATTTAGTCCATTATTATGAATATGACTAGAGAAAAACGGCTTCTCTTCTGTCCCACTATTACTATAGTCATTTAATATTCTCTTGAGTATAAATAATTCGACCATTGCTCATAAACTGAACTAATGATGTGCTGAAAATATCTGGCGTTAAATACACGTTTTGCTCTTTAAGTAATTATTCTAATACGTATATTGAAAGGCAGGGTGCTGAAGGCATGACTTTAAAAAAAGTACCTATATAAATATAAAGTGGTACGAATATATGAGTGTATGGAACTTTATCCGTATTAAGGTCGTATGGTGCTTAGGTATATCATGATGACGTGTAAAATGTTTCATTTTATTAATAAAGTATCTAAAACTGATATTCTTTTCTCATTGAATATATTTCACGAGACATTGTACAGTCACGAACCGAGTTTGTTGAGCCACTTGCCATTGTCCTGAATTTAGCCGTGTAATGAATGATTCATGCTACCCGTGGACGTGTCAGTCCCGATTTGCGTTACACGTCTAAGTTGCGAAGATTGGCAAGTGGCTCAGCAATCCCTGTTCGCGTTGGTACTTACCCGCCAGAGTAGAGTGTAATTTAGGATTTAAATTCCTAGTAATTGAATTATATGTAATTGCAATAACATGTAATTCAAAATACTGAGTAACTTGTAATTGAAATTAAAATAATTGAGTGAATAATTAGATTATTCACTTGTAATTCAATTACCAAGTTTATGTTGTAATAGTCAATTGAAAGTGTAATTTCAATTTCCTTGTAATTGTAATTGGTAATTGAAATTACATTTTTAATTGTATCTGTTAATTTGTAATTCAATTACTTTTTTCCCCAACATTGTTACCCGCGAAAGGAAGAAACGATCGCAAAATTACTCAAGAGTCAAAATGTAAAAATAACTTACATTCGATTTCTAAGGAAAAATAATCAAATCCACAACCTCTTCCGATAACCAATAAAAATATCAACAACCTCTTTGCTACCGAGCCCCTATGCCCAAATCGTTTTAAACCCCAACGATTTAAACCTTTCTGATGTGTAATATGAGCCAATGCTAAATGGCTTTATGAAGTATTTTAATGCGATTATTTAAGGTTTTATTGCTTTTTACCGATATTTCGTCGTTATAATGTTCGAGGCAGCCTGACTCAGACACTTTACGAGTTACCCATTAAGGTATTTAGGTTTTTGATGCTAAGGCTTTTCTTTAAAATTTTACAGTGTAACGTGGGTGTGCTATAAAAACATAAGATGATAATATTGTGACTAAGCACCGAGAAGCTGACTTGAAGTGTTTCTGTAAGGGCTAACCTACTTGTAAAGGTTTCGGTTTCTTCGCTCGACATTCTTTGGTCCCGACAATTGTTTATTCATTATGACGCTGCTATTTTTTGCCACTGAGGCATATGGAATATGTATGCCCAAACTTTTCCTTGGGGTGGCATGGATATATATTTTATAGTTCTGTGCATCATAAAACTGAAACCTATTACAGATATCTATGCCTATATCTTAACGGTCTATCATAGAGTATTTATTGCGGATAAAAAAAAGACCATGTGGGATATCTCTGGGATATTATATTAATTTCATTATACTCCTTGTTTAATCTTGAGACCTTATACATCTCTAACTTTACTGATGTTGTAATATTTGTAATAGATAACTTTGCAAGTTAATCTTCACTGTACGACATTAATTTTGTTATAATTGTAAACTAGAAATTATTATTCTTTGTTGAACTGTAAATTAATATTTTGACATGAAAAATGTATTATAATCCGACTATGTAGTCCGACTTTCTTAAATAGTAAATTAATATTTTGACATGTAAAAGGGCCCTTGTGGCCTATTTGCCGAATAAATGTTAGATTTTGATTTGATTTGATTGTTATATCTATCTCTCCTCTGTCACTATGACATAAGATTTAAAACTGTCAAACTTTATACATAATTATAAAGCATAATAACACTATAAACTTCCAGTGTGTGAACATTCGCAAATAATAATGTCTTCAGAGTTAGTAATATTTAATTTTAAAAAAATCGGGCCAAATACACCTTTACACCTGTGATAATAAAGGACAGATATTCATGCATGAATTATTATTTGTGAATGTTCACACACCGGAAGTTTATAGTATTATTATGTTTTGATGTTGCCCGTACGTATTTTATTACTGATATTTTCATGAGTTATAGCAAATTAGGTATTTTTGAACTGAATCTTTATATTATTGAGCGACATCTTCCTGTTTTAAATTAATAAGAAAACTGTTTTCCGCAATGCACATTATTATAAAAGTTATTGACTTCAAGTACATCAGAGACTTCAATGATAAAAGGATGGCGATTTTATTTAACTTAACATGTGACTTCACTTATGAACGGATCTGCAACACTGATAAGGGAGTACTTATCTCTTAAATCGGGAATCGGAATTGGGAGATAAAATGTAAATTAAACGGAATCAGTGGACGTTAATCCATGGACGCCTTTAATGGCACTCGAGAATTTCTTCTAACTCTATCAAAACTTGATTATAATAAGTCCAGCAGGCGAATCACGTAACTTTATGTACTAACGGTAGATAGATTTTTCTGACAATTTTGAAGTATAAATGTACGAGCTGACAATTTTTTATACAACGCCAGTGGCAAACAAGCGTACGGTCCACCTGATGGTAAGCGGCCACCGCAGCCTATAGACGCCCGCAACTCCAAAGGAGTCACGTACGCGTTGCCGACCCTTTATGAAATATGAGAATTCACTGTGTTTACAGCAGAAGGGACAAATTTAGGTCCCTCGCTCTCAACACAGTGCATCCTCGGGAGCTCTGGCAACCTTGTTCACCTCCAGGAACACTACATACGTGTAGGCGGAGGTACTTCCCCAGTTGGGCTGCTCCAAATTCGTGCAAGATGACATTTTGCTGTGCCCTACCTCTCTTGGAATTAAAATTGACCTTAAAATCTACCTAACGGTAGTACATAAAGATACGTAATTACCCCGCTGCTCCTAGTTTCCTCCTCGACGGAGCACTTGCTCTTGCCAAAACTAGTGCTTACTTCTTAGAACAAAGAAAGGATTATCTTATTAATTACTGATATTTATATTAGTGTACATATTAAACTAACAATGATATAAATAAAAACCGGCCAAGTGCGTATCGGACTTTCCACATTTAGGGTTCCGAACTGAACGCAATAATAAGTTGGTTTTAATAGAAATTTATGTATATTTTTTGGTAAAATATACGTATTAAGAAACATGATTACCAAATTTAAGTCAATGGGAAGTTAAAAAAAATCTTCGGAACAAGATTTTGCGACAGACTACGGACGGACGGGTGCGTGAGTGACAGCAATAGGGTTCCCTATGGGTACGGAACCCTAAAAAGATAGAGGAGGCCTGGGTGTGGAGCAATGGGACATATAGGTAGGTGCATATATGCAGGCGGATGATGATGACAGTGATTATTGACCGAGTGAAACGAAGGTATCTGCTTCAGCTTCGACAAAAATGCTTTTGTATGTCCGGATTTCCGTTTGTTCTCGTCTACAGGTCGCAATTCTCTACCAATTCTCGTGAAATTTCGTGAGCAGGTTCGATAGTTTTTTTTGTCGAGACGGTTTTTGAGAATTTCCAAAATCAATGATTTTGAAAGTTTCTGCGGGCGAATTTCGGTTTATTCTCCTCTACAGGTCGCATTTCTCAACCGATTCTCGTGAAATTTTGTGAGATGGTTGGATAAATATAGGTACAATTTTTTTTTATAATAACTTTTTGGAAATTAAAATAAAATATACTTGTGCAACGGTTAGTTCTACTCTACAGGTCGCTTTTCTCAAACGATAATTCTCGTGAAATATTGTGAGCAGGTCCGGTAATTATATAGAATTTTTTTGTCGAGTCAGTTTTTGGAAATTTTCAAATACATTTTTTATTTCAAAGATTTTGTAAGTTTTTGCGTCCGAATTTCGGTTTGTTCTCCTCTAAAGGTCGCATTTTTCAACCGCTTCTCATGAAATTTTGTTAGCAGGTTTGATATTCATAGTTGATATTTTTTATAATGTCAGATAATGGAAATGATAAAAAAACTCACTCACGAGGTCTACAGCTCACAATGCTAGTATTATTTGTGACGCGTTCAAGTTAAACCTAAAAAGGATATATGAAAACAGTTCAATTATTCTGTTATGAATCAGCATAACTGCTTGTATTTACAAGAATTTAGGTGATCGTGGTTTAGGCCAGACGTTCATCTGAATTCCTAAGTCGACGTGACAAAAGTCGTGAGTTCGGTTAGAATTCATATCGACTGATTCACTCCACCCGGCAGAGTACGAAATTATAACAAGAGGTAAACACTTCCTGGAAATCGTATACGAGTCTAAATGATATCATCTGAGTCACATTTTAATTAATTCAAATACCTAGTTCTAAAAAGGAAATTCTTATTTAAAAAGTGCCCGTTCTATTATTTGTAACTACAAAACATACTTTGCAAAAATATGTTGGGGTTGTATTCGATTCGTGGTATTGTATAGAGGGGATATCGGCCTTGATCAAACCATATTACCGGAGCAGTATCAGTAATTTTTATAAAAAGTATTAATATCACATAGTTTACACATCTTGGCGAATTATTTCCAATACCTGGGAGACCGAGCTTGGTTCGCCGTTAGTTCCCGAAAACCCAAACATAGCAAATTTTATCAAAATCGTTAGAGAGTTTATAGACACCCCTGAAATAATATACAGGAATTGCTCATTTAAAGATATTTGATAGATTAGTTTTCCAACGCCTTGTTTGATCATCGTCATCATTATCAACCTCACAATGTGCCATAAGCACATATGTCAAAGTGATAGATAAGGACAAACGAAATTTAGGGTAGTATCATAGGTTTTAATTGTTGTATATAGATAATTATACAAGATGAACTCCTGGATTAAAAGTTTATATCTATGGGGATTAAGTATAGGTCCGTGAAGAAGCGTAACACCCCAGACAATTCACTATATGTCCTCATTGGACCGCACCATTCCGATAGCGGAGAGGCGCCATTTTTATCTTACTGTCCTACTCACAATTTTATTTCGTGTTGGGATAGATCTTTATCCCGCATTTGCTATTGCACGTTGAATGTTAAACGTTAAGATAGAGGGATAATATATTTATTAGGCAGATACTAAAACCAGTTGTGAAAACGTATTTGTAACGAAATTAAATGTAATATACATTTTGTGTAGTAAACACGAGGTGAATTTTGTCGAGTGAGAATAATTTATACGACGATAAACTTATTACTACAAAGGATCTTTTTCTGCTAACCATAACCTGTTCAAATTGATCGGTTTTCCTATTTTTTATGTGTTTCTCGGTGTTGCTGGGAATGGATTATGCGATCGATTACAGGATTACACAAACGCGAGTCTTCCTATTCGTGATTCCCATACAATATGGATTCCACACAACTATTACATTCGTAATTCTACACAGTCTATATTTTCACGCAATCGGGATTCTTCCTATTCGCGATTCAACACAATCTAAGTTCAACGCAACCGCATTTTACTATAGTCACCAAATTAAAGGGTGTCAAAATCTGTTGTCTATGGTCAATATCCAGGGTATTACCATACATACACAGTCGATGTTATTGGATTTAAGGTTTACCCTAGGTACTATTTTGAAAACGGATGCAAATGTACCCGGATATAACATCTACAAAGTAACGAGTTATCTCTACAACATGGAGATGGAATTATCGTCATTAACCTCACCTATACTTAGTCATGCGGTGCATTATAATGACATTGCAATGCGAAATGAACCGAATTTATGTTTTCCATTATTTGTTAATGTCTGTATCTTTTTAACTGCCGCAGAATCCAAAGCGTAATCTTTTTCATGAGTATTTTATTATTGGCAATGTTACTGAAATCTACGCTATGAAATGAAATGAAATGAAATGAAATCATTTATTCTAAAATAAACCTCTGCCTCGAGAAGAACCGGCGTAAGAAACTCGAATATATATGCTATATTTCACCTGATAGTTTATCATTATTTATTTGTTATACTTTTTGTGAGACAAACAAGAATAGAGTTTATTAGAGTAGTCCATAAAATTTTTAACTTTAACCTCAAACTAAATCATTATTGCTGTTTAGTTGAAACCTTACTCTTACTAGTGTCGCTGCTGGATCGTAAGGCCCGAAAAGTGGCGTATGCGATCTATTCTTGGGACTACTAGGCAAGCGCTATAGGCTCCGTTTGAATGCAACCGGCATTACGCTAGATTGAGGCTTATCCTCAAGCATTATTTCCTATATTTTAGTCGTAACACAGAGAGCGTACTGCAGCGCATACTTGACTTGTAATACCTTAATAGACACCTTTGTGGACATTTTATGAATGAAATGAAATTATTTATTCTTCAATTTAGAGATATTATATGCACTTATGAATGTAAAAAAACTACCACCGGTTCATAAAATAAACATCTGCCTCGAGAAAAACCGGCGTTAGAAACTCGGCGAGGTGTCATTTTTTCAAAATAACATACAATGTATATAAAATAACAGAATCATAATACATACTACAGAGTTACAAATGTTACAAAATAAAACTTTTTTTTAAATATATTTAAGACAAAATATTTCTACGTTAAATTACTTGTGCGGGACGCTATCACTTCCAAACATCCACGATTTATCTTATAATATGCCTTTGAAATAAGTGTTTGTTTCACGACAGATTTTTTAGAATTGGAGTTGTAACGAGTCTTGGAATTTTATTGTAGAATTTTATACAATTTCCCAAGAACGACTTTTTCGCCTTTAGTCTGTAAAAAAAATAGTTTTAGAGTTTCCCAGTATTTCTGATAGTTATTAACTCATCAGTGTTCTTTGGGAAATTGTTTAAATTCTTCCTAACATACATAATTATTTATAACACGTACTGCGACGGCAGGGTTAGGATATCTACTTCCTTAAAGATTTCTCTCAATTACTTACGCGACCCCAAGTTATAAATTGCCAGTATAGCTTTTTTTGCAATATAAACACAGTTTCCATATTTGCAGCTGATCCCCATACGATAAGACCATAACTAATTATACTATTAAAGTAAGCGAAGTAAACTAACCGAGCCGTTGCCACATTGGAAAGCTGACTTATTCTCCTGACTGCAAAAGCAGCAGAGCTCAACCTACTCCCTATAGCGGTTATGTGGGAACCCCACTGTAATTTTGAGTCCAATGTAATACCTAAGAATACAGTTGTCTTAACAAATTCTAATAGTATCAGACTGAATGTATTTAAGTTTTCATAATATATGTAGCAGACTAAAGAGAAACGAAAAATGACTCCATGTAATTAAACTTCGAGACATTTTAAGTAGGGGACTACCAATTACGCAAACAAACATTCATTAGTTAATAACTTAATCGTGTTTATTGACCCGCTATCGGCGCCGGCGCCGAGAGAACGCAGAAGCTGCGTCACCTGACTTTTAACGGAAATATTCGTGATTAAACTATTCCTGCTAAAATGCGATGACAAATAAGTAATTACATTCTTTATATGCTTGAATATATGTATGAATATGAATTAATTATATTCCTTGAAAAAAACGTCAATATTTGTATCAACCTTAAGTAAAGGCGTCACACATAAGAATTAATGAAATGCGTCGAATAATAAAACCATTTTGGGGCGTTGGAAAGAATTTTGTTGACAAATTATATATATATTACTGGAATTTTGATGACGTGATCATGTTGGTTTTCTGTCATAACATTATTCTAGGCAGGCTGGGGATTAACATTAAAAAACAATTATTTCTCATGGAACTTGATTTTACAATGGCGGAATATTTTTTTATTTATGTATCTTGGTATAATTTAAAAATTTCATTGCATTTTTGAAAAAAATGCTATACTCGGCGCGAACAGTTCACTCGGCCATCTATATGATAACTACTCGACCGGCAATCCCCTATGTCGTGGCCTCTGCAGTAATGTACTATTAATGCAGACAATAATACGAGTATTTACTATGGTTTTTATGTTTTAAAACAGAATAATTATGTTTTGCTGCTATGTTATTATTGAAATGAAATGAAATCATTTATTCTTCAATTTAGGCATGTTACATGCACTTATGATTGTCAAAAAACTACCACCGGTTCATAAAATAAACCTCTGCCTCGAGAAGAACCGGCGTAAGAAAGTCGGCGAGGTGTCATTTTTTCAAAACAATATACAATGTATATGAAATAAGTAAAATAACAGTATCATGATACTGTTACAAATATTGCTACAAATATAGACACTATTATTCAACCCTTGTCTCTTGCTACATACATATCACGATATGATGCCACAACAATTTAATTATACTTATGGTTTAATATTCTACTAAGAATGTGGGTGTGCTAATTCCCTATACTATTGACTAAATCTTTAGCTTCTTTCTTTATCTTATGTCTCCGAGAAGTGTTTATCACATATATTTGTTAATGAAAATAGGTTTTAAATTAATGTCCATCGATTTTTTCTTTGTGACATCAATAATCGTAGCCAGTGCCATAGAAAGTGTAAGTTTCGTGCTTGGTCATTCCTTGAAAGTGGCAAGAACATGTTTATGTCGTTGTCAACGTAAAATCCAAACATTAGTAACTTAAACAAAACACTCGCGTATGCTAAACAGTAATTTATCAAGTGAATCTTTACAAGGTCGCGATGAGAGAAATGCAGTGAGTGTAGATTTTAATATACCTAAACAAGTAAACCTAGTTTTGCGTTTACTTTGAAAGCTCTGAAAACATAGCTTCTTCTGGTTCGTAAACTATTTATACTACAATGCGTTTCAGAAATAATTCATTTGAAACGATAATTCGATTACAATAGTTTATTTAATTGTAGTTACTTTGTATAATGTCTTACATATAATCTTAATTTGGTTGTAATACAATTAATTGAGGCATTTTAATGTTATTACATTGAACTTCCCAGATAAGGTAGGGAAACCGATACCCTGTACAACGAAAAATTGTTTATCCCAAAGTGAATCACGAATTTGTTGCCCTCTTAAACAATTTTATTAAGTCACGAAAACGGTCAATATCAACCCTAATTGAAAACTCGCAAACAATACTGCTTTTAACACAGTTATTATTTACGAGCTCCCGTGATTTGTTAGAATTTCTTTTATAGCATTACGGAAAGCAATTTTCGTAACACGGATACCCCAATAAAGTGACTGGGATCAACAATGGTATGCGATGGTAAAAAATATAGAGTGTATGTATATTATATGAGTTTGTATGCCGATGACGTAGTCGCTGCGCGTGTGTATTGGTGCTTCTGCAGAGATGAGATCTTGCAAATGTATAAAAAGCGAGGCGTCGATTTCGAAATCAACACAACGATTTGAAATTCTCTAAGGAGTGTACATACGGAGCGGGCTGTGAAGAAGTTTCCGCATCGTGGGCAGGAGTACGCCAGTGAATAAGTGATCTTTGAACTCTAACGTGACGTGTTATTTTTAAAGGAGATTCCTCTCGTTTCAAGGATGCTCCCTTTACTGGTAAATTGGATTATTTTCTTTTAAAATAAATATTTTAATGCAAGCGCATTTCAGATGCCGTAAGTTTAATAATACATTTTTTATTATAAATTGTTATAACAATAGAAACTAAATATGTCCATTGTAAATTGAAACATTAATAATAAATTTTTCTTACAGTTTGTGGTCGCAGTCAGTGCAGCTGTAGGCTCCCCGGTCAGCAATGGCAAATGGATCCCAGAGAAGTACGACGAAGCCGGCAGGTAAATGCCAACAAATACCAATATGTATTAATATTCATTTAACATTTACGTTACTGGGTTACATTCTAAAGATGTTAGTATATTCTTTACATATTTGGGAGCTCCATTAATTTTCACCGCCTAAGGTAATATGTTAATGAGAAGTTTTAGTCTAGACTTTTTGGTTTAATACAAGCTTTATTTAATGAATAATGAACTACCTAACTGTACAATAATTTGTTTTTGTTAATTCAAATTTATAAATCCAATCTAATATCGGAAATTATACTTTAAGTTAATCCTCAAGAATTCTACAGCGCTATCTTGCGTCCATAGTTAGAAACCTTTATTTTGTGAATTTTAATCGTCCCATCGTTGGCTGATCTGAAGATACCAACTTATCTGTGCGGACTTTCATTGCTTATCATATTGTTTATAGTTTGTTGTGATGTGATTTATTGCATTATCAAGTAACTGATACTTATTACTAAACAAAGAAACCGGCCAAGCGCGAGTCGGACTCGCGAACGAAGGGTTCCGTACCATTATCTATAAAAAACGGCAAATCACGTTTGTTGCTTGAGAGCCCCCTTAAATATTTATTTAATTCCGTTTTTTAGTATTTGTTGCTATAACAACAACGCAAGAGACATACATCATCTGTAAAACTTTCTACTGCTAACTATCACGGTTCATGAGATACAGCCTAGTGACAGACGGACAGACGGACGGGCAGCGAAGTCTTAGTAATAGGGCCCCGTTTTACCCTTTGGGTACGGAACCCTAAAAATAAATCAACGAAAATTATTGAATGTTGAATAAATGAAGACGGAGAACCTCCTCTTTTAAAAGCTTGTTAAAAATACTTTTGCGAATAATACACACAACTTGCAATACCTATTTTATACCTTGTGTTATTGGCATACGGGCTTTTTTACCCACGACGGAACGGAGAAGGTATATGCGTTTAGGGTGAGAGGTTGTTTCTTTGTTTGTTTTTTAAGTAGAGTATTTAAACATAGTTCCATAACCTAACCATGTGCAATCTTATAATAAAACCAAAGTTTAGAATTCACTTAATTTCTAACAAAATTTATATTGCCATCAATGGACAGCAAAGTAAATTGATAACGCAATACAAAGGTCAGCACTTAATGTTCTGTTTACTACGTTGTTATCTTAATCAGTGCACTTAGTACATTGAAGGTGCAGGGTTTAGAAATTTAATGTTTCAGTTAAATCTCTGAGGATATTTATTTATTAAATTTTATTATTTTGATGTTGACGCTTAGAGATATATCTCATAATATTTATATATTTTAGTATGATTAGTGTACCTTATTACTTTTTATCTTGACGCTTAAAGGCCATACATCTCTTACAAATCTGGATTGGTTATTAGTTTCTTAGTCTTATTTTTGACAAGTAAGACTACATTTAATTAACAATATTTTGACTATTGTATTATATTTTATTGATATAGATAGATTTTGACTTGTAAAAGTGGCCTTGAGGCCTATTTGCAGAATAAATGTTATGATTTTGATTCACATAGTAATGATTTGATAATACTGGAACATTATTATTAGTTTCAATAAATGCCCACGTGACGGTAACACACGGTATAGAAAAATGTAGGTAAATGGACAAATGATAATAGTTTAGTTACCTTTCTTAAAGACCTCAAAGATTTACATTTTGTGTACATAGTTACAATACTCTCAAGTACTTACCATAATAATAATCAGGTTATAAGGATCAATCAACTTTTCTTTGTTGTTATTCTGTCCCGCCAGCGAGGAGACAACAGTAACCGAGTTTCTTAGAAAAATGTTTATAATATGGATTTCAAGCATGCTCAAGAGATGACCCATGTCCAAATGGATTTATGCTTATCGCTAAAACTCATGATCGGTAGATTTAAACCCTATAAAATCAAAGTTTTAAAGAGTGACTCAGAAGACGTAACCATGGTAACGAACGATAAAGAATAGTTGATCCACCCATAAATAGCATTTTATAATTCCTTCACAGGTACAACCGACCGAGGGACGAGGGTAAATACGTTCACATACCCAACCCCTACATACACATGGACAATCCATACGACGGCGGCTACGGGCCATATGCGCACCAATATGAACCGTATGAAGGTGCAGAATCCGTTGACCAGTACCGATTAGTGCTTCAGCCTGGAGATGACAATCCCTACTTCAAGGAAGGCTACTACAAAAACAATGGAATTAAAATCATCAGACAGAAACACAACTACGAAGAGGACAAATATGACTTTGAGTAAGTATTGAGGATTAATCTGGACCGTGAAATAGAAAGACAGAGAAATATTTTTTGACGATCGCTTTATCCTAGCTACTGACGTTGCCTACGCAGCTGGTGGTTTTAGGTTCGAATCCCTATCAGGGCATTTATTAGTGCGATGAGCACGAATATTGGTTTTGATTCTTAGTTGTTTTGTATGTATTTATTTATTTATATAAGTATGTACCTACATATAATTGTCTAATACCCATGGTATAAGCTTTGATTAGTTTTGAATTAGGTCGATTTATTTGGGAGGATTATTTAATGCAATATAATTTTAAATCACCACAACGAGTATATACAATAAAATAAATTTATAATAAATAATATTTTGATGCTTACAATAATGTGTGAGTATGGAATGTTTTAACATAGGTACGTTATCTAAATAAAATAAAAACATGGTAATTAGTTTATTTGAATTCGGTCAAGAACAAGGGTCAAGAGTCGGGTAATTTTTACTTAAATAATAAACAAAGTTTACAATCGGCCAGGTGCGTGTCGGGCCACGCCTAATGTAAGGTTTCGTAGTTGTTCATCCGTTACATTATGCGGACTTGAAAGTTGGCTAACTTATATTTACTGTGTTGTTTACACAATTACTAACATTGTCTAATTAATCAATGGAAATTGTACGAAAGTTTCCTTTTCTAAGTACATTTCTTAAGTTCGGCTATTACTCGTTAACTAGCAATGTCTACTCAGTTATGAAAGTTTCCCTTTTAAATTCGTTGTATATACTACATATAACCATTATTTTTTTCATATGCCAGCCATTTTTTCTTGCTAAACAATGGCTTAGCAAGAAATAATAATCCATCCCCATTTTAGTGGAGATACCCTAAAGTGTATTCGAGATTTTTTTCTACCGTTTTGTCGGGGTAATTGATATGTATACGGATGCCAATTACAGCTTTTTAGTATTAACTGTCAGTGATCTAAGCCGCGGACAGACGGACGGATGGACGGACATGGCGAAACTATACGGGTTCTTTGTTTTATAGTAATATCTAAAAACTGATTCGACAACATCCCTCTTCTTGCTGGGTTTTACATGTTGAAACATACAATCATGGCATGTACCAATTACGTTTTTATTTAATTAAGATTGAATGGAATTTAAAGAATATCCATGCATAAAAATCTAGATTGTTTTACCTTGCAAAGGTCTTCTTCCACACATGTGTGGAAGTAGACCTTTGCAAGCTAACACGACTAGGTAGTCGCCCCAACAACGCTTCGCAGGCCTTCAGGGACTTTTTGGTCTATTTCATTATAATTCTGGGACATCCAGGTACCTTTTAATGCCGTACTAAAGTAAAATACTTTGACGGTGGTTAAATATAACCCCCGAGACTGTGGATTTAGAAACAGCACTTTGAGTAATAATTTAACTTAATGTTATGTTGCTAAATCCTTAGTCTCAAATGAGTTATTCTTAAAATTGTGTGACGTCATTATTGGCGCTATTTGGAACAGTTTTCTAAAAGAAAAATATTCGATATGAACTATGGATAAAGAGGGGAATCCATCATTTTACCGAAAATCGTTACATCGATTATCGTTTCCTATAACACTATTCGCAGAATTCTATTATCACTTAGAAATCATTCATCGAACTTCCTTAGATCGCTCAAACATTTGCTCGAATTACCTTTTACACAAGAATCAACTCGTCGAGTTTTAATTCAGTATTTTATTTGTTCATCGACGTAGTCGGTCATCGGCCTTTAGTATAATTTTGTTTTAACGAAGGTTTCAGTTCCCAAAATTCTTATTACCTAGAACATCATTTCACCACTGTTTACTATTCTTGACAATACGGTTTTCGGTGAAATGAAAATCGATGTAAGATATTTCGATAAAATAATAGACGCCCGATAAAGAGAGTTAGGTATATTGAAAGATCAGTTTAACTCAATACTAATTTCTTATTTAACTTTCAAATCGGGCATATCACATGAAATATTTATTTTACCGACTGATCGAACCTGGCCTTACTCGCTGAATGTCAAGCTTATCGTCGTCATTTGCATAGAAAAACAGCTCCGTGATGTATCACACCGATAAAAGAATTAACTAATGTAAATAGTTTTACAAAATTAGCTTTTAGTATGTTTAATGATTCACTGGACATGAATGAGTGATTACTTATTCCAATTTAATACTCCGATTAAAGTTGCGAAGCGGAAACTAACATTGAATAGGCAATCTTGACATTTGTAAGTACATTGAAATTGCAACGACACCGAATACAGATATCAGTCTATTATTTATTCATAAAGCAGCCTTGACCGAATATACAAATTAGTTATCAATCTACAATAGATTGATAACTAATATACAATCAAAAAAAATGTTTTTACCACGTTTGGAATTCAATAATTATATTTAAAATTATTATAAACGAAACAACAGTATTGCACCTACAATACCATTCATGAATCGGTGGTTAATAGGGCTAGTTTGTCAATAATAAATACTGAGGTTAACGAAGAAGATTCAATATATATACTGGATAGTTATAAAAATAAAAATTGTTACAGAATAAAATAAACAACTAACTTAAAACTAACTTAATCAATAACTATATAAAACAAAACCTAATAGTCGAATTCTAAAATAGGCCCCTGTGGCATGGTACCAAGGATACTGGCAGAGGTTAATTTTGAAATATCTAATAAAACATCCACGAAGATTGTTTCCTTATGACCTAATTTGCGCACAAACAGCGAAGGTCGATCTTTTGGCGTTGTAAATTTAACTCAAAACGTCGGTAGTCATCATAATACGACGGACAAAATGATTATTAATCACACGTGTAACTTTTAAGTTCGGGACTTCAATTTAAAGTAATAAAAAATGTTACAATAAATTCGCATTTAACAACAATATCTAGTTCAAATACCCTTGGCTCCAATTCTTATTGAAATGATGATTTAATGCTTCCCATATTGTGAGTTAAGTGAATTTTAACTTATAGCCTCTATTTACAGTTTCGAGACCGAAAACAAGATTCGCGCTGAAGAAAAAGCCGTACTTAAAAACCCGAACGCGATTGACGAAGGCATAGCCTCGGAGGGCTTCTATGAGTACATCGGGCCCGACGGGTACATGTACCGAGTGGACTACACAGCCGACGAGAAAGGCTTCAGGCCCAAGCTGAAGAGGCTAGAAACCCCCTACTCTGGCAAATGGGTGCGAGAAAAAGTCAATTAGACAAATCTTGTATACCAAAAACTAAAGTACCTATAGGTAAAAAACATAAGGCCCCTCTTATATGCAGTTGTGACGTGTTCGAATAGTACATTACTTACCAAGGGCGGTAAAACAAAGAATATCTCAGATCGCAGGTATTTGACGCCCGAGCCGAAGGCAAGGGCGATAATTATGCGATCTGAGGCTTTCTTAATTACCGCCCGAGGTAAGTACAAAATTTTATGTCACCCCCTGGCCAGGAAGTGGGATTTTCCGCGCGCGGAGCGTGCGGTAATTGCCACTTTTTGGCCAGGTGTGACATAAAAGACATTACATAATTATTTAAAAATTATAACACGAATAAATCTAATGCTTAATTTGAACAGTCGACAACTACTATGCATAAGGGGTTTTGACTTGAGTTTTTCATCTATAACAAATCACTCACAAATCAGTATTTTAAATAAGTAGGCAACAGTTTATTTTCATAGTGCACGCCTGCGATTTGTTTAACTATCTGCCTTTTCATACGAGTCACGATCTTTCATGAACTTGACATTTGGACTCGGTTTTGCCCGACATTATTGAATCTTTTGAGATCTACCGCAGCGTGATGTGATCAATCATGTTCTTTCGTCCTGAGTTATGTACCAGATTATAGTTAGAGTACAAAAGCTTCTTAAGCACGCCATTTCCTTGTATCTTCCTAGGATATTTTATTTATATTTAGATATAGATCTAGAATGTTATAATTGTGATAATAAATTATAATACATAATGAAATTTGTGTTTTGTTTAATTCATTGTTGTATTTAGATTCTTTCCTACAATCACTTGAATTCTATGCATATTGAAAAAAACAATAGTCACCATCATCTAAGCAGTATCTCCGTTACATCCTAAAGGTCCCAATATTGGCGTAGGCACTAGTTTTAGCTGTATCGACCTTCCAACCCTGAGGGCACACTATAGACTTAATTTCTGTTAGGTTTTTGTCAAGTGACCTCAAGCAATTCATTATTTGATGTTCTTTGAGGGAATTACTTTAGCCGTACATATACAATATTGGCGTAATAAAAGGTTCAAAAGAAATTAAACTCATTCTTAGCAATCTTTCAGACCCTACTCAAGTCTCAAGCCGATCCACGAAAAAAACCATCTCAAAAGAAATATATTATTACTTTGACTGAAATCTTTGGCGCAAGTTGGTATTAAAGAGCAAATTCCATTGAGTTATCTAATGCCCGTACCCATTACTTTTCTAGTAGTGTCAATATCTATATTTATACACAGAACTATTCAGAGCGGAATGTGATTTTTAACACTATTATCGTATGTAGTGGTGCAGTTTATCAATTGGGGACATTCCTCGAAGCGTTGATCCGGCACCTCCAGCAATAACCCGCCGCTTAAGGGCAATATTTGATCTGATAACGCGATAAAAAAATACCAAGCAGCCTCGAATATCAATAAAAATATTTCGAGCGAGCGTCACCAAAAATAAACGAGAGTCCGCGGGAAAAGAGCGGAAGGATCGTAAAGTCATGCGTGTTAAGGCACTGCTGAAGGAATTTGTCGAAATTGTTTTGGCTCAGCCTGTGGAGGCTTTTATGGAGGCGCGGGGACGATGACCGAGAGCGGTGCCAAGTGGCCGGCGCCGCTCTGCCCGCCTCAGACGCAATGCGATCGCAGCTGCCCAGGCATTCAGACACATTACCGACTCACCCCAGGCGTACCAGTATAAGCCTGACCTGCAAACTCGCATAGTCATTACAGGTCTCGAGGTAGTAATATACTAGAGGTTCACGAGTTGAATCAAGCCTGGTTGTGAAGAGGATTTCTGCACTGCGCACTCTTATCTCTCCTTCTCTAACGAAATTATTTATTACACCAACGATACATTCCCGTTTGGACGGTACTCGGATCCTGCTGCGTTCCAGATTTTGTCTTTATTTTTAAAACAACGCTTAACTGTAATTGATTTATCTTTGCAGCAAATCTTATAAAATAAGATAAAACAGTTCACAGACAAAAGAATTAACAGATGAAGGATTTTTCTTAATTTAGGATTTTTACTACTTTGTTGTGCGACGGAATTTCAAATATTGTTTGTATTGATCAAAAATTAATTCAACAATAAGTGTTTTATAGACATTTTAACATAATTATGAACGAGATTAAAATTCTTGGCATGTTTTAAAAATAAGGTCGACGAATGATACGAATGAAGAAGCCACAAGGACGTTCAAGGCTTCTCGGGCTAAAGTTCTTGACTCTTCGTCACCTTGGCCTGGAGCTTGATTATAGAGGAAGAAACACGAATTCAACAATTTCACATACGAATTAAAGATTTCTTATTGCCCATGAAAGCCGTCGATTCATGTCTTTTTTATGTTTTAGTTAATTTCACATTTTCTTCTTGCGTCAGAGGTGATATAGAAATATTTTGCGAAGTCGGGTCATTAAAACTTTCAGCGTCGGCTTCTTTTCAATATGGAATTTAAACTAAATTTCTTACATATCTCTTCTAATAAACTGTATGATATTTGACTTAAATCACTTTTATTATAAAAACTAATTAGGTTTAGCTATGTCTGAGCATCAAGGCCTACACGGCGGAAAACGGTTTTTTTAAACGCATTTTATTTTTTAAATGGAGGCTTGAGTGTTAACTACACAATTAATTCTGTCCTAGGTTATGATAGTGGTCTGATTTTATAAATTACCTAATAAATGCATTTTCGGTGACCTAATACATCATATTTGTTCCTATAATAGTAGATCTGTCACCTAAGTTGAATCACCAAATAATATTAAAAGGCGTACCTAAATATCAATTAACCATTACTTGGATATAATATCAATCATCAAATAATTATATTGGATTTCAAAATAATGAAATTGTCACTAAAACAGAATCACCAAACAATATAAAATGTTTACCTTAAGATTAATATTATTTGAAATAATTTTAATAGAACGCATTGATGACATAAATATTTTCAACATACATATTATGCGTTTTCATGTATTACAATGACTGCAAGAAGTTGACTGAGCCCCGCTTTCGTTTCTGGGACTCAGTCTCTCCCCCCCCCGGGCTCCCGCCAGAAACTCGCTTTGTCACCCCTTCGTTTACAAAACCACGTGGATTTGGTAGCTATTTTACCTTTAATTAGGCTATAGAAAAAGTGATCAAACTATAACTAGCTAGGGAGGGCTCTGGTGTGGGACGTCAGCAACAGGGGCAATTGCCCCCCCCTGAATCCGCGCTTGAATAAAGTTGAGTATTTGCAGTGCTTGAAAACTTGGGCCTAGTCAGCTGCAGCCCCGGCCTGAGCGGGTGGCCTGGACGTGGGACTGCGCGAATGTGTCCACACATGTGACGTCCCACACCAGAGCCCTCCCTAGCTAGTTATAGTTTGATCACTTTTTCTATAGCCTAATTAAAGGTAAAATAGCTACCAAATCCACGTGGTTTTGTAAACGAAGGGGTGACAAAGCGAGTTTCTGGCGGGAGCCCCCCCCCCCCCCCTGAAGCCTGTGTCAGGGGAGGGCAATTGCCTATGTCCTGCGGGGTAATCACGTAACTTTTGTACTATCGTTAGGTAGATTTTAATGTCAAATTTTAATTGTCAACTCATACATTTATACTTCAAAATTGACAGTAAAATCTATCTACCGTTAGTACATAAAGTTACGTGACTCGCCTGCCGATGTAGGAAATATGTTCTGACAATAAAAACAGTTATCAAAAGTCAGTTTTATTTTCGGAAAGTTCGAAAGTGCCCCCCCCCCCCCCCCTGAACAAAAGCCTGGATCCGCGCCTGACTTTATTAGTACGAGTTTGCGGCGCTTGCGGTGGAGACACTGGGACCCTGGTCTGACACGAAGGCCTTCATGAGAGCCCTGTCGTCGCGGCTAGTTACCACCTCGGGTGACCCCAGGGCTGGCGCTTACTTATTAGGGTATTACAGATTAGTGACACATTTAACTTTAGTGACGTGACAGAAAACATTATTTTCTTATAATAGTCCACTTCCTTTCTTGAGATATCTGTCAGTCTGGTATTTCTATTAAAACTATTTCATGATAACTTCGGCTACCATTGCGAGAAATTATGGAGCAAATTGAAAGAATGTTCCACCTGAGAATGCCAAAAGAGAATGTACCTACTGAATGTATCTGTTGAATGTGTTATATTTTATGTGAAATGCTCAAAAATATGTAACAAAGCATTTCACACGAAACTTTGTTAATTTTGTGTCTGCGCTAGTTTTGCAACATATCGCTAGGGAATCTTCTCGGCTTGCATACAAAATTTGGGACTGTTTTAAACGCATTGAATAGAAGTGCTGCTAGTTTTATACGAGGATATTATGTTTCTTTAGATTTATTTCATAAATAAAAATATATTATTTTTAAAGCTGCGGGAATGTGTAAGGTACTTACTTTGTTGTTTTAGTGTAGCGGTTTAGGCGGAGACGTCCACCGCACACCGGGTAGAGTCAGTCCGACCCAGGTTTTCTTACTGAACTCTTCTCAGCTAGGCTAGAACTCCTAAACTCCCGGTAGTTCGATTCCATTCATACCTCAGATTCGGTTGAAACCGCTCAACTAATCTCACTGGAGCGCAAACTCTTAGAATATTCCAGTGTTCCAAACCACACGCGTGGTCATGTCGGCTGTTTTCCCATGGATTTTCCCCAGGCTACTCTGTAATCGCGTACTCCTATCGCTTTATTGGGCACGGCCTATAAAGCCACAGTCAGATTCAAAAAAAAAAGTAGCGGTTTAAAAAGTAAACATCGTGTCGTACGGTAGGTAGTCTAACGAAAGACTCAAGAAAGAGACACATGGAAAATGCTCCACTGACAAGAGCCAGGCTCTTAAATTAATGATGATAATGAGGTGTCGGTACGGAACCCTTAATTGTGCGTGATTCGACATGAACTTGGCCGGTTTTTTATTTATACTGTAGGCATTACTTCAACGCCCATTTCACCCGTTGTAAATTGCTTTCACAAAGAAGTAAAGACTACATCCATATTATGACTTAATCTTAACACCAACACTAAAATATCCAACCAATGACATAAACATACTCGTACTTTCTGGTGATGCCTTGCCAACCTAAAAATATTCAAGCTGTTTACCTAAAATACGAAGCAGGTACTTTCGAACATAAATATTTATAAAACGTTCGATATCAGCGGTTAACAGATCCTTTATAAGCATTCGTGATGAAAATTTACGGCGTCCCAAATACCATCAGGGAATAATCGTAAGCGTTTATATTATTTATTTAAATAAGTTCAGGTTCGATTAGCGTATCGCCTGCAGCGAGACGTGAAATTGCTACTTCGTTACGCGACTTGATATACCACTTCTGAGATGTGATCAAAATGCAGTGCCCACAAAAAAACGTATAAAAATGTGCCGGTTCCGTATAACTTTAAACAAATGTGATTATTTATAGGTACTCATGGTATGTACCTATAGATTTACAACCACTATCAAAGAGCTGTGAGTTTTTTTTTAATAAATTTATTGTTATATCAATTTGGTACTCAAGTACTATGTAATTGGACACAAAAATATGCTTATCAATGGGTTAGAAGAAAATGTCTGACATAGGAATTAATGTTCATTATTTGTTTCTGAGATTCCGTGTACCCCTAACACCAATGTAAGTATTTCGTAAGATTTTCAAAGAATTGATTACGTAATTAAAGTTCTTAGGAAGAATTAATTAGGTACTAAATAAGAACTTACCTTAGGTAAGTATTTCTTTTTCTGCAACGTTCATGTTCAAACTTCCAAGAGTTCCAACGACACGACACCGATACGATTTTGGACGTCAAAGCGATAACAATCAGCAGATATTTTTACCTTTATATTTCTTGTGATTTTTTATCAGAACTTAAATTACCGCAATATAAATACTCACGGCATTTATATTATCTTTACAGCATCAGTGGGCGTTTAATTATCTTGATAATGATTACTGAATTTGAGCGACATATTAAACCTTTATGTTGTTATTATTGACTAAATAAACTTTTATTGAATATTTGCTGTAAATTTTGAGTAAAGTTCCATTCCTGAATTCATATATATATTTTTAGGAGATATTTAAGATTAGCACTAAAAACTAATTTATGTCTCCGTTGTCTCTGGCCTTTCTCCGGCTTCGGTCGGAGACACTTTTTCAACTCGAAAAGTTGTAGCCTAGTAAATAATTCCTTCTGAATAAATTCGTCGCCCTTTTTGCTCTGACCAAAGTGTGTCTGGAAGAGATCGTTCTTTAGTTATCGTTAGACCACCTGTGACTCCTTGAGACACAAGCGGGAAAAGACTAGGAGGATGATGACGGTTTAAAAGTTTTTTTAATACTTGAAACTAATGTAGGAATTTTCAGTATTCTTAGTTCCTTATGATTATTTGGTATGTTATAATAGTAGATTGAATGAAATGAAATAAAATGAAATCATTTATTCTTCAATTTAGGCATGTTACATGCACTTATGAATGTCAAAAAACTACCACCGGTTCATAAAATAAACCTCTGCCTCGAGAAGAACCGGCGTATGAAACTCGGCGAGGTGTCATTTTTTCAAAACAATATACTATGTATATAAAATAACAGTAAAAATAGTACAAAATTCAAATGCTACCTACAGCATAAACATACATACATATTTTTTAATACTAAGGACAAAATATTTCTGCGTTAGATTACTTGTGCGGGACGCTATCACTGCCAAACATCCCTATCCATGTTGTAATCGTTTATCTTATAATATGCTTTTGAAGTAAGTGTCTGTTTCACAACAGATTTAAATTTAGAATCCGTAAGTTCAGTAATGTGTCTTGGAATTTTATTGTAGAATTTTAAACAATTTCCCAAGAACGACTTTTTCGCCTTCACTAGTCTATAAAAAGTTATTTTGAGTTTCCCAGTGTTTCTTGTAGTTATTAACTTATCAGTATTCATTGGGAAATTGTATAAATTCTTCCTAACATACATGATTATTTCAAATATGTACAGCGACGGCAGGGTTAGGATATCTATTTCCTTAAAGATTTCTCTCAATGACTCACGCGACCCCAAGTTATAAATTGCTCGTATAGCCCTTTTCTGTACTGTACTGATTGTATAACTGGGGTCTAAATTAGCCATATAATCTCGCTCGAGGTAGAGAAAATAATTCGATGGGTAATATTATGGTTTTTGGACGTGAGTTATACACTCTATTTCAATTGCGGTAAAATAAATAAACAAAGGTTAACCGTAACCACCCCAAAAGGAATAATAAATTGCATGTTTTTTTTTCTAAATCTGCTTTGATTTGACGCATACAAAACATAGGTAGGTTAGCGCGTGAATAAGTAAATGCTGCTGACCGTCCATTGAACGTTTCAAAGCGTTGCTCAACGATTTTAATCTCTATTTTAATTATTGTGAAATAGGGACTAAAAAAACTTAGTTTTCAGAAATTAATTATCTTCCCTGATTGGTCGATTTTGGTGTAAGTAGCTGTGTTCTGATTAGTTGATATCAATTGATTGGTGGATTTAATATGGTGTAAAGTATTGTGACTTGACAAAAAATAAATGTTTTGGTAATCATAAATATGTATTTATATTTTCCTTAGGGGCTAAATGCACCATTTTAGCTTCGCTTAAGTAGTTTATTAGGAGACACGTTTCGAACATTAGAAGTGGAAACTGTATATTTTTAGTTATATGCATATAAAAACGTAGTAAGGATTCCCTATAAATTCCTTTATAATATTTAAAAAAGTGCTAGGGGTCTCAGTAAATAAAAATTAGCCGCGCAATCGTCATACCAATCACTTACAGGCTATGTTTAAATCTGCGATACTAATCTAATAAGTAAGAACGTAAACCCAAAATGGAGCACGCAATATTTAGTAGCGGCATTGCTGTGGCCGATTTGGGGGTCAATTCGAGGCATTCGTTACGGATTTAAATTTGATTTTGATTTGATTTTAATGTATGTACGTATGCAATGCGTGCATTTAGATAGTTAGGGTGCTTTGTTATTTATTGGCGCTTATAGACCATACGTTATTAAAGACATTAGACAGATTATAATAATATTTGAACGTGCTGAGATTTTATACATCTCTTGTATATTTCATTCATATTACTATTTCACAGGAACCTATTTTGAAATTAGCTTATCTTTTCAGAATCAGAATCAGAAATTTTATTGGTAAAATGTCATTTTACATGTGAAAAAATGATATTTTGATTTTATCTGTATAGGTATTCTTATTTTTCCTTATGTATCAGAACAATTACGGGAAACAAATTGAATCCAAATGAGAATTTGAAATGAATGTGTCAGATTTACCCTTTGGTCTCGGCCGGAAGAAGGGCGGGCGCCGGCGCCTCCTACACAAAGTAATGATACAGACGATCCAGTTCATAAAAGGAATTTAAGTATAAAATTGAAATTTATGACTTAGGTACCTCTAAAACACTTAACATCATTTTGGCAGTACAGTCACCTGAAATTGTATCTGTCCGGAAGAAAGCTATAAAAATATCAGCTGACGTTATTTTGGCTCAAAGAATTGGGTGGTGTCAGACATTACATACGATTAATATGATTTGCCTCCTATATATATATATAAATATATATTTGCTTTTTTGCACGTCTGTGCTTTGCTGCTGCAGGGCAGTACTGTATACAAATCGCCCGCTTGCGCTTGCGCGTGTCCCACGCCAGTCTGGCAACACTTATTTAAATGTAAGGGCGCAGTAAATAACAAATATTGGATCAACTGACAGTTGACATTGACAGCTGGCTGCTTTCTGATATTACCTAGCCGCGATTAGAATAGTATTAGAGGTGACAGTTTTTTCATATACTTACGTCAAAGTGTATATGTATTGACAGCTATTCCGAGTGCCAACTAATTCCGGTCTTGTAATATTGAACCTACTAAGAAGAGACTACTTTTGAGGACGATCGAGAACAGAAGAGGAAACATGCTGGGGTACCTGATACGACTTGACAATTACGTAAAAACCATAATTGAAGAAAAGATAGAGGGGAGGAGAGGCATGGGAAGACCGAGAGTCAATGTAATGTCGTATCAGGAGCTCAAAGCCTTGGCGGAGAACCGAACAGAATGGCTATTACTTCACCGACAATAGCTAGACTAGGCTCTTAAATATATGCTGATGATGAATATGGAACCACCTCTGCACACCGACCGGTCTCAGTCGCCAATGGTATTTTGGATGCCAAAGCAATGTAAACGTATGAATGCAGTATGAATATCACAATGGCAGGATTGACGTTTGTGACAACAAAACAATACAAATACTCCTTATTGCACACCTCAATAAAAATACAAAGCAGGTCAGAAACTTAACATAGCGAGATATAAGCAGTGGAAGACAACAGGCGATCTTATTGCTAAAGATTTTTCTTTCAGACAACCTTTGGGTAGCGGAGAAAACTAAACACACAACTATTATTCAGTGGGTGGTGCAAAAATAAAAACTAGGTACTGGAATATATAAGTAAAAGTAAAAGATAAAAATGAAACTAAAACACGTATAATAAACATACATAAATAATATATAAATAAGTAAACAAGTAAGTGATAAATTAGACCCTGTCAATTACAGACCGATATCGGTTCTACCAGTTACATCAAAAATATTTGAAAAGATTATACATCGGCGACTAGCAGAACATCTTAATGATAGTAATTTCCTCTCCGACAAACAATACGGTTTTCGCTCAAAGTCAAACACCCTCTCGGCAACTTCAGATCTTCTTACAGAAATAAAAATTAATATAGACAAGAAAAACATTGCACTTGGTATTTTTATCTACCTAAAAAAGGCATTTGATACAGTGAGCCATACACTTTTACTGTCAAAGCTGAACTCCATAGGTATCGTCGGAAATGCATTTAAAACTTTAAAATCATACCTTAATAACCGAATACAAATTACAAAACTAGGTCAAATTAAAAGCAATCCTAATGACATTAAATACGGAATCCCACAGGGATCTATATTGGGCCCACTGTTGTTCTTAATTTATATAAATGACATGCATAATATTGGATTAAAGGCACACCTAACATTATACGCGGATGATACCTGCCTATTCTACTTTGGCTCTAAAATAGAAACTCTGATTGAACAAGCGCAAAGTGATTTAAACTTACTCCACAGGTGGCTTCTATGTAACCTGTTAACAATTAACGAGTCTAAAACTAAGTACATCATATTTTCTGCAAAAAATAAAGATATTCAAAATCATGAGCCACTAGTAATAAATAAAGTAAAATTACAATCCGTACACCAGGAGAAATACCTTGGCCTTATTCTGGATAATAGACTATCATGGAAACCTCACATTGACTCCTTACGCTCCAAAATGACATCACTGACAGGTGCATTGCGACGGATTGTTCGATGTTTGCCAAAAAAAGTCCGTTACACCATTTATAATTCACAGATTAAGCCAAATATAGAATATTTAATAGAAATATGGGGATCTGCCTCCAAAACTAACTTAAAATCCCTACAAAGTTCGCAAAATAAAATAATAAAAGTATTATTTAATTATAAGCGCCTTACACCTACGAACACTGTGTATAGGGAGACGAAACTACTAAATATCTCTCAAACTTATATATACAATACATGCATCCTAATAAGGAAAATCATAAATAAAGATATACATAGCCATATAACATTCACTAAAAGATCTGAAGTACAAAATAGACTGACGCGACAAGCTAATAATATACTCCTCCGACCACCTAGAACATTATATGGGAAAAAGAATATAATATACGAAGGAGCTGAGCTATACAACAAACTGCCAAAAGATGTCAAAGATGCCAAATCAATGTTAGTTTTCAAACGAGCACTAAAACAACATGTATTAAATAATAAATTTAGGTAGACCATCTGCTTGTTTTTCACATAATATTAATAATTCGATGTCCATAAAATATATATTTTAAGGCCTTTCCATAATTTCCGATAATATTCACATATAATTTGCATAATGCGTTTCACTTATAATAAAATATACAGCTAAACATTATTTGCTAGTCGAGTTAAACTACGCATATATGTACCTTATAATTAATTAGTGGTCACACAGAGCTCGGTTTAACTGGCCTCTACGCACAGCATTACATTGTTGCATTGCGCTTGTTGTTGCCGAGCGCCTTTGTATAAGTCGTTAACCGATTCTTTTGCATGCTACCCTCTCCTATTTAGATTTAAGCAAAAATAATTTATTTAGTTTTCTCAGTAAGTAATTTATGTAAATCTTATGAGAATTAAATATCGTAAACCATAAACATATATACCACAAACTTAAGATAAACCCAAAGATAAACTACAGACCAGTATCAAAACAAAGTAGTTATTATGGAAGAGACAAATAATATTTGACAACCAGAAGTGATTCAATTTTTCTTAAGTCTAGACAGTTTCGGGGACTAAAGCATTGTTCCTTTACAGTCATAGGAATGACCTCACACTTCTGTTTTAAACATTTTCTTCAAATCTAGTAAAGGAAAAAATATATTGCATGCATACGCTCACCAAATCACTGTTATTAACTAATATACTTCTTATTCTCATGTAAGTGAATTGTAAATATTCTTATGAGAAATAAAATTCTTTAAACCTATATAAAATTATTTTAATTACGTTCAATTAGCATACATATTTACAGAAATGGTTTTCGATTTAGTTATCATTACATTACACGGTTTGAAATGTTGTCAAATGTGTATTTATGTATAGTATTTATTTTTTTCCTTTGTAAGTGCTTTGGTGTGTTAAACAAACCTTCTGTATTATGTGAGCTGTGTCCGTAGCTTAATTGGCCGTCCACCAACTTTGCCAAAAAGAAACCGCGCGAACGTGATGAAGCTAAATAGAAAACGATAGAGCGAACTATATAATTTTCGTTTCTATTTTTCATTTAACGCCATGTGACTGAGCAGCTTTGGAACGTGCTTTTATTACTCGTCGCTCTTGTGAATAATTAATCATATTGGCTTTTAATGGAACAAAGAAGTTAAAAGTAATCATGTCGCTGAATGAAAAAGTAATTACTTTAAGTTTTTGCTCATTCAGCTTTTTTCTCGTATATATGGAAAATAATAATTGTATGAGTACCTACCTACATAGAAGAATAGATGGAGATTGTAAATTCGTAAAACTAATGTTTTGAGTTTTAATTGAGTCAGGTTATTAATGGTGTTATTGTTACTTGCATATATCCTCAATTTTTTTTTATCTATAAAGATATTTGTATATACATGTCAAATCGAACCTGCCTTCCTTTATATATAGCCACCATAACATAACAATAACTTAGTATAGAAATGTTATTTGACGATAAAAAAAAAGAAAAACTAGATAGAGCTACAGTTATATTTTTCCTGTAAAATATACATTAATATCAATGTTATGTAATAATTTTATATTTTTCCTTGGTAAACTTCGGAGATAAGGGGGGAACGGTATTTTTTACATTTTCCCTCATAAAACAAAAATGACTCAACGTAAAAAAATAAAAAAACCTGTTTCAAAATGTGCAATTGAAAGGGCTTGCCTTTCATATGACACCCACTCGACATAAAAACTAGACTTTCAAATTTTGAAACACCTGTTATCTGTCATTTTTCACAGAAATTAAAAAATTATTAAGAAAAGTCATGTTCAATGTATGTAGGTAAGCCTTTTTTATAACTATTCCAAATTTCAAATCGATAGCCTAAGTAGTTCTTGAGATATTTAGCGATGTGACAGACAGACAGACAGACAAAGTGAAACCATAAGGGTTCCTTTTTTACCATTTTGGTACGGAACCCTAAAAACAATCATATATTATACGTGGTGTTGATGCACTGGGAAAATGATTGAAACTGCTAATTTATGACAAATATATTCATCTCTCATTTATGAGAAGTGGTTCTTTCTGTGCCTGGCCTCAGTGAGCCGTATATTAGATAGGCTGATGACGAGTAAAGAAAGACACTTAAGCATAAAACGATAACGCATAAGCAAGGAACCGATGATGAACCCAATCTGTATAGACTCAAAGTCGTAAATGTATTAATTGGCACCTTAGCTGTTAAAGTGATTAGCAACATTGTAGTACTGAACAATAACTTTTAACTTAGCAACTCTCTGTTTAAAATATAGCCGACAAAATGGGAACGATAATCTTAATTTTCATTTATAATTATATTTCTAAATATGGTGGCACAAAATATATGCTCATTTTGTAACTAGTATCTATGTTAAAGACTTCATGCTCATCCAGTTTTTACTTTATAATTAAGTATGTATATCTCTAGTTTAAGTGAAATGTAAATTTCGTTTGAGATAAATAAATTCGTTAACCACAATCCCTTTTAAATATAAATACGTAGCCTCTCCAACAATTGACGAACGCCTTAGCCTAGTTGGTAGTGACCCTTCCTTCGAAGCAGGAGGTCCCGGGTTCGAAGCCCGGTCAGGGCATGTATTTGTGTGATGAACACGAATATTTATTCCTGAGTCTTGGATGTTTTCTATGTATTTAAGTATCTATTTATCTATATAAATATGTATATCGTCACTTGGTACCCATAGTACAAGCTTTGCTTAGTTTGAGACTAGGTTGATTTGTGTAAGATTGTCCAAAAATATTTATTTATTTATTATTATTTAATTACTATATATATATATATTTGGGGACAATTTTACACAAATCTACCTAGTCCCAAGCTAAGCAAAGCTTGTACTATGGGTACTAGGAGACGAATATACATACTTATATAGATAAATAGATACTTAAATACATAGAAAACATCCAAGACTCAAGAACAAATATTCGTGCTAATAACACAAATATATGCCTTGACCGGGATTCGAACCCGGGACCTCCAGCTTCGTAGGCAGGGTCACTACCAACTAGGCTAAGGCGGCGGTCTATCTACTTAAAAAATAACACTCAAATACATTTATTGGTTTTATTACAAACAGAAGCTGAATTTACTTTACAGAACATTGCCACAAAAAGTTAAATGTTTATCGCATCTGCTATAAAAGCGGTCACAACTAGATTCCTTCAGTTTAACCACATTGAAAAACATAAAACTTTATCCGCCATCCTGGACCATTTCCAAATAAGGTGACTGCCGGTGACATCTACCCGGGGCAACAGTATCCTGCCTATTCTATCTTCATCTCGTAAAACCCCTTTTTTCTACGGCA
Organism: Epiblema foenella; assembly: GCA_963556455.1. Taxonomy (NCBI): domain Eukaryota; kingdom Metazoa; phylum Arthropoda; class Insecta; order Lepidoptera; family Tortricidae; genus Epiblema; species Epiblema foenella. The sequence continues at coordinate 20,854,771 of OY747102.1, forward strand.
TAAAGATCAAAATCCTGCGATTCATGTGTTACAAGATTGGTCCATGGCAAACTGCACGCTTCCGCAGTAACTAGGAGCTGAGTTTTATGGCAAATGGATTGAATTCGCCCGGTGATTATCGGAAAGTTTTAAAAAAAAGTATTTAGTTTACAGATGCGACTTTTTTAAATTAGGAAGTTTTATTTCAAGTGAGACTGAATATTTGGTCAGTTTGGCGACCTTCCCGGCCGCTGTCAACTTTCAGTCGAGTTAGTACCGGCGTCAGTATACAGTCAAGTGAGAAAATCTGTGCGACAACAGTAAGCTCACGTCAAAGAACAAAATACCACATTCCGATTCCGCCCCACTAACTCAGCATGTCGCCTTAGGGTAGCATCATTTCAATCAGCTAGGCTAGGTATGCGAGGTTAAGCAACGTCGGCCGAGATCAGCTCTTGGATGGGTCACCGCTTTGAGTGGTTATTAACTGAGCGCTCCCGTGCTTTGGAAGGCACGTTAAGCCATTAATCCCGGCTGCTTTCTATGATAGCAGTCGTTAAGCCTAGTTAGAGGCCTTCAGGCGGCTTGAGAACTTCTAGGGGTCCCTCGGGTTGGAAGAGCAGATGGCAGTCGCTTCCGTAAACACTAGTGCCTAAGCCAAGTCTTGGGATTAGGTAGCGGACCCCGGGCATCCTTCAGGATGCAACTGTACTGAGATGGACCACTTTAGCCTAGTTGGTAGTGACCCTGCCTACGAAGCTGGAGGTCATCATCATCATCATATAGGTCATCATAATATCTTCGGACAATCTTACACAAATCAACCTACTAGTCCCAAACTTAGCAAAGCTTGTACTATGGGTACCAAGTGAGTATGTATATCGGTACATACTTATATAGATAAATAGATACATAAATACGTAGTAAACATCCAAGACTCAGGAACAAATATTCGTGTTCATCACACAAATAAATGCCCTGACCGGGATTCGAACCTGGGACCTCCAGCTTCGAAGGCAGGGTCACTACCAACTAGGCTAAAGCGGTCGTCAGCGGGCGGTTATTTGTGTGATGAACAGCAATATTTGTTCCTGGATGTTTCTATGTATTTATTATCTACGTATTTATATAAGTATGTATATTGTCGCTTAGTATCCATAGTACAAGCTTTGTTGCGGCTACCGTGGCGGTGCAGTGCGTCTGGTATGTTCGCCGCAAACAGAGAGAATTGGACGACTTCTACGCTATAATGCGTAAGAGACGCTGGTCCTTTGTCGGGAGAGCGAATCGACGAACAGCATTGTCAACGTGGTATACACGACATGCTATCTGACAAGTGGGGCGTCAAAGATGGCTTGCTTATTTATTTATTTAATCTTTATTGCACAAAAGAAAAACTTATAGTACAAAAGGCGAACTTAATGCCAAAAGCATTCTTTACCAGTCAACCTTAAGGCAAAGCAGAAAGATTGTGGGCGGTGAAACTTATAGGAAAAAATCTTAAGTATGTACAATAATAGGGGAAGGTTATATATGATACGAAATAATATTATATAATATTATACAACATATATAATATAAAGCTATACATAAATAAATACAACTACATACATACACATACATACGAATATAGATGAAACGTACGAGTCAGATACATTAAGACTCTTTATTTCTGCCAGCAAAAAACTTAGATAAGATCTCTTTAAAAACAGGCCTGTTTGGAGATCGTCTAATATTAACGGGGAGCCTGTTCCAGAGGCGGGCTACTTGATCGGAAAAGGAATTCGACATGAAACCAGTACGGTGAGACGAAATAGAGAGGGAAAGATTGCCGGAAGAGCGAAGTATGTATGTATGTATGTAAAATTCTTTATTGTACATGAGTAAAACATAACATAAATTACAAGAACAGTTGACATATATGTACAAAGGCGAGCTTATCCCTGTAAGGGATCCCCTGGGGAGGGGGGGGGGGGGGGGAAGTTGACGGTCTCGAGTGATACCATAAAAGTGAAAAAGAGTAGTTATTGTAATGTAATCGTATTTTAAATTTTTAGCTGTTTAGTTATTAAAATTTGTAAATTGATGGGTGAATACCTAAATAAAAAACTATTATTATTTGCTTAGTTGGGTACTAGGTCGACATGCGTAAGATTGTCCACAAATATTAATTTAATTTATTTAAGAGCAATGCAAACGTGTCTACCCATTTGTATTGCTCCCGCCTTTGTGAGGTTCATATCATATCTGATAGATATAGACGTTATCTTGTCGCACAGACATTGTTTTTCAGTAGAGCGTGAATGTTTTTTTTTATCGACCTTGTTGATATCGATGTTCATATAATGCAATTGAATTTTCACCTTTTAATTCTATGCTCAATTTTAATGAAAACTTTTTGTATTACCATCACCAGCAGCTTTTAAAAAACAATTGTTATTTGAAATTGTGTGGGGCTGGTCAGTGCGTCCTTTGCATGTATATACAGCAGGATTTACAGTTGCCGCCCAATGTGGAACTTGTCATCACGAAAATCCCTATATAACCCATAGTTACACTGATGATGTACAATTGTGTAATGTTTATTTTAATTATTATGGAAAAACTATGATAAATCCTAACGAACACCCTAGACTTTTGTATAAAAGTATATAAAATAATAAACGAATAAATAAAAGTAATAAGTAGTACCTAGTGACACCTCTTTGAAATTATCAGTGACATACAGTATCGACATTTAGATAGTCGATAAAAAATAATTCACGCTCTACTAAAAAACAATTTCTGTGCGACAAGATAACGGGGTCTAGTGATAGAACAAACCTATTCAATAGTACTTAAAATTTGATCTAGGTTATTTTTCAGTAATGCCACAAAATAAGAAATTAAATACACTATAATAAAATATCAAAAAGAACTAAAAGCAATTCCGCTAAAAATATTATATGAATAGAACATAACTCTTGGATTAAATGCGGACAGAAAATGAACCGGGAATATTTGGCATTTCATGCGTCCTCATTTTTCATAGCCACAATGACCAAACATTTGGTTTAGTGGCACAACGTTAAGGAAACTGTCAATGATACCATTTATTTTTACTAGCTGCAGCTCTATATACATAATATATTTTCTGGCGTCGTAAACGGTAGCGAGGGTCGGCGGCAATCCAAGAGATTTGGGGTAATCGAGATTTATAGATAGCTCGTATGTACTCCAATCATTTTTATTAATTAACTTGAGAAATATGTGGTATCCTTACCAATATTCTAAATGCGGGAAGCTACTGGAGCCAAACGGTAAGGTAAAGTCGAGTTCATTAATATATGTACACTTTGGTTTATTTACTAATATGTTACAGAATTATTTCGCAGAATTTTCATGTCATAGAAAAATAAATTGTTTTAAATGGTCGCAGTTCTAACCTTACCTAATTTACTTTTTTGTAGACTGTATTGAGTTTTACACAATGATCTTTTATCTGTTCCTCAAAGGTTAAAAAGTGAAAAAAAGAACAAACGTTTTCTGAATGAAAATTCTGCGAAAAGTGTATTTCTGACTAATAATATTATTCCAGATAAGGGTAAAACGTATACTTTCAAGTCTACGCCTTAGTAATAAGGCCCAAAAATGCGTACATTAAATAACCTGAATAGATTCGAGTAAACAATTTTATTGAAAGAAAAGTCTATTATTTACAACCTTAACAACACCTTAATCCTAATACCTAAACTATTAAATAATATAACTACATAATTACAAACCTAATTTAAGACACCACATCACCTAGTGCTATATTAATCCGCTGGCGTCCAAATGTTTCTTGCTCAACAAAAGCGATAGGCGTTCTTCAAACAATAACGGAATTAGCAAATCATATGTCGTCACATACTTGTGTAGCTTTTTTTTTAAACAACGCCGGTGGCAAACAAGCGTACGGTCCACCTGATGGTAAGCGGCCACCGCAGCCTATAGACGCCCGCAACTCCAAAGGAGTCACGTACGCGTTGCCGACTCTTTATGAAATTTAAGAATTCACTGTGTTGACAGCAGAAGGGACAAATTTAGGTCCCTCGCTCTCAACACAGTGCATCCTCGGGAGCTCTAGCAACCTTGCTCACCTCCAGGAATACAACACTACATGCTTGTATAGTAGATAATGTTATTATGGCTATGGTCTTCTGCAAGGTGGAGGTACTTCCCCAGTTGGGCTGCTCCAAATTCGAGCAAGATGACATTTTGCTGTGCCCTAATAATGCTAATGAGGGTCGTCCCTCACTTTACTCGAGGTTGCCGTACCTAGCAACTGCCGTCATGGGGCGCTAATATATCATACATTTTAATTTTAATTATCTTGTACCGTGCCTAATCACAGTATTCAACGATAAATGTTTAATTATCAATTTTAATGTGTGGTGTTTCCCCAGTCGGGGTTTTTATTATCGGACCAACGCTGCGTTGGAATAGCGATGGCTACTTCCCACTGCTGAACTGCCTTGCCCACACCACCGGACTACATCCGTGACGTCATCGGCCGCGCACCTCCGCTCCGCCTGCTGCAGGAAAGTGGTTGCCTTTTAAGACTGTGTTAAGTGAAAACGGCTCCTTTTAGTTGACTAGACGATTAGTGAAATCTAGCACTCACCCCTGAGGTCTAAATTGAAGCTTGCTTTTATTTAATGTTTTAAAAGTTAGGTTTTTTACTAAAAACTGCTTGTAAAAACATCTATTGTTTTATTTAAGTACAATCACCGTTAAGCGTTACAGTTGCTGGACGGCGATTTCTTTCTTAGGCTGTGTTTCCACCAGAGACGTGCGAGAAAACGTTGGTTTCTTCATAGATTTGAACATCGCAAGCTAGGCCTTGCTAGGGTTAAATGTATGAAGAAACCTCGCAACGTATCCTCGCATATCTCTGGTAGAAACTCTGTATTAATGACAGATGAGTCCATCCCTGGAAGATCTCTTTTCTTTCATATGTTTGTCATTCTGCTTTTCATAAAGTCAAAGTCAAAGTCAAAAAATATTTATTCCGTTGACATACATTATGCACTAGAATAAGTCTTATTTCTAGATTTACAATTTTTCAATGTGAGAACAATTATACATCGTTACGTATGTATAATATACATTATTTGTATAACTTAATTATAATTTAAATTGTATCTCATAAAAATCTTTTAAATTGTACAGAGCTTTTGCAGTCAAAGTTATTTTAAGGTAACGTTTATATTTAATGTCATTTAATATGGTAACAGAGTCAGGTAGATGATTATACAATTTAATGCTCTGATATATGAAACATTTTTTACATTTCGCTAGGCGTACTTTCGGTAGGCAGAGTTTATGTCTATTTCTTTTAGGATATTTATGAATATCACATATTTTCTTGCTGCCACTCAAATGTTTACGAGCATATAATAAGTTTTTATACACGAACATGGAATAAAATGTCATTATGCCACTTTGCTTCGACTAGAAATAAAAGATATTTTATTCAGGGATACCTGTGATATCGGGGTCGTCACATTTTGGAGCTAGTTCGACAGCAGAATGCAAAAATAACATTTTCAAATGGATTAAACCGATTGGGAGAAAAATGTCCATTAAATATTTTGAATAATATATACTCGGGGTCAAACAAAAAGCTCTATTTAAATGCCATTAGTGCTGACATCCATCTGCCTCTTTTTTATTGGAAAAAAGTGGTAAATGCTTTGATATTTCCGATCGTTTATATTCTTTCAAACAGAAGTGCAGTGGCGCAAGCAAATCTCTCACCACTTTATCTGGAATATGTTCATTAAGTGAGATATATTTGAAAAACGGGCCAAGTGAGTGTCAGTGCACGTGCAAAGTAGGGTTCCGTAGTTATCTACTCGTTACATTATGCGGACTTAAATATTCGCAAACTTATATTACCACTAACAATGTTATTTAGGTAATTGTGGGTGCCACCGAACCGTGTGCAATATTAAGCGGTTTTTTTCTTATAGTATGGCAATTATTTCGAACAGTGACATCATCGAAAAGACAGTACGGTTGCCAGTTTTGTTGCACTTTTAGCACCACCCAGTGTAGAGTAGCGGTGGGTCACCGGTGGGTACTCCCTACGGATGTTAAGCGGTGTTGGTTAAAATTTGACTGTATGAAAAGTCTGACAGCTTTCTATGAGATATAATCATATTTAACGTTGATCGGTCGGTATTCGTAAGTTGATGCAAGTCGTCCTAAATAATCAATGGAAATTAGGATAGGGGGCGGAACCTTGACTTGACCATAACAAAAGGTATCACTAAATGGATTCAGAAAATTCAGAAAACGCACAATATTTATAATTAGCTCTCCGAGGATAACCCACATATTGGGGAGAAAAAATAATTGCATCACCATTGTATTGTACTTTTATGGGTGCGCTTCAAATTTTTTTTCCAGATTTTATTATATCGGGTTGACGGCGAGGGTGATACGTAACGGTCACTGAACTAAGCAGCAGACGGACGGACGGACGGGCATGTCGAAACTATAAGGCTCCTTGTTTACTACGGAACCCTAAAAATTAAATTAAAAATTATTTTTGCATCCTTTTTTTATATAATCGTTAGAAATCACGTTATGGTTCTACTTAAAATGTTATTAATATATACTCACGCTTGTAATTCCAAAAGGGGTATGTAGAACACTTAAAATGATCCTCCTGATGACAGCCCCAGAGGCACGAGGAGAGTTTGGCGATACGCCCCTGTTAAACTTGTAATCTATTTAACCACCTACCAAGGTATGTATGTTCCTTTATTGATTCAATCGGGTATAGTTAGGCAAATGAAGACGCTTTTGCTTGTGGGCCACGATCCTAGGAGTAAAGTTATTATTTGTATACCGCTAGTGTATGTGCATTGCTTTAGTTTTAGAATAGTTTAACTATAGGCCCAAATCGTGGGCCCAGTGGTCCAACTCCAGTCTGCATCATATCTTGGGCCGTCTCTATATGAGCTGTTGTTATAGAGATGTCGTCCGCAAATTGATATATTTTTTTTTATACAACGCCGGTGGCAAACATGCTTACGGTCCACCGCAAGTAATCGGCCACCGCAGCCCTTAGACGGCCGCAACTCTAAAGGAATCACGTACGCGTTGCCGACCCTTTATAAAATTTGAGGATGCACTGTGTTGACAACAAAAGGGACAAATTTAGGTCCCTCGCTCTCAACACAGTGCATCCTTGGGAGCTCTGGCAACCTTGCTCACTTCCAGAAATACAACACTACATACTTGTATAGTAATGTTATTAAGGCTGTGGTCTTTTGCAAGGCGGAGGTACTTCCCCAGTTAGGCTGCTCCAAATTCGAGCAAGATGACCTCTCTTAAAATACAGAGCTATGTCGGAATATTTTGCACATATCATTGACGTATAATAAGTACTCGGTCGGCGCCAAAATTGATCCTTATGCTGAACCGCACAGTGCGGACTTCAGGTCACTTTGTTCGCCCGCTTTGCTATATATACCAATATACCACCATTCATATACCACGTCGGTAGCAAACAAGCGTTAGGCTCACCTAATAAGCGGTCTCAGTAAACTACGAATTTAGAAATAAAGGATAAATTGGAAAATTTAGGCACCTAGCAGGATTTGAACCTGCGACCCCCCGGCACTCGCAGCCAGTTACTCTAGCCAACTGAGCTATAGGTGGCTATAGGTGGTTTTTCATTTTTCCTTTATTTCTAAATTTGCAGTTTGCGGAAACAGCGGTACTGCTTTATACAAAATTAATTTGGTCTCAGTAAACGAAATATTTTGATGGACGGTTAGTAATGACACACATTTTAAAGGCACAGCAAAAATCTTATTACTATATAAAACGAAATACCAATTCTAATTAAATATACACATTGCGCGGCAAAATAATTATATAAAAATATTATTTAATAAGTGCGTGAGACAGCTTTGCGTTATTTAAATTAAAAAATTTTTTTATAAATACTTACGTATACATTTATAAAAAAGCTTTAATTATCTATTAGCGACTAAAATTAAATATCATCATTTTTTAGGAGCTCGGGGCTCCATTGAAACTGTCTTATTTCATTACAAAGAAAAATTAGGTCAGAAATGACAGGGTATTAAAAAAACGGACGTTCCGCCGGTCCCTGCCGCGTATGGTCGCAGTTCTTCCTAACACTCCTCCTCGCGTCGCTCGTCGAACTAATTATTGTATATACTCGTAAAACTACCTAATTTTAAGTTTTTAATTTACAATTTCAATCGCATAACACAAATTTGATGACATATATTTTCATACTATTACTGGTACTAGTTTTGCTAAGCATTTGGTTTTTTCGGAGTAAAATAAATTATTCCATTTTTAAGAACCGTTTAATTTATGTAAATAAATTGCCGGCTGATAAGTTTTTTAACGTGAAGTTAAATACTAAATATTACTTATTACCTATTAGTATAATAGGCATGTAGACTAAAACATTACGTTATTAATTGAACTCGTGTCATCTTTCATTTATCCAATTCAGTTATTATTTTTTTAAATTGAATAAATTTTATTACGACAACATATTTAAATAAGATGATACAATAAATACAAAATTGTTATGTTCTACGAGAAAAGCCATGCCATTGAACAATTGAACAATATTAAAATATTTCAGTTTTTTATGTCAAAGTATTAAAAAAGTATTATTTATATAATGGTATGAAATAATGTAGTAGTAATGCTAATCATTTTGTATGCCAACTGGCAAAACAGTGATCCATTGTATAAGTATTTAACACCTCTGTATTTGTCCAACATAGGTATAACTGAATATTTCAGTTATACCTATGTTTGACAAATAAAGCACTTTGAACTTTAATTGAATGTCATCATTAAATAAATATAATGTAGCAGATTAAATAATGCATTACATATTTAGCTTAGGTAAAAGCCGAAGTAATGCTACCAAGTACTAGAAAACTGCTACCTACAAATTCCTAAAGTGTATTCATAATAAAATAAACAGTGCGAGTGTGTCGCTCAAAGTACCCCCCTAAAACTACAGTCGTAACGGCCGTTCCCGTCTTGAGAGCAGATATCTAACGTATGCTAAAAAATGCAAACAGGAAAATTTAATGGTTCGTGAAGTAAGCCAGCTACCGAGCACCCCGGAATTGCTCTCCATATTCCTCCCGGAGGAGTTACTATGGGTCGTAGTCGAAAGAAATGTTAAATTTCGTCGAGATTGTTTTTGTTGACAACCACTTTAGCTTAGTGTGCTGTGCCTGCCCACGAGGCTCTCGTGGTTCTTAGAGGCTCTTGGCTTAAATCCAGTAGGTAAGGATTATTTTGTTCCTCCGTATTTACTACATCAGTTTATGCAAGATGCTCTGAGAACTACATTCATCGGCGGCGGTAGTGGTGGTGTCCAAATAAGATCCTGATGTTATAGTCAGAATGTTTCAGAAGGGAAGGTAGGTCTTTTTATATGAAACGACTCATTGTCATAAGTAGTTAGTAGATTACTGTTTCTGCGGCAGGTTGGGGCACTCCCCGCGGAGCGGAAATTTTTTTTGAGTTTTTTTTGCTCCTCCTAGCACATTCTCTGCGGCAATTTTTTGCGTGTGTGTTTTTTCCTATGAATATGTAATTTGCCGCCGCCCGATGTTTTTTTTTTTGTTTATGATAGGTGTGACTCCGTTGTTGTTTTTTTAAAGATTGCTTTTTTGAGGTGGATTACGTATTTCCTTAAATCGATTTATTTTATTAAGGGAAAACGTCTGTTTTTGCGCTATTCCCACGCAAGGGTAGGTAATTTACACTCTGTGGATGGCGATATATTTAAAAATTTATGTTGACATCAGATAGCCGATCGTGAGAATTAAAATAATATATTTGGAGAAACCATAAAATATCATTGATTATTACGAAAACGTCGTAGTTTCTGTAATTTATTGGGTATTATAGTAAAGGAAATTTAGCTAAGCACGTTCGCACACACATTCCAGTTTTTGGATGGTTCAGTAAAAAATAGATAGAACGTGTTGTATCATGCATCCACCAGATGTGCGTTTTTTAACTAGGTAATCGATTTATTGTCTTATCTGCGACATGTGTGTGCGTGTATTATATTTGAAAGCAATAAAATATCATAGATTATTACAAAATGTCATGCTATTCGTATTTTATTGGTCATTAAAAACCCAAAGAACATTCAAGCGAATCAGGTTGATTTGATATTTCAGTAAAAATCTTGTTAGAACCTGTTGCAACGAACAGGTGTTCGTTTTAGTAATAGATTTTTTTGTCTTACCCACGCCACGATATGTGTACATGTGTGTGTGTGTGTGTGTTGAATAAAATCAGAGCTCAAGCCGATAGGAACGTCATTCGTTCAGATTAGTTTGTCTGAAAACAGTGTCAAGTGTTAAAGTAGCAGTTTGCAAGTGTCGCAATACGAGTAGTAATTAACAGTTTTAATTTTGAAACTCTGTGTCTACGTCTTGCTACGAGTGAAAATGGAGGTAAGCTGTAATTTCTGTTTTGTTTTCTTTGTGACTATTTTTGGTGAGCAATAAAGAATACCTATCAACTAACTGTGTGTTTCTATATAAGCACACACACACATTACATTTGTATCAAGCTCCTCACTCATTTTTATTGTTTGTTTTAGATATCAAACGAGAATCCTCTTGAGTACACCATGAAAAGTTATTATTATGGTAATTTAAGTGATGATGAACCCCAAGGCTCAAAACCACTTAAAATCCGAACCCCGAAACGAACCAACAACATTGATGTATTTTTCGATAAGCCTAAAAAGAAACATACTACGGAATTTTCATCTACGGTCGCCCAGTCTACAAATGGAGGCACGAATTATATATCTGCTCGCGTAGATGATGTTACAAAGATCACTCATCTTGTTAAAATTGATGTCTACGATATGAAAAAGTTGCGTGGTGTCCCAAACGACCAGCACTGGAAATTCGCAGATACTAAAATCAAATACTACACGCATGCTGACGAGGACGACCATTATTCTAACACCCAAGAATTAATTTACAAGATTACTAAACAGATTGCAACTAAAAACGACTGCAAGAAATTTTTTATCGAGGCCAAGCCATAAATTATTTCTTGCTCCACCCACGAAAAAAGTCACCCTCCCCCACCAACGAACGAATGATTTTTGAGGCTATATATAGTTAGACAACCCAAAAGAAACCATACCGTATCTCTATCAACACCTGCCGAAGTCAAACTGCAAAATGGATCTACAAAACTCATTTTACGATGAAGATTTGGCTAAACTTTGCGAGGAGATTGAAATGCAAAACCTTAACTTTAATGGGTATTCACCGGCTTCACCGCCTTTATACGTCACTTATACTGGAAACCCTCTTTCGGCAACGTGGGAAGATGAAACGGAAGACACAGAAATGGAAACCACAACAATATCCATGAGTGAAGATGCGTATGAACCCATTTGTTACAGTATTTTCGCTGACTGTGCCACAATATGTTCGTCGCCTATACCGCAATGGGTATCAGAGTGCGGGGAAAAGCTATGTGACATACAACAAGATGTAGACTAGATGTTTTAAAATGAAGACTGTATTTAAGTTAATGTGATGAGATAACCATTTAATTTTTACTTCATGATATTTGTAGCCATTGTTCAATAAATCATTTTAATTATCCTCCTGCATTTTTACTTATGTGTGTGTAGGTACAGTCAACATCAAAAATATCTATACGCACTCAATGGCAGGGTATGTAATCATTACTTGTATGTCACTTTGTGATCGTACATTTATTTATGCGGTTGACTGTCCAACAGTAGCGGAGCGTCCATACAACTCGATTCCCACCGGCTTACCTAATTTTCAGCCATTACAGTTCTTTTACTACGGCTCATGACGAATAAGAAAGGAAAATTAATTCCGGCTTCCCTAAGAAAATTTTGACGCACCGCCACTGCTGTCCAATAAGAGTACAAGGAAAGAGAGTAGACATTGTTTATTAAAATACTCATTTATTTCACATAAAAATAGATCTATACATATGGTTTATAATCAAATCATTATACATAGTATTTTCTGAAAATAATCTTAAAAAATCGAACATCGTTTTACCTCTAAACTTAAAATATATATAAACTAAACAGTATTTGCCACAAACTGATGTAAAATGGTTTTGAATTCCCATATGGTTAAAAAACCATTTCTTTGCATTTCTTATTAGAAATAACTTATGATAACCAGAAGGCTTTCTCCCAAATGAATCAAAATATTCGCCATTACCATTAATATCTATATTAATTGCTACCCAATGAGAGCCAGGTTTTGAGTCATCGTCTAAGTTGCTTATAATATAAACTGGAAGTTCCATGAAAACAGGGATTCTGTTAGCTGGAAAAACATGCGATTCTATAGCAGGATAAATTTTTTTCAAACATAACTGTAATTCCTGCGTGTCCATTGCAAAGTATTGTGTTTACCGATGAATTATTTACTGAGGTTTAGTAACAAGTGGTACAAATACTAATGAACCTATGTTTATATATGTACATAGTCTAATTAACTGTTGTAATCTACACTAACATCTCGATGTTTGTTTATTTCAATGATATTATCAAACTCTGCATAGACGACACAATTAACGGTTGTCGTAAGGGCCTTTTCAAATCGAACTTCTAACCGTACACTACCATGTCGAACGAGATTCCAGTGAGAGGTAGAACTCGCGGCTAAGTCAGGTGTTAAATCGAAACACATCAAACAATAACCGTTGCCATAATCTTCTCTACTTATTGAGTTCCCTTCATTATGAAAATGAATACCCGTTCCAGAAAACAAAGTGTGATATGTTGATACCATTAAACCGCTACTGAAAGATGGTTGTAATGTTTTAGAAGGAATTTGATGACCGTCCACATACAAACTAAATAAATTCATATCATGGTGATGGAAGTTAAAAGGATTATGTTTTAAACTGCCATTAAATGCTGTATTATCAACAAAACCAACAATACACCTTTTTGGAACTTGACCGAGGAATATATTATCAAGTGATTTCCCTTGTACCCCTGATGGTATTGTAAGTACTTTAACTTCTGCTCTTGTGATGGGGTATTTTGCAGTTGTTGAAGCTAAAACCTTTTGATGTGCAAGCAAAACACTTGGGTTAATTTTTGTTCTTCTTATTATTAAGCTAGCATCCATTATGCGTACTTTAAGTTTTTTATCTTGACTGCACATGAGATTAAACGACTCTTTTGATCGTACTAATTTAACACGAACTTCAACGCCATTTATTAAAAACTTTTCTTGATTAAAAATGTCGCCGTGTAAGTACCCTATCATTTCAACTTCCTTACTATCTTTAATAAATTCTTGTCGTTTAATCCATCCTTTGTTATCCGTATCAGTTTCATCCATATGACTCGAAGTGTCTTCATACCATAGCCCACATGTAAGATGGGACTGTTTCGCTGCAGGTCCATAATTTAGTAGAGTTTCCATATATGCACGGTACGCATATGTATTATTAGGTGGTGATACTAGTTTTTGATTTAAATATATGTCCAATTGGTTAAAAAGTGAATGTAACCAATTATTCACTGGAGCAACATGAGTTTCTGCTGATTTGATCTTAGTACCATCTTGATTCAGTACTTTGGCTTTGATATGTAGTAAAGTATGAGACAGGTCAATATAGTCATCGCCTGATCCTGGAACTTGAAATTCAATAGGACCGTCATCACTAAGAGACGAAATAGGTTTATAATGTATCCATTGCCCATTTTCTATACTTGTTTGCGTTGATGGAAGTGCAAATAAATCTAACTCTGACTTAGCACATTCGCATGAGTGACTATGTAAAAATGACATGATTTAATTAGAGAAAATATCGTTTATATATTTTTTATTTTTTTTTGTACCTCTCCCCCGCAATGCTTTAGGTGCAATGGTGCGCTCTTGCCTCTTTCGTATCAATTTATACCCAGATCCTGACATTAGAGAATCAATTTTTTCATCAGCCTTTCTTTTTAGATTACTGCTTGCATTCTTAAAACGGGACTTTAATGATTCATCGATAGGGTGTGAATTCATCATGTCCGATAAAAGACCAACACCAGCATTTAATGCTTCTTTCCCAACCGTTCTAAAACCACTAGATAACAGAGGGAAAACTGATCTAAACAGTCCTCCTAAAAAACTTCCTATACCATGTCCTCGTTGGTGAGGAACACCTTTATAAACAATGCCTACTCCAGAACCAGCTTGATGAGCATAGTAATGTTCATATGGGCAAGCAATATGTTGACGCCTATGATTCATTTTACTCGGTGAAAATGTAGCTTCACGCATGAAGTTCCGAACTGGAATGGAACCTTTCCACCCGTATGCATTCTTATATCAATTTCAATAGTATCAAACTCTCTGCGCAAAACAGGTATGTAATGTGCAGGAGAAAAGCTGTGCATTTTATATGCACCATATATGTATTTAGTTGGATCAAGTGGTATTATTCTTACTAACGATGTCATAACATCCCCTACCATTTGAGGTTGAACAATATCTGAATATATAAACAATTGAGATGGTAGGCCCAAATATAAATTAGCAGGAAATTTTCCTAATTGACATTGAATAAGATTCGTATTCGGTTTGAAACCTAACTGGAGGTTTAGTATTGGTGTGGCCTGTACGGAAACTATATCTTTATGTGAAGAAGTGACCTTGATAACTTTTGATATTGTGTCATACTTAAAATTCACCTTGTTTTTTAATAATAAGTTCTCATTAAAAGCAGATATAAAGTGATCCATGTCGTCATAGGTCGTTGCTGGAATATAAGACTTATATTCAACGGTAACAGGTAACTCTTCGTTTGATAATTTTACCTTCTTTTTTACATAAACAACGTTTTCATGTTCTTGAACATTATACAGTGAACAGGGGTAATGAAACTCCACTAATCCAACGACCCATTCTCCTTCTAATTTTATTGTCTTTGGGAGTTTGGTGAGAAAGTTTGCAGTTGTATTTTCGGGGTAGTATTGCATTGAACTGTTACTCAACAGAGTTAAATAAAAACTGTCATCGCTCATGTTTCTTCTAAACTAGATGCAGATATCCAACTATTAAATTTATTCGGATAACCTCTCCACTTCACAAACACCTCCTTTCTGTTACCAACGCGTCTAGAACGTAATATTTTATCTATTTTATACGTCATGGTGGGGTTATAAGTAACTTTCTGTAACTCTTTAGAATAGAAAGTGCCTGTAATTGGTTCATCTTGTAAGTCTTTTAAGGTGTAAACAAGATGAGGTGATCTATTAATAATTGATTCGATTACAAAGATTTCATCGCTCCAATTGGTTTCATAACCTTTTTGAAATATGTGTTTATATTTTGTTATTCTAACATGATCACCAACATTTAAAATTGAATTACTATTTTTTTTCAATCCGTTTCTTGGTGTTTCGTATAAATTAGTCCAAACAGTCATAATATTGTTATCATTGACATCTACGGGGCACATTTTAATACTTGAATGGTAACTGTGATTATACGAATAAAGGAGGTCTTGCAAAATATCGATGTATTTATAAGTATTTTTATGTGTGAAATAGCGCCACATTTTCATTTTTAATGTTCTTTGAAATCGTTCTACAATACTCGCCTTAATATCGGGATTGTTAGTTGTATAGTAGTTTATATTTTTACTTTTAAAATAATATCTTACCTCTTTGGAAACAAATTCAGTGCCTTTATCAGATTGGATATGACGTGGAGTTGCTCTAGCTTCAGTAAATATGTCTTCAAAGCATCGTTTAACTGTTTCTGAATCCTTCTTTTTCATTGGCCTAGCAAAAGCATACTTACTAAAGACATCAATTACACATATTATGTATTTAAAGCCCTCATTATATTTACTGTATGTACGCATATCACTTAAATCTACTTGCCAAAGTTCATTATAGTTAGATAGAATGTATTTATTTCGTGTAAAACGTCTTTGAACTGGTTTGTGTAAAGTATAAGTTTCCTGAGATTGTAACCACTTTTTTACCTCATCTTTGCTCATTCGGCCATGTACTGCTTTAACTAACTTATCAATACTACTGTAGCCAGCTGGATTTGAAACATCGTAGTAAATCCTATTGATATCTAATAAGGGGTCCATCTTTCCCAATCAATTTTCTTTTTTATTGATTCAGGAGTTTTACGCGAAATTGGCGTTGATTGTCCTCTTGATTGAATCGACGTTGATCTGGTGTTTTTATATATTGGAGATTCCTGGAGCTTGTCTATCTGGAGACCATTTATATATTCCAGATTTGTTGGGTTACCTATACATGATGAAGGAACTTCAATATCTTTTAAAACTGAAGCAAATTCTTTCCAGCCGATGGGTTTGGGGCGTTTGAGGGGTCTCAGAGTATCACTTATCAAGTCAGCTATATTAGTTTCTGGGATAACTTGATTATTCACTACGATTTCCCCTCCCTCCTTCCACCAAATCTTCGGCTTATTCTTTAAAATATTGTCGATCAGTGACTGCCCCCTTTTTACGTAACTTTTTGGAATTTTTTTAATGAGATGAGATGGAGTAAATTTTTCAGGGTAATTATGATTTGAAGGAGTACTGGTAGCGTCTCTTTCGTACGGTTTTGGGTTTGGCAATGTAGTATTGTCTTCAGTTTCTTCCTTTTTATTTACCGTCGATTTCTCATATTCTTCATGAACATTATTTATACCATCAATCATTATCGGCACCTTGATCGGTTTTCGATCTGTTTCAGTAATATGCAAAAACCGTTGTAATGCTTGAGAATATAACGCCCATTTTTCACGATCTTCTATTTTACTTTTCAATATTTTTTGCATCTCCTCGTCTAAGCGAGATAAGGAGTTTAAAGGTGCATTGTCAGTGTGTTTGAGTTTCTCGATAAAATCTGGTTCTATTAAAATCATTTTCTTCGTGTTTTCCATTTCAACTATGTTAATGAGTTTAATAAACTACTTAAAACAGCCCCCAATATAATTGGTAAAAACGCACCACCCTTTTGAACTATAATAGTCTTTCTTAACTTTTGTTTTCCCTTCGAAACTAATTTTCGTAATATGTTCTTATGCTTATTTAACTTGTTTTTTTCTAAATTGTCTAATGGAACTTTTCCTTTTAAAACGTTATAAATGCACTCACAAATTATATTTATTTCATCTTCATCACATGCTTTAAGCAAAGCTTTACGATATTTTGGTTTCAGCGTATGCAAAGCTTTAAGTAAATGTTGATATGTGGTTACTCTGTCAGGCATCATTTAGAACTGACGACAACAGAATGACTACTGACATATTTAAACCCTTTTTTTGGAATATATACCGTACAATATTCATCAAATGGAAATACCTTACTCTTAAAACGACACATATCATCTGTGCTTTGTTTTAAATCGATCATCAGGTATCCATGTGCCGGCATAGTGGCATCTTTGTATGCTTCATCAACAAATTTTGTATTTTCTGGATAGACTTGTCGGGACAAGTGACGTATTTGAGTTTTATCTCTGGGATTTTTAAAATAAATAATGTAAGTTGTGTTCAATGATATGTCGCGCTGTCCTCTTCCTTGATGAAATAAATTTTGAGTTATATAAAAAACGCTTAAATTTCTGTGATGGCTACCTTTAGTAAAAATATCAACAATACGTCCATCGGACTCTCTCATTAAATCATCGATTATAAGCAGTTTAGGTTGCTTTCCATCAAACATACTTAAATCGGGAATACCTTGAACATAATCAATACCATTCAGGTTATAAAGTGGTTGCATTTCATCGTAGCACCACAGTACTTGACTAAATTCTGTATTACACATTTGTCCTGCATTTTTTAAAAAATTCGTGACAAAATTTGATTTTCCGCAACCACTTGGACCGGCAATAATAGCCGTAAACGGGTGAATAAAATGGTACATAACAAAAAAAAAAACAGTCTTTCCTCTCTAAAGGTTGTCTAGAAACTAAAACACAGTTTATGAGGTTATTGATATATGTATATTGTTCACAATGTAATACAAACACACATTAATACACAACACTTATTAAGTACAAAAACTCTTCGAATAATACTTATTTATTTATTACATTAGTAATTACAATAGACTTAAAACTATAGGTTAGTACAATTAAATTCTATAATATTGACAAGTTATTACAAACTATTAAAAAGCTAAGAAACACACAAACTACTAACTTTTTAAAATAAAACCCTCCCTCTCCACGAATAAGAAACTTACAAATTGCGACAACTTAAACAATTTAAACATTTTATTGAGCTACCTACCTTAATTTATAATGGCCCCAAGCCAAGGTGTCATATGAATCCTGACAAAGATATCTTTTAGTGTCAGAGTAGGATAATGAGATTTTATTTATCTTTTGCGTAAAAATAACATGTTTTATTGAGCGAAATCGGCACATTTCCGATAACACATTTATTTTTTCATTTAGACAACGTTTATAATCGCTAATTTGGAACTTTTTAGACACACATTTATTGACACCTTTAGCCTTAGTTACTATACTGTCCTCGACATTCAAAGCGTACATTTTAGACCTTAACCCTACAAATTCTTTTAAGATTTTGCCTTTATTTTCATCTTTGAAATATCCTAATTTTTTCTTATTTATACACGCAAACCCGTAAATATTATTGGGCGGATAATCAGATGTATCAAAATGTTTATTTAAATCATTTTTAATGTCATCATAAAAATCATCTGTAAAAATTTGATAAATAAAACTATCGGTATCTGTATATAACAACTTAACATTGTTTTTAAATTTCTGTTGCATGTACCCATAGTGGAAGTTATACATTAAAGTTTTGGATAAGTCTAATATACAGAAACCTAAGTAAATAGGCTTGTTATAAATTAATTTAGTTTTTTTTAACTGTACCGCTGCTAAACTTTCTGAAAAAATCGAAATGCTATGGAATTCAGGACGAGCTACGTAACTTTCAAGCCCCTTCACGTGACCATGATTTGTCCAGTGCGATATTAGTTTAACGTCAACCCTTTTCTCAATATTTTCCATAGTTTTTCCAAAAACTGCGTTGTTCATTAATTTGTAAAAGTCTTTTTCGAAATCGGTTATTGCAGCTATTCTTAATGAAGTATTCAAGTCGATATATTTTTTTAGCCAGTTAGTTTGCTTAAATTTTAAGATTCTATGGATTTTTGTTAAATTTAAGCCATTTTCTAAACATTGAATAAGATTTATATAGTGTATGATGTATTTCTCTTTATTTTTTAAATTTGGAACCAATTTCTTTTGTTTACTTTCATCAATTATATGCTCGGCACAAAATGGTAAATCTGAATGGGAATTATGCAATGAGTCGGGGTATTCTATATCGACTTCTAAAATGTAGCCATTATCAGCATCATGTGAAATTTGGAAATCTGTAGCAGGGTCAACCCATTCAAATTCGCCAACAGGAAGATGTTGTGACATAGCCCAACCATATAAGTTATTAGCATCTAGGTAAATTAAATAAGATGAGGGTTCATTATGATCAAATTCTGACATGTAGTAATTATTTGATTTAGCATATCGATTGCTACATTGTGATATACCACCTCGAAGTCCTTTTTTAATAAACGCAACTTTATCGAAATCAGTTAAAAGTTCAAGTCGAACCCCGGTAATTTTTAGCATGGCATCCCAACTAAGACCAGGTGCCGTAAAATAATGAGCTGGATCCAAGCTATATGTTTTAAGGCACACGGAACGAAAGTTCTCAAAGATGTCTGTTAATAGAAGTACATCTGTTTTTAAATACAAGTTAGAATAATCCAACATTGTTTTACAATTAAAATGGGTCCAAACATTTTGTGCGTGTTGATAATCCGCCCTTGTTATACAGCTGTCTGTTAAAGAACTGTAAAAATCACTTATTATAGGCAGCGATGACGCTTCAAGAGATTTGTATGATTTCATAAACTCGTACGGAAATATTCCCTTCTGCTTCAGAAGTTTGAAATCCCCATCTTCAGGGTATTGCTTCCTTAATTCATGAAATTGATGTTCTTGAAGGTTTCTAGCTAAACTATCTAAACTACTCGACATGAACCTAAAGGAATCAACAAATCTCAGTGCCAGGTATCTCTTATCGAATTTCAGTTGTTTGCTAAACGAAATATATTTTTCTTTATTTTGAGGTATAATATCGATAAGTCCTTCACGGAAATTCAAAGCTTTAACAATGAAATGCGCATCATAGTTACTCAGATTGTGAAAAAATATTGGAATGAATGAAGGAGGTATGAATTTATGATCGCACGACTTATGTACCACTCCTTGGAATTTTCCAGTAGTCCAATCATAACTGAAAACGCTTTGGGATTTTAACTCGCTATTACATATAAAACATTTATTATTATTAGCTTCCCCAACTTTATTTAAATCACTCTGATTTAAAGGGATTGGATTTCTCCGAAAGTGAATGAATTTATTTAATTGTGCTAAATCATTATAAAGGGTGTCCATAAATACTTTTGCGCAATCTGGACCCGTATACGAACGATACCGTGAAAGACTATCATCAAATGAACACTTGATAAAATAACCGAAACTGTACATTTCATGTTGTTGGATGTTTTTTGTAAAAGATTTTGATGTATCTGGATCACAAGATGATATTGGATTTAAAAATGCTTCAAAATCTGCATACACTACAAACGGTAATTTAAGTTTACGCTGATATTTATCAAAAAATATCTTATGACTCGAAATTTCTTCATCAAGCCAATCCTTTTTTGTCTTATTAGAGTTTGGGAGTTCAACAACAACGTGAGCGCAATCATTTTTTTGATGATTCGTTAACTGTTCATTTGAATAGAATGCTAATAAACAGCCATCGCAAATATAAAAGCTATAGTTGGTTGTTGATATTTGTCGACTTACTAATCGAGATAGATTTTTTATATAGCAGTAATGTCCCTGACTACCCCTAGATATGTAAAGTAAATTTATGTGCGTTGGTTTACGGCATTTGGTGAAGTAGAGTGGACCGTTTACTTCATGTGTTTTAGAATTTTTATTATAATTTAATCCGAAAACATTAATGCTAATATCATTTAACTTTTCAACTCTATGAATATCTGTTAATTTTACTGGGAATGGTATATTTGAAAATTTTAATTTGTTTTGATGCATAATATAGGATGACACTCTCTGTGAACTATCCTTAACTGGGTGCAACGCTGAAAGTATGGCCCATTTCAAACACTCGTGATCATAGTTTTGTACGTTTATTATTGCTTTTTTTGTCTTAATATCGTGTGGTAAATCAATATACGACGAACCACGCAATGGGTTAAATTGATTAATGTTCATATCAATGTATTTTATCTCTTTAAGACTCCATCCACTGTCTTTTTTTTCAAAGTTAGAAATTTTACTACTCATCGAGTTTTTTAAATTTTCTAAAAATGTTTCTCTGTCATCACCTTTACAAATAGTCCAACTTAAAATATTGAAATCGAAAAAATTGTTGATCCCCTTAGATTCTTGAATAAATTCTGCATGTAATATAAAACTAACCTTAAAAATTGTTAACTGATTAATGGTATCGTCTATTAGTTTATTTAGAGATGTCTTAACCCTCTCAAAAAAAAGTTCCGGTGTCTCAAATTCAATGACAGTTTTTTTCTGTTCTGATACTATCCTATAAGTTAATATCCTATTTCCAAACGCGGTCTCAATGAGTTCAACATTGGGATAGGAATGTTGAAATTTGAGGCAGTTATTTTTATGAATATTACTTCTTAAATGCTGAGCATAGTACCTTCTCGAAACGTTCCGTTTACAAGTTTTACACTCGACGGTGTCACCAACAACGGGAGTAGATGATGATTCAGCTGTGGTTCTGGAAGATGATGGCTGCGGGGAATTAAGGTTTTCTTGTTCTTCGACACTGGCAGCTGCTGGAGTACGCGAATCACAGGGTTGAAAGGCTTCTTCTGATATACGTTTTCTTTTAACTCCACGTGTTACGGATCTGAAAATGAAATTTATCTTATTAGAACACCTATATACAACTACTAGCTATAGGATAAATACTAGCAGTCACTTAAGCACCGTAATACCTGATTTATATGATTGACAAAGAGAACAATACGCTTCCATGGGTAATACACCATCTATCTCATCAGAATGCGAAAACGAATGCAAAACCGTTATGTGCCCTTTGCAAGGGGTAATATACGGTTTAATATCGGGGTCGTGAGACATAGTTGCATCAAGTTTTCCACTGATAAACCACAATCTTAAATATTTATGAAAACAATTTAATAACACTGGTTTGCTAAACATTTTAATATCCTCACTAGTAACTTCCAGCATGATGCTAAATATGACACATTTCGTTGAGAATTTTACTTATATCGAGTTCACCTCCCCACTACTAGCTAAAAATCGACGTAAACCTGGTTAAACATGTTTTTCTGGTACTTACTGCGGCTGATTTTCGGCTTCCAAACAATGTTGATAGAGTTCATCATCAAACAGCGACTTGTTAAGATCTGAAACGTCTTCACAACGTTCATAAAGGTCCTTGTCGTAGAATGAGTTTTGTAGATCCATTTTGCAGTTTGACTTCGGCAGGTGTTGATAGAGATACGGTATGGTTTCTTTTGGGTTGTCTAACTATATATAGCCTCAAAAATCATTCGTTCGTTGGTGGGGGAGGGTGACTTTTTTCGTGGGTGGAGCAAGAAATAATTTATGGCTTGGCCTCGATAAAAAATTTCTTGCAGTCGTTTTTAGTTGCAATCTGTTTAGTAATCTTGTAAATTAATTCTTGGGTGTTAGAATAATGGTCGTCCTCGTCAGCATGCGTGTAGTATTTGATTTTAGTATCTGCGAATTTCCAGTGTTGGTCGTTTGGGACACCACGCAACTTTTTCATATCGTAGACATCAATTTTAACAAGATGAGTGATCTTTGTAACATCATCTACGCGAGCAGATATATAATTCGTGCCTCCATTTGTAGACTGGGCGACCGTAGATGAAAATTCCGTAGTATGTTTCTTTTTAGGCTTATCGAAAAATACATCAATGTTGTTGGTTCGTTTCGGGGTTCGGATTTTAAGTGGTTTTGAGCCTTGGGGTTCATCATCACTTAAATTACCATAATAATAACTTTTCATGGTGTACTCAAGAGGATTCTCGTTTGATATCTAAAACAAACAATAAAAATGAGTGAGGAGCTTGATACAAATGTAATGTGTGTGTGTGCTTATATAGAAACACACAGTTAGTTGATAGGTATTCTTTATTGCTCACCAAAAATAGTCACAAAGAAAACAAAACAGAAATTACAGCTTACCTCCATTTTCACTCGTAGCAAGACGTAGACACAGAGTTTCAAAATTAAAACTGTTAATTACTACTCGTATTGCGACACTTGCAAACTGCTACTTTAACACTTGACACTGTTTTCAGACAAACTAATCTGAACGAATGACGTTCCTATCGGCTTGAGCTCTGATTTTATTCAACACACACACACACACACATGTACACATATCGTGGCGTGGGTAAGACAAAAAAATCTATTACTAAAACGAACACCTGTTCGTTGCAACAGGTTCTAACAAGATTTTTACTGAAATATCAAATCAACCTGATTCGCTTGAATGTTCTTTGGGTTTTTAATGACCAATAAAATACGAATAGCATGACATTTTGTAATAATCTATGATATTTTATTGCTTTCAAATATAATACACGCACACACATGTCGCAGATAAGACAATAAATCGATTACCTAGTTAAAAAACGCACATCTGGTGGATGCATGATACAACACGTTCTATCTATTTTTTACTGAACCATCCAAAAACTGGAATGTGTGTGCGAACGTGCTTAGCTAAATTTCCTTTACTATAATACCCAATAAATTACAGAAACTACGACGTTTTCGTAATAATCAATGATATTTTATGGTTTCTCCAAATATATTATTTTAATTCTCACGATCGGCTATCTGATGTCAACATAAATTTTTAAATATATCGCCATCCACAGAGTGTAAATTACCTACCCTTGCGTGGGAATAGCGCAAAAACAGACGTTTTCCCTTAATAAAATAAATCGATTTAAGGAAATACGTAATCCACCTCAAAAAAGCAATCTTTAAAAAAACAACAACGGAGTCACACCTATCATAAACAAAAAAAAAAACATCGGGCGGCGGCAAATTACATATTCATAGGAAAAAACACACACGCAAAAAATTGCCGCAGAGAATGTGCTAGGAGGAGCAAAAAAAACTCAAAAAAAATTTCCGCTCCGCGGGGAGTGCCCCAACCTGCCGCAGAAACAGTAATCTACTAACTACTGTCATACTAGACACTAAGCTCCGAAAAAGTTAGTGTAAATTCTTCCTGGTATTGTTAAGCATCAAGAGTGAGTGTAAAATTGGAACACCTTGTTAAGACGCAGTTTTAAAATAGATTTTTTAAATTAACAAAATATATTGCTAAACCTATGTTCCGTATAACATAAATTAATTTCATAATTTCAATTTTAGTTTGAATATCAAGTCAGTGCACGAATCGCAGACAAATAGTAACACCACAGAAGGAAAGGGGACTCTTATGTGGATTTCCTTAATATTACTTACTATCACTTATTATTCTAAGCTATTGACTTGAACACGAAAATTGCGTTTCGTTTTGTTTATGTTAGGGAGATGGCAACGCACGCAGATAAGTAGTAAGTTATATTATAGCAATAAGGTAAATTTTCCTGTGTACATCGTAAATATGATAACGTGTGCATCGTGTGTCATAAATCTTTAACAGAAATGGGGTGAATGTTATTAAATCTCGGGCAAACATCATCGATGGCGGTGGCGCTGATACGGTGCAGGCATTGAAGATGTTTGTATTCTAGCTAGTTGATTACGCAACGTGTTAAATGGACGGTGTTATGCAATGTGTCAACCTTCTATAGGTTTTCCTATTACGTTGCCACATTATTGCATAACAGCATCCAAGTGCACTCCTATCGCTTTACTCAGTGTTTTTTCGCACTGCCCTCATGCGGAAAAGCATGTTTTGTTCGGCCATCAAAAGCAACAAATTACCACTAGCTTTAAGAATGACGCCGGTACGTTTGTTTAAACTGAACCTCATAAATTGTTACTTGTAAATGCTATTATTTTTTAACGGATTATTTTTTTTTTGTAATTTTTTTATGTTAATTGTAGCATTGATTATTTTTAATTTATTGTTTTTTTTTATTGATTTGAATTTAATAATTTAATAATTGTCTAAACAGACATACAAATTCATTTCTGAAATTATATAATATTAAATATAAACATATTTAATATTATATCATTTCAAAAATGAATTTGTATTTATAAATAAATCACTTTGACAGAATTTAAGTGCTAGTCTAGCTGTTATTTTTATTATGGAAAATGTCATTCAGATATAATTTACACACGCTCGAATAGGTACGCTACATAATCATTCCTATGTATCAAGGTTGAGGTTTAAAAGTCTAGTACAGTTATAGTAGCCAAATACCCATATTGAAACATCTTTATTGCTGGACAGGTATGTGTGCGTGCTAGTTACCTACACAAAATCTTGGGATTAGATAGCGGACCCCGGGCATCCTTTGATATCCAACTGTACTATAACGGTGAGAGGATGATGATCTATGGATGTGTTATTATATATATTTATTTGGCTACTTTCGCTGCTATTGACTATACAATCCTTCCCGTAGGTACGCACATATAAAACAATTGATTTCAGTGATGGGATGAGCAGAACTTGACCTATCAATGTTAGCGAAACTTTATGATTAACTGTAAATAGAGGTACAATCAACCTTTCATTAAGTCAATTGAACAAGCGTTTAATAAACAAACAGCACTTAAAACGACTCTTTGTACATTTATAAAATTTTTTCATGGTATGGCCATTTATTTTTACCGTTGGCCATTATTTTAGTGTACTTTTTTTAATCGCCTCGCTGACATTCACAACTAATTTAGTCATGTAGGGTGCATGTGCCAGTTTTAATTGTATTTCTACTTTCATTCAGTCATTAAAATACCTAATGTATGAAAACATCTTTAAAAACATTCAAGAGTACGCCATTCATTTTAAGTTGTTATCTCGAACGAAGATAAAAGTAGGAGCATCTATTCTCGTTCGTAAACAAAATGCGAAACAAGGTACGTTTTAACATTCCTCTCCTCGTACATCTAGAGTGTCACTTCAGTATTTAATTAAACGAAAGCAGAGAGAAACTGAGAAGGTAGGGTAATTTGTCAAAATTAATTAAAAAGAAAACGAACGGACCGAAGAATTATTGACTTCAACAAGATGACGGTGCGGAGTCTATATTAATGCTTGTGTTTGGCGGCCGGGAAGTTTGTTTTGTGGTAAAGTTTTCGAGGTCAAATTTGTGCTTAGGTACATTAACTGTTTTAGTTTAGAACAAGTTTAATACATTTAAGTATCTTATAGGGTAAGGGCGGTTCTATTTTGTAACCCCGTTATTCATAAATATTAACAAACCTCTGATAACTAAAATCTGTTGTCTCCCACAAGGTGAACTGATGACATGGTAAAGGTCGCGGGAGTCCCCTGGATGCGGGTGGCGCAGGATCGGTCATTATGGCACTCTTTGGGGGAGGCCTATGTCCGGCAGTGGACGTCTTTCGGCTGATATGATGATGATGCTGATGATCACTTTCATTAGCGATTGATGGCCGCGTGTGCCAGAATGTGTATGTGTTCGAATCTTGCTCGGGTCCAAAATTTTCTCCTTTAATTTGAAATTTGTAATTTGCGTTTATCAGCGTATTTTGGTAAAAAAATTGCAATTTACAGTCTCCGTATTATCAATATGTTTATGATGGTTTACTATCCTATATTGACACCATTTTATGAATTGTAACATGTGAACAACCAGTATATAGACGAAGGAGTTTGACGGCCGAGTCGTTGAGAGGCGCTCAAGGATTGCGGGCAGCCAAGGCAATTTAGACTTACTTAGCGACATAGAACCCTCGGAAGAACTTGGCGATGTCCTGGTCTGATGACTGCCAAGGCATCCTGGGAGGTCACACTATACAGTTGCCGTCAATTTCATTGTGTTTAGAACTGGAACAAACGTTACACATTAAGAGTCCTTATCAGTTAAAACGCTCATCTATTTTGGACATTTTCTGGTTGAATTGACACGTATCTTGACATTTTGTCACTTGTGTTACTGTCTATAATAGGACTCTTACGAGCTTATGTCATAAACCATAAATGTATTTTGTGGATTTTTCATTAAGAAATATCGTTTCAAACATTACTCCAAATCGACCATTTTCAAGCTAAAAAACTTGTTTGTCCCACTTAAATTCTACCACACACAACAAATACAGGCACAAAATACAAATAAAAATATAAATACAAATAAAGGCTATGTTACTATCTAAAACTTAATAAACTCATCGTAGCCTTTAATCACTTTATTGGTATTATCATTACTTTTGCCATCAAAACATTTTAAAACTTATAAGGCCTCTTAAACACTAGGAACGTCCTGTTGATAGCAACATAATGATTATTATTCCACATTATGTAACTATCCTAAAGCTTTCTGTCTACTCAACATTTTTCCAAATTAAACATAATAAGGGACCCTCGTAAGCGACATGAATAGTTCCTACAATGAAAGCGTCGTAACAAGCTTACCATAGAGTTCGCAGCATAAAGCCCGGTTGAGAATAGTCCCCTTCTCCGGATGCGGTCTTTACCAACAAAAGACCGAATTGCCGTAGTGATTGAATTATGTCCCACCTTTTCCGCCCTTGGGCTATGCTGTGATGTATTTATGCAAATTTGATCTGCTATATGAGTCCTTACGACAGTTTAAATATAAATGACTTTTTTTTCATCATTCAATAATATTATCGACCTACAAATACTTTTAGGAACATCACTTTACATTTAGGATTTGAGAAAACCATTTATAAAACACTTTCTACTAGCTAAAATGCTAATAAGAAACGTGAAAGTTGTAGATTGCAGTTAGGACAAGCAAGTAACAAATGTCAACATTTCCTTATCAACCATTATCTGAACAACGCTCCATTGCGTCTTCGCTCACATCTGTCGTAAGTAGGGCATGCAATTAATACCGGTCGATTCTAAATCCCGGGATTAAAATCCGGTATCCGGTTTGACGACCGGTTTAGCCTAGTGGGTAGCGCACCTGCCTGTGAAGCTGACGGTCCTGGGTTCGAATCCCGGTCAGGGCAAATATTTGTGTGATGAGCATGAATATTTGTTTCTTAGTCTTGGATGTTTTCTATGTATTTTAGTATTTATATCTATTAAATATATCGTCGTCTAGTACCCATAACACAAGCCTTCTTGAGCTTACTGTGGGGCTAGTTCGATTTGTGTAAGATTGTCCTCTAATATTTATTTATTTATTTATTTTATTTATTTATTTATTGGACCTCAATCCCTGGAATTCGGTATTTCGGGATCCCGGGTTCTTTCACATGAGAATACGAGTAAGTGACAACTTACCGTCACATTGTAACTATCGGTGTTTTATATAAGTAGAAAAATAATGAACGACACACAATAATAACAAATAAGAACGAAATAATTATAAACACCCAACTCTATTATTGTTGCCTTCTCGTAAATTTTACAAATACTTAAATCCTACATATATTTTTCTATTAAAATTCAATGCAAAATCTTCAATACCGGTATTTTATTATTTCCGTATTCGTGATCCCGGTATTCGGGATTTCGGGATCGCAGTTTGCATGCCCTAGTCGTAAGCACATAGCCGTAATACACAGAGACACACGCATTGAAACGATGTCTAAGAGAGCGGCGTTAATTTCAAAATTGGCTTTATCCTCCCGAGATATTACTGCAGGACGTCGAATTTCGAGTACGAATTATTTAGCCATACCTACATCAAAAAGTGACGTCGACATGATATCAAGGTTTGCGGGGACTTTATGAAACTGACATACAATAAAAATACTCTTTATTGCATAACCTCAACAAAAGAGAACAGTACAGTACTACAATGAGTAGAGGCAAACAACAGGCGGTCTTATCGCTAAAGAGCATTTAAATTTTCAAATACGATGTATTTCGTACTCGATCATAATATTCGGTCTAGAAATTATGCCATAGGTAGTCGACAATATCATATAAGATAGATTGCAGATTGGTGAAGTAAATCACTCGGTTTCCTGGGGCTGTCTTCGGAAAGCGAATGATTACTTTTCCGCCCTTGCCATACACTAGAGGAATCCTCTAGGGCGGGTCTCAGTCTTCAACAGTAAAAAAGACTTCATTAACATTTCACTGTCTTCAATATTATTGTTTAGGGTGGCCTTTACTACAGTGAAAAGGCTCTTGTATAATTTTATTAAAATAATATTTATATTGCAGACTCTTTGCGCCACTTTATATTTTGGAACTTATGTTTGATTTTCGAAACTTTGAAACCGTTAACTTTTCAGGACTTTAAAAAGTCATCAGTTTTGACAACCGGTTTAGCCTAGTGGGTAGTGCACCTGCCTGTGAAGCTGACGGTCCTGGGTTAA
Organism: Epiblema foenella; assembly: GCA_963556455.1. NCBI lineage: Eukaryota > Metazoa > Arthropoda > Insecta > Lepidoptera > Tortricidae > Epiblema > Epiblema foenella. The sequence goes on from OY747102.1 coordinate 20,884,439, forward strand.
AATCCCGGTCAGGGCAAATATTTGTGTGATGAGCATGAATATTTGTTTCTGAGTTTTGGATGTTTTCTATATATTTACGTATTTATATCTATTAAATATATCGTCGTCTAGTACCCATAACACAAGCCTTCTTGAGCTTACTTTGGGGCTAGTTCGATTTGTGTAAGAGTGTCCTCTAATATTTATTTATTTATTTATCGTATAGATCCCATTGACAGGTTAGGTTTATTTTATAATAACAATAATAACCAGTTTATTTTAGGCAGTACCTAAAACACATCAAATCAAATAATACATCACAATGAGATACTTAAAATATAATACATAACAATCATAAGGGTGGATCAACTAATCTTTGTTGCCCGTTACCATGGTTACGTCTTCTGAGTCACTCTTTAAAACTGTGATTTTATAGGATTTAAATGCAGCAAACATGAGTTTTAGCGGGAAGTATAAATCCATTTGGACATGGGTCATCTCTTGAGCATGCTTGAAGCCCATATTATAAACATTTTTCTAAGAAACTCGGTTACTATTGTCTCTTTGCTGACGGGACAGAATAACAACAAGAAAAAGTTGATTGACCCATAAACGGTTTCGAAAAAAACAAAGTATGCGTACAAATAGGTGAAATGAATCATTCGCAAAATAAATTTTATGCCCAATATAAGTAAACCCAGACTCGCGTCTGAAACAGGCTGAAGTTATATTGATCACGAATTGGCTGATAACTAAAGTGGGTAGCGCTCTAGTCAAACTATTTATTATCTTCATTTTGCAATCGCCCACGGCTTGGGAACTACACTTCAGTCGGGTAGAACGTACTTTATTTGATACTTAGTTATTAGCAAGTAATTTAGCTCGGTGAAATAGGCTCGGAAAATTGGACTATAAATAGGAGGTGTATTTGTCTCGACAAAGTTGTTGCACGTGCTCGTATGTGTTTGGTGCTCGTATGTTATACCAATATGTAAATACGAATACACCGATTTAGAAACATATCTGACATTTTTACTTGTTAACATTTTCTACTTTCAAATGATGTACCCGTGATGTACCTTCTCGTTTGTATTAAATCAAACGTAGAGTTTTGTATTGCAATGACAGTAAAATATAAAGGTACATGAAAAAAGCCTAAAATGAAGAATTAATAAAAGTTGTCTGGATGACATGAAAACCTTTAGTTAAAGCGCCAAACCTACATTACAGAGTCGTAATAAAACTTTAAGTTGCAGGATTTAGGGCGGGATTCCTGGTAGTAAATAAAAAACAGGGTGATTCAAAGGCGCGCAGCCTTTTAAAGACAAAAAGCCCAAAATCCTAAATAAAAGAAGGGAAACAAACTCGTCAGCGATGGCTCGACCCCGAGCCAATTGAATTTCAAAGCTGACAAGCGTCTACCACAAAATTTATTCAAAGAATAAATCTGAAAATTTGTAGATCTGAAGGCGTAAAGGCGAAGTGGCGCCGACGCGTCGACACAAAGGAATTTCTAAATTTCACGGCTTCCGCTTCGGTTGTTTGTATTTATATGAGAGGCGGGGTAAGAAATGACAAACGAGTGCAGGAGTGACGACAACTCGCGCGGCCGCGCCGCGACGGGGGATGCTGTGGACCGCAGCGTCAACTACTCCTAGACGTCGATCCATTTCTACAATATCAACATATCGAAAACAATGTACTGCTTGGTCAAGGTTAGCTATAATTACACGAATGGTATATTTTATTTTTAAATAAATACATCATACTGTTAATTGTGTCCTTACTAAACTATATGTAATAAATAGCCTATAAATTTACTTTATATTATTGTAAAAGTATTCAGAGTATAAAATAAATAAATATTAGAGGACAATCTTACACAAATCGAACTAGCCCCACAGTAAGCTCAAGAAGGCTGGTGTTATGGGTACTAGACGACGATATATTTAATAGATAAAAATACTTAAATACATAGAAAACATCCAAGACTCAGGAACAAATATTCATGCTCATCACACTAATATTTGCCCTGATCGGGATTCGAACCCAGGACCGTCAGCTTCACAGGCAGGTGCACTACCCACTAAGCTAAACCGGTCGGTATGACTACTTATAGTTAAAATAATAATTAAATCTAGTCTCGAAAACTGTATTTACAAGCAAACTTTACTGTTTTCAGTCGACGGTTCACGAAAGATTCAAATAATTTATTTGCTCAGAATACATGATAAATGATAATAAATATTAAGATGTTGAAAATAAGACATGTCCAGTCCGAATCAGCCTACTCGCAGGCATGCAAACATTATTTAGGAGCGACACTGCGACATAATTAAGTCAATAATAGTAATTTAATATATCCACACAATTTGCAAAATTTATGAAACAATGTTAAGGTCAAAATTATAATAATAATCAAGTAATTAAGTAATAAAAATAACAATCGTTCATTACTTAGAATGTCAATAGGTCGTTTTATCTATTTTAAATTATGTAATCCATTTTGAAATAAATGAACCGTTACAGTTTGGTAACTATAAGGTGCTCACCATGAGATTCACTCGAGCTAATAGCGAGCGATACTAAAGACTTTCGCAATAAAAGCATAGTAAAGTTTATGTGAGAGGACATGTTGCTCCGAGTAAAGTGCAAGGCGCGAGAGTGCAGCCAATAGTTACCAGATGCGGGGGGTGCTATTCTAAAACCGCTGTTTTTATTAAGTTCGCGCTCGTTTAAAAACATTCTCTACTTATGGTGCAAGTTTAAGAGGCCTTATAAGTTTTAAAATATTTCGAATTCAAATTATGCCAAAGGTATTGATAATACAAATAAAGTGATTAAAGGATACGATGACTTTATAAAAGTTTTAGATAGTGACATAGCCATTTCTTGATTTTATTGTGCCTAGTAGAATTTGAGCGGCAAAAAGCCGTTTTTAGTTAGAAAATGATCGTTTTGGAGTGATGTTTGAAATGATATTTCTTAATGAAAAATCCAAACAATACATTAGAAATTCATGACATAAGGTCGCAATAGTCCTGTTCTAGATAGTAACACTAACAAAATGACATGATACGCGTCAATTCAAACAGAAAATGACCTAAATAGATGAGCGTTTTTATCTCATAAGGGCTCTTAAAAAAGTTCTATTGATCTATTTAGTTTTTAGCTTCGTTTTTATCATATATGTGTAATTTATCTTATTCTCATTTAAAGCCCTACCCGAAATATATGGCCTTTATCAACAGGGCGCTATTATTCCGATTTATATGGCAATAGACTAAATTACATTTTGACTTGTTTACCTATCAGATCTGATGTTAATTATGAAACGTTTTGCAGACATATAATTTCATTTTAAAAGCGTTTTTTTCAGCATTTTATTACTTATGTACATTACTAATAATGTTTCGCTCTTAACTAGGAATCGTTTTGGGCATTTTTTATTCTTTATAATTTAATTTTCAACATTACTATTATTGAAATAAACCGCAACTGTGACACTGACAAGTCTGACAACCTATCATAAAAATTATTGCGAGTGTAAGTAATTAGTTCCAATGAAATTCAACAAAATGTCTTACGGTTCTATATTACTCGCGGGCTGTAGATATTAACTAGAAAAATATTGCACAAGTCGTTTGGCAGTTGCAATTTTAAAATGTTTAAATCATTTATTTATTTACTTTTTATTGCAGAAAAGAAAACATTCTTAGTATAAAAGGCTGACTTAATGCCAAAAAGCATTCTCTACCAATCAATATTAAGTCAAAGCAGATAAAAAAAATATTGATGGCTTATGAGCCTTTATCGGTCTAAATATGTATAAACCCATGCAACTATTAACTATGCTACTAGCTTTACAATTACGTACTTGTATATTATCAAGTTGGTTTAACCATCTATTATAGGTTGTTGAAAAAAACGATGTAAATATCATACATTCATAAGAATAAAATCCATTTGAGGTGCCTTTGAAATGTACTGATTCTAGTTATCAAAGAAATATTCTTTGAACTACGAGTAATATCATTCAACGAACTGGTCTTGATTAAGCGATTAAGTCTGCAGACAGTGAAAGCCTCGCAGGAATAAAAAATTAGGAGACGAATTTATTGGACGACATATAAAGCTTCTCTTGACACAGAATAAATAATGTGGTCTTAATGTAAACGCCAATGTATTAATTACAAGTTACAACCTACCTACCTGCTAGTACTAATAATGTATAATAAAATAAGGTAATGAGTTTTCTAGATAGATACCTGGAACTTCATCCTGTTACCTATGTCGATATAAAAATGAGTATACGTCTATGTTAAATCATGCAAATATGATAATTTATAATTACTCATATTATTTGGAAACGGGCTGTCTCTTAAGAACCATCTGTTCTTCTCATTCCAAAATTCAACATTTCCTTAATTTGTCCTTACCGGGCCCGGATTGTTAAGGACTCGTGAGTGATTATTCCTGACTTTAACTATTTTAACAGTTAGGGATCTAGGTACAGAGTAGACTGGAGACAGCAATAAGTTTAAATTGCACTCTGATTTCCTTAACTTTCACTTAACGTTCGGACTGGTAAGGACATCAATTAACTTTAACGATGAGAATCTTTATATACGATATCATGGCATTAATTACAGATGTAATAAAGATAATGATAAACCCCTTTATTCATAAACGTCAATCAAACCTATAAATATTAGTTAACTAGCCGCTAAAGTTCGTTTGTCCTTATTTGTCACTTTGACATTTTCGTTTGTGAGAAAGAGACAAAGAACATTTTAGTTAGTAGAGGATTGTTAAGTTTTATGAATAAGGGGGAAAGTCTTTTATTATTACATTTATTTTTTATTTGTTATTATAATTAACACTAACAGATTAACCTTAAATATGTCACTTTTTTTTATACAACGCCGGTGGCAAACAAGCGTACGGTCCACCTAATGGCAAGCGGACGGAAATAATGTTATTATGGCTGTGGTCTTCTGCAAGGCGGAGGTACTTCCCCAGTTGGGCTGCTCCAAATTCGAGCAAGATGACATTTTGCTGTGCCCTACCTCTCTTACTAATTTACTGTCGGTAATTGTATCGATATTATTTTGGAAATAGCCCCCTGCGAAGTGTACGAATATAAAGCGCCTAGAGGCGGTACGCGGCAACAGCGCAGCTGTGATACAATAATGTTTTGCTGTCTAAAACACTACTTGTTTTACCCTTGCGCCTTTTCGGAGTACGTCGGTTTCGTAATTAATTCGTTTATTTAAATCACTTTTCAATTAAATACTTTATTTCGAATTTAGATACACCTACGGGTGTTATTGAATGAATCTATTTTTTTTTTTATTTATTTAAGACAATCATTAGAAACAATTATTGTGTACATATGAGCCACTATTTAAAACCTTTAACGGTTTAAATAATAATTTAATTTAAAACGGTTTAATTTAAACGGTTTTTAACGGTTTAATTTAAAACTGCTGTCACTGTGGTGACTAACCATAAAGCGTGCTTAAAAATATAGGCCCGAGTAGCTATGGTTGTAAACATGTACAAGTCTTATTAATATAATTGGATGCTATTATGCAATAATGTATCAACCTACTATAGGTTTTCCTATTAGGTTGGCACATTATTGCATAAAAGCATCCAATTATAACTCATACTCATCATATTATACCTCATTCAATTTTTGTATTTGAGAAACTCGAATGAAAATAATACAGAAAATGACCGAACATACTGAATGATTCGCAAAAAATGGATACTATTCATAACTTTAATGCACTTTAATTCCAAAATTAGATAATTTTTAATTAAGTTTTATACTTAAAACTTATAAAAGCTGCAAAAATACTCTAACACAATGTTAATAATTAAATGCAAAAATGCTGCGTGACTATTTTAAACGTTGCTTAAATTTGCTCTAATTAGTCTGGATCCCCCTTTCGGACTTCACGAAACATTATTTTCGACTGTAATCTTAATCCAGTAAAACTAGAGCCCGACATCAGTAAGAACTATAAGAAGTGAAGGTCAGACATACTCTGGTTAAAGGCGATGTTTTCACTAGACACGTTGAATAACAAATGGCCTGGAAATAACACCGGGTCCAGCGATCGCAGGTTATCGGCCCGAAGTGGTCTCAACCATACGTAGGTCCCTTTTTCTATTCTACTTAGCAAGAGTGAGGTGTGTTGTTCATGTTTCGTTTTTCTGTTGAAAGCATGCTATATATATATCTTTTTCATTGAAATTGTATTTCATTTTAAATTTGAATGTGACTGGTATACTCATTTACGAGTTGGAGTATTTTACTATTTTCGTTTTACTTAACGACACCGAGTGCTATTTAATTAGCTCATCATCATCAGCATATCAGCCAAAAGACGTCTACTGCTGGACATAATCCACCCCCAAAGAGGACCACAATGACCGGTCCGGCCCTGTAGAATTACCGGACCGGTATTACGTAATTAATGGTATATACCTAATATACCTACGTATGACCATCAATAATATTGCATAAATATTATGTTAGCACTTATTATGAAAACTTTTCTTGACCAACTCGCATAGATTTAATTTCTAGCATATTAAAAATACTCCCCTCAATTGTAATTTATTTGCCTTTTTAAGGTTTGCCCAACGTTTCGAATCACAATATCCGACCCTAAATTTTTGTCTCATTAATTAAGTCCATAATTGCTTATGGTCTTACTTTTAAAACTAAATAAATGGATAGAATAATTTATTAAAATGCAACGGAAGCAAGCAAAGAATATAATAAATAAGAAACTTATAAAAAAAATGTATAAGTGCTAAATAGGATTTCCAGAAGGCTGTTCCCATTGCCAAGATGGATAGCTATGCTGATCCGCTGGGCAAAATAGTGGCCAGCCAGCACTCTGATCACTGGACGCCTCTATAATGTACTTATTAAGACGGTTGACAAAAACATATACCGCAATCTTATTTGTTTACATTGGTTGTCTGTACATCGGCAACCGAATCGCAAATAGTTTGTATTATACATATGTTTATTTCTATGGTTTGTATTGTACCTATATTATTGTATACACTATTTTATTTAATTTTTGTGTAATGGGTCTATTGCCTGGAAATAAAAATTATTCATTCATTCATTCATTCATTATAAGATTTCAACTGATAAATAAGAATTGTTATAAATCCGCTTCCTGTAACTACTTCTCGATAAGAAAGCTAAAGATAACTGTAAAAATGACTACACACTATATGACATTTTTGTAGCCAATACGATCCAAACTCAAATATCTCTTAGCCAGAAATAACTATGACAAACAGAAGTGTTTGACATACCATCATCTAATTAAAACAAGGTACAATGTCCGCTGGCAAATATGGTGTAATTTATACAGGGATGTCTACCTATGTAGAGTGCGATGTTACTACTATAGGGATAGGAGACTAAAAACGCCCACCCACTGAACGCCATACGCGTACATTGTCCGTGAAAGTAATAAACTACAGTTTAGAATGCCTTTTTATTAAAAAGGACCTTTTGGATGCAATATGAAGTTTGCATTCACCCTGTATGGATCAGATGATCCATACAGGGTGAATGCAAACTTTATACTACTAATGCACTAACTATGCAAACTTTATACTACCTTTTTACTAATGTACATAATGTTGGTAATAGGTTAACTCATAGATATGTGTTAACCTATTACCAACATTATGTACATTAGTAAAACAAAAACGAATACCTACGTCTTTGTAAAAAAGTAAAATTGTAATTAAAATATGGAGTAATAATAGTATAACATATTATTATATATATTCATTTATACGCACAAATTTTGTTTATTGTATGTGACAGAAACAGCCATACACCTACTACATATCGTTACCAAAAAAACTTTGTTATTATTTTTAAACTTGAACAAAAATTTTTGAATTTCAGTTATGGCCTACGTAGAATGACCACTCTCTCTGAACTGAATGAACATCATGGCAAAATATATCATTGACATAGGTATGTGCTCTCTGCTATGTCCTATCCTCTATGGGATTTGAATAAAATGAACAGAATCGAAGTAATTTCAACGCATCACTTTCCTTAATTGAAAATCCTATTTCAATGTGTTTAAATTCGTTACGAAGAGGTTTTCTGTGATCTATTCTGTGTGTTGCGTGAGAAAACTAAGTTCAAAGCACAATTTTGAATTAATTTAGGCTAGTGTGGGTGTACACTTCGAGACAAAATTATTGCTAGTTAAGTTAGAAAACGTTTCATTGTCATTTAGTATATTTTCTGGCAACACTGTATTTTTATTCATTCGTAAAAACCACGAATAAATAATTATCGTAATTTATAATTAAATCATTATAAAATCAAAAGTATTCAGTAATTTTCAGACTAAACTCTCGATCTGTTGGCATTGTACATTGATGTTCACATAATGAAATGAAACAATTTATTCTTCAATTTAGGCATATTACATGCACTTACGAATGTCAAAAAAACTACATCAATATTGTTGAAAAAAAATCTATTATGTGCTGTATTATCAATTGTATGTTAATTTTATAAAGGGTCGGCAACGCGGACGTGACTCCTTTGGAGTTGCGGGCGTCTATAGGCTGCGATGTCCGCTTACTTGGACTATTTTGTTTGCCACCGGCGTTATATAAAAAAAGGTAATAATAAATGCCAAATCTCCTTTATCCAATACTTATTTCTTATGTAAATCGATGGAAACGCATAATGAATTCTGAATTCGAAAATATGGCGCGTAAAGTGAAAGTATCTAATCCCCTTTTGCTATCAAAGCTCACCCCTTAGCCGATTGGCATAAATAGAAAATGGGAATGTAAATTTACGGTTGCGGTGAGTGAAACATGGTGAAACAAAATCTATTTTCCTCTGCGCGTTTCATGGGTCAATCGAGTGAGAGCTTTGATGAGTTTGCCTACCTCTTTTTTTATTAAAAGTTTCATAAAGGTCATGAAAGAGTGCTTTTAGAGCCGACGAAAAGCGTACATACAGGTAGGAGAGTGATACATACTTAACTATTCATTATTTTATAATACGGAATTATACACATAGAATTAATATTTGATCTCAAGTATCAGTGATACGAGCTGTCTCCATGAGGGTGAGAGGCATCAGAAGACACATCAAGGCCTTCGATTGCGAAGACGGAGCAGGAATACTACACTAAGCAAGATTTTCTAACCAACCTCCCCCTCCGCCTCACAGTTTTTGTTTTTGTCCCTCATTGCCGTCGTCTGTTTGTACATTTTCTATATTTTTGTCATGTATTTTAATAATAAATAATGTTCACCATCCCCCATGACGAGAACCTCGTGAAAGCCGAGAAAGTCAGCAAGTACCTAGACTTGGCACACGAGGTGACCGCCATGTGGGATGTTGATTCAACGATCATTGTCCCGATAGTCGTCTCTGCGAACGGTCTAATAGCGAAGAGTCTCGACCAACACCTCAAGAGACTCTCGCTAGATGGCTGGGTCAAGGGTCAAATACAGAAGGCGGTACTCCTGGACACGGCGCGGATATTCAGGAGGTTTCTCTCTCTGTCGCCCTAACCACCGGCAGTTTAGGCCCCGCCCCGCTGCCGGCGGCACTCTAGGTTAGGTTTTTATAATGATTTTATATTTTGTAAATATTATTTTATATGTTACTTTTATATATTTATTATAAAACCTAACTTAAGTGAAAAAATAAATAAAGAGAATAATAATGTTTCATCTATTTGATCTCCGAAATTATTTTTCCGCTTATTTTTACTACTGGTTCATCTATATTGCCCACTATTTTTGGCTCCTTTAGTGAGAAGGATAATAAATACTAAATTTAAAATGCACACACTTTTGTAAGAAAGTATAGACTTTTTATTCATTTTACTGGATTGTCTACAGTGTATACTTTTTATGGCACGACAGTGCACATAAAGGGTTCGCCGTCGGCACTGCGTTTCAATAAATCAGAAGAAATGACGCCGTGCGCGTTAAGCAGTCAGCGACGCGCTGGGTGGTCGGCAGACGCCTTCACGCTTATTTCACGGCGCGATGTACTACAAATAAAATCAAACTTGTAAACACGGAAACAGAAATAATGCTACGGTAGCGGAATTGGTTATTGTTTTCTACTAGGCTTATTGCCGGCAACGTCGTCCGCGTGAAAGTCTTTTAGATCGTAACTCCTTATAAATAAATTTTCGTTCTCAGTATCCCCTTAATGGAAGATTTCTGGGATAAAAACTACCATGACCTTTCTCTGGATACAAACTATGTACCTACATGCTAAATTTCTTCTAAATCTGTTAAGCGGTTTAAGCGTTAATAGATATCAGACAGACAGAGTTACTGTCGCATTTATAATATTGAAAAAAAATTGGGATATTTTTTTCTTCTTTTACATACTGAAAATTAAGAATAAAAAATTTTTCAACAAGTCAGTTGCTACAATTACAAAATGAGAATATAATATTACAGTACTTTTTATTTTAATACTTCACAATATAACACATTCTTTGGTGGTCGAGTGCGATACTATTTTTTTCTTCCTACCTACCGAAAATAAAGAATAAATTTTCAATAAGTCCAGCCAGAATTACAAAATAAAATTATAATATTTGTATACAATATTAATATTTAAATAGGTACAATACTTTTTGTTTTAATACTTTCACAATATAACACATTCTTTGGTGGTCGAGTTTTTGTCTACCACTCCCGCAACCACAATACTTGAATTACTTAATGAATTAACGATACCACAATTTTGTTAGTAGTCCATTGGGCCAATATTCTGAAACAAATGGCCATTAATGTGAAATTCTCTTTCATCTTCATTTCAACGAGACAATCGTTACTAATACAGTTTTCATTTCAGCAGAGCGAGAATTGCAATGTTTCCATGCTTTTATATTTTTAATAATTAATTAATTACTTACTTAGTGATACAAGATGATCTCGCTAACAAAGAGGGAGCTACTAGAACGCTATGTTTGAGTTCGTTTTCACCAATTTATTAAAATTAGGTAGGTGCGCTTCCAGTAATTATATATCGTACATTCATTTCGCAATTCAAGTGCACACAAATGCATAAATCGTCAAAATGCATACCGATTTCGGATTTTCTCAACCACACGTTTCTCAGTAGGTATTTCCTTCAAATGCGTAATTTATCGCACTTGAGCATTATCGCAGTAATAATTGATTTACAGTGCTGACTAATGCGATTACATTTAATGGTGAAATATCGAAATACAAGTATTAGAGAAGGATATTAGTAATGTTAATATTAGCGCTTACAAAAAGGAACCTTCTGTTTCCTATCTATCTACCACATGTCCTTCCTAGACAAGTAAATGAAAAAATAAAGATGATATACGTTTGCCAAATCCAAAATAGTCGGTTATGTGCATTATGCAATTAAGCTGAATAGTGCAACAATTAAAATATCACACTAATATCAGATTAATATTTTAAAGACCGGAAATACAATATTGAGAATTATTAATATACTTTTATTGCACGTTTAAATAAAGAAGATTCTTATAAAATTAAACAACCAAGAGAGTTGGAACAAAAGACTGGAATTCAGCGGGATTTCAGGGACTGTATCTAAAAATTAAGTTCTTGCTTTCGTCTGGTTAGTACGCATCCACCGGATTCTCAGTAGTTTATTCCGCTGCAGATTTTTAATTTCTTTCTCTTCTTTTGAATTTAAATTCTGCGCTTCGTGAATACGAGATACGAATCACAGCGCAGCTTCATATAATAGTCTTTATTATAAAACCGCCATTTAAAAATTCCTTGAATCGACGTGGATTTTTATGTCAAGAATTCACATTTAAAAGCAAATTACTTTACGAAATTGCGATCTGAATTTCGCATGCCTGCACAAGAGGACGTAAACAATTTCAGCGAAAACACTTGACAGTAAATGAGGTGTGTAACAAGCTGAACAACTCGTGGCCAAAACACAAATTGCGTTTTTTCAGGTGAGCTGTAAACAGGAGCACAACAACTTAAAACAATTTGCCGAGGCTCCACTCGAAAGTGTTAAGTGGATTTGAAAGTGTGAGGTAACGCTGCCTGGGCGGACGGGCGCAAATTGAGTCAAACAAACGAAACTCATCGACAAGATTCTATCTTGCAGAGTTTAAGAGCAATTTTTCTCTTAAAGCCAAACAAATGAGGCGCCATTAGATGGAGTGAGAGCGCTTAATCTATTTCTGACGAGTTCAGTGACGCCGACAAAGACAAATCGACATTAGCCTACCCACACGGCGCGAAGGCGTTCCACTTCTGTTTCAATTCCACTTTTATTTGCGGATTAACTTCTTATTAGTCATTGTGCTCGGAAGGGGCCCGAGCCTGCTATCACAAGCCTTATGAATGGCTCAATTATTTAGCCGACTCGGCACGAATTCATCTAGAGATTTTAAGCTGTATCTACACTAAGCATTACTTATTGCCATTCTTCAGAAATCCGTCCACGACCTATTTTTTTTATCTTGCGTGGCTTCTATGAAGTTAATATTAATACATGATGAGTGTTAAGTCGACAAAAAACTCATATTGTGCTCTGTAGATTGTTAAACATGTGTCTTTAATAACCCCGGTACCACGAGTATTAATAAACTGACAACATATTTATGCTCTCCTACTGTCGTATAATGATATCTATAAATTTAATGTCACTTTAGTTATGAGATACTGCCATATAAATATTACTTAAATCATTTTGATACAAACAATTTGTGATTAACAAAGAATCTGTGGCTATTTTCGTATTAGTTACACTTATGCTAATTGGTTGGTTAACCCGTATAGGTGACATTAGGCGGCATATCTTTACACTGAGTTTTTGTCTGTTCTTATTAAATTGGACAGCTTTGGTGATTAAGGTCTGAGATCACACAATAAATACATTAAAATATAATCCGTATAAACATTACAATACGATACAGAACTCATTGTGAGATGATCAGAGTTTACGTCTGCTCCTTCCAACGAGGGCCAAAATAAATAAAAGGGAGAAACGAGCGCGCGTATTTCAGAACCGACAAGTTGAAGAATGTCGAAATGTGTCATCTGTCAGTCGGTATTTAAAACGATATTTTACTCTGAAAGTGGATGCGCGTTTGTCGTGTATCCAAATAGTCGAGACAGCTGTCTTGCTCTAAAGATTAGACGTTTTTGAAAAGCATAGTAACGTCGACGTTTTTTACACCGTCCGCGCATTCCATGAAAAGTGCTGCGTAAATTTTAACAAATTCCTAGAACCTTTTTAGAAATGGCGCGTTAAATAAGAAGCATTATAATGGGAAGTGGTAAAAATGCTTTGATGGTATATTAGTGTACAAAGAAAAAGGGAAAGGAATATTTAGATAATACGATCAATCAACCCATATTTTATTTAGGAAAACGGGAGTTATCCGCTATGTAGATAAATGTATTATAAACTTAGGACATCGGATTCCTCAATTTTCAAACTGACAGTTTAGTGGGTTTTTTTACTTCGTACATTTAAAGATTGTTTACTATTCTTTCAGATCGTAGAAAGAAGATCCTATAGAAGGAGGATTAGCGAATGCTCAAGAGGGATGGACTTATGATAACCTGACTAAATTGAGATGTATCAGAAAACTGATACTTCCATTAGCACAACTCTGACATCTCTTAATTAGTCATGTTGTATATACATTGACGCCAAATTTAAATTAAGCCAATAGGCATGAATACATTGATGACGTTTCGGTGACACATGCAGGTGGCAAATGATACGCGATGAGGGACAGGATATGAAACATTGTACCTCGTTCCCACGTATGTTATTGTCTATCCTTACATCTCTTTCTCACATCTGTGTATTGCCGGCTCCAGTCTTATCCTTACTTCATGTTTCAGATATTTAACCAACAAGGTAAAATAGACCTTCCGGCGGTATGTATATCGATGTAACTGGCAGTAATATAGTTTATCCTCATGGTTCGTTACATCGTTGTTGTGGCCGGGGCCGTCTGGCAGGAATACGAAATAGTTAGAAATCTAAAAACCTTGCAGGCAGCCTACTTATTGACTAAAACCGGGCATGTAAAGAATGTAAATAGTTGGTTAAAGAAAATAAAGGATTTTTTGCACTTATGTGGGTTTTGTATAGTATGAAATATATATTTTATCTTTGATAAAATAATGTTCGATATTGTTTTATGAAATATGATAGAGTAGCTATACGTAGACGATTCTAAACGCAAAAAGATGGAAGAGATGAAAACTAAATCCCAATACTATACGAGTTACATAGCTAAGAATAGGTTATGAACTTATGATACATTGTTAACATTCATGAATATTCGAGAATTGCCTTATATTTATAATACAAATATGTACACTCATTGGTTATAATATAACTATGTACAATTTTATATGGTCACCAAATTTTTTCTTATTGTTAAAATTTTTGAAGTGAGAACTTAAACCGCTTCTGGTTTTTGATTACTAGGCGATTCAATTATAACTGCACTTATTTGAATGATCACTATAGGAACCTAAAAGTATATATAATCATAATACAGAAATTAAATCATGTAACAAGACAATTACTGACACATCATCTGATTATCTAATCTTTGATGAAGTTAAATGTAGGCCAAGAAATAAAAAATGCTGTTTAAAATTTAAAGACTACTGGAAAGTTTATTTCTTTCTGCAAGCTTGTACTTCAGCCAGTATTCTCGAAGGCCGTAGCTAAGCAATAATGTCTGGCATGAAGTCCAACATGCAATGCTCGCTGCAAGGTGGCACCGCGCAAATCGTGACTTCTGCTTGTTACAGTGCTTGTTAGAAAAATAATGCAAGTTTGGCAGATAACATGGGTTACACTTTTCATTTGGCATGATATCAGGGTTATTTGGATGAAGTCGATAACTAATACAATACAATACAATCGTTTATTGGTAAAACAAGGTCATTTTACATGTCCGCATTACATATATGGGTCATCATCATCATCATCATCATTTCAGCCGAAAGACGTCCACTGCTGAACATAGGCCTCCCCCAATTGGGGGGGATTTGCCATAGTCGCCACGCTTGGCAAGCGGGTTGGCGACCGCAGTTTGATGGTGGTAATGATCGAAGGATGCTGCTGCCCACCCTCCGATTTTCCCTTATTCGCCTCCTACGAAACCCACGGGAAGAGATGGGGTGGCGCAATTCTTACCCGGCAACCACACGGGGCATATAACATCTATTATATATGGGTCACATAACATCTATTATATTTAATATCTGAATACATCATACCGCTAAGCAGATTTTTTGTGTTATCCAATAATCTTTATAGTACTTAACTCGAATAAACTTGGTTTTAAAAAAGGTGTCTAACGTAAGCGAGAGTTCAAATCTTCAAATCAAGCTTGTTTTTGTTGGTTAAACTAAAACTACATGTAATATAACGTCCCTTGACGCGCACAAATTACTGATTTAATTGGAATGTTCGAGTAATAGATAGCACTCTCTAGGCAAATAACATAATAATTATTAATGTTATCCAGCAGTCGAAACACGATTATTAATGATGGTTAATTGAATGTGATTTAGTTGAGACTTATGGTCGATTTGGTTAACCATATCAATACGAGATAAATTATGTTTGTGGCCTCCATATGCACGAATAACGTTTTGGGGCGATTACTCTTCCAAGACTCTTCTTATTTATGTCACCAATCATGTTATAGTATAGTACGTGTACGGCCGTACTCATAAGTAGCTGGACAATTTGGTACTTTGTCGTTTTCAAACCGCTGGAAATTGAGTACGACAATTTACACATGACGTTAAAGTGATAATGTACAAAGGTGTTAAGTCCTTGTGAGACAACTATCCTATACATAGTGTACTATGTATTAGGATACGGAAGTGCCTTAGAATAATATACAATACAGGTATGCGGGAAAGCTGCAAGACGCACTTTGCGGAGCAAAAAATTCTGATTTTCAGTGCATCCTAGTAGCATGCATTTTTGTAAAAAAGAACATCGATTCCCACAACATTTCCGACCTACCAATTTACGTTTCCAAACTGACTTAGAGAGGCCAACTTTAAAATTGCTAATGGTCCACTCAGGCCCTTTCGTAATGTGTGTAAAACTGTACAATAACTTACCGGCTGCATTTAAAAACGAAAATAACATTCATAAACTAATGTCGCAGCTACATAAAAACGTACTTAGGCTCGGTTTTATAAAAATCCGTTAGACCTTATGTCGGTTTGTTATGTCAAAAAATGTACTGAATTACTGTGATCTGACATTTGGTCTAATGGATTTTTATAAAACCCGGCCTTAATCAAATAATGTTACTATCCAACCGAAGAGTACCTAATAGATAAGGAATATTATATTATACTATTTTGTTGTATTGTGTTTGTATAGCCGCAAGAATGCAACACCCTAGCAGGGTTCATGTTTGAAACTTAATGCAACTATGAATTAGAAATTAAGACCTTGTAAACAACATGATGCAATAAAAAACCTGAATTTGAACTATTCGTTCTTACTATTGTAATTTGACTGTGTTAGATCAATATGAAGTTCCTATGAAAATAATGTCACCGCTTAGTTATATTTTATTAAGAGGCCTTATAAGTTTTAAAATGTTTTGATTTCAAATTATGACAAAGGTATTGATAACACCAATAAAGTGATTAAAGGATACGATGATTTTATTAAAATTTTAGATAGTAACAGCCATTTTTTGATTGTATTGTGTGTATTAGAATTTAAGAGGAAAAACACAGTTTCTAGCTTGAAAATGGTCGATTTGGAGTGATGATTGAAACGATATTTCTTAATGAAAAATACAAAAAATACATTCAAAATTTATGACATTAGGTCGCAGGTCTGGATAGTAACATTGAGAAAATGTAAATATACGTATCAATTTGAAAAGAAAATCGTCTAAATAGATGAGCATTTTTAGCTGATAAGGACTCTTAAATTAATTTTGGATTGATTTCAGGTCTGTGAATACATATATGGAAACGAGATTTGGCACATCTAAACACATGAAAAAAATTACTCGAAGTTAGCTTATATAAGTTAATTTATAAGCTTACAAATTAAAACAACTTAGGAAGTTAAATTTCAGAGTTCAGTTATCAACAGAGCTCTGACAAGGGTCGAAGCATCCTTCCGTCCATAACTTTTAAAGATACTTAACTAAGTTTCAAGTTTAAAAACCCAATGATCTTAATTAAAAGTCATAAAAAACAGTTAATTGTAACCATAATGATTTTGCTGTGAGTAAAGAGAGATTTACAGTAATATGAATAGAGTTGTATATTAAACATATTACTTAGGTCCAGTGGTATTGAAATTAAATCTTTTTTTATCAGAGGGTTGATTTGAGATAGATGTAATGCATTTCAAATTAGTTTTCATATACACGAACTCGCTGTTCTTATTTTGAAATTGTTTTCTCACAAATAAAACCCATTATTGAAACGCATAGGTATCAGAAACTAACAAATAACTCCCATTAGTAATGACACTAATCCCAATCTTGAGTTGGGAAAATACCAGTTTAATCTAGTTTAGAAATAAAAAGTGCAAAAAGTAAAAAGGGAGGAAAGCCACAACTAAGTCGTATCAGGCTTGTCGGTGTCAGTAGTTGAAGTTCCGGATTTCAGCTATTTATTGCGATCCCGGGATCCGGGAATTTACGTGAACGATAAAAGAACCGTAGTTTTACAACGACATAAGGTTAGGCTTAAGTGGCAATTATCATGGTTTCCGGAGATCTCAGCAAAGCTCGCTTCACAGCCGCGAGTTATATATTAATTTACGAAGACTCTCGTTGATGTTTATGTAATGGAACGTAACGGGTACAGACGATATCAAATGAGCCGAGTGACATATTTGACAGGCAGCTGTCAAGCTAGCGTCTGTACGGGTACAGACACGGTGAAAAAAAAGCCATGTATTGTTTGTTAATAAAGTAGCCTTTAACTTTTTTATAATCTTTTTATTTGTTTCTGTTCGTTAATTACAACATGACAACGAGTGTCTCGTTGTCCCTTGCTCTCTTCGGCGGGGCTCGTTTCATTTCACCTAGTCTGTACCCGTACAGACGCTAGCTTGACAGCTGCCTGTCAAATATGTCACTCGGCTCATTTGATAGCGTCTGTACCCGTTACGTTCCATTACAGTTTATTGTATTAATTTGATTCAGCATTAAGGAGTAGATTTGATCAATTTAGTTAGCAAAACCTTACGCCAGTTGCGTCTCATATTCTTAAGAAATGTCAAGTCAAGAGTACCCAATACCGACGAGGATGTATGAAGAATGTCATGACAGTGAATAAAGCAAGAGAGGTTAGTCAAGATCGTAGCAGCCCGTGATCACTACCCAAACATACTAAATATCCTACATAGATAGATATATTGCACTCTTGGAAACTACTTTTGATTTATTCACACATGCTCTGGTTCGTCTCGCAAAATAATTCATGCTTGTGGGAGAATGCTTAAGCCGTCGTCTCCAGGGGAAAAAAAATCATAGCATTCGTTTGTTATGATCCCTGGGATCCCAGGGACCGGTAGACGGTTGCAATAAACAAAAGAAGTACTGGTTTTAATAATAAAAATAGTCCGGAAAAGACAAAATAATAATAAAAAAATGCACTGTAATTATTATCTCTATAGAATCCCTGGGGTGCATGTCAGAATAAACAGTTTACTTAGCCAGTTTAATTCACACGCAAGTCACGTGACCAAATAATCTTCTGTCTGTCTGTTTGTTATCTTACTACCCTTCAATTGGTGAATCAATTTTGATGAAAGTTGGAGATTTGGAGAGGATACAATTCATGTCGGATATCATTCCCAAAAAGTTTAAAACGGAGGCGTAATTACGAAGGCATTGAAGTGCGAATTGATTTGGAATACCATCATTCCGACTACGCCTTTAATTCTACAGTAACAAATAATATCATTAATTATTGCTCTCACACCATCATATTGAAAGTTGACACCCTTCTCCAAAAAATACAAAGTTGACGAGCAAACTTCTAAAACAAAATTTACATACGCGAAAAAAAACGCAAGGGAATCTTTTTGTGTAACTTGAGGCCTGATGCTAAAATGAGGCGTACTTTCCTAGATAATTTGAGTTTTATTGAATATAAAACCGTTTTTAAAGAAAGTAGCCGTAAAAAAAATCTTCTTCACATCGTTTCCTATCTATTGCCATGTTTCACTCGACTCAGAGTTTGATATACTTTAAATATAACTTGTGTTTTCATGATGTGAAATGATAGAGCAAAGTTATGAATATCGTGTTTTGACCCGTAAAAATATAATAGTATGACTCTTAAACCATAACATATCTCAATAACCCATAAAAAAGAGAGTATTTGATTGTTTAATATTGAATAAAAAATAGTACGATTTCGAATAACGTCCCCTTAAACAATCTAATACTTTAAAAAGGTATGTTTTCAAAATATTTGATCAACAAAAACTAGCTGACTTTGTTATTACATCAAGTACCGGCGTGCATTGATAATTAAATCAAAACTGCATGATATTAATTTTAGTTGCGCACGCTGCGCAGCGGGCTAGCAGCATTCACAACCTATCTAGACTCGTCTCACTACTCACCCCTAATGTAATGATTTGAACCTAAAATTAGTATTGATCAAGCGTATAACACTTAAACTGGTTCGCCTGAGGCGGGTTGTTGTGAATAACAACTCAGGACAAACAGTTTTAGCCAATAAATCCGGGCGCACGCAAGGCACGTGTCTAGCCAACAATAGACCAAGTAATATTAGCCGCGTCATCCGTGTATCGTGGCCAAGAAATGGGAAAATATATTTGTAAATATACTTACCCAGGTGCTGACTGTCATTTGATGCCATTTTTTGCAAATTTAATCCAGAATGATAAATTAAAACTAAAAAATAAGTTTATATTGTTACATATTATGATGAATAAAGTTAATGTTTGTTTTAAACTAAGGAGAAGTTTAAATTGAATATGTGTGTAAATATTTATTAAGCAGCTGTCTGAGTACAGATCAAAATAGTTATTTAATCACGTAGAAATAGAACAAATGATAATTGATACATTATTAATATTCGAAATAAAACAAAGCAATGCTTTTTCCGTTTTCATTTAAAAAAATAAGTGTCTATTTTCAAAATTATGTCTTGCTCTTAACCATACATGTAAGGCTCTATCTTTCGCCCTACTTCATTTATTTTTTAGATAAATGGCAGCACACAACTTCAGCTTAAAAAGCTCCTGAGTTAATTAAAAACGCAATTATGTATGATTTCTTAGAGCATTTAAGACAAGAGACAGTTTCAGCGCATCTTTCAAAACAAAATGTGATAATCCATATTGAAAGGAACTTTATGGCGGCCGGCACTTACGCCTTTATTGCCGTTGTTCCAATACAATAGTGAATAGGTGTAACGTAAGCGCCTGCCGCCATAAGGTCCCTTTCGATGTAGATTATCACAAATATTTAGCCAATTTCTGGGGGGTTGAGTGAGACACATATAAAAAAACTACCGCATACTTGCAAAATATCCTCCCATTTTTACACACCTACATTAAGATAAGGTAACCTATCGCAACCACTAAACTTTTTTTACTTTGTTTTACTCTTCGGAATATACAATTCGTTACTTTTTCATTTACTATTTGATGTTATCCAAACAAATCATTTGTCCGAACAACTTTCACCACTACAATTATCTGACTTTTCACTGCTTTCGTCTTTTATTAATGAATATTTGACGCGCTAAAAGCTAAATTATAATATGATACAATAAATATTTGACATTGTAATACATTTGACTTCTATTAAATTAGAAATATGACTGAAAAAATTTGCACACCTGCATGCAGGTTGAATACGCATGAACTTTCTAAATATAAGATCTTTGTAACCGTGTTCAAGCAAATAAAGAATTTGTATTTGTATTTGTATTTGTATTGTTTCACAACCCATTTTTCACTTATCCAGCATGACATTCCACATTCTATACGCTTTATCAATTATCATTAAACCTAAGCATATATTACCAAATAATGTTTCATCAAATTTTTATTTGGCAAAAAAAGCCCAGAAAGACCTGCTAGGGTAAAATCGACTCTAACACGGATAGGTTAGAAGATTAAGACGGGAGCTGAAGCGAAGCGAAGGTATCAAGCTTACATGGTCATTTACGAGCTCCAATGCAAATGAGTACGTCTGGTAGGAAAAAAATGTACTAAACTAACGTTAACCTAAAAATTCTGGGGGACGAAGGTGTTTGGAAGAATTAGCAATATAAAAACAGTATAAGTTATAAATCGTATTTTATTTATTCAATGAAAAAAAAAACGAACTTTCCTTGGTAATAAAAAAAACATTGTTTCACCAATTGTACTAAAATGCAAAAAAGTTCGTCTTTAGTGTTACCGACGCAGATTAGAACGTCTACCACTTGGTGGCGTCTCCTTTTGCATCTAAAACGGCTTTAATTCTGAGCGGCATTGTATCTACCAGCTGTCGACACTCTTCCGGGGTTGTTTCATTCCAAACACAGGTAAGTTTCTCTTTAAGATCAGCTTTTGATCTGGACGGGTCCTTTCGCAACTTCTTCTTCATTTTCCACCACAACGTTTCTATGGGAGACAAGTCCGGGCTGCTGGATGGCCACGACATGGTAGGTATTTTTTTCTTTTTCAGCCACGCCATCGTTGCTTTAGCGGTATGGCATGAGGCACCATCTTGTTGAAAAGTATACGCATTTTTATACTTTAACTTACGTATAGACGGCAGCAAACTCTCTTGTAAGATGCTTTTGTATTTTTCGGCATTGACGGTTCCATCTATAAATTGCAGACAGCCGACACCCTGTGCCGACATGCAGCCCCAAATCATTAAGGAAGCTGGAAACTTTACCTTACGCTTAAGACAATCTTTTTGAAATGCCTCTCCTTTTTCGCGAATGACTTTACTTCGTTCATCGCCTACTGTGACTTCAAATTTAGATTCGTCACTCCATATAATTTTACGCCACTGATCGACGGTCCAATTTCTGTACTTTTTGGCGAATTTCAACCTGTTAGTTTTCTGCCGTTGTGTAAGTAACGGTTTCTCTTTAGCAGTGTAAAAACCGTAGCCCATCCTCTTCATCACTCTCTTGCAAGTATCCACTGAAATGTTTTTTTTAATTGCGTCACGCCATAGTACCGTAAGTTCTCCAGCTCTTGCACGACGATTTTTCTTGATGATCTTCCTCAGAATCCTGTTTTCTGCTTTAGTAGTAATTCGTGGGCGGCCGGATTTCTTTAAACAAGAAATTTTGTCGTGTTTTCGATGATGCTCGATGATAGTTTGGATTGTAGACCTTGGCATAGAAAGGTCCTTGGCAATTTGGTACGTAGATTTGCCTTTATTGTTACTGGAGATTATAATTTTCCGCACTTCTTCAGTCACTGGCTTACCTCGTGCCATCTCGATAGAAAAACGATTTGGAGTAATAAAAAATTAGGCTGAATTTGCCCTTTTATATAGTGGTTTGTCATTTTACATGACAGAGAATATTCCGTATTCAATTTGAAAATAATATTTTATATTACGAACCCTGGTAAACAGGTTTTATTTTAAATAGACGACCTATTTTGCCTTAAATATGAAGCAGACGTAATTATTTGCGTGTGAGATGTAATATTTATAATTAAATTATTTTAAAATAAATAACGAGATGTACACTTTGTACAACTCAAAACTAAGCTAGCTTTAGTGACATTGCGTCTAGTGTATTCCATTAATCATCAAAGTCGATTCGGGTAGAAATACTAGTTTTTGAAAAAAAATACGCATGCAGAATTGCGACTAGACGAGCTATTTTGCATTGGGGCTCGTACATTAGAATTACGATTTGAAACGGGATATTTACCATGTATATTTGTATTTTTTTTTTCCCGATATTTTGGCACTGTTGCAAGCGCCATTATCAAGGATTAACTCAGTTAATCCTTGATAATGGCGCTTGCAACAGTAATTCTAATGAAGCGAAGGTAATCTTCGAGGTTTTTTTTTAAAAGCCCAGAAAGACCTGTTGGGCCAAAATCGATTTTACGTGTAAAGCTAGGTTAGAAATGAAGACGGGAGGGGATAATATGACAAATACAACTAATTCTATTTAAAAAAATACGAATAGTGTACCAACCGAATCCTTACATCGGATTAATGACATTGCGGGCAAATCAATAACTGGGAATGATGGAGTTGTCAAGCAAATAAAAAAACTATACCATAAATGACCAACCGTTAACATTCGAATTTAGCATTCGGACAAACAAAAAAAAAAGTGAAAAAGCTTTTGTCGAATAGTGTTTGCCGAAACGAAAAACGGACAAACGTTTTTTAGTGTTTCAGATAGGTAACGCTAAAATAATTGCGCACGCACACGCGCAGTCAAAACACTAAATTTGAGTAATAAATTTCAACCATATTTGCAGTAGGTAATTTTCATATGGCTAAACTGACCAATGTCCCTAAAGATCACATTTCATACACATTCTCATAAAGAAATTTTTTATTTCAAACAAACAAAATTTTAGTCTAACTGCGTAGCAGAATTTTGAGATAGTGATTGAGTCATTGAGCCACCAGCATTCCAGCAAATTGAATTAGAATCAGTAAACCTATTGCATACAGCCCATTAAAGCCAGTGTTGACCCGGGTTAAGCGCGAAGTTAACACGAGTCAATTTTGATTTATCGCGGGGGATCCTCGTGTGTGGGCCGCGTCGGCTACAGATACGGTAATCCTCCTAGTGCTCGACATTTTCAATCTTGTCATAATGACAGAGGTGACTAATAGGTGTCAACTATTGGGCATTAACGTGTCGGGTATTGGGACGTTTTTCTTACCTGTTGACCTAAAAATGCTCGACGAATCGTCATTGCTAGCTCTGACAAATTAATCTGAGCTGACAATTTGATAAGTTATTGATAAAGATCTAGCAATCTAGTTTTAAACTTGGCAACTTAATTATATCGTCGTTTTATATAGAATGAAAAGCAAAAAGTCGCGTTCACCGTATGCATTTTAAGTCTTTACCGTATAGAATTTGCAACACCAGTCCAAGAATAAAATCCACATATCCGTCAAGCTCGTCTTTGAAGCGCTCTTTTTGTTTCAAATCACAAATTACGCCCTCAAAGAGCATTACACCGCTAAATGACACGCATCGAACCAAAAAGCGAATTAGGAGTGCGACTGTACTTGAGACAAATAAAGTATCAGAGAACAATGGCCGACGAGTCAGTGAATAATTTTAGCTGCACGCCGCGGCTCTAGGCGCGATCAAAGATATAAAGCAAGCAGTGCGTGATTTTATTAAACGCAAAAATGCACAATATTATTTTGCCTCTTGTTTACCTGTACTACCTCTTGTATAAGCTTTTTCCAAACGAAACGCAAACGAACGTGTTTGCGTTTAGTATTAATATGTATGGCAACGTGAGCGGCGCCTCTGGTGGCCTTTGGTGGTAACTATTTTATACTATACGAATTGAGACTAAGCGGAAATGCGTTCGTTTGTGTTTTGTTTTGAAAATACTTATAATAGAGGTATAGGTCGTTCCACGAGAGTTGAGGTGAATAATTGCACACACAGCTACATGAAGTACCTACTGATTGCAAAAAACTAAATATTTTTTAATAAGTATAAATACAGTAAAAATAAACACATTATTATTTGACCTTTATTTATTCATATAACCCATGGTTTGACAAACTCTTTTTATTACATAAATAAAATGATTAATGAGATCGCATGAGATCCTGGATCGTTAAGCAGTTAGAAGCTTTCAGGCAGCTTTAGGACCTCTTACAGTCAAGTTGCCAACTCACTTGACAAGCCTAATCTTGGGATTAGGCTTAGGATTAGGCGAAGTCTAGTTTCCCCTTGGAAAGTCAGATGGCAGTGGCTTTCGTAAAAAATAGTGCCTACGCCAAGTCTTTGGATTACGTAGCGGACCACGGGCATTCTCCAGGATACAACTGTACTGGGATAACTCTAGAAGGGTGATGATCTTATGAGATCCTGAATGTAATTAACTAAACTAATTATGAGACAAAAGACAATGCACAAAAGACAAAATCTTGACGAACGGGAAACATGCACCAATTTGCATCAAAACAACAACCCTATTGAATTTATCAAGGTCAAAAAATCTCTTATTTAGTCTTAAATCTCGAAATAAATTGACAGATACATTGGAAATGCTTGGAAACAACATTGAAGTCTGAAGGAAATAATGAAAAGCTGTGAAACAGGTATTAACATCAAACTTGTCAAAACTCGATGGAAAGTAGTATAATGGGGATAAAATTATCCGAAAAAATAAGAACAACAACAATAAAAAACCTAAAATGGAAATGGTCGGCACAGACTATCAGAGGAAAGGTAAAATGTTCAAAATTAGTGATGCATTGGTTCACAAGTCACATGATGAAGTCAATTAAAAAGGAAACGAGACCAATAATAACATCAATAATAAGTTGGATTGATCATATTAAGGCTCGGTTGCACCAACATATGATCACAGGCCGGTCATCGTCAAATATGGCGTCGGCAGCTGTCATCCCATAGAAACTTGTCAAATTTACCATACATCAGATTTTAACGAACACCGCTTACGATTACAGATGGTTTGGTGCAACCCATCATAAAGCCGAAGCAGGAAACAAATGAACAAGTGTAAAGATAAAGAGAAATGGAGACAGTTGAAGGAGGCCGTTGCCAACTAAAGTGGCATACAGACAGGATTGTTGATTCATAATTCAGTGTTATATTACAAGTTATCATTCAAAACTGTAAAGTGGAAACATGAAATACTGTCTGGTACAAGGTACTTTTTAAAACAAAAACATTGTTTTGAAAAGAGAGCTGGCAAGTCACCGGCTGTTTTTTTATAATTGTGAGACTAGTTATCACCGCAGACATGTAGGCAGGATGTAATTAACTAACTAACTAAAGCTACTTTGTAACACTACTTTGAAATAAAATGAGACTTTTTAAACAAAAAAAGTGTTTTGAGATGAGTGCCGGCAAGTCACCATATGTCTTTTTACAATTGTAAGACTAAATTATCACGGCAGGTGTGCGCTAGTCTCCTTCCATAAACCATTATTCAGCCCATCCAACATTCAACTCAGTGTTCCTATGACTTTACTTAGTTTCCATAGCAGTCAAAGTGCTGCACCCCAATAATGGGCTAAGAGAAATTTTCACCATGTCCTCCATGCCATGTCCTCTGTTGGCTTCGGCCCCACATACGCCGTACGCCATCATAAGATCCGGGATCCCATCCGGGTCCCGAGATATGAGAGACTCACAATAATTATAATATAATAATAGTATATTTAACACACAAAAGCACATGATTACATAATTATACAGGCATTATATGTTTGGCGCCTAGTGCCTATGCCAAATCTCGGGATTAGGTGGCGGACGGTAGGCATCCTTCAGGATGCAACTGTACCGGGATAACGCTAGGATGATGATGATGATATGTGTTCGGCGCCAAAGTTACACAAGGAGCACCACATAAGAATAGAAGGAAAATTAAGTATAATAATATGAACATATTAAATGAATATGTAAAATTACATTAGGTACACAAGAAACACATTATTAATAATCTTACCTTAAGATACGAAAATTTTGGTGGTATACCTAAGTGAGACTGTATAACTTTTGATTTAATTGTTCAGAAAAGAAATATAGTAGATAGATCAAAATGCATAGCTCATTAATTATCATTACAATAAATAAAATTCCGAAACAAAAATTGATCAAAAAAAATAAATCAGATTTTTTCTTTATTTGACTAATGATCAAAAGTTAAAAAACCTGTAAAAAAACTAATAAATAACTAAAATTTCAACCTTTTTAATATGTATAGCTTATTGAAACCACACTGTTTATAGAACGGTTACAAATAACAATGCATATTTACAACGAGGCGATTCTAGCAACCTTTTTGTCTCGACGAATACTATGCTATCTTTACAGCCCTCGGGGGAAATAACGTACTGTCACGCAGAATATACTGGCGCGCACCACAATTAGAGATTGCCAGAAATTGCGTAATTACATACCATTAATCGATCCTCCATGTTTAGCTCCCTTGTTGGTTAACTTTAATTTTATTCATAGTTTGTTGGTCCAAGCGAACGGTTAGAATTATGATGCCATTTTAAGTCTCCCTTTGGAATTTCTCCTGGAGTTTAGTATTTAGCTCTTACGGATTTATCTTTTTTATTTCCAAAAAAACTTACGTGTTTTTACAAAGGTTGTACAGAAGTATTAGGTTCTATAGTAATTGTCGGGAAAATATGATTTAAAAGATGCGTAAGGTAAACGTACTAGTGCTTGAATCCTTATATAAACGCTTAAATATAAAATTGTTGTAAATAAATATACTCGTCAGGCCGTGCAACGAGAAATATCGCGTTCTGCAACTATACATTCAAACGCTGTTCTACCCAGAGGAAAAAAGCAATAAGAATTGATTTTCAGATATATAATTGTTGACTATATGACTGTGTTTCTGACAATAGCCGAAACATGATTGCTTAAAATTTTCTCGATAAAAAAAACAAAGTTGAGACTTAATTTTCCTTTTTTTAATTAGCCTACTGTTAGCGACGTCCTCATACTGTGGTATTATTTGTTACATTTTTTTATTAAAAAGGGTAGGCTAAGTATTTTTAGAAATAAAGGTAGTTTTAACTGTAGCTGCGCTCCTGTATGTATCTTTGTATGTGTGCGGTGTCACGAGTCAGTCGGTCTATGCTATCTGCGAGAGACGAACGTACACATACCTGTTGTTTTAATATTGTACTTTGACATTTTGTGTGTGCGAGTGGCGAAATATAAGTTGTTAAAACGTTCTCAAGTATTCACCATTTTACCCCGCGGCACCTGAACCCATAACACCTACTAAAACAACGCCTTATTAAACGACACAATTAACTTAAAAAGATGGTATTTTACCTCATCTAAACTCTGTCAAGAGGAAATTTAATAAAACTGCACACAGTCAGATATTTATCGAGATTTGACTAAAAACGCCATTCCCGAAGGGTCTCGCATCCCATTTTGTCGTGCGTGAAAAACATAAGGGTGTCTCTTTCACGGGGGGCGTGGCTGACTGAGTCGAGGCATCCCCTTAACGGCTGATTTGAACGTCGATGTTCCTTCCTCGATGTTTGCTTCGTGAACTCGTTCAAAAATGAACTAAAGACTTTCTTTTCATTTCAAAGCTAAAGACTAACCCCCTTATTCATAAACTTTTATCAAACCTACTTTAGCTAGAATGCCGTTAATATTCATTTGTTTTTATCTGTCACTTTGACATTTGTTGGGGGAAAACGACAAAACACATTTTAGTTAGCAGAGGCTTGTTAATTTTTTATGAATAAGTGGGTAAGTGATAAGTCAATATAAAAGCTAGAAATAGATGAATAGCGACAGCGTCTAGTCCGAACGAGGCAATTACACCCATTGACAGGGCTGACTGAAGCGAATAGCTAGAGCTGCACTTCTATTATGCCCCCTCGGCTTATTGAATCGGACGATAAGGTGCCCCGGTAATTTCCTCCCATTTACGATCATTACTCTTCCCCCGGTGATCACATAATGCCGCGGTTAGGGCAAATGTAGGTGCTGACAAAAAAACTGGACCATGGACGAAAGAAAATTGGCGGGATTGCTTCCGGTCCCGTTAGATGTGTGAAAATGCTGGAATCTGATTTTTTATGTGCTACAAAGCATTTTTGCAGGGGCAAAGATAAAATGACATTTTTTCTTTGTCAAAGTCTTTATAATATTGACATAAAATTGAATTAAGAAAATTACATACACATCAAATGTTTATTTTCATTTTAATTCTAGCAATACTATAATTTTACTAGGTAATACAATTTATTTGGTCGATGTGGTTGAAGGTTTTCACATTTGTTTGCGGTGAGCAACATAAATAATAAATTAGAATATGGTCATCCATAAAGTAATTGTAACTGTGTAATTTGTTGATTAAGTATTAGCAGATGCGATATTGTTCAATGCGATTGCCATTAATTAATAAAAATAAATAAATATTTTTGGACAATCTTACACAAATCAACCTAGTCCCAAACTAAGCAAAGCTTGTACTATGGGTACCAAGTGACGATATACATACTTATATAGATAAATAGATACTTAAATACATAGAAAACATCCATGACTCAGGAACAAATATTCGTGTTCATCACACAAATACATGCCCTGACCGGGATTCGAACCCGGGACCTCCAGCTTCGAAGGCAGGGTCACTACCAACTAGGCTAAAGCGGTCGTCTTAATACAGTAGTCTAAAATTACATTTTTACATATACAAGTGCAAGGGCACTACCTACCTTTTCTCGAAGTGCTTCGTCGTGGTCTTCTGCACCCTCTGTAACTTGAGTTTGGATTATACCAAAAAGTTCTTGGGATATGATGTCAACAGTGGACTTATTAAACATATAAAGATTTAATTTAAAATTTACTGATATCTAGAAAAACCCGATTCGATCGTCACTCACTGATGATGATCAAAATTCTTGTTACTTACTTCCTGAAGTCCTAGAAATCTGAAAAGTGGTATGTAAGCTAGTATTAGTACACAAACAACAAAAATATTCTAAACTTCCCCATACAAACTTAACTTCATGCTAGAGAAACTATAAAATCACACAGACTTACAAATGAAAAAATAAGTGTTTCAGGTTTTTGAAAAAATAAATATCCCTCAACCCCTTAGATTAGGGGACAAAAGTGTATCGGGCTTAAAGTGAAGTCTAAATGTTATTAACATAAATAAATATTACATCTTGCGAATATTTTGATGAGTATCAATCAATCAATCAATCAAATCATTTATTTGCAGTAGAACATATATACATACATACATAGTAAATTAAATTAATTCAATAAAAAAAAGATAATGATAATACAATAGTCAATTAAATTAATTCAATAAAAAATAAAAATAATGATAATAATACAATAGAAATAGGAAACATGAGTTGAAATAATAATTATACAATGTCATAGAGAAAAACAAAAACCAAATAAGTAATAACATGTCATAATCACAAATAATAATTATAAAATATGTTATGTCTGCCAAGGTTCGAATGAAAATTAATTATATTATGTAAATAGTCAAGTCCGGAAAAATTAGTAAATTGAAGATAATAAAGTTGTAAATCCTTAATTAATCTATCGCATTAGCGTAAAATTCTTTGATTGAATAGTAAGGTCGGTTAGTAAAATATTGTTTTAATTTTCGTTCAAACGTTCGGAAGTCATCACATTGTTTTATATTATCGTCTAGCTTATTATATACTCTAATTGCGGTATTGTTTAGGCTTTCGGATTAGATGTGACGCGTGACATTATATTTTTAGGGCAAAAACTGATATTGCATTTACAGCAAAATAACTTCACTAATCCATAAGTTAATATAATATTCACGTGGGCGTGGAGTTTTTTTAAGCGGCATGATTATTTTAGACTTCGTAACATCGTAACGGAATATTCCATATATTATCTTACTCTAGCATATGAATGGCACTGACAGATTGTCATTTTGATTGAAATGACATACGCATACTTTTATTACCTTAAGAGGCTCGATGTCAGATATGATATCGAACCTTTCTGTAGTAATCGAAAATTTTCAATGAGCACATGTATTAATATACAGGGTGGAAAACTCTAACAGATCCTGGAGGGACACTGCCTTAAATCCAGTCGTCTACCGGTCCCTGTGATCCCAGGGATCATAACAATAGAATGCTATAGTTTATTTTTTTCACCGGGAGACGACGGCTTAAGTTAGCTCATTTTACTTAAAGGAAATATTATTTTATTTTTAAAACGAATTATAATTAAATAAATAAATATTAGAGGAAAATCTTACACAAATCGAACTAGCCCCACAGTAAGCTCAAGAAGGCTTGTGTTATGGGTACTAGACGACGATATATTAAATAGATATAAATACTTAAATACATAGAAAACATCCAAGACTCAGAAACAAATATTCATGCTCATCACACAAAATTTGCCCTGACCGGGATTCGAACCCAGGACCGTCAGTTTCACAGGCAGGTGCACTACCCGCTAGGCTAAACCGGTCGTCAATTGTATTCAAAGATTTTCTAAAATATATTTACACGGGCGTAAGGTGAAAAATGTATTCACTGTTCATTACCTTTCTGCTATACAATAGCTGTTGCGAACCATATGGTCTCGTCTTGGCAACATTTTACATGAAAATGTTTTTTTATACAACGACGGTGGCAAACAAGCTTACGGTCCACCTGATGGTAAGCGGCCACCGCAGCCTATAGACGCCCGCAACTCCAAACTACAAAGGAGGGAGGAGGAGGGAGTTTTTGGTGGGATCTTATTAAAGGAATACGTAACGTTGGTTATTGTGGGATATAGTGGTTATAAAATATTTTCAGAAATTGATAATGATAATTAGATCGATACTTAATTCATAATCATTAATTACGTTTTTGATTTTTCTGAATATTATTTCGTAATTTTCGTTTATCAAATCAAATACTGTCTTGCGTAATACGTATACACTCAACTCTTTTGATATAAAATCATTTTTATCATTTATTGAAGATATTTTCGACAAAAAACACAATTGTACATAGTCTCATGGCGCCAAAACTCATTTTTTTTACGTACGTACACGCATTTCGTTTTACTGAGCGTAAAAAAAAACAAACTTCGCAAACAATATACACACGCACCATTAACGGCTTACACCTGTAGGACGCATATAAAACTCGACACATAGCGCCTAGGAGCGTTTTTAACCTCCAATAAAACGTGTCCCGCATATGTTAAGCCGAATCTTAAGGGAACATTTGTTGAGAAAGACGCGTGACGAAATTGCGGGTGCTGTGCGGCAATACCGTCGTTTTTCGATCACCCTCGACACTTAGCTTTCCCTTTTTAGCAATTTCTGAAGCTTTTCTCACACATCAATCTCGCTTCATTCACGATATAAGGGTCGTGTTGGTAGTAAGTGAATTTCGTGCTTGATGCAAAATTCGATCACTTTGTAAGTGGCAAAGCGTTGCTGAAAAAACATCACGTAACCACTTATTTATAAATTAATGGTGATCGTCATTGCATAGGAATGTAGAATATGTTCGCTCAAATCACGAGACAAAACAAGTAAGAAAGAAAGAAAGAAACATTTATTCACAGACACAGAAGATACACATATATGACAAAAATGATAAATGAAGAAAAACATATTATACACAATACACACATATAAGTACAAAAACAAAAGCAAAGTGTATTGAATGAACGAACAAAACCGCTGCACTTTAAACTTTTGTTTTGATTGTTACTGTGTATCAAATTTTGCAAATGTTTTATCAATGGTAATGATATTCCCAATAAATTTAATTAGGGATGTGATGCTTTTGTTAGAGTTTTTGATAGTAACGGATCCATGATTTGCTTCTATTGTGTGTAGTAGAATTTAAGCAGAAAAATAACAATCGCTTGATTTGGGTGATTTGAAATGATGCTCTGGAATGTTTTGAAGGTTCCGTACCCAAAGGGTAAAACGGGACCCTATTACTAAGACTTCGCCATCGGTTCGTCACCAGGCTGTATCTCATGAACCGTGATAGTTAGGCAGTTGATCACAGATGATGTATTTATATTGCCGCTGTAACAACAAGTACAAAAAAAAGAGAATGAAATAAATATTTAAGGGGGATCCCATACAACAAAGGAGATTTTTTTGCAGTTTTATAGATAATTGTACGGAACCCTACGGGCGCGAGTCCGACTAGCACTGGACCGTTTTTTTATTAAAAAGGAATCCAAAAAATCTCCTAAATAAAACCTTGAAACATATATAAAATTAATGATATTAGGCCGCAATTGTAGCTTGAATAAATGGGTCAATCAACTTTTTCTTGTTGTTATTCTGTTTCGTCGGCGAGTAGACAACAGTAACCATGTTTCTTAGAAAAATTTTAATAATAATATGGAATTATAGCATGCTCAGGAGATGACCGATGTCCAAATGGATATACACTTATAACTAAAACTCATGTTTGATGGATTTAAACCCTATAAAATCACATTTTTTAAGAGTGACTCAGGAGACGTAACCATGGTAACAAGCAACAAGGAATAGTTGATCCACCCAAATGTACTTTTTTAACTAACAAGGTACCTTAAGAGTCCTTATCAGTTAAAAAACGCTCATATATTTAGGCCATTTTCTGTTTGAATTGACACGTATCTGACATTTTCTCAGTGTTATTATCTAGAACAGGACTATTGCGATATAATGACATAAGCTTTTGATGTATTTTTAATATAGAAATATCGTTTCCAAATCGACCATTTTCAGGCTAACAATTTGCTTTCCTCTTAAATTCTACTATACCCAATAAAATCATTAAATGGCTACGTTACTTATAAATCTTTCATAAAATCATCGAATCCTTTAATCACTTTATTGGTATTACAAATACTTTTTTTTTATTTTTCTGTTTACTTTTTATCGCGTTTTGTATCACTCTGGTTGATATTATGTTATTTTTATTTTTCCTGTTATAACGATCATGATAACAATTCTTGTAATTTTGACATGTGTGCAAATTTATGATGTAATTCCTTATCATGAAATAAATTATCTAAGTCTAATCTAAATCTATAAGGCCTCTTAAACGTTAAAAATAATGTGAGACTGCAGTTAAAACATAACTAACAAGCATCAATTGGCTTGCAAAAATATTCCGTCTGAATTCGTTAGCTTAATCAAGCGACTTATATTATAAGACAAATAGCAGCGTTTATATAAAGCAAAGCACAAACACAATTTCCCGCAAAGTAACTATATAAAACAACTAGCAGCTACCAGAGGAGCGCGCCTGATTAAACGGCGCGTTGTTAGCTCGAAATATATAAAGATTGTGGTAGGTAAACGTAATATGGTGTCGTTCGCCTAATAGAATGGCCCCTCTTTAGGAGGGTGAACCGTACAGTTTTAGTAGGTTTATATAGTAGGCAAAGTTTCTTGTCAAGATGCAATGTGCAGTAATGTTAACATGTAATGAATGAATTATCCTACCTTCAGTTTCGGTAACTTGTGTTGTAAAAAGAACTTCCGTCGTAAAAAGTAGGGAGACCTCATTCAAACTAGAGGCTTGATGATTTAAAGGTAATGAATGATTTAAAATACTAGTCTCTGTTAGCTGTAGAGCCCGTGAGTGATTGTTTAATTAAAAAAAAATGTATTTGCAAAGTCGACAAAAGAAATCTATATAATTACCGAACCTGCTCGCAAAATTTCACCGGAATCGGTTGAAAAATTGAAATTGCAATAATCTGACTAGATAAATCTTTTTATATACTCGTAATTATAACAAATTTTCCCAAGAATCGGTAGAGAAATGCGACATGTAAAGGAGAACAAGCCGAAATTCGCCTGCGCAAATCACAAAAAAAAATTGTTTGACAATTTCCAAAAATGTACTAGACAATAAAAATTATAATTATCGAACCTACTCACAAAATTTCATTAGAATCGGTAGAAAAATGCAACCAGCGGGGTAATCACGTAACTTTTTTACTACCGTTAGGTAGATGTTAATGACAAATAATTGTCACCTCATACATTTATACTTCAAAATTGACACTAAAATCTATCTACCGTTAGTACATTAAGTTACGTGATTCGCCTGCTGTAGAGGAGAACAAGCTGAAATCCGCCGACACAAATTACGAAATCATTAAAAAAAATTGTTTTAAATTTTCAATATAATTTTATCAATAATCACGACATATGTATAGTCATAGATATTAAATTGGAGACTGAAAACACGTAACAAATTGCCTATTGATCTTGTAATTAAGCTAGTTGTGAACTCACATTAACTTATTCCTGCACGCCCCCTGCAACTTCCGTCAGACTTATCTTAAGGGAGGATCTAAATTGAATCCTAGTGGGGGAACCAGCTAATAAAATAGCAACGTACGACGAACATACTGGTGCAGATAACGGGACGTGAGCGAAAAACTTTGCAGACTTGGGTGACAAACAATGAAATATGAAGTTTAAAGGAAAGGTGAGGTTGCATTAGCGGCAAAAAGGTGTTATGATTAGAAAAAAAGTGACTTTGTGGTCTATGAGTAGCGTGGCTTTACGTTAGATCTAGACCAGGGGTTAACTAGTGCTTTTTTATAAATAAATAAATATTAGAGGACAATCTTACACAAATCGAACTAGCCCCACAGTAAGCTCAAGAAGGCTTGTGTTATGGGTACTAGACGACGATATATTTAATAGATATAAATACTTAAATACATAGAAAACATCCAAGACTCAGAAACAAATATTCATGCTCATCACACAAATATTTGCCCTGACCGGGATTCGAACCCAGGACCGTCAGCTTCACAGGCAGGCGCACTACCCACTAGGCTAAACCGGTCGTCGGTGGTATAAGGGATTGACGAGAGAAATCATCCAGTTCGAGATTAGTTTTTATTATCAGTGACTCTTAGAACCATATTACATCTCTAACAATATTAAACTAGTCTTAATTTTGACGCTCTGAGACAATATACATCTCTAAGGACGTTAGAATAATAACTATTCATTGTATTGAATGCTGACCATGTACATCTCTGGGATATTATATTAATCTCATTTTACTCTTTGTTTAATAAGACTGAGAACTTATACATATGTGTAAGGTTAAAGATTAAAAAAATTAAAGACTTTACTAATATTTTAATATATTTTGTAACAGATAACTTTGCAAGTTTATTTTTACTGTATGATATTAATTTTCCTATAGTTATTTGTAATTTAGATATTCATATTTTGATATGAAAAATATATTCTTATAGTCAGACTTTCTTAAATTGTTAGTTAACTTATTGTAAGTTACTTATTGTAAGTTATTTTGACATGCAAAAGTGCCCTTGTGGCCTAGTTTCAGAATAAATGTTTGATTTTGATTTTAACTTGTAAGGTAAATAACCTAGTGCTCGACACTGATCCAAAACTTAAATCTTAAGTCGTATTCAAATTAACAGA
Organism: Epiblema foenella; assembly: GCA_963556455.1. Taxonomy (NCBI): domain Eukaryota; kingdom Metazoa; phylum Arthropoda; class Insecta; order Lepidoptera; family Tortricidae; genus Epiblema; species Epiblema foenella. The sequence goes on from OY747102.1 coordinate 20,920,665, forward strand.
TACGAACATTTGTTATTAAAATGTCAAATATAGAGACGTTTACCTTACCTGAAAAATATCGCTGACGCCTGGCCGATGCAAAAATAATAAAATAATGTAATGTCGCAGGGGCCGCTTTTAGATTTAGTTTTATAATACACAACTTGAATTATATTTTTGTCGTAGTTTACTAGTGTGATTTTTACGGCAATTTATTTTTGTATTGTTTAATTGTGTTTATTTATTTATTTAATCTTTATTACACAAAATAAAAACTTAAAGTGCAAAGGCGAACTTAATGCCAAAAGCATTCTCTACCAGTCAACCTTAAGGCAAAGCAGAAAGATTGTGTTGAAGAAGACTGTGTTGTTGGTTATATTCTTTTTTAACCTGACTGTGGCTTTATAGGGCAGGCCCAATAAAGCGATAGGACTGCGCGGTTGGAGAATAGCCTGGGGAAAATCCAGGGAAAAACCTTTCCGATACGACCGCGCGTGTGGTTTGGAACACTGGAATACTCTAAGAGTTTGCGCTCCAGTGATTTGGTTGGCCGGTTTCAACCGAATCTGATGCGTGAGTGGAATCGAGCTACTGGGAGTTTTGTCGCTGGTTCACTAAACCTAGCTTAGCCGAGAAGAGTCCAGCAAGACACTCAGCTATGCCCGACCTGGGTCGGACTGACTCTACCCGGTGTGCGGCACGAGTAGTGGATGTCCCCGCCTGCGGGAAGCCTAGGTTATATTCAAAAATTATAATTGCAAAAGTAAACTTGTCTGTCTGTCTATTCGTAGTCACTATTTGTTACCATTTTACATTCAAAACCACTAAACCAATTATTTTGAAATCCATTGAAAAGTTAGTTTATTTGTACACTCTGTAATAATGAGGAATGACTTACTTTATACTCCGAGACGAGCGTGAGAAAATGAATAGGGAGCGATGGCGTAGACAGTGGTATCATCTTACAGTCACGGTTCTTGCTTAATCGTATTATATTCATACATTTTTATACTCCTACATAGCTTCCTTCATAGCTAGCTTTTTAATGATACCGACATTTCACAGTGGCACATCAGCGAGATATTTTTATTAATTATTACATTATGTAGCTATTTATCAAACCTAAATAAATCTCCTGCTGGCAGCAGTGCTGTAAAATACTAGATTTGAATATCCAAACCATAAAATATACATAAGTATGTAAAACATAACATAGACTGATTTCTTCGTAACACTAGTTATTTACTGATACCTCTGATTCTTCTCAAGTAATAGGTTAGACATATCTATCTATCCTCTAAAACACAGACGTACATAAGTTCAAAGTAATTATCTACTTATTTAAATAAATTAACGTGTAAACGAGATATTTATTATTCGCTGCCATTTTTCTGCTTTGATTTACACAAGTTGGGGGTCTGTGATGGCTACGTTATCGCGTGATAAAGCATCTGCCACTTTCTGATAGTACTCGATAGAAAGTGACAGATGCTCTGTCTTGGCTTAGTCTACTTAAAAGTGTTAATTATACCGAGTAGGTTGAGCTCTGCTGCTTTTGCAGTCAGGAGAATAAGGCAGCTTACCAATGTGGCAACGGCTCGGTTAGTTTACTTCGCATATTTTAATAGTATAATTAGTTACGGTCTTATTTTATGGGGATCAGCTGCAGATATCGAAACTGTATTTATATTGCAAAAAAGGGCTATACGAGCAATTTATAACTTGGGGTCGCGTGAGTCATTGAGAGAAATCTTTAAGGAAATAGATATCCTAACCCTGCCGTCGCTGTACATATTTGAAATAATCATGTATGTTAGGAAGAATTTATATAATTTCCCGACGAATACTGATAACTTAATGACTACAAGAAACACTGGGAAACACAAAATAACTTTTTATAGACTAGTGAAGGCGAAAAAGTAGTTTTTGAGAAATTGTATAAAATTCTACAATAAAATTCCAAGACACATTACTGAACTTACGGATTCTAAATTTAAGTCTGTCGTGAAACAGACACTTATTTCAAAAGCATATTATAAGGTAAACGATTATATCATGGATAGGGATGTTTAGCAGTGATAGCCTCTCGCACAAGTAATCTAACACAGAAATATTTTGTCGTTAATATTAAAAAATATGTATGTATGTTTATATTGTAGCATTTGAATTCTGTAGTATTATGATACTGTTATTTTATATACATTGTATATTGTTTTGAAAAAATGACACCTCGCCGAGTTTCTTACGCCGGTTCTTCTCGAGGCAGAGGTTTATTTTATGAACCGGTGGTAGTTTTTTGACATTCATAAGTGGATGTAACATACCTAAATTGAAGAATATATGATTTCATTTCATTTCATTTCAGTTGTATAAATAATTAGGTGCATCAGCACCCTCGGTATCATTTGTTACAGTCAGGGCGCGGGATGAAAGCTACGATACGGGATGTCTCGCTTCACGACTCACTAGCCAGGGGTATGGACATCGGGGCTAGTGTTTGAGTACACTGGGTGCATTATTTTTACGATATAGAATAGGAATAATATTTATATGTAAGTCGTAAGTTATACTAAATTTTAATGTAAATCGTTCGATATACGAAGGAGCGGCGGATTACTCCTCATTGCGTCCTGTTTTGGCACAGAGCATCAATTTAAATTGATGGTCTGTGTGTTTTGGGTTTATATTATGTTTATATGTTTTATTAGATATTTTGATATACTTTTTCATACTCTTTTTCTTTTTTTTTCTTTTCTTTGCACCTTTTATAAATTATCTGTTTAGCCCAATGGTTGGCTGGTAGAGAATGCCATTTGGCATTAAGCCCGCCATTTGTACAATTTGTGTATTTTGTGCAATAAAGTTTAAATAAATAAATAAATAAATAAATATAGCAAAGCAGTAGTAAGCTAAGTACATGCTACATGCATGCTCATTCGCTCATCTGTAAGAGCAAGAATTACTCATTCGTTTTTTCATGTTTTTTTTAACCTGACTGTGGCTTTATAAACCAGATCTAATAAAGCGATAGCAGTGCGCGGTTGGAAAATAGCCTGGGGAAAATCCAGGGGAAAACCTCCGACACGACCACGCGTGTGTTTTGAAACACTGGAATACTCTAAGAGTTTGCGCTCCAGTGAGATTGATTGAGCGGTTTCAACCGAATCTGAGGTATGAGTGGAATCGAGCTAACGTTTGTCATGTGAATTTGTTGCTATTTTATTTATTTAAGCGTATGGCACACAGGTTACAAAAAGATACAGAATACATTATAAATTAATCTTGAGGTCGGTGAGCCACTTGCTGGCCTCGTCACTAAGAGTGATCAGGTCACTTGGAGGGCCACCGGTGTAGCGCGTTGCTTTTTATTGTATTCAGGTAGGACCGTCCGCGTATTAGAACTCGCTCATCGCGTTACACTTGTATTGCTATTATTTTATATCAGGCGCTTACCTATCATCGCTCTTCCATGCAAACTTCCACCCCCTTAAGGGATGATTTCCGTGATAAAAAGTACCCTATGGGTATATATTCACCGGGACTCAAACTACCTTCATACCAAATTTTATTTAAATCGGTTCAGCGGTTTAAGCGTGAAGAGGTAAGAAATAGACAGATAGACACACTTTCTAATTTATAATATTAGTATGCTATATTATTAATCAGAAAGTGTGTCATAACAAAACATAATTAAACATGTTTCCATCATTTTATATTAAGAGGACATTACACCTACGGTGATAGCATACGGTACTTTAAAGTTTAGCGATGCGCTAAGCAGTCTTATTGATTTAAAGAACGTAGTGTAACCTATAATACTATACATAATCTAACAGCGACGATTGGATGCTCTCGGTACATCGTCAATTTCAAGTATATAACAGTATCGGAAATTCTTCGCATTTCTTTGGTGATTGTCCCCACGATTTTATCAGGACGTCGCCGATATCCGTTCCATTATGGTGCGGATAAAACTTTGATTTGATTCCGAGCAACTTGTGTGGTATAACAAAAGACTAGATTTGCAACTTTCAATCGCGAACTTTTCTTTTAGCGAGTTCCCGAACGAGCGGAGATGATGAAGTCATTCTTTTTACTTTGGAAATATTTAAGTCGTGGTCGCAAACTTTCGCTTAATATAAGTTGGCGGTAAATTGTATTAAAGGAATCGGTGAGCGTCGTTAATGGATGGTTTCATAATTAGGAGGTCGTATAACATTTTGAATCAAAATTTCGAAATATTGGTTGTACAGAGCTAACTTTCGAGCATATAAGTGTTAGAGTAAAGCTATGGTTAATTTCGTTGGAAATATATACTTTGTTATAATATATGCGGTTTAATTTGCGTCGTAAAATTGATAGCGTGTTTTAAGGTAACCTTATGTGACGATTTTGGAAACAATACTTATATTGCGTATCCGCTTTTCTCATTGACTGTATAGAACAAAGTCTGAAGTATATTTCTGTAAATTTGTTTTTTTAGCTAAAAATATTGGCAAGCTTCTTTTTATTTTTCTGAAATTAGACGACGTTATTTGTGTTTTAGTGGAAAAAATATATTCGAAAGTTGAAAAAAGTGCTCCAGTCCAGTGCTTGCCAGAGCGGGCTCTGGGACGTATAGGACATATATTTTCTTTGTTTATTAACTAATCTTAAATATTTTTTTGTTAAACTATTTATCTAGAAAACCTATAAATTGGGACCAAAAATGACCCTTGTAAGTCTTAAAACCAAAAAGTTATGTAAAAAAAATAAAAATAAAGAACGTTTATTGCTCTCCTGAAAAGTAGCGTTCTGGAGTTTACGTCCTTTGAGCCTAAAGGTATTATCGATATAATTACCGAACCTGCTCACATTTTTTACGAGAATCGGTTGAGAATTGTAACCTGTAGAGAACAAGCGGAAATCCGGACATACACGAAAGCATTTTTGGCGAAGCTGAAGAAGAAACCTTCATTTCATTCTATCAATTACACTTGCCTACTCGCATTCTATGCATAGGTACCTACAAAAAGGGAGACCTTACGATTCTATATAAATATTTTGTATGTTACGCGGGGTGGATTCGAATTTATCGAACGCCTGGTAGCGCAAGGCGAAGTCGAAGGACCACGTGGAAGATCGCTGATAAGGTAGGTGAACGGACCATAGAAAACGGCCATAAACGGTCCTCTTCACGTATGTACCAGGAGGGCGGCAGTTAACGAAGACTGGCGTTTCATTGTGAGCCAGGCTACAAAATCAACCACGCTGCCATGATTACTCTGGCAAGATGGATTAACGCAAAACAGGAAAACGTCGTTGCTACTGATAAAATGCTAATGATGTCTATTTTTAAACGGTTTTGTGGAGTCGAAACTCTAGGCCCATGGGGTCCCAGCGTGCACAAGTTATTTACTGAAATCGCGAAGCGCCTAGTTGACGTAACAGTAGGTGACCGAAGTGATGTCGACTTCCTCGTATCAGCATTGCGATGCATGAAGGAAATGCCACCAGCATCCTCGGTACAAAAACTCAAGGCCCTGTTTTTGGGTGGGTTGCACCAAACCGTCTGTAATCGTAAGCGGTGTTCGTTAAAATCATATTGTATGAAAAGTTTGACAAGTTTCTATGAGAAGACAGCTGCCGGCGCCATATTTGACGATGATCGGCCTGTGATCGTATGCCAAACCCTTAGATTTAAGTTAGTTTTAATATCATTTAAGTTATTGTTGTTAAGTATTCTTGTATGTTATGTGGTAAGTATAGGGAAGTGTCCAATGAAACCACGAGCTAATTATAGACTGATTTATTTTTCCATGCATCTTTCCGAGCTACCCTACAGCTCCAACTACCCACATTATATATATACTGACATTAATTCTTGTATATATCTAATTGATAAATTCAACTGTTTTATTAGTATGTACTACATGACGGCACATTATTATTATAAATAATATTAAAAATGGTCAGTACCTACCTATTGGAATAATTAGATTTACGATTGAAAACGAGATATTTACTACTTATATTGGAATATAATTTAATGAAAAACGCGAAATCTACTCTTTGACGGTGTATAAAAAGGAACCGTTAAAGCGAATGTTAACTGTGACCTAAATATTTCCCTGAACTTTATGAAACGGTCGCTGCAGCAGTCGTTTTGATTGATGACGGGCGAGCTTATACGGTATATCTTGAGTAATTACGGTTACACGGGAGTGCAGTGCCGGCATTTCTTTCACTGTAATCTAATGTTTTATTTTTTTATTTTTATAGCATGTCGGTGGCGAACAAGCGTGCGGCCCGCCTGATAGTAAGCTGTCACCGTAGCCTATGGATGCGTGCAACTCCTGGGGTGGTGTGGGTTGGTGGTGTTGTCAAGATTTTTTTAATAACTTTTTTTTTGGAATAACTTCGTTCCTACTACACGTTAGCCGTTGATCCCGGCTGCTGTCTATACGGCAGCCGAGATCAACGGCTTAACAATCATGCATCATAAGATTGCAGTCGTTAAGCCAAGTTAGAGGACTTTGGGCGGCTTGAGAACTTCTAACAGTCAATTTGCCCACTCACTTGACAAGCCTAATTCCAATAAGATCTGGTTTCTCCTCGAGTTGGAAGCTCAGATGGCAGTCGCTTCTGTAAAAACTAGTGCCTACATCCAATTATTTGGATTAGGTAGCGGACCCAGGGCATCCTTCAGGATGCAACTGTACTGGGATAACGCTAGGAGGATGATGAACTTCGTTCCTACTAGTTACACACATATTATAAAAGATGTATACAAAGGATAGCTACTTAAGGATAGAACCTTTTACAAGTATAAGTTTATAAAGAACTGTTTTTTTATCAAGTAGTGGCAAACATGGAACACTGGTGCTGCATCGTATCAGGAGGTCAGAAAAATGGTAAAGAACCGGGAAGACTGGCGATTACTCCACGGACGATGAGTGGAAAACAACAGTTTGGCCCGAGCCCGCCTGATGGTGAGCAGTCTTGCAACTCCAGGGGCATCAATACGCGTTGCCGATCTTTTAAAAACGGAACAAATGCATAACTGGAGCTCATTCCACAACCGGAGCGTCCGAGGGACAGTGGTTTCGATAAAAAAGTCACATGAATTTATCATTTGATAAAGTCATATGAATTTATTGTCCACGTAAATTTTCACTACCTATTTCATCTATTCGAGGGACGACATTCGGGATAAAATGTTTCCTTTATATTAATCCAGACTATAAACTTGTTGTACACTAACTTTGATTATAATCCGTTCAGCGAACTTCACCCGTTTTGCGTGATTGAGTAACAAACGTAGTATTAAATAGGATGGTCAATTAGCCACAGTAAAAAAGGACTAACGGCTCTGGTAATACAGCCGTGATAGATATTTTTGAGTAGTTTGTTGTTACAGATATTAAAGCTAGTGACTGTACCAAAATGGCTTTAGGATTATGACAACAATCATCCTTTGTAATGTTTTATGAAACCACCCGGAAGATAATTATTACAGTCCACAAGTAAAAATAATAAAAAATAAGCCATATATGTAAAACTACTTTCTTCAAAGTATGTTGCTGCCTATTGCTTGTTTCATACCGAAAGCATATTATAATTCATATCGAAAGCATATTATAGCACAAAAGATTACATGAATGATAAAACACCGTGGGTATAATTGTGGTTGAAATACTAATTATATTTTAATAATTATGACATTACATCTTAATGACTATTTTCATAACTATGACATTAGTAGATGTTGACGTTAAATTTTCCTTTTGACATTCAGATTTTATTCTAGAAACTGTCTAGATTATACTATTTGTTATGTTTTTATTTTACATATTGACCATCTATTTGTGAATTTATTATACTCTCTTTTGACATACATTACAGTAATTCATGTCTTTTTTTAAATTTCATATGCATCAATAAATTGCTCTGAATAATTAGATTCAATTTATGTAATATATTTGAATAAAGAATATTTTGAGTTTTGAGTTTGAGTTCATCATCACACAAACAATAAATCTGAACAACAATACTTGTTCTTTTTCTGCTCTAACTATAATTCACAGAGATTGCCACAAAGGGGCCCGAACAGAATCCTGTTTATGGAAGCTAAAATCGTTTTCTTTATTAAAGTTCAGGTTTGTGATAGGTGCGTGCTCGTTCCATAAGGCGGAAGTCCCAGAGGAAATAAGTAGGGCCAGAATAGCTGTGACAACATAGCTTACCGGATTACAGCTCCCTTTATTACCCAGCGTATTATGGTTTTTGCACCTGAAAATCTAGGTGGGTGTAAATTTGTGTTATCTATTTAATAATGAAGTTTTACGGTTAAGGATCTATTCATCCTATTTATGGTCTGCCAATAAATAGAGCGATCATTATTTTGGTTTATGTAAGTTTTAACCAGCCGTCTACCAGTCCCTGGGATCCCAGGGATCATAAGAAAAGAATGCTATTGTTTATTTTTTTCGCCTGGAGACGACAGCTTAAGGCACATGACGAGAGACGGGATATAACGGTACATTTACCCTACAACTTTATTGATGTAATTGTAGACTGATAGCCTTGTTGCTAAATTTTAGCAATGGATTCCCATTCTAGTAATTCTACTAGAATATTATCCTGACGATTAGAATAGGTTCCTCGCTCGCTTCTATCCCTTAGTACAAGAGATGTTTCCATCTCTTGCGTTATTTTGCTGAGTGTACACGGCAAAGAATAAGTAAGGGCAATGTGACCGCTGTCTGTAAATTGATGCGATTGTTCAAAATCAAAAATCAAACATTTATTCTTCAAATATGCACAAGGGCACTTTTACATGTCAAAATATTAATTTACAATTTAAGAAAGTCTGACTATAATAAGTAATACATTTTTCATGACAAAATATTAATTTACAGTTCAAGAAAGAATAGTAATTTCGAGTTTACAATTATAACAAAATCAATGTCATACAGTGAAGATAAACCTGCAAAGTTATCTATTACAAATATTACAACATCAGTAAAGGTACAGATGTATAAGGTCTCAAAATTAAACAAGGAGTATAATGAAATTAATATAATATCCCAGAGATGTTCAAACAGGACAAATTGAAAAAAAGTGTCTCGATTTCAAACTATTTTAGGTCTGTTTCAATGAGTATTATTATCACAAAATAATCCTCATGAATAAGTGTTTTTAAATAGATACCTTTAGATTTTTGGAGTGGCCCATATTATATTTTTTATTGATAGTAGACTTATTATAGAGTTCAAAACTATTGCTGGTTTTTATTATTAATTATCGCTTTGTTAAGATTTATTTTCTTGAATCCTTTCTTTGACAAATCACACGTATGGAAAGATTAATAGGATCGTGCCTTGGTCTGCAGCGAAATAAAAAACAAACAACTTGACAGCTGACAGATGTCAAATATGGCAGTTATATCTATGATTTTGTACATTCATACATTATTAGACACCCAATGCTTACCATGCGTTTACCGCGTGTTCGCGAATATTTTTTACTACATTTTTCTCATTTCAAATTCTTCGCAGACGTCTAGAACCGTAAAAAGCGGATTATACCGAGTGAGCTTCGCGTATAGAATTTGTGAGAACTGAGTCGGCAATATGGGTCTTATTTACTTCTCGTCACTAAGCTGCATATAATGAAAACGCACTGTCGTGTCGGAGCGTCAAACGGCAGCGCAAGTAAAAATACCCGAGTTTTGATACTGGGATTATGTATTCTTGATACTTTTGTTCACGTTCACTATATACTTACTACTCAACTATATTTCAGTACAATAAATACAATTTTTTGTTTTTTGAAAATATTGGAAAACAAAGGAATAAGAATTTTTCAACTTCCCATTTACCTTCTTAAAATTTGGTGATAATGTTTATTATTACGTATATTTTACCAACAAATACTAAAATATCAATAAATCAGATTTTTTCATTGAAAATTCCGTATTTTTTCCCATTTTTTTTCATTTTTTTTATTTATACAATATCGGTGGCAAACAAGCTTACGGTCCACCTGATGGTAAGCTATTTAAACCAATTTTATTTTGCGATTGGTTCGGAACCCTAAATGTGGGGAGTCCGGCATGCACGTGGCCGGTTTTTTACTAATCTGCTGCCTCTGCGCTTCATATTTAATCATCCACATCGAAACCTAGGTGACGCCACGTCTATGCTATAACGCGTCTTACGCGTCACAAAATGTACGTGTACCTACTCTGATTCAAAGACTTAAAACTGACACGTAAGGTTTAATTTGTTGTTTTGATTGAACTTTTTTAATTCAAATATTTTTATAATTAACATTTCAATGGTGGCTTTTCTATCGTCATTTGTTGTTTATCGTTATATTACCGTCTATGTAAACCAAATTTTAAGTATCACTTTAAAAGTTACGCTATTCGTGTGTGTTCACTGTTCAGATATAAAATTTAAGTCTCAGAATGGCCTCGTTGCTCACACACCATCGGGTAGATTTTTTGGATCTTACTGATTTACGACTTGCCTAAAAACAAAAAAAATCAAGTTTTTTAATTATAAATGCTCAAAGTTAAAATAAATAGTCAAATCTTGACTCCTTATTGGCACTTGAAGTCGAGCTTTATTCATTGTCTACAGAAATGTCCCTGAATTTAATCATTACCTATGATGAATATTACATTAATGAAACTTTTAGATGTTTTCATAATAATTTTTCTCAAACTAGAATCTCTGTTTTATTAATATAAATAAATGAAGTGCCTTCACGATTATCGACATGCAAACATGTTTATTTTGAGCAATTTATACGTCAACAATGAATTTCAACTTATTTTTTAACGTAAAATTGGTAGTCAAGCAAGTATTATAATTACCGTAATTTCCCTTGTTTGCAAACATTTAATGGTTATGTGCTATTAACACGTTAACTTTATACATTTTCATTTGCGTATAATTTCTTATGAACATGCAATAAATTGTATTTTGTTGATGTTGTAAGGGTGAGCCCAACATAAAAACAGGTTGAATTATATTTGATCGTGTTTTTAATCATATCTTTAATGGGTTTTGCAATGTGTATGCCACGTTTGCACAAACAATGGAAAGATATTACAATGAAGCTTATATTTTGTTTTCATTCTAGCTTTAATCAGCAATCAAATATAGAATTGTAATATTTTCTTATGTGCCATCTATCACTGTGAACTTATGCCTACTAAATTATGCAATAAAGTCTATAGTGATGATAAAACTGGCTTTATCAAAATATAGCAAAAATGTTAACAGTAATAATGATACCGGTTTTGGGTTCAATGTTTTGATATAAAAAAATCATAACGTCAAATAATAATACTGAGTCGTAAGACCCATTTAAACATCTTTCATAGAGTCTGGCAAATGAAAGATTAGAATGAGAAACAATACTCAGCGTCTCGTGAGACATCACTTAAATTAAAAAGTGTACAATAGCAAGTATCAACATTGTTCAAGAGGAGTAGATAAAGGGGCAGAGTCGCGGTTGCTTGCTTATCCGCGCACGTCGCCTTGTCACTTGTCGCACGCGACGTCGACTTTTCACTATTGCGATGAAACGCTATAGTTTCCACCGCTTTCCGAATATCACCCCTCACGCCAGCTAATTGGATGGAAACTGCGTGTAGTGAGGAGAATAAGTAACATGTAGGTATATATGGTACTATTTGGTATTTCAAATGATAATGTAGGTAGTTGTATAGAAGTGACTACTGTAGAAAATTCTTATTGATATATTTTATAGGTATAATGTAATATCTATTAATAATGAACCGGACGAAAAGATCAATATAAAAATAGTTCAAAACCCAAAAATCAGTATCCTGAGATGTAATTACGTAATCTTTTTGAACGTGCATAAGGTTGAATGTGATTTTTCATACTAAGAATGACAGCTATATCTACCTAACGTAAGTTCGACATATTGGGAGGTTAGATGTTTCATTTTGCCAACGTGAACTTGTGTATGAATTAATACATTATTATTATTATTCATATAAAACGTAGACACGAAACTATTTTCAAGATTAATACGTATATAAATAAGAAGCCTGATATTTTTGAACCATTTACCCACTAAAACTAGTGTTTACGAATCCTGGGATTAGGTAGCGGACCCCGAGCATCCATCAGGATGCAACTGGACCGGGATAATGCTACGATGATTGTGCTATTATCCTAGCGTTATCCCGCTCCAGTGTCGACTCAAAAGCGAAAATCAGCCAAATGCGAGTCGGAATCGCGCACGAAGGGTTCCGTACAATTATCTATAAAAACGCCAAAAAAGTCACGTTTGTTGTATGGGAGCCCCCTTAAATATTTATTTTATTTTATTTTTTAGTATTTGTTGTTATAGTGGCACATAAATACATCACCTGTGAAAATTTCAACTGTCCAACTATCACGGTGCATGAGATCCGGCTGCAGGCTGGTGACATTAGAATTACGATTTGAAACGGGATATTTACCATGTATATTTCTATTTTTGAGTTCCCGATATTTCGGCACTGTTGCAAGCGCCATTATCAAGGATAAACTGACGTGCTGCGAGTTTTAGTTGTGGTCTACCCACACACCATAGCGAATACAAATATACATGGTAAATATCCCGTTTCAAATCGTAATTGTAATGTAAATGACCATGTAAGCTTGAAATTTTATATTAGGCTGGTGACAAACGGACAGACAGGCAGACAGACGGACGAACAGCGGAGTCTTAGTAATAAAGTCCCGTTTTACCCTTTGGGCACGGAACCCTAGAAATGATTGCCCTTTGTATGGAAATTCAACACAAAATCTACCCATTTAATTTGCTCTTGATTGTAAATAACTTTTTAACGCCATTTCTATTTATTGCTCGTAAAAGCATGTTGTGAGTCACAGTCCAATTTCATATGCAGCTATAAATTGCGGATTCTTATTCCAGCATACGAGTAGAGCGGAGGCAACTATATCGGGGTGGCGGACTGTATCAGTTCCCATAAAAATGTTTTATGTTAGTGGCTAATAAATGACATCAGCAAATTCAGTAAGACAATACAAGACTGTGCATCCGTTTCCTCCTTTTATTTCCTCCCCTAGCAATCATTGTTTTGGGTGGCGGTATGGTCCAATCCAAATAGGAATGCGGATTATCTTTAAAGTGATTTTGAAAACAAAACCATAAAGAACAATTTTATTTCATCTAAATACATAATAATCTTAAATATGTAATAAAACAAATAACCTAATTAACATTAAAATTACAAATATAAAATTTGGCCCAAATCGCTGTCAATCCCAGCCTATGTCGCCCAGAAGGGTGGCTGTATTTTCTCACTGCACGGCAATACTTATTCGCTGAGCGAAATAGAGGCCAGTCCTCTGGTCACCAGAAGCCTCTATTAGGCGATTCGACAGATGTATAAAAGTCAATGCGCGCTTGGCCCCCATGGCCCCAAAGTTTTGACGCCAAACGCCGCAAACATGTAGCCATATCCTAGAGCGACACATTTGAGGCATTTGTGGTTTTCGACCGCGGATGCCGCAGCACCAGCAGCGATTTTGGTGCTTAGAATATGGGATGATGCCAGGGTATCAACGCAAGTAGCGTCCCAAACTAGCGGCCGACTATACTCCAAGGCACCAGTATCATTCCGTCGAGCCTTTTGCCGTCGTCTCTGGCTTAATTGATGAATAATTTTGTCTTAATCAAACAAAAGGGTAATTATTGGCGGATTCAATAAATCGGGTATCTTGTACAACGAACTAACATGTAGGGTAGGTTTTAGAAAATATCTAAGTTATATTATTTCCGTCAACCCCTTTGTAGTATTGTCATTCGGGAGATATCAATTGATATATAATTTAAGTTACGAATTTAATATGTGTCATACTAAAGAATCTTATTGACACGCTATTTCCCATCTTTATCGCACGCGCATAATTATTGATTGAGCGGTGCGAGCGTGACAACAGTATAATATACAGATAGGAAATCGCGTGTCAATGTACGAAATTCTTCGTGCTTAGTGTCTTTTAGTCAGTAATAGTTTTAAATCCCTTCGTGGGCAACTGAGCCCACACACGACTCATCCCGCGGGCTCAATTGACACCTTTTGTTTTGTCAGAGGCGACTCGGCCCATTAATTTTCCAAGGGGTTTAATCAGCCCACGGGCTTAGTAGACACCAGTTCACCGCTATATGGTCTACTCAGCTCGCGGGCTTAGTAGACACCAGTTCACCGCTATATAGTCTACTCAGCCCGCGGGCTTAGTTGACACCAGTTCACCGCTATATGGTCTACTCGGCCCAATTGGCTTTGGCGGACTTACACATTAAGGCGAAAAATGCCATCCGCTGATCTCCTAGAGCTTATGCCGTATTAGTAGTCATTGTTCCGGCTAAGAACGAGGGCGCCAACTCGACGCTTTTGGCAGAAGCTTCCGATAATAATATTCCCTTGTTTTCGTTAACCACCGCCGTTGATACAGCAAATGTAGGCGCTAATTGGATACCGCCAGATTCATTCTAAGATAATACAATTTTAGTATTCAGCAATAAAAGTTACAGAAATTGAATCGCTATACGTGAAAATACCAAATTGATTTATGTATTTTGCAATTTTGGGTCTTTAGTATGTATGTTATGTATTTTTTTGATTGTAAGTAATTTACCTTAGAAAAAAACTGGTAATACATATTTTCTTAATAAATATATTCGTATAAATATTATAACGAACATAATCATTGTATTTAAAATCTGAATCATAAAAGTCTACTTAAAATGCTCAAAGTGTAACTGAAAGAGGTCGCTAACAGTGTTAAGTTTGCCATTGTTCCTAAATAACTAATTTTATTTATAATTTCAACGATGTCTTGTGTACAATAAAAATTATAAACTACAGAAAGAATGTTAAATACAAATCTTTATAAATCGGAAGATGTACAACCGGAACATAAGTACAAAATGATCCTACTGTAGATTTTATTCTTTTGTCTTTAAGACTGTATCTACATTACCAACATAATTTGTCATAAATTCACTTTTCGTTTATTGCTGTTCAATCATGCATAAATCAAAGAATTGTTGTCACATTTTCGCGAACTTCGATTCCTATCATTGTTCGACGTCCCCTACGTTTTCGCGAGATTGGTTTCATTCTTTACTCCTCCACCTTGACAAAACTGGATTTCCGCGGCTGTATTCGCTGATACAGTTTGAACTTTAACATCCTCGTTATTAGACGCAAACTCATTCGGGTTTCATAATCTCTTACGCATGGTAAAAAACGCTCTATAAACCAACTAATAAAGTTCAAAGTTAACTCAAGTTATAACACACTCATGTAAGGACTGGCATACACTTAAGTTATTGTTCTAAGGCTAGCGTCATTTTTCAATGTCATATAAAACAAATGCGACCGGTTCGCGCGAATGGGGGTGGCGATAAGTGTTTTCAATTTAACAATTGTCTTTATCTGATTGATAGTGTTTGAAGAAAGGGGTAACGAGCACTTCTATTGTAGTTATGACTTATGATTCTAGGATAACATACTAAGGGTCACTACCAACTAGGATGACGACCGCTTTAGCCTAGTTGGTAGTGGCCCTGCCTTCGAAGCTGGAGGTCCCGGGTTCGAATCCCGGTCAGGGCATTTATTTGTGTGATGAACACAAGTATTTGTTCCTGAGTCATGCATGTTTTCTATGTATTTAAGTATCTATTTATCTATATAAGTACCTATGTATATCGTCACTTAGTACCCATAGTACAAGCTTTGCTTAGTTTGGGACTAGGTTGATAAAATTGTCCAAAAAATATTTATTTATTTATGTATATTTTATATTTAAGAAATATTTAAAATTTAATTTTTAAACTCGTTTTTATCTTTTTAGTTAACTTTTATCCAGTGTAGTCGTGTTTATAAGTATTATTTTTATGTCGCAATTTACGATTTACATTTTTAAGTATGTTATGCCGTAAAATCATGTTTTAAATACATTCATTATATTTTTAATATTGTCTTTTCAAATGTTTCGTTTTGTTACCCCACTTGTACTAATTCCAACGATATCTCACACATCTAAATCGGTTAAAGCGTTGAGAAGTTCTAGGGGAATAAAAATCTCACATGCGCGGGTGTTATGAAAGTCGACTACGTGAATAAAGTTGAAGATCAACTTTATTTTGATAATACTTGTATTCTTATAAGAAAAATAATAGAGAAGAAAACCCACTCGTCATTGACCTTTCAAACCAAATCTGAAATAGTAATACGTCCCTTACGGAGTAATTTGGCAAGAAAAATATAACTTACGAAGGAGCACAGTTGTATAATAAATTATCCAAATATATTAAAGATTGCAAAAGTTTCAATATTTTTAAACAAAAGTTAAAGGAGTATGTAATTGAAAATATCTAACTTCCAACTCCGGCCCTGTAAACTCTGACATAGGAACTAGCTAATAATGTGACGCACTGCACTGTAGTTGCACTCTAGTACACTATATTAGAACTCATTTTGTATTGTGTTGTTGAAGCGAATAACTTAGTTTATCGGAACCTCTTGCTATTATTGTAAGCTTCCCACTCATACTCTAAATTGTATTACTTTTAACTACGAGTCCCTGTTTACTTTATATAAATCAATATCTCGTATATTTTCTCTGCCTTAAGGGTCCTTATCAGTTCAAAAACGCTCATATATTTATGTCACTTTCTGTTTGAATTGATACGTATCTTGACATTTTCTCAATGTCACTATATAGAACGCGACTATTTCAACCTTATGCCGTAAACTTTAAATGTATTATTTGTATTTTTCATTGAGAAATATTGTTTCAAAAATCACTCCAAATCGACAATTTTCAAGCTAAAAACTTGTTTTTTGCTCTTAAATTCTAATACACACAATACAATCAAACAATGGCTATGTTACTATATATATCTTTAATAAAATCATCGTAGCCTTTAATAATTTTATTGGTATTATCAATACTTTTGTCATAATTTGAAATCAAAACATTTAATACTTATAAGGCCTCTTAAGTGAAACGTAAATTTCTGTAGAGAAAATAAGGTTATATAACCAGAAGTGTGTGGTGGGCGATTTGCTAGCAACCTATTTTATTTATTTATTTTATTTTTTATTAAGGAAAACAAACAGCATCATTCACACATAAAGTTAATAAATTACTATCACTGCAATCTTACATTTTCTCAATCCCTAAAGCAACATTGCTTTGAGTGGTAGCGAAATTAAATTTCACTTTTTCTACGCCTTTTGGTAACATAGGTGTGAATTTATCTAACATTACGATTTCATGATTTTTGCTCTAAGTAGGTATGTACTTAACTTAATGCCAATTGATTTGCCATAGGGCCAGTAAGTATTCTGTGTTGTCTTCAATGAAAACATAGCTACAGCTAACTTACATCTGCAAGGTTATTCGCTTTACGGCTGTAAACATCTAGACGTTGACACAAAACGCATAATAGGGTTCTGAAAAAGTCGTAAATGTGGTACCTAAGAGAACATCGCAAATACTAACCTCGGGTCGTAAGGCAACTTAACGCACGGATCAAGACGGTGACACGTTTTACGCCTATTGATGTCATAAACACAAACACAGCACATGGGATAAGTACGAACATAAAGCCTAGCACACAAAGGTATGTCCGTCGTGAAATTATATCGCTACACAGTCTCATGTTGCACGACAAATTTACCATGTATAGCTATCCTTAAATACTACATTCGTACCACCAAATAAAACTTAATTGTGTTGTCTAATGGAACTCGCACGCAAGACCGCGCTAAGTGATAAATGCTTCAACAGCTATGACAGACGTTGTTTTGATCTATTAAGCTTCTGTACAGTTAGAAAGACACAGTTTGCACTGATTCGATCTACTAAATTTTCTGTTCTCAAATATTTATACTGTGATAAATCCAAAGTTAGAACTCAAGACGAAAATCCATATACTTATTATCCATACTAATATTATAAATGCGGAAGTATGTCTTTCTGTCTGTCTATCTGTGTGTTACCGATTTAGTTGACATTTGGTATGGATATAGTTTGAATCCCGGGGAAGGAATTAGGATACTTTTTATCCCGGAAATATCCCTTAAGGGCTGGAAGTTTATAAGGAACAGCGATGACTACGTAAGCGCCTGATGTAAAAATAAAAACGATGAAAAAGATCAACGCAGATGAAATGGCGGGCAAAAGCTAGCAGTCTCTATATAAGTAATAAAATATACCCAAAGCGTAAAAACATTTTTCAGCGAAAACTTAGTAGAAAAGATATTTTAAAAATGCGAAATAACAAGTAAAATCAACAATTCATTGGCTACACAAAATTGCATCTCAAGCGAAACGCAATAAAAGTAGCATCGACTACACGTTGTACTTGCCTATGTGATAAATATTCCTTGCACACGCCGAAAAAAATCCCTCAGAAAGAAAATATCTGAGATTCCGTCCCCGATGTTTACACTCGCCGGCTAAGCTGCATCTAATGAAATCCCCTGTCAGGATTCAGGGCAGCCTTGCACCAGATCATATTACGATATAAGTGTCTTGATACTTTATAAATGTGCAACCATATATAATATTTGAATTTCAACTTTTATGAGTCATATTTTTTAAAACACAATGTTACAATCATTTGGTACAGAGAACAAATACAAAGATAAAATGGATCATCAATTAGTGTTGATTACCAATATAAGTACCAAGACAGACAAGTAATTCGAATCTGAACCTCAAACCTGAAGCCTGAAAATGATTTAAGTAGTATAAACCAAAAATTGTGCCCAATTGACCTTCTACTTATTTTCTCAGAAATTGGAAATTTTTGGTTCTTCTTTACTCAGAATCATAAGTACTTATTGTTCCTGATAAAAATGTCCACATAAATTATCATAAATCTTATACGGACTATAACATAACTTACATGTAGCTTGCAGCGGCGGAGGAGGAGTCCGAAAGACACTAACACTAAACACGCACTCACAATATATATATGTCGGCGCGGGGCTGGTTAAAAGCTCATGATAGCTGGGGCCCGCGCAGGTGACACGCATTCCTAGTTCAATGTTTATGTTAACAGCATTAAGATTGTTATTTGACACAGAGGAAGTCTTTGTTCTTTGAGACGGGGCAATGTATGAGTTGTTTTGATGAGATTATATTGCCGAACGTAGCCGTGGGTCTGAGAATTGAATGAAATTTGATATCATGTTCATTGTTCTAAAGCTTTGGTTAGGATGCCAAGCGGGCATTCTGATGGGATCTATGATTGAGAAGGGACGTATTCTCTACCGTGACCGCGCCGTGCGAAGTACCACTTGACCCACGGATTCGTTTCCGTTTCAACATTGTTGTCGTGTTTTCCGCTTGATAATTATTTAGTGTGAAATACCTTGTGATTTGATTTCCACCTCGTGTGATTGTGATTTATTGACACTGAATTGTGCTTTTATGATATGTGATCTAATTAATTATTATTACCGTGTGAAACTCGTGTGCGTGACTGTACCCACTGTTCCGCCCACTTAATATGGATTCAACTCTTGATCCTTCTGATGCCGTTGTTGAGCTCTCGTCTCTCCCCCGCTCTCGCTCTCCCGCTCCGACATCAGAAGTGGGATACGCGCCACGAGAATCAGGTGGAAATCGCGTGAGAAAAATGTGATCGTATGCAGAATTAAAGTTAGAACTTGATATGGGCACAGTGGCTTCGGGCATTGAAGAGAAACGGATAATCAGAGAGAGATTTTACAATTATTCTAAACACCCTGTTGATGGTTTGGCGTCATCGTTAATTTCTCAGACGAGCTAATTCGGAATGAATTGGAAATAGTTTTGTGAAATAATTTTGGCCATATTTGATTCCATTGAAATTTTTCCGCAGCTTTTGGTGTGAATAAATTGTAGTATGCCTAGTGATGATGAACATGTGCGTGAAGTTTTCCATTAGAAATCTGTCATATTTTTGGCAGGATGGGCGATTTTAATGTTTCGACCCTTTTGGCATTTATGTCTGAAGAGAACTCTGGTGTATGTGATTGTTTTTAATTGCCTTGTGCTGTACATATGGTCAAATGAAATTGTGGATGACAACAAGGATGAAAGCAGAATTGATCTGTAGTTTACTTCGAATATGGGCGAATTGGATACCATCACTCCTCAATGTGGTGCTCATCGAGAATCTTCGTCGCAGTCGCCCAGCGCGAGTGACAAGTGAACTGCGGTGCAGCAGCGAGTTGACAGCTGAAGCTGTGTTGTCTCAGCTTACATATCCGGTCAGTCGTTCCAATTATTGTTTTGATTCTGAACGATATCTGATTTTAAAGATACTTTTTGAGCAAATTGTTTTGGAGGCCAAAGTTTCGAGCCTTTTGTTACGTTGTAGGGCATTGATCATGCCTATGTGCATTGAACAGTATTTGTCAGATAAGCTCTGAATCTGAATGGGAAACATAGTGCTCATGAATTAAACAAATTTTGTATTGACGATATTATTTCAGAATCTCTGTTGCATACTGTTTATTTCTGATAATGCAATATTTATGGCATTTTATTTGGAAGGGATGTAAGTGCCCCATGTTTTTTCAGTTGAGTTTTAACGTATGAAATATCAGTAAGCCAACGTTTACTTATTGACTTTAGAAATGCAGATGCAGTTGTGATCATCGGGTATTTAAAAAAAAAACCGCGCTGTTTTAAGGTACGCGCTCGATAGCAGTGTTAAATGCAGTTGAATCAAAAGAGTAAAACCTTATTGATCGTGATGGTTTCTACAGTTCAATGATGTTCTTGTAGATTGGTTCCTGGTGAGAGATGAGGTCGTCAGAAAAAAAAAAAAAGATTTGATAGCTAATACATTAAAACTAGTAGCTCATTGTTTGCGAGCCTTATACCTTTTGAGATTTTGTGTTCATTATACAAAGAAAACTAAATAATAATTCTGCAGTGTGCCTGATAGATCAAGGTTTCTATCGAGAAGACAATATTATTTTGATTGTACAAGAATATTGCGTCAGTCTGATGTGTAATGTTTATAACTACGAATATTTTTCAGTAAAAAATATTTGACGATGCGATTATAAAAAAAACCTGCCTCTAATACGTAGAGACACTTTCATGCGTCAGTGGGAAAGTTTGAGACTACGTGTAGTCCCTGGCCAGTGCTGGACTGGGGGGAACTGTTGTAGCCTGTTCTCTCTCGTCTATAGGAGATTGGGCCTGTGGCTTTTATGATTATGGTTATCTATGTTATCGTAATGATGATGATACTGTTGATTATGATAATGTCATGGTTGGTATGATGACTTTATGATGGACATAATGATGGCCATGATGATGTTATGGTGGTCATGAATTATGAGTTTATGATGGTCATTGGTGGTCATTGAGTTTATGATGGTCGTAATGAGATTATGGTGATCATTATGAGATTTTGATAGTCATGATGTGATTATGGCGGTCATGATGGGATTATGGTAGTCATGATGACATTATGGTGGTCACGTTGAGATTATGGTTGTCACGATGAGACTATGGTGGTCAAGGTGAGATTATGGTGATAGTAATGAGATTATGATACCTAAACGCAGTCTGAAAATCCAATATTAAAAATTGATGTTTTGGAACTCGATTAGTAGCATATTTGGGCTACCAAGCTTTGTCAGTTTTCAGTGGCATACTGAAGCTAAGAAATACAGTTGATTAAAGTGCTGTGATAATGCATAAGAAGGACAGTAAGTCCCTGTTGTTCCATATGGCAGAAAAAGGATCTGTTGTTGTTTTGAAATCAATTACGAACAAGACAATTTCGCGGTTGTTGAGGGAGTAAAGCATTTTCGTAATTTTTGCAAAGTACACTGTGGCCTTACTTGTGGTACATACAATTTAAAAACCCACGAAGTATTCTTATTTTTTTTGTATTTGATATTTCTTGTAGAAACGGTAAACGAATGGGTCATATTGTTTTTATAAATCCTTAACTGAAGTAACATGCAATTGGAAATATTTGATTTGTTACTTAAAACGAAAACAAAAAAACGGCTCCTTACTGGATAGGGCACAAGATGTCGACATTTTTACTATATTTCCAAATGAAAATGAAATGAAATCTTTCAAATACTAACTAACCTGATAACTATCAGTGTTTCTGTATACCGTGATACCGTGAGACTTTAGTAGATAAGGACATTGGATTGGTACTGGTTTCCCAATGTGAGGAAACACCGTGAAGATTTTATTGGGAATTACACAAAATGCACATTAGTTAACTTAAACAATTTCCGGTAAAAAAAATATCAGCTAAACTTCATCTAGCTACATTAATGTTGCATGGTTTCCATATTTACGCTTTAGGAAAGTTGAGCTGAAAACCGACATTTAAAGACTTTATTTTGTCCTTGTTGATTGTCAATTCTGAATTCTGATTTATTGACGTTGCCTTGCATTCTGGAATACGTTCAGTTCATGCATCTATTAGGATTACAAATCGACTTCGGATCTGTCCGATTTCTGAGTTAGACTTCTGATTTTTGTAATGTTGAAAGAAAAAAAAAACATGATTTATGTATGGTATTGTAAATATGATGATTTACGTATAGTATGAATTGTACTACGATTTCGTATTTACTTCAACTTAGCGTGCCAGCTAAAGCAACGTCTTTACAGCAAGTGCTATTAAGCTAAACTAAAGAATTGGTTCCTTGTTGAAATTAATAATGACAGAACATAACATGATGTGATGGCTCCGTAACAGAACAGCTTACTTTTAATAACAAAGCCAAAGTAATAAAGAGAGTTAGTCTAATAGAGTTATTGATGAAACTGTTATGGTTGGATCAGGGATCAGGTGATGAATTCTATGTTTAAAGGTAAAACGTTTGTTTTGATTATAATTAATCATAATCATATGAGTGGAAATTAAATTAAGTAAAACATGAAGTTTTTTTTTTTTGGTAAATTTAAGAATTCAATTTGTTTGAAGGAGACCGTATTTTTTGAAAGCTACTTTACAAGTATGTGGGTTATTGTTTGCGATGCTGAATTGCTATATTCCCACAGTTTAAAATGCCTACGTTTTAACGTTTATAGGGAACAGTCAGGATCAGTCCATGTCGGCGATGTGTATTGAATGTGGATTTTACACAGATTTTGTATTGTTTGCTTAATATACTTCGATTTGGCTCTTGCAACGTGATCTACTGACTTGATCACTAGCCGTAGGTCAATTGCCAAACCCAGTTTAGCTGGTACGGAGACTGCGCGGTGCGGTGGCAAGCAGGAGGATTACGGTTGCGTTGTGGTCTGTGAGACCTTGTGTTGGTTGCACTGTGGTCATTTTGGTATGGCCGTGCATTTTATGCAACGTGGTCTACTGACTTGTTCACTAGCCGTAGGTCACTTGCCAAACCCAGTTTAGCTGGTACGGAGACTGCGCGGTGCGGTGGCAAGCAGGAGGATTACGGTTGCGTTGTGGTCTGTGTGACCTTGCATTGGTTGTGGTCTGTGTGACCTTGCATTTGTTATGCTACCATGGGTGATATCACGTGTGTGATGATGGTTGAGCCAAATAGCTGTATCCATATCAAATTGAGTAATGTTGTACTAGATACTTATGGAAGTACGAGTTTTGGGCTGTACCTGATCTGTCTCCTGTGAAATGTTTAATAACAGAATGACTGTTGATGACTTGGTGATAAGTCATGGATTTTGGAAACTACCTATAGTTAATTATGGCCGTGCCTTAGTGGCAGGATAGCCGAGCGAGTGGTACTATATGAATTATGTTTCAGTAGACTCTGTGAAGTTGTTTAGCACACGAGGACGTGTGACAGTCAGGATCGCCGTGTCGGCGCGGGGCTGGTTAAAAGCTCATGATAGCTGGGGCCCGCGCAGGTGACACGCATTCCTAGTTCAATGTTTATGTTAACAGCATTAAGATTGTTATTTGACACAGAGGAAGTCTTTGTTCTGTGAGACGGGGCAATGTATGAGTTGTTTTGATGAGATTATATTGCCGAACGTAGCCGTGGGTCTGAGAATTGAATGAAATTTGATATCATGTTCATTGTTCTAAAGCTTTGGTTAGGATGCCAAGCGGGCATTCTGATGGGATCTATGATTGAGAAGGGACGTATTCTCTACCGTGACCGCGCCGTGCGAAGTACCACTTGACCCACGGATTCGTTTCCGTTTCAACATTGTTGTCGTGTTTTCCGCTTGATAATTATTTAGTGTGAAATACCTTGTGATTTGATTTCCACCTCGTGTGATTGTGATTTATTGACACTGAATTGTGCTTTTATGATATGTGATCGAATTAATTATTATTACCGTGTGAAACTCGTGTGCGTGACTGTACCCACTGTTCCGCCCACTTAATATGGATTCAACTCTTGATCCTTCTGATGCCGTTGTTGAGCTCTCGTCTCTCCCCCGCTCTCGCTCTCCCGCTCCGACATATATAAGATTTGTCCACAACAAAACTTTAGTACATTCAATTTTCTTTGACACTAAAACACGACAGTCATATAAACAAACTCACAGTCTTCGTTGCTAGGCACTAACACTGTACAGGTTTTATACTTAATATCTCCTCTCAACAAAGACCTATGAGTTGAGTTATCTTCCTCAATCTTGGTCTCGCAAGTGGCTTCGTAAAGATATCTGCCAGTTGCTCTTCACTAGACACTTTGGCTATGGCAAGTTCTCCACTAGTAACCAATTCTCTCACAAAGAAGTGTCGAACACGAATGTGCTTAGTCCGACGATGAAATTCTGGGTTTTCAGCCAACTTTATAGCAGCCTCATTGTCTACTCTTAGGCAAGGTATATGCTTAATCTCAGTGAGATCACTAATAAGACGTGAAAGCCAGATTGATTCCCTTGCGGCTTCGCTTGCAGCCACTATTTCCGCTTCTGTCGTTGAAATGGCTACACTTGTTTGTCTTTGGCTAAGCCAAGATATAGGTCCTCCCGCATACATGCACAGCACTCCACTTGTAGATCTCCCTGTCGTGGTATCTCCTGCATGATCTGCATCACTAAAGCATTCCAAAATGCCTTCCTTATAATGCTTCTGGTACAAGATGCCTAAATCTGGCGTATATTTTAGATATCGCAAAATCCGCTTTAATTTAATAAAATCTTCTTCAGTGGGGTTTTCCAGACTTCGTGATACTACGCTTACAGCATACGCTATATCAGGCCTGGAGCACACCATCAGATACGCCAAAGCTCCAACAATTTGTCTAAAGTTACTTAGCATGTAACTCCTGTCGATTTTGTCATGCATCATGCTTTCTTTTGCTAATGGCGTAGAGACTGGTTTACAGGAATCCATTCCAAATCTCCGCAATATCTTCTGCACGTAAGATTCTTGAAATATCTTTATACCATCTCCCCTATTTTTAATCTCAATTCCTAGAAAATAGGAAGCAGGTTTTGTCGTTATCTTAAAACGACTGGTTAGCTCTCCAATG
Organism: Epiblema foenella; assembly: GCA_963556455.1. Lineage (NCBI taxonomy): Eukaryota > Metazoa > Arthropoda > Insecta > Lepidoptera > Tortricidae > Epiblema > Epiblema foenella. The sequence continues at coordinate 20,946,163 of OY747102.1, forward strand.
AACTCATTAACCAGTTCCTGGTTTGAGCCAGCGACCAGGCCATCGTCCACGTAAAGAGCCACTATTAACTTTTCACTACCCTTTACACGGGTTAGTAAGCATGGATCTGCTTCGCTGGTCTTAAAACCAATTTCCATGAAGAAATCCAGGATGCATCGGTTCCAACAACGTGGAGCTTGTTTCAACCCGTAAAGGCTTTTCCGTAAAAGGCAAACTCGACCAGAACCATCGTCGTATCCATCTGGTTGCCTCATATAAATTTCTTCCTCCAGGGTGCCATACAAGAAGGCAGTTGCGACATCAAATTGCAACATTGTCATGCCTTCACTTGCTGCTACGCTTATGACAGACCGAACCGTCGCCATTCTTGTTACAGGGCTAAAGGTTTGCTCATAATCTACACCCCTTTTCTGATAGAATCCCTTAATGACAAGTCTCGCCTTATATTTTTCTACGGAGCCATCCGGATTTAACTTTGTACGGAACACCCACTTACACGGTATGGCCTTTCTTCCCTTCGGTAAGTTCTTAAGTTCCCAAGTTCGGTTTTCCTTGAGGGATTTCATCTCCATGTCCATAGCACCTTGCCATCGCTCCTTTTCTGGACTTAACATGACGTCCTTAAGAGAGGTCGGCTCATGGTATTCAGGAAATCCCATCTCAGCAATCATTGCATAATCTTTGAATTTTTCAGGAGGGCGAAGAGTGGAGCGATCCCTGAGTGTCATTCGTTGTGGGACCGAAAACTCATTTCCCATATGATGTTCCTCTTCGTTCTCATCCACATCCGACAACTCAGTGCTCAAATTACGTTCCTCTTCGTTCTCATCTACAATCTCCTCTAATTCAATAGATTCTGTTTGAACTCGTGTTGGTAACTCTGGCAGTGCATCTTCAAATTCATCACTGCTAGCGATGTGCACATCAGAATCATCAATGCCTTGGTCTCTTCCAAGTATAAGTTTGCTTCTCTCTATAGCAGGAGCATCAGAATCAACTAATTCTTGCTCTCCTCTACGTCCAAGCTCGCTGTTCTCTATAACAGGAGCCTGAGAAGACCCAACTCCTTGGTCTCCTCTTAGTCCAAACCCGTTATTCTCCATATTGGTATTGTCCTCATGGCGCCCGTTGTTATGAATCTCGACCTCCTTATTAATCTTCCTAGTGTGAAGAGAAACTCCGATCTCAGACAGTTCTTCCCGTGCTACCGAATCCTCCATGTCTATTTTGGATTGAATTGGTCTCTCGTCGAAGGTCACGTCTCTTGATCTTACTAAGGAGTTCGTTTCTCTGTCCCAGAGTCTGTATCCATCGTCGTTGTCGTAACCAATCATAATGCACTTCTTCGCCTTCTTTTGCATCTTCTTCCTTTTTTGTTTAGGAACGTGTGCGTAGCAAGTTGAGCCGATAATCCTTAGGTGCTTAATTTGAGGCTTTTTACCGAGCCAGAGCTCATAAGGCGACTTATGAGCTTCCTTAGTCGGGCCTGTCCTATTCAAAATATACACAGCAGTACTAACCAGCTCAGCCCATAACACCTGAGGGATTTCATCGTGTGCGTGCATCATGGCTCGAGCAGACTCCACGATTGTCCGATTTTCTCGTTCGGAACATCCGTTCTGTTCAGGAGTATATGGCATAATCAGCCTTTGCTTTACTCCATTTGCTTTCAGTAACTCTTTTACCCTTTTGTCATTGTATTCACAACCATTGTCACTGAGCAGTTCTTTGATAGCATGCCCAGCATTCTTCGCTTCAGACAGCATTTCCTTGAGCTTATCGTAAACATCCGATTTGTTCTTCAAGAAGTATACGTACCGATATCGTGTGTACTCGTCCTTGAATAATACGAAGTACCTATATCCAGCGTTACTTCTGTTAAATGGGCCACAGACGTCAGAGTGCAACCGTTCACCAGGCATCGTTGCTTTTTCACGAGTGCCAAATGGTTGTCTATGCGCTTTGCCAAAAATGCAACCTTCACATACCTCTCCGCTCTTCCTCGTCTTTACTCCTAATTCCTTTTCAATTAGCGTCTTGACGTGGTTTTTATCTTGGTGCCCCATACGCTCGTGGTATAACTGTAACATATCTCTATCTTCAACAAGGTTGATACTTACAGCTGGCTGTACAGGTTTGCAATCCAGTTTGTACAAACCGCCATACCTCTGCCTTTTGCCTACAACAACCACCTTTCCGTTAACTTTCATAGAGCATCGAGTTACCTTTGATTCAAACGAGCTGTTCGGATTCCGATCTTGTGTACTCAGCACTGAAAAAAGGTTCTTACTAATTTTTGGAACATACCACACGTCTCTCAAGTACAGGTCCTCCGTCTGCTTATTGACTATAGCCCTGACGTGAACCGTGCCCTTCCCGACTGCCCCAACAACGTTTCCATCAGCCGTTGTTACCGTGTGAGCTTCACCAAAATGCTCAAAGTCTTGGTATAGATCACCACGCATAGTGACATGGTGCGTGGCACCATTATCCACATACCATCCATCTTTGTCAGCACCAGAATTCATGGAGTTCACCGTAAGCAGCATCATGTTGGTACTATTAGACGGCTTCTTCTGATTATCCCTCTTTGCTAAATTTGGACAATCTCTTTTCAGGTGACCAACTTCCTTGCAGACAAAACATCTCAATTTGTTCTTTGTCTTCTGGTCTCTCTGATCATTATTTCCTTTAGCATTCCTTACATTGGTCCGAACAGCCAGTGCAGTACCACTGGACTCTTCACCAGCGTTCTTGGAAAGCAGTGCCTTTTCGTGTGCACATAACTGGCCTGTAATATTGTCCACAGTTCTATCTTTTTTTGCCATCAGCAGCCAGCTTGACTTAAAAGAGAAGAAATTTTCTGGAAGCGTGTCTAGGACCTTGCAGATTAAAAGAATCTCAGGTAACTCCACATTCTGTTCCCTAAGAAGTTCCTCCTTTAAACTATGCCACAGATTTTTCAGTTTTGAAATATGAGTAGACATATCATCTGCAGGATCTCGTTTCAGTTTGAAGAATTCCAAACATAGGTCATAGAGTCGGTTCTCGTTAGGACCCTCATAGAGCCTGTGGAGTTCTTGCCAAACCTCCTTTGCGGTGGACAATCTTATTACTTTGCCTAGTGTCTCATCAGTTATGTTGTTTGTTATCAAGAGCAGAGCTGTGCTCTCTAACTTCACAAATTCTTGTAGGTCTTTGTTGTATGCCGCCAGAGCAGCGACATCCGGAGCAGCATCCGCATTATCACCATTGCCGTTATCTGCCAAAGGTCTGGTAGGCCTTTGTGCAACACCCTCTACAATGTCCATGAGTCCATGCCCGCGAAGCAGGGCCTGCATGCGATACCTCCATGATACCCAATTGTGGTCATCGAGTTTTGTAATAGCTAATTTCGTCAACTCCATTTTTATTTTATTTTTTTCAACTTCCGGGCGCTGGGCCCATAACCACTTACATGTAGCTTGCAGCGGCGGAGGAGGAGTCCGAAAGACACTAACACTAAACACGCACTCACAATATATATATAAGATTTGTCCACAACAAAACTTTAGTACATTCAATTTTCTTTGACACTAAAACACGACAGTCATATAAACAAACTCACAGTCTTCGTTGCTAGGCACTAACACTGTACAGGTTTTATACTTAATAACATACTTAGTAGAAACCTAAAAAACTATTTAAAATTGGGGTAATTTTGTTTACGCCAAAATCTGTAGTAGCCAAAAATGTCCAATTCTGAGAAAAAAGAAAAAAAAGAAAACGCCCTTTCCGCCATATTAAACAACGAGTTGTTTTCTAGACTCCAACAAAGGATGCCCAGACATCTAGCATGTTAGTCTGGCTGAAAAAAACTACTGCTGGTTTTGAGCATTCGTAAATTTAAGGTTCATTAGCATGACTCAAACGCACATGGTGGCTGCTAAAGTGAATTCTTTTTGTACATTAAAGTACAAGCTCAATCAGTCCAAAGATACTGAATATTTGGACTGATTGAGCTTGATACGAGTAACTAGACAAAACTTAGAATCGAAAAGGTATTTTAGAAAATACCAAAGTATCAAGATATAGCAGATCGCATGCATTACAGGTGGACTTTTAGATGGCGTATTTTCAGTGTTCAATTCGTTTTCACTTATTTTGCGGAGCTATTCTGATCACGAACAACCTACCTACTGCCGAGCTAGTAAATATGGTTTGCACTTCCACATTATTAATTTTCTTTTACGTGTTAAGCTGAGGGCTAACCTTCCCCGTCCTTTGTTAAGCTATGGCTTTGATAGTTTTTCAGAGACTATCGTACCGTGGCAGTTTGGTACGGGTACAATTGAAGAGATTAATTATCTGTTTTCGTGGGTTGACGAAAAAAACTATTAGCATAAATACTAACGACACGACGCTTATTCGTGGCGCGATCGAAATAATGAAGCTTATAAAAGGCAAGTACGTGTTTGTAAGGTTAAACTTCACATTTTATAACATTCATATTCCTATTCGGGATCTTACGGTAGTCTGTCATCGAAAACATTGCATTTCAGTTTCAAACTCATAATCGCAAAACTCTATTGCAATTAAAACGTATAAACTTCATAACGATAATGTTACAATTAATTATTGTGACAAAATTCACAGAAAACATTAAATAAATAACATCTACAAGCGTTAAACGAGGGTAGATTGTACGCATATTTTAATTACTATGAAAACGCTTTCAATTAATTTAAATATGTTGCAAAATACAATGCAAGAAAGTAAAATAAAATTCATTCCAATGTAGTATATTTGTAATAAACTACGTTGGCTACTTGAGCATTTTGCCAACTTCAATAATTCATAAAACCTAAAGTAAAAGCCTTACGGAGGACCTAAACTAATCTTGATCCTTCGCACTATTGCCCAACCGAGCATAAGTAGGGAATAATTCAATCAGCGCCTTCAACTCAAACTTTTGTGCCGCTAAAGGGTTTCAGAAGAAACCTTCGAACGTACTGAAGTGTACATATCTTTGAGCAAAGCTTGCTTAAATTGAACAATGGGATGACTCAGCGTAGTGGACATATAATGCTTGACCAGTTTTCTTTTGTGCAAATGCCTACGATTCGGGAATATCAAACGGGCTGTCGAGCCCTGCTGATTGAGCCCTTTTTTCATTCGAGAACCATTGATTTTAGCACTCCGGTGAACATTTACTATGGGCTCTGCCACTTATCGGGCCCTCTTAGAAGCTAACCTGGCAATGTCAAAAGAGCACTTGTTTTAGAAACAGGAAAAGTTTCTTTTTCCTGTTTTTGAGACAAGGGTCTATCAAGTAAGCGTTGGTAATTGTAAACTAAGTTAAAGCTCGGCACGATCAGTGCTGGATGTCCGTGAAGTTAGCATATCAAGTTCCAGCAGATCACATAATATTTGGAGTTCTATTCGCATGCAGCATAGTTCTATAGTTCCTGATACGTTTCAGCAATAGTTCTGCCGTTTTTGCTGAAAAAATAAAACATATGGATTTCTACCAAATGATATGCTAACTTCACACACGTAGCATATCAATATTCTCCAAATGGACTAAAAATTGATATTATGCCTGTCTACAGGACCCGCTATAGTTCCTGATACTTTAAAAACATAGTTCTATCAATAAAACTTAAAAAAGTGCTGGGCCTGAATACCATCCCATCCCATTTGCGATATTAACACATTTTATTTAATTTCTAGCGGGATGTTTATGTATAGAAACTGCCTGTATTGCCGAGTGATTAGGGAAAAGCCACCGTACCCGAGTGGTATTAAGGCACCCAGACTTTCATGGTGTCGAAGCACGGCTCGTAAGACTAGGTTTTGATGTCCTAAAACCAGTATCTACGTCAAATTTTGAAATTAGATTAGGTACCAGAGCGGACAGTGAGCTGCTTTTACATACAACCGGGACAACGCTAGGGTGATACAGTAGATTATATCTCAACGGAGCACTAAATGATATATTTACTGTAAGAGCTGAATATTAAATCCCGAGTGAAGCGAAAAAAAAAACACTCGGGATTCTATAGTATTGAGCTTAACGAGGGATTCAAGTGTTTATGTCCAACTTTTTATTTGCGTAGGAAAGTTATTATTTTTCAATAAAAATACTGGAGTAATGTTGTCCAAACATTGTACTGTGTGTTAACCCTTAACGATTAAATTTCGTAAAATGTCTGCATTTTAACATTTTTGCCTGAACAATATACGTGCCGGCGTTGATTAATTTACTTAAGCATATTTAACTCATGGGCCGACCAAATAAAACGCTATGGAAAGAATTCGATAATTTATCGCCGCAAATGGAAAATAACAGTTTCGGCGCGGAAGCTTCTAATTTTCCACTGCTACCTCCATGTATATTTATTTCTCTGGGCTTTGTTCTTCTATCCACGAATTAAGCTGGATTCGCGTCGAATGATTTATACAGGCCACGCTCATCCCGGCTTATTTACGAGGCTCGTTCCGCGGAATAATTACAGGGAGCCATAAACGTTTGCAAATGTAAAAAGCTTACCCTTTAATGATTACTGCGTCATTGCTCAAAGAATACCTGAAAATCCACGTGTTATATCGACGTCGGCCACTTAAGCAGTAAAACGGTTTTATAGCAGTGCCACAAGCCCGGTTGCCGGGTAATTGCCACGCAGATTGGTGTCGATAGGTCGCCGGTTGCCCGATTTAAAGCCTGGCTTCAAACCACTATTGAAGCCTTTGTTGTTATCGACAGATCGCCATGACAAAGGCTTATTGACAGCATATTCACCAACTGTTTGACTTAACTTAATACTGAAGTGTTACTATTTTTAAAGTTGCAAATGTATTTGCGTATCACGCTGTATCTGAGCGGGTCCGATTCCAGTCGTAAGATATGAAGTTCTCGGTATATCATATGGTCATTTTATCTTAGTATTGCCATTGGTATTGGCAGTTGCAGGTGACAGGTGAGGTTCGCGTGAATTCCCATATGAATTTTCATCCCCAATTTCATCTTTCAGGGCTACTATTTAATCGACAAACGTATCTTATTTTTAGATTTAAGTTAGCAACTACCTTTATTTTACTTTGCTACTTTTAAACCCTTTCATTTGAAGAATAGGCCATTGCATGAAATGTCCTATAAGTTGAAATGCTTATTTTTGTTAACGCATGTTACTTACTTGATCACCTGCAACAGTGTGTGGTACTTTGTGTGTTATATAGTGCAAACAGAGTTAGTACAAATACCAGCAATTCAGTGTCCAAAGCTTCCAGAATTTCCTGGAGTTTTCTTTTTTTCTTTACAATTCACAAAATGTAAGGAGCAATCACAAAGACACACGGCGCACAAAGTTACACAAGTCGTTGCGTAGAGCAGTGGATAAGATTAAAATCATGATTTCGCACAACCTTGGATATAAGAGGAATCCAAAAGAAGAAAATACTAACAAAAGTGTGGTTATTAACCAAACCTGTGTAATATTAGGCGACACTTAAAAGTTTTCTTCGTCTCGGCAATTCGCGAGTATATATTGTATCTTGCAACTCAATACCATCGCTGTAAGCACTCGGTAGGTACCCGGTCTTTTCTTCTCAGCAGAATACTATTAGGTGTAGGAACAAATTTATAATGCAAATACGATTACATGCGCCCGTTCGTACCGGTTGAGAGCTAATGCACCCCCGCATTAAGTTGGATGCAAGCAACTTGTTCAATGGACTTCGTAAATAAGCAATGGATTTCTTCTGTTTCTTAAGAAAAAAAGTAGATATGGAAAGAAAAATAGTACCTGATGCAAAAACATGTTACTTGCGGTGTGGGTTAGTAAGCGTAGGATGTTCTATTTCAGGAAAATCAATTCGATACCAATAGTGATTAAGTGGCTTTATAAGTTTTAAAATGTTTTGATTTCAAATTATGACAAAAGTATTGATAATACCCATTAAGTCATCATCATCATCATTTCAGCCGAAAGACGTCCACTGCTGAACATAAGCCTCCCCCAAACCAATACCAATTAAGTGATTAAAGGATATCATGACTTTATAAAAGTTCTAGATAGTGACATAGCCATTTCTTGATTTTATTAAAGCCGTTTTTAGTTTTATAAATGGTCGTTTTGGAGTGATATTTGAAATGATATTTCTTAATGAAAAATACATTTAAAATGTATGAATTTAGGTCGAAATACTCCTATTCTAGATAGTAACACTGAGAAAATGTTAAGATACCTGTAAATTTAAACATAAAATGGGCTAAATAGGTGAGCGTTTTTTAACTCGTAAGGGCTCTTAAGTTTTCTTAATATAGATAGCGTCGCTCTCAACTATAGACAACTACCTATTACGCATCTAACACTATATTTGTCTCCAAAAACGAAGATAGGCGAGAACCACTCACTGTAAGCGTAAGTAACAGGCGCAGTAAGCCTTGACCAGCTTGCAGTATCAAGCAGTTATATGATAGAAGGAAATGCTAAATGTTTCTCCTCTAACACATATAACGTATCGACGCTTGGCAAGCGTATAGACATAGCTTTACTGACTAAACATGGAAGGAGACAGAGACAGTAAAACTTGTCAGAGATGTCTATACATATATTGTCTATTATCTATCTCTAAAAGAGGTAGTTAGGTTTCTCATCTCGCATCGTGACGCGCGTCAGTTGTGCTAACCCGGCTTATTTAACAACCGTATGTGCAAGCCAATACCTGGGGATTCTACCGGGATTAACGCTAAAATGAATGCTACAGAAGAATAAAAAAATTTTTGGCAACTCTGATATAGAGTTCAAAACTAAATTCAAAACTAGCGAGTAGGAAACTAACGCGCAGTTTAGTAACAACTGAACAGGACGCTTGATAAATTAAATCCATTACAAAAGGCACTCAATGTTGAATAGGGATGCCATATACCTACGCCAAATTATAAATAAGCTATATCAGTATTTTCTTGCCACAACCTTGACCGTTCTGTCGTTCTATTTATCATTCACACAAACTGTTTCGACGAAGAACTCGTCACTTTAATTTAATTCGATTGTTTTTACGTTTCCCACTCGCGTAAATAGACTGTCTCATACAATAGCATTGAAATCGACCCTCAGTCAGTAGGCAACATGAAAACGGTTTCCTAGACGAACTAAATTAATGACCTATTTAACCTAGTCAATAAATTATTGAGGTCGTTGTTTTTATGTGACTTATTCGGGAACAACAATTAAAATAGGCACCAAAATAACTTTTGGTGTCACCAAATTCTCGAATACAATACATCAATCAATTTCTTTATTTCGTAGCAACGGCAATTATTTCGAAACGTGACATCTTCAAGAAGACAGCACTCAAGCCCTCCGAAGGCCTCTTGGCTTAATGACTGCTGCCATAGACAGTAGCCGGGATCAACGGTTTAACTTGCTTTCTAAAGCACGGGAGCGGTAACCACTTAGTTACTTCCTTGGGGTAGTGAAAAAAGTGGGTTTCCGGCGCTGTACTAAAAGCCTTAATTTTTTTTTATACAACGCCGGTGGCATACAAGCTTACGGTCCACTTGATGGTAAGCGGCCACCGCAGCCTATAGACGCCCGCAACTCCAAAGGAATCACGTACGCGTTGCCGACCCTTTATAAAATTCCTAAAATAATAATTTCCTAAAAGTCTTCAAAATCACTTATATATTTCACTACAATAAATATTCTTTTTTACTTTTTTTGTAATACGATGTGATTAGTTTCTTGTGATGAATGACAACTTGATCGAGAATTTTTCTAAAAAACAACTTTTCAATTTACAGAAGGACCCACAAGTGGAGATAGCATATACGAGATTCATCTGCCATTAAAAAGCATTACATCAAACTGTAAAATATGCCGCAACAAATTCAAAGTTCGCTGGGAAAAGTCCCTTTGTGCACAAAGTGGGACGTTTTAAGTGACTGGGTGCTTTAAGAACAATTGTCTGTATGCGGAATGGTCGGGTTTGGATGGAAATAGGCTATCGAGCGCGATGCATTTGCAGCTGGAGAGCTGCATTATGCGTGAGAGTTATGTGAGGGACTTTGTTGAGTATAAGAGCAAGCGTTTTACCTCATTTTTGTATTAATTTGAACAATCGTAATGTTATATTAATTGTTGGCGGTCTGTCCTTTTTCAAGACCAGTTATATAGGATATCACCGTCATATTGAAAAGTCTTGAAATTATTGCTAAACTTTTAATTTACCAGTATTGTACAGCTAATACTTGTGTATGTGTAGGGTAGGCATCTAAATATGACCGCGGTGACACTTCTAGGAGGACCACGTCTTCAAAATGCTCTTAATTATGTTACGAAAATTGATCACAAAACATTGCAAAAAGAACTCGCTGAGATTAACTGGATGTCACACGAAGAGCATAATCATCCGTTAGTAATATATAAATTCATTCAGGAAAATCCACATATAACACCCACAAATGTTTCAAATGTACTTAAGAAAGAAATGTTAAAATTATTAAAAGACTAATAATTTAGATATATTTAGATACAGTACAGATGTATAAGTGAAGATAGTGATTTTGTATTTGTATTAACCTATATTAGAGTAGAATTAGGATCGTGCATCGAAACAAACCACTTGTGGTTTAACGATGCCGTTTGAATTATGTTACAACAATAAATTGTATTTAAACTTAATTAAATAAAAATAAAAAATATTTAACCTATGTTGACCTATGTTCATTAATTTTCATCCTGTGTTTCTGTTCTGTGTCAGTAGTTCTTGTAGTAACGAAACGGCCAAGCCACATATTTTGACTAAGGTGTTGAGTTCGTGAAGTTAGGGTTAATAAAGTTTGGGGCGTATAAAGTTAGAAGCTTGGCTCTACATGAGATCTGATAACATTTTGTCAGTGGTCTCGTCTTGGCAATCTCCGACATGACCAGGCGTGTCGTTTGGAACACTGGAATACTCTAATAGTTTGCGCACCAGTGAGATTGGTTGAGCTGTTACAACCGAATCTGAGAGTTTGAGTGGAATCGAGCTACTGGAAGTTTTGCCGCTGGTTCACTAAACCTAGCCTAGCTGAGAAGAGTCTAGCAATCGACTTGGATCAAACTGATTCTACCAGGTGTGCGGCGGTACCGGGACGAATAGGGACTACATGCGTCAGTGTTGTCGCGATCGCTCGGTGGACGTCCCCGCCGGCGGGAATGCCTAAGTGTACGTCGTGTCTGATTGGACGCCGTAAGCGTAGCATTTCATCTTTCGGTGGACGCTGTATTACGACGTCTGGGTCCGTAAGTGTGAGCCTAGGACGCCGGACCGTGCGACCCCTAATCAGTGATCGCCGAGTTAAAATAGCGGCTTATTAATTCAATTTTATATTAGTTGATTTCATTATATAATTAAATAAATAAATATAAATAATAAATAAATATTAGAGGACAATCTTACACAAATCGAACTAGCCCCACAGTAAGCTTGTGATAAGAAGGCTTGTGGTATGGGTACTACACGACAATATATTTAATAGATATAAATACATAGAAAACACCCAAGACTCAGAAACAGATATTCATGCTCATCACACAAATATTTGCCCTGACCGGGATTCGAACCCAGGAACGTCAGCTTCACAGGCAGGTGCACTACCCACTAGGCTAAACTGGTCGTTAATTAGGGACCTTTTCCCGAAAACAAATGAAACATTGTAGGTACTTCTCCCATTTAGCGTGGGTGCTAAATGTTCCTCTGGCACAGTTCGTCACGCCATTCGCGCAGTCTCTCTAATTCACAAGACATTTTATTGTCATCCATAAACTCGTGACTACTCAACTTTGACCCCGAACTTATTAACAGCCACGAGTAATCAAGGATCAGAAGTATGCTGGCTATCTGTGCACGTGTATTTGGGAAGCTTCGTGAATACGAGTTTTGGTCCGAAGGCTGCGGTCAGCTAGCCGCAGTCGCTTCACACGCGTTTATCACGACATTATCTCTAGTCCAACTACCTGCGAATTGTGTACATGGAGCCATTTTGTGGTATTTGTAAGGTAATTCGTTGGCTGTATAGTAAACGGTTTGGGGCAAAATGTACGTTTGTTGTTGTGAATGGCAAATATCGAGTAATTAGCCAACCTAAAGTGGCTTCAGGTAATGCTACACTCTCTATTGCACACCTCTTTATAGGTATAAAACTAATAGCTAGACAACATAAAAACTAAAGGTTAACAACAGGCGTTCTTATTGTTAAGGAGCGATCTTGTCCGAGAAATAGCGACCATTGTATAAAAAATAGATAAATAATCTGGATCTGAATCGAAATTTCGCGGTGGTAGGAAAATCATTATTAGACGACCAGTGCCTTTACCATGAGTTTACATGACCGTACTCGCTAGCGACTGCGTAAAAATTGTATGGGCAAAAGTACAGCGCCTCTGGCGGTTACGTAATGGAACTAAGAATCAGCATGCTAAATCGTTTATGCAGTCGCTAGCGAGTACGGTCATGCAAACTCATGGTAAAGGCACAGGGCCCTATTAATCGAAGCTAAAAGTTGCAAGTTATAAGTGGAAGTCTCTTTTCAATACCTTTTAATTAAGAAAGAGACTTTCACTTGTAAATTGTAGCTTCGAGAAATGGGCCCCTTGTAGTGCGGCTCACGCCACAAGATACATACATTACGTATAGTATGAGACTCAACAGATTTGTTAGGTCAATACCATGTAATTTTGAATTATAAAAATCCTCGCAGCGACTCCCTTACCTGGCGGAACGCCTTATATATGTTACCTTAAAATTGTTAAAAACCGTTAGATCCTAATATATTTCCTGGACTTTTATTTCCTCTCTAATGAACCTAGATAACGAACGAACCTACCCTAAATTGCAAGTTTCATGTCGGAAGAGTTGGAACCGTAAAATAATGTTTACAATATAACGCATTATTCTTCAGCTGTTACTATCTTTCGACAGTTTACAATCTCGCTAGTTAGGTTATAGAGAAAAGGTTTGTACAATCTGACAGTGACATATACATTATTTAATGACCGAGTGAAACGAAGGTCTCTGCTTCAGCTTCGACAAAAATGCTTTCGTATGTCCAGATTCCGGATTTCCGTTTGTTCTCGTCTACAGGTCGCAATTCTCAACCGATTCTCGTGAAATTTCGTGAACAGCGGGGTAATCACGTAACTATTTTAATTGTTACATTTATACTTCAAAATTGACAGTAAAATCTATCTACCGTTAGTACATAAAGTTACGTGATTCGCCTGCTGGTCCAGTAATTATTTTTTTTTTTTTGTTGACTCAGTTTTACGAAATTTTCAAAAACAATTTTTATATCAAAGATTTTCTAAGTTTCTGCGTCCGAATTTGTCAACCGCATCTCGTGAAATTTTGTTAGCGGGTTCGATATTCATAATTGATCTTTTTTATAATGTCATATTTTGGAAATGATACAAAAACTCACTCAAGAGGTCTACAGCTCACAGAGCCACTGGTTTCTTTGTTTTATTATTTATTATACTAGAATATGCAACGATAATAAAAGCCAAGTGCATTACACATCTCTTCCCCCACGTAAGATCATCCCCAGAATCCAATCAGCCAAAAATGTCATAACAAGAACTTTTCATACCAGACACCATTACGTACAAAACTCGAGGCATGAGGAAAACCGCCGAAGTGCGTACAAGTGTTTGCAGCGGGCAAGGATCATTAATGCACCCCACACATTTAGATAACTGAGTGAAACAACTTTATTTGATGTTTGTGTCAGTGGCCGGCCGTCTCGGCATCATGATGCTCGAGGGGAGTGATAAAACCTACTTTAGATGCAAGATGATTCACGTGGAGGGTTGTCTACTGTGCTGAAATGTAGATTTTATTTAACTTTAAAATTGTTACTGTCGTAAAAAGTCACCGTGTCTCGTGCAACCATGCATAAAACATAACGTTTTGCTAGTATATATTTTTTATATTTAGAAATTATGCTGTGTTCTTGAGCTCTTCATGGCCTCTAAAACTGGTAACATTTTAAAACAAAGAAATTTTGAATTATTACAACCAAAACTTTAAAAATACTACAGCAACTAACTATCTACAATTGAGCAAGCACTTTAAATATTATTTCCGCACAAGGCGGTCATCTGTCAGGTCATCACCAAGTTGAGCTGGTACAACCGATTTTTTTTGTTTATGGCCAAGACATAATATGGGGGAGGGGGGCGGCGGTATCATCAGGTCGCTACTTTGTATGCAAATACTTATGGTTGCAAGTATTACACCAATGGGTGAACACTCATTACCTAAAATAGTATAATAATATAAATGTATACATACGGCTGAATTTATCGTGAGAGATAAAAACAGTTTTAAACAAACGCCGTAAGTAATTCACAAAGGATGTCAGCTAGGCCAATGTTCGTATCACTTTTCAGCACGAACACGCAACCAGATGGTACCAAATCCCGAATTTATTATCTGTTTCCAACCGTTGCACGGTAGCAATGCAATCCGACGCATTCCCGTTCTGAATGAATGTGCGCAAATTCACACCGATGTGGTACTGAAAATCTCGCCGAGCAATATCTATCCGGTACCGTCATCTGAATAATCCGTGGATACCGATACCGCTGAGTTGTATCTACCTACTTTGAAAATGTTTGGCCTAGTGAGATGAGCATTTCGACCGTCCCGTTTACCTACACTGCATAACGGTTTAATTGGTTTAAAATACGACTACGAGCTAATACTTGAAAAGACCGAATACAAATAAAAATATTTTTGTTTTGCATAGAATATGGTATATTATTACTTTACCAAGTTGATCTGCTTTATGATAATCTGTTTTAAAAAGTACGAAGTGAACGGAGGAGTTTGACATGAAACTAGTACGATGAAGTGATATGCCCACAGAATATTTGTAAAACATAAATAAATTATATTATTCTTTTTGCATTTCAATGGAATAAAATTATATGTGCCCAGGCATTTGTCTAATGTGTCAATATTGCTAGGTATTCTTCTGTCACTTAACAACACCGCTGTAAATGTATTTGTAAAACTGACATGTAAAAGAGCCCTTGAGGCCTACTTGCAGAATAAATATTTGAATTTTGAGAGATTGCTAGAAGAGCGAAGATGACGTTCATGGGTTGCATCACTTTAAAAAGGGTGATACTCGTATTCCAAATATTTTATGTCTATTGCAATAGAGGTTTACAATTGTTATTTTTTTAATTTTATTTTTATTATATATATCATACTCGTTTATTTAATATGAAAAATCGATTAGTCAAGGTCACATTGCAAGAAAAGATCGAGAAATTTATTTTATTAGCCCAACAAATCAAACTACATAACCAAAACCTAATAATCAACTGTTATAAAGGGCGTCCCACGGCTATGCCACATGGAGGGAAAGTACCTTAAATATTGTAGATGGAACATTTTACTGAAAGAAGACATTATTTGAATTTTAAAAACAATTTAAACTGAATTCACAGATATTTAAATAATATTGTGGTTGAACCGGGAATCGAACCCTTTACACGTGATCAATTGATTAATTTTGTATTAAAAATGTTAAAATTCATGGTTTTCCTTTTATTTCTGATTCTATGTTATTTAGCAAAAAATAATCCATATGATGAAGCCTTTCGATTGGTATGATACAGCTACAGGGTAATTATTTTTCTTGTGTCATCATCATCATCATCATCATTTCAGCCGAAAGACGTCCACTGCTGAACATAGGCCTCCCCCAAGGCTCGCCATTCAGACCGGTCCTTTGCCGTTCGTTTCCACCGGATTCTCGCGACCTTCACCAGGTCATCACTCCACCTTGTCGGAGGCCTACCGACAGCTCGTCTTCCGGTGCGTGGACGCCACTCAAGCAGTTTCTGGCCCCATCGACCGTCAGTCCTGCGAGCAATGTGCCCTGCCCACTGCCACTTAAGTCTCGCAATTTTGAAGGCTATGTCGGTGACCCCAGTTCTGCTACGGATAGCTTCATTCCGAATTCTATCACGCAGAGAAACCCCGAGCATAGCTCTTTCCATTGCTCTTTGGGTGACCTTGAGCTTTCTTATGAGGCCCATCGTTAGCGCCCATGTCTCGGATCCATATGTCATCACTGGCAACACACTGGTCAAAGACTTTTGACTTGAGGCACTGCGGTAAATTGGACGAGAATACACTGCGAAGCTTCCCGAACGCTGCCCAGCCGAGTCGGATTCGACGAGTGATCTCTTTCTCGAAGTTGGACCTACCCAACTGGACTGTTTGTCCCAGGTATACGTACTCGTCAACAACTTCGAGCGCAGAGCCGCCGATTATTACGGGAGTTGGTACAACATGGGCATTAGACATGACCTTCGTCTTGTTCATTTTCATTTTCAGACCAACTCGATCGGAAACTCTGCTGAGATCAACGAGCATTGTACTGAGGTCCTCCATGGTCTCAGCCATGACTACAATGCCGTCAGCAAATCGAAGGTGAGTGATGTACTCGCCATTTACGTTGATGCCTCGTCCTTCCCAGTCCAGAAATTTGAAAGCATCCTCCAGTGCAGCGGTGAAGAGCTTCGGAGAGATCACATCTCCTTGTCTGACTCCCCGCTGCAGTGGAACAGGCTATGTTTCCTGGTCCTGTAGTCGGACGGACATGGTGGCGTTTTTGTACAGGCACTTCAGGGCTTCGATATACCGGTAGTCAACATGGCACCTCTGGAGAGACTGCAGTACAGCCCAAGTCTCGATCGAATCGAAGGCTTTCTCGTAGTCCACAAATGCTAAACAAAGTGGCAAGTTATACTCTTCGGTCTTCTGTATAACCTGCCGCAAGGCATGTATGTGGTCTACGGTACTGTAGCCTTTTCGGAATCCGGCTTGTTCGGGAGGCTGGAAGTCGTCAAACCTGCGCGCGAGACGGTTCGTGATGACTCTCGAAAACAGTTTGTAAACATGGCTCAGAAGTGAGATGGGTCTGTAATTCTTCAGCAAAGTGTTATCGCCTTTTTTGAAGAAAAGCACCACCACACTTCTGTTCCATGCTTGCGGCGTTTTCCCCTCGTGAATTACAG
The DNA here is from genome assembly GCA_963556455.1 of Epiblema foenella. Taxonomy (NCBI): domain Eukaryota; kingdom Metazoa; phylum Arthropoda; class Insecta; order Lepidoptera; family Tortricidae; genus Epiblema; species Epiblema foenella. The sequence continues at coordinate 20,963,226 of OY747102.1, forward strand.
AATTAAGCAGCGTCTGAAGGGCTCTGAGGACAGGTTTACCGCCCGCCTTCAGGATTTCGGCTGTAATTCCGTCGTCACCCGGGGCTTTGCCGTTCTTCAACTGTTTGAGAGCCATACTAATCTCATACAGGCTGACGTCCGGGATATCTTCGGTATAGTGTCGGGTTAATCTAGCTCTAGGGTCTTTGGCTAGATCAACGGTGGGTCTTCGGGTGGTTGTGTATAGCTGCCCATAGAACCTCTCAACTTCACGCAGAAGCTCAGGTTTGGAAGAAATGATCCTGCCATCGTCGGTCTTCAGCTTAGCTTTTCTTGTGTAACGGGTTTAATTATTATTTAAATATCTGTGAATGCAATTTAAATTGTTTTTAAAATTAAAATAATGTCTTCTTTCAGTAAAATTTTCCATCTACAATATTCAAGGTACTTTTCCTCCATGTGGCATAGTCGTGGGACACCCTGTATAATCTAAATTTGCTGCCGAGTCCTCGCTCAGCTTGGTCTCATGGAGTGAGCCATAGGAACGGGTTTTCTTTACAAAAACACCAAGAAAATCTAGGTTTTCCAGATAACTGTAAGTAAATTACTTGTTTTTTGTTCTTCTTAAAAAAATAAAGAAAGTACCGTAAACTGAGATGACTTTAGGAAAAAACGGGGCAAATTTGATAGATTAAGAACACTGATATAATCGTCACTAAGTATTTTTAATTTGATTTAGTTCAGTAAATAGTTAGAAAATATACCAAGGGATAACAGCGTCCAAGGTTAACCAAATAAAAACTAAAACCACGCCTTAAAAGCTTGATTTTAAAAGTTGCCCCCGAATTTGAAATTAACCCCGGTTTACGATATTTTGAAAGTCAAACGGCACTGAGTAAACTTGCAAAACATGTGATGAATTACTACAATTATTTCATTAATGTTAATCTATGTCCCCGTAAACACATTTAGACTCATTCAACCAACCCAGTCACATCAACTGTGACAGCAATACTCGCTCAACTAAAGCCATTCAGCGAAAAGCGGGCATTCGCTAATCCCCCCATTGTTAGAATAAAACAGTTTGACAATAATTAAATCCTTATAGTATAAATATTGCTGTTCGCGGAACGAATGTGGCTAGGTTAGCTTAGTGCGGATTTTGCTGCTATCGGGCGTGGTACCATTAAAATACACCTGGGTAGGTAGGTATTCTGTTTCCATTTGCAAAAAGAAAACTGTTTTGTTTCTTTTATGCTTATCACTGGGATAAAGTTGCTTTCATGTTATTCCATAGGATTTACTCTAAAAAGAGTATGTTATTCTAGTTTCATTTGCGGTTGGTTATAAATTGAACGTGTTCTTTTAAACTTGTGTTTTAAAAAAGCACAATACTATACAAATACTGTTTATTGTATAACCTCAACAAAAAAACACAGTACAGTACGTAATTACAATGAGTAACGGCAAACTATCTCTTCCAGACAACCTTCCAACCCAAAGTATTTTGAGTATGAAAAATGACTAGCCATAGTTATAATGTAGTTGAATATGCAGCTGCCGGTTAACAATATACAGAGGAACAAGTCAGCTGCTATTAATATAACAATAAGTCACAATAAGCCGCTGCATAAGTAGTCATAAACCTATTAATCCATCATACTAACACCAATACTCGTACTAAATTCCAACTGCATAAGCGGCATGGACATCGTAAAGATTATTATAAAATACTACCAGCCTGTTTCAGTGGTGATCCTCGTTCCGAACCTCCCGAGGGAGTTGCAACGAAGTAATCCAACACCTGAGACTTAGCCGCCGGGTTGAATCTTGAAGAGACAACTTCCCGCAATACAAGCCCCTCCTCGATGTGGGGTGACGTGGCTGATTATATGTCACTTGCAATATGGTATACAACTAAAAATATTATTAGAACATATCATGTTTCTTTTTTCTTATATATAAAGCGGTATCGGCTCTTAGGGTGAGTCGAACCAAAAAGTACTCTTTATTCCTGGCCTGAATTTTAGTTTGTGTATCTTCCCGTCAACACCGGAATAGTCATAGAAATTTTAGACTGCACGAAATACGAAACACACTTAGTTTATCTAGCGCATAAATACGCAGCTATCAAAAAAAACGACGACGTTTCTTTGTTAGCTATGTGCAAGAACCAATATCAGCATCGGCAATCCAAAAAGTTTCTCCAGAACATTCTCAGATATAAGATGAAATGTGAAATTGAATTACCATTCAAAGTTGAAAGCTCTGTGATGTTTGTTTGCGGGAAATAGAAAAAGTGGCTGCATTAGTCATATTCCCCTTGTAAGGTGTCCCTCGTACAAGGTGAAGCAAACCTTGGCCCCTATGTGCACTACTCATGAATATTTGAGTGACGTTCTTACGATACGGAAAGTGGTGAATATGCTTTCAAGATATCACGAGTTTCTCACTGTTCAGAGATACTTTTTGGATAGTAACAAGTTACTTGATTCTTATTACGCCATTTGATATTCAAGAGAAGTAACTCTCGAGTACGAGGGCTCTAAAGTTAATAAGTAAAGTGTGCTTTGAGCAATTTGGTTCAGGTTTATGCTACGCCCAGTGGAACATACAAATATATGACAATGTAAACTTAGTAAAAATGTTTTATTGCGGCACTCAGTTGCCTACCTTCCGGCTTCGATTACCAGATCAGGTTGATGGTAACATTAAATCAGGACCATTTAAATTGGCTTCGTCATAGTTGCTTCAGTAGTATAATAAAAAGTTTTGAAAGACCATCCGTGGTCTTCGTCATCAGTTCCCGTTCACTAAATGCTACTTTCTGAATGTAAATACTTGATTTGTTACCGAAAATACTAAAATCGTACATATAGATGTTTCCCTTGAATTTCTGAGAAGTTTCCTCAATTCCTTATGGTTCTCATTAACACAGAATACAGAAGTGTACTCTGATAACAACGGGTCCAATGTGGAAGCATATTCTTTCGAACAAAGAAATAATTTTCCAAATCTGAACCTAAATGGAGGAGTAGTCGCGTAACAAACATAGAAAACAAAAACATACACGGGAATTGAGAACCTCCTCCTTTTTTGAAGTAGGTTGAAAATGCGCGTTAGGAAAAAATCTGAGAAACTGAGTAAGTCATTTGATTTTCTTTATGATCGACCTAACATAAAATATGAAGGTCATTCTGACATTATTTTATACGCCGCGATAAACTTTATCGGAGGCAAAGTTTCATACGCACCCAATATAATGGGCAACTATTTGTTTGAATTATTCACTTCCCTCCGATAACACTGCTGAATGTCGCTACAAATACGTAATACCATAGGAATAATGTAAGTATTATTCAGACAAGATAACGTGTAATGAATAGTTTTGGTCGTCGTTTCAAGGATAAATATTGCGAGCGATATCTTGCTGGTAATTTGCATGACGCACCTTATTCGTTACTTATACACTTATACGTATGAAATAAAAAGGTTTATACACTTACGTATAATATAAGAGCAATTTCGACGGACAACATTTTAATGAGCAGGTACGACAAATCGTCGTCTTTGTACTTTAATCTCGTATGACATTTGTATATATGTTTTATACCGTTTTATAATTTTATTTCTTTATATTTAAGATTCATCTTTATTGCACAAAGAAATCATATTAGCACAAAAGGACTTAATGCTATAACGCATTATCTACCAGTCAACTTTAAAGTGAAGGAGAAAATTAGTGAGCAGTGCAACTTATAAAAATAAATCATTAGGTATAAAGACAGGAAGGATATATTCAAAACAATGTAAGAACACCTTGTAAATGCCATGGTTGCAACAAATAAAGGAAAAATAAAAAAAGGAAATGTGATATTATATGTCATAATAAAACGAACATTTGTAACTAAATATAAATACAAATGAGTATTGATGAATCTTTTTGAAGATTTTCTAATGTTCACCGGGTGAATATTCAAGAGGTGCATGGGCTACCTGAACGAAAAAGGATTTGCAGATGAAACCACAATCACCGATTAGGGGCCGCACGGTCCGGCGTCCCAGGCACACACCCACGGACCCAGACGACGTAATCACAGCATCCATCGAAAGATAGAACGCTGCACTTACGGCGTCCAACTCAGACACGACGCGTACACTTAGGCATTCCCGCCGACGGGGACTTCCACAGGGCAATTACGAAACACTGACACGTAAAGTCCCTATTCGTACCCGTACCACCGCATATCGGGTAGAGCCAGTTCGACCCAGATCGGGCCTAGTTGAGTTTCTTGCTGGACTCTTCTCCACCAGCGACAAAACTAGCTCGATTCCTCTCACCCCTCAGATTTGGTTGAAGTCACTCAACCAACCTCACTGAGCCCAAACTCTTAGAGTATTCCAGGCCACTCTCCAACCACGCACTCGTCCATCCTATCGCTTTATTGTGGGTCCGGCCTATAAAGCCACAGTCAGGTTAAAAAAAAAGGAAACCAGTACCTTGAAGCTGTATACTGTAGGTAATACAAGTAATGGTACTATTAAAGCAAGCCTCGCTAGTCTTCTTATTAAATGTACCTACTTTAAGCTTCCTAGCGATCCAGACTGACCCATTGTCCTAAATTTATTTGATTGTTCAACTTCGCTGACTTGCAACAGTTTCTGAACTCTTAACATTTTACGATCTTGCTAACTATTTTAAGTCGCGTGTCTTTCATATTTTACTGCTTGCATAACAGCAGCCATTTAATGGCCGAGCTAGTAGCAAAAAGGGTAATACAGTCCTGAACACGAACAAATGAAACGTAGACTTAAAATACAACCCCTGTTTAATTGTAATAAAAGCCTGAATCATGTATAGCTTTAAAATAATTAAGTCCGTTCTAATTAGCCTCTGAGGAGCTAAAGTATTTTATAATTATAAACAGAAGACATTCAGCGGACGTATTACAGCATCCCTTCCGACCATAAAATTATCTCTTTAATATATTGCTACTATATCACGAAATTATTCTTTTTTTTTTATTTATTACCTTCGGAATAGCAGTATACCAAATATAATTGTGTTATTAAACTTATTTTTAATTGATTATGTGAATATTACGATAATATATATATCGTTTAAGGCATCATTAATGTTATTTCTTTTATTTCTATCTTCTCTTTCTGCCAATCTTACATTTATTTAAAACATTCAACAACAAAACATTTGTGATCCAGGGCCCAGACCCTAAAGATACAGGCTTAGCCTAGTTTGGGATCAGCCAGACATGTCTCTATTGTGTATAAAATTTTTTTTCACCTCACTAGGTCGGAAAGGCCTTTTTTATTCTTTAAAAACAGACATATAAACTGTATTTTATCCACAGGAGTGCAAAGATTATTTGAAATCCGAACGTTTCTTTTTTAATCATATAACATATGCAGACAGGACAATTCTAATTATCAGCTAATAGTTTTGCTGATTGTGCGTAAGATTTGCCTACTCCTGTTATTTGTGTACTAGCTAAAATTAAGGCTGATGTTACATATTTCAGCTGTTTTTCTTATGTAGCATTTTTCTCGTTTTAGTGAGGTGAAAATATTTGTCTTACACACGGCTGCAAAGTTATTTTACGTCCCGTCTGTTGCAACACCTGGTTTGGACCACTCGCTTCGCCCAGGATTCTATTTTCGAACCGTAGAATCCATTCGCTAGCTCGTAGTTCAACCCTAGAATCCATTCGCTAATTCTTAGTTCAACCTTATAATCCATTCGCTAGCTCGTAGTTCAACCCTAGAATCCATTCGCTAGTTCATAGTTCAACCCTATAGAATCCATTTGCTAGCTCAAAAGTTTCAATTACACACTCGCGGTTAGAATACAACTTTGTACCCTTATAAAACAAATAACTATACCTAGCGCCTAGCGCCTAGTACCTAACGCAAGTGGGTAAGGTGGTATTTGTGATTATAGGTAATCAATTGATTACCAGTAATTAATAATCATACCCGTGACCCGTGTGGTTGCCGGGTAAGAATTGCGCCACCCCATCTCTTCCCGTGGGTTTCGTAGGAGGCGAATAAGGGAAAATCGGAGGGTGGGCAGCAGCATCCTTCGATCATTACCACCATCAAACTGCGGTCGCCAACCCGCTTGCCAAGCGTAGCGACTATGGCAAATCCCCCCCAAGGTAAAAATAAAAAACATGCCCAAAAAATTGATGACCTGGTGAAGGTCGCGGGAATCCGGTGGAAACGAACGGCACAGGACCGGTCTAAATGGCGAGCCTTGGGGGAGGCCTATGTTCAGCAGTGGACGTCTTTCGGCTGAAATGATGATGATGATGATGAATAATCATACTTATACACTACATTTTAATTATTGTATTTTTTTAAATATGTATACTGAATATCACTCCAAAAGTAACTCTTTTTGACTAGAAAAGGTCTAAGGTCATATTTAAACTTTATTTAGAATACTCTAAATCTTCGCCTTTTGAATAATACCCTCTTAAATCTACCTTTCTAAATCAGTTCGAAGCACCGCGACATGATTTAGTGCCTTAATTCTTGAACTTGTTACGATTACGCCAGTTCTTGCTTCAATATCACAGTTTTATCGAGAGCCATTTGTCAGGGCGATTAATAATGGGCCACTCAATGAGCTTATTGGTGTCTACTCCTAGCTAGGAAATTAGAAATAATAATAAAAGTTACCCTAATTTTTATTATTATTTCTTTTATATACTAATGGTAGGTGGGTCATTCTACTTACTCATGACCAGTTTTCTATTACAAAAATAAAACTATGATATGTATTGAATTAGTGTACAAAAACAGGATTCCGAAATAGTGTCTGAACCTAATAAAAGGATGTTGTAGATAATAATACTTAAATATTATCATATTTCTGTAAAATGTGGGTAACACAGTGATAAAAACCATCTTTTCATACGAATGGTGAGACATCTAAGGACCACTAAGTTACTCGATTTATGGATATTAGCTGTGGTCTGTTAATTACCAAAACTATGGGAAGTGATACTGCAATTAAACCTCTTTCTAGATAACAATACAAAAATATGAAGTGAGGGCCAAGTATTCCAAAATCTGCTTTAATAAAAAGTGTCTGAAAATTGTGTACAAGTAGAATGGCGCAGGTACATTTTAGTGTCATTTTTTAAGCATAAATCTATGGATCTATGGAGCAAGCTTGGGTCGAAAAATCACATTAAAATATGCATAAGGTTAGTAGATAAAGTTACTACATGATTACCATGCTGTAGGGTTTTTTCTAACCAGGCGAAACTACTGCCGCATCTGCGTAACATTTTATGTGTACCTATCCACTTAACAATCCGTACTGCAAACAAAAATTAAAAAATACTAATCGCTCGAACAGGTATGCGGAATTTATTGGGACGTTTAAAGTGCTCGAGTTAATTTAGCGTGAAATATATGAGACTACAAATATGTAGCTAGGTACGATGTTCGATATTTATTGAAATAAGAATTGTGTAATGCAATGAGCTTTCATGCGTGGCATAGATTCAATATAAATAACAGAATAATATCGTTTTGATTAACAATAACTTTCGAGACAAGTTTATTAGACACTAAAATTGATAATGCAATAATAATGATTTATTTTAGACTGTACGATTCTTACATTAGAAAGACTAGCTTTTTCCCGCGGCTTCGCCCGCGTACTAAGCGTAATTTTTAAGCGTCTACCAAAAAGAAGGTCAGTTCGACCCGGACGTTTGTATGTAGGTACCTATGTATGGAATGTAATTTTCGTAATCGGCTCCCCGAGGAACCTCAAAGATGTACCCATATCGATTTTTAAGACAATAAATGACCGCCATTTTGGGTTTGAAAATGGATGTCATATTCGTAATCGACACCCCGAGGAACCTCGACGATGACAACCCATATCGATTTTTAAGAAAATTAAATGTCCACCATCTTGTATTTGAAAATGGATGTTATTTTCGTAATCGGCACCCCGAGAAACCATAAGATGACAGCCATATCGATTTTTAAGATAAATACATGTCCTGTTCTCATACAATAAATGTCATGTTGGATTTGACCCTTCTAGGGGAGCAATTTTAAAAAACGCTGAAACACGTTTTGGTTTATTTAAACAGAGAGTCTATATACAAAGCTTCAATTAACACGTGTTTTCATACAAACTTTCATCCGTTGTTTTACCCCCTTAGGGGATAAATTTCGAAAAATCCTTTCTTATCCCTAGCCTACATTATAAATGTAATCGACTGTGCAAAAATAAATTATCTAGCGTTAGCAGTTTCGGTTGTGCGTTGATGAGTCAGTCAGTCAGGACTTCTTTTATATATAAATTACTGTCAGTGAAAAGGAAACGTATAAACATATACACTCATTGCAACTTTATGCCGTCCACTGCAATTAATTAATTAATTAATTAATTCAATCTTTATTTCGGATTTACAATCAAAAAAATTATTAGTAATTTCTTAACCTAGGCATGTTAGTATTTACATTATTTCAATAAATTACGTTTTGAATTAATTACATTGGAACATCAAACTAATCATCATCATTATATCATAAAAGTAAATTACGTATTACTCAATGCAATTATTGATCCAGTACTGTAGAACTGTCTAAATAGTATTTTGGCTACAAGCACATACCGTATTATATTTCTAAACGTAAAATGCGTAATTGACTGCAGAATAATGGCGGTAAACTAATGCGCCCTACGTATCGGGCTGTTTAATTATTCATCTCATTATAGAAGTTTCTTGGCGTGCCTTTGTAGAGACTCCTAGTTAGATCGCGAATGCACTGCCGATAGCCTAGTTTCCCGACACAAACTTGAGCCGCCAAAGTTTGAGAATATGTGTCGCCCGCCTAAGTTGACTTGATGCATTGCAATCGGGGGTAAAATATAATATGTGCATTGTATTTTTTTAATAATACTTGTTGTGTACCCAAGGGACTTAGGCCCAACATGTTGTCCACGGAACACGGAACTTAGCTAAATTACACATCCTAACCTAAGTTAGAATTACGATTTGAAACGGGATATTTACCATGTATATTTGTATTTTTGAGTTTTTTATTGTTTTGAATTCTCGAGTATTATTCGGATAATTTAAAAACTTGAAAAAAGTAAACGTTATAATAAAATGAAGCCATCTGCCGCTCAATCAATTTGCGTATTGTCCAGGCTCAAGCCGGCATGACGTTCAATACTCCGCGTATTACTCGGCCGAAAAAGGGTTCAACGCACGATATTTTTCAGTCAATATAAGTCTCTTTGTAGAAATAGAAGAATGTTTAGATATCGGACGTCAAGGGAATGGGAATGACGAGGGGAATGTCAGAAACATCGCTAAGGATTAGGCTGTTTACACGCTAATGTTGTTACATAGATTACTTATATGACGCGTCGGACTACGCTACGTTACCTTCGTCACGAACAGTGGCTACAACACAAACACAAGTTATTGTGCTTTATGTAAACTGTCAACTGGGTAAATAGGATTGCGTTCTATTTTAATTTAGGTTTAAAACTTCTACACATCTTTTAAGTTAGTATAAAGAAGCCTTTATACTAACGTACATCTTTTGATTGCGAGGTATAAAGGTGTAACTTATGCTTTTAGTGTGGGTTTGTTTATCGTATCAATAGTGAAATACATGTTACTTTTGATTTACAAGCTCTTGCTAATTTTGTGACATAGTCGTGATATCAGCTTTTTTAAGGTTCCGTACCAAAGGGTAAAACGGGACCCTATTAGTAATAGACTTCGCTTTCCGTCCGTCTATCCGTCTGTCACCAGGCTGTATCTCATGATAGTTCCTCTAGAACGATAGATGATAGATCTCCGTGATAGTTAGAGAGTTCCATTTTTCACATATTACGTATTTCTGTTGCCACTATAACAAAAAATACTAAAAAAAAACAGAATAAAATAAATATTTAAGGGGGCTCCCATACAACAACCGTGATTTTTTTGCTGTTTTTATATATAATGGACCCTTCGTACACGAGTCCGACTCGCTCTTATATAATATTTCCATTAATAAGTATATGATATTGCACATATTCACGTATAAGTAATACCATTAGCGCTGTTGCTGAATTTACTACGAGAGCTCAGTAATTTATAATTTTTAGTGCACACAATAAACAATAGCCGTTTTATGATAACCGTAAAATTGACAGCAACAACAAAACACCGACGCAATCGATCGTCAATTTTTTATACGGCCGAGCGCACTTTAAAACTCTTGCATAAAACCGTGCAATCTGATCAAATTGCGAACCAATTTGGCGTGAAAACGACGGGAAGACGTGGCGGGACAAAGGCAAACAGGTTCGCGTGAAAGAACAACAGGAAGCGTGACAAATGACGTGCAGGTGACAGCCGCGGTTATCAGCCCGCCGCAGCGCGAGGGTTGATAAATAAAACGACGTGATTAAAGATGGAACTTTTACGTGGGGAACCGCACTAGTGAAATAGATTAATTTGAACAGTGTTCTTTTTATACAAACGCCTTAAGGGAGGCGAACAGCGACATCTACCAGAAGGCTCATGCTTCATTAACGGCACTAACGTCTCAAATCATATTGAGAATCGTCAGTTACGATGCGCCATCCCATACCCAAATTTAGAATGAAGGAAAAATTGAAAAATTTAGGCACCGAGCAGGATTCGAACCTGCGACCTCCCGGCACTTGTGGCCAGTCGGTGGGAGGTCGCAGGTTCGAATCCTGCTCGGTGCCTAAATTTTTAAATTTTTCCTTCTTTCTAAATTTGAACAAAGTGTATTCGACACTTTGTTTTACGGACATGTGTTTGTTTTGTGGCTCTAATTAATTGGGATTCGTATGTGATTGATTATATTTTTCTCTATAATGTATATTACTCCTGTTAAAGTTAACGAAATGTTGACATGTTCCTGATAAGAAAGAAAACAAACCCCTAGAAATATCATTCAACACCGGAACCCAAGTTTTCCGAGATAAGTGTAGTTCCATCGCCGGGGGGCGCTGGCAAAATGTTCCCCGAGCAAAGTTGGGAACTGTCACGCTTGTTATCTTGCCCGCTAAAGACGAGACGTTTCTGCTAATTACAATTTGTACATGACACCACAATTTTAAACTTGTTTTGTGGCATTGGAGTTGTCTTATTCAGTATGATAAAGTTCCTGTCTCTGAAATTACATTTTGGAGCCAAGCTGCTAATTTCTGACTGAACTTTTATGCACAATCTACTCGTAGCGATGGGTCTGAAGAGCTTTAACATGATAGGTTTCTCGTACACTAGCGACCCGCCTGGGCTACGTATAGTCTATGTAAGGGTTACTGACATCATCATCTACACATCATGTTTAAAGGCCTTTATGTGGAAAAAAGTTAACTATGAATTCGGACGACCGCTTTAGCCTAGTTGGTAGTGACTCTGCCTTCGAAGCTGGAGGTCCCGGGTTCGAATCCCGGTCAGGGCATTTATTTGTGTGATGGACACGAAATTTGTTCCTGAGTCTAGGATGTTTTCTATGTATTTAAGTATCTATTTATCTATATAAGTATTTATATCGTCACTTGGTACCCATAGTACAAGCTTTGCTTAGTTTGGGACTAGGTTGATTTGTGTAGATTGTCCACAAACATTTATTTATTTATAAAAAAATGTAAACCTCCTTTTTTTAAGTCGATTATAAAGCCAGCTTCATGATACAATTTTTCAACCTCAGTGAAGCCTATTAACGAAATGAGAATATTTTTAAATTAAAGCCTGTATATTGAAAAATTTCATAAAAAAAATAAACATCGAGACAAACTTTCACATATTAGACAATTTAGGAGTTCCAATGGCTTTCCCTCTCCATTATATGACCGAAATACCACTCTATTAGGTTTTAAATATATAACTCCCGTGAGTTTCAGACATAAATTGTTCCGTAGTTTCTAGAAAAATGTCGAGCTATACCGACCTTAAAGAAGTCAGTGACCCGTTTAATATATTTCTATAGGGTTTTTTTAATAAACCACTTACTAAATATTAAACCACTCTATTGGATTCAGGAGTGTCAATAAAATTTTACTCGGAAGACTTGAAACGGATCATTTATTTATACACATTGCAATTTAAATAAAAAACTTGATTATGAAGAAACTTGGTATCTTTTCAAGTTTTTTAAACATTGATTTACAGGCGGTAATAATAGTTAAATAACAATAACTTAAATAATATTACAGCTAACTTAAATCTAAAACAGGCCCTTGGGGCATTGTACCGAGGATGCTGGCGGCATTTCCTCGCTGTATCGCAATGCGAGGAACGTCGAGGAAGTCGCCAGCTCTTCGGTCACCAGTTACGTCAACCAAACGCTTCGCGATTTCAGTAGATTACTTGTGCACGCTGGGACCCCATGGACCAAGAGTTTCGACATATAAGTATAGGTGCACTTATTTAACATGATGAATTGATTACAATTATTTCCCTTTAATATATTCTTATAGATAAAATGAGGTAGGCTGTAAATTTAAAGTAAATATCTGTTTTCAAAAATACCGAGTTATATATACCCTATGGAATAGTAAATAAATAAATATTAGAGGACAATCTTACACAAATCGAACTACCCACAGTAAGCTCAAGAAGGCTTGTGTTATGGGTACTAGACGGCGATATATTTAATAGATATAAATACTTAAATACATAGAAAACATCCAAGACTCAGAAACAAATATTCATGCTCATCACACAAATATTTGCCCTGACCAGGATTTGAACCCAGGACCGTCAGCTTCACAGGCAGATGCACTACCCACTAGGCTAAACCGGTCGTCGTCAATAGTAAACGCCAACTTGCTTGTCTATTTTTATTTATACATATTTCAGTAATGCTCTATCACGTAATCCATTATTTAGTTCGGAGTTTAAATAATTCTTTGTTTAGTTACTTACATAAAATCGAACATTCAGTTTGAAAAGCCATTAAAAATCTGCACAGCTTTTCCTCTTTTTAATTGTTCTTCAAGTTTTGCTACAGTAAAAACTTAGACTCTACGCTAAGCTGTAAAGTGAAAACTTGAACTTTTGTCTACCTCTAGACACAGTAAAATAACATCTTATCGAACTTGTTTGGACATTCAAGCAGAGCGGTACGTTGACACGGGTTAAGTTAGGTTACACGTGTTTCAAGGATTATAATAAAATGAGCCACTTTTTCGTGGAGAACAGGGGTGATCCACGTAAAGTCAAAAATATACTCGTAACTTATTCACTCTTATCACAATGACAATAAGGGATAAAAAGTTACGTGTTTCAATTTCTTTTATTGTACTTCGGTGCAAGAGTGTCCTATAGCCCCTACTGGGTATAGAATAGGGTACCAATTTTGTTTTTGCACACCACGTTATTTTGCCACAAGCATACGGCCCGTCTGATAAAGTGCTCACCGCAGGCTATGAACGCTTGCAACTCCAGGGGTTATCACAAGCGCGTTGTCGATTTTTAATAATACGTATACACTCCTAACCCTTTACTAGTCAACATACAAATTTAAGTAAAATATAAAAAATAAAAAAGTTTAAAATATATTTAAATCTAAAGTAAAGGGGTGTTTGATGGATACTTTCATTAAAGAAGGTGAAAGTAGTTAAGTCGCACAAATACCTAGTGTTTTTATCTATCTTTCTTAATGGAATTAAGGTAAATGACCCGATGCTTGACATTGCTTCTTTGAGTGACACTCAATTGTCTGTCACTTGTGTTGTCATTGCGAATTAAAACATCTGTTTAGGCGGTGGGAGGCAGTGGGCCATTTAACGCTAGTAGGTATAAGATGTTAGTTTTTAATATAATAGCCTAGTTTAAACGGTCAAATGTAAAAAAGAGTGCTGGCTTCGCCAACAAACTGTTTTGCAGTTTGGCGAAAATATTTGAAGTGTTTTGTTATTGTATCTTGTGGCTTAAATAAAAAAAAGTATCCCTAATTCAAGTCTCTTACCCATTTTTTTAAATCTATACGGATAAAAAGAATTGCATCAGAAAAAAAATCAAAAAGGTGACTTTATATGGTGGTCATTTTTCCTCAACATTTTGATCTTGCCCGTTAAAGGGTAGAACCTTAGACAGCACTGCCCTAATAATGTATTAGTGTCTATTAGAGTACACATTTTGAGCCAATATACAATTTGTCGCGTAAAATAATAGTCTTTATTCTTTATAGCAAGTGACGATGACGCCAACAATAATTCGATTTGTACCGGGGCATTTTTTTCTTATAATTTCCGAATTCCTAATCCCTTAGAGGACATGTTTTCGTGACATAATAGTAGTCTATCACTTACGTCGAATTTATTTTCAGCGCAATTAAAATTATCTTCAGAATTCAGAGTTTTCCGAAAGTATGTCAAACCTGATTTCATACAGACTCTTACCCGGACAGCTCGATCAGATGTCTGGATGACGCGCCGTCCAGTCAGTTGTGCCAAGTAAGGTCCTTTTAGAGCCGTATACACTCTTATTCTCTGCAGAGGAACAAAATATCGAAGTCAGTGTCATTTTTTTGCCAATGACTTTGGACTCGACCTTCAAGAACATTGAAGCCGATCCTTCAAATGCGGTCGTTTAACTTGACAGGCTTTTCTTTAAAAGAGAAAATTCGTTTTATGAATAATCAATCCAATCATCATTTTTAGCGCTGCCATCAAACCGAATGCGTAGTGTTTGAGGACAATCAAAGCCTTTACGAGTACGGTGGAGTTTGTTGATTTGAGACAATCCGGCCCACAACAGTCACTACCTTGTGTGGTTTATATCAACAAGAGAACCGGACAGATTTGCTAAACAAGCTTAGGCAGGAGGACCCGGGACAAACGTTGAGAGAATAGATAATGTGATGTATGGTGCAGATAACTATTAAGCAATCAGTGATAAAGATGGTATGGGTATTTGGGTCATTCTATTTTTTCATGACCAGTTTTCTATTACAAATAAAAATTTATGATACGTATTGAATTAAGAGTACAAAATTAGGATTTAGAAATAGAGCCTGAACCTAATAAAAGGAATTATTGGTAAAAATACTTAAATATTAACTTATTGCTGTAAAAGGTGGGTAACACAGTGGTGAAAACTATATTTTCATACAAATGGTGTGACATCACAACCACTGAGTTACTCGATTTATAGATATTAGCTGTGGTTCGTTAATTATCAAAAATATCGTAAGTGATACTGCAATTAAACCTCTTTCTAAATAACAATACAGTGTGAGCCAAGTGAGAGCGAAATATTCCAAAATCTGCATTAAAAAAAAAGTGTCTGAAAATTATGTACATGAAAAAGTAGAATGGCCCATTTAAAATACATTTTACGGCATTAACACAAAAAAGCATGTTATTAAAGCAACTAAATGAAATTGACACAGATATTCTTTAAAGGTTACCCCATAGATAACTATGTCTTTATTTAACTTTACTTATACCATAAGGCATAATATATCCATTCCTTACAGACTCGTGCTAAAGTGTATCAAACGAAAGAAAAAATCTCTATAGATCCATTATAAATAGCAATATATCTAACGGTAAAAAAATCTCATGAGATAAACAATGGATCTAATGAGATAGATTGTAATTTATAAGTACGTATTTATGACTTAATGCCTATGAAGTCAAGCAAAGTATTAAGAATTTGAACCTTGTTCAAGTTGGACACAGTGTAAAAGGTTAATGTAAGAAAGTAAAGGAATGTTTCCAAAAAGTATTTTTTTTTTAAATCTATTAAATGGTTATATCTCCAGTAATATAATCTCACATGGGTTTTTGTCACACGCAAGAACTCATCAAAGAACTATTCAGCTGCTTATTCACACGGCTCATCAGGTTTCAAATTTTAAATTAAGTCAGCCCTCATAATAATAAACGACTATGCTTGTCATGAGAAAATGCCAGTACCGCTTCGGAAAATATTTCCATAAAACATTAATTAGCAACAAAATAGCAAAAACAAAATTACGCACATAAACATTGGCTGCATGTCCGTCGAAATATTAAATGAGGCTATTTAAATGATATTATTTCACACGGCGCCTGGAACCGCAGTTTAGCTGATATCCCGGCAATCTCGCATTTTGCTTGCATAAAGCCCATGTCCATTAAAGCGGAAATTACACTTTGTCGTTCGCCGCATGCTGCATGCGGCGACCGCAAAAGTGCAAAGAACACCTTAGTCGGCCGCATTCGGCGATCGACAACTTCCAACGCTTATAGGTAGGCGGGCAGACTAATGTAAAGACGACGTTTGTTGGCCTAAGTAGTTTAAAATGAATTCGGCGACCGCATTAGGTGAGCGACGAAGTGTAATTGCCGCTTTAAACTCAACATTTTATGTACAATAAGGACAGCAATAAATAAATGGACGAGCTCAAATACACATGGCCAAATTTGTAAAGTCTATAACAATAACAAGAATACAAGCCCTTTTTTTAGTAGGTATAAACTAACTACAAATACCTAATTAGTATATTATGACAAGTTTGAGCTCCACGAAATCACAATTGCTGGTAATACTGCTGCTAAAACAATACTGAATAAAATCAGCATTGAGATTATTGTTATTAAAGAAACAATTGTTAATAAATAATCATTTTTAACTTTTTGGTTCATTTCCACCTTCGTTCGGATGAGTTTACATTTCATAGAATCCTTTTTGACCCTGCAATCGTTAGTTATGTTTGAAATAGAAAAAACAAAACTAACCTAACATTTGAGCGTTTGAATGCTTTTTTCAAAAAGGGTGGACATTTTTTAAGGCGGCAGAGAACATTTTCAACGAAATAAACATTCGTCAAAATTTCGTCGAGGACACTAAGGGCCTATGCCGTCGACTCGCTTTCCCCCACTACTATTTACTACTGTCAGTGTAAACGTGATAGTACGAGAACGCGCGTTGACGTCGACAGCGCGTTTAAGAAACACGGTGTGCATAGGCCCTAAGAGGGGCGAACAAAAGCTTTCAAAATTTGGGTACTAAAATATCAAACATTCATACGTTTTCCTTTTGGTCTTTAAGTATCATCTATATCTTTGGTCATTTTTTACAATGTATAGTATACTTTATATGAAAATATCATGTGGGGGTTCGGACCGTAAGTGCTAGTTGTTGGATCGCCAGAGCCAAATTTTCTTGCAAAGATCAGTAGTGGGACAAACTTTTTGCTTCAATCGTCTTCGGCAGCCTTGAAAAAGTTGTTACACCTAACTAATATTCATGATTTATAATATGAAAGAGACACATTAAAAATATGAAAGAGATACATTAATATTAATTACTGCCCCAAGCTAACGGCCCCAAGTTCATGCCAAATAAGGCTATTTTGTAAAAGTTCGTAGGTTGGTGTAACAACTTTTGCATAGCAGCCGAAAAGGACTGAAGAAAAAAATTTATATTTTCATACATTGAGTGACCCTAATAACTAGTAAATAACAGACTAGTTATGTGATCTTCGTTGTAGGCATTAAAGGCAATTAAAGTTAGCCGCAGATCTATCACTGTGAACTGAGTTTATTAATATTAATGTCTGCTAAGGGCAATGGACAGAGTCCCTTTCCCCAGTGCCTGTAATAACACAGCTGAAAGCATGTGACATAATGCTATTTACTTTGCGTGTAGTGCTTTAGTCCAGTCGCGTGGCTAGATTATATTGCTGAGCATGGACTTACGGAATAATGGTTGCAGGCTATCTTTCAACTAAGTGAATAAACATTGTTGAAGTCTACTTCACGATACGGATTAGCAGTTTTAATTAATTTATTTTTTTAAGACAAGTACACATTCTGTAGATACTAAAAACACTTGAGCCTAGTAATTTTACATAGTAACGTTAGGCATATATAAATTATACATTTATACTTCATAAATTATATTAATAAATACCTATCAGTATTACAAACAGTTACGTGGTGCGGGTTTATAAAGATCCGTTAGACAAAATCAAAACATTTATTCTGCAAATAGGCCTCAAGGGCACTTTTACAAGTCAAAATCTATCTAGGTACATCAAATAAAAATAATACAATAATCAAAGTATCATTAATTAAATGTAGTGTTACATGTCAAAAATAAGACTAAGAAACTAATAACAATCGACAACAGCCCTCAAAAACAAAAGAGTGCTTATACATACATAGACAAATGTGATAACAAATGTCGGTAACTAACTTAATTTTTCATCACATAGTTATATGTAGTTATATAACAGTCTTGACTCAATAGACTAATACTCTTTGGTCGATATTATTATGTAATATTCATATTTTGCCTCCTTGTGCGTGTATAGCTTGTATAATGGGTTGTGCTCCGAAGAACTGTGCAATATGATACCTACGGCCGCTTTCTACCATCCCACCGTTCGCCGTAGGCGCCCAGGGCGTTCATCCTCACACCTTACAACCGAAATGGTCGCGTACGATACGGTTTCAGAGGAATATCCTTCCTCGGACACTCCGGTTGTGGAATGGGATTATGGGGTTCTCCAAGAAAGGACCGACACAAGACACCCCCGGAGTTGCAAGCGTCTACAGACTGCGCTGACCGCTTACCATCAGACGGGCAGCACGCTATATTATTAAACTTCTAAATTGAACCTATTTACTTTATTCAGTTAATTTTGGCTATCCAGTGTGAGTTCAGTCTTAATACAGCGCATCATTCATTGGTCAGTAATCGTCGTATTGCTGCTGACATCTGCCAATACAGGCCCACCGACTCAGTGAATCATTGGTTATGAGCCAATTTATGATATTAAATATGAAATTATGGACGACGCTTTGAGAGTTTTTATTTATTTGCGGTTTAATGTTTACCAGCCCGCAAAGTCCCGTTATTAACTTTTTGAACAAGAATTTTATAGTATATTCATTTCTACGTTAACTAGTAAATGTGGAATAAATAAGTGTTACATTCAAAGTGAGAATTTAAGTTTTAATAAATGCTTAAAATTGCTTAAATCAGCAATGGAGCAAGTAGAATTATTTTTTTATATTTATCAAACGAAAACAATGAACGCAACATCTATTATTTAGAATCGATATTGCTTAAGCGTCACGTATACCATCTCAGGCCTGTTGATTCAACATCGAAATATAATGAAACAAACAATACGTGGATACAGCAGCTAATTCAGCGGCGCACGTGTTTTATTCCGCACACGTAACACGTAAGTAACGGCGTCTCCGCTCCTCGCATGTGACACCTAGCGTTAGGTGCTGTGAAAAATGGTCCATTTCCCGACGCGAGGATAAATTTATCTTCCAAGACTATTGCGAGCCACGTTATGCGAGTGTTAATATTCATTGTGGAACAACAACGTGACTTTGTGGGTTATAATCTCACTCGAGTTATTTATGAAGTGGTTTGCTTATTGACTGTGAATTACGGCGGAGAATGTGTGCGCCTGTGCGTAGGAATTGTAGTGAGAGAAGTAGAATTCATGTGTTGTGTTAGGATATTTCTTAGAACAGGTAATTCACTTAGGACAGGGATGATTGTGGGAATTCGGCGAGACGTTTGGCACGTGGAAAGTGGGTCCTCGCTACAACTTTGTAATGATCACACAATAAATTACTGAAACCGAAAGGTGGTTTTGTCTCAAGATTCCCGGATCTCCAACATGGTAGCAGAGCGTGGTTAAATTCCAAGGATCGCAATGAATTTAAAACCATTTTTTCTAACATCCTGACAGTCGGTTATACGACAAGGAAAGAAAAAGAAAAAACCCATTTCCTTCTTATGAATTTTATTTGGAAATTGTAACAAAATTTCTTAAGCTTGTAGCTACCAATAATTTCATATCTAATAGTCCACTATCGTGCACAAAGGCGTCATCAAACAAACCCGGTGCTTAATGCCCAAGTAGAATATTGCGAGACGTCGTTTGATAGAACGCCATAGGTTATAAAACGGGCCATAAAACGTCTATTGACTACCGCTTTCCTCGATGACCCTGATTTTCCCAGACATTTGCGGTGCACTTCCAACCGCGAACAAACTACCTACACTATTGGCATACTAGCATAAATCTAATATAACTAGACCAGATTGGTGGTCTTTAAAACCTTTATAGATGTTTTTTTTTTATTCTTAGGGCGTGTCAGCACATGTATTTAATTATAATACATTACGTATCTGGGGCGGAGAAAGAAAGTCGCCGGTATTTGACGCCCGAGCCGCGAAGGTAAGTAAGGGCGATAAATATGCGATCTGAGATTTTCTTTATTACCGCCCGTGGTAAGTACATTTTATATCCTCCCTGGCCAGGCAGTAGGTTTTTCGTACGGAAATTGTCACTTTATGGCCGCGACATACATAATATTATAGTGTATTGTTGTTAAATGACTGAAGAACGTTTATAGACCTTTCCTTAAACTACACTGATTCAATTGTGAGGATCGCTCAATATGAAGATAAAATACGTAGCATACGCAGCGCTGATGCACACTCACTCTTTCTTTTCTGATGACCTAATAATGACAGACCGTGAATAAATGATAGCACTAGAAAACAAAGCAATACTAACTATTCAAAGAGGTTTTAACTTGAAAAAACAGTTTGCCAATTAAATCTCAGTTAACCGTATTATTTCGCCGTTCTCCTATAATCACTTTATGTCCTGTCAACAAGGAAACAAAAGAGGGACGCAAAGATGATTGCGAAACGACAAACACAACAGCTGTTTTCAGTTCACCTCAGATTAAATATTAAAGCGATTTTCGCCGTATTTATTCTGCAAAAACAGTTTCACGAGATTTTAAAACCGATGACAAAGGCTGTGCGCTGAAAATGTCATGCGACCACAACGCCAAACCAATTAACCGTATCTGGTGCTATAATTTCTCTCTGCGCTCTGCAAGGGTGAGCGCACACTGGAATATGACAAAAATCGCATAAACCAGACGGATATAATTCAATTCTCACCAGCCAGAATTGATCAGTGTTAGTCAGATGAACGTGAAATCTGATATTTGGCGGGGGTCAATTTCCTTACGCCCCTAAATAATGGATGGTGAGGGGAGCATTATTATCTTAGTTACCAGTGCTGGTCAAAATTGCTACAGTAATGCTGTTTAGGTAATTTGAAATATGGGCGTACCACAATTCGATAAGTATAATTAATGGAACCTAATGTTGATTTTACTGCGTTGGTCAATTTAGCAAACCCGCTAACATTCTACGTTTCATGTATTGTTATATTTGTTTTAGCATAATGACTGACCGCGTTGCTGCTATTAGATTTATAGCAGAATTCAAAATGTTCCATATTTAATTTTGTTAACCTACAAATTGTGGAATCACCGTCTCTATGAATTTTCCATTAGATTATGTCATTAATAACCATGTATAACCAATATTAATCTTAATCAATTAAAGACCCTATACATCATCTTGAATAACATTACATGCGGGACAGATATTACTATTAAAACAAATTAATAATGGTATTCATCACTAGTTTAAGTTTTTGGTACCTACAAGGTACAATGGACTTCTTGGTTACAAGTAAAATTTGAGGTCTTGACATTCTTGTCATTCTTGTAAAGTAATTCTTCACTTTAAAACTGTTTTTTCGTACATAGGTAATTTAATGTTCCTTACATTTTTGCAATGCGGGTTACAATTTTTATCAAAATTTATTTTAGTAAACTTGATAGCTCGTGTCATACCGGCTTATTCTTTTTCTGCTCGAAAGCACTCATAATCTTCCAAACACAAGTTCTTAACCACTTCAATGCCGATGTCAAAAAGTTTGGTCATTGTATTACATACTCCCCTCGAACATAACCGAGCGAAAATATCGTATTATCGCATTGCACGTCATTCGTCGCCAGTTCGTGTTCACTATAAGTGTGGGTGACATCCGACGATACATGTCGGCCCGATGACGCGCAAATTGAGTTGTACGCTTTACGCAGCGCGCTGATTCCGATTGACAAGTGAACAGTCCCAACTGGTAGGGCGGCATTTTGAGCGAGCTTGTAGTTCTATGCCAAACAGGTTTGCATAACTTCGCAATTAAAGAAACCGTATTTTATTTGTACTGAGGCATAACTGTGAATTCTTCTCCTTTTCGCTTTCTATTTCGCTTTGTCGTTTGCTTCGTGGTATTATCCAGTCGATTACATATCTGTTAGCACCATTGCATTGTTTATGTACCAGCTCCGCTTTCCGGCTTTTCTCGTAGGACAGTTTTCAGTTTTTCTTTGTTCTTTGATGTGTACAATGGTAGTTAGGTTATAAAATATATTTTTTTATTCACACTTCACAGAGTCTAGGGCGTATGTAGGTTTAACCTAGAGCATTATTCTAAATACAAATTAAGACATAAAGGAAAAATTAAAGAATATAGTTCCCAAGCAGGATTTGAACCTGCGGCCTCCCGGCACTCGCCGCCAGTCGCTCTAGCGAACTGAGCTATAGGTGCAACTACCACCGGACACCAAATTCTTCAACCGTTTCTTCATTTTTTGTAGCTTGCGTTAGCAGTGGTACTGCTTCATACAAAATTAATCATTCTAAGTATTCTAACACATCATCAAAATCAGTATGAAATGTCACTGCTACGTCACGTTGTGATGCTATTAGTTTGCGAATATGTATTTTTAATCAAATGAACACCACTAACGTATATTCGAATCCCAGAATTAGTGTTGAGGAAGTATTCAGAACTAAATCATCAGCAATTTCTCGCTTGCAGTCAAACCACGGGATCAAATTCGTATTTGGCATTAACATTTCCAATCGCCTTAATTGATTGGAAGACGACTCGCTGCAGTCTCGTTTCGGGATATTACGTAAAATGTTTTGCTTAAGGTTGGTGTTACTTCGCTTTGGCATGTTTAAGGAAATTTTGGTGACTTTTTTTAAATAAAATTTAGTAGGTATGAAGCCACTATATTCAGTTTATAAAAAAAACGCTGTCAACAAAAAAGATGTTGTTCTTTGATGTTTATTTTAGGAATTAGTTATTGATGTCAAGCTAGGTTTCATTACTGGAAAACTCATTTCCTCCAGAGAACACAAAAGAAGTCGGAGAAAACTTGGTTTTCCAGGTACTTTAATACAATTTTTCATATATTTTTCCCTTAAATTACGTATGTAGTACCTATTATGCCCAATATCATTACAATAATTAACTCGTCAGTTTATTTCTGAAGCTTGACCTTAATTGACATTCACTCAAGTACTAAAAGCGGTAGTCAAAGTATAAACCAATTCAAACACACACCATCGACGTAGCTGTAGCTTCTAGTCCTGAAACAACAAAACACAATGTAGATATGAAATTTACTTAGGCATGTTTGGTTAGGTCGACATTTAATCCTGCGTTTTTAATATTAAGCGTAAAAAGGATACTGGTTGAAAAATATTTACTTTCATAGGAACATCGACTAAAATTAACTTAAAGTAGGTTATCTTAGGCAGGGTTTTATAATGATCCGTTAGACCAAATGTCAAATCAAATTTCAGTAACTCAGTACATTTTTTGACATAAAATACCGACATAAGGTCTATCGGATCTTTATAAAACCGAGCCTTACTGAATCAATTTAATCGACTGACTGACGCTCAGATATCTATCTATTAGATTTTATCAAATATAAATAAATAATAATAATATTAAATTAATAAAAAGATACACAAACGCAATAAACACAACTAATTAAATAATTTCTCCCCGCATCGTACCTGGCTCAAAGGTCCCCATGATGCCTGCAGCATTACCCCGCAATTCAGTAAGATACTTAAAATATAAGTAAAAAACTTAAAGTAGGTTTATACAATTCCAAAAACTTAAAAGCCACTTTATTGGTGAAATGTTAACGGTACAATGGGGTTTGAATTTAAAATTTAGTAGTTGTTTCAACTTGCTGAAATAATTGAGAGTTAAATAAATATAAGGCTTAATGCCTGGCCTCTCATAGGACTAAGTAAATAATGTTTTTGTTTTTTTTTTGTTTTGAAAATTTTAATTTTAATGTATTGATTGTATGTATGTTATTAACTGACGATGCAAAAGTGATTGTAAAATCCTACTTGAATAAATGGTTTTTTATCTTTTTTATCTTTTTAAACCATTTGTGAGATTGACTACGAGTTGTAAAAACCGATACCAAATTTTTGATGCTTCATAAATTTGGCTACCATAGAGTAAAGAACCGGACGGTATGTAGGTCCACACGCGTGGTCGTGTCGGAGGTTTTCCGCTGGACTTTACCCAGGCCACTCTCCAACCACGCACTCCTATCGCTTTATTGGGCTCGGCCTATAAAGCCACAGTCAGGTTTAAAAAAAAGTATGTAGGTACCCATAAATGAAAATCTACATAAATGAATATGAAGCCTTTTATGAAGTTTGTTCCATAACATAAAATATGTATCTATTCGATTTAGTTGAAATATTGTGACTGATATCTTACATATGCACCAAGATCAAATTAGTGAATATCACGTCTGGTATTATAAAATATGTAGTCGCGTCGATGTAAACACGTCGAATCTACTGACTTTCCGTTCAATGTAAGAAAATGAGGTAACGATAACGACTATTTGTACCAAAGCATAGAGTGTGTAAATAACGACTGTGTACATCTGTGTGTACCAAATTGATCTTAGTCCATCTCAACTCCCGACTGCAATCTATTAGTATGATGAAATTAATACTGCGGATTCCTGTTTTATCAATTATTATTAGTATACAGAAAACGGGTCTCGTTTACAGTTGTAGGTCTGTTTGTTTCCAATGTAAATCATGATTCATCAAAATTTAGTTTCAGTAGTTAATTTCTGTAACAGATCCCGTATTGCTTGGACCACCTTTAAATTGCATCACTAGTTTATTAAACAACCAAAAGAAAATTAAGTAAGTAATAAGTTTATAATCAGAGAATATTAAATTCTTGATGGATACATTTTTATTATAAGTATTTACGGTAGAACTACTATAATCTTATTATATTATATACTTATAAAGCAGAAAAAGATTCCAGCAACAGCAGATTTAATAAATGGTTCATCTTATTACAAACAATTGACTTAATTTAACAAGCGGTAAACCCTTCATAGTTACAACAAGTCCTGTAATAAGTAATCTTGTTAGACATTGTTAGTAACAAAGTACCAGAAACGGACCCAAGTTAAGGCAATTCCCTCTACTTAGCTCGTAAGTTTTGAGTCCGACACACCTATAAAGGATTGAGTAATTTATACAGAGGCGCTATTAGATACTGTGACGGTTATGATATGATATGATTTATAATAAAACTAAAACTAACCTAAAATGAACCTAAATATACTTGTCAAAAATCCTAATCTAACAAACCGCTGCCAGTAGGTAACGTTCCCAAATACTGGCCGCATTGCAACGTTGGATGGCACTGCTCAATCTTTGTGCCAGATAAAGGCCAGCATTTTGGTCACGTGTTGCGTCGACCAGACGTCCAGACAGATCTTTGAAGATCTTATGGGCTCCCGGTCCCCACGGCCCAAGTGATGATTTGTTATGATTTATTAATCCCACAATACAATGCAATCACAATAATATACGTTATTATAGGATTCAGTTTAAACACTCCGCATTTTACTAATGCCTATTATTTTTTTTAAAAGTGCGATGCCTTTGCTGTATTGCATCGTCGGTAGACAACCAAAACTCGCTAGCAAATCTGTCACTAGTCTTAGGAACCTCGTATAATATGACTAATTTTCCTACGTAATACATTGTTTGTTTGTCTGTATTACCTACATGCTCTTGTTATTAATACAGTGCAATTACTTAACAATAGGACGTCTTACATAAATCTTAGTACCTTTGAAATAAATATTACCATTGCTAAGTAGGTACTTTTACGATACTTAGTTGTCTCTGCCTACACTTTACGTATATTTATACTACTATCGTTGTAGTTTTTATCTTGACTAAGTTGTTCTCAAAATGTAGCACCTTAAAATAAGAGTTTTGTCTCGCGTAGAATTTCATTTCCGTAAAGTATCAACTACGTTATTCGGCTACGTGAAGGCAATGCTTGAAATACGTCTGCTTTAAAACGTCTCCAAGTTGAACACAGAAAGCTGTACAATTCGCAACAAAGAAACGTCAGAGTAATTTACTTAGTTTCTATTTAGTTCTACATTTTGTAGGTACGTCAGAAAGACGATACAAAAACAATTTGAAAAGCTGAAGGGAAAAAATGCCAAAATTAGCTCGGCATTGTTTGAATTGAGAACGATGCTGTAATATTGTTTTGTAACTCAAAGCAAATTGAGTTGAACATTAAATAAAAAAGTTAATAAACATCGTTTCTAAGTCTTATATTTACAAAGCCCACTCACTCACCGGCCTTAGGCTGTTGCGTGTACAGCAAGACCTGCCTAATGAATGAAACTTTTCCATCTCACGGTTAGGCCAATTATTTTTAAAAATAGCCCTATCCGCACACTAGCATATGTAGGGCTCTTTGTCAGAACAATACCAAGTAGCGCAGACGTACCCTGACGCCTGAGGCGGCATAGGCGAGACTCCAGGCGCCTTGGGCCCTGTCTGCTTGCCTACTTCATTTGAATACAGACACTTTCACGTTACACATACAGTGTTACCACAAAGCTTTGCAAGGACTAGGATAAAGTTGCGTTAAACATGGTTACAGATCTTTGATACCGAAATTGGCTTTTTATTTAACATCGCTTTCTTAGGGACTTGTTGAAGTTCAACGATTTCATTGCCCATGAAGTTGGTTGACAAACTAAAAGTATGTTACCAAGCATACAAATATTCAAATTGAATCCTTAAGGTGTAGGAATAACTGTCACTTTACTACGATTGGCTCAAATAAAACTAGAAAGAAACGCGAGCCAACGTCACTCAACTGTTGTTTCAACATACTTCGGTACAGTAAAACTTTTCAATTGATATAAAGTTACGCGTGCGGGCGTGTAATCAAATTATTAGCATGTTGCAGCTCCCGACTACCCCGTCAAAGTTGAAGCACCACAACAGTAAAACGCGGTATGGCGAGGTCTAACAATATTGAACCTACCACTTTGCGAAATTGAGCTTCAATTTGGTAAAGAATTTAAACGGGCAAGTGATAAAGAACGTAAGTCCTTTTAAGCGCGAGAGCTCAGCCTGCGTGTCTTCGTTAAATGACGAGAATGATTCCTCCTACCTATGTGTAAGTTCTTAATAAATATTCAGAACATTTGCATCCGCCAGCACGGCGTGGGAACCCTCTTGTAATGTACACCAACTTCCGAGGTCTTGTTGCTCTTGTAATCTCTAAGTTCATATTAAACAACACTGGCTTAAGTTAATTTAAATTTAAATCGAAACCAAGGATATTATTATTCTACGTGTTACCTTGGTCTAGAATTTTTGTAAGAGAGTTTATAAGTTGTTCGTCTTTTACCGTCCTAGTGAAAGAAAACCAGCTAGGCTAGGTTTAGTGAACCAGCGACAAAACTCCCAGTAGCTTGATTCCACTCACACTTCAGACTCGGTTGAAACCGCTCAACCAATCTCACTGTTCCAAATCACACGCCTGGTCGTGTCGGAGGTTTACCTCTGAATTTTCCCCAGGCTACTCTCCAACCGCGCACTCCTATCGCTTTATTGAGCCCGGCTTATAAAGCCACAGTCAGGTGCTTGCTAGATCGCAATTTGAAAGCCGTGTTTAGCTATTAGGAAATATTACCAATATCTGTTACATTTTCCATTCATTTAATCCGTAGGTTGAAGTCATGAAAAACTGTATGAATTCTTAATTTTACGAATAACGACAAAAAGTACAGTGCCAGCGCCACCCTAGTGAGCAGTAGCAAATTAAAACATTTCACTTATCCCTTTTTTCGTCCGCTTCGCCGAGAACAATCGCAGCATTTTCTCGGGCGGGCAACGGGTCATCAGTCAAGCGGAGTGGCTGCCACTCGGCCGCACAGACACAGGGGATTGCGGCCCTCAATGCACTTTTACTTTATGAATTTATAGTTCTCCACGTTTCGTTTCTCTTCCTCGTTTATCATCCTGCGCGCTGTCAAAGGATTTGAATTTAGAATTGGATGAAGCCACGTTATGCAATAAAACGAGTAGTTGTGCAGATTGCTGACTATTTCAAGGGTCATTTTTTTTACAAATATTGTAAACTATGTCACTCCCACTGATAAGAGTAATTTCAAATTTTAAAATCTTCAGAATTGAATTAAGAAATTTCATATGAGCATGCCAAATTAATTACATATATGTATTATCATATATACATTCGAAAAAAATTACTGTGGTAGACTACGGCAAGCGAGATGTTGAAGAACATGCTGGATAATATCAATTAGTCCTTCAAAATGAGAATGACAGAGAACTGACACAAATCCGATTTCGTAGAGATGTTCCCTTCAGTAAATTAGGATTGATGGAATTTCAATCCAGCTACGTTCATGAACAGTAATAGTTTAGTAGTAGCCTAGAGAAAGGAAAGCATTTCATTAGTTACGCCGTTCACGGTTTAAGTTACAATAATTGACTATTGTTGTAAATTCTATTATTCCTTAGAAAATGTAGTCGGCAATGTGCCGCCCATTCATAATTTATCTCGAACCAAACGATGGGTCTCGTAAAATACGGCCGTTAGTTTACTCAAATTCCTTCGTGAATTGGTTAGTTTCTGTTCAGGCCTATTAGTGTTAATAAGTATCGGTACAGTAAGCAGAAAAAGTAGCTACGTAGTTTACACCATATTGTGGTCTCCTTTTTCCGCACTTAGTCCGTGTAAGTCGGACCATTGTACGTACATCATTTTAATGACTACACTGGTTCAGCGACCAGAAGTGGATCTTGGCCTCCAACACTAAGACACGCCGTTTTGCTGTATCCTGGGCAGCTTGTCGCCAGTCAGAATCGGCTTTTTGAAGCTACATAGGTCTTTTAGAAGTAACATCTTTCCAGCGATGTCTTGGTTAGCCAATCGGACTGCAACCATTTGGAAGTCACAGGTACGCTTGATCCTCTTTTGTCGGCATGATTCTCTCTCATCTTCTGAACGGGGCCAAAGCAGATCATTTTGGACGTGTTTCCTATCTAGTTTTCCGTTAATAACAATCTTAATTCATTGTAATTAAGGTGTACCTACCATAAGAACTGAGGCTCTAGTAGAAGTTTTTTCGGAACAAAACATAAACGAACGCGTTTGCATTTAGTCTTAATCTGTATGGAAAAACATAGTTATTACCGAAGGCCACCAGAGGCGCTGCTCGCGTTGCCATACGAATTCAGACTAAAAGCAAACGCGGTCGTTTGTGTTTTGTTTAAAAAAAAACTTATACTAGAGGTACTGAAGATTACCAGGGATATTTCAACCAGCTTGTGTTCTCTGGATGTTAGTACAAAAACGCTTTTAAGACTAGGAGCTGTAATATGTCCGCGATGCGACTCATTTGTTAGTGTGCACTTTGAGACCACGCCACAGCACTTATATGTGGTTGCATTGAAAAAGTGAGTTCGCAGGTCTGCGCGACTGAGGGTAATGTTGGCAATCTTTCTGTTGAGGTCTTGAGGATTAATCTTTAGAAATACATTGACGAGATAACTAACACCTGCCAACACAATAAGTAAAATACATAGTTGATGCATATAATGAAGCATGCACTTCCATTTATGCTTAAAGTAAAACAAACTCGTATCTATCTAGGAATTATGCTGGATACTCGTTAATTTTATTGCTACTGACAGGTAAACACGAGCGAGTACCACATGATACAATTTGGTAAACTAACTCGGTGCATCAACATAAATTCGAAACTAGTTATAATTACCCCGCGGTCTCGCAAGGCATTCAAACTCGTGGTAAATTACATTGAGAGCAACACGCAGGCAGAGTTCGGGCTCGCACGTTCACCGTTCCAATTTTAATAGGCACTAAGTGTATATCCGCTTTGTACACTACCATTGCCTTACTCCAATGAGCTTAAAGCGTTATGACGCGATGTCATCCCGTCCGCAACGCAAATGTACCAATTATCATATCTAATGTGCCGAACATGGAAACGCGGTCTTCGCGTGATGCTGGGTATGAAGTGTGCTTGTGTTTTTGATGGCTGTTTAAGTTTGTGTATGTGTCTTGCTCGCTCGATATGCTACTCAAATAGAAACTTGCGGATATCGCTATGAGGGTAGGATTTTGTCTTTGATAATTTAAGAGCCTGCATTGGGCTCACAAAAAACACATTTGATTTGATCGTGCATTCACAGCACGATCAAACGTCTAATTGTTTCTCAAATTACATTGTAGGTACACCGACTGAAACTCGCTTACTCGTCACATCCGCGAGTAACAGAGAAATTAACAGCCCGTTACAGATATTTTTCCTCAAGCGGCGTGCCGTTGCCGCTGTCTATATTTAAGACAAGCGTATTTTATATCTCATCCAGGCTTAAAGTTCAGCGAGCCCGTTTATCTTGCGGCTGTTAGGTGTTGAAATGAGTTAAACTGCTTGCGAATAAAGATGTCCCTTTTAGATAAAAATATCCGAAGGAGACGAGAGAATTTTCTAGTTTTCTTCGAAGCGGTCCGAACAGAGGGTTCGACGACGGCGAGTGACAATAAAATTAGATAAGTACAGGATAGTCCCGCTCCGTCCAGCCCGTCCTGTGGACGGAATCAATCGCAGTAAAACACGGGACGGCGGCCCACGACACTCGCTGACTTGATAACATTTATACGATTCCAGACCGTAGGTTGTGGTCACAATATACTTTTTCTCCTGCACACTAGAAAAAGAAGCGGTCAAAAGTGTATAATCTGTTCTCTTGGCCGTAAAGACACGAAACGAATGAACTTTAAAGGAAAACGACACTATCTTGGTATTGCCAATATCTATGAAGATGTCGATACGTTAAGTCTAATAAGGGTATAGTTAGACGTTTGCTGTATATGCGACGACCACTTTAGCCTAGTTGGTAGTGACCCTGCCTTCGAAGCTGGAGGTCCCGGGTTCGAATCCCGGTCAGGGCATGTATTTGTGTGATGAACACGAATATTTGTTCCTGAGTCATGGATGTTTTCTATGTATTTAAGTATCTATTTATCTATATAAGTATGTATATCGTCACTTGGCACCCATAGTACAAGCTTTGCTTAGTTTGGGACTAGGTTGATTTGTGTAAGATTGTCCAAAAATATTTATTTATTATTATTATTATTATTATTATTATATATTCAACATTTAAATTACCCATAAGGCACTTCAACTACTACAGTTTTCAGTATTCAAGTCAAAAGGTTGGTACTCAACTAAAATGATTGAAATTTTTATTTAGGTCGAATGTAACAAGACTTGTCTAATTATATATTCAATGTACTGAGTCTATTCTGTTTGTAACGGTGTGTCTTTACGTGCAGTGAATAAATGCTTTCTTTCTTAATAGTTTATGTGATGAGGTGATATTTTTTTTACTGTAAATGGCCATAACAAAAGCTATTGAGCTTAGGTACATTGCAGTAGTATTATATCGACTCGTATAAATAACTTACACTCTTAACCAACAAAGATAACAAATTGCACGCACGCACGCACGCACGCACGCACACACACACACACACACCAGTTGTATGTTTTATGTTTTACGTTCTTTTTCAACTAATTGTATTTGTGTGAACATCTATAATTGGCTTTGTTATTAGCTATTAAGTTTTGTATTATTTTTCTGTAACGCTGTTGATGCCCCGAATAAATAAAAATAAAAATAAAATAAAAATTGTTTTTTTTTTTCACCGTTAATAAAACGGATGGGATGGGTATTTTGATACTAAAATACTACACGTACGTAACGTCTTCGAAAATATAATTAAAACCCAATAAACCGATAAGCGCGAAACCGTTTCAATAGCCATAACATTAATGCACGTGTTGAAAAATGAAATTGATTTTGCCCCCGCAGTTGCGTGCCGTATCACCGGGGCTCAAGTGGATGGGGAGGCTGCGCTAATAACTAGCTCCCTGCCAGAGATGTTTATTTAATGGCGTACCATAGACGCTCTAATAGGGATTCACACTTGTATCACCGCGCCGCAAAATTATTTTTCGAGACAGCGTGTACGCACGTGGGGCTGATAGGCATTGAAGGAAAGATTTAAATTACATCGATTTCCACGCCGTAATTTATTTACTTACAATAGAATTCTCATACAACTTGAAAAAACTAACTAACTTTGCTTTGTAATTTTATTGAGGTGTGCAATAAAGAATATTTGTATTGTATAAATGGGTGGATCAACTATTCTTTGTTGCCCGTTACCATGGTTACGTCTCCTGAGTCACTCTTTAAAACTGTAATTTTATAGGGTTTAAATCTATTAATCAGAGTTTTAGACATGAGCAAAGATCCATTTGGACATGGGTCATCTCTTGAGCATGCTTGAAGTCCATATCATAAACATTTTTCTAAGAAACTCGGTTACTGTTGTCTCCTCGCTGATGGGACAAAATAACAACAAGAAAAAGTTGATTGACCCAAATATACGCAGTGATAGTAATTTATTTTCAAGAAAACTGTTTTTTACGATATTTTAGTGTTTATTTTGTATTAACACTGCAACATTTAAATACTCGTATTATATAAATGCCAAAAAAATATCGACACGATGCTCTTGCACGCATGCACTTGCAGAATCATCGTACGTGTAGAAAAAATAGGAATGATAAAGACATATTATTATCATTTCAACAGCAACTTACTAACTAACTTCCTTCTTCACTAACTAACTTACTTCTTTTTCACTAACTTACTTCTTTGTTTGCATTTTGTAAGGTTTTAAATTTTAATGCTAAGTATGTTCTCAGTGAGATATGTCTAGGGAAACATCTTAATCTATATTGTATTTTTATGTAAATGACACCTAATTTGTTTGCAAGTTTCTGTTTTATCTCCGAATAAATAAATCAATAAACAGGAATACTACCTTCTGTGGCAACCTTAACAAAATATATCTACTCGTCTTACTTGTCTGACTCACAACACCGACTAGCACTTGTCTGTCACGGCGCTTCAAAAGGACGTGATGGAACTAAATACTCTTTCACTAAGCTCCTTTGAGACCTAACAACTCGGCAAACTGTATTATTGTCTTCGACATCCGCTTCGCTTTATTTCGAGTCGAATGAATGTAGGTAATTTTGTGAACCAAGGTCAGAAAAACTCTGAGAAAATTGACGTTCTCATTTAAAACCACCAAGCTTATCTTTAGTTGCTATTATATGGCGCAATGTATAATTCCACAGCGAGGTGACCAAGTTTCATCACCTAAATCACAAAGTGCTCTCACCTTTAAAAGGGAATGTCATGTAATACGCTTAAATCAAGCTAATGTGACGTTTCTGGTGTCGGCCCACCGCGTATTACTACGCGAATTCGCAAAGCGTATGGCCAGATTATCATTTGAATGTGCCCTCAGACGATTGTTGGATTCCGTGACAGTTATACAATGGGGGAGCACTGTCCTGAAGCAAAATATTTTTATCGAATGTAAACCTGTGTTTCTGGTGTATTCGAGGAAATTACGTTTTTATCAGAAGTTACATTTGGCCCGTTATCTCTGTCTCTGCCTCCCTTTCCTGCGTGAAGCCTCTTTTGGATTATCTTTTTAAACATACCAACACGTGTTTTGGTTTATAAGTAGAGGCTGAATTCTGCAGCTAAAATAAAAAAAATACATTAAAATGCTAAATCTTATCATTCATTACCTAGACGTTCTCTAAAGTACATTTGTGGTGTTCCATTTTTTGATTTGAATTTAATCATCTTTTTTTTACCGTGGATGAGTTAATAAATAAATGTGTTACTAAACATGGATTTTCTCCGTAAATCACTGTATCTATTATAAAGCCCTACATTATTACACAGTTTCGTGAGATATTATGTAAAACTTTAGGGTCCTGATTCAGCAATGAGTGGCAAGTTCCAGGTCCAGAGTCGATTAGTTTTTTACAAGTCACTGGTAGCCATTGTAATATAACTTGAGTAATTTTCTACTTTCCATAATAATGAACCGGGAAATGATACGGCATAAATGTCGAAATGAAGCACATTGGGAATATATAAAGGAAAATACGTAGCGTACAAAATAAAACAGACTGAACTGTGTTGAATATGGCTACTCATCTAATCAAGGCGTACTAGATGTGGTATGCCATAGACGGGTATATAAAAAACTGGTGAGGTTATCCCAGATTGGCACTGTAAGAACGGTGCATTTCTTGCTTTTCCTAAACTTTATCCGCCGGAATGCCAGCATTGGATAAATGAAAGTATCGAGAAAATGAGAATCGTGCAGAAATTGATTTTGCCTGTGGCCCAAGGCGATGCGATTTTTCATTACTTTTTTCAACCGCTTCCTTTCTTGTCTATCGACAAACGAGGATAACAGTTTTTGTCGAAACAATAATATAGGTAAGTTTGTTCTTTACCATATAAATTGGATATAAGGAAGAAATGTTTTCCCGTTGGTAATAACCCAATTTGTGTACGCAGCTTCTATACTTATAACGTAACTTTGCTTTCACTTTTATTACCTACACAAAGCTCAGGTTTGCTTTATGTTTGATTTTTATTTCTTTACGCGATTTATTTTGAATTACTGTCCATATTTATCTGGATCATATCCTTTTAAGTTTTTTTATTAGGTGTCTTGGTCTTGCTTTATGTTTGATTTCTGTTTGTTTACGCGATTTATTTTGAAGTACTGTCCATATTTATCTGGATCATATCCTTTTAAGTTTTTTTATTAGGTGTTTCTATTAGGCAGGTTAGTTTTACATTTATTGATATACATATAAACTTTTTTGCAGTCACGAAGACTACTTTAGTAGTATAATAAGTATCCGATTATAATGAAATAATACAATTGAATAAAGTAATTGTATATTAAAAAAACTCCAGTGCCAATTGCTGCCTACGCATATCAAGTCCGATTACGAAAACAAATCACAGTCTATTATAGTTTGCGCTTTATGGGACAAGAGAAAATTACGATATCAATCTATTTCCCTATACAGAAACAGGGTGTCCCCAGTCATATGCAAGTGAGACAGGCCAGGTATTGTAAACAGTTTATTTGAATAACTCTGAATAATAGACTAGTTTGAAAGCGAGCTTTGCCGATAGTGTCCGCCGACGCGACGGTAACCAATCACTATGGCCAGGACAACCACGCAACTGACTCGATCTGTGCTATAGTAAATCTTGGATACAAGTAAGATTTTGTGGAATGATATGAGAAATAATATTCTTGTTTCCTGTTTTATTGTGAGATCCACTTGCATCGCTATCTGTGGTGGGTTACAATGTATTATGAAGTAAGTGCTAACCAATCATACATGAAAATTTCGATGTGACCTAGGGAAAAATATTTGTAAACTTGTACCTGCTCCTCTTAAAAGTAATAGCAGTCGTTAGTATTGGAAGAGGTTGATTATTGGAACACTGCATCACTTTTGAAAAAGGTATCCGGTTATTTCGTTAGAACAATAAAGAAGCTATCCTTTTTATAAAAAAAAGTATCACTATCGTTGATAATTACGAAATCTGCAGCATTAAAGTTTATTTTTACTATGATATTTACGATTAGTAACACAGAGTTACCAAGGCATTTTGTTCGATTATTTTGTTTCTTTGTTTTCAGTCCCCAGAAATTTTTGTGTAGTGCAATTCTACATTACTTCTTAACACTGGAATCTCAAACTTCAGTATTTTCGTCAGATCTCTAAATGGGCCTTGCCTTAAACTTGATGAATACTTTACCATCCTAGTTAGTTAATTAGATTAGTGTACTTAGCACTCGAAAATTGTGAGTAGGTACCTTTAACTCCAAAGGATCGCTTTAAGTACGGTCGTAAACAAGTAAATAGTCTGCCCGTGGGCGTTTACATTGTGATTCCTTCCAGGGTTCGGCCTTGAGATAAATAATTCGGGCGAGGACAACCAAACAAGATTTGAATAGGTCGCATCTTAGTAAATACTAGTACCTATTATTTGGAGCATGAAGGCCCGGGAGGCCGAATTCTCGGTTATTTAAAGTTTCAGTATGCGGGTCACGCTTCAGAAAGGTTTATTTGGAGATATTTTGCTGCACGCGAAGTTTGCTCTGGTGTGTGTTGTGACTACGTTAAATAAGACTTAATAAAATTAAATTATAGTGCCAGCGGTTTGACCTCTTTAACATTTGCTTTGACATAACACTTGCCTTTGTAGTCCGTGTCATTAGTAATTCCTAAACGGATCCTAAATTAGAAATTTAAGTGTTAATAGTTAAAGGTTGAAGTTAAAGGTACTTTGTTATTTTCACTCTAGATAAATTTGTCAAAGAAAGCCGTTAAATATTTTAATTTATTACTAGTTACTCTTATAAAATATGTTTCATTAAACTTCCTATTACGGATAACTTTACAAAAAATATTACATCATTATTTTTCGAATAAACGTTTAAGTCTGTGTCGTTCCGGATTTCCGACGAATACATACTTCAGCGGGGTAATCACGTAACTTTTGTACTACCGTTAGGTAGATTTTAATGCCAAATTTTAATTGTCAACTCATACATTTATACTTCGAAATTGACAGTAAAATCTAGCTACCGTTAGTACATAAAGTTACGTGATTCGCCTGCAGGTTGTATTCGTCGGTAACCATGGTGCTATCTTTTAATATGTTTTAGGCATGTCTTCTCTAAGAGGTCGGGCTCTTCAAAAACCTACTTTTTCACAAAAATGACGATTTTTTTAGAGTGGAAGATTAAAAACCATAAGGAAAAAACTGTCCAAGGTACCTATTGTTCGCTACATATACCTAATAAATCACAATAAAACAAATAGCTAAGTACAATGTACATGTTATAGATAACATATAAGTAGTCAATTCTAATTATTTTTAATCATTAAAATACTTACGCAACTATTTTAATTTGAACTGAAACGAGTGAATGGTCGGCGCGGCTCACTCTGCGGTCAACGATTTAATTTTACAACGTTAATTCGTTTCTCATTATAATCTACGGCAGTACAATCTCATGTTTGAGTTATTAATAAAATTATTTTTATACCGAATAGCTCAACTTAAAAGTACCTCTCGGATTAACAGCTGTAACTACTTACAGTACCGACTGTAAATTTTCAAAATGAGAGCAAGACTAGAAATTAACATATAACTATCTACTTTGAAATAAGCTTATAAAAATAAACCGACTCCATTCCGGTCTTGAGCATTATGTAATGCTAGAGCTACACTAATGCTTAAAAAATAAAAACACTTCAGAACTTAGCGATATATCCATATACGGAGGGGTAAACAACATTAATGTTTTAATATTATTATTATGGTATTATCTGTTTAGTACTACCCCCTTATTTAATTATTATAGTATAATATGGACATGTAATATCTGTAATATTATCCTCCTGACGACCAGGTATCAAAACTTGGCAGAATAAATGTTACTCTGTCAAATTGACACAGAGTCTAAACTTAATTGGGGCCTATCCGGTCGTCAGGAGGTTATAAATAAATAAGTTTGAATATGAGTATGAGTGTCGATGTCTTTGTTTAATGTATCATACATAGCTTTTAGCTCGTTTTAATACAATTCATTCACTTTATTGTCCGCAAAAGTTGTGTCGATACAAACTCGATATGGTTTAACGAAACTTATCTGTCAATCCTAACATAAGAATTTATTAATGTAAATAAATAAAATAAAAACATTATTATTGTTTACCCCTGCTGAAAGCCTGTCAAATTACAGCCAGGCTTCTCTTGACCACAGTTTTATTATCAACCCCTGAAAAATTAACTACGTCCTGACTTAGGGATTTTATTTAGTTTCGTTTTATTTCTATAGGTGCATTCCTCACACTCAATATTTGGTTACTTCATCAGTATTACACAAGTTTTTCGGTATCGATACTAGACTTCATATTATTTGTTTATCGTATGACGTTTTAGTCACAGGCGTGAATAATTTACAGAATATCACAATAAAAAAAAATACTCATTAGATTAAAGTTTTAGATTTATATTATGGTTCCAGTATCCAGAGTCTGATCGAAAATAGAACCCATTGATACAATTGTTAAATGAAAAACGTAACTTAAAGCTGCGTACACGCACGCGAGTCTCCAGCCAGCATTACTTCGTGCGAACCACTCGCGCCAAGTAGCGGCCATGTTCGCTTCTCCATGTAAACTATTGCTCATCGCGATAAGATAATGTTGCGCGGAATCATGAATTATTCCACTCTGACGTCGCTGCGAAGTACAGGAATATTTTCTCAGTTGCCTGTAGGTACTTAATCTATGGAAGTAAGCGGATCACGTCGGCTTATTTGTGTTTGTTATGAGATCGCAGCCTCTTGGCGCCTCAGTGCAGTTGCATAGACTGGCAATACGGGTTTATGCTGTAGAGAACTGAAATGTACGCCTTTGTTTCTGCCCAGCAAAGAAAGAATATCTAGTCTAGGCCACAAGCTCGGTCTTACATAAAAATTGACAGAAAATTTCACATGTAAACACCTATTTAGGTATTTACTTATTTATTTCAGGCAAAAAAGGCTCATAGATACGTATACCACCAAGATATTGTGTATAGTGGTAGATAAAATATCTTTCAGGTAGACAACAAAACCCGCCATTTTCCCTCTCTTCAATGCGTTGTACGTGTATTAAGCAGGGATCGGATACCGGTATTTTCTACATAGAAAAATACCGGTATTATTACGATCACCGGTTCATTATTTCGTTTTTAATGGGACAATCTAATAATATGACGTTGTTACCTAAATACATGATTCAGCCCTACGTAAAGAACAAAAAATTATTCAAAATATTGGACTAATTCCGGGTTTTTTTTAAATACCCGTATCGGTCCCTGGTATTAAGTACCAATATTGCCTCAGCTATAAACAACTAGATATTAATCCTCACATATTTTTGGAATTGTAATGGCAATGGTTGACTTATTTTTACACGATGCACATCATTTTATCCTTATAGGTAGCCTATGCCCGGTTCTATTCTATAGAGTACGGGGGCCGTTTAGGCGCCTAATTTCAAAGTTTGACGTTGACAGTATTTTAACGAAAATGACTGCCATCTGATCTTCCACCCGAGGTAAAAGTAGATCTTGTTGAAGTTTTCTCACAAGTTTTCCTTCACAGTATAGCTAGTGTTAAATTTCACATGATATTTTCATGCCTAAGTTGTTTTAAAAACCCCAGTGGTACAGTAAGCCAAACAATTTGTTCTAACACATTTCGACTCTAATACTTGTGTACTAAGGTGAAAAGTGGTTGACCATTTTCTTGGTTGACTGTACGTGCCGGTTTGAACCCATGAGCTCCAGATTGAAATTCGCGTGTCTAACTACTCGGCATAATATTGCGTAAGTAAAATTTACCAATTGAATAGAAATAGAAGTGTCTACGTGGATTCCAAAATGAAGCGAAGCCCACACGGCACCGATTGGCGACTCC
The DNA here is from genome assembly GCA_963556455.1 of Epiblema foenella. Taxonomy (NCBI): domain Eukaryota; kingdom Metazoa; phylum Arthropoda; class Insecta; order Lepidoptera; family Tortricidae; genus Epiblema; species Epiblema foenella. The sequence continues at coordinate 21,002,763 of OY747102.1, forward strand.
GTAATTACACCTGAATTGTCTGTTACATGTTGGCACTGCTCGCAATTCCTCCCCGCATTTTTCAATGAAACATCTGTATTCCACTCGGCTGTAGCTACTGCAGTTCCTCGATCTAGTACTTATATTTCGAATAACAGTTTAATATCGCAGTGTTGCCTGCACTCATTCTAACTCGTTACCTTGCCGTACGTCGAAGCAAGCGCATGAAACACTAATACCAAAATAGAATGCGAAACGTAAGGTCTGATCGAACCTTTGTTGTCTTGCACCGCCCTTTCTATTGTGCAAACAAAACTAGTTCAAACCGGACGTATCTGATTGTCTCTGAACAATATCGACTGCTTACTGTCTCAACCTCATTTCTGCTCTTTACAGACATAAGCTTTATATCAAAAGGTATAAGATTGCTTTTAAAAGTAAATTTTGAACAATATATGAGGTATTGAAAGTAATAACTAGGTATCGGAATTTATATTCCCCTGAGTAGCCTTGATAACTCTAACAAGCTACCAATGCAATATAACAACACAATGATATATTCCTTGTATTTGCCTACTAACAAGGGTTTATAAATAAGTAAATTGCCGCCAATATTTATGAGGAACGTATTTCTTTTGATTGTAATAGTTTACAGTTTATAACGATGTAAATATTGATGACAAAGTGAGATCCCAAGACTTGTGCGATTATTTTTAGGGTTCTGTACCTAAAAAACAATAGTAAACAAGATACTCTTATAGGTTTAGGTTTAGGGTCATTAATGCTCTTCCTGGATCTAAGAAGCATTAAGATCTTGGAAATATTATTTCGGGCGGAAGGCAACAGCGCATTTTTGTAAACCTTGGTAATTTTTTGGGGTTTAATGTCCCAGTGAATAAGTGCACGGCCGAAACCCTGACTTGAGAAGCATTCCCAAACATGTACATACACTGTTTGACGACCGCTTTAGCCTAGTTGGTAGTGACCCTGCCTTCGAAGCTGGTGGTCCCGGGTTCGAATCCCGGTCAGGATTTGTGTGATGAACACGAATATTTGTTCCTGAGTCTTGAATGTTTTCTATGTATTTAAGTATCTATTTATCTATATACATAAGTATGTATATCGTCACTTGGTACCCATAGTACAAGCTTTGCTTAGTTTGGGACTAGGTTGGATTGTCCAAAAAATATTTATTTATTCATTTTTTTTCACGGTCCACACGAGCTCTTTTTTATCGGCCGTAGACCAAGCCTGAGTCGAGTAAGTAGTGTAATTACCTGTCGCGAAGAATCTTTATCAGAAAAAATATTTTACCCCAATCCCGGATTTGGTTTTCACTTGCTCTTTGTTTTTGAATGGTTCATGTCGGAGCGGTTTCTTCACATTATTCCGATTTTGTAAACCATGTTCAATCAGACTGCTTCTTATTGTATCCAAATCTATTTTCTGTCCAGAGTGCAATGATAATAGTGGATATTGCTGATATTCTCAATGAGCAAAATCCGTTTATCCTCTGTGGATGGGATTTTGGTCTCTGTTTTGGTTTTTCCGAGTTCTGATAGTCGTCTAGGTTTGGATGTTTCCGTATACCTATTCATCCACTCACTTACAAACGTCTTTAATTTACTCTTGCACTTCGCGGACTGGTCGCTTGACATTTGTAAATAGTCCTTTCGGGTTTGTACAAAAGAATACTGCACCATAACGTGAAGCATAAGTGGCACTCATTTAGGAAAAATAGCTTTTAGCGGAAAACTGTCAAACGTCCTTCCTTTTTTTTTCAAAACATTCTAGGCGAAGGACTATGCTAGTCAGCCAGTACTTTATTATTTTTTATATGTTGCTTTATGAAAATTTTAATAATACCGGTCACGTTTTTGTCAAACACACAGTTTCACCATGCCCGTCCGCGGCTTAGTTCAGTAACAGTTAGTACTAGAAAACTGTAATTTGGTACACGGCGTAGGCATGTTAAACACGTCGACAAAACATTAGGATAAAATCCAAAAAAAATTTTTAAGGATACCTCTTTCATACGCCAGTGGGGATGTAATTTTGTTTTATCCCCCATCGTGTTGGGTATCATTGGGTAGCTATAATATTGTGCGTTTTAGAACCATTTTTGATTCAGAAATCTGTTTGGTGGGATTTTAAGCTTTAAAGTGATTATTTTTGTAACGATCTAATAGTTCCGCCCCTACTCGCTCCCTTGTCTTGAGAAATTGGGCACGAGGCATGTAATTAAAACATCAGGGAAATGTGACGAGTACCTATAGCGAGTGATTTTTGTAGATATTGGCGCTGACTCCGGTGAACTGTCCAATTTTACAATTCGATTATTTTTCTTCATTTTTTTCGTTTGTATGGAGTAGCGTAGACATCAAGCATTTGAGACCAGTAACTTAAAGGATAAATATTAGTAGAAACATGACTCATTTTTGCTTTGAGATAACAATACAGTATTAGAAAAAGATGAGGTTATTTTCTAAGCAGCACAGGGGTGATTAACGATTACACAGACTACATTAATCATATAATTAAGTTAAATTATAGAGTGAGGATAAAAAAATAACAATCGCATTGACCTTGCTTCAGTTTCTTGTGATAAGTTGTTAAAAACGGTCAAGTGTGAGTCAAGTTCAATATCACGGCATCGTAGTAGAGAATGAAACTGCTTTTAAATCACACTACATAGGTAAGCGCTTATATAGTCCCTCTCGCAAAGGGAACGTTTCGAAATTCACTTTTAATCATTTGTGATATCGCTTAGTTACAATTCTAGATTTATCATATCACTTCTACATCAAATAATGTACGTAAGTACTTTAGTGCTAAAAGGTATATATCACCAGAGACATCCGTAAAAGTACCTATTTTCATGGGCATGGTATCTATTTTCATGGGTATGGGCATGGTTGTTACGCGAAGAAACTATTGTAACATGTATCATCAAAACTTAAAAATCGATTTTTTTTTTTTAATAATAATAATCTTCATTGACTTATAAACCTAATACAATGTTTCACCACCATTACAGGTAACAACAGACATTAACATTAAGTTTGTAACAGATTCACCAAGGTCGAGCCTCTGTCCCCCGAACTAGGTCAAAGCCTGTGATGAAATTGCATTTAAATTAGGCTTTCACAATTTTAGACCATACCTATTTACGAGAATATAATTTAATTTACTTCATTCGTTTATTTACACCGACTTTTAGGACGTTTTGCAACGACCCTGGTCCCAATGAATTGAGAGTAGGAAGATTGCTACATGGCGGGGACGCCCACCGCGCGATCGCGACAACTCAGACACAAATAGTCCCTATTCATTCTGGTACCGCCGCATATCCAGGTAGAGTCAATTCGACCCAGGTCGGGCTTAGCTGAGTTTCTTGCTGGACTCTAAGTTAGGCTAGGTTTACTGAACCAGCGACAAAACTCCCAGTAGCTCGATTCTACTCACACCTCAGATTTGGTTGAAGCCGCTCAACCAATCTCACTGGAGCGCGAACTCTTAGATTATTCCAGTGTTTAAACCACCCGCGTGGTCGTATCGGAGATTTCCCCTGGATTTTCCCCAGGTCACTCTCCAACCGCGCACTCCTATCACTTTATTGGGCTCGGCCTCTAAAGCCACGATATGGTTAAAAAAAGGTTGCAACATGCCTGGATCGTCGAAGTAAATAAGTTCATGAAATCGCCATTCCGCCACCGACCCGGAGTCACCAATCCAAATTATCACTAATAGTATAAAACAAAGTCGCTTTCTCTGTCCCTATATCCCTATATCCCTATGTATGCTTAAATCTTTAAAACTACGCAACGGATTTTGATGCGGTTTTTTTTAATAGATAGAGTGATCGAAGAGGAAGGTTTATATGTATAATAACATCCATTAAATAGTGCACCCGTGCAAAGCCGGGGCGGGTCGCTAGTTGTAAATATATAAATTTGCGTAGTATTGCTTAAAGAATATTTAAATACGCGCAGTGTGAGCAAGATCTTAGTTCCTAATTAAATCAGTAAAAAATATATTACCAATGTTGTTCTATGAACAGTTGAACCCTAAACTAATAACCTAAACGCACGCTTCACATGACCAGTAAAAATGTAATAACAATTGATTGATGTAGCCGATAGTAACAATTACATCGCCTCACAACAGCTATCACAAGAACATTTTTCAATTCACACTCCGCTTGTTAGTTTTTGTCCATAGCAATGTATTCCAAAGAATTCCAAGAATAGTGGAACTCCCGGAACTTTCCCATCGCATCAGCTTGTAACTTTTTGCAAATTAAGTCCATTACTTAGAGATTGTTTCTTACTGAAGAACGTCCAGCTTTGTTGCTCGGATCTGTATTAAAATGAAAGTGTTTCGACAAAGTGCTAACGAAAAAGTTAAAAATCTTAAGTGTTTTCAGCATTGTAAGATGGCTAACAAAATATAATGCCAAAATAAATGCAAGGATTTACCTAACATCGGTGATGCTTGCTTAACAATTACATATTTTTTATTACATATTATTTTGACGACCGGTTTAGCCTAGTGGGTAGTGCACCTGCCTGTGAAGCTGACGGTCCTGGGTTCGAATCCCGGTCAGGGCAAATATTTGTGTGATGAGCATGAATATTTGTTTCTGAGTCTTGGGTGTTTTCTATGTATTTAAGTATTTATATCTATTAAATATATCGTCGTTTAGTACCCATAACACAAGCCTTCTTGAGCTTAGTGTGGGGCTAGTTCGATTTGTGTAAGATTGTCCTCTAATATTTATTTATTTATTTATTTATTATTTATATTTATCTGCTTAGTAAGGTACGCTTTAAAAAGCAAGCTAAAAAAATTAAATACTTACAGAGAAAATCGCTTAGTGCAGCGACAGAAGTTCGATTAACTGTTCGTTGGCATTTCCAACACGTGCTCTCGAAATAAAATGTATAAACAACGTTATTATAGTGTAGTATACTGTAATCGAGCTGAGAGGCGTCATCGGATTCATTTTATGTCCAACGCCGAGAATCCAGGGTATAAAACTTGTATGTTATTCCCAGTACGAGAATCGTAACTACAAGACGTGCACACAATGTTATAAGCTTTGTTGTTATCGGATATTTTTATTCTTAGCAAGTATTTTAGTGTGGATGAATAACGAATCGAAAGACATGAGGGTATAATTTTGATTTTTTTTTTGTTTAATATCATACTATTTTTATTATGTTTTGATTTCGTTTGCATTCGTAGATAACAATAAACGATACCTGTATTTGTTCTGCAGTAAGTTACCAACTACAGCAATATATTCTTATTTTCATTTGTTCATAAAACTGATAAATGGAAGATGGTCAAAAATGAAGATTTTGTTACTTCCTAATATATAGCATAATTTACGCTGAAACGCGTTATAACATGTTTGGTATGGAGGAGCTGTTAAAGAGGTTCTTCTATTCAGTCCGACCCAAGTCAGGACTCTTCTCAGCTAGACTAGGTTTAGTGAACCAGCGACGAAACTCCCAGTAGCTCGATTCCACTCACACCTCAGATTTGGTTGAAGCCGCTCAACCAATCTCACTGGAGTGCAAACTCTTAGAGTATTCCAGTATTTTAAACCGCCCGCGTGGTCGTGTCGGAGGTATTCCCCTAGATTTTCCCCAGGCCACTCTCCAACCGTGCACTCCTATCGCTTTATTGGGCCCAGCCTAAAAAGCCAAAGTCAGGTTCAAAAAAAAAGGTTCTTCTGTTTAATAAATGGACCCGGAGATTTGAGGAAGTAAATGAGTCAAACGTTTGCTACTTATAGAAATAATTAATATCGTAAAAACTAAAATTACTACGCACGCGATTCACCAATAGGTGCTAAAAAGCTTTCGTTACGTGCACGTTACGTTTTAAAACCAGCATTATATATACGGTATGTAAATAAGCCATCACCTAATACTCCACACGGCCAACACGAGTAATGGATTGCTACAACAGTATGCAAAACGTAATATTTCGCCATTATTAAAATGTAAAAGTTCCATAAGGACCGTTATGCTGAAGTGTTCGACAGGGGTGAAACTTGGCATTTATTTTAAATCCAACGTACACGCTCTTGTGAATAGTGAAGATTTAAAAAGGTTTTAAATTAAATATTGAACCCATACCCACTGCAAATTGTTTTACGGTGAATATATAAATAAAGAGGCATTACTTACATTGCACAATGAGTAGCGTGATATGATTTACTTAAAGATGGTTCGCCTCTGATTGCTTATCAAGAGGACAAAGTAGGCTAGTGCAGTTATTCAAATACATTTATTTTTGCTTAAAATGTGGTACAGAAGATATTATAGAGTTCAAGTTTCACAAATTTTGCCAGCAGCTGGCATGCAAAATAATAATAATTATTATTATTACAAACTTAATGATACAATTGGATAACAATAAAATGATGAGATTAAAGTCAAATGATAATATTACACAATGTCATTAGAAACCTAAGGATACACAATTGCCAATTAGATAATAATAATGATGAGATTAAATCAAGATACCTAATAATATAATTTTACGTAATGTGACATTTTTTTATAATAATTAAAATATTCGTTTATAGAATAAAAACATTGTTGTACTAACGAATGTTTTAGTATGTTTAAATTTGTTCAACGGCAAGTCTTTTATGTCATTGTGAAGTCTGTTATAAATAGTAATAGCCATGCAGTAAGTATTACTACTATATATTAAGTATGTTATGCCCTATACGGCTTCTCTGTCTTTGGCTTCGTTCTAGTATAGTATTCAAATAATACGTACCTAAAAGCAATGCTCTAATGAAATTATACAATTAGGATCAATAAAAGCTGTTACGCAAAACGCGCAATATATTAGGTATGTACCTATCTACGTTGACACTTTACAGGAGCCGTTATATAAAATCCACTAAAATAGCACCATAGATCAAATTGGCTTCAAATCAAGTAATGTACAAAATAAACCACGCAATTAGCGGTTGCCAGCCCTAGTTGTTGGTAACGCGTAAACACAAGTCGCTAACGAACCGAAGCGGCCCCTGCACAAATTTGCAATTTCGATTGCTTGCGTGTGCTACCTGCATTGCACCCGTATATGAGTGTTGCCGTTTTAAAAATGCAAAATGCCGCCATAACACTTTACATTGATTAGGCGCCTTTGATGAAAGCGTCTAGCTTTTTGGAGCTGGAAATTAATGCCGTAGGAACACGGCACTCTCGTGTTGGCTCACTTCACGACCTTTGCAAATAAAGCGCGCTAATTGCAAAACGCGTTTTCTTAAATTCCGTGGCGTATTCTTTTACACGTAAATCTACTCAGCCACATTAAATTGAATAAAATAAATTATACCAGTACAATTCATGTAACCAAATCACAGACCACTTCAAGTTATTAAAAGGCATTTACTCTATAGTTTTTAATTACTAACACTCATCGGGATATGAGTTTGACAGTAAATATCCGTATGAATATCTATTATTATGGCAATTTTTTCCCTGTCCTGCACTTAGTAGTATAATTATATTGAATAATTAGATAGTATAATAGATTAGTATAACTGTGATGAATAATTAGAATATACTTACTATTATTCTATAAAATAGCAGCAAATTAAATTCAATTCTTATTCTTACGAATTATTAACAATATTATCCTCTTTTTTTGCCACGCGCATTTACATCAAAGTTTTCAGATTACAACAAGTAGTTTCATGATACCTACATAAAACCATCTGCTAATAAGTACCTACTGCTAGATATTTTTTTTCTCAAAAACATGCTACACAACGTTTTATAGCAAACAATGCGCGCATAAAATTAAGTACCCATAAGTTGTACTAAAGTTGAGTCGTAACATATCACACTTTCTATTTACCAGACATCGGTAAATGTCCCAGTAAACCGAAAATGTTTCAACATTTACACTTCTAAGACGATTTCATTCATAAACAAGTCTACGATTCTCGTCGCTTTGATAAAATCGTAAAATCATTTTTATGTGATCAAACATCACCTCTCCCGTAGGATTGTCGTCACAATGTTCTTTTTACGACTTGAATATAAAATCAGCTGTAGGTGTTTTCGATTCTTTTATAGGTATCTAATGTAAAGTAGGAATTCACATTCAATTCAAAGATCGGCAGCTGTTATGTAACAAAATCTGATATAAAACTAGCTTTTATTTCTCTATTGTATAAGATTAGCTTGACATCTACCAGGGGTACAGATGTATTGCAAAATGAAAGTTTTCCTTCGGGAAAACTCGGATCTCAATCGGAATACGATGGCACCCGAACTGTCAATCAATATGGAACTTTATTGTTTAGTATATCAAAGTGAAAAATGTTATTGTATAATATAGAGATGTTACAACCACATTCAATAACTTTGAAAATACTCAGTTTTATTGTCATTAGTAAACGAAACATTATCTTCACCATAAAGCACAACAAAATAAGTCTTATGCCCGTTGCGTCCGAAATTCGCTGTTGAACTTTGCAAAATACTCTGAGTTATTGCTATTTTTGAATTTGCTATTTTCTTATATGAAGTACATGTATATATTAAATGTAATTCCTTGGACTGGATTTTTTTACCGGTTTTGAGGTATCGGCATGGTAATACAACCTTTTTATAAGTAAACTGTCAATATAATCAAAACTATAGCGAATATTTGAATTGCGTGTTAGCCACTCTATATATATATTGGTCTGCTGATGCGACTTACCCCTACGGCTGTAAGATGGGTACTGAAGCTAATTGAGAGAGCATGATAAATACGAACTTTTCGTACGAAGGAAAATAATTTTGAACTACATCTGTACCTAATTGCATATCAACTGTCAGTTTCACTTTCAAAAAATTACAACTGATAGGCCCTAACGCGCTTTCCAAATGTAATAGATTTTTAAAGATTGTTGTAAACTTTCCTTAAAACGATTCTAATTGTAAATTCGGTGGAGTTGCGCTGTTTTATTAAAGTCATATCTCGAATTCACTACCATCAGGTTGGACGATGAGACGACGTCTGTAGTCTGTACCAAAAGATTTAGATTGCCTGCCAAAGATTTAGATAAGCATGCACAGTTCACTGGAACACCGAAAAACAGACCTGCGGAGTAATCACGTAACTTTCGCACTACCATGAGGTTGATTTTAATGTCAAAATTTAATTTTCATCGTACATTTATACTTCAAAATTGACAGTAAAATCTATCTACCGTTAGTACATAAAGTTAACGTGATTCGCCTGCTGTTCTTTGAAACTAAAACTGGGTAATGAAAGCTGTAAAAGAGATACGAAGATGAAAAAATGCTATAATTACCCTTTTGCATGTTCGTTACTCGCTTTTCAAGCTACCGCTAAATTATTGTTGGAAGAGGTGTACAGGGTGCCTAGGGTAAATAATGTTTACCTGACTCAAAATTGATAATGACCTTCAATTTTGGTTTTATAAGTTGTTCCGTCGAGAAACAGATTTAATATTAAGTATATTTCCAGTAATTTTTCTCTTAAGATGATAGGTATTTTTTCTTGCATACAAGACAGTATGATTGGTAAAGAATAAATTTTCCTTGTATCAGTTTTCTGAGCTGGTAACTTTACGGTGTCCCCAAAGCACTAGAGGGCGCACGCTAGCGCCCCCTGTGACAAAAAAAAACCTTTCTGCTCCGTTGATATTTAAATGGCCGCTCCGCGCCCGCGCTCACGAATTAAATTTATTGAATGAAGATCTTCCGTCGAATACTTCATTCAAAACGATCTGGACAAACCTCAAATCAGTGCCTATGTGTGAAAATGTTGGAGAAATAGGTTAGTCGCCGCTAATCTACATAAATCACATCAGACGCCACGTGAACGAAAGTGCTACTGGATTCCTGTAAATAGCCACTCAGATTAAATGCCTCAACGTAAGTAATTTATTATGCTTACGCCCTTGACACATCACTAGTTTTTTAATTAGATGAAAATTGGAAACGCCTTCTAACGAGTCTCAACTCAGCTCTAAACTTATAAATAAACGAATCAAAATCAAGTTATATTTATTAGCGCCGATTGTAAAATCTCATATTTAAATGCTTGAAAAACGATGTTAACGCTTGCCGCAACATATCAATCAACAAAAGCACATGTGCACAAAAATTACAGTTTCAACACAACCACTCGGTCGTTTTGCAAGTTTAACAATATTTCAGTTTTACCGTCAAACTCATACGAACACACCAGTTTTATTTCATCGCCGGTGCACGATCGACTGGTGTCGTTTTATTTCCCATAACGCTATTTCATACGCTGCAACATTTTTTAGCAAAATCAATAACAATATACGGCTTTGGAATATTCAAACAACTGTTACGCAACAGCCAGTTAAATACCAATCCTCAATTTTTTTAAATTAAAAAGGAAATGTTAGTTTTTTGTTAGCCGAGTCTAAATAGAGGATAAACAAAAACCAAAGCTATGAAACGTAACATTAAGTCCAAAATCATAGATTTACTTTTCCATTTGGGTGATATTCTAGTCAAGCCGTATTTAATTTTGGTGCAATAATTATGCCGTTTCAGTAAATAGTTACTAATTTAAAAATCTGTTTTAAATAATAATATTTTGTACAATTGTTACAATATACATAATAAGAACTATATTGGAGTCCAGCCAGTTCTACGTTAAAACCAGCAGGTTTGCCTAATGGTCTAATCAAGGTACGAAATTTCAATAGCTAGTTAGAAGAAAATACTGCTAATTTTTGTATAAAACACTTTTTGTATGAGACCATTCAACCCAACCCTCTGGTTTTTGCTCAATAATTTAGATATATTATCTACTCTACCAAGTTTATGACTTCACAGCTAACATTTCTTTCAAGGACCTTTAATTTGATCTAGTCCTTTAATGAAAGGATCGACTTACAAGGTTCGACACGATGAATGACAAGTGAAGATGATTCAAAGACTGATAATAAGTGCCTACCATTGTTAGGATAATATGACGCCAATAATACAAAGGGCGACTAATAAATCGAATAGCGGCCAGGAAACCGATGATAACGGCAACTCATCGATTAGCTAGCTCTGGGCTGCGAAACAGTTAATTAAAATCTAATATTGTCCAACCAAAATTGATTGCGACGAAGCTCTGAACTCAACTAAGCAAGACGTGCCACGGTTGTTGTTTCGATGGAGTATAGATTGGTACGTATGTCAACATTCTAAAACAGGAATTATGTTTTATACAACCTTAAGTTTATTTACTCAAAATGTATTACAAACGTTTCAGTATATTTAGAAAATGTTTTTGTCTATAAAATAATTAATATTAACGCAAATTTTAAACATACTCAATGATTGTTCAGTTTGTATACTTACTTTAATTCTTAAGCTGTCAACTGTTTGTTTACGTAGGTACATAATTTGCTTAATTATGCCAAGTCTAATTTCGTAAACATATCTAAAATAAATTCACTCTAAATAAATAATTAATTAATGTTAAAGAATGATATCTCGATTATCGCTTTATTCGTCGTGTCTCGGTAAATACTCATACCTACGTAATCCCTCATCATCATAACTTAAAAACTCCATTTCCCCCATTTTAATCTAGTAACTTGGATGGAGAAAGAAATCAAAATAACATAAAACTTATAGATGTGAAGAAAGAAACATATTAAACGGAGTTACGTGGGCATAACCACTCATAATACGAAATTTACAACCCTGAACTTGTGTATCGACCTGTAACATGACCCTGATCTTGATACTTATCTGTATTATAAAACTGTTTATGATTATCCCTCTTGTACTTATCATAAATAAAACATTCTACCTATGCAAAATTGTTGTGTTCCTTTTGGAAATGTCGACTATTCAAACTATAATATCTACCTATAAATTTATCTACCAAACGCGATCGTTTATTGGCATAGCTCAGCTATGATAGGAACTGGCCCAATAATGCAAAATTTTTGAATGGCGAAAATGGACGACACGGTAGTGGCGCATGCAAGCCGTATTAAGTACCTCCCTATTACATATTCACAGCATCTTCTCACCAGAAAGGCAACACCATTTTGCTTTTGTGGAAACGGCCGTATTTTTTGTACACCTTTGGTGAAATAGAAACTTAAGATATTTATGCAATTTTTTTTTAAATGGAAAAATAGGAGTTTATTATATTACCTATAAGCTTCTGAATAGTGGTTTGAAAACATTATATTTCGTTTTCAAACCCTCAGACTGAGCTGATATTAAAATATGTTGCAAAACGTTTAAAAACATCAAACACATCAAGAAGCTTTTGAATTTATCTACGCTTTTTCAAACTGACTATTTTTTCAATATCATTTGTTTTGTTTAATACATTTTACGCAGCCCTTTTTGGTATTCATTGGTATTTGGCTTTTTCCTATCAACTGCTCTTAAAACAATAGCTCGAGACTTTATATATCGGTGTAAATATCTAACTATTAGGATTTGTATAAATGACAGCTGTAATTGCGTTTCATTAAATACTTGCACATAAATTAACTCCCACACTTGAAACGTGCATGATGCTTTTCCCTATTGTCGGGTTCTTCAAATGGATAACTACTATTGCTAAGGTTTAATGTTAGTATCACGTATCCACTTAGCAATTAAAGTTGCGTACTAAAGCTAACAGAACACGCCCACGCCCTTTGGCGCGTTGGATGTAATACAATTACATAAAAACCGTAACTATTTTAAACATTGAAAGAGTATATTTAAATCAGTGAGAGGTATAAGCGTTTTCGGTCACAATGGATTTGAAGGAATAAAATTGGATTGAAAATTTTATACATTTTTCACAGTCGTCCTCCATTTTAACAGCGACCCGGCAGGCTTGCGTGCTGACAGCGAGCCTTGTGAATACTCAAAATGCCGTAGAAACTTTAGGGTGTATAGTTACTTATGTCCTTGTGGAGTATACGGTAGCGGACGCAAATTAATCCAGCAGACAATACTGACCGTGACGTAACGCAGTGTTTGCAGAGACAATAACAAATTATTCATACTCGGTGATGGAATGTAAACAGAATATGATTGGCTGTTAGCATGCGGACTTCAGGCCTGGCTCCCCAGGGACCAAGGGAAAGGTCTACGAGGGATCATCTCCCCATACTATTAACAAGTAGCCACCGCATCGAACTTTGTTCCTAGCCTGCAAACTTAACTTAATTAATTACCGTCCCCTTAGTGAGTCCATTTTGCTAAATATTATTTCATATTTAGGGGCCGACTATACTGAGATCAAAAGTAAGTATTATTACAGCTATAAGAAAGTAATGCCGGCGGGTTTGCGTTTTAGTGTGGAGTTAAAAGTCTGGCTTAGACTTAATTAAACGGAAGAGTTCGAGGGTTTTGGTATTAACTGAATTAAGTACTTTAACGTTTAGACTGTTGTTTTAAATGATATTTTCGTTCATCTCTCAATCACTCACGTTTTATGATTATGATGACTTTGCTTTGATTATCCCTTGACTAAAAATATTTCATAGAACTAACAAATATACCGTCCTCGGTAATATCAGGGTACACCATGATATCAGCCTTAGAAATATTTGTTTTTGCAATTAAACAAGAAGATACCTACATCTTTTAATGCATTAATCTTCTGAACAAACTAAAAATACGTTTTTACTAACCTTGTAAGGAATAATAATATTTTATGGGTTGTTTCCAGGTCTTAATGTAGTTTCCACCATCACTTTAGTGATAACAGCTGGGATTTATTTCCGTAGAAAATTGCTATTCTTTACCAGTGGTAAGAATTTGGTAACAGGAATTCCACTCCATTTTATGCATATCTCCTGTATTGAAATCCTTGATCTGTGTGTATTTTTAGAGCACACCACATATTTTTTTTTTAAATTATATTCCCAAGAACGTAATAATCACAGTACCTAAAGAACACACGTGACGCATTTTACGTCATTATTAAATACGTCGGAACATTCGCGGCGGCGTTCGGTTGGATTTTATTGATCATTATTCATTATAAACAGCGACATAAACTGACCACCGCGTGTTGTATTAAGTCGTTAAGAGGGTTTATTGCTAGAAAAAAAGCAACGATGCATAAAATTAATTACGATATTTATCACCAGTAATTTACACGCGGTGAAAATAGATCAGGCGATAATAGGCTGCAGGCCAATAGTGCGAAACGACAGAGAATGTAATAGGGACTATATGTGTCAGTGTTGTCGCAAAGATAGAAAAAAAGCAAGATTAAAATTAATTAAATAGAGTTGTAACACAAACGTTTATTGGGTTTGTCAATTTTTGGATATACGCCTCCTCCACCTGGCACCACAGATCTCTGTCAGCAGCCTGCCTGCTTGATCTGCGATGTTCCAGTGTAACACTCTTTCGCCCCATCCGTTCTCTAGCTACCCGGTTGTTATTTTATACATCAAGTGTATGTGGTCTGTGCATACCGTCTCCATATTGATAATAATACTATGCAAAGTTACATGGTAATCGACACAGACTGTGTAACAGACAATTAGATCAATTTAAGGCTCTAATATTATAGTTTTTTGCACTGAAACGATACTAGATATTTTATTGTAGCCTAGTAAATGATTATGTTTACCTACATAATGTTAGTAGCTTAAATTGATTTGTTAACGAAAGTTATATTATTGAAGTTATCTAACTAAGAGACATCTAATTGATGTTTACTCGTAATTATACGTTTGTTGAAATTACTAAAACGTCATGCAATAGATTCTAATAGGTCTAATGTTAATCTGTTACGACGTATGTATTAAAAAAACAACAACAACAAATGATACATGCAATATTTTAATATCAATAAAGATGCTTAAATGCTTAGCATCTCAGAAAAGAGCATCGAAGATATAAACAAAGGGCCTGTTTTTAATTCTTTGTAACCGCTGCAATAGTCTGGTAATAATCGAACACGTGTTAACGAAGCAGTTGCACAAATTTGCAATTTTGATTGGCGCTGTACAAAAGCGGCCATGTTGTACTGTTAGTCGATTGACACAATAAGTTAATCATTCAATATTTTGTTCAACTCGCAGCAGTGGCGTAGCTAGGTGACCAAGGGCCCTGGGGCAAAAAAAGGGTGGGGCCCCTAAACATATATTTTTAATGAGTTGCCATGATTAATGTTGCAATCTATTTTATTTAGATTCCGAAGGTGGCCAGTTCAATAATAGGTTTGCTAATCAGGTTTTGGGGGCCCCCAGAGCTTGGAAGCCCTGGGGCACTGCCCCGCCTAGCCCTTGAGTAGCTACGCCACTGATTCGCAGTTTTATTTCTTTTGACGCAATTGCTACCCAATACGGCAATTTCATATTTGATTTTATATATTTTTTTATTTTGTGTACGTAAGTTGATTTTTCACAACTGTTTATTCATAGTCAAACTGGACTCTTTTTCGAATTCGCTTATCTTTTCATTATATATCCAGGTTATGTATACAAATGAATAGGCATGCCAACGGAAAAAAAAAGAAACCATATGAATCAACAAACGAAGTAAGTTCGTAGGTAGGTACACTACGAGCGTTGACTCGATTTACTTTATAGCCCGTAAAAGGATGGCAACTTCTGCCACTCTCGTTTGACAGTTTATTGTAAATAAGGTTTTACGCTAACGTGAATTTCCAATACCTCGTTTATATGCAGAACATAAAACGTTTTGTTCCAACTGTCCCAACGACGTTCGAACAGTCAATAAGAGCGTTGATATCTCACATTTGTTCTAACAAGAATTTCGTATTGTTATTATTCTGTGGGAAGAAATTTTCTCGTAGTTCTCATGTAGGTTGTGCTTTTTAGACAATTTATTTTTGAATACCTATACGATACCTATATGCTGCATGTTTAAAAATCTCATAGCTGACCTGTAAAAAATGCTTATTTTTTACCAATCAATTCTGTATTCTGATCTGTTTTTTAAGTCTTGCAAATAACATGGAAGTATTTATCAGTCTTCTAAATAAAACATCCACGCATATTATATTTGGAAAGTCATTAACAAGTTCCTTAATTTCGTAGTAATCTTACGAAAGTAAGAATCTTACTGGCAATAGTGTTACGCAAAGCATAACTTTATTGTACTGTTTACGGAATCGAAATTCTCAATCCGCAACCCTACTAAGATTTTAATTACAGCGCGGCTATGTTCAAATTCTAATCGACTTTTAAATTGCACCTATTCTTGTCTGGTGCGCTCGCTCCTCAGATGGCCTGGAGGCTGAACTTTCATCCACGGACCCATTCCTCGTTAGCTTCTCCTTAAAACTTCCTCCGCAACTTCCGACAAGTTTTTTAACTTCACTGGAACCCGCTTCCCATGATTAATTAATTCGATTGTGTGTGAGTTATTCGCGGCGTGATCGCTTACTCCAGTGTCCATTATTTCCATGATTTCGGTCGAGAACCTACAGGGGTCGATTTTGCTCTGTCACTACGCTCAACAGTCTTGTTACATTCTGGCGTTTTTTTATCATTGAAACTGAAAAGGAGGGCGTGTTTCTTATGGAACGACTCAATTAGGCCATGGGGGTGGTTTTAAAACGGGCCTATTGTTATTTTTTTCATTTCCGTATCAAAAGGTGTAATAATTAGTTGTGTTTATGGACAGTTACACGCATATACATACAAATAAAATAAATGCGTTTGCGTCATACGTTTCCATAAGTATACCTACCATTGTTAAAAGACGGAGTATGACGGAAAGTTTCAGAATCAGCTATTTGGGCATAACATCCTATACGTTCGGTTGTCTTTTTTGTGGATCGAACTTGGGAACATTAAAGGAAGGCCACTAATATACCTGCCTACAATCCCCAACAATAGAGATGCAGATTATATGTTTATGTTTTATCGTATTGCGGGTTACTTACACAAGTATAATATTCTGCATTTCAGTCCACTAAGAGGTACTAAAGGGAAATTTTGGAGATAAAAAAGTACCAATCCTATGTACCCGGGATTAAAACTACTTTTAACCTAATTGGTTCCGCTGCTTTAAGGTTGGTAAGAAACTTTGGTTGTTTTGCGATGTTCATACTACCGAAAAATTGTAATCATCGATAGATTGTTTATAATCTGTCGCTCATAGCTTACTAAACTAACCGGACAAATTCAAAACACTAAAAATATTGTAAGCCAACGATTCGTACGGTGACATCTACAAATAAGATTCTCTCTTCACCATCCTTTAATCAGTGTTTCAGTAAACGGTTTATCAAGACTCAGCTCTTAAATTTACAAATGTAATAAACATTTTCTAATTTGCACGAAGAAACTAATCACTTTCTCACCGCCGCTCGTTTGCGGTTTCTTAGCACGCACGTTATTTAATTAAAGCGCCGTGTATTAAAACATCGGAATTCCGGAGCACTTTAGCACTCAGTGCTAGCTTGACGTAAGAGGTCGCGGCATGTATGATTCTATAAATGTTGACTTTGGTAAAACTTTCTATGTGTTGGGAAAATGTTTACGGCATTCAGCCGGTTAAATCACTTACATTAGGGATAAGCCGCTTTCACGACTGCTTTAGCCTAGTTGGTAGTGACACTAGTGACATAATATTATACATATTATACAAACATGGACTGTTTAATAATTTTTAGATATCCCTACGTCCTGTGATAATTAAGGCCAATAAATCACTTATCCGTACTTCCTTAAATTTTACATTCGTATTATATCTCGTTCTTAATGAAAAACAAAAAAAGCTAACTACAAACTATATTTAAATGAAAATGGTTGATGTTGTCGGCTAAAAACGTA
Organism: Epiblema foenella; assembly: GCA_963556455.1. Taxonomy (NCBI): domain Eukaryota; kingdom Metazoa; phylum Arthropoda; class Insecta; order Lepidoptera; family Tortricidae; genus Epiblema; species Epiblema foenella. Next base: position 21,020,551 of record OY747102.1, read on the forward strand.
TGGCTTTATGTATTGCCTGTCATAATGTATTTTATATTCGGAAAGAAGGCCCGTTTTTAACCCGCGACGCAAAAAGAGAGGGGTGTTATAAGTTTAACGTGTTTATCTGTGTATCTGTGATATTGTAGCTCCAAACGGATGAACCGATTTTCGTTTAGTTTTTTTCGTATCATAGATAATTTTATCCCGAGTGTTCTTAGCCATGTTTCATGAAAATCTGTTCAGCCGTTTGAAGACCATCAGCTCTTTTCAAGTTGATGAGGGGATCTGACTAACTTCCTTATGTCCAATAGATTTGAGATTTGATACCGTGTTACTTCAATGATATTTAAAGTATATGGTAAGGTAACCATGACCTGATCAGTCGTTTGAAGATAATCAGCTCTGTAATAGTTGATGAGGGGATCAGTTACTAACTCAACTAATTAATAACTATAAATACCTTCCTAATATTCATACCTACTTTAAAAGGGGCAAAATAAAAGTAAAATAAAAAAATTCAAAACCCCCCAACACAAAAAATTAACTTCAAAAACTAACAAACAATATATTAATCCTATGATAATTATTATAACCACATACGTAAATTCAATTTTTTTTTCCAAGAGTCGACGCATCGGGGGACCGCTATATGAGAACAATCTGCGACTACACCTGTTTTTCTCACTTAGCGGTCCCCCGACGCTATAATTATAATAGGTTTAAAATATTATTTGTTAGTTTTTAGAGTTTATTTTAGTGTCAGGGTGTTTTTAAATTTTATTACGTGCTCCTTTTCTATGCACTGGTATTCTACACATACATGTCACACTGGCATTGTAGAGGTTGTTGAGGATTAAATTACGTTTCCATTATCGCGACCGCCTAGCTTCCGGGTATCTCACACCAAAGCACTCATTTAAGGCAAGGCCCATTCACAGCTCTGACGAAAATACTGAAGTTTGAGCTTCCAGTGTGAAGAAATAATTTATTATAAGATTTCAAGCTCACATGGGCATTTACATTATAATTACGATTTGAAACGGGATCGCGAACTCACAAATACAAATATACATGGTAAATATCCCGTTTTAAATCGTAATTCTAATAGAATTACACTACACAAAAATTACAGTAGACTGAAAAAGAAACAAAGTAAAGATATAACTGAACAAAATATTGTAAAATGCCTTGGTAATTCTGTCAAAAATCCTAAATAAATCATAGTAGACAGTGATACTTTTTTTTTATTGTTCTAAAGAAATAACCGGATAGATTTTTCATAAGTGATTCAGTGTTCCAACAATCAATAAAAATGTACTAAATATTTACGAAATTACGCGCAGCGCTTCGGCGCAAACTCAGGCGTGTTAGAGTGGGTCATTTGCATTGGTATGGCCTTGCCTTAAATGTGGCGCAGTAAAAAAAATGTACCGGTCTCTGCTGACAGTTGGCACTAACAGGTGATAGCTTACTGGTGACGTACCGACCCCGTACCGCCTAATCCGTAAGTACTAAATCTAAGCTTAGGTCTATATGATGCCAACCATTTACGTTATTCTTTTTTCGGCCTAAAACATAGGACTTTTGCTGCTGCCAACCTGCCACCAACTGCTTGAATTGTTATATGCAATGAGAAACTTTGTTCCAAAAACAATTTACAGAGTCATAGCACAAGACGAGTGTTAAGAAAGCTTTAATCGACTGTTGATGAACTCCCGCGTCATTATGTAGATCCACTAATGGGAACATTATTCACGCGAGGACGCGAAGACAGCCACGTTATTGGCATTATAGTCGCATTTACCATACTGTTTATACTTACTTAAATAAAATAAATAAAACGATAGAAAATGACCGATGTTACTTTGCACGAGTTCAAAATTTGTACGAAGGTCAACAATAATAATAGCAGATAACAATAGATAATAAATAGGTAATGACAAATTGTCGTACTTACTATAAAATAACGATCCTTTGAAGTCAATGTCATATATTTTTTACTCCGTTTTTTGGCAAATTTTTACCTTCTAATTAAGGAAGTAATTTAATTTCTTCAAAACATGTTATATTTCAACATTCAGTAATTTAATAACATTGTAATGGCTTTTACAAGTGACTGTGTCCTAATAGATAGACGAGATTGCCTTTTATATCCCGGGTGATTTTCCGAAAAATATATTTATGAATACTTTCTCACTTATAATTATTTTTCTTCAGACTTGGATCTTGATGCCTGATTTCGTTCGTATTTTTTATGAAACCTTTTCAGTAATACCGCACCCTACTTTTAGAAAATTACGAACTGAAGGGTTTCGTTAATAGCATATCCCTGGAATAAAAATACATTTTAAATCCTTTATAAAAATCAGGGCTTTTTCAGTAATTATAGCCGGTTGACATGGTTAAGCAATGTTATATTTATACAATTTAATAAAGACCTTTTTCCATAATAATGTTTCTTGGGGGAATATTTATGTTGGACGTGCATTTTATTCCTTGAGGTCGTTTGCGAGTAGATAATGTTTTAATGTTTTTCTCATTGGTTGCAACCGTGTAATTATATAACACCTACTTAATATTAAATAGCTTAGGTCTATATGGTTATATTTATTTTATAACATATTGTAAAATTATTCCTTTTCTTTATTATATGTGATAATCCATATAGAAAGGAACCTTATGGCGGCCGGCACTTACGCCTTTATTGCCGCTGTTCCAATACAATAGTGAATAGGTGTAACGTAAGCGCCAGCTGCCATAAGGTCCCTTTCGATGTAGATTATCACATATTATAACCAAGGTTATAATATATTAAAGAAAAGGAATAAAAAAATATGTTCTCTTTTCATAAAAACATATAAATAAAAAGTAATTAAACGTATTAAAATTTTCATTTATCGAAGCTCACTTCTGGATATATACTCTAGATAAAATTATTTTATCAATTGTCATCTACCCTACAAGACAATATCTAGGCAAAGGGGAACATAATTGAATACATAAACGCAGAAATAAATTTGTTATCTTTTTCCTTTCTAGTCGACATTAGAAAAGAGTTAATTGACTCTAAGTTAATTTCTTAGAGCGAAAATCTTGCATCTATTTTGTTTTGCAATATAGTGATCCTTATGTTTATATTCTGCTTTATATAGATAATCATAAGCACTTCTAAAAAGATTTACGCTCAAACTGCACTATATATTTACTGCTGTTTTGTTACTACTTCAATAGGGATGTGACATTTTGGTTACCAGAAAAGTATTTAACGTTCTCTTTAAAACAACGAATAGAAATGAAGAAGCACCATAAACACGATAATTAAATTTGATCGTGCATGGAATCATCTCCGTAGATGGATTAAAATGTGTTATGTAAATGTGCCATAAAAATGTTAATACCATTACAATCTCATTTACAACAAGGAAATGTGAAATTCAGATTCCATGCAGAATAATCCGGCTTAATTATCGCTCAAGCGACCCGAATGTTAGCAACATTATATTCATAACAAATACCCGAAGTTTTCCCCAAAGAGTATGTCATCCGTACAGCAGTTATCATAAATAAGATAAGCGTTTGTGGAGTTCTTCGAGCAAAAACCCTAGTGAGGGAAACGTGCTTACAAATTATATGTATGGGGACGATAATTATCTTGCTGAATAAGGGCACCATATACACAAACCCTAAGATAAGCCTACATAAATATATCCCTGGATTTGCTTTTGTTATTGTGAAATATAATGTATTCCCATATTATAATTGGTATTCACGTTGCGAGTCAAAAACGCGATAAAAAACCTTGTAAAAATGTAATACTTATAAATGCTTTAAATGCTGTGCTCGTAAACTGCCAGTATGAAAACAAAATAGTTTTTAAATAAGTTACCGTCCACATAAAAGTTCACTAGACTACGCAACTTAAATACACGCGAGTATCCCTAATGTTTTAATTGACACGTTTTGAAGCTTCAACCGACCATGAAGTGTCCTCTGGCGTATCGCCAGTACTACTTTCAAATAGATATCTTTTATTCACGAAAACTCAAACTTTTCTCGCTATAAATCCACAAGTAGAAGGAGCCTTCATGAAAATGTAATGAGAAAGAACTATTTATGGCTAATCCTTCCGAAATAAACTGCTTGGAGCGGTGTCCGCTGGAATTTCTACGCATGACTATTGCAAGAAAGTGTCTGGCGAAGTTGCAAAATGTTTGCAACAAAAAGTAGTGGTGGTGAAGTAGGACGGATTTATGGTTTTGTTAAAAGTGTGAAAGGGAGACGTGTAGGGTAGAAGGCAGATGAATGAGCTAGAAGCTAGAGTGGATTTTTGAATTGCAAATAGGGGAAATGAAACTGCCGCCGGCTCGGTCGTCTCCGCCACCCCAGACCTCTTCCGTCGTTATAATCATTCTTAATAACAGTGGAGTGCTTTAATGAATTTATGTAGTGATCAAAGCAAAAAGCTAATAACTTGAAGAAACTTCAAGTGTGTACGTACTCGTATAACGTTGTGGGATTATGCTTTGTAAACCTCTTTTCCTATTTGGATTTGTTCAACGGAACTGCGGGTAATAGAATTAGTGAAGGGCGGAGAAAAGTGTTTTATTTCGTGCTTTAGGTAGCGCTTTCCAAGAATTTCACTTAGAAACTTAATTGTAAAGGTAATTTAATTAAAAAAAATCTTTTTCGCGTTAATTCAAGGTTAAAGTTACTTTCGTTCTATCGATTGGTCTGTCCATTAGATACTTTCATGGAATCATATGATCTTGTACATTTATACAACAGGCTTAGGCCAGGTTTTATAAAGATCCGTTAGACCAAATGTCAGATCAAATTTCAGTAACTCAGTACATTTGTTGACATAGCAAACTGACATAAGGTCTAACGGATCTTTATAAAACAGAGCCTTAAATATTTCAGATAGTCAATTGATAAAAAGCATTTTAAGCAGATCGAAAATCTTGTAAAGAATTATCTCAAATGATAAATATTCGCTTTACAGAAAAAAATAGTACTACGCATAAAGAGCTTAATTCGGCGAAGAGGGTAAATGGGGGCGTATTTAATTCTAAAGATGGCTTGTGGCTGAGTTAATAGCTAGAATTTAATTCTGGTGGGAAACATTCCTCGCCAGATTGCATTCCATCCTGTGGCAGACTGGCTCGACAATGGACAGTAAAGTGCATGACGGAGATGCTACAACTTATTTAGTCGTGGTTTAGGAAACAAATACCTTTTTTACATGCGTACATTAGTGTCATTGTCAAAGTTAAGTATTGCATATAAATCATTGCCTTTTTTATTCATTTATTTATTCAGTAAAGCTGTGGCTGAGATACGCGTCATACTCGTGATCGGGTGCTGTTTGTGGAGTCCGGTCTGCTCATGCTTGCTAGGACTTAGTGACTACGTTAATACTAGTGTCTTTTTATAGGGGATTGACGAGAGACATCATCCTGTTGTGGATTCGTTTTTATTATCAGTGACTTAGAGACCATATTCATCTCTAACATATTCATCTCTAAAAAAAAATTGACCCTCAGAGACCATGTGCATCTCTAGGATATTATTATATTATATTAATTTCATTATAACTGTTTAATCTTGAGACCTTATACATCTCTAACTTTACTGATGTTGTAATATTTGTAATAGATAACTTTGCAAGTTTATCTTCACTGTATGACATTAATTTTGTTATAATTGTAAACTCGAAATTATTATTCCTTCTTGAACTGTATGTAAATTAATATTTTGACATGAAAAATGTATTACTTATTATAGTCAGACTTTCTTAAATTGTAAATAAATATTTTGACATGTAAAAGTGCCCTTGTGGCGGCCTATTTGCAGAATAAATGTTTGATTTTTATTTTCAGTGCTTTGGAAGGCACGTTAAGCCGTTGATCCCGGCTGCTGTCTATGATAGCAGTCGTTAAGCCATGTTAGAGGCCTTCGGGCGGCTTGAGGACTTCAGTCAAGTTGCCCACTCACTTGACAAGCTTAATTCCAATAAGGTCTGGTTACCCCTCGGGTTGGATGGTCAGATGGTAGTCGCTTCTGTAAAAACTAGTGCCTACGCCAAATCTTGGGATTAGGTAGCGGACCCCGGGCATCCTCCAGGATGCAACTGTACTGGGATAACGCTAGGAGGACGATGATTTATTCAGTAAAGCAAATAACATGACTTAATAATAAATACAACGTCCTGTAAAACTGTTTGCAGAGTTTGAATCCGGGATCCATAAATTGTTAAGGAGTAAAACCTAATTCGCCTACATTTTCATTTCTTCTTGCCAATCTACAACTTTTCATCAAAAGTTAATCTTTGTTCAGTACGTTTACTTTACCTCAATATTCAAAAAAAATATTAATAGATTATCGCTAGTTGAATTTTTATTTTTATAATGCATACCTAAGCTTTGTTTTTCACAAACTTCCTCACAACCATTCGGTTGTCTACCCATGACTCGCTTACTTATGAAATATAATAATTTTAACAGCTGGGTCATTGTCAGATTTAGGTTCGCGTCTTTTCGGTGGACATATCCAAAGTTAAGGGCCACAAAGCTTAATTTTGGATTAGTTTAAGTAACCCGCACAAACGGTGTTTCCATAACTATAATTCCATGAAATAAAAACATAACTTATATGTGCATAAGCCGTTAACTATTGACCACGGGTGTACACTTTTGTTTCTTCAACTGACAATGACCCAGCTACTAGTTTTCCATTATATTTTCCGATACAAATAAACCGAAACGACAAAAACGATTGTACAAAGGGACAACACTCGAAGCCCCTCGACTGAAGGGCATGCAAATTGATACCACTTCAGCATCGCGACAACTCGAGTACCGGAGTGGGGAATGTCTGCGAGTGTTTTAATTAATTCTAAATATTGTATACTTATAAGTGCGGAGGAGCGCTCGTGGCCCAGCGGCGCCCGCGTACCGCGTTCGGTATGCGAGGTTAAGCAACGTCGGCCCAGGTCAGTTATTGGGTGACCGCTTTGAGTGGTTATTAACTGAGCGCTCCCGTGCTTTGGAAGGCACGTAAAGCCGTTGGTCCCGGCTGCTGTCTATGATAGCAGTCGTTAAGCCAAGTTAGAGGCCGTCGGGCGGCTCGAGAACTTCTAACAATCAAGTTGCCCGCTCACTTGACAAGCTTAATTCCAATAAGGTATGGTTTTCCCTCGGGTTGGAAGGTCAGATGGCAGTCGCTTCCGTAAAAACTAGTGCTTACGCCAACTCTTGGGATTAGGTAGCGGACCCCGGGCATCCTTTAGGATGCAACTGTACTGGGATAACGCTAGGATAATGATGATTGTATACTTAAGTCCTTCGTATTGTTTGTACCGCGGCTAACTATCAATATCTCCCTACAAAGACGCAAGCTAAATATTGACAGTGACTTATGCGCATTCGAGATGCGCGTCAGAGACTGACTTCGTTGTAAGTTTACATTTTTGCTCCTTATACCATTGAGGTAAGGTACAAAATTGATACATTTCTTTGAAGTTTAATGCGTAACGCATTATGTTCCCTTAAAAGGATGGACGATTTTAAGGTTTATGACTACATAAAAGAAATTAATTCTAGTTCTTTTGACTTTCACCCTAAGACATATTCCTTTTTTCTAATTTGGTCCAATCTGGCCTTATGTTAAGAGCCTTGCTAAATCAGAAGCTTTTGGTTTCCAAATGCGTTAAAACCCAATAAATTTAATTAATTACGATTCCATTAAAACACGACATCATTTCCAATGTTATCGCTCTGAATTTGGTATGGTAATTATTCGACCTAGTTAGCCTAGCTAGTTATTGAAAGAGCAACAGCGATATTCCATCAATGTCTGTGTCATAATGGCTAGGCGATCACCAAAATTCGCCAAATTTAGTTTCAAGCGGCTTATTCGCATAGCCTTTGACTTTGCATGTGAAGTTTTTGTCTTATTAACTAAAATTTATCGGTCGTGCATGATGATGATGTCCACATTATATTGCCAAAATTTTGATTATTTTTGAGCTAGCGTGAGATTGCTCCTCTATTAAAAGTACGTATGTAGGTATGCTATGAAGCGTGTATGTAAGTGAAGCTGTGTGTTAGTATATGCTAGCTAGCTTAAATAGGTATAATGTAAAGGTATAAAGTTGAGATGGCTTGTTAAAAGCAGTTATTAAGTACGTTAGGAGAAAATAATGTCGATTGATACACATAGTTTTACTAGAGCATTGAATTATCTATTAGCATAATCTCATTAGTATAAAAAAATATTATTTGGCTCTTCCATAATAACTACTTTGTTTTCCCTTAAGTTTGTGGTATGTATGTTTATTTATATATTATTTATATATGTTTACTATATAATATGTGTCTTACTTTCATTTTTATCTTTTAGTTTTACTTCTATATTCCAATACCTAGTTTTTATTCTTGCACCATCCACTGAATATGTGTTTAGTTCTCTCCGCTACCCAAAAGTTATCTGGAAGAGATCGCCCTTTAGCGATAAGACCGCCTGTTGTCTACCTCTGCTTATGTCTCGCTATGTTATGTTTCTGACCTGCTTCGTATTTTTATTGAAGTGTGCAATCAAGAGTATTTGTATTTTATTGTATTGTATTAGTACCAACAGACTATTATTACAATTTTGGTATGTATCTTCACATGGTTTTTTTCCTGAGTCTTGGATGTTTTATAAGTAACAATACAATACAAATACTCTTTATTACATAACCTCAACAAAAAAAAAATCACAGTACAGTACATAATTTCAATGAGTAGAGGCAAACAACAGGCAGTCTTATCGCTAAAGAGCGATCTCGAAGTAACGTGACATGGATTTGTTTAAATAGATTAATAGGTCTCATCTACCGCATACTATTGTCGAGCACTAGGACATTTGCCTTATTTGATTTGGACGAATGGTAAGCGTTTTATATAATTACGTGGGTTCCTAAATAATTTCACAATATCTAAATTGCTAATATCGTCTTCCACGCAGCCACGTCCCCTAATCTACTCTATCGTGAACCATAAATATAAACACGCGTTTTTATCCGAACGGACAGCTGAGTAAAAATGGTTTTATTTGCATCGCACCTGACTTGACATGGCGGCTTATCTGTGGTAGCCTTTTTTAAATTTACTTCTTTCGAATGGAAATGAAACGAATTTATTAGGTTTTCCATTGGAATACGATTTGATGGCATCCATTTAACGGTCACACTGGTGTTCGCTGGTTGTGTTTTAAAATGCCGATAAATCTTTATAGGATATGCTACTATTTTGCCCATAAGCGCCATTTATTGTGGGCCGTTAGGATAAGTGTGTACCTATTTTTATATTGGCGTTAAACATTCCCAACAGTTAAAGTATGTTCATAAAGGTAAATAAATTCGCCGTAACTAAGTACTTTACTGGCTTTCATAAATATGCTATACTAGCGACCCGCCCCGGCTTCGCACGGGTGCAATGCTGATGCATGTATTATATATATAAACCTTCCCCTTGAGTCACTCTATCTATTAAAAAAAATTGCATTAAAATCCGTTGCGTAGATGTAAAGATTTAAGCATACATATGGATATAGGGACATAGGGACAGAGAAAGCGACTTTGTTTTGATAAATAAAAATAAATACCCTAAATATATGTGCGTGCATCACTTCAGAAACGGCTGCACCTATCTGATTAATCTTTTGATGCGTTATTAAAATGAGGACAATGTTTGTATGAAACAAAACGTTTGAGAAATTGATTGGAAAATTAAAAAAATATATATTTATAGTACACGGGCACGGTACTATAATTTTGATGTTATTATAGTTGCATAGCTAAGCACTATATTAGGCACTATACATATATAGACTAGGTTACTATTTTTATTTTAAATATCGTTACCTTTCTTATTCATTCATACATAATAAATATAGCCAATTTTATCCGCTCTCCCAAAAGGGCAGAGTCCCCAGAAAAATTCTTTTTTTAAGGCAATTCAATTAATGTTCTTTGTCCTGACAGATAGATTTTTAATCTCTCAATCTTGTTACTTAAAGCATTAGACGGGTTAATACTAAATTCAGTAATTGAACAAAAGTAATATAACTTGAAATTAAACAAAATGAAAAGAAATACCTACATCTTGACAATCGATGATCGAAAATTCTTAAGTGATTACTTTTTGACGTTCTGATTTTTTGTATTTGATATTCACCGTAGAAAAATGTTTAATATATGTCTTTTAAAACTCTAAGATCATAAACATTGCATTATTATGTAGTTTTTGATTATTTAAAGATGCACAGTTACATATTTCCCACATTAGCCCATTTGGATTTTTCACATTATTAGTAAAATACTTTGTATGAATTATTTTAGATGAATAAAGCATATTTAATGGAGTTTAAGTTTTCATGTTTTTTTTATAAAACAAAGCTTCGCATAAAATTTATCGGCAGTAAAAGTATTTAATTGTAACTTGAAAAAAGAAATTACTAATACTTTAAATATGTAAAAATTTCTGCAATTAGCTTCCTCGCTGGTTAGACTTTTAAGTTTGAAGAAAATGTAGAAAATTCTGTAGAATTCTGTCTGTTCTGATAGAATTAAAACGGATCTAAGTATGTAGGTAGAACGCTTAATAAAGAGCAAAAGTTTTGCTAAATCGACAAAGTTTGTTTATATTCACTCTTAATAGTCGCCCGAATACCGGTCCAATCGTGAAACAAGCGTTTTTAAAATTAAGTTCCACTCGTTTGGAATTTATATAAAAAAAATACGTACAGCTTTAATGGCAGTACTAAAGTTATTAAGCCAGCGGCAGCGCCCAATTATATTGCAAGTTTTGAGAATTTTGCCAAAAAAAACAAGTTATATCCCGGTGCTTTGTAAATATCGTTTCATTGCAGGGAAGCTAAATTGTATCTCATTGTTGGTGGACATTAACTACAGATTGTAAATCTCGCCCGCTGTCGTGTACTCGGTTCTATGGGCTAAATGTACGACATCTGCAAACTCATTTACAACTTTTCGCTACAGAACTAATGGTGTTTTGGTTGAGTTTTTAGTAACGCATAGTTTGATTGCGTAATCGTTTTTTATATATTTTTTTACATAATAAAAGGCAATAATAATCTTAAAACCAATTATTATAATAAGCGAATAAATCATAAGAAATTAAATTGACTCCCCATGCTTGACAAGTAAAATTAGCTGCCATACTTCGCGATTGAGCGTAATAGCAAGCTTTTTTATGTTGCCTTCACCCGAAAGAATTATAAAACTATCTCTTTCTAATAAAGAACTTATAGGTTCTACAATCATAATTTCACACAATGTTGATATATTAAACATCCATATGTTTAACGCTTTAAATGTATATTTTACCTAGTATAAGTTAACGCAAAAAAATATTCTTGTTTATGTTTTTTGTTTAAGAGGCCTTATAAGGTTTGAAATGTTTTGATTTCAAATTATGATAAAAGTATTGATAATACCAATAAAGTTATTAAAGGATACGATGATTTTATTAAAGTTTTAGATAGTAACGCAGCTATTTTTTGATTTTATTTGATTAGGTTGAAAACGGTCGATTTGGAGTGATGTTTGCAATGATATTTTTTAATGAAAAATCCAAAAATAAAAGTCCTGTGCGTGTCAATTCAAACAGAAAAGGCGTAAATACATGAGCGTTTTTTAACTGATAAGGACCCTTAATGTATCATTATTCACATTATGTCTACCTATATATTGTAGTATTAAGTTGTGGCAACTTTGTTGATTTATGATATAAGTAACTGATAACTAATTAAGAACTATTGTACCGTTTGTGACCAAATAAACATTAAACTAAAACAATTTGTATACCAGTTTTCTTCTAACTTGTCAAATCAGCTGAAGTTTGAGTTACTAATATTTACTCAAGAATCACGTTTTCTCTATAATTAAAGTGTAAGTTTAGATAATACTAATAAAAGAGCTATAAGTCTTGAGCATTTTATTTTAATAATTTAACGGACTATATACCGAAAACTACCATTTACGCTATTATCTATACATTTTGCATAATTTATGTAAATACATTTATTTTTTCTAAACGTGTAGTAAACGCTTCGAAGAGTCTGAAAAGGTTTTAATTAGTTAAAACGCTGATTATCTTCCTTAAATTAATAACGACGTAGATACACTTTTATGAATCTATGAAGCGTTTCTTATAAGAAAACTATAAATTAACGAGCTAGTACTAAAGCCAGTAATTATATCTATCCAGAATACTGACAATCTTTTCATAGATACGGGTGAAATCAGAAAGCACTGGGGTGAATAAATTAATATGCAAAATAGGACGCAAAGGTGATGGAACAAAGTGCATTTTAAAAATCGAAAATATGTAATTGGCTAATTTATATTCCCCTTGTATTATATACTAACACAAACACATAAATCCTATCAACAGCCTATTTAAATCAAGATAATAAAAAAACACATTTTAAGAAGTCAAACAAAACCATTACAATAATTTAGGTTACCTACGATATAAATATTAATTAGGCATATATTATGAAGCAATAATAAGTTACAACAGGACTTTAAACATGTAATAATATTAGTTACAGAAATTAAGAAATCAAATATTGGCTGTTTTAATATTATATATTAGCCTTATTTGAATACGAACCCTTCAGCGTGTCAGATTATGAAACACGTAATAATAGTATAACAGCTTGAATAGAAATACATTTATCATAAAAATATTCATTAAAATCTTTGATAACACGCGCCACTGAATGAAACTTGATGAATTTTCCCCCATAATGGAAAACGTAATAAGAAATCGTAATTTATTTCTTATTGAAATGAGGATAATAGACGCCCAGCCGCCCTAAGAAGCGCCGAATTGTTCCCCGCAGAGCGAGCACACTGAGAATCATGTTAATAACATTATAATCCAATTTGTGGTCTCAACTGAGGTGAAACTCGTTATGAACGTTCCTGCATTAATGCAACTGACGTTAGATCTACCGAACTTCTAATTCGGAAATGCATTTTATGACACACAAATGTCTGTTTAGAAGTTTGGACTGGAGATGAATCTAATAAGATTTGGGTGCAGTGCAACCACGTTACCGCCACACTTAAAGTTATTATTAATTTTAACAGTTCTCTATTGCATTTATGTAGAAACGTTATTCAAATAATGTCTCGTTGCATTTTGTAATTGTTATTAAAACATGAGTTTTGGTAAAAAGAAAAAAAAAATTCGGTGGATAGTTAGACTTCGCTTATACTCTTAACGAGACTGACTCTGACTTAATTTCATGTTTGTAGAATTTGTTTTTTTTTAACTAAAAAAAATAATACTTTAGTATAGAGTAATAACACATTATCGAAAAAATACTCAACATTATTCAGACTATTAAACGAACAGCAAATTACTAAACCTTTAACTTCAAGTTCAATGTTTCTCAAAGAAAATGTAAGTAAGACTACAAAATTCAGCAGTTTCACAAAATGCCTAAGCGTGTTCTGGGTTGGAGGTGTTTTATGTAATTTTTCGTTGTTGTAAGTGGATAACAATGTTAATTTTATTGATGCGAAGGCCACCCCCGAGGATAGACTTGGCAGAGGGCTCGATCATTAGTATGCTGATCATAAAAAAAGATAATTTTGTTGTCGGAGCATACAATTTATGCCATTTTTTGAGCAACTTAGGTGTTATTATTGCTTTTAATATTTAGCGAGATTTTTGTTTTTATTTTTTGCGAATTGGACATTTACAATACATTTGTGTATGTGTAAAAGCATACATGATTATTATTACTATCAGAAAGAAGTCATATTTTGCTCTACCTATATGTTGTATCGATCTTCAGTAAAATCTCGGATACACCTAAGTTAGAATAAGTATAATACTATTCAATGTTTACTATCGCTATACTTACTTTTCATAATCCACCAATTGTAGTAGATAACTAACATATAATTTCTCATATACCTATATTTTTAACTGGTTCTCCACGATATAGGCGCAAATTGTGTGGGGGCCCTTGGTAACTATTGTAACAGAATGTGTTCAAATAAATGAGTATCATAAAACAAAGTCGCTTTCTCTGTCCCTATATCCCTATGTATGCTTAAATCTTTAAAATTACGCAACGGATTTTGATGCGGTTTTTTTTAATAGATAGAGTGATTGAAGAGGAAGGTTTATATGTATAATAACATCCATTAAATAGTGCACCCATGCGAAACCGGGGCGGATCGCTATTTATTATTATAAAATTGATAATAGAGGTGACACAATTGATTGGATTGGTTTTGATTTTGATTTTTGATTTTGACAATCTCATCTATTCATTCTTATCAATCTCATCTATTGAACTGTAAATTAATATTTTGACATAAAAATGTATTACTTATTATAGTCAAATTGTAAATTAATATTTTGACATGTAAAAGTGCCCTTGTGGCCTATTTGCAGAATAAATGTTTGATTTTGATTTTGATCTTAATGATTTTGCTAAGCGGTTGTATGGGATACTGCATTGTGTTTTGATTATATACATGAATTTTATGGCAACATTTATTCATTAAAACCTATGAGTACTACATATTGCCATGCCATGTAGACGGAGATCTTCGGGATTGGTAGATGACGACTTATTAAACTTTCTTCAGTTATCTATATCAATTGAGTTAACCGTAAGCGATTTATATTGTGTTCAATTATTATTATTGGACCTAATTTTAAGTTTTATATTAAGCATTGGTTCCACATAATATTTAATTTACTTACGACTATTCAGTTAAGGGCCGACTTTTCAATCCCCAGATTTTGTCCTTTTCTTTCATGCAACAGCGATAATTTTAACTAACGGATAATTTTATATCGCGATTGAAAAATGGACCGTAATTCCGACATCTCCATGCTGACTCGTGTAGATTGCTTACCTTGTTTAAGATTTCTAGTATTCATACCTGTGTCCTACATCTCCATTGATAATAATCGCATTTTTAATCTAATTTTCTTCTATATTATATTAATCTGTAAGTCTCTACTATTTGTCTGTCTGTCTGTCAGCAAGTTGTATCTCTGGCACCATAATAGGTATATAACTGAAGTGTTTATAATGTGTATTCCTGTTGCCGCTATAACAACAAACAAGAAACTCAAATTAAAATTAAATCGCACAAAAAACGTGACTTTTTCGGTATGCACTTATACGATGGTACAGAACCCATAATGTGAGAGGCTTGGCCGGTTTTTTTTTTAATAATATTTTAAAAGATCGTTAAGTGGTATACCTACCGTGCCTTTACATGACCGTACTCGCTAGCGACTGCATAAAAAAATGTATGGGCAAAAGTACAGCGCCTCTGGCGGTTTAGCAATAGAACTAAGAATCGGCATACTTTCGCCTTCTATCGGCTTTTTGACGACCGGTTTAGCCTAGTGGGTAGTGCACCTGCCTGTGAAGCTGACGGTCCTGGGTTCGAATCCCGGTCAGGGCAAATATTTGTGTAATGAGCATGAATATTTGTTTCTGAGTCTTGGATGTTTTCTATGTATTTAAGTATTTATATCTATTAAATATATCGTCGTCTAGTACCCATAACACAAGCCTTCTTGAGCTTACTGTGGGGCTAATTCGATTTGTGTAAGATTGTCCTCTAACATTTATTTATTATTTATTTATACTAAATCCTTTTCGCAGTCGCTAGCGAGTACGGTCATGCAAACTCATGGTAAGGGCACAGCTGCACAACAATGAAGAAAAATATCACAATACGTTTTGTAACAGCGGGAACTCTCCTGTACAAATCTTAAAAAACTTTTTTAAATTCATTTGCACTGCATTCAATACAACGTGGCACATTACTTTAACCAACCCCTGCACATCATTAGGGGAGTGCTACTCGTAAAGCAGTCGTAATGGGTTTTATCTGGGACTATAAAATTTATTTACACATCTACTAGTATATTATAGCGATGCTACGCATCACACTGCAAACTTAGAAATGGGTAGGTACTTATTGAATGATAAAATGACAATCGTGAATGATTTAATGTGAAATGAATGGTTAGCGCTGATGATGTTTTCTTTTTTTTTGGTTTAGGGTCCCTCAAACATCTAACGTCATTATCGACCACTATAGGTATGAAACACAATATTAAACCAACTTATAATAATCGATTAGTTAAAAATCTATCATTATTTATTGTTTTTTTTTGTTTCATTTAAAACCTAATCTAAATTAAGTCAATCTAAACTCATTGTAAACTCAAACCAGGCACGTATCCAGACTTTTGGTTCGGGGGGGGGGACAAACATTGAAACAACCATGTGAACTGTGTAAAAATCGCTGTAATCACCACTGGCTAAAAACGTTTTTCGGGGGGGGGGGGGGGATAAATCCCAACTATCCCCCCCTCTGGATACGTGCCTGACTCAAACTAAACACTTAATCTGCATTAATACGTGTGTTGTAGTGAGTAGACCGATGATGTAGTTTTTTCGTTGTATGTTCTACTCATCAAAAACAACTACACTTAAATATTTGGTCTATATGATGTTACTAGCTCTTGCCCGCTACTACGTAAACTCCCTATTTCATCGCTTCAAAGGATGGTTTTCAGCATAAAAAGTATCCTATATGTTAATCCAGGGTATAGACTATGTATAACACGTTTCATCATAATTCGTTCAGCCGTTTTTGCATGTTTTTTTTTATACAACGCAGGTGACAAACAAGCGTACAGTCCACCTGATGGTAAGCGGCCACCGCAGCCTATAGACGCCCGCAACTCCAAAGGAGTCACGTGCGCGTTGCGTGATTTAGTAACAAACATCCAAACATCTAAACTTTCACATTTATAATATTAGCAGGATTGGTAGGATAATAGCAATAGAGTAACACCAAGTGTAAACTTAACGCCCCTCCAGTGGGAATACACTGAAGGGGCTCACATTTGACGTATGCACATAATAGACGCAATACACAAAAAAATCACTCATTGAAACTATATCTATTAAAAGGGCTTCCATTTTAAAATGGTTTTACTGTACTGTACCACATTTT
The DNA here is from genome assembly GCA_963556455.1 of Epiblema foenella. Lineage (NCBI taxonomy): Eukaryota > Metazoa > Arthropoda > Insecta > Lepidoptera > Tortricidae > Epiblema > Epiblema foenella. The sequence continues at coordinate 21,037,616 of OY747102.1, forward strand.
TATACGGCGTCTTTTAAACCAAGATTAAAAAATACGTTTTCTACGTAGGTACTTACCCAAGGCTTAAAGTCTACCCAAATGTTGAATATTAAAGTTTGTGATAACTTAGTATCGGTTTTAAATAAGATCACGCCTCTTTCCATTTAACAGTCAACTTCATAAAAATATATATGCTGGCAAAAATTCATTCATATGTAATCAACCAATAAAGTTGTGTTCACATATTTTGATCACTTTGTTCATGCACATTTTTCGAACTCGATTGTACCGTAAACTGATGTAAATGAAATATGCAAAATCTATATGTTAATCAGCCTTCAAGCCAACGAGGAGATAAAGTTTACTCCCGATTAGTGGTGCGTTCTGCAGACTTTCCAACTCCCGTGATTATTCTACAGTGACAAATTGCCGTTTTCAAACATCGAATTTAATTAAGAATGGGAGGAACATGGTAAGTTCCCAATTGCCACATACAATTCCACAGAATACGTATAATCTGTTGATCTGCGGTTACATTATGGGTATGTAGCACAGCGCCTTTAATTGAACAGTGAATGCAATACAGAAGGTTTGTCTTCTCACATGAATTTCTTCTTCTTCCTCGGTCCCTCACTGCTGAGGATCGCGACTACACATGGCTTGTTTCCAAATGGTGCGGTTGTAAGCTGTGAGAACCGCGTGGTTCATGTCAGCATCCAGTGCATTCTTAATTTGCCGGTGTATTAATTCCAGTAGGTAGCTAGCGATTAAATAAATGGTATTTACGCATATACTGCTTACCACCTAACGGGTGCCCTGCCTTAAGCTCTTATGCCATTTATTTAACCTTAATACACACGAATAATCACATGAATTTAGATTTTTATGAAAAAAAATGAAACCTAGGTTGGCAGTATATGCGTAAATACCATTTATTTAATCGCTAGCTACCTACTGGAATTAATACACCGGCAAATTACGAAACCCGTTCTAAAATTTTAATAGGTACTTATCCTGTATAAAAAACGATACCACGGACTTTATTGAAGGTATATTGTCATTCGATGTGCAATCGAAATGTATTTATTATGTGTAATTCGTCGTGTTAAAAAAAGTGTTGGTATTTACGTAACGTTTTCAAACCTACGTAAGAATAATATACCTAAATGTAATGTGTATGTGTGTATTGTATTATTTAACTGCTAATTTATTCATTGATTTTTAATTTATTTATTATTAATGTTATTGACGATCACAATAGAGATTCTTGTAAATTGACATATATTACATTTATATTATAATCTTATATTGTGAATAAATGAATCTGAATCTGTCATTTTTTATTCAAAAACTGACAAATGTACTTTTCGTACATATTTCAATCTTTATTTAGGCTCGGTTTTATAAATCCGTCAGACCTCATGTCGGTCTGTTATGTCAAAAAATATACTGAGTTACTGAAATTTGATCTGATATTTGGTCTAATGGATCTTTATAAAACCCGGCCTTAATCATCTAACTGCTAGTTGACTATGTAACGTGTCTAACTTACGTTACGTAGGTCCATGTGTAATTTTTACTTAGAGGAATAAAATTTTGCAGTTATTATGGCCGGTAATATAGAAAGCCTCACCTATTTATCGTCCTTGCCTTCGGCTCAGGCATTAAATTCCTGCGATTTGAGACATTTTTATTTTACCGCCCTAGGTGAGTAATATAATATTTATTAGAGAACCTTGCACACATGCGAAAATTTTACGTAATCAAATCGTCTAGTCTACTGTAGCTTCGGGTTCCACTGGTTGCAGGCTGCATTCCCTGCGACCGTCCCTTCGGTCCTATAACGAGCAGTGTCGTGAAATAAATCTCGCACCCCAGCTGTACCGGGTCGTTTCAGCCTCCTTTCAGGATGAGGATAAAAGGTCTTTATTTTTTCCCGCGAATCCCCTTTATGTTCGATGTGTTTTGATTGGTTCGAGTTTACTGAGCGTTTAATATTGAAAGCTATTAAAGAATTTCATTCTGTTTTTCCAACGCTGCTTTGCATTGCGTGCAAAAAAATCTCATTAGATACACAGTTGATTTACTGAATGGATATAATGGAGATAGATTGGCATTTTATGATCATATTTGGTTCGGGTTAAAGGTTTGATTTCACCAAAAACATTTTAGATATACTCTTCAAAATAAATAATATGCTCGTGCAAACATTCTTTTAGACCAATTATATAGTAGGTCCAAATACCAGCTTCGATCAATTAAAAATAATTTGTCTCTCTAGTTAAAAGAATATAACCGTAGAAACGAGTATTTTGTTCAATAAAAAGTCAAAAAATTCAAACAAACCGAACACGGAAACGCGAATTTTGCAGACAAATAAATTAAACGCTTGCCGTCTATTGGCTCGTCGAATAGGCTTTTGAAAAAAATTGAATTGCCCGCTGTATACAGAAGGTTCCCAAATTTATGCTACAGTTTCACTCCCTTACCGAGTCCATTAAAACTGTCCATCTATCCGCTTGCAGATTTAAACCAAACGGTCTACGGTCACGAATCTAAAAAACATTTATCACTCTCGATTTCCCGCCCTCAACCGCGAGCGTGCCACGAGTATATTTTTCACAGGCCAAGTACGAGAACTTATGGATCTTTTGGCAATTCTAATCACGTGGCGAGTAATAAATGTGCATGGACAAAGTCAAATAGGCCCGCAGAATAGACCCGTTGGGAATCCGCACGTGCCGATGATTTTGCAATCGGAAAATTTAAGTTACGTCCAATTTATTATTGCAGTGTTTGTGGGTAAGTGGGTAGACTTTTTTTGCTCTCTTGGAGATAGCATAAATTTATCTGTGTAAGGAGGCGTTTACACAGGCGGAATTCCGCGCTTGTCAAACGCTATGGATTTCCAGGCATGCCTGTGCATTTTACCTCGTATCTTCAAATATAAAGATAGTCGAGACTCATTTGTATATTTTTTAAGACTAGTAATCCCTCTGATTTATTACAAAAAATCTCATTTGGTATACGAATTCATTGGAAAGCAAACCAAGTCAATGGCACAATAAACAGCATTCACCATCGTGCTGCCATTTACAACGGGCTAACAAATGGTACATTTAAACGAAGGCTAATTGCAAAATAAATGCCCTACACGTTTACTCCATTACCAGCGAGTAACCCGTGCAATTTTACTTTTGAACCCAGGCAGCGGCAATTTGAGTACTTTGACATTCATTTATCTCCATTATAGGTCTGCGAAGGTAGAGCGAGCTGCCCGGGACGCGGGAATGGGTCCCGCGACGATTGCCCCCTCACTAGTCGACGAAATGAACATACGAAAATTCTAAAAAGTGATTACACTGAATTGGTCTTCATCTTTCTGTAATAACTCAATGGCTGGTCCCGTATTATGGTCGCAGTTATAGCATGATATTTGATAATCGACAAGATAAATCACATCTGAGCCTGTACTCTGAACTTCGAAATACGAATATCGTATCGTGCCGTCCCTTTCACTCTCGTTTACACTATATGAGTGAAAGGGACGACACGATACGATGTTTGCATTTAGAATTTCGGAGTAGACCGTTTATCACTTTCTATCGATTGGTATCAGAAAGTGACAGATGGTTTATCTTTTCGTCTATCACGATAATCACGACCATCATGGACAATGTAAGTCTCCCCCAGTTCTGACTTCAGAAGACTGCAAATAAATAGAATTTAAAGATTGAAAATCTATAAGATGATAGCGTACTTAGACCAATTACTTAAATATAGATTCAGCTAAAAGTAAAGTTACTTCAAAACCAACACTTAGGCTGGGTTTTATAAAGATCCGTTAGACCAAATTTCAGTAAGTCAGTACATTTTTTGACATAACAAACCGACATAAGGTCTGACGCGCCTTTATAAAACCGAGCCTAAAAGCCTGTTTAAAACTTAAGTTAATCCTTATACCTTTCCGATAATCTAGTCTGAAATTTCCACTTAACAATTTTCAAAATTACAGTGAACCCACAACTTTGGATTGCCTTTGACTAGATTGTAACCGATTGTGTTTATTTGTGCGTGTGATATGGGTGTTGCAAATGACCGACGTCAATGTATCAAAGTTTAAAATTACAGGGCGTAGGTTGCACATGTATCGCTTTTCTGCCCTCGTGTGGGTTAACTGAGGGCCTACTCCGAACTTCGTAACGTGCCGTCCCTTTCAGTCATATAGTATATAACACGAGAGTGAAAGGGACTGCACGATACGACTTTCGGATTTCGAAGTTCGTATTAGCCCCTCTGATCTTAACTTATCTCTGCCCTCGGGCTTTTTACATCCCCTTGTTAATGCCAAACCGAACACCGTACAGGATATCGACAAACAAGGCGTTTATCAATTTTATTGCAAGTAGAAAACTTTTCGGCTTTGTGGGTGATATCGGCTTTTGACCAGTGAATTTGCCGATTGCTCGATTTACAAATGTTCCATTTGTTTAATCTCTGCCGTATCATTTATGTTTAGTTGATGCTTATAATTCTCAAAGTATTGCTTATAACAATAATCTTCGGGCTCTGTGAGCTGTAAAGCTCGTGAGTGAGTTTTTTTTATCATTACCAAAATCTGACATTATAAAAAAGATCAATTATGAATATCGAAACAACAAAATTTCACGAGAAGCGGTTGAGAAATGCGACCTGTAGAAGACATCAAACCGAAATTTGGGCGCAGAAACTTACAAAATCTTTGAAATAAAAATAGTTTTTGAAAATTTCTAAAAACTGACTCGACAAAAAAATTTTATATAATTACCGGACCTTCACGAGAATCGTTTGCGAAATGCAACCTGTAGAGGAGAACAAACCGTTGAACAAATATATATATTTTATTAATTTCCAAAAACTTATTCGATAAAAAAATCTATATATTTATCCAACCTGCTCACAAAATTTCACGAGAATCGGTTAAGAAATGCGACCTGACCTGTAGAGGAGAACAAACCGAAATTCGCCCGCAGAAACTTACAAAATCATTGATAAAAAAATAGATTTTGGAAAAATCCAAAACCCATCTCGACAAAAAAATATAACCTATATAACTATCGAACCTGCTCACGAAATTTCACCAGAATCGGTTGAGAATTGCGACCTGTAGACGAGAACAAACGGAAATCCGGAAATCCGGAATCAGGACATACGAAAGCATTTTTGTCGAAGCTGAAGCAGAGACCTTCGTTTCACTCAGTCAAAAGATGATTATTTTGAAGAGTAAAAATTTAAAAATAAATTCATTTGAAATAGTATAAACTATATCATCAACTTTACTTCAGCATAATCGTGCTGCTTGTCAAACAGACAGCATCCCATCTGTATCGTCCAACATTAATGGACACTAACCGATATCGACCGTACAAATTACTTTATCGTAACCGACTTGTTGCCTGGCAGAACTGAAATTCATTACCGGAAACGCATTACTGTATTTCATTTTACCTGAAATACAGTAATTAACAAACTTAATTGCTATTTATTTTTATGTTTCAATGCCGAGATGGCAAAATGCGGTATCGGTGTTCGAAACATTGATAATTATAATGATTAACGATTAAATCTTGAGTGCTGTGTGTGGTCCAGCCTACTTGATTTTCGGAATTTAATGAGATAGGCGTAGGTTGCACTGGCAGTGGCGTGAAAACGTTAGTTTGTATACGAAATACCAAAAATGTGTATTTATATAATTAACTAACCTTTAACACTTAGGTTTCCAGTGGTACGTCGAAACCGCATCATAATTGAATATTATTAATTTCAGTAATAGTTTTGGCTTGATTTACATGTGTAACCTGTCACAATACCTGTGTTCTTACCTCATTTGTACGGATCGTAAAATATTAGTCAGCGGGTAAGTTTGTTGTGCCGAGGGTCACTAATTACTACGGCGATAGGTGTCTTCAGAAACGCCTTCCCTACATACTCAACAGCCTGCCCTCTGACATCAGACAGAAAGCCAATAAAGCTACATAGTTACCTTATTAAACTCGTAAAATAAACTATTGTACCGAGATGTAGAATCATAATATATAAAGTCGCCTTGTTAAACTCATAAAATAATTTACTGTTAGAAGAGAGATGAGACTGATCGATCCCACAGTCGAACTGTGCAAACGGTTTTGTGGGTCTATGTACTTGTTTGTGTTGTATTATTATTTCTTAATAAATAAATAATTATAAAAAATAAAAATAAATAGTCCCAGCGTTGGAAGCATTGATTATCATTGACACACTGTTGTAGCTTTAAATTAATATTCATGGTATTAATAGGCCAGTGTCAAGCAGTGGAATATTCTCCTTTGGTTCTTGAGAGCAGATTTACCTAAACTTGAGTTCAGTGTGTTATACGGACTTTGGATAATTATGGCGGCCATGAAGCTGGAGGTCCCGGGTTCATATCCCGGTCAGGGCATCTATTTGTGTGATGAACACGAATATTTGTTCCTGAGACTTAATGTTTTCTATGTATTTCAGTATCTATTTATCTCTATGAGTATATATATCGTCGCCTAATATAGTCACCACCATAAATGTATGACTATGGGCAGAGCTGCATATATATCTGATCGTCGATTGAAGTTATAATAATATGATGATACATAGCCGGTAAAAATATGTGACGATGAATAGCCAGCATATTTATGTAGTAAGTTCAGATATTTATGCTGGTGACATGTCATATAATTTCGTTTTCCTCATCATATACTTTTACTCGATCCGATCCGATACTTATGCTGTTACAGGCATGCTGTCATAGTACAAGCTTTGCTTAATTTGGGGCTATGTCGGTTTGTTTAAGGCTGTCCACATTTTTTTTTGTGTGATTATGTATATTACTTGCCGCCGTTCATATTTATTTGTCCAGCTTTTTGATATGTTAGTTTCTGTCTAACTTGGTTGTTCTCCTGCACAAATAACAGTTCCACTAAGAACTTGGAACGTAGTCTGTCCAGCCATTTTGCGCCACTAAGTTATTTTTTTTACATTGTTACCGACTCGATTTGCTGGTCAGATTATTTCTGAAAGGGTGAAAAAAAAAACGTAGTTGTTTATTTATTCTTTTATTTATTTCCCGTTTGTTTATAATATTTAAATAAGTTTCATAACAAAAGTTTTATGTATTCAGTATGTATGTATAAATAGCCTTATTCTATATTTATGACTGTAGGTATTATCAATTGAATAGGTATTTTGTTTCTCGGTTATGAAGTTCAATAATATTTGTAAAATTCATAGAATAACTTGTATCGTTATGAAAATGCAACTCCAACTAGATCATTTGCCATATTCACTAAGTACAAAAATATTAATTCAAGACCTATTAAGAAAAAAATGCACTAAATAAGGCTTATGAAATCAATTTACAAAAATAGCCAATAATAATCTTTATTTTGTACCCCTTTCCATCAGAGCAGCTGGTTGGTTGATACTGTTGTTGTATTGTAGTTATATATACTTGTTTAGGCTATTTACGTATGTGTTAAGCATATGGATGACTCGAACGATCTCGCTATATATTACAACTAAATACACTATAGGTATAACAATGTCGCAAGATAAATTAACAAATTTATTCCTATACTGATATTATTAGAAATTAATATTACTCTATATTGCTCGTCTTTGTACAAAGTTTCAAGTACCTATTGGTGTTCTATTCAGAAAATATAACTATTATTAATATACTTTACAATTACATATGAGTAAATATTTATTTAGCATTGAACATTTCAATTAGCAATGCACTTAACAATGAGAGTACCCATTCCTGAGGAACTATCCTTACTAAACAAAACAAATGCATAGAGTTTACTCTATAGGCGAGGGGTATAGTTAAATGGGATTTAGGAATAACATGACTAAATGAGTTAAGTACAAAAACGAGGGTAATGTCTTTATCTGCACTGCTAAATTAACTATTTACACGTCTATTTACAAAGCTATCACATCTTACAATTTTAGTCGTATCACTATTTACAATATTGCAAATTCATTGTCTTTCGTCTGCGTGACGATAATACACTGTGTCACTAATGACCTTTCGACGTAGCAAAGAAAATATTTTGGTTATAATATTGTCCTTTGCACGAAACTTTTGTTAAACGTACACTATGTGCGGTTTCTCTGGGGTCCTGTGGTGGGGGATTGTCTCGTAAGCAAATTGCTGGTAAATATGCTCCTCACTGTCCTCTTGGAAATATGGGTTCTTATCGACACTGTGCCATGGTGGATTCAACGAATGGAAGTTATTAGTAACAGAAGAACCGATCATCAAATACCGATCAGTGTCCCTCTTATTTTCTTGTTCCCTACTCCGTGTTGAATAGCCAAGTCCGTTACTCAACTTCGACACATCACCGTTTAACATAACACTCGTCATAACTTGCTTCGACTTATCCCCTTTGCACTTTTTCAAAGGTCCCAAAAAGTATAGAACACCTCCCACGACGCTTATAATGATACTCACAATCAGCACCACAACTGCCACTATCACCCATCCGCTTGAGCACCCAAATTCAGATTCAGGAATCTGAACAAATAAAACACCCTTCAAAGGTCCCGGGCCTGCGCATTTGATGTCCTCGTAATCAAGCGTAAGCACATCACTCGTATTACCCGACCTCTTGCTGCTTACTTCGCACTCTGTCCCCAATTTCCACAGCCACAACAATGAGCAATTACAGATAAATGGATTTCCTGATATCTCTAGTTCTTGAAGCCTGTCAATTGGAAAATGTGACGCTTCTAGTGTTTCTAGGGCATTGTTCCTCATGTAAACATGAGTGAGTTTTGGATTGCCGTGAAACAATCTCGGTGGAACTTCGCTCGTCTTCAAGTTTTCATTCATCCAAATTTTCTGTAGATTTATATTGTCAACAAATGCCCTTGAATCAATTGTTCTCAATTCATAAAGCCTGCTCAAGTGTAAGTGTTTCAGATGGAAAAGGCTTTGGAAAGACAAGGGTGGAACGCTTTGGAAAAAGTTTCCACTGAGGTATAAGTGCGACAAGTTTACTAGTTTCGAGAGAGCGGATGTGGGGATCGTCGTCATGTTGTTGTCGCTCAGATCCAAGTGGCGAAGTGCAGGTAAGTTATGGAATCCCAATGAATCCACATTGCCAATTATGTTACTGTTTAAATCTAAGTGACTCAATTCTTTCAGATAAGGCATACCATGCTTGGACACCTGTTGAATGAGGTTCTCAGATAAGTCTAAATATTGTAACTGAACCACGTAGAACAAATTGATAGATGGTATGTCTAATATGGAATTATTTTTGAGTGATAAGATCTTCAACGATGACAAGGGTTCAAAAGTGTCCGGGTCGAAGCTCTCTAGTCCGTTGTTTGACAAATCGAGTCTCTCCAACATAGATAAATCTTTGAAGGTTTGTGCATGTACATTACGTATTTCATTATCTGACAAGTTCAAGTCGATCAGCTTCTTCAAGCCGACAAAAGTATCTCTCTCTAGTCGCTTCAGTCTGTTATGGCTAACATTCAGTTGTGTCATTTCCATATTGCTTTCGAAATTCTTACTACCTAAGTCCTGTAATCTGTTGTAAGATATATCTAGGATTGTTATTTGTGTGTAGAAGGCGAAGGTGTATAGGAGATTGTCGATGGAGTTGTGCGTGAGGTTGATGTGGGTGGCCTCGGGGTTGAGCTGTATGGGGACGATCTCGAGGCTGGCGTTGGCGCAGGAGGCGGTGCGCAGCGCATCGTCGCAGGCGCAGCGCGCCGGGCACAGCGTTCGCGCGGCCGCGCCCCACGCCCATGCCACCACCACCACCCACCAACGCCACTTCGCTACGCCGCGCGGGCCCATAACATCTCATGCGTACACCACCGGGAACCTGTAATGAAAGAAAAAGAAGGTTGTTTAATAAGTTCAAATATTTTACAATGCGCAATGCGCCTGCCTTTTCATTAAATTTATATATTTTTTTTAGTGAGTCTGCGACGCATTCCATCAGCGTAGATGAAAATCTACCAACATCATTTTTCCTAAATTATTGTTATCGCGCAAACGCGCCTCACCCTCGGGGTATTCGCCCTCCAATGCCACGAAGCAGAGTAAGAATATACAGCTTTATCGCTATCGCTTGACAAAATCTTAATATAATTTCTGCCAAAAACTGCAGATAACACAGTGTTTGTACGCAACTTGCGTTAGGGGAGTGAAATTGTTTGATACAAATTAGGCCGATAAGAGTCATGCTACGACGGCAAAAAGTTATTTCCTTGTCTTTCCTTGTGCCGTGAAATGGAACGACATAAGTAGTACCGGCGGCGGGCAGATTGCAGTCTTGAGGACGGACATTATTCATGTCCATGATTTGTTATTCAATATACCGCCATGACACGTGGCGCGGACAATATGTTCGGAACGCTTGTCATTTTCCCCGTAGACTAGCGCATGTGTGGTTTAATGCGTTCACTGCTTTATGGGGTTTTCAATATATTTTATCAAACATGGCATTTGGTGGTTCATCTTTATTATTTCTTGTTTCCATTCATTTTCTTGTTAAAAAAACGTAGACTATTCAATTATTCTTAGTAAGGAATTAGAGACGAACAATTAAAGGAGTATTTTGTCACAGCGCTTCATTATCTGCTGGGACGCGTTTGGGCTAAGACGAATGTTCACCGTAAACAGAAACTAGCGGCGAGCAACCGCGCCGCTAATCCTCCCGCCCGAGCGATCCTCTACAATACCTTCCGAAATGTTCGACGATTTAACAAAGGAGCGTTTGGTACTTTAAATTAAATGTTCGGCTTTACAATTCGACGGAATGTATAATGAATAGCAGCGTAACATCTGTTAACGAAGGCGAACGATCTCGAAAGTTTTCACGCGCGGGAATAACTAATTGCGAAGGTTGGAATTCAATTTATGGGTTCTGGTGCGCCTCCCGAGAGATCAGGCTATACTAAAGTATTAATAATGCAAAACAGTGTCACGGAAAGTTTTTGATTCCAAATGCAAATTAAATTAGGAAACAAAGTTAGCATTGCTGAGTTTGATCCAACGTTGCTTTGTCAGCCGTCGGTAGCTACTGCGGCAAACGTTTAACAATCATTAACAATGTTCTAAGTTAATGTTATTGCAGACTTAATTATTCTCTGATATGTTTTAATGTATCACGAGAAGACATCATCAAGTCTCCCTCGGTAACTATATATGCCGACTAACGGCTTAACCCAGCTCGCCCGAATTACAGAAACCATACAGAGACGCACACCCGATACACATTAGAGCTCCCCGTATCAGAACGGATTAATTCTGTAATGTTACAAATGTATTCTAACTCACGTGAACTGTAAATATTGCGAATTTAATCATATTATGACATGGTTAAGACGAGCAAGCTACTTTTTGTGTTGCTGGTAGGCTTCAACAAAATCCGCATAGATTACTTTGAAGAGTGGCAAATGCATCTTATACATTAATAAATTGTGACTAAAGAAGTTACGTAGATAATTCCGTACCTCAAAAGGAAAAAAAAACGGAACCCTTATAGGATCAATTTTTTGTCTGTCTGTCTGTCAAGAGCCTTAATCTCGGGAACGCGTGGAGGTATCAAGTTGAAATAAAAACCATACTCAGGTCTACAGTCGCTTATAGTTGTGAAAAAATCAAACTTCTAGTCAACGTGAAAAAAAGTTACGGCCGTTTATGCCGCTAAAAACATATACTTCGACACTCAAATAAATCAAAATTTGTAGGGTACTTTCCGTTGACCTAGAACTATGAAATTGGGCAAGTAATATCGTCTTATACTAGAAATACAGAAAAAATCTGAAAACTATACATTTAAATAATAATAAATAATAATAATAAATAATAGAGGACAATCTTACACAAATCGAACTAGCCCCACAGTAAGCTCAAGAAGGCTTGTGTTATGGGTACTAGACGACGATATATTTAATAGATATAAATACTTAAATACATAGAAAACATCCAAGACTCGGAAACAAATATTCATGCTCATCACACAAATATTTGCCCTGACCGGGATTAGAACCCAGGACCGTCAGCTTCACAGGCAGGTGCACTACCCACTAGGCTAAACCGTAAACCATTTGTAATTAAATCGTAAAAAATAGGTATTGTCTTTATTTAAAGTACATAATCAATATCTACAACGTATGTACAGAATCCTCGTTGGGCGAGTCCGACTTTCACTTGTCCCGTTTTTTTGTTAGTTAAACATTCAGCTCCACATTGTGATTCCTAGTTTTGCGTATACACTAACCCCCGATAGACTAGTTTGCTAAGTTGCTCCAGATTAGTTCATAAGACGATCGTATTATATCGGTTATAATAACTCGGCTAGCTGTCATCATTTAGCATTAGTACAAAGTGAGCCATGGGTAGGTGCGATCAAAGGCGAGGGCACGCCCTCACTTCCGAGCCGAAACAGCTCCGGCCGGCACTCTTTTGTCTTTTAATTTCCTGTCCGCCGAAGTGCGGCGATGTCATCGTGAATTTCGCATTCGCGAGCTTCGTTAACTTGTGTCGGCCTTTGTTGTTGCCTATTGAACTTTTCCATTACGACGTCATCGATTGAAACCACTAAATTCGTTGGAAAATTCGTGTCGCCGAAATCAACTTTGGAATCAGACCTAGCGGAATTAACTGGGGCTCTCTTCTTTTTCCTTTTATAAATATGTGTTTGGAAGTTTTCGTTTTGTTTGTGCTGATGCTCTTAAAATGCAAATTAAATATTCTCGTATTGAAAAGTACTTTTGGCCCGTTATAGAATCTCAATAAAGTGTAGCGAAATTGTGCTACGAGAATTTTGTTAGCCTCAATCTTTTTTTGAATAATGTAACGCAAATGTTATGCATAACTTTATATTAAATTTGCCTTTGTTATTCTCTGATCTAATTAGGAATTTGTATTATTTTTAGGTGGCAAACTAAACATACGGTCTGCCTGATGGTAAAGAGACAACGTAGCCTGTAGACACTTGTGGGCCATTCTACTTTTTCATGTACATATTTTTCAGACACTTTTTTTAAATGCAGATTTTGGAAAACTTGGCCCTCACCTCATGTTTTTGTGTTGTTATTTAGAAAAAGGTTTAATTGCAGTATCACTTCCGATAGTTTTGATAATTAACGAACCACAGCTATAATCCATAAATCGAGTAACTCAGTGGTCCTTCGATATCTCACCATTTGTATGAAAAAATAGTTTTCACCACTGTGTTACCACCTTTTACGGCAATAAGTTAATATTTAAGTATTTTTACCTATAAATTCCTTTTATTAGGTTTAGGTACTATTTCAAAATCCTATTTTTCTACACTAATTCAATACACATCATACATTTTTTTTGTAATAGAAAACTAGTCATTAAAAAGTAGAATGACCCATTGTACATCCGGAAAAATCACAGTCGTTTTGCAAATACGTTTTGTATCATTGTATTGTTTGCTAGAAGCTAATTCAGGTCCCATACTCTCGACAGTCTCGACACAGCCCATCCCAGGGTACTCAGGAGCAGAACACGACACCAGAGCAAGTAGTGATGTTATTGTGGCTGCGGTTTTTGGTAAGGTGGAGGTTCTTCCCCGGTTGACTGCTCCAAATATAAGAGAGATGACATCCTAAGCCTTACCTATCTAATATTATTACGGCTGCGGTCTCCTATAAGGTGGCTATTTGTGGCAGTTGTCTTCTCTCTTATAAAGGCTTATACAGGATGAAACAAAACTAGTGAGGATCCGTTTAAGGGCATATTCGGTATCGTGTTCTGATTAGGAAAAGTAGAAGAAAATTTTAAATATTTGGCCTTTTTATGGACACTTGGACGACCTGCCTCATAGAAAAAAAAATTTTTTTCGCGTCAAAAAATTTTTTTTTTCTTAATCAGAACACGATACCGAATATGCCCTTAAACGGATCCTCACTAGTTTTGTTACATCCTGTATACGGGTATTATTCGTATATTCTAATTTTGATTTCATGAGTCCGGGATACTGGTGAAACCTTACCTTATTACGTAACCTTAAATAATCAAATAACAATATAAGTAAATATAAGCCAGTATAAGTGAGACAGTTCATTAATATATTTTATCATAAAGTAGCTTCGAACGTTCATGGGCTTGGTTTTCTACATTTTTTATGACATGTTTGCCGTGATCGATAACGTTATGATTTGATATAAATTATGCAGTTTTTTTCTGTAGAAAACACAAAGTAGTTACGATAATAGGTAAAGTTTGTGTTTCAGAGATATTTTGGGAGATAGATTGTGTTGATGTAACGAATTTGGCTATCATACTAATTATGCCATAACATTGTAACATAGTTAAGAGAGGGTTGCTCGTAATTTGTTCCAAATTCAATATCCAAGGGTCGCTTCGGTTACAATCGTATTTATAACACTGAATGTCATCGGTACCATTTAAATGGCGGAAACTATACAGTTCGGCCTAATTGCGGGAGGGCGATCGCTCCCCATGCCGAACCGTTCCACTAAAGTTATCATGGTGTTAATACAACTTGAGACGTAACTGGCACAAAGGAGGGGTGCTGAGACAATAAAACCTGTGTAAAAGTCTGCTAACCGCTCTCCCTCTTCGAGAGATCCCTCCTTATTTTATGATTCGCCTTAGACGGATGTACAGTTTATTTAAAAATAGATATAACATTATTTGAAAAGCTCTCCTCTATTTAAAACAACACATTTCCGACCGGTCGACCGGTTTAGCCTAGTGGGTAGTGCACCTGTCTGTGAAGCTGACGGTCCTGGGTTCGAATCCCGGTCAGGGCAAATATTTGTGTGATGAGCATGAATATTTGTTTCTGAGTCTTGGATGTTTTCTATGTATTTAAGTATTTATATCTATTAAATATATCGTCGTCTAGTACCCATAACACAAGCCTTCTTGAGCTTTCTGTGGGGCTAGTTCGATTTGTGTAAGATTGTCCTCTAATATTTATTTATTTACATTTAATGTATAAGGTGTGTCTTAAGCTTAAGATATCTTAATCTTCTGATTGTGCAAGCGATTTTCGAACGTCGATCGAAGTGCGTACGTGCTCCTTGATTCGTCAGCGGTTGGTGAATCGGTGAGTAGTCGCAGTCGGAGTGGCGGCGGGCACTAACGGGCATAATGAGAAAACTTGGCCGGTTCAGTGAGGAGTCTGCCGCTCCAATAGTTACCGAGAGCGCAAAAACCAAGCAGAGCGTCTAGCGGTGATTCGATTGAAACTTTACGTTCAGTTCTACTAACAATTGTTACAAATTTTTCCGCTGTCTAAGTGGAAATGTTTACCTAAGAAAGAAAGAAAAAACATTTACACAGTGGCACAGATACAATACAAATAAACATAACACCAAAATACAGAAAATAGCCACGAAATGGCCCCAAATCAGCATAGTGCTAGCCATTGGCTAGCGCTGGTCTTCCATCGGGACCACGAGAAGCCACGAAAGACAAAAAACACAAAAGTTATAAACAACATAATACTTAAATAAATGTGATAATTTACAATTTGAACAGAATAAAAATGTTTTGATTTTAAATTATTACAAAAGTATTGATAATACCAATAAAGTGATTCAAGGATACGATGATTTTATTAAAGTTTTAGATAGTAAGATAGGCATTTTTTGATTTTATTATGTGTAGTAGAAATTAAGCGGAAAAAACAAGTTTTAGCTTGAAAATGGTCGATTTGGAGTGATATTTGAAAGGATATTACTTAATGAAAAATTCAAAAAATGCATTAAAAGTTTATGTCATAAAGTCGCAATAGTCCTGTTCTAGACAGTAATACTGATAAAATGTCAAGATACGTGTCAATTCAAACAAAAAATGGCCTAAATAGGTGAGCGTTTTTTAAGTGATAAAAACTCTAATAGTGTTACGCTTACTTCGTTTAACAATGAAAGTCTTAATTTTCTTTCTTACAGACATACAAAAAAGAACTTCAACAACCTTGTAACGAATACACTGCATCTATAAATTTTTTACTGAAAATTATTTTAATACTTTTTTACAAATAGCCGTGCAACATATATGAAAACCTCACTAAATAGATATTTAAGAACCACTCAACTAAAGAAAAATCAAAGGCAATTCATCGAACTTTTCAGAGAAGTCGAGCAGCGATTTTTAATTTAGTAGACTTCGAAATAATAAAGTAGGTAATGGAATATACATGTTTCCGTCACCCAAGCTGTCGAGTCCTGAGTGCGAGCAGATAATTACTTGTAATTAGGTAGGCACTTGGAGACGTGTTATTAGGTAACTAAAAATACAATACGTTTATATTGATTTAAACACATTATTATTGGAAAACGGGACTTAATCACGTACAATTCTAATTTATTTACTTTTTTTAGGTTTTGTCCGACGTTTCGAATGTATCACAACATCCGTGGTCGCAATAATAATAATAATAAATCGTTTATTTCCAAAAAAAAAGTTACATGGCAGCTTATCCTAGAACCCGCCAAACTGTATAACAGTTTGTTGGCGGAGACACGCTCTCGTTGCAACTATGCCTATATATATTTATATTGTTACGTTGAGGTTAGGTATTCGACGGATTAGGTACACGCCTTATCAATCATCATTATGCAATGCAGATAACAAGACCTCCTTTGCCTTATTTTTAAATACCATTTTTGACATATTTGAGTCTTCTATAGCTAAACTATTGTATATTTTAGGCACTAGGTAACGTCTTGTTCTCTGACCAAAGTAATTATTTATTCTAGGTACAATGTATTTTCCCTTAATTATAGATCTAGTTGTATAAGAATGTTCTGCATTCAATTTAAATTCAGTACTTCCATATTCTTCTAAAGCTATCATTAACATTACTAAATCAGCTAGCTAACTGGCGTGATCAGGTATCAACATCTTCTAGCCGCACGGGTTTTTCAACTAACCCGCACTTGGTCTTTATTAAACACTTTTACACTAAAGTTGTCATTCCGGTTGCGGCAACGGTCGAGTGAGGTCGTGCTACCTGTGCGCTCTTGCCCAATTGTTGTTGTGACCCGAATTTTATCTCCGACTACCTGCTCACTCTTATCGCTACCCCTCGTGGTGATTATCGCAATTACCACGTGGAAGCACCGGGTGTGTTAGTTAAGACTTTCTTAAGTCTCCAGCTGACCCGCGTGTCTCTGCCCCTCTGGAAATCCACGCTCGTAGTGGTCGCAGTCGGTCGCAACGATCGGACTGTGGGCTAGACACAATTGGTGGCTATCCGTTAGTTAAGACTTTCTCAAGTCAGACCCGGGTCTCTGTCCCTTTGAAAGACCACGCTCGCAGTGGCTGCATTGCAACGGATCCTAACGGTGCCAATGAAGTTGCAGTGTGGGGTGGATACCACCACGAAGCCCAGTAATTGCGGACAGTCCGATTCTTTCCCTTCGTGTGTAGGACATCTAGTTGACACTGACACGGCGGACAAGTGGACAATACTCGACACCGACATTAGGTTAGCCTTTCGGTTCCCCATAAGTATAGTGTTAGGCGGCGACCGACATAAATAGTTAGGATGGAGATGCAAGCCAGATTCGAGATGATGGAGGAAACTATGCGGGCTATGCAGGCTGAAATCGATCGGCTGGCCGCTGAGAACGAACGCCTTAAGTTGGCTCTCAAGGGCGAGAAAATCGACTCAGCCCAGGCGGCTCCCATGAAATCCCCCACCCCCGCGAACTCTGACTCGCATCGCCAGGCCCATCCGGCCACCCCGGTAGCTACTTCAGCTACCCAGGCCCCTAAGGCCGCCATGGGACCGCCGCCGCCGCCGCCGGCAGTAGCGATCCCCTTGCCTCCGCCCCAGGCCCCTAAGGCCACTCCGCCCAAAAAGGGCAAAAAGTCTGTAAAGGCAGCCGCGTCTGCCCCCGGCAACCCTCCGGCCCGTCAGGCCCCTCCCGCAGCGGTTTCAGGCGTGCGGAACTCACGTTCTCGCTCCCCCAGGGAGCGACCCTCCTCGCAAGAGGAAAGAGTTACCGTTCGCTCCCGCTCTACCCGCTCCCGATCCCGCTGTCCCAAAGAGACCGAAACAGAATTACAAGACCGACTGCACTGTTCTGAAGACGAAATGGACACGTCAGGATGGGAACCTGTAGGCGGAAGCCGTAAGGGAAAACGTACGCGGCCGAAGTCTCCGCGAGCTGATTCGCCGGCGAAGAAAGCTCCGCGGACTCCCGTCGTCCCCGCGCCTTCTGCGCTGGCCCCTCCGGCCCGTAGTGCCAATCTGGCAACGGACGGCGGGTCTTCGGCTCCCAGCTCGACTGCCACCTCAGCGGTCAACCCCGACAAGCCGGACTCTTGCGTCCTAATTGACGCGCAAAGGTGGCCAACTGCCCTGGCAATAGCCAGACAGCGGGGCATCCGAGTGCTCAATTCGGATACATTGAAGCCGCCCTTGGAAGGGCTTCGTATTACGGTCCAGGGACCCGAGGACTATCGCGCTCTGACCCGTCTCTTCGATGAGCTGTCGATGGCTTACAACCGGAGACAGTCCGCCGAAGAGAAAGGCTATAGAGCCATCGTCCGGGGGCTCCATAAGGATATCCCGGAAGATGAGATATTCGCGGATCTTAAAAGTAAGGGGATCGCGATCAGGGAGGTTCATCGCCTCTACCATAAGACGAGGGGTAAGTACGACATCGTGCTAATAGTCACCGACCCAGACCAACGTAAGGCAGTCCATGCCCTTAAGGAGGTGCTTAAAATCACCGTTAGGGTAGAACCTCCCAACAAGAGGAACTACATCTCGCAGTGTCACAACTGCCAGAGATTCGGCCACAGTGCGCGTGGCTGCTTCTCTCCCCCCCGATGCGTCAAGTGCGCTGGCGATCACGCGTCTCGCGATTGCGATCGTCCAAAGGGGTGTAAGGACCCGGCCGGCGTCAAGTGTTGCAACTGTTTGCAACGTAAGCTCCCCCATGGGCATACTGCCAACTATGGGGGATGCCCTTGCCGCCCAAAGAGTCGCAACAATGGTGCAAAGCCAAAGTCCTCGCCCCCCTCTGGGCAGAAGCAAAAAGCGGGTCGTGCTGCTCCCCAGTTCACCTCGCAAGATTTTCCTGCCCTTCCGGCCTTAGGGTTAGGTGCCCCTAGGAACCTGCCGCCCTCAGCAGCCGTAGGTCCCCGCCCGGTGCCTTCTGCACCCCAATCTCAGGCGGACCTCCCTGCATGGGGGCCCGCCGCCAGTCAAGCGGGCCGGCCCGCTCCATCTCCCCTCTCTGCGCTTATGCAGGCAATTCAGATGCTCACCCCGGAGGCGGCGAGAGGTCTGACTGCCTACCTAAGTGCTGCGACACAAAATTACATCGCCGCTCAGTTCGGCAGTCAGGGTCTCGGTGCTTACTAGTATGGATCGTACGGCCCTAAAGCTTAAACCTACTTCGCTTACCATTGGTATTTATAATGCTAATGGCCTGAGAGGTATGAAGGATGAGGTGACGAACTTCCTCCGTGATCACTCAGTAGACATCTTCTTGGTTCAAGAGACCTTTTACAGACCCGGCACCAGAGCCTTTCGCGTCCCTGGATTCAATCAGATTAGAGATGATAGGCAAGATGGTAGGCCATTCGGGGGCACGCTCATTTTCCATAAACGTACCTTACATTGCATAAGTCTCACCCCCCCTCCCCTGACAAACATGGAAGTGTCGGTTTGCCGTATATCGATGGAGGGCCACCCCCCGATATCGATTGCGTCAACCTACCTTTCACCTCAACGTGACTTACTTAAGACTGACCTCGGCTCACTAGCCTCCTTAGGTCCTTCGGTCATCGTGGCCGGGGACCTAAATAGTAAGCATATTAACTGGGGTTGCATTGCAACCAATCCCAACGGCAATCGGCTTCATCACCTTTTGATCGATAGCCTCCCTTTCGATCTACTCGCTCCATTAGAACCGACTCATTTCCCCCATAACGTAGAGCACCGACCTGACATACTCGACATAGCACTCCTAAAGAACGTAGCGTTAACTCTGCGTTCTATAGAAGTGATACACGAACTTGACTCGGACCATAGGCCAGTTCTTTTGAGACTAGGACCTCACCCTAATAATGCACCTCGTACCAGAACACTCGTGGACTGGAATAAGGTACAATCAGGTCTCTTAAAGACAGATCCTCCCCTGCTTAGAGACATCCCTGACTGCATAACTACTACTGAACAGACCGACCAAGCGATCGATTCTTTCACCAACTATCTCAACACTGTTCGAAGTGAGGCCTCAAGTGAGGTGTCGGCGGAGGATATCCAAAACCGACCTCTGCCTAGGGAATTGAGGGAGTTAGTGACTAGAAAAAATCGTGCAATCAGGACTTACTCCAACCACCCTTCTGCTGAAAACCGTCAAATCCTGAGGGACTTGTGTAACGAGTCCAAACAGAGAATTGCCGAATTTCGGGAGAACTCGTTCAGGGATCTGATGGGTGAGATCGCTCCTAGTCATCTGGCTTACTGGAAACTAGCGAGATCTCTCAAAATCAGATGCCTGTTGGACCATACCCCCCTTGGATCGTCCGGATCACCCTACCCCTGCTCTCGAGGATAGTGAGAAAGCCGAATGCCTTGCGAGTAGCTTAGAGTCCCAATGTTCGCCTAGTCTCCTTCACACCGACGAAGCCCATATTAGATGGGTCGATTCCGAGGTGGACAGGAGATCGCGTCTCCCCGTAACTTCACCCATTTTACCGGTGTCGGTTAAGGAAGTCAGTGACTTAGTCAGGCGTCTTCGTGTTAGGAAGGCTCCGGGTGCGGATGGTGTATCCAATCGTATCCTGAGACTTCTCCCTGAAACCCTCCTCCTCATTTTGGTCGGCATCTTCAATGCCGCGCTGACCAATGCTCACTTTCCAGCCGCGTGGAAAGGTGCAACGGTCATAGGGATAGCGAAGCCCGGTAAGCCCCGGACTTCGCCTGCCTCTTATAGGCCGATCAGCTTGCTTAGCTCTCTAGGAAAGCTATATGAGCGGATCCTTCTCACTAGGATTCTCAGATTTACGGCTGAGAATAACGTCATCATCGACGAGCAGTTCGGCTTTAGATCCGAGCACTCGTGCGTCCAACAGGTGCACCGCGTCACGGAGCACGTGCTGGACGGTTTCTCTCGATTCCAGGGGCTTAGGACCGGTGCAATCTTTCTCGACGTGGCGAAAGCATTCGACAAGGTCTGGCATAACGGGCTGATATACAAGTTATATCATCTCGGTATGCCTGACAGACTCGTACTCACCATACGAGATTTTCTCAGGGATCGAAGCTTTCGATACAGACTAGAGGGAACGTACTCGGACCCACACCCCATCCGGGCCGGAGTCCCGCAAGGCTCCGTGCTCTCTCCCACTCTTTATTCGTTATTCACGAACGACATTCCCAGGCACCCTAAAGTGCAACTGGGGTTATTAGCGGATGATACCGCGCTCTTTACGACTCATTGTAAGTATACTTTTATCCGGCGATACCTCCAGGAGGCAATCACTGACCTAGGTCGTTGGTTTAATCTTTGGCGTATCGAAGTCAATCCGGAGAAAAGCACTGCGATAGTCTTCCACCCGTCTGACCGCGTTAGCACGGAAAGGCGTGTGGCTCCGATCCAGATGTTTGACCGGCCCATCCCCTGGGCCAACGAAGTCAAATATCTTGGAGTGACCCTCGACAGAAAACTGACTTTCCGTAACCACATCAGTAGGGTACGCAACCGTGCGTTGTTCGTGCTAGGAAGGCTTGGGCCGATGATTAACAAGTTTAGTAAAATGTCACTTAGAAATAAGCTGACACTCTACAAAACTTGTGTTCGTCCAATCATGTCTTATGCAAGCGTAGCTTTTGCTCACGTGCCTAGGACATCGCTCAAGCCGCTTCAGGTCATTCAGAATCGTTTTCTCCGTAGGGCGACTGGTGCTCCGTGGTACCAGTCGAACCTCTGTCTGCACCACGACATGGGGATTAGCACTATGTATGGTTTCTTTAAGCAGACTGCCAGACGTTATTTTGACAACGCTCCCCATCATAGGAATCCGTTAGTTAGGAAGGCTGTCGACTACGTTCCCATCCCTCCCCCCTCTGTCGTTACTCGGCGATCACTGATTAGGGGCCGCACGGTCCGGCGTCCTAGGCACACACTTACGGACCCGGACGACGTAATCACAGCGTCTATCGAAAGATGGAACGCTGCGCTTGCGGCGTCCAACTCTGACACGACGCGTACACTTAGGCATTCCCGCCGGCGGGGACGTCCACCGCGCGATCGCGACAACAGTGACACATATAGTCCCTATTCGTCCCGGTACCGCCGCACACCGGGTAGAGTCAGTCCGACCCAGGTCGGGCCTAGCTGAGTTTCTTGCTGGACTCTTCTCAGCTAGGCTAGGTTTAGTGAACCAGCGACAAAACTCCCAGTAGCTCGATTCCACTCACACCTCAGATTCGGTTGAAACCGCTCAACCAATCTCACTGGAGCGCAAACTCTTAGAGTATTCCAGTGTTCCAAACCACACGCGTGGTCGTGCCGGAGGTTTTCCCCTGGATTTTCCCCAGGCTACTCTCCAACCGCGCACTCCTATCGCTTTATTGGGCCCGGCCTATAAAGCCACAGTCAGGTTCATAAAATCAAATAAAAAAAAATAAAAAAAAACTAAAGTTGTCATAATACGTTTTATGCAATATCAAATCTTTTTGCCGATGAAACCGTGATGAAAGAACTCTGATGTAGCTAACGTTTGCAGTTTTTCACTCTAGAAGGTCCTGTCAGTTTAGTTTTAGAAACAAATCTCGCCTGCAGCTTGCCGGCTTAGCTACGGGCTACGGCCAGCAAATTTTAATATCACCGGGAAAAGCGGCCAATATTAGTTGCGCAGCCGCTATTGATTTTGCAATCACAGACGGATTAGAGCTTCCTGTGAATATTATTCCGAAATTTAATTACTGCATACTTACGTGTACGCGAGGTCATTTTCGAGCGTTTCAATTTTGAACCGCGCCACTTTCGTGGACATGTTTTTGACGAATTTTGGTAGCATTTCTGAGTTTATTGGTAGCGGTTCCATACTTGTACAAGTAACCGATAACGGCATTAAACTTTTTATCCACTTCGACAATATAGTGACCACAAAGTTGATTTGTAACAAACGCCCAAATAATACGAGTATACATTTATTTGCTCATGGTACAAGATTCAAACACAATGTTGGCTTCCGTGTTTTTTTTTAGTTTAGTATCAACAGTCAAGATGAAACCAATGATAGTTTTCCGACATTGAAATCGATTATTTGCGATAGGATACGGTTTCCATGTCGAGTCATCCTGCAAAGCTAATGTTTACTTGGCACTCACCGTTTATTTACACTAAACTGAAAAAGCTTTTTCAGACCCTCATGCTGTGGTACATAAGTCAGACATTGTACAGTACAGTTGATGTCGTTTCTAGAAGTAGGAGTCATAAATTAACTCAGAGTTAAATGTTAATTCGGGCTAACGTTTCATTGTATATTTACATATGTTAAAGAGAGGCTCGAGTTACTGATTAGCTGGGTCGTATACAAGTCATAATATAAGCAGCTTTAATAATTTATTATGCCCTCGGAAACGCTGACATGGTTTAGTTTGAGATGTAGTAACATATCTTGGCATTAAAAATTAAATTGCCATACTTTTCTATATCAGTCATATGCTTAATCGATCTCATAGTTTTAAAATCATAATGAGTAACCAATTCATGTTCTCTTTACTTAAACATATTAATGTACCTTGAGCAAAGACGACCCCGCATCATTATAGGTGCACAATACAAAATGTTGCCACAAATATCTTTCCAGCGAGATTTATAGCGGATAAAATAAAAAAAGCTACCGAACAAAGCGTCTACACAATACCATTTTCTCTTTCAGAGCAACATAGCGGGTCTAGTGAATCAAGCTTCTCTATGGGCGCCTTTATAAACGCAATAATGAGGAGTGCCAAAGCGGCATTCAGCCCTGCGCCCTAACGAGAAGCGCCGATGAATCGTCCATGAGGCGAGCACAAAACTTGCCACTTCGCGACGTAATAGCGAGCTCGCCCCGCCAAGTCGCAGCACGCGCCGCGCCGCCGGCCGCGCCTCCTCGCCGATCTAAAGGGCTTTTAAGGAACACCAACTTGCTTTCGCTTTGACATTCATCGCCGACCGAGGATTAGGTGCCACGGCCCGATTGGATGCGGCCCACGGCTGAATACTCAATGAACAAATTTAGGCCAAAGCAGACAGCACACAAATTTAAAGCAAGTTCAGCTTACGATTTGCTAACGTTTTAGTAGATCGTCGTGCTGATTACGTGGCTTTTAGTCGCTCATTTATTGGCCCGATAGCTAATGAAACAGCTATCGGTTATCTCGATACGTTTAATCTATCACATTTCAATACGAAATACTTTAATATATATCAAACAAGTGCTATCTAAATTACGAAATGCTTTGGATAAATATCCCAGCATTATTATAAGCCAGACGTGTTTAGACTTCGAATTTTTTCTGTAGCATTCATTCCGACCGCAAGTCGTAAGCCGCAGTGTACGGTTCGTATTGCTTACACATTTCCAAACTTCCGATTGTAACTCGAGGAAAAAACGAACAACTGCCATGAATTGTTTGCCTGTTATTAAAACTTTTCCTTTGAGAAATGGAGTCGGTAACAAAATTAAAAAGTTACCGTTTGCATAATCGTAACTTAAGTTTGGGCGGATGGTGTAAGAGGCTGAAGACTGTTTAAGGGTGGGAGTTGCAAATGACGTGCTTACGTTGGTGATATCGAGCGGATCGCGCGCTAAGCCCGCAAAATGGGCTCGGCCCAAATGAAGACGCGCCGCAGAGCTCGTCTTAAGGAATACCTACTGCAAAATTAGTCAATCCTATCGCTTCCATATCTAGCAAAGTCGGTGAGGCTGAATAATGAAATAGCTCATTGAAGCGGTGGATAGGCGCTATCGACACTTGGGGGCCATTGGAACGCGTTCCGAGACCGAGCCGAAGCGAAAATCCCACGGATTCCGTATGAGGTATCTCTCGGCTCTTTTAGGGTTATTAAATGGAGTGGGTTCTAGGGAAATGAGCTGGGAAATATATTTGTTCTCCCTTTGGCCGCAGAAATCCGTGTTTTCGGTAAATAAAGAATGCCTATAAAATAAATTAGGGAAGTTCACACTTTGTCTTCATTGCGGGCGGGCCGGGTGAGGTTCTCATCCACGCGCCCATATGGCGGTTTGCCAATAAGGAGCCCGAAACTAGAATAGTTTTCACCGTTCAGCCTGTTGTTTTTGTTTAGGCATCCGAATGGAAACGGAACAATGGTAATGGAGTTTTTGAACAAGAATAAATCTTAGTCTAGACATAACTAGTCTAGAAATTGGTACCGATCCTACTATGAATTGAATCCTATACCTTAATGTCTATCTATACAACTTACATAAAATTCAAGTTTAAGGGCATTGATTCGACGTAAACGAATGGGAAATGAAAAATCTATTAGTCGATGTTAATGACTGCAGATAATAGCTAGAACCAAGACAATTTAATACGTAAATTGAACTTCCCCTAATTGTTCCACCGTTCTTCTTAACGCATGATCAATACAATTATAAAGTTTGTCTCATCTCGACAAGAAATACAAGCTCGATGAGTTTTATTTTGTAATTTGAATAAACACATAAAATGGCATAAAAATGAAACCTATGTGCCACAAAATCCTTGCGTGTTTTATTTACACTCGCATATTCATTTACTTCGTCTCGGTTTTATTATAGCGAATGCAAAACGGCTCCATACCTAGTGTCGGTAGTTACAAAGCCAAAGGATACTCACACGAGCTAAGCCCGGCCGCACTCCGTGAGCGTAACTCGCAACAATATTCTACGTTTCAGTTTCCACCGGGAGATGCAATGCGCGAGGGATTCTCGGTAACGTATTCTGCGTCCGAGCCGAGACTGGGTTAGGGTGCGGTAATGCGTTTTATGAATGAATGAACGAATGCATGGGAGGATTTCACTTCCAACTAACCATTGGTTTTATCTAAAGCGCACTCGCCCAACGAAACGAAACCCGGGGCATTCTTTCGTTTTGAATTCGCAGTGCTATTTGTCTATGCTGGGAAATTTGATATATTAGATTCAGAACGTGAAAATAAAATTCTCGCTCTTAATATGAGTTTAAGTTATTGGAATTTTTCGCTTGTCGCTGCGCATTGACTCGGCTGCGGTTTTACGATGTGTATAAAATTTAGTGCTGAACTAGATAAGTTTATGACACTTAACGGGGAAATGGAGCACTAGTATTTACGCTGCTCAGTTTAGAGGACTATCATGACTTTAATATAAATAATTTTACTATTCATATTACCGTAAGAGCTCTAAGTTCAAGTAATATAGACTAGTCTCTATATAAAAGCTGTCTAAAGCTTATACACAGAATACGAAAATATTTAGGTACCAAATGAACAGCGTCGAAAACAGTTTTGCCATAGTTACGTTTCAAATACAATCAGGATTTTATAAATACACTTTGAAGGTCCAAATGGAAATTTTTAGCAACAAAATAATTAGAGAAATGGAACAGAACTGTAAGCTTTTATGTCTTAATGCCTAAGTAATGAATGCCCCTCAAAGGCCAGGGCCTTAACTCGATTTGCTCGGACTGAGCGTTTGATTACGACGGCTGTTCTGTTGCCTCGGCAAATAATCAAGAACACGTAACAAGGAAGTTTCAGTCTACGTGCTAATCTCAACGCTTTGGCGAGTGTGCCATGAAAGGATGCTTCATTTCGCACACGGAATTTATTTTCTTATTTTATTTTTTATTTTCTCTACTGGGGAATAAAACGGATACAGGCCGATGTAATAAATAGGACAAATTCAGTATAAATGAAGTATGTACAGTCTGTATCCTAAGACGACTCCCACTAGGATTTCACACATATCAGTTAAGATGACATTGTAAAAAAGTAAGTAATCCCCGATGTAATAAATAGGACAAATCAGTATAAATGAAGTATGTACAGTATGTATCCTAAGACAATTCCCACTAGGATTTCACACATATTAGTTAAGATGACATTGTAAAAAAAGTAAGTAATCCCCGATGTAATAAATAAGACAAATCAGTATAAATGAAGTATGTAGAGTATATATCCTAAGACAATTCCCACTAGGATTTCACACATATTAGTTAAGATGACATTGTAAAAAAGTAAGTAATCCTTATATATTGTACTTAACTTAAGGATATTGCGACAGAAGTGCCAAGTTTAATTAATTTACTCCTATCTATTTACAGGACACCTTTGGTGTATTTATTTATTTATTATTAGGCTCACACAACAAATTACAGTCTTTTACACAATACATAAATAGCTTAGAGTCTAGATCTGGACTATAGTTCTTACATATGTACATACATATTACTTTTGATCACGTAAAAAAGGAGGTACTCCGGTGTATTCCATATCAGAGATATAACAATAATATTTTTTAGTACGTAATAGCGTATTCAGATCGAAATAATTTTAGAAAGGCAACCATTTTGCTGCAGATAATTTTTTGATACCCCTGGTAGTATCCTAAGTATTAAAATTAATCTAAATATTATTAGGCAACTAGCTTCCAACGTACACGAGGTTATTTTTAACAAGGTTAATGTTAAAAATGCGGTCGTGTCATGGCTTAAAATATTAAAAATATATATATATTTTTAGGTTACACATCGAAGTGACAATATCTATATATCTTTTGATACTATAAAAACAGCTCCCATTCGCAAACAGTAACTGGTCACTGGAGAGGAAGCAGCTGTCAAACGGACAGATAGTAACTTCGCGCGAGTTACGGTACTTACATGCGCCAACGCCAACTACTTTTTACCATCTCTCAGGCGGCAGGTGCGTTCCGAATGAAATCCGCATTAGAAATTATGTGAGAAAAAAATCTCTGGAAGTACCGTCATAGGTAACATTAATTCAATAATAACAAACGAAGATTACGTCTAAAAGATACATGTCGATAAAGAAACGGTTTGTTGATTACGACATAAATCAGCTGACAGAAACCTAATTGTAACCTGAGTAATAACTCTGCGAACTCGTTTAAAAGTTACACGGGAATAAATTTCTGAAATCCAAACATTCATAACGTGATAAGAACAATTAATCTCAAAAGAAAATTAGCACGAAATCGTTAAAAACTTGTAAACAACACCGCTCGTTAAAGCTGTACCATTAAAAACATCCTCTCACGTCACATCAGTTTCGCTTTGTTACGTGACTACTGCTAGTAAAACTTTGATATCTCCGAACCAATATAATTACCATAGTACAAAGTCGAGTACCAAATATGTCTATAGTTTCCCACGAACAGTGGCCACGCTCCGTTATCCAATGATCTGAATCTTTGATACAATAATGATACGAAGTATTAGTTACAGAAAGTTACCGAAACTTGTGGCGGTGTGTATCGGGTGTCGAACTGTTGTGGACGTTTAAAAATTCTAAATTGACACCAGTGCCTTCATCCGAAAACCGCAGCCAACTTATATCGGCATATGAACATAGATGAAAGAACACCGCTACCAAATAATTATTTAAAGAATCGTGTATCGATTGTAAAACCGTTTAAAGATCAGTCCAATTAGAAATGCGATTCATAGTTAGTAGACGATTTATGTTCAATTTTTCTGACACTCTAATTATAACTCACTCTAATAAGGAAAAAAGTACCGCAATAATGGCTATTATTATTGATTCGTTACATATTTATTTAAATATCCGCTTATTACCTTTCAACAAGAAGCATGATTTCCCTCTGTAACAGAAGACTTTTTTTGGACACAATTTTCTTCTTCAAGATAATTAATTGCCCAAACTTACTGTATGCAAACGTGTGGTATAAACGGTATGGTAGCGGTATTGGATATCGATACCGCTTCGTTATAAAGGTAGAACTATACCGGTTGAAATATAAAGGTACGCTACCGGTATAAAATAACGATATCGCTATTTTTCATAGGTGTACTCAAACCTTTATTATAACGAAAAATTTCGATCGTAACTGTTACGATGCGTACGTAAACGCGACTAACAGCGAACAGCGACTACGTCAGTAATCTATCGCCCCGAACTATATTTAACAGTCTGTTTTATAAATATTTGTAACTTACATCTTTTTATGTAAGACTGTATGTGTTCTGAACAATAAATAAAAAAAGAAGCGATTGTAAATATTGTTGCTGCTGAATAAAGGCTCAGACCGCAATCGGTAAACAGACAAGTGGATTACCAAGCACTCCTCCAAAAAAAAAAACAAATAAGAACGCACTAATATTGCGGTCTCAAACCACTGAGAGTTCCGTTCAATATCAAATTTAGGCTAAACCAAATTCAAAACGTTCTCACCGCTTCGCTCCGGTGCGCACGAGTATAACCTCTTTCATAAAGCTTTAATTATTTTTCTTGTGAACCAATACAATCATTTTAATTACGCCCATGATTGATACTCCACATCCCAGCATTCGTCATGGCACTAGATAATATTACGCTATTATTAAGAATAGTAAAAACCATTGTGAATGCTTCATAACAGATCAAAATATCCGGCTCGCACGTTTCGACAATGGTAAACAAAATCTAAAATCTCCGAGCATTGATACCTTCCATAGATATTAATTACAAACCGGTTTTACACTGAACATGGACGTTACATTTATTATTGCTTAAAGCAATGATTAATGATACCATTATTAGCAGAAGCAAGCGCTTCTAATTTGTTAACGGTATCGGGACGTATTTCGCTCATTCTAACACTTCAAACGGGCCGAAGTAAGGAGCCTATATTATTCATTGATATCGTATCTAAATAGAGACAACAATATAACAAAGAAACTGTATCCTGTGTGAGACTGGGCTACAAATACCCCGCCCTATTCGAATTCACGTCAAGTCGACGTATTTGTAATTCAACACGGAGTCTCGGGCAGGGCTGGCTCGCGGTTAGAGTTCGCTTGTCCGCAGGGAGCAGCTACTTCTACCCAGCCACGGTTGATAAAGTGACACTACGTACTTCGCGTAGTTTACCTACAGATCCTTTATAAAATGCAGACGTATTTCTATTCTAATAGGGATTGTACGAAGATTAATTTAAATACAAACCGAGCCAGAATATTAATGCAGGAGACAGCTAGCTGCCTTAGCATAATTTACAGAATGGCTCCAAATAACTCATAGGAAAATACGATTAGTAATACTAAATTAATTTTATATTAACCAGTACCGCTGCTAACGCTACGTATTTAGATATATTTTTCAATTTCTAAATTTGTAGTTTGCGCTAGCTTAATACAAAATTAATATAGTATGTGATGGCTCGTAACAGACGATTTTCAATATGATTTAGTTAGTGCCGTTAATGAAGCCCAAGTCTTCTGGTAGATGTCGCTGTACGCCTCACTTAAGGCATTTGTATAAATGAAGGAACGGTTGAAGAATTTGGGACCGGGTGGCAGTTGCAACTATAGCTCAGTTGACTAGAGCGTCTTGCCGCGAGTGCCGAGAGGTCGCAGATTCAAATCCTGCTCGGTGCCTAAATTCAAAATTTTCCTTTATTTCTAATTACTACTTAACAGCATTATGTTTGTATAACATATTTTCATAGCTTTATGAAAATACTCAAAGTATTAAAAATGCTTGAAGTAATTACTGTTAGGTAGACTGTTAAGGGTGATGCGTTGATTCTCGTAAAGTGGGAGTTGCAGCAACAGTAAAAGATGGTGGGTCAGGAAACTATGTATCGTGACCATAAAGGCTAGCACAAGAAGAAGTGTAGGTGACAAGTGCCACAAATAATATGTGATAATCCATACTGAAAGTAATCTTATGGCGGCCGGCACTTACGCCTTTATTGCCGCTGTTCCAATACAATAGTGAATAGGTGAAACGTAAGCGCCAGCCGCCATAAGGTCCCTTTCGATGTGGATTATCACATATTACAAGAAAAACATTGAATCTTAATACTACGTTTAATCTAGAATATCAGTAGTACCAACCTAATGATTCAAGTATCTATTGTTGGACTCAGCAACAATTACAGTTATAGAATTTTACGTAAGTTAGTTATTAAGCTCAGTATATCGTATTTTTATTGAATTTTTTTTGTAGTTATTTTATTGCGTGGACAGCCCTAAGTTCAGAGTCGTGTACGTATTGTTTCACCTACGGGCGCTCCAGTGCACACATGTAAAGTTACAGTCAAGAAAGTTACAGTTGCTGAAATGGTTCAGAAATGCATCGTAAGATACTACAATAAATTATCGGAGTACTTGTCTGTTTAATTCTGACTTCTTTCTGTTTTCTACAACTGCACGTTTAGTATATAGAAGCCTCTAGAGATCCATCTCTTATTGCCGTACTGGAAAATAAATTGAATATTACGTTTTGTATTAGTATGAATTAAAAAACAAACTATAACAAAGGAAACTGGTTTGATTACACCGTTATCTTCCTTAGGGATAGTTATGTCCATAATCCACTGTATCATCGTTATTCCATTTCGCTACTGAATATAACCAAATTAAGTTATAACCTAATTAATGCAACCATGCAACCGGGCTACAACAAAGCCCCAAAATTCATTATGGCCAAAGCGTTGCAGCATAAGCAATTTAGGTCGTCTCTAATTTCGTCCACGTACACGCCACGTAACCGCTGTTGAGACGACGGATCCACGTCCAAGTATCTCCTGTTCATTAAGTGAACTGGTAAGGTCGATGGCTTTATGGCACGATTTGCATTTACACGACCCTGGCACGGATTACACCGACATTTATCCGCCTGTCGAAATGAACCACCAAACAAGCCTTTGTTTATATACAACAAAAATTTTCACCCTTATTCTTTCTGACGGGCTATTTCTAAAGGTTTTGACGACGAAAATGCTTTACGGCTTCTCGCTGGCCCCTTTTTGGTTGATTAGTTATCTATTTTGGCCAGAAAGAGGCTGGTTTTCTGTGATGTAACACGTTTACAGCTCTTTTCAACTATTGTAAGTAATTTCTAATATATCATACCATCTTTCTTCTTGCCTTTGATGTTTATACTTACTTGGTCGGTCGGTCTGTTCATGCTTGCTAGGACATAGTGACTACGTTAATACTAGTGTATTTTTATAGAGGATTGACGAGAGACATCATCCTGTTGTGGATTCGTTTTTATTATGAGTGACTTAGAGACCATACACATCTCTAACAATATTAAATTAATTTTAATTTTGACGCTCAGAGACCATGTACATCTCTGGGATATTATATTAATTTCATTATACTACTTGTTTAATCTTGAGACCTTATACATCTCTAACTTTACTGATTTTGTAATATTTTTAATAGATAACTTTGCAAGTTTATCTTCACTGTATGACATTAATTTTGATATAATTGTAAACTCGAAATTATTATTCCTTCTTGAACTGTAAATTAATATTTTGACATGAAAAATGTATTACTTATTAAAGTCAGACTTTCTTCAATTGTAAATTAATATTTTGACATGTAAAAGTGCCCTTGTGGCCTATTTGCAGAATAAATGTTTGAGTTTGAGTTTGAGCTTGGCATTTATTACGACAAAATAAAAAAAATAGTAAAAGGAATTTGAAAAATCAGTCTTAATCCATTTTATCTTAAAAGCTACAAACATTTATAATCATCTCCTAAAGTTAGCCAGTTTAGTCGAACGTTTGCATCGTTTGATTTTACGGATATTACGGGTATCGCTTAACATCCTTTGTTCGCATTCCTGAATCAACTGCAACAGATAACCGTTGACTTTTAGCAAAGCGGATATAACACCTACTCCAAATAGTTGTCCGAAACCCAAACACGAGAACAAAGCGCCAGTAGTGCTGGAGTCGACGTACATAATGGAACGTTCTAAAATCCCCGCTGACCCACTTTCTGATAACCACCTTAGAATCGGCCTGACAAAAGCATGTCGATATAGGAACATAATGTCTGTCCGGCCGTCGGAGCGTCAATTTAGAGCCCGCATGAGCCTATCGACAGATCAGGTCGTAGAACAGCGATCCGACGGCGTGTAGCCGATCGCCCGCAAGCGTAATACTTGCCCCCACCAGGATTGAACATTCTTTGTAAGGGCTTATGCCTGTACAAATTCTTTCTAACAAAATAAGTGTTCTCCAAAAAACGCCGACACATAAAACGTCTAAAGTTTTCTCTCAAATAGATTCCAAATATTATGCAGCAAAACAATGGTTTAGTTTTGTGAAACTACTCTCAAAAGCGAGCTAGCCACTTAATCGAATGCATGAATTTTTAAAAGCAAGCTAAAGCCCATAAGCTATCTAAACGTGATCGTGAATAAGAAGCCTTTGTTAATCCGGACACAAACGAGATCCGTAGACCACATCGAAATTGTTAGCAAATTGTGTATGTGTATGTATAAATAAAGGTAGCTATTCATTGTGGGGGCACAATCGCCCTATTTGCCGGGCTGTCGCCACCGCACACACCGATACCCTTAATCAGGGAAATTGCTTAGTAATAGAGCCCAACTAAAATTTGTATGATAATGAAACTGGGTACCGCGCTAGCGAGCTTCCACGGTGATTTTCTGTCGTTAAACACCTTACGTAATGGTTTGCTTCGCGGAAAAAATGACGGCACTCCATAACTGTTTAAGGTTAACTTCGTTTATGGGTTAATTATGATAAGTTTAGTTTTATGTCTCACATCCTTAGTGTGGTTAGGCGTGCATCTTATAATATAGCTGGTTTGTAATATTATGCAACCGAGCTATATTAGGCATTATTATAGAGATGCGTTGATACCGTATACGCTCAATGGCGTTATGTTAATACAATTAACGGTATTACTGGTACATTAATGGCCAATTTAGATTAATCCTCTTCCCGCTAGCAAGATATCTTAAACTACCAAGAATTTTGATGAATAAAGATAATATTAAGTAACGATAAGAGTGGAAACGTTTGTAAATTACACAAAAACAATAATATTCCCATGATCAGTCGAATTAAACCTGTAGGTAATAAGAAAGCAGTATCATGTTGCTTCAAGGTATAGAAGCAGTAATAAGAACATCTATTGACATTCCCAATAATATGTATTTTATACTTTTACACCTCTTAATACTAGGGTATTAGTAAAAAAGTTCAATACATTTTAATAAAGCAATGAACGCAACGTGATGGACGATTTTGTTCCTTTACTTCGCAAAAAGCAAAGTCGTCCATAAAAGCCGTTGCTGTCGAAATCACTTCGACGACACAAAGTGTCAATTAAGCATTATTCGATTCGCTCACCCTTAAAAATGTCGACTGGCTTCGACATGTCGATCGCATGTAAACCCTGCATGATCATTTGGCATCTCCTCTGATTGACGCATTGGGTATACGCATCACTCATGCCGACCGCTTTAAATCTGTCATATGTGTCCGAAGGGGGTGTCACTGAAAAATGATTGGTCATATTTCACCGCTCTGTCGCGCGATATGTACCGAATGTCAAGTGTTTTACTCGTATTAGAACACATAGGTTTTCAGTTTTGTTCCTATCTAAATATAGTCCGAAACCTCTTTATTTACTCTTAATTCATTTCAAGTCAAGTCAATATATTCTTTTTTCTACTCCGGTACTTTCATCTGTCAATTATATGGTCCCGCAAACGAAAATAAAAGCATGCCTTATGCAATTTCAAAAAAGTTTATCTAGTCTATTCTTCATAAAGACCCTAGTTATTATGTGACATAATGCAACTGCTAACAGAGGTGCCTTGTGAACCCAACAAAAGCACTAAATTTACAACGAAAATCAAAACTGCCAACTTAACAAACAACTGAATTCATATGGTTTGAAACAATAACAAAACTAAAATAATTACTGCCAACATAAGGAAAAACGCAACTTGAAAAAAAATATGCTGTTTATGATTACGTTCTGTGGACTGTCATTTGTCTAGCTCATTTGTATTGCTGTTTAATTTTGTGTTTTATTATTTAATCTCAAGTCGTAGAAAAAGTAATGTATGCAACGTTGTATAAGTAGGTCAAAAAAGGCTCATGGCGTCTTTATTAACAATTTTCGTCTTCGCCTCAAATTGCTACACATGTCACTCACCTTTTTTGAACCCTCTTATACAACTGTTGCATAAAATACTATATTGAAATAGGACCAGCAACAAGCACTTTTGAATCATCGGTTATATCATACGGAAGCTGATTATTCAGAGCAATTTATTGACGCAATATTTAAATATGATTGAATTGCTGTAGGTATGTACCTATGTCAAAACTAAGTACTTATAATAAGTTCAAAATAAATTGTCTAAACTTAAAAAAAAACAAAAATACATAAAAAAGTAGTAAGGCAGATTCTAGAATCTGAATATCAAAAAGAAAATTACAACGAAAATAACGAGTCATTAATTAAATATGTACTATTATTAGCACGTAAAGTGTATTTTTAATTAAGTATTTATTCTGTTATTCGTTTATATTACAATTTCGCTTTTCAAGGCTTTGCTGTTTAGCGGTAATTAATTTATATGATATATTACTAATTACAGCTATAAGCATGTGTTGATATTAGACCAAAAGCGTTATTACCATTCCAATTGGCGACAAGAATGTCACACTTCCGTCACAACAAAACTTTGTTTCCGTGTGCAGTAAACCCCCGTTTCAGGTGATATATTAAGAGCAGTGAATCCAACAAACTGTTGCAGTCGGTATACGAAACAGTTTTTCAATCTCACTACAAATGGGCCAACATTTACAAGGCTTAGCTTAGAATGGTGGAACAAATCGTGCGGCACAGGTGTTGGTTTATTGAAAAAAGATACAAATTACCCCTTTTTTAGGATGATGGGGGTTGATCCCTTTTAGCCGACTAAGACTAAGTAAACCCTAAGGAGTTTTTATATTCTGCGTAGACATAGCGTTCTTGGAATTCCAATTGGAGGATATTCTTATTGGAAAAAATGAACGTTTGACACGAGTGTGTGTTTAATGAGTGTGAGTAATTTATCCTACTATTGATATCCAGATTTTTGACAGGCACTTTCTTTATTGACAATGGATTTTAGTTTTTGCTCGCTGTAACATATTACATTAATGCGTGGGTGTCGAATGTTTTATGCTGTAAAGATGATTTTTGCTATCGTTTATATTTTGAAAACGTCACTTTACTATTACTTAATTCGTACATTCTACTAGATGAACACCGTCGAATTGATACTTAATAACTGGTGGCTCTGTCAGCTGTAGACCTCGTGAGTGATTTTTTTATAATTTTGAAAATCTGACATTATAAAAAATACCAGTTATGAATATCGAACCTGCTAACAAAATTTCATGAGAAGCGATTGAAAAATGCGACCTTTAGAGGACAACAAACCGAAATTCGGACGCAGAAACTTACAAAATCATTGATAAAAAAATTGTTTTTGGAAATTTCCAAAAACCGTCTCGACAAAAAAATTATATAATTAATTATATTATTATTATTTGTTTTAACATTTCCATTTTGTATAGTGCACAATAAAGTATATTATTATTATTATTCTCTTTATTTTCTTTAAGACTTAGGCTAGATTTTTATAATAATTATATAAAAAGTAAAATATAAATCAATATTTACAAAACATAAAATCATTATAAAAACCTAACCTAGTGTGCCGCCGGCAGCGAGGCAGGGCCTAAGCTACCGGTGGTTAGGGCGACAGAGAGAGGAACCTCCTGACTATCCGCGCCGTGTCCAGGAGTACCGCCTTCTGTATCTGACCCTTGACCCAGCCATCTAGCGAGAGTCTCTTGAGGTGTTGGTCGAGACTCTTCGCTATTAGACCGTTCGCAGAGACGACTATCGGAACAATGATCGTTGAATCAACATCCCACATGGCGGTCACCTCGTGTGCCAAGTCTAGGTACTTGCTGACTTTGTCCTTCTCGGCCTTCACGAGGTTCTCGTCATGGGGGATGGTGATGTCAACGAGCACTGCCTGGCGCTTCGATCGATCTGTCAGCACGATATCAGGTTTATTGGCCACAATAGTCCTGTCCGTGATGACAGATCGATCCCAATAGAGCGTGGCACGACCATTTTCGAGAACTGGTGCAGGTGTATACTTATACTACGGCACTTCGAAGTCCACAAGACCGTATAAAAGAGCAAGTTGCTGGTGAATGATCCTGGCTACTAAGTTATGTCTGTGCAAGTACTCGCCGTTAGCAAGATGACCACAACCGGAAATGATATGCCTGAGTGATTCTCCGGGACGGCGGCATGCCCGACAAATGTCGACCGTACCGTCCTTCAGGATATACCTCCGGTAGTTGTTCGTCATGATAACTTCGTCCGCAATTGCACAGACAAAACCTTCGGTCTCCCCGAAGAGATCCCCGAAACGTAGCCAGTTCACCGACGCGAGCAGGTCTACGTCGAGCCCTGTGAGGGCCCTGTAGAACCGCCCGTGTAGCTCCTTACTCTTCCATACCACCTTGCGTTCCTCGGTGCTCCATACTTTAAGTCTGCGCCAGTTCTCCTTTGCCATGGAAAGCGGGGTGAAAGATGCGTCTACTGCTACTACGTCCCGATGCATCCCACACTCGCTGTTAAGGAAATAATCCCTGAGACTGCACACCTCACGGTTGTGGAAGTCTTTGGCATTTAGAAAGCCGCGACCTCCACACTTCCGTGGGATGTACAGTCTCATAACAGACGAGCGTGGGTGTAGCATGCGGTGCGCAGTGAGCAGTACACGCACCCTTCGGTCCAGGGCATCCAGCTCAGTCTGAGTCCATCTTAGTATGCCAAAGGAGTATGTGTACGATTCGTCATTTGTGGGGAACTGTATACGATTTTATAATAAAATACCTATCGAAATAGTTAATTTGCCATTCAGTAAATTTAAGTCCCATATTAAAAGGTATTTGCTAAGCCAGGCGTATTATACTGTCAACGATTTCTTAAATGACAAAAATGCTTTCAAGCCAGTGGTAGTTTAATCCTGTTACTTTTAATATATCTATGTTTATTTTAGGATATATTCTTGTATAATAGTTCCGTTACGTTTTATGTAACACGATGCTATTTCTCGCCTCACAGTCGCCTTAACTTTGTTATTATCAATGTCCGCCAGCTTGAATATGTCATGCTCGCTTTAAGGGCTTTGCCTACGGTGGCGTCGTTGATCGGGTCGCCACCTTCCCTAACAGATGGTCGAGGGAGGCGATGGCTGAGATACGCGTCATACTCGTGATCGGGTGCTGTTTGTGGAGCGGACTCCACAAACAGCACCCGATCACGAGTATGACGCGTATCTCAGCCATCGCCTCCCTCGACCATCTGTTAGGGAAGGTGGCGACCCGATCAACGACGCCAACATAAGGACAACCGCCAACAGACCGGAGTCTGTTCATGCTTGCTAGGACATAGTGACTACGTTAATACTAGTGTCTTTTATAAGGGATTGACGAGAGACATCATCCTGTTGTGGATTCGTTTTTATTATCAGTGACTTAGAGACCATATACATCTCTAACAATATTAAATTAATTTTAATTTTGACGCTCAGAGACCATGTACATCTCTGGGATAATATATTAATTTCACTCCTTGTTTAATCTTGAGACCTTATACATCTCTAACTTAATATTTGTAATAGATAACTTTGCAAGTTTATCTTCACTGTATGACATTAATTTGGTTATAATTGTTAAACTCGAAATTATTATTCCTTCTTGAACTGTAAATTAATATTTTGACATGAAAAATGTATTACTTATTATAGTCAGACTTTCTTAAATTATAAATTAATATTTTGACATGTAAAAGTGCCCTTGTGGCCTATTTGCAGAATAAATGTTTGTATTTTGTATTTGTATTTTGTGAGCAAGGGCATCACCCAGGCGTTGAAGGCGCGCACCTTGTTGCCGCCCGACAAAAGACTTTTAAGCACTTTTGTCAGGCGACAGAAGAAGCGTTCCTTCAACGCCCGCTTTACGCCCTCACCCTCAATACCCAAAGACTGTGACATACCAAGATATTTATAGGTTTCTGCTTCTTCTTTCTGTTTCTTCTTCTTTTTGTTTCTTATATATAATTACCGGACCTGCTCACAAAATTTCACGAGAATCGTTTGCGAAATGAGACCTGTATAGGAGAACAAACCGAAATTCGCCCGCAGAAACTTACAAAATCATTGATAAAAAAATTGTTTTGGAAATTCCCAAAAACCGTCTCGACAAAAAAAATTTATATAGCTATTGAACCTGCTCACAAAATTTCACGAAAATCGGTTGAGAATTGCGACCTGTAGACGAGAACAAACGGAAATCCGGACATACAAAAGCATTTTTGTCGAAGCTGAAGCAGAGACCTTCGTTTCACTCGGTCAAAAAAGTGAAAAATTGTCTTACCTAAGTGTATGCAGCTCAATTTGTTGTTACGACGCGCCGTTACGTCGAATCATGAGTGCAAGACACGAGCAATTTCACTCCAACGCATATCCTAAAACAAGAAGAAATACTATAAGCAAAATAGTTGAAACAGGACATCTCCCCATCATAAATAGCTTTCTTTTACACAATACTACATACCAATGAATATCAATGAATGGAATAAAATATGTGTCTTTACATTTGTAACGCATTAAACTCACAAACTTTATTATCTCTTTTGGTAACTGTTACTACCATTATAAAGCATCGATAAAGGAGATTCTCCCTTAGGGCCCTATAAAAACAGACCTTCATAAACAAGCAATATCTCTTTTATACATCCTCGTAATTCATTTTCATTCTCATTTCCTCGCAAGTATGATGAGTAAAGCAAACACACAAATTCAGACATTATCAAGATACAAGTTTGTATTACAGAATTGTCTAGGAAACGAATAAAATTGTGATTCCTGCTGTTCTTGATTCTGTAGCAGCGAGCTCGAACGGCGGAGCCCGCATAGCTCGAACCTAACGATAAAACTTCTCCGGTAAACGTCCCGAATTCCGAAACAAAACGTGCAGAAAAGTCAGGTCACAGCCGGCACAGGTGTGCCGGGAACTAGCGCCCTCTAATCAAGCGGAAACGTGGACCCAGCGGCAGCTGACCGAACCGACCCACCACATCAAAATGCTGCCAACCTCCGTGATAACTCCAAATCGACTCCATATTCATTCAATTGTTACGAAACCTATTTGACAAATCTATTTTTATAAAACGTAAAAGCCATTTCACATCAAAAGGCAGGGGCTCATCGCCGGGCAGATAAAACAAAAAACAAGCGATATCGCGGAGAATAAGCCCGGCATAAACACTCTTACAATCAATTTAACAATGCCACGGGCTTACATCACAGGCTCAAATTAATGTAGTGTTTCAAACAAAGAGCCTGAGTACTCGGCTTATCTAAGAGAAAGCGGTGGACCAGCAAGCGCGCGCGACCCGTCCGCGCAAAACGCGCGTCGATGTCCGGATAACAGAGTGAGCATTCTTTTGTTTTCATTATGGATAACCGCGCCTCGTTACCGCGAAGATCTTCGTAAACCTTTTGACATTTCGCTAAAAGGTTCATTTCGGCTGATTAATGTTGTAATTCCTCCGTTTGCTCGTACAAAAAAAGACACTCGAAGCATTTATACGGCGACGGCTCGTGAGCGCGAGAAAAATGGAGGGAATTTATCTAAAGCCGTGTATCGTAGCGGAGCGGCCGCCGGGCATCTATTTTAATACGGGTGCTATAGTTAAAAGGGGCACGTCGGATCTGTGTAGGAAACTAAAAAGTAGATACGCCAATTTCGCTTCGCTGCGTTTGGAGTATGATACATGTAAATGGCGACCCTGTTAGAGTGCGCGAGCCGCTCTGTGCTAGTTATAGTCTTTAGTTAAAGCCTGCATTCTAAATGGAGGCTAGATAAACGGGAGATCTATTGCCAGACCGGTATATTTAGATAGCGCCCTTAGAGCTGATCGGTCGGAAACGCGCCTGTCGACCGTTTCCCCACATTAACGAAGGTTTAAATTTCAGCGACCACCCCATACGTTACACGTTTAATTGCGTTAGGATAATGTGCCGTGGTTGTTACAACTGTAGGATCGATCGTCATTAGATAAGAGCTTGTTTGGGGTACCAGCCCACCGTGGGGCCTTATAATGTACCTTTTATGTTTTTATTGCTCAATAACAGTCGTATCCATAAACTGGAGGGGGGTACGTGTATTATTAACCAAACGTCGGCTCTTACGATCTGTACGTAAGGGTAAACGGTTAATTTGGGTATAAAAAGTTTATCGCACTATTTGGGAAGTTATTATTAGTTTTGCACCTAATTTAAGTTGTAATACGAGTTTTACCTGGAGCAGCTTTAGTTAGAAACTTTGTGCCAATTATCGCCTTGATAACTCAAATGCGGGGTCGCGACTCGAGTACGGTATTTGATACCAATTTTTATTCACGACAAACTTGTTATATAACTGAAATGTTCGTACTTTTAATATTAATGAAGTTTGCAGCGCAAAGCTAAACAGGAACACCTGCGACAAAGGCGGCGGCAGCGCGAGCTAACAATCTAGCTCATTAGTACAGAAAATGTAGCACTGCGTAACTGGAAAAAAATCCATCGCAAATTAATTCCAGCTAAACTTGTGTAATTTTTACTACGCTAGTAACGAGCTAACTCGCCGTGCCTAACAAAGTTGTGTTGCAGCGAGTTTGGAAGAGCTCTTTTCGAATCCACACCGTCGCGGACGGTTTCTTAGTTTTCTTTGAAAACTCCTTAAATGTTGCATCGCTTTGAACTTTTACGAATTAGGAATGCTTAAGAGAAACTATAAGTTGGGAGTGAATTTTAACGTTTAACTTCATTATGAGCTGTGACTAGTCCAATGGCTCTAAGTGTTTATAATTAAATAACTTACTGTGCTCGGCAGGTATTACAATTCGCTATCTTAACTACTCTCTACCGTCGATCGGGATAGAATCTGAGGATGTTATTTTGTTCAATTTCATTCTAAACAATTTGATATTTACATTTTAAATTGATAGAACCTTAAAAGGTTAAAAGGTCAACATTTGAAGTACTATTGTTCAAAATGTATAATTAAGCGCTATGTCCACACCCCTATCAATTTATAAACAGATGATTTAGTCTGAAGGAGAATTAGCCAATTGATTTAAGGTTTGTATAATAAAGTCATGATCACGAATGTCACTGTAACATGAACCATCAACCTTTCCAGCCATACCGTGAATGGAAACGCGGCACTCAATGAACGGAACTGATATTCGAGCTATGCGCAATCATTCTACTGAATGGTATACAAATAAAGACGTAGGCATGTAAGTAATAGTCCAAGTGGGCGTTTATGCCCATTCACGTGGTTTACTGGCAACGGCTCGGCCGAATGCAGAGCATTTTCTTTACTGAACAGGTAGTTTTTCATAGATTTTATCGCGGCGACCCGCAGTTTATTGTGGTCAGAATTAAAGAGAAAGGCGGGTGATAAATTCAATGTTTATGTAGTGATTGTTAACTTTAAATGACTTAATGCAATAGTCGTAACGTTTCACTGTAGCTTTGACACTTGTCTAATAATATAGTCTAACTTAAAATTATGTACTTAAGCAATTAGGTTAATTTAACTGTAGCGTTCACAACACGCATGAAAATAAAGGATTACTTTTAAACTCATGTTGTTACATGTCTATGAGTATTTGGTACAGTTATTAACACTATTAACCCTGTTAATAATGTTGTGTTATTA
This sequence comes from Epiblema foenella, assembly GCA_963556455.1. Lineage (NCBI taxonomy): Eukaryota > Metazoa > Arthropoda > Insecta > Lepidoptera > Tortricidae > Epiblema > Epiblema foenella. Next base: position 21,080,454 of record OY747102.1, read on the forward strand.
ATACCCATTAAAATTTTTAGTATTTGTATGTTACGAAATAAAAAAATCTCACAATCAATACAGAATTCAAAATTAAAGCAACGGGTGAGTTTGTTTTGCAAAAGTGTAATCTTGGCGCGCCAGAGTGCGATATCAGAGTTGTAGGTACTCTTCCGAAGTTCCAAGAACGCTTGATGGCTGCTAACTTGAGTGTTATTACATCCTGGTGACCTTCAATAACTTTATATTAGAATCACTACGACTTGGACAATCATTACCTATTACCTATTATGTTTATTCTTTCGAAATCGTTTAACTTTTATGAATTATTTTCTCATTGCACCCACATTTGCTAGTTTCTGTTTGGTCCTATGGTCGACTGGTAGAGAATGCCTCATGGCATTAAGTCCGCCCTTTGTACTTATATTCTTTTTGTGCAATAAAGTTTAAATAAATAAATAATAAATAAATACCTTTACATCAAGCCTCTTGAATGGAAGGAATCTTTACGTTGTTTGCAATTTTGATTCGGAAATGTATTAAAACTAGTAAACTAGACTAAGATTGCTTGCTTTGGAATCATGATCAGCTAGGTCTGTGATGATGATGGTCTTCAGTTAGACGGTTTTGTAACTCTTATTCCTATCGAAGGCGAGATAGTGGAAATAAAATTTGATCTATGAAAGTTTATCGGGATCATAAAACACGATAAATCAGTCTGAGAATACTAGAATAAACACAACTATTAGTTTAAATATTTGGTGGCAAAATTCATCATTTAAAAAGACTATGTAGATACATAAACCGTTGATAGAAACATATATATCGCTGGAAAATTCCATGCCTACATTGCGCGAAAAAAGTATGGAAGTACATTTTGCTATTCCAATGAATTTTAGTTCAGAGCAAATTGCATAAATCATGATTATTGATTACTTATTCACTAATTGAATGTAAAACACAGTAGTTATTTGCGCGGTCTACATATCACAAGGCATGTTCATTTGCCAATATATAGTATTTGCTTCGTTCATTTTAAATCAGGCATCATTTGGTTCATATGTACATATGATAAAATATTGTTTCCAGGTAAACTTCTATGCAGCCAGTCAGGATAACTTTTTCCATCTATTACTTATTTAACTGGAATGTACATTCGTAATTTTATGTGTATGAAATGTGAATATATGTTTAATTTTTTAGGCAACATTAACTTTTATTTACATACATACAATAAACCGGAGAACATGCGTTGACTTGAATACTAAACAAATAATTCGTTGCAACTAACTAAAAAGCAGATAAAATTATAGCTGTTAAAATTAAACTCAAATAGTTTTATCATATCGTTTTCTGTTCGGTCATATTAAAAAATTAAAAATCATTTATTTTTTAACGTGTACACAAATTGGTGTCGAATCCTCCTTTTATATTGGCTTCGAGTTGGATTAAAAAACAACTTATTTTCGGTATGGAGTTTATTTTGCGACTAAAAAGGAAATTACACCATCTTGACTGAATTAATCAATATTAAATTCTGAAGTGCTTCCAACTTATAAACTTAGAAACATTTATGTTAAATGGATAAAAATACGTGAACATTTTCTTTAAATTGGTAACATATTTATATATGACGACCGCTTTAGCCTAGTTGGTAGTGACCCTGCCTACGAAGCTGGAGGTCCCGGGTTCGAATCCCGGTCAGGGCATTTGTTTGGGTTATGAGCGCGAATATTTGTTCCTGAGTCTTGGATGTTTTCTATGTATTTAAGTATATATTTCTGTATATAAGTATGTATATCGTCGCCTAGTACGCATATTATAAGCTTTGCTTTTTTGGGACTAGGTCGATTTGTGTAAGATTGTCCCCAAAAAAATAAAAAATAAATATGTAACCTTTCAGTAATGCAGGCAACAACGGCGACCTTTGGCATACTTGAATGCCAGCTCTAATAATTCGCAGGTGTTCAGGTCAAATTAAATTTAAGGGAAAAGTAATTATAAACCGTCATCTCAGGGTTGCCATAAAAAGCTAAGGGATCTGCATTAACCTTTACTACCCTACGCAACATGTAGCGGCAGTAGCAGTAATAACGTAGTAATGTGATGTAGACAAGTGATATAATTCCCCACCCTCACAGGTAGCACGCGACGGGTGACAAGTACAGTACAACACACAAGTGTTAAGCGGCGATAATACCCACTTACAAATACTATCTAAAATATGTATTTAACTTTTGCCCGCGACTTCGTTCGAACTTACACTCCCTATTTCATTCCTTCAAGGGACGATTTTCGTGATAAAAGTACCAGTCCAGGCTATAAAATTCGTTTTACACCAAAGTTTATAATTATCCGTTCAGCCATTTTTACGTAATTTAATAACAAACATCCAAACATAAATATTCGTAATTATAATATTAGTAGGATGATGATTCTTATTACTCCATAGAAATATGCAATCTTCTTTGGGTTATTAAGATATACGTAATGAAATATTTTATAAAAATCATAGGTGTAAAGTCAGTACCGTCAGCAAAATTAAATAATACATTCCGAAAGTTTAAGTAGACAATCTAAGACTACTCAATTGTATTTGAAATTATTAAATCTTGAAAACATATTTATTAACAATTTTAATAAATATTTGTATAGAAAGTACCCCGTACCATACTGTTACTTATTCTGTACCCGTACTAGATACTTATAAATATAGTGTCATAGCCAAAGTAGATATGCAAGTTAAAGGTAGTGATTACCTAAATGCATGCAATAAATGTGAGCTGTTTCTAAGCTAACATATAAAAGGAATTCCTTGTTATACCTAGAGAGTAAATTACTACTTGTTTAGAAAAAAAAAAATGTTCAAGGCCTGGATGGCTGCTGTGCAAAAAAGTTTAAAATGAACGCATTAGCTCACTAAACTGTTTGTGTTTTATGTTTTTACTTTCTAGGATCCAAATTTACACTAGATACGTAAGTAACCATTGTATTATTATTAATAAAGATTTTTTTAAAAAAAAGGTATGCAGGTAAATCGTTCGCCATAATATTTAAAGCAATTCCGTTCGCAACATTCCACGACACTAGGGCCGGAATTTTAGATTATTATTAATTATAACGCGCGACTGCCGGCACGCGGGGTCATGGGGGTGAAAAAAATGCAAAATACACATTTAATTTCAACCCTCTGATGGTAAGGGGGAACCCTACTAATTAATTAGACCACCTGCCTAGCAAAACACCCTGTGTAAAATTGTGGTGGTGTGTACCGAGTTGAAATAAAACTGTTTCACTCAGTTCGTTAATTATGAAATTATAAACTCGGTCGTGCACGTCACGACTGTCTGGTCATGTGATGTCATAATATAATAAAGGGGTCGGCGATATTTATTTGGAAAAATCAGAATTTAAACGTCCCAGTGCTTGCATCTTAGTGCCCAAAAGATGACACCTGTTAATGATCTCTGTCATCATGACATAAGATTTGAAGTGTGATTATTGGGTCAGTCTCGAACATCGGGACGTTTACCTTACGTAGGGCTCTTCAACTTTTAACCTAGTTTTGACTTGAAAGGTTTTAGTGTTCCAATCTAATTTGCATGTCTACAAACATAATGCACTCCAATTTCAAGCTCATTGTAAATCTGCCTCGACCCAGTCACGTCATCGACCATCACTTTACCCATTTTCAAGTTTTTCCAGCTAAAAAATGGCTTGTGTATCGCATGGGATAGGCAAATTTGTAAGTAATATTTATGAGTAAGCAGGGTAGAATAATGATATGTATATTATTTGGGCCTCAGAGCGGGCACCCCGGGAGCGCGGAGAGCAACATTTGTCAATGCCTTCCAGCGCAGGTGGGCGGTAGCTATGATCCTTGTTATTACTTTATTTTTTGGCTCATTTCAATAATCATTCTAGCTACTAACGTATGCACCTCTGGAGACCGTGTTGTTTATTTTTCCAACCTGAACACGTTATGTGTGGTCTCATTTATAGCCTCACATTAGGGTGATAAACGCGTTGGTTACTAGTTAAAGTCCTGCTACAAATAATAACTACTTAAGATTCGTTTGGCGATTAAGTACCTAAATTTATAATGAGCGATATCACTTGGTAGTGATTCGACAATTTAATAAATGTCAGGTACAAGTGAGCTTTAATCCCGCCAGTCATTGACCGGATCATAACCGAAAATCTTCAGTAAGTCAGTGAGCGTAGTCACGGAGCGCAACGTGAAAAACGACGTCCATTAAGGAAGTGAATACATTTAAAATAATCGGCTTAGTCGCCCGACGTTGACGTATATTCGTACTTATCTCACGAAGATACCGGCACAGATATCCCCAACTAATCCCTTACACAAACATCTGAAAAAGTCTCGGTACTCCTTGTAAGGCTGAGCCGAGTAATTGAATAGCCCCAGTCAGCTCTTTCACTTGAACAAAAGTGTCCAATAATTTATGCCTATAATCTGACGCCCGGTGCGTACACTCAAGTCGTGTTCGTTTTTGGAATCGGAACTATATTCTCCCCGGCGGTTCGAATATTAACAGTACAATGGCGCCGACAGTCACAATATTACCCGCGTGCGTTTTCTTTATCCAATTCTTTACTGGCTGTCACGCCCGCGGTGTGATATTTATACGCTCCCGGATTAACACTATATTTACCAGAATTTATGTCCTTTGCTTAAAGAAGAAATTCAAAGTCACTAAGCAGATAAAGCCCGTAAAGTTGTCTTTGGTCACGAAAATAGACATGCTGAAGTATCCCAAACATAATGCATGCCAGGGATCTTTAATGTAATCAGGATGTCTCCATTAATTTTTAAGGGCTTCCTTTGAGACAGAACGCTGCGTTTACTTTGAAAACAAGGAAACTTTTAATGGAGTTACAATTCTTTGACCCGCAAACACCATTCCAGAACAGTGAGTCGCGTCGTTATTTACAAGTGTTTTCTATTCTTACATAATCAATACTTAAACCGGACCGAAAGTTTAAAAACTAAGATTATACGTGATTCTTTTCGCAAAAGGAAAAAAAGATGTATATATTTTTGTGATTTTTCCTTATACGGGTTATGGAAAATGTTTATAGAGCAGAATACGCCGACAAATAGCAAAGCGCCTCGTTGAGAATTCCGCCGACGTACAATCTTACACGATTTATCGATTGCGGGTTGAAACTGTAAGCTTGTATCCAATTAAAGGTTACAACCAAGAATATGCAAAGACAAGGTTTTCACTTGGCGCCTCGACGCTCTTCCGAATATTTTAGTTACTAGTGTTATAAAAGCGCTAAGGTGAGTCTTAGTGACACTTAACAACCTAGTGAAGTGGCTTCCACATCGGCGGAGCGCGCCGGGATATGAATTATTACGAGAGGGGCTTGACAGTCTGTATCTAAATTTGAAGTAGTGTTTTGACACGAACATCTCTCACCGCACTCGAGGCCGCGTCACTGTGGATGTGTACAAATAATTATGAGGACAGTTCTCACCGGAACGGCTGAAGTACCCTCGAAGACGAAGCGATGAGGCGGGACTTAGGAATTTCAAACTTTGAATTAATAATGTGTCACTCTATTCCCGCGTCACACTATAATATAAAATTTCAAGTCGTCTGTCACGTAGTTTAACGTAAAACCAAATACCGAATAAATATCGTGTCACATTAATGCGCTTCGAGACTATAAAGTATAATGTATGGTTCGATAGCAGTTTGATGAATTGTGATCGCGTTTAGCAGTCGATTAAGGTGCATCTAAAGAAGATGCCGGTAGGCACAAATCGCTCAGCGGGAGCACTCTGGCGTCGCGTCGTACGTCGGGATTGACGTCTTCATCCTCGACACGGTCGCGCATTAACTGTAACATTTCCTCGGCGCCTGCGCACATGTAGCGACATTTAAAAACCCTCTTCCCGTGCCGTCGCCTCTGACGAATTAAGTTATTAACGCTTCGGGACAGCTGCTCTACACAAATCAATGTGCTCGAGCACTCCGAGCGCACGCTCTCCACTCCACAGTTTTATGGCCATTTTATGAACCCTTTCATATTCAACTCTCAGTACTTAACTCGAGGGTAGCAAGGCGGTTAGTAGCATAAAATAAACGTATGCGGGTAATTTGTAAAACGTACGCTAGTCGTCGATTGTTCTTTGAAGTTACTCATCATAATAACTGTACGATTTCAAATTGCCTACCTTTGATGTTCTAGATAGTGGTGATATCGCACCGCAGGTAATATCATAAATTAAATGCTCGACAAGTGAGGCGTTAGTTTGTTTAATGACTTTAGCGAAATTTGTTTGCCCCAGTAGTGAAGCTTTGAAGTGCCTGCGTGGCGAAATTACTAAACCCATAACGAGGTGTACTTTGACTGCCTCGTCAGCAATAATTTTACTTAACGGCGGTATATTTGCGCTTTGCGCGTTGTTCGAGAGAGGTAAAGGTGACCCTATTCAAAGCCTTCTGTCAATGTTTTTACACTTGCCAGCTTTGGAATAGGTACACCAGGCACTCGTTCAACGCGCTAAGGGTGCAATACAACAATGCCTTTCGCATCCTGTTGAAACTACCACGTTTTTGCAGTGCGAAGGGTATGTTTGCCGACGCGAGAGTGCCTGACTTCTTCGCCATCCTGAGAGCCAGGTCTGCTGCCTTCAGGGAGAGACTTATAGACTCCAAAAATGAGATTATCTCGCTAGTAGCCAGGGATTATAACGACGCGTTTAACAAACACTGGCGCAAGCTGCACCGGTCTGAGAACGACCAAGTATAGTATTAGTGTTTAATATTTTAATTGATTATGTAAGTAGTTTTATTTTATTTTTAGTCTATTCTATTTTTAATCATTTTATTGTATTTTTATGGGTTTTTTGCCTGAAAAATAAAGAATTATTATTATTATTATTATTATTATTATTATATTTTGCAGGAGCCTCTTCGCGTTATTTCCCGTCTTGTCAGCACCGGGTTGGAAACGTACAGGGGGTGGTTATAAATTATTTACCGTTTCCGTGTAAATTCCGTGTATTTGTCACCCCGGGCCAAGGTATGTATTAAGATATTGCTTCGTATTCCCGTGGGTGTCATTACACGCGGGGCGGACACCTCTAATACTTCATCTTTAGCAAGGGCACGTAAAAACGCTACTCTCCGTAACAGCTACTGCCCGCGTTACACGAGTCTCGCTGGAGCTTTCTCATTTTCATAAAACGTCCATCGCGACGCTCTTCAGTGCGTACTTTTTTGTCGGATAATATATTTACCTTTAATTTCATTAGAAGCAAATGTTCCGTGGGAAAGAGCGGGAAAGCGATTCGCTAAAAAGGTTGTTTTGATGGTAGTTACATTAAGGTAATTGGTGTACGGCTGCGAAACACCTTTATAGCCCATCGCAGCGGTCGTTTGGGGCTGCGCTAGGCCAATCATTGTCAGTCTTCGCCGCCGGCCAAATTTAATACGGGATACGATGTTAATGGAACGAATTTAAGTATCCTACGGATAAATTGGCTCTCAAGATTTATGGAACAACAAACTGCCCAATGTACATACATTCAAATTAAGTGCGTTCCAAAATTTACGGCGAAGGAATTTTGTTGGCATGTATTTTTTATTTATAAAGCGAAAGGTCAATCATGATAACATTTTATAAGAAACAAGGAGCCCTTTGAGTGTCATTAATTTGATATCAACATAAAATGTTGCTCTGAAAGTGTTATGATGGCGATATTGAGACGTTATCAAAAATATTTCAACACACGCCAGTGATTAAGCGAGCCGTAATCGAAGCGAGATGTCATCATTTCACCAGGCCGATAGCGTTTGCGCCCGCGCTCGACGAGGGCTCACGGATCAATTTACTCTCACAATGACTTTAATAAACTCATTCACTGCCGGATAGAGTAATAATTCCATATGAGTGAAAGAAATTCTATGTCGATGCTATCTCGAGCGTGAGTCGCGTGTGCGAGAGGAAACTGGAGGCGACGTTATTAAAAAAACACATGTGCCCGAGATGCGTATCGCAGCGTCTGTTAATTACTTTTGACACGCAGCATATGATTCAATTATCATTATGATTTATTCCGAAAGAACGGTCGGATAGGCGCGGGGTGAGGCGAAGAGAGACCCGCCAGTTTATTTAAGCGTTAACTATCGCATTAATTTCTACGACGGATCGCCTTTCCACCAGATGGCAAGCCAATTCTCACAGGACGGTAGCACAGTTTTTTGCTGAGAAACGTCTTGTTAACACGCTACCGATTTGTGTGGGCCGCAATCTCAGCTCTGGCATCCGGGTGTTGCTAAATATTTCTAGAAAATGTTATCAAATTCATTTGGAATGTCAAAAGTGTACACCCATTTGATTGAGGCATCCAAATGGTTTGATTATACAACTCTTCGTCAGGAGTGTAGCATAACTATAAATTGTATGATTATTGCGTGCCGCATCTAAGAACTTAGTGTTAAACACATAAAAAACGGGTTTAATTGCTTAACTCTAGCGTCCCGTAACCACATAATTCACGTTAAGCTCGCTTTCACACGAAAGATCGCCCAGACTTCATTATGAGCCCCGAGCGTACCAGAACCGGTTGATAATAAATACTAATTACATGTAAAATAACATGATAGCATCACGGAAAAAATGTGAATCAACATTCCTAGAACTACAAACTACACGTTGTTTATTGTGACGAAAAAAAGTGTCGTTACCAATACATAGTAAATCTTGTGTGACACGTAATGGTTTTAAGAGTTTATTTATAGTCGTCAGTCGCTTCTAGTGATCCATTTAATATATATTATCACACTTTAAGTCGGCAACAAACGTGAGAAGATAGCCGTTGACCCGGTTCGTGATATTTGTCTCATTTCGAGGATTATAAGTGATCGCTACGAACGGCAATGTCTTCCGTTCGTAGAATCTGCCTTTACAGTAAATAACGTAGTTGGTTTAAGGCTCTTGGTTGCGTACGAGTAGGCACCGTATACATATTTAGACCCGGTTTATAATGGCTTTGCTTTTCGAGTGTTCTTGAATAACAAAAGGGGATTAAGTTGGTCTCGTAAAGAATTAAAGGATCTCCAGTAAGTTCTAAAGACGTTTCAATGACGCTTTTATATTGCATTTGAAGGAGCTAATGTTTTCTAAATTTATATCCGGTTGGTAAAAAATGTACTGGAAAAGGATAATCGATTCCATCGTGGAACCACCTGGGGGCAAATTGAATGGCATAATGAAATAACGAGTGCTGACAAGTGGATACTAAGCATAGAAAATACTCAACATACGCAATAAGTGGTGCTTTAAGTCAGAAGCAAAAGCATTTAATCTGAATGGGTGCCTACATTTAATATATCTTTTGTCAAATCAAACTGATCATTATTCTTCAAATATGGGCAAGTATAAAGCAAAAAGAGCTTGAAAGAAAAACCTCTTTGTTGATTCAACAATTTGTTTGCATATGCCTATCTAAAATTACGACACTGAAGTAACAGTCATTAGGACGACAACATCTTGGCTTTGTTCCCACATTTGCCACCACATGGCTAGAATTGATATTCGTCTTTTGTACACTGGCCTGTTTTCATTAATCCGCATGGCTAGTACATTGGCGTGTTGATAAGAATAGAATAGAATAGAAAACTTTATTGTATAAACTGTGTAAGTACATAGATGGTGAAGATGTTTTAGTACATGTTTCAACAGTTACCCTTGCGGGCATACAATGTTTAATGATCTTACAAATAATTCACAATTTACTAGCATAAAATTAGTTTAAGTTATAATAGGCTTTATCTATTAGCCATTTTTTAGTGTTCGTTTAAAAGAGTTATCATTTATACTTTTTATATCAGCGGCAAGATGATCAAATACACGAATGGCTGATATTAAAGTACTTTTTTAAATAATGAGTTATTGATCTCGGGAAGTTTAAGATCATATTTATATTGAGATCGTACATTAAATTTACAAGATCTCTTTGATACTAGGTTTAAAAGGAATCATTTTTAATATGGACTACGGTTTACATAATACTAATTGGTCATTTACTTTTATCAGTCAAAGCTACGGATTTCAACGTGCACCGGGATTCTGCCCATGTTTTTTTTTAAGCGCAGAGGAAATGCGTGTTATGGCAGCTTACGATTCCAAGTCGCCCGCTGCGATATTCGAAACACCCGTCCGTTTTTTGTGACAGACCAACTCAGTGCCATAAATAATAGGTAGGGGTTCCAAACCATACGAGCTTTGTAATAAATTCGTTGCTCCTTTTGGTAGCAAAAGAGCGGGCCATCCACGATTGAATTATGGTGATGCGTTAAGCCAGCAAACGCCGCTGGATTCTAGCGTTTTTTATTTTCTTTTCATTTCGCGCTAAGCCTGCTCTTTGCATTTGTATCATTACTTTCGTATGTTTTCCTCGAAGTCACGTCTTTGTAGTATTGGGAGCCACTAAGAACATTTCTTATTCCGCGATCCCTCGAACGAGGCGCGTATTAAGTTACATATAGTACTCACGGCCATTTGAAAAAGACAACACGCAGATGGTGCATCCGTATTGGTTTTCTTTTAAAACATGGAACGAAATCACATGGGACCGTCAATATTTCCTTTCCAAGTAAAACAAAGCTATTTGTCCGTGTTTCGTTTTAAAAGGAGCTAGGGACTTGAAAAAGTAAACTTGACATTTAACGTGGATGTACAAGATTCAATTACTTATTATTCTTTTATGTCTGTGAATGGTTGGACAGGAAAGTAAAATACAGAGACTTTTAGAGAAAAGTAAATTGATAAAAGTTTATTTAATAGATGTTATTTATGTAAATGTTTTAACGAAATCTTATTAAAAGTTAATTTGAATCCGAAAGAGGACCAACTGCGCCGCAGGAGGCTGCATCTCATGATTACCGTATCACTGTTACACAGCCTCTTATCGATGGGAGCCATTTGTGACACGACTATATTTGAAATAAATTTTTGCTGATACTGAAACAGTATTGGTTTCGTTTCATTGCGTGCGACGGCAGCCAATTGGAACGAAGTTGAGGGAAATGCGGCATTCCGTAGCAAATAAATGACACCAAAGTTTGAAACTGTAAGATTTAGTTCAACTGAATAACGGCTTCTTGACTCCTAAAAGTCGATATTGAGGTGTTTATGCTTATCATAATCAAGAAGTTGAAAAGTTCGGCTGATTGTTGAATACTTGTTTCGTCATGGGGTAGGGAATTCGAATATTTCGGAGAGCTAATGACATTTAGGAGTTGTCACGGCACTTTAAAGTGGTTGGTGGTGTGAGAGCAATCGGTGTAGGGTTACTGAGGCGACTCGGATCAGGAGTGCAGCGGTGACGGCGTCGCGCGTCGGGCAGTGTCGGGCGACGTACGCCGCGCCTGACAGCCCGGCAGGTTGAGAGAGCCTCTCAAATTACCCCCGGATAAGTCAATCATTGGGAAACGTCCACGTTTGCCCGAAATAAAACACTGTTCGAATGTTGCGTGTGGCGCTCCCAGCATAATGCATAGCGACAGCCGACATGTTTTGTGCGAGAAAATAAAATTGATGGCGTAGGGCCCGCTCCAGACTTAAATAGCACAGTATTCGTGTTGCAGTTACACTTTTGTCTATTTTATGACTGGCGTCACGGCTGGCTCTGGTTTTCTTTTGTTTTCATTTCTGCGTGTAGCGTTATTAGCGCTCTGACAAGTATTCGTGTCAGCCGGATATTGCTGTCACAAATTGTGGCGCATTAACTAAACGGTGACGATGTTTTATTTAAACGAGTGTCTTTTTTGTCTAGGTAGGCACTTAACTGTTAAACAGCCCCAAAGGAAGTAATTGAACAAGTGTTGGCTACGTTAGCCATGTAGAAACCGGCGTCGAGGTCCAATTTCCTGCTTCGGCCGCAGTCTTCGACGAGCAAATAGCTCTTTGCAAATCAAACAAGGGACCGTCTAGCGAATCCACATATCAACTTCGCATTGTTTCTCCCATCATTCGGGGCTAACCAGAGGCGTTTTCGATTATCCGCCCTCCGGAGAACAAAGCCTCTGACCGCAGAACCAAGTCAATTACATAGTTCAACAACTCAGCCCTTATAACTTTCATGGGCTGCCACCGGAATACAGAAAAAGGGTATCTGTTTTCAATATACAGGGCGCGATGCGATTGACCCTTTTGAGTGTCCGCATTGACTTTTAAATTACTAATCCCGCGGGAGCAAACAGAAACAGTGCCTCTGGGGCGCTTGTTTACACGCTCGAGAACACTTGCATATCTTCATTACCGGCCAGCGAGCTTGACCTGCTTGCTCAGCACTCGTGGCTCCACCAAGGGCCTACCTGGGAAACCTCATTACCATTCTTCTATTCACACAACTCGGCTTGAATTCCGATTATGATTTTAATTCTCCAAGTTTACGAGGAGAATTTATATGACTTTATTATAATAATATAGGCCTACGTAAATGCACGGTGGGCACCATGCGCAACAAATTGACACGTATTTAACTGAACATAAACACGCGGTCACGCTTAGTGGAAACACAATCATTTTACGTCGTTCGGACTTCAACTGTTGGAATTCTCATCCGGAAACAATTTATTTAAGTTAGCGTGCGCTATTTTAGACGCTAAGGGATACCGTTGGGACTTATTAATGTTTATCTAAGCATCGGAATAAGAATGCATTGGACGGGAGCGGCTGACGGAGCCCGCCCGTTGGGAGCAGCCAAGCGCACCCATTTCGAGTGATGGCTCTATACTAGGCTTTTTTTATGTCAGACACAAACCGTCTACCCTTTCAACTCCAATGAATTACAAAAATTTTGTGCGGCGGGTCTGTACCCTCTGCAATTCGATGTCGAAATAAATTAACTTTATCCATTGTGAACCAATCGCTATGAATTGGGTTAGGAATTAGTGGTCTGTTGAATTGTTGGCATAGGCTCAATATTACTTCGTCAAATTTTCATGTCAGGACTATTATTTTGACAGATCGGTGCATAAAACGGGGCCGTACCCTACAAACACGTCTCAGTAATTTATAAAACGATAAACGCAATGGATGGGAGCCATTTAAAAGAGTAGGAATTCGTGTAGGCGCTTCGACAGTACAAAGAATTTAGTTAAGCTCAAATAATCAAGTCATTCCGAGGCTCCTTTGTAATGTTCTGTCTTAGAATAGAGAGCCTGATTGAAGTTTCGAATTTAAAACATTGGATAAAAAATGAAGGCTCTGTTTCGAATGTGGTAGTTGAGATCGAATAGTGAATACCTACTTTTGAGTCACAATTAAAGTGAATTCGAGCGCTGCATGCGTCGAATCGATTGGTAGTTACTGATGCATAAAAGGGAATAAATAATTAAAGATTATTTATGGGTGATTTGGTATTAAATTAAATAACTCAGTCGACTCGTGCTTCCACTGCTCCGTTGCCTATTAATGAGGCGAAATAGTCAATAACAATGGATTCAGAAAATAAAAGTACCGATTAAGAGTGTTAAACTGCCGTGACTGATTGAAATTCGGCCCGCCCGCTCAGGACGGTCATTGTATTCATAATAATAGAACTGTTTATGTTTAGGTAGCATTTTTTTCACTTTGCAACAAAAAGTTAATAATACGCATCCGTTTAGTTACCTGTAACGGTAACCCATCCATCATGCCCTATAACGAGAAATTATAGTCTGTTATTATTGCTTCTAGGAAAGACTGATAGAATACGCTTTCTATAGAACTTTATATTTGCAAACATTGTAAGGCAATAGCTTAAATCGATCATGTCAATAAATAAGCTACATTGACTTGTCAACCTTTTACACAATAGAGGCTTTTTGTATCAAAATGAGATAATATCTTTTAACGACTGAATAATGTTTAGACATAAATTACAATACGTATCTTTATTTATAAATGCGAGTACCTACGGTTTGGGACTGTTTGTAATGAAGAGAATACGAACAAAGCGAGGACGTGAGACAAGAACGGTTTGCTGCTCGAGCACTTAATTATTCTAGATGGTTGATACTTATTAACATAATTCATAAAGGGCAGATTTCAATGCGGTGTTGTTTTGACGGGCGTACATGTTAAGTTGTCGGTACATCTAATATGCAGATTAGTGAACGGATACGCTGACCGAGCGTTCCGATCCGCGGCGCGCAGTTCATGTAGAAATTATTATTGTTCAACTTGTGTGTAATGCGAGCGATATGTTACTTGATATTTAAAATGAAATGATAACTTTTGAACTTGGCTCCTAAATGGGTTAAAGTACTGCTTTACATGAACAATGCTCAAAACAACGAGCGTAACCGTGTTAGAATAAAAATCTAGATGTTGTATTGTAAGTACAATCACAACGACATGTAAATTTCAATAGCAAATACACAATGTTTCAAATAAATGTGCATATCATTACACTAACAAGAGATGTCGCGGCGAGCGGGTGTGTGGTCCCAACAGACTTGATATTCTTCCATTTTATTTTTCTTTTCTCTTGAAAAAACGATTTTATCCCTATCAATTAATGTGCTACACGCTTGTAAGCCATTTTGGTCGTTTGGATCATTAGGAAGGAATATTCGAGAGCTTTAATTAATTAACAGCTATTATCCAAATGAGAGTTATTACAACGGTGTTGTAAGAACCTGTGGCTTACTGGGACGTTTCGTATGTCCGGTATACATATTATGAATATTTTCTAGAGTTAATTTCACTAAACGGTTTTAAATTAGAATTCGACGACGGTCTAAATTTAATTCTCCTAACACATATTATACCAGTAGTTGAAGATCTTGTGTTTAAAGCGTACTAAAATTAAAATGAGGACCTAAAGCCACAAATAAAATTGTTCGTCACAGCGAGAATAATAAAGAACGTGATACATTATGCATCGTAATGACTTGGAATAAACAGCGGATCTCTTGCATTATCTAGCTTTTGTTTATTCATATCATTCTTTTACCCACCTGGTGGACTGACGACCGTTAAATGTTGGTTTAGAATTAATATCTTATGACTTTGCTCTACAAATAGCAGCGTCATCCTTGGCTGAGTCATTTGTCATAATACCGAATGTGTACGCATAATATGTTCTTACTTATTTTCGATATTATAAAGTGATTTCATTAATAGAATCTCCCGAGTAGCTGTAATATAATATAGTTAATGCATATGTAAACGTATGCTTTGTATAAATGTTGATTGTAACATTGATAATACAAACATGAGCAGGCACAAACACTGTAATAATTCATACGTTATCAATTCAATAGTGTAACATAAGTAGGCATCACACTAATTTTATTTGCTTAATATGTAGGTGAGCACAGCAAATCTGCGACTCAAGCCATAAGAAAGTGCCAAAAAGAATTTATGTAAATATAAAAATGTTAACGTAGATTTAATATACCAGAAAACAATAGAGGATAGGTAATAGAATTCCTAAGTAATATCGAACCGGTCCATCAATCATCTCAGATACCCGATATGATCTTATCTGGAATGAAACTCATCATTTATAGATCTGTCCGTCGGCGCTGGACGAATGTTATTAATAGATTTCTATCTGGTCATCAACTGAATCTGGTAACGGTAATCCCGGTCATTTTGTCGGTTCACTGATATCGGTAACAAATTGTATCTCCCGTCACTCGAATTTGGAATGTGGCGGTGAGTTGAGTGAGCCTAGTCGATTCCATTTATGACAGATTGGCTTTATGAATGTGTTGTTCGGGTATTATTTTATGAACACATTAGAAAGGTATAAAAGTACCTACGGTTTCACGAGGAATTAACGATAGTGAAGATGTTATCAGTACTATGTTACAAAAAGCGCCTCCATTGAATAGGGTACATAATTTCCTATTTTCAGCATTTTAACTAAGTTTTATTTACGTTTACGGTTAAATGATATTTCCTTTAGAACATATTTCATAGCTCCGATAAGATTAAAAATAGGCGTATAAGTAATAGGATTTAGTAAACGTAATTCGAGCTTTGGTCCTTAATGACTCGGTTGTAAACCACTAAAATGTTACGACGCAGCATTAACGGCTAATAATTCGTCTGGTGACGATTTCGAAACGCACGGGCATTCCGTGAGATGGAAGATTAGTGTTACTGACAGTAACGATAACTTAAAACTTTTTTCTTGTACGCACGATAATCGCACCGCGGCGAGTGCTGTAGATGGGGGCGTACGATAAAAAAAACTTGTCAATATCGTTATTACGTCTATCAAAAATGGACTTACTTAACGAGATTGTAGGCTTCTTATCCGGTTAATGATTGTAATATGTAGTTACTTTGAGTTTTTGTGTGGAAGCAGCTGAAACATGCAGGGCTTGTTTAACGCGTTTTGTTTTACGCATCGAGCAGGCTGCGGCATCGGTCGAGTTGCATGCGAGAAATGGTCCCATCGTAATTTAGAGCATGCAAACAAGACTGCTAAACATATGTTAGGGTATTTTAGAACGCGATAAGTAGGTGCTTTCACGCAGAAAGTAAGTTAAGAAGCTATGATTGTAGGGAAACTGGTCATACCACAACTTCTAATTTTACTTTGGATGGAGTACTACCTAATATAAACCTTGAAAAAAAAATATGACGCATAAGGTAAAAAAAATGATAATTTTTGCAGTATTTAACTAGGACATTACAAAATAATAATACTTTTTTAAGTTTACATAGCTTTTATATTTAAGATTTTATTTAACTATGGGGTGTTGGGAGTAGCTCCTTTTCTGTAATTTAAATATACATACTTTTTTATTTATTTAACATGTGATATTGTATATATATTTATATTATTATCTATGCCTACGTTTGTATGCATGTATGTATGTAAAATTCTTTATTGTATATGAGGAATAATACAACTTACAGGAACAACACAAATTACAAGAACAGTTGACATATATGTGCAAAGGCAAGCTTATCCCTGTAAGGGATTTCTTCCAGCTAACCTTTGAGCAATGGAGTGGTGCTATTTGTCATGTCGTTGTTTGTAAACGTCCCAGTACTCGACATTTATTGGGCACTGAGGCCAATAGATGACACCTATTAATCATCTCTGTCATCATGACATAAGATTCAAAGTGCCATGTATTGGGTCAGTGTCGAACAAACTGACGTTTACCACACCTAAATTTTAGAGCAAGAAAACCGGTCCATTTAACAGCATAGAGAAGCCTCGATGAAGATCTTAGTTAGATTGTGTATTTGGCTATACTGAACTTTAAAAATCTGTGTGTTGTCTGTTACTTGTTCATCAGTGATTAGAATGTGGTCCATTTTGATTGATTAATAATAGACTCTTCCATTCACCGAACGAAATACTATACCCCCGCCTATCAAAATACCAAATCATCTGTGGGCGGAGTTATTTTAATGACAATCGGCTAAAGTCGCTATAACTTGTCAAGTTGGCGATTTACATAACACATCAACGCATAATACTGCGTCCATATTAATAGGTTTACATAGTGGAGTGCACTCGGCCGAGCCTCAAACGCGTCTTGTGGACTGATGCTTATACAAATATATTCAGCAGGTGTCCCCGTATTTACATACAATTTCCTAAGACA
Source organism: Epiblema foenella (assembly GCA_963556455.1). Lineage (NCBI taxonomy): Eukaryota > Metazoa > Arthropoda > Insecta > Lepidoptera > Tortricidae > Epiblema > Epiblema foenella. The sequence goes on from OY747102.1 coordinate 21,098,042, forward strand.
TACAGCCGATAACTGCCTCTCAGCATTAAAGCCGGTGTGATAGGTTTCATAAACGATTCAACCGCACATTGCGTTGTACAATTTATAAGGGATTAAGCTATTTACTATTTTGTGTGGCAATGAACTCAGCGGTATGAATGACAGGTTTTGTTGTAACCATAAACATATCAATATTTAACACAATATTCATTGTTAAACAAGCTGTGCTATTACTAGTAGACCAATTTATAACTGCTTGTTGGTACGTAACTACTTTTTCTGCTTGTTGGTACGTAACAAATATAGATAACTACTTTTTTTTATACAACGCCGGTGGCAAACAAGCGTACGGTCCACCTGATGGTAAGCGGCCACCGCAGCCTATAGACGCCCGCAACTCCAAAGGAGTCACGTACGCGTTGCCGACCCTTTATGACACTTGATAATTCAATGTGTTGACAGCAGAAGGGATAAATTTAGGTCCCTCGCTCTCGACACAGTACATCCTCGGGAGCTCTGGCAACCTTGCTCACCTCCAGGAACGCAACAAGTACTTGTATAGTAGATAATGCATGTTTAACTTTTAATACAAAAAAATAATATACTAATTTCCGTCTACTGTACTATATTTACCTAGCCTAATGGGGTATTACAAAGGTTTTTTCTATGATTATTATTTATATATACTGTCTTAAATTAAATGTTTTTATTTTTTAATGAATAGTATAGATTGTTTACAAGATATGAACACTCCAGAATTAATCTGTCAACTGTACTGCGAGCAGGAAATACAGAGCAAACAAAGCGCATTTAGTGAGTTGTGGGCCACCCCAGTGCGGGGCTGCGCGCCCACGGCGTCGTGACGCGGCCTGCCCCCGCCCGTGTGGCCTCGCCTGGTCGCAGGCGCAGCTCGACCAGGCGAATATTAACTTATGATATACATATCAAATGTGTACATGACTCCAATGTCTGAAAGGTTATTTCAAATTATCGTATATCTATTTATGGAAAATATTATTATAGAAATGTATAAATATTAAATAAATAAATAAATAAATATTAGAGGACAATCTTACACAAATCGAACTAGCCCCACAGTAAGCTCAAGAAGGCTTGTGTGATGGGTACTAGACGACGATATATTTAATAGATATAAATATTTAAATACATAGAAAACATCCAAGACTCAGAAACAAATATTCATGTTCATCACACAAATATTTGCCCTGACCGGGATTCGAACCCAGGACCGTCAGCTTCACAGGCAGGTGCACTACCCACTAGGCTAAACCGGTCGTCTACTACTACTATATACTTATAGAAATATAGATAGATCGTATATAATTATAGAAAAGAGCCATTGTTTCCCGCGAATTAGGGCTTAAAGTAGTACATTTCTTTCCTCATTTGAGGGCAACAATGACTTTTATTCTCATAAAAGGTGTGAAAAGCAATATATGTCACACGGTAGCAAAATTATTTCAGTCTCGGGCGTAAATATTTGAATCTCTCGCTACGCTCAAGATTCCACTTTAGTATACCTCACTACGTGTAAGATTCTATTGTAGGATCTTTCGCTTCAGTCAGGATTGAATATACCGCCCTCGCCGTAGATATATCATTTTGCTCCCTTGAGACACAATCTAGAATTTTACAATTATCTACAAAGTTCCTATCATCATTTTGTAGGTACTTCATTGCTATGATAACTGCCATATGGACTATGTATTTTCTCTCTATTAAATCTACAAAACATTTATTCTGTGTAATCTGTGATTTTGAGATAAGCATTAACCTATTGCATTGGTGATCCGCTCCGCACTCCTCTTGTCTCCTGACTTACACTATACACCAGACGCAAGAACAAACGACCGCAATATAGCCTGTTCGGCGATACTGATTGGCTAGCCATAGTCATAGATTATTGTATTGTTGACCGAATTGTACAATTAGCCAAGAAAGTGGTCAATTCCTTCCGATCCTTATTGAATGAGTAATAGAGTCGAAAAGCGGTAGACCCATCTCTTGGGTTACTCTACCAGCAGAAGTAAAATAAATAGGAATAATAAAAAGTCACGTTAACAACAAGTTAGGTTCCAAATCAGTGTTTCCAGGGCCCTTGGGACGAAAATTACATTTCTTTACTTGAAAAGTTACATTTTGGATGCAAAAGTTATTTTTTTTTAGTTTTCATATTTACTTAAGTCATAATTAAGTTGTGATGACGTTCGATTTTAAGAAATGAGTAGCCATATACAGCTACAATCGGCGAGTTCGGCGACAGAATTACGCCAGGCTGATGGACAATCTCGAACGTGATACATAGTAAGATTTCAAACTTACATGGTCATTTACATTAGAATGACTAGGTATTTGAAACGGGATATTTACCATGTGAACCGAACCAGGAAGAGGGTAGATCGCTATGATGTGTGGGTAGACCACAACTAAAACTCGCAGCACGTCAGTTAATCCTTGATAATGGCGCTTGCAACAGTGCCGAAATATCGGGAACTCAAAAATACAAGTATACATGGTAAATATCCCGTTTCAAATCATAATTCTAGTGATACATAGTTACAACAGACGGACAGACTGAATCGTACCACGTAAGTAGGTTCTTTTGTCAGCTTTTCTGTATGGAAGCCTATAAATTGTCTCGATTGATCCCGGTTAGATACAATTGACCTTTTCTTTTTTTTTTAAATTGAGTTACATTATTCTCAAAAGTTACAAAAATTTCCTTTACAACAGAAGTTACTGACATGTTACACGAGCCGATCAAAAGTTACGAAAAATGTAACCATCTGGCAACACTGTTACAAATACACATGTGGTTGAATAATGTTTGTCGCATTTTGTTCTGACCCTGACTTAGGCTGCATATCCGTCGGTTGCAGCGATATACCGAATGGCGGGAGGGCATCCTTCCGGTTTGTTGTGTGGTATAGGTAGTGCCACGAGAGTTGAGGTGAATCATTACACAAATACACACACAGCTACATGAAGTACTGATTGCAGAAAACGGAATGAATTAAATGATGATTGAATATAAATAAAAACAAACAATTATATTTTTTTATCTATAAATATTTAAATAAAATAGATGAACCATTATCATTGTTATACCAACCTATGTGATTATGCCATGTAAATAGGCAATTTTTACTGTGCGGGCAGTGTTGAGCGAAATGTGGCAAAAGGTTACGCCGCAGTATATAATTTGATTAACACAAGGTAGAAAAATTTAATTTAGAGCTTGGAAACTGCTTACCTGGGTTCTACTGCAGCTTCCTTGGTGATGGTTGTAGTATTGCGGTGGCCAATGTTCGTGGTGGCTGGTTTTATGAGCAGCCTATTGCGGGTGGTTGTTATTCGCGTATATAGCGGGAATACGTGGCAATACAAGGATTCAGTTTGCGGAATAATATTATTATAGTATTAATGTCGACTGCGGTTAACGAGTTATATTTTTCGACTGATTTGACTTGTGTCATGTATTTTTAATAAGCTTTATGGTTATAGAGGAAGCAGCCTCCAAAGCGGTTGAACGATGCCAAAAAGAATTTCGATTATACGGAGGCGTAACCACTATGGCTTATGCTGCATTACTTAGGCTCGGTTTTATAAAGATCCGTTAGACCTTATGTCGGTTTGTTATGTCAAAAAATGTACTGAGTTACTGAAATTTGATCTGGCATTTGATCTAACGGATCTTTATAAAACCCAGCCTTAGAGAGTCAGTGTGATATGCTCTAAATAAATATAAAATTAGTTAGTAGTAGTCTTTTTCCTATTGGGTGTTATCAATTGTTATATTGGTTCAACAGGTCCTTCCTATCTCAATACAATTTCTTTGTGCAACGTTAAACTTTCTTACAAGCTTTGAGCTATTGCGGAAATCAACATGGATAAAATCACCGTTTCATTTCCCAGTGCAACAAAGTTGCGAGCTCGCCGCCACTGGGGAGTGGGGACTGATACTCACTCGCTCTAACTCACGCCACAGATTTTATAATACTAGTACAGATACCCAATCCCATACAAGAAATGTGAACCGTCCAGACTCTTAAAAAGCTTCCCTCTTTATAGTTCTTTAGCTGCACCATTAGAGCGCAGCACCGAGCATACTGAATTGACACACCTACTGCGCGATAGTTGATTGTACTAGTACATCGATATAACACTAGATGGCAGTAACGAATCTGCTTACACTTGATAAGTACCTAAGTGTAGGCACTTAGGTCAATGACACGCACGACCCGATCTAGTCGATGCGCGTGACCTTGAATACGGGGCTTAGTAGGGTCGCGTGCGTTTTAATTTTAGAATGCTATATAGTATAATTGGACGACGACGACGACACACGCATTTACGTTTAGGCTTTAATTTCACTTGCATCTTTTGTTATAAATTTTGTCCATTTTTAGTACTTAAGTATTTACTGCGTAGGTAATTTAATAGTATTTAATCTGATCCCTATCAAATACTTTTAAATTACCTACGCAATAAGTACAAGAAAGTTACTAAAAAAGACAAAATTAAAGTTTTACATATATTGCATGTAAAACTTAACATTAATCTTTTCTACAATGTAAGCTTTTATTTCGGTGTCACTAACCGCGCCAGTTAATAATAGATGAATTGATGAACCGAAAGGGAAATTTCTCATTATAGGGTTCCGTAGGATTTTTTATATTATAACTAATACGGCAACAAAGAAGCGTACGACCTTCCTGATTGTACACAGACACCATAGCTAATGGGAGATACCTAAATATACGTTTAGGTACGAACTATGCATTTTTCACAATCAAAAGATCAATAATTTACAAAATCGTACGCTAAAACATAATATACTCAATCTTTTTAATAAAATATCCCAGTGTGTGGTGTAAAACAGATTTTTGAAAAGCGAATCTTTGTAGTCAAATAACAGCCGACCAAGTTAACAATTTTTTTAACAGCCGGGTACCTAACTACGGAACCCTACATTATGCATATCTCGACAAACTAAGTGAGTACTAAGAAAGTTGCATACTACTCACTAGATTGATTAGAGACAAAGTTCTGCATGAAAAACATGGTCGCCTATATTATTGAACGAGCAACATTTATTTATTTATTTAAACTTTATTGCACAAAAAGTATATAAGTACAAAGGGCGGACTTAATGCTTAATGTAATTTATGAACTAGCTTTTGCACGCTACTTATAAGTTAATGTTAATCCAGGCTTTAAAGTCGTTGTGTACCTGCCAAGTTTCAGTAACAAATATTCAAACATATAAACATTCGCATTTATAACATTAGTAGGAAACAGATTTTTTTTCTCACATGCACATAACTTTAATTGAAGAAACCTTGTAATCGAAAGAAGCTGGTCGCGTAACCGGCGCAATGACCCTACGTATTTCGGAAGGTTCGCGATACATCCACATCCAAATTAAATGATCAAAAAACCGGCCAAGTGCGTGTCGGACCACGCACAATGAAGGGTTCCGTACCAACACCTACTAGTCCACATTTAAAATCACTATCCAATATATTGAATCTAAAAAAGTCGTATCGTCATAGGGAACTCACTGCACTTACGACTTTTTGTTCGGGCTAGACAGTTTTTAAGCGAAAACTCAAAAACTGTATAACCTATATTGTTCAAACCAAAAATCGTAGAAAGTATTTACTAATGCACACCACCTCAATTTTTTTCAGAATTTTAAACTTTATAGTTTGGAAATTAGAGTGGGGGAAAATTTCTATGACTATGACAGCTAATATCTCACCAACGGTTGATTTAAATGGACAAATTTTTTTAGACACCTCCATATCATTTTTAAAGGCCTATCCATCGATACCCTACACGACTATGTGCGTTGAATTTTTTTTTTCATCCACCGGTTACATGTATGGAGTGCCCCCTAATTTAATATTTTTTTGTAATTTTACATCACTTTTATGTAGCGGTTCATAGAATACACCTTCCTACCAAATTTCATAATTGTAGTGCTTATAGTCTCCGCGTAAATCGGCTGTGACTTACGGACGGACGGACGGACGGCTTAATCCATGTAAGCTTGTGATTATTTTAAATTAAGCTTGTGAATATTTTGTAAATTTTTAAGGTTCCGTAGCCAAAATGGCAAAAACGAAAACGTTATAGATTCGTTATGTCTGTCCGTCCGTCCGTCCGTCCGTCCGTCCGTCCGTCCGTCCGTCCGTATGTCCAGCCGATTTACTCGGAGACTATAAGCACTACAAGTATGAAATTTGGTAGGAAGGTGCTGGTACGGAACCCTTCATTGTGGTCCGACACGCACTTGGCCGGTTTTTTATGTCAGGCCGTATGAGGATGGTAAATATGAACCAAATCACCTAGCCCAAATACTATACATCAATAACTAGAAACGAAAATATGCAAGAACTTAAAACTAAACTTAATAAACTAACTTAACGAGCGACCATCACGCGCGGACCGTGGTGACAGTGGTGAGGTGACCGTGGCCACGCCCCCGCCGCCCCGGCCGCGTCTTTAAACCAACTTTAAACCGAACGAGAAGCGAGCCCACGGGCAGTGAAGGGTGACCACACAACTGCAACCATACAGGACTGTCGACTGTAGGTACAAATTAGAGAATAAACCTAAGCAAAACAATTAGACAAATGTCATTCAAAAATAGTAGGTACCTACTAATATAGATATACCTACAAAGTAGTAAAAATCAAACTAAATAATACACAAGCATGCAGAATAGTCGAAATCATAATATATATACTATATAAAAGAAGAATACATAGTAAAGAAACTAAATCTTACCTATTATAGTGATAGCGACGGAAAAATCGCTACACCATAATGGCTACCACTATTAATTACAACTTAACACCTAATCATAGAATTTACAATAAACGTAAAACATAAACCCAACACCAGATAAATACGAGTAAGTGTAGTGCCAAGTAACTACTCGTATAATAGCAAATGAAATAAAAATAAATTCAACTGGTACGCCTATTAACCTCCTGAGCTTGACCTTCAAAAATTGACTAAATAAATACAACCTTAATCAATTCATATATAGTTCAAAATCAATTGTTTTTTATGTAGTACCTATATTGCACTGGGCCTCACGAGGTTATATTGTATATTTTATTTCGTTGACATGTATGTACCTAAAATTTCATATTTCATCAATAAATGAGTATGCGTAATAACGGAGTGTCCAAGCGACAACCTGAGCCATTGTCACCTGCCAGGTTGGCGCTTGTGTCGTTATTACGTTACGAAGTTAAGTATCGCGTCGGCACTAGACATACGAAATTTTAACGACATTCACGAAGGACCGCGTAGCTAAGTGCGTACGTAGGTGGACTATTACGCAATGGGTCTGGGATCGTATCCCTGTGTGAGAGACTTTTTTGTATTTTTATATATTTTTTTTATCAGCTCCTTGTTCGTTTTTTTATATCGCTCACTGTATTAAATTGAATTTTAATTTTTCTCAGCTTTCTTTAAAGTTCCAAAAAATAAATTTACTTTTTCATGTCAATAAATGCAGTAATTGTCAACTCATTATTATCTGCACAAAGTTAGGACAGCCGGCGAGAACATTGTGATCAAATAAAACTCGGAACCGATATCATATCAGTATACACTTTTTACAAATGTTGACTCTGATCGTCGTCTCCTTTGATAATATTTAATGAGACGCAAAAAAACCTAAGTAAAAACGCTGCACGCTGCACGCTGCATATTCACCTATTATATTTATGTACCTAATAATTAGCCGGCCGGGGCGATGACCCGCGCAGTATATCCCAGAGGTGCAGCACCATCTAGTGATTGTACTCAACAATACGTAGCAAGCTTGGAAGCTCATACGTATGGTATGGTTTATTGAAAATTTTATTGAATTTAGTAAAATTCAAAATTATACCTTATTTTTGCATGTAGAATAATGTTTGTGACAAAAATAGGCTATGTTTAATTTATTAGGGTGTAAAAATGACTCAATTCTCAAGATTACTGTCTCAGATGTTTCACGCGATACCTGTAACGCCATCTGGTTGTTGTTTTTTGGTATTATTTATTCGTTGTAGGAGATGGGAGGGCATGCTCACGCACAGCTCCAAGAATGTCAATACGAGCGGATAGAAATGTATTTAGATTGTGATTGCGCTTAAAGATGTATTGTATTGTTTTACTTTTGTTAGCATAGTATTCATCTACCTGTTTTGCTGCCAAACCTAGAATGTATATCAATGAACGCAGCTAAAAAGAGTAAAAGAGGATTTCAAAGCAAAATATGTATGTATACATTGATAAGCCTGAATAATAACAGGCAGTTGCGATTAAGGGCTGGAAATATGATATAACACGAAATGTAAAAAAGTTATATATGTGATTAACAAATATGTGAATAAGTTAACCCTTGCATGATTTTTTCTTTTTACATAAAAACTATATATTTGGTAATTTCAGGTGTACCTGAAAACGGGAAAAATAATATATAAAATCTGTAAGCTTTTAAGTTTGTAAGCGGCTTCAAAGTTTAAAACAAATATTACAGTTTACTGACACTGTATGTACATTATTCTCAGAAAGACATCTGTATAAGCTATAGCTATGGTTACCAACACATAAAAACAACCTGACAATGCATCCAAAATATCACTGCTCTGTCGTCTCCAACTTTCATTATCGTTGTTATTAGCTTTATACCGCGGCCTTTTATTGTGCTGTAAATATTTTATTCAGCGATAACAGCTAGCCACAGATAAAACAAATTGATCGGGGATAGGCTAGAGTTTAGGAAGGTTTACGAGATACGTGGGCGAGTTTAATTGATAGGATGAGATTGTGCGAACGACGCCTCACATATATTAATATTTAATGTCGCCGTACCGAGCACCAATGCATAATTCTTTAGATAAACGGGCGGAACACAGGCTATTAGTACAATGAAATGCTTCGGATACCAGATTATTTATGGGCGATTCGCATAATCAAGACCTATAAATAAGTAATCCACGCGTTCAACCCAATGACTTCATTCTCCGGTGACAGTTTGGTTCGTTATTTTCAGCGCCCCAGATGACCATTTTACCGAATGAATGCTATTTAGGGATTAAAATTACACTATATAGATACAGCTTAGCATACGTGACGGTGAACATCAGTCTAGTCTCTGCCTACATAACAATACAATATCTAAAAATTCGAATATAATCCAGTAGTTGTTCAAAATCAAACTGAAGCAACCCAATATTGCCTTCAACATATTACGTGAGCGTAAAGCTGCAATATCAATATAATCACCCGTAACTAGCTGAGACCGAACATAAATTTACTGGATTTGCCATTACATTAATCTCATTAAAATCCGATGCGCTGAGCGTTTACAAAAGCCAAAGTTCCCGTAAAATATTAAAATGAGTACAAATAATAAATAAATATTTATGGACAATCTTACACAAATCGACCTAGTCCCAAACTAAGCAAAGCTTGTGCTATGGGTACTAGGCGACGATATACATACTTATATTATAGAAAACATATACTTAAATACATAGAAAACACCCAAGACTCAGGAACAAATATTCGTGTTCATCACACAAATAAATGCCCTGACCGGGATTCGAAACCGGGACCTCCAGCTTCGTAGGCAGGGTCACTACCAACTAGGCTAAGGCGGTCGTCAACAAATTCTTAGTATAAGCAACATCATGAATTCCCCTTCTTGGTAATGTATAAGCTTAATACCAATTGAACTCCAATGACATATCTAATTTTCGTTGACATGTAAAATTTTATATTTTATTAATAAAATAAATGAGTACGAGTTTCAGTACATAATTTTATTAGTATTTAATTAAGTGCTAGGCGGAAGCTTGGAACATTAGGAGCGTGCGTCGAGATTACGCCGAAGCCGAGGCGAGAGGCTCGCCCCATATTGCACGGTAATGGAAAGCCGTATTAAATGTGCCTTAACCCTAATAGTAGGTTATCGAGCATCTTATGTTTTATTCAGAGGAGATTAGCAGTGGGCCGGGCCGCGTGCCTCGCAGGATTTTTCTTAACTATTCAAAACCAGGGCTCGTAAACCGGTTTCGTCTTGGTACAATTAACCGGTTAAAAATTTCGGTTAATTGCGTTTTACGATATTTTTTCGTATTTTAAATCATTTATTTCATAGATGAAGGCTAACAAAAGCAAATCTTAAAATAAAAATGGTGATATGAAAAGTACTTTAGGAGATATTACGAAAATAGTTAAAACCGGTTCCGAGCCCTGTTCAATATGAAAACGTAGAAATAAACGTAACGGGGTATTTAAACTAGCGTAGGCTTAAACGATTCCACACTAACGTTATGGCTTGAAAATTCTTTAAATTTGATTATTAATTAGAAAATGGTGTGCCGAGGCCAGTGTTTATTGTAACCCTGGCTCGTCGATTAAGAGATCGGGGAGGCGATCCCCGTTCTGATGAGTAGCTGGTGCAAAGAATATCCCTGGCCATACAACGAGGGAACGCCGCCAGTATACTAGGGACCTTTACACTGGGGAGTGCTAGGAACGAGGAGTTCCCCCTTCTCACTCACTATACTCACTTCATATAGTTTTATCATCGAAATATAATAGGCGTGTGTTTCTTAATTTAGATATTATGATTACAATATCAATTAACTAATTAATCAATTGCTTCTCATTAGAAAATATGCATAAAACTTACATAATGTTTTCCATTACATGTTTATGTAAGTACACCAAATCTGAAAGTCTAATCTAAGAAGTCCTTATGCTATATAATCAACAATAAGGCCCAGCCCACGACGCGTACGAGCAATCTATCGAAAATAACTTTCCATGACACGACATGTATTTGGCGTTATTATAGAGAAAGAATACCTATTTAGTTCGTCAAATAGAAAATAGGCAGAATAATGGCTCGGTATGTTACTGGTATGCAAAGTTATATATAATATATCGAATACTGAATAACTTTTTTAGGTAATCGGTTTAAATGGTGATTTATTTCGATAAGGACATTGTAATAGTTTGAATTTTGTATTAAGTTGCATTCTCGCATATTGTATTAGTAAAAGTTGGCGTGGACACGCAATGTATGGAATCAAACAAGATAAAGCGATAACCTCAGGGGTCGCACATAATACAATGTGACTTTCATCGGTTTCACCTTTGGGCCCTGCTATCGTGTGCAGACGCCGCGTTTAAAAACTTTTCAGAATATTTAATGGAACTTCTGCGTCTATTAACGCCATCCATTATTCTGAAATTACGTTGGAGCAATTTTAGTGAATTATTATACTAGTATATTTTATACCGCATGGTTTATACAACATTTTAAAACAGCTTGTAGTATAAAACCACTTTGATTCGTATTCTATGATATAGTTTCGTGGAAATCCGTTGAATCCTCCAGATAATATTAAAATTGAACGCATGATTCATTTAATTAAATCCTGTCACAATTAACCTTTGCGCCGGGCACGCACCTTGAGCGTACTTAATTAATAACAATTAATATGACGTACAATTTGAGATGGAATCCGGCTCGAAGGACGAAGCGGTGAATCGATGCTCGCTTGACGGGCAGCTGCAGAATGAAATTATGAGCATTTTTATTCTCGGTCTACACCTGCCCATGCCCGGCCACGATTGACACCTACCCCATTATAAAGATACATCGGCCCAACGATGCCCCGGGAGAAAAAAATCCCAACAATGGCCCGATGGCAGCCGCATGAGAACTTATTATTAGCCTTTATAAGCTCAGCCATTCATTTTTACTTCTTCATACAATCCTGACCATTAACGCAGGCGTGGGCAGTGTGGGCTCACGGCTAAATAAAACTATTGTTACGCCTAACAAAACGTCCAAGTGAACATCTTCATAAAACTACATCTCACTCGGTCTATTGTTACGAAAGGTTGCATTCGAAGGGCCGATATTTTGGATGGGAATTTATTGCCAATTTCGGAGAATGTTTACCGAAAAGTGACTGAATGGAAGGCGAGTGAATTACTTTATTGTAATGATAAAGGAAGTCAGATTGAAAACGTCCGATGAAAGCCGACGTCAGGCGACGGGGCTGTTTGATGATAATGATTTATGGGGACAGGAGCGACGCGATTTTAGCACGTTAATGCCAAGAAAGATAAATGTGTCAGATGTCTTTGTCGGGGGCGGGAAAAATTACGTCGTCGTTGCTCAAATCACAATACGTGAAGATTTTATAGGCGGGAGCAGACGCCTTTGTTTAAGTAAACATCTTCGAATTTCATTACCAACAATATGAAGCAAAACGGCCTTGAATTAATACATAAAGGGAAGACGGCCCGCCTCCGACATATCACGCCACCCGTGGATGAAGGACGTGTTGGAAAGTCAACATGACAACATGGTAGGGTCACTACCTACTACCTAAGTAGTCGGTAGTGACCCTACCTACGAAAGTGATGGTTCTGGATTTGAATCCTGGCAGAAGTTTATTTTTCTGTGATAAACACGCATATTTTGAGTGGTTTGAGTTTTCTATGTATTTAAGTATCGTCAATTTGTACCCAGAATCAAGGCTTTGCTTAAGTTTGGGACTAAATCAAATTATGATCATTCGTGAATCTTATTGCAACAAGATAAGATGATGCAGCTGATAATACTAATCCGCATATTCATTTATTTTGCTCAAGAGCAAAAAAATAGGCACGCTTCATATGGAAATTCAATACAAAGTGTATCCATTTTATTTGCAATTCTGTGTAGTTTGGGCTGTAGGAGATCAGTGAGCTAAAGTAACCACAAAGTTGTCACAGAGTGGTCGACCCTGGAGAGGTTCATCTCGCGTCTAAAATTAGACCGACTGGACTGGATTAGTGACGGCGCAAGGTGTCAACCACACGCGCTGAACTTAATGCATGCTTATTGGAAACATAAACAAGTTAAGTGCAGTAGGCGGGACTGAGCTTGTTGACCAGTCTTATTGTTTCTCTGGAACGCTTTGAAATAGTTGCGCAGAATTGATTTCTGGAATACTATACCTACTTTGTAGTCGCAAGTGAAGGATCGTCCATGCCTAATCTTAAAATACGCTAACGCTACGTTCACGCTAAGATGATTCTTCACTTTTTCACGACTTTAAAGCATACGAAAGAAAGCAACTAACTTGTAATAGTACATTACTTACCAAGGGCGGTAAAACAAAGAATGTCTCAGATCGCAGGTATTTGACGCCCGAGCCGAAGGCAAGGACGATAATTATGCGATCTGAGGCTTTCTTAATTACCGCCCGAGGTAAGTACAAAATTTTATGTCAGCCCCTGGCCAGGAAGTGGGATTTTCCGCGCGCGGAGCGTGCGGTAATTGCCACTTTATGGCCAGATGTGACATAAAGAAAGTTATTTAGTGCAAATAATTTGACTTCGCCGAGGTGTGTTAGTATATTCGTGTGATTCTGTCGCACTTCAACGGACGCTGCCTCATCGTAAGATTTGTCTCTGCGTATGGATGTCGGCGTATCTTTTTTTATACAACGCCGGCGCCAAACAAGCTTACGGTCCACCTGATGGTAAGCGGCCACCGCAGCCTATAGACGCCCGCAACTCCAAAGGAGTCACGTACGCGTTGCCGACCCTTTATGAAATTTGAGAATTCACTGTGACAGCAGAAGGGACTTCAGGTCCCTCGCTCTCAACACAGTGCATCCTCGGGAGCTCTGGCAACCTTGCTCACCTCCAGGAACGCAACACTATATACTTGTATAGCAGATAATGCATGTTTAACTTCTAATACAAAAAACTACTTACACGTTGCCGACCCTTTACAAAATTAACCTTCATCCACGGGTGGCGTATTTCACGCTCAATGCCTTTACTATGAGTGTCATGAGTGTGCATGACCTTACTCGCAAGCGACTGCCTAAACGATTCAGTATGCCGATTCTTAGTTCTATTGCGTAACCGCCAGAGGCGCTGTACTTTTGCCCATACAAATATTTACGCAGCCGCTAGCGAGTACGGTCATGTAAACTCATGGTCATGGTAAAGGTGTGGGGTTCGTTAAGTAATAAAAGTAGCGTAAATCATAGCGTTATATCTAGTTATTTGAGAAATGGCTACACGGCTTACAACACAGTGCAGCAATAGCTATTACCGACGCTCATCACTGACCACAACCATAAAAAGTATTTATCAGCCCGCACAAAATTAGTAGGTTATCTGAAATGTACAGCGATGATCATTAAGAGTACAAATGAAGCCACCAAAATTGTCTTCTGTTAACGACAGCGCCACGTTAATGATTGTGGCGTGTTCGGGGGGCGAAACTGAACCTTCCGGTTATGAAGCGTCTTGTGGGACGGTATGGTAGCACTGATACCAATGTTAACAGTACTAGAACTTCAACTAGATAAGCTGTCGGCAAAATGATTTTTCACTTCTTATGCTCGAAAAGTGTGTCATATTAGACTTGTCAAGCGGGGCTAAAGTAGTACATTTAACCCCTAGGGAAAATATGAATATATATTTATGATTTACAAAATATTCAATTTAGACCAATCATAATACTTCACCTATTAAATCCACCAATCACAAAACACTAATTTAACACTTTAAAAAAATATTTTGTATTGGGTATTAACAAACCAGAATACAGCTTTACTAAAATCGACCAATCAGAAAACAGAATTCATTTCTCTAAAGAGTCTAAAGATTAAGTTTGTAGTAGTCCCTATTTCACAATAATTAAAAAAGTGATTAGTTCGTTCGAGCAACGCTTTGAAGCGCTCAATGGAAGGTGAGTTAGCTTTTTTGCGCGTGAATGTTGCGCGCGAACCGCGGTGTCTATTTTGTGTCATTTGTGTGTCAAAGCATAAAAGCAGTTTAGAAAAAAAATCATGCTGCCAATGCCAAATTACATATAAGTTCACCGTGGAATTAATTGTTAATTTTGGATGGCTAACCTTTGTTTATTTATTTTCTCGCAATCGAAGTGAAAAGTAGAGTGTATAACTCTGGTCTAAAAGCCATATTACCCCTCGAACTATTTTCCCTCACTTTGTTCGGGAAAATAACTATCTCGTGGTAATATGGCTCATTTTAGACCCTTGTCATACAATCTACTATTAACTACCGCTTCGTACGTATTATGTATCGTTGACGAAGCGTACAGCGTCACGTTTTAAAGTCTGCCTAGGGTCGGTTGCACCAATATACGACCACAGGCCGGTCATCGTCAAATATGGCGCCGGCGGCTGTCATCCCATAGAAACTTGCCAAACTTTCCATACAATCACATTTTAACGAACACCGCGATTACAGACGGTTTGGTGCAACCCACCCTTACTGCGGTAGTATACATAGCCTGTACTTATCCATTTTTATAGTATTTTTTAAACGCGTTGGTTGCCGTACCTATTTACAACCGCTCCTATTTTCATTTTTTTTATTTTATTGTATAGTTTTATGAAAAAAGCAGACTAAAACGTGACGATGTATACTTCGTCAACGATACACACGTATGAAGTGCTAAATAGAATCGGTTTTCGTTTATCTCATTATTGATACACATCAATTAGGAAAACGAACCTACATACAAATTCTATGCAGATATCATCAATATACAGGCTCGCCTAGTTTGGACTGCACCAGAAATCCCGTGTAACCTGTTGTATCATTTGTGTTTGAATCAATAAATTTACTCTTTACTCTTTATATTCACTTGTATGAAGTCAAAGTGCTGATTGTCGTACGTATACTGTGCAGGGACTTCGTTAGTCGCCGCTCCTGTAATGACTCGCTTAATTCGATATAATTACGCTCCCAGCAAACGTGGGTTTGAGAAATTTATCGAGACTCCAGGTCCAGACGGAATGGAACTTGTTTCGCAATATTTTTCCCAACTGAGCACTTATTTACCGTGCTTATACGGCTTTAATATGCCTATAAATTACAATGGCAGCACTATATGACGACTAAACTGCCAGTTTATTCGTTTTTAAACGCACACCCTAATTTAAATGCACCGACCGCGCCGTTCCCTTCCTATCACGCATTTTGAATTTCCGCTCATATTTTAATAACCAGCATTAACCTACAGAATCACGAAACGGCAGTCATCCTGTCAAAAATCGCTTCTTTTTAATCAGGAGTGAGTCAAGCGAATTCTGAGACGCGCGCGCCCGCTGCGACCGCTAAGCCATTTTAATATTCCTTACGAAACAAGGCGTTCTTTATTTGAAAGTTCTTCTTTTTATGCTGTTGTTTTTGTGAGTGTCGTTTAGACATTCTGTCAGTCAGGAATAATTCACATTAAGGGGATGCCTCGATTAGGTTAGCCACGCCCCCCGTGAAAGAGACACGCTTATGTCTTTCGCGCACTACAAAACGGGATGCAACACCCTTCGGGAATGGTTTTTTTAAACAAATCTCGATAAATATCTGACTGTGTGCAGTTTTATTAAATTTCCTCTTGACAGAGTTTAGATAAGGTAAAATACCATCATTTTAACTTAATTGTGCTGTTTAATAATGCGTTGTTTTAGTAGGCTGAGTAAAAAAAGGAACATAAAGACTCAAGTTTATCATTTTTTTCTATCGAGGAAATTTTAAGCAATCATGTTTTGACTATAGTCAGAAACACAGTCAAGAATCATATATTTGAAAATCAATCCTTTTTTTTGAACCTGACTGTGGCTTTATAGGCCGGGCCCAATAAAGCGATAGGAGTGCGCGGTTGGAGAGTAGCCTGGGGAAAATCCAGGGGAAAACCTCCGGCACGACCACGCGTGTGGTTTGGAACACTGGAATACTCTTAAGAGTTTGCGCTCCAGTGAGATTGGTTGAGCGGTTTCAACCGAATCTGAGAAATGAATCCTTATTGTTTCCTACTGTGGGCAGAACAGCGTTTCAAAAACGCGATATTTCTCGTTGCACGGCCTTAAATACACCTACCACGGGCGGCCCTCTGAACGCCGGCGCGGCGGGGCGCGGGGCGCCTATAATCGTGCCGGAATTGGAAATGAGTGATGTTTTGTTTTAATAAACTCACATATTTGCCTTCAAAGTAAAAGGTTTTTTATTTGTTCTCCCGGCGAAACGAGTTTCAGTTATACAACCGTTATAAGCAAAAGGCAGAGTTTAGTTTGAATTTGGAAATTTGGCTCAAACGCAATTAGGCTGGGATTTGAGTCCATAGCGTGGTTTTGAATGAATGAATGAATTATTTATTTGAAACCACAACATAAACTACAGTTAGCTTAAATCTAGGAAATACACATTTGAGGATGGTTCCAAAAAGGAGCCCACTCAGCATTGTGTCGGAGCATGAAGTGCCACGACGCTGATTTTCAGTGGATCCATTTACACAGTAATAATAATATACAACTAATTAACCTAAGAGAAGCAGAATATAGCAGAGATGTGCAGTGTCGTGGTTTTATGCGAAAATTACGCCAGATAGATTTAGAATAGGATAAAAATGAGTAAATAATGAATATAATAAATGAGGTGAAAACAATCAATTTTCTTAAATGTATCTACTCAATACGTAAACTGTGCTCGATGTTACTGGTCTAAAAGCTTTCGCTGCGGTCAAATCGGCTGCGGTCACATTATTGTTTCTATTCGAAATACTACGTCTAGACTGGAGGAACGCGGTGGGAGCAAAACAAATGCAGATCAGCGGAGATGCTATGCGTCGCCACAGGGCCAGCCTATTGTTAGCGTGTTCCGTGGCGGTAAATTATCTACCAATCCCATCATAACATCTAGTGTATATAATTGTGCCATAAATCGACCGGTTTAGCCTAGTGGGTAGTGCACCTGCCTGTGAAGCTGACGGTCCTGGGTTCGAATCCCGGTCAGGGCAAATATTTGTGTGATGAGCATGAATATTTGTTTCTGAGTCTTGTTTTCTATGTATTTAAGTATTTATATTTATTAAATATATCGTCGTCTAGTACCCATAACACAAGCCTTCTTGAGCTTACTGTGGGGCTAGTTCGATTTGTGTAAGATTGTCCTCTAATATTTATTTATTATTATTATTATTTATTTATTTATAAATAGTTCGTTACGGCAACACCAACGAATACTACCAACATTCACACAATTTAAAATTAATTTTGCCGTTACTCGTAATTCCGGTGCTTAATTTACGGAAATTCAGACTAGCCTTTCGTATATTGCTGCCTAATTTCATAAGAGTTAAATTAGTTATTACTACTTCATTTTTCGTATTTGTGAATGCCGGCCACGCGCGTGACTACACTATTTCGTGTGTCACGATAGATAAATATTTTTTCTAGTCTGGCAACTCTGGCATGCGTGGCTAAACCGCCACAGCTCCTGTGCCAACATTTATTTCTTTTTTGTTCAATTAAAACGAAACTTATTTGTACCATGTTGACTTGCACCTGCTCGATGGATACTTTGTGATAGAGAGGGATAAAAATAAGTCGTGATTAACCAAACTGGTTTATAGCTTGGGCCAATGGATTTCATTTTTTATAATTGTATTTTTTTAATGAAAATAATAAATGCAGTAGGATTTTCTACGCAATATACGTCAGATTTATCAATTTTGTTTCGTTTAGGGATAGGTTAGGAGAAAATGCATACAAGCAGGTAACAATCTACAGTAAAAACAAACATTACCGTCAACAGGGGTTACTTTTCAAGTTGAGGGGCGACTTTAAAAATCCAATTGAAATGCCGTGTTTTACTTTTTATTTGCGTAACATGAGGTGAGTAAAATACCTTGGAAATTTTTCCAACTATTTACTAAACTGAATCAAACTAGAAATACTTGGTGATGGTTATATAAGTATTCTAAAACTATCAACGTGGACCCGTTTTTTCTGAAAGTCACCCCATTTTGCGGTATTTATATGTCGTTAAATGTGGTCAGCCCATAGCATGAAGTTAAGTCTTGGCCCTCGTTTGTCGTGGGGACCTAACTTAACACTACCTAATGAGTGGCAGCACGGGCGTTAAAATATGTGAGGAATAAAAAGAAATATATTATGTAGGTATCTATGCGACAAGCTACATGTGTAGTCAGATAAAATAAATAGGTAAATTTAATGTTTCTACAATATAATTGTAACAAATTTGCATGTATTATTCGTCGATATAGACTGATAATTCGTGGATTAAGAAGACGGGCAATGCACTTATCTGATAAATGGCGTAAGGCTTAAAGTGATAAATAAATAAAACACGTAGGTACCGTTAATTTTTGAATGGTCTGACATCGGGCACGCTCCCTTATTGATTTCGTGTTGTGATATCGCGCTGTTAGACTGCGCCTATTAATTCTTCAACAATGCTACAACTGATGCTACGTCACGGTTTTCATCTTGCTCTCTTTGTTGTTATTTGTAATTGATTTTTTATTTGTAACACCGACTGAAAGGTTAACCGTTAAACCGAGATCGAACCATAACAACATCGGGTTTGTTCCGGCTCGTTCTGATAAAAGAATGTTGAAAAGAGAAAGCTAAATCCAATCTAAACTCACAAGCAAACACCGCGGATCCTCAAGACAGTAGACAGAAGAAAAACAAAAACTTGCGCTGCGATCAATCCGCCGGGGCGAGGGCAAGTGAAAAATCAAAACTCAAAAGGAACAAAGGAGCTAGAATATCCCAATAAATTACACCTGCTTCCATGAAACATAAAGGGAAGATATTGTTTTAAAAATAAGTCCCGGGCGAGTGATTACGGCTCCACAGCTAACCCAGACTTGAAATTCCGATAGTTTTTGCGGCGGTAAAAACTGATATTCCGTTCGGCCGCATTCTGTCCGTACATTGAGTTAATGCGGGTCGTGATTGTGCCTGCGTCCCTGTCCGGTGTAGGGGTTGGAGCGAGAAGGTTTGTTTCACGCAAGGTAGGTTGAATCGCATTTTATGGTAAGTCGGCGGGACAGGTGCACCGCGTACACCTGCGGACGCGGAGCCGGTGGCGTGGCCGAGCGAGATGCGATCGAAGGACATCGAACCTTCCCGCGCCGCGGTACCTAACCCGTATCTCCAGATAATGCCGTCCCCATAACTCTGTGGCGAAGCTACATAAATTAGCAGGTGATATGTGAGGAAACGCGGGCGGGATAAGAACATTTCTATAAGACGCTCTACATTTAAGATCGTTTAGATAACGAAATCGCGCGGCACCGTTTCACTCGAGATACTCGGTAATCTCGAAACACGAACTGTTAATTACCTGCTTGGTTACTTGTACTGTTGTGAACTAACTTGGCATACTGTTACAATGATACAAGACAATCTGAGTTTTGAACAATGGGCAGTACAGTTGTTACATTTTTGCTTTGAATGAAAACAGTAGTTTTAATTAAACCGCACTTTAACAACAAAAACAGGGAAGTATTAATTGAAATTGTTAGCTTGTTTAGCCTGTTAACTGCAACAATGTAACTACCATTCCAAAGTACTAACTTTTTAATCGATTACATAAGCATTATTTGAAGCAAATTTTATATTTTTATTGCCTAGTTGAAGAATAAGTACAACGATTGTGAAATAATATAAGATTTCAAGCTTACATGGTCATTTACATTAGAATTACCCTTTATAATGGCCTTGTTAATCCTTGATAATGGCGCTTGCAACAGTGCCGAAATATCGGGAACTCAAAAATACAAATATACATGGTAAATATCCCGTTTCAAATCGTAATTCTAATGATTGTGAAATAGTTATTAATTTTAAAATAAACAAACTAGCTGATAGAAGTAACAATATGATGAATCATCTTTTAAGCATCTCAAGAATAAACAATGACAGCAGCTCCTTGAATGAATAGTAAAGCATTAACTGTAGTGTTATGGCTATGTCGATTGCGTGCCAGAGAGCTCGTTACGTTTTATGGAACGCGTTCAGCTGAACTTATCTAATGTTTTTCTCTCGCTGTAGTGATAATGTTTGCCAGATATAGTGTAATTCGCTAAACTAGTCCGTTTACAAGCAACAAGATTGCTATTTGTAGGCCGTATCGAATGTACACCCTGTTTTGTTGCAATTGAGTATTGCGAGAAATGTAAACTGATTTTATTACTTGCACGCAGATAAAGAACGCTATAATACGATACTGAAGTATTTTTAATGCTAAAAATAAAACACTAATGCCATATTTCAATAATTATGACCACAAAAGTTTGAATAAAGTATAGTCATCAATCTTAATTTACGAATTTAATTCTTTCCATCAAAATTAAAAGTTCGTTTTATTAGGAAATAAAAAGTGGATAAAAGTGATGTAAATGGGTCAAAGTAGTCTATAATTTGATCATCGTAATAGATACTTTCTGAAGGTTTTCCTACTTGAATTCTTCTTGCGTTAACCAATATGCTGAGGAGAATCATAAATGACCATTACCTGAAACAAGTACATAATAGTTTAATTATTAACCGCTTTATAATGAACAAATGGGTTACCTACTAAATATGCTAACGCTAAAAGCAGCTATAATTAACCAGCCTAATGCAGGGTGAACCTGTGTGCCCACAGCAGGGTCTAAATTTGTCCCTAACCCGATAGACAATACAATCCAAAATATATTGTATTAAAAAAGAGTATTTCCTCTTTTCCAAGTATTACGTCCATACTAACAATGTCCTGACCACAAGTTATTTTTCTTACGTATATTATATTATATTATAGCCTCTTGTTGTCCATCCAGGTTTTTCCACTTTTTGTTACTTTTCATTGCTATTTGTCCTGGATGTCCACTTGCCAATCGGCAAAGGCCTCCTCCAGCCTTCTCCACTCGTGCCTGTCTCTGGCGACACTGGGTCACCTTCTTGCTCCACTTGTCACTGCCTCTTATAGTGTGACCAGACCACTTCCATTTGAGTCTCCTGATTTTTGTGACTATGTCTTGTACCTTGGTCTGGTTCCTTATGGCATGGTTCTTTATTTTGTCGGCTCTCCTTACTCCCAACATACTGCGTTCCATTGACACTTGGCAGATACGTAGTTTATTCAGTTGGTTCTTTGTGAGGGCCCAAGTTTGACTTCCGTACATAAGTATTGGTAGGATGCATGAGTTAAATACCTTGCTCTTGGTGCTGATGTGAAGATGTTGGTCTTTCATTATTACCTTCATGCCCCAGTATCTCTTCCAGCCATTGCCAATACTTTGTTCGATTTCTCTATTGGTGAGGTCCTTGGGTGAGATGATTTGTCCTAAATAAGTATATTCTTTCACATATTCGATTTCGTGTTGAGCTACCCATACTTTTTCCTCCGAGCCATTTGTGAGCAATTTGGTTTTCTTACGTATACATTACGAATAATATTTGATCGAATTGGAAACACAATCAAAACAAAAGGGCTTTTGGTGGAACGCGGTTAGAACGAGAGAGACAACTAAATAGGGTTATTGGCAAAATTTGAAAAATGTTTCGTAAAGGAATGAAATACATAAAGAGTATTTGTATCGTATTGTATTGTAAAATATAAGTTTTCAAAGTTTTAAGAGAGGGCATACTGTCTCCCTTTTCCGCAAAACACACGTTTGTATTGGAATGATCGTCATTTACTCGCCCATGGTCAATGACGACACTGATCTGTCTCGCTTTCTCTCTCTAACCAGCAACATTAAAACGGTTATAACTACGTTATTTTTTGAGATATTTGAATAGGATTTTCACCATTTGGTATATTTTTTTGCCATGTTTCTTTTGGAGTTGTCAAATTTTGAGTCAACAACCCTATCATATTGATATTGGTATTTATTTTTTATGGCGCTTGCAACAGTGCCGAAATATCGGGAACTCTCGAATACAAATATACATGGTAAATATCCCGTTATAAATAGTAATTGTAGGATTGTGATAAGTACTATAGAGTGTTTAATGTTTACTAAACCATATTATAGTCAACCGTAAAACCGTAGATGTAAGGTTTATTTCTTCTAATTGCAAATATAATCACCGACATATAGCTTTCAGATTTGCCACAACACCAGTGGTAAGTTTAACCAGGCAAGTATCGGTAAATCCGGACACTAGTCTGTAGAGGGTATATCCGGTCGGAAGAGGCGAATTTCATCCGGATATTGAATATCGATCGTACACCCTTAACCCTGATGTATCGCCGGTCGTTACAGGGCCTCTAGGGACGATAAAAGTATATTTGCCGATTATTCAGTTGCGTTCGGCAAAAAACACAATAAAGATTTTTGATGGGGTAATTGGCTACTGATAACCGAGAAAAATACTGTCATTTCATCTTGGAGGGAAACCTAGAGATTATTATCAAATGTATATTTATTACCTCTAAGCCTTATTAAGATGGCGACTAGCTTGTATCATTTTGGTGTAATGTAACACGATATACCGAATTGTTATAACAAAACAGTAGCTACCTTTATCAAAATGCTTATGATCGATGACAAATAGTTTTTACTGGTGCAGAAACGTACTATAGATCGATATTTGAAATAGAAATTTATAGTAAAGTGAAAAAATACGCGGCTTCGAATAAAAAATAACCATTTCTGAAAAATACGCTCACTATAATATTAAACGTGCAATTTTCTTGTTGTGAGAGTCCAGTACTATAATTTTACAAGTAGACCAATCAAAGGGTTTCTACTATTATATTTTTACCTCGACATTTGCATGCAATTATTTAAATGCAACAAGCAATAATCATAATACATATTTATATGTAATTATATACATATTTATATACATACATATGTAAGTGTTTTCGGGTAATTCCGAATGTCGTTTAATTCCAAACATAACAAAATCCAGTCTATCTAAGCGGTTTTGTTGCATCTCGCATCATTATCATAAAGAAATTTTAAAAAAATTCGTTCATGTTTGGTAGTGCATTAAAATCCCTTAGACTGGAATGTTTTATTTTCGAAATTACCCGAAGACACCTTACTATACCTAAGTATATAAAAAAGTAGGTTAAGTTAAATGCCTGCACCAAATGTTCGTGTTTATCCTAATGGTTGACTACAGTTAAGTACTTTATTTGTTATTTGACTTGTACATTGTTGTACAGTTTAAATCGATAAATATATAAGTAAATGAAAAATATGAGGTGAGGTATAAAAATATGGGAAATTGGTACTTTTTGATGGCTATGTAAGGTGCTGGTTGTTAGAAGATGAATAAAGAACGATCGAATGTATTTTGAATTGTTTACGAGTGGTGAATCAGTTGACGGATGATGGAATTGAGATCTAAATGACGACCGCTTTAGCCTAGTTGGTAGTGACCCTGCCTACGAAGCTGGAGGTCCCGGGTTCGAATCCCGGTCAGGGCATTTATTTGTGTGATGAACTCGAATATCTGTTCCTGAGTCTTGGATGTTTTCTATGTATTTAAGTATATTTTTATCTATATAAGTATGTATATCGTCGCCTAGTACCCATAGTACAAGCTTTGCTTAGTTTGGGACTAGGTCGATTTGTGTAAGATTGTCCACAAATATTTATTTATTTTTATTTATTTATAAATATAACAACTTTAGGCTTTAGTTTAGGTAGGTGGGTCATTCTACTTTTTCATGTACATAACTGTCAGACACTTTTTCATTACACGCAGAATTTGGAAAACTTGGCCTTCACTTCATATTTTTTATTGGTATTTAGAAAGTTTTAATTGCAGTATGACTTCCGATAGTTTTGGTAATTAACGACCCACAGTTAATATCCATAAATCGAGTAACTCAGTGGTCCTTGGATGTCTCACCATTTGTATGAAAAAATGGTTTTTACCGCTGTGTTACCCACCTTTTACAGCAATATGTTAATGTTTATGTACTTTTACCTATAAATTCCTTTTATTAGTTTCAGGTACTATTTCAAAATCCTATTTTCGTACACTAATTCAATACATATCATAGATTTTTTTTGGTAATAAAAACTGTTCATGAAGTGTAGAATGACCCAGGTAATAAATTTTACAAAATTAATGAAGAAAGTCAAAGGTCACGGGCAGGTACGAATATGAACTATACAATTCGATGTTGGAATATAGGGACTGTAACAATGGACGAAACGGCAAAGTACAGCAATGACATATTCATGAAGTCCATAGCTCGGCAAACGTGAACGGCTTGCTAATTTTATAGGGCGTGCGAACCCTTTCGTTTCTCTGTAGGTATTGCTAACAAACGTGTCAGCAGATTTCAATAAAAATATTTATTCGAATACTTATTGGTAACGCACCTTCCCGTTTTACATACTCGTAGATACTTCATCTGGAAACAAAATTGAAAACTATAATTCCTTTATTATGTACTAGCCCGCAACTTCGTCTGCGTAGAATTCGTTCATCGCGGTAGACTTTTTTTTTATATCATGCGCTTATCTAGTCATCGCGTTCTTCCATACAAACTTCCACCTCCTTAATGGATGATTTCCGAAAGAAAAGTAGCCGATGTACTTCCCCGGAACCCAAACTATCTCCATACCAAATTTCATCTAAATCGGTTAAGAGGTTTAAGCGTTATAAGGTAAGAGATAGACAAAAAGACAGACATACAGACACACTTTCGTATTTATAATATTAGTATGGATGAAATAGCCATTAAATGTTGCTTTTAACGGCTATGATGACGGACGTGCTTACTCTTCATCTGTCTTTTTGCGCAAATACTGTCCACAGTAGGATAATCTCTGTTCGAGGTCTAATGCTTCGTACACCATGATACATTGAACCCACAATCGAGTTATTGTTTACTCAGTCGTTCCTGCCATCGAGAGCACCGCTATAAAGTCTGCTTCTGGATTAACATTCAGTAACGACGCTCTGTATTGCCAAGCCGTGGCAAGACAAACTTTTCGTAGCGAATCATTTTGTATTCAGTAGTAATCCCTTTATGTCCGCTAGGGCGACACAGTCTTAACGATGATAAAGTACTCTTCAGCCGTACCTACGAATGCCGCGAAGCTATAAAATATTAAGCCGTCAGCGAGGAATTTCAGTTAAAAGTGTAAAATATCAAGTGTCTCCCTAACCGCGCTAGCGAAGTAAAATGTTTATGAATGTAAGAAAGTTTGTGTTCGGGAGCGAACTTTTAACGTCTCTTGGCGGAACCCGGATTACACGGGAATTGCGTTAGGTCAACCGCTGAGACCGGATAATGGAATAAAATTGTGGACTTTTCACACCGCTGTAATTCAAAACCGCCGATGAAGGCAATTGTAGACGAAAGCGGGGTGCGTGCAAACTGCACAATGATAAGTCGGTCGGTCGGTCTTAACAATACAATTTTACTTTTATATCTTACCCTATGTGAAGCGAAGATATGTGATAGTGGGGACTGCTGAGGAGATTATTTATATCGTAAGTTAATATACTCTCGGTCTCTTCTCTAAATAAATAAAATAAGATATATTTTGTCTACAACAAAAAATACATACATTCATAAACTCACGCCTGTATTCCAAAAAGGAGTAGGATGAACACATGAAATTTAATGCCAGTGCCATATTTAGCAAATGGAGAAAATGTGTTGTAGTGATAGGTTGCTAGCCCACGCCCACAACACTACAATCCGGTTCCCATAGTCGACTCTTACGAGACCCAGGGGAAGAAAAGGGGAAGCGCTATTTTAACCCGGCACTACACGGATAACAAAAAAAGTATTTATCGAAAAGTTTCAAAGTAGGTAGTCAATTAAAGGTAGCCGTCGCAACTGATACGATGTTGTTTGATTTTGCTCTGGTATTATTTTACAATCGTAAGTAGTATTTTCGTTTATGTGATATTTCTCGCTACCCATATGTATGTTTTTTTTGTTTCTTGCTGGATAGTGAACAAAGTATTTGACTGAAGAAGGAAGAAGAAGAAGAAGAAAAACATTTATTCGTGACGATACAAACATAAAATATAGATAAATAGACGTAATTTAAAAAAACAAAGAATCGCCACAAAAAGACTGCATTATACATTGCACTTAATTAATAAATAACAAAGTATAAAATGAGGTATAAAATGTTTATAAGATAGGTAGTTTGAAATTGATCGCCCATCGACAAATTATTGTAATAATGGTTGACTTAATCTCTCTGCGGTTGAAGATCTAGGATCGTGTGCGCAGCTTTTAGTTTCCAGCTGCATGTAATTGTCGGCGGTCACGCAACTTTGCATCTGCCTTAATCTCCGAAACGCCTACTAATTTTCCATCCCAGTGAGTTGACAGCTGAGTTTTGAGAATCATTAGCGTTACTTTGTAAGTAAGATGTTATACAACTAACGTATTCTTTTCTTTTGTTGCTGTTGATAGATTGTGTCGTCAATGAACCTAATCAATTTCGAAGATTGCAATATTACAACACCCATAACAATAATAATATGAATGTGAATTTAGGCTGGTGACCAAGCAACCGAAGGGGCAAATTACTTATCATTTCGAACGAGGCAGACAAAATCAACTCAATAATTACAATTAGATGTACCTAAACGTGCATACGAAACGTTACGTATTAAAAAACAGGGCTCGGAAACCGGTTTCGTCTTCATACAATTAACCGGTTAAAAATTTTGGTTAATTGCGTTTTACGATATTATTTCGTACTTTAGATGAAGGTTAACAAAAACAAAAGGTTAATAAAAATGGAGATACGACAAATAGTTTAGGAGATATTTCAAAAATAGTAAATACCGGTTCCGAGCCCTGTTAAAAAATATTAAACATGCAATACAATTTACAAAAAAGACTTTTTTATTATTTCTGTCGATTTGTACATTTTAGTCATTGATTGGGAGCGTAAATGGCCAGCGGCCGAAGAAAAACAAACGAAAGTCGCGCAAGGTTTGCGTAAGCATTTAGCCCATCGTAATGGTTTATGGGTTCATAATAACAGACAAACTAAAAGCAATCATTGTTGCTCCTGACAGGCCATTAAAAATCGTAATAATTGGAAACGAAAACAGTTTATCGAAATATATTGCGCTATTTATTTTAACCGCCGATGTACGAGTATATAGCCCCGAGACAAATGGAGGATTAGCTTCTCGCTACATCAGCCTACACGAGCCTTGTCTGAGTATTATATAGCCCAATAACGAACATTGAATTATAGAAGTTCTTTGAAGAGGAATCTATAAATTTTAAAGCAGGCTCAGACGTGTCGTTTATAGAGGATTTAACTGCAAGTTATTTTAAAAGTTCTTGTGAACATAGATACTTTTACGATTTAGTATATGTACCTATCTCAGTATCGTTTGCATTAAACATACAAAACACTAAAAAGGATCTTAATTAAGAGGGTGAAAGCATAAATTTGATATGTTAATTTGGTCACAACCACCAGATTACTTTCGGGCAGTTTGGTACGATTGATCAAATGAAAGGTGATATAACATAGACCGCCGGACCAGACAGCGGCCGGTCAGATCAATTTTCTGTTTACAACCTCGGGCTATCAAAGAAAACCGCCTCAGAGCCACTAATTGGTAGTAATAGCACCGCGTAAACACAGCCCAAGAGACCTCCCTGGCTGCCTTACTTAGACCATCCGAATCGATTGAATAGTAAATCAACCAAAAGTATAGGCTTAGCGTCATATAAAATACGGCTTATAAATCAAGTAAAAAAACGCGTTCTTAAAACGGCTCTTGGGAATGTGGGAATTTCGCATATTCTCACTTGATCCACTATAACACTTAGGTATAGTGATTAAAAATGATTCATGAAAATGTAGGTGTCTTGGCCTGCTGGTGACATTTTATGTAGATAAATAAATCAGTTTAATAGCAGATTTGCGTAGATAAAAACTTGTTTCTGTTCTTGTTTGGACACAAAATGCGACGCTGACCGCAGTGAGTCCGGACTAAAAATTAGTGGTTAGTGGAAAATGGCGACAAAAACGTAGATTGCTACCTTATTCACTACCTTAACAAATAAATGGGTTATTCTGAAAACTAGATAATTCAAAAAATATATTTCTTTAAATTGTAATACTTACAACTAACTCAAAAAATCATATTACGTATATATCACTACATAGTATAAAACAAAGTCGCTTTCTCTGTCCATATATCCCTATGTATGCTTAAATCTTTAAAACTACGCAACGGATTTTGATGCGGTTTTTTTTAATAGATAGAGGAAGACGACGACGAAGACGATGACGAGGAAGGTTTATATGTATAATAACATCCATTAAATAGTGCACCCGTGCGAAGCCAGGTCGGGTCGCTAGTAGATGATATATTGATTTACAATAAAGTTTTAAGACAATTAAGGTTGTTAACCACTCTCTTGTAAAGTACGTTTTTTCATCCCGATGTAATGAATTATGGACACAGCAAATAAAAACATAAATACTTTAAAGCAAATAGGTACTAACAAGTAACCCGCATAAGGGAAGAGAGCAACATTGTGAAATCTACTTCAGCAATTTAGTTGAAACAGTTTTTGCAATGAGAAATGGCATCTGTGTGTAAAAAGTTAGAATTTAATTTTGCAATGGGCAACTAGAAACAGATGATAAAAACATCGTTTCTGTAGCCATGGACATGTATTTTCTTTACTCTTTACACATATTGCGTAAACGTTGACAGTCAGTAATCTTCGCTTTATTTTCATCACCTTATTACCATCGCCAACAGTTAACTGACCATTCGTGCACTTTATGCGCATTGTAATAAGCGTCACAAGTGGTCAGTTAACTGTGTTGACATTTGTACAATGGGCCCCTTTAAAATCCCGTCTACCGGTCCCTGGGATCCCCGGCCTCATTACTAAAGAATGCTATTGTTAATTTTTTTCGCCGGGAGACGACGCCTTAAATAACATTGTCTTCAAAGATCAATGTCCTAATAAAATGCACCCGACACACATTCGTACGTTAATTAATTTAAAGGCCATCTATGTTTTAGTAGGGTGACCCTCTTAATCTAACCGCTGTTCAAATTTAAACAAACTGAACATCGCAGAGGTTACAGGCCAGGACTTGGTCACGTCAGTTAAATTAAATCAACTCCGGACGGACGACCGGCTCATTTTCACATCTGACCTATACTTTAATCACTCGTTTTACTGAAATTGTTATCAAAAAATCTCAAATAACAAAAATGTTATTATCGTTCTAAAAATGCTAAAAGGAAAATAACAAATCACCGCTTATTACTCAAAGACGATGTCTTAACAACATTTATCCTATTAATGTTATTAATTATAGGATAAATGCCATTAAAACATCGTCCCGTCTTATTTCCCAGATTAATTTTAATAAACAAGTCTTGATGGCAGAGTCACTTTGGTTAATTCTACAACGGAACTCCTTATTTCAACAGCAGTTTGTAAATCGGCTAATACAACTTATCTACTTCAACCTTTTTAAATATGATGCGTTAAAAACTTACACACACAATCAAATACGTATATCATGCTGGTTAGTTTTAAATTAGACATGCATCAACGGTAAACTTAATAGAACTTCTTAAGGTTTTTTGCTCGAAAACCCTCGTGAAATTGGACCGGTCGGCGTAGTGGGTAATTTAGAAAACAAGGCCCTCTGGAATGTAAGGATAGATTGAACGAGCATAGATCACTGAACACGCATATAAACGTGCAAAACTTGCGGAACATTTATGAATTCCACACAGAGAAAAAACAATTAAAAATATTAATCATTAGTAAAATTTTAGTGAATCCCAAGATAAGGAGATTATACAAACGGTTACAAACCAGTTTTACTAATAGTACTTATTTACTAATACCAAAAAAAACTTGTTTTTTATAATTCATTTGTATTAATTAGTTATCTGACGTACTGATGCTACTGGAATATATATAAACTCAAGGAAGGTTTTATAGAATTTGTCTGTGTTAGTAAAGAATAATTATAACACGTATTGTATTTCGTATACTATGAAATTAATATTTTTTCCTTAAAATTATATTATTTTCTACGGCCTAGAATTTTTTAATAAAAATTAATAGAATTTGATAATCCTGTATTTTAGATATCAGGTCTAATTCGTACAGTGTGTTTTCTCTCAGTGCAATTACGAATTCTCAAGAGACAGTTTTCATATAGCTCTATCGGCCGATTTTCAGAAATTGTTCTTATTCAGTTAAACGTTTGATTTATCCTTATATAAACAAGTAATCAGGGACCTACTCACTAAAAGAGCGATCTTATGACTTCTTATGCAGTCAATTGACAATCATCGTCAAGCACAGATGTAAATCGTCATTTGTTTACCTTGTTGAATAATTGTACCGTACTCTCTGTACATATGTATGTACTCCAATATGCCCACAGAGCACGAAACCGGCGACCAGTGTGACCAGTGCCTCACATTTCCGGAAATATCTTGGTACACAGTCAAAAGCCGTCTGGAAATTTTACCGAGGTTTCGTTTAGTGGAAATTCCTAGCGTGTTTCATCGGACACCGCTCGCCCACCGCCCTCCAGTCTCCTCTTACACGAGAAACATGCTCCATAAATATTTTAACCTAACCGTCACACGATTCGCGATGGCTAACGAATACAAATCATAACGCCTTTTTGTTGGAATATCACAATTCATAGCCCTTTATTTGAATAATAATACGTGCTGCCCATAAACGTATCGCGTTTCGTGGCGACCAATTCTAATTTATGTACATGTCTAGTGGACAGAGTTAAAAGTTACCTACATAGTTAACAAGTTCTAAGCAAACTAACAAAACCAAGTCTAACATAAACATTAAAGCCGAGTAATCTTTCCAAGTAGCCGGAAAGTGATAAGACAAACAAAAAAGTTTAACTGCCTTTTTATCGATCGGAAGCAATTTGTGACATTTTAACTACGTATAGGTATATGTTATTTCATCAACGTCTTACGGGCACTGAAATAAAGATTGCCGCTTCTTAATTTTATCTGCCATATCATTTATAAACAAGAGCCAAATAGATCCACTGACATCTTTTTTTGCCAAACTTTCTGAAACGCATGTTTTTCAAATTAAAACGAAAAACGTTCTTAGGAACATTATTGAACATAATGCTTTATTAATTATAGTTAAACGTATTAACTTACCTTTTATGCATGTACTGATTAAGTTTTTCAATTAACGTCCATTCAGTGAAAAAGAGCGAGAGCCACTATAACTGAAAACTTAATAACGCAACAAAAAACGTCTCTCAATAATGGCACACACGTTCAAATCCAGTTCGGGGCACAGAACACACGTAACGAAGCTTTGTTAATTATCATTCGATTGTGATAATCGGGAGCGAGCGCGAGCTAAGTGTGGGGAAGATAGGGACGCGGGTGCCCTCGACGCGCGCTCTGCGAAGACTGGTCCACGGCTCGGGCCGTGTGGACATACACCCCCAATTCCCGCGCAACCTACGGGCGCAACGCGTGTTCCGTGCAATTTTCCATAAATTTTCGCATAAGCTCCGAAGCCACGCTGTCAAAAGCTGTTTCTGAAGCTCCCTGGAACGCTTAGGGTTTACCGCGTAGGTAATTGAATTACCTGTAATGCCGGTTTTTTCACTCTATAATTCGGCTATAATTTATTACGTCGCCTAATTCATTGTGGAATAGCACAATTTTTTTGTAAATTAAAACCACACCTTGATTGGCGTAAATGAAGAAAATATCAATTCTGTTAACAGTCAAAACGATATACTTATTATAGAGTCGGTCACAATAATGCAATATTAAGACCGACTCTATTATTGCGACTTTAATTATCCACATAGTAAGATAAAAGTCTGAGGTTTTTCTTGAAAGATTTGGTAAAGCCCATGAATATATGCATGAACAAAATTACGACTTCAATTCTCTGTTCAATTAATAAGAATTTAAGTAATGTTTTTTTTTGTAATAGGTAGTGTTTTTTTAAGTTTTGATAGCTAAATCTGAGTAAAACTAGTTAAGGTTAAAACAATTTTTGATTTCAATGTTAAATTAAGTATTTACTTCAAGATCAAAATTAGGTTTGTGTCTTAACTTTCAGGAACAGTAGCGTTTCTTGTTTTTCAGTCTGTTTTTATTCTTTTGGGATCTAAATATACTACACTATTGCCTCACTAATTGCCCTACCTACTGGAACTCTGATCTGAGGACTTAATTATAAAGAAGTAGGTTACTTCTAACTATTGAAACCTAAAATATCTCTTTTGTTGGGGAATAAAATAGTGCTTAAATGGTTTATAGAATGCTGCTGCAAATAAATGCCTAGTTGTGAAAATATTAATATTCGGGTTTTCGGAATTGGAAGGCACGCACACTTAAGCTGTTGATCCCGGCTGCTGTCTATGATATCAGTCGTTAAGTTAAGTTAGAGGCCATCGAGCGGCTTGAGAACTTCTAACAAGGAATTAAGTTAACAGTTAAGTTACCCACTTACTTGACAAGCCTAATCCAATAAAGTCTAGTTTCCCCTTGGGTTGAACGATCAGATGGCAGGCCAAATCCTGTGGCCCAATAGCTGGCCCAGGACATATATCGGGGCCAGGAGGGTGATGAGTCTAAATTTCGAAAAGCCTAATCTGCTAACTGGGTCATCCCTACGTTTCACACGTTATGTAAACACCCTGTAAAAGCCATATCTAACCTTGCTAATGTCGTATACATTTGCACATAGTACTATATAGTTATCAGATTGAGGCAAGAATCATGATTTGTATGACCGGGAATAAAATACCGCAACCAGTGAGTCCAATAATGTGTCACCGATATGAAGTGATTACCAATTAGACAAAAGTAATACGCTGTACTAGTTTTGTCTGTTTGGTCTTCTTAATCAAAGCATGTTGTGTTCGATCTAAAGCCCGAGCAGAAATATATGAGCATTGTCAAGAGGGCGATATTATTCTGCGCTATTATTCTGATTTATACTCATTCTCTGACTCTTGGAAAACTGCTTTAGTACGTCCACTTCCCAAAGTTTTCAAACCGGTATTTTTGGAAAACCTGCGACCTATAAGTATCTTGCCGTGCTTATCGAAAATTTTAGAATGGTCAGTGTGTGACCAGATGACATCCTACTTAGAGGTAAATAACATCTTACCGGAAGTACAATCCGGCTTTCGTAAGCACCGTAGTACCACCACTGCATTGCTTCACGTAACGGACAACATTTTATCCTCTCGGTACAAGGGCCACGGTACTCACACTTAGATTTTTCAAGGGCGTTCGACACAATTAACGTTTCTTTGTTGTGTTCTAAATTTGCATATTACTGATTTGAAAATAATATATGAAATGGTTTGCGAGTTATCTCACTAACCGTAAACAGTTGGTAGAAATACGTAGCCAAAACGGTAAACGCATTATGTCTGAGATGTGTACAGTCCCTAGAGGAGTGCCTCAGGGTTCAATTTTGGGACCTGTTTTTATTTTATTTTATACAGTAGTGATATAGCAAATGTTATTAATCATTCTAAATTCCATATTTATGCAGACGATTTGCAAATTTATATCCCATGCAATTCCGAAAACGTCAGCTCAGAAATTAATTATACTTAATGAGGAGCTCGAGCGCATAGCTAAGTGGTCACAGTCAAACTCATTGTTATTAAACTCTACAAAATCTAATTACATTATATTGGAGACTAAAATGCAAATTGATATGGTGTCCAAAGCCATTTTACAGTACAAAATAAACATCCCCTAGAACGCGTGATCGAAGCCCGCAACCTAGGAATTATTATGGATGGTGAATTGCGTTATGAAACAAATCTGCTCAACACGGTGCGGAACTGTTTCTATAAATTGAAAGTACTCTATAAGATTCGTGAATTTCTGGATGTTGCGCTGAGAATTAGACTTTGCGAGTCGCTGGTACTTTCAGCGCTGAATTACGGCGACATCGTCTACGGGCCGCGCCTGTTGGCGGGCACGCAGCGGCTGCTGCAGCGCGTGCAAAATGCTTGCGCACGTTCTTGCTTCCATATTCCAGCGCGCTCTCACGTGACGCCATATTTAAACCAACATCGTATTCTGAAATTGTCTACTCGTCAAAAATTGCA
Source organism: Epiblema foenella (assembly GCA_963556455.1). NCBI lineage: Eukaryota > Metazoa > Arthropoda > Insecta > Lepidoptera > Tortricidae > Epiblema > Epiblema foenella. The sequence goes on from OY747102.1 coordinate 21,133,011, forward strand.
TCTAGCCGCTCTCATGTTTGGTATCGTGAAACGGCAGTTACCATGGTACCTGTACAGTAAGTTGACTTGGGCGCATAATGCAAGGTCCGCTGAGGTCAGGTCTTTGAGATTTCTCCAATTAGTGTGTCCCCAGTACCATACAGCTGCATTTCGTGGTAGTTTTAAATATGCTGCCATGAAATGCTGGAATATTCTTTCTCCGCCAATCCGTTCACTGCAATCGATTACCTGTGCGTATCTACTTAAGGGACAGGATATTGACTAGACGTATAATATTTAAGAGACAATCTTACTGGATGTTGTTTATTAAATTGTAATTTCGTTCTTAGAGCTGGCACTTATGTTTACATTATATACATTCGAGTATTATTATGAATATTATGATCAAACAACGATTTGGCAGTTACTCCACCGTTATTCACAACGCAACAACTTAAATGGAACTTTGTTTATTTTTAGTGTTGCCATACAATGTTAATAACAATGTCAACGTTATTTGAACTACAAGTATGTAAAACTTAAAAATACGGTCGTGTCGTCACCAATTAAATTAAGTCTAGTATATGTATATTTTTGGTCGTCCTGAAAATCAGCGTCACGACACATCAGTCGTAGCATATGCTGAGTGACAACCTTTTTGGTGTATACCCACTTTTGTTATTTCTTATTTTTTTATGTTCCATTCCGTTTACACCAAATAAACGTTTTTTCTTTCTTCTTTCAACAGACTAAATGACATTTTGGCTTTTCAACTGTCAGCCCTGATTTTAATTATGGAATGTTTTGGCAGCGATATAAGTTAATTTCTCAAGCGTTTTTTTTTCAATACACTATTATTTACATTATTAAGAATGTTTCGCTCATGACTAGGAATCTATTTGGGCATTTTTTGTTCGGTATCATTTAATTACCAACACTATAGTAGTGTATCTATGGAAATAAACTGTGGTCAATGTCACAGTTTATTTCCATAGATACACTACTATAAGTCTGACAACGTATCATTAAAATTATTGTCAGTGTAAAAAATTAGTTGTAATCAAATTCCGCAACATGGCGCTAGCCGCCATATATTTCTTTGTTTTTTTTTTCAAAAAGGTACATAAAGTTTCCAGAGTCAATTTTACTCGCCAAACTGACAAGACAGTTTGTTGGCGAGACCGCGCTCATTTTAACAAGTCTATTATCATGCACCTAAATTACATAATTAAGTAATACTTGTATTTGTAAGAACTAGAACAATAAAAAACATACATATTAACTAACTAAATCTGTAAACAGTTAAGGTAATCTTTGTAAAAATGTCTTTTTTAGTTTGCTTTTCGCTACATTTAAACTATATTTTTTCTCTTCTCTTAACCAGTTAAATTCGTTATAAATAGTTGGAACCATAAACTGATTTCTGGTCGGGCTTTAGAAGGTATTTTGTAAAACACTGGACAGTAGTAGGTATTGAAATTGTATACATTCCCGGTCGACTTTTACCATAATAGGTAATAAAAATATGAAGATTTCCGAACGTAAGTAATAATTTAGAAGATCTTTTGCTATTTGAGGGGGGGAAGTATAGTCGTATCGTAATTCTTTACTTTTTACTAAAAGCCTGGTTGACGTTTAAAACCGTTCTGATGCCAATATTTTAGATGCTTCAGGTCGCGCGGCCTCTAAAATCACCAAAATATGCTGTTTGAATTTTGGGGATACCATCGCCTTCTTCTATACAGGGTAACATCGGAGACGTGATCAGAAATTATTTGACATGATAAAGTTTTTCAAATCTTCATTATATTACAAGCCTTGCATCAAATAAAGACGAATCGGCATACAAACCGCCTTACCACTATTTCAGCAAAGCCATGGTACAGTACAAGTAAATCTAAAGTAAATCTTGTAGAATCCTAAATATGATAAAATATTGAAAGACAAACGGAATAAAAGGGATAGCAAAGTTTGTACTCGCAATATTGACTATATTTTTTCTAATTATTCATAGAAATAAATAAAATTATTTCTGACATTTTTAAGTCCATAGTTAAGTTACTTAAACCTACTATTAAAATTAAAAACTACGTAATTTTTTTCATAGTAAGTAGTGTCGACCAAGTGTGACCACCTACCCTACATCATACCGCGTTGTCATGCCTCATAGGTGTGTCAAAAGTGCTGGCTAAATTTTAAGTAAATGGTAATTTCTGGTGGAATTTGGAGATTCTATGTAACATGTATTGAGTTGATAAGGGGATCATTTGTAGAGTGGGAAAATTTTACTTTTAATTACGTCTCCAATTCCATCCTGTATACTTCGCACTACCTAGTCACACGCCATCTACCACGCGGAAACAATCTAGATACAAACAAAGCAAAGCTATACTGTATTACCTTTTTTTATACAACGCCGGTGGCAAACAAGCATACGGTCTACCTGATGGTAAGCGGCCACCGCAGCCTATAGACGCCCGCAACTCCAATGGAGTCGCGTGCGCGTTGCCAACCCTTTATAAGATTTGAGGATGCACTGTGTTGACAGCAGAAGGAACACATTTAGGTCCCTCGCTCTCAACACAGTGCATCCTCGGGAGCTCTGGCAACCTTGCTCACCTCCAGGAACATAACACTACTTACTTGTATAGTAGATAATGTTATTATGGCTGTGGTCTTCTGCAAGGCGGAGGTACTTCCCCAGTTGGGCTGCTCCAAATTCGAGCGAGATAACATTTTGCTGTGCCTTACCTCTCTAACCCTATACTTACTACTATACCTTGTTTTTTTAAGATTAGAAATTATGTAAACAAAGAAACAGTGGTCGTAAACACACACACATTGAATTCGCATTATTCGAACGAAAGATTAGAATAAGTGACAGTTAGTAACTATGACGAATTATTTTTTTAAACCGGAATGTTTTTTTATTGGACAACTTTTAAAATGAATCGAAACACATTATTAAAAACTACTTTATGCCGTTTAAAAATATATTTAAGTAAATGTAAATTAAGACATATTCTCTTATTTTTGAATACCAATATAATATTAAGCAAGCATGAAATAACGGTTTAAAAAATATTAATAGAGATGATTTGACACTTTTACCGCAGAACGTGCTTATAAAAAATGTCGTAAGTCGTTCTGTGCCATTCTTTCTAATGCCAAAAAAAGCAAGGTATAGACGTCGATGGGTGGATCAACAATTCTTTGTTGCTCGTTACCATGGTTACTTCTCCTGAGTCACTCTTTAAAACTGTGATTTTATAGGATTTAAATCCACCGAACATGAGATTTAGCGATGAGCATAAATCCATTTGGACATGGGTCATCTCTTGAGCATGTTGAAGTCCATATTATAAACATTTTTCTAAGAGACTCGGTTACAATTGTCTCCTCGCTGACGGGACAGAATAACAACAAGAAAAAGTTGATTGACCCCGATATACACGATATTAGCGTTTACTTTATTTATAATACATATAGAGGTTAACAACAGCGTAGCACAGCGTGGGCATGGGTCATACTTAAATTTTAAGCACTAAACGCTAAAACGAATCAAGACAAGAGCGTATGTACATCGTACAACGGCAGGTGCGTTTTTAAAGTATTTAGCCGGAACAAAACCAAATCGGACCGATCATAAAGTAAACCATTACTTTTTTACGACTACATCTGAACTATCGCCTCGAGATGCGTGGGAAATACAATTTTATTCGATACTCATGGAAACTAAAATTTGCTATGTTTAAATCAATGTGGTCAGTGTCTGAAGTACTTTTTTTATATACAACGCCGGTGGCAAACAAGCGTACGGTCCACCTGATGGTAAGCGGCCACCGCAGCCTATAGACGCCCGCAACTCCAAAGGAGTCACATACCCGTTGCCGACACTTTGTGAAATTTCAGAATTCACTGTGTTAACAGCAGAAGCGACAAATTTAGGTCCCTCGCTCTCAACACATTGCATCCTCGGGAGTTCTGGCACCAGGAACACAACACTATATACTTGTATAGTAGATAATGTTATTATGGCTGTGGTCTTCTGCAAGGCGGAGGTACTTCCCTAGTTGGGCTGCTCCAAATTCGAGCAAGATAACATTTTGCTGTGCCCTACCTCTCTTAAAACTTAAGTACTTAATAACTTACTAACACCTACAAATATGCAATCAGATAACTATTCATTACACTCGAGCCATATTTTGGGGAAATCTACGCACGTTCGATGAAATACATCATTTTTGTGTCTATGTCACATGATACGAACATTTGATACTGAGTAGACTTTTGTATAAATTATTTACATAATTCCTTATTAATAACATGGGCTTATGTGAATGTATTCAAAAGTTTACTTACATCCGTATTAAATCGGTTTTAAATATCTACATTTGAATATTACTCAAATTTCAATTCGACGTGCTTGGACAATTTGGCATTTGTGTAAATTATATGATCGACACGACAAGTTAATACCCAATAGTTGACACTTTGGTCGCTTCTGTCATGATCACATAAGATCACAGAAGAAAATGCCATCTATTGGGTCAATGACACTGGCCCAAAGAAGGTCTGGTTTCCCCTTGGGTTGGAAGGTCAGATGGCAGTCGCTTCCGTAAGAACTAGTGCCTACGCCAAATCTTGGGATTAGGTAGCGGACCCTGGGCATCTTTCAGTATGCAACGTACTGGGATAACACTAGGAGGATGATGATATACAATTGTACAAGTACTACATACTAACACTTCCCCGATGAAGTAAATAATAAATAAATAAATAAATATTAGAGGACAATCTTACACAAATCGAACTAGCCCAACAGTAAGCTCAAGAAGGCTTGTGTTATGGGTACTAGACGACGATATATTTAATAGATATGAATACTTAAATACATAGAAAACATCCAAGACTCAAACAAATATTCATGCTCATCACACAAATATTTGCCCTGACCGGGATTCGAACCCAGGACCGTCAGCTTCACAGGCAGGTGCACTACCCACTAGGCTAAACCGGTCGTCGCAGTATATATATAGTACTTGTACAATTGTAGTACAAGTACTTATAATGTATTTATTTGTCTCATATTTCAAGTCACATTTTCTTTGTATTTTTTTTTATTGTACTTTTTAATGTAGTGTAAAAGCCTCGAACTCTTTTAAGTACTGTTGCATGCCTGTTATTGGTACATAAATATGTTTTGTGTGTCTAAATATCAATCTGTCATTTTGATTATATAGTTTATGTACTGTTGGTGTGTCAAATAAAGTAAATAAATAAATACATACTTCATCGGGGAAACAAATTAGTTCTTGTATTTAACCTTGGTTGAATCTACCATAAATAAAACGCCAATCCTGCAAAAGCATGTATAGTCGGCTCTATTCCAATGCCGTGAAGGTTCAAAAGTGACCAACATTTTCTTATAGTAACTACACGATGAAAGAAAACACTTTTATTAGCTAAGGGAATGTTAAAGTTGACAGTTGACATATTGAGTGGATTAGGCTACTTAACAAGCAGAAAGAGGCTAGAGTGCCCTACTTGCAACTTCAATCGGACCGGACCGGACAGAGCCTGTACTCCGAACTTCGAAATCCGAACTTCGTATCGTGCCGTCCCTTTCACTCTCGTGGTATACACAATATGAGTGAAAGGGACGGCACGATGCGAAGTTCGAATTTTGAAGTTCGTAGTAGCCCCTCTGATACCCTTTCCAGTTTCCTTTGACTAAGCAGCGACCTCTATTGACATTTTCCTGAATACGTAACCTTACAAAAGTCCTTTTAGTTTCGTGTACGTTCGCTAGATGGCAACGGGCACCAAGTGTTAATTGAGATATAAGGCGTCCATTATAAAGTGTCCTAGAAAATGAATTGCTGTTATTTAGAATTAGTATTACCCGTTTTCTGTGTACAGCACAGTGGTGGGAACTTTAATATCAAGTTAACTAAAATGAAACGTTGTAGTTTATCTAGTTACTTTGGCATTATGTGTATAAACTTTTGAAGTTTCAACTGATCCAAGTAATGCAAAGTAAGTTTCACAATTACTTACCTATATTAAAGCAACTGATTTATTATGTATGTCAGTAACTATCAAATCCATGTCAGATGTCTATTCTATTTCTTATAAATATGCGATCATTCGTGATTCGATTTGGAATTCATTGTGCGTATATTACGACACGCACTTGGTCATTTTTTTGTAATTTGAATAAGCAACTCTTTCTTTTTTTTTCTCTTACTAATGGCTAATATGTTATATGAGTACATACCTGTAATGATATTTTATTTAGGGCCGATTTTTCAATCTCCATATAAAAGTATCTGTCAGATAAATGTTAACTCTGTCCTTTTCTTTTATATGACATTAGAAAGTGACAGCGATAATTTTAAGTCACCGATAATTTAATCTGGCGATTAAAAATCGACCCTTATTGAATTACATATTCGATTGAAAATTGATGTCCATAGTTACTTCTCCGATAATTACCCAATAGGTAACTGCAACTTTATTGACTTCTTGTCTGGTCTGTTTAGGCTCAGTTTTATAAAGATCCGTTAGAGCTTATGTCGGTTTGTTATGTCAAAAAATGTACTGTGTTACTGAAATTTGATCTGACATTTGGTCTAACGGATCTTTATAAAATCCGGCCTTAAACTATCAAAAGACATCCGCTGTTTTACGAGATTGTAATAACCAAACGATTTCAAATAAGGCCCGACCAGACATACATATGGGCATTGTCAAAAGGGCACTGTTTTATATATTTTTTGAAACTGTGGCTTTATAGGCCGGGCCCAATAAAGCGATAGGAGTGCGCGGGTGGAGAGTAGCCTGGGGAAAATCCAGGAGTGATTGACTTGTTTACCTGTCATCTCTGATGTTAATTATGAAATGTTTTGCACCGATATAGATTCAATTCTCAAGCGTTTTTTAGAACCTTATTATTTACATTATTAATAATGTTTCGCTCGTGACTAGGAATCGTTTTGGGCATTTTTTGTTAGGTATCATTTAATTATAAGCACTACTATTATTGAAATAAACCGCGAGTGACACTGACAAGTCTGGCAACCTTGCCAGTGTAAGAAATGAATCAAAAATCAAATCAAAATCAAAACATTTATTCTGCAAATAGGCCTGAAGGGCACTTTTACAAGTCAAAATCTATCTATATCAAATAAAAATAATACAATAATCAAAGTATCATTAACTAAATGTGGTTTTACATGTCAAAAATAAGACTAAGAAATTAATAACAATCGAGATTTGTTAGAGATTTATAAGGTCTCTAAGCATCAAGATAAAAGGTAATAAGGTAGGTAAACTAATCATAATAAAATATTGTGAGATATATCTCTAAGCGTCAACATGGAAATAATAAAATCTAATAAATAAATATCCTCAGAGATGTATAAGGTCGCTGAGCGTCAGCCTAAAAATAAAATCAAATGAGAACAGAGCGCAGTCTCTCGTCATGTCAATTCCACTGAACACTAGTACGAAGTTACTAGTCCTTGCAAATATGAACAGACCAGAATTCCGATGAAACTCCGGACCATGACGCATGGCCATATATTTCTGGTAGGGCTATATTTGAAATTGTTTGGTTATTAAAATCTCGGAAGCGGATTTCTTTTGATAGTTTATGTTAACATAAAATCTGTCAATAACGAATACTTCAACATGACAATTTTAATATCGTTTCCCACGCTTTCAAAATTACTCTTACTGCCATCTTCACAAGTTAGTGCTATTCCGGTAACAAGTAACTTGCACTGCGACCTTACAAAGTTCATACAAACAATACACAAATGGTAACGAAGAAAATGAGCAGCGGTGGCAATTAGGAGGGACACTATAATGTGTGAAGACGTTAGTTATTCTCACGGGTGCACTGAAGTTAACTAAGATGAGTCAGAATGGAAGTCTGCGAAGTTTTCGCAGATAGTGCTGTGGGTACCCAATTTAATAACAGAGCCAATCTGGTACTTAAGGGGCTACCCTATCTGAGTGACCTTGAAACTGTAACACTTCACTTTTCCGTGTTGTTTTTCTGTAGTTGTATTAATAACGGCCATCTTTAACAATACACGAACTCATTATCTCAACCAATCACTGAAACCAAGATATACGCCATCAAACTATGTAATTTTTACGTGAAAAATACAGTTTTTTGTACTTTTCTCGAAAAGTATTAAGAAAATAAAAAACCGCATGTGAAAACACGGAAAAAGTGATGCAGATTGTAGTTATCGTGTTGATTAGTAATTGCAAAAAATGTAGTTACCATTTATTTACGTGTTTTTTGGTTTTTCCGGCGGAATTATTTGTGAAGTGAACAGGCCCCTATTTCACCAAGTTGACATGACATATCGACGCTGGAAAGGCAAAATGGGATAACCGACATTTTTGGCGATATTGAGTTATATACACCGTTGAAATCGGCAGATCCTACCGATTTCGACGGTGTGTATAACTCAATATCGCCAAAAATGTCGGTTATCCCATTTTGCCTTTCCAGCGTCGATATGTAGGCTGACAAATCGTCAATTTTCATGTAAAAACTGTTTCACCAACTACAATTGCAATGTTTTTTGACAATTGTCGCGCCTGACAGCTTTGGTGAAATAGGGGCTAGGACTTATTTCTAAATTCTAGCAGACAAAAGTGTTAATAAAAGACCACCCTGCAACATATATTTTTTAAGACTAAAACTTAAGACCCCTAAAATGCACTAAAATTGGTTGATTTTGCCGGGTAACCCCGTATATCAATTTAAAAGACTAGGTAAATGTATTCCAGCCATATCAGCTCGATCAAGAATAGGTCTCCACCGCCGGTCTTAAGGCGACTAAGTGGAGGCAGGGGATTGCCAGGTGCGCTTTGTGGTGGGGGCCACAGCACTTGGCTAGGGTAACCCCGAGAAGGCGGTGATGATGTTCCATAACGACCTCAAGGAACAAGGCGCAAAGAGCGCTCCAGCGTGTTCAACCTGAGATCCATAAATAACAATTACGCAGCGCAAACGGGTGGAGAGCACAGTCCCCGGCAGATCTTATCTTATCTTATCGTATTTATATGAGGGCCCTTGCGGATGTACTTCGACCCAGTGGGATCTTTTGTGCAATTGCCCCCTCCTTTATGCCTACTCCAAGCTGCTCTCCAGCATTTCCACAAACCGAATGATGGAGTTCAGCGGGAGTACTCTGAATTCCTTTGATTCAGGATAACCATTGCCAAAGTCATTCATTCTCTGTCTGGCAAGGGCGTGACATTGACACAGTAAGTGTTCCATTGTCTTGTCATCCTCGCCACACATCCTACATTCTGTGTCGTCTGGTAGTCCCATCTTTGCCAAGATTCCTTTGACCCCGAAGTGACCAGTAAACAACACCCCAGTTATCATCCTGAGCTGCTTTCTGCTGTATTTCCAAAATTTTTTGGTCCAGCCTGTATCCACTCCTTCCATGAAGAGCTTTGAGTGTCTTAAGCCCGCCTCATTCCTCTGTCATTTCCATATATTTTACAAGCTAAAAGTCAGGCTTTTAGGTTATAAATTGTATAGAAATGACATCGTTTCAGGATTGACTTCTTATCTACTGGAGGGACAGTAGTGAGTATAACCACATAACGCAGGTTTTCGCCGAGAAAGAACGCGCGCGCACTTCATAGCTCGGCACATCGTGCGACTGGAAATGAACGCGCGAAACACATTGACAGGTTGTAAAACTCTTAGCATACTTTTTAATTAATTGTCAAAAATGTCAATCGAAATGATAAATTATGGTTAAAATTGCTGAAACTGCACATAAATTAATAATAGTGTAATAGTGTATTCGTGTTATTTTCTTATTTGAAATAAATTAGCTCCTTGGTGTAGTACCTCTTTCTACATTTTAAACTCTCGGGCTTTGTAAACATAAGTACTTAAAGATAATAATATTTCTTTAAGGCAAGGCCTTTCCAGTGCAGATGACCCCCTCTAACACGCATGAGTTTGCAATTAACCATCCCGCTCTCTACGGAAGCTCTGTGCGTAATTTCGTAAATATTTAGTACATTTTTATTGATTATTGGAACACTGAATCACTTATGAAAAATTTGTCCGGTTACTTCCTAAGAACAATAAAAAAGCTATCGTTTTTGTAAAAAAAAAACGTATCACTCTCGTTGATAATTACGAGATCTGCAGCATTAAAGTTTATTTTTACTATGATATTTAGGATTTTTTGCCAGAGTTGCCAAAGCATTTTTCAATATTTTGCTTGGTTATTTATTTTCTTTGTATTTCTTCACACTGGAAGCTCAAACTTCTGTATTTTCGTCAGATCTGTGAATGGGCATTGCCTTAAACGGGTCTATTTAAACAAATCTTTAAATATCTCTTTCTAACCGAAGCTATTCAAGGTTTTGAGTATTTGTTTAAGAAAGGATCCCAACTGTTTGGGTGGAATTGTTGGTTAATAGAAATTATTCCATTACGCATGCTTCCGAATTGTGTGAAGGATTAAATCTTTGTAGTGTAATCTTTAAAAAGTTATCAAAATTAACTATATTTGCGGTGTCGTAATCGGCCACTACCACTGCCCACTACCGTATCGCCAATTCTTATTTTGATTGCAGACCTATGATAAACTAGTAACAAATTATTCTATTATAATCTCGAAATCATTGCAATCTACGTACGTTTTTAATCTATTGTGTTCAGCCAAACCATAAGCGTCCATAACAGTTTAGTAATTGAGCTTCAAATATGTTATTACGAATATTGTGTATAATACGATTATCAATAATTATCTGGTAATATCTGTTTAAGTGGCGCTTAATCATCGATACTGGAGCTCATTCACAGTCGATCGTTCCTTGCCGCAACAACATTGTCCAACTTTACTAGTGCTGTAATTGTGTTCTTTTCAGTTTAGTGAGTGTTATAATGTATAAAACATTTTGACAATGGTACGTACCCTTTGAAACTAATCCTTTACTACCTGAATTCACAAGTATCGCATTTTTTAGCATTGTCATCACAGTGAATTTGTTATGATAAGAACACCTAAGCAAACAAAACATTGTATTTCACATTGTATCTTATTATTAAGTATATTCTTCGTAGAAAAATACAATAACACATTGTTTGCATTATATTTAAAATTAAAATAAGAATTGCAATTTTAGTTTTTGCGGAGAGTTTTCTAATTTGTTCAAAGCCACAAAGAACGTGAACCAAAAAACCACAAGCAGACAAAACCACTTAATTTTAATTTTCATTAGTAACAAAAGAGTTAATTTTTTCACCAAGCGCAATATCACTACATAATATAAAACAAAGTCGCTTTCTCTGTCCCTATATCCCTATGTATGCTTAAATCTTTAAAACTACGCAACGGATTTTGATGCGGTTTTTTTTAATAGATTGAAGAGGAAGGTTTATATGTATAATAACATCCATTAAATAGTGCACCCGTGCGAAGCCGGGGCGGGTCGCTAGTATCTTATAAACATATTTCAAGTAGGTATATCAAAGTCCACAGACCAGTGTAATGAAAATCGGTTGTAAGTCATATGTACTACAAAATTACATTTAACAATTAGAGTTTAACAACCGATCAAAAAACAGTCTGGCCAAGATAATCAGTGAAACTTCTGTCCGATTAGATTTATATTTGCCTTTAACTGGATTCAACTTTTAATCATGTAGACAATCAGGTTTCGTTTAGTGTAAATACTGACAGAGTTTAAACTGCAAAGCTTCAGAAGCAGCTAAAATTCAGAATTCGGTATCTGATACATAAGGCCGTATGTTTATACGGAACTATGATTTTTTTTTGTAGATTAAGGACTGATTTTTCAATCGCCAGATAAAAGTATCCGTCAGATAAAAAATATCGTTGTCTTTTTCTAATGTCATATGAAAGAAAAGGACAGTGCTAACATTTATCTGACAAATACTTTTATCTGGGGAAGAAAAATCGGCCCTAGGGATATTTTATATTTGATAGAAAGAGACAGTTATCGTTTCCCTTACCATATAATTATGTTTACAGGCTGCATCTATGTGCTACATGCAGTAGGTATATAAGTATTTTTTATTTTGTTACCAATGTTTCTTCCAATGTCATTATAATAGGTATATAGAGTCCTATGTGGCCTTTCTGCATAGCAACAAGAGGATTTAGCGTTTAGTTTGCAAATTATCAAATACCTTGTAATGGTAACTTTCAAAAAATAGTGCCATTAATCATTAGACAATAACTAAGTTATAATGTAAACTGACCTACAAATAAATAAGTAGGTTCCCGACTCAATGGCCAAGCAATAAAGACCTGGCAGTCAATAAATGGGCCATATACTTAATGAAAAAGAACAAAAATACCTTTTTTGTTTTTACAATTTAAGGACACAGCGCAAGATCGTAATTTTGTTGTAATTAAAGTATACTGTTATAAAAATAAATAAAAATGATTTAGATGTTTTGATTGTTATAGTTATTTAGACTCTCGTTTATAAACTTCCATTAACATTTTAGTTCAAATGCTATTGAAATTCGATATTGTTTTTATATGAGACTTTAAAATGTATATTCACGAGAAAAGGTCAAAAGAAATCTTAGTTAAGGCAAGGCTTTGCCTTGCAAATGATCCGCGTAAGTTTGCAATTAACCATCCCGATCTTTACGGAAACTCTGCACGTAATTTCGTAAATATTTAGTATATTTTAATTGATTTTTGGAACACTGGATCACTTATAAAAAATCCGGTCATTTTGTTAGAACAATAAAAAACCTATACCTACTATTTGTAAAGAAACATATCACTGTCATTGATAATTACGAAATCTGCAGCATGATAATTTATGTATAATATGGCACTTGTCCCACCACCGGCGAGCAGCGAGTACTTTCATAGAATCAATTCTACTCGTTTTCTCGCTCAAGCGAGTGGAATTACTATGAGATTACTCGCTACTCGCCGGCGGTGAGACAAGTGCCTAAGACATTCAGGATTTTTTGACTCTGTCAAGGCATTTTTCAATATTTTGTCTTTCTTTCTTTTTCAGTGCACAGTATTTTTTGTGTATTGTAATTCTACATTACTTCTTCACACTAGAAGCTCAAACTTCAGTATTTTCGTCAGATCTCTTTGCCTTAAGTTAAACTTGTTAAGTTTTATGAATATTGAATTTTATAGATAGTATACTACTGTTACAGCAACTAGGTCTATGAATATAATAGTATAATACGAGGATGTATGGTTATTGAGTTTTATACAGTCATGTATCATGGAGCATTTGTCTACTAGTATGATTTTGCAGTCGACTTAAGAGGGCTTATAAGTTTTTAAATGTTTTGATTTGAAATTATGACAAAAGTATTGATAATATCAATAAAGTGATTAAATGCTAGGATGATTTTTTTGATAGTAACATAGGCATTTTTTGATTTTCTTGTGTGTAGTAGAATTTAAGCGGAAAAAACAAGTTTTTAGCTTGAAAATGGTCGATTTGGAGTGATGTTTGAAACGATATTTTTTAATGAAAGATCCAAAAAATACATTAAAAGTTGGTGTCATAAGGTCGCAATAGTTCTGTTCTAGATAGTAACACCGAGATAATGTCAAGATACGTGTCAATTCAAACAGAAAATCTCCTAAATAGGTGAGCGTTTTTTAACTGATAAGGACTCTTAAGGCCAACCACTCATAATTTATATAACGTTTAGTAGGATTAACCACTTACAACGATTAGACTGGAAAGTTCTTAGAAGCTTGTTAACTGGAACTAATTTTCAAGTTACTTACCAGCGGGGTAATCACGTAACTATTGTACTACCATTAGGTAGATTTTAATGTCAAATTTTGAAGTATAAATGTATGAGATGACAATTAAAACGGTAGGTAGGTACGGTAGTACAAAAGTTACGTGATTACCCCGCAGGTGACAAGTTAAGGGCGCATCTTATTAAAGATATCTTATACTCAGAAACTATATTCGTTTTATGAAAATCAATAGTAGTGTACTACTTTGTTTCACAGTTGGACGCTGTTATGCAATAATGAGTCAACCTACTATAGGTTTTCCTATTAGGTTGACACATTTCAGCACACACACACACAACACACACAGCATCCAGTTATTCATAATCCTTATAATGGGATGTCAGCGTAATATATATATATATGTATGTATTAATTTCTCTTAAGACGCTAGTTTCGATATCATGCCTAAATGCTCAGAAGGGGTCCAATTCAATTCAATTCAATTCAATTTATTTCCCATGTAGGTATACATTGATACACTTATGTCCGTCAATTATTGCACATTTTCAACTTAAAACTATTGATAATAGCTAATTAGTCAACTTAAAAATTACAATTATTCCATACATCTTTTTCTGTTAGATATTCCGACACGTCCATACTCATACTCAATTACAAAATAATTAAAAAATTCAAAATACGTGCGTGGATAAAAGTCAACTGAAAACATAAAAACAAGTTTCAAAATAAAGAGCTTAAGGAAATCTATTTTGTTAGCAGTCGGGGGACTTAAAATACTTTGAGTATTGTATGTAGTAGGTCCCCCGACTGCTAACAAAATAGATTTCCTTAAGCTCTTTATTTCGAAACTTGTTTTTTATGAATTTAGTTAACTTTTATCCAGTGCAGTCGTGTTTTTAATTTTTTAATTATTATTTTATATAGCCATTTTTGATTTTCATAATAATTTCACATTTTCTTAAAAATCTTATGCCGTAAAACCATGTTTTAAATACATACATTATATAATTTGCTTTTTTTGTCGTGAAATATTGCGTTTAGGTTCATAGTTGTATTACATTTATTGCCAGAATCATGATGGTGGTTTTTAATTTATTTTTAGTCAATAAAAAAATTACGGAATTATTATAAACTTTCAAGTGTCATATCTGTTTAAGATTTTGAACATATTTATTAATTTACTTTTTATATCACAATTTTATTTATGGTTTAATGTCCATAATCACTATATGGACAGTAAGCCATCATTGTGACAAAAAGAAACTCATTACTGTTCATTCCGCATGTATATTCTCTATTTTACAATTTATACAAAGTATTATTGGACGACCGGTTTAGCCTAGTGGGTAGTGCACCTGCCTGTGAAGCTGACGGTCCTGGGTTCGAATCCCGGTCAGGGCAAATATTTGTGTGATGAGCATGAATATTTGTTTCTGAGTCTTGGATGTTTTCTATGTATTTAAGTATTTATATCTATTAAATATATCGTCGTCTAGTACCCATAACACAAGCCTTCTTGAGCTTACTGTGGGGCTAGTTCGATTTGTGTAAGATTGTCCTCTAATATTTATTTATTTATTTATTTATTATGCGGACCCTGAGATATCACAATCTTCCCCAGGGCGAGAGTTCCATGTCGCGGACGACAGGCTCCGTGGTGCTGCAAGTGGGAGCCCTGGAGATGCTAGCCAGGTATTCCATGAACAATGGGCGCGCGACGAGCGTGCTGTCATCGCTGCACGAGTTCAGGGTGCAGGAGGCCGAGCAAGTCGGCGGCAAGCAATGGAACTGGAAGTATTTGAGGGTGAGTTCTAAACAGGTTCTACTATTGTGTAAGGTACAAATACAAATACAAACATTTATTCTGCAAATAGGCCACAAGGGCACTTTATGTCAAAATATTAATTTACAATTTAATAAAGTCTGGCTATAATAAGTAATACATTTTTCATGACTAAATATTAATTTACAGTTCAAGAAGGAATAATAATTTCGAGTTTCCAATTATAACAAAATTAATGTCATACAGTGAAGATAAACTTGCAAAGTTATCTATTACAAATATTACAACATCAGTAAAGTTAGAGATGTATAAGGTCTCAAGATTAAACAAGGAGTATAATGAAATTAATATAACATCCCAGAGATGTACATGGTTTCTGAACGTCAAAATTAAAATTAATTTGATATTGTTAGAGATGTATATGGTCTCTAGGTCACTGATAATAAAAACGAATCCACAGCAGGATGATGTCTCTCGTCAATCTCCTAATCCCCTATAAAAAGACACTAGTATTAACGTAGTCACTATGTCCTAGCAAGCACGAACAGACCGGACTCCACAAACTAGTGGTAGAAGTATATAGGAAAAAGCACCTAGGAGATCTGAGCACACTGCAGGAAGCAGTAAACAACATCATCAAGGCACTAACACACTTCATACAGGGACTAGGGTGGATATAGTAACGCTATCACTTTTCCACGCAAAATAGACACGCTGGATATCGACTTGCTTAAAAATTCCCAGTAATACTAACTAACACACATAGGGTAAATAGTAGGTATTCCATATGATCCTAAATCTACCGGAAATGTATACTTACTTAATATGGACACATATTTAGTAAGTATACATTTTCTTGCATGCTTTCGGTGAATAAGTAGTGTTTAGTAACTTAAGGGCCTACATTATTTATTTACATGTACACAATAAAATGTCAAAGACAAAACGGTTTTCGAAATACAATAAATGTCCTATAGCATAATAAATACTTATTACGTTACACTTTTAAAACATATGTTAACTTAAGATAACGGACAGATATTTTATTGAAATTGTAAATCTTTATGGAAAGCAGGAAATACCGTCTTGTGTTTCTTATCGGTTGAAGATTATGAGCACTGACCAAGATGAAGTGTTTTAATACATTGTATTTAATAAGTGTAATAAATCTTTAAACAGCACAGTCTATTTTTAATTTCAATCTCAGAGGACAAAATAAAATGCGTAAAATTAAAAGTCAGTAGGTACATAGCTTTATTCGACTAGCGTCAACGCGTCAAGTGATATGGCAGAAAAAGTGCTGTCAAGTAATTTAAGCGTGGTAGGTAATTTTATGCACGTGATTTTAATTTACATCTCCATTTAGGGCTCTGTTTAACTTAACGGATTGAATTGATATCAGTGTTTTATTTTCTGATACTCGCTTCCAACTCAACCATAAGGCTGTGAATGGACAAACGAGGCGGCGCGGTGTCCACGTCAGAAATCCTAACAACTCATCACAAGTAAGGTTTAGGAGCGTTTGGGTGTGAGTGTTTGCACACTCATGTTGCTTGCCTCCTGACCCACTTCTTGCCCTGCTGCATTCATGAATAAGGCCTAACCTATCAGAAAGAGCACTGGACAAAATATTAAAAAATATAGTCGTTGGGAATTCACTAAAAGAAAACAATACCTTTGTTCGGGTAACCGCAAAACGCGATCATGACCACGTTGTTGAAAAAAATATTATAACCAGCTTAAACGGTCAATAGAATGAACAATAAATTAAAAGTTTACAAATAGAAAAATGGCGGTCGAGATACCATTCTTAAGTATACAAACTTGTTAAATCACCTAAGAAGATGACGCACTAAAATGATATTGGTATCGTATGGAACACTTGGTACAACGTTCTGAGCTCGGAAACCAGTGTTGGCGATAAATGCATTATGGGTCATACACGGATTTAGATTTGCGTCTTTTCTGTGGACATACCAAAAGTTAAGGGCTACAAAGCTTAATTTTGAATTGGACCAGTAACCCGCATAAACAGTGTCTCCGTTTCTATAAATCCCTGTAATAAAAATATAGCTGACATGCACATAAGCCGTTAACTATTGACCACAGGAGGGACGACTTTTGTTTTTTCAACAAGTATGACCCTTATGTCATAGAGACATCGAGTTTGACAGACCTGTACCTCTAGTATAAGTTTCTTCGAAACAAAACACAAACGAACTCGTTTGCGTTTAGTCTCAATTCTTATGGCAAAATATAGTTACCACCAAAGGCCACCAGAGGCGCTGCTCGCATTGCCATATAAATTAAGACATGTGTTTTGTTTCAAAAAAACTTAGACTACAATTGCCACTAGTTGGTTATGTAACGTGTCAGACGATGCGTAAGATCTAACTATCATTTTTAGTACGGAAAATTCTCCCTAAAAAAAGGAGTGACAATGTGACCACTTGTGATAGAGCGCTCGCGGCCCAGTGGCGCCCGCGCAACGCGTGCGGTTAAGCAACGTCGGGCCAGGTCAGTTTTTGGATGGGTGACCGCTTTGAGTGGTTATTATCTGAGCGCTCCCGTGCTTTGGAAGGCACGTTAAGCCGTTGATCCCGGCTGCTGTGATATCAGTCGTTAAGCCGAGTTAGAGAGGCCTCCGGGCGGCGTAAGAAAGTTCTAACAGTCAAGTTGTTCACACACTTGACAAGGGGGGTCGAAATTGCACCACGTCCGTAGGGAATACCCACCGCGACCCTACACGTGGCCCCTGGGTGGTGCTAAAAGTGCAACAAAAACTGGCAACGTTACTGTCTTCTCAAAAATCTCACGGTTCGAAATAATTCCGTATTCCGTTCTTAAATTCCGTATTTAGCTTAACCTAGATAGGTACCTTCTTTGTGCTATATTGTTTGAGATATATGTTTAATAAAAATGGAAACTATAGGTCTACATTAAGATAAAAATCTGTAACAAAATTTTTTTGTATGACCGTTTGTTTCATATTTAAATAAATAAATAAAAATAATTGTCATACAATAAATAACCACGTGACAGAACTTTCTATTTGCCTCATTACATACCTACATCAATTGCAGATAGACTGTACGCTTAAGTTGAGTTAATTTGTCATTGTCGTCGATTAGCATTCTGATAAAATTAATATAATTAATCGAACACGTGGATTATTGCTTTAAAAGTTTTAAAGTGAAATGTCATTTTGATTATATTGATGAGTGATACAATACAATACACATACTCTTTATTGCACACCTCACACAATAAAATAGCACACAAAAAACAAAAAACAAAGATACAGGGAGACAGAGGCAGAACAACAGGCGGTCTTATCGCTAAAGAGCGATCTCTTCGAGAAGTGATGGTGATAGTCTAATGCTTTATCCTAATAGTTGAACAGGGTTAAACTATCGTAGGTCATGGTCGCACATTTAAGTCTAGGTATCCGTTATTTTGCAAACTTTCAACGTTTCACCTTCCTATTTTGGAGAATGTAACAACAAACTTAATTTGCAATTAATCATATATATCGAAAATAAAGATCTAATAAAGTCTGATAATTAATTTACCGTTTTAAGGGGTAAAACGTTCCTGTGTTCGACACTGACCTAATAAAATCTTATGTTATCATTACAGAGAGATGATTAATAGGTGTCATCTATTGGTCACTAAGGTGTCGATCACTGGGACGTTTACCTTAGATTCCAAGTTATGGCCAAAAAGTTTTTACGGAAGCGATTGCCTGATCTTCCTTTTATGAAATTCAACATTTCGATTTAAACGTGTCACAACATCCATATCAGGAATATGATGAAGGGACTGCAAGGGTATGAACATTTTCCGCCCATGGGACTATTTCGAACGACTCACCCTTACTATTCGTTATGGACAACCCATATAGAGGATTATTGAGCATAGCTCATTTATCATTTATTCCTTGGAAGTCGTGTATTTTCTATTTCATGTAATAGGTAACTAAAAATCACAGTACTGCTACTTCCTGACTTGGTGGATTTGCGGCATTTTCTACTGATGTCATACTGCTAACTTGTCAGTTTACTGACTGAATTTCATTTATGCAATTATATAGTGCGGAGGCGGGGCGGTATGGATTCAGTACTGCATTCATACCGCGCCGCTTCAGCGCATGCCGCTCCAATCAAGGAGCACTCATTTAAACGCAATAAAGAATCTACAAGTATACTGCTGATACCACACCGACATAATAATATATGTGGAAGGAGCCTACATGCTTAAACCGTCTTTTTTATATAATTAACAAAAAATACCTAGTTTAGTTTTTTTTGTTAAGACCGTTAGTATTAGTATTTATTGATTTGTACGTACTTCGATGTTTTTCATATATATAATTATATAAATAAGACGGTTTAAGCAGTAGGCCCTAAGGTTGTCTGGAAGAAATCGCTCTTTAGCGATAAGACCGCCGATTGTTTGCCTCTACTCATTGTGATTTTGTACTGTACTGTGTCCTTTAATTGAGATTTTCAAAGTTTAATGCATAACGTGCGAAACGTCTAATATACTTAAAAATGTATATTTTTACAATGCTTAATGAACTTTGAGCATATTAGATAGTTTTCAATAACAATTAATTAGTATAATGATTATTTTATGCATAATAGTAAAAAAGGGAGTTTAAAAAAGTTTGGTACTGGCGATTCGCCTTTTAGAATGGTCGAGCTGTATATTATTTAAAATATACATAATACACTTTACGCAGAACCCTGTTTAAATTAATATTATACTTGACGTTCTTAATTAATGATTTGTGTATGACCATAAGTCCTAAAATATGTTATTTTTTATATTGTTTCAGGATCAATTCGACCAAAAAGACTTAGAAGGTCTATATAGAAAATATGACGACAAATTAAGGGAATCACTCATCTACATTTACATATCGTTGTTAGTATTCTTTTCGACGATCCACATTTGTTTAGTTATTATTTCTACGTACTCGGAGGTAAGTAGACATTTGTTCTATTAATTGAATATTAGATAACATTTACGCGTACGTTCGTAACAAAATACCGATATATCTGACTCACAGCTATAGAGTATCTCAAGTGCATGTCTTAGAGGTACAGTAACTTTCAAAAGACTTAGTTGTATCGTAAATTGAATGCAAATGATCGGCGTCACTAGTGGCAGCGCTAATAGCATCCTGAAAACGTTCGTTGATAAACTGGATGCACCACTACAGAGACACTGGAATAACTTGGCGGGAACGTCCACCGCGCGATCGCGACAACACTGACACATATAGTCCCTATTCGTCCCGGTACCGCCGCACACCGGGTAGAGTCAGTCCGACCCAGGTCGGGCCTAGCCGAGTTTCCTGCTGGACTCTTCTCAGCTAGGGTAGGTTTAGTGAACCAACGATAAAACTCCCAGTAGCTGGATTCCACTCACACCTCAGATTCGGTTGAAATCGCTCAACCAATCTCACTGGAGCGCAAACTTTTGGAGTATTCCAGTGTTCCAAACCAGACGCGTGGTCGTGTCGGAGGTTTTCCTCTGGATTTTTCCCAGGCTACTCTGCAACAGCGCACTCTAATCGCTTTATCGGGCCCGTCCTATAAAGCCACAGTCAGGTTCAAAAAAAAACGAACACTGGAACAAACTGCATGTAGGACTAACTAGTGTCGAGGGAAGGTGCATATTTTTGCATTTACATGTTTTTTTAGTTACTGTACATAATTAACAAATTATGAATCGTTTGGTCTGGAAATAAAGATTTATTGTTATTGATACAGTTGTGAGCCAGGTATATTATTGTCTTTTATATAAACTTATACTCTAAGAGCTGAAATTCTTGTACAAGTCTAGTTTAATGTCATTATTTATGAAAAATAAACTATTTATTCATACAGATAACAGTTAAACAAAACAGATATTACAAGAAAATAAATGTATGGTAAAAACGAGTTCCAAATATCACCTTTGATATTCTTTACAACAGTATTACAATGAATCAAGTATTGCCCATTTGTTTAGCAGGTATTATGGAGGTCAACGTACTTATCGTTTGCAATGTACGTTTTACGAATCGCAATACCGATGCTGTTCCTGTGCAAATGTTTCTACAATCCATTGAAACAAAAGTGGTTCTGGATACCCATTTTTGTTACGTTTGTCATTACTCTTGACCTTGTGTTCTCAGGTAAGGAATGTGATTAATTGAGACCATTAATGTGGAATTTTAAGACTGTTTTTGGATAAAGATGAAAGTAGGAATCGATAGTGAGTCAGCAAGTATGCGTAGCTTAAGTTCACTGATAAAAAAACAAGTAGATATAATGCCCTCATTCATAAACCTTCATCAAGCCTGTTTGGACTAATGTGCCATTAATATTCCTCTTTCATTTTCTCATTTTGACACTTTTGTTTCGAAAGAAAGGGACAAAAACATTTTAGTAAAAAAATAAGGTTTGTAAAGTTTCAAAGGGGATAGGGTGTTTAATGTCATAAAAAATGCAAGCGGAAAACAAATACTTTCTCCCTGCTTAAATGTGAAAATGAGGCTCATCAAAAGATAAATATCTCGGAACGTGGCAGTTGTGAGAAAAACTAAAGATAGTGCTTATTTGTGGCGTTTCCAATAACGTTAAACCATTAATCATAAAGACGCACCCTCCCCAGGTCTCATATATTCTGCAGAAATACAAAAACTCTTTTGTTTTTCGTTCCTCGCTTAAGGTAAACTGTTTATTTTTGTTGCCTCGCTATTTCTTCTTTTTCTATGAAATTGCGTCATAATGTGCGTGCTTAAGTAAACAATGATTATTGTAATGCCGGTGTTTTTGTACCTACCAAGTATTCAATTCTACGTCAACTACTTATAACTCAATTACTTATTATAAAGTTTACTACGAAGAAAGGCATTTACCTTAAACATTAAATCTTTTAAAAAATAATTAGTGATTTTTTTACATAAACTAAGTACAGTCTCAACATGAACCCTGTGAGGGCATGGCAACATAGACTTGACACTATTGGAGGTGGCATATGTACCTGCTGGCCGTTTATAAATAATCAGTATTACGTACTTGTCACAAATTTAAACTTGCTTAGAAACGGTTTGTATTCTTTTGTATTGTCTTTATGCCACTTGCTAAAAATATATCAACCACGAAACAACTCTAGCGTGCCACTAACTCTGCTATCATTCTATATAATCATATTCAATAGATCATTTTAATAAACACTAGCTTAATATCTAAGTACAGGCTGATTCAAACATTTGAAATGGAATATAAAAACCATAAAAACAAAATATTCCGTTATTCAATATAATCCTTCAATAAAAAAAAAATATAAAAAAAAATCATATATCAAAAAAAAAATATTTGACTAAGTAATATGCTTTGTTAATTAAATAGCGTTTAAAATCGATTTTAAATCTATGTATATTCGTTTCCACTTGTATTGGTTTTAGGATATTGTTAAATATATTAGCTGCCTCTCGGCCATAGTAATTAGAATTGCTTCTGACATTACTGTTTTATAATTACAGACATTGCTGTACCAATCTTCAGCGAATACGAAGGAATGTCATTACGACCCGCGTATGCCACAATGGCCTTACTCTCAATATACATATTTCTGCCCATGAGAAACAATTTTCTGGCCATCCTTCTCGGCATTTTAGTCAGTGTGATATATATACTTATATTCGCCTTTGTTACATACATTGAGGATCCACGGATACAAGTAGTGGTGAGTATATATATACATTATCAGTATTTAGTATTAAGTGCTATATTAGTTCGATATGACTTCTAATTATCCTTTAATAAACCTTTATATTAAGCATTCCCATATTTATATAAATATTTTATGGTGAATTCTTTCCTACACTAAAATTTCATAAACTATATGATGATCTAGCGGGAACTGAGATTTTTTTATTTTACAATACGGACTTTGGCTACTCAATTCTAAGCTAAAACCAACGTATTATTTTAGATCCACATGCGTGGCGACTTACTTAAAGCAGCAGCTTGCTTGGGAAACTTTGTAAGTTAATTTAGTGCTGTACAATACATAAACTCACACCTGTATTCCCAAAAGGGGTAGGCAGAGCACATGAAATTTAATCCAGTGCCATATTTAGCAATTGTAGATTTAAAAAGATAGGGTTGCTAGCCCATCGGCAACACACTACAACCCGGTTCCCATAGTCGACTCTTACGATACACGGGAAGAAAGGGGGAAGTGCTATTCTAAGGCACTACACGGTGGTGTGGTTTAGTGATGTAACCTTTTAGTTTTATGTCGATAGAAAAAAAAACACATTTCCACGTGACTTGTTATTTAATCCGCTGTAATTCGGGGACAAAATACTGACTTTTCTTGCATAAAGCCACGATCAATCATGAAAAGATAAGAACGATTTATTAACAATGTATACAATGAATGTAATTATTGTGATTTACTTAATCTGATGAAATCAGACACTGGTAAGTTTTATCATAAAATCATTTGCTGCACATTGTACCATAAAATGTAATTGGGTCATTCTATTTTTCATGACAAAAAAATCTATGACATGCCAATGCATGACTATTTCGAAATCCTATTTTTGTACACTAATTCAATAATTAGTGTACAAAAATAGGATTTCGAAATAGTACCTGAACCTAATTAAAGGAATTTATAGGTAAAACTACTTAAATATTAACATATTGCTGTAAAAGGTGGATAACACAGTGGTAAAAACCATTTGGTGGGATGCACAAATGGTGAGACATCCAAGGACCACTGAGTCACTCGATTTATGGATATTTATTTTAGTTCGTTAATTACTAAAACTATCGGAAGTGATACTGCAATTAAGCTTCTTTCTAAATAATAATACAAAAATATGAAGTGAGAGCCAAGTATTACAAAATGTGCATTAAAAAAAAAGTGTCTGAAAATTATATACATGAAAAAGTAGAATGGCCTAATTTGTTTGGTTACAGTAAATAATTGGTATGCTGTAAATAATCTACTGAGTCGCTACTATGTTAAAATATTTTTTTCGAAGTCAAAGTCAAAGTGTAAAAATAAAACATTATATCAGAATAGATGTCATGATTTATGTTGTAATATAACCACGTTATTATGACTGCAATTCTTTTAACATAAATCTATTACACACAAGTCACAGTTCACAGGTGACGCGATATGCATAATTAACCTCCTGAGGCCTGACATTCAAAAATTAACAAAACAATCTCGACCTTAATAAATTTATGTATAGTTCAAAATCAATTGCATTTTATGTAGTACCTATATGACACGGGGCCTCACGAGGATATGATTTACTTAATTAAGCATCCTCTTTGATGCTTGTGTTGGGACTGACTACTGACAAATAGTCCACAAATAATAAAAAAAACAATGTCACAAAAAATTGCCATTTTTGATTAAAGACGGTCTGATATAATTTAAAATGAATAGTTTTACGACTTGCGAAATTGATTCCTGGTTAGAGCCGTATAAAGAAATAAAATATGATGAAGAAAAGTCTTGTATATTTTGTGCTTTATGTGATGTATAGTAAAGTAAGCTTAGAGTATTTGTTTTAATTTATTTTGTTTACCATTAGTAGTGTTTTTAGTATAATAATGTACACACAAGTTAATATGTAGTTATCTACTTTGAAGTTCGATAATATATTTAAGTAATAATAGGCGACTGACTGACGGGTGTATACCGCTCTACAACCGGCAGCCGAATTTCGCTTAACTATCATTTGATAAAAGCTTCAGTCGAGTGCAAATGACTGATTTTTTGATTTTATTTTACGTATTTTGTGGATGCTGCTCCTCTAACCACCAACGGAATAGGGACACAAGTCCACAGTCCTTCATAATACAACTTTCTTAACCACTGCAGAAGTTTTCGTACGAGACTAACGCTTTTAGCGCCTGGCCCACGATCCACTACGATAGGCCGAGGTCATATATATTGTTATATCTTATTAAATTCTAGTAGTTCAAGTAATTTATTGTATTAATAACCAACCAATATATGGTTGAAAATTTGGCGCAGATAATGCAGATATCATTGAGATTAAAATTATCTGCCTATCTGTGCACGTTCGTTAAATGAATGAATGAATTAATGATTTATTTGCGTAAACATGGTAAATTGAAGTTGACATAGGTAATAAGTATAAGTAGTTTCACATGTTGATTCGTTGATTTTTAACTCAACTATTTTGATGAAAAAACTAAGATTTATTCTGATGAATGAAGGTGTGCTCCGACGCCTCCTCCGCATTACCCAACAAAATAGTCTCACTATAAACGCTAAACGCGCCGCCCAAAAATGAGTATGGTGCTTGTATGTAACAACCTTACGTTAACGTACCTACATTAGTATGGACGGAATCTGTCATTTATTCTTTGTTGTCGCTGTTTTTATTTATAAATTTGCAATCGCAGAATTCCTCTTTAATCTACTACCGGTACCTATGTACAGATAAGTAAGATTTGTGGGAATTCCCGACATTTCAGGTCGCTTCTGATACGCTGTATCTTATCGGCGTCAACCTCATGGGTGTATACTTCAGGCTTATGAACGAGATAGTCACGAGGCGGTCTTTCCTCGACCGACGAGCTTGCGTTGAAAGTACACTACGCTTAAAATTCGTAAAGGATCAAGAGGTAAACAATTGTAACATTACAGTCGCCATTAGATAAATCGCAGCGAATAACGTGCCTACAAACATCTGAATACGACTCAATTGTTTTAGATTATTAGATTCAGATATTTTTGAACAGTCGAATTGTAGAGATGGCTGATTTACCTAGTTGAGGTTGAATCAAAACTGCTGCTCATATAATATTACCATAACAGCAATTACAAATATACAAAGAAATTAAAATAAATTCTAGTTTTATTTTAATTTCTTTGTTTATTTGTAATTACTGTTATATTAAAAATTAAGTATTTAATCACAATCATAACATATTTTACCATCAATATGGATTCAGATTCAGATTTATTTATTCAATAGTCATATAGTATGGTTTTAATATACAGATAACACAACATAAACACATACTGAGATCGTCAAGGCATTAATTATACAATGGGAAATATCGTTCTATAATGTCAATTACAGTATTAGTATGTCAAAAGTAAGATTAAATATGTCACAGGTTACATTAATAAGTCGAATGTTAAGGTTAAGATTAAACAAATATTAGCAACAAGATGAAATGATAAAGTTATAATTCTATTGATATTCATAAAGTACAAATTCTTTAATCGTATATCGTTCTTGTGAGGAGTATCTTTTTGATACTGACGGAAAATATTGATGTTAGTTTGAGCGTTTATTTTTTTGGCCAGTTTATTGTACAATTTTGTATAATTTTAATATACTGACAATATGATATATTATTTACCTACATGTTGTAGGTTAATGATAACCAAACATATCTAGAGTTGGTATATAAGCAGTTACAATATTTTGAGCAATTTTAAAATAAGCCAAGAGTAACATATTTTTCGATACAATTTGAGAGGCTACTTGTAAATTTAAAAAAAAGATAGATTAAGTTACTTTCATTTTAGTTTAGATTTTGCTATTATTAGGTTATTTATAATTTTGTATTCATTTTTATTATCGTAGCGTAACAATTATCTTAATTAAGTTACCAAATGTGTCTATATTTTTTATTAATTATCAATTTCGACATGCATTGTTTTCAAAATTTTACATTTTACATGTGGCTTTGACAGCACGCTTGCACAGATCATTCCTAGCGCTTATACCACAAAACTTTACAAGCGTACAATCCTAATCACTACATAGTATAAAACAAAGTCGCTTTCTCTGTCTTTATAATCTTTATATCCCTATGTATGCTTAAATCTTTAAAACTACGCAGTTTATTTTAATAGACAGAGTGATTGAAGAGAAAGGTTTATATGTATAATAACATCCAATAAATAGTCCACCAGTGCGAAGCCGGGACGGGTCGCTAGTAATATTACAAACGTGAAAGTGAACGGATCTCTATGAAACTTTCCAGTATTGTAGCTTAGACATCAGAATAGGACATAGGCTACCTTTTATCCGCGGGTAACACCGCAGGGCGCTGCTAGTTTAACATATTTGTCAACTTATTCTATGGAGAATCGTACAATTTTGTCGATTTGTAGACTTGTAAAGTTTTGTGGTATAGGGGCCTAATCGTCGCAAAAGGCTCTTCGGTATTCGTTTTCAATGACAATTTCGTTTTCAAATGTTTTCAGGAGCGACTCATGTTGAGCATCATCCCAGAGCACATAGTGTCAAGAGTGCGACAAGACATCAGAACCATGTTCCTTGGCATACAGTCGCACTCACTGAGCTACACCATGAGATCATTCAAGTAAGATAATCACTACATAGTATAAAACAAAGTCACTTTCTCTGTCCCTATATCCCTATATACCTATGTATGCTTAAATCTTTAAAACTACGCAACGGATTTTGATGCGGTTTTTTTTAATAGATAGAGATATGGAAGAGGAAGGTTTATATGTATAATAACATCCATTAAATAGTGCACCCGTACGAAGCCGGGGCGGGTCGCTAGTGTCTAATATTTTACTGTAACGTCAAAATCGGTACCCATGTCATAATAAAACTGTGTAGCGGAAAAAAAAATCAAAAACCGGCATAATGCGTGTCAGACTTCACACATTTAGAGTTCCGCAACAACCGCATAATTAAGTTGGGTTTAATAGGAAAAATTTCGAAGAAGAAATCTGATTTATCTCTATTATGATTGTTAAATATACATAAAAATAAACAAAAATAAATACAATATTATCGTCAAATTTTAAGTTCATTGGTCATTGGTAAGTCAAAAAATTCTTCAGGACTAAATTTTGTAAAAAATACTCGCCTACTGTGATGACTCTTTATGCATTTGTTTTCCAATATTTTTAAAAACAAAAAATACAGTAATTATCTTATCAACGAGCTCTAAACAACGATTTTCTCGTGCCTCCCTTTCAGCTAGCTGTATGAGAGCTTCCATTGAAAACATTTTAACATATTTAGTGTCTATTTTTATGGCTATGAGTCAATAACATGCTTATCTTGTGTACAATAAAGTATTTACATACATACATACATACATATACTGTGAAGACTGTAGCTCCAACTATAAAACCCGTGTGAAAACGACGGGCAGATAGACGGACGGACGGACCTGAGTGCCAGCAATAGGATTCCGTTAAAAAATTTGGTAAATGCATGCGAAATAAACTTGTACATAACTTTAACAGAATTGTCCTAAACACAAGTGGTCATGAACAAATTATATGCCTTATTTCCTTATTTTTACTTTGAGTATTGTTTGTACCCATCCTCCGTAGGATTATATGTACCTACGAAGTATTACGGGGTTGTACAGTGTACACTCCTACTAAAAATATCAATTTGATAAAAGAATTTCCCTAGAATTGCGAATTCGCTTAAATTCGTCCTTCCTTTAATCACTTGCTAGGTAAAAGATTATTGAATCGCTCGCAAATCTCTTTTATACTTCACATTCTTGAATCACCGATAACGGAAATCAGGTTCACAATTTAAGTACCTACTAAATTGATCCAGCACTGACCTTAATTGCGGTTCTTATTATACAAGTACATTATCATTAATAGGGATGTTAACTCAAAATTTTACTACTACATAAGACAATTCCAAAAGAAACAAGGCAAAAAAACATGCCAAGTGGTGAAAATCCCAATCAAATATCTCAAAAAATAACAAAGCTACAACCGTTTAAATGTTACTGGTTAGAGAGAGAACAGTGATGCCAGGACTGGAATTTGATTCCATCCGATTTCAACCTTGAAAAGATCCGAAAACAGTCCCAAGGATCCGCCACGCACAATTTCATTATTTTCTCATACATTGGGAAGCGGTCCGATTTGATCCGCGGTCCGATTTAACCCCCACAAGATCCGCCAGAGGCCTGAATTATCCGAAAGCGGACCAAAAGATCCGCACTGGCAACACTGAGAGAGAAAGCGCGACAGATCAGTTACCTCATTGACCACGAGCCCCATATTAACTGACGATCGTTCCAATACAAAGGTGTGTTTTGCGGAAAAGGGACAGAGTATGCCCCCTCCTAAAACTTTGAAGACTTATAATTATGTTCTATTTTTTTAAGTACTTGCAAATTAACAGTTATTACATCAAAAATAACAATTTAGTCACATAACCCGCCCCTCATCGTCCCGGTGCAAAAGCCCATAACGCTAGCAGCATTTCCGCGCTGAATAGCGACGGAGAGTCTTTGCACCAGAAACGATTCGTAGCGGGAGTCCTCTCCTCTTTTAAGTTACTTTTTTCGCCATTTGATTAAAAATTTAATCCTTTTTCGAGAAAATTCGCACATTATTTTTTTTATTTGGTGTCAACATCTATATTGGTCTTTAACATTTTCAGTCAACTGTACGTAGAAGAGCATGATAACGTGAGCATTCTTTATGCGGATGTCGTAAATTACACGATGATATCGACCACGCTATCTCCATTGCGAATGGTGGAACTACTGAATGAGTTATTTGGCCGGTTCGACGAAGCTTCAGAGGTAAATTATTGTTTGTATACCGTGCAGATTATAAATAAATAATATGTATCCTAAATTGAATACTCTGCAGCATATATTTATTATTGTTATTCGACTTTTAGTCGATTTCGTAGTTTTGATCTAAATCAAAATGCGTTG
The DNA here is from genome assembly GCA_963556455.1 of Epiblema foenella. Lineage (NCBI taxonomy): Eukaryota > Metazoa > Arthropoda > Insecta > Lepidoptera > Tortricidae > Epiblema > Epiblema foenella. The sequence goes on from OY747102.1 coordinate 21,163,319, forward strand.
AACTGATGTGTACTCGAATATCCGTGACTATGAAAATCAGGGCCAGTATTCCATCAGCAGTTATTGACAGAAGAAAAATATCCTCACTTTCAAGTTCAGAATGTCTGTCAAATATTGCGAATAGAATACCTTCCAAGATAAGATTTGGCCATTCTACTTTTTAATGTACATAATTTTCAGACACTATTTTTTAAATGCTGATTTTGGAATACTTGGCCTTCACTTCATATTTTTGTATTGTTATTTAGAAAGAGGTTTAATTGCAGTATCACTTCCGATAGTTTTAGTAATTAACGAACCACAGCTAATATCCATAAATCGAGTAACTCAGTGGTCCTGGGATATCTCACCATTTGTATGAAAAAATGGTTTTTACCACTGTGACACACCTTTTACAGCAATATATATGTATTTTTACCTATAAATTCCTTTAATTAGGTTCAGGTACTATTTCGAAATCCTATTTTTGTACACTAATTCAATACATGTCATAAATTTTTTTTGTAATAGAAAACTAGTCATGAGAAAGTAGAATGATCCGATTACCTTCCCTACCACCAATCTCTTGGTATATTATGCCCCTTTCGGTATATTTTATTACCTACTTTTGTCTACAGATAACATTCTGATTACGCATTCATATTCAACAGCAACGCCCTATTCGGGAAACTGACGTACTTAATGAATCATGTTCTGATTTGTGATGCACTGGAATAGGCTTGTGCCAAATAGTACATCATCTAATTTGAATGCTGCTATGACACTTTTCATTTCTCATTGTAGGATTTGCTATGATTGAATTATCTTTTTATACCTATTTCTTTTTATTAAAACAGACTGGTTATAATTTTTGTGATTATTTTAAATACAGTTGTCTTATTATAATACAAGGTCTTATTATAATACAAGTATCATCATAATCAGTCAATGTTGTACCATATTTTCAATCACTATTTAACTAAATGTGTACTTACAACAACATATATGTAACAATAAAATATTTAATAAAGATTTCTGTAATTTGAACTAATACTGTATAATTGAATTATAACAATGACATGTAACATTGATAATATTATTAATTGACTATGACTATATTTTATTAAAAAGACGATGAAAATATTTAACTTAAAATAAACTAAGTTAATTTAAATTACTTTTTTTAGGAGTTGGACGTTCTGCGAATAAAATTCTTAGGTGATTGCTACTACTGCGTTAGTGGAATCCCGAAACCCACCGCTCAACACGCCAAAAACTGCGTGGATTTAGGCCTTGAAATGATCCATATAATTAAAGACGTCAGGTAAGTCAATAAATTTTACCCGTATGTGTGGAATATAAATACGGCTATAGCATATTATACCACTCACTACCAAACAAGATTTTATATGCAATTTTAAGTAAGCTAGAGAGCCTTTGTTGTTTTTGTCATAAGTAGGTAGTTTTCCTTTTGTTCGTTACTCACAGATCACCGTTACCATTACCCCTGGTTGGGGGTAATGGTAACGAACTGTCACTGTCAACGATTTTGTACCATACATGCGAAAGATCGTATGTAGAGAAAATCTACGAGACGAGTATTAAGTATCCGCCAGCCGTTTTAAACAAGTTATCAATTTAGCTGTCAAATAACTTTTCCATCCCTCTTGGACGCACGCATATTTCGTCTGACTGTTTAGTTCTAAACATCAGAGCTAAGTATTAGTCGCATCTAAAATGCTCTATTGTTTTGGTTCAACGTTAGTTTTATGATGCTTTTAATGTGTCACAGTACTGAATGTGACTATGTAATGCTAACTGTATGTTTGTCGAACAATGCGGCTGAAATCCGATAGTAAATCCTGTTATTTATAATCATTACCGATTACATTTTTATCACACCATGTTCAAACTATTTATCATCACACCATATTCTATTATGATGCTTAACGTAATTATTATTTAAACAATTTCAGAGAAAAGCGGTCTTTGAACATTGACATGAGAATCGGGGTACATTCTGGGAGAATTCTGAGTGGATTGATAGGAATGAGAAAGTGGCAGTTTGATATCTGGTCGAAGGATGCTACCATAGCTAACAAAATGGAATCTACAGGGAAAGCAGGGTAAGAAAAATAGTATAATACTAAGGGCATTAAGGCCCAGTTTGAAATCTGGAATACGTACTAAATCACAAATTACACGTCATAATTGTATGGAAAAATCATGGAATATACTATTCTTCTTTGGATAATAGGGACACTATTTTAGCCAAGCCGATCAAGATATCATATCTCGTTTATCTTGAATATATTTTATGTGTCATGATGTCTAATTATATTGTGTTGTAATATTTCTGTTTTAGAAAAGTTCACATAACCAAACAGACCCTGGAATTATTAATAGACCACGCAAGAGAATACATAATCGAACCTAATTTTGAATCTCAAAATCATGCTTTTATTTTAGAAAATAGGTTAGAGACGTTTTTACTGTCAAGACCACCAGAGAGAGTAAGTTATTCATCTGTCTAGCTTTTTTCATAATACTGTGACAAGCAACCAAAAGTAACATATTTAAGACATACCTATCTATTTGATTACGTATACTACAATGTGTTACTTAATTTTAATTATATAAATAGTGTGAATTGATACGTATACTTTTTGAAATTAATTTATTTACAGCCTATTACAGAATACAAGCCGTTCCGTAGAGCATCCGTTGGATTCAACAAAATGATTAAGAAAAGAGTAAGTCAGCCTACTAATTATTATATAGTAAATCAATCAATTATTAAAGTGGATCTTAATATGAATGAAAATAGAATATGCAACAGTTACACAAGAAGGTTTAAAAAGTAAGTAGTGCAAAATACGAGCCATCGCGAGTATAGCAAAGAAAGACCCCATAAGCTATTTTCTACCCAGTTAGCAACAATAGTCCGTAGACTTTTCACAGGCTAATAATGTATGTGCTTTCTTCAGTCACAAGAGTTCGTAATTGGTTAAGTCACAAAATAAATAGAGATGAAAAATGGGTCATAATTTTACATTCTATGTTATTTTAATTGATTTAAAATAACTCTTATACTGTATTTCCAGTAGCGGTCGGAAAATAGAAACCAATCAAATTATCGGAGAACCACAACTTTTATGGACGAAAATTTGGTAGAATATCAACAAATGTTGAAAGCAGCCGACGCTCAAATGGCTAAGGAAATCGAAGACATGACAAACGGCAAGTAAGTATAAGTATAAAAATATGTAGATTACTATAGCAACCCGCCCGGCTTCGCACGGGTAGTCCAGCTTTTTCAATGTTTCGATCTACTTACCTACTAATATTACTATAAACGAATACTCGTCCATACAAATATTCAACCCCCTTTTTACCTTATTAGGTGACAAATTTTCCAAAACGCTGAAATTGCTTTTCTTATATTTTAACTGAGAATCTAACCGCCAAGTCACTCACTTAATAAAATCAGATTGCCCGTAGAAACTTTCAACCCCCTTTTCACCCCTTGAGAGGGTGAAATTTCAAAAACGCTGTAATTCGTTTTCTTACACTTTAATGCTTAGTCATTTGGAAAGTTTCAAGTTTATTTCTTAAAGATAATTTGTTTTTATCCTTTAAGGCCCGCGAGTCTCCTTATTTACAACCAACGATATGGTATCTTTTGTCTGATAGTCACAAATCCCGCGACATCTTTGTTAGCTATTATATGGCCCTTGGCTACTAAAAGTTTGCCGACCCCCTGCTTTAAGGGGATGAATGTCTACTAACCTACTTATGTCTTTTTCTGATGTCTAAGCTACAATACTGGAAAGTTTCGTAGAAATCAGATGAGTAGTTTTTAAGTTTAAGAGGAACGTATATCCATCCGCACAAACTTTCACGTCTATAATATTATTAGGATTATGATTAGGATTCGACGAGGGCATGAAATATTGTAAGATTACACCGAATGATATTAAGTTTTTAATTTCAGGGAGCACTTCAAAAAAGAATCAAAGCTAAACCGATTCACATTAATGTTCAAAAACCACAAGCTTGAAAAAACATTTCTGTTGCTACCAGACCCCCTTTTCAAGTATTACATCACATGCTGTCTCGTCATATCCTTGTTGATAGCATTTATAAATGCTTTGACTACCGACTGGTAAGTGGACATTGCAATTACGACCTGGGTTCCGTACCAATGGTAATTAAATCACCTTTGCATGTATTTTTGTTTTATAAATTCCTATAAGCGATTATGCTGAATGTACCTTCTTTCAAATAAAGACAAAAAAATGTAATCGGTTAACGTGACGAAGAATCATCCTTGAAAAACCAACATACATGCTAGGTTAGTCAGTCGCTCAAATTTTTTAAGCCATGGCGTTCAATATATGCACTATATTATTGAGATTTTCCTGTATTAATACATCTGTGTACGGAGCCATCGGTGCGCGAGTCGGACTTGCACTTTGACCGGTTTTTTTTAATCTATGAAATACTGTACTATACCAGTTCTATGCAGGAAACAAATGAACGCGCCATACATTTTACTATAAGCAGTACTTACTCACATATACCTACTAACTTCTCTCATCTTAGCATAAATCCTGTTGCATCGTCAACTAATTTATTCGGCAACTGGGTTTCGATTATGATACCTACAGGTACATATATAAGGTCCGTGTATATATTATTATATTATATGCCAGCAATGATGTATCTATCTCACCTAAAGCTTTACTAGTAGAGAATACCTTATGATATTAACTTCGCCTTTTTTATACGTAACGTGACACTGTGCAATACAGTTTAAATAAATAAATAATTACTAATGTTTATTGAAATATGTTTCAGGCATTGCTGTTTCCTTTGGTACACATTTGCTGCTATATTATTGCTCATTATCGGCCTCATAATCATGCAGCCCCTGACTTGGTTTCAATTTTTCTGGACCAGATACAAAGGTCTGGATCAGCCTCGCCACAACCTCTTACGGAAAATTTACGACCTATCAGAGAGTATCACTAGGTCTGCTAAATTAAGGACAGTCATTTACTTGCTGGTCAGTTCCTCGTTAGCGATGACTTCAATGGTCAGTGTGATAGAATGCGTAGAAGTTGAGGTCGATGATCCTGATTTACATGTAGACACCGTTCTATCCAACTGTTATTCTTCGTGGGTAAACATATTTGATATACATTTCAATGTCGTTATTTCATTTAATGAAACGTATTATTTACTTTATTATTTCTCTTTCAGCACGTGACACAATGTTGGGGATTAGCGTTGCTATTAAACTTTTTGTTTAGCAGAGTATTCTTCATATTCAAATGGATAGTGGCTGGGGGAATGACCATATTCTACTTATGGGTGGTCTGGGAAATTAAAACCTCACTATTCGCAGAAGATGCTACTTTTAATATAGGGTTGGATCCCCGCGTGTCCCATACCCTATCAGTAGTTTTTATAACCATTACTTTGTATTTCATTGATAGAACTACTGAGTATAGAAACAGAATGGATCATTTGTGGCAATTGCAGCTTACGGAAGAACAAAAAGAAGCTGAAACTATGTTAAAAGTTAACAATATGCTTCTAGAAAACATACTGCCGGCCCACGTAGGTTAGTGTAATAATTTTGTCTGCGTCATAGTAATAGAGCTTAGTGTCTACTTATAGACAAACACAAAACATTTTTTTTATTTTGCTTTTAGTTCAGGTGTACCTGGACTTGAACAGATCCATTGATGAACTTTATTACGAAAAATACGACAACGTGGCTGTTATGTTTGCGTCTCTAACGGACTACAAACTGGGCGTCGAAGAAAACTCGGACGACAAGTTAATGTTAAGCATATTAGACGAAGTGATATCAGATTTTGATAGACTCCTGCTGACTGGCACATCTGTGTACAAAGTGGAGAAGATTAAAATGGCAGGATGGACGTACATGGCAGCCTGCGGCTTGGATCCCAACAGGAGAGAATCAATCGATTCCGATTTTTCCCACGATCGGCGGCAAAACACCCCATACAACCGTGCGATAGTTGTGACCATGGTCGAATTTGCTGCTGCAATGATGATGCAACTACACAACTTTAACCGCGGTTCGTTCCAGTGTTTTGAAGGGCTAAATCTGCGCATAGGTGAGCGTTTCTGTAATAACCTCAACAGTAACAGACAGTAGCTGGGTCATTGTCAGATTTAGGTTCGCGTCTTTTCGGTGGACATATCAAAAGTTAAGGGCTACAAAGCTTAATTTTGGATTGGTTTAGTAAGCCGCATGAACAGTGTCTCCGTTGCTATAAATCTATGTACTAAAAACATAGCTTACATGCACATAAACCGGTAACTATTGACCACCGGAGGGACAACTTTTGTTTTTCCAACTGAAAATGACCGAGCTACTCATTTTTATTAAATATATTCTATATTCGTACTACATAAATAGGAATAAATGAATAAGGGATAAGCATATGGGACAGGATAAATGTAATAAATTTTTATTTTATTTTTTTATTGTTAGATGCACCGGCAAAAAAGTTTCTGCTTTGCCTTAAAAATTACTGGTAGAGAATTATTTTGTGCAATAAAGATTAATAAATAAATCAATTTATTGGAAATTCCTATAGGTATCTCCAATGGTGAAGTCGCAGCTGGCGTAGTTGGTTCTATTAAACCATTATACGATATCTGGGGACATGCGGTCAACATGGCTTCGCGCATGGATTCTACGGGTTTAACTGGCAAAATCCAAGTAAGCAATACATTTCATCATCATCATCATCATCATCATATCAGCCTATAACAGTATATGACCTGACTCAACCGCTGGATGCGGACTGCCACGACTTTTATCAGGTCACCAGGTCACCTCGCGGGGGTCACCCACTCTGCGCACAAGCACAGTCGAGCCGGAATGACAATAATTAATAAGCGAAAATATGTGATTGTGAAGCGCTTCCTGCTTTGGAAGGCACGTTAAGCCGTTGATCCCGGCTGATGTCTATGATAGCAGTGTCGTTAAGCCAAGTTAGAGGCCTTCGTGCGGCTCGAGAACTTTTAACAGTCAAGTTGCCCACTCACTTGACAAGCCTAATTCCAATAAGGTCTAGTTCCCCTCAGGTTGGAAGGTCAGATGGCAGTCGCTTCCGTAAAAACTAGTGCCTACTCCAACTCTTGGGATTAGGTAGCGGACCCCGGGCATCGTTTAGGATGTGCCGGGATAACGCTAGGATGATGATGATGATGATGATGTGATTATGAAGATGCTTTATATATTAAAAAATATTTCATTTACAGGTGACCGAAACTACAGCAAACATTTTAGAAGAATGCGGAATTGTTACGATGTATCGCGGTGAGACATTCGTCAAGGGAGCCGGATACATTAAAACGTTTTTTGTCCCACTTGATGAACACTACGACTTGATTAAAAGGGACATGTGCGTCGGCTCCAAACATCGCCGGTACAGTGCGCGCAACATCACTTCGTCAGAGTCTGACTATGGGCCTGATCTTCCCAATTACGAAAACAGACAGCACTCACTAAATAGCGACTGTGTCTATGAAATATCGTCGATCATAGAAGATTTTGAAGATGACGACACTGAAGAGCTAACTGCTGTTACATCAAGCCATTCGATTAGTGATGATAATATATCAGTGTCATCTTATTCAGAGTCAGAACCTGAAGTTTTCGAGACTCGTTGTTGATATTTTTGTAGTAATCTCGGGAATGTGGCATGTTGTACGTATATAGTGCTACGATTCGATAGGATCCACCAAATGAGCAAACGGGTCTTCAATTATAAATGTATGTCTCATTATCTTCTGTAACTATTACAATAGTAGTTGTCTTTTAGTGCAATTTTCAATTAGTTTTAAGTACAATAACGTATAAGTAGCGTATGGGAAAAACTAATATAAATAAAGTATTTATTATCAAAGTTATTTTTATTAATTGAAGTGCCTATAATGTAGAGCTTAGATTGTCACATGTACATTAGTTTTTTCTTCTAAGCACCTAAAAACATTATACAAAACATCGATAAGATCCTTGCCTGGTTCCTTGTTGCATTCTTCGAAAGCCTTTTTCATAATAGCTTTATGTTGTTTTGGTACAAACTTCAGAGCTTCTTCTACAATGATATATCCATTTTTCTCCACCACTTTGAGATCGTCGAGGGTGCAGTAAAGGAATTTCAGGAACTTTTCATCTTTAGTTCGCTCTTTGCTTCGTAATCTTTCCAACACATCGAGGTTGAGGCCATGCTTGGCAGTACATTTGATTGCGCTTTCGAATAGTTTTGCTGCTTTATCAGGTTCTAGTTTTATTACCTGAAAATAAACTAACGAATATACTATAAATTATAATGCAATTTGGTGATATAGACAAACTGAAGAATTGGTACTTAGGACAATCGGTATAGACTTACTGGAAGAGCTCACTCATTTTTATCCCCCGACGCGCCACTCAAAAGAGGGATGTTGTAAGTTTAACATATCTATATGTGTGTCTGTCTGTCCCATCGTGGCTCCCTAATGGATAAACCGAAAACTCAAATCGATTTGAGTGCTCTTTTTTAAATCTTAGCCACGTTTTTTTATAGTATACTTAAAGCCATTAGTGATTCCAATAAGCTATAGTAACCTAATAAACATTCAAGCTTCACAATTTTAGGTCAAAATTGTAGTGTCAAAAAATATTTTTGGATAAATAGGTATAAATCAGGAAACTACCTACACAATTAGCGAGCAACAGCGTGGTTTTAACGTAATTTAAAGGTTATTATACGAGTATTTTAAAAAAGAATTGACAGCCATGAAGTTTATGGTCTATTTTGATAGGTCATATCAACTGTCATTAATGGCACTTTCAAAGAAGCAGTTGATATGTCTTAACGCGCATTATAGCATAGTAGGTACTTAACAGATAAAAAATACAGAGTAGATAGGTATAGCTAGGTCACCTTTACGAGAATACATATTTTAATTTCAACATTGACATATGGCATATATGTCAATTAGTTACCATAATTAATTAATCGATTTGATTTGTGTTATGATTAGTGTTCGGAGTTTCGGCGGCAAATTTCACAGAGGTAAATGGACTCGCCTAACAATTTTTTTGATTAAACGAATAACGATTAAATCGTTAATTTTGCATAATACTCCTTATAAATTATCTTGCGAGCATTACCTACTTATACCACGATAACACAGGACTACTAATAACACAAGTATGTATGTAAACATTGTTTAATAAATTTATTTATTTTTACTTATTACATACGTACAAACATGTCACCTAAACAGTCGGGACAGTATAATGTTTGTACCTGCCGCCAATTATACAATTCGGTATCACAAACATCATACTCCCTATGTCCACATGTGGAGCAAACTTCGGTAAAACAACCTTTCTTCGTCTAGGTCTATATCTTTTGATGGTAATGCCATTAAATGTAATTCCTTGAATAAGGTTTTTGGCAAATTTAAATCATATACCCATCCTCGAAAATTCATCATCTAAAACAATAAAGAGAAAATAAATAGAAAAAGAGTCTTAAAGAGTATAAATTTCTATATTGCGATTTAATATTTTAGCAACACTCTTTAAGGTAATATTTTTCAATGACTCTGGAGATGAATGATTTCCACCCATTTTTAAGATGTAAACGAGAGTTCTGGATACGTCATATATTATGGTAAAAAGGTAAAAAAATATATCGATTAATGGTGACATTTGTTAAAAGAAATTGAATAACAACCCAAAAGATTTACGACATAACATTTGGGTGTTCTTGTAATCGTTTTATGAAAATAAATAGTTTTAAGTACTTGAAATTTACGAGTACCTACCTGATTAATGTTATACTAAGTACTTCAGGTAAATGAATAATTTATTTATTCAAATCTTAAAAAGTTAATCATAAAAAAGACTCCATTACCCACTGTGTGAAATTTGCCACAGCAACTCCGAACACTAGTGATGATCGTCCCTACGCGCATTAAATTGATTGTATCGTCATACCTTAGTAAACCAGTTAGTACTGTTCATTTATAAAATAACATTATTTTAAAAATTAATAGTATTTCATTTTTTGCATTTCATTTGACGATCGGATTGGTCCAGTTGGTAGTGACCCTGCCTTCTGTTCCGATGGTCGCGGGTTCGAATCCCGCTAGGGGCAAACTTTGTGTGATGAGCACGATTCTTTGTACTTGAGTCATATGGATGTTTAGTATTAGTATTTATATATGTATGTATTTCTCTATATAAGTATTCATATCGTTATCTAGCACCCATAATACAAAGGTTGCTTAGTTTGAGGCTAGGTCAATATGTGTGACATGTCCCAAGATATTTTATTTATTTATTTTATTTTATTCATTACATAGTGACTGAGTTAACATGGTAAAATTACTTACCACTTCACACGCACACTCCAAGGCAAATACGAAACAGAGAACTGTTACATAACGCATTTTAAACATACTACTCGTAAATGGAAATGCAAGGTTCACTTTTAAACGTTTCTTGATGCAGTGCCCTTCGAGACCTGAGTGAGCTTGGATCTATTCAAACCCTTTTTATATACGTAGGTATAGTACGTACTAGCTTTTGCCCGCGACTTCGTCTGCGTAGAACTCGTTTATTACGATAGAATTTTATTGTTTTTTTTTTATATCAGGCGCTTACCTCCTAGTCAACGCTCCCATACAAACTTCCACCCACTTAAGGGATGATTTCCGGGATAAAAAGTCGCCAATGTCCTTCCCCGGGACCCAAACTATCTCTAAACCAAATTTCATCTAAATCGGTTCAGTGGTTCAAAAGTAAGTCGTAACAGACAGACAGACATACTTTAACATTTGTAACCCGCTACGACTTTGCACGGGTAGGGCAGTTTTTTAATCTATTTTAACTGAAAGTCTACTCGCCAAGTATGAAGTTACTCACTTTAAAAAACTCAGGCTGTCCATACAATGTTTTAACCCCCTTTTCACCCCTACAGAGGGTGAATTTCAAAAAACGCTGAAATTAATTTTCTTAATATTTAATGTTAGGTCTATAAACGAAGTTTCAAGATCCTCGTTAAAAAAAAATTGCTTCCCATACAAACTTTCAACCCCAGTTTCACCCCTTTAGAGGGTGAATTTCGAAAAGCGCTGAAAAGTGTTTTCTTTAGTTTTAATGGTTAGTCTATTAAGGGGGTTTGAAGTCTCTATCTTAAAGAAAATTTTATTTTCCATACAAAAAGGCAACCCCTGTTTTACCCCCTAAGGGGATGAATTTTAAAATAAATTATAGCCTATGTCTATTCTGATGTCTAAGCTACAACACTGGAAAGTTTCATAGAGATCCGTTCAGTAGTTTTTGAGATTAAGCGGAACGTACATCCATCCGCACAAACTTTCACGTTTATAATATTATTAGATTAGGATTAGGATTAGGATATTAAGATTAGGATTAGGATGTATATACCTAAGCTTGCTGCCAACCCTTTTTGATTCGAATATTCGTTGTATTGACAGTTAGAGATTAATCGGTCTACGGTGTGCAGAAATAAGATCTCTTACTTTCTGCACACTGTTTCAGCATAAATTATTAGAGATATGACAGCCAACACTGACACATATAGTCCCTATTCGTCCCGGTACCGCCGCACACCGGGTTGAGTCAGTCCGACCCAGGTCGGGCCTAGCTGAGCTTCTAGCCTAGTACTTTTAAGTCCGATAGGATATTAATAGTAATATTGAGAATAAAACCACACGTATTGATTAGAATCCTCTTGACTTATTTGTTCATGCTGTCACCAAGTCTTTAGCCCGTAAAAATAGCTCAAGTGTATAGTAGGTATATACTTAGTACGGAGGTACTAGTGTAATAAGAATACTATTTACAAAACACAGTTTATTCCTCCAAAGATAACCGATAAATAATAACAAGTAATGTTAAAACAACAACAAAGTCAAAAGTAAATTGGTAATAATAATAATGGTACACAATACCAGAAATGCTTTCTTAGATAAAAATAGAACATACGCAAGATAAACTTTTTTCACGATTGTAGTCCTCTAACTTATTTTTTTATAAAAATTGTAATCTACGATGAATACGATCTACGAAGCTCCTAAAATAAGGCACTTGTTTTTTCTAAACTCAAATGGCATTATTTTTTGCTGCGAAATTATTATCACCGTATTTAATGGATATCTGTCCACAAAAAGAATACAGTAGTCATATTAAAATAGAACATGAGTGGGTGTAGCGCGGTGGTAACACTTGAATACTTCAAAAGCAGTATCGGCGGAGTCTCTTCCTTTCTTAGCCCTACATTCTTCCAAAGCCTTCTTAACTCCTGACTTGTCAGCACCCTCCGGAAGCTTCGATAAAGCCACATCCACATTCAACCTTCCATCTCTGTCCATAATCCCGGACTTTTGGAAGAAGCATAGCATGAACTTCTTCAAACCTTCATCGTCCTTGAAGTTTTGCTTCTTCGCCTCGGCTAGTACTTCAGGTTTGACACCAGACTGCTTCATACATTCCAGGGTGTACTGTTGAACCTTTTCTTTTTGTGATTTTGATAGATGCACATTCTAAAAAGTGAATTCGAATTATGAAACAACTTTGTACCTACAAAAATCAGTATAAATGTTAATTACAAAATCAAAGTCCAACCTATTACTTAGTGTGACAAATTCGACTTGCAGATTTAGGTACAATATGTTCAAAATGTTAATATACATTGGATTTAAAACGAATGTAAGGAACACCTCAGATTTGATTGAAGCCGCTCAACCAATCTCACTGGAGCGCAAACTAGAGTAAGCCAGTGTTTAAACCGCCCGCGTGGTCGTGTCAGAGGTTTCCCTTGATTTTCCCCATTCCACTCTCCAACCGCGCACTCTTATCGCTTTATTGGGCCCGGCATATAAAGCAGCAGTTAGGTTAAAAAAAAATAAAAAAATGTAAGGAGTACCTACCTAGTTTTATCACGATGGTTGGTTGTTCATAGGTACTTAACGACCGTACCGTAGGTACGTAACATTGTCTTACGTGTCAACCTGCCTATGCTCTAAATACTACAGGTGTCAAACTTATACGTTCAAAGTAAATATAAATATGTACTTTCCCATAAACGCCAAAATATATGTTTTGCACTTACGCCCTTTTCGCTATAGAGCCCATGTTTTGTCACAGAAGAAATTAAAATTATTTTTACCCTTCGTGAAATAGAGTATATGTGTCTTCGTGTCATTAGAGTCAAACCAACGTTAGAATGAACGCGCCTCCAATATGTTAACGTTAATTTAAACGCCTGAAACTACTTACATTGGCACAAGTCACTGCAACAAACGCAGCCAATATTACGAGAGACTTCATAATGTTGAAGGTGGAGTGATTTTCTAAAGGAGTCGATACAGTTACTGAATGAGCTGACTGACCGACTAACCCTTTTTATATATATCACGAAGGAAATCGAGTCTGGCTCTATATCTACATACGCCCAAGGAAATACATATTGACAATTATACCGCTATGTCAGGGTTGTCATCTTTCCCGAGGTTCATTAAAATTAGATCTGTAATACATCAAGAAGTGGATTGGTGTAATAGTTATTAGTTCAGTGAAATTAGCTGAAAATTTGGCAAAATTAATGGAGAACTTTTATCTATCAGGATATGTAGGTTATAGGACAAAGTTCAATTTTATCTACTCTCCCCCCCCCTCCGGGGCGAGCGTCACCCCCCCCACCCGTGAAAGTGTCCCGGAGCGCGGTATTTTCCATTTTAAAAGAAAACCGTACACGATACATAAAAAGTGTACAGGAACGAAATAATCCTTGATAAATTAGCTATAAACCTCTACTACATACAAAAGCGACATCACTCATAGTTTCAGCGCAAACTGCCACCAAATACGAACGTTTTCAAAAAATTATCGATATTTTTTGCTGTAAGTTTAGTTTTCTCAAAAACTTCACACATTACCGCCAAAATATGTATGACTAAAGTAAAGAATAGAATATGCTCTTTATAAAAAGGTATAATTCATTTCTAAGCACTTTCATTTACCGTTGCTGTGCTGTTTTTTAAATTTAATTCATTCGGCCATACAGCGAAATATAAATGTTCATACTAGTTCAACGGTGGTACTAAAATACCATATTCTTCTTATATGTTTTTCTGTAATCTGTAGGTATAGGACTATTTTCTGTATTTTTTATATATTTTTATGGCCAGTACTTTAGGAGATAAGAGGGGCCGGAGAAATGGTCAATTTTCGCCTATTTTCTTAAATAACTTCAAAAATGTTTATTTTAAAATTATGAAAAAAATATATTTGATATCCTTATAATGAACCCTTTCATTTGATATGTCACATAATATAGTTCGCAATATATATTTTTTTTGTATATTATGTACACCCCACAAGTACCTCCCATGTTTAAAAATTTATTTATTTACGTAACACATCCGTATTTGGGACACCGATTTACATATGTGTGCCAAATTTCAACTCAATCAGTCCAGTAGTTTTGGAGAAAATTGACTGTAATAAACGGACTCGACTAATTCGACTGTGTGTATCCGTCCGTTTATCACAGTCAATTTTCTCCAAAACTACTGGACTGATTGAGTTGAAATTTGGCACACATATGTAAATCGGTGTCCCAAATACGGATGTGTTACGTAAATAAATACATTTTTAAACATGGGAGGTACTTGTGGGGTGTACATAATATACAAAAAATATATATATTGCGAACTATATTGTGTGACATATCAAATGAAAGGGTTCATTATAAGGATATCAAATATATTTTTTTCATAATTTTAAAATAAACATTTTTGAAGTTATTTAAGAAAATAGGCGAAAATTGACCATTTCTCCGGCCCCTCTTATCCCCTAAAGTACTGGCCATAAAAATATATAAAAAATACAGAAAATAGTCCTATACCTACAGATTACAGGAACACATATAAGAAGAATATGGTATTTTAGTACCACCGTTGAACTAGTATGAACATTTATATTTCGCTGTATGGCCGAATGAATTAAATTTAAAAAACAGCACAGCAACGGTAAATGAAAGTGCTTAGAAATGAATTATACCTTTTTATAAAGAGCATATTCTATTCTTTACTTTAGTCATACATATTTTGGCGGTAATGTGTGAAGTTTTTGAGAAAACTAAACTTACAGCAAAAGATATCGATAATTTTTTGAAAACGTTCGTATTTGGTGGCAGTTTGCGCTGAAACTATGGGTGATATCGCTTTTGTATGTAGTAGAGGTTTATAGCTAATTTATCAAGGATTATTTCGTTCCTGTACACTTTTTATGTATCGTGTACGGTTTTCTTTTAAAATGGAAAATACCGCGCTCCGGGACACTTTCACGGGTGGGGGGGGGTGACGCTCGCCCCGGAGGGGGGGGGAGAGTGGATAAAATTGAACTTTGTCCTATAACCTACATATCCTGATAGATAAAAGTTCTCCATTAATTTTGCCAAATTTTCCATACATTTGAATCTAATTTTCTTGAGCTATATACCTATTCGTAATTTACTCGCGTTACAATACAATACAATACAAATACTCTTTATTGCACACCTCAATCAAAGGATACAGTACAGTACAAAAACACAATGAGTAGAAGCAAACAACAGGCGGTCTTATCGCTAAAGAGCGATTTCTTCCAGACAACCTTAGGGTCGCGGAAATGATATACAGAAAGTTGTAGAAATCTCAAGCAGTAGCCAAAACATATGTTTTTATTTTAGATTTTGAAAATGAATCATTCTTATACACATAGAATCCAAATGTTTCAATTCAGTTTTTATTTAGTTTTAAGCGCAATAATCGTTTTTTTTGTTTCTAAACGCCTTCTGGAAATTGTTTCTAATGATTTCGATAACATTTAGGTACTTACAATTTTTATAGTATTTTACGTAGGCGAAGAATCGATCTACTTAGCGTGATCTCGTCCAGGAAAATTTGATTTCTCCAGGTTTTCACTTCTGACGCCGAGCGAAGGATCCCATAAATAAATAAATAAATAAATAAATAAATAAATGAATAAATAAATAAATAAATATTAGTGGACAATCTTACACAAATCGAACTAGCCCCACAGTAAGCTCAAGAAGGCTCGGTTTATGGGTACTAGACGACGATATATTTAATAGATATATATACTTAAATACGTAGAAAACATCCAAGACTCAGGAACAAATATCCATCCTCATTACACAAATATTTGCCCTGACCGGGATACGAACCTAGGACCGTCAGCTTCACAGGCAGGTGCACTACCCACTAGGCTAAACCGGTCGTCCCATGTACTTTTAATTGAATGAAATATAAACTTAAGGGTCAATTTCAACAAACCAATATTTTTTTTCACATCGGTGATTTTCTTCAAATTGAAGTCTTTCATCGATTTTTTAACATCAACCGAAAGATTTAGCTACTGTAGTTAATATATATTAACGGCCCCGTCATACGATAAATAGTTACGGAGATATTAGACAATCTTTTTTTAATTCATCGAAATGAATAACTGTCACCGAAATAAATACATGCAGTCACCGATGTGATAATAACGTCACCGAGATGAAATAAATAGTCACCGTGATGATATTAAGATAACCGAAATGATATAAAGTCTCACCGATGTGATATAACATTCATCGAAATGAAACTAAAATTAACATAAAAAGCTTTTATATATATACATAATGGTTTTATTGCTCCTTTGATATCAAAAAATAATTATACGTTTCACAATAGTCATAAAATAGAAGACCAAAATAAAAAATGGTTCAAATGGCATCTACGGAACCCTAATACAAGCGAATGACGCATGGCTGTATGTGTCAGCTGTTTGCTGATTTTACTTGATATGTAATGAATGTTGCCAATCCTTTCATTTATTAATATATATATACGTAATATGTATAAAAAATACAGCAAATAAAATTTTGTAAAATTATTTATATAAATCGACCATTGACAAACTTTTTTAAGCATTTTGAAAATTATACATAGGTATATTTAAGTCCGTTACATTTGTTGAAATCATAAGAGAACAACAACTTTAAAGGAACCTATTATTTAGAATTAATATTATACAATCTTTATTAAAAACATGTATTTAAATATGCATATATCGTCCGAGTCTTGTTTGGATGGTTTGCGGCCACAACATCTCAAAGAGCTAACCTCGCCCTCGGCTGGCAACAATGGTCCTCGGTTAGTCGATTGTATAGCGAAACTCTGTAATTTCCTTTAAAAAGGTTCTCTCAATCCCGTGGTTTGCCCCTACTTGTACGGAGGTTCACTCTGTGCTCTCTCAATAAAGGGCGGGGGGATTTGGCCGATCGCCATAGGCTACACTCTGCGTCGCCTGTCGGCTAAACTGGGCTACCGGGTAGTTAGAGAGGCAATGGCGGATTACCTACAACCACTTCAGATAGGTTTCGGAATTGTGCAAGGTTGTAACGCGGCCATACACGCCTCAAGAGCTTTTGCTCTTGGGAATGGAGATACGGGTTCCGTTATTCTCAAGATTGAAATTAAAAATGCCTTCAATAGCGTTGAGAAGGAGACAATTCTCGAGGAAGTTTTGGATCGAGTGCCATCTCTTTATCCGTTTCTCCGTCAATGTTGGCACACGAACACGTCTAGCAATTTATTTTATAACGACATATCAATAACTTCGCAAGTCGGAGCTCAGCAGGGTAATACTTTAGAGCCCTTAATATTTTTATGGACATACAAAAGGTTATTTCTTCGCTGAATTATAGGCTAAATGTGTGCTATTTAGACGATGGAACGTTAGCTGGAAGGCCTGTAGTGTTGCAGGATTTGAGACAGCTTTTGCCAAGTCTAAAGGCAATCGGTCTGGAGGTTAACTCATGCAAATGTGAGCTGTTTTATTGTGATCCCATGGATGATAATGGCTACGGTTGGCATTTAGGTTGTTGTTGCCAGGGTTCGACTTCTGAATGAGTCGTCCTTATGTTTGCTGGGTGCTCCCATATTTCCGGAGGGGGTTACTTTTGCTCTTGAGGAAAAAAGGGTGGTGTTAGTTGGGGCTCAAGAACATTTGAGAAATTTGTCAGCACATGCATCGCTTACCCTGCTAAGGACCTGTTTAGCGATGCTTCGCATGTTGTATATTTTAAGAACTTTCCCCACCTGGTTGTTTGGGGACGACGTGTTAAGGTTGGACGATACGCTTCGAGTGTGTTTGAGACCATTTTGAATGTTCATCTAAACGAGGCACAGTGGTACCAGGCTTCTCTTCCGGTTCGCCATGGGAGACTCCCCGATGGGGTTGGATGGGGTTGTCGGAAAGTCGGTGTAGTGGCGTTTCTTGCCACCGCTCACGGGACATTGGGATTCGTCGCTCGCATCGTGTGTCATAATGGCGATGATACCGAAATACCGTTTGTGGTTTGTGTTTGGAGTGTAAGGTTTGTCAGCCGCATCGGTAAATTTGTGGGGCCATGGTTGAGGAGGACGGCCAGCCTTAGCTGTCATAGGTGCGCGTAGCTGTTTTCAAGGCATCACGCAATCAATGATGCAGTTTGTCAGGCTTTGGTGTCGGCTAACATCCCCTATGGCTTGGGCTCCAAGTCTAGGGGCTGGAGGCTTTCAGGATTGTATCGCACGGATAGCAAAAAGCCAGTTGGCCTCACACTGGTTCCGTGGCAAAAGGGTCGGTGTCTCTTGTGGGACACTACGTGCGTCAGTACGTTTGCCCCGTCCCACCTTCACCTTACGGTCAGGTCTGCGGGGTCAGCCGCTGAGTATGCAGCCATATTTAAACGCTCCAAGTACACTGCCCTGGGACCGTTGTACAATTTCGTGCCGATTGCAGTGGAGACTGCGGGATCTTGGGGCGGTGGAGGTGGAGGCTAAAACATTTATTAAGGAATTTGGTCGCCGGCCTAGGGATAGGGCAGTGATGTGCGCTGCGAATCGTATCTGGTTCAACAGATTTCGTTGGCTATACAGCGCAGTAATGCTGCAAATGTAATGGAAACATTTGCCAGCGCGGTGCAGTTCGGGGCGATCCTATTTAGTTGATATTAATTGACGAAGCCTGTTGCGAATTGTTTTATTGTTGTGTGGATATCTATATGTGACGACGTCTATTGATGATTCATAGTTGTACCCACCTGACGAAGCCTGCATAGCATATTAGAATTTCTCAGTAATGTCAAGATGATGATAATAGAAATAAACATATTTTATTTTATATATTTCATAACAAAAAAGTTGTAAAAAAACAATTCACAACTTCTAATCAGTTAAGACTTTTATTATGTACGGAACCCTTCAACCAGATAAAAAATATTTCATCTTCGGTGACATTTTTGAATTCGGTGACGTGATAGGAGCAAATTGTTCACCGAATTAACCGAAATGAGATCACTGAAATGAAGAACATTGAGGTTTAACTCGAATTATCGAAAATGTCGCGTAGAAATATAAAAATTAAACCTAGAATATGTAATAAAATGTTGACTTACATATAATATCCGAATAACAAACAAAACACATGCACTGTTACCAAAATATAGCAGTAACCGAAATGAAAACTTTTTTGTCCCCACATCACCGAATTGATAAACTTATGTGTATAACTCGAATACGCAACTGGTCTCAACACGTGCGCTTGCGCCGGACGTTAGCACGGGACTGGCCGAATAACCTTTGATTGAAGCAGTGTGTCCACAAGGCGTTTCTTAGCAACTACACGCATCGAAACTTTGTTCACCGATATGATGTCGTCGTGCAGGACAGATACATATACTCTGACCAAAACATATACAGGGTATTTTAGTAATCCCAAATATCTCATAGCGATAATGCAACTATCCTAGATTATAATAAATGTCTCAATTAACGTAAATACCTATCCATATTTGTGTCATGAAGGAATTTTCCATAAAAAAAGTACGGGGGACAGGTCACTGTGATGATAAATCGGCACTTAATTATTTTTTTAAAGTGATTAATATTAATTTTAATACAATCGCATTATTTGCCCCAGATAGAAGAACAATCCTGCTATTTAAAAAAAAATATCATGAATATGTATGACCAAAGAGCACCCCCGTTATCAGCCGTGCCATTTCAAATTCATGCCTGGGATATTGACCCTTAAATATTCAATTGCTAAACAATCATATTATCATCTTATCTAACAAAAATCGTGGATCGAAAACGCAATTTATAAGTGGCCTAGTACCAACCAAACCAGTTAATAAAATATGTAATAGGTTCAAATTTAAATTAGCATTTTCTTGCAAAGCAAGGTGGCCAGTTGCCAGTTGGCAGTGACACGGCTAGAGTCAAGTTCTAGACTTGCTCGTTACCTGACATCTAGGTCACAACGATTAGACCCTTTTTACGTATGGACAATTTAAATACGTCTAGTACCTAACCGTATTTTACTTCAAGAAAAAAAAAATTCAAATCCACTACCACTAATACCAGTAATTTTCTTGTAAAAATTTACGCTTAGTCATAGATTAAATAACAAAATTATTATTCAGTGGAACGATGAAACCTTATAAAGAACAGAGTGGAAAAACCGTTGGCTCGAACTGCTAATTAAAATAAAATGAACGCCGCTTTCCCATTAGTAGACATTGTTTTATTTAATGTGTGAGTTTCTGTGTATTGCACCTATATGCTTGCGTCAGATGCGAACTACAACATACAGTCAGGTTCACCAATATATACGCATTTTTGGACCTTATTACGAGGGAATTGAGTGCAAAAGTATACACATATCGACGAACTCGACTATACTAGTTTCGAGCAGAGGGCCTACTCTGAACTTCGTAGCGTGCCGTCCCTCCCACTCATATAGTGTATAACACGAGAGTGAAAGGAACGGCACGATACGAAGTTTCAATTTCCAAGTACGGAGAAGGCCCTCAGTTTAAGATTGGCTATCAATTTGTCACTAACAAGTAATGAATCGTGATTATTTTTACTATTATTTTTTTTATTACTACTTATTTGTTTTCGACACATTGTGCCCATTTACGGAGTGGTTTTTTTTAGCAAAATTGTGGTAATATGATAACGAATTTATTGTAATTTATTTTTCATCTTTCCTGTTCGGAAAGTTCAATTTCCATGTATAGATTGCCGGGTGGAAAATTGCTTTTCCGACCCTAGGGTGGAAATCGTTTTTTTATAGTTCAATAGGCGCTCCGCCGGCTGCTGCAGCGTGTGTTTTACTACTGAATCCTTAGATTATCATTTACTTATACTTTTACTTTTCTCATATCGAAATGAAAAGTAGAGTGTTTAACTCGGGTGAAAGCACCCATAACTACGTTACGCGCCAAAATATCTCGATTGGGTGAAATTGGTATCTTTCAACCCTTGGTTAACAATCATACATGTTTTTTTTCTCTGTTGCGTAAAATGGTTCGTACTGGATCGAACTTCAAACAATAACAATCAGAATATACCTAGGTCTAGGTATTGTAAATTAATCATACCGCTTTTAATTAGCAATAATGAAGACGATGAAATGAAGTAGGTAGATGCAAACATGTTAAAAGGATTATATTGATTTTAACTACCTATTGTTTTTGTGTTTATTACTAGGTTTCATTCGTTAATTACCTATATAGAATAACGCATTCATGTCTCTGTGTTTCATAAAAAAAACCGAAACATGAAATTTTGTTTTTATAACACTGCATATATAATACTGTTATTTCTTTCCTCTGGAAAGATGGTGATTCCGTTACTTGATTGTAAGTTATAATTAGACTGATATTTTTAAAGCTACATGTACCTATAAATTGGAATATAGTTACCTTTATATTATGCATAATGCAAAAAAGGTTATAAATATAACTGATGCCAAAATATAACTCTGTATCGAAAACAAAGAAATATGTTTTCACTGCATTTTATTTTATTTCAATATCTTTTTACTATAATGTAGGTATTAAGAGATATTGCCAATAACTATTCAATTATTTTGAATACTTATGAGTTTACTAGCGACCCGCCCCAGCTTCGCACGGGTGCAATGCTGATGCATGTATTATACATATAAACCTTCCCCTTGAGTCACTCTATCTATTAAAAAAAACCGCAACAAAATCCGTTGCGTAGTTTTAAAGATTTAAGCATACATAGGGATATAGGGACATAGGGACAGAGAAAGCGACTTTGTTTTATATGTAGTGATTAGTCGAGTAATAAACATATGGTTTAGCTTAATTGTAATTAGGTAGAGACGCCAAGTTAGATTATTTCATAAATGGAAGGAAAACTGCTGCTTTGATTGCTGCTTTTATCTAAAAATGTTCTCATGTGTTGTGTGTTGTTGTGTGTGTGTCATTTTCTGTTTTATATGCGCATAATAATAATATTCATCAGTCAATGTAAACTCGTAAAGGGCTAAGAACTATCCAAAGCACAATCAACCCTTAACACCCTATTCAAATACACCATCATAATTATACAACACTGAAAAAGGTTTTACCTCGCTGGCAAAAAACCCTAGAGATTAAAGTTGTATGGCTTCAGTGGCATCAGTGCCAGTAGTGGCAGTGTCCACCCACAGCGATAATAGGCCTACTACGCGTTGCCAAGTAACTGGGAAACAGCTGAAGACGGAAATCTTGAAAAGTTGTATTTGGTAAGTAAACTGCTGCAGTGTTTAATCTGGTTTGGATTGAAAGTTATTGTACCGCAAACCAGGGTTACTTTCAAATTGGGGGCGACTTTAAACTTAAAAAAAAAACAGTTTTTATGCCGCGTTTTACTTTTTTATTCAGTTAACCTTGAGTCAAGTTATACCTTCGTTAATTTCCTAACTATTTAATCAGCGTGGCAACGCCGCCGGGGTTATGGAAACTTTCGAGCCATCTACGATCCGGGGCGATCCTTTATGTTAAGTTAATTTGACGAAGCATGTTGCGGATTTCATTTTTGGATTAATAGTACATTAGTTGGTTAATTTACTAAACTGAATCAGACTAGAAATACTTAGTGATGAATATATGTGTTTTATATGTATCAAATTAGCCCCGTTTTTTCATAGTCACCCCATTTTACGGTATTTCGCTAAAATTCAATTAATCGCTTTATCATTTAATAATTTCTTAATTACCACGAGTGAGATTTTAACCCACGACTCTTGCATTCCGTGCATCGTGCTGACGAGTCTTTCAATCACTCGGCTATTTCTTATATTACCTACGAATTAGGATCCAGAGATCTCTGCTAAATCATTTCTAAATACGCAGGGAATGTAGAGGTCGTGGGGTTTATATTTCAGTGGCGAATAAATTAACTGTTAATTGTTTTTTATTAGAATAGAATATTTTATTTATGCACAAAGACACTGTTACATAATAAAACGAGTATATCTGATGAGTCCCAAACTAGGCCGAGCCTGTATCTTGGAACCCGTTGAGTTACAGTTACCCAAGTTGACTACGATACTCTTGAACTACGTTACGGAAGTTGTGTTCGATACGTTATACAACCATTATTGTTTGTTTATTTAATAATGTTTCGTATTGAAAGTATTTTTACCACAAATTATTGTAGTTAAGACTAAAAAATGTGTTTTTTATAATTTTCATTTTAAATTCGGCGTCAAAACGTACATTCAGAATGGCCGCCATATTATGGCGTCAGTAAGTTGTATTCAAAAGCGTTACTGTCATAAATATACTTACATACTCCTTGGTATCGATAGCGACATATTGTTAACCAGACAGAAAGATGTCTCCTTATGTAATTACGTATTCTAGATGGATCGATTTTTGATTCATACTTAGATAGCTAAACTTAGCGAGAGATAGGTAGGTTACGAGTATATATACGTACAGTTAGCATAGATTAAAGGGGGCTGCACGAAACCTTCAGAAATCGTAAGCGGTGTTCATTAAAAACCGATTGTATGGAAAGTATGACAAGTTTCTATTGGCGCCATATTTAGGTACCTAACGTTGATGATATTTGGTGCAAACCGCCTTAAAAGTTATTCTACATATTCGAATAAGCGCTCGCAATGATCTGGACATAACTCAACTCAATAGACGACAGTTCATGTTAATTTTACTGCACATGAAACACCAAGAAAAGAACGACTTACTTATTTTCTAGACTCCTCACTATGGCCGAAGAGTCGCAGCCCTCCTGCCAGCTGCGTCGACGCCGTTCCTCGGGTAACCCCAACTTGCCCTTGAACCTCGAGGTGGGGTACCAGGTGAACGAAGGCGGCCCTAGTCAAGGGACACCTTCGCCTGGGTGTATCAGATTCGCGAGCTCGAGGGAGCCTGCGTCGTCTTCGGCATTATTAGAGTTTAGGAAGAAGCAGCAGTCTTTTGAAATACAGGTAAGATTTTCAATCGAACGTAACTGGTCCATTTATTTTGTATTTAACCTTTTCGACGCCATCAAGGTATATATGCGCACCATCGGTTCAACGCTAACGACAATAAACGGAGTGCAAACGACGAATAGAGTGCAGTACGATATCAATCTACATGCAAATTTAGATTGAAGGAAAAATTGAAAAATTTAGGCACCGAGCAGGATTCGAACCTGCGACCTCCCGGCACTCGCGGCCAGTCGCTCTAGCCAACTGAGCTATAGGTGCAATCGCTACCCAGTCCTAAATTCATCAACCGTTCCTTCGTATTAAGCAGTACCGCTGCTAACGTAAACTATTTTTTATACAAGCGCCTTAAGGGAGGCGTACAGCGACATCTACCAGAAGACTCATGCTTCATTAACGGCACTAACGTCTCAAATCATATTGAGAATCGTCAGTTACGATGCACCATCCCATACCCAAATTTAGAATGATGGAAAAATTGAAAAATTTAGGCAAAAAAAATAACCTACATGCATTTCTATAGGATTCAACTTCGCGTTTGACATTCCCTTGTCATGGCGTGTCAGTGATAGCGTTTGTACTTATTTGACAGAGCGCTGAAAAGGCTAAAGCTAAAGCTATCTATGAATTCTCGCCGAAGGCTTTGACGCTAAGTATTTCCATAGTGACGGAACTATTTTTATCAATTGTCTTTATTTACATCGTCAAAGCGGGACATTTCGCTTGGGAACGACACAATTTCCAACATATGCTAATAAGTAGGTAGATATATTTATTGAACTTAATACCGTACTGTGGTCAGATTAGAAAAAAATTGGGCTACTTTGATCAGTTTCACTGATTTTGACTGTCACAGATTATCTACGCGAAAATGAACACAATAGTACCATATAACCAAAAACCCGATTTAACCAAAGTCACCCCTTGATTCAAAGTCACCCCAGTTTAATGGTACTCCATGAAATCATCAAGCACATATATGAGGGGGATCGAGCGATCGACCGAAACGCGTGAAGTATTTACCGCACTTGCATCATATTGTTTGAAAAATTTCGCGCTCGCTACGCTCGCGTTTTCATCTACATGTGCTATGACTTTATAACCCCCCTCCTTTGAATATGTATATCTACGTGCCTGGTAATCAAGTCATTCCTCTTTGAAATGCCCAAACAGCCAATTAGGTATTTAGGTAAAACGAAATTTAGTTTGACACTCGCTTTCATTAACAAAGCTTTACGTTTCACTACGAGTACAATTCAATTTGTACAGGTTACAAATTCCTTAATGCATTTGGGTCATACACGGATTTAGGTTCGCGTCTTTTCTGTGGACCAGTAACCCGCATAAACAGTGTCTCCGTTTCTATAAATCCCTGTAATAAAAACATAGCTAACATGCACATAAGCCGTTAACTATTGACCACAGGAGGGACGAGTTTTGTTTATCCAACTAAGTATGACCCATTTAAGACATTGATATAGGTACTTAGCCCTCTGAAAAAGATATAGGGGAAAAATCTGCCACGTTTTTAAAAACTACCTACTTAAAATACGTCAATCTTGATATCGTTCACAGAATCTACCTTGAGAAAGTTTGTAGGTATAGGTGTATCTTTGTCCAGGGTCGGATTGCTGTCACATATAATTGGCTAACAGGTTTTAACAATTACCTAGCTAAGAAGCCAACAATTACCCAGGTCAAGGTTATAAACAGTATTGGCTAACAGGTAAAATTACCTAAATTTTTAAAGTATTTTCTATCGCTAATGTCAAATTACACTTCCAATTTTAAGTCAATTCGGACATTTACAAGGCCTACGGCATTCTTTAATGTCATAATGTTGACGTAAAGTATATACTAAAAGCCGTCGTCTCCCGCGAAAAAAATAAACAATAGATTTTTGTGTTATGATCCCGGGGATCCCCGGGACCGGTAGACGACGGGTTATACTGCGCAAGGTACCTACATCAGTCACTAGTGTGTGTGACACGACCTACGACATCAGCCTATCGACAGTATGCGGACGTAAGTGTGAGTGTGCCGTCGACAGTGACGTATGGCCGTTTTTTTTTTGAACCTGACTGTGGCTTTATAGGCCGGGCCCAATAAAGTGATAGGAGTGCGCGGTTGGAGAGTAGCCTGGGGAAAATCCAATAAAACCCCCGGCACGACCACGCGTGTGGTTTGGAACACTGGAATACTCTAAGAGTTTGCGCTCCAGTGAGATTATTTGAGCGGTTTCAACCGAATCTGAGGTGTGAGTGGAATCGAGCTACTGGGAGTTTTGTCGCTGGTTCACCAAACCTAGCCTAGCTGAGAAGAGTCCAACAAGAAACTCAGCTAGGCCCGACCTGGGTTGGACTGACTCTACCCGGTGTGCGGCGGTACCGGGACGAATAGGGACTATATGTGTCACTGTTGTCGCGTATGGCCGTGTCACGATCCGCATTGTCAGACCTTGTTTTCTTAGAGCACGTGCTGGCTTGGCATTGGCATACGCTGTCAGCTTTCATTCCTAAGAGCATCTTAAAAGGTTAAGGTTCGCTCTCTTAAAGCAACGATGTTGACGTGTGTGAGGTAGGTACCTAACTAGTGTAGTTGTTTGAATTTATTGCGCGATAACGACGAAAGCGCAGACTTCAAACTGGAGTTTCGCAATTCTTCTTGGCTTTGCCTTAATCATGATCATTGTCATTATCAGACAATTAGAGTCTGAGATTTATTTAAATCTTTTTTCATGTATCGTACTCTGGAAGTGAGTCATTGTTTATCTAGGCGGCGTGCTGAAAGTAGCACTTAGAGTAGAAAAGTATTAAAAAAAAAGTACGGTGGATCGAAGTTAGATTGGGCAAAGACAGTAACACACACAAATGATAAATTCTTAATTTAAAAAAAAAATGGTGCATATAAAAACACTTGACGTCGCTCAACAGTTCCCGCCAAAATAGTTCTTTCGCTAATTCAGAAAATGTTTGTTCATATTTTGCCATTTTTTAGTTTCCTTGTATTCGAAATGAAAAGCAGAGTATTTAACTCGGGTGAAACTACCCATTTCAACCTCGAACTATTATTCGCCCTCTCAGTTCGTTCGAGCAACAAAATATCTCGTCTGAAATGGGTGGCTTTCAACCCTCGGTTAACAATCTACTATAATAAATGGCAACTATAATGTCTACGTGAAATGTGTCTAACGTCACATACCTAATTGCCGTGTTAATGGAGACAATCATTGCTTGATCCCTTAGGCCAAGGACGCACCACGATTACATTTTTGGGACAAGATTTTAAAATCGCGGTTAAAATGTCGCAGAGAATTCACTGCGCGCACTATATATAGCTACTATACAGGGCGTCCCACAGCTATGCCACGTGGAGGGAAAGTATCTTGAATATTGTAGATGGAACATTTTACTGAAAAAAGACGTTATTTGAATTTAAAAAAAATTTAAACTGCATTCACAAATATTTAAATAATTTTGTGGTTGAACCGGGAATCGAACCCTTTACACGTGATCAATTGATTAATTTTGTATTAAAAATGTTAAAATTCATGGTCTTCCTTTTATTTCTGATACTATGTTATTTAGCAAAAAATAATCCATATGATGAAGCCTTTCGATTAGTATGATAAAGCTACAGGGTAATTATTTTTCTTGTGTAACGGGTTCGATTCCCGGTTCACGGTTTAATTATTATTTAAATATCTTTGAATGCAGTTTCAATTGTTTTTAAAATTAAAATAATGTCTTCTTTCAGTAAAATGTTCCATCTACAATATTCAAGGTACTTTCCCTCCATGTGGCATAGCCATGGGACGCCCTATATATTTTTACTACATTATGAGTGTACGTATACAACGTGCGTTTCCACTGCTGGAAACAGACTTTCTCTCTTTGATGAGAATTAGAGGGAATACGGAATAGGTAGTAGTTCCGACGCTACCCCAGCGGAGGTTGAGGACCTTATTATAATTAAAGTTCTAACCTTAAAGTTTTGGTAGATCGAGGAGTGTGAGGAGGAGGAGATAGTAATAGACAGCGACGAGGAGACGGAGCCGGGCACGCCGGCACCGCAGATCGACCGCGCCGTCACGCCCACGCCCATACAGGACTTCGGCGCCAACGTCGTTTATACTGAAGGTTTACTCATTTTAGTAGTAGTATCTTGTCATATATTTATCCAACGCTGGCATCGCTGTTGCCCCAAGAAAAGGGAGATAGCAATAAGAGCGACGAGGAGACGGACCCCGCACACCGGAGCCGCAGCCCGACCGCGCCGTCACACCCACGCCAATACAGGACTTCGGCGCCAACGTCGTTTACACTGAAGGTTTACTCATTTTAGTAGTAGTATCTTGTCATATATTTATCTAACGCTGGCATCGCTGTTACCCCAAGAAAAGGGAGATAGTAATAAGAGCGACGAGGAGACGGAGCCCCAGACCGGAGCCGCAGCCCGACCGCTCCGTCACGCGCACGCCCATACAGGACTTCGGCGCCAACGTCGTTTACACTGAAGGTTTACTCATTTTAGTAGTAGTATCCTGTCATATATGTATCTAACGCTGGCATCGCTGTTGCCCCAAGAAAAGGGAGATAGTAATAAGAGCGACGAGGAGACGGACCCCGCACACCGGAGCCGCAGCCCGACCGCGCCGTCACACCCACGCCAATACAGGACTTCGGCGCCAACGTCGTTTACACTGAAGGTTTACTCATTTTAGTAGTAGTATCTTGTCATATATTTATCTAACGCTGGCATCGCTGTTACCCCAAGAAAAGGGAGATAGTAATAAGAGCGACGAGGAGACGGAGCCCCAGACCGGAGCCGCAGCCCGACCGCTCCGTCACGCGCACGCCCATACAGGACTTCGGCGCCAACGTCGTTTACACTGAAGGTTTACTCATTTTAGTAGTAGTATCTTGTCATATATTTATCTAACGCTGGCATCGCTGTTGTCCCAAGAAAAGGGAGATAGTAACAAGAGCGACGAGGAGACAGAGCCCCGCACACCGGCGCCGCAGCCCGACCGCGCCGTCACACCCACGCCCATACAGGACTTCGGCGCCAACGTCGTTTACACTGAAGGTTTACTCATTTTAGTAGTAGCATCTTGTCATATATTTATCTAACGCTGGCATCGCTGTTGCCCCAAGAAAAGGGAGATAATATTCAACTTCCACCCCCAAATTCATCAATTTGAGGTACGATTTAGGCGATGAAAAGTATTATCCTTCATGTTAATCCAGGCTAAAAACTCTATGTATCATAATCCGTTCAGCCGTTTTTGCGTGATTGAGTAACAAACATTCAAAGATTCACACATTCTAACTTTCGTTTGCCTACCTAATCTTATTATGCTAATATCCTAATAATATTATAAACGTGAAAGTTTGTGCGGGTGGATGTACGTTCCGCTTAATCTCAAAAACCACTAAACGGATCTCTACGAAACTTTCCAGTATTGTAGCTTAGACATCAGAATAGGACATAGGCTACCTTTTATCCGCGGGTAACACCGCAGGGCGCTGCTAGTTAAAAATATTTACCAGTTCCTTTTAGACAGTTATGAATTGGCGTTTGTAGTGATGAGGGTAAGACGAATCGACTGCCATAATTAGCGATTATTAATGAATGGTGAATGATTATTTAAATCGATTTTATTGCATTTTTTTCTTAAATTTCCCATATATTTCATTATTAGATACGAATCTAGAGTAGGAACTTTTGTCATACAATTTTTATTCTACCTACGCGAATTTGTATCGTTCAAAAATCGATACGACTAGGTATGTTTCCAAATTCCGCGATATAGGAAATTTCACACTTCGTCTTTTGTAATTTATTGGAATACTTTTATTTATAACACGTAATTTGTTACGGTTATATATTCATTCGTCGATTTCCATCAACTTACGGAAATATCATCTGGGGGGCTACCGCGAACTGAAAACGAACGAAGTTCGAATATCTCTCTCTCTCTGTTGCACTTGCTAATTCGTGCGGCAGAGAGGGAGATATTCGAACTTCGTTCGTTTTCAGTTCGCGGTAGCCCCTCTGAATCGAAACGATTGATTACGTCACTACACTAGATTTAAAAAATAAAAGATAGAGATACGTAATGTATAAGGGTTTCGTTTTTTCCTTTAGAGGTACGGAACCCTAAAAACGAATAAGTAATTTACTGTTTTAGTCGTGGAATATTGCATTCAGGTACATTGCTATAGTAATTTTTTTGTTTATTAAAACACGAGAATCCTGATGGCGGTTGTTAATTTATTTTTAGTCAATAAAAAATTACTTCATTTTTGTAAACTTTCAAGTGTCATTCATATCTTTTAAAGATTTTGAGCATATTTATTAATTTACTGTTTTTGTCATAATTTGATGGTCTACTATATGAATATATTCATATTGTGACATCTTATTTATTATTCATTCCGCATGCATATTCTCTATTTTGAAGTGGAGAAAGTAACGTTCACGGGCGAACATCAGGCGTGATTACTTATTCCATAATGGTTAAAGTACAGTACTTTTTAACTGGCTTCAAAAACAGGAGGAGGTTTTCAATTCGACTGTTGGTTTTTTTTCGTATTAAAGCTGCCTACCGTTATATCACCGGTAACTTATGTCAACCAACCAACCATTCGTGTCAATCAACCGTAGCCTAGTCTAGTCCTCTTTCCGAATGCTACTCAAATAAAGGGGTTAAAGTACGTGGAGGAAAAAAATCAAATGATTTCGTGTCTTTCACAGGTCCTCAACTAACGGACTTCTTGAAGGTGAAAACTATAGAACAGGACTGCCTCACAGACGTCTCGGATGCGGACTCCGAGGCCGAAGCAGAGGAATAAACTATAATTTCAATAAATCCGATATTATTCTTCTACACGTGTATATGAATATAATAATTATATATGTTGATAATCGCAATAAATAATATGAATTGTTGATTTTTTTTTAACCTGACTGTGGCTTTATTGGCCGGGCCTATAAAGCGCTAGGAGTGTACAGCGTCGTGTCCGAGTTGGACGCCGTAAGCGCAGTGCTATCTTTCGATGGACGGCGTGATTATGTCTGGATCCGTGAGTGTGTGCCTAGGACGCCGGACCGTGCGGCCCCTAATCAGTGATCGCCGAGTTACGGCAGAAAGAGAAGGATAGCAACGTAGTCGATAGCCTTCGTAACGGATTCTTATGATGGGGAGCGTTGTCGATTACGTCTGGCTGTCTGCTTAAAGAAACCATACATGTTGCTAATCCCCGAGTCGTGGTGCAGACTTTGTTGAGAATTTGTGTCATTTATCCTTATGGGGAAGGCGATGTTAGTTTCGTTGCGATGGGCTGCCTGCGATGCAATAGGTATTCGTAGTATTAGAGCACAAAGGTCCCTTTTCCCTAAGTACAAAACATTAGTTTACAATTTACTTTGCAGATTTACGGATGGTATTATCATGAGATAAATAAATGACTGATATGGTCACTTTAAGTATTTTATTGCATTTTATAAAGTAACATTTTTTTATGATTACGAGATATATGAGTACAATATAGAGATGTATATTGACATTTTATTTACATATAATAATATTTGGCCTGTAATTTTTCCCACTCAATTCAGTAACAATCAATTCAATATAAGATTTCAAGCTCACATGGTCATTTACATTAGAATTACGATTTGAAACGGGGTATTTGCCATGTATATTTGTATTTGTGAGTTCCCGATATTTCGGCACTGTTACAAGGGCCATTATCAAGGATTAACTGACGTGCTGCGAGTTTTACAAATATACATGGTAAATATCCCGTTTCAAATCGTAATTCTAATCAATTCAATATGCAAAACATTCAATTGAAAAAGTATATCAAAATTTTTAATTACCATTAATTTTGATATTTACGATTGAACTAAAATTTAACAAGGAGGTACAGTCAGCTGCAGAAGTAGCTATACAATCGAGGTGCTCAGAAAGAGGTGAACGTTTCAATTGTCAAAAAGTTTATGACAGCTAGGCTTGCATTTACCCGTGGGCGATCAGCGCATTACAAATATCTGAGCGATCAGTATAAATTAGGGTGTAATTGTTAATTAAACTGTGCAGTTTAAGGCCGTGCAACGAGAAATATCGCGTTCTTTTAAACGCTGTTCTACCCAGACGAGGAACCAATAAGGATTGATTTTTTGTGTTTCTGACAATACCGAAACATGATTACTTAAAATTTTCTCGATAGAAAAAAAATCCAAAGTTGAGTCTTTATTTTCCTTTTTTTACTCAGCCTACTAAAACATTATTAAACGGCACAATTAAGTTAAAATGATGGTATTTTACGTCGCCTAAAGTCTGTCAAGAGGAAATTTAATAAAACTGCACAGACAGACATTTAACGACATTTGTCTAAAAAAGGCATTCCCGAAGAGTGTTGCATCCCGTTTTGTCGTGCGCGAAAGACATAAGTCTCTTTCACGGGGGGCGTGGCTGATCGAATCGAGGCATCCCCTTAAGACATTTGTGACGTCCTGAAAGCCGATGTCTAAATGCTAACTTAGCTCTCAATAAATTTACGACGATTTAAACGTAAACGTCTTTGTGAACACCTCGCCAATCCATTGACAATTATTTAAGAATTTCAAGCACAGAGGGGTTACCGCGAACCACAAACGAAGTTTTCCCTCTCTGTCTCACTTATATGCAAACTTGCAAGTGCGACAGAGAGGGAAAACTTCGTTTGCTGTTCGCGGTAGCACTCCAGGTACCTTAGTAGTACACTTTAGTCATAGTGAGAAAACCTAACATGAGCTGCGTTAACAAGGAACCACAAAAACAAAAGAAACTTACAACTATAAGTAAATTAGTAAAGCCAGACCAGAAATATACGAACGTGCGACATGTTGCGAAATGTCATTGGAACTAATTTCTTACACTGGCAATAATTTTAATGATAGGATGTCAGACTTCACAGTCACTGTCACAGTTGCTGTTTATTTCAATCATAGTAGTTGTTGTACGGAGATTGGCAGTTACCGGTGCTAAGTCCAAACAGATAGGCGTTAGTGCGGAATATGCGGTCGTGGCTGTTGCTCCCGTATCGGTCTTACAAGCCACTTACGTTAGTGCCGCACCTCTAATACGGACACTGCTTAAATTATCTTTCCATAGATGAACAAGGCCAATGATGAGTAGTTGTGAAATTAAAAGATAAATGACAAAAA
This sequence comes from Epiblema foenella, assembly GCA_963556455.1. NCBI lineage: Eukaryota > Metazoa > Arthropoda > Insecta > Lepidoptera > Tortricidae > Epiblema > Epiblema foenella. Next base: position 21,196,941 of record OY747102.1, read on the forward strand.
ATGCCCAAAACTAATTATTAATAATGTAGGGTCGCTAGGCCAGTTACGCGGCCTGCGTCAGTTTGCGGCCTCCTGTAGAACGAAGTTTTTTCAGTTAAAGATATTTACATGTTTACATGCCCTCAAGAAATAGTGATTCGTATGCGTTTTAATTAGTAGTTATCAAATGGGAATATATTAAAAAAGCAACAAAATATCCATTCAGTTTATCAACTCATCGAAATGGCCGCAAACTGGCGCATCAAATTAACAGGCCGTAAACGCCGAGCCTACATAGGTAATAAACTGCCGAAAAAAAACGCTCAGGAAATGAAACTATTTCGCTGAAGAACATTTCAAAGTTAACATCAGAGGGGCTACCGCGAACCGAAAACGAACGAAGTTCGAATATCTCCCTCTCTGTCGCACTTGCTAATTCGTGCGACAGAGAGGGAGATATCCGAACTTCGTTCGTTTTCGTTTCGCGGTAGCCCCTCAGTGCTGCGTAAACAAATCAAAATGTCATTTAGTGTGTTGCCATATAAATCGGAATTATAGCGACCTCTTGACATAATATTTCTGGACAGGCTCAATATACAAGTAGCACTCATTAATGGCGGATTGCACCAATTTACGATTACAGATCGATTAACGTTAAATATGGCGCAGGCAGCTGTCATTTCATAGAAACTCGTCAAACTTTCCATAAAATCAGATTGAACGAACACCGCTCGTTTACCTACAGACGGTTTGGTGGAACCCACCCAAGCAAGTAGTGTGATTACCTGTCCAATAGGTAACTTACTAAACTAGAGTACTCACTTTGCGAGCGTTTCAATATTCTGGTTACAACAAGGTTCATAATTATACAAGTTTGATTATGGGGAAATGTCTATGTACAGTGAAGTCGAATTCTGGTGGCGTCGTCGAATCCCGCTTGTGGCCGCCGGCTAATAATTTTAGTACTACGAAATTTGTTTTTGCTACTTTTAGAAGATCTGTTATCTGCAACAAATTGAAAGAATATATTATTCCTTTATGCATGTTAGAATGTAATGTTATATGGGGAGCTGGCGAAGCGGCTCGTGGAGGCAACTGGGGACCAGAAGGCTGGCGCCTATCTCGCCCAACGGATTGCGATCGCAATCCAGCGAGGCAATGCCGCCTTCTGGCCACCTTGCCCCACGGCACCAACCTTGGGCCAGTTTTTTATTTGTGAATATTTGGATTTATTTTATTTTAGGTTAATTTTGTTATGCTCCTATTTGTTTTTTGGTTAGAAATAGAATCGTTGAAAATCAAATGTGCCGCATCTTACCTCTTGATCAGGAGTCGTGATAGTTTCTAAAAGCGATCTGGCTTGCTGAAAGTGCTTGCAGCCGCCTAAATATAATATCACAGGATTTTCATATCTGCAACAAAAGAAAATCAAATTAGGGTGTAGAAATGCAGACTTAACCAATCAAATGAATCCAGCGGAGCGGAGGAGCTATGATTGAATTCTGTACATTTCCCTTCCACTGCGCCCCAGTGGAAACGCAGCCAGAGGGGCTACCGCGAACTGAAAACAAACGAAGTTCGAATATATCCCTCTCTGCCGCACGAATTAGCAAGTGTGATTGAGAGGGAGATATTCGAACTTCGTTCGTTTTCGGTTCGCGGTAGCCCCTCAGAGGTGCGGTGTGGTGTGGAAAGGAGCTGGTTTTGCGGATATCGAAAGCAGGGTGGAGAACTTCAATTCAAACCCACAGAAATCCGCCGCGTGGAAACCGGTATGTATTACCGTCCTCCAGCCACCGTTATACATTTTTTTTTCATTTTTTTTTTATACAACGCAAGTGGCAAACATGCGTACGGTCCATCTGATGGTAAGCGGCCACCGCAGCCTATAGACGCCCACAACTCGAAAGGCGTCACGTGAGCGTTGCCGACCCTGCATAATGTTTGAGGATGCACTGTGTTGACAGCAGAAGGAACACATTTAGGTCCCTCGCTCTCAACACAGTGCATCCTCGGGAGCTCTGGCAACCTTGCTCACCTCCAGGAACACAACACTACATACTTGTATAGTAAATAATGTTATTATGGCTGTGGTCTTCTGAAAGGCGGAGGTACTTCCCCAGTTGGGCTGCTCCAAATTCGAGCAAGATGATGCATTTTGCTGTGCCCTACCTCTTTTAATAATGTAAGTACCTTTGCACTAATGACTTTACCGAATCACGGAAAAGTCGGGAAAGTTATTCACAAAATCCGTATTGTACTTAATTGAAATCGAAAGCTTGTCATTTTATTGTCTACTAGCGACCCGCCCCGGCTTCGCACGGGTGCACTATTTAATGGATGTTATTATACATATAAACCTTCCTCTTCAATCACTCTATCTATTAAAAACAAACGCATCAAAATCCTTTGCGTAGTTTTAAAGATTTAAGCATACATAGGGATATAGGGACAGAGAAAGCGACTTTGTTTTATACTATGTAGTGATCTATATCTGCTAACGGATAAACTGGACTTCAGAGCGCAGATTTTGAACGACAAAGTAAGACTTTCCGAGCTGGTGAGGTGAAGAATAACATATTACTTACTGTGCGGGCTGCGTCATCTCCATGAACTCGTGGTAGTGCACCTGTGGAGGTGTTAGGACGGAGAGTGGAGCGAACCGGTGCTTGTAGCGAACGGCCTCGCTGTCGAACTGAGACTGCGGCTGACGGATCTTGCCTTGGAGTTTGAACGCTACTAGGGCCTGTGGGAGATAAACACAGAGTTACTAGGGTAATAAGTGAAATGAGTTCTTAAAAATCGTTTATTACACCCGCCAAACTGTAAAACAGTTTGTTGGCGCAGACTCGCTCTCATACAACTATGCCTATTTATAAGTCTACTTATACGGAGGTCAGGTATCTGAATTATTATTTACATTTACAATATTACATACAGGACCCAGATAACCTCAATCTGCATTGGTACTCGAAACACTGGCGCATGGTATCTAAACAGGTTTTTTTTTAAATAAAAACCTCTCTAAAAGAATCGAAATTTTTACAACTGCTCTATCAATTTTCCTAGTTTTCACGTCGGTAAATGTACATATACGTAATTTTGCGAGATATTCTTGTAATACTCCCCACACCAACCCAACAAGTTACGATCTGGCATCTGGCACATCTTCTCCATGGTACAGGGTAATAAGATGGGAACTATATCTAGCGCATATTTCTATCAATTTTCCTAGTTTTCACGTCGGTTTAAATGTACATATATGTACTTTTGCGAGATATTCCTGTAATACTCCCCACACCAACCCAACAAGGCACGATCTGGCATCAGGCACATCTTCTCCATGGTACAGGGTAATAAGATGGGAACTATATCTAGCGCATATTTCTATCAATTTTCCTAGTTTTCACGTCGGTCTAAATGTACATATACGTACTTTTGCGAGATATTCTTGTAATACTTCCCACACCAACCCAACAAGGCACGATCTGGCATCAGGCACATCTTCTCCATGGTATAGGGTAATAAGATGGGAACTATATCTAGCGCATATTTCTTTCAATTTTCCTAGTTTTCACGTCGGTTTAAATGTACATATATGTACTTTTGCGAGATATTCTTGTAATACTCCCCACACCGACCCAACAAGGCACGATCTGGCATCTGGCACATCTTCTCCATGGTACAGGGTAATAAGATGGGAACTATATCTAGCGCATATTTCTATCAATTTTCCTAGTTTTCACGTCGGTCTAAATGTACATATACGTAATTTTGCGAGATATCCTTGTAATACTCCCCACACCAACCCAACAAGGCACGATATGGCATCTGGCACATTTTCTCCATGGTACAGGGTAATAAGATGGGAACTATATCTAGCGCATATTTCTATCAATTTTCCTAGTTTTCACGTCGGTTTAAATGTACATATACGTAATTTTGCGAGATATTCTTGTAATACTCCCCACACCAACCCAACAAGTTACGATCTGGCATCTGGCACATCTTCTCCATGGTACAGGGTAATAAGATGGGAACTATATCTAGCGCATATTTCACAATGGCCTGCAACTTGTAATGCTTGGAAGCCTCTTTTTAACTCCTTTCACGAGAAAGAGACTTCTGCTCGTACTACAAGTCCCGTGATTTTGTGATGTGGCCGGCGCCTGGGACACCATTATCTTCTCTCTTAACTGAACCTCTTGATAATGATGAGCCTTTCTTCTTGACCTAGATAAGTCAATCTAGGCCTCCCTCTACCTCTCTTGCCATGTAATTTTCCCTTCACGATTTTTAGAAAGAATCTGTCGTGGCGTTGCCGTATGTACCCTCTTGCCATTTATTTTTCCCTCGAGAATTTTTAAAAAGAAGCTCTCGTGCGTATGACGCGTCCTACTATTGTGCCTCTTCTATTTTGAATTGTTTTCAACAAGCATCTGTTTTTTCTCCTACCATGTTCAGAACCTCTTCATTCGTCTTTCTCTCTCTCCAACTAATCCTTTGCATCCTTCGAAATCAGTATCAGTATAAGTTTTTACGAAGCGAAATACAAACGACCGCGTTTCCGTTTAGTCTCAATTTGTATGGCAATGCGAGCAGCGCCTTTGGTGACCTTTGGTGGCGACTATTTTTTGCCATACAAAATTGAGACTAACTAAACTCGATCGTTAGTGTTTTGTTTTTGAAGTTACAGCAGACGTACAGGTAAACTGACCTTATAATACCCCCCGCACATGTTCTGCATGACTTGGCACATGAGCGCCTCGCGCGCGTACGGGCGCGTACGCTTCTTCTTGCGCGCGCCCCGCCTTGAGTCCCCGCGCCGCGCGGTCTCCCCCGCCCCCGCCCCGGCGAGACCCTCCGCTCGGCCCAGCGCAGACACTAGCCAGCCGTACAGGAACTCATATAGGTACCTGGAGGAAGGAAACGACAGTCACTTCCAAGGAATTCAGTTCCACGTCGTTCACCCGAATAAAGCCCGCAGTCAACATTGGGCTAAGGTATTGGCCAACGTGTAGAGACCCACTCGGCTGTATGTTGTACCGAATGGTGTAGATTTTTCGTGCACACATCAAACGATCTTGTCGCTTCATCCTAAGCCGGCGACCAACTTTACTCTGTATCAGTGGCGGAGCGTCCATACAACTCGATTCCCACCGGCTTGCCTAATATTCAGCCAGTCCAGTTCTTTCACTACGGTTCATGAAGAATAAGAAAGGCAAATTATTTCCGGCTTCCCTAAGAATATTTTTGACGCGCCGCCACTGCTCTGTATGTATGTAACAACTGTACTCTCCTACTCCCCTAACAAGGCCTGCAAACCGATATTAATTTACGTAAAGTTAACGCTCGTTATCATTCTTTTTAACCAATATTTAACCCGTCGTCTACCAGTCCCTAGGATCCCAGGACTCATTACAAAAGAATTCTATTAATTTGTATTAAGCAGTACCGCTGCTAACGCAAACTACAATTTAGAATTAAAGGAAAAATTAAAAAAAATTAGGCACCAAGCAGGATTTCAACCTGCGACCACCCGCGACTCGCGGCAGGTTCAAATGCTGCTTGATGCTTAATGTTTTCAATTTTGCCTTTACTTCTAAAATAATGCTATAGTTTATTTTTTTCGCTGGAAGACAACAGCTTTAGTACTGATGTACAGAAGGTAATCTGTCTAAAAAAACCTATATTTGGCAGCTAATTATATCATCCCGCTCGCACGCTCTCGCCGCATTGCACGTGAAAGAAAGAAAGAAAAAGAAAGAAAGCATTTATTCACTGCACCAAAAGACACACCGTTACAAATATAATATACCTACTCAGTACATGAACATATAGTTAAAAGTGCGTCTTCGCGGCAGTGAATCGGTTGCTGTCTCAGCATTATGCCGAGGTGTTAGACACCTGCAGCGCTGGTTTTCAGACAGCACCGTACGTGATCCACGGAACGCAATACAACAACGTGCTCTTTCGTTTCTAGCGCGATAGGTAACCTGAACACCACGGAGAAGTGCCAGAGCAGAGTTTAGCCGAAGCGGCGAGAGAAACAAAGGGGCTACTCCAAACTTTCAAATCCTAACTTCGTATCGTGCTGTCCGTCTCACTCATAATAGTGAATAACACAAGAGTGAAAGGGACGGTCGGCCGATTTTAGGAAAAATCGTCGACACGGATTCTATACACCTAAAAACTGGTATTGATGTATTAGTAGGCTGTTTCGCAAGTTTCCCAAGTCTCACCAGAATATGTAGTGGTACTCGTGCACGCTGTACAGCTCCAGCTCGAGCCCGGACAGCAGGTAGGCGACCATGACGCGCAGCACGTGGTACAGCAGCCACGTGCCGAAGCAGGCGCGCGGCGCGGTGCCCGCCGCTCCGCTCACCACTGCGTCTACGCTCTCCGCCTGCAATGGAATACTAGATTATGTCTTAAGGGAGCAAAATTATATTTCTCAAACATGCAATGAAATATTGAGGTTATGTTCCTTATAATAGGCTGCGAACTGTCACGTTCCGGGTGCAGCTAGACGAGAGGCCTTTAAAGGAATTTCATACAAAGTTGGAGGCCTGCAAGGTGCTCTTTTTTAATTTCCATTCAACATTTATTTGTGACACAGCATCACGGCGTTCAGCCATAAGCAATTATTTGCTTTTTGGTTCGTCATTCGTCATGACATTCTGCCACTACGATTATTAAAAAAATAAACGATGTCTGCTATATTTTGCTGTTTTATTTACATAAAATCGCCTAGGCCTCCAACTTTGTATGAAATTCCTTTAAAGGCCTCTCGTCTAGCCGCGCCCGAAACGTGACACTTCGCAGCCTATTATAAGGAACATAACCTCAATATTTCATTGCATGTTTGAGAAAAATTATATTATTGGATTCGATGAGTTTTTAACAAAGCCTCAAATACCCCGACTGACAATCGCTGTCAGTTCGCGCGGGAAACTAGATTTGACAGTGGTTGCTAAGATTGCTTAGGCGCGTATAATGTTGCTGTGCCCATGAATTGTTAATTTAATGCAGATTCTTTGTATATTTGTAGAAACAGCGATTACATTTTATTTATCGATTTTAAGTCTTTCATTGCTAAAAATATATATTCAATCCTGAGTGAAGCGAAAAGTATAATCTTGAGCGTAGCGCGGGGTTTAAATGTGTAATGATGGAAACCATGAGGAATTGAGGGAACTCCTCAAAAATTCAAGGGAATCGTATAGCGATATTAGTATTTTCGGTAACAAATCGAGCATTTTCATTCAGAAAGTAGCATTTGGTGTACAGTAATTGATGAAGACCACGGATGGTCATCCAAAATTACTAGTGTTTCATAGTTAGCGCTAAGATATTTCTATTAAGATATTGAAGCTACATGACGAAGCCAATTTAAATGACCCTGATGTAATGTTACTATCAACCTGTTCTGGTAATTGAAGCCGGAAGGTGGACAGCGGAACTCCGTAATAAAACGGTATAGCTTAACCGTATTTTAGCTTATTGAAATTGACATGAGATGCACTCTGGTAATGACTCACTAAACAGTGTGACTGAAATAAAAATATATATATATAAAACAAAAACCGACTCCAAAAAAATAGCTTTCGGTGTTTTCTGCTCTCGGAGTTACTTGGCAAAGTAGGTATTAAATTTAAGTCGGTTTGTTTTTCAAGTGAAAGAGACTATATGAATAGCAGGTTTCTATTTATTGTCGATTTTTTCTGGAGCCTTCTGTTGTTCAAAACGCCTCCAAAACTATAATACTACTAATTGAGCACAGTACATGACGTCATATACTATGCGCCCGTACTACTATTATATGGAAAAACGAGTAATTTACTGTTTTGGTCGTGTCGATATGCCGGGGAAGGTAAGTCCAATCAGTCACTTTTAACGATGCGTCCACTGTAAAAACAATTCTTAAGAGCTCCGTGCTAGTAAGATAAAATTACTGTAGTTTACACTAACCTCATCTTGGATCGCCGCGAACTCGTCGAGGTACATACTGCCAGAAAGATAAAGCAGCCCTAGAATATTGCTGAGGAGGCCAGCTATAAAGGTAGTCCTACAGAAACTGTCGTAAATTAGATAAAACTACTGTTGGAGTTTAAACCGATGGCCGTTGGGGCCGGAAGTCGGAAGGTTCTCGAGTGGCGACCACGGACCGGAAGGCGCAGTGTGGGTAGGCCCCCCATAAGGTGGACTGATGACCTGGTAAAGGTCGCGGGAGTCCGCCGGATGCGGGTGGCGCAGGACCGGTCATTATGGCACTCTTTGGGGGAGGCTTATGTCCAGCAGTGGACGTCTTTCGGCTGATATGATGATGATGATGAGTTTAAACTGACCTCCTCCTGGAGCGCGGCGAACTCGTCAAGCAGTAACGCCAACTTGTCCCGCTGCCGCGCGCGGTTGTGGCCGCACACCTGCAGGAGCACCGCGAACGGGCGCACGCAGCGAGCCAGGAAGTTCTCAACGAATTCGCGCGCCTGCCAAAGTAAATATCATTCGATTGTGTCTCAAGGGAGCAAAATGATATATTTACGGCGAGGGTGGGTATATTAAATCCTGCGTGTAGCGAGGGATTTAAGTGTTTACGCCCAAGACGGAAATAATTTTGCTACCGTGTGACACATACTGCTTTTCACACCGCCTATGATGAAAAGAGTCATTATAGCCTTCAAATGAGAGAAGAAAAGTAAGATTTGATCTCTCATTAAACGGCAACTCTTTTCTGGATAGAAGGTGCGAATTTTTTTTTAGTCGGTCCACATCTACACACAACTGACACATTCAACCAAGCCAAGTAAGCTAGTTTACTGTTCACTGAATTTAGGTTGGACTGACGAGAGTGAATCGAATCGTAAGAAACAAAAAAATTGTGGGGGGGCAACTGCCATCTCAACCGACAATAACATTGAAGTAAATGACCTGGGGCGTGGACAGCATGGGAGACTTGGGCGTGAGAGCCGGCGGGTTGACGAAGCTCCGGACGGACTCGCGCAGGATCTCGAGGAAGGCGTGCGGCGGGCGCGGCGGGCCCGCGACCCCCGTGACCCCCGCGGCCCCCGAGACCCCCGCCGCCCCCGCGACTCCCGCGGGCCCGGCCCCGGCCCCGGCCGGCGGCGGGCTGAGGTACAGCAGCTGCAGCGCCGAGCGGGATAGGATGCAGGCGCGCTGCCGGCTGAACTCCATGAAGAAGTCCTGGGGACGGTAAACATTCTATAGAAAATATGCACGCGGAATTGACGCTTGTAACGAGGCGATATGGACGGATTCTCTTACCAATGCCGTGTGAAAGTTAGTACAAGATGTGATATTCCACGCACGTCTCAGCCTAGATACGAGCTTGTCGCAATAAGCGAACGCCTCGGCCCGAGGCTTGAAGCTTGTAACGAGGCGATATGGACGAATTTTCTTACCAGTGCCGTGTGGAAGTTAGTGCAAGCCTTTTTCAATGTAATCTATTATGTTGCTGTTGCAAAATAAAATTTTATTATATTCTTTTATTTTTCTATTCAAGATGTGATCTTCCACGCGCGTCGCAGTCTCGATACGAGCTCGTCGCAACAAGCGAGCGCCTCGGCCCGAGGGTTGACGCTTGTAACGAGGCGATATGGATGAATTCTGTTACTAGTGCGGTGTGGAAGTTAGTACAAGATGTGATCTTCCACGAACGTCGCAGCCTCGATTAGAGCTCGTCGCAATAAGCGAGCGCCTCGGCCTAAGGCTTGAAGCATGTAACGAGGGGATATGGACGGATTCTCTTACCAATGCCGTGTAGAAGTTAGTACAAGATGTGATCTTCCACGAGCGTCGCAGTCTCGATTAGAGCTCGTCGCAACAAGCGAGCGCCTCGGCCCGAGGTTTGACGCTTGTAACGAGGCGATATGGACGGATTCTCTTACCAATGCCATGTGGAAGTTAGTGCAAGATGTGGTCTTCCACGAGCGTCGCAGCCTCGATTAGAGCTCGTCGCAATAAGCGAGCGTCGGCCCGAGGCTTGAAGCATGTAACGAGGGGATATGGACGGATTCTCTTACCAATGCCGTGTGGAAGTTAGTACAAGATGTGATCTTCCACGCGCGTCGCAGCCTTGATACTAGCTCGTCGCAATAAGCGAGCGCCTCGGCCCGAGGCTTGAAGCATGTAACGAGGGAATATGGACGGATTCTCTTACCAATGCCGTGTGGAAGTTAGTACAAGATGTGATCTTCCACGCGCGTCGCAGCCTTGATACTAGCTCGTCGCAATAAGCGAGCGCCTCGGCCCGAGGCTTGAAGCTTGTAACGAGGGGATATGGACGGATTCTCTTACCAATGCTGTGTGGAAGTTAGTACAAGATGTGATCTTCCACGCGCGTCGCAGCCTTGATACTAGCTCGTCGCAATAAGCGAGCGCCTCGGCCCGAGGCTTGATGCGAGTGTAGCGAGGAAACGTGGGCGGCAACAAGCGCTGGTTTATCATCGGCTCGAAACCCATTGGGTTTGGAGAGTCCGCTGAAAGATAATACAATTACATACTTAACACTATTTCGAATGTTTTTCTTTTTATACGTTTAGTATTCTTGCTACTTTGTATAATTTTAGTAAGTTGAACTTAATAATATTTAGTTTACTAGCAACATCATAATGTTAATTGGTGGTTAACAGTGTGGATCACACATATTTGTACCTATTTATATTTAACGTCTAACCTAAGCAACCTTGTAAAGATTGTTTGTTGACCTAAATAAATGGAAAAAAATAGTTAGGGCTTAAGTTAAGTTATTGTTAGGAGGGTCGTGTTCTCTTACCCCCTTATTCATAATCATCAAATCTATTTTAGTTAAATAGCCGCTAAAATAGTATATAGTGTGTAGTAGTATGTAGTGTTGTGTTCCTGGAAGTGAGCAAGCTTGCCAGAGCTCCCGAGAATGCACTGTGTTGAGAGCGAGGGACCTAAATGTGTTCCTTCTGCTGTCAACACAGTGCATCCTCAAATCTTATAAAGGGTCGGCAACGCGCACGTGACTCCTTTGGAGTTGCGGGCGTCTATAGGCTGCGGTGGCAACTTACCATTAGGTGGACCGTACGCTTGTTTGCCATCGGCGTTGTATAAAAATAAAATCTTCTATCCTTATCTGTCGTGTGTTTAGTTAGCGGTTTTAAGTTTTATGAGTAAGGGGGTTAAACTATGAGGGCCATAGATTTAATACACTGTTTCCTACCTAGTTGTTTCAATCAGTCGTAACGTGAGACATAGATGGACACTAGACGCCAGATAATTATACTCTTCCCGTAGGAAAAAACAATATGATCTAATTCTACTGATCAGATTTCTTTTCTGAACTTACACCAAATAGAATAATAGCGGCATTTGCTGTCGAAACTCTAGGGCCATGGAGTCCGGACGCCCACAACTTAATAAAAAATATAAATAAAAAATTATGGGAGTCCAACGCAGATCGCAGGGCTGGCTCATTCCTCTGCCAGAGGATAGGCATTGCGATCCAGCGGGGGAATGTAGCCAGCCTTGTGGGCAGCCTGCCACAGGGGATCGATTTGGGGGATCTTTATTATTATTATTATTATTATTTGTATGTCTTTCCTGTTCACTTTTTCGTTCCGTTCCTTTATTATTAATATTATTATATATTTTAGACAGGCAGCTGACACTGATACGTCTAAATCATAGTTCACTTGGCACTGGTTAACACTGCTTAGATCTTAGTTTGTCAAGTTTGTTTTTAAACTCATTAACACTGTTAGCGTTCACTATTCCTGAAGGTAATTTGTTCCATGCCTTTACTATTCTATTAGAGATTATTAGGTTTATATTTAGTAATGGGTTAGTTTTAATGTTATTTTTTATTAATAATTATGTTTATTCATTATACTTTTATAATTTAAATAAAGAAAATATAAAATGTACGTTACTAATTCATAGAGTAAGTATAATTAGGTAGATAACTCAAACATAACTTACAATTTTCCACAGGCTGTGTCCCTTTCCCGGCCGTCTTGATGATGACCTTCATCATCTCTGAGCAGCCGTTGAGCAGGGCCACACAGTCTGCTCCCGATTGAGAGTCCTTCTTGGTAATCAGGAGAAGAGCCTGGTAGAACATTCGAGTGAATCTGATGCGAGCAGCTAAAGCTGTCCATAGGTTGTCCTGGAATTGGTATAACTTTTAGCCGTGTGACTAGATTCTTTACTGTATTATAGGTATAATATTTTCAAGAACGAAAGAATAAGATAGCTGTAATATTACTAGTGGCTCTGTGAGCTGTAGACCTCGTAGATGAGTTTTTTTTTTATCATTTCCAAACACTGACATTATAAAAAAGATAAAAAAGATCAATTATGAATATCGAACCTGCTAACAAAATTTCACGACAAGCGGTTGAAAAATGCGATCTGTAGAGGACAACAAACAGAAATTCGGACGCAGAAACTTACATAATAATTGAAATAAAAATATAAAAAATATTTTTTTGAAAATTTCCAAAAACAGACTCGACAAAAAAAATCTATATAATTACCGGACCTGCTCACACAATTTCACGAGAATCGGTTGAGAAATACGACCTATAGAGGAGAACAAACCGAAATTCGCCCGCAGAAACTTACAAAATCATCGATAAAAATATTGTTTTTGGAAATTTCCAAAAACCGTGTCGACAAAAAAAATCTATATAACTATCGAACCTGCTCACGAAATTTCACGAGAATCGGTTGAGAATTGCGACCTGTAGACGAGAACAAGCGGAAATCCGGACATACAATTTATGTCGAAGCTGAAGCAGAGACTTTCGTTTCACTCGGTCAATAAGAATTTTATCATTTGCACCTAAAACGTACTACCAGAAGCCACTATAAAGGGAGGGATGCAATAAAAAAATTGCCCTTATTTAAGAAACAACATGATACAACATTACATAGTAATTATACTTAAAATTATTTGAACTGGCCGATTTGTACCAAACAGTCCATCCCAAAAGCGACTTTCATGGCAAATCAAGAAGGTTCAAAATCTAATAACAGTTTTATAAAATGTTGGACATCTTAAATAATATCATTGCTATTGAAGTAAATATGCCCCACCTCATCACCAGAAGCTCTTGCCCTCTTGTTCAGTTCCTCCTCCTGTTCTCGAAGCATGGCAATACATTTCTGCTCCGGAACCTCAAGGTTGGGATCAAAGGTGTTGCCCGTCTGAGGGTTCGAGCCCAGACGATAGCCATAGCCCATTGGTTGGAAGTCCTCTTCTTCAAACACTTGGGCTCTGAAAATATTTAGCTATTAACCTATTGAGCGCCAAGCATTACATAGAAATGACGCATCGTTGTTGCCACGCGTTCAACGCGAAACTAAACTTTACGCAATCGCGTATAGATCGCTATTGCTTTGACAAGGCTGTCGGTTGTAGCAGTCGTTGGCGTCCGTGGTACGATTTTCCGATGACGTGAATAGCCGACTGTGGCGGTCAAAGGGTTAAAAATCACAAATCAATTTTGTATGGTCATGGTCACGTAGTAGCGTAACTATAAGGGCCAATAGCAAAACCATAGGATGAGGCTATTGCTCCTTTCCTTATGTGTTCATGAACTATGCTCATAAGATACCTACCCTTGGCTTTCGCTTGCTCTGAGGGCATACTCCGAACTTCGAAATCCGAACTTCGTATCGTGACGTCCCTTTCACTCATATAGTGTACTAGCGACCCGCCCCGGCTTCGCACGGGTACAATTCTGATGCATGTATTATACATATAAACGTTCCTCTTCAATCACTCTATCTATTAAAAAAAACCGCATCAAAATCCGTTGCATAGTTTTAAAGATTTAAGCTTACATAGGGATATAGGGATATAGGGACATAGGGACAGAGAAAGCGACTTTGTTTTATACTATGTAGTGATAACACGAGAGCGAAAGGGACGGCACGATACGAAGTTGGGAGTAGGCCCTCTGTCATATTCAACTAAGCTTTCACTAAGACTTTATCAACCAAACTAAACAAATGTTGGATCAATGTACTCACTTATTAATGCAATCTCTTATACAATCCAGCAACTTATAAACAGCAATACAATACGCCTTCAGAGTCTTGTTGTTTATCGAGTGGGGCTGATGCAGATACAGATTGGTGAAAACAGTCTGCGCCAGCGAATGGCCCTCCAACCATGACACTATGCAGGCCATTGTGGCATCTATTATACCAATCAGTTCGCTTGGCTCTAGATCATCAATTTTCAGTTTCCCGGCCTGCAATTATGGAATTTGATTAGTATCTAGGCAACAGTTTGCTCGGTATTTTTCGTATTATACTTGTATACTGTACTTGGCTATTTGACTAAAAAATGTTTATGGTGCCATTCGAACCAGTTTTTAGAGACGATCTAATGTTTGCATGGGACCATCTACAATTACAGCAACACAAAAGACGAAAACGAGAGGTAAAATACAGAATCGCTGACGAGCACTGAAAACGCTCGCTTGCTTGTTAACAGTACAATGAATGTTTATTCCATCCACAAAAATAAACAATAGCATTATTTTGCAATGTGCCCCAGAGATATATCGTCAACGGGATGACGGTTTAAGGTAGGCAGATCAATATAACACATTCAATAGAAATGATTTAGGAAAGAGGGAGCTTATAAATATAAATAAAATAAATAATTTTGTTGACAATCTTACACAAATCGACCTAGTCCTAAACTAAGCAAAGCTTGTACTATGGGTACTAGGCGACGATATACATGTTTATATAGTTAAATATATACTTAAATACATAGAAAACATCCAAGACTCAGGAACAAATATTCGTGCTCATCACACAAATAAATGCCCTGACCGGGATTCGAACCCGGGACCTCCAGCTTCGTAGGCAGGGTGACTACCAACTAGGCTAAAGCGGTCGTCAATCAACTAAAAAGATATCCTGGTGTTTTGGAAGAAAACAAAATAATTCGAAGAATGTGGTGCGAGATTGTTGCCAGAACAGCAACCCTGTGAGGGTCCAATGTTGGACTGAATAAATATGAGCAGTGGTGGATTTCATCGTCAGTAGGCAAGCTTGTGGTCATATGCATAAAGCAGCTCATATGGCCATTAACCGCTTCATATGGAAGGACATTGTGATTGGTCACGATCCTCAGTCGTGAGGGAACGACGAAGACTGGGAGGATTTGCAGTCTTGGCCACCCTAGGCCCAAGGCCACCGAAGTCCCTACCAGCCCCCCTTTCGCCGCCTCTTTTGTCACTATTAGCCGCCCCAATATACTGGGCCTAAGGGCAACACGTTTCTTTGGACAAATAAATATTTGTATTTCCATTACTGTACCTGGACAGCCTGTTCGAAATTGAGAGGTTTAGGATTGCCTCGGTTACAAAGCATCCCCGCATCCATCTTCGGGTCCATCATTTCAATAGCAGACATTGCTTCAAACAATCCAAAAAGATGCCCATCATGCAACAGCTCACCTAGTTGCAGATCTGAAATTAGATTTAATAACATTAAATAAGAAAGATTGTCCTCTAATATTTATTTATTTATTTATTTTTATTTTATTTTTTGTAGCTCAGGGCATGATTAAGACTAGTAAGAGACCGACTAATCGGCAATTAACGATTTACTGCAAAATAATAAAATACTACCAATATTTACTTCCAAGAGTCATGTAGAGTCTAAGTATTTTGCGTAAATACAACAAATAACCATCTCAGGAATAGGAACATTTCATTTTGATCATAAACTAATTTAAAAGTAGACTCAATTTTTTAAATTAATAATTTAAAATGGGAAAACCATTGGTGATTCGTCGCTGACTAGTCGGTCACCTCAGCACCAATTAGTTGGCTAGTTGGAAATATCCATGGGCCCATCTCTAGTTGAGACTCATTTTATCAACATAAGTATTTGTGACAGTCTATTACCTGTTCAATGGGTCGTCGCCTGAGTATGTCAAGAATTTGTATTATTTACTTAGAAACTCTGACACAGTTTTCCTGGCTTATGGAAGAAAATAATTCTGAAGTTTCTCATGATTATTTTTTGAACAACAGAGGAATAACTGGCTATAATAATTCTAAAAATATTTACCTTGTATGTGCTTGAAAAAGTCGGTAGTAACATCAACCCAGTTATAGGTGACTTCAGGTGAATCTGGCATGGATTCCATCGTCCTATTAGAAATAAGATTGATTATATTAAAATGCTATAGATGTGCTTCACTTACAACAAATTGTCTTCGAGATTTCAAGTAAGGTGAAACTAAAACTATTAAAATAAATCTTACCTTGAACAAAAGCTAGTAAGTGTTTATTCTCTTCACATCACACTTGCAACTTACACACAATAATAATGTGAAATAAACATATAATAATAAATAATTACATATATTAAGTAAGTATTGTATGTTAGTAAAATATAAACTTTAATTTAACTAAAACACTTGTCGGCTTTTTACGAGAGAGTAGTGTTGGAACAATAAAGATTACACAGACAAATATAGTAATGAGATGAATGTAGTAAATAATACCGCCACACACCGGGTAGAGTCAATTCGACACAGGTTGGGCCTAGCTGTTTTCTTGCTGGACTCTTCTCAGCTAGGTTAGGTTTAGTGAACCAGCGACAAAACTCCCAGTAGCTCGAGTCCACTCACATCTCAGATTCGATTGAAACCGCTCAACCAATCTCACTGGAACGCAAACTCTTAGAGTATTCCAGTCTTCCAAACCACACGCGTGGTCGTGTCGGAGAGGTTTTCCCCTGGATTTTCACCAGGCCTATAAAGCCACCGTCAGGTTAAAAAAAATAAATAAATAAATGTCTCGTGAACAAGTTGAGATGCAGTAAATCAATATAAATAAAGAATACAATATACGACCAACTAACAAGAACGACCAACACAAAATGCATGCATTTCTTACTAACCCAACACCATCGAAATAATCATCACTGTCACCCATTTTACAATCAATTCATAAACTAAACAATGCTGTAGATGAAATTTACCATCAATTTCTATAAAACTGGACGGGAAAATCAATACATTAAACTTCCGAGCCGAAAGCCGAAATACAATTTTTTTACCGACCGTGAAAGCAATAGATCGAATACGTAGACCACAGGTTATAAATTTATTGTCCTGTCACTGTCATTGCAACTGTCACATAGTCACCATAGACTTTTTAAAGGTTTCTTTGTTTATACTGAGACAATAAGGCTTTGTACGCACTATCCGATCCGATAAAAAAATAACGGGAATGTGACCGATATCGGATCTGATTGTGTGAACACTAAGCGGTTTTCTATGCATTTTTCCCGGATCCTACAGTTTCTTACATGCTTTTTACTTAGTATCATTATTGGTATTATTTAAGAGCCTAGCTCTCGTCGGTGGAGCAATCGCCATTCTGTTCGGTTCTCTGCCAACGCTTTAAGCTCCTGACATTACATTGACCCTCTCTTTGGCTTGATCTATAATCGCACATCTCGGTATTCCCCTGCCTTTCCTCTCTTCTGTCTTTCTTTTGATTACGGCTAATAATACGCAAATGAAAAAATGGTAAATCTTTAAATATATTTAACAAAGTTTACAACTGGTGCTTCTGTCATTGGCGAGTTTTCGGTAACGGCGTCGAATATATCGCTGTCTACTTGTTCAGGTTCAGTAGGATTGGCGCCATCAGAGGCCGGTTTAGGCGTGGTGGTTGCACTGCCGGGTTTAGACAACATCACTCCTTTTAATCCCATGTCCATGCAATCGAAGTGAAGAATCTGTAGAATATAAAATATAGCACTAAAGCTTTAATTTGCACAATAAATATTCTCTCAAGTATAAAATTGTAGCACGACTGTTCTTGGGCAATTATATCTAAGAAGTATCGTAAAAACATGTACCTTCTTATTTATTAGTATGTAAAGACCAATATTAGGTAGTACCTATCTATTGGTTATTGCAAATGAAACTACTGCACGCCCTCCTAGTAAGTATTTAATTCGGTCAGCAACGCCGACAGAAATACATAATAGACAGACAGACAGACGGACAACAAAGTAAACCTATAAGGGTACCGTTTTTTCTTTGTGCCTACCGTAAAAGATTGTAGAGACGGATTTCGTATCTTGATCCCATAACGACTTAAAGACTGTTCTGATCCGATCATAAGGACCAAAAATTTGATAGAGGTAGGTATATTACAGTCGCGAACCGGAGGGGCTACCGCGAACCACAAACGAAGTTTTCCCTCTCTGTCTCACTTATGTGCAAACTTGCAAGTGCGACAGAGAGGGAAAACTTCGTTTTCTGTTCGCGGTAGCGTCCCGGGATTGTTGATCCACTCCGTAATTTAGTCGTGTAATGCATGACCGATGTTACCCGATGACGTGTCTGAGGGGCTACCGCGAACTGAAAACGAACGAAATTTAAATATCTCCCTCTCTGTCGCACTTGCTAATACGCTCCACAGAGAGGGAGATATTCGAACTTCGTTCGTTTTCGGTTCGCGGTAGCCCCTATGGCCCGATTTGCGTTACACGTCCAAGTTGCGAAGATTGGCAAGTGGCTCAACAATCCCTGTTAACGATTGTACAATCAGCATCTGCTGAGAAGTGGACATACCAATACTGGAGCTTTGTCTATGCGGGTGTCTATGTCCATACAGACATGTAGTCCTTGGTCAACGAGGGTGATGTCGAAGAGTCGTATACACATGTCCACGAGACCAGGTGGCAAGTAGGGAACTGGCACGGGGAGACAGAATGGCGGTGCATTTGAGGCTGTAAATTAAAATTATGGTAGAATGGCCACTTAGACGGTAGGTGCCTTCGGGCACCTAGATGCCGAATATAAAAATTAAGGGAAAGACAAAATTTTGTGGCCAGGCGCCTTTTGAGTGGCGCGGAATGCGGAATATATGTGATAATCCACATCTAATGGGACCTTATGGCGGCAGGCGCTTACGTTACACGTGAATAGGAATATTGTATTGGAACAGCGGCAATAAAGGCGTAAGTGCCGGCCGCTATAAGGTTCCTTTCAATATGGATTATCACATATCGCTCCATTCATTGAAGTGTATTGCTGCTGATTCCTAGTACCTACTTTTTACATGGTAGCTATCTAATCAACTAGGGGCTTTTTTTATAAAAAAATGTCTAGCCAGCCCTAACCCTAGACTGGTAATCAATTGGGGGCCTTTTTATTAAGGCAGAGGCTAACCAGAGGGGCTACTACGAGCTTCGCAACCCGTACTTCGTATCGTGCCGTCCCTTTCACTCATATAGTGTATAACACGAGAGTGAATGGGACGGCATCATACGAAGTTCAGATTTCGAAATTCGGAGTACAAGCCCAGCCCAAACCTTTTGACCCAGACTTTGGTAATCAACTAGGGGCATTTTTATGTGCAATAAAATATTTGAGTTTTAGTTTATAAGCAAAGAAGAGTCTAGCCAGCCGAAAACTTAAAGACTTTGACAAGTTCTCATAGCTATATTTGAAATCATTTGAGCCATAGGAGTTGCATTGCATCAAAGTAATTTATACTAAAAGCTATTTTACTGTACAAATAATAAGGTTCAAAATCCAGTAACATGTTAAAGAAATGTCAGCCACCAGAAAATATTACATACCTACATCTAAACTTCATCGACAACCTAGCTCGTTGTCACATGTTGTTACTATAACATTGTAGGCATATTGTCATCCAACTGACAGAGATCATACTGATTATTTCCACATATTTCGATTATAGTCCTATGCCGAATAGTGCCAATATTTTGTACCCACCTGAAAACGAAGTCTTGTAAACCGTAGCGTTGTTCATTTGCACGTCCATTTCTATCATGGACTCCGATGGATCAAAGGTGAGTACTGCGCAGGCTGTCAAAATAAAAGGCGTAATCAATCCGCTGAAAATGCATAGGTGTATATTATGTATACGTATATAAGCCTGGCAAATGAAATATGAGAATGAGAAATCGCGGCAAATGCAAAAATTTAGAGTGAGGTGTCCCTGGCGTGTAACGCGAAGAGCAGTCTTGACACTTTCTTCTTTTAAATTTAAAACGATTTTATTAATTTCCCTACACATAGTACATTTTTTTGCGTAAATACCTAACTACAAATAGTTTATTACGAAAAAATAATCTAATGTCAAGCTTAAAATTAACTTATAAATAAGCTTAAAAATATACTTATAAATAGAGAATGCTCCCCAAGTCGCCTTCGTGACTTATGGTGCCCAGAAGACTGGCAGCGTTATCCCTTTCGATGGCCAGAGTTAATTTCTGGCCGAATTAGCTGCCGGCCCCCTGGTCACCCGAGGTATCGATGAGGCGCTGGGAGATCTCCTTAAAGATGTGTTTCGCGATGGACCCCCACGATCCCAGAGTTTCAACACCAAATGGAGCAAACATGTAGCCCTCACCGAGTACAATTACAAACTAATATTATAAACTATCTGTGCCCTGCTACTTCGTTCGCATGACACATGTGAAATTGACCGATTCACGAGTTAAAAAGTACACTAAGGCTCGGTTTTATAAAGATCCGTTAGACCATATGTCGGTTTGTTATGTCATAAAATGTACTGAGTTAGTTATTATAATTTGATCTGATTGGTCTATCGGATCTTTATAAAACCCGACCTAAATGTTGCCCCGAGTTATAATTGATCCCAATCGAACCCCATATCAAATTTCATGCCAAATTAAGTATGTCCGCGCGTAATTTTATTACACTCGTATTATTATATAACTAGCGACCCGCCCCGGCTTCGCACGGGTGCACTATTTAATGGATGTTATTATACATATAAACCTTCCTCTTCAATCACTATCTATTAAAAAAAACCGCATCAAAATCCGTTGCGTAGTTTTAAAGATTTAAGCATAGGTATATAGGGATATAGGGATATAGGGACAGAGAAAGCGACTTTGGTTTATACTATGTGTAGTGATGAGTAGTGAGGAGTAAAATAGGGTAAACTTAAGTATCAAAAATGATATTTCATAGAACAATGACGTTTGACAATTCAGGTTGTGTTGTCATATAACTCATTCTCATCTTTCATTTGCCAGAATCATATGTCATGTCTAGTTTTTCCTCTGTTTTGGAAGGTATTAAGGATTAGGTATCAAAGCGGACCCGAAGCTCCTTAGAGCATAACTGGAAAACGCTAGGAGAATTGATTCAAAGTCAAAGTCAAAGTCAAAAAATATTTATTCCGTTGACATACATTATGCACTAGAATACGTCTTATTTCTAGATTTACAATCTTTCAATGTAAGAAAATCGTACATCGTTACGTATGTATAATATACACTATTTGTATAACTTAATTATAATTTAAATTGTATGTCATAAAAATCTTTTAAATTGTACAGAGCATTTTCGGTCAAAGTTATTTTAAGGTAAAGTTTATATTTAATGTCATTTAATATGGTAACAGAGTCAGGTAGATGATTATATAATTTAATGCTCTGATATATGAAACATTTTTTACATTTCGCTAAGCGTACTTTCGGTAGGCAGAGTTTATGTCTATTTCTTGTAGGATATTTATGAATATCACATATTTTCTTGCTGCCACTCAAATGTTTACGAGCATATAATAAGTTTTTATACACGAACATGGAATAAAATGTCATTATCCTACTTTCTCTAAAAATGCTTCGACAAGTCCCTCGCGCAGGAACACTGTAAATATTTCGGAGTGCCCTTTTTTGCAATATGAAGACTCTCGAGGCAGTTGCTGCATGTCCCCATATCAGTGCTCCGTAAGACATTAGAGAATGAAAATAGGCGTAGTAGACGGTCTTACCAGCTTGGACACCGCACAACTCCCTAATTTTACGTACAGAGAAAGCCGCCTTTGCTAGTTTTTTACATAAATTATCAATATGCGTGTCCCATTTCAACGAGCTGTCTATTGTAAGACCTAAAAATGTTGACACCTTAGTACTTTGCAGTCGGTTTCCGTCGTAGTCTACATGTAAGTCCTCTTTGTTTGGTAAAAGACTATAATGCATGATTTGGGTCTTACTTGCATTGAGCTTTAATTTATTGGCAGCAAACCAAGTTCTAACTAAATTCAAGGCACTTTTAACATTAGATATTGTTCCTTCGATTTTGTTATCATATGTTAGAAGTGATGTATCATCGGCATATTCTATAACACTACATTTCAATTGACAGGGAATTACGTGTGGGAGATCATTTGTATATATAATAAACAATAGTGGCCCCAAAATAGATCCTTGTGGCACGCCTCTAGAAATATTATAGCTATGTGATCTGGCCTCATTCACTTGTACAGTTTGCTGTCTATTTTGTAAGTAGGAACGTATTAATGCAAGACTGTTATTTTGAATACCATAAAATGCCAATTTATCTAACAGGATATTATGATCCACCATGTCAAAGGCTTTTGATAGGTCGCAAAATACGCCAATGCACTTAAATTTATTCTCCAGCCCTGTGTGAACATGTTTCATGAATGCTGCTATTGCGTCTTCTGTAGAAAGGCCCTTACGAAATCCAAATTGTTCTGAGGAAATTATGTTGTTCTGTGTGAAAAAGCTACTAATTCTCGAAAACATTAATCTTTCAAATATCTTACTGAAAATCGGAAGCACTGATACAGGTCTATAATTATCTGTAGTCATTGGATCTCCCTTTTTAAATACTGGAACAAGTTTAGCTCTTTTAAGAGAGCCGGGAAACACACCATGTTCAAAGCATTGGTTTATAATATCTGTGATTATAGGTACAATGGGTAATATGCTTTTTTTAACTATGTTAGTTGAAATACCCCATAAATCATAGGAGTTCTTCATTTTGAGGCTTCTACAAACAGTTAAGACCTCTTTGATACATGTTCTTGTCCATTTGAAAGTTTCACGAGGTGGAGCTAGTTTCATCAGGTCCAAAGCACTTTCACCTGTAGGCTCTGGGCATGCGACAGATTGTATTTCGGAGAAAAAAATATTGAATATGTTTGCCACCTCCCTTGGGTCTTCAAATAGCCGTCCCTCGTGAAACAATCGTATGTCGTCATTCTTAGGCTTAGTGTAGCCTGTCTCATCTTTAATTATGTTCCAGGCAGTTTTAATTTTATTTGTCGAGCTTTGGATCTTATTCTGAAGCCATTTTGCCTTCGCTATCATACAAACTTTCTTGAATGTCCGCTTGTAGTTTCTAAAGTATTGTCTAAAAGATTCGTCGTTACTTATAATATATTTGGAATTAAGTTCAAACATTTTTTCTTTGCATAACCTTATACCAGATGTAGCCCAGTCATTGAAACATTTTTTTGATTTTACACAAACATTTTGTAGAGGCATAATACTATTTAGAACCCTGTAGTATGTACTGAAAAACTTATTATAGTTGGTTTCTGGATTAGAACCTAACTCAAAATCACTAAATTGATATAGTAGTTCATCGTTCAGCTGGCTTATTTTAGATTTGGTAATAGATCTTTTATAAATCCGTCTAGGTTTAATTTGTGCTTGCGATTTACGATCCATTTGTACTGTCAAATACTGACCGGTGTGATCGGAGCAAGCTACAGACATATCTCTTATATTATATCTGCCAAAATTTGTAAAAACATTATCTAAGCACGAAGACATTCTTGTTTGGAAGTGTACTGTCTGTTTAAGCCCATAGGATAACAAAATATCACACAATGATTTAGCTCGCTTACAGTTTTCATTAAATCTTACATTAAAATCGCCACACAGTACTGTACGGAAATTATTTTTAACACATATATCTAAAATCTGTTCAATTATGCCAAGAAAAAAAGGGAAATCCCCATTTGGGGGTCTATATACAACTACTATAGTGCATTTTTGAGAAATTATATCTATCGCACATACTTCTATAGTACATTCTTCCGATAAGGAACTTATGTCTAATCTTTCTTTAAACCTTATCTCGTCTTTCACTAGAATTGCTACGCCACCATGGATGTGCTGTGATCTTATAAATCTGGCTCCAAGTCTATAGCCCTCCACTATTAAAGTGGATATATTATAATCCTGCAGCCAGATCTCCGATAAACACATGACATTGATATGCAGCTCATGTAATGACAAGGATATTGGAAGTATTTTATTTCCTACTCCTTGAACGTTTTGATGACCAATGGAAAACTGGTTAGGATCTATATCCGTTGACATTACATGAGTGCTTTTTCTAAAAAAATACTCCGTGATCCCGGGTTTGCTGTTTCCTCTTGAAGCCGATCAGTTGAGTTACTAGGTATTTCGTGCTCTGACATAGAGCGTAGGTCCTGAGTAGCCATGTCATATGATGACGATTTTTTGAATTCCATGCTTTGACTACTTATATTATTACAACACACGGTAGAAATTACTATGTTATTACTATACAGATGTGTGAATTCATACTGAGAGTTAAAGGTAACCTGATTGTAGAGATATGATATAAATACTCTATTTAGTGTTTGTTTAGCTAAGAAGAATCTGTTGTTGAATTTGTTTATGTCTAAAAGGGTCACTCCATTGGACCTTTCAATTAAATCGTATAATTTATTGTTGATTTTCCATTTTTTGTCATTGACATAACCGTTTGCCCCATACGGCAGTGTTGCTATTTGAAGCTTGAGTTTTTTAGATCTACAGCAATTTATCGCATGCTTTATATATTCCAAACTGTAGTCGCGTAGGCTTGTAGCAATTATAACGACGTCGTCACCTTCTCGCATGTCTTTGGTCATGGTTGAAATACTTCGCACTATTTCTTTGAGCTCAGCGTTCGGCTTACAGATTGAGAATACAGAGTCATAACTTGACGAATTTCTCACCCACTCGGCGAGTGATTTTCCATATTCGTCACATAATATTAGGATTCCGTGTTTTCCTTCAGAGTTAATATTGTTCAGGTTTAACTCGTGGGTTCCTTTAGGCTCTAGATATACTTTTTCAGGTAGCATTTTCGTGATTTCCTGATCTTTAGGAGAGAGGTGCTCTTTGTCTGTGTCCGATGTTCGGATACAGCTGTCTAGCATAGGGATACATGTAGTAGCATCACATTTTTTTTTACTTTTTAATTGGTGTGCCATTTGTATCTTAGTCTTATTTTTTGATATTGATGTCTTTAGTTTGGATTTTTTCATGGGGGTGTTCTTCGGAACAGTTTTTTTCGTTGAAACGACAGAAACGACAGATTTCCTTGTTGCTGTACGACTAGGTTGTACCCTTTGGCACGTAGAATCAATTGTAGTCTTATTTTTAGTGCATTTATCGTTTTTACTCAATTTTAGCTTAATATTCTCATCCTGAAGGCTGACTAGATTCCGTTTTAATTCATTAATCTCTTTATGGAGCTTTTCTATTTTCATCTCATTTTCCGACTGGACCGAGCATTGCAGTTCTTGAAATAATATGGCATTTTTTTCGTGCATCTGTATGACTGTTAATGCATCCCTGTACTCTTCTATGTCGGGTAATCGTTCATGTAAAATCTTCTGTAATTCGTCACGTTCTTCGTTTGCCGATTGCAGTTTTATGTCTAATACGGACAATTGTGACTTAAGTGTAGCAACCTGGTTCATTAATTTAGCGTAATCATCGGCACTTTCCTCATGTTCCTTTAGTAATTTTATGTTTAATTCTTGTGCTTTCTGTAATTTGTGCGTCATTGTTTTAAGTTGTTCTTCTGTCTGCGCTAGCGCCTTGCTACGTGTTAAAGCCATAGTCAGTCATACATGTGCTGCCCTCTATCGTCACTACAATATCACACCATTTGATTTTCTCTCGCGCTACTAGCCAAATTCCCACACACAGTAAATTAGCTATTAACAGTAGATTTCGCCGCCGGCTCCTTACAATAAATACAAAAAGACGCTTGTTGGCCGGGGATCGAACGCACAACGTCAGCGTTCTACGGTGCCAAAACTGTACACGCGCACCCCAAGACCATCTTGTTTCTTGCAAAAGCGGGCGAAATTAAGAGTGATGTTATTCAAATGTCACTTAGAAATGGCAGTTAAATGTTTGAATAAATGAATATATGTACACCCTCATGGTTTAATAAAAACAGAGCACTCACTAACAACATAACTTGTTTCCACTTTTTTAGATCTTCCAAGTTATAATTATACACCTTGTTGCCTTCTTAGTTGCGTTGTTTTCTTAGGCGTTTTATTTTTACACGTTTATTGTATATGTTAGCACTTTTGACACAGTATCCGTCCGTATATAATTTATAATATGTCCGAGGTTTTAATTACATAAATACGTGCTTTGCACCTTAGATAATAAAGTCACTAGCAAATTAAAAGTTTCTTAATAGATTTAAGTTAGTTTCGGATTTGAGTTTGCTAATATACATTTTTAATCACAAAATATTTACGGAGCCGATGTGTATACGTTGACGGCAGCGCCATCTGTGATTGTAATTCGACACATATTTTTGCCCTTGATTACGTAAAACGTACATATTAACCATGTAATAACTCACTTTTTCGATCGAAGTTGATACTCTGTATCCTAATACCGGTACAGCATGTGCATCGTAGCTCTTTACACGTGCAGGGACCTCCTGTGAATGGGAGACGCAACATCCAGCCAGGCCGGTACCAGGGACGAGGCATCATCCTTGTTATTGTCTAAAAAATTCTCAATTTTAATATTTGGTTACAATGTTTTGCTGTTTTCATATTATTGAAAACCATAGGAAAAACCACAAAATCGTTTTTTTAGATTGACTGAAGTGATGATTTTTTTTTTCGTTTCAAAAGAAAAAAAAACAAAACACGCGCGAAATGCCTAGAGCTATAATAGAACAAAACAAAGGAATGTCGTCGTTTATTATGGACTTCAATTGCTGAATTATTAAACTGTCATGTAAGTTATTAATACTTAAAAAAACACAGTGCGAATAATTATTCAAGTAATCACCTTGTTCGTTTCCAAATCGTAATAAACGGAAAAATCTGTTACGTCCATTGCGTCATTTGAAAAGAAATGTTTCCCATTTTTCTCTTGCTTCCATGAAGATGCTGAAACATGCCAAAAAAAAAACACAAAACATTATGGTGAGTTTTTGTCAAGTATATTTCATTAAGTATTTAGGTTAGTATCTTATTTGAATTATCTCAACTGCATAAGCGTTAATAATTTATTACGAAGTTTTGAAGAAGTTTTTTTTTTTCAGCGAGAGAGGACGGGCAATTACATAATCAAATCGAGAAAAAAAGAAAAGTTCATTATTATCAGTCTAAACTAATACGATATTTTTTTCTTATCATCTAAACTAATACGTTAATGTTTTCTTATCATCTAAACTAATACGAGAATGTTTTCAAACTTCCTTACTTCTGCTGCTTTATCATCACATTTCACTCTCTAAACATAAGCAAAAATTAAACCGCTAGTAAACATTACTCACCGGCAGATAACGCGCATCCCACCAAAACAAAGATCACAAGCACAACTCTCATTTTAATATAAACTTGTTTCTTATTACCGCCTCAAGGGACACCATTCAAATAACAAGGCAAATGTGTAATCGAGTAGAGTTCGATTCGCGTTTAGTATGCGAGAGACGCTCCGAGCGTCTTGCGGTACTTTCTAGTGAAAACGTCCACGGCCGACTGTAAATACTGGCAAAGAGCTATCTTTAAGTGCACGCTAATTTTCTCTTGTGTTAGTAACTATTTCATGATATAGTCTTCATAAGTCATTAGTAAATATTTTTTACAGTCAGACGTAATAAATGATATTTGTCATGGCAGAGCTCTCAAAGTAGTTGATCCCGAGTAGAAACGGGATTAGGCTGTTGGAGGTGGCGATGAAATGATGATGCTTTAATTTTTATACAACGACAGTGGCTAACAAACGTACGGTCCAACTGATGGTAAGCGGACATCGTAGCCTATAGACGCCCGCAACTCTAAAGCAGTCAGAAGCGCGTTGCGTGGCGTTGCCAACCTTTTATAAAATTTAAGCATTCACTGTGTTGATAGCAGAAGGGACAAATTGCTATATGCTTGGCTTGGCTGGGTATTTCGATTTTTTTTTCTGTCCTGAAGTACCCACGGGTTAGGTATTTAGCAGAAAATATAATTAGATAATTATTTTATATTGTTCTTTGTAATGGCTATAGGTTAAGAATGAAAAAATATATATTTATTGTATAAATAGGTAGGTACTGAATAAAATACACTGAAATGTTTTAGAAATGTCAATATTTTTTTTGCTTTTTTTTGTTAAACTTTAACTTCCATACAAATAAAAACACTGGCAAACAAACAGCGTCTTAATTTCACCCTAGTTTCGTGAATTTTAAATTTCAATCACATACATAATAAGCAATTGTACAGATTTTATTCAGTTGTCATTGAAACAATAACTTTTAAGACAATCATTTGTATAGGTAACTTAAAAATATATTAGGTACTGTACCTAGTTATGTAAAATAAATAAATAAGTTACTAAGAGCTACTCTTAATTATTCGAACTGTTTGTATTAAAATGAACTATTTCCTATCAAATAAGTCGAACAATGACTTCACGTTGTTCTCGTCGTATTCTTCTATGTCGTCGTCACCGGAATCGATGACGGCGTCCACCCCTCCACCTGGGTTAGGTATCTGGAGCCCTCCATTTTCTTCCGGCTTCACCATTGCTAGACCATTGGCTCCCATTCTAGAATAAATAAATCAATAAATATTAGGGAGTCAATCTTACACAAATCGAACTAGCCCATACCAGTCATTTACCGGTCCCGGGCATCCCCGGGCTCATTACATATTAATGTTATTGTTTATTTTTTTCGCCAGGAGACCACGGCTTAAGCTCAATAACGCTTGTGTTATGTATGGATACTATACTTATATAATACTTAAATACATCCAAGACCATCACACCAAAATTTGCGCTGGCCGGGATTCGAACCCAAGACCCAGAGAAATGGGATCGGATACCGGTATTTTCTCCATAGAAAAATACCGGTATTATTACGGTCACCGGTTCATTATTTCGCTTTTAATGGGACAATCTAATAATACGACGTTGTTAGGTACCTAAATACATGATTCAGCCCTACGTAAAGAGCAAAAAATTATCCAAAATATTGGGCTAATTTAGGGTTTTTTTTAAATACCGGTATCGGTCCCTGCCCAAGACCCAGGGAAATGAAGGAATGACACAGTTTCGAAAGAATTAATTAACTTCTCACATTTTAGTTCCCTACCTAGGTATTTATTAAATCTTTTAAGTAGAGCAGAATTTGCATTCTGAATTTCGGGCTAAAGCATCCGCAGCAGCTTTTTTTCACCAGAAGATCATAATAGTTCCTATTACTTTTTGTCCACCGCTAAAAGAAACCAAAAAGAAAAATAATATGAATGTTTTTTTATTTCAGCTTAATTAGTACAGCACTAGGGGTCCTTTTTCATCAGAAACTAGTGTCTATTTTTTTAGACACGTGAGAAAAACGGTGTGTAAAGTGTCGCGAATTCATGTTACCCCATTTTGAAGGTTCCCACAAATTGTTAGATATTTTTTCAAAATTACAGTTAAGTATGTACATACCTTAAACAATCGAATGCCATGTTGAAGAGTTCAAACTGTCTCCATTCACCGGTCATTGCCAAACAAAAATGAAAGTTTCTGCCAGGGAAAAATATGTTATAGAATTTTGCACAAACTTTCAAATTTCTTAGTCTTGGCGGACTTATGCATATAGGCTTCGGGTTCTTTCCTGCAACAATTTAGGTACGTACATGGCTGACAAAATATGTTAAACAAATTGTGCGAAATCTCCATAATTTTCCGATTTACCTGACAAGGAGTTCTCGTAAAGTATCCTGTCGTTCATAGACATGGCTACGTCGAAAGCGAAATCTCCAGGATGGTATGTGATTCGCATACACGCTTTCTGGTTGAACAAGTCCAAAATCAATCCGGTACAACATTTGCAGACCCCGAAGGAACATGTGCATCTCCTTGGAGGTTCATCGTCTTCTTCCTCATTTGTAGATGTTGTGTTCTGACCATCAGTCTGTCTAGCTTGTATCGCTAATCGAGCGACATGTTTGGATTTTAGTCGTTCAAGTAATAACAAGGCACTGTCAGGAACTTCCAGATCTTCCAAGTCTTCGAAATATAAAGCAGCGAGGGTCTGGTTTGCATTTTCACTGACCGTAACTGATAAAAAACAAAACGTACTATAATTATTATGTGTAATGAATAAAATGCATAAGTAAATATTATTGTTCAGTGCCTAATTTCCGGGTAATAAATGTTTGAACGCCTTTATAATTATCCATCATATACTCTCACATAGGTACTCACACTTTACCTTTTTGTAATATAAATAGTATGTTAGTCGTTATAAGTAATAACAAGAAAAAAAAAAGAAAAAAATGATGTAGGTACCTACTTGGTTCCGACTTTTGGCGCGAACACTTGCCCGCTACCCATGTAATTTATAGTCCACTTTGTAAACATAGTTGTAAACTATGTAAATAGTTACAGATATTAAAAAAAAATTGACCTCTCCGAGTATATTATTGAACATTAAGTAAATAAATTATAAATGTAGTTACCATGTCCGTACGCAGGTGATAAAAACAACGCAACTGACACTAAAATCACAATTCGGCTCTCCATGACAAAGGCTTCGACGCGAGGCGGCGCGGGCGGCGCGCGAGGTAATAATATCCACGGTTCAATTCGCCGACGGATTTGAACCGGTTACTGGCGAGAAATATCTCCTGTAACTTTAATGTCTACTCAATTTGTAGGTACATTATTCTAGATGCACTTACTTTCACACTAGCTGTTTTCTTAACAACTGCGGGCTTTTTATCACAGAGAAGAATTGGCTTTTCTTTGTTTTTGTATTTAAAAATTAAGTGTTTTTCTTTATTCGTAGTTATCAAAATTTGCTTTTAACACGGAATAATTTTAATTTAGGGGAAAAATAAAACATGTAAAAACTTGTAAAATACTTTTTTTGTCAGAATGAATAGACTGTATTTTGTCATCGTGAGAACCACTATCCATACTATAAAGAAAAAATAAAACCTGCACATTTTTTAAGAGTTGCTAAGCGGTTGCAGGAAAAATAAAATACTCCTTATGTATTTCGTTTTTTATGTGTGTCTTATAAATAAGTACAATTAATTTGATTCAGTTAAAATAAATAATTTAATTCAATATAAATATTTATTTCTATTAAAATTTAATCCAATCTCCTTCGGTCTAAGATATCCACAACTGCATCTTCTATCGCATCAAGCGGTCCTTCATCATCATCTGATCCCCCTCCAAAGATCCCTCCGCCTCCGCCGAACATACCACCAGCAACATGGGAAAGGAAACCATCTCCGTCGTCGTTATTATCGGTGTTACCAAATAGGCTTACAGGAGCTGGTCCTGATGATATTGGCTTTGGTTTTAATCCAGCTTGAACACCTTTCATTCCTAATCTGTAACAAAATGACAATAATGATAAAGAAAGTTCCTAAGTGTTTAAAAAATTGGTGACTGATAAAATCGTTTACTTAAATTGATACTTTACCCAAAACATTTGAAAGAAGCAGAGTATACTTGAAATCCCCCAATGTCCGCAGTCATATCCAAGCAAGCGAACGCGTTACGATTCCGTATTCTAATATTTGAGAGTTCGGCGCAAATGCGAACGAAAGGCACTCTTTTTGGATTAAAACAAATCGGAGGCGGGTT
The DNA here is from genome assembly GCA_963556455.1 of Epiblema foenella. Taxonomy (NCBI): domain Eukaryota; kingdom Metazoa; phylum Arthropoda; class Insecta; order Lepidoptera; family Tortricidae; genus Epiblema; species Epiblema foenella. The sequence continues at coordinate 21,228,645 of OY747102.1, forward strand.
GTCGGCTGATAATAAAAATAAATAGTATTACTACAATTTATAGGTATCGATCAATGTTAACTTATTATGGATATTGTGGTACCTACCAGAGACTCGGCGCCGCAGAACAGTAAAATCGTTAATATTCATTTTGACATCAAACACAAAATCTTCAGGTACAAAGCTAATATTACCGCATGTTTTCATCCAAAATGTTTCCATGATCGATCCTGTACAGCACCCGCATTGGCCATGAACACACGAACAAGGAAATTTAAATACAGAACCTTTCACTTTATCTAGAGCTTCTGTAGTGTCCTCTTCTGGTATAGCTGCCTCAGTGATATTAGACATTACTGCAGGGTTTACGTTTACTACTTCATCTTGGCCTACAGGTTCTATGACCGGTGCATATTGGGCTACGCTTGCTTCGGATACTTCTGTATCCTCCTCTTCATCTTCTATATCGTTAATGTCATCATCGGCGACATGGATTGGTAGCACTACAGTTGCCTGTTGTCTTAATACTGGCGTAGGATTTAACGCCTGTGTCCAAATAGTCTTCGGTATTTGAAAATATATTACTTCATAGTTTCTATCGTTAGTTAACATTATTTCGCCTGAAAAGATCAAATGGGTGATTAATAATTCTTTATTTTTTTATTCCTTATTCATTAGGTACTTACATATTGTGGTTCGACATATATTGGTACAGATAAATATAAATATAAAAAAATATATTCTTGTCATAGCTTTAAGATGCGGCTGGCTAATTTCACTTTCTATAATTGAGTGTCCTGCTAGGCCTGCGGATTTAAATTATATGTGGAGCGAGACACCTCGAAGTAGTGATGCGTGACGACTAAAAGCCAATACTCATTTCAAATGCACAGTCTACAAGATCAAGAAACAAGTTTTAAATTGGTATTTAATTCCGGAACAGGTGAAAGTTCGATTTATTTAAAAATATTTATAAACACATTGAACGTTTGACGTTTTAGAGATTAATTATTTTCCGTTTCTTCTACGGCACGAAAACGTGTTGACACGATAATACGAATACTCTTATTTATAATAGTGATATTGTTATACTTGTCGTTTATTCAGAAAACAATTAGCTATAGTGGTTGTGAAATTGTTTTAGCCGATCTACTTACAGAAAACAAAGCCTTTGTTCGGATAACCGCAAAACGTGACCACGTTGTACAAAAAACGTTATAACCACCATTAAACGTTCAATAGATTTTCTACTCTTTCTCTAAGAACAAAAAAAACGTGCAAGAAATCATTTAAATTTATTGAATACTGTACCAATTCTACCTACCTTAAAAAGGGAACCGTTTTGGTTTCACTTTGTCTGTCTGTCTGTCATATCGCTAAATATCTCAAGAACTACCTTATGCTATCGATTTGAATTTGGAACAGTTATAAAGAAGGGTAACCTAGATGTACTTGTAGAACATTTTTTTTTATTTTTTTTTCTGTGAGAAATGACAGATAATTTCTATGAAAAATAGGTGGTTCATGAAAGTGTAGTGAATATGCCAAGTGGGGTGTCATATGAAAGGGCTTGAACTGAATGTTGTGTTGTGTGTGTTATAATTTCATATTATTACCTAACATTTATATCAATGTATGTATGTTTGCAGGAAAAATATGACTATAGCTCTATCTAGTTTTTCTTTTTTACTCATCAAAAATATTTCTATACTAAGTTTGTAATTTAATCTCCTCTGCACGGATTTTTGTTTAATAAATTCCTATGCTATTATCCTGAAAGTGCCTTTTTTCAAATAAAGAAAAAAAAATTGAAATCGGTTCCGTGATAAAGAAATATCCTTGAAAAACCACCATATATACTAAGTTATTCACTCCCTCAAATTTGTAACAAAAATCTCCTATAGATGGCGTTATAGCCATGACGTTCAATTTCTACACCATGTTGAGATTTTCCTGAATTAATAGGGTTGGAACCGGTACACATCTATATACGCAACCCTCGGTGCGCGAGTCTATCTCACACTTGACTGGTTTTTATTTATTTATTTACAACGTGTTACTTCTCTATTTACCGAAATTTTATTACTTATATCTAAGTGGACAAGTCCGGGGTCCTAGAAATCCCACATAAACAGTACTTATGCATAAATAATTTATTGAAGCTAATTTAGTTCCAAATTGACATTAATTATGAAAAATAAATGAACTTACGCAAAATAGCGATATTGTATTATATGTCAAAAGTGATTCAACGAATATCAACCTGTTTAGATAATTTGTTATAATTTTGTTAATTGTCATACTTAGTTCACCTAAAGGTTTTGGATTGATAAGTCTTTAAAACATATTCTTTAGTCCTTTATTAAGAGTCTAATTGCATAAACGTAATACTTTCATTGTTGATGAATAAATGGAAATAGGCATGATATTTATGAGCTTTTGAATAATAATCCTCGCAAATCTTTCTACCAATTCTAATAAGTAATGTGCAATGAAAAACATTTAACTTTAAGCAAAAATAAATAAAAATACAGATAGTGTGCAAGAACTCGAAGCTAGACACTAGGCACCTTGTGCTTGCTCGTAAATAATAACTCCAACATTATTACTCAACATTTTTTTTTTAATCAGTCAAAATAAATAAACACTTACAGCGTTATTTACAGCGAAATTTATTAAATTAATAGAAATAAATAGTTCTTATAGGTTAGCAACTTAGATCTAATCCCCTATAACGTCATACCTGAAATACTTGAATAATTTAAAATAAGTAATTCAATTCAATACATTTTATTATTTCTAATATGCATTGTAATTTAATCTAATCTCCTTCCGTCAAATAAATCCCCAACTGCATCTCCTATCGCATCAAACGGTCCTTCGTCGTCATCATCTGAACCTCCTCCGAAAATTCCTCCACCGCCACCAAAAAGACCACCTTCACCATCACCCCCTCCGCCGAAAATACCATCAGCAACATTGGAAAAGAAACCATCTCGGTCGTCGTCATCATCATTGTTACCAAAAAGGCTTACAGGAGCTGGTCCTGATGATATTGGCTTTGGGTTTAGTCCAGCTTGAACACCCTTTGTTCCTAATCTGTAACAAAAACATAATAACGTTAAAGAAAGCGGCTTAAATCGGTACAACCAGTGCAAAGTTTTAAAAATTGGTGACTGATAAAGTCATTCACTAATTGATACTTTACCCAAAACATCTGAACGAAGCAGAGTATACTTGAAATTCCGCAATATCCGCAGTGATATCCAAACAAGCGTACGCGTTACGATTCCGTATTCTGATATTTGAGATTTCGGCGCAAATTCGAATGAAAGGCGCTCTTCTTGGGTTAAAACAAATCGGGGGTGGACTGTCGGCTGAAGATAAAATAACAGAGTATTAGTCTAATTTATTGGCATCGTTCAACTTATTTTGGATAAATATTATGGTACCTACCGGAGACTCGGCGCCGAAGAACTGTCCTATTATTAACAGTCATTCTGACATCAAACACAAAATCTTCAGGTACAAAGCGAATATTACCGCATGTTTTCATCTTAAATCTTTCCATAATCGTTCCTGTACAACACCCGCATTGGCCCTGAACACACGAACAAGGAAATTTAAATACGGAACCATTTACTTTATCTGGAGCTTGTGTAGTTGTTTCCTCTTCAAGTATAATAGCTGCCTCAGTAGTATTAGATAATACTGCGGGGGTTACGTTTACTAGTTCATCTTGGACTACGGGTTCTATGGCCGGTGCATCTTGGGATGCAGGTTCTATGGCTGGTGCATCTTGCCCTACAGGTTCTATGACCGGTGCATCTTGGGCTGCAGGTTCTATGGCTGGTGCATCTTGCCCTATAGGTTCTATGACCGATGCATCTTGGACTACGCTTGCTTCTGTTACTTCTACATCCTCCTCCTCATCTTCTACATCGTTAATGTCATAATTGGCAACATGGATTGGTAACACGACAGTTGCCTGTTGTCTTAATACTGGTGTAGGATTTAACGCCTGTGTCCAAATAGTCTTCGGTATTTGAAAGTGTATTACTTCATAGTTTTTGTCGTTAGTTAAAATTATTTCACCTGAAAATATCAAATTGGATAGTTAATAATGTTATAATAAATATGCTGGATCGTTAATACGTTTGTCTGGGGGCACGGCAGTGCCCTCGATAAATCGAGCAAAACAAAGAGGCAAGGCTTTACCATCCTTTTCTGGAAGCGATTCAGGTCAATTTCAACATTTTGTAATTTTGTGCTGGCTAAATCTAGAACCCTGAATTTTCAGTAACATATAGGGCATAATATGACTTAGATATATTCTCAATAATATTTGATTTAAGCTAGCAATTTTAGAACTATTTATTACCCGTCAAAGTTTCTTTATTTTTGTTACTGACTCACTGACCTATCATTATAATTCTAAGGTACTTCTAGCAGACCCACAAAATATTATCCTATCAAGTCATAAAAAACTTAAAAATATTGTAATTTCAGTCATGTATCAGGGATATACAACTGCATAAGTAAGTTTGTCATCCTATACAAATACATGCTGTAAAAAGTTATACTTTTGTAGTTCCGCGACCTATTAAAAAGTTGTTTAGTTCTAGATGCCTCCATAAATTTGTATTGACACATTTACGTACAAAAAGAAGTGAGATCCCATAAAAACATTCATCTAAAAATATGCCAAGTCTCGAAACACTTTCATAGTAAAAATTGTGAGATATTACATAGAGCCAAGTCGGTCGTTGTTATTAATCTTTACTTGCTTACTAAATAAAATTTTGTGACTTGGCACTCAAACAATAGGACAAAGTTTTAGGTATGCAAAAATTAATGAATTAGGTAAAGTTGTGTGATTCTCAAGTCTCAAAATTTTATTTAATAAGCAAATAAAGATTAATGACAATACCTGACTTGGCTCTACGTAATATCTCACAACTTTTTACTATGAAAGATTTTCGAAACATGGCATATTTTTACATGGAATGTTTTTATGGGATTGTAATTATTACTTATTTACTACGTACTTACATATTGTGGTTTGACATATATTTGTATAGATAAATGTAAATATAAAAAATAATAATTTTGACATAGCTTTACTTTAAGATGCGGCTGGCTAATTTTACTTTCTATAAATGACGAGTGTCCTGCCACGCCTGCGGGTTTATATTATATGTGCGGCGAGACACCACGAAGTATTTAAGTGATGTGTGACTAAGAGCCAATACACATTTTAAATGCACAGTAGCACAAGAAGCAAGTTTTAAATATTTAATGCCTGTACTGGTGAAAGTTCGACTGTAATTTAAATCGTTTATGGACATATTGAATGTTCGACGTTTTAGAGATTGTTAACGCGGCTTCTTGACACATATATTTTTTGGTGTGTATTTCTTCCACGGTACGAAAATATCAAGAATCATATTAAAAGGTGTTTGTGTTCAAACATAGCTATATATAATTATACTATACTTATACATTAATGTATCAAGTCATCGTTAAAACTCGTGGCTGGCCGTTCCCTCAGCCATTTGAGCTATATAAAACTTTAATTCTTACCCAAAAAAGTGAATCTGATTTGAATATTAAGTAAAAGTCAAGAAACAAATATCAACCTCTTTAAATATATTGTAATACTTAATTTATCTAAAGGTTTTGATTTTTACATATCTTTAAAATATGCTTTTTCGTCCTTTATTAAAAGTTTAATTGAGTTAAGGTGATGGTTTTATTGTTGATGAATAAATATATATAGGCATGACGCAAAGCATCATATCAAGTTCATCAATGAAGTTTTAAATAAAATCCTCGCCAATCTTTCAACAAATTCTAATTAGCAATTTTCTAAGGCAATGTATTTAACTTTAAGCACTGATTAGTAAAAATAATAAGCTGCAGCATTCGTTGAGCTATTTAAGGAGTAGAAATTGTACAAGTACTCGGAACTCAAAGACATTAGACCTTGTGCTTACTCTTATATTGCAATGAAAAGACTACAAATAATAATTCCAGGCATCATTACTCAACACTGTCTTTATTTTTAAATCAGTCAACATAAATAAAAACTTACATATTATATGCTATTTACAGCGAATATTATTAAATTTATAGAAATAAATAGTCCTTATAGGGTAGCAACTTAGATCTAATCGCCTTTAACGTCATACTTGATCCCAATCACCACGCATCATTTTGTTTTGCCTTCCTCTGGGCTTTTTTTTGTTTTGATTGTTATTTCCCGTAAATCCCAGTGTATCACTCAGCGCATCAAGTCCAAGTATGTCATCATAGTCCTTATTACCCTTTTTACCATCTTTGACTTTTTGATTGTTCTTGTTATCGCGATTATGTTTTTTATTTTTACCAAATAAACCAATTTCTTTTCCAACAGTTTCACCAATTTCAGATAGACCGATAACGTCTAAGTCCTTGTAATCGAAATCACTACCTTTGTTATTTTTCGGCAATCTCAGTCCTTCATAATAATCGTTAGGTAGGACTTCTCCGTTTTGGGCTCGACTGTCATCAGTTAAATGAATAGGTTTTTCTGAAATCATTTCCTCCGAGTGAGAATCAAGGTCATGAACTATTTGTACTAGATCATCGTTTATAGTTTCTTCGGAAGCGGGGCTTAAGGCAACAGTCGATGAAGTTTTAGGGGTGATGGTCTCGATTTTCTCGTAATTGGTTTGTTCCCTATTAGTGGTCATCATGCTCGATGGTACCTTAGCGCTTGTGGGTAAAATTGGAGTTACGGGCATTACTGATAACTGTCCAGTTAGTTGTGCTAACGACATCTCAATGCCAGGATCTCCAAACGTTTCATCTTTAACAGATGTATCAGCTAGTGTTGACGTAGGTTTTGGCGTCACAATTGACACGGGTTCAAAAGTTTGTGTCTTCGCTGGGCTCACAATCGGAATGATTTCTGTTGACTGAATTCCTGTAGTAGTAGTTGTGACCGTAGATGAAATAGTTGAAGTCGTTTCAGTAACTGGTACGACTTCTACAGTGGTGGAAGAAGGCGGTCGTCTTGATGGACGGGGCGGCTTGTTTTGAGGACGCCTAGTCGGTCTGCGAGTAGGTCTTTTGTTCACGGGACGAACTCTCACAGTAGTCGTTCTAGCGGTGGAAGTGGGTCTAGGGGTAGTAGTTCTAGCGGGTCTTCTGGTTGGACGTCGCGATGGTCTAGGTCGCCTCGTTGTCGTTGATGTAGTTGTAGTTGAAATGGGAGCTTGTTTTTTGTTCTTATTTTTGTTTTTAGACTTTTTGCCTCCGGATGAACCACCAAACAGATCGCCCAATAAATCATCGCCTAAAAGACTGAAGCCCGTGTAGTCTGCACTGTCTACGTCATTCACAGCATCGAGACCTGTAAGTAAAATAAAATACGGTTATTGTACTGTGCTTCAGGTTCAGCTTCAGCAGGATGGAAAAAATGCGTCATACTATTCACAAGGTATTTTGACCTCAATTACCTGTAGGCACTTTCAGTTTTATTAGAAACATACTGTTTAAACATTAGTCCTAAATAAACATTCTTTTCCTTTTTTCTAAATAATAGTTAAATTCTTCTTCATCATGGTATTGAAGAAAATACTTTTATAGCTAACGCCCTTTCTCAAAAATATTATTTTAGCATATGTATCAACATCTTTTAACTCACCATCATCATCATCGTCGTCATCATCATCGTCGTCTCCAACTAATCCGAAGTCGTCATCGTCATCATCGTCATCATCGTCGTCGTCGTCGTCACCGGCCTTTTCATCCTGAGGAATCAGCGGCAACGGATCCGCAGCTTCCGACGTCACTCCTCTAGGACCAAATTTGAAGCAGGATACTCTCACGGCTGCTTCAACAGTGCTCTTCGATTGGAGCTCTAGACCCAAACAGGCCCTGAATTCTTCACCAGCGCGGGCAATATTATAAACTCTTCCGCAGAATTTTGAAATACCGCCTGGTAGTGGCATGCACACTGGACTTGGTTTGCGACCTGTTAATCAACAAAATATTTTTGTAATTGCTACATATTAAATAATATAAATTACACCTTGGAATATCGTATACGTTTATTTAGTATAATAATAATAATAATAAATTCATTTATTCAATCACAATTGTTTTTCATAACAAAATAACTGTTGATGCCTCTTTTAAGTAAGTAATACCTGTGTTAAGAGGAATATTAAACTGTGTATATAACTACCACACTACTATACTATGGCTTTAATATCCGCCACCATTCCCTGTGTTCTGGAGCCTCCGGGCCTCTGCCGCGCGATGCTCAGACGGCTTAACTTTAGTGCCAAGGCAGATGGGGAATTGTCTATTGTGGGACGCCATGTGCGTCAGTACTTTCACCGCCTCGCATATCAGCCGAACAATGCGAACGGCTGGTACCACTACAGATTTTTCCGCGGTCAAAAAGCGGGATAAATATGAGGCTCTAGGCGGTAACTATTATTTTGTGCCCCTGGTATTTGGGTGCTGGGGAGGCTATGGCTTTCATTAGGGAAGTGGGACGTCGAATTATGGAGAGGGGGCCCCCGCATGGGTTCGCACCTGGTGCAAAGATTGTCCATCGCTATTCAACATGGCAACGCGGCCAGTCTGATGGGTACCTTTGCGCTAGGGACAAGGAGGAGGGGGCTTTTTGACTAGGCTTAAGCTAGTCTTCAGTTAAGAGTTTATTGTTATTTTATGTATCACTACATAGTATAAAACAAAGTCGCTTTCTCTGTCCCTATATCCCTATGTATGCTTAAATCTTTAAAACTACGCAACGAATTTTGATGCGGTTTTTTTTAATAGATAGAGTGATTGAATAGGAAGGTTTATATGTATAATAACATCCATTAAATAGTGCACCCCTGCGAAGCCGTGGCGGGTCGCTAGTATTATATAGACTAATATAAAACCAAACTATATTTTCTATTTCTTTTAAAATTGTATAATTTTATCCTTTACACGAATGATATGTTCAACAACTTATATTTTAAAATATATTAATAGATAAAATTAAAGCAAACAGTTACAGTCTCACAGTTAGTAGAGAAATTTGTATCTTGATTAGATTTTTTCACAATTTTTCCTGGTACAACATCTATGAAACTAGATTTATTAACTGGCCTTTCCAGTATGAGGTGTAAAAAGCGGTTACTTACTAGAAAGAGTCCGGTTGGTGATGACCTTCTTTCCGAAGCTCAGTGAAACCGACATTTTATCGCCGCTTAGATACATCAGAGAAGCGCAACCTGTAAAGAAATAACGTCTAAATTAAATACATTTCATTTTATCATTTATTACATGAGCAGCTAACTTTCATTAACAAAAATTGATAAACATCTCAGAGAAGAATTGTGTTAAAGCAAATCTTTTTCATAACAAATTAAAATGTTTACGTCACACATAACTTTTGATTGCATTGTATGGTTACAAATCCCACCAAAAACATTTTCGCGTAAAATATTGTCAAAAAGTTGTCAGATCTCATGTAGAGCCAAGCTCCTAACTCTACACGCCCTAACTCTATAAGCCCTTACTTCACAAACTCTACACTCTAGTCAAAATATCTGACTTGGCCGCTTCGTTACTAAAAGATCTAATGTATAGCAGAAAGGTAATGAACAGTGAATATTTGTTTCACCTTACGCCCATGTGACGGTATGGTGATTCTCATCGTTAAAGTTAATTGATGTCCTTACCGGTCCGAACGTTAAGTGAAAGTTAAGGAAATCAGAGCGCAATTTAAACTTATTGTTGACTCCAGTTTACTCTATACATGGATCCCTAAAAGTTAAAATAGTTAAAATCAGAAATAATCATTCACGAGTCGTTAACAATCCGGGCCCGGTAGGGACAAATTATAAAGATGTTGAATTTTGGTATGAGAATCACCCGGTAGCGAAACGGCCAAGCCACATATTTGGACTAAAGTGTAGAGTGTAAGATGTAGGTGGTATTTCAAGTTATCGATAAGAACGATGGGTCTTTTCCAAATCAAACATTCAATGGCAAAAGCAATAGAAAACTTGTTTTTGACGACCGGTTTAGCCTAGTGGGTAGTGCACCTGCCTGTGAAGCTGACGGTCCTGGGTTCGAATCCCGGTCAGGGCAAATATTTGTGTGATGAGCATGAATATTTGTTTCTGAGTCTTGGATGTTTTCTATGCATTTAAGTATTGATATCTATTAAATATATCGTCGTCTAGTACCCATAACACAAGCCTTCTTGAGCTTACTGTGGGGCTAGTTCGATTTGTGTAAGATTGTCCTCTAATATTTATTTATTTATTTAAAAAAAATACAAAATTTCCTCGTACCTGGTCCATCTAAGTTGACGACGGGCAGCTGGAAATCTCTACAACAATTGCAGTATGCCTCGGAACACTTGCAGTATTTGTTGATGTTGTTGTTGGTGTCTCCCTGTTTCTCGTCGCTTCCGTTGCGGATGCTCTTCTTGTCATTCTTATGCTTTTCTATAAATGGCAAAATATATATATTTTTAAATTAATAAAAAAAAAATATTGCGGGTGAGATAGCTCTACGATTTTGATGCCTTTTATGCCATCATAATTTGTGAGGTCGATAAAATCCTTTCATTAATATAAATTCTACACCGCGCCTGTCGAATTCATTGTTTTATTATTTATTTATTATAAATAGGTACAATTTTACAATTAGAGTCTGTCCCACAAAACGGTTTAATACACAGTTTGACTTTGGGATCGGAGTCTCTTCGATAACTTAATTCACATACATGACTATCACTATGTGCTTACTATCACTATTTACTAGTGTCTACTATGCTATTTAAGAAATAATTCATTTGATTTAAATAATTTCATTTATTTTACAATGCGTATGAGGCCTATTGATAAATTATTGAATTAAACGCGTAAAAGATAGAAAATTCCTACGTTAAAAGCCACCTACGTCAATCATAATTAAAAAAACAACTGAAATAATAATGATTCCCGTTTTTAAGTTGGGTTGCGTGCACTTAAAATGACACTAATTAATAATACATACTTGAAACGCATGAATGTACAATGTATATTGACTCTAAAGCCCAACCAATCATTTATCACTTATTAAAACGTGTAATTAATGCAACGTGGTGGTTAACCATTTTTAGAGTAACTTACGATCATTTTTTGTTTATTAAACCACGGTTAAATAAAGTGTGATCTGATTTATTGCCGACTTTCATATTATTATGTTACAATTATTGTCGACCATTCGATTTCGAGCACCAGTAAAATATACAAGATTAATAGTAGTTTATGCAATCGTTATATAATGTATGCTTTTTTAGTCGAGAACTGCGTTTAGACCACGAGGCTTGCCGAGTGGTCTAATTAAGGTTCGAGACTTAAAAAGCTAATTATATAACTATTGCATACACTACTTTTTCTACGAGTCAACAAGAAATTAATTAAACAAACCGAAACTATCAAACAAACTAGTCCTGCGGCAATGAACATTAGGCACATGGGTCGGGCGCTCGTTGGTCTTTTGTTCTATGTCCGCGACGTCACCTGATTTGTCAATTTCATAAGAGTACTGTAATGGTGACACGTGATTGGCCAATTTCATAAGAGTACAGTAAAAGGCGACACGTGATTGGTCTATTTTATAAGAGTTCACTTGAAGGGAACCAATAGAGAAATGTATGTGATTTTAGTTTTGTCTACTATATCGTAATTCAAACATTGAAGTCGACGAGTAGAAAAAAGACCTTTTCAGCCTTCCTAAAATAAAGACTAATGCCGGTAAATGCGCTGCAATTTATAGAATGTGTAATCACCACAATATAGTTCTTAATGAAGTAGACATATTCTCATGCTCCCGCTCACAGTTTAAAGTCATAGTTTTTCGTGACTGTTTCTGTTTTATCTCCTTATACAATAAATAAATAAAGACCAGCTTTTATCCGCGTGTGACTCGTTCATATCGAACCTCAATACTGCCCTCTAGGGCATGATTTCCGGGATAAAAAAGTATCCTTCCGCGTGCCTCAAATTATCTCCATACCAAAAACGGTTGAGCGGTTTTACCGTGAAGAGTGAGACAGACAAAGTAACTTTCACATTTATAATATTAATGCGGATTACTAATACTCACTTATGCTCTTAGATGCAGCGAACGCCAAGAGCACGAAAATTAGAAGAAGCTCGAATACCAGGGAGAGCCTCATTGTGAAGACTCAGTCCCCGTCTGAAATAAAAAATATTATGATTAATTAATTACATGCTTATTATGATTAATAAAAAAAAAGAATAATTAATTACAGTTTTTTTTTATAATGCAAGACCATAAAACTTAACCAGGGTGGCCAATTTATTATAAAACTATTCAAAATGATCACTCAAGGACAATTTGAAAAAGTTGTGGCTTTGCAATGACATGTGATTTAAGAGCGCTTTAATAAAATCTAGCGGGTCCACTAGCGCCACTCGTAAATAATTGTAATTATTTAAATTTAACGATATATAACTAAAAAAGGGGGCCGCTACGTACTGTAGTTTGTATTTAAGTACTTTTTGAATCCATCAAACTAGTTTTTACGTTGCTGGATTCGTCAATCTATGCGTCCAAAGTTAAAACGGCCGTTTGGACGCCAACTGGGGAAGTACCTCCGCCTTGCAGAAGACCACAGCCATAATAACATTATTTACTATACAAGTATGTAGTGTTGTGTTCCTGGAGGTGAGCAAGGTTGCCAGAGCTCCTGAGGATGCACTGTGTTGAGAGCGAGGGACCTAAATGTGTTCCTTCTGCTGTCAACACAGTGCATCCTCAAATCCTATAAAGGGTCGGCAACGCGCACGTGACTCCTTTGGAGTTGCGGGCGTCTATAGGCTGCGGTGGCCGCTTACCATCAGGTGGACCATACGCTTGTTTGCCACTCGTGTTGTATAAAAAAAAAATTCAGAGGCTACCAGGCACTAGTGTGACAGATTAGTAAATGTCTAGGAGTGAGAGCTTTTGTGAATGGTATTTAGTTCATATGATGTATACACAAAACCGAATGCGTCATTGATTATGAATAACTGATGCAACTCAAGTAACTCACGACCTAGATTACACTTTCACGGAACTCATAGGTCAATAACACGTTAGTAATGCGTTAGTAAATTAAAAAAAAACTGATGCTTTCTCTAAATATCTATGACTTTCGTATGCAAATCTTATAGTATAAATTATGTTCATTATTTATTATAGAATTAACGCTCGCGTGAAGAATAATACTGACATGAATATATACTAAACATAATAGGCAATAAGTTATTTGTAAAAATACAGATTCAGATTCATTTATTTCAAGATAAAAATTACAATATAAAGAGTGTATGTAAAAATTACAAGAATTTCTATCATGATCGTCAATACTAAATAATATGTAGGTATAAAATAACAAGCAATGTTTCACAATGTAACATAATAATAATAATAATAATTAGGTATCAGAGTAATTCTATATCTCTTAGAAATAATCGTCATTGATTACTCGAAAGAATATTATTTAAACTACGTTTACATTATCTAATAAAATATGAAACCTCAAACATATCTCCCAATAAAGAAACATCAAATAGTATGCAATCGCTTTACAGAACCGCTAGTTCTACAGGAGCATATTAAATAATAAACCAAATGTTTCAACTGTTGAAATGCTCAAAAAATGCACGCAGTTTGAAAAAACCGGCCTAGTGCGTATCGAACTCCGCACATTTAGGCCGAACAACCGCAAAATCAAGTTGGTTTTAATATTAAAAATAAGGAAACTTCAGTTAAAAAATCTGATTTATCAGTATAGTAGTATTTGCTGGTAAAATATACGTCATAATAAACATTATCACGAAATTTCAAGGTCAATGGAAAATTAAAAAAATCTTCGCAACAATATTTTGTAACAGACGACGGACACGTGAGTGACAGCAATAGAGTTCTGTTTGGACCCTTTGGGTATGGTACCCTAATAAAGGACTTTTTGATTGTTTTCAGGGATTATAGTGTTAACAAGCAAAATAAAATAGCAACGTTGTAAACCAGATGCCAAAAAATACCATTACGCGCGTTGAAGTCTTCCGTATTCTTTGATCTATTATTTAGTAAACAATATAAGATCACAGTAGTTATATACTACGTTTATAGGTATCATAAATGCAAGACTGCAAAATTGAAAAAAATCTAATACTAATTTAATACTTGACATTTTTATCTTTAATATTATGTAATTTAAAAATGAATTTGTATGCCTAAAGGCGAAACATAGAGCACATATTTTGTGCCTACCGCCATATATTGTATTACCTATGTTTACAAATAAATCACTTTGACTTTGACTTTGATTGGTCGCAATTCAATGTTGAATCTTACGCCGGTTTGTCATATTTTTTTAACAATCCTGCGAGTTTTATTTTAGATATTGTAAGTATCTAGCCTACCTATTCTGGCATTTAATATTTCGTTGTGCGTATACAAAAATATTTTTATCATTAGAATACATTACACATGCTTAACAAACGAACAATACAACATAAATTATTAATAAGTAATAACTCACCTTGATTTTTAACGCGAACCGATGCTTAAAAAATCCAATTAATATAAATATACCCGCAGTTCCACTGTCAATGTCCACAAATTATTTGAATAATTAAAAATCACAATACTTCTAATAACGCAGAAGACACCGGCTTGACACCAGCACTGATTCGATATAACCACCACGAACTCGGGCCCAGAGAAATGTGCAGTGACGTATAACACTCGACGAGAAAGGAAAACTGGCGGTCTTGCGTCCCCTTCACTCACCAATTAATGGAGTGAGATAGGCGTTAATGAAGACTCACTTGGATGAATATGTAGAATTTAGTGTCAAGTTAATGTTATTATCGTGATTCAATGCAGGAAAGAGCTTGTTCTCTATAAGTCGAATTGGTTCAAATTCAGCGATTTTTTCATGTAATTCGGTTTCATAACAACTTACGTAGTTGTAAAATAATGAGAATCTTATAAACAGGGTGTGTAATAATTTGTTATTACAGCATATTTTAAGCCAATTAAGACTTACTCCGCCCGTCATTTTTTATTTCAATAATTTCTCAAACCTATCTTTTCTTAATGTATTTTCTTTTTTGTGTATTGGTTGAATACACGTGTACTGTTCAAGTATTAAATAAAAACCGGCATAAAAAAACACTGAAAAAAAAACAGTTGCCTAACTTCTAATAGCTCAATGTTGAATACGTGCTAATATGTTTCTTATTGAACAATTATTCTAATTTTTGAGGTCGGTGCCATACAGATAAATTACTTAAATTATTTGATGAAATGGCACCCAGTACAAAAATCACATTATGTCTACATTCTTCAATAAAAAGCGTATACTAGTATCATATTGAGCTATTAGAAGTTAGGCAATTATTTCGCTTATAGTGTGTGTGCTTATAGGCTACAATTAAATAGGTTGCGACATACGCAGGGACGGACGGACAGACATGACGAAACAAGGGTTCTGTTTTCGCCATTTTGGCTACGGAACCCTAAAAATTATATTATAATGTAAATGCGACTATGTGTTTAAATGATACTCACATTGAGCTTTATTTCTTTCAAGCATTTTAAATTATTAATGTAATTGAATATTTGTTTTATTATTGCTGCATTATTTTTAATTTTATTATTTTCTTCACTTTACATTAATTTTATTTTTTAATTGTGACATACATATTTGAGTTTATAATTTTTAATTAGTAATAAATAAATGTTAAAATTTCGTATGCCATATGGCCATAACATAAGGCACATCATAGCTGTATTGTATTAACCTTAATTTTATACATATGTTGACGAAATAAATGAATATGGATATGACTATCAGTAAAATACCGTATTGTACTCGTTTAAACAATAATCAAGAGATTTTAAAGTTTCTCATTTACTGTCATATTTACTCGACAATCTAGATAGTGTTCGTAACATATTTTGTAGGTTGTATTATATTATTTTGTAGGTTGTGTTGTATTATATTATAAGTAGAAATGAACACTTGTCGTTATAGTATTAACACATTTTTAATACTGTTGTTTCTAACATTGTCATTGTAGATTGCACTTGCTACTTTTAAATTTAGTTATACTTCACAGATCGCGCACGCGGAGTTACACTACTCGTAGAAATAAGTATGCATGTAGGTACATAATCTTAAGCATTGGTGTAAACATTTGTTGGTAAACCTTGATTAAATAAGTAAATTATTACTCAGCATAATTATTGTATAAATGCTTGTCGTCTAACTTTAATTAATATCATAATATGGGTTACTAATTGCACGTAAAACAGTTATTTTTTCAGCAAGCCATAAGGAAACGGAAGTATTTATTTATGCTGAACATTGAACGGTTTACGTTCACGCAACGCTATACGCTATCATTGACAAGCGCTCGCGCATTGGCTACGCACTAACACGCTTTAATTTTTAATTACCGCTTAAAGTAAACGTCCCAGTGCTCGACACCTTAGTGCCCAATATATGACACCTAACGATGGCCTCTGTCATGACACCTAAAGGGCCATGTATTGGTATCATTATAAGTATTGGTTATAAGGGTAACTTAGCTGCATAGAACATGTTTTTTTTTTAATATTTTTTTTTTTTCTGTGAAAAATTACATATAGAACAGGTGGTTCAAAATTTGAAAGTCTAGTGAATATGTCAAGTGGGGTATCATATGAAAGGACTTAAGTTACATATTTTAAAAAAATGTTTATTTTTTACCTTGTCTTTACGGATTTATGAAAGAAAATGTAAAAAAAATACCGCCCTCCCGCCCTTATCTCCGAAGTTTACCAAAGAAAATTAGAAATTATTACATTAGGGAAATTATAACTATAGTTCTATATAGTTTTTCTTTTTTTTTATCATCAAAAAGCATTTCTATACTATGTTTGTAATCTAATCACCTTTGCATGTATTTTTGTTTTATAAATTCCTATGCGATTATAATAAAAGTACCTTCTTTCAAATAAAGAACATTTTGAAATCGGGTCATGTGAAAAACCACCATACATAATAAGTTATTCAGTCGCTCATAACAAAATTCGCCTATAAATGGCGCTGTACCTATGTCGTTCAATTTCTACACCATGTTGTCGAGATTTTCCTGAATGAATACGGTTGGAACCGGTACATATCTGTGTACAGAACCCTCTGTGCGCGAGTCCGACTCGCACTTGACCGGTTTTTTAACTTATAATTTTATTGTAAACTAATGGTACCGCATGGATGTGTGAATTAGCAGTCGTCGCTTAAGAGATCAGGGAGGTAATCCCAGTTCTGATGAGTACCTTCTGCAAAGAACCCTGGCCATACAAAGAGGGAACTCGGCCAGTATAATAGGGACCTTTGCGCAGGGTAGTAGCAGGAACGAGGAATCCCTCTTTCTTACTCACTTCATTTAGCTTTATTTTTATTTTTATAGAATGTATTTGGTGTCTCTTCTTCTTCCTCGGTCCCTCACTGCTGAGGATCGCTACTACACGTGGCTTGTTTCCAAATGGTGCGGTTGTAAGCTGTGTGAACCGCGTGGTGTTTGTCACCACCTAGTGCCTTCTTAATAGGATCAGACCACCTAATGGGTAGACGGGGATATTTGGCGTAAATAAAACTTATTTAATACTAGCAGCGCCCTGCGGTGTTACCCGCGGATAAAAGCTAGCCCATGTCCTATTCTGATGTCTAAGCTACAGTACTGGAAAGTTTCATAGAGATCCGTTCAGTAGTTTTTGATATTAAGCGAAACGTACATCTATCCGCACAAACTTTCACGTTTATAATATTAGTATAGGATCTTCTGAAAACTCTTATTAGCAGTTGTTTTTCTGTTATATCCCAGTCATACACACTCTTATCTAGGGTTATATCTTTATCACGTTTTGCAGCTTACATGTTTAAATTAAAAAATAATATAATTCAACAGCCAGTAAATACCTAACCACCAATCTGTTGTAAGTTTTTTTCTTACCCGCCTAATAAGCGTATAAACAAGTACGATAATGCGCGTTTTTGTTACTATTGCTAAAGAAACAAATGAAACATTGTAGTATGCACAAGAACGCAACATTTTGCTAGTGTTGAAGAGTTTTATAACAGGAAATAAACACGTTAACTAGAACGCGATCGATGGGCTTTTATCGGTGTTTTAAATTGAAGTAGGCTTAGGCACGTCTGTGATAGTATTACACAGAAAAACCAAGAAAATGGGGACAATCCATACGAATTACTAATTTACTAATATGTATGGGCGGTAATAACAGTTAAATAACAATAACTTAAATAATATTACAACTAACTTAAATCTAAAACAGACCCTTGAGGCATTGTACCGAGGATGCTGGCGGCATTTCCTCGCTGCATCGCAATGCTGATACGTTGTACAAGGAAGTCGCCAGCTCTTCGGTCACTAGTTACGTCAACCAAATATGTATGTATATATTCATGTATTATAAATGCGAAAGTGTGTCTATCTGTCTGTCTGTTACCATTTCACGCTTAAACCACTGAACCGATTGTGATGAAATTTGGTATGGAGGTAATTTGAGTCCCGGAGAAGGACATAGAATACTTTTTATCCCGGAAATCATCCCTTAAGGGGGTGGAAGTTTGTAACGAAGAGCGATAAGTAAGTGCCTGATATAAAAATAGTAATTAAATTCTATAGCTAGTAATATTATAATTCGAAAATAACTGTCTGTTATCTCTGAACGCTAAAACCGCTGAACGGATTTAGATGAAATATAGCATAGAGATCGTTCCCGAGAAAGGACATAGGATAGTTTTTATCCTGTAAATCATTTCCTAAGAGATTAAATGGGTCATACGCGGAATTAGGTTCGCGTATTTTCGGTGGACATAACAAAAGTTAAGGGCTACAAAGCTTAATTTTCGATTGGACCAGTAACCCGCATAAACAGTGTCTCCTTTTCAATAAATCCCTGTAATAAAAACATAGCTAACATGCACATAAGCCGTTAACTATTGACCACAGGAGGGACGACTTTTGTTTTTTGAACTAAGTATGACCTAAATGGGGATGTAAGTTTGTATGGGGGTACGACATACATGACTTCCACGCGGACGAAGTCGCCGGCAAAAAGTTTGCGTATAAATCTTATACAAACTGTCCTGGCACCATTCATCGATCTTCATGCAGTCTCTCTTAAATCATGAACATGACTCGAGAGCCAGGAAAAGACCGGTGCCTTTACCATGAGTTTACATGACCGTACTCGCTAGCGACTGCGTAAAGAATTGTATGGGCAAAAGTACAGCGCCTCTGGCGGTTACGCAATAGAACTAGGAATCGGCATACTAAATCGTTTACGCAGTCGCTAGCGAGTACCGACATGCAAACTCATGGTAAAGGCACGGGTGGTTACGCGATAGTTTTCTCCTAATTTCTAGAAGTTTCACGAAAGTTCGTTGATGTCGAATCGGCAGCAGTACCTACTGCATTGGTAACTACATTATTTTGAAACCATTACAATCCTACTTTATGAATGTGAAAGGTTAGATGTTTGGATGTTTGTTACTCCATCAAGCAAAAACGGCTCAACGGATTATGATGAAATTTGGGTTAACTTACTTATGAGTTTATAGTCTGGATTACGCTCATCTCTTTGACGATTTTCTGAATGAATTGACAAGTATCTTGGCATTTTCTTAGTGTTGCTATCACGAATAGGACTATTGCGACCTAATTTCATAAATTTTAAATGTATTTTTCTTTGAAAAATCTCGTTTCAAACATTTTCTTTTATACAACGCCGATGGCAAACAAGCCTACGGTCCACCTGATGGTAAGCGGCCACCGCAGCCTATAGACGCCCTCAACTCCAAAGGAGTCACGTACGCGTTGCCGACCCTTTACAAAATTTGAGGATGCACTGTGTTGACAACAGAAGGGACCAACAAATCGACCATTTTCTAGCTAAAAACTGTGTTTTTCCGCTTAAATTCTAATACACACAATAAAATCAAAAAATGACTATGTTAGTATCTAAAACTTTAATAAAATCATAGTATCCTTTAATCATTATTGGTGTTATCAATATTTTTGTCATAATTTGAAATCAAAACATTTAAAAACTTATAAGGGCTACTATTATAGGATACTTTTTATCCCGAACATCATACCTCGAAGGGATGAAATAAGGAGTGGAAGTTTAGGCGGACAAAGTCGCGTGCAAAAGCTAGTACTATATATTTCAAGTTTCACGATATTCATACACTATAATTACTATGTGGAACTACTATGGCGCGTAATTAGATTTATTTTATTTATTTCGACGAGTCAGATGTGTTGCTACCTCCTTGGCCAGATGTATTGTCCTACCTCCTTGCTTATGACCAAGGAAAAGTCGAGGTAAATGTTATATATAAAAATTAAATATTACGGGTTATCAGAAAAATTCAACCATAAGATAATCTATGAAATTGGTATTTATTTATAAAAGGTGACAAGAATTCTAAGAATTCTTTCAGCTTCGACAAGAACGCTTTCGATGTCCGGATTTCCGAATTTCGGTTGTTCTCCTCTACAGGTCGCATTTCTCAACCAATTGTTTTGAAATTTTGTGAGCGGGTTCGATTATTATATTGATTTATTTCTATCCAGTTTTTTGGAATATTAAAAAAACACTCATAAGGTCTACAGCTCACACAGGCCACTAGTACTTAGAAGTTTTTAGGGTTCCTTACCCAATAGGTAAAACGGGACCCTATTACTGCCCACCTACTTAGTATGTAAGTCAATTGCCTAGCTTCGTGTGACGCTTATTTTAGTTCACATGCTATAGTTTTTAAGCCACGGGGGTGGCAGAATAACAGCGTCTGTAGACAAGAGTAGTGGTCTCTTGGTACAGACACAAGCTGAGCCACCTACCCTTTCAATTGTTTTTGTATACTTTGATTTATTGTACCTGTCTTGGTTACCTGTAAATGTATACAATCATTGAATAAACGTCTTATTATTATTATTATTTAACTGTCGGTTGCACCAAACCGTCTGTAATCGTAAGCGGTGTTCGTTAAAATCTGATTGTATGGAAAGTTTGACAAGTTTCTATGGGATGACAGCTGCCGACGCCATATTTGACGATGACCGGCCTGTGATCGTATGTTGGTGCAACCGAACCTAATACTTCGCTGTCCGTTCGTCTGTCAGCGTACCGTGAATACAAAAATACAAATACAAACATTTATTCTGCAAATAGGCCATAAGGGCACTTTTACTTGACTATAATAAGTAATACATTTTTCATGTCAAAATATTAATTTACAGTTCAAGAAGGAATAATAATTTCAAGTTTACATTTATAACAAAATTAATGTCATACAGTGAACATAAACTTGCAAAGTTACAAAGTTATAAAGTTAGTTAGGTTGCAAAGTTATCTATTACAAATATTGATAGTTAGACAGTTGAAATTTTCACAGATGATCTATTTCTATTGCCGCTATAACATGCATAAGCATAATTCGACCTCTACGCGGATGTTGTTATATAAACGACTACCATAACCATGTCAGTATAGGACGGGCGCCCGGTGTGACACGGTCACTTTCTACGAGAGAAAGTAGTCAGGATCGGGCGAGACTTGTTTTTATTTGTTCTACCAACTACCATCGGCTGCCATCGGCTTGGAGAAATTGTTAGCGTACACCGATTACTATTACACTGCATATTATTTACCTTGTACGTTGTATTTGATCAATAAATTATTAGAATTATTATTGGGAAACGGGACTTAATCGAGTAGATACAATTGTAGTTTATTTACCTCTTTGTCTGTTTATGTGTGAATATCAAATCAATAAATTATGCCCCAAGGGCCTTTTTTTAGATTTAAGTTTGTTTTAATGTTATTTAAGTGATTGATATATTTAACTATTATTACCGCTTATAAATAAATAAATAAATAAAATTTGTTAACTAGCCGCTAGTTTGAATCTTGGAAGCGACTAATTTTTTTAATAATAATAATTCATACAGTAGTCAATTATTAAAATCATAATTTAGCCCATTAGCCGTCAGTATCGTCTTCATAATGAAGATTATATTTTTAATACAAGATTACGTCACATAATGTAAGCTCTATTTATTTCTTTTGATACTCCATATAGATTTTAATGCCTGCGTCGGCGCCGACTCAACTACCCACTAGCTATTAGAAGGAGCATTAGAAAACGAATTTTAAGGGCATTTTTTCAAACTCTCTAATACTGCTACGCTAGTATCAACTGCTCAAAATAGACTAAAGCTCTGCTGCTGTTTCCCTACTTACAAAGTTGCGATGCTACGCTTAGCATGATATCCAGTCATTAGACACAAATGCTAACCGTGATTATGTACCTATATCATATGTGGCTCTTAGGCTATGTGTGGCAGTGTTGCCAGATGCCGAAACACAAAAAACGGAAGGTGCGCTTTAAAACCGCAGATTTTTAAATGAAAATGCATCTATAGAAAATGCTATACATTTTATATTTTTTGAGTCTTCAATAAAAGTCTTCTTTATTTTTATTTTTAAAATGAAAAGAATGTGCTCTACGCCGTGAAATGCACTATCAGTGAAGTTATAAATTACTTGCAGTCATTCTAGCTAGTTCTATTCGTGCGATGTTTTGAAATTACCGCCTTTATCACTGAGCAATATGTATTAACATTTCAAGAAAGCGGGGCCAGTGGAGAAAATAGCGGGGAAAAACGCGGAAAAGCGGGGTATCTTTTTTTTTTCTTGGTCTTAAATCTGCAATCAGTTGTACTATAAGCAAATTTGTTGGAAGCTTTATATTGTGACATGTCGAGTGTGTTCTCCGTTAAGGGCATCTACTCCTTCATTAAATCTAGTCGGGTAAAATGTCTTTTATTTTGAGCCTCTTCCCATATTCTCTAGTTCTCAGTTTTACAGCAAGCTCATTCGGATGATGTTTCAGTCTCTCTTTGTATGCTTTCGTCACAAAGAGTATTTCTTCCTTCACTGTGTTCATTTCCAGATACTTGTGTATTTCAGAGTTGGTAGTAAGCGGGGTAACTGGCAACACTGATGTGTGGCCAGTGGCCAGTGATCATCGGACATTGACCTCGATGTGGGGCAGTGGGCCGTGCTGCACTGGACGTGCAGTGGCATGCAGCTAGGAAACAATCGGGCCCATACGTCAAACTAATAGCCCGTACGTGTTTGATTAAGGAGCGAAGAGAAAGCTGGGAGGAATTACTAATTAAGAATACGAGGCTGTAAAACAAAAACGGTCAGTTTGCAGTTTAAATGCACTAAATAACTAAATATTAAAGACAACGCTTCCAGGAAACAAGTTGTATTAGTTATGTAATTAAAACATTACCTCATATGTAAAAATATTAATAACATGGACGACCGGTTTAGCCGAATGGGTAGTGCACCTTCCTGTGAAGCTGACGGTCCTGGGTTCGAATCCCGGGCAAATATTTGTGTGATGAGCATGAATATTTGTTTCTGAGTCTTGGATGTTTTCTATGTATTTAAGTATTTATATCTATTAAATATATCGTCGTCTAGTACCCATAACACAAGCCTTCTTGAGCTTACTGTGGGGCTAGTTCGATTTGTGTAAGATTGTCCACTAATATTTATTTATTAATATTTTTATTTTTAATTTAGAAGTGAAATGAAATGAAATCATTTATTCTTCAATTTAGGCATATTAAATGCACTTATGAAAGTCAGTCATAAAATAAACCTCTGCCTCGAGGAGAACCACTTATTACGCCACCCCAAAAGTAGGTGGTCGGTGGTCAACCAACCTAAACATTTACGTAAACCAAACATAATCCGGCCGCTTTCTCGATGCATCTCACCGGTGCATGTCATTATATATTGCTTTATGCTTTATTTAAATTTCACCTTCTATTGTGAGGTGAAACGGGCTGGAGCGAGATCGGAGGAAAGCAGTGTTGGCCTGGCGTTGGCGACGCACGCCACTTCCTATCCTACCGCTCACGCCTGTACCTATACTGCGCGCAATATTAAAATAAATATTTATAATTCCTGGTTACATTAGTCGATATGTCGGTCAAAGTTACTCTTGCGTTGGTTGTGGCTGTGGCCGCTGTCGCACACTCGGCGAGCATTTTAGGTGAGTACTTTGTTTGATTAGTAAGTACTTAGCGTTCGCACCGCGTGGGTGGAATCGATTCGAACCTTTTCTGCGCTGTCAAATACAAACGCTGTCACTCACGTGACACATGGGAATGTGAAACGCGAAGCTGAACCCTATAGATATGCATGTAGGTTGATATCGGATTGGACGCCTAGACGGATATATGAGTCGTTGGCGTCGAAAAGGTTAACTATAGATGCTTAATGAGAAAGCGTGAAACGAGATGAGGCATGCACGTAATTAATTGAAGTTTGTACTATTCAATATTTTTTAAATGACTTTGATTTCTTTATAATGACTATATTAAATTCATGCTCATACGAGATTAAATTTTTGCAAACATGAAATGAATGTGAACTAAGTTAATTAGTTTTAACGTAACATACATACTTATATATATTAAATCACGTAATTGATAGCAGCGTGATAAAATGCATTTAGTATACAATTTATAACCTAGTCATGTCAAGGTAAATAGCATATTTTTTCTATGAAATATTAATGTACAAACCGCAATGAATAAACTAATTAAGTACTCTACATTAATTAAAAAAGTAATTATTCATACATTTTAGCTTTCATATCTTTCTAATAAATTTTATTTAGTTAGCACACCGTATCATAGTTAGTTTAACACGCTAGTAAGTTTTCTTATATACAACGCCTGTGGCAAACAAGCGTACGGTCCACCTGATGGTAAGCGGCCACCGCAGCCTATGGACGCCCGCAAATCCAAAGGAGTCACGTACGTATTGCCGTCCCTTTACCTAACCTACCTAACTATTATTTTTTGATTTAATTTAAGTAAAGCTATTATTTAAATTACCTAATCGGTGTAACTATTACAGTTGTTACGTACACAACTATAACATAACAGCGTACAAAAAACAATGGTCCGAACTTTCTTCAACCTTCATAACAGGTACAAAACGAAATTCAAGCGCTAGTGAAAGTAGAAACTGCATGCGTGAAAGTGACCACTAAAATATGCAAGTAATTTTGGACGTGTAAAAACTACACATTGTAAGAAATTGAGAAATAGTACGTCGTAATGGGACTTAGTGTTTTGTTATTCCGGGTGAGTTGACGAACTTCGTAGCGGGCTGTTTTTACTGATAAAATATTAAGATCACGTTCTTAAGGTTTTACAAGCGATACCCTGCGTACATTAGATATTTCTGGAAAGAACGTTATTTGTTAACTTCATTTGTTTTTTTTTTACCTATACCAAACGTTAAAAAATAAACAACAAATACTTAGGTAAGTCAGAAGAGACCAACGAGACAGTATCAATTTGACCTTTCTTTTTGAACCTGACTGTGGCTTTATAGGCCGGGCTCAATAAAGTGATAGGAGTGCGCGGTTGGAGAGTAGCCTGGGGAAAATCCGGAAAAACCTTCGGCACGACCACGCGTGTGGTTTGGAACACTGGAATACTCTAAGAGTTTGCGCTCCAGTGAGATTGGTTGAGCGGTTTCAACCGAATCTGAGGTGTGAGTGGAATCGAGCTACTGGGATCAATTTGACCATTAACCACATAAAGAATTACCTAGTTTAACATCAGATTAAGTCCTATCTGTTTAATCAAGACCGGTCTTAACATTTAATAATTTCTGTTCTTAGGCTTTTCGTTTCACCATACGTTTAGTTCTAGTGTATTTTTAGCTGCAGTATCCCGTGTCAATTACTTAAGGGTCGATTTTTCAATCGCCAGAAATTATCCGTCAGTTAAAATTATCGCTGTCACTTTCTAATGCCATATGAAAAAAATCTTCCAAGTGCGTGTTGGACCACCCACAATGAAGGGTTCCGTACCAACACCTACTAGTCCACATTTAAAATCACTATCCGCTTTGTCATTTGAAACTCGATTACGGTCACGACACACCACACTCACAGTATCAATACGCGAGTTCTTTCCGGAAACAGTCTCTTTTCGATTTGAGAACTTTCGGATCACTGAACGCCAGACACTTGACAGTTGAAACCCATCTTCCCGGTTGAAATTCTTATGCCTTTGGATTTCAATGGCTTCCTTAACCAACCTAGGTATGTAATGGCGTTCTGTCGAGAGGATCTGAGGGTTGTGCAACTCAATCCAATGATTTGTTCCTGCTTTCAAAAGGTGTTCTGCGATAGCTGACTTCCGAGGTTCGTTATTTTTATACGCTCGGATGTGCTCTTTAATACGGCATGAGATGGTGCACTTTGGTGGTGAGTCTTTTAGGAACCTCCATATCATTTTAAAATCGATACCCCACACGACTATGTGCGTTGAATTTTTTTTTTTCATCCACCGGTTACATGTATGGAGTGCCCTCCCTAATTTGATATTTTTTTGTAATTTCACATCACTTTTATTTAGCGGTTCATAGAATACACCTTCCTACCAAATTTCATAATTGTAGTGCTTATAGTCTCCGAGTAAATCGGCTGTGACATACGGACGGACAGGCATGACGAATCTATAAGGATACGGAACCCTAAAAAAGGAGAGCTAACATTCATCTGAAAGATACTTTTATTTGAGATTGAGGAAGTCGGAACTAAAATTTATAATAGTTATAATTCAACAGATTTTATAGACAAGGATGTAGCCAAGAGGCTGATCGACACGCCTGAAGTGCGAAACGACCAGCAACAGAACCGTAACTGCATGTGCAAGGGGCCCGCCTGCGTGTGCTGTGTCGACTTCAACATGACCCTCGTCGACTTAGGAGGACCAGGTACTCACATAGAAGATATCTATAGCCACTTTTTTTTTCTTGAACCTGACTGTGGCTTTATAGGCCGAGCCCAATAAAGCGATAGGAGTGCGTGGTTGGAGAGTAGCCTTGGGAAAATCCAGGGGAAAACCTCCGACACGAGACTCCGATATTTCAAGACAATGGATAGTAGGTAATAAACATTTTCGTATTCCGGCAATCAAGTTATACCTATGCCTTTAACATTGTAACCATAACCATGGGTTTTCTAAGTTTACGTTGGCTTTTAATGCTCGAAGCTTTCTCTAATAGATAGTTTCTCTTGCTGTTTTATTACTTTAAGTATACTTACTTTAATTACGATGTATACCTTATGCTGATTAGGTATATTTTAACGAAACTGCCAAAATTAAAATATTCGGCATCGACTGAACAAAATTAAATAAGATGTAATGTAAATGGCAATACATAGATAAGACAGATTTTGGGTTAAATCAAAATATATCTGAGAAACTGGTATACCTATACATATAATGTAAAAGTCCCAGTGCTTTAGTGCACCTTAGTGCCCAATTGATGGCATCTGTAATCATCTGTCATCATGACATAAGATTGAAAGTGCCATGTATTGGGTCAGTGTAGAACACATGGACATTTACCTTATATCAACTTTCCCGACTAATTCCAGAACGCTAGAAGAACGCGTCTTTGTTGGGATTTCAGTTATCGTAAATCTGCACCAAACATTATATTTCGATGGCACCAAACATTATATTTCGATGGCACCAAACATTATATTTCGATAGCACCAAACATTATATTTCGATGGCACCAAACATTATATTTCGATGGCACCAAACATTATATTTCGATAGCACCAAACATTATATTTCGATAGCACCAAACATTGTATTTCGATGGCACCAAACATTATATTTCGATGGCACCAAACATTATATTTCGATGGCACCAAACATTATATTTCGATAGCACCAAACATTATATTTCGATAGCACCAAACATTATATTTCGATGGCACCAAACATTATATTTCGATGGCACCAAACATTATATTTCGATGCCACCAAAATGCTTCTCGGGCTGGTTTCTATTTTCAAATTTCTCTTCGTGTTTTATTAGCGTTAGTCCCAGTTGCAACCTCACCCTCGGTCGGCCCTTTCCTACATTTTTTCCTTCATTTCGAACGGCCTTAGACTTCCCAAAAGTCGTCGGCATGTAAATTATTCCTGGCGTTGTTAATCCAGCATTTCTTAGGCCTCCGCCTTCAATTTACGCTAAAGTAACTGTTTATGTATTTCAGGATGTGTTCACATGAAGTACCTGTCCCCAGAGGAAGGGTTTTCTGTAAACGTTTCGTACGGCAAAAATCTGATCCACAGCTCCAAAATTCAAGGTAAATGTTATAGATCAGAAATTGCCTGAAGTACCTATTACAAACAGTGATCGTAATCATACTTAAAGATTTGTTTAAACGGGTCTAACGCGATATTTATGTATTTACCTTTGTTACCGACGTTTCGATTAAAATATTATATGGTGATCGTAATTGTCTTCATTAATGTTAAAAGTGCTCTATGGGTTTTTCATGTACATTTGGAACACTTGGACCTCATTTCGTATTTTTATATTGTTATTTAGAAAGAGCTTTAATTGCAGTATCTTTTCCGATAGTTTTGGTAATTAACGAACCACATAATATCCATATATCGAGTAACTCAGTGGTCCTTGGATGTCTCACCATTTGTATGGAAAAATGGTTTTTATCACTTTCACAGCACTTCACCCACCTTTTACAGCAATATGTTAATATTTAAATATTTTTACGTATAAATTCCTTTTATTAGGTTCAGGTACTATTTCGAAATTTTATTTTGTACACTAATTCAATACATAAATCATATCATAGATTTTTTTGTAATAGAAAGCTGGTCATGAAAAAGTAGAATGACCCAGATAAAGTGGAAGATATTAATAACTTAATACAAATTTGGTTTATTGGATACCAGACACATGCAAATTGTTTATCAGAAACTAATTTGGTAATATTTTTTTTTTTCCAGGAGCCAACCCTGCACCGATCTGCTTAGAGGTGTTCGGTAAGTTCGCCCAAGTCTGCGCGAAGTTCAGCGACTTGGCGCCGACGGCCGACGGCTTGCGAGGGTGCCTGGAGCTGGAGCCCCGCCTGTTAGGAGAAACCCAGCTGGAGTTTCCGATCGGCTGCTTCAAGTCCACCGCGGGGGGGATGGAAATGGAAGAACCACCGGCTGAGACTGAAGAGTAAGTATTTGTATACTGGCTTGCATTGCAACACTAAATTATATCCTGCATGTGACACAAAAAGCCACCCTAAATCTCGGTCTATTATTATTCTCGTCATACTTATTCGTAAAAGGGACTTGTTAACGCCTTTTCGCATCGCGGTACGATGACGTGCTTGCTGGCCGGCGAGTCTTCTGTGCCGTTACCATGATTTTACATGACCGTACACGCTAGCGACTGCGTAAAAATTTGTATGGGCTAAAGTACAGCGCCTCTGGCGGTTACGCAATAGAACTAAGAATCGGTAAACGATTTAGGTTTACGCAGGCGCTAGCGAGTACGGTCATGCAAACTTATGGTAAAGGCACTGGCGTTTTGAAACTGTCATAATCATACATGTTCTTTCAATAATTTCATAAAAGAAGAAAAGTGATATTTCAATATTATTATTGTTAACTGAAACGCAATAAATGCATGTATTCAAAGTAAAGAAGTCTTATATAATCTATTGGCTACGGCCGTATTAGGACTTATTGTTAGGTTAGGTTAGGCCCCATTCGAAAAGTTGACAATCTATTGAATCTATTATTGCCGTTTAAAATATTTGCCTAAATATAAATATGAACATCATTGTGTGTTTCACGGGCAGGAAGGGGATTACAAATTCAAGTCATTAGTCGTTAGTTATCCCCTTCTTACTACCCTTAATGCACAATGTACTCGTATGTAACTACGCAGCGCAAGGTCCTTAAGTAAATAAAACATGCAAACCTGTATTTTAAGTTAAAGACATATTTACCAGGTCACATTAAATTAAATAACTATTTAATTTTAATTGTCAGAACCACTGAGGAAAACACTGAAGAAAACACTGAAGAAAATGGCGGTTTCGACGCTGAAACCTTCCTCCTCGGCGTGTACCAGACTGCCGAGCAAGGTGTAGCCTTCCTCAGCAGCATCCTCGACCTGCCCAACAAATTGAACGCCACCAGAATGACTACCACCACCACCACCACGACCCCGAAGCCAGAAGAGACGAGCCCCGCCGAAGCCGCTTCGAGGCGAGCCCCTAAGAACCTGAAACACCCTAACCAACTGTGATAACCATGACATATTTATATATGTCACGATATATAGCGATTGATCGTATCATTCTAGAGTTAAAATAAAACAAAATACTATCGGTCGGTAATTCTTAGAGTATGCACGTCGCGAATTCGATCCTAAGTCCTAACCTCAACTTCAATTGATTTGAGGTCCTAACTTAATGTTAAGTACAAATCAGCATTGTTAATGTTCGCTTTTCGCACTTAAGGAACAAGCTTCCATTCTGAGCGATGTTTCCTATTTATTATTACTTAATTAAGCATAATTAGTCATAGAGTTAAATAATAAAATAAATGTCTTAGAGTCCGCCTTTGTTTGTTTATTTGTGAATTGAATGTGGCCTGTTTTTTTAATCCTAGAGCTAGATAAAATGGAGGAGCAATTCGATTCAAGCAGATATACCAGTAGAAAACTGAAACAAGTTAAAAAAAACTGGTCAATTGTGAGTCCGAATCGCTTGCCGAGGGTTCCGTACACAGATATGTACCGGTTCCAACCCTATTCATTCAGGAAAATCTCAACAACATGGTGTTGAAATTGAACGACATCATGGGTACAGCGCCATCTATCGGTTTTCATTTTGTTACAACTTTGTGCGACTGAATAACTTAGCATGTATGGTGGGTTTTCAAGGACAATTCTTTATCCATGACATTCTTCACAGAAAATTAAAAAAATAACATATTCTATCGTAAGTAAGGTCGCTAGGCCAGTTATACGACCTTCTGAAGAACGACGTTTTTTCGACTAAAAATATTTCTTTTTACTAAAAAGAAATAGTGACACTAATAAAATTGAGTGATTATCATAATTTTCGTGTGTGAGACCTTTGCTCCAATAAAATATTGTTGTTCGTTTTCTACTACAGGCCAGAAGGTAAGCATTTTGAAATTATATTGTTACCTACAATATATAAAATCAAGCGAAGGGAGGCAGGATAGAAATTTCATGAATAATATTACAAAAAAAGGAGTCTCTCTCAAACAGACCGAGTTTCTGTCAACGAACTGCTATTATGCCTTTTGTTCTCTAGCCCTCAACTTAACTGACGAGTATTCTATTTTTTCCAAACTGTCTGACTAATGCAGAGCAAAGTGGCCAAAGGAACCCAAAACCGTAAATAATAATAACCCGTTAATCTGATAACAGTATCTGTTGTTGCATAATATAAGTGACCTCAATAAACAAATTTCTGTACAGGATCCATGTCCCGCAGCTCATAACATAAGTTCTTATAAACGAACACCAGCTTCATCTATTAAACACTTGTAGCACACAAAGCATGTATTATAAGTTACTTCAATAGAATACACTGCACACATTCAGTACTTTTTGCTCTAAATTTAAATTCATTACTAGCAATCACATTGGGAATGGCTCGTGCCATGCTGTTAGTGCGAGCGGAGGAAGAGAGACTGAAGAGGGCCCTTATATTGCGCAGAAGGCAATTAAGAGCTGAAAGTTGGCCTTTGGATTTGCCGGAAGCCGCCTTTATGGGTCACTTCCGGCTGTCCAAAGGCCAATTTATAGGCCTCTGCGAGGACTTGTTCCCGTTGCTGCTGCAGCGACGCGTGTCAGCCGTACGCCCCGACCTTAAGGTAATATTTGTACATTTGCTACACCAAGTGATCAATAGGTACTGACGGAGCATGTACAATAGCAGTAGGTTCGGAACACCTAAAGTGTGTGTAAATAAGTTCCTATAAAGAGCTCTCGTATCGCGTCGCGACTTCTGTTATGCAAGCCCCGCATTAACGTGTCGGCTGCAGGCATATAACTCCACTGGCTTTTTTCGGCGGCTTCGCCCGCGTACTAAGCGTAATTTTTAACCGCCAACAAAAAAGGAGGTTTGTATGTAACTACGTATGTAGGTATGTATGGATGTCATTTTCGTAATCGGCACCCCGAGGAACCTCGAAGACCCATATCGATTTTTAAGAAAAGTAAAGATTTGCACTCCCTGCAAACCTGGAACCCCCTTTTTACCCCTTTATCGGAACAATTTCGAAAACGCTGAAATGCGTTTTGTTGTATTTAAACAGAGAGTCTATATACGAAGTTTTAAATCTCTCACTTCAAAAAAGATTTGCTCCCCTTACAAACGTGAATCCCTCTTTTCATCCATTTAGGGGAGCAATTTCAAAAAACGCTGATATATGTTTTGTTGTATTTAAATAGAGAGTCTATAGAGAGAGAATCTCTCACATCAAAAAAGATGAGCTCCCCGTAAAAACTTAGAACCCCCTTTTCATCCTTTTAGGGAAGCAATTTCAAAAAACGCTGAATGCATTTTGTTTGAGCATCAAATTTCTTATTAAACAAAAACTAGATTATATTTTTACATTTTATTTCAGATTCTAGCTACCTTGGCATTTTTTGCCAGTGGTAGCTACCAAAAAGATATCGGGGCGTATACTCATATCTCGGAATGGCGCAAAGCACCATCAGGGAATGCCTGCACGAGGTTTGCAACAATTTTCATATTTTTAACCAATTTCATATACTTAATATGGACATTTAGAAAACATCTGATCAGGGATCAGATTAAGACGACCCTTAAATATAATTAACGCAACGTACCTATAACTAGCGATTTCAGTGATTTCCGTAGTAAATGACTCATTTACTTTTGGAAAACATTTTAGGTGTCATGGAACTGATGATGATGATGATGTTCACAGGTAGGTCAGACATGTTATGTAGAGTTCTATAAATCACAAAAACAGAGACATGACCCTGATCACAGAGAGATAATATTTTTAAGGCAGTATTTATTTAAATGAATTGAAGTTGATTATGAAAGTACCAGAGGTAACTATGGGATCCTTTTGAAATCAAAGGAAATCTGCAATTATTTTATATCTACATAGTGATTTAGGTATTTAATTACGATTCATTAGATAATTAGTTAATGTTTCAAACAACTGAATCAATCCCTATAGCTACATCAGAGGGGCTAAGATGATCGCTTATATGTCGGACATATAGCATTCGTCCCTCTCGCACTTACATACTTGAGAGTAAGGGACGAATGCTATATGTCCGACATATAAGAGATCATCTTAGCCCCTCTGAGGGGCTAAGATGATCGCGTATATGTCCAACCATATAGCATTCGTCCCTTACTGTCAGTATGTAAGTGCGAGAGGGACGAATGCTATATGGTCGGACATATACGCGATCATCTTAGCCCCCCTGGTTTACTTATAACTAATACATACGACGCGGCTAATTAAGTGGAGTCCTGTATTTTTTCAGATCACGGAAGTATTAAATGATGTAAATATTTTGAGGAAATATATAAAATTCCCAGCGTCTCGGGATGAAAAATTGCAGAACATGCGAAGGTAGGTGTTTAGTAATTATAATTACTGACTGGCTGCAGTGGCTATAGACACCACTGCTAGTAGATTAGCCATAGATTTTTTACAAGACTATTTTTAAATTAGTCTCTGGGATGTATCACATACTACCTGTCCATAATACTCGTACAGCTAAAGATACTCTTAGCTCTTAGCCGACGATGATATAACTGTGGAGGATAGATAGGATAGTAATAAGTAAGGGAATTATTTTTTGGACAGCTTTAAATCAGCTTTGGCTCTAATCTAATAAAGCCGGCATGCTAACGGAGGCTTGCCTGAGTTTCCCCATAAGCATCAAGATTCAGAGAACGTGGCGGGAGTTGCGGCTACGCAATCGGTACTGATGAAGTCCCTTGGCTTCTTGTTCTTGCCAAATTTATTGCTCTGCGCTAGCGTTATAGACTGCTTTGGGTGCGATATGTGCCTTGATAGTAATCTATCTACACACCACAAGGTTTATAGATCTGCCCACGCGTCGCTACTCGTACCGTTTGAATAAAAAAAGAGTAAGAGTATTAATGAAACTCCTTCTTTACTTCGTTCTATTTGCATAGTTAAAGAAATATCATTTTAGAAGAATTTAATGAACATAAGTCAATGCAATAGCATACACACAATTTAAATATATTGTATTCGTATGTACCTGCTTACACCTAATGAATGACGAAACATATTATTTAGGTATTTAAATAATGTAAATGACCACGAAAAATTACAAAAATATATTAAGAAATAACATCATGTCTTTATACAACTTTCTTCTCTCTTCATGCGAGTAGGATTTTTTCTTGGCAGTAAATCCGCGCGGAATTAAAAACTCACCAGCACCAGCAACACTTTCTCGCTTCGAAATCTCGTTGTATCATCTAAAACATTTGACATTTGTGTATAACTCTTGTGTTACTTTATCTGCCTACCCACGCGGATCCGCCGGAGTATTACTCTATTTGCTAGGGTAAGCAGGTAGAGGCGCGGGATATAATACATCTTATGTACAGTCGCCATCAGATATATCGGAGCAAACAAGGTGCTCACAAATATCTGAACACGACTCTATTGTTAAGGCGTTAAAGTGCATGTTCAGATATTTTTGAGCACCCTGAAGAGTACAGATATATTTGATGGCGACTGTACATACCGAAGGTTCACATTACATGCTGGTTACAAAGGAAGAAAGAAATAGCATCCCAAGTGGAGTTTATTAAAAACACATGTTTAAAGGATTCGGAGACTAGGTAGCTACGGGTCGGTAATTTATGTCGTCCTATTACTTTTCATAAATCGACAAGCATACATCGACACGCGGGGCACGTATATGAAAGAGTACATACTTATAAATTAACACTTCTATATTTCAGCGATGAATAATATGGCACGCTATTGCTTGGTTCATGTTACTTCATAGTTTCCCTCGTTTTACTCTCAGTACTCTCACACTCTACATCTTGCAGCATCGCATCATCACCAAGAGATGGGGAATCTGGTTTCCGTACATCCTGAAAAGAAGCACATAATAATACCAAATATATTAGTAAATACGAATGTGAGCAAATAAATACCACATGACCATGACATTTGTTGACTTTGTTGTTACTTACTTTTCGTTTTATTTAAAGTGCTTAGTGAATTCTAGACTCGATCGTGTGTTTTAAAGACATTTCAAGGAAATTTGGGGCATTTTCACTAATTAATAAACCCAGATCATGACCAAAATCTTTGTTTAATTCATTGTTATGACATGACAGACACGATAACTGACGGTGACTTTGTCACGCAGTAATTGACATATTTATACCGTACAAGTAGGTAGGTACCGTAGTAAGTACGGTTAAACCGTCAAAAAGTTAGTGTTTCCAATCATTTGATCAATTTCTCACTTTAGTATGGGTTTTCCATTCAATCGTCCATTCAATTATGTACTAGCGTCGGGTACAAAAAACATGACATTAGCTCAGCAATTTATACTTCAAAATTTGACATTAAAATCTATCTAACGGTAGTACAAAAGTTACGTGATTACCCCGCTGAGGGGCTACCGCGAAACGAAAACGAACGAAGTTCGAATATCTCCCTCTCTGTGGAACGTATTAGCAAGTGCGATAGAGAGGGAGATATTCGAACTTCGTTCGTTTTCGGTTCGCGGTAGCCCCGCTGAACATAAAATTGATTTAAAGCCTATCACACACTGCGGTGGCGGCCAGCTGTCACTATGACAATCAAGACCGCGTGTTTGAATGAATGTTAGGATTGTCATAGTGTACAACAAGCCGTCACCGTAGGCCGCTGCAATGTGAAACAGGGGCGCTACCGCGACAGCAAACGAAGTTTTCTCTCTGTCACACTTGCAAGTTTGCACATAAGTGAGACAGAGAGGGAAAACTTCGTTTGTGGTCGCGGTAGCCCTTAAGGCTTTAGTAAGCAGGGCATAGACATTATAGACAAATGCCAGCGCCGCGTCCACGCCCACTAAAAACACGAACGCCAACGATATAGTTAGCGTTATCATCGGATCCTACACCGATATCGGATCGGTAGTGTGAGCACTAAGCGGTTTTCCATATTTATTTATCGGTGTCGGATCCTACACCGATATCGGATCGGATAGTCCCTCTTGCTGGCACGCGTACCTAATAGGATTCACTCTACTCAACTCTACTGTCAATGTCAAACTCAACTGAAAGCAGTGTTGCCATTTGGTTCCGTTTGTTCCGTTTTTCGGAACTTCTGGCAACCCCGCGGAACTTGGAAGGAACTTTAGATTTTAGGACAATTTTCGAAACTTTTAAGGTTCCGGCATTAATATATTTAATAACACACTCTAAAAATGTAATAAAGACTCATTTTTCTGTTAAAACTAAATAATCATGTTTTATGTTCCTATCACAAAAACAGCTGATCCAAACCGGCCAATCACGCGAGCATACACACGAAGCTTGAGCCGTGGTCGTGGCCGCTCATTGGTCGAACGTCGAACGGGTCAGGGGCGCTACCGCCTTATTTATAAGTATTTCCTTATTTATAAGTATTTCGTGATTTAGAAAAAAATGGAACTTTTCAACCTAAAATGGAACTTTTCAGGAATGGCGACGAAACTTTTAGGTGAAGTAACCTGGCAACACTGACTGAAAGTACTGAAACGCTGACAGTGTCAGTGAACTAAAAAAAAGCGAAGTGCATAATATAACCTCATTCATTTCTCTAGTGTGAATAAAATTTTATAACATTATATTTATGAAATATGACGTGAACAATTGAATCAGAATGCAAGCTTTAAGGGTGTTATTGCCTACCAGAAACTTCAGAGCCTTTGGGTCTAGGGCTTACGCTACTTCTAAAAAGAAAATACCAACGGCC
This sequence comes from Epiblema foenella, assembly GCA_963556455.1. Classification (NCBI taxonomy): domain Eukaryota; kingdom Metazoa; phylum Arthropoda; class Insecta; order Lepidoptera; family Tortricidae; genus Epiblema; species Epiblema foenella. The sequence goes on from OY747102.1 coordinate 21,265,673, forward strand.
AACGAAGAAGAATTACCAAGTAAAATTCTTTAAATATATAATTCTTTTGACTGAATTGTATGGAGAAATGTTTATATTCGTGTCTGTTTTTTTCAGTATTTCAATATGCAGTCAGTAAGAGTACGGATCGGCGGGTGTATGTATGGGGCTTGGCCGAAACGGGTGCCTTGGGCATTCACATGCCGCGGGGCAAGAAGCGGGGCAAAAAGGCATACAAGAACAATTTTACGCTTGCCTGGTACCCCATGAGGTCGACTTTTGGAGAGAGATTTGATGTATGAACACCTATTTTGTAGCTTCAATGTTGCATAATTGATGTTGTCAATGCATGATGATGGCATTACACTAAGGGTCGGTTGCACCAACATACGATCACAGACCGGTGATCGTCAAATATGGCGTCGGCAGCTGTCCTCATAGAAACTCGTCAAACTTTCCATACAATCAAATTTTAACGAACACCGCATACAATTACAGGAGGTTTGGTACAACCCACTCTATGACTGTAAAGTTACTGTAACTTTTTTCATAAATTTTATGCAGTTTTGTTTGGCTCTATATTCTTCAAGTATCAATTAAGGTTTGATAACAGACACAACCCTATGGACCCAATACTTACTAAGGAACAGGCTAGGCTAGCGTGGTATCAAAAAGTTTTTTTTTACAATTACAATTAGTTATATACCGACCTTTTGGGCATATGTCCCAAAGGCTGGCCGAGGTGTCAGGAGACCGGCGTTCCTTGGCAAGCGGATCAGCATAGCCATCCAAAGGGGGAACCTGCCAGCCTTATGGGAACCCTTTCACAGGGCTCCGATCTTGGAGGACTTTTTTAATATAATTTTAGTTTGTATATTTCGATTATGTTGTTTTTCTATATTATTAAAAATTTATGTGATAATAAAAAAGTAGTAGTTTATGCAACTGATACATAATGAGAGGTCTTAAAATATGAGTATGGTTTTATGAAATGAGCGTCAGCGAGTTTCATAATAGGAACACATGAGTGTTTTAAGGCCTAAGTATGTACAGTTGCATACACTACTTTATCTACATCTGTATATTAAATCCTCTTTCATGTGTTCAGGAACCATTGCGTTGCAAGTGTAGTGAGGTCGAGTGTGAGCCGTTGAAGTCTTTTGAGCATGAGCCTGTATCGTTATGGGCGGAGATGGCCATAACGATACCGTTTTTGATGCTGTTATGGCCATCTCCGCCCCGGACCGGCGCGATATTGTAAAGTTGGTCCTTACCTACACTTTTTGAGCACATAAAAGAGGATTTACTGTGGGTGTAGATAAAATACATTACTTTACAGGTTACTGATGTAGCATGTGGCTATGGATTCTCAATATCTGCAGTGAAAACAAGTGAACAGCACAAAGTGTTTGGCATGGGCATTAACACGGACTCACAGATCGGCTACCATGCACCACGCATGGGGCACCCGCTGGAAATGGTGCTAAGTCCGGCACCCATTTACATACCTTATAAGTCTTTAGAAACTAAAGTGAGTGACATGTTTAATTTTTAATCTTGTTTTCAATGTATTTTCTGGTGAACAAGAAAGAATATTTGTATTGTATTGTGAGTCAAGATTTTTTATTTGTTTTACATCAGTATTTTTCAACCTATTTCATGACTCTTAATGTGAAAAGTATATGGCAGTAGCCTACCCTCTACTGCTTTTCATAATATTGGAGTGGAGCCCAGATTTACTTATGGATAACTTGGGAAAGTCATTTTGATGCCTAAATGTTTCATCATATCTTTGTTCGCCATTTTTGATAAACTTTTAGACTGACCGTATATAAGTATATGCACCCAAAGGTTGTCTGGAAGAGATCGCTTTTTAGCGATAAGACTGCCTGTTGTCTACCATCAACATGTTTAATTTTAATTCTATTTTCAATATAGTTTCTGGTGAACAATAAAATATATTTGTATTGTATTGTATTGTACATAAACCACCATATTCGTATGAGTACATAAACCACATATTCATGTGGCATAATTTCTACAAGCATAATATCATCTATAAAAATTATATCGTTCCAGATAATTGGTTTAGCAGCCGGGCGGGCCCACTCGGTGATATTAACAGACACAGAGGGAGCATACACTCTAGGCAACAATGCCTATGGCCAGTGCGGGCGCAAAATAAATAGCAACGAAGAATACAAGGGCAGCATGGTCACTTACAATATACGCAGTCTCGGCAAGGAGAGGATCACGGATGTGTGCTGCGGCCAGGATCACACGTAGGTTTTACAACAGATGACATTAATAATAATAATAAAATGTTTATTCAATGACTGTATACATGGCAATTAACAAGTAACTAACGCAGGCACAATAAAAAAAATACAAAACAATTGGAAAGGTAGATGGCTCAGCTTCTGTCTGTACTAAGAGACCACTAAGGATTCCTGGTCTACAGACGCTGTTATTCTACCACCCCCGTGGCTTAAAAACGAAAGCATGAACTAAAATAAACTAGGCAATTTGCTTACATACCAAGTAGGTTGGCGTAACTTGTAACACCCAACAGAAAGTAATCTTTAATACATGTTATGTAGCAGTGCTACAGTAACTCAGGTGTAACTAATAACTATACTATAATTTTATTGAGAGCCCAATAGATGAGCCTTGCAGCGGCTTTTAAAAATCTGCAGTGCTTACTGTCCCTAACTGGGGGTGGCATGTTGTTCCAGCATTATTATACAGATTCACTAAGGAATAGGGTTGAAGTGATTTGTGAGCGATGGGCTAGCAACCTGTCACTGCAATGTTACATTTCGTCTATTTTTTACCCTGTAATTGCTATAAGTAGCACTGAAACACGTTACGCCTAACCCTTTAGGGAATACAGGCATGAGCATATGCATGTAGATATACCTAGATGGAATCCTCCAATCAATCAAGATCCAATAGATAACGAGCTTGTCACTCCTCTGGAATCGCAAGTTTCCATTGGCTATCTGCTTATTATAGCGCGAGCCGTATGTTTTTTTGGCTTCTTTCTCATCTTAACAGAATCACTACCAGAAACCGCCTAGGAGGTACTACATAGCTTTTCTCAGATGCCGAACAGCCCACTAGTGCCTGCTAGGCACGCTGTCGCTATCGCTATACTGAGGGGCTACCGGGAAACGAAAACGAACGAAGTTCGAATATCTCCCTCTCAGTCGCACTTGCTTATTCGTGCGGCAGAGAGGGAGATATTCGAACTTCGTTTGTTTTCAGTTCGCGGTAGCCGTTCTGAAGTCCCCAATTAGGCGAAGTAAACTGATAGATAAGATGTTGCCAGGAGTAGAAATTTTAGATTTTGTCTCAAGGGAGCAAAATTATATACGTATTTACGGCGAGAGCGGTATATTGAATCCTGAGTGAAGCAAAAGAGTCTACGATAGAATCATGGGCGTAACGAGGTACTACAGTAGAATCTTGAGCGTAGCGAGGGATTCAAGTGCTTACGCCCATGACGGAAGTAATTTTGCTACCATGTGACACATACTGCTTTTCACACCTTCTATGAGGAAAACAGTAATTGTTGGCCTCAAATGAGGGAAGAAAAGTACGACTTTGATCCCCCACTCGAGGGCAACAATGACTCTTTAAAAAAAAAAAACTGACGGTATACCGTACCGTACACAGTTATACTTATCGATAAAAACATAATCAATAGATATAACTTTGTACTAACAAACTTATCTATGAAATATGCATCAAAAAAATTATTTCCGGCCACTAAAGGCTCATAAAGTAGTATTTAAATATGTTTAGTCCTTAAAATATGAAGAAATCACAAGATTTCTAAATAATTTTAATTTGACAAATACAGAGCATACTAGATTGACACTAAACACCACTGATCTCGATTTTTGATGTTCTCGGCAAGCACCTAGTGCTACCCGATAAATTAGGCTGAAAGATTGGTAATTCTAGTAAGGCCTTAAATTATATCGATAACAGTGAACAGTACTGGGCATACTGTGGCAACATTTGTGATAATCCATATTGAAAAGAACCTTATGGCGGCCGGCACTTACGCCTTTATTGCCGCTGTTCCAATACATTAGTGAATAGGTGTAACGTAAGCGCCTGCCGCCATAAGGTCCCTTTCGATGTGGATTATCACATTTGTGCATTTTGACTTTAAAAACAATTTCGCCTAATAGTGGACTTCACTTTAGGTCGTTACAACGGTTTCTAGGTTATATTCAGCTCTGGTAGTGGAACTGTACGTAAAGTAGTACGGTCTAAATCCTTGTCGAGACCCGATTTCCTTACGACATTACGTTTAATTTCGATTTTTGGTTAATCCATATCAGCGAGATGCAGAGATATTTATCTTGTACTATTCAGTGGTAAATTGTGTGTGAACACGATTATGAATGTTTGAAAATATTTCAGTTTGTTCATAACAGAGTCGGGTCGCGTGTGGGCGTGTGGATGGGGTGCGGACGGACAAACGGGACTCGGGACCTATGACAACACTAGCGCGCCCGCGCCCGTTAAAGGGGACATCACTAGCGAGAGGATTGTGAAGGTCGCCTCTACGGGGGACTGTGTGCTAGCGCTTAGTGGTCAGTAGCCTTTATACTATCACACCTCAGATTCGGTTGAAACCGCTCAACCAATCTCACTGGAGCGCAAACTTTTACCACCTTATTCATAAACGTCTATCAATCCTATATTAGTTAACTAGCCACTAAAGTTTGTATGTCCTTATCTGTCACTTTGACATTGACGTTTGTGAGAATGGGACAAAGAACATTTTAGTTAGCAGGGGTTTGTTAACTTTTATGAATAAGGGGGTTAGAGTATTCCAGTGTTCCAAACTACACGCGTGGTCGTGCCGGAGGTTTTCCCCTGGATTTTCCCCAGGCTACTCTCCAACCGCGCACTCCTATCGCTTTATTGGGCCCGGCCTATAAAGCCACAGTCAGGTTCAAAAAAAACCTTTATACTAGTGTATGTGTGAATAGGGATCGAGACGTACTATCCGGTCGAGTCAACTCTGCACCTGGCGCTCATTAGAATGTAAATGCGCCTGATGCAGAGTTGAAAACTATTGTGAACCTATCGTGCGGGAGAGAACGGGCTTATCGGAATATTCTTTCTGTTTCACCCGTCGGGGTGTGGCTCCCGCATCGTGTGATAGAAAGAGTCGTCGCCGTCGGCCTAATTTCTCGTAGAATTAGTGCTTCGGGCGGCATCGTTTTCCATCCCCTTAAACCTTTATCAAATTAGACAATATTGGCCTTGATCGAAATAAATAAATAAATATTTTTGGACAATCTTACACAAATCAACCTAGTCCCAAACTAAGCGAAGCTTGTGCTATGGGTACCAAGTGACGATATACATACTTATATAGATAAATAGATACTTAAATACATAGAAAACATCCAAGACTCAGGAACAAATATTCGTGTTCATCACACAAATACATGTCCTGACTGGGATTCGAACCCGGGACCTCCAGCTTCGAAGGCAGGGTCACTACCAACTAGGCTAAAGCGGTCGTCACTATATATTCTTAACTAGGTTTATACGTTTTGCTTTTTTAGTAATCCTTTCTCGTTTAGAGATGATAGCAAAAAAACTACACGGAGAGAAAAATTTACTAGAAACAAGTAAAAAATATTAATCATTAGTAAAATTTTAGTGAATCCCAGGACAAGGAGATTATACTAACGGTTATAAACCAGTTTTACTAATAGTATTTACTAATACCAAAAAAATTGTCCTATTTGGAAATACAATACTGTTTACTAAAAACAAGTTACTTTTATTTGAATCCAAATAATGTAACATACTTGTTTTTAAAAGAATCTTGTTGGAAAAACAATATTGTTTACTAAAAACAAGTAAACTTTTACTTGAATTCAAATATGTAACATACTTGCTTTTAAAACTGTCTTTTTGGAACAACAATACTGTTTACTAAAAACAAGTAAACTTTTATTTGAATCCAATAATGTAACATACTTGTTTTTAAAACTGTCTTTTTGGAACAACAATACTGTTTACTAAAAACAAGTAAACTTTTATTTAATTTCAAGTAACCATAATAGCAATGTACAGATGCGTCCGTACCTGGGGCGCTACCGCGAACAGCAAACGAAGTTTTCCCTCTCTGTCGCACTTGCAAGTTTGCACATAAGTGAGACAGAGAGGGAAAACTTCGTTTGTGGTTCGCGGTAGCCCCTCTGAGCCTGATCCATACGCTATCGAAACACACTACACATATTTAGATATTGTAAGAAACGATCACTTCTTACGTGATCTAAATTTGCGTGGCACGCTCCAATCGCGCTTGGACTGCTTGGATCAGGTACAGGTGCATCTGTAAATTGCAATTATGGTTACATACATGTCACTGTCCCAATTTTAAAGGTTTCTGTTATATTTTTAACGTAGTTAAAATTAGACTTAGGGTGACACATTATGTCAAATTTAAATTTGTTAAAAGTGAAACCTAGAACTGTAATATTGAGCTAGTGAAGTGATACTTGCTTTCTTCAGTATGCACATTTGCAGGGTACAAGGAGTTAATTATTTATATTTTTACAGTTACTCTTCAAATAATGGGAAATGATAAATTAAATCTAAGTAAGGACTGTACGAATGTAACAAGACGTTAATGAAAGAACTAGTAGCTGTAAAAATAAAACAGGTTTACACATTTTAAATAAAATATCAAGTATTTAGTAATTAAATATCTTTATTTAAAGTTAAATGAAATCAAACATTGGCAAATTGAGACAAATACAAAACTTAGCAAAACATACAGAATCATCATTTATTCTAATCTATTTTTACATTTACACAAAGTCACAGTCAAGAGGCCACCGTGTGGTCACATAAGTAGACACATCAGGCATGACATTAATATTATTTGGTACCACATAAGTAGACAAATCGTGAGAGTCAGGATGGCGGGTGTACCTAAACAAATATGTAAAAAAAATTACCAAAAATAAATCGTGAGAGTCAGGATGGCGGGTGTACCAAAAATTTGTACTGAATTTATACTATTTTGTACCCCTTTAGAAAAAAATTGTACCCTTCCGCATTTAAAGTTATTACAAAGTGAAGGTACACCCGCCATCCTGACAGTCAGGATGGCGGGTGTACCTGGGAAAATTATGATCCTACCAATTATCAACCAATGTTAATATCTCAATTTTTTGTACCTTTCAAAGCTTTCTAAGTATTGGGAGAAACCCCACGACTTTAACAAGTCCGACGTTAATAAGTCCATGCCCCACCACAGCACCACGCAAGTTTTTTTATTTTGGCACAATCACAAAATTCACAAGTTGATATATTATCACAGACTACTTAGGATATTATTCAATTGTTTCGCCGCAGAGGTTACAAGCAAAATGGACGAGTCAACGATAGATACGGGGCACGCGAGCGGGGGAGGGGCGGCCGGTGCGTTTACGAATCTTGTTATTAGTACACTTTACTAATATCTATAAAGCTATTTTATTATTTACGGAAATAAGTATAAAACTCATAAGAATAAGAAAGGGATTTGTTATTACAAGATTACCAATGATAGAAATCAGAATTGATTTTTAATTCTTAGTATTCATTTGTAATCACCGACATTAGTATATCCCATTTGTATTATCTAGTAATCTTTACATATTGGTGCTAGTACACCATTTATAAACCCAAGGAGAGTTTTATAGAATTTAAAGAACTCTAGTTATTCCGAGTAAAGAATATTAATTTCAGGATTAAGTAAAACCGTTTTGTATTTCCTATACTATGAAATTAATAAAAATTCCTTGAAATTATATTATTTACTAATGCCTAGAAAAATAATGTAAAAATTAATAGAATTTGATATTCCCTTCTTTTAGATATCAGGTTATTAATACGAACAAAATTTTTTCTCTCAGTGTAGAAGAAGTTTTCGAGTCTAAAAAACGAATATTCAAGGGTCCATATTTTCACTGGTAGGCAATATTTACAAAAAAATAAAAACGTACAAACCTAGTATTTAATGATATCTACAACATTTAAAAAAATCATGCAACTCGGTTCAGGATTATGGGGTGGAAAATGTTGCTGCTTTTTGTATGGATAAATTCTGGTACACAATGCTCTTAGCTCGACCGGGCTATACAACAGCGTGCATCAAGGCACCGGTCAACTTTACCGAGTACTGTAGTGCTAGTATATACGCCTATGTACGGGGTATGTACGCCCCGTACATAGGCATACCCCACAATTTTCTTCTATTTACAGTAATGATACGTTTTTATCATAAATAATTATTAAAACTAGTGGCTTTGTGAGCCGTTGGTCTCGCGTATTTCTTTTTTAATTTCTAAAATCTGTCATGACAAAAAGTTCTAATATAATTATCGAACCTGCTCACAAAATTTCACGTAAGAAATGCGACCTGTAGAACCGAAAAACCGGACATATGAAAGCATTTTTGTCAAAGCTGAATCGTCCCTCGTTTCACTCGGTCAAACATTAAATATTCGATTGCCCTACATCAAACGTACGGTTTACATATTTACCCACTTTTTTGCAGATAAGGGGGAACTCTTTGGGTGGGGCAACTCGGAGTACGGTCAAGTACCGATGGCGGCGCAACACCAGCAGGTCAACATGTCTTACGCCCTACTCAGCTTTACGCGGGGGCTGGGCAAGATCGTGGATGTGGCCAGTGGGGGCTCCTTCTGCCTCATTGTCAACGGTACTTACTTTAGGCAAGCTTGTGGGACAAATTGGAACAAGCTTGTCGAGACAGGTCCACATGACTAACGCCTTTTCGTGTTTTATACTAAACTTAATACGACTAGGCGTTTATTCGGGTTGTTCCCAGCTTTTACCACGAAAGTTAGTTGCCGCCAACGCTTTAGTGGTAAGATACAGTCGATAAATATGTATACTTTGGACCCTATCTCAATGGAATAAGGTAAAAAAAATGTATACATATTGGTGCCCTTGACTGTAACAACTATGGATATTGCCTAGAAAACTTGGCTTGAAATCATTTGAGTTGGCCGAATTACATCAAAGTTTCAAAATCCAGTAAATTTTTTATACATTTGGCCAGCAAAAATAAATTAAACCTTATCAATGTTAAGGTGGTGGTTGGCTAAATTCTATCCAAAAATAATTCAAGCTTATTCAAGGCTGAGTGTACTGGCGACTTCATTAATATACGATACCCTCTAAATAAAATCGTGGATTTGTCTTTGGTCCTTTAGGCCGCATAGGGCCGTTGTTCCACTCTCTATTTCTTAATGATGACTTAACAGACCATGGCCCCAAAAAAAGTGCAATATGAAGTAATTAATGTGATATACAATTTTGTTTCAGAGCAAGGCGATGTTTTCGTATGGGGCTACGGATTACTAGGCCTAGGGCCCAATGTCTCCAACAGCTCTAAACCTAAACTGATACCACCAGCGTTCTTCGGACGCAACGAGTTCAACCCAGAATGTATGGTGGAAAAAGTAGCCTGTGGCATTGGGCACTTGGCAGCCATTACTAACAATGGAGACCTCTATATGTGGGGCAGGAATAGACACGGTTGTCTAGGCTTAGGCCATTGTAAAGACCAACATTTCCCCATGAAAGTGGCAGTTGGCGCCCACGTTCTGAAAGTGGCGTGCAGTGTGGACCATACTATGGCTTTGAGTAAACCGTTTGTGTAGATGCTAGTCTAGTAGGATGTTGATTAGACTGAGAGACCTGATGTTTGAATAAAATAATAATTATTGTTCACAGATTGGACATTTTTATTTTATTTCTTAATCTCTGTACACAAGAGAATGACCTAAGACCTTAAAGGATAATTGGTTTAAGCAATGTTAGCAATTCAAAAGACAATTTCAACATATTTTACAGTGAAAATATAGTTATTTATAGTGCCACTATAAATTTAATAAAATCTGGGAGTCTATGATGGTCATGTTAATCTCCCAATAGACGATAAGTTAAAGTATCTATCACTTTCTGATACCATTCAATGGAAAGAAACAGATTATTTATTCTTGTAGTTTATCACGTCACAACTGCAACCATAATACAGGGCCACATTAGCCACATATGTCACTTTATTGTATATGATTTGATCTTCTATATAGGATACATATGTACATATATATGTCTATTCTACAGAATATTCTATTATACATATAAAGACATATTTAAAAAAAAAAAGTAAAGGTAAGGTAAAGGTTGTCAAAATCAAAACAAAATCTGCCATCAGCCTCCTCCATACAAATTCAGCTGCATTAAATTTAATTATATAACTTTCAGATATTCCTAAGACTACAATATTTCTTAAATCTTAATTTTGATATTTAGGCAATGTCTAGAAGTTTGGTGTTATACAGTATCCATCAAATATATTGTTGTTGCACTAAAAGCGGCTATGTGTATCTGCTCTTATTATGATATACCTGTTACATCATCTTTGTTTTTGAAAATTTGGCACATGGCTGTACTTACAGGCTTAACAACTTCTTAACAATGATAGATCATGCACTCTATCACACTTTTAAGGCTCGGTTTTATAAAGATCCGTTAGACCTTATGTCGGTTTGTTATGTCAAGAAATGTACTGAGTTACTGAAGTTTGATCTGACATTTGGTCTAACGGATCTTTATAAAATCTGGCCTACGAGTATTAATACAAGAATCATAAGTCCTATAAAATATACAGTTTACGGTATTATTATTATTGTAGAAAATATAATAGTTCTCAACTTCTGAACTATATGAACAATACTATGTTCTACACTCTTGCTGGTATAGTTACACAGTTCCTGCATTACACTTGACATGTTTCTATATTGAACGAGAGTTCACTCACAAATCAGTTCCCAACCCTCTCGTTCAATACCACAAAGACTATTGTTTGCACTCATCATGGAACGGTTCAAGCGTGCGGAAGTCACGCCACGCTGGCGGCAGCAGCGATGTATGATGCAGATGGCATGAGCACCGTTTACACGGCTCACTGAACAGATTCACATAACTATGCAGCCAGGTCATGAAAGACCGCACAGCTAAATCTGGCAATGTTGGAGAGTAAAAGTGAAGCATTGCAGCATGAGCATTCTCCGTTACCTTCCTAAAGACATGATGGCGAGATTCCGTCCACAAATCCAGAGTCTCTCCATACCCTTTCACCATCACCCATTCCATGAGGAGCCCTTTAAAGGCAACCACAGCTTTTAAAACATGGCTCAAATTGATCTGGACAACAGCATTGCTTGCGAAAGGGCGGGAAATAGTTATCTTCATATCGTTGTAAGATCTATCAATATTATTAATCACATTGTCGACCTGTAAAGGTGCTACATTGTGATTGCTCTGCAGTTTGCCTCGTCTCTTTGTGTTACCAGAGTTTATGTATGAGCGTTTTAGTGAATTCTGGCTTAACAATGTGTGCGCGAAGGAGCTGTATTCATGCACTTTATCCGTCCATTTGTAGCTGTTGACTAGCTGTGTGTAAAACGCTTGCCGCTCTTGCGTAGTTTCTTGACTTAGGTATGTCGTGTTCCCCAAGTTTAACGCCAATGTAGGTACCGGGAGACTGTTCACAGTTTGATCTAAGTCCCTCAAGTTAATATTGACATTATTCAGAAGCTCTTGTAGTTCTAAAAGGAACTTGTCTTTGCCTTCCTCACCGTGGTCGGCTCGTAAGCCGTTTGATAACGTCTCGAAAACATGGCTGACACTCGACCGTAATGTACGAAGAGAATTGAGAGCGGAATTCAACTGATCTACATTTAACGTTTGATTCATATTTGGGATTAGAGTGTTAACGTTTCATAAGTAAATTGAAACAAAAATAATCACCGATCACTACCGATAACAATTTGACGGTTTGGCATGATATGTCAAATGACAATGACAAGTGTCAAAAATGACGTTTGAGCTACACTTAAAAATGTTTATAACTCATAGCACTTTTCACGGCGCAACATTGGCGTATGTAATTAAATTATTATTAATAATTTATTAGACATTATGAACATTAGCTGCTTGGACTATTACTATAAATAAAGGGACTAGTAATTGTTTTCAGCTACGTTGCTACTAACACCTTACTCACGTTCTCTCTCTTGTCTCTTGAAAAAATTGGACCAATACTTAAAGCTTATACCCGAATCCATTTAACATTTCAATAGCGGTCATTGACCACCCTTCACCACTAAAATGTAATTATCAATAACGACAGTTGCATATGTTCCCCAAAGTAAGCGTTTCTTGCTATCGGTGAAATACAGTGGTACCGGCATCCTTGCGACGCAAGGACAAGCAGGTATCGCAAACCTTTATTTGCACCATAATTAATATAGTTGGGATTTTATTAGTACTCTTACATAGACTAGCTAAGTAAAAGAAGGAATCAGAAAGTAAAGTATTCGAAAGACTGTTTATATATATATATATTATTTGTTCATTGTTTAACTTTTAAAAGCGTAGAACATACAAAAGTAAAACGGTAACTAAATGTCAAAGTATAGCCGTCGAAAACAATCAAAACTGAAGCATTAAAAAAATACTATTGAGACAGTAACGCTTTGTAAGTACATATATCTTGTCTATAATACAGCAGTGATGACAAAGATTTTTATAGTTATATATTTCATTTTGGCTTTCATACAAAACTGATTTATATTGAATTGTACGTTTTAGGTTTTTATATTAGCCGATGTTATCGTTTATATTTTGAGTAGCCGTCTTAACGAACGTTCCGATGGGGTAATAAAATCTAAGTCGCCTATTGTTGGTGAAAAGCCGGTCTATTATTCTACTTGGTTTTATTACCCCATCGGAACATTAGTTTAGACGCTACTTTAGGTAATACTGTTTTACTTTCCGTAACATCATTTGGCGACTAGGGCAATAAAAGTCGGGCGGTCACCCTTTGTACTAGAGTGACTCACACGACCTAAGGTCGTACAGGTGCGAATAAAATAGCACGATAAAAAAGGCTTTAGTGACCTAGTTGCCAGATTATAAATAACGAAAGTATTATACACAGTTTTAATAAGGTATAGGTACTATGAATTACTATATTTAAAAAGCAGTTTTTATTTAAATAATTTATTGATTATTTTCATTCCGTTCGTCGAAATGGCGGACCGAGCGTACCGCTCCCCTGACTCGACGCCTCCGAATCGGGTCATAAAACATAAGGCCGTGGTATTGACGGCCGCGGGTAGATGAACGGCTAGCGGTGACTACCGGTGGCATAACTGTTCAGTTGACGTTTTTGTTATTTGAAATGACTTCGTCTCCATGTGCACATAAACAAACAAACTTAAATGCATTTAAGATTTTATTTTTGGCTGTAAAATTGTCATTTTATCAGTAATTGACTAATGTTATGCGTACCTAGTGACTCCCGTGGCTCCATCCTACCCTGTACTATGATACACAAGCGATGACATTTTTGCGACAGTTTTGTATAGATAATTGATTTGTCGCAAAAAAATTGCGATATCGGGATGAAAGTCAAGTTGATGACCGCTATTGAAATGTTAAATGAATACGAGTATAGCCACATTCACGAGATCACGTGTCGAGATCAAGCGTATCGTATTGAACATGCGTATACTAAGTGTGGACGCTCAATTAGGACCCGGGGCGCTACCGCGACAGCAAACGAAGTTTTCCCTCTCTACCGCACTTACGTCCAAACGTGCAAGTGCGACAGAGAGCGAAAACTTCGTTTGCTGTCGCGGTAGCACCCCAGAGGGGCTACCGCGACCTGAAAACGAACGAAATTGGAATATCTCCCTCTCTGCCGCACGAATTGGCAAGTGCGACTCTGTCGCACTTCCAAGTTTGCATATAAGTGAGACAGAGATGGAAAACTTCGTTTGTGGTTAGCAGCATTACCATTGTCGTGTAAACAAACACGTCCACACTTGCATCATTTCAGCGTATTGTATAGCGTAGTGACCTTGATAATCGGGCAAAAACCTACTCCAGTTGGATCGCGGCGTATCCTGTATCAAATCACACCATCGTATCTTTAAATACAGTATCGAAACACGTCCACACTTACCGATCATGCTACGCGTATCCGATACGCGAGTGTGCGGGAGTTATTTAAGATACGCGTTACAGCTTGAATGGCGGTGTATCAGATACACTGAGAGAAAAAATTTTGTTCGTATTAATAACCTGATATCTAAAAGAAGGGAATATCAAATTCTATTAATTTTTACATTATTTTTCTAGGCATTAGTAAATAATATAATTTCAAGGAATTTTTATTAATTTCATAGTATAGGAAATACAAAACGGTTTTACTTAATCCTGAAATTAATATTCTTTACTCGGAATAACTAGAGTTCTTTAAATTCTATAAAACTCTCCTTGGGTTTATAAATGGTGTACTAGCACCAATATGTAAAGATTACTAGATAATACAAATGGGATATACTAATGTCGGTGATTACAAATGAATACTAAGAATTAAAAATCAATTCTGATTTCTATCATTGGTAATCTTGTAATAACAAATCCCTTTCTTATTCTTATGAGTTTTATACTTATTTCCGTAAATAATAAAATAGCTTTATAGATATTAGTAAAGTGTACTAATAACAAGATTCGTAAACGCACCGGCCGCCCCTCCCCCGCTCGCGTGCCCCGTATCTATCGTTGACTCGTCCATTTTGCTTGTAACCTCTGCGGCGAAACAATTGAATAATATCCTAAGTAGTCTGTGATAATATATCAACTTGTGAATTTTGTGATTGTGCCAAAATAAAAAAACTTGCGTGGTGCTGTGGTGGGGCATGGACTTATTAACGTCGGACTTGTTAAAGTCGTGGGGTTTCTCCCAATACTTAGAAAGCTTTGAAAGGTACAAAAAATTGAGATATTAACATTGGTTGATAATTGGTAGGATCATAATTTTCCCAGGTACACCCGCCATCCTGACTGTCAGGATGGCGGGTGTACCTTCACTTTGTAATAACTTTAAATGCGGAAGGGTACAATTTTTTTCTAAAGGGGTACAAAATAGTATAAATTCAGTACAAATTTTTGGTACACCCGCCATCCTGACTCTCACGATTTATTTTTGGTAATTTTTTTTACATATTTGTTTAGGTACACCCGCCATCCTGACTCTCACGATTTGTCTACTTATGTGGTACCAAATAATATTAATGTCATGCCTGATGTGTCTACTTATGTGACCACACGGTGGCCTCTTGACTGTGACTTTGTGTAAATGTAAAAATAGATTAGAATAAATGATGATTCTGTATGTTTTGCTAAGTTTTGTATTTGTCTCAATTTGCCAATGTTTGATTTCATTTAACTTTAAATAAAGATATTTAATTACTAAATACTTGATATTTTATTTAAAATGTGTAAACCTGTTTTATTTTTACAGCTACTAGTTCTTTCATTAACGTCTTGTTACATTCGTACAGTCCTTACTTAGATTTAATTTATCATTTCCCATTATTTGAAGAGTAACTGTAAAAATATAAATAATTAACTCCTTGTACCCTGCAAATGTGCATACTGAAGAAAGCAAGTATCACTTCACTAGCTCAATATTACAGTTCTAGGTTTCACTTTTAACAAATTTAAATTTGACATAATGTGTCACCCTAAGTCTAATTTTAACTACGTTAAAAATATAACAGAAACCTTTAAAATTGGGACAGTGACATGTATGTAACCATAATTGCAATTTACAGATGCACCTGTACCTGATCCAAGCAGTCCAAGCGCGATTGGAGCGTGCCACGCAAATTTAGATCACGTAAGAAGTGATCGTTTCTTACAATATCTAAATATGTGTAGTGTGTTTCGATAGCGTATGGATCAGGCTCAGAGGGGCTACCGCGAACCACAAACGAAGTTTTCCCTCTCTGTCTCACTTATGTGCAAACTTGCAAGTGCGACAGAGAGGGAAAACTTCGTTTGCTGTTCGCGGTAGCGCCCCAGGTACGGACGCATCTGTACATTGCTATTATGGTTACTTGAAATTAAATAAAAGTTTACTTGTTTTTAGTAAACAGTATTGTTGTTCCAAAAAGACAGTTTTAAAAACAAGTATGTTACATTATTGGATTCAAATAAAAGTTTACTTGTTTTTAGTAAACAGTATTGTTGTTCCAAAAAGACAGTTTTAAAAGCAAGTATGTTACATATTTGAATTCAAGTAAAAGTTTACTTGTTTTTAGTAAACAATATTGTTTTTCCAACAAGATTCTTTTAAAAACAAGTATGTTACATTATTTGGATTCAAATAAAAGTAACTTGTTTTTAGTAAACAGTATTGTATTTCCAAATAGGACAATTTTTTTGGTATTAGTAAATACTATTAGTAAAACTGGTTTATAACCGTTAGTATAATCTCCTTGTCCTGGGATTCACTAAAATTTTACTAATGATTAATATTTTTTACTTGTTTCTAGTAAATTTTTCTCTCCGTGTACGGCGCGTTGCATGATCGCGTATTTTTTCGTGTCCACACTAATGATCATGCTACGCGACGGAGATACGATACGGTAAAAAGATACAAGTGTTTGCTAAGCTTAACATGACACGGACTAAGGAATCACGGGTCACGGAGTCCGTGGAGGACTAAAATTACCGGACTCGGCAGATACCTATACGACGGATGGATGGAAAAACAACATATTTATTAATATTGTTAGCCGCCGACTGTAATTTCCACATTATACTTAAGTACATCATTACCTACTTACGCAGAAGTCGGAGTTATTTACATTTTGATTAGGTACATTTTTCGTATTAACAACTACTACATTGTAACGGCTGGGTTTTAATGGCACTAATTTGACTAGCTTTTCACGAGAGTCGTTCCACACACTGCTTTGCTCCCAGTTTAGTATGCTAATGTGTGTTGGCACGATTGCTGTCTATAAACTCGTTTTCATTGAGGCTTTCATATAAACATAAAGATGTAACGTGTTTAGTGTGAAATTGCCTTTATTCCGAGTTGGCTTTTTTTGTTAAGTTGCCTGTTTTGCCTGCCTTACTGCCTGCCATTAGTTGCCTGATTTTATTTTATTCTCACCAAAAAGGTTAGTTTCTTGTTTAATTAGATACTTACTGGCTGAATTCGATCAAAAACTTTGACAACCGCCACTAAAAAATAATGTGTAGGTATTTTTCTTTTTTGATCTTATGGCTTTTCTATTTTTTTGACTTTGCATTGACAGTATTTTAATATAAAACTGGGAATACAATTATATAAAACCTCTTTACAAAAATAAGAATTTAAACTTAAATGGCTGGTTGGTAGATGCATTAATAAGCCCGCCATTTGTACAATTTGTGTATTTTGTGCAATAAAGTTTAAATAAATAAATAAATGAATATAGTGAGGTCGGTCTTAGTTAAAATCTTTACGTTTTTTGTTTCATCAGGAGATAATACGTATTCATTCGTTGAATTTATCCACCAGTGTGCCTACTTAACTTATCATATGTGTCTCTACCTACAAAAAGCTCATGCACAAAGCTTCGAATTATGTAACGAAAACAATTGTCGTATATATTACATGAATTCTGTTGTTTATGTCTCATACTTAATTTTCCGAGGCTGCGGTTTGTTAGAAATATATTTTTCTAAGAACTAGGTATATGGTATGACTTAAGTTCTCGGTCCGATGGCGTCTGCAGTTTTAGGACTTAGGAGACGATGTCAAACCGGGTTTAAATTGTCTAATGAGTTTCAATTACAACAACAATTTATTTAGCACTAGTTTAAATTAATACCTATTAGGTAGCTATGTTATAATATATTATTAATATTACAATATATTATTTACAACTATAAACACCTACTTCACCGATTACCTACCAGGAAAATCGAGCTTACATAACTCTATGATTTTCGTATTTTTTTGGAGAAACCGAATTTTCCCGACGCATAATCGAAATCGGTAGAGCCGTTTTCGTGGACTCATTAACAAACAAATAGATATATACACAAATGGTACTCGTTTAATTTATTGAATATCGATCGATGTACAATTCAAGACGTCGGACATTAAGCAAATGATATTAAGAAAAATGGATAACTTAAAACTATAAGAAATTCTATAGGGCGCCGTCAAAAGCCAGTATTGCGTGGTCTAGTCCGATAAATCGAGGTACTTAAATGCTTTTTGAAATAAGAACTCACCGTCCGTTACGCAGTTCTATTTTCAAAAAACCTTCATCTCGATTTATCGGGTATGACTACGCACCAATCGGTTGAATAAATCTTCACAGTTTTCTAATCAAATCCTTGATGAGAAGTAAAATATTGAGTTTCTGTTAAAATAATAATGTTTGAGATAAGCTTTGCAGACCTATAATTATATAACCTCTATCTGTATGGCGGTAAGGTACATGACATTCAGTCTGGATATGGAGGTCACGGACTGAACTCCGGCTAAAACAGGGTACAGTTGCATCCTGAAGGATGCCCGGGGTCCGCTACCTTATCCCAAGATTTGGCGTCGGCACTAGCTTTTACGGGAGCGACTGCCATCTGACCATCTAACCTGACGGGAAACCAGACCTTATTGGAATTAGGCTTGTCAAGTGAGCAACTTGACTGTTAGAAGTACTCAAGCCGCCCGAAGGCCTCTAACTTGGCTTAACGACTGCTATCATAAACAACGCCCGGGATCAAGGGTTTAACGTGCCTACTAACGAAAGAAAGAAAAAAATGCTAATGCTGGTTTTTAGGCAAACAAAATGCTAATGCTAAAAAACCGGCCAAGTGCGAGTCGGACTCGTTTACGAAGGGTTCCGTACCATTATCTAAAAGACGGATTCGCTGCTAGGCCAAGCCCCTACAAACTAAATTGTATCGACGATTGGACGTGAACACATACGTGTCTTTTTTAGTATTTGTTGTTACAGCGGCAACAGAAATACATCATCTGTGAAAATTTCAACTGTCTAACTATCACAGTTCATGAGATACAGTCTGGTGACAGACAGACGGATGGTCTGAGTAATTTCTATTAAGGGTCCTGCCCTTCCTGATTTACGCTCGTGAATTAAAATTATTATACGAACATCTTCCGTCGAATATTCCATTCAAAACAATCTGGACAGTCCTCAAATCAGTGCCTATGTGTGAAAATGTTGGAGAAACAGGCTGGGCGGCGCTAATCTACATAAACCCCTTCAGACCCCACGTGAACGAAGGTGCTGCTGGATTCCTGTAAGTAGCCACTGAGATTAACTGCCTCAACAGTATGTATAGTTTTGTATCTTTGTTGTATTATGTAATATTATTTATATTATACCATATAACTATTTCGTGTATATATATATTATACAGTCCCATAATTTATCGGTTTTTCATGTTTGTTTAGTTATGTCTTAGATTTTATTATTTTGATGTTGACGTGTTATAGATATAGCTCAACCTATTTTATTATGATTAGTATACCTACTTTATTACATTTTATCTTGACGCTTAGAGACCTTATACATCTCTAACAAATCTCGATTGTTATTAGTTTCTTAGTCTTATTTTTGACATGTAACACTACATTTAATTAATGATACTTTGATAATTGTATTACTTTTATTTGATGTACCTAGATAGATTTTGACTTGTAAAAGTGCCCTTGAGGCCTATTTGCAGAATAAATGTTTTGATTTTGATTTTGATTTTGTCTCGCACGTACTATGATTATTCTCTGTTTGGCCTGAAGGTTGATTGGTAGAGAATGCCTTACGGCATTAAGTTCGCCTTTTGTATTCGTAACCTGTTACTGTGCAATGAAGTTTAAATAAATAAATATACTATATTTGTATGTAAGCACTTCATTGTACACAAATAATAGATTAATATCGCATGGCAATTATTTTGAACCGTGAGATCTTTGAGAAGACAGTACGATTGCTAGTTTTTGTTGCACTTTAGCACCACCCAGGGGTCACGTGTACGGGAGCCAATGGGCACTCCTTACGGACATGGTGCAGCTTCGACCCAATAAATAAAAGCATGGCAAGCGTTGTCACACAAACTGAAAGTACAAACCTTTGTTAGCTAGCCTAAATAAATTTAAGCTGTCATCATCATCATCATCATTTCAGCCGAAAGACGTCCGCTGCTGAACATAGGCCTCCCCCAAGGCTCGCCATTTAGACCGGTCCTGTGCCGTTCGTTTCCACCGGATTCCCGCGACCTTCACCAGGTCATCACTCCACCTTGTCGGAGGCCTACCGATAGCTCGTCTTCCGGTGCGCCCAAAAACTTAAGCTGTATGTAAATATAATATGTTAAAATCTTCACATATTTATATTAATAACATTAACATCTTACTCATACATGTACCCCCTTATTTATAAACGTCTATCAAACCTATATTAGTAACTTAGCCGCTAAACTTCGTTTGTCCTTATCTGTCACTTTGACATATGTGCTTGTGAGACATTTTAGTTAGCAGAGATTTGTTAATTTTAGAGATATTAGAGTTTAACCCATTTAAGCTCCATAACGTAACATATGCGTCATGTTTTTAAGGCTGTGTTGCACCAAACCGTCTGTAATCGTAAGTGGTGTTCGTTAAAATCTGATTGTATGGAAAGTTTGACAAGTTTCTATGGGATGACAGCTGCCGGCGCCATATTTAACGATGACCGGCCTGTGATCGATTTTGGCGCAACCGACCCTAAGTAAGTGCTATTTCCGCTACAAGGCGGAAAAATGCTGTTACGCGCTACGGCGTAGCACACGTAGCGTTAGGCCTCGAATGGGTAAAGCTACTACGGACAACGGCGTAGCGCTACTATCGTAGCTGCGCTGTAAATGAGTTTCTACATCAAAACGCGCACCAAATGAGCCAATTTCTATGTAGGTACTAGTAGTTTTTTTTAGATTGCGGTAAAAAATTGTTAATAGATTGAGTTCCTTATTCTGATCAATATTTGAACAATTTTTTAACTTCAGTATCGTACTCGTATCGTATGGCTGAAATGCGCGTCATACTCGTGATCGGGTGCTGTTTGTGGAGTCCGGTCTGTTCATGCTTGCTAGGACATAGTGACTACGTTAATACTAGTGTCTTTTTATAGGGGATTGACGAGAGACATCATTCTGTTGTGGATTCGTTTTTATTCATCAGTGACTTAGAGACCATATACATCTCTAACAATATTAAATTAATCTTAATTTTGACGCCCAGAAACCATGTACATCTCTGGGATATTATATTAATTTCATTATACTCCTTGTTTAATCTTGAGACCTTATACATCTCTAACTTTACTGATGTTGTAATATTTGTAATAGATAACTTTGCAAGTTTATCTCCACTGTATGACATTAATTTTGTTATAATTGTAAACTCGAAATCACTATTCTTTCTTGAACTGTAAATTAATATTTTGACATGAAAAATGTGTTACTTATTATAGTCGGACTTTCTTAAATTGTAAATTAATATTTTGACATGTAAAAGTGCCCTTGTGGCCTATTTGCAGAATAACCACCTTATTCATAAAACTTAACAAACCTCTGCTAACTAAAATGTTCATTGTCCCTTTCTCACAAACATAAAGCTCAAAGTGACAAATAAGGACAACCGAACTTTAGCGGCTAGTTAACTAATATAGGTTTGATAGACGTTTATGAATAAGAGGGTAAATGTTTGATTTTGATTTTGTATATTTTTTTCTGTTGAGTGACAAAACTTATGGGATTTTCGTTACTCAGTGGATAAAGTCACATATATATTGCACAGAATCATTTCATCCAATTCAGAAGAAAAATAAAAAACGACAACAATATAAAGCTTGGCCGAATATTGAAACCGAATTGAAACTCAAAATGTTTCGAGTAGATTCTCTCTTCACAAAGTGCATAGCGAAAAATATGCTGACGTGTATTGCCGTCTGCGGCTGACAAAGGGTTAACGTCGTTAACTCGGCCATTTGTTGCTACTGTTTTCAGCTCAACTCTCTACAAAGATATTTTGAGCACGTATTCCGTAATAACCCGTTCAGACAGCTGCCGTATTTTCTTAAAGCGGGCCAATTGTGTAACTTTGAAAGTAGAAATAGAACTTACACTCACAAAAAGGGTGTAGGGCAGGGGAAAAAATCGAAATATTTGAACTTCTTTCGCTCTGTCCCTTTCAGTTCGTTACGAAATAAGGAATGCAAGAAATAGGTCGATTCATTGCCGACATCACTTCGACATTTAATAGTAGACCCCCAAAACGCGCTAAATTATGAAGACGTACGAAAACATAAATTATCCTCAAAGCTAAAATTATCATAAAGTTATTGGCAACGGTTTTTAAATAAAATAGTATTTTAATCACTACATCTCTGTCCCTATCCGTTCATTATTCCGTTTTGACCCTTCGGGTACGGAACCCTAAAAGACCAGTGTCTAAGGGAAAAAAATCCGTCTGATGCTAACCTCTACCTACATCTCTTTATAACTAATTCGTTATATTGATTTAAACTAACACGATTTTCACATATTACTATTATTAAGGCTTAGTTGTAAGGCTATGGGTTGACACTGAAAATCAGCGGTCTCGCTGAGTGTCAATCCCTTTCAATACGCAGACATACTTACGTTATTGTACATTGGTTAGAAGTCTGTAAATTGTTTGAGTTGTTGAATAAATTTCTTTTTATTTATTATTATTGGAGAATGGAACTTAATCGCGTACAATAATAATTTAATTAAATTTTTCAAGGTTTGCTCGACGTTTCGAATGTATCACAACGGACATTGTTAGTGTTGTGTGTCGGGCGGGTGACAACCCTAGTATAAAAGTGTTTAAAAAGACCAAGTGCGGGTATTTTGAAAAACCCGTGCGGCTAGAAGATGTTGATACCCCGCCAGTCAGCTCGCGACCATTCGAAACGTCGGGCAAACCTTGAAAAGTAATTAAATTAGTATTATACGCGATTAAGTCCCGTTCTCCAATACTAATTCCTTATTAGTCTGAGGTATACAATAATAGTTAATTACTGCAGAAATTTCTTACACACAGCAAAAACTAACGTACCTTATAGCACTAAAGTTTAATGCCAAATGACACCAATAAAAATTATAATGCGACAAAAAATATTTCACGGTATTATTGAGATAACGTCTGTTTACAGAAAAAGCATATTTTATGCTTTAAAGAAGCTATGCTTAGGTTGCAATTCAAATGTTCGTCTTATGACTTGTGACTATTCGAAATAAAAAGTGTTATTACTACTGTTGTTGCGCTATTAATTTTATTTCTTATTGTTTTATGGCTGTTTAGCCTAAGACCAGCGAACAAATTATACTATATTGTAGTTTTGAATTTTATTGCCAGTGGCGTCGCTGGGCCGGTTACGCGACCAGCGTCAATATCCGGCTACCAGAAGAACGATTGGTTGGTTGGTAGTTTTGGAATGGGGATCCATTAAACAAAACGTGAAAATATCCTTTCCGTTAGAATTACGATTTGAAACGGGATATTTACCATGTATATTTGTATTTTTGAGTTCACGATATTTCGGCACTGTTGCAAGCGCCATTATCAAGTCAATCGTAATTCTAATGTAAATGACCATGTAAGCTTGAAATCTTATATCCTTTCAGTTCATCAACTCGACGACTCGACTCGGGGAGGGTCGGAATTGCACCAGGGAGTACCCAACGCTACAATTACACTTGACCCATGGGTGGTACTAAAAGTGCAGAAAAACTGGCAAAACGTACTGTCTTCTCGAAGATCTCACGGTTCGAAATAATTGCCATACGGTAAATAAATAAATCAACTCATCCAAGAGGTCGCAAACCGGTACACTAAATTAGGTGGTCGCGAAAGGACTATCCTATAATGATGTCACATTCCTCCTCACGCTCGGCAGCGAGGGAGAATAGCGTACAGTTAGTAACCTGTAGAATTGGGAATCTGTACAGTTATGAATCTACAGTGATAAGAATCTGTAATGGAAATCTGTAGAATCGGGAACAAACCACAATAAAGTATTCATCTTACATTTGACAAAAGATTCGTGAAATATCTTTGTATCATTGAGACGCACGCAATAGGCAGCCCTATGGTAATCCCAGATTTACATGACACCCGCACGGATGGAAATACAGTTTCGCTTAAGGAAATATATATATTGAATTTCGCTAACGTATTCCATAAGTTTGCATTTCATTAGTATATTTCAAAAATTACCAAGCGAGAGTTAAATAGAAAACTTGAATGGATGAGTGATGAGCTTAGCGAGCGTCAAAATCCATATTAATCTATAATAACATTATAAATGCAAAAATATGTCTGTCTGTCTTTATGAAATCTGGCATGGAGATAGTTTGTATCCCGAGGACGGAAATAGAAAGAAAGAAAACATGTTTTAGAGGGTAGATGTATGTATGGAAGAGGGAGAACTAGATAAACGCCTGAAATAAAGGAATATTATTAAATTCTAACGCTATGAGTGAGTTCTACTCGTACGCGGATGAAATCGCGGGAAAAGCTAGAGTATTAATGAAATGTGCGTACTGAACCAGCGAGCTACATCTTACCCCGGCATTACACTTCGCTATGCGTGTTCGCGTTGCGTATTCGACTCCGTCATTTGCTACATTAAAGAAAGAGATGCAACACGAATGTTTGCACAAATACGGCGAAGTGTGGTGCCGGTATGAGGCCTTGTCATAGCTTCCTACTAGGTGAGACTAAGGCCAATCGTTGTTCAGTCATTGAGCTGGGACGCCTGGGCTGCCAAGGGCACGCGGCGGCTGCAGCGACCTTGGCGTGCCCTCCTGCCCGGGCTCCTCAATCTCCGCTTCCGCGACGTCTTCTACCGCCCGATTAACTATAGCACGAATGATCGGAACATAAAGAGGGCCTTTTTGAAGGGGCAGGGCTGGGCTAGCGCGCAGGTGGAGCGCGCAGCGGGGCGCGGGCGCCCGGGCCAGTCCCGCGCCGAGCGCCGCTCGGGCCGGCCGTGTCGCGAGCCGCATGAGCGCGCCGGAGTGCTAGCGCAGGTGCGCGGGTGTGGTATGCCCGCGCGTAGCCGCCATGGCCCCTCTGCTGGCGGCCTTGGCGCTGATCACCTTGCTGCCCGGTGAGTGAGGCGCAACAGGCGGCGCCGCCCTCGCGTTTGTTTACCGATCAGGATCGATGGCGTGACGAGGTGTTGTGAGTGTGACCTGGATGACGAGACGGTGGAGGTAAAGGGTACAGCGAGTGCTTGCCAGGATGTTCTGTATTGGTATAAATCAGATTAGAAAGTCGGTCTTCTGAGCGGGCTGCGGTGCCACGTGGCAGGTAGCTCCCGTGACAGTATAGGGCGCAATAAAACTGAACAAACTCCTTTACGAGTGCGCCCGCCGCGCCTGATCCATGCAACGTACGATAAGATGGAAATTTTATGTTCTAGCTCTTAGGATTTTATGACTCATCTTATTGAAGCCGCCCTAAGCCTGATTTCCTTCGACTCGCCTATCTTTTTGATAATATTGCCATTCTCCGAGAACAATGTATTAGATGATAACAGAAAGGGTACAAGAATTTCTGTGAGCAGATCGTAAAATTGCTAAGGGATTTACTGTAGATATCTAGCCCACTCGCCTGTTTCTTCATTCGTTAATCTTAGCAACGGTGGCGGATATCTTTTATGTAAATAAGGGAACCAACGAAAAATACAGCTAATCACTTTGTCTGAATAAACATCACGTACCTTTCAACATAAACACGTCGCCTGAAAGCCATTCACGAAAAAAGCGAAAAACCGCGACGTTCATTAACCAGTGAGCATGTTCAATCATAATCTCATAACTCACGTTCCTACCTTTCTCCTTTCATTCATAAGTGTCATGAATGATGGGTGTTATCTATCAATTCGATTGTTCAAATCGGCGGCCAGCTCTGGAATTTCACAACCTACCTTTGATCAACTCACCCTCGCTGGTATAACTTGACCGCAAGACTGGTAAACGCTATGCGTACGTAGCAGGTCTAGCTTAAACTGGTACGCGTGCAAGTTTTCAATAGCATTGTGAATACCAGTAGGTATCCATCGCTCAGCAACTCATTCCCCTCCCATCCGTTACGTTCTATTCTGCTAGTTAATGTTCCACCCGTCATTTTGGAAACATTGGATGAAACGCCATTTGTAATTTTCTGCCTATCCTTATCTTGAAATAGTTTCTATCTCGTAAATGAGCATGATTTTAATGCCAGGAGAGATTTTGAGTTTAAAATTACCCCTCCATCCGTTCGAAGGGTTGAGCCGCTTAATTGACTTACGGCTATTAGCACACAGAACTTAATTATAAGCTAAGCTAGCATATCTAGGCTTAGCTAATGGGTTGACTATCGCCTTGCCGAGCCAGGGTTTGGTAAATCTATTAGCCTCTCCAAGGCGTTCTAAGGTTATTCTTGTAGTTCAGTTGACTACAGCGATCGGAATCATGCTCGTAGCCAAATTTTTTAAAAATGCCCTTTAATTTGAAATTTATATCTATAAGACCCGTAGCTCGTAGTAATTAATTCATATATGCGTATAGTTTCAATACTAATAAATAAATAATTGGTATAGAAGCCAGTGTAAACTGCAGTACAACGAGCGATGCAATAGGTCGCAGTTTCCTGCAAATAGGTGCAAATGAACGATTACAAAGAAAGGAATTATTAGATCCATGTTTTTCAACGTTATTCATTGTGCGATTTCTGATTAACCCTTTCAGTCTGGAAAACAGAACTGTTATAGAACTAGAAGATGTATCTCGCTGATTCAATAATAGCTTATACTATTGGCTTGAAGAGACCTAGGCCACTAGTGGTGTGGTATATAGAGACCCCGGGAGCGAAATTCCATTATTTTTCACACACACATAGAGACTACTAGACTAATTGGTTCTCATTACTAAGGATCACGCATTGGCCCGTCACATGTCGAACGATATTCGATCTTAAAGATGTGAGTGACCCGTTTACTTATTTCAAAATGTATCAGGTCTGAAGCCCATCATGCTCCAGTGCAATCCAAGTTCATCTAACACTGAAAGAAAGAAAGAAACATTTATTCGCGACAAACACAAGACATTTACAAAGATGACAGAACAGAATAACATATTACCACGAAATGGTCACAACTCACCGTTATGCTGGCAGGGCCAGCGCTGATCTTCCGTTGTGACCATTTGGTGATTTCACGGCACAATGACGAAAACGCAAACACGCAGAATTAACAAGAACTAGCTAAAAACACTGCCAGTTTCCAATCTTCAGCGTCGATGTACGGGCACGTTCGACCCAGTCCAATGCAAATTTATAAAACCGGCTCTGCAGGCTTTAATCGATTTAGGAAGATGATCTGCGGATAGTTGGGCCATTTTCACAAAGGGGAACTTGTAACCACTTTAGAACGAACTTTGATGGCGCTCGCTTGGCGCTTTTCGTTGTAGTTTCATCTCGGCTGCACTGTAAAGTATTAAAGTTAAGATAAGCGAGTTCAACGATGCCTCTTACCCGTTGCCGCCCAGCGAAAAAAACAAATAATGACATTGTTTTGTTATGTGCTCGGAGATATCCGGCCCCGGGAGATGCCGACTTAAGTACACTCGCGGACAAAGAATACGGGTAGGTAAATTACCGTCATATTTTCTAAAATCAAAATCAAAACATTTATTCTGCAAATAGGCCTCAAGGGCACTTTTACAAGTCAAAATCTATCTAAGTACATCAAATAAAAATAATACAATAATCAAAGTACCATTAATTAAATGTAGTTAGATGTCAAAAATAAGACTAAGAAACTAATAACAATCGAGATTTGTTAGAGATGTATAAGGTCTCTAAGCGTCAAGATAAAAGGTAATAAAGTAGGATACACTAATCATAATAAAATATTTTGAGCTATATCTATAACACGCCAACATCGAAATAACAAAATCTAATTAATAAATATCCTCAGAGATGTATAAGGTCTCTGAGCGTCAGTCTAAAAATAAAATCGAATAAGAACAGAGCGAAGTCTCTCATCATGTAAAATAGTACAAACTTGTACAGTTTTTAATCTTTTTTATTTTTACATCTAACCTGCAAAAATAACATTTAAAAAAATTTGGTAACGTTTCCTGCTTTAAATTGGACTCTTAAAAACCCATGAAAAAAACAATGTTCACGGAGCGAGATATCGCAAAAATCGTCAGTGGAGATTGAAATTTTTATGATTTGATCCCGGTAATTGCTAATACTGTTGGGTATTATTAATAATTAATAAATAAGAATATATCATGTAAAAGACACTAGGGTAAAAATTTTAGGAAAACCTATTGCGGTTATTTAATTTAGGGTGACCTGAAGTTTATGACCTCGAGTCTATTTGAGATTTTATGAAAATTATACGCTCCTCCGAATGACGCTATATAGTTTTCATTATTAATCTGTCATTATTTGTGCCGGCAAGTCATAGTTATACGTTCAAATTGAGTACATTAGCTCGCATAAAATAGTTTAATTTACGTTTTAACCAGATGTTGAATAGGTAAATCAAATCACCTATTGTATTAAATATTAATAACAGATTGTACTGTTGACTTGAAAGTAAAATGTTTCGCTTTATCTTCGACTAGCTTGTGACTTCGTATAAATAGCTTTCATTTAAGGGAATAGTGTTAAGAAAGCTGTCATTTATCGTTATGCAAAGTTGATTTATACAAAGCTGCAATTAGAATTACGATTTGAAACGGGATATTTACCATGTATGTTTGTATTAGTGAGTTCCCGATATTTCGGCACTGTTGCAAGCGCCATTATCAAGGTTTAACTGACGTGCTGCGAGTTTTAGTTGTAGTCTACCCACACACCATAGCGAACTACCCTCTTCTTGGTTCGCTTTTTTCCCATAGTGTCACCGTCACTACCACCGTCCGCCTTGTCACTTGAAACTCGATTACGGATCCTTTCGACAGAACGCCATTACATACCTAGGTTGGCTATGGTGTGTGGGTAGACCACAACTAAAACTCGCAGCACGTCAGTTAATCTTTGATAATGGCGCGGGAACTCACAAATACAAATATACATGGTAAATATCCCGTTTCAAATCGTAATTCTGATGTAAATGACGTGAGCTTGAAATCTTATAAAACAGCAATTAGTGATACACATAAACCTTTTTCATGAAGCTATCCATTGGTGAAAACCACATCTGTTTGGTTAGTTTAGTTTTTATATCGCGTACAAACACACAGACAGACGCGGCGGGCCTTTATGGAGGGATCTAATAAGTAATTTTGCACACAATTGACGTCGAAAGGAAACGAGATTTAATTGAGTGTAAAATGGCTTTTCGTATATATTTATTGAGACGTATTTTTTAATAATAGTCTGCCCACTCGTTATACTCAATAATTATTAAGTGTGCCTTTTCTATATTATTCAATTATTATACGTAATTCGACACTTATACGTACAGTAATTCGGTCATGCTCGGAGTTGGAGTATTGAGTATATATTATATGAAGATATCAAACATTTATATGAAGTAAGGATCATATACCTTTTCTTACAGCAATAAAATTGTTCGTTGGAAGTTTCAGCTATGTAGCTGGCTTTCTCAGAAAATGTAACATCGTTCCAAACACTGTCTTTACCATTACTTACATTAACCGCCAAGTCCAGTGCCCAAGTGGGATCAATTTTGCTAAGCAATATCTGTTCTCGGTATTTTGTTACTTACAAATATTTTCTTGACTTTAATTCCAATTAAACGTTACTATATTACATTATAGAAACAAGTACGGACAGTGGTTGAAACGAAGAAAAGCTTTTCTTGGGAATGGCCTTAAATTAGGGTGGGCCGAAATTCACGAATTTTGGAGTATAGTAATGTAGAAGGCCAATTCTCTAGTTTACATGGATAAAATATAATAAAAAAAAAAATTTGAAATACAACAGTGTTATTTAATGATTTAAATAGTTTGTATTTATATATTTAATATGTAGTGAAAATAAAAAATATAAATATTTTTTTATACTTACAGCCGTTAGGGTTAAACGTCTAAATCTTGAATTTTTTAATTATGTTTCCTGTAATCTACAGAATACACAGCAACTTTTGAGCCCTATTACATTACGGTACTCCGAAATTCGTGATTTTCGACCCACCTTACCTGACATCCAGTGAAATTGTGTAATCAATCTTGAATTGCTTATTGTAGTTTATTAAGCTACAAAGTCAAATTTCCTTCATTCTAAAATTTTAATATGAGTATTACGTGGATCTATAAATGTCAATTTACTACCACCGGTTCAGAAAAATAAACCTGTGCAACGAGAATACAATTTTCAAAACAATACACAATTGAAGTATTACAAAATTACATTGTAGAAAACCTATTTTTGTATTATGTATCTATCTACTCCATTATGTAATCGTTTACCTTATGTATGTAAATACTTTATTGAAAACATGACAAAGGTATAAAATACAGACAAAAATAGATTATAATATACCTTTACAAAGGCGAACTTATCCTTATAATATGATTTTGAAATAAATGTTCCTTTTAAGACAGATTCGATTGATATTCATAATATATGTAGGGGTATTCATAATATCAAAATATGATAGGACCTTCAGCGTTTCACTCGCTTTACTATATCGTTATCAGAAATCAGAAATATTTATTCGTGCAAAACACAAAAAGAACAAGAAAATAAATAAAAACAGAAGAATAAGGTATTGCACGAAATGGTTCTGTCTCAGCATAGTGCTGACGCGATTGAAAGCGCTGATCTTCCGACAGAACCATTAAGTGATTTCCCAGAAGGTAACACATTTAAATAAAAACAAACTAAAAATGAAATAATGAATGACATAATTAAACAAAGATAAAGTATACACAAGAAGCTATAACTACAATTAAAAGAACAGAGAAAAAAAAAACAAGAAAAACAATGAGTTATGAGACGGCACATTATAAGTTCATCAGTCATGCGGGAGATATATCCGTCGTCCGTCTGTCACGGGCTCGTAGCATCGATCATGTACGTGTGCCATTAGGATCGTCTTCCGCATTACGGCATCGATGTACCGTTACTCTTATTATACTAGCTCTACTGTAATAAAAACCTGCCAATTGTGAGTCGGAATCGCGCACGAAGGGTTTCATACCATTGTCTATGAAAACGTCAAAATAATCATAGAAATAAACAAAGAAATTAAAATAAAACTAAAACTAACCTAAAATGAACCTAAATATACTTATCAAAAACCCTAATCTAACAAACCGCTGCCAGTAGGTAATGTTCCCAAAATGCTGGCCGCATTGCCACGTTGGATGGTAATGCTCAATCTTTGTGCCAGATAAAGGCCAGCATTTTGGTCACGTGTTGCGTCGACCAGACGTCCAGATAGATCTTTGAAGATCTTATGGGCTGCCGGTCCCCACGGCCCAAGTGTTTTGCCCCCAAAAGGCTCAAATATGTACCCGCTATCGAGGGTACTATATTTGCGCCTTTTGAGGTGTTCCGCCGATTCTGCCGCCGCACCAGCCCTATTTCTCGTTCCGGGAAGATGAGACGGCACAAGGGTGTCTACGCAGGTAGCGTCCCACACCAAAGGCCGCCCCATCCTCCACGGAATAAGGGTCATCCCATCGGGTCTTTTACCATCGTCTCACAATAGACCACTTGGCTCTAGTATAGCCGCACAGTAAGCGGTGGTAAAAGCCTGACGGATAACGTCATTAAGGCTGTTGTATGGGAGCCCATTTACATATTTATTTTATTCTGTTTATTAGTCTGTTTTATTATAGTGGCAACAGAAATACATTATCTGTGAAAATTTCAGCTGTCTAACTATCACGGTTCATGAGATACAGCCTGGTGACAGACGAAGGGATGAACGGAAGGACAATGAAGTCTTAGTAATAGGGTCCCGTTTTATCCTTTGGGTACGGAACCCTAATTAGGGCAATACTCTAAGGCAGTGCATGCTTGAAAATATAGTGATTCATGAACGAAGGAAAATGTGTTAAGTCCCTTTTTGCAAACACAAATGCGACAGGTAGACAGACAATTTTTAAAGACATTTTAACTAAAGTAGGTCAGTCAACGTTTATGATTAAAGGCAAGCAAAGGCAAAAAATGTGTAACGACAAATAACGGTCCCAGGTTCAAATCCTGGAAATGGTAAATATTTTTGTGAGGCGTAGCGGCCGCTCTGCTCGTAGACGCGTAGCCGACACCATAGGTTTCACGCATGTAGAGGAAATTGCGTAACGCTACGGAAAGCTTGGCAGCGAAAGTGTTCATTTTTTTATGTAATTGTTATGTTAAGAAAGATAGTACTTTCTGATTAAGCCGTACTTAGTAGTAGCCTTACTTAGCCGTGGCTAGTACTCTATTTTTACACATGTAAGAGTGAATATTGAATGCAGGTAATGTTTCTCCATAATTTACCAAATATTTTTTGTCTATATACATCACGACATACATGTTTTATCTAATTTGAGTTATCGAAGTTAAGATTTAAACGATCGCTTTAGCCTAGTTGGTAGTGACCCTGCCTTCGAAGCTGAAGGTCCCGGGTTCGAATCCCGGTCAGGGCATTTATTTGTGTGATGAACACGAATATTTCTTCCTGGGTCTTGGATGTTTTTTATATATTTAAGTATCTATTTATCTATATAAATATGTATATCGTCGCCTAGTACCCATAGTACAAGCTTTGCTTAGTTTGGGACTATTCGATTTGTGTAAGATTGTCCACACATATTAATTTTTTTTATTAGCGTCATTCGGAAGAGCGTATAATTTTCACAAAATCTCAAATACACTCAAGGTCATAAACTTCAGGTCACCCTAAATTAAATAACCGCAATAGGTTTTTCCAAAATTTTTACCCTAGTTTTGCTTAGTTTGGGACTAGGTTGATTGGTGTAAGATGTTACAAATACAAATACAAACCAACCAAAGATCAAGTTAAACAAGAAATTATTCCAAGGTACGAAAAAGTGACTATTACCAATTGTTTTAGACGCTTTTACAAATAACCAATAAAGTAATTTATTAGTTTAACGTAATTTATTCGATCCGGCTGACGTCAGCATTCGAATTGACCTGCTAAAGCCCGATGGATTTCCCAGTCAGGTAATTGGTGGCTGCACTGGCCGTATAGGGGAATATGCGCATATGGGCATACCATCCGAGGCTCCGCATTCCGGTATTATGAACCTAGCCTGCCTAGATTGAAAATTAAATTTAATCGATAGTTGGTTATTGGTGTTTAGTAGGTATTGTGACGGCGGTTTTAGTGGCTAACCAACTCTTGGAGGCTGTAATTTGATATTAAGAATATCTTAACCTAATTGACCGAGTGAAGAGTTCTTCAGGTGGTCGCAAACAAACACTGGTCGCGTGACCAGCCTAGCAACCCTACTTACAAGAGCAATTGAAATTAATTTTATATAGGATTGTCCCGCTAATGTTCTTTTATCCAAAAAATGGGAAAGTTAACCTCTTTGACTTTGAACACCGGCTGCAAATTTCATAAAGCAGGTAAATTATATTTCAAAAAGGTACGGTCACACAAGCGCGACTCTAATCCGCTCTTTGATGTGAATGTGGAAACCACCCTTATAATTATAAGGGAAAACCACTTCTCATGGCGTATGGAGCGCTCGTGACACAGCGGCGCCCCCGTACCGCGTGCGATACATTTTTTTTATACAACGCCGGTGGCAAACAAGCTTACGGTCTACCTGATGGTAAGTGGCCACAACGGCGGGCGCAACTCCAAAGGAGTCACGTACGCGTGTTTTGAAACAGTTACGTTTAAAAAATACACAGACCTCATGCATTAAGTACACGATACTCGAGGTATTTCTATTTCCGCTGAAGTTAACCTAAAACATACACACATACAAAGCTTTTAAAACTGCCTTTAAATCTTCCAGCCCTTCCTACCCGAGTCTCGTGGCTCAGGTTTGTATATTTAATCTAGGGCCGACGTTAACTGGCCAGCGGTTGTGAATTTTACTTTCTACGGACTTATTACTATACTATTAGGCCTAATAAGTTTTAATAAAGTAATTAAAGGATACGATGATTTTATTATAGTTTTAGATAGTAACATAATCATTTTTGGATTTTATTGTGGATGTTAGAATTTAAGCGGAAAAACACAGTTTTTAGCTTGAAAATAAATGGTCGATTCGGAGTGATGTTTGAAACGATATTTCTTAATGAAAAATACATTTAAAATTTATGAAATTAGATCGCAATAGTCCTGTTCTACATAGTAACACTGAGAAAATGTCAAGATACGTGTAAATCAAACAGAAAATCGTCAAATAGAGATGAGTATTTTTTTAACTGATAAGGGCTCTTAATGCTAAAAAAAGAGTCAAGTCAAGTTACTACACGATTTATTTTTTGTTGTATTCGCCTTATAGTGTCCCACTGCTGGGCAAAGACTCCCCCTGAATTTCGATTTTCCTCTGCTGCCATATTTTCAATCATCGCTTTGAGATTCCTGGTTCCATGGTTTGCCGGGGAACTGTCCTGCACTTGGCCATTGTCGCTAGGCACTCGAAGCGGAGACAGGGAGTTTACGATTCATAGGAGGACAACCACGCTGGTCCAATGCGGGTTGGCGGGTGATCAGTTGTCCCTCTTGCACCACGGGCAGCTGATGTTGACAAGGTCCGAAAGATACTATCTGTGCTGAAATATGGAAACGTGCTGTCATCAACCTGCAAATTATATTTATTGTATCTTAAATGACCCCTGGATACATTCTAGCACCTAATCACATGATTTAAAACATTAACCTGCTTATTCATAAACGTCTACTTATTAAACTTATATCAGTTAACTGGCCGCTAAAGTTCGTTTGTCCTTATTTGTCACTTCGACATTTACGTTTGTGAGAAAGGGACAAAGAACATTTTAGTTAGCAGAGGTTTGTTAAGTTTTATGAATAAGGGGGTTAGAAATTAACTCACCGCCCGGTAACAGTGGTATTCTTTCTGGCTTAATATAAAATAATATATTATATATAGATACGTATTACAAAGAACGACCTGTTAAATTTAAAATACGAACATGCATTTAATGCTCACGTAGCAAACATCAGTTTCCAAGTGTACATACTCTGATCAATGGGGGCTATCGCGTATGAATTCGCCGCTATAGGCGCTAGTGTAGCGTGGGGTCCTCCGAAACGTCAAATGTCACTCTTTTTGGTTGCGCTACGCGGGTTAATATCTAATTGGAACAATATGGTCACTATTTTGCAATGCCTGAGCTTGATTATGGCAAATATGAATTAAGGGTCAATGACTGTCAGGGCTTTGAGACAGATTTGTCTTTCGGAAAATTATTTCCTCCTTTTTTCCGAACAAAACGGGACCACGCTACAATGCGGTATATTCGATATTTTTATGGTACGGTTTTAAGGTATTGAATATGATTTAAATGTAAACTTCGTTCTCATGTCCATAATAACCAATAACAATTTTTGACATCTGGACCTTAGTCGACAGTGGCGCCAACTGGTGAGCACAAAAACGATAGCCCCCATTGAATTCGCTCTGCAGACCAGCGGCGCGTCGTGCAGGCTGCCTGTGGCCGATACGTCCCGACTGTCAATTGTTCCCGACATCGCCCATGCACGTCCAAGTTTGAAATTTCGAACTAAGAAATGTCATCGTCTCTTTCCTCCGATACTTTCGCTACTAAGAGTGAGAGCACAGAGCGAAGTGATCGAACTTCGTAGAAAATTCTCCCATTATCGTAAATGGGATTTCACTCTTTGAAGCGGCAGTGTTTTGTTTTTCGAAAGGCAAAATGAGATCTCAGGTAAGCTGTGTAATTTGCAAGTCTGGGTTGTGACTGCGAGTAACTCGTAACTTTTTGCGCCCGGAACAGTCCTTGCTCTGACTCGTCTGTGGGGAGAGAATTTCAATTAGTGCGGGTTCACTTTTCACCGAGATTCAGCCCGAAATTCGCCACATCTATAAGAAGAATTAAGGCGTGTTTTCAAATTGCTCCCTCCCTTAATTTACGGTATGGGTTTGCTTGTTTTTGAACATTTGTTATGGAGGAAAAAATATTTTTCTGCCTTTTGATGTTTTCTGAGAAATTCGTAATCCGTAATTAAGGTTGTTTGAGTCGTTTTTTGCGAAACGGAATCCGATAATGAAATAAATAGGTCGTAAATAAAATTGTTGGCCCAATTACTAATTGGGACATTTTCTTAGTATCTACGTGCCATTTTTCTTAGTCTATTCTCAACCTAATTACAGTATTTTCCTTGATGTGTCAGTTAGAACGTGCTGTTTTTGCGATTTTCTTTTCATCGGTCACCGCACTCTTTGTACGAGACACCGGCATTTAATCAAAAGTGTGCGTGGAACACAAATAAAAGACACGACAAAGTGAAATAGTATCTCGGAGATAACGGAACAATAATACACTGTTTGGTCCCGAAACCGTTTGTTCCGTGTAAACAACAATCCTGTACCCAAACGTTATTTATTGGACAGCAAAAACAGTTGGATACCAAGAAAATTCAATTAAAAAATGAAAAACGATCATTCTTTATTCAAAGGCCCCTTTAATATTTAGGTGAAAAAGAAAATTACGCTAGTATCTCTAAAGTAATTTAATATTTTTATCACTAATAGTAGTGAACCTGAAATTAACGACCACGGCAGGATAAAGTTGTGTACCAAAAATAATCAGTCATATGTTTTACGTGCATAAAAATTGAAAAGATTTGGTACCATTTATCGGACTTTTTTTCAGTTATGGTCATAGTAATTGATTTGCTATTGCTTAAAAACCATAATATCGAATATCACCTTTTTCTGTCTCTTCCGCTGCGGAATCTAAAAGATCATTGACGACTTGTGCCTTGGCTTTACGGTAGCTCCACAGACTACCATCAAAACTCAATTGAATTTCTTCTATTTAATCATGATTCACAGACTAACAAATGGTTGACAGTCACTAGTTAGATCATATCACCGACGATTTGTACTTTGTCTTCACGGGAGCTCCATGAGCTATCATCAAAACAACTAAATTACACCCATGACTCGCAGAGTAACGAGTCGACGAGTTGAGAACGCCAGATCATTAGTTAGCTTACCTAGCATGTCTGCATGCTATCTGTTTAGTTTAGCTTTAACTAGCGAACTAGCATGCATGGGGGAAGCCAAGACTATTTAGCAACACGCGAGATAACATCTGCCCCGCGGCACCGATTCAGAATTTCTACTATCCTGAAATGTTGGTGGAAATGGTTTTCATTTGTAACAGCTGCCTTTGCCTTGTGCTATAGTTATTCAAAGTTGTTTCTGCCGAGGCTTACGTAGATAGTGTTTTACGACGTGCACTTTAGAGAAATGTTTCTATTTATCTTTTCAACTTTAACATGCATAAGTATTAGGATAGGTACCATAGTATTCTTGTAGAGAATACCTTTGGAATTACGTAAATGCCATGCTAATCAAGATAGTATTTCTGGTTTGTTGTGTAGTTTCGAATATATTATAGTTAGCACTTCAACGGTTTTTTTTAATTTATTTAATAAACAGAAAAATACTTTTTATTACACTACAATAAAACTCGCCAAACTGTGACGTTTGATGGCGAGATACGCTCATTTTTTAGTGCTTTTAACTTAACCTATTTACTTAAATCTAACATGTAACAAATGTTTATGAGGTTTACATTATAATCTACCAGTAATTTAAACTGAACAAAAGATAACTGAACGTGCTCGTTGGTAATTATTGAGTGAATATCCTTAAGGTTCTATTTTAACTAGCCATTCGACGGTGACTCGTTATCAAGTATAGGAAACCTTGGCTTTAATAAAGTTTTGCTGACATTGGGAGTTTCCCTTAGTATACTAATTTTGTTGAATATTTTAGGTACTATTACTTCAACGTTCTTTCGCCATAATAATTTCTAGTTTTGCATAGATAGTAGATGCAAGAGTATTTCGAAACATCGCATCCTCCAATTAAAATTAAGTATAGCTTTCCTACATGATAATGAAGCCTTCATTTTGGTTTCCAACCAAAGTCAAAAAATATTCGTCTCTAGTGGGATTCGAACCCATGACCTCTACATACCGAGCATCGCTCTGAACCAACTAAGCTAAGGACCACTCGTGAGGGCGAATTTTTCCATCATCTCTTCTAATAAGGGCCGCGTATGAATTCGCCACTAGATATTAGCCTCTGACCTTAAGGACGGGGCAGACGTTGAAAGGGAGCGCAGGGCGCTGGCTGGTAGAGCAAACATGATTGCCCGCAGGTTTGCTCGAAGCTCATCTCCTGTTAAGGTAACTCTATTTAGAGCATTTTGTAGTTCATTCTATACGAGTAGTCTGTGGGTGAACTACACGCAAAAACAGTACAGCGCCTTAAAAGTGCAGTACAACAATGCATTTAGGGTGCTGATGGGGCTGCCTCGCTACTGCAGCGCGTCAACAATGTTCGCGGAGGCGCGCGTCGATAGCTTCTCTGCCGTCATGCGCAAGCGAGCCGCCTCGCTACTTAGCAGGGTGAGGGCCAGCGCCAACAGCATCCTAGCAATGTTTGCAGACAGGTGGGATGGCGCTTACTTAAACCACTGCACCGCGCTCCATAGAATGGTTAAGTACTAACATTAGGTGTAAAATATGTTATATAACCTAACCTACTAACATCGACATGTAATTATTATTTATTTTTAGTTTAGGTATTTATATATATACATTTTTTTGAATTTAACATTTTAATTTTGGTTGTGAATTTATTTTTGTGAATTTATTTTTATGTCCATTAATTTAATTTGTATAAATTTGTATGATCCTAGTTGGTCGAAATAAATGATTATTATTATTATTAGAGGCGCAAGTGTGATGTCAGTTCACCGAAATGTCAAATTTAACTGTTTGTGGGTGGGTTACACGCTGGTTACGCGGGTTTATTTCTAATTACATAGATTAATATTGTAACTTCGACGACCGGTTTAGCCTAGTGGGTAGTGCACCTGCTTGTGAAGCTGACGGTCCTGGGTTCAAATCCCGGTCAGGGAAAATATTTGTGTGATGAGCATGAATATTTGTTTCTGAATCTTGGATGTTTTCTTTGTATTTAAGTATTTATATCTATTAAATATATCGTCGTCTAGTACCCATAATACAAGCCTTCTTGAGCTTACTGTGGGGGTAGTTCGATTTGTGTAAGATTGTCCTCTAATATTTATTTATTTATAACTATTTTGCAATACCTGACATTGGTTATGGCAAATATAAGTTACGGGTCAACGAATTTCAGTGCTTTGAGACAATTTTATCTTTCGTAAACTTGTGTCTTACTTTTTTCCGAACACAACGGGACTGCGCCACAATAACCGTATTGTTAGATGTTAGATATTTTTACGGTACGGTTTTTATATATTAAATACGATTTCAACGTAAAAACCAATAACAAACTGACAGCTGGACCAACTGGCGTAGCAGCGCTAACTACTGGTGAGCACAAAAACGGTAGACTTCACTGCGCCTCGGGCAGGCTTGGGTTTGATTGTATATAATTTGGTTGGTTTAGCCTTGATAAGTGTAAAAAAACAATGTAGGACTCATATAGAAATTGTAAAAATCTTCAATTAAAGAATAAATTTTGAGCAGCAATTTGCAGAAAACGTACCAAAACACCGTGATGATAACACTAGTACTTATTTTTCATTTGTATAAGGTGCAACGGGGCAATCTATACTGCGGGAAATGAAATCTAATCGAAAATATCTTCCGTGTTTTACATCATTTACTAGAGTGCTATCTATCCCGGATAACGGAAAGGCGCTTTCACAATTTCACCAAGATGGCACTAGTAAATGACACACGGAAAATATTTCGATTAGTTTTAATTTTTCTCAGTATAAATTGGCCCGCTGCACCTTACCTAGTGAAAATTTTGTGAGACGCATGACGTCTTTTTCTATCAAATATTTATGTTTAAAGAGACGGGAGGTTGTTATGGAAATGGGTCATTGTCAGTTGTAAAAACAAAAGTTGTCCACCCGGTGGTCAATAGTTAACGGCTTATGTACATACTCGTATAAATTATGTTTATCTACACCCATACAGTAAATCCTCTTTCATGTGCTCAAAAAGTGTACGTTAGGACCAGCTTTACAATATCGCGCAGGCCCAGGGCGGAGATGGCCATAATAACATCGACAACGGTATCGTTATGGCCATCTTCGCTCACGCTCGACCTCACTACACTTGCAACGCAATGGTTTCTGAACACATGAAAGAGGATTTAATAACGGATGTAGATAAAGTAGTGT
The DNA here is from genome assembly GCA_963556455.1 of Epiblema foenella. Taxonomy (NCBI): domain Eukaryota; kingdom Metazoa; phylum Arthropoda; class Insecta; order Lepidoptera; family Tortricidae; genus Epiblema; species Epiblema foenella. The sequence continues at coordinate 21,306,021 of OY747102.1, forward strand.
ATGCAACTGTACATAATTAGGCCTTAAAACACTCGTGTGATTGTATTATGAAACTCGCTGACGCTCGTTTCATAAAACCACACTCGTGTTTGGTTACTAGACCAATCCAAAATTAAGCTTTGTGGCCCTTAACTTTTGATATGTCTACCGAAAAGACGCGAACCTAAATCTGACAATGACCCAAATAATCATCGCTTTGGCTTTGAGGTTAGAGACGGCTATAAATTTTTAGATTAATTTCTTTACTGTCACCTTCTGTAAAACTATTGAATTAATATGACTAGATGTGTAAGCAATTGAAAGAAAGAAAGAAAGAAAGAAAGAAACATTTATTCGCGACAAACACAAGACATTTACAAAGATGACAGAACAGAATAACATATTGCCACGAAATGGTCACAACTCAGCGTTATGCTGGCAGGGCCAGCGCTGGTCTTCCGTTGTGACCATTTGGTGATTTCACGGCACAATGACGTAAACGCAAACACACAGAATTAACAAGAAATAAATATAACAATTGCAAAAAAAAACACAAACAAATTAAACAAATTAATTGTATATTTATACACAATTGAATAAATATACGTTTTATTGTGTCCCAGAACGACCCTTTGTATTCAAGAACAGGGGCAATCCGTCTAGAACTTTTATCGATAACTTATGTAGCCCCAATAATACCCTCTTTCTTTATGACTTCTACTGTAACTACTAGTAATATATTTTGATATAAATCTGGAACGGCACTTGAGCCTTGATTTACTGCGACCAATATGTCTGCTTATTTCTTATTTATTCCTCAGTCATATATCGTGCAAACTCGAGGCCTACAAACTAGTAAGTCTTAGTAAATTAGCTTTATTAGTTCGTGGGAGCTCGCGAAACTAGTTCTGTTGTGGTGTACAAATTATATTTTGTAAGATACGAGTACGGTTCATACTAAGTTAACTAAAGTCAGACAAGAAATATATATGACCATTGTCAAGAGGGCCCTATTATACTGATTTTCATGGCAACAGACTAAATGACATCTTGTCTTGTTTACTTGTCAGCTCTGATGTTAATTATGAAATGTTTTGCAGCGATATAGTTTTATTTCCAAAGCGTTTGCTTTTTCAGCAGTTTATTATATATATACATTATTAATAAAGTTCCACTCTTGACATTTCCATCCTCACCACTTAGATAATTGGCAGTCCAAAACTGTGCGTTTCTCAAGAAATTTCCTGCCTCGCACAACCGAACTATGGAATGAACTGTCACTTGCGATATTTCCGGGCCGATATGACCTTCAAACCTTCAAGAAAAGAGCGTATTCCCTTCTGAAAGGTCGGCAACGCACTTGCGACTCCTCTGGTGTTGCAGGTGTTTATTGGCGACGGTAATTGATTACTATCAGGCGATCCGTCTGCTCGTTTGCCCCCTATAACATAAAAAAAGGAATCCTTTTGGGCATTTTTTGTTATTTATCATTGAATTTTGAACACTACCATTATTATAAAAAACTGCAACTGTGACACTGACAAGTCTGACAACTCATCAAAGTTATTGCCAGTGTAAGAAATTAGTTCCAATGAAATTTCACAACATGGCGCGCGGTCATATATTTCTGGTCGAGCTTTACCTTCTACTTGGGGCGACAGCGGTATACAACCTCTGTCGGGGTCACTTTTAACATATGCATGTCTCTTTCACGGAGAGGGGCGTGGTTGACCGAACCGAGGCATGCCCTATCACCATTTGTACACACTTAGCTATGCGCTAACGCAAGACGGAATGATGGCACGAAGACTTGATATATCTTTCTATTCGACAAAACGTATTTCGTCGGTTGACAACGAAAACTCACTATTAAATATGTCACTACTCTTCGAAACCTCGTATCTCAGTACTGAAACGATGCAGAGATACGAGCTTTATTTTAAGTAGGTGTTTGTTAATTAGTGAGTTTTGATTGTCAACCGACGATTTTAAAATTATTATTTTGTGCACACACCAAGAAATGAAGTATCAGTTGGGCATAATATGTTTAGGCCATTAGAGATAAATCAACCGTTTACCTACGTACAGTAAGCCAAATAAGTGGTCTACTACTTTTGAATCTTAATATACAAATAGAGACAAGTGGTAGAACATTTTCGAGGTTAACTATACTCCTACTTATAGTACGAATGTATGAATGCAGATTGATCGTATATATTCGTTCTCTAAATCAAACAAAAGCAAGCTCGCCGTATTTTCAGCACACTTAAGCACTCCACAAGCACGACCATTGTTTCAACCAGCTTAAGTGGAATAAGAAATGATCCCATTTTCCATGACATTATTAAAGCCCGCATTGTGCGCCCTGACACGTCCTCGATCAAGATCCCAAACTCACAAATTAATTATCCACAGTTACAAACTTGTTACAACAGTACACGAAACTTTAACATCCGACTTTAATCTCGGGGCATAAAGTCTATTCTCTCTCGTATACGCGCACTGTATACTATACGGAAATCGCGCATGTTAACAGGTTTCGATTAGACTTGGTACACTCATGTTGAAACTAAGATCACTAATGTACCTTATTCCATTGCAATAAGGTTCATGTATGGTCAGTTATCAAATTGTTAATATTTGGGCCAAGCTCGTAAAGTTAGCCGGCCGGGAAGTTAGCCACTGAACCCTGATGGGGCGAGATTATCTCTTGCACGCTAATGACTTTGTTCTTTACGGAGTTGAGACATGTTGAAGGAAAATGATTGATTAACCATCACCAAAGTGGACTAAGCATGAGCAAAGGTGGACGGACTTCCTAAGAGACGATATGAACAGAGGCCCGCTAGAGTATACACTATACAGTATAGTTTACTTACTTCACAGCCTCTGCAGTAATGTATTATTATTTAAAAGACAAGAATATAGATATTGACGATACGAAACTAATGGACGAGTGGGCGAATTTTAAAAAGCTTTTAGCCAAAACCTAACTAAATTTTAATAAGGTTTTTTTTAAGGTTTTCATAACAGAGTACCTATAATAATTTGTGTATTATTTTAAGTAGGTTTAAAAAAACAAACCGATTATTAAAACAATTTGTAACAAACTGTAAGAATATTCTGTTTTGTTACATTTAAAACGCTACGAAAGTGTGACGTCACATCTAGCTGTCAATCAGTAGTGTTTTCAGGGCTCGTCAGTTTTGCTGTACTTTGCTTCTCATTTTTGTCTTTTGTGATGCTCCGAGTGTAGTTGGCCCCATATAAACGTTTGATCGTCTAAAAACTGGTTCGAATGACATGAGTAAAAGAAACTTGACAATGTTCGCAACTTGGTCGTGTAACCCAAATCGGGAGTGACACGATATCGGGTAATATCTGTCATTCACAAACACACACACACACACAACACAAACAACAACAATTTACACGGCTAAATTACGGACAATGGTAAGTTGCTCAACAATAAGGGTTCGCGATTGTACCTCACCTCACTTAGTGCTCTAAGAACCTTATGTATTTCGGTATATAAAACTATTAATCTCATTCAGACCACAAACAATATATTCCACAAGACCTGTCTAAATACATTCTATTGTTTATGACAATACGCACGTCTAGTCGCCCATGCGATTGGGAAAATAAAGCGAACAAGAACATAAAACGTGTATTGTCTATTTCACTTATTTATTCCTTTGTACAATAATGGGTATTGAATGTCTGATGGGGAATGTGTACATTTGTGGTGGATATACGGTTTCAAAATGAATATTGTGGGCTTCCATTTATATAGGTTATTTATAACATATACGGATGTTAAATCCAGGCATGGAAGATAAAATGTAATTCTTGAAAAACAACCTATATGACTTAACATACACGCCAGAATTGAATAGCACGGGGAATGATATTAGATGATTTGGACATCAAATTACCATACATTTTAAGGCCATTTCAATTCCTCGTTTTATTAAATCAAAAATCAAAATATTTATTTTGCAAATAGGCCACAACCAAACAAAAGATCAAAATTAAACAGTCCCTTTTAACAAAATGCTGTTATTAGTTGGAAGAGTTTGCGGAGAGCAATAATTAAACACAAAACTTTTAATAATAAGTAATAATTTCTTATTACTACTATAACTTATCCCGGGCAAAGGCTTAGCATTGCTGTGCAGCGGGGAACCGCCGTCAGCATCTTGGGTTCATTTCCCGCCAATAAGCGACCTTGGGGACGGTGTGTGGTATTGACGACCGGTTTAGCCTAGTGGGTAGTGCGCACCTGCCTGTGAAGCTGACGGTCCTGGGTTCGAATCCCGGTCAGGGCAAATATTTGTGTGATGAGCATAAATATTTGTTTCTGAGTCTTGGATGTTTTCTATGTATTTAAGTATTTATATCTATTAAATATATCGTCGTCTAGTACCCATAACACAAGCCTTCTTGAGCTTATTGTGGGGCTAGTTCGATTTGTGTAAGATTCTCCTCTAATATTTATTTATTAATATTTATTTATTTATTTTTCATAATTAATGTTAATTTAGAACTAAACTAGCTTTAATTATTTATTTACTTTGTATAATCAGTATTTATTCAGAAAACAATAAAGTTAAAAAATAATTAAAGCTAGTTTAGTTCTAAATTAACATTAATTATGAAAAACAAATGAAATATAAAAACCCTAGACACCGTCCCCAAGGTAACTCATTGGTGGAGATGAACACAGGATGCTGGCAGTATACAGACTACATATGTCTGTATGGCAGTATACAGGAAACCGCTCAACCAATCTCACTGGAGTTTGCGCTCCAGTGAGATTGGTTGAGCGGTTTCCTGAGTTGAAACCGCTCGCGCCACTGGAGCGCAAACTCTTAGAGTATTCCAGTGTTCCAAACTACACGCGTGGGCGTGCCGGAGGTTTTCCCCTGGATTTTCCCCAGGCTACTCTCCAACCGCGTACTCCTATCGCTTTATTGGGCCCGGCCTATAAAGCCATAGTCAGGTTCAAAAAAAGGGCAGTATACAGCTATACATCATTAGATCATATTGTTCAGTAGGTTTTTATTATTATTATCTCATTCTATAGTGTTACTTTAAATTTACTTTTTTGTTTTAATGATAGTAATTTGACAATTGCATTATTACTAAACGGTTAAATCTAATTTTAACCGTTTAATATACACGTATAGTGATTAAATTACTCACGAAAGTTGAAATTATTTTTTCTTGTGTTTTATGTTATTCATTTACTAGGTATGACTATTTTATTTTATCTTTAAAATGACATCTATATAAACATCATTATTTATAAAATTACATAAATCATTTTGATAATTATTTGAAAAGATCCACATCCATTTTCATTAGTGCCTATTGGCTTAATTAGGTAATGAAATGACACATTAAATTTTACCCACGTCGCATAACGAAAAAGTTTTCCTTTACGTTGAGGGAACAAAATTATAATTCACTTTATCAGCAAAAGAGCACATTCATTATCAGTATAAACAAAACATTAATATAATTTGCGAGCTCCCGAAAGGTCCTCGTATTAAAATGCAATAATGACTCATTGTCCCGGGTTGTGGGCAGAAAAATACTTGCTGTACCAAAATAATGTCCCAAACAACTTCAAGGAAAATTCAAGAGGGACCGTGATGGAAATGACCGCATTGAGCGAACTTTTAGTACGAAATATTTGATACTGGGTCAGTATTATGTACATTTTTGACAACGTCATTAGTGTTTCGTCGTATTTAGTCTAGTACTAAATTCAGTTTAACAAATTTTGTATTTGAACAATGTTAAATTACTAAGGTACTTTTCCATGCTCAGCTAAGGTTCAACAAGGTTATCGACATTCATTAAGTATTAATTAGTATATTGTACGACAAGGGTCTAAAAAAGCCATATTACCAAGAGATGGTTAAGTGGTGGAAAATAGTTCGAGTGGTAATATGGCTTTTAGACCAGAGTTAATACACTCTACTTTTCACTTAGATTGCGATTAATAAAATACAATGAGTATATGGCGGCAACTTTTTTTTAACTGTTTTAACTCAGATACATAGTAATGGGGGCTATCGTTTTTGTGCTCACCAGTTGACGCCACTGTCGAGTAAGGTCCAGCTGTCAAAAATTGTTATTGGTTATTATAGACAGGAGAACGAAGTTTACATTTAAATCATATTCAATACCTTAAAACCGTACCGTAAAAATATCGCACATCCCGCATTGTAGCGCAGTCCCGTTTTGTTCGGGCAAAAGGAGTAAATAAGTTTCCGAGAGACAAAACTGTCTCAAAACATTTGACGTTTCGGAGACCCCACGCTACACTAGCGCCTCTAGCGACGAATTCATACGTGATAGCCCTCATTGAAATAGGGATTTAATGTTTTTAAGTCTATATTTATTTCGAGACCATGCAATCCATAATTTGTTAATTGATACTTATGTACTATTATTCCTATTTATTAATGAAATATATGTAAATTAATTATATCAAACAAAAAGTATCCACCACAGGTTTCGTCGTGTTTTTAATAGTAAAATTAGTTGAACAAAGTATGCACCAAAAAAAAACAACGTTCCGATTGGCTGTCGGCGTGTCTTCTGATTGGTGGATTTAATATGGTGAAGTTTTTTGTTTGCTCTAATTAGAATGTTTCGTAAATCATAAATATGCATTCATATTTTGCCTACGGGCTACATGTACTACTTTAGCCCAACTTGATAAGCATAATATGATACACTTTTCGAGCATGAGAAGTGAAAAATTGTTACAATCTCAGTCTGTTTGAACACTAACTTTTTTAGGATTCCGTGGTAAACAAGGAACCCTTATAGTTTCGCCATATCCGTTCGTCTGTCCCCCGCTTTTCTCAGTAACCGTTAGTACTAGAAAGCTGTAATTTGGCATGAGTATACATATCAATGACGCCGACAAAACGGTAGAATAAAATAAAATAAATTTTTTTTAGGATACCTCCCCTACATGTAAAGTGGTGGTGCAATTTTTTTCCTTCCGAACCCCATCGTTGGATAGCTCTTTCAAAAATATTGTAAGGTTTCTAAGAGCATTTTTTGATTCAAGAATCGGTTGGCGTGATATTAAGCTTTGAAGTGATAATTTTTGCTATGATCAAGTGTCCCTTCCCAGCTAAACGGTGGCTACTAGGCATGTGAAAAAAATCATGGTAGTAGTATATACGATGAATTTAAAAGGAAAACTATCACAGCTAAGTAGACATTACCGTAAAGGGCATAAATATGTATATAACACAACATCTTAAAAAAGTACATCATCAGTACTAAGATCAGTAAAACCCCTTCTACGGGTCCGTAATTCCGCATATGCCCGGTGACGTGATGGACGGGCAACTACGGAACCCTACACTGTGCGTGGCCCGACATGCACTTGGCCGGTTTAAAAAAAATAAAAGCAACATTCAAACATGTTTTGAGCAACGTTCTAGGAAAATTTTCATATGTGTTAACTTCCTTTCATTACGTGCCTCTTATATTGTTATTTCACGTGATCTTGATGCCGTGGGGTGCCGATCGCGTCTTATTGAAAATAATATCCGCATATTAGAAATAAGTACTTATTGGAAATCTGTATTTCCGATATAATTCTCTATTTGCTTTTATACTTCAATGGCATATTTGCACGAGGAAAGTATTATAAGTATTATCGAGCTTCTTTTAAGATTATTTTCTTTTGATAAAATTGGTTCATGTAAAGAAAATGAATAGCTCTCCTTGGTGGGACTCTTACTTCCAATTACGAGTATTTCGTAACGCTATATCTGTAGCCAATAACATGTGAAAAACGGTGTCATGTCAAATGCTAAAAAGACATGCTATAGGACCTAACTTTAACAAATGACTTAAACCAAACCACCACCAAAGTATTTGGTTTAGCTGCACGAAGCGCATTTTGATAATAAAATATGCAGAGTCCCTCATATGTCACAGGTGACAGGGCCACTTTTAATTTAAGTCTCTGTCTTCCAAGATCAATAAGAGAGAGACATGAAACAAAAGCAAAAGTCCCTTACTGTCTAGTAAGACAAACGAAAATGTGTCAGTCGAATTCCGCTCTAGTTTTTATATCATTCTTGAAATTGTGATCTTACTCCCCCGAATCTCCAAACGACAAGGTAATTCAATTTAATTATAATCAAACAAAACTAAACAGATTTGCATATCTTTTGTTTTGTTTGACTTTGATTTTATTATTTTATTATTTTCATATTGACGTGTTATAGATATAGCTCAAGATATTTTATTATGATTCGTGTAATATTCATATTCATATTCATATTCATATTCATATGTTTTATTGCGATCATGTTCATTTTACATAGGATGGTATTATTAAAACATTATAAAGTAGGTACATGATACCCTGTTAGGGCATGGCAATAATCTTATTACTAATGCTAATGTCGACCATTTAAAAATAAGAGACTACACTAAACTGAGAATACATTGCAAAATAATTTTAATAAATAACAGAAAACTTAATTTAACATTCATGCGGCATTACTTATTCTATAATTGTATAATTCATCAATCATCATCATAATATCGTATAATTCATCAATAGTCAATAATAAAATTACAATTTAAATGAAATGATTGAATGTCCTATTGATACCAATTTGGCAAAGCGTCATCATTTAAGTATTCCTCAATGGTATAGTAACCTTTCTCTTGAAGTAGTTTATGTAAATTTCTTTTAAATACTTTGTCGTTTGTTTCCTGTAAAAGTTGTTGCAGTAACTTGTTTGCTATGGTAACGCATCTACAATAGGGGCCGTTTCTGTACATAGCTAATCTTGAAATAGGTAAAAAGTATTGAATTTTGTTCCGTCTATTTGAGGTGATTTTTTGTAAAGGGAATAAGTTTGCGTTATTCCTGACAAACATCGCCGCCTCCATTATGTATATGCTTGGTAATGTTAGGATTTTATGCCTTATAAAGTGAGGACGGCAGCTATTAGGTATTCGCGTATTAGTAAGAATGCGTATACATTTTTTCTGTAAAACAAAAAGTTGGTGTACTTCTGTGCTGGCACCCCACAGTATTACACCGTATTTAAGCCAGGAATATGCATACGCGTAATATGCTGACAAAGCCGTTTCAAGGTTAGTATTTATTTTAAGCACACTAAGAGCGTATACAAATCGGGACAGCTTTGTGTTAATTTTTTGGATATGGGATTTCCAATTTAAGTTTGAGTCTATATTTATACCTAGTAAATTAAATTCCTTTACTTCCTCTATAGATGTTTCGTTAATTTTTAGTGTTATGTGGAGCGCTTGCTTCTGTGTTGGTTTGAACTGGATAATTTTTGTTTTCTTTAAATTTATTTCAAGATTATGGTCATCGAGCCATTTCTGAGTTGTTGTAAATATGTCTTGTAATTTTTCATTGCAATTTTCATTACTCGTACAGCTACATAATAAAGAAACGTCATCCGCAAACATTATACATGTTGTGTCTAATATGTTAGGCAAGTCATTAACATAGGCTAAAAACAATATACATGCCGCCACGCTTCCTTGAGGTATTGAGCATGAAGTTTGTCGCGTTTTTGATATTACGTTTTTAATTTCCCCCGAGTCTTTGCAAAAATGATTAATTTCCACGTACTGAATGCGGTTTTCAAGGTACGACTTAAACCATAGATATGCGTTTCCACGAATACCCATGCCATTTAACTTTGACAATAAGATTTTATGGGAGACGCGATCGTCGAATTACTTTATTACCTTTTATCTTGACGCTTAGAGACCTTATACATCTCTAACAAATCTCGATTGTTATTAGTTTCTTAGTCTTATTTTTGACATGTAATACTACATTTAATTAATGATACTTTGATTATTGTATTATTTTTATTTGATGTACCTAGATAGATTTTGACTTGTAAAAGTGCCCTTGAGGCCTATTTGCAGAATAAATGTTTTGATTTTTGATTTTGATTTTTGAATGAAAATTCAAAATTACTATTCGATTTGTTTATATTTCGCCATTTATATGTGGGCTCAGTAAGCTACGCTAATACTATATCTAATATGTATCTATAAGTAGCAAAATCGTATGGGCGCTGTATCCTTTGAATCGCCACCGTATTACATAATGTTCTCTCCATTAGGCTTATTATAACTGCTTTCGGAGGGTCTGTTATTAGCTGTTCACATTGTTAGCTACTAAAATTTAAGGTTAGGTATTAAAATATAGGGTCGATATGTAATGGTTATTAGAAATCGCGGAAAACACCAATAAGTAACGATTGTTAGGGTAAATCAACTATTCTTTGTTGCTCATTACCATGGTTACGTCTCCTGAGTCACTCTTTAAAACTGTGATTTTATAGGGTTTAAATCTATTTGGACATGGGTCATCTCTTGAGCATGCTTGAAGTCCATATTATAAACATTTTTCTAAGAAACTCGGTTACTGTTGTCTCCTCGCTGACGGGACAGAATAACAACAAGAAAAAGTTGATTGACCCATTAGAAAATTCTATTCATAATTTATGTACGAAATATCATTTGATATTTAAGATTTCCCAGTTTATATCACCTATACCTTTTTTAAGATCAGAAATTAGGTAAAGAAAGAAGCAGTGGTCATAAACACATTGATTTGCACGAAAGATCCGTGTTAGTGGCAGTTATTGACTATGACAAATCACTTTTTAAAAATCAAACCGATACCTTGTCAATCTCTGCTTTGGTTTTTGTATTGTAAAACTTTTAGTGAGGAGGAATTTACTCAACAGTGGGGGTATACAGACTGAAATGAAAAAAAAAAACAAGTAACAGAATTAATTAAAAACACATGAAAAAACGCGACACGGGTTAAGTGCTGGTTGGTTTAGGAATAGGATTTTTGGAGCGTCAACAGATAGCCCTTAAGCTTGCTCTTAAAGGTATACTTGCTAGACGCCCCTTGGATAGATGGTGGACGATCATTCCAGCACTTGGACGCTGCAAACTTGAGTATTATACCTTTTTTCTCAAATCAAAAAATCAAATCAGAAATCAAAACATTCTGCAAATAGGCCTCAAGGGCACTTTTACAAGTCAAAATCTATCTAGGTACATCAAATAAAAATAATACAATAATCAAAGTATCATTAATTAAATGTAGTGTTACGTGTCAAAAATAAGACTAAGAAACTAATAACAATCGAGATTTGTTAGAGATGTATAAGGTCTCTAAGCGTCACGATAAAAGGTAATAAAGTAGGTACACTAATCATAATAAAATATTTTGAGCTATATATATCTATAACACGTCAACATGGAAATAATAAAATCTAATAAATAAATATCCTCATAGATGTATAAGGTCTCTGAGTGTCAATCTAAGAATAAAATCAAATGAGATTATTATAATTCTAAAAATAAACATTGAATGCACAAATACTTTTAGTATAACACGAAAACATGCTCAGCGTCAGACGAAGTGTTAAATGTATGGGACCTTTTTCTTTTATCGCGCGTTCTCAAGGAGCAAATCGTGCAAGTGTGTTACGCGAGTGAAATGAACGACCCTCTTCTACGCCGTAGCACCGCTACGGTGCTACGAGCGTAGTGGGTCTACGAGATCGTTAGTTGTGGCTTTATACAAACCAAGCGGGATTAATTTCATGTATTTTTATTTATTTAAACTTAATTGCACAAAATACACAAATTGTACAAATGGTGGGCTTAATGCCAACTGGAATTCTCTACCAGCCAACCATTGAGCTAAATATATATTTTATAAAAGGTGCAAAAAAGTATGATAATGTATATCAGAATAACTAATAAAACATATCATCATCATCATCATGCCTGGGGTCCGCTACCTAATCCCAAGATTTTGGCGTGGGCACTAGTTTTTACGGAAGCGACTGCCATCTGACCTTCCAACCCGAGGGTAAACCAGACATTATTGGAATTGAGCTTGTCAAGTGAGTGGGCAAGTTGACTGTCAGAAGTTCTCAAGCCGCCCGAAGGCCTCTATCTTGGCTTAACGACTGCTATCATAGATAGCAACCGGGATCAACGGCTTAACGTGCCTTCCAAAGCACGGGAGCGCTCAGTCAATAACCACTCAAAGCGGTCACCCATCCAATAACTGACCTAGGCCGACATTGCTTAACCTCGCATATCGCACGCGGTACGCGGGCGCCGCTGGGCCACGAGCGCTCCAAATAAAATATTAACTATTTTGTTAGGTATGTGCCTATTTATGCAATTTAAAATATGATTGTGAAAGGTGCTTTTATACGATTGCGAGAGATCTTTATTGAATTGAATTGAAAACATTTATTTCGAGTAACATAGGACTCATGCTCATAGAATTAGGAATGAAGCTATCCGTAGCAGAACTGGGGTCACCGACATAGCCTTCAAAATTGCGAGACTTAAGTGGCAGTGGGCAGGGCACATTGCTCGCAGGACTGACGGTCGATGGGGCCAGAAACTGCTTGAGTGGCGTCCACGCACCGGAAGACGAGCTGTCGGTAGGCCTCCGACAAGGTGGAGTGATGACCTGGTGAAGGTCGCGGGAATCCGGTGGAAACGAACGGCACAGGACCGGTCTAAATGGCGAGCCTTGGGGGAGGCCTATGTTCAGCAGTGGACGTCTTTCGGCTGAAATGATGATGATGATGATGATGAACATAGGACTCATACATAATATTTGTTAGTAAAATTAATTAATTATTATTCTAATTGCTAGTTCTAATACATTATGTAACATACTTTGTATGACAATTAAAATGACAGTATATTTAGAAATTTTAACTGTTATACAAAGTATGTACTCTTGGACACATGCATTGCACAACAGTGCCTCATGTATGGACAGTCCAGCCTGTCCGCTATCGATTTCAGGATGGGGTTGGGGTTGGGGTTTATGCAGTCGATACTGTTTAGGTACTAATTGATTGCTACGTAATCAACTTTGCCGAACAAAAAACATTATATTACATTAGAACGGAGGGGTTTTACAGATATATCTCGCGCATCTGAACTAAGCGCGGGGTGGAAACAATCCTCAAACCTAAAACCTAAACCTAAAACCTAATCTAAAACCTAAAACCTAGACCTAAAAGTTCAAAGAGAAGTTACTAAATACTAGGTCTAGTGTGTTACCGGGGGAATTAGTTAGCCAAGCAAGTTTAGTTTATCTATTAGCATATATCCACTGTTCATTAAAAAAGGAACATGTTTCCCTCATTCAAGTTTAATTCTAGTTTTTAAATATTCAAATTGACGCGGGTCAAAACAAATCAGTCACAGTCAATACATTCCTTCACAATGGGTGCGCTCGCAGCGCCACTTTTCGTAAAAATCATTCATAAGATCAGCCTGAATAAAAATGGCCGGTTTGTCAAGCCAGGAAAAAAATGTGCTCGCTCTGGAATAATTTTAATCAGTGTAAATCTTGGAAATCAAGGGTGTTACAGTGTTATAATATAGTAAACAGAGTCAAGTCAATAGTTGTTTCAATTAAAAATGTTTTCACGCGGATCATATAAACGCGTGTGGTGGCCCAAATCCTTATTTGTTGGGAGCGGTGCCGGGTGGCGTCTGTTCTCCATCATCGAGAAGCTAGAGCGAGGCTTCCATGCGCCAGCAGTGCCAGGGCGGCCGGCGGCGTAATTGGTCAAGAGTATATCATTTTCACAGGCCTCAGGGTGAGGCATTCATCATCATTTCTTCAATCACCATTCATTTAATCATCATTATTTGATGGCCCATGAAGGGCACTCAATCATATATTTAACATCCACAATTTTGAGTTTCAATGGAGCCACGATTTAAAACTACTGCGCCGATTTTTGAGTGTCGAACTCAACTTTTCACTCGACATGTCAACTCATCATAGTTTTTTGACAGATCTCGAGTGAAAAGTCGAGCGTTCGACACTCTCAAATCGGCCCCCAGGCATGAGTTTACATGACCGTACTCACTATAGCGACTGCGTAAAAATGTATATGTGCAAAAGTACAGCGCCTCTGGCGGTTGCGCAATAGAACTAAGAATCGGCATACTAAACCGTTTACGCAGTCGCTAGCGAGTACGGTCATGCAAACTTATGGTAAAGGCACAGGTCCTTCACGCTCGGTTGTATGCGGTAGGTGACTTTCACCGAGAATTAAACAGTGTTGATACAGTCCGACGCTAACTCTGCAAGGAATAATTTGGCAACACTGTTATACGTCATATTTGTATGAAAATGTGACGTTTGATGTAGTGTTGCCAAATTATTTCAATGCAGAGTTAGTGTGGTCGGACTCAATTTATCTAAATTTTAGTTAAATTGCCGCTAATGAAATGAAATGAAATGAAAATACTTTATTCCAGAACAAGTCCATAGATAGCATTTTATAAAATAAAAATTAATAATGACATTGAATTGAATTAAATTAAATATACAATAAATTAATATGCACCTCTCCAAATCGCGGGTTACCCCGAGCCCCGACGACAAAATTCGTTTGTCCTTATCTGTCACCGTGACATTTATGTATGTGAGCAAGGGACAAAACACATTTTAGTTAGAGGTTTGTCAAGTTTTATGAAGGGGTAAGAGTCTACAATACTACTACTTGTACAATACTACTTGTAGGAAACATGCGCGAATCCGGCCCGCCCACGTAACTGAAACATTTTAGACGAGACATGACACACAATACATACATTATACACCAGCACGTCAGTATGAAACAATCGCGTTATTATCAATCATGCATAGTCTTCATTCTACACCTATCATTGTCATACATACACACAAAAGCACATTACGAAAAGCCTCGCGACTCGCAAGCGAAAAGCAACCTTAAGCGTACGGGGGAAGGTTTAATTTTGAACAGCTAAGTTCGGGGTTCTTGATTGTGCTCTGGAATTCTACACAGAGAATATTTAAGTAAACCGTATCATTTGGGCGTTGGATGCGAGTAGAAATTAATTAGAGGAGGGAATGCGTGCGAATAAATGTAGCGAGTAGAGTGACCACGTGGGCAAGTATGCGTTGAGAATTATGAGGGCCCTAGCGCCATAGTGTGCGAGTCCTGAAAATTATGGAGACCCTTACACTCAATATTGTCGCCGAATGTAGTTGGGGGGCGAATGTTTTATGTGAGCAATCAAGAATGCTGTTACTGTTATGATAGTCGTAGAGAAACGACATTTTCGGCGCGGGAAGGTAATGGTGACGACGCGTCAAGTGAACCTTAGATACTTAACGCTGAACCACAATAATACTTGTATGTGTCAAATAACTCGAGTTACATTTTACAGAAGAGACGTAGAGATGTAGATGTAGTGTAGGGACGCCTGGCCGGAAGCAGGCGGGCTGTCGATCGCACGTCAGGATCATTCAGCCCAATTCCCTTGAAGTCGGAGCTTAAGGTTGCTGTCCCAGCGGCATTCCCACACAGTCTTCTTCCATTCTTCCTATTTTCCTGCAGAAGAAAAGGACATCTTTAAGGTTGACATCCCTCAATTCGCTCTCCTCTAGCATATCGCTACCGAATATATTAAACCGCATTGCTGCGTACATAATACATTCCGCTACGACGTGCTTGCTGGTTTCTTCTTCCCCACAATGTGGGCAGGAAGCGTCAGTCCTGATCCCTATTACAGAAGAGAACTCTTAGTATCTAGGTGAGGTCGAGGAGTGAAGTGTGAGCAACGAGTACGACCATAAAAAAATAGTAAGCTCTAATCGAGTGGCGTCACTACTGTCAACTGTCAAATCTGACATATTCTGATATTCTACACAGTGAATTCTCAAATTTCATAAAGGGTCGGCAACGTGTACGTGACTCCTTTGTGAGTTGCGAGCGTCTATAGGCTGCGGTGGCGGTTACCATCAGGTGGACCGTACGCTTGTTTGTCACCGGTGTTGTATAAAAAAAAATCGAGCATAAATATAACTTCCAACCAACTCTCATTGGATTTCGGTCCCTGAGAGATCTCTCTATCGTTTCTTCCTGTGTCTCCTATCTATTGTATATATGTATATAATATGTAGATACCCTTTCTTGTATATATCCACCCTTGTTATCCATTATAGGAGCACATTCTACTTATCCACAGACTAAAAGTACTCGTATTGAATTCGAACCAGTTCTATAAATGCTCACGGGAAAGCCAAACGAATATCAATCTAATTTATTAGTGAAATATCCTTGGGTATATCTTTCGGCTTGTGCTAAACATGGTGTAGTAGAGAAAGTATTTTTATAAAATATAAGCACTCAATTGTGTTTCCGTACACATCTGTCGTCAAACATATCGGCGCGACACGTACATTAAATAAAAATAAATAAAAAACCTATTTAAGGCGGGTTGCATCAATTGACGATTAAGGCAGTAGCATTTGAATTCTGTAGTATTATGATACTGTTATTTTATATACTTTGTATATTGTTTTGAAAAAATGACACCTCGCCGAGTTTCTTACGCCGGTTCTTCTCGAGGCAGAGGTTTATTTTATGAACCGGTGGTAGTTTTTTGACTTTCATAAGTGCATTTAATATGCCTAAATTGAAGAATAAATGATTTCATTTCATTCATTTCATTTCAACGGTTAACGATAAAGATAGCACCGGCTACTGTCATTGCATTGAAACTTGTCAGACTTCTCGTATAATCAGATTTTAACAAATACCGTTTGCCACAGTCGGTTTGGTACAACCGATCCTTAGGGTGGGCACCAAACCGTCTGTAATCGTAAGCGGTGCTCGTTAAAATCTGATTGTATGAAAGGTTGACAAGTTTCTATGGGATGACAGTTACCGGCGCCATATTTGACGATGACCGGCCTGTGATCGTATGTTTGTGCAACCGACCCTATGTCTAGTGTTATTAAAGCCTACCACACACTGCAGCAGAACGCGGTGGCGGCCAGTTGTAACTATGACAATCAAGGCCGCGTGTGTCTGAATGAATATTAGGATTATCATAGTGTACAACAGGCCGCCAGCGCGGCTGCAATCGCAAGCAAGCGCTAGCAAGGAGGCGCGATCAATTATACAGGCGTAACGCCTCATCGGAGATCGTTTGTTATTCCACGGGGCGTGCCTGGGGGCCTACCGCAAATTGAAAACGAACGTACCTCCCTCTCTGTTGATCGTATATGAAAGTGCGAGAGAGGCAGATATATCATTTCGGTTCGCGGTAGGCCGTGTGGCTTGTTGGCATGCCATCCGTTTAAAGTTTTTGCATACGAACCTGTACGTAGTGTAAAACTAATTAGTCGATTACGTAACGTATGAATGACGTTCGTTAGGTCTAACTGTTTTTAATATAGCAAATAAAATTAATCATATATACGAGCATGCAAGACAAGTTAAATCATAAATAACATTTACAATTTGGCACGTATTTCACGAGCTGTCTTTTTTGAGCCACTGACTTGTGGGTCATACATAGTTGTAAAAACAAAAACGATCCCTCCTGTGGTCAATAGTTAACAGCTTATGAGCATGTAAGTTATGTTTTTAATTACATAGAGATGGAAACGGAGACACTGCTTATGCGGGTAACCCAGTCCAATCCAAAATTTAGCTTTGTAGCTCTTAATTTTTGATATACGAACCTAAATCTGTGTATGACCCTTGTAGCAGTTTTTGAGACCATGTATTAGGGCCTAAATACACGCGTTCTAGACTCGTACATACATACATAAACTCACGCCTGAATTCCCAAAAGGAGAAGCAGATCACTTAAAATTTAATTGCAGTGCCACAACAATTGTAGGTTTAAAAATGGATAAAATCTGATATTGCAGTGATAGATTGCTAGCCCATCGACCACAACACACCAACCCGGTTCCCATAGTCGACTCTTATGACACCCACAGGAAGAAAGGGGGAAGTGCTGTTCTAACCCGGTACCACAGAGGGAAAGGTACTAGACTCACATGCGAGTTTAACTACTTTACATCAAACCGATGTATCGATTGAAATCATTATGCCTCGGTGATACTCGATTCGATTCTCGCGCGTGTGTCAATTCATAAGGCTTTATAATATATTATAGGTCAATGGACAGAAGCAGAAGAGACTATAATAGAACGTAACTGGCATTCAAAAGGCACATTCTATACTGGTTCACTTAAACGATACACACTTAGGGTCGGTTGCACCAAACCGTCTGTTATCGTAAGCGGTGTTCGTTAAAATCTGATTGTATGGAAAGTTTGACGAGTTTCTATGGGATGACAGCTGCCGGCGCCACATTTGACGATGAGCGGCCTGTGGTCGTATGTTGGTGCAACCGACTCTTACACAGCTTGAATAATACAACTACATATTAAAATGCAAATAGTTTACGTCATTTTTATCATTAGTAGAAAAAATCACAGAGAACGACTTACGAGGATTTTTATCAGGCTCGTTCTGAGGTAAAAGTGTCAAATAATCTTAATTAAACCCGTTATTTCATGCTTACATTATACAATTTGCTGCTTCCAAAAGTTGGAACGACTTACCACCACCCTTGCGAGAACCTATGTCGTTACTTACTTACTTTATAGCCTATTGACTATCCCATTGCTGAGCAAAGGCCTCTCCCCATGTTTTCCAGGTCTCCCTATCGAGCGCTTCATCCTCCCAATTCCTGGCAAATGCATCCAGATTATCCCGCCATCTCCGTCGTTGTTCAAATTTAAATGATTAACTCGAGCACACCTCCTAGATACTCAGGGAAATACCTCCCTCACAATTGATTTGAATTCAAATTATAAGCAATATAACTAAATCGCATTAAAAACAACATACGAACCAAACACACACGCAAACACAAAGACACATACAATTCTGCACACACATCGACCATGAACGTAATTGATTTATTTATTTATAATTATCCCTCGAGCACAAAAACAGCTTAAATATCTTGACTAGCGACCACTCTCTCAGGGACCAGTTTGAAAACCAGCGCTGGGCTGCTATGCTTGGCACATGCTGAAACTGGAACCCATTTGCCAACTTACACTCAAAGTTTTTCTTATTATAGATTTAGTTACGTTTTTTTTCTCTCTCTTTCATAATTGTTTTTTTCTTTAAGTACCTTGTTTGTCTCATTCAATTGTATCTGTTTTTCTTAATGGCAAATAAAAACATTCTTATTCTTAATTATTATTCAAAAATAAAAATAAAATATGTCTTAATTCATATTTATTTCATCATCATCATTTCAGCCGAAAGACGTCCACTGCTGAACATAGGCCTCCCCCAAGGCTCGCCATTTTTGGGCATGTTTTTTATTTTTCCCTTGGGGGGGGATTTGCCATAGTCGCCACGCTTGGCAAGCGGGTTGGCGACCGCAGTTCGATGGTGGTAATAATCGAAGGATGCTGCTGCCCACCCTCCGATTTTCCCTTATTCGCCTCCTACGAAACCCACGGGAAGAGATGGGGTGGCGCAATTCTTACCCGGCAACCACACTGGTCATTCTTACCCGGCAACCACACGGGTCATATTTATTTACTTATAGGTATTTTTAAATGATAAGCCATTAATTATTTTTAAATCGCATTTCGTTTTTCAGCTAAACGTTTGTACAATAAAAAACTTAAAGAGGCAGAGATTGTAAGTAGTCGGTGCGGGTTTTAAAAAAGTAATAATTATGTCATTGTCACTAACTGTCACTTATTCCGATCTATAGTGCGAATAATGCCAGGTTAAGTTTCTTTTGGACGTAAAAATAATACTTATTTTAAACTAACGACCGATGAACAACGCTAAATACAGCATTTCAACTCAAAATGTAAACTTAAACGGAACATCAAAAGAATAGTTAATTCGAGACGATTATGAATTCAAAAGTTTTCATTCAACACCAAAGTTAAAAGACTTAGTGACCTGGTGAATGAACGACTCCCGTGTGACCGAATGAGTGAATGGGTGACTCGAATTTTAATATTCAGTCGCATTCCGTTCCGTCGTTTCCCTTTGTTCTGAATTTTGATATTTTAGGCGGGAATTATGGAAAAATGCCTTTGTCATTTTGATTAGGTTTTTCTCAAGTGTTTTTATTTACGTTTGTTTATATGAATACCCCCGAATTCAATGGCAGGTACCGAATAATAGCGTCGTATTTTCACAATTGTGTTTTGTTTTTCCATTTTAATGTAGGTTTGAATAACTTTAAGCTTTGCAATTGCTCGTTACTTAATAAATGAGACAGCATAGTCTTTTGACGCAAGCCATGTATTTAATTTATAGCACGTGAACGTTGAATTTGAGAAAGTAGAATGGCTGAAACGGTAATAGGATAAAGGCTCGGAGAAATGAGAAACATTCCCGTCTCTAAATGTAGGTACATAATGCACATATATCAACCGTGCTAAACGTTGTAAGTGTTCCGGCACTTTTGCTGCTTGTGAAGTATAAGAATGATATTCGAGTTACAAGTGTAGTTTTCCTACGATTAGGTTTTTGTAAATTTAAGTATAGTCCAACGTATAACTTATCTAAGTCTAGAACTACTGTCTCAAAGGGACATATGTGTGTCAGCTTTTGCTATGATACCTTAATGGTGACCCTAAAATATCCCGCAAAATTCTCGTTTATGAAATAATAGCAAAAACCGGGACGAAGTTTTCGAGCCAAAAAAAACGTATCTTCCAGGTTCCATATTTTCACATTGTAAGCAATTTTTCCAAAGGAATTTCCTCCCACGGACGCTCCGGATGTGGAATGAGCTCCCTGCCGAGGTTTTCCCGAGGGACTACAGTATGGGGTTCTTGAAGAAAGGAGTGTATAAATTTTTAAAGGGTCGGCAATGGGCATGTGACACCCCAGGAGTTGCAAGCGTCCATATGCTACGGTGACCGCTTACCATCAGCCGGGCCGTACGCTTGTTTGCCACCGACGTAGTATAAACAAAAAACAAAATTAAATGTTTCAACATAGCATTTAATGATGTTACATTTCCAATAATCAGTTCAGGATTAGGGGGTGGAAAAGTTCCCGTTTTTTGTACAGAAAATTCTGCTACATAATCTACTTAAGGGTCCTTATCAGTTAGAAAACGCTCATCTGTTTAGACCATTTTCTGTATGAATTAAGACATATCTTGACATTTTCTCAATGTTACTATCTAGAACGGGAGGATTGCAACCTAATTTCATAAGTTTCAAATTAATATTTTTGATTTTTCATTAAGAAATATCGTTCCAAACATCACTCCAAATCGACCATTTTCTAGCTAAAAACTGTATTTTTCCGCTTAAATTCTACCACACACAATAAAATAACAAATGGCCGTGTTACTATCTAAACTTTAATAAAATCATAGTATCCTTTAATCACTTTACTGCAATACTTTTGTCATGAAATCAAAACATTTTAAAACTTGTAAGGCCTCTTAATTGAATAGGCTAATGTGTACTAAAAACTTTTGGTAATGCCTATTAAATATTTTTATTCTACCCAATCTTTATTATTATCCAGTTTGGAAACTGCTGTATTACAACAGCGTATCTTACTGGTAAGTAATGTCGTTTACGACCTTCCAGTGAATTCCTATTAGATTACCGCCCGCGTTCGGGAACCGATAATGATGTTATAAAAAGTCAATCGCGCATTTTTCCGGCATGGAGAATTGAGAGAATATGGGTCGAGAAAATGGTGAAATGCTCAATGCGTTTTTATATTTTCTTATAACGATAATACTCGGAACAGAGCATTGTCTTTTTTTTTATTATTAAAAATGGGATCGCTCTTGGCCAGCATCTAGCCAGGGGGCAAAGATGAGGCCGACGATGAAGCGAGCTCACCCAGAAGGTGCCTATTCACTCGTGCCTTAAAAAGGTCTAAGTTATATGAGCTCGGAAACACAAACGCCGGCAGAGAATTCCAAACCTTAGAAGTGCGCATTATAAAAGATGATGCAAAGCGCTTGGTTCGAATAAGAGGAATTTCGACCAAGTAAGGATGGTATCCAGCCGTACGTCTGGATGTCCGATGGAAGAAAGGGGAAGGCGGTATGAGCTCATGGAGCTCCTGAGCACACTCTCCAAAGTACAATTGTCTTACAGATATAGATTTTTAGACGTGCATTTAATGCAGTTTTATTGAGCATCAAGTTAGTAGTAAACAAGACAGCACGAATGCTTCCATAAAACAGTCATAGTTATAAATATACAATGCAATACCTAAAGTACTCTTTATTACACACCTCACATAATAATAAGAGACAGATAAAACAAAAGGCAATCAATTTATCAAAATTGTAATCCTCCAAAACAGAATTCAATTCAATCAGCATCTCAAATAGACATATCCGATTGATCCCAAATGTTTGATTAAAGTAGATGATGAATAAATGAAACAACAAAGTGCTGAACAAAATAAAATAACTGGAGTAAACAATAGTTTACTTGCCATGGAAATACATGAACAAAGCCCAATGATCCCAAAATCTTATGAGATATCTCCAGGGAATCGGTTAATTCAGTTATTTTACTTGTGAGCTGCTGGACTGAACACGCGATCTCAACATTTCTCGCCGTCGAGGACCCCTAATCTATTTTTTCGTTAACACATTATTTTCTTTATATTCAATCTAGTAAGACATTTTCTTAATGCATAGAGTGGTGAGGCGTCTAAATAACGTATTGCGATGCGTATTTTGAGAGACACCGAACTTTTGAGAAACAGTGGGTAACCTAAGCCAAACAGGTATGTCCGACTTGCATAAAGATATATTCGAGGCCATTATTGGTTCAAAGTACAAGGCTTGAAACAAAACATTTTTTGCATAGGAAATCAATTTGAATAATGATAACGTTCATTTTTGTCTCTGGCCCCGATTTTGCATCAACTCATAAACAAGCAGAAACAAGTGAATAATTTGACAGAAGGAGATATATTTGCTCACTTTCATAACACCTATGTGACAGCGTATGGAATATGAACCTTGATCAAATGGTCTTAAAGATGTACGGAATAACTGCGATCGCCGAACAAACGAACTATGATAGCCGTTTGATCTGAATATCGATTTGCGATCAAAGCAACTGGGACAATAATAAAACCGCACCATAAAAAGTTTAGTTCGTCCACAAACGAATACCGATAGAGCTTGAGTAACCAGGGGAACAGTTGCCGAAAGTAATACGTTTTGAATTCGATAGTCCCGCACTCTCGTTTTCTCTACATAGAAAAAAAAATGGCTTAAATAATATAGTCATTAAATAAAGACGCTATAGTGTTTCATAGTCGGGCCAAGTTCTCTAGGAGGGTAAGCGCTGCCATCATAAAATATCTAGAATTCTACAGATAAACATCTCAAACTCATCGCTGCAACAAACTTGTTTTACTGTCGGTTTTTGACAGTTCTTTTTTGACACATCACAATACCCATATAACGTAATTCCTCATTGGCCCCTTCCCATCTCCACGGAAGTTTTTAAGTTTTTATTTTAAGTTTAGTTCGTAGGCCTTTTATTATATTGTATTATGTTATGTTAGTTAGTTTTTATACTTATTATTCCGCATTATACATGGAAACAATGAATAAAATCAAGTAATGATATTAGAGCTTCATGAGTAGTTAGAAATGAATGTATATTTTTTCTATCACTGATGCACAGTAATTTATGATAATAATTTACCATGAAAACAGTTACGTACTATATATATTATTTTTTAAATCTAGTGTAGTGACTAGATTATTCGTTTCGATTCAGATGATATTTCCGTAAGTTGATGGAAGTCGATCAAATGAATGAATTTGTAACCGTAATAAATTACGTGTTATAAAAAAAATAAGTATTCCAATAAATTGCAAACGAATGAAGTGTGATGACAAAAGTTCTTACTCTAGATTCGTATCCAGTAATGAAATATATGGGAACATTAAAAAACAAATTGTATTATAATCGATTTGAATAATCATTCACCATTCATTAATAATCACTAACCAGTCGTGTACCGGTCCCTGGGATCCCCGGGATCATAACAAAAGAATGCTATTGTTTATTTTTTCGCCGGGAGACGACGGCTGACAATAGATTCATCTTACCCTCATCACTACAAACGTCAATTCATAACTGTCAAAAAGGAACTGGTAAATAATCCCGACACTAGTTTATCGCATGGATATGAGATGTAGTCAACTCGTTAGTTGTATAATACTTATTTATTTGAACTGGAACTGGGAGGAACTGGGTTTTTTTTTTGAACCTGACTGTGGCTTTATAGGCCGGGCCCAATAAAGCGATAGGAGTGCGCGGTTGGAGAGTAGCCTGGGGAAAATCCAGGTGAAAACCTCCGGCATGACCACGCGTGTTGTTTGGATCACTAGAATACTCTAAGAGTTTGCGCTCCAGTGAGATTGGTTGAGCGGTTTCAGCCGAATCTGAGGTGTGAGTGGAATCGAGCTACTGGGAGTTTTGTCGCTGGTTCACTAAACCTTGCCTAGCTGAGAAGAGTCCAGCAAGAAACTCAGCTAGGCCCGACCTGGGTCGGACTGACTCTACCCGGTGTGCGGCGGTGCCGGGACGAATAGGGACTATATGTGTCACTGATGTCGCGATCGCGCGGTGGACGTCCCCGCCACTGGGGGATTAAAGCGGCAATTACACTTCGTCGTTCATGCATGCGGCGACCGCAAAAGTGTGAAGAACACGTTAGTCGGCCGCATTCGGCGATCGACAGCTGCCAACGCTTATAGGTAGGCGGACAGACTAATGTGAAGACGACGTTTGTTGGCCTAAGTAGTTTAAAATGAATTCGGCGACCGCATTAGGTGAACGACGCAGTGTAATTGCTGCTTAAGACCTCATTATTATCAAAACATTGAGGAGGTGTGATAACGCTTGTCATGAATAGGACGATATTTAGTAGGTAGCATTAGAACGAAGTCAGCTTTCGTAGGAATTGTTTTTTCCATTCAGACGGAACTCAGTAAGAGAACAACGGTTCAAACTTACTTGGAAACCGTTGTTCTCTTATTAAGTGTAAATATGTCTCACGTTAGTTTAAATTTATGCAGACGGAACTCAATAAACGTCACAGCCGTCCTGCGCTGAATAACAATTTTATTATTTATTTAATTCATGTAGTTCCGCTAAACAGACAACTGACATTTTTAGACATGACGCTCAGATTGCCTTACAGTGGAAATTGATATGTCTGATAGTGATATTATACTAATATACTATACTATACATAAACTAGAATCAGTTTTCCCAAAAGGCATAGTATTTGAATTCATATATGAAATCTTTTTGCTTTCTTTTTATACAACGCCGGTGGCAAACAGGCTTACGATCCACCTCAGCTACCGCAGCCCATAGACGCCCGCAACTCCAAAAGAGGCACGTAAGCATTGCCGACCCTTATAAAATTATTGCTTAATTATTGCTTACTATTATTTTAAATATAATTGTATTCCTGCTGAATATTACGACTAGGCGTCAACTTATTATCAACCTTTGAAACCCACGCATACCTACCTACACACGCACATCTTAACACTGTTTAAGAAAATGGTAACCAAAATTCGTCATTCATATCTGTTAGGCCGATCGTGCTTGTCCACAATACCACCATAACTTTACCATCGCGAAATAAGCCGCCGTCACAGAGTCCTTGCGAATTGGTAAAGAGGAAATGAATTATAGTTTTGTTTAACTGCAAACGTAATTTTGCACGCCTTAATCCAAACCTAAAGACCACTTTGAAGTATAAGGGCCAAGTCCGGATGCGTCCCAATTCATTTGAAAACTATTGAATCGTGTTGTAACTCAATTAATATGTGATGTTTAATCTGCCGTGTTGAAATTTCATTTCATTAAAAACTTGCTTTTGCCCGCGAATTCGTTCGTGTGAACATCAAAATCAAGTTATACTCCGTGTATGACATTTTTAAAACCTGACTAATCTCATAGGCCGGGCCCAAAAAAATCCAGCACCTTTGACTCGACCACGCGGGCGGTTCAAACATTGAAATACTCTAAGAGTTTGCGCTCCAGTGAAATTGGTTGAGCAGCTTCACCCGAATCTGAGGTGTGAGTGGACTCGGGCTACTGGGAGTTTTGTACCTAGCCTAATTGAGAAGAGTTCAGCAAGTAACTCGGCTAGGCTCAACCTGGGTCGACTGACTCTACCCGGTATGCGGTGTTACCGGGACGAATTGGGACTATATTGTGTCTATGTCGTAGCGGACATTCCCGCCGGCGGGAATACCTAATTGGAGATAATACGGACTAGGAGACAAAATGCATGGAATAAAATAAGCGTAGCAACAAAAACGTATATAAATTCATGCGCCCGAAAAAGTAATCTATATAACAGTGACATAACTGCATAGGAAAATAAAAAAAGTGGGAAAAAACGCGAATGGAACAAAAAATACTGAGGAACAAAAATTTTGGGTAGCTATACTATACACTCCCGTAAGACCTCTAATCTGTGATCGCCAAGTTACAACAGAGGCAAGAGGGATGGGAACGTAGTGGACAGCCTTCCTATCTAACGGATTCAGTCCTATGATAGGGAGCGTTGTCAAAATAACATCTGGCAATCTGCTTAAAGAAATCATTCATTGTGCTGATTAAAATTCGTGGTTGGGTATATCAAATACAGTAATATCATGGTGCCTTCAACACTTTATGTCAAATTTTGTAGGCCCTCAGATGACACCGTTGTCATACGATCACTTTAGCAACCTTCTAGATAACCCCTGAAGACATATCAATTATAGGTAGACGGAGTTCAGGCCACTGGTTTGTCAATGTTGACAGCGACTAACATAATTAAATCTCTCATTTCAAACAGTTAGTATGGGTTGAAGGATTTTTGGTTATTTGTTGATAGTGCCCTAAGCACTTTTTACCCCCCATTGTTTCACATATTATCTATTCATTGCACAATTTTTTAAATTGGATTCTTTTTAGTTTGCTTCCAAGTATTTTTAGGCCTGTAAGTCACGATTTGAAGCTCATACAAAGTTCCACCCCTCTTTTCACTCCCGTTCATCCCCAATAAGTATGATTTTTATAGCCTATAACCTGGCCGAAGATCCAATAAACTTATGAGTGAAGGTTGCACTAAAATCTATTCACTAGTTTTCACGTGATGCCTAGGCAAATAAACATATCGACAAACAGACACAAATTTTAAAAACTGTTTAATGTGTTCTGTTATCCATCCTAAGGTCCCTCAATCGATTTTTTTGCTAATATCTTCAATGTACAGATTTTCGAACCTCTACAGCTTTCTTGTATGTATTGATAGATAGATAGGGATTTATCATAAAGATGATAATGCATATTATAATACATGTCAGATTTCATCGAACTTCTGATAATTTATGCACAATTATCACAATTTCATTAAACCGGAATAAAATATAGCTGCAAAAATAATCTCACTTTTAAACGTTTAACTGAAAGTATATCTAAATACGACCTAACGGTTTATATACGCTATAAATAGGGTTGTATGGATGAACCAAATTAGAGCAACAGCATACACAGCAGAAGGCATGACGAGCGCTACAGGTCCGCTGAAGCCACAAGTTACTCGTTCGTCAGCCGCTGGCGCGACAAATCCGCTAATGAATGGAGGGTGTTCCATTACCTGTGTCAGTAGTTTCAGGCGGTGTCGCTCATCCGTAAACTGCGGCCTTATTAAATAATAATAATAATATGCTTTATTGTGCACTATACAAAATGGAAATGTTATAAACAAACTCTAACACTCATAATAATGCAAACAACAGGCGGTCTTCTCGTTAAAAAGCGATCTCTTCCAGACAACCTTTGGGTAGCAGGAAATTCAGAAAATGACAGTTAACAGGTAGTGCATATTTAGCAGAGAGATAGATATAAAATCATAGATACTATATAATAAAGTAATACAACGAATAACAAATAAATATTTATATACACACATGTACACATTAACATGTATAAATATAAAGGCAATCAAGGGAGCGACAAGAAATGCAGTTTCAAAGCATTTTTAAAAACAGGAAGTGACTTCGCCCACCTCAAATCCAACGGCAAAGCATTCCAAAGCCGAACAGTACGAAATATAAATGGTCTGTTATAGAATTTAGAGGAAGATGATGGTGGAGCAAGATGTTTTTTTTTATGCAACGCCGGTGGCAAACAAGCGTACGGTCCACCTGATGGTAAGCGGCTACCGCAGCCTATAGACGCCCGTAACTCCAAAGGAGTCACGTGCGCGTTTCCGACCCTTTATAAGATTTGAGGATACACTGTGTTGACAGCAGAAGGAACACATTTAGGTCCCTCGCTCTGTGCACACAGTGCATCCTCGGGAGCTCTGGCAACCTTGCCTCCAGGAACACAACACTACATACTTATATAGTAAATAATGTTATTCTGGCTGTGGTCTTCTGCAAGGCGGAGGTATTTCCCCAGTTGGGCTGCTCCAAATTCGAGCAAGATGACATTTTGCTGTGCCCTACCTGTCTATGATTGTGAGAGGACCTTACGGAAGAGAGGCGCGAAAAACATTCCTTAAGATATTGAGGAGTTGCTGGGTTAAGGAGTATGTCATAAAGAAGGGCGAGAATATGAGAGTCGCGTATATGACAAACGAGTAACTTGTGGCTTCAGCGGACCTGTAGCGCTAGTCATGCCTTCTGCTGTGTATGCTGTTGCTCTAATTTGGTTCATCCATACAATCCTATTTATAGCGTATATAAACCGTTAGGTCGTATTTAGATATACTTTCAGTTAAACGTTTAAAAATGAGATTATTAGTCGTAGATTTTAACGCGAAAATTTAGTATTTTCGTAGCGAAAGCCTACAGGTAAACAAAATATCCTATCGCTAATACAGATTATATTCCGAGTTTCATCTTCGTGTTCAGCAACCAAGGGAAAGTCAATATATTTGGGAGATATGATAGCCATGATAGATTACAAATTGGAGGTGCTGAATAAAGGCCGTTGCGGTCTGATGTCGTTAGACAATCTTTCGATCTGGCCTCAATTTGTCATGACTTGGCCATTCCTGTTCTGCAGTTTGTTCATCGTCTTTAGGGCTGAACAAAAAATAATGATTTCAGGGTTCATTGTAAACATTTTTTTTTTCGTCCACCGGAACTTATAAATCCATCGTAGATTTTTTAATAGGTCACGTAGACTTCACCTGGACTCGGTCGGTGACACATCATGTATTAGAATTACGATTTGAAACGGGATATTTACCATGTATATTTGTATTTTTGAGTTAATCCTTGATAATGGCGCTTGCAACAGTGCCGAAATATCGGGAACTCAAAAATACATGGTAAATATCCCGTTTCAAATCGTAATTCTAATGTAAATGACCATGTAAGCTTGAAATCTTATAACATCATGTATTATTAATAATAATAGTTTATTTCAGACTTGAACCCATATATGTTAGTAAAAAAACATGATAAGTCTTAAATATAAGGTTAGTAATACGTTCTTAAACTAGGTATATTAACTGATGGTATTACTGCTACATATATTACTAGTAGGATATTACTAAAGAGGTCTTATAAGTTTTAAAATGTTTTGATTTCAAATTATGACAAAAGTATTGATACCAATAAAGTGATTAAAGGATACGATGACTTTATATAAGTTTTAGATAGTGACATAGCTATTTTTTAATTTTATTATGCGTAGTAAAATTTTAGCGGAAAACAGGTGTTTTTAACTTGAAAATTGTAGTTTTGGAGTCATGTTGGAAACGATATTTCTTAATAAAAGATTAAAAAAATACATTAAAATATTATGCCATTAGGTCGCAATAGTCCTGTTCTAGATAGCAACACTGATAAAATGTCAGATACGTGTAAATTGAAACAGAAAATGGCCTAAATAAATGAGCGTTTTTATTAACATTGTATAAAATACAATAGATTTATTTGTGCGTCACAAAGATCCAGAAACCAAACAGAAATAGACAAAAGCTTGTCTGCTGTTCTGTAAAATGCTCGCTTATTTTGTTTTGTTTTATTTTGT
Source organism: Epiblema foenella (assembly GCA_963556455.1). Classification (NCBI taxonomy): domain Eukaryota; kingdom Metazoa; phylum Arthropoda; class Insecta; order Lepidoptera; family Tortricidae; genus Epiblema; species Epiblema foenella. The sequence goes on from OY747102.1 coordinate 21,336,016, forward strand.
TTCTTAGTGAGTTTCGGTATTCAACCGACGATTTGCTATAGGTACCTTGTTTTTTTTAAATTACATTTTTTACGGTTATTCTACCACTTTCATTTACTTAGGTACTTCAGTAACTTATCACGTTTCAAAGATAGCACGACGCTCATTTTTCCTGGTCAAAGTGTTTTGCTTGAAATCTCATGACGGATAATGCACGAGATTTTTAATCTAAAACAAAAAACCCGGCCAAGTGCGAGTGGGACTCGTCTATAAAAACATCTATTCTATAAAAACGGCAAAAAACACGTTTGTTGTATATGGGAGCCCAATTAAAAAATGATTTTATTCTGTTTTTTAGTATTTGTTGTAATAGCGGCAACAGAAATAGGTCATCATTTGTGAAAATTCGACTGTCTAACTATCACATGAGATACAGCCTGGTGACAGACGGACAGACTGACGGACGGACAGCGAAGTCTTAGTAATAAGGTCCCGTTTTACACTTTGGGTACGGCACCCAAGTATCGCCTGAAACTGCGGCTCTCCAACGCCCTCAATATTCAATTGCTGTAAGTTCGAAACAGCTAAAATTGAATACGAAATCCAGTCCTGAACTATATACCTATATTGAATATATTATGTAAATACTGTTTAGTACGTCCTGAGGCTCGATGTCGTCAGAACTATGTTCGGGAAACTATTGAATTAATTTGAATTCGTTGGGGGATTGTTTTGGTTAAACTTCGGACATAATTACTTTTGATATGCCGAATTTCGTTTCCTAACTTTTGTAATGAAATTAATTATTATTCAGGAAGTCTGTTTGTTTTACAATTTTCTATTTGCTTTCCATATAACATTGAGTATTCTATTAAATTAAATTATAATATAAACCTTTTAAATCCTACATAAAGGGGTACCTACATACCTATACGGAAATTATCAAACCTGAGATGATCTGGTCAAAATAGTGATCCTCTCCATTTCATTATTTCCCGAGAAAGTTCCAATATTCTGATCATATTCCCGGAAAGTTAGTGAAATGACGAAATTTGCCAAGAAAGTCGACTCGATCATTTCTCCTGACTAATTTCGTGATTTGATAAAATCCCTGAACCACGTTGACGAAATGAGATTGATATCACAATTAATTTTGCAATTTCAACTTTGAAATTTCAAATTTCGGATGTATTGAGTGGAGATAGTGATTTTATCAAATGCCTGAATTTATTTAATGAAATCGTACCGCAAGTACGTAGATGTTAAACAGTCACAAAATTCAAAATACGGCTCACGTCTGAGAGTCTACTTCGAACTTCTAAATCCGAACTTATCGTGCCGTTCCTTTCGCTCATATAGTGTAAACGAAACGAAAGTAAAAACGACGGCACGATACCAAGATCGGATTTCTAAGTTCGGAGTATAGAGCCTGCTGCGTTACTGTTTCGTTCGTAGAATGATAGTCTATTAATGATACCCCGGGCACAGAATAAGTTCACTTCCTAACAAAAACGGCGTTTAGGCATAAGAAACGTGCCTACTCTGTGCATCTCTGTCTATCATATAATTTGTATTCATTCGCACGCGGCACGTGTAGCGCTAGGGCTGTCGCGCCAAAAATACATCGATGAAGGCAAAAACATTCCTAGCTCACCAGAGGTCGCTCAAGTACAATGAAAACCCATATTAATTAAGTACCTACCTACGTGTTACTTCACATAATTGTACCTACTACATACTGACATACGTCAGTGTCATTGTAAATAAAACAACACTGCCACAATTCTCTTGAAACTGATATAGATACCTACTAAGGAGCGCTCGAGGTTCAGCAACGTCGGCCTAGGTCAGTTATTGGATGGGTGACCGCTTTGAGTGGTTATTAACTGAGCGCTCCCGTGCTTTGGAAGGCACGTGAAGCCGTTGATCCCGGCTACTGTCTATGATAGCAGTCGTTAAGCCAAGAGGCCTTCGGGCGGCTTGAGAACTTCTAACAGTCAAGTTGCCCACTCACTTGACAAGCCTAATCCAATAAGGTCTGGTTTCCCCTCGGGTTGGAAGGTCAGATGGCAGTCGCTTCCGTAAAAACTAGTGCCTACGCCAAATATTGGGATTAGGTAGCGGACCCCGGGCATCCTTCAGGATGCAACTGTACCGGGATAACGCTAGGATGATGATGATATAGATATAGATACCTACTCCGGATACATTTGGCTAAAGCGGGAGGAGATTGGGCTTTGCCGCATCTCCGGCACATAATGGCCACGGGCTTGTATTATTAACGCACATTCAATATTAACTATAACGACGACCGGTTTAGCCTAGTGGGTAGTGCACCTGCCTGTGAAGCTGACGATCCTGGGTTCGAATCCCGGTCAGCGCAAATATTTGTGTGATGAGCATGAATATTTGTTTCTGAGTCTTGGGTGTTTTCTATGTATTTAAGTATTTATATCTATTAAATATATTCTCGTCTAGTACCCATAACACAAGCCTTCTTGAGCTTACTGTTGGGCTAGTTCGATTTGTGTAAGATTGTCCTCTAATATTTATTACTATATTTAATGCGCTCCTTGATTCACGGCCTAGGGTCGGCGAGTCCTAACCCAGAGTAATATGCGACAATTAGTAGTTCATTTGAGTCTTTACTTAGTAGTAATTTAGTTGATATTCATTTGTTTTAACTGCACTTGGAATCATTTTATACGCTGGTAATTTGTGAAATAAAGTGGTTATATAAGGTGGTGATTGTGTTATAGCGACAAAACTCCCAGTAGCTCGATTCCACTCACACCTCAGATTCGGTTGAAACCGCTCAACCGATCTCACGCTGGAGCGCAAACTCTTAGAGTATTCCAGTGTTCCAAACCACACGCGTGGTCGTGCCGGAGGTTTCCCCCTGGATTTTCCCCAGGCTACTCTCCAACCGCACACTCTTATCGCTTTATTGGGCCCGGCCTATAAAGCCACAGTCAGGTTCAAAAAAAAAAGTGTGTTATATCAAATTACAATTTCAATGAATGTTGCCCTGCTATGGAAATATTGCCAGTAAAGTGTTAATGGTAAAGTTTTTTTTGTAAAACCCAGTGTTACGAGCCAGGGTCGAACCCACAACACGTAAAGGCCTCGTGTGTAGTTTGAATAACCTCGTAAATAGTTTCGATCGCCCAGAAGCTCACTGACCCACGTCTTTAATCTCCGACTGAACGTAGCGTGAGACATAAAAACATCGACAACACACGCTGCAAAAACATTTGAAGCGCCCGAGTGTCTCGTATGCTTCGGCGAATCGCGCATAAAATGGCAGCGTCGATTAATTCATTGCTCGGTAATTACCCGATCTCAAATTGTCTCAATCTCTACCTCATGCATAAATTAAGCCAGTTTTCTCACCCTGTAGGCAGAGCACTACAAATGAAATTTCAGCGGGCCTAGCATACCCCCGCCACGCGAGTGAAGTAAAATCTACCCTCCTCTTTCTAATTCGCACAGTTCGAGCGTGACAGGAACGCGCTGATGATACGACTTGGAAGCAAGTTATGTTGGCCCACCACTTTTAGCAACATTAGCTTTACGAATGTACAAAATGTGGTATTCCAGTGATAGGTTGCTAGTTCCATAACACACTTTAACCCGGTTCCCAAAATCGACTCTTATGACATCCAGAGAAAGAACTACCTCCTTTCTTTCTCTGGATGTCATAAGAGTCGATTTTGGGAACCGGGTTAAAGTGTGTTGTGGAACTAGCAACCTATCACTGCAATGCCAGATTTTGTGCTCTAAATAAATCATTTTTTTTAGATATCCATGCATTAAAATAAAACATGTGTGTTCCATGGATGTAAGATGTGGTAACATTTGTAGATTTCGATATATTTTACAAAAGGCTCACTTCCCGGTGCGCCTTTCGTAAAATATATCGAAATCTCTACTTAATATAAAAACGAATGGATATTTTATAAATCATATTATCATAAAGATTTTTCTGATGAATGTTTACAAACATTTAATGGGTTTAACACGTTACGATAATAGTATTAGATATTATCTCTCCGTATTTTACTGAACATATGTCGCGCCACAAAGCGCTGCTAGAAAAACACTCCAGCCTGAAGTGAGATCGTTTGAGTCAGTCAAGGGGACGATTGTTCTGTAGGTACCGCAAAGTTTTTAGTTATTTATTCGCTTTGAAAGTCTAGCTTAAGCTGTATGTATACTTTGTTTAGTAAAATGTAGCGGTTTATAAAGATGTGATGTTCTCTATAGAAAATAATAAATAGTTTGCAAGAAGTAGGCCCGATATCCTTAAAGGCTATTAGCGAACTTACCCTTTATGGTGAAATATCATCGTATATACGCTGATGACACCTGCATCTTTTACTCTGGTAATTCCCTTGACGATATCCTTAAGCTACCACAAGCAGATCTAGATAACATGCAGTTCCAGTACAATCTACTGACCGTTAATACGTACAACCAAAACGTCATTACATGGTTTTTAAAACTAAAAATAAGAAATTTAAAATTCCTTTACATCCACAAAAAAAAAACTACCTATTTTGTAGAAAAATGTCTTGGGCTGGTATTGGATAGCAATCTGACGTGGAACCGCACATCACTAAGATAATCTCTTTCACATGAAAAAAAAACCGATTTCAATTTAATAGAAATATGGGCACATACCGCAGACTACTTTAAATGACCTTCAAAGCAAATTCGGCTTTACATCATTCAGAATTGGATTCAGCAGGCTTTTTGACTTCTGAAAAGTCATGTAAAAAAAATTGGCTCATAAATGCCGTTGACATCTAAAAGGAGAGCGATTTTTAGAAATAACCACCGGTTTATGCTCTCCTACAATCAATATTAGTTCCATTACAAACGCTAGATGGCGCTAAAATAAACTTAATGGTATAGGTGAAAATTCGCAAGAATTTTGCATTGATTATTATTCTATTTAGTGACGATATGATTTAGTGTTGTATCCACGATACAGCTCGATCCCTTTTTGAATGAATTTACTCTTAATTCTTTTACTGTCACGTAATCTTTTACTGTGCACGCTCGCTCGTAATACTTGTAAAACAATTGAAATGTCAGTCTACATTATTTACACACCGTACTCAAGTTGCTCTAGACAGCAGAGTTTGCCCATCTGTTCCTCTTAGCTGACACTAAGACAAAGGGTAAAAAGCACTCGAAGTGCCGAAGCTCCCGAGATTCGCGTACCAGAATCGGTGGCACACTCAAACGGCGGGTTTTAAGTCAGTAATTTTATTTCATTTGGGTTTCAACCGCTTTCGTCTAGACATAGTGGTGCAATGATCTTAAAAGTTTATAAAGGGGTTATTCATTTTCAGGATACAAGTTTTTTAGTTATTTTTCTTTGGGTAATCTTTTGTTTCATGTCTAGGTAGTATTTAATCCGCTTCAGTGATTGTGATCACGTTTTCTGAGATGTTATTCCAACGACCATTCATCAATTAAGTCGAGATCTCCGTCTAAATGTTATTGTTAGATTTTTTTTGCATGTAGACAACAGGTTAAGACGATACGCATATAATAGGGTACCTATTTTTGTGTATAAAAAATAATCAATAAAATTGTAAGAATAAGATAAATTTTGTTACACTTAGGAAGTCGTATTAAGTTGATATAAACTCATTATCATGTAATATAAATTTTATAATTACTTTTGAAACTCATGCATATATTATCTGTGCTAAAAATTTTTAAAACGGTAGCCGCCATTGCGAGTGTCAAGTGTGACGTTATACGACACTAAAATGCCGGATCAGCACAATGGGCGATGAGAGCACAACGAACGTGAATAATGTATTGCTTCCTTTAACTCATAATTGCTTCCTGTACTTGGGTATAATTCTCATTCTACGTGGCCATTTGTGTGCATCCGACATAACAGCTCTGTGTTTGACACTTATGACAGACACCATTAGTGATGCGGCCAATCAAAATCGCATACAGTTTTTTCGATAATCGATATGGTTTACGAAATAAAGTTAATCGATTAGAATCGATCGACTTAAGAAAAAATAATAATTACGTAGCTACAATCTGACATAAAATAATTGTAAAATATTTGTGTTAACAAAAATACAACTACTCACATAGGCAGATGCAATATTACTTGATAACTAATGCGAGTGACGGATATAACAACGAATCGGTTGAACTGCGATTTTGTCAATCACTATACGTGCCGTATGACGTCACAGAAATGGCGGCTCGCGTTTTCGAGCGGATATTGAAACTGCAAATTTCAATCTTATTGTTTTAGTATACATCGATGCCATAAAATATAAATAAATGTTTCACGTGGTAATTGAAACGTACGGATTAATTTAGGTTACTTTTCAGAAATACGTGTAAGAACCCTATTATAGATAATATCAAGCCTTACTGGGTAGCACCCGAGTCACATCTGTTGCATGCAACCGACCGACGATCAATTTTACCAATTAAACCTTATCTGTTCTCGGTGCCTACATTATATTTTTACTGACTTTAATTTCTGTTACATAACCAGAAATGGTCCGAGTGGCAGAAAAGAGAGGTCCTCGCCCAGCAGCGGCACTTAAAAAAATAAAATGTCACTCTATGACAGTGAACGCAAGAACAGCGGTTGAAACGCCAAGAAGCATTTCTTGATACCCAAGAATGGAGTGAAGTTCGTGTGTTTGATGTGCGAGGTCATCGCCCGCGGACAATAACCCACCGTCATGTTCGCAATCCCGCCACATTGCTCTGTACGAGTATGTGTGACCTGAGATGATAGTAAAGTGACAATGTGTAATCGGATGTACGTGAAGTTTTTCACGTCACGGCTCTTTGAAAGGAGTTTCACAATAATTGGGTCAATCAACTTTTTCTTGTCGTTATTCTGTCCCGTCAGCGAGAAGACAACAGTAACCGAGTTTCTTAGAAAATGTTTATAATATGAACTTCAAGCATGCTCAACGGATGACCAATGTCCAAATGGATTGTTGCTCATCGCTAAAACTCATGTTTAATAGATTTAAACCCTATACAATCACAGTTTTAAAGAGTGACTCAGGAGACGTAACCATGGTAACGGGTAACAAAGAATAATTGATCCACCCAATTACGTTGTCAACAATTAAGTTAGATATTTATCGCAATATACTTTTTGAAAGTTGAATCTATGTATTATTTTTGCCGAAACAAACGTCTTTTTCAAACAATAACTTAACTCTAATTTGTCAGTCAAAAGCTTTAAAATGTCATTAAAATCTTTTGTACCTATCTAATGAATATAGAATTGTGGTGGCAACACCGCAGGGCACCTGCGGTCGGCTTTTATTGCGCCGGATTTGGCAGCCATTACGATGATTCAGAATCATTGGCAACACTGAGGGCAGTGCTGCGGTCGTCCCGTTTTTTTTTTTTTTTTTTTTTTGTTTTTTTTTTGGCGGGAACTCAAAAAAAGGCGGTCGTGTAAAACTTTCAAAACTTATTTTAATTTAATTTTTAGTTTGTAAAGTCTGTAAATATACCAATTAGTATTGAAATAAACCTTAAAAATGGATGGGAATGAGGGGGGCGGGGACAACCCGCCCAACTCCCATAAGCGTTCTCGGAATGATGGAGGAGACAGCGTCGACGGTGATAGCGGCGGCGGTGAGCGTGACTTTGTACCATACTTTAAACCAAATTATAAGAGACAGTATCCAGAAAACTCCACTAAAACGGAGTTTAAAGTGTTTGTTGAAAATATCAATCACAAAGACAGACTAGGAAACAAGAGCCCGATATATTTAAATCATATATTTACGACTGATGTAAAAGGAGTAATAGCTATCCAGCGGCTAAATGCAAATAAAATTGCAGTAGTCTTTAAGCAATACAACACGGCAAATAACTTTTTAAACAACAATGCATTCCTGGACAAGTATAATATGAAAGCCTACATACCAGCGACTCAAATAGAAAAAACTGGAATAATACGGTTCGTACCAGCAAATATTTCTAACAAGGACCTATATACAAAATTAAGCTCCGTCTATGAGATCATCTCGGTTAGGCGCTTCACGAAAAAAGTTGGACAAGAGAGAGTACCTCTACAAACTGTTAGCATTACATTTCTGTCAAATGTTTTACCGGACAATGTGCAATATGACCTGTTTTCATACAGAGTCTTTGAATATATACCTCCACTACAACAATGTTTTAAATGTTTTAAGTTTAACCACTCGGCTAAAATCTGTAACGGCAAGCAAAGGTGTTCCATCTGCTCAGGTGAACATATTTATAAAGATTGTGACAAACAAAATGAGGTCTGTTGCGCCAACTGCAGCGGCCCACATATAGCTATATCAAAACAATGCCCTATCAAAATGAATAAAATCTTAGAGAAAAAGAGCAAAATTACTTACGCAAGTGTAGCACAAACAATAAAGACACCCCAGATTGAATTTCCTTCACTGCCGTTACAAAAACAAACTCAAGTTGTAAATACTAAACCTGTAAATACTCATGTAAATAAAATTGTAAATAAATCTGTAAATACTGTAAATAACAAACCGGCGCCCCCACCAGCCCCGGTCACACATGTCCAGCCTATGGACTACAAAGCCAAACTACTCGCTGATGATGATGTACTAATGGCCCTAGTACAAACAATTGTAGAGTTGGCTAATAAAAGTGATCCAACGCCGATCACTACAGGATCAATTAAAGCCGCACTTATAAAAAATCTATCTCCTAAATCTCCATAATGGATTTAAGTTCCCCTAGAACATCTCAATTACGAATTGCGCAGTTTAACATTCAAAGTGCATTTAGTAAATAGCCCTTGTTAATTAAATTTATGCAAGAACAGAATATAGATATATGTTTACTTAACGAAACATGGTTCAAAGAATATCATAAGTTTAGAATCCCCGGTTATAACCTTCACTCCAGAATATCCAAGAATCCTCATAACGGTGTAGCAATATTAATTAAGCCAGACATTAAATATAACATATTAAATACAACTTTTTATGAGGACATTCAAACTATAGCCGTGTCTGTATCTACCGAGCGTTGTAAGGTGACTGTACTCTGTGTATATTGCCCTCCTTCCAGTGGGCACATAAGAATGAATAGACTGCGCAATATAATTCGAGACCTCCCTAAACCTATTTTTATGAGCGGAGATTTTAATGCTCACCATATTGCATTTGGTTGTTTATCTACTAAAGGTCGCGGTCAAGATTTATATGATGTTATAGATGAGTGTGATCTATGTATATTAAATGATGGCAGTTTCACTACAGTGAACCGCCCTAGAACCAATCCTTCAGCTATCGACATCAGCTTTGCTAGCGCATGCTTAGCACCACTATGCGAGTGGTCTGTACATGACGATTGTATGGGAAGTTACCACTATCCAACTATAACTGAAATATATCTATCCTTGGACAAATATCAAATTAACCCTCCTGTTGACAAATTTATTTACAAAAGAGCCGATTGGCGCAAATATAAAGAACTTTCTGAAAGCGCGTTTGGTGATTTAACTGTCAGTCAAGAGAACCCACTTTCTTCTTATATAGAATTCTGTAGACGTCTTGATTCCCTTATGGAAATAGTTGTTCCAAAGTTTACAAAGTCTACCAACTTCATTAGCAGACCTCCAGCACCTTGGTGGAATGAGGTTTGCGAACAAAGTGTAATAGCATCCTACAATGCCTTGAAATTGTACAAGAGTGATTCCACAATAGAAAACTATATCAATTACAAAAAACTTGATGCTTTAAAAAAGAGAACCATATCCGAGCAGAAGAGTACTGGTTGGTACGATCTGTGCAATACTTTTAGTAGAACTACCCCCATAAGTAAAATTTGGAACATGATTAAGATGTTTAAGGGTGTTAAGTCAAGTATTAAATCTCATAAGGACGAATTCATACCTACCTTCTTAGATAAATTGTCCGACAATAGTGGTTTAAAAGAGACTAGTAACTTAATAATTTTTTTTAATTGTAACAATAATAATAGCAATTCAAAATTTTTACTGGAACCTTTTTCATGGAATGAACTTATAACAAGCTTACAATCTAGGCGTAATACAAGTCCGGGTTTAGATAACTTTCCATATATTGTAATTAAAGAACTTCATTCATCTGTTCAGCATCTCTTTCTAGATATTCTTAACACTCTATGGAACAAACTAATTATTCCTGAGTCATGGAAAACCCAGTGTGTCATTCCTATACTCAAGCCAGATAAGTCACCGGAACAGGCTAGTTCCTATCGTCCTATATCTCTGTCTTCGTGTCTTGGTAAACTATTTGAAAACATGATTAAAGTCCGCCTTGACTGGTTTGTAGAGGCTAATGGTATCATCCCACATGTGCAGTATGGCTTCCGTCGAGGGCGTAGCTGCGCTGACAGCTTCTTATCACTTGTTTCAGATCTGAAAATAGCAAATAATCTAAAGTCACACACTGTTTGTGTATTTTTAGATGTTCAGGGAGCTTTTGATAATGTCGACCCAGGTATCTTAGTCAACATTATGTCTGACGTGGGTATACCTGGACGACTGTGTGAGTGGATCTATAATTTTTTAAACCAAAGAACCTTATTTGTTAAATATAATAACATCCTACATGGGCCTAGAATTGCCTCGAAAGGTACAATGCAAGGTGCCACTCTTTCGCCATTACTGTACAATTTGTACACTTGTGAAATATGTAAATATGTGAATTCTAGTGATGTAAATATTTTACAATTCGCAGATGACATTGTTTTGTACAGTAGTAATAGGAATTTGCAAATTGCCATAGACAATATGAACAGAGTGCTATATCAGTTGAGTCAGTACTATGATGGTAGATTACATCTAAAGATTAATGCCACAAAAAGCAGTTTAATGATTTTCGGTGATGATATCCCAACTTGTGATATTAAGTACTGTGGAGAATCTATAAATAGAGTTAGTTCTAAGAAATTCTTAGGTGTCATCATAGACCAAAAACTGACTTTTGAAGAACATATCCAATATATTTCAAAAAATGCTTTAAAAGCTGTAAATATAATAAGATGTCTAGCCGGAGTATCATGGGGTGCTGACCCCAAAATATTGTCTATCCTATACAAAGCTATTGTGAGAAGCCATTTTGATTATAGTGCCATGGCATATATGAACAGTTACCATGCCAAAAAATTAGATATCATACAGAATAAAGCTCTGAGAATAATATCAGGTGCAATGTGCTCAACTCCCATAAGGGCCATGGAAGTTGAGACTAAGATTATGCCACTGATCTTGAGACGTCTCCTACTTGCTGAAAGGTATTGCCTTAAATTATTGTACTCAAGTAACATGCAAATTATAAACAAGATAATACCTCATAGGATCAATGTGTCCGGTCCTTTAGCAACTGGAGAGAGTCTCCTGGTTGGTACCTCTCCAATGTTATTCCATGTTTTTCTGGAAATTGAAAGCATCTGTTGTAAAATCAAAAAGCAGTGCCCTTGGCCCTGCTATTCTTCTCAGTATAAAAGTATAATGCATCCAATAACTGTAGTTGATTCGGTCACAAACAATTCAGATATGTTGCAATTTTTGTCAGAGAATGATTACTACACTTTATACACAGATGGAAGCAAAGGTAAAGATTATGTGCGCTGTGCTGTGTATGATCCTCAAGTAAAATATTCTCAGAGCTTTCTTTTGCAAGATGTGTGTACAATATTTACAGCAGAAGCTTATGCAGTTTATCAGGCCCTTTTGCGGATTGAAAATGTAAATAGTTGTAAATATTTTCTAATTATAACAGACTCTTTAAGTTTGATCAAAGGGCTAAGCTATATAAAAATTCACTTTAAAACTAATTTCATTCTGTACATAATTAAAGAATTATTATTCAAATATCATCTTCAAGGTAAAGCCATTTCATTTATGTGGGTGCCTTCTCATAGAGGAATTTCGGGAAATGAAATGGCTGATAAAGCTGCTTATGCAGCTGTAAATTCACTCGATGTTTCGGATACTATGTATATACCTATGACTGATTATTTAAGTAATGTAAGGTTAGCCATAAGAACGCTATGGGAACAAATGTGGAAGAAGGACCAAGAAATGAAAGGTCGATGGTATGGCAGCATACAAGAAAACTTACCGGTAAAGCCATGGTATGATAGCCTCCAAAGAGCCAGTCGTGATTTTATCACCACAATGAACCGATTACGTTATGGGCATAATAAAGCTCCATCACATTTAGCAAGATTAAATATAATTGAAAGCAATGTCTGTACATTCTGCGGAGTTGAAGAAGGAACAGTGGACCACATTATATTCGACTGTCAAAAATTTCTAATTGACAGATTGGTACTCGCGAGTGAACTAAGTGAAGTGTGTCAAAATAATTATAGTGATTTTTCTTCCCGCCCGCCGCCGCTTAATCGACTACTAAAAGACATTGAAACTTACAAACCCATATACAAATACATTAAGAATACAGTGCAAAACATATAAAAGTTGATTTTCAAAATCTGTGTTGTGACTTAACGTGTACTTAACAAATAAAGACGTGGCTTAAAGGTCTCAGCAACCAGGCCATAAAATCCCAAAAAAAAAAAAAAAAAATGCGGTCGTCCCTGCAAATTGTGCTAATATTTATGACATTTTTGAGACAAACTTTGTATGCTGCCTGTACTTATCTTCGTAGTTCAGATATTATCATTTTCTTTATTTATTTTTCGTCTTAGGCTAGGTTTCTACAATATCTTTATAAAAAGTAAAACACAAAACATAAAATCATTATAAAAACCTAACCTAGTGTGCCGCCGGCAGCGAGGCGGGGCCTAAGCTACCGGTGGTTAGGGCGACAGAGAGAGGAACCTCCTGACTATCCGCGCCGTGTCCAGGAGTAACGCCTTCTGTATCTGACCCTTGACCCAGCCTAAGACGGAATTATCATTATTGTTAAAGTTTAAGTTAGGTTTATTTTAAAATATTTATTGCTCGTAAATCATTAGTTCGATAGTTAACGTAATATTCCGGTTACTGTACCCCTCCCTGAAAGAGAGCTATCGTAAACGAACTAAAACGTCAGAGTGGAAGTCACTATTGCCATAACTTTTGATACAGCATACGAACAAGTTATAAAAATCAAAGTTGTAAATACACATACAAAATCAGTGTGGTGTTATGTTTCTGATAGTGAGTATTAAGGTCGCAAGATTTTCCGAGTTTGCGCCGTGTCGAGACTGATGTACCTGCATTTGTCTTTAGTTGTCAATACAATGAATCCTCAAAAAAGGGTCAGTTTTTAGAAATTGCAAGCCTCCATGCATATTAGGTTGTGTCTGGATACTATCAGGGAGGCTGTATGCTTATTTGCCATTGTCGTAGTATAAAAAAAGTTGTTCAACTGGTCATCTACAGGCACTGATTTACCACAACTATATTATTTAACTGTAATTCAACGAACAAAAGTGGTAACTAAATCGTTCTTTTGTGAAAATCTTTGCGTTTTAGTCGCATTTCAACCCGTTTTCAAACACTCATTGCTCTGAATCCCTTTGATGTCGACATTCAACGATATCACTACTTATTATCGTATTATTCCTTTAGACACTGTCTGGTGTGAATTAACCCCACCACTGAGGCTAGAGACATTCTAACGACTTTGACATAACTCGTTGGAAAATTATTCACCATCATATCAGCCGAAAGACGTCCACTGCTGGATATAGGCCTCCCCCAAAGAGTGCCATAATGACTAAACTTAAGTGGCAGTGGGCGAGGCACATTGCACGTAGAACCGATGGCCGTTGGGGCCGGAAGGTTCTCGAGTGGCGACCACGGAACGGAAGGCGCAGCGTGAGTAGGCCCCCCACAAGGTGGACTGATGACCTGCTAAAGGTCGCGGGAGTCCGCTGGATGCGGGTGGCACAGGAAATTTATTAGTACATACGAAAAAACAATACGCGTCATACTCGTGAACGGGTGCTGTTTGTGGGGTCCGGTCTGTTCATGTTTGCAAGGACTAGTAACTTCGTACTAGTGTTCAGTGGAATTGACATGATGAGAGACTTCACTGTTCTCATTTGATTTTATTTTTTAGACTGACGCTCAGAGACCTTATACATCTCTGAGGATATTTATTAGATTTTATTATTTTCATGTTGACGTGTTATAGATATAGCTCAAAATATTTTATTATGATTAGTGTACCTACTTTATTACCTTTTATCTTGACGCTTAGAGACCTTATACATCTCTAACAAATCTCGATTGTTATTAGTTTCTTAGTCTTATTTTTAACATGTAACACTACATTTAATTAATGATACTTTGATTATTGTATTATTTTTATTTGATGTACCTAGATAGATTTTGACTCGTAAAAGTGCCCTTGAGGCCTATTTGCATAATAAATGTTTTGATTTTGATTTGATTTTGATTCAATCTGTGAAAACACGTATGTCACGTATGTGCTACGGATGCGGTCAACCCCAGTGTTATTATTGTCCGTTTCGGGACAGCACGTGCAATGGCCATCGCGTGAGTGGCGCTAAAAACCGGCTGCGAATTCATTGGTGTTTTGCGGAGATTACGCATCTGCGGCTTTTTGTCATATTAAAAAAAAGTAATTGTAATTTGAACCAACTACAATTAGAGGAAAACCAAATATAAAATGAACGTGTTGTTTTCAAACAAGTACATAAAGATTAGCTAGATACCATAGTATTGTAATTGAGGGTATATACATGTTTTCTGCCAACAAACTGTAATACAGTTTGGCAGATGAGAAAAAATAAATATATGTAAACTTCACGTGTAATAAATAAATTAATTAAAAAACGCCGCTCTTTTAGCAGTGCCAAATTCTATTATTTGATTTGTTGCATACAATTTGACTTTTCCTGGATGCATCTTAAATTTTAAGTGTGACTAACTATTAATCATCTATCTATTCTACCAACAGAAATGGAATTAACCCATTCAAGACCCATGACGACACTGCTGATATTCGTCATGCCTCTACGCGCGATTTCCGCTACAAATCGGAAAAACGATGCTACGCGCTACGGTGTACCAAACGTAGCAATCGTTGGTCTCGAATGGGTCTCAAGGGTTCGTCAATACAACTGACGGTGGACTGCGGATCGATTCTTATTCCTTTTCCTGTTTGGTTGAATTCAGTTTAAATCGCTATATTTAATGTTTTTGTTAACTCTGTGCCACACAGATAGGAGACGAGGTCACTTATAAGTGACTAAGCATCTTAGTTAGATTTTTATATTTAAGACATATATGTTATTTAGATGTGTTATCCGTCGTTGGTCCTTAAATATATAAATAAAAGCGGACTCCGGACTGTTCGGACACAACCGGGAAACACTAGAATGATGATTGAAGATATCTATAGGCAGCATACAGCTATATTAGTCATAATGAAAACATAGTCTACATTTTAGCCTACAGTCAGGTCCACTCATATAATTATAAGCATTTTTTAACTTTATTATAAAGGAATATAGTGCAAATGTGTAAATATATTAATGAACTCGACTGTGCATCGAGCGGTCGCCGCTGCAGTTAAACAGAATAATCAGTGCATTGTGGTTAATTCGGGCGGAACTCAATATTCGAATCAGTCGGGCTCGCTCCAGAAATCCAGGTTATTTTATACACAAACAATATTTCGTTCAACTGGAAAATGGTTTGTCAATAAGCAACTTAACTCCAATTAAAAAACGTCCTAAATGAGTATTTCAGTCAGTTGAAATTTGAATCTTAACTTATAGTTATAGCGTAAATATTCGTTTGGATAACTATGTTGTGAAAACGTTTTGTTTTCATGTCATACAATGTCTTGTCGGGTAGCAATTTTGTACGTCATTCGCAGGTTTTCTCATTGCCCGTATTTAATTTTTTTTGTATTTTTAATCGGAAAAATGTTAAACTTTTTCTTTACCTAGCAGTGGCGGTGCGTCAATAATATTCTTAGCGAAGCCGGAAATAATTTGCCTTCTTTATTCTTCATAAGCCGTAGTGAAAGAACTGGACTGGCTGAATATTAGGCAAGCCGGTGGGAATCGAGTTGTATGGACGCTCCACCACTGTTACCTAGCTAATTCTGCCGACAGATTCTGTTTAGGTTTTATTTCTACTATTAAATGTGAATTATCGGCTTGAGAATTTATATAAGTATACTAAGCGAGGTGATTGAGAAACGTTTTCAAGTGCAGAGTATCAGATCTAAATGTCATTTTCGGTAATGTAACATGACAAGTTTGACTATTTTTGCGGTAGAAAACACGCGTCCCCGGATGATAACCGGGCATCGACGGGCATATAGACGCCTACAACACCACGGGTGTCACTTTAAACACCGACCCTTTAAACACTACTTGGCTAATGTAAGTTTGATACTTTAGATACACGGAATGGTTTTAGGTTTATTTTTTTTTCAAAATAGCGAAGCAATGGGTTTTGAAAACGTAAAATGCTCGCGAGGTCTACACCTCACAGATCATCTAGTCTAGTTGATATTAAATGCGAGTTTTATAAGTTACATGTCACTCACATCTTTGTTATATGAAAATAACAGAACTTCATATAATTACTTCCTCAAACCGAACGGGTAAACAAGTTAACTCACAACCGACCCTAGTAAAGAGCCAGTTTCTACCCGAACTTCATTAATTAACTGAGTCAAGGCAAAAACTTGGCAACACTCGTTCATGCCCGACCCGTGTCATCCGTACGGCGTGTATGATGTTAATTTAAGTGCTAACTAGTGAAGATGTTTTGGTAGTGGTCGGGTCGAAGCCTTGTTTAAATTGGCTCAATCATGGTGCCTGGCTGGAAAGTTTTGACTGTGTGAGTTCTCTGCATGTTTGGTGACTTCCGGATTGGTCGGTACGGATACGTTAGGATATTAGAATGCTGTCAGATGTCAGAGTCAATTGTCAGTCGAGTCAATAACGATTTACCGCGCACCTATATTTAAGGCAAAATGACCCCCTCTAACTCGCGTGAGTTTGCAATTAACCATCCCGCTCTCGTGTCGTTTCGTAATTTCGCACGTTTTAATTGATTTTTGTAAAACTGGATCACTTATGAAAAATCTATCCGGTTATTTTGTTAGAACAATAAACATATCCATTCTCTAAAAAAAACATCACTGTCGTTGACAATTAAGAAATCTGCAGAATGAAAGTTTATTTTTACGATGATATTTAGGATTTTTTGAGGTATTTTCCCGAGGTTATTTGTTTCTTTTTCAGTCCACAATAATTTTTGTGTAGTGTGAATTCCACATTACTTCTCTACACTGGAAATTCAAACTTTAGTATTTTCGTCAGATCTGTGAATGGGCTTTGCCTTAAATGAGTATGCATATCATCGTCATTGGAGAGTAGCTAAGAAATAGTAGATTGTATGACAAGGGTCTAAAACAAGCCATATTACCGCGAGATGAAAATTGTTCGAGTGGTAATATGGCTTTTAGACCAGAGTTATACACTCTACTTTTCACTTCGATTGCGAGAAAATAAATAAAATGTGACAAAAATTATCCACCCACAATTACTAAAATACAATGAGTATATGGCGGCAACTTCTTTTTTAAACTGTTTTGACTTAGATACATAGTAGTTGAAACCGGGACAAAAAGACCTAATGTTTTTAATAGTTAAATTAGTTGAACAAAGTATGTACCAATAAGAACCCAACCAGTCGATGTGTTTTCTGATTGGTGGATTTAATATGGTGAAGTATTTTGATTGGTCTAATTAGAATGTTTTGTAAATAATAAATATGTATTCATATTTTCCCTAGGGGCTGAATACTACTTTAGCCCCACTTGATAAGCCTAATATGACACACTTTTTGACCATGAGAAGTGAAAATCATATTATTACGCCATCGTCCCATTGAAAACGAGGGATGAATTTACGTTTTCAGATTTTGTGTTACATTGGGATGATTGTCGGATAGACCATAGCTTTTCGAGCTTGTATACCTAGACTACAAAAACATACCAGATGAAAATATGTCTTTTGTCAACGTGTGAATTTTTTTATTTGTCATTAAAATTTAAAAGCGGCCGTGGTTTTTTATTTTAATAAATGCTAATTCAGATAAAATAGAATACAGTATTTTTGTCTTACGAGTGCAGGTTAGCCATAGTTATAAACAATTTGCATGTATATCTCAAAACACAACCATGGCTCACCCGCCTTCGTGAGCTAAAAGTACTATACCACAACTACTACACATCACATGTATATATATAGCTTTAAACCCTTTTTAGTCTGAAATCTTACGCCTATTTTTACTGCATATTTTACACTGAGCTGCGATGAACGCACTCCCGTTCCTACGTTCCTTTACATATTCAGAGAAACTATTTGCGACTAGTATTTTTACAAGCCCAGCTGTCTGGCATGGAAAATAGACGTAATGCAACCTTACCTCGAGAACACGGAAAAGAGTATTGTTCCCAGTCGGTATACATAATTCACTGCTCTGTGTAGGAACGGTGTTCTTGGGAATTTAAGATGACTATTAATGGTAAATATCCCTGTAGGTTTTCTAAGTATGTAGGTAGTATTGAAACGCCAGTGTCGTTGTTACATTTATTTGACACATAAACAATTATGTTACAGTATAAGTAGCATTCAATGACTCATGTAGCATACGTTATCCTAGCTAAAGTATCGGAAGATGACCGCTTGTAGCTATCTTTTTTTTTTTTTTTGAACCTGACTGTGGCTTTATAGGCCGGGCCCAATAAAGCGATAGGAGTGCGCGGTTGGAGAGTAGCCTGGGGAAAATCCAGGGGAAAACCTCCGGCACGACCACGCGTGTGGTTTCATCATCATCATCATCATTTCAGCCGAAAGACGTCCACTGCTGAACATAGGCCTCCCCCAAAAAGGGGGGGATTTGCCATAGTCGCCACGCTTGGCAAGCGGGTTGGCGACCGCAGTTTGATGGTGGTAATGATCGAAGGATGCTGCTGCCCACCCTCCGATTTTCCCTTATTCGCCTCCTACGAAACCCACGGGAAGAGATGGGGTGGCGCAATTCTTACCCGGCAACCACACGGGGGCGCGTGTGGTTTGGAACACTGGAATACTCTAAGAGTTTGCGCTCCAGTGAGATTGGTTGAGCGGTTTGTAGTTATCGATCTCCCTTTACCATACTAACGTCGTGGAGCAGACTGCAATGTTGGCTATCGTACTCCGATTAAAGACAAACGCATAGGGCTGCAGTGTGCGCTGCCGCTACGGCTGTCGCTAGCTAATTAACTTGATACTGCGCGGGCGACGGTTTATATACGGTCGGATCGTGCAGCTTCGGGAGACGTCGGCGATACTCGGCGCCCGGGCAGCAGTGTTGTAGTGTGCGAGCGAGAAAGTATTCGAGTCCGCGCGTAGTAGTGTTATAAGTATTTGTAAAGTTTCTTGGTTGGATTTTTTGGACGTCATTGATAAAACTCAATTATGAGTGTAACTCGTAAAAATTACGTTATTAGCAGTTCCCTAGGGCAGTCGCCTATGCAATAGAAAATTTTCACTCTTCCTCTTTGTCGCACAAATATCGGCAGGCATGCGCCTCGTTATAAAATGATTGCATCAAATAACGGCTTGAAGTCAAAAATTGACATTGTCATCTTCTCCTTAGCCTCAGTAAAAACTAAACTTAAAAGCTCTTTTGTAAACGAATTCATTGTATTTTATTCCTTTTTTTCAGTTTCATACGTATTTCTTACTACCGAATAATTTCAATTATAAATTAGTAATATTATTATTTTATAATAGCTACACGTATATTCTATGCAAGATCTGTCTACTTTTTTAGGATCTACAAGAGTGTAAATAGCCAAGCCACTGTAATTTAATGAATTATGAGTGTACTAAACTAGTAACATCTAGTTTATAGGTCATAAAAAAAAACAAAAACCACATGTAAATCATCATCATCAATCATCTTAAAGGGGTAAGTTCGCCTTTATACCATTATCACCGAATTTGTCTGCATTTTACCTGTGTTTTGTGTACAATAAAGTACTTAGATACATACGTACATTATAGGTAGTCGTAGTTTGGTGCTCTGTTTTAACAGCGAAAATGCTATTATACCACAGTCAAAATAGGCTATGAAAACTAAAACCCGCATCAGAAAATCTTTACATTGCGCACGTAATGTAATAATATCCTCACAGTCACCTTAACAGTCCGTTTACAGCCAGAGCTCGTCAACATGTGGCCTGTAAATAAAGAAGCGTCGTAAATAAAACAAAGGCAAGATGCTCTGAATAATGCATATGCAGTCTCCGTCTGCGGATTTATAGATTTGCCGTCTGAATTGTTGACGTCCCCTGCTCCGAGGTTCAGCATTGTTCTGCAAGTTTGTTCAGTACTGCATATAAAATATGGGCAACAGTTTCAGTCATTTTAAATCGTGGTGGTTATTTATTTCCTTGTAAGCTAAAACAAATGAAATGCAACTAAGTATAAGGGTGGGTTGCACCAAACCGTCTGTTATCGTAAGCGGTGTTCGTTAAAATCTGATCGTATGGAAAGTTTGACAAGTTTCAAACTCAAACTCAAAACTCAAACTCAAAATATTCTTTATTCAAATAGGCCTAGCAACAAGCACTTTTGAATCGTCAGTTATATATTACATAAATTGAATCTAATTATTCAGAGCAATTTATTGATGCATATGAAATTTTAAAAAAATACATGAATTACTTTAATGTATGTCAAAAGAGAGTATAATAAATTCACAAAAAGATCGTCAATATGTAAAATAAAAACATAAAAAATTGTATAATCTAGACAGTTTCTAGAATAAAATCTGAATGTCAAGAGGAAAATTTAACGTCAACAACTAATGTCATAGTTATGAAAATAGTCATTAAGATGTAATGTCATAATTATTAAAATATAATTAGTATTTCAACCACAATTATACCCACGGTGTTTTATCATTCATGTAGTCTTTTGTGCTATAATATGCTTTCGATATGAGTTTACGCTTTACATAAGTCTTGAATTTATTAATAGATAAATTAGTCACGTTTGTAGGTAGTTTATTATAAAACTTTACACAATTACACATGAATGATTTTCTTATTTTTTGGAGCCGAGTGGAGGGTACCGCAAGCTTATATTTGTTTCTAGTATTAATATTATGTATGTCACAGTTCTGTCTAAAATTTACAATATTTTTGTGTACATACACAATATTGTCATAGATGTATTGACAATGCATTGTCATTATATTAATGTCCTTGAACTTATCTCTAAGTGAGTCTCTATGTTTCATCTTATATATTGCTCGAATAGCCCTCTTCTGCAGAATAAAGACAGTATTTATCTCTGCAGCACTGCCCCAGAGTAAAATACCATACGACATAATACTATGAAAGTAACTAAAATATACTAATCGAGCTGTCTTCACGTCTGTTAATTGACGGATCTTGCTCACTGCAAATGCTGCAGAACTCAGTCTATTCGAAAGATTAGCAATATGGGGACCCCATTGGAGTTTTGAATCTAATGTCAAACCAAGAAAAACAGCACTATCAACTAGTTCCAATTCCTCATCTTTCACATTGACACTAGTTTGACTGTGATTTACATTACTCGTGACGAACTTAATACATTTAGTCTTTTTCTCATTTAACAATAAATTATTGACATTAAACCAATTAACTATTTTAGAAATGGCATTGTTTACATAATTACAAGCTTGTTGTTGCCGTGTGACTTTGAATATGAGTGAGGTATCGTCAGCAAACAATACTATATCATGGTATTTCTATGGGATGACAGCTGCCGGCGCCATATTTGACAATGACTGGCCTGTGATCGTATGTTGGTGCAACCGACCAGGGCTCGGAACTGGTTTTTACTGTTTTTGAAATATCTCCTAAAGTACTTTTCATATCTCCATTTTTATTTTAAGATTTGACGCGGTATCAAAAAAAATGTTATTAATATTAATACTATAAATAAAATGTCTAGATTGTGGTCTACATAGAGCTAAATCATTTTTAGGGTTCCGTACCAAAATGGTAAAAAGGGAACCCTTATGGTTTCACTTTGTCTGTCTGTCTGTCATATCACATCACTAAATATCTTAAGAACTACTTATGCTATCGATTTGGAATAGTTATAAAGAAGGCTTACCTACATACATACAACATAACTTTTTTTTTTTTTCTGTGAAAAATGACAGAGGTGGTTCAAAATTTGAAAGTCTAGATAATATGTCGAGTGGGGTGTCATATGAAAGGGCTTGGGTTGCACATTCTGAAACATTTTTTTTTTACGTTGTCATTTTTGTTTTATGAGGGAAAATGTAAAATTACCGTTCCCCCTTATCTCCGAAGTTTACCAAAGAAAAAATATAAAATTATTACATAACATTGATTTTAATGTATATTTTACAGGAAAAATATAACTGTAGCTCTATCATTTTTTTATATTTTTTTATCGTCAAAAAACATTACTATACTATGTTTGTAATTTAATCACTTTTGCATGTATTTTTGTTTTTAAATTCCTACGAGATTATGCTGAAAGTATTCTTTCAAATAAAAAAAAAATTGAAAACGGTTTACGTGATAAATAATTATCTTTGAAAAACTACCATACATACAAAGTTATTCAGTCTCTAAAATTTGTAACAAAAGTCGCCGATAGTTGTTGAGATTTTCCTGATTAAATAGGATTAGAACCGGTACACATCTGTATATGGAACCCTCGGTGCGTGAGTCCGACTCGTACTTGACCGGTTTTTTTTCTTAAATTGCGATTCGAACAATTTGTAGCTTTAGGGCAACAATTTTTTTTTAAACATACAGCAAATTCGATATGGATAGAAGAACACAACAGTGAAAATCTTATTTTCTACAAACATTTTACTGTAACTGGCACCCGTTGAACAAGCCTTATTCTGGTTTGCTCGTATCCGGCCTTACCTATTTATTTTGAATTGAACATTTGCCACAACCGCTCAAATATAAGTATAAATAAAAAAAACACTTTTAAACGCATTTTCCCAAAGACGCCTTTACCCAGTTTGGCCTTACATAAGTACCATCCGTTAATAAAAAGTTTCTACCCATTCTCTGTCTTAATGCACTTTTTACAGCAACATGCCTTCCTGGCTAATTACCTTCCTCCGTATTGTGGAGCGTGTCAGAGTCTCAGCTGTAAACATTTTACGCGTTTTTTATCACTTCCGTGGGCTTCTTGTAAGGGAACCGACTGGTTTCCGGTGTTCCGGGTGTCCGGGTCTATTGTTTAGTTTTCTTTTATTTTATGCAACGGCGGTGGCAAACATATTAAGTTTATGTTTAGTCTGTAAAGATTTCGTATTTTGTAATTTGTAATTTGAGGCAATAAAATATATTCTGATTCTGATTCTGATTCTGAAACAAACTTACAGCTTGATGGTAAGAAGACGACGTAGCCTGTAGACGCATGTATGGAATCCAGTAGATATGGCTAATCTCGACTCCGGGGAGCGATTCGAATCACTAAATCCGGCTCCGCTATCGGTACCGACTCCGCTTATCAACTCTTAGACTGCTTTGAATCCCTCAAACCAATTCACTCCGGACTCGCTAGTTTCAACACAAATACGGTGATCTTAATGGTTCTTCGCTTCTTTCTATTTCTGATTCGATCGAAATACACATGAGTCCACCAGTTTTACCTCGCTAAGATACCTAATAGAATATTACAAGAATGCCATCATATTATTATTAATCTGGTAACAAAAATGTGCTTTTCAGTAAAAATAAAGTTTAACCTCAAAGGAATTCCCATTGCATTTTATAATAATATGAACCATTAGTGGCTTTGAGCCTTATGTGTGTGGGCAGTAGCCATTTCAGCGTATTGTGTGGTGTCTCTATTATTCACAAAGCTTGGCCTCACCACATTTAGCAGTGTCCGTTAAGTTTTTTTTTTGTACCTGACTGTGGGTTTATAGGCCGGGCCCAATAAACCGATAGGAGTAACTACGTGGTTGGAGCGTAGCCTGGGCCTCCGACACGACCACGCGTGTGGTTTGGAACACTGGAATACTCTAAGAGTTTGCGCTCCAGTGATATTGGTTGAGCGGTTTCAACCGAATCTGAGGTGTGAGTGGAATCGAGCTACTGGGAGTTTTGTCGCTGATTCACTAAACCTAGCCTAGCTGAGAAGAGTCCAGCAAGAAACTCAGCTAGGCCCTACCTAGGTCGGACTGACTCTACCCGGTGTGCTGCAGTACCGGGACGAATAGGGACTATATGTGTCAGTGTTGTCGCGATCGCGCTGTGAACGTCCCCGCCGTAGTCCCTTAAGTCTGGACTCCGATTATTAATTATTATTATGGACCGAGAGTGGTAGGGCACAGCGGAATATCAAGTCGCTCATTTTAGAGTTGCCCTAGAAAATCAACCGCACAGTTGTTTTAGTGTAAAAACGATTTTTTTTCTAAAAAAAAAGGCAATCATCAGCTCGAAAGCACTTATAGATCAAATTAAATAAGTTGAGACGTCAGTTCACGACTGTTTATGACGTTAATTTTTGTTTTATACAACGCCGGTGGCAAACAAGCGTACGATCCACCTGATGGTAAGCGGCCACCGCAGCCTATAGACGCCCGCAACTCCAAAGGAGTCACGTGCGCGTTGCCGACCCTTTATAAGATTTGAGGATGCACTGTGTTGACAGCAGAAGGAACACATTTACGTCCCTCGCTCTCAACACAGTGCATCATCGGGAACTCTGGCAACCTTGCTCACCTCCAAGAACACAACACTACATACTTGTATAGTAAATAATGTTATTCTGGCTGTGGTCTTCTGCAAGGCGGAGGTACTTCCCCAGTTGGGCTGCTCCAAATTCGAGCAAGATGACATTTACCTCTCTTCTCTCTAACTTGCGGTCATGTTATGTAAAACGGCAGTGACTATCGTTTATCACCTATCACTGTCAAAAGTGGATAGCGAGTGTCCGCATGTTATATATCGACAAACGTCGTCGATACATAGATGTATTTACCTTTGTTTATCGAGCTCTTATCGACTGCCCATTATAGCTCGCCTGCCGGGCTATAATGGTCATCTATAATAACACTACGTCCCGATAGTCTCCGCAAACGTTCTACTAGCTAATATTCTCGACCAACATAATATTTAATGAACTCTCGCTAGATGGCAGTGACGCTAGACGCTTGTGATTTCTCTGGAATATTTAGTATACAGGGTGTCCCACGGCTATGCCACATGGTGTGAAAGTACCTTGAATATTGTAGATGGAACATTTTACTGAAAGAAGACATTATTTTAATTATAAAAACTATTTAAACTGCATTCACAGATATTTAAATAATAATTAAACCGTGAACCGGGAATCGAACCCGTTACACAAGAAAAATAATTGTCCTGTAGCTTTATCATACCAATCGAAAGGCTTCATCATATGGATTATTTTTTGTTAAATAACAGAGTAACAGAAGTAAAAGGAAGACCATGAATTTTAACATTTTTAATACAAAATTAATGAATTTATCACGTGTAACGGGTTCGATTCCCGGTTCAACCATAAAAATATTTAAATATCTGTGAATGCAATTTACAATGTTTTTTAAGTTCAAATAATGTCTTCATTCAGTAAAATGCTCCATTTACAATATTCAAGGTACTTTCCCTCCATGTGGCATAGCCGTGGGACGCCCTGTATATAGCTGCGGTGTCTCCTTACTGTATAATTGTTTGCCACTTTCGTGGTATAAAAAAACAACCACCTATAATACGTGTGCGTATTTAATCCGAGGCTTACTTATACTGGTTCTGCTTACACGCGTTGTCGGAAAGTTGTGAATTCCCGGCCTGATGGCTTCTTTTGCACATGAGCGGTTGTCTTGGGCACTTGGCATATATAGGTCAGTGTTCAGTATCAAAGGAGATCTTAACCGACTCTGACTTGCGTTGGAATTAGAGCTTCTTACACAATTTTAAAGCAAGAACTCTGTATTATGTGCATACTTAAATTCACGATTCTTTTCCGAAAGGGGGCAGGCACAGTAGGTACTATTATTCTCCTTTACACAGCCACCAAAGCCGGTGTCTCTCTGCTTGACACTACTTATATGATCTGCAATGGACTCAATGCCTGATGATAGTTTGGTAGGCCAGCGCCCGCACCATTCTTGTTTAGGAGACAAGTTGTTTTTTAAATAAAATACTTTAAAACTCACTGTCTTTGATATATGGCCCAAACTTTGGCAATTTTTGGCCAAAAAAACAGTTTTTGGGCGTAACTTTTATGAAGACGAGTTAAAAATAAAAATCTCTCTTGGGATGTTAGAGATGTCAATAAGGAACAGTTACATATGTCCATTTCATATATACAAGTGCATAAACAACATACTAATATCGATAATTGAGCTTTTTTTGAACCATGTTTGAAATAATCATAAAAAATAAAGTAATCAGTTTTTTTTTTAATTTGGCTCTTTCAAATGTAGATAAGGGATTGTAGAATCGATAACCGTTTGTGCCATAAATATATCTATAGGTTTGAAGGAACTATATCGACTCAAAACTCGTCAAATCGATGAACAGCGCGTGAGGCCCCTTAACGAGCTCTCCCGCCCATTGCTTTTCTCATCAGGCTAACGTGTTGCTAACTATTCTTATTTATTAATAACTCTCGACACTTGGCCCATCGCGCATTGTGCACTATGATTACTGTAATAGTGAGCGATTGTAGCGCTTATGAGCAATTTTCCAGCTGTAGCCTCTAATTGAAAAAAGTCTCCCTTGAAAAGGTCGTAAAGGCTCTGATAATATACGTACACATAAGCTGTTTCTGCACTGAGATATATGCCGGAATTAATGATGCCCTTCAAGATGTTTCCTAACGTTGTAGTAATAAATAGTGCCGTAAGTTGGGACAATAACTTTCAGTTAACACGGGTTCTTGACACGAATAGAGCGATGTTTTTCTCAAGCATTTCATCTTACGCTATGCTGAGTTGGTGACACATAAGAATGTGTCCCCCATATATATAGGTAAGATTATTTACTTCCAGGAACACACAAAAATTATTCGTATGATGCGTCCTCAGGAGTGAAGTTATAAATACAATAGTTACAAATACTCTCTTTGTTTATATGAAAGTAATATACAGTAGAATCCGCTTATAACGACTCCGCATATAACATTTTACCGTTTTTAACGACTTCGAAATCACCACACATTAGATTTCATACCAAACATTTTCAAAGTAAATAAGTCCGTTTTGTTCGACGTCCTGTTAGTGCGACGTAATATCACCGGTCTCTTGACTGTCGCTTTATCCGGATTCCACTGTAGAATATAAAATTTTAAACAAGAATTCACTTTAATAATAATATTGAGTCTTTGTATTTTTTGTTTGTTTGCCACAATTCTCCTCTTATATTTCTCATTTCAATTGAATGTTAATATGTTTCGGGAGCTTATTCTGACAATTAGCTCGGTGTGCGTAGCTGAGCGAGTAGATAATGAATCACATTTGAAACGTGATTGGACTTATTGGTAAAGATAAGGATAAAAAAATTTAATAAAATAAAAAAAAATAAAAAAAATATACGTGCTCCAAATCATTGCAAAAAATAAATAAATTCGCATAAGTTTTTTTTAACTTGACTGTGGCTTTATATATCGATATCGATAATCGGAATCGAGCTACTTGGCTACATAAGATCTTGTGAAAGATTCTATAGGTACCTAATGAAATTCAAAGTCGCCGCCATGCTTTTCGATAACGACGCGAAACTTAACCGCCACGTAATTAATTAGGGCCTGAGCCCTTGCCAAGCCGGGACTAATGGGCTATTCACGCGGCCCATTAAAACGGCGAACACTCGAAATGCCCTAAATGACCTATCGCCCCTCGAAGGGTTTATATGTCATCATTGTGATACTACATTTAGCTTACCGCTGATAAATAACACTTTGAAATTACATTTTTATTTTTATACAAACGCCTTAAGGGAGGCGTACAGCGACATCTACCAGAAGACTCATGCTTCATTAACGGCACTAACGTCTCAAATTATATTGAGAATCGTCAGTTGCGATGCGCCATCCCATACCTAAATTTAGAATAAAGGAAAAATTGAAAAAATTAGGCACCGAGCAGGATTCGAACCTGCGACCTCCCGGCACTCGCGGCCAGCCGCCCTAACCAACTGAGCTATAGGTGCAATCACTACCCAGTTCTAAATTCATCAACCGTTCCTTTGTATTAAGCAGTACCGCTGCTAATTTTTTCTAAATTCCTTTATTCTAAATTTACTTTAAAATTAGGCGTAAAAAGCGCAACGATATGTCTTATGAGTTTTCCCCCTTAAACCTTAGGTATTTATACACGTACGAGACTCACATGCGAGTTTAAATTATGCGGTTTGATAGATCGAATGCATCGTTCCTCTCGCACTACTACTGCTACTAATGGCTAGAAAGGGTGGAATGCTTTATCTATGTCCGAGATAAACGCTGTTGTGCCCTGCCCAGCTAGCACGATATGTTTAATGGTCATATTTTACGGCCCAAAACACCCTAAACTTCACGTATATATGACCACAAATATATCATGCCAACAGGGCAGGCCTTCACTAAGTACCTATATGCGATTACCCTCCAAATTGGCTTTGTTACAGAAATGAGGACGCGGAATCGCAAAAACGTGCGCTAGTTTTCTCTTTTTTACAGACCTGTTGCTTCGGCCAGGCTTGGGTTTGTAATGGATGCCAAGAGTAACCAGATTTTAGAGTTTAGAGCCAGTTAGTTAGACAATTCATTGCACTTCTAAACAATGTTTTCCTATTTCATAATTGTGTTTAGGAGGATCTTTAAGCGAGATTTTAACCATTTTGCTTGTAAAAGTGTATGGCTCAGTATAAAGATAAAACGTTTATTATACTCTATAACCGTTGAATTTTACGTCTGATATCATAGGCTATCTTTATTTCCGCCATCATACTTAACTGTAGGTAAGCTGTTAAAATTCTCTAGACTGTTCTTCCATCCATTTCGAAGGAATTTCGTTTTGTTCCGTAATGAACAGAGGTATTGATCGTTGCCGTATCCTCGCAACTCATCCTTCAGGGTTGGGCACAGTCCACCGACCCGGAAAGCGTCTCGCCCGCTGCTCGTACGTTTAATTCTCTGAAACGGCTCTGAAACACCATTCACCGCTTATATCTCTAGTATATTGCTTAACTAACTTCGGCAAAACCGTCCCAACTTCCAAACAATTTCAAAATTGATAGCAAGCAACCAAATAGTGTAATAAATAGCCGTAATCCATGAGCAACACTCGCATTTGACAATAGTGACCCATAAATAAATAAGTAAATACCGAGCACTTCACGACGGTTCCCGAGGAGGCCCGAGGCGGACATTTTATGGCCCATAACTGCGCAGTATGGCGGCGGCCGAGAAAATATTTCGGCGCGAAATTTGCGACATCGAATGCGTCGTTCGAGATTTATACCGCGTTGTCTTTGGTTATATTGGGCACTTACGTCTAAGTTGAAACACAGGCGGTAAACACGGAGCTCGAAATTGCTGGGGATTCCATCTCACATTCTTTAGGAAGGCGTAAGCATTTTTTATCACTTGGATGTAGTGATGGCTGAATGTCAGTTTCCTCGTTATTATTGGGTGATTTTCTTCCAAAGTTGCCGATTTAGTAAACTCGCCTTTAAACTTTGGTACTTTAAGAAATTTACTCCAACATTTAAATACTCTTCAGGCTAAAATGTAAAGTATTGCTTCAAATCTTTATTATGTTATTTCACTCTCCATGATAATAGGAATGTATTATCTATCCTTTAACTTCAACATAAATAATAAAATGAAGCGACACATAATAGCCTATCAACTGAAGCAGACTTCGATTGTATTATCTCGGAAGAAAACAGCCGATATCGAATACCCACGCGCACCCACAAACCCTACATGAATACTCCGAACGGCGCAATAAATGTCACGCAACCGGTGGATTGCGGCCGAATTCGGTAGTTTCGACGATACTTCGGTTTCGGCTTAACTGAAGCATTTATTAGTTTACTGGTTACGTCTATACACGAACGGTTTATTCAATGTTGTATTTACATAATCTAAAAATAAAACTTGTATATAAGAATTCACAAAATTTTACGTGACATAATCTGGACCTCTCCGTCGATTATGTCACGTAAAATTTTATGAAAAGTCCCTCGACTTTTTTAAGAATACCACTGAATGTGAAATCCTAAACGTGGTCTTATTGCACAAGGTTACAATTAACATTCGGTGTAATTTTATAAAGTCACAAAGTGTAATAGGTATTTGATTACTTTTTAGTGCCTTTTGCAAAAAAAATGTGGAACAGTTTCCTCAGGGCGAGAATAAATCTATTCTATAACATATCGCACTTGCCGTCAAGAAAATGTGGCGTTAATAAATAAAAGGGATCAAAAAGACGTGGGTATAGTATACAGCCGAGTCTACCCTTTTATGAATGAGGTCGCTATTTTCAGTCTCAGATTTGAATATTGGGAGTTTAGGTTTGATAAATAATAAATAACGTGGGTTTTTCCATATTAAACTAGGAATTATAAGGGTGGTTATGGATATGCGAAGCCGTAAATAAAAATGCATTAAATAGAGAGAAGAAGAAAAGAAAAGAAATTTTTTTTCGCAAACCTTAATCTTGGTACATATACATAATTACGCTAGTTACAGGTAGTGCTTTTTTAAAGTGCGAAAAAGGAGTCCACTCAGCACAATGTCGGGCCACAGTAGATGACCCGACGCTGATATTATGTGGATCCTTAAAAATACATGTAAAATAAATAAACATGTAAAATAATGTTATAAGTTAGCACAGGCTCACGGACAATACAACCATGCACAGAACTCGAAACTTTGGTTTTAAGATCACTGCGAAATGTATTAAAGAATTTGTGCATGGTTTAGTATATCTGTGCGTTAGCGGTGCTTAATGGCATGGTTTACAACCGGCTTCACTGGGTAGTTCGTAATGCACCGTTTATGTATGTTTTTTGATCTGAGGTTACAAGTATAAAATATCGAGGGAAAACCGTGTTCAATGCCAAAGCACTTCCTTATCTGCCGAAGGGAGATCAGGTCGCTAAGCTGTCTTATTGACTGGCAGCTGTTGGAGACAGTACCTTGAATAAGGTATCTTTTTGTGGTGCGGCATTACGGATTTATTTTGTAAATCTTTCACTTCTTACGCGAAAATATATACTTGACTCATAAATGGATGAACTCTCTTTTTTAACCTTAGTTAGGTTTATATGCCGGTCCCAATAAAGCGATAGGAGTGCGCGATTGGAGAGTAGCCTGGGGAAAATCCAGAGGAAAACCTCCGACACGACCACGCGTGTCGTTTGGAACACTGGAATACTTTTTGCACTCCAGTAAGGTTGGATGAACTCGTCGTGTCTCTCTCTCTCTTTCAGCATATTTGCGTCCACTGCTGGACATATGTCTCTCCCATGCCTTTCCATTTCGTTCTGGACGTAGCGGTTCTGGTCCAGGTTGGCCCTGACGTCTTTCTGATGTCATCCGACCATCTGGCTTGCGGCCTTCCCACGCTACGGTTCGCCGCTCGAGGTCTCCAGGGCAGAACTCGTTGGCTCCATCGGTCGTCGTCTCTTCAGTAAATATGGCCGGCCCATTGCCATTTTAGTTTTGCCACCCTCCTGCCAATGTCGGTGACTTCGGTGCGTGCGTCCAGTCGTGTGAATAACAGTAATAGAAATAATAACATGACGCGTTAGAGTTACGATCGAAAGACATTTTTTCGTACATAAATTTTAAGAGAAACCCAGTTGCAGGGATCGGAACCGGTTTTTACTATTTTGGAAATATTTCCTAAAGTACTTCTCACCGACCGACCGATCGACGACCGGATTAGCCTAGTGGGTAGTGCACCTGCCTGTGAAGCTGACGGTCCTGGGTTCGAATCCCGGTCAGGGCACATATTTGTGTGATGAGCATGAATATTTGTTTCTGAGTCTTGGATGTTTTCTATGTATTTAAGTATTTATATCTATTAAATATATCGTCGTCTAGTACCCATAACACAAGCCTTCTTGAGCTTACTGTGGGGCTAGTTCGATTTGTGTAAGATTGTCCTCTAATATTTATTTATATATATATTTTTTTCTCATATCTCCATTTTTATTTCAAGATTTGCTTTTGTTAGCCTTCATCTACGGAATAAATGATTTAAAGTACGAAAAAATATTGTAAAACGCAATTAACCGAAATGTTTAACCGGTTAATTGTATGAAGACGAAACCGGTTTCCGAATCCTGCCCAGTTGTACTAAGGTCATTAGGTATTGAATAAGTATACAAATTAAAACAGTGACGTTTTTACGTACATACCCTAATCTTTAAAAGGCTGAGTACGGTTTTATCGCGACACATTAAGGGTCCACAGTCCACACCCCTCAATCCTCATTAGCATAGGACTTTCAATCCCATAAAGAAGCGCAAAAGAGATACATACGAGGACAGTAAATTAACCTTTTATAATGACCTTTGGTATTGTATACAATGAATATCCTGATGAATTTGTACATAAGCACATATAATGAATTGCCAAATTGTGTGGTTTGCAGTGGTTAGGTGGGTCATTCTACTTTTCCATGAGCAGTTTTCTATTATCTAAAAAAATCTATGATATGTATTGAATTAGTGTACAAAAATAGGATTTCGAAATAGTTCCTGAACCTAATAAAAGGAATTTATGGGTAAAAATACTTAAATATCAACATATTGCTGTAAAGGGTGGGTAACAGTGGTAAAATAAATTAAAAAAAAAAAATATATTGTCGCAAAAAACAAAAAAACACACAAAATCAGCAATACAGAAAAAAAACAGGGTTAAATTTCGAAGTTACAAATTACTTAGGTTATCAACAATGGTGCGACAATAGGCTCGGGCTCAGCGTGTGCTGCGAGCCTGGTCGGCTGTACAGTGTTCAGCCCGCACCCACTTCACAGCTCAACACAAAAAAATAATAATATTAGGTATCCAGGGGAACATTCGCTTAGATCTATATTCATATTCCACTGTTCATGCTCGTGAAGTTGTTCTTTATGTCGAGACAGTCTGCATGAAATAACTTTTTATGTTACAATAGTGAAGTAAAGTGAAGTAAAGTAAAGTAAAAACCATTTTTTCATACAAATGGTGAGACATCCAAGGAACACTGAGTTACTCGATTTATGGATATTAGCTGTGGTTCGTTAATTACCAAAACTATCGGAAGTGATACTGCAATTAAACTTCTTTCTAAATAACGATACAGAAATATGAAGTGAGGGCCAAGTATTCCAAAATCTACATTTAAAAAAAAAGTGTCTGAAAATTATATACCTACATGAAAAAATATGTACATAAAATGGCCCATGTATACATTTGGCGGGGCGGAAGCTGTATACGATAGTTCGTACTTTGCCGAGATCTTACTGTCAGCATTACATTTGGGCAGTCAACGTATACTTATTGCGCAAAATACGCCTACTGCATACGAACCCTACGTACGCACATACCGCGCCAATTGATCTGGAAGTAATTATCTAGTACATACCTATCTAGAGTACACGCGCAGTATATAATCCGTACTGTGTTGACACCTTAATGATTCCGCACCAATTCTGCTCTGACAATATAGAAGTGGCATAAGTAATATAAATGTAGATGTAATAACAAAGCACATGCTGTTTTGCGTCTGTAAAACTGTACTAACATACTTTATCTGTACGCGACTTGCAAATTAAGACAGCCACGCATCACATTATTATCATATTTCCCGTGCGTTCCGCCTGGCGACTTGACAAGGCCAGTAGAAAAAGGACGTAGCCACCAGGATAACACGTATGAGAGCATCCTTATTAACCTACAACGGCATTGTAATGCCTTACGCCACATGCAGCTTATGACGCACCCAAATTACACGCCACATAAAAGTTATACAACCTTTATACAACCCTTGTATAGCTTTTATAGGATCTCTATGTAGACGCGGCCAATGGAAATGCGATGGGACAATTTTCGTGTGAGATTATCGTTTTATGGCTCGTACATTATTATGCGTTGGGATATAATATTGGGAGGATTAAGGATTATGAAACAATCGCGTTACGGAATATCTTGGCTGGAATTGTGGGGTATTTCAACTTGTACAAATAAGCGGTAGACTGCGCTATACAATGCAACACAATACAAATACTCTTTATTGCACACCTCAATTAAAGGACAAAATACAGTACAAAATCACATTGAGCTATATCATACATGCAATTTGAGTACAACCGTTTTTAAAGTAAACGCTCTTTATGTTATTATGCAATTGTTTTGATGTGTATGCCTGTACTTTTAATACGTTCTCGACTAGTCATCATAAAAAAGCTGATTTTTTAGCCACAATTCCATTATTATAATACACATTTCAACTCTCTCTTTAGGCTTTAAGGTATACTTTGCGACATGAAGATGTAGGACACTGAGAAGATTTCTCGTGCTTCGGTCGGAGAGACCTAATCGTTCGATGGCCGAATTACGGGTGAAATCGTTAAGCAAAGCCTGAGTTTGCCGTGGATCAACCCAGTCAATTTATTGCTTATTTTCACAAACTCAGACCTCCTACTCTCCTTTTGAAACATGAACTTTATTCAGTACTACCGAAGGTTTTTAGTACCATAATCCGACAGCTACTCAAGCTGTTGTTGCGGAAGTAAGTAAATCAGGTGATGGATTGGATTTTCTCTGGTTTAGCATTTTGAAGGATAGGTACTTGGAAAAAGAGGGTTCGTTTTCCATAAACTCTGGCCCTTATGTATAATTCATCTTTTTAAGACTTGCACTGAAATCGTCAGCTTTTAGGCAAGAGAGCTGATTAAAATATGTGCGCTTGTACAATCGTGATATCGTCAGATTCTTTGAAATACTGCAGACATATACTGCACAAAAATGTGTTATTAACTCATCTAGGAATAATTTGATATTAAATTTGGAATAATTTGAAACTAAATTTAGTACTGCTTCCTCTTTCATCTTGGGCGGGACATTTATTTGTCAATTATGCGATCGTGACTGTCGGTCCCATATCGGTCTTACAAGCCACTTGCGTAAGTGCCAGACCTAACACGGGCGCTGCTTGCTTAAGTCATCTTTGAATGAACAAGGCCAATTAACTATTGACATTTTAGTCATGCTATTGGGAAGGGAAAAAATAGTTGTCATTAAATGTTTTTTTTTTTATGAAACCCACCTAAATCAGCGTTATTTATGAGAAATGAGGTTTGAGAGATAAAAAAATCCCGTATGATATTTATATCTTACAAGTTAAGGTTGATTATATGTCATTTTTCATACTAAAATGACACTTAGCAAAGCGTCGCCTCATTTGTCTCTGGAGTCGAGAGTTTACTCTAAATAATTAGTTCTAAAGTAATGCATCGCGTCCTCGTGCCCCATTTATCAACCTATCCTTTGACTTAATTGCCGTGATAAATAATTCTAATCTTAAATACCGTGCAGTATTACTTGCTTGCATAATTGAAAATAAAGCATTTTCAGAAAGCTTTTCTCGTCAGAGCCTTCTTTCTGGTTTGGCGGGGCGCAAATAGTATGCGGTATTTTCCCTGACAGCATATTGACGTCGTCTAGATTTTCCTACTTATCGCTAGGCTGTCAGTGTTCATTTGAGCAATAGTAATAATATACTGGCGACCCGCCCCGGCTTCGCACGGGTGCAATGCTGATGCATGCATTATACACATAAACCTTCCCCTTGAGTCACTCTATCTATTAAAAAAACCGCATCTAAATCCGTTGCGTAGTTTTAAAGATTTAAGCATACATAGGGATATAGGGACAGAGAAAGCAACTTTGTTTTATACTATGTAGTGATGCGCAGATACGGGACCGATGCGGTACTGTATAGTTACTGACGTAGCCTTGAGCGGCTACTGCGAACCAAGAACGAAGTACCTTCGTGTATCTCCATCTCTGTCACGTTTTCATATTCGCTTGTTCACCTTATACGTAGGTACTTCATATGTTAACTTATTACGGTCACGAAAATGCTTCTGAAAGCGATATACGGCCGCTGTAGGAGCTACTTTTGTCCTTAGCAGTGTTATTATAATAGTCTGTACAACGCTGAAGCGTTAACCTCACCCTAGGTGAACCAGTGAGTGAGGGTGTGAGAGAGTGAGATGAGCGGTGAGGTAAACCTTGTAAATAGCATAATGTTAAAAGGACCGTATGTTCTAAGTAAACAAGGTCTGATAATCCCGATCGTGACACCATATGACGACCGCTTTAGCCTAGTTGGTAGTGACCCTGTCTTCGAAGCTGGAGGTCCCGGGTTCGAATCCCGGTCAGGGCATGTATTTGTGTGATGAACACGAATATTTGTTCCTGAGTCTTGGATGTTTTCTATGTATTTAAGTATCTATTTATCTATATAAATATGTATATCGTCACTTGGTACCCATAGTACAAGCTTTGCTTAGTTTGGGACTAGGTTGATTTGTGTAAGATTGTCCAAAAAATATTTATATTACTTATTTATTATTTATATAAGTTACACACTCACACTTACGTCCGCATACCGTCGATAGGCTGAGGAAGTAGGTCTTGTCATCCACACTACTAATAATGTACCGGATACCTGGCGCAGTACATTATTGTATCAAGGAAGGATCGAAATAAGGTCTATAGAACAGATCCTCATATCAAAGAAAGGGTCGGCAACGCGTTTGTGATTGTGCTACAGTCGCGTCTTTAGGCTACGATGTCAGGGTCAGCACTCATCTCCGCGCGCCCTTGGGAGCTCTGTAGCTCTAGTAAGCAGATCCTCATATCAAAGAAAGGGTCGGCAACGCGTTTGTGATTGTACTACAGTCGCGTCTTTAGGCTACGATGTCAGGGTCAGCACTCATCTCCGCGCGCCCTCGGAAGCTCTGTACTGGCGCAGTACATTATTGTATCATGGAAGAACCGAAATAATTATGATACAAATTCTTAAGAATTTTGATCGTACGGCTGTGAGATGAAGAGGCCCATTATTATTCGCCGTGATTGGAGATTTGTTTTTAGTATTATGTTGTCAAGCTTCCAGGTTCGCGCCACGGGCCCAGGCTAAGTAAAGGGTTAAACTTATCGTCTGACTACCTTAAGACACAGCTGATGTATGAGACAGCGGCTTTGTTAAGCACTTTCAATTTCATTATGAAAGTAAGTTTTGTGCTTCAAGATAATTATGTGAGATATCGTTATATTAAATTCTTGTAAAATACCTTTTAAGTTTTGGAATATTTTACATGCAGTTTCACGCCTGCTTTAGAGATTAATGCTGTGAATACTTTCACTACAAGTTGATTTTAATTAGAAGCGAGGGGAGGGTTAAATAAGAGTGGACCCTATAAAATACTAAGTACCATTATTTAATGCGAATGTTACTTAGAAATACTCAGTTTCATTATTTCCTGTTCTTAACTAAGTAGTTGCGATACAATGCCACATTTAGGTGATTCGCGCAGACACATTACAGTCCTTATTCGTCCCGGTACCGCCGCATACCGGCTAGAGTCAGTCCGAACCGGGTCGGGCGTAGCTGAGTTTATTGCTAGAGTCTTCTCAGCTAGGCTAGGCTTAGTGAACAAGCAACAAAACTCCCAGTAGCTTGATTCCACTCACACCTCAGATTCGGTTGAAACCGTTCAACCCATCTCACTGGAGCGCAAACTCTTACCCCCTTATTCATAACAATTAACAAACCTCTGCTAACTAAAATGTGTTTTGTCTCTTACCCACAAACACAAATGTCAAAGTGACAGATAAAGACAAACGAATATTAACGGCATTTTAGCTAATATAGGTTTGATGAACGTTTATGAATGGGTTTAGAGTATTCCAGTGTTTAAAACCGCCCGCTTGTCGTGTCGGATGTTTCCCCTGGTTTTTCCCCAGGCTACTCTCCAACCGCGCACTTGTAATATCTATCACATTATTGGGCCCGGCCTATAAAGCCACAAATTAAAAGAATATGCATTAATAAGGAATAAAATCGTTGATTACGGCACATTGTATTTTGTTAGCATCGGCAAGCGGTAGTCCAGGGTTGCCCCAAACGAAT
Organism: Epiblema foenella; assembly: GCA_963556455.1. Classification (NCBI taxonomy): domain Eukaryota; kingdom Metazoa; phylum Arthropoda; class Insecta; order Lepidoptera; family Tortricidae; genus Epiblema; species Epiblema foenella. The sequence goes on from OY747102.1 coordinate 21,374,222, forward strand.
ACATAATTAATTAGGGCTGTCAGGCCGCAAGGCTGATATGCGCAGTACGGCACTTGCAGGGTGCTCTGACACGATAAAATACTTACTGTTATTGAATAATCTGGGGTCTATTGAGATCCTCACTTCCCACAACATTTTAACAAAATATTCTGGAAATAATGGATCATGCCAAAGATAAGGTCAATGTTTTGTTGTATCGGGAGCTCAAGACAATGGAAGAGAAAAGAATGGAATGGCGATGAATCCACTGATAAGAGCTTAGCTCTTTAATTGATGATGATGATATGGCGTACTCAAAGAGAGGCCTATGCACAGATTATAGGTGATTATAAGTAAACTAGCGACCCGCCCCGGCTTCGCACGGGTGCAATGCTGATGCATGTATTATACATATAAACCTTCCCCTTGAGTCACTATATCTAAATAAAAAAAATCGCATAAAAATCCGTGGCGTAGTTTTAAAGATCTAAGCATACATAGGGACATAGGGATATAGGGACATAAGGACAGAGAAAGCGACTTTGTTTTATACTATGTAGTGATAAATACATATTTGTGGACGATCTTACACAAATCCACCTAGTCCCAAACTAAGTTAAACTTGTATTATGGGTATTAAGCGACGACATACTACTTATATAGATAAACTAGCGACCCGCCCCGACTTCGCACCGGTGTTAGTGCACTTTAATATACACGTATAGTGATTAAATTACTCACGAAAGTTTAAATTAATTTTTCTTGTGTTTTAAGTTATTTATTTACTAGGTACGACTATTTTATTCTATCATTAACTAACTAGCGACCCGCTCCGGCTTCACACGGGTGCACTATATAATGGATGTTATTATACATACAAACCTTCCTCTTCAATCACTCTATCTATTAAAAAAAAACGCATCAAAATCCGTTGCGTAGTTTTAAACATTTAAGCATACATAGTGATATACGAGTAGGGACAGAGAAAGCGACTTTGTTTTATACTATGTAGTGATATATAGTGTAAGTTTTACCGTGCTTTCGTCGGATGTGAGGGGAAACATACCTAAGTTACATTTAAAAACCGGTCAAGTGCGAGTCCGATTCGCGCACCGAGGGTTCAGTACAAAGTGTACATACACGTCCCGCCCAATTACTTAACTCAGGAAAATCTTAATAACAAGGTGTAGAAATTGAACGCCATGGGTAGAGCGCCATCTATCGGCGAATTTCTATGGTTTATTTTTACAAAGTCCCTGATAGATTAAAAATACAGGACAAAAAAGTGAAACCATAAGGGTTCTTTATTTAACATTTTGGTACGGAAACCTAAAAATGGTTGTACTATAATATAAATACATACTTTTTAATCCAGTCATTCTTTACTTACTACTTTACTCATCCCACTAATATATCGCACATTTATAAATATAAATATTAATATAAATATTTTTTGGACAATCTTACACAAATTAACCTAGTCCCAAACTAAGCAAAGCTTGTACTATGGATACCAAGTGACGATATACATACTTATATAGATAAATAGATACTTATATACATAGAAAACATCCAAGACTCAAGAACAAATATTCGTGTTCATCACACAAATAAATGCCCTGACCGGGATTCGAATCCGGGACCTCCACCTTCGAAGGCAGGGTCACTACCAACTAGGCTAAATTTATGCACTTATAATACTCATTCAGTAGCCTACGAGCGTGTTAGCTTAGGCGGTCTCTTGGTTACGGCCCGGCCTAATCGCCGACCCGCGCCTATCCACATAAGCCCCTGGGCTGTCCTTCACAACACAAGCTGACATGAACCTCACGTCACCTTAGGCGAACCAGTGTACTTCGGAACTCCGATCGCACTGTCTTATTGCGAACTCTGCCGTCAATATATACTGGGTGAGCGGTGAGGTGAGTAGAACCAAGTTGTTTATTGCATAACAGCTGTGCTGTTCACAATCCGACTCTAATCTCCATTATATCCTGACCCTGAGATACTTAATAACGTCGCATGAGCGGAGGCCAGGCTTACGCTGGTTAGTTTCAGGAGAGGTAAGGGTTGAGAATTTTAGCTGTTTATCCCGGATGACAGGCGGCCAGGAAACGCCCAATTTAGTTATAAAATCGCCGTAGAAATGGAGCTTGAGGTGTAAATGTCGGAATGTCACTATTACTAAAAGGGTGGGGAGTAAACGGGATAATAATATCCCTGTGTAAGTTTAAAACTATATAATATCTTCCGTGTTTTAGATCATTTATTAGAGCGCTACCTATGCCCGGATAGCGGGAAAGATTTAGGTACAATTTCACCAAGATGGCACTCTAGCAAATGATCTAATAAAACGAAAAAAAATCTATTACAGTGGAATCCGGATAAAGCGACAGTCAAGGGACCGGTGATATTACGTCGCACTAACAGGACGTCGCTCAAAACGGACTTATTTATTTTGAAAATGTTTGGTATGAAATCGAATGTGTGGTGATTTCGAAGTCGTTAAAAGCGGTCAAATGTTATATGCGGAGTCGTTATAAGCGGATTCTACTGTAGTTTTTTAATTTCTTGCAGTCTAGATTACCCCGCTGCACCTTAACCATATCCACCAGTGCATTTCCATGACCATACTCGCTAGCGACTGCGTAAAAATGTATATGGGCAAAAGTACAGCACCTCTGGTGGTTAAGCAATAGGACTAAAAATCGGCATACTAAATCGTTTACGCAGTCGCTAGCGAGTACGGTCATGGAAACAGTCGTTTCAATAACTTTCAGAAAAAACTCAACTATAATTTTATATTTCTGGCATGAAGGTGTTTGACTCGGCCTTCTTAAAGGTCGGAGTCAGTCTGAAAATACGGCTAATAAAGACCCTGCCAGTCACTTTGAGCGAGGTTCGTTTTGGTTGTGTGATTTCTTTACATACTAAAAATAATATACGTATTCTCATTTCACGAAATCGCGTAATCTGAAACTGTTTTAGTGGTTGTCCGCTGGCGCTAGTTGCGACTTGTGACAGGCCACAGATATTTGAAGATTGTTTAAGGTCGCGTTCATGTTTATCTGTTCTTGTCTGTTTAAATTGTAAATTATGACATTTAATTAAATGTTATGTTGTTTGTGACTTTAGTGTTTTTTGTCTGTCGTGGCTTCTCGTGGTCCCAAAGGAAGACCCGCGCTGGCCAATGGCTAGCACTATGCTGATTTGGGGCCATTTCGTGGCTATTTTCTGTATTTTGGTGTTATGTTAATTTGTACTGTGTCTGTGCCATGAATAAATATTTTTTTTTTCTTTCTTTCAAATGTTATAATAAACCTTCAGGGAGGCCAAGAGGTCATAACTCAAAAGTGTAAAAGAGGGATTCTCATTTCACACTAATATAATTGCTACAAACTATTCTGTAACACGTTATGATATCAAAACATTTCGAGGAACATTTAAATTTTTTTCCAGTTAAGGACAAGTTTGATTATATAAGATTGATCTAACTGTATTTATTTTGGTATAAAAATAACGAGACACAAAGCCAGACGTTCCATGAACGTAGGTACCTATTCAAACAGTTGCAATTGTAACGGTTCCTATAGCTCTTCTGAAGTGTCCGCCCGAGGCCTCGCAAGTGTCAGTTTGAGATGCGACTAATAAAGGATCTTTGTCTGGCACTTTGAGGCGTGCCGCGTTTGTCGGGGGAGTTTTTACGTTTTCCCGTCTTGTTAGTTTCTTGGTTGGTACAAAGGGGCTAGGAATATTGAACTAGAATTAGAACAGAATAGAATAGAATAATGTTTATTGTTGAACTGTGTACAAAGATGTTAATAAGACTCAACAGTTTGTCCGTCACGTACAACATTCAATATAAAGACAAAATTAACTGTATGACATGCACTTATAAATAGTTAATGTACATAAAATTCATTCATGCAATAAAAGGCCTTATTGACAAGCCAGCGTTTCAAGGCACCTTTGAACTCTTTACCTTCTGTTGACTTTATATCCGCAGGCAAGTTGTTAACTTCGTGTAAGGCCGACAGTTAGACGTTTATCTATAAACCTGGTGCTCAATAGGGTTATATTTTGTCGTCCATGCCTATCGTGTTTATGATGAACGAGTACTAAACAAGTAAACATATCTAAACGTTTAGTATAGTCGCGCGATCGCGACAACACTGACACATATAGTCCGTATTCGTCCCGGTACCGCCGCACACCGGGTAGAGCCAGTCCGACCCAGGTCGGGTCTAGCTGAGTTTCTTGCTGGACTCTTCTCAGCTAGGCTAGTTTTAGTGAATCAGCGACAAAACTCCCAGTAGCTCGATTCCACTCACACCTCAGATTCGGTTGAAACCGCTCAACCAATCTCACTGGAGCGCAAACTCTAGAGTATTCCAGTGTTCCAAATGACACGCGTGGTCGTATCGGAGGTCTTCCTCTGGATTTTCCCCAGGCTACTCTCCAATCGCGCACTCCTATCGCTTAATTGGGCCAGGCCCATAAAGCCACAGTCAGGTTAAAAAAAGTTATTTGGGGAGCGGCAGTCCCTTGATATAGGATTATCAGTTCTTAGTGCTCACGCAAGAGAAGAACATGTGTGCAAAACCTTAGATAATAGAGTGCGTTACGCCCCTTATGTAGTCTTTATGGGTGAAACAATACATAGTCAGAAAGTCAAATAATGTTCGACAGAGATTCAAAGTATTCACATTTACTGGTATATGTTCTCTCAGCATTGGCTATCCATATCCCGTTCACCCATAACCTACACCCGAGTTTAGCTGAAATAGCAAGAGGAAGCGGCCTGAAAATGCAGTATTATAAATGGGATAATTGGGCAATTCTACTCTTTCATGTACATAATATTTTCACACTTTTTTTTAAATTGCAGATTTTGGAATACTTGGCCCTCACTTCATATTTTTGTATTGTTATTTAGAAAGAGGTTTAATTGCAGTATCACTTCCGATAGTTTTGGTAATTAACGAACAACAGTTAATATCCATAAATCGAGTAACTCAGTGGTCCTTGGATGTCTCACCACTTGTATGAAAAAATGGTTTTTACCACTGTGTTACCCACCTTTTACAGCAATATGTTAATATTTAAGTATTTTTATCTATAAATTCCTTTTATTAGGTTCAGGTACTATTTCGAAATCCTATTTTTCTACACTAATTCAATACATATCATAGATTTTTTTTTCTAATAGAAAACTGGTCATGAAAAAGTAGAATGACCAATTAACTATGTCTGTCTGTTACTTATTCACGCTTAAACAGCTAAACCGATTGAGATGAACCGACGAACCGATGGGTATGATGATAGTTTGACATCATTAAAGGGGTGAAATGGGAGGTATGAGGTAAACAAATTCCATGTATACGAAAGCGGGCAAAAGCTAGTTCTCAAATAAATATCAAATTGAGTTAAAAATGTAGAGACAACATTGTTTGAGCGGCCTTCCCATTACGAAGTATTGACCTAGATACAAGTTATTCTCAGAACAGTTATACCACTCCTGTATTGCTTAGGCAGGCGTAACGTCTAATCGAAGGTTATTCGTATATTTTTTATATTTTCTAAGTTAAAATAACCTAAATCTCCAATGACCTGGTGAGCGCTGAACATAAATAAAACGTGTTTAGTTACTACCAAACATGACGGAACACTGCGTACCTGTAGGCATTAGCCATAAAAATATGGCTACAAAATATCAGACCTCCGTTTATTATCAGGAGCTATTTTTACCAACTTGGTATTAGCTGCCTGATAATGATAACTTAATCGAGTCACTGCAGTAGGTACTCGCGGCGTAACTAAGTTGAATTTAGTTAAGTTTATATAATATAAGATTTCAAGCTTACATGGTCATTTACATTAGAAGTACGATTTGAAACGGGATGTTTACCATGTATATTTGTATTTTTGAGTTGCCGATATTTCGGCACTGTTGCAAGCGCCATTATCAAGGATTAACTGACGTGCTGCGAAAAAGCGAACCAGGAAGAGGGTAGATCGCTATGGTGTGTGGGTAGACCACAACTAAAACTCGCAGCGCGTCAGTTAATCCTTGATAATGGCGCTTCCAACAGTGCCGAAATATCGGGAACTCAAAAATACAAATATACATGGTAAACATCCCGTTTCAAATCGTAATTCTAAGTTTATATAGTTATGTATATTTCTTTATTTCTGTATGTGGTGATCTTCTTTAAGTGATAAGGCGCTTAACTGTTAAGTGGAAATGTAATTACCTAACATGTATCAGTGTACTTATTGTTGAAGGTCCAAATAAATAAATAAATAAAAATAAATAAATGAATATTACATGGTCGGTCCATGATACAATAATATACTGCGCCAGGTTTGGCAATCCGGTATATCGGTTAGTAGTGTGGGTGACACGACCTAAGGCATCATCAGCTATCATCACAGTAAGTGTGTGTGTCATCGACAGTGACGTCACTGGTGTCACGATCCGGATTGTCCTTCTTTTCTTAGACCATGGGTCGATCAGTTAGGCTAAGGCGGTTTCCTGACTTGACGGGGCGATATCGATGTGTGAACAAAAATTCTTGTTCTTTAAGTTAAAGAACAAACCCCTTATTCATAAACGTTCATCAAACCTATACTAGCTAAAACGCCGTTAATATTCGTTTGTCTTTATCTGACACGTTGACATTTGTGTTTGTGGGTAAGAGACAAAACACATTTTAGTTAGCAGAGTTTTGTTAATTTTTATGAATAAGGGGACAAGACTTTAATATCACCCTGATATTGCACAGATTTCCTCATTTGTCGGGATACTGTTAGATTTAGATTTGTGCAGTACTAATATCATAAGCGGAAGCGGGCAGCAGTGTTTTCCTATAGCTCCGTTTCTCTCCAACCCTAGCCAGCCATGAAGTAATTTAATGTAGGCGCGCAGTAAAGAGTCGGTACTGACTAGCCTAACAGTTGTAATTATACCTCTTTCGCACCGACAAGTCAGTAAGCCGCCTACTTCCCAATTTCTCTACGATTCTGTTAAATACATTTTTCATGTTTGTGCACGGAAAGTTGACCCAATTGTTTTCAAAAACCAATAACACCATTTCAAAAAAAGGCAACATTTATGAGTACCAAGCACCAGAACTCCCATGGCGCGTACTAAACTCAACCTTTTTACAAAACAAAACATGAAATCCGACAAAACAACATTCCTAAAAACCGGAACGCTACCTGCGTTAGAATTTCTACCTTCTAACTTACTCAATACAGCTCTTTGTTGTTTGTGCAGCTTCTGAAATTGAAAGGAGATTGACGTCTGTTCAGACCTGGGTTTTTAAATTCGGAATTCAAAAACAAAAGCACGACGTGTAACGGTGTTCTGAGGTGTGCCGTTTTGTGGGTGTGGCTTTTTAACCGACTTCAAAAATGAAGGAATTTCTCAATTCGTAAAAATGATTTTTATTTCTTAAATATAAGTTCACGCTATAAAGCTGTTTTCGTGCTATTAAGGCATCAATTTCAAAATGGCGGCCACTGTCTCGCTATCTCGCTTGTAATGTACCTTACTGGTTTCGTACCTACCTTATGTTAGTCTGTAGTCACCCATTAACACAGGCACAGGCTACATATATCGTCCGCTTGAGATAATTGTGAACCTAAAGTTATTTGGAGTAGTCCATTATATATTTTTTATCAATAGTAGATTTACAATAGAGTTTAAAATTGTTGCTGGTTTTTTTATGAAGTATGATTTTGTATATTCATAGATGTAACTGCCACATTTGACATCTGTCAGCTGTCAAGTTGATGTTTTTTTTTTCTGCAACAGACTAAGTGATGATCCTTTTAATCTTCCCAGACGAGTCTGTGAAAGGTCAGATTCAAAAAAATATTTCTTAAAGATGATACTTAATAAAAAAACCAGCAATAGTTTTGAACTCTATAAATAGTTTACTATCTTTTTAAAAAAAACATAATATATGGACCACTCCAAAGAAGTTAAGGTTTCCAGCAATTTCCTTTTTTTAGGTACATTATTAATATTTTTATTTATGGTTTCGACATTTGAAGTTGAAAATAATTAGTGCCTACGCCAAATCTTGGGTTTAAAAAGGTGCCAAAGCGGCTCCTTAGGGCGCAATCGGGAAAACGCTAGAAGAATATATATATATTTTTTAAATATTTAGACAATCTTACACAAATCAACCTAGTCCCAAACTAAACAAAGCTTGTACTATGGGTACCAAGGGACGATATAAATACTTATAGATAAATAGATACTTAAATACATAGAAAACCTCCAAGACTCAGGAACAAATATTCGTGTTCATTACACAAATAAATGCCCTGACCGGGATTCGAACCCGGGACCTCCAGCTTCGAAGGCAGGATCACTACCAATTAGGCTAAAGCGGTCGTCAAATATGGGTCGTCGTATACACATGTAACCGCGGTATAATATACGTTTATAAAACACAATCATTATTATTTCCACATGAAATAATCCCATAAGGGATTTTCGATTATTGGGGAAAATTGTTTTTGCCAAATCAAAAATAAACGAGACGTGATTCGCTTCATAATATTGTCGCGCTGAATTTCGCCTCACGACATTTATGGCGTCAAATCAAGTGTGTGGAACAAAATATATTATGTCAGGGTCGCTGTGAACAGGCAGCATCATAAAGATGTATACATTGTAGCACTTTAATGTTAAGAGATAAGATCTAAAAGTGTATACATATTAAAAATGCTGATTGAATCAGTAGTGGCTGATTTTGCCCGTATTTTTTATACATCGTGTATATAACTGATGGCCTACCTCGTATCGTGCCGTCTCTTTCACTCTCGTGTTATACGCTATATGAGTGAAAGGGACGGCACGATACGAAGTTCGGATTTCGAAGTTCGGAGTAGACCCTCTGTTTCAGAAGAGCCTCTGTAATGGTAAGGTATGTGATTTTCAATCTGGAGGTCTTGGGTTGAAATCCGGCTCGTACCTGGGTTAAAAAAAAGTATGTAGGAAATATCATTATTATTTGATAAGTGTTAAAGAAGATAATCATGTGGCATCATGAGAATCTTTACCTAATTAATTAATGTTACATTGTGTATAATTACGTTTAAAAATATTTCAATTCACCTATTTTATAGTGCGTGTCATCCACGGCACAGCGAATATCATAATAATCTATGCGCAATACGCATGATGACTATTTTTTTGAAGTAGTCCGTTTTGTCCTACGATTTTGTTCACATCGTAGGACAAACCGGACAGAATAATCCGTTTTGTTCTACGCGTTGATCAAACTTTATGCTATTCGAACCATTTTTAGAGACGATCAATTATTTGTATGGGACCAAATACAATTAGAGCAACACAAAAGACGAGAAATGAGAGGCAAAGTACTGCTGTACATTGCGTGACGTCACGCCTGCGTGGCCATTAATACCGTTGTATGGAAAAAGGGAAATTTGCCATTATTTTTGTGAAATATTGCGTGTACATAGCTATCATACATATTTTTATTGAAACCTGAGAAATCTATTGGTAACTTTCAATTTACATTTGGCCAATAAACAAAAAAAACACGTTTTAGACAGTTCTTATAATCCCATATCTTTTTATGATTTTAATTACTTATTTAGTCTAAATTACTATTTATTGTGATATTTGATGGTTTACTCAAAAATCAAAAAAATCAAAATCAAACATTTATTCTGCAAATAGGCCACAAGGGCACTTTTACATGTCAAATTTTAATTTACAATTTAAGAAAGTCTGACTATAATAAGTAATACATTTTTCATGTCAAAATATTAATTTACAGTTCAAGAAGGAATAATAATTTCGAGTTTACAATTATAACAAAATTAATGTCATACAGTGAAGATAAACTTGCAAAGTTATCTATTATACCTAAAGCCACAGTATGTTATAAATTGTTACATAAGTCATCTATGCAATAGGATAGATTACATCCACACAATAGTGTGGATTGGGATGTGGTGGGGCGTGGCTTCGTGGTTGACTCGCACTGTATCAATAATATTGTTTGCTTAATGATTAGGTCATTACAGTTTTGACGTTTCAGATTAAAGCGGTAAAATCAGTGGTAAAATTAGGCTCAAAATACTCCGGCAAATCGTTTGAGCTTAGGATGACAACAATTACTTTTTGTACTCGACTTCAATGTTTGAATTAAGATATCGTAGAGGAAACTAAAAAAACTAACTTAAAAAAATATTACAGTTAAATATTTAGGCATTGTCATATTCAGTGCTTAAGTTTAGTTCATAATAGCATAGTAAGTACCTAACATTAGTTAAATGAGCGCGATCTCGCCAACAAACTGTTATGGCAGTTTGGCGAGCAATTAAAAGGTTGTAACTGTTATGTACTTTTTTGAAAAATAAATTAAATAAAAAAAAAAAAACTAAAATCACATACATTTCTCTATTGGTTCCCTTCAAGTGAACTCTTATGTAATAGACCAATCACGTATCGCCTTTTACTGTACTCTTATGAAATTGGCTAATCACGTGTCACCATTACAGTACTCTTATGAAATTGACCAATCACGTGACGCCGCGGCATAGAACAGAAGACATCAACGAGCGTCCGACCCATGTGCCTAAACTTCTCTCTCGTAGAAAAAATAGTGTATACAATAGTTATATAATTAGCTTTTTAAGTCTTGAACCTTACTTAGACCACTCGGCAAGCCTCGTGATCTAATCGCGGTTCTCGACTAAAAAAGCATACATTATATAACGATTGCATAAACTACTATTAAAATTTCCAGTTGTATTTGAACAAATATTCCCGAATACTTTTAATAAAACAATTCCGTATCCCTAACTACTCTGCCGTAGCGGCTTAGCGAGTGCTACGATAAAAGTTAGTCCTTACCCTCTCTCGCACGTATTCAAACTCCATATGCTTCTCATTCACCAGTTACATTTCATTCGTAGCACTCGAAACTGCGACATAATTCGCCGGTTTAACTGCTACGGCGTAGACCGTCTACGACCGAGTTGGTTGAAATCACAGTACTTTATCGCTAGAATTCTACTCTAGTTATTTGGTTGCCTGTTTGCACTTTTATCTAAAAGAAAAAAGTAATATGTCCGCTAGAGTTTCAAAGGCCCATACTGTCTTTGTGTTTGGGAAGTATTGTAGACTAGAGTTTAAGTTAATGTGCAATAAAGTCGGAATTATTTTGTGTACGAACAAAGTTGTCTTCAAGTGTTCTTTCTAGAAATAGAATTCATTGGTGTACAGTTTTTAAGCACACGAGGGATGATTCAGACACGAATAGGTAAAACTAATGAAACAGACTCATTATCTGATTATAGTGCAAAGTTTAGTTTACTATCTCGCCCTTTATATTTCCCTTTTTTAGAGTACAACTAATATAAAAGAGAAGGTTTTGAGTTCAGTGCTGAAAACGTCGGTCTGCTTCAATTTAACCAAAATTGCAATGCCCTCCAGGGCTTTCATGTGTTACCTGATTATTATCCGTAAATTACAATTTAAGTTCTTTTAAAACCATCAATTAAATGTACCTAAATTAAAGAGGCACACGGTTAAAAAAATAGTCATTATGCAATCTCAGGTCAAAAGTTTATGGCTGAAAATCATGTATGTGGTTTTTTCTGCAGACATGTAGTAAAACCTCTTTAATATATATAAAACCGTAAGGTAAGGATCAGCTTTACAATAAACCGTGGACGGCGGGCGGAGATGGCCATAACAGCATCAAAAATTGAGCTGTTATGAGATTTAATAGCACAGCTGAGTGCCGCAGCTGCCGGCCCTGTGCTCGGCTATGGTGAAGCATGCGCACGTTGGCTCAACGCGCCCCACATGAAATATATGAGAGGACATAATACTTATATATGGAATTTAGATTAATAAGTGTATGCAACTGTACATAACACTCGTGTTTTAATACCTAGTGAAACGAAGGTCTCTGCTTCAGGTTTGACAAAAATGCTTTCGTATGTCCAGATTCCGGATTTCCGGATTTCCGTTTGTTCTCGTCTACAGGTGGCAATTCTCAACCGATTCTAGTGAAATTTTGTGAGCAGGTTGGTTGAAATTTTGTGATCAGGTCCGGTAATAGAATATTTTTGTCGAGTCAGTTTTTGGAAATTTTATTTTATTTTATTTCAAAGATTTTGTAAGTTTCTGCGTCCGAATTTCGGCTCCTCTACAGGTCGCATTTTTCAACCGCTTCTCGTGAAATTTTGTTAGCAGGTTCGATATTCATAATTGATCTTTTTTATAATGTCAGATTTTGTAAATGATAAAAAAACTCACTCACGAGGTCTACAGCTCACAGAACCACCAGCGTAGCAGTTGCATACACTACTATTATCACATATCTACGTATAAAAAACCTGTGTGACTCAAACAAATGAATTCGCTGATTATCTCTTCGTTCGCAATGATAATCACCAATGAACTGATTTTATTTCATAAATTTTTACTGGCCAGTAAATTGCCAGCAATTTTGCACGCATCTTTTAAATTTCGAATCACTGGTGATTGTCCTCGATTGCTTCGTTTTACAAATGGCTTCGCTGCCGTTACGCTCTCACACGCGTGCCACGTCAATTTGAATCTTTCCAAATTCCAAATACGAATTCCCCATAAGTGGCGAGGGAAAACGGCGCAGTGTCGAAACAATACGTCAGATTATTTTGATGTTTTTCGCAATCTGTTGACATGTGTCAAAGCCAGTGAACGTAAAAGGATTTTGAGATTTTATGTTTTTTGTAGATACTACATTTGAAAGAATTGATACGAATACGTACATAACTGGTAATTATAAGTACATATATTTATCTCATTTTCTCTAAGGCTGGCCGGAAGAGGTCCCTTACACATAGCTTTTGCACTTGTATGTTTTGTTTCTCTTGTAGATATTTTTTAAATGTAATACAGTGCCATACATACATACAAACTTATATAAATAGGTCATTCAATCTACGAATAGAAATGTGCCCTGGAAATATTTCCGGAAACTTTCCGGATTATTCCCGGGATCGGCAAACTTTTATGTCCACAGTGTAGATAGGAGCAACGCACGTAGATTGAACTATCTATATAGTAATTATAATATTGTTAAAATTTATGTTGTAGATAGCTATACCACAATCATTATTTATTTTCTTTCATTAAAATATGCGCCGATCGCATAAACAATATTAGGTACTTTAAAAATTAACTAAAACTACCTAATTTAAAAAAAAAGCTCACAAAATGTACTTCATCATGAACCCGAATTGTACTTGCACTCGTAGCGTACTTACTGTGAAAAAATAAGTCACACACTTTACCCACCCGCCTCCCTATTATTTTATCAGTGCAAAAAAGACTTATTCGACATGTATTACATAGTAAGTTACGACCTTGTCATAAGTACGCCTTACTCGTTAGTCGGATTTCATCGTCAGACTGAAATCAAATTAAAAAGTTACCTCAATTCGCGTAATGATGATTTTTATTAAACATTTTGTTCGAGTTTTTATGACGGTGCGGTGTGATGGTTTTTATGTTTATTTATGATCGTGCTTTCGTTTTACGTTTAGTTTTCGGAACTCTGCAACAAACCATAAACATTGTGTCTTTCAACAGTTATTGTTTCTATTCAGTTCTGGTGTTTCAAAGTAAAAGGTGTTTATTTGTTAAACATAGGTCACAATGGATGTTGTACAAATAAAAAAAACTGGTATCATCATTAGGTTTTGCCTTCTGGCGTAGAAAAAGAATTTCTCATAAACTACAGTTAAATATAAAATACAATAACATAATCAGGTTAAAAATAATAACATGGTACAAAAATCAGTATTAATGAGAATTTCAAAAAGAGAATATTATACAATCAAAATAAAATTATATGTCAAAATTAAAATAGTACAATTAATTATACTATATGTCATATTTGATGTCAGGAAATTGAAAATGTTTGGGGTTATTTCTCTTTAATAGCGTATAAAAATCTTCTATAAATATAATAAAATATACGGTTGTATCTAAGTGACTAAAAAAATCAGCCAAGCGCGAGTAGGACTCACACACGAAGGGTACCGTACCATCGTCCAAGATTCAACACTAAGCATGTAATTTATTTTTCTCGGCTCAAGCTATTGGTAAGGTCGCTTGTATGGGTTTTTGTTGAAATTTGTAAAAAAATCAACTGTCTACCTACATGTTTTGTGAGATCCAGCACGCTGACGGACCGACAGCGGAGGTTTAGTAGTGTTTGTTGGCACTCTTCAAGTCTCTTCTCATATTTAAAAGTTGACTACCCTTATGTCCGTGAAGTTAGCATATCAAGTTCCAGCAGATCACAAAATAATTGGAGTTCTATTCGCATGCAGCGTAGTTCTATAGTTCCTGATACGTTTCAGCAATAGTTCTGCCGTTTTTGCTGAAAAAATAAAACATATGGATTTCTACCAAATGATATGCTAACTTCACACACGTATTGATGTAATATTCCCCAAATGGACTAAAAATTAATATTATGCCTGTCTACAGGACCCGCTATAGTTCCTGATACTTTAAAAACATAGTTCTATCAATAAAACTTAAAAAAAGTATAATTTATATCCCCAATGATATGCTAACTTCACATGTGATATGCTAATAGTTTTTGAGGAGTTCTGGGCCAGCTTTTAGTCCAAAAAGATAGCTGTAAGTTTGTTGAATACAGAACTCCGGAGTTCCCAGCGCTAGCGTCACGTAAAACTTAAAAACAAATTTATGTTTATTACATCGTTAGAGATAGAGATGATATGCTAACTTCACATGTGATATGCTGATAGTTTTTGAGGAGTTCTGGGCTTGCTTTTGGTCTTAAATGATAGCTCTAGCTCTGGTGAATACAGAACTCTAGAGTTCCCAGCACCAGTATAAAGTTTCACTTACAAAAGATGTGCTTGAAAATTATGATTTCGTCAATTTAAGGTAAAGGTATGATACCTTGTCGTTGGAGCAATCGCCAGCCGTTTCTGTCCTCTGTTATCTCCTTCACTCTCTGAGAAGACATGACCTTAGCCTTCTCTTTTATTTGCTCTATGTAGTTTCTTCTTGGCCTTCCTCTTCCACTCTTTCCTTCAATCTTCCCTTCTCTAATGGTCTTAAGGAAAAGACAATAAATAAATAAATAAATATTAGAGGCGATCTTACACAAATCGAACTAGCCCCACAGTAAGCTCAAGAAGGCTTGTGTTATGGGTACTAGACGACGATATGTTTAAGAGATATAAATACTTAAATACATTGAAAACATCCAAGACTTAGAAACAAATATTCATGTTCATCACACAAATATTTGCCCTGACCGGGATTCGAACCCAGGACCGTCAGCTTCACAGGCAGGTGCACTACCCACTAGGCTAAACCGGTCGTCGAACAATGTCTTAACAGATGACCCATCATTATTCCTATCCTATTATCTATGACTGCCAATATTTTATTTTATTTTTTACAACACTTGTTCATTCGATATTTTTTCCGTCCACTTCATACCCTCTATTCTACGCTAACACCACTCTTTGTGTATAGAACCTTAAAAATAATATAAAAATACTAAGTAGTCAGTGCGTCGTCAATAACTCCTTCCAGAACAATCCTCACGTTTTTAATGGAATTAAACCATAGCGAGTCTAGAAATGAGTATAACTAAAGTATTAATATAAAAAGGAGCTCCTCAGAATGTTAAGTAGGTACGCAGTAATTTGAAAACTCCGTCTCAGTCGGACCTCATTGACACCTCGGGCACGGACGCTAGGGTTACTACAGCTGAGTTTCAAACATGATTAACAATACTTCGCCTGTTCGTCAGCTTTGGCACACCTACATGGTATCCAGATACCCTATTGCGCTAGGAACAAAACAGCACATGCTATTTGGTGAGCGAGCGGGATGCAATGATTAGCTGTCAAAGATCTGTTTTGTTAAACAAAACCGGCCAAGTGCATGTCGGACCACGCACAATGACGGGTTCCGTACTAACACCTACTAGTCCACATTTAAAACCACTATCCAATACATTGAATCTAAAAAAGTCGTCTCTTTATAGGGAACTCACGGCTCTTACGACCTTTTGTTTGGGCAAGACTGTTTTTAAGCGAAAACTCAAAAACCGTAAAACATATTGTTCAATTCAAAAATCGTTGAAAGTATTTACTAATGCACACCATCTTAAATTTTTTTAGAATTTTAAACTTTATAGTTTGGAAATTATAGTACCTACGTAAGTATTATTAATTATTATGTGACAATACGTGGAGTTTGTCACATCTATTTTTGTTTGTCGCGCGCTCAAAAATGTCTCGCACATTCTTCCATACATGGATAACAAACTAACGAGTACGTTTATTTATATTATTATTTATGTTAGAGATTGGTAAATTCGGATTTCAAGTTTTAAATGAATCGAATCCGTAAGCAGTGCCGATTCCTTATCGACTCCTTTCAAATATCATCTACTCCGAGGGGCTATTAACTCCGACTCGGTACGGAGCGAAATGAATGACCAGTTTGCACCGGTATCGCGGAGGTAAAACTGGTGGACTCACTTGTATTTCGACGAAATCCGGAGTTGAAGGAATCAAACGATTTGAAGAACCATTAAGATCCAGTGATCTTTGTATTGACACTAGCTAGTCCGGAGTGAATCGGTTTGAGGGATTCAAAGGTGTCGAAGAGTCGATAAGCGGAGTCGGCATCGACAGCGGAGCTGGATTTAGTAATTCGACTTGCTTGTCGGAGTCGAGATAACTCATCAATTTATGTATGTTTATTTTAAAATATGTTAGAGTTTTTTTTACTTTTCATTCTAGTCGTGTATGTGTATGCGCAAAACATGCACCGCCAATTGTCAAGATTTTAGTTTTTAGTAAGCAATAAAACTATTACAATGTAAAATGTTAAAAACAGTTCCTAAAAAGAATCAGAGTCGAATTGAGGGACTTGTCCTGGTTGCCTAAAAAGATTACCTATTATTAGTAAGCTGAAGCGGCGAAAGAAACAGGCGTGTAATTTGGGAAATTTGAAGCCTGTGTTTGCTCGGCTAACGATGTCTCGCCATCTCGTCTGATTCGTATCGCTACTGGTACTGACAATCTCAAAGATATGTTAACACTTTTGTAACATACGAATAATGAGTACATACCGTCATCTGTACAGCAGTCTTTATTTATCAATGACATTCCACGTGGTCTAGTGCCTTCCACTCTCCCCTGAACAACTAAGAGCGGATTCCACTAACTTATGATAACAGAGCTATCAACATTAAATATGGGCCTGTCATCCAATAGAAATTCAAGCTTGTCATTCTATTCTGCCGTCTCAAGAAGAAAAACCATAAGTGACATTTTTTGCAAAATGGACTTATTACCAGCCTTGTAATCAGGAAAAAAAAATGTGATCTTTCTCTCTAGGAGATATAGTACTATATCTTTTGTAGATCACGATTTAGACAACCACAAGTGCATAATTTACAAGAAATCTAAAGTTTTTTGGCTTTATCTCGAAACTTACTTTTTGTCACATATGGTTTTTCTCCTTGAGACGGCAGTATTGCATACGACCCCCTCTAACACACGTGAGTTTGCAGTTAACCATCCCGCTCTCTACTGAAACTGCGCATAATTTTATAAATATTTAGTACGTTTTAATTGATCTATTGAACACTGGATTTTGTTACAACAATAAAAAACTATCCTTTTTGTAAAAAAAAAACATCACTGTCGTTGATGACTACGAAATCTGCAGCATTCAAGTTTATTTTTACTATGATATTTAGATTTTTTTGTAACAGAGTTACCACGGCATTTTTTCAATATTTTATTCGGTTACTTTGTGTCTTTTTCAGTCCACAGTATTTTTTGGGTAGTGTAGTATATAATTCTTCACTGGAAACTAAAACTTCAGTATTTTAGTCAGATCCCTGTGGCTCGGTTTTATAAAAATCCGTTAGACCTTATTTCTGTTTGTTATGTCAAAAAATTTACTGAGTTACTGAAATTTGATCTGACATTTGGTCTAACGGATCTTTATAAAACCCGTCCTGAATGGGCCTTGCCTTAACGTACCACCATCCTCACCATTTAGATGGTTGGCAGTCCAAAACTGTGCGTTTCTTAAGAAATTTCCTGCCTCGCACAACCAAACTATGGAATGAGCTGTCGCCTGCGGTATTTCCGGACCGATATGACCTTCAAACCTTCAAGAAAAGAGCGTATTCCCCTGAAAGCCCGGCAACGCACTTGCGACTCCTCTGGTGTCGCAGGTGTTTATGGGCGACGGTAATTGCTTACCATCAAGCGATCCGTCTGTTCGTTTGCCCCCTATAACATAAAAAAAAACACTGTTAACGTTTAGAGACGGTTTGTTGCAATTCATTGTAAGATTAGTAAGCGTTAAGTCGTTGTTTCCTTCTAATACTACGGCATAATTCACTTTATTAGAAAACTAGTTTTAGCTCATAATGTGAGTGCCGATGCACTCAGAAGTTAATCTGCGTAAGTTGCTACAATGCTCGTGGTCTCAGGAACATTGCAACGAATGCGAATGCTGAACTTAGAGAAGTTCTAACTCGATCAGATTCACATTTTATTTCCCGTCAGTATATACAATGTAGGTAACAATATACAGTATTTTATACTTTATATGCAGCTATTTCCATATAAAATCCATTTACTGAGCAACTTAGCTAGCATGATCTTGTTTATGTCATCCATAAAATCCTTTACTAGCAAATGTTGTGGTGCCACATCCAAAATGTCCAGAAGACGTAAGCCAATAAAAAGTATACGCGATAAGTCCCGTTTTAGTCATAATAAACTCTTTAATGCTAGTACAGGTAAAATAAGATTATTTGTTTGGCAGAAAATTATGTACATCAATGAAACTTTGTTTATAACTATCTTGGTACCTACTAGAAATGAGGATCTGCCTAATCCTATCAAAATTGAGGGGTCTTACCCAAGCATGCATATTTTAGAAGATGTGTGAGTGTGTCAATTTTTCGTGTATTTTTTTGCGCTCAGACCATAACCATACTTATAAGATCAATATTTTGCGAGATTATGAATGGTTTTTGTTAAAAAAATGAATGGTTTCGTGCGTAGGGTAGTAGTAGTACTAGTCCAAATTGAAAACACTTGTTATTTGGTGTGAATTGGAAATTATATATGAAATGTACTTTATTCTGCAAACAAAGGCACTTTTACAAGTCAAAATCTACTAGCGTTTCTCAAAAGACCATTGCCAAGAAGAAACGCCGAAAGTAACTCGAAAGTCAGTCACTTTTTCCCTAAAATATGCTTACTACAATGATAATAAAGAGGGGGACACTTTTTACGACTTTGACAGCTAATATCTCATCAAAGGTTGGCTTAAATCCTCATGTCTAGTGCCAAGATAAAGTCATAAACAAAATTTCATTGATGTACATATTTTGCCTCTATAATACGCTATTTTTCCTGTACTGTGCGTAAAAGCTAGGATTAGGAACGTCACGTTATACGCCTTTGCATGCATATTGAATAGAGGCACTCGGGTCGCAATATTAAAGTTAGTTCCGAAGGCCCACAGCCTATACATTTATGTATGTTATGTACAGTTGTCTATGTTGTACGAGTAGATGTAATGTAAATCGGAAACCGCGAACTTTACCAAGTTTCGAATACTTTGCGATTCTCTCGTTGAACCGCGGGATTACATAGCTGCAATATAGAACTTTAGCGCTGCTATTAAATTGTTAAAAAATGATATAAGTACATAAAACAATAAGTACATAAGTACAAACATTTTTTATAGGGGATTGACGAGAGACATCATCCTGTTGTGGGTTCGTTTTTATTATCAGTGACTTAGAGACCATATAATAATTTCGAGTTTACAATTATAACAAAATTAATGTCATGCAGTGAAGATAAACTTGCAAAGTTATCTATTACAAATATTACATCAGTAAAGTTAGAGATGTACAAGGTCTCAAGTCTCATTAAACAGAAAATATAATTATTTAATATAACATCTTAGAGATGTACATGGTCTCTGAGCGTCAAAATTAAGACTAATTGAATAATTACATCTCTAACATTTCATAAAATTAGGCTTAATTTTGACGCTCCATATTACTACATACTTGTATAGTAAATAATGTTATTAATTATAGCTGTAGTCTTCGTCAAGGCGGAGGTACTTCCCTAGTTGGGCTGCTCAATTCGAGCAAGATGGCATAATGTAGAGTCCTACCTCTCTAAAAAATTACGTGTCTTCTACAAAACTTATTTACTATCTACTAATTAAGATGACCACTTTAGCCTAGTTAGTAGTGACCCTGCCTACGAAGCTGGAGGTCTCGGGTTCGAATCTCGGTCAGGGCATTTATTTGCGTGATGAACACGAATATTTGTTCCTGAGTCTAGGATGTTTTCTGAGAATTTAAAAATCTGTTTATCTAGATAAGTACGTATGTCGTCGCCTAGTACCCATAGTACAAGCTTTGCTTAGTTTAAGACTCGGCCGGTTTGTGAAGATGTCTATCCACTTATACAGGATATACAGGATGTAACAAAAATAGGCATATTTGGTATCGTATTCTGATTAGGAAAAAGTAGAAGAATATTTTTGATGCAATAGGTTTTTGTCCCTTGTATGGACAGTTGGCTGACTTAGACGGCCTGCCCCATAGAAAAGAAAATTTTTTTCGCGTCAAAAAAATTTTTCTTCTACTTTTTCCTAATCAGAACACAATACCGAATATGCCCTTAAACGGATCCTCACTATTTTTGTTACAGCCTGTATAACCTAGCATTTTTAAATGGATAGATAACTTCACAAACCGGCCGAGTCTTAAACTAAGCAAAGCTTGTACTATGGGTACTAGGCGACGACATACATACTTACATAGATAAATAGATTTTTAAATTCGCAGAAAACATCCTAGACTCAGGAACAAATATTCGTGTTCATCACACAAATAAATGCCCTAATCAAGATTATTCTGGGACAGATCGCTTCACCATAGCGACCTCCCGGCACTCGCGGCCAGTCGTTCTAGCCAACTGAGCTATAGGTGCAACTGCCACCCGGCCCGAAATTCAACAATCGTTTCTTCATTTATACAAACGCCTAAAGGGAGCTAGCTTAGAGCGCTGCTCGGTGCCTAAAATTTTTAATTTTTCCTTTTTTCTCTAAATTTGTAAGCCCATTTTAATTTAAAAATAAAAATAATTATTGTCTAGCTATTAAAAAATCGACCCTACATAAAGAGCATAGTACAGTAAATATCGCTAGAGTGCATTTTAAAATTATTACAAGCACTTGAACCGGCTGTGCCGCGATATTAAACTTTAGCACGGAGCGATACTCAGTACATAACATATTTTTTATACTCCAGTCGATAAAGAGCATTTTTGTGTTGGACGAAGTAGAAACATTAAAATCCGTTTTGTTAACGAGCATTAAAATCACTGTGCCATGAGCTCTTCAAGTTCAGCTTGAATTGATGATTTTGGCATAAGAACTTGTAAAAGCAGGGGAGCGAGAAGTACTGACTTGAATATTATTTTTGAAAATAGCACAAAAAATATTTTTATAAATTGAAAGCTGAAAATTTGGAGTGATTTTAGCAACTTTATTTCGTAATGAAAATAAATAAATTTTATGTTATCAGGCCGCAAGTTTCCTGTACCTTTACCATGAGTTTGCATGACCGTACTCGTTAGCGACTGCGTAAACGACTTAGTATGCCGATACTTAGTTCTATTGCGAAACCGCCAGATGCGCTGTACTTTTTTCCATACAAATTCTTACGGAGTCGCTAGCGAGTACGGTCATGTAAACTCATGGTAAAAGCACTGTAACAGTGGTTTGTTAAGTATTATGAATAAGAGGGTAAGTATTATCACATAAATAACGTCAACGTCTCCGTTGATCGGTCTATTTCATACATATTCGTACATTATGTACCTACTCACAGGCGTATAAAATGATAATGGGGTTTTGCTGGAGTAATTTTCCGAAGTTTCCCTTTGATATCGCGGCTACTAATGTGCAAATAGTTTGTATTAGTTTCACACCATTGAGATTAAAGCAGGGATCGGATACCGGTATTTTCTCCATAGAAAAATACCGGTATTAATACGGTCACCGGTTCATTATTTCGTTTTTAATGGAACAATCTAATAATACGACGTTGTTACCTAAATACATGATTCAGCCCTACGTAAAGAGCAAAAAATAATCCAAAATATTGGGATAATTCAGGGTTTTTTATAAATACCGGTATCGGTCCCTGGATTAAAGGCCTTATTCAGAAAAGTTCATCAAACCTGTTTAAGTTAAATTGAAAAAAGTATCATGTCATTCGAACTAGTTCTTGGAGACGATCACATTTTTGTATGGGACCAACTAGAATTAATATAATATAATTTCATTTATTAAAAGACCAACTTGGATCAATATTTGTTAATAAGCCTTAACCAAATGTGGTAGTCCATATCAAAAGGGACCTTATAGCGGCCGGCACTTACGCCTTTATGGCCGTTGTTCGAGTACAATAGCACCGATTCGCAGCGTAAGCGCCTGCCGCCGTAAGGTCCCTTTCAATGTGGACTATCACAAATAGTGCTGGATGGGTTAGGGACGGGTTCTTTGGAGCGTTAGAAAATAGCCCTTAAGCCTGCGTTTAAAGGTAAACTTGCTGACGCTCCGTGGATAGGTGGAGGGCGATCTTTCCAATACTTGGAGGCCGCAAACCTAAAGAGGGAGGAAATAGAATAAATAAAGAAAGAAAAATACTTATTCACAGACACAGAACAAAAATAAACCACATAACATATGTGTCCCCGCGGTAGTGAAACGGACACTGGCTCAGCATTACAGATGCAAAGTACTTTTTCTGATGGTTTAGCTTATTGTTACTTACTGTTTGTTGATTAGAATTACGATTTGAAACGGGATATTTACCATGTATATTTGTATTTTTGAGTTCCCGGTATTTCGGCAGTGTTGCAAGCGCCAATATCAAGGATTAACTGACGTGCTGCGAGTTTTAGTTGTGGTCTACCCACACACCATAGCGATCTACCCTCTTTCTGGTTCGTTTCAAATCGTAATTCTAATGTAAATGACCATGTAAGCTTGAAATCTTATATTGTTTGTTGATTGTTTTGTACCTGTTAGGTTAAGGTTTTTTATGGGCAATATTTTTTTTCTTATTCTTATTCTTATTCTTAAATGTGGTTTCCAAACTCTAACTGGTATAAAACTGTATTTTACAAGTATTGTAAACATATAATGTCGTTTATCAGCTCACCTAAAACAGTATTTCTCACAGGTCGTGTCTGTCTCCAAGCAACAAGCTACCTAGAGACAATTATATTACATCACAAACAATTAATTTCTCACCCCACGAATTAAGCAACATTGAAAATCTCATCTGCTATAGGATTAGCAACCTAGTTCCCTTCAAGTTAATTTTAATTACTTACCTTATCATTGAAATAGAATTATCGCTATACGACCTTTTAGTCTCCAAGTTTTCTTCAAAATTAATAATGTCACAGTAAATATCGACCCTGTTTGTGACATCGTAAAGTTGAGTTTTGGTCGTCGAAAGGGCGAGCAATACGATGTTGCGATAATCTGCGAGGGTTGACCTCCGAATTCGCTAGGCTGCAGGTAACTGGGGCAAGAATCGAGCCCGGCGTTGCTAGGCAACGCCCCGGCTGTTGTATCCCCGGCCCGGGTACACACCGACCGTATAGTACTTTTATCTCAACGTGGGTTAGCCATAGTTGGATGCTGTTATGCAATAATTTGTCAACCTTAGAATTACGATTTGAAACGGGATATTTACCATGTATATTTGTATTTTTGAGTTCCCGATATTTCGGCACTGTTGCAAGCGCCATTATCAAGGATTAGCTGACGTGCTGCGAGTTTTAGTTGTGGTCTACCCACACACCATAGCGATCTACCCTCTCCCTGGTTCGCTTTTTCGCACAGTGTCACCGTCACTACCACCGTCCGCCTTGTCACTTGAAACTCGATTACGGTCAAGACACACCACACTCACAGTATCAATACGCGAGTTCTTTCCGGAAACAGTCTCTTTTCGATATTGATACTGTGAGTGTTGTGTGTCGTGACCGTAATCGAGTTTCAAGTGACAAGGCGGACGGTGGTAGTGACGGTGACACTGTGCGAAAAAAGCGAACCAGGAAGAGGGTAGATATCATTAAAGAACCCGTCCTCACTTATATCGTTTTAGGGTATCGAGATCAGGCGTATTGTCGCGTATCCTAAATATGGACGCTTAACTCGGGTCTCACAATCATAATACGTGTCAGTGCTACGCGACGGAAATATACGATACGCTAAAAGGATACAAGTGCGGACAAAGCGTTGCGTACAAATTTGTCAGCCCGTATCGTATCTTTGGTGTCTTTGATGATCTGGGAAAAACCTACTCCAGTTAGATCGCGGCGTATCACATACGTATCAAGTCACACGGTTGGGGTATCAGGTCTACCCATGCTGCGCCTACCGGCACGTGTTCGCCACTAGAAAGTCAAATTATTGTGAGAATCTCTGGCATGTCAATCTACACTCAAGAGCATAATAAACGGGTGCACTTTGTATGGAAATTCAGTACAATGTGAACCCGTTATTATGCTCTTGAATACCCGCCGGCGGGGACGTCCACCGCGCGATCGCGACAACACTGACACATATAGTCCCTATTCGTCCCGGTACCGCCACACACTGGGTAGAGTCAGTCCGACCCAGGTCGGGCCTAGCTGAGTTTCTTGCTAGATTCTTCTCAGCTAGGCAAGGTTTAGTGAACCAGCGACAAAACTCCCAGTAGCTCGATTACACTCACACCTCAGTTTCGGTTGAAACCGCTCAATCAATCTCTCTGAAGCGCAAACTCTTAGAGTATTCCAGTGTTCCATACCGCACGCGTGGTCGTGTTGGAGGCTTTCCCCTGGATTTTCAACAGGCTACTTTCCAACCGCGCACTCCTATCGCTTTACTGGGCCCGGCCTATAAAGCCACAGTCAGGTTCCAAAAAAAAAGCTCTTGAGTGAAGTGTACTTTTACATTACTAATTAAGTAATATTAATTGCTAATAATACTTAGTATCGTTTATGATACTCTCAAGAGCCAAACGCTCTTTTGTTCTCAATTAGATCCCAATTCTCAGGCAGCCACAGCCCAGTACATTAAGCCTTATGTCTATTATCGTAAAAATACTTGTTGTCACTTTCTTATTCACACGCATACAAGGATACAGAGCGCGAATTATAGCCCTATTAAAAATAATGAATTCCCGTCCAACTTGGCATAAGAAATAAGTAGGACAAAGTAAATGGCATGATTTAAACTTTCGGGTATTAAAATATTCAAAATCCTTGGGAAACTTCACTCAATTTGTATGTGGCACTCTCGCTTAACACTCTCGGGTAATCCTTAATACTGTCTTGGGATAGATTTAGTCGTAGAGAGTAAAATCTTCGTGTTTAAACACAATTGGTACGACGCGGGTACCAGAATATGGCTACCCAAACTTTTTAGACCCTTTTGGACGATAGGAGTGCGTGGTTGGAAAGTAGCCTGGGATAAATCCATTTCTTCCTCTGACACGACCACGCGGCTGGTTTATATACTAGTATACTCTAAGAAGTCTAAGAGTTTGCGCTCCGGTGTCATTATAGTGTACAGATTGGTTGAGCTACTTCAACCGAATCTTAGGTGTGCTCGTCAAACAATCTGGGGAAGTATGTCGAGATTATAGACGACTTCAGCCGTAATATAGTATTTCCAAGTGCTTGCTGCACGCGAGGCTATGTAATGTGGGATAGGGATATCTCTGTTGCGCTCTGTCACATTAATCATGGCAGGTAAGTGCAACAGAGACCGCAGTAGACGTGTCCGTTCCGCACATTTTGTGGACATAGTTACTTTAACTGTAGGTATCTATTTGCTGTTGTGTTTCTTGTGGTAAGAAACCAGAGCTCCTGAGAATGTGATGTGAGAAATATTGAAACTCCCGTTGACCGGCGGGTCGAAAGCATAACGTTTCGTATAAACGTTAGGAAATATAGTAGATACTATTTAAAGAAACACGATATATATAAATACACATACGTACATACATAAACTAACGCCTGTATTTCCAAAGGGTAGGCAGAGCACATGAAATTTAATTTCAGTGCCACATTTAGCAATTGTAGGTTTAAAGATAGAGAAAATGTGATATTGCAGTGATAGGTTTGCCCATCACCCACAATACACTACCACCCGGTACCCATAGTCGACTCTTACGACACCCGTGGGAAGGAAGGGGGAAGTGCTATCCTAACCCCGCACCACACGCATATATATAAATGCATTTTTTATGAGTACAGTGACAGCTGATTTACCCTAACGTTCGTTCAATAAATTACGCTCTTACCCGTTTGCATTTATCTCTGCTGTCGATACAGTACGGCAACAATAATTTCAAAAAGTTATCGGATACCGTGTATGTTTACCATTAGGCCGTATGCTTGTTTGATACCATCATGGTTGCAAACGTACAACAATGTGAGCTACCTAACAAAAGCACCTACTTTCAAACAAATTGCAGAGCGTTTAAGTCCTTTCAAAAGCAGGTCAGGATGGCTCAAGTGCTTTGTGAGGGTCTGTCACAAAGAACACGTTAAAAATGGTGTATTATGATCATTTGTTCTGTGATGAATGAAGTTAATCTTAAGATTTAGCGAAGCGTCATCTTTATTGCGCCTGAGAAATGCGTGTGGTGGGTCAATCAACTTTTTATTGTTGTTATTCTGTCCCGTCAGCGAGGAGACAATAGTAACCATGTTTCTTAGAAAAATGTTTGTAATATGAACTTCAAGCATGCTCAGGAGATGACCCATTTCCAAATAGATACATACTTATCGCTAAAACTCGTGTTCGGTATATTTAAACCCTATAAAATCACCATTTTAAAGAGTGACTCAGGAGACGTAACCATGGTAACAAGCAACAAAGAATAGTTGATCCACTCTGGTATATGTTTTACTAGCTTTTGCCCGCAACTTCGTCTGTGTGGATTTCGTTCATCGCGTTAGAATTTAATTGCTATTTTTAGGCACTTACCTATTCATCGCTCTTTCCATAGAAGCTGCCGTCCCCTTAACCCCTTGTCAGCGGGGAGTCCGATTTTAGCGCCGCTTTTTTGAACCGTCATCTGCGGCGACGGCGAAATCGGTTCTCATGGGCTGTGTCTACTTTCGCAATATACAGTGAAACGTGTATTAGTCTTGCTTTAACCTATTGAAACGTATACCCAATGAAGCAAGACAGTGAGCAAACGGTAATTTGAATGTCCAACCGTAAAAATAAATCGTTTTGATGTTAGTCAAAAACTACAGTTGTTAAAGTAAGGAGTGTTTATGTTTTTGTGCCAGTGGGTGGATCAACTATTTTTTATTGCTCGTTACCGTGGTTACGTCTCCTGAGTCACTCTTTAAAACTGTGATTTTTATAGGCTTTAAATCTACCAAACATGAGTTTTAGCTATGATTATCTGTCCATTTGGACATGGGTCATCTCTCAAGCATGCTTGAAGTCGATATCATAAACATTTTCCTAAGAAACTCGGTTACTGTTGTCACCTCGCTGACGGGACAGAGTAACAACAAAGAAAAGTTTATTGACCCCAGTATTTGAAAAATTACGGTGTATTATAGTGCAGTGAGGTGATATATTGTGAATATGTAAGTAATCTTTTGTTTTTTATGAAGTTAAGGTGCATTTTAAACCATTAACTGTAATAAACCTCTTAACTAATACAACATACCTAACCATGGTCAGAATTGCCTGCACGATTTCTTGCGCTTTTCTAATATCTTAATATTACTAAAAGCAATTCAGATTTGCGTTATGTGTCGTATATTTATTTCAAATTATTGTAATGAATTAACAATACCCTGAAAGTAATAAATAGATCGAAATATGATCAAAAGTAACAACAAAAGAATATACAAATAAAGCTTCACTTTAGTGAAATAAAGGTGTACACATATGTATTTATTTCTTAAAAATGACTTACCAGTATAAAGTGTTCTAATATTTTTTCTTGTCTTGTTAACAAAACTAGTTAACGATATAACAAAAAAATCTGTCAGTATATATATTAACGGTATGCCGTTTTGTTATAATCAATTACCATTACCACTTTTTGCGATTCAATAATTCGGTAACAATTATTATAACCAAACAATGAAGAAGAAAAGAAAAGATTAAATCCAAAATGTGTTTTTATATTCCAAAAACCGTGTTCATTAGATCAACACAGATCTGAAGGAATATTCTCGCCCAGTAACTCGATTCCACTCACGCCTCAGATTCGGTTGAAACCGCTCAACCAATCTCACTGGAGCGCAAACTCTTAGAGTATCAAAATCATCGTCGTGTCGGAGGATTCCCCTGGGTTTTTCCCAGGCTAATTCTCCAACTGCGCTCCTATCGCTTTATTGGGCCCGGCCTATAAAGCCATAGTCAGGTTAAAAAAAAACAAAAAGGAATATTCTCGCGTACGCTGATTTAGTTTGGATGGATAACGAACGAGCATGTGTTCCGCATTCGCTCGCTCTAGCTAGCACAACCAATTCAATACTTAAGTAAGAGCGGTGCACACAATATCTGAATTGATATATTAGTAAGTATCATATTGGTATGCCATTTGTTGTGCGCACTCGGTCTGACGCATTAGGCTCAGTGTGAGAAACAAATCGGATATCAATATTATATGAATATACAATATGACATTCAGATTTTATTCTAGAAACGGTCTAGATTATACTATTTGTTATGTTTTTATTTTACATATTGACGATCTTTTTGTGAATTTATTATACTCTCTTTTAACATACATTACAGTAATTCATGTCTTTTAAAAAAATTTCATATGCATCAATAAATTGCTCTGAATAATTAGATTCAATTTATGTAATATATAACTGACGATTCAAAAGTGCTTGTTGCTAGGCCTATTTGAATAAAGAATATTTTGAGTTGAGTTGAGTATGTATTTAAGTCATAGCAAGATGCCAAGCTACATAGACTGATTAATCATTATACGAATTTTATTCTTTACCATCAAATGTAGGCCTTGCGTAAACCCCCAAGGTCGTACAGGCTTTTAAAAATACGGCCGTTAATGCCCATCCGAGCGTCCAAATATGTGCCCGGCGCACGTGGCTGCGACCCATTCATATTGGCCCTCTTCGGCCCCCTTCAGCCCCCTTCCAGGCCCCCTCTGACCCCAGTCCCTCCGCCCCCAACGCTGTTGCTCGCTAGTATTTGCCGAACGATAAGATTCTTGGCCTTTTTGCTTGGTTTATTCACTGAGTATTTGCGCTCCGGGTTTATGTCTTGATTTTCTGTTAAATGTGATATTTGGCGTTTTTGTTGCCAATTTGCATGGCGTAAACGATGAGTGGCTCTCGAGGGACTGAGCGTGTTGTAGTACCTACTTTTATCTATATCACGGACATAACTCGAATATTACGAATATCTTTTTTATGACCATTCAACGGTTACATGGAATTGTTTTTATGAACATTTGCTTTCGATCCGGCGAGTTTGTTAATATAAATTAATTATTACCAGCGTAATTTCATAGAGGGGCAGAATAATAGAGATTTTTATTAAAAATTCAATAAGGACAACGTTTTCGCGATAAAAAATGTAATAATATAAGTAGTGATATAAAAATATGAGTGGTAATATAAATAGAAGATTGGCGGTAGTTATATTTTCTATTTATACGGCATGATAACGTTTTTTGTGGTAATATTCGAGTTAATTTTTCGATATTACTCGTAAATCTTGTGATATCACAGTTATAGCATATGATCCGCGTTATTACACAGTCATAAAACAATGTAAAACACCCCCCTCATCCCATGTCCTCGCGCAGAGCAATTCTCATCCAATACAGACTGTAGTGCCCATTGTCCTAAGCGGCGTTTCTTTACGAGCCCCTTTTAGGATCTTTCGGACACGTCGTTTATGGCGCTAAATACGGGCCTTTTTCTCAGAAACTACATTATGTCCGTAATAAATTGGTAAACGATCAGTCATAATGATTTATGAAACTAGACAACGTTTAGGTCTAGGTAAGGTAGATAGGTAAGGCTAACTGTTAATATAACATTTTAAACTCTCGCGCTTTGTAAACATACTTAAAGAATTGTTTAAACGGGTCTAACGCGATATTTACCATATTATATTATTATTATTATTTTTATAGACCGGTGCAACCCGTGTCGAAACGTCGGTAACAAAGGTAAATACATAAATAATCTTTAAGTATGCTGACTATTATGTTGCGTATGACAAAATTACAGATAGTGGGGCACAGAGTTTCTGTATAAATCAACTGTTGACGAAACCAAATAGCCAGAATTTACATATCATTAAACATTAACGTTAATAAATTACTTGGATAGTTCTCCGAATTTAAACTGTATTATCTTTGACGTAAGTTTGGTATTAGATAAACCAAGGGAAATACGCGATTGCAGAAGTTACTGAAAGTTATAATAACTTCTGCGTATTCTCAATTATAAGTTTGGAGCGCGCAGTTTTAATCAATTCTTACCCATTAACTCATCAAACAATGAATTAACCCATTGGTTAGGTTACACGTTCGTGTCATTTCACGTTTCACTCACTAGGTGACTATCTGACGGGTTAACTAGCATGTTATGTTAATGCAGATCCTTGACTGGCCTCTCTGTCTTCCTGGCTAGGTATATCGCACAGCCGCCCTGTTCCCGGCATATAATTATACACAGATATCTTACACTCATGTTTCTCAGCACTACATCCTTCCATCTTGTTCAATTTTTGCCTCTAGATTTTTGATCAGAGACAAAGCCAAGTTGTTTTTATACTGGAAAGTACTGCTCATAGTAAAATGTACCTATGGCACTTTTTGTTCCTGGCATAGAACTTGTATAACATAGTATTTCATAGATAAAAAAAAGTAGTAATAACTCTTGATTCAGAGGATTATAATAAATTACACCTTGCTTCGTTCAGCTCAAATATCACACTGCGTCATCAATCATTTTAAATCAATTCAAACCACATTCGATCGTTTTTTTATTCATCGTTTAACAGCCAGCACCTTACACAGCAAAAAAAGTACCAACCCAACAAAATTTACATCCTGTAATAAAATTTAGTTGTGGGTAAGTACTTTTGAGGCATGTTATAAGTACATTGCTATCCTGACAATACCATACTCCAGAAGTTTGGTACAGATAAGCTATGGTTCGATGTTCAGATACAATAGCACGAAGGTCCATTGTTGCTCTCCGATAACCGTAACTAGGAAACTTTGGGTTACCATACTCTTAGGGTCTATGTTGAGAACTTGTAATTGGTTTAGGTAAAGGTTATAAGATTATCGACGCTCAACCTTTACGCGAACGTCACCAAGTATTGAAATGTTCGTCACTGAAAGGCCGCGCACGATCAAAATCAAAACATTTTTTCTGCAAATAGGCCTCAAGGGCACTTTTACAAGTCAAAGTCTATCTAGGTACATCAAATAAAAATAATACAATAATCAAAGTATCATTAATTAAATGTAGTGTTACATGTCAAAAATAAGACTAAGAAACTAATAACAATCGAGATTTGTTAGAGATGTATAAGGTCTCTAAGCGTCAAGATAAAAGGTAATAAAGTATGTACACTAATCATAATAAAATATTTTGAGCTATATCTATAACACGTCAACATGAAAATAATAAAATCTAATAAATAAATATCCTCAGAGATGTATAAGTTCTCTGAGCGTCAGTCTAAAAAATAAAATCAAATGAGAACAGTGAAGTCTCTCATCATGTCAATTCCACTGAACACTAGTACGAAGTTACTAGTCCTTGCAAACATGAACAGACCGGACCCCACAAACAGCACCCGTTCACGAGTATGACGCGTATCTCAGCCATCGCCTGCCGCCGCGTATCTCAGCCATCGCCGATGAAAGCGCGGACGGCGCTGTCAAAAAAATACGAAATATACAAACATTTAAATTGACAAGCGTGGCGTAAACCAAGTTTACGTAGCGCTTGTCAATCAAAGAGACGTTTGCTGTTTGCGAAATACTCACAATGGTATAAAACCTTAACAACAAGGTCGGAATAGCGTAGCGCGGTTGACAGTGACGTACAGTCAAGTGTAAAAATATGTATCGAATGAATCCTCTCATAAATATGTACCGAAACCACCCGAAACCTTAATGCGTAATACATAAGATTCATGGGACATATTTTTGAGTAGCTTGCATTCACCCACATTTTAACACTCGACTATACCATAACGATGTCATCCGAACATGACGCCTTTACACACACCCTAATTATTAAGAATCTAGATACTAGAAAATAATAGTAGTTTATGCAACTACTACAGAATGAGATACGCCACGAGTGGGGTTTTATGAAACGAGCCGAAGGCGAGTATCGCCATAGTCATATTAAGATATTATAAGCATAACAAGTGTACGGTCCGCCTGATGGTAAGCGGTCACCGTAGCCTATGGACGCTTGCAACTCCTGGGGTGTCACATGTACGTTGCCGAGCCTTTAAAAATCATACCAGTGTTTTAACGTCTAATTATATGCAGTTGCTTACTTTGTCTACATCAACATATTAAATTCTCCTTCATGTATTTCACGTGGACGCGTTGAGCCGGCGTGCGCATCTTTCACCAGATAGCTGAGCCCGGCAAGCCGTATATTGTAATGCTGGTCCTTGCCTACGGGCTTTGAATATATTAGAGAGGATTTACTATCTTACGGATGTAGAAAAAAAGAATAAACGCAAACTTTATAAACGTACAGACTTCAGTCGTAAGGAAAACACTCATAACACTACTGAAATTAGCTGTCACAAGTTACAACAGCGCTCAACGTTTACTGAGACTTTATTAAAACAGTTGGCGAACGAGTAAAACAACTTATAACGGTCATTTAAAACAATTGCTTCTCGAATCGCATTCAAATACCCGAGCCATCGCTTCAAGCGACCGCTGAAAAGTAATCACGGAGCTAAGCGGCCGGTAGTAATAACTGCATGTCACGAAACAGGAGCGAGCTAGAAATTTGATAGGCCAAGAGCTGGGGCCCCATTTACAACAATACAATACAAATATTTTTTATTGCTCACCAAACGAAGTACATTCAAGGAACAACAGAAATTAAAATACATGTAACAGTGGTAGACAACAGGCGGTCTTATCGCTAACAAGCGATCTCTTCCAGACAACCTTTGGGTAGTAGAAACTAAGCTAGAAAATGTAAATTACTTGAGTAGGTGAAACAGAAAAATAGAGTATAAAATACCTATAACCTGTGAGTCTTGTTATGAGATTTTTTATAATTATGTTTCTGTTTTAGAAAAGAGTCGTATTAAAGAAAGAAAGCGGGCGATAGCCGAGCGTTATACAAAAGCCACTTTGGTCGAGTCGACAGTGCGGATAAATTGAACGATGATTACAATCATTTTTTAAAATATATACCTACATACAAAATAGACTAGTCTATTAAACTTGACGTGGTAACGTCTTATAAATCGATGAACGGATGGCAACACGAAAAAGTGACGTAATGTATGACTAACTTGAGCCTTGTTAAGCGAACTTCTATAAAGAAGCTTATTGTTCCAATGGTAAAATAGCTTTTTAACGAATTACTTTGATGCAACTCAGCCAACTGAATTACAGACAGCCGCTTTTATTAGTACGAATAAAACTCAACTAACTCAAGACCTTCATAACAATAGAGTACATCTTTAAAACTTTTACTTGGGCCTAAACCAGCTCAGTTCTACTTTTCATTACTTTTGCAGGGTGAAGTTATCTTACAGGTTTTTTCTCTTCAGAAGTCAGGCGGACTGTAATAATAGTCTGACTTGTTAAGTTGCGATGTACCTAATACAGAAAGAAAAACTTTGAGCTCAACTGAAATCCTCGCATAGTGATTAATTACAAAGTTGTTAATTGCACTTAAAAGCTAAGTTTAAAAAGTGATTAGTCTCAGTTTTAAATAAATTACTCGTTTCTGTTCGAACTAGTAGCTTTTGGGTCAATCGCAGAAGGAAAAAGAAATGTCGTCTGTCGTGTGAAAAATTTATTTTTATTGTCCGACCCGAAGCGAGCGATGCGTCTATGTTTTAGCCTGGGAAAAACTTCTTTCCTATATCCGGTTGTTATCCTCTACAGGTATCATTTCACAACCGTGTCTCGTGAAATTGTTGAGGTTCTATTATTATGTAGAATTATTTTGTCAATTCAATTTATGGAAAAAAAAAACACTCGTAAGATCTACAATTCACAAAGACATTAGTCTTATTCGTTGATATAAATATACACTATTTATGCAGATTAATAGCCCGTTGTAATCTTTAATTATCCACAGAACAGAGTATGTCCACAGTGTGGACATACTCTGTTCTGTGGACCACAGGAAAGATGCGAACCTAAATCTGATTACAGGACACTGACATAGACTCCATTGAATATTTTAAGTTAAAATTAATGCCATAGGGTTTTGATTACCTACATACACACTGTCTAAAATCGTGAGTAATGTATACTTTATTATATTAATGTTAAGATATAATATCAATAAGATTAACATCACCTGTCAGTGTCAAAGTTTCAATAATCGTACTTATGAATTGCTAATGCCAACTAGTGGCTAGCTCTCGGACTACAGTCGTCCGTTAATTAACGGCTCGCGGTCGCGCCTTAATGGAATGCTGTTTCAAACCAATCGCTTTTTTCTGATTGGCTGTCAGCGATTTCTGCAGCTACGCGGGGCTGGTAGCGTTTTACTATATACGTTCCATATATATGTATCTTGACTTCCAAAACCTTGACAGTTAAAATTAAACTTATTTTTGTTAATCACAAGTATTGAGTATTAAAGTGAAACATTAGCACTGCTGCATTGTAATTTCAGTTTTCACTTTAGTTTTCGCTAGGTTGGCGTTAAAATTGTGCCTTTGATCTAGCGATTTATTCATTATTCACTAGTTTATTATTCATCCCGATTCTGTCCGCCTTACTGCCCTAACGCTCTTTGCAATCTCGCCTTTTCAAAGAAAAAACCCATAGTTGGATATTGCTATTGCTACAATCCGTACTGTGTGTAGAACGAAGTAAAGCTTTAGGAAATAAAATGTTTATTTAACACGTATAAAAAAAATAAATGAAACGGATAATTTTTACATCGTCGTCTCCCGGGGGAAAAAATAAACAATAGCATTCTTTAATAATGAGCCCTGGGATCCCAGGGACCGGTAGACGAATGTACCCGCGGGCTAAATAGGACACCCACACCATGTTGTCACGGAAGCAGTGACCCTGAATTTCAGTGAGTAGCTGATTTTCAGAGAAAAATTTATTCATATGCATATTAATTATTGCATATGCATGTGTTTACATTGGTGTTAAAATACAATTTGTTTCAACATGTACCCTTTCGGGCATAGCAATTCACTACAACTAAGAAAAAGTCTACAACTAACTATAATTACATTATAGTAATGTTGTGAGCATATAAATACTATACTAAACATTCAAAGATAGAAATACATTATTTTATTTATTTTATTATATTACTTATACATTATTTCATTACTATTCATATTAATCTGTAATTTACATTTATTACGTACGGATAAATTAAAATAATAATAATAATAAATATCTGGATTAAAATTATTTAATCTCTTTAAGATTGTCAGTCCAAAACTCATTCAAGCAATAATAGCATTTATGCAGTAAAAATAGCTTTAGTTTCTTATAATAAACATTATATTTGTCAAGTGCTTTAAAACTGTTAGGTAGTTTATTATATATCTTAACTGCAGTATATTGTGGGCTATTGGATAACATTTTTATTTTAGCGGGTGGGAGAATAAGCTCATATTTGTTTCTGACACTTTGGGGTTCTTTATTTAGTTCCAAACACAGTTTTTACTCCAAGTTGAGTTTACTAGGAAACGAACGTACCTACTGGAAATTGTGTAGGTATACATATTTGACCGAGTTCTCGAAGCGTCTCCATTTCAGCTTGGCCAAAACTGCTTCCATATCCCATATCTTCTCTAGCTCCAGGTCGCATTTTTCAACCAAGTCAAGATAAAAGTGCTTCTTGCTAGGTCTATTTGAATAAAGAATATTTTGAGTTGAATTTGATAAATTTTACAAAGGAACACACTTGTGTGAATTAATCCGTTGATTTTATTATCTGCATAAATAGGTTTATTATCTTATCCTTTTTTGCACGGGGGTAAATCCGTTATGGATACCTCCTCGCCGTGCGGGTACTTGCACCTACTAAAAACCCCCCGATTGTCCTCGTCAACCCATTTCGGACGGCTCTAGGATGTCTTACGGAACGCGCCAGTACCGCCCTAGAGTTCGACCTATGTGGGTCCCGCTGTTTTTATGGACAATCGTAGCCAACTATGACCGTCTACGACCCCGAGGACCCCATTCCAGTCGCCTTCTATGACAGGCAGAGGATACCGTAGCCGTATTCTA
This sequence comes from Epiblema foenella, assembly GCA_963556455.1. Classification (NCBI taxonomy): domain Eukaryota; kingdom Metazoa; phylum Arthropoda; class Insecta; order Lepidoptera; family Tortricidae; genus Epiblema; species Epiblema foenella. The sequence continues at coordinate 21,410,854 of OY747102.1, forward strand.
TGCCCGGGCTATATTATTTTAACCTGGAAAAACGTGGTAAGGCCAGCAGTTAAAAAATGCTTATATACTCCTATTCAAAATTCAAATTATCAGCATATTTCTGGTTTGTAAAGTAGATATACTTGTTTGAAAACGAAATCCTACCAACATTAACAACTAAATCCAAATTCGAATTTGGAAACACTTGGGGCGTTAATATCGTACGGCTGTAAGCAGTGAGATTACCGCCATGATGCGACTTTATTGCGCATAGACAAGCAATAGCGGCTTAAGCGGGCATTGTGTCCGTTATGAGAGTGTTTTTAAAATTCGAGCGGCAAAGACCTAGTTTCGCGGGGGTGTATTCTGAAGGCGCGAGTTAGTTTTATATTTACCGGGCCTGCTTTATGGTGCGGAGATAAATAATAGCAGCCACAGCGTGGCTACCAATGTACGTATTTCCATGGAATATGTATGAGCAGAAGTTTATGTATGATGTGCCGCAGTGACACTGCGATCAATTCTAACACCTATACCTAAATTTGTCATACTTAATGTGTTTAACTTCTACTGATTAATAAACTAGTTGATTTGTTTAGGCCCTATACCAATCATGTCATGCGAAGGCTGTTGTGAAACGTATCTTAGGACCATCAGGGCGCACAATACATTGACCAACTATTTTCAACGTTGTGGTCCAAAAAAACGATCAAAGTAAATTGATCAAGGTAATATATTCTAAATTGTACGTTTGTTAGATTTTTACGTGATGAAACTTCACAAAAGGGTAAGGGTAAGGTTGTCTGGAAGAGATCGCTCTTTAGCGATAAGACCGCCTGTTGTTCTGCCTCTGTCTCCCTGTGTCTTTGTTTTTTGTGTGCTATTTTTTATTGTGTGAGGTGTGCAATAAGGAGTATTTGTATTGTATTGTATTGTATTGTAAAAGGGAATACATTTTTGTACCGATGGAAACATAGTAGAATAGTAGTTTTAGATTCGTAGTATTAAAAAAATACACTGACTTAGGGCAAATACCACGATTTATTTCCTTGGTGTACTTATACAGACTCAACTGAATGCTAGGGCTCGTAACAGAATGTCCTCTCTGTCCAGACATCGGCTTTTTGTTCTCGCATCCCCACCCAAAAAGGGGAGTCAAGATCAAACGTCCGAGCTGGTATTACAATATTATTGCTTACCCTCATATCCCGTCGTCCCTGGGATCCCAGGGGTCATTACAAAAGAATGCTATTGTTCTTTTTGCCGGGAGACGACGGCTTACTAATTATATACAAATTACCCTCCATTTTACAAAATCGTCACAGTAGATTGCTTATATTTTCGTGATCGATAAAGTTTGCGTGTCTGAACTTCCAATACGGTTAAGGCAACCCTTTAAATTCACCGCTACCCTTGTCAAAATGCAGCCTTAAGTCGGAATTTAGCCTTTATCGAATGACACGTCTTTGGTATTCTACAACAGTTAAGGTTCAAATTATGTAGTGTTTCGTAAATTTACAACAATCGAAAGATAATTAACGAGATTAGTTTTAACGAATTTAGCGCACCCCGGATTCCGAAGTAATTAGCTGAGTATGCCACCAGGACTATAGATAGAATAAGTTACGGCTGGGGTTATTTAGGTACAAATAATAATAATCCCATAAAAACATTCCATTTAAAAAATAGGTGAAAGATTACGTAGAGGCAGGTCAGGCATTCTTATTAATCTATATTGGCTTTAAATACAATTTTGTGACAATCACACAATACTGCATAGATTTGTATGAAAAAGTTTATTAATGAGGTACCTAAAGTTGAAACGGTGAAAGAGTTTCGAGACTTGGGCTATTTTTTACATGGAATGGTTTTTTAAGAGATCCCACTTCTTTTTGTAGGTTAATGTGTCAATACAAAATTTAAGAATGCATCTGGAACTAATTTGGAATTTAAAGCCTTACGTAAATAACGTACTACCATAGTAGGTACTGTAGAGGTTGTTACGGTATGAGGCTGGCCGGGTAGGTCCAGAATCATAACGTATACAAATTGAATTTAAACTATGATTCGAGAATGCGTCAAAACTGGCATTCTTCTGGAAACAATTGGTTTTCCAGGGACTTGTCTTCACGACACCATCGGAATCACATGTTCTGTAAATCATTTAAGAGATTATTGTAAATATATTTCTGTACAGTAAGAAATATACTAGTTTCATATGTGCTTCCAGTGTTGTATTTTAGCTACGATCTTCTCCCAGTACCTCTAAACCCGTACCTCTCGTGCAGCATACCCTAGTATTAATATTTATACCACGTTAGATACCACAGTACCGACTACAGAATATCATTACCACGCCTACCCTCACGGCTCTAATACATAGAGAGTTCACATCTGTTCTTGTTTTCGAGTCTGTCTAAAATCCAATACTCATCGAATTGTTTTCGACTAGAAATGTCGCTATCAAACACAGATGGTTACAGAATAGACCCCGGAACGTGGCGTGGTTGCAACCGGCGGAATTTCATCGTACGCCAGACAATGTTCTCGTTAACCGCTAATTTTACACGATTGTTGTAGTTCTTCGTATTCTGGTCCAGATCACGTTCGCTTTTCGATTAGTGTTTTGTCAGTAACAGATATGCCACGCCACGGCAGTATTTCCACCAAGTCGTTAGATCTGACGAAAATACTGAAGTTTGAGCTTCCAGTGTGAAGAAATAATGTACAATTAAGGCTATTTTACATTGAGTCAGTAACTGACGTCAGTGCTGGCGCCGAAAACTGATTCGTGCTATTTAGACGCAGTCAGTATTTCGTCAGTAGCAGGGACCGATACCGGTATTTTTAAAAAACCCTGAATTTGCCCAATATTTTGGATTAATTTTTGCTCTTTACGTAGGGCTGAGTCATGTATTTAGATAACGTCGTATTATTTGATTGTCCCATTAAAAACGAAATAATGAACCGGTGACCGTGATAATACCGGTATTTTTCTATGGAGAAAATACGGGTATCCGATCCCTGGTCAGTTGTCGAGGAGTCAATTTATACGATGGCAGTGCCAGGTCAGCACTGACTCGCCAGTCGACTGACGTCAGTTACTGACCCTATGTAAAATTGCCTTTACACAACAATAAAATTAATGTAGACTGGAAAAGAAACAAAGAAATGAAATCACCGAACAAAATATTGAACTGAATATTGCCTTAGTAACTCTGTCAAAAAATTCTAAATATCATTGTAAAAATAAACTTTCATGCTGCAGATTTCGTAATTATCAATGACAGTGATATATTTTGTTTTACAAAAAGGATAGTTTTTATTGCTCTGATGCAATAACGGGAAAGATTTTTCATAAGTGATCCAGTGTTTCAAAAGTCAATTAAAATGTACTAAATATTTACCAAATTACGCGCAGAGCTTCCGTAGAGAGCGGGATGGTCATTACAAACTCACGGGTGTTAGAGGGGGCATTTGCACTAGAATGGCCTTGCCTTAAAGTCTACTTGCTCTTTCGGTATGTCGTGTTAGGTTCCTCCTGGTGAGTAACGACGTCCGAGCTCGGGAAGATGCCTTGAGTTGAGAGTAATGGGTCATGCACTTGTTTATAGCTGTGAATGCAAAAAAAATCTACTTTAGACTGAAGTTAAGAGAGGTAGGGCACAGCAAAATATCATCTTGCTCGAATTTGGAGCAGCCCAACTGGGGAAGTACCTCCGCCTTGCAGAAGACCACAGCCATAATAACATTATCTACTATACAAGTATGTAGTGTTGTGTTCCTGGAAGTGAGCAAGGTTGCCAGAGCTCTCAAGGATGCACTGTGTTGAGAGCGAGGGACCTAAATTTGTCCCTTCTGTTGTCAGTACAGTGCATCCTCAAATTTTATAAAGGGTCGGCAACGCGTTCATGACTCCTTTGGAGTTGCGGGCGTCTATAGGCTGCGGTGGCAGCTTACCATTAGGTGGACCGTAAGCTTGTTTGCCACCGGCGTAGTATAAAAAAAAGTCTTATCTGTTTGATATTTGTGTTTAATATATTAAAAAAACGTTATTGTCATGAAAATTCGATGCCCGTGTAAGCAACAATTTAACAAAGAAAAGATAAAAGTCACTGACCCTGAAAAACGTTCACAACAAACACAAAACAATTTAAAATGCATCAAACAAAGAACAGTTAAAAAGGAGCTGTACTTAAAAGAGGTTAATCAACTTCCAAGAAACTAATTACTGCGGACTTTATTATTTTTAAAGGCGCCATTTGCAAAGTTCGTCGATGAGTCGGGCTCTCGTCATTCTGCCATAAAACCGCGTTTCAGAAACCGGTTCTTTGAACAGTTTTTTAACGCCGCTTTTTATGAATACTTAGGAACTTTTAATGTGTTTTTAATTTAGTTAAGTCTAGTGGGTACCTATGTGAAGAAAAAAATATGTTTCTAAGTTGAATCATGATGTAGATAGTGTATACAATATCAGGGGCTAAATATTTCTGTGCACTTTAAATGCCAGACACTTTTGTATTAACTTGAATCCACAAAACAATATCATGCGATAATTACCGTTATTATATGGGATTTTGGGTATTTTATAATTGTTAACCTTTTATTATCTTGTTCCTTAAGTTCGACTTATTGGTTTTGTTTATCGCTGGCTGAAAATAAAAAAAATAGATTGAAAGTGTAATTACAAATAGTCTGTTATCTACGAACTCATTCTAGACTATTTTAAAGTAATTAACTGGATAATACATGGTGATTCGGGAGACGTGAGCAGGATCAACCCTACGGATTCATTTTTTGTCAGAATAACGCTGTTGTTAGTAATATGTACCTAAATAAAACAACAATGAGGTTGCGGCATGCCAATTTCAAAAAGCCATTCTACTTTTTCATGTAAATGATTTTCACATTTCTTTTAAATGCAGATTTTGGAATACTTGGCCCTCACTTCATATTTATTTTTATTTATTTATTTAATTCACCATAAAGTAATATGGGCATTACATGGTATGTCAATACAATATGCTATGAGTAAAATATTATAGATTAAAATAAAATAAAATAGAATACAATTTCATTATTGTAGGTCTGTATAACATTATTCAAAATTTTGTGCATTAATATTGATAGACAAATATTCTGTCACTGAGTAAAAGGCATGGTTCCTGAAATAATTAGATATTTTTTTCTTAAAACAATAAATCGGTAAAGACGTTACTTCTGATGGCAGTCTATTATACATTTTAATTTTTAAATGAGCACCCTGTTTTTGACATTTTCTTAACCGTAACTTTGGTAATACTAGTTTGTGTTTAGATCGCGTATTATAGCTATGTATATCAGACATTTTTGGAAGACAATCCGCTTGTCTGTGTATTTCCAGAAGGGAGTTGTAAATGAATAATGAAATCACCGTCATTATTCCCAGCTTCTCAAAGTGTGGTTTTGCTGTATCTCGTCGGTTTACACCGCACATGATCCTGATAGAACGCTTCTGAAGTACTAGTATTTTTTGAATGTCTGAAGCGTTACCCCAGACTGTTATGGCGTAGTTCAGTAAGGAGTGAATGTATGCGTAGTAAACCATTTTTAATGTTTCTATGTTAATCAAAGGTTTTAGCTTTAGTAATGCAAAGTTTGCCGAAGATAATTTATTGCTAAGTTTATCTAGATGTTCTTTATGCGTTAATCTATAGTCCACCACATATCCTAAAAATTTCGTAGAACTTTCATATGTTAGCTCTGGTGTATTTTGTTGAGCTCGAGAATTTGTGTTGTATTTTATCATTATGGTTTTGTCTGTATTTAGAACTATGCCGTTGGCCTGAAACCATTTCTGAAGGATATGCTGGGCCTGTGTTAATTGTGCTTCCATCGTGTTTATATTTTTATGTCTCACTCCAACATGGGTGTCATCAGCGAATAAACTAGTCTGTGCCCAATCTGGAATATTATATGGTAAATCGTTCACATATATTAGAAATAACACCGGACCTAAAATCGATCCCTGTGGTATTCCAATGTCATTATTTCTAATGTTAGATTTGCTTGATCCTACTTGTACTATTTGACTACGGTTTTGTAAATAGGAAGTCATCATTTTTAAAGATGTTCCCTTAAATTCGTAATATTCTAGCTTCTTCAGAAGGATATCGTGTCGTAAGCAATCGAATGCCTTGGATAGGTCACAGAAAATGCTTGCACATTGTTGTGACGTATCCAAGGATTCAAGTACCCAGTCTATTACTCGTCTAATAGCTTTTCCTGTACTTCTATTGGCTCTAAACCCATACTGACAGGAGGTGAAAAGATCGTTTTCATCGAAGAAAGTTATTATTCTTGATTTGAGGGCTAACTCCAGTACTTTAGAAAACACAGGTAGAATACAAACTGGTCTGTAGTTGTTAGGGTCTGCGACACTTCCCTTTTTAAATATAGGTACAACTCGGCCCTTTTTTAGTATGTCTGGAAATACACCTTCCCGGATGCAACAATTCATACTATTCAGTAGTAGTTCCATTACGTTATCATTAAAGGTTATTATCTTGAGGAATCTCGTGTCCATCTGTGATACATCCTTAGATTTTTTGGCCTTCAGCTTGTTCAAAATTTTTCTCAATTCTTCAAGTGTTAACGCATTGAACTCCATTTGCTCAGTCGGTTTTTTACACTTGTTGAGATATTTTATGCAAACTTCTGGTGACGCATCTAAGTGTCCACTTATTCTATGAGCAATGTTAGTGAAGAATTTATTGAAGACATTTGCCATTTCTTCATGGTTAGTTGTGTAAGTAGATTTGTCATCAATAAGTAATTTATCTGGAAGACCAGTATTGTCATTTGATCCACAAACAGCTTCTTCTTTAATTATTTTCCACGACTCTTTAATCTTATTTGTGGACTTTTGTATTCTATCGGAATGACCCAGTTTTTTGGAAAATATCATAGCTTTTTTGAGATGTTTTTTGTAAGCCTTTATTCTTTCTCTTCTCTCTTCAGTGGGTGAATGATCTTGAAGCAACTCCATTTTATTAAGATTATCTTTTGAGATCTTTATACCTTTTGTTATCCAAGCAGAAGAATAGTTAGTTTTGACATTTACTGTTTTTTCGGGAAAAGCAATATTATAATAGTGGACAACTCCTTTCATGAAGGTGTCTACTTTATCGTTCGCATTCTTACTAAGTAATACAGATTTCCTTAATTCAATGTCCTTATTAAATAGGTAGTGAAAATAATTACAGTTACTAGTACTAAGTACTCTGGTCACAATGTTTTTGCATTTTGGTCGTTTAATTCCGGGGCACTCTACTTTTAGCTCAATTGCGTTGTGATCAGATATCTTATATTCCAGGACCCTGCCTTCCACGATCTTATTACTAAAGTTAACAAAAAAATTGTCAATGCATGTCGCGGAATGGTGCGTTATTCTTGTTGGTTTCTTTAAAATTGTGCTAAAGCCAAAACTTTTCAAGATTGTCTTAAAGTTGCTCACGGAATGACATTTTCTTAAGAAGTCCAGATTAAAATCTCCGGTTATAACAACTTGCTTATTGTCACGTTGACATTTTGCTAAAACCTTAGAAATAGTTTCTTCGAATATTTTTATATCATAGTTAGCCCGGTATACAACGACAATTATCATTTGTGGTAATTTTAATTCAATCGCTGTAAGTTCACAATGTTTTTCAACTGATAAACTATTTATGTCATTCCGTAGTCTGTACTTAATGTTATTTTTTATTAAAATTGCAACACCACCATGCCTTATATTTTTTCGACAGAAAAAGGAAGCAAGATTGTAGTTCTTTAAATTTACAATTCGAGTTTGTAGCTCCGTTAACCACGTTTCGGTAATGCAAAGGACGTCACAGAGTGTATTCATCGCTAACAGTTCTAGGTCTTCTAACTTATTTCTAATACATTGAACGTTTGATTGAACTATAACTAAACTATTCCTTCTCGGTCTTTCCTCTCTAGAAAAACCGATTCCTGTTTGTCTAACTTTTCCTGTCCTTCAGTCTTGATGAATGTGAGTGTTGAAGTTGATATAGGGTTTTGTAAAATGCCAATCAGGGCATCTGCCATAGATTTCCGTGTCCTGTAGTAATAAACTCCATGTTGTTGATCATATTCTCCATTGAGTTCGTAGTATTTGATATTCTCATTTGTACATGTAATATGATGTAATCTTTGATTTAACTGAAAGATTTTGCTATCGTGTATCCCATTAAATGCTATACTCGAGATGATCAGTTTAAATTCTATTAGTCGTTGTTTCTGAATAATTTTATGTATTCGTTTTGTATATGCCGTGATCGATTCATTTATGGTATTGTAGTTGCCTATTAATATTACTACATGGTCGTTTCTGTTAATTTTGTGAAGGTGTTCTTCCACACGGCTAAGGATGTACGAACTTGATGCATCTGGGTAGCAGAAGTTCATGGAACACAGCTTTTCATTTGGAAAATATTTGCTCATGTTGCAGCCCGTTTTGTCAGAGAAGATAATCAAGTTTGGCCCATTCAATTTGGGTTCTAAGACCTTTCTTTCTGGTGTTGGCATATCTTTACTACTGTTCGGGTTGTTTTCACTTGATAGCTGCACCGTATTTTTAGCTGTCTCTTGTGACTCTGTGCAGGCTGTTTTAAAACCGTTTAATTTTTTCTCCGGGTCTTTTACTCTTATGTTCATTCTTTCATTCTGTTTAGTGTGCTTTTGAATTTCTTTTTGTAGACGCTTTATATGTTTTTCTTTTCTTTTAATTTTTTTCGCCATTGAACGGCTTTTGCTTACTTTGCAGCTTTTTCCTCGATCAAGATTATACGCATTCTTTTCTTTCGCGTCTGTCTGTGGTTTTTCTTCAGTTAGTTGTGTGAATTTATCTTTTAGTTGGTCGTACTCTTGTTGCATTTTGCATAATTGCGATTTTAGCGGCATGATTGTGGCATTATTTACAATGTCGATTTCGTTCTGCTCATCTATTAAAGTTTTGTTGTCTTCATTAATGTTGAATATGTCATTTTGTAGGTCTATATTAGTTTCTTCAAGTTCAGCTATCCTCTTCTTCAGTAATTGCTTTTCTACGCACATTTTTTCATAATCCGCACTATCCTGCTCCTGTTCTTCAAGTATGCGTCGAACGAGCTTGTCTTTGTCATTAAGTTTTGTTTGTAGGCTGCTTATTATTTTTTCGTATGTTTTCAGCTCATTATCTTTTTCCTGTATTGTTCTTTCAAATTCCAAAATTTTATTTCTGTATTCTGAAAGCTTGCTATTTGTGGTTTCCCGTGCTTGACTCCTCGTGGTTTCGGATTTGTTTTTCTGCATGTTGGAAATGGTGCTGGTCCGTTACGAAATTTTTGTCCAAGTTACAAAGAGCAAGAAATAATATCACTGTATTAGATTAATAAATAATATTACAAAAGAAGTCTATGTAAAACACACAAAAATAAAAAAAATTAAAACAAAAAGAATGTTCATTGGGATTAGAACCCAGGTCAGCAGCGCTTCTTTCACTTTAGTGCGCTTAAGTCCCACTGCGCCACCGTGACACTTAAGTGATCGGGTGAATTTTAAATCTATTATCAACGCTTCAACGTTCGTCAGTATAAGATGTATAAGATTGTGATTTAGGTCCACCCTCCAACTTAGCAGATAATTATGAATTCACTATTTTCACTAATAAAAGCGACACTATTAAAACATATTGTCTAGTCATATATCCTTCATAAAAACACTTCACATAGCGTCACATTAAATTTAGTTCTCTCCAGTTGCAAGCCGTTTGTTTACATTTGGATTTCTCTGAACAGAAACTGTCACTATATTACTTTACACTTTTCTTCACTTTCATCAATAGTTCGTGTAAGATAACATTTACACATGTTTGGCGCACTTAGTAAACTACTTTAGTTATAGGCTTGTACTCTTTATTGTTTGTATTTGTTTTATATCAATAAATTATTTAGAGGTGTTGTTTGCGCGGGCAGCGCCACCTACCCTCTCATATTTTTGTATTGTTATTAAAAAGAGGTTTAATTGCAGTATCGCTTCCGATAGTTTTGGTAATTAACGAACCACAGCTAATATCCGAGTAACTCATTGGTCCTTGGATGTCTCTCCATTTGTATGAAAAAATGGTTTTTACCACTGCGTTACCCACCTTTCATAGCAATATGTTAATATTTAAGTATTTTAGCAATAAATTCCTTTTGTTAGGTACTATTTCGGAATCCTATTTTTGCACACTAATTTAATACATTTGTTAGCTGTTAGGCCAATACGCTCTTCGTCCTAATTGGATTTCAACACTCATTTTGTCCAACACTCATTTCGTCCAACTCGCGTTTCGTCCAACTCGTATTTCGCCCAACTCGCGTTTCGTCCAACTCGTATTTCGCCCAACTCGCGTTTCGTCCAACTCGCATTTCGCCCAACTCGCGTTTCGTCCAACTCGCATATCAGAGATTTTTTTTTTGTAATAGAAATGTACTATGTACTACCCGGTCACAGGTACGTACTGTAATTGTACACCTCACATCGACTACACGGCGTTGTTGTACCCCAGGGACATGTACACATTGTGACCGGGTAGTATAATTAATAATGATGCCCAAACTTGGCTTGTTTGTTTGCCGAACATAATTGCTGTAAACTTTTAATGGTTTTATTAGATTCTCGACAAACTCTTCAGGGAAAGAAAAGATAAAACAATTTATAAGCTTAATTATACACGAAAATGCTTTAATGGATTACAAACTAAGACGCTTTGGACTGATGATAGAAACTAAAATAAATACAAACTTAAATATCTACACCAATAGGTAAAGTAGGTATTAAGTATTTTAATGCAAAGCCTTTTTTGGAACCGGACTGTGGCTTTATAAGCCGGGCCCAATAAAGCGATAGGAGTGCGCGGTTGGAGAATAACCTGGGGAAAATCCAGGGGAAAACCTCTGACACGATCACGTGTGTGGTTTGGAACACTGGGATACTCTAAGAGTTTGCGCTCCAGTGAGATTGGTTGGGCGGTTTCAACCGAATCTGAGGTGTGAGTGGAATCGAGCTACTTGGAGTCTTGTCGCGGGTTCACTAAACCTAGCCTAGCTGAGAAGAGTCCAGCAAAAAACTGAGCTAGGCCCGACCTGGATCGGACTGACTCTACCCGGTGTGCGGCGGTACCGGTACGAATAGGAAGCCAAGCCTTTCACTTGCTGACATATGTAAAAGCGAGTGAAACCAAACTTCTATAGCTAAGCTATTTTTTGTTCGAGTTTGTAGAAGGTAATAGGCATTAGCCTAGGAACGAGAAAACTGATGTAATAATAAAGATGGGTCATACACGGATTTAGGTTCGTGTCTTTTCTCTGGACATACTAAAAGTTAAGGGATACAAATCTTAATTTTGATTGGACCAGTAACCCGCATAAAGAGTGTCTCCGTTTCAATAAATCCCTGTAATAAAAACATAGCTAACATGCACATAAGCCGTTAACTATTGACCACAGGAAGGACAAATTTTGTTTTTCAACTAAGTATGACCCAGATACCTATGCAGAGTAATGTGTGATTACAGGCATAAAATGATCATGATTTTTGAAATATTTAAACTCGCGTCGACATCAATAGCCGAGTCACTATGTATTCCTACAAATTTGAGGTATATATACTATAGCCATCTTATCCAAATGTAACTTAATACCCAGTAATTACTAACCGCCACCGCACACTAGTTCGTGTAAAGTAATTCTATGTCTACCTGCCCCTAACCTTGTCTTGGGTTAGGTTTTACGACCTTCATATAAAGGGTTGTAACTGCCAGGCTATGGGTATTAAACTACCTCATTTCATTCAAGCGCTATATCGGTCTGATAATGTTTTAGTTTCAGCTAGATGGGTTCTCAAGGTTCTATTTGCCTTTATAATTACGCGTACAAGCCGATTTTAATAGTAGTTTATGCAACTGCTACATAATGATAGGCATTATGTAGCAATCCATGTCGCGGGTCCTATCTTTTACAACAAGTTACCAGACAGCATCACGGAAGCAAAAAGTCTCCCGTCTTTTAAAATTAGATTTAAAAAAATGGTTAATAAATCAATGTTTCTATACTATTAAAGAATTTTTAGAATATAAAATATGTAATGATAAAAATAGCAAGAATATATAATGCAATATTCTAATGTAATGTAATGATTGTAATTTTCCAATGTAATCAATTATAATAAGATGTTAGAAATTTGAATTTAATTAAAGTATCGATTATCGATTATTTAATATAAATATTAAGATGCAACCACAGATACAGGTTTCATAATATGGCCATTTGCTTATCGTTTCTAAATATGTTATAGGGAAGGTGTAGTATGGATGTACATAAATTAATTTACAATATACTCTGACACATTTGTAGCTTCGTTAGTGTGTCTGTTTTACGTGCTTTGTTGTGTTAGATATTGTTGTAGGTAGATGGTAATTTCTGACAGTTTATTTTCATTATCTCTGCTACTGCCAACTTTCAGCTTAACTGGCGGTTATTCCTGCTTAATGCCCTCAGGCAAAACATAATACTTTATAAAATATTTTTATGATATTTATGAGATGCCATTAGAGTCATACACGGATTTAGGTTCGTGTCTTTTCTGTGGACCAAAAGTTAAGGGATACAAAGCTTAATTTTGGATTGGACCAGTAACCCGCATAAACAGTGTCTCCGTTTCAATAAATCCCTGTAATAAAAACATAGCTAACATGCACATAAGCCGTTAACTGTTGACCACAGGAGGGACAAATTTTGTTTTTCAACTAAGTATGACCCATTAATAATTAATATTACTTTCATTTTTTATTGTCTGTAAACATTGAAATTTTAACAATTCAAACTCGTAGAACACGTTTCTGAATAAGTTACGACTTTAGTCCCAGGTTGACAAACTTGAAAGTGAAGGTTTCGAGAGACACGTGTAAGTTTTGCTTTTATTGTTCCGGGTTTAATTCTTATTTTATTTCCACACCTATTCTCGCCAAATGGATAAATATTTGTTTTTTTTTTAATATTAATAATAACTAGTGGCTCTGTGAGCTGTAGACCTCGTGAGTGAGTTTTTTTATCATTTCCAAAATCTGACATTATAAAAAAGATCAATTATGAATATCGAACAAAATTTTACAAGAAGCGGTTGAGAAATGCGACCTGTAGAGGACAACAAACCGAAATTCGGACGCAGAAACTAACAAAATCTTTGAAATAAAAATTGTTTTTGAAAATTTCCAAAAACCGACTCGACAAAAAAATTCTGTATAATTACCGGACCTGCTCACAAAATTTCACGAGAATCGTTTGCGAAATGCGACCTGTACAGTAGAGGAGAACAAACCGTTGAACAAATATATATTCTTTTAATTTCCAAAAACTTATTCGCCAAAAAACACTGTACATTTTATCAACCTACTCACAAAATTTCACGAGAATCGGCTGAGAAATGCGACCTGTAGAGGAGAACAAACCGAAATTTTCCCGCAGAAACTTACAAAATCATTGATTAAAAAATTGTTTTTGTAAATTTCCAAAAACCCTCTCGACAAAAAAATTCTATATAACTGTCGAACCCGCTCACGAAATTTAACGAGAATCGGTTGAGATTTGTGACCTGTAGACGAGAACAAACGGAAATCCGGACATACGAAAGCATTTTTGTCGAAGCTGAAGCAGAGACCTTCGTTTCACTCGGTCAATAATAAATGTTCTTTATTGCACCAACAATCAACATAGAGAGATATGACAGATAATCATTAAGAACTAAGTAACAACAGGCAGTCTTATCGCTAAAGAACGACCTCTTCCAGACAACCTTTGGGTAGCAGGAGATTGAAAGTAAAGAAAAATTAACAGCGGGTAGCGCAAGTAGCACAAGAGGAGTTGAATAACACATAGAATATAAATAATAAATAGTAGAATAGTCAAAAAATATTATACATAATAATAATATAATCTTAAAATATTCTTATATTAGGTTTGACAGATAAGTGTCGTTAAACCCTATCGGGTTTGTATCGACACAAAATTAAAGTTAGTAAGCTATATAAAATGACCCAAAAGCTATGTATGACACATTAAACAAAGACATCAACATTTTACTATAACAGTTACATTAGGTGTTGCTAAATAGTTAATCCTATTCGGGTACCAAAACCGCTCCTGTCTATGCAATAACATAGGCGTGCAATTAGCGACACATTAGGACTCAACTCTCTACTGACTCCAGTGTTATTTAACGCGAATCACAACACAACTACACTTAATCGGAGGTCGCTTTACACCGGTCAACTCAAGTGAGTTGTCGTTACGCGTTGCGATAATCACTGCCTAGTAATATGATTGTTTGTTGCGCGGAATCAAAAAGGTCCTATGCGTCAAGTAATTACAGCCGCTTATGACCTTTTCATCGTGTAAGGATTTCACTTCGATAGAATAGAACGGTTTGTGCCCCGAGTGGGGGCATGCGAGTACAGGATGACTATTTATTTATTTATTTTTGTTTCTTTGCAAATTCTGTATGTAATTACGGCTTATCATCGTGGTTAATAATTAGGTATCTGTAGGATCGCTTGAATTCCTTCTGAATAGAAGCCACTGCTTGCTCTGTAAGTGGTGTTGTGTCTATGGTGGTGAGTAAGGCGACTTCTGCTCCTGAGGACGCGCTCTGTTGAGAGTGAAGGATATATAGGCCATTACAATTTTTCATATACATAATTTTCAAATACTTTTTTTTAATCCAGATTTTGGAATACTTGACCCTCACTTCATATTTTTGTATTGTTATTTAGAAAGAGGTTTAATTGCAGTATCACTTCCGATAATTTTGATAATTAACGAACCACAGCTAATATCCATAAATCGGGTAACTCAGTGGTCCTTGGATGTTTCACTATTTGTACGATTAAATGATTTTTACCATTGTGTTACCCACCTTTTACAGCAATATGTTAATATTTAAGATATTTATCTACAAAATCCTTTTATTACGTTTAGGTACTATTTCGAAATCATATTTTTGTACACTAATTCAATACTTTTTTAAATAAAAAACTGATCATGAAAACGTAGAATGACCCATTTACTTGTCTTTAAAGTGAAGTCCACTATTAGGCGAAATAAACTGCCAGATCGGATGTTGCCTGGAGGAGAAAAAAATCCCTTCATTGAACGTGATCTGACACAAAGTTGGTCGGTTTTATCCTTGATACACTCATTGGTTCTTTGACTCGATACCCCACGACGTCTACCTTTCTATTCGTCGATACGACTATCGAGGAGTCAAAGGACTGGCGTTAAGTAGAATGGACATGGATAATACACTCATTGGTATCCACACGCCGGGATTTATTTATTTATTTAATCTTTATTGCACAAAAGAAACCTTATCGTGTCGTATTAACTCTCAACCGTCGCTTGACAGCCGCAAGCATGAATCACTGGGCCACCATAAGTACGACAGAGATGTCACTTCCGTCTTGAAAAATCGATTATTTTGCTCCAAATTTGAATCAATTAAAGAGCAATCGATTTTTGAAGAAATAATTATCGATTTTTTTCAATGATCGATTTTTTTTTCCTATGGGGTCGGCTCCACGGTGATTATTATCATGCGATACACTCGTCTCATGATTAGTATCACAAGAATGTGTACGTGTACTGTACTATCGTGATAATATCAGAGCAAATCAGGATATTTTGAAATCCGCGATACCTAAGGGGCTTCAATATTAGGTTCATTGCTAGAAATGTCCTCATAATGCCAGGGTCTTTACTAGGACTTTGTAGAAGTCTAATGTTCTCATGTCCAAGGTGGTAGCTTACAATATTCTTTGATAAATATTATTACGGTTCGGCTCTGAAATACATAATCGATTTTTTTCATCGATTTTTTGCAAAATTTAAATCGATTTAAAAAGAATATAGTAACCGATTTTTAATCGATTTTTTAATAATCGATTATTTTTTGACATCACACAGAGCCACATTCACATCCAGTAGGTACCTACTGCTGAGCCACAGTGATGCCATCAATTGTTTTAAGCTGTTTAATGATCAGAGGAAATACAGGCACTGAGCACGGAATGCCAGTGGGACTACTTAATTTACGCAAAAGCAACTGGTGTTTGGCACCGTTTCCGGACTCGTGCCAATTTCATCAGACTCGTGAATAAATAATAACGCTTCAGAATACAGATGGGCTGTTATTCGGTTTATTTATAATGAAAGTAATTGAGCGGTTTTTAATAAAACTGCAATAAAACTTTTTTCGGTTCTAGATAGGTACTTAGAATCGTTAATACTAACGGTCTATATATAAAAAGGAAAGAAAGAAAGAAATCATTTTTTGTTTGCCATGTACAATACGGTCTTAAATATAAATATGTGAGCTACAATAATGAAGATAATTAATACGATATAGAACTATTGAAGTGGAAGTATTTTAATTATAAAATATACTTTCAGTTAACGATCCCTTTAATTGGCATGTGAATTGATTTCCGGTTAACAGTTTTAGACAAACAGGTTGAATACTTTAATGGCTGTAATAAATGTGTTCTTGTAATAAATAGATTGCAGTTTTTAATTAAATTTGTATGGTATAGGGTCACAGGTAACTTTTCTATTTAGGCTAACAACGATTTTAGACGCACTGCCCAAAAAAAAATTCATAGTATAATGTGGGATAATTTTTTGTTGTTTTTGTATTTGAGATCATCTTACATACGCTCGGAAACATTACGTAATCATACCTTCGTACAAATCTATTCGTGAAATTCTCTGGCTGGCGACCGCATACGCGCTATCTTTCACATTCAATGCTCCATACATCACCACAAGCCATCGAAGCCTCTCTAATGAATCTTTATCGCTGCAGAACTGTTACGCCAATATGACCTCTACACGCTAAGGATACGGTTCTAAAGTATCAATTATTGTACACCCTACTTATTCTAAATGCCGTATCTCGTTAGGATGGTCATGCTACATACGTCATTTTTGCACTGAAACGTGCCTACAGGTGTTGTGAAGTTTCAGCCGTTTCAGGGAGCTATTGGGAATATCCGTTGGTGGGGTTAATACCTAATCCGGTTTTGGTTATCCATCTAGCTCTTCTCTGTTATCGGGATTGGGCCAGGGAGTGATTTTGGATTATAGTAAAGCTTGGGGTGAAATAAATTATAATTTACGGAGGTTGGCTTAGGTTTGAAGACAAGGGTTGTGTAGGTATTACATAATACCGGTAAAGTTATATATATATCAGCCAATTTACTTAGCATGGAGCGATAAGTTTCTAATACTACTAGTTGTTTGTGTTCAGTGCCACACAGATATGATCGGCTTGCTAATTTTTTTTTTAATATTAGAACTTTGGTTAACAGTTGCGATCGCTATGTCTGCCTTTTGTTTTACTATTACAGAGATAAGTAATATATTAACAGGAGCAATTTCTGCTGTCACTAGCGATTAATTAATTTTTTGGCCTTTTGTTGGGCTCTAACTGTAGGTATTTGGTTTAATGAAATAAACCTTAAAACTGGTTCTATTGAAACGATTTACGAAACAAAATCAAATATTCAATCGTCCAGTTTGTCCATAAAACCACCCTTAATCTTATTGTCGCTTGACACGCAATGAGATAAGTTAGCGGTCGTGAAACCGTCCCCAGAGGATTTAGGGCCGGTTTCACAACTGCGGTCTGCACTCTATTAATCGGCTTGGGGGATTATTTTATTTTGGGCCTTGTATAGTCAACGTCCATTTATATTCCGCAGTACTAGAAGGAAATAAAGTGCAGAAGTGTAAACATATCACGCCGACCGAATTTGGATGAGAGATATAAGTTAAACTTAACCTTAAACTAACTTTATGACCACTTTTTGCTATTGAGTTTTACAGTTTTTATCCCTTTCTTCCCTCAGGCTTCGAAAGGATAATTATCAATGATAATTATCTTGATAATTATCTAGATAATTATCGTGATTTTTATGCTTTGATAATTATCGATTTGATAATAACCTAAAATTGTAAATTCGGCATGCCTTAAAAAATACGTGCGTGAATTCGAACGTTAATAATTGCGCTCTGTATATGTGTTTTAATGATGTTGTACTAATTAATTGATTATATTTTAATGGTTAATAAAAAACTAAAATAATAAAATTAATAATATATATTTTAATGGTTATATGTATTTTAATGGTTAGTAAAATATTGTATAGCAACTATTTATTTTGCAGCCTAAAACACCATAATCTTTTATATATCAGTGCAGAGTACAGTCTTTATTGGTAAAAATACATTTTACAGGTCATATCATACATAGGAAAATTTTAACTATTAAAGTAACGTATACTACCCTACCCATAAGAGGGATAATTATCGCGATAATTATCAAAGACCATAATTATCTTGATAATTTCGAACCCTGTCTTCCCTTGAGCCGGGTACTCACTAGAGAGCTGTAACTGTAACCTAACAGCTAAATAAACAGTGTATATCTACGTGGTTCGCCGACCATTCGTGAACGGCTCGCAACGAGTCTCTGAATGGCACTCTTTCTACGTACACACTTGAACTCGTTACACTATCTACTCGGTTACGGTTAGGTACAATTCGCTAATGTGTACCTGGCTTGGGGTGTTGTAAGACTCGACTATGAGGATGGCGTTCTAGAGTACCTATATCACTGCAGTGCAATGTTTATCACACTCTATCCAACCTACAATTACACTGGCATTGAATATTTAATTTCATATGCTCTGTCTACTAATTATATGTGCGTTTATAAATTACTAGCGACCCGCCCCGGCTTCGCACGGGTGCACTATTTAATGGATATTATTATACATATAAACCTTCCTCTTCAATCACTCTATCTATTAAAAAAACCGCATCAAAATCCGTTGCATAGTTTTAAAGATTTAAGCATACATAGGGATATAGGGATATAGGGACAGAAAAAGCGACTTTGTTTTATACTATGTATAGTGATTAACAGTGGAAATACAAGGAAGAAAGCTTTATTCTTTGCACAACTCCAGAGTCGGCAGCGTCATTAAAGTACCTGTCAGTAAAGTACATAAGGTCATCATCATCATCATCCTAGCGTTATCCCGGTACGGTTGCATCCTGAAGGCTGCCGGGGGTCCGCTACCTAATCTCAAGATTTGGCGAAGCGACTGCCATCTGACCTTCCAACGCGAGGGGAAACCAGACCTTATTGGAATTGGGCTTGTCAAGTGAGTGGGCAACTTGACTGTTAGAAGCTCTCAAACCGCCCGAAGGCCTCTATTTGCATGACCGTACTCGCTAGCGACTGCGTAAACGATTTAGTATGCCAATTCTTAGTTCTATTGCGCTGCACTTTTGCCCATACAAAATTTAACTGGGCTTAACGACATTAGTAAAGTACATAAGGTATTCGTGTCAAATTTAACACCTTTATTCCCATAAGTTATCACCGATGGTACATGTTATGGACTCATTGGATGACTAGTTTCTTTTGGCTTTTTCTCGGTAGTGGTAGTGGTCTTTTTTGGGAAACTTTAGTTGATTTTGATTTGCAAAAGTACCATTACGGCCTACTTCACCTACTTGCAGAATAAATTTCATTTCTTGAGCGAAGTTTATTACCCAATGTACAAACAGCATGATACATACGTAATAATTTTCTTGGATAATACTTTCGTGGTTATAATCCAAAGCTACAGTAAAATTTTTCTTTGAAACCATATGCCTTAATAAAACTTTTGTATCAGTTACCGATACTTTGAAACATTCTTTTTCATATTTGCAATAATATTTTATATCGCGTCTGAAAGATCCAATTTCCAATTAAATGTTACTTTTTGTTTTGAACAAAAGTGCTGAAGCAAAAGAACTCCGCGGAATACGATTTGCGAGAAAAAGTTTTTTCTTACGCACGGTCGACCACAAAGATATATGTACAATTTTACACCTTGTTCGTTTGTAACAGGGCGTAAAGTGTATTACATAATTTTGGCCAACTGTAAATAAAATATCTACGAGTATAATATAAGCCTGTAGGATGTGTTCAGATTACGTACTTGGTGAATAAGAGGTGTTTGAACTACGACAAAACTAATTATTGGGCTGACAAAAAAACTGGTCCCCACTCACATCCATAGGTTTTAGGTCTACACGCAGTTTCTAGGTTACTTGCATTACTTTTCACAAGGTTTTCACAGTAAAAAACAGTTTTTCGTGATTTTATGTCCTATCCGTGTCGGCCGACGATTGCGAAAGTGTCAAATATATGTCCCTCGATGACTGTTTGTATGAATTATGAAGTTCAGTAGCGAATTGGTGAAGGTTTTGAGCGCCTATTATGAGACGTACATTTGGAGAGGAATATGTTAATAAGTCCATTATTAAAACCTATTGAACATACCCATAGTACCAAAGCTATTATGACTAGCAAACTATTTGTGCTTAGAATAAATAACTACTATGGAGATAGTATTATGAATTCAGACGTGTTCTTGATAGTGAAACGATTAAAAAAATGTATGAAAACTATCCGTTATGACTTCGGTTGTTAGTAATAGTTTATGAGCAAAAAAGTATGAGTACGAATTTTATGTGAACTGTCCTTAACAAGAGATTGCGATCCCACAGTCAAACTGTTATTACAGTTTTGTGCTGCGTTTTGTGGGGCGATGTTTTATCTTGAAGCATGTAACTTGTGATTATTAAAATAATATAATAAAAAATAAGAACAATATCGTACAGTAGGTATCCTAAAAAACTTGAGTAAAGCGCCTCTTGAATGCAGTAGTGGTCTGTTTGAGCAGGCATTTGTTTTGTTTGCGTTAGAAAATTGAAATAGGTAATGACTATTCGAACACGACTCAACTACGTACATACAAAGGGGGGGCCTTACTTAAACTTTTACAGTTTTATTATTTCGATCCGTTTCGTATGTTGGACAGACTGTTAAGGTTGAAGCATTGTTTTTTGTGTTGTCGGAGATGCAACAGCAGTAAATTTCGGGAAATTATGTATTGCGACCATGAAGGCTAGCACAAGAAGAGTAGGTATGGCGACAAGTGCACAGATAAATAGGAAACACTGAATATTAACACTATGTTTAATCTAGAATACCAGTAGTACCAACCTAATGATTTAGGTATATATGGTAAGACTCTCCAACAGACCATGGTTATGTGTTGAGATATACATGAGCATTGTCTATATGTGCCTCGGCGTAGGAGCTATGCTTTCACATTGTCTATGTGTTCGTATGTGTCACAACTACAAACGATGGCTAACCCGCGCTCGTGAGATAAGATTTCTCTCTTGGATTAACTAATATGTTACTTCATGTTGACATTCATATGGGTTACATTGACATCACGTAGATACTCTGATAATATTATTTTTATTGCTTATTTAGTGTCCTTTGAATCATGTTATTTAACACTTATAACTTAAACTACTATATAATAGTTCAGCTTTCATTATTTTTCTACAATAAAGTTTGTATATATATTCTGGCTCTAACTCTGGTTAAGTGAATACTTATGTAATATATTTGTCATCAAAATCCTGGCAGCACTCGTTTACCTACCTCCTCGTGTGTATGGTTGTGACGGAAGTGAGACATGTAACGTTATGATTACGATCGATATAAAATCGATGCACAAAAAAATATTGAAACGAGCACACTAATGAAAAAGATAGCGAAACGTAGTTTTAGAGTAAGCCACCAGCGATGTGGGAAATGTGTTTCCAAGCATGTGAAGTATCAAATATTTGAACACACAGGTTCAAACATCTCCGGTGGATACACATTTCAACAAAATTTGATTACCGGTTTACTCCGCTAGTATGTGTTTTTTTTGTACAGCTGCAGTCTAAACACGTAACTTTATATAGGTATATTTTAATGTCATTTTTGAAATATTAATCTATCTCTAACGTAAATACATAAAGTTACATGATTACCCTGCTGAAATACAGAAAAATTGTGGTGTCCACCGAAAAGAAGTGTCTATATTCAGTCAGGGCAAATATTTGTGTGATGAGCATGAATATTTGTTTCTGAGTCTTGGATGTTTTCTATGTATTTAAGTATTTATATCCATTAAATATATCGTTGTCTAGTACCCATAACACAAGCCTTCTTGAGCTTACTGTGGGGTTAGTTCGATTTGTGTAAGATTAAAATAAAAATAAAATAAATAAATAAATATTAGAGGACAATCTTACACAAATCGAACTAGCCCCACAGTAAGCTCAAGAAGGCTTGTGTTATGGGTACTAGACGACGATATATTTAATAGATATAAATACTTAAATACATAGAAAACATCCAAGACTCAGTAACAAATATTCATGCTCATCACACAAATATTTGCCCTGACCGGGATTCGAACCCAGGACCGTCAGCTTCACAGGCAGGTGCACTACCCACTAGGCTAAACCGGTCGTCAAAAGATTGTCCTCTAATATTTATTTATTTATTTATTTTAGGTAATTACTAACAAAAAACTCCTGTTTCAGTATCGGAGCAAGGTCCCCACGAGAAGCGTCTATTGAACGCTCTGTTGGCGTCTTACAACACTCTGGAGCGCCCCGTCGCCAACGAGAGCGAACCACTCGAAGTCAAGTTCGGGCTGACGCTGCAGCAGATCATAGATGTGGTGAGTCCAACCTGCGAAGATAGAGCACTACCCCATTGTCGCAGTTATCGCGTGATTAACGGCGAATTGAGGCATCTGTCACTTTTAATCTAATTTTATTCCACGGATCTATAACTAAGACGGATTGAGTACTGCGCCGAGAAAGTGTGACCGACAGAGAAGTCAAGTCAGTGTGCATCTCGTTCTAAGTAGGGTGAACAAGCTTTGCTTGGTTTGGAATTGGTCGCTTTATTTTATTTATTATTATAAAGAGGTACAATTTTACAATTAGTGTCTGTCCCACAAAACGGTTTACACAGTTTGACTGTGGGATCGGAGTCTCTTCGGTAACTAAATTCACATACATGACTATATCGTAAAATAGACCAAATTGTTCCTTGCCTGTGAAATGATATTCCACTATTAACGTAACTTTCAATCTTACAACCCTATACGCAACATGATTTCACCATTTTTAACTAGATTTAACAGATACTCATTTTTAAATTTCAAACTTGACATCATTGGACATCTTATGAATCTTATGAATGTTACCATTCAATATTATCCCGTCGTCGACCGGTGCCTGGGATCCCCGGGCTCATTACAAAAGAACGCTATTATTATTATTTTTCGCCGGGAGACCACGGCCTAAAATACTACTACATTTAATACAATACGTAGCAGATTTTATTCAGTAAATAATATTGACACCATAAGGTCAATTATAAATGAGGTCAAATGTAACTTATTCCTTATAAACATGCAGTGCTAGTATAAGCATGTAATTATTTTCAGTACCTGTTGTAAAATACCATAACGTATATTTTTCTACATTGGCAACTTGTGCGAGTGGGACACCGTGCTCCGAGTGGTTGCTCTCGCTCGGACCGTTTTCCTTGTCTCTTATTGTAGAACTGTATTACTCGAGAATATGGTTCAATTTTGATTGGCTGCTAAATGAAATAGCTCAGTCCTTCTTAGGTATAGGTCCGTGATTTATGCGGAAAACCAACAACTAATATCATTGTATGAATTGTCGAAATATGATACAAAAATCAATAACAATTCTATCGAGTGATTCGAGTATATCAGAAAGAGACAGATGCTTTAACTTGTCCTCTATCACGAGATAAACGTCACCATCATAGAACCCCTGATCCGATTTGAGATTATAAAATGGGATTTCCCTGACATAGTTATTAAAGGGATTTATTCTTATCACAAAATCATTTGATTATGTAACGTGACTTACACTAGGTAGAATTAACTGACATTTCCAGTATAATGACACATACATATACTCAGGCTTGTATTCCCAAAAAGGGTAGGCAGAGGCCATTAGATTAAATTCCAGTGCCACATCATTTAGCAATTGTAGAAAATGTGATATTGCGGTGATAGTAGATGGATATTTTAGTGCTCGCATATAGAGCAGAGCTTGAGCGATATTTTAACACTAAATGAAGGTAACATCTTAGAATAAAGGCAAGCAAGTTGACTTATGAAATAATGATTTAGGTTGCTAGTCTATCGTCCACAACATACTACAACCCGGTTCCCATAGTCGACTATTACGACACCAACGGGGAGAAAGGGGGAAATGCTATTCTAACACCACACGGGGACAGTGACATTTAAGGTAAACGTCTTTGTGCTCGACACTGACTCAATACATGGCACTTTCAATTTTATGCCATGATAATGGAGGTGATTAAATGGTGTCATCTATTGAGCACTAAGGTGTTCAGCACTGGGAAGTTTACCTTACTCCCCAGGCACGTTGCATAATCACCCCTTATGACAAAGACAAAAAAGCATGTCCTTGGGATGTCCCGTTTTATAATAATTGCGGGTCAGAGGCCTATTTGACTGGACTATATTTCATATTAGTATGATTTGAAAGAAGATTATGTCATGCGAAAATCACACATTATATCGAGTCAGATGGGTGAAAAATACTGTGAAAGTAACAATTTGAATTGCTTTGTAACGATGACAATATTGTTGATTGATTCGCTCGACACTGTATTTAAGAAACAATGAATTGTTTTATTCTACATTATTTACATTTGTCTGCTCGTGGTACAAAGTTTTCTCCAAGAAAAAAATGAGGATAGCCAGAGCTTCCTACAACCGAAGTTTTGGTCCCGTAGATATCTAGTTAGGTTTTCAATTGTCACTTTTACAAATCACATTGTGTGTAGTTTAAGTGTGATTAAGCGAAATTTTGCGTAATCTGACAAGTTATAAAGTGTTATAATATAATTATAACATTATAAAATAGGTATCGTGCATAAACTTAGAAAAAGTCAAGGTTAGTTTTAACCCAAATTAAAAATATTCCGCAATATTTCGCGTAATTGTGCATTGATCAGTGTGACCACGTTAAAAAATCTGTCATAAAGATGTTAGTATTAAAATTAATTCCAGGATCTTGCTTTTATCACATATTAATAAACGTAGAAAACACTGATCGATTTATTTGAATTAGTGGATTATCATGGGATTAATCATAAACCTATAATAATCCACTAAATGAGACTTTAATTAAAGGAATCGACAAATTGGTCACCCGACGTACAGTTTACAATCAAAACATAAAAATGTAAATGTTGTGTGACAATAATTTATCATCTGTTAAAAAATAGTAGGAAATAAATGGTACATAATTATGTAAGTACACCGACATTGAGTATACATAGGTGTATCTAACATAACAGGTATGTGTGCGAATATAATAAAGTTAATTTAGCAATATTGACGTTTGTGACCAATTCATTAATTACGAGACCACAACCTCATGTTTAATTTTGTTACTAATATTTACGGCATTTATGTGAACTCTGTGCATTTAGTGGTCCGCCATTTTGAACGTTATTGCGAGGTTATTTTGTATACTTTTAATTTTTATTTTAACTAAGATCTTAGGTAGGTACCGTTTCTTCAAACGATTGGTCACATTGTAAACTCTACAACTACTTCAAGTCGACACTAAAATATATAAAAAACTCGATGTTTGTTTACAAAATTTATTACCTATGTCACACCCATTCTAAGGCGAATTGTAAGTGCGGAGGTTTGTATATATGTCTTATACTATTTATACGTTTGAAAGACATAACCCCCCTCCTGCCACAGTCGAGTAATAAATTCTCAATTGCAGCACAGTAAATGATGCTGAAAGGTATAACACGGCTATAATCACGGTGACGATGGAGTTAAAAGTGTGGTGACATAATGGGTGCTTTTATGACGGATTACTGGATGCACCGCGAGATGCTTTGCGGATTAAATTAAGCGTTTTTACACGATTCGAGTGTTCACCTTTCTTTTTACATTCACAATTTACTTTTATGTAATATTTAAAGCTGATATTATAGAACTGTGAATTGAGTATTATGAGAAGTTAAGTGTTTAAGTCGTAAAAGTGCCGTCACTTGAATTCGTTTAAAGACGTTTGGAAATTTAACTTAGAAACGTGTTATCGGCTGTTTCAGAGATACTCTAAAAATGCATAAATGCCGTGAATATTTACTTACTGTAATGTTTTCTTAAAGTGAAAACAAAAAAATATGATACATAATGGAGGTCAAAGTTAAATCAAATAATAAAAATGCAGAGTATAAAAACAAAAAAAAACGTAATCGGCAATCGAAAAAACAAATGGAATCCGGTGAAACAGGAACGCGTTCGCGGAAAGTTAAATGGACCTTTGAACAAGTCTATCGATAAATTAAACCGAACCGCGCTGCGGACATTCCGATCCGTGATTTGCACGTTCCGAAACGCGAAATGCGAAAAACAACCGTGAAAATTGAAACGTCTGAAAATCCGGTTAAAGCTCCGAGTGGAACCTAGACTGTTGAAGGGAACAATGCCGGGGTGAAAATGGAACGAAACTTTGAGAAAGAAAAATGGCCGGCCGCAGACAAAGTGCTTGAGGCGACTCGTGTATCATTTTTCCCCTTTTCTCAAACGAATGCGTTTGATAAAATGAAAACTTGACTTAATTAAAAATAAATGAGACCGTAAAATTTTAATACCCAAGAAGCATTTTTATTATAAACCGGGGCTTTGTGATAAAAGGCTGGCAACATACTGGTTCTCGTTTCAAAATATCCTATTCAGACCGTGAATGGAAGCGGGGCAGGGAAAGAAAACTGTGCCTATTTGCTGTTCCGTTTCAAGCATTTAATTTACATTGCCATGTTTGCTTAATGTACCTGGGTACCTGCTGTGTAAAATGTATTGATGTTTGAAAAGAGCAAAGCAGCCAGCAGCCGGCACATCAGGCGCTGAAAGAGTGGATTTACTTTTGGAATTGGAATTTCCCGATTAATTCAAATATTTCCGGAGTTAATTGAAAGAAAACGAAGTGGTTGTGTAGACAATTTTCCATTAACATGACATGCAATTGGCCATGTAGTTTAGGTATAATTTAGTGAGTTAGTTAACCCTTTGAATCAGGGATTGTAAAACCGGTTTTATTTAATGCCTGTATAGACATTCGCAAACTATTACCGCTAATAAAAGAATACCTATATTCAAACTAGAGGTATTTTTGTCATTCCGCTTTTATCGAATCTATACCTCTATGTATAAACTATTTACGATATTTTATACCTGTATTCAAAACCGCTATTCACTGCACTTGAAATGTAAGATGGGTCATACTTAGTTGAAAAAACAAAAGTCGTCCCTCCTGTGGTCCATAGTTAACGGCTTATGTGCATGTTAGTTACGATTTTATTACAGGAATTTATAGAAACGGAGACACTGTTTATGAGGGTTACTGGTCCAATCCAAAATTAAGCTTTGTAGCCCTTAACTTTTGGTATGGCCACAGAAAAGACGCGAACCTAATTCCGTGTATGACCCAGATGTCAAATAACATGACTACTAACACGCAACAAATAGTTGTTAATACCTCGTTTTCAGAATACGCCAGTTTGCAGAATCAAATAATCGAGTATATTTACATTGATAGGTATTATCGGTAATGGTTTTATGGCTAAAGTGTCAAATACAGGTATTATTGTTAATTGGCAAAACCGCTAATATATTTGAGTACAGGTTTTGATTTTACCGCTAATCAGAGCTTCAGCGATATAAATAGCGAAATTCAATTGTAACCGGTTATACCTTATTTAAAACCGGTAGTAAGAATACCGGTAACGATCCCTGCTTTAAATATCCCCTGTGCCTAATCATGCAGAAGCAATAAATTATTATTTTCTGGGTTTCCCTTTAAGGGCCTATTCTTGTATTGAAGTTACTTGTGGTTACCTATAATTAGGTAACCACCAAGCCCCTATTGTAGATAATATATAAGAGCATGTTTGATGTATTACTTATAAATCCTGATCTGGGGCCACAGCACACATGCATTATCAGTTTGTGATGCGAAATAAATACGTAAGAATACTAGAAAACATACACCAACCTCATAGCTGCAGATCTCATCTCAAAAACATTAATCTACTGAGTCTCCCCTCATTATACATTCTCAAAGTTACCACTTTTGTCCGTAAAAACCTCCATCTTTTCAAATTCACTCAAAAGTCTCGGTGACAGCAGAACTTAGAATTACCCGAACCCAAATTAGAAATTTACAAGAATAGTCCTTATTACCGATACCGAGCTATCAAAATATAGGTACAACAAAATTACTACCAAATTAAATTCCTTTTTTTTTTTGTTTTTTTTTTTCGATCGATCGCCGAGCAGGATTCGAACCTGCGACCTCCCGGCACTCCTCGGCCTAAATTCCTCCTGCTCGGTGCCTAAATTTTTCAATTTTTCCTTCATTCTAAATTTGGATATGGGATGGCGCATCGTAACTGACGATTCTCAATATGATTTGAGACGTTAGTGCCGTTAATGAATCATGAGTCTTCTGGTAGATGTCGATGTACGCCTCCCTTAAGGCGTTTATATAAAAAATAAGATATATAAGAACTTGAGTTTGTATACAAATACCTATTATTGTACATATATGCCTATAAACAAATGTAGCTCCACCCTGCTAGGGTACCTTGCACATAATGTTGCAAATAATAATAATAATTACTGAAATAAATTCTAAAACAACGCATGGGTCCCGCATTGCGCACTTCAGGGGATATATATTATAGTCACGAGCAAAAATAACTAGTACACTTTCTATGGAAATTCTATACAAAGTATCTATTCTATATATCTCTTTATTATTGCTCGTGAGTGTTTAAACCAGGTTAAACTTGGAACAAAATGTTTTAGTAATATCACAAATAGATATACTTATTTCGTCCATAGTTAATGGAATCACTCCGGATTTATTTCAAAGTCAAAATAAAAAGATGGAGTAATATTTCGCGCGGGAAATTGAAAGAGGTTTCGGCGATTTTATTTTATAATAGCAATGCTCGAATCAGGGACGCCTCATTAATGAATTAGGTAATCGCATTTATTTTAATTAAACCCGCGTTAGCAGGCTTCGTATTTTGCGCCGTTATTTAAAAAAATGGAGTTAATAACATTTTCAGAGTTTAGGACTTAGATATTTGTAAAATCTAACCTAAGCCCTAAAATAAATAAAGAGTGTTTTTTATTATCATTCTCTTTATTTACTTTAGGACTTAGGTTAGATTTTAATAATACTTAATTATATATAAAATAGATTTTAATAATACTTAATTATGTAGAAAAATTGTATAATAAATGAAAAATGCTTGTCGGAACTAGTGAAAGAAATTATGCCCCAGAAGTTGACACAAAATAAAAAAAGTATCATAAAAAAGTATAATGAAAAACACAAAACAATTTGGTTTAGTCAAAACTTCTTAAAATGTGCATCGCGTGGATACGCTATAAGTTGGTTGTTAGCATAATCTGTGCACGGGAACCAATTTAATTATAAAATCATTTGACATATTAAAACATTATTACTCGATCAATAGGTATCTAACTTAATATAAAAAGCTGTACGCAAAAATTATAAAACAACTTTCTAGACCGGCCGTAAAACGCTAGTCGTCACAAAACCTCTGGTCGACGAAGATCTCATATTTAATTGCTTCCCCTTAACGACATCTTGCTATAAAACGGATTACTGCTTCCTCTGCAAATTTATCGGGGCCAGGAGATTAAAATGAGTTTGTGGCTTTAACGATCACGACTTAACGCAACTACATGTACAGACCTCCATTAACGAGATTAATTTAAGGAGCACATTATCTTCCGGGTGAATCAATCAGCTGCCCAGATTACCATTTTGATGTTTATCATGTGTTTTCGTTCCTTTCTTGCGTCGCCGCGCGTTCGTTTTACCAAAATAAGGATGAGAAAAATCAAATCCTGACCACGAACGTCTGGCTCAACTTGGTAAGTGGTAGGAGCCGGGTCTGGCGCACGTCCCGCCTCCCGCAACCGGGCGTTCGCGCCGTCGCTCACTATGGCACAGTACTGTTCAACGCACCATTCGTATTTTAATTATCTAATTTCGCCTCACACTTTGAAGTGTTTGCACCAGTTTGGCGGTTCCAGGAGGCGGGAGGGCCGAGCGCCGCCATCGCGGCCGAGTGTCGCATGGAGAGTCGGTGTGTCGTGTTGTACACATTTCGCAATATATTTATCTATATTAGATTGTGTGTAAGCGGCGCGCGAGGCGTGCGCGCGTCGCGCGCCGCCGCCCCCAGTATTGTGTGTCCAGAAGGTGTCGAGTCACAGTGTTTAGATCATTATACTGACTGCGTCCTTTTTCTGTTTTTTTTTGACACCGTCTAACCCAATAGGACGAGAAGAATCAACTACTTATAACCAATATATGGCTGTCATTGGTAAGTGTGATTAAAAAAGCGAAACTAAATTAACACTTAATAAAATTTCTAACTTTTTTGTTTTACTCTTTTGACTTTCTTTTCGTTCGTTGTTTGTTTATGTTTATTTCTATTTTCGACTTCTAACTCTGTTCCCCTTCTACCGATGTCTTCTCTCTTCTCTTTGACTGTTATTATTTAAAGAAAAATTGCATTGCATTGTGGAATATGCGGCAGTTATGATTTTTTTTGTCATGATATATGTGTAATGGACGGTTGTATAGCTCTTGGATCTGGGCGGCTTCCGCGCCCGTAGCGTAGACCCTTCGTGCATCCTGCGTGCGACACTACTGTCATTCATTAGTCTCTTTCTTATTGACGTAGTAAACATGACCTTTGATTAAATCACTTTTTATTATATCAGTAGCATACTAGATACATTCAATAAGATTATCAGGAGGTAAGTAAGTGGGTGTCTTATACTTAACATTGTACACTTGTACAGTATGTTTAAATTGGTAACTTCGCGACACCGGTCGCGTCGCAAGCTGCCGCGTAATCCGCAATGCGTTAACAATATGTACTAATGGTTGACGAAATCCGATAAACTATTAAACAATAAACGCCCGTCTCACTGGCCACCGGCGCTGGGCCTTGGGAGGGGTAAAGCGGGAGGGAGGATGGTTGGACGGGAGCATTCCAATGTCAATTGAGAGTATCATATTGGTGTCTTGTTGTACGGTTGTAAAATGCACATTGTTATTGGATGAGACGTGAATGTCCACTGTACATTGACTTTGCACATCCCGGGTTCGCTGACTTTTTGTTTTGGCTACAGATGTAGTTCTTTCATATCTGCATGGCCATGGAATGTTACGGTAACGGTGTAGGCATATGAGGAATGAGGAGTACCGACTTTCGTTTGCCTGCGAACCCCGTTAGGACCATAAACAACATTTAAAAAAACGTTTCTTAATCTTTTTTTCGGTATGTTTGTGTAACGATTTTTTTATCGACAATTTGTGAAGAAGTTTGTATATTTTTTGTCGGCAGTTTTGATTCAAATGTACAAACGTAGTTTACGTTGGTCTAGGTACGAGTAGACGGTTATAGTTTTCTTAAATTTACTTAAATAAAATTGTGATATATATTTTTTTGACAATTAAGTTTATTTTAAGGATGTATTCGTTTCTTTTATTTTTTTAAATTATTAACATGAAAGATAAAATGGAAAGGCTTAATGCACATACTTTTGATACTGGCTGCTAATGTGATCGTGATGTTTGAATGACAATGTTTATTTTATTTTTTCCAGCACTGAAGGTATGTTTGTTAAGCGAATTAAATAACATAATTATTTAGCATTTACCAAAATGGCAGCTTAGTTACCCCAATTGTAGTGACCCCAAGTCCTTGGTCTTCTTAAAAATAGGAGAGCAGTCTTTCTACATGAAAAAAAAAAGAAACTTGGCTCTGTAAAAAAAAATCGTGCGTGCAATATGGAAATTATTTCTGGTGCATGATGACTTGAAACTTTCCTCTGCATGCGTAGATGCTTTTGTGATTCCTTTATTCTCATTACAATATACTGGCCATTGAGACAACACGGGAAAATATCAATTTACGATTACGAAACAATGATCAGTATAACACCTTCCTATCTACTTATATTTATGTATTATTCCTATTTAGAACATGCACTGTATTTTGTATTTTTGTACACATGCTTTTTGTGAAAATTTTATATAAATTACTATATAATTATTGATGTATCTAATGAAAAGTACATATCAGTAGTTATACACCAGTAGAAGTTATACACGACTTATAATTTAATGTATTTTTATCCACGAGTTCGTTATTACGTTCGTCGGGGAACACTGGATACCAAAACTTCATTATGACGATAATTTATACATGTATCAACCTAAATAATACTTATATTATAACATGAGATGGTAAAAAATATAATTTTTGTTTAAAAAATGTACCATAGCGTTATATGGTAACAATCCCAGAAAAACTTCAAAGTTACACATTTTTATTGTCATAAGAATTTTTTGTAACCCAGTAACATTAAAACCGAATTTTCCTTGCCAAGCAAAAAAAATAACGTTACCTAATATTGACTTATAAATAAATATTCACTTTGATCTCTTAATTGCTTGGCAAGAGAACGGAGGCGCTGAAACGAGTAATCTATCTCACTCTAACGCGTACCATCTGGCTGAACACAGATGGCAGAAATTAAGGGAATAAGCGCATAGATATTTTATTTTATCATTAAATTTTTATTTTCAATGGGATTTTCGATGTTTCCTTAAAGCGAAGAAATTTTAGAACATGAGTCTCTTAGAGTATGCTATATTTTCGTTCGCCCTCATCACGTTCATAAATAGCTGACTCAAACAAACACTAGTTAAGTTCTGCCAATTCATAAACAACCCCCATAACGCAAATACCAGAGATACACCCAACTTGCTTCAACTTTTGTAATATGGCAAGTTGTAGCATTTGCTTTGTTGTCCCTAAGCAAGTTATAGGTATAGTTATATTACAGTTATATTACATGATATTATAGTTATATTACATGATAGGTTATAGTTATATTGCAAACCCGTTATTGTAGCTGTATTCAGCCAGTTGGGTATAATTCGAAAACAATTTTGAAGGTTAAGTTGTCTATGCTTCGTGGGAGTAACGGTCGTTTTTTGCGCGTATAACAGCCGATGTTGCATGTTTTTAAATTTTGTATATTATGAAAATAATGAATATAAGTTCTCTTGATTTAGAACCGCGTACCGGTTTGAAATATGTGAGCGATATTCAACCTTAAAGACGTAAGTGACTAGTTTCATTATAATTTAAACTGCCGAAATTCACCCATTATATATAGAATCGTAAATTATTGATCAAGAGTTTTATTTTACGGATTTGCATAGTCATTTCCTTTAACGTTGTTTACCCATGTTCATTATAAGTAATTTATTTCTCATTTTTAGTGCCTTTCCTTCTTTATGGCATTTTATAAATTAAAAAAAAATCTAGATATAAATGGAATCTGGCAAATGGCCGGGAGTCTAATTAAAGAGGCCGTACCGAGTTCCGAGCTACATTATGACGTCATTAGTGGGTTATAGCTAAGAAGCTCGTCGGAAAAATCGAAAACGATATTTTTGAGCAAAAATTTTCAACGTACTAAGTAGTTACGCCTAATGAACATTATTATAATCATTCTGCGAACGGATTAATGGAGTATAAAATTGAGATGTCTAATCTCATTTTAGTTTTCATGCTTCTCGAAGCGAGCATGAAAGTAATCATTTACGGTGGGTAATAATTTTGTTAGCGATAAGTTTTGTCTTGCACGAGTCTTCAAAATTGTTTTCTTAATTAAATGCTTCTTCAGAGCGACTATCTTTGATTTAATAACAGTTTCCAATAAAAATATCTATGATCATTTGTCTTTATAGTGTACGGATGTTGAACGGAACACAATACAATTTGGTTTACTTATATAATACAAACATTCAACTTCTTTGGATATACTTACCACATGATTTTCGCATTTATCAAATATTGTTTACAATCGGCTATAATATCTTATAATGCACAATAAATTATAATTAATGTCGAACAGAACATGGATTTGGGTGTCTTAACTTTTTTGTGTCGCTAGTTAAGTACCATGGATACGTATCCTGTGCCGCTTTTTTAAACTGTGATTTTATATCCGTTGTTAACATTTGTAACTTCACATATCTTATGGGCATCTTCTAAACATAGCCTTTGTCTCCGCAACAGAATGCGATAAAAAGTTAATGAACCCATTTAGTGCTACAAAGCATTGTCCAACAACATTTGAGTAAACCAGCTGAATTGAGTTCACTTTCAACATCTAAACTCTGATATATCGAATTTTAATATTTACCTATAATATTAAAACTATAGCCTCCATCCCTTACTTTCACTTTAATAAACAATTGCGTGTGACAGGAATGGAACGACTACAACCTGAGGTGGAACGATAGCGAGTACGGCGGCGTGAAAGACCTGCGCATCACACCCAACAAACTTTGGAAGCCCGACGTACTGATGTATAATAGGTGAGAGTAGGGTTGCCATGGGACAAAAATGACGACACGACGAAAATTACGGCAGTTACAAAGAACTGACAATTTTATCCCAGCGAAATGAAGCGTCCGATAAGAAATTATAGTTCTCAATCAAAGAGAAAAATTAAAAAACCAATCAAGGAAAATAATTAAATAGGTTTTGGTTGAAAAAAATATATAAGAACAGATGTCACTGTAATATTTTTTATCATAGCAATACCTTGGTATACTTCTTGATATTTAAAAAAACAATGGTAATTGGCAGTGGCAATCTATAACGAACAGTTTTGCAATTCAGCCTATAGGAAGTCCAAACAGGTGGATGATGTAAAAATATACAATTTTCAAAATGTTTTTAATACCGAAAACAGTATATTTGAGACACTTATCTATGTAATCGCATCTG
Source organism: Epiblema foenella (assembly GCA_963556455.1). NCBI lineage: Eukaryota > Metazoa > Arthropoda > Insecta > Lepidoptera > Tortricidae > Epiblema > Epiblema foenella. The sequence goes on from OY747102.1 coordinate 21,445,843, forward strand.
ATATCCAGAAATATAATGTATTTCATGACACATTTTGACGCGAGAGGCTTTTATAAAAGTTAAAAAAAATGCGTGTATGACTGTTTACGTAAAAGAATAATCCTTACAGTTTTTCCAGACATTTATTTTTTGCAAAAGTGTTACACAAGCAAACTGTCCGAGCTTTTTAGAGCTAAGCAAAAAAAGGGTTCGTAAATCCTGGATTGTGCTAAATCGAGGCTTTAGGCTGGTACCACCCAGCTGAGTAGGTGTATTTCCACCGCAAACGAAGATATGGTGAAATCATCTATTACAGTGGCTCTGGTCGGGGTTCAAAAGTTTGCTCGTTTGAATTGAATTATTAATGAAATTTTGCATGTATTATTTTGAATTATAATTGTTGCCGGTAAGGTCACAAATAATAAGCATTATCATTATCACTTTTGTAAAAAAAAAAACATTTATTTTATGAAAAACGTGCATATCAATTTTACGTACAAAAAAAAATCAGTTCTATGAACTATCAACGATAGCTAAAAATATAAAAAGTGTCTCGTTACAATAATGATAGCCAATCAGCGTCCAGAGATCAGGGACCGATACCAGTATTTTTAAAAAACCCTGAATTAGCCCAATATTTTGGATTATTTTTTGCTCTTTACGTGGGGCTGAATCATGTATTTAGGTAACAACGTCGTATTATTAGATTGTCCCATTAAAAACGAAATAATGAACCGGTGACCGTAATAATACTGATATTTTTCTATGGAGAAAATAGCGGTATCCGATCCCTGCCAGAGATCTAATAATCTCTAATTGGTAGGATATAACTTTTACCGTTACTGCCTTCTTTTCTTAACGGTTCGATTAAGGGGTCGATTGAAAAAGGGAACGATCGTTTTACTTACTTAGTTTGTGACGTAAGGTTCTTTTCTTTAAATGGCTATTATGTACCTACCTATCCAAAATCACATCACAAAAGTAATTAAATTGTAATTTTTAATCAACTACTAATGCGTCGTTTATCCTGCCTTAATTGTTTTAATTAAACCTAATTCTACATCTACACGTTGTTACGTGTAGATGTAGAATTAGGTTTAATTGTACCTATGTAAAAATCGCAAGCTCATATTAGAATTGAAAGTGCCATTTTCAACCGTTCCTCGAATATTGTAGGGTCGAGTTTTAACTACAGTTTTGAATGAGATACGTTATGATATTATTTACATTACAGGTATATCTGCTCCTATGTTATAATAGGCCGTGACCGACACTATTTTCCGTGTGTAATACGTTACTTTATGCAACAGGCGTGTAAAATAAAATGCACGCGGAGTATTCTAATAGCTGGCTGGGTTTAATCAGATTGCGGTAGGGCTTATTGTTGCATTAATTTCGTTGCTCTATGAAACTAGTTCGTGGCGCAACGGCCAATTTTTAATTAGATTTAGTTTGGTTTTTAGCCGTGTGGTTTTCAATTACTGAATAGTGTTTAGTTTTGTATGATATACAGAGTATATAACTTATTATATTCTGTACTGTTTTAAAAAAAGTTTTTTTTATTATACTAAATAGGTTTGCGCTTGACCACAAATCACCTGTTGGTAAGCAATATTGGTATCTAGGATGGAACGCGCTTACCTAGTAAAAACCGATTCACTCTCGCTTTGAAGACCAAAAGGTTGTAGTTTACGGGAAACAAGGATTCCGACAAGGAGTTCCACAGCTTGGCGGTTCTCACAATAAAGGTGGAAGCTAAACGCTTCGTGCGAGTTTTCGGAACAGCCACCGTAAAACGATGGCGCCTTACCGTATTCCTACTCGTCCGATGGTAGAAAGGGGCGGGAGGAATTATGTTGCGTAATAAAGTAATTTAATAATAATCTAAATACTGATAGATTTAATTGTATTCGTGAATAAATATTGTTATTAATCTGTGAATACAAATTATTTTTAAGGGAAACATAATTTAACACAAATAACTCATTCAGTACAAGTTTCATAATTTAAATTCAACGTGGCAAGTGGAAACATCTTCGTCGTTCGTTTCGTTTATATCATTCAAAACTATAACAATACTGAAATTACCTAGTAATAGTTTGTATCTAACGCAGCAATTAACAAAGTTTTTCGTAGTGCTACTCAATTTCCTATACATACGGAGAAACACATCCTATCGATCGGCTACGCATCTACGAGCAGAGCGCCCGACAGCCGAGGTCCCAGCAGTGAATGTGTTAATGTAAGAACCCACTCTTTGCCTTGGTATTCCTATTTAAATCTACAATTAAACTGAAAAGGACTTTAATATCCCCGAAAATTAATATCCCAAAGCGGCGAATTTTATCAATTTGCACCTGGCAACACTGGGCTTAAGCGGCGTTCATCCCCGTTTATGTTAAACACGTTGTCTTGCCATGTAAATTGTCCCGAAATTGGCCCCAAGCGTGGCAGGTTGGCCTCGTGCCAAACGTCGTGTTATTCAATACTGGGCTTGGTTTCAGAACGTGAAAATTTTGTAGTGGTTTTTGTTAATATTAGTCAGATTCTAATGTTGCAGAACCAGACCTCTCTCATCTGCCAACGACTTTGTAAAGTTTTAATTAAAGGGAAAATTCATTGTTTCAAACAGCTGGCACGCGCTCATTGCAAACTGTATTTGATCATTTTTCAATTTACTTTGGGTTGTTGGCGCCATTACAAAGCCTTGGCAAATGCAGCTCTAAGCTTTTCTAAGGTGTGTTATGAACTATAGAGTCACCATCACAATTACAGGTATACATATGTGTTGGCAATAGAATTTTGTTCAGCTATTCATGACCATTCTTTTCGCTCTAATACTGATTAGATGGTGACTAGTACCAAAAGAAGAACCTTGGCAAATGCAGCTCCAAGCTTTTCTAAGGTGTGTTATGAACTATAGAGTCACTATCGCAATTACAGATATACATATGTGTTGGTAATAGAATTTTGTTCAGCTATTCATGACCATTCTGCTCGCTCCAATACTGATTAGATGGTGACTAGTACCAAAAGAAGAAGAATATATCAGATTATTTACTTACAGCTAAGATAGCACGATGTATATATGTAAACAAATGATGGTGACGGTGGTGCTCGTAAAATACCTGTGCGTGCACCGTGCACATTATATACCGCACCGTGCATATTATTAATGTTAAAAAGTAATGTTTAATTTTTGTCTCAAATGTCTAAAAAGCCACAATATAGCTTAAACAGATACAACCATCATAGTTACCATTTTGGCTTATCTAGATATTGAGATCAGATGAAAACTGTAAAAAAAGGTACTTGCGAATTTGGTTTCAGTTTAATTTTGCTATGCGATAATCGCATTTGAATGTACCTCAAAATTATACTATGGTATTTGGTTACCTTTTTTGATTTTAGAAAAAAGTTAGGTAGTGTACGATAACTCACGATTTTTTTTTAATTCGTTACGACCCCGGACTTTTTACTTAATATACCCAATTAATATTTGATTCTTAATATTAATATCCGATAAAATAATAAAAACAACGGGTTATCGAATTATGTCCAGGTTTCGCTAATTTGATTGGTCTAATTAACGTCTTGGCAATAGGATTTTCAGCTATTCATGAGCATTATGTTCGCTCCAATACTGATGGCGACTAGTACCAAAATAAGGACATTTTGGATTACATAAATACAATATAAAGCATGATTTTACTTATGTTGCGTGTTTTTCCACGTAAATTTCATCGCGTTTATGTCTTCACTTGTTTATTCACTCAGTTCTAGCACACAAACATTTTCTGTTTTCAGAACGGGGTAAACACTGTAGTATGTCGACGGGTATGATTTAGCATCAGTTTATCTGGCGTGCTTCCAAAACTATGTAAATACCTTTAAAAAACTGTCACCTCAAGCTAGACATAAAATGGCGGCATAATAAAAAAAATATCTTATTAAAACCGTTTCACCGTCACCTTACCAAATATTTATTGGCAAATTTATACAAGTAGGTACTTGAGAATATATTTAGGAGTATTTAAAGGTTTTTTTTTATGTTTAGGTTCCTCATGTTTTCGTAAACATTCGACTTGAAAATGACAGTAAATGTTATTTAATAACGCTTTCATCTGAACGCTTCAAAATGCAAAATATTAAATGGGTCATTCTACTTTTTCATGACCAGTTTTCTATTACAAAAAAATCTATTATATGTATTGAATTAGTGTACAAAAACAGTATTTCGAAACAGTACTTGAATCTAATAAAAGGAGTTTATAGGTAAAATGCTTAAATATTACCATATTGCTGTAAAAGGTAGGTAAAAACCATTTTTTCATACAAATGGTGAGACATCCAAGAACCACTAAGTTACTCGATTTATGGATATTAGATGTAGTTCGGTATTTACCAAAATTATTGGAATTTATACTCAAAAAAACCTCTTTCTAAATAATAATATAAAAATATGAAGTGAAGGCCAAGTATTCCAAAATCTGCATTAAATAAATTATCTGATAATTATGTACATGAAAAATTAGAATGGCCCAAATAGTTTATTTTGAAAAAAAAAAAGAAATGCCTTGCGGATCAAATTAAGTCACGGTAGTCTAACTGTCGTTAGTTCTACCTAAAGCACCTACGTTTCATGCTGTACGTGATCGACTAACTGTGCATAAACCGACATTGAAAACATTTCAGAGAGAGAGAGGAAGTTGGAGACTAGAATTATGTCCCCCAAATAGTTACCGCCGCGATTTGAATGTTTATTTACCCACCCGAGTTGCCTAAGTCGTTACCAGAAGCAGTTGCCATATGAATAAATAGACAAAACCGCAGTAGGTTTGCTGCTTATTTAATTAAAGTTAATGAAATTGCATTACACACATGCGGACGGCATAAGCGTACAGTTTGCTATTTGCTCGGAGTACCGTCGTAAATAGTGGTCTTATTTACCTACTTAAGGAGATGCCTCGATTCGTTCAGCTACGCCCCTCGTGAAACTCACGCTTATGTCTTTAGCGCACGATAAAACGGGTTGCAACACTATTCAGAAATGGCTTTTTTAGACAAATCTAGATAAATATCTTTGACGACCGCTTTAGCCTAGTTGGTAGTGACCCTGCCTTCGAAGCTGGAGGTCCCGGGTTCGAATCCCGGTCAGGGCGTGTATTTGTGTGATGAACACGTATATTTGTTCCTGAGTCATGGATGTTTTCTATCTATTTAAGTATCTATTTATCTATATAAGTATGTATATCGTCACTTGGTACCCATAGTACAAGCTTTGCTTAGTTTGGGACTAGGTTGATTTGTGTAAGATTGTCCAAAAATATTTATTTATTTATATCTGACTGTGTGCAGTCTTATTAAATTTCCTCTTGACAAAGTTTAGATGAGGTAAAATACATAGGTATATACCAGCAAGGTACAAAGTACACCCTTTCGATGCCTAAACATCATTAGGGAAATCATGTATATTTAAGGGCAAACATTACTAAGAATTTAGGACAATTATCTCTTACAGACAATAACAATTACCGCTAGTAATCTATAGACCGAAAATTGCCAAGGATTGCTTTTCATTAGCTTCATGACAGTACAGGGGTAAACACTGTAGTATGTCGACGGGTATGATTTAGCATCAGTTTATCTGGCGTGCTTCCAAAACTATGTAAATACCTTTAAAAAACTGTCACCTCAAGCTAGACATAAAATGGCGGCATAATAAAAAAAATATCTTATTAAAACCGTTTCACCGTCACCTTACCAAATATTTATTGGCAAATTTATACAAGTAGGTACTTGAGAATATATTTAGGAGTATTTAAAGGTTTTTTTTATGTTTAGGTTCCTCATGTTTTCGTAAACATTCGACTTGAAAATGACAGTAAATGTTATTTAATAACGCTTTCATCTGAACGCTTCAAAATGCAAAATATTAAATGGGTCATTCTACTTTTTCATGACCAGTTTTCTATTACAAAAAAATCTATTATATGTATTGAATTAGTGTACAAAAACAGTATTTCGAAACAGTACTTGAATCTAATAAAAGGAGTTTATAGGTAAAATGCTTAAATATTACCATATTGCTGTAAAAGGTAGGTAAAAACCATTTTTTCATACAAATGGTGAGACATCCAAGAACCACTAAGTTACTCGATTTATGGATATTAGATGTAGTTCGGTATTTACCAAAATTATTGGAATTTATACTCAAAAAAACCTCTTTCTAAATAATAATATAAAAATATGAAGTGAAGGCCAAGTATTCCAAAATCTGCATTAAATAAATTATCTGATAATTATGTACATGAAAAATTAGAATGGCCCAAATAGTTTATTTTGAAAAAAAAAAGAAATGCCTTGCGGATCAAATTAAGTCACGGTAGTCTAACTGTCGTTAGTTCTACCTAAAGCACCTACGTTTCATGCTGTACGTGATCGACTAACTGTGCATAAACCGACATTGAAAACATTTCAGAGAGAGAGAGGAAGTTGGAGACTAGAATTATGTCCCCCAAATAGTTACCGCCGCGATTTGAATGTTTATTTACCCACCCGAGTTGCCTAAGTCGTTACCAGAAGCAGTTGCCATATGAATAAATAGACAAAACCGCAGTAGGTTTGCTGCTTATTTAATTAAAGTTAATGAAATTGCATTACACACATGCGGACGGCATAAGCGTACAGTTTGCTATTTGCTCGGAGTACCGTCGTAAATAGTGGTCTTATTTACCTACTTAAGGAGATGCCTCGATTCGTTCAGCTACGCCCCTCGTGAAACTCACGCTTATGTCTTTAGCGCACGATAAAACGGGTTGCAACACTATTCAGAAATGGCTTTTTTAGACAAATCTAGATAAATATCTTTGACGACCGCTTTAGCCTAGTTGGTAGTGACCCTGCCTTCGAAGCTGGAGGTCCCGGGTTCGAATCCCGGTCAGGGCGTGTATTTGTGTGATGAACACGTATATTTGTTCCTGAGTCATGGATGTTTTCTATCTATTTAAGTATCTATTTATCTATATAAGTATGTATATCGTCACTTGGTACCCATAGTACAAGCTTTGCTTAGTTTGGGACTAGGTTGATTTGTGTAAGATTGTCCAAAAATATTTATTTATTTATATCTGACTGTGTGCAGTCTTATTAAATTTCCTCTTGACAAAGTTTAGATGAGGTAAAATACATAGGTATATACCAGCAAGGTACAAAGTACACCCTTTCGATGCCTAAACATCATTAGGGAAATCATGTATATTTAAGGGCAAACATTACTAAGAATTTAGGACAATTATCTCTTACAGACAATAACAATTACCGCTAGTAATCTATAGACCGAAAATTGCCAAGGATTGCTTTTCATTAGCTTCATGACAGTACAGGAGTCTAATCCCGGATAATCATAACAGAACAGAGTAAAGAACATTTTTGATAAAATGAGATTCCACCACAGGGTAACTTATTTTTTTTTGCGAGATTCAGAAAAATAAATATTGGACATTTAGACAAAAAATAACTATCCTGAAAAACAAAGTAAAGGAATACTAACGCTAATTTATGTGAAAAACAACATAAACATGAGATCTTTAGTTTGATACGAAATGGTATCCCAAAATACTTTATTCTACAAAAGTCACTCATTGGTTCAACTTTTTTTTATTTAATTCCAAAAGAGAGTGTCACTGTTATAACACGGTAAAGTACAAAGTCTTACTTTCTTTTGAAGTGGGAATAAACATAATGCTTTGTTTTGTGAAAGTTTTCGTCCAAGAAAATTTATAACGTAGGCGTTTAAATCTAGGCAAGAGATAAGAAAGGATTTTTCGAAATTCATCCCCTAAGAGGGAAGAGGCGGGGAGGTTATTTTAAAGTGACTGACTTCATGCTTGACGTGTACAGTCTCAGTTAAAATATAAGAAAAGTAATTTAAGCGTTTTTAAAATCGTTGCTTAAGAGTGTAAAAGAGGGGGTTGAATGTTTGTATGGAAAATTAGTAATAAGTGAGAGACAAGTAATTTCGTTTATAGATAGTAACAGAGTAGAAGTATATAGATAGTAACGTAGTATAAGAGTAGAAGGTCCTAGATCAACCATTAATAAAGCTTCATTAAGCGGCAGGTCGCTAGTACTATACATCGTGGGCATTAATAACCCGAAAGATTTAAATAATATTTTTGACGACAGTACGAGTAAATAATGCTTTATAAACATGGGTGAAATTATGTGTCTTAATTAAATTACTATTTAGTTTACTAGTATAAATTAAATGGTATTAATTGATCGCTTCTTTGTGAAAAAAACATTAATTGAGACAGTGAGCGAGTTTAATTAATCTCAAGTTGAGAAACAGAGCGATCATTGTCATTTTAGTGATATCAATTTCAAACTGTCAGCCAGTTATCAGTGAAGGTAAATAGTTTGCACTCTCGTGATTGAGAACAGAACTAAACTAAAGTCTAGGCTTAGCAATAAGCGAAAGAGGAAAGCTACTTATATTTAGAATGTGTAAGATAAAAAAGTCATAATTATTTAAAGCACTACGCTGTATTTTAGTTACAAGTCACATCCTTTTATCACGACGAAAAATTTTCAGTAGTGAAACTTTTTTGTAGGATAGATACTAAACTTAATTAAGTGAAACTGGCTAACAACCATGCAGTTAGTGCGTCTGCGTTTAAAAAGTAGTAGGTGGCTACGTCACGCTTTTAGCGTATGTCAGAATTGAGATTTTTTAATTTGTAATGGTTTTTTTAATAATTAATGTCTCTTAAATTATGGGTATAAATTGAGAGTTTGGACTATGTGTTGTATAAATTTATATACTCTAATTAGGGTCTAAAATCGTTCGTTTAAATCTTTCGGGTTATTATCGCCCACGGATAAAATTTTTAAAAATATATTTGTAAATAAAGACAAGAATTCATAATTTAGTTGTTATTTTCAAAACATTTTTCGTGAAAAACTACTATCAAAATCCATGTCAAATAATATACTTTATAATTGATAAATTCATATTACCCATATTTTGGAGAAAACACCGTGTTGTACACATGCCAAAACACAGTATGGGTTTAAACAAGATATCGAAACAAAGTATAAGCATTTTCTAAATTTAGTATGGAAATTGAAATTTCGTTTTGGTATTTAATATTATTTTAAATATAAATCAGCACTACAAAATAAAGTTTATTTAAAACCCCATGATAAATCACAACATACACTTTTTTGATAAATATTTTGAAATTGAGACTTATACATTATTTTTTGCTTGGTATATAGGCTCTAATTTTATAAACAAGGTAATTCGGCTTTTTGTAATTATGCGGCGTATTAGTTCAGAACGTTTAGGCTATTACTAAACCAGCGAGCTACATCTTAAGCCTTGTCATCGCTTTCCATCAGGCAAATCGCTGTTCATTCATAAAAAAAAAGATTTTACGAGTAAATAAAATAAATAAATAAATATTAGAGGACAATCTTACACAAATCGAACTAGCCCCACAGTAAGCTCAAGGAGGCTTGTGTTATGGGTACTAGACGACGATATATTTAATAGATATAAATTCTTAAATACATAGAAAACATCCAAGCCTCAAAACAAATATTCATGCTCATCACACAAATATTTGCCCTGACCGGGATTCGAACCCAGGACCGTCAGCTTCACAGGCAGGTGCACTACCCACTAGGCTAAACCGGTCTTCAAACCGTACCCGTACCGTACCGTCGGGTGTGACGAGTATGTAATAAAAATACTATTTTTGCTCTCCTGAACATTTAGTGAAAATGCCTAACTTTGTTTTGCAAAAGAGCAGCCGTGACTGTCTAAATGTCGCTTCAAATTCGCTCGAAGCTTGCCAGGCCATTTGATTATGAAAGCTTTTAAATCACTTACGGTTTGTAACAGACTCGTTGTTTACTGTCTCGCTTGTATTCACGTCGACGGTCTAACGTGGTCGCTTTTACACCGTCCACCGTTACTGGCCTGTATTTTATCAACTTGACAGTTGTCATTTGACAATGACAAGTTTTAAATTAAAGGGGATTTTTTTTAAATGTGGGCCCGAGAAGAATTTTTTTTTTGTTTGACTATTTCCGTTAGCAGTGTTATTGCGTAATACAAAATTAATTTAGTACGGGAGGCCGCATCGTTATTGAAGATTCCTCAATGTAATTTGAGATGTTGGTGCCGTTAAGGAAGCCTGAGTCTTCTAGGTAGATGTCGCTGTACGTCTGTCTATAACGTTTTAAGAGGGAACTGGTTGCGGCATTTGGGCGCCGAGCATAGTTGATCCGGTAGCTCAGTTGGCTAGAGCGTTTGGCCGCGTATGCCAGAATGTCGCAGGTTCGAATCCTGCTTGGACCTAAATCTTTTCCCTTAATTTGAAATCCATAAATTGCGTTAACAGCGTTACTGCTTAATGTAAAATTAATTTGACAATGACGTGACGATTCAACATACATTGCTGGGTCAATAAGTGATGTTTGTTGCTGAACATCGTCGTTATTTATCACTGCAGCAATGTACGTGTCATTATCAGGTGACTTATCAAGTAGGTAAAATAAGGGCCTGGTCATGTTTTTTTTTTGCACCAGTGAAATTGGGGCCACTATCGCTGACAGGTTTTCAGTGACTCTTGTATAGGTTGAATATTCAGATAGACTACAAGGATTTTTGGTTTCGTAGTTGATGCATATTTCTGGTGACCACCGGTAGACCACTGTTTAACTTCTTCCTTTGTATATCTTTTGCTAAATAACATGATTTTATCACATATGATACAAACAACCTATTGGCACCGCTTCAAGGCGCCTAGATGGCGTTTGCCCAAAATCCAATGCGGTATCCGTGACACAATAACCCTTTTAACATTCCATTAAAACAGACTTTACGCTCCGGTGTGACACAAGCCCCAGCTCAAGGCTTGGCGTCCCGCCAGCTTCCCGAGTGGTTACCCCGTACACTATTACACGAAAGGTATCGTTGAGAACCCTTTACGAGATCCTCTCGACTTTTGGGTTCAGCTTCGGCTTTCAATTCGCTTCCTCAAAGACTTATCTCCACTTAGTCTTGGGCCAATTGCTCGTCTGTTTGTTCCAGGGCTTCTTTTTGTCGTTGGAATTAAAAGAGGTCGGTTATTTATGGGTCATGTTTATTGCTTTAGCTCCGTCGGAAACATGTGGAAAATAAGTGTAGTGTTTCATTTAAGGATGTTGGAGAGAACGCAATTAATAGTTGCGTCTCTGTTAATAAATACTGTGGACGAGAAAATTCAAAGAATTAGCTGCGGACAAGCGAGGTTCTCTGTACGCTATTTGTTTGTTCCTGGCGTTTATATCACTACAATAATAATTCTAAGAAGCTTATTAGATTCTGTAGTAAGTAGTGCTATTTGCCACGTTGAATCCCATTAAAATGAATTATATGAAGATTTAATGTTTCTTCTAAAATACGGCATAGATATATAATATAACCTATGTTTTCTTCCTATGTACGTTGACAACTAGTTATTTACATATAATATTTGAAAAGGGTCCGTTACATCACAATTTACTTAGTCCAGTAACCCAACTTATGTTAACGTAAGTTGTATGACTATATCCTACGAATGCACTGTATTCCGTATTCAGCAAAGACTTGTAGTTAAAACTAGTGTAGTTATGTAGCGGCGATTAAACAGTTAAGGACTTGTTGGACGCTCCATAAGTGGGCGCCAGCAAGATTTGCCTCTGCGCGACAAATTGTGGTAGTTACGAGTTCCTAACTAAACTACTCCAACTACGTAGTTGTAAAAAGACTAGTTAGCTTTAAATGCAGCTAACTTTGAAGGATACTGGACTAGGTTAAACTTTGTTAATTCTGACCGGAATAAGTTTTTTAATAAAATAAAACATGCCATTCGAAACAGTTTTTAGAGACGAACAAATGTTTGTATGGGACCAACTACCATTAGAGCAACATAAAAGATAAAAATGAGAGGCAAAGTACGGCATAGCAAAGGAGCACTGAAAACGCTCCATTTTGACTCACATGTACAGTTGCCGGCAAACATCTTGAGCTTAACCTTGAGTGCGCAGTAGCTTGATTTCTACGTAAATCGGCTACTGCGCAGGTTCAAGATGTTTGTCGGCAACTGTAGGCGTGACGTCACGCCTGCTTGGCCTCCTACCAACGTTGTACACAAAAAAGGGAAATTTGTCGTTTTTGTCGAATTGCATCTATTAAGGCAGAACTGCCTGCCCGCGTAACCTGCGTATTCGCTTATCGGAAGAAAAGTCACGTCTTTTATCTCTATTCCGACCGCTAGGTACATATCAGGCGAGATAATCTGTGTGAAACTGCAGTTTTTATTTGTATCGGCACCGTGACGCCTCGCCTGAGAGAAAATTCTTTTATCTCTTATAGTTAAAGATTCTCCTACACTGCTCGATTTGGATTATAAATATACCTGCCTTGAATATCAACCGCCTTTAAATTTCACCTTCAAATTCAATTAATTTCCAATAAGCAACAATCGATTTAGGTTTAAAATAGAAACAAGCAAGGCTGTGTTTATGGATAGGTTTAGAAATCGTTGTCTAGTTTTAATGTTCAATTATTCATAGCATTAACTGGATTTCTTATTGCAACCTTTACAATACCTGCTCCTAGATATACTAATATACTGAACTAAAGGCAAAATGGACCTAGGGTAATATGGCAGCAAAATATAACCTTTGCCTCGTCATCGGGAACGAACCAAAAAGAACCATATTGCCAACGAAGGATCTTGAAAAGCGAGATTCGAGCTACTTATGTGAAATTACGTCTATAGTTGTTTGTCTTTGGCACGTAGTAAAATAAAACAAGCCCAGTGGTACCTATAAATCTAATGATTTAGCTGCATTTTATATACTAAGATGAGACAGGTTTTAAATAAGTATCCAGCCGTTTCGCGCGCAGTGCCTTACGAATAATAATGTACAGATGAATTATGCCTCTCATGCGCTAGGGGATCGTGAATATTTTATTGTTGTTATATTATGATCTGTCAACGTGAGGAGTGTGTTAACAGATGATATACACGTTTTGCCTCGATGTGTTCACACACGATTGACGGTCGCCATCTTTAATTTGTGATCCATAACAAAGAAACATATTTGAATTTCTACAGTATGATAAGACAGTCTACTAGATATTAAGTGAAAATGACAAGATATGGTAAACGTCACTGTACTGGACATTGACCCAATACATGGCACTTTGAATCTTAATATCCTGATGACTGAGATGACTCGTCCTCCCCCGGCGAAAAAAATAAACAACATTCTTCTGTTATGTGACCGGAGAGAGCTTAATAGGTGTACAGCAATGGGACGTTTACCATACGAGTCAACCCACACAGAAAAAAGCCTAAATGGGATAGGCATTTTAACTCATAAGGACCCTAAACTTCTTGTGACTTCGATAGCTACTTATGATCAATCTGCTCGGTTTGGGAAAAGGTCGCTGGTTTCTCCGAATTCAGATTGAAACAATAAACTTTTTTCCGTTAATTTAAGGTATATAATTTCGTCGGGGAACTGTTCTACTTAATATGAACAATATTGAACAATTCGATTTTAAATATCACGGCGGAAAAATACGAGTAGGTAGGCGGGTATTATTGTGGGGGTGTTTAATAAGCATCTTATCACTAATTATTTATTATGGATTAGTAATATGTAGCTAAACCTCAATAAACATTTTTTTAATCCCTGCAACCGGAGGTAGTTGCCTACAAAGTATTACATGATTATACAGGATGTTTTGTAGAAATGTGTAAAGACTTAAAGGTCATTTTAGACATTTTAGATCACACTTGCTATAGTACAAATATTCTTGTTTCTAAGATATGCGCCAATTTATTTTGTAAATTAGTACATGAAAAAATGTGCTATTTAAATTGATCTCTTGATTTTTGTGGGTTATCGTAATTTTACAGTAGTGGTAGGATCTAAGGAAGTTTTTGAATTTAATTTAAATTTGACCTCTATCTTCCCTTAAAGTCTTTACATATTTTTACCATGTATTATGTTTATTTTACAATGTTTCTTTAGTTAAAGTATTAAGGATTTTTGGCTAACAAATCTATATGAGTAGCATGAACTAAACAGGATTTCATCACTGATGAGAAATTTGCTCAAGTTAAGTACGTAATGTGTTCCTAATTCTGTAATTATAACCTTTTTAGTTTGTATTAAGAATTGTTTTTTCAGTGCTGATGTTACAATGAATTATTTATCAAATTTATTTTAAACGTAGTTAAAGTTGATATCGAAGCATTTCTTATTCCTTAATTTATTTAAACATACGCTATTCGGCCAATAAATAGAACAGAAATAAATAATCTTGATAACATTTATTCGTCGATTAGCGTTAACTTGTTGAATCCCTTTTAAATAAATGAAAATTGTTGCACACTTTCAATAAATATAACTTTTCCCTTTTTATTAAATAAACCGAGTAACTTTTTATTTTTGAAACTAGTGACAACAAAGTAGGAGGATTTGCCCGAATGACGATTGGTACTCAACTCTTTTACTTTCCTTTTTTGAAGAGTAACAATCGTCCGCGAGGAATTACACTCCTACTCAGTGTTGCCACACCTAAAAAAATATTAAAGTACATGGCACGCTAGTCGCTGATTTGAGACACCACTATCGTCGTCTCGCTCGTCAGACCCCTTTTGGTAGTTCCCAGTAAATGGCAGCATGTCGAAATGCGTCCTTTGACAGTTTCAGAATAGAAACCATGAAAGAACGATTAATGTGCCGTTTAGTCTATATGGTCTGATGGAGCGAGGGGATGATCCCTGTCGGTATCAGTGATAAATGAGTGTTTTTAAATTAACATTTGATTTATCACTGTCGACAGCATATAAATGGTCCCCGATGAATCCAAAGCACTATAAAATCAATACTAAACACTACTCTAAATACTAAAGTATTCTTTGACACTTTATAAGCGAGTACACACATTAGTTTAGAAGGTAAAATATTTATATGTATAAATTAAATATCTATCCTTAGCAATTTTATGGCATATTATTAAACGCTTGATGTTTTTGCTTAGTTTCAACAAGCATAATTAACGCTTGCACAGCTTCAAAATAAAAAGAAAAGATATAAAACCAAGAACCCCACTAAAGCGTCCCTTATAAAAGGCTTATTGAAACTTAAAGAGCCCTTTTATTCATTAAAGAAAGCTTTTAAGTATTTGTTTCGGATTGAAAAGGATCGATGAAGGGTCGTGGATTTAGTTCCAAATTTATTACGTTAGTGAGAGTAATAATATATGCTAAAGTTGAGAGATCATTAATTAAGTGAAATAAAATTTTTAAACAGGACACGAGGCATTAAGACATAAAAGTAATCACATCCTTAATAGCTGAAATTATATTTGAAATTAATAGGATTTCACATACAAAACTCCCGTGAGTTTCAGATATATTTAAATATAACTGGTCACTCACGTCTTTAAGGTCGAGTATAGCTCGACATGTGACCGTGAAGACGTGAGTGACCCGTTTGTTATATTTAAATATTAACAGGATTTATTTTTCAATGGAAATCATTGTGTATTGTTAGTGCTGATGAGGGTTTTGACGGGACCTACCAGACCAATGTGGTGGTCAGAAACAACGGCAGTTGCCTGTACGTGCCCCCGGGCATTTTCAAGAGCACATGCAAGATAGACATCACGTGGTTCCCCTTCGACGACCAACACTGTGACATGAAGTTCGGTAGCTGGACCTACGATGGCAACCAGGTATACATTAGTGCGCAACACTTTAGCTGCGTCGAGTTTGCGTTTGCGCGTCTACTCGAACTTATCCCTTTCGAGTCCATGCGCAAACGTTTGTATTGCGATTACCCCAAACTTTACTTTACGTGCCGCAGCTAAAGCGTTATCAGCTGCTGTTACATATACTAGAACTTACGCATTTTCTACTAAAATAGTCTACAAAATATGTGTAACAGCAGTATTGTGTTAAGGCTAAGATAGGTATAACGTTAGGGCTGATAATGAAGGGAACCATGTGAGAAACCAGAAGGATGTTGGATATCCCAAACGTTTTGTATGTACTATTTTGCATGGAGCAAAATCTTCACACGAAGCACTCTTTTACATGCGACAATATTGAGATATCAACTGCCATACGGATAGCCTATAGTAAATAATATATAAAACATATTTTAATTAAATGGTCATAGCACATATGTATTTTTAATGATTCTTCAACAACTTTAATATGCTGTTAATGTGTTTGTGGAATTCTGATCAAAAAAGCAACAGTCCACTAGTATAAGTCATATTAAAAATAAATATGTGTTCCGACCATTGATGTTCACTTGCATGCATTTTTCTTGCTACAGCTTGTTCGTCACTGGTATTATTAGATTTTATATTATTTGGTTCAGCGTCTAGTATTTGTTTATTAGTTTTGGTTATTTGAAAATATTCTAGCACAGAATAGTTCTTTGGAATTTCACATTCCCTCAATTAATTTTGTGACTGACTTCGGCATGCGACTGGTTATTTTTTGTAGAATTTTATTTTGAAACTCCGGTGTCAAAAATATATTTGCGGTATAGTCCGTATGGCAGTGTTTTAGTTATAATCTACTCTTTTGGCATGACTTTGCATCCCTTTAGTCCATGTACCCATAGTCTTGCACACTGTTCAAGGTTCTCACATTTCCCTATGACCAGTTTCATGAGAGTTTCCTAAGCATGAAGATACGTGATACAAGAGGGTCTTGCATGGCTGGTTCCCGATTATAGTGCATCTTAAGAGCATCCACGATATTCGGGACTTCACCTTATTTTGTTCTAACAGCTGGATCTGGTGCTTAAGGATGAGAATGGAGGCGATTTGTCTGACTTCATTACAAACGGAGAGTGGTATTTAATAGGTAAGCCACACCAAATAACATTATACTATTTTCTTCTGCAATAAATAAATTTTATCATAATACATTTTAATTAAAACTTGACGCCAATTTATTTCAAGTCCAAAATAGCTTGGCAAAAAGGACAAAGGCTTTTTTATTAGCAGAAGCGAAGTCAAATACAATTTAGAGATCCATTATATTTCCAATTTCTCAGGAATGCCAGGAAAAAAGAATACCATAACGTACGCGTGTTGTCCAGAGCCCTACGTGGACGTCACCTTTACAATTATGATAAGAAGACGAACGTTATACTACTTCTTCAACCTCATAGTACCATGTGTTCTCATCTCATCGATGGCTCTCCTAGGCTTCACTCTCCCGCCAGACTCCGGAGAAAAACTTACACTCGGTCAGTAAGCCATTTCGAAAACCCGATTTGTAAACCTTTAATTATGTAATGGGATTAAACACTAATGCTTATTGTTAATGTCGGTTCTTGTTTATCATAATCCATAATGAAAAACACATTTAGTTATTCTAATAGTTTTAAGCAGGTATAAAATAACGTGTAACAATAATTTATTTATAAAGTGGGAGTTGACCTCAGAAGAAACTAAAATACTTTAGAAAATTTATAGGTAATGATTTATCTGTCATGGTGATCATAGTTTTGGCAAATGCCGACAGGTGTGACGATATTATTGTCGTTGACCGTGTTTCTGAACCTCGTGGCGGAAAAGATGCCTTCAACATCGGACGCAGTACCTCTAATAGGTATCGCACTGTAGGCACAAAAATCACTCACGCTCTGCTGCCGTTATATTAATGGGAGTACCTCAAGGTCACATTTTTGGGATCAGTATTCATATGATAAAACACACCTAGTTGAGCACAAGGAGTGTTAAAGATTTGAATATTTTTCATAATTTTCAAAGAGTTGCATAGCGGCAGCAGCGTGCGTGAAAATTAGAGTGTGCATAGGCTGTGATATGATTGTGTCTATGTTAGATCCCCTGACACTAGGTCCCTCATGTGTGGTAAGTATATAGTTTGGAGTAGACGTCATCATTACCTTTACAGCACCTTTTTGAGGAACAAGGCATATAGCATACAAACACAACATACAGTGGGATGGATTTGGAGAGTTGTGTATTTTTTAAGTTACGTTTATTACGTTTTTGAGTTCATGCAACCAAGGCTAGAGATTAAATCTTTTCGGTATACGAGTATATTGAGGAATTTTAGGTTAAATCTTCATTCAAAATGGATGACCTTTATAAAGTTAGGGCCACTGTAGGGTTGTTAACATTGTCTTTGATTGCAGGAGTCACTATTCTTCTCTCGCTGACGGTGTTCCTCAACCTGGTAGCAGAGACCCTGCCGCAGGTCTCCGACGCGATCCCCTTGTTAGGTACACTGCTCACACCACGCCCATGTTACCCCGTCCCACTATTCCCCATTTTAGTTTACTCTTCACTATCATGTCCCAATGCTTTGATTTCATTTCATTTTTCACATTTATATCAGTTTACTTAGCTATCATTTATTTGTTTCATAAATAAATTCAAATTAATAGTTATTTTAAAACATTACAAGGAGTTAATTAAGTGCGTAAAATAGATTTAATTTTTTCCATATCAGAGATGTTTTTAAGTGGTTCAATTAAGCTTTGATTACCGACATAAATGTTATCAATGTATGTACTCAATTGTGCTTCGCTTTTGAATATCGCAATAATTTTGATGTATTCAATTGACTTATACGTTCTTTTAATCTACTTAGCAATCCAGTACTTTCCAAAAACTATCTATACTTAAGAATATTACCTATTTAGAATGTTTATTGGAATCGATTTCGTGATTTAGGTTCTATCTCAATTAAAGTGTTTCTATCTTTTTTCTTTAATTCGACAAGTAAAGTTGACTTTGTAAATCTATGAACTCTAAATATCAGAATTACCAGCGGCATGGCATGCAAGTTGGGTGTTATTTTGAATGGATCTGAAGGTGAGTTGCACAATTTTGGGTTTATGTTTTACTTTGCACCTTTTTACTGTTTCTTCACGATAATCGATTCCATGTCGTATTTTTTTATTTCAATATGTACTGGATGTTTAATAATAAGAAAATCGACGAGACACCATGTGCCGGATACTTGGAGGGTGGTAGATTTAAGGACCCTTCTAAATGAGATCACTAAAATATTAATTGGTAGATTAAAAATAATTCTAATAAATGTTCTGCATGGTTTTTACTTAATTCTGTTTATGATTTTACTTGAGCTCCTGTACCGACAGCACACTAACAGGAATTCCCACCCGCGAGGTTTCTACGAGGGGATCCCTCTAACGACATGCTCTATAGTGTATAGAATTTTGTTTTTCATAGAATTCTATATTGATCTTTACAGGTGTTACGATTCTCCTGTCGCAAACAGTTTTCTCTCTATTGGTGGGGCACGTTATCACAAAAACGTCAGAGGCCATCCCCCTGATAGGTGAGAAGGCCTGAGGCGTTTTCTATCAAAACATTAAATCAATAATTAACTAAAAGTAATTTAAAAAAAAGATTAATATAGTGAATGTGTTTTGAGGTTTATTTTTGAGTAATACGATTCAAAATATTCCTCTGACCGTTCTAAGTAAACCTAAACAAAAAAATTTAATGGAATGCATTTTCGCTTAAATGGTTGACTACAATAATAGATTCGAATCTAACCCGTTTCTGACTTCTTAAGCTCTCAAGGTCTGCAGCCTTCACGCTCAGCGTTACTTTAAATATAACTAACTGCACTTACGCGCCCAATTTTCTTCTTTTCTGTTCATCTATCCAGTTTTCTAATTAAATACAACATAAATCTTCTTGTAATGTATTAAAATATAAATATCATTCAAACTTAGCTTCTTAGTTCATCATTATTCATTTACATATTTAATTACTTTACATTTTACCCGATTGTCGGACGTAATTGGTGACTTATCGATATTCGCATGTGGACATAAACCAAAATATAACGCACAACTCTCCTATTTTAAAATAAATGTATAATTAAGCTGTATTGTATTGTAGGATCGACGCTTGTTTAAAAGGAAAGTTTAAATAGATTAAAGTTAAACAATTACTAAAGCTTCAAAGTTGATAGGGGTTGCGAAGGTCCAGCCTCCAAGTATCGAACGACGGGTTTCAACTTCTGGTCTGCCTCTGTCCTCTTACTCAACAGTCCTATTTCAAAACTCAAACTTTTGTGGTTATGTACCTTCCTCTATAAAATATAGCATAATATATTGGAGTAAAAATCAATCCATTTGGATAAGGACCATACATGCCGAACATGATTTTTGGAAAAGGACCATAAATGTTAACGTACAAATTGGGACATTGTCAAAGAAACTACCACATGCCTATAGTGACATTCTTGGTATTTAATAATGTCCCAATTTAATGTAGTTGCTACAAATAGTTAAAAGAAATCTAGATTTTTTATTCTTTATTTTCAGTATTCATTAAATAAACCCTTGTTTGAGGAATAAATTTTGCGAGAACTAAAATACTTGCCTTTTTACAGACCGTTTTAGTCACTTAAATTTTAAGTAAGAACTATAATTACCATTTTAGCGAAATATAAAAGAGTATCTGTTGAATGGTTATGTAGATTTTAAAGTCTAGATTTCTGTAAACAGGATTAACATACATGCATGTAATTACCTACTAAGCCGTCGTCCTCCGGTGAAAAAAACAAACAATAGCATTCTTTTGTAATGAGCCCGGGAATCCCAGGGATTGATAAAAGACGGGTTTTGCACTCATTGAACCTTGTAGATTCAAATCTGAATCCAACTACTTCCAATGTTTCATGTCAAAAAGCTACTTATCCAATCAAATCTTTAATTTAGTAACAATACTCAATTGTCTACCTCATTTAATTTTCTTTTAAAGTGTGTGTTTTATTTATTCAATCGAGAATCGCAAAACGCACACGTTTCAATTTTTACTTTTAGAAAACGTTTTTATCTTCATTGAGTTTTCCTAATCCTTTCTTTGATATTAATGCTATAAAGGATATTTGTAAAATGCCATTTTCAATCCAACTCTGGGCACAGAATAAGTACTACTAAGAGATTAGACGTATAAGAGATTTTCTTATCATTGCATGAATGTTCTCGTTTGCATGGTATTATGTCGGTAGTTGAATATAAATATAACACTATCAAATTCAGAAACCAATAAATGTTAAACCTTACCTAAATTTCATTAGTAGTACATAATTTACTCCATAATGGTTTATTCTTTCCCTTGTTACGAGCATAATGAATTGTGATCTCATTCATTTAATGTGTTGTGTGTTAAGGTGATGTGTCTTGCGAATTTGCATCTGCTCAAGTAATATAAATTCAGCGACATATAAAATTATTCATGGAAATTACTTGACTAAGTATTGTTACTTAGCTTTATACCGATTTATCGTTCCACGTATCTGACATCGATCTTTGATGTCGCCCTTCTTTTAAAAATTAGTGTTCCGCATAATTATAGTAATTTTACCTTCACTGTAGGAGCAAATTCGTAAACAAAAACACTTGCTACTTGTCGGTTACCAAGCCATTGGATATATCTTAGTGATTTTTACCCACTTACAACAATTATTTTACTCAATCAACTCAATAAAATGTTTCTGTTATTATTCAATTGTTTGCTATCCGGTAACCTAATTCAAGCACCAAGAGATTAAAATTGACGTTGCGTGCATAGATTTCATTTGTTCCATAAGTTCTCCAGGTCGAGCATTTTATATGACCTCAAATAAACTCGCATCTCTTGCACGTGACGCTTTTTTAATCTGGCTTATTTCCCCTGAGATTATGGTGAGATGATGAGTAAGTTTTTTGTTTTACTCAAACCTTTATGAAAGTCCTAGTCTGATCTATTACTTTTAATCATAGAGTGGCTCATTAACGTAAGCATTCTACATTTAAAAAGTAGGTAAGTATTATTGGATGGTCCCAAGAAGCAACTTAAGGTCGATCGTTTCACATAATAACGTGACTCTGGTAACGAACCCACCATTTGAAAGTCGTTCGTATTATTTGAAACAGCCCACCTTAGTGTGGATTTTGGCCAACATTTTATTCGGGTACAACACTTATTCTCTTAAATTCTCTTGGATATAAATGTTAAAGTTAACGGAGAAGTGATATTTCGGCATAGAAACCTTCGACCTTGGTCGATTCTAACCTTGGACCTCCAGTACAATCCAGTCCTGAACTAATGACTTTTTATGTTAAAAGAGCAATAAGGGTCAGTAGTTTACCAACCTGAAATTTGGACGAACAGAGCTAAAAGTTCAGTTTGTTGTTCAGTCTTGAACTATTAAGGGCCGGTTCAGTGTGCCGCGGATATCCGCGACGGACGGTGAAATCACATTATGCCATTTCTCTGTGTTCATTGAACAACGTCCGTCGCGGACATCAGTGTCGCACCGAACGGGCCCGTCTTCCGTACCGAAAGGGCCGAAGTGGTCAGTTTGCCTGGACTTTGGGCGAGCCAAGCTAACTCCAGTTTGTTGGGATGTATAACAGTGCCCTTATGTTCAGGGACGTATTTCAACTGCATCATGTTCATGGTGGCGTCGTCGGTCGTGCTAACTGTCGTGGTGCTCAACTACCACCACCGCACTGCCGACATACACGAGATGCCACAGTGGGTGAGTTAACGCTTAGCTTAGCTTATCCTTGTGTAGGCATAGAGCCGGTAGCCGGTCGTAGTCGTTAGTATTTTGCGATCGATGTTGGTCGATGTGTAGCTGTTGTTTTCACTTACCATGACCACGATGCAGTCGGAATTATTGATGTGCATTTTTTGGCAATATTGTCCCAGTGGATCCTGGGCAATATTTCTGGAAACGTGAATATTTTGTCAGATATTGACTGGGTTACACTGTTCCCCAATGGTAATCCCAGGTTCAATATTGCTCACAAAAAGCAGCGCAGAAATACGTCCCGTTCGCACTTTTACATGACGTTTGCAACAAAGGGAGTTAACGAGGGGATTTTACTGACCGCTCGTTGATTGGTCTGTTGTGTGCAGGGACGTATTTTAACTGCATCATGTTTATGGTGGCGTCTTCGGTGGTACTGACCGTCGTGGTCATTAACTACCACCACCGTACTGCTGAAATGTACGAGATGCCACAATGGGTGAGTAATTGTTCACTTAGCTTATCCGTGTGTAGAATACGGCATAGAAGCCGATATTAGTAGTTTGTATCCGTTTAGAACCTATTTCGTTGCACAAGTGCACAGTGCGAGCCTAATTGTGCCATAATCAAGATGCAGTCAAACATTTTCACTGAGAAATGTTGCCGAAACGGGCAAGAATCCTGGCAGTATTTCCAAAAATCGCACAGCACTTTTTGAAATACTTGCAAATATTCTGGACAATTGCCGACGCACAAATATATTACGTCCACAAACATAAATGCACTGACACACATTTCAACAAGTGGATCCGTGGCGAGGGTGTGTGCTCTACCCTCGTTTACTATCATTTTGTGCACAGGGACATATTTTAATTGGATCATGTTTATGGTTGCATCTTCGGTGGTATTAACCGTCGTGGTCATAAACTACCACCATCGCTCCGCCGATATGTACGAGATGCCGAAATGGGTGAGTACGCTTTGCTTAGCTTATACATGTGTAGATACGTTGTGTGATAAAGTAGATATATGTATATAGTAGGTATTTAGATTAATATTGAGTAGCTGGGTGTAATCGCGTCCTTAAAACCCACATACGCACCGAAAGTTGTGTGAACTTCACAAAAGAACAATTAAGAGAAGCAGATTTTTAATGGCAATATTAATGATATTGTCTAAGTTACATGTTTATCGCGATACTGCGAATATAAGTAACTATAATATAAAGAAATATAAATATTTATGGGCAACGTACTAATGGTACTAGGCAACCATATACATACTTATATAAATAAATAGATACGTAAATATATAGAAAACATCCAAGACTCAGGAACAAATATTCGTGCTCATCAGACAAATAAATGCCATGACCGGGAATTGAGCCCGGGACCTCCGGCATCATAAGCAGAGTCACTACCAAGTAGGCTAGAGTGGTCGTCTACATACCGATACATAAACCTATGTGCCAGTGCAGACTGTAAAGCAGTAGTATACCATTACAATCACAGCCTTATTTATTACCTACGGAATTAGTCACTGAAAGCCATAACTTCGCTCATGTTACTATTTTGTCATAATTCGCTTAACATTCAGCAAAGATCGTGGAACAAAGCCCTTACTTTGAAATTAAATTGTTGCGTTCAGCTGTAACAATGACATCGCCAATTGAGGTTTATTGTTCTTGTTTACTTAAATATTTTCTCGCTATTGAGTTCGCAAACCAATAAATAACTTGTCACTTTAAATAAATACTAGCATTCAAATGTTTCATCTGGATGTTAAAAATGCATTTAAATCAACAGTACTAAATAGAAAATCTGATCCGATTTTTACATAATCTAGTTCGCTTTACCAGTCTCTATTCCAGACAATTGAAATTAGATAGCCGACCCCAATTGAGCATTGAATACTCGTAAGTTTCGGAGGATGATGAGTCAACCAATATAAAATCATCTTCTCTTACCTTTTTCCCTGTCAAAAGTCTTTACGACGTTCATATAAAATTTAAATCCACATAGTTTGTTGGAACATAATTTCTGCAGGTCATTAGAACTGTAAAATGAATGCCTATCTCGCACAAAGGGTGTAGCAGGATATCCTTGGAAAATTTCCCCCAAAAGGTCGGAGTTTAAAACTATAACCAAACGATGCCTTATAAATATTTAATACCATGATCAACTTTTACCGCCTACTATTCCCAGGGAGCTCACGGCACCGAATTAACTCTAGTTTTTTTTTTTTCTAAATAAATAGCTGCCTGTTTAATAGCACGACCCTTGATTTGTCACAGATAAAATCGGTGCTCCTGCAATGGCTACCGTGGATTCTGCGAATGTCACGGCCGGGCAAGAAGATCACCCGCAAGACCATCATGCTGTCCAACCGCATGCGTGAGCTTGAACTGAAGGAGCGCTCGTCCAAGTCGTTGTTGGCCAATGTGCTGGACATCGACGATGACTTCAGGCACGGCCCGCCGCCGCCGAACAGTACGGCGTCGACGGGGAACTTGGGGCCAGGGTGAGTAAATGCCCTAATACACACGTACCAGACTCGCATGCGTGTTTAACTACATTGTGCGGAAAACAGCACAAAAAAAAATTGAAAAAAAATAGAGAGAGAAAAATAAAAATAGAAATAAAAATAAAAATAGAGAGATTGAACTCGTTATACCTCCGTGACCCGCAGTGGAATGTAACTCGAACGCGAGTCTCGTACGTGTGTAAATAAAGTTTAATGCTAGTTTCATCTTATGGCCTATTAAAATGTATCGATTAGTATTTAGTGCGACTTCACAGAGTAGAAGGGTGTTCTACTTTTTACACGACTGCCCAAAAAAGGAGTGTAATGTTTTCAGGGTTCATGTATGTACGTATGTATGTGAGATTCTTTGTTCCGCCATAAATTCTCAACGCCTTAACCGATTTAGATGTGTGAGGTATCGTTGGAATCCTTACGTCATTTCGAGTAACATAGGGTATATGACGTTGCAATAAAAACAATATGGTGGACTATGTACTCCATGTTGTGTTTTCTGAAGAAGAAATAAATTGGATTTAAGCAAGTGGGGTATCAAAATGAAGCATTTGAAAATTGTATATATTTAAAACATGTTTTTACGGCAAAGATAATTTAAAATGAAAGTCAATACTTTGCAAAATAAAATAATCATTAAGAATTAGAAACACCACTGCACTTAAACTAAACTATTATTATATATATTAACTAACTAAAATATTATTTTTTTATTCAATGCAGTCGTATTTTTAATTATTATTTTTGCGAGTTGTTTTTATTGTCACTAATCAATGTCTAAATAGGCCTTTAGGCTGCTTTCGTATTTGTCTGTGCGGCATTAGAAGCTCAGAGTCAGCTGTCAATCGAGTAAGGCCCGGTTTTATAAGGATCCGTTGGACCTTATGTCGGTTTGTTATGTCAAAAAATGTACTGAGTTACTGAAAATTGATCTGACATTTGGTCTAACGCATCTTTATAAAACCTGGCCTAAGTGGAGATAATTGACTGTGCTCTTACAATTTAATGAGTGCAATTTTCTGATTGACTCAGGATACACAGAATCAATCTAGGCCTACGGGCAGTGAACGTGTTATGACGGAAAATACGTCGCAACATCTAAAAAAATAAGAATTGTTATAGAGTATACATATATAAACTCAAGTCTACCTAAGTCTATAAAATTGTAAGAATATGAAATGCGGTCAATTTCTTAGTGAAAAACAAATGTTATTACTTTTAAATTTAATGACACGGTATCATTTAGAGCTGGGCCATTCTACTTTTTCATACATAATTTTTAGGCACATTTTTTTAAATGCAGATTTTGGAATACTTAGACCTCACGTCATATTTTTATACTGTTATTTAGAAACATGTTTAATTGCGGTATCACTTCCGATAGTTTTGATAATTAACGAACCACAGCTAGTATCCATAAATCGAGTAACTCAGTGGTTCTTGGATGTCTCACCGTTTGTACGAGAAAATGGTTTTTACCACTGTGTTACCCAATTTTTACAGCAATATGTTAATATTTCAGTATTTTTACCTATAAATTCCTTTTATTAGGTTCAGGCAGTATTTCGCACTATTATTTTTGTACACTAATCTAATACATTTCATAGATTTTTTTATTGTGTTTTTTTTTTTATTTTGTATTGATTTTTTATTTTTTATTGTACTGGTCATCAAAAAGTAGAATGACCCAGCTAACAGTCTACGATGACTATTTCATAACATAATATGTGGGTATTAGGTTAGAGTGATATTAAACGACCACTCCTCACACCATGCCATTACTCTAAACGTCTATAAAACCTCCATAATCCTGATTTACACAATCCGTGCCCACCTAGTTGGACTTAAATCACTTGCATAATCGCTAGAGCGTCGAGCTTCGTTTTACTTAAAACGCAACCTCATGAACTCGCTATTCTGCTAAGCACACAAATTAACATACAGGTAGCAAGTAGGTAGAAAGCCTCTGAGCTTAAATCAGCGGCAAACGACTCAACTTGGAAGCTTCGTTAAGCTCGCAACTTACGTGACGACCGCGACTTTTTGCATTTAATTTACGAAACTGGAACTAAATAATGAGTATCAGGATGCTATCTATAAGGAAGTTTTACCAAATTCCGAGTTCGAAACTGGCGGGATAGAAATAGGACGCTAAATTTGCGTATTGATGGATGCAATAAAACCTGCGAAGACAGAGCTCTGAATCAGAAAAGCCTTTTGCCCTGTGTGATTTCAGATACTGTCTGCAAAGGTAAAATATCTGAGTACCTACTTGAGAGAGTTATAAGACCGTCATAATAGTTATAAAGTTCTTTATTTATAAACATCGTATATTAACAGACTTCTCGTCACCAATTTGGTGATTTAGTAGTAGACCAAGTTAGTAATTGAACGACAAAAAAAATCGGATTATACAAAAATGTCATGTCAAATTAACAATATCAGACCACAATTTTTTTTATAAAAACTAAAAACTGACTCCCAAAAAACACTAAAAAGTAAAACTACTAATAACTACTACTGACTAAGGGTTTTATAATTATAATAAATATGTACTCCTGCGAAGCTAGGGTTCAGTGTAACTTTCTTTATGCGCAACTGTATCTGCAAATTGTAATCTGAATTGCAGAAATCTATAATACTATTTTTCTGTTCAGTTCAGTGGGTAATTAGTTAAATGCAACAGCAGGGTAATTTCAGCTAGAAGCCGGTTAACGAGGGGCATTAAGTTAATCTTGCTTGGCTCAGTGCATAATAATTATGCCATAATCCTAACTACCTGGCTTATGAAAAACATAATAAATTATATTTAATTCACAGGTTTATTTCTGTACAGAGAAATATTTGTGGAACTTTTAGTGGTAGTCATTCGGGTCAAAATTCATTTCACTTCGAAAACTATCAAAAATGCGATTGGAAAAAATATCGTAGATAATGTTGTGTACTTCCATTCTTTAAGTATACCTATATCCAACTCTGATTAATTCATTTCTTATAATTATGTGTTTAAGTACAATGTGACGGACGCGTACCCTTTCCCCGTCATGCAGGTAAAATTACGCAAGCATTCGGGTAAAACTACGCGCGTGGGGTTAACGTACGCACGCGACCCCTGGGTGGTGCTAAATAGTGCAACAAAATTGCCATACGATAAGTAAAAATTAAGTTTAAGTTCAATGTAATTGGTAACTTTTTGGACTTTACTCTAAATATTCTCTAGGCATTTATATATTGCAAATTCTGCTTCGAAGACTTCAGCCTATTTCTTAAAGCACCTTCGCTTATGCCAACTTCTTCTGCCGCACGTCTTTGGGTTTTTTAGCCTTATTAATTTTCCCGCGGAGATCAGGGCACATTCTGGTGCCTTCCTAACATAATTTCGTGGAATTTTTCTGTATTATGAAATAATAAACAAGTATGAAATAACCTTACATACATTTATTTTGTGTCGGGGTATAAGTTTGCAACGTGTATACTAATACGGGTGCGTACTTTTAGACTCTTACCCCGATTGGCAAAAATATTTAACGGCCGATCCCAACACACATGCTAATACTTTTTGGATATAATGTTTCCTCTTTTATAAATACTACAATAACCGAACAAGATATAAGTAACAAACTTTTCCCCGGCACATATTTAAGAAATTATTAGCACATTTCGCGTTCGGCGACCTGTCGCGACAAGTACTTGACTTGTACGTGCGTGGCGCATGGCTCCGAAGTGGCGACGCGCGGGACACTGAATTCCGCGAACACACACCTCAGCCCCCCACCATAATCGGGAAGCGGGGAGCTGCGTATTTTTACCCACCGCGCGCTTTTACCCCGAATGACTACCCAAATTAAAAAAAACACTCGCAATTTCATTTTAAATCTTTATTCCATTGAAATTATTTTAATGTGTTTTTATTACATACACTTAAACTCTTATCATTTATGCCGCCCATTTCACGAAACTACAATTTTACTAATCTACAGTGGCAACACGGGTCAAAAGGCCGGTCTACATTCAAAATCTAAGTTATTTTATTCTTCAATTTGAGCATATTAGATGCACCTATGAATATCAATAAACTGTATTCCCACCGGTTCGGAAAATAAACCTCTGCCTCGAGAAGAGTCAAGACTCGGTCAAGAGCCTCAGTGGATTTGTAATATTGTCATTTAATTTGTAGCTCTGTAAAACGGACCACTTTTATTTAGGACTCGTCTCTGTGCCTATAGCTCGTCTTATATCTCAGCTCGACTTTAGATAGCAATAAATTTAGGAAAATATTTAATGTAAATTGTAATTACCGACGAGATTACTTGTAATCCTTGTCTCATTAAACTGCCGGCATTTCACCTGCCGTCCCGTTAATGGATGTGTAAGAGATACTTGATAATGGGATGTTAAAATGAATATCTTTTTAACACATTGAGGCGTTTTATGGAGCTAGGGGAACTGTTTTAAAAATATTTTATTTAATCACTACATAGTATAAAACAAAGTCGCTTTCTCTGTCCCTATGTCCCTATATCCCTATGTATGCTTAAATCTTTAAAATTACGCAACGGATTTTGATGCGGTTTTTTTTAATAGATAGAGTGACTCAAGGAGGAGGTTTATATGTATAATACATGCATGAGCATTGCACCCGTGCGAAGCCGGGGCGGGTCGCTATTGAATAATAAAATTTAATTTATTGAATATTAACGAAGATACACTTTACTGTTGAGACCTATAATACTTATCTGAACTATTTTCATTTAAGTATGATGAATATTAGAATACTTATATCATTAGGGAATAATAAGGTATTTCTTTTTATTATAATGACAAAACCGCGTGGTGTCGGGTTAGAATTGCACCACCCCATATCATCCGGCGGGTGTCGTAAGAGGCGAAACATAACACCATCGAAATCGAAACATAACACTCTCTTCGCCAAATCAGGAAGTCGGCATGCGGCAGTGTTTAATATATATATATATATTTTAAATACCACGTCGGTGGCAAACAAGCGTACGGCCCGCCTGATGGTAAGCGGTCACCGTAGCCTATGGACGCTTGCAACTCCTGGGGTGTCACATGCTCGTTGCCGACCCTTTAAAAATGTATACACTCCTTTCTTGAAGAACCCCATTACTGTAGTCCCTCGGGAAAACCTCGGCAGGGAGCTCATTCCGCAACCGGAGCGTCCGTGGGAGGAAACTCCTCTGAAACCGTACCGTACGCGACCATTTCGGTTCTAAGGTGTGAGGATGAATGCCCTGCGGACGGCGAGCAGTGCGATGGTAGAAAGCGGCCGTGGGCATCATGTCAAACAGTTCATTTACTATAAGTAGCCTATTTTTGTATCTATAAAGTATTACGCTATACAAGTTCTATCCACGAAACAAACGAAGGCTCCGTACTTTTTAATATAAGCAGTACTTTATAGTTAAAGAATAGTACTTTACTTACCAAGGGCGGTAAAACAAAGAATGTCTCAGATCGCAGGTATTTGACGCCCGAGTCGAAGGCAAGGGCGATAATTATGCGATCTGAGGCTTTCTTAATTACCGCCCGAGGTAAGTACAAAATTTTATGTCACCCCCTGGCCAGGAAGTGGGATTTTCCGCGCACGGAGCGTGTGACATAAAAAGAGTTTAAGTATCCCTATCTAATAGCAGAATAGTGCTAACCGACTTCAAAAATGAGTCACCACTCAAGTTCCCCCAGGTGCTCAATATTCCGGACGGACTTCCGTCGGTCGTTCGTGCGGCCGTCGACCATGGAGGACGTCGGCGTAGGCCACCACCGGGAGCTGCATCTCATCCTGCGGGAGCTGCAGTTCATCACCGCCAGGATGAAGAAGGCGGATGAAGAGGCGGAGGTGATCAGCGATTGGAAGTTCGCGGCTATGGTTGTGGACAGGTTGGTGGTTTTATAGAGGAAGGGTTTGTGTCA
This sequence comes from Epiblema foenella, assembly GCA_963556455.1. Taxonomy (NCBI): domain Eukaryota; kingdom Metazoa; phylum Arthropoda; class Insecta; order Lepidoptera; family Tortricidae; genus Epiblema; species Epiblema foenella. The sequence continues at coordinate 21,476,904 of OY747102.1, forward strand.
TGGATTCGACATGTTCCAGTGTTTTACAAAACTGATCCAGTGTTTTATATGTATTTAAGTATTTATATCTATTAAATATATCGTCGTCTAGTACCCATAACACAAGCCTTCTTGAGCTTACTGTGGGGCTAGTTCGATTTGTGTAAGATTGTCCTCTAATATTTATTTTTATTATTATTATTATTTGATCCAGTGATTAACACCTTTTTTAATATTTATTACACAGTTTTCGTGAGCTATACTCATACTCACTATATTCCTGCACTGGTGTTATCATCATCATCATCATCATTTCAGCCGAAAGACGTCCACTGCTGAACATAGGCCCCCCCAAGGCTCGCCATTTAGACCGGTCCTGTGCCGTTCGTTTCCACCGGATTCCCGCGACCTTCACCAGGTCATCACTCCACCTTGTCGGAGGCCTACCGACAGCTCGTCTTCCGGTGTTGATATATATGCACTGGTGTTAATTGAATAAAATTGATACTCGTAATAACAGGATAGTACCGCTCACGCCGAATCACATGTGCGTCCCCCACTTATTTATAAATAGAGAGGTGATTACGAAACATTTTCGACCTAAGTGACATTTTTATGTAGACAGCTTAGCATCATGTACTCCATCTGACTTAATATGTCAGAGCGCGACGCACTTTTAAACAGTAATTACTTAATGTTTTCGAGCGTGTGTGATGTAGATCTAAATGACATTTTCTATACTATAAGAATCATACTCGTACTGAGTTGAAAAAACAAAAGTCGTCCCTCCTGTGGTCAATAGTTAAGTTAGCTATGTTTTTATTACAGGGATTTATAGACACGGAGACACTGTTCATGCGGGTTACTGGTCCAATCCAAAATTAAGCTTTGTAGCCCTTAGCTTTTGGTATGTCCACAGAAAAGACGCGAACCTAAATCTGTGTATGACCCATAAGTGACGTTTTTCACGTTACATTGTATAACGGTTTCTGACTACACAATAATATAAAGCATTATAAATAAAAAATTTGCCCTAAGTCTTCGGTGCTCGGTAGGGTTCCCAGAAGGCTGGCCGCATTGCTACGCTGGATAGCTATGCTAATCCGCTGCGAAATAGTGGCCAGCCCTCTGTTATTTGAGTTATTTTCTGACTTAATGTGTATTCCATAGGTTTTGCCTGTTCGTGTTCAGCCTGTTCACGGTCATCGCGACGGTAGCCGTGCTGCTGTCCGCGCCGCACATCATCGTACAGTGAGGCCGTATGCGCCCACGCACCGAGAGAGAACTATGCTTAACGTAGACTTACGAAACTGCGCACGCAACGGACTATTCGAAAGATGCTATAGGACAAAGTTATACGTTGGTTCTTTGGTCTATAACAACAAATTGTCCGTTGATATTAGACTAAATGTCCCAATGGTTGACACTAAACTCAGTAATTGACAACCTTTTCTTCTTTAAGATTAAATGAGTCAACTAATAGAGCAGTGTCAAGCACTGGAACGTTTTCCTTAATTGCAGCGCAGTAGCAACGTCTAATTTTAAAACTGTATAATATTGTATCTAAATACGTGGTTCAAACGCACACGGTCCCTAACCAAGTCGAAAGACGGTAAATATAAATAACATATGTTATGTAGTAAGTGCGACATAATTTTAAAACGATTGTGATGTTGACTAGGATGTTATACAGATAACCGTTGACAATTATAATTTGTTAAAAGTGTAATAATATTACTAATTAAAGGTTTTAATGAATTGTTTAAAAGGAACGCTCGAAAGGTCTGGCTCCGTGCGGCGAGGGTTTTAGTTCGGAAAATTTTAATAAGCAATTTACCAAATATACAACTGATATTGAAGAAGTTTACTAACAAAGTATTTATTTAATACAGTTTAATACATGCACAATCGATATATATTTTGTATTGGCGTTTAAAATAGTTGTTAATTTTGGAATTGGGATCTTGAGAGGCGAGAGGGCCAGGGTGTCCGCCTGGGTCGTATCCTTTAAGAAAATGAGGGATCACAGACGATGACATTACCCTAGGGTAGTAAGTAACGTGTACATAACATAAAGGATCAAATATTGGTAGACTCGACTTATTATACGTCGTTAAGGTTATGTTTTAAGATAGATTTATTCAAGGATTCACGACACGTGTTTACCCGGGATCTCGGTTCACTTGTTTACCTTTCATTTCCGTTGGAGCTCCAGGAATTGTTTAAAGTCGTGGAATTGATACAAAATAAACAATTAACTTGAAGGAACCAAAGTAACGGTAGCTAGTTAAAATGATAGTAAATTGAAAGCTTAAATTAAACGTAAAACCATCAATTACATCTCAATTGTGTAAGTGAGTATAGTCGCAGTTTTAAGGAATTAGATAACGGGACGTATTCTTTATTATTCGAGTCATCGAGAGTACGTCATATAGCATGACACAGAATACTAGGAGCATTTTAGAAGTTACTTTATCTAGTCCGTTAGCGACGTAGCGTAGCGAGCGCGGCCGATCACCGAAGTATTACGGAAACGTTTATCAATAATGTACATAATATCGATTATTGACATGTGTAATGTGTACATAAAATTTAGAAGATGCCGAAAAAACTGATGTTTCTTTGTTTCGGGACACTCCACGGATACGAATTGCGAATTATATAAAAGAAACTTGACTAAGTACGAAACGAATAATCGAAAAATGTGTGTTTTGATAAGCTGAACGTTAACTGTCTTCACACCACGCTCTGTACTCCAGGGGTGCTACCGCGAACTGAAAACGAACGAAACGAATATCTCCCTCTCTGTTGCACTTGCTAATTCGTGCGGCAGAGAGGGAGATATTCGAACTTCGTTCGCTTTCAGTTCGCGGTAGCCCCTCAGTAGGTAGTGCCGTCAACCCGTGTACCTAATGCACTGCAGCAGCGGTTACAGCAACGCGTTGCAGCAACAGCTCGTGCTCCCGTAGTGCTTGACCTTTTCGCCCTCTAGCACGTATTGTAGCAACTAAACTATATCGTATAATAGTCGTATTATTTAATGAGAATAACACTAATTCACGTCTTAATCTATGTCCGTTCCTCAATTTCGCTCTTATAGATGTCGTGATAGCCTAGTGAATGTCGTGTCCCCTAATAAAAATTAGGCTATGGTTATAAAGGAAATATGTTAAGGAAGCTCACTAGTTTAGAATAAAATTTTATGCATCTTGGTGTGTTCTTTCTAATACAATTTATAATAAGAATTAATTTTGTGTTTATCATCGAGCAACGTTAGTAAGGGATCGTCAAGTGGTTATTCTGTTTATGTGTGTTTGTTAATGTTAAAACCTAGTCAATATTTAGTAAATTTTAATGTCAAGATGTTTAATTGTTTTCTAACTTGTAATGTAGATGAGCCATTAATTGATTTTTTTACTCTTTAAAATTTCAATATAGTTTTGAATTGATCGCGTGGTGCTCAACTAATATCATGAATCAAATTTTAACTCTGTACGTTTGTTACGAAAGTACAATATTTTAATTATCTATTATGTATTAAGCATATATATAGTCCAAGGTTATTTAAAGAAAAGCTTGTGTTAACCCTGTACTTTCAAGAATTGAGTTTAACTAATATATGACGTATAAAAATAGTATTATACTTATCTACCTATCTCTGTCAAAATTAATTAATGATAAGAGAAAATGAAATTGTAAAATTAATTGATATATATTTAATTAGATTTGTTAGTGCCAAAACATAGGGTTTATAAATGATAAATTAAGTTGGATTATAGGGGTATAAATAAAATATAAAGTTGAGGATTTTATTGTAAAAATATTTAAAAAACGAACTAGGGTCTTTGTTAACAAGTAATTTAACGTTAATGTTGTCGGGATATCGGGTCGCTGCGACGAGATATCAGCCAGTAATAAAAGCTTTTTTATTTAAAAAAAAATGAGGTTGTGATACGATTATAAATCTTGTGGTCGCGGCCCTATGTCTCATTAAAATGGAGTTCAGGGCAGATTGTGGGAGTCGACTCGCAGATTTATAGCAAGGGTCCTACGGAACTCGGGACTTTTATTTGCTGAAAAGACCAGTTCTTTTCAGCAAATAAAAGTCCCGCGTTCACAAAGCATCGCTGAATTTGTTAAACGGAAAATTAAGTACATAAAATCCGACATTTGATACTAATAATATTTTTGCATTAAATAATGTAAACGTCCCTGTGCTCACCGACCCAATAGATGGCACTTTCAATCTTGTCATGATGGCAGAGGCGATTAATAGGTTTTATCTATTGGGCACTAAGGTGTCGAGCACTCGGACGTTTACCATATCGTTCTGGAATGAAACTAATAGGCTTTCACGTAATTACACGTCTCCGGCCGAACTCCCTCGAGCCGCCCTCAACTCAACCATTTTAAACGCGAGTAGAAAATGTTCTACAGATAATAAATGCTATAAAAAAAACGCCTGCTTTGGACCGGGTCACAAATAACAAGAATGAACTGACGCACACTTTCATCTGCAGACTTTACAAGCTCTTTTTTTAAGTTTTAATGTTTTAAGCTCGGGCCGAGGCATATTCATGGGAGAACTTTCAAGTTACGGGCAAAGTTTGTACGAGATTTGCCTTTCCACGTAGGTTTAATAGAAGCGTGGTAAACCTTGCAGGGAGTTTTCTTTACGAGCTTTCCTTCATAAGAGACAACAAGTCAATATAAAGTAAGTTTTACAGCTCTTTGCAAGTTGTAACCTTCTTGATGATGAGTATATGAACTGTAGGCACGAAGCGCGTCCGATTCATTTTCCTGTATATCCTCGTATTTTCCCGCCATTTCATGCAGCGTCATCTATTTTGCGAGCACGCACCGTGCGAAATGGAGTGTGCCAAATTCCGTATAGTTTATGTCATCATCTTTATTTTTAGGAAGACTGCTGAATGAGACACTGCCAGTAAGCGGAAGATTAAGTAGGGTTTCGTGGATTATAGATTAATTTGAGGAAACATTCCGACATAAAACGACTAATTTCTGATAGTCTGCTAAGCTTAAAACTATGCACATTTTTTGTAAATATCGAAAGGTGAAATCATCATATAAACTTGCCAAACGTTATGATCAGTTTTTTCTCTTTCCTTGTCTATCTCTCCATATGCATCTCATTTCAAGCAGGAGCACCAATCTCTTTTCGAATTTCGCTCCACTAAGGAACCACCGTACTACACGTTAACGTAATTAAATATGTCTACACTTAAATATACACACCAATTTTCATGATGTTTGAATGACATACAAATTTGAACACAGGGTTATCATGTACTGTCATTTTTATCAAATCGATAACTTTTTGTCCTTTTTATCAAATCGATAACTTGTAGGTTAATCTTTACCGTAAAACGTCGTATTGCGTGCTTACCAAATTGCGGTTACTTTAGGAGAAATGGGGCTTCTTTCATCATTTAGAATGTAGCATAAAAAATAAGTTGCTTAAAGGAAAATAAGTGGATTTAATCAACATCAAGATAAATTCACTGTCATTAATTAGGTGACGCGAAAATAAAAACACAAACTTAGGAAAATAACAAATTGATCAAAGCCACCCCTTGAATCAAAGTGGCCTCAGTTTATAGGTACTTTAATTAGAAAAATGATCACGTAATTATTAACTTTGCAAGACCAGTTCCATTAAGTTAAATTCAACATAGTAAATTAATTCTAGTTCATTTTGTATGTCGTTCAGAACGTCGTTCATCACACTGCACAATAGGGAACTTAATGCTTTAATCTCGAAACAGGTATTTTGGACTCTAATGTACATTCTCTCTACCCCACCCACGCTGTATACCTACTACTAAGTTTTATTTTAATACCCTTTGAACGTGGCTGAAACTACAAAATTAACAGAAGCTATGACTCCATTATTCGTACATTATTGCTCCTCTTAACATAATCTCATTTGAAGCAACGAAACTACTTCCCAGCGTTCAGTAATTGTTGTTTAATACCCCGTTGCACGGTCGTTCTTTAAATTTACTTGCCGTCTAAAGTTGAACACTATTAATTATTTTCTCATCTCCTATGCCCGGAGATTCCCGACAACATGTATGGCTGTTGCGCGATTTTAATTAAATTTTAACTCTAACATGCTACCTACATAATTCGAGTAATCTTTTGTTTCGTGTTCCACTGTTCATTACCTACTTGGCAAGGCCCATTCACAGATCTGACGAAAATACTTAAATTTGAGCTTCCAGTGTGAAGAAATAATGTAGAAAACGATATCTTTCTTATTGTTGATTCAGTGTTCTAACAATCAATAAAAATGTACTAAATATTTACGAAATTACGCGCAGAGATTCCGTAGAGAGCGGGATGGTTAATTGCAAACTCACGCGTGTTAGAGAGGGTCATTTGCACTGGAATGGGGTTTCCTTAAAGAAAGTAAGCGTTAAACGATGAAATAAGTACCCATGCGTTGTAATTGGTACCATCCAGTGATTTCGATTTGAAAATGTTCCAGTATTGACACAGTAAATATACATATAAGAGCCTCAATAGGAATACGCTCCATCGAAACCCAGTTCTACGCACACTGTCACGTATATAGTCTCAGGGATAACCTACGGAACCCTAATACTTCTACGGATGAAAATTAAAACAAGGCTTTTTAAAATTTATTTTACAATTTATTGAAATATAAATTAAATCAAATTTACTTATACCGCTAGTTGGTTAAATCGTGCAATTTAGGCTAAAATTAATCTATGCTAAACAGACCGAGCAATTTAGGCTAATTTATACTGAAGTTTTACAAGTTTTAAGTTTAGGTTAAGATTTCTTAAGAGTGCAAGTTTAAGTTTAAGTCAATGCCTAATGTTAGTTTAATTGTAATTTAGTTTAAGTTCTAGTTAAGTTTATTAATTTTAATTTAAGTTAAGCTAATTTAATTCTTCAATTGTTCGACTCAAATAATTAACTTCAGCTTCGAGATTCTAGTAAGACTCAGGGGGTTGGTCGAAGCCTAGATTTGGGCCTAGTTTGGGATTGGTCGGAGTTCCTTCACTATACCCCACGTCCCTGGGTCGTGCGACAGCGTGGCAGGGGCAGCATCCAATTCGGCGGGACAGGCGGCGAGCCGGTTCCCAGCGGCTCGCGGCGTGACGTCACGGCTGGCCAACAGTCGGGCTACATCGGCACGTGACGTGGCGCTGATCCACACGGGCGGACTCCAGCTCGAAGGGGGGTTTCTTAAGCCCGTGAGGAGTTTCTCTAGCCCGAAGGGAATTCCTGGAACGCGTCCAATAGAGAGTGTGAGGTCAAGGCCTATTGATATGCCCTGGACTGCCGACATCATACACGCGCGCGCTAGGGAGGGGTACAATTAAGCAATCGTTGGATGTGATGGGCAGTCCAGTTACATGAAAAGATTAGCGGTGAGGATCTAATGCCAGGCAAGCGCATTCTAAATTAAAATGAGCACAGTTAATTATATAATTAAAAGCGAGGGTAAGCGGCAGTGCATATTGCGAAAGCATTGGATTCCCAATACATTGAAAATGTAAACGTAAAATGATTAAAATGGCTGATGGTGATTAAATTAGCTACACTATGATTGACTTATTTAAGTACAAGCCTTCATCATAGCAATACAATTCATATTTCATTACATTTCACTTTTAAAATAATATTTCCAGCATATTAATTAAAAGTATAACAATTATTACAATACTCATAAAGTATTAATAAAAATTTAAAATAATACGCTTCCATATTCGAGTCACGTCGATATTTAAAATGATATAATCATTGTTTTTTTTAAAATAATACAAGCAAAGGCTTACACATTAATGCAATAGCAAGCAAAATCATCTTACGAAGAACCTTTTGTTTTATGTATAATAATTTACTATCTGATTTGATTTAAGTTGAAATATTAAGCTACATAATTAGAAAGCGACACTACTGATACAGTCATATATTTAAAAATTAGCATGAAATCATGATCATTGAGATTTAAATAAGCAACGTGGAATGCCTCAGCAGAACAAAGAAATATTGTACCAATATGGCTGCTAACGGTAAATCCTTTATTCTTGCATAGGAATATTAACAACGTTCTACACTATTATTTGAGCTATGAGCAGCGTATATGTAGATAAATGTGCAACACTTACCCTTTCGGGATGACGAACACTGTCTTTAAAACATATTTAAATAAGTAAAAATAAAATGAACAAATACGTCCGCTCGACGGCGGAGCGCTTATGAGCACAGTGTGTAAGAGGTGGTAGCGTGTGGCTCGCGACAAGGCTGCCGGCCGAATGCCCACGGGCAATGGAGCGGGGAGCGAGAGAGAGGCTGTCGCTTGTTAGACCGGTCCGCGCTCGCGAATTACGTATAAAAAACTATTATTTTGCCTTTCGGTCTGTGTGTATGTTTGTTGAAATTAATTTTATGCCGGTTTTCATATATAAAGATTTTTCGCTTTAGTATTAGTTAGACAATAAGCTAGGATATGTATAGGTTAGGTTTAATGTGTTTATTATAATAATACTAGTTACTTTAGGAGTTAACGTTAGACGTTACAGTACACCGTCTCCTAGAAGAAGGATTTTTCCTGTGAAAAATCCGTCTAGAAAACTACTCGACTACTCAACACTTCCAAATTTCTTCTCTCATACCATCGAATCAGACATACAGTTTTCTCACGTTAGTAATATAGGCATGAGAAAACGCCAGTTAAACAGAGAAAAGCACAATTTATGTGTGCGATGCTCGAGTAGTGGTGGTAAAGAGTATATTTGGAGCAATTGTAACGCAAAATGTCTACACTTGTAATAGTAAGAATCGCGAAGTTATCACACGCTCCAAATTGAGGTTTCCTTCAAGGAGGGAAAGAAAACTCTGGTGATGGCCTTAACTTTTTCCTATAGTAGAGTTAGCAAATTTAGGAAACTGCAGTTCCCTAACACAATTCCATGGCCGACTTACAGGTGAAGATGATGCCGATCACAACAAGATTAAATTAATATGGAAAACATGGTCATGAAACATTAGCACTACTACTAATCTTGAAATCTTTGACGTGCCATGTGCCTAAGTCGCGACCGCTCATGTCTTCCACGATATAAACCAGAGGTGAGAGTCTGGCCTTAATTCGGCATTTGTGGTATTTTGGGGCTAGCTTTTTGCTGAAATAGGCACCCTTGTCACTTTGCAAATAATTGCGTTTCCACACAATGTCTCCGACGTTAAAGAGAGCCTCTTTCCTTCTGGTATTATAACGCTGTGAATTTTTCTTGTGACTTTGCCAAAGAGCTGCCTGAACATTGTCAAAGACTCCGGACAAGTAACCTAAGTTTTCTGCATAGAGATCGCGAGGCACGAAGACCAGCTCGTTTAGGGTATCATTGTCAATATAATGAGACCCGCACGTGACTAGCTCACGGCCATGGACCAGGAACGCTGGTGTATAACCGGTTACGTCATTGACAGAATTGTTGATAGCGAACTGAATTTTTGCTAAATTTTGGTCCCAAGACCGGTGATCCTCATCAACAAACGTGGATATGGCTTGTAATATAGTTTTATTATACCTCTCCACCGTATTAAATTGTGGTGTATATTTTGGTGTAAAGTGTACATTAGGGACTTTATATTTGTTGAATAAGCCAATGGTTTCATGGCTGTTAAATTGACTACCATTATCGAGAATTACAGTCTGTGGTACACCGTGCACCAAAAACACATCATCCTCCAGGATCTTGGAAACAGCTTCGGCAGTGGCGCGTCTTAAAGGAAATATAAGACAATATTTTGAAAAACAGCAAGTTACTACAAAGATGTAACTGTGTTGTTTCCTCGTAGTGGGCAAGGGTCCGACTAGATCCACGGAGATAACCTGCCAGGGCCTGCAACAATCCTTAGGCCTGCCCATCTTACCCAAGGTGGTATGCGTGGCGGCTTTATGAGCTAAGCAAACTTCACATTTAGAGACATATTTGACAACGTCACCATACATCTTAGGCCAGTAAAAGCTTAGGGAAAGTCGTTTATAAGTTTTGAAGACACCAAAGTGTCCTGATATAGGTTCGCTGTGGCATTTAGTCAGGACTTGTTGGCGATGTTCACTACACACAACTTCCTTCCAAGTAAATTCCGAGGTAAGAATGTTTCTGTTACTCATTTTCCTGTACAACTTATTGTTTGTTACTAAATAGTTGGGAAAACTAGCTGGAGAATTCTGACAACCATTAAATATGTTTAAGTACCAGGGATCAGTCGTGTCAGGAGGACAGCTGGTACTTGATATATCGGCTACAGGCACACATCTTGAAAGACTATCGGGTATCACGTTGTCCTTACCTTTCCGATGGTTAATGTTGAAATCAAAGGCCGATAGTCTGACTCCCCATCTCGCCAAGCGCCCGGTTGGATTGGTTAGCGATAAAAACCATCGGAGTGCTGAATGGTCAGTATAGACGGTAAAAGTGCGACCGTTTTCGAGGTAGCATCTAAAATGCTCGAGAGCAGTGATCACAGCGAGGGCTTCTCTTTCTGTCACGCTATAGTTGCGTTCAGGGCCGGTTAAAGATTTGCTCATAAATGCTATTGGATGCTCGATTCCGTCCACTACCTGCGACAGCATGCCTCCCACCCCGTAGTCGCTAGCGTCAGTGGAGACATCGAAAGGAAGATCGAAATTGGGGCAGGCTAACACCGGTGCCTGAACGAGACATGTTTTGAGTTTTACAAAGGCCGTGTCTGCATCAGCCGTCCATTCAAATGGTGCCTTTTTCTTAGTCGAGGTAAGTCTGTTTAGTGGGCCAGCTATAGTGCTGAAGTTGGGAATAAAACGCCTATACCATGAGGCTGTGCCTAGGAATCGCTTTACTTCTTTCCTGCTGGTTGGTACAGGATAATCATAAATGGCCTGAATTTTGTCAGGATCCGTCCTGAGGCCATGACAGTCCACAACGTAGCCTAAATACTTCAAAGAGTCTCTAAAAAAACGACACTTGTCAAAATTAATAGTAAGGTTAGCCTTTTTTAGTTTCTCTAGGACTCGCAAAAGTGTGGACACGTGTTCTTCAAAGGTATTACTGACTATGATGACGTCGTCGAGGTAACAGAATGCTTTAAGTTCTAGCTCAGGCATAAACAAGGAGTCAACTAGCCGTTGCTGGGTAGCAGGTGCATTAGTGAGACCAAAGGCTGTTACGTTAAACATAAATGTACCACGCCCCGGGACGAAAAAAGCGGTCTTTTCCCTGTCATCCTCGTGTATAGGGATTTGCCAAAAAGCCTTTGAGAGATCTAAGCTGGTCAAGTATTTTGCATCCTTCAAATTATCTAAAATTTCGGATACATAAGGTAAACTGTAGGCATCTTTTTTAGTGACGGAGTTAAGTTTTCGGCTGTCGAGGCAAAACCGTGGTTTTCCATCTTTCTTGCTGACTACCAACACGGGGGACGACCATGGACTTTCACAGGGCGAAATTACACCCATAGCTAACATTTCATCGACTTGCTCAGTAATTATGCGTTTTTTCTCGGGGGACAGGCGGTAATAACGTTGTTTAATCGGCTCGGTATTCCCCGTGTCAATACGGTGTGTAATGAGCGAAGTCCTACCTAGCCCTTTACTTTCGAACGAGATCTCTTTGAACTGATCGATAATATTGTCCGCGATATGTTTCTCCGCAGACCCAAGGTGCCCATAAGAATGCAAATGCATATCAGAAGTAGTAGTGCTAATTTGAGACAAACACGATTCAGACGAAGATATATAGTTAATATTACTTAATAGTTTTGGGCAAATCCTGAAGTCCTTCCAGAAATCAACACCTAGAATAAGATTTGTTTCGATTTCGGGTACAGCATAAGCCTTAATGATATGTCTAGTATTTTCAAATATCAGAGGTAATAAAATGTAGCCAAGGGACTGTATTTTTTGGCCACCAGCCGTTACGAGAGTAATACTTTCATTAGTGTATAACTTAAAGCCAAATTTCAGAATGTGTAAGTGTGAGTTACGGCCAAGGATGGTAACGACTGATCCAGAATCTAATAATCCGTAAATATTTAGATCAGGAATATTATCAATGGAGACATTGACATAAGGGCGAGGATCGTTTGATGGCTTTATATCGAAAATTGTTGCGACCTTGTAAGTGCTAAAGAAATGTTTTATAGTTGTTAGCCAGTTGTTCCAATCAGCTGCATCAAACTTCGGTTCACAACAATTTTCGGTATCTAGTTTTTTGACTGAGATGTTTTTGTTTGAGCCGCTGTAGCTGTCTTATTACAGTTTGGGCAATCAGGACGCCGAAAATCTTTAAGGCCGCAACGGAAACAAAAGATCGAGCGATCCGCCGGGCACTCTCTCATAGCGTGGGTATTGACTCGACAGCGATAACAATATACATCCGTTCGCATTGCCGCGACATATGAGGGTCGATTAGGACCAGACTTAGAATGGGGTGGATGGTTACTAGGACCAGCCTGTGCCTGTGAGCCATGGTAATTAGGTTTGAAGTTTTTAAATTCTTTTCGGTCGTAGGCGTAATCCGGTGCTAGTGTACTGCTAGAAACGGAAGGGGGCTCCCTGAAGTCGCTAGAGCGTGCTTTAATCTGCTCGTAATTTTTGCACAGTTTCCTCAGCTCCGAAATAGTATTAAGGCCGGGACATGTTGCGAGGACGCTGGAATAGCATGGCCGAATATTGTGTAATATAATTTCTAGCTGTTCCTGCTCATTCATCCTCCTTGACAACCTACTAAACATGCCGTGCATGATCGCTAAATAGATAGTAATGGTCTCTGAGGGTCCCTGGCTCCGGTTTCTAATTTCAGTAAGCATACGGTAATCATAGTCCACTATATCAAAGTCCTCTTTCAGCAAGACAAGGAGGTCCCCCCAAGAACTCACGCCATCCTTCACGCTGCGGTACCAATGCAAGGCATCTCCAGATAGAATGTCGGTGGCATGGGAAAGCATACTCGAGTCTGGGACATCCTTGGCTTGGCGAAATTCCTCTACGCGGGCTATGAAAGATCTAACGCAAGTTTTTCCATCAAATTTAATTTTAGCTATTTCTGAGCTGAGGCGACTGCGATCGCAGGTCACCCTTATGTTCTGCAGAGCCGCATTTTGAGATCGCAAATCTGCAAGTGTTGCATCGACATCATCGCCACCGGTAGTGGCCGGATTTGGAGGTAAGGCAGCCGCGGCATTGGTGTCCTGTACCGTAGTTATGCCTAGTGTGGCAAATATATGCTGGAGCTTTGACCACTGGTCAGTATAAGACTCCCGAGTTTCGCGAAGTAATTCAGCGTCATCTGGTTGCTCGGGAGGTGTAATCCGATTCAGTCTATGAAAAACTTGATTTAAATACGTGTGTGTTCGCTCAAGCAGACTATTTTGATTAGGATCCGACGCAAGAGAAGCTAGATTTAGGGCTGATTTGGCCAAGGTTACTTTAATGCCGGCCAGATCCTCAGAGAAATCGTAACAGGAGTCAAGAACCTCTTCTGCTGGGTATTTGATGGAAAGTTTAGATATCTGTTGCCTTAAATCTTCAACTTTCTCTTTTGGTTCCTCTGCGCGGATTCTAACTTCATAAATAAGTTCTGATTTAGTAAGTTGTAAATATTTTATTGGCCGAGACATTTCTAATAAAAAATGAAGACTGGGGTTCGATTTCTATTTGAGATTTAAGTTTACTAATTCTATTTAATATTAATTGTCGATATTTAGAATGCTTTTAAGTTTGCTCAGTATAAAGAGAATACTAAGATAGGGTAAATGTTGCACATGAACAATTAACCGTATGAAATATTAGTCTCTAAACTAAAGATAGTAGTGGCCAGGCATCTTGTAAAATTTTAATAGCTTAGTTAAAAAATAAAAAACAGTAAAAGTGTAAACACATTAAAAAAAAAATTAAATTCAAATACCAATGTTAACAATTAAAAATAATAATACACACGTCGCCGCTGAAACGCTAGTAGGCTTAAATACAAAATATTATAGTTCTAAATCTGTGACATGCACACACCAACACCAAGAATGCTGTAAAAAATTGGATACTCCGACCCCCAGGTTGTAAGAAAGACCCAAATCTATTTAAAAAAAACACACGTTATGGGCGCCAATCTGTCACGTATATAGTCTCAGGGATAACCTACGGAACCCTAATACTTCTACGGATGAAAATTAAAACAAGGCTTTTTAAAATTTATTTTACAATTTATTGAAATATAAATTAAATCAAATTTACTTATACCGCTAGTTGGTTAAATCGTGCAATTTAGGCTAAAATTAATCTATGCTAAACAGACCGAGCAATTTAGGCTAATTTATACTGAAGTTTTACAAGTTTTAAGTTTAGGTTAAGATTTCTTAAGAGTGCAAGTTTAAGTTTAAGTCAATGCCTAATGTTAGTTTAATTGTAATTTAGTTTAAGTTCTAGTTAAGTTTATTAATTTTAATTTAAGTTAAGCTAATTTAATTCTTCAATTGTTCGACTCAAATAATTAACTTCAGCTTCGAGATTCTAGTAAGACTCAGGGGGTTGGTCGAAGCCTAGATTTGGGCCTAGTTTGGGATTGGTCGGAGTTCCTTCACTATACCCCACGTCCCTGGGTCGTGCGACAGCGTGGCAGGGGCAGCATCCAATTCGGCGGGACAGGCGGCGAGCCGGTTCCCAGCGGCTCGCGGCGTGACGTCACGGCTGGCCAACAGTCGGGCTACATCGGCACGTGACGTGGCGCTGATCCACACGGGCGGACTCCAGCTCGAAGGGGGGTTTCTTAAGCCCGTGAGGAGTTTCTCTAGCCCGAAGGGAATTCCTGGAACGCGTCCAATAGAGAGTGTGAGGTCAAGGCCTATTGATATGCCCTGGACTGCCGACATCATACACGCGCGCGCTAGGGAGGGGTACAATTAAGCAATCGTTGGATGTGATGGGCAGTCCAGTTACATGAAAAGATTAGCGGTGAGGATCTAATGCCAGGCAAGCGCATTCTAAATTAAAATGAGCACAGTTAATTATATAATTAAAAGCGAGGGTAAGCGGCAGTGCATATTGCGAAAGCATTGGATTCCCAATACATTGAAAATGTAAACGTAAAATGATTAAAATGGCTGATGGTGATTAAATTAGCTACACTATGATTGACTTATTTAAGTACAAGCCTTCATCATAGCAATACAATTCATATTTCATTACATTTCACTTTTAAAATAATATTTCCAGCATATTAATTAAAAGTATAACAATTATTACAATACTCATAAAGTATTAATAAAAATTTAAAATAATACGCTTCCATATTCGAGTCACGTCGATATTTAAAATGATATAATCATTGTTTTTTTTAAAATAATACAAGCAAAGGCTTACACATTAATGCAATAGCAAGCAAAATCATCTTACGAAGAACCTTTTGTTTTATGTATAATAATTTACTATCTGATTTGATTTAAGTTGAAATATTAAGCTACATAATTAGAAAGCGACACTACTGATACAGTCATATATTTAAAAATTAGCATGAAATCATGATCATTGAGATTTAAATAAGCAACGTGGAATGCCTCAGCAGAACAAAGAAATATTGTACCAATATGGCTGCTAACGGTAAATCCTTTATTCTTGCATAGGAATATTAACAACGTTCTACACTATTATTTGAGCTATGAGCAGCGTATATGTAGATAAATGTGCAACACTTACCCTTTCGGGATGACGAACACTGTCTTTAAAACATATTTAAATAAGTAAAAATAAAATGAACAAATACGTCCGCTCGACGGCGGAGCGCTTATGAGCACAGTGTGTAAGAGGTGGTAGCGTGTGGCTCGCGACAAGGCTGCCGGCCGAATGCCCACGGGCAATGGAGCGGGGAGCGAGAGAGAGGCTGTCGCTTGTTAGACCGGTCCGCGCTCGCGAATTACGTATAAAAAACTATTATTTTGCCTTTCGGTCTGTGTGTATGTTTGTTGAAATTAATTTTATGCCGGTTTTCATATATAAAGATTTTTCGCTT
Organism: Epiblema foenella; assembly: GCA_963556455.1. Classification (NCBI taxonomy): domain Eukaryota; kingdom Metazoa; phylum Arthropoda; class Insecta; order Lepidoptera; family Tortricidae; genus Epiblema; species Epiblema foenella. The sequence continues at coordinate 21,492,926 of OY747102.1, forward strand.
TAGTATTAGTTAGACAATAAGCTAGGATATGTATAGGTTAGGTTTAATGTGTTTATTATAATAATACTAGTTACTTTAGGAGTTAACGTTAGACGTTACAACACATACGCAGCACTCGCGACTCATGTACCGCCGTGTACTGCGAAATCTGCTGAATTTAATTGTAGCAATGCGTTTCTACGTTTTCCGCTGGATTTTCCCCAGGCTACTCTCCAACCGCGCACTATGAAGCCACAGTCAGGTTCAAAAACAAGCGTCTGTGTGAGAGTCTGTAGTTTGTTTTACTCTTTCAAGCTGTGTATCTACTTACTGTGGCATTGTCTTACTATCTGACATAGCCGACATATTTACCCTGTTAATGAAGGTAGCCCGTTCCCCATTTGTTATTCTCCCGAATTCTACGACTATCCCATTAAGTCGTATCGGCTCCTATCGTTCGCAAACGAACGATTCTCAGTGTTAATAAATGGAGATTTCTTAGTTTTCGGGCTCATTTTGTGAATAATATTTTGTTACTTTATGAACTGGGAAGGTTATTTTGAACATGTCTGTTTATTACCTACCTTACCTAGTTAATAATTTTTCAACAACAGTTCCAGACTTTCACCCGTCATAGTTTATATCTTTTCGAGTTTTGACACTCTGTTTCGATCATTGTTTCTAGCTACTTGCTGAAAGCAAAGAATATAGTTATGTATTCAGTTTAATTTGGTATTTCAACCACGTTCCTAAATAAAGCACACCATTTTTCAAATTGAAAGGGTACGTAATATATAGGATGTCTTATCCAAGCGCTTTTTGACAACTCGAGTTATTTTGGTACTGGTCGGTTTAAACAGTCTTTATAATTTAGGAATACCACTTACTTATAAAACTCCCGTGAGTTTCAGACATTGGAATATAATACTTAAACGAGTGACTCACGTCTTCAAGGTCGAGTATAGCTCGACATGTTTCGGACCCATACGTGGGCCCGTAGACGTGAGTGACCCATTTATTATATTACAATAAACCACTTACTATCTATATAATACTTTTTAATACATCAACCAAGGAACTAAGAAAGTATAATTATAATTCCTTAGTTAACACGTTTGCTCTAATCCCACTGTACCATCAAATAGGGTAAAATTTTAAAAGTCAGGATATGGTATTCAGCCTGTGGGTATATCCTCTAATTCAACACGCTCTTGTCGAAATTATTCCTACATACAAACAAAACGAAAACGGGTGTCCAAGGTAACCAAAGCGTATCCCATTTTTACCACATTTGACGGTATTTGTGAAAGGGTACAAATTGAAACTATGACATTACACCTGGTGTGTTAGTTCTATTAGCTTACTTGTCGCTCACATATTCTGTAGGTTCTATTGTAACAGGGTTAGATCATCCGTAGCCAAATGTATATCTCCGATTTGGGAATTCTATCGGTCGTTATTAAGGACTATCTATACTGAATTTCGACCAAAACTTATTTTACTTTGTAGCTTTTTTCTGCATGGATTACTCCATATTGTGTTCTCAAGGGTAATAAAGCCTGTGAAATAATTAATTAAAATTAATAAAACACGACTGCAGTAAGTTGAATAAATACATCCGAGTGTAATGTAAGTTTGTAATACAAAGCCCCTATGGAGGTTTTTATAATAGTTGACAAAATAAATGATACAAAGGTAAATTTGTAAAATAAATAATTCGACGGGTAAAATGTTTATTCGTTAAAATTGACTATCATAAGTAGCATTCGATTTGTATAAAACTAAAATAAATTAAAGCAATCTGATTTATACTAACTACGTTGTTTTATTTCTTGTTTTCGTCCTAATATCGAGTCAAGTGATTTTCTTAAACCTTTCCTAAGCTATGAAACAGTTTGTTAGAATTTCTTTGTCGCGTGTACCTACGTATTTATCTGTATTTTTAGGTATTGAATGTAGTTTAGATAAATCACTGATGAATGATAATGAATCGGACTACAAAATTGAAACTGTTACTTTTACAAGCCCGTATAATTACTATTAAAATAAATATTCGTATGGAAGACACAACGTATACTTTACAGTTTGCACGCTCAATAAATCCAATTAAATTTATTCGCAGAATTTATAAAATTCACAGTTGAATATAAAACTAAAACTACCTACAATTAAAATCTATTATCTAAAACTAAAAATACCTATGAAAATTTACTGCCCTTGGTAGGGTTCCCATTACGCAGGCAGCGTTCCCGCGCTGAATTGCGATTGCAATTCTCTGCGCGAGAAAGCTGCCTGCGCGAGGGTCGCCCGTTGTCTCTCTCACCCGTTTGCCGAGCATCTTGTGGAGCATCTGTGCGCCCCTGCCCCACGAACCAAGTGTCTCGACGCCAAAAGCGATGAATTCGAATTGGGCACCGAGACAGCTGTATTTGAAAGAAAGAAAGAAAGCATTTATTCACTGCACCAAAAGACACACCATTACAAATATAATATACTTAGTACATGAACATACAGTTAAAAAGTGCGTCTTCGCGGCAGTGAATCGGTTGCTGTCTCAACATTATGCCGAGGTGTTAGACACCTGCAGCGCTGGTTTTCAGACAGCAACGTACGTGATCCACGGAACGCAACTATTCGGAACGCAGCTATTTGGGTAAATTAATATATTTAAAATAAGTATAATCCTTATCAAGCTCGGTTGACCACACTTCGAATCAAAAATGACAGCTGTCAAAATGGTGAATAGGTCGCCTCTGTATATATTAATCACGCAAAAATAAAAAATCGCGAAAATTGAGTGTGCGAATATAATCAATCATCGACTTATAGTGTGACTGTGTGCAGAAAGTGTTATCTCCGTGAAATAACTATAATTACTGTGATACCAACCTTTTTCCTTCAACGCAATCTTCAGTGAACTGTTTACTTAATCTAAGTGCAATATTAACTGTTTGGTGATAACATAATGTGTATTCGTTACCTCTAATTAACATACAAGAACCTAAATTGGTAATAGTGAACTAAAGGAACCATTTCAAGCATAAATCCGTTTCTAGTTTCCGTTGGATTATTCAAATCAACTGTGTAAACATTGACCAGCTGACTCATCTGACAGCTTATGGCACCTAGTGTCAAGTAGTCGAACTACGTCTATGTACTCAATGTAAACATTAACGGCCATCGCGCCATCTGTGTTAAACTCGACTCACTAAACACAAGATATCTTGTACTAACAGCTAGCACGATATCGAAGCCTCAGCGCCATCTATCGGTGTATTAGTAAACTACGTGATACACTGCGAGTGCGCATGTACGTGCAATATAATTACCGACAGTTCAACTAACATCCCGGCCAATACGTAAGATGGCACCACTATATTTCAAATGCTCCAAATGCAATGGAAGTGTACATAATCAAGATGCACTTCAATGTTCAAACTGCAAGCAGGTGTTTGATTTAAAATGTTCAGGGAGGTCGGAAAAGTTAATTGGATTAATGTCACCTGATAGTAAAAAAGATTGGAGATGTAAAATGTGTATACACAAATTTAATGCACTAAACCAAGGTGTATCAAAAAAATCTAGTCAGATAAGATGCATTGACGAACAAAACATCACCTTAAGGAAAAAAACATTAAAGTCACAGGTAGCATCATCATCAAGTTCTTCTGCTACGCAAGGGCTGACTGAGGAAGAAAATGAGGAAATTAGCAAGTCGCCCCGTGGACCCAAACCTTTACTTCAACGTCTTTCCATGGATGATTCAAACATTCATTATTTCGAAGCCGGAGATGACGACAGTTTGTCGACTGTGTTAGACAGCACTACAAGAAGCCTTCCAAACTTATCGAACATTGAGGACTCACAAGTAACTGAGCTCAAGCTGGAAGTAACTACTCTTACCTGCCAGCTTGAAAGCGCTCACGCAGAAATTGATCGACTTAATAGTGAAATCTTCGAATTCAAGAAAATTCTCTATGAGAAACAAAGAAAACTAGAGCTCTACAAAAAAATGCTAGGTGATAATGGATCAACGCTCTCACCGTGCAAATCAACTACTTCGAAGATAACCATGAAAAGGCGAAATTCCGTCCCATACTCAAAAAAAGATAGCAGCCCAGCTTCGCGGCCGACTGTCCAGCCTGAGGTGACGACCAAAAGAAACCCGGAAGCGAAAATTATGAAGCCGCCAACAACGCGGGCCGCGGACTGCCCGCCTCGCTCGCCGTCCCGCTCGCCACCCCGCTCGCCGCCCCGTTCGCCGCCCCGCTCGCCGCCCCGCTGCCCGCTCGCGTCCTGTTCGCAGCCTACCAGCCAATGTGGTCTTCTAACTTCTCCTTGTAAAAAAGACAAACCTACAATCAATAAGAATAAACTTACAATATTAAGCTGTAATAAGAGAAACAATATATCCCGAATTGTAAATAATGATCCCTCACTCAGTAAATTCGAATGGTGTATTTTTAACAAGCCGGGGGCAGGAATAAGAGAAAGCTTACACCAACTTGAAAATAAACTTACCAAGTTTACACATAAAGATTACTGCGTGATATTGTTTGGTGAAGAAGACTTCCTGGAAAATGAAAACTACCCAGACTTAGTGCAGTATATCACTGAAACTGTTACTCGTATTGTTCACACTAATATAATCTTAGCGTGTCCTACCTATATTTGTGGCATGCCTATATATAACAGTAGGGTTGAGAATTTTAACAATCTTTTGCGCAGCAATGTATCCCTCCATGAAAATCATTTCTCGTTTGACTCCAATCTGGATCTATCATTCGACATGTTTTCAAACATGACAGGACGAATCAACAACCGTGGTATAGCTAATATAATGCATCACGTGGGCACATTTATTACCTCTGACACGGAAGCCATACGAACTAAATCTAAATTAATGAGAACTAAAAAAAATACGATTAACACACAGAAAAAAATCTCGGACTACTTAACCAAGACCACTAAACTCATTAGTAAACATGTTCAAAAAAAAATATCAGAATACTTTGTAAAAAAAACACTTACCCCAGAAAAGTTTCCGCCAAGTTTCCTAAAACCTGTTTCAAGTTACGCGGATGGACCCACAATAATAACGGCGACATCTAGCGAACCCCATACGGATATAAATCGTTCCTTTCGTATATAAAGCGACTGTTTTTCACCAAAACATTAGCGGCCTCCTCAGCAAGAAAGAAACGCTTGAATTATGTATACAAGAATTTTTAGATAAAAAAATTATTCTGGACATTATTTGCTTATCAGAAACTTTTATAAAATCAAATGACGAAAAAAACATAAATGTAAAGGATTATAAACTATGTGCCTCATTCTCAAGGAAACATCAAAAACGTGGCGGTGTGTGTATATTATGTAAAAATATAATCGAATGTAAGAAAATCGACTTTTTAGAAGACTTGGCGATTGAATTTAGTTTTGAGTGCTGCGGTATAGAAATTCCCCAATATATGTGTATAGTTATTTGTATTTACAGAATACCTAAATCAAATACTGACATATTTTTTATTAAATTAGAAAATATGCTTCATAAATTGTGTAAGAAACATAAATATAAAATCATTATAGCCGGAGATTTTAACATTAACACGCTAAAGGATTCTAACGACACACGTGAACTTGTTCGAATATTGCAAAACTATAACTTTCAACTTCATATAAAAGACCCCACTAGAATTACGTCATGTATAGATCATATAGCAAGCAATATGACAAATGTGAAAGCTATTGTCCACGAACTCGGTTTATCTGACCACAATACAGGTCAAACACTAAGTTTTCAGTATGAGAGTAAATCAACTCCCATAGAGAATTGGTACATTCACAGACGAGACTCATGTGATGAAAACATTGGAAAGTTCTGCGAATGTATGAAAAACTTATCATGGAGTGAAGTATATAACCTTTCCGACTTAAATCATGCTTTTGACGCATTTCATGATACCTTCACATTATTTTATAATCTGTGTTTCCCTGTTATTCGAGTAAAAAAGAGTAATACAGCGAAAAAGTCTCGTTGGATAACCAAGGGTATACAAAAAGCAATAATTACGAAGAGACAAATACGTTTCAAATATTACAAAACTAAAAAAGATCAGTACAAAACATTATATCATAGATACTCGAAAATACTAAAAACCTGTGTGAAATATGCACAAAAATCTGCGAATAATCAGTATTTACAAAAAGCAAAAAATAGATGTAAAGCATCGTGGGACTTAATTCAGAATAAGACAAACCACACCTCAACTATAAATAGAATTGAACAAATAAACTTAAATGGACAAATTATTCAATGTAAACAAGAAATAGCAGAAACATTTAATGATTACTTCATTAACGTAGCAAAAAATGATTATGATCACAAAAAACATAAATTGAATAACGTTACAAACCCGTCTACCATTTTTCTATATCCTTGCGACGTTATTGAAGTTACAAAAATTGTAAACATGCTGAGACCAACGAAGTCTGTAGGCTACGACGGAATATCGACAATGGTTCTCAAAAAGAGTATTAGAGAAATTGCACCGGTATTAACATACTTGATTAATTTATCGTTCTCGACGGGCATATTTCCAGACAGCCTAAAAAAAACCATTGTTAAGCCTTTATATAAAAAGAACAGCAAAGAGGATCTCAATAACTATCGGCCGATAGCTTTATTACCTGTTTTGTCAAAGATTTTCGAAAGAGCAATGCATGTTAGAATTACCAAATTCTGTGACAAATATGGAATAATAGTTAAAAATCAAAACGGCTTTCAAATAGGCAAATCCACATCATTGGCAGCGTTCAATTTAATCAAAGCCATTACTGATCAAGTTGATAAAGGGAAACCCGTTATTGCAGTATTTTTCGATATGAGCAAGGCTTTCGATTTTGTCTCTCATGATCGCCTACTTGAAAAATGTGAAATGTATGGTATTCGTGGCTTGGCATTGAGTTGGATTAAATGTTACTTATGCAAGCGCACACAATCTGTTGAAGTGGAAAGTATTAATGAGAAAAATATAGCGAATTACTCAAAATCGTGTTATAAAGAAGTTAAAACCGGGGTACCACAAGGTAGTGTATTGGGGCCTTTATTATTTCTGCTGTACATCAACGATTTGCCTATGGTCACCAGACATGAATGTATATTGTTTGCCGATGACATATCTTTAATTATTCCCTGTAATGTAAATAATATTGAATTATATAATGTGGACATAAATAACACAATTAATGATATGATAATTTGGATGAAAATGAACAATTTACAGCCTAATTTAGAAAAAACTAAATATGTACAATTTTATAACCGTAAGGGTAGTCTTGACATTAATTTAAAATACAACGAGAAACAAATAGCAGAAGCAGAGAATATCTTGTTCCTAGGTATATTGTTAGACAAAAACTGTAGTTGGAAACCACAAATAGACAGAATATGTGCAAAAATAAATCGTTTTGTCTATGTTCTCAGAAGACTGGCTATTTTGGTAAATAAAACTACAGCACTAACTGCCTATCACGGTTATGTAGCCTCAGTCTTAAGGTATGGTCTGTTACTTTGGGGTAACTCATGTGACGTAAATAGAGTATTTGTTAGTCAAAAAAAATGCGTCCGAGCTATCTGCAGGTTACCACCACGAACCTCATGCAGATCTTTATTCAAAGATCTCAAAATACTAACCCTACCTTCACTCTATATTTTTGAGGCTTGCAAATTTACTAGATTACATCCTGATCTTTTTACTAAATTAAGCAGTGTTTGTAAATTTAATGTCAGAGACCCTGAAAAACTGGTATTGCCAGTCACTTATAAAACCAAGCTATGTAGCAAAAATAGTTATGCCATGGCAATCAAACTTTATAATAATTTACCAATTGACATAAGACGGCTTGCCCTAAAACCATTCACATCTGCATTACACAAATGGCTAGTAGACAAATGTTTTTACTCGATACAAGACTTTTTTACGTATAATAATAGAACAAATTAATATAATAATAAATTGTAATGAGAAAAGTAATACGTGGTAATACTATTAGTCATAAGTTCGTAAATTTTGCATGTCCAAATGATGGCGAGATGTGCTGATCCTTAACAAAGTTATTCCACCTTATTGTTAACCATGTCTCAAGCAAATAAATTTCATTTCATTTCATTTCATTTCATTTCATTTCATTTCATTTCATTTCATTTCATTTCAGGAGGCTGGGCGCATTCAAAGAAAACTGTGAAATAGTTTCAACGAACATAAAACGGTCGATCCGATCTAGTAAAATCTGTGAATAGAACTATATTAATCCGAGCAATTTTGATAATTATTATTAATTAATATTATCTTTATTTATTTTACGACTTAGGTTAGATTTTATAATAATTATATAAAAATTAAAATATAAAACAATATTTACAAAACATAAAATCATTATAAAAACCTAACTTAGTGTGCCGCCGGCAGCGAGGCGGGGCCTAAGCTACCGGTGGTTAGGGCGACAGAGAGAGGAACCTTCTGACTATCCGCGCCGTGTCCAGTAATACCGCCTTCTGTATCTGACCGCTAACCCAGCCATCTAGTCTGTATCTGACCCCTAACCCAGCCATCTAGTTATAATAAATAAATAAATACAATAAAAAGCCTTTTATTTCTCACAATATTGAAATACAAAGAATAATAACTAATTAATATGCTAGTCTATGAGAACCCCTGGGCGGGTAAAGGCCTCCTCCAAGGATGACCATGTCCCTATCTTGTGCCACTTCGTTCCAGAGTCTCGTTATATTATTAATTAATTATTATTAAGTTATTTAAAGTATTAATATTTTTATTCGAATTTAATAGGTAGTCCAATTATTATCAAAGATCCGCATAATGTCAGCTGTAATAGCAATAATTTGTTCAACAATTCTAATTGTAAATAATAACTGAACAATCTCATTAAATTAATGCAATTGCAATATGATGCAATCTGAAGTGACGGACGAAAATAGACCGCCTTAACTAAAGCATTCACAGCACGAAGCAATCGGGTAAGCCTGAGCTTAGAAGCCACACAAATTGAAACAAGTCGACAACAAATCGAGCCAACGTAATCGGATCTGAATTCTTGTGCAATAGATGGAATTTCATCTACGCTGGCATTTTGTTTCTGAACAAACCTGTGCCACGTCTATTGAAGCGACTTCTGAGAAGAGGATCAATTATTGACTTAGTTTTTATAGGTTTGTGGGTATGTTTCTGAAAAATTTAAGCCACCTTTCAATGGACTTATAGAACTCTATTTCTTAGTTAGGAGTCTGGCTCTGGCTAATGAGTCCTGGCTACCCTATAGCTCTAATACCTGTCTGTTAGCAACACTATTAGAGAATATTTAGCAATAAAAAGAACGAGAATATTTCTTCATTTAAGGCCAGTCTGTATGACGGTTATTAAAGTCAAAGAAGGTACCAATTATTAAGAAACTGGAAAAGTTCGTTTATCTCGAAAACCAAGGGACTTTTACTAGACCTGAAAGTTCATTTTCTGGACCAGCCTCAGGTGCTCTATCGGTAGTTAGAAGCTTGTCCATTATTTACTGGACACCCTGTATATATTCAGTTATTACCCTTAAACACTAGTAAAAGGGTGTATACTAAAAAAATCGTAATTAATTAACCACTTATCAATAATCCATCCATACTATTACTAACATTATAAATGAGAAAGTGTGTCTGTCTGTTACCTCTTCACTCTTAAACTGCTGAACTGATTTAGATGAAATTTGGTATGGAGATAATTTGAGAACCGGAGAAGATAATAGGCTACCTTTTATCCCGGAAATCATCCCTTAAGGGGGTGGAAGTTTGTATGGAAGAGCGATCACTAAGGTAAGCTCCTGATATTAAAAAAAGCAGTTAAATTCTTTCTCGATGAACGAGTTCTACGCAGACGAAGTCGCGGGAAAAAGCTAGTCAAGAATAAAATAGAAATATGTAAGTGACCCGTATTTTTTTCCGAGTAGTGTATCAATTTAAATATCTGTATCATTTATTGTGCTATACGGAGTTTTTTTAGAAGTCATTAAGCGCATTCGTCATCATTATTTTCAGCCTAAACGGATACTGTTATGCCATAATACGTCAACCTTCTGTAGGTTTTCCTATTAGATTAATACATTATTGCATAACAGCATCTTATCATAAGCCTTTCTAATGGATGAGTGGCAGTAGGTCATACACACCCCACGTTGGTTGTTTGCGGACTTCATATAGGGTCGCTAGGCCAGTTACGCGGCCTGCGTCAGTCTACGGCTTTCTGAAGAACGAAGTTTTTTTAATTAAAGATATTTGCATTTTTACATACCTTAAAGACATAGTGAGTCGTATGTGTAATTAGTAGCTATTGAATGGGAATATATTAAAAAAGCAAGAAAATATTCTTTCAGTTCATCAACTCATCCAAGTGGCCGCAAACTGGCGCATCAAATTAACAGGCCGTAATCCCACCTACCGACCCTACATCTTTGAATTGCATTTCAGATGTAATTGCACCTTCATTATTGATTTTGAGCACGAATGATACAACAATATTTATAAATGATACATTTATTTCAAGTTACCAAAGTGAATAATCAAATTCAGTTATTATTAGCAAACCCAAACATTGGCAACTTTGAAGTTCTTTGGATTGGAGCGTCTTCAATCCCTTAAATTAAAAAGTTATTTTTAAGAGGCTCCAAACAGGCAGTTATTTGGAAGTTCTTTGAAGCGGGGGCGACAGGTGCGAAGATATTGGTTATTCTGACTGAGACAGCACCCCCTGGCTACAGTACTAAGTTACACAGTACCTTAACTTTCATTGACTTTAAACTCGGGCGGTTTTCAAATTGATCTGCAAACGAAGTTAATTTTAAGTGTGTTACACAAACTACTTCTTCCGCTTAGTAGTTATTGATGGGTTGAAGTCATGGTCTAAGATAACAAGGTGTCAACGATCCGGATTTTGACACCACAATACGTTACTGTCGACGACGCACTCACACTTACGTCCGCATACGATCGATAGGCTGATGCTGGCGGATGACGTAATCTTGTGTCACCCACACTACTAACCAATGTACGAGATTGCCATACCTAGGATTGCCATGCATGTTGAAGCTGCCAGTCCTGGGTAAGGTAAGTAAATCTTGGTAAGGGCAAATAAACATTTTGTTTGTTGAGCATCAATATTAGTTTCCGCGTCTTGTATTTTTTCCTACGTGTTTAAGTTTTTTTAATGCATATTATCGTTGTGTTATATATACCCCATATACAAAATTTCTCAAGAGTATTTGAACATGCTTTATCTCTTATTACACAATAAGGTTATATTTCAGATACCAGTGAGTATTTTTTTACTATTATATGTTGACAGCTATTGTGTTTCGATCTGACCACACACATCACAGACACAGACCCAGTCAGTCAGCCAGTCAGTTGTCAGTGTGATGTGACACAGTGATTACTCGCCGTAAAGCCAATATTGTGAATTTTTAAAGGTACTGACAATTAAATCTATACTGTGTCTCAAGGGAGGCAGGTATCGATCTTCGCTTCACAATTTCACCTACACTGCCATTCTTCTGTAACTGTCGCAAGCTCGCGAATACAGTGTCATTGTAAAAACAACTCTACAGCGAAGATGGGACAAGTTTCAAATTGGACAATGTGGTATTCTAAGTCTGCGAAAATGACACTTTCGGCTGTGTTTTTAGAGTAAGTATTCCATTATCTTATTATTTGATTAACGTATTCATGAATGAGCTAGAGCTGGTTTTTAGGTCTCCGTGGCGAAAGGTTGCCATAGAAACTCTATACTAATCCTCCATCTTCCATCTGTTCGACTTTCAGCGAGATGCATATAGGTAGATAGTCACATATTATTACTGGACAGAATTATAACAGAACTGTCACAACAAGTACTATCAATAAGAGCATAATAAATAAGGTACGATATTTACTTACACCTTGTATTTTTAGGGTTCCGTACTTTAAAAGGACAAAAAACGAAATCCTTTTAAGATCACCTTGTTGTTTGTCGGTCTGTCTATCAAGACCTTTTATCTCGGGAACGCAGATACGCAACAAACGCACAGCACACAGCACATTTTAGTGGTCGGCCGTCCTTACAATATACGTATGTATTTATTCAGGATACAAAAGATTTATGTATTATTAATGCGCTCATTTTTTTTTCAGGCAGCTCTTTTAACATACTTTTTTAAATTGTTTCCTGGTGTACCTCATGTAACATACAATAACCTACTTGCTCAACGGCGCCTCTCATGCTACCGAAGATAACGGTGGCATAATTTACCTTATACTCATACATAATTCATTTTCCTTCAATTTTTCTTAAAAAATAAACATTTAGTTTCGTACTCTCATACATCGTGAAAACCTCGACATACAAGAATTTCAACAGCTCTCAGTTGATCAGGCTAATCGCTCTTTGAAAAACTTGTCTGTATCAGCTTTTCCAAGCACAATTCTTATAGCACTTTTCTAAGCAATCTAAACATTCTTTCCAAGTTATCCAAGCCAAGCATTTTTGTATACCTACCTCTAAAACTTTTCTTTTAAGACCTTTCATAACTTACACTCAGTTCCAACCATAATTGGATACTGTTATGCAATAATGTGTAGAAGGAAAACCTATAGTAGGTTGACACATTATTGCATAGCAGCGTCCAATTACGATACTGCAATCTATCCTAAACACACCTTTATATACTAAACCTGTTCATTTTCCAACACGTTCTCATTTCTCAATTATAAAACCACTGTTTCTACTGACGACATTTGCCTACTGGGTGTATATTCAAATTTCTTTTTATCATAATAGTCATGTCCGTGGAAAATAAGTTATGTCCGGTACACAAGCAATTTTTTTATTAATGAAAATCGTTAGAAACAATAACTTAAATACTAATCCTAAAATAGTATTGCGGTTAAAAGTGGGCTTTGTTTTATTTGCAAACTGGAAAATAAATATATTAAAACTGTTAATTAATTAATAACATTTATAAAAACAATGTCATTTAAAATTACCTAAAACATGAAGCTTCGTTTCGAGATTGAAATTAGAGGGGCTACTCCGAACTTCGAAATCCGAGCTTCGTATAGTGCCGTCCCTTTCACCCATATAGTTTATAACATGAGAATGAAAGGGACGGCACGACACGAAGTTCGGAGTACAGGCTCTGTAATCACAGCCGTTGCATGCCAATTATTATTGTGGTTGGTTACGTAGAGTAGCCTTAGTATATTATTATAAGCTGATATGTAATCATGTTTAGAAAAAATACGTCATACTTCCAACATATTTTTTAACTAACACGGATGGACACTACTCAAAAATAAAACTAAAATAACTTTGAAGAAAATTAAAATAACAAAAACCTGTGTTCATATAGTTGTCCAAATATATTTCCTCTATGGTCTTCACTATCACACATTCCAGAATACATAGTATCATACATAGTAGTATTTTCTGTCGTTAACCTCCGTAGGTACACCATCATCTCCGTCCTTGATACGAACTACTCTCGGCTCCACAATCCAATTCAATTATTTTTTACATGTGGGTAAAGTCTTTGATCATATTATTAGACACTCGACCATATCCGGTATTATAATTTATCCACTGTTTTTGTAGTCTTTTTGTTTTCAAAGTACAATATGATTTTTCAGTTTTCTTTTGTCTGCGTTTTTTGTGTCCATATTGTAAAAAAAATAACACATTTTTCTTCACAAATGCAGCTTAATAAAATGTTCCACAAATATCAACAAAATCACTAAAGGTCACTTATATAATTTTATTATTCTTTTTTTTTTCATTTATTAGCACAGTCTATGGCACTCACATTGTTAAAAAAAAAACATCATAATATTCCACAAATATTCTCCAAGGTCACACTGTTAGTCTCTGGCTGGCGCATCGCGCCGCCAGTACTGCGAAAGGCCACACTGGCAGGATCGCCATGTGCCATGTGGTCGTAATCAGATATCCGATTGTGTTGGAAGTTGGAAGGATGATGTATTCTCTCTAAAAATGGTTACAGTCACCTTATATACTAATGCTACTCTACGTGTGTGTGCGTGCAGCGTTGTACACACTAAAGTACGACTCGCACGTGTCCGGTTTATTTATTTATGTTTGACTCCTTTTTTTGAACGCCGCCTTAAATTTATGTGAACCTTGCGAAGTATACGAGTATCGATCGGATGGCCCGAGTCGAGTATCTGATTATAGTAATACCGACCTGCTTTTAAGAAATGCAGCTTGTAAACATTGCGAATGAATATAGGTGTACCTATCCTTATTTTACTTCCAGGTATTGCAGACTAGAATACTAGTACCTATATATAATACGTGTTGTAGATTTCGCGAGTGTCATTTTTACGTAATTAACCTCCATGGCTACGCCATTTTGAAAAACTTTTAACAAACCTATTGCAGAAAACCGTTTCTAAATCCGTCAAGCCGTTTCGAAGAAATTGATGTGCACACACAAACAAACAAACAAACAAACAAACAAACAAACAAACAAACAAACAACCTCTCACCCTAAACGCTTCTCCATTCCGTCGTGGGTAAAAATAATTATTAACTATGCAAGAAATCAATGCGTGATGTAAATAAAATACATGCAAATAAATGTTTTATCAATTTATCAAATATCTATCATAGCTAAATATTTAGATACCTAAATCAAGCAAAAGGAAAACAAATTGTACATGACAGGAGCTTTGAAAGAAAGAAATCAATTGGTTTTCAGTTAGATCTGACTTCTTTTATTGATGAAACCATTCACTTTTTTTTATTTCGCGTTTATACTGTTGACGGGATCATGTTTACATCAATAAATGTCGTATTATAAACTGATGAGGAATGAGATAGTTATAGTTTTTGTCTGTCCTTTAACAGATCCTCAATATTTGCCATCTCGAGTTTGATTGTCAAAACAATTAAATCGCAACGATTTCCTCAATTCATTCACACGACAATTCGCGTTAATATAATCGCAGGGCTGTCAAATGAGACAAAACTTCCAATTATTAATCTCCCAACTTTTGAGGGGAAGAGGGACAACGTTTTAATAGTCAAAGTGAAATCTGCGAGGCCGGGCAATAACTCGCCGTGACAAAAGCAGGTGATTAAAATTAATATTTTACAGAGTGCTAGTTTCCCCTCTCGACCCCGTTACCTTGTTAGCGCTGAGCCGCAGATTTAGCATTTTTTCAGGTGTAAAAATTAAGTTACATTGGTTCGCGGCTACGTTTTGTAAACAACATCGTAATAAAGATGTTGTTTGTGTGATTTATAATACTACTAAATAGAGAAGACTAGTGGGTGATTAATCCTTAAGCAGACTAAGCAATTGCTTAGGGCACCATGTCTTGGGGGGCACCAGAAACAGCACCCAGAAATAATTTGCTAGCACATGAACACGAAAGGGGATATTAGTATATAGTAAAAAAAATTGCGGCCTGTTTTATCTGTATGTGAGACCTCATAAAAACATTAAAAATATTTGTGAGTAATTTTTAAATTTCCAAAAACTGACCCGACAAAAGCAATCGGTATGACTATCGAACCCTCACAAAATTGAGACCTGTAGAGGTTAACATCCGGACATACGAAAGCATTTTTGTCGAGGTTGAAACGGAGATCTTCGTTTCACTTGGTCAACGATTCACTTTTAGCTAACCTTGAGCGGGGGGCCCACAGGCGAGGATTGCTTAGGGCATCAAGTAGTCTTAATCCGGCTCTGCGCCCGCTACTAGTTGACATCTCCCCTCGTACGCCGCACGCCGCGTAGCAACCGCCTGAATTAGTTGGTGTTTCTTCTGCAGTGTACTTAGAAATACGACACGCGAAAGGATCGTATGCGGATTACGTCTCACTGCGGGGTACATAAATGAGAGGAAATAGGATATAGTGTCATTTGATTTTATTTTTACACTGACGCTCAGAGACCTTATATATCTCTGAGGATATTTATTTCTTAATTTTATTATTTTCATGTTGACGCTGTAGAGATAATATCTCACGATATTTTATTATGATTTATGTACCTTATTACTTTTTATCTTAACGCCTAGATACCCTATACATCTCTTACAAATCTGGATTGTTATTAGTTACTTATTAGTCTTATTTTTTACATGTAATTAAATTTTGATTACTGTATTATTTCTAATTAATATAGATAGATTTTGACTTGTTAAAGTGCCCTTGAGGCCTATTTGTAGAATAAATGTTTTGATTTTGCTTTTGAGTGCTATACTATTTCAGTGGGGGTTGGGAGCTCAAAATTAATCATCTTAAACACGTCCTTCCACAAAGCAAATAGTTTATCATTATTTATTAGCATAGAAATTAAAAATGATACAGTGCCTTTACCATGAGTTTGCATGACTGTACTTGCGTTTGCGTAACTCATTGATAAAATCCATGAAAGAAATTATTTTAGGGTACATGTTTTAATTTTTTATGTATTATGAGAAAAAAAAAAATCGACAGCAATTGGCCCATTTAATAAAGCCTTTTAATGTACGCCAAATATTTTGCCTTGCTCAATTGGAACCATTCTCAAAGACCTTAAAATATAAGTACACAGCATTGAACATTCATGTCTAAATAAATAAGTCAAGGGCTTTTAAAATAAAAGCTTTACAGAATTGAAATCTCGCATTAAAGCTGGAAACGAAGGCATACTGAAGCTTTGACACGAGTAAGTGACAACCCTGGAGCGAGCATCGCTAGGGCTGACACGACAAACCACTTCAACCGCTTGCGCCACTTCGTACTTTGTAACACGAAATAAGAAGAAAATATTAGACAGTTTCATTTTATGGTTTCTCGTTAAAATCTTTATGTACACAAATATCATAAGACCTTTAAAATGCGTCCAAAGACCTTAGGTAATGAAGTAATGAATGACTAGCATTATTTGTACGACAATCAATTTGATTATGATCATTTTCTTATTTGTGGTATACCACAAGGAATAAGAATTCGCTACTTGATTCATGATTATATTACATAAATATTCGGGGTCTGAGTATGGCCAGACTCAGACTGGCTAATTAATCTTGTTTTCAGTAATATTATCGCATAGCAAGAGTATGTTTTAACTATGTAGTACTAAAATAGAACATTTTGGTGCAAGTGCGGAAGGTTTGTCATTTCACACGAGTCCCGAGTATAAAACAGTAATTAAAAGAGAGATAAAACAAAAAGTATTTACTTGCCATTGTGGGCTTTGCACGTACCTGGCCTACTTCTGGCGTAGTTTACACACATTTTATTTAACAACCGTACAAATTGCACATATCACAAGAATATTATTAAAATAATACGTCATTACAAAATTATTTCGTGAAATTATGAATGAAAGAGGCGGGAATTAAAAAGTCGGTTTAACTTTTAATTGATAAGACTTTTTTCAACAAGCCATGGTTGTCAGCATTCAGCCAAAACCAAAACTATTTTGCGAGACATTTTACGTCATGTGGTAGTTTAATTACATTTAAACATGAAAAAAACAGTTATTTGTAATTTTATAATTAATTTATATTTGATTTTTTGATAAATAAATGCATGTTTTGGCGAAAAAAAAACGAGCGTTCATTCATCCGGCGCGGCAGTCCTGCATAATACTCTATTAATCTTAGGTCTCGCATAATACTCGTTTCCGGTCATTGGTCTACTCAATCAGATAAATTTTTGAAAACAGTTTTAGATTTTTAATATATGATAACCGTTTAAACTACTTAATACGCAATTTAAGTATTTTAAATATAATAGAAGTATAGTTTTAATGCCAAATGCTTTATTAAATAAATGAGTAAACTGATTGAACCTAAAACTCGTCTGTTGGATGTTTGAATTGGAAAAATAAAAAGCACTAGTGCGCGAAATCCAACTTTGCGCACGATATACAGCTACATAAAGTACCACTTTTTGCGCAACTGTATTAAAAAGGTTTTTATTGCCTAAGTGTCATTACTGTTTTGCCGCCGTTTTCTAGTCTCAACATTCATTAGCCAGACTATTAAGCAATGTCATAACGCTTATTTTCGCGACTTACGGTCGCCGCTACGATGAACGCTTGCCCATAAAAGCCTCCTTTGATTACACGGGATAACCTAAAACACGAAAGTGTAACGATTTTCCACTGTCAACATCCTTTGTACTGGCAACCCTGCGGACAAGAGAAGCGAGGGTTGACACAACAAAGTGCTTCAGCCTGCAGAGCCCGCTGCCGCTCGACGCTCTATAGAGTATTCGCAAGCCATTGTTATTGCTTGCGTGCAGCTTTTCTCTAATTAGCCCTGCCCTGGCGTTAGGGTTGTAACAATTATGTAAAATTTATTTTTAGCACGGGACCGGGACCGTACTCCAGGCCTATGCTCAGCAGTAGGAAATTCAAAATTATGAATATAAACAGATTATAAAAATAACCGGCCACGTGCGAGTCGGACTCGCGCACGAAGGTTTAAGTAACATCTAAGTATATAAAAGAAGAAACTGACTGACTGACCGATAAATTAACGCACAGCCCAAGCCGCTGCAAAAGGTATAGGTGCCTTATAAGGACCCTAGGTGCCAAATTTAAAATATACTAAGAAAGGATTTTTCATAATTCATACCCTAAGGGGGTGAAACGGGGGTCCAAATTTTGTATGAAAATACGTGTTTATACTCTCTGTTTAAATAAGTTTATGGAGTATATCAGCGTTTTTTCAAATTTCTTGCCTAAAGGGGTGAAAAAGGGGTTCAAAGTTTGTACGGAGAACTAATATTTTTAGAAGTGACAGTTTGAAACTTCGGCAATAGATTCTCTGTTTAAATAAAACAAAACGTATTTCAGCGTTTTTCAAAATTTCTCCCCTAAAAGGATAAAAAGTTTGTTCGGGGCGTAAATTTCTTTTTAACGCGAGGTATTTGAAACTTCGTATACAGACTCTCTGGTTAAATACAAAAAATGTGAGGATGCCCTGTGTTGACAGCAGAAGGAACACGTTTATGTCCATCGCTGTCAACACAGTGCATCCTCGGGAGCTCTGGCAACCTTGCTCACCTCCAGGAACCCAACACTACATACTTGTATAGTAAACAATGTTATTCTGGCTGAGTCTTCTGCAAGGCGGAGCTACTTCCCCAGTTGGGCTGCTCCAAATTCGAGCAAGATGATATTTTATTGTGCCCTACCTCTCTTAAATCATCTCATGCATTTTCGTCTTTTGTGTTACTCTAATTGTAGTTGGTCCCATACATACATATGATCGTCTCGAAAAACTGGTTGAATTGTTTCATCATGCATATGGAAGTAGCTGGCACAATAAATCAACAATGGTCACAGTAATACGAGACATTGGTAGCCCGGAACATCGACTTATATAATAATAATTCAATAGCTAATACTTGTTGCCACCGCCACGCCCTGAATAGATTTGTCGGGTGAAATGATCGGTTCGGTTTGACGAGCCATAGATCAAAGTCAATACACTTATTTTTTGCCGACTCACATATAAATCCCTCTACGGCAGAGAGGCGCTGAGAGAACACAGCACGAATAGCACAAGAACGAGGGCGAAATATAACCAACTTTCTAATTAAAGGCAACACGGCAATCTTTTTTGGATTCCGTACCTCAAAAGGAAAAAAGGAATCCTTATAGGTTCACTTTGTTGTCCGCCTGTTTTTATTATTATTATTTTTGAACCTAACTATGGCTTTTTAGGCCGGACCCAATAAAGCGATAGCAGTGCGCGGTTGGAGAGTAGCCTGGGGAAAATCCAGTGAAAAACCTCCGACACGACCACGCGTGTGGTGTGTAACATTGGAATACTCTAAGAGTTTGCGCTCCAGTGATATTGGTTGAGCGGTTGCAACCGAATCTGAGTGTGAGTGGAATCGAGCTACTGGGAGTTTTGTCGCTGTTTCGCTAAACCTAGCCTAGCTGAAAAGAGTCCAACAAGAAACTCAGCTAGGCCCGACTTGGGTCGGACTGACTCTATCGGATTGTGCGGCGCTCAAAATATCTCGGATGAAATGGGTGACTTTCAACCCTTGGTTAACAATTTTGGATATCATACTAAAATGTACTAGCGTTATATTGCTATACTATAAAACAAAACTATAAAATTGCTGTTTATTGTATTACAAATACAAATACAAAAAGGTTTATTTCTTAAAATTTTACAATGTTCAATCTATAGTAAGTATGGGTATTAAAAATAAGACGTTGAAAAATCGGTGTGAGCACAGCGCTAAGCTGGTTTTAAGCCCACCCGTAGTCAGTGAGTTGGTTTCACACTAGATAAGGGTTATAAAATTAAATTAATTACAATAATAATATAATTAATTTAAAGTAGGTTGTTTGCTATAACATAAGTAAGTTGAAATTTATGAAATCACGTAACAGCTTTCAGTATTTCAGAATTATTAAGTATAAAAACTCTCTCACGCGCTCGCTCACAGCCTACCGAGAACGAATAGGCAAGCATTAATCCACTTTGGCTGAAAAATGGTTTGAAAATATCGGCGCGGCCCGAATGCCAATTAGCGAAATGTTCAATATTTCAGTCATGGCGGCATAATAACTTAGAGTAATTTGAAGATGCGCGGAAAGCCAGGTGAAGGTTCGATCTGATTAAAAGTGCTACAAAGGCTCAGTTGGTTATTAGGTATTTTGGTTAATATTTTACGGGATGCATCTTAGATTATATTTGTAAACTAAAAGAGCCTTGTGACTTCCAAAAAAGGAGAAAGATTTCCAGTTCTGTGATGTGATTGTAGTGTACATTCTGTAGCACATTGAACTGGACCAGGTTAAATGCAATACTACTAGTGTAGCCTTTTTAGATTCTATTTATTGAATAAGAAGAATAGTAATTTATGCAACTGCTACATAATGAGAGGCATTAAAACACGAATGTGTGAACATACTAAGATCACATGAGTACTTTAATGCCTAATTATGTACAGTTGCATACACTACTTTATCTACATCAATATCCACATCAATCCTCTTTCATGTGTTCAGGAACCATTGCGTTAAAAGTGTAGTGAGCTCGAGCGTGACCCCGTTGAAGTCTTTTAAGAACACGAGCCTGTATCGTTATGGGCGGAGGTGGCTATAACGATACCGTTTTCGATGCTATTATGGCCATCTCCGCCCCGGTCCGGTGCGAATTTGTAAAGCTGAGCCTATACTCCGAACTTCGAAATCCAAACTTCGTATCGTGCCGTCCCTTTCACTCTCATGTTATACACTATATGAGTGAAAGGGACGGCACGATACGAAGTTCGGATTTCGAAGTTCGGAGTAGTCCCTCTGGTCCTTACGTAAACTTTTTGAGCACATTAAAGATGATTTACTATATGGGTGTAGATAAATAATTATATTATAGTGTCCGCAAACCACACTGATAGCGCTATATCTTGCATACTTACACGGCGTTATGAAGTGTATTTCATATATTTTCGTTAGCTTCTTTTGTGTATACTATAGTCAGTCTTTTGAGATCGCCATTTTTTTTTAGCTTTAATGCAAATATCATTTTCAAATGTTAATATACAAAAACCGTTATTAAACGAAATAAAAATTACTACAAATGTTATAAATGTCTTACATATTACCAACATTCACCTGAAAGTTGTGTACATTCAGCGAAATGCAGACAAAAGAATATTTTTATATGAAAAATACCAGACAATTTTATTAGTAACATAGTGAGGTTGCCCTTAGTTTCCCACCCAGTCAATCGTATACCTTAAGAGAATGTTTTAGAGTTTATTGTTGCTTGTTGTTTACTTAGTGTATCACTTTATTTTGTGATTTGCTTGTATGTGATACGCTTTGTGGGATTATTATTTTGGCTGTTAAGTTCTAAGTGTGATGAGTTGTGGACAGGTTACCAGTTACCAGTTAATCTGTTTTAAGTATTCAAGTGTAAAGGAATTGTCCGGGTTATGTTTATGTGTGAGTGTGAGATATAGGTTAGCGTAGCCTGGAGAAGTGACTTTTACAAAACACCACACCGCTATGATACCACCAGTACGACCAAGTCCCTATTTCACCAAAGCTGACAGGCGCGACAATTGTCAAAAAACATTACAATTGTAGTTGGTGAAACAGTTTTCACATGAAAATTGACGACTTGTCAGCCTACATATGTCAAATACATACATATGTCAACTTGGTGAAATAGGCCAGGACGACCACTTTAGCCTAGTTTGTAGTGACCCTGCCGACGAAGCTGGAGGTCGCGGGTTCGAATCCGCCAGGGCATTTATTTGTGTGATTAACACGAATATTTGTTCCTGAGTCTTGGATGTATGTGCTTAAATCTTGAGTCTATGTATGTAAGTGTCCATTTATCTATATAAGTATGTATATCGTCGATAGTACCCATAGTGCAAGCTTTGCTTAGTTTGTGACTAGGTCGATTAGTGTAAGCCTTGTCGACAAATATTTATTTATTTATTTAAATATTTAATACCTGTTCGATATATAGTAGATAAGTGGTGTTTGTCTGTTGGTGAGTATGTCGCCATGACCCTCTAGCTTGCGCTATATTAAGTGTGAGTACTCTGTGGTATGCGGTATCTAGCTGTAAATACGACCAACTCGCCAAATGGAACTATAGTTCCGCCTTTACGTGGTCATAGATATATGAATATATGCGACTATACCTATGAGTTACGACTAAATTCTTGTTTGTCCAAATTCAGACTCATCCTTAATATCCTCTTAGCGTTATCCAAGTACAGTAGCATCCTGGAGGATGCCCGGTGTCCGCTACCCAAACCTAAGATTTGGCGTAGGCGAAGGTTTTTACGGAAGCGATTGCCATCTGTACTGAGCTTCAAGGGGAAACTAGACATTGAGCTTGTCAAGTGTGTGGGCAACTTGACTGTTAGAAGTTCTCAAGCCGCCTGAAGCTCTCGAACTTGGCTTCACGACTGCTATAAACAGCAGCCAGGACTACCGACTTGACGTGCCTTCTAAAGCACGGAAGCGCTCAGTTAATAACGCCTCAAAGCGGTCACTCATCCAACAGTTGACTTGGGCCGACGTTGCTTAACCTTGCACACAGCATGCGTTACGTGGGCGGTTCTGGGCCAAGACCACGAACGCTCCTTGTTCAAATTCACACTATGACAGAAAAATACTAAATATTTACTATCATTGTTGATATACGAACATAACCTTTACATAACCTCATATTTGTATCATGTCCGCTAATAAACTGGCAGTTTTTGCGACATCTCCGGGAAATATGTGGCCAGCACTCCGGAACATTTTTTCCCATAGTTACATTATACGTATGTTTGCTCGTAATATGAGGATATTACGCAGACCATGAGAATATATAAATAAATAAATATTTGTGGACAATCTTACACAAATCGACCTAGCTAGTCCCAAAATAAGCAAAGCTTGTATTATGGGTACTAAGCGACGATATGTACGATGGCTGAGATACGCGTCATACTCGTGATCGGGTGCTGTTTGTGGAGTCCGGTCTGCTCGCAAGGACATAGTGACTATGTCAATACTAGTGCCTTTTTATAGGGGATTGACGAGAGATATCATCTTGTTCTGGATTCGTATTTATTATCAGTGACTCTTAGAGACCATATACATCTCTAATATTAAATTAGTCTTAATTTCGACGCTCTGAGACCATATACATCTCTAAGGACGTTAGAATAGTAACTATTGTAGCTATGTACATCTCTGGGATATTATATTAATTTCATTATACTCTTTGTTTAATCATACTGAGAACTTATACTTACATCTCTAACTTAACTGATGTTGTATTATTTGAAATAGATAACATTACAAGTTTATCTTCACTGTATGACATTAATTGATTCTATATGTAGTACAGGTAAATTAACACTGACATATATATGCTCCTGTTCCATTCGATATTCTACTTTAATACTAATGTATTAGAGTTTATATTCAGAACATACGATTTTTAGACAGTGCATATATAATAGAAGCTCTATTAGCTATCTCTAAAAACATTAAAACTTTTCCAATCTCATCTCAGTTGTTAAATCTCTTAGCATCATCATCCTCCTGGCGTTATCTCAGTACAGTTGCATCCTGAAGGATGCCTGGGGTCCACTACCTAATCCCAACTTTTGGCACAGGCAGGCACTTCTTAAATCTCAGCATGTTACAGGTAAATAGAAATGGACTGCGAACTGTGAAGCTTCTTTTTAACGAGTTTGCGGATAAAATACCATTAATTATAAATCATTATTTGAAACTAAGGTATAAGTTTTTAGTATGTTAGTTTGTTTCATAAGAAGTAGCATGGTTAAGAGGCCTTATAAGTTTTAAAATATTTCGAATTCAAATTATGCCAAAGGTATTGATAATACTAATAAAGTGATTAAAGGATACGATGACTTTATAAAAGTTTTAGATAGTGACATAGCCGTTTCTTGATTTTATTGTGCCTAGTAGAATTTGAGCGGAAAAAAGCCGTTTTTAGTTTGAAAATGATCGTTTTGGAGTGATTTTTGAAATGATATTTCTTAGTGAAGAATCCAAACAATACGTTAGAAATTCATGACATAAGGTCGCAATAGTCGTGTTATAGATAGTAACACTAACAAAATGACATGATACGTGTCAATTCAAACAGAAAATGACCTAAATAGATGAGCGTTTTTTATCTCATAAGGGCTCTTAATATACACCAATATATTAAATATCCTCTTTAATATGTTCAAAAACCATTGGTAAGGATCAGCTTTTCATTAGCCGGGAAGCTGCGGCGGTGGGCTGAGATGGCATAACCGCATCATAAATTGAACGGTTATGAGATTGAACTGTACGGCCCGTGAACTTAACGGTACAGCTGCACGCAGCAGTCTGGGGTTGCGGGCCGGGCTATCTCGTCAAACATTGCTTCTGCCGGCTCAACGTGCCCACATGAAACACATGAAAGGCTTTAAAATATGGATGTAGATAGTAATGTACAAGTAGCACCCAACTGATAAGGCGCGTCGTGAATCTTCGTTCGCGCAGAAAAGAAAGTATCGCTCCGAAGATTAACGAAAGAATGCTTAAAACTTACAATTAACCTTAGATCACTACTATAAGGTTCATAATACACTGTTCATAATGCGCGTGCACTCGATCAGACGTATGGCGGCTGACTAACATGCCACGCGGCGCGCGCAAACATGGCGGCAGCTGCGGACCAATAGCGATACAGGAAAAAAAAGCGCGGTGCGTGGAGCGTGCCGATTGGTCAATAGCATTTCCCGCGCTTTAAAAATTCATCTTCTGCGCAGGTACATCGGTAAGCCACATCAGTTGGGTACTACTGTACGAGTATGCAATTTAGCCGTCGTCTCCCGGCGAAAAAAATAAACAATAGCATTCTTTTGTTATGATCCCATGGGCCGGTAGACGACGGGGTCATATTGGTAGTGTTTGCAATTAGGCAAAACACGAGTGTGGTTTTATATCGTAATACCATCATACGTGTGTGTAGCAGTTGCATAATAGTAGTTTATGCAACTGATACATAATGAGAGGTCTTAAAACACGAGTGTGGTCATAATAGGATCAGACGAGTGTTTTACGGCCTAATTATGTACAGTTGTATACACAACTTTATCTACATCCATACATTAAATCCTCTTTCATGTGTTGAGGCACCATTGCGTTGAAAGTGCAGGAGTTCGAGTTCGTGAGCTCGTTGAAGTCTTTTTGAGCATTAGCCTGTATCTTAATGGGCGGAGATAGCCATAACGATACGGTTTTTGATGCTGTTATGGTCATCTCCGCCCCGGACCGTCGCGATGTTGTAAAGTTGGTCCTTACCTCCACTTTTTGAGCACATAAATAGTAGATTGTTAACCGAGGGCTGAAAGGCACCCATTTCTGACGAGATGTTTTGGCGCTCGAACGAAGTGAGAGCGCCAATAGTTCGAGGCAAAAATGGGTGCTATCACCCGAGTAAAACACTACTTTTCATTACGAATACGAGGAAAGTAAACACAAGCCAGTTCAAATCAAAATTATTTTATTAAAAAACAGTCACTTGAAATCAAAATTATTTTATTAAAAAACAAAGTCACTTGAAATTAATATTAACGTTTGTACAGTTATTGAGCGTTAGAGAAATATTTTTTTCCACCACCAGAGCGAATTCTTCACGCACCACAAATGTTCTGTCAATCTTTGTTTTGGTATTTGGAAGTTTTATTAAGTGTAATTGGCCGTGTTTTTCCATGTTTTCTATGGTGAGATTTGTAAGCTCGATGCACCTACAGGCGCCGCTGATGCCCAAAATGAGTGCAACCTGCAAAAAAATACGATAACATTAAATATACCTTACGACAAGAATATTACGACGAGCCCAAATTCAATTAGATTACGTTATGTGGGGTACATACGTCAAGTTAACTATAGTTGTAATCTTTCTCTTACCTTTGTTGCCAAATATATTTCATCGGGGGCTTGATTTAAGAAGGTTTCTACTTCTTTTGGAGTAAAAACCTTCGATTTTTTGCATTTAAATCCATCCGATTGCCTCTTCAAAAATGATATGAGCTTGGTGTAGTTTTTTATATTGACGTCGTGTTTTGTATTTATTACCGATCTCAGCATAGAAAATATGCTCCATAAAGTTGAAGGCTGAAGTTTCTTTGATAGTTCTCTGAAATACGTAAGGAAAACACTTTCCGATAGAGATTTCACCCTTTTCTCGGCCCGCCACTTTATGAAATCATTATACGATTTCATATATCGTTCCTTAGATATCGTTGGCAAAAGGTTTTCTACGACAGCTTGAGCCTCTTCTCTTATAAAATCAGGTGTTAATTCAATTTCAGAACCGCTAGAACTCATTTTGTTATATTAAACTCAATTTCGAATATCACAAACACAGTCTAATGGAACTTCCATAGAAAAAATTTCACTTTTTTATTTAAGGTTTCCCGCCAGTTTACTTTTTTAATACCAACGTACACTCTGCACGGCTAGCACAAGTCGGCGCGTGAGCTAACTCGCCGAGAGATAAACTATCCGCCCTTTTAAACGACTGCTCAAATTTATTTTTTTAATTAGTATTTAAAAAAATAAATAATATAAATTAATTATTAATGTTAATCACTAAAAGATAAAAACAAGTTTAAAATATAAAACTTAAGGAAATCACGCCGAAACAGACGGATGGTCTAGCTCGCGCGCCAACTTGTGCTAGCCGTACATCACAATTCGCAAGATGGCGCGCGACCGCGAAAGACGGCCATTTTGAATTTGCGTATTTGGTGGTTTTATCTGTGTCTTAAACAATATTTTAATTTATTTCGCAAATCACATCTCGCCTTGAAAGTGACTAATAAATACATAAAGTACATTATATTAATTATAAACATCAAAAAGAATTTAAATGTCAACAAAACTGTAATAAATGAAGAATTAATCGTTTTATGGCTGTATAGGTCACTACCATTGCGTTGTTCAATATAAACTACGATTCATATATATATTTTTTAATACTTTTCTGCTTTAGAGTAGGCATGTACCACTTTCAGCACGGTGCCTGGATGAACAATGACCCGCTTTCAGAGTATGAGTAATGAAAAAAGGATTTACTGTATGGGTGTAGATAAACTACTATTATGGACCAACAACAGAGATCTAAAGGGGCGGAGCCCTTGGGATAGAAGATATACATATTATATTCAGAGCTTCTTTATTTTTCTAATTGAAAATACAACAGCTCAAAAATGAACTCCGGATAGATAAACATGGAAATGTTATTTGCCTAGTAATACCAAAGTCCAGTGAGATTTTAGAAATTCTGCATTTTAAAAAGCTAGTTGCAACAAAATTCTCACTCCCGCTGCGCTATTCATAACTTGTTTCATCTCACCGCTCACCTCTAATACTACTATGATTTTGACAATATTCACTTCACCGTTGCCAGAGCTATGCAATTCCCTAAACACCGTTCTCACCAGCTCACCTCAAAGATTACCCGTAACAATGTGAAAACTTACAAATATAAATTGTCACTTTTTGACAGTTTCCATATAAAAACGAGTGAGGCGTGGGGTAAACGCATTGTTTCGCCTAGAGTGAGGTGAAGCGTTGTACAGATTACTAGAATAACACTGCTTCATATAGACCTACGGCTACGGAGGTAAGCAGTCGATTTATAATAGTACCTCTTTATCTTGACGCCGAGATTTGGGATAGCAACGCGTAATCGAAGGCCTTCAAGTTTACTTTGCCCACAATACAATTTCATCAAATTCCTAGCTCGTCCGCAATTACATTTCACCCACCCTACTTTGGCCAAATTCTCAACAACTCTCCTACAGCCATACTCACAGTACACGTAAAAATACAGTTACACACCTTAAACCACTTTAATTTGGGAAGGTATAATAGGCTAGATGACACTGACCCAATGCATGTCACCTTTAATCTTACGTTATGTGGCATCTATTGGGCACTGAGGTGTCCAGCACTGGGACGTTTACCTTACATAGTTGCTATACAATTTATTTTTTATTGGAATATAATAAACAGGTCTCTCACGTCTTCAAGGTCGAGTATAGCTCGACATGTTTCGTACCAATACGTGACCCTTAATAATGAGTCGCGGTTAGTTCTCATGATTAAGGGACCACGTATTGGTCCGAAACATGTCGAGGTATAGCTCATACATACCTTGAAGACGTGAGTGACCCGTTTATTATTGTTTAAGCAAATAAACATTGTCTCAGATCTAATTAATATTCAATGAGTTTATTCGTACCGATATTGGCTGCTAACCGCTCGTTTTCAGTTTGAACTAGCATCTCTATGGTATATGTATGTGGCTGCGTGTTATGGCAACACTATATTTAAAAAGTATTGTTCTTGGAACATTACAGTTAACTTCCGTCATTGTAACTGTTCGAGATTCACGAGGCAGTCAGTGCTCTCACGTTTCAATTCAATTTCATTTGTTGTACTTTAACGCAGTAAACGTAGTTGAGTTACTTAGGTGTTCATATTCACGGAACTTGACTTAAGATCCTATGTCCCCTAGATGGGGTAGTAACATGAGTCATCTACCTTATTTTTTTTTTGGTAAAGACATAGCACTTGCCAAACCCCAACCGGTCTAACCCTAACAAGGTCTAGTTTTCGCTCTGGGTTGATGGTCATATGGCAGTCGCATTAGTAAACGGTTCACAGAATTCCAGAAATGCAAAATAACAGAATCGAAAAATGCCAGAAATGCAGAATGCACGACTCACAGTATTCCAAAAGCGAAGAATGCCAGATTCGCAGAATGCCAGAGTTTCAGAACAGACCCTACGCGGAATCTTGGGAGTAGTCGTAATTTCAATCCTGGTGTAAAGGGTTAGGGCACAACTGTGAAAATGATAGAAGGATGACATAGTCAAAACAATGTGAACGAAGTGACCTTATCTTTATTTATTTACCTTATCTTTTCATTTAGGTTCAGAGTTCTGCTTTGGGGGTCTAAGATGGTCATTATCGACGACAAAATAAAGCATCTCTCACTTTCTGATACCATTCGATAGGAAGTAACAGATGCTTTATCTTCTCGTTTATCGTCGATAAACGTGACCATAATATGGGGCCTCAGTTCAGCCAGTTTGGAGGTCTGAGATACACTGGTTTGCTTGAGAGGTAAGGTGAAAAGTTGTGAACAGCTTTGAGCTCTTGACTCGCCCAGGGACAGTACTGCTTTGCATATAAATTTATCATAAGGCTTAAAATATTTTATTATATTGATTACGAGCATGGCTACTGAATTGTGAAGCATTTACGATACCAACCGCATAGCTGACATAAAATATAACAGTGAACTTTAGGTATTTTTTAAACCTAGTGATTAATTCCTATTGTCCATGGTACTACTGCAATGATAGTTATTGAAGATTTATCGTTTCAACGATCTTCGATTGTATGCTTTTAGTTTTATTAGCTAAGATGTATTTTAAATAAGTGCAAAATTTATTTAATTAAGCAATCTTGCTTAATAAGTATATCGATAATAAGTGCAAAATTGCTTGGTTAATAATCATATCGTAAAAATTCTTTGATTATAAATTGGACGTTATTTCCTTAGCACAATGTCAACTGTCTTCTGAAAATGACCTTTGATATACAAGTGTCGATAGGTTGTGATTGGTTTTTATAGTAGGTATATTACATAAACCAAACTAGACTATGTACAGGGAGGGATTACGTACTTTAAATAAATACCATATTTTTATGATTACATTACTGATATATATTGTATAGTTTTCAGATTTTTCCCTGTACTTGTAGTATAAGATAATATTACTTGCTAAATTTCATATTTGTAGGTCAACGGAAAATACCCCATAAATGTTAACTAACTTGAGAGTATCGAAATGTATTTTTTTTTGTGGAAAAACGGCCGCATCTTTTTTTACGTTAACTTAGAAGTTTGATTTTTTCACAGCTTCAAGAGACCGTAGACCTGAGTAGTTATATGGTTTAAATTTCAACTCGATATCTCCACGCGTTTCCCAGATATAGGATCTTGACAGACAAGATAGAGAGAGACGGACAACAAAGTGATCCTATGAGGGTTCCGTATTTTCCTTCTGAAGTATCATTTATTGCATTTGTAGTTTACTTCAAGTCATTTGAGGTGGCACTGGCAGAGTAGCAAAACCCTCCGTTCAAAAAGCTATTTTACAATTCAGAAAATAAGGTTCATGAAATAATTTTGTACTAAGCAGTAACGCTGCTAGGGTAAACTAGAAATTAAAATTAAAGGCAAAATTGCTCGGAGCCAAATTTTTTAAAATGTTTCCTTAAGTAAGTTGCTGAGGAGCAATCTAAACTGCGTGAAATTCAAACTAATCAAAATATTTTCCGTGTTTTACTTACGTCATTTAATAGACCTTGGTGATATTTTGAAAGCACTTTTCCTCTATCCGGGCAAGCACGGAAGATATATTTGATTAGTTTTAATTTACCGCAGTATAGATTGCCCTGATGCACCTTAATTTAAATTTAATAAGGCTCATAATCCAATTACATTTGGATTAAGATTCCGCTAACGCAATGAATTTCAACCTTACGCCTTATGTTACAGTCTGCTTTTGACGGGGTAAATAAGGGTGTCTTAGGCCGGGTTTTATAAAGATCCGTTAGACCAAATGCCAGATCAAATTTCAGTAACTTAGTACATTTTTTGACATAACAAACCGACATAAAGTCTAACTCTATATAAATCCACTTTAACCACTTGGGACATTATTTAAAAAAGTGATAATAACGTTAATTCGGTGATTTGAAAGGCGGTTTTTTTATTATGGCTAAAGCATTAAAAAAGAGATCCTGTTCTATTCGGCATATTCAGCAATGTAACTTTAAAAAAACATTTGATTTATGTTAATTTGATATATTCGATTGCAATTTATCTATCTTTGAAAAAACTCAGTATGGATTTGTATTAATTTTGATTGAAGAGACGGATTAAGAATTATTACGACAAAACTGACAGCCATGTTGAATAAACTTCATTCGCTGATTGGCTTGGATGGACTTACCTACATTTGAAAAATACCGTTTTATGAATTTATCTAATTTTGATAAAATATTTTTTTAATGCGACGCCGGTGGCATACAAGCGTACAGTGCACCTGATGGTAAGCGGCCACCACAGCCTATAGACGCCCGCAACTTGCACGCACAGCAGTTCGGCTTCACGAAAGGTAGATCGACTACTGATGCTGGTGCAAGTTTGATAAAATTCATTTTGCAGTCTTGGGAAGAGTCACAGGACGCCATTGGAGTCTTCTGTGACCTTTCCAAGGCTTTTGATTGTGTAGACCATGGTACTTTAATTTGTAAGCTGAAATATTATGGCATTAGAGGACATGCATTAGATCTCATTAAATCATACCTAACACAAAGAAATCAAAGGGTAGCGATAAATGGAGCTATTTCATCAGATACAGTGGTAGAGATGGGAGTACCTCAGGGATCTATTCTAGGCCCGTTCCTATTCCTTGTTTATGTAAATGATTTACCATATATGGTAAGTCAAAGATCGGGCATTGTAATGTTCGCAGATGACACATCATTACTGTTCAAGGTTAATAGGAAAGATACTGAACTCGTTGAACCAAATAATACCCTCTCCATGATATCTGACTGGTTTGCTGCCAATAACTTAGTGTTGAATCCGAAAAAAACGAAATGTATAAAATTCTCACTAGCAAACTCATCTTCAAATATCAATATAGATTCAAATATAAAACTTAACGGTGAGACTTTAGAATTTGTTAAGACAACTGTATTCTTAGGTATTACACTGGACTCAAAATTGCAGTGGGGTTCCCACATAACCGCTATAGGAAGTAGGTTGAGCTCTGCTGCTTTTGCAGTCAGGAGAATAAGGCAGCTTACCAATGTGGCAACGGCTCGCTTAGTTTACTTCGCTTATTTTAATAGTATAATTAGTTACGGTCTTATTTTATGGGGATCGGCTGCAGATATCGAAACTGTATTTTATAGACTAGTGAAGGCGAAAAAGTCGTTCTTGGGAAATTGTATAAAATTCTACAATAAAATTCCAAGACACATTACTGAACTTACGGATTCTAAATTTAAATCTGTTGTGAAACAGACACTTATTTCAAAAGCATATTATAAAATAAACGATTACATCATGGATAGGGATGTTTGGCAGTGATAGCGTCCCGCACAAGTAATCTAACACAGAAATATTTTGTCCTTAGTATTAAAAAATATGTATGTATGTTGATACTGTAGGTAGCATTTGAATTTTGTACTATTTTTACTGTTATTTTATATACATAGTATATTGTTTTGAAAAAATGACACCTCGCCGAGTTTCTTACGCCGGTTCTTCTCGAGGCAGAGGTTTATTTTATGAACCGGTGGTAGTTTTTTGACATTCATAAGTGCATGTAACATGCCTAAATTGAAGAATAAATGATTTCATTTCATTTCATTTCATTTCATTTCAACTCCAAAGGAGTCACGTGCGCGTTGCCGACCCTTTATAAGATTTGAGGATGCACTGTGTTGACAGCAGAAGGAACACATTTAGGTCCCTCGCTCTCAATAGTGCATCCTCGGGAGCTCTGGCAACCTTGCTCACCTCCAGGAACACAACACTACATACTTGTATAGTAAATAATGTTATTCTGGCTGTGGTTTTCCGGAAGACGGAGGTAATTCCCCAGTTGGGCTGCTCCAAATTCGAGCAAGATGACATTTTGCTGTGCCCTACCTCTCGTTCTTACCTCAGGTTCCTACACGTGTATGCTACGTTGCTGTGTTTCGTGGCGTGCGCGGCGCGGCAGCGGCACGGCACCTTCTAACTACTACTTATTTAACATGCTTCGCGGGCGTGTGATACGATGATTATACTTCTTTTAACCCTAGGGATACATATTCATCAGTGGTAAAACTTAACCATGACCAGAACCAAATTACGTGTTGGGCTGAATCCAATTGTCTAGCCCTAAATCCACTTAAGTCTAATTGTATTAGGCACAAGGCAATAAATTAGAAGGCAATTCAATTTCACGTGTCCCCCAGGTGTCTATAATGAACACACAAATAAAGAGGGTTAGCCAAGTAAGAAACTTGGGTGTTTGTATGGACGAGGAGCTTAGATTTGAGTATGGACGAGGAGCTTAGATTTGAAAGCCATGTTCTCGAAATTGTTCGAAATAGTTATTACCGCCTGAAGGTCCTCTATAGAGTTCGTGACTACCTAATGTTGATTTGCGCATTAAGCTATGTGAAACCTTAGTTCTGTCGAAGCTGAATTATGCTGATACCGTGTTAGGCGGATGTTTGCTATCTCGTACAAAAAAAACTGGTCCAGCGCGTGCAAAATGCATGCGTCAGATATTATTACCCAATTCCTGCGAGATCCTATGTAATTCAGTTTCTAAACAAAGGCGGTTTTTTAAAAATAGAAGCACGACGGACATTACTTCTTACGTCACTTCTTTTTGAAATAATTAATACGAAAAAGCCCTCACTCATACCTTTATCAAAAAATTGCAATTTTCCAGAATGCATATTAGAAACGAAATGCTGGAACAACATTCCTCCTCCGATTAGAAACATCACTACGCGTTCTAAATTTAAAATTGAACTAAAAAACGTCTACTTTATTTTCAAACTCAAATTTAGCTTTTCCGTGTTTCATACTTTCATTTTATTTTATTTGATTTATATAGTCTTGCTGCTAGTTATTTTATGTCGGTGGCCTAAAAAAATATATTCCAAATTCCATGTTTCTGAAAATTTGAAACTGTTTGTTAAGCTTAGTATTCTTAATTAAAAAATGTAAATCATCATAGTCAGGGACAGTGTAAATGCATAGTGTGTACAGTTGTGTGGATATGTCGCGCAACCAATTTTTGCCGGGACCCACAGAAAACCAGCGTCTGGACACATTTTGGGACCCGGCACATGTGGAGTAGACCCCATTTTGGCAACTGTTTTTAGTTTTAAGTAATTTAATTGTAACTCTTTTCTCAACTCAGTTGTTCTGTTGTCAAAATAAATATTTTTTTCTATTCTAGCCTATTCTAGTCTATGCGTATGTATTGTCTTTCTCTCTCAATCATTCCACTCGCGCTTTATAGTGCCTGTAAAAATCAGTCAATTTCATTCATTTACCTCTGTATCGGTACCATGTATTCTAATAAGAAATTTCATTTGATCGCTCAGTAGCCTTTCTGTGAAGGAAAACCTCGTGAGCAAACCGGTGTTATACACAATAAAGTTTAATTTTCCGTTGAAAGATCAAGTGGTAAAAGCTATCTTAAAACTAGTTCCTACGCTAAATATTAAGACTAGGTGGCAAAACGAGCCCCGAGATCTTTAAGAATAAAACCGAAAAAACGCTAGGAGGATGGAAGTGACTACGGTGTAGCGCTATGACCGTAGCGTAGCCATGGCTTGAAATACCGGTATTTTCCGGAACCGGTATTGTGACCATGAACCAGAAACCGGTATTGAGCTTGTTACCGGTATTTCTGAAACTGGTAAATTGATTAAATTTACCGGTTATTAGCCGTTCCAATACCGGTACTCGAAAGTGCAAGTGGAATGAGAGGGAAAGAGAATACATTTCGCATCGCACACTCGCGACCCGTGTTAACTTAGCGGTAGTTAGTAGGTGCAGCCGCCGCGCAGCGCACTCGCACGACAACTCGCGCAACAGCAACGTACCATACACATGTAATAATTCTTATAAAGGATTGGTATTTTTCGGTGCTAATACCGGTATGTTTTTTACCGGTTCTCTGGAACCGAAACGAAGAAACCCAATAAATACCGGTATGTTGCAGGTATTTTTGGGACCGGTTTCAAGCCGTGAGCGTGACAGTGGATGAGTAAATTGATTATTCATAGGGCATTAATGTGCACAGATAAATCAGATAAAAATAATTCTCGGAAAGCCCTATTTTATTTTTTAAAAATAGATAGCAAAACTGCACTTTATCCACAAGTGCGCAAAGAATATTTGAAATCCGAACGTGCTATTTGTAACTTTTTTAAACGTAATAACATGTAAAGGCCAGTCCAGACAGTCCAGCAACAATAATTTTATTTTGTTCTGTTGTGTTAAAAAACCAGTACATACGCCATATCTCGGGATTAGATAGAGGACCTCGGGCATCCAACTATATTTAGGATGCAACTGTACTGGAATGACGCTAGGATAAGGAGCAAAAAAAATCCTAGCTCTAGTGAGGTGAAAAAAATTGTGTTATACACGGCTCCAAAGTTATTTTATGTCTCGTGTGTTGCAACACTCGCTACGCTCAGGATTTTATTTTTGAACTACTCGCTTCGCTCAGGGTTCTATTTTATTCGCTTCGTTCGTGGTTCAACCCTGGAATCCATTCGCTAGCTCGTGTTTCAATTCGACACTCGCGGTTAAACTTGGCTTTGCACCATTGTATAACAAATAACTCTTATATTCATAGTGAATTGTATAATTAATAGTACATTACTTACCAAGGGCGGTAAAACAAAGAATGTCACAGATCGCAGGTATTTGACGCCCGAGCCGAAGGCAAGGGCGATAATTATGCGATCTGAGGCTTTCTTAATTACCGCCCGAGGTAAGTACAAAATTTTATGTCACCCTCTGGCCAGGAAGTGGGATTTTCCGCGCGCGAAGCGTGCGGTAATTGCCACTTTATGGCCAGGTGTGACATTAAAAAATAGGAAGTTGCAACCCTAAATATGACATTATTAAATTATTAGCTATATAACCGCACCGCTTGGAATCTCCATATTGACTCAGTAGGTACATTAGCAATGATTCGTGAAGACACGTGTACACAGACGGCGACACAGATAATATATGTTGTGTGTCGGTCTTATCGGTCTGATGTATGCGGGGGCGGCACGCGACAATCGCTCTTTGTGCCTTTCCTGTCGATTATTTATAACAAGGGATGCGACCGTCTTTGTTATTGAAATGTTTGTGAATAGATAATTTATTATGTTATGTGTTTAATGTCGGAGACCAGGCAGGAAAATTAAAACGTTTAGTTTAGATACAAAAAAAATAGACTTGATAAACATTTAAAATAAAAAACGGACATTAAAAAAAAGACAAGTGCAGTGATATACACGCATCAGCTTGTAGCTGCTAGTGTATAATAATAATAATAATAAGAGCCGCACCTCTCTACAGCCTGAGCTGCTTACACCAGTGTTGCTACCCTCGCTGCCATCTGGTAGCTTCTAATAGGGCGGCCCACCTAGTGAGCGGCGAGTCACCGTCTGCCGTAATTACAGTGATGAGACATTTTATATGGCAGGCGTCCCGTTGTCTCATCAATATACCAGCAACCAGGCCCTCAAGTTCCTTTCCTTAAAAGCGGTGTAGTTGCCTTTCTTTTCGCAATAGCCCTTGCACGTAGCGGGTGCTGTCTCTGGCTGTATCTCCTCAATAGTGTAGACAGAGATAGTATCCGCTAGGTGTACACATCCCAACGCATTATCGTATCTCAAAGGGGCCTCTTCGTGTTGGATCTGTATCCCCATGAACGCCTTCCAAAAGGACCGGACATTGTGCCGTGATATCCCAAAGGAGAGATACAAATAATAATAATAATACTTATCTATTTGATCATCATCCTCCTAGCGTTATCCCAGTACAGTTGCGTCCTGAAGGATGCCCGTGTTTCATTACCTATTTCCAATATTTGGCGTAGTCACTAGTTTTATTTATTAATATTTATCTATTCAATAGGGCAGGAGAGGAATGTCATCTCGCTCGTATTTGGAGCAGACCAACTGATAAGACAGATACTTCGGTCTTTTTAATTAAGGTGTCTTCGGGTAATCCCGAGTGTCGAGTAATTCCGAAAATAACCAATTCCAGTCTAACTGAGCGGTTTCGTTGCACAACCAAACATATAAATAACATTTATATTATGCGTCAACAAAATCTTTAACATTTCCTTTTGATGGTGATGATGTTGAGATGCAATAAAACAGCTTAGTTATACTGAAATTTGCTATTTTCGGAATTGCCCGAAGACACCAAACCATAATTTTTCGACACTTTTTTTAATAGCAGATTTCGGAACTCGTAGCCGTCATTTTATATTTTTATATTATTATTTAGAAAGAGGTTTAATTACAGTATCATTTCCGATAGTTTTGGTAATGGTTGTCTGGAAGAGATCGCTTGTTAGCGATAAGACCGCCTGTTGTCTAACACTGTTACATGTATTTTAATTTCTGTTGTTCTTTGAATGTACTTCGTTTGGTGAGCAATAAAGAATATTTGTATTGTATTGTATAGCGAACCACAGCTAAATGATCATAAATGGAGTACTCAGTGGTTATTGAAGTCTCACCAAGGGTCTAACAGGCTAAGCTAATAAGAGTGGCCACTACGGGGGATTTGGTTATACTTTCAGGTGGAGTAGTGGTTGGACCTAAGAACACTGTATGGTTAATATCAGCCTTCTATCTTCTTTTGTTTCAGATTTATTCACGAAAATGTTAAAAAATCAAGGTAATTTTCAAACTGTAATTAGAGCTAAACCAAGCAAGCGAGGGTAACCAAATAAAATCAGAATTGACGAGGATATAATGGGGTTATATTGCATATTTTTACAGACCTTCATGTTTTTAAACTTAGGTGAAAAAAAGTAACCGATTTTTTTTCGCTTCATTTTATTGCCATTTCTTGCGGAGA
Source organism: Epiblema foenella (assembly GCA_963556455.1). Taxonomy (NCBI): domain Eukaryota; kingdom Metazoa; phylum Arthropoda; class Insecta; order Lepidoptera; family Tortricidae; genus Epiblema; species Epiblema foenella. The sequence goes on from OY747102.1 coordinate 21,531,222, forward strand.
CACAATTACCAAATAAATTACGTGACAAGCCTAATAATGTCAACTACGTATACGTTCAAATACACTATCAAATATCATGGTACTCATTTCAAGAAAAATGAATAAACGAACATATAATTGCTCTATCATGTCATATTAATAGAGTAGTAGTATATAAGTAGGTTTCGTTCATTATAAAATTATTCATTGACTATGATTAATGAAGTATATCATATATTTACAACTATTCATTTTCTAGCTATTTCTTACGTCGTTTATCTATTACAACATTTACACACACGTACACCTTTACATCTGCTTTCAGACATTATTTCAAGAATCGACATACTTGGTCTGTAGGTCCGAATCCTCAAGTCCAAAAACGGTCAGCAATTCGCTTGTGATTCTTCAGGAGTCGCTAAACAAATAAATAAATAACATTTATCTACACCCATACAGTAAATCCTCTTTTATGTGCTCAAAAAGTGTAGGTAAGGACCAACTTTATAATATCGCGCCGGTCCGGGGCGGAGATGGATGGATGGATGTGATGGATGTAGATAAAGTAGTGTATACAACTGTACACAATTAGGCCTTAAAACACTCGTGTGATCCTATTATGAAACTCGCTGACGCTCGTTTCATAAAACCACACTCGTGTTTTAAGACCTCTCATTATGTATTAGTTGCATAAACTACTATTGTACATGTACACTTTGCAATTACTTGGGAGAAGTATTGCAGTAGGCCATTTAACGAAGCTAACATGTTAAGATTTTACGACCGGCAACTCTACCTAAATGGCCAATTTATATTGTAACTAGCGCTTCAGCGTTGGCAGTTTAAACTGTGAAGTTAGAAACAGTAAAATATGAAAAAAAATTGGAATAAAGGAAAAATTGAAAAATTTAGGCACCGAGCAGGATTCGAACCTGCGACCTCCCGGCACTCGCGGCCAGTAAAATATAGTAAAATATGAAGTCTCCGACACGCGTTTGGGACTTCACATCCTTTTAATTTCATATTCATTCATGAAACGACAGCAAGGTTTCTCACGGTGTTTTCCATCATCGTGAAATCAAATGCCATCCTTATGTCATTTTAATATCCGGAGTCAAATGGACCTAATGAACTTCAGAGTTGTATAACGGCAACTCGAAACTTTTCTTAATGAAAGCACCCAACTTTGCCCACTTTGAGCAATTTTCAAATATTTTCCAGTAGCAATTTATAATTTACTTGTTTTGTGAACAAGTTACCGGTTTGAATTATGCGTAGTCATTGGATTTAGCTACGAGTTTCGGGTTTGTATTGTGTTATTTCCAAAGTCCAGTCGATTTATAAGACATTTTATAATTAGCTTATTATTTGATTGGTACATTTTAAAAAGTTAATCTTGAATGATTAGTACAAATAAAATACCACAAGCTATGAAATCCGACATTGAGTCGATAAAGAAATTTAAATATCATTAAATATTTTTTAATTCAAAAAAGTTTTTTACATTAAAGGTATTTTTGGATTATGCGTCTAATAAAAGCTACATTTTCTATCGTTTGTATTTCTTTTAATAGATACGAAAGCCTGCTTAAGATTAACGATGTAACCTAGATATAAGACTATATTGCTGTGCCCTTACGGGGTCTATTATATTTATATTTCATATTTTATATGTGTGTCTTCGAGTCTGAGCATCACTTCTTACAGTGAAATGTGTTGCACAGCGCGTTGCGCGAAGTTTTTATCAATTGGACACAACAAAGTCTGTAAAGCATATCCAATGCTAGTGCTAGGAATATCCGCCACAGTAAATTCCGTAAGTCGTGTCTCACACGCCATGCCAGTCTTTGTAGCAAAAGACGGAAAATGAACTTTACTTGATTGCACGTAGGTTGCCTTCACATTGTACGTGATGTCATCTATACATGACAATGGCGTTGTAGGCACAGCGGCTCTTGTCATTTATACGTGACTGTTATGTGGCGGTCAAGAGGTCAAAAGTGATGCAAAACTCACCTGTCACTCCAACGCATTACTACAACTTTTAAGTGACTGAATGAAGAAGTAAGGTGTGTATACCGTGTTGAAGAGTCCAACAATAGATTCCTAAATCATTAAGTTGGTACTACTGATATTCTAGATTAGACGTAGTATTAAGATTCAGTGTTTCCTGTCTGGATTATTATCTGTGGTACTTGTCGCTATACAACAAGCCTAAATGTCGCAATACATTGTTTGACGACCGGTTTAGCCTAGTGGGTAGTGCACCTGCCTGTGAAGCTGACGGTCCTGGGTTCGAATCCCGGTCAGGGCAAATATTTGTGTGATGAGCATGAATATTTGTTTCTGAGTCTTGGATGTTTTCTATGTATTTAAGTATTTATATCTATTAAATATATCGTCGTCTAGTACCCATAACACAAGCCTTCTTGAGCTTACTGTGGGGCTAGTTCGATTTGTGTAAGATTGTCCTCTAATATTTATTTATTTATTTATGTGGCGGTCAAGAGGTCAAGAGTTATGGAAAACTCAGTTGTCACTAGTTGGAGTGACGGACGGTTGGAGTGGATCATTACTGCATCATTTAAGTGACAAAATTAAAAAGTAAGGTGTGTATATCGATATTACTATTAATTAAACAAAATGGTTCTTAGTAAGTTATAATAAATTACCACTAAATCTACCCACAAATTTTCAGCACTGGCTCTCCTCCGCACTTATCCTTGCTGTGAGGTTTCCGCTGTTTCACAACATTGTACTCCGTATGTCGGACACGCCGTCTCCTGTTGCCGCAACACTTGGATCTGCAACATCTGCAACAACTTCGGCACCATTCTTGGACGTTTGGACACTTTTCGCCACAACAGTACGGTCCACAACACCTCTGACATTGAAAACATATACACCTAAGACAGTTCCCCATTAGATATGGTCACGGCACGTTTTGATGAAGCCCTCGATTTGATATTTCCGACGATACACGAAGATGTATTTTAAGGAGAAGAGCGCACTCATAATAAAATATGATCTGTGTACTATCATCACCGCTTCATATATTTCAAACGCGCATTATATTGTGTAGAAACTAAATATGATAGAAAATTCTTGTATAAACAATTTTAAAATAAATATTGCGTAGATTTCTTTATTTGATTTATAGTTTTGCTTGTCATACTGACGGAGATTTGAGATGAAACGTAGTTATTATTCTCTTTGATTTGAGAGCTGACCCCAAGCTAAGTCTATGGCGTAGATTATGAATGAAGGTTTTATTATATATATAAATTAACTTCGAACAAAGAGAACTGTGAGCGAAAGGATAAAGTTGTGTCGCTGCGTAGCAATCGTCGTCGGAAATGTATAAATTTATTTTTCGCCGTATTACAATGTAATAGAGTGCAAAGTTGTAATCACATTATTGACGAAAAACGTAACCGACCGAGTCGAATGAAACCGATTTAATTGAGATAGAGACGTAGCTATCTCGCATTATAACAAAGCTGTTTCCTTATTCGCCAAAACATAAGCTCTGATTTGTTATTAATTACAGACAGCAGCCTGGCATTGTACTTCGATCTTCGATATCCGAACCGAACTTCGTATCGTGTTGTCCCTTTCACTCTCGTGTTATACACTATATGAGTGAAAGGGTCGGCACGAAGTTCGGAGTAGCTAGCAGGCCCGCGACCAGAGGGGCCTGCTAGCATGATCAGTTGATCACGTAAGCCAAAGGTATCGCGTGTTTAGTAATTATAATACACTCAAGAACAAATAAAACGGGAAGGTACACTTTGTACGGAAATTCGATACAAAAGGTATCCGTTTTATTTGCCCCAACTTTAGTTTATTCCTGAGTCCGAGGCAGTAAAAATGTCATACAAAGTGTTCTTGACTCAGTCTATACTTCATTTTGTTTTCAGATTAGAAAAATCGTGCGATTGTCGTCATGCGATTTCAAAGAAAACAATCTTGAAACGGGGAAATATGCGTCGTGATACTTTTAAGACATGAGAAGCTACTAAAATAAGTGAAAATAGTACAATATTATCCTCTAATACCTTAGGGAAACGAAGATTGTAGGTGAAAATGACCGTTAAAATTCTAATCTTAAAAAAACGCGGTATAATATTTTAGAAATTGTCTTATGTTTTTTTTAACATGACTGGCTATAGGCCGGGCCCAATAAAGCGATAGGAGTGCGTGGTTGGAGACTGGGGAAAAACCAGGGGAAACCTCCGACACGACCACGCGAGTGGTTTTGAACACTGGAATACTCTAAGAGTTTGCGCTCCAGTGAGATTGCTTGAACCGTTTCAACGGAATATGAGGTGAGGGAATCGAGCTACTGGGAGTTTTGTCGCTGGTTCACTAAACGTAGCCTCGCTGAGAATAGTCCAGTAAGTAGCTCAGCTAGGCCCGGCCTGGGTCGGACTGACTCTACCCGGTGTGCGGCGGTACCGGGAAGAATAGTTGGTACACTGTTTTGAACACTAGAATACTCTAAGTTACGTATTTTTTCCTAATCATGTAAGTTAAAAAAAAAAAAAAAATTAGAACTATTTATTTCATAAAAAAGTACATATTTTTCTTCTTAGTGTTGCGAAATCTCTAATATTTGAGATTATGTGCGCGGTCACTCCGCTCTCTTTGTAATCTAAATCTATAGTTTACACTGTTGTTGGTACGTACCTATTTATAAACACTGCTATTAACTACGGTTATGTAGTATTATGTTATCCACGATAAAATGGATGACGTCCCAGGGTTAGAATTTTCTTAACATCGGTCAATGAACAAGCAAATATTTTCCAATTAATATATTTCATTCAGACAACACAATACACTTAGGCACGAGAATCGATTACAGACATGTGATCATAACAGAACACGAGATTCTCTAACAAAGGATTTGGTACTGATGAAACGAATTCATTGATTCCGTGACGCACAATGAACTAGATTTAATCGTTTAATCCTCCATGGCTTATACGATTAAATTTCGAACATTCTGGCATTGAATCAAATCAGCTGTCGGTTACAGATTAAATGATTTCGTGTCAATTGGTAAATGGAATTAAGTCCGTTATTTGTATATTCGATTAAAATATTTTTAACACTCTCCCCCATACAAGAGGCAAAATGCACTCCCCAAGTCTATTTAGGTTCGGTTGTTATTAGTGTACCTATAAATTAATATATCCTTTTGGATACATTGACTCTTGGGGTATCACAGTTTTTGTATCCAAATGGATACACGGGACAGGGAAGGCGTTAAACTAAATTAATCGACTTTTTAGTGTGTTTCACTCACATTTGAAGTAAATTTAAAATGTCAGTAAGAACAAGTCTTTTAGTTCTGTAACATATGTCGATTTATATATAAGACGCACTTACCCTAGTAACGCTCTTGTCCCGATTGACCATAGGCGCAATACAAACAAATGTTGCACCGTTCATGTAAGTCACTTTATGTATCACACTGGCATCTCTTATTTCATTGGATATTCTGCTTTAACACTAATGTAATAGAGTTTATATTACACAAACACTGACTAAAACCAGTATGTTTGTAATATAAATTATATCCAATGGAATAAGAGCACATTTCAGTTTCAAACTCAAAGTACACATTTCTGGGTCGATACGTAACGATAGTGTAGCGACTATCATTACTTTACACCCAAAAAGGTTACGGCGTGATGTAGGTAATTCACTAAATCGATATTTTTAAGTTCGGCTTAAACCTGTGATGTGACAACCCTGGAGTTGCAAGCGTCCATGCGGTAACCGCTTATACCAGATTTACACTCGCGCTTCGTCCCTCGCCTCGTGGCTCGCCTCGTCCCTCGTGCGGGAGGGCGAATGTAAACATCCACTCGCGTCCTCATCGTCGTCGTGTCTCAGGTCCTTTTGACTCGTGCCCAAAAACCGCTCCGGACGCGAGCGCCGCGAGTGACGAGGCGAGGGACGAGGCGAGCTACGAGCGTCTGTTCACACTCGCACCTCGCCCCTCGCCTCGTCCCTCGCCTCGCGACTCGTACGCGAATGTAAATCTGGTACAATCAGGCGAGCCGCACGTTGTTTGCCACCGACGAGGTATTAATAAAACCTACGAAAAGATCGACAATGAACGCGTAGCGCCGGCGCTTTAATACAAATCCCATGGACAATTTTTTGAACAGGTAATTGTACACGTGCGTTCATCTTATCCTTATTGGCCCTAGCTTCGGGAAACGTTTGATATCAGACTTGTTTGTTTTCCTTTAATACAAGTTATCAATTGGATAGCTATGTCGTTAGCCTAGTTGGCAAAACACAATCTTGCTTAGATTTCGCTCAAACCATTGGTAGTTCAACTATTTATTTTTTAACCACCATACACGCCAAATAATCGCGTTGCCTCTGGTAATGTTCATTGATTTTAAATTCTTCATGTTCCGATATATTTGCAGTGGAACTAAATGTCATCCTCATCTTGACACAGCTCAGTAAACTCCAGAAGGTCCGTGCTAGGCCTGGCTAAGCTGCAGTATACGGAGTTCCTAGACACTCGGAACAGTAGCAGTTTGAGGGTTGGCGTTAGCTGATAGGAGACTTGTTTAAGCCCTTTGTGTGGCGATAACTTCTCGGGAGACGTTGGTACGAGCTTTGTTAACTTCTGATAGTGTCTCCGAGATCCGAAACTGTAAGAAGAGTTTTGAAGTTACCAAGTACTCATGCCTGTATCTTAAAGATTTATATCACATGAAATCACATTAATCTAGCAATCGCAGGTTTAAAGATGGTGAAAAAATGTGATATTGCAGTGACTGGTTACCAGTACATCGCCCACAACATACTTCAACCGTATCCCGTTGACACTTTGTAAGACACATGAGAATAAAGATTTAGTAACTATTTTATATGGTTTTAAAATAGCGAGTCACATTTTTTTTAACCTGACTGTGGCTTTATAGGCCGGACCCAATAAAGCGATAGGAGTGCGTGGTTGAAGAGTAGCCTGGGGAAAATCCAGGGGAAAACCATCGACACGACCACGCGTGTGGTTTGGAACGCTGAAATACTCTAAGATTTTGCACTCTGGTGAGATTGATTGAGCGGTTTCAACCGAATCTGAGGTGTGAATGGAATCGGACTACTGGGAATTTTATCGTTGGTTCACTAAACCTAGCCTATCTGAGAAGAGTCCAGCAAGAAACTCAGCTAGGCCCGACCTGGGTCGGACTGGCTCTATCCGGTGTGCGGCGGTACCGGGACAAATAGGAACTATATGTGCCAGTGTTGTCGCGATCGCGCGATGGAAGTCCCCGCCGGCGGGCCTACAACACACGTAACAAGTTATCACATGACATAATAAGGTTTTCGGACATAAAAACAACAGCAATTACCAGACTCCTTGTTAATGATAAACTACAACTGGCAAGGAATCATGTTTTTATATAACGAATAAAACTATATAGCTGCGTACGGAAACCTACACTATACTACCAGGTTGTGTGTTGTATTTCAAGTTGTCATTGTGTAAATTTATTTCCGCTCCCGAAACAATATTCTTTCGGAAACTTGAGTAAGTCAAATTCAATACCTTAAAGCTTAAGTACTGTTAAATACTATAAAATTAACTTTAAAGTGTCAAAATACTTACAATTCTGTAAAAAATCTTTTAATGGAACCAGGAATTTTGACCGTCATTTTGACTTAAAACTATCAAGTGTATTTTTTGATGTTGCTAATTGTCACTAATCATTGTTTATGCTTACGGGTGTACGAAGGCTGTAACCTATTTTTAAATATATTTTTTCCGATAAAATCCATTAAGTTGTATACATTTATTATTTTCTTCAGTCAAAAGGAATCTAATAATTTTAGACATAGACTCTTTAGGAATATTCGTTATCAAAAAGAGATATAACGGTGTATTGCACGCAATACCTACTGATAAGACACCCCATAACGAGACGTCACCGAAAACCACTCACACCTCACCAGTAGCTCAATTCCACTCACACCTCAGTTCCCAGTAGCTCGATTCCACTCACACCTCAGATTTGGTTGAAGCCGCTCAACCAATTTCACTGGAGCGCAAACTCTTATGCTACAGTTACACATGCTGATGTGCTAGTAAGCACGAAAGCATATCACTAATGAGCAATTGCTACTTAGTAGTACGTGTGTCGAAACATTGCTAATAATAAGTATGCCTACTTCGAGTTTGCTCAAAAATCGACGCTCGTGCGATTTTTGGGCATGCTACCTGCAGAGCGGGTAGAAGGGGGCGTGGTATTAGCAAGATTAGCAAGTGTGGACGCTCTTGCTTGATGAGCATGCTAGTAATTAGTATGGTAGTAGTATGCTTATCCCCAGCAAATGTGTACAACTCCAAAGCATGCTTTTTATGTGCTAATTTTGAGCATGTGTAACAGTACCTTTAGAGTATTCCATTGTTTAAACCGCTCGCCTGGTCGTGTCGGAGGTTTATCCTGGATTTTCCCAGGCCATTCTCCAATCACGCACTAATATCGCTTTATTGTGCACGGCCTATAAACTCACAGTCAGGTTAAAAAAGAAAAACGAACGTGAATCAACACACGCAACCATGCGACGGAAACCTTGATTTTTGCCAAAACAACACAAGACAATAGGAACCGGTATAAAATTTGGCTATTTATATTTATTCGCATTGTTCATGGGGATTTTATGCCCCATAACCATAACGTAAGCGCGCCGAAAATGCCATCTATATTCAGTGCGACGCCGGTTAAATTCCCACCACCGTAAATCAACGCAAACAGTAAATTATTTCACGAAACCCATCAGTGTCCCTTCGTCCGCATTAATTTAAAAAAACAAAAGCGAAACAAATGAAATAAAATACACCGGCTATCCTGAAGCATTTTCAACCTTAAGCAACCAGTGAACTGAAAAATTATCTTTCTACTTGCGGTAACAATTGTTCGGAGGACTCGTTTTTTGACCGTTGTCACATGTTTTATCATTCTTCGAGTTTAATCGAAAGGAGGTTGTGGAATGAGCTCCCTGCCGAGGTTTTCCCGAGGGACTACAGTATGGGGTTCTTCAAGAAAGGAGTGTATAATTTTTTAAATTGTCGGCAACGCGCATGTGACACCCCCAAGAGTTGTAAGCGTCCATAGGCAAGAGAGATAGGGCACAGCAAAATGTCATCTCGCTCGAATTTGGAGCAGCCCAACTGGGGAAGTACCTCCGCCTTGTAGAAGACCACAGCCATAATAACATTATCTACTATACAAGTATGTAGTGTTGTGTTCCTGTTGGTGAGCAAGGTTGCCAGAGCTCCCGAGGATGCACTGTGTTGAGTGCGAGGGACCTAAATTTGTCCCTTCTGCTGTCAACACAGTGTATCCTCAAATTTTATAAAGGGTCGGCAACGCGTACGTGATTCCTTTGGAGTTGCGGGCGTCTATAGGCTGCGGTGGCCGCTTACCAGATGGACCCTAAGCTTGTTTGCCACCGGCGTTGTATAAAAAAAGGCTACGGTGACCATCAGGCGGGCCGTACACTTGTTTGCCACCGACGTGGTATTAAAAAAAAATTATAACAACGCTCAGCCTGTCGACTTATTTACTGCTCCGAAATTTTTCACAAGTTCTAAGTGGGTAGATTTAAAAGTTTGGCGTGGCGAGGTCGCGCCGATCTTTGCGTTGGCACCGTTTAATAATTCAGTGAACGTGCCCTACCCAGTGTTGGTTGGGAAACAGTTCATGCCGCGCTCAGGGCGGAATGAGTGGCGCGATTTACGGGCAAAGGTTAACGGCTAAGCCAGAATATGCCAGACCTACAATTTATAATTTAAGGACATTGCGCGCTTATCTTGAAGAGCTCTAATTTTAATGTCCCATCTTAATTTTCCCGTTTATTTAGAGAGTTACCGACACGTTAAGCTTAGGAAATAAATAAATAATAAGTTTTAGTACACTGTGTAAGTTTGTCTATCTCATTCTCCCACTCTACACTCAATCCCTCAAAGGTTAGCTGGAAGAGATCCCTCATAGGGATAAGTTCGCCTTTGTACTCTAATCTTATGTGACATGTATATTGTTTTAACCTGTTATTGTGTACAATAAAGTGCTTACATACATACATACATAATATATGTGAATAAAAAAAAACAATCAGCAATACACAAAAAAAGGTAAAATTACAATTTACAGTATTTTTTATTAAAAATTAATGTTTACTATATTTTAATGGTGCGATATATTACATTCGATTACATTAGACTTTTTAACCTGACTGTGGTTTTATAGGCCGGGCCCAATAAAGCGATAGGAGTGCGCGGTTGGAGAGTAGCCAGGGAAAAATCCAGGGGAAAACCTCCGACAGGACCACGCGTGTGGTTTTCAACACTGGAATACTCTAAGAGTTTGCGCTCCAGTGAGACTGGTTGAGCGGTTTCAACCGAATATGAGGTGTGAGTGGAATCGAGCTACTGGGAGTTTTAGCCTAGCTGAGAAGAGTCCAGCAAGAAACTCAGCCCTCCTAACTAACGGATTACTATAACGGATACCATAGTATTGTAATTGAGGGTATATACATGTTTTCTGCCAACAAACTGTAATACAGTTTGGCAGATGAGAAAAAATATATATATGTTAACCTCACGTGTAATAAATAAATTAAAAAAAAAAAAACTATGATGGGAAGCGTTGTCAAAATAACGTCTGGCTACATTCGACGTCTAAAATGTGTATATATTGTACTCTTATTATTATTGTTTGAAATGTAACAATTATTTATAGTCAGCTAATAAATGGGTGAACCACTTTTTGACTATCGTTAAGACCTTATGGCTCAAAAGTTGTCGTCGTCGTTAAGAAATACGTCTCACAATACTTTAACTGGCACTATGAATCACATTTTGTGTTCAACTCGACATATTTACGTTACAGACATATTATAAAATACAACTAGTCTTTTAAAAATAAAGAACGGGACAGGTAGACCTGAGTATATTTTTAGGTTTTAATTTCAATTCGATACCTCCTCGCTTTCTCGAGATAAAGGGTCTGTAACAACAAAGACTACTAAGGTTCTAAGGTTTGGAATTCTCTGCCGGCGTTTGTGTTTCCGAGCTCATATAACCTAGACCTTTTTAAGGCACGAGTTAATAGGCACCTTCTGGGTGAGCTCGCTTCATCGTCGGCCTCATCTTTGCCCCCTGGCTAGATGCTGACCAAGAGCGATCCCATTTTTAATAAAAAAAAGTGATCCTATAACGGTTCCGATTTTTTCCCTTTCAGGTACGGAACCCTAAAAAAGCGTAGCCGACTAATAGTAAATACATACTACAAACGCATTTATTTGTAAGATATGTTTGATTAAATTCTAGCCTTCAAAACATACTTCTTCAACTTCTATTATTGCTTCACTATCGCAACTTGCTTTACTTGGGCTATTTCTTTAAACGCCATTCAAATTGAAGTCTTATTTTCCCCAGTAGCAAGCTTACTTTTTTGTTGAACTGCGAAATAATGAAAGAGGTTGTGTAAGTGAAGTGTCGAATTGAAAAGAGTTCACAAGTTTCACGCTTCTGTGCAACTATCTGTGAGAACGAATCTTTCACCGAGTGAGTTTCTTTACAACGGTAGTTGCTAGTTTTCAAACGACATGCTGGCTTGCAATTAAACTTTGAATATAAAGGCATTAGACAGCTACCTACCTTAGACAAAGTAGTCCACACGTAGGGTAAACGTACTAGTGCTCGACCCTGCCGCATAGTATTCGCACTTTTAATAAAAAACAAAACATGATTATGAAGACCATAGTTAATTTTTGTATTAAGCAGTACCGCTGCTAACGTAAACTGCAAATTTAGAATAAAGGAAAAATTGTAAAATTGAGCCTGAGTCTTCTGGTAGATGTTGCTATACGCCTCCCTTAAGGCGTTTGTATAAATGAAGGAACGGTTGAAAACTTTGGAACCGGGTAGCAGTTGCACCTATAGCTCAGTTGGCTAGAGCGACTGGCCGCGAGTGCCGGGAGGTTGCAGGTTCAAATCCTGATCGGTGCTTAATTTTTTCCCTTCATTCTTAATTTGAAGATCATAGTTATTACCTATCTGAGATTAAATTTTATTAAGAATAAAATATCTGTTACTATAAACCTAAATAAAATTAAAAACATTAACTAACAAAAACAAATCTAATTACCGCTAAATTAAAACCTAAATATATAACTAAATTAAATCTGCAAGTGGCCCCCGCGGCAATTATATGATTTATAGTTATATCAAGCTCTAGAGTTTGTGCCACACATAGAATCCGACTCGTACCTAGATTAATAAGAGAACAACGGTTGGAACTCACTTGGAAAGTCACTATTTGCGACATGTTTCAGACTACAATTGGAGGGATTCATCAGGTTGAGTGTTATCAAGACAACCGACCGCGCAACACTCACTTTGTTCTCTTGTTAAGTATAAATATGTCTCACGTTAGTGTAAATTTATGTCGTACCTACCTATAAGTGTTTCATAAAATTATTGTGAGGAAACCCGCATTCTTAATGCGGGTTTCCTTACAATGATTTCATGCGAAGAAATTCAAAGGAGTACCGTCAACCGAGGTTACTTTCAAATTGAGGGGCGACTTTAAAAATCCAGTTTTTATGCCGTGTTTTGCTTTTTATTTGTTTAACAAGAGGTCAGTAAAATACCTTGGTAAATTTCCCAATTATTTACTAAACTGAATTAAACTATAAATACTTGGTGATGATTATATGTGTTCTAAATCTATCAAAGTGGCCCCGTTTTTAGGGTTCCGTAGTAAACAAGGAACCTTTATAGTCTCGCCATGCCCATCCGCCCGTCCCCCGCTTTTCTCAGTAACCGTTAGTACTAGAAAGCTGTAATTTGGCATGAGTATACATATCAACAATGACGCCAACAAAATAGTAGTATAAAATCATTAAAAAAAATGTTTTTCTTCCAAACCCGATCGTATGGGGTATCGTTCAATAGCTCTTTCAAAAATATTATAAGGTTTCTAAAAGTTTTTTTTTTTTCAAGAATCGGTTGGCGTGATATTAAGCTTTGAAGTGATAATTTTTGCTATGGTCAAGTGTCCCCTCCTCTGCCAGCTAAACTGTGGCTAGTAGGCATGTGAAAAAAAATCATGGTAATAGTATATACGATGAATTTAAAAGGGACACCTTAACTATCACAGCTAAGTAGACATTACCTTAAAGGGTAAAAATATGTATACAACAAAACATCTCGAAAAAGTACATCATCAGTATTAAGATCAGTAAAAACTCTTCTACGGGTCCGTAATTCTGCATATGACCTGTGACCTGATGGACGGCCATCTACGGAACCCTGCACTGTGTGGCCCGACACGTACTTGCCCGGTTTTTTCTTAAAGTCACCCCAGTTTACGGTACCTAAAGTCAAAGTCAAAGTCAAAGTGATTTATTTGTAAACATAGGTAATACAATATATGGCGGTAGGTACAAAATATGTGCTCTATGTTTCGCCTTTAGGCATACAATTTCATTTTTACATTACATAATATTAAAAATAAACATGTCAATTATTAAATTAGTATTAGATAACATCAAAAACAAAAATAAAATCAAATTACTTATAATTAATAAAATAAAAATAGTCCTAAGAAACGTTGTCCCAAATGTTACCTACTTTTGAAATCATTGACGATCTTGACCTTCAAAGCTAAAAAATGCGAATAAATACAATGTCTTAATGGACCTCAATTTATTCCGTGGTATAAATATTCCGAAGTTGTTACGGAACAATAAGAGTTTTAAGAGAGGTTGTTGGAAGCGGCCGTAAAGAGGCGTCGTTTGCCTGGCCGTGGGCGACGGCGCTACATTACGTTTTGTTTTCTCCGCTCTGAAATTTGATTATGTTACCTTTACACAAAAGGCCCAAAGAAAGCGGGTTATGATTATTTTATTTAGATGTAATTTATCTCAGTCATAAATGAAATGAATAGAACCTAACAACAGGGGACTTGTGTTTTTTGGAGTTGGTAAATCACCAGTAAGTGGCAACTTAAGAAAATATTATTTAGTTACTAGCCACCAAACTTCTGCATTGAACCGTCTTTACGCACCCCTGCCTCGATTCGGTTAGCCACGCCCCCGTAAAAGAGACACGCTTATGTCTATCGCGCACGACAACACGGGATGCAACACTCTTCGGGAATGCCTTTTTTAGACAAATGTCGTTAAATGTTTGTCTCTGTGCAGTTTTATTAAATTTCCTCTTGACAGACTTTAGATGATGTAAAATACCATCATTTTAACTTTGTTTCTTTGTTAACACCGTTTAATAATGCGTTGTTTTAGTAGGCTGAGTAAAAAAAGGAAAATAAAGACTCAACTTTGAATTTTTTTTTCTATCGAGAAAATTTTAGGTAATCATGTTTCGGTACTATAAGTCAGAAACAGTCATATAGTCAAGAATCATATATATGAAAATCAATCCTTATTGGTTCCTCGTCTGGGTAGAACAACGTTTAAAAAAACGCGATATTTCTCGTTGCACGGCCTTAACATAATACATGAAGTCAGCTCTAAACCCAGTTATTTTAATGTTATTCATTTAATTGCAGATTTACCATCAATTGATTTGCTCTGTGAATATATCTCTGGCGGGTAATTGGAAGGTGGTCAGTTATAGACATTTTTTATACAACGTCGGTGGCAAACAAGCTTACGGTCCACCTGATGGTAAGCGGCTACCGCAGCCTATAGACTCCCACAACTCCAAAGGAGTCAATACTCGTTGCCGACCCTTTATGAAATTTGAGGATTCACTGTGTTTACAGCAGAAGGGACAAATTTAGGTCCCTCGTTCTCAACACAGTGCATCCTCGGGAGCTCTGGCAACCTTGCTCACCTCCAGGAACACAACAATACATACTTGTATAGTAGATAATGTTATTATGGCTGTGGTCTTCTGCAAGGTGGAGGTACTTCCCCAGTTGGGCTGCTCCAAGTTCGAGCAAGATTACATTTTGCTGTGCCCTACCTCTCTTAAATTTACTGTATGATCGTTATATGGTAGCAAGGCTTGCAACCAACCGACTTGTACATTGGTCTTGTTGTCGTATGCAACTGTAATTAATCCTATCTGTGGGTTCGGCAGTGCCTCCACGAAGTCGAACGAAACAACGGGCGGTACGGCACGTCCGAAACCATTACGAATGTTTTAGACCTCCCTCGGCTGCTCCAAATTAAAAACAAGTACAAAAAAAATATTGGCTCCTTAGAATCTTTGTGCCACGCATAAAACTACAGTTTTTTTTCGAATTGTCTACATATAGTTTTTAGGGTTCCATATCCAAAATGGCAAAAACGGAACCCTTATAGTTTCGTTATGTCCGTCCGTCCGTATGTCACAGCCGATTTATTCGGAGACTATAAGCACTACAATTATGAAATTTGGTAGAAAGTGCATTCTATGCGGTTCATAGTTCACATAAAAGTGAGGTAAAATTATAAAAAAAATATGAAATTGGGGGGTTTACTCCATACATGTAAACGGTTGATGAAAAATCGCTATGGTATGTGGGTAGACCACAACTAAAACTCGCAGCACGTCAGTTAATCCTTGATAATGGCGCTTGCAACAGTGCCGAAATATAGGGAACTCAAAAATACAAATATACATGGAAAATATCCTGTTTCAAATCGTAATTTTCCCGGTTGTATCCCCCTCCTCTGGTGTTCCCGATAGGACTGTCATATGACCTTCAAACTCAGAGGGAAAACCCGATATGGCTGGGCTAAGACTGGTTTCCCCGGTGTTGTCCTTCACAGAAAAGCGTTACTTGTCAAATTATGTTTCGTGGTGATAGAAAACACAGGATTGCTGTTATACATACTTTATTAGTTAAACCATAGTACTTAGTATATAGATATGCACATTTTACTTAATATACACTCATCGATAGTAAATCTGCCAAATACATATTTAGATATTGTCAATCATAATTATCTAAGCAAAGTTACAATATAAGCCAATTCGCATTATTAGTTATGATTGTTAATATTTAACAATCATAATTAATAACATTACATATTTATTAAAGTAGGATACGTAGGTTGACACTTTATCCACTTCTTGTCACCTTCACGGCCGCCGAGCAAGAGAGAGCTCCGTGGAAGGTGCCTGGGTATTTATGAACTCTGCTTTGTGACGTCACCGGTGAGACTGGATTGGTACCGTCAGTGTTACCAGTACCGCCAAGTGATGATCTCGACACCCGAAATAACCGGGGCGACAACAGTGGGTACAATCACTTTCTTTAATAGGTACGCAATTTTGGACTTTAATGAATAGCGCGCAAGTGTAAACACGAACTCCACTTGTCATACGTTTTTTTCTGAAAAACCCGTGGTTTAAATCGAATACCTTTAGATTGAAAGCACAAAGTTGAATGAGAACTCAATTGTATTTACCAAGAGATTTATTTGCAGCAACGTCGCAGGTAAAGGTTTCCAAACGAATGGGAGATTAAACTTTGAAACTTTGTTTCCCCCGCTACTTAAGGTCGTAATCGTTTCAGAAGTTTGTATACAGGTACGAATGTTTAATTTATTACTGTACAGTCAGTATTATAAACATAATGTATACATTCTATTACTTTATGGCCGTGGGGACTGGTGCTCATAGCTTAAGCCGTCTTCTCCCGGTGAAAACAATAAACAATAGCATTATTTTGCTATGATGCCTGGAATCCCAGGGCGGTCCCTGGTCCTGGTCCTGGTCTACCGGTGTAAATAAAATAAAACACAAATCGGTCTGGGTTTCATTTCGCTTTGACTAATGCGCTCGTGGCCTAGCGGCGCCCGCGTCCCGCGTGCGGTATGCGAGGTTAACCCATTCAAGGCCAATGACAACACATATTCGTCATGCCTCTACGTGCGATTTCCGCTACAAGGCAGAAAAACGCTGCTACGCACTACGGCGATCGCTGGCCTAGATTGGTTAAGAAACGTGGGCATGGGTCAGTTCTTGGATGGGTGACTGTTTTGAGTGGTTGCTAACTGAGCGCTCCCGTGCTTTAGAAAGAACGTTAAACTGTTGACTGCCTATGGCAGTAATCGTTAAGCCAAGTTGGAGGCCTTCGGACGGCTTGAGAACTTCTAACAGTCAAGGTGCCCACTCACTTGACAAAGGGGGGTCGAAGTTGCACCACATCCGTAGGGAGTATACCCACCACAACCCCACACGTGACCCTGGTTGATGCTAAAAGTGCAACAAATACTGGAAACCGTTCTGTCTTCTAGAAGATCATACGGTTCGAAATAATTGCCATACGATAAATAAATATATCTATTGCGAATAGGGGCTATTCAAGAATAACCAAATAAAAACCTAAAAATAGAATATTGTACGTCTTTCCACATGAACGGAGTTGAAAAAAAGAAGTGTATTTTTCAGAACGACAATATGCGTTCCGAAGCGTATCGAGAGGGAGTCGGTAATCAAAGCGAAGTAGCAGAGCCATCACAACATACCTGTAGTAACTCAGTCTAGCAATTTTACCCTTTATATCAACTCTATAATGACTGGGACACACGCATAGTTTTCCTTGTTTTACCGTACTATCGGACAGAGATAACGTCATAGAACGTTTTTGGAGGATTCGTGTTTATTTCATGACAATTTATTTCTGGGAAAGCGATACGTTAATACTATGCGTAGCGCAGGTTGGTTGGCTGTTTTAATATGAAAACTGCATTTAGCAAAGATCCCGCTACTAAAAATACAAATAATATCGATAACGGAAGTATTTTTTCCAATACTGCCTAAGTTAAGAAATCAATTGGTATTTTTGTTTCGAGAGGAAGATTGATATTTTCCAGTAAACCGGCTGATATCACCATTAGCAAAGTAAAGCATTGGCCACACCGCTGCTCAAAACACAGTAACTTAACGTAAACGCGTGTGCGAGTGATTTGACCGTAGGAAGAGGATTAGATAGAAGGAAGTTTTGATTTGATTGAAAATTTAAAACAATTTTTTTTTATGATTTCGTAATTTGCGTCGCCGGATTTCGGTTTGTTCTCCTCTACAGCAGGCGAATCACGTAACTTTATGTACTAACGGTAGATAGATTTTACTATCAATTTTGAAGTATAAATGTATGAGGTGACAATTAAAATTTGACATTGAAATCTACCTAACGGTAGTAAAAATATCGTGATTACCCCTCTGCTTACAACATTTCACGAGAATCGGTTGAGAAATGCGATCTGTAGAGGAGAACAACCGGAAATCTGGAAATACGGAATTCGGGCATACAAAAGCATTTTTAATTTGTACAAGCAGAATCAGTGACCTTCGTTTCACTCGGACAATTAAGACGAGAATTTTAATCAGTATGTGTAGCCAGTGATGATTCGCACAGAAACGAATGTTCGCTCAATATGGGTTGCATAAGAAGGGTCAAAGTCACCCCAAACTGACCCGTGAATATTACTAATTATACTTTACTCACTGCTTCAAATATAATATTCATCAAGCGAGTAGCATTTATACACGCTAATTATCATAAGAAAAATATCACAATCAAGTTAACTAAACACATGATATTTTTCTTTTGCAGTGTTGATTTTACTCGTTACCCAGTGATACGAGTTGCAATCGGATGTAAATCGATTCTCCCTCCCTTTTTACCTGTCAAAACGAGAAAGGCTCACAAATCATTTATTTACCCTATTTGGAGCGCCCGGCTGCCCCATATCAAAACCTAGTATCCATCAAACTAAATCTTAAAGGAGAGCGAAAAAACTGAATCGTGTCAGCCTCGAAAAAGTTTGAATGTTTCGGTTTTTGTTTTAAGAAATGTATAATAATAGGTATCATTATTAGTATTTACTAATTAATGTTTGTATATACACATAAATAATATTACTTTTATGTAATAATTTATCACGTTTTATACCGGTTTCTAACTTTGAAAAGCGATGTACCTATGTAAATATTTTATTAAAAAATCTAGTTTCAAAACCTAGTAAGTACCCTTATACGAGATTGCAAATAGGATGATACATCAAAAATCTTAACGAAATGTTCGGAGTTTTTTCATTCGCCAAGACACAGTGTGGTTGCGCCGGCGCATTGCCACTTTGCCACTGACTGGTCAATGCTCGGAATGCAACGTAATACCGTGACGTACCCCGCCTACCCGCGCAACAATTCCCAATTCAAAAACCTAATAAGGGTCATTTTTATTTATTTATTTATTTGTTCCATAAATTAACACACCACAGACAAGCTGCACGTGTTAACAAGAGAATAATAATATTTCACAGCCAATTTGTAACATTATCAAATAATAACATAAAATAACAACGTAACAGACAGGTATATATGACAGGTATGTCCAAGTAAGTATTTAAAACTACATTCATTCACCAGTCATTAACCAGGCCAACAAAACAGTCTCAGGCGCTTACTAGGTTTTGAAATAGAAAGAAAGAAAACATTTATATATTTTGTAATGGCATTTGCTAGGTTTGAAAGTAATCAAATCTCCGGTTATTATGACGATTAAAATGGGTGAGTACGTACTAGGTATGTAAGAAAATGTCAAAAAACAATTATCCAAAAATTGTACGCTTACTAGGTTTTGTTATCGGGCAACCGCCCCACGGGACCGCTCGCGGAGAATTAACGCCTGGATAATTCCTGATACCTACTGCTATTTTGGGAACATTTTGAAAACAAGAAGTAACTTAGTGCTGATACATACATTATTTACATTAATCTATAAGTAGAATGCTTAATCTATAAGTAGAATGCTAATAAACGCCCTATTATTGTTTCAAGGCGTGAGTTTCCGAACTGAAAGCCTAATTTTTGGTTAAAATAATAATCTTCACAAACTGCGTCTTTGCTTCTATAAACCTATGTAATAAAACAGCAACGATCACAGGAAAGATAACTTCTCTTTTCAACTGTTTACCCGTGACCTAATTCAAAGAAATCTCAATCACATAAATGATGAATTTTGCACCGAAAGAAGCACGTATAGGTATCTACTATTTAATCGTCACTCAATCTTTCAGGAATGTTAAGGTGAGTGAAACCAGAATGCTCGTGAACTGCAGACCTGGCTTAAAGTGCTAAGTATTCTCGGGTCATGGCATTCGTATTAAAATATAAGCGACAGCGGAGCGGAAGAAAAAAAAAATTAAACAATCATGTTCTAGATGCATAGATTTAACCTTCTGTATAAGTGTTCCAAATTTCAAATCGATAGCACAAGTAACTCTTGAAATATTTAGCGATGTGACAGACAGACAGAAAAAGTGAACCATCAGGGTTCCTTTTTTACCATTTTAGTACGGAACCCTAATAATGAGAGGTGTTAGGAGGTTATATTTATGCATCTGATTTAAGAAACTTCGAGAGCGCGATGCAGAACACGTCAGATTTGAGAGATAACAGGAGACACCACATACTCAATAGTTCTATGTTTATCTACCCTTTTTGTATGAAGCTTTCGAATACCATATAAAATTTTATATTTATGCAGTGTAAATACAGCATCAGCAGTGCTAGGGTATGTCATCTGTCCTTTTTACCTTAAAATTTTGACTACAAGCGTTTACCTTATTAGTGTATTGTCAAGATTCTACAAAATCAACCATTTTTTTTAATATTCTAAATAGGTTTACGCTTGACCACAAATCACCTGATGATAAAAAATATTGTGGTCTAGGATGGAACGCGCTTACCTAGTAAAAACCGATTCACTCTCGCTTTGAAGACCAAAAGGTTGTAGTTCACGGGGAACAAGGATTCCGACAAGGAGTTCCATAGTTTAACGGTAACCACTTACCATCAGGTGGGCTGTCAGCTTGTTTGCCACTGACGTGGTATAAAAAAAAGTTTGGCGGTTCTCACAATAAAGGTGGAAGCAAAACGCTTCGTGCGAGTTTTCGGAACAGCCACCGTAAAACAATGGCGCCTTGCCGTATTCCTGCTCGTCCGATGGTAAAAAGGGGCGGGAGGAATTATGTTGTGTAATTCCTCAGCACACTCCCCGAAATGCAAATGTACCATTACACTCATACTAAATCGTACCCTCTATTCTAACATCACTTTAACAAATCGCCTGTAATATTTCAATAAAAAAATACATTTATATTCTAACATACGTTACAACACTACGCAATCAACTTACCGGTATCAGTTAGGTTGGCACCATGCTGAGTCTGTGTGTGAAAATGGTCCCATTCTGTGGCATTATTGATTGTTTTCGTTTTGTTTTACACCTTTTTACTGTTTTTATTCGTTTTTCAACTTTAATCCTTGTTATGTGTATTTCCTGTGCCACGAATAAATGTTTTTTTTTTCTTTCTTTCAAAATATTACGAGAGCTAATACACCTAGCTGTCATTAGATCGTATCCTCTATCCTCTCGTCGCTTACTCCACGCCGACAGCACTAAAGTTCCCTTAACGATTCCTCAAGAAACGTGTCTGCAATGCCGACAGGTCGGAACCAGGTCAAACGCCACTAAATGCACCTCTTTGACCCAGAGCGTGATTACGCGTAATCGGAATTAAAGCTAGATAGCGAGGAGGTGAGCAGAAACCTGTTGCTGATTCATATTTTTACCCACCTGGCGAAGCCTGCTTTGCAGATTTGAATTTTTCAGTGTATTGTTTTATACAATACAATACAATACAAATACTCTTTATTGCACACCTCACATAATAAAAGCACATAAAAAACAAAAAACAAAGATACAGGGAGACAGAGGCAGAACAACAGGCGGTCTTATCGCTAAAGAGCGATTTCTTCCAGACAACCTTTGGGTAGTGGAGAAATAAAATATAAAGCTGAAAATTAGGTGGTGCATAAACTATTACAATGAGAAAAAAAAATGAATAAGGAACGTTTGTCTTCAAAACAATGGTGAACCGACGGTTATACTATCGACGATTTGCCATTAGGAGCGCTCGTGGCCCAGAAACGCCCGCGTACCGCGTGCGGTACGCGAGGTTAAGCAACGTCCGCTTAGGTCAGTTATTGGATGGGTGACCGCTTTGAGTGATTATTAACTGAGCGCTCCCGTGCCTTGGAAGGCATGTTAAGCCGTTGTTCCCGGCTGCTGGCTATGATAGCAGTCGTTAAGCCAAGTTAGAGGCCTTCGGGCGGCGCGGCTCGAGGACTTCTAACAGTCATGTTGCCCACTCACTTGACAAGCCTAATTCCAATAAGATCTGGTTTTATATATTTATTATATTTTTGGGCCTTATTTCAAAGGAATAATATACTTATACCAATTTTATTTGCTTTTTAGTGTAGTGCTAAAACTAAATACGTTAGCGTAGTTCTCTAGTGCAGACGTGAAGTTAATTAAATGCATCTGGGGATATATAATTGCGGAGCTATTTGGGATCCCATTGCCGCGTTAATTGTTAACAATTCAGTTTCAAATTGAAACGTTCCAATCACGTGCTCACACTGATAAACTGAAGGTTAAGTTGACAACTAAAACTCACTAGCAATTCTGTTAATATTCTTAGAAACCTCGTATCGCGGTACTAAAACGATGCACAGCGCATCTCAATGCGAGATTTATTTGTATAATTATATAAAAGTATGTATTCAACAGAAAATTACATCGCAATAATAGGCCTTATACAGAGTTAACAAGCCAAGCCGTGTGAAGTTGCCGCGAAACCTAATTGTCTATCTCAAGGCCAACAGAATTATACTTAAGTCAAAATCTTCAAAGTAATAAGCCAAAAAATGATCCCACTTTTAAAAAAGTCCGGTATCGGCCTGTCTCGAGTGTAGATCAGCCCGATCCTGCCCTAAGCGGCCATTAAAAGGGTCCGTTACACTTAATAGGCGGAAAAGGGCCTTTTTTCCACATCCTCGGACTACGTATGATAGAAAAAAAAGGGATATACCGCTTCTGTTTTTGGAAAGATTGTTCGATATAGTCAAGAGTACAATGGATACATTTTGTGTCTCCATGGAAACTGACAATTTTTAGGGTTCCGTAACTAAAGGGTAAAACGGGACCCTATTACTAAGACTTCGCTGTCCGTCCGTCCAGGGATCGGATACCGGTATTTTTTCCATAGAAAAATACCGGTATTATTCCGGTCACTGGTTCATTATTTCGTTTTTAATGGGACAATCTAATAATACGACGTTGTTACCTAAATACATGATTCAGCCCTACGTAAAGAGCAAAAAATAATCCAAAATATTGGGCTAATTCAGGGTTTTTTTAAAATACCGGCATTGGTCCCTGCGTCCGTCTGTCACCAGGCCGTATCTCATCTCATGAACCGTGATAGTTAGACAGTTGAAATTAACAACATATACTAAAAACAGAATAAAATAAATGTTTAAGGGGGCTATATAACAAACGTGTTTTTTTTTTCGTTTTTATAGATAATGATACAGAACGCTTCATGCGGGAGTCCGATTCGCATTCGGCCGGTTTTTAATTACTCTCGAGTTATTCCATTATCTTTCATTCCGAACATGCTTCATCTTTAATATACATACTGGTTTGCCCGGGACTACATCCGCGGAAACTTTCAAGTTCCATGTATGGTCATTGTCAGATTTAGGTTCGCGTCTTTTCGGTGGACATATCAAAAGTTAAGGGCCACGAAGCTTAATTTTGGATTGGTCTAACAACCCGCATAAACGGTGTTTCAGTAACCATAAATCCATGTAATAAAAACATAACTTACATGTACATACGCCGTTAACTATTGACCACCGACTGGACTTTTGTTTTTACAACTGACAATGACCCTTACAAATTTCTATTTTCAAATTCTTATCCATGGTGAATGATTACTGGGATAAAAATATCATTTGATTAAATTCAGGGTATAAATAATTTTAATGCCAAAATTCACCTAAATCTCATCCCTGATGAAATAAAAAAGATACTAAACTTAACTATTATAGTACCTATAAATGGTAGAATAAGAAAATATATTTTTTACATTAACGTAGTAGTATAATAGAGGCTATCATGGAAGGTAAAACGAAATATTCAACAGCCACGTTTCAGCACTGAGGAAACTTGAGGGAACGAGAAAAAAAGAGAAATGCATAGATTTGAATTTCATTACAGCGCGAGCAGCCTCAAAATGCGCGCAAAAATAAAAACACCTTCTCGAAACAACAGAAAATAAAACAGTAGGTATTCCCGAAACAATCCAGTACGTGTTTGTGACAGATGTTTTCCCGCCAAAACCAACAAATGTGAAACCAAAGACAACGTCCGCATATTTTTTATTTAGAGCCACGCGACGTGCTCGGCAAAGGAACCGCTGCGTTCAGCCAGAGGCCTCGCGTTCTAAAATATTTATACGTACCGTAGTGAATCAATCTGGGCACCGGGAGGTCCCAGATTACGCAGGACCGCAATATTTTCCCTAATTGGTTCTCTCTCTGACAGACTCCCTGCCTAACTGATTTTTACGCACTCCTTTGACGTTTTGATTTATGTGGGTGCGCTCAGAGTCCCGGGCACACATTACCGCCGACTAAATGAAAATTAACTTAGAAACAGACGATTAAATATTTCGTTTTTAAATACGTTAACCGAGTGTTGCCAGAGCGGAAAATGTATAACTACTTAATGCGATGTATGTTGCGGAGGTTGCTAAAGAGTTTGCGGCGGGAAAAATATGGCGTTGCTTTTAGTTTTCTTTTCTTTTCGCGAGCCTTAATGAACGTGGCACGCGAAAGCGGCATTAAATGAAAATATAATAGGACTTGCCTTGCTTCGTTAACAAATCTCATGTCGTATTCCGTTTCTTGCTGAGGTTAAAAAAGAGTGAAAATAGGTGATCTTGTTAAGCAATAGAAGTGATATCGTTTATTTAGATGTATCTTAGTCTGAATAATATTGTATTTATGATGATCTAATCGAGCTCTTTCGAATCTCGTAGGAATAGTAAGGAAGTCGCTCGCATGATTAATGGTTATAATCGAACACAATCTGTTATATAGGAGTATCGTTTATAATAAATAACTGACTACAAATTGGGTCTTATCTTGTAATAAATTGTCTATTGTCTATATGCCGCGCTACTTCACCAAAAGCAAAAAAATACAAAAAAAAAATAACAAGAGTGATATTAGGCTATTCTGACCGTATAATATTTTAGAATTTAATTGTATGGGTTTTATTGTGATAATTATAGTATTAAAAAATTACAATTTCGGCTATTTTATCGTAATAAAAGTAATATCTTTTAAATAATACAATTTGTGATAAAAATTATCGGGCCGCATAGATTTTGTGGCTTGAGTTTCACCTACGTGTTTTCAACTTTCACCACACAAGTTTCCGCCGAAACCAGAGATAGAAAATAATTCAATGTTTTGGAACGTGTCCATAAAATCACAGACATGGAGGTGCAGTCACGTTAGAGCTCAGGCGCTCGTTTATTTGTGTTGGCAACACCATTGGCCATAGAGAATGGAACGGTTGTGACTTTCCTACCTTTTTGATAACACAAAACACTATTGTTTGGTTCCAAATTTAAATTCGTTCCATTCAGTTTGAAGTTGGCGCCAGAGTAGGTAGGAATATGGGGTCATAGAAAAATGTTAGTGCTATGACCTGGACAACCATCGTGTTACTGGAACTCGATGGAAATTTAAAAAAATCGGTACTTATTATAAAGGACGAACTCAGACATCTATCGTTTTATTTAACACGATTATATTAACATAGGGTGGTAACCTTTATATATTTGAGAGTTCCAAAAATTCTGAGCATTCTATAATTTGTCATCTGTGTTTCTCTTAATAAAAATCATGGGAGTATCACGCACAGTCGCCATTAAACATAACTGGTACTCCTCAGGGTACTCAAAAATATTTGAAAATGTACTCTATAATACCTTTACAATAAAGTCGTGTACGTAATAGTAAATATAAGTTTTGCCAACTTTTAAGTCCGTAAAATGTAATATACTTTGCGCGTGGGCCGATACGCAATAAGCCGATTTTCATTTCTTCTTAGGACATTGAAAACCAGAGTACATAATCGATTATATAAGAAAATAAATATATGTACTTCGATATGAAATTTCGTCCGTTAAGTTTCGTCATTGAAATTAAAAGTTTGAAAAGCGCTCGCGACGAGTTTTTATCGTGTCTTTAGAGTCGATAACACACTTGAGTCTCGCATACCAATTTGGTAACCACCAATGTTAACAACGACGACCACGTTAGCCTAGTTGGTGGTGATCCTGTCTATGAACCTGGAGGTTTTTTTGGCTTAGAGGCCGAGGGTTATTTAGGCTTGGAGGCCGGGGTTCGATTTTTTGGGACTAGGTCTTTTTTTGTAAGATTGTCTACAATGTATGTATATATATGTATATACTTGTTCTTAAGCTATGTATAAGTAACATCAAAATTGGCTTACGTCATAGCATCGATCCATGTACAACGTATTACAAGACCGGAATTAGTTCACACTCGGAACAGCTGTCATTTCATATACACTGACGTAAGTATATGAAAAAAACTGTCACCTCCAATCGCGGCTAGGTAATATAAAATTGTACCTAATTTCATTTTATCTTTCAGACTTTTTGTGCTCCATCTCTTACAAATTCACACAACATAAAAAGTAACCTTTAAGAGGCATCCTTATCAGTGCTAGCTATTACAAAGGAAAACAAAAATTGAAATACGTAGGTAGCTAATGCAAACATTTTTCAGGCGCCCCTACAAAGCCGGGCTACAATAGCGATGTATGAGATATACGATATTTTAAGGTTTTACCTTCGAGTCTGACCTCTTTATTAGGGTTCGTAGAGAAATTGCAGAGTCTTTCTATCTAAGGAAGATTGAAGCTTGTTCGAATTGTCTTTGCCATGGCTATATAAATGCTGGCCAGTAAAAAAATGTTGGTTTTAGTCTGTGCCGGCTTTCATTATTTTTGGAGTAAGAAATGGGTTTATGTCTTTATCCGATTGTAAGCTAGGCAAGCATTTTATTTGTTGCTATACAAGTTTTTCATGGACTTTATTCTGGACACCGCTAAAATAGAATTGGTATATAAATCATAATTTGCTTATCAGTATTCCATTTACAGTACTGTGGGACGTTGTATTGCAGAATAATAATCCATATCTAATAATCCATGTTAATATTATAAATATGAAAGTACGACATTCCGCCTGTTTGTTACCTCTTCACACCAAAACCGCTGAACGGATTTAGACGACATATCATTAATTATGGGAGTTATACTTGCGCCTAAAATTTAAGAGAGGTAGGGCATAGCAAAATATCATCTTGCTCGAATTTTGAGCAGCCCAACTGGGGAAGTACCTCCGCCTTGCAGAATACCACAGCCATAATAACATTATTTACTATACAAGTATTTAGTGTTGTGTTCCTGGAGGTGAGCAAGGTTGCCAGAGCTCCCGAGGATGCAATGTGTTGAGAGCGAGGGACCTAAATGTGTTCCTTCTGCTGTCAACGCAGTGCATCCTCAAATCTTATAAAGGGTCGGCAACGCGTACGTGACTCCTTTGGAGTTGCGGGCGCCTATAGGCTGCGATGGCCGCTTACCATTAGGTGGACCGTACGCTTGTTTGCCACCGGCGTTGTATAAAAAAATCCAATTATATAAGGCAATAATGAGTCTCATGCGGACAAAGTCGTTGGCGAATTCTAATTTAATACATTATTTAAATTATTGCGGATGGGTTCCCTCATAATTTTGTATAACCAAATTGACAGGCTACACGTTGTGAAATGGTGTCAGTATGTCCTTTGGATGTCACATTAATTCTGTAAGAATGGAGCCTGGAAGTAAGTGACATGGACAGACATTGGTTCATATATTTTAGTTGAAAATGTCGGTCGTTTAGTGCAACCATTAGTCTTACAGTACAAGCTGGGTGCCTAAAATGTGACTGATCTAGATAAGAATTATGAGTGATACGATTATTCTGTTAGGTGTGAAAACTTCATTTTGTATTTTTTACATTTTTTCGTTTAAGGCTACATGGTTGTACACATTTTGTTAGTGTTAGCTCCGTGATTTGCATTAAAATTGTAATATGGATAAAGCAAAACTAGTTTACATGATTACTTATTTTTACTATAATTTAAAATGGAGGACATTTTTTTGGCTTCATATATAAAGTCAAACTCAAATGAAGTCTAAATTCAAATAACTCTGTATGTTTAGATGGACAATGAACATGTTTAGATGTAATATGACATGAATAGGAATACTTAGATTAAAACCCCAGCGTGGTAATCACGTAACTTTTGTAATCTACCGTTAAGTAGATTTTAATGTCACATTTGACTTGTCAGCTCATACATTTACACTTCAAAATTGACAGTAAAATCTATCTACCGTTAGTATATAAAGTTACGTGATTCGCCTGCTGGTAGGACAAAAAAACTTTTTTCTCTGAAATGTTTGGTTGAAGTTTATATAAGCAAAAACCAGTTAGATAATAAAACGTAAACTGACAGAAACTAGAAAATGTATCTTTAAAGGTCAACGTAACTTAAAACACGTCATGTATATTGTTGTTTTGTTTATGAAATGTACTTAATAACAAATCAAACTGGAACTGGAAATGAAGAAATGAGATTTTATTTTTGAATATTGCTAGTTTTCACGGTCATCAATACCATCAAAACTACATAATTACGAATAAACCCTTCTTTTTTGTAGGTTTATTTTGTGCGAGTATATCCTAAGATGCCTGCTTTTAATATGGTATTGAGCTCCATAGGCCAATGTAGAAAAGCAGGCGTTAGAAATACCTTAACCTGGGCATTTTTATCAAACTCAACCCATAAAGGTTTCCGCTTAAGCCAGTGGCCGTTAAAAGCAATAGTGGTCGCCGACAGATTGGCACAACTCGTAAACTGTAGACGTACAAACCGCGCCTTACAATGTAATCACACGTGAGAATTGCAGTAAAAAGTGAAAGGGTCATTTTATTGCTAGTAAAATGAGTTGGTGCACTCTTCTTGGTGCTAGAGGAATGTGTGTCGTGATATACGTCTTTCGCGGTAATGATATCGTAGGACATCCTAACAACTACATTATAATTTGTGTGATTAATATTTGGGAAACTTTTTTTTTGGAGTGGTCCATATTATATTTGTTATTGATGTGGTCCATATTACATAGACTTATTATAGAGTTTAAAACTGATGCCGGTTTTTTAAGTATCGTTTTTAATATATATTTTTTGAATATCATCTTTGACATCACTTGTTTGAAGATTAATAAGATCGTGTCTTGGTCTGTCGCGAATCGCGAAACAAAAAAAAACAACTTGACAGCTGACCGATGTCAAATGTGGCAGTTACATCTATGGTTATGTACATTCATTCATCATCAATAAAAATATAATATAGATCACTCCAAAACAAACTTAAGGTTCTCAATTATCTGGTGCAGGCAAGATATGGGATGCGTGTTTAAAGTATTGTAAAGCCAATTGTGTCAAACATCAACACGGCAAGGCTACTTTCTGAATTTGCGAGACGCAACCGGACATTCCCATACAACGGTGGGTCATCAGCTAGTTTCATTATACTCCTTGTTTAATCTTGAGACCTTATACATCTCTAACTTTACTGATGTTGTAATATTTGTAATAGATAACTTTGCAAGTTTATCTTCACTGTATGACATTAATTTTGTTATAATTGTAAACTCGAAATTATTATTCCTTCTTGAATTGTAAATTAATATTTTGACATGAAAAATGTATTACTTATTATAGTCAGACTTTCATAAATTGTAAATTAATATTTTGACATGTAAAAGTGCCCTTGTGGCCTATTTGCAGAATAAATGTTTGTATTTGTATTTGTACCTATCATTTTTCGGGGCGGCTAGCGACGAGCTAGGTTTGTCTCTATGTCCTTTATTGTGCTCTAATTATAGTTGGTCCCATATAGAACGTTCCATCGTCTCTAATAACTGGTTTGAATGGTACCTTTAAAAATAGTCAAATTTAATTAAAATAAAAAAATAATAATAAATAAAGCATTTATTTACGAAAACAGTCCTCTTTTATAACTTGTTATAACTTCCTCCAAACTGTATAACAGGATTGTTGGCAGAAATAAGCTCCCTTTCTTTATATTACTGTTTTAAGTTAGCTATTTAGTTAATTACTTTTGTATGAAGGAAACCTTTTAGACAGGCCAACCAAAATTGAATCTTTTGTCAACGTCATAAAGACTGACACTGATAAACTTTACTATCTATAGTACCAAAAGGAACCCAACTAACGACATATTGGTTCCCAGGTATTTATGTCGTGGCGTCACGACATTCCGGATTGACGTGGTTTATGCGACTCAATGTCCCATCGTTTTGTCACTTATTCGCACTTTTGCGCATTGGATTTCGTGACTTAATAAAGCTGAATAAAGTTGATTTTTGAATATCTTAATATTATATAGTGAGCTTAGTTTAGGTAACTAATTAGGTTTCCGATGGTGATGTAAAGAAATATTGGGAGTTCAGGTTCATATTTCAAAATAGCGGAGCATTTATCACACCACTATAGCGAGATAATTATATTTGGATATCCTCAATAATATTGACAGTAATAAAAGAATTATCAAAATTGGTCCACAATTGCCGAAGTTATGAAGTAACAAACATCTATACACCGGACGACCATACTACTCCTCCTTTTAGGAAGTCGGTAAAAATAAGTTTGCGCCGGCCCGAAACACCCAATCATGCATAATTTCGGATCTTTTTTTTACATCCATATATTGTTAGTGCGACTTAAAATGGACTTAAACGGTATATTAGTAAAGTACCTACTCTAATAAACACTTACTTAAATTTATATTCAGCGACCGCCTTGATTTGCCCTTTCCAGTGCATATACCCTATACCTAAAAATGTAATTGTAATAGGTTTATATTCATTAAACGATATTAAGTTAACTACCAGATCATTAAAAATGGCTAGAGTTAGGTAAATGCTACGTGGAATAAAACGAAGAATGAGTTTGAATCCATTTGAATCAGAATTAGAACACCCAATTGGAACACAACTTAAGTTGTAACAAATTAATTACGATAAAAGCCTCAAGTAACAACACGTTGTGAAAACTACGGTTACGAGCATACGGTTAATTCTCAAATTAAATTCAACTTACAGCTTGAAACAAAACAATCTAATAAGCGAAGTTGAGAGCAAAGTCGCACATATGAGGTGGTACAGTGGGTGAGATGTAGCGGGGAAAAGCCTGCTTTTCCACCAGTGTTTCTAATCGACTGCAGGACAAGAAAACAAAGAAAACAACCAACAACAACAACAACAAAACAATCTAAAACAAAGAAAAAACATTCACAATTATAATACCAGAAATAAAGAAAAACTGTGTATGCCAAAGTCAAGAACGAAAAAGTATTCCAAACAATGTATACCTATTAAAATCGAATTGTACAACTTACTTCCAAATGAAATAACTTGTTTACCACTGAAGGACTTTAAACACAAAATTAAATGTATTTTGGAAATTAATCCGCTGTACTCTTTAAAAAAAATTTATAATATAATGAAAAAAAAAAAATGTAAAACATAGAATTTTAAGGACAGAATAATTATTGAAATATAAGTGAATGATGTAATTGTATGACGTGCTAAATGTGATGTATGTTACATGGCCAATAAAGATATGATTTATGAAAAAGGCTTCTGATAAATAAGCGATAGAAATACAAGCGGGGATATATACATTTCTAAGGGCTTACGAGCACTCAGATAACTTAAGGGCTCACCTTAAGTTATCTGAGTGCTCGTGTGATATATTTTAAATTATACCTAGGTACTAAAATTCATAAGTAAATACATCATTTTAAAGAGCAAATTAAAAAGCCCGTCATAATTGCATATTTGTAAAAAGGAGGGTAAATTTTCTTTTTCAAGCTTACCACTAAACCGATTTACATAAAGACAGTTTGACTTCAATACTGTTAGTTTTCCGTAGTTGAATACAACAACAAAAATTATTATGTATACTGAGCTAGTCCTCAATTATTTGCCTTTCACCTCCGGATCTAGTAAGCCGATCTCTGTCGCTTTTTAAACTATACCTAGGAACTAAAACCCACAGGTACATACATAATTTTAAATTTTAGCAAACTAAAAATCCAGTCAACGTATCCGCTACCCGACCTTATTAATCTACAGGGATATGGATGTCCTGAGTGTTCGCGGAATTTTTGTTCTACAAGCGGTCGTCGGCTTACATCCAAAGCTTTTGAAATGCCCCAAATATAAAGAACTTCTGCAAAAGCGCAAATTTCGGATCCCAGTCCCTCCTACAAAGTCAGCTTTTGCGAAAAGGTTTAGTACATTTCTTCATCCATTCATTTATAATAAAATATGTAAAGAACTCCCTTTGCAAGAATACTCAATCAGAGTACTAAAACTTAAAGTGCGGACATGGCTGAAATCCCTTTGTTATGAGGATATAGAGAACACACACAGGATGTGGATACACACACAGACACACAGACACGCACACACACACACACGCTCATGTACACGCCCACGCATACACACTAAACACATACTTACTCTCAATTCGTAGATACTATGCTTGTTTCCATTTTTATATCTAGTATATGTTAGTAATAATAATTATATTGTATTCAAATTCAAATTCAAAATTCAAAAATCAAATTCAAAATTCAAATTCAAAATTGGGGTATTGTCATCTTTTCTGACTTTTCGCGCACATATTGTTAATCCATTTTTGAATTGGCTACCTACGGGACAGGCTTAGCCTAGTGTAGGGGTCAGTCGAACCGCATAACGAAAAATCCACTCAGTACATTACTTATAAATGATGATATGTTCAACTATACCTGTAAACTTTTATGTACAAATAAACTTCTTATGTCTTATATCTTAAATTGCATATTTCGGCTTTAATGTTTTAGAATCTTTTTGTAAAAAGGAGGGTAAATTTTCTTTTTCACGCTTACCACTAAACCGATTTACATAAAGACAGTTTGACTTCAAAATTGTTATTTTTCTGTTGTTGAATATAATAACAACAATTAGTATGTATACTGAGCTAGTCTTAAATTATTCTCGCTCTTGCCTTTCACCTCCGGACCTGGTAAACCGATTTCTGTCGCTCCCCGACTATGTGGTCTCGCGAACTTAGTACACATTTGGCGCTCGCGCGATCCACGTCCGCGCCTATTGTAGGGGTAGCTAATGCAATCAAGTGTTTACGGAGCACCCTTAAGGGTATCAGAATCAGAACTTAGCTGTGTTCATTTGGGATTAGTTGGAAGGTATATCTCTTTAATCTATGACGCTCGGAACGGCATCAATGGGTCATAATAAGCATCTTTACAGGTCGACATCGGAAACGTGATCAGAATTTATGATGAAGTCTCTTTGACATAGGTACCACACCACATGTTTGGAGGGATTAAAAGGCTTGTTAGTACACTTTAAGACATAATGGTCCGCTTCCTTGTGTATGGTATAAATTATACCCAGAGGTTCTAATATATAGTTTGATATGTAGAAATAGCCTGTTCCGAAGATGAACAACAGGACGGTTTTCAGTTTCATATCATCTTCTGGAGAGAAATGAGAAGGGGAAGGGGATGAGAGAAGTACTTAACTAAAAGAAATACCTATGCTCAGCAGTGGACGATTACAGACTTAGGATGCTGATGATGATGAAGTGGGCAAAGTTGAACGCAATGTTGTTATAATTAAGAAGACAATACCGATACAAATATTAGGTATAATTAGAAGATAACCTAGTGTCAAAGAACGAACAAAAAAGATCACCTAATTAGTGGTTGAAAAGCTCTTTAAGTCCTCAAACCGCGTTGCTTTGAGTAGCTGTTTACAAGTAGGTATTACCTACTTAAAACTTATGCATAGACAGAAGTAGTTATTTAAGTGGTCCCATTTGTTACATTTAGTGTGCATGTGAACAAACAAGTGTCGAACTGACACGTTCAGAGGAAGCGTTAAAATTAAGGCAACTTCTTGAATTAGCGGCTAGGAGCGATGGGTTTGTTAGATGGGTACCACGAACGTATTTTGCCCCGGCTCATTTTTATCCCCATTCGCATTTTTGCCACGATCGTGTTTTGTCACATGTACATTTTCTCTTGTTGTTTTTTCTCATACAGATACTCGAATTTTTCAGGTTTTCCCTACGTAATCAGTCATAATACTCATAATCGCATAATTTAATATTCTCTATTACTAGTTTTATACAAGTATGGGTTATACGATAGAAGATAATCAGCACCAAGGGTGACCATTCGATTGCACTGGCCAACCGAGAATGCCCAGCGCGCCGATCCACCTCCCTGATGATAACGGCGGTCGTCATGACGTCATCAGAATGGTCAATTGAGCTACTTTTAAGGCAAGCCCCATTCAAAGATCTGACGAAATTACTGAAGTTTGAGCTTCCAGTGTAAAAAAAAAGTAAAATTACACTACACAAAAGCTACTGTGGACTGAAAAAGAAATAAAGAAACAAAGTCACCGAACAAAATATTGAAAAATGCCTTGGTAACTCAACTCTGTTATAAAAATCCTAAATATCATCTTAAAAATAAACTTTCATGCTGCAGATTTCATAATTATCTTCGACAGTGACAAGGATAGCTTTTTTATTGTCTTAACAAAATAACTGGTTAGATTTTTCATTAAGTGATCCAGTGTTGTAGTGTGTTGTGACTTGTGGGCGATGGGCTTGGAACCCATCACCGCAATATTACATTTTCTCCATCTTTAAGACGCGAAGCGAAGCGGCGCGGCGCGAACGCGATGAGATGCGGTGCGACGCGGCGGCCTTGTCCTACGTGCGCGCGAATCGCCACGCTGCCAACTCGAACAGCCGCGCCGCCGCGTCTCATTCGCGCGGAAATATCAAACGAACTGATCACGTTCGCTTCGCGCCGCGCCGCCCACACGCCGCGCCTGTATTGGTCACGTAGGACACTTTAATAGAGCGTCGACTGTTCTGCTTTCTTTCGCACCGCGTCGCGCCGCGCCGCTTCGCTTCGCGTAGGACACCGCGTTGTTATGTTATGAACACAGTTTCGACGATAAATTATATCCTAAAGCTACTTCCGCTTATGGCAGAGAGGGGTTGCGAAATCAAAGATCTTTTATGAATAATTCGGCTAGAGACCACAATCGCCTCCCACGTGCCAGGTAGACTTCGCGGTCCGTAAAGACAATAACATATCGCCTCCATATCTCAGATTGCCTTATCTATGTATCAGAATCACTGAACCTTATATATGAACTCGGAATAGAAATGATACAGAGGTGCCAATATGTTGAAATTGATTTGGTACGCTTTGAAAGTGCGTCTAGGCCTGGGGGACCATCAGCAACTATATTATATCTAACGAATTACGAGAATAATTTCATTTACCATGCTGTAAGTAAGTTTAGTATGCGAGTTTTATAGACTAATTGGGTATCATGCAAAGTTAACTTTTCGTCAGTGATTAATCCAATAGGTATGTACTTGGCTCCTTCAATCTTAATTCATAGCAATGGTTACCTACGAATGTGAATAGATCGTGTTGTTTGAGAAATAATTAATTTAACTATTTAAAATTTTACCAAAGTGTGTAAACTTAAGATTATTTGAGTGGCCGAGTCGTGTAAAAGTGATCTGTATAAAAAGCGACTTAATTCTTAATGTCATAGCGTTAAAAAGAAACAGTTTTATAAAATACTGGCCAGCGCAAAATACATAATATATAAAACCCAGCTTTTATCTTTTATATGGACAATTTTAGTGTATATTTGAGTTATGCGGTTCAAAGGACTACCTTTGTTAAGCAAATACTATACATGATATATTTTTATACAACAACAAATAATTAATCCACAAATTATTACCAAATTCAATTGTATACACCTTAATCAATGCGTGCTTACGAAACAAACGCAATTTATAATCACACACGCATCATATTTACGAACGATTGAACATGTTTCCGTATCCGTTGATATTTGTTGGATCCCTGCCATTGTAACGTATGTAATATATAATATATGTATGTGATATCTCAAGCCACGGATTCAATTTGAGCGCAATTCGCACGGGGTCACGTTCGGAGGCAGATGGCGCGATCGTATTTTGTTTGTTTTTATGTGCCTTACAAAATGGTACGCCGATATTAGTTGATTGAAAAGGAAGTGTATTAGCTGTTTTAAATATTGCATGTTGGGATTTTTCAGTCCATTTTAGCGGATCCTTTGTCAAAGGCTGCAAGGTTTGTATACGGTTTTTTTGGAAATAAGTATACAAATTTTGTGGTTTTATTATTAGTTTTTTTTTAATTACATCTAAGAATTTGTAATGTAGTTAGAGGTTTGCTGGAACTGACATTGTCATCTTGACGAAAGCTTCGAAATAAATAAAGATAAAAAAATATATATTGTAGTAAGCTGTAATGTTTTGAGTTACCCATGTATAGTATCGAACAATAGACGGCAAGTATATACTGCAATTGCGAATGCATAAAATGCTATCTAATAATTGATCAGACTAATAAAAAACGTATCCATTTTATAATATAAAACTTTACGAATACTAAAAAATTGTAAGTTGAACGACGTGAAAACTAAAATGAAAAACATGCTACTCTAATACTATTTTATTTTACAGATTTCTAAATTACGTGAATGATATTTGTGTGTGATTTTTTTGCAATCATTTTTTCAAACTTTTGCCGGTTATCCGATTAAGCTGTTTGGCGTAAGTATGTAAGTTCGATGACACCGAGCTGCTGCTGCTGCGATGCTGGAGACAGAAGGTGGTGATAGTAACTCCTATTTAAACTACACTAAGATAGTACCATGTTATAATGGGATGTGTCCTTAATGAAGCCGCCAGGAGACGACTGGCTACTGAGTCCGGTTTTGATGTCGGGGCCTGCAACAGTGCTCTGGCTTCTCCGCTGTCGGACGAGGCCGTAGCACTGTTTGAGCTAGTTCGGAAGGCTATTTTGAATAGAATAAGTTAGATTTAGATAATAACATATATGTTGATCATAACGGAGCGACATGGTCACCTGTGTGACAAGCTCCTTAAATAAAGAGAAAAAAAAAGATACATTCTTTGTATTTGGGTTCATTAGAACTATCTCAACGAGTACTTGGTGACAGTACAGTCAATAAAAGCTTGTACCAAAAATGAAATTTTTGACATAAACTTATTCTGTTGTACTCAGTTATAATCAAAATGACACACGTGCATAGAAAAAAACTATAAAACAGTTTAAGTACATTTTGAAGACAATAATACAAACGAACGTACGTTCCTAGAGCTAAAAATAAAAAAAAAACAAACTGACCGAAAACGTAAACTTATTTCTTTACTAGCTTTTGCTCGCGACTTCATCCGCGTAAACTTCCACTCCCTATTATGTCCCTATATTCCATCCCTTAGAGGGATAATTTTCGGGATTAAAAGTATCCTATATGTTAATCCAGGCTATAAACTCGCTGTATACCAAGTTTCATCATAATCCATTCAGCCGTTTCTGTGTGATTGAGTAACAAACATCCATACATCTAAACATCCAAACATCCAAACTTTCGCATTTATTATATTAGTAGGACTTGTCACATGTCTTTTGTTCACATTTGAAGATTTTTTTATATTACTTAATTGATATAAGTAGATTATCTAAAATATTAGGACATACATTATTTAGAATCCAATATTATTTGTTTCAACCAGGGACCGATACCGGTATTTAAAAAAAAACCTGAATTAGCCCAATATTTTGGATTATTTTTTGCTCTTTACGTAGGGCTGAATCATGTATTTAGGTAACAACGTCGTATTATTAGATTGTCCCATTAAAAACGAAATAGTGAACCGGTGACCGTAATAATATCGGTATTTTTCTATAGAGAAAATACCGGTATCCGATCCCTGGTTTCAACAAATTCAATGTAACATAAGTACTCATTCTACATATCATCTTTCAAACCCCTTTCATCAGATCAAGGTCCTGACCGTATTATAAACCACCCGTGTCTACAGTCTACTAAAAAGGCATAAGTCGCCACCTACCCTATAACAATTCATCCTTTCATGAGGACAGCCTTAGTCCATCCCTTTAGCAATTTATTACCTTTTATTCCCTCTTATATTTATCAAGTGACTTTCCAAGGAGGAAAAAGGTAGCTTCAAAGGTTGGATTCCAAAATGGTTGTTGGACCTTTGACGGCTCACGTCACTTTATGAAGCCGATATGTAGTTTCTGAAGATTGAATTGGCTTTTATCGAGGGAAGAAAAACCATGTGACAGGACAATGTTCGGGGCTCTAACTTTGTTTTTTTTTTATTATTAACAATGGGATTGGTCTTACGCCAAAACCAAACACCAAGATGAGTGGAGGCTCGAGGCGGGCTTGAGGCACTCAAAGCTCTTCATGGAAGGAGTAGACCCAAGCTGGACCAAACAGATTTGGAAGTACAGCAGAAAGCAACTCAGGATCATAACTGGAATGTTCACGGGTCACTTCGGGGTCAAAGGACTACTGGCCAAGATGGGACTATCGGAAAACACAGAATGTAGAATGTGTGGTGAGGATGACGAGACAATGGAACACCTACTGTGTGAATGTCACGCCTTTGCCAGACAGAGAATGAATGACTTTGGAATCGGCTACCCCGAGCCAAAGGAATTCAGAGTACTCCCGCTGAACTCAATCATCCGGTTTATGGAAAGGGTGGAGAACAGCTTGGAGTAGACATAAAGGAGGGGGCAATTGCACAAAAGATCTCAATGGGTCGAAGTGCATCCGCAAGGGCCCTCATCTAGATAAGATAAGAAGATAAGATGGGATTGGTCTTACCCAGCATCTAGCCCGAGGGTAAAGATTGGGCCGACGTTGAAGCGAGCTCACACAGAAGACTCTTATTCACTCGTGCCTTAAAAAGGTCTAGGTTATGTGAACTCGGGTATACTGCCAGCAGCAACACACACGTACAGCAGGTAATATGTTTAACCCTTTGGACGCCAGCGACTATATATCCAGCTACTTATGAGGCCGACTGTACGTACGTACCTAGTGTACTCTTTATTCTGTGGTTCTTTTTTCAAACAAGTAAAACAGGTTGATCGACCATAATCATTTAAGGGACTCCACGCGCTAGTCATCGATTTTTGAGCAGTTTTGAGTTGATACTGCTCCGTCAAAACAATAGATATATTTATGGCACAAACGGTTATCGGTTCTTCAATCCTGTATATACATTTGTAGGAGCCAAATTTTGAAAAATTGGACTAATTACTTTTTAATTTTTATGATTTATTGAAACATGATCCAAAAAAGCTCTATTTATGTTATTTATGCACTTATATATATGAAATGTACATATAACTGATCGTTATTGATGTATCTATTAACTAAAGAGTTTTTTTTATTTTAAACACATCTTCACTAAAGTTACGTCAAAAATTGGTTTTTTGGCCTAAAATTTCCAAAGATTGATGCTATATATTTCGAAGACACTGAAATTTGAAGTAAATAATTATGGTATATTGGATTTCGGTTAACCTCGTTGTTCTTAATACGATAAACCATGAAAAACACGACAAAACGGAGAATTACAGATCGAAGGTCATCGGAAGCTAGGAGCCCCTTAATACTGGATCTAGTATTAATTGATCTTTTTTATAGTATCAGGTTTTGGAAATGATAAAAAAACTCACTCACGCGGTCTACAGCTCACAGAGCCACTAGTAATATAGATATTACTAATGGCTCTGTGAGCTGTAGACCTCGTGAGTGAGTTTTTTTATCATTTCCAAAATCTGATACTATAAAAAAGATCAATTAAGAAAATATCGAACCTGCTAACAAAATTTCACGAGAAGCGGTTGAATGCGACCTGTAAAGAACAAACCGAAATTCGGACGCAGAAATATACAAAATCTTTGGAATACAAATTGTTTTTTAAAATTTCCAAAAACTGACTCGACAAGAAAATTCTATATAATTACCGGACCTGCTCAAAAAATTTCACGAGAATCGTTTGCGAAATGCGACCTGTAGAGGAGAACAAACCGTTGAACAAATACATATTTTTTTAATTTCCAAAAACTTATTCGACAAAAAAATATGTATATTTTTCCAATCTGCTCACAAAATTTCACGAGAATCGGTTGAGAAATGCGACCTGTAGACGAGAACATACGAAAGCATTTTTGTCGAAGCTGAAGCAGAGACCTTCGTTTCAGTCGGTCAATAAACATGAAGAAAGAGCAGTGTAATGTAAATAGGTATGCATGCGTGCCGCAAACGACATCCACCAGCAAAAAATACAATAAATTTCTCATACATTAACTACATTCTCTAAGAAATTATACGATCCTATTAACGGAACTCATACTGAACTGACATAAACTCGAGTGTTTACGTTCTCGTCGAAACAGGGCGCGATTGTGCGAGCAAACTGCTTGGAAACTGCTGGTGCTTCTGGAATGTTCTGGAAAGTTGTGGAAACTTGGCGTTCGATGCTCACATGCAGTACGCAGCCCATTCCAACTCGATTGTAAATACCGGTAACACTGACATGCAGTTGTGAATTTCGTTTTACGTGAGTTTAGGGTAAGAAAAACTAGTTCATTAACCGACCGCAAAAATATAATAAATATGTTTTCAAGTTTTTATATGCCGGCTGTTCTCTACTAGCGCATTTCTCAACCAATTCTTGTGAAAAATTGGGAACAGGTTCGATAATTTCTCCTTTGGCTTGAAGAACAAATTAAAATTCCAAATTATTATGTTATACTTATTACTTGGTTCAAATTCTGAATTTAATTAACGTAATGTTCTAATTTTTGACATCTTAATAGTTAATATTGGAGAGTGCCAAGTATTGGGTCAGTGTCAAAGCACTGGGAGATTTTATTATCTACAATGATGCTTATGGATGCTTGCGAGACATACGCACGTTGCCGATCCTTCATTGACTTTAAAATTGTTTTTTTTCTTGGCTATGGCTTCATAGGCAGAGCCTAATAAAGCGATAGGAGTGTGCGGTTGGAGAGTGGCCTGGGAAAACCTCATCATCATTTCGTGGCACCAAGCTAAGTGCGACCATTTTAGCATATATTAGTTGTATTTTAATTTTCCTTTGTGTTATTATTATTTTAATATTGTATATGCTAAATAAACATGTGTGTGTATGTGATGTAGTGTGATGGGTACCTTTGCGCCAGGGACAATCCGAGGGGGACTTTTTGACTAGGCTTAAGCTAGTCTTAAGTTAAGAGTTTATTGTTTATTTATTTTTTGTATTTTGTTGACATGAATAAAATTGTTCAAAAGATAATAAACATGTTTTATTTCTTTCTTCTTCGTTCGATATCTTGTCAGTCCCGATCTGCATTACATGACAAACTTAAGTCAACAATCCCTGTTCGCGATGTTACATATCCCTCAGTCCACTTACAAATATTTTAGATATGTGATGTGATGTACATATCTAAAATACTAGTTTTTGCCCGCAACTCTGTCCACGTAGAACTCGGTCACCGCGTTAGAATTTTATATTATTTTGTATCAGTCACTTACCAGTTATCGCTCTTCCATACAAACTTCCACCCCTACTACTACGTCCTTTCCTGAGACTCAAATTAGAACACCTTACAACCGAAATGGTCGCGTACGGTACGGTTTCAGAGGAATTTCCTCCCACGGACGCTCCGGTTGTGGAATGAGCTCCCTGCCGAGGTCTTCAAGAAAGGAGTGTAAAAATTTTTAAAGGTTCGGCAAAGCGCACGTGACACCCCAGGAGTTGCAAGCGTCCATAGGCTACGGTGACTGCTTACCATCAGGCGGGCCAAAGATACCTTCATACCAAATGTCATCGCAATCGGTTCAGCGGTTTAAGCGTGAAGTGGTAAAAGACAGACAGACAAACACACTTTATTATATTGGTATGGATTTGTATGCGGACTAAGGGATATGTACGTAACTAAATTATTTATCGTAAGATCTCCCCACGGGACAGGCCATGCCTAGTGTGGGGGTCAGCATTAATCTACCAGAGCATGTTTATTATCTGTAAATAAAATATTTGTATTTGTATGCGGACTGAGTTGGATAAACTAAGACGTCAGCAACATTTTCTCCTATTTCAGTTCCAGCACGTCTGTTGTGTTGTCTGTCACGCCTACTGTAACTCTACCAGACATAAACATGCTTAACAACATTAGGTACAAGCTAGCGAAATTATAATCGAATTTCAGACTGTCAGCAACTTCACGTTTCCTGCTATATAGGGTTGTCGCTCACTAGAAAACTACTAAGAACACGACACGTGCGGGCGTAGATTAGATTATCATTTTTTGGAGTTTTTTTAGGTAAAGTTTTCCTTGGTATTCGGAGGCACGGCAATACGAAAATGTAAAACGAGAAATGGATGTTATTTCTAATAGGGAACTAGCATTATTTCATAGATATCTTGAAGATTCCAGGATTACGTAAAAATACCAAACAAATAAAAGTTAAAATATGCATCAACAATTTATTCAATTCAAATAAAAACTAAAAAACTTAAAAAAGAGACTTTTGGAAACAACACGTGACCTTAGGGCTGGCTCATTCCTCGGACAAAGAATAGGCATCGCCATTCAACGGGGGAATGCAGCCAGCCTTATAAGCACCGTTCCGCAGGGATCAGACTTGGGGGTCCTAACGTAGCCTTACCTAGGTTAGGCTAGACACGTTTTAATTTAATTTAATTTAATTTATTTTTATTAGTTCTATGTTATTCAAATCAAAAACTGACATTTCAAATTTCGCGCGTAAACGTTCACTGGCTTGACGTGACGTCACTGGCCCCGTATCATGGTCGATTGATAGCATCATAAACGACAAGATAAAGCATCTGTCACTTTCTAATACCACTCAATAGAAAGTGACAGACGATTTATCACGATATCACGCGACCATAGACCCCCTGAATAAGACGTCAAACTTTTCATGGTGCATGAATATTATTTGCCTCAAAGAAATAACATATTTTCGGTTTCATATAAAGTCAAAAGTCAAAGTCAAAGTAATTTATTTCTTTTAAATAGG
Source organism: Epiblema foenella (assembly GCA_963556455.1). Lineage (NCBI taxonomy): Eukaryota > Metazoa > Arthropoda > Insecta > Lepidoptera > Tortricidae > Epiblema > Epiblema foenella. The sequence continues at coordinate 21,574,370 of OY747102.1, forward strand.
CCCATAATTAGTACTTTCAAAATGTCAAATATACACATAAAATAGGAATACTTAACAGTAACAGAGAACAAAACTTATAACTAATGCAACAATTAATAAAGCTAAAATAGTCAATACATGTGGTCAAATTTAATAACATTAATAGCTACTTAGATGTAGAGCAATTTTGTCCCAATATAATACATCATTAATAGTAAATAATCTTCCATTTTATAGATATTTGTCAATGTTTTCAAATTAAGTTACTGAAGTGACCGATGGAGTGACGTGAATGCGCTTTTTATATTACGTTTCAACTTACGTAACTTTTAATTAAAGTATTACACAAAAAAACTGAATAAATTTTCCAGTAATACACTTGTAATCGTTATCATTATTGGATTACTTATATAATTTCCCGATGTATTTTTAACGCAACATCCCCATTAGACCGATGTAATAAATTTGAGTGGATTGAGTATTTCATAGTTCGAAAAGCAGTACATACAACCAGCTGTTTTAGTGGAGTGGTATTCGAAAAACTTCACTAATTATTTTTCTACTTGAATGGGCTTTAAGTATTGGATTTTTAGTTGCAGGCGTCTATAGGCTGCGGAGACCGCTTACCATCAGGTGGGCCGTACGCTTGTTTGCCACCGGCGATGTATAAATAAAATTGAGTTTATGTAGGTTGGTCCTTTAAATTACGGATAGCAGTAGTTTAACTCAGGATCGAGGAGAGTGGAATAATAAATATATAATATCTTTTGTCGCCATACCTCAGCAGTGGATGCATGTTTTTTTTTTAATTTAAAGGCCAAATACAATTAAAATATAGATAAAGTATTAGAAATGGCGGCTTTGTAAATAGTATTAATGGGAAAATCCAAAACCTAATTACTTCGAGAAATACGTTTAAATTTTAGCGGAAAATATATTTATTATTTACAAGAAAAATTCCTTTCGATACGACTTCCAATTATGCAAATACTTTCCAAGGGCAGAGTAATGACAAAGATCTTAATAAAATATCTACCTATCATAGCCGTCTGCTACATTAACTAAAACATTTTTAAAATGCGACTTCCATCTCGCCCAGACTTATTAAAATTCATTCATCAAGTCCCGCAATTTGTTTTACCGCTTCTCCTTATATTTTGCACAGACAGCAACGTAAATAGTTGAGATATTATGTTACTTTTATAGTTAAAACTCTATGTTGTAGGTATGTATGAATTGTGCAAGATTAAGTGGTTTTTGATGCTTCAAACCCAAGTTATAAACATGTACATGAATTGGTTTATTTTAATATTTTTTGCAACGTATGTTATAAAATATACTAAATATATTTTTATACAAACGCCTTAAGGGAGGCGTACAGCGACTTCTACCAGAAGACTCATGCTTCACACTAAATACACTGTCATTTCATACTAAATATACTGTCATTTTAATTGTTAAACAAAGTATGTTACATAATGTATTAGAATTAGGAACTAAGATTAAGCATAATAATTAATTAATTTTACTAACAAATATTATGTATGAGTCCCATGTTACTCGAAATAAATGTTTCAAATTCAAATTCAACGTATATTATAGCTAATTTCTACTGTACGTGTGTTTGTCACCTACCTCCTAAACCTACACCACCAAACTTTACAAGTGTACAATTTAACTGTCAACTTTTTCTATGGAAAATTGAACAATATTGTCGAGTTGTAGACTTGTAAAGTTTTGTGGAATAGGGGCCTGGACCAATATGTGTATATTTCAATGGGTTCCTGGACGCTTTGTCATTTAATTCCGCATCAAAAACTCTCAACCCTAAATCCAACATGAAACGTAGCTTAATAAAATAAAGTTTTGCAGCAGACTAGGTGTCTCCTCAGTGTGCGAAATGAACGCATTTCTGTAATAATCCATTCAATCTGGTGAACTTGTAAAATCCTTTACTTTTTTGTCGGCTGCACGTTTCTTTCACACGACACCTGAAGTTCAGATAGAAGTAATGGAGTCAAACACTAGGCACTTAAAGTAGTAGTTAGGCCTTATTTTTTTAATAGCCTATATAGTGTCCCACTGCTGGTCAAAGGCCTTCCCTCTTTTTCGCCACTTGTCTCAGTCGTGTGCCAGCTCCCGCCAATCCGTATAAAATGTATCAAGGTCATCCCGCCATCTCCTTTTCGGTCTGCCTCTGCCTCGGAAGCCATCTTGTGGGATCCATTCGGTGGCTACTCGGGCCCAACGCTCCGGGTGCATTCGACAGACATGCCCAGCCCAGTCCCACTGCAGCTTTGCGGCCTTAACACCCACATCTACGATACCAGTTTTGGAACGCAGCTCCGTGTTCCTGATCCGGTCAAATCTACATTACGTGAGTTAGGCCTTATACCATTTGGAAGGTTCTGTCATTAAGTACTTGTTTTGTCGAGCTCGTGGTCCGTATTGGCACCTAATCCCATGATTTGACGTAGGCACTTGGCAACTAGACCTTGTTGCGGGTTTAATTTCTTTATTTTAAGTATAGTAAACCAATTATTTTTAAATTGCTTTCTTCTCGATGTTTTTCTTCACCAAAAAATAACTGTACTATATACTTATTTTTTAAAGCCAGAGGTAGCCAAGTTTGAAGCCACTATCTTAACATTGAAAGTCGCTTGTCGAATCGCTCGACTATATCGTGATTCATAAAATAGGTAACTAGTTTTATTTTCCCGTGTTTATTTGAAGATAGAGACAAAGGGTGATTAGAAGCTCTTTATGAGCTTCTAATCACCCTTAAACTTGTTAACTTTCCACCATATAGCCCATTAAAAGTTTCCTGATGAGTTGATAAAGTAAACGAGTTGGTACCTTTTTTTTAACCTGATTGTGGCTTTATAAGCCGGATCCGACAAAGCGATAGGGTGCGCGGTTGGAGAGTGGCCTGGGGAAAATCCAGGGGAAAACCTCAGACACGACCACGCGTGTGGTTTGGAACACTGGAATACTCTAAGAGTTTGCGCTCCAGTGAGATTGGTTGAGCGGTTTCAACCGAATCTGAGGTGTGAGTGGAATCGAGCTACTGGGAGTTTTGTCGCTGGTTCACAAAAACCTAGCCTAGCTGAGAAGAGCCCAGTAAGTAACTCTGCTAGGCCCGACCTGGGTCGGACTGACTCTACCCGGTATGCATCAGTACCGGGAAGAATAGTTGGTACCTACAGTTAACCGACTAGAGCTTGTCTTAAAAATATATACATATCTATGTAGATGTCCCTTGTTTAGAGTATATGTGTATCTCACCAGAAATTTGCTAACATCGTCACTTTTATAAAATCACCTAACCTAACCATCAGCATGTAAATACTCTTACGCATAAGATTATAAAACGATGAAATATAATGGAGTATATGATTCTAGTACCAAAGATGATAGCTACTGTTTTTTTGAATTGGTACTAATGAACTGGTTAGTAACATTCTATACAAAACCTCTGTATAATACTCGTTCACTCATCCATCACCCTAGAATTATGCAGCATACCAGCCTACACGACCGTTCTTCAAAATTAACCGCCGCTCATCCGCCGTACATTTTTCAGCCAATAACCATTTGTATGGATTTATTAGCAATTCCGCTTCGTCCCTATCAATGGATTTTTATTCTATTACGACCTCTGCCTGAGGCGATGTTCTCGATCCTTGGCCCTTTTGTGGCGTTTAAGTCTGTATTAAGGCTGTCTAGAATATATGAAATAACTAAGGTGACTTACTTGTCAGTGCCGATATGGTAGAATTTCCGAATGCTGTCAGATGTCAATGGCAACTGTCAGATGAGTTAGTACCGCTTTTTACTGCGCGCCTACCTATTAGGTACATTTAAAACCATTGAATATTTGTTTCTGAGTCTTGGATGTTTTCTATGTATTTAAGTATTTATATCTATTAAATATATCGTCGTCTAGTACCCATAACACAAGCCTTCTTGAGCTTACTGTGGGGCTAGTTCGATTTGTGTAAGATTGTCCTCTAATATTTATTATTATTTTATTTATTTCTTTAAAACCCGACCAGTATATGACAAATGTCAAGAGGGCGCTATTATTTTCATTTGTATAGTAATAGGTCAGTAATGTCAGTATAGTCGAGATACTGAAATTTTAACTTGTTTACCTGTCAGTTAAAAGGTTTTGTGACCAAATTTCATTTCCCGAGCGTTTTTTCCAGATTTTTAATCGACTTCAAAAAAGGAGAAGGTTCTCAATTCGACTGTATGTTTAATTGTATGTTTGTTACGCGGTTGCTCCGCCCTTTATGAACAGATTTGGATAATTATTTATTTGTTTCAAAGCATATGTTTCCAAATTTGTCCTACAGTTTTCAATTCACTTCTGATGTTCCCATCACGAGGAATTGAAGGAATTCCTCAAAAATTTAAGGGAAACATGTAGCGGTTTTAGTAATTTCGGTAACAAATCGGGTATTTGCATTCTAAAAGTATCATTTGGTGAACGGGAACTGATGATGAACAAAACTTCCGATCATGATACTGAAGCGAGTATGACGAAGCCAATTTAAATGGTCCTGATGTAATGCTACCATCAACCAGATCTGGTAATCGAAGCCAGAAGGTAGGCAACGGAACCCCGTAGGTAATAAAACAGTGTAGCTTAGCCGTGTTGTAATTGTCATGAGCACTCTGATAATGAATCACTTACAAATAAAGGCATTGCAAACAACACAAAAATAACAGGAATTGCATTTCTAGCGGAAATTCTATTTCAAACGCATTTGTAGGGGAAGGTTACTATCATTGGACCGGCGCGTTCATTGGTCCGGCGCGTTCATTGGTCCACCTAAATATTCAAAAATCAAAATCAAAATCAAAATATTTATTCTGCAAATAGGCACTTTTAAAAGTCAAAATCTATCTAGGTACATAAAATAAAAATAATACAATAATCAAAGTATCATTAATTACATGTAGTGTTACATGTCAAAAATAAGACTAAGAAACTAATAACAATTGAGATTTGTTTGAGATGTATAAGGTCAATAAGCGTCAAGATAAAAGGTAATAAAGTAGGTACACTAATCATAATAAAATATTTTGAGCTAGTTATTTTAAAATCTACGCATGCTAGATAGAGCCAAACCAAGTACAAAGTGTCTTTGGGCTACCCGATCGGTCCCACCGCAATCTGAGTCGCGCCGCGCTTGTCGGTGTGATTAGTAATGTTAACAAGTATGTTTCCAGCGCCAGCGATGTAAAAACTATGCAAAGGAGTTGCTATCAACGGACCACATGCATGTCATATCATCGGACCAGTCCAATTATGGCAACTTTTTTCTTCTATTTTAAAAACTTCATCCGTTAGTAACACATGGGAAAAATCGAGCTACATACTTAAAGTAAGAAAGTTGGTAGAAGAAAATATGTATTTTACGTAATGTTGTAAAAAATGTTATGTCGTTTCCATAAGTCTCCTTGATTGGACAATCAGTACGAATTTCCTAAGTCCATTGATGATGACTCAGCGATTCAATCAAGGTGACCCTGATCCGCAGAAGATAATAGCGCAAAAAACCCTTTTCAGGTTTTTTATCCAACATTATAGTACTTTAATTCAGTTATATATTTTATGTTAACGAATAAATATTTCAGGAGTTAAAGATTATCAAACTTTTTTTTATTTACTTACATAAATTATGCAGATTCATGCAGATGAATGCAGTGAAGTTAAGAGCGCTTTAATAAAATGTAACAGGTCCACTAGCGCCACTCGTAAATAATTGTAATTATTTAAAAATGATATATAACTAAAAGAGGGGGCCGCTGCGTACTGTAGTTTGTATTTAAGTACTTTTGAATCCATCAAACTAATTTTTACGTTGCTAGATTCGTCTCTCTATGAGCTCAAAATTAAAACGGCCGTTTCAACTTTGGATGCATAGATTGATCAGCAACGTAATAACTAGTTTGATGGATTCAAAACGTACTTAAATACAAAATATAGTACGTAGCGGCCCCCTTTTTTAGATATCAATCGTTAAATTTAAACAATGACAATTATTTACGAGTGGCGCTAGTGGACCTGTTACATTATATTAAAGCGCTCTTAAGTAGTCCAATCATAGTGACTTTCCCCTAATTGAAAATAGCCACTGGGTAAGAAGAGGCTCAGAGAGATTAAAACTTTACCGATTCTTCAGACTTTGTGTGGAATCGGACCCAGCGGGATTAATGTATTTCTGTGGTCTCCTTTGTACTGCACAAAGCGGGCGACTTCAATAATTAATCTACACTAAACCAAGTCTATTCAGCGGTGGTATTGAGTTACTTTACGAACAAGGTTAGTTTCAACGGAATTCGATGCAGTCTGATAAATGTTTTAACAGTGGAACCTTAGTCCTAGTGCAGTGTAAAGTAGAATGAATAGAATATGTTAATTTGTGTAGCCATACAAAATGATGATACTAAATACATTAATAAAAGTATAACATTTAGAAATTAGGAAGCAATAAAATATAAATAAACAATGTCCTTGTGATGGTGTTATATAAGGTCATAAAATTCTTCATTTAATAACGTACCTGAATTACCCAAGTTAAAAATATTTCTCTGTTTATACACAGTGGGCGTTATTAACCTGAAAGATTTAAACGAACGATTTTAGAGCCTAAATAGAGTATGTAAAGTTACATAACATATATTCCAAAAACACATAATTTAAGAGATATTAATTATTTAAAACAAATCACAAGTTTAAAAATCTCAATTCTAACACACCCTAGAGCGTGACGTAGTCACCTATTACTTTTACACGCAGACGCACTAACTGCATGGTTGTTAGCCAGTTTCACTTAATTAGGTTTGGTATCTATCCTACAAAAAGGTTTCACTACCGAAATTTTTGTTCTGTTCTCAATCGCGAGAGTGCAAACTATTTACCTTCACTGATAACTGGCTGATAGTTAGAAACTGATGTCACTAAAATGACAATGCTCGCTCTCTATTTCTCAACTTAGGATTAATTAAAGTCTCTGAAGTAAAGGTTTGTTCACAAAGAAGCGGTCAATCAATATGGTTTAATTGTACTGAAATAGCAATTTAATTAAGACACATAATTGGACCCATGTTGATATAGCATTATTTACTCGTACTATCGTCAAAAATACGTGGTTTAAATCTTTCGGGTTATTAACGCCCACGGTGTATCTCGGTACGTTATGTTTCTGAACTGCTTTGTATTTTTATTGAGGTGTACAACAAAGAGCCTTTGTATTATTGTATTGTATTGGCATACACCATGTTCGTTAAATAAAATCCACCATGAATAAAAATGATTAATTTTATTTATACTTTAAGTAATGTGAAGTATAATATACGAGTACTGTATTAAAGTATTTATTAAACTCCCAAGCGTTCATTTTATGCTCATTTCATGATCTCCTTAAATGCCAAACATGGATCGTATATACTACGTAAAATATTATAGCTGTCTGGTAGGTAAGAAGTCTGGGCTGGAATACTGCCCCAAGGGGTAAAATTTGTATCCCAGTATTTTGGTTTTTGAACGGTTGTTGTAAAAGAGATGATGATGAGATGCTAGAATCACGACGGCTTATATGCAAAGTATAAGATTTCAAGCTTACATAGTTATTTGCATTAGAATTACGGACTGTTTCCGGAAAGAACTCGCGTATTGATAACCGTGAGTGTGGTGGTGCGTCGTGACCGTAATCGAGTTTCAAGTGACAAGGCGGACGGTGGTAGTGACGGTGACACTGTGCGAAAAAAGCGAACCAGGAAGAGGGTAGATCGCTATGGTGTGTGGGTAGACCACAACTAAAACTCGCAGCACGTCAGTCAATCCTTAATAATGGCGCTTGCAACACTGCCGAAATATTGGGAACTCAAAAATACAAATATACATGGTAAATATCCCGTTTCAAATCGTAATTCTTATATGCAAGGTGTTTAGTATTTATATCAGGGAATCATACATATTTGAAATAAAAGTTTCAAATTGATGATAATTCTTTTTTTTAATACTTTTTTTTAACACGGGGCTGCAGGTAAACAACACCACATACCTAAAGAGCTAGTACCTATTAGTAGCTAGTGACTAAGTTATTAAAACACAGTGCGGCTTGACGACCTCTAAAATTGGAATTCATGTGCCTTAAGAGTCCTTATGAGTTATAAGACCGCTCATCTATTTAAGCCATTTTCTGTTTGAATTGATAGTTATCTTGACATTTTCTCAGTGTTACTATCTAGAACAGGACTACATGACCTTATGACATAAACTTTTAATGTAGTTTTTAGATGTTTCATTAAGAAATATCGTATCAAAAATCACTCCAAATCGACTATTTTCAAGCTAAAAACTTGATTGTTCGGGTTAAATTGTACTAAACATAAAAAAATCCAAAAATGGCTATGTTACTATCGAAAAGTTTAATAAAATAATTGCGGCTTTTAATCACTTTATAGGTATTATCAATACTTTTGTCATAATTTGAAATCAAAACATTTTAAAACTTATACTGTCTCTTAACGCTTCACTAAAACAGCCTACGTCCCTGAAATAGAATTATGTATCAGAAAAAATATTGCTTGAGGTAATTGGGTAAGTTTTTGGAAATTTTCATATCAATTCCAATGCGACTTCATCCTTATCTAATCAGAAACAGAACTTCCAGTAAAAGCGAACTCATAAACGTAGTTATAACCTCGCATGCAAAGGCCTTCCTATCCGAGCCACGTCTCGTTCTAACTTGGTTCTTTTATGAATTTGTCTGTATAACGTCATCAGAAAACATCGTAACTAACTTACCCGACTGTATACTTACTGCCTTTTGCCTCCGAGATAGTAAAGTTGTTTACAAGGAAAGGGGAAACTCGATTCCATTATCAAAACTTAGAATTTACTTTGCCGCTTATACGGGGCGTGCGAATTAGTACGACTGCTGTTTTTGTAACTTTAGTTAGTCGATGTTAGTTTGTGTTAAATGGCTACAGGACAATTCGTGCCAATCGGAACAGTTTTTACTGCTTTTTACAGCTGCTATTCAGAAAAGTCATTGTTGCCATCAAATGAGAAAAAACCGGTCAAGTCCCGGCGACGACCGCTTTAGCCTAGTTGGTAGTGACCCTGCCTTCGAAGCTGGAGGTCCCGGGTTCGAATCCCGGTCAGGGGATTTATTTGTGTGATGAACACGAAATTTGTTCCCGAGTCTTGGATGTTTTCTATGTATTTAAGTATCTATTTATCTATATAAGTATTTATATCGTCACTTGGTACCCATAGTACAAGCTTTGCTTAGTTTGGGACTAGGTTGATTTGTGCAGATTGTCTACAAATATTAATTTATATTTATATTTAAGTGCGAGTCCGACTCGCGCACCGAGGGTTCCTTACACAGATGTGTACTCGTCTCGACCCAATTAATTCAGAAAAATCTTAACAACATGGTGTAGAAATTGAACGCCATTGGTACAGCGCTATCGGTGAATTTGTATGGTGGTTTTTCAAGGATAATTCTTTATTGCGTGGACCGATTTCAATTTTTTTTCTTTTGTTGAAAGAAGGTATTTTGAGCATAATCACGTAGGAATTTATAAAACAAAAATACGTGCAAAGGTGATTGAATTACAAACTTAGAATAGAAATGTTTTTTGATGACAAAAGAAAGTAGATAATTTTCCTTTAATAAATATATTGATATCAATGTTATTTAACAATTTCATATTTTTTCTTTGGTAAACTTCGAAGATATGGGGGGAACAGGGGGAACGGTATTTTTTAACTTTTCCCTCATAAATCGAAAATGACAACAATTTTGATGTTGATTGTGTAGCCACAGTATTTGCGTAGATATTATGAATATTATCATCTAACGCTGCTAGGTGGGTATTTCCCCTCCTCATCGCACTTCGCAAATGACAGGTGTCAAAATTACTAAATGTCATTTTATCGACATTTTAGCTATTTCAACTGTTAAAAGTCTTACCTTCATTAATGATCGAAATGAAATGAAAGGCGACGTTCTCGACTAAAGTTTTGCTTAGAAATTTATTGGAAAATTGTAATTACTCTTGACGAACTAAAATTGCTGCGGAATAAATCAAGCTGTGATGTGAATGGTTACATTATATTGCCCTTAACCGGTATTATTTGGGATTAAGGCTCGGTTTTATAAAGATCCGTTAGACCTTATGTCGGTTTGTTATGTCAAAAATGTACCGAGTTACTGAAATTTGATCTGATATTTGATCTAACGGATCTTTATAAAATCTGGCCTTAATGTTTTTAATGTTGATAGTGATAAACTTATTACATTTTTTACCTAGATATTTCATTAAACTGACAATTCAATAAACATCTCTTTTTCTATTATTTTTACTGTTTTTTCCTAAGGTTAATTAGGTAACATAGTCTTATTTTTTGATCCTTTTAAACATTATAACGTTTCCTTAATTAAAGCCCTTATTCCTTACAGATAACCGTGGCTAGATAACTGGTGAACTGTGAAGATTTTTTTTCCTTGGAGATAACTAGGTATCTCCGAGGATTTTATATTCTTCGCAGATAACTATTTTTTGTAACAGTTTTCTGTTAGGAAAATCCAATCCTTGAGGTTTAAACCCGGTGCCTTTACCATGAGTTTACATGACCATACTCGCTAGCAGCGGGGTAATCACGCAACTTTTGTACTACCGTTAGGTAAATTTTAATGTCGAATTTTTTATACTTCAAAATTGACAATAAAATCTATCTACCGTTAGTACATAAAGTTACGTGATTCGCCTGCAGGGCTCGGAACCGGTTTTTACTATTATTGAAATATCTCCTAAAGTATTTCTCACATCTCCATTTTTATTGTAAGATTTGTTTGTTAACCTTCATCTATGAAACAAATGAATTAAAGTACGAAATAATATCGTAAAACGCAATTAACTGATTCTTTTAACCGGTTAATTGTATGAAGACGAAACCGGTTTCCGAGGCTTGCTCGCTAGCGACTGCGTAAAAATTTATATGCGCAAAAGTACAGCGCTTCTAGCGGTTACGCAATAGAACTAAGAATCGGCATACTAAATCGTTTACGCAGTCGCTAGCGAGTACGGTCATGCAAACTCATGTTAGGCACTGGTCCTTCAGACTGAAACTTAAGGCTCGGCGACAGTGGCTCTCAACACAATATAAAAAGTCATCATCCTCCTAGCGTTATCCATTCATCATTCATCATTATAATGATTTTATGTTTTGTAAATCCTGTCTCATGTTTATTATGAAATCCAACCTAAGTACCTACTTAAGTAAATAAAAAGATTGATAAGAGACATTTTACGGTGGTTCAATACAGAATTGCAGCTCTCGATAATTAATAATAGCCCGATTTTGGATTTTTAACGAGGCTTTTTCCAAACTTACTTAATGCAACTAACTGTCGTATTCTCGAAAAAAATGTCGGATATACTGTACATACATTATCTAATCACATGTAACTCATGACTCATGTCACAATTTAAAACATGGTGTGGCTATATGGATAACCATTAAATTATCACTATAAATAATACAATAAACGAAATCATGAAACGATATGGGACTGAAAAGATTTGCAAATATTCTGCTTTTTTATACAGTTCAAATGTAAATTGAAAGTTACTAATAGTATTTTCATGTTTCAACTAAAAGCAAATTGTACGGCAACTACATTTTTTTTAATTTAATTTATTTACCGAAAAAGTTAGATACAGTTTTACATTAATATCCGTTCGCCAAACACAACGTTTATTGGCGAGTAATGCACTCATACATAAATAACATGTAAACGCAATATTTCATGACCAAGACGGCAAATTACTCGTTTTCCATACAACGGTGGTACAAGGCTACAAAACCGTGACGTCATAGTTATCTGACAATCGGTGTGGTGCGTTTTCAGTGCTCGGCAGCTATACTGACTTGGCCACTCATTTTCGTCTTGTGTTGCTCTGTTTGATTGTCGATAAAAACTGATTAATAGGTAAATAAATTTTGTATTAAGCAGTACCGCTGCTAACGTAAACTACAAATTTAGAAATAAAGGAAAAATTTTAAAAATACCTACGCGTATAGCCACCTATAGCTCAGTTGGATAGAGCGACTGCCCGCGAGTGCCGGGAGGTCGCAGGTTCAAATCCTGCTCGGTGCCTAATTTTTTCATTTATTTCCTTTATTTCTAAATTTGTGATTAATAGGTTCTTTAAGTACGTAATTAATTCGCCATACTCATTGGATTATAGACAAAACAACTACTACACAATAATACAACAAATTCCATTTTAATTCAATCGAATCCATTGTCCTATTGACATATCGACATTTTGTGGCACATTAAAATTAAACCCAGACCAATAACAGTTAATTATCATGCAATGGCGAGTGACACTACGCCTGAACACTTCCAATAAAACACATCATTAGAGAGATGAAATAATGTACCTACTGCATGAGAGGAAAAAGGAGGCAAATACTAATAATGATAGACTGAATATATCTCGCCTCATTCATATTCATATAAATTTTATATTTCTATTGACATGATTTTATTATAATACAAGTATACTTTATTTTCGTATGAATTTGACATTGTTTGTTTTGTGCAATTATTTGATATTTTTGTTATTGTTAACTTTATGGTGTATGACTTGATATTTTTGTTATTGTTATCTTTATGGTGTATAACTTTTCGAAAGTGCTGTTTATACTGCCTACTTGGAAAAATAAATTACTTTGACTTTGACTTTGACATATTTTCTTTATTAGTAATATCATTTACAGGTTAGGTTTTTCAAATTAAATTTCATAACATTAAATAACATATTAAAATTAAATAACATTAAATTAAAATTATATTACATTAAGAGAGAGAAGTATATAATAATAATAATAATATGTATACTTTATTGTGCACCACAAAGTGAAAAAAATACAAAAATACTTATAATAACATTGATGCAAAAACAGGCGGCCTTATCGCTAACAAGCGATCTCTTCCAGACAACCTTTGTGTAGCAGGAAATAATATTAAGTACTTATAGAATGTGTATGTCAAAATTGTCATTCATTTGTTTAAATGTCAAAGATTAGGCATAATATACATGTTACACATCTTTAGGCTCTAACACAAGGAATTCCATAGGAAGAAGGTTTGCTCGACTACCCAACTTTTCAATTTTTTTTTTGATATATGTATTTGTTTTGCGGTACAAAAATTTAACTCAGGAGATGATTGTACACCTCGGACCCATAATGTGTAGCTTGTTTGACTTTGCCAGTTTGTATGGCACGGTCGGAAGCCTGTTACAAGCACGGGTAGACAATTGGATTTGTTAAATATAAAACTCCCGTGAATTTCAGACAAATTGGAATATAATAAACGGATCACTCACATCTTTAAGGTCGAGTATCGCTCGACATGTTTCGGACCAATACGTGACCTTTAATCATGAGAACAAGCTTTTGTGCAATAAAGATTAAACAAATAAATAAATAAATGTATCATTTTGCTAGAAATGGTACCTACATTTCTCAGCTATTTTGTAATTTTGCCATCCCGCCGCTTTCTAAGCAATTAATATTTAAATGATGACATTGTATACGGTATAGGATAAATTGCAAAGCCACATCACCCATGATTGCCCAGACGTACAAATGTGTATAGAAATATGGCTACTTTAGGAGTCAGAAGCTCTTCAAAGGTTGTTAACGAATGTAAATAAATTGGTACGAAATGAGATGTCGAGTGAAATTCAAATTAAGTATTTAAATTGGTTGTTTTGCGAAGGACAGTTACTATTAAATACGAAGTTTTATAGTTGTTTTACTGTACCAGTGAAGAAAATTTATAATTTATGCTGTTTTGTTTAACCTGACTGGCTTTATAGGCCGGCCCAATAAAGCCATAGGAGTGCCCATAATTTAAGTCTCAATTTTTCAGTTTCGGACTTCATGAGTTGCTGCTGTAATGCCCTCCTTATAAAATTACCATTGATTTTATTACCATTAGCTTACATATGTGAGTACGTCCCACTGCTGGGTACAGGCCTCCTATTATTGATTAAAAGGAACGTTCAGTATTTCCTACTCAACAGAAGCTATGTAGTACAAATTTTATATAGTACTGGCCCATTTTCGCGCATGATATTACTACAGTGCAAATGTAACTCAGTACTGACAGTATACCGACTAGTTAGGAAGTATGATCGAAAATCAGTAAGTTCACTTATTTTTTATTAATAATACAGATAGGCAGTTTTTTTAACTTTTTCCTTTGTTTTCTTTATGTGGGTTTATCCTTTATCGTTTCCTTCCCTGTTTGCTTTCAATCTTGCTTTGTATATAACTATGTGATCTGATATAAATAAACCAGTAACTTTATACATCAGAGCTTGCGTCAAATACGGTAGTTCTGACTTTTGGGCAGTTGTTTATGATATTGGCCCAATAATCCAAGTTTGTGACCTCGAGCGCCGAACGCAACATTGTGAAAAATCGAAAAACCGATTATAACCCTAAAGGACTAAATAAAAAATAAAAAAGGACAAAAAAAAAAGGTAGGAAGAGAACTTGACTCTTAGACCCAATAGTTTCCGCGATAAAGCCTTTCAAAGTTTGCGAAGTTTCTCGGAAACTATTTGGTCTACAGAGACAAGTCTAGTTTCATATTGCAGCAAATTTAGTCTACTTTAAAAACGCATTTAGAAGTTACTATTAAATACTAGTCATTTGGGGTAGTAATCGGTCTTTTTGATTTTTCAAAAATTTTATCAAATATCGTAAAAAATACGATTATAACCCTAAAGAAATAACTTTTTGATAGTACCGTCTTAGGACGTTTTTAAAATTAGACTAAATTTGATACAATATGAGACTAGAATTGTCTGTGCATACCCAATAGTTTCTGAAATAAAGCCTTTCAAAGTTTATAAATTTTTCGAACCTCGCAAACTTTGAAAGGCTTTAAATCGCGGAAATTACTTGTCCCACTCTCGCATCCACTAGCCTTTGAAAACTCCCCGTTAAGGAAGGGCAACACCGCTGTTCAATAAATGCTGACGCACCATAAACGCATTGACGTAAGGGATACATAATCATAAATTTAAGAGTTAAACTCTTGTCGGTGTAGCTCTCTCCATCTGACTCTATCCAGGGCCGCCTCCTTGATCTCCTTATACGACACGACTGCTAGCTTTCCTTTTATTTGTTGCATGCAGCTTAACCTCGGCCTTCCCCTTCCTCGCTTTCCTTCAATTTTGCCTTCTATGATGTTCTTTATAAAATTGTCGTGTCGTATAAGATGACCAATAATTTTCCCTCTTCTATTTTCTATAATTTCCAACAGTTTCCTTTTCTCCCCCACTCTCCTCAGCACTTCATCGTTTGTAATTTTTTCCGTCCACCTAATTTTGTCCATTCTGCGCCAACACCACATTTCGAAGGCTTCTAAATATTCTCTATCTCGTTGAGTCATGGTCCACGCTTCACACCCATACAACGCTATGCTCCATACAAAAGTTTTAATGAGTTTCCTCTTAGTTTTCTGGGATATATTTGTGGTCAGTAGCTGTTTTTTATTGTGGAAAGCCTGTTTTTCTAAGCCCATTCTACTTCTTATATCTGGAGTGCATCTTAAGTCCGTGGTGATGATACTACCCAAATATTTAAAACTAGTAACATTTTGAAGTGGGGGTGAGGGATACAGTTGCGAGTTAAAAACGTCACGTATGAGTCACTTCGTTTCCGGTGCATCAGTGTATTTTCATCATTTTCGCTGCACGCCACGGGATTGCTCTTGGCCAACATCTAACCAGGGGATCTAGCAAAGACGGTACCTACCGTTTAAGCTAAGCAGCAGAGCAGACCTGTAAATTAAAAACCAACGAAACTTTTAACGAACTATGTGCAGAGGCTAAATAGGTATTACAATGTTTGAATTCCAATGAACATTGGAGCTCGTTCGAGCACCTAATTACTAGTAAAACCCCATTGGAATTCAAATGACTGACTATTGTTGCAAATAATTTTCGCATCAGTAGCTACGAGGATTCCATATAACTGTGAATAAATACTGTTTTACGTGGACAACTACGTATGTTAATAATGTTTGAAAATATATATATTATATCGTGACACTTGACTTGTACTCGTAGTGATATTACGGGTAGTCTATGGAGTGCGGTGAAAGACAGTTAATGTTTATATACACAAACTCCTATGCCTTTATTGGGCCCGGCCTATGAAGCCACAGTCAGGTTAAAAAAAAGGTAAATAAATGGATTTAAATGTCAGATTTTCCCTAAATGTTCTTCTAATGAGGATTCTCTAAATCTTAATTTTGGTAGAAACAATAAAATGATTTTCACAATTAAAATATAGCAATATCAAAGTTTTACCAAACTGCCACTAACCAAAGTAGGTACTGATAAATATTATAACTGGTTGGCCAGTAGCAATACCAATTTAACTTTATAATCCAAATCGGACAAATTACCAAAAAGTTCACGGTTTTGCATGTAAATTGGAGAACCCTAATTATATAGACGGTATCTATATTTGTACTTCAATCCTTATTAGATAATTGCGATTAGTTTGGCTTAATGAAAATGTTGAATTTATTTATTTAAGCGTATGGCATATAGGTTATAATCAGATGCAGAATACATTATAAATTAATCTTGAGGTCGGTCAGCCACTTGATGGCCTCGTTATTAAGGGTGATCAGGTCATCTGAAGCGCGTTATGGCAGATTCCTCGATGATGTGCCGGATGGATTGTGCGTCGGCACCGCAAGCACACGCTGGAGTCTCCACCCAACCGCAGCAATGTTTATAACCCGGATTATTTTTCATAATTTATTCTTTCCCAATACGACTCGGAACGGAACCGGTAGCTGATGTATTGCCGGATAAAAATGGTATTAACCAATTAATTTGTATGCGTAATGGTATTTAGTTTAACAATGGTGGCGACACGGAGGACATTTACTTTTTATAGGTTAAGTATAGTTTAGTTAATGGAAAAAAATAAAACTTTGGTGAATGAATGAATGAATGAATGCATTTATTTCATAATAAGATTACATTATAAATTACAATAGTATGTCAATTTACATGAAGTCATTATTATGATCGTCAAAACTAAACAGATACATGTCAACTAAATATAAATTAAATCTAATAGAATTATCAATAGCATATTTCAAACTTTTATTAAAAGGATATAATTATTAATGTCATAAGTAGGTATTACTGGGATTTGATACGTTTTATAAAACTTAACTAGATTATAATAAAACCATTTTCAAAATCAACAATCTGTCATATTCGACTTTCATCGATAATTCAATATGTGAGTTTCTGTATTCCGCATACAGATGTGAGCGGCAACACACTAGAGGGCGTTAATGTTAAAGTGGTTTAATCTTAACAGTATTATCACTACTTATAAAGGGACATGGGAAATTGACACGAGATAATCTCCGTTGATTATCCCCTGTCAATTTTATCTGTAAGATCGTGCAAAGCGGTTTCATAGACTC
Organism: Epiblema foenella; assembly: GCA_963556455.1. Taxonomy (NCBI): domain Eukaryota; kingdom Metazoa; phylum Arthropoda; class Insecta; order Lepidoptera; family Tortricidae; genus Epiblema; species Epiblema foenella. The sequence continues at coordinate 21,591,928 of OY747102.1, forward strand.
ATCCTATGAATACGCACATACTTTCATTCACGAGGCACTAATTTGCACTTACCGAATAAATTGACTTTGGCAAGAAAATCAATATCTTTCTTGTTCAGGAAAAGGTCACTTTTATGTCTATTTGACATTTTATCTACCATTTTATCTGTCGTTACATCGGCGTTCTGCAAAAATACAGGTTTCGGACCAGGCATCCATAAATTTTTATGGATACCCATAAGCTCAGCTATTTCTCAGTCATTAGGTAAAGGTTTCAAGGTTTGGTCAAAATGTTGAAGAACGTTGGATTACTATATACAGGATGAAAAAATGGGCCCTGGGAACAACTACATCAAATCCTTAAGAGACCTCTTTGTACGTAACAAAAATATTAGGTACTTATCTTATTTATCCTAATATAACATAAACATAAATTGCGGGGTACCGAGGTAATAATAAAAATAAAGGTACGAGTTCAATCGATCTGACGACCGGTTTAGCCTAGTGCGTAGTGCACCTGCCTGTGAAGCTGACGGTCCTGGGTTCGAATCCCGGTCAGGGCAAATATTTGTGTGATGAGCAGTAAGTAAGTATTTATATCTATTAAATATATCGTCGTCTAGTACCCATAACACAAGCCTTCTTGAGCTTACTGTGGGGCTAGTTCGATTTGTGTAAGATTGTCCTCTAATATTTATTTATTTATAATCGATCTATCGAATCCCCGAATTTAGTAAAACTAGCGTGTGATTTTTGAACGTGTAAATTGGACTATACACAATATATAGGGCCCTTTGACAGAGACGTACAAAATTAAGCCGGTCTTTATGATAACATTAAGAGTGCTACAAATGTTTACAAGCAAAACGAACCTCATATGTCACGTCATGAATATGCAAATTGGTATGCCGTTACTACCAGAATTGGATCTTTATGTTAGTAGTAATTTCTAACTAGAGACAACTTATGTTTTATAGACAAGAACAGGCGAGCTTTTCTATAGAAATTCCGTTTGAAGTATAAGTGGGTCATACGCGGATTTAGGTTCGCGTCTTTTCACCTTTTTACATACCAAAAGTTAAGGGCTACAAAGCTTAATTTTGGATTGGAGTAACCCGCATAAACAGTGTCTCCATTTCTATAAATGCCTGTAATTAAAACATAGCTAACATGCACATAAGCCGTTAACTATTGACCACAGGAGGGACGACTTTTGTTTTTCCAACTAAGTATGACCCAAGTAGACCTGCAGCCTTATCAGGTAACTATATCTACTAACGGTAGGTATATTTTAATGTAATTTTTGAAGTATACCTCTAATGATCCAATCTCAAAAAATTAAATTAAAATATATGCCTAATGTTAGTACATGAAGTTATGATTACCCTGCTGGTGAGTTAACCTATTGAAAGCCAACGACGCATATGCGTTTTGCCTATGCTTTCCGCTACTAGGTGGAAAAACGCTGCTACGCGCTATGGCGTAGCACACGTAGCGATCGTTGGCCTTGAGTGACGAGGGTCAGAGAGTACAATTTTGTACCTTTTGGTGTCGAAACTCTTGGTCCACGGGATCCCAGTGCGCACAAGTTATTTGCTGAAATCGCTAAGTCTGGTTGACGTAACTGGTGACCGAAGAGCTGGCGACTTCCTCGCACAACGCATATTTCGATACAATGCAGTGAGGAAATGCCGCCGGTATCCTCGGCAAGGGCCTGTTTAAGATTAGAGTTAGTTGTAATATTATTTAAGTTATTGTTATTTAACTATTATTACTGCTTGTAAATCAATAAAGTGATTGTTTTATTAAAACTAAATATAACGAAACTAAAACTGTAAAAAGACTGAGTCGAAATAATCAAGTAGTACTTCAAAGAATCTGCATGAGAGGTTTGTAAATGAGTGCCCTGGTAAAACGGTCTAAGCTCACAGCTGAAGAGGCACCCTTACGCCACTTAATACCTACTTCACTTCCACTTCAAGTGCGAGCGGCCTTAAGGCTAATAAAACGGTCAAAAAATTTCATATATTATGGTGTGGAAAAGTAAATTCATCCAACTAAGGGTAAATTGCACCATATTACGATTATATCGTGCTAAAAGTGTAACAAAACTGGCAACCGTATTAATGTCTTCTCGAAGATCTGATGATTCGAAATAATTGCCATACGATAAACAAAGAATAATAAAAATAAGTCAAAAATCAAAATAACTTTATTGCACAAGTGTGTCGGTATATCTTACCGCTTACTGCTACTATTACTACTAAATGTTAGTTGCTGTTTTCAAGGTAACAACTGGATACCCAAAACCGGCCAGTAGTAGACCCTATGTCGTGGCCATAAGGTGTACTAACGGTCAGCTCAGGTATGTGCCGTCATTTCGGAGAGGGTTCGCCCGAGGGCGAAGGTGCCGGTGATGACGTGTCCCATGGATTAACATGTCCCAAAAATCATCCCTCGAAGGGTTGAAATAGGGAATGGTTTTCATGGACGATGTCACGAGCAAAAGCTAACTTAGGTCCGCGGGCCGAGTGAGATGAAGGCTGACTTGGCTAATCAGAGAATACAACCAGCTCCCTCCGTGTATTGCTATTGTAACAACAGCGTCATCTGTAACAAATTCCACATTCTATTAAAGCCTTTATGTGCGTTTAAGGTAAACGCACAATAGGACGGCATAACCGTTCACGGTTCTTGGTTCCCCTAATTCTTTACTGGATCCCAATCACAATCGCAAACTCCCAATAATGCAGGGTCGAAAAATTCCCGGACCTCGTTACCTCGCCCGGAATAGTGCACAGATTGGCGCAGTAGCTTTTGTCGCCCATATAATCTGTGGCCCCGTGTGCGGGTTAGAATAGCACATCCCCCTTTCTTCCCGTGGGTGTCGTAAGAACCGACTAATTTATTTATTTATTTATTTTCACATTTATATAATTAGCACTTACAGTTTAACCTTACGCGCTAATTTGTACAATTTCATTTAGGGACATTTAATAATCGCAAATTACATGAAATAGTTAGATACAAAAATAATAGACAGGTCTTGAAAAAAATAAAAATAAAGTAAAATTTAGAAATAAAAAGAAGATTGAAAATAGATAGACATTATTGGAAATACATCTACATTAAATTTTATTGTCAATAATATCATAATCATTTTGGTTATTTTGACTAATGGGAACCGGGTTGTAGTCTGTTGTGGGCGATGGGCTAGCAACCTGTCACTGCAATATCACATTTTCTCCATCTTTAAATCTACAATTGGACTAAATGTGGCACTGGAATTAGATTTCATGTGCTCTGTCTACCCCTTTTGAAAATAAAGGCGTGAGTATATGTATGCGTGTATGTAATTTGTGGCAGCATAATTTTCAATGTGATTTTTTGCTAATCCATATTAATTTTTCACTTTTTCTTTCACTTGGCTTAGCGGGGCGTGGGGGATGCGATATTTTCTGTACCGTGATCTTACTGATGTCCTCCAGGTTACCTCATTTGACAGACGGGTCGGCATATTATGGATTCAGTACTGCAATCGTTCCGCCTGCACATCCCGGTCCAATCAGCAAGTATATACTAAAAATGCAGTATTAAAGAATCTGTACTAACTCGATTGATAGTTGGGTCATTCTACTTTTCGCGACCAGTTTTCTATAACAAAAAAAAAACTTTGAGTTGTATTCAATTAGTGTACAAAAATAGGATTTCGAAATAGTACCTGAACCTAATAAAAGGAATTTATAGGTAAAATACATAAATATTAACTTATTGCTGTAAAAGGTGGGTAACACAGTGATGCAAACCATTTTTTCATACAAATGGTGAGACATCCAAGGACCACTGAGTTACTCGATTTATTGATATTAGCTGTGGTTCGTTAATTACCAATACAATCGGAAATGATACTGCAATTAAACCTCTTCCTAAATAACATTACAAAAGTATGAAGTGAGGGCCCAAGTCTTCCAAAATTTGCATTAAAAAAAAGTATCTGAAAGTATGTAAGTACATGAAAAAGTAGAATGGTCCAGTTGACATAGACTGACTGACGCCGCAACGACAAAATGCGAAAGTCAGTTTAGGATTGGATGAACCAAATCTTCAAGAATCGTAGGCGGTGTAGGCATGTTAATCTGATTATGAATTCTTACACGCATTTGCACGTCTGTGAGACAAAATCGTTGAGCTTATGGTGTTGACCATCTCATTGTACACTATTTTATATAAACTTATTACCAGAGCTTGGAATAGGTAGTGCCTATTTACCTAAACTACGCGGGAGGACGTAACTAAGAGTGGTTACAACCACCAAAAATAATTATTTATTTTTAATGAATGCGGGATTTCCCGGGATTTACTATATTATTCTAGAGGCTTAATACATTTCGCTTTACTTATAAATCTTGTTATATTGCATATTATTTGTTTAATTACCTTGAAATAACAATCAGTCATTAAAAATATAATATGGATCAAATTGAATCAAAAGGATTCGGAGATTTGATAGTTTTTAGTTGACTTAGACAAAATTATACTCCTTTCTTCCATGAAAGGGGACTTGTGTCTAGCAGTAGGACGTATATAGATTGGTGATGAGACAAAACTATGATATGGCATAGAAGATATCGTACAGATGTATCTAATATGATGGTATACATGTACTTATATATTAAATAAAACTATTTTTCAACCGATTATATCGCGTATAATGAATTTAAAATACATTCCGTGACCTCGAGTACTGTAAAGGACTCGAAACGTCGGAATGAATGTCGGAATTTTCTATACGATATCATAGTTCTGTCTCATCACCAATCTATATACGCCCTAATGCTGGACACAGGTCCCCTCTCATGGAAGAAAGCAGTATAATTCTGTCTAAGTCAACTAAAAAGTATCAAATTTCGGAATCCTTTGATTTAATTTGATCCATATTATATTTTTAATGACTGATTGTTATTTCAAGGTAATTAAACAAATAATATGCAATATAACAAGATTTATAAGTAAAGAGAAATGTATTAAGCCTCTAGAATAATACAGTAAATCCCGGGAAACCCCACATTCAATAAAAAGAAGTAATTATTTTTGGTGGTTGTAACCACTCTTAGTTACGTCCTCCCGCGAAGTTTAGGTAAATAGGCACTACCTATTCCGAGCTCTGCTTATTACTTACTTACTATGGAAAGTTTTTATGGCAACTACCGGCGCCATATTTAACGTTGTATAGTCGGTAGTTGTAAGTTTCGTGCATCCAGATATTTATTATTATTATTTTAATTTATCCACACGTAAAAAATATAAATTACAGATCAATATGCGCTGAAGAATAGTAATTAAATAATGTATAAGTAATATAAGAAAATAAACAAAATAATGTATTTCTATCTTTGAATGTTTAGTATGGTATTTATATGCTCACAACATTACTAAAATGTAATTATAGTTAGTTGTAGACTTTTTCTTAGTTGTAGTGAATTGCTATGCCCGAAAGGGTACATGTTGAAACAAATTGTATTTTAACACCAATGTAAACACATGTATATGCAATAAATAATATGAATATGAATATCTCATTACCCGTACTTAAAAGGAAAACTAATGCATACTGGCATGTATCTGTGTACTGGAGGGCCCTGGACATGTTGCGAACATTTTCAATTTCCGTATATTGCGTGCCGCGGGCGTGATTGGTTACAAGACGACACTGCGCTGAATAATCGAGGGCTTACATAAACTGTATGGATATGAGCCTTTGAAGTTGATGGAGTCGTAGGAAATTATGTTATCTGTTAGATTTGGTATTTGTGGGTTGCATGAAAAATGGAACGGATTTGAAACTATTTGACATACGTATGCAGTGAGGAAATTACTTTTGTTTGAGTTATGGTCTTGAAAATGTATTATTGAATGTAACTGATTTTTTCGATTCACGTAATATGATTCTGGTCCATCAAAACCCTTGGGAGGACGTCCTCTGGATCGCCCCAAGTATCGCTATTATTCTGATCTCCAATCGGAGGATCGGATGTGTTATGAATGTTGGGATCAATTAATATTATGGAGAGTGCGTGTATTAGAACAGTGAACATTTCATGAATGAACAAAGGAATAACCTAGAAACAGCTTGTAGTCTCCGGCCGTTGCCATAGCAACCGTGCCAAGGCTGTCTACGCATCACAGCCCTCGAGATGAGCTAAACAAACGTTTGACATGCATTGCGGGTATCGTATGTAGTTCGATAGTATGATTCTTTAGAAAGTTAGCATTGGACATTGAGGTTCAATGTGTGATTTACGATCGTAAGTTATTATTATCAAAGGGTAGCTCGCGCATCCTAACAGAGGTCAATTTCACGGAGTAGAGGTACGGAGTTGGTTAATGTATTGCGAACATAGATATTCAGAGGGGTTTTAATGAGAACATTACGACACTGCACTATATTTTCTTCTGAGGCTTTCCTAGCTATTTGAGTGGTGTATAACTTCCCTGCCCTACGAGTCGTATATGACCTACATACACACATTTGTCTTAAATAGTAAAGTAGGACAAGATCTTCCAACACAAGCATATTGTAATGCTTAACGGAAGGTTCCAACTTGCTCCGTTGATAAAACTTGTAAAATAAAACTCAAATAAACATTTTCGTTTTTGTATTTGTATAAGATACCCTTTAACAGGAAGTGTCTAGGTCGATTTGTGGTTATTTCGAGTCGGTCTCCTATCGATCAAACTTTTTGAGATATTGTTATACAATCTTATAAAGGGTCGGCAACGCGCACGTGACTCCTTTGGAGTTGCGGGCGTCTATAGGCTACGGTGGCCGCTTACCATCAGGTGGACCGTACGCTTGTTTGCCACCGGCGTTGTATTAAAAAAAATCAACTGTTTACGTATCAATTTTCTATCACGTCACAGAATGCAGTTGATTAAAAATTTTATTTTACTTAACGTCGTTTCTTATAGTCTTATTTATTATCACGAACTTTAATTTGGGACCCTCTAAGGGCCTTATCACCCTTGCGAGTTGTGAGCGAATTTTGTGTGAAGGCGTTTACTCAGCGAATTCAACGCGACTGAAATTTGTATAAAAAAACACGGTCGCAACTCGTAAGTGTGATAAGGCCTGTTGCGAACGCAACTCTTATTTAATTTTATACATATATAATAACTTAGTATGCAGTAGCAAAACGCGCCCGTCGGGCACAGTTAGTATAAGAGCGGCTTTTTTAAAGCCACCAATAGCAACGCTTCACATATGCTTTATCCCTACCATTGTAACATACGTTAACTCAAATTATCAAATCTTGCTCGTCATTACCTTTTCTTTGTTCTCACATACAACCACTTCTGCACATACCTCTTTTGGCCAAGCTATTTTGTAAATCAGCACCTATTGAAATTATACAGTCAACTTTACATCGAAGTTTTATTTGAGTCGTCGAGCTCCATCATCATCGGCACCGGCGTCTACAAGGCCCTTAACACTTTCGCTGCCAAGATTTTCTGAGCGCTACGGAATTTCCTCTACATGTTATCGGCTTTGTCTCTACGAGCAGGAGCTCCCGCTAATCGGGTTCCTTGCATTGAATGTGTTAACACTTTCAGTGATAAGAACTCCCCTGGCGAGTTCTCTGCTCGTAGACGCGTAGCCGATAATATGCGTTTCCTGGTATGTAAAGGAAATTCCGTAGCGCTACGAAAATCTTGGCAGCCGAAGTGTTAAGACTGACGGTCTAGTGAAACTATAATTTTTTTTTTAAATTGCGAAATGTGTCACAAATTAAAGAGCGTGACCGTAGATACAAGAGTTAGAGTAGATATATGTATGTATGTAAAATTCTTTATTGTACATGCAAACATAACATAAATTACAAGAACAGTTGACATATATGTACAAAGGCGAGCTTATCCCTGTAAGGGATTTCTTCCAGCTAACCTTTGAGCAATTGAGTGGAGATTAAGATTAATAGGCAAACCGAGAAACATGTACATTTATCTTAATAACATCACAATAATATATACCGAATATAAGTATATTTAAATAGATACGCACAAATATGTAATAAGCAAATGTCAAAATAAAATAAAATATCCAATCAGATATTACTCGACAACCACAATTCCTTCAATATATTGCAAGTTTCATAAATATAAGTTCCATCGATCAAACTCCCAATGTAGTATAGCTCGATATGTTTCGGACTCGGACTCGTTCTCCAGAGAACTGTCTTGAATACTACGTCTGTGACGAGTGTGGACAAGATTTTAGCATGTGACGTTGTGAGTGTTGTGTGTAACCCGACATTCGTTTTTATTATCAATGACTTAGAGACCATATACATCTCTAACAATATTAATTTTAATTTTGACGCTCAGAGACCATGTACACCTCTGGGATATTATATTAATTTCATTATACTCCTTGTTTAATCTCTAACTTTACTGATGTTGTAATATTTGTAATAGATAACTTTGCAAGTTTATCTTCATTGTATGACATTAATTTTCGTATAATTGTAAACTCGCAATTATTATTCCTTCTTGAACTGTAAATTAATATTTCGACATGAAAAATGTATTACTTATTATAGTCAGACTTTCTTAAATTGTAAATTAATATTTTGACATGTAAAAGTGCCCTTGAGGCCTATTTGCAGAATAAATGTTTGTATTTTGTATTGAATAATAGTGACGAAAATTAGGGATTTTCGCCTCCCTCACCGCCGCCGCCAACAGCAACCAGCCGATCGAGCCGCGCGCGAGCGCGCAGTGCGAGCCGCGCGGCCTTCGCGGCTTCTCATGATTAAGGGCCACGTATTGATCAGAAACATGTCGAACTATACTCGACCTTAAAGACGTGAGTGACCCGTATATTATATTTCAATATGTCTAAAACTCAAGGGAGTTTTATATTTAAAACCACGTCTGTCACTGTAACATATGTATACAGATTGAAAATGCCATGTATTAACGGGGTCGAGCACGGGACATTTATCTCATAATAAGTCAAACAAATTTCAATCTGAATGTGTTGGGAAATATCATTAGATCTTTGACAGTCGTTTTTCGATGAAGGAAAACATCGTGAGGAAACCGGTCTAATCCCAATAAGGTTTAGTTTTATCTCTAGGTTGGAAAGTCAGATGGCATTCGCTTGTCTAAAACTAGTTCCTACACCAAATCTTGAGACGGGCTGTGTTAGGGTACAACCTAGAAAACACTACGAGTATGAATTATACAATACAAATATATACAATACAAAAATTCTTTATTGCTCACCAAACGAAGTACATTCAAAGAACAACAGAAATTAAAATACATGTAACAGTGGTAGACAACAGGCGGTCTTATCGCTAACAAGCGATCTCTTCCAGACAACCTTAAATATAACCTTATATTGAATAAACTTAATGAGGTCAGCATAAAATGCAATCGACCGACCCACATTTATTACCTACACCGCCATTGAAAACTTCAACGCAGAACCGATCACCATTCGCTCCGAACGCCCATTACTGGCATGTGGCAACTTGGAATCGTTTCTACGTGGCCGTGGCTTCAGCAATTTCGTAACGACATAATGGCCTGCCTAATGCTGCTTGGAAACTGATGGGATGAAAACTGTTCTCACACTATACAGATCGAGTTTATTTAGTCAAATCGCCATTAACATTAATAAAACACGAATTGGAATATAGAGTCTGTACGTCGGACAACACACAGCTAATAGGTACATTCAAAGAGCAGTCTAAACCAGACTGCGACTACTGCTCGCAATCGAGTTAGCATTCATAATTGCACGTCCCAAGGCACATGTTGGTTCGGGTAACACAAAGATAACGTCGGGTAACGCTAGGATAATCACACACACCACGTTGACAACTGAAACTACTGCGATATCAGTGTCTCTCGAAATCTGTATTTAATGTGACCTTTGCTGGTTATATTTAAGGTCTTTGAAAGAAATCATGTATGTATGGTAGGGTTAGAATAACACTTCCCCCTTTCATCCCGTGGGAGTCGTAAAAGTCGACTATAGGGTAACCGCTTCCCTTTCTTCCCGTGGGAGTCGTAAAAGTCGGCTAGGGTAACCGCTTCCCTTTCTTCCCGTGGGAGTCGTAAAAGTCGACTAGGGTAACCGCTTCCCTTTCTTCCCGTGGGAGTCGTAAAAGTCGACTAGGGTAACCGCTTCCCTTTCTTCCCGTGGGAGTCGTAAGAATCGACTATAGGAACCGGTTTTGTAGTATGTTGTGGGCGATGGGCTAGCAACCTATCACTGCAATATCACGTTTTCTCTATTTTTAAACCTACAAATGCTAAATGTGGAATGTAATTTAATTTCATGTGCTCTACCCCTCTTGGGAATACGGGCGTGAGTTGTATGTACGTATTTCCTTGTCAGATTATTTGTTCAAATCGCCCAATGATACAACAGTATTTTTTTATAATTAAAGGAAGAAGCTAATCGCTCTTTAGCTATGAGACTGCCTGTTGTTTCTACTCATTGTGATTCTGTACTCTACTGTGTTCTTTAATTGAGGTGCAGTAAAGAGTATTTGTATTGTAATCAAAGTTTACCATACCAGGTACATATTTTTATTAACAGCGCTTTCTAAAATAAAGTCTGCTTATACCTACTTTACAGAATCTGTAGTATTTGAAAATTAATAATAAACATAACTACTCCAAGCATTTTGTATTCTCATAGTCAAACAAAGTAATAACGCGCGCTTTAGCTCCTGCGAAGCACGTGCCTACCTAGTTACCTACCTATATTTATTGGCGGAAAGGCGTTCTGTGTTTGCGCATAAGCCACTCCCCTCAGGGTGTGATCTATTGTCAATATAACACCTTAATATGAGAATGCCACTCTCATTGAGCTGCTGGCACCGTCACTGGTTTCAGTCATAAAATATTAGGTTTCCGTGCCTAAAGGTTAAAACGGTACCGTATTACTAAGACTTCGCTGTCCGTCCGTCTGTCACCAGGCTGTATTTCACGAACCGTGATAGTTAGATAGTTGAAATTTTCACAGATGACGTATTTCTATTGCTGCTATAAGGTGGATCAACTATTCTTTGTTGCTCGTTACCATGGTTACGTCTCCTGAGTCACTCTTTAAAACTGTGATTTTATAGGGTTTAAATCTACCAAATATGAGTTTTAGCGATGAGCATAAATCTATTTGGACATGGGTCATCTCTTGAGCATGCTTGAAATCCATATTATAAACATTTTTCTAAGAAACTCGGTTACTGTTGTCTCCTCGCTGACGGGACAGAATAACAACAAGAAAAAGTTGATTGACCCTATAACAACAGATACTAAAAATACTGCCATATTGTACCTCTATATGGAGTACGCCAATCGGAGCGACTGCGCATCTGCTCTCGCGCATCCTGTGCACGCCGATTCGTTATTTAGGCGCTGGCAGCACAGGCAATGCAATATGCACAATATGGGATTTCCAGTTGAGGAAATTATGCGGTTTTGTTAGGTAACAGTGGTGCCACAGATGCTCAAAATATGCTAGTGGTCTCTTACTTTCATGCAAAATTATATCCAGGAGGAATTAACTCTAAAATTCACGCTATCAAATTAAAAATAATCTAAATGAGGCCTTTTATGATCCTACACGAGAATTATGACATTAAGTTTGATTTAAGGGTGTTAATTGCCTGGCTCGGGGTAATATACGGTGTGGACCCGTAAATTATTATAATAATGCCCCTGTAGGCTATGAGGATTATTTTGTCCTTATCCTGATATTAAAAAAATCCGGTCAAGTGCGAGTCCGACTCGCGCACCGAGAGTACACAGGTGTGTATCGGTTCCAACCCTATTAATTCAGGAAAATCTCAACAACATGGTGTAGAAATTGAATGCCACAGCGCCATCTATTGGCGAATTTTGTTACAAATTTAAGCGATTGAACAACTTAATAGGTATGGTGGCTTTTCAATGATAATTCTGTATGATGTGAATCGATTTCTTTTTTTTTCTTTATTTGATATAAGGTACTTTCAGCATAATCGCGTAGTGATTTATAAAACAAAAGTGATTAAATTACAAACTTAATATAAAAATAGTTTTTCATGATAAAAAAGTAAAACTAGATAGAGCTATAGTTATATTTTTCCTGTAAAATATACACTATGTTATGTACCTAATAATTTCATATTTTTTCCTCGATAAAGTTCGGAGATAAGGGGCGGGGGAGGGGTGGATTTTTTTTACATTTTCCCTCATAAATTGAAATAGACTCGAGTTAAAAAAAAAATCTGAATGTGCAATTGCAGCCCTTTCATATGACACCCCACTTAACATATTCACTAGACTTTTTCAAATTTTAACCCATCTATTCTGTCATTTTTCACGGAAAAAAAAGTGTTCTATGCATATAGGTTACCCTTCTTTAAAACTGTCCCAAATTTCAAATCGATAGCATAAAGTTCTTGAGGTATTTAGCTATGTGATAGACAGACAGACAAAGTGACACCTTTCTTCCTTTTTTATCATATTAGTACGGGACCCTAAAAAGGGCCAGCCGTGAATTGGACTTACGCACTAACGTTAATATTATTAAAATTGAATTAAAATCGAACTATAAAAATCAATACCGGTCTAATAATTTCAACATAATCTGGTGTAGATAAATTACGAATGCTACGTACAACCCACATATTACTTAAAAAAGCTTCGAACAGGAACATTTTGTCCTCACGTACGTACATAATATCTTATTTTATTAGTATAGACCCATTCGAAGCTAAGCAATGCTACGTGTTCCACGTCATGGCGCTTAGCAGCAATTTTGCTCTTAGTTGTGGAAATGTCTCTCGTAGAGGCATGTCTCATATGTTTTTTTTTTGAACCTGACTGTGGCTTTATAGGCTGGGCCCAATAAAGCGATAGGAGTGCGCGGTTGGAGAGTAGCCTGAGGAAAATCCAGGGGAAACCTCCGGCACGACCACGCGTGTGGTTTGGAACACTGGAATACTCTTAAGAGTTTGCGCTCCAGTGAGAATGGTTGAGCGGTTTCAACCGAATCTGAGGTGGGTCTCATATGTGAGGTGTAAATTGATTAAAGGCTAACACAACGCGCGATGTAACGTACTGTGCGCAGTATAGTCTAGGGTTAATTGTAGTTTTTTGTACCTTATTTCATTGTAATAAGGTGTAAAAAATGTCCTTGACTGTGCGCATTACCCGCTAATGCGTGCAGCTTCTGCGCAACCTAGTCTTTAATTTTTTAGATACCATATGTTTATGATTTAGGGTAAAAAGCGTTTTGTATATAATTCTGAGAACATTGTATTAAGCTAATGCTACTAAACATTTTTTGAATGTTGTCGCCTAAAAAGTGTATTGTTTTGAAGTACACTTTTTTGTCCACTGAATTAATATCTATTCAGTGTTATTTATACCTCAATTTGATAGTGTTGATACAAATAATACGAGTACATACATTGTCTTTATTATTTTCACACATGGAACTGAGTCATAACAGGCCTGTTTCTCTTGCCACTTCGTCATTCGTTAAACGGGATTACATCGTCCTCAATTAAGAATTTTTAGAGCGGGACGTAGGGTCGGTTAGGCAAGTTTACGGCCTGTTAATTTGATGCGCCAGTTTGCGGCCACTTGGATGAATTGATGAACTGAAAGTATATTTTCTTGCTTTTTTTAATATATTCCCATTCGATAGCTACTAATTAAAACGCATACGACTCTCTATTTCCTTAGGGCATGTAAAAATGTAAATATCTTTAATTGAAAAAGCTTCGTTCTTCAGTAGGCCGCACACTGACGCAGGCCGCGTAACTGGCCTAGCGACCCTACGTGCTATGCTTCAACTCCCCTCGCTCTAACGTATATGTACGTCCCGCTCTAATGATTCTGAATTCGGGACAATGTAATACCCGCTTTAATTTACCCGACCGCAGCTGACACCGCATATCAGTGACAGCATTGCAATGCTCAATTTGGTTGAGTAAATCCGGACCAGATATATATGATCATTGTCAAGAGGGCGCTATTATTATTATTATTATTTTGACGACCTCTTTAGCCTAGTTGGTAGTGACCCTGCCTTCGAAGCTGGAGGTCCCGGGTTCGAATCCCGGTCAGGGCATATATTTGTGTGATGAACACGAATATTTGTTCCTGAGTCTTGGATGTTTTCTATGTATTTAAGTATATATTTATCTATATAAGTATGTATATCGTCGCCTAGTACCCCTAGTAAGCATTGCTTAGTTTGGGACCAGGTTGATTTTTGTAAGATTGTCCACAAATATTTATTATTTATTCTCAGTCAGTGGGATGTCAGTGGTAAAAATGACATTTTGACTTATTTACCTGTCAGTTCTGATGTTAAATTGAAATGCTTTGTAGCAAAATTGTTCCGTTTCCAAAGCGTTTTTATCTTTCCAAATGTTATGTAGAGTCGGTAGGTGGGTTTTCGGCCTGTTAATTTGATGCGCCAGTTTGCGGCCACTTGGATGAGTTGATGAACTGGAAGGATGGAAATTTTCTTGTTTTTTTAATATATTCCCATTAATAAGCTACTAATTAAAACGCATACGACTCACTATTTCCTTCATCATCATCATCATTTTCAGCCTGTAATCGCCCACTGCTAAGCATAGGCCTCCCTTCGAGTACGCCACTCGTCCCGGTCCTGAGCCAGTCTCATCCAAGAGTGACCTGCGATCTTCCTAATATCGTCGACCCATCGAGCCGGTGGACGCCCGACTCTCCTTTTACCACTAAGTGGCCACCAGTCTGACACTATTTTGGTCCATCTGTCATCACTCTGTCTGGCAAGGTGTCCTGCCTAACTCCATTTGAGTTTGGTAATGACATATCCGACGTCACGCACTTTTGTGCGGCGTCGGATCTCGGCATTCCTCACCCGGTCTTGCAGTCTAATGCCGAGCATGGCGTGCTCCATGGCTCTCTGTGCTACTCGGGTTTTGTTTTATTTCCTTAGGGCATGTAAAAATGTAAATATCTTTAATTGAAAAAACTTCGTTCTTCAGAAGGCCACAAACTGACGCAGGCCGTGTAACTGGCGTAGCGACCCTACATTGTAATTGTTCCGCCCTTGACAATGAATCGTTTTGTATTGCTTGTTTGATATTGCTGTCCCGCTCGTACAGTGGTATTGTTCGGTCTTCGTCCTTACTTCAGATTCTGACGCTGGTTAATTGTGATTTAATCACCGTACACGACATGTAAATGCATTAATTGATATTAATTACCATCTTGGTTTAATTGACATATTTGTGTATCGCTCACTGTCACAGATTAATTAATACCTACGGTTGTAAACGTTAAGCAGTAATTTAAATTATTATGTTAGTGATAAAAATGCATTACATTTTATTCAAATTCGATATCCCCCCCAATCAATCGAATTCGAATTTGTCCTTTCTGCTGTCAACACAGCTACAGTGAATTCTCAATTTTCATAAAGGGTCGGCAACGCGTACGTGACTCCCTTGGAGTTGCGGGCGTCTATAGGCGGCGGTGGCCGCATACCATCAGGTGGGCCGTACGCTTGTTTGCCACCGGCGTTGTATAAAAATTGCAATAATTCTAACATTGATAATGATCAATACTTATGTGATTATCAGCAGTAAAACGAAAATTCGACGAATATATTTTATTATAGGTACTCAACTGTAGCTACATCATGAGTATAAAAGTTATTTTCGAACCGCTGGCTGTAACCTGACAGGAATATCAATCGTCAATAACTTTCCACCTCGTTTTCACTCAATAATTTATTAGCAAAAGCAACCATATCGAAATGGGAAAAGATTCACTTTTCAAACATCGTCCGAGCGGTATAAGATCTTATTAAAGTAATCAGCTTTCTATTTATCCTTGTAAATAACTGTGTCTGTAACTGACAATGGTATACGAGTTTCTCGCCCAATCAAAAACCTTTTTTTTTATAACTTCCAGATTGTGAATTTAATTTCATCAATATAGTATGCAATGAGAACAAATCCTCGGTACAATTTATTAATTTCATAGTACATCCATATATGTTAGTAACACATTGAGCAATGGTTTTGTTAAGGCCTGTTTTAGTTTAAAGTTACTTTTAATGTAATTTAAATATTAAATAATAGGTATAAAAGAAAAAGTTTATTTTGCACTGCGAAACTTGTGATTGATGTTATTGGAATGGAAATAAATCCATCCACTTAAATGGAATTTATATGCAATAATTTAATTTGCCCGAATGTTTCATTTACTAGAGATGATTGACATACTCTTGTATTATCGAAAATTACATGGCATAATGATGTGAATGCCATACGTGTTGTTTTACATATTATTAAATGCAATAATATTATGCCTTTTGGTATCGAAACTCTTGGTACATGGGGTCCGAGCGCGCACAAGTTCTTTACTGAAATCGCGAAGCGTTTGGTAAACGTAACTGGTGACCGAAGAGCTGTCGACTTCCTCGCACAACATATCAGCATTGCGATACAGCGAGGAGATGCCGCCAGCATCCTCGGTACAATGCCCCAAGGGTCTGTTTTAGATTTAAGTTAGTTGTAATATTATTTAAGTTATTGGTATTTAACTATTACCTTTCACCCGCACCTCACTTTCCGCCATTTGATGCTCGAGCGTCGGGTTTTTAGTTTTCGAGATATTTCGATTGCCCAACTTACCCGCTTGCTCAACATGCCCCTCCCTACCCTACCTCAGGGACCGATACCGGTATTTTTAAAAAACCCTGAATTAGCCCAATAATTTGGATTATTTTTTGCTCTTTACGTAGGGCTGAATCATGTATTTAGGTAATAACGTCGTATTATTAGATTGTCCCACTAAAAACGAAATAATGAACCGCTGACCGTAATAATACCGGTATTTTTCTATGGAGAAAATACCGGTATCCGATCCCTGCCCTACCTGTAAATCAATAAATGTTATAATAATATTATTTAATTTCATGTTTAACCTTTCAACTTCACTCCCACGAGCACACATGCACGCAACCCCCCCCCCCCCCCCCCCCTCCCGTTCAAACCCAATCCGAACGTACCCGCGACCTTCAGACGCCGCACCTCCTACGAATATTTCATTCAAGAGACCTCCGATTAAGTATGGTTGTAATGTTCTTCGCGTTAACTTACACTGGAGTAGTAGAAAATTGAGCCTTAATGTGTCACTAATTGCACGCCGTTTATTGTATTGTCTCGGTACCCGAATTGGGATTATCTATTTAATATTACCTCACAATGTAATTACCATGTTGGTGTCTTTGTTCAATGTGTCATACATAGCTTTTAGCTCATTTTCATATAAACTCACTACCTTATTGTCCACGAATGTTGTGTCGATACAAACCCGATAGGGTTTAACAACACTTATCTGTCAAACCTAATATAACATTTTTCTTTTTAATGTAAATAAAAAAAAATCAAGCAGCGACGGCGCTTGAGCTCCGATTACTGCTCATACTTCATAATTGTTTATATACTAGAGATGCGTTGAATATGGGTTTGACCGAATACGAACATTCGACCTAATATTAGGTCCAGCTGTTGCCGAACCGATTGTTCGGTTCAACGTAATTCCTTCATCTATTTTTGTAAAACAGACTAATTGAATGGTAAAATTTTTGTTCATTATCAAAGCGAAATATTGTTAAAAATAAGTTAAATCATTGTTAATAATGGGTCAAGCATTAATTTCACTAAGTTACTGATAATACACTCTTGTAACTTGTAACAAAACCCTCTCAAAATTGTTCGGCAAATATTCGGCAGCTGAACTGGATAATTCAGCCGAATATCGAACATTCAAAAACATGCCTAGTAATAACCGAATATTCGGCGCTTCCATAGTTTATACCTACTTACAACAAAGTTAGCTCATGTTTTGTACAAAAACATAGAATAAAATGATGGTTGTATCAAAATTCCGTTCTTGTATATATTTAGTTTGAAAAATATTAGTCCCTTTAAGAGAGGATAACAATACCGACCTCTTCAAGAAATCCACCTGGATATTATAATCTTTACTGTTACTCATTTACACATTAATGTTTTTATGTTCTCAGCTTCATTGTCTTCAAATTTAATGCTTATTTTACATCATAATAGTAACTTTATCTTTATATCCTTTGAAACTCGAGACAAAGGCAACATGACCTCGGAACACTTGAACGGACAACTTCAAGTGGCCGATACGGTCGAATGTTCTATAAAAGTGAATGATTGTTTGTTTCAGTCCGTCATTCATTTCGTTCAGAATCAAACGAAACTATGTTCAATTGAATAGAAACTGCATTTTATAAACAGCAGAGTTCAAAATGACGTGAGCGTATGGGCACGCTGTGGGACGGAACGGGGTACAAGTTTTCAAGCGCGCCGGCGCGCTCGTGGGAATGACGGATACACATTTTGACAGATCGTTGGGAAGTAACAGTTTCAAATTTTTGAGCGTACTTATACCTATATATACTCATGGGAGTCGATAGGTTAAACGCCATACTAAATACAGTTTTTTTCCGAATCCATCCTGGTTATAAATTTGCTGGCTATGCAAGTACGTCTACATGCATGTAAGCAAGCAAACAAGCATGGATACATGCAAGCAAGCAAGCATGATTTAAAAAAAACCTCAAGAAGACTAAGGTGGAAGCGAAACCTAGCATCATTAGAGCCTTTGCTCCGGAAGGTTCCGCTCACTCTCCCCGTAGTCAAGTTTGTTTATAGTTTGTTGTAATTGTTTTTTGATAATTATGTATTACAATAATTATGGATAATATGATTATTGGAATTGATATCATGGGAAACAAAAATTCTGGAATGTGATTAATATGGTACAATGAGTATGGCATACGAAATTATAACAAACAGCATTGTGGCCGTTGAACATTATGGCAGATGAAATTCGAGCAAATGAAATTCTGGCGAGTAAGAATATACTAAATATTGTATGTGCATTTTTAGATAGTATTCGAGCCATTATTTATTCTAAGCAAGTGTGTGTTAAATAAGAAGATAGTAAAAATGTAAGACTACAATGTATTAAATGAATCTGTTTTAGTCTTGTCACTAAGCTTGAATTTAAACTACCGACTACAATAATAGTAGCGATAATTAACTCTTTAGTTTTTATGAATAAGGTGCATATTCCATTATCGTCGGAATTCCAAACAATCGGCGCATTTCGTGCCATTCACAGGCACGTCAACGCTGACAGGCCGTGATGCGCGACATGACGCAACAAGTGCCGAGGGACCGTTGATGACGGTTATTTTGACAACTTGGCATGACGCTTTTCATATCTGCATTTCGAAGTCAATGACTTGTGTTTCGTTAAAAATACCGATTGAAAGCTAGGAATCGGATCAACCTAACCCCAAAAAACCGGCCAAGTGCGTGTCGGACCACGCACAATGAAGGGTTCCGTACCAACACCTACTAGTCCACATTTAAAATCACTATCCAATACATTGAATCTAAAAAAGTCGTATCTTCATAGGGAACTCATGGCACTTACGACCTTTTGTTTGGGCAAGACAGTTTTACATGAAAATGAAAAAAATGAATCTATAAGGGTTCCGTTTTTGCCATTTTGGCTACGGAACCCTAAAAATAGTATTCAAGAAGTACAAAATGCCAACAAAGTTCCCTTGCTGGCTAAATTAAAATTAGAAACCTAAATAACACTAAACTGAGACTAAAAAGCTACTTAAATTCTAAAATAAATTGTATCAATTTTGTTATGTCAAAAAATGTACTGAGTTACTGAAATTTGATCGGACATTTGGTCTAACGGATCTTTATAAAACAAAACCCTGCTGGCGAAACTGACGTTATGTATGGCGACTTTTGAGTTTGGAATGCTCGAAATCGACTCATTAACAAAGGCGAGCGTTAGAAATTGTCGCACACGAAAATTTAACTCAACATGAGTGTATTTTAACCTCGTGAGGCCCAGTGTCATAGGTACTACATAAAATTACAATTGATTTTGAACTATACATAAATTTATTAAGGTCGAGATTATTTTGTTAATTTTTGAAGGAGGTTAAGCCTGTATTCTTGACATTATAGATTTCCATACCTTTCCACCTATCCTATAATAAATCTCTAATGTGATATTATTATCACAAACAGACTCGGTTTAGATTTATTGCCTTATTATGTTCGAGTCAGCGAAGCGCGAGTATCCTGAACGGATCAGCTGTAAATATTGGATTTACTTGCGCAAATATTAATCTCACGCCGCCGCGCCGTGGGGTTATGCAGCGAAAATTTTGAGGAAATACTGTGAGGTACAAGAAAAACGCCTTAATTCGAGTTTGAGTTAGTTCAATGGTGATTATAATGTTGACATAAAATTTTACTAGGTCATATAAATGTACATTTAAAAATTCATCCCACGACATGCGCGTTTCGTGCGTCAATTACGTCAACTGAGCTGTCATGTATTTATTTATGATTATACTAGCGACCCGCCCCGGCTTCGCACGGGTGCACTATTTAATGGATGTTATTATACATATAAACCTTCCTCTTCAATCACTCTATCTATTAAAAAACCGCATCAAAATCCGTTGCGTAGTTTCAAAGATTTAAGCATACAAAGGGATATAGGGACAGAGAAAGCGACTTTGTTTTATACTATGTAGTGATAATTATTGCACTGAGACTGATTTTACTTAAGTTGCCGGGGCCCGAAAACCCACAGTGGATTTAATCTTTATTGAATTCGAAACCATACGGCCGCGATCGAATCGCTTGTCGGAATGTATGGAGATCCAATGCGTTTGACAGGCGCTCGCGATGTGCCGCGCAGCATGACGCCTATGCGCAAACGCCGTTTGAGCTTAGTTTGATAAGAAGACTATACATTTTTACTGACTTCATTAAAATATATATTTTTTAATATAAATTAAAATAAGTATGTCTTTTTCTTATTAAATTAATAATGGGATTGCTCTTGTCAGGTCAGCATCTATTGTTTTTATCATTTGAAAGAATGACAGATAACGACTTACGAGGTATTTTATCGGGCACGTTCAGCGATAAGTGTCAAATATTCTCTATGAATATTAAAACATTTATTTCATGCTTACATTATATATCGTCATTCAAAAATAAGAAAATATATCTATATTTACTTATATACGTATTTAAATGATAAATCATCATTTTTTTTTTAAATTACGTTTCGTTACATTCATCTATAAGTTGTACAATAAAATTCCCAAAGAGGCAGAGATTGTAAGAAGATGGTGCGGGTTTAAAAAAAATTGTCAAGGTCACTAACTGTCACTTATTCAGGGGCGGTACCGCGACAGCAAACGAAGCTTTCGCTCTCTGTCGCACTTGCACGTTCGGACGTAAGTACGACAGAGAGGGAAAACTTCGTTTGCTGTTCGCAGTAGCGCCTCAGATCTTTCGTGCGAATAATGCGAATCCAATTTACGTGTGTTTACGACTACTGCTTCTTTGGTTTTCCTAATTTCTAATCTTAAAAAAATCAATGTACAGCCAGGGGTAAAGATGAGGCCATCATAATAACAGTTTTACAGCGTATTATTATTCAATGTGTCCCCAAACCCCTGCTTCGTATAAAACACTCTCGCGGCCGCCCTATAACTAATTCAGTGGCTCCTAACGAAGGTGGCCGTACTTACCATCCCTTATGAATCACGATGCCAACCGACGCATTGGAAAGTACTGACTTATAATCCCGATGGAGTTTGGAATATGTGTCGCATAACCGCATAGTTAAGCGTAGTGATTATTTTTACTTTATTTAAATACTAGAGGATAATTTGTTTTATGTATGACTATTATTTATAAATATTTCAAACACAATGTATATTGTTCATGAATAAAGAATTGAATTGAATTGAATTGAGTGTATATTTGACATATGGATTATATAAACATGTCTCTAATTACTAATGAAATTTAAAAACGATTCGGATTTTAACACACTTTTAACCTTTCCACGCAGTGCAGCTTCATTTGTTTGGATATTACAAATTTGTTATAGAACGTTTCCGCTTGGTTTTTTTTATACAACGCCGGTGGCAAACAAGCTTACGGTCCAACTGATGGTAAGCGGCCATCGCAGCCTATAGACGCCCGCAAATCCAAAGGAGTCACGTACGCATTGCCGACCCTTTATAAAATTTGAGGATGCACTGTGTTGACAACAGAAGGGACAAATTTAGGTTAAACAATACAATATAATTGTATACAAGTGTTAGTTGTTATATAATGGGAATCTATCCTAATTTTACTGTATTATATTTACACGCCGCTGTTTTATAGTAACGCCTGGAAGAGCTACTGGTCCATGAAAGATCTAATGAAGGGCAACCTTCCACTGTCACTCAAGCGCAAACTTATCGACATGTGTATTCTGCCCGTCCTAACGTTTATTATCATCATCATCAGCCTGTGTCAGTCCACTGCTGGACATAGGCCTCTCCCATGGCACGCCACTGAGCTCGGTCTTCGGATCTTCTCCTCCAATCCCTGCCCACTGCCTTACGAATATCATCGCCCCACCTAGTTACAGGGCGTCCTACACTACGTTTGCCGACACGCGGTCTCCACTCAAGAACCAGTCTGCCCTAACGGCCATCGGTTCTGCGACATATGCGGCATATGCTAACCTACGAAGCCCAAACATAGTCACTCACGGAGAGTCAAAAGTCCAAATTGAAGGTTTGTCGACGGGATATGGAATGGAGCATATTAGGTGTTAAGAGAATGGATCGCATCCGGAACACCAAGCTGTGCTTCAAAACATAGCTGATGTAGGGGAAAAGACTGCTAGGCTTAAATGGGACTGGGCCAGTCACGTCTATCGCATGCACCCGGACAGGGGGCTAATATAGCTACCAAGTGGATGCCACAAGAGCGACGCAGACGAGGCCGGCCTAAACGGAGATGGCGGGATGACTTAGACGCCTTTCTCGCCAACTGGCAGGAGGGCACTGATGCGCGAATGATGGCATTCATGGGGAGAGTCCTTTGCCCAGCAATGGGTCACCTATATAGGCTAAGAAAAAAAATATTTACACTATATTAGGTATTTTACTAATAGTTAAATCAGTAAGTCAGTAACTATTTATGAAACTTCATAAACGTGCGGTTAATGACGAAGTCTGTAGAGAAAACGACTAACGACGTTACGATTTTCTGTTATCAGACTGTGTCCTTTTTTTCGATATTCCCTCTAGTGGAATATTTTTTTGTCATAATTTCATTTCGCATAAATAAATAAATAAATAAATATTAGAGGACAATCTTACACAAATCGAAGTAGCCCCATAGTAAGCTCAAGAAGGCTTGTGTTATGGGTACTAGACGACGATATATTTAATATATATAAATACTTAAATACATAGAAAACATCCAAGACTCAGAAACAAATATTCATGCTCATCACACAAATATTTGCCCTGACCGGGAATCGAACCCAGGACCGTCAGCTTCACAGGCAGGTGCACTACCCACTAGGCTAAACCGGTCGTCAAAAGTTCATAAAGTTGTTACTCCCGCGCATAATACTTTAATCGTCATAATTGTAAATTATCATAAAATTTTACGTTATTTATATTGAAAATCATAATTGACAACGTTTTAAATTTTCAAGTTGGCCATTTTTATGTCCCAGATAGATTTTTTTTATTTTCTCGAAATCCTAATTTTCATTCAAAAATATCCAGTCTACACGTAGCGATTTCTAAAAGGCCGTAAGTGAATTATGACGTCATTACTATGAATGTTTGACTACAGGTATGAAGAAGTTGTAGTTTCTTGTAGGTGTTGCAGGTCTTATGTAGTATTTCCTTCGGTTTAGTGAGGTCAAAAGTTTTTTGTTACACACGGCTGCAAAGTTATTTTGCGGCTCGTGTGTTGCAACACTCGCTACGTTCAGGATTCTATTTTTGAAGCACTCTCTAAGCTCAAGACAGGATCCTATTTTTGAACCACTCGGTTAGTTCAGGATTCTATTTTCAAACCATGGAATCCATTCGCTAGCTTGTGTTTCAATTTCCACACTCGCGCTCAAAAGAAAACATTGCATCCTTTTCTAACAAATAACTATTCCAACCTTAGACCGTATTTTATTTTCACTGCACACCAGAGCGTCGTAACTGTCGCATACCAATATACTCACTATGTATGATATGATTTAGTACGTTTATAATTTCATAGTCATAGAATATGATAAAGCAATTCGTTCCCGAAAACCTGTGGAAAATTCCCTTCATACTGTCAAAAAAACTAGAACATGGCAGAGGACCGGACGTGGAAATACAGACTTACAGATGTACGAAGTAAATCGATTTTGAACTCTATTGTTTAAGGGATAAAAGTTTTGTGAACGCATGATTATGTTTGCTAGTTGGCACATCACATAAGCTCATGAATATAAATTGCAGTGTCAAATCGCTGTTGTCAAAACAGTGGAAAATTGGAGTTTGGCCGAAAAGGGAATTGTTTAACGCGTTTTTAGTCACAGTAAGGTAGGATTTTATTTCATTAAGCTTATTTCTTACGCTTACTCTCCTCTTGTAATGCAACTAAACCGGCCAAGTGCGAGTCGGACTCGCGCACGAAGGGTTCCGTACCATCTAATAAAAACTGAAAAAAATCACGTTCGTTGTATGGCAGTCCCCTTAAATATTTATTTTATTCTGTTTTTTGGTATTTGTTGTTATAGTGACAACAGAAATACATCATGTGAAAATTTCAACTGTCTAACTATCACAGTTCCTGAGATGTAGCCTAGTGACAGACAGACGGACGGACTTCTGAGTCTTAGTAATAGGGTCCCGTTTTACCCTTTTGGTAAGGAACATTTAAAAAAACCAAAGTTTAGTTAAAACACAGTTGGAAAATTCCAATGTTATTTGAATTTGAAATGCAGCGCCTCGCTTTTGCTTCATTATATATTTTTTATAGAACCCCGGTAGTAAACAAGCTTACGGTCCACTTGATGGCAAGCGGCCACCGCAGCCTATAGACGCCCGCAACTCCACAGGAGTCACGTACGCGTTGCCGACCCTTTATAAGATTTAAGGATGCACTGTGTTGACAGCAGAAGGAAAACATTTAGGTCCCTCGCTCTCAACACAGTCCATCCCCGGGAGCTCTGGCAGCCTTGCTCAGCTCCAGAAACACAACACTACATACTTTTATAGCAGACAATGTTATTATGGCTGTGGTCTTCTGCAAGGCGGAGGTACTTCCCCAGTTGGGCTGCTCCAAATTCGAGCGAGATGACATATCATGTCATATCTTAAAATCCCACTTACTTACACCGTGAAGTCACGCAATAGATTCCGAATTATTTATTTCATTCGCACCGTATTTTGCGTATATCAAATACCTAATTTTATTTTCGTATACAATATTTTTCAGTGCATTCGTAAATACTTAATTAAATTCGATATCCATTATATATTAACTCAGCTCTGTGCAAATATCAGATTAAATTCTTTTTATCCATATTGAAATAATAAACATATTTTTTATATACACGTATTTACTTCTCTCCTGCGGTAGAAATAATCTAAATTAAAATTCAATAACCCTCCGGAAACTCGATAATAAACAGAACGTAATAAGAAGACAACATTTCCATTATTACTCTAACAGCCACATTCTAAAATACACCTAATTTTCAAATACTCAAAGTTTAAATTTAAAGCACTAAACTAGACACGATAATGACAAAGGAAATATTCGTAAAACCGCACTTTTATACCGAAATTTGGATAAATCCCATCGTTAAATTGAGCTCTGAAATGCCCAGAAGCATATATTACCCGGCAAATGTGTTTTGTGCTTAATTAATTTTATTTACTCGTTAAAGGGCAATGGGCAAATACGGCTTTGCTTTGACGATGGTCCATCAATGAATGTTTTTAGCCTGACTGTGGCTTTCTAGGTCGGGCCCAATAAAGCGATAGGAGTGTGTGGCTGGAGAGTGACCACGCGGGCGGCTAACACACAGGAATACTCTGAGAGTTTCGCTCCAGTGAGATTGGTTGATAAGCTTCAACCAATCTGAGGTGTAGGTGGAATCGAGCTACTGGGTATTTTGTTCACTAAACCTAGCCTAGCTGAGAAGAGTCCAGCAAGATACTCAGCTAGGCCCGACCTGGGTCGGACTGACTACCCGGTGGATGGAGGTCGTGGGACTGGTGTTCGACCACGACTTGTACCGTTGAGCTTTAATCATTGGATAATTAGCAATTTAATTTCAGAGGCGCTAAAACAAAGCCCAAAGAAAAAAAACATAAAATCTACCACAAAATAAGATTATATCTACTATTGACGACCGGTTTAGCCTAGTGGGTAGTGCACCTGCCTGTGAAGCTGACGGTCCTGGGTTCGAATCTCGGTCAGGGCAAATATTTGTGTGATGAGCATGAATATTTGTTTCTGAGTCTTGGATGTTTTCTATGTATTTAAGTATTTATATCTATTAAATATATCGTCGTCTAGTACCCATAACACAAGCCTTCTTGAGCTTACTGTGGGGCTAGTTCGATTTGTGTAAGATTGTCCACTAGTATTTATTTATTTATTTATTTATTTATTTACTACAATTAAGATAAGATAAGATAATTTATTTGCAAAATGTAGTGAGTACAGTTGGAATTGTCATTTTAAGAACTTACATTTTACTTCAAGAAGCATGCAAATATTTACTTACAATCCATGAATTATTATTTAATACATTACTAATTAAATATTCTACATGTCATTCACTATCAAAACATTAATACAATTATTTAGCTACTACAATATTAGTCATTATTCAAAATTATTTATCTTTTATTGGTTTCAAATAATCATTAATTCTATAATAACACTTATCTAAGCAAAATTTATGTAATTTGTATTTAAATTCGGGCATGTCAGAGTTCTTCATTTCTACAGGTAAATTGTTATATATTTTTATCGTCATACATAATATGTTTTTTCCGAAGAAAGCTGTCTTAGAGAGTAAAGGATAGCATAGATCAGTACCAATGTGATTTCTTTAGAAGAAAATATAAGATTATCTCATAAATTCAGCACGATGAAATCTAATACAGATAATTTAACAGAAGACTAAATTCAGTTAAACTTCTATGCGTCGTGGGTATAACATATAATATAAAGGAAACAAAACTATACGAAGATGAAACCCCAATTTATCTTTGCGGGCGGATAAATTTGGTAGTGACGACAGTTGTGAGTAAATCGCGGAGAATTGTGTGGGAGTGGCGTTCTCGTAAAGTGTACTGTTAAGTTTGTGGGAGACAAGCAACTCGCTGGGGATTAGAGAGGACAGCCCAGTCCCCTTTAAAAAAACGCAGCCTTAGTTTCGCAACTAAAAAAATCACAGAATTTTTCCTTTCAGTATGTAAACGTACACATAAATAAATTCATATACGTACGTCGCACATCACTGTGCGTTAATGAAGAAGAAAGCACCTCTCTCTCTCTCTCTGTCGCACTTATTTATTCTAGCAACAGAGAGGGATTCGGTTCTCGGTAGGGCCTCAGAATTTATATGGAAGATTTGCACAGCAACTACGTATTTACGAGAATTGAGGTAGAATGATTACACACACAGATACTTTTTATTTTATTTATATAACGCCGGTGGCAAACAAGCTTACGGTCCACCTGATGGTAAGCGGCCACCGCAGCCTATAGACGCCCGCAACTCCAAAGGATTCAAGTACGCGTTGCCGACCCTTTATAAAATTTGAGGATGCACATGAAGTAATGATTGCAAATAAAGTGAACGAATGAAATAAATGAGTAAGTAGAGTATGTATTTTAATACGTATAAAAACAGTAGTCGTCGTACTAAATGTATGGGAGGGTTTGAAGTTAATATTTGCGATATTTCTGTTTTTATTTAAAAAAAAGTTATTAATGTAATTTTACTCATTGGGTAACTCACTTTCGATATAAATTTGAAGTTTTCTGATATCGGAATTACCGCCTGACTACGCTTAACAACCCTGTATATATTGCTATCGGTAAGAAAAAATAACAGTCATTTCAAAATATTTTGTGTGCGTGGCCCAACTCTGATGGCACTACCTATACCTGCAATATAACGTATTGCCGTCGTCTCCCGGCGAAAAAAAAACATTAGCATTCTTTTGTTATGATCCCGGGGATTCCCGGGACAGGTGGATGACGTGTTTATTTCAAAGTTACACCGCCTTGTGTGTATGGGGGATGAAGGGAAGTCCATATGGAGGCGCCGGCCTGGGCGCTCGGGTCCCCCTGTGCCGACTGTATGTAGGTTGCGTGTTCAATCCTTTCGTTGGTATCGAATAAAATGCCGGGTAGGAAACAATAGGTATATTTGCTTTTATCACTGAGTTATAAAATATAAGAAACTTCATAACTAGCTGCGACCAAAAATCCAATACAATGACAATTCCTTTTGACTAGACAGAACATTATTTTTTCCTGTCTAAACCTCACCAGCCTGTGGTGCAACAGTGCGGCCACATGTGCATCAAACATGTTTTTCCCTCTGGAAGTTGTAAAAAGTCAACGGAGCGAAGGTTCAGATAAACAGCGCAAGATCCGCGCCCGTGAGCGAGGACAGATGCAGAGGAGAAAATGTACGATACGTGAAAAAGAAAACGGAGCTAATCTCAAGCAAAACCCTGCGTAGTAGGGTGAGTCGAAATTCACGAATTTCGGAGTATCGTAATGTACAAAAATTTCTCAGTATAATTTAGCTTTATTATAGTTTAATTTACTTTATTAAGTGATCATCATCATCATCATCATTTCAGCCGAAAGACGTCCACTGTTGAACATAAGCCTCCCCCAAGGCTCGCCATTAAGACCGGTCCTGTGCCGTTCGTTTCCACCGGATTCCCGCGACCTTCACCAGGTCATCACTCCACCTTGTCGGAGGCCTACCGATAGCTCGTCTTCCGGTGCGTGGACGCCACTCAAGCAGTTTCTGGGCCCATCGACCGTCAGTCCTGCGAGCAATGTGCCCTGCCCACTGCCACTTAAGTCTCGCAATTTTGAAGGCTATGTCGGTGACCCCAGTTCTACTACGGATAGCTTCATTCCTAATTCTATCACGCAGAGAAATCCTGAGCATAGCTCTTTCCATTGCTCTTTGGGTGACCTTGAGCTTTCTTATGAGGCCCATCGTTAGCGCCCATGTCTCGGATCCATATGTCATCACTGGCAACACACACTGGTCAAAGACTTTTGACTTGAGGCACTGCGGATTAAGTGATAAATTATTAAAATAATTGTCACGTACTTTATTTAAGTAAGTACTTATATAATCTAGGCCTTAACATCGATCTTTGGCGACTGTGTGGGGGTTAAAAGTCTAAATATAGAATTTTTTAATTATTTTTCCTGTAATCTAAAGACAGACACATCAACTTTCAAGCCCTATTACATTATGGTACTCCGAAATTCGTGATTTTCGACCCACCCTACTGCGTAGGTATTATTTAATCATCATCATCATCCTGGCGTTATTCTAGTACAGTTGAGTCCAAAAACTACAATGTTATACTGAACTAGTTGCATCCTGAGCTATGCCCGGGGTTCGCTGCTTAATCCCAAGTTTTGGCGTAGACACTAGTTTTTACGGAAGCGACTGCCATCTGATGTGAGTTTCCAATGTAAGGAGAAAATTGTGTAATTTTTTATTATTATTATCTCGGGAATAAACATCCACTGTAGCCGCAGCGGTAGATTTGTTAGATGAGTGCCACGAACGCACGCGAATTTCGGGCGATTAGTATAAAGCAGAGGGGTTACTCCGAACTTCGTATCGTGCCGTTCCTCTCACTCATACAGTGAATATCACGAGAGTGAAACGGACGGCACGACACGAAATCTGCCCCTCAAATGCCATCCCTTTCACACTCATTTAATACACTATATTAGTGAGAGGAACGGCACGATACGAAGTTCAGATTTCGAAGTTCGTAGTAGCCCCTCTGGCTCAGGGGCGCTACCGCGAACAGCGAACGAAGTTTTCGGTCTCTGTCCACTTGCACGTTCGGATGTAAGTGCGACAGAAAGGGAAAACTTCGTTTGCTGTTCGCGGTAGCGCCCCAGTACTGGCTCGACGGACAGTTGACAGGTTGACACTGACAGCTTCCTTAGGAAATCGTTAGCTTGTGTGTGTGCGTGCGAGTATATCCTTGCTTGTTGTTCATTATTAAAAACCGACTTCATTGGGTTGATCATCTTGCTTCTTCAATAATGTCTTGGTCTGAGCTACGCGTTTAAATAAAATATTATTCTGTACTACCTATTAGTCAGTACGTTTGCGTTCATGTCAAGTTACCTAAAATGAAGTCCACCATTTAGCGAACTTGTTTGACAAGGCAAAATGCGCAAATGTCGCCACAGTTTGGCCAGTGCTGTTCATATCGATATTATTTAAGGCCCTTAATACATTGCCCGAGCTGTCGACCCAATTAATCGGGTATCCCTAGGTTGAGAGCATTTAAGACTGGAGTCGCCATTTATAATACTTTACTTACCCCTCTGCCAAAGGTATAGTAGAAAAAACTACCACATTATTAAAAACTACTTGATTAATCTATTATATGTTAGTCTCGAAATCGTTCCCGGCGTGTAGAGCTTCGTAAAAATGCCTTTATGTGCTGTTTTCGGGTGCAAAAAACCTATTGATTTATCAACTTTGATCTAACAAACAGATGAATTATTATTTCTCATGCACGTGTATTTTCGCTTTAATTTCATTTCCGCATAATTAAAGTTGTAAAGGTAATCGTAAATCGATTACACAGTCGATTTAAAAACATTCGTACGTGACCATTCACGCTTGGCCGCTATTTTGACATTTTACGTCACCTTATTTCAGGACGTAAAGTAAAGACTACTTGTCTATGAAAAATTCTATGAAATGTGCGTAATTTATTTATATATATGTGTTACCGGACCGTCAAAACAAAAACCTTCATCGGACTGCTCAAAACTATCGTTACTAAATATCGTTTGACATTTTTTTATGCTTCCTTCATAGATTACTATATTGAAATAAGTTTGGCATTACAACGTTATACTTATCGATATTTTTTATCGACGTTATAACTTTCACTTTTTTTTATTCTACTCCTGGCAATATCTTATCCGTCAGTTTGGCTCGCGTAATTGTGGACGGTTTACTTTGGTCAATAATATACAGGGCGTCCCACGGCTATGCCACATGGAGGGAAAGTACCTTAAATATTGTAGATGGAGCATTTTACTGAATGAAGACATTATTTCAATTTAAAAAACATTGTAAATTGCATTCACAGGTATTTAAATATTTTTATGGTTGAACCGGGAATCTAACCCGTTACACGTGATAAATTGATTAATTTTGTATTAAAATGTTAAAATTCATGGTCTTCCTTTTATTTCTGATTCTATGTTATTTAGCAAAAAATAATCCATATGATGAAGCCTTTCGATTGGTGTGACAAAGCTACAGGATAATTATTTTTTTGTGTAACGGGTTCGATTCCCGGTTCACGGTTTAATTATTATTTAAATATCTGTGAATACAGTTTAAATTGTTTTTAAAATTAAAATAATGTCTTCATTCAGTAAGATGTTCCATCTACAATATTCAAGGTATTTTCCCTCCATGTGGCATAGGCGTGGGACATCCTGTATACTTAATGATGATGCTGTCCTGACAACCGCATACATTAACAATGACAATGACAGTGTATGTACTGTCATGCTATGGTTGCAATCATTGTCTACTGACCTATTGTCAAATCCATACATGACCGACACCAATTAGTCGAAATATAAATCACAATCGAACTCAGTTAACCACTCGCCCGAAGTAACTTGGACCGAGATTCGTAAATAAATATGCGTTAATCGGAGACCAGATAGTAGTAAGGTGAGACGTCGGTAATCGTTATGAATAGTCCTTGAACAGATATTTGTCTAACATCTCAATAAACATGCGTTAGTATGTTAATTTCGCTCTGGCTTCGTAGTCCATTCAACAGAGCTTATATATAGTTGTTGACTTTATCCGGGGAATTTAAACTATGCTATTTTACCCTTTGATTTAAAATATATATACACGTGGTTATGTCGATCAACAAAAAAACATAATCCTCGGCAATTAAAATCTTAATACGTTGTTTGACCTCTAATTAAAAAAATAATTACTTAATAGCTATTAATCTTTCATTGACAGTTTAAACATAAATTTTTGTGGGTGCAGCCGACTCACTTTTTAATATTATTTTATATATGATATGTTTATATAAAAAATGGCCCACTGACACTTTAACTGAAGATTTTCACACGTCTATAAAAGTTTCGGCCGAAACTAGAGCCAAAGCCGAACCTTCGGTTTCGGCAGAAAAGCGTGTTTCGGTCGGACACTAATGTTCAGCAGCGGACTGCAGTGGGCCGATGATGATGGATCTTAGGTGTTGCAAATCAGTCACCATATTATTTTAATTACATTGCTATAATGGCATACCATGCTTTTGTGGTATATAATTTATGGTATGGTATTTTGATATGGGGAAATTCTATGAGGTATTTCAGTTTTCTTATGAGGCATTAAAACCCATACTTGCTGTTATATCGCAATAAAAGCCCGTAGTGATAACTAAGTAAATTGATTGCACATCTCAGATTCGGTTGAAACCGCTCAACCAATTTCAATGGAGCGCAAACTCTTAGAGTATTCCAGTGTTCCAAACCACACGCGTGGTCATGCCGGAGGTTTTCCCCTGGATTTTCCCCAGGCTACTCTCCAACCGCGCACTCCTATCGCTTTATTGGGCCCGGCCTATAAAGGCACAGTCAGGTTCAAAAAAAAATTATTATTCATTACAAATGACATAAAACCACGTCTTAAATTTCTTACATACTAAACAGAAAATTAATTTTGTATTAAGCAGAACCGCTGCTAACGTAAACTTCAAATTTAGAAATAAAGGAAAAATTCTAAATTTCTAAATAGAAAAATTTGGAGTCCATATATTCAGTGACATTTTTCTTTTTTTATCAGGAAAAATTAACGTTTATAATTTTTTATACGACATGCATTTTCGATTATTTTTACTTCAGTTAATTACACGCAATTTTGTTATGAATTAACGTATCATTCCGTGGTATAATAACAAATATGAATGAATAAAAACATGAATACACGTTTTAATTAATCGAAAATTTCATTTTATTCGTTAACACATTTGATTTTAAAATAAACAAATGGAAGCAACACCGCTAAT
Organism: Epiblema foenella; assembly: GCA_963556455.1. NCBI lineage: Eukaryota > Metazoa > Arthropoda > Insecta > Lepidoptera > Tortricidae > Epiblema > Epiblema foenella. Next base: position 21,625,232 of record OY747102.1, read on the forward strand.
TAAAATTCGGCCTATATCGTGAAAACTCGTAAAAGGTGAGCGCAAAATATCATCAAGGTGCGATCATTCTTCGGTTGTTCGGGGTTTTAATAACTGCACTACGCGTTTCATAATGATCGTTGCTCTATTTACAACGTTCACCTCACCGCTCACCCCTAGTATATCTTGACGCCGGTATTCATAATAAAAACACGTAATAATAGCTCTAACGCACTGGTTCGCCTAGGGTGTGGTGAAGCGTACAGACTCCTACAATAACACTGCTGCTGGAAACTTTTAGATGTTACAAGTAAAAAGAGTTGTCCTTTGGCAGAGCTATTTACAACGTTCCGCTCACCGCTCACCCCTAGTATATCTTGACGCCGGTATTCGTAATAAAAACACGTAATAATAGCTCTGATGCATTGGTTTGCCTAGGGTCCTCACCCTAGGTGAAGCGTACAGACTCCTACAATAACACTGTTGCCGGAAACTTTTAGATGTTACAAGTAAAACGAGTTGTTCTTTGGCAGAGCTATTTACAACGTTCCACTCACCGCTCACCCCTAGTATATCTAGACGCCGGTATTTATAATAAAAACACGTAATAATAGCTCTGATGCATTGGTTCGCCTAGGGTGAGGTGAAGCGTACAGACTCCTACAATAACACTGCTGCCGGAAACTTTTAGATGTTACAAGTAAAACGAGTTGTTCTTTGGCAGAGCTATTTACAACGTTCCACTCACCGCTCAAACGTTGAAATTTTTTTTTTCATCCACCGGTTACATGTATGGAGTGTCCCCCTAGTTTAATATTTTTTGTAATTTCACATCACATTTATGTAGCAGTTCATAAAATACACCGTCCTACCAAATTTCATAATTGTAGTGCTTATAGTATCCGAGTAAATCGGCTGTGACATACGGACGGGCGGACATGACGAATCTGTTAGGGTTCAGTTTTGCCATTTTGGCTACGGAACCCTATAAACACGTAATCATAGCTCTGATGCATTGGTTCGCCTAGGGTGTGGGAAGGCGTACAGACTCCTACAATAACACTGCTGACGGAAACTTTTAGATGTTACAAGTAAAACGAGATGTCCTTTGGCAGAGCTATTTACAACGTTCCACTCACCGCTCACCCCTAGTATATCTTGACGCCGGAATTCATAATAAAAACACGTAATAATAGGTCTGATGCACTGGTTCACCTAGGGTGAGGTGAAACGTTGTACAGACTTTTACAATAATACTGCTTTTGCCGGTAACCTATCGATGTTTCGAAAATCTATTTACCGAATTTCACTTGTCCGAAAACGGTTCACCGAATCTTTACAATCCAAATACTTTGTTTCTCAACTGTTTGAAATACCACGGATTCATTTTACTACAATGTCATTTGTCCGCAATTCAAAAGCCCGCTTTACAATTTCCAATTTTTACATTTGAGAAATTATACGTTAGCCACATTTTCATTATTTCAATGATACGGAAAGGCGACGTGACATTTTCCATAATTTCGTCATATAAGACTAAGCGGGAGCGAAGCTCCCGTCTCAATCTTCGAGGTTATTTTTTTTTATAAAAGCCCAGAATTACCTGTTGAGACAAAATCGACTCTAATGCGGATAGGTTAGAAGATTAAGACGGGAGCTGACGCGAATCGAAGCTCCCGTCTTAATCTTCAAGAGAGAACTGCACCGACAAGAGTGAAACTCTTAAATATTAATAATATAGATGATGAATCGCAACGTAATTCTCAAAAAAATATCATAATTATTTATTTATTTGACCGACCGCAACAACTCCGTCTCAGCTCGGAAAAAATGCTTCCGTATACCCGGGTGTCGGTTATTTTCCTCTACAAGACCTATTTCTCAACCAATTCTCGTGAAATTTTGTGAGCATTTTCGATACTTTTTTTGTCACAACATTAAACGAGGCATGGTAATTTCTTGACATATCTTGTCGGTATTTCCGAATTTGCTCGATAAAAGCAATATTCACTGCACCCTTACTTTTTTTACTTCAGAAACATTAGTAGTTAAAAAAAAAACAATAAACATTTTCATTAAGTACCAGCCGTAGTTTAAATTTGATCTGGACGCGTGCAATGTCGCCTTCCACAGTCAAATCAGCCACTACGCTAAAATTGCTTGTTAAATTTCACACGTACTTTCTCCAATGATGAATACATTATGGCACGAAACAAAAGCTTCCTTATTACAATGCATATAAAATCTACTTTCAAAGTCCACTCCAAATTAAATTCGGCACGAAAACCTAGGTAAATGCATAGAGGTGCGACCGCAAAATCGCCAACCCTAATTTACTGGTGACAGTATAAAATAGAGGCAGCCCTAGACTGCAATGAAGGTTTTGTACCCTCTTAACGGACTTTGCAATCGTTAACTGTGGGTTTGTTAGAAATACTATACGTATGTTAAACGAGAAAAAATACATTAGTTAATAGTTTTTAAGCAAGTATACCTATTTGTTATTAGGTAATGTATGTTGTTCTACCATTCACATATTTAAAATTGTAACTTGTTTTCTTTTGTGTTCTATGTATTTTTAGGTAAGCAATAAAGAATATTTGTATTATTTTGTATAAAGTGTTACCGACCAAAGCATGGTAATGTTACTATTACCATTCGAATCTATTTTTTAATTATTCTAATTTCAATTTTGCTTCCGTATTTTAATTTGAATCACATTTCCTCACCTAATTTATTAACATTCATCATTGTCTCATTTGATTACGTAGGGTCGACGCCATTCCTCTATATAAGTTAATAACACTATTGAAAAAAAACCGTATAAACCCGATAAATTATTCCAGCTTACTATTATTGATCTCAATGCAAAGCTGGTCAAAACTAGAATGAAAATGTCTAGTTACAAACGGGCAGACAGCGTCGTCAACCCTAATTACTAACACAGGACTAGCCAGAAGCAACCCTAGCCTCACTGCAGGGTTACCTCATTAACACATTTGCATAGTGGATTCGAATTAGTTTTTGCACCAGTTGCCACATACATACATTATTACCCTCACCTTATACTGTCGAATAACTCTACAGTCAGCAACAGAAATATAAGTAGATCAAAATAATCTACACATACCTTCTTATTATGTGCCTAGATAATTTTAAGCTACTGATCGGAGTAAATTTTTTTGCTGATGATCATATTTTAGGCGTACAATTTCTATTGGTTTTGTCGGTCGATAATATTAATAGGACTATATCATACGAAAAATGACACAATTCGTACAATTCAATTGTGTAATATTCGGTAATCAAAGCTCTTTTACGTAACAATGAAGTATGTCGTTGCGAATAACACATGTAAGGTTTTATGTAAGTCTAAATTTAGGCTCGGTTTTATAAAGACCCGTTAGACCTTAAGTCGGTTTGCTATGTCAAAAAATGTACCGAGTTACTGAAATTTGATCTGACATTTGGTCTAACGGATCTTTATAAAACTCGGCCTTAGACAACTTTTGTGAAACAATACTTGTTCACGTGCGTTGAACATGCCTATATAGCATCATCATCAAGATTTCGGACAAGAAACTGCACAGTCGCACAGAGAGCGGGCAAAGCACTAAAACGACGTTTTGCCATACTAACAAAAAACATCTAAGAAGAGGACTATCCATATTCACACACACATATATATTAATCAGTATACATAGCTGGTTTTGTAAATAAAGCCTCTTTGAATTTAGAATAAAGGAAAAATTGAAAAATTTAGCCACCGAGTAGGATTCGAACCTGCGACCTGCCGGCACTCGCGGCCAGTCGCTCTAGCCAACTGAGCTATAGGTGCAAAAATATTGTTTACGTGAGCAGTGGTACTGCTTAATATGAAGGAACGGTTGATGAATTTGGAACTGGGTAGCGATTGCACCTATATCTCAGTTGGCTAGAGCGACTGGCCGCGAGTGCTGGGAGGTCGCAGGTTCGAATCCTGCTCGGTGCCTTAATTTTTCAATTTTTCCTTTATTCTAAATTTAGGTATGGGATGGCGCATCGCAACTGACGATTCTCAATATGATTTGAGACGTTAGTGTCGTTAATGAAGCATGAGTCTTCTGGTAGAGGTCGCTGCACGCCTCCCTTAAGGTGTTTGTATAAAAAATAAAGTCTCTTTGAGTTTGGACATTGCTGTTGTCATTCACCAGGTTTCCTCTCACTGTGGTCAAGACACCTTTAACCGTCGTTTACGATCAGTCACATGAGTCTGTGTGATTGGCAGTGAGGAAATCCCACCCTTACCCTGTTCCGTCTGTTGCTTTAGATCTCTTGGTGCAGTTACATCCCGCACTTATTATATATATGTATATTTTGAACCTATGGTTAGGGAGGAGGGGGAAGTTAGGTTTGTTAGGCTACAGTTCTTCCCATAGCTTGTTGGTAAAATCAGCTAATTGATATTACACATGGTCCTTCGAACCGGATTGAACCAGAGACATGACATATGGATTATTAATAAACTAGGGTCGCTAGGCCAGTTTCGCAGCCTGCGTCAGTTTGCGGCCTTCTGAAGAACGAAGTTTATTCAATTAAAGATATTTACATTTGTACATCATCATCATAATATCATAATATTTAAGAGCTTGGCTCTTGTCGGTGGAGTAATTGCCAGCTTATTCTACATTCAGCTTTGTCCTTAACTTCTTTGTACGAAGTAGCATTTATTTTATGTTTTATTTGCTCCATGTACGTCATTCTAGGTCTTCCCCTTTTCCTTTTTCCCTCTATCTTTCATTTGTACATGCCCTAAAGAAATAGTGAGTCGTATGCGTTTTAATTAGTACCTATCGAATGGGAATATATTAAAAAAGAAAGAAAATATCCTTTCAGTTCATCAACTCATCCAAGTGGCTGCAAACTGGCGCATCAAATTAATAGGCCGTAAACCCACCTACCGACCCTACCTCCTCAGCAGAAAAAACTAAACATACTTAAAAATAATAATAAAATTACATTTATTTGCATACCATTAAGATTATCTTCATCATGTATTATATCGCTGCAATAAAATTTATGTCTAAATTAATTTCGCAGACTGTACCAGACTGCTTAATAAACCCGTCGAACAACTCTAATCTGAATATTTACCGAATACAGTGGAATCCGAGAGGAATTTAATTTAGAGGGTTTAAATGTAAGGGTATCGGTATCTGCCTATCTGCCCTTTCGCTTATATATATTACCATCTGTGTATCCTACGGTTTCGTTCGTTTTTGAAGAAGGAAGTTTTTTAAGTTTTATTTGTAAACAAATTCAAAAACAATCTAATTGGCGGATGTTTCGTCCAACCACAACAAAAAGTATCCACCACAGGTTTCGTCAATTTACGCTACAAAGAATCATCCACAACACGTTTCGTCACCTATGCTACATACTCCATTAACAATGACTTGTCCGATAAGTACCCGGCTCAAACGTCCCAAATATACTCGCCGCGTTCCCGCGCTGGATTGCTAAAGAGATACGTTGAACCAGGTACGCACCAGATCTACCGAATCTTTTTAAGTAGGTATCTAACTTCCTGATTTGTTGGTGCGGCGGTACGATATGAGAATACTGTTAGTCGTGTTACCTCGTGTGGTGCTGGGTTAGAAATACCCAGGCGCGGATCCAGGATTTTGTTCAGGAGGGGGCACTTTCGAACTTTCCGAAAATAAAACTGACTTTTGATAACTGTTTTTATTGTCAGAACATATTTCCTACGTCAGGCCATAGGCAATTGCCCTCCCCTGACACAGGCTTCAGGGGGGGGCAATTGCCCCTGTTGCCCCCCCCCCCCCTGTATCCGCGCCTGGAAATACCACTTCCCTTCTTCCTGTGGGTGTCGTAAGAGTCGACTATGGGAATCGGGCTTTTAGTGTATCGTGGCGATGTGGGCATATCACTGCAATGTCACATTTTCTCTATCTTTAAACCTATAATTGCTAAATATGGCACTAGAAATAAATTTCATGTACTCTGCCTGTCTATTTTGGGAATACAGGCGTGAGTTTATGTATGTATCAGTCGTGACAGTACAGCTTTTTACCGCCCGGATATACGGAAGCATAGCGATGTGAAGGGGATTCCTCGATTCTGTCAGCCACGCCCCACGTGAAAGAGACACGCTTATGTCTTTCGCGCATGACAAAGCGGGGTGCAACACTCTTCGCGAATGGCTTTTTTAGTCAAATGTCGGTAAATATCTGACTGTGTGAAGTTTTATGAAATTTCCTCTTGAGAGAGTTTAGGTAAGGTAAAATACCATCATATTAACTGAATTACGTCGTTTAATGATGCGTTGTTTTAGTAGGCTGATTTAAAAAAGGAAAATAAAGATTCAAGTTATGATTTTTTTCTAACGAGAACATTTTAAGCAATCATGTTTTTGCTATTGTCAGGCTCTGACAATTATAGTCAAGAATCATGTATCGGAAAATCAAACCTTATTGTTTCGTCGTTTGGGCAAAACAGCGTTTTAAAAAACGCGATATTTGAAACGCTTTTGCTTGCACGGCCTTAATGCTACATTGCCCCGCTTCTCCGCATGATATTAATTATGCGCAAATGTAATACTCACAGTATCCCGTCAAGTGAGTAAATCTTTGCTACATTAGTGAGCGTCATAGAACATTATACCATAAACCGATCTCGCCCCGCCAAGTCTGGAAGTCATTAGAATTACGATTTGAAACGGGATATTTACCATGTATATTTGTATGAGTTCCCGATATTACAAATATACATGGTAAATATCCCGTTTCAAATCGTAATTCTGATGTAAATGACCATGTAAGCTTGAAATCTTATATTAAGTCTGGAAGTCGTTTAACAGGATACTAATTACCGCCTATAGTTATTGATTTCATTATAAAGCCACTAAAGAATTTTGCTATTTTTTTACTTTCCGACATTTCTATATGTACAAGGAAAATATACAAGAATGCTATTTAATTTCATGACCTTAATCTTGTACATCAGGACGGACAAACGGACTACCCTCATTCCTACAGCCGGCTTGTTTGTTTCTTAATTGATTAAATCCCGGCCTTGGAATTTTGTCTCGGATATTTTTCCCGGACCTCGCCATTCCGAACCCTCTTCAATTAGAGTTCGAATCGGTCGAGTACTCGCCAGTTAGGCCTTAAACGTTCATTAAACAATCTGTTGTATAACTGGGCCGTTACATTGGTATGTTAGTAATTAAACTCTCAAACTCAAAATATTCTTTATTCAGATAGGCCTAGCAACAAGCACTTTTGAATCGTCAGTTACTTAAGTATATATTACATAAAATGAATCTAATTATTCAGAGCAATTTATTGATGCATATGAAATTTTAAAAAAGACATGAATTACTATAATGTATGTCAAAAGAGAGTATAATAAATTCACAAAAAGATCGTCAATATGTAATCGTCAAACATAAAAAATTGTATAATCTAGACAGTTTCTAGAATAAAATCTGAATTTGAAGTTAGTAAATTCTAGTAATTTTTTGGGTTGTGTGTATTTGTGACAGCTTTAATTAGGAGTAGTACTACTACTTATATGATTATTTATGCTTATTTGAATATTCCTTATTCAAACCTCATTGCCATTAGATAATCAAATAAAAAACCAGCCAAGTGCGTGTCGGACTTCGCACATTCAGGGTTCCAAACCAACCGCAAAATTAAGTTGGTTTTAATAGGAAAAATAAGGTTATAGGCAAGTAAGTGACTGTGCATATCCGACTTCCTAATGACCAGGCTTTAGAATTATAGTGCTTGTAACGCATATTGATGGTTTTGACTATTATCTCAGAATATTTTTTTTTTTTTTTTACTTTCACGGCTAGAAAACACCGAATCACGCTATTCTGCTCTAACACATAGCACGTTTTCTACTATAACATTTAAAACGCTAATTAAACAATACTTACCTTTTTCTAGGTTTTGAAAGTTTAATTAAATTTTCGGATACTTCAATTGAGATTTTATAATAAAACCTGATAGCTAAAAAAATGATAGCTTTAACAATTTGCAGAAATAATACAAAAAGCGACTTTTGTATCGCATTTGCATCACAAGCATTAAAAACCTGGCTGGAAAAGTACGTAATATCCGCCAATCGCTGTCCGCACGTTTTCCGCCGAAAGATAAATGAAATTGAATTTGCGCTTAAAAACAACTGCGGCAACGTTTTCGTTTCGATTATTGTAAAAACCGTATCGCTTTTGTTTTTTTGCGGTTTTTCGTTGTTGCTTTTGTAACGTACTAGCTACGAGCCGGTAACAGACTTATGGGAATTAATTCGTAGCCAAAACAGTGGTGGGCAGAATTTACTGTTTACTAAAAATGTAAAAAAAATCATTCTACACTTATTCCGTATATACACTCTCTCCGGTAATTCGTGCCAGCTTTCGCTGTTCGGTCATTCATAACACTTGCATTTGCATTTTATAATTATACTAGCGACCCGCCTCAGCTTCGCACGGGTGCACTATTTAATGGATGTTATTATACATATAAACCTTCCTCTTCAATCACTCTATGTATTAAAAAAACCGCATCAAAATCCGTTGCGTAGTTTTAAAGATTTAAGCATACATAGGGATATAGGGATATAGGGACAGAGAAAGCGACTTTGTTTTATACTATGTAGTGATGTTTAATTAAGTCTAGTATGTTTGTAATGGTGTGTCTATTCGTGCAGTGAATAAATGCTTTCTTTCTTTCTTTTTTTCTTTCATAAAAAAATACCTATACAAAATCTCATACAGTCAATTCAACGTAATAAACTTGGAAGATATCCTTACATTATACAATATTCAATGCTTTGGAAGTCAATTATGCTGAAAAAATGTCTTTGAAGTAAGGAAACTTTGGCAAATTATTTTATTTGGGAAAAGGTAAACTCGAAACATCGACATAATATGCGTGATTCCATTATGAATTCGATAATACGCCTTTTGAATTCGATGTCAATGAAATTTCAAATGACAGTTGTATATCCCTAGCATAAGTTTGACATATTATGAGTACTTTTAAAATTATGTTTGAATAAAATTTGTTTTAGTAAAATTCCAAAAAGTGATTCGTCAAAAATACTATATAGATTGGTTGGTTGAGAAATGCAACCTGTAGACGAAGAAAAACCATAAAAAGAACTCTAATTTCCGAAAACTGACAACAAAAAACTATAAAGTTACCGAACTTACAAAATTTCAAGAGAATAGGTCGAAAAAAGCGACCAACAAACCGAAATTCGCCCGCAGACACATGCGAAATCATTGAAAAAAACCTAGTTTATGAAATATTTCCCAAAACTAACTCAATAAAAATCTATATCATTATCGAACCTGCTCACAAAATTACGAGAAACGGTTAAGAAATGCGACCTGTAGAGGAGAACAAACGGAACGGACATACGAAAACATTTTGGTCGAAGCTGAAGTAAAGACCTTCGTTTCAATTGGTCGACTATGGCTAACCCGCGCTATTGAGATAAAAGTACTGTAAATAAGCATCTGGCAGGTGTGTATGGCAGCGAGTATACTTATATGTTGACATAAATGTTCCTTCCGAATTGCTCACTAAATGGCAGTCACAAGTCAAGGCAGATAACATTATCGGGCACTATAAGTCATGCGCACGACCATGTTAGGCACATTATCGGGCACATTAGAGATGGCGATGTTACACAGTAGACACTATTAAAACAGTACTCTATTTTGCTTTTAACACGCATTCTTGCAACAAGATGACATTTTAAACCCGCCAAAAACAAAAGACTAGCGTACATAAGAAAAAAAATATAGCGGTCAGTATTTAAAAAAGTTCAATTTTTATCATGGAGGTCAGACACATACCGTTAAAAATGTTGAAACCCGGATTCCGGTTACATAAGTAGCAGCCTTCGTAACATGGCTTGGGTACAGTGGCAGTTCTCAAGAAGCAAGTGGGGTTTCTGAGGAAAGATTTTTATTGATTCTTTAATGTGGTATTTTTTATTACAATTTTACGTCACTATTTTGACTGTTTATTAAGTTATAATTAATTTTAGCTATACAAAAAGGTTTTTTTAATAAGTAACAATAATGCTGTTTAAAGAAGCAATTACGCACTAAACTTTCTATTTTTAACCCGTTTATATCTGAAGTCTTGTCTGTGGAGATTGTTTTGTGATTTTTTTTATATCGTTTAACGGTTCCGTGTGTATTCTTACTTATATTTTACTAACAAATACCAATATACTGATACACTAAATTTTTTCTTCGAAATTACCTCATTTTCCTACTAAAACCGACTTAATTTTGCGGTTGGTACCGTATCCTAAATGTGGAAAGTCCGACACGCACTTGGCCGGGTTTTTGTTTAGTTGGCCAATTTTATTACTGTGTAGATTATTCTGCTGTGCCTAGACTGACTCCATTTGCGCCTGCACCTTGTTTACGCCCCTGATTGCTTCTGTGGCCGCCATTTTGTCTGGCTAAGCTGTTTCGCTTATTCTCACATTAGAGGCTCGACAGCTATTATCTTTTTGCTGTATGGCACTTATTGTGGCATTCCTGGCACGAGAAAAGTCTACATAAGTGTAATTATTTCGGTTCCTGAGAATTTTGTGGGAACTCAGTGAGTGTGTGTAGTATTAAAGATTTAGAGAGTAGATACCTACTTCCGCCGACTTACTAGAAATGGAGGTTTTCGACAGGGTTGTCTAATTGTAATTTTTCCGTACTAAAATGCCATTTGTCTACTTAATGGAAATTTGACATGCTACATAACTAACTCTCAACTTTAGAAACAAAAGAGCCGGTATTTCATCTGCAGTATATATGATACTAGCGACCCGCCCCGGCTTCGCACGGGTGCACTATTTAATGGATGTTATTATATATATATAAACCTTCCTCTTCAATCACTCTATTTACTAAAAAAAACCGCATCAAAATCCGTTGCGTAGTTTTAAAGATTTAAGCATACATAGGGATATAGGGACAGAGAAAGCGACTTTGTTTAATACTATGTAGTGATAAGGCGACAAAACACCTGTTATTCTGATTTTTTAAGACACAGACACTCTGTCAGTAGAGTCTGTTAAAAATACCTACTACGAACTTAACTGTCGTCATCTGTCAGTGTATGTGCGAAGATTAATATTAAGCATGTCCTTAGCAACATATCTGCAGGATTAAGACACGTAAAATGGGTAATTTCCAGACATTCTAAACTAATGACGAATTCTCCCGACAGACCTGTCGTTTTAATTTAATGCAGTCGTTGTCACATTCAACTGTCAATGAACCTTCAAAACATGGTGAACCTTAAATTAAGTTTACCATTATTAGAATATAGTTGGGGATTAAATGGAATGATGTTAAATAATACGAAAACCTAATATATTGGTGTTTAACAATTGATCTGTTATCTCTCGTTAACTGTAACAGATACAGTATCGTGCTGACTCTTTCGCTCTTGTGTTAAACACTATATGAGTGAAAGGGACGGCACGATACGAAGTTCGAAGTATGCCCTCAGAGTTATTCTAAATGTATTTTCGTTAGACTACGTCTTCTTGCAGAAAATATCCACTTCAAAAATGAAAGCTTTTCACTTCGAGTTATATATATTACTAGCGACCCGCCCCGGCTTCGCACGGGTGCAATGCTGATGCATGTATTATACATATATTATACATATACCTTCCCCTTGAGTCACTATATCTACTAAAAAAAACCGCATCAAAATCCGTTGCGTAGTTTTAAAGATTTAAGCATACATAGGGATATAGGGACATAGGAACAGAGAAAGCGACTTTGTTTTATACTTTGTAGTGATTGGCGCATATTTGGAAATTTCGCGTTTTTACTTTACTTTAAATACCTACATAGAAGACATCTAAGACTCAGGAACAAATATTCGTGTTCATCACACAAATAAATGCCCTGACCAGGATTTGAACCCGCGACCTGCAGCTGCGCAGACAGGGTCACTACCAACTAGGCTACAGTGGTCTTTATCACTAAGCCTTGACATTTGTACCGCTTCGTTTGTGCACATCCTGCCAAAGCACTCATATTAATGTTGGCCCACAGTAATGAATCAGTACTGACTTGACAGATAGTTGACATTAAGGGTCCTTATCAGTTAAAAACGCTCATCTATTTAGGCCATTTTCTGTTTGAATTGACACGTATCTTAACATTTTCTCAATGTTACTATCTAGAATAGGACTATTGCGACGTTATGTCATAATCTTTAAATGTATTTTTTGGAGTTTTCATTAAGAAATATCGTTTCAAACATCACTGCAAATCGACCATTTTCAAGCTAAAAACTTGTTTTTTCCACTTAAATTCTACTACACACAATAAAATTAAAAAATGGCTATGTTACTATCTAAAACTGTAATAAAATCATCGTAGCCTTTAATAACTTTATTGGTATTATCAATACTTTTGTCATAATTTGAAATCAAAGCATTTTAAAACTTATAAGGCCTCTTAACAGCTGTCAGCTTACTTATACCGCATACTCAACGTTAAATAGAATTTACTGTCAATTTTGAACTATAAATGTATGGGCTGACAGTTGAAATTTGACATTAAAATCTACCTAACGGTAGTAAAAAAGTTACGTGATTACCCCGCTGAAATTAAATTAAATATCAAACCCAATTTTTTGCTGAGCGTTATTTACCTCAGGTTGCAGTAATCGTAACAAGTATCGTGTAATATTAAATTATGACTTTTATATTTTCTGGGGAGCGTTCGTGGCCCAGTGGCGCCCGCGTACCCCGTGTGGTACTTATTCGAGGTTAAGCAACGTCGGCCGAGGTCAACTCTTGGATGGGTGACCGTTTTGGAAGGCATGTTAAACCGTTAATCCAGCCTGATGCTTATGACAGCAGTCGTTAAGCCAAGTTAGAAGCCTTTTGGCGCCTTGAGAACTTCTAACAGTCAAGTTGCCCACTCACTTGACAAGCCTAATCCCAGTTTCCCCTTGGGTAGGAAAATAAGATAGCAGCCGTTTTCTTAAAATATAGTGCCTACGCAAAATCTTGGGATTAGATATCAGACCCCGGGCATCCTTCAGGATGCAACTGTACTGGGATAATGTTAGGAGAATGTTTTTCATATTTTTTTACTTTTCAAATTATTATTTTTTTAACGCCAAGCTCAGCCCGACGCAAAGACAATTTGTTATTTGAGAAAAGTTTTATAAATTAGTCAATTATTGATTTACGTTTTTATAAAAGGTTCATAAATATGAATACTTCATTTAACGTATTATTGATAATTTTAGATTTAAATATTTACTAAATTAATTTTGAATTAAGCAGTACCACTGCTAACGTAAACTAAACAAAAAATTTCAATTTTTCCTTTATTTCTAAATCTTTGAATATTTATCTATAAATAAATTGTAAATATTCACTAACATGCTTGGCTGAATGCATATTCAGCCAGTGCCTTCCTGCTTTAGCATTTTGCACATGCGCAGTTTGTAGACGTTGACGTATCGAGCAATGTAAATTATAACCTATAATTTTTTCATTTCCACGCACAATGCATTATAACGTTTTGTACGATACATGTGTGGAAACATAATTGGGTCATTTTCAGTTGCAAAAACAAAAGTTGTCCACCCGGTGGTCAATAGTTAACGGCTTATGTACATATGAGTTGTGTTTTTATTACATGGATTTATAGTTATGGACACACCGCTTATGCGGGTTACTAGACCAATCCAAAATTAAGCTTTGTTGCCCTTAACCTTTGATATGTCCACCGAAAAGACGCGAACCTAAATCTGACAATGACCCAATTCCCAACTCTACACTTGTTGGGAATTGCTTATGTGGCGTCACTCCTGTCGACTGTCAAATCTGTCATGTTCTGCATCGCGCTATCGAAGTTTCTTAAGTCAGTTGCATAAATATAACTTCCAACCAACTCTCATTGGACTTCGGTCCCTGAGAGATATCTTTATTTTCGTTTCTTCCTGTGTTTCCGACCTATCTTAGGCCGGTCACACACATTCGGAATTCCGTTTCGGAATTTCGATTCGAAATATCGATTCGTAATATCGAATGCATTAAATCCATACAACATCTATGAATCAGCCACATACTTACAGTTCGAAATTTCGAACGGAAAAAAACTGTAAGTATGTGGCTGATTCATAGATGTTGTATGGATTTAATGCGTTCGATATTGCGAATCGATATTTCGAATCGAAATTCCGAAACGGAATTCCGAATGTATGTGACCGGCCTTATACATGTATATTATTTGTAGATACTCTCTTTCTTGTATATATTCAGCCCTGTACACCGTCCCGAACTTGTATCGTAGATAAGAACTATTACTTATTTCCTTTTTGTACTGTGTCTCTGATATATTTACATACTGTCAAGTAATTGCATCCCGATCAAAGGGCTCCATCATTTCCCTCCCTTCGTAAACACACGCATATTGCCCGCTTCCAATTCGAAGTATAACATTCAATTTGACGAATTATAGACCTTATTTCTACTATGGAATAAAGTTGTTTTTGGTACAGATAACACAATGTGATAAGAGGTTTTGGGAAGCAATCACTCGAAAATGTTTGCTTGCCCTTCCGAAAATACGTGCGTTAATTAAAACGTTTCCGCCATTCAACACACTGGTTTATGTAAACGTTATGGTTAGCTACCTCCGGATTCAGAAATGAATTACCTATTGAAGGTTGATGACGGTACTCTACATAATGGGCAATAAATACCTCTACGAATAGTTTCCGCGATATATATTACCACTCAGTCAATAAGGGATGTTGTGTTGACTCAAAATTTAATTACTCCATAAGACTAGTCCAAAAGAAAAAAGGCAAAGAATGTACCACATGGTGAAAATCCAAAAAATAACGGAGCTACAACCGTTTTAATGTTGCTGGTTAGACGGAGAAAGCGCGACAGATCAGTGATGTCATTGACCACGAGCGCCATAGTAAATGACGATCGTTCTAATACATAGGTGCGTTTTGAGGAAAAGGGACAGAGTTATACTCTCATAAAACTTTGAAGACTTATAATTATGTTATTATTTATTCATACGAGTTACTTTTTTCGCCATTTGATTAAGAATTTGATCTTTTTTCGAGAAAATTCGGACTTATTTATTTTCTTATTATTAGAAAATGGAGGAAAGCTACGGAACTAGAAATTACTGTTTGCAGCACTAAAGCAACTTCCTGATTCGTCGGTGCGCAGGCAGTTATGTTATGATATGTGAAAACTGTTAGCTGTCAGTGTCAAACTGACAGATGTCAAACTGTCAGTCGAGTCCATAGAAAGAGAATTAGATAGAAGGAGGATTAGCGAATCACCAAGGGGGACGGACTTATGACAGGCTGACTAAATTGAGATGTATTAGGAGACTGATATCAATGTAGCACAATTCTGACATCTCATAATTAGTCGTGTTGTATATACATTGGCGCCAAATTTAAATTAATCCTTAGATTTGAATACATTGATGATGTTTCGGTGACGCAGGTCGGTGACAAATAATACGCGATGAGGGTCAGGCGATGACACATTGTATCTCGTTCGCACGTATGCTGATGTGTATGCTTGCATCTCTTTCGCGCATCTTTGTGTGTATTGCCGGCTCCAGTCTTATGCTTCATGGTCGAGTCAATACCGCTTTACCGCCAACTGCGCTCCTGACTGGTAAAAAGTTAAAGCAGACCCCGGATTGACTATGTAAACTGTGATGTCATAATTTTTTCACCACAAACTTCATATCAACTGAGCATCTTTGATTTTTCATAAAAAGTTGCTTATTTGACTGTCAGTAAAATATTGTTATGTATTAGACTATTTACCATTTAAATATAACGTACTAACTTGTATGTATGTAAGCACTTTATTGTACACAATAACAGGTTAAAACAATATACATGTCACATAAGATTAGAGTACAAAGGCGAACTTATCCCTTTGAGGGATCTCTTCCAGCTAACCTTGCCAGCTTCCTTGTCTGTCTGTCTCTTGTCTTTGTCCGCCACTTCGTCTGCGTGGATGTCGTTTATATGGTACCTCTATACTTACATAATGATGGGGGGTGATTTCCGGGATAAAAACTATCCTATGTACTTCCTCGGGATACAAACTATATCCGGGCCAAATTTCACCTAAATCTGTTCAGCGGTTAAAACATGAAATGGTACTTAACATAGTGTCAGAAATACTTTTGTTTTTTTTTTAATACTAGCTTTTGCCCGCGATTTTATCTGCGTTGAACTTGTTCATCGTGATGTAATTTAATTGCTATTTTTTTATATCAGGCACTTACGTAATCATCGCTCTTCCATACCAAATTTCACCCCCTTAAGGAATGATTTAAAGGATAAAAAGTATCCTATGTTCTTCCCCAGGATTCAAACTACTTCCATATCAAATTTCTTCTGAATCGGTTTAGCAGTTTAAGCGTGAAGAGGTAACAAACAGACAGACACACTTTCGAATTTATAATATTAGTATGGATTTATATCAATAGCTTAAAGTTTGCACGCCGCTATTCATCCTCCAGTCTATCGGAAGCAGCTGATATCGCAAATGGCTGCCGTCTTTTGAAGTGATTTTTATGCGATGCGATACTCCGGATACACAGGTCTTTGTGTCTGACCTACATAAACGAAAGGAGCCTATTTATACATTAAGGTTGAAGATAAGACTTTTTTACAACGACGTTGCGAAACAGGACGGCCTGCCCCTCAGGCCTCAGGTGTCTGCTTACCCCTCGGTAAGCAGACACCGTAACTTGCGACTCGAGGCTTGAGGATTTGTTGACAGGCAGAGACATTATGCATACTAATCCCTCAGTCAGAACACGGAGCGTAGTTGGGTCAATGTCAGATTTAGGTTCGCGTCTTTTCGGTGGACATATCAAAAGTTAAGGGCCAAAAAGCTTAATTTTGGATTGGTCTAGTAACCCGCACAAATGGTGTTTCCGTAACTACAAATCCATGTAATAAAAACATATCTTACGTGTACATAAGCCGTTAACTATTGACCACCGGGTGGACAACTTTTGTTTTTACAACTGACAATGACCCAGTTGTTACGGTATTTCTTAGTGATGTAGGTAATTTGTCATGTCTGAGCATAAAGCTATTTATTAGTCTGTAATGACGTATCTAAATCAGTGAATCTTTAATATGGGACCAACTATGTCCATGCCAAAAAGCAATAAGCGTTTTTAGGGTTCCGTACCAAAATGGCAAAACAGGAACCCTTATGGTTTCACTTTGTCTGTCAGTCTGTCTGTCTGTCACATCGCTAAATATCTCAAGAACTACTTATGCTATCGATTTAAAATTTGGAATAGTTATAAAGAAGGCTTACCTACATACATACATAGAACATGACTTTTTAATATTTTTTTTATTTTCTGTGAAAAATGACAGATATGGTTCAAAATTTGAAAGTCTAGTTAATATGTAGAGTGGGGTGTTATATGAAAGGGCTTGGGTTGCACATTCTGAAATATTTTTTTTTACGTTGAGTCATCTTTATTTTATGAGGGAAAACGTTAAAAAAAATATGTTACGTAATATCTTTTTGATACCAATGTATATTTCACAGGAAAAATATAACTGTAGCTCTGTCTAATTTTTCTTTATCGTCAAAAAACATTTCTATACTAAGTTTGTAATTAAATCACCTTTGCATGTGTTTTTGTTTTATAAATTCCTACGAGATTATGCTGAAAGTACCAGGATGATTGTACCTGATTGTAATGTATTAAGATGAAGTTTCATGGCGCATTGGAATTATCTGTAAGGTCATGTAAACTCATAATTAGTCGTGCTTTATATACATTTAAATTAAACTAATAGGCTTGAATACATTGATGACGTTTCGGTGAGACAGGCCGGTAACAAATAATACGCGATGAGGGACAGGAGATGACACATTGTATTTCGTTCCCACGTGTGTTGCTGTCCATGCTTGCATTTCTTTCGCACATCTTTGTATATGTGCCGGCTCCAGTCTTATCCTTACTTCATGAATCCTACAGTAATATATTTTTTTATAAAGCAAACTGCAGAGAGGAGACTAAAGAGTGTAATTTATTTAAGAAAATCTCATATTCGCTGCTGTGCAGTTTAAAACGACTGCTGCTTACAGAATCCAAGTAAATTAAACTAGTGGTTCTGTGAGCTGCGGACATGGCTAGTGTTTTTTTTATTGTATAAAGCCTGTTACACACTGCAGCGGCCTGCGGTGGCGGCTAGCTGTCACTGTGATAATCAAGGCCGCGTGTGTCTGAATGAATGTTAGAATTGCCATAGTGTACAACAGGCCGCCACCGCAGGCCGCTGCAGTGTGTGGCACGCTTTAGTAGGTTTTCAGACCTGAGGGCCTTCTACAAACTTTGTATCGTACCTTCTCTTTCACTCATATAGTAAAGCAAAGTAAGTATCTCTCAAGAGAGCGAAAGAGACGGCACGATACGAAGTTCGGATTTCGAAGTTCGGAGATTCGCAATGATAGGTTATTATATTATTTGTCTCTTCCATAATAAACATATGAGTTTTACTTTTATTTTTATTTTCTTATTTTATTTATATATTCCCGTAGTTTTTATTTTACACAACCCACTGAATATCCGCTACCCAAAGGTTGTCTAAAAGAGATCGCTCTTTAGCGATAAGAGCGTCTGTTGTCTACCTCTGCTTATATCTCGCTATGTTATTGAGTTCTGAACTACTTTGTATTTTTTATTGAGGTGTGAAATAAAGAGTTATTGTATTGTATTGTATTCTAACATAAGTACTGTAATTTGATTCAAAACTTATAAATAGCGGAGAGGAAATCTTAAGCAGATTGAAAATTAGGCAACTATAGCTGCTTCAAAAATAAAAACCGGCCAAGTGCGCATCGAATCACGCACAATGAAGGGTTCCGTACTAACACCTACTAGTCCAAATTTAAAACCACTATCCAATACGTTGAATCTAAAAAGGTCCACAGGGGCTACCGCGAACCGAAAACGAACGAAGTTCGAATATCTCCCTCTCTGTCGCACTTGCTTATTCGTGCGGCAGAGAGGGAGATATTCGAACTTCGTTCGTTTTCATTTCGCGGTAGCCCCTCTGTCTTTACGTACTCACGGCACTTACAACCTTTTGTTTGGGCAAGACAGATTTTCAGCGAAAACTCAAAAACCGTAAAACCTGTCTTGTTCAAACCAAAAATCGTTGAAGGTATTTATTAATGCACACCACCACAATTTTTTTTTAATTTTAAACTTCATCGTTTGGAAATTAGAGGGGGGGGACACTTTTTATGATGTTGACAGCTTGACAACCAATGGTTGACTTAAACGGAAAGGTTTTTTAGAAACCTCCATATCATTTTTAAAGGCCTATCCATAGATACCCCACACAGCTATGTCCGTTGATTTTTTTTTTCCATCCACCGTTTATATGTATGGATGGAATCCATACGATTGCAGCACCCCACCCCCCACCCTAATATTATTTTGTAATTTCACATCACTTTTATGTAGCGGTTCTTTGAATACACCTATCTACCAAATTTCATAATTTTAGTGCTTATAGTCTCCGAATAATTCCGCGGTGACATACGGACGGACAGACATGACGAAACTATAAGGATTCCGTTTCGCCATTTTGGCTACGGAACCCTAAACAATCGTGTAGTTTATGTAACACCACACGAGAGTCTCGAAATTTTACCCCCATGCGTAACGCGTATCGGTCCATACATCTTGAGGAGGGACGACACTTTCTTGATGTACCCTAAACACTCGCTAGTTGTGACACGAGGTTCCGCCCCTTTCGTGTTCACCGGGGTGACTCGAAATGGCTTCGTTAGGCGCCGGTTCAGGTAACACTAAAGTGTTTTTCTTAAGACGTTAGTATGTAAGAATGATTTTGGTCAGGAGCGTATTTTGAAATATGACGCCCCGGGCCAATAAGTTTCGCCGGCCCGGAAGTCAAGAAAGAACGATATAAATTTAAAAAATACATAAAAATATATTAACGTCTAAATTTTTGGGTCGGTACAATTTTTTTTAAAAAGTTTCACGGGGGGACTATGCCGCCCCTGGCGGATTGGCGCCCCGGGCCATGGCCCGGATGGCCCTAGGCCATGGGCTAATACGCCCCTGATTTTGGTGTTTGCATTCTATTTATAAGGCGCTTATTATCTTGCCCCAAATTGAGAAAGTTCTCACAGTCCAATTGAGAAATTGCAATATGATTTAAATTATTTTAAATCAACATTAGCGCGCTTGAACCTATAGGTTTAGATTAGCAGGGCACAGTGGGATGTCATATGTAAAGCTCTCTATCCCGTTTGTGCCCAAAAACGTCCCGAGGCCGAGGACTCACAACCTCCTAGCGGTCCCAATTACTCGCACTGTGACTCACAGAACCTCTCCTATTGTTAGGGTGCAAAGAAACTCGTTTCTGAGGGTTGGTCTATAAATCTATAATATTGGTCTATAATCTATAAATCAAAAAATCAAAATCAAAACATTTATTCTGCAAATAGGCCTCAAAGGCACTTTTACAAGTCAAAATCTATCTAGGTACATCAAATAAAAATAATACAATAATCAAAGTATCATTAATTAAATGTAGTGTTACATGTCAAAAATAAGACTAAGAAACTAATAACAATCTAGATTTGTTAGAGATGTATAAGGTCTCTAAGCGTCAAGATAAAAGGTAATAAAGTAGGTACACTAATCATAATAAAATATTATGAGCTATATCTATAACACGTCAACATGAAAATAATAAAATCTAATAAATAAATATCCTCAGAGATGTATAAGGTCTCTGCGCGACAGTCTAAAAATAAAATCAAATGAGAACAGAGCGAAGTCTCATCATGTCAATTCCACTGAACACTAGTACGAAATTACTAGTCCTTGCAGACATGAACAGACCGATATAATAAGATACCGTTAGAAATTAGGAATTGTACTATTAATATGTTTAATAAAAGGGTGATGGAAATATTATTGTAAAAATGTTACTTTAGTATTAACTAGCGACCCGCCCCGGCTTCGCACGGGCGCAATGCTGATACTAAATACACTACAGAAATATTATACATATAAACCTTCCTCTTCAATCACTCTATCTATTAAAAAAACCCCATCAAAATCCGTTGCGTAGGGATATAGGGGCAGAGAAAGCGACTTTGTTTTATACTATGTAGTGATGACTTTTCAAATGATGATAATTTGTAAGTGTTTTTAATGTATTTATTTTATTTTATTTGATTTCTTCAAAATTACTATTCTATTATTGTCAATATTGTTTATTTGTTAATTTGAATTTGTACGCCTAAAGGCAAAACATGACGGACATTATTATAAACCTGTGACCATTATGTAAATTACTCATGTTTGACAAATAAATTATCTCTTATCTCTTAGGGCCGATATGCTCTTACTCCGAACTTCATGTAGTGCCGTCCCTTTCACTCTCGTGTTATACACCATATGAGTGAAAGGGACGGCACGATACGAAGTTCGGATTTCAAAGTTCGGAGTCCCTCTGGCTCAGGAACCCGAAAGCGATATATTCGGACGTCGCTGGACGCATGTACAGTCACGAACCGGAATTGTTGAGCCACTTGCCATTTTTTTTTACACCACGTCGGTGGCAAACAAGCGTACGGCCCGCCTGATGGTAAGCGGTCACCGTAGCCTATGGACGCTTGCAACTTCTGGGGTGTCACATGCGCATTGGCGACCCTTTAAAAATGTATACGCAAATGTATGTGTAATGTATACACTCCTTTCTTGAAGAACCCTATACTGTAGTCCCTCGGGAAAACCTCGACAGGGAGCTCATTCCACAACCGGAGCGTCCGTGGGAGGAAATTCCTCTGAAACAGTACCGTACGCGACCATTTCGGTTGTAAGGTGTGAGGATTAACCCTGCCGACGGCGAGCGGTGCGATGATAGAAAGCGGCCGTGTTTTGGAGGCACGTTAAGCCGTTGATCCCGGCTACTGTCTATGGTAGCAGTCGTCAAGCCAAGTTGGAGGCCTTCGGGCACCTTGAGAACTTCTAACAGTCAAGTTGCCCACTTACTTGACAAAGGAGGGTCGAAGTTGCACCACGTCCGTAGGGAGTACCTTATTGGAATTAGGCTTGCAAAGTGAGTGGGCAATTTGACTGCCACCGACGTAGTACTAAAAAATGTTTAATATACTATACTACCCAAAGTAATGGTTGAGAGGTGTAAGAGTTAAAATCCACGCTTCAATTTAAGGATAGATATCATCCACTTATTGGTTTACTTTGACATCTTGACCCACCCTTGACCCGCCGTCTCAGTTTATATCGCGATATTCTCTTATGCGCAAGTCGAATCTAGACGCCCGGGGCTGGTTGCCACGGCAACCGGCGGGAGCGGCGACCCCAAGATCGTGTCGACCTTATTACTGTTAAGTTAATGAAACAGTTGCCGGCTAATTAAGTTCGCAGAGTCAGACAGGTGGGCTATGGGGAGATTAGAAAAGTTTGTTTTTCCATAAACTCGTTGAATACTGAGTGCAAAAAAAGATCTAAGGGCCTACCGCGAACCGTAACTGAGATATTCGCATCTTTGTCGCACTTGCTTATTCGTGGGATAGAGAGATATACCTACTTCGTTTTCGGTTCTAGTTTCCACTACGGGACGTTAGGTGAAATGGCAGTTGCTACTAAAACTAGTGCTTGCGCTATTAGTTGTGATTTGGTAGCATGCGGGCCTTGGACTCATCTAAGATGGAACCAGGATAAAGCTAGCATGAGAGAAAATAACTATTGTAAGGTAATTCTGACTGCGGATCAAAAGATTCCGAACGTTCGAATCCTGGCAGGATCGCCATGTAAGGTTTATTACTGCCTCGATACTATTATAAGGTGTCTCGTAGGCTACGTACTTATCGTCGGGTGACAACCAAATCTCACTATCAAATATGTCACTATTATTAGAAACCTCGTATCTTAGTACTGAAATGATGCTGAGATACGAGCTTAATTTTAGGTAGGTATTTGTTACTTAGTGAGTTTCGGTTGTCAACAGACGATTTGTAATATTGTACATGTACATCTGTCCGAATGTCCGGCTGGTAGACACTTTCTACTTTGTCACAGTGGCATTAACACGAGATCTCTAACGGCTTTAATATTTATTTTGACTGTGACAAGGTACGAAGTGGTCCAGAAATCAAATTGGTTGACTGTACCTATCTTCCCGTGCCTCTAATCAATCAGGGTTGTCACTCGAACGGAATCCGTTTCCCACAAGTCCCTGGACGGTATCTCTATCAAGCTGTCAGACCCTTCGTAACATATACTCGTACATATATACAGGTAGTCTGTGGCTCTGCGAGCTGTTATTAGACCAGGCGAGTTTTATTTTTAATTTTCCAAAAACGGACTCGACAAAAAACACTAGGTATATAATTATTGAACCAGCGGGATAATCACGTAACTATTTTACTGCCGTTAGGTAGATTTTAATGTCAAATTTTAATTGTCACCTCATACATTTATACTTCAAAATTGACAGTAAAATCTATCTACCGTTAGTACATAAAGTTACGTGATTCCCCTGCTGCTTACAAAATTTCACGACAATCGGTTTAGAAATGCGAGCTGTGTAGGAGAACAAACCGGCAAATTATACCGCAGAATCTTAGAAAATTATTGCAACGAAATTTGTTTTTGAAAATCTCCAAAAGCTGACTCGACAATTTATTTTACATAATTAATATACATGATTGAGATGTCTGAGAGTTGAGAGCAGGAAAATATGGTTATAAATCTCTAGTCAATATCATAAATCAAAATCAAACATTTATTCTGCAAATAGACTAAAAGCAATTTTACATGTCAAAATATTAATTTACAATTTAAGAAAATCTGACTATAATAATACATTTTTCGGGTCAAAATATTAATTTACAGTTCAAGAAAAAATAATAATTTCGAGTTTACAATTATAACAAAATTAATGTCATATACTTAGTGAAGATAAACTTGCAAAGTTATAGGTATATTACAAATATTACAACATCAGTAAAGTTAGACATCTATAAGGTCTCAAGTGTGATTAAACAAGGAGTATAATGAAATTAATATAATATCCCAGAGACGTACATGGTCTCTGAGCGTCAAAATTAAGACTAATTTATAACGAATACACAACAGGATGATGTATCTCGTCAATCCCCTATAAAAAGACACTAGTATTAACGTAGTCAATATGTCTTTGCAAGCATAAACAGACCGGACTCCACAAAGCCCAGCAGCAATATGTCAATCAGGATGTGGAATAGTTGCCACTTTGCGGCCAAGTGTGATATAAAATAAGTTTCTGTACATTATTCCCTACGAATAAGTACTAACTTTTTTAAAACTTATTTATTGTTATTCTTTCTAGTTTTAAGTAATTAATTATTGAATTTATTAATTAACCAACTAATGTAGGTACTATTAACCCAAAAATAAAGAACCTAAAAAAAAATATTGGTCATCTAACTATTAATAAATGAAATTACAACTTTCTTGCACGGCGCGAACATTTTTCCGCGCAAGTATCGATGCATCTACTTCAGCCAGCAATCACACTCAAGTAATGTTTTTAAATTATCAATTAATAACATCGACAATTCCAACTATGGGTTTAACATTGTGTTTGTTTAAAAATGTACAACTGCATATCTAACGTATATTATCGAAAGGAATACAGAACGAGTCACAAATCGTCTTCTAATCATAATGACTACATTAAAGTAAAGCGTACTTAAATTATACGTTTAAATAAAATGCTTCAGACTTAAATTATATGCCGTAAAATAAACGCTGTTATGTAAAAAATGGTATGAAATGCAATTGTAATAAAAAGAGCGTAAATTACTGTAATACAATTGTGTTACGTTTTTCTCCGAGGCAATTTTCATATAAAAACTTAAATATACAGAAAAAAATCTCGCAAAGATTCGAGATTCATTCGCTCGCTCGGTTTTATTACAATTAGCGAACTGACACGAAGTGGCTGCGCGCAATGCTTTATAAAATATTCAGGAAAAGGTGCACATGGGTAGTCTAAAGCAGTACCTCGACATACTCATATTAAAAGGATATAATACCTGAGGGCCTACTCCGAACTTGCCATCCCTTTCACTCATATAGTGTATTACAAGAGAGTGAAAGGGACGGCACGATACGAAGTTCGGATTTCGAAGTTCGGAGTAGGCCCTCTGTACTAGAACGTTTTAAGAGGTATTGACGTGAAATACCTCTGCCACCCTTCGCTCATAGCGTACCGTACACTCAAGACCAAAAAAAATGGGTAAACTTTGTATTGAGTTTCCATAAAAATCTATTATTTTTGCTCTTGACTTTACACAGCAGCTTAACACTTTCGGCGCTGAAGGTAGTTATTAGGTACCAGATAAACCTCTGTCAGGTACAATCGAACTCATAAGTAGCTGGCAACTTTGGTACATTGTCGTTTTCACCCGTCGGAAATTTTAATATGAAAGTTTAAACATAACATAACATAGCTAAAGAGACAAGGTGCAAAAATGTGAGTGCGACTGTACCTAGGACCTAGCTAATATTGTTTTTCATTCGATTCGGTATTCATTACATTGAATATTTACGAGTAGAATCGATTTTATCCCATTTTAGACCAACTCAGACACGACCACACTTAGGCATTCCCGCCGGCGGGTACGTCTACCTCGCGATCGCGACAACATAGATAATATAGGCCTTATTCGTCCCGGTACCGCCGCATATCGGGTAGAGTCAGTCCGACCCAGGTCGGGCCTAGCTGAATTTCTTGCTGGACTCTTCTCAGCTAGGCTAGGTTTAGTGAACCAGCGACAAAAGTCAAAATAGCTCGATTCCACTCACACTTCAGATTTGGTTGAAGCCGCTCAACCAACCTCACTGGAGCGCAAACTAAAGTAATCCAGTATTTAAACCACTCGCGTAGTAGTGTCGGAGGTTTCCCCAGGCCACTCTCCAACCGCGCACTCCTATCGCTTTATTGGACCCGGCCTATAAAGCCACAGCTATACCTTATCCACATACCTACGCCCAAATTATAACCTTCACATCACAAAGTTACCTTTTCCGCACAAGTGAAGTGCAGTGATATCGAAGTACTTGTACTAATTTCGAGTAAAGTGCTCTTGGTGCGTGGCCAACAATTAATGTTAAGTGAAAGAGCTGGGCGTTAATACCTTTAATGCATTGTTTGCGCCCTTGTTTTGGAAGTATATTTTGGCAGCATTCACTAAAAGTTGTTGGGTTTTTGACGTCATATTAACTTAGAAACAAACGAGCGTATAAATATGTTTTTGTTGGCCTGCGGGGTGATCACGTAACTTTTTTACTACCGTTAGGTAAATTTTAATGTCAAATTCTAATTGTCAGCTCATACATTTATACTTCAAAATTGACAGTAAAATCTATCTACCGTTAGTACATAAAGTTACGTGATTCACCCGCAGGCGAATCACGTAACTTATTACCCCGCTGCTGTTCTGTTAGTAAAATCTTTATGTGATTTAGGCAAATATTTATTTCTGATACTTGGATCTTTTTTATGTGCAACCTCTATTATATAGGTGTACTACGTCTCGTGTTCATAACATGGCCTTATTAACCCGTCGTCTACCGGTACCTGGGATCCCAGGGCTCATTACAAAAGAATGCTATTGTTTTTTTTTTGCTATTGTTTATAATTTGTGAACGATGTACCTCTGGTCCTCCAGTTATTTATGCTACGTAACATTAAATTAATTGCAATCACCCAAAACTAACTCCTTAAACCAGGGGTCGGCAACCTTTTAGCAGCCAAGGGCCACATAGTGACTAACAAAATTATCGAGGGCCACGTGTGTTAATATGTAATTTGTGACTCTATCAGACAAAAGGTACCAACCACATTGTCGGTTGCCAACAAGGAAGCTCGCGGGCCGCAAGTAAGTGCTTCGCGGGCCGCCTGTTGCCGACTGCTGCTTTAAACAATAAATAAAATTAGCATTTTGTCATTTTTAACACCTGCATTTGGTATAATTTAATAAATAAAATATGATTACGTCTGTAAATAACTTTATTTTAATTCAAGAAATACACAACTTTATTGCACACCTCAGAAAAAAAAGAACACAGTACATTGACTAGCATTTTAACAAAATTCAATTTTCCCTAAAGCTTCGTAACTTATTTTGTTTAATAAGTCAACACCTCTAACTTCTACCCTGTATAAATAAATGAACTTTATTCTGCAAGTAGGCCACAATAGCACTTTTACAAGTCAAAAACTACTAGCGTTTCACAAGAGACCACTGCCGAGAAGAAACTCCAAAGGAAACTCTACAGTCAATCATTTTTTCCCAAAATATTCATTTTGTCGAGTGTTTACAAAATATTTTTTATAATTGTAATACTTACATTGCAAACTACTCAAATTGTAACGGACTTATGTTTGAAATAATTAATAACCTACATAACAATAATGTATATTTCATTAATATGATATTTCGTTTTAATCTTAGTATATAATATGGGTTTGCTATTTGGAATGACTGGTAATTAACACCTACACGATCAATAGGTATGTGGTGTTCTGGCTCTGACTATAAAGTCGGCAGAGCTCACAAGGATGAATAGGAAAGATATGATAAAAAAATATATACACCTTTAAGGTGACTTCCTGATTTGTCGGTGCGGAGGCGGTACGATAATATGAGAAAATTGCAAGCTGTCAATATCAACTGTCAGTCGAGTCAGTACCGCTTTTCACTATACTCTACGTTTAAATGAGTGCTTCACGACTGCTGTGCCTTTACCATGAATTTACATGACCGTACTCGCTAGCGACTGCCTAAACGATTTAGTATGCCGATTCTTAGTTCTATTGCGTAACCGCCAGAGGTTGTACTTTTGCCCATACATTTTTTTACGCAGTTGCTAGTGAGTACGATCATGTAAACTCATGGTAAAGGCATAGGACGATACGAATGCAGTACTATCCCGCTTCCGAGTATGGTCTAAGAAATCAAGGTCTGACAATCCGGATTTTGACACCACATTACGTTACTGTCGACGACACGCTCACACTTACGTCCGCATACCATCGATAAGCTGATGCAGGGCTGTTGTCATAGTCTGTAGGTCGTGTCACCGACAGTACTAAACGATGCAGGATCGCGATACCTGGCGCAGTTACTGCGCCAGTTATCGCGATCCTGCATAGTATATTATTGTATCATGGCTTCCACGCATGGTATTCTACTGCGCAATGTAATACTGACTGTGCACAACGTCCCGTCAGGTGAGGAAATCTCTGCAACATCAGCAAGCACATGCCAATGAACATAAATGACGGAGTTCTGAGGTAACACACATTTAAAAAAAACGGTTAAAAATACTACATATCAATCCCGTCCCGTTCCCGTCCCGTCGTTCTTTAACCTCACGTTAAAGAGAAATAAAACACTTACGTCTATTAAATACGAATCTAAAGTCATCAAACCTTTGGACAACCGCTTCTCAACGTATAATAAAACCAGTTTATGACATTTTCACTTCGTCGTGAAGTTGTTAGCGCTCCGCCACATTTGGCAACGCTTAAATTCTCATTTCAGCAAACGACGACCGTAAATATCTCGCAATCGGAGAACAGGTATGCGATTCACAACCGAATCAAACATTCCTTCACTGAGCTCTAATAGATCCTGACCCCTAGTCTCATAATACATCTGTGCATTGTAGCATATCTGACTTATGCCGGTCGGTCTAAAGAAAATCGGTTAGAGTTGCGAATGCTGCCCCAGAATCGAATAACGTATTCGATATGAAATCGGAATGCATTTTTCATTCGAATAAAATTTCGCTTGTTACGTTTGGATGGTATAACGTGAATGCTTGATTGTTTCATCGTTTTGTAATTGCATATCTAATCGCAAATTGTATTTATAAAAATTGTGTACATACAGGAGTATCAGGATTACCTGCTGTTAACGCCAGCTTTTTGGTCTCAAACTCTTTACAAATCTTGAGTATATTACCTGCACACTAGAGTATGTACTTATGTGCAACTTGTGTAACACTAATCAAATCTTGTGATTCGTTATTCACCTCCATCCATTGGTCGTATAAATTAGAAATTTTGCAATTATTTATGATAATAAGATACATAAGTATTGAAGTATAATATGCCTTTATATAATAACACAAACCTAGCAAACACAATAAAACTTAAAAAAAATAAATTAACATAATAACTTGGTACCATCAAATTGATGGTGGAATTCTTCAATGAATAAGGCTTGTGCTAAAGTTTTATAAAGTTACCATGACTTATATATGGCTGTCACTGCTGTTCTGTAACGTGTCGACTAATGGCTCCACAGGGAATGTTTTCCGTATAATTTATAGGATCAGTTCACTTAAACCGAAAGGGAAAACTAAAATTTACTCAACTTTGAGCACAAACTGCGTTGGAACCGGCAACTTCGGGTGAACTAGTGGCATTAATAGTTTTAATTCAGGATTCAATTCGAGTACAAAATAACTGAAAAGTTTTTTTTTATGAATATATATGCATTTTGACTGCGTGCATTAAAATATTTTGTATTTTATTCTAGTATAAATATTTTTAAAGTTACGTGCTCCAAGCCA
The DNA here is from genome assembly GCA_963556455.1 of Epiblema foenella. Taxonomy (NCBI): domain Eukaryota; kingdom Metazoa; phylum Arthropoda; class Insecta; order Lepidoptera; family Tortricidae; genus Epiblema; species Epiblema foenella. The sequence continues at coordinate 21,654,954 of OY747102.1, forward strand.
TCAAATCAGCCAAAATCATCAAAATCAGTCGAAGCCCAAACCACCAAATTGAGTGCCTTAATTTTTTTTAGTGGTCCATGTTATATTTTATATTGATAGTAGACTTACTATAGAGTTCAAAACTGTTTCCTGGTGATTTTTATTGAGTATCGTTTTTTTTAATCTTATCTTTGACATACGACAAGTTTGGGGGAATTAAAAGGATCGTAAAGGATTTTTTTTTCTCGGCTAACCAAGGCACGACCCCCATTATATTAATCCCTTTAATTATATGGACCGCTCCAAAAAAGGTTCTCAATTATAAGACCATTACATAACTTTCGGTTGACTTTTTCTATATATCCTTTTAAATCCTCCTTATGTTTTTCAATAACATCGCCAAGTGTAACCCCTATAAACATGAATGGCACTAACTGCCCACAGAGCTCATACATTCTTACACCCTTCTCAACTTGGTCCCCGACATAAAAAGGCGAAGTGACAAGTACCTAACGTCATCCTCTTGGGCATGGACGAAAAACACGCAATATTTCACTACTAAAGCAGCAATATACTCATACCTACTTTCCCACACAACGGCTTAAGACTTATGTGGGACGCCGTAATATACCTAATAATCTAGTTACACATATAGGTATACGTTCGTTTCCTTTTTTATTACCTACTATTACACTGTTTATGTTTACTCTATTCTACAGACATCTGTATATACTTATGATTATTTTGCTTTCGCATAGAAGTCGTAATATAGGCAGTTTCATATTTGTAGGAGCTTTCTTTCTTCTCGTCTTTTTTCAAATTAGAAAAAACATGCGTTATCCGAAGTACGATTTTAAAGAAAACCATTTTGAAACGAGGTAATAGGCAACATGCTGTCTTTGACACATGATAAACTATTGAAAGATGTGCTATTAGTACAATAATATCCTCATATATCCCAAGGAATCGAATTTTTTTTTGTGGAAATTACCGTTAAAATTCTAATATTAAAAAACTGAGGTATGCAGGTTTTTCCCTGATTTATGCTTGATTCTACTCTAATTGTAGTTGTTTCCATGTAGATTGATCGTATCTAAAAAGAGATTGAAATGGCCCCTTGAAATAAAACACGTAGCTAATTACGAGTAATATCCTCAGATGTCCCAAGAAATCGAAGAATTCTGTGCAAAAATTACCGTTAAAATTCTAATCTTTAAAAAATGAGGTATAGAGGTTTTCCCTGATTTATGCTTGATTCTACTCTAATTGTAGTTGTTTACATGTAGATTGATCGTATCTAAAAACAGATTGAAATGGCCCCTTGAAATAAAACACGTAGCTAATTACGAGTAAAATCCTCAGATGTCCCAAGAAATCGAAGAAATCTGTGCAAAAATTACCGATAAAATTGTAATCATTAAAAAATGAGGTATAGAGGTTTTTCCCTGATTTACGCTTGATTCTACTCTAATTGTAGTTGTTTCCATATAGACATTTGATCGTATCTAAAAATAGATTGAAATGGCCCCTTGAAATAAAACACGCAGCTAACTAAATAGAGTGGCAGCAGTGGAGGAGATTAATTATAGTCCGATGTTGAATAAGTGATTTAGAATAAAATATTAACGTTTCACACTAAACTTAGCGTGGGTTGCACCAAACTATCTGTAATCGTAAACGGTGTTCGTTAAAATCTGATTGTATGGAAAGTTTGACAAGTTTCTATGTGATGACAGCTGCCGGCGCCATATTTGATGATGACCGGCCTGTGATCGTATGTTGCAATCTCATACGATCTTAATTCTTGACACGTTGTCCTAAGGCAAGGCGCGTCCGTGTGTTTCAGTTTTTTAAAGAACCGAATGTCGATGACGCGGCGGCTGCGGTGACGTAATAAAGTGACGCATACGCATGCGATAACGCTGATGATCAGAGATCAGACAAATTTGCGTCATTGCTAGCAATAATGTGGACATGACTCTAAAATTAATCAAAATGTTAATCAATTAATTAATTTCTTACTTGACATGTAATTTGATTCTTAGTCAATAAATACAAAAATTTGTTAAAGTATGTAATATGTATTTATTAAAGAAAATAATCAGTATTTATTATTTTGAAATTTTCTGCAGTCAGTCTATTTTTTTACATCAAAAATATACTTAAGTGCTGACAAACTCCGCTCGCAATCAACTAGAAAACTTCTTCGTCAGAAATAATAATCTTTCATATCACGATATTTAGTCGTTATTGGGTTTTATTTCTAGTGTAAATACCCGTGTCACTTTAAAATCGTAGCATCTTCATTATATGAAAATAGTTACGAAAACGATAACCACTTTAAATAACATTTTGCTAATAATTATAAGCACTTATAAACTATTTTCTCAGGAAATTCCAATTTTATTCAAGAAATTTAATTTATTAACATATTGATTGATTTTGGAGTCATGTCCACATTATTGCCAGCAATGGCGCAAAGTCCGATCTCTGCTGATGATACACAGATATAGCAGTCTTGCGGATTTGTAAGTGAGGTGTCTCTTGTACAGATAATGGCGGTCCTCTTGTTTCATTCCTCTATGCTCTCGGGGACGTAAATCACGCACTCGGACTTATATTATTCATCCAAGTTTCGAAGCGTGGACGTGGTGCCGTTACATGAATTTTGTAAAGTTGTGACCTTAGCACAGTAAAGTTTGCACCAGTAGGCACAGAATAAGTAATAGTACAAGTACAGAAGCTTCACTCTCTAACAAAAACGGCGTTTAGGCATCAAAAACATGCCTACTCTGCGCATCTCTGTCTATCGTATAACTTGTATTCATTCGCACGCGGCACGTGTAGCGCTAGGGCTGCCACGCCAACAATAAATTGATGAGGACGAAAAATGTTCTAGTTCACCAGATGTCGCTCGAGTGCAGTGAACCGATATTCATTAAATACCAGTGGCGGAGCATCCATACAACGCGATTTCCACCGGCTTTCCTAATTTTTGGCCAGCCCAGTTCTTTTACTATGGCTCATGAAGAATAAGATAGGTAAATTATTTCCGGTTTCTAAACGAACATTTTTGACGCGCCGCCACTGTTAAGTACTTCCCTGTGCGTTCTTCATAGATATGTATGTATGTATGCATGTCAGATTTTTACTTAAAATTAATTAGGGCTGGTTTCTAGTAGAATAAAATAGACTATTGAATAATCATCTTTAATAAAGGAGTATACGATATAACATCAACACAGTGGCGCCAAACTTCAAAATTGGGAGACAGGACATAAGTGTCTAAGTATTAATCTGTGACGGCAACAGACACAAAACATTGCCATAACTAATTTTAATTTGTTTGACAGTTCATTTGCTTCGAAGAGAAAACGTAGCCAGACTCTATTACATATCATTACTTTTATTGTTATAGTTAACTGTGTTGCGAGACTTGCATCTTTTTACATGAACCTAATGTTTTTGATGGGATCTCGTCTCTTTTTGTAGGCAGTCTTTTTTTTCAGGCAAGACTTCTTATAACGAACATACAAACTGAAAAAGTAACTTTGTAATCGCATGTGATTTATATAGGATTACAAACTTACTTATTCAGTTCGTATATCTCTGACACGTGACTTAAATTGTAATATTTTATGATTTTCTAGCAATGAACAGGCCTTCTAGCAATAGCGTTATTTGTATAATAAGAACCAGAATATTTTTCTACCCACTATCATTTTTATAAATATTGTAAACAATGTATGCTTAAGATTTAGTTTTTAACTTGTAAACTTTCTTATGCAAGTGAACTGTGTTATTTCTTTATGAGAAGTCCTTGACTACCTAACCATATCGGAAATTTAAAAAAATTAAGTACCTACCTACCTAACCAGGTGGTTCGTATCGTCACTATGCATTTATATTATAAGATTTTAAACTAACATGAATACACATGGTAAATATCCCGTTTTCAATCGTAATTCTAATGCATTTATATTGTTAATTGTAGGTAAATTGTACCTTACAGCTTCATAACGATAATCTCAAACAGTCAGTACTACTATTTGTTCATTGAAACGAAAAAATTAACAACTTAAAATTAACATGTCAGACTATTACTTATTCTGTGATGTCAGTACTGTTTAGGTATACAACTAATTTAAAAAAAACTTACCGTTCATTAGTTGTCGGCAGCGTAAAAAACGATATATTATCGTCCCTCTTTACATTCAAACATCCATACACAGCACAGTAGATGTGTACTGATTTTTTTTTTGTTGCCATTGCTCGGTCGTCGGCTGTGGCGGCACGAGTATTAAAATAATAACGCGTTCGCGCGGCCACGCGCGGCGGCGAGCGGCCCTCGACTGACAGGCCCTCTCAGAGGGCGTCAGGCGTGAGTCATTCAAGCGACGCGCCGCGCCCAGTGCAATAGGCTTGCAGTAGGTCAAACTTCTAAGCCTTATGATTTACCGGGATCATCACATCGCGGAAATAACATATTTTTTTGTTGGTATTTTATACATTTGTATTGGCAACACTGGCTGTGCTGTGCATTTGTTTTAGTCTTTGCTTCTTCTTCTTGAATAATGGCCGACTAGATATCTAGATGTTTTGTATCGTTCGAATTTAATAAATAATATACAATGAGAAGCTGAACAAGTTTTATTAACATTATTTAAGAATTTTATTTTACATTATTTATTAATAAGACGTTAATGACTTACCACCTAAATGAACCTATGCATGTTATATTTAAATGATTTAATGTAATTATGATTATTTAAATTGTCATTTGTCATTGGGTTAATGACTGTTTGTACGCCTTACGGCAAGAACATAGTGATTCTCATAAAACACTTACTTGTTACACCATTGTAATTATGAATCAAGTACTCTTTAAGTTTAGAACTTTTCGTCCCACTAGGGGATCGATAAATCACTTTCATTTCATTTTGATGTCATTTTTTACATACGTATCAACCCTAAGTCGAGTTTGAGCACGAAATAATAAGCACTTCGATTAAAACTTCTTTGTTTATAAGCCTACCACTTAACTCAGGTGGTGCCTGAGTGGCATGTGGCGCTAGAAGGGAGACGTTAATGGTTAGCGGACGGGGAAAGTTGTGTAGCTCATACAAGTGACCATAAAATACCCCCAGACTGTTTGAAATATGTTGTATTATGTGATAGAATACCGAAAACTCCATGACTTGTTAATAACGAAGAATCTGATATGTTTAAGATATAATATGTGCATTATTCTTAGAACTATGACTAATGATCACGCATGATTGAGTTTTGATTTGGCCTTGGTATTAAAAAGCTGGTTTACGTCTGCTTTAGCCTAATTAGTTACCCTGTGTGATGAGCACGAACATTTGTACCTAAGTCTTTGATGTTTTTATTTATTTCAGTATCTATTTATCTATATAAGTATGTATATCGTCGTCCAGTACCCATAGTCCAAGTTTTGCTTAGTTTGCGACTAGGTTGATTTGTGTAATATTGTCCAAAAATATTTATTTTAATTATCATTTCGTTTTGATGTCATTTTTTACATACCTACGTATCAACCCTTAGTCGAGTTTGAGCATGAAATAATAAGCACTTCGATTAAAACTTCTTTGTTTATAAGCCTACCACTTAACTCAGGTGGTACCTGAGTGGCATGTGGCGCTAGAAGGGACACGTTAATGGTTAGCGGACGGGGAAAGTTGTGTAGCTCATACAAGTGAAGCAGTTAAAGCACGAACATTTGTTCCTAAGTCTTTGATGTTTTTATTTATTTCAGTATCTATTTATCTATATAAGTATGTATATCGTCGCCCAGTACCCATAGTCCAAGTTTTGCTTAGTTCGCGACTAGGTTGATTTGTGTAATGTTGTCCAAAAATATTTATTTTAATTATTTATTGCACAGAAAATTATCAAAACTACGCATTCACTTAAAGTACCTACATCGATAACCAATAACTCATTCCGAATTCTCTCCCCAATTTCCCGAGGCCGTCGCTGGTCGTAATAGATTGACACGCCCCACTGCCTGCTTAATACGCCAAGCCGGAGTATCAATTAGGAATTTATATGTATGTACATACGCATTGCCAAGGAAACTTCACATACGTAGTTGATTATATACGTTTGAAAACGTTACTCTAAATGTTAGTCAATGCTTCTGGGAATTCACTGTTCTTGGTTTTAAAAGACAGACATCAATGTGAGGATATGCCCTCTTCAGTCAAACATCGCGATTCCCTAGGCCTGTTACATTGAATTGTATGGTTTGTTATAGTGAATCATATTGAGTTGTATGGTTTGAGATAGTGAAACTACCACAAACATACTGCTGATGTCAAGGTACAAATTGTTATAATTATAACCTGTGCTAAGTACAGTGATCTCAGTCAAAATCACACTTCTATAGACATGTCGCACAACTTTTTTTTTTATTAAAAATGGGATCGCTCTTGGCCAGCATCTAGCCAGGGGGCAAAGATGAGGCCGACGATGAAGCGAGCTCACCCAGAAGGTGCCTATTCACTCGTGCCTTATAAAGGTCTAGGTTATATGAGCTCAGAAACACAAACGCCGGCAGATAATTCCAAACCATAGAAGTGCGCATTATAAAAGATGATGCAAAGCGCTTGGTTAATAAAAGGAATTTCGACCAAGTAAGGATGGTATCCAACCGTACGTCTGGATGTCCGATGGAAGAAGGGGGAAGGCGGTATGAGCTCATGGAGCTCCTGAGTACACTCTCCGAAGTACAATTTGTAGAAGACGCACAGACATGCTACTTTGCGTTACAACTGTTGTACTGATACGAGTACATACATGCTGCATGATGCCGCTGTCAATACGTGTGTCGCAAATTTGGTCGCTCTAATACCTAGGTTTAATTAAACAACAGTATATACTAATACGGAAGAAGGCAACCCATAACCACGACCACTCTGAGAAGAAGAAGAAAACAGTATTAAGCATTCTGAATTAGAGTGTAGTTTTATACATAAACGAGCTAGCGACCCGCCCCGGCTTCGCACGGGTGCACTATTTAATGGATGTTATTATACATATAAACCTTCCTCTTCAATCACTCTAAAAAAACCGCATCAAAATCCATTGCGTAGTTTTAAAGATTTAAGCATACATAGGGATATAGGGATATAGGGACAGAGAAAGCGACTTTGTTTTATACTATGTAGTGATAATTTACTTATTGAATTACGTACACTGTTGGAACAATAATTTAAACGCAGTTTGACGAAATGGCTACAGGTAAAATGTTTTACAGTGTCAAGGATTACTTATGTTTAAAAAATGGTTGACATATTGGATAATTATAATAATGAAATTAATGGTAAAAAATTGTGATGTTATTATTAGCTATGTTTGACATACCGAATTATTAGAATAATGAGTTATTTATATCAAATTGAAATATTATATTTAGATCATTTAAATCAAATATTTGGACGCATGTTTGCATGCTGAATACGAGGACTGTAACCCCTTATTCATAAAATAAACAAACCTCTGCTAAATGTGTTTTGTCCCTTTCCAACAAACACAAATGTCAAAGTGACAGATAAACACGAACGACAAAGTGAAAGATAAACACGAACGAATATTAACGACATTTTCGCTAAAGTAGGCTTGATGAACGTTTATCAATAAGGGGGTAACTTTAAGACCTCTGTTTTGTATTTCTGCTTATCTCTCTTTACCATTTTTTATTAAATTTGAATAATCTGCATGTTTTACGATAACTACCTATCTATACTGTATTGTCTCGACACAATGCCACGTTGAACTAAATGCTTAATGTCTCAGTGGGAATTGTTTTAGGATATAGACTATACCTATTTTTAAAATATCTTGTATGTATTCCCTTCATTTTTCTATGTCTGTTTTTTTCCCCAATAAACAAAAATAAAATAAAATAAATAAATATTTTTAAAATTGATTCTTTTAACCAGTTGCTATATTTACCAATTTTTATATCTGACATGTAAACATTTATTTTATTGTCAACAAATAAGTATGAGTATAAGTATGAGCAAACACGAATATTGACTGAGCGGTAAATGTCACTGTGTGAGTGGGAAAGTAATATAATTATGCGCGTGCGATGCAGATAGGAAATGGTAACAATATAAGAAATTGTTCGTGCTTAGCGACTCTTGCAAAATTACTAATAGCTCGGACTCCATAAGTACGATTCTCATTTCTCGTTGGAAACGGGAGGCTTACGGCCGAGACACGCGTAAAGCGGCAATAGAAATGGACACAACTGTAAATAAATGTCTTGCTTATTCGTGTTTGGGCGACTTTTGAACATAGGGCCCGCACTATAGCGTTGCCTACATGGACTTTATAAAAACAATTGCAGTTCTCAATTCAAGCCCAGAAACTGACGTCAAATTTTGCACTTTTTCACGATTTCTGATCACGATTACCTGAGCATCTCCTAAAAGTACGTCCCAGTTTACGATTCGACTCCGTATTTTAATTACATAGCGAACAATCGCAGCCAAAGTTTGTCAAACTCCTGGCTTAACGCACTTTGCCGTTGCTATAGTTAAAACCGCGGCACTTTACCCCAGTCAACGAAGATTGTTTCTCAAATCTGTATTGTTTATTAGTACCTACATAGTATAATCTACAAAGGTTATCAATCTGCTTTGTCGGAGGAAAAAAACGATATTTTGAACGACCTGTGGATATCAAGTAATTTAGAGTCATTTAGTTGTGAATTTCTGTCTACAATCTAACGATCTACGCAACATAAGGTCCACTTTCACTGATCGCTCGTTCTATCCTTGTTTTTGTAAAAGGGAAAACAAGATAACACAAGCTCCCTCAATGCGGAATGCGAGCTGTCGCTGTGTTGAACCAAATATGTGATTTGTAACACATTTGCTCGGAGCGGGTAAAACACACTGATAATTGAAATATTTAGCACAGTAATCTTCTTGTAAGCGAAAGAAGGATCATAGGTAATATCACGATTCAGGTCACTAAGGAAGCGGATGATGATGGCCTGCGTTTACAGCAAATATGGCATCTATGTTTTGTAGACTAGGGGTAGGTCGCACCAACTCACGATTACAGACCAATCTTTAAATACGGTGATGGTAGCTGCCATCATTATCAACATCATCACTATTATCAACATCATCATTATATATAAGTCCCACTGCAGGGAACAGGCTTCCACCCATAAATAAGCAGACTGTCATCCCATAGAAACTTGTTAAACATTTTATACAGAAAGATTTTAACGAAAACTGCTTACTATTAAATCCAGTTTCGTGCAACACATTCTAAGTCTTTGTTTACTGGTGTATATGCCAACTTAGGGCCTGTTAATGAATTCTCGGAGTAGAATTAAAAGCTTATAAATTAAGTGGTTTGACGTGGGGATATTTCTTGCTAACTTCGAGAGGAGATTACATTAAGTTGCGGAGGGGCTAAGAAAAACAAAGGCACGCACTTATCTTAGGTCAGTGTTTTACTTAATTAAAATATAGCGGAGGTCCTTTTGTAATATTTGAGCATTTTGAGCCTACCCTTGCCTTTCTTACATAAAACGACGTTACTATCTAGAATGATGTAATGTGATTTTTATTTATTTATTTATTGCAAACAAAACATATACAGCATTACAGTCGAAACCAGGGCACTGTATAATTTAGGTTAGGAAACACATAATTCACAATAGGAAAATTCAAATATCAATCAACTCTCATCCATCATCTCACAGTACCGCAGACATATTCGATACACAACCGTCCATCGACTTTCAAACATATCACATTCTGGTGCCCATAACAGAAGCGAGTTCAGCAGTCGCAGAGCGCGTACAGCTGGCGAGCTTCTATGCGCCACAGTGCGTGTAATTGGGACTGCCAAAAGGTTGGGACTTCGCGGCCTTAGGTATTTTTTAGGCAGAAACGGGATAGCGAGCCTAACAATTCGTGCTACGAGCTCAGGACAGTCTGTATCGCCACGTATAATTCCACATATGTGATGAGATGTGTAGAGTCCTACAGTGCGTATGAGTCAAATTTACCTTTTTTAAGTAAAGTAAATATAAAATTATACAGGGAGGAAACATAACATAAAATAGAATACTATGTTATACCAATGTTTATGTACAAATGTTGATAGAACACAATACTTTATTTAATATGAATCAAGATATAAGTAGGTAGCAATAAAGATATCTCATAAAATGACATAACAGTTTTTAGCTTAAAATTAAGTGATTTCTAGTGATGTTTGAAACGATATCTCTATGAAAAACCGGCCAAGTGCGATTCGGACTCGCGCACGAAGGGTTCCCTACCATTATCTAAAAAAACGACTAGAATCACGTTTCTTGTATGGGAGCCACTATTCTATTTTTTAGTATTTCTTGTTATAGTAGTAACAGAAATATATCATTTGTGAAAATTTCAGCGGTCTGTATAAGAGAATTTAAGCGGAAAAACAGTTTTTAGCTTGAAAATAAGCGATTTGGAGTGATGTTTGAAACGATATGTCTTAATGAAAAATCAAAAAAATAAATTTTAAAATTATGCCGTTCGGTTGCAATAGTCGCCCTGTCCTTCATAGTAACGCTGAGAAAATATCAAGTATGTGTCAATTCAAACTGAAAATGGCTGAAATAAATGAGCGTTTTTCAACTGATAATGACTCTACTCTTTACAGAACCGGCATGGAAACTCGTCAGGCTCAAACTATGCAGGCGTGTCAAGAACTAGTCAAACAAACGAAGACACCTCCAATAAAGATGCCGTCAGAGGCAGGTAAACAAATACCATCCTGTTTATTTAGGGTTGTTCCTGTTCGCCGAAGCCAGTCGACCACGTTTTTGTCGGTGATTTTGTTCCACATAGCTAGCGAACAAGCGCACAGCCCACCTGATAAACGCTTGCAACTCTAGAAATGTCTTCAAGGAAAAGGGGTTCCTAACACTTACTGGAATTTACATACTTGAGTTGTGTCTCTTTGTAAAACGCAATGGAGAGTATTTCACAAAAATTTCATCACTTCATCACAATCTGCGCACTCAGTATAAATATAATTACCGTATTTCTAAGGTTCACAATAAAATTATGTACAGAAGTGCTTTTATTGCCGCCATGCGAGTTTTTAACAACTTGCCTGCGGATATAAAGTCAACAGAAGGTAAAGAGTTCAAAGGTGCCTTGAAACGCTGGCTTGTCAATAAGGCCTTTTATTGCATGAATGAATTTTATGTACATTAACTATTTATAAGTGCATGTCATACAGTTCATTTTGTCTTTATATTGTATGTCCGTGACGGACAAACTGTTGAGTCTAAATGTAATGTCTTATTAACATCTTTGTACACAGTTCAACAATAAACATTATTCTATTCTATTCTATTCTATTCTAGGGGTGCCACAAGCTCATTGCCGACCCTTTACAAATTTATACACTCCCTTCTTGAAGGAACCCATACTCTTCCCGGGATACGTCCCTCGCGATAACCGTGGCAGAGCTCAATCTCCAACCGGAGAGTCCGAGGTAAAAAAATCCTATGAAACCGTACCGTACGCGAGCATTCAGGTTCTAAGGTGTGAGGACGAATGCCCTGCCGACGCCGAGCGGTGCGATGGTAGAAAGCGGATGTGGGCATCATGTCACTCTTATGAGCAGATATTAAAAAAACTTTGGAAATACAGCAGAAAGCAACTCAGGATGATAACTGGGGTGTTTACAGGTCACTTCGGGGTCAAAGGAACCTTGGCCAAGATGGGACTAGCAGACGACACAGAATGTAGAATGTGTGGCGAGGATGACGAGACAATGGAACACTTACTGTGTGAATGTCACGCCCTTGCCAGACAAAGAATGAATGACTTTGGCAATGGTTACCCTGAACCAAAGGAATTTAGAGTACTCCCGCTGAACTCCATCATTCGGTTTGTGGAAATGCTGGAAAGAAGCTTGGAGTAGGCATAAAGGAGGGGGCAATTGCACAAAACATCCCACTGGGTCGAAGTGCATCCGCTAGGGCCCTCATCTAAATAAGATAAGATAAGATAAGATGAGCAGATATTTCGTTTTCGGTTCACGGCAGGCCCTCTGCTGTTTTTTCGGCTCGCCGAGACTCATAAGTTCTGCCGACGGCGTGCACTAGTGAGTAAACAATACTGTTACATAGCTGCTATTTTTTTCGGCGGACCGACACTCATAATAAATTCTGTCGACGGCGTACACTAGTGGGCAAACAATACTGTCACATAGCTTCTGTTTTTTCGGCTCGCCGAGACTAATGATAAATTCTTCCGACGGCGTACACTAGTGAGTAAACAATACTGTCACATAGGCTATGTTTGCCCCCCCTACCGACCTTGGGAGTTGGGAGATAAACAATCCATGTAAACATTCTTGGTACCCGTGCTGACTACCCGACAAAGGACGGTACGTTATTTAGTTTCAAGGGTTATCTAGATTCTGGACTATTCAAATTATCGTTTAATTAGGGTCGATTTCGCGATCACCAGATAAAATTATCCATCAGTTAAAATTATCGCTGTCACTTTCTAATGTCATATGAAAGAAAAGGACAGAGTTAACATTTATATGACAGATACTTTATATAGGGATTAAAAAATCAGAAATTATTGAGATGGTAAAAGTGAACAACAAAATAAATTACACGGTTTCTTGTTAATTTCGTAAAGAATATCTAACGTAATTCTCAAATTTCACTGTCTAATGAAGAGGGAGCACTGAAATTGACAGTTAACCATAAAATATTTTATAATTCCATAACGTCGTTAATTCCCCCTAATTTCTTTATTCAGGTCACATCCCTCTTGAATATTAAGTCGCCTCGAATAAAATTGTTTTAATGCGAGTCACTAAGAGTCCATCTTAATAAATTAAAAATGTGTTATAACTGTTTGTAAGTCGAATATGAAATACTATAGCATAAATACATGTAGTGGTGTGAGTCTAGTATAATATATTAGTATAGTCTATGTGTTTTTATCAAGTAAGTTAGGGTATGTTACTCCTAATAAAGCCAGTTCATCTACGACATTGGCTGATCTCACTTGACTTCAACTCTCATACCTACAACGTCAACCAACGCTGAGTGGACTCCTTTTTCGCACTTTAAAAAACACTACATGTAACTAGCGTAGTTATGTATATGTACCTATATTAAGGTTTGCGAAATAAATTTTCTTTTCTTTTTTTCTTTTCAACCCCAAGAACAGAAGGACAGCCTACCCGATTACTCACTAAGGGTGGGTTGCACCAAACCGTCTGTAATCGTAAGCGGTGTTCGTTAAAATCTGATTGTATCGAAAGTTTGACAAGTTTCTAATGGGGTGACAGCTGCCGGCGCCATATTTGACGATGACCGGCCTGTTATCGTATATTGGTGCAACCGACCCTTAATGTCGCTGCATGTCGCAAGCGTTTGTTTTAACCAATTCTATGGTACATACGTTTTTGACAAATGTTAAATAGTATTTGAAATAGGGTACTCCAAAAGAAACAAGGCAAAATATATGGCAAATGATGAAAATAACGAAGCTATAATCACTTTAATGTTGCTAGTTAAAATATAGGACAGCTTTTCAATAAGTACTATTTCATATCAAAAATAACTAATCACACTTAAGTTATATGTATTATAAATGTTCCCTAAATTAATGGTAACTATTGGTAGAAAGAGATTAAAGTGCTGATCTGTCAATACAGAAAGCCACAAAAGACTTTCATCCTATTAAAACAATTAACTTAACGGGCGTTGGGTCGGACTGACTCTACCCGTATGCGGCGGTACCGGGACGAATAAGGACTACATTGTCTGTGTTGTCGCGACCGCTCGGGCCCCGCCGGCGGGAAGGCCTTGCTGGACCTACGCGTCATATCCTTTTTTTTTTAACCTGGCTGTGGCTTTATAGGCCGGGCTCAATAAAGCGATAGGAGTGCGCAGTTGGAGAGTGGCCAATGGAAAGTGGAAAATCCAGGGAAAACCTCCGATATGACCACGCGGGCGTTTTTGGTTTTGCGGCTTCAACCAAACCTGATTCGGACTGACTATTTTATATGCGGCGGCACCGAGACGAATAGGTACTATATGTGTCTGTGTTGTTAGTGAAGGTTGTACTTTGTTTATTTGCTAGTCACGTGATGCTTAGACAGACGAACACATACAGACAAACAGACACAAATTCTAGAAACTGTTGAAATGATCTGTTATCGATTCTAAGACCCCATTTTTTTGCTAATATTTGCAATGTGCAGATTTTCGACCCTCTACAACTTTATTATACTATTATAGTATGTATAGATGTATAGATAAACGTACGTGTGCTGACGTTATGCTCAAAACCGTTACAATACGGCATTGTTTGTTTACCATGAAAAAAAAAAGTACACCGATGTAAAGACGTCGAAACATATCCTTCATTTCCGACGACGAATATGACAATTTATATTACTGAAGCTTAGGGTTCATTTATTTTATTTATTATTATATAGTACAATCAAAAATTCGGAAATATCCTTAAGTGCAACAGACACTCTGTATTTTATTAATTTTTACCGCAGCTCCGCAGTATTAGTAGGAAAACGGTCCTTAATGACGGCCGGGGGTACTTCGCTAAGTAAGATGAATACTGATGAATAGAGAGTAGAGATTTATGTTAGCCGTGCTTGCTGCAGCTGCGCCTTGTAGCACTCCGAATTGTACAAGTTGTATTTGTTTTAAGCATTTATTATAACTTTTTCAGAAGCTAGTGGATTACATTTTCTTTTCTTACTGTACTATACAACAACTCACCTAAAACGAATGCTCCTAATATTAAACATCAATTAAGTATCTCAATACTGGCTTTCCAATTAAAAATGTTGGTTAGAAAATTATACTTAATGTTACTTAAATTTCCATAAAATTATAGTTAAATAAATAAATAAATAAATATTTATAAATAAAATAAATAAATATTTGTGGACAATCTTACACAAATCAACCAGGTCCCAAACTAAGCAAAGCTTGTACTATAGGTACTATGCGACGATATACATACTTATATAGTATAGATAAATATATACTTAAATACATAGAAAACATCCAAGACTCAGGAACAAATATTCGTGTTCATCACAAAAATAAATGCCCTGACCGGGATTCGAACCCGGGACCTCCAGCTTCGAAAGCAGGATCACTACCAACTAGGCTAAAGCGGTCGTCAGACTAGAATAAAATTTTGTTTAAATTTCTGTAAACACATTGGTTTGACACTATATAGAATTTGTTAAATGAGTGAGCTTCCTCTTGAACGATACATGTATTCAATCTCGAAAGCCGTCGTCTCCCGGTGAAAAAAATAAACAATAGCATTCTTTTTTTATAATCCCAGGGACCGGTAGACGACGGGTTAAGGTAATCTTTATAATGTATCGCAAACACTCAACTAAGGCGACTTGCTGATTTGTCGGTGCGGAGGCAGTGGGTACGATATGAGAAAAACGGTCAGCTCTGTCAATAACAACTCCCAGTCGAGTTCTATTGTAAATATTCGCGTACGCCACGTGTTAGGCGACTTTCTGATTTGTCGGCGCGGAGGCGATACGATATGAGTGAACTGTCAGTGTCAACTATCAGTCGAGTCAGTACTGATTTTTACTGGGCCCCTACAGTTATTTTACTTTATTTATATTGAGAACCAACAGCTTTTACAACACAACAACACTTTAACATATATTTATAAACAGATAGGTAGCCAATTGTACGATCCGGCGCAGGATGACGAAAGTGAAAATAGACATGTCCCAACCATACTCATACTCATACTCATTTTATTGATAACATATAAAATTTTACACGGCAAACATTTTTAATTGAAAAGGTATGTCAAAGATTTAATTAAATACATTTTAAGATGATTATAAATAAAGTAGAATAATAATTATCAACTAAGAAGTCAGAATTAAAATGTTAATGAATTAGAATACAATGTCAAAAGAAATTGAATAATTGATTTTATATTAAATTTACATAATTATTCATCTTATAAAATTCTGACATATTATAAAACGCCTGGGCGGTAAGCCATTTTTTCAATTTGTAACAAAAGGTTGTGTCATTTTCAATATTTTTTATGTCACACCTGGCCATAAAGTGGCAATTACCGCACGCTCCGCGCGCGGAAAATCCCACTTGCTGGCCAGAGGGTGATATAAAATTTTGTACTTACCTCGGGCGGTAATTAAGAAAGTCTCAGATCGCATAATTATCGTATGTCAAATACCTGCGATCTGAGGCATTCTTTGTTTTACCGCCCTTGGTAAGTAATGTACTATTATGTCATTGGGTACTTTATTGTATACTTCAGGCTCTACAATAGACATAGTTTTAGAGGATTTAGCGAGTCGGTAACATGTGGTGTGGGGCATATCTACAGACATTGAGCCAGATACGTGCAGTGGCAGACAAAATAATATTCTTTTCTACAGTGTGTATTAACGTATTAAATTTATATCTATCGTCTGATGGTGTCTGCGTGGCCGTGTAATGATAGATATGTAATACGTTAATAGACACTGTATAAAAGAATGTTATTTTGTCTACCATGACACCCTGAATATCTGTAGATATGACTCGACCTTTACTACCTCGCTTCTGCTCATGATACCTATCCTATTTCTACTACGCAATCGTCGTACTGATAATCGTAATAGTCAATTAGGAATCGGAATCTCTGCGATATCACGCTCACGTTAAAGAACAAAATACCACATGTCGATTCCGCACTGCCAAGTCACGAAGTACCCTTATCGTTTTATCAACACGACGCGCAACACCCGTGCTAATGCTACATTACCATCCCCGCTGCTGTAACTACAGATGTCCATTACAATTCGGGGCACGTGCGGACTTGGCAAAAGTTTCGGTGTCAATAAAATGTTTGCGGGAAATTCCAATTGGGCTTTATTGAAGCCGGATAGGTTGACAAATTCAACGGAATCATATTGAGTTTGGGGATGACCGGATTCCACGCTGAACGTGCCTTTAGAATTTTTGGCAAACATTAGCATTACATTGATTCCAAAGTCTATGACTCTTTGGACGCTTGGTTTCGATTTCGACACGAGGGTTCTTATCTGTTAAAAACGCATTTATTTGGTTATTTTCTGTGTGAAATGAAACGTGTCTTGACGTTTTCTCTCCTGTACAGAACTATTGATTATCCTTGATTTGTCTGTAGGAAATATCGTTTAAAATAAGTTTATGTGTCTATTAATAGGAACGTTGAAACCACATAAGAAAATCAATAACTTTGAATTTTCTGGATAAAGGATCATAGTAACCAAAAGAATAAATAATTACATGATTATAAGTCTTGAAAGTTTTAAAAGGGTGTATACTTTGTCCCTTTTCCGCAAAATGCACCTTTGTATTGGAACGATTGTTATTTACTATAGCGCTCGTGGTCAATGACGTCACTGATCTGTCGCGTTTTCTCTCTAACCAGCAACAATAAAACAGTTGTAGCTCCATTATTTAGTGAGATATTTGAATAGGATTACTGTCAAGAGTAATTAAAAACTATTATTATCTAAAAAAACTTTATTCATTTTTCAAAAGTATCCCTCATTAATGTGGCTGCATGGTAGATTATAACTAATCTAGTTGTCGTCGAGGACATAAATTAATCAATGTATAAACCTGTGCTGTTCATGTTTCTGTCATTATGTTAATTCAATCAAAACAGAACCACAACAGTAGTTTCGGAACAGCACAATGTCTATCTCAAACAGAAGCCGTGTTAAGTGCAAATCTGATCTCGTAAATCTCGTTCAATCGAATTTCGCACTCGAGTGAGGAACTGAGTTTGATATTGAAATACCTGAACTATTCGGGCTATTTCCGAATGAACGATTATGTTTATACATATGTATAGTCCTGCATATAACCGGTGCGTTACGCCATTTAGAAAAATTGCCAAAAACTAAATCGGAAAAAAACCATATAATTATATAAGCTAAGGGGCTCCTAGCTCCCAATAACCTTCGCTCTGTAACACTCTGTTTTCTCGTGTTTTTATGGCTTATCGTATTAAGAACAACGAGGTTTAACGAAATAGAATACTATATTAATTTAAATTCACTGTCTTCAAGACATGGTGTCAAATATTGACAATTTTTTGGACGTAACTTTTGTGAAGATAAGTTAAAAATAAAAATCTCTGTTGCGTTGGTTAGAGATGTCAGTATGGAACAGTTACATGTACATTTCATATATATAAGTTCATACACAATGTAGACTCTTCGCTCGCTCGCTCAATAAATCTAAACTTTCAGAAATATCTTACACAGCCATTCATGCATTCAAGCGCGTTAATTATTTTTGATAGAGTACAAACTAATGAAACGAATCTCCCTAACTTGAGTAGTCTTAGCGAACAACCTTCACGAGGTTCCGTACAAATTTGTAGGTATTGATTACGTACTTTCAATAAAGACTAACCTCCTTATTCATAAACGTCTATCAAACCTATATTAGTTAACTAGCCGCTAAAGTTCGTTTGTCCTTATCTGTCACTTTGACATTGACGTTTGTGAGAATGGGACAAAGAACTTTTTAGTTAGCAGAGGTTTGTTAAGTTTTATGAATACGGGGGTATATTTTTACGATTGAATCACAAATGTTCAGATTTTTCCCTGTACTTGTAAAATAAGACGATATTACTTCCCGAATTTTATAGTTCTAGGTCAAAGGAAAGTACCCTATATATTTAGATTCTCCTGAGTGCCGAAATAAACGTTTTTTGCGGCATTAACCACCGTATCTCTTTTTTTCAGTTAAGTTTTTTCAGCTTCAAGGAAATGTAGATATTTTGTATGTTTATAAAGAGGGCGCAAAAATGAAAAAAGATATGAAGTTATTTTTTTTTTTTGAATGTGGCTGCGGCTTTATAGGCCGGGCCCAATAAAGCGAATCCAGGGGAAAACCTACGCAACCCCTCTATAGATCTACATTACTGACATATTATTAATGTGAGGAATCGCTGTGTTGATAGCAAGGAACATGGTATCTCACTCGCAACGCATAATTGATTAACATTACGAGTATACGACGTGGTGACCAGCCGAGCTCAGCGTATAATTAGATTAGATTGGATTCTTTATTTCATGACAAAAAATCCGTACTAAATGAATGCGAAAGAATTTAACTGCTATTTTTTAAATCGATTCAGCGGTTTAATCGTGAAGAGGTAATAGAGAGACAGTGCGTCTATCTGTCTCTCTATTACCTCAGTTAAATTCTATCGCGATGAATGAGTTCTACGCATACAAAGTCGCGGGAAGAACCTAGTTACATTATGAATTTGCGAAACTTTTCATGTCGAAAGTACCTACTCATACGATTTTATATAAATTTATAGAGAATTTTTTGACACAACCTTTAGGTTGTATTTATTTCTCAAGAAATTTCCGAGAAAATTCTCAACGTTTTGTTGATAGACGTTTAAGGTTTAATACTACTATAAACGACTTACACTGAAACTGCATTTTGCTATCAACGATTCCTTTCAATCTGATTAAATATGCATTTCATTTTAATACCAATACGTTGAGTTCACGTGCACTAGACGATTTGCAAATTTTTTAATATACCAAAATGGCTCAAACTCGAAACGGTCAGACAGCTTCAGCGAAAGTCAAATAAAAGTATTAATTAAAAACTAGATAAAGTTAGTTTTACGATAGACAAGACCGCTAGCTGCTATAAAAAGCAATTGTGTACCTAATGTATACGATTGCTTTTTATAACAGCCACAGAAATCAAGAAATTTAAATCTAAATTTAATCAATAATTTTTATCATTATCAATGACTCCAGATGCACTGGTGACATCATCGATAGGACTGCTATGGCAAAAAGACATTTAATAATAAGAAGAAAGAAAGAAAGAAACATTTATTTACGACAAACACAAGACATTTACAAAGATGACAAAACAGAATAACATATTGTAACGAAATAGCACAAGCACATCCTAAAAGATCGTATATCGAGAATAGCTAATAAAAGCCTAATCCTACATTTGGATCATTGCGTTATATAGGAGTGAGATGTGGACGCTGACGCTAAGAGACAAAGAAAGACTTGAGGCCTTGGCCATGTGGTGGCGTAGGATGGAAAGGATAAGCTGGACGAATGAAGAGGTTTTCAGTAAAGTAGGAGAGAAAAAGTGCCTATTAAATAAAATTATAAACAGAAGAGGCATGACGATGGGATACGACGGCACGACAGCTTGTTCCTAAACTTCTTAGAGGGAAAAATTGAGGGCGGAAGAGGAAGAGGAAGACCTAGACTAACTTATTTAAACCAAGTGAGTAACTTATTTATGCCAAAGTAGTGTTGTAGGTAGTTAGTTACTAAGTAGTATGAGATGAGATACAAAAATATATTTTGTTGACTACCTCATACACAATAAGTCTGAGTGCACACAAGAGAATATGGACAATTGAGTAAAGTCCAATAGTTGTGCGGTACTTCGCTTAAATCAATTGAATGCTAGTGTGGCAGCAGTCGACCAGTTGACTTTAAAGCTATGGAGAATATTTATTAAGAAGCTCTTTTACATGCTATGCTAAGTATTCTTTATTTCAATGGGGGGTCGATTCGTGACAGTTGTGCATGCCAATTTGATATAATTATTATAATATGTGATATATATGTTTCTCGTCTTTGGAATTTTAGCTTAGGCGCATGTGGAACTCGTAAAGGTTCGACCACACCATAGTTCAAAACGCAGTGATGTGTCTCATGCGTGACAGTTTTAACTTATAACTGTCTCCCTCTGCTTTGTTTTTGAGCTGCGGTGTGGTAGAAACTTAATACCTACGTTTCGAATCAATCCCTTGTAGTTATTTTTCACAGATAACGTACAAAACTGCCGTCTGACAGATTGAATATGAGTACCTAGTTATTAATTGACTTGTATCAATGAATTCGACTACATTAATAGAGATCACAGTGTTTTCCAGAAAGTTATTCCTGGTAGAAACAATTTTGCGTCAGTATAATTTATTCATAGAGCCCTGAAGGGCAAGGGTGTTAAACAAGGTCTAGAATTCTTCGCTCGTAAAATAAATTTAAGGCACATTAATAAAATACTTTTGAAATAAGACTAAGAATTTTGAATCGTTCGAATAGAAGTTGGCACATAAACATGATATATTTCGGGGTAGTTTCCATATTGAGTACAGCCATTCCGCTCGGTGAAAAAGTGGAAAAAGTTGGAAATGCTTATAGATATTATGGATAGGGCGGGCGATAACAAAAAGTCGTGATTTAGGTTTACGACTGATAAATTTCTTAGAGACCGTGGTTACAGTTATTTCGAGGAGCTGATGTAGCAGATTCTACTGTTCTTCAAAAGTTATAACTAAGATACTTTACTTAATGTCTTATTACTTATTGTAATTAGTACTTTATTTTAAGCTGTACAATTTCCTAAACATAGACAGTTTCTAATTTTTTAGACCTAGAAACGTTAAAAATAATTAGACCTAAACAAAAAAACTAAAACCCATCCGAACAAAATTATATTTGCAAACGCTTTACTTGCTATACATAGAAGAAATCAAAAAAGACAAGTCTAATTAGATACAATGATGTTATTATTTATCATTTTACATCCATTTTTAATATAACATTGTATGTTATTATTTAATTTTTATTAACCTAATGTATTATTTGCTATTTCTGAATAGAGGAATATTTGAAGTTTTTAAAACAAAAAAAAAAATTAGAGACAGATATATATTTAATGTGACATCAAATATATATTTTTTAAATCATACTTAAAATTAATATACCTATAGGTAGGTAGGTATAAGATAATGTAACAATTTACACTATCAATACTAAACCGATTCCGATTGAAAACGTTAAGACAAATATTCTCTTTATTTCCATAACAAAAAGAGGCACGTGTAATGAAGCTACTTTAATCTATTAACGCAAATTAAAACGTAATACCGTCTAGAATATAATGTAATTTACGACATCCATCAAATTACGGCAACTATGTGAGCACAATCAACTAATTGACAATTGATTGATGTATGTCAAGGTATGTTGTCGTTTGAAACATAATCTCCCTATAATAACCATTGTAATCGGACTTATCAATATTAGAAGCATATTCTGCATAATTTATAGCAGTATGTGACATCGCACACAGTAGGGAAGAATAAAATAAAGCCCTCGTTTTGTCTGTAGAGTGTACGTACAAGGAACTATACGCTCTCGCCATCGCCACCTTTCATGAACTCAGTGAAAAGCTAAAATGTAAAAGATTTTAGAGGGAATGTATTAAGCAGAGAACATAATATAATAGATGCGTTAATTCCTGACAAAAATAACAAAACTGTAGTCTATTAATATATATGTGTTGGTGTGCTCTCGTGTAAGACTTAAGCACCTTTCCCAATGGATATGTCAACGTCAAATTGTAAAAACCGTTATGTTATAATCTAACTAACGAGATTGTGGACTGTCGAAAGACTGTAATCTACCGAAAAATAATGCGTTAAATTGTAGCAGTATTTTACGATTCTAAATCTTCCGACATAAAACTTGCAATTTAGGTTAGTTTCGTTCGGTATCTAGGTCCTTCAAAGCGGAAATAGAAGCAATTCGTGGACGGAACCGATATCTTTTACTACCACTTGAAAGGGAAAAATAATTGAAAAGTTCCATGCGCAGTAATCTAGATAAATGAGAGCCAGGGTTCGCATTCACAATATTTTGGTTCTAGCTTGTCACATGGCGACATGACGAATTGTCTGTTCCCTGTGAGACTTTTATCAAATAATTGGTTTTAATACCATCATCCCGTGTAAACCATACAGGGTCTAGTTTTTCCTCTGGGTTGAAATGGTAATCGCTTTGAAAAATTGATAAAGCTAGTGCCTCCAAATTTTGTAATAAGGTAAAGCAGATCTCAGACTCCATTATGATACTAGTCATTTCATCATCTGTGCCTTTACCATGAGTTTACATGACCGTACTCGCTAGCGACTGCGTAAAAATTTGTATGGGCAAAAGTACAGCGCCTCTGGCGGTTACGCAATAGAACTAAGAATCGGCATACTAAATCATTTATGCAGTCGCTAGCGAGTACGATCATGCAAACTCATGGTAAAGGCACAGTTCTAGAAGCGAAGAGAATCTCAACAAATTTACCAAGTTTGTTATCAAATACCAGCAGAAATGTACGGGGCACTAATGGAAATAAGTTTAAAATTACTGCTTAAAACACAGGAAGTTGTCCTGTTAGCATGCAAGTCAAGTGGTTACCTAGTAATTGAATTAAAGTGAAGTCAGAAAAGTAGTTCATGCATGTTTTCGCCCGCGGGATTTGCGTTGTGTGTGAGAGGATTCTATTATTATAACATTTCTGCATGCGCGGAAGCCGTGCTGCATTTATATCGCCTGCACATCCCGCGCCACGCCAAGCAATCACTTTTTTTAACCTGACTGTAGTTTTATAGACCGGGCCCAATAAAGCTGGAGAGTGGCCTGGGGAAAATCCAGGGGAAACCTCCGACACGACCACGTGGGTGGTTTTGAACACTGGAATACTCTAAGAGTTTGCGCTCCAGTGAGATTTGTTGAGCGGTTTCAAATGAATCTGAGGTGTGAGTGGAATCGAGGTACTGGGAGTTTTGTCGCTGGTTCACTAAAACTAGCCTAGCTGAGAAGAGTCCAGCGACCTGGGTCAGAATGACTCTACCTGGTATGCGGCGGTACCGGGACGAATAGTGTCTATATGTGTCTGTTTGTGTTGTCGCGGTCGCGCGGTAGACGTGACGACATTATTTCGTTGCATATGTTTGAGAAAAGCACTATACATACCTTGCCGTGAAAACGGTTTGCCGGCTTCGTATCACTATCCGGCCTCCATACGGTCGGCCGTCTATACCTACTCACCCGGCAAGCCCTTCTTTCCCGGCGTCTGCAGTAATGTACTATTATTGGACTGCATTACTCAAGTAAGTAATATTTATTTGTAAATGTATGTTACAGAATGGTATAGGACATAGGTACAGTATGCCACTGTGTTCCAACGGTAGGCATACAAATATACATTTTAATGTGACATTACAATTCATAATGCATGAATAAGAGTAGCTTAAACGTAGTAAGCTTAAACTACATCTATTACGTCCCGGATATGTATTAAATAAATAAATAAATATTTGTGAACAATCTTACATAAATCAATTGCGACAATGGGTACTGTGGTATATATACGTGGTATATATATTAATACTGGGGTATGCTGCTCGAGAGGTACGGGTTTAGAGGTACTGGGAGGAGATCGTAGCTAAAATATAACACTGGAAGCACATATGAAACTATATATTTCTTACTGAACTGAAATATATTACACAATATGCTCTTAAAATAATTTACAGAACATGTGTTTCCGATGGTGTCCTGAAGATCAGTCCCTGGAAAACCAATTGTTTCCAGAAGAATGCCAGTTTGACGCATTCTCGAATCATAGTTTAAATTCAATTTGTATACGTTATGATTCTGGACCTACACGGCCAGCCTCATACCGTAACAACCTCTACAGTACTAAGCGACGACATACGTACATACTAACATAGATAAGTAAATAATTAAATACATAGAAAACATCGTAATTAGAACTAAAAATAAAAAGTCAATAACTTAAAATTACAATAACATTAATACATCCGCGAAAAAGTTTGTCAAGGAATAATTAACATCTGTCATCAGGAGACGTGTCAATTACATAACGTCTTTGTTATTATGTTTATTTTTTCAATAATTTTAATGTTGTATTCTTATTATTATTTCCTTATTTAGATAATTATATCTGCAACTCCCCGCAAAACTAATAATATTCGTAGAACTATTTGTAAAAGAAATTTAAAAACTAAACATATTTCAATGAGACCTACAGATGTAAAAGAAACTTTATAAAACTACCCTTTTTTCTAATTGGACTCTGATCAGGTAGTTAGCGAGTATTTAAGGAGCTTAAAATGTACTATATGTATAGAGCTCACTTTATATTGGATACTGCATAGTAAGCTACGAATAATCCAGTATAAAGTGAGCTCTAAATGGCTCAACAATTTAAAGTCGTACAAACATGAGTCCGTGGTACATTCCACAGACTCCGATGCAACTGGATTCAAAATAATTGAATTTCGCCGAGAACTTTCCAGAATTTGTATTTCAGTAAGCGTTAAGCCGGAATGATCGACACTGGCCTGCGTTTTAGAAAACTGCTGATAATATGATATATATACATACAAAATGTAAGTAACATCATATCGAAACCTTATACCCTGAAAGTTTCAAGATTGCGTAAGGTTGATCTAAATGTCTAAACAGCTTTTAACGCCATTTAAAAATGTGTCTTGTCGCCTTTCGGACATTCGTTCTACACCTTCGACGAATTTTTGCGATACAAAGAATTTAATTTTACTGTATATATTTAATAGAAAAAAAATAAAATTTTATTAAATGAAAGCACAATACAAATTCTAAGCTAAGAAGTAAACTAAAAAGTAAACTATATACTATATAAAGTAAATTATAAAAACTAGCCTAATCGAATAACCCACCCCGAGTCACACCCGGTGCAAAGGTGCCCATTACACTAGCGGCATTGCCTCGTTGTATAGCGACTGCCAGCCTTTGCACCAGGAATGACCCGGAGCGAGGGTCTAAACCCCTCTCCCTTAAACGGCGCCCTACGTCCGCAAAAAAGGTTTTCGCTTCCGAGCACCAACAACCCATTGTTTCGACCGCAAGCGGCACGAACAAGTAGTTAGTGAGCATGGCGTACTTTTCCCGCTTCCGTGCTGCTGCTAGCTCAGCCGCTGTTCCTGCCGCCCGCATAGTCCGGCCAAGGTGCGAAGCAGCAAAAGTGCTAACGCACGTGGCATCCCACAACATGCACTTGCCCTTTTCCCAGGGAACCAGTGTTAATCCATCCGGTCTCTTGCCATCCGTTCGGCTAAGGCCTGGAGGCTCCAAAACGCAAGGTACACCCGCGGAGATAAGTGCCCTTCGGACAATATCATTGAGGGTGTGGTGGCGTGGGAACCTCCCTGCACATCGACTACAACTCAAAGCATGGTGTCCGTTTCTCTCCACCATAGTACCGCAGATGCATGGATGAGGTTCACATATATCGCAGCCCAGGCGGAGAGCCACGGCCACCCGCAACGAGTCATTGTCGAGGATGGTACCCAAATGCGGAGACGGAAGAGCATGTAGCCACGCTCCAGATTCGGGCCTCGAGACCGCGTTGAGCCTAGCCTTGTCCACACCCATAGAGTTTTCTAACAGACCGTCCAGAACTCTCTTCGTCCCGACAACATCCCATAAGCGTTGACGGTACAGGTTCTCAGGCGAGGGCGCACCCGGGTTCAGAGCCGACCAAGCTACCAAAGCATCGGAGGCATAAGGTATGGTAGCCTTGTCACCATCATTTAAAGGTAGAATTTGAGTGACAAGGTCAATGACTCCATGAGACGATGCCAGAAAAGCCGGTAAAATAGAAATGTTATTTTAATTGAGCTCAATATAACGTATTTAATGTGTTAGGTAATTATTTGATTATTACCTATTTTTTAATGAAATTGTATTAATTTGTATTCAACTTCACATAATTCGTAATGTATAATTATTATTTCAGTATTTCATTTAAAGACTTGACATGTAAATTGGTCTTATGCATTAAGTTTCGGTTGAGAAGCAAAACTCACAATCAAATCTGTCACTACTCTTCGGAACCTCGTATCTCAGTACTGAAACGATGCTGACCTACGAGCTTTATTTTAAGTAGGTTTTTGTTACTTAGTGACTTTTGCTTGTAACCCGACGATATGATATAATTATATGAATATGAACATGTGTTACTTTCCACAATAAACATTATAATTATTAACAGGTATCTACCTGACGCAATTTTGACACGTTACTCATAGTAAACTAGCTGATATAGTTAATTTTCTTGACCTGGGCTGTTATTCACAAACCGACTCGTCCTCATCTGTCATCTCACCTCTCACCCGTTTTTATACGGAAACTGTCAACGACTGTTGTGTAACGAATGACATTTGACAGTTTCCCTACAAAAAGGGTTGAGATGTGAGATCACTGGTGTGAACGGTGCTTAGTGAATCGCATAGCAGAAGATATTCAAAGTAGCAGCTACGTATGACAGCTACGTCATGATATAGTACTGTGACTGTCGAGTAAGTCACGCTAAGTATTCTTCCATCCATTTTGAATTATGAAATATTCAGTGCGTGTCTTATTTTATTTAATTTTAATGTTCACCTTTCATTGATGAATTCTGTTTCCAAAGGTAATCGATCAAATAAAAGTATCCCAGAGGTAATATTAATCAAGTTGGGGGGAAATCGCGTCCCTAAAATGGGCATCTATTCGTTTTATCATTTTCCCATCTGTTTGCATTTCAACATGGTTCAGAAGCTCGTTCAGGGCCAAATTAGAATAACCGAAGTGTCAATTTTGTATTTTATTCAGTAATGGACTTATTTATGTCTATTAATGTGAAACTTCATTAATATATTTTTTTCTTCATTTATCATTTTTGTCATATGTGTGTCTTCTGTGTCTGTTGTTTCTTTCTTTCTTTCTATATCGAAATACTGACCAGTTTTCATTCTGCCATTTGACAGGAGTAATGGACGTAAACTTTTCAGTTATTCAATACAATAATTGAACACGTTATGTCTAATCGTATTCAGAATTGTCTCGATGAAAAAAAAAATTCATTATATTTGTAAGCGAGCCCATAAATCATAATGAAATGATAACAAACGGGAAACTGAACTCATAATTTGTAAATATAGACGTTATCGATTGATACGGTGAAGGAATGATGATAATCAATTTATTAATCAATTTTTATAAATATAACTTCTTCGGCGTATTTAAAAGAAAACCCATAATTTATGTCACCATAGTCATAAAATACTGTTTCGTAGATCTAAGAATCCCTACTAGAATAATCATTTTCTTAAACAAGCTTAATGATATAAAGTGACAATTCAAACTACTGTTGTATAATGGAGGTCTTATATATATGCTAAAGCAATTGCATTTAATAAGTTTCGCGTGATGTACTGTAAAATTTCCAAACCTATTTATTCCGTTCGGCCAACCAAGCACTCTGGACTCGAGGCAACAGACCACTGAAATGTTCGCGACTGAATTTTAGAAAATACAGCACATTTATAAATACCAGCAGGTATTTATGGGTATGTAGTTGCTATCTTTATAAAAGAGACTAGGGTAAAGATAGTAATTGGGCTATTCTACTTATTCATGTACATAATTTTCAGACACTTTTTTTAAATGCAGATTTTGGAATACTTGGCTTTCACCTCATATTTTTGTATCCTTATTTAGAAAGAGGTTTATTTGCAGTATCACTTCCGATAGTTCTGGTAATTAACGAACCACAGCTATTATCCATAAATCGAGTAACTCAGTGGTCCTTGGATGTCTCACTATTTGTATGAAAAAATGGTTTTTACCACTGTGTTACCCGCTTTTTACAGCAATATTTTATCTTTTACCTATAAATTTGGTTCAGGTACTATTTCGAAATCCTATTTGTGTACACTAATTTAATACATATCATAGTTTTATTTTGTAATAGATATTTATATTTTTGTAAATGACACTGCAGAAATTATATTAGATTAAAATTTTAAATATAAATTGTGTGCCCAGCTGCAGATAACAAAACAAAATGCATTATTTCAACTTTCGTCAATGAGGACAAATATCTTGACGTGTAAAGTATCGTCAAACAAGGTGAAGGTGCTGCAAAGGTCCAATGGGTAAAATAGTGCCTAATAGTTGACATATATTATGTCAACTATTAGGCATCCGGGTGTGTAACATTGGAACTCTCGAATTAAAATAATACTCTGTAGAGAAACCTTCAAGTAATAGAAAAGACGTAATCACGACACGCTTAAAGAATCAAAATTAAATGAGACAATAAAATTCAATCCCAAATAAGTATACCATTGGTTGAGAACTGGTCTTAAATTCAGTTGCAAGATTTGTCCCACACATACTAACTAACAGGAGAGTCAAATAAAAGCTTGTAAAAACTGAAATACTAGGAATACACTGTCGCCCTAGCAATCTGTTTGCACGTACATCGAATTAACGCAACAGTGCTTACGTTTGAGGGGAAGCTCTCAGACTATCCAAGTTCTAGTCTAGTGCTTGTAGTCGGAGTTTGGAGTGTAGTCAGCTGGGAGTAAGTGTCAGGTGCTTCGTTGCTGAGGGCTGAGAGTGATTTATGACGTTGTTGAGGACACGCGTAAACAAGACTCTACGTTCAGGTACACTTGCATATGAAAGTAAGTGTGACTGCGTTATTCTTCCATACCTTTGCAACTACAACAACAACTAGAGGCTCTGTAAGTTGTGATATATATTTTTTTTGATTTCCAGAATCTGAATCAACAAAATCACATTACTACTACTACTGTAGAGGCCGCGAAATAGGGGATTGCCGTCCGAGTAATTGTAGATAGCCGAGTGTCAACGAGGCCATCTAGAGATACGAGGATCGGTTTAAGATAATCGATTGGGAAAAGCGACCTGTAGAGGCGAACACCCAGACCCAGACATACAAAAGTGTTTTTAGCTAAGCTGACACGGAGCCGCTTCGCTAGCTTGGTCAAATACATATGATCGAAAGACATTATTTTTAGAAGAACGACTACCATAATCATTAAAAGTTTTTTTTTTTAATTTATTAGCCAAAAAATGTTTTTGGCTAATAAATTAAAAAAACAAAAAATGGTAAATATTGCTTCACCAACGGAAACCTCGAGGGTTTATATGCTGGTGAATAGTTTATAATTTGTCCATCTACTCATTCTTTATTTCTGTATAAAATCGATTTAATAGATAGTCAACAAAAACAATGAAACATTAGCGTCCTGTTTTTATACAAAGACGAAGGTGATAAAATTTCGTATTTCTGCTTAAGCTTTGTTACTTGAGTCGAGGAAGTCCATATAGAACCAACCTTAAATAGTAGGCTAAAAAAAAGATTGGCTGAAACTAATTTGATCTTTAGCACAATAAAAATAGGATCGTTTGTATTTCTGGAAATAAACAAGCTGTACCGGAGCACTACCACAATTGAAGAGTATTTTTACAGACAATATAGCACTGAAAGCTAACCATCTTGTGCGCGGTCGTGCATTTGCGTATCGATGTCGGACAGGGCTCGGGTAGATCGAATAAAATAGGACTTACTCTGGCCAAATAATACTATGTTGTATAATGAATGTTATTCTAGTATGTAAGGCCGTAAGGGAGAAAAGGAAAACACTGAAGCGTGGGTGGCTTTCACAAGCCTTACTGACAATCAAACAAAAATCTTTCGAATATATTTATGCCTATTGCACGTGCATAATTCGAGTGATGAGACATACGAAATACATCATTTTGGGTGTGTGGTAGCATATCGAGGGGTAAGTGGTCAAACCCGATAGATCGAGATAATTGTTTTTTGAAATAAGAACTCAACATCCATTACGCAGAGTTCTATTTTCAATAAACCTTTTAGTTGACTTATCGGGTTTGACCACTCACCCCTCGATATCTAGTGAAGAATTCGGGAGTTTACTGGATTAAACAATAGCAAAGGAGGAGTAGCGGGTTACTCTTGGAAGACTGTCTCAGGACGAGAAAAACAACCCACCTTTTCATTTGCTCAGTGCGAGTGAGGTAGGAGTGGCGCGTGCGAGGCGACTTGTCAGCGAGATATGCTGGCCCCCAGATATGTCTCAGAGCTTTAATTTGGTATCTCTTATCATTATCAATATGGAAACCTTTGAAGAGAAAGTATTTTATCTTGGATGCCAATGTGTAAAAAATATTTACAACAGCACCATATAGCACTATTTGCACTAAACAATAAGAACCGGCGAAGAGAAAGGAAAGTCTCTAAAACGAATTCTATCGAATGGCATCCGCCCAGGCTATTAGATATAATGATTCCCCTCGGTACTTTCAAATAGAGATACCAAGCGACACTCTAGATATTTATCGTCGAAATCGCTTGGAAAGGGCAAAGAATATCCTACTTTTGGGCGATATCCAAAAGTTTGTTTGTGTGCCGTCGTCTGTGGATTTATGGTGGAGGTGCAAATGGTTCGGAGGAAAATTGTATGAGATATGTTTGCAGAAAGCATTTTCTCTAATGTTTTCTATGAATTACTCGTTATTTGAACTTCTATCAATTGGTTATAATTATTATCATAGATAACTTTTTCACGCACATTTATATATTTGTGAAATTTTGTAAAGTCAAATCTAGAAACCATTGTAACACAAATGAACGTAACCTAAAATCTAAAATTTATTTATACTTATTCAATACACATACGTATGTGCAGTAGGTAAATTGAAGTTTTTAAGTTGTGATATATTATTATGAACATTGCAAACATATAACGTTGCTTGTCGACCTTAAAAATCCCAACGGAATAATTGAAGTAAGTCGTTACAATATAATTACTAGCGCTTATGGCGTCCTTGCACCTTGCACAATCTTACTAATTTATATGCCAGCCTTTCATCTGTTCACTACTTACATGTAAAAAACAGGAAAATTGTAACAAGTTATTACATTGAACTATAAGAATTTCAGCATGACAGTGTTCTCTAGGAGATTCCAAAAGCTTCTCGGACCCCTAGCATATAACCAAATTAGTAAACACGTTATATTGCGAAACCTTAGTACTCATCAATGTAAAAAAGTGTTAAACAAATTTCTATTATCGCTTAGCTATGCAGAGGCAGAGAAAGTACTGAAATAAAACGGATGGCATAGCACACATATATTCACACCTACACACTTAATTTACTCGCGCACAGCCACACGGACATATATACATACATACATTCATACATAGATATGTACATACATACATAAATACATACATATATGCATACACTTTATACATATATACAAACTGACATGATACAGACTTAAATTATTATTAAATATTTTAATGTATACACCATAGCAAACTCATCTGAAGTTTTTGCATATACTACTTGTTTACGTTTAAGGTACTTATCTGCAACTTCTTACATTAAACTAATTAATTACTATAAATTGAGCCTTTTGGGGTCGAAACACTTGGGCCATGGGGACCGGGAGTCCATAAGATCTTCAAAGGTCTATCTGGACGTCTGGTCGACGCAACACGTGACCAAAATGCTGGCCTTTATCTGGCACAAAGATTGAGCATTGCCATCCAACGTGGCAATGCGGCCAGCATTTTGGGAACATTACCTACTGGCAGCGGTTTGTTAGATTAGGGTTTTTGATAAGTATATTTAGGTTCATTTTAGGTTAGTTTTAGTTTTATTTGAATTTCTTTGTTTATTTGTAATTACTATTAAAAAAGTTCGTAAGAAAAAATCACTATAATAACTACAATATCTAATATTGCTATGCATCATGAATTCTGCTAAATTAACATAACTTAATAGTGAATCGTACCTTAACAATAAGATGACGGGTCTTACTTCACCGTGATACAGTTTTAACTAGTATGGGGAGTAAGGAACTGTGTCTGATCAGTGATCCCACTCATGTTATATATTAAATAAATAAATAAATATTAGAGGACAATCTTACACAAATCGAACTAGCCCCACAGTAAGCTCAAGAAGGCTTGTGTTATGGGTACTAGATGACGATATATTTAATAGATATAAATACTTAAATACATAGAAAACATCCAAGACTCAGAAACAAATATTCATGCTCATCACACAAATATTTGCCTGATATTATATTCACACAATGCCTAAGTACCTAGCATAAACTACATTGATATTGTCATGATCCTGTTTTTGGCTGTTGTGTTTATTGGCAATAAATTATTTTGTATTTTTTGTATTTGTATTTTTCTTTTGTGCTGAAAAATATCCTAAAATGGCGTTGTAGTCACAATCGCTCACAGATGAGTCTCCATACGGATCCAACGGTACTGTGCCATAAAATAAACGCTGCACCGGCCCTAGTGCCAAGATTAAGTGTCGACAGACCTTGACAAATACTTGTTAGTCACGACGGAAAACTTGAATCATTAGTCTTTGCGCACTGGAAGTAGGGGCGTGTGGAGGAGGCATTACTACAAACGTGTTCTTTTTTTTAAATCCGCGTGCCAGACTCCCAAGCCATGCAGCGATTCCGGTATTTAAATTTGTATTTATCTACTTCGTGCGGTGCATTTATGAAATTAAATAGGTAGGTATATGGAACAGGCTTCTTTTCTTTTTATTTAACAAAAAGCAACGCAAAAGAGTAGTGGATAGTTGCTAAATCAATTTGCGACATCACTATATCTACTTGAAGTGTACCCGTTCTGCATGACATTATAAAACGATTCGTTAGTTATTTATTTTATTCTGTAACAATTTTTATTTTTATAGCTTTCTAATAATAAATAATTTATTGTCAAATTGAAGAAAGTATAGTAGATTGTATGACAAGGGTCTAAAATGAGCCATATTACCACGAGATAGTTATTTTCCCGAACGAAGTGAGGGAAAATAGTTCGAGGGGTAATATGGCTTTTAGACCAGAGTTATACACTCTACTTTTCACTTCGATTGCGAGAAAATAAATAAACAAAGGTTAACCCACCCAAAATTAACAATAAATTCCACGGCGAAGATATATACTTTTGCAGATTGATTTTTTTTTCTATTTGACAGATGATTTTTTTTTCTATACTCCTTTGACACAAAACATAGACACTGCGGTTCGCGCGCAACATTCACGCGCGAAAAAAGCTAACTGACCTTCTATTGAGTGCTTCAAAGTGTTGCTCGAACGATTTAACCACTTTTTTAATTATTGTGAAATAGGGACTACTACACACTTAATCTTTAGACTCTATAGAAAAAAAAATTATATTTCCTGATTGGTCGATTTTAGTAAAGCTGTATTCTGGTTGGTTAATACCCAATACCAAATATTTTTTAAGAGTTAAATTAGTGTTCTGTGATTGGTGGATTTAATAGGTGAAGTATTTTGATTGGTCAAATTCAAATATTTTGTAAATCATAAATATGTATTCATATTTTCCCTAGGGGTTAAATGTACTACTTTAGCCCCGCTTGACAAGTCTAATATGACACACTTTTCGAGCATGAGAAGTGAAAAATATAATAAAAACAAATTATTCGTTAAAATTTGAACCTTGATCCATGCCAATAAGGTCATAAATAATATTTGCCACACATGTGGGATGGGTACTTTTTCATGGCTTGCTAGATGTTGAATAAAAAACGTTTAAATGGACTTTGAATTACTTTAGAATGGCGAATGAGTTGACGTATGATTCAGTATGAAAGACGGCCTGAATAACGTAAGACGCAATAATTTGTTAAAAGAAGTCCCAATCCAGGATCTACATACATAGGGTAAACATGAGAAAGATCGCACTTAGAATACCACCTTCAATTTTATTGGTCCTACCCGACTGCGCCAGTTTCATTCGGAACATGATCCTTGCATATTCCGCCACCTGTTACCAGCGCTACACAGACATACTACCTAACGCTTGTCGGAACATGTTTGGTATGCAGGTAGAACAAACTTTGCAGAGGTGATACAAAATTCAAAAGATTCGTGCAAATTAGTTCACGAATACATTTTACCTGTCTGAATTGAAACAGACAAACAATCAAGTTTCTAGCATGACATACAAAAGGTTCCTTGAGGCAAACGATAAAGAATTTTGAGGATCTCGCTTGATAGTCAAATAGATCGCCCCTATAATCGATCCAATACCGTTGCGAATGGACTCTTTGTTGATGACCAAGAGAGCCAATATTTTTATGTTCCTAAATATACCACCGTAGTCTCACTGTGGTAGGTAATCTTCTTTTCCATATTTTTTGTACAATCAAGAGCGCCAATATGTATACATTCACTTTATTCCATTGAAATTAGGTCCAAAAATGTATACATATTTATGCCCTCGACTGTATTATTATCCCCTAATAGTCAATTAGGTACTACACTTTTTGTCAAGATGAATAAGGACTCTCGGTAGGCTCAGGGTTACTTTTGTGGTGAACAATATTTATAGTGTATTTCAAATGTATATTATACTTGTATGTATATAGCTACTAACGCCATCGCCTCTGTACGTTGTTTTCAGTTGCCGTAAAATATTGCTCGCTACTCTGTTATGTGTTTATTGTTGTTTCACAAGGATTTACGGAGCCTGTTGTGTTACAGTTTAGTTTTTACGAGAAATGTGCTGTTAGCAAGTCAGTTTTTTACGTAACAAAGAAGATAGCTACATTGTCTGACAATTTAGAAGTTAAATAGACTAGAAGCGAGCAAGCTTAGTTTGGGGTTTACATGTTAGTTAAAGTTTCGGCTTTGGATGGACGAGGGAATTTCTATTTGAGTTTCGAGGAAGCAATTACATCAAGCTGTTCGGTTTGTGGATCTTGAGCACTGGTGCCATTGTGCAGGACGATATCCATAATTTATTTAGTTTTAAGTCTCAAGCACTGTGTAAACCACTATGTGTCTAACGGCACCACGGTTTACGCGTGCTTTCTCGACTTGAGCCGGGCATTTGATCTTGTGAATTATGAAATTCTGTGGGGTAAAATGCGCGGCTCGGGAGTGCCTGAAAGCCTGGTACGGGTCTTCGAGTTTTGGTACGGAAACCAAACAAACTGTGTGAAGTGGGGCGACACGACCTCTAATAATTATACATTAGAATGCGGGGTACGCCAGGGCGGGCTTACTTCTCCGGACCTCTTTAACCTTTACGTAAATGACTTGATGGGGAGGCTCAGGAGCACTGGAGTCGGTTGTCACGTAGGTGACGTCTGTGTGAACAGCCTCAGCTACGCTGATGATATGGTGCTGCTGAGCCCCTCCATCAAGGGTCTAAGAAAATTGGTATCAGTTTGTGAGAGTTATGTAAACTCGCACGGGCTGATATACAATGTAGCCAAAACAGAATTGATGGTTTTTAAGGCAGGAAGGGGTCCGGATAATGTGCCGGAGGTAAGGCTGAATGGCGGAGTGGTTCGGCTTGTGCAGCGGTTCAAATATCTAGGCCATATACTAACAAATGACCTGAGGGACGACCAGGACATGGAGCGCGAGAGAAGGGCTCTGGCGGTACGAGGGAACATGATTGCCCGAAGGTTTGCCAGGTGTAGCAGGCAAGTCAAATGCACATTATTCAATGCATACTGTCTTTCCTTCTACACTTGTCAACTCTGGGTGAGGCACAGCAGAAAAGCGTATAGCTCCATCAGGGTTCAGTATAATAATATATTTCGGGCTCTGATGGGGCTGCCGCGCTGGTGCAGTGCTTCTGCCATGTTCGCAGAAGCCAGAGTCCCGGACTTCTTCTCGGTGATGCGCGCTCGCATCGCTTCCTTCTGGGAGGGCATGCGCCGCTCACGGAACACTATCGTGGAGAACGTGTGTCGCGACATAAACACCCCTATTTATAAGTACTGGCTATCTGTGCACCAGACCGAGAACAAGAAATAGTAGGTAGTTGATTATTTTTAAAATGACTTTTTGTTTTATTTCAGTGTTTTTAATTGCTTTTTACGAGTGTTTTTATTTTTATGTAAATTTGTGTGTTTTTGATATGGGTGTTTATGCCTGAAATAAAGCTATTATTATTATTATTATTATATGCACCTGAGATATTTCTACTCCACTAAAATATTGCAACGTACACCCAAAAGTTATGAAAACACGTACTTATATTTTGCATCAACTTTGTGTCTGGCCAGTTTTTACTGCAGGTGAGCATAATAAACGATCAAGAAGACATATGACGCTATCTGTAATATTATTTTCCTATTTGTGTAATTATTCGAGTATTTCAACGCGTCACTTCCGTGATCACAAGTTTTTCGAAGTAAATAAAGATTTTACGTTAGGTATATGTTTACAATGTTCACAATAATATATCACAACTTATTTTTTTAATCTTTATTTATTTCAATGCTTTTGTCAAGATGACGATGTCAGCTCCAGCAAGGCTCTAAGTACAGTACAACTTCTTAGGTGTAATTAAAAAAACTAATAAAAACCACAAAATGTGTATACTTATTAAAAAAAAACGGTATACAAACCTTGCAGCCTTTGACAAAGGATCCGCTAAAATGGGCTGAAAAATCCCAACATGCAAAATGGAGAAGCCCCAAATTCTGTTCAACTTCTCCCTTTTCTCTCGAGTTCGAACACACTCCACCAACAAGTGTTGCACATCTTCGATGGTTCCGCACTCCTCACAATTGTATCACAACTTAAAAACTTCAATTTACCTACTCCATATACGTATGTGTATTTTCTGGTGAACAATAATAGTAGATTGTATGACAAGGGTCTAAAATGAGCCATTTTATCACGAGATAGAACAAAGTGAGGGAAAATAGTTCGAGGGGTAATATGGCTTTTAGACCAGAGTTATACACTCTACTTTTCACTTCGATTGCGAGAAAATAAATAAACAAGGTTAGCCATCCAAAATTAACAATTAATTCCACGGCAAACTTATATGTAATTTGGCAGCATGTTTTTTTTCTAAACTGCTTTCATGCTTTGACACACAAAATAGACACCGCGGTTCGCGCGCAACATTCACGCGCAAAAAAGCTAACTCACCTTCCATTAAGCGCTTCAAAGCGTTGCTCGAACGAACTAATCACTTTTTTAATTATTGTGAAATAGGGACTACTACAAACTTAATCTTTAGACTCTTTAGAGAAATGAATTCTGTTTTCTAATTGGTCGATTTTAGTAAAGCCGTATTCTGGTTTGTTAATACCCAATACCAAATATTTTTTAAAGAGTTAAATTAATGTTTTGTGATTGGTGGATTTAATAGGTGAAGTATTATGATTGGTCTCAATTGAATGTTTTGTAAATCATAAATATGTATTCATATTTTCCCTAGAGGTTAAATGTACTACTTTAGCCCCGCTTGACAAGTCTATTATGACACACTTTTCTAGCATAAGAAGTGAAAAGAATATTTGTATTGCATTGTATTTTAATGACGTTTTCGGATATTTGGTATAAGTAGGTAACCACTATAAATTAAACTAAAAAAACTCCACCTAAATATACAGCCAGTTCGTCAAGAAGGGTCCACGGAAGTGACGCGGTTGAAACGTGCGAAACCCATTAGTTATTAGTTTATAACTTCTATTCTTCATGCTCTCTTCAACCACGTGATTTCTTTAGAAAAATAAACACTGGAAAAATCAAGGTAAGCTGGTAAGCATGAGACGCCTTTATATAAGTACTAGGTTTAATAGCACAAAACATCTCATAGCAATTGTACCAAGTTTTCTCCGTTAGTAAGCTTACGTATAAAAATACCAACAAAATAACAAAATTATTTACACTATTTCTCCAAACCGCTTCAAACAAAAAGTTAATAAAATGTTTAATAACAGTTGAAATACATAGGTAATATCTATTTATTCGTCTGGTAGCTGTCAAAGTCTGAGACTAAACCCAAACGCGTTCGTTTGTGTTTTGTTTCGAAAAAACTTATACTAGTTACAGATCATTATGTAACATTATCCTCGTAGCTTTTCCCGGTTGTTATCTCAAGATTTTACGTAGTTAGATATTAGTTTTACGTAACGTAAGCGACTGTCATCCGACCTTCCAACCCAGAGAGGGGAAACTAGTTTTAAGGTCTAGACCTTATTGGGGTAAGATCGGTTTCCTTACGAAAGATTTCCTTCACCGAATACTCACTAAAGCTACGCGCGCACTGCGGATTTCTGCCGTGTATTTTTATCCGCAACATCTATGAAGGTTTTAGGTTTATAGATTTTCGCGGGCTAGTTTCTGCAACTCGACGTCATATGCACCTATTTTGCGTTATGGGTTGTTTAAGCTACTCGTGCCAACCCTTATAAAATCTAAGAACTATAGAACCTCCTTGAAGTGCACGCATTGCGGAAAATAATTCGTACGCGAATCAAAATCTGTGAATTGCTGCAGATTGGTTGCGGTGCGGCGCCGCACGAATTATCTGCATCCT
Source organism: Epiblema foenella (assembly GCA_963556455.1). Lineage (NCBI taxonomy): Eukaryota > Metazoa > Arthropoda > Insecta > Lepidoptera > Tortricidae > Epiblema > Epiblema foenella. Next base: position 21,694,139 of record OY747102.1, read on the forward strand.
ATAGACTATTATGACACCCCGCGCACTGCGGAATAAAAACCGTACCGCAATGCCACGATCGGATGTACCTAATACTGTTTAAGTGTACTTTTTTTTGCGCGTCAGTAAATATAGGTACACATATGCAGATTTAGGTGTAATCCATTTTTGACGTATGTTCTTCTTGTGTGTGGCAGTAGAATGACAAAACGTGTGGATATTTCACCGCTGCTCGCGTATTTGACAATCACGGTTGTAGAGCGTGCGGGCCGCCGGAGATGAATTAAACGCGTAAGGATTATTATATACACTTTATACAACACAAGACAACACATACGAGTACAAAAGCACAGAAAATATAGAAAAAACCAGAATATTTACATCTTAAAATAACTTTATAATAAAGTACGCCGATATTTACAAGCAAGAGAAAAATCAAAACACGCGCGGTGACTCGTCAGCCGCACCGCCAGCCAGCCAGTCACCGCGCGTGTACCATTGAGATCAGTGAGCGGGTCGCTTACAACGGTTTTTTTTCCTTTGCGGTTTTAAAAACGCACCGCAACACGCTGCACCGCAGTGCGCGCGTAGCCTAAAGCCACATAAGCTTCAAAAAGTTTACCCAGTGGTACGAGCCGGGTTTCCAGGTGGTGGGGTAGTCGGATCATTATGTAACGTCTTCGTTAATTATCGCCTCACGACGTGCGGAGTGTGATGTTCTAATTCGCATATTAAAGCAAGCGACACATCATAATTACATGAGATATAAGTGTTAACAAGCCGTAATACTTTTTATAATCTACGACTTATTCAATCTCCTGCTCTAAGAAAACAAGGTCTGACAATCCGTATCGTGCCAGTGACGTCTGTCGACGACACACTCGCACTTGCGTCCGCATACAAAGATTATAGACTATGTAGACTGTAATAAATATATTTGTAATTTAATACTGCAATAAACAGATTAAATTTTTTTTTTTTTTTATACCATCCATAGGCTGATGTCGTAGGTCGTGTCACCCACATTACTAACCGATGTACCGGATTGCCACCTGGCGCAGTATACTATTATGGCGCGTAATAGAGTGAAATACCACATTTTGGTCGCGTTCAAAGGCCTAAAACTCAAAACTGGCCCGAAATGTAGGTCTCGAAAAAATATACTTGAAGAATTGATATGTCCTCTTCAATCTAAGCTGAGGAAATTGCAACACGCCTAGATTGTCCTAACAAAAAAAAATCAAATAAGGCATTTTTCAACCTTTTAAAACGCTACTGCTCACTATCTAGACATGTATTTTACACGGGATATTCAGAAAATAAAACTTAATTCAGTTTTTCATAATCTGAGCTGCGGATATTGTAAAATAATCATTACTTTTGTCAAAAACCTGGAATAACTACCACACCGTCATAAAAGTTGGGGCGGATATGTGCGCGGGCGACGGGCGGCAGTCTATCACCGGCTCTCGGACGGGAAGGCAGTGTCGCTTTGCGCGCGACGCTAAAATATAAGAGTTTGATTCTGAGACAATGTACCTACTTAACTATTTTATATATTTAATTACTTCACACACACATACAAAACAACCTAATCCTTTTTTGGAGTCGGCTGACGGATCTGTTACAGCGGGGGGCGCGGGTAGTGCGGCGGGAAAGGCTACGCCACGCCCCAACGCGCAAGGTCATTCGCGATTATACTCGCCTTATGTCATGATTCAAACTCAGTGTGCTTAGGCATCCCCCAGGATAAAGTAGCAGTTTACATACATGTAAGAATCGCAAGCAAACTTTCCATTATGAGTCGCCGAGGCATAATGAGTTCAATTAATCTATTAAATCTTGCATGTTCGTAGTTAAACTTACATGCGATAAATAGGGATTTAGTTTTGCCAGCAACTCTAAGTAAGGGAGATTGCTTATAATTAGTTACCGTTTTTGCTCAGTACGCAAATGCAGTTTATTGAGTATGTTATTGAGATATTTGTGTATAATATATATGTTATTAAAATGTTGTTTTTATATTCCATTCCAAAGTTTTGCTGGTAAAATCACCAGTCAATCGTGAACTGTAAAGGGGCTTTGTCTTAAGTAAAGCATGTCATCTAACGAAATTACGAGAGGTAACATTAATTTGTTTCTAATCCCAATATTGCTTTGTTTATCACTGAGACGTATGGTCTTTAATCGAATATATTAGCTTGACATTAAGTCTAGGTTTACTGGATGTTAATAAAGAGGCTAGTTAATGCTTATACATTGATTTTAGTTTAGAAAACGGCAAGATAGTTAATTGTGTAAGTATATTTGTAACCATGGTTAATATGAGATATTGGACGTTGATTAATTTTATCATTTTTAGCCCATATGCATGCATAGCCAGGCATAGGCGTTCTCTAATGAGTATGAGTATGTAAAACAGCAAAATCCCAACACTTCAACTAGGTAGTTAAAGTTTGTGTAGAAATCGTATCATGACACATGTCTTGTTTATACTAGAAAAGTGTTTATTTAAGGTAGATACTTATAGTATCATCATTCATTTAAGAGCTAAGCTATTGTCGGTGGAGTAATTTACATGTATCTCTTTCTTCGTTTGACTGTCTGAAATTTATTTATTTATTTATTCGGAGATAAAACAGAAACATGCAAACAAAATAGGTATCATTTACATAAAAATACAATATAGATTAAGATGTCTCCCTAGACATATCTCACTGAGGACATACTTAGCATTAAAATTTAAAACCTTACAAAATGCAAACAAATTTTGAACTAAAATTATATCTAAAAGTCGGAGAAGTTGACGCCACCTTCCGCATAATTGGAAGGTGAAGTGTACATTCATAGTGAAGATCAGGAAGTGAACAAAATCTAATATACATAGTTAGCTTTCGTTGTGTAGGAGAAGTGCATTACGCTTAATTATTGGTTAAGTACCTTTTCAATTGTATATTAGGTTTATATTGTTTTACAACAGCAGCCTTGAATGAGACGGCTTTTACTTTTTCCTTAAATTGGTCCATTCTTCTTGGTCTCCCTCTCTCTCGCCTTCCTTCTACTTTCCGTTCCACAATATTTTTTTATGAATTCGTCGTAACAGGTGCCCAAACACCTTCGCTTAGTTTGGGACTAAGTTGATTTGTGTAAGATTGTCCATAAATATTTATTCATTTATTTAAACATCTCTACTCAATGGTTTCCAAAAGAGCCCTTCTTTCTTCTACAATATTGAGAACATCCTGTTAGATTTTCTGTCGTTCCAAGTAATGTTCTCCATCCACCGCCAGCACCACATTTCAAAGGCTTCAAACCGTTCCCTGTCCTTCTGTGTCATTGTCCACGTTTCAAACCCTTATACCGTTAAGATTTTTTTTTGATTTGGCCGGGTATTCTGACTTCAGATAGGAATTTTTAGCTTCTAAAGTCATTCTAAAGTATTTAAATTTCGAAACTTGTTTTATTGTACAATTATTAAAATTGATTAGTCCAGGTATTGAAGCTGTCTTCGAAGTTATAAGCATTTCAGTTTTATTTATATTTATTTTAAGCCCAAAGTCATTGAAAACTGTGTTCATGTCTGTGCTTTAAGGCTTCGAAATGTCGCGATGTGTCTGCCAACACTGCAATATCATCCCCAAAACGAATAAACAGAATATTAACCACATTGAATTGAACACTTCCCAGATTCGACTAATTTATTAACAGCACATTCTATAAAAAAATGAAAACGAGTCAGTGACGAAAGTGAACAACATTGCCTATTCCTTGTTGTGCTCTCGCATTTCTACTTTCCTCTGTTGAGTTCATAAATTATTTTCCTATCTCTAAAATCTAATCCGGCTTCTTCTAAAATTGACATTATTTTCTTCAAATTAACTTATAGTAAATATACCTTGCGCACGTTAACTACATATGTGCCGCGACACTGTCTTTCATTTCTTATACGCATGCGTTGGTTTTTCATACCTTGTCGGTGGTATACAACCCCTCTGATGATAAGCGGTCACCGCAACCTACCTATAGACTTCTTTTGTTAACACAATGCAGTTCTCACGCTGGTTCACATCGACACAAACCATATAACTCTTAGGCACAAACAAGCCTTCAATGTCGCAAAAACAATTTTTAAACCCAGCGGTCGGAAACATTTTCTGAGCCCACAAAAAGATTAATGTGACTCAGTAAATTAATCGAGAATTTTAAACCGCCAGCCACCGGGAAACACTGGCCCATTTATTATCAATTTCAATGAATTTTTTAGTGAATGGAAAACACTGAGACTAAGTTTGCGAATCTACTTAACGAGGTCAAGCTCGATCGTTTGTTACGGCAGGGTTCTTACGAAATACGTTTAGCGTACGTTTGACGACCACTTAGGCCTACTCGGAAATGACACTGCATACGTAGCTGGTGGTCTTGTGTTTGAATCAAGGTAAGGAGGTGGTCTTTATTATGCACATGTTACGTATCACTCACGTTTTTTTAACTTGTTTTATATGCCGGGCCCAATAAAGCGATAGGAGTGCACAGTTGAAGAGTAAGCGTGGGAAAAATCCAAGGGTAAACTCCAACATATTCACACGGGCGGTTTAAAGACCCAATACTCTAAAAGTTTGCGCTCTGGGGTGGGGCTCGATTGGCTGTGGGGCTTCAACCGAATCAGAAGTGTGAGTGGAATCGAGCCACTGGAAGTTTTGTCGTGTGTCGAAAAGAGTCCAGCAGGAAACTCAGCTAGGCCCGAGCTGGGTCGAACTGACTCTACCCGGTATACGGTGGTGCCGGAACGAACAGGAATTATATGTGTCTGCGTTGTCATGATGGATTGCTTAAGTGTACCTTGGCGTCGTGTCTGAATTGAACGCCTTAAACAGAGCGTTCCATTTTTCGATGGACGCTGTGATTACGTCGTCCGTGCATGTGTGATTAAGACGCCGGACCGTGCGGGCCCTAATCAGTCATCGCTACAGAGAGGGAGGGATAGGAATATAGTCGACAGCCTTTCTAACTAACGGATTCCTATGACGGAAAGCGTTGTCATGTCATCATAAGTCTGGAAACCATACGTGGTGCTAATTCCCATGTCGTGGTGCAGATTGAGGTTCGACTGGTACCACGGGGCACCAGTCGCCTTACGGAGAAATTGATTCTGATTTACCTGAAGCGGCTTGAGCGATGTCATAAGCACGTGAGCAAAAACTACATTTGCATAAGACATGATTGGAGTCTCACGCACGTTCCTCCGATCTAAAGCGTTGAGAAATCGTTTTATTATCAACTAGCGACCCGCCCCGGCTTCGCACGGGTGCACTATTTAATGGATGTTATTATACATGTAAACCTTCCTCTTCAATCACTCTATCTATTAAAAAAAAACGCCATCAAAATCCGTTGGGTAGTTTTAAAGATTTAAGCATACATAAGGGATATAGGGACAGAGAAAGCGACTTTGTTTTATACTATGTAGTGATATCATTTTTCAAAAACTCGCTAAAGATCGCTCGTTGTCGTCGGCTGATTGATCCAAGTTATAGGCAATAATAACGTTGCTGACACATCATGAACTTTATGCTGAGCCAGCTAATACGGAGTACGCAAAGCCTTTAAAATCTACAAAGTTTTACAACTTCCCATGAGATAATTTCCCATAATGGGAGCGTTTTCATAATTTTCACGGTATCCCGGACAAGATAAAAACGATGGCCTGTCGTTGACGCCCGAAGCCCGTAATGATTGATTGGACCGTATTTTTTGAATTTAACAAAAAGCGGTTTAATGGATTTAGCTACGTTTTATTTTTGGTGAACGCGAATTCTGACTGAATTCAACCGACTAAATGCGTATTAAGCTGCTAGCTATAGAACATGTCAAAGGCGTTTTTATGTTGTTATCAGAACAAATTTAACCTTTAGATGATGAATCAAATTTATGACTGAGAATTATCGAATTTTAACACGGCTAATGTTTACATGTTATACACAAATGCGTTTCTTTCTATTTGGTTATTCACGTTTTTCACGTTTCATTTCGTCACGTACGTTTTTCACGTTTTTGATTACGTTTGTAAATGTTTATTTGCAAGAATATGTAAACGAGATATTATCATTATATTATGACGACCGGTTTAGCCTAGTGGGTAGTGCACCTGCCTCTGAAGCTGACGGTCCTGGGTTCGAATCCCGGTCAGGGCAAATATTTGTGTGATGAGCATGAATATTTGTTTCTGAGTCTTGGATGTTTTCTATGTATTTAAGTATTTATATCTATTAAATATATCGTCGTCTAGTACCCATAACACAAGCCTTCTTGAGCTTACTGTGGGGCTAGTTCGGTTTGTGTAAGATTGTCCTCTAATATATATATTTTTTATTATAATGAGTCACAGTATTGAGCCTTGTACGGCATGCAAATCTTTTATTAATATGTATATAAAAGAAGTCCTCACTGACTGACTCATCAACGCACAGCCGAAACTACTAACGCTAGAGAGTTGATTTTTATACAGTTGGTTACATTTATAACGTAGGAAAGGGATAAGAAAGGATTTTTCGAAATTCATCCCCTAAGAGGTAAAACAAGGGATGGAAAAAAGTAGTATATCAATTAATTTATTTGAAAGAATACAGTCTAGCTTAATAAGGTATTACATTTTTTTTGTCCCTTGTATTCAGCCATATAAGGCGTGCAAATATTTTACTAATTATGTAACAGAATTAAACATTAAAGAATACAGTAGTAAAATAAGAATGTTAAAATTTATCACTAAATATAATATAAAATTATTATTTAAATCTCCGCCAAACTGAAGTGGGACTGGGCCAGACATGTCTGCCGTATGCATCCGGAAAGATGGGCGAAAATAAGCACGCAGTGGACCCCACAAGATGGCTACCGGAACAGAGGCAGACCAAAAAGGAGACGGCGGGACGACCTAGATGCGTTTTCCTTAACTTGGCGGGAACAAGCTAACAATAGTGCCGAATGGAGGAAAAGAGGGGAGGCCTTTGCCCAGCAGTGGGACACTTAAATAGGCTAGTTAAAAAAAACTATATTGTTCGAGAAAATAACTGACCCGGTTAAAACACTTTTCCATAAGCCAGGTATTTAATTTGGACTTAAAAATATTCCTCTGGAGCTTTCTCAGGTCCTTAGGTAAACGGTTTTATACCTTCAGGTACATGTTGAAGATATTGCGTTTATACATGGCTAAAAAAAAACTATATTGTTCGAGAAAATAACTGACCCGGTTAAAACACTTTTCCATAAGCCAGGTATTTAATTTGGACTTAAAAATATTCCTCTGGAGCTTTCTCAGGTCCTTAGGTAAACGGTTTTATACCTTCAGGTACATGTTGAAGATATTGCGTTTATACATGGCCTTGCTACTTTGCGGTTTATACTGTCGTTTGTCTTTGTGTAGTTTCTCTCTCTATCCAATTTGATGCAAACAAAATCAACATGATGTTCAATAATATTTAAACTAAGTTGTATATTTCTCATAGATTCCGTGCGCCAGCTCGCAGCTCAAAGAGCCTCTAATTAATATTTCGATGGCACGGCCTCTCGACTTGTTACCCGTTCATTATTCTCCATAAATCGAAGTACCATCATTGGCAAACGACACTTTTTTAGACAAAAGACTATCGACTCGCGCTGTTAGTTCCTTTGGCGTTGTAGTAACTAAGAGAGTAACATCATTTTTATCCTTAGGACCTGAATGCGCTAATGAACGTCTATCATCTTGCTTTTGTGAATCGGGAATTCTTTGAGGGAGTGCCAGAAATACTACTATTGTTGCAAAGATTTGGTCTTATAAACTGCCCAAAAGTCAAAAGTTTTCATTATGGAGACGTGCTGTACGTGTCGCTGTAATATTGGGCAATACACACAGGGTCATATAAGGTGATGCAAAAGTTAAAACAAGCTAGAAGGATGTATCGACAACAATAAATGGAATGTTTGTGAGTATAAATCGTTATTCAGTTCGATGACCGCTTTAGCCTAGTTGTTAGTGACCTTGCCTTCGAAGCTGGAGGCCCCTGGTTCGAATCCCGGTCAGGGCATTTATTTGTGTGATGAATATATTTATCTATACAAGTACGTATATCTTCACTTGATACCCATAGTACAAGCATTGCTTAGTTTGGGACTAGGTTGATTTGTGTAAGATTGTCCAAAAATATTTATTTATTGATTTAATTTTTATAGGTAGGTACCTACATGATTTATTTTTGAAGATAGAAATGTGATCTGTATTGTATATATAGTCAATAATTGTTCACAAGTATGTAAATGATTGAATTTACGTGTTCTCAGTCACTGGTACAAGTACGTATATCTTCACTTGATACCCATAGTACAAGCATTGCTTAGTTTGGGACTAGGTTGATTTGTGTAAGATTGTCCAAAAATATTTATTTATTGATTTAATTTTTATAGGTAGGTACCTACATGATTTATTTTTGAAGATAGAAATGTGATCTGTATTGTATATATAGTCAATAATTGTTCACAAGTATGTAAATGATTGAATTTACGTGTTCTCAGTCACTGGTATGTAAAAAAAATTGAATAATTGTAATAGATTAGGAATATGGGTCTCCGTAAGTATTATAGGTGCTATCCAAATTTCTCACCAATTTGCCAAACATTTGCTAAGATATACAAAATCTTAACAGCTAATAATCTCATAAACGATCATATTTCAACGCTCCCATTACGAATTCATAGCGCTATAAGAGTCGAGTAATAGACCGGTCAACGAAGCAATTGACCCCGGCTTTAATCACTTTCTTTAGCCGCTGTAAAATTAAAAGTATGTACCGTTAGTATGAAGTCTTACGCAAATAGGATTACAAAGTGATAATGTTTACAATAAAACGCTGGTATAATATAAAATTAGTTTCGGTGAAGGAAAACATCGTGTGTAATCCCATCAACGTCTAGTTCTCCCTGTGGGTTAAAATTGGAAGGTCAAATGGCAGTCGATTTCGTTGAAACTAGTTAGCTGGAGGCTCCAAATCTTGGCATTACGTATAGGTATCAAAAAGGACCCCGGGCTCCAAACCGGGAAAACGCTAGGAGGACAACAAAAAAAATAGTAAGGTAAATAATATGAGAGAAATGGCCTTCCGATATGCCCTACCTAAAGGGATTGCCGGCGTGTTCATCTATACATATAAAATAAGAAGTTCTCACTGACTGACTGACTGATTGACTCATCAACGGACAGCCGAAACGGCTAACGCTAGAGAGTTGATTTTTGCACAGTCGATTACATTTATAACCCAGGCTAGGAATAAGAAATCATTTTTCGAAATTAATTCTCTAAGGGGGTAAAACAAGGGATGAAAGTTTGCATGGAAACACGTATTTATTGAAGTGAGAGATTTGAAACTTTATATATAGACTAACTGTTTAAATATATTAACGGCGTATTTCAGCGTTTTTCTAAATTGCTCCCCTAAACAGGTGAAAAGGGAGTTCAAAGTTTATACAGGGAGCAAATCTTTTCTGAAGTGAGAGTTGAAACTTCGTTAGTAGACTTTCCATTTAAATACAATGAAATGTATTTCAGCGTTTTTCGAAATTGCTCCCCTAAAGGGGTGAAAAGGGGGTTCCAAGTTTGTGCGGGGAGTAAATCTTTACTATCTTATAAATCAATATGGATGTCAACTTTGAGGTGCATTTTCAAATCCAAGACGATGGACATTTACTTTTCTTAACATTCCATATGGGTGTCATCTTCAAGGTTCGTCGGGGTGCCGATTACGAAAACGACATCCATTTTCAAATCCAAGATAGCGGACATTTGTTTTTCTTACAAATCGTTATGGGTGTCATCGTAGACGTTCCTCGAGGTGCCGATTACGAATATGACATGTATTTTCAGTCATTAACCACCTAGGTTTCGCTAGAAGATCAGCGCCAGCTCCCTGCGTCGGCATTACGCTGAGGCGAAACCTTTTTGAGGCGATTCCTTGTTTTTTTAAATTACGTTTATTTATCTATATTTTATGTTTGTTTCGTCACGAATAAATGTTTTTCTTTCTTTATTTTCAAATCCAAGAAAGCGGAAATTTATTATTCTTAAAAATCCATATCTTTGAGGTTCCTCGGGGTGCCGATTACGAAAATGACATGCATTTTCAAATCTAAGATAAAGGAAATATTTTTTTTTTCATTAAAAATCGATACTGGTGTCATGTCATGGTCGTGGTTCCTCGGAGTGCCGATTACAAAAATGACATGCATTTTCAAATCTAAGATGGCGGAAATTTATTTTTTCTTTTGAGTAATTTTTCTCAAAAGAATAATCGCATCAGACAACTGACAGAAAAAATAGACCTCATTTATATCTTTGTTAGCATCTAAAATCTACACGAAGTCGCGGCCGGCCGCTAGTACAAATATAAACCTTGTTGACTAGAGTATAATGCAGCGAGTACTTGTTGCTACTGGACGGTTGCCAGAGGCGATACATCTGTTACTGGACTATCATATGGATTGGTTTAGACTACAAATATATTGGCCGGCGAATTGAGTGGTTTCGTTATGGCTAGTCCTTTGTGGTGTGCCCAATCGTTTCATAGGCTTTTGCGTTTGTATCACAATGTTTAAGGGGATACATTTTCAACGTTCAAATTAGTGATAAAACATTTTGTACGTAACTACGCATGCGCACATGGGGTAGCTAGCGTGGGTGGCACCCGGAACGTGGAAATGCGAACCATTTTAGCTCCACGTACTATCAGACAGCCTCTGACTGTTTTCTTAAGTTCTTGAGTTTTGGTTATACTGCTGGAGATAAAGAATGATGGCTCTAACTAGATACACTCTGTATTTCTCTACGGTAATGAGAGACGTGCTTAGCTGAAGCAGCGAACAATTTCAGCTCCACGTATGATCAGAAAGGGGAATGTTTGATGTTTCGCTTTTCAAGCCAGAAAACAAAGTATGTCATAAATAAATAGCTGAAATGCACTTCAGGGCTCTATAGTGTCTTTGAGTGACTCGTACGTAAGCCCTGATTTCGAAATTGGCAAAACTTATTAAGGCAAACTATGACTTCATAGTGTGCCATTTCCTGAAAAATTTAATTAACAGACGATAATTCATCCCGATAGGAACAAAATTACTTTTCACACCTGCTATTCAGAAAAGAGTTATTGTTGCCTTCGAATGAGGGATCAAAGTTATACTTTTCTTCCCTCATTTGAGGGCAAAAATGATTCATTTCCTCATAGATGGTATGAAAATCAGTATGTGACACTGTAGTAAAATAATTTGTAAGATATTTCATGTTTTTAGCAGCGGGCCTCATAGACGGTGTGAAAAGCAGTATGTGTTACACGGCAGCAAAATTATTTCCGTCTTGAGAGTAAACACTTGAATTCCTCGCTACGCTCAAGATTCGACTTTAGAATCCCTCTCTACGCTCAGGATTATATTGTAGAATCTTTCGCTTCACTCAGAATGCAATATACCGCCCTCGCCGTAAATATATCATTTTGCTCCCTTGAGACACAATCTACTATTTATAGATGTGAAAATGATATCCCAGTGCGTTATTATGCACCAGTTTCCTTTCTCCCCTCTAAAAAAATAAATACTTGCTCAGTAAAAAAACACAGTTAAACCTGACCATTAGTATTAATGCCGGCTGTTGATTCATCTACCTGATTGCTAGTCAACAACTCGCTAACGATGTTTAAGTTTAAACTGCCGAAACGCCGGTTGTTCGACATTTTTCCCTGGCCGGCAATATTTTCCGGGAGATTGCCGATCCGAAATATGGATATGATTTGTTTTTAATTGGTAACGGCCAGTTGATTGTTTTATTTCGCGAAGCTGCCGATATCGGGAGTAAATAGAGATTATGGCCAGTAAAATCATATAGTACCTAAAGCTTTTTATTTGATTAAAAAAATGGCTAATAAATCAATGTTTCTATACTATTAAAGAATTGTTAGAATATAAAGTATGTAATGATAAACATAGCAAGAATATATAATGCAATATTCTAATGTAATGTAATGATAACACAAGCCTTCTTGAGCTTACTGTGGGGCTAGTTCGATTTGTGTAAGATTGTCCTCTAATATATATATATATAATGATTGTAATTTTCCAATTTAATCAAATTATCTAATTAATATAATCTATAATGAATGTACAATTGTAAAAATACTGACTTGTAATACCTTATTACCAATAAATTATGTCTATGTCTATGTCTATGTCTATGTCTTTTTGCCATGCGAATTATTGTATATAAATTCCTTTATTTGTTGAGTTCCAAACTTAGTAACAAAAATAGAAGCGCGCAAAAGATGGCACAGGTCGTATTCAACTAGGATTTTTCTGTCGGAAACGGGACGATTATGAATGTGTTTCAAATAATTTGCATTTTGTCGTTAAAAATACACTTGCAATTCTGTTAAAACAACGGCGGGAGCGCATGAAGTTTTTGTCGTTTTAATGTTATGTTTATCAAGTTGATAGTTGACAATAAAAAATAAAAGATTCTTCTGATCTGACTGACTCATAAAACCCGGCTTTAGTATGTTTATTGTTTAGTTAACAATAACCCTACAACCTGGTCTATGTTATACATTTTCTCCCTCAAGAATTTTTTTATTATTCTAATTATTCTAACTTTACTCTTTACTATTAGCGCCTCGAACAAGTTTCAATTATCATAGTTTGAAGGCTACATTCAAATATATGTTTTATTGCCATTTCTTATGAGCACAGCAGCGATTGGTGATTAGCATTTCGAATTAAAGGCTTACGATGGCCGATTCTCGTCACTTATTAGATGCACAGGAACGGCTTGGTATAACTAATTAATTATGTTTTGAATAGCCCAACGCTTGCAATGAGCGCACGTAGCAAGTGTTGCTAGTAATCAAATTAACACAGATTTTAGTTTAAATACATTGGACAAAAGTATTTACACAGAAGGCATTGAAATAAAATTCATGTTTATCTGCAGGCGAATCACGTAACTTTATGTACTAACGGTAGATAGATTTTACTGACAATTTTGAAGTATAAATGTATGAGCTGACAATTAGAATTTGACATTAAAATCTACCTAACGGGTAGTACAAAAGTTGCGTGATTACCCCGCTGGCCTAAGAAAAACTCAGATCGACTTTCGACCCGAAGGCAGGGGTGATAAATATCTCTCGCACTTTTTATTACCGAACGTGGTAACTAGGTACAAAACTTTTCGTCTCCCCTGGAAAGGTAGTGAGGGTTTCTGGACGAGAAGTGATAGTGATTGTCAATTTAATGCTAGGAGTGACGTAAAAGTTTTTTTTTTACTAATACTATACCAGTGATGGGATAAGGCTGAATATTCGATGTAGTAAACTCACGAGAAAATAAGTACTCGGCCGAGGATAGTGATACTAAGTAGGTACTTGTTGCCAAAGGTACCAAATTACAGTTGTGTGTTGTGTAGGTAATTACGTTACGCTCACAAAACAGCATGTATATTTTTGTCCGTCATGTTTTTTAGCCATAGATTTACTTATTGGTAACGTTACTATTGTCATTTCGATCGTTCGCGACGATACTATGTATGTAGTTTAAAATTAATGTTTCATAAAAAATAAAACAAGTACAACTTCCCATGAGATCGCTGAATTTTAGCAGTTTAACTTTGGCATTACAATCTACACTTACGTGACTTGAATTTAGGTTCATCTCTACATTATACGAAGACAAGTTTCCGCGATAAGACCGTTAAATGTTTGCAAAGTTAGAAAAAATTATATACTTTGAAAGGCTTTATAACGGAGTCAACAGAGACAATTCTAGTCTCATATTGTAGCAAATTTAGTCTACTTTAAGAATGTCACGAGAAGGTACTATCAGCAACTAGTCCTTTAAGCTTATAATCGGTTTTTTGATTTTTGACAAAGCTACGTTTAGCGCCCATGGTTAAATACAACTTGGATTAAGTATATATTCATTGGGCCAGCATCATAAACAAGTCTGTAAAAATCAGAACTACCGAATTTGACGCAAACTTTGAAAAATAAAGAGATTTCCTCACTATCAGTATTACGTTTGAGCAGTAGCAATGATTGTAGGTGTAGGTAAGGTAAGAAACGGGGCAGTACTAAATAAAAATTATTCATTCATTCATTCAGTACTGCATTCGTATCGCTCCGAGCAGATCGTCAGTCGCGCCAGTCAGGAAGCACTTATTTAAATATATATCTTATGATTCGACTGACATTTGACACTGACAGCTAATAACTGAGCCTGTACTCCGAACTTCGTATCGTGTGGTCCCTTTCATTCTCGTGTTATTCACTATATGAGTGAGAGAGACGGCACGACACGATGTTCGGATTTCGAAGTTCGGAGTAGCCCCTCTGTTCATATCGTAGCCTTCGCCGCTTCAAATCAGAAAGTAAGTCGTCTAAAAGTCATATTATTTACGGTTGTATTAATCTCGCCCGCAACAAAGCTGCTAACACCAAAACTACTGCCAAAGTGCTTTTTAAGCTCGTTTTTTATTACTTGACTGATTTACCAGTATACACAAGTTTGAGCTTGCATATAAAATTGAAAAGGTCATACATATTATGCTGTGGTTGTAAAATGCAACAGCGGTGTTATAGCGGCAATATACTCTTCTGAGTTATAGAAGGTGGTATCTGTTAGCGATTTCCTTTTAAGTTACGCCATTTTGTAAATGGTATGATGAAGGGATACGAACGGCTTTGGTATTCATTTTATTCTCAATATTTGAGATAATTTATAGTAGCTTTTCTGGCTTTATTATTCTTGGTTTATTTAGATAATTTACTAATAATAAGGTGTATACCATTTTTGTATCTGTAAAAGCAGACAAAAAAAAGTTATAACATTTAAATATGTCTTTAAAAAGGATAAAATAATTCATAAGCGCATAATGACTGTAATGTATGTACTTAGTTATACATGCAACTATAGCGGTGCAATAGGGTGCACCATCTGTGCCTTTACCATGAGTTTACATGACCGTACTCGCTAGCGACTGCGTAAACGATTTAGTATGCCGAATCTTAAGCGGCAATTACACTTCGTCGTTCGCCACATGCTGCATGCGGCGTCCGCAAAAGTGTAAAGAACACGTTAGTCGGCCACATTCAGCGATCGACAGCTGCCAACGCTTATAGGTAGGCGGAGAGACTAATGTGAAGACGACGTTTATTGGCCTAAGTAGTTTAAAATTAATTCGGCGACCGAATTAGATGAACGACGCAGTGTAATCAAAGCTTGAGTTCTATTGCGTAACCGCCAGAGGCGCTGTACTTTTGTCCGTACACATTTTAATGCAGTCGCTAGCGAGTATGGTCATGTAAACTCATGGTAAAAGCACTGTATACCGATCAGTCTCGAAATAAATAAGTATAGTGACCGGTGTGTGCGTTTCATTTGCTCATATATAACAATGGCGTGCAAGGATTAATAGTTTTCAAGCACTGTGGTACAAGTTATGTCCATTACAGTTCATACACCTGCGTGAATACGCAATGATTTATTTTAAAATCTTATGAAAAAATTTCTGACCGTTATTTTTTTTTTACTCAAAATCAATCAAAAATCAAAACATTTATTCTGCAAATAGGCCTCAAGGGCACTTTTACAAGTCAAAATCTATCTAGGTACATCAAATAAAAATAATACAATAATCAAAGTATCATTAATTAAATTTAGTGTTACATGTCAAAAATAAGACTAAGAAACTAATAACAATCGAGATTTGTTAGAGATGTATACCTAATATCTCTAAGCGTCAAGATAAAAGGTAATAAAGTAGGTACACTAATCATAATAAAATATTTTGAGCTACATCTATAAGCGTCAACATGAAAATAATAAAATCTAATAAATAAATATCCTCAGAGGTATATAAAGTCTCTGAGCATCAGTCTAAAAATAAATTCAAATGAGAACAGAGCGAAGTCTCTCATCATGTCAATTTCACTGAACCCTAGTACGAAGTTACTAGTCCTTGCAAACATGAACATACTATTTCTTCTTTTCCTGAACCATAACAGTGTAATTCAATAACATTGTACCGTTAATAATTAATAAATGACAATCGAATACAATAACAGCTAATGTCACCGGAAGAAATTAATTATTAAAAAAGGTCATTTCTGAAATTACCCTCGGGGTTATTCGGTTTGTAGCAGGTGAAAAGTATGAAGATCAAAGCCCTTTTCATAATGGGGGAGGCTCTGTGGGCGGACCTGCCAAGGACTTTTATAATTTAGGAAGATTTTCGTTGTTTCGACGAATATTTGGGAAATAAACGAGTTAGACTGTTTCTAGTATCGATGTAATAGTTTACATCAAGTGGTATTAAAATGAACCACGAATCAATTGGTCTGACTAATATGATCGGAAATTTTAATATTGTTCCATTTAATGGAACAAGCTTAGCTAGAATAACGTCTATTCAATATAAACCTTAAACACTTCTATTTTATGTCCCTAGACACTGCGACGCCGGAAGGTTATAAAATGTTCCTGATAGTACAAAACTGCATATTTTTACAGATATAGGGAGAGAAGTTACTTTTCTCAGTTCATCTGAACATTTTATAAAGAACATCCTGTCTTTTATGTTGGGAGATGAAACTGACAACAACTGACTGTGTTAATAAATAAGTACTCTGCAGTCATAAATTTCATTGAGTTAAGGCAAGGTCATTCTATTGCAAATGTCCCGCTCTAACAGGGGTGAGTTTGCAATTAACCATCCCGCTCTCTACGGGAGGTCTGCGCGTTAGTTTCGTAATAATTTAGTAAATTTTAATTGTTTTTTGGAATACCAGATCACTAGAAAACAATATCCAGTTATTGTGATTAGAACAATAAAAAGCGATACTTTTTGTAAAAAAGACATATCACTCTGGTTACAATTAAGAAATTGGCCGCATTTATGTTTATTTTTACCATAATATTGAGGATTTTTTTGACTTGATTGAGGCGTTTTTCAATATTTTGTAAGGTCATTGTTTCTTTGTTTCTTTTTTATCCACAGTAATTTGTGTGTAGTCAAATTCTACATTATTTCTTCCCACTGGAAGCTCAAACTTCAATATTTTCGTCGGATCTCTGAATTGGCTTTTCCTTAAGTTTCAGGGTCACCCATCTTGTGAAAAGGTACGGTCAGTCTCAGAAGGAGCGTAACACCGTTACCTTGGCACCTGATGTTTTAACTGTCATAATAAATCTCTTAACGGGTCAAAGCGTCAAAAGTACCATACGGTCCAGCTACATGAGAGGCCGACTACTGTACTTTTAATTCGCTATTCTTAATAAAATGCAGGTCGTGTACGCGCCCTAAAAAGCAATGAAAACAGTATCAACCTACAGCAACAAAAATGAAAAGAACCTCGATTACATTTTTTACGCGAAAAAATACGAGTAATTACTTTGTGTAGCCAGTCCGCTTATTCTCCTCGAGATATCAAAAAAATGCCCTTTTCTGAAGGCTTGGAGGCTTTGCGAAACTCATTAAAGAACCGATAAATACTGGTAAGGTACTGTTGGCAGCTTCGGTTGTTTTTTATAAGCTTGCCATTGTTTTCTTTCGAAACGAGTTTTTTAATATGATTGGTTAGGTACGAGTAGGTATGAAACCGTGACTAAAATATTCAATACTCAATATTCAGTACTTTATTGCACATATTGGTTATACAGTTGGAATTTCATGCTTATATTATAGGTCTCATATTATGTACCCTGTTGGGCGCAGCCATTTTGGATTACACGTTTTAATAATTACACTATACTAGTACAAAAGAAATATTTACTAAAAAATATTTACTTACATCATTATGTAAGTAAATATTTCTTAAAAGAGATACAATATTTTTTTTTCTTTATTAACACTTTCGGTAGTTTATTGGAAATTTTGACATTACTAATAGCCCAGATGAGTGTTTTTTTAAGTCGTGAGGATGGTAACATCTCTCCTTTCTCTAAATCTAATAGTTCGGGTGTTGAAAACATATTCTCGTTTGGTATACAAATAAGGATATTTCCTAATAATTTTACAAATCTCTAGAATATAAATACATGGAAGGGTGAGTATGTTGTGCTGTATGAAGTAGGATTTGCAACTTTCTGTTTGTTTAATGTTTGTTAAAATTCGGATAAGTTTTTATTTTGTGTAATGTAAACGTTTGGAGCATCTGTACTATTTCCCCAGAAAATGACTCCGTAGGTTAACCAGCTATAAGCGTGCGCTTAATAGGTCTGCAACGCGGTTTTAAAATCAGTGGTTTTTTTTTAATTTGGCGAAGAGCGTAAATTAATTTAGATAATTTCTTTCTTAAATGTTGAATACGCGGTTTCCAATTAACGTGTTTGTCTATGACTATGCCGTATTGTGTATTACTTTAGCGTTATTGTTTTAGAAACTAGGGATGTAGGCTAACTACCACAGACTTGTGAGCACAAAAAGGAAGACCTGAAATGACATTGTTTCACATACCTATTATTATTCAAATACGTCGGAAAACTTTTCCAAAAGGGCACCAAAGCCTTCTGTACTCTAACCTCTGTTAAAAAGCGTATGTAATACATTATGTTAATAAAATATCTGTCGCATTCGGTCCATTGGCATCATGTGTCGAATGCTTCAAAAATGATGCGGAAATGTCGTTAATGCAAAGTTAATGTCTTTTATGAAATGGGAAGTAAAATGTAATTATGTGTATCGGCATATCGCACTCAAAGTCCCGGTAATATTGCCCATAACATAATAAATTAACATCTGCACAGTTTACGGCGCAAATGGATTTCAATTTAAAATTCGTGTACCGTTAATGTCTCCTTGTGTGATGGATGTAATTTCATGGAATCAAATTAAAGTGTATCGTTTACGTGAAATACTGCGATTGTTCAATGTGTGTTGGTGTGTGTGGACTAAATACACGAACTGTTTCTTAATTTTGTAATTTTATTACAGTCAAGTGAAAAAAATAGCGAACTACCGAATGTTCTCATAAGTACCGAAATCTTAATTCACCGACAATATGATTTAGATTCAAGTGTTTATTCACGACTATAGAACTTTTCTGTGATCATGCAAAACATAATACATATGAGCCATGAGACATGTTTTTGAGTAAGTATACAACTTTTTTTTTTCACTTGACGTACAAAGAGAAACGAATAAGGTAGGGTAGGTGCCTATTATTTTTTGGATTTGTTGCCACCTGAGTTTGGTTTGCGTGGATCGGTTAATAAATGGGGTTGGATTTGAATGCATTGCATGTATGTTTAAATGTATGATTTGGCAACATCAATTAACCTTTAAAATGAGATACACGATCGGCATATACCATGAGAAGTTGTGTACTATCATGCAGTTTGACGTGTGTAACTAATCGATCAACGACCGCAATTCTTTTTTTTTTGAACCTGACTGCGGCTTTATAGGCCGGGCCCAATAAAGCGATGGGAGTGCGCGGTTGGAAACCACAATTCAAAAGCGATTTACATGCTGTAGTTCATGGACCGCTGATAACGTACCGTGTCAAACTAGGTAGATCTAACTGTGTAACAGTCCCAGGCATATCCGTAGAAAGAGGATTAGATAGAAGGAGAATTAGCGAATCACCAAGGGGGATGGACTTATGATAGGCTGACTAAATTAAGACGTATCAGAAGACTGACATGGATATAGCACAATTCTGACATCTCATAATTAGTCGCGCTTTATATACATTGGCGCCAAATTTAAATTAAGCCAATAGGCTTGAATACATTGATAACGTTTCGGTAACACAGGCCGGTGACAAATAATACTCGATAAGGGACAGAAGATGACACATTTAATCTCATTCCCACATGTGTTTGTGTCTATGCTTGCATCTCTTTCGCACAACTTTGTATGTGTGTGTTGCCGGCTCCATTCTCATCCTTACTTCATGGGCAATATATATTGATATTCACACTTTCACATGTCTGTTTTATCACAACCAAAGTGACAGAACATTCTATATAAAGGCTATAGACACGTAGACTTCATTAAAACAATTGAAATCGCAGCATGTCACTCTTGTACCTAAATATAACTGTTATTATCACCATACATGCGGTACATTCACTGCACCAACAACTTTTAATCATGTATTCCGTTTTCGGAAACGCCAAGTTTCAAAATTAATAAAACTGCCAGTGGACCCGCCAGCTGTTGCCAGCTCTCTAAAGAGGAATTATTATGAAATTTATACAATGCCCGCCTGTCTGGTCCGGCCGATGTCAGATGGATCTGACAAAGGTCGATTCGTTTTGAAATGTCGTGGAATGGCTGTTCATTGTGGAAAAGGCAATTTTTATTTGAAACTGTCTCGGCTATGCTCTTTAAGGTTTTAAATATCCTTTTTCTACTAATGGCGTGGAGTTGTAAGGACCTAGGAAGAAGTTTTGGCTGAATAGAGTTTGACGGGTCAGTCAGCTCAGTATGATTTGCTTATTATACTCTTTATTTATTTTTCGTCTTAGGGTAGGTTTTTACAGTATCTTTATAAAAAGTAAAATATAAAACAATATTTACAAAACATAAAATCATTATAAAAACCTAACCTAGGGTGCCGCCGGCAGCGAGGCGGGGCCTAAGCTACCGATGGTTAGGGCGACAGAGAAAGGAACCTCCTGGCTATCCGCGCCGTGTCCAGGAGTACCGCCATCTGTATTTGACCCTTGACCCAGCCATCTAGCGAGAGTCTCTTGAGGTGTTGGTCGAGACTCTTCGCTATTAGACCGTTCGCAGAGACGACTATCGGGACAATGATCGTTAAATCAACATCCCACATGGCGGTCACCTCGTGTGCCAAGTCTAGGTACTTGCTGACTTTGTCCTTCTCGGCCTTCACGAGGTTCTCGTCATGGGGGATGGTGATGTCAACGAGCACTGATTTGCTTTATTTTTACACTGTCATTTATTATTATTACTAGTGGCTCTGAGCTGTGGACCTCGTGATGAGTTTTTTTATCATTTCCAAAATCTGACATTATAAAAAAGATCAATTATGAATATCGAACCTTCTAACAAAATTTTACGAGAAGCGGTTGAGAAATGCGACCTGTAGAGGACAGCAAACCGAAATTCAGACGCAGAAACTTACAAAATCTTTGAAATAAAAATTGTTTTTGAAAAATTCTAAAAACTGACTCGACAAAAAAATTCTACATAATTACGGGACCTGCGGGGTAATCATGTAACTTTTGTACTACCGTTAGGTAGATTTTAATGTCAAATTTCAACTGTCAGCTCATACATTTATACTTCAAAATTGACAGTAAAATCTATCTACCGTTAGTACATAAAGTTACGTGATTCGCCTGCAGCTCACAAAATTTCACGAGAATCGTTTGCGAAATGCGACCTGTAGAGGAGAACAAACCGTTGAACATTTTTTTTTAATTTCCAAAAACTTATTCAACTAAAAAATCTGTATATTTATCCAACTTGCTCACAAAATTTCACGAAATCGGTTGAGAATTGCGACCTGTAGACGAGAAAAAACGGAAATCCGGAAATACGGAATCTGGACATACGAAAGCATTTTTGTCGAAGCTGAAGCAGAGACCTTCGTTTCACTCCGTCAATAATAGGTAGGTATTTGGTTTGAACTCTATTTAGAGTACGTAATTATGTTTTTCAGAGTTTGGGGATGTTCTATATTTTGAGTAACCAAAATATTTGATGCATTTGTTCATGCCCAGTGAACCTACCTAATCAACTTGTTTTTAATTCATTCATTTCTTCTCTAAGCTTGTAAGGTGTCCCGCTGCTAGGCAAAGACCTCCGCCCTTGGCTTCCACTCCAGTCGTTTAAAAAAGCGTCTAGGTCATCCAGCCTTCTCCGCCTCGGCCTACCACGTCGTCGCCGCCCATCTTGTGGCACCCGCTCCGTAGCTAATTTAGTAACTCTGTGGATACATGCGGCAGACGTGGCCGGCCTAGTCCCATTTCAGCCTTGCAGTCTTAACAGTTTTTGAGCGCAGCACAAAGTTCCGAACGCGGTTGATTAGTTTTACTCCCAGTATGCTGCGCTCCATTACTCGTTGACAAACCTTCAATTTTTATACAACGCCAGTGGCAAACAAGCGTACGGTCCATCTGAGAGTAAGCGGCCACCGCAGCCTATAGACGCCCGCAACTCCAAAGAACCCTTTATAAGATTTGAGGATGCACTGTGTTGACAGCAGAAGGAACACATTTAGGTCCCTCGCTCTCAACACAGTGTATCCTCGGGAGCACCTTGCTCACCTCCAGGATATATATATATATATTTGTGGACAATCTTACACAAATCGACCTAGTCCCAAACTAAACAAAGCTTGTACTATGGGTACTAGGCGACGATATACGTCATACTTATATAGATAAATATATACTTAAATACATAGAAATATCCAAGACTCAGAAACAAATATTCGTGTTCATCACACAAATAAATGCCCTGACCGGGATTCGAACCCGGGACCTCCAGCTTCGTAGGCAGGGTCACTACCAACTAGGCTAAAGCGGTCGTCTATATAGTAGATAATTTGGTCTTTTGTGCCTCTGTGAGGGACCATGTTTGTGCACCGTAGGTTAGGACAGGCAGAATAAACATGTCGACGAGTCTCGGCTTTAGAGCTAACGGAAGGTCTCCCTTTAGTAGATCTGTAAAAAACCAATAGCTCTTCCAAGCGTTTTGAATCCGTCTTTCGACTTCCTTATCGTGTCTCTGGCTGAAAAAAGCTAATTAATTCATTTATTTAGCCGGTTTATATTCAGGTAAGCGGATAATTTGTAACCTGTTATAATGAGTTTACTATTGTATATTATAATCGCAAAAGTTTGCGAGGATGCCTGAATTTCGTTACTTTACCTCTAGTATAAGTTTTTCGAAACAAAAAAAAAACGCAAAATCTCAATTTGTATGGCAACACGAGCAGCGAATCGGGTGGCCTTAGGGTGGTAACTGTTTTTTGCATGCAGGATTCATTGGAAACGCACATTTATGTTACTTTCGGCGAAATACGCCTTATTACCAGCCTACCTGCTGTAGGTGTCCTTAGTATTAGCTTATAGTTACGTTAGAATAAAATATATTTCCAATAAGACAAATAAATATAACTAACACATATTATATTACTATTTCTTCATCGCTGTTGTCATCGGCATCTGAACTCATATTTAAGTAGGTAACAGAACCAAATTCAACAACGCATAAATTCAATTACAGAATGAAAAAAAAAAAACAATTTTGCCTCCAAAATGATTTCAAAAATACGTTACCTTCACGGTTTGAGTTGACATTTTTACGGCGAATATTTAGATGAAATATTTTAAATGTGTATTTTTGTAATTAAAATTTTAATTTAAATTACTGGACTGTGTTAATAATGTTTTATTTATTATGTTCATGTCGATTTTATATAAATAAAATAGCAAAGTATTCTGTAATATTTCATTTTTACACGTACGTACTTTATGTGTAGAATGGAATTGTATTACGTGTACTGTATTGGTGACTTGTTATCCACATTATATGATCAGTTATCTGTACTTTTTACTACGTCATGTAAATTACCACTAGTATGTTTCTTCCTAGGGCCGACCTTACTAACTTATTGTTGACATGGAACTAGCGAATCTTTACTTAACTTTTCGGTAACAGATAACATAAAACTCATTAATACGTAGTCTTGTACACACTGGATATAGCGAACTAACAACATAGATATAGCGAACTTCGTATCATGTTATAGATGAAAGCAATATGCCAGTCAGAACGCTATAAATTTTGATGAGTCCGTCGATCGATAGTTTATGAAGTAGAAGACGTTTTATAAGCATGAGGTTTTTATTAAGTTTACGTGAAGAGTTTTGATGAAGAAAATGTTTTGTGGAATTGAATTTTATAGAAGATAGAGAAACGGGTACATAATAAACAAACAACCTCTCACCCTAAACGCATATACCTTCTCCGTTCCGTCGTGGGTAAAAAGGGTGCTTTATTTATTAACACATAGACCGACCGTCTAGACTTTATAAAATTAGATTTAGTAATCAAATGTTGTTAAAACACTTAGCCGTCGTCTCCCGGCGAAAAAAATAAACAATAGCATTCTTTTGTTATGATCCAGGAGATCCCAGGGACCGGTAGACGATGGATTAACCGGTCGTCACATCTGTTCAATACAACAAATGGATATCCTTTGCAATCCTAATTTATGATAATATTCAAGCCTATCATATTACCGAAATTAAGAAAACTTGTAAGACATAAAGTCCAAATTAACAAAGGTAACTTCTAATTAGAGCGAGACAGGTTCGTATTTCCACATAAAGTGGGGATGTGGTAGAAGTAAATTAGATTAGCCCTGAGAAAATGCAAAGTTCCAAGCTTGGTAAGAAGAGATAACCAAATTTCCCTTTGTGGAAGTTCTTAAGGGATGATGTTTTTATGAGAATACAAGTTCTATTTAACATATATTTAGGGTCTTAAGCGACGTATATCTTGTATGGGAAATAGTCTTTTTGCTGGCTTTAGCCTGTACGTAGGTATTTTAGGTGTAGGATGGAATTGAACGTGTTTTGTTTTGGTGGCTTTAACAAAATTACATTTTGGGCACTTTGGAGATTATTTTTAGAATTAACATGAAAAACCACGTTACTGAAAATACAATGCATGCGAAATAATAAGAGTTAGGCTCGGTTAATTTAAACTTCAAGGCTACATGCTAAAAATGACAGTTATATCTACCTAGCGTTTCAAATGACAACAAGGTTTCATAGTGAGTTAAATTATCTAAACCAACCTTTCATAAAAATAGATGTATAAGTACCAACACACAAATAAATACTTAACTCGAGCATTGCAATGCTAATTATGTCAAAATAACAACTTTCAATAACTCACACAATGCTTATAATGCTCAATTAAATATTAACTTTATGAGCAATTTAGATGATTCTAATTTCAAGTGAAAGATAATTGTGGTACGAGTTTTTGAGGGCTATTCATTGGATCTGTTCTAGAATAGCTTTTCAATGTAGATTCCGTTACCTCAAGATTAAATAGCATTTAGTCGAGGCTATTAACCCCATTGATTACTAGACAGCTAAAAATTGTGAGCTTTTTTTTTATTAAAAATGGGATCGCTCTTGGCCAGCATCTAGCCAGGGGGCAAAGATGAGGCCGACGATGAAGCGAGCTCACCCAGAAGGTGCCTATTCACTCGTGCCTTAAAAAGGTCTGGGTTATATGAGCTCGGAAACACAAACGCCGGCAGAGAATTCCAAACCTTAGAAGTGCGCATTATAAAAGATGATGCAAAGCGCTTGGTTCGAATAAGAGGAATTTCGACCAAGTAAGGATGGACAAGTATAAACACATATACCACAAAGAACGAGACGAAAGAGGGTTTTAATGAGGATTTAATAGGGTTACTATGGCCAGTGAACAAGACGTTACCTAGTGCCTAAAATATACAATAGTTTGACTATAAAAGAAATAATGTCAAAATTGTCATTAAAAAATAAGTCAAAGGAAGTGTTGTTGTCGGCATTGCAAGATAATCCTAATCCTAATCCTAATAATATTATAAACGTGAAAGTTTGTGCGGATGGATGTACGTTCCGCTTAATCTCAAAAACTACTGAACTCTCTATGAAACTTTCCAGTATTGTAGCTTAGACATCAGAATAGGACATAGGCTACCTTTTATCCGCGGGTAACGCCACAGGGCGCTGCTAGGGATTAATATTCGGCTAACCTCAGTATGTAGCGGTTTAAATTATAAATAGGCATAGTTGTACGAGACCGTTATCTCCGCCAGCAAACTGTAATACAGTTTAGCGGGTTCTAGGCTAAGTTGCCATGTAACTTTAATTAGTAAACGATTTATTTACTTTTTCATTATTATTATTATTTAATAATTAGCTTAAACCATTATTGGTGACACATTTGTAAACAGCATTTCAACCCCTTTCAGTTCAACCCCAACGATTCGGAATTAACCACCCTCCACGTTTACTGTCAATGGCTGCAGCTGAAACGGTCTGAATTGTACTTACTCTGTCAATTATCTTGCTAAGCTCGTTTGCCTACGGCCTCGGAATTAACTCGCGCATTTTAAAGTGTTTAGTTTGCATTTTCAATTCAGACTGAACAGCCGACGCGCGAAAACATGGCGATGTAGAGTACGTCATAAATAAAATAAAAAGCCGTTTATTTCTGGTTTTAATACCATTATCTCTATTGTACCAGCCTCCTTGCCGATGCCGCACTGCGATCTGTCGCAAGAACTCGTACAATGTGCGCATTGTATTATTATCAGAGCTCGGACAAATTTGCGTCATTGCTCGCAATAATGTGGACATGACTGCAAAATTAATCAAAATGTTAATCAATTAATTAATTTCTTACTTTACATATAATTTGATTCCTAGTCAATAAATACACAAGTTTGTTAAAGTATGTACAATTTGTTAAAATATTATTATTATATTAGTATCATTTCCAAATTTTCTGCAGTCAGTTTATTCCTTTTTACATCAAAAATATACTTAGTGCTGAAAAACCCCGCTCGCAATTCACTAGGAAACATCTTCGTCAGAAATAATAATCATAGCAGGATATTTACCATGTAACTTGTTCATTATACAAAAATATTTTCGAAAACGATAAACACATTAAATAACATTTTGCTAATAATTATGAGCACGTATAGACTATTATTTCTGGAAATTCAAGAAATAAATAATTGATTAACATTTTGATTAATTTTGGAGTCATGTCCACATTAATGCGAGTAATGACGCAAATTTGTCCGATCTTTGATTATTATACGACAACCTTCAAGCAGATATGTGACAAATGGAATAAGTGTAATAATTTTGTAAAAGAAATAACTAGTTAGTTAATAGAAATTTGTTTTCATAGTGTTATAGAATGTATGTATGTATGTAAGCACTTTATTGTACACAATAACAGGTTAAAACAATATACATGTCACATAAGATTAGAGTACAAAGGCGAACTTATCCCTATGAGGGAAAAAGTAGAAAAAAATTTTTTTGACGCGAAAATTTTTTTTCTTTCTATGGGGCGGGTCGTTCAAGTCAACCAACTGTCCATGCAAAGGCCAAAAATTTACTGCGCCCAAAAAAAATTTTTTTTTACTTATTCATAATCATAACACGATACCGAATATGCCCTTAAACGGATCCTCACTACTTTTGTTACACCGTGTATAAATATTGTTATTCAGTACTGAACTATGAATACAATACAAATACATTTATTGCCATAACACAAAAAAATACAAAAACAAAAGGTATGCAACGACTTATAGATAGGTACATATTTTTTATTATTTAGGTAATGGGTATCAATACGGTTATTTTTATTTCAAAAGTAAAATAAATATTACTACTACCTACCATTTACGGTTAACATTTTGTCGAATGAAAATTGAGCTTTCCTAGATACAAACTGATCTGCATCGCATTGGATCTCAAACGCAATATCCGCCCTGAACATCGATGCTGCAATAGCAAGTGCACAAAATACATTCCTATGAAAGGCAGTTGATTATGTTTACATAACACGTACGATTTATAGATTACTTGATCAATACGGAGAATCACTGATCTTATGACAATATCAAGTTAGGCACTAGAGGCACGATTTGGCGGTTGGAAATTTGGTACCATTGGGACGAACACAAGTTAGAAAAAATTAAACCTTCTGTACAGAAGTTAGATCGCTTTTTTAAGGAACAGCAACTTTGAACTTATAGCCATATACCGCGATTCGTTTTGTTTTTTTTGTTACTTCTAATAGACATGACACTGGCTAATACCTCATGAAAGCCAAGAAAAAAAAAAGTTAGATCGCTGCGCCGCTCCGTGCGCTCGCGGCCATTGCTGCTGCCATTTAAATATAGAATGTAACTGTTGATTACAAGTTTCATATTCATTTGACTTGGCTCTAGTAAGGCGTACATCGACTCCGGGTATCCTTACTTTTGAAATCATTGCGGAGAAGTCGTTGATTGCACTCCAATACAAATATTTTCCCCTCATTTAATTCACGTTCTTGGGATAAAAATTATGAAATGTCCTTTCGCGAATAACAGTCAAGCTTTATATTTTACCAAAATCAGCCCAGTGGTTGAGTGAAGGGTGAGGTGATAACAGACTAACGCGTGCTATGCCGAGTTTCTTACGCCGGTTCTTCTCGAGGCAGAGGTTTATTTTATGAACC
The DNA here is from genome assembly GCA_963556455.1 of Epiblema foenella. Taxonomy (NCBI): domain Eukaryota; kingdom Metazoa; phylum Arthropoda; class Insecta; order Lepidoptera; family Tortricidae; genus Epiblema; species Epiblema foenella. Next base: position 21,722,418 of record OY747102.1, read on the forward strand.
GGTGGTAGTTTTTTGGCATTCATAAGTGCATGTAACATGCCTAAATTGAAGAATAAATGATTTCATTTCATTTCATATGGTAAAAACAGGGCTCGAAACCGGTTTTTACTATTTTTGAAATATCTCCTAAAGTATTTGGTCATATCTCCATTTTTAGTTAAAGATTTGTTTCTGTTTACCTTCATCTTTGAAATAAATGAATTAAAGTACGAAATAATATCGTAAAACGCAATTAACCGAATTTTTTAATCTGTTAATTGTATGAACGAAACCGATTTCCGAGCCCTGGGTAAAAAGATCACGGAGAAAACTGTGCCACCTAGTGGCCAGATAAGTGAAGCTAAATAATAACGCGTATTCAAAGCAGCCTATGACTAATAGTGACAGGCGTTTATAGAGACAAATGGTACCTTATAAATGTATCTAAATGCACAGTAAGGTCCCAGCGTACAAGTTAGGTATTTACTGAAATCGCGAAGCGTTTGGTTGACGTAGCTGGTGACCGAAGAGCTGGCAACTTCCTCGCACAACGTATCAGCATTGCGATACAGCGAGGAAATGCCGCCAGCATCGTCGGTGCAATGCCCCAAGGACCTGTTTTAGATTTAAGTTAGTTTTAATATTATTTAAGTTATTGTTATTTGACTATTATTACCGTTTATTAATAAAAGCTAATTCTAATAATACATAGGAAGTAATACTACATAGGAGAAACATAATAACAATAAAAGATTGATGTTTTTTCATTGTTTAAGTATATATCTGGCCGTTGAAAAATCTGCTCATACACGGCTGTACTGCCCAATCCAAGTGGCTATCATATTCATTATATACCTCACTGCTGTTAAATAATGTTTTCTTAAACGCTATTATGCTCACGTTATCACGATTTTAATAATTTATGTAGAATCAAAAATTCTGAACGCAGACAGGGCGGCCACCGCCGCGATGATCAAATAAATTAAAAAAAGTTTGCTAATGCCAGTCAATTTAACTTCTCCCATAAAGGACTTGATTCTAACTTCTAACTGGCCAACTCATCAGCCATTCAACGCACTTTTTGAAGTTAATGTTGGACTCAATTGGGTCGAATAGTTCGGTCAAATACGTTAAATAGTTAAATAGGGACAAATGGAAGTGCGGGATGAACGATTTGGATTTTATTCGGGTATAGTGGATGTAAAGCGATCGTGCGTGTTTTCGCTGATTCAATATGATTGTTTAATGCTCTTCAGATTCATATACAGTTGTTAATTTAATATTAACGAATGAATGTGAGTGACTGAAGAACATGCTGACCATTTGAAGGTATCGAAACAGACACACTAGATATTTTGGTTATTTCATCCCATTTTCATCCTAATCATCAAACACATTTGTTAAGTGTATTATACACTAACATTATAAGCTTTTTGACGCTAATTTCAATGTAATTTACTCGAACCCCCTATATACATATTATGCCACGGTATTTGATTTTTCTTTTGACAAAATAAGTATATTCTGGAGTCGCTACGCTACGTTGTCTGCAGACAGACTGTATGCTTATTTGCTTTCGTTGTAGTGTAATAGGAACATATACCTACATTATGTCGTCCTAACTTACTTTTCTTGCGTCCTTTCAGTAAAATGCCCAATTCGAAAGGCAACTCCAACTAATAAACTTCTAGAACCATCAAGAACTTTCTAGAGCCAGTCGTTAATTAAACAAATGAATTAGTAACGTGAACAGCAGCCGTCAATGCAAATTCACGGCGGCAGCTGGCTTGCATTGCAAACAAAGGCGAGGCAAAAGAGATAAAACCGAAGATTGATCACCCCTGGAATCTACTTAGCGACGTAGCGTCTTGATTGAGAAGAGTTTAGTTACTTTTTTAAAGGAATGAGGAATTGAATAACGAATGTATTATCTTGAGGGAAATTGCGGTAAAATTGTCACTAAAGAAAAAAATGAGGTAGTCAGTCTTGTCTGCTCCCAACAAGCCATACCATTACGGTTCTATAGGTATGTAGTGTTGTTTCTGGTGGTGAGTAAGGTTGCCAGAGCTTCCAAGGATGAGGTGAGAATGAGGGACTTTGTGTTTAAGCAAATAAGGAAACGAAACACCCGCCGTGCAAGTTTTCTGGTATTGCCGAAAATACGGACTCAACTAGGAAAAAAATGTTTACATATTTTAATTATATAACAAATTACCGCCTGTTTTAAAAGCTGTAGGCTGTAAGTAAATTAGCGGTTCATATTTATGAACCCTCTTATAGAATACCTTAAGCGAGAACACACAAAACAATTAACAAATCTCTACTTTTCTTGAAATGTTCCTAAATCCATGTTCTCATATAAGTGACTTCAATTGTCTTTTTTGAGAATAAATACCTATCATTAAACTGTAAACTTTGATGGTCTCGTTTATCGCATGATAAACAACAAGATAAGGCATATATCACTTTACACGACTTGATAGAGAGTGACGGATGCTTTTACTTGCCAACTACGATCATAATACGTGGTCTGTAGTCGTCTAGGTATCTAACAGTCGATATGGCAAATCCTCGAATTCGTAAAATATGTTCATTTACTTTGACACCGTTTTTTCCAAAAAAATAAACTAATAATTTTGTTGCTGTAATATAAGGGTCAATTTCCCAAGCAGTAAAAAATGTTGGCAAGACTGAGAACGCAGGTGCAGAAAGTTTAAATAATAATTAACCATTTTTTTTCGGAAACACATCCCAGTTAACTACCTCGGGCAATAGCTAAAACTTAAATATTAATGTATTTAATAATTTAAAAAAATATATAAAGCACCAATTTCTCATCAAGGTGGGTTGTCCCTAACCTGGTTTTGTTTGCATAATGTCGCCTAACTCGAAAACTGTGTATGATAATAAAAATATTTTAGCCTCATTTTAAGACCAGCTAAATAGGCAACAATAAATATAGCTTCCTTTAAATCTCATGTGTACCTAACCATTTTATAATGTGCGAAAATGTTTGTCCCGAGAAACTTTTTCACTACCGCGGACCACCGCGGACCAAGCTTGTCAACGATTTATTTGCGAAGTTTGACTCGGTAAGCCCCCCGTCTCCTGCGCACTTCGAGAATCAGTTACGCTGCGGTGTTCGGCGAGGGAGGACACCTGGTGCGGTAATTCGTCGGCCTGCTATACACATGAGTATATCGTGGCCGTGATACGCGGACAAAAATAATATCATTCCGGAGTTTGCTATATCTTTTTTATTTTTTATGTGTTTCGATTGAAACTAATATATAACATGTAATATATATTTGTGATATCTAGAACCTTGTTAATTTAAGAATAAGTGGCTTGATCTTTTTTTAAAAAATAATTTTATCCTGTGTTTATCATTCCGCCGTTTTCATTCCGGTGTTTCCGGTGTAGTTAAATAGAAATGTAGCTTCACTTTGCTATATATAGGAATTAATGATTATTTTTACTGAGTATAATATATTTATTTGATGTCATATATACCTATTACCTAGTATTTATATTTAAATATATGTTTCACTATATCGTGTTTTGTCAATTTACTTGATTATTCGCGCATTAAGATATAGAAAATATATTAAATCGATTTTAAATGTACTTCTCCTCAAGATTATTAGCGTAATTAGTTTTTCCGAAATGGATCAAGCATTTTACTATAAAAGATGGTAATAATTACACAGACAGGCGTCGGTTGGAAGTACTAAATATGAAGTTTATTAATGAAAAAAATATTTCAAAAATTGGTGTAAAAAGTCATACGATATTAGATACGGTATTTAGATAATTTATTTCATGATAAGGAATTACGTTATAAATTTTCACACATGTCAAAATTACAAGAATTGTTATCATGATCGTCATAACAGGAAAAATAAAAATAACATAATGTCGACCAGAGTAATACAAAACATGATAAAAAGTAAACAGAAAAATAAATGCATCTTCCATTCGGAATCGTCAGTCAGATAAATAATAATATTGTCCATTACAAAATACAAATTTCAAAACACAAAAATAAAAGATAGTTCCGTAATATCATTTTAACATTACTGAAATATGTTTCTTATACTACAGATTTGTGTTTTCTAGAAAAAAAAGGTATAGGGTTCCAAACCACATGAACCATGATTTTTCTTTTTCTTTCTATCAAAATTTACAACTAGTTGCGAAGTGTTTTATAAACAGGATGCAAGCCTCTGGACATTTACACTATTTTTAACTTATATACAAAATGCTTGTGTTTTTAAATCATACACCTAGTACTTTTTTCTATAAATCATAAAACTATAGTCTAAGAAGCAATTATTTATTATTATTCATATTTAACACATAACACAAATAACATAAGTCCCGTTGTATTAACAGGCCAGTCAGTAGAGGTTTTTACTGGTTACGTGAAAGATTTTTTTTAGTTTTTATTACTTGTTTGTAGCATTGCTGCTTGTAATGCGTTTTTTTTTTGAGAAAAAGTGACTGATTATTTTTATTAGTATAATTATTAAATTGAAGTGGTCCACCAGTTTATTATAAAGCTGTCTTGAGTAGTGAAAATGATTGTTTTCAGGTACTAGCAGTACAAAATAAGTAATTTTATAATTTTGAGGAGTTTTTTTTTTTTAATTCCGATGTATGTGCTCTAATTTTCATTCCTGTGGACTGTTATTATCATCCCCAGTGTATATTTATCATTCCGTTGTAAGTTTCATTTTTAATCTCAGTTATCTCAAAAACTGTTATAGATATCAACATCCCTTTTAGAAGATTTTCATAATATAGTCTGAAGTGTCTTTTGATATTAAAAAATCCACGAAAAACTCCCAAACAAAGAGTCACACCGGAATGATACAAAAATCATGCGAGGTCTGACAATCTGGATCGTGACACGACCTTTTTCACTGCACCATGTGTTGAAGGTTGTGTACATAATAATGCGATATACATATACGAAATTCTTTTGTGGTGTGTTTGTCATCTAACTCCTGTGTGAATTTGAAAATATTGTAATATTATACATATCCATACATATCCTACGCTATATCTCACGTATCCTACCTAATCTGTCCCCAAACATTTGATTCCACTAGTTCTTGTTAAAAAAAATGTATTTCTATTATGTTTCCCATGTCCACCACTTTCTGCTGTTCTGAGCTATCTTTCAGCAATGGGCTCCACGGAAGACCAGCGCTGCGGCATTGTAAAATGTCACAGCATAATGCTGAGTGGTGTCCAATTGCGGCCACTATAGCAGCATTCCTGCTCTTTATACTTAGTTCACTTGATGTATGTAGGTATTTTTAAGCTAGTTTCTAACATGATAACAGTCGTAACCGTATACGAACTATGTTAAAAGTATAGTAATTGTTAGTCGATTCTAATTATCTTTTATGTCACACCTGGCCATAAAGTGGCAATTACCGCACGCGCGGAAAATCCCACTTCCTGGCCAGGGGGTGACATAAAATTTTGTACTTACCTCGGGCGGTAATTAAGCATAATTATCGCCCTTGCCTTCGGCTCGGGCGTCGAATACCTGTGATCTGAGACATTCTTTGTTTTACCGCCCTTGGTAAGTAATGTAATATTACAATACAAGAATGATTGTTTTTGCAATAACAATATTTGACTGTAAAACGCTACATAGAAAGCGAGCCGAAACATTTTTCCTTAATTTGTATCTAACTTTGAAGCGGCATCCATCATTTTTGCTTTGTCGGGTTGTATTTCAGGCAAATTGCCTTCAAAGGGTACCTAGTTGCAAAGAGGACAATACTGTCGCGGGCTCGACTCTTGATCGATGCTGCGTCGTCATTGAGCCTATCATGCCATTACGACACGAGTCCATAACGATATTGATATTTTAACCTCCTGAGGCCTGACCTTCAAAAATTAACAAAATAATTTCGACCTTAATAAATTTATGTATAGTTCAAAATCACTTGTATTTCATGTAGTACCTATATGACACGGGGCCTCACGAGGATATAGATCACCCAATCATCTTACGTTACATACGTTCGAATGTTTTTTACGATTTCATCCACCACGACTCCGCCATTTAAAAATAAACTTAAATATGAATTTAAAAAAATGTATATACTCGTAGTAATACATTTACACCGATGGATGGAAAAACATAAATTCGCATTTTACACTGCATAAGTAGTTACATATATAGGATGTCACCTATACAGAGCGTCCCACGACTATGTCACATGGAGGGAAAGTACGTTGAATATTGTAGATGGAACATTTTACTTAAAGAAGACATTATTTGAATTTAAAAAACAATTTAAACTGCATTTTGCACGTGATAAATTGATTAATTTTGTATTAAAACTGTTAAAATGCATGGTCTTCCTTTTATTTCTGACACTATGTTATTTAGCAAAAGATAATCCTTATGATGAACCCTTTAGATCGGTATGATAAAGCTACAGGGTAATTATTTTTCTCGTGTAACGGGTTTCATTCCCGGTTCAACCATAAAAATATTTAAATATCTGTGAATGCAGTTTAAATTGTTTTTTTAAATTCAAATAATGTCTTCTTTAAGTAAAATGTTCTCCATGTGGCATAGCCGTGGGACGCCCTATATATGTAACTACTTATGCAGTAAAATGCGAATTTGTTTTTTCTATTTCTATGCGTGTCCATTGCCGCGGCTTACGTCGTATCTGATCCGTCGACTGTAACTTCGCTCCCTAGGCCACGTCAATTGGGCCGATATTAAATCGCAACTTGATTGATAGTGCTCGAAGAATAGTGTAAGTATTTTCCGGAGATGACTTGTCTGGTACGAAGGTCGGTAGACTTGCCAAGTTAACCATGACAGGTCACACCGATATTATCTCATTGATATAAGATCTAATATCGTATGTTTGGAAATAGACATAAAGTCGTAAGAGTTGTAAGGCTATTGAGTATTGACATCAGAGTGACTATGTAATATAAACATCTAGGAAATAGAAAATTGGACCACGTCATCTTAATAACTAATCTTTGTAAGTCTAAGTGGATTGATGTACTTAATTGAAAAGTAAAATGAACATACATAATAACCATAGCCTAAGTTCGTTCTGTAATTGTACTATACGACTGTACATACGAAATACTTGTTGCGTTTTTTTTATTATATATATATAGCGATAGGAGTGCGCGGTTGGAGAGTAGCCTGGGGAAAATATAGGGGAAAACCTCCGGCACGACCACGCGTGTGGTTTGGAACACTGGAATACTCTAAGAGCTTGCGCTCCAGTGAGATTGGTTGAGCGGTATGAGTGGAATCGAGCTACTGGGAGTTTTGTCGCTGGTTCACTAAACCTAGCCTAGCTGAGAAGAGTCCAGCAAGAAACTCAGCTAGGCCCTACCTGGGTCGGACTGACTCTACTCGGTGTGCGGCGGTACCGGGACGAATAGGGACTATATGTGTCAGTGTTGTCGCGATCGCGCGATCCCCGCCACTTGTAGCGTATTGTACGTTTGGCCTCGCAAGTACCGTGTTACATTAACGTCATGTTTAAACTGTCATACTACATTTTGCAGTAATTAAAAGCGACAAAGTTCCAAAGCGTCCCGCTGCTAATGAGGCCAACGTGCCGGCTGACTATTATATTAACAACTCGTCCGCTTTGTAAAGCATGCAATAGGTTTACTTATATTTATTTTTACCAATAATCAAGTCCAAACAATTATTATTTTCTGCGAAAATAAAACCACCAGTCATTACTATAAAAAAACGAAAAGCCTAAAACAGCAACGCAAACCTTTTCCAGAGACCTTGCAAATAGGGAAAAAATGAAAAGGGGATTTCATGACATAATCACTGAAAACCTAACGGCGAAATAGGGGCTTACATCTGAATAAAGTAATTTAGCAAGAGACAAAGGCGCGGCATTCGGCCACGATAAATCTTGTGGAAGGAGTAGCAGGGCCTAGTATACTGGCTACTGCAGAAAAGGAACGCCAGCTGAGGGCGAACAAAGTATCCATCTCGGTCGCTTCAATATGCAAATACGACTAAGAGACAGAAATTTCGTTTTTAGTTCGCATTAGGCCTTCTGATGTGCTATTGTGTTGTCTCAATATTCCCATTGTCAACAATAAAATAAGTTCATCATTGTTGGTGACGCTAGGGAATGATGATAATGTCAATTATGCTGATTTGGGGCCTTTTCGTGGCTCTTTTCTGTATTTTGGTGTTATGTTTATTTGTACTGTATCTGTGCCACGAATAAATGTTTTTCCTTTCTTTTTTTTCAGTTGACGATACAAAAAGTACGAATATGTTGATATCGTAAACTTAATCGCAATATTGGATAAGCACTTATTTTGAATTTTTTTCGAGACTCGGAAGCAAAAATAAAAAAATCTGAAATAGTTAAGCAACGACACATTAGGTACTAGCAGTGAACGAAATTGTATATCCGTTCACTGATTGAGCTGCTCCAAATATGAGCCAGATGACGTTCCGCTGTGGCTTACCTCTCTTTGGTTTTCTGTCCGTGAGTTACGACACTGCGCCTTAGTTTACTGCGCATCTCCTCGGTGACTTTGAGTTTCCTTTACAGGAAGTTTTATTTGCATTCAAACGACGGGAATTGAAATATTACGGCTAAATGTTTCAACCAATCTCCAGTCGGATTGACAAATAGGTAGGGCTACAGAAGGAATGTAATGGAATAAGTTTTCTATTACCAAGTTTTAGTTTAGCCACTTTCATTTAGCGTTTTCCCGGGTGTGCCCCTTATGCTCTAAATAGCTTGAGGTCTTCTTTGACACTTAATCTCAAGATTTGGCAAGAACTAGACTTAGAAAACTGACTGCCATCTGTTTTTTATGTAGCAGATAATAGATTACACCTTCCTACCAAATTTCATAATTGTAGTGCTTATAGTCTCCTAGTAAATCGGCTGTCACATACGGACGGAAGGACGAACGGACGGTCAGACATGACGAACACGATTTTGGCTACGGAACCCTAAAACTGTGGTTCCTCTGACGTCAACTTGTGACGGCCACCTCGAAGCAAACAGCTAGTACATCAAAAATTCTAAAATTCAAGGTATCCATAAATTGAGCCTCAAACATTTTATAAACGTTAACCACGTAGTAACATCCAACCCCAGGGGTATATTACCTTACCTTTCGACGGCACACATCAGCTCCAATAAAGATACCTGAATAACCCCCGCGGGATCAGGATAAGCTTCGGTTGTCACGATATCATCAAGTTGTCGAAATTACGGGTAAATTTCCATTATTGTGGAGTGAAATGGTAAAATATAGACATTACATATGCATTTTTCGATGTTCTTGCGTGTATACAATATAAGGGAGCATCTGAGGGGCTACTATGAACTTCGAAATCCGCTATACTAGCGACCGCCTGCGACTTCGTCCGCGTTGATTTTAGATGGTAACAAAGATACAAATGAGGTTTATTTGTTTCTGTCAGTTGTCTGATGCTATTAATCTTTTGTGAAAAATTACTCAAAAGAAAAAATAAATGTCCGCCATCTTGGATTTGATAATGGATGTCATTTTCGTAATCGGCACCCCGAGGAACCATAAAAATGACATCCATATATATTTTTAAGAAAAATAAATGTCCGCCATCTTGGATTTGCAAATGCATATCATTTTCGTAATCGGCACCCCGAGGAACCTCGAAGATGACACCTATATCGATTTTTACTAAAAAGTAAAGATTTACCCCTCACAAACTTGGAAGCCCCTTTTTACCCCATTAGGGGAACAATTTAGAAAAACGCTGAAACATGTTTTGTTCTATTTAAACAGAGAGTCTGTATACGAAGTTTTAAATCTCACACTTCAAAACAGATTTGCTCCCCGTACAAACTTGGAACCCCCTGTTCACCCTTTAGGGGAGCAATTTCAAAAACCCTGATATTATGTGTTTTGTTTTATTTAAACACAGAGTCTATATTCGAAGTTTTAAATATCTCACTTCAAAAAAGATTTGTTCCCCTTACAAACTTGGAACCCCCTTTTCACCCCTTTAGAGGAGTAATTTCAAAAAAGGCTGCGATACGATTTGTTGTATCTAAACAGAGAGTTTATATACTTACGAAGTTTTAAATCTCTCACTTCAAAAAAGATTTGCTCCCCGTACAAACGTGGAACTCCCTTTTCACCTCTTTAGGGGGGCAATTTAGAAATACGCTGAAATATGTTTTGTTGTATTTTAACATTAAAGTCTATTTACGAAGTTTCAAATCTCTAACATCTGTTAGGAAAGTTAGATTTTCATGAGTATCTACTCAGGCTCCATGCTATTATTCCACTGACCTATAATAAATTAACGAGTGAATACCCAAAACATGGCTTATTTAACAAAAAATCAGCAAGATTTTATCAAGGCCCACGGCTAAGGAGCCCACAAAGGGACCGGAACCTCCCGACTTTATGAGGCATCTCATTATGACGTACTGCAATAGATAATAGCCTTTAAAAAGCTTCATAAGCTTTTCAGTACAATACAATGTGTTGCTTTGTAAAGGCTGTTATAGGATTTGTGTTAATTTTTATACAGTAGGTTGTTAAGCATATTTTTGGTGTACAGTGAATCAGTAAGTAGATTGAGATTCAAACTCAATAGGATTAGATATATCATTTTTATCTCCACTGATTATACGTACATCACTGAAATCGTCAAGTAATGAAAATCCATAAATATTAATGTATTTATTAATAAATCTGTACACATATGATCCAAGTCAATAAAGTAGATGCAAATCAAATGGTCACCGTTTCACGGTATTTTTTTTTAATATATAGTTTGACTAATGAGCAGTATTAAATACGGAGATTAATTTTAGTACGGAGAAATCATTTTTCTTAAACGGCTATTTCATACTTTAACACCTAGACATATCCTATACAATAAATTAACACCCAATCTAAGAACAACATTTCTCACACCGCAACATCGATAAATCTTTCCACTGACGTTCCATTACACAGACGAAACGAAAATCCACTTATTTCTAGCAGTGGCTCGGGGATCACGAGTAATTGTGGCTTACGAGGTGTCCGAAATATTGGGAAGTAATACTTCTGTATCGTGGGGATTTGGCGTTTGTATTCGTTCGGTGTAGGTCGGTGGTTAAGAGAAGACTTGCACGTTCGTGCCTTTTAGTGGAACAATTGTTACCACTTAAAGTTTTGACAACTTATATGTTTACGTTTTTCTTCACCGAAAGTGTACTGTAAAATTTCAAATAACATTTCGTACATAATTAAAAAAACCGGTCCAGTACGTTTTATTTTATACAACGCCGGTGGCAAACAAGCGTACGGTCCACCTGATGGTAAGCGGCCACCGCAGCCTATAGACGCCCGCAACTCCAAAGGCGTCACGTGCGCGTTGCCGACCATTTATAAGATTTGAGGATGCACTGTGTTGACAGCAGAAGGAACAGAAGAAGAAGAAGAAGGAACGTATCGTACTCCATTTATGGTTCCGAACCAACCGCAAAATAAAGTTGGTTTTCATAGAAAAAAAGGATATTTCAATGAAAAAGTCTGATTTATCAATATATTAGTATTTGATGAAAAACATATACGTAACAGTAAACATTATCACATAATTTTATCTTTATAGATTAATGGGAAGTTAGAAAAAATCTCGGAACAAAAATTTGTAAAAAAGACTTTGGTGGCTTCTCATTCCTTTGTTTTCCAATATTTTTAAAAACAAAAAATATGGTATATTAGCAGCACCCTGCGGTGTTACCCGGGGATAAAAGGTAGCCTATGTCCTATTCTGATGTCTAAGCTACAATACTGGAAAGTTTCATAGAGATCCGTTCAGTAGTTTTTGAGATTAAGCGGAACGTACATCCATCCGCACAAACTTTCACGTTTATAATATTATTAGGATATCTACTCAATGTGTTCTAAATAACGATATCCCACTCGATGGAGGGGATCAAAAATGTTCCAACCCATGGGAGCCCCCCTTACAAACATTTAAAAATAAGTATTTACAATTTGTATGGCTTTGGGTCAACAAGATGCTTACTGTGAAAATTTGATGACTGTAGCTCCATCCGTTTGGCTGAAAAACCTTTGTGACAGTCGATGGACGGACGATCGGACTCGTGAGTGACAGTAATACCTCCATATAAAGTTGCGTCGCGTGCCTTACCGCTCAGCTACAGTACATACAGTGGTGGAACAGCAAGTTTAATATAGGTATAAAAATATTAAATGACCTAGGTAATATTAAATTGTATTCAGAATTTGGGTTGTGCAATAAGCAATGTTTACTTACTGACAGCCTTGGCGAGTGTGTACATCCACCCAACCTTCTAAGTTTCCTTCCAGTACGCTTCCAGGAACTCTAAAGGCTTGAACAGACTAATTCATTTAAACTACCTAAGTTTGTTCTTTTTGTGCATTAGGTATTTTCTCCGGGCAAGTCGTTACAATGAAATATACTGGCATTGGTGTTGTAATTTGACTTGTTAGATACCCACAATACGCAGTATCTAATGGTATCTAACCCACAATTCCTATATAAGCTAAAACTACGTAGTAATTTGTGAATGGAATAACACGCCAATTACGGGGTCAATTTTTGTCGCTCCTGTGGGGCTAGCACAACTTGCTGACAAATCGTATCTCGCGCGACTCAGCGATTCCTGTCTCGCTCGAACTGTGCGGGTTAGAAAGAGGAGTGTAGATTTTTCTCTACTCGCGTCGCGTCGCAGCGGTAGTTGTGCTAGCCCTCCTGAAGTCAATGGTACTTCAATTTGTTTCTCTTACATGCTTCCATGCCGTATCAGACCGAGTTTATCAATTATGTTCCGTAAACCGGGATGAGCTTGATCTGATGGGGTGACAATGATATTGCCGTTTTTTACCGCAATAAGGAAAAATCTTACGTTACCATTACACTAAAACTTACTTAACATGAAACTTCAACTTGCTTGTGCAATTTGAAAGAATTTTAAATACATAAAGACGAAAAAACGACATTAGACGGCAGAAAACTGTGGCGTCATAGTTTCCAAAAAAATTCATACTCACCGAGAGTTTTGACGTTTCGTACAAAAAATACTGATTATCTGTAAAATAGCCTATTATCGTTTGTTTCGCAGTCATTTTAGTGACTGAATAGCATAGTGAAATCAATTTTACTCCTATAATAAATTTAAAAATGCTTTATTTTCTCTAAAAAGTCATTCAAGTACCTATACAGTATGAACTCCCTTAACTTTTAGAGAAAGACAACTTTAGCTTTCCCAGTTTGTATGACCCTCATACATAGCATACCTACGTGTAGGTACCGCTTTCCAAATTCAGCACGGGTACATGATTAAATTAAATTCACCATGAACCCCCACTGCTCTCAATATAATTCAGCCATTCCGTACATTATTGCCGAGCGAGTCGCGCGCAATTCAGGGGGCACGGAGGCCGCTGGTATGTACAACGTAAAATACCAGTATTTCACCGACTTCGGCAATGAAGGCTGCCATTTTCATGTGTCATTTTGAGGTTAGATTAAGAGGCCTTAAAGTTTTAAAATGTTTTGATTTCAAATTATGACAAAAGTATTGATAATACCAATAAAGTTATTAAAGGCTACAATGATTTTATTAAGGTTATTAGATAGTAACATAGCCATTTCTTGATTTTATTGTGTGTAGTAGAATTTAAGCGGAAAAAACAAGTTTTTAGCTTAAAAATGGTCGATTTGGAGTGATGCTTGAAACGATATTTCTTAATGAAAAATACAAAAAATACATTTAAAGTTTATGACATAAGGTCGCAATAATCCTGTTCTAGATAGTAACATTGAGAAAATGTCAAGATACGTGTCAATTCAAACAGAAAGAGGCGTAAATAGATGAGCGTTTTTTAACTGATAAGGACCCTTAAAGGAATCAATATTTGACTATAGAATAATTCCGAACAGTGTTCCAAAAAGGATATCGGCCTCCAAAACGCTAATTTTTCCCGATCGTGCCAATTTTGGATCTTGAACTGACGCCACCATACTGTCTTGCCAGGGATACCTGAGGCCGCGTTTACACGTAAGTGACATGCTGTTCCATATTATATTTCATACATTCTGACAGATGGGCACTACGTCACGTGCGGCCTACACGGCGTGAGTGAGCACCCTATTTCGCCTGTCTGGGTTCGACTAGTTCGACTAAACTACACGCTCTTTCGGCGGCTCGATCCTCTCTGATCATTATAAATACCTACCCTCTCTCTGGTCGGTCCCTCATGTCTGAGGATTGTGTTCAGCATCAGGGTTGCATCTGGAACGGATGATATTACGCCACAGGTTCCTGTCCAACGCGTCTCGTACAACCGTGTAAAATTTGGAGGACGACGAGTCTTTCACTTGATTGGTGTACGACCGCGTGATCTTTTGCCTTCGGTGTTCCCAACCACAATCAGTTTTTCGAAATGAATACCTACACTGATATCAAATTACAATGCAAAATTCTAATCGATACCCAAGTCGCTTCCGAAGCGCCTTTGCTGTCGACTCCGACTACACGCTCTCTTGGCGGCTCGATCCTTTCCTATTTCCATAATCACACTGATTATCATGCTTCTAGTGTTTGTTCGGCTGCACCCTAACCCAGAGTGTACTTTGACACCTAATCCTAAGATTTAAACACACTGATATCAAATTCAAATGCTAAATAGGTATATAAGCATCCGATAGACACCCAAGTCGCTTCCGAAGCGCCTTTGTCTCTGAAAGGCTTCATTGTACAGCAACCGTCGTCGAACAGACTGCGCTTAATTGGATTAGACATCCGACCCACGCATTTATTCTGTTAAATTCTAATTGACGAGTAAATCAGACGAACAAAATCTGATTGGGGCCATCTATTAACAGATCCTATTAAAAATGTAGCGCTGATTGAGTTCCGTGCAGCCATTGTGCTATACCTGGAAAGTACTTGTGACTATGGGCTTGGTATTTTTTGCGCGATTAGGGGAAGGTTGCTATCATTGGGCCGGCGCGTTTATTGGACCACCTAAATATTTTAAAATCTACGCATGATAGACAGTGCCAAACTAGATACAAAGTAACCTTGGACTACCCCATCGGGACGTCAGTCGCACCGCGTTTCTTGGTGACCGGTGACATAAGCATTTTGAGCAAGTATATTTCAGCGCCAGCGATGTATAAATTACACTCATGAAAGTATACTTGCATTTTTTAAAGTTTAATAACGTTTCATGAAAACAAATGTTCGAGTATTAATGATCAAATTTATAACAAGTTTCTGCCCGTTTATATTTTCTATTTTTATTTTTTTGTGACTTGATACCTACGAGTACTTGCTATCAACAGACCACATTTATATATTATCATCAAATCGATCTAATCACAGTAACTTTTTTTTTCAATATTAAGAACTTCACCCATTAGAAAATACTAGCGACCCGCCCCGGCTTCGCACGGGTTCAATGCTGATGCATGTATTATACATATAAACCTTCCCCTTGAGTCACTCTATCTATTAAAAAAACCGCATCAAAATCCGTTGCGTAGTTTTAAAGATTTAAGCATACATAGGAATATAGGGACATAGGGACAGAGAAAGCGACTTTGTTTTATACTATGTAGTGATACGTATTACACATGGAAAAAATTGAGCTACATACTTAAAAAAAGAAACTTGTTACATATATACATATATAGTAAGTATACAATACAATACAAATATTCTTTATTGTTTACCAGAAAATACAGGGTGGCTCATTTAGATCGGTCAGTATGGGAAAGTCTGAAACAAACTATAAGATATACGAAGATCTGTTCTTAGGAACCATGTCATAGTTTTTAATAAAAAGAAACACTGCATTCATACATTAAAAAAAAACCTGTATGCAGCTCGGGAATCGAACCCGGTCGTTTTGAAAAAAAAACTAACACTATTTCTATTTAGACATCGATTGTGTAGGTCTTAAGCATCTCATCTAAACTCTGTCAAGAGGAAATTTAATAAAACTGCCCACAGTCAGATATTTATCGAGATTTGTCTAAAAATGCCATTCCTGAAGAGTGTTGCATCCCGTTTTGTCGTGCGCGAAAGACATAAGCGTGTCTCTTTCACGGGGGGCGTGGCTGACCGAATCGCGGCATCCCCTTGCATGGTCCAAACTTAGCGACTTTCCCCTACATCCGCGCTCGAGCACTTAGACTTATTTGATATTTAAAGCTAGCTTTTCGGTGAAGGAAAAAATTGTAAAAAAACCGATAATCCTTTCCCTCTATATAAAACTAGTGGCTACGCCAAATTGAACTAGGACGCCTCCATTAGGCTACAATCGGGAAAACACTAAAATGAACACTTCTTACCAGGAAACAGAAAGCCTACTGTTGTGTTTAAAATAACTAACTTTTTACGTTTTTACAATTAACATACACACACCCTCTTCCACACACACACAAGCATATAGACATACTGAGATATACACATAAACATTGACTTACAGACTCTATTTACATATGCATACCTTGTAATGGTGCTCGCTGGCTCATACCATTTAATATTTGTCTTTTTGTTGTATCAACTTTCCTTATACATACTTAAGTAGATAATTAATAATCTTGTGAGCTAATAATTTGGAGTAATCACTGACTCCCGAGTCACAGGCTCCAACCTAGTTCGAGAGACAGAGGTTCACCCCCGGTAAACTTGTCACAAACCTAAATACATGTTACTTCATTACTAATATGGATAGCGAAGTTACCCAGGTATCGGGCTAATATAACTCGTATTTCTATCCACTAAAAAGGTAACATCAGAAATTCAAGATATTCACTTTAAGCTATACTCAAGAGCAAAAATAACGGGTACACTTCCGAGTCCAGTACCCTTCTCGATACTCTCATGATATTACGAGTATACTACACGTGTACTATTTTGAAGAAAAACAAACCTAAATAATTGTATTCCAATGACCTCATTATTCTAAGCACTGGCCTCAATTTCTCTAAAACGATAAGCAGCCGAGCCAGATTCGAAAACCCCCAGGTGCCACTCCAATCTCGGTGAAAAGGGAAAGGCTGGCGTTTAACCCTGCATAAATAAAGTGGACCATCGTTCTTGGAAGTTTTAATTAAATAAGCCCCTTTGGTACTGAGTGGGGCTTTACGAAGCATGAAGCAGTTGTAAACAAACCGGTTGTCAATATTGCAAACGCTCCAAGCGTTGGGAAACTAAAAATGGTTGGGTTAGATCGTCGCTGGTTCGTGTTCGTGACAGGAATGTTAATAAGGCCATTCTTCTTTTTCGTGTACATAATTTTCGGACACTTTTTAAATGCAGATGTTGGAATACTTGGCCCTCACTTGTTTTTGTATTGTTATTTAGAAAGAGCTATGTAGCGTTAGTATGTAGTGTTGTGTTCCTGGAGGTGAGCAAGGTTGCCAGAGCTGCCGAGGATGCACTGTGTTGAGGCCGAGGGACCTAAACTTGTCCCTTCTGCTGTCAATACAATGCATCCTCAAATTTTATAAAGGGTCGGCAATGCGTATGTGACTCCTTTGGAGTTGCGGGCGTCTATAATAAGCAGCGGTAGCCGCTTACCATCAGGTGGACCGTACGCTTGTTTGCCACCGGCGTTGTATAAAAAAAGAGCTTTTATTAGTGTATCACTTCCGATAGTTTTGGTAATTACCGAACTACAGCAAATATCCATAAATCGAGTAACTCAGTGGTTCTCGTATGTCTTACCATTTGTATGAAAAAATGGTTTGTACCACTGTGCTACCTACCTTTTACAGCAATATGTTAATATTTAAGTATTTTTCTCTATAAATTATTTTTATTAGGTTTAGGTAGTATTTCGAAATCCTATTCTTGTAAACTACTTAATTACATATCATAGATTTTTTTTGTAATAGAAAACTGGTCATAAAAAAGTAGAATGATCCATTTAATCCTTGAAACTTTTCCAGTCAATTCCTACGAATAAAAGTAGGATTTTCAGCTACATAGCAGACAACTCGGAACTCTTTATTTCGATTCTTTTTCCAACTTATGTAGGTGTAACAAAAACGTGGGTAGGGCCAGCGATACAACAGCAACCTGTCATCGTAGCCTATGGATGATGTGTTATAACCACACAACGTACCTGACCTTTTTTAAACAATAACAATTTCGACAAGTACACGATTTGGGTGGATCAACTTTTTTTTTGTTGTTATCTAGACCTGTTGTTCAAGGGACACTAGTGGCGCAATTTGTTCCAAAAAAATGTTGTATTAAGTTCTACTAACATGCTTAGTAGATGGACCATTATGAAAATAGCTTATAAGTACCAAAAATACGTATGTTTGATATTCCAGTTTTGTCCCCTGGACAACTAGACGCAACCACGGCAAAGAGTGGCACTAAAAAGTTTATTCACCCATTTAAATGGATTAGGTATATAGCTATTATAAAAAATACGAGATAAGTCTAGCCACGAGGACTACTATAAGTACACGAAGGTATTCATGCTGGATAAAAGCCTGTTCAGTTATTTTATTTCCTGGATAAATAATAAATGTCTTAACCGATTACGATATCAGATACTTAACGATTTATTCACATTATTGGTTCGTATAACATAGAGTCACTTTGGTATTATTCGATAAATTGACCCTGTTAATTATTAAATAAAAAACCGGCCAAATACGAGTCGGACTCGCGCACGAAGGGTTCCGTGCCATTATCTATAAAAACGGCAAAAAAATCACGTTTATTGTGTGGGAGCCCTAATATTTATTCTATTCTGTTTTTTAGTATTTGTCGTTATAGCGGAAATACATCATCTGTGAAAAATTCAATTGTTCATGAGATACAGTCTGGTGACAGACGGATAGACAGACGGACGGAGAGCGGAGTTTTAATAATAGGGTTCCGTTTTACCGTTTGGATGCCAAACCCTAAAAAGGCACTGGTTTTGGTAGAGACAAAAACTATATCGAATCCATCAAAAAACATGACATAAAATATACTAGTGGCTGTGTGAGCTCTGTAGACCTCGTGAGTGAGTTTTTTTATCATTTCCAAAATCTGACATTATAAAAAAGGTCAATTAACCTGCTAACAAAATTTCACGAGAAGCGGTTGAGAAATGCGACCTGTAGAGGACAACAAACCGAAATTCGGACGCCGAAACTTACAAAATCTTTGAAATAAAATGGTTTTTACCACTGTGCTACCCAATTTTTACAGCAATACGTTAATATTTAAGAATTTTCCCTATTATAAATTCTTTTTATTAGGTTCAGGTAGTATTTCGAAATCCTATTCTTGTAAACTACTTAATTACATATCATAGATTTTTTTTGTAATAGAAAATTGGTCATGAAAAAGTAGAATGACCCATTTAATCCTTGAAACTTTTCCGTCATACATATATTAGCACCAAATTTAAATTAAGCAATAGGCTTAAATACATTGTTGACGATTCGGTGACAAATAATATGAGATGAGGGATGACAGGAGATGAAACATTGTAACTGGTTCCGACGTGTGTTACCGTCCATCATACCATCTTTGTATGTGTGTACTACCGGCTCCAGTCTTATCCTTCCTATCAAGCAACTCAGCCACTGCAAGAAGCACCCTATCCTAACAACACCTAGTCTTAAAGCACCCGTAAATC
The DNA here is from genome assembly GCA_963556455.1 of Epiblema foenella. Classification (NCBI taxonomy): domain Eukaryota; kingdom Metazoa; phylum Arthropoda; class Insecta; order Lepidoptera; family Tortricidae; genus Epiblema; species Epiblema foenella. The sequence goes on from OY747102.1 coordinate 21,742,092, forward strand.
CTGTGCGGTATCCCGAATTTATCTCTGTTTATTTGTTCGGCTGACGCCAGGTAAAGTTCGCGGCATCGCACCGGAAAACAAGTTACACGTGATTTAGTAGTGGCGGCAGTGGTTTAGGTTAAATTTGTAAGCGTTTATTCGGATATCCGATGAAGTTGCATCTAGTTAACGTATCCGGTTTGATGTTTATGGTATATAACCTAAAATACCTTTTTGCGGTTTCCTGCGACAGATATTTTTCTTATGTACTTCACTATCACTACATAGTATAAAACAAAGTCGCTTTCTCTGACCCTATATCCCTATGTATACTTAAATCACTATGTATATTAAAACTACGCAACGGATTTTGATGCGGTTTTTTTTAATAGATAGAGTGACTCAAGGGGAAGGTTTATATGTATAATACATGCATCAGCATTGCACTCGTGCGAAGCCGGGGCGGGTCGCTAGTAATATAATAAATCAATTTTAGAATTTTCTACACAGAACTTGGCACCCATATACATCTCAATTCTATTGTCGGCGAAGTCAACAACGACGCATATTCGTAGTATTGAACTTGGCTCTCATCACATTTATGTTTTTGATGATATTTTTAGCTCTGACGGTGCTATACTATATTATGCAGTTCAAATCTTTAGTTGATTCCGAAACTAAAATTCATTTTTGCTATTACAAATTCAATAGGCGCTTAGTGTGTAAATAAAAAATGTTATTACTCCGTTGAAGAATTCTTCAATGATGAAACTTTAATCAATTATAATATAGACTAAATAATTAATACTACGACATGTATACATAATAATGATTATAATGACTGCATTTAACTGCTATACCTACTTGACATATTACTATTTCCTAATTAAATGTGAACTAATATTTCATATAATAAAATGTTATATAATATAAATTTGATATCCCTATCTAAAATCTATAATTAATTAATTGTAATTTCCGCGAGTTGCATGCTATTAGGCTATTACTATAATTGTAACATACAGGCTATTTAAAATGTGCAATGCCCTACCAGGGTCCATGTGAAACCGATATAACTATATAAGATCTACTGTATTTACCATGGTTGCAATAAATAAATAAATAAAATTGTTTTTCGAAAATATTACAATTCGTAAAAAAAACTATGTTATTATCTCAGGTTCGTAACTATACAATTACCCAGCTGGTTGGCTTTTTCATGTACATAATTTTCAGACACTATTTAATGCAGATATTGGAATACTTGGCCCTCACTTCATATTTTTGTATTGTTATTTAGAAAGAGGTTTAAATGCAGTATCATTTCCGACAGTTTTGTTAAGTAACGAACCGCAGTTAATATCCATAAATCGAGTAACTCAGTGATTCTTGAATGTCATCATTTGTATGAAAAAATGGTTTTTACCACTATGTTACCCACCTTTTACAGAATTATGACAATATTTAAGTATTTTTACCCATAAATTCCTTTTTCCATAGATTTTTTTTGTAATAGAAAACTGGTCATGATAAAGTAGCATTACCCAATTTTTTTTATGCAACGCCGGTGGAAAACAAGCTTACGGTCCACCTGATGGTAAGCGGCCACCGCAGCCTATAGACGCCCGTAACTCCAAAGGACTCCTCTATCTATAATATGTCAGTGGGTATATCCTATTTTTAGATGTTTGTATCTTAATAACCGGTTGAGCTACGTTCATGAAATTGGGGATCTAGTTAGCCTTAAGGATTTTAATAAATGTACCAAATTTCATATGTTTACGTTAAATACATTTTGAGTTACGTAGGGGTCAAAAGTGCCTCCAAATGGTTCGCAAAAGACGCGGCCGCTGCGTACCCTAGTTTATTCTTTTGAACTTGGCTTGAAGCGCTGCGTTGCCACGTGTCTAGATTTGAGCTTTGCTACGAAGAGAAATGTCATACCGTTATATACGATAGATAAAATTATTAATAGGTATAATTATTATTCTTTGTAAAACGCAATGGAGAGTATTTTACAAAAAAATCTTCACTTCATCACAGTAAATATCATCGCACTCACTATAAATATAATTACCGTTCCTAAGGTTCACAATAAAATATGTATAAAAGTGCTTTCATACCGCCATACGAGTTTTTAACAATTTGCCTGCCGATATAAAGTCATTAGAAGGTAATGAGTTCAATGGTGTCCTGAAACGGTGGCTTATCAATAAGACTTTTGATTGCATTCATGAATTTTTCACAAATGTACATTAAACTACTTCATATGTCATCCAATTCATTTAGTCTTTTATATTGTACGTCCGTGACGAATAAACTGTTGAGTCTAAATGTAATGTCTTCTAAGATTTTTGTACACAGTTCAACAATAAACTTTATTCTATTCTATTCTATTCTATTTTATTCTATTCTATTCTATTTTACTATTATTAGTTAAGTAACGCTATAAATAAATAAATATGGAGTAAATTCAATGCCATGGTCATGTAAGCAGATATGCAGATATACACTTCTCAATAATTTTAAAAACATCATTTATTTGTATACGCCACTCTTGTAAGTTTACCAATGATAATGTCATCTAGAGATTGACTTGAAATTGTCTTATTAATATCAGTGCACACATATATAAGAATTACACTCCAGATCTAGACTTTAAGCTATTTATGTAATTGTGTAATAGACTGTAATTCGTTGTGTGAGCCTTATAATAAATAAATAAATAAATTCTATTCTATTCTATTTTATTTTATTCTATTCTATTATATTAATTGTATACCTATTTTGTCATACACTATTATCCCTTCAGTAGACAGTAAGATATTTTAGTTTCTGCTAAACTAAAGAGCAAATAAAGTGGATCAATTATTACGGACATATATTTTAAGTGAAATAAATAAAAATGCTATCAACATAATTCTGCCGCATCAAACGCTCAACGACATGTTCTGGATCGATCAATCATATTCGTACAGGCTTATTCCATGTTAGTACAGCCATCGCTCACCGCAAATTGAGATGTCTCCGTATTCGCTAAACCGGCTGCTCAGACCAAGAAAAGAGACAGAAGGAGCATTAAAATAACCTAGTGAAACCGGTTTTAAAACCCATACCTAATAAATAAGCACATACTCGTGCAAACATATGACTAAGACTCCGCTGTCCGTCCGCCTGTCACTAGGCTGTATCTCATGAACCGTGATAGACAGTTGATATTATCACATGTATTTCTGTTGCCGCTATAACAACAAATACTAAAAAATAGAATAAAATCAATATTTGACGACCACTTTAGCCTAGTTGGTAGTGCCTCTGCCTACGAAGCTGGAGGTCCCGGGTTCGAATCCCAGTCAGAGCATTTATTTGTCTGATGAACACGAATATTTGTACCTGAGTCTTGGATGTTTTCTATGTATTTAAGTATATATTTATCACCTAGTACCCATAGTACAAGCTTTGCTTAGTTTGGTACTAGGTAGATTTGTGTAGGATTGTCAACAAATATTTATTTCATTTATTTATTTAAGGGGCTGCCATACAACAAACGTGATAAGGAACCCTTCGTTTCCAAGTCCGACTCGCACTTGGCCGGTTTTTAATAATCGGCTTCAATAGGTTGTTCCTAATGCTTCGTCATATTATTTTCGTGGTGTAAGCTTGGCTGTCAAAGGAACGTATTTGGATCATTTTACTTTTTCATCACCAGTTTTCTATTACAAAAAAAATCTATTATATGTATTGAATTAGTGTACACAAATAGGATTACGAAATAGTACCTGAACCTAATAAAAGGAATTTATAGGTAAAAGTACTTAAATATTTACATATTTCTGTACACTGGTAAAAACCATTTTTTCATAAAAATGGTGAGACATCCAAAGACCACTGAGTTACTCGATTTATGGATATTAGATGTGCTTCGTTAGCTATCAAAACTATCGGAATTGCAATTAAACTTCTTTCTAAATAACAATACAAAAATATGAAGTTAAGGGCAAGTATTCCAGAATCTGAATAAAAAAAGTGTGAAAATTATGTACTTACATGAAAGAACAACGGTTGGAACTCACTTGGAAAGTCACTATTTGCGACATGTTTCGGACTACAATTGGCGGTCGGTTGCCTTGATAACACTCAACCTGATGAAGGACTCCAGTTGTAGTCCGAATCATGTCGCAAATAGTGACTTTCCAAGTGAGTTCCAACCGTTGTTCTCTTATTAAGTGTAAATATGTCTCACGTTAATGTAAATTTATGTACTTACATGAAAATTTAAAATGTCCCATTTATTGCATTTCAATACATAGGGTATCAGCGGTGTGATTCTAGTAACTTGTACAATGCTTCTTCACCAAGAGAACCAATGCGTCTGGGGAATAATTACATACCTGGTTTAAATACTTTGAAACGTCCTGCACATTTTGGTTTCTGGCACACTTGGTAGATATTTGCTGCAGTTTTACCGTAAACTGGGGTGACTTTAGGGCAAAACGGGGCCACTGATAATTTACGAACACTAATATAATTGTCACTAAGTATTTCTAATTTGATTCAGTTCAGTAAATAGTTAGGAAATATACCAAGGTATAACACCGACCCAGGTTAACCAAGTAAAAACAAGAAATACAGCTTAAAAACTTGATTTTAAAAGTAGCCCCTGAATTTAAAAGTAACCCCGGTTTACGGTACCTTGACAGATTGTGGTGCGAGTGTAGATATTTAATTCGGTTTCCTTTGATAGACGACATTGACAGACGATAAAATTTCTTATATTCTCGCTGGCCAGGTTTTAGGTCCGCGCGAGGAGGTGATAATAAATAAGTTAAGGCGTAACCAGCGTTGTGTTTCTGAAGTCTTGTTTATAGATAGAACATAAACTAGCGGCTCTGTTAACTATAGACCATCGCGAGTGATATATTTTTCAATCTTCAAAAACTGACTGTATAAAAAGGTTCTATAATAATTACCGAACCTTCTCACAACATTTCACTAGAATCGGTTGAGAAATGCGAAATGTAGATGAGAACAAACCATGAAAAAAAATTTGTTTTTGAATATTTCTAAGAACTGACTGGACGAAAACATCTATATAATTTATCGAACCTGATCACAAAATTTCACGAGAATCTGTCTAGGGAGGAAAAATCCGCCGGACATCCGGAGATATGAAAGCATTTTTGTCGAAGCTAAAGCAGAAACCTTCGTTTCACTCGGTCAACCACATCTTCCATCAGGATATCTCAATATTTCTAGACATAAATAGCCACATAATATTTGCTTGCGACAACATTAATCCATCAATCGTTAGTTGTTGCTTTAAGCTCGGGTAACCAACCTACAGTCACAGTTAGGGATCTGAAATAGTATTGTATAAACTTTGTACTAGGGACCTAAGAAATATATGCTAATACTTGAATTGAAGCTATTAAGCGACTGGACTTACGACTATAAAATAAGAAACCATTGGTGTTTTTTTGGAACCTAACCGTGGCTTTATAGGCCGGGGCCAATAAAGAGATAGGAGTGCGTTGGAGAGTGTCCTGGGGAAAATCCAGGGGAAAACCTCCGACACGACCACGCGGGCACCCGTTGGGGTCTGTAAAATGTAAGTTCTTACATAATCTTGAAACCAGGTGTTACGGATATACCTTTTAATGCATGATTTACACAATTATTCAGAGACAGGCTAGTTGTGGCATTATTATAACAGGAAAAATGTATAAAAAGTTCTAAATGTCACGGAAAAGCCGGAAAATTGTGTTTAATATACGAAACGCTAGTAATATGTACTACTAACATTTCCAGGGACGTACCTAAAGTAAAACTATCAATCCAATGAGTTATGTTATTTTATATTGCGCACATAAAATAAATTTTGAAGGTAAAAAAACAAGCAATAAACATACTTACGCAAAATTGTTTAAAAATATTTTTTTCTATGGCGGATATTATCTGACTTTTTTCCTTAGCCTTTTCCAGCACTTCTTCATTGGTACGCCGTTCTGTCCAGCTGATCCTAAGCATCCTGCGCCAATACCACATTTCAAAGGCTTCCAATCGATGCCGGTCTTGGGTTGTGATGTTCCAGCTTTACTCCAGATGTAGGTTTTTATTAAGTTTTTCCTTATGTTTACATGTATTTTGCTATTATACACGTGCCTATCAGTGAATGCTCTCTTGGCTATTGCTATCCTTGTCTTTATCTCCTTCTCGCTTCTGCCTTGTTCCTCGATAATGCTTCCTAAATATGTGAATGACTTTACTTGTTCTAATAGCACTGAGTTAAGTGTGATGTTAATTTTGGGAGACTGTGTTTTATATGTTGCTGTAGCCACACATAGCAGGAAGTGAAGACGAAGGCCCAAGATAGATTGGAATGGAGAATGCTGCAACGACAGAGGACCAGGCCCTCTTAATATTGATGATGATGATGATGAATATTTTTTAGTCTGAAAGCACATGTCATCATTCAAAGAAGTTTTTTGGATGAAGAGAGACATTATTTTACAGAAAAACATTTCACTTTTGTATCATACAGCATAACGTGATTGTACTGATCTACATTTTATCATTTATCCGATGTTGTCGTAGCGTGAGGATTCACGAACCTATTTGACATTCGGCCTGGTTTACGAGTGATACCCTTCCTATAAGTTTTAAACCATTTGCGATGTTCCTACGAAATGTGAAATGCCTCTCTCCTCCGTTGATTTTGTAAAGCTGACAAGCATTATTCGCAGCCGTATCGAAACAATGAAAAACTAGGGGAAAATATTTTATTTTTGTCCACGATTACGAATACGGGTGTTATATAGACCTATGTTCTGATGTTGTAATATTTGTTATAGATAACTTTGCAAGTTTATCTATCCTTCTTGAACTGTAAATTAATATTTTGACATGAAAAATGTATAATATATATAGTATTTATTTCGAAGAACCAACAGCTACTATCATTTACAAATCATAACATAACATAATATACAATATAATAAAAAGGCCATATATACAATATATTATAGGGCTGGCAGCTTCCTCGCTCAACGCATAAGCATTGCTATACAGCGAGGAAATGCTGCCAGCATCTTTGGCACTATGCCGCGGGGGGACCCCTTATTTTAGATTATTTATTTTTAAGTTTTTATTTTAAGTTTAGTTTGTAGGCCTTTTTAAAATGTATTACTTATTATAGTCAGACTTTTTAAATTGTAAATTAATATTTTGACATGTAAAAGTGCCCTTGTGGCCTATTTGCAGGATAAATGTTTGATTTTTGATTTGATTTTTTTTTATGTGTCCTACCAACGGCCCCTATGTTTTCGTTATATAGATACCTTGATTGCAGCAGGTCGATCAATTTGTATCTATCGCTTTTGTTGCTTAGAAAATTCTCGATTTTTGTAGAATACCGTACACCAACCATCAAGTGATGATGATGAAGAGAACATCACTTGATGAGTCCTCGGCAGTTATTTCAGCCTGTATTCTTAGTTGTGAGCCTGGCAAATTATGAAGTGTCACAATATTTTCGTCACCAGAATCCTCGTCGGTTACTTTACCATTACATTTCCAGGCGGAAAAATTGTATTTGAGTCTAGAACAGGCTTATCCTCACAATACTCCATCCCTTCAATTATTTCGTTCAAGGTCGAAGATCTTTTACTCCGTTACCTAAAATATCAAAATACGACAATACACATAACTATCGTTTATCATATCGTTTATCAATAAAAACTAGAAAAGTTATATTGTTTATGTTGAAAATTCCTAACCACAATACTTTAAATTAACATATTGGACAATGAATATAAAAAACAAGAACATACTAAACTAAAGGCTATTTTACATTGAGTCAGTAACTGACGTCAGTGCTGGCGCCGAAAACTGACTCGTGCTATTTAGACGCAGTCAGTATTTCGTCAGTAGTCGAGGATGATGATTGAAATCAATTTATACGATGGCAGTGCCAGGTCAGCACTGACTCGGCAGTCGACTGACGTCAGTTACTGACCCTGTGTAAAATTGTCTTAAAAATAAAAACCTACTTACAAATAAAAAGTGGGCTCTAATTCAGAGCCCAGCGACGGTGCCATAAGGCTGGCGGCATTGTCGCTCTGCAGAGCAAGACCGATGCGCTGAACAAGGTACCCGAATCTCAATAATATCAATAATAAATATTAAATATGGCTTACCGTACCCTGGCGTCCTCATCATAAAATTTCCAAAACATTACGTGCTGTGACGTAAACAATATTTTCGACTAGCACAATTAAAGGCAAATCTCAACCAATCAAGAATGTAACCATACCGCTATATCTTAACGCAAACCAATCAAATTTGAAACTACCTACATTCCTCATAATAGTTTTACTGGTAACAAGTGGGTTAATACCATGAACACATACATTACGTTATCCGCATGCCTTTGCAGAAGTCCAGTAAAGTAAAATTGAATCCGCCTGCGAGTATGATGGTCCATTACGATTACGCCAATAATAATATAATTTTCACCTCACTGGCTCAGAAAGCCCTTTTTTATTCTTTAAAAACGGATAGCAAAACTGCGTTTTATCCACATTAGTGCAAAGAATATTTGAAATCCGAACGTGTTATTTGTATCTTTTTTAATCATAATAACATGTAAAGGCCAATCCCGACAGTCCAACACCAATAATTATATTGTGCTATTGTGTTTAAAAAAACTGGTACCTACGCCAAATCACGACATTTATATACATTTAGGATGCAAATATACCGAAAAAAAATTTCCTCGTTCTAGTGAGGTGAAAAGATTTGTGTTATACACGGCTGCAAAGTTATTTTATGTCTCGTGTGTTGCAACATTCGCTACGGTCAGGATTCTATTTTTGAACCACTCGCTTCGCTCAGGATTATATTTTCGAACTACTCGCTTCGCTCGCGGTTCAACCATAGAATCCATTCGCTGGCTTGTAGTTCAACCCTAGAATCCATTCGCTAGTTCGTATTTCAATTCCACACTCGCGGTTAAAATACAACTTTGCACCCTTGTATAACTAATAACTATTAAGCCCCTTGTTTATGGTTGGTAGCTTATAATAATATTAAATTCTGGGTCAGAAAGGTTTGTGTAATAACTTTGTGAAACAACACCACAGAGTTTTTTTTCTTCCGATTTCTGTTCTATGGAATATTGAATAACATAATGACGGTTCATATTTTTATGCGCTGCGGAATAACCCGGCAGTGAACTGGTTACGCAGATTTTTTAATTAAATATGTTCTGCGTCCTGCACTGCTTTTCGCGCCTCCTTTTTTATTCATCTTTAGGCCAGAGAGACCAGTTATTTTTAAAGACTAGCATACAATTTCACTAGAGTGCGGCATATTGGTTAATTTACTCTAAATACGTTTAATCGAAGAACTTCTGGAAATTCGTTTTTTCCTGAATTCTCAAACTGGCAATGTGCCAGTACTTCGTTATATATAGGTACTGAATTTGTTCACGTCAAAATATCCAAAATAACCATCAAGCTAAATCCAATATCTTTCAAATCTCAGTAAACCGCTTGAGTTTAGAATTTATTGCGCCATATTTTAATACCCCGGCGCTGATTCACAGCAGTTTTCGAGTCATCAATCATAGACACATTGATTAATCGCGATACTGACAAATGATTCGAGTCAGGCTCGTTGCGGGATTTATATTATAGGTTTGAACAGTTTTGCCGATTTTTTTTTCATATTTCAGCAGTAACGAAACCATATCGATAAAATATCGTGATTTGTCTAAGTAGTTTGAATAAACATAATTATTAATAAAATATAACATTAAAACTAACCTATTACTACTATCAGCGCCGAAAGTGGACTCTAGACTTGTGTACAATGGTATCCAAGTTTTAAATAAGCTTGGGAGACTCAACAAAGTGCAACTGGTATGGATACCGGGGCACGAGGGCTTCATTGGTAACGAAAAAGCTGATGAGCTTGCAAGAAGGGGATCAGCAAACTGTTTTGTAGGTCCGGAACCGTTTGTGGGACTCTCGCAGAGAACCATAACACTAGCCTTGAAAGAATGCGCCAAAACCAAGCACCAACATGAGTGGAGGAATGAGGCGGGCTTAAGGCACTCAAAGCTCTTCATGGAAGGAGTGGATACAGGCTAGACCAGAAAACTCTGGAAATACAGCAGAAAGCAACTCAGGATGATAACTGGGGTGTTTACAGGTCACTTCGGGGTCAAAGGAACCTTGGCCAAGATGGGACTAGCAGACGACACAGAATGTAGGATGTGTGGCGAGGATGACGAGACAATGGAACACTTACTGTGTGAATGTCACGCCCTTGCCAGACAAAGAATGAATGACTTTGGCAATGGTTACCCTGAACCAAAGGAATTTAGAGTACTCCCGCTGAACTTCATCATTCGGTTTGTGGAAATGCTGGAGAGCAGCTTGGAGTAGGCATAAAGGAGGGGGCAATTGCACAAAAGATCCCACTGGGTCGAAGTGCATCCGCTAGGGCCCTCATCTAAATAAGATAAGATAAGATAAGAACCTATTACTAAATATAAACTTAATAAAGATCCCCCAAATCGATCCCCTGTGGATTTAATAAACAATAATATTAACTTTTGATGTAAAACAGAAACGGAAGCATAAATATAATATAATATCTATGCTTTTTATTTAGCTTATTACAAATTTACATTTGAAATTCTAAAAACGAGAAACCGACAGCACGCTTTTTGACGGCCAGTATTTAAAGCCACGTCAAAAACCCTTACAATCTAAAACTGCTTATGCACAGCTGAAATACTAATTGCAAATGAAAACGCGATTTTGATGTGAAATTAATATTTTTGCTGTGCAATTCATTAATTGTTAGATGCGCAGTCAGTATTTTTTGATATCTATGCGATGAAATATTTTCCATTTGTTCCTAGTTTTTAAATAATAAATTTTACAAAAAAACTGTATTTTGTTATCTTTCCATTTCCATTTATTTCATAATATAATTTACATTAAAATATTCATCAGTTTGTGTTTTTCACATATGTATTGTATGTATAGTTTCTTTGTAAAAAACAAACCAATGCGTCATGAACGGAAACAGAATACTACAGACTACTAAGAAAATATTGAATACAAATGCTAAAACTAAACTAAACCTACCTTAAACTACGGTGTCTAACCTATAAATACAAATAGTATACATATAATACAATACCTGCGACTCAAACTATGAAGAGCCTTAGTCTCGATGATGATTAGAGCATTGATGGCTTAGAAACCAAATGTTCTATGAACTAGCAGAATTATTCAAAATTAAATAATATGCAAAAATAAAGTTAAGTGCTTATTTGCATGCCAGTATATTTTCACATTAAACATACCTTTGAAATATATTTCCTCATGTGTAAAATGAACAGTTTTATTTCGATTTTTACTACTTCATTGAATACCAATAGCTTCTATTATGAATTCACCAATAGCAAAATATTCCAAGTAAGAAATTGAAATTAAACTTCTTTGAAACGTAATTACAAACTAGTATCGGAACTGATTTAAATTTGTGCAAGTTGCAGTTCTACTAATTGCGAAGAGAAGCTTTTAAAATACCCTAGTATTACAGCGGCGATGACGAAAGTTGGAATCGGTACAAGAAACAATATTATTGTGACTGGATCGCGAAAGAGGTAACAAAATACTATATTAGAAGGGGCAAGATATAAATTCCACTATTTAACATATTTGTATTATATCGTTTTAGATATAGACCAGTGATATTGTTAAACCTCGAAATTAAAGACCCGTGCCTTTACCATGAGTTTACATGACCGTACTCGCTAGCGACTGTGTAAAAATTTGTATGGGCAAAAGTACAGCGCCTCTGGCGGTTACGCAATAGAACTAAGAATCGGCATACTAAATCGTTTACGCAGTCGCTAGCGAGTACGGTCATGCAAACTCATGCTCAGGCACCTTTTTCATCTCTGAAAAGTCCCAGGACTTTCTAGAACGGTCTCCATCTAGGAAAATGCACTCCATTCGTAAGAAATTCGCGTTTTGGAAAACAACGTAATCAATATCAATTCTCAATAGACACCCGTCGACGTCCTTGATGAAAAAACATTTTCATTGCCAGCAAATGAAACTTCTCCCATCTCCTTACCTCTTCTTGTCAATGGTCATGGACAAGCAAAGGACCATAAAATTTTACCATATAAACACTTTACATGTTTCATATAGGTACGTTATAAAAGAAGTCTCTATTTGTACGGGCAAGCAGAAAAGATTGAACAATCTTAACATGTATAGATTGTTTTTTCTTTTCTTTCTGGGGTGCCAGGATGTACGGGCAAGCGTACATGATTGAATTGTTAAGTCAGCAGCACGGAAGACATGATGAAATGCACATAATTGTAATATTTAGATATTGTAATCCTTCGTTGTATGTCATAGCGGAAATGCCGTTGCACAAGTAGATTACATGTATATATAGAAATTTAACTCGTGGCCCAGCGGCGCCAGCGTATCGCGTGCGGTATACAAGGTTAAGCAACGTCGGCGTAGGTCAGTTATTGGATGGGTGACCGCTTTGAGTGGTTATTAACTGAGTGCTCCCGTGCTTTGGAAGGCACGTTAAGCCGTTGATCTCGGTATATCTATGATAGCAGTCGTTAAGCCAAGTTAGAGGTCTTCGGGCGGCTTGAGAACTTCTAACAGTCAAGTTGCCCACTCACTTGACAAGCCCAATTCCAATAAGGCCTGGTTTCCCCTCGGGTTGGAAGGTCAGATGGTAGTCGCATCCGTAAAAACTAGTGCCTACGCTAAATCTTGGGATTAGGTAGCGGCCCCGGGCATCCTTTAGGATGCAACTGTACCGGGATATCGCTAGGATGATGATGATGATGAAAGAGTTCAATTAGGGAGTTCGGGAGTTGGAAGTTATCAGTTACCAAGTCAGCTAAGTAGTTGTTTTACTCAGAATTCCTACTTAGGCTACCTACATCACCTGTAAACCGCCCTTATACACTATTCTGTAAAGTATTTATAAAATTAACCATCCTATTACACCTAACTGTGTCACAAGCTCCATGAATGTCACAGCCCAGAGGGAAATTAACCGCTCCTTCGGTCCAATGCATTGAAAATTAGCGTACTACAAACAGCCACCGTGATTTTTCCAACAAACGGGATCCTGCAGGCTAATCACGTAACTTTATGTACTAACGGTAGATAGATTTTACTGTCAATTTTCGACCGTTCGAACGCCTGTCAAAAATTCGCACCAGGTAACTTTATGTACTAACGTTAGAAACACCGTTTTGTACCGTACCGTTCACAAGGTGAATGAGATTCGACGTTCTGTTATTGCAAAGGTGATCCAATGAACGAATGGTTGTTCCTTCCAATGTTTTGCACAAATTTACTATCATAATAACCCAATTCAAAGCACTTTATCTAAAATTAAGGAAAAATGTGATCTTGATAAATGAACACGAGTTATTATATTTAAATCACAAATACTAAACATGCAACCGATAAACACAAAACGCATTATTACAGAGAGAGTATGACAGAAAGACAAATGTAAATGTGACGATGTAAAACCTTTGTAATATTTTAAATTATTTTCTTTTAATAAGTCTTTAAATAATATCGGTACAAATAAATATATCAATTTATATTGTATCATTTAATAATATTTATTTTAAAGAACTAAATGCCATCTAGTATCGAATAGGAGAACTTGTTGACAGTTAATTCACTTGCATTCCATAATATTGACATCTAGTATGCAGTAGGAGAACTATCAGGCAGTAAAATAATGTTGGCTATACACCGAAGCCTAGACCCGCACCGAATTATAAAATGAAAAGTGTGGTGAAATTGCATTATCATAACAATATTATTATTGCAATAATCTTATATCGGTATAGTCTTTCAAATCAGTCCAAAAAGGTTCAAATTTTAAGAATTGTAGGCATAACCTGCCTATTTTAGTTAACCATTTAATCGCCATGGGTCATGTACGGCAGTGACCCCTACAAACAAACTCATTTTCCATAAGAGATTGTATATAAACTTTAGTGTAAAGCACGAAGGTCACTTTGACAACGTACGTGACACCACACCATACCACCAGGTAAGCAGGTAACACCTATAGGCGTTTTTGTCATATCACGAGGGTTAATCTACCTACGTCCCCAAACAGAAATGAAACGAGCATTTATATTTCCCAAATTTAATACATAATAGCTCTGGACGTTCCTTGAATATCCACAATAAACAGAATGTTCTCTATAATTCAATCGGATCCGACATCTGTGTACACTAAGTAGGTACATGAAGGCAAAGGCGTCCACTATCGGCACGGCACGGCAAAGGGCTCCTCAGCCTCACACATTAGACTAGCGGGATAGACAATGCATGCCAAAGGTGTGCTTGGGAATGCCGAGGAATGCTCGGCATGCCTAATGAGGCCTGGGCATGCTTAAGGATGGATGCGCATGCCTAAGGATGCCTCGTCATGCCTAAGGACGTCTCGGCAACCCCGGCAATCCTAACCACATCTTGGCGTGCCCGAGGAGGAATCCCTTGGCGTGCCAATGCCGTGCCAATAATGGGTGCCGGGCCTAAGGATTTGACAAACTTCTGACAAATTGAAGGTCACACTGTAGGCTTGCCTAATTATTGCTTCATGACTTTACTTCGTAATGGTCCATAATGATAAACTAAAAATCATTCTTTGCCCGTGGCCCTACACCGTTAGTCCTAATAATTGTACCACAGGTAATTTTCTTTGTCCTTGGTTCTATCAGTCTGACCATAGACACCTAGCATCCTCTTCTCCAATATGTTTGACTGTCTGTTTAACCAGTTGAACATATTGTATAACTTTCCTTCAATTTTTAAAAAGTAGTCGAGCAACTTGTTACTTAAAAATGCAATAAGTTCAATTACAGTATTATGACGTTAAATAAAATGAACTATTCTTACGATACATTTCAAAACAATAGAGGAAAGTTGTCCAATATGTTCAACTGGTTAAACAGACAGTTTAGTATATTGGAGCAGAGGCCTAGCATTACCCGTATTCCATATATCTCTACCACTACATTTACCCTGGTAGCTTACCGTTAGATTTCCCTCCTTCCACTTGGTGCCCAAGCCTATGACTCCATGGAATTGCAACGTAATGTTTTTGTCGCTATGCTCCCATGGTATCATTAGATGTATTTTGATGCCGTTTGGCTGCCATAACATCCATTGATAACTAAATATTTTTCCGTCATGCTTCCATGCAACTGCCCTGTGGGATCCAGCGGTGGTACTTTTCCTCGTCTCTCTCAAGCCACTGCCCAACGGGATCCAGGGATAACGTTATTCCTCCTGGTTCCCATACCGCCCACTTGCCACAAATGAAACTACTGACGTCCACCTACATCTGTTAAGGGTGGTCGTTATAAAAGTAGTACGTTTGACGACCATCCTTAAAAAGAGGTGTAGGCACGACGACGAGCGAAGCTAGGAGTGTTCGTAAAACTGTGCGACCCGACAAGTTGCAAATAAAATGGTCGTTAGAAAAGACTGTTCGATTCAGGTGCTTCGCCGGCCGCTGCCGCGGCACGGTCGCTTTGCTTGTAATGTCGCAGTTGTACCAACACTTTTTCTAGCTGCGCTCGTTGGCACACTGGCAAACAAGCCTATTACCTGAGGTCCCACCAACATGTCCCCCTTGTGGATCCACGGGTATTTTTTTTGACCCGTTGTCCTACCGCTCTAAATAGTGTTCTTCAGTGGGCCTACAGGCAATTTATTTTTACCATAGTCCCACTGCACTACGTATTCGACTCTAATGCAGCGAAGCGAGGAGTGTTTAAACAGAACTATGAGCCTACAGAGCCGGCGAAGCGCCAGAACCGAACATTCGTTACAATTGGTTAGGTCAGAAATATTAATTGTTCGCAGTTCTACCAAACAAAATAGCTAGTTTTTAATTAATGTTTACCGCTTAATGCAGTGGGACCGTGGTAAAAATAAATTGCCCGCAGACCCACTGATGAATACTGTTTATAATGGGACGACAACGGGTCAAAAACAATTACCCACCAGGGGGACATGTAGACCCACCTGCGAACACTGTTTCGAACTGTAGGACGACGGGTCAAGAACGACGGTAGGACAACGGATAAAACAAATTACCCGTGGACCCACCAGAAGGCCTTCCTTAACCGTGGCACCATCAGATAGTACCATTGATGGTTCTATGGTTCTTTTTTTGCTATGGTAGCATTAATGGTACAAGCGAAGTATTTTATTGCCGTGGTATCTGGTATAATTGATGGTAATACCGTAAAATAAATGTTTACTAGTACCATTGCGTTGCAATTATAATGGTCAATGATCAGCCAGTCAGTGACAAAACGAATGAACTATGACCTGCAATCGTTCGAAAACAACAAGTTCAATTGAATCTTATAATAGAAAATGAAATAAATTATGAATGGAGCTTTAGCCAGCACAAAATTACAAGAGGCTGAAAATGGCCTGAATGGCTTCGAGAAATGGATGGTAATAGCCGTGATTTTGTATTGCTCGACTTGGCTAAATAATAATATATGCAGTTATTAAAATAAGATCTTTAAATTATATGTAACCATTATCTACATGACTGTTAATTAATTACCAAATTGTCTACTATCCAGTACCACGGGTAACAAAAAATAATATTAGCCGTAGTACCATTGTTGTTACAATCTGATGGTACCACGGTTAAGGAATGGTTGGTGGGACCACGGGTAATAGCCAAATAATATCCCTACCGGTAGAGAAGAAAGTAAAATGTCCACATTTCTCTAACAGACGGGATGTGTCGGTAGAGACATATGGAATAAGGGTAAAGAACGACTATTTTCGGTAAGAAATACGTCGGATCCTTCATACCTTTAAAAGTATTTAAATCCTTTTTTATTAGGGATCTTTCTATAATAATAAACCAACACATAAATAGCATTTATTACTACCTAAATAAGCAAGTACCAAAAATAACGGGTACACTTTGTATCGATTTTTCTATGGAGAAAGTATATACCCATTACTATTGCTCTTGAATGTATAAAGTATCGTTACGTTCTGGGTCTGCCGCGATGATTTGAACGTTGCGAGGAAGACCGTAGCAAGTCATAATTTGTAGTAGTAAACCTTCTGCTTGCAGTTTTCAAGCATTCCTGAAAAAAAAAACATGATCTGTAGAAGTTGCTTTGTAAACTGAATTGTACCTATTCATATACATCATTTTACAATCCGAAATTATTATAACAGTAATATGTAAACTGACATAAGTATAAGGTACGAAGAGCTACTCAATAGAATAGAGTTAGTAGTTATTTACTGAAATTGCGAGGCATCTGGTTCACGTAACGGGTGACCGAAGACCTAGCGACTTCCTCGCAGAACGTATCAGCATTGCGATATAGCGAGGAAATACCGCAAGCATCCTCGGTACGCCTCCCTCAAGGGCCTGTTTTAGATTGAAGATAGTTTTAATATTATTTCATATATTGTTGTTATGTATTACACTATGTATAGAAACTAGTGCCTACGCCAACTCTTAGGATTAGGTAGCGGACCCCGGGCATCCTTTAGGATGCAACTGTACCGGAATGACGCTAGGATGATGATGATGATGATTGTTGTTACGTATTCTTGTATGTATTTTCTTGCTACTACATGACGACCTCCAGCGGTAAGTTCTAGTGTGGGAAGGCCACAAGCCAGATGGTCGGACGACATCAAGGCATATGTCCAGAAGTGGATGCAAATATGCTGCAAGAGAGAGAGAGAGAGAGAGATGCGACAAATCCTGTTAAAGATGTCTTCTTACCGTCAGATATAGGCAGGCCATAAGCTTCAAAACACTTGATGATTGAGTACTACTTTCTTTCTAAGCTCAAGGCACAATTTACTCTCATTCTGCAGGCTTCTGAATAATACACATATAGATATCAATATCAATATATTATAGCTTAACCTTTAGCTGACGTTGTTCTCTTGCAAACTTCTATCGTATTTCAGAGCTAAAAAAATTATTATGTTAGTCATATCCTGTAATATTATACGTTTAGATCTGTACCTAATCCACGTAGCATATTATAGAATTACTTGTCTGTAACACTCAAACATATGATTTTATTTTTATTTTTGTTAAACATTAAAACTTTAATATTAAAATATATATAGTCAAATTTTGTTAAAATCTTTTGGAACCATATGATAAAACACAAATCAG
Source organism: Epiblema foenella (assembly GCA_963556455.1). Classification (NCBI taxonomy): domain Eukaryota; kingdom Metazoa; phylum Arthropoda; class Insecta; order Lepidoptera; family Tortricidae; genus Epiblema; species Epiblema foenella. Next base: position 21,760,353 of record OY747102.1, read on the forward strand.
TTCATCACCCGAGCTAGTGTAGCCGAGCGGTGAGACACTTCACTTTCAATCTTAAACTATATGATATTTCGTTTAATATGTAACAATGGCGCTTCAGTGAAGGAAAACATAGTGAGGAAACCGATCAAATCCCAACAGAGTCTAGTTTTCCCTCTGGTTTGTAAGGTCAGATGGAATTCGCTTTAGTAAAACTAGTTCCTAAGCCAACTCTGGGGATTAGGTGTCAAAGTGGACCCCAGGATCCTTAGGGCACAACCGGAAAGATGCTGTGAGGATAATGGCCCCCGATTTGTTAAACATTTTGAGCAGCATAATACTGGAGAAATATGCTACTCCTTGGAGAAGCCATAATAATAGTATATAATATAGCAATAACACATAATTACTAACACATGAGGCGTTGTGTTCCTGGCAACCAAGAATGCCAGAGCTTCAGAGGTGGAGCTGTATTGAGAGCGACGGACGCCATATTTTAGCTGAAAAATAGTTACAATAGTTAGTAGACATACCAAGTATGATATGAACGATACCGTGCAGAAAAGGCGCTTTTATATTTACTTTACCGTGGTCGTACAATGTCAGCACTCTGAATCCTCATAATTATGAGGATATTGGTTGGGCAACACGTTTGTGCGATTCAATACATACTTACTTTCATACCTATTGGTTAAAATAAAGTTTAACAAAAGCAAGGAGAAGAATCTCCTTTTAAGCAATAAATGTACTTGTGTCAGGAGACTACGCTCGCCCAAAAACCATGTAAGGGGTATCTACAATACATGCATACAAACCTCATGACCTTTTTATTTCAACAAAAATTATAATTATACAAACTTCGCATATTCAATATTTTGAGAGAAAATCTCTAATACCATGGACTGCAAGGCGAACAAACCAGTCCATCCAGCTACGTTAAGCTGTCGACTATCGACAGTATGTCAGGACCGCATCCTCATATATATTTCGAACACCTCTCACGACGTTCTTCGGATAGCCAGTAGATAAATATTATGACGGAAAAAGTTGAGGGCCAGAGGTCCCGAGGCAGACTACCCGCTAGACGGAATACCCAAATCACTGGTGGTGTCCTGTAACTATATCTGCACGAGGCCATCCATAAGGTGGGTGACAGGAGCCTATGGAGGAGTCTGGTCAGCAAGAATTGGACATTGACGGAACGACCGATGATGATGATGATGATGTGCCGCATCCACGTTGTGCGGAAAACTAACTTACCTAGCAGTCTACTATAAGGCATGGTTTTGGTCCGGCATAATGTGACAATGAAAAGGAACTGTCGATTTTTAAGAACCCTTTTTACATGTTTTTGGTGTTCCTAAGAGAGGCACAAAATTAAAGAAATGTATTTGTACCTTTAGTTGTTCCTTTTCTGAATAACTATGAGAATTTTCGTATTTTAGCGGCGTCGGGACGCCGCTACGGGACTCTCGTTTAATATATTTTTCTAATATCACATTACTTTTATGTAGCGGTTCATAGAATACACTTTCTTACCAAATTTCATAATTATAGTGCTTATAATTTCCGAGTAAATCGACTGTGACATACGGACGGACGGACGGACGGACGGACGGACGGATGGACGGACGGATGGACGGAAGCACGGACGGACGGACGGACGGACGAACGGACGAACGGACGGACAGACATGACGAAACTGTAAGGGTTCCATTTTAAAAATGTCCTCGATTTACCATATAATATTTTGTGTCAGTTTTGTGACGTGCCATATAAAACTGTATGAGAAATGCGTCACAAAACGGACTCTTTTCGCACTTTGTATAAGAGTTCCTTGTTTAATACGGAACTCTAAAAGTTGCGTGTGTTTGGTCCTTCAAGAAAGCAGTGAACCGGTTTTTGTGACTTATTGGCAGCACATGAAATATACCTGAAACGAAAAGCGTCCACAGGCTCTAAAAACAGTTTCCTATCAGAACTAGATAGGTACATACGCTTTATTAAGTATTGTTCATTCCACGACGTAACTCCCCACTCAATAAGCAAGAAATAATTTGGCACTTATGTAGCTCCACTTCACGATGTGGACATCTGTCGATCGAACGGCATGTGACACATTACAGGGCATAGTCGTGGGCACGAGACCACGTGACGGGTGCCCCATGAGGTGGGCTGATCAAATTAAGGCCGCAATAAACTGCCCATTGTACGAAAGTGCCAGGTGTTTAGACGTTAGACGGCCACAACCATTCTGTCAAGAGTGTAACGACGAAGAAGGAGATATAGCTCCACTGGAAATTACGAGTACTTTTGATGAGGTCCTTTAAAATTACAATATCCCTATTCTGGTTGTTTTAAACTGTATTTTAGAGATTACTCAATAAAAAAACTTACTTGCCTTGAGGTAAGGAGATCTTGTGGACCAGGCAGCAGGGTGGCGGTTATAGATTTTCAATTTATCCAATTATCATCATAACCATGTGTTGATCAAAGAAATAGTCATCTTTAACACGTTGCCTAAAAATACGCAATTCACAATTGCACTGAAAGAAGAAGTTAGAGCATAGTATGAACATCTTGAAATAGCATCTGAATTATCATGAGCCTAGCTATAGATTATGTATATTATAGTAGCAGTAGAAACTAAGAATACTACATTTTATATTAAGGACATTCCCTATTTGACTCAGTACCATTATCAGTATCACCCACGCTCCATAGTCTCAAAAGTCCGCAATTTATAATACCAAAATACGCATTTACATATCCCTGTCCCTGAATCCTAAACTCAAAAATGTGCGGCAACGTGCTTGTGATTGTTTAGGAGTCGATAGCGTCCATAGGCTATGGTGTCTGCTTAACCCACGCCAGCGACTTCTCGAGTGACGAATGCGTATCGGATGACGCAGTGAGTGAAGGCTCCTTACGAGGTGGCCTGATGACCTTAGAGTCAAAAGACCTGGGACGACACGCGACCGATCAGCAAGGCATTTTCCGGGAAAGGCCTATGACCAGCAATGGACGTCTATTCAGCTAATGATAATGAGTTATGCCATGGTGTTATGTTGTAACATGCACACTATTTATTAGTGATATGTAATAAAATTACTTACCCTTGGCGCGTTGTAGCAGATAAAGTCGTTACTTAAGTGAACTACCATAGCCAACTATTCGATACGAGCCATTATGAAAAAATGTTTTTTATACGTGACATTCACCAAATAAGTGTTTAATATTGCTCTGGACTAAATATTACATAATAATTGTAAAATGTATTTATTTTGTTGTACTCATTTTTTCTAAAATGTTGACTGACACGACGTGTCAAATTATTATTTTTAAAAGTTAAAGTAGCTATCCAGCCTCTTAATGCTAGAAGAAGACTACCGGATTTTACCGTTGCTATTGTATGAAACGAAATGGGTTCAACTTAGACATCTAGCGTCAAGTAGAATAAGTTATTGTATATACATTACTAGCTATTTTATTGAGAGGTGATTGAGAGAAACTCAGTCTTTATAATCTATCCATGCACACGTTGGGCAGCACTTGTATTTTACAATAAATATCATATAAAATTATAATCATGACCAATAACGTGATATTAATCTTTTCACACATGGATTACATTATTGCATCTACAACATTACTCGAGATTAATGTATTTTGAGCTCAACTACGCAATCGGTACTGATGAAGTCCCTTGGCTTCTTGTTCTTGCCAAATTTATTGCTCTGCGCTAGCGTTATAGACTGCTTTGGGTGCGATATGTGCCTTGATAGTAATCTATCTACACCCCACAAGGTTTATAGATTTGCCCACGCGTCGCTACTCGTACCGTTTGAATAAAAAAGAGTAAGAGTATTAATGAAACTCCTTCTTCTTTCTATTTGCATAGTTAAAGAAGAATTTAATTTAATGAACATAAGTCGATGCAATAGCATACACACCGTTTCAATATAGTGTATTCATATGTACCTGCTTACACCTAATGAATGACGTATTATTTACGTATTTAAATAATGTAAACAACAACGAAAAAATACAAAAATATATTAAGAAATAACATCATGTCTTTATACAACTTTCTTCTCTCTTCATGCGAGTAGGATTTTTTCTTGGCAGTAAACCCGCGCGGAATTAAAAACTCACCAGCAACACCGACGGCTTCGCAATCTCGTTGTATCATCTAAAACATTTGACATTTGTGTATAACTCTTGTCTTACTTTACGTGCCTACCCGCGCAGATCCGCCGGAGTATTACTCTATTTGCTAGGGAAAGCAAGTAGAGGCGCGGGATATAATATATCTCATGTACATACCGAAGGTTCACATTACATGCTGGTTACAAAGGAAGAAAGAAATAGCATCCCAAGTGGACTTAATAAACTCATGTTTAAAGGATTCGGAGACTAGGTAGCTACGGGTCGGTAATTTATGTCGTCCTATTACTTTTCATAAATCGACAAGCATACATCGACACGCGGGGCACGTATATGAAAAAGTACATACTTATAAATTAACACTTCTATATTTCAGCGATGAATAATATGGCACGCTATTGCTTGGTTCATGTTACTTCATAGTTTCCCTCGTTTTATCTCTCCCACTCTGCATCTTGCAGTATCGCATCATCACCAAGAGATGGGGAATCTGGTTTACGTACATCCTGAAAGGAAGCACATAATAATACCAAATATATTAGTAAATACGAATGTGAGCAAATAAATACCACATGACCATGACATTTGTTGTTACTTACTTTTCGTTTTATTTAAAGTGCTTAGGGAATTTTAAACTCGATCGTGTGTTTTAAAGACATTTCAAGGAAATTTGGGGCATTTTCACTAATTAATAAACTCAAATCATGACCAAAATCTTTGTTTAATTCATTGTTATGACATGACAGACACGATGACTGACGATGACTTTGTCACGCAGTAATTGACATATTTATACCGTACAATTTAACCATCAAAAAGTTACGTGTTTCCAATCATTTGATCAATTTCTCACTTTAGTATGGGATTTCCATTCAATCGTTCATTCAATTATGTACTAGCGTCGGGTACAAAAAACATGACATTAGCTCAGCAATTTATACTTCAAAATTGACATTAAAATCTATCTAACGGTAGTACATAAAGTTACGTGATTACCCCGCTGATTTATTGAATATTTACGTGTAAACTCGAAAGCTTTTAGCTTTTAGTTCGGCAATGTTTTAATATTGAACAGGGCCTACATTTTGCAACTATCGAATACTATATCATCATTAGCCTATATATATACTTACCAGGGCTGGGTACAGGATTATGAAAGCCATATGGGCAGTAAACGCTGACCCAGTGCGCCTTTCAATTTCTTCGCAAATGACTGGTTTCACAAACGCCAGCATAGTTGGGCCAATCAACTTTTTCTTGTTGTTATTCTGTCCCGTCAGCGAGGAGACAACAGTAACCGAGTTTCTTAGAAAAATTTGAATTATAAGGACTTCAAGCATGCTCAAGAGATGGCCCATGTCCAAATGGATTTATCCTGATCGCTAAAACTCATGTTTGGTAAATTTAAACCCTATAAAATCACAGTTTTAAAGAGTAACTCGAGGACGTAACCATGGTAACGAGCAACAAAGAATAGTTGATCCACCCAGTTAACTGTCCAATTGTGTTCCTTACTATATATGCTCATAAAGTGGACACGAATGGTCAGTTAACTCTGTTGGTGATGGTACGTTTTCCGCCACCGAAAAGCTAATGCTAAATCATCATCATCATAGCGTTATCCCGGTACAGTTTCATCCTAAAGGATGCCCGGGGTCCGCTACCTAATCCCAAGAGTTGGCGTAGGCACTAGTTTTTTCGGGAGCGACTGCCGTCTGACCTTCCCACCCGAAGGGAAACCAGACCTTATTGGAATTAGGCTTGTCAAGTGAGTGGGCAACTTGACTGTTAGAAGTTCTCGAGCCGCCCGAAGGCCTCTAACTTGGCTTAACGACTACGAAAAGCGATAGCTAACGATAAATGTGAAATGATATTTCGTACGTAAGTTCGTAAAGCCAATTGGTACGAGCCGACGACATTGACAAGCCGCATGCTTGACCCTTAGGCTACGTACCGTAGGTTGCCCCGTTGACGAGCGGTTTAGCCTAGTGGGTAGTGCACTTGCCTGTGAAGCTGACGGTCCAGGGTTCGAATCCCGGTCAGGGCAAATATTTGTGTGAGGAGCATGAATATTTGTTTAAGATTCTTGGATGTTTTCTATGTATCTAAGTATTTATATCTATTAAATATATCGTCGTCTAGTACCCATAACACAAGCCTTCTTGAGCTTAGTGGTGGAGCTTGTGGGGCTAGTTCGATTTGTGTAAAATTGTCCTTTAATATATATATTATTATTTATTATTTATCAATATCGGGGAATTTTATTGTTAAGCAAAACTAAGTCTAGGGTTCTCGAGCATAGCCAGTATAGCCACATATACTACAGCGTTTTGCGCTCACACGCACTTGACTGTGCTTACGCACATCACACATGATTTCAGTCCCGGTACCGCCGCACACCGGGTAGAGTCAGTCCGACCCAGGTCTGGCCTAGCTTAGTTTCTTGCTGGACTCTTCTCAGCTAGGCTAGGTTTAGTGAACCAGCGACAAAACTCCCAGTAGCTCGATTCCACTCACACCTCAGATTCGGTTGAAACCGCTCAACCAATCTCACTGGAGCGCAAACTCTTAGAGTATTCCAGTGTTCCAAACAACACGCGTGGTCGTGCCGAAGGTTTTCCCCTGGATTTTCCCCAGGCTACTCTCCAACCGCGCACTCCTATCGCTTTATTGGGTCCGGCATATAAAGCCACAGTCAGGTTCAAAAAAAAAATACATCAAAAATGCATTTCGGAATTGGGCCCCATCTAGTTTTATTTATATGTTTTATGGAAAATAATATTATTACAACACACTTCGCTTTGTTGGCTAGTTTGTATTTAGAGCACGAACGGCTTTTGATATTTTAAATATTTTTTTGCGTTCGGAATTAAACAAACTTACCGGAATCAGCATTTGTTTTATTGTTATTCGAAATATGAATTTTAATTGGAACAACCAAACTATCACAAAGTATTGTGTACAGCCAGCATCAAAAGTTACTATGTAATTGAAGAGGTCAATGGCTCTTATTCCATTATAATAAAGACTTTTGAACTCTAATCTTCATATGCGTTGTTACATTTGATGCTCACTGTACTCGAGACAGAAAAATGGAATAATAAAATATAAATACGATTAAATAAAGAAAATGTGGTTTTTCATACTTCGACGGTGGTAAACAAGCGTACGACTTGCCTGATGGTAAGCAGACACTGTAGCCTATGGACGCTTGCAACTGCAGAACAATCACTAGACTCTTTTTTGTATGAAGCTTCGTTGGTATTGATAGCTAGACCCAAATGCAGTCTACTCTCATCACATTCTTCATCCTCGGAAGATCCAAGGACCTTATTCGCCTCTCGACATTATTTGCCTCTGAGAACACAACACCCGAACCAAGAGAGCGAGTAGAGTGTTATTATGGCTGCGATCTTCTGTAAGCCGGAGATTCTTCCCTTCTGGGTTGCTCCAAATATGAGTTAGCAATCGGCTATGTGAAATGATATTTCGTACGTAAGTTCGTAAAGCCAATTGGTACGAGCCGACGACATTGACAAGCCGCATGCTTGACACTTAGGCTACGTACCGTAGGTTGCCTCGTTGACGACCGGTTTAGCCTAGTGGGTAGTGCACCTGCCTGTGAAGCTGACGGTCCTGGGTTCGAATCCCTGTCAGGGCAAATATTTGTGTGATGAGTATGAATATTTGTTTCTGAGTCTTGGATGTTTTCTATGTATCTAAGTATTTATATCTATTAAATATATCGTCGTCTAGTACCCATAACACAAGCCTTTTTGAGCTTATTGTGGGGCTAGTTCGATTTGTGTAAGATTGTCCTCTAATATTTATTTATTATTTATTTATTATTATTTATTATTTATCAATATCGGGGAATTTTATTGTTAAGCAAAACTAAGTCTAGAGTTCTCGAGCATAGCCAGTATAGCCACCTATGGCATATTCATTTTAATATACATTTCAATGATTCTGATATGGTTTTCTAATAATGTGTAGTGAAAACCGCGATCAAATCGCCATGTGCAGAACTCGTTGAACTGCGGAGTAATCACGTAACTTTTGTACTACCGTTAGGTAAATTTTAATGTCAAATTTTAGTTGTCAGCTCATAGATTCACCCTTCAAAATTGACAGTAAAATCTATCTACTGTTAGTACATAAAGTTACGTGATTCGCCTGCTGGCCGGGTATGGTGGCGCGAATTAGGTATGGTCAACAATAGACAATTGCGATGACGATAATAAGAATTCGAAAGGATGGGCGTCATTACTCGCAATATGTTCGCAATAATAATGTCATTAATAATCCGCCTTGTCATAATTATATTGACGCCCATTCTTCCAAACATCAGAATAATCAGGTTCATCATTTCTACGCAAAGAGACATACGGGCACTACGGATATTATTTATGGCTTAAGCCCTATTTAAACTTTTTACAAAATCCCACTTAGTACCAAAAAAGTAAATTAAGTATTTAATCCGGCTTAATAAATCATCTAACTATTTCTTAAGAAAGTTTGAAAGTGTTTTATTTATTTCAATTAACTCGTTGAATATTGAGTTACATTCAGCAATTCAAAAACCTGTCTTGTCTCGTCTCACAAGTCTTCGCTAGCGTAACCTACACCCGTAGATTCAGAATAATGCGTAATAATTTTACGTAATGCGTAATTCTTCAAAAAAAGTTAGCTTAGAGGAAAACTAGACATTACTTGTAAGAAGATATTCAATGTGCTGAGAAAGCTTTAATTATATATTTATTTGAAGGCTAAAAAAGTGCATTCCTTGACAAGGCTTACGTTTTATACATGAACGAAGGAAAATTAACCATGGATGTAACGTTAACAATACCGATATCGACACTTGATAGTTGTGGATTTTGAATCCAATCTTTTCAAGTTTCCTGACTTTTCGAATAATATAAAATAAAATATTGTTAATTAGAGGCCAGGCTTTAACTGGTTCATTTGCGACGAAAGATCGAAGCGATCGAAGCGTTACAAATAGCAACGGATTAAGACGGTGCTACAAACAAGAACACACTTAAGTAACCATTTATATACCTTATTATCTTGCTAGTAAGGTTGACATTTGGTCGATTGATAATTAAGTTCGGTTTTCGTTGATACAGCGGACAGTTTGGGCCTAATTTACTTTGAACGTAATTAAAGGAGACTTTAAGAATTAAACTTAATTTGGGCGCCTCATTGAAAACATTTACAATGTTTTGACAAAACCCGCCAGATATCTGAGTAAAAGAAATCTGGCAGGTAAACCTTAACTTATGACGATTGTGTTTCATCCTGTTATTTAGATAACTCCAAATGCTTGTTTACCACAGTCGTAGGCTTGTTATGCCCGTGAAGTTATTCATGTCTCTGAGGCCGGGTCATAATATAACGTGTTAGAAATAAAATTAGTAAGTATGTCTTAATCAAACCCTTGGTTGCCCTTACAGCTCATCCCTTTATATCCCAAGAACTGTTACTCATGATTGGTCCCCACTTTCAATCACCGCCGCTCCCAGGCGGCTGAGCATTCATCCTCACACCTAGAACATAAATAGTAGCGCACGGTACCCACATCTTAAATAATTGAAAATAAATTCATAATGGTATTTCTCACTTCTAAAATAACTGTAATAAAGTATATTATTTTATTATTTCAAATATTTTATATTTGAAAAAATATCTAATATTTGAAATAATAAAATAATATACTTTGTTTTTGTTTTGATAAATATGTAAGCGTCAGCACTGTAAAACCATAGTCTAATGTATTGTTTAATTCCTAACGTCAAATATTTGTACTCAAAGTATATTATTTTATTATTTCAAATATCTTATATTTGAAATAATAAAATAATATACTTTGTTTTGATAAATAAATATGTAAGCGTCAGCACTGTAAAACCATAGTGTATATATAGGTAATGTATAGGTATTGTTTAATTTTTAACGTCAAATATCTGTATACCCTTATGGGTAGATATACAGAGGACTGTATAATTAATTATTTCTGTCATCCTATTATGTAACCTATGTATCACAAATAAAATACTTACTTACGGTCAGAAGAAAGCATAAAAAATAGTTTTTTCATGTTTCGCGTGCTTGTATCGTGACACCAGCTTGGAACACCCAAAACAGTTTAAATATGATTGAGATCGGAAGCCATAGACAAAAATAGACTTCCTGTATATGTCTGAATATAAAATGGCAGCCGATATAACGTAGTTACAGCCGCGGCCAAAACACGTTAGCTTGGCTTTTACCGCTACGTTAACACGTGGCTTTTAAATGGAATCTAATGGAGTTTTGGTCTGTGTTTAACTTTTACTTCAACTAAGCACGTGCTCGCCAGTGTTGTTTTAAGAGTCAAAACTTGTTCAGCTAAGTAAGAGTGAGATATAAAGAAATTCGCGGTCTATTTTGATCGTTTACTATACTTTTAATAAAACCGATGGAATAAGGTACTCGTATTTTTGGTGTAGGTACGTGTTTGTGTCAATGTTTAATGTAGGTGTAGAAGTAAATAAATCACCAATGAAACAGTTTTGGATGACTATCTGCTGTCTTCGTCATCAGTTCCCGTTCACAAAATTCTACTATCTAAATGCAAATGCTCAATTTATTACAGAAAAGATTAAAATCACTATTTTTTGAGGAGTTCCCTCAATTTGTCATGGATCCCATCATCAGAACAAGATTCTGGTAACAACGGGACCAACCTTGAAGTATATGCTTTCAAACAAAAATATTTTTTTCTAAATCGTTTCATAAACGACCGATTTCTGAGGCAGCACACATTAATTGGACTTTAACACTTTTTTTTAATATTGCACTGTCAATTAATGCATGTTGTGTCCTTCTGTAATTAATAAGATATTTGGGTCATACTTAGTTGAAAAACAAAATTTGACCCTCCTGTGGTCAATACTTAACGGCTTATGTGCATGTTAGCTATGTTTTTATTACAGGGATTTATTGAAACGGAGACACTGTTTATGCGGGTTACTGGTCCAATCAAAATTAAGCTTTGTGTCCCTTAACTTTTGGTATGTCCAAGACACGAACCTAAATCCGTGTATGACTCGTTCAGCATATATTTGTGCATTTTTTTTTTCTACTTGTAAACTGCGATCAGTCTCAACAACAATGAGCAGATGGGTTGAAAAAGGTTGGCATTTCGACAAGATAGGGCCAGTGCCCTAGCTTCCCTTAGTCCGGCGGCACATTAGTTCTCTTGAGTGAATATTTGTGCATTCAAGACTTTAATTATGTATAGTATTCTTATTGTTGAAGGTCCTAATAAAGGGAGCGCTCGTGGCCCAGCGGCGCTCGCGTACCGCGTGCGGTATGCGAGGTTAAGCAACGTCGGCCTAGGTCGGTTATTGGATGGGTGACCGCTTTGAATGGTTTTTAAATGGGCGCTCCCGTGCTTTGGAAGACACGCTAAGCCATTGATCCCGGCTGCTGTCTATGATAGCAGTCGTTAAGCCAAGTTAGAGGACTTCGGGCGGCTTGAGAACTTCTAACAGTCAAGTTGCCCACTCACTTGACAAGCCCAATTCTAATAAGGTCTGGTTTACCCTCGGGTTTGAAGGTCAGATAAATAAATAAAATAAATAAATAAATATTAGAGGACAATCTTACACAAATCGAACTAGCCCCACAGTAAGCTCAAGAAGGCTTGTGTTATAGGTACTAGACGACGATATATTTAATAGATATAAATACTTAAATACATAGAAAACATCCAAGACTCTGAAACAAATATTCATGCTCATCACCCAAATATTTGCCCTGACCGGGATTCGAACCCAGGACCGTCATCTTCACAGGCAGGTGCACTACCCACTAGGCTAAACAGTCGTTTCCGTAAAAACCAGTGCCTACACCAAATCTTGGGATTAGGTAGCGGACCCCGGGTATCCTTCAGGATGCAACTGTACCGGGATAACGCTAGGATGATGATGAAGGTCCTAATAAAATAAATAAATAAAAGAGCATATAACCGAATAGAGAACCTAATAAAGCTCCTGTACGAAATGTCATAGCTTCGGTCAAGATAAATCGTAGAAAAACCGGTTTCATCCCAACAAGGACTAGTTTTCCCTCTGGGTTGCAAGAACAGATCACTTTAGAATAGAATAGAATAGAATAATATTTATTCAGGTCAATAATACACACATAATCACAATAATACATTATAATTGAAAAAAATTAATAAAAACACATTAACAAATACATCGAGAAAGTAGGTAGACATTGAAAGTGACAAAATAATAATAATAATACAAAACAAGTGATGTGAACCTGAAATGGCCTCCACTCAGGAATGCAGTTGGCACGGCTAGCGTTTTTTTTTTATTAAAAATGGGATCGCTCTTGGCCAGCATCTATCCAGGAGGCAAAGATGAGGCCGACGATGAAGCGAGCTCATCCAGAATGTGCCTATTCACTCGTGCCTTAAAAAGGTCTAGGTTATATGAGCTCGGAAACACAAACGCCGGCAGAGAATTCCAAACCTTAGAAGTGTGCATTATAAAAGATGATGCAAAGCGCTTGGTTCGAATAAGAGGCATTTCGACCAAGTAAGGATGGTATCCAGCCGTACGCCTGGATGTCCGATGGAAGAAGGGGGAAGGCGGTATGAGCTCATGGAGCTCCTGAGCACACTCTCCGAAGTACAATTGGTAGAAGACGTGATCAACGGCGCTGGTTTTCTATGGAGCCAGCGGGGTGTGCGTTGTTGAAAAAAGAGTTTCCCATGGATAATGGGTTCATAAATACCACATTGTTACCTCCTATCATTTCCCACCGATCACTGGCTTAATACAATTTCCGAATGGTAGTCTATCTACCTGGCTGATTTCCCCTGGGGCGAAGGTTCGATTACCGTGTTAGATGGATATTGTCGATACTATACGGAAACGATGCAGAAAATACTTGATACTTTGTATGTATAAATTGTAGTTATTTTTGATTCAACGAGATAATTTAGTAAACGTCTGTAACAAAATTGAAACAATTGTTACTTCTTTCATTAATAGCAGGATAGTTAAGTGGAGTAGGTATTCAACTTGTGCCCTGTAGTCCGGGCATAGAATATGGCTACAGTATCCTCTGCCTGTCGTAGAAGGGGGTCCTCGGGGTCGTAGACGGTCGTAGTTGGGGGCTGCGATCGTCATAGAAACATAAAGGGACCCCATAAGTGGACTCTAGGGCGGCACTATAGCGTTCCGTAGGAGATCCCTGAGCCGCCCGAAATGGGTTGAGGAGAACAAGCGGGGGGTTTTTAGTCGGTGCAAGTCCGACATAACAACCGCGCCGCCCCCACGGTGCAGAGGTATCCATAACGGATTTTCCCCCGTCGAAAAAAAAAAGGTATTCAACTTTGACACTTATGGAAATCATACAACATATGAAGTCAACATCAAAGTGACGTCTTGATAAATATAGATATTGGTGTAATCACATTTGTTGGAATCGAATACAAACACTTGCGCACACATACATATTTATATAATTTCAGTTATATGTATAGCCGCCCCGATCTCACACATAAATACACAATTTCATCTACCACATGTTTTAACATCACATGTTTTCAGCTGCTGCTATTGCTAAAGTCTTCTATCGCATTTTTTCATTCTGCTGCTAAAGGATGCCACCGCAATATTTCCCCCTTAAAGATGAGTGGGGGTGATTAACTAACGTCATTCAATCTGAGAAACACATTCACGGATAGCGGTTGCAAGTGAAATAAAATGAAACTTTATTATAGATCTTATACACATAAATTACATCCTAGATATGTTCAAATTGTGTTGGGTTTAAGTTAGTTTAAGCCACATAATTTCAGTTGGTCTTTAAATTTGTATATATGATTAATTATAGCATGCTTTAATATAATTGAGGATTCAGATTATCATATTAAGGAATTGTCTATTCGCTGTTATTACTAAATTCGCATCATTGTTACGTCCTCATTTAAAAGTAGGTACTTACAGTTAATCGAGATATAGAACCTAGCACCTATAATTAGTAATTACAAATGTTACATTGTTTTTCCGCTTGCACATGTTCGTATGGGCAATATAAATGTAAATGTTATGTAATTAACGGATAACCGTTATTGGCCTTCAGTTAACTAACAACTTATGTAAAAATATGTAATATAATTAGGCTGTTGTTATCCTTAATATAAATAAAATAAAAACAGTAAAACGGTAGGCAGGCAGCAACAAAAATCATTCAGCCACACCGTCGTCGAGGCCTCTTCCGATCGCTGAACACACCCCGATACAGAACCCCTGAAACAAAGGTTTTTGAATATTTTTCAAAGCAAAGGAAACGAAAGAAACCAACGAGGCGTAACTCATTTGAATATCTCCAGCAGAGTCGGTTCTAAGGAAATTCGCTTGTAATGAAAATACTTGTTTAGGTTTGATATATACTTTAAATATTTATATATCATTTGAATATTTGAAAAATAGTTCAATATTATTTTGTGTAGTTGGTTATCAGATTAAAATCATAATTAAATGATCTGAACTATCTACTGGAATAAATATCAAATGTTTAAGAAACAGAGTTGCTTTTGTCTTGTCCCGTTTAATTTTAGTGCAAATGAAATTTCAAGCCTATTAAGTATCCGAACCACGGGATACTAATTACATTGTATTTTTTATGCGTCTTAGGAGGGTATAAGTGCCTGTTCGACGATAACTGGAGTATCGTTAATCGAAACGTCGCTTAATTTCGTAAGCAAAATTATTAAACAAGCATAATAATTATTAAACAAAAATACATGCAAAGGTGATTAAATTACAAACTTAGTGTAGAAACAAAAAACATACAAACAAATAATTACAAATTAATTAAAAACTAAAACCAGCTTCCCCAGCCCATGTCACAAAAAAAAGATCCCGTCCAAAACTTCAGTCTGTGGCTTGACGCTGGCGGCGTTATCTCTCTGTATTGCTAAAGAAATAAGTTGGGAGAGATAAGCGCCAGCCCTATGGTCCCCTGAAGCGTCAACGAGACGTTTAGACACTGCCTTCATGAATGATTTCATGTCTTTAATAAATTCAATATAATTATTTGAGTTTGAACATCTGCCATTAAGAGTTTGCCGAGATGGAGGGTTGTTATATATTGAAATAGTTTCTCTAAACACCACTAGTCAGAAGTAAACGTTCTAATGTTCGACACTGATAGGATATTTGATCGCATCTTATGTTTTAAGTACAATAGATTAGCTTATCTCAGTAGAATACTCAAGCGAATGTTTCCCATAACTAGCTATTACACATATATTCTTGAGCTGTGAAGTAGGTGCGGGCTGAAAAACAGCGCTGTCCAGCCGTTAAGGCATATGCTGAGCCCGAGCCTATAGTCGCAATTACTGTTAATTTACCGTGGAAAATGGGACGGGTGCTAGTTTGGGACGCAACTTGCGTTGATACTCTAGCCCGTCTCATCTCCACGGTACAA
The DNA here is from genome assembly GCA_963556455.1 of Epiblema foenella. Lineage (NCBI taxonomy): Eukaryota > Metazoa > Arthropoda > Insecta > Lepidoptera > Tortricidae > Epiblema > Epiblema foenella. The sequence goes on from OY747102.1 coordinate 21,775,998, forward strand.
TGAACAGGGCAGGCGCAGCAGCCGAGGCGGCCGAAGCCACCAAATTACGCAAATACAGGGGTCTTGACGCCGGATACAACTTCGTTGCCTTCGGCGTCGAGACCCTCGGTCCGTGGGGCCCTGGGGCAACAGAACTCTTCCAACAACTGGCGAAGAGACTGGTCGACGTCACAGGGGACAAGAGGGCTGGCAGTTTCCTCGCACAACGCCTTGCTATCGCCATACAGCGAGGAAATGCTGCCAGCATTCTAGGGACCATGCCGCAGGGACCTTTTTTAGATTTTTATTAGTTTTTATTATTTATTAGTTCTACTTTAAGTTAGATATTGTTATAATTTTTTATTTTATTGTATGTATTTAAAGATAGTCTGGTCTTAATAAATATATTTTAATGTACCTACCTCTATTATTAATTTCTGTTTCTGTTATTTGTTGCTTTTATTTTGTGTAACTTCTTTCTGGCGACAATAAATCTCTTTTTTTTTAATAATAGGGGTGAACAATAGTCAACTTGCGACTCATCTGGTGTTGCAGGTGTCTATGGGCGATTTACATGTTTGCCGCCTATAACATAAAAAAACCAATGGGTATTTTAAGGTATGAAATGTTGGAGCATTTAACTTAAATCGCGGGTTAACATTTCAGATCATTCATTCATTGATTCAGAAACTAAATTGAAAAAATTGCTAGTAGATACCCTCTAAATACATATTTTATTTTAGGTTTTAAGGTAGATAGGTACATTAATTTGTTAAGAGCATGAGTGCATTACTCGCCAATAAACGTTGTGTTTGGCGAACGGATGTTAATGTAAAACTGTATCTAACTTTTTTTGTGAATAAATTAAATTAAAAAAAAGATAAACCCCTAGTCCTTACTTGGTAGTTTTTTGACATTCATAAGTGCATGTAATATAGGTGGTAGTTTTTTGACATTCATAAGTGCTTGTAATATGCCTAAATTGAAGAATAAATGATTTCATTTCATTTCATTTCAGTCAGTACAAGGCCACATACATTTATTCGCCTGCGAAACTTTCCTGACTAATAAGCTCCGCGTTGTCATATTAAACTTGTTACCTCAGCGGTAATGGAGGCCTAGGCCGTAAATAAGAATCGGGAAGGAATGCAAAGTTCCGCGGCTAATAACGGAATCGCCGCAGTTTTCATGCAAATTATAGTTTCCAGTCTTAAGACCATTTAATTTATTGCTCGGAATATAAAACAGGTTACGCACTAGAACGGAAAACGAGCGTTTTGTTTTGCATTTTCAGTTTCAGGTACCTACAGTTTCGAGTTTTTGAACTTTTATTATGAATGCTCATTCGTTTTTTTTTTGCTTTATATAGGTACTACTATACTATTTCTTATTTGTATCTTTCAGGTGGGTATATACTATTTCTTATTGTATCTTTCAGCTGCCCACCTAACCCAAGAAAGCATTGAATTATTAGGTTTGTTACAAATAAATAAATAAATAAAATAAATAAATATTAGTGGACAATCTTACACAAATCGAACTAGCCCCACAGTAAGCTCAAGAAGGCTTGTGTTATGGGTACTAGACGACGATATATTTAATAAAACAAAGACGTCTCTGTTCAAAAAAAATAGTAAAAATTTAACTATAGTTCAATGTTTAAAACAGAGAAGGCATTCTAAATTGCTCATTTAGAATGATCTAGAAGGGAAGGATATAATTCAGTAAACTAAAACTGCCGACCGAGGACCATATACAATAGGACTGACAATCTCATACAAAAAAACGTAACTCTGAAATAGCTCAAAATTCGGTATTAAAACTAGATGACGCTGCTTCGTAGCCTGGAAGTCGCAAAAATGTTATTTTCACCAATGTTTTCTCCTGTTTTTTTTGTTTTTTAAGAACAAACGTCTAAGTGCTTTATTTTAATACCATTATATACCTTCTATACATACTCTTCTAAGGATTATATTTTTTACTCATCAACAACGTGAAACAGATCATATTTAACAGATGGCACTACCTCTGGAATCATTGATTGCTCGCGGGTTCGCCAATTTTTGCTACATAAAATAACTAGATGGCGCTGGTGAACTGGTAAAATGTGTATAAAATTAAATTACGCGTACAGTCAAGGGCATAAATATATACACGTTCCCAAAGCGACAAAAATATCTTTACTATCCGTTAGCCAAAAATATCCATACAACAATTTCGATCAGATATATTTGAATATTAATCGAGTCATTAAATTGTGTACGCTAATACGTTCATAAATATACGTACAATGACAGACAAATATATGTAGACAAACACGCAGACAAAAGCATCTATGCACTTGTTTTTCATATTCAATAGATATTTTTGACTCCTACTTTGTTCGCATAAGCAGGAGTCAAAAATATCTACACAATTTTTTTTCAACCTCATATAGACAGCAAATAGAAACAAATATCTAAACAAACTTTTTTCTTAAATACCTAGGCAAATTACATACACAATTATATCTGCCTAAGAAGAGTGCAAAAATATGTAAACATGCAATGCTCATAAATATCCGCACTGTAAACAAACCAATAGGTATTTTAATTACAAAATTTGACGCTCATCGAGAAGAGATCGGAAATGTCATGCGATACATTCATCCCTTTCATTTTGGGCCTTCATTTGTTTATGGAAATCGCCTTTGATTTAACACATTTATTATATTCACATTTTGCCTCTTACCAACTATAGAGTAAGTTACAGATAGTTCAATGTAGCTACCAAGGTTTTTTTTCGTTCAATAAATTAATAGGTGATGCGGGATATCGGTATCGCTTACCGTAGTTCATTTTGAAAGTAACTACGGACCCGTGCCTTTACACGTATGCAGGTAAATGTTAAGTAGTTAAAAGAAACGCAACTCCATTTTGTATTTAAGTATATATTTATCTATATACTCGTATAAGTGTCAGAGGAGAGAGAAAATAAAAGCTTGCTTAGTTTGTTCGGGACTAGGTGGGGTCGATTTGTATATGATCATACCCACATTATTTATTACATATTATATATTTATTTATTATAAACTAAGCTAGGTGTTTCACTACGCATATGTTACAAACAATATAATGGATCTTAGATTTTTTAGAATTATCTTCGTGAATGAATATGCAATGAAAATTAGAGCTAGTCTCAGAAAATTACGTTTTATTAATTTGACTACTCTGTATTAAGCTGTGATTCGAGGACTGTAGAACATTTTTGACAATTAGGTGTTGTTTAGATATGTGGTCAGTATTTACTACTTGCACCTCTTAATAACTAAATAGGTTTAATGCGGAAGATAGGTTTATAAATTATAAGGGGAATATTTATATATGTACATCAAAAAATAGGCAGTGGCCGGCGATCGACTTGCTCTGTCCGCGCCACGCCCCTCCCGCGCCCGCGCTAGTCCACACGTGTTCGGCGCCGAATGAATTTCAAACACTATTATGAGTGAAAACGTTTGCTTAACCGAATACTAAGATCCAATGGCGAGTTAGTGGTAGACGTTTCAATTTTCATTTCAACTCGCGCAGAATTTAAACTTTCAATTAATCTTTTTAAACTAAAGTATAATTGCGGACATTATTTGGGTTCTTAAGATAAATTATAAATAACAAGCTAAACAAACTGTGAAATATATTTCATTTGTAAGTAATTATGTAAGTGCAAATAAATAGTGAAGTGCGCCAGAACGGAACGTACCTAGTACTAGTAATGAAACATCGCACCTAACGCCATCTTTTCGCTTTTTACTGTATCATTTGGAATGTCGTAACGTTCGATGGCTGTGAATTCACTTTTGCGCATTCATGGAAATTATAAAATTTACGACTTTTGAATGAATCGGTACTCCTAGCGGCATCTAGCTACGTAGAGAGATACTAACTTTCGGAGCACGGTGCGTAGTATGAAGATTGTCAGTCCTATTGTATATGTTCCTTGCTGCCGACTATTACATTTAAAGTTTGGACATTTATAGTTTAGTGAATGCGACAGAAGTAGTAGAACTGAGATATATTGACGACCGCTTTTGCCTAGTTGGTAGTGACCCTGCCTTCGAAGCTGGATGTCCCGGGTTCGAATCCCGGTCAGGGCATTTATTTGTGTGATGAACACGAATATTTGTTCCTGAGTCTTGGATGTTTTCTATGTATTCAAGTATACATTTATCTATATAAGAATGTATATCGCCTAGTACCCATAGTACAAGCTTTGCTTAGTTTGGGACCAGTTTGATTTGTGTAAGATTGTCCACTGTATTTATTATATTATTTTAACCTTTTTGCAGCAATTCTACAGGTCATCCCATTGCTGGGCAAAGGCCTCCCCCAATATTCAAATATTTTTTGCAATGTTTTCCATGTTCGACGGTCGGCAGTGAAGTGTGTCCAAGTGACGCCTGTGCTCCGGAACCGAGATATTAGTGGCGTAAAATAAATTATCGCTTCTAAAAAAATACACAGCACATATTTATGTTTACAATTCTGTAAGAGGTTTATCCTGACTGCATATTATACCTACTTGTTAAAGTAGTCAACATTTGAAAGCATTTTGCTATCCTATTGTAATTAGTGTGGAAGACACGCAAATCGAAAAAAGATTTTTAGCCGACGAGCAAAAGTGAAATAGCTAACATTAGGTATACGTCTAGTTATTCAATTGTACTGCAGATTTAATTTTTTTGAACCTGACTGTGGCCTGTTACAAGCCGGGCCCAATAAAGCGATAGGAGTGCGTGATTGGAAACCAGCCTGGGAAAAATCCAAGGGAAACCTTCGACATTCCTACGCGGGTGGTTTAAACACTAGTAGATAGTAACTTGCTAGTACATAGAAAAGGCAACCTCAATACCTGCATCTTACCAGTCCCGACTTATGACTGTCAAACTTGGGCGCTTAACAAAACCCAAGCAAAAAAACTACAAACATGTCAAAAAGAGTAAGGTGGGAAAGAAGCTATCCGACAACATAAGGACCTAAACTGTAAAGAAACAAACAAAAACAAAAGATGTCGCAACAACATCAAAGAAACTCAAATAGAGAAGGCAGGACACACAATAAGGGGAAAGATCCAAATCAATAATGAGCTGGTACTCCAGAAATACGACAAGAAAGAGATAAAGACCATTCAAAACATAGGTTGACGATATTAAGGCCACCTGGACCTGAAAAGCACTGACCAGGGAGACCTGGAGACAATTGGAGGAGGCGTTTGTCAAGGAACAAACAGACAAGGAAAAAGAAAATGATAGATAGATATCATACAGTTAAGCCCCCAAATGTGAGAAACAAACTGTCTGAATAAAAGTTATTATTATTACTACTTACTAGCTTTCAACAAACCAATAAAACCTACGCAGTTTACATCACAGTGCGTCTCCCCCCGTTTTTATGCGACTAAGTCCACCATTAACATGCATAATTTGAGTTTGCGCCAGACAAATTGGTGTATTAGCCGGACCAACTGCATCGTACTTTTAAAATAAATGTATGATAATTAAAACAATCCTCAATCAGCCTCGAACGGTTCAGTAGAATTCTTCGTTCTCGGAAGCGAACGAATAATGTATTTTGTTAAAAGAGCACACTTCCATTCCCCTTATCCATATCGATATCGTCGTCACAATTAGTTGGGTTCTGCTGTGTCATTTGATTTTGAACAGTGTTACAACGATATAGATGTCTGTTTTCGTCAGTGCCTACTTTTTATCTCAGGTCCTTAGGACAAATTATATCCGTTAATACTTCCACACATATAACGGATATCTTTCAAGGCGTTCTTCGGATAGCCTAGTGAGAACTATTATAACAAGCAAAGTTGAGGGCCAGCGATCCCGGGGCAGATCATCCGCTACATGGAGCACCCAAATCACTGCACCTGGTACTACATCTGCACGAGGTCATACATAAGGCGAGGTATATAAGCCTATAGAGAAGTCTGGTCAACAAGAATAGGACATGATCTCTCGATAATCATCATTGAGGGAACTACTGACGATGACTTGATGTCAACATACCGTTCATGTGTTTGAAGGAAAATTGCCATGATAACCTATTTGTACAAAACTGTTTTAAAAACAATCTTAAAATAATTTACTATGACAGGTCCAAGAGCTCTTTACATTTCTATTTTTAGTACCTGCCTCATTTTGAAATTCATGTCGATTTTAAAGATCAGAGCACAGAAGGTACAAGCGGCCATTTGCTTGACTGAAACCAGAAATCCGCTTTTAATGTTTGCAATTTTCCGAAACCCTATTGTGTTTAGGCATCGCTGAGCATGTCTCGGCCAGACTCTGGTCTATCGAACCTTTCTTGCAATCCATAAAAAGGAAACGCGAAGTGAAATAACGCTAAAAATATACAGCGTTACTACTTGAAATGAATGAGTGAAAAGTTATGGCAACCAGGGCAATTTTCTGTATATAAAATCTTGTTAGTGCTTTTCGAGCGAATTTGTGTCGTAAACTAGTTAGTGGCGGCAGTCTGACCGGCGTACACTCGAGGCCATAAATATGTATACATATTTTGACCTTATGTCAATGGAATAAGGTGAAAAAATGTATACATCTTGGTGTCCTTGACTGTACAGGGGGAAAAATCTGTGCATGGCAATAAACAAGGTTTAATAAATAAGCTACTTTATGAATTAGTTTTTAAATACCGAACCAATGCAAAGGGGATAAAGGTAGTTTATAAAACTCCTTTTTTTCAAATACAGCGTATTTATATTCCCACGCAAGCGTTTGGTAACGCTATTCCATGCTTTAAGTGACAGAAGAGGACATCGTTTCGATATCGCTTTTGGTTAAGTCTTTTCCATTCTGATTTTGATACAAATATGAAATTGGGGATCTGCTTACTTACTATCTGGCGACTTTACTCAATACCAGGAATACAACACCACACTCTTACAGAGCAAGTACATGGTACATAGTTATCCAAACAGTATCAATGGAACAAATAAGAAATTGAGCATTTAAATCCTTTTTCTCGCACTAGGTACTCGTTACAAATTGTGTTGTGTATGTGAATCCAAGTTAATCCAACAGTTAGCAGGTACTAGTTTATTATCACAATTATCAATTCTCATAAAATAATTATAACTAGAGATGTACCGATTAGCCGCCTACTAGTTGGGAAGGCCTATCCGGCTACATTTATAGTCGGCGATTAGTAGGCGATTAGTCAGCAATAAGAGACCAACTATTTGGCACTTAATAATTTACTGCAAAATAATAAAAAAAAACTAGCAATATTTACTTCAAGCATTCATTTCATCTTCATCATATATTTAAGTATCTTTCTTAAATACAACAAATAATCATCTTAGCAATAAGAACTTTTTATTTGGTCGTGGTCTAATAAACAAAATTGTTTAGAGATATACCGACTAGTCAGAAATGCCGACTATCGGGCCACATAGTATAGTCGGCGATTAGTCTGTAACTAGTCAGCCACTTTAGTACTGATTACTCGCTAGTCGGCAAAATAGTCGACCCATCTCTAATTGTAACACAATACAATAAAAATGCAAGGCTCTTTTTCCATTAAAGTGTTTAACATTGCAGCCGATTTCACCTCATATTCAATTTTTGATGTTATACTTGGCAACGTTTTTAGGGTTCCGTACCAGAAGGATCGGAAATCAGAAATAAAAAATTATTTATTTGCATAGACACAGTAGGTATAGGGATGTTACAATACATTTTGTTTCATGCATCTAGCCTGCATGCAAGCGTGCAAATACATAAAATGTCAAAAGTTACAGTCCATTAAAATGTCAAAAGTATAAAAATAAAAATAATTGAAATAAATATAGGAAGTCAAATTGAAATACTAGTAAAATGAACATAACATATCCAAACGGGACGCTATTACTGGAGCTAGTCTTCAAATTTAGTGATAATTTTATATATAAAACTCCCGTGAGTTTCAAACATATTGAAATATAATAAACGGGTCACTCACGTCTTTAAGATTGAGTATATGTCGACATGTTAGTGATAATTCTTTTTCTTACTTATATTTTACCAACAAATACTAAAGTGAGATTTTTTAATTGAAATTTCCTTATTGTTCCTATTAATGCCAACTTCATTTTGCGGTTGGTTCGGAACTCTAAATCTGCGAAGTCCGACACGTACTTGGCCGGTTTTATGTGTAGCTATGCTATATGTGATGGAATTATTTGCGTACCTATTACTATGTCTTATTATACTGGTATATAATAAGTCATTAAAACATATTCCGCCCCACAATCTCACTCAAGCCGTTTAATTACATACGTTTAATAAATGAAACAATATCATTAATTTCGTTAATTATTATAAAATATGACTTATTATTATCTGGCAGGTCACAGCTGGTGTACATTTTGTTATTCCGAAGTAATCTTGCTTTAGCGAAAACTGTCACTGTGAAATATTAAGGTACCCCGATATAGGCCAAGAGCTAACAAATAATTCTTTAAAAAAATATATTTTGTGGTACCCCCTAGCATAGAATATATATTAAATTGTATTGATTTCGAAAAAACTCTTTTTAACGTTTAAACTGTAACAAATTGTTTACAATCAGAAGCACTCGTTGCTCTTCGTATAAAGAATAGCGTAAATAATAAACTAAAAATACCTTAACGTTGCGTTTACGCAGCAAAATGTTGCCATGTCAAATGTATTAATGGCTAGGTAAACGTGGCGTCAATATCCGCTATGGTCAGTTACTAATATCTGCCAATATTCACGTACTACAATCACGGAATGGATCTGGATTATTTCTTCTTTTTTATGTATTCTGGAAAAATGTGTGAGTTACTACTAACGTAATTTATATGCGCACCGTCATCGGTTTAACGCCAACGATGGATATACTCGTCACAGCGTGAAGTGCGATATCAACCTTCATACCTATACCTGAAGGGTTCAACTTCGCGTTGGGCATTCCCATGTCATTGTGTGTAAGTGACAGCTTATTTATTTGAGAGAGCGCTGATACAGTTAAAATCTCATTTCCTCATTGAGGTTAATAATATATTGTTGTCACATGACTAATCTATACATACGCTGTCTAATGCCATAATTGACCAAACAAGAATAGAATTTACTTTTGCATGTTTATATAGATACAACTCTGATGTTTTGCTCAGATTATGTCTTTATTGCCGTTTCATCAGATCCAGCCTTAGCCACGGGATAGGATTTGGCTTATTATGGGCTCTCAAAAACCTAGCTACCTCTTGGTCTATGCAAGCACCTGGCTGAGATAAAATGCAACAGGTTGCTTAATTATGGGGTGGCTTAAGACACGGGACTGGTGAGCCATCACGGAGCCACATCTTATTTTCATGTTGAGTGTAGAATGTTGAATAAAAGTGTAAAGTCAAAAGAACCGTGGCTATTTCTTATCTGGTGCTAATGTTCTTTGCAGTAGGTAACTTTTTGAGTCAATTATAAATGTGAATGATTTTGTTTTAATTTAATTGTAAAGTTACCTGTAGCTCTGGTCAGGGCTACAGCCGATTCGCGATAACCAGGTCCGATTTTTAATTCGAAAAGTGACATCCCCAGTTTGAAAAAGGGTAGGGATAGGGCATCTCCTTCTGTTATTAAGATTTAAGAAACTGGAATCGCTTCTCAGTCAATAAGTCCAAACAGTTGAATCTCCCAAAGTTTCCCAGGTCTACTACGACCGTCTCCTCCGTCATAAAAGAACCAACGATTAATTAACTTCAGTGACTCAACAACAGTCTTGGAATGAATATCCATCAAAGATATGGGTCGATGTGTGGAAACCCCTTTAATCACATCTCTAGTGGACATCCTGTGATATCCATCAAATATATGGGTCGATGTGTGGAAACCCCTTTAATCCCATCTCTAGTGGACATCCTGTGATATCCATCAAAAATATGGGTCGATGTGTGGAAACCCCTTTAATCACATCTCTAGGGGACATCCTGTGCCCTCTAAAACGAGTGGTTTCTAAACTGTACCTACATATTTACATAATTTCCATTTTTGTTCAATGTGCTGTTTATTTAATGTGCGCTCTTAGTATAAACGTTAACGATCACATTAAACTGAGTATGAACGTCCAAAACGCTTATCCTGAACAAAGCGGATTCATCGTTAACCGTATTAAGTTCACTTTACGCAGATCAGTATCATTCGCGCCATGAATCATGTCGCTTGTCTTGTAGTTTATTCTATTATGCTTCGTGTTCTGAACTACCGTGACGGTTGTGGTACAAGCCTTAAACTAAAGCGGATGATAATCAATACGTATTTTTACGGAGCGAAATGCCGGCTAACCAGCGGTTATAGAAACGCTTAAGCTTATACGTAAAAAATATGTCTTGTCGATTTTCGACATGGAACCAGTGGAACTACGTAAACGCCCTACTTAATCATAAGTGACAGCTAGACAAATGCAGATTCCTCACTCTCAATACAACAACAGGACTTCTCGCGACCTTACTCACCACCAGAAATACAACACCAAATAACTACAGAGCAAACAGTGGTGCTATTACGGGTAGGTAGGTAGGGTTTTGTGTAAGGTACTTACCCAATTTGGCAGTTGGGCGCCCCTAATATGAGCGAGATGAGATGCTGCTACGATATACCCAATATATATATAGTTCTACCTCTCTCCTGATACAAATGCTGCCTTAATTCGCACTTATTTGTCTGAAAGTACTGAAAATGTTGGATTTAAATCGAGCACACGCTAGTCTTCTATCACTCACGCAGCCGCGGTGATAAATTCGGGCAGGTAATGGGGTGTCAGACGCCAGCTAACGAGATTCAGACGGGCGGATCACGTGCCTGTTTTACTATTTCTTCCTCACACTCTAGCCCGGCCTAATACGAAGCGATTAGTGTCATAACTTTGTGATAAATCTTTATCCTGGAAATGGAATCCAACGGTTATCCGCTCCTTTATGACGCCTATTAGAATCAGAACAGAATGAAGCTCTCTCTACTAGGCTGGTCACAAATCAAGCAGACGATTGTCTTTGGACCAACAGTGCTACCGCGAACCACAAACGAAGTTTTCCCACTCAGTCGCACTTATGGACAATTTCGAATGCCGTCCGCGGTAGCAGCCCTGACTGTAATCTCTTTGAGATCTGACGACGTTATACACCACACCATGCCTACGGACACTAGTGTTATTCTGACTGCGATATTGGGTAAGATTTGGGTGAGGTTCTTGGTATTTTCTACTCTGCCGAGATCTTATTGAAGATCCAGATATCCTCACGTGTCAGTTTACTGACAGTTATTGCATGGGGGAGGGGCAATATGGATTTAGAACTGCCTTCGTACCGCCCTGCTTTCTTGCAGCCCATTCCAATTAAGAAGCGTTCATGTATTACAAGACCGGGATTAATTTTCGATTTGAATAGCAGTCTTTTCATAAAAAGAAAGAAAGAAAGAAACATTTATTCACAGACACAGAAGACACACACATTACAAAAAAAAAACAGAAGAAAACAAACCACAACATGTGTGTCCCCGCGGCAGTGAAACGGACACTGGCTCAGCATTATGCTGAGGTGTCAGATACCTAAAGCGCTGATTCATACACACTTTCATTTAAGTATATGGAAAACTTGTCACCTCTAAGTGTATTCTAATCGCGGCTAAGGTAATACTAATAAACTAAGAGGAGGGGACTAAGAATCTGTACTAACTTGACTGACAGTTGACAACTTACTGAAACCTCAACAAAAAATGCGGAAGTAACCTTATGTACTGAACGTGTACTTGTAACCAACTTTTTTGAAATTCTGTTGAAAACTGAACGGAAATTAGAGATTCGTTCGGTTTCTATAACTCAGTTATAACCTCAAAGGAGTGAGGCACAACCGTATTTTTTAAACTTTTCTCATCAGTAAAATAGCTTCACACGAGCCTGTAGCTAAAATCAACGAAAACATTTCTATGCCGGTGTCAAAAAATGCGCACGAAAAAGAGAAGTGATGCATCCAATATATTTCTGCTGCAGGCGAAGCTATCTGGATTCCGTTTGTTTTGAAATGCTTCGACAGGTTTCCTGTATTTTAGGAGTAACATATCTACGAAATTTGACTTTTGATACTTGACTGTATGTATTATATATCTAAATGCTTGATTGTCGGCTATACCGATGAGGTTCTATGGACGTTAGGATTTTATGAGCTACATGCCAATCTCTGTATTCTATCCACAAAAATAAACAAAGGAGGACGTTTCCCCACTTTCATGCCTCTATTTCACAAAATAAAGAGCGCTATTCGACTTTCAAAAGTATATGGTCATCCACTATATCAGGAAGATCGAGACGTGTCTCCACTTTAATTTCTGTGCCTATAGAAAATGGGCACATATGCCTTTTCAAAATGTAACATGGCCGGTATTTCATCCACGATATTGTGATTGTGGGGACATGTCCCGTGTGGAAACACGTAACATCTCGATACACAAGTCCATAACGGGATTAACGGACCTAAAATGATAGAGACATCCAAGTGCGAACACGAGTATGTTCCATTGTCCATACATCACAGACAGAATACTGAATTCGGGCTACAATTCGACTGAAAACGAGACAATCATCACTTAAGCCCACGTTTCAGTCACCACGGTCGTTCAATAACTGATTAGGTATTTAATAATCAGTTAAGAATTCTTTTTAATAATCTTTAGTACCCTAGTGCAATAAATTTGGCCTATCAGTAGCCATTATCAATAAGTAATTTCCGCCGTTTACTTTATCAAAATTTTACAGTTATAGGTTTTTAACGTCACTTACATAAATAGAATTTAAAACAACTGTGTTCTCTCCAACAAAATGGTTCCTCTTGCTCAAAGTCAATAAGGTCGCGGCGCCCGCGTACCGCTGCGGTATGCGAGGTTAAGCAACGTGAGCCGGGGTCGGTTCTTGGATAGGTGACAACTTTGAGTGGTTACTAACTGAGCGCTCCCGTATATTAAAGGCATGCTAAGCCGTTGATCCCGGCTGCTGTCTATGGCAGCAGTCGTTAAGCCAAGTTGGAGGCCCTCGGGCGGCTTGTGAACTTTTAACATTTAACTTGCCCACTCACTTGACAAAGGAGGGCTCTCGAAATTGCACCACATCTGCAAGGAACCCACAGCTCCCCTACACGTGACCCCTGGTGGTGCTAGAAGTACAACAGAGGGCAACCGCAAACCAAAATGAACGAAGTTCGAATATCTCCTTCTCTGTCACACTTGCTTATTCATTCGACAGAGAGGAAGATATTCGAACTTCGTTCGTTTTCGGTTTACGGTAGGCCCTCAGAACTGGCAACCGTACTGTCTTCTAGAAGATCTCACGGTTCGAAATAATTGCCATACGATAAATAAAAGTAAAGAAATTACGCTTTATTAACGTAAAAGGTGTCCATTTTGATTGAGATTAACATATTTAATAAATCTACATTGTTAGCGTTCCATACAAAAATAATCCAACAGCGCTTGCGATCACTCGGTGTTTGCCAATCTGTTACAGGCAGTTTCTTAGCAACAGTATTTTTCTATGAAGGCATACATCGTGAAGAACCTCGTCGAATTCCAACGTACCTACTTTATTGAACCATATAGAAAGGACCGCTAATTTATGTTCTATAAGGACATCTGCGAGACAAGCCGAAGCGGAGTAAGAAATATTATACAAATGATAAAATAGTAGAATTTGCCGTTTGAAAGAACATAAACTCAAGACCTCAGGTATCGCCAGTTGAAACGAGATGTATTCCTTCATTTTCTACAACTTACCGGGCCGCACTCTATCTCATAATTCCCGTAAACGATCGCCTGTCTCACGGCCCGTGTGGAATGTAAGTTACGTGTGGCGTTTCCGGCATTCCAAAGACGCATAGCACTGCGGCCGTAGCCACGATGCAGGTGCTATAGCGGTTGTACAGTGGTTCCAACAGGGTAAATAAAAACAGTACAATATAGTAATATTGGCATCACTATCGGCGCATCCAACAACCGCGTAGAATTAAGACCAAACGAGAACGAAAACCCCCTCTGTCGTAACTCGGCAATTACCGATTAGGGGCCGCACTTTTCCGACGTCCTAGGCACACACTCACTGACCCGGATGACGTAATCACAGCGTCTATCGAAAGATGGAATACTGCGCTTATGGCGTCCAACTCAGACGCAACGTGACTTTCCCGCTGGCGATGACGTCCACCGCCCGATCGCGACAACATGTGTTGTCCGATCCGACCGAGATGAATAGGAAATATATGTATATTCCCTATTCATCTCGGTACCGCCGCATACCGGGTAGAGTCAGTCCGACCCAGGTCGGGCCTAGCTGAGTTTCTTGCTGGACTCCTCTCAACTAGGCTAGGTTTAGTGAACCAGCGACCAGCGAAAACTCCAGTAGCTTGATTCCACCCACACCTCAGATTCGGTTGAAACCACTCAACCAATTTCACTGGAGCGCAAACTCTCAGAGTATTCCAGTGTTCAAAACCACCCGCGTGGTCGTGTCGGAGGTTCCCCCTGTATTTTCCCTAGGCTACTCTCCAACCGCGCACTCCCATCGTTTTATTGGGCCTGGCTTATAAAACCACAGTCAGGTTCAATATTTTAAAAATTAAAGAGAACGAAAAACAAATGACGATGACAAGACAGTTCTCAACCAACAGCCACACAGGACGGACTGACAGCGGCACGATACCAAGATTAGGAAAAGACCTTCAACTAAGACAGCCCAGTCGTTTAGTCACATATAACGTGCACTGTGACAAGATACTGACGACCCTATTGTTAAGAATTTAGGGAGTACCTTTGGATGATACACTGTATGTGATAGAGACTATGCATAACTCTTTTTGTCAAATTCGTGATGATAAATAGATTATAAATTTGATTTAAGTATAGATGTTTGAAGTAAAAGAACGTGTTGCTTACCAAGCAAATTCGTATGACTGTTATTTCCTCCGCTTCCTCCGCTCGAGATAATTATTAGTGACATTTTGTGTGCGCCGTTAAAAGAGACCATTACACCTAAACCGAAATTTCGTAAAGGCGATTATGAATCTATAAATAATCATTTAAATGCAATTGACTGGCACTCTCATCTCGCTACGGATTCACTAGATACGGCAATCGTAAACTTTTATAAAACAATTAATGAGGCTATTAGGAGACATATTCCTCTGGATGCCCGTCGTTGCGTGGTAAAATATCCGATTTGGTACAGTGCAGGTCTAATAAAACTTATAAAAGAAAAGGAAAACATGCATCACAAGTGGAAAAGATACGGGAATCCCTTAGATTATGATAGCTTCTCATTATTGCGCAAGCGTCAAAAACGAATGCAAGACATGTGTTGGGAAAAGTATATCTCTTCCGTTCAAGAAGGAATTAAATGCAACCCTAAACAGTTATGGTCATTCATAAAGGCTCGGCGTGGCGGTTCTGCCTATCCCAAATTATTTGACTACAATGGCCAAACTTTGGAAAACAATGATCAGATTTGTGAGGGCTTTAGCAACTTTTTCAAGTCTGTTTTTATAGAGCCCCTTAATATGTATCCTGTTAATGATTTAGCGCCGCCTTTTTGTGACAGTGGACAAATTATTTCTGCGATTCATGTTTCACCCGAGGAGATAGAAAGGTTGCTGTTTAAGCTGAATGTTAATGGTGGAGCTGGTAGTGACGGAATTCCTCCATTTTTTATTAGAAACTGTGCCTCGAGTTTAAGTTTGCCTCTTTCAATACTTTTTAATAGATCTTTATCGGACGGCTCATTTCCTGCAAAATGGAAAGAAGCGCTGATCGTCCCAATTCATAAGAAAGGCCCAAAAATTAAAATACATAACTATCGCCCTATATCAATCTTAAATCAATTTGCTAAAACATTTGAGAAAATTATTTTAAGTAATATTTACAATACATTAAACAATGGCATTCCTCCTCAACAGCATGGCTTTCTTAAAAAACGTTCACCAATTTCCAACCTTGTGGAGTTTACTAATTTCGTTCTCCATAAAATGGATAGAGGTAAGCAGGTTGACGTGATCTACACGGATTTTGAAAAAGCTTTTGACCGAGTGGACCACGTCATCCTGCTTCGCAAACTTTACTGGCTAGGTCTACGGGGTGATGTATTCAGATGGGTCTCTTCGTATGTCACGAACAGGCGGCAAGCGGTTGTTATTGGTGGTTGCAGATCTGATTTTGTGGATGTACCTTCAGGTGTGCCTCAGGGGTCACACCTTGGTCCCTTGCTTTATAATGCATACCTTTATGATATTTATACTACTTTTTGCAACGCTCATTTTCTTATGTACGCTGACGACAAAAAAATCTTCATTGACGTCAGTTGCATAAAACATTGTGAAGATCTGCAGGGCGATCTGGACCGCTTAGATGAGTATTATAGAGCCAATCGCATAAAAGTTAATGTAAAAAAATGCGTCCAGATATCCTTCACACGTAGTCCCACTCCAATCAGGTACCAGTACCAAATTGGCAATGAGGTAATTGATCGTGTTAGCTCAGTTCGGGACCTTGGTGTGATTCTCGACGCCAAATTACTATTCGACCAACATATTGACGATATAGTGAACCGGGCTTATAGAAACCTCGGCTTTGTTTCCCGCGTTTGTGGTGAATTCAAGGATGCTGGATGCATTAAAGCGGTGTACTATGCCTACGTTCGAAGCGTCCTTGAATACGCTAGCTGTATTTGGTCTCCACAATACGTCATATACAAGCAAAAAATTGAGATTATTCAACGTTCTTTTTTACGCCACCTAAGCTATGTCACTAAGACATGGGATGAAAGCTACCAGTTGAGATGCAATCGCCACCGTTTATTGAGCCTGGAGGACAGGCGTATTTTACTGGATATTTCTTTTCTGTATGACATTCTTTCGGGCCGTATTGACAGTTCATCGTTGCTGGCGGAGATTAAATTCTCGGTTCCCACACGCAGAACTCGTCATGCTGAGCGTAACCCTTTCAGTCTTCCTATGGTTCACACTAAATATGCCCAAAATTCACCAATTAGTCGTATTTTGCGTCAGTATAATAAGCAATTTAGCAATGTCGACTTGTTTGACTGCACCAAAACAACGTTAAAAAATCGTATTAGGTCATTATTAACGCATAGCGGTAACGAAGCATAGTATGTATTTATTTCCACTTCTCCAATTGTCGCTTACTGTCACGCACACACACACACACATATGTAACTTCACAAACACTCTCAAACAATATACATTATCACCCACGCATCCCCACTCACACACTTTTTGTGCATATACTTAATGTTTCATTATTTTAGTTTATTTTACTTTTTTTTTTTTTTTGTTACCACTAAGTTGGTTTTGTTAATAGTATTTCTGTGGACATCTGTCATTGGCTATTGTTTTAGTTCTTTAAGTATGGTATTTTTGTATTGTATTGCTGTTGATGCCCCAAATAAAAATAAAATAAAATAAAAATAAAATTTATTATTGTTTGATGTGGGCTTTCTTTGCCGCCTCGACCAGTATGTACTGTACTCTGGTTTCTCTTCAAAACGAATCAATCTTTCGCCCTTTACTATCGTATGACTGTTAGATTTGGTTTATTTATAATCTTACGCGTCAGATTATTCATAAACTAAATATATTACCTTCTCGGAAAAGCGCCGCTGACGCGCGCCGTGCGAACCCTTAACCTAATGGCCGAGAACATTGACTTGTTTTCATGTTCTCTGAGTGAATTCACAAAGTGTGCATTACATATATTATGTTATAGGCGTAATGATATAGTCTAGCTAATTACATTATAGTATGTACAAGTAGTTACACTATCGTATTAGGCTAAGAACCTGTAAAGATAGGTGTAAGTGTGGGATAATAAATAAATAACTATTCACAACTTTATGATAACATGAACTATACATATAATCTTTAACTGGACCTACTGTTATATATCATACTGTGACTGCATTGGTCACGGCCGACACGCGGTTACTGACGACAGTGGCGGCCACCCACAGGATGCGGTGTCTCCGAGCTAGGGTTATAACTAGTTCAAACTAGTTCAACATTACAGCAGAGCGATTAATGGAGAAGTTAGCCGACCCATTGCAATTTGTGGGAGTACCGGCTGTGCTCACGATTTTGGCCACATAGGACTCACTTGATACAGTCATATAAAAGTTCCCGTATTTAATTGACTGTCTGACTTGGCGAGGCGAGATATTTGTACAAACGCCAATCCTGTTAATTGACCATTAGTGACCCTTATTACGATTTCCATAAGTGCACAAATAGTCAGTTAACTGTGTTGGCGATGGTACCTATATGTTGACAATCATACACAAATCGACTTAGTCCCAAACTATGTACTATGGGTAGGTATTAAGCAACGAAATAGATACTTAAATACATACAAAACATCCAAGACTCAGGAACAAATGGGTCATTGTCAGATTTAGGTTCGCGTCTTTTCGGTGGACGTATCAAAAGTTAAGGGCCACAAAGCTTAATTTTGGATTGGTCTAGTAACCAGCACAAACGGTGTTTCCGTAACTATACATTCATGTAATAAAAACATAACTAACATGTGCATAAGCTGTTAGCTATTGGCCACCGGGTGGACAACTTTTGTTTTTGCAACTGACAATGACCCAAATATTTGTGTTCATCACACACATAAACGCCCTGACCGGGTTTCGAACCTTCCAACTTCGTAGGCAGGATCACTAACAACTAGACTAGAGTGGTAATCATCATTCTAATCACTATTTTCAGCCTGTAATCGCCAACTGATGAGCATAGTCTCTCTTCAAAGATCAAAGAGTAGTCAATAATTCAATTGCGGGGTGATCTTGGCTCACCTCGCGTTAAAAGGCCGCATCCGCTATGCAGATGGGTCAATACTCGTCGCGCTCTCCGCCTATCGAGGCGAGGTGCCTCTTGAGGTATCTGTTTAGGCTGGGAGCGTAAACTAAAGAACGTTAATAAAAAGAAACAAAAAACTCACGGCACTTACGACCTTTTATTTGGGCAAGACAGTATTTCAGCGAAAACTCAAAAACCTATCTTGTTCAAACCAAAAATCGTTGAAAGTATTTATTTTATTCATGCACCTCCATCTCATTTTTAAAGGCCATCGATACCCCACAAGACTATGACCGTTGAAATTTTTTTTCATCCACCGGTTACATGTATGTATGAAGTCCCCCCCCCCCCGGTAATTTTATGTGCATAGAATACACCTTCCTACCAGCTTTCATAATTGTAGTGCTTATAGTCTTCGAGTAAATCGGCTGTGACATACGGACAGACCGACGGACGGACAGGCATGACGGAAGTATAAGGGTTCTGTTTATGCCATTTTGACTACGGAAGCCTAGAAAGAGTAAATAAAAATATTTACTTGCATAGGCACAATTCAGGACAAACGAGTATGAACTTGACGGGCATCACTTTGTTTTTTAAGAGACTTTAAAAATGGAGGAGGTTCGCAACTCGTTGGATTTTATTTTGTTCACTTAGATAGCACTTCTCATCCTATTGTCCCAGGAGCGGTTACTTTCTGAAGCCTCATACTACTCCATCGTTCAATGTCGTATTCTCACTTTCTCTTACGTAACGTCTTGTTAGTGAAGGGAAATTTTGAAGGGTACAAGAGCGCGGCAGGTCACCAGCGTTGGACCGACCAAGTTGAAACTGCACTGAATTAACTCCACTTCACGAATGTATGAAAAGAGCTACAAAAAGGCAGCGGATTATGAAGCTTACCACCGCGTCCGATGTGACGATAACGACCAAGAGTGTGACGACAGAGAAGAAACTACTATAGTCTATGTCAGTATATCTATCACACATAACATACCTAATTTGCACTTCTTTGCTGTATGAAAACATACCTTAGCGATAGCCTGTCTGTTTTGTGAGCTAAAAATCAAAGTTCCTCTATAAATTACTCCGAGTCATAAATAGTCTTTACATCCTAAAAATAAAAGGGTGAATCAACTATTCTTTGTTACTCGTTACCATGGTTACGTCTCCCGAGTCACTCTTTCAAACTGTGATTTTATAGGGTTTAAATCTACCAAACATGAGTTTTAGCGATAAGTATAAATCCTTTTATACATGGGTCATCTCCTGAGCATGCTTGAAGTCATTATAAACATTTTTCTAAGAAATATGGTTACTGTTGTCTCCTCACTGACGGGACAGAATAACAACAAGAAAAAGTTGATTTACCCAAAAATGGCATATTTTACCCTTTCTCAACAGTTCCACAGCTCAGTACGAACCTTGGCAACAAAAGACTGAATAATAGCCCAAATATATCTCCAGCTCCCGTTCACAATCGGAATGGAATAACTCAACAGGCTCTATTATTCGATGGACCGCTCCCGCTAAATCCAATTCCGTACATTTTACAACGGATTTACGTTGCAGAGTATTCACAATGCTTACCGACAAAATTTCTCAGGTAGAACCAGTAAGTCTGGCCCGCAATGCTTCACTACATAGTATAAAACAAAGTAGCTTTCTCTGTCCCTATATCCCTATATCCCTATGTATGCTTAAATCTTTAAAACTACGCAACGGATTTTGATCCGTTTTTTTTAAATAGATAGAGTGATTAAAGAGGAAGGCTTATATGTATAATAACATCCATTAAATAGTGCACCCGTGCGAAGCCGGGGCGGGTCGCTAGTAGTTTATAAGACACTCTGGTTCAATAGTTCTTGTGCTTCTGATGTTCACTTTCTAGTCCCTACGTTCGCACAATTTCACACTATTTTCCAAGATAGATCATTTTCCCGAGTTTTTGACACATTTCCACCACGAAAAATAACCCACACGAATATGGAATAACGAAATGATAGCAAACCGCCCAGAAAAGAAGTGAATTCCCAAAAAATATTACAGGATCAGAATTTTGCAAATTCGTCATTATTACAATTCAATATTTACGTAATGATGAAATAGGTGGAGTGTGCGTCATAAAAAATTCCGCTTATTTTAAAATAACTCTTCAGTAAAATAATTCATCAAGAAAGAAAAATGGTAAATTTTAGGAACAATAACTGATTGTGATAAAAGTCGAGTTTAGTCTTGTACTAGCGACCCGCCCCGGCTTCGCACGGGTGCAATGCTGATGCATGTATTATACATATAAACCTTCCCCTTGAGTCACTCTATCTATTAAAAAAACCGCATCAAAATCCGTTGCGTAGTTAAAGATTTAAGCATACATAGGAATATAGGGACATAGGGACAGAGAAAGCGACTTTGTTTTATACTATGTAGTGATTTTTTCTCTAAGTTTTTTAAAATTGTCTTAAAAGTGAAGTTATGTAAAATTTCTTTAGACAATAAAGATTCTTTAAACCGAAGTATCTTTCATTTTATTTTGCGGACAATGTTCGTTTAGGTATGTCCAAAGTAAAGTTGCGAACGTAGATCATGACCCTTGTTGAGGCTATAGATTTACACTAGGTGAAGTGCGATGAGTCGAGATAGCTCGCGAATAACACAGCAGCTGTCTTACCGATTAAATGTATGGCAGTGTGGTGGGAATGTAGATACAGGAGATTACAATTCAATTCGAAATAAAATTCATGCAAGTCTTTACATGTGCTCTGGCGCTTTGGAAACAACTCGATTAGCGAAAGACCAGTGAGGATTTTCCAATGATGTTTTTTATCTACAACTCGTCTACTGGTGCCGGGGATCCCCGGGCTTATTACAAAAGAATTCTACTGTTAATTTTCGCCGGGAGACCACGGCTTAATATTTTCTTAGAACGGCTTAAAATGATCTTTAGATTAGATTTCGCTTGTTTGCTTTGTAAAGAAAGAAGAAAGAAAGAAAGAAAGAAAGAAACATTTATTCACAGACACAGAAGACACACATATGACAAAAATGATAAATGAAGAAAAACATGATGGCTTGTGATTTTAAGTCGAAAATTGTAGCTCAAATCCTCTCATACCCATACATACAAAGGTGTTTAGATGGTTGACAACGCGCAAGCGAATCCACAGATGCAAGGGTCTATAGGCTACGGTAACCCACCAGCCGTTGGGCCGTACGTTTGTACATATATGCCACCAACGCAGTGTAAAAAAGACGACTTCCAAAAAAATATAAACACCGTGGACATAATAACCAGAAAGATTTAAACCAACGATTTTACAGCCTAATTAGAGTACATAAAGTTATATAATATACTAGCGACCCGCCCCGGCTTCGCACGGGTGCACTATTTAATGGATGTTATTATACATATAAACCTTCCTCTTCAATCACTCTATCTATTAAAAAAAACCGAATCAAAATCCGTTGCGTAGTTTTAAAGATTTAAGCATATATAGGGATATAGGGACAGAGAAAGCGACTTTGTTTTATACTATGTAGTGATGGTCCAAAAATCGATAATTTAAGAGATATTAATTATTTAAAACAAATCACAAGATAAAAACTCTCAATTCTATCACACACTAAAGGCGTGACGTAACCACCTACTATTTTTAAATGCAGACGCACTAACTGCATGGTTGTTAGCCAGTTTCACTTAATTAAGTTTGGCATCTATCCTACAAAAAGGTTTCACTACCGAAAGTTTTGTTCTGTTCTCAATGGCGACAGTAAAACTATTTGAAATGAAATGAAAACATTTATTTCGGACGGCGGGCATCCATATACATTAAGAAATTGTTAGAAATAATATTAATAAATTAATTAATTAATCTTCACTGATAACTGGCTGATAGTTTGAAATTGATGTCACTAAAATGATAATGCTCGCTCTCTGTTTCTCAAATTGAGATTAATTAAAAGCAGTCAATTAATATGATTTAATTTGTACTGAAATAGTAATTTAATTAAGACACATAATTGGACCCATTATTGATATAACATTATGTACTCGTACTTTCGTCAAAAGTAAGTGATTTAAATATTTCAGGTTATTAACGCCCACGATATGTCTTTAAAACATGATTTTACGGCATAAAGTCCTACTTTAAAAAGCAAATCAAAAATTGTCACACATTTTTTTAAATACGACTGCACTGGATAAAAGTGAAAAAAAAAAACAAGTTTCAAAATAAAAAAGAAAAATCTATTTTATTCGCAGTCGGGAACCTAATATATTGGTATTGTACCTACATAATATGTCCAACATCAAAATCGGTTACGGCGTTGAGGGAATATATCTCACATAACGATTTTGATACTCTCTTTAGCTCCATTTGGTGTCCATGATTTTTTTTTATATTGATGTTCATGTGATATATGGCATATTACATGAACCGTGAAAACATTACACTCCTTTTTTGGGCAATCGTATAAAAAAAAACATCATGGACATGAAATGGAGCTAGAGAGACTATCAAAATCGTCTCTGAAAACATCTGGGTTTATGCGCTCTTACGTAGATTAGTCAAGTCACGATGCTAGTGAGACGCAAATAATGAGATGGACACATTTGAAACAAAATTAATACCGGTTTTTTGGCACTATAGGGGGAGGCCTATGTACGGCAATGGACGTCTTTTGGCTGATAGGATTTTTTTATACCACGTCGGTAGCAAACAGGCGTAGGATGATGATGATATTGATGATGCTATAAATAAGGAGTACCAGTAAATTTATCTGAAGACGTTTTGGATATCAGAATTGTAATTTAACGTCAAAGTGAACAAAACAATGATTATGTGGACTTGCTCGCACGCGCTCGAAGACAGCGTATCAGAATAAGGACGCAAACATATTGGAGACAGTGTGGCGGATTTGCATTCTTGGCCGCTCTAGGTCCCATGCCATGTAGTAAGTACCAGCCGCCCCTTTCTCAGCACCCATGCCACGATTGGCCGCCCCTAATATCAGATCTGGCCGCCCTAGGCCCGGACCTACTGGGCCTTAGGGCAAATCCACTAATTAAATAGATGAATTTAAGCCCATTTTCGTAGCTTGCTTTTTTACATGAAAAACCTTCAATTCCCGACTTCTAAAACAGTCGAAACCCTTTACAACTTTGACCGCTAATAATTTCAACCAATATTGACACGAAAGAACAAGAAAAACAGACTTGTTTTTATTTAACCGCAAAGGCCTCCGGTTTAATATTGTGCTTCAGTTGGAGTTATCTGTTTATCTTACTAACTGGGCGAGAGTTCGAGTAGTCAAGGGAAAAACATTTAATATGCTGCTTGATGGAGCGGACTCGAGAACTGAAGCATGAAATCACCGATACAATTAGTATTTCTGCTGCTGACTATACGGAGAGGACACGGATAATATATTTCTAAAAATAGGATTTAATCTTTTTTTTAATAATTTTTTATGAGCGATTGGCCTTAATCTCGCCTGATGGAAAGCGATGATAAGACCTAAGATGTAGCTCGCTGGTTCAGTAATAGCCTATTCACTCTTGCCTTGAAGATGCTTGGATTATAATTAGCCAGAAATACAGAAGATGGGAGCAAGTTGCATTCCCAGCATCTGAAAATAATAAACTTCTTTAAATTATCATTTCTATTGGAAATACCAAGGACCATATACAATATGATATGGCGTTGGTGATATGACCATATCACCAACGCCATCTAGTTATTTTATGTATCAAAAATTGGCGAACCCGCGAGCAATCTTGAGCAATCAATGATTCCAGAGGTAGTGCCATCTATTAAATATGATCTGTTTCACGTTGTTGATGAGTAAAAAATATAATCTTTAAAAATTGTGTATAGTAGGTATGTAATGGTATTAAAATAAAGCACTTAGACGTTTTTTCTTAAAAAACAAAAAAAAAAACAGGAGAAAACATTGGTGAAAATAACATTTTTGCGACTTCCAGGCTACGAAGCAACGCCATCTAGTTTTAATACCGAATATTAAGCTATTTCAGAGTTACGTTTTTTTGTATAAGATTGTCGGTCCTATTGTATATGGTCCTTGGAAATACTAATGTGATTTATAAGTAGGTAAAGATTACGATTTACGACCCAAATTACGAATTAATTTAACGCATGAACCTAATCCCACATGATTTGGACAATACAGAGTTAATACCAGACCTTTTCGTTTTACTTCGTTTCAAACCGTACCCAAATAAACCTTGAAGGGTAGATTGAATGCCTCAATTTGAAATCAAAGCGTAAATGAGATAGGAGACCTCGAAAAGAATCATTTGAAATACAATTTAATGCTGAATCGAAAATTTCGACCATTGTATATTGCCCTCCGCCTGAAATAACATTGCAGAAAAAAACGAAATCATGAGATAATGTTATCCATGAACGTTATTCTCGTTACAACCAAATTTCAACTGAACATTGAACAGTTCCATCAGCGGACATCCAAACAAGGGGAGCGTTGTCATCCTCATGTTCTTAGTGTTCCGTTTATTCATACGAAGCGAATTATTATTTACTATTACTGAACCAGCGAACTACATCTTAGGCCGTGTGGATCAGGTGGAATAAGGCCAATAGTTGTTAAGGAAAGCGGTGTCATCCTTATGTGTCCATTTATTCCTACAAAGCCAAGTATTATTTATTATTACTGAACCAGCGAACTACATCTTAGATCGTGTGGATCAGGTGGGATAAGGCCAATAGTTTTTAATTCTTAAAAAAAACACTTCAATGTGTTTCCGCGCACACCTAAGAGGGGCGTGCATTTTAAAATTAGTTTCGCTCTACAAATACAGCCAAATTTTATACGTATACCTAACATGCATAGATAAATGGGGCACATCATCTAACTCATATTTGGTGGCGGTTGGTTGTGTGGATTTTTTTAACACATTCGCTGCCAAGACACGACCCCTAGCTACAAAAGTATGGACGTGAACGCACATATGCGTCGCCGGCAGTGAATGCATTAAATGTAGGAATAAAACGCAGTAAAAATTTGTAATAAAAGCCGTCCCCCAAATGACGGCCAGAAGCGCGTCCCGCCGTATCATAAATTACTACGCATCACTGATAGAATAAAATATACATTTATTTGATTGCTCCTCTAAAACGCATATTACTGCCTAACTACTCATGAAGCTCTAATATCATTACTTAATTTTATTCACTGTTTCGATGTGTAATGCGGATTTACGTTATATGAGTGTTGTGATGTGTAAAAAACCGGCCAAGTGCGTGTCGGGCCACGCACAGTGTAGGGTTCCGTAGTTGCCCGTCCATCACGTCACCGGTCATATGCGGAATTACGGAAGGGTTTTTACTGATCTTAGTACTGATGATGTACTTTTTGAGATGTTGTGTTGTATACATATTTTTGCCCTTTACGGTAATGTCTTCTTAGCTGTGATAGTTTTTCTTTTAAATTCGTCGTATATACTACTACCATGATTTTTTTCACATGCCTAGTAGCCACCCTTTAGTTGGGGGGGGGGGGGGGGACTTGACCATAGCAAAAATTATAACTTCAAAGCTTAATATCACGCCAACCCATATTTGAATCAAAAAATGCTTTTAGAAACCTTATAATATTTGAAAAAGCTATCCAACGATACCCCACACGATGGGGTTTGGAACAAACAAAAATTGCACCACCAATTTACATGTAGGGAAGGTACCCAAAAACATTTTTTTTTATAATTTTGTTCTACCGTTTTGTCGGCGTCATTGATATGTATACTTATGCCAAGTTACAGCTTTCTAGTACTAACGTCTACTGAGAAAAGCGGGGGACGGACGGACCGACATGGTGAAACTATAAGGGTTCCTTGTTTACTACGCAACCCTAAAAAGGAACTGGTAAATATTTTCCACAATAGCAAGAAACTCAAACGAAAAAAAGCGGTACTGACTCGAATTACAGTTGACACACAGCTGACAGTTTTCTCATATCGTACCGCCTCCGCACCGACAAATCAGAAAGTCGCCTGAAGCTATATTGACTGTGTACCTATCAGGCTAATCAATCGCACGGAACACTCGAAACTAGTGGCTCTGAGCTGTAGACCTGGCGAGTTTTTATTTTTATTTTGATATTTTCCAAAAACTAAACAGACAATTATATATAGTTACCAAACCTGCTCATAAAATTTCATAAGAATCGGTTGAGAAATGCGACTTGTAGATGAGAACAATCGGAAATCTAGAAATTCGGAAACCTGTAATTCGGACGGCATTTTTGTCGAAACTGAAGTAGAAACCTTCGTTTCGCTCGCTCAAATATATATGGATAAATGTAATCAAATATAGTCCCTAGTAACGTGCTACTACAAAGAAATACTTCTTTACCATATTAGAAAATCAATACACCACAGCTTAATGTATAATTGTAACGATATTAGGACAGAAAGCCGATCTACCTTTAACACGGCTCGCGAGTGCAAAGGGCTGATTATTCTCTACAATTACTGCGGACTCCACCGGTCTCCTGCACTTCACATGTGTGGTGCAAACGAAACTTTACTGCTCATAAACGTTAAATATATCAACGGCAACTCGTTGAAAATAACGGTTTAAAGCTGTGTGTCGCCTGTTAACGGTATTAGTATGGTACTTAATATTTATTTTATTTATTTATTTGGACCTTCAACAATAAGTGACTGATACATGTTAGTAATTACATCTACACTTAACAGGTAAGCGCCTTGTCATTTAAAATTAAAATAGATAACCACATGCACTGATAAAGAAGTATACTTTTAACTTAACTAAATTCAACTTAGTTTATTGACATTGCCTGTTACATATGCCCCTTTAACCTTGCGATTATAGAGATACTCAAGCGTTCTAAATATGCAAAGTTTTGCTGAGGTTTTTTTTTTTGAACCTGACTGTGGCTTTATAGGCCGGGCTCAATAAAGCGATAGGATTGCGCGGTTGGAGAGTAGCCTGGGGAAAATCCAGGGGAAAACCTCCGCCACGACCACGTGTGTGGTTTGGAACACTGGAATACTCTAAGAGTTTGCGCTCCAGTGAGATTGGTTGAGCGGTTTCAACCGAATTTGAAGTGTGAGTGGAATCGAGCTACTGGGAGTTTTGTCGCTGGTTCACTAAACCTAGCCTAGCTGAGAAGAGTCCAGCGAGAAACTCAGCTAGGCCCGACCTGGGTCGGACTGACTCTACACGGTGTGCGGCGGTACCGGGACGAATAGAGACTCTATGTGTCACTGTTGTCGCGATCGCGCGGTGGACGTCCCCGCCGGCGGGAATTGCTGAGGATTTGCTGGTCGTATACTATAGGGACCCGCAGCGATGACAATGAGCACGCTCCGTAAAGGCGTCGCTCCTAAAACGCTAACAAAACCCATGGATACAATAATATACTGCGCCAGGATGGCAATCCTGTACATCAGTTAGTACTGTGGGGGACACCAACTACGTCATCAGCCAGCATCATCCTATCGACGGTATGCGGACGTAAGTGTGAGTGTGTCGTCGACAGTGACGTCATGCGGTGTCACTATCCGGATTGTGTGACCTTGTTTTCTTAGACTATGGCAAAACCAAAGGTCAGTTGAAAACTGAAATGTCATGTTTATGGACGTGCGGATCGATGAAACTAATCCGTAGGTACAGTCGCCATCAGATAAATCGAAGCGAACAAGGTGCTCATAAATATCTGAACACGACTCCTATTATTACCAGGGCGTTAGAGTGCACGTTCAGATATTTTTGATCACCCTGAAGAGTGCAGATATATTTGATGGCGACTGTACAAACGTCCGATTTGACTCACACAGACGCAAGTCGCTAACAGTAAACTTAGCAGACTTCGGAGGTGTTTAAATGTCATTTTTCATACTTAAAAATGACAGTTCTGAGCCTTAGCCACGCTTGAAATCGTTACGTAATTACCCCTCTGGCTTTTAATGGAGAGCAAATCTAAAAAGGTACTAAGATACTGTGGTTGCTATACTGATTTAATTATTTATTTATTTATTTATTTGGGAAACAAACAGGCAAAAATATTACATCAAGTTAATCATAATAAATATAACATTAGCCAAACAGTTTCCACTAAACTGACTAATACAAAATCTGTTGCTCAGACCAAAAAACGAAACTTCAAAATAACACAATATGCTAAGAATTGATAATTTACGCAACTAATACAAAATCTGTTGCTCAGACCAAAAAACTAAATTTCAAAATAACACAATATGCTAAGAATTGATCGTTTATTACACTGTACTGCCAAACGTAATACATATCATTACAAAACTAAATCGAGAAATCATGAATGAAACAGGCGGGAATTAAATAGTCGATACAAAGTTTAATTTGATAGTTAATTTATTTATGGCTTATTTGTAAACAAATATCTCTTGGCGAAAATAAAAAAGGTTTCATTCATCCGGCGCGGCGGTCTTGTATTCTCTACTAATCTGAGGTCTCGCATAATATTCGTTTCCGGTCATTGGTCTACTCAATCAACTTTTAAAACATTTTTATTGTTTCTAATACGTGACAACCCTTTAACTTGTATAATATGCCATTTTAATGTTTTAAACATAACAGAATTATAGTTTTAATGCCAAATGCTTTATTAAATAAATAAGTAAACTGATTGAACCTAAAACTCTTTGGTTGGATGCATGGCTTGCACCAACGGTAAGTTTAATAAAATTGGAAAAGTAAAAAGCACTAGTGCGAGAAATCTAACTTTGTACATAATAAAGTATACCACTTTTAGACCAACTGTGTTAATAGTAGATTGTATGACAAGGGTCTAAAATGAGCCATATTACCACGAGATAGTAATTTTCCCGAACGAAGTGAGGGAAAATAGTTCGAGGGGTAATATGGCTTTTAGACCAGAGTTATACACTCTACTTTTCACTTCGATTGCGAGAAAATAAATAAACAAAGGTTAACCCACCCAAAATTAACAATAAATTCCACGGCGAAGATATATACTTTTGCAGCATGATTTTTTTTCTATACTCCTTTGACACACAAAACATAGACACTGCGGTTCGCGCGCAACATTCACGCGCGAAAAAAGCTAACTGACCTTCTATTGAGCGCTTCAAAGTGTTGCTCGAACGATTTAACCACTTTTTTAATTATTGTGAAATAGGGACTACTACAAACTTAATCTTTAGACTCTTTAGAAAAAAATATTGTTTCCAGATTGGTCGATTTTAGTAAAGCTGTATTCTGGTTGGTTAATACCCAATATCAAATATTTTTTAAGAGTTAAATTAGTGTTTTGTGATTAGTGGATTTAATAGGTGAAGTATTTTGATTGGTCATATTCACATGTTTTGTAAATCATAAATATGTATTCATATTTTCCCTAGGGGTTAAATGTACTATTTTAGCCCTGCTTGACAAGTCTAATATGACACACTTTTCGAGAATTTCATAAGAAGTGAAAAATATATATTAGTTGTGCCCGCGCTTGTGAACCCTCCTCACAATCACAGGCGTTACCTAGAAGTGCTTATGTACACTCAATTGCGATAAAAACGGGCCACTTGATATTGAAGTTCTATACAATCTCTACCCGTTTTTTTTTCCTCTTGACTGTTTGTACAGAAGCGAGCGTGTCTTATGGCCAAGTGCTAAAACAGTAGCCTTCATTAAATTGCACCATACAACACGTTGCAAAATCGGCGGAGCGTATGTTTAATCAGCATCCCTGTAAGCCCGGGCCATAAAACAAGCAATATGGACTGCAAAAGCGCTTTGTGTGGGCTTTTTATTGTGGTCGGGACATTGCTGGGAGAACTGGTTATACTGTCCCGTCAGCGAGGAGAGAACAGTAAACAAGTTTCTTAGAAAAATGTATATAATATGGACTTCAAGCATGCTCAAGAGATGACCCATGTCCAAATAGATTTATGCTTATCGCTATAGACTCATGTTTCGTAGATTTAAACCCTATAAAATCACAGTTTTAAAAATTTACTCATTATAATATCGGAAGAAATCGCTCTTTAGCGATAAGACCGCCTGTTGTTTGCCTCTACTCATTGTGTTTGTATACTGTACTGTATCCTTTGATTGAGGTGTGCAATAAAGAGTATTTGTATTGTATTGTATATCTAGACGTTTAAACGTATGTTCGTGTTTGGAAGCTGATAAAACAACGCAGGTCCAAAGTTAACACTGACTCATCCAAAAATCAAACATATATTTATTCCATATCGGGAGCATCGATTCGGATTAGGCCTTTCTGAATTATTTGTTCCTTTTCATTTTTTATGAATAGGTATGTCGGCACGAATTATTTTGCAAATATTAATGAAGCTGACTGTAATGAATAATATGTATTGTAGGTATAGTACCGACTCTGTTGGACACGCTCTGGTTGAAGCTGAAAATCACACCCCTGTTAGATGTGCCCTGGTTGAAGCCGAGAGGCCCATCTCCGTTGGACCTGCCCTGTTTGAAGCCAAGAGCCCCATCTCTGTTGGACCCGCCCTCGTTGAAGCTAAGAGCCTCATATTTGTTTGACCGGCCACTGTTCAGGCTGAGAGCCCCATCTCTGTAGGACCCGCTCTGGGGGAGGCTGAGATCCTCGTCTCTGTCGTCGATGTCAGCCCCGCTGCCGTTGCTCCCGTTGAAGTGTTAAGTGATGCATTGTTGAAATTAATTTGTTATAATACGAGTACTCGCTCACATTCAGTAAGGAAATATGTAGCAGTAGAGCGATAAAGTTTAAATAAATTAATTAATTAAAACCAGAGCGTGTTGGGATTAACAGTTTCACCGAAAAACCACCACGTTAAATATTAAATTACATTTCTCAGCAGTTATCACATACATTATTATTAATGCTTCGCTCTTTATTATGTATCGTTTTGGGTGTTTTTGTAGTTTATCATTTAAAATTCGACACTTTGCTGTTATTCAAATAAGCCGCCACAATAACACTGACAACTGACAACCTAATATCATTAAAATTGTTGCTAGTCTTCCCATGAAATTCCGCAACATGACGCATGGTCATATATATAATGGTCATAGTAAACGGTTCATACTATAGACATCACTAGT
Organism: Epiblema foenella; assembly: GCA_963556455.1. Classification (NCBI taxonomy): domain Eukaryota; kingdom Metazoa; phylum Arthropoda; class Insecta; order Lepidoptera; family Tortricidae; genus Epiblema; species Epiblema foenella. Next base: position 21,807,989 of record OY747102.1, read on the forward strand.
CTCATTAAACAATGCCACGAAATGATAGACAAGGAAGAAGCGAGTATGTGAGTACGTGACAGACAGAGACTTATAAAAGAAATCAAGGAGCTCCGAGCCGCTTACATGCTGAATTTAATTTGTAATTTTATTGAAATCCTCAAAAATCTGCTCATCTGGGAAATCAAGTACCATATTCTTGTACACTAGATATTTTAGTGTTCTTGCCACACAATTCCATACAACAATAATGCATTTTACATAACTAAAACCCCGATGTTACTCGCGCAAACGCCGTGAGTACACTGTATGAAGTTAGCAAAGGGGGCGGGTCTCAAACATTGAGTGAATTCACTCTATGTGTGGCAGCGGGAGTCGCTTGAGAATGCGACGTCTGTATACCTTGTTTTTTTAGCATTAGAAAGAATAACAGAGAACGACTTACGAGGTTTTTTATCAGGCACGTTCTGCGGTAAAACTGTCAAATAATTTCAATTGGTAATAAAACCATTATCTCATCTTAACTAAAATCCCGATGTTACACGCGCAAATTCCGTAAGTAGACTGAAGTTTGCAAAGGGGGCGAATCTCAAACATAGAGTGAATTCACTCTATGTGTGGCAGCGGGAGTCGCTTGAGAATGCGACGTCTTTATACCTTGTTTTTTAGCATTAGAAAGAATGACAGAGAACGACTTACGAGGTTTTTTATCAAGCACGTTCTGCGGTAAAGGTATCAAATAATCTAAATTAATAATAAAATCATTATCTCATGCTGACGTTATATATTCAAAATGCATGAGTATATTGTTATTCAAAAATATGAAAATATGTCTCAATTTACATTTACTTATAAATATTTAGTAAATAATACTGAACAATTTTTTTTTCACCATTGATATTTTGCAATTCCTTACATCGTTTGTCTTGTGTAACGTATGTCTCTTTAATTTTTTTTAGGTGGTATTATAGGATTACTATATCTTTTGAGACATCATTTTTTTTAATTTTCCTTTCATTCATCTAAAAGTTCTACAATAAAAAACCCAAAGAGGCAGAGATTGTAAGAAGTCGGTTCTGGTTGTAAAAAAAAAAAATAATTTGTCATAGTCATTAATTTTCGCTTATTTTGATCTTTCTTGCGAATAATGCGAATTCAATATGTGCGTCTTTACGACCACTACTTCTTTGTTTACTTAATTTATAATCTTAAATAAGACAAGGTATAGATTCTGTAGTCTTTGTACCTAACCTACAAATCCTATGACAGGACATTAGATGTGGATAGTGGGATAGTGCAAAACCGCGTAACTAGCACTGGTATATAGTGCGTATCTACGCTACGTACACCCAACTTTACAGGAGAAGCTTAAAACATATTTTTAAAGGATTTTACGTTCGCTGTCGGGAAATCTTAATTTGGCTACATTTGTCAGATACGCGGTATTAACCAATGCCAGTTACGCGGATTTGCCCTATGGCTGTTGTGTAGATACGCAGTATTTACCAGTGCTAGTTACGCCGTATTGCACTACCCCAACGTTATGTATTTAGTTTTAGTCGTAAAAGTTTCTAAAGGTTTATTTACTACCTGTACAGGTAAACAGGTAATTCCGTTAGCTATAACAGTTGGAATGGTTAACATAAAATAATTCAAACAAACAAGTTCAAAATAAGTGTTTTATTGAAATTTGCATCACTCATCACAGTTTATAGCCACTGTGGCAAGGTGAAAGGATGTAACACTTTTCTGAAACATCAACTCTGCTGTGCTTAGTTGTCCACGGGGGTGATCACGATGGGCGCGGGCGCGGGCACAGGCGCGGGGCCGATCACGATGGGGGAGGGCGCAGGCACAGGCGCGGGGCCGATCACGATGGGGGAGGGCGCAGGCACAGGCGCGGGGGCGATCACGATGGGCTCGGGCGCGGGCACAGGCGCGGGGGCGATCACGATGGGCTCAGGCGCAGGCACAGGCACGGGGGCGACTACGATAGGGGCGGGCAGCACAGGGGATGGGAGCTCGATGGGCGCGGGTGCCGGCACGATGGGGGCGTCGACGACGATGACGGGTTCAGCAGTCTCGTCAACGACGATGACGGGCGTGGGCTTGATCTCCTCCACAGGGGAGCCGACGATGGCGGGGGTTTCAGGGACAGCAGCGGCAGCATTGTTGATGTTCAGGATGATCTGAACCAGGGGAGCACCAGAGGCGGACTCAGCAACACCAGCGGGAGCGACGCCAGCGGGGCTGACATCGACGACGGAGCCGGGGGTCTCAGCCTCAACGAGGGCGGGTCTGAGAAAGATGGGGCTGTCAACCAGAGCGGGTCCAACGGAGATGGGGTTGAAGTCAACAAGGGCGGGTCCTACAGAGATGGGGCTCTCAACCAAGGCGGGTCCAACGGAGATAGGGTTGAAGTCAACAAGGGCGGGTCCAACGGAGATTGGGCTCTCTGCCTCAACCAGGGCGGGTCCGACGGAGATGGGGCTCTCCACAATGGGAGCGGATCCGGCAGCTCCAGGGATGACCACGGCGCGGGTCGGGCCAGCGACGGCCACGGCGATCACGGAAGCAACGATCAGCAGGAATTTCATGTTTGCTGCGAATCAAAGTGTACGTTAATATCAAGCAATATTGAAAAGCAAGGATTTTTTTGTATTCAGAACATAATTATCTTAGGAACAAAATCCTTGGAAATAGAACAATCGCTTTATGTAAGTATGCTCGTAACTAACGAACTAAATTCACTGCAAATTTAATGCATTATATACTTAACATTAATGAAACGGTTATGATCAGAATTGCAGTATTGGTGATGGAAAGAGATAAATCAAACATGGAATATATACCTATTTTTTTCGTGTTTCAACTTACCTGTTTGGTTTGATGTTTCAAACTATACTTTCCCTCAAAATACAATAAGCTTTTATATCAATCTTTATCTTTGTTTTACAGTACAAATATCATATCCATATCATTAATCTTAATATGCTTTAATCTAGGTTGTAAATATTGTTGATTAAAACTACGGATAAAAAAATAATCGGTTCTAATAGTTACTACGATTAAGGAAGATATAAGGAACCGAACATTAGTTACAGTATTATTTGGATGCTGTTATGCAATAATGTGTCAACCTAATAGGAAGACCTATAACAGATATAATATATATTTTCCTTCAGAGGAAATTGTTATCATTAATGAATTAAATATACACCCAGTTACGAGTTATTACTCAAATATACCTGGACGTTTAAAAATATGTTCGTGTTTGGAAGATAAAAAATAATGCAAGTACAAAGTTGACACTGATTCATCCAAAAAAAAACATAAGTTTGTCCCTCTTCGTTATATCTTATTCCTAATAAAGTCATTCAATAAGGTATCCGTGTCCATCATATAACATGTTTTGTAGAGCTTATGTCTTATTCATATGCATATAAACTGTATATGCATATGAATAAGACATTTAACAATCTGTCAGCCCTTCTATTCTTCAAACACAGGGTTTCCTACTTCAGGGTCGAATTATGTATTATCACTTCATTATAATCTTCTAACCTGTAGTTATTATTAATGTACAATACGTTTTATCAACAAATTATTATAGATTATAATAATAATTCTAAACGAATAAATTCGCTGTCAACATAATATTTATAGCGCTACCTGCTTCACAAAAACTAGATTCGAATCGAAAATCCAATATAAAAAAAAATCCAACAGGAAATGGAAGTATAGCTTTCTGAATTTTTTGTCCCATTTCATTTTTTATGAATAGAAAGAAAAAAGGAAGAAAGAACATTCGTAGCTCAAGAGTTAAAAAAGCGGAGCACTACAAATGACAAGGATTAAATTTGAAAAATAAATAAAAACAGTAAAAATGTGTAAAAAAAAGAAAACAATCAAAAATAAATGGTGCCAACTCAGAATTCTTTCCTTCTTTCAAATTAACATAAGAAAGAATATACCTTATAGTCAGTTCTTAGTAGTTTTTTGCTACGTTCGTTTGACAGCATTTAGCCTTAGAGTTTCTTATAATCTATACACTCAATAGCAAAAATATGGGTACATACATCTTATTCAAAAATACGTCATATATTCCTATTTTGTAAGTCGATTGTCGCCCACCTGTGATCGTAATAATTTGGCACCATCAAACTGATCTAATGAAGGAGCCAGAAGAGAATGTGGTATTCAATGGCTATTAATAGTACAAATTATAAAAAAATGCCCTACTGTTAAACATCTTATTAAAATAACAAGCTGATTAGGTACTCAAAAACAATTTAAATAAATATTTAAAACGTAGAATATTGTTATTTCTAATGTGACACATTTAATTATGACCAATATTTGGGTCCGGCACACAAGAAATTTAATTAATTAGAGTAAACTAAACGATTCATAAATAAGCCTCAAATACCATTAAAAAACTAGCTAGGGACAATGATACATGGAAAGGGATGGAGAAGGCTTTTGCCAAACGGCAAACAGACAGAACCGATGCTATGTAAAAGTAATGTACATACAACTTATGTCTGAATAAAAGGCTTATATTGTTACTATAATTACATAACATTAAAATTTTCATCTAAATAAGCAAAGCTAACTAGAAATAAATAAACAAAAATTAGTAAAACTATAAATCTAATTCTAAAATGGGCCCCTGAGGCGGCGGCCATTGAGCGAGGAAATGTTGTCTAGGTAAGATGCTGGCAGCATTCCTCCTTCGCGTAATCGCAATGCTTATGCGTTGAGCGAGGAAGCTGCCAGTTTTCTTATCCCTGGTGAAGTTAAAAAACCGTTAAGCCAAATCAAGGTATAGTTTATGTGCCTCTGGGCTCCAAGCACTAAGGGTCCCGACATAATGAACAAAACAGTTCTAGTTAGTAAATACAACAGACAGACTTAAATACACGTACTTAAGTTTGTTTCGCCCGCTTCTGCCGCCGCACGAGCCTAGAGTTGCTTCTCGCAATTTTTATTTGTTAATGAAAACCGAAATATCAGTGACTTAGAGACCATATACATCTCTAACAATATTAAATTAATTTTAATTTTGACGCTCAGAAACCATGTACATCTCTGGGATATTATATTAATTTAATTATACTCCTTGTTTAATCTTGAGATCTTATACATCTCTAACTTTACTGATGTTGTAATATTTGCAATAGATAACTTTGCAAGTTTATCTTCACTGTATGACATTAATTTTGTTATAATTATAAACTCGAAATTATTATTCCTTCTTGAACTGTAAATTAATATTTTGACATGAAAAATGTATTACTTATTATAGTCAGACTTTCTTAAATTGTAAATTAATATTTTGACATGTAAAAGTGCCCTTGTGGCCTATTTGCAGAATAAATGTTTGATTTTGATTTTATGATTTTGAATGATACAAAAGATTTTTTTCTGTATGATGTTTTTTGCTCTTAGTGTCTAATAATATTATTAATATTAGATAATTCTTGTGCTTTTTGTGTAACGGCATAAATATAAGAAGTATTTTTCAAATAACGACGCAAGTCTCTGTAGTCCAGTGGTTGTACAAACTACGTAGTATCAAATATCAAATAATTTATAACATAAATTCCATAACTAATAATAATAACTTTATTTATTAATAAGGATTCAATTACGTAAAACCCACTTCACAAATACAATAAAATTAACAAAGTGAAACTACACCTAAAACTAAATTTATAATTAAAAACGTGACACATAGGTAATGCTATAACTATATCTTAATACACATGTGACGTAACAAATAAATCAATGCAAATATTCAATAAGGATTAGTAGTAGATTAATTAACAAACGAATTAATGATGATATGAAAGATACGTATAAAGACAGTTGGATTTTTCCACAGAATTCATAGTTTGAGAAATCAAACCAAACGAAACAATAATAAACGTTTAATAGTAGTTTATGCAACTGATACATAATGAGAGGTTATAAAAGACGAGTGTGGTTTTATGAAACGAGCGTCAGCGAGTTTCATAATAGGATCACACAAGTGTTTTAAGGCCTAATTATGTACAGTTGCATACACTACTTTATCTACATCCGTATATTAAATCCTCTTTCATGTGTTCAGGAACCATTGCGTTGCAAGTGTAGTGAGGTCGAGCGTGAGCTCGTTGAAGTCTTTTGAGCACGAGCCTGTATCGTTATGGGCGTAGATGGCCATAACGATACAGTTTTTGATGCTGTTATGGCCATATCCGCCCCGGACCGGCGCGATATTGTAAAGTTGGTCCGTACCTACACTTTTTGAGCACATAAAAGAAGATTTACTGTATGGGTGTAGATAAAATATTCTTACGTAACAAACACACCAACTTCTGATTTGCGTCTAGTTGTAGTCTATTATTATTTAAGGTCTACATTAATCCAAAACCAACCTTCATCTTAAACCGTTCGTAAACGCATTCAAAAATATCCTCTATTCATTGTCTTAAACTTGAAAACTATAAATTCTAACTAAAACAGATTAATAAAATCTATTTTTACATAACCATGAAATTCCCGCTGATAGCTGCCTCAGTGCTCGCCGTGGCTATCACTGCTACCCCAATATTGCGAGCCCCGCTTCTGCTAAGATTGAGAGCCCCCATCTCCGATGGACCTGCTCTGGTCGATGCAGAAGCCCCATAGAGGCGCCCATCTCTGTTGAACCTGCTCTAGTTGAAGCCGAGGGCCCATCTCCCTTGGAACCGCTCTAGATGAATCCGAGAGCCTTACCTCCTTTGGACCTGCCCCGATTATCGAGGCCGAGAGCCCCATATCTCTTTGACCCGATCTGGTTGAAATCGAGAGCCCCATTTCTGTTGGACCTGTCCTTATTGAGGTCGAGAACCCCACCTCTGTTGGACCCGCTCTGGTTGAACCCGAGAACGCCATCTTTGCTGGAGCCGCCCTGCGGGGCTAGCACAACTGCCGCTGCGACGCGACGCGAGTAGAGAAAAATCCACCCTCCTCTTTCTAATTAGCACAGTTCGAGTGAGACAGGAATCGCTGAGTCGCGCGAGATACGACTTGCCAGCAAGTTATACTAGCCCACCTGGTTGAACCGCGAGTCCCGTCTCTGTTGGACCTTTTTTTCGTATAAGCTTTTGGAAAATTTCAAAATGGCGGGATCAGGAGGCCATTTCTCGGGCCGTTCAAGATGTCTATTAGACCTATTTCGAAAAAAAAATGGCGGATGTCGATCGAAAACCAATTTGCTTATTCTCGAAATCTCACACTCAAGATATGTCTACTCCCAGCGTTCGAAATGCAACGAGTGGTCGGTAGCAATCGAGATGGTTTTATCACTATTTTTTGACATTTGATCTGCCAAATATTGACAACTTTAAATAGTTGAGTATTAGTTTACAGCAGCAAAAATTTACGAAATATGTTCTATTTAAATGGTTCAATAATTCACACACAAGTATAATTAAATATATTTAAGTCGATGCAAAGCTTTCCTTTTTGACATTGCGTCAATCGAGATCATCTCGAATAAACATCATCTTAAACGGCCCGAAAATTGGCCTCCAGGGAATTTTCAAACTTAATAAATGCTCGCCAGATCAACATAACGGCTCACAGAGTTATGTTAATTATGACCTAAAAATTACAATCTGACTAACATGGACACACTCAATTTTAGTTTTTTAAGAGGACGAAACAAATTTTCTGGGACAGAAGGATTTCACCTTGTAAGCAATTGATTAACTCTTTTTGAGTGTACCTTTATGCTACCTGAATGGTGCAAAAGTAACATCGAGAAATAAAAGAACAAAATAACAAATAGTTTAAAAGCAGTTCAAAATCATTGCATTATAGGTAAGGTAAATAAACGATAATCATCAACCATGTTTTTGCTTTGCCAAATTAAACCACAGTAGTGGGTTTGATGGAGTGAAGTTTTTTTTTTTTTTTTTGAACCTGACTGTGGCTTTATAGGCCGGGCCCAATAAAGCGATAGGAGTGCGCGGTTGGAGAGTAGCCTGGGGAAAATCCAGGGGAAAACCTCCGGCACGACCACGCGTGTGGTTTGGAACACTGGAATACTCTAAGAGTTTGCGCTCCAGTGAGATTGGTTGAGCGGTTTCAACCGAATCTGAGGTGTGAGTGGAATCGAGCTACTGGGAGTTTTGTCGCTGGTTCACTAAACCTAGCCTAGCTGAGAAGAGTCCAGCAAGAAACTCAGCTAGGCCCGACCTGTGTCGGACTGACTCTACCCGGTGTGCGGCGGTACCGGGACGAATAGGGACTATATGTGTCACTGTTGTCGCGATCGCGCGGTGGACGTCCCCGCCGGCGGGAGGAGTGAAGTTTCCGCTGTCAATATCAACTGTCAGTCCAATCAGTAACGATTCTTTGCTGGGCCTCTACTTTAGGGCGAGTACCTTACTTGACGGGGCGGGACCGTATGTGGTATTTTGTTCTTTGACGTGAGCATGCTGATTTTGCAAAGATTTGCTCAATTTACGAGATTATGTTTGCGCAGTAGTATTATCTGCTGACAGTCTTATCATAACGTACCGCCTCCACACCAACAAATCAGAAAGTTTCTTAAATGAATGAGAGTTCCTGTCCTGACAGTAAACATTGAGAAAATCTGGACAACATTAGTAAGAAGTAGTAACGCACCCAAAGGTCGCTTGTTAGCGATAATGCCGCATGTCGTCTTCATTATTGACGACCGCTTTAGTCTAGTTGGTAGTGACCCTGCCTTCGAAGCTGGAGGTTCCGGGTTCGAATCCCGGTCAGGGCATGTATTTGTGTGATGAACACGAATATTTGTTCCTGAGTCTCGGATGTTTTCTATGTATTTAAGTATATATTTATCTATATAAGTACGTATATCGTCACCCATAGTACAAGCTTTGCTTAGTTTGGGACCAGGTTGATTTGTGTAAGATTGTCCAAAAAAATATTTAAAAATATAAATATTTAAATATTATGTTCTGTATATTGTTGCATGTAATTTAATTTCTGTTTTTCTTTTAGTGGTATTGTATTGTGTGGTATTGTAAAGTAGAACGTAATAGTTATGTCTGTATAAAGTATCAGTCATTATCCTCAACATTTGAAGGATGTTCAGGTCAGGTGTTTTATTTATAACATTAGAGACTGTGGAGAGGATCTATAGGAAATGGAATTGTCTTTGGCGCAAGGTTCACTCCAGTTTCATAAAGAATTTAATTGAACACTTCATGTTGCTAATGGATGTGTGTTCTTTGATGGGTTTTTTGTTGTGTTTTAAAGAAATCCTTTCAATTTGTTACTAATCGCTAAATTAAACAATGTACTATATTAATTAATTTATTGATGCATTTTGTCACTTATCACAGTTTATTTCCACTGCACTAAGATAAAAATGATGGCTAGGCTCAACTTAAGTCAGACCTAAACTACAGTTATTCACTTAGTTGAGGCTGTCCACGGGGTTGACCACGGGGGCGATCTCGATGGGAGTGGGCAGCTCAGGAGCTGGGATCTCGATGGGTGTGGGCTCAGGAACAGGCAGGGGGGCGACCACGATCGGGGAGGGCAGCTCGGGGGCGGGGAGCTCGATGGGCGCGGGTGCCGGCACGATGGGGGCCTCGTCGACGACGATGACGGGTTTAACAGCCTCCTCAACGATGATGACGGGCGTGGGCTTGATCTCCTCCACGGGGGAGGGGACGATGGCGGGGGTCTCAGGAATAGCAGCAGCAGCGTTGTTAATATTCAGGATAATCTGAACCAGGGGAGCACCAGAGGCGGACTCAGCAACACCAGCGGGAGCGACGCCAGCGGGGCTGACATCGACGACGGGGCCGGGGATCTCAGCCTCAACGAGGGCGGGTCCGACAGAGATGGGGCTCTCAACCAGGGCGGGTCCAACGGAGATGGGGCTCTCAACCAGGGCAGGTCCAACGAAGATGGGACTGTCAACAAGGGCGGGTCCAACGAAGATGGGGCTCTCTGCTTCAACGAGGGCGGGTCCAACGGAGATGGGGCTCTCAACCAGGGCAGGTCCAACGAAGATGGGGCTCTCAGCCTCAACAAGTGCGGGTCCAACGGAGATGGGGGCGTCCACGACGGGGGCGGCACCGGCAGCTCCAGGAACGACGCGGGTTGGGCCAGCAACGGCCAAGGCGAGGACGGACGCAGCAATAAGCAGGAATTTCATGGTTGCTGTAAACAGATCAATTATCTATTTATTGCAAACAATATATTTGCGTAAGATAAACAAGAGAAGACTTTTTATGAGTTTTTTTACATGAAGTATATAAGTGTTTGCGTTTTAGAGACTTACCAGTTTGGTTGAAAGTTTCAAACTATGGCTTTGACTGAGAAATACAGAGGCTTTTATACAACTAATTATCTTTCACCAATATCTTATTAATTAAGCTACATAATCAGTCTAGCTACGAAGATTTACGACATGTCTATTGTTTTAATTGCTACCTACTAATGTGACTTGTATATTTTTGGTACGAAAAGAACATATTGATTTCGTTATCATTGCCTCAACATAAGGGCACTACATACATATTTTTGTGCAAGCAGATTTCAACAGAGGTCAAAAATTTCTTGTCACTCTAAATTAAAGAACCGCAATAGGTTTTTTTAAATATTTTACACTAGTTTTATTTACATGATATATATTATTCTTCGTAATACCCAACCGTATTAGCAATTCCCTAGAGTCTATCATAAAAAATATCAATCTCCAAAACTTTAGATTTTTGCGATATCTCGCTCCATTAACATTGTTTTTTTCAAGCGGTTTTAGGAGCCCGATTTAAACATGGAAACGTAATTTTTTTAATTGTTGTTTTTGCAGGTTAGACGTAAAATTAAATAAAGATCATGACAGGATTACGAAACTGTACAAGTTCGCACTATTTTATGAAATATGACGGTATTTTGCCGACCCGTATTCTTTATCCGCGAGTGTAAGTAACATCAAAGTTATTTATTCTTCCATTTAAGTAGGTAGACATATTACACGTACCTTTGAATCAAGAGCAAACTCATTCGAAGCCTAACGAGGTACCTCGTAGAATAAAACTTGTGGTTCTATGTAAAGACCAGCTTACAAGGCCCACCGCGTCTTATGAATGACATTGGTCATAACATGAATGTCATTATAAGCGAACCCCACATTATATGCATAACATAACAGAACTATGAACCAACTGGGGTAAGTAATAAAAGATATAAGAATTTATCATATAACAGTCATAACGTATACGCTCAGTTAGTATAATCGCTTTGTGTATAACGTTCATTGCATATAATGAACGAAATGTATAATGCCAAATCATATATTTTCAAAAAATATAACGTTATTTAGATATAATTTCAATTGATATAACGATCGAAACGTATAATATTCAATACATCTAAATATTGAAACGTATAATAATCAATTAATATAATAACGTAACGTAACGTTATTTTTCGTGCTCGCCCGGTAGCTAAGTGTGTTTTGAAAAATTATGAGTTGTACTTAAATATATTACGTATTATGAGCATAGTTTTTCAAGGCGCATAAAAAAAAATACCTAACACCAGAAGACTAAGGCGGGAGCTTCGCTTCGCTTCGCTCCCGCCTTAGTCTTCTGAACCTAACCAACAGAGTCGGTTTTGCTCCGGAAGGTTTTGCTCGCTCGCTTCGCTCGCTCGCCCGGTAGCTAAGTGTGTTTTGAAAAATTATGAGTTGTAGGTACTACCTACGTATTATGAGCATAGTTTTTCAAGGCGCATAAAAAAAATACCTAACACCAGAAGACTAAGGCGGGAGCTTCGCTTCGCTTCGCTCCCGCCTTAGTCTTCTGAACCTAACCAACAGAGTCGGTTTTGCTCCGGAAGGTTTTGCTCGCTCGCTTCGCTCGCTCGCCCGTTAGCTAGTTATGAGTTATATTAAAAGATATTATGTATTTTGAGCGTTATACGTTTTTTAAATTATGTATTTTGAGCGTTATACGTTATTTATATTATGTATTTTGAGCGTTATACGTTATTTATATTATGTATTTTGATCGTTATACGTTATTTATATTATACGAATTGATATTCGGCAATATGAGTGTTATATGAAAAATAATTATATAATGTCAATATTAGATCAATTGATCGTTATTCCTTATAAAATTATTGGTTTTGTTGTTATAGCTTTCGTTCGTTATATCTTGTGAACGTTATTAATATGAAAATATATGTTTTGTTGTTATGTATCATGGGACGCACCCAACCAACTGAGCTATCGTGAGAATTGAAGTGTGAGACATCTTTCAATAATTTCACCTTGGGTCGACTGATTCAATATATTTCACTTTGATTGAAAATTGAAATTTATTCAGCATCGTCGGACGCTTTCGCTTGGTAAAACTATAACGAATACATTTTTATTGCAATAATAAACACTCAGTCAAATTAAGTAAAATTTAATCAAGCAATATGAGTATTATCCCAAATTCATCCACTAAAATTGTGGTACTTTACTGATAGTCAAATCAGTATATTTTTTATGAAACTTCATTAAAACTATTGGTATGAAGTTTTTTTTTACACAACGCCGGTGGCAAACAAGCTTACGGTCCACCTGATGGTCAGCGGCCACGGCAGCCTATAGACGCCCGCAACTCCAAAGGAGTCACGTACGCGTTGCCGACTCTTTATAAAATTTGAGGATGCACTGTGTTGACAACAGAAGAAGTTTGTAGGAAAATGCGATTAATGAAGTCACAATTTTCTACCTACGGTCAAACTGTTCTATATTTTATCTTTACATGTTTAAAAATCTTTAAAATAAAATTCCTATAGCATCCTCGGTACAATGTCCCAAGGGCATGTTTCGAAAAATATTCGTTTAATGGGAAGCCACCAAAGTCAGAATTTATTACAAAATTGCGTTCCGAAGATTTTTTAACTTCCTTTTTTAACTTTTATTAACCTATAAACGTCAAATTTAGTGATAATATTTATTATTGCATGTATTTTACAGATACTAATATATTGGTAAAAAATATATATATTTACTAGACAAACTTCATAATTATTACGTTACGTTTCATAAAAAGTGACTGATCTGGCTGTAAGTAAAATACTGTTACATTAAAAAAAATGTTTCATATTGAATCAAAATTAGTTCACCGAAATAACATCGCTATCAATTTTAAATTACGTAAGTAGTACAAAAAATATTTATTCGTTGTATTTTGTTACCAACCGTGTATATTGCATAAATCTTTACTACTAATTTAGCCCAGTGTACCTGCCTTCCGGTCCCGGGTTCGAATCCCGGTCACGGCATTTATTTGTGTGATGAACATATTCCTGAGTTTTTGATGTATTCTATATATATAAGTATTGTATAATTGTATATCTCTGGGATATTATATTAATTTCATTACACTCCTTGTTTAATTTTGAGACCTTATATATCTAACTTTACTGATGTTGTAACATTTGTAATAGATAACTTTGCAAGTTTATCTTCACTGTATGACATTAATTTTGTTATAATTGTAAACTCGAAATTATTATTCTTTCTGAGTTGTTTTAATTACATCATTTACATCACATTTAATTAGCTATTTATTATTATGTTAAGTATTTATTTTTTATTCAAATATTCCTTAATATAATATGAAATTTCACTTTCAATTTTATTCATGACATATTAGAAACTTATAAAAATAAAAATTATTACAGAATTAAATAAACAACTAACTTAAACAATAACTATATACAACAAATACTAAAAGTCGAATTCTAAAATAGGCCCCTGTAGCATGGTACCAAGGATGCTGGCAGCATTTCCTCGCTGAATCGCAATGCTTATGCGTTGAGCGAGGAAGCTGCCAGCTCTCCTGTCCCCGGTAACATCGATCAACCGTTTTGCCAAAAAGCGATATAATGTTTTTGCTGATGGGCCCCACGGACCAAGGGTCTCGAATTATTATTAATTATTCTTTCTTGAACTGTAAATTGATATTTTGACATGAAAAATATATTGTTATAGTCAGACTTTCTTAAATTGTAAATTAATATTTTGACATGTAAAAGTGCCCTTGTGGCCTATTTGCAGAATAAATGTTTGATTTTTTTTTATCGCCGTCTAGTACCCATAGTACAAGCTTTGCTTAGTTTGGGACTAGGTCGATTTGTTTTAGATTGTCCATAAATATTTATTTATTACTTTATACGTTGTAGTCGACAATACTACATAAGTTTAATACCTAATAGTAATAGTATGAAGCTAGGGAAAGTCAATGTCTTTATTATTTCGTTAGGTTAGGAGGATATTTACACCGAAGGCTTCTCCTTTATCAATATTGTAGCCATGGACTTAAAAAAAATCTTCTTTTCTTCCTTCACAAATTTCTTTGTTCTTTAGTTATATGCAGATAACGCTTGAAGCAAAAGATTGTGGAACAAAATATTCGAAAATTAAGAGATAATAATTCGGACTAACTTTAACTCGTTTATTAGGGTTGTAAATATATTAGTAAAGATAAAGCAGTAATAAAACGTAATTATTCGGTTTCCTTTAGATAAAATATATTCCTTTAGATACTGATAAATCGGTAACATACGTTCTATACACGTGACAATTGGGAATGGAGGTAAATCTCAAAGTGCTTGATTTTTTTTCTGGTTATAGGAATAACCTCCCTTAGCACCAGAAAGTGATGAAGTGATGAGGGCACCTGCCAATGACAGTGTCAGTTTGCCACAAATATTTTTTTTATAATGTGTGATAGACCGAGGAAAGTGCGATACAGCCGTCCCAGACCCAGAATCTGAGCGAGGAAAATATTTTACTTTATCAAAAAAAATTGGCGCAGCCGAAAAATCAGTTTTTTCTGTTGCAAATGGAGGTTATTCCTATCACCAGAGAAAAATCAAGCATTTCTTGCATTTTCATCCATTTCCAATTCTGGAACGTTTCATAGAAATCAGTTCAGAGGTTTTCAAGATTAAGAGGAAAGTACATCCATACTTCGGCAATAACTTTCACGTTTGTAATATTTTTAGGATAGCAACCATAGTCATAATGTAACATAGTTTGTAATATTTTTAGGATAGCTACCATATCCATAATGTAACTAACGTGCAGTAACCGTTCTGTGACGTTGACAAATTAATTATGAATAGATTATTCAATATTGACGTCATCATTAATTCCGCCATGAATTATAGATTTGTAATTAGTAACTGAGGGGTGAACTAGTGACTGCTACTTTTATTTATGTGCAATTAGCTGATGATATTATACATACTCATAGAGTTGCTTTCATACAAACTTATATTTAAACTAATGATAGTTATGTTTGAGCATACTCAAACGTGTTTGTGTTTTTTTTCGTGTCCATTTCATTGTCCTATTTTGCGATTTACTACCTTATAATCGTCCGTTACAAAATATACTTCTTAAATAAAGACTGCATGTGCATTAACACTTTACTGGAGTATAAACTCTAGGGCTTTTGACAAAAGTTTAAATTTCTTTAATAGAAATGTGACGTTACATGTATGGCCCAATTCACCCGGCGGCGTTAACCTGAATACCTGAGAATGGTACGAATACAAGCCATATGGACCGCTATTTTTCTATTAGTGCACTCGTAATCTTTTGCGTACGGAGATAGAGTCGATAATAAATTGAACATTCAAGACGGCTGTTACGACTTTTTGCAACGTGGTCATTAGTGTTTTTTGCGGTTACCCCAACAGAAGCATTGTTTTCTTTAAATTAATCGGCCAAAATTGAGAAGCGCTCCGTCTACAAACGCTCTCACTCACACGCCATGTCATGGAAATGTCAAACAAGCAGTTGAACCCTCCTATAAATAAAAAAATAGTTGTTGACAATCTTACACAAACCATCAGTCCCAAACTAAACAGAGCTTGTACTATGACTAGGCGAGCGATATACATATTTATACAGATAAATAGATACTTAAATAAATACATACTCGTGTTCATCATACAAATAAATGGTATCGCCTAGATTCGAACCCGGGACCTCCAGGTTCGTAGGCAGGGTCACTAGTCACTAGCAACTAGGCTAAAGCGGTCGTCTATAGAAATGGATGTAGGTCTCATTGGACGCCGTGAATAATTGAAAACAAAACACGATCACTTTACCGGCCTCCGCAACAATGTTGTATGAAATTCCTTTATGGGCCGTTCATTGCGCCGCACCCGAAACTTGATTGCTGTTTGAGAAAATGTTATTTTTTAATTACTCGAGGAGCAATGGAATGTTTGCAGCAACACAAATACTTATGAAATATTTTTGATACTTCAGAGACACAATTAAATGTCAGTAGTTGGAAGACATTGTATTGTTAGTTCGGAAGACCTTCTTTTTACACGGGAGCAAGAAGTGCGCGATGCAGAGGGCCTATCCGAATTTCGTATCGTGCCGTCCCTTTCCCTCTCGTTTTATACACTATATGAATGAAAGGGACGGCACGATACGAAGTTCGGAGTAGGTCCTCAACACACGACTTATGGCGCATGTCTGAATGTATGGAAAGCCAAAATGCATCTGCGTAGCGTGTCGCATGTGCGTAAACGCGGCTTTGACGTTTTCGAGCGGCTGGAAAACTTTAACACTTAAGTTATCCACTCCACTCACTTGAATTCGGGGATTTTTCAATCCCCAGATACAAGTAAAAGTATCTATCTGTCCGAGAAATAGCTCTATAATTTTTTTTTTCATATGATATTAGACAATGACAGCGATAATTTTAACTAACGGACCTTCATCTGGCGATTGAAAAATCGACCATAAGTCTAGCAATTGCACTTTACACATAGACACAGAACATAGCAGAATGGTACTTTACTGTAATAGCTCTTATTGCTAGTAACCGTATATATAGCCTAAAAATCTGTAGGGTTTCATGTAATTTCGTAAAACCTAAAATTCTTCCACTGCTATTCAGAAACGGTTAAATTCAACTGAGTAGCTAAGCATCAAATTCACCAGCAAGAAGGAAAACAAATTAAAACACGATCCCATAGAAACTTTATTCATAAAACCCTAGTGCATGAAAACCGCAGTTCATGCTTCATTTCAACGGCGCGTTTTGAGAGCAACAAAAACAAAAGACGGATGCCTGCAAACTGCAGAAGTTGGTAGCCGCTTTTAGTTTCCAAGTACGCATCAATCAAAGGGCTGTGTGGAAAATGGTAGTTTAAACATCCTGTATTTAGAATGGACGGGAAGATATGTTTTTTCTACTTTTTTCACTTTAACGACGTCTTTTGTTTTGGCAAACAAGCGTGCGGCCCTCGTAATGGCAAGCGGTCATCGCCTATGGATGACAATCACAAGCATGCTACCAATCCTTTTATAATATGAGGATTTGTTGTATTGACAGCTAGAGACGCATTCGGGTTCACCACTCTCAATTCAACATAACGTATCCTCTAGAGCTCTGGCCCCATCTAACTACAGACTATAAGTAGTGGTATCAAGTATTAAGGTATATGAGCTAGTTGACATTTCGATGTGCCCTGTATCTCTAAAGACTTTGTAAGGCATTATATTTTGGCTAATGTTACGAAATGGATAAAATTCGTCAGTTGATGCTTCCTAAGCTTCGAAAAGTTACGCAGTTTCGCAATTCATGGCAGCAATATAATTAGCTAATTACCTATAATGTTTCCTAGAATAAAAATTGCTCCGTGCTGGTAAAAAATCCAAAACACATTCAATACCCGGAATAGGAAAATAATAGGAATCCGCTAGTTAGGAAGGCTGTCGACTACGTTCCCATCCCTCCTCCCTCTGTCGTAACTCGGCGATCACTGATTAGGGGCCGCACGGTCCGGCGTCCTAGGCATACACTCACGGACTCGGACGACGTAATCACAGCGTCCATCGAAAGATAGTACGGTGCGCTTCCAGCGTCCAACTCAGACACGACGCGTACACTTAGTCATTCCCGTCACACACAGTCGACACATATTCTCTATTCGTCCCGGTATCGCCTCACACCGGGTAGAGTCAGTCCGACCCAAGTCGGACCTAGCTGAGTTTCTTGCTGGATTCTTCTCAACTAAGCTAGGTTTAGTGAACCAGCGACAAAACTCCCAGTACCTCGATTCGATTCACACCTCAGATTCGGTTGAAACCGCTCAACCAATCTCACTGGAGCGCAAACTCTTAAGAGTATTCCAGTGTTTCAAACCACACGCGTGGCCGAGTCGGAGGTTTTCCCCTGCATTTTCCCCAGGCTACTCTCCAACTATCGCTGTATTGGGCCCGGCCTATAAAGCCACAATCAGGTTAAAAAAACATGCAATACACAGCAACCACAATTAGTACGAAAACCAATGAGAAATCCGTATAGCTAGCTACTTTATTAGTGTTTACTTCCCTCGTTCTATCACACAGCGGATAATTTTAATAATTGCCTGTGTGTTTACTTGCCTTGTAATGCTGCTTGGTAATGAAAGTAATTTTTCTTTTCATTACCAAGCAGCATTGTACATCTACATACTCAATGAAATTTCGAGATACGATACGTTGCGTTATATTGAGGACTATATTTTTGAATGGTTAATTTTTCTTTAATGATTTTCTCCAAAACTCGTCTAAATACATATTTTCTCTTATTTGATTTACACACACACTGTTTCTTGTGAGTTATAATTTGAGCATTGCAGTATCGGGACAGATAATTCACATCGTATACAAATCCCCCCATTACCACTTAGTATTTAAATAATTCTAGCCCTAATAGCCTACCTAAGCTTGACGACCTAACCAATTCTTGACCTAACATAATTTTCTTATTAGAATTCTAACACGATTGTGTACCGTATAAATAATGATTATTTTTAAGTGACATTAATATTAAAAACATTATATCAGACATAGTTGGGCAATATCGGAACGGCCATCCGAACATAAAAAAAAAAAAAGGGTACTTAAAAAACGAAAAAAAAAGATCCAGCTAGGGGGACGGTGTGTGTGAGTGGCGTGAATAATGCAATATTGCTTATTAATGTAATACCAGTTAATTAAATTATCTACATACATCATATCGCTGTTTCCATCCACTTCCAAGAAGAGATTAGTAAGACCGGGTTTTATAAAGATCCGTCAGACCAAATGTCAGATCAAATTTCAGTAACTCAGTACATTTTTTGACATAACAAACCGACATAAGGTCTAACAGATCTTTATAAAACCGAGCCTAAGTCTACCTAACAAAATCCTTTCGTTTTTGGACATAAGGATGAAACCGGAAAAAATGAAAAATCCTTTTTAGTTGAAAGCTTTCAGCGAGCCACTGCGCTGTTCACAAATTGCACCGGCTACTTCGTAACAGACCGACCAGCATAAATGCGAGGTATGAAGAATAGGGATATTGACGACCGGTTTAGCCTAGTGGGTAGTGCACCTGCCTGTGAAGCTGACGGTCCCGGGTTCGAATCCCGGTCAGGGCAAATATTTGTGTGATGAGCATGAATATTTGTTTCTGAGTCTTGGATGTTTTCTATGTATTTAAGTATTTATATCTATTAAATATATCGTCGTCTAGTACCCACAACACAAGCCTTCTTGAGCTTACTGTGGGGCTAGTTCGATTTTTGTAAGATTGTCCTCTAATATTTATTTATTTATTGACTGTAAACTTGACTACTCCAAAAGGAACAATGCAATAAAATATGCCAAAAGGTGAAAATCCTATTCAAATATCTCAAAAAATAACGAAGCTACAACCGTTTCAATATTGCTGGTTACAGAGAAAGCGCAATAGATCAGTGACGTCATTGACCACGAACTCCATAGTAAATGACAATCGTTCCAATACAATAATAATAATAATAACTTTATTGCTTTCATGTTGATTTACAGCAGGTCTTACATTAACTGTTACGAGTACAACATGACACCCTGTAAGGGTATTGCAAATTCCACTTATATTCTAAAGGTACATTCATAAAATCACAGGTTACACACATTGAGATCTAAGATAACAAGATAACATATTCTAACTATATTTATGATAAACATTGAAAAATTCTTGTAGGGAATAAAAACAGTTCACTATTAGATGTTTCAAAGGTGCGTTTTGCAGAAAAAGGACAGAGTATGCCCCCTCTTACAACTTATATTGAGTTACTTTTTCGCCGTTTGTTTAAGAATTTAATCCTTTTTCGAAAAAAATCGAACTTATTGATTTTCTTGTTTGTTGTCAATATATATATAGGAAAAAAAGAAAAACCTATGATCAAAGTAAAATTATATCGCCTGATAGATAAAACGAGTCATATCATTTTTCACCGTTACGTAAATATGAGAGTGAGTACTTTTAGAAGATAGTTTAGATGAAGCCAAGGGGTACATTTTAAAACATAATTATTTAATTTAATAATACAACAGGCCGGGTCACTCATCAAAACATTCCAACTTAAAAAATTCAAGAACTCTAAGACCCTCCAAATAATAAAGTACTTTGTCACTTTAATCCATGTCTCAAGTTCATTTTACAGCACTAGCCCAATGTTAGAACGACAGTGTTGTAAAACGTATACGAGTTTTGGACTACAATATGAAGCAGTGAGCAGTAATAACGATAGTTGTGAAGCAAGTAGAAACAAGTTTTAAAGTAAAAGCGACAACGTGGCGATTCACACATGTGGCTCGGCAATATCCTCGGCAACTACTAAGTGGTAAGAGCCCAAGTTTTCCGAGTAACCTGCCCCTTATAGTGCGAGAGCCGACTATAAATTTAAAGGGTTCAGTGCTTATAGCATAATTACATCAATTTATGACACTTCATCTAATATATTTATTGGGTAAGAAATTAACAGTTGAATATAAAACTAAAACTAACTACAATTAAAATCTATTATCTAAAGCTAAAAATACCTATCAAAATTTACTACCCTTGGTAGGGTTCCCATCACGCAGGCAGCGTTCCCGCGCTGAATTGCGATTGCAATTCTCTGCGCGAGAGAGCTGCCTGCGCGAGGGTCGCCCGTTGCCTCTCTCAGCCGTTTGCCGAGCATCTTGTGGAGCATCTGTGCGCCCCTGCAACCAAGTGTCTCGAATTTTATTAGTTGACTGATGAATTCTTAATGCTCTTCCAAATTGGTCCACAATACAAAAGATGTTTCTGTAGAAGTCTTACCTTATATATATATATATTTTACTATTTCAGTCCCATTGCACAATAATTTACTAATTGTTTTACAACATAGATAATGGAATTGATTGTTTCACAACATATATAATGGGATGAGAGGATTGTAAGTCGTTAAAATGGGTGAATCAACTTTTTAGTGCCACTCGTTGCCATGGTTACGTCTAGTTGTCCAGGGAACAAAAATCGAATACAATCGTGGTTTTATGTTATTTAAGTTTATCAAACATACGTATTTGTGGTGCTTATAAGCTATTTCCATAATGATCTATCTACTAAGCATGTTAATAGAACTTAATACAACATTTTCTTTAACAAACTGTGCTACTAGTGTCCCTTGGACAACGGGTCAAGATAACAACACAAAAACGTTGATCCACCCAAATATGCTATAATAGCTACTTGACTAAACCCACTACTATTATACAAAGTAACTAAGCACAGTGTTAGTAAAAAGTTTTTGTAACTCGCATGTTTGGCTTACCTGTATTAAGTTATATTAAGTTAGTTAATAAATAAATAAATTTGCTTAATCGTAAATAGCACGTTTCATTAAATATTACTAGCACCATATAAGACCAGACCATTGCTCGGACTACGCTCAACCCCAAGAATTGTGGCTAATTTCACCAAGCGCAGTTCCCGGCCAGAAATCTCGTAAGCCACGCTCCTGGAAATAGTCGCGCGGAACTCGAGCAACACGGAATCCCGCAAGGATTTAATATTGTTGTGGCCTCCGGTCGTAGGACTCTGAGGCTAAGTGGATATAGGGCTTTAGATTAAGTTGAGAATCGGTTTAGATGTGTTTTTGAGCACACCTCATTTATTATATGGGTCAATCAAATTTTTCTTGTTGGTATTCTGTCTCGTCAGCGAGGAGACAACAGTAACCGCGTTTCTTAGAACAATATTTAAAATATGGACTTCAAGCATGCTCAAGAGATGACCCATGTCTAAATGGATTTATGCGCATTGCTTAAACTCTTGTTTGGTAGATTTAAAGCCTATAAAATCACAGTTTTAAAGAGTGACTCAGGAGACGTAACCATGGTAACGAGCAACAAAGAATAGTTGATCCACCCATATATATATTTAAAGTCAACAGTTTGTCTACTGGCTCTGCCACTGTGAGGCTGTAGACCTTGTGATATTTTTTACGTTTTCAAACCTAGTTCCACCATTTTGAAAAAAACGATAAACTAATTCAAGAAAAAGATTCCGTATAAATTATCGAACCTACTCACGCGCGCTCAAATTTCACGAGAATCGGTTGAGAAATGCGACCTGTAACAACCAGTTTTGCCCAAGGTGATGGAGACGCCTCGCGCTAACTCAATAAAAAATGGGTAACTTAAACACAGATATCAATATTGCGTTTTATCCACAGGAGTGCAAAGAATATTTCAAATTCGAACGTGTTAGTCACTTTTAGTACCTAATAGTAATAATGGAGCCAGTCCAGACAGTCCAACATAAATAATTTTATATCGAATTGTATTCAATTAAAAACATAAACCTAGTGAACAAAAAATGCTAGTGCCGACGCCAAATCTTGCGATTAGGCAGCGGACCCTGGGCATCCTTCAGGATGCAACGGTACTGGAATAACACTAGAGGAGAAGTAATTAAAAATATAATTTTACATATTTCAGTTATTTTTCTTATGTAGTATTTTCCTGGCTTTAGTGAGGTGAAAAGATTTGTTTTGCTCAAGTCTGCAAAGTTGTTATGTCTCGTGTGGTGCAACACTCGCTACTCTCAGGATTCTGTTTTTGAACCACTCGCTTCGCTCAGGCTTCTATTTTCGAACCACTCGCACCGCTCGTGGTTCAACCATAGAATCCATTCGCTGGCTGATTGTTAAATTCTAGAATCAATTCACTAGCTCATAGTTCAATCCTAGGATCCATAAATTTGCTAGCTCGTGTTTCAATTCCACACTCGCGGTTAAAATACTACTTTGCACAAGTATGACTAATACTTATTCACTTCACTAGCTCGGAAAGCCCTTTTTCATTTAATATAAGATATCAAAATTTCATTTTATCCACAAGGGTGCAAAGAATATTTGAAATCCGAACGTGTTGTTGGCCTCTACTCATTGTAATTATGTACTGTACTGTGCTTTTTTTATTGAGTTTGTGCCATAAAGAGTATTTGTATTTGTGTTATTACTTACTTCTTTAGACATATATGCATAACTTCACACCTATATTGCCAAAAGGGTTACGCAGAGCACATGAAAATTAATTCATGTAAAAGCCAGTCCAGACAGTATAATTTTCGCCCATCTGCTTAAATTGTCTGACCAAATCAAGTTGTGAGTTCAAAGAAAACATATAAAGTGAATAAAAAAATACGGATTTTATTTCATTTGTTTTCCTTGTGTAGTATTTTTCTCATAAGTGAAGCGAGTGGTTTCGTCTCGTGTATTGCAACACTCGCTATTCTCAGGATTCTATTTTCTAAACACCCACTTCGCTAGTGGTTCAACCATAGAATCCATTCGCCAGTTCGTAGTTCAAATCCAGAATCCATTCGCTAGCTTGCATTTCAATTCCACACTCGCGGTTAAAATACAACTTTGCACCCTTGTATAACAAATCACAAAATTTCACGAGAATAGGTAGAGAAATGTGACCTGTAGAGGAGAATGAACCGAAATCCGCACGCAGAAACGTCCGAAATCATTGAAAAAAAAAATGTTTTTGAAAATCTCCAAAAACAGACTCGATTAAAAAATCTATATATTTACACAAAATTTTATGAGAATCGGTTGAGAAATGCGACCTGTGGAGGAGAACAACCGGAAATCTTTAAATCTTGACATTTGGACATACGGAAGCATTTTTCTAGGGTGAACTAAAGAACACACTGGGACACAAACACTGTATTCAACGCACACCCCATTTTACATGTGAACACTGATTTTACCTGCAAAAAGACCTAAGTTACAGATAGTTAAACGATACACTTGTGTCACCACATTAAGATCTAGTTTTGCGCATCTAATATGTCTTGGGACCTTGAGTTGGGTAAAGTTTCCTCTGATTTATACACATAGTCTGTTACACGAACAACTTCGCTCGGCATTGTAAGAGCTAATATTTGAATTTAGAAATCAATTGGCGGCCATATTGTTAAGGGGTAGTCGATTTATCTTTCCGTAGATTTATTGTCATGGCGCAGGTGTTTAACATATTTTCGTATTTTCGTTCGTTGCTCGGAGAAAGGAAACAAAGATGCTTGGAATAAATGTTCGACAGCTGAAAGCTGTTACGTATTTTATTGAATGACTGTATACACTTACCAATCTTACCTATTCAATCTTATTCAAGGTGTTATATTATAGAATAATAAGAGTATGACGGTTACGGATTTTACGCACCAAAACTAGGACGATTAACCTTATATATAAGTATCCTTATTTCCTGAAGACTATCCTCTATAACCAATGTGTCCTGCTTAGAGTCTAGATAATGAAAGCAAAGACTAGAAAAAAAAATCCGCTCAAAAAATCCACACAACACTGTGTATAATGTAACAATACAATTATGATACTTGGGCAACAAAACAAAATGTTCGCACTACATAGTTCAGTACAGTGGTATAACATTATGACCGAAACGAAGATTTATGACTTATTTATAGATTTATTATATTTAAAAATCGAAATCAAAATCAAACATTTATTCTGCAAATAGGCCACAAGGGCACTTTTACATGTCAAAATATTAATTTACAATTTAAGAAAGTCTGACTATAGTAAGTAATAAATTTTTCATGTCAAAATATTAATTTACAGTTCAAGAAGGAATAATAATTTCGAGTTTACAATTATAACAAAATTAATGTCATACAGTGAAGATAAACTTGCGAAGTTATCTATTACAAATATTACAACATCCGTAGTTAAGTTAGAGATGTATAAGGTCTCAAGATTAAACAAGGAGTATAATGAAATTAATATAATATCCCAGAGATGTACATGGTCTCTGAGCGTCAAAATTAAAATTAATTTAATATTGTTAGAGATGTATATGGTCTCTAAGTCACTGATAATAAAAATGAATCCACAACAGGATGATGTCTCTCGTCAATCCCCTATAAATATTCCGAGTCTGTTATGGAAGTAGCAATTCATGAGGAATAATGTACTATGATACGATTTGCTGTATCCTGTTTTTGACCCGTAAAGGATCAAGCAATGTTTATCTCCATTGACACGGAAATTAAGTGACGTTTGACACGTTTGACGTAGATATTATAGTTGCCTTTTAAAAAGTTTTAAACCAATCTCAGTCTCGGCTTTCAGTAGCCAGCCTCTACCATGCCGTATGGTGCCGAGACATGGACGCTTACAAATGAGGCTGTGCACGAAATCCAAGTAGCATAGAGAGCCATGGAGCGCGCAATGCCCGGCATTAGACTGCAAGACCGGGTGTGGAATGACGAGATCCGACGCCGCACAAAAGTGCGTGATGTCGGAGATGTCATTACCAAACTGAAGTAGAGTTGGGCAGGACACCTTGCCAGGAAGAGTGATGGCACGTGGACGAAAATACTGCTGACTGGTGGCCACTCCGTGGTAAAAGGAGCGTCGAGCGTCCATCGGCTCGTGTAGGAAGTGTAGGAAGTAGCGTGTAGGAAGATCGTGGGTCACTCTTGGGTAAGACTGGCTGAGGACCGGGACGAGTGGCGTACTCAAAGAGAGGCTTATGCTCAGCAGTGGGCGATTACGGGCTGAATGATGATGATGATGACTTCCTGATTGAGCTTAATTTGACCGACTAACAATAAGAACTAAAATTGTATGGACTAATATACGATTAAGATGCCGTATTGAAATCGGTGCGGTAAAAAAAAGAAAATGTATTTTTTTAACTAGGTTTTTTATGCCACGTCGGTGGCAAAGAATTTTATGGCCAGTCTGATGGTAAGCGGTCACCGTAGCTTATGGACGCTGCAGCTCCAAGGTAGAAAGCAATTTAGTTATAAAGTTATCCCCTGTTTAGTTCACGAACTTGACTGTGTATTATGTTAACTGTTAACGTATATTTCTGAAGAAACTAAACATCAAAACTTAATTCATTTATGGTTTTGTCACTTTTATAAATAAATTGAATTATTTAAAGGTGTTGTTTAGATATTCTGGTTATTCATATATACAAAGCCGAGATCAATTTAATGTTGAATTTTCCACATTCTCAACGGATTCCGAAAAAAAGGACAAAATAAACAGTCATAATTTACGTCCCCCAAACAATCCACGCCTTTTGTAATCAAAATTAAATCTGTTGGCAATTTACGCGAGGAGATTACCTCATATTTCCTCATATCACTTTTAAATTAGTACGCTGTATTCATGTTTTCTTTCACCCTTCTGTTGTATCTCATATTTTTCGAGCACTTCACCTAGTGTATAACGAAAATTTTAAATTAAAAATTAACATAACGTCACACATCTGTAAGATCGATTAAAGATCATTCAAAACCTGATGATTCATCGTGATCAGTGATGAAATGCCGGCGCGTTTACGAGTAGCATGCGCCCGATCATGATTATCGATTAAGAACCTCGTATTGATTTGAAACATTCCGACTGATCATCATTGTGCCCTAACCTAATCCCAAGATTTGGCGTAGGAACTAGTTTTACAAAACTACCATCTGACCGGTTTCCTCACGATGTTTTTCTTCACTGAAAATCCACTGTTAAAGTTAAAATGATATTTCGTACACAATTTTTTTGAAAAACGCATGACATGAACCGGGGAATTTCGTTTGCACATAAGTTTTATGAAAAACCCATGACATGAGCCGGAATTCAAACTCACCATCTCCAAATTGAAAGTCACGTTCCTCATGGTGCTGCCACACTGCAGTTATAAAGTGTTTTATAAAGTTATAAAACACGATAACATTTACTAACACTTCATAACAAAGTGTATTACAAATATTACAATACAAGTCAATTTATTATTAAATTCGATTATTATTACTGATTTACTTACATTATTATCATTTACAGTCAGGGTTATTATGTTATTATTTTAATGTCACACAATTCTCTTCTCTTCACTACATAGTATAAAACAAAGTCGCTTTCTCTGTCCCTATGACCCCTATGTCCCTATATCCCTATATCCCTATGTATGCTTAAATCTTTAAAACTACGCAACGGATTTTGATGCGTTTTTTTTTAATAGATAGAGTGATTGAAGAGGAATAATTACATCCATTAAATAGTGCACCCGTGCGAAGCCGGGGCGGGTCGCTAGTAAATGATAAAACACTTGGCCAATTAGCAATTTCTTCAAATTTATTTTTAAACGCATTAGTCTCGATGTTCTTTTTATGTCATCGGGTAAGGCGTTATAGATTATGGGACTTAGCATATTCATAGTCTTGAATCTCTTGAAGGACTTGGCCAGACGGTGTGTTGCTGGCTGTAGCCGTTCCTTGCTACCTAGAAGGGTGCGAGTCATTGAGGGCTATCGTTTTTGTGATCACCAGTTGGCGCCACTGTCGAGTAAGGTCCAGCTGTCAAAAATTGTTATTGGTTATTATGGGCATGAGAACGAAGTTTACATTTAAATCATATTTAATACCTTAAAACCGAACCGTAAAACATCGAAGATCTCGCATTGTAGCGCAGTCCCGTTTTGTTCGAAAAAAAAGGAGGACATAAGTTTCCGAACGACAAAGCTCTCTCAAAGCACTTTCAGTCCATGACCCGTAACTCATATTTGCCATAATCAAGCTCAGATATTGCAAAACAATCACCATATTGTACCAATTAGATATTAAACCGCGTAGCGCAACCACAAAGAGTGACATTTGACATTTAGAAGACCTCACGCTACACTAGCGCCTCTAGCGGCTAATTCATACGCGATAGCCCCCATTAGGTGTTATTGCCCCATCATAGGAATCCGTTAGTTAGGAAGGCTGTCGACTACGTTCCCATCCCTCCCCCCTCTGTCGTAACTCAGCGATCACTGATTAGAGGCCGCATGGTCCGGCGTCCTAGGCACACACTCACGGACCCGGACGACGTAATCACAGTACCGCACACCGGGTAGAGTCAGTCCGACCCAGGTCGGGCCTAGCTGAGCTTCTTGCTGGACTCTTATCAGCTAGGCTAGGTTTAGTGAACCAGCGACAAAACTCCCAGTAGCTCGATTCCACTCACACCTCAGATTCGGTTGAAACCGCTCAACCAATCTCACTGGAGCGCAAACTCTTAGAGTATTCCAGTGTTCTAAACCACACGCGTGGTCGTGTCAGAGGTTTTCCCCTGGATTTTCCCTAGGCTACTCTCCAACCACGCACTCCTATCGCTTTATATAAAGCCATAGTCAGGTTTAAGAGCGCTTTAATAAAATGTAACAGGTCCACTAGCGCCACTCGTAAATAATTGTAATTATTTAAATTTAATGATATATAACTAAAAAAGGGGGCCGCTACGTACTGTAGTTTGTATTTAAGTACTTTTTGAATCCATCAAATTAATTTTTACGTTGCTAGATTGGTCTCTCTATGAGCTCAAAAATAAAACGGCCGTTTTAACTTTGGACGCATAGATTGACGAATCCAGCAACGTAATAACTAGTTTGATGGATTCAAAACGTACTTAAATACAAAATACAGTACGTAGCGGCCGCCTTTTTTAGATATCTATCGTTAAATTTAGACAATCACAATTATTTACGAGTGGCGCTAGTGGACCTGTTACATTTTATTAAAGCGCTCTTAAAAAAAAGTGTTGTTGATTCTGTGTTTATGAGCGTGTACGTGTTTGGTAATGTCGAGAATGTACCGTGAGGGTAGTATTAGCATTATTTGGTTGGCAAATGTCCCTGTTGTAGTTCTGGAGATGGTTCTCAGAGCGCGCTTCTGAATCATCCACAAGCGATGTCATACGGCTACTGAGTCGAACTCCCGTGGAATACACCACATACTATACTTACGAAGCTAGTAGTAGGCAACTAATGAATTAATCAATTAGGTAATTGTATTGCATTTATGTAATTTTTTATGTACTAATGTTCATTTTATGTCTGTGTACGTCCATTATTATGTATTTTAATAAAAGGTTAGTGGACACCACTGGTGACCAAAGGGCTGGCAGCTTCCTCGCTCAGCGCATAAGCATTGCTATACAGCGAGGAAATGCTGCCAGCATCTTTGGCACTATGCCGCGGGGGGACCCCTTATTTTAGATTATTTATTTATTTTTAAGTTTTTATTTTAAGTTTAGTTTGTAGGCCTTTTATTATATTGTATATTATACTATGTTATGATTTGTAAATGATAGTAGCCGTTGGTTCTTCGAATAAATATATGATTTGCATTTACAATTTAAGAAAGTCTTTTAATAAATTCAGTACCCACATGTAAATTAACTTCAATCTATATTTCGGTTTGCCATCTGCTTAAATATATGTATATGTTGCATTATCTCCGCTACGCAAAGGTTGTCTGGAAAAGATCGCTCTTTTAGCGATAAGTCCGCCTGTTTTTTATGTTCTTGTATTGTGTTCTATAAGTGTTAGTGTTGTATTGTAGTAACTTCCCCTTAACGGATATATCTGCCTGTTAGCAGTGCAAACGTACAAGTGTTAAATAATTCGCAACGGATTGGATCTCAATTATTCTGTTGAACTTGTTTCAAATTGCCACTTTGATACGTTCCTTGGATTTATCTGGGCCATTTCCAATCAGAATTTAAATATTTGTAGGTTTTGTTGGGGCTATTTTCTAGCTCTCTTATAATGTCGCAACCGGTCAATAATGCGGCACTTGAATTTTGTCAAATGGTCTCGATTCTAGGGACATTTTGCTAGTTTTCAACAGTAAAAATAAATTATTGCATTACCAATAAAAAAGTCACAAACGTCTTCGGAAAATTTCAACTTATTTTTGCTGTAAACTTCAACTTTTACACTAAAGGTTTTAAATACTTACAGATCAAAACATGGACGCTGTTAGAAAATTGTGACGTCATAAACCTTTTACGTCCAAGCTTCATACTGAATTACTGACAGATAATTCTTAAAGTTAGGTTCATAAAGAGTTGTTGATTTAACTATCAGTTATTTACTTAAAAGACAAAGTTTTCGAAATATATGTAGATAAACAACACTAAAAAATAAACTTAATACTAAAAACTAAGAAAAAATACAAACGTTATCTATATCTCCCAAATCGCCGCTACAGGAAATGGTCTCCAGAAGGCTTGCTGCGTATCTCTTTCTACCGCAATAGGTACCTATACGTTGGCCGAGGAACGAGCCAGCCCTCCTGTCACCAGTGATGATGGTTATTTTTTTTTAATTACCTGGAAGAGTTTGTAAGCGCCTGGGCCCCACGGACCTTTCGACCGTTTTGACCGCAAAAATGAAATTGCCACCGAGACATACCATGAGTCAAATCACTACATAGTATAAAACAAAGTCGCTTTCTCTGTCCCTATATCCCTATAAACTACGCAACGGATTTTGATGCGGTTTTTGTAATAGATAGAGTGATTGAAGAGGAAGGTTTATATGTATAATAACATCCATTAAATAGTGCACCCGTGCGAAGCCGGGGCGGGTCACTAGTATAATATATTTATTTATTTCTTTTTTTCTAATGTATTAATTAGCACTTAATAAAATAAATGATACCTATTTAAATTAATCCTATTTTTAAAGTAATTAATTTTGATTAACTACAATATATATGTACATATACAAATAAATCCCTTGTTAAATAATTTAATTCTTAGGATAATTCATCACATTTTTATCGTATTATGTATTCGGTCATTATAGCGTTATTTTACCATTCAAATTACTAAATCAATATTTTTTTTAAATACTTAGATGTAAACCCGAAAAAGTTCAGGTACCAGCGATGTAAAATACATACAATTATTGTTGCTAACTAATTCGTTCACAACGTTATTATTTCCAGCAACGATATTCCTGGGCGAGGTATTAATATTAATACTGGAAGTGGCATTAGTATGCATTCTAATCAGAAAATAGTATAATTTTGTATTCCAGTCGTTTTTATATTTTCACCAGGAAACCGCGCTTAATTCATTGGAAAAATTTGCATAACAAAAGGAAACAACCAAACAAGTTACGTAAGTATTTGTACCTTTCTTTAGCAAATATTCCTTTTTAACTAAGTATAAAACATTCAAATTGGAAAAACACTTTCAGAGACTTGTTATTAAATAGTAGATCGTGTCTCAAGGGAGCAAAATGATATATTTACGACGAGGGCGGTATATTGAATCCTGAGTGAAGCGAAAGATTCTATAATAGAATCCTGAGCGTAACGAGGGATTCTAAAGTAGAATCTTGAGCGTAGCGAGGGATTCAAGTGTTTATGCCCAAGACGGAAATACTTTTGCTACCGTGTACCCATACTGCTTTTCACACCGCCTTTGAGGCCCGCTGCTAAAAATATGAAATGTCTTACAAATGATTTTACTACAGAGTGTCACATACTGCTTTTCACATCTTCTATGAGGAAAAGTCATTGTTGCCCTCAAATGAGGGAAGAAAAGTACATCTTTGATCCCTCGTAATATGCACTAAATCGCAACCTTTAGGACTCATTATGCATATAAATATTTGTGTGATTACCTACATGAAATAAGGGCACAAAACCTTCGAACAAATTCGCACCAAGCTTCCTTCGCAATCATATAATATTAATCGAATACCTACTTGTTTTATAGTGGAAATGATTTATAAAACAAGTTTACAGGCTTGTTGACATTATTTGCTGCGCCGCGCTGATTTCCCCTGAGCGAGTACCGGAACATCCTCTGGCATTACTTAATCTTGTGTTGCTACATAAACTGCGGTTTCACAGAGAAGTGTTTGAAAGATAAAATTATAGTTCATATTTGGAAACGAACGTATAAACGTTGCTTTTAACATTGAAAGATAAAATTATAGTTCATATTTTCAAAGCAACGTTTATACGTTCGTTTCAATACTGATAGTATTTCTATCATTGTAATATTTTCACCAGCAATACCGCACTATTTCATTAGAACAATTTGCATAACAATTGGAAACAACCAAATAAAATGAGTAGAGAGAGAGGTAGGGCACAGCAAAATGGCATCCTGCTCGAATTTGGAGAAGCCCAACTGGGGAAGTACCTCGGCCTTGCAGACGACCACAATCATAATAACATTATTTACTATACAAGTATGTAGTGTTGTGTTCCTGGCGGTGAGCAAGGTTGCCAGAGCTCCCGAGGATCCATTGTGTTTTTTTTAAAACTGACTGTGGTTTTTTAGGCCGGGCCCAATAAAGCGATAGGAGTGCGCGGTTGGAGTAGCCTGGGGAAAATCCAGGAGAAAAACTCTAATATGACCACACGTGTGGTTTGAAACACTGGAATACTCTAACTAACATTTTACTAAACTTTTTAATTATCGGCCCAAGCCTTCCTAGCCCGAACAACGCACGGTTGCGTACCCTACTAATGTGGCTACGGAAAGACTATTGGTCACCTCTATCGCTACGACATAAGATTGAAAGTGGCACGTATTGGGTCAGTGTCAAGCACTGGGACATTAACTTTAGTCCGCCATTCGTGTAACTCTGGAGGTAGCAGGTTCGAACCCCGAGACGTAGTACCACTGGTTTTTTCAAAAAGCTTATGTACGAAGCAATTATTCGATATTTAACAGTAGGTTTTCGGTGAAGGATAACGTCGTGAAGAAACTGGCCTACACACAAGGTCTAGTTTTTCCTCTGGGTTAGCTGGGTCAGTTTTGGGTACCTACTAATACTAAACTAGTGCCTACGCCAAATTTTGAGATTAGATGCCAAGGTGGACCCTGGGTTCCACAACCGGAATAATTGAGAATAATTGATACCCGCTCACGCCAGTCAGCTTGCTACCACGGATGTTGTGATACATTCGAAACGTTGGGCAAACCTTGAAAAATGTAAATAAATTAGTATTGTCCGCGATTAAGTCCCGTTTGTCAATAATAATGTGTGAAAATCGTGTAAGTTTCAATCAAAATATTTTAACAGCTTTTTACTTGGACCGTAAGCTTGTTTGCCACCGGCGTTGTATAAAAAAAAACGTGCGAGTAAAGGTTACCTTTCAAAAGAAGCCACAAATCATCCTTCTCAAATCGACATTTGGGAAGGATAATTTGAGGCTTCTTTTACCGACGATAAAAATAAAACATTCATTCACGTATTTCGTATTTTCAAACGTACCAAATAAATTCCAGGAATAGACGTCGAAATTGCTTCCTCAAAAGAATCAGGAAATCATTAAAAATTAATGTTTCGCTTTCGTCGTTTACGTATTTAGTGACGGCATTTCCATTTAAATGAATCATATAATTTAATATCTATTGATAACCGTAGATATCAGCAGTGAGTTAAAGTGAAAAAAAAAACTTTCCATTACAAATGGTGTATTAGAGGACTATTGATTTGTGAAGTACAATTTGATTTTTATAGGGGATTAACGACAGACATCATCCTGTTCTGGATTCGTTTTCATTATCAGTGACTCTTAGAGACCATATACATCTCTAACAATATTAAATTAGACTTAGTCTTGACGCTCTGAGACCATATACATTGTATATTTCTAAGGACGTTAGAACTATTAATTGTATTTGGACGCTCAGAGACCATGTACATCTCTGGGATATTATATGAATTCATTATACTCTTTGTTTAATCAGACAGAGACCTTATACATCTCTAACTTTACTGATATTGTAATATTCGTAATAGATAACTTTGCAAGTTTATTTTCACTCTCGGTATGACATTAATTTTGTTATGTTTGTAATCTCGGAATTCTTTCTTGAACTATAAATTTATATTCTGACATGAAAAAAGTATTCTTATAGTCTTAAATTGTAAATTAATATTTTGACATATAAAAGTGCCCTTGTGGCCTATTTGCAGAATAATTAATGTTTGTGTCTGAGTTTGAGTTGATTTAGGCACACAAAAGAGTAAAATCAGTTTTGATACAAACGCCCCTTGCCTTTAATGTTGCATTGCTTGACTAGCTGTGTTGCATCTGTGCCGACAAGGTACATAATTGAGCGAGCATCGCGAAGTCTCCATTTCAGCTTTTCGGCAAAAGTTGCACACTAGAAATGCCATTCAAAATCAAAAATCAAAATCAAACATTTATTCTGCAAATAGGCCACGAGGGCACTTTTACATGTCAAAATATTAATTTACATTTTAAGAAAGTCTGACTATAATAATACATTTTTCATGTCAAAATATTAATTTACAGTTCAAGAAAGAAAAAAAATTGGAGTTTACAATTATAACAAAATGAATGTCATACAGAGAAGATAAACTTGCAAAGTTATCAATTACAAATATTACAACATCAGTAAAGTTAGAGATGTATAAAAGGTCTCAAGATTAAACAAGGAGTATAATGAAATTAATATAATATCCCAGACATGGTCTCTGAGCATCAAAATTAAGATTAATTTAATATTGTTAGAGATCGAATCCACAACAGGATGATATCTCTCGCCAATCCCCTATAAAAAGACACTAGTATTAACGTAGTCACTATGTCCATGCAAGCATGAACAGACCGAACTCCACAAACAGCACCCGATCACGCGTATCTCAGCCATTTTGATTCAAATCATGCCAATCATCCCTACCTAGTTCCAGTTATCCGTAGACATCATATGCGTACCAACTCCGGGTGGACGTAGCTACAGGGTATCCAGTAAATAATGGACGAGCTTCTAACCACCGATAGAGCACCTGAAGCTGGTCCAGAAAAAGGACTTTCAGGTTTAGTAAAAGCCCCTTGGTTTTCAAGATAATCGAACTTTCCATTCTCTTAATAATTGACTACCACTCGAGTCAAGGAAAAAAGTTGTTAATGAAAAACAGAGATAACTTTATGTAGGACCTCGTCTCTACTAGCTGTCAGCACAACCATCCACAAGTCAATAAGGGTAGGCAGCAACTGGCTTGGGAATCTTCTGGAGTAGCAAGCGTCCATAGGCTAATTTTTAATAATGAGTCCTGGCTACCCTATAGCTCTAATACCTGTCGGTTAGCAACACTATTGGAGAATATTTAGCAATAAAAAGAACAAGAATATCTCTTTATTTATGACCTCGACGGTCATTAAAGTCAAAGAAGGTACCAATTATTAAGAAAATGGAAAAGTTCGATTATCTCGAAAACCAAGGGATTTTTACTAAACCTGAAAGTCCATTTTCTGGACCAGCATCAGGTGCTCTATCGGTGGTTAGAAGCTTGTCCATTATTTACTAGACACCCTGTGTATACCGCGTAGCGAAATTCAATTTGCTTACTAATAAACAAACAGGAACACGTTTCAACTTTTGACAGTTGTTAAACGCTACAGTGCTCAAAGTGAAATAGAAATCGTAATGTACGGGTTAGAGTTGCGGACTGGTGCCTACGCTGCGTTTTGTTTTTGAGGGATGTTATAAGTTTAACATTATATATAATTTAACATTATATAAGGTGAATTGGGATAACTTCGACAATTAATGGGGTATTTTTGATATTAGGGTCATTCTACTTTTTCATGACCTGTTTTCTATTACAAAAAAAAATCTATGATATGTATTGAATTAGTATACAAAATAGTAGTTTATGCAATCGTTATATAATGTATGCTTTTTTAGTCGAGAACCGCGATTAGATCACGAGGCTTGCCGAGTGGTCTAAGTAACGTTTGAGACTTAAAAAGCTAATTATATAACTATTGTATACACAATTTTTTCTACAAGTCAACGGAAATTAATTAAACAAACCAAAACAATTAAATAGTCTTGCGAAAATGAGGTTTAGGTACATGGGTCGGACGCTCGTTGATGTCTTCTGTTTTATGCCGCGGCGACACGTGATTGGTTAATTTCATAAGAGTACTGTAATTGCGACACGTGATTAGCCAATTTCATACGAATACAGTAAAAGGCGACACGTGATTGGTCTATTTGATAAGAGTTCACTTGAAGGGAACCAATACTGCCGTCTCAAGGAGAAAAACCATAAGTGACAAAAAGTAAGTTTCGAGATAAAGCCAAAAAACTTTAGATTTCTTGTAAATTATTTTATAGGCAGAGTACAAAGTTGTAACTTTTGTTTATTAATAAACAAATATTGTAGAATTTTTAGCAATTGCGCTTTTTTCAATTATTTATTCATTTAAATAAGATATTTAGAAAAAACCGTTTCTGCCTCCTAAAATAAATATAAAAAAATGTGGATACTAAGAATAAAACACACAAGTGAGCATTTGTGTTTTTTGTGCTAGTTTTTCACTTTGGTATCTAAGTAAAAATAACACAAGTACGCACTTATGCTCGCTTTTCCGAGTCGGACAAGAATCTGAAAAAGAACAAGTGGGTACTTGTGTTTTATTTATATAGTCCATTATTGCACTTATGGCTTATTTTATAATAGGGTTTCATGAAAATACGATAAATATCAAACGAATTTATTAAAAGTAAACAAATGAGATGCTTTAAGTAGAGATCTTTAGGTATGTATGACACATTAGTGAATGCGATACTTAATATTGAACTTAATTCTTAATTAATTATCATGCTCATCTATGAGATTAAGAGCTTTCTCATCACTTGCAAGATCTTAAAATTTTAGCCTATTTGGAGGCATAAGCTATTCAAGACGCTGTATGATGTCTGTTCTTCTTTTTTTAAGATGTTTTTGGGTGCATTATTCAATATAGGTGTCGGAAAGCTATTTGTTATAATATTTGGTTTAATTAAGCCCAGCCTAGTAGGGTCACCTTCAAATGACGTTTATATATGGTGACATATCTGGTAAACATAGGAATATGTACAACTACTTCCATTCCAAGAGACGCCTTTGATGTTCCTCTGGCCATACGAAGCAATCGTTAACATCTTTCGTAGATGACTACCGCATCGTTAGTAATCTGACAACCAAAACGAAACAAAAAATGTTCACATAGCCACAAAGCAAGCATACGCAGCCTTTCTTGCAGAGCATAGGCAAAAACCATTAGGTACAATATTATTGCAGACGCATCAGAAAAAAAATAGGTCATATGTTAGTTACCATATATTTTTTTTTACAATCACCATGCAAACTAAGAAACGCACTATACAACAAAGATAATATAAGAACCTAGGTAATAAAAGCTTCATTTATGACTATGCATGACATTATATCACCTTATACTACTAGAATTGTTAAACTATTATCTGTTAGCAGACACTGTCATTCTGCATAAAGCTGTCATACGTTATAAGCTCAGAAGTTCGTGTCGTAGAATTCAACATAGACCAATAAGTAACTTAACTTTATTGTTTCTAATTGTAGTCACTTATTTACAACTGAATACTCATATTTTGAGTAAAAGTAAGTGAAGTAGGTATTTGAATGCGTGCGCGCAATCTCCTCCCTACGAAAGTAATCGGCGCGACTGACCAACATGCCACGCCGCAATCCGTGCTTGCCAAAATCTGTCCTTGAGTGGTCGGAGTGGGGGACTTGTACTAGCCTAATAAAACACAAGTAGCACCAATATTCTAAGAAATATACCACAAGTTCATATTTTTTGTAGCGTATACTAGTTTAAAAAGTCATAACTTGCCACATATGGTTTTTCTGTGTCCTGTATACCTTACTTGTATAAATCTTAATCTGACTAGAAACAACATTTTTGCCAACTTATGTGTTTTTTACATCAAACATTATAATAAAAACTAATTATGTTTTTTCTTCTTATGAGATAAAAGTTGGGTTCAAGCCCAATACAGAAATTTAAAAAACCATAAGTGGTCACTTAACCATTTTTCTGTATCTTATTACAGAGTGATGTTTTTTCTTCCTCAAAAAAGGGCCAATTTTCCCAAAATGGCATGCACTTGTGGTTGTCTACATCGTGATCTACAAAAGATATAGTAATATCTCCTAGAGAGAAAGATCCCATTTTTTTTCCTGATTACAAGGCTGTATACACAATTTTTTCTACAAGTCAACGGAAATTAATTAAACAAACCAAAACAATTAAATAGTCTTGCGAAAATGAGGTTTAGGTACATGGGTCGGACGCTCGTTGATGTCTTCTGTTTTATGCCGCGGCGACACGTGATTGGTTAATTTCATAAGAGTACTGTAATTGCGACACGTGATTAGCCAATTTCATACGAATACAGTAAAAGGCGACACGTGATTGGTCTATTTGATAAGAGTTCACTTGAAGGGAACCAATACTGCCGTCTCAAGGAGAAAAACCATAAGTGACAAAAAGTAAGTTTCGAGATAAAGCCAAAAAACTTTAGATTTCTTGTAAATTATTTTATAGGCAGAGTACAAAGTTGTAACTTTTGTTTATTAATAAACAAATA
The DNA here is from genome assembly GCA_963556455.1 of Epiblema foenella. NCBI lineage: Eukaryota > Metazoa > Arthropoda > Insecta > Lepidoptera > Tortricidae > Epiblema > Epiblema foenella. The sequence continues at coordinate 21,846,569 of OY747102.1, forward strand.
TTGTAGAATTTTTAGCAATTGCGCTTTTTTCAATTATTTATTCATTTAAATAAGATATTTAGAAAAAACCGTTTCTGCCTCCTAAAATAAATATAAAAAAATGTGGATACTAAGAATAAAACACACAAGTGAGCATTTGTGTTTTTTGTGCTAGTTTTTCACTTTGGTATCTAAGTAAAAATAACACAAGTACGCACTTATGCTCGCTTTTCCGAGTCGGACAAGAATCTGAAAAAGAACAAGTGGGTACTTGTGTTTTATTTATATAGTCCATTATTGCACTTATGGCTTATTTTATAATAGGGTTTCATGAAAATACGATAAATATCAAACGAATTTATTAAAAGTAAACAAATGAGATGCTTTAAGTAGAGATCTTTAGGTATGTATGACACATTAGTGAATGCGATACTTAATATTGAACTTAATTCTTAATTAATTATCATGCTCATCTATGAGATTAAGAGCTTTCTCATCACTTGCAAGATCTTAAAATTTTAGCCTATTTGGAGGCATAAGCTATTCAAGACGCTGTATGATGTCTGTTCTTCTTTTTTTAAGATGTTTTTGGGTGCATTATTCAATATAGGTGTCGGAAAGCTATTTGTTATAATATTTGGTTTAATTAAGCCCAGCCTAGTAGGGTCACCTTCAAATGACGTTTATATATGGTGACATATCTGGTAAACATAGGAATATGTACAACTACTTCCATTCCAAGAGACGCCTTTGATGTTCCTCTGGCCATACGAAGCAATCGTTAACATCTTTCGTAGATGACTACCGCATCGTTAGTAATCTGACAACCAAAACGAAACAAAAAATGTTCACATAGCCACAAAGCAAGCATACGCAGCCTTTCTTGCAGAGCATAGGCAAAAACCATTAGGTACAATATTATTGCAGACGCATCAGAAAAAAAATAGGTCATATGTTAGTTACCATATATTTTTTTTTACAATCACCATGCAAACTAAGAAACGCACTATACAACAAAGATAATATAAGAACCTAGGTAATAAAAGCTTCATTTATGACTATGCATGACATTATATCACCTTATACTACTAGAATTGTTAAACTATTATCTGTTAGCAGACACTGTCATTCTGCATAAAGCTGTCATACGTTATAAGCTCAGAAGTTCGTGTCGTAGAATTCAACATAGACCAATAAGTAACTTAACTTTATTGTTTCTAATTGTAGTCACTTATTTACAACTGAATACTCATATTTTGAGTAAAAGTAAGTGAAGTAGGTATTTGAATGCGTGCGCGCAATCTCCTCCCTACGAAAGTAATCGGCGCGACTGACCAACATGCCACGCCGCAATCCGTGCTTGCCAAAATCTGTCCTTGAGTGGTCGGAGTGGGGGACTTGTACTAGCCTAATAAAACACAAGTAGCACCAATATTCTAAGAAATATACCACAAGTTCATATTTTTTGTAGCGTATACTAGTTTAAAAAGTCATAACTTGCCACATATGGTTTTTCTGTGTCCTGTATACCTTACTTGTATAAATCTTAATCTGACTAGAAACAACATTTTTGCCAACTTATGTGTTTTTTACATCAAACATTATAATAAAAACTAATTATGTTTTTTCTTCTTATGAGATAAAAGTTGGGTTCAAGCCCAATACAGAAATTTAAAAAACCATAAGTGGTCACTTAACCATTTTTCTGTATCTTATTACAGAGTGATGTTTTTTCTTCCTCAAAAAAGGGCCAATTTTCCCAAAATGGCATGCACTTGTGGTTGTCTACATCGTGATCTACAAAAGATATAGTAATATCTCCTAGAGAGAAAGATCCCATTTTTTTTCCTGATTACAAGGCTGTATACACAATTTTTTCTACAAGTCAACGGAAATTAATTAAACAAACCAAAACAATTAAATAGTCTTGCGAAAATGAGGTTTAGGTACATGGGTCGGACGCTCGTTGATGTCTTCTGTTTTATGCCGCGGCGACACGTGATTGGTTAATTTCATAAGAGTACTGTAATTGCGACACGTGATTAGCCAATTTCATACGAATACAGTAAAAGGCGACACGTGATTGGTCTATTTGATAAGAGTTCACTTGAAGGGAACCAATACTGCCGTCTCAAGGAGAAAAACCATAAGTGACAAAAAGTAAGTTTCGAGATAAAGCCAAAAAACTTTAGATTTCTTGTAAATTATTTTATAGGCAGAGTACAAAGTTGTAACTTTTGTTTATTAATAAACAAATATTGTAGAATTTTTAGCAATTGCGCTTTTTTCAATTATTTATTCATTTAAATAAGATATTTAGAAAAAACCGTTTCTGCCTCCTAAAATAAATATAAAAAAATGTGGATACTAAGAATAAAACACACAAGTGAGCATTTGTGTTTTTTGTGCTAGTTTTTCACTTTGGTATCTAAGTAAAAATAACACAAGTACGCACTTATGCTCGCTTTTCCGAGTCGGACAAGAATCTGAAAAAGAACAAGTGGGTACTTGTGTTTTATTTATATAGTCCATTATTGCACTTATGGCTTATTTTATAATAGGGTTTCATGAAAATACGATAAATATCAAACGAATTTATTAAAAGTAAACAAATGAGATGCTTTAAGTAGAGATCTTTAGGTATGTATGACACATTAGTGAATGCGATACTTAATATTGAACTTAATTCTTAATTAATTATCATGCTCATCTATGAGATTAAGAGCTTTCTCATCACTTGCAAGATCTTAAAATTTTAGCCTATTTGGAGGCATAAGCTATTCAAGACGCTGTATGATGTCTGTTCTTCTTTTTTTAAGATGTTTTTGGGTGCATTATTCAATATAGGTGTCGGAAAGCTATTTGTTATAATATTTGGTTTAATTAAGCCCAGCCTAGTAGGGTCACCTTCAAATGACGTTTATATATGGTGACATATCTGGTAAACATAGGAATATGTACAACTACTTCCATTCCAAGAGACGCCTTTGATGTTCCTCTGGCCATACGAAGCAATCGTTAACATCTTTCGTAGATGACTACCGCATCGTTAGTAATCTGACAACCAAAACGAAACAAAAAATGTTCACATAGCCACAAAGCAAGCATACGCAGCCTTTCTTGCAGAGCATAGGCAAAAACCATTAGGTACAATATTATTGCAGACGCATCAGAAAAAAAATAGGTCATATGTTAGTTACCATATATTTTTTTTTACAATCACCATGCAAACTAAGAAACGCACTATACAACAAAGATAATATAAGAACCTAGGTAATAAAAGCTTCATTTATGACTATGCATGACATTATATCACCTTATACTACTAGAATTGTTAAACTATTATCTGTTAGCAGACACTGTCATTCTGCATAAAGCTGTCATACGTTATAAGCTCAGAAGTTCGTGTCGTAGAATTCAACATAGACCAATAAGTAACTTAACTTTATTGTTTCTAATTGTAGTCACTTATTTACAACTGAATACTCATATTTTGAGTAAAAGTAAGTGAAGTAGGTATTTGAATGCGTGCGCGCAATCTCCTCCCTACGAAAGTAATCGGCGCGACTGACCAACATGCCACGCCGCAATCCGTGCTTGCCAAAATCTGTCCTTGAGTGGTCGGAGTGGGGGACTTGTACTAGCCTAATAAAACACAAGTAGCACCAATATTCTAAGAAATATACCACAAGTTCATATTTTTTGTAGCGTATACTAGTTTAAAAAGTCATAACTTGCCACATATGGTTTTTCTGTGTCCTGTATACCTTACTTGTATAAATCTTAATCTGACTAGAAACAACATTTTTGCCAACTTATGTGTTTTTTACATCAAACATTATAATAAAAACTAATTATGTTTTTTCTTCTTATGAGATAAAAGTTGGGTTCAAGCCCAATACAGAAATTTAAAAAACCATAAGTGGTCACTTAACCATTTTTCTGTATCTTATTACAGAGTGATGTTTTTTCTTCCTCAAAAAAGGGCCAATTTTCCCAAAATGGCATGCACTTGTGGTTGTCTACATCGTGATCTACAAAAGATATAGTAATATCTCCTAGAGAGAAAGATCCCATTTTTTTTCCTGATTACAAGGCTGGTAATAAGTCCATTTTGCAAAAAATGTCACTTATGGTTTTTCTTCTTGAGACGGCAGAATAGAGAAATGTATGTGATTTTAGTTTCCTCTACGATATCTTAATTCAAACATTGAAGTCGACGAGTAGAAAAATAGGATTTATAATTAGTACCTGAACCTAATAAAAGGAATTTATAGGTATAAATTCCTTTTATACCTATAAATATTAACATATTGCTGTAAAAGGTGGGTAACACACTGGTAAAAACCATTTTTTCATACAAATGGTGAGACATCCCAGGACCACTGAGTTACTCGATTTATGGATATTAGTTGTGGTTGTTTAATTACCAAAACTATCGGAACGGATATTACAATTAAACCTCTTTCTAAATAACAATACAAAAATATGAAGTGAGGGCCAACTATTCCAAAATCTGCATTTAAAAAAAGTGTCTGAATATTATATACATGAAAAAGTAGAATGGCCAATTAGTTGTCCCATGAAATGAATGAAATGTAAGATATTTTGTTTATAATTAATTGATTTAACAGTTCTATTTACACTAAACACATTTTCCAAAAATACGAAAAAAGCTAAAGCTGAAGTGAGTGAGAAGGGGGGATTCCTCGTTCCTGCTACTACCCTGCACAAAGGTCCCTAGTATTCTGGCGGAGTTCCCTCGTTGTATGGCCATATTCTTTGCAGAAGGTACTCACCAGAAGGGGATTGCCTCCCCGATCTCTTAAGCGACAAGCCAGGGTTACTATAAACGCTTTGGGCTCGGCACACCAGGGCCCGCCAGTCTCTACAGCTATCGGGACGAAGTCATATAATGGTTCTTAATATTAGATATAGTTCTTAGCTATGGTGATTGTTTGTATGCTACTCAGTCAATACTGATGCTAAAAATGCCGCAATTTGATTATAACGTTTAATTTTGTTTAATTTTCTATCAGCACCGCTTACTAAATGATGATCTCGTTATGAGCAACTACTTGTGTTGCGGTTTTCATAATATTATTGTTGTTTACAAAATGTTTCTCTGTTTACTTCCGTTCTTGCTTCTGAGAGCCTCGCGCGTGATAACATATTAATACATTGAATATCAGATGCAAAATGTCGAAACAAATGGATCTCCCAGGTGAGCGCTCGTGTCAAGCAACAAGCGAGTAAAGCCTTATGTAGACACGTACGAGATTCGCATTCGAGTTTAACTACATTACGTGGTTTGATAGTCGTTAAACCATTATGAAGTCATTAAACCCGCAATTTAATGCAACTCGTACGTGTGTAAATCAGACTTAAGATCCAGAAGATGCGATTTGTTGAGAGTGAGGGCGTTACATTTTTCTGTAGCTGCAGATCCTCAAATATGGACTCATCAGTAAAAAGCAGAGGTTCGGTTTAATAAAGATCCGATAGACCTTAAGTCGGCAGGTTATGTCAAAGAAAATATTATCAAAATTTTGTCTGGCATAAAATTCGACTTAATATAGTTGCGTTTACTCTCCGTCGTTATAATACTTTACCAACATCCATATGTTTTCACCGCAAGAAAAATAAGCTGCCGGGTATGAAATAGCCCGCGAGCTTTTTATGAATTCATACCGTCTAAATGACATTTTTATTTTGTCTCTTAAGCGGGAAACTTGAGTTTGTTAGCTAAGGCCTTAAAGGAGATTGAAAGGCGGCGTTTTTATTCTGGTATTCTAGAATGTTTTTACAGATGTGCACGGAATATTTACTGAGTAGGTTACTAATTCGTACAAGTAGGTTAATAAATCGTTCACATATTAAAGGCATATTTTTGACATACGTATTGGCATCACACCTGAATTTTTGTAGTTCCAAACACACGTACATAAAAATAAACTCACCCTAGTATTCCCAACAGGGGTAGACACAGTACATGAAAGTTAATTTCAGTGATGGTATTTATAGAAATTATATACAGGTTTAAAGATGGAAAATTGAGATTATTCCTGAGATAGGCTGCTAGCCCATCAACAACATATTTTACAACGCCCATCCTACTGCACAACACAAGGGTAGACAATATTTAAAATCTTTCTGAATAGCCAAGCTGTATTGAATACAAAACCATTCTCTTTTCAAACACCTGTCATATGCAAAACCCATCTAGTAAAATTTTCTTTTTTTTTACAATGTTAAGGACACCTTTATTTATAAATTAATACATAAAATATAATAAAAAATTGGCTCTTCACAAACCTATTTCGTCGTAAGACTTAAATCCTCCAATGTTCGGCTATGCAATCGAAGTTGGCTTAGTGCGAAGCCCTAATACATCAGGACACGGGTCTAAGACATACAATACCGGGACCAATGTTTCTTTTTTGCATACAAATATTTTCACATGGCCTAGGTGATATTGAAGGTTTTTAGGACAAGTTTTGCATGGTTTGAAAACTTCATTTTAGAGTTCTGACGAACTGAAATGTTTATGTAGTCCAGGGATCGGATACCGGTATTTTCTCCATAGAAAAATACCGGTATTATTACGGTCACCGGTTCATTATTTCGTTTTTAATGGGACAATCTAATAATACGACGTTGTTACCTAAATACATGATTCAGCCCTACGTAAAGAGCAAAAAACAATCCAAAATATTGGGCTAATTCAGGGTTTTTTAAAAATACCGGTATCGGTCCTTGATGTAGTCACAAGCGAGGCGAGATGGTATAAGTTTTATAGAAACAGTTGGGTACTTGACAGATGTAATTAATGATTATAAAATGTACTGTTAAATGTAGCTTATAATTCTTAGAAGCTAAATAACTGGCTGCATTGCAATGAAAACTATTTAATTAATTACTTAATATAATTTTAAAGCGTCCTCGGGTAATTCAGAATGTCGGGTAATTCCGAAAATAATAAATTCCACTCAGCGATTTTATTGCATCTCATCATCATCATAAAAAAATGTTACGTATTTTTTTTTGATGTTTGGTAGTGCAACAAAATCATCTAGTTAGTTATTTTCGGAATATTACCCGAATACACATTAAACTTTAAATTTTTCTTATCTGTGACTCCAATGATCGAAATGACGCCATGTTGCTAGTGACGATGACGTCATAGCACTAGGTACAAGCAGCTGCTGTCAAAATCGTGTTTACTAGTTAATATATAATTCTTCGAAGTGTCACGCAGAGGTTAGTTCATTTATAGTAGTGTGACGCAATAAGCACAGAGGGGCTACAGCGAACCGAAAATGAACGAAGTTCGAATATCTCCCTCTCTGTCACACGAATTAGCAAGTGCGACTAAGAGGGAGATATTCAAACTTCGTTCGTTTTCGGTTCGCGCCCCTCTGGATCGTGTTTTAGCGCGAAAATTGAAATAACGTTTTTTTGATAGCTAACGATTACTTACGACATTTTTAATATTTTAAAACTAATTATAAAAAGAAATGTTAAATAGGCATCCAGTTGTAGTATCTACGTTTAATAAGACGACACCTCACATGTACCGATTGACATTCAACCTGACATTTGGGCAAAAATTGGTCGCCATCTTTATGACATCACAGCTATGCCTTACCGAGTTATGAGATACCGAGTGGATTATAATGGATCACAATTAGATTATTTATAAGCCATCATGAAGTTCAAGATATATTATCGTATAACACTTTTATTTTACACGAAATTATCAATGGATCAAAGGTCTAATATGGCATGATCGCAATAAGATACGTTTGTCGGACATACAATAATAATGACACATAATAATGATACATATATTATTTAGTATGGGATGGCGCATAGTTACTGACGATTTTTTCAAAGTAATTTGAGACGTTGGTGCCGTTAAAGAATCCTGAATCTGCTAGATAGATGTCGCTGTTAGGCATTGTAAAAGGGATACATAATAGGAGCCCTGCGGTATGCGAGTTTAAGCAACGTCGGCCCAGGTCAGTTCTTGGATCGCTGACCGCTTTGATTGGTTATTAACTGAGCGTTCCCGTGCTTTGGAAGGCACACTAAGCCGTTGATCCCGGCTGCTGTCTATGATAGCGGTCGCTAAGTCAAGTTAGAGGCCTCCGGGCAGCTTGGGAACTTCTAACAGTCAAGTTGCCCACTCACTTGACCAAGGGGGTCGAAGTTGCACCACGTCCGTAGGGAGTACCCACCGCGACCCTACACGTGACCCCTGGGTGGTGCTAAAAGTGCAACAAAACTGGCAATCGTACTGTCTTCTCGAAGATCTCACGGTTCGAAATAATTGTCATACGATAAATAAATAAAGGGAACATACTAATTATTCCTTTTTTAATCCGGCGGGGACGTCCTCCGCGCGATCGCGACAACACTGACACATATAGTCCCTATTCGTCCCGGTACTGCCGCACACCGGGTAGAGTCAGTCCTACCCAGGTCGGGCCTAGCTGAGTTTCTTGCTGGACTCTTCTCAGCTAGGCTAGGTTTAGTGAACCAGCGACAAAACTCCCAGTAGGTCGATTCCGCTCATACCTCAGATTCGGTTGAAACCGCTCAACCAATCTCACTGGAACGCAAACTCTTAGAGTATTCCATTGTTCCAAACCACACGCACAAATATTTAAATATTATATATCTTCTCTTTGTTAATCGCATAGTATGTGATGAACTATGTAGTGCGAGCTTCCAAACAACACGCGTGGTCGTACAGGAGGTTTTCCCCTGGATTTTCCCCAGGCTACTCTCGAACCGCGCACTCCTATCGCTTTTTGGTCCCGGCCTATAAAGCCACAGTCAGGTTCAAAAAAAACCTCCTTTACTAGTAAGTATGTAAGTACCAGGGGACGAATGCTATGTCCGCTAGGAACAGGAATGGAACGGAATGGGAGGATGATATCCATTCCAAAGAGTTGCTGAAATAGCATGGCAAAGAAAGGCCACTAACAGAAATATATGGAAAAACTGACGTTACCGATGTCGAAAAATGAACAATCTTATAGTGTAGTGTGATAAACTGCAATATTATAACATATGGTGATGGAATAGATATAGTAAGAAAATGTATATACATATATATTTTTTATCAGCAACAAATATTAAAAAGGCTTATCTTATCTTATCTTAATTATTTCTCCTTTACTAGTAAGTATGTAAGTACCAGGGGACGAATTATTTGTCCGCTAGTCAATATTTATACATTTAAGGGGTACATTAAAATAAGCATCGATTGGTGCCATCATGAGTTTTTGTCACTTAGCGGACAGTTTATCTCTCTTCCACCGTCCTGAATAGAATGAGACGTGAAACGCTAAAGCACCTGCTTCATTGAGCCAGTACCGCATAGAAGTCATTTAGTCACGCGTCTGATATCGTAAAATAGGGGCGGGCGGGCACAGTACGTATACACGATAGCAGTAACTTAACTCGTTTTTCCAACCAAAACTCGTTTTTCGTTTCGTTTGTCGTTTTTGTTTTTTTATGAATTCAATGAAATAAACAGTTTTTTTTTTTTTTTGTTTTTTTTAACCGAGTTATTTTAACTTCAATCGTTTTTAAACTCGAGTGAATAGGTGTCTTCTGAGTGAGCTCGCTCCATCTTCTTTCTCGTCTTTAACCTTGGGCTTGATGTTGGCCAAGAGCCAACCAATTCATTTGTTTTATACGCACACGATTATACCCGGCTGTTTTCAGAGTCCGGTAAAACCCGGGTTTTAAGCATGAGGCCCCGGTATTAACCGGATTGTCAAAACTACAGATATAAACTAAAACCAAAAACTGTCTTCCTTAAAATGTGTTTTTTGTCTTCTAAATGATATAGAATACGTTTTACTTAGTTTAATAAATAAATAAATATTAGAGGACAATCTTACACAAATCGAACTAGCCCCACAGTAAGCTCAAGAAGGCTTGTGTTATGGGTACTAGACGACGATATATTTAATAGATATAAATACTTAAATACATAGAAAACATCCAAGACTCAGAAACAAATATTCATGCTCATCACACAAATATTTGCCCTGACCGGGATTCGAACCCAGAACCGTCAGCTTCACAGGCAGGTGCACTACCCACTAGGCTAAACCGGTCGTCAAAGTTTAACTCCTATTAGCACCTATTTAAGTTGTACGTTTGGTTTTATTACGCTTCACAAACCTCCACGCAAACTTTGTCCGTATGTTGACTTTGTTGATGGTGGGCGGTCGGCCGTCTTGTATAGTGACCTTTAAATACGACAAGAGGCACCCTATTCCCTCGTAGGTATATAATGACACCGTTAGTGATAGAACAATGTCATCGTAAGTTCTCCCATCCAGGGTTACAGCTCACGATCTTTATCGCTCTTGAATAGAGATGTTGACACTAAATAAGAAAATCGAAAAGTTCAAATTTCCTCGAAAAAGGATCAAATTGTTAATGAAATGACGAAAGATGTAACAAATTTGTATGGACCTACTTATATCTGAAATAAATAATTGAATTGAATTGTAACTCACAAGAATAAATAACTACATAATTATAAGACTTCAAAGTTTTAAGAGGGGGCAAATTCTGTCCCTTTTTCGCATAATGCACCTTTGTCATTTACTATGGTGCTCGAAGTCAGTGACGTTACAGATCTGTCGAGTTTTCTCTCTCTAACCAGCAACGTTAAAACAGTTGTAGCTTCGTTATTTTTTGAGATATTTGATTAGGGTTTTCATCATTTGGCATATTTGTTTGCCTTGTTTCAAATTTTGAGTCAACAACCCTATTCTGATCCTTACCGCCAATGATCTCTCTGTTATTGACCACCGGTCACTTTTTGACATTAGAGTCATCCATCGTTTATTCTTTGTGAACCTGTACTAACTGAAATGTAAGTTGGTCCTCTTCAACGTTGGACATTATTGCAATAGATGCACCAAGATCTCGGCATAAATGGTAAACCAAGAGAGAACCTAGAACCAATTAATGCTTTCATTTGTTCTGTAAATTATGAGAACTTTGCTGCGACGCTACGACTATTATCTACTATGATTATCTTTCTAATGCCTGTCTATCATCGTAAAGACATGTCAGCCAAGTTCTTTGACATTTTAGTCTGGTCGTTTTCATCCTTACATTTTAACTAAGGGTTATTGAACGAAGTTCTTACTCCATCCAATTCAATTAGTATCAATTACATCACTCGTCCCGAGTCTTAATACCTCAGTACTCGTATTCATGCGAAATGACATACTTTCCGCACTTATATCAAAACTTACTATATTCGTTTAACATTTTTAAAAGTTTTCATGGTAAATCGTGAGATTAAAAGATAAGCTGCTTACGGGTCATATCCTTGTGTTGTGTAATCCAAATGTGAGTACAGTACAGCAGGTCGAAGCAGCAGTCCTTTTTTCGTAGTTGCAGACATCCTACGAGTTCCACAAACGTGTATTTTTTTATGCATTACATTTTATGAAAATTTTAACACATTTTCTCTGTATCTGATAATTGCTGCTTATTTATAGGTCTTGACATCGATTTTTCTTATTAAATCGTCTTAAAACCATTAATATAAGTCAAAGTAACAACCCGGGTAATTACCCGGGTACCTGGGTTTAAGTAGCTAAAGTCGGGTTACCTGGGTTTCAAAAACGACCGGGTTTTGCATTCCCTAACGCCGTCCCGCAGCAGAAACGTGGCGCAGCCGCTACGGTGACTGCGCCGATTGAAGCTGGCAGCAACTCTTTACGTTAGACGACCGCTTTAGCCTAGTTGGTAGGGCAGGGTCACTACCCTTGGTACCCATAGTACAAGCTTAGCTTAGTTTGGGACTAGGTTGATTTGTGTAAGATTGTCCAAAAATATTTATTTGTGTAAGATTGTCCAAAATATTTATTTAAATATTTATGTTATCTGGCAATACTTTTCTATAAAGCAGTTTCATATTGCTTTTCGGATTGTACACTTTCAACTTTTACAGTGATTCATACTTACACGATGTCCACACTTTGTTTTTATTAAACGTAACTTAATCACCTGCAGTTAAAGTTATTCACATTTTTGACGTTTATCTGACGTTTTGGATGTGTTGCAACTCGCGAGCTGACTCAAATGACTGAATAAATCTAATCATACCTGTAATAATAATTTTCAAAAATCAGAAGCCGAAATGGGTTACGACTTGCTCTCTGTACCGCGACGTCGTATTGTGTCGACCGTTTCTATAGACATAATTTACTGCTTAGCTTATGTGTATTGTATATTCCATGGGCTTGTGACTCGGCAATAATAAAGATGTATGGCCAGCAAGCCCGGTCCGAACGGTATTGAATCATGCCTAGCGATGCCAATGGCCGTTCCTATAATCCTATCTTGAACGATTCTAAAAAAAAATCTGACTTAAGGATGATTCACAGTAGACCGTTCCGTGTCCGGGCCGTTCCGTCTCCGAGCTTTTTTGTGTGTCAATGTGCTAAACGTTCCGCATCCGGGCCGGGCCGGGACCGTGCCGTTTCCGAGCCTCGGACGTCGGTAGATCGGCCGTCAAACGTTTGCATTTATAATAGAGCGACCGTTCCGTGTCCGGGCCGGCTCGTTTCCGAGCGTCACCGGGCCCGTCCGTGGCCGGGCGGCCGTTGATTCTCTGTCATAGAAAACGGGCCGGCCCGGACACGCAACAGTCTAGTGTGAATCATCCTTTAATCTGTAGTGAAGTACTTTATTTTTATACAACGACGGTAGCAAACAAGCACACATCCTGCCTGGTAAGCAGACAACGTAGCCAATGGATGCCTGTGACTACAGAACCATCACAATCACGCTGCATAAATAAAAAAATATCAATATTTATCGACAATCTTACATATATTGACCTAGTCCCAAACTATGCAAAGCTTGTACTATGGGTACTAAGCGACAATATACATACTTATACGTAAATAGATAAATATATACTTAAATACAAAGGAAACATCCAAGACACAGGAACAAATATTCGTGTCACACAAATAAATGCCCTGACCGGTATTCGAACCCGAGACCTCGAGCTACGTAGGCAGGGTCACTACCAACTATAGGCTAAAGTGGTCGTCAATACCTAGAGTCTGGCTAATGAAAGCTAACCCCCTTATTCATAAACGTCTATCAAACCTATATTGGTTAACTAGCCGCTAAAGTTCGTTTGTCCTTATCTGTTACTTTGACACATGTGCTTGTGAGACAATGACAATAGACATTTTAGTTAGCAGAGGTTTGTTAGATTTTATGAATATGGGACTAAGACTGGAAAAGAGCGACAAAAAAATCCACGTGGTGCAATACTGTGTATAATGTGACAAAACAATAATGATACTTGGGCAACAAAATAAAATGTTCGCACTACATAGTACACCACATACTATGCGATTAACAAAGAGAAGATATATAATATTTAAATATTTCGAGTCTGTTATGGAAGTAGCAATTCAAGCGGAATCATGTACTATGATCGTGCGTTTTTGTGCCAAAGTATATTTATAAGCTGTTAGTTTTCCAAATAAATATAAATAAATAAATATTCCAATTATCCACTTTAATTGATAATTTCAATTCTATCAGAACATTAAAAGCAATTTTCGCAAGTTACGATAGTTACTTTAATTAGAATTTCCAAGTGCGAATAAAGCTTATTACCTACGTTTACCTCCAGCCAATTCCGGCCAATTGATCACTGTTGAGAAAATTCCGCCCCCATAATTAAAGCCCGAAAGGAAATACCAAATCATCTAATTTCCTCAACGTTTAGGCAAGCTTAGCTAACTCGAGGTGTTCAAAAATGAACCTTATTACCAGTTAATAAGAGCGCTTAGAGTTATGGATGAAATACGTCAACGGGCGAAAGGCAGACGAGGATAACCTGGTAATATTTATTTTGTCGATAGCCGTTTGATGATTCATTAATACTCTCTAATGTCATTGAATTTCATTATTTCCATTAGAATCGTTATCATTAATACACCTTGGTCTTATAATTAAGTGTTAGTAGATACGTGATTCCCTGCTAGGGTTCACAATATGGGAAAACATTCGGTTCCATCGCAATTATTTTAATGAGGAATTTAAGGGACTGAAGCAAAGCAAATATAAGACGAGAAATATTAGACTAGGAAAATTTGTGCAAAATTATGTTAACAATTACTATGGCAGAAGAACAAATCAGTTTATGGTTCCAACTATTTATAACGAATTTAACTGGTTAAGAGAAGAGACAAAATGTAGTTTAAATGTAGTGAAAAGCAAGCTAAAAAGACATTTTTACAAAGATTACCTTAACTGTTAACAGCTTTAGTTAGTTAATATGTTAATTTTTTTTATTGTTCTAGTTCTTACAATTGGGTCAATATCCCAAGCAGTAAAAATTGTTGGCAAGACTGAGAACGCAGGTGCAGAAAGTTTAAATAATGATTAACCATGTTTTTTCGGAGACACATCCCAGTTAACTACCTCGGGCAATAGCTAAAACTTAAATATTAATGTATTTAATAATTTAAAAAAATATATAAAGCACCAATTTCTCATCAAGGTGGGTTGTCCCTGACCTGGTTTTGTTTGCATAATGTCGCCTATCTCGAAAACTATGTATGATAATAAAAATATTTTAGCTTCATTTTAAGACCAGCTAAACAGGCAACAATAAATATAGCTTCCTTTAAATCTCATGTGTACCTAACCATTTTATAATGTGCGAAAATGTTTGTCCCGAGAAACTTTTTCATTACCGCGGACCACCGCGGACCAAGCTTGTCAACGATTTATTTGCGAAGTTCGACTCGGTAAGCCCCCCATCTCCTGCGCACTTCGAGAATCAGTTATGCTGCTGTGTTCGGCGAGGGAGGACACCTGGTGCGGTAATTCGTTGGCCTCCTATACACATGAGTATATCGTGGCCGTGATACGCGGACAAAAATAATATCATTCCGGAGTTTGCTATATCTTTTTTATTTTTTATCTGTTTCGATTGAAACTAATATATAACATGTAATATATATTTGTGATATCTAGAACCTTGTTAATTTAAGAATAAGTGGCTTGATCTTTTTTTTTTAATTAATTTTATCCTGTGTTTATCATTCCGCCGTTTTCATTCCGGTGTTTCCGGTGTAGTTAAATGGCATTATAACTCACTGGAATGAAAATAACACCGGAATGATAAGAAATGTAGCTTCACTTTGCTATATATAGGAATTAATGATTATTTTTACTGAGTATAATATATTTATTTGATGTCATATATGCCTATTACATAGTATTTATATTTAAATATATGTTTCACTATATCGTGTTTTGTCAATTTACTTGATTATTCGCGCATTAAGATATAGAAAATATATTAAATCGATTTATATGTACTTTTCCTCAAGATTATTAGCGTAATTAGTTTTGCCGAAATGGATCAAGCATTTTACTATAAAAGATGGTAATAATTATACAGAGAGGCGTCGGTTGGAAGTGCTAAATATGAAGTTTATTAATGAAAAAAATATTTCAAAAATTGGTGTAAAAAGTTATACGATAGATTTAGATAATTTATTTCATGATAAGGAATTACATTATAAATTTGCACACATGTCAAAATTACAAGAATTATCATGATCGTCATAACAGGAAAAATAAAAATAACATAATGTCGACCAGAGTAATACAAAACATGATAAAAAGTAAACAGAAAAATAAATGCATCTTCCATTCGGAATCGTCAGTCAGATAAATAATAATATTGTCCATTACAAAATACAAATTTCAAAACACAAAAATAAAAGATAGTTCCGTAATATCATTTTAACATTACTGAAATATGTTTCTTATACTACGGATTTGTGTTTTCTAGAAAAAAAAGGTATAGGGTTCCAAACCACATGAAGCATGATTTTTCTTTTTCTTTCTATCAAAATTTACAACTAGTTACGAAGTGTTTTATAAACAGGATGCAAGCCTCTGGACATTTACACTATTTTTAACTTATATACAAAATGCTTGTGTTTTTAAATCATACACCTAGTACCTTTTTCTATAAATCATAAAACTATAGTCTAAGAAGCAATTATTTATTATTATTCATATTTAACACATAAAACAAATAACATAAGTCCCGTTGTATTAACAGGCCAGTCAGTAGAGGTTTTTACTGGTTACGTGAAAGATTTTTTTTTAGTTTTTATTACTTGTTTGTAGCATTGCTGCTTGCAATGCGTTTTTTTTTGAGAAAAAGTGACTGATTATTTTAATTAGTATAATTATTAAATTGAAGTTGTCCACCAATTTATTATAAAGCTGTCTTGAGTAGTGAAAATTATTGTTTTCAGGTACTAGCAGTACAAAATAAATAATTTTATAATTTTGAGGACTTTTTTTAAATTCCGATGTATGTGCTCTAATTTTCATTCCTGTGGACTGTTATTATCATCCCCAGTGTATATTTATCATTCCGTTGTGAGTTTCATTTTCAATCTCAGTTATCTCAAAAACTGTTATAGATATCAACATCCCTTTTAGAAGATTTTCATAATATAGTCTGAAGTGTCTTTTGATATTAAAAAATCCACGAAAAACTCCCAAACAAAGAATCACACCGGAATGATACAAAAATCATGCACTGTTGAAATTGACCCAATTACAAGTATTACTTAATTATGTAACTTAGGCGCAGGATAATAGACTTGTTAAAATGAGCGCGGTCTCGCCAACAAACTTTCTTGTCAGTTTGGCGAGTAAAATTGAAACTGGAAACTTTATGTACCTTTTTGAAAATAAATTTAAAAAAAAACGCAATTTTTTAATAAAATTAGTAAATTCGTTATGTGTGTTAAAAATATTTGCTCAGACAACATGTTATATTGAAATATAATAAACAGGTCACACACGTGTTTAAGGTCGTTTATAGCTCAACATATTTCGGACCAATACGTGGCCCTTAATCATGAGAACTAGCCGCGACGGCCGCGACCTTAAAGCAGGGACCGATACCGGTATTTTTAAAAAACCCTGAATTAGCCCAATATTTCGGATTATTTTTTGCACTTTACGTAGGGCTGAATCATGTATTTAGGTAACAACGTCGTATTATTAGATTGTCCCATTAAAAACGAAATAATGAACCGGTGACCGTAATAATACCGGTATTTATCTATGGAGAAAATACCGGTATCCG
Source organism: Epiblema foenella (assembly GCA_963556455.1). NCBI lineage: Eukaryota > Metazoa > Arthropoda > Insecta > Lepidoptera > Tortricidae > Epiblema > Epiblema foenella. The sequence continues at coordinate 21,863,751 of OY747102.1, forward strand.
ATCCCTGGTTCCATCGCAATTGCAATTTGTTAATAAAATTAATAAATTTGTTATAATAATAATAAAAAATATTTGCTCAGACAACATGTTAAATTGATATATAATAAACGGGTCACTCACGTGTTTAAGGTCGTGTATAGCTCAACATATTTCGGACCAATACGTGGCCCATCATCAAGAGAACTAGCCGCGACGGCCGCGACCTTAAAGCAGGGACCGATACCGGTATTTTTTAGAAACCATGAATTAGCCCAATATTTTGGATTATTTTTTGCTCTTTACGTAGGGCTGAATCATGTATTTAGGTAACAACGTCGTATTATTAAATTGTCCCATTAAAAACGAAATAATGAACCGGTGACCGTAATAATACCGGTACTTTTCTATGGAGAAAATACCGGTATCCGATCCCTGCCAAAGATGTGAGTGACCCGTTTATTGGGCCATTCTACTTTTTGATGTACATAATTTTCAGACACTTTTTTTTAAACGCAATTTTTGGAATACTTGGCCCTCACTTCATATTTTTGTATTGTTATTTAGAAAGAGGTTTTAAGGCACCACAGCTAATATCCATAAATCGAGTAACTCAGTGGTCCATGGATGTCTCATCATTTGTATGAAAAAATGGTTATTACCACTGTGTTACCAACCTTTTACAGCAGTATGTTAATATTTAAGTATTTTTACCATTAAATTCCTTTTATTAGGTTCAGATACTATTTCGAAATCCTATTTTTGTACACTAATTCAATACACATCATAATTTTGTTTGTAATAGAAAACTGGTTACGAAAAAGTAGAAAACGACCCTATTATATTTCAATGTCTGAAACTCATGGAAAAATTAGTATTTTTACGACAAATTTATTAGACTGACCTTATATAATCTTCAATCGATGAAACACTTTATGATTCATTTATTTTGCTATCAATCAGTTCCGCTTGCCGACTTGATTTTTAAAGTAAGTGGAAAGGTGTTTTATCTAAGCTAAACTAGCGGCTCTGTAAGACGTCATGAGTACTGTTTTTTTCTTGTTTAAAAAAAGTGTTTCCAAATTTTGACTCGACAAAAAGAACTATAAAATCATGGAACCTGCTCACAAAATTTCATGAGAATCGGTTTAGAAATGCGACCTGTAGAGAAAAACAAAATCTAAGTCCTGAAAAATGCGAAATCATTGAAAAAAGAAAACAGTTTCTTAAAATTTCCCAAAAACTGCCTTGACAAAAAATCTCTATTGCTTAGATAAATGTAATCATAGATCCAATTTTTTTTAGAGAAAAAATGACAGGGGGTTTGTCCTTAAGTTCGTTCGAAAAGTTACGCATTTACTCCTCTTATTCCTTAATCGTCTTAGGGAACCGAACGCCAAAACCTGACGTGTGCTGCAGGTCTTAGGTAACTTCGTAATTTGGCGGGGTAGGATCGGCACGCAGTATTTTGTTTTTGCTGACTACTGTCGCACACTTGACGGGATACTGCTGCTAGTATTACATCTGCGTAGTTATCATCATCATCCTCCTAGCTTTATCCCAGTACAGTTGTATCCTAAAGGATGATAATGCCGCTACCGCGTTTGGGTCATACTTAGTTGAAAAAACAAAAGTCGTCCCTCCTGTGGTCAATAGTTAACGGCTTATATGCATGTTAGCTACGCTTTTATTACAGGGATTTATAGAAACGAAGACACTGTTTATGCGGGTTACTGGTCCAATCCAAAATTAAGCTTTGTAGCCCTTAACTTTTGGTATGTCCACAGAAAAGACGCGAACCTAAATCCGTGTATGACCCGTTTGTCAAGTGAGCGGGCATTTTATTGAGTGTTAGAAGTTCTTAAACCGCCCGAAGGCCTATAACTTGGCTTAACGGCTGCTATCATAGATAGCAGTCAGGATCAAGGGCTTAACGTTTCTTCCAAAGCACGGGAGCGCTCAGTTAATAACCATTCAAAGCGGTCACCCATCCAACAACTAACCTCGGCCCTGGTTGCTTAACCACGCATACCGTACGGTACGCGCCTACGCGGGCGCCGCTGGACAACGAGCGTTCCTCATTTGCATAGTTATCATGAGCAGAAATGAAAAGAAGCAGTCCTGACTCAACTGAAATTTGACGCTGATAACTGACGGAGTATACCACCTCCGTAACGACCAGTCAAGAAGCCGCCTTATCACCTCCAGTGTTAGGAACCCGCTAGGGTGGTGCCCATCACATAGGCTTCCTCTACTACTTACAACATTTTTCACATGTTATAGGATACGACCTAAGTCACATCGAGTTGCCCAGCCAAACCCAATAAGGTCTATATAGTTTCCCTCTTGGGTTAAAAGGACAGATGACAGTCGCTTCCTTAAAAACTAAAGTCTACGCCAAAACTTGGGATTAGCTAGCGCACTGTGGGATAACGCTAGGATGATGATGATAGTATACGAGCGTAGCGCTACGAAATCATTGGCAGTGAATGTGTTATACAAAACTCAGAAGTTAGAAACAAATTGCAGTTGCAACTCACTGGCCGCAATTAAAAAGTCACGCGCCAGCCAGAGCAAAAACCTGACATTCCTAATCCGGCATTTGAACGACCCCCGTTGCACCGCTTGTCAGATTTTACTGCGCCGAGGAAATATGTCTGGCATGGAAATCGGGATCAACTTGGCAACAGTAGCAACGCGGAGATACGTGCCGAGCGCTTAGTGCAATGCATTTCTACCTACTTTGATTTTTAATAAATATTTTTAAATACTGTCAGCATAGATTTTAATTTTAATTTGCTCAAATGATTTCATTTCAATTTACAGCACAGTGTTTTTGAAATGAAAAAAGGGTTTCAAGTATAAATAAAATTCCGAATGACATATATGATATCATCGACTTGTATATACGATAGGTCACGCTGAAAGTTTTTAGAACTGGCCAGTTAGAAACTATACAGTGAAAAACAAAAATGTCATTTCTAAATCGAACTCTTTCTCAACATTTTTAATAAATATTTTTAAACACTGTCAGCATAGATTTTAATTTTAATTTTATAAACTTTCTCATGTTAGTAACCCTTATGGGAGAAGTCGAACGGATTTTTTTTGACATAAAAAAATGTATATTAGGAAGTGCGTTTATGAAATCAAAATAAAGTTCTAGATCGAGGAGATTGAGATATTTATTAATAAAATTATAAGTAATTTTACATGTTATTTTTATATTTACTTACAATTAGTCAATTTTACTGGTAATTACAATACAATAAGAATACACTTTATTGCACACCTCAACAAGGAACACGGTACAGTAAATAGGACCTAAATTAAAGGTCGGCAATACAGTAATTTTGTTTCACAAATATGTTTGAAATTTTTGAGTCTAAGTGGGTAATTATCAATGGTTAGTTGACCTCAACATACACTCGTTAATGTTATAACAAGCCAGTTCAGTCAACACAGGATAAGACTCAGACTTGACTCAGACTAACTAGCCTCGACAAGAAATAATAATCATTACTATACTGAACGAGGTGGTCGTCATTTGACATCTTTGTCGAAGTTTCACTATTTAGTCTATCAAAATCGGTTTGATGCATCGTTGTGGCACACAGTTTTTTTTATTACGCGCTCAAGTTAAGCCTATCACACACTGCAGCGGCCTGCGGTGTCGGTGGCGGCCAGTTTTCACTATGACAATCAAGGCCGCGTGTGGCTGAATGAATGTTAGGATTGTCATAGTGTACCGCAGGCCGCAGCAGTGTGTGATAGGCTTTAATTAAGTTTAGGCCCTCAGCCCGGGTAAGCCCTTAGCCATTTAAACCAATTCTCAATTTAGCTGCATAAGATCTTTCCGTCCCTCTTGGGCGCACTATGTCAAATCTGGTTAGTCTGAGAGATAACATAATTATAAGAGCTATGTGCTAGTAGTGTTTTGATGAAGTCTGATATCTTTTTTTGTTTGAATCGTAAAAGTTACCACAAGAACTTTTAATTAAAAAAATTATCCGGCCACTTTCATACAAATTCTGATTTTAACGCACGAGGGAACGGTACCATTATAATTTAGCCTCATAATTATATTATAACTCATAACAATGACAGTTCATTTTTGTTTAATATTAAATGTAATTTCACATAAATATTCATGTGTGTATTACTGTTATTATAATACATACTAATGGATAAGTAACATAAATTCATATTTGGTTAAAATTTCAATACCCACTGAATAATTTGACAAACAAACCACAATTAAACATTAAACCACAATAAATACTGCGGGCATTATCCAAATTATTACCTTTAGTATCACTCGTAAAGCACATCATTACCAGTACTGTTTGTGTAACAGTTTCAATTCCAATGACAGCCATGCCACTTGCCAATACAGTTACAATCTTGTATGCTTTCATTAAAGTTAGCTTTTTTTTGTAGCTTGGATAAAAAGTACGGAAAAGACCGGGCAGGAAAGTGTATAGTACAATCGACAATACAACTAGCTGGCCATTTGTAAACCCTATTGTAACTGAATAAGGTCTACCAGTGGAGACTCCAGGTTATCTCAGTTTGTACGAGTACAAATAGTGAACAAATTAAACAGTATCGGATTGAATTTGTGTTTGCCTTTGTCTGGATATCACTTGTCGTAAATTGTGTAGAGATCGGCCATCCTTTCAATACTCGTCTGTCTAAGATACACTTTTTAATGAGATTTTCAATTCAATGGGTTTTAGTTTCTTTTTTTGCGCAGTAGGATGGTAGGTATGTACTCACTTATGTACAGCGATAAGCATTTTTTTGGTTTCCACAATTGAGCTCAAATGATTTCATTTCAATTTACAGCACAGTGTTTCTGAAATGAAAAAAGGGTTTCACGTAAAAATAAAATTCCGAATTACATATATGATAACATCGACTTGTATATACGACAGGTCACACTGAAAGTTTTTAGAACTGGCCAGTTAGAAACTATACAGTGAAAAACAAAAATGTAATTTCTAAATCGAACTCTTTCTCAACATTGAGTAGATTTCATTCGTCTGTCATTTGGCGGAAAATTGTATTTTTTAGGGTTCCGTACCAAAATGGTAAAAAAGGAATCCTTATGGTTTCACTTTGTCCGTCTGTCTGTCACATTGGTAAATATCTCAAGAACTACTTATTCTATCGATTGAAATTTGGAATAGTCATAGAGTTAGCCTTCTTTCTCTAGATACATAGAACATGACTTTTTTAAACATTTATTTCTTTTTTCTGTAAATAATGACAGTTAAATAGGTGGTTAAAAATTTTAAAGTCTAGTTACTATGTCAATTTGGAGCGTCATATGAAAGGGCTTGAGTTGCACATTATGAAACAATTTTTTTTTTGTTGAGTCATTTTTGTTTTATGAGGGAAAATGTAAAAAAATATCTTTTTCACTTCTCATGCTCGAAAAGTGTGCCATATTAGACTTGTCAAGCGGGGCTAAAGTAGTACATTTAACCCCTAGGGAAAATATGAATACATATTTATGATTTACAAAACATTTGAATTTGACCAATAAAAATACTTCACCTATTAAATCCACCAATCACAGAACACTAATTTAACCCTTAAAAAAATATTTGGTATTGGGTATTAACCAACCAGAATACAGCTTTACTAAAATCGACCAATCTGGAAACATAATTATTTTTTCTAAAGAGTCTAAAGATTAAGTTTGTAGTAGTCCCTATTTCACAATAATTAAAAAAAGTGGTTAAATCGTTCGAGCAACACTTTGAAGCGCTCAATGGAATGTCAGTTTAGCGTTAATGTTGCGCGCGAACCGCATTGTCTATGTTTTGTGTGTCAAAGGAGTATAGAAAAAAAACATGCTGCAAAAGTATATATCTTCGCCGTGGAATTTATTGTTAATTTTGGGTGGGTTAACCTTTGTTTATTTATTTTCTCGCAATCGAAGTGAAAAGTAGAGTGTATAACTCTGGTCTAAAAGCCATATTACCTCTCGAACTATTTTCCCTCACTTCGTTCGGGAAAATAACTATCTCGTGGTAATATGGCTCATTTTAGACCCTTGTCATACAATCTACTATTTTCCTTATATCCGAAGTTTAACTATCTATTTTTTTTTATCATCAAAAAACATTTCTATACTAAGTTTGTAATTTAATCACCGTTGGATGTATTTTTGTTTTATAAATTCCAACGAGATTATGCTGAAAGTACCTTCTTTCAAATAAAAATAAAATAATGAATATCGGTTTACTTAATAAAGAATTATCCCTAAAACTCTACCACACATACTAAGTTATTCTCAAATTTGTAACCAAAGTCGCCTATAGCTGGCGCTGTACCCATGGCGTTCAATTTCTGTTGTTGATTTTCTGAATGAATACGGTTGGAACTGGTACACATCTGTGTACGGAATCCTCGGTGCGCGAGTCTGACTCGCACTTGATCGATTTTTTTGTTTCTCGTTAAGATGAATTTAACGGGAGAAAAAATTGGTGCATTTTTTATGACTTTCAGTTTCATTGTAGTTAATGAAAGACTTCGATTGGCCTTTTGTTGACGAAGCTCCATCCCGCGCTACAGTTTACAACTAAGAAATAAGAAATAAGAAATATTTATTCGAGACAAAGACAACAATTATTAACACAGCAAAATAGAGTATAAAAATAAACAAAAAAAAAGTTGTGTTAACTAGTTTGTTGTGTTAAGTAGTTGTGTTAAAAAGTTGTGTTAACTAGTTTGTTGTGTTAAGTAGTTGTGTTAAAAAGTTGTGTTAACTAGTTTGTAAGGGCAGTGTTTTATTTAAAATTTTAACGTATTAGAATTATACAGCTTTGTTTAAATAATATGTGACCATACTTGACGATACGTTCTTTTATCATTATTGCAATGGATTTCATAATCACTATGAATATCACTTCCTTATACACTAATACACATTTGGTAAAATAAATTAGATATTAATCCGTTAACAACACATATTAACACAAGATAAGCCTAACTCGCAACCATCACAATATATCATTGAATAAAATGTAGTAAGTACTTATTTATTTATGATACGTACTATCGATAATCTTCAGCTGACAGATAGGTACCAATGACTCGAATCTTGAACGCTATTTCACTTTGATCCATTCAGGTATGAAGACGATTTATTATATTATGTAGTATGGTAGTTATTCAGTCATAATTTCATATATATTACCGTTATCAAAATAAGACGTTCCACAAAATGTCTCTAAACCTCCCTGTTCTGCTCACTGACTCAATACAATAGCACTTTCAATCTTTCTTTTTTAACCTGACTGTGGCTTTATAGGCCGGGCCCAATAAAGCGATAGGAGTGCGCGGTTGGAGAGTGGCCTGGGGAAAATCCAGTGGAAACCTCCGACACGACCACGTGAGCGGTTTAAACATTGGAATACTTCTGGTACTCAAAGAAACGCGCTCCGATGAGATTAGTTTAGCGGCTTCAACAAATAAGCTAGTACCCATCTTGTTTTATATTCAAAGTTTTAAATTGTAATGTGTTGTTATTTTGGTGTGCAATAAATTTGGTTCTATTCTATTCTATTCTATTCTAAAGGATAGGGATTAATTACTTTATTACTTAGGTCATTAGATACTATAACTTGGTACAAAAAATTAAAGTGAGTGTAATATTTCGCCGATAAACTTAACGTTTGGCGATTGGCGAAACGGAAATAAATGTAAACTGTACCATACTTTTTTGAGAAAAAAAAATTAAAATGCTATGATGACATTTAACTGATATGACGACTGATATGTCATCTTTTGGCACGTACGTAGTACTGTTATTTATTCCCTATTATGGGACCTTAAGGTAGCACTGGACGTTTTTTTGTTGTATTCACTACTTCTATATTTTGTTTTCATCTTAGGGTATTTTATTATGTAAAGTTGACTGTGTAACTATATATTCGCATTCAATTTAGATTTGTTCATATGGAAATTAAGTAGTAATTAAGTCTTGCACTGATCAAATTGCTGAATCTCTTGTATACGTTATTAATATTACGCTAGAGACTGATCTATTACCCGAGCAATTAAAAAAGCATGATATTACCTTTATATCAAAAGGAAATCAGGGTTATGCAGTTTTTCTATATCTAAGACAATATTGTACACGCGCTAACTGCTGAGACATGTAAGTTAAAGACCTATCTTTGTATTTTACACAGCTATGCAATAAAACATTATTATATTCGTTTCTTTCAAAAAAAGCGGGGTGGCAGTAGTGCTCGCGATAATATTGTTGTCCATTCCGGAATAAAATTCTTGTCGCATTTAAATAACGTTTACTTTGGAACATAACAGTAATAGTAAATATTTCCCAGAGAAAGTAAGGGAATTTGAAATAATTAAAAAGAAAAATAATTTAGGGCGGCGCTTGAGGGATAGGGGCTGCGACCCTCGCTCTGGTTCTTACCTGGTCCAACAAATTTCGCTAGCCATTCAGCGGGGTAATGCCGCTAGTATCTTTGGCACGTTTGGTCCGGGTGAGTATCAGAGTGGGGTGTGATTTAACTAAATTCAATTTAGTGTAAGGCTGACGAAACCTGTATTGGATTTATAGTATGTGCAATGCATGCATTGTTTGACGAGGCCTGTTGCTGATGCTTGCTGTCCGACAAATAAAAAATAAAAAGAGCGACCATCTAATCAAGAAATTAATAAAGTTAATCATAGTCCAGTGAACTGGTGAAGCAAAAGGAAAATGCGTTAAAAAAACAATGAAAATAGCGCTTGCTGTTTACATAATTAAGTACATATTTGTGAGGGCGACGGAGTGGCATGGAGATACATTGAATTAAAACTAAAACATCAACCTCGTTTTCTTGGTTTCGTTTTGGTGTTAGGTTCTGGTTTCCTGGTTTTCCTAAAGAGGTTGCATCTTAAAGGAGGCACTAGTTTTTAAGAAGGCCACAGCTATCTGACCTTCCAACCCAGAGAAGAGATCTTATTATGGTTAAATCGATTTACTCACGATGCTTGCTTCACCGGAAATAATAATTAAAATTAAGCCAATGCTACGCCAATATGGTCTCAAGCTGTGAAAATTATACCAAGCCCATTACTTGAACCAACTGACTCGAAACTAAAGTCTTCTGCGGGGCTGTGAAAAATTCCTGAGGCATTGTAAATTTAATAAAAGTATGATTATAATAACAAATAATAAAAGAACTACAAATTAAACTTAAAAATAAATAATCTAAAATAAGGGGCGGCGTAATGGCAAAGATGCTGGCAGCATTTCCCCGCTGTATAGCAATGCTGATGCGTTGCGTGAGGAAGCTGCCAGACTTTTGGTCTCCACTATAAAAGTTAAATGCTGATATTATATAGAAATTACCCATCTTTTAAAAGGTTTTTAGTTTCTTTGGTCACTAAATAATTAATATTTGACATGCTGTTACATACAGTCCAACACAGCTACCTACTGATTATCATCATATATATATAGTCAGAGAGAGACGGGAAGTTAATGAAAATGAAAAAGTGCTAGCGTATGTTATTTTATATTTTAGGCTATTTCGATTTGTGCCGATCACACAGTGAGCAGTGAACTCTCTGCCGCTGTCACTGAGTTCACTTTGCCATGCGGGAACAGTCCCGAATTCTGTAAACGAGTGTGTTTATTCGTAGAAAATGCCACGACGTGAATTTTAAGGCGAAGCTGATTTAAAGCCGGTCCAGAAATATACCATGCGCCATGTTGCGGAATTTCAGGAAAAACAGATTGTCACTAGTCAGTGTCACAGTTGCGGTTTATTTCAATGAAATGCCCAAAACCATTCATAGTCAAGAGCGGAACATTATTAATAATGTATTTAATAAACTGCTGAAACGAAACGCTTGTAAAATGAAACTATTTCCCTGCAAAATATTTCAAAATTGACATCACACAGGTAAACAAAGTCAAAATGACATTTATTCTGTTGTCATATAAATCAGAATAGTAGCTACCCACTTGACAAGGGTTATTTATACATGTGTGTGATTTATAGGTGTGACATGTATATTGTTTTAACCTGTTATTGTGTACAATAAAGTGCTTACATACATACATTTATTTCTGGTCGGGCTTTAAATAATAGTTTGTAACTAAGCTAATAAAAACTTTGAAAAAAAATTAAGCCGAAACTCTGATATCTCACTAACGATTTAATTGCGTTCATTTTAATAATGAGTATGAGATCCCTCATAGGGATAAGTTCAGTTCGCCTTTGTACTCTAATCTTATGTGACATGTATATTGTTTTAACCTGTTATTGTGTACAATAAAGTGCTTACATACATACAGTATGTACCTACTATGTAAAAAAATGTTTACTTCCAAACTATTTACTACTATTTGATTCGCATACATTATGTTATTGTTTAGCTTAATAGATGTTTTTTTTGTTTCTTTTATGTTGTTATTGCGTCTGTGTCGTCATTCGATAGTTTTAAGGCAGGACCCCACTGAAAACCAGCGTCGCGGCTTGCCGTGGCATTATGCTGAGTGGGGCCCTTTTTAGCGTCGTTTGTCTGTTTGTTTGTCTGTTTATTAAGTGATATTTTGCCATATTTTCGCTTAAAGATAGTAGATTGTTAACCAAGGGTTGAAAATGACCCATTTTACCCGAGATATTTTAGCCAATAATTCAAGGGTGAAATAAACACAAACATTACAAAAATGTGCGAAAGAGATTCAAGCATAGACACCAACACATGTGGGAATGAGATACAATGCGTCATCTCCTATCCCTCGTGGCGTATCACTACATAGTATAAAACAAAGTCGCTTTCTCTGTCCCTACATCCCTATATCCCTATGTATGCTTAAATCTTTAAAATTACGCAACGGATTTTGATGCGGTTTTTTTTAATAGATAGAGTGATTGAAGAGGAAGGTTTATATGTATAATAACGTCCATTAAATAGTGCACCCGTGCGAAGCCGGGGCGGGTCGCTAGTTATTTATAAAGCAAATTTTCACAGAATAAGTATCTTGTTGACCCGAAGCCATACAAATTGATAAAACTTATATTTTAATGTTTTTAAGGGGGCCCATACAGCTGAAAAGGGGCATGAATTTTTTTTGACCTACCCCATAGAGTAAAAACTGTGTGTTGGTACGGAAACCTAATTGTGCGGAGTCCGACACGCACTTGGACATTTTTTTTCTTGTGATTGGATGCCATAGCGGACCCTTGTTTCATTTTATTTTAATTTCCTATTCCTGTGTCCCTAAGTTTTATTCCTATAACGCGTCATTGGCTAATCGGTTAAAAAAAAGCGGACCCTAGATTGCTTTATGATACGGTAGGATGGTGATGACGATTCGCCTTAAATAAACTCATACGGATTGAAATACGCGAAGTTTCCTTAAAAGTGAACATATAAATATGAGTTTAAAATATTCAACCTCTGAACTGGGGTTGCTCAAGCAATATTGGCTTTTAGAACACAGATTTAAGACTTCATCTAATTTTCAGCAGTTGTTTTTGTATAATGTGTTTAAAATGTTACTAGTATTATTTTTTAAAATATAAAACCCCTGAGTTTCAGATATATTGAAATACACTGTGGGCGTCAATGTCCCGAAAGATTTAAACCACGTATTTTGACGACAGTATGCGCAAATAATGCTATATCAACATGGGTCCAATTATGTGTCTTAATTAAATTACTATTTCAGTACAAATTAAATTATATTAATTGACCGCTTCTTTGTGAACAAACCTTTACTTCAGAGAGTGAGCGAGTTTAATTTATCTCAAGTTGAGAAACAGAGAGCGAGCACTGTCATTTTAGTGACATCAATTTCATACTATCGGCCAGTTGTCAGACTTGTCAGTAAGGGTAAGTTTGCACTCTCGTGATTGAGAACAGAACAAAACTTTCGGAGTGAAACCTTTTTGTCGGATGGATACCAAACTTAATTAAGTTAAACTGGCTGACAACCATAGAGTTAGTACGTCTGCGTGTAAAAGTGGTAGGTGGCTAAGTCACGCCTTTAGGGTATGTTAGTATTGAGATTTTTTAAATTTTTGATTTGTTTGAAATAATTAATATGTCTTAAATTATGGGTCTTTGGGCTATATGTTATGTAACTTTATATACTCCAATTATCCTCTTAAATCGTTGGTTTAAATCTTCCGGGTTATTAACGCCCACGATGTATAATAAACGGGTCACTCACGTCTTTAAAGTCGGTTTTCAGAGATATTTTATTAGTAAGTCTATAACTAACGTACGTGTACCCCCTAATTTTAATACTAATTAGATAAGCGCATCGCCAACAAACTGCCTCGCAGTTTGACGAAACTTTAGTCTAGGTACACATTTTTTTTTTCTTAGAAATAAATTGGTGGGCTAAATTAGCTATAAATTTCCAATAAAACCATGTAACAATATGTAGGCATAAATAGTAGAGAGAAATCTTTATCGCACCATGGGTACTTCGCTAAAATATGAGGGTGGCATAATTTCCCATTTCCCATTTCAATCAATTTTCAATCTAAATGGTATGGCGTGAAAAGTGTGTAATTTGGTTATCCTGTCGAGTGCATCCTACCTAATTGGTGCGGACGACCGTTGGAGACACCCTGATAATAGAGATAATGGAAGTCCCACAAGATACCTTATGAAATTCCTTTGGAATGTTTTTTAGGGTTCCGTAGCCAAAATCGAAAAAACGGAACCCTTATAATTTCGTCATATCTGTCTGTCCATCTATCCGTATGTCACAGCCGATTTACTCGTAGACTAAGCACTACAATCATGAAAATTGGTAGGAAGGTGTATTCTATGAACCGCTACATAAAAGTGACGTGGAACTACAAAAAAATATTAAATTAGGGGGCACTCCATACATATTAAATGGTGGATGAAAAAAAAAATTTGACGCATGTGGTATCCATGGATAGGTCTTTAAAAATGGTATGGAGGTTTTTAAAAACTTTTCCATTTAAGTCAACCATTGCTGACAATTAGCAAAAGGCTTGAAGACTATATTTATATTTACATAAATGACAAGAATGCCGGGCCGTTCAGGACTAAGTAAATAATGTTTTATAATATTGTTTTTGTTAATTCATGTATTGACAATTTTTATTTTTGTATTGACCTTAGAAATGTATTTTATAACTGATGATGCAAGTGATTGGAAAATCCTAGTTGAATATTTCTTTTTTTCTTTTATCAAAGTCGTTAAAAAATCTGGAATTAATAAATACTTTAAGCGATTTTTGGTTTCAACAAGATGGGTTTTACGGTTTTTCAGATTTCGCTGAAAAACTGTCTCATCCAAACCAAAGGTCGTAAGTGCCTATGAAGATACGCCCTTTTTAGAAGCAATATTTGGCGTAGGCACTAGTTTTAGGAAAGCTACTGCCATCTGATATTCCAACCCAGAGGGAAAACTAGACTTTGTTGCGACCGGTTTCCTTACACTGTTTTCCTTCGCCGAAAAGCCACTGTTAAATACCTAATGATATTTCGTACATAAATAAGTTTTCTAAATTATATGTGCCTATCCCAATATTTGTGAGTAACGATTACAAGGGCGGTAATCCAAAAATGATCTTCTTGGCCATTTCTTGGCCTTCAAACTACAATTTTTTCCACCAAGTTACATTAGTATCCATGGTGTTATAAGGCCGGGTTTTATAAAGATCCGTTAGACCAAATGTCAGATCAAATTTCAGTAACTTCGTACATTTTTTGACATAACAAACCGACATAAGGTCTAACGGATCTTTATAAAACCGAGCCTAAATATAATTGTATACTAGAAATAGAAATAGAAATAGAAAAACTTTATTGTTTAACCGTGTTACAGATATGGTGTTAAAAGTGTTAGGTTTCAACGGCTACCCATTTCGGGTGTACAATATTTGCTTAAAACTAAGAAAAACAAATCATGCTATGTGTAACATTCTATATACAAGTTTATATATTTATTTGTTTATTTTTTCTCCTAAGGCGTAAATTCAAAAAAATATTTTAGGGAATAGAAACCGTTCTTGATCAACCATATTTTTAAGTGACGTTTAAATTTCATATCATCTAGCATTTTTAATGCATTGGGTAGCTGATTAAAAACTCGTATAGCACTCATAAAGGTGCTTTTTTCATAGGTTTTGTTTTTTGCTAAAGGCAATGCTAAGTTGTACCTATACCGAGTGCGAAAATTATCACGTTTAGAAGCTAGTGTAGTGAAGTAGTTATTGTTACGTTTTACTTTAATTAGAGGTATGAAAGATTCGTCAGTCTCGTTCTATGTATTTGCTCCGGCCAAAATAATATGTTTTCTTCTGTTCAAGTGATTGAGCCAGCAGTCTCGTGTATAGTATAGATAAATCTTTAATTTAGGCCAAGCAGCCTGAAGTGCCTGAACAGACTGTGGTGTGACGAGCAAAGACTAAAAAATATTGCTAAGAGTGTTTTATTAGGAGTTTATTCTTCTTTTGTTTGTCTACCGTGACTTTGTATATTATAAAACGAACTCTGATACTAGTAGAACATAGTTCTGTACTGTGTACAAGAATTTTATAATTAAAAACTGTAAATTTATAAATGTGTAGTTTCAATTAAGCTCCGTTATGCCCACGAAGACAGTGTTATTATTATTACTCTCTTTTTGTTGTATTCCTGCACTGCCTGTAATATTATTATTTATTAAGTAAGTTAGTGCAAATGCAAACAGGCAGCAAGACGGGGTGTAAACCTACAAGTGGTTAGAGCGACAGAAATAGTAGATTGTGTCTCAAGGGAGCAAAATATATTGAAGTATATTGAATCCTGAGTGAAGCGAAAGATCTATTGTAGAATCTTGAGCGTAGCGAGGGATTCAAGTGCTTACGCCCAAAACTGAAATAATTTTGCTACCGTGTGACATATTCTGCTTTTCACACCGTCTATAAGGCCCGCTGCTAAAAACATGCAATATCTTACAAATGATTTTACTACAGTGGTACATACTGCTACTCATACCCTCTATGAGGAAAAGAGTCATTGTTGCTCTCAAATGAGGGAAGAAAAATACAACTTTGATCCCTCATTCGAAGGCTCTTTTCTGAATATCAGGTGTGAAAAGAATATTTTTCATCAATATAATAAAACCATACTCTTAACTGCTTTCTCAGGTTCTAGTACAGTCAAGTGCAAAAATATGGGTGCATGCAAGCTACTCAAAAATATGTCCCATGGATCTTATTTCTACTCATAAAGGTTTCGGTATATATTCATGAGAAAATTCATTTGATACATACTTTTACACTTGACTGTACCTATCCAGATGTCAGGATATTGTGTTATGAGCACCACAGAATAATAATAAAGTTATTGCTCTTCATACGCAAACATCGCACCCATACACATCATCACTCTCTCTCACACATACACTCACCTGTTTACACATAACTTGCGCTTGTTGCGTATAGTGTTGCACTTTTTCAATTTCATTTTCGATTTATTTTTGTCAGGTTCTGGCAGCGATGTGGATTATTGCCACATCACTGTGCTGCGCCAGCGCCTATTCTCTGCCACGACATATGGTTCTTTTCGTTTGGAGTATTGGTTAACTTAGTCTTAAGTTGTATGCTTCATTGTAATAAAATTTAGTAAAATTTTGTTCAGTTGCTTATTTCATGTCATATTTGTGCCAGTTTTATATGTTGTCGAAATGAATAAAGGTTTTTTTTAACCTGACTGTGGCTTTATAGGCCGGGCCCAATAAAGCGATAGGAGTGCGTGGTTGGAGAGTAGCCTGGGGAAAGTCCAGGGGAAAACCACGGCACGACCACGCGTGTGGTTTGGAACACTGGAATACTCTAAGAGTTTGCGCTCCAGTGAGATTGGTTGAGTGGTTTCAACCGAATCTGAGGTGTGAGTGGAATCGAGCTACTGGGAGTTTTGTCGCTGGTTCACTAAACCTAGCCTAGCTGAGAAGAGTCCAGCAAAAACTCAGCTAGGCCCGACCTGGGTCGGACTGATGAATAAAGGTATTTATCTATCTATCTAAGAGGAGAGACAGAGAGAGAGAAACCTCGTGTCTAGGAGTACAATCCTCCTTATTTTACTTTGATTTAAATGAACGCATCTAGATGCCATATACCGCGCCGGGAGATCGCTAATGGAGCTGCAATGGCCGACGACAGCTTCCGCTTCAATTATTGACGTTTCAGCCGTAACTTGCCCCCACCACACTCAGCCAATGCGACAAGCTGAGACAATCGATTATAGTGAAATAGTCAAAGGCTACTCAAAAATTAACTGGAAGCGATACAGCGATAATTTCGCTTTTGTACATGAATAATCTGTTTTGTCTTTTTACCTTTGTCACGTGTATAATAAACTAGCGACCTGCCCCGGCTTCGCACCGGTGCAATGCTGATGCATGTATTATACATATAAACCTTCCCCTTAAGTCACTCTATCTATTAAAAAAACCGCATCAAAATCCGTTGCGTAGTTTTAAAGATTTAAGCATACATAGGGATATAGGGACATAGGGACAGAGAAAGCGATTTTGTTTTATACTATGTAGTGACTATTTACATACATACATACGTAACATGCATAACGTAATTTGAGCTTCATTTTTGAAATACTCTCGCTACCATAAGGTAATTTGAAAGAGATTGCTCTTTAGCGATAATACCGCCTGTTGTTTACCTTGACTTTTACTTTATGTACCTGTCATTTAATTGAGATGTGCAATAAAGAGTATTTGTATAGTCTTATAATATTTCAACCCTTATAATCAAATCAATAATGAAATTATCCCTCTTTGTAGATAAAGCCCGAGCAGTAATCAATATTAGAAATATATTATACTCTTTGCCTGCGCGGCCGCCGCTGCCAGCGTGTGTCTTTTGTTTTTTTATGGTTTCTCTTCTGTGTAGGTAAATTGATACTTCGGTTTGATGTGCTCTAATTATATGGGCCATAAAATTTCGTGTAAATAACATATCTACTGTTACATTCTGTGTTTCCTCCGTGTTTGTGTAAAAATTAGCTGTTTATTTTGTGTTGTTCCTCTGAATATTATCAAAATATATAACCAAAACCTTACGTGTATCTCACAGTCGGCGACGAGATTTTGTTTACAGTAGTAGGTAGGGTCGCTAGGCCAGTTAGTCAAATATTAGGTCTAATGATGCAGAAAATGGAATAGGGTAGGTCGGTTTACTGTCTGTTAATTTGATGCGTCAGTTTGCGGCCTTTTGAAGAACGAAGTTTTTTCAGTTAAAGATTTTTACATGCCCTAAAGAAACAGCGAGTCGTACGCGTTTTAATTAGTAGCTATTGAATGGCAATATATTAAAAAAGCAAGAAAATATCCTTTCAGTTCATCAACTCGTCCAAGTGGCCGCAAACTGGCGCATCAAATTAACAGGCAGTAAACCCACCTGCCCTATCCCATTTTCTGCATCATTAGATCTAATATTTCCAATTGTAGAACATTGACGACGGTGACACTGTGCGAAAAAAACGAACCAGGAAGAGGGTAGATCGCTATGGTGTGTGGGTAGACCACAACTAAAACTCGCAGCACGTCAGTTAGCCCTTGATAATGTCGCTTGCAAAAGTGCCGAAATATCGGGAACTCAAAAATACAAATATACATGGTAAATATCCCGTTTCAAATCGTAATTCTAACGTAGAACATTCGTCCTACCACTTGTTTGTAATGCGTGGATTGAAGCTGTTACAAAAAGAATAAAAAACTGAAAGAATTTATGAAAAAAACATTCAAACAACAAGCAACAAATAATAAGCAAAAATTACTATAAGTATACAATACAGCGAAGAAAAGGTAACACAATGTATATGTGTGTGTTCAACCCGTCGTCTACCGGTCCCGGGGATCCCCGGGCTCATTACGAAAGAATGCTATTGTTTGTTTTTTTCGCCGGGAGCCGACGACTTAAAAGTTGTAAGTACAATCGAAAGACATACCCCTGAAAAAGCGTTGTCATCTTTTTGTACGAGCATCATCACTACATAGTATAAAACAAAGTCGCTTTCTCTGTCCCTATGTCCCTATATCCCTATGTATGCTTAAATCTTTAAAACTACGCAACGAATTTTGATGCGGTTTTAATAGATAGAGTGGCTCAAGGGGAAGGTTTATATGTATAATACATGCATCAGCATTGCACCCATGCGAAGCCGGGGCGGGTCCCTAGTAGTTAAATAATGATGATGAATAATGATGATGTTATCTTTGTTTAATTATGGTATTCATTATTTCATTTTTAGTTTATTTTTATTTAAATGTGTTACCTTCTGGGAAATCACTTAATGGTTCTGTCGGAAGATCAGCACTGGTAATCGCGCCAGCACTACGCTGAGACAGAACCATTTCGTGCAATACCTTGTTCTTCTGTTTTTATTTATTTTCTTGTTCTTTTTGTGTTTTGCACGAATAAATATTTCTGATTTCTGAAATAGAATGAAGCAAAAGTAAAAATCATTAAAATTCAAAGCACGACAACAGGTATTGAATCATCTCCAAGGGTATTTGATTTCGCAGGATCTTCATAATAGGCTGTGAGGACAAAAGAAATCCTTTAATTAACCGAAACTTGCTAAAGGATAGAATTACGGAGGAAGGACGGAAATTATCAAAGAATCGGGAGCCATCTTTAAGCCGTGGATCCCGGCTGAAGCTTATTAATTATTTTCTACCAGAATTGTAAACAAGAAATGATATCGAAAGAGTTAAACTGAATCATGCAAAGAGATAATAATAATGAATCTAGGTTGCGTGTCGGTTTTTTTACAGTTAAAGACCACTAAAAATGTACACATTTTTTACTTTATTCCATTAACAAAAGGTTCAAAAATGTATACATATTCATGCCCTTGACTGTAGTTGTTTACAAAATGCTCAATTCATTCGAACGGTCTTGTGCTATTGAGGTTTAGCGCATAGTCAACTATGTGTGATGAGCGAAACGTCTATTAAAAAAAAATATATGTAAAATGAATGCCTTAAGTGGACGCTTATGTATTGCGACTTTATGCTTACATCAGGTGTAAGCGAAAGTACACTTGAGGGGCGTTCAGTTTAAGATCTATTTTACTCTACTAATATTGGAATTGAAACTGTCCGTAGCAAAATGGTGGTGTAATATTAATACTGGATAAACTTTTCACATAACCGCAGAAACAAAAGCACAAATTTTCACTCATTTTCTACCTTACCCAATCGAGATACGGTTGAACACAGTTCACTTATTACGGTCATACCTGGACTTTGTACATTTAGCATCATAAATGTGTAAACATTATAAGACTTTATTGCTTACATATAAGCTCTAAAACTGTATACATGTTTCTGATTGTGCATTTAACAATGGTAAAGCGAACACCCGCCGAGAACCCTAAGAAGGGAGTTAGTCCGATTGTTTAAAACTGAACAATTGAAAGTAATCTGAACATAAATTTAAGCATTGTACTTGAGAGGAATAAAAAATTTCTAAATCTTTTCGAGTTCTTTGCGCTATTGTCGTTTGAAAGACTTGACTATTGTGCTGATTTACGGGGAAATGGAACGAAAACTTGAAACATTATCGTTGAAATAGTAGTAGTAAAAAAACTCTTTGTTGTACATAATAACAAAAATTACAAATACAAAAAAAATGGTATGTACAAAGGCGAACTTATCCCTTTAAGGGATCTCTTCCAGTTAACCTTTGAGCAAATAATAATAGTTTATTCGATGATGAAATATATGAGCTTTAAAAGCTAAATTCATATACAGACTGGTCAAATTATTACAACTTTGACAAATACTAACTTTTTCCCGCGACTACGTATTCGTAGAATTCGTTTATCGCGTTAGAATTAAATAGCTAGTCTTTTATTTCAGGCGCTTACGTGGTTATCGCTCTTCTATACGAACTTCCACCCCTTAAAAAGTACCCTATGTCCTTCCCCGGGACTCAAACTATATCCATATCAAATTTCATCTAAATCTTTTCAGTGGTTTAAGCGTGTTTAAAGTACATACAATGTTTAGTTATTTAATTTTATAGTGCACCAATTACATGGTAGATGGCGGTGTTACATTCGGAAACACGCTAACGAAGTTTTCCCGTGGATTGTATAAGGCTCCCTTCCAAATCCGAATTAAATGAGTTAAAAGTTGTCAAGAAAGTGTTTCATTACAAAGGGTATTAAGTGCAGTGACGTAGTGAGTAAACAAAGCGTGAAACGGTTACAAACAGACATACTTTCGCTTTTGTAATATTAAAGTAGGTATGTACAGTGGAATTCGGATAAAGCGACAGTCAAGGGACCCGTGATATTACGTCGCACTAACAGGCCGCTATTTCACCAAGTTGACATATGTATGTATTTGACATATGTAGGCTGACAACTGCTGACAAACTTCCACAAGTTTCATGTAAAAACTGTTTCACCAACTACAATTGTAATATTTTTTGACAATTGTTGCGCCTGTCAGGTTTGATGAAATAGGTAGCAGGACGTCGCACAAAACGGACTGGTTTACTTTGAAAATGTTTGATATCAAATCTAATGTGTGGTGATTTCGAAGTCGTTAAAAGCGGTAAAATGTTATAAGCGGAGTCGTTATAAGCGGATTCTACTGTATATTTTATTGGAAGATGAGCTTAAAAATCAGAATTCAGTTACGGACAACAGGTCAAATACTGCAATGTTGACAAATATTATTTACAGGCTTCCACATGTAGATTTGTATGGTGGTATGAAACAATTAAAGTCATCAAAACTAGCAAGTCGATTTTCCCACTACTTAATTAATCGTAACGATAAGAAAAATTTAAATATGTACTTATCCTAATCCTGTTAATATAATAAGGCCTTTGTCAGCGTGGGCGTGCCCGCAGCTTTGGAACCACCCGGTCTGGGACGCGACGACGGCAAGAGGCCCGATGGTATGACTCTCATTCCCTGGCAAATGGGACGGCTGCTCATTTGGGATGCCACTTGTGTGGACACCTTAGCGCCGTCTCATTTAGCCTCCACTTCAATAAGGGCTGGCGGGGCGGCGGCGGCGGCTGAGGCACTTAAGCGCCGCAAATATGCTGATCTAACACACAATCACATATTTGCTGCTTTCGCAGTAGAGACTTTAGGACCGTGGAGTCAAGATGTCCATTCTCTGTTCCAAAACTTAAAAAAGAGACTTTTGGAAACAACACGTGACCCTAGGGCTGGCTCATTCCTCGGACAAAGAATAGGCATCGCCATTCAACGGGGGAATGCAGCCAGCCTTATGGGCACCGTTCCGCAGGGATCAGACTTGGGGGATCTAACGTAGCCTTACCTAGGTTAGGCTAGATACGTCTTAATTTAATTTAATTTTATTTATTTTTATTAGTTCTATGTTAGTATAAAATAAATACTTGCATATAACATTATGAATGCGAAAGTTTGGATGTTTAGATGTTTGATACTCAATCACAGAAAAACGGTTTGAACGGATTGTGATAAAACTTGGTATGTAACGAGTTTATAGCCTGGATTAATATATAGGATACTTTTTATCCCAGAAATCATTCCAAGTGCCAAATTGTCCAGCTACTTACGAGGCCGACTGTACAGGTACGAGCCGGCGAATCACTCGGTTACAGTGATTTTATTTAACTTTTCTAAACAATACAAATCTCCAAAGTAACTTCTCAAGGCACTCAGAGATTGACTTAAAGATTATAAATATTAAAACTAAGTCGAGCATATCCCCCGTTTATCAAGAAACGGGGAAACTTATAATTTATGCATCCCCCCTAATTTCCTCGGAGGAGTCCGCTTGGGCTCGAAATGGGAAGCACTCTTTATTTGAAAATTGTCTCTGGCCCAGAATCAAGTGGATACATATATACATTTTTGAACAAAAGTGTGGTATTTTATACCATAGTGTAGTTAAGCCTTCGTCTCCCGGCAAAAAATAAACAATATCATTCTTTTGTTTTGATCCCTGGGATCCCAGGGACCGGTAGACAACGGAGAGTTCAAAGAGTTCGTTCGATCTAAGATCATAGAATAAACCTTCCTACCAAATTTCATAATGGGGGCTATCGTTTTTGTGCTCACCAGTTGGCGCCACTGTCGAGTAAGGTCCAGCTGTCAAAAATTGTTATCGATTATTATGGACATGAGAACGAAGTTTACATTTAAATTATATTCAATACCTTAAAACCGTACCGTAAATATATCGAACATATTGCATTGTAGCGCAGCCCCGTTTTGTTCGGAAAAAAGGAGGAAATAAGTTTCCGAAATACAAAACTGTCTCAAAGCACTGACAGTCATTGACTCTTAACTCATATTTGCCATAATCAAGCTCAGGTATTGCAAAATAGTCACCATATTGTTCCTATCAGATATTAACCCGTGTTTCATACGCGATAGCCCTCATTGTAGTGCTTATAGTCTCCGAGTAAATCGGCTGTAACATACGGACGGACGGACGAACGGACGGACAGACGAATGGACAGACGAACGGACGGACAGACGGACGGACAGACATGACGAATCTATAAGGGTTCCGTTTTTGCCATTTTGGCTACGGAACCCTAATTAACAACATTTTGGGAATTTTTAAAGTCCCATATCATGATAATTTGATGGTTTTCCATATATATAACCAGACTACGGTATAGATTTTAACATGTGTCAAATACCCAATTCTGCTATAAATAAAATAACTAACCAAATGTACGCAATCAAAGTCCAATTCACCTTTACAGCTACGACTCGAATCCGTAGAGCGGCTACGGCGTAGCACAGACCCTCTTAAATTCGTAGCAAATGGCGTAGCCGTGGTAACTTGTTCAATTACATGATCAATGTTTCATACAAATAAAACGCCCACTTGAATATCAATTGATCATAGCTTGGGGTATGCCTTGACCAGTTACATGCTACAGTGTGGGTTCTTCAAGAAAGGAGTGTTACATTTTTAAGGGGTGAGCAACGCGCATGTGACACCCCTGGCTGCGGTAACCTCTTACCATCAGACGGGCACGCTTTTTTGCCATCGACGTGGTATAAAAAAATATAGTTAAGAGATCTCACGAGTCATATTTTTTACGTCTTCAATCCCCATGGCTCCGCCATATTGGAAATTTTGTATAGGCTATATCGACAAAAAAATCATACAATTAGGTATCGAATCTATTCACTTAATTTCACTAGAAATGGTTGAAAAATCGACTGGTAGATAAGGACAGCCGCGGACATCCGGAGAGACGTACGAAAGCATTGTTCCCGAGCTGAAACGGCGACACTTCGCTCGCTTCGATCTCTCGGTCAATTATTTGCTAAAATGAATACATTGAAATGAACGCGCCTCCTAAGTGTTTAAATGGTTTATAATGAATTTTAGTACTAGTCTTAGTTTAACACAAAAGTTTTATGTAAATGCTCACAAAATAATGTCAGACCCGTATAATGGTTTTAGGCCGGGTTTTATAAAGATGCGTTAGACCAAATGTCGGTTTGTTACGTGAAAAAATGTACTGGGTTACTGAAATTTGATCTGACATTTGGTCTAACGGATCTTTATAAAACCGAGCCTAACTCTTAACTATTAATCTCCCATAATCTAAGCCGCGATTCCAGTTGACTAAAAGAGACATACCCACGATATCGTTTTTTTGTCATAAAACCAAAATGATGGTAAACTGGGAATATTAGTTTTGATATGCCGTTGTTTTAAAAAAATCACTTTTGTCCTTTTTGCAACAAAAAATACGTGTCAGCAACCAAGACAGTTATGTCAGTTATGTACTACGTACAGGCTGTAACAAAACTAGTTAGGATCCGTTTGAGGGCATATTCGGTATCGTGTTCTGATTAGGAAAAAGTAAACGAGATTTTTTTCTGACGCAATAAATTTTTGGCCTTTGTATGGACTTGGACGACCTGCGCCATAGAAAAAAAAAATTTTTCGCGTCAAAAAAAATTTTCTCTACTTTTTCCTTATCAGAACACGATACCGAATATGCCCTCAAACGGATTCTCACTAGTTTTGGTACATCCTGTATATGTTCGAATGTTTTTTATTAACTTAATTTAATCTCTATTCAAAAGGAATAAAGTGTTTTTAACCTCGTGATATTTTTTATTCATTCCATATCATCCCGCAAAATAGTCATAAACGTAATACAGTAACATTTAATTTTCCAGTTTGAATAATATCAACACCTTTCTTAGCATTCTTTCTGCTTCTATCTACATTTCTAGAAGGTTGTAAGTGCCGGTAAATTCGTATAAAGATAAGTTTTTTTATAGAAAAGTATCTAGTTTAGACCATAATGAGTATTTTGCCCTGCGACCGCAGACGCCCTCAGGACAACATTCGCGTAATGCTGCCTTTGTCACAGTAAATATATTAGCTAAAACAGTATCTTAACCAGAATATCTTAACCCTTCATTTGGCAAAAAATAGTAAGAGTCCATCGTCCTCGGCGACAATGAGGGGCTACTACGAACTTCGAAATCACTAGCGAGTACGGTCATGCAAACTCATGGTAAAGGCACTGGTTTAGTATGGAAAATTACATTTAAATCTACCCTACGCTCGAAAACGATCAACCCTAAGTTTAGGAAACATGTCAAACACGACACTCTTCAAAATAAAAACATAATATCGGCACTAAAGTATCTGTCAATAACCGTTTTCATATCTATTTGAAGTTTTCTGCCACTCAACTACACTTATTCGTATTCGTTTGCAAATCTCCGCGATTTCTCGAGCATTCTATCATTTTTCGTTTACGTAAGTATTACACAAGTATATTTGTTAGGGTTGCCTCGCAAACAATAAGGAAAACGTCACTGAAATAGATTGTTTTTGTCTTCATACTATTACGTACGTAGTAAAACGTATAAATTAGTTAGTTATTATGCTAACATGTTATAAGCCTACTAGGTAGACGAAGTAATATAAACATTTTGTTGATATCTATCTATATTCATGTCACGAAAAGGTAAATTTGATATATTATTATACATAGACGATGATGGCGGACTAGTCCCAACAAGGTCTATTTTCCTCTGTGTATGAATATTAGTCATACACACTATTTTGTTATTGACGTGACAACGTCTTATAAATTGGTTTGCCGGGTGACACTTCAAGAAACTGCGTTACGCTCTGCTCACGTTATGCGCTCACAATGAGAGCGAGTGAGAGGCATGGTTAGCCCGCCTAAGAGCGAGAGAGACAGACATAAAAAGTGAAAGGCACGCGTCCCTTCCACTCGAGCAAAATTATTTTACCACTCAAAGTCGTTGTCACGTAAAACTTTCGCCCGTATACCGACTTTACAGGCAACCAATTTTTTAATAATAGTTTATTACTACGATATTAACAAAAAATAAAAATTCTGTTAACCGATGGCCGAAGAGCTGGCGACTTCCTCGCACAACGTACGTAAGTATTAGCATTGCCATTAACATCCTCTATATAATGTCTCAAAGGCCTGTTTTAAATTTAATTTAGGTTTAATATTATTTAAGTTATTTTGTTAAGTATTCTTGTATATATTTCCTGCCAATAAATTATTCACTAGTTCGTTTTACGAAGGTAACAGTTGGGCGATAACTACTTGAACATTTCGCCGATATTTTTGTGATGTGGCTTATATTCGCTAGGGTTGCCTCGACGGGTAATCCGCGCACAAACTACCTAATACTGCGCGATTCTACACATCCCCTAATCCCCAACCCTTTAGGTAGGTAGCCAATATAGCCGCAGTTGTTGCAAATTGAAGCACATTTTGTTTATTAAGCGACCATTTTTTGTCGTTTGTCGTGTAAAAGATATAGGTACATATTATGTTATGGGAATAATAAAAGCAAAAAAAACACTTTCATGTGCAACACGGTACAGTAAAAATGGAAATTAGCTGGGCTTAATGGAGGCAGTTGCCACAAAATATACCAATATCGCTCGAATGAAATGAAAAGCTTACTTTATTTTTGCCGCTGGGAACATACATTATTATATGTATTATAAGTTTTCACTTCTCATGCATGCTCGAAAGTGTGTCATATTAGACTTGTCAAGCGGGGCAAAAGTAGTACATTCAACCCCTAGGGAAATATGAATACATATTTATGATTTACAAAACATTCAATTTAGACCAATCAAAATACTTCACCTATTAAATCCACCAATCACAAAACACTAACTCTTGAAAAAATATTTGTTATTGGGTATTGACCAATCAGAATATAGCTTTACTAAAATCGATCAATCAGGAAACAGAACTCATTTCTCTAAAGAGTCTAAAGATTAAGTTGGTAGTAGTCCCTATTTCACAATAATTAAAAAAGTGATTAATTCGTTCGAGCAACAGCTTTTTTGCGCGTGAATACTGCGCGCGAACCGTGGTGCCTATGTTTTGTGTGTCAAAGCAGTTTAGAAAAAAAAACATGCTGCCAAATTACATATAAGTTCGCCGTGGAATTTATTGTTAATTTTGGATGGTTAACCTTTGTTTTTATTTATTTTCTCGCAATCGAAGTGAAAAGTAGAGTGTATAACTCTGGTCTAAAAGCCATATTACCCTTCAAACTATTTTCTAACTTGTGGTAATATGGCTCATTTTAGACCATTGTCATACAATCTACTATTAAATTTAGTCAAGCGGATGCGTCCGCTACCGAAATTATAATTTTCAAAGTGAAAAATTTTAAAAAGCGTGCAACCTGGGACAATTAATTTTTCAATTTGATTTAGTCGGCCACACTTGTAGCGACATACCTACAAAAAAGTGTGGCCGACGCCATATGGCGGTCTCTAGTGCTGGGAAGACAAGTTTGTGTATATAGCGATATCGATAAACGAATAGAAAAGTAACTTGTCACATACTACTAAACGTATACGTTGTTTAAACCGTCGTCTCTCATCGAAAAAAATAAACAGCATTATTTTGTAATTAGCCCTTGGATCCCAGGGACTGGTAGAACATTACACCGAGTCCACTCTTTATTACGTCATTGGAAAGGGACCAAACACAATTTAGTTAGCAGAGGTTTGTTAATTATTATAAACTAGCGACCCGCCCCGGCTTCGCACGGGTGCAATGCTGATGCATGTATTATACATATAAACCTTCCCCTTGAGCCACTCTATCTATTAAAAAACAGCGCATTAAAATCCGTTGCGTAGTTTTAAAGATTTAAGCATACATAGGGATATAGGGACATAGGGACAGAGAAGGCGACTTTGTTTTATACTATGTAGTGATAAGTGGGTACCACATACGATACAGAGCATGAGTAGCGACATGACTGAAATATAACAGTGATATCAAATCGATAGGTTAAAGTCAGAGAGATTCCCAGAACATTTTACCAACAACCAGCAATTTCTTATACGCTACGCTGTGGTTTCCCTCTAGAATTCTCGTCAACGTCGCTGAATGCCGAATCTTGTTAAAACATCGGGACCTGCTACGAATAGAGATTATCCGATGTTCCGGAGATTTACAAATTGAATACATTTCGTGGTAACTTAACCACTTTCGCGTTTACATTTCAATTTTTATCGCGCGCTCGTTTCAATTTAACACGTCATGTCATGTCATCGTCAACTCAGCGCTCGTGGAAGCGAGTGCACGTACAGTACAGTCAAGGGCACATTTTTTCACCTTATTCCATTGAAATAAGGTACCAAAAATGTATACATGTTTATGCTCTCGCCGATTACTGAAACTTTGACACTGACTAGTGATGTTAATCCAATGGGGGCTATCGTTTTTGTGCTCACCAGTTGGCGCCACTGTCGAGTAAGGTCCAGCTGTCAAAATTTTTTATTGATTATTATGGATATGAGAAAGAATTTTATATTTAAATCTTATTCAATACCTTAAAACCGTACCGTAAAATTATCGAACATTCCGCATTGTAGCGCAGTCCCGTTTTGTTCGGAAAAAAAGGAGGAAATAAGTTTCCGAAAGACAAAACTGTCTCAAAGCCCTGACAGTCATTGACCCTTAACTCATATTTGCCATAATCAAGCTCAGGTATTGCAAAATAGTCACCATATTGTTCTAATTAGATATTAAGCCGCGTAGCGCAACCACAAAGAGTGACATTTGACATTTCGGAGACCCCACGCTACACTAGCGCCTCTAGCGGCAAATTCATACGCGATAGCCCTCATTGATATCCTGCCTTAACATCAATATTATAAAAGTATTTATTACAAGTGTGTATGAAATAGAAACTATTACATTTGTGTTAAGGCCATGCAATGAGAAATCTCGTGTTCTTTGAAACTCTGTTCTGCCCAGACTAGGAACTAATAAGGATTGATTTTCAGATGTATGATTCTTGACTATATGATTGTGATTCTGACAATAGCCGAAACATGATTTCTTAAAATTTTACCCTTACAAAAAAAACCTAAGTGTACGGGCGTACATAAGGTTGAATGATGATTCAAACGATGTAGAATATACAAAGCAGTTTAATTAACTTTATACATTTGATTGTATGAAAATTATGAATGGACGCGTGTGTGCGGTCCGCTGACCCAAGGCGAATAGAAGGAGCCGCGCTCGCGGCGGTCGG
This sequence comes from Epiblema foenella, assembly GCA_963556455.1. NCBI lineage: Eukaryota > Metazoa > Arthropoda > Insecta > Lepidoptera > Tortricidae > Epiblema > Epiblema foenella. Next base: position 21,892,329 of record OY747102.1, read on the forward strand.
TGGGGAGCGCGCCTCGCTGGCCCGCGTGACGTCATCGTAGGGGCGCGAACATGCTGGGGGCCCTTGAAAGCCCTGCTTTCAAGAATCTTGAAGAAGACATATGCGATTCAGTGCTCGTCTGATGACGCCTCTCACGGTGTCTATATCAGCGACCCGTGGTATTCCATCTGAACCAGGATGCAATTTCAGTACTCTTCCCAGGCGCCATGACAACGGCGGTTGATTTTCTTCCTTTATGAGGACGAGGTCTCCTTGCTGTAGGTCCCTGGAGCGTGTTTTCCATTTAGAGCGTTGCTGCAGCTCCATGACGTACTCGGACTGCCAGCGCCTCCAGAAATGTTGCCTCATTTGCTCGAGTAGACGGAAGCGATCCAGCTTGTTGGTGTTGACGTTCGTCAGGTCTGGTGCGGGGAGCGACATCAGTGGCCTGCCAAGGAGAAAGTGCCCGGGTGTGAGCGCTGCGTAGTCTTTGGGAGAGGAGGAGAGGGGGCAGAGAGGTCGGCTATTGAGGATAGCCTCAATTTGAGCAAACAAAGACGATAACTCCTCAAATGTGAGGTGCGTGTTCCCCAATATGCGCTTAATATGAAATTTCGCCGATTTAATGCCCGCCTCTACGTAGCCGTTAAAATTAGGAGCGTAAGCCGGTGAGAATCTAAATACTATATCATGATCAGAGGCAAAATCTAATATTGGTCCTGAATGTTGCTTAAAAAAATCATTAATTTCTTTTGCGCCGGCGACAAAGTTTCTGCCATTGTCGCAAAAAATCTCTCTCGGCTTTCCCCTACGTGAAATGAAGCGACGCAGGGACAATATGAAGGCGTCTTTAGAAAGTTCGCTCACTGCCTCTAGGTGAACACACTTAAATCTAAGACAAATAAATAGGCAAAGGTAACACTTTGTTATCCTGCAGCCACGCCCACGCCGATCTGTAATCAGAAATGCTCCTGCGAAATCCACAGCTACAGTAGAAAATGGGAAGTCAGGCGTGATGCGTTGTGAGGGCAGATTACCCATGATGTTGGACATTGTTTTGCCATAATAACGAATGCAGAGAACACATTGATGGGCCGTGCGTCGTGCCAAGTCCCTACCCCCGATGGGCCAGAACTGCTCGCGCACGGATGCCAGCATGAGTTGAGGTCCCGCATGTAGGAGGCGTTTGTGTTCATGCGTGAAGATGAGCTTTGTTAATGTGTGTTTGGAGGACAGGAGCTTTGGATGCTTTATAGAAAAGCTATATTTTGATTTACTTAACCTGCCCCCCACTCTCAGAATGCCCTGAGAGTCAATGAATGGTGCCAATGAAGTTATATGTGATTTTGGATTTAATTTTTTATTACTTTTCAATATATCTAACTCGGCAGGAAAGGATTGTTGTTGTGATAATTTCACCAAAACAGTTAAAGCATTTTCAAGTTCGATAGTAGTCAGAGGGCCATTTATGTGTTGTTTTTTGCATTTAATGTTAATGAAGCGTAATACGTATGCGACTACTCGCTTAAGTTTTTTGAGTTGTGAATACTTCTCAAAGTCTATTACACAATCTACTTTACTATTTATATTTGTCAATAAGGTTGTGATTGGCTTACATTCTGGTAAGTCCTTTATCACGTTATCAGTATTTAATACCGGCCAGTTTTCCTCGGGCTCTAAAAGAAATGATGGTCCATGCCACCACAGCTGCAGAGACTGGACATGCTGAGGGTCAACCCCGCGAGATGCAAGGTCAGCGGGATTGTGGTCTGTGGGGACATGACGCCACAAGGAGCTGTCGGTAAGCTCTTGGATGGTCGCGACACGATTTGCGACATACGTTTTTAATTTGGATGGACAGGTATTAATCCAGGCCAGTGCTACACTAGAGTCAGTCCAATAAATGCAGCGAGCTATAGGCTTGCGAAATGCCTTATGTACAGTTGAAGCAAGACGACTAGCAAGAAGCGCCGATGCAAGTTCCAAGCGAGGTATCGTCGTGGCTTTCGTAGGTGCCACTCGGGACTTCGCGCATAGAAGGCTAACAGCTTGTTTTCCTGACAATGAAGTGTATTTTATGTATATGCACGCGCCATACGCGGCCTGGGATGCATCGCAAAAAGAATGTAGTTCAATAATTGAAGTTAAGTCGTCATTAAATATATTCCTGGGCACCGTAAGAAGCTTTAGGTATTTTATGTTATCAATGAAGTGGGCCCAGGTACGTTGGATTTGGGGAGGCACTTGCTCATCCCAACCCAGTTTAAGAGACCAAAGCTTTTGTAAAAGTATTTTGGGTTTGACTGTACACAAGGTTAAAAGGCCTAAGGGGTCGAAAATCTTAAAAGTTGTTGATAAAATTGAACGCTTGGTCAAGATGTCAGATGTATTGTTTGTGTCGTCAATATTAAAATGAAGGGTATCTTGAGTGGGACTCCAAAGCAATCCCAGTGTATGAAGAGATTGGCTCAGTGCCAAACTGTCATTTTTTACATTGCCTGCTTCTGAATCAATTACGAGTGGTGAGTTAGATCGATATTTTCTTAAGTTGAATTTGCCTGACGCAAGTAACTTAGATACGGCTTGTTTGATGTTAAGTAGGTCAGTCTCTGTGTCGCACCCGGTAAGTAGGTCATCGCAATAGAAGTCATTTTGTATTACGGTCTTAGTAGACGAATCAGCTGCCTCCTCGCCGAGCTGCCACAAGCATCTTGCCGCTAAAAAGCTGGCACTAGCGAAGCCGTACGTTACAGTGTTAAGTCTGAGCGTTCTGATAGGAAGCGATTCATTCTCACGCCACAGAATTAATTGTAGATCGCGATCTAACTCGTTCATAACGACCTGCCTGTATTGTTTTTCTATGTCACCGGACAAAACAAACCGATAACAACGAAATCTTAATAGGATGTTAAACAGTGAATCTTGTATGTTCGGTCCTACCATTTGAAGGTCATTGATAGAGAAGCCTGATTTTGTGCACGCAGAGGCATGAAATACGACCCTGACCTTGGTAGATTCACTGCTCTGTTTCAAGACAAAATGATGGGGTAAAAAGTAAGAAGTATGAGGTTTGGCGAAACTAGCATCAGAAAGATGCCCAAGGTCACGATATTCCTGTAAGAAGTCTGAGTACATTCGCTTCAGTTCGGGTTTCTGGCTAAGGCGTTTTTCCAAACCTAAGAAACGCTTTTTTGCTAGGAAGTATGAATCTCCAAGACAATCTGGGGAATCAATAAGAGGCAACCTGACACAAAATTGACCGTTCTCTAAACGAGTTGTGTTTTTAACGAAGTGTGATTCACTTTCAGTAATGACTGGCTCGGATTTATGATGTGAGGGAAAGTCTTCGTATTCCCAAAATTTAGTAAGTTGTGATTCTAAATCGCTTTCATGATAGCTAGTCACAAAGTTACATGACGTTACTTTAGCAGGCTTGCCCATGATAGGGATGGGCCCCGCTATCAGCCAGCCAAGCTTGGAGCTGTGTAAAATAGGTAGCTTATTCCCTAGGGGGCGCTGCTCTGACCCGATGAGGTCCCAAAATACGTCAGCACCTAAAAGGACGTCAATTTGTGACGGTTGATTGAAGGTGGGGTCTGCTAATTTGATAGATGATGGTACTTTAAGATGATTCACAGAAATATAATTCTTAGGAAGTGATTCAGTTATACGAGGAAGCACAAGAAATTCATGATCGCGAACGAATGTACTCTGCCTAGACTTCATGAGAGCAGAGCAGCGTTCTGGAACGATGTTCAGAGGTGTATCACCTATACCTAGGATGCTTGTGGCACTGGAATGCCGTGAAGGCAGCTGAAGACGTTGCCTTAAGTCGATTGTCATAATCGAAGACTGACTACCACTGTCTAGAATAGCCCTGACCGTTTCTACTTTATCATTATGAGGATTGACAATATCAATTAAAGCTGTGGACAACAGAACTTCGCAAGAAGAGACTGCTGACATGACGATCGAAGAAGAAGCAGCCTCAATACCTCCATTATTGTCGCCAGAAGGGCCAAAGGAGGCAGGAGGTGTGGGTGTGTTAGTGTTGTGTTTGTGTAAGACTGTATTGTGACGCCTCTTACATACGCGACACCCTCCCAGGCGGCAACGAGTCGTATCATGGTCCGGGCGCAAGCAGTTGAAGCACAGCTTGAGCTTCGCAGCCTGGGCCCACTTTTCATCAGTTGACAGGCTGTTGAAAACCTTGCAGTCGAAGATACGATGCTTCCCCTGGCACATGATGCACGGCCGCTGCGTCTTTTCATTCGCTGAAATGACAAAGGATTTGGTTTGAGACGTCTCCAATTTAAACTGAGGCTTAGAGCTAAAAGGCTTGTCCCTTTTAGCTTTAAATAAAGCTTCCAAAACATCTGCACGAGATTGTAAAAATTTCTTAAATTCATCTAATGTGGGTAGTTCAGATAAATTGTTACGATGTTCTTCCCATTTTGTACGAGTCGCTTGGTCTAACTTTGATGTGATCATATGAATGATGATCGTGTCCCACTGATCGGTGGGCTGCCCGAGCGTCTTCAAAGCCCGCAAGTTTTTAGTCACATGATCACTGAGGTACCTTAGTGCCTTATCTGATTCGCGTTGCAATGGTTCAATGCTAAACAGGGAGTTAAGATGATTAGTTATTAGCTGACGATTATTATTATATCGGTCGCATAGAAGATCCCACGCTTCCGAATAGTTATGTGCCGACACTTCTAAGTTTGAAATGACGCGCGCGGCTTCACCTTCAAGGTAAGAGCAGAGGTAATGAAACTTGTGTATCGGTTGTATTCTAGTATTTCTATGAATAAGAGACTCGTAGGTATCACGGAACTCAAGCCATTTAAAGAAGGTGCCGTCAAATTTATGAATTTGAATTAACGGCAGTTTAAAACCCAAATCATCATGACACCGATGATTGCCTGAACAAGAATGGGAAGATGAAGCCTCGTCGGCATCATGAAAGGTCTCTTTAGGCTTACTTGTTTCCAGAATAGACTGGGCTGTGGCAATGACAAGATGAAGACTTTCTTCTATAGTGTCCCTTTCGGCAAGTTCATTCACGAGGTTCTCTTCATTCAAGACCTCTATGCGAGTTTGCATGATCTCAAATCTGCTACCAATTTCAAGGAATTTATTCAACTTCAAGGTTAATTCATTGATTTGTATAGAAGTTAACGATTCCACTCCGTCAAATCCTTTTAAGTAGTTACTGAACTTCGTAATTTGACCTTTAATAGAACTCCGTTTGACCTTGAGCTCAGAACATGTTTCGTTTCCCGTTAACGATGGAACGGGAAGTGACAGAGTGGGCAATTTAATCCCGGAATCTGAATTTGCTCTAGACATGTTTAAAATGCAACTTCAGAACGTTCAATGAAGTATGCAATCAATGAAGTACCAAATTATAATAAGTGATCGACGTAAACAAGCGAGTTGAATAAATTACCGTTATGTTAAAATGAAGTTAGAAGTTATACTAAAATTGCAAACGGCTTACGCTCCTTATCGCAGAGGAATGCGGCCAGCTGCTACGGCCCGGCTGGGAGTCGGAGCACTGCGCCGATCGAACTGCACCACGTGGCAGGCCCGGTCCAGGTTCGATTCCGGGCAATAGTCACTGGAATGTGTATGAAGAAAGGGTTGGAAATGCGAGCGTAAGCGAAAGTAGAATGCGATGCGGGAACTTGTGCAAATAAAAATTAATGCGAAAAGCGAAAAAGGCGTTTTTATACTAATGAAGTGGGAAAAATATATTAGAAGACGGCGTAGATCCGGCAGGCAAAGAGTAGGTATTTCAAGTAAGATCAAAAGGAGGAGTATGAAAGCTATTTTCCGCAAAAATAAACTTATGACGTAGTAGAATGCTATATAGGATGCAATTAAATGATCATTAAATATTAGGATGCTGTAAGAGAACTCAGATTAATTAGGATGTAGCTACATTTCAAAGATGAGGGCCAATAAGCACATGTGGCAGTGCAAACAGCTTAAGAAGCAATGTAGCAGTAATTATGAAAAATAATCTGGTAAGAAGGATTTTCGGTCAAAAATATGATGCAATCAGTGAAAAGAAGATAAGATGGTTCCTTAATAAGATGTTTCGATATGATGAAAAGATGAAGTTGAAGTTCACACACGGTAAAATGAAGTGCTATTGCCTTTATATGTTCAAATGAGGAGGATAAAAGAAGGGAAATGATGGGTTAGCTCACGGCACTCTCCTTATTATGATGTCCGAAGCGCGCCGCGCAGGGTCCTTTGTCCGGCCGGCGATGAACTTTGCACCTTGACGCGGCAGCGAAACTCGTCGTTAATTTTCTGTAATTCCCGTCGGAATCTTGATCACGTCGCGTCGATGGTGGTTGCGATTGCAGCGGTCCAGCGCAGGTGGAAATGAAGCTGCCTGGCTGGAGATCAAAGTGCTGGCACGGAGACGGGGCGTGGCGCGGCGTGGCGTAACATGGATTTTGTTTCTTTCTTCGGCTGTTAACCGAAAGGTTGGTGGTTCGTGCCCACCCGGGGGCGCCAAATTATGTACGGGCGTACATAAGGTTGAATGATGATTCAAACGATGTAGAATATACAAAGCAGTTTAATTAACTTTATACATTTGATTGTATGAAAATTATGAATGGACGCGTGTGTGCGGTCCGCTGACCCAAGGCGAATAGAAGGAGCCGCGCTCGCGGCGGTCGGTGGGGAGCGCGCCTCGCTGGCCCGCGTGACGTCATCGTAGGGGCGCGAACACTAAGTTCAGTCTTTATTTTCCTTATTTGAATCAGCCTACTAAAACTACGTATTATTAAACCATACAATTAAGTTAAAATGATGGTATTTTACTTCATCTAAGCTCTGCCAAGAGGAAATTTAATAAAACTGCACACAGTCAGATATATATCGAGATTTGTCTAAAAAAGTCATTTCCGAAGATTGTTGCATCCCGTTTCGAAGAAAGACATAAGCGTGTCTCGTTCATGGGGAGCATGGCTGACCGAATCGAGCCATCCCCTTAAAGTAATATATTCAATGGAATGAAAACATAATGTCCGTGTCAAAATGTGCGTGTTCTCATTGCCATAATGCCTATGGCGCTACGTTGACTGAATCGCGCTGTTAAGATTTCTCCCACGGTAATAGCTAAGTTCCAGAATTCATCACTCATCATTGCGGCTACCCTTTGTTGATTTTGGATTTCAGAATCAGAATCAGAATCAGAAATTATTTATTGCCACGAATTAAAGTTACAAAATAAAGCCAACGAAAATACAGCAAAGAGAAACTACAAATTATGATATAAAATAAAATACATTAAAAAAAATTGAGGCAATGGGTCTCAGTCTCAGCATGTGCTGGGCAAAAAAAAATGTCCAGCGCTGGTTTTCAGTCAGAGCCCTAGTGTTTGTCGGTCGCAGAGACTAGAGAAAAAAAAACATAAAAAAAACAAATGTATGCTGTGTTATGCGTGCTCTAGGTTTGTGACAAAATAAAATTTAAAAAATAAATAAATAGATAAATAAGCATTTAATAAATATTTAAATGTACGTGATGAAAAAAAACAATTAAATGTTCATTTTTCGTGTGTGTTTATGTATGTATGTGCGTGTTTTAGTCCATGTGTAAATGTATGTTTGTGTGTATACGTGTGCATGCGTGTAAAATTTCTTGAGAATGTATTTCAATCGCCGATTTGTGGGTGCCAGGGGCGCACTCGCAAGTTTGCACATAAGTGAAACAGAGAGGGAAAACTTCGTTTATGGTTCGCGGTTGCCCCTCAGGTCTCTTTACGTGCGTTCGAAAGCAATCAAGCGATTCCAAAGTTTAAATCCATAACCGGGCGACGATCTAAGTTGGATCATAAAGACAACTAAGTTGCTTATTTCCCTGCAACCCGCCATACTCATATAATCCTTCAAAGGGTCATCTTGTAGCCTTATTGGGAAACATACGAGAGGATATACCTACGATAAGGAAGAAATCGAACAAATGCAAGTCGGACTCACCCACCGTTCTGTACAATATTGTAGGTATTGATTACGTACTTTAAAATAAAGACTTTTTGTTATGGGTTAATTACAAAAGTAAAGTTTTCAGACGTTTCCCTGTACTTGTAGTATAAGACGATATTACTTGCCAAATTTCAAAGTCAACAGAAAGCTTTAAATTTTGATTCCCTTGAATGTCCAAAAAAAGCGTTTTTACTACATATTATTTTATTTATACCAAAACAAGCGTACGGCCCGCCTGATGGTAAGCGGTCACCGTAGCCTATGGACGCTTGCAACTCCTTGGGTGTCACATGCGCGTTGCCGACCCTTTAAAAATGTATACACTCCTTTCTTGAAAAACCCCATACTGTAGTCCCATATATATGTAGTCATAAATGGCCGTATCTCTTTTTTACGTTAATATAGATTGATTTTTTCACAGTTTTAAGGGACTGTAGATGAGTAGTTTTTAATTTCAACTCGATACGTCCACGCGTTTTCGAGATAAAAGGTCGTGAGAGACAGACGGACAACAAAGTGATTTAACTATATGTAACGGTTCCGTTTTTTTTAGGTAAGGAAATATGTAAGTTTAAAAGAACTGCGAAAAATTACTGTTACACATATTCGCCCGTATACTATTTCAAACAATGTAGTACCTGCTAAAGTGATGTATGAATATCCCGTTCGTAATACTAATTCTAAAAAAAATTGTCCTAGTACTATTATTAGGCACTTGTCCCACCGCCGGCGAGCAGCGAGTACTCTCATAGTAATTCTACTCGTTTTCTCGCTCAAGCGAGTGGAATTACTATGAGATTACTCGCTACTCGCCGGCGGTGGGACAAGTTTCTTATTTAAGAGTTTCACTCTTGTCGGTGCAGTTCTCTCCAGTCCGTTCTACTTAACGCCAGTCCTTTGACTTTTCGATACGACTGGACGTCTACATTTTTCTTTGTCTGGTCCAAATAACTAATCCTTCCTCTTCCTCTCCTTCCGTCAATTTTCCGCTCCGTTATCTTTTGAATTAGATCATCATCATCATCATCATTCAGCACAGTCCACTGCTGGACATAGGCCTCTCCTATGGTACGCCACTGAGCTCGGTCTTCAGCTCTTCTCCTCCAATCCCTGCCCACTGCCTTACGAATATCATCGCCCCACCTAGTTACAGGGCGTCCTACACTACGTTTGCCGACACGCGGTCTCCACTCAAGAACCAGTCTGCCCTAACGGCCATCGGTTCTGCGACATATGTGACCTGCCCACTGCCACTTCAGCTTTGAATTAGATCGTCATGTCGTATCAAATGACCTATCATTTTCCTTTCGAGTTTCTATTGTATGTAGTATAATATGTCTCTTCTCCTCTACCCTTTCCAATACTTCCTCATTGGTGACTTTTTCTGTCCAGCTTATTCCCTCCATCCTTCTCCAGCACCACCTCTCGAACGCCTCAAACCTCTCTCTGTCCCGTTGTGTCATGGTCCACGTCTCGCAGCCATAAAGTGCAATGCTCCAAATATAAGTTTAATATAAGATTTGGCCATTTTTGATTTGACGACCGCTTTAGTCTAGTTGGTAGTGACCCTGCCTTCGAAGCTGGAGATCCCGGGTTCGAATCCCGGTCAGGGCATTTATTTGTGTGATGAACACGAATATTTGTTCCTGAGTCTTGGATGTTTTCTATGTATTTAAGTATATATTTATCTATATAAGTATGTATATCGTCGCCTAGTACCCATAGTACAAGCTTTGCTTAGTTTGGGAACAGGTTGATTTGTGTAAGATTGTCCGATTGTGAGAAATATTTATTTATTATTTAATATGTTCTTTTATTGTGAAAAGCGTTTTTAGCTATTGCTATTCTAGTTTTTATATCTGCAGTGCATCTCTAGTCTTCTATTATTATACTGCCTAAATATTGAAATTGTTTGACTTCCTATAGTACTGTGCCTTTACCATGAATTTGCATGACCGTACTCGCTAGCGACTGCGTTAACGATTTAGTATGCCGATTCTTAGTTCTATTGCGTAACTGCCAGAGGCGCTGTACTTTTGCCCATACAAATTTTTACGCAGTCGCTAGCGAGTACGGTCATGTAAACTCAATATGGTAAAGGCACTGTGTTATTTATTTTAATTTCATGTATTTCTGTAGGTAGACTTGTCCTACTACGTATTATAAAAAGTGTAACTTTGAAAGAACTGCACAAAATGTCTGTTACAAATATTCGCCCGTATATTTCAAAAAAGTTAGTACTAAAGTGATGCACGAACATAAACTCGCAGAATTTAGTAGACGTTATCATTTTAATGGGCAGTGGAGATTGAATAGGAAATCGGGCATTTCGTTAGAAGGAGATTAAGTGCGCGAATGCTCACAAACAATATTCCTTCATGTACATTTCCCCAAACAGCAGGGTTATTTAAGACTTGAATCATAATGCGGTGCTTCAAAAGCAAATTCAAACTCACTCACGCTTACGCGCTCGCCGATAACCCTCTCAAACATAAACTTGACAGATTAGAGAAGGACCCTCCAACTTTCGAGTTTCCCTCTACACACAAGAGCTTACTAAGTGTAGGGGTAACTGATTTTAAACGAGACTCAACTCGTTTCGTTATTTTAGCTTTTAAACACATGCAACGAAGATCGCAAGATTTTTTTCTTGCTTCAAAGGCGGCTATGTGAAGAAAGAAAAGTGGGGTAACTACTAAAGGTAGATGTTTACCTACGCTTTGGTAACTCACGTTACATAAAGTAGTGCCAAGGACTTAAGCTTTCGCAAGACTCCGTTTAATAACCCGGAATTTGGTGTTTTTTCCACAAATGAATTCCACAGTGTAATTATATAGATAGAAAACCATCAAATTATTACAATAAATGGTAAATTAGGCAAATTAATCAAAATCATAAAAAGATATAGGCCCTGAAATATTAGTCCAAATATAAATTTAAAATTACCGATAGAATTCTCTTGTTTCAATAAAAAAAAATTGTAAGGTTAATGAAGCCTGAGTCTTCTGGTAGATGTCGCTGTACGCCTCCGTTAATGTGTTTGTGTAAATGAAGGAATGATTGAGGAATTTCGGGCCGAGTGGCGGTTGCACCTATAGCTCAGTTGGCTAGAGCGACTGGCCGCGAGTGCCGGGAGGTCGCAGGTTCAAATCCTGCTCTTTGCCTAAATTTTTAAATTTTTCCTTTATTTTCTAAACTAGCGACCCGCCCCGGCTTCGCACGGGTGCAATGCTGATATAGGGACATAGGGACAGAGAAAGCGACTTTGTTTTATACTATGTAGTGATAGTGATTTGTAATTGTAAGACAACTATGCTTGCAAACGCAATATTTGATGACTAAAATGGCATATTACTAGTTTTTAAATACAACGGGATTACGACGCCATTACACTGTGACGTCACATTTCACTGCCTCCAGTATAGAGCGTTTTCAGTGCTCGTCAGCTATGCTGTACGTATGTAGCTATGTTTTCATCGTATGCTCTAATTGTAGTTGGTCCCATACAAACATTTGATCTAAAAACTGGTTCGAATGACACCATAAAAAATTGTAGTCAACTAGCCAATTCCATTGGTCCGTACGATTACATAGATCGCAACACATAATTAAAATGCCTACGATGTGAAAGTTTAACCGAATTGAGGTTTTGACTACAAGAGTGCCCCAGAGGGGCTACCGCGAACCGAAAACAAATTACGTTCAAATATCTCCCTCTCTGACGCACGAATTATAAAAGCCGGTTTTTTAATAACACCACACCTGACGACTCAGAAGCCTCAAAGTAGCACCGATACCCCACAAGCTCACCGAATCACGGTTACGTTGCCGTACCAACGTTATGGGAAGACCCGAAAGCCACATGACCCATAAAGTGTATTTTTTTAAAATTTATTTAGAACACAAACAGTCACATAGAGGTATCCAAATTGACAGTACATGAAATGTACCTATACAAAAGAAAACAATAGACCTTGAGGTTTATCATTTCACATAGTGTTAACTACATTATTATATATTTTTTAAACAACACGTAAATGTTAACTTGGTAACTAAAGAAAAGTAAAAAACGATTATAATATATAGGAACAAACTAATCTCAGTCGACAATTAGGTATGATATCTGACTTTAACTATAACTGCTGTACTAAAACATCTGCTGTATGCTGTATTGACACACATGGATATCAGTAGTCAATCACATCAAAGACTTAGAATTATATCCAATGACGACCAAGAATAGGTCTAACTGACGAAAAGAGATCAGGAGAACCGACCCCAACTATGGGAAAAGGCTGAAGAAAGAAGACCACACCTGATGACTCTCAAAGTCAATCTACTCAAATGGTTATTCCAGTTTTGGAATCCTGAAAGCAAACTCAGGCCCACAGTGCAGGCCAAATGGTATGATCTCGAGATTAGGTGCAGCAAGATTGGTGATGCAATAGGAATGCGATCCCGAGCTGTTTGCTGTTAGGCATGCCTGCGACAGATTGGGATCGACATTGTCTAGGGTAGGTAAATGTAGGGCGTGGAGCTGCTACTCGTTTAACATCGGAGTAGGCGATGTTATTTAGGTTATTAGCACATTTCTACATCACGGACCGCGTCGAGTACTAAATCATACGTGATCATTAGAAAAAAAATTACAACCTTGCCCACTCCAACGTTTAGACGTGTATCTTTTTACAATATGATCAACGTCCCAGTGGTTGAAACCGCTCAACCAGTCTCACTGGAGCGCAAACTCTTAGGTTTCCTTTGGATTTTCCCCAAGTTATTCTCCAACCGCGCACTTCTATCGTTTTATTGGGCCCGCCTATAAAGTCACAGTCAGGTTCAAAAAAAAAGCTCCAAACCGTGTCATTGTATGGAAAGTTTAACAAGTTTCTATAGTGTGACAGCTGCCGGCGCCATATTTAACGTTGATTGGTCAGTAAACGTCAACTGGTGCAACTCTCCTGGAAAGTGTCCTGTAAGGTAAACGACCCGTTGCGCGACACTAACCCAACGGTCTTATGGAAGGCTGATGATATACTTGAGTCAAAGCCTAGCCTACAGCTGGCTTGATAACCTCCAACAGTGATCAAAATCTTAATCTTAACCTCAATCAGGCTAAATAGTTTCCTCGGAAGGAAAAGAATAATACTCGTAACTTGGAACTAATATTATAAGCGGAAGTCTATTTCGAATGAAGGGGGATTAAAAGTTAGTTCGATGTAGATACCCTCGATCCGTGGGGTCCCAGGGCCCCAGAGCTCTTCAAAGAAGTCGCTAAAAGGTTAGTGGACCCCACTGGTGATCAAATAGCTGGCACCTTCCTCGCACAATGCATCAGCATTGCTATACAGCGGGGAAATGCAGCATCTTTGGCACTATGCCGCGGAGGGACCCCTTGCTTAAAATTTTAAACAAGGGGTCCCTTTTTTAAGTTTAGTTTATAGGTCCGTTTATTTTTAAGTTAAGTTTATAGGTCCTTTTATTAATTGTTATTATTATCATAATTATAATGTTTTAAGACATTCACAATAGATATTCTATAGGCCCCGGGAAAAACCTTAATGATTACGTAGCGTACCCGACCAAAACAATTTGAAAATGCTAATAATGAGACTAGTGGAAGTGCTAGTGTTGGCAGCTTTCAAAACACTGTCATGTGCTCCGTTTGAATTTATTTATTTATTTTAAGGAGTACCAACAGCTATTGTGCATCACTACAAATTACATGCGTGCTGAATGCGTTATTATAGATGGCTGAGCGTAAGCGAAGAGTCTAATAATACGAGGCGGAAAATCCCAGTTCCGGCCTAGGTAAAGTGATTTTCTCAAAAAGTGAGAGGAGGTAAAGAAGCAAGTTATAAAAAAAAAACCAAATCAAATTCTCCAACGTGAGTGCGACATCAAATGCCAGAACTCTGCACCATCTTTAAAGCAATGCCCGCCATCAATTGGCTTCGCATTATATTATACCAAACGTAAGTTCTACTGTTGCAACCATGTTTGAGAAAAGTATTCTACTACACTTCTTAGCTCCTGGTGCCGATGAATAATGTGCCCGCACCAACTCCCGATCCGACTTGTTTACGATATGGAATTAAGCTCGCCTAGATCGTCATCCAATCCCGTGCCTCCCCGCACCGAAACGTCGTAAACGCCAGACACAGTCAATAATCCTTAGTCATTTTGAATACATGTTTAATGATATGTCAAGATGGAAAGGGCGGACGTGAGCACGTGAGCAGGTTTTGCTTTTGCCGATGCCGTTCTAGCTAGTCTAGTGTAATGGAATCCTATCGTATCGGTGCACGGAAATTGACTTTGAGATTAAGTGCTTCGTGGCACTAAGCATGGTAAAATTACGTCGTTTGTAAGCATGGGGAATTATAACATCATATTATACGGCACATCGAGCCGTAAAGCTACAATTACCAGCTACGGCAACTTACGCGGTGTCCTACGTGGGCGAAATCCTCGCGAACGCGAAGCGAAGCGGCGCGGCGCGACACGGCGTGAAAGAAACAAACAGTTTACGCTCTATTGAAGTGTCCTACTTGACCAATACAGACGAGACGTGCGGGCGGCGCCGCGCGGCGCGAAGCGAACGCCATCAGTTGGTTTGATATTTTCGCGCGAAGAGTGAGCATCCACCATAAGTGTGTACATTTAACATCTTGCGTGGTGTCAAATACATGAAAACACAGGTTCAGGTTTGTATTTTTTCTTTGGCATATTTAATTATTTTTCTTTTGGCTATTATTTTGTGTATGGCGGTCCGTGAGTCACCGACGGTACTGGCTGAAAATCAGCGCTGTAGGTGTCTGACACCTCAGCATAATGCTGAGCCAGTGTCCGTTTCACTGCCGCGGGGACACAAATGTTGTGCTTTGTTTTCTTCTGTTGTTGTTTTTTTTTTTGTAATATGTGTGTCTTCTGTGTCTGTGAATAAATGTTTCTTTCTTTCTATGTGGCCAGCATTACACATTAGATAAGATACATATTTTTCTAGACTACTGAAAACATTCCGCAAGACATAAGCCGCCTTAATTGGTTTTCTGCTGATGCAACCTGCGCATAAGCAATATGAAGTCGCGAGTGCGCTATCATTTGCGAAACACTCCTGCATAATACGGGGAGACATGCGTACGGGATGAACTTGCAATTCAAGCAGCTCCATAGAGACAGCGTTTATTATTCAAATATACTTATTTGACATAGTAAGTGAGCTTTGACACCTAATTCCGATCCCGAAAAGATTTGGCGTAGGCGTTAGCGTAGGAACTAGTTTTACGAAAGCGACTACCATTTGACCTACCAACCCAGAGAGAAAACTAGAGCTTGGTGAGATTAGACCGGTGTACTCACGATGATTTCCTTCACCCAAATATGATTTATTTACAAATGGTTCCAATTGTCCATACGTTTCATATCGTTGATAATACGTTGAAAAATATATTCATTCCGTCTTTCATTCCCTTTGAGATGGCAAGAAAAGACGCCAGTTTGCAGAACGCGAGCCTCTGAGATAATTTATGATGAAAACATTTTCCACATCTTTTGAATGCTTTGCGGGATGGAGTCCGTATGCACTTTACACGATGTACCTTCAATACAATATCGCCGCCTTAATTGAAGCAGATGGATCATAAATGTAACGTATTATGGAAAAAGAAGGGTCCTTTTTTGTCTTTTTATAATTGTTCCATAATGGTGCTCTCTAAAAACGGGTTCGATCGAATGGCATCATAAAAAAAAATGCATGTTCTCTATTAGTCTCTGAGTAAGGGTCGGTTGCACCAGCATACGATCACAGGCCGGTCATCGTCAAATATGGCGCCGGCATCTGTCATCCCATAGAAACTTGTCAAACTTTCCATACAATCAGATTTTAACGTTGGCGGAATCATCGACAATATCGATGGGGCCATAACCTACAAAGATTGATTGAGATTTTAACGAACACCGCTTACGATTACAGACGGTTTGGTGCAACCCACCCTTAATCGGCTGACATACAGACGGACGGACGGAAAGACATGACGAAACTATAAGGGTTCCGCTTTTGCTATTTTGCCTACGGAATCCTAAAAAGAGGACTTACTGCGAATAGAAAACAAGAAAAATCTCGATGTCTCGAATTTACAAGTGCTGCAGACAAAGGAGATTAGACATTAAGTAGCGATCACAAGGTAAAGTCATTGCAATATTATTAAACCACTTGGGTCAAAATATTAAGAAGTGAGAAAAAAACATGGATATTAGGACGGTCTACAACTTATCGTTGGCGGTAACTTGTGGCACCATATGATTTTCACGTTTTTTTTTTAATTTGCCGCTGTTTTCATAAGGGGAACGGAATGGTTGCCCAAATAAAGAGAGTTTAATTATTCTCCGTCAGCTTTTGCCCGCGAATACTTCCACTACCTATATCATCCCTTTGAAGGATGATTTTCGGTATAAAAAGTATCCTGTATGTTAATCCAGGCCAAGTGGTTATATTCTTTTTGATCCAGGCTATAGGTAAATATAATACGAAGTGTCTTGTATGGACATAAAGGAGCTTCAGATAAAACTCCAAATATACTTTTTACGATTTAATTACAAATTCATGTAGTTCAAACAAGATCGGATCGTGAAGTGACAAGGCATAATGTTCTTAACAGTCGGAATAGTTATAGCGCCTAGATATATTTGCTTAGCAACGGTGTGCAGGCGCGTAGCTTTGCTAGGCCGGAACACGAAGTTTCATCATTTATTTATTTATTTATTTATTTATTTATTGAATCTAATATACATGTAACATTACAGTTTTACCCAAAGCGTTACAAAGATTCTAGACTAAAACTACAGATCTACAAACTAGCTTAAAGCTATAGGATACCCGTCTTGCTTCATCTCAAGCACTCTCTTCCATTCTGCCGTATAATCTCATAATCCGTTCAGCCGTTTTTTTACGTGATTGAATAACAAACATCTAAACTTTCGCATTTATAATATTAATAGGATTATGCCGAACACAATGGGCCATAATGGCTCATCGTACAAGACGCAGTTATGCGCTGGAATGAGATGAAAATACGTCTTCCTCCCTTTAACGCGTCCTTGGTACGATGGGCCATCATGGCTCATTGTGTTGTCATCATCCGGCATTGAAATGTCTACTTAAACGCACTGAAAATGACTGACAGCCCTAGAAAGAGGATTCTGACAGCTTGTTACTTCTCTGTGGTCGCATACAACATAGTCACAGACAATTTTTTTTTTTACTTTCAAATTAGTTGGATGTGGAGTGGAGACCCGTTTAAGATATAAACAAAAATTGTGCAGTGATTGTAGTGGGCGTAGTCACTTTACTGTTTATCAGATAAATTCATTGATTATAAAAGATAAGACCATACTACTGTAGCGACATTGTACTAGATAAACAGTTGAGTAAAAATTAGGGCTGCACTGATAAAAGCGATACTAATTCTCCGCAACTAGTGCCCTGTGTAATTTTTGTTCTTCAGTACCTTTAGCGACCAGATTTCTGATAAAACTCGACATTCCTAACATTGACTAAGTGTTTATTTACTTTTGAAGTGATTGTAAACAATGTGTAAGTCATGAAAGTGTATAATTTCGGCGTATAGTGACTTAAAACATTAAGTTGCATCGACTATGTGATTCATCTAAACTTTTCTGTAATTAAACGGCAAAGGTGCTGTGATGCGAGAATGTTTCGGAGCACACTAATAGCCCTCTTTTTCACTACTAACGTGCAATGCCAATCGAACAAGGACCTGTACAACGGGCAATATAACAACGAATTTTATAAAACACAAAGATACGATAGTTCAAGAGAAACAAGACTGCCGAGTCCAGGTGACAGTGATTATCGGACTTACGTGTATAATAGCAGGAGATACGGGACGGATCCTACGCGATACAACCCATTTAATCCTAGTATAAACCAACCGGGTGGATTTCCATACAATCCCTTGAACACAAACCCATTGGATGACTCGTACAAGTTTAATTCTGTAAGTATTTTATTCTTACATTATTCTCACTTGTATGATTAAAACTTTTTATCTACTTAACCCCTCATCTGTGGGTGTTTAAGGTTCAATCAACTTTTTCTTGTTGTTATTCTGTCCCGTCAGCGAGGAGACAACAGTAACCGAATTTCTTAGAAAAATGTTAATAATACGGACTTCAAGCATGCTCAAGAAATGGTGCATGTCCAAATTGATTTATGCTCATAGCTAAAACTCATGTTTGGTAGATTTCAACCCTATAAAATCACCGTTTTAAGAGTGACTCAGGAGACGTTACCATGGTAACGAGCAACAAAGAATAGTTGATCCACCCTTAAAATCAAGTTATGATGACAGATGTAAAACAATTGACATTGGTCTTTGCCTAATAATATAAAGTGTTACTAAAGATACTGAATCTGCATTGACATTAACCCGTTGTCTACCGGTCCCTGGGATCCCAGGGATAATAACAAAAGAATGCTGTTGTTAATTTTTTTCGCCGGCAGATGGCGGCTTAATACTTTTTGTCACGCACCGATGGGTCAACTAATAAAATGAATAAATAAATAAAACATCTTATTTGCTTATCGCCAAGGTGGTACCTTTTACAATTGCAAGTGACCCTGTATGACTGTTTGTCTAACATCCTAACGACAGTCATCCTACACATAGTATCAAGCCCCAGTTAAGTTATGAATCTTTGTCAATTTGACAGCTCAGTAAAATTTACTCTAGCAAACTTTGATACCCAGTCGTCAGGGGACTAATCCAAATAATTATATAGTTAAGTATTCATGAATACTCCCTCTACCATAGCCCCGAGATCCAAACAACCCGGATGCCTTGTTCCCGGGAGTACTAGGAGGCTGGCGAGAGGATCTGCAGGGCAGAGAAAGAAGGGACTCCCGGCAGCTGAAGAGGGATATCTTTGTGAACACTAACTATGGACAAGTGCAAGGGTTTAAGGTATTATACAATACAATACATTTTTTTTTTTTTGGACAATCTTACACAAATCAACCTTGTCCCAAACTAAGCAAAGCTTGTACTATGGGTACCAAGTGACGATATACATACTTATATAGATAAATAGATACTTAAATACATAGAAAACATCCAAGACTCAGGAACAAATATTCGTGTTCATCACACAAATACATGCCCTGACCGGGATTCGGACCCCGGATCTCCAGTTTTGAAGGCAGGGTCACTACCAACTAGGCTAAAGCGATCGTCATTGCACACCTAAATAAAAACACAAAGCAGGTCAGAAACATAACATAGCCAGATATATGCAGAGGTAGACAACAGGCGGTCTTATCGCTAAAGAGCGATCTCTTGCAGACAACCTTTGAGTAACGGAGAGAACTAAACACACTATTCAGTGGGTGGTTATCTCGCTTTGAACAGCATGGGATCACACACCTGTGTTGTCAACTTTTCTTCTCAATCAAAATCAAATCAAAACATTTATTCTGCAAATAGGCCTCAAGGGCACTTTTACAAGTCAAAATCTATCTAGGTAGGTACATCAAATAAAAATAATACAATAATCAAAGTATCATTAATTAAATGTAGTGTTACATGTCAAAAATAAGACTAAGAAACTAATAACAATCGAGATTTGTTAGAGATGTATAAGGTCTCTAAGCGTTTGAGCTATATCTCAACATGAAGATAATAAAACCTATTAAATAAATATCCTCAGAGATGTATAAGGTCTCTGAGCGCCAGTCTAAAAATAAATGAGAACAGAGTGAAGTCTCTCATCATGTCAATTCCACTGAACACTAGTACGAAGTTACTATCCTTGCAAACATGAACAGACGGACCCCACAAACACAATGGCCCTAAGAACACCTATTCTGGCAACACGACCTGTCCAACAATAGAGTAATTGGTATTGCAATAAGCCATCTGGTGGAAATGATATTTTCAACAAAGTGTAGTTTCCTCTCTGGGTTAAAAGTTTAGCATTTGCTCTCTGCAAATAGTCACGAATGAGGACCACTTTACTGCCAATTTATGCCTTATTAATATTTATTTACACTGAAGGCCACATACAAATGACTATAGTCTGTTGACTAAGCCAATACAATTCATCTAAAAAATCACATCTGAGTACTAGAGATAACATCAAGACTGTAAAGGGACAACATCAAGTTACAGGTAAATTATTATAAATATGACACTGACATGCCTAGGGAATGCAACCGGTTATGGCATGCCGAAAAAATAACCGAAATCCGGTTATAACTGGTAACGGTTGCGACGTACCCTCTTCCTGGTTCGTTTTTTTCGCACAGTGTCACCGTCACTACCACCGTCCGCCTTGTCCCTTGAAACTCGATTACGGTCACGACACACCAGACTCACAGTATCAATACGCGAGTTCTTTCCGGAAACACTCTTTTCGATTTGAGAACTTTCGGATCACTGGACGCCAGACACTTGACATGCTATGGTGTGTGAGTAGACCACAACTAAAACTCGCAGCACGTCAGTTAATCCTTGAAAATGGCGCTTGCAACAGTGCCGAAATATCGGGAACTCAAAAATACAAATATATATGGTAAATATCCCGTTTCAAATCGTAATTCTAATGGAAAATAAAGTTTAAACGCCATGAAATACAATGAGACTACTCCATGTGGGAGACCAAGTACACCACCTCTTTCGTACATAACATAAAACACATTAAAGTTTGAGTTTAACACATAGGCACCTTTAAAATCAAATGAGAACTCGTCCCTATTCGTCTCGGTACCGCCACACACCGGGTAGTCAGTCCGACCCAGGTCGGGCCTAGCTGAGTTTCTTGCTGGACTCTTCTCAGCTAGGCTAGGTTTAGTGAACCAGCGACAAAACTCCCAATAGCTCGATTCCACTCGCACCTCAGATTCGGTTGAAACCGCTCAACCAATCTCACTGGAGCGCAAACTCTTAGAGTATTCCAGTGTTCCAAACCACACGCATGGTCGTGCCGGAGGTTTTCCCCTGGATTTTCCCCAAGCTACTCTCCAACCGCGCACTCCTATCGCTTTATTGGGCCCGGTCTATAAAGCCACAGTCAGGTTAAAAAAAAAAACACTTGCACTATTGCCTCCTTTTTAACCATTGCATCAATTGCACACTAAAACTTCATATCAGTAAAAAAACACAGAAAACCATACAGGACCTAGTTGGTAGGCTCCTGCCTTCGAAGCTGGCGGTCCCGGGTTCGAATCCCGGTCAGGGCATTTATTTGTGTGATGAACACGAATATTTGTTCCTGAGTCTTGGATGTCTTCTATGTATATAAGTATATATTTATCTATATAAGTATGTTGTAGTTGTTGGGCGAAGCCAATGTCCAGCAGTGGACATCTTTCGGCTGATATGATGATAATGATGATGATATAAGTATGTATATCGTCACTTAGTACCTATAGTACAAGCTTTACTTAGTTTGGGACTAAGTTGATTTGTGTAAGATTGTCCACTAATAAATCCCAACTACCCCCCCTCTGGATACGTGCCTGTATGTAAGTCAATTGCCTCTAGCTTCGTATGACGCTTATTGTAGTTCACATGCTTATAGTTTTTAAGCAGAATAACAGCGTCTGTAGACAAGAGTCTTTAGTGGTCTCTTGGTACAGACACAAGCTGAGCCACCTACCCTTTCAATTGTTTTTGTATACTTTGTTTTTTGTACCTGTCTTGGTTACCTGTAAATGTATACAATCATTGAATAAACGTCTTATTATTATTATTAAATTTAATAACAGTTAATTCCATGCTTAACATCTATACATATGGATTCTGGCGAATTTACTTAGAAGTTAGCACACTACCCAACTTTTTTGAAGCGCAGTGCTATGTTGCCATTCAGAACTCGGATGTAAAATGTAATTTTTCTCAGGTCCACTTATACGACAACCCCGACCCGGACTCAGGGTACCGGCCCTGGCTGACCCCGGTGGAGAGGATACAGGGAGAAGTGTCAGTTTTCTTAGGAATACCATATGCAAGACCCCCAGTCTTGGATGGAAGATTCAAGGTAAGTTACAAACACAATATTTGTCCAAGACTACTGAGTCTAAGGGTTGAGACATAAGAAAACTACATATTATGTATCTTTAAGTATTACTTTCCATACAAAGTTGGAGATAAAGCATTTTTAAATGTATGTTTAATTTTAATTCATTATGATAAAAAGTAGAGATGCGCCGAATATGGGTTTGACCGAATACGAATATTCGGCCGAATATTAGGTCCAGTTGTTGCCGTACCGAATATTGAATTATTCGGTTCAACGTAATTCCTTCATCTATTGTTGGAGAACAGACTAATTGAATGGTAATATTTTTGTTCATTATCAATACGAAATATTAACAATAAAGAAGTTAAATCACTGTTAATAATGGGTCAAGTATTAATTTCACGAAGCAGTATCTATAATACACTGTTGTAACTTGTAACAAAACCCTCTCGAAATTGTTCGGTAAATAATCGGCAACTGAACCGAATAATTCCGCCCAATACCGAACATTCAAAAACATGCCGAATACCGAATAATAACCGAATGCGGCGCATCCCTAGTAAAAAGCCAGGCACGTATCCAGACTTGGTTCGGGGGGTGACAAACATTGAAACAACCATGTGAACTGTGCAAAAATCGCTGTAATCCCTGTACTATAATTTTTAATAACTTAAAGAAGTACCGTCCGTAGTTTAGTTACACACTTATAAGTATTTTAGTATTTTCGGGGGGGGATAAATCCCAACTATCCCCCCTCTGGATACGTGCCTGTAAAAAACAACCATTTCAGTATGAAACAACTTTAAAATTATCAATTCACCTACGTGAAAATTTACGCTGTTATGCATATAATACTAATTTACTGTACTGTGGCGCACCTTGATGCTTCAATTTTAAAAGTCAACTAGTAACACTGGTGCGCTATAGGTAAGCATTCTTTTTTTACCAGTTACCATTTAGAATTATGATTTGAAACGGGATATTTACCATGTATATTTCTATTTTTGAGTTCCCGATATTTCGGCACTGTTGCAAGCGCCATTATCAAGGGTTAATCCTTGGGAACTCAAAAATACAAATATACATGGTAAATATCCCGTTTCAAATCGTAATTCTAATGTAAATGACCATGTAAGCTTGAAATCTTATTTAGTTACCATTTAGGTTTGTAAAATTGTAACTGATCCATTCCTCTGCAGCCTCCCCGGCAGCATCCAGGCTGGCAGCTACTCCAGGCCGTGGACTGGGGTCCGGCGTGCCCGCAGCCCGTCCGCTTCACTGGCGCTACGAAGGGCATTCGCGACATGGACGAGGACTGCTTGTACCTCAACATATTCTCGCCCAATGTGAGTCATACCCGTAGCGTAAATTTATATCAAGTTATAAGTTAAATAAATAAATAAATATTAGAGGACAATCTTACACAAATCGAACTAGCCCCACAGTAAGCTTAAGAAGGCTTCTGTTATGGGTACTAGACGATGATATATTTAATAGATATAAATACTTAAATACATAGAAAACATCCAAGACTCAGATACAAATATTCATGCAAGTTCAACAAAAAATTAGGCTTTACAGTCCTTGGGTGTCGCAGTGCCCACAGGGAAGAAGCAAACCTAAATCTGTATTCATCATCATCATCATCGGCCTGTGTCAACCCACTGCTGGACAGGCCTCTCCCATGGCACGCCACTGAGCTCGGTCTTCAGCTCTTCTCCTCCAATCCCTGCCCACTGCCTTACGAATATCATCGCCCCACCTAGTTACAGGGCAAATCTGTATTACACATTAGTATCACATGTTGGTTGTCTAGAAGAAATCGCTATAAGACCTGTTGTCTGCTGTACTGATTGTGATTTTGTTCTCTGTACTGTAATTTAATTGAGGGGTGCAATAAAGGGTATAGTATTGTATATTGAGAGAGAAACTATTACATAGTTAATTGCAAGCATATACAGTGGAATCCGGATAAAGCGACAGTCAAGGGACCGGTGATATTACGTCGCACTAACAGGACGTCGCACAAAACGGACTAATTTACTTCGAAAATGTTTGATATCAAATCTAATGTGTAGTGATTTCGAAATCGTTAAAAGCGGTAAAATGTTATAATATTATAAAGGGTCGGCAACGCGCACGTGACTCCTTTAGAGTTGCGGGCGTCTATAGGCTGCGGTGGCCGCTTACCACCAGGTGGACCGTACGGTTGTTTTCCACCGGCATTTTATAAAAAAAAAATAAGCGGATTTTACTGTATATAATATTTCGTTTTAAAGTGGTACAGTTAAAAATTAATATGTTTTAAACTTTGCTAGCAATTTCACAGTTTACGAGTTTTAAGGCCACCTATTATGCACTGTCCTTCATAAAATAGGTCTGTGAGCCGAACCGTACATTAATTAATATTCTATTGTCACATAACATAAACCAAGGTACTTTGTAAAGTATTAATATTTGCAATTGTATCATAATGTTAATGACTTAGGGTCGTTTTTGCAATGGCTACAATTGTCATGTGAGCTTGTATGAGTTGCATATGGATAGTAAGTGGGACTTGTCCCCAGATGATATGAATGCTTTTATGCAATATGTCAACCTAATAGGAAAACCTATAGGGGGCCGTTCAAGTATTACATAATCACTACAGGGGGGCGGGGGGGTTTATGCTTTGCTTACTTTTGATGACATGGGTGGGGGGTCCAGATGGTGATTACGTCAACAATAGCTATTTATTTTTTTACACAAATGGCAACCCACACGTTGTCTATACTCGAAAACGAAACTCGTTTTCGGGGATTCTCACAAATAATATATAATTTTTTAAGTAAGTATATTAATATTGTGTGCGTTAAAGTCTTCTAACCTAAATCTTTTTTCTTATTTCTAGAATTAAAACTGCTGCTCATGTCTCAAAAAAAAATAGTAGGTACCAATGTTTACGTAAGCATGGCAGGGGGGGTAAGAGCTTTGCTTACTTTTGCTGACAAGAGGGACGGGGCGTAAATAATTGTAATAAATCTGCTTACGTAATACTTGAATGGCCCCTAGTAGGTTGACATAGTATTGCATAACAGCGTCCATATAATGTATGACAAATTATTTTATAACAAGTAACTAGGCCACGACTACGTGTCGTGCTAACTAGGCTGATATTGAGAAATTATCTACTATTTATATTAACCAGATACTTATACATAACAAGTGATATTTTTTACGTGTTCAACTCCCATGGCTCCGCCATTTTGAAAGAAAACCGGAATCGACAAAAAACCTGCTCACAAAATTTCATGAGAATTAATTTAGAAATGCGATTGACATCCGAACAGAAATATGAAAGCATTTTTGCCCAAGTTGAAACGCAGACGCTGCGCTTTCACACGCTCGGTCAATAAGCCTTGCCTTAGTTGCGGATTTCTATGATAAGTTTCTGCGGATGCGCTTTGTAATAAGGGACCTGCATTTGTCTAGCTGTTAATACAACGAACCCTCAAATTAAAAACACGTCGGAAACGCACTCGGTATTGTTCTGGAGTCTGTAGCGTCCATAGGCTACTGTGTCTGCTTACTATCAAGCGAGACGTATGCTTTTTTGCAACCGTCGTAATAAATATAGTATTAAAAAAATATTCTTGGTATTAATTTTTTTTTATTGTGATAAAAACGCTGATTTTGGTAACCCATGCAAATGGTTTAACGCATGGCGACTACTCGTATGTATGTGAACCATAAATAAATGCATAAATGTGTGTGATGTGTACACGAAAATCCGATATGAATTTACATACTTCAGAAAATTTCATTTTGCCTTTGATGACACCAAAATTCTAATCTCCAATTTGCATAATGATATCATGTAGCGATGCGTCAAAAGTTCATTCACCTGTAACATTATTGGACCACCTGCAACGATTTTAATTACTCCAATTCATCATAGGTCGCACTCAATCATACAAAATTAAACCCTGTTGTATGTGCAATAAGGTTGCGGTACTCGATCAATTTGGCCACAATTGTGTCAATCTAATTTGCATTCTATGAATTTGTCATACGATATAAGCGTCTATTCAATTGAACCGCTGGTGACAATAGGTTTTGGACTTAACGGCGTCGTGATAAGGTACAATTGTTGTTGTATGTGGGATTAGTCTCGTAAATTGCGTGATGGATGAAGTTGATTGAGTCGGTTATTAGTTAAATGGCCGGCGGTTGAAGCTTTATTAGGCTTTTGAAATTAGTTACTAGGATATTTTACTTTGACGCTAATGTAATAGTTTTTTCTCAAACATGCAATGAAATATTGACGTTATGTTCGTCAGAACAGACTACGAAATATCACGTTTCTGGTGCGGCGCAACGAGCGACGCATAATGGAATTTCATACAACATTGCCGGGTTAGGCCGGTAAAATGATCGTCTTTTGTTTCCGGGGTGCATGCAGTTGCAGCGCGTGTTTTTATTACTGACCCTTCGAATTTATCTTCAAATTTTTTTAAAGAAAAGCACTACAAGCCTCGGCGCGAGCAGGTATTGTCGGCCTCGTATCCCTAGATGGCCTCGTTAATACTCGGCCGGCAATCCCCTATTTCGCGGTCTCTGCAGTAATGTACTATTATTTCTAACATACGATTTTTAGACACTGAAGGAGGTATGTAATAACTGTATTACATTCGTGTTAAAGTAGAATCTCTCATGGCATAGATCATATGTCAGTTTCAAACTCAAAGTAATTTACCTGTATAAAATGTATTGCCATCACAAAAAAGGTTTTTTGTCGATGTCAACAAGGACGATTTTTAATTACGTTTTAATGGGAATAGCGCTTTATTGATACCAAAGAAAGATACCTTTTGATTGTGAACGGCACAAAACGGTATTTTGTGGCATGTTGAGTTTTGTGCAGCGCGATAATTTGCAAGGTATCTCTTTTTTCCTCCTTCATCGAGTTCAGTGGCGTGTGTGAGATAGTGTCCAGCACTGGACGTTAGTGGTCTGAAAAGCGAATAATTTAGTCGTCGCATGAAAAACGTCCTACGACAAGTGAAATGACGAGCGAAGAGGAGTGTTATTACGAACCGCGACCCTAAAGTGCGCGAGCCGAGCGAGCGAAGCGAGCGTGCATCGATAGCGGCCGGCAAAGCACCAGAAACTTTTCGTTTTTGGAAAACATATCGATTGATATTTATTTTTATAAAACAATAGTAATTTATCAATCGACGCTCTACATATAATAACTAATTTTAAGAACGATTAATTCGTGAAATGTTTTTTTTTTATATAATCGTTTATCTTCGAATAATTTTATGAATTTACTAAGTTTCTTAATGTATAATTGTATTAATCTTTATAAAATGCGGTTTGTTATGTACGTAAAAGATACGTTAGTACCAATTGAGACATTTTTGCCATTGACGACCGGTTTAGCCTAGTGGGTAGTGCACCTGCCTGTAAAGCTGACGGTCCTGGGTTCGAATCCCGGTCGGGGCAAATATTTGTGTGATGAGCATGAATATTTGTTTCTGAGTCTTGGATGATTTCTATGTATTTAAGTATTTATATCTATTAAATATATCGTCGTCTAGTACCCACAACACAAGCCTTCTTGAGCTTACTGTGGGGCTAGTTCGATTTGTGTAAGATTGTCCTCTAATATTTATTTTTTTATTTTTTTTATTTTTATTTTTCTAGACGGAAGCGGGCGCCACAGCCCAGAAGTACCCTGTAATGGTATACATCCACGGCGGGCAATTCTCATCGGGCGCTTCCAATTTATTCCCAGCGCACATGCTGGCCGCCTTCTACAAGGTCGTCGTGGTCTCCATCAACTACCGGCTCGGCGCTCTCGGTAAGCGACGACTTACGACTCACTTTTCATAGTTCTTATTGTTATATCTTTAAAATCTAATTCAGCGGGGACGCGCCAGCTTCCTAAACCGCGTCGCTCGCCCGCGGCCGTCCAATTCGAAACAAAACACGACGACGAAGCCGACCGCGGGCTGCTGCCGCGCTTGTTTCTAATTACATATTACTTTTGCGCAAAAGAAGTATCTACCTAGGGAGGCAAATCATGCCCCCAGAGGAGATACAACAGATTGCGACCCAAAGAAACTGGAAATTCCTGCCACAATAGATCAATACTGGTCGAAGCGGCAACGAAGGCCCACAACAAACAATAATAATACATATTACTGAAATCCTAGGAATTTCATTTGTAGCTTTCTTATAATTTTCAAATTTCATTGCATTTTTTGAGAAATGTCCTCGGCCGGAACAAGGATGACCTTCCTGCCTTCGCGACAGTTGCAGTAATGTACCTACTATTAAATGCCTGAAACAAAAGCCGCGAGTGCTACAATATGCTGCATTATACGGAGTAAAACTACAGATTCTACAAAAATAGAATACACAATTCTAATAACAACATGGCGAGTCACGTAAGTGATTGGGCTTTGGCGGACTGATTGATTCTGTTTCTATTTAGCCTTGGTTTTCCTTTATTGTCCCTCAAGAGGTGAGAAAAGTAGAGTATACTCGTCGGGGATAAAACTGTTTTTTGTCTTGAGCGCGCTTATATCCCTCACTACACTCAGGACTCATTGAAATCTGGAGTCCTACGTTTTTTCAAAATTTGGCTCTTGCAAATGTAGAGAAAGGATTGAAGAACCGATAACCGTTTATGCCACAAAAATATCTATAGTTTTGACGGAGAAATATCAACTCAAAAATCGATGAATAGCGCTTCTTGAGCCCCTTAACCAACTGAGCTACCGTGGGTATCCCTTGTGCTGATGAATCTTTCAATCATTACACTCTTCTGATTACTCCCGAGGGAGGCTTGGTTGAGAGCATTCTTTTTTGAACCTGACTGTGGCTTTATAGGCCGGGCCCAATAAAGCGATAGGAGTGCGCGGTTGGAGAGTAGCCTGGGGAAAATCCAGGGGAAAACCTCCGGCACGACCGCGCGTGTGGTTTGGAACATTATAATACTCTAAGAGTTTGCGCTCCAGTGAGATTGGTTGAGTGGTTTCAACCGATTCTGAGGTGTGAGTGGAATCGAGCTACTGGGAGTTTTGTCGCTGGTTCACTAAACCTAGCCTAGCTGAGAAGAGTCCAGCAAGAAACTCAGCTAGGCCCGACATGGTTAAGAGCAATGGACGGATTCCAGAGGTTGTGGGTTCAAATCCGACCTGTGGTGATAATTTTATAATTTTTTTACCTTGATTGAAAATTATAGTGTCCTGGGCTGATCCCTCTGAATGTTTCATTACGCAGGTTTCCTTTCCACCGCCGACGACAACTCACCAGGCAACTACGGTATCCTCGACCAGGCGATGGCTCTCCGGTGGATCAGAGACAACATAGAGCCGTTCAACGGGGACCGCTCCTCCGTCACTTTGTTCGGGCCGGGAGCGGGCGCGGCCTCCGCCGGTCTGCTGGCCGTGGCGCCGCAGACCAGGGACATTGTCACTGGTATCATAGCGCAGGTGAGCGTTTTTTTTATGTATAAAACTAGCGACCCGCCCCGGCTTCGCACGGGTGCAATGTTGATGCATGTATTATACATATAAACCTTCCCCTTGAGTCAGTCTATCTATTAAAAACCGCATCAAAATCCGTTGCGTAGTTAAAGATTTAAGCATACATAGGGATATAGGGATATAGGGACATAGGGACAGAGAAAGCGACTTTGTTTTATACTATGTAGTGATAGTGATTTGTAATTGTAAGGCAACTATGCTTGCAAACGCAATATTTGATGACTAAAATGGCATATTACTAGTTTTTAAATACAACGGGATTACGACGCCATTACACTGTGACGTCACATTTCACTGCCTCCAGTATATATATAAACCGCATCAAAATCCGTTGCGTAGTTTTAAAGATTTAAGCATACATAGGGATATAGGGATATCGGGACAGAGAAAGCGACTTTGTTTTATACTATGTAGTGATATTTACAGTAATTAACTAAGTTTTTTTAACATCGCTAGAATTTTATTCAAGTCATAGACCGAAATCGACTAATATCTGTTGCTGCAATGCCAGTACGAATGTAGTTAACAAAGTCTACGCGATTTCAGTCGATTTTTGAAGTATAACAGATTAGGGTTTTGTCAAGATTTTGCCTAAACAAAAGCTAATCAAGTTCTGTTCTCACTTTGCGGGTTACGGGTTGCGTCGTTTTGGAGTAGGTTGCGGGACTCTGAGAACTCGATCCTTGCCGCGATAAGTGAGGACTTAAATAGCCCTATATATAGATTTTGGCTATCCCTGCACCGGGATGCGAACCGAAAATAAATTGTTTTGTTTTATTTTCAATTTTTGTTCTTTTATTTAATTTTATGTTTACACACCTAGTTTTATTTTTAATGATTAAAATTATTAATATAACGATGATATAGGTACTTGCCTGAAATAAAGAACTATTATGCTGAGTGGTGTCCTTTTGTAGCCACCATAACAGCACCAAATAGGTATAAGTTCTTTTTGTCTTGTTTTATAATTCAAAATGTGTTACTTTTTTATTTTGTTCTATTTGTTTTTCTATTCTATTATTATTATTTTTATTCTCTTTATTTACTTTTATTATTATTATTTGACTCGAATGGTATAGGCATTATAATTTGGCGTCCAGACTCCACCACGCGTTCGGGATAACACACCCATATAGTCCCTATTCATACCGGGTAGAGTCAGTTCCACCCAGGTCGGGCCTAGCTGAGTTTCTTGCTGGACTCTTCTCAGCTAAGCAAGGTTAGTGAACCAGCGACAAAACTCCCAGTAGCTCGATTCCACTCACACCTCAGATCACAACCAATCTCACTGGAGCGCAAACTCTTAGAGTATTCCAGTGTTTGAACCGCCTGCGTAGTCGCTGGATTTTGCCCAGGCCACTCTCCAACCAAGCACTCTTATCGCTTTATTGGGCCTGGCCTATAAAGCCACACTCAGTTTTAAAAACAAAAAAGCGATACAGTATCGGCCGGAGTGACTGCTAGAAACTATTATGTTAGAGTGCGACAGACGATAACCCTAGTCTGTTGTTACTGGTATTATTGCACAGGAACACTGGAAATTGTATATTAAAGTGGACCTCAAGGATCACGCGAGTTTTAATGACGGAGATGGTTCTAAGCTATGTTTTGCGTCGGGTTTTTTATTTTAATTTAATTAATTTGTATTTTTGTTTGGCGGAGCTGAGAACTGGAGAAGGTCTATACCCGAAAGAGGTCCTAGCAAAATTAATTTGACTTTTTTTTATAATTACCTAAACCTAAGTTGCTTTTTATACTTTATTGTATATTTTAATTATGGAATAAATTTGGGTGGATCAACTATTTTTTGTTGCTCGTTACCATTGCTATATCTACTGAGTCACTCTTTAAAACTGTGATTTTATAGGATTTAAATCTACCAAACATGAGGTTTAGCGATGAGCGTAAATCCATTTGGACATGGGTCATCTCCTGAGCATGCTTGAAGTCCATATTATAAACATTTTTCTAAGAAACTCAGTTACTGTTGTCTCCTCGCTGACGGGACAGAATAACAACAAGAAAAAGTTGATTGACCCATTTACTTTTTATTTTATTTTTATTTATTAAGGGTCCTTATCAGTTAAAAAACGCTCATCTATTTACGTCGTTCCTGTTTGAATTGACATGTATTTTCTCAATTTTACTATCTAGAACAGGACAATTGCGACCGTATGTCATAAACTTTAAATGTATTTTTCATTAAGAAATATCGTTTTAAACATCACTCCAAATCGACCATTTTCAAGCTGAAAACTTGTTTTTTCCGCTTAAATCCTACTACACACAGTAAAATCAAAAAAGGCTATGTTACTATCTAAAACTTTAATGAAATCATCGTAGCCTTTAATAACTTTATTGGTATTATCAATACTTTTAAGTTACACAAGAAAACAAAACATGTCGAATCGTTTGATATGCTTTCCTGCAAGAAATGTGTCAACTAGATACAATGAAAATATTAGACTCTTTACGCTATTTAGGTATTTGGTTTGGGCCATGCATTTCTGTCTGTTAGATAGTCCTCAACCCTATAATAAGCCTTTGACATCAATGTTTTTTTTAGGTAATTTTTAAGAGCTGGAAAGGGTAAATTCAAAATTTCATCGGGTAACTTATTATAAAAACGAACACATTGATCTACAAAAGACTTGTAAACTTTACGGACACGAAACTTGTTAGTGGCAATTTTATTTTTATTCCTGGTATTAAAATTATCGATATCAGAATTTTAATACCAGGTTAAAAAAACTAATAAGGCTAATAAGGGTAAAAAAAATTATAAGGCCCACTAACTAACTTTAACTTTTTTTTTTCTTTTTTTTTTTTATTAACTTTTATTTTTGTTCACAGAGCGGCTCAGCGCTCGCAGACTGGGCGATGATCGAAGACAAGTTCCGCGTGCAGAACACTTCGCTGGTGTTCGGTAGACTGCTCGGGTGCCCTATCGACTCCTCGTGGAAGCTCGTCAACTGCCTGCGCCAGGGCCGGAGCTTCTACGAGCTGGGCAACGCGGAGTTCCAGGTCAATTGGCGTAGGCACTATTAACCCTTTCACTGCTAGGAACCTGCTTAAATTGACGACCGCTTTAGCCTAGTTGGTAGTGACCCTGCCTTCGAAGCTGGAGGTCCCGGGTTCGAATCCCGGTCAGGCCATTTATTTGTGTGATGAACACGAATATTTGTTCCTGAGTCTTGGATGTTTTCTATATATTTATCTATATAAGTATGTGTATCGTCGCCTAGTACCCATAGTACAAGTTTTGCTTAGTTTGGGACCAGGTTGATTTGTGTAAGATTATCCACAAATATTTATTTATTTATTTTATTTATTTTCTTAGATTCCCGCTAGGTGAGCTGTCGCTGTAGTCATTTTTGGGGTTCCGTAGCCAAAATGGCATAACGGAACCCGTATAGTTTCCTCATGTCGGTTCGTCCGTCCGTATGTCACAGCCGATTTACTCGGAGGCTAGGTACTACAATTATGAAATTTGGTAGGAAGGTGTATTCTATAATCCGCCACATAAAAATGATGTGAAATTACAAAAATATAGGGTGGGAGGGGGAGGGGCACTCCATACGTGTTACCGGTGGATGAAAAAAAAAAACAACGCACATAGTCGTGTGGGGTATCAATGGAAAGACCTTTAATGATATGGAGATTTCTAAAAAACTTTTCCATTTAAGTCAACAGAACCGAAACTGATAACAAAGGTTAACGACGGACATTTCCGAAACCTACATGCATTTCTATAAAGAAAAGAAAGAAAGAAAGAAAATGGTTTATTAGCGCAAATCACGTACTTACAAACGAAACTAAATATATTTAAACATAATTGCGCCAAAGGGTCTTCACTCAGCTTGGTGTCACGAAACGAGTCACATGACACGCTCCGTGACGCTGATTTTCAGTGAAGCCATCGGATGGATTAGATGGCACTGAAATATTACAATATGGAAACAAAAGATCAGACACCTCTATACAACAAAAATCAGAATAGGTATTCCAAATAAAGAGCAAGTATGTGCTGTCCATAATTAATATACATCGAGTGTGTGTGTGTGTGCGTGTGTGTGTGTGTATGTGTGTGCGTGTGTGTGTGTGTGTGTGTGTGTGTGTGCGTGTGCGTGTGTGTGTGCGTGCGTGCGTGCGTGCGTGTGTGTTGCGTGCGTGCGTGCGTGTGTGTGTTGCGTGCGTGCGTGCGTGTGTGTAAGTGTGTGTGTGTGCATGTTTGCAAGGTTGCCTATTCAAGTAGTACATAGGGTTCTATAGGGTTCAAGTTCGCGTTTCATTCCCTGTCATAGTGTGTGAGTGACAGCTTTTATATTTGACTGAGAGTCAAAATGTTATGGCGGGGTTTTAAAAACCCGTTAGAGTAAATGTGAGACAAGACTTTGGTAACTCCATATATAATGATCAAAATTCGGACAAATGGGCGTCATTACTCGTAAGTGTCATTATGATGTCGCTTTGCCATATAATGACGCCCATCTGTCACAACTCTGATTATCCCTTTGCCAGACCGCATCAATATTATAAACAAAATATATATTAAAATTGGTATTTTTTGGTGATTCATTCCAAGAGGAGTCCCTTTTTAAGAAAATGCATTTTAATTTTAACCTTAAACCCCAGAACTAAGATTGAAATTCTATTGACACGTAGGTGGTCGATAAATCGCACTATGCCTGGAAACAGGTTATATTTGTGGTATTTCGGTTTCAGCCCCAAGTCGGTTTCATCCCCTGGGGTCCCGTGTACGAGAACAACTTCACGTATCCAGGAGACCAGTGGTACGAGGGCTGGAGAGAGAGGGACTGGCATTTCCTGGACTCAATGCCTGAGGACCTGATACGGCGGAGGCAGTTCAACCCCGCGCTGCGGTACATGGCCGGGGTCACAACGCAGGAGGCCGCTTATGTTTTATGTAAGTACCAGAATTGTAAATAGCGGAGCTATATACGAGAACGACTTGACGCATCCAGGAGACCAGTGGTGAGGTACGTGAACAGGGTCACAACGCAGGAGGCCGCTTATGTTTTATGTAAGTACCGGAATTGTAAATAGCGGAGCTATATACGAGAACGACTTGACGTATCCAGGAGACCAGTGGTGAGGTACGTGACCAGGGTCACAACGCAGGAGGCCGCTTATGTTTTATGTAAGTACCAGAATTGTAAATAGCGGAGCTATATACGAGAACGACTTGACGTATCCAGGAGACCAGTGGTGAGGTACATGACCGGGGTCACAACGCAGGAGGCCGCTTAGGTTTTATGTACGTACCAGAATTGTAAATAGCGGAGCTATATACGGGAACGACTTGACGTATCCAAGAGACCAGTGGTGAGGTACATGACCGGGGTCACAACGCAGGAGGCCGCTTATGTGCTATGTGAGTAAACCGGTGACCAGACGGTGAGAGTCTCAGATTCAAATACTTTATTGGTAAAATACTTTTTACGGGTCACTAAATTGACACAAATTGAAAAAATTTACACAATTACAATTTACAAAGATGCCGATGAGAAATAAATAATAAGAAATTAATAAAAGGAAAAAATCAAAATCAAAGAAACAATTAAAAATAATACGTTCAGATGGAAGCCCGCATTGCGGGGCTCCTATTCCGAGATAGTGTACCTTTCCAACATAAATATTAAAGACACTTGATCTATCTAGAACCTTTACAACTTTTTGATATCTCTGACTCCATGCGAGAGGGCCTTTCTAGGCTCCTTAAGATGCCGAGTCTAGAACGTTCCAATTGTACTTGATTAAATACTAAATTTCAACACCCAATTATACGTTAGAGTAATATACTCAAGATTATTTGACAATCCGATACAAAGTTACGTTACCATTTTATTTGCTTTTCATCATCATCATCATTTCAGCCGAAAGACGTCCACTGCTGAACATAGGCATATTTGCTTTTGTTTGACCATAATTTTACCACTTTTTGATATTTCTGGCTCCATGCGAGAAGCCCGTTCTAGGCTCCTTAAGACACCGAGTCTAGAATGTTCCAATTGTACTCGATTAAATACTAAATTTCAACGCCCACAGACAACAACGAATCCTTAGCCCCGAACTTCGAGATAACAGAAACGTGGTTCAACCAGAAGGTTGAAGAGCTCGTGAAGCGGTACAACTACACGCTCAACCCGCGCGGCGTGTACGAGGCGATCCGGTACATGTACACGTACCACCCAGAGCCGCACAACGTCAGCGCCATCAGGGACCAGTATGTGCATGTGAGTCACTGTGTACACGTGGTTCACTGTATACATGTCAAGTCATTATGAATTAAAAAGGTTTTATGTGCTTGTGAGTTCAAAGGTTCAGAAATATCTCAACAATCATATGCCGTTGATCATAAAGGGTGTGTTTACATATTTTTGATCATTTTCTCCTTGCACATGTTTTCGAAATCGACTGTACACATAAGGTCACTGATTAAAAGGGACTTCGGTGTACTTAAGCATTTATGAACAATGTCACTGTGTGTTATCACGTAAACGAACTTTACAGACAACCACTTTTTTTATAAACAAAGACGCGAAGTTAAGTAACGAAGCCATTATTTTCAAAAAGTATTTATAAACTATGTTTCTCAAACTTATAACTGTCTGCAGCTCCTCTCAGACTTCCTGTACCGCGCGCCAACCGACAAAATGGTGAAACTGCTTCTCGAACAAAAGGTCCCCGTATACATGTACGTTCTCAACACTACAGTTGAGTCGTACAACTGGCCGTCATGGAGGCAATACTCACACGACACAGAACACTACTTCCTGACCGGGGCTCCGTTCATGGATCAGGAGTTCTTCCCGAGGAAGCAGAGAATCGATAGGCAAGCTTGGACGCCGAATGATAGGAATATGAGCCATTTCTTCATGAAGGCGTTCTCGGATTTTGCGAGATTCGGGTGAGTTGTTTAGCTTGATTTCTTCGTAATATGCTACGGCTTAAGCACAGCGTACAGCGTCAATTTTTCTAAGTAAGGAATACCTAATTACGCAACGCTGTAGACTGACCGTATATCGTAACTGAGGGCGTGGTTTCCAGAATCAAGGCCCTTAAATTATTTTTTAATACGGTTGCTCAAAAGTGGTACTTTATTGTATAAGCAAGAAAAAGTTACTGTAATCAGCGTGTGTTAGAGCATTTAGTTAAACTTGTCCTTTTGTCACCTTTTTTTCGGTTGGTATTTTTATTACTATCTTATTGCAAACTAATTTCTTTGTGATATTGTACATGACTACAGAAACCAGTAAGTAAGCCATGCTTGACGAGTATGAGTTAATTTCTAATTAGTATCGAAATAGTTAAAAACATGATTGGACTACACAAGATGACAAGTCATGATACAAAATATAAAAAATATGATTCTATCCATGATTCTGAAGCACTGTTGTTATGGGAAAAACCTTTTAGGCGAAAAAAAATGCTGCTTCATAGAAAATGGTCTTCCATCGACTAATCGATATAGTTGGTCCAATAGTAAAACTGTTTCGTAATCACGGATAGAATCCGAATTTTTAATTTGTATCATGACTTATGTGTCACCTAGTGTTTTACGGCATTTTACATCGCGCAATGCAAGTGCAAGGCGGACACGTGAACCTCTATGGTGCCTACTTTTTTTAAAGTAAATCACTGCCAACTTTAGCTTCTTTGATAAAAACAATTGTAAATTTAAATATGATATGTAATGGGATTTACATACTTACTTCCTGGACAGTAGGTGCTGTTTCCTGGACACTTCTGGTAATTGTCCAGGATGAGTCACTTTCGGATACGAGTACTATCTTCACAGATGTTATGAGAACATTTCATATTATTTTTGAGAGGTACCTTTGCCAACGGATCGCCATTGCGATACAAAGGGGTAATCAGCTAGCGTCCTGGGCTCCATGCCGCAGTAGGGAGAGCTGGACGCTGTTTTCTTTTTATAATTATAAATTTTGTCTCTTTATTATATTTATTTTTAAGTTAGTTTTATTGAAGCTAGTGTAAGATCCTATGATATTCCGATTACAAATTATGTAAACAATATAGATTGAGAAAATAAATTTATTTCAATCTCCAGCAACCCAACCCGCACTAGGATCCTCGGCGTCTACTTCGAACAAGCGACGGAAGGCCAGCTCCGCTACCTCAACCTCAACACCACCTACAACTCTACCATACAACTCAACTATCGACAGACGGAACTCGCCTTCTGGACCATGTACCTGCCCACGGTCATAGGCCGGTTCGTGCCCACTTACCCACCCATCACTGAGGTGAGTCTTAAGGTGCGTCTACGCTAGACGAACCGAGCACGAGCGAAGCACGAGCAGAGCACGAGCCGAACACAATTCGTCTAGAGTGGACCGACTTACGAGCCTCGAACGAGCGCGCTCCGAACGTTTTGCTCGTGCTCGGCTGCGTTCCGCCAGTTGTCGGTTTTTTGACGAACACAAAGGGATTTGATTCGATTGAGGTAAATGCTCGTTGTAGGTTCGTTGTACGTCCAGGCTTGACACCGCGAACGACGAACCCGAGAACGGCTCTGCTCGTGCTTCGCTCGTGCTCGGTTCGTCTAGCGTA
This sequence comes from Epiblema foenella, assembly GCA_963556455.1. Taxonomy (NCBI): domain Eukaryota; kingdom Metazoa; phylum Arthropoda; class Insecta; order Lepidoptera; family Tortricidae; genus Epiblema; species Epiblema foenella. The sequence goes on from OY747102.1 coordinate 21,930,496, forward strand.
GACGCACCTTTAGACTTCCAGCCTCCCGAACAAGCCGGTTTCTGAAGAGACTTTAGTACCGTAGACCACATACATACGCTTCGTCAGGTTATACCGAAGACTGATGAGTAGTTCCTGCCTCTCTGTTTAGCGTTTGTGGACTATGAGAAAGCCTTCGACTCGATCGAAACCTGGGCGGTATTAGCATTGTGCATGATTTTCTCGTTTAACCTTCCCGTACTTGCTCTAACCCCGCATTTTGTAACATATAGTAATCAAAACATAATAATAGAGAGCTCAAAGCGATAGCACCTTGCTTCCACTGATCCGGCTTCAGGCATATAGGGGCAGTTTTCGTTACGCTGCCTCTAAATGCTGGAACAATTTGCCGCCCCCAGTTCGGGATAGTAAGTCACTGGAGATCTTCAAAAACCGTTGTAAGGCTCATTTATTGGACTTTCAATAATAATATTGTATAGTTACTAGTTACACAAGTACTACTGTAGCACTGCTACATAACATGTATTTAGGATTAAATTCTGTTGGGAGTTACAAGTTAAAGGCTCATGCCCACCTACTTAGTATGTAAGTCAATTGCCTAGCTTCGTGTGACGCTTATTTTAGTTCACATGCTATAGTTTTTAAGCCACGGGGGTGGCAGAATAACAGCGTCTGTAGACAAGAGTCATTAGTGGTCTCTTGATACAGACACAAGCTGAGCCACCTACCCTTTCAATTGTTTTTGTATACTTTGATTTATTGTACCTGTCTTGGTTACCTGTAAATGTATACAATCATTGAATAAACGTCTTATTATTATTATTATTAATCAATCATTTCTCTTTTAGTACTGGTGGGAACCGAAGCGGCCCCTTCAAATCGCTTTCTGGACGGTTTCCGTGGCGTGCCTACTTCTGATCGTTCTGTTGGTAGTATGCTGCATGCTGTGGCGGAATGCTAAGAGGTATGTTGCACTTCTAATAGTAACCAAAAAATACTATGATGTTATTGTTAATCTAGGGATAAAAATAATAATTTATAACTGCCGAGGTGACGGCGAATGCTTCAACCCTCTTTCACCTTTCGAACACAAGGGATGAAACGAACTCGTTGTCTAGAAATATTTATTAATATAATATAGAACAAAAACAAAACATGATCTTACTAACTACCTAAACCTAAACTAAAGGCCTAATAAATTAAAACGTTCATTCCGTTGTTTAATGGATACCGTGATTTGTTGTTATATTACATTTAATAAACTTGAATGTGTTATGTTTCACGCAGGGCTATACCTCCTAAATGGAAATTACTACCAGCAATGTAGGTGAAAAACATTGTCATTTTCATTTATGTGGCTTCGCCTTTGGTTTTATTTTATTGCCTACGTTTAGTTATATTGTTTGCTATATTAAGTCCACATTATGAAAATAGCTCGTACATATTTTTATTATTTATGTACCGAGTATAGTGGTATTTTTCTAATATGTCCGAAAAGCCATAAAACGCTTATTGTTACCAGTTCAAAACGAAAGGAAGTATGAAAAAAGATAATCCGCACAAATAGCTACCTTCCTTTCTAGATGATAAGGTTCAAATTGCAATGACTTGGCAATAAAACAATCACGGCGTGGCGTGTGGCAAAGGCTGCTACTGTTTTATTTCCAAGTCATTACAATTTGAACCTTATCATCTAGAAAGGAAGGTAGCTATTTGTGCGGATTATCTTTTTTCATACTTCCTTTCGTTTTGAACTGGTAACGTTATCGTTTTATGGGTTTTCGGACATATTAGAAAAATACCACTATACAATATTATGATTTTCCAAAGCGCACTAAAAAATCCATATTTGGCAACTATGCGTTAACAGTAGTTTGTACTAGGGCGGTAAAAAATAAGGTCTCAGTTCGCAAGTATTTGATGCCCGAGCCGAAGGCAAGGGCGATAAATATTAGATCTGATGCTTTCTTTATTACCGCTCGTGATAAGTACAAAATTTTATGCGGTTCCCTGGCCAGGAAGTGGGATTTTCCGCACGCAATTGCCACTTCGTGGCCAGGTGAGGTGTGACATAAAATAATTTGTCATTGTTGAATTGTTAACGAACACGGTTATTGCAGAGAATCGGACCGGTTCTACGACGGCGACATATTCATGGTGCCCGAAATGGACGAGAGCGGCATCGAGAACGCATCGCGGTCACGTGACAACATCTACGAGTACCGTGACGTGCCGGTCAAGAAGCCGCACACTCCTCCCACGCTCAGTCGTACTGTAAGTACTCACTTAATTGTGGAAGTTCACTAAAGGACTAAAACAATCAAAAGCTTTAATAAAAGGATACAATGTCAAGTTGTCTAAAGAGCTATTACAACTCAAAAGACACAAAACAAGCGCACTGACGAGAATACTCACTGGTCACTGCAAACTTAACAAACATCTAACACAAATGGGCATAAAACAAAGCGCAGCATGCAGATTCTGCCAAGAGTCGGAGGAAACTGCCATCCATATCCTCTGCTCCTGTGGACCACTTATGCGCAAAAGAAGTATCTACCTAGGGAGGCACATCGAGGAGATACAACAGATTGCGACCCAAAGAATCTGAAAATTCCTGGAAGCAACGGGTATAATCAAAGAACTTTAAGGGCTGCCACAATAGATCAATATTGGTCGAGGCGGCAACGAAGGCCCATAACAAACAATAATAATAAAAGTACTCACTTCTCATTTAAATCATATTCAATACCTTAAAACCGTACCGTAAAAATATCGCACATCCCGCATTGTAGCGCAGTCCCGTTTTGTTCGGAGAAAAGGAGGAAATAAGTTTCCGAAAGACAAAACTGTCTCAAAGCACTGACAGTCATTGACCCGAAACTCATATTTGCCATAATCAAGCTCAGGTATTGCAAAATACTTACCATATTGTTCCAATTAGATATTAACCCGCGTACAGTAGTACCCAACTGATAAGGCGCGTCGTGAATCTTCGTTCGCGCAGAAAAGAAAGTATCGCTCCGAAGATTAACGAAAGAATGCTTAAAACTTACAATTAACCTTAGATCACTACTATAAGGTTCATAATACACTGTTCAGAATGCGCGTGCACCCGATCAGAAGTATGGCGGCTGACTAACATGCCACGCGGCGCGCGCTAACATGGCGGCAGCTGCGGACCAATAGCGGTACAGGAAAAAGAAGCGCGGTGCGTGGAGCGTGCCGATTGGTCAATAGCATTTCCCGCGCTTTAAAAATTCATCTGCGCAGGTACATCGGTAAGCCATATCAGTTGGGTACTACTGTACCGCAACCACAAAGAGTGACATTTGACATTTCGGAGACCTCACGCTACACTAGGGGCGAATTAATACGCGATAGCCCCCATTCGAGTTTTGTAAAGCGGCCCTAGCTGACCATATGAACCCAACTTGACAGCGTTTTGATCCACAGACGTCCCAGCCAGCGACGCTCACAACGCTCTCCACCCGACCGGCTTCGGCCGCTTCCACCGGCTCGGCGTTATCCTTAAAGGAGGGCCTGGTCTCCGCTCGACCAGATCCCGGCCTAGTATCAAGCTCTCCTCAGCCCGGCCCTCCACTGCCCCGGGCACGATCCCGGACCACCATCGTAAAGGGAGTACCGCAGACGACCGTCTAACACAACCATAAACATAACCTCCTGACACCTGGCGTCCTTTACAAAGTGCTAAATAAACCTTACAGTAAAGTCCGAATATTTTTGAACTTCTTATTTGGCCAACAGACGGCCGACCTTTTGGTAGCATCAATACCTGAGTGTTTGTTTTTTCCTAAAGTCCTTTATAAAAGACAAAAAATACCTAAACAAAAATATGCTCAATGTCTTTGCCAAGTAATATTAAAAATGATTTGTTTTAGTGAAAACTCGAGAAAACTTTAGTTTATATTTTATTTAACAGAAAAGGTCTCGATCTTTACAACAACAGTTTAATGCTTTGCAAAGTACATTCGGCCGTAGTGGCAAGTGATTTCAGTAAATGCTCAGGGGTCAGGATGATAAAATAAAAATGGACCTAGGATAGTCATGGGGCACTCACAGCTCCACTAGTCTAGGTTCCATTTACAACAACTGTTCGAGTTCTACTGTTGAGTGAAGACATAATGCTTAACCATTATCAGACAGACCATAATATTTAAGTTTCAAAATGAGTGCCTTTTGTCTGATAGTCACAAACAGCATAGGAAAAAGTGGAAAGAGATGGAGGAGGCCTGTGTCCGCAAATGGACGCTAGCTAATAATAATAGTTTAAATAAATGTTAATTTGCACATACTTTAGAACTGCTAGAAATAAAGAGAAAGACTATTATAATCATTATAATCGGATAGAGCCCTGTGGCACTCCTAACTTTACTACAGCTACACTAGACTGGGTTTTATTTACAACGTCTGTTTGAGTTATATCGGTGAGATATAAAGACATAAGTACAAAAACAGTGCAGCGCCTTAAGAGTGCAGTAATGCATTTACGGTGGGTCGTGGGGCGTGGGTTTAGAATACTTTGCAATCACTTAAAGAGGGCTAATATAATGACATGTGTATGTCAACAACGAACCTCATTTTATCAAAACATGGTAATACAGTTATCCTTACTTCACAGTTGTTATAGTAAAGAAAATAAGCAATAGATTGACAGGTTCGAGTAGCTTCAGTGGCTCCGAAATCGAGCGTACCATCGATCTAGAAGATGACCAAGTATAGTGTCTTCTAAAACTTGAAAAAATTACAGTGGGTCGTGGATTTAGAATACTTTGCAATAACCGTGATTATCTATTAAAGACGATTATTAGATTATTAAAGTGGGCCTTACAGGGACCTACCTGTTCACCATTATGAACTTAAATCTATGTATAGGACAACCCTTTAACCACCATATTGTGATATATCTGACAAGTCGGGCCGGGTTTCATAAATGTCCGTTAGACCCCAAAACTCAGCAAATTTTGGTAAATCGGTACATTTTTTGACATAACTTACGACACACTAACGGATCTTTATAAAACCGAGCCTAAATGACATTGTCTTCATTTTGAAAGAGTTAAACAATTTGGGGGATATTTTTTGAAGTTCGGCGGAAAAAGGGTTATCTAAGAATAAACGCTTTTTTTTTTCGTTATTATTCACATTTTACTTGTTTGATACTTCGCCTTTTCTAAGATATATTATTGCTTTAAATAATTCACATTTTACTTGTTTGTTACTTCGCCTTTTCTAAGATATATTATTGCTTTAAATAATTCACATTTTACTTGTTTAATACTTCGCCTTTTCTAAGATATATTATTGCTTTAAATAATTCACACTTTACTTGTTAGATACTTCGCCTTTTCTAAGATATATTATTGCTTTAAATAATTCACATTTTACTTGTTTGATACTTCGCCTTTTCTAAGATATATTATTGCTTTAAATAATTCACATTTTACTTGTTTGATACTTCGCCTTTTCTAAGATATATTATTGCTTTAAATAATAATGATAATAACCACCGTTGCTAGTATAAGTATTATTATAATGATTTAGTTTGTACCTACCTTAACAATTAGGGTGGGTTGCACCAAACCGTCTGTATTCGTAAGCGGTGTTAGTTAAAATCTGATTGTATGGAAAGTTTGACAAGTTTCTATGGGATGACAGCTGCCGGCGCCATATTTGACGATGACCGGCCTGTGATCGTATGTTGGCGCAACCGACTCTTAGTGTCACATTCCGATCAATCCAACTTGATTGAATTACCAGTTTCATATTAGACTGAGTTTAGCTAAATATTAGTTTTAGGTCTACGATCAAACATTGAAATGTTTAGTGGAATTATCTGAGAAGGGAGGGATGATGAATGATAGTTTTGTCGAATGGATCATTAAGAAATGAAACTCTTTAGACACAATGTTTTATTTAATAACAATCTAATTTCTGCTCACTTATGCTCAGCTGGTTATATCAAAAAACCGAAATAATCTGGGCGTTTGTACCTTCTCATATAAATGGGAGTATATGTTTATTTAGATTAAGGGTGGGTTGCACCAAACCGTCTGTAATCGTAAGCGGTGTTCGTTAAAATCTGATGTATGGTATGTTTGACAAGTTTCTATGGGATGACAGCTGCCGGCGCCATATTTGACGATGACCGGCCTGTGATCGTATATTGGTGCAACCGATCCTAAATGTATAATTATAAATAAGTAATAGTATCGATTTTTCTTTCATTAAATATTTAAATCCTACCAGCATTGACGTTTTTTACCGTTGGACACTGCGGTTGTGGTTTGACCAGTCATTTGGTTGGTTTAGTATTTTTGCATTAGTTACCTTAAAGGTATAGCTATAAGAACTATAAATGCTGTATTACAACTTAATGTTTTATGTTTTTAATATTAGTGTATTAGTAGGTACAGTCGCCATCAGATATATCGGAGCGAAGAAGGTGCTCACAAATATCTGAACAAGACTATTGTCAAGGCGTTAAAGTGCATTTTCAGATATTTTTGAGCACCCTGAAGGGTACAGATATATTTGATGGCGACTGTACCTATGGTAGCTGTTAAGACATGTTATTGATATATCGTCTTATTTGTGATCGTCTGTCCGTCCATATTGTGCAATCGTGTGTTTTTTAAAGTGCCTTGAAAGGTATTTATTTATTTATATTTAACTGCCTTGTATATTTTACACGAAATTAAATACGTATATGAAATACCTAACAATTATGTAATTTTATTTACTATTTCAATATGCCGTAATTATGTTTAAACTTGCACCTAATTCCCTCGTGAAAAAGCGAGATAGAAGATTGTTAACCAAGGGTTGAAAGTCATCCATTTCAGATAATATTTATTTATTATTAGGGTTCCGTACCCAAAGGGTAAAATGGGACACTATTACTACGACTTCGCTGTCCATCCGTCTGTCACCAGGCTGTATCTCGCGAACCGTGGCAGTTAGACACTTGAAATTTTCATAGATGATGTATTTCTGTTACCACTATAACCACAAATACTAAAAAACAGAATGAAACAAAAATTTAAAGGGGCTCCCATACAACAAACGTATTTTTTTCCGTTTCTATAGATAATGGTATGGAACCCTTCATGCGCGAGTCCGACTCGCACTTGGACGGTTTTCAGGGTCCCGTAGTAAACAAAGAACCCTTATAGTTTCGCCATGTCCGTCCGTCCGTCCCTCGCTTTTCTCAGTAACCGTTAGTACTAGAAAGCTGTAATTTGGCATGAGTATACATATCAATGACGCCGACAAAACGGTAGAATAAAATCAAAGAATGACAATTTATTTACGAGTAACTCTCAAAACTTAGCTCGGAGGTGAGCTAAGTATACATCTAGCTACTTACGAATGACTCAAAACTTAGCTCTACCTAACTATATGGATGCTGTTATGCAATAATGTGTGAACCTAATGTTGATTTTATTATATTTTATTTTAATATACAAAAATTAACATATCCTGTAAATAAAACGTAACTGATTTGACTACTTTGTTAGGAATGAACGACCGATTGATTGAGTGAATGTTTAGTTCAATTCATTATCTGTTCAGATCTTTTAGTCACTCCTTCGCCTTGCCTCACTTTGATCAAGACTTTACTCGTAGATAGACGTGTTCTAGCTTCCAAGTGCAAAAATAAAATTAATTTAACCGTTATTCAGTATTTATATAATTGACGATAAATCCTGCTATAGGTACCCTAACCTTTTCAATACCTAATAGGAAAACCTATAGTAGGTTGACACATCATTATTAACAGCGTCCATTTATCCATCATGGTGTTGGGGGCGGCAGCAGCAGCCGCGCGGCGCGCGCGCCGTGTAGGCCGGCGCCGCCGCCGCGCAGCCGCGCACGCGCCGCGCCTCCTCCCCGCCGCGCGGCAGCAGCCGCCCCGGCCGCGCCGTCAGGTCTACCACGTAGTTGGCGCGGAGCAGACCTGCGGGGTACGCCTCTTCGTTCGCTTCGTCCTGCAAACAATAGAAAATATGCATGCGAAATCACTACATAGTATAAAACAAACATGATAGAATTTTAAAAAAGTCTATTTGCATTTCTAGTTAATAAAGCTTACTATTCACTAAGGGAATATTTGACAGATGAAGAATTGTAACTGTTTAAGCATGCTCCATCTTGACTCAAAATATTTGTATGCCTTATGGCAAAACATAGAGAGACAATAATATTAATAATTATAAGACCTATGTACCTATGTTTACAAATAAATGTTTTTGACTTTAAAGTCGCTTTCTCTGTGCCTGTATGCTTAAATCTTTAAAACTACGCAACGGATTTTGATGCGGTTTTTTTTAATAGATAGAGTGATTGAAGAGAAAGGTTTATATGTATAATAACATTCATTAAATAGTGCACCCGTGCGAAGCCGGGGCGGGTCGCTAGTTAATAATAATAGGATGTCACTATATTTATAGTAAACCATCAAATTATATATTTATTTAATCTTTATTGCACAAAAGAAATTAATTGAATTTACTGAATGTAAATTTTCAGGTTTTATTCAATTTTCTTTTCTCATTTACAATGTCTAAGTCACAATTATTCTAAATTATGTAACCGAAATGGAGTCAAAATATGTTCCTGTTTTCGACGCTTCCAATGATTGACACAGGCTATTGTTATGATTTCCAGTTCCCACCTATCTCATTTATTTGAAAAGGTACATGAGATGGATATTAAAACTGCGTCGAGGACCGGTTCAATTTAGTTTAGTTTGTTATTAGTCATAATATTATGTTTTGTTTAACAACTTGTACGGAAAAATGAACCTCCAGGTCTTTGTGTTAATGTTTCTTCAACATTCATAATTACATTATGCGACTGTTTGTGTTCTAAATAAATTAAAAAAAAAAAAAAAGAAAAACTTATAGTACAAAAGGCGAACTTAATGCCAAAAGCATTCTCTACCAGTCAACCTTAAGGCAAAGCAGGAAGATTATTAGAATTATGACAGAAAACAGTAAATTAATAGATATGCTCAAAATATTAAAAAGTTACGACACTTTAATGCCAAGTACGTCAATCCGGTACATCGGTTAGTGGTGATTGACATGACCTACGGCATCAGCCTGTCGATGACATGTGAACGTAAGTGTGAGTGTGTCGTCGACAGTGACGTCACTTGTGTCACGATCCGGAGTATCAGACCTCGTTTTCTTAGACCATGGAAACTGGTCAATGAATAATTAAGTAAGGTACGTACCGGGTCGGGTTCAGGAATGGCAACTTCGCACCATGCGTGGGCGCTCGTTTGCCTGTGCAGTGCACACGGCAGTCCAATGCGATCAGCTAGCACCTAAAATGAGAATTCACTAAAAATTCCGTTGAATTGCCGGCCTGCGACCAGGCACAGGGAGCAAAGACGTTTTTGCTCCCTATCAGCAGGACAGAAATAAATGAATTAAAAAATTACATACGGGTTGGAATAGTTATTTGTTATGCAAGGCTGCAAAGTTGCTGTTTGGCGCGAGTGCTCGGATTGAAAGCCGAGCCAGCGAAGGATTCTAGAATTGAACCTCGAGCGTAGCGAGTGGTTCAAGAATAGAATCCTGAGCGTAGCGAGGGTTTCAAGACACGAGAAGCCAAATAACTTTGCTGCCGAGCGAAACACAACGTAGCTACAAGAAAACTATTCATGTATTATTAAAGAAAATTGCAATACGAATATTGTGAATATATTCCTTGATTTTGTATTTCCATAAATTAAAAAAGTAGGTAATATAATGATACAAAACTAAAATTGAATGATTTTCAATTTAATGTAAGTACCTAAAGTAAAATGTTTCATCGGATGACACTTTCCTTGTGCGAGCGGGCCGTCGCTATATACATGTATAGCGCTGTCTCACTCGTACACCGCACCGTCGTGCGGAAACCGCAATAGTGTAGAAACCGCCTTAAGACCGCATGGCCGAACCATGATTTTGAACGCATCCATAAAAAAATTGGGTAGCGCGGTACTACGTCATGTTCGAATTTCAAAATCACTTTATCCGCTAGCGGATAAAATTGACTTTTGCACGCAGATTTCAAACGTTAAAGTAAGCCTTTCGGAGCGGGTGAGGTGAAAAAGTCTTTTTTCTAATGGGAGAAGTAAAAACACATTGTAATCAGCAGGTATGCCAGGTGTTTGTAAAGTTTTATGAATAAGGGGGGGGGTACATTTTTAAATTGCCTATTAGGTCGTTTTATTTATTCCTATCGTGCATTGTTCTGGTAAGCAAATAGGTACCTTATAGAAGTGTCAATAGATTTGGAGTATTTTTTTTTTTGGCCGGGCCCAATAAAGCGATGAGTGCGCGGTTGGAGAGTAGCCTGGGGAAAATCCAGGGGAAAACCTCCGGCACGACCACGCGTGTGGTTTGGAACACTGGAATACTCTAAGAGTTTGCGCTCTAGTGAGATTGGTTGAGCGGATTCAACCGAATCTGAGGTGTGAGTGGAATCGAGCTACTGGGAGTTGTCGCTGGTTCACTAAACCTAGCCTAGCTGAGAAGAGTCCAGCAAGAAACTCAGCTAGGCCCGACCTGGTTGGAGTATTTATTCACCTTGTAGAGTAGGGCTCTCTCCAAAGCACCGCCGCACCGGACCCAGCCCAGACCTATGATGCAAGAGCCCAGGTCATTCTGAAAAAATATGTTTTTGCTGGTGGATATACAAGAAAGTCAAGCACAAAACATTTAATTTGATAAAACTCAACGTATATAGACCGGAGGTGAAATGAAATGAAATCATTTATTCTTCAATTTACGCATATTACATGCACTTATGAATGTCAAAAAACTACCACCGGTTCATAAAATAAACCTCTGCCTCGTGAGTTTTATCAGTACCTTTACCATGAGTTTACATGACCGTACTCGCTAGCGACTGCGCAAATTTTTTTATGGGCAAAAGTACAGCGCCTCTGGCGGTTACGCAGTAGAACTAAGAATCGTCATACGAAATCGTTTACGCAGTCGCTAGCGAGTACGGTCATGCAATCTCATGGTAAAGGCACAAATATAAAAATACTAGCTTTGGCCCGCGACTTTGTCCGCGTAAACTTCCACTCCCTATTTGATCCCTTTCACTGATGATTTTCGGGATAAAAAGTATCCTATATTTTAATCCAGGCTATAGACTATTTGTATACCAAGTTTTAACGTAATTCGTTAAGCCGTTTTTGCGTGATTGAGTAACAAACATCTAAACATCCAAACTTTCGCATTTATAGCACAGTCGCCATCATATATATCGAAGCGAACAACGTGCTCATAAATATCTGAACACGCCTCTATTACCAAGGCGTTAGAGTGCACGTTCAGATATTTTTGATCACCCTGAAGAGTGCACATATATTTGATGGCGACTCGTATTAGACTAGCTTTTGTCCGCGTGGAACTAGTTTATCTCTTACTCCCAAATTTCCACCCCCATTTCATAATAACTATCCTATCAAAATCCGTTGCGTAGTTTTAAAGGTTTAAGCATACATGGGGATATAGGGACATAGGGACAGAGAAAGCGACTTTGTTTTATACAATGTAGTGATGCACTTACCATCAAGTCAGATAAATGGAGGGCCACCGTAGGCATAGTGCAGTCTTTTTCCTGGTTCGTTCCACACATTTGTTCCGCCACGAACTCTGCTAGCATTTTCGCTCGTTCCTTCAACGAAGTAGATACTTCCATGCATTTATCACGATACCTACAGTTAAAAAAAGCTGATGATTTCTTGGTATTAGACCGGTATCTACACGACGTTTTTCATCACCTAAAAGCTACTACTGTTAAATATGAAATAAATAAATAATAAATAAATATTAGAGGACAATCTTACACAAATCGAACTAGCCCCACAGTAAGCTCAAGAAGGCTTGTGTTATGTGTACTAGACGACGATATATTTAATAGATAATAAATACTTAAATACATAGAAAACATCCAAGACTCAGAAACAAATATTCATGCTCATCACACAAATATTTGCCCTGACCGGGATTCGAACCCAGGACCGTCAGCTTCACAGGCAGGTGCACTACCAACTAGGCTAAACCGGTCGTCGAAATGATATTTAGAACTACATAAGTTTTTTTTTTAAATCAAGTGGTACGAGCCGTGGTTCGATTCCGCGACCTCATCAGATTGAAAGTCGCGTGCCTGAGGGCCTACTCCGAATTTCGAAATCCGAACGACGACACAACACGACAGATGTGTAGTGGCACATGCTGAGCGACAACCTTTTTGGTGTATACCCATTTCTAATTTGTATTCTTCTTTTTATCTGTATGTACACCAAATAAATGTTTTTTCTTTCTTTCTTTCGAACTTCGTATCGTGCCGTCTCTTTCACTCTCATGTTATCTCGTGCTATATGAGTGAAAGGGACGGCACGATACGAAGCTCGGAGTAGGTCTTCTGACCGCTCGGCTACAGTGGCTTCACGTTCGCCTACAGTGACTTTCTTACTACAGCCCCAATATGTAGGCTATATAGACACGCACACGGGTAGTTTATCTCACGGTGAGATAGCCCACGCGCCGTCTTGTGCTGAGGGGCTACTACGAACTTCCCTCTCACTCATATAGTGTATAAAACGAGAGTGAAAGGGATGGCACGATACGAAGTTCGGAATACAGGCCCTGGGACGCTACCGCGAACAGCAAACGAAGTTTTCCCTCTCTGTCGCACTTACGTCCGAACGCGCAAGTGCGACAGAGAGCGAAAATTTGCAGTGCCGTGCAGGGCGTTCTCACGATCGGACCGATTCACGCTCATAGCGCTCACATGAGATGTCGTGACGTCATCAATGATGATTGATGCCATAGACACCACACGGTGCTCACATTCTCAGGCGTAAGCATCTTGAGCGCAATTGTCAAGTTGACGTTTGATATGAACATGACCCGACATGATAAGGCCCGGCCGTCAGCCTGTAAGCGCTGTGAGCGTTGTTAGCGTGATTCGGAACACGGGGGTAGTTAGAAGAACAGGTATGTGTTACTGTCTCTTTCCAACTACAGCCTGTTCGGTCGGTTGTTGTGACACATTGGATCGTTTTTAATATATTTAACCAACGTCATACCTTACTTCGTAGTGTGCGTCTTCTATCTCGAAGTAACGTATAGACTTTGTTCTAAAATAAAACAAAAGCATTATAAAGTAAGTAAAGTGAATATGTTTTTTATTGCACGATTAAGAATGATTTTCACTTAAGGTGCAGCGGGGCAATTTAGACTGGGGAAAATTAAAAATAATCGAAAATGCTCCGTGTTTTACATCATTTACTAGAGTGCTTATATATGCCCGGATAGCGGAAAAGCACTTTCACATTTTCACCAAGATGGCACTAGTTAATGATGTAAAACAAGGAAAATATTTCGATTAGATAGTTTTAATTTCCCGCAGTCTATATTGCCCCGCTGCGCCTTAAATAATACATGACGAATATTAATAGTACATTACTTACCAAGGGCGGTAAAACAAAGAATGTCTCAGATCGCAGGTATTTGACGCCCGAGCCGAAGGCAAGGGCGATAATTATGCGATCTGAGGCTTTCTGAATTACCGCCCGAGGTAAGTACAAAATTTTATGTCACCCCCACTTCCTGGCCAGGGGGTGACATAAAATATAATAAATGAGTCACTCACGTATTAAGGTCGAAGGTGGAGGTTTATTATATTTCAATACTAGCGACCCGCCCCGGCTTCACACGGGTGCTCTATTTAATGGATGTTATTGTACATATAAACCTTCCTCTTCAATCACTCTATCTATTTAAAAAAACCGCATCAAAATCCGTTGCGTAGTTTTAAAGATTTAAGCATACACGGGGATTTAGGGATATAGGGACAGAGAAAGCGACTTTGTTTTATACTATGTAGTGATGTCTGGAACTCAAGGGAGTTTTATATCTAATATATAACAAATTGAAAAATAAATCCTCAGCTAAAAATCAGTAGGTATAGTCATATGGGGTAAAATGGGATATTTAAGGGTTACTTGTGACCCCCCATTTTCACCAGGAACTTACTAGTTCCTACTTGCCTGCTGGCAAGTACGTGCAGGAATAATCCCGACATTTAGCTAGCGTGTTTAATTAAAAGTAGATAGGTTATATTTTATTTTATACAAACTCCTTAAGGGAGGCGTACAGCGACATCTACCAGAAGACTCGTGCTTCATTAACGGCACTAACGTCTCAAATCATATTGAGAGTCGTCAGTTGCGATGCGCCATCCCATACCCAAATTTAGAATAAAGGAAAAATTGAAAAATTTAGTCACCGAGCAGGATACGAACCTCCCGGCACTCGCGGCCAGTCGCTCTAGCCAACTGAGCTATAGGTGCAATCGCAACCCAGTCCCAAATTCATCAACCGTTCCTTCGTATTAAGCAGTACCGCTGCTAACGTAAACTATATTTTATACAAACGCCTTAAGGGTGCCTAAAGTTTTCAATTTTTCCTTTATTCTAAATTTAGATAGGTTATACCTACAAACTGAGACGTGCCAGTGACCTACCTGGTGAACACGGATTGTCTCAAGTCCCATTTTACCCCACTTGCCGGTAGCACCGGTAGGTATATATTCCGTTTTAGTGGCATGAAACCGGTTGTATTATATATCTCAGTACGTCGCTTTTAGGATGCGATTTTTTACCAGTTCGGTTTTTCTCAAGTTAAGATTAACTATACTACGCGTAAGAGACGCTGGTCCTTTGTCGGGAGAGTGAGCGAATCGACGAACAGCATTGTCAACGTTGTATACACGACATGCTACCTAATAAGTGGGGCGTCAAAGATGGCTTGCTTATTGTAATGTAATCTTATTTTAAATTTTTAGTTGTGTAGTTGTTAAAATTTGTAAACTGATGGGTGTATACCTAAATAAAGAACATTATTATTATTATACTTACGGATCGCCGAACCACATGCGCTGTTGAAGAAGGTAGGCGCGTAGATTGAAGTCGTCCGCTACCGGCGGTCGCGTCGAGGACGAGTTTGTCAGACGTGACGAAGATTTAACGTGGGCTAGAAATAATTGTGACATTTTTTAATTTTTTGAGACAGCAGAATCTAACTAAATTAATTCTTGTATTAAGCAGTACAGTCAAATGAGGTTACTTTCAAATTGAGGGACGACTTTAAAAATCCAGTTTTTATACCGTATGTTAGTTTTAATTTGGTTAGCATGACGTCAGTGAAATATCTTGGTAAATTTTCTAACCGTTTACTAAACGCAATCAGACTAGAAATGCTTACTGATGATTATATAAGTGTTCTAAATCTATCAAAGAGGCCCTGTTTTTCCTAAAGTCACCCCAGTTTACGGTACCGCTGCTATCGTATCGTATCGTCTGTTCGGTGCCTAAATTTTTCAATTTTTCCTTTATTCTAAATTTGTGGAATCTAACTATTGGAGAAGCTATCTGGGGACGTACTTCCACCTTACAGAACACCGCAGCGATTATACACCATTACAAGTACGCGGCGATATGTATTGCACATTGAATGACTGAACAGCTATAGGCCTTAGTCTCGCCTGATGGGAAGCGATGACAAAGGCCTAAGATGTAGCTCGCCGGTTCAGTAATAGCCTACTCACTCTTGCCTTGAGGAGGATTAAGAAAGAAAGAAAGGAAGAGAGCATTTATTCACTGCACCGAAAGACATACCGTTACAAATATTACAGACTCACTACAGGAACATGTTATAATTAAAAAGTGCGTCTTCGCAGCAGTGAATCTGTTGCTGTCTCAGCATTATGCCGAGGTGTCAGACACCTGCAGCGCTGGTTTTCAGACAGCACCGTACCTGATCCACGGAACGCAACACAACATATAGGAAAGGTACATATAATTAATACATACATATAATTAATAAAATCATAGGTGTTATATATATGAATGAGACTACCTCAAAACAGGGCAAACTGGTGTGAACATGAGGAGGAATTTACTCAACAGTGGGGGGATTAGATTATAATTAGCCGGAAATACAGAAGACGGGAGCAGCTTCCATTTCTTTGCTGTTCGCATTAGAAAAGAGGAAGCAAACAGCTTCGTGCGAATAAACGGAAGACAACAACATCGTATTTGGAAAGAGATAATTGGCTGTTTACGACTATTTCCGAACACTAACGACCGCGTCAATCAAGTATCGTTGGACTTTATTAGTTTACATCAAATCGATGACATGTAAACTTTATATTTTTCACTTCTCATGCTCGAAAAGTGTGTCATATTAGACTTGTCAAGCGGGGCTAAAGTAGTACATTTAACCCCTAGGGAAAATATGAATACATATTTATGATTTCAAAACCATTTGAATTTGACCAATCAAAATACTTCACCTATTAAATCCACCAATCACAGAACACTAATTTAACTCTTAAAAAAATATTTGGTATTGTGTATTAACCAACCAGAATCCAGCTTTACTAAAATCGACTAATCTGGAAACATAATTAATTTTTCTAGAGTCTAAAGATTAAGTTTGTAGTAGTCACTATTTGACAATAATTAAAAAAGTGGTTAAATCGTTCGAGCAACACTTTGAAGCGCTTAATGGAAGGTCAGTTAGCTTTTTTCGCGCGTGAATGTTGCGCGCGAACTGCAGTGTCTATGTTTTGTGTGTCAAAGGAGTATAGAAAAAAAATCATGCTGCAAAAGTATATATCTTCGCCGTGGAATTTATTGTTAATTTTGGGTGGGTTAACCTTTGTTTATTTATTTTCTCGCAATCGAAGTGAAAAGTAGAGTATATAACTCTGGTCTAAAAGCCATATTACCCCTCGAACTATTTTCCCTCACTTCGTTCGGGAAAATAACTATCTCGTGGTAATATGGCTCATTTTAGACCCTTGTCATAGAATCGACTATTGAAGACAAACTTCAAAAGCGACACCGAAATTAGCCGAGTGTGAAGTATTTACTTGTGTTTTGTTCTTGGTGGTGAATAAAAACCCCGAAAACGCGCTATGTTGAGAATAAAAGACGTACCTAAATTTGTCTCTAGCCTTCTATACAACAAATCCTCTAATCATTAAACTATCGGCCACATGATTGTAACTCCTCTAAGAGGCTGCTGTATACACAGCTTATTGTATACACTACTATATATTATTATATACTATGTATTATTTTTTACTTAGTATAAAATATGAGTTTAAAGAGTTGTCGTTGAACGAGAATGTCGCTCCATACATTCGCCGTTAGCTATCTACATTCTACAACTATCTAAGACACAGTTTGTGTCCTTAGGTATACAATAATTCTCGCTTGACCCGACTCAGGATCAACCAGCGCCGCGTTGCACAGTCCAGTGTGGTAGGTTGTCTGGCTTCGTATAAAATAAATGTAGAGACGCCTGACCGAGTAAAAATGAAGAAGCCGTTTTTAAATTATATTTATAACAAATCCCCCAAACCACCTTTCAGTTTCCCATTCATATCTCAACTGCCTCATCCGTCAACTCTTTCACCACTCGTAAACAATTCAAAATACATTTGATCGATCCTTATACATCTTCTAACAGCCAGCACCTTACACAGCCATCAAAAAGTACCAATAAATAAATAAATAAATAAATAAATATTAGAAGACAATCTTACACAAATCGAACTAGCCCCACAGTAAGCTCAAGAAGGCTTGTGTTATGGGTACTAGACGACGATATATTTAATAGATATAAATACTTAAATACATAGAAAACATCCAAGACTCAGAAACAAATATTCATGCTCATCACACAAATATTTGCCCTGACCGGGATTCGAACCCAGGACCGTCAGCTTCACAGGCAGGTGCACTACCCACTAGGCTAAACCGGTCGTTAAACCCAATCCCTCATAAATGTTTTACATGTGATAATAGAAGCTATAAACTTTACCCTGCGTCGCTATTTCGAAGCCCGAAGCTATGCCGGACTCGGAGCCTGGCGGCTGGAACAGGCAGATGAAGACAGGGTCGCGGTGTGGCGGCACCAGCTCAAGCAACTGCTGCAAGCTCGGGAACGGGCTGGACAGACGCTTCTGCACGTAGAAACCCTCCTGCAAGACAGTCAACTAATGTCACTATAGGCCGATCACGCTAACTCTGCAGGGAATAATTTGGCAACACTGTGCATTATACGTCATATTTGTATGAAAATATGACGTTTGAGATAGTGTTAATATTTGTGTGATAAGCATGAATATTTGTTTCTGAGTCTTGGATGTTTTCTATGTGTTTAAGTATTTATATCTATTAAATATATCGTCGTCTAGTACCCATAACACAAGCCTTCTTGAGCTTACTATGGGCTAGTTCGATTTGTGTAAGATTGTCCTCTAATATTTATTTATTTTATTTATTTATTGTTGCCAAAATATTTCAATGCAGAGTTAGTGTGATCGGACTCTATGCGTCTCCTCGGTAACGATTGAAAAACCCGCAATCGACATATTTCACACTTTTTATTAGACCTTTTATGGACGTTCAATCCAGGTAGAAGTTATAGTTATGCACACCTACCGCCTACCTAAAGTTGTAAAATGTATCTAGGGGAGTTTGGAATAGGAAAATTGATGTAAAGAAAAAACATTTTATTTTTAAATGAATGTAAATCTAGTAAAACTTTGTTGTACTGTAACCACGATCCATCGGTGGTAGACTACGTAGTTGTATAACAGTGGCGGCACTGTCGCTGAGCACCTACTTCGAACTTCGTATCGTGCCGTCCCTTTGACTCATATAGTGTATAATACGAGAGTGAACGGGACGGTACGATACGAAGTTCGGATTTCGAAGTTCAGAGTAGGCCCGCTGGTCATTGCCACTCTAGGTTACTCATGAAAATACAGGCTTTAACAAACACGGTGGAGATTCGTTAAAAGCATTAATCGGTATATTGCATTTTCTCTAAGTATCTCAGCCACGTATCCAGAAGGGGGATAGTTGGGATTTATCCCCCCCCCCCCCCCCCCCCCGAAAACGTTTTTAGCCGTCTGTTTACAGTGATTACAGCGATTTTTACACAGTTCACATGGTTGTTTCAATGTTTGCCCCCCCCCCCCCCCGTATGGATACGTGCCTGGTATCTTTAATTAGGCAAAAAACATAATTATATGGGGCTTTTTTGTTAATAATTCATAATGTTTGAGTCAAAACTCGTTCATTTTTTAAACAGAAAGCGCGCGATGCCATTTAACAAAAAAGCTAAAAGAGTTCGAAAATATGTGCACGGACAAAGTGCTCAAAATTATCTGAACTCGGCTTTATTGTCTAAGAGCATAAGGTGTAGATATTTTTGAACGTTTGGAAACGAACATATATTTAGTGACTGCACCTATAGTCTGATGAAAATTGAACGAAGTATTTTATTAGTATTCAAATGCATATAGACCTGAGTGAAGTCGTTTATATCCAGTCGCCCCGTGTATGCCAGCTTAGCGGACGGATGGTGGCGGAAGATCGCCTCCAGCGCAGGCTCCCAAGCACTCACCACGTATCTTGCTAAACGATTTTCAACCATACTGGAAAATGTATAAAGTTTAGTTTCCTTGATCCCATCGGAGTTGTTGATGTCCTTTTCTAAGGAATAAGCTAACCTGACCACAAATGGGAGAGCGAGTTTTGCCAAATGAAAAAAAATACTATCAGAAGAATTTTGAAGCGGTGTTTCCTGCGCGAGGTTTTCGAAACATTATATGATCGTTTTATAAAATATAGGCAGCACAAAAGATATTATTGAAACGTAATAAACGGGCCACTCACGTCTTTAAGAACGAATATTGCTTGACATGTTTCGGACCTTTAATCATAAGAACTACCGCCGCCGCCGCCAACATCAAGCAGCCGATCAAGCGGCGCGTGAGCGCGCAGTGCTAGATGCGCGGCCATTGCGGTTGGTTCTCATGATTAATGATATGTGGCCCGTATTGGTCCGAAACATGTCGATACGTGACCTTAAAGACGTGAGTGACACGTTCATTATATTTCAATATGTCCGAAACTCACGGCAGTTTTATATTTAAAGCACAATAGATTTAGAATAGAATAGAATAACATTTATTCAGGTAACACACCACAAGTGAAAAAGAAAATAAAAACAAATAAAAATTACATCGAGAAAGTAGGTAGACATTGAAAGTGACAAAGAATAATAATAATACAAAACAAGTGCCATCAGGATGTGAACCTGAAATGGCCTCCACTCAGCAATGCAGTTGGCGCGGCTAGCGTGACCAACGGCGCTGGTTTTCTGTGGAGCCAGCGGGGTGTGTGATTTCAACCTAAATATAGATACTTACAAATGCACCGTGCCGAGGTGCAGGTAAACGTCGGCTCCTTCGTCGGTGACACTAGCAGTTATAAGCGTACAGAGAGACGTGTTGAAACCGACGTGCTTGATGTATAGATTCATGGATACCACCTGTAGAAAATGTACAGTCTCTCAGTAAATACGTAGAAAGAGAATCCTATCAGAAAACGTTTTAGGCTGACTAAATTGAGAAGTATTAGAAGACTGATACATCCTTTAACACTATTGTGACATTTCATCATTAGTCCTGACACAGGTATGTGGTGACACGAAGTGGATAGTATATATGTCCTTGTATCTCGCTCCCACGTGTGTTGTAATTATGCTTACATATTTATCTCATGTTATTACACACTCAAAGCTCTTTGTGGAAAGAGTGGACCTGAGCTGAACAAAAAAGGATATAACTAAACTTGTCATCATCATCATCATCATCATTTCAGCCGAAAGACGTCCACTGCTGAACATAGGCCTCCCCCAAGGCTCGCCATTTAGACCGGTCCTGTGCCGTTCGTTTCCACCGGATTCCCGCGACCTTCACCAGGTCATCACTCCACCTTGTCGGAGGCCTACCGACAGCTCGTCTTCCGGTGCGTGGACGCCACTCAAGCAGTTTCTGGCCCCATCGACCGTCAGTCCTGCGAGCAATGTGCCCTGCCCACTGCCACTTAAGACTCGCAATTTTGAAGGCTATGTCGGTGACCCCAGTTCTGCTACGGATAGCTTCATTCCTAATTCTATCACGCAGAGAAACCCCGAGCATAGCTCTTTCCATTGCTCTTTGGGTGACCTTGAGCTTTCTTATGAGGCCCATCGTTAGCGCCCATGTCTCATAAACTTGTAAAATGTTATAAACTAGGCACAATCAACATGAATTTAAATTAAAAATAACTTACCTCCTCGCCTTTGCATTGCGTGAAGAAGTCTTTCGCAGCGGGTTCCACCATCAAGCCAGTGAGCACTGTGCACGCCATCTTCTTCAAATTGATGTCAATGCGCTGAAATAATAAACCGACATTTTTGTAAATATTCAATTTAATAATTAGTCGTTTTGTAAGTAAAGGTACATATTTGTTTACATTCATACAAGTCATAGAGGCCGGAGATCGGAAGCGAATACGTTAAATGGTCTTTAAGAGGGCTACCGGGAACAGAAAACGATCTGGCACTGTCGCTAAAATATGCACGTACGGCAGATATCATCGAGACGCTATTTGGAGGGCGTGGTAACCGCCAGCTCCATCCAATAGAATAGAATTAATTTCTATATCAAAATAACCAAAATGATTATGATACTATTGACAATAAAATGTAATTTAAATGTATTTCCAATAATGTCTATCTATTTTCAATCTTCTTTTTATTTCTAAATTTTATTATTTTTTCAAGACCTGACATTATTTTTGTATCCAACTATTTCATATAATTTGCGATTATTAAATGTTCCTAAATGAAATTGTACAAATTAGCGCGTAAGGTTAAACTGTAAGTGCTAATTTTATAAATGTGTGTAAATAAATAAATTTCATTTAAATAAATAAATAAATTTCATTTCATAAATAGATAGGCAGATATTTCATCTTCGGTCCGCGGTAGGCCCTCAGGTGTATTACTAAACGTAAATATATTAAAAATTGCGGCCGCTCAAGAGACCTTGACAAATGTCATAGAACGCTGACCTGCAAGACATTAAGCATCTCTTGTATGAAATCCACGTTGAGCATGGCCTTTGTGCTGACGTGATATGTCTGCAAATTGATGTAGCACTGTACAGCCAGCCGTTGAGCTTCTATTGGATTGTCTTTAACTGGAATACACATCAGGATCACGATTATAACATTAAAGTGACGAAGCTGAACTGATTATTAGGTAGGTTATTAATTGGTAGGGACCTGACTCACAAATATTTGGTGCCCGTGACCAGGATATTACAGGACAAACCACGGAATAATTGTTCAAAATTTATTTTAATCGATATTTCGTTAAGTAACTCTTTATAGAACTGTAACCGTAACCGAATGGATACTGGAACGAGTCCAAGTATGTACGTAATTGATAGAGTGCCATTCATCGGTTCCTTGTGAGCCGTTCGTGAATGATTTTGGTTAAAGTTCCAGCTCTCTAGTGCGGAGACGCTCAATGCCAGGGTAAATCTTATTTCCATGCATGTCTTGTCCAAAGAACGCGAAACACCCCGGCTTACCTATGTTACGACTATTTTCAAGGTCGTCTCGCTGTAATACGATGTTCCTCAAGAGTCTTTGTAGGGCCCTATAATAACAATCAACAATTCTAGGTATGTCTACTGAACTGATTGAACAAGAAACTCACACTTTTTGTTAATATTCCTCAAAGCCGCGAAAGTCTTCGGCTCGACGAGGCTGTAGGCGGCCTTCGGGATTATCCGGCAGAGCTCGGCTAATGCTCGGAGCGCGTTCATTCGGATGTAGAACCAGACAGCGGCATCATCACTCAATATTGCTGGAATAAAATTTGAGGTTATAACATCATCATTAAGTACCAATACACACGGGCTGTAACTAAAATTGTGGCCACCCGGTTAAAGCCGAAATTGATGCCTATCGCATTCTGATTATGAATACCTAGGTCAAAAATTTATTGGATACAACCATCGCAATAATCGGTCCAAATGTTTCGGTCAACAGCGGGAAAATGTGGACACCTTTAAGTACAAGCGTATCAATTTACTGCATACGTGTTGATAATAGGATTTTTTTCGACTACCTAGGGCCGGTGGGTCAAGGCATTGACCCAACGCAAAAAAGAGGTTACGTTGTCAGGTTAGGAAGGCTCCGGGGTTACGGGGTTACAGGGCCCCAGTTGAACCTGTTAAATTAAGGATAATGGTTGCAATTGGCTTCGTATAAACTGCGGCCTTCACGTAGGTGTCTAAAACTGCAAGCTCTTACCCACTTTCCATTAAAATCTTATATTATATTCGATGTTGATAGTACCTATTTTACTTATATAATAACTTAGATACCGCAAAGCGCTTCGATGATGTTAGTATCAGACATGCGCACAGCCGATGGCAGTAGTTTGGTCATGTTCGAAACTCCCATCGCCGCGTCAGCGAGGAGATCCACGTTAGAGCTGAGCAGCTGGTGGCAGAAGACCAAGTCCGTCCCAGTCTCGTACAGTGCCTGAAAAGAAGAATATAGCTGGTATACTGCGTGCTACCAAACTTCAGAGTTAGGACTATGGACTATTTAACTGAGACTGCATCTGACGAGAGTTACGGGACAGGGTGAGAGGGGAGACGTCTTTGGGAACGGACGTCAGGGCCCTGCCGTCCTCTTCCCTCCTGCGCTGTCTCAATCAGGCGGTATATCTATCTATAGTTAGGTGTCAAGCCTAGAGTAACCATAAGGGAACATATTCAACATGTTACCTCTGATTTCGATGGAGAAGCACGCCATGCTCTAGGCCAATTTTAGCAGTAATCTCTATAAATAAAGAAATGTAATTCCAATATCGTGTCACCCTAACAGGATCCTAGGCATCTCCTGAGATGTGGAGAAGTGCAACTGTAAGAATTTCAGTGTTGGAAATACTGACTGCTGAGTCAGCAGAATAGCTATTCACAGGGACTGTTTTGATGAATATCCACCAAGAGATGTTTTCATATGTTTGCTACCTCGCAAGCTTGACGTCTAAAATATACACACGTCTCTCCCGTTAGAAGTGAAGGACATCTTCGTCAGCACAGCCAGACAGTGTGGTTTCATCGCTGGCAGCGCCATCTCCAAATATGCCAGCAGCCTGAGAATGCATCCGGACTTATACAGATGTGACGCGTTCTCCTCAGTCTCCACGTAGTTGCGGAGGACGCTTAGTACTACAGCATGTACGTCGCGGAACTCGTATGACTGTGGAACATGGCATATAAACTCGTTAAGCAGCATATATGCTGTAGATTTGGAATGGGATGGAACAAAAAATGAGACACTGTTTAACCCGCGGCATGCGATTGCGTAAAATAACGCCGGTCGGTTCTGATTAGCGAACTATAACTATAGCTGAACGATTACTGCAACGAGTTCTAGTGTGTAAGTAACTGAGAGATTCATAGGCTCGTTGCGAGCCGTTCACGAACAGTCACTGGTTATTTTGCCCGTTCGGCTTCAGTTACAGCTCGCTAGTGAGTACCCGGATTTATGGAGCATCCGCAACACAATGAAGGCGGCATGTTCCTCATACAAACACGACTTTGGTCGGCGGATAGCAGTTTGTAACTATAGTGCGGCAGTCGCCATAGATCTCTCATTCAACTAACCTCTAAAATATCACAAAGATCCAACACCCCCGTAGATTTCCTGAAGGTGTTCTGTACAACTTCGTCTTTGTAACGACATATGAGTTGATCTACTGATCTCAGCGCCGCGTGTTGTATCGCTAGATATTTGCTCTGCATGAGAGCCAATACCGAAGGCCAACTAAACTGCTGATTCTTAGTTACTTCTGACGAACAGACAGGATCGTCCAGGAGGTTGCTGAGAGTCTAAAACATAGTAGCAAATTGCTTAAAGTAGAAAACTATGTGAGGTGGGTACTGAGGTAATTTACTCAGTGATCCAAAAAGTGGCTTAGGCTCCTTGAGTTCCATATAAGTCCAGAATGTTTGCCATTTCAAGCCGATTGCGTGCGTGATACTAACACTGATCCACTTCCACGCTGTCTCCCCAAAATAGAAAGTGGGGGAACGAACAGATAACAAAAGTGTTGGGCTTCTCTGGAGATGCCCACGCGTGCAGCAATGAAAGGTTGGAGTGGAATTGATTCCTCTTCGTCTTCGCAATTTTCTATGTCTATCTATGGCTATGGTTTCAGAGTCCCGTGTCCTATTTCTAAAATTTAGTAAGCGAACGAAACTGGATTCAGCATAAGTCAAATAAAATATACTAGGTACCTACTTAGGTACCGTGAAATTTCACTGGAAATTAAACAATTATTGAAAATGACCTCTCAGTACGACCTACCTGTAGGCAGTTCTTCTGCACATCAGGGTCTAGACTGTTCTTCATCCTCGAGAAGAGACTGCCCAGAATATTAGCAGATATCAGCTGCTCGCAACCGAGTGGTTCCCTCGTCAGCTCCGATAGCACCAATGATGCAAATTCTAGAACGAATATATCTTCAACCTGTAAATTAGAAGAAACCATTAATGGGAGAGCGCCTCAAGTTTTAGCACGTTTACCTATAAGTAGTTCAAGTTTATATAATAGACGAGACGCGACAGTACACGTATTTAAAATAGACGAGATTATACACTGTAAGTAGATAAATATGTTGCTCTGTGCAGAGGATATCGTACCTAGTCGGTTAGGTGCTCTATTATTTTTTAGCAAAAATCTGACAAGTTTCCAAAATGGACGCAAGGAAAAAGGCCTGTTGAGAAGTAAAGCCGCGAGTACTCACTAACGGCGGTTAAGCGGGTAACTGTAACCGAGCGGATACAGTGGCAACGTTCTAATGTGTACGTACGTCACATGTACAAAAAATTTTGTGTGTAGGTACTACGTGCCTCGCGAGCGTAACGTGAGCGGAACGAGTTGCGTTCGCAGCGAGCCGGAGGTAATACCGAGTTACCTTTGTCTCGCTGCAAACACACCGGATTCTACCCGCGTCACGCTCGCGAGCCACGAACACCAATAACATGCAAAGGTTACAGTTACAGTTCGCTAGTGAGTACCCGGCTTTAGTCGTACCTTCGCCAACATGTAGGCAATCTTTCTCAAGTTCAGCGAATCGACTAGCACCTGCTCCGGACCGCGAGGCAGCTGACAGAGCTGAGCAAGCGCTTTCAATGCGAATCTGCAAATTTATCTTGATTGATCGATAAAGTGGAAGTTTGACTCGATTTACACTTTAAAAATGATCTATTTGAATTGAAATTTATCATTACCTATCATTACTTGTCTAGGCATTGTAATAGTATTGCCAATAGGACCAGGACAAGCGAATGCTGATCATGCCTGCCAATCAAAACCAGCAGACTGTATTTGTAATCGCGTAACTTTTTCAACGCTCCCTTGGATGACGCAAATGGGTCATGGTCAGATTTGGGTTCGCGTCTTT
This sequence comes from Epiblema foenella, assembly GCA_963556455.1. NCBI lineage: Eukaryota > Metazoa > Arthropoda > Insecta > Lepidoptera > Tortricidae > Epiblema > Epiblema foenella. The sequence goes on from OY747102.1 coordinate 21,956,916, forward strand.
TCGGTGAACATATCAAAAGTTAAGGGCCACAAAGCGTAATTTTGGATTGATCTAGTAACCCGCATAAACGGTTTTTCCATATCTATAAATGCATGTAATAAAAACGTAACTTAAATGTACATAAGCCGTTAACTATTGACCACCGGGTGGACAACTTTTGTTTTTACAACTGACAATGGCCCAAATATGAAATTTGACATGAGGCGTTGACGGATGAAGCGCACCTTTGTCGGTTTAAAAGTTAACTCTCAGTTTGACACCTACTTTTCAATTTGGACAATAGGTAACAGGCTAACTGGCCACGTACCTTCGGATGTTGAGCTCACGATGCTCCACATGCGGCAAGATGTACCGGATCGCGTTAAGGTTGAACAAAACGTAGCGGTTCTGCATGTCTTGGGCGGAAAACTTCGTTATAGCTCGCAATGTCTGGAAGAAGTAAGAGACAAAATTCGGGTTCCGAGCTGCACGCGATAGAACAGCCTACGTGAATATCGAGCCAGTTCGCATGGCCGAGTGGGCGTGTTTGTCATGGGACGTTTCTGACTATTGACGTAAAATAAGTGCACCCTAAACTCTACCTCCTTTGCTCGGCCATCAGATGGCTTAGGGAGGTTGTCCGTCCACTAACAAATGCGTGACTGGTCGCTTAGCGGACCAAATGGGGAAAATAAAAAAAAACCCTATGCTCTCAGTTAGACCGACGTTACGCATGTATACCTACGTCAATTAGCAAGTAAGGACAGGGTGCGACAGTTATGGACGTTTAAGTGAGACGACAGCACCTGTGACGGGAGAGGGGTGAGTATTTTGTTATGACGATCCTTATTCGGTGAATATGTTTAAATCCTATTCCATTATTATTATTTATATCTTAATTGACGATCATGATGTGAATTCGTATACTTTTGACATGAATGAAATTTATATTGTAATTTACATCTATGAAATAAATGAATCTGAATCTGTAAGTAAGGGGGAGTCAACAGGTGCTTCCCTCCGACGCCGTCTCAGATAAGCGGTTGACCTATAGGTAGACAAGATATGAATAGACAAACGTTTTGAACAACCTAGGAACAAAGTTAAGACAGTAACTCTCTAGCGAGCTGTAGCTGTTTGGTTACAGTTACAGCTCGCTAGAGAGTTACTGTCTTAACTTTGTTCCTAGGTTGTTCAAAACGTTTGTCTATTCATATCTTGTCTACCTATAGGTCAACCGCTTATCTGAGACGGCGTCGGAGCTGTAACTGTAACCGAACAGCTACAGTAACCAGTGTGTATACACTAGTTACAATTCGAGAGGCTCGTTGCGAGCATTCCGCGATCCACATATATGGATCGCGAAATGCTCGCACGAGCCTCTGAATGGCACTCACTTACGTACACACTTGAACTCGTTGAAGTATCCGTTCGGTTACGGTTACAGTTCGCTAATGAGTACCCGGCTTTAGAAGTTATTTACCTGACATAGTATCTCCGGTTCAGCGGACTCCAAAAGTAATATCGACGTGTGAGCGCTCTCTGGAGTTAGCGTATATGGGTGGAAAGTAAGATCTCTCTTCTCCGCCGACCGATTTTCTCTCTCCTTTTGCAATGGTTTTGCCATATTTGCAAGGCAAAATTATAAAAATGCTTTCCATAACAATACGAACAGTTGATTTGTCAAAGCTGTCAAATTGGCATTGAAACTGATGTAAGGAGGCTACAACCGTGCGAAAGCGGATTAATTTTTTACCACTTCTACAATTTGATACCTCTACGTATGTTAAATGAATATGAAAGAAATTTTAGTTCCACATTTGTCGGCGCCAAAGAGTGTTTTTCTACGGCGGCGCTAAACTACCACACTAGCCTCCAGTCTACTAAGCCTATTGGTAAATGCACCACTGAGGTTGCATTTGCAATCGGCCAGTAAAAACTAATTAAAGGAAAAGAAAGTTCAAATGTCAATAATCAGTATGCTCACTGTATTTTTAATTTAGATTTATTTTACCTATATGGGAAGGAAAAATATATTGGTGCGTTGCATAGGAGGAGCAGCTAGGAAGTTCAGGGCGCTGCAAGAGATTTGGATTTTGCCGTGGTGGGGAAGTGGGGGTTTAGCGTCTGCCCCTCTCTATGCGTTGGATACTCTTGTGTTAGTTGTTAAGTTGTGCTCGACTTGCGCTGTGGCGGTGTTTCGCGTGTTGGTGCCGCCGGTGATGAAGAGTTTGCATGGGGAAACTATATTGGTGAGCGTAGTTTATTCTGTAGTGAAGTTTTTACGGAAGCGACTGCCGTCTAACCTTACGACCCAGAGGGGAAACTAGACCTTAGGCACCGGTCCCACCGCCGGCGAACAGCGAGTACTAAGCTGTCATAGTAAGTCTACCCGTTTTCTCGCTCAAGCGAGTAGAATTACTATGAGATTACGATCGCCGGCGGTGGGACCAGTGTCTTATCGGGATTAGACTTGTCAAGTGGGTGAGCAACTTGACTCTTAGAAGTTCGCAAGCCAGCAAGTTGGCTTAAGCCGTCGTCTGCCAGCGAAAAAAATTAACAATAGCATTATTTTGTAATGACCCCTGGGATCCCAGGGACCGGTAGACGACGGGCGGGTGTTGTCATAGACGGCAGCCGGGATCAACGGTTTAAAGTGCCTTCCAAAAGCTCGGATTACTGGTGCTGCTGTAGGTAGCACCAGTAGGTGCAGTATGTTAGGTACCTAATCATCCTCTTGTCCATTTGTTTCCAGATAACAGGTGCAGGCAACGGCCTAGGTCGAGAGTTAGCAATACAGTTCGCCGAACTGGGAGCCACGGTAGTCTGCTGGGACAAGGACGCGCGGCGGAACGACGCTGTGGTCAACGAGATACTGAGTAAGGATGGAGACGTAAGTTTATGATCCTTATGTTTGTGTGGAAAGTGCTATTCTCGTATGCCGCCTGTGAACTGCGACATAGAAGACAAATCTGAACCCTACCTACCCTTCGCGCGCGTCGGAGGCCAGTGTTGCGCGGTCGGTTGCCTTGATAACACTCAACCTGATGAAGGACTCCAATTGTAGTCCGAAACATGTCGCAAATAGTTACTTTCCAAGTGAGTTCCAACCGTTGTTCTCTTATTAAGTGCAAATATGTCTCACGTTAGTGTAAATTTATTAAATCTGAACCCTGTTTCTATACATGAATATGTGAACCATCGATATGTTCTAAGAACTTCCTCCTCGTCATGTTCTTCGTAAAAATATCACTCGTAGTGTAGATACCAAGTAATGAAGCCTTTTTTAATTCTTCCAGTGTATCGGCTACACGGTGGACGTGACGGTCCGCGAGCAAGTGTTCGCGCTGGCAACACTGATGCGCCGGCAGCTGACAGATGTGTCAATGGTTGTAAGCAACGCGGGCGTGCTCACCGCCGCGCCGCTCGCTTGTCTCCGCCCGGAGGCTGTCGCTAGGATCGTGGAGGTCAACTTGCTGGCACATTTTTGGGTAAGTAATACTTACGCAACACTAATCCTATGCAAGTGCATCGGCTACATAGTGGACGTGACGGTCCGCTGGCAACACTGATGCGCCGGCAGCTGACGGAGGTATCGGAGGTAGTGAGCAACCCCGGCGCGCTCACCGCCGCGCCGCTCGCTTGTCTCCGTCCGGAGGCTGTCGCTAGGATCGTGGAGGTCAACTTGCTGGCACATTTTTGGGTAAGTAATACTTACACAACACTAATCCTATTCAAGTGCATCGGCTACATAGTGGACGTGACGGTCCGCGCTGGCAACACTGATGCGCCGGCAGCTGACGGAGGTATCGGAGGTAGTGAGCAACCCCGGCGCGCTCGCTTGTCTCCGCCCGGAGGCTGTCGCTAGGATCGTGGAGATCAACCTGCTGGCACATTTTTGGGTAAGTAATACTTACACAACACTAATCCTATTCAAGTGCATCGACTACATAGTGGACGTGACGGGCCGCGCTGGCAACACTGATGCATCGGCACCTGACGGAGGTATCGGAGGTAGTGAGCAACCCCGGCGCGCTCACCTCCGAGGCGCTCGCTTGTCTCCGCCCGGAGGCTGTCGCTAGGATCGTGGAGGTCAACTTGCTGGCACATTTTTGGGTAAGTAATACTTACACAACACTAATCCTATTCAAGTGCATCGGCTACGTAGTGGACGTGACGGTCCGCGCTGGCAACACTGATGCGCCGGCAGCTATCGGAGGTAGTGAGCAACCCCGGCGCGCTCACCGCCGCGCCGCTCGCTTGTCTCCGCCCGGAGGTTGTCGCTAGGATCGTCACCCTGCTGGCACATTTTTGTGTAGGTCATATTTGTTAACAAGGCAATTGGCTATTTGAATATTTTTTATGTGCCATTAGAATCCCCATCCACCAGTACTTTTGGTATGTTGTTTAGGACATCTTTATCTACAAAAATGCAACATTCGCGTATAGGTACACGAATTATTTCTGCCAATTTTCCTTCAGTGGGTCATTGATCTACGGTTGGGTGTAGGTACTATACGACGTATAATAATAATAATCGTAGAGCGATGTTCGTCTTTAAAGACGCTAGTTACCCGTTTTAGTATATATTTCGCGTTTTAGTATAATGCGTTCAATACGACTAAAAGACAATGCAATTTTAAATTTTTTGGCGTATGTGACTATGATGATGACATATATGTAACCTTTATTCCTTTGCAGGTATTCCAAGCCTTCCTGCCCAGTATGATTGAAAAAAGGCGGGGCCACATCGTGGCGATCAACTCGAGCGCGGGTCTCATGCCCTACGCTGACATGGCGCCGTACTGCGCAGCTAAATTTGGACTCAGAGGTAAAATGAGATTGCTATCGTTTACAGTAGTAGTGTTACAGATCTATTTTTACCCACGACGGAACGGAGAAGGTATATGCGTTTAGGGTGAGAGGTTGTTTGTTTGTTTGTTTGTGTGTGCACATCAATATCATCAAAACGGCTTGACGGATTCAGAAACGGTTTTCTGCAATAGGTTTGTAGTTTAGTCGGGCTGAATTTTAGCTAGTAGTTACGATGATAACTCGCCAGGGGGCGCTGCAGTAAACATTTTTCACTGTACATCCGTAGTGGGTTTTTCAAAATATTTAATTTTGTTTTATTGTAGAAATTGTTGCGGCCCGCGATAATAATTTGTTAGTTTATCAGGTTAAAGTTACCACATTGTCAATAAGTGCCTTTACCATGAGTTTGCATGACCGTACTCGCTAGCGACTGCGTAAACGATTTAGTATGCCGATTCTTAGTTCTATTGCGTAACCCCCAGAGGCGCTGTATTTTTTCCCAAACAATTTTTTACGCATTCGCTAGCGAGTGTAAACTCATGGTAAAGGCAAAGTAAGCTTGCGGGGCGCAAGTAAGCTCGCGACCGCCAGTTGCCGACCGCTGTGCTAGAGCACCGACCCTCTAAAGGCTTGTTCGGACTAGGCTAGTATTTTAGTCCAGTAGCGAGTAATTTAGTAGCTAAACTGTTCGCTACTGCCTAAAAATCGTTCGCATTATAGTCGAGTAAAGTTCACAAGTCAGTGGTATTCTGCAAGATGAACAGCCTACAGCGTAAAGTCAATAAACTGATAAATCGTTACGGCTATTTTAGAAGAGGTGGATGAGGAAATTTGGGTGATTAATAAAAAGAAGCTATGGATACGAAAAGGGATCAATAGAAGAGATAACCTAGGAGGTACTAGCATTGGAAGATCCTTGACTTGTTTAGCCGGCGGCCGAGTGAGCACGGACGCGTGGTGGGGGGTGCTACTCACTGTTGGATATTTGAATTAAAAAACCACACAAAGTAAATATAAGGACTGTATCGTAGTTTTGTGAGCAGTACATTGATACACGTCTTGCTTAGTTTGTTTAATGGAAGCGACTGACTATCTCAGTACTATTGTGTGTTCTGTCTTGCACACTACTAAACTACTAAAAAAATATAATAAAATGGATTGACTCGACTAAATTACTTACTAATCTACTCGACTAATTTTTTGGTGTTCAGACACTTTTAGCTACTAAATTACTCGCTACTAGACTAAAATACTAGCCTAGTCCGGACAAGCCTTTAGATAGCAAAAACTATAGCAGTAACTAACTGATGATGAAAAAGTGTTGTTCCTTCCACAGGTTTAATGGACACGATATCAGAGGAGCTCCGACTAGACGCGTGGACGAAAAACATCCACACCACATCAGTGTACGCGGCGACGATAGCCACCGGCCTCTACCCGCCGCCATCGCACCGGTTCACCTCCTACTGCCCCGAGCTAGAACCCAAGGACGCGGCCAGGGCTATCATTGAAGGTGACAACAGAACCTGGGGGGCTAGCACAACTACCGCTGCGACGCGACGCGAGTAGAGAAAAATCTACCCTCCTCTTTCAAACCCGCACAGTTCGAGCGAGACAGGAATCGCTGAGTCGCGCGAGATACGATTTGTCAGCAAGTTGTGCTAGCATAGCTGAAGGGCTACCGCGAACTGAAAACGAACGAAATTCGAATATCTCCCTCTCTGCCGCACGAAGTAGCAAGTGAGACAGAGAGGGAGATATTCGAACTTCGTTCGTTTTAGGTTCACGGTAGCCCCTCTGTACTCCGAACTTCGTATCGTGCCATCCCTTTCACTCTCGTGTTATTCACTATATGAGCGAGAGGGACGGCACGACACGAAGTTCTGAGTAGCCCCTTATATACATTACTTAAGAGTCCTTATCAGTTAAAAAACGCTAATTTATTTACGCCATTTTCTATTTGAATTGACACGTATCTTGACATTTTCTCAGTGTTACTATCTAGAAGAGGACTATTGCGACCTAATGTCATAAATTTTAAATGTATGTTTTGGATTTTTCATTAAAATATATCGTTTTTATCGACTATTTTCAAGCTAAATAAAGTATTTCCGCTTAAATTTTAATACACATAATAGAATCAACAAATGCCTATATTATTAAAGTTTTAGATAGTAACTATCTAAAACTTTAATAAAATCACCGTATCCTTTAATCACGTTATTGGTTTTATCAATACTTTTATCATAATTTGAAATCAAAACATTTTGAAACTTATAAGGCCTCTTAATAACAAGGCAATTACATTAAAAACCATCTCCGCCATTAAGACTTTTTCCGTTAGGGAGCTTTGATGCCTCAGACACAGACAGACACACAATAAGATACACATGTTATACTTATGACACCCCTCTTTTGTGTTGCGCGTCCAAGGTTAAAAAGTAAAAGGCAGGCAGTCGCCTGTCGAGGGTTTTATATAGAGGGCCAAGTGCCAGCGATGCTGTCTGTAATACAAGGCAGGCAATCCAGACTCCTAGGAAATTGTAAACAAAAGTGAAAACGCAAAATTAAATATAAAAGTAAGCATCCGTCCCCAATGTCTGATATAATTTGGATAACAAATAATTCAGTAGGTAAATAAAATGGTTCCAAGCTTAGTACCTACTTGGAACTGTGCCTTTACCATGTGTTTACATGACCGTACTCGCTAGCGACTGTGTAAAAATTTGTATGGGCAAAAGTACAGCGCCTCTGGCGGTTACGCAATCGAACTAAGAATCGGCATACTAAATCGTTTGCGCAGTCGCTAGCGAGTACGGTCATGCAAACTCATGGTAAAGGCACTGCATCCACCTGGATAATGAAACCAATTTTCAAGACAAGTTTCCTTGATTATAAATCAAAGCCCTATTTTTACAGGAATACGACAGAACCACCGCACTATCTGCATACCGTCCTTCATGAAGACACTAATCGACTTCAACAACCTAATGCCATACAGAATAAGGATCATTTTCACAGATTTCTTCAACTTCGGCCACAGAGGATGGTTTTGCTTCTGTTAATCTGTAGTCTGTGGATAATATTAGCAAGGATGTATAGGTTAGTAGCTTTCCAATGTCAACTTTAAGTGGTTCGGGTAAGGTTGTTTTTCCTATGAGACCCAGGATAAAAGTTTGATGACTTAACCTGGAGACTCCAGTATAGACAATATAGTAATTATAATATTCTTAAATATACTATACTAGTTATATTTATGTATAATGATATACGAGCCCCAATGCAAATGAGTACGTCTGGTAGGAAAAAAATGTACTAAACTAACGTTAACCTAAAAATTCTGGGGGACGAAGGTGTTTGGAAGAATTAGCAATATAAAAACAGTATAAGTTATAAATCGTATTTTATTTATTCAATGAAAAAAAAAACGAACTTTCCTTGGTAATAAAAAAAACATTGTTTCACCAATTGTACTAAAATGCAAAAAAGTTCGTCTTTAGTGTTACCGACGCAGATTAGAACGTCTACCACTTGGTGGCGTCTCCTTTTGCATCTAAAACGGCTTTAATTCTGAGCGGCATTGTATCTACCAGCTGTCGACACTCTTCCGGGGTTGTTTCATTCCAAACACAGGTAAGTTTCTCTTTAAGATCAGCTTTTGATCTGGACGGGTCCTTTCGCAACTTCTTCTTCATTTTCCACCACAACGTTTCTATGGGAGACAAGTCCGGGCTGCTGGATGGCCACGACATGGTAGGTATTTTTTTCTTTTTCAGCCACGCCATCGTTGCTTTAGCGGTATGGCATGAGGCACCATCTTGTTGAAAAGTATACGCATTTTTATACTTTAACTTACGTATAGACGGCAGCAAACTCTCTTGTAAGATGCTTTTGTATTTTTCGGCATTGACGGTTCCATCTATAAATTGCAGACAGCCGACACCCTGTGCCGACATGCAGCCCCAAATCATTAAGGAAGCTGGAAACTTTACCTTACGCTTAAGACAATCTTTTTGAAATGCCTCTCCTTTTTCGCGAATGACTTTACTTCGTTCATCGCCTACTGTGACTTCAAATTTAGATTCGTCACTCCATATAATTTTACGCCACTGATCGACGGTCCAATTTCTGTACTTTTTGGCGAATTTCAACCTGTTAGTTTTCTGCCGTTGTGTAAGTAACGGTTTCTCTTTAGCAGTGTAAAAACCGTAGCCCATCCTCTTCATCACTCTCTTGCAAGTATCCACTGAAATGTTTTTTTTAATTGCGTCACGCCATAGTACCGTAAGTTCTCCAGCTCTTGCACGACGATTTTTCTTGATGATCTTCCTCAGAATCCTGTTTTCTGCTTTAGTAGTAATTCGTGGGCGGCCGGATTTCTTTAAACAAGAAATTCTGTCGTGTTTTCGATGATGCTCGATGATAGTTTGGATTGTAGACCTTGGCATAGAAAGGTCCTTGGCAATTTGGTACGTAGATTTGCCTTTATTGTTACTGGAGATTATAATTTTCCGCACTTCTTCAGTCACTGGCTTACCTCGTGCCATCTCGATAGAAAAACGATTTGGAGTAATAAAAAATTAGGCTGAATTTGCCCTTTTATATAGTGGTTTGTCATTTTACATGACAGAGAATATTCCGTATTCAATTTGAAAATAATATTTTATATTACGAACCCTGGTAAACAGGTTTTATTTTAAATAGACGACCTATTTTGCCTTAAATATGAAGCAGACGTAATTATTTGCGTGTGAGATGTAATATTTATAATTAAATTATTTTAAAATAAATAACGAGATGTACACTTTGTACAACTCAAAACTAAGCTAGCTTTAGTGACATTGCGTCTAGTGTATTCCATTAATCATCAAAGTCGATTCGGGTAGAAATACTAGTTTTTGAAAAAAAATACGCATGCAGAATTGCGACTAGACGAGCTATTTTGCATTGGGGCTCGTAGTCAACTAAAATGAAAATGGATACCTAATGCTTAATTTCTATATGAAATTAGGATGTTCCCATTAAATTATCCTGAGTGTACCTACTCTTCTTAAGCTTTTCTAATAGTATTTAAGTAACCAATTATATAATAACTGTGATGCATAATAATGTTAACAAAATTCACAGTGTCATTTGAATTTTGATAGATATTATGTATTATTTGACTAGTGTTAATTTTAATAGGTAATTAGTTTACAATGATTTGAAGAAATAAATATCGTTTTAGGTATTTAATTTGTTTTATTCCAACGTAGTAACACTTGAGACAAATTGAATAAAATTCATAAATACCAGGAGTATGCAATCATATGTGATAATCCAGATCGAAAGGGACCTTATGGCGGCAGGCACTTACGTTACACCTATTCACTATTGTATTGGAATAGCGGCAATAAAGGCGTAAGTGCCGGCCGCCATAAGGTTCCTTTCAACATGGATTATCATTATCACATATTTTTTTAGCTCAATGTTTTAAACATGTTAGGGCTTATCCAGAAATCACGTGAGGTTTGTCCCACTTTTAGACCCCCCTCCCCCTTGGTGACCTTTGGTGAGGTACTAAGAGACCCCCCCCCCCCTCCCCACGAAACCTCGCGTGTATTTATTATCACTAATAAAAATTTAGACAGAAATGGTATTGTGTTAGTTGATACTGTGTTTATTTCCAAAAAACGTTAATAGACTCGCTGTTTTTGAATGTCCTAGATGATTAGTTATTACTTTTCGCTTTTGTAGGTACAGGAAAATAAATACACGTGAGGTCTAGGTTGTACCCCCCCTCCCCCAACGTGTTCAGTCGTGAGATTTTCATGACCCCCTCCCCCCTTCGGAACCTCGCCTGATTTCTGGATCACCTACATCGTCCAGAATATTTGTTCTGGAGTGAACGGCATTCGAAATTTTACCTCTCTGTCGCACTTGCAAGTTTGCACATAAGTGAGACAGAGGGAAAACTTCGTTTGTGGTTCACGGTAGCCCCTCTGGTAATTCACAACCATCATTTAGGGCAACAATAGGCACTTTACCTTGATGATGAGTTCCTGTTATCGCTCATTAGGGACACATGGCTCGCAGAAGTTCTCAATTTGTCAATATCTTGCGCGGCTTCTTCCAACTCCTCCCAGCCTATTAGAGCCCAGCACTTTACTTACACCTTATAAACATGCATGTATTTCCAACTCACTACAATACACATTCTTACCGCACCTCTCACACATAGCCGTCTCCCTATGTTGCATCACATGCTCGTCTCTTGCACGCACACATGTAAACTTCCTGTCACACAGCATACAACTATAGCAGCTCTTATGTAAGAGAGCATGCCTGGCCAAAGATGTGTGCGTGCTGAAACTACGACCACAGGATTCGCAAAGATGCCGGGTGGGTTCTGTCCTGGTCGTGTGGTTTAGTATGTGTTTGTAGATCTCTTTTCTGTCAATTGAGGTAGTGCCACAGACTTTGCACCTGGAAAAGAGATATTATTGGTCATTTGAATGGGAATGCACACTTTGGAATCTTTATGTTTTACATATGGTATTTTTTTGCATGTGTGTAATGTAGCACCCATGGCCCAGCGGGCGCGTGTGGTATGCGAGGTTAAGCGTAAATGTGTGTAATGTGGGCCGAGGTCAGTTCTTGGATGGATTACCCCTTTGAATGGTTATCAACAATCCTGGCTGGTGTCTATGATAGCAATTGTTAAGCCAAGTTAGAGGCCTTCGGGTGGCTTGAGGACTTCTAACAGTCAAGTTGCCCAGTCACTTGACAAGCTTAATTCCAAAAAAGGTCTTGTTTCCCCTCAGGCTGGAAGGTCAGATGGCAGTTGCTTCCGTAAAAACTAGTGTCTACGCCAAATCTTGAGATTAGATAACAGAGCGGACCCCAGGCATCCGTTAGGATGCAACTCTACTGGGATAATGCTAGGAGAATGAATGTAGGAAACTGTTGGTGTGCGAGTAATAGTTGCAGTCTTTTTTCAATGAATTCAATATGCTAAATTTATAGTATATTATTATACCTGTAAATGGTTTTATCAGTTTTATGTTCTTCTAACTTATGTTTGGCCAGTGCCTCATGCCCGATGAAGCAGTGTCCACAAATATCACAAGATTTCTCCTGAGCCTTCATAATATGTGCTCTTGCGTGACGATACAACTGAAACCGCTGCTTGAAAGTCTCCCCACACTGCTTGCATCGGAAATTGCAACCAAGCAAGGCCATATAATCAATATGACAAATGCGGAAGTGATCTGTCAGTAACTCTTCGCTTTGAAACTGCTGGCCGCATGCACAAGTCAAGGGTAACAAACTATTGTGGGACATTCTATGCTGTAACATTTTTTTTCTAGAATCACATAGAAGACCACACTCTAGACATGTTCTAGTGGCATTATCGCAAATGCTAATATGCTGAGATAGCTTCTGAATACTGTCAAAACTCATTCTACAAGCGAAGCATGCATTTTTTTCTAAATTTTTAATTTGTAATTTTGTAGGTGTTTCCTTCATCAAAATTTCCTGTACTATTTCTATGTCAGAATCAAGAACATCTACTTCCATGTTCAAACCAGTTTTAAGCTTGTCTTTCTTTTTAGGACTTGAGTTTTTGATACATTTTGTGTGAATAATTTTACTGACACCATCCATGGAATTTTCATTAGTTCTATCTAACATGTTTACTATTGATGGTATATCTTCCTTTCCTAGATTGTTTAAGTACTCCTCTATATTAGCTGTGTTATTTAAAAACTCTAGGAGCGAATCGGAGTTGTATTCGGAGTCTGGTAGCGGCTGAATAGGCGTCTTGGTTTCAGACGTTTTTTTCGCCCGTTCTTCGACTGAAGACTCCAACCAGTCTTGTGAGCAGCGTGCGTTTAGTTGAAAATTGTAGAATTCACTCAAATGTGAGACGCAGGAAACGCAAATATCTTTCGGAAGCGTATCAGATGCCGAAATGGTAATCCCCAGGCAAGACTTCACGTGAAGGTGGATAATGGAATCTTGGAGGATGGATACGTGTTCCGATTCTACGTCTAGACATATTCGACAACAGTTTTGCAAGTTTTCAGTCATTTGCTACGAAGTAAGTACGAGAATAAGTTTATCAAAATAAGTTTGACAGAATTACAAAACGAAAATGAACGAACGATATTCAAAACGTCAAAACGTGAATTATTGCAAGAGCAAAAAACATCTATATGAGATCTGCAGGCGCAACAATTTCACCAATGCTTTTATTGCTAGCACCTATAAGTTCAGGTAACGAATCCTCAAAAAAGGTGCAGAGGGAAATGCTTGGAACACAATTTTTGACTTAGTAACTTTAAGCTTGTAGATGTAGATGTAGATGTAGTGTGGGGACGCCTGGCCGGAAACAGGCGGGCTGTCGATCTTTATTCAGGATCATTCAGCCCATTTCCCCAGAGTTTGAGCTCGAAGGTTATTGTCCCGGCGGCGCTCCCACATTTGCTCCTTCCAATCTTCCCGTTCTCCTGCAGAACAGAAGGACCTCTTTAAGGTCGACATCCCTCAATTCTCCCTCCTCCAACACATCTCTGCCGAATATATTTTAACGCGTTGCTGCGTACATACTACACTCTGCTAATAGATGTTTACTAGTTTCTTCCTCCCCACAGTGAGGGCAGGAGGCATCATCTCTTACACCTATAACTTTAAGCTTAGTCCACACCTGGGGCGCTACGGCGAACAGTAAACGAAGTTTTCGCTCTCTGTCGCACTTGCACGTTCGGACGTAAGTGCAATTAGTATCTTTTTACCGTATCGTATCTCCGCCGCGTAGCACCGACGCGTAGCATGATCGTTAGTGTGGACGGGAAAAGATACGCGATCATGCTTCGCGCTGTATCTGATACACCGCGATCCAACCTGCACAGCGTATCTTAAATACTCCGCAGTTATTAAATATATAGTTGTATATGTATAACCTAATTGAATTAAATTGTTTATTTAAATTATAGGTTTACCAATAAATATATGTTCTTAGTGCGGTCTTTAAAAACTTAGAAATATACCACTGTAAACATATTTTAATTTAGTAGCAACCCCTGTTGGTCTAGGATTACATTTTTGAGTATAGTCAAAAGAAAGGCTAATTTTACATATTTCAGTTTGTTTGTCTTATGTAGTATTTTCCTCGCTTTTTCGTGAGGTGAAAACATTTGTGTTACACACGACTGCAACGTTATTTTACGTCTCGTATGTTGTAACACTTGCTACGCTCAGGATTATATTTTTGCACCACTCGCTTCGCTCAGCGTTCTATTTTAAAACCACTCTCTTCCAAAGAATATAATACTCACCTCTCTTCGCTCGTGGTTTAACCATAGAATCCTTTCGCTAGATCGTAGTTCAACCCTAGTATCCATTCGCTAGCTCGTTGTGTACAAATAACTATTGCACATAGAGTTCAAATTGCCCCTCGTTGCCTTGCGATCTGACTCATGAGTTACTGAAGATCATTAGTATTTAATTTAGAATGGACATTCAAGACAAGCATAACGTATATGCTGTCCCACTGCACCGTACAGTTATTTTTTTAAACAGCTAATTAAATATTATTAATACATTTTAATATTTATTCCACCGTTATTTCCCTGTCTGTGCCTAAATCGTAGTGATAGATCAATACATTTGTAGAGCCCTTAATATGAAAATAGGTCACTGCAGATTGCAAAACAAAACGCAAAAATTTCAAATCTGTCAAGTCAACTGTCAAACCATTGTCAAATAAATTAAATCCATATAAAATCAGATAGAACGGGCGATTATGCACGGTGTATAACGTTAACGCTAAGCGAAATATAAATAAATTTAAAAAATATACGCTGAACCTACAAACTTAACACGGCAAATATTTAATTGATTTGATCCGATTGGCAGACGTCACTCAACAGACTAGACTTGGGTCGATGGCGATCCCTGTTTACAAAATAAACGCGTATTTGCGTTAGTGTAGTCAAATTTGTGTGCCATGGCTACTTCTGAAAACAGTGACCCAAAGTTGGAAGTGGAGGAATCTTTGCTGTATTCTGCAAGACATGGTGAACTTAAGGTAGTGAAGGCTTTGCTTGAAGCGAAAAAGGAGGGAAAATTGACCTTGGATATAAATTGCAAAGGTAAGATTTTGAACGTGAAGTGAGCATTTATAAATAAATAAATAAATATTAGAGGACAATCTTACACAAAATCGAACTAGCCCCACAGTAAGCTCAAGAAGGCTTGTGTTATGGGTACTAGACGACGATATATTTAATAGATATAAATACTTAAATACATAGAAAACATCAAGACTCAGAAACAAATATTCATGCTCATCACACAAATATTTGCCCTGACCGGGATTCGAACCCAGGACCGTCAGCTTCACAGGCAGGTGCACTACCCACTAGGCTAAACCGGTCGTCATTTATGAGAGTTACATAGGTACATGTTACATGTTATCTCACGTAGTTAAATTGAGAATTAACGTATATGATTAAACTGTTGGAATTTGTTTCTCAAAGCCACACTGCCAACGATTTTGTAGCCAATGACATACGAAACACCGAATGTAGAGAAAAGTGCCTATGAGACCACCACCCACCTAGCAGGCTCCTGGTACTGAAAGTGATATAAAAAATAAAACAAATTCTATGTGGGCAGAATCAAGGCACAGTGCAGTTCATATTTTAAGAATTTATAATTTTTGTCCAATTCAGTGTTAACAGATAAAAACTATAAATTCTTAAAATATGAACTGCACTGTGCCTTGATTCCGTCCACATTGAATTTGTTAATAACACAAATTTTAAGAGCTTCCATTCTTTCCATATATAAACTGTGTACATAGGGATGCTTCCTATGTCCATCTCGAAGACTCAGTTATTATGTCTAAATCAGTTCAGGGCTTCTAAAAGCACATAAAAATGGACCTATTACCTCAGTTCAACAGCTCAGAGCTCACTTCCATTGCCTTTGAACTACCATGTATGAAAGGGATGGCACGTTACGAAGTTCGGATTTCGAAGTTCGGAGTAGGCCCTCACCATCAGCCTATCGATCACATGCGGCCTTAAGTGTGAGTGTGTCGTCGATAGTGACATATTGTGGTGTCACGATCCAGATTGTCAGACCTAGTTTCCTTAGACTATGATACACTATATTCACATTACCAGCTAGAATAACCTCAGCATAATGAGTCATCATGTTTGTGTTATTATGAGTCACAATATTGTTCAATGACCTAGTGCACAACTATGTATTCTTATAATATGTGTGTACACAACTATGTATACAATACATGTAACATGCCTATGAAGGTGATGTTCATTGGCTTGAATCCCGGTTAACCCAAATATTTGTATGATGGTCATATTTGTTTCTTGGACTGGGATGTTTTTTATGTGTTTGTATATCTATATGTATTAGGTATATTGTTGTCTAGATACTAGTATAGGTAACACAAATCTTATTGAGTTTACTATGGTTCTAGTTCAATTTGTGGAAAATTGTAAATAACAGGGATATTTAAAATTTAATTATAACAAACATATACACAATAAAACAATTCAAATATATACTTAAATAATACAGCACTAACATAATTAAACTAACTTAACCTATGAACTATAAAAAGTAGATGCCCCCATGTCCCCATTATTTATTTATTTAATTATTATTTATATTTATTTTGGTAGTAGTGCAAATTGGGGTATCCAACCTATTTATTTAATTGGGTGGCATATAAGAAATGTAGGATATTACAAATAACTAAAACAAACATCTGTACCTATACCTATCATTATAATATTTATAATCAATGAGGTTCAAATAAGAAAACTTTGTAGACAGTAATCAGTGATGCTATTTTTAATAATAAAGGGCTTCTTTTCTACTTTATCATAAGTCAACCTTTGACTTCATTTTAAGATAATGTAACTGCCAGATAATGCATTTATTCTTTACTTTATGACCACTGCACAGAGATGGGCATTAATCGATTATTTTTTTAATCAACTAATTAATTCATTAAACAATCAATCGTTACAAAATTAATCACAATTAATTTACTCGCGATTAAATTAATCAACAGAGTATTCGAGTAACGATGAATTAATCGTCAATTTAAAAAAATCGCATTAAATTTCACGATTAAATGTCGATTAAAAGTTGAGACAAAATGACAATAAACCGCGGCTTATAATGGTGAAACTAACCCTTATTTGGAGAAAAAATCATGTATTCAAAAACGGCAAAAAAATACCCACAAACACCTACGTTACGTAGGACTATCCTCGGGATGTCATGCAAAGAAGGAAGGAACTATAATATATATATAATTAGATAAATATGGCAAATAATTTGAACTACCCATTAAAGTAACATTTACTATTAAACTAGTATAAGTAATTTATGAACGTTCAAGTAAAACCTGTATCGACATGCCTACCGTCGCCAGCGTTTATTACCTCAGTCCTCAGTTTGGTTTGAGGATAGTATAAATATCAAGAAAAAGAAAGAAATTAAGAAAGGGAAAATTGCAGTAATAAAATATGATAAACTCATTATACGGGAAAGGACTAACCAGGATAAAACCAACGAGAAAATAAAACGATCCCCATCAAAAACGCCTACGCACACACAGCTAAACAGCAAGCAAAAAGATGATTCGATACAGATGGCTCCTCCAAAAATAATCAAAACTTTTCGTTTTAATCGCCCCAGAAGTTTCTCTCAATCAACCACAAATAAATCATATCAATTAACAAACCAAGTTACCTTAGTTTGGATCTTTTATACCTGGTAAATTGTTTTATTAGCTAATAAATAACACGTGGCAATGAATAAATCTGAGTTCACGTACCCATTGTCGGCTAGTTGTTTACGTAGGACTCAGATTGCAAAGTAGATAACAATCCGTTAATCTATATCTGTGGGTACCTACATTACCTGTTGCCTTTGTCAGTCGATAAAGTGTACATCCTCTTTGACACCATTTGTCAGAAAGTGACGAATGATTTGCCACGTTATTCATCTAGTAATAAGCACGACCATAATATGCCTCCAGCACGTAGTATACTTATACCACAGTGTTTTTTAATTAATATAATTAGTCGACTAAAAATGTAGTCGCTGGAGATGAATCAACTATTAATTTAATTGTGACTAAATTAATCGGAACTCGTATAACTAAGATTAATCAATCGTCATTTTTAATCGTTAGTCCCGATTAAGTAGGTCAATCTTAATCGTTAGTCGATTACATTTTGCCCATCTCTGTCACTGCATAGTAACATTTTTTATTCCTATTTCGGACCAAGCCGAGTTTTTATACAAATTATTAGAAGACGGTTTAAAATTTAGAGTTAAGTTTTTTGTACATATTCTGTTGTCTCTTTATCACCTGGCGACAAGCCCCTTTTACCTTAAATAAAAAAATAATTATTATATAGAGTATGTATAAAAATAAACTTATGAACTGTAGTGGTGTCCATGGAATCTTCTACTTGGGAAAATGGGCAACCCATACCCTAGAATGCGACTGGGATAGCGGTAATTAGAGATGGAGGATAAAATATGACAGAGACTACCTATTTAAAAAACAATCCTTATGTTTCAGGTAAAACAAAGAGCAACCTAGGATGGACTCCACTAATTCTTGCCACATACTTCGGGCACGTGGAAGTGGTGGAAGCGTTGCTCGAGGCCGGCGCGGACGTGGACGACGTCAACGAGGCCGGCGACACGGCGCTGCACAAGGCCTCGTTCATAGGGAATGAGGTAAGAGTGACCTGGATGAACTCAGACTGGTCTTATACTTCGGGCACGTGGAAGAGGTGGAAGCGTTGCTCGAGGCCGGCGTGGACGCGGACGACGTCAACGAGGCCGGCGACACGGCGCTGCACAAGGCCTCGTTCATAGGGAATGAGGTAAGAGTGACCTGGATGAACTCAGACTGGTCTCATACTTCGGGCACGTGGAAGTGGTGAAAGCGTTGCTCGAGGCCGGCGCGGACGCGGACGACGTCATCGAGGCCGGCGACACGGCGCTGCACAAGGCCTCGTTCATAGGGAATGAGGTAAGAGTGGCCTGGATGAACTCAGACTGGTCTCGTACTTCGGCCACGTGGAAGTGGTGGAAGTGGTGGAAGCGTTGCTCGAGGCCGGCGCGGATGCGGACATTGCGGACGACGTTGAATGAGATAAGAGCAACCTAGGATGAACTCACCAGTGGTCTCGTACTTCAGTAACGTGGTGATTGCGCTGCTCGAGGCTGCGGGCAACATCAACGAGGTTGGAGAAATGGAGACACGGCGCTGCACATGCACAAGGCCTCGTTCATAGGGTCCCCTCCATCCTAAGTGGCCTATCTTACCTCATAAGAGCCACTTAGGACTGAGGGGACCCTACCAGTGCCTGCATGTAATATTTCTCAGTACCTCATTTGCCTAGATGCGCGATCACATCATTATTCATTAGTCCTTTTTCAGTGTTCTCCAATTTTTCCAGTGTTCCTTGGACGCTTGTCCAAAGGCTGCTATTGCCAATAACGTGGTATAAAAAAGTAGAGTGCAACTCATAACCATAAGTCGCGCGGGCAGCGCTTCGTATACTGCCGCCAACCACTGTCTTCACAGCATCTATTGTCTCGTAGGTGCCGGGCCTTGACGCCTGCCGGATGGCCAAATGGATATTTGGCCTACTCTATCTGATAAGCCCTTTTGATCTGAATTAGAGTATGTCTCTTAATTCAGTATGCGGCTTGGCAAAGGCCTCTCCTAGCTCTTTCCATTGTAATCTGTCCTGGGCCACTCTCCCCCAATTCGGGCTAGCTGTACGTTTAAGTTCGTCCTCCCTTCTTCTTTGGGGTTTTATTTGGCCTAATACGAGCAGCTTTTCCAGATCATACCTTCGAGATAGACAGAGATGATGTTAAACTTTTTTAATATCATCATTAGCCAATATTCGTCCCAATGCTAGGCTAGGCTAGACACAGGTATCCTCCAACTAATGAGAAGATGCCTTTTAATATGCCTATCAGTAATATAACATAATCAATCTTTAACGTTTACAGGAGCTAGTTATCCTCCTCCTGAGATATAAAGCGGACGTAAACGTAATGAACGGCGAGGGCCGTACAGCGTGTGACGTCTGCAAGACGAGGGACGTCCAGAGACTTCTGGAGGCGGCGCAGCGGTCCGAGCGGCATGAGAGAGAGAGGAAACTGCTGAACGCGGCCAAAGCGGGACAGATACAGGAGATACAAGAGCTGGTGAGTGGTGCCGTTGTACTATCGAATATACTGTCAACTGAATGAATAAAATTGTTCATGTATCATGTTTGTTACCTTATTGCAACGGGATAAAGCTGTTATCGACAAACTTCTGCATAAAATTACATTGCTCGCATGGGTATGGTTTTCGGGTGTCGTTATACCTTATTCTAGGAAATGTTTTTATTGTTATATAATTTATTATCAAAACTTACACATTTTTTTTTCAATTTCTAAATGATTAGAAACGAAGACGAAAGCGGTATACTGATGTGTGAAAATTACGTCGAAAGCGTAATTAGGGGGTGCGGAGGTGATTCCACACCCTTCTGCGAGTGACGAGTACTTGTCATGATTATACGTGCGTTACGGCCGTACTAAGTACGACTAATTGTGGACATCAGTTTATATTAGGGTTCTCATGCTATAAGTCAGCTACTGTTATAGGTCTTCACTGTTTTCCTTCCAGCTAAGCAGCCCAAACCCTCCCAACATCAACTGCACAGATGCGCAAGGCAACACGTGTCTTCACTGCGCTGCGTACCGCGGCCATGCACGACTCGCCGTCTTGCTCCTACAGAACGGAGTGGACACTACTCTTAAGAATAATAGCGGTAAGTTGCACTTAAACGATAATGGGGTCATTCTACTTTTTTATGAGCAGTTTTCTATTACAAAAAAAATCTATGATATGTATTGAATTAGTGTATAAAAATAGGATTTCGAAATGGTACCTGATCCTAATAAAAGGAATTTATAGGTAAAAATGCTTTAATATTAACATATTGCTTTAAAAGGTGGGTAATACAGTGGTAATAAAAACCATTTTTTAATACAAATGGTGAGACATCCGAGGACCACCACAGTTACTCGTCAACACTTATTACGATTTTGACAGCTCGCACGAACGGTTGACTTATGTAAATGGAAGTTTTTTAGAAATCTCTATATCATATTTAAAGGCCTATCCATAGATACCGCCTATATGCATTGAAAATTTTCTTCATCCCCCGGTTAATTGTTTGATTGTCACATACGGACGGACAGACTTAGCGAAACTATAAAGATTCCGTTTTGGTAATTTTGACTACGGAACCCTAAAAAATGGAGTTCTATTACCCAAGTCTAAAAGGACTAATAACCGACTCATGCCTTTCACCTTTGACTCATAAGACTCGTAACTTGAGCTTTCAATTCACTAGGGTTCCGTTATGAAGTTTTCGAGACGTTACATTTTAACGCTATTAATCTGTCAACCGTTGTTGGGTAAATCGTCTGCTCATAACCCATATTAATATTATAAATGCGGGAGTCTGTCTGGATAGTTTGGGTCCCGGGGAAAGACAATAGAATACTTTATATCCCGGAAATTATCCCTTAAGGGGGTAAAAGTTTGTATAAAAGTTTGTTTATAAAGAACATAAGAAGATATGTAGTAAGTGCCTGATAGAATTAAATAGCAATTAAATTCTATAGCGATGAACGAGTTCTACGAAGACGAAGTCGCGGGGAAAAGCTAGTAGTCCATAAATTGAGTGTTTCCGAAGCTACCAATCCGCGTCTTGGTTGTGCTAAACAACTGATGTACCCACGGCATTTTTAATCTAGTTTCATTGATCTTTAGTGATTGATGGAATCAGACGTTACTGCCGAAGGAATATTGTTCTGGAGATCTTTATTGGCCAATTTATTTGTTGAACAGGCCAGCTGGCTATAGACATGGCGAAAGACCAGGAGATGCGTGACGTGCTCAGCGTAAGGCCGGTGCAGAGGTTACAGCGGACTGCGGCCAGGTTCGAAGGCCCGCTGCTCAAGAGGTCGAGGTTTCTGGGGTGGAGGCCGGTTTGGGTGAGTCACTGGTTCTACTACTCAATTATCAGAATATGAGGCTGGTGCAGAGGTTACAGGGGAGTGCGCCCAGATTTGAAGGCCCTCTGCTCAAGAGGTCGAGGTTTCTGGGGTGGAGGCCGGTTTGGGTGAGTCACTGGTTCTACCACTCAATCATCAGAATATGAGGCCGGTGCAGAGGTTACAGTGGACTGCGGCCGGGTGTGAAGGCCCGCTGCTCAAGAGGTCGAGGTTTCTGGGGGTGGAGGCCGGTTTGGGTGAGTCAGTGGTTCTACTACTCAATTATCAGGATATGAGGCCGGTGCAGAGGTTACAGCGGACTGCGGCCAGGTGTGAAGGCCCGCTGCTAAAGAGGTTGAGGTTTCTGGGGTGGAGGCCGGTTTGGGCGAGTCACTGGTTCTACTACTCAATTATCAGGATATGAGGCCGGTGCAGAGGTTACAGCGGACTGCGGCCAGGTTCGAAGGCCCGCTGCTAAAGAGGTTGAGGTTTCTGGGGTGGAGGCCGGTTTGGGTGAGTCACTGGTTCTACCACTGAAGGATCAGGATATGAGGCCGGTGCAGAGGTTACAGCGGACTGCGGCCAGGTTCGAAGGCCCGCTGCTCAAGAGGTCGAGGTTTCTGGGGTGGAGGCCGGTTTGGGTGAGTCACTGGTTCTACTACTCAATTATCAGAATATGAGGCTGGTGCAGAGGTTACAGGGGAGTGCGCCCAGATTTGAAGGCCCTCTGCTCAAGAGGTCGAGGTTTCTGGGGTGGAGGCCGGTTTGGGTGAGTCACTGGTTCTACCACTCAATCATCAGAATATGAGGCCGGTGCAGAGGTTACAGTGGACTGCGGCCGGGTGTGAAGGCCCGCTGCTCAAGAGGTCGAGGTTTCTGGGGTGGAGGCCGGTTTGGGTGAGTCAGTGGTTCTACTACTCAATTATCAGGATATGAGGCCGGTGCAGAGGTTACAGCGGACTGCGGCCAGGTGTGAAGGCCCGCTGCTAAAGAGGTTGAGGTTTCTGGGGTGGAGGCCGGTTTGGGCGAGTCACTGGTTCTACTACTCAATTATCAGGATATGAGGCCGGTGCAGAGGTTACAGCGGACTGCGGCCAGGTTCGAAGGCCCGCTGCTAAAGAGGTCTAGGTTTCTGGGATGGAGGTCGGTTTGGGTGGGTCACTGGTTCTACCACTCAATTATCAGAATATGAGGCCGGCGCAGAGGTTACAGCGGACTGCGGCCAGGTTCGAAGGCCCGCTGCTCAAGAGGTCGAGGTTTCTGGGGTGGAGGCCGGTTTGGGTGAGTCACTGGTTCTACCACTCAATTATCAGAATATGAGGCCGGCGCAGAGGTTACAGCGGACTGCGGCCAGGTTCGAAGGCCCGCTGCTCAAGAGGTCGAGGTTTCTGGGGTGGAGGCCGGTTTGGGTGAGTCAGTGGTTCTACTACTCAATTATCAGGATATGAGGCCGGTGCAGAGGTTACAGCGGACTGCGGCCAGGTGTGAAGGCCCGCTGCTAAAGAGGTTGAGGTTTCTGGGGTGGAGGCCGGTTTGGGCGAGTCACTGGTTCTACTACTCAATTATCAGGATATGAGGCCGGTGCAGAGGTTACAGCGGACTGCGGCCAGGTTCGAAGGCCCGCTGCTAAAGAGGTCTAGGTTTCTGGGATGGAGGTCGGTTTGGGTGGGTCACTGGTTCTACCACTCAATTATCAGAATATGAGGCCGGCGCAGAGGTTACAGCGGACTGCGGCCAGGTTCGAAGGCCCGCTGCTCAAGAGGTCGAGGTTTCTGGGGTGGAGGCCGGTTTGGGTGAGTCACTGGTTCTACCACTCAATTATCAGAATATGAGGCCGGCGCAGAGGTTACAGCGGACTGCGGCCAGGTTCGAAGGCCCGCTGCTCAAGAGGTCGAGGTTTCTGGGGTGGAGGCCGGTTTGGGTGAGTCACTGGTTCTACCACTCAATTATCAGAATATGAGGCCGGCGCAGAGGTTACAGCGGACTGCGGCCAGGTTCGAAGGCCCGCTGCTAAAGAGGTTGAGGTTTCTGGGGTGGAGGCCGGTTTGGGTGAGTCACTGGTTCTACCACTCAATTATCAGAATATGAGGCCGGCGCAGAGGTTACAGCGGACTGCGGCCAGGTTCGAAGGCCCGCTGCTCAAGAGGTCGAGGTTTCTGGGGTGGAGGCCGGTTTGGGTGAGTCACTGGTTCTACCACTCAATTATCAGAATATGAGGCCGGCGCAGGGGTTACAGCGGACTGCGGCCAGGTTCGAAGGCCCGCTGCTCAAGAGGTCGAGGTTTCTGGGGTGGAGGCCGGTTTGGGTGAGTTACTGGTTCTACTACTCAATTATCAGAATATGAGGCCGGCGCAGGGGTTACGGCGGACTGCGGCCAGGTTCGAAGGCCCGCTGCTCAAGAGGTCGAGGTTTCTGGGGTGGAGACCGGTTTGGGTGAGTTACTGGTTCTACTACTCAATTATCAGAATATGAGGCCGGCGCAGGGGTTACAGCGGACTGCGGCCAGGTTCGAAGGCCCGCTGCTCAAGAGGTCGAGGTTTCTGGGGTGGAGACCTGACAAACTATTTTCTATATATTCCCGTTGTACTCAATGGGACCCTAAATAAATTTATTGGCCCGGGCTGTTTTAATCAAAGTTATGATTTTTTGAATACCCTCTGTTACACAAGGGACATATGAAACTTGTGTGGGAGCAGAAATACACTTTTTTTCGAAATTGAGTTTTTTTTATAAATGTGTCCAATTTATACTATAAATCTTTATAAATACTTACTAGAAAACTATGAGTTGGACAACGTGAAAACAAAAACGAAAAATATGCTACTCTAATACTTATATTTTTACAGATTTTTGAATTAGGAGGACATTTAATTTTTAGGAATGTACAATTTTTTTGCAATTCACCCTTGTACCTTTTACTTTTTTCCCTGAATTTTAAAATTGCTGTTTTTTTCATAATATGTATGTAATAAATTGCTCGATATTTCATACATATTATATGGAAAGTCAAAGTGAAAAGTGAAGTTAGAACATTTTTTATGAGAATTAAAAATTACTACACATAATTTTGTTCTAAGCAAGACAAACCCAAAATTATTAAAAAGTTGAAGAGTAGTTGCTTAGTGGAAGAATATTATGCTTGTGTTTTTTTAAAACCTATAAAGCCACAGGGGCTTTATGAGCCGGGCCCAATACAGCGATATGAGTGCGCGATTGTGCGATAATCCTGGGGAAAACTCCGACACGACCACGCGGGCGGTAATACTACCTATGCGTGCCGTGGGTTTTACAATTGAACTACATGGCAACGTAACTGAAATTTATTGTGTGTCCTGATAGTATTCTGAAATTTTATCGACTACTTTAGCCTAGTTGGCAGTGCCTACGAAGCTGGAGGTCCCGGTTTCGAATTCCGGTCAGGGCGTTTATTTGTGCGGTGAACACGAATATTTATTCCTGAGTCTTGGATGTTTCTATTTATTAAAGTATATATATTTTTAAGTATATGTGATAATCCATATTGAAAGGAACCTTATGGCGGCCGGCACTTACGCCTTTATTGCCATTGTTCCAATACTAAAGTGAATAGGTGTAACGTAAGCGCCTGCCGCCATAAGGTCCCTTTCGATGTGGATTATCACATATATTTATCTATTTACGTATGTATACCGTCGCTTAGTACCTATAGTACAAGCTTTGCTTAGATTGGGACTAGGTAGATTTGTGTAAGATTGTCCACTTTTTTATGTCGCTCTGACGTCTCATTGACCAGGAAAGAGACCGCGAAATTGTTAGTTTTTTAAGATCCAAATGACTTCAGTATGAACTTACCCAAATGTAACTTTCAGGCGGTACTGCAAAGGGGCGTGTTACTGTACTACGGTTCACGCGCAGACGCGGTGCGCGAAACGGGATGGCGCTCGCGCAAGTACCTCGACGGAGCCTCCATCACTGCCCCCGACCGGGAGCCCGCGTTACTACTCGTGTCCTTCAGTGACGGAGACCAACATAGGCTGGCTGTGCCCCAGCAGCCTGAAGTCACTGCCGCTCGACAGGTATTAACCCCCTTATTCATAAAAGTAAACAAACCTATGCTTACTAAAATGTGTTTTGCCTCTTTCGCACAAACATAAAAGTCAAAGTCGTAAGGAATAACGATTTTTAGCGAGGTGTGCAATAAAGATTATTTGTGTTCTATTGTAACTCGGCTTGCTTTAATACCTACTATAGTCTCAACCTTTACAAGCATAAGGGTAATAGTTGAAAAAACAAAAGTCGTCCCTCCTGTGGTCAATAGTTAACGGCTTATGTGCATGTTAGCTATATTTATATTACAGGGATTTATAGAAACGGAGACACTGTTTATGCGGGATACTGGTCCAATCCAAAATTAAGCTTTGTAGCCCTTAACTTTTGGTATGTCCAACTTAAATCCGCGAATGACCCATAAACGTATCGCCATCTTGTTGCAGTCATGGATTACTGCTCTAAATGAGCACATAGCTTACTCCGGACACTACCTATGGGCAGGAGCCTCACCGGATACCGCCAAGGAAGCCACCGAGGACATGGAAGATGAGTGCAAACCCTTAGGTTAGTAAGTATTAGGGTCGGTCGCACATATGTTGTATAGTTATTACCCATATATGTACCCAACAAAGTTTCTGCTTGGCGTCCTGGGCTTCAATTCGCTAGAAGTACGGCGAGGAGTCGAGCGGATGGTTACAAAATCAAAATCAAAACATTTATTCTGCAAATAGGCCTCAAAGGGCACTTTTACAAGTCAAAATCTATCTAGATACATCAAATAAAAATAATACAATAATCAAAGTATCATTAATAAAATGTTTTGAGCTATATCTATAACACGTCAACATGAAAATAATAAAATCTAATAAATAAATATCCTCAGAGATGTATAAGGTCTCTGAGCGTCAGTCTAAAAAAATAAAATCAATTAGCATTGTTCATTATTTTTAACCCCCCATTTTTAATATTTTTTTCGAAAATATAGAGTATTTTAAGAAACTAATTTGAATATTTTAGCAATTAAGGGCTTAGTTTATTTTTAAAAAAATATTTAAAATATAAGATAATACCTCGCGTAAGTTACGTTCCGTGGCTGAATCGATAAAGCATAAGCACAAATAGAGACCCAAAAAAGTTGTCAATGTCAATCATCGATGGTTAGTAATTGTCATCTGTCAATGTAATCACCCATTCCATAAATTCCATTCCCACCTAGTGTTGCCAGATGGTTACATTTCTTACGTTTTTCGTAACTTTTGACCGGCTCGCGTAACATGTAAGTAACTTCTGTTGTCACTGAAATATTCGTAAATTTTGAGAATAATGAAACTGTATTTAAAAAAAAAGGGCAATTGTGTCTAACCGGAACCAAGCGAGTCAATTTATAGACTTACAGATACAGAAAAGGTGACAAAAGAACCTACATGGTACGACTCTGTCTATGACATGACGACTCTGTCTCTGTATATGACATTTGAGATACCACCCATCAACCTGACGTTATTCTGTCGCCGAACTCGCCGAATTGTAGCTATACGTGGCTACTCATTTCTTAGAATCGAACGTTTTGACAAGTAATTATGAAAAATATAAAAAATGTAACGTTTGCATCAAAAATGTAACTTTTCAAGAAAAGAAACGTAATTTTTGGCCCAAGGGCCCTGGCAACACTGTTCCCACCGTTTGCCTTAACCTAACTCGTCTACTTCTGCCCGTTTTCGCTAAAGGCGATACATCCGTCTGTTTTTTCTATTCTTTCGTGTGTTCCTAAAACAACATCATCCTCCAAGCGTTATCTCAGTAACAGCCCGGGGTTCGCCACCTAGTCCTAAGATTTGGCGTAGGTTCCTATCATCCGTCTGCTTTAAAGGAATATTTTCAAATATGATCGACAAATTAGTTAAAAGTCGTCTTCGACTCGAGAAGGTTTCTCTTCCTAAATTGGACAATGGAGCTTTAATGGAAAATCATGGGAGCAAAAATACTAACGTAAGTAACATTATAAATTACACATTCGTAATTCTTAAATCATTGCTTGAATGCTGCATCAATACATCTCTTGAATGCTCTTAGCATTATTCGAGTACAGTTGCATCCAGAAAGATGCTCGGGGTATACTATCTCTCTTTCTATTGGTGTTTGCTTTTGTATACCTACTGTCATGTTGGTCTTGGCTACACAGACGGCCCTCCTAACAGTTTAGTTTGTTGCCAACATAATGTTTGTCCTTGTCATAAATATAGGGTCACTCACTTGAAAGTTGTGTATGGTTTATATCGTTTTTGATAATGTTCGCTATATACATATAAAAAGAGACACAAATCTGAATGCCTGACTTGGGTGTTGAGTCTCATTCGTTCCATGCTTACTTCCTACAGTTCCCATGTTTTGTTAATCTCCGAGGCTCAATATAGTTTACTTATTTCCATTATTTAATAAAACTTTTTTTCAGGCGGATGCAAACACTGTTGCTTCTCTTCTGGTAGGTAAAATAGTGTGCCAAACCCTCATCAACCTCAACTGAAAGTTCTGGAAGAAGCTGACACTGTCCAATGCACGTGCCGAACCTGACTCAAGCAAAGACATTCCCAAAAGTAAAATAAACCAAAACTGGTGCCTAAAGATCCTTCCATAGTTTATAGTTAACTAACACAGATGGAAGCTGTATAATGGTGTAGTTAATTAGTATTAAAAAGCTTGTTTTGAGTAACCACTTTTATTTCATCTTCAAATCACATTAGGTTTCACAATTTATCAATTATCCAGCTACTGTATAAAAATATTTTCTGTGTTCTTCATAGAGCTTACATCACTGTTTCTCAAATAAAGGATTATAGTTAAAAAGGTGTGACTTCTCATTCAGAATTATGTGTGGAATAGCTACATAGAGAGCCTTTATTCAGCTTATAATGATACACCATTAAAACTTGTTTTTAAGTAAACTACTGAATCACTACTGTATTGTTTAGGTAACCCTAAATACATTTTTGGTTTCTTAAAAATTCTATGTTCAGTTTTCTTCAGTCGAATTCTTTTCTGAGGCATTTTTAATCTGATTCTGGTGTAAAACTAGACAAAGATGGAGAAGACACTGATGTTGAATATCCGTGTTCCAATGAATGTACTTTGAGAACTGTTGTAGAACCGAGCTTGCTTGCCTCAAACCTCTTGTTTGTGAATTTGTCCACCATTGTAACAATATCCTGAACTGGAGCTTGTTCCTAAAAAATAAAAATGGTATACCTGTTTTTATCTCATAGTCAGTCATACGCAATATACTATAGAGAATATATCTTAATGTGAGAACACTGTTCAACAAAATTTAGATAGTTTATGTAATTGTCTCCCGTTAAGATACTATTTACATTCAAGAGCCAAAATAACGAATAAACTGTGTCGTCTTATGAATCTTATTGTTTGTACTCACGTCTCAGTGATCCTCGCAGTAGTATTGTGTATAGCACTGGAAATACTCCACATCGACTTCACGACACCGCGTTTTCTTCCCGGATTTTAACTAGTAGTTTAGAGCTATTTTTGAATAATTTTTTACACGTAGAAATAAAACATTTCATATATTTTTCCATATTTTAAGTGATTTTGACGACTAAACAAATCGAAAACACCCGTATAATATTAATTTACATCAGTGGAGGAAGTCACAGTGACGGTTAAACACCACAGATCAAAACTATTTTTATGACCGTAGATTTTACATATCCGGCCAAAGGGGATTTGAGGAAAAGTCAAACAAAGGTCACACGTATATGTATTGAAATATCTCTAATCCTTGATTATTTTGCTGAAGCAATTGCCTGAAATGGTTTGAAAATCTTATATCTCGAAATGGATTTCGAATTAGCACTTTTGAAAAAATATGAACAATCCTAATTGAGAACAGTGAAGTCTCTCATCATGTCAATTCCACTGTTACTGCTTGTAAGGTGCTCCGTAACAAAATAAATAGTACAGAACTTCACAACACCATTAATTGCATCATAGTGCCTCCAAATAAGTCCCGTCGGCGTGCGTACATACAGTTGTCGGATGGTACCGAATCGCAACCGCGGCGTGCCGCCACTCACCGCTGTGCGACATGATCAGCTCTCTCAACGGACTCCTGCGAACTGAACCACAACTGGATATTTTTGTGGACAGCCTGCCCATGCTCGCGACTGGGTGCCTCTCTTACTGTGAGAATGAATGAATAGTATGTGACTAATTTTTTAGTATAAGATGAAATGTAAATATACTTAAGACACAAGTGTAATTGGTATAACCGTTCTTGTGAATTAAATTAAATTAAAAAAAAAAATACGATCACAGGCCGGTCATCGTCAAATATGGCGCCGGAGCTGTCATTCCATAGAAACTTGTCAAACTTTCCATACAATCAGATTTCAACGAACACCGCTTACGATTACAGACGGTTTGTTGCAACCCACCTTTACGAAGCTACAAATTAAATAAAAATATTTGTGGACAATCTTACACAAATCGACCTAGTCCCGAACTAAGCAAAGCTTGTACTGTGTACTAGGCAAAGATATACATACATATATAGATAGATAGATAAATAAATAGAAAACATCCATGACTCAGGATCAAATATTCGTGTTCATCACACAAATAAATGCCCTGATCGGGATTCGAACCCGGAACATCCAGCTTCGTAGGCAGGGTCACTACCAACTAGGCTAAAGCGGTCGTCAATTATAATTAAAATAAAACTATTAAAAACTTATCTAATCGCTTGTATAACTTATGTGACATGTATATTGTTTTAACCTGTTATTGTGTACAATAAAGTGCTTACATACATACATACATACTTATATTACATCCAAATGTTTCGCGTCGTTTATAACAGTCGTGATCAAGCCGGTAGACTGAATTTACGCTTTCTGTTTTTAAGGCTGTTGTTTCCGAGAGTACGATGTGTCTCGAAACTGTACCGCACTTGGACAATTATCTATTTTAAAGTAAAGAACGTGTATCATCGTAGACTATACTGATTTGAAGGGTCAATAATCGTCGGATGAGAAGCAGAACTCACTATCAAATCTGTCACTACTCTTCGAAACCTCATATCTCAGTCCTGAAGCGATGCTGAAATACGAGCTTTATTTTAATTAGGTATTTGTTACCTAGTGACTTTTTTTTCTTCTGGTAGATGTCGCTGTACGCCTCCCTTAAGGCGTTAGTATAAAAAATAGTTTACGTTAGCAGCGGTACTGCTTAATACGAAGGAACGCTTGATGAATTTGGAACTGGGTAGCGATTGCACCTATAGCTCAGTTGGCTAGAGCGACTGGCCGCGAGTGCCGGGAGGTCGCAGGTTCAAATCCTGCTCGGTGCCTAAATTTTTAAATTTTTCCTTCATTCTAAATTAGTGACTTTTGCTTGTAACCCGACGTAATGACTGTTTGTCAGGCTCGATGCAAAACGTTCTGACTGCCGCCACCATAGTCAAGATTACAAATAATTCTCTGAAAGATGTACTAAAAACTTTGAAATTATATCCAAATAGCAGCGCCCTGCGGTGTTACCCGCGGATAAAAGGTAGCCTATGTCCTATTCTGATATCTAAGCCACCATACTGGAAAGTTTTATAGAGATCCGTTCAGTAGTTTTTGAGATTAAGCGGAACGTACATCCATCCGCACAAACTTTCACGTTTATAATATTATTAGGATGTTGCACCGATAATACTGAACAGAATTTATCTGTATATTTTACCTGTGGTTGTGTACAATAATGATTATCTGTCAGGCTCGTCAGAGCGCCTTGCATCGAGCCTTGCTCGCCACCGCGACCAACCAAAGTTTAACTACTAACCCTCGTATTCATAAAACTTAACAAACCTATGCTAACTAAAATGTCTGTTGTCACTGTCTCACAAGCACATATGTCAAAGTGACAGATAAGGACAAACGAACTTTAGCGGCTAGTTAACTAATATAGGTTTGATAGAGAGGTTTATGAATAAGGGGGTGATTCTCTGGAGGATGCCCTAAGCATTGAGATTATTTCCAACGTTGCACTGATTTTTTTATTGTCAGGTTCCATGCAAGACGCCCTGACCGCCGCTACCAACAGTCTGGCTTTACTGGACACCCAACTGCGGGAGTGCGGCGCTATAGTCGCCGCACTCGACAAGTCGGTCAACGTCGGTAACTCTTTACACCACTCCGCGTATATGGTAAGTGTTATATTATGTCTGTGGTCTTGTCTATCATCCGTCAGGCTCGATGTAAGATGATATGACCGCCGCGACCATTAATCATATTTTTAATTAGACCACGTAAAGTGACAGATGTCAGTACCAATATTTCGTCATTTGGACATTATTTCCCAAAAATATACATAATTATACATATAACTGGTGATATAAGGGTAATTTTAATTCATAAAAAGTACTGTGTTTTAACGATTATTGAATAATCACGTCCAATGTGCGCCCGTAAACATTAGTTTAGTTGTTGTAATTAAAAAACCGGCTAAGTGCGAGTCGGAC
Organism: Epiblema foenella; assembly: GCA_963556455.1. Classification (NCBI taxonomy): domain Eukaryota; kingdom Metazoa; phylum Arthropoda; class Insecta; order Lepidoptera; family Tortricidae; genus Epiblema; species Epiblema foenella. The sequence continues at coordinate 21,989,374 of OY747102.1, forward strand.
TCGCACCCGAAGGGTTCCGTACTATTACCTTCAAAAGCGGCAACAAAACCACGTTTGTTGTATGGGAGCCCCCTTAAATATTTATTTTACTCTGTTTTTTAGTATTTGTTGTTATAGCGGCAACAGAAATACATCATCTGTGAAAATTTTAACTGTCTAACTAGCACGGTTCATGAGATACAGTCGCCATCAGATATATCGTAGCGAACGAGGTGCTCAAATAGTTCTGAGCAGCCTAAAATTTCAATAAATTCTTTACACTACATTTGACCAATGTTATCTGACCATCCAATATGTCAAAAATATCTGAACAAACGACTTGCAATAAATTCTGAACATACAACGAGTCAAAAATATCTGAACAAACAGAAAGCCAAAGGTATCTAAGCAGTTAAGGTGATCATAATTATCTGAGCAGACAACTTGCAATAATTTCTGAACACACAAAGTGTAAGAAATATCTGAACGCACAGAACGCCAAAGGCATCTAGACAGCCAGGTGATTATAAATATCTGAACATTTAAGGAAAAACTGCCTCAAGTCAGTGACAATACAGTCTAAAATCACTTGAGCATTTTGTCTTAATAAAAAGGCTAAATGATGCCCTTAATGAAATAAATTTATCATGACTGTCAATCATGTCATTGAAATAGGGAACAGTGAGAGAGATATGCAATGAATGACAAGTCCACACTTTTTTGTATTGCGGCTACTACGAACATCGAAATTCGAACTTCGTATCGTGCCGCCCCCTTCACTCTCGTGTTAGACACTTTCGATGTTCGGAGCACAGGGCCAGGTGCAAAGAGAATATACTTAACATCACTCATCATCATCATCTCTACATGCCGACTGGTGCAACTTGCTGCCAAGACTCAGTGATTCCTGCGTTGGCCGAACTGTGCGAATTAAATAGAGGAGGGTAGATTTCTTTTGACTCGCGTCGTTTCGCAGCGGCTGGCTGTTGCGCTAGCCCCGCTGGACTAAAGAAATGTTGTCACGACGCGACACGATGTCTACCAGTCGAGTATGTCATTTAGTGACATACTTGATATTTGCAAAATTTTGTATTGTTCTAATAATGAGTTGTCGGGTATTAACCTATTACTTTGATCGTTGGCAAAGCCTTAATTTCGTAGCTCTCGACTTTGGCTTACGACTCGCAAGCACGGCACGGTAGTTGCCCCCAGTAAGACGAGTCAAGCTATAAGTGCAAGGTTTCGTTATGTTATGTATTTCATATTCCACGAAGTTAATGGATTTCGAAAAAACTGAAATAAAGAATTATGGTCACCGAAGTTCAAATTTTCAAGCATTTAACAGACTAGGCTTTAGTTTACGTGTGTTATAATAACTTGACAACATGGTCTAAGAAAACAAGGTCTGTCAATCCGGATCGTGATACAAATGACGTCACTGTCGACGACGCACTCGCACTTACGATCGCATACCATCGATAAGCTGATGCCGTAGCTTGTCACCAACGCTACTAAGAGATGTACCGGATTGCCATACCTGGCGTAGTAGGTAGGTATATGCATACAATTATATCGTGCTTAACAGCTGTGAATTGCGTTTTGATAATTATTAAAATCTTTTTTGGTCATTATAAAATCTCATATTTATAATTTTAGTAGGATGATAGTAGTGACCAGTAGGTGTCATTTATTGGGCATTAAGGTGTCGATCATTGGGATTTTTACTTAAGTAATTAAGGTGAATGAAAACATGTATAGATAGAGACGGAATATAATTTTTTATTAAAAAATATATAAACACGAAACAAAATAAGCTTCTTCGCTTCGCTAAAATGAAACAGTTTCCTTATTTTATTCAGCCTTCACCCGATTTAAAACACAGATTAATATCTTGTGTAACCCCCTTCAGCATTAAGTACGCTCTGTAAGCGGCGTCGCATAGAGCCAACTAGATTTTCACAGACATTTCGCCCTCTAAATGATTCCCACACGATATGAGTGTGGCGTCGCAAAGCTTCTTTCGTGCGACACTGGCTGCCATCCCATTCCTGCACCATTTTGCCCCACAGGTTTTCAATGGGGTTAAGATCGGGGCTTTTGGCAGGCATTTTGATCCGAGTGACCTCATCACTGTGTTCGTGGAGCCACGCTTGTATAAGCCGAGCGTTATGTACTGAGCTGTTATCTTGCATAAACTTTATTTGTTCATTGGGATAGAATACTCGGGCAGTTGGTAGAAACGTATCCTCCAGTATTTCTTTGTAATTGTTAGCATTCATTCTCCCTGTTATTTCCACCAATTCCCCCGGACCATTGCTACTCATCCAGCCCCAGAACCCAAGGGTGATACGCCCACCCTGGCGATTAGGTACGACGTTTTGCTCCAGGTAGCGTGTGTTTTCGGGTCTCCATAAACTCATCCTACCATTGTCTGAGGAACAAAATACCTTTTCATCCATAAATATCACTTTTTTGAAGTCGTGATTTAAATAATTCGCTGCAAATTGCAGCCGATCAGCTTTATGCCTGGCAGTGAGAACTGGTTTCCTTGCCGGCACTCTATTCTGCAAGCCACCTTCTTTCAAACGTCTTCGAACAGTACTGCTCGATACTTGAAAAATACCCGAAAACTGCGTCGTATTGATAAATCTTTCGTTACGTGCTCTATTTACGATAGCCATGTCTTGCCTTCTGGTAGTTGAACGCGGGCGTCCAAAGGAAACATGGTTGTTCAATGTACCTTCTTGCCGCCATCTTTCAAGCCACAAATAAACAGTGTTCCTCTGAAATAAAAAGTGGTGTTTACAATTTATTTTATTAACATAGACGTAACGATTTCATTAGATTATTCTTTTTGTACAGATTTCAATAACAAAGTGAAACTTACTGCGACCCCAACTTCATTGGCAATTTCTGTTACGGGCAGACCATCATTCCTTAATTCTATAATTCTACGCTTTATTTCATTATCAGTTCGATATGGAATCATTATCATTCACAAAAAATATTGTTTTCAAATTAACAATCTTATTTAACCACAAAAAAGCGATCGATATTCTCGCAACTTTTTTCATCAACTTTTTTAAAACTGCCGGTTGCCATTGTCTCCGGCCAGTCGTTATTCAGTCAAGTACACATACTTACTAGAAATTTAAGAAAAAGTATAGGTCATGTTTTTTTTATACAACGACGGTGGCAGACAAGCATGCGGTCCACCCGATGGTATGTGGGCACCGCAACCTCTAGACCCCCACAACTCCGAAGTAGTCACGTGCGCGTTGCCAACCGTTTATATAATGCTTACATAATTACGATATTTAATGGGAATCTAAAACGTAATCGTAGGACCTCACTATTACTTTACGATTAAAATTTAATTCCTATCCCACCACCACCACCTACGTAATAGGACATTACTTACCAAGGGCAGTAAAACAAAGAATGTCTCAGATCGCAGATATTTGACGCCCGGCGATAATTATGCGATCTGAGGCATTCTTATTACCGCCCGAGGTAAGTACAACATTTTTATATCACCCCCTGGCCAGGAAGTGGGATTTTCTGCGCGCGAAGCGTGAGGTAATTGCCACTTTATGGCCAGGTGTGACATAAATTTATTTATCTACACACATATCATAAATCCTCTAAAATGCGTTCAGAAGCCGTATATAATGACAATCGTAAAAATATTCAATGAATTTATGAAAATTTTCTTATCTGTGGTAGAAGGTTACAGCAATAACATTATGTTATAAAAATATTTTTTTACTATAATGTTTTTTTTTATTTGTACATCATACAAAACCAACAAAATCCTATATTACTGAAAACTAAATTCAGTCGATACGAAACGTCAACCCGATATGTTTTTTTTTTGCAAAAAAATATCATTAGATAAGAATTTCAAATTACACATTTTTATTTTATTTTAAATATATATACATAAATACCTGCGATCTGAGACATTCTTTGTTTTACCGCCCTTGGTAAGTAATGTCCTATTACGTAGGTTGTGGTGGTGGGATAGGAATTAAATTTTAATCGTAAAGTAATAGTGAGGTCCTACGATTACGTTTTAGATTCCCATTAAATATCGTAATTATGTAAGCATTATATAAACGGTTGGCAACGCGCACGTGACTACTTCGGAGTTGTGCGGGTCTAGAGGTTGCGGTGCCCACATACCATCGGGTGGACCGCATGCTTGTCTGCCACCGTCGTTGTATAAAAAAAACATGACCTATACTTTTTCTTAAATTTCTAGTAAGTATGTGTACTTGACTGAATAACGACTGGCCGGAGACAATGGCAACCGGCAGTTTTAAAAAAGTTGATGAAAAAAGTTGCGAGAATATCGATCGCTTTTTTGTGGTTAAATAAGATTGTTAATTTGAAAACAATATTTTTTGTGAATGATAATGATTCCATATCGAACTGATAATGAAATAAAGCGTAGAATTATAGAATTAAGGAATGATGGTCTGCCCGTAACAGAAATTGCCAATGAAGTTGGGGTCGCAGTAAGTTTCACTTTGTTATTGAAATCTGTACAAAAAGAATAATCTAATGAAATCGTTACGTCTATGTTAATAAAATAAATTGTAAACACCACTTTTTATTTCAGAGGAACACTGTTTATTTGTGGCTTGAAAGATGGCGGCAAGAAGGTACATTGAACAACCATGTTTCCTTTGGACGCCCGCGTTCAACTACCAGAAGGCAAGACATGGCTATCGTAAATAGAGCACGTAACGAAAGATTTATCAATACGACGCAGTTTTCGGGTATTTTTCAAGTATCGAGCAGTACTGTTCGAAGACGTTTGAAAGAAGGTGGCTTGCAGAATAGAGTGCCGGCAAGGAAACCAGTTCTCACTGCCAGGCATAAAGCTGATCGGCTGCAATTTGCAGCGAATTATTTAAATCACGACTTCAAAAAAGTGATATTTATGGATGAAAAGGTATTTTGTTCCTCAGACAATGGTAGGATGAGTTTATGGAGACCCGAAAACACACGCTACCTGGAGCAAAACGTCGTACCTAATCGCCAGGGTGGGCGTATCACCCTTGGGTTCTGGGGCTGGATGAGTAGCAGTGGTCCGGGGGAATTGGTGGAAATAACAGGGAGAATGAATGCTAACAATTACAAAGAAATACTGGAGGATACTTTTCTACCAACTGCCCGAGTATTCTATCCCAATGAACAAATAAAGTTTATGCAAGATAACAGCTCAGTACATAACGCTCGGCTTATACAAGCGTGGCTCCACGAACACAGTGATGAGGTCACTCGGATCAAAATGCCTGCCAAAAGCCCCGATCTTAACCCCATTGAAAACCTGTGGGGCAAAATGGTGCAGGAATGGGATGGCAGCCAGTGTCGCACGAAAGAAGCTTTGCGACGCCACACTCATATCGTGTGGGAATCATTTAGAGGGCGAAATGTCTGTGAAAATCTAGTTGGCTCTATGCGACGCCGCTTACAGAGCGTACTTAATGCTGAAGGGGGTTACACAAGATATTAATCTGTGTTTTAAATCGGGTGAAGGCTGAATAAAATAAGGAAACTGTTTCATTTTAGCGAAGCGAAGAAGCTTATTTTGTTTCGTGTTTATATATTTTTTAATAAAATTTTATATTCTGTCTCTATCTATACATTTTTCATTCACCTTAATTACTTAAGTAAAAATCCCAATGATCGACACCTTAATGCCTCATAAATGACACCTATCTATCACCTCTGTCATCCTACTTAAATTATAAATATGAAATGTTCAAGAGACTTTCCTAGAGAAAAATAGTTTTTTTGCGATTCCTATAAGAGGAAATAGAAAAAAGTGGCATGTTTTGTCCCTATCACCGACCGAACATTTTTTCATGGTCGGGTTATAGGCAAAGGCAAATTTCCATAAAGCAATACAGTGGACATGCAAACCGGCCAAATTGCGTAGTACAAATTTTATATGAACGTGAGCAAGTATGAGAAAGATATAGCCCCAGTCGCTCGTTGGCGCATCTTTATCCACAGAGAATATATTATATCTATGGAAATTTTATATGTTCGGATGTTCAGTTACTGAAAAACGGGTACCTAAACTTAATATGATCAAACTTTTTTTTTATAGCCTGGATTAAGTAAGTAAGTGGCCAATCATTCTAAAGAGTCTTCTTTTAATACTAATAATACCTACCTATCGAGTTGTATTTATTGACTAGCGGCCGCCCGCGACTTCGTCCGCGTAGATTTTAGATGGTAACAAAGATATAAAAGAGGTATTTTTGTTTCTGTCAGTTGTCTGATGCTATTAATCTTTTGTAAAAATTACACAAAAGAAAAAAATAATGTCCGCCATCTTGGATTTGAAAATGAATGTCATTTTCGTAATCGGCACCCCGAGGAACCTCGATGATGACACCCATATTGATTTAAAAAAAAAAAAAATGTCCCCATCGTGGATTTGAAAATGGATGTCATTTTCGCAATCATCACCCCGAGGAACCTCGAAGATGACACCCGTATGGATTTTTAAGAAAAATAATTGTCCGCCATCTTGGATTTACAAATGCATGTCATTTTCGTAATCGGCACCCCGAGAAACCTCGAGGACACCTATATCGATTTTTACGAAAAGTAAAGATTTGCTCCCCGCACAATCTTGGAACCCCTTTTTACCCCATTAGAGGAACAATTTAGAAAAACGCTGAAACATGTTTTGTTGTATTTAAACAGCGAGCCTGTATACGAAGTTTGAAATCTCGCGCTTTAAAAAAGATTTGCTCCCCATACGAAATTTGAACCCTCTTTTCACCCCTTTAGGGGTTCAATTTAAAAAAACGCTGAAGTGTGTTTTGTTATACTTAAACAGAGAGTCTATTTACCAAATTTAAAATGTCTCACTTCAAAAAAGATTTGCTCCCCGTACAAATTTGGAACCCCCTTATCACCCCTTTAGAGAAGTAATTTCAAAAAACGCTGAAATACCTTTTGTTGTATTTAAACAGAGAGTCTATATACGAAGTTTTAAATCTCTCACTTCAAAAAAGATTTGCCCCTTTACAAACTTGGAACCCTCTTTTCACCCCTTTAGGGGACGAAATTAGAAAATCGCTGAATTTAGTTTTGTTATATTTAGACAGAGAGCCTAAATACGAAATTTCAAGTTTCTTGGTCAAAAAAAGTTACGTTTCCCATACAAACTTTCATTCCTTGTTTTACCCCCTTAGGGGTGGAATTTCCAAAAATCCCGTCTTATCCCTTGCATACGTCATAAAAGTAAGCTCTGGACCAAATTTGAAGTTTCTAGTTCCAGTAGTTTCGGCTGTGCGTTGATGGTAGATCAGGACTTCTTCTTTTATATATTTAGATAGATAGATGATTGCCCACTACGTAGTACCTACGAACCTACGATGCCTGAAAAATTTGGTCTAGGTATTTTACAATATTTTTTAGGTCTGATTTTAAATGACTTGTATAGTGCGTGTCATCCACGACGACACGCCCCTCCACAGCGAATCTCATATTAATCAATGCGCCTTTGTGGATGACACGCATCTATGAAATAAATGAATCTGAATCTATACACCTATGACGTTAAATGTTGTCAAAATTCAAACATTTAGGGGCGGCTGCACCAACATACGGTCACAGGCCGGTAATCGTCAAATATGGCGCCGGCAGCTGTCATCCCATAGAAACTAGTCAAACTTTCCATACAATCAGATTTTAACGAACACCGCTTACGGTTACAGACGGTTTGGTGCAATCCACCCTTATTCTGCAAGTATGCCTCAAGTGCTCTTGTAAAACGTGAGACAATCATGTAATGGCAGTTTGCCCTGTTTTCGTGAAGCCTGCATTCATGTAGGTAATTTTAGACTGCATTGTAACAGACTTAAGGCATTATTTCCTTAAATATTCAGATATTTATGATCACCTGCCTGTATAGATGCCTCTGGCGTTCTGTGCGTTCAGATATTCTTACTAGTTGTACACAGACGATATTACTTGCCAAATTTCATAGTTCTAGGTCAACGGGAATAAAATGTGAATTTCCAAACCTTAATGAATTTCCAAATGTCGAAATGTACGTTTTGTGCGGCATAAACGGTCGTATCTAAATATATAAATATATAAATTATTTTAATTTCATTTCATTTCATTTCATTTATCTTTTTTTTTACGTCGTTTACTTAGAAGTTTGGTTTTTTTCACAGCTTCAAGAGTCCGCAAACCTGAGTATATAGTTTTAATGGGCCTTGACAGACAGACAGACAACAAAGTTACCTATAAGGGTTTCGTTTGTTTCTTTTGAGGTTCGGAACCCTAAAAACGATCAAAATGTACTAAATATTTACGAAAACTACATGCAGAGTTCCGTAGAGAGCAGGATGGTTCATTGCAAACTCACGCGTGTTAGAGTGGAATATCTGCAATGGCATTTGCCTAGCCTTGAGAGTTGAATAGATAAGATACAAATCCCAAAACAAAACAACGCTGCTTACCGTCAAAACGAAAGAGATGGTCACGTGAATAGCAAGAATTAATATACCTAATTTTAGACTATATAATAATAAGACTTAGGGCATGTTTTCCTTAAATGTTCAGATATTTATGGTCACCCTGTCTGTCTAGATGCCTTTGGCGTTCTGTGCGTCCAGATATTTCTTGCACTTTGTATGTTCAGAAATTATAAGAATTGTCTGCTCAAATAGTTCTGATCACCTTCGCTGCTTAGATACCTTTGGCGTTCTGTTTGTTCAGATATTTTTGACTCGTTGTATGTTCAGAATTTATAGGACGCCGTTTGTTCAGATGTTTCTGACATATTGGATGATCAGATAACATTGAGCATATATAGTGTAATGAATTTATTGAAATTTTAGGGTGCTCAGAACTATCTGAGCACCTCGTTCGCTACGATATATCTGATGGCGACTGTACCTAACCTAACATGCATATCAATAAAAAAAAAGAAAAAGGGTTAAGGCGCGTAATAGAGTGAAATACCACATTTTGGTTGGTCGCGTTTAAAGGCCTAAGTCTCGAAAAAATATACTTTAAGAATTGATATGTCCTCTTCAATCTGAGCTGCGGAAATTGCAACACGCCTAGATTGTCCTAACAAAAAAAAAATCAAATAAGGCATTTTTCAACCTTTTAAATCGCTACTGCTCACTATCTAGACATGTTTTTACACGGAATATTCAGAAAATAAAACTTAATTCAGTTTTTCATAGTCTGAGCTGCGGATATTGTAAGATAATCATTACTTTTGTCAAAAACCTGGAATAACTACCACACCGTCATAAAAGTTGGGGCGGATACGTGCGCGGGCGTCGGGCGGCAGTCTGTCACCGGCTCTCGGACGGGAAGGCTGTGTCGCTTTGCGCGCGACGTTAAAATATAAGAGTTCGATTCTGAGACAATATACCTACTTAACTATTTTATATATTTAATTACTTCAAACATTCCTATGTATTTAAAAAATAATAATATAAAAAATACATACAAAAAACCAGCTGCAACTGTTACAAGGGGGGTGCGCGGGTAGTGCGGCGGGAAAGGCTACACCACGCCCCAACGCGCAAGGTCGTTCGCGGTTATACGCGCCTTAATTTAGGCGACGTAACGGTGTGACGTAGAGTTCGGTCGGTTGCCCCGGAATTGCCGAAACACGACACCTTTTCGCCATTTTGTTATATTTTGTCATAATGCAGCGGTTCCAACACGCGTGCGGCACGGGCGCCGAGGCGCTGAGCTCGCTGCGGCACTGCGCGGCGCTAGTCGCGCAAGCGCGGGACGCGGACACTGCGCGACTTAACCGAGAGGTATGTTTGTACTGCACTACACTACTTCTTCCCAAAAATGGCCCGCAAAATGAACATCTCGCTACATATTGGAAGGTATAGTTGAATGTCAGATCAATCAAAATTAAAAAATAAAATCATTGCAGGACGCCAGTTACATATAAATTCCTTTATTTGTCGAGTTCCAAACTTTAAAAAGATAAGAAAATATAAAAGACGGCACAGGTCGTATTCAGCCAATTGATCTAGTATTTTTCTGTTGGAAACGCGACATTTTTGTATGCGTCTCAAATAATCTGCGTTTTTCGGTGGAAAAATACACTTGAGATTCTGTTTAAAAAAATAAACAGCGAGAAAGCATGAAGTTTTTAGGCTATGTTTATCAAATATATATTCAATTTTCATCTCATTTCCTCCATTTTTGAGAAAAATACTATTAGCCTCGGCCGGAATGGCAATTGCAGGCTTCGTATTATAATTAAACGGACTCGCAAGCTCGTCCGAAACTATGTACATAGACGCAATATTTCATGATAAAAACGGCAACTTCCCTTTTTTCCACACAACGGTAGTACGAGGCTACGAACGTATGGAACGTTTTCAGTGCTCGCTAGCTATGCTGTACTTTGCCTCTCATTTTCGTCTTTTGTGTTGCTCTAATTTCGTCCCGTACAAAAATTTGATCGTCTAAAAACTGGTTCGAATGGCATATTTTTTTTTGTCAGCCTATTGTGTTTGCCGCAGATTGAACGCAACAGAGTATTAGAAGAAGCCCTAGCCGCTTTGGCGAGGACTCACCACGCTTTGGAAATGTCCGTCGCTGAAGAACTCACCAAGGTAAATAGTTATAATACCTTTGTGACATATCAACATGACAATCGGTTTTTATTGAATATAATTTATTTTGTATTTTGTTAAAGAGCAAGCGAAAGAAGAAAACGCCGTCCCAGAATGATTCTAAGGAGAATTTCTTCGATGTATTTGAAGGTAAGTGGCAAAATGGCATGAGAATAATAAGGGAATGGTTAAATTTTAAATTTTCAGAAATTGAGTAAAATACTAACCAATTCATTTTTTCCTTCAAGTTTCTACTTCAAGTTCTGTTCTTCCTGAAGCTTGTAAGAATGTAGTTAAATTTCTATACACGTACGTATATATAACATCGATTAGTAGTCGTAGCATAAGCCTTGGCTAATTTAGATCTTTGAGACTAACCCCCTTATTCATAAAACTTAACAAACCTCTGCTAACTAAAATGTTCTTTGCCCCTTTCTCACAAACGTAAATGTCAAAGTGACAAATAAGGACAAACGAACTTTAGCGGCTAGTTAACTAATATAGGTTTGATAGACGTTTATGAATAAGGGGGTAAGGCATAAGCCTATGAGTCCACGCATTCAAATCTAAGCACGCCCGTAATGCCGGATATTCAGTAACGAAAATGTTGAACTTGTTATATCATGTTTGGTTACGGTTACAGTTCTCTAATAAGTACCCGGCGTAACCCGTCGTCTACCGGTCCCTGGGATCCCAGGGCTCATTACAATAGAATGCTTCGCCGGGAGACGACGGCGTAATATCAACCCAACAACACGTACAACGAGCCACGTCGGTACCGCGCAACTCAACGGACCGTCTCACTCGCACTGCGTAAATTAGAAAGAGTAGGGCAGAATTTCGTCGAGTCGCGTCGCGGCGTTAGTTTTGCTAGCTTCACACTGTTCATCAAACTTTTGTAATTAAATTACCGCTAATATTAGATTGTCTTTATTTATTTAATCTTTATTACACAAAAGTAAAACATAATACTAAATGCGGACTTAATGCCATAAGCATTCTTATCTATCACTTTGACATTTATGTTTGTGAGAAAGGGACAAAATACATTTTAGTTAGCAGAGGTTTAAAATAGAAATGTTTATTGGCAAAAAAAACCTGTTAAAAATACGTCTTTGGTTCCTCAGCTAGGATTCCCTAGTGTGTGTGTGTGTGTGTGTGTGTTTGTTAAGCTTTATGAATAAGAGATTTAAAGGTAATATTCTGCGTAGATACGGACGACGATGACGACACATTAGTGACTGCGGGTCTTTCAAGCCCGCTAGGTGCACTAAGCCCGTGGGGTAGCAGCCCTGATTTGTTACGGCGGACCCCCATTGGCAGTCTGGACGGTGAGTGAAGGATATTGTTGAATTTATTTAATTTGTATATCGTATGCCAATTCGAAATCTTCGAGAAGACAGTACGGTTGCCAGTTTGTTGCAATTTTAGCCGGCAGCAGTAGGGATTGCAATCCAACTGGATTTTTGTTGGATATGTGGCAATCCAGTGCGGATCCAGCAACTTATCGATTTTGTAAGTAATCAATTACATTTGCGAGTTTGTTTTAAAGTACCGTAAACGTCCTAGAGGCGAGTGCTGAATCTGCTCCTAATTGCGCTGAATATGTGGGCTATTCCCCGCAGAATAACCATCATAAACATCTACGCTAATTAATTTTATGGTTATTTATCAATAAATCATGGTACAATACTTATTTAGATTCAGATTCAAACATTTATTCATGACAGACAAGTACATAATAATGGGACAAAATACAAAAACAGTCGTGTCACGAAATGGGCCCAACTCAGCATAGTGCCGGCATTACAGCCGGCGCTGGTCTTCCGTTGGACCCATTAGGTGTCGGCACGGTGGGTAACACACAATAATGGAAAATAAAAAGGTTACACAAAGGTTACACAAATTTACATAAAAATCCTCCTTCATTTTCATAGATTCTACTTAATATTATAAATGAGAAAGTTCAGATGTCTGGATGTTTGTTACTCAATCACGCAAAAATGACTGAACGGTTTATGATGAAACTTAGTATACATTAAGTTTATAGCCTGGATTAACATATAGGATACTTTTTTATCCCTAAATTTATTTCGAAGGGTTGAAATAGTGAGTGGAAGTTTACATGGACGAAGTCGCCGGCAAAAGCTAGTATTATAATCTTTTTCAATTCTGTTTCATTATTTTCTACTTTAGTAGGCATACTCTCTTCTACAGTTTTGTACGACCTTTAGTTTTAGTCTGGTTCTGAAATTCAGGAAATTTGGATCATTTCAGTCATCCTTTCCTTATTTTTGTTCTAATTATTTTCACTGCGGATACTACGGATCCAGCACACTGAAAATTGCGCTGGATTGCTGGATGCTGGATCCAGCGATTGCAATCCCTAGGCAGCAGCCTCGTTTTTTTAGACAAGTGTTACATTTTGCACCGAGGTTCCTATTTTTTACATTAATTTCAGGAGTATGACGTCCGTCGTTTTCGGATACGAGGGCTGTTTTTTACCGATATTGTAACCTTTTTTGGCAATGTCATCTTAGTTGACACCGAAACGTCATCATATCCCTATCTCCACAGGAGACGTGACTCCCACCAACGAACAGAATGGCGGTTCACCTCTGTCCAGCTCACCCACTTCTCTCCACACGGCTCTGAGTCCCGCCTCCTCCCGCGGCACGCTCGTGTCCCAGGGTGGGCATGTGTATAGGAACGCGAGGTATCGCAGGAACAACCACCCCAGGTCAGTACTTATATAACCAGACATGACTAACAGAACTGTTCACCCCGACTGCCCCAACCTCTCTATACAGCCCTGAGCTCCGTCACCGCGGTCTCCTTTATATTTCTCACCATCTTGATCCCCTTCTCCTCGCGCACGCTCGTGTCCCAGGGCGGGCACGTGTACAGGAACGCGAGGTATCGCAGGAACAACCACCCCTGGTCAATAGTAATGTAACTAGCGGTCCTAACAGATCCAGATACTACTAACCGAACGGTTCACCCCGGTCGCCCCTAACTCTCTCTCTACACAGCCCTGAGCTCCGTCACCGCGCTCTTCTTTACCTCTCTCTCCACCCTGAACCCCTTCTCCTCGCTCATGCTCGTGTCCCAGGGCAGTTACGTGAACAGGAACGCGAGTTATCGCAGGAACAACTACCCCAGGTCAGTACGAATGTAACTAGTGGTCTTAACACATCTAGCCATGATTACGAAAATGGTCCACCGCGATTTCCTTTACCTCTCTCCACACCCGGAGAGCTGTCTCCTCGCGCACGCTCATGTCCCAGGGCGGACAAGTGTTTAAGACGCGAGGTGTCGCAGGAACAACCACCCTAGGCCACCACAAATGTATCTAGTGGTCCTAACAAGTCTAGATATGATTACTAGAATTGTTCCCTGCTGTCTCCTTTATCTCTCCCCACACTCTGCGCGCTATCTTCTCGCGCATATTCCAGTCCCAGGCCGGACACGTGTACAGGAACGCGACGTATCGCAAGAACAACCATACCAGGCCAGTACTAATGTAACTAGCTGTCCTTACAGGTCCAGATACGACTAACAGAACGGTTAACTTCGGTCTCCTTTACCTCTCTCCTCACCCTGAACCCCATCTCCTCGGCCGCATCCTAGCTCGGCCTTCATTAATTACACCAGCACCACCTCTTTACCCACGATCCCGGTCACCTATCCCGCTGGGACTAGAACAACTGCCGTTGCGTTGCGACGCGAGACGAGAAAAATCTACCCACTTCTTTCTAATTCGCAAAATACGAGCGAGACAGGAATCGCTATGTCGCGCAACTTGGCAGCGAGTTGTGTTAGTCCATGATACAATAATATGACTGCGCCAGGTATTGCCATACCTAGCGCAGTTATATTCCGGTACATCGGTTAGTAGTCTGGGTGACACGACTTACGGCATCAACCTATCAGTTGTATATGGACGTAAGTGTAAGTGTGTCGTCAACAATGACATCACGAATCCGGATTATCAGACCTTGTTTTCTTAGACTATGTGTTAGCCCATCAGGATGCATATGGTGGTTGCTATTTTACCACTTGACGCCGTGGATAAGACACGTAGCTCTCGCACTCACAAACTTGTCCGAACAAGACGAATGTGTTATACAGTGATGAGTGACTACTGATTAGCAACTATTGCACTCGTGTAGTTCAGTACAATGGTATTGATCGACATCGACCTGACTGAGACCGAATTCGAATCAGTCTCCGACGCGACTGAATGAACCATTAACGTGCCATAATCAACTTCTACAAGCAGTTTCTACGGACACTTTCTCAGGTCAATGCTATTAAGTTATAACGACCTTTACTCCTTTTTTGCAATGTACATATACTTTTAAGCGTAGCACCTAGACACTTGAGGAAGTCACCAGGATTATTGCAATTACTCTTAAAACGCTTTTTACAGCAAACATTCGCTTGGATTTGATGACAACATATATTATGATGACGATATTAAGACATTTTATGAATGTCCTATAACCAAACGAAACAAAACAAAGCACCATTGCTATAGCATTTGTGTCTGTAAATGTTTGGATATATGAACTTTCTAGGTTTCATCAAAGTAATACTTGTATTGTTAGAAATCCCAATTTAAGAAATAATTATTTTTATTTTCCCTGTGTTTTAATTTATTTATCTGATTTACATTTTAATTTATTTTATTTTTTGTTTTGTTTCAGTTCTGAATGGTCTCTTTAATCGGTAATTATGTCCCTTCTGAAGGTGTGTAAGAAAAATAATAGTAGTGTGTAGAAATTGCACCCTTAGCGTGAATTTCCACCAGATATATACGAAGTTGTGTTTTCATGTATTTGACACCTAGCTGTTAAATTTGCTAGATGTCAAATATTTGAAAACAGGGCTTCGCATACTCAACCTTCGTAACTCATAAAAAATTGCTGGCCATGTCTAAATGTATGTATGACACTTAATTTTTCAATACTACCTACTTCTACTTATTTACTGACTAAATATATAGCGTATATTTTATTGAGAATTATAAACGTAGTAAAATAAAAATTGACCGTCATATCACACTGTAGGTAATCTGTAATGTACACAATTAAATATGAAATAAATTATTACTGTTATTAATAAGCACAAAGTATTAGTGCACTGTAATCCTATGCACAAATAAATATAAGCCAGGTGCTCTGATTTCTTACAGGAAAAATTGTAGTGTCCATTTGTTTCTCAAATTTTCTTTGTCTTTAATATGCACAAATGAGATATACATAAATGTAATCTTTGAAATCAGACTATGGTCTGTGGTATTAGTATCTTTTCTGTATTTTTCTTTACGCACATTATGTGTTAGGTAATTAAATTACTTCAGAAAGTTCAATTGATACTTCTGCTGTGAGACATCGGAGATACTCTTAATCGAATTATGTAATTACTTATTAGTTTCACGAATTATTTTTAAGTTGACCAAACATTTACTTCTACGAAATATTATTATTACATTATTGCTTAATCATTTCAATTTATATTCTAGTTTAAACACTGATTGTGTTGTATTTTTTCATTTATTATTTATCTTGTTTAAAAAAAAATGATAGGGGATATCCCATGTATTTGGGAATAATCTGTTCATTATAATTATAACCTTATGTTTTACTATGGTTGCACTTTTCTTATTTATCTTTCCATTTACATGAGTTTTTTTATGTTATAGCATTCATTATTATGTGTACACACTTACATTCAGTTCAAATTCTGTATTAAAATACCTGTTAACTTTAATATTTCTTGTCTTATCCAAAACATCGTGTTTAAATCATTATAAAATGAAGCGCACTAGAGGAATTAAACTGTTCACGACAACACAAACAACATGATGAACAGCACAAACAAAGTTAACCGGTCGCGGTCGTCCACTCTACAAACATGTCCGACATCAACTTATTTTGTATACACTTCAAAAGCTGACATGCCTGTTTGTGTACATAGTTAAACTAGATTTATATGATTATTCAGTTTTAGTTGCAAGTACATATTATTTAATCTCTATGAAGTATTTATTTGCATTTATGTATAATTGCATTTTGTAATTCGATCTGTATTTATTTTATGTTTTTTGTATGTATAAAAATATAAGATTGTGATGGCTGTCGATGAGGGTGAGCCACACAAGATTCTTAGTAGATAAAAATGTAGTATCGATGCTTCGCTTGTAATGTGATTTAGTAAATAGTAGAATTCTGCCATAAACCAATATGACAAAAAGTCTTTCAAAGAATATGGGACCAAAGGATAAATGAAAAAATATTGTCATTTGATCAAAATGTATATTTAAAACTAAGTAAAATTGTACCTGATGTGAAATGCGGAAAGCCAATTGTGATAATTTTTAATGATTTACATTGTTTGTTGTAAGCGCAATTCTATTGACACGTATTTATTTAAATATTGAAACGATCCTATTTTGTTTTATTTATTTTAAATGCCTGTATGACCATGATTTTTTTATTAAACAGGTCTCTCTAGACAGTGAATCATATTTAAAACGAAACAGACTCTTCAAGCCTAAAATTGCGTGTGTCCTTACGTGACAAGACGAAGGGCAAAAGAATTTTCATAAGAAATCCTATACTAACCTACCCGTTCAGATCTAAGTTCACGTTTCTTAATGCGGCCTTTATCACCATGACTAAGTAAACATTTTAATAAAAGCGTAACTGATAGCTAATAGTGGTCGACCATCATAACACTACCTTAATGTAGACATGAATACTGTTTCAAAACGACTGCTGAGTTATCGAGTAATACCACAGCCGCACATAAGCCACACAGCGATGTACGTCAAACTTAATAAAACACCGCAATTAATTCGGTGCCCCATGTTGGGCGCCAATGTAGCTCGATGCGGAGGGGAGGGGGGCGTCACCCAGTCTGCCCCCACCATTCGCCAGTCAGTTGCGCCGCAGCCTCTGCCGAGAGCGTACGCGTTACCGCGACCTGGACGTTACACATGACATAAGACTGATTGTGAGTGTAGCGGTTATATAATTTGTATTTAAGACGCGACTAATACGTTAAATACTGGTAATAGATTCGTTATAGGCTATAATAATTCTCAGCAATATATATTACTAGGTGCATTTACGTTCTAACCGAATTAAACCTTTGCGTATTGAGATTTTTAGGTTATGCCGATAGTCTAGAATGAAGTTGGTAACGATAAGCTAAATAATTGGGTAAATCGGGACTGGAAATTATTGCGCTTTAGATATTTATGTTTTGTTTTACTCGAAATATATTCCTTTTTTGTTTTTATGGTTCCGTATTTCTATCATAAAGCTGCTCGTTCGCTCTATACGGCACGTTATTAAAAATAGAATGTAAGTATTTAATATTTAAACTGTTATGGGAAGTATTTACCAGCAAAAGTCACGAGAATATGTTATTGCGTCTTTATAACTCAATTTTAGAACGATATTCGTATTGTACAGGCAAGGAGAATCCGGAATGGTCTCTCATGAATACTAATTACCACTCTTGTTTAAAATTATATGAGGAAGCAGTCTACTTGTATTTCTGCTTAGTGGCCACTTATTAACTTAACTTCTTTTGGTTCGTGCCGGACCTTTCTATGCTTAGGTGGGATCGAATTCTTGGACCATCATTAGGGTTTTTAATTAGTCTACAATGTAATTGATTCCGTTGGTGTTGTAACACGAAAGTAACCCATATAAATTGCATGACAGATTTTCCTGACAGAACGGAATCAATGTCCCAAAAATTTGGTCCTCCAGGTACGATTTTAAAAGAGCTTTACGTCATAGGATATGTAAGGCATATAGATACCTACGGCTCTATTTGATAACACAGCAGTAATTAACTCTACGTATACGCCAATTAAGGAATTCTCGGTACCTAACATTTGAATTTCGGCGATAGTTTGAGAAACACGTGCAGTGCTTGCAGTTTCGTTCGTGTTTGCTTTTGAATATATGATTTTGCGTCCCATTCTATAATATATTTATTATTAAAATGTGAACTGTATGCCTCATGTAAGGGACATGGAACGCACTTAACCTGTAATACTCACTAGTATTTAATGATAATTATTTTACAAAAAATCGAATGAGAAACTAGAATGCTGTTCAATTATTAAGCCGTCGTCTCCTGCTGGGCTCTGAAACCGGTTTTGTCTTCGTACAATTAACCGGTTAAAAATTTCGGTTAATTGCGTGTTACGATATTTTTTCGTATTATAAATCATTTATTTCATAGATGGAGGCTAACAAAAACAAATCTTAAAATAATAAAAAAACCGGCCAAGTGCGAGTCGGGCTCGCGCACAAAGGGTTCCGTAGCAGCAAATATATATTTTTAGTATATTTTTTGATCTATCTTATAAGGTTCAGCCATCGTTTTCAGTGTAAGCACAATAACTTAACCAAAATTACAGTTAAATCAACCTATCTCAAAAACTATAAGAGATACTTTGATCAAACCAAAAATCGTTGAAAGAGTTAATTAGCATGCATCACCTCTATTTTTTTTAGAATTTTATACCCCGTAGTTATAAAAATAGAGGGGGGGGGACATACTTTTTACGACTTTGAGAGCTGATATCTCAAAAACCGTTCACTTTAAGAAAAATGTTTTTTAGAAAACTTTATATCATTTTAAAAGACCTTTCCATTGATACCCCACACGGGTATGTACATCGAAAAAAAAATTTTCATCCCTCAGTTACATGTATGGGGGGCCCCACCCCCAATTCTTTTTTTTACTATTTAGTGTCATAATTTTGTAGCGGTTCATACAACACATATTCCCATCAAATTTCATCACTGTAGTACTTATAGTTTCCGAGTAAATCGGCTGTGACAGACGGACAGACGGACAGACGGACAGACGGACAGACGGACATGACGAAACTATAAGGGTTCCGTTTTTGCCATTTTGGCTACGGAACCCTAAAAATGGAGATATGAAAAGTACTTTAGGAGATATTTCGGAAATAGTAAAAACCGGTTCCGAGCTCTGGTCTTCTGGCGAAAAAATTAACAATAGCATTCTTTTGTAATGAGCCCTGGGATCCCAGGGACTAGTAGACGACGGTTCCTAACTAAGTTTCATTTTATACCTAATTACCTAAACGTTAAACTTGAATCAAATTGCTTTTTTTAAACGTAGGCAAGGTTAATAACGTTATTAATGTCCATGTCATTTATTTCTGTCATCTCCACACGGAAATAACACTTTTTACCGATATTTTGCGTTTTCTAACAAGTTAAAGGTCGATTTACATCTACAGACACTGAGCCAGACACGTTCCGTGCCAGACAAAATAATATTTTTTTCTGCAGTGTCTATTAACATATTTATATATCTCGTCTGTTGGTGTTTGCGCGGCCGTGTAACGTGTGATATAAAAACGTTAATAGATACCTACAGTGTAAAATAATATTATTTTGTCTGCCACGGCACGTGTCTGGCACGCTCAATGTTTGTAGATATGAATTGACCTTAAAAGATAAAAAAAAGTTTCACTCCCGTATTTGAATCCAGTCTAACTAGATACATCTCGCTTCTTTTTTTTTCGAGGGTTCGATTCCCGTGTCAGGCTGCGTGCGCGATCACGGTTCATTTTTCTTTGTATCAATTAATTAGGTACATCTCACTTTAAAATCAGTCTATTAGATGTGCAGCCTGTAGAGCCATATCTACATACTCGTATAATTGTGTATTAATAGACAGGTAATCGGCCCACCCATTTCGGCTTACGAGAATAAACTAGCTCCCAAACCAACCACCTGCTGTCATTTTATTAACCTCTTGAAAGATTACTAACATTGCATACATTATTTATAGTAAATGCTACAAAAAGATTTCTTTATACCAATTTCACAAATTTATAACTTATCAGTGAAAAACAAAAAAGAAAAACTCCCTAGCTTACCTGTATTTTTAGATAATATATTTCCTTGTTGAAATCCCAGCGCTATAAAAGGTAACCGATGAAAGCCATTTCAGCAGGAACCTTCAACTTTTCGCACATAAAGTTTTACTACCAACATTGGGTCAAGTGATCAGTAAGGGGTTCTCTAACGATGATTGAAATACTGTTACTACGTGCGTTAAGTATTTGTTTTTGGTTCTCTCTCTTTTGCACTTTCACTTGTTATTGCCGTACCCAAGCTATGATAAAAGGATAATAGTTAGTATGTACCTACAGTTTTCTTCTTCCTCGATTCCTCATAACTGAGGGTCACGACAGTATCGCCGATAACTTGCTTCAGCAAAATCCTCCATGTCGTTCTATATTTAGCTTGTCGGATAGATGCCTGCAGGTTTCTTGGGTAAAGCTTCCTTCACCGCGTCGGTCCATCTGGTGAGCGATCTTCCACGGCTCCTACACCTATATGGTTGTGGACTCCTTTTTTCCGCACTTAGTCCGTGTAGGTCGGACCATTGTGCGTGGGTGAATACCAGTTAGGGAACTAGGCAGCCTAACTCCGACCAGAAGCGCAGGATCTTCCTGGTGTCACCACAGGCTTCGCGGAGTGACCTCGGTGCGTTGAGGATTTGAGTCCGTTGTGCAGCTACACCTTCGCATTCCAGGATGACGTGGGGGGCTGTTTCATCGGCCGACAGGCATCCCCTGCATAGGGGGCTGTCGGTCGTACCTAGAACATATAAATGTTTGTTGAGTGGGCAATGTCCAGTGATAATGCCTACGATTATACGTAGTGACGCTCTTACACCTATATAGGGCCTTTTAGTCCTCTTCAAATAATATTGCTCCATTGTATACCTCTCGGCTTCCTTGTATACCAGTCTCCTTCGTTTTTGTAATTTTACTTGTATTTTACCTGCTTGGGTCGTGCGTGTAAACTAATCCTTTGATGTACTTACTTCCAACTCATTTGCGGTTACCGCGTGTTTGCGTCTCGTTCAAACAAATTCCAAATTTCATCTGAGGTTTAGGTGTAAGTTGTAGTCGAGCGGAAGACACGAGGCCCTCAACCCGTGTCCGTGGCTTCGAAACCCGACTCGTACCAACTGAGGGGCTACCGCGAACCACAAACGAAGTTTTCCCTTTCTGTCTCACTTATGTACAAACTTGCAAGTGCGACAGAGAGCGAACACTTCGTTTGCTGTTCGCGGTATCGCCCCTGAGTTAAAAAAAACTTACGTACATTTGATGTTTAAAATTTTGGGGAAAAACGTTATCCCGATAAAGTTTAGTTTTCACTCGTTCTTGGAGGGTCAGAGCAGATGGCAGTCGTTGTCGTATTCTATGTACCTATATCGGCTTTACAAGTTTACATAGAAATACTTTCCGGCCCAAAACGAATTTGAATAGTCTGGGCTTTGTGTAAATCCGGGTCTGTCCAAAATGTCACGCAACTCGCAACTCTTTTGAGGCGTTTCTGTATATATTATTAGCAGGAGTTTTACCTGAATAGGGATGCTGACTCATAATTTATTAGTATCCAAATAATTATCCAAAAGAAAGAAGACATAAAACATTGCCAACTGGTGAAAAGCCCATTAAAATACCTCAAAAAATATCACAACCGTTAGAACGTTATTAATTAGAGAGAGAAAGCGTTACAAATCAGTGACATCCACTGACCTAAAGCGCCATAGTAAATGACGATCGTTCAATACAGGGGTGCGTTTTGCGAAAAAGGGATAGAACATGCCCCCACTTAAAACTTTGACGACTTCTAATTGTGTAGACCGAAGTGAAACGAAGGTCTCTGCTTCAGCTTCGACAAAAATGCTTTCGTATGTCCGGATTTCCGTTTGTTCTCGTCTACAGGTCGCAATTCTCAACTGATTCTCGTGAAATTTCGTGAGCAGGTTCGATAGTTATATAGAACTTTTGTCGAAACGGTTTTTGGAAATTTCTATAAACGATTTTTTTATCAATGATTTTGTAAGTTTCTGCGGGCGAATTTCGGTTTGTTCTCCTCTACAGGTCGCATTTCTCAACCGATTCTCATGAAATTTTGTAAGCAAGTTGGATAAATATACAGATTTTTTTCGTGAAATAAGTTTTTGGAAATTAAAAAAAAATTTTTTGTTCAACGGTTCGCCTCTACGGGTCGCATTTCGCAAACGATTCTCTTGAAATTTTGTGAGCAGGTCCGGTAATTATATAGAGTTTTTTGTCGACTCAGTTTTTCGAAATTTTCAAAAACAATTTTTATTTCAAATATTTTATAAGTTTCTGCGTCCGAATTTCGGTTTGTTGTCCTCTGCAGGTCGTATTTCTCAACCGCTTCTCGTGAAATTTTGTTAGCAGGTTCGATATTCATTATTGATCTTTTTTATAATGTCAGATTTTAGAAATGATAAAAAAAACTCACGAGGCCTACAGCTCACAGAGCCACTAGTTATTTATTCTTTTGAGTTACTTTTTTCGGTTTTTGATTGAGAATATGATACTTTCTCGAAAAGATTTTCTTATTTGGTGTCAACTATTGAGTTATAAGACTTATAAGGTATAAAACCGTAGCTTCTACACTCGCGGACAAAGAATGCGAATATCGCAAAAGTCGTCAGTTTTGGAGATTGATATTTTTATGATAGGATCCCGGGAATTGCTAATACTGTTGGGTATTACGAAGAATCACTACATAGTATAAAACAAAGTCGCTTTCTCTGTCCCTATATCCCTATATCCCTATGTATGCTTAAATCTTTAAAACTACGCAACGGATTTTGATGCGGTTTTTTTTAATTAGTGACTCAAGGTGAAGGTTTATATGTATAATACATGCATCAGCATTGCACCCGTGCGAAGCCGGGGCGGGTCGCTAGTAATATATAATGTAAATAAAACTAAGTGGTAAATATTTCGAAAAACCTATTGTGGTTATTTAATTAAGGGCGACCAGAAATTTTTGACCTCGAATATAGAAATACTTTCTGCTCAAAAGTAATTTGAATAATCTGGGCTTTGTGTAAATCCGGGTCTGACAGAAATATCACGCAACTTGCAACTCATTTGAGGCGAATCTGTATATTTATAGGCTTTGTTCTTTGTATTATTTATTATTAATAGTACCTACCTGAACCATTGCGTTATAAAACCGTAACTTCTGTTTGTTTTTCATGTCTCTATTTGTTAATATTTCGTTCATAACCCGTACAGCAAGACATCTCACAACAGAGCAGTGCCAATTTAAAAAAATTGTCGCTTCCGTATAAACTAGTGCCTACGCCCACTCTTGGGATTAGGTAGCGGATCCTGGGCATCCTTTAGAATGCAACTGTACCGGGATAACGCTAGGATGATGATGATGATGAACAAGCCTAACATCTTTTTGTATAAACAAAATAGCTATTTAAAAAAAACCTTACAACGCCCAGTTACTGGGCAGACTCTTAACTTCACATATTTACTATGTATGTCACAGTATTATATCCAGTACTTATATGTTTTCAAATGAGTCACCAATGGCAGGTAAAGCTTAACTTTAACACATTGAGGTCTAGTTTTTGACCACCACTTGAGCCTAGTTGGTAATGACCCTGGCTGCCTACGAAGCTGGTGGTCCCGGGTTTGAATCCCGGTCTGGGCATTTATTTTGATTATCACGAATATTATGTTCCTTGGTTTGAGTCTTTGATGTTTCTATGTATTTGAGTAATTATCTATCTATATAAGTATATATATGTGGCGTTCAATAGCAAAAGGGTCCTTATGGCTTTCTCCTTTTGCTAAGGAACGCCACATATCGTCATCAAGTATCCATAGTAGGTAGGTATAAGCTTTGCAGCAGAACTATTTAGGTATTTATTTTTCCTCTGGATGGGAAAGTCCTTTGACATTAGCTTCTGTTAAATGTAAGATTTCAAAATGAGGCGGTGTCATAAAGTTATTGCCCATTTCAGCAAATGTTTTATGATCCGCCCACACTCGGAGAAATTAAATGTTGTACAATTTGTCCCTTTCGTTATGCTGAAAATGTTGAATGAAACAAAACAATTTCGTGTCTTTGATGGTCGTACAATTTCAATGAACAGCGAAGTTTATTTTCCTCGAAGATGTAACATAAGTGTCTATAAAAGTAAAGGAAATGTGAATATGTCCATAATTTCAATAACATTTACTGCGGGACCAAATCGAGGGGTGAGTGGTCAAACCCGATAAATCATCTAAAAGGTTTATTGAAAATAGAACTCTGCGTAATGGATGTTGAGTTCTTATTTCAAAAAACAATTATCTCGATTTATCGGGTTTGACCACTCACCCCTCGAAATATGCTCGTTGCAAAGAAAATAGAGTTAAGTACTCATACTTCATTTTTTTACGCGCGGACGAGGTTTGGTTCACAATAAAAGTGGTCTAGAATGATGCATGGTGTTTTGATAATCAGGGCCGTCTTTCCCACTGGGCACTAAGGGCACTTGCCCAGGGCCCCGCGATCGATAGGGGCCCACTTCTTACTGCCAGATCACCAAACGATAACCAATATTTAGTGATCTGTCAAGGGCATAGGGGCCCCATTACCCTAGTGTGCCCAGGGCTTCCAATTGGTTAAAGTCGGCCTTGTTGATAATAACGGGAGGCGACAAATACGAATCACCAAGAGGCAAGCCAGGAGGGTCGGAGAATACTCTCTTTGTGAACGTACGATTTACCACTTAGCAAAGCTCCCGAGGCCAAACCTAGGCTGTATGACCCTTTCCACTAGCAAGTGATATAAAAAAAAAAGTTTTTTTTTTTAAAGGATATGCACAATACGACACTAATTATTAAGATAAATTGACGACCGCTTTAGCCTAGTTGGTAGTGACACTGCATGCCTACGAAGCTGGAGGTCCCGGGTTCGAATCCCGGTCAGGGCATTTATTTGTGTCATGAACACGAATATTTGTTCCTGAGTCTTGGACGTTTTCTATGTATTTAAGTATCTATTTATCTATATAAGTATGTATATCGTCACTTGGTATCATAGTACAAGCTTTGCTTAGTTTGGGACTAGGTTGATTTGTGTAAGATTGTCAACAAAATATTTATATTTATTTATATAAATTGAGATATAATAGGTAACGTGATTTTATGGTATTTCGGGTTTTGCTACGAAAATTACCAGACACGGCTCGCATAGTAAGTTACAGTTATAATATGGCGAACGGAAATTGAGAAGTGCATGTTGCAACATTAAACGGAAGTACGCGTATCTTTAATACAATGTTACCAGCCACCAAATGACATATCCCACTAAACTGAACACATGGAATTATATTATTATTTTGTATTACGACTTATGTTACATATTCTTATGATGACACATTTTGCGTGCCGGGTGGTCGCGTGTCATAAGTAGGGCGCGCAACACATCACATCAGAATTCAAAATGCCGAGTGAAACTAGCCTCCTAATTGCTATAGTGAAGTAAATATATCAAATAAATGAACTTTATTCTGCAAGTAGGCCGCAGAGGCACTTTTACAAGTCAAAAACTACTAGCGTTTCTCATGAGACCACTGCCGAGAAGAAACGCCGAAAGAAACTCGACAGTCAGTCATTTTCTCCAAAATATGCTTATTACAATAATACTACTTAACCTACTTAAGTAATGTAAGTGGTAAACAACAAAAGAGAATTGAAAGAAAAACGAGGAAAAAATAACAATAGGTATTTACAATGTGTAGTTACACAAGAAAACAAAACATGTCGAATCGTTTGATATGCTTTCCTGCAAGAACTGTGTCAACTAGATACAATGAAAATATTATACATGACTCTTTACGCTATTCAGGTATTTGGTTTGGGCCATGCATTTCTGTCTGTTAGATAGTCCTCAACTCTATAATAAGCCTTTGACATCAATGTTTTTTTGTGCTGTGCAGTGCTCTACCAGCTTACGATTATCGATTACTACTTGTGGGCGGTATGAGTCATGCCAGTATTTTCTGATTTGATTTCTTTAGTCGAAGTTAATTAATTATTCACTGTCTCAGCTTGGTATTTCTAGGTCTAATTTTAAAGACAAGTTTAATAGTATATAATAATGATTTATAAAATGAGATCTTATTTCTAGTACTTTACTGTTTTGCAAATCAAGCTTTGGATTTCGTAAAATGCGTAGACAATGAAATAACAATGTTTTCACCAATATAGCTTTAACGCCGTATTTATGCTTAGTTTTCGGTGTGTCCTTCAACAATTTCGTTACTAAACTATTACCAAATTATTATTTTTAGTACATGTAATAATTTAATTTAATATTAATTTATTTACCAAAAAAGTTAGACACAGTTTTGCATTAATATCCGTTCGCCAAACACAACGTTTATTGGCGTTTATAAAACTTGTAGCTTGTAAAAAACCTATTCGTAGGTATTTAACTGTTTATTACTCCAAAAAACCTATGTAACTTTTGAACCCCCACAGACTTGAAATAAAGCGGAAAAGCGGCGAACCCATTCCAGTGCAATTAACCCCTTCTAACCTTCCTCTATAACACGCTGAGTTTGCAATTAACCGTCCCGCTCTCTACGGAAGCTCCGCGCGTAATTTCGTAAATATTTACCCCCGTATTCATAAACGTCTATCAAACCTATATTAGTTAGCTAGCCGCTAAGTTCGTTTGTCCTTACCTGTCACTTTGTCACACGTGCTTGTGAGACAGTGACAATAGACATTTTAGTTAGCAGAGGTTTGTTAAGTTTTATGAATAAGGGGGTTAGTAGATACATTTTAATTGATTTTTGGAACACAGATTACTTATGAAAAAGCTGCCCGTTTATTGGATTAGAACAATAAAAATGCTTTCCTTTTTGCAAAAAAACATAACCGTCGGTGATAATTACGAAATCTACAATGAAAGTATATTTTTACAATGATATTTAGGATTTTTTGACAGATTTACCAAGGCATTTTCCAATACTTTATTCGGTTGTCTCGTTTCTTTGTTTCTTTTTCAGTCCACAGTAATTGTTGTGTAGTGTAATTCTACAATATTTATTCACACTGGAAGCTCAAACTTCAGTATTTTCGTCAGATCTCTTAAAGGGCCTTGCCTTAACTTATATTTTCTACAATATTTTCGAAGTAGGAATAGTTTCTCGTGGACCAGCGTCACCCGCGTCCCAAGTGCGGTATGCGAGGTTAAGCAACGTCGGCCCAGGTCAGTTATTGGATGGGTGACCGCTTTGAGTGGTTATTAACTGAGCGCTCCCGTGCTTTGGAAGGCACGTTAAGCCGTTGATCCCGACTGCTGTCTATGATAGCAGTCGTTAAGCCAAGTTAGAGGCCTTCGGGCAGCTTGAGAACTTCTAACAGTCAAGTTGCCCACTCACTTGACAAGCCTAATTCCAATAAGGTCTGGTTTCCCCTCGGGTTGGAAGGTCAGATGGCAGTCGCTTCCGTAAAAAGGAGTGCCTACGCCAAGTCTTGGGATTAGGTAGCGGACCCCGGGCATCCTTCAGGATGCAACTGTACCGGGATAACGCTAGGAGGATGATGATGATGATTTTCGAAGTTACCCCCCCCCCCTTTTTATTCCACCCAGTGTACCTTTTAACTTGATCAATTACCTAAGTTTAGTTTGCCGTTCAACTCAACTGGCGGAGGCACGGCTTTGCCAACTGTTGCGCATTTACCGCAGTCGGCCGTTCATTAATGCAGTTAAGCGCTAAAACTGCGCCACCAGCAAGACATGGTTTTAATTGACATAATATGATGATTATGTATTGTCCTATAAAAAAAACCTCTATATAAAGCTGCATTTCGGTCTCTTTACTCGAATAGATCAGCCATTTGAATGAGTTTTATACCTGGTTCCGTGTAACAATAGGATTATTAAGGACAAGTTTGTTCAGGTATACGTATACTATAGGTTTTTTCGCTAAGTAGTGTAGGTATATCAAAGATGAATATTGTGACTTCTTGTTATTTCGATCATTAACTTTTAGTACTAAGATTCAGTTGTCTTTTAAGCTTTTTATGAATTTTATGATCAACTGTTTTTTTGGAGTGGACCATATTATATTTTTTATTCATAACTTTAGAGTTGAAAACTGTTGCCTTTTTTTTATTAAGTATCGTGTTTAAGAAATATGTTATTGAATCTTATCTTTGACATACCACACGTTTGGAGGCATCTATGAACCACAGCTGTGAACAGATGTCAAATGTGGCAGTTATATCTATGGACATAGACGTAACTGACACATTTGACATTTGTCAGCTGTGAAGTTTTTGTTTCGCAGCAGACCAAGGCACGATCCTATTAAAGCCTCCAAACGTGGTATGTCAAAGATAAAATTCAAAAAACTTTCTTAAAAACGATACTTAATAAAAAAAACCGTCAACAGTATTGAACTCTATAATAAGTCTACTATCAATAAATATAAAATGGACCACTCCAACAAACATAAGGTTCCCAATTGTTTTGTTGTGTTTTGAAATCGCAATGAGTCATCCTCCTAGCATTTTTCCTAGTTGCGCATTGACACCTAATCCCAATATTGTAGCGTAAGTACTATTTCTGTGTTGTAAATAGTGAAGCTATTTTTTTAAATTATAAAAATCGTAGGGTCGCTAGGCCAGTTACGCGGACTGCGTCAGTTTGCGGCCTTCTGAAGAACGAAGATTTTTCAATTAAAGATATTTACATTTTTACATGCCCTAAAGACATAATGAATCGTATGCGTTTTAATTAGTAGCTATTGAATGGGAATATATTAATAAAGCAAGAAAATATCCTTTTAGTTCATCAACTCATTCAAGTGGCCGCAAACTCGCGCATCAAATTAACAGGCTCTAAACCCACCTACCGACCCTAGGGAGGAACTGCTTGTCATCCAACTTGTTATAAAGACTATTTATCGTTCAACATTCGGTTTTCAGATCCTGATTACGTTGTTTCTATTAACCTCTTAGTTAGCAAATCTTATTACGTCTCAAAGGAAACGAATCTGCTACCAAAATGACGTAACAGAGGACTTCCACACAAAGTCACTCTTTTATATGGATGGTACGGAAAGCGAGATTTCAGTAGTTGGTAAATATTTATTTACATTTAGATTTATCGCGATATTATGTTTGCCATGACTCGTAATGGCCTGCGGTTTCGTAAACGCTTATGCCGTTCTTGGTATACAATATGTACGTTCCCAATGCTTCTAAAATATCTGAGCAACCGATTTCCCTTAACATTAAAGTCGTGTTTATGAACACTTTGTCCGTGTACCTATTTTAGAAGTCGACTGTAATACATAGTTAGAGTTGAAAGTTGGCTCATTTACATATATCGATTCAGTGTGCATCCTGCGAGCGGGGAGCTCGGTGTTCACAAAATCAAGAATTTAGTTATAAGTCATCCTTTTTTATAGCCTTAATTAATTTTGTCCCACTACTGGGCAAAGGCCTTTTTATTACCTATAATGATTTCAGATCGGAGATGACAATGGGTTGGTGCTGGGCACTGGGAAATTTACACTACGAGAAATCAATAGATAACTGTTATTGGCCTTCTTTTATGTAATTATCAATACGTCATGGTTATATCTACGGCTGTAGTTGTCCTGAATACCAATAAATAAATAAAGGCCTCCCCTCTTCTTCGCCATAAGTCATCCTAATTCCTGCTCTTATAGCGTAGGTATCTCTAATATCTCTATACCTATCTTACTTCGCCTAGTGTCAGCAAAGTTCGAAGAGTACCTACTGCGAAAGTTAAATTACTCGCTTGTGGCAGAGATCTTCTATATTTAACCGAAGAGAGCTTGCTCGAACTCTGCATTGCAGACGGACGTGGAATATTTCTCAACCGCTTATCTGAAGATTTTGAAGCTTAAGAAGTTCGCATTTAAGGGTGTACGTGCTCTCAATTGTTGATCTCTTTATCTTTGAATTTTTCTAAAGCGGTGTTAACAGTTCTTGATGGAATTTATTTAAGACCGGGCTGCATCAACTTAAGATTACAGACCGATTCGATCCTTAGAGAATTTAAGACAGGAGACGCCTTCAGCGCATCTTTCCGAACAAAATATTTCGCCTTTGGGGAGGTAACACACATATAAAGAAACTACACACACTTGCAAAACATTCCCCCATTACTACGCACCTACACTTAAACAATCACGCACGCACACTCGAAACAAAAAACTTGAGCAATTAAAATTCAACCATACAGGCGTTTACAATACGTCAGTTATGGTAAATTAAGATGTTTTTTGCACCCGAAAACAGCACACAAATAGTATATTGTGTCTCAAGGGAGCAAAATGATATATTTACGGCGGGGGCGATATATTGAATTCTGAGTGAAGAGAAAGATTCTACAATAGAATCCTGAGCGTAGCGAGGATGATGATGGAAAAGATGGAAACAATTTTGCTACTATGTGACACATACTGCTTTTCACACCGTCTATGAGGCCCGCTGCTAAAAACATGAAATAGCGAGGGATTCAAGTGTTTACGCCCAAGACGGAAATAATTTTACAACAGAGTGTCACATACTGCTTTTCACACCTTCTATGAGGAAAAGAGTCATTGTTGCCCTCAAATGAGGAAAGAAAAGTACATCTTTGATCCCTCATTCGAAGGCAACAATAACTTTTCTGAATAGCAGGTGTGAAAAGGCATTTTGACGGAGCTCTTCACACACCGAGAACAATTTCGAGAAGTTGTTATTAATAACGTGGCAGATTTTTCTCCTATACCTTTGGCAGAAGGATAAGTATATCAGGGTCATACTTAGTTGATAAAACAAAAGTCGTCCCTCCTGTGGTCAATAGTTAACGGCTTATGTGAACGTGAGCGAGTAATTAGGTCTTTTCCCCGAAATCGTTAATTCCGCGTAGCAAAATTTCCATTCGCATTTTTCCCCACTCGGACTTCTTCCCGCCGCTTTTTTTTCATTTGCTTGCTTCCTCATTCTCAAATATGGCCAAACGATATTTTTCACAATATTTATAATTCTTAAACGACATTTGGCCTATGGACAAAGTTTCCCAGACGCTTATTTTTGCAATAGTTTTTTTGCTTACGCGATATTTTTCCGACGCGATATTTTTCCAAAACACGAAAATTTCCATGTAATTTTTTCCGTAATAGTTTTGTTTCTCACGCGATATTTTTCTAGTACAAAAAATATACCATTCGTGTTTTGACTGCGATGGTGTTACTATTCTACAACTGCTTCAACCCTTTCAGAAGAACGTAACGTCAATGTGTAACAAACTCACACACATTGCTGCGAATCGACATAGACGCCAATGTGTAGTCATAGCGTTTTTCACATACAAGTATTTAGATTTCCTTAAGTACACTTACCATAAATACTTGACAACGCATAAACCTTCATTACTTACTTCCATTGTTGCAGATAAACTGATAAATATTATATGCAATTACAATTATTTTCAATCATTAAAACGACGTGACAATTGAAATGACAAGTGGCTGACTAAAGTCATGTATATCAGTAAAAGATACAACAAAGAGGGTTTATGCGTTGTCAAGTATTTATGGTAAGTGTACTTAAGGAAATCTAAATACTTGTATGTGAAAAACGCTATGACTACACATTGCCGTCTATGTCGATTCGCAGCAATGTGTGTGAGTTTGTTACACATTGACGTTACGTTCTTCTGAAAGGGTTGAAGCAGTTGTAGAATAGTAACACCATCGCAGTCAAAACACGAATGGTATATTTTTTGTACTAGAAAAATATCGCGTGAGAAACAAAACTATTGCGGAAAAAATTACATGGAAATTTTCGTGTTTTGGAAAAATATCGCGTCGGTAAAATATCGCGTAAGCAAAAAAACTATTACAAAAATAAGCGTCTGGGAAACTTTGTCCATAGGCCAAATGTCGTTTAAGAATTATAAATATTGTGAAAAATATCGTTTGGCCATATTTGAGAATGAGGAAGCAAGCAAATGAAAAAAAAAGCGGCGGGAAGAAGTCCGAGTGGGGAAAAATGCGAATGGAAATTTTGCTACGCGGAATTAACGATTTCGGGGAAAAGACCTAATTACTCACGTGAGCTATGTTTTTGTTACATTGATTTATAGAAACGGAGACACTGTTTATGCGGGTTACTGGTCCAATCCAAAATTAAGCTTTGCAGCCCTTAACTTTTAGTATGTCCACAGAAAAGACGCGAACCTAAATCCGCGTATGACCCATCAATGGCGTCTCCAGTCTTAAATGCTCCAGAATACGATCCATAGAAATTGCACAAACATTCCGATACTATTACATTTTAACGAACACTGCTTACAATTACGAGTAGGTGTTTTGCAACCCACCATTCTAATGATTGTTCGGTAACTCTTCACAGGTATGTATTTATCATACTTTGCACTCTCAACCCGTTACCTTCATTTTAAAGGCTGGCATTTGAAAATTACCTCATGTAGGTATTTTCAGATAAGATTTTTATACAATACTAGGGACCCGCGCCGGCTTCGCACGGGTGCACTATTTAATGGATGTTATTATACATATAAACCTTCCTCTTCAATCACTCTATCTATTAAAAAAAATCGCATCAAAATCCGTTGCGTAGTTTTAAAGATTTAAGCATACATAAGGATATAGGGATATAGGGACAGAGAAAGCGACTTTGTTGTATACTATGTAGTGATAGTGAAAAGTAAAATATAAAGCCCAATAACTGAACGCCCGTCCATTGTGTTTCGGCTCAATACATCTCACGTAAACACATTACACAATACTTACACATCAACTCACTCTCACATAACAATCTATTAGTAACGGGGTGTTCAAACTGGTGTTATTCTAAGATTAGGTACGGTTAAGGAAATCGAACCACGTACTTTTTTCGTTCTTACCACTTCGAGAATAGGGGTTAAAAGATAGGTAGGTATTTAAGTTTCCTTTACAGTAGGTACTTAATCTTGATTTGTTCTTGGATACCCTTGCCTGTCTAAAGCTTAGTTGCCGGTTTGTGCTTGCTGTTTTGTCAACTCTATTTTGCTGAATCTCAAGTAAACCTCATTAACGTTGGTGAATGCAGAGTGGTTGCTTTCGCTGAATGGAATTCAACGTAAGCTGATTACTGTATACTTCTGTAGTACATTTAAAACGTACCTATTAAACTACTAACAGTATCCTCATGTATCTATTAGATTAACTCTGGAGATGAATCACGAATGAACATGTCAATCAATGAGAATTATGTTATCTAATTATTTTCACACATAAAGGACAATGATGTAGGAAGGGCCAGGTGGAAAAAGAAGAATTTGAAGACCCTATGCAGGGTGGTCAGAATATTTTTGCAAAGTGGCCACTCATTATCCAAACAGCACAAAACAGAATTAAATGGCTAGAGCTGGAGAAGGCCTTTACCCGAAAGGGGTCCAGGGTCCTAGCCAAATTAATTAGACATAAGTTTTTTTCATAATTACTTAAGTTTTGTTTGTCTGAATAGGAAAGTTCCTAGTTCAGGCACGTGGTATATATTATCTATTGATAATATTCAAGCTACAATAACACGATTGTAAAATGAGTATTCAATAAATTATTCTTATTTCTACTTTGTACTCGTATATTTTGGTTATGGAATAAATGGGATTTTTTTATTTTTATTCATTTATTTAATGTGTTCCTTCTGCTGTCAACACAGTGCATCCTCAAATCTTATAAAGGGTCGGCAACACGCACGTGACTCCTTTGGAGTTGCGGGCGTCTATAGGCTGCGGTGGCCGCTTACCATCAGGTGGACCGTACGCTTGTTTGCCACCGGCGTTGTATAAAAAAAATATAATTATTTTCATAGAAGCACTACTCGTCCTAGCGTTTTCTCGTTCGTGCCCTAAGGAGTCCGCGATCCGCTTTGACACCTAGGTTATCCCAAGATTAGGCGTAGGCACTAGTTTGCAACAGTACAATACAAATACTCTTTATTGCACATTTCAATTAAAGGACATAGCACAGTACAAAAACACACTGTACTGTAGTTTTACTAAAGCGTTTACTATCTGATTTTCCAACCCAGAGGGAAAACTAGACCTTGTTGGGATTAGACCTTTCCTCACATCGTTTTCCTTCCCCGAGTTGTTAAATATCAAATAATTTCGTATATAAGTTTTTTAAACCCGGTGGTACGCCGGGATTCGAAACAGCGACCTCAGTTTCATAGAAGCGCCGTTTTTCACAATTCGCGCATTATACCTCAAAATTCTTTACTGTAGCGAAATGAGCAGCCTGGCGCTTTGCCAGAGTCGATACAGCTTGTTGCGGCCTTATTGGCATGGTGGTCACTTTCAAGCCCACACAGTTTTAATATAAGTAGGCTTATCTTATATATAAGAGTAAAAATAACTTTGGGATACCTACATTGTAGCCTCACTCAACTGGATATTTTATATAATAAATACACCTACCTAATAATTCTTCATTTCCCATCTTTTGTTACGGCTAGGCCGGTATTTTATCCACGATGTTTGACAAAAGGAGACATTTTCAATTCATCAAATACAGCGTGTTTTTCATAGAAACTTATATTTACAGAGCTGACAGTAGCCCTTATTAACATAATTTGACACCTTTAAGGCTATACCGTCGCCAAAAGTTCTCGGCAATTTTTATGCCCATCTTATTAAGATCTGCATTACTTTTCTCTCCACTTGGCTGTTTTTGACGACCTTTCCTTCGCCTGGATTAACATATATAAAGTGTTCTATAAGTTAATCCAGGCTATAAACGCACTGTGTAATAAGTTTAATGACCATTTAACCGTTTCGTTTTTGCGTGATTCAGTAACTAACACCATTAATTATATCTAAACTTTCGCATTTATGATATTAGTAGGATAAAAAAAACCTGAAAAATAATGAAAACTTTGAACTGGAGTGAAAGCCGTAAAACTCTAGTATCTATAAAACTGTCGCATCTGAGGATTGCAGTTGACCTCATCCTACCAGCTGAGAACGTTGCAGACCTCCGAGTTATGCTCGACGAACTTCGTGTAGCATCCCTAAAGGTGGGCCTCAAGCTCAGGGCCGTAGCTAGGGGGGGGCATTATGGGGCAATGCCCTACCTTAAAATACTATTGCCCTACCTTAACCCATCGTCTATGATAATATATACTGGTAAAATGTTTGTTTATAGTTTGACGTAATTATAAAAAAAACTATTAGCGCAGGTAGCGTGGCGACATGTATGTACCTTAACATATTATATTACATAAAAGCAACCTCAAGGAATATTTATCAGATTTAGCATATGGGTTAGTAAAGAAAAAAGACAGAGGTTGTTTACTGGATACTATTAAGCGGTCTCGTCATTCCTTGTCTCAAATGCTTGAACTCTGCCTTTGATATAATGAGGAAGTTTGATATAACATGTACATTCGACGAAAATCGATTCACCAGATCCGATCCAGTGATCAAGTTAATTTTGAGTTACATTTTGACTTGAGCCAGTCAGTTGCGCCCTACCTGTGATTACCGCTGCCCTATCTTAAATCTAACTCTGGCTACGGCCCTGCTCAAGCTGAACATGTCCAAAACTAAGATCATGACAAATCATCCACTTAATGTGCCGAGTATTACTGTTGGTGGTTCTTGCGTCGAACGTGTGGATGATTATATATATCATGGACATAGTTTATCTTTTGGCCAAAATTCGCTAAGGAAAGTGGTCGCTAGATTAATCCAGCTAGGTTGGGCTACATTCAGTATCCTGGGAGATGTCCTGAAGTCAAAGATCCCGCAGTGTCTTAAACAAAAGGTATTCAACCAATGTGTCATGTCTACCCTCAGTTGCGGGTCCGAAACTTGGGCACTCACCAAGGGAGTTCTACACAAAACGAACGTGGCGCAGAGAGCCATGGAGCGTGCCATGTTAGGAATCTCCCTTGTTGATCGTGTCCCAAATACTGAAATCCGTACCGCACAAAAGTAACGGACATCGGAAAATGAATAACACAACTGAAGTGGAGATGGGAAGCATACTTGGCGGGTGACTAAACGGCTTACTCAATGGTGGCCAAGGACAGACCACCAGCTCGATGGTTCGACATCTGCCAATTAGCAGGTAAAAAGTGGGTACTCGTAAGATTGGCACAGGACCGAGGAGAATGGCGTAATAAAAAAGCCTATACTCAGCAGTGGGTTGATACGGACTGAACAGATAGACAGAAAAAAAACCCTAAGGCAAGAATTTGTACACAGTTGTTTTTAATCTGACTGAGGATTTATATGCCGGGCCCAATAAAGCGATAGAAGTGCGCGGTTGTAGAGTGGCCTGGGGAAAATCCAGGGG
The DNA here is from genome assembly GCA_963556455.1 of Epiblema foenella. NCBI lineage: Eukaryota > Metazoa > Arthropoda > Insecta > Lepidoptera > Tortricidae > Epiblema > Epiblema foenella. The sequence continues at coordinate 22,026,261 of OY747102.1, forward strand.
AAACCTTCGAAACGTCCAAGCGGGCGGTTTAAACTCTGGAATAAGAGTTTGCGTTTCAATGAGATTGGTCGAGTAGCTTTTATTAAATTTGAGGTGTGAGTAGAATAGAGCTACTGAGGGTTATGTCGCTCACTAAACCTAGCTGAGAAGAGTCCAGCAAGAAACTCAGTAGGCCCATCTGGGTCGGACTGACTACCCTGTATGCAGCGGTACCCGGACGAATAGCGATTATGTGTCTGTGTTGTCGAGATCGTGCGGTGGACGTCCCCACCAGCGGGAATGTCTAAGTGTACGCGTCGTGTTTTAGTTGGACGCCGTAAACGCAGCGTTCCATCTTTCGATGGACGCTATGATTACGTACGTAGTCCGGTTCCGTGAGTGTAACGTGTGTGTATAGATGTAAATTAAACTGTGCAAGTTGGCGCAATGCCAGCAGTAGATCAATACTGCTTGTTGCAGCACTAAACCACGTGCTTCACTTACGCTTATTAAAAAAAAGCGCGATCGACGTTTTCAATAATCACCTCTTATTTTTCTCACAATTCGGATTTCGGTATTTATAATCATATTAAGGCCGGGTTTTATAAAGATCCGTTAGACCAAATGTCAGATCAAATTTCAGTATTTTTTGACATAACAAACCGACATAAGGTCTAACGGATCTTTATAAAACCGAGACTAAGTCCATTATTTATTGACAATCGGCGCCCCTTTTGAGGTTAAGCAAGGGTAAATAATACACCATAGCTCGTATAGGTCGATATGATATTAATGATTTCAATACTAACATAAATGCTCATTGATCATTTTCAGATCCACCGTCCGATTCCATTATTTATACACTGATTTACTTTGAAAATATTTGATATCAAATCTAATGTGTGGTGATTAAGCGGAGTCGTTATAAGCGGGTTCTACCGTACATAGCTAGATTCGTCCAGCTTTTATGAAACTGCAGTTTCAGACATAGCTAGATATAGTTAGATTCGTCCAGCTTTTATGAAACTGCAGTTTCAGACATAGCTAGATATAGTTAGATTCGTCCAGATTTTATGAAACTGCAGTTTCATAAAAGCTGGACGAATCTAGCTATGTATAGTAGAATCCGCTTATAACGACTCCGCTTAATCACCACACATTAGATTTGATATCAAACATTTTCAAAGTAAACCAGTCCGTTTTGTGCGACGTCCCGTTAGTGCGACGTAATATCACCGGTCCCTTGACTGTCGCTTTATCCGGATTCCACTGTACATAGGTTTTCCATCGACAGAAAGAGCTATTTTTAGCCGCCATGTTGTATTCCGTTTCCCGTGGCTAACGGCTACATCCGATGTCGTGGCAGTCAGAATATTCAATACTAACTTGGTTCTAAAAAGGCCTAACTCCAATAGATATTGTGTAAAGTTGAGACGTTTGGTATTCTGGACACGTAGTCTGTGGAACGTGAAGGCTCGAAGCTTGTTTCGATCGGGACTGAAGTTGTGTGTGATTCGTTATGTATTCCTAATAATGTTATCAATGCCCGTGTAGGCTGTTGAATGAAGGAAATGGTTGGTTGAAAAGTAAGGATATCTTTGTTACATAAGACAACAGGTGGAAGGTCCACCACCAATAAGAAACGCGAATTCACCGGACACTTTTAGAATAAAACTGAAACTCCATCTGCTAAAGGAACAAATTTCTTCTGTCTAGCCGACGATGTGATTGTTTGTTTTCACCTCATTTATTATATTCATTATTTACTCATTTTTATCCTATCCTAAATCTATCTGGGGTAATTTTCGCATAATACCACGACACTGCAGATCTCTGCTATATTCTGCTTCTCTTAGGTTAATTAGTTGTATATTATTGTGTAAATGGATCCACTGAAAATCAGCGTCGTGCCACTTCATGCTCCGACACAATGCTGAGTGGGCTCCTTTTTGGAACCATCCTCAAATGTGTATTTCCTAGAATTAAGCTAACTGTACTTTATGTTGTGGTTTCAATTAAATAATTCATTCATTCATTCATAAGTTTTTTACATAATTCCATTAGAACGCATTATTGACATATTTAATTATACTGGCTCTGTATATTACCGAACGGAATTTGGATATTATTTACGTTTTCAACCCCCATGGCCATTTAGTACCTACATACATATATAAGCTCACGCCTGTATTCCCAAAAGGGGTAGGCAGACATGAAATGTAATTCCAGTACCACATTTAGCAATTGTAGGTTTAAAGATGGAGAAAATGTGATATTGCAGTGATAGGTTGCTAGTCCATCGCCCATAGCACACTACAACCCGGTTCCCATAGTCGACATTTCTAGCCCGCCACCACAGGTTCTTGTAAAGTTTCCAAAATCTAAACTGTCGTACTAAAGAGAGTAGCCGTTGTTTTCACTGGAAAGCGGGCCTTCAACTAACTGTATTTTTTTTTATTAAGAGCCCTCTTAACAAGTATTATTTCCTGTAAGTTTCAGCTTCCTATCTTTGTTATTTTCTGAGATATGTTTTTTTTTACTCTTCATGAAAACAAAAAAACACGCTGTTTAATGCGATTTACGTATCGTAGATACCTAATACCGGTGTCATAGCACAAAATAAGTACTAGTGCTACCTACAGAAGGCCCACCGTTCAACAAAACCATGTTTAATTATGCCAAACGTGCCTGAATATGGCCATCTCTTTCTATCGCACGCACTTCTACGCTACATCACTTTCTATCGCACCCGACGTGCCGTCCACAATAGCCACATATAATTGTAGCAGCGCGACGCTATCACGGAGTGGGCAGCTCCAGAGCGCCTACTCCGAACTTCGTGTCGTGCCGTCCTTTTCACTCTCGTGTTACATATTATATGGGTGAAAGGGACGGTACGATACGAAGTTCGGATTTCAAACTTTGTAACGGCTATAGTGAGACGAATCAATCATTTCGCATAATGGTTTGCGTAACGTGTTGAACGTTGCCAAATGTTGCGTCGATTATCAGTCTAGGAGTCTAGACTAAAGATGCGCCGAATATGGATTTGACCGAATACGAACATTCGGCTGAATATTAGGTCCATTTGTTCAGCTGCCGAACAATTTTGAGGGTTTTGTTACAAGTTACAAGAGTGTATTATAGTTACTGCTTCTTGAAATTAATACTTGACCCATTATTAACAGTTATTTAACTTATTTTTTGTATAAAAATTTTACCAATCAATTAGTCTGTTTTACAACAATAGATGAAGGAATTATCCCTCTCTGCCGCACGAATCAGCAAGTGCGACAGAGAGGGAGATATTCGAACTTCGTTCGTTTTCAGTTCGCGGTAACCCCTCAGCTGTTGCCGAACCGAATATTCGGCCGAATTATTCGGTCCAACGTAATTCCTTCATCTATTGTTATAAAACAGACTAATTGATTGGTAAAATTTTTACACAAAAAATAAGTTAAATAACTGTTAATAATGGGTCAAGTATTAATTTCACGAAGCAGTAACTATAATACACTCTTGTAACTTGTAACAAAACCCATTCGGCTGAATATTAGGTCCAGAGTCCAGCTGTTGCCGAACCGAATATTCGGCCGAATTATTCGGTCCAACATAATTCCTTCATCTATTGTTATAAAACAGACTAATTGATTGGTAAAATTTTTATACAAAAAATAAGTTAAATAACTGTTAATAATGGGTCAAGTATTAATTTCACGAAGCAGTAACTATAATACACTCTATTGTAACTTGTAACAAAACCCATTCGGCTGAATATTAGGTCCAGAGTCCAGCTGTTGCCGAACCGAATATTCGGCCGAATTATTCGGTCCAACGTAATTCCTTCATCTATTGTTGTAAAACAGACTAATTGATTGGTAAAATTTTTGTACAAAAAATAAGTTAAATAACTGTTAATAATGGGTCAAGTATTAATTTCACGAAGCAGTAACTATAATACACTCTTGTAACTTGTAACAAAACCCTCTTAAAATTGTTCGGTAATTATTCGGCAGCTGAATAATTCGGCCGAATACCGAACATTCAATATTCATATTCATATTCATATTTATTTATTCATAAAATATACAAAAAAAATTACATGTCAGAAGATTGTTACAATAATTTAATTATGTCGATTAAATAAAAAATAAAAATTTCAATTAGATTAGGTACATTATTTAAATTATTACATAGTGAATTTAAATGTCAAAAAAATTACAATTACAAAAGCATGCAACAAATTTAATTTACATATTCATCTATGTCATAGAAGGCCTTCGCCGTTAGCCATTTTTTAAATACATGCCAAATACCGAATAATAATCGAATATTCGGCGCATCCCTAGTCTAGATATATTCAGGCGATATATTATTTCAACGTTCTCAACAGCTCTTCAGCTATCGCATTTTCGATTTACAATAATACTCGTGTGTATAAAATTTCCATACAAATGGTTGTTCTCTCAGAAAATGCCTATTCGGATAAGAGCTACTGAATTAGAATTTATGTTTTTTTTGCGTTTGTATAGACTCGGCAGTCGTATATATCCAATCCATAATTATTTTACTAACCCGTGGAGCGATTTAGGCTGGGTTTTATAAAGATCCGTTAGATCAAATGTCAGATCAAATTTCAGTGACTCAGTACATTTTTGACATAACAAACCGACATAAGGTCTCACGGATCTCTATAAAACCGAGCCTAAGGCCGGGTTTTATAAAGATCCGTTAGACCAAATGTCAGATCAAATTTCAGCAACTCAGTACATTTTTTGACATAACAAACCGACATAAGGTCTAACGGATCTCTATAAAACCGAGCCTTAGTATCACATGTTTTACTAACGAACCTACGTTTTGTATAGTTATAGGTAGAAATTAAAATACATTTATTTTGAAATATCTACAAGTTAATATTATTATACGAACATGTAAATGCTGAACTATCCTCCCCGACGACTTAAACCATTTCGATGCAGAATTTCATCTAAATCTGGTCAGGCGTTTAAGCATTTAAATGTAACAAACAGACCTTTTGACATCGCTTTATTCTTATGAAAAGAAAACTGGTTTGATATTTCACAAAAAAAAACGTTATGTAGCTAACATAAAGCTCTGAACAAATAAACGCAATTGATATGTAACTGGTTGAAACCGGGATGAAATCTTATTAATGCAAGTGCTACGGACGGAATAGCAATGATTACGTAGAACGTGCTACGCCGTAGACGCTCTACGAGGCGTAGCACTCTCGAGGATTCATGCTAGCACTTTGAAAAAGGTTAATGGTATCTTGACCGTGTATGAGTTCAAAAGAATTCTCTTGTACTTAAAAAAATAAATAAAAAGAAACAAACGTCTGTTAAATTTAAAATAGGTTGGATAGTTGTTTATGAAATAGGACTTAAAACGGCGCATTTTACACTTATAAGTTTCTTACTTTCATTGATGTGTATCTGAATGTATATAAGCTTTATAATAAACATAAACTCATCATAATCATGATGATACTTATCATCGGTCTCTCATACGCCTCGAAGTGTAAAAAGAGGGGTACAGACACAAATGTTCCGTTGGACCAATATTGGTATGGAACACTAAAAGATTAATTTTTCTTTAGAACGAAAATGGGTATAAAATAACCTCTACACTGACACTGAAAGTTTTGTGTGTGTGAGTTTACGTTCTCGTGACGCGCGGCGGCGAGAGCGGGACAGCTGCGAGGGAGTAAGATGGGCGATAATGTTGATGGGCAGTACAAGTACAGGTGAGTGGAATTCAGTTTGTAATAATGAGAATGAAAAGGTTGCTTTTAAAGGGTACATGTTGCTTTTAAACAATTAGGTGCTAGAGCGTGTACATATTTATGATGCCGATTGCCGACTGTATATAATAACACATTATTTAATAAAAATACAAAATATAATAATAATTAAAAAAAAATAAACAAAAGAAAACTAATCAAATAGACCGCCCCTCGCCGTTTCCGGTGCAAAGGTGCCCATAACACTGGCGACGTTTCCTCGCTGAATAGCCATGGACTGTATATTAAAAATAATATAGCCGTATCCATGAGGTCATTAAACTGTACATAATATAAGATAGAGCGAGAAAAATAATCATTTAAATCCGGTATCTCGCTCTTCCATGCAGCATACGCATTATAAATTGTAATCTATTCAACCTCGAGCTTTGGTTTGTAGTTCATATGACATGACATAAAAACTGTTTGTGCTTTGCACTAGTTATTTGTTATTTTTGGACAAGTTATAAGTCCCATGATTCGATCAATCAAGTTCAAAACTTCAATTAATTTTCGTGGAACATACAACCTATTATTGATTAATTTTGACGAATACCAATCCGTAGTCTTGGAAATATAGCTTTGGATCCTAAAAATAATTAGAACCGTTTTTAATCTGGTTAAAGGGATGTTCTTAATGCTACCTAGGATCAAACCAATGCTATTTACCAGCAAACATGAAGTAAGAATAAGAAACGTCATCAATGTATTCAAGCAGTAACAGAATTCTGTGCTCGTTACCAGGCCATAAAAGTTTTTAATAAGCTACCAATTGAATTGAAATCTGTTTCCAACCCGCATACTTTTAAAAATAAATTAAGGTCATATTTGCTAGCTAAATGTTTTTATTCCGTTGAAGAGTTATTCCAATGCAATAATGAGTGAATTTAATCTGATTATGTATCGTAGAATGAATTATTTATTTGTTATTTTTATTAGTTAATTCTCTTTATTTGAACTGACATGGTATTAAATATTTCTTATTATTCACAATTATTAATTTTAAATCTTTATTTTAATGTTTTCTCTCTTTTTTTCCTCTATTTTTATTCGGACATATTTCTTTTGCTTTTTATGAATATTTTATTTGCTGACATGTCCTGATTGTTATTTAATTATATTTTTTAAGCATGTAATTAGTTTATAAGATTTTCTGACACAATGTAATATTGTTATAGATATAATAAATGAAATAAAATGAAGCCTATTGGCTTAATTTAAATTTGCCGCCAATGTATATACATTTCGCCTAATTATGAGTTGTCAGAATCTTGCTACATCCATATCATCTTCTGATACATCTCAATTTAGTCACCTTATCACTAGTGGCTCTGTGAGCTGTAGACCTCGTGAGTGAGTTTTTTTATCATTTTCAAAATCTGACATAAAAAAGATCAATTACGAATATGAACCTGCTAACAAAATTTCACGAGAAGCGGTTGAGAAATGCCACCTGTAGAGGAGAAGAAACCGAAATTCGGACGCAGAAACTTACAAAATCTTTGAAATAAAAATTGTTCGAAAATTCCCAAAAACCGCCTCGACAAAAAATTCTATATAACTATCGAACCTGCTTACGAAATTTCACGAGAATCGGTTGAGAATTGCGACCTGTAGACGAGAACAAACGGAAATCCGGACTACGCAAGCATTTTTGTCGAAGCTGAAGCAGAGACCTTCGTTTCACTCGGTCAATAAGTCCGTCCCTTTGGTGATTCGCTAATCTATCTAATCATCTTTCTACGGTATCAAAGGAAACTGACAGTTCTTGTTTCCATTCTACCCACATTACTTTCAAAAGTGTCAGAATCGTAGGTCTTTACAGTTTTTATTATCTGTAGCTCGACTTGTTGAATTGAAACGTCAAAACCACTTCGCGAGATTACATCGAATTAACAACTTGTTTTTGTAGTAGTTTAGCTAACTCTGTAAATGTTTGTTTTGTCTTTTGTTTTAGGTTCTCGACTGATTAAACCTGGCGATCACCGGTCTCATTATTAATAAATACGTCGGATGAAACCGGTCAAATTCTTAATAAATACGTGCCTTTTTTAACCTTGACGTTGGCGGAATCATCGACAATATCGATGGGGCCATAACCTACAAAGATTGATCGAATGTTCCGCCTACACCTATATTGAACCTTTTATTGCCTATGATTTCAATGGTCTTGAATCTTTCGAAATCCTCTTAAATCGCATTGAAATCATGAATCATAAATCGTTTATTTGCTTAAAAACACGGTATACATAGGTGGATGGTTCAATTTATTTGTTCGTACATGCTTTGTCATAAAGATGACATGCAAATTTGAGTTTTATATTGTAACATTCGCAATAGTGTTGAAGAAAGTAATAATAAACACAATTTTATAAAAGAATACAAATAATGCAAGTCACTATGCCAATGACATAATTAATAAATAAACTTAAAATATTTTATATTATGTATCAAACTTACGACTAATAGCTGTGGCGAATTTTTTATGTTTCAAAAACTCGTCAATAGAGTAGAAACATTCGTTCTGAAGCCAGAGTGTCAAAATATTTTTAAGTTCCTTAAAGAAAGGCTTTTAAATTCTTTTGGGAGAGCATTAAATATTCGAATAGCCATCGGATAACAACTATTTTGAAATAATTTAGTTTTGACTTTAGGTAGGCACAAGTTATCCGGGTACCGAGTATTGAATTTGCAGACGTCACTGTTTTTTTAAAATAGATCCTGATGGGTTTATACAAAAACACATTTCGTATATGTATATTGATGATACAGTTAGTAATTTTAGACTCTTGAATAAGGGCTTACAAGAGACATACTGTCGGACATCACAGATGCCGCGGATGCATTGTTTCTGTGCTATAGAAACTCTCTTGATATGATGAATCGCGAGTACAATTATTTACAGAGAAGCTACTGCTTGAAACATATTTTCATTTCAAAATTGTCGCTTGTGTGTGTACTTTCCCAGATGATTTTGCCAATGCTTCGATTGTGAAATTAGCCGACGTAGTGTTTCCGCGGAACTATGGGACCACAGGATTTTAAAGCCTTATTTGCACATGTACAAGACTCGAATGTGAGTTTAATTACACTGCGGGTCACGGTAGGTACATTAACTTGACTGTAAATATACAGATTTGTCAGTCCTTCAGATCTGCTATATTGTCATTTTTTTTGCCTCAAATACACTTATGTGGGTACTGGCTTTTTCCCGCGGCTTCGTGCGCATACTAAGCGTGTCTACAAAATAGGAGGATCCGTATGTTTGTATCTACCTACGAATGTAGGTTTGTATGGATTACTATTTTCGTAATCGACTCCCCGAGGAACCACGAAGATGACACACATCGATTTTTAAGAAAAATTAATGCCCGCCATCTTGGATTTGAAAAGCATGTCGTTTTCGTAATCGGCACCCCGAGAACAACAAAGATGACACCCATATCGATTCTTAAGAAAAGTAAAGATTTAGAACCCCCTTTTCACTCTATTAGGGGAGCAATATCGAAAAACGCTGAAACGTGTTTTATTGTATTTAAACAGAGACTCTACATACGAAGTTTTAAATCTCTCACATCAAAATATATTTGCTCCCTGTACAAACATGGAACCCCCTTTTCACCCCTTTAGGGTTGCAATTTCAACAAGCGCTGAAACACGTATTGTTGTATTTAAGTTTTAAATCTCTCACTTCACAAAAGATTTGCTCCCTTACGAACTCGGAACCCCCATTTCATCCCTTTAGGGAAGCAATTACAAAACGCTGAAATACGCGTATATACTCTCTGTTTAAATATATATATTACAATATATTTAAACAGAGAGTCTACATATAAAGTACCAATACAAATCTCTCACTTCAATAATAAATACGTGTTTTCATACAAACTCTCATCCCTTGTTTTAACCCCTTAGGGGATGAATTTCGAAAAATCCTTTCTTATCCCTAGCCTACGTTACAAATTTAATCGAGTGTGCTTAAATCAACTCTCTAGAGTTAGCAGTTTCAGCTGTGCGTTGATGAGTCAGTCAGTCAGTCAGTGAGTACTTCTTTTATATGTCTAGATAATAAGATTAACCTTCACATTTATTAAACCTTTTCCTTACACGAATCGTACATTTCCTTTATTTCCTTTATTTCCTGTAACACGTAACATGAAATTGCTCTTACGGTGTTCCCAAGGACACTATCTAGTTCGGTTGAGTAAGGTATTTCGCAACTACCCTCCTCACAGATAATTAATTGTCAGAGCGACATTTAAAATGATTCTCCGCGTAAATAATCTGTTAATTTACCTACAACTGGTACAGTGCCTTTAAGAAATTAATGACAGATTCTCACTCTATTTTCTACAATGTCTCTTTTGTGCTCGTGGCTCGGCGGCGCCCGCGTACCGCGTGCGGTATGGGAGCATGCAGGATCGCACAACTAGGAACAAAATTTTAAAATGACACTTTTGTATGGAATTTGGCTAAAAAATAATGGCGGATACTGTTATCTCATTCCCTCAGTTAATCCATCTCAGTCACATGTCAATGTCACCTCTCGTCACTTCCGTTAAACTTGAGTGATCGCTATATTGTTTCTTTGTTGATCAGTTTGTTATTTTGGTATTTATAAATGGCAGAAACCTTAATTTAAAGTGAAAAGGCATGTAGTCAGAAGGCAGTGTGTTTTTCAACATGCCACGGACTATTTGCAGTTATCGTGCGGGTCGAAAAAATGAGGAGAAAAGGAAATTTATGGCAAGATTTCCTTTAGATCACGACCGGTAAGCAATTAATTAGAGATTATCTATTAATATGTACCACAGCAAGTTACATGTAAGCAAAATAAATAGAGTTATTTGCAATTTAGTTATTAGTATGCATACTAGTGTTGGAAGTAACATATCGATAACTAGACCCAAAGATTTTAACCGAAAGAGAAGTCGTCTAAAGAGATGGCAACTTTATATTTTTTTATGTTATTTAACTCTAGCCCTACCCACTGCGGAATAAACGCATGGACTTCGTAGTGTAGTCGTCACTGCCTAACCTAACCTAACCAGTTGAGAATGGATTCAAACCCCAATTGTTAATAAAGGAGCATCCATTATTAATGTGAGGTGTTTTTGGCAATATTCGATCCCCTCCCGCCCTAAATATGTCACGTAAGTAATGGACGCCCTCTAACTGGAATTTTTATAAACATGGAACCCACGACGTCACTAGTCATCATTTATCGATATCGATATCGTTAACCGTACTACATCAAAGTTACATCCCTATCGCGCTGTTATGTTGGCATTACTTATTTCCTTTATTTTATTTTATTGTGGTACAGAATGTTTGCCAAACTACGTCAATGTCATGCAATGACAATGTCACTGTCATCCAAAACCTAGTTCGAAGTCCCGTCTCTTAGAACGTAGTGGTTATATTATCTTTGGGAGCATGATACGGTAAGGCGCCATCGTTTTACGGTGGCTGTTCCGAAAACTGGCACGAAGCGTTTTGCTTCCACCGTTATTATGAGAACCGCCAAGCTGTGGAACTCCTTGCCGGAATCCTTGTTTCCCGTAAACTACAACATTTCGGTCTTCAAAGCGAGAGTGAATCGGTTTTTACTAGGTAAGCGCGTTCCATCCTAGACCACAATATTGCTTACCATCAGGTGATTTGTGGTCAAGCGCAAGCCTATTTAGAATTTAAAAAAAGAATGATGGAATAAACCGCGCCAGGTATGGCAATCCGGTACATTGGTTAGTAGTGTGTGTGAGACGACCTACATCATCAGCCAGTATCAGCCTATCGAAGGTATGCGGACGTAAGTGTGAGTGTGTCGTCAGACCTTGTTTTCTTTGACCATGGTATGCGAGGTTAAGCAACCGACGTTGCTCAACCAGAGGGGCTACCGCGAACCACAAACGAAGTTTTCCCTCTCTGTCTCACTTATGTGCAAACTTGCAAGTGCGACAGAGAGGGAAAACTTCGTTTGCAGTTCGCGGTAGCACCCCAGCAACCGTTAATCGGCGTTGACGATTTGCAGGTCCGATTTACGTGAAATTTTGTTAGCGGGTTCAATTGGTTTTTTGTTCAGTCATTTATTGTATTTTTTTTAAAAATGGCGGAGCCCTGGACGTTCAAACGTAAAAAAATAATCATGAGCTCTACAGTTCACACAGATATATATATGGCCTATAGACCATATACGAGAGACATCATCCTGTTGTGGATTCGTTTTTATTATCAGTGACTTAGAGACCATATACATCTCTAACAATATTAAATTAATTTTAATTTTGACGCTCAGAGACCATGAACATCGCTGGGATATTATATTAATTTCATTATACTCCTTGTTTAATCTTGAGACCTTATACATCTCTAACTTTACTGATGTTGTAATATTTGTAATAGATAACTTTGCAAGTTTATCTTCACTGTATGACATTAATTTTGTTATAATTGTAAACTCGAAATTATTATTCCTTCTTGAACTGTAAATTAATATTTTGACATGAAAAATGTATTACTTATTATAGTCCGACTTTCTGAAATTGTAAATTAATATTTTGACATGTAAAAGTGCCCTTGTGGCCTATTTGCAGAATAAATGTTTGTATTTTGTATTTGTATAATAATTTATTATGGCCTATATCTCTCCCAAACGGTGGAGGCGGAGATACCGATGACGGTATGTACCAAATTATCATATTGTCATAGCCTGTGTTATTTTGATAAATTTTACATTTTGATCAGTAACTTCACTTCAGTAAATACCTGCTTAGACCAAGGAAAAACGGCTCGTCTATATTTTTTTTTTGGACTGAAAATACCTGAGAAAATGACTGCAATGACAGTTCATAATTTATTGTGGCTTATCATACTTTTGTGTACACTAGCGTGGGCGTTTGATTGATGAGTAGGCAGGTACAATCGACGGCCTAAATATGTATACATTTATTTAATTATATCTCGATGGGATATATTTTTTTTTTTTTACACATTTATGATGTCGACCGTACTTCGTATAAAACAAAATATAAAAATGTCTCTACCCACTCAGTAAGTACGTCCGCTTGAAAAACTGTCTTTAATTACGTTTTTCTCGGCCTCGGGCAGAAAATAATCTGTTAAGTAGAGAGTTCTTTGTAAGTGGCGGCCATGCCTTTGTCTTCAGTGTTTTAAGGTAAAATATACAGTAAATCTATAAGTGTATAGTGTTGATACAATTAAGTAAAATTATTATAAGTATGTATGAAATTATTGCAAAACTATGTAGATATAACATTATTTCCTTCCCTGCCCTTTGCATAAGGTCCAAAATTGCAAGTGCGTAGCGATGTTACATCAAAGTTAGTCCTAATCAAGGCGGCCTTCTAAGTTGATCCGTCTAAAAAGTGACCATAGTGATATTCCGGAACTCAAATTCACCTTAACACTACACACTACACAGATACACACACACGCACACGCACACGCTAACGCACACGCGCACGCGCACGCACGCACGCGCTTACGCACGCACACACACACGCACACACACACACACACACACACACACACACACACACACACACACACACACACACACACACACACACACACACACACGCGCGCGCGCGCGCGCGCGCACACACACACACACACGCACACACACACACACACACACACACACACACACACACACACACACACACACTTACACTTTCGCAATTTTAAATGAAAGACCATGGAAATATGATATAAGTTACATAAAAAACCTTTCAAAGCCTGTGATGGGTGTTAGAAAAGCAAAAAATATATACCTATTCAGTGAAAACATTCCGTCCGCGAGCACGACCTTTCCCTTCACTGGAGATAAGATTATTTCAGAAACAATAACACGTTAATAAGCCCTTTTCAATACTCCTATCATATAATAAACTCTATTTGCGTCCATTCAAATTTAGTCAGACAGAAATAAATGAATTTCGTTATTCTTTATATTTCATGATGTTGACTATTTTTTTTATTGTAGTCCTGATATGGATCCAATACATACAATTCATGTCTTTCAGCACTATATACTGAAAGACAGGATTTAGCAAACGAAAATGAGATGAAACAGTGTGTAAAGAGGTAATACAAATTACAAAATAAATACAGTATACAACATAAATTGTATGATGTGAGATTTGAACAACAATTGATGATAGAGAGAGTGAGAGCAAACGATATTAACAAATCTTAACTAATCGGTATGATGCTGATGCCACTATTAGGATCTATAATAGTGTTTGTAATAGGTACTCGTTTCTGGTTCTAGTTATTGCAACATGTCTATAATTGTGTCTATGAAGTAACTCGGAGTCGCCATTTCATGCCGGTTTTATAGAAGTTTTAATAAATAGAAAAATCTATAAATATACACGGAAAAATAGTGCTTGCGAAGAGACTAGCTAACCTAGATCGCAACTCGGTCACATATCTGTATTTCTGGACATTTAAATCCGTTCGCAGACAAAATGGCACGTTCTTACATTTGATTTGCTTTGAAAGTGAGTAAGGACCCAAATATACCTTTATTTTATTTTTCCTATGGCAATAATTTCTAACTCTGAGATCTTCGAGAAGACAGTTACGGATGCCAGTTTGAAGTAGTCCGTTTTGTCCTACGGCTTTGTTCACACCGTAGGACAAACCGGACGAACAAATTCGTTGTACATTAGTACCCAACTGATAAGGCGCGTCGTGAATCTTCGTTCGCGCAGAAAAGAAAGTATCGCTCCGAAGATTAAAGAAAGAATGCTTGAAACTTACAATTAACCTTAGATCACTACTATAAGGTTCATAATATACTGTTCATAATGCGCGTGCACTCGATCAGAAGTATGGCGGCTGACTAACATGCCACGCGGCGCGCGCTAACATGGCGGCAGCTGCGGACTAATAGCGGTACAGGAAAAAAAAGCGCGGTGCGTGGAGCGTGCCGATTGGTCAATAGCATTTCCCGCGCTTTAAAAATACATCTTCTGCGCAGGTACATTGGTAAGCCATATCAGTTGGGTACTACTGTACCGTTTAGCATCACCAGGGGGTCAAGTGTAGGGTAACGGTGGGTACTCCCCACGGAGGTGGTGCAACTTCGACCCCCAATAAATATACCTACTAGGCTGGGGTTGAATGGTGTTATGTATTTATTCTATAACTATACAAACACGATGTTCCAATAGGCTTATTATTTCCGACATGTTAAATCCGTGTATATCGGGAATAAGTTAACAACACGAGATGTTTTTTTGTCGAACTTTGAACTTAGATTACATTGCAATAAAGTTCAAATTTCTTCCATTTTTCGACCTATTATCTTATTCACGCCATGCACAGAAATAATGCCGTGTTCAAACGTGACACGTAAAATATTGATCACGTTATTGATTAGGCACACGTTTTCCGATATTAGTCAGCAAATATAGATACTCTTTATCACACATCTGTCATGAATAGGTAGCTACAACTCCACTTAAACTTTTTCTTGGTGATAATTCGTTTGGTTTAAATCCGTCCGTCTTTACAAGAAACCATTCCAGACAACTCTCTTTTACATTTACATGTAAATTACGTACGTTATATTTAATACAAATTAAATATGCCCTCCAGTGGATATAAATTTGATTTCATTGGGCATTACCTTTTTTCACGAAGGCTTTTATCTGTAAACAAAGGCTTCGCAGGAACTCATCGCACGTCAGCGGCTTTTAGGTAAAATTAAAGTCGGGCTGCGAATATGAATAATGGACTTTTAAATGTATTAGGATATTTTATTTATTTTCAAAGAAAGAAAGATCGGTTGTAGGCACCCTTCGTAAATACCTGTCTACGTATTTACAAATTATTTTTATATCAATCGAATTATTTGTGTTATATTAACCTTTAGATGGAAATCGAGTTTGATAGCACCGCACTGCTGGTTGATTCTCATCGTTAAATTCGATTCGATTGATGTCCTTACCGGCCCGAACGTTAAGTGAAAGTTAAGGAAATCAGAGTGCAATTTAAACTTATTGTTGACTCCAGTTTACTCTATACCTGGATCCCTAACCGTTAAAATAGTTATAGTCAGAAATAATCAAATTATAGTCATAAGGACAAATTAAGAAAATGTTAAATTTTGGAATGAGAATCATCCTGCTAAGATATGGGCGCAATAATAATGATAATAGAGACGGTCGGAAGCTGGTAGGTACGGACATACCAGATTAAATCTCTGTACCCATCTCTAATTAACGAATTATGCTTCATTGTGCTTTTTTGTGTGCTCAAAGGATATCTTGCTATCAGCATGTCAGGCTGTCAAAAAATCATATAACATACCTAAGTACATATTCTAAGGAGTTGGATCTATTCTCAGCGCAGTGTAGCTATTTATATTTACATTTTTCTTATTTTCCAAGTAGTGAACCAATCGATATGAAAGTACTAATAATTATACCATTCAACTGGCATATTGAACGTCATTACTGGCGACTTACAGGAGGCTTATGTGCAGCTGTAGACGTCTTTCGGCTGACATGATAATGATAACGGATGACATGTTTCGAAGCCTCGGGATGAGGCGCCTCTCATTCTCCTTTAGCGGATCAATCGGGATGAGTGTTATATTGAGGATTCCGATGTCAGATCAGTACATGAATAGCCAGTTGCGAAATGTAGCTCCTTATAAACAGATTAGCTTTGATGGATAGTTCAAATAGCCCTATGCCTCTAGTAAAAGATTTTTCGAAAACAAAATACAAACGAACGCGTTTTGTCTCAATTTGTACTGCAAAAAATAATTACCACCAAAGCCACCAGAGGCGCTGCTCGCGTTGCCTTACATATTGAGATTATTGTGGGAAATATTTACCAGTTCCTTTTTGACAGTTATGAATTGGCGTTTGTAGTGATGAGGGTAAGACGAATCGATTCAATCGATTGTCGATTGTTGATGAATGTCGAATGACTATTCTAATTGATTTTATAACAATGTGTTTTTTAATGTTCCCATATATTTCATTACTGGATACGAATCTAGAGTAAGAACTTTTGTCATGATTTTTATTCTACCCAAGTTAATTTTGTATCGTTCAAATCGATACTGTATTTCCAAATTCCACGATAAAGGTAATTTCACACTTCATTCATTTGTAATTTATTGGAATACTTATTTTTTAATAACACGTAATTTATTACGGTTATAAATTCAGGATCGATTACCATCAACTTACGAATATATCATCTGAATTGAATGATTTAGTCACTAGATTTAGAAAATAAAAGATTTAATACGCAACTGTTTTCATGGTGAATTATTACCATAAATTACTACCCATCAGTGATAGAAAAATATATACATTCATTTGATTATTTGGTATCCTTTTTGGTGTTCATAACTCATACTTAATTTAGTGTTTATTTAATATTGTGTACTGATTTAAAACCAAAAATAATATTTCTTTCTTTCTCCTCTAAAACGCGTATTAGAACTACCTACTTATGAAGCTCTAATATCATTACTTGATTTTACTGTTTCGATGTCAGTGACACATATAGTCCCTATTCGTCCCGGTACCGCCGCATACCGGGTAGAGTCAGTCCGACCCAGGTCGGGCCTAGCTGAGTTTCTTGCTGGACTCTTCTCAGCTAGGCTAGGTTTTGTGAACCAGCGACAAAACTCCCAGTAGCTCGATTCCACTCACACCTCAGATTCGGTTGAAACCGCTCAACCAATCTCACTGGAGCGCAAACTATTACAGTATTCCAGTGTTCCAAACCACACGCGTGGTCGTGCCGGAGGTTTTCCCCTGGATTTTCCCCAGGCTACTCTCCAACCGCGCACTCCTATCGCTTTGTTGGGCCCGGTCTATAAAGCCACAGTCAGGTTCAAAAAAAAAAAGTTTCGATGTGTAAAGCGGATTTACGTTATATGGGTGTTGTGACGTGTCAAAAAGGCACTGTTAATATTTGCCACAATAAACGTAAACGCGTTCGTTTGTGTTGTTGCTGACTGTGCACGAGTGAGTGCGTATTTGTGCGCCTTCGGGGAGACGGTTTTACTCGTGTTTTCCTTTTCAATATACTTGTACAGTCAAGTTCATTAATATCAATTTTGTACTCTATACTTTTCTAATATGGTTTAAAATGAGTAGGCCAGTTACGGGGCCTGCGTCAGCTTGCAGCCTTCTGAAAAACGAAGTTTTTTCAATTAATAGTTATTTGTTATACAAGGGTGCAAAGTTGTATTTTAACCGCGAGTGTGGAATTGTAACACTAGCTAGCGAATGGATTCTAGGATTGAACCACGAGCTAGCGAATGGATTCTATGGTTGAACCGCGAGCGAAGCGAGTGGTTCTAAAATAGAATCCTGAGGGAAGCGAGTGGTTCAAAAATAGAATCCTGAACGTAGCGAGTGTTGCAACACAAGAGACGTAAAATAACTTTGCAGCCGTGTATAACACAAATCTTTTCACCTCACTAGAGCGAGGAATTTTTTTCCTCCTCGTCGTCCTAACGTTGACAGTTGCGTCCTAAATATAGTTGTCCACTACCTAATCCCGAGATTTGGCGTAGGTACTAGTTTTTTAGCACAATATAAAATTATTGTTGCTGGACTGTCTGGACTGGCCTTACATGTTTAAAAAAGTTACAAATAGCGCGTTCGGATTTCAAATATTCTTTGTACTCTTGTGGATAAAATGCAGTTTTGCTATCTGTTTTTAAAGAATAAAAAAGGGCTTTCCGAGCTAGTGAGGTGAAAATATATTTACATTTTTACATGTCCTAAAAAAATAGTGAGTCGTATGCGTTTTAATTAGTAGCAATTGAATGAGAATAAATTAATAAAGCAAGAAAATATCTTTTCAGTTCATCAACTCATCCAAGTGGCCGCAAACTGGCGCATCAAATTAACAGGCCGTAAACCCACTTATCAACCCTATCGATATATTCGTGAACCTGCGTGCAAGACACCAAAAATAATGACAAAGTAAAACCTGTCCAATTAAATATTCATCGGAAACCCATTTGTGTCATATAGAATAACATTAAGAAGCAATTAGGGCCAATTATGCGTCTTTATTCTGCCTGATGGTGAATAAATTGACGTTATTTAATAGTCCTAATATTTATTTAATTGTAATATCGACTTTAACATGGCAGGAGCAGCCTGCAAAGCATATTTATTTATATAGTGCATTTCCGCTCACATCTGCCATAGGCATATTCCTATACAGGTGTGCACACCTTTGCCATAATAGTTGGTAGAGACCACAAAATCTTTAAAATAGCATGAACTTTAAAATATTTTCGTTTTGATTATTGGTAACATATAAATATTTTTTTACTGGTATTAGATAGCACATTGAAATCAGGTGGTGTTTTATTCGAGAAGCGAGATGAAAGACTTTGTAGTTTGTTTCTTTCCTGTAACATGCATTAAGAAATTATTGTTTTTTTATAAGGGAAAATTTTCATGCTTTTGGACATAAAAATGGTCTAAAAACAGTATATAAGTCTTGGGTAGAATATTACTAATCACACTTTGTATTTAGGTGTACATACGTGCTATTAATTAAAACTTTCGCTTACAAGCTTTATATACGGGGAAACGCGTGATATCGGCTCGGCTCGGCAGACGTACGTGACGTCTGCGAGCAGAGGGCCTACTCTGAACTTCGAAATCCGAACTTTGTATCGTGCCGTCCCTCTCACACTCGTGTTATACACCATATGAGTGAAGTTCGGAGTAGGCTCTCAGAGCGCTCGCTAGTGGGGTAACGTGTCTGGGAGTGATGCGTTAACTCCCTCCCAGTTTGAAACTCACCGTGTATCGTCAGTGGTAGGTTATAGTGGTAAACAAAAACAACCATAAAGTTTACAGCAAGCGCTCAGTGCCTTTACCATGAGTTTGCATGACCGTACTCGCTAGCGACTGCGTAAACGATTTAGTATGCTGATTCTTAGTTCTACTGCGTAACCGCCAGAGGCGCTGTACTTTTGCTCATATTTTTTTACGCAGTCGGTAGCGAGTACGGTCATGTAAACTCATGGTAAAGGCACTGAACAGTTGAGGCGCAAGGGTTTACGGCCTGTTAATTTGATGCACCCGCGAACCGAAGTCGAAATAGGGTCGGTAGTTGGGTACCTACCGACCCTATTTCGACTTCGGTTCGCTGTAGATCTTCAGACTTGTAGATGCTATGGATTTAGGTATGGATGTGAGTATTGTGTGGTTCCATTTTCTCATGTAGCACGAGTTTGTCGAGTGTAGCTGCCTTTATAAATTACTAGCGACCCGCCCCAGCTTCGCACGGGTGCACTATTTAATGGATGTTATTATACGGAAATAATTTTTCCTTCATATTTTTCATGAGACATACTGACATGGAAAAGAACAACTGGCTGAACATTAGGCAAGCCGGTGGGAATCGAGTTGTATGGATGCGCCGCCACCGTTGGGTGGTAATGGTGTTCATTTGTAGTTCTTCCTCTTCAATCACTCTATTAAAAAACCGCATCAAAATCCGTTGCGTAGTTTTAAAGATTTAAGCATACAATAGGGATATAGGGACAGAGAAAGCGACTTTGTTTTATACTATGTAGTGGTTTTAAAAAATCAGCTTGTAAGTAAATACTTGTATCGTAAAAGCACTTTCAAAAAGTTTTTTATGTAAGCGCAAAAAACATCATAGTCGCCTGAACGGTTGCGCGGCACCAGCCTAGGTAGGCACTTGTAGCACCTAGTTATTGTTGAGATTTATGTACTGTTCGTTATTGTAATGTATATGTGATAATCCACATCGAAAGGGACCTTATGGCGGCAGGCGCTTACGTTACACCTATTCACTATTGTATTGGAACAGCGGCAATAAAGGCGTAAGTGCCGGCCGCCATAAGGTCCCTTTCGATGTGGATTATCACATATAAAACTGTTAAGTAGGTATTGGATTTTGACCCTTCGGTGTATGTAAGTTTTTATACTTAAACAATGTTTATTAACACCCATTATACTCGTACATTTAGTGAGATACACATTGTATGAACAAACAGTATTTAGGTTTGTTGGGTTAGGTTAGGTTAGGTTATTTAAATAGGTAAACATGTCTAGTATGTTTTTGTTCCTCTCTCAATATGACAACATGCTGGGTATTAAACAAGATACTTATCTGTTTACACTCGGTGTCCTAAATAATTAATTATTTCACAAATCCCCGAAAAGGGTCGTACTCAGACTTAGTTGTGCGATTTTATTGTAGATATAACTAAATTTCAGGGCTTAAAAACCTAATTAGATGACCGGGATGTCTTTCAGCCAACTGAGTAGGTATATCATCGAAATATCCAGAAAACTCTCTGATATTTTCCCAATTTTTGGTTGGTATAATAAACCGCCTAATTGTTTTCTCTGCTTCTATAAATCTATGAAATAAAAAAATAACTTTATGCACATTACCACGGGACAGATTTCCTAGACACCTAAAGGCAAAACAGTGGGTATCTACAATCCGAAAATCTTTACGACGTTGAGATTTGACGACCGCTTTAGCCTAGTTGGTAGTGACCCTGCCTTCGAAGCTGGAGGTCCCGGGTTCGAATCCCGGTCAGGGCATGTATTTGTATGATGAACACGAATATTTGTTCCTGAGTCTTGGATGTTTTCTATGTACCTATTTAAGTATCTATTTATCTATATAAGTATGTATATCGTCACTTGGTACCCATAGTACAAGCTTTGCTTAGTTTGGGACTAGGTTGATTTGTGTAAGATTGTCCAAAAAATATTATTATTTTACTTTTTGACGGAATCGGGGTGGTCCCATTTACAAGCTAAAATATAAGCTGCAGGCTACACAATCAATCTCCAATTTACCCCAATTATCCCTTATGAATGAATATCTAACGCAATTCCCAGACACAGTGCAAATTTAATTCCCCCTCGTGACCCCCCATCCCCCCCCCCCACCCCCAACAGAGGATTGGATTAACGCTGGCTCGCTCCATCACTCTATTACTCGTATATACAGTATAAATCGAGAATTTTTAATACGTGTAAAAATCACGCAATAAAATAATCTCAACTATTTCATTAAGAATCGAGAATCATCGAGATTAGTTAGGGTGACCATGATTCTCACTACAATTAGGGACACTCAAAAATGCGGTTTCTATTTGGTTTATCGTTACTGAAACTTTCACTTTGCATTGGTTTCCTATGACTTTAATTATAATCATGGACATAAAATAGAGCTACGGAAATTCTCAACGAGATACTCGTCTGACAATAGGCATGTTAAACTCTCCCTCCGCCTCCCACCCTGGGAACAACAGATCTAGATTAATGTTTGCCTCGAGCTTCTGCTACTGTAGGTGTTTTATACATAGCTGACATGTACAGTCGGGGAATTTGAATGCTTGTCACTTTTGGACTTTATTTCTATTGTAATAGAGTCCATAAATTCAAAATTCCACGACTGTTCCAGCATTATACCTTTCAAATGTCAGCTCTGTTAGTTGACGTACTATCAATATTACAGTTAAATAACTACCATTCGTGAAGCTTATTGCAACGAGATAAGGTCTACCAATAGAATAAAAGCATTTTCACGAGGAAACTCCTAGTAGCTATTTTAATGTGTAAGTTATTCACGTCAAATGTTAGTGGGAACGCACTGGATGCTCCTTTTAAAAATGGTTATATTGTTGTTAGTCAATAGCAAATCCTACATATACTTATAAGCAAAATCCTATAAACAACAAATAACACATATCGATTAAGAACAAAAAAAAAACGAAATATAAATTTATCATCTGCTTAGAAGAATAAATTAATGTAATTCCAATAATTTATCAATCGTACCGGGGAATGTAAGAGAATACAGAATACTGAATATCTCATCCGACATTTCATTACGGGGTATTTATAAAATCGGTTCTACGAAAATGAGCACTTTGAGAGCGAAATTGTAGGCATCTGTGTCCCTTTGGGGGCCGGATTAGGGTTGCCAAACTTCGCGAGGACTATCTATTTTACCCTCCGGAACCGGACGTTTGTATTCTCTACATTCTTCGTATCTTTTAACCAGAAAACTTTGTGCAAATGCTCAATCTTTTTTTTGCCTGTTACTAAGTAGTTTTTTAACAATTATCGAGACCAAAGGTATCAGGAACGATCTAGCAATAGATAATCATTTAAATACCTGATTTATTTAGCACCGGCAGTGTTTAAAATCTAGCATTAGGTCTTACTAATCTGGCCTTGGTTAGTATAATTACACTAGTTATAAAATAATCATTGTAGCTAACATCAATGGTAACAATCCATAACAAACCATACAGTTTCCCGTCAAAACATTTACACAAAGGCCCTTTGTCATTCCCGGGCGGCTTTTGTTTGAGTTGACAACCCTATCTTGCCTCATTTCTAGAAGGATGTTAGTACTCTGGTTTTGATAATAAAGGAGTCCCTTTTGAACATAATCCCGGGATATCGACCACCCTTACGACCTTGACACGGTATTTCTTCTCAGTCGAAGGTCGGGTAAGGGAAATGGTTCGAAAAATAATCTGATATCCTTTTGTAAGGCTTTATTGAGTAAGGTATCCATTTTCATCCAGGTTCACGGTGAAGAGTGATTATGGTACCTAATTCGTAATATTCGAAGGGATATGTCTATTTTGTCTCCTTAGCTTTCATGTTTACTACATTCCCATACTTGGGAAGACTTGGCAGTTGTAAATACGGACCGAATAAGAACGATCTAAGACGAATATGTAAGTAGCTAAGACGTATTGTCGCAATGGGAGACAACGTAACTTTTATAGTAAGTTGTTAGCCTACTTTAAAACTAGTGGCACTGTGAGCCGTAGACATCGTGAGTGTTTTTTTTGATATTCAACCCCCATGCCCCTGCCATTTAGGAAATTTTAATCTAATATAATATAAATTTTAATTATTGAAATTGGTCACAAAATTTTACTAAAATTTTACTAGAATCCGTTGAGAAAATGCCACCTGTAGAGGTGAATTAAAACGGAAACACCTCGTTCGCGCTTCGCGCTCGCTCATAAAGTTTCGTATGCTGAGACTAATATTTAAAACTGGGAGATCTGAAAAACTAAGGAACATACAATACTTACAAATTTATATGAATATCATAGTTACTTATTTCCGTTAAATGATTCCGTACCGCTTATTTTTCCCTACTTATTACATTAACATTACAAGTAAACCTTGATACTAATTAAAAAATACGTGTTAAGAAAATTCTTACATAAATCTAGGCTAGTACTAAGAGTTAAACAAACTTAGTTAAATACAAAAAAAACATTTCGCAGAGTTAGACAAATATTTCCATTCATCATTCTAAAAAATACCCTTATAAGATATATATTTATAACCCTGTATACCAAAATGCCCGTAGTCCCTCCCGGGTCCTATTGATCTTCCCCAGGCCGACCTTGACACAGCACTTTTCACTTGGGGGAAATGGATGGAAAACGTTCATTCCTTTTTATGCGCCTGATTGCTTTAGATTTGATTTTGATTTAGGTATTAAGTGTGGCAAATTGAATTTTCTATACCTCGATTTTTTTCGAATTGTTGTTTAATTTTGAAAGTATACACTGGCTGTGGCTAGGCATTTTATCTCGTTTAATAGAATAGAATCTGTTTTGAAGGACTTGAAACTAGTTTTGAGTGAAGTGCTGTATGTACCTAGAAGTAATATTTATGAATATAGATTATACATATAAAACGGTTACTAACTCTGACTTTGTAATTGCGAACTCGATTTTAATTATTATAATTTGAAAGCAAGATTCGGTTCAGTCGGGTTAGGTATTAAAGTAATATCCTTTTCTCGGTATCTCTTGTTCGGAGTTTCTTCAGCATTTAGTTTCGAGGTCACCTTAAAACTTACTAAGGTAGCAGTTTTCGTGTCTATATAATTAATGTTAAACTTGCTTAAGAGCATCTACTTACCCAACTAATTAGTTTGAACTGTTAATATACGTTTTGTATAGAGTTCGAAACTAATCAAGTTTTATTTATTTTATTCTCCCACGTAGCGAGTTTGGTACTTTAAAATAGTTCTACCTAACCACCTAGCCACCTAATATCATTGGCGAGACAAAAACACACAGGCTTCGCTGGTTCGGTCATCTACTGAGATTGGGAGAGGATCGAGCCGTTAAGAGAGCATACTTGGGTCGACCGAGTGGTCGCTGCCCGGTTGGCCGGCCCAGGTATCGCTGGGAGGACAGTGTGGAGACAGACCTGCGTCAGCTCCAGGTTCAAGACTGTCAGGTAGCGGCGCAGGAACGAGAAAGGTGGCGTGCTCTCGTTTCGTAGGCCAGGATCCTCATTGTGTTACTGTGCTAATAAAGTAAGTAAGTAGTAAAATACTTCTGGATAGAAATCGCAGGCTAGGGCCAGTATTCCATCTGCGATATTTGATAGGAGACCCATTTAGATGTTTCTGATTTTGAAATATAGAGAAATGAAAGTGGAGATATGATCCGCTTATACTAAAAAAATTCCTAGGTAACCAACACTACCTACATGTTTATCAATTATAACATTTTTATTTCCAATAGATCCCTAATTTCATTGCGTTCAGCCTAGATGAGCTCTATCGACCTGTCTCATTGACCTTGTAGCCGCGTTATCACTCTATACATTTAAGTTTGCGAACTCTCAAACTCGCATAAATTCATGGTCTTGTTTACTGTAACACCGTAAATCCCTTACAATCTGGCATAAAATACGTTCAAATAATCCGGTGGTTTAAGTCACCTATTTTAGGTTTAAACGTTTTAAGGTAATTGGTTTTGTATTGTCAAGCGTAACGTGACAAAAAGAGCGCACGCGATAAATACGAAACTCTTTTCTATTAACTGCATTAAGTCATAAATTGTCCAAAGTTTAGGTCAAAGGATGATGGTCGGAGGTTTGACGACCGGTTTAGCCTAGTGGGTAGTGCACCTGCCTGTGATGCTGACGGTGCTGGGTTCGAATCCCGGTCAGGGCAAATATTTGTGTGATGAGCATGAATATTTGTTTCTGAGTCTTGGATGTTTTCTATGTATTTAAGTATTTATATCTATTAAATATATCGTCGTCTAGTACCCATAACACAAGCCTTCTTGAGCTTACTGTGAGGCTAGTTCGATTTGTGTAAGATTGTCCTCTAATATTTATTTATTTATATTTATTTTATTTAAAGGATATGCTTCATCAAAATAGAAATCCAATTAACCCTGAGAGGTATAAAAAAAGCAAGCTACCTTTAAAAGCTTAGTCTAATGCGGTATTGGCCGTGTTGGGTACCAATAAAACAGCTTATACCTACCCGGTGGTTGCGTCAAAGGCCACATTACTGGGCTTTCTATTTGGTTTTGAAATATGTGATTAGATGTCTTACTAAATACACTTCACATATTGATATCTTTCAAACAGCAAAATGGCAAAATCAATTTAAAACCAACGCTGTTTCCACTTGAATAGACACAGTGTGGGACATCATGTGCATCGCAGCAATCAATTCATTCTGCTTGTTCCGTTCTTAACGTCTTGTTTTCATATATTACTTTAAACTTTTGCGCGCCTTACGAATCTAAACAATGCAATGTCAAAACGCCTCTTCAAGCAGTGCAACATTGACCATCTAGCCAATGGGAACGCGCGGGACGTCCGTCGCGCATGCGTGGTACAAACCGGCGTTGGAGCGGCGCCTCTCGCGCCAGAGTGAGAAGTAAGAACGCTTGCGCACCGCGAACAACTCTCACCGTATTAAAAACAAAATATAGTGTTCAAAGACTCATTGCTTACTTGTTTTCAACATTATCGTGTGTGTTACATTATTGATGAACTGTGTACGTATTACTAGCCGGCCGGCACGTATCTAAAGGAACATAATAAGAACCGTTCGTGTGGGAGCCATAGCCCGCGTTGCTGCCTATTCCTGGTGAGTACCTGTGCATGGTTTTCTCATTGACTACTGATGGTCCTTGTTGTACCGTTTTTTACCGGCGAATATATCTCATATTCGATCCAGAGTGGTGAATTGACATTGCATCGTCCGAAACCGCGTTAATTTACTACATCTTTATGGTGCCGAAACCCGGGACCTTTAGATACCTACCTACAGCCGGCCTACCAAATACCGATTTTGTTTAGTAATTGTAACACATTTATAACGCAAATAACCTTATTTTATCGTTTACCGTACGTAATTATAGCTAAATCTAATATTTACATAAACATATCGCGTAATTACTAAGCAGAAATTCAAGTCTTTGTTCCATTTTGTCCCGCTACCGATTAAAATAGGGTACTTATACCAAATCTCTTATAAAAAATAATAATAACAATAATATATTCGAGTTATACTTGTTGGCACAATATTGTATACCGTTTTACCGTTTGCAAAATATATCACATCGCAATATTTGTGTACTAATTTACGTATAACTCGACAAGTTTACTTCCATCGCTCAACATACCTAACTTAATTTATATTGAAAATTTCGTTTCGCTTTAAATCTCGAAATCTAATATATCATAGCGATAAATCGTGAATCTTATTTGACTTCATTAGGATTTCGGTGTATTCCCATTTCCCTCATTAACTTATAGGTTAAAATTCAAACTTTAGTACTGAAACCAAACCGATTTTTTGGAATTGTGTTTTTATATGTAAATATCATTATCGCAAACCATTTTGGTAGTTTTGAAAGTTCATTTTTGTACAAATCGCTTTATTTGATTTTTATTACGAAACTTCACTCGTACTCGAGGTGACGGAATATTTATATGGTGTCGTGTAATAAAAACATCGATGTTTAGTTGTGAACGCGCAATCACTCGTAACGTAATTATTCTTTTCAAATACGATTCCTTTTGTTATTAGTGTGTCTTAGTGAACTATTAAGCATTTGTAAACATAGTTAAATAGTAATTATGTCTTATCTAACAAGGCGTAAATCTTCACAAAAAAGGTGTACCGAACAGACTTATTCTGTTACCAATTTGCCAAGTTTGCGACGTAAACGAACGATTGCTTATAATCGTATTACGAAGGCTTTGGAAGTAGGGACATTAGCGAACACCGATGAATCGAAAATCGAGCTATTTCTTTCGTATTGTCAAGAGCTAAAAAGTATCGCTGACAGTTTTCAAGATGCTCATTTTATCATTTTGGACCTGCTTAAGGACGATACCGATGAAAGCGAGAACGACATTCAGGAACGTTTCGACGAAGCATATTTTCAAGTTATTGCAATTCAACGTAAATTTGAACAGTGTTCGTCTCAACATACAGATAGTTCGAGGCGAAATTCGTTGACAGGCTCGCACGGCGGCAACATGCGTTTACCGAAGATTTCGTTGCCGACGTTTGCAGGTGCTATTAAGGAGTGGCCTGAATTTATCGCTACTTATAATGCGTTGATTCACGAATCTACCATCTTGAGTGAAATTGAGAAATTTCATTATCTAGTGTCGGTGTTACGTGGTGATGCTTTATCGTTGATTAGAACCTTCCCTGTTGCAAGTGAACATTATATAAGTGCTTACGACGCCCTCAAGTCCCGTTATGAGGACAAACGCGAATTAGCGTTTACCTGCTGGCGGGACATTTTAGATGTCAATTTCAAAACTACAAACGCTCAAGATTTTCGTCGCGCGTTAGACACGATCGACGAGAACTTAACCGTTTTGAAAAAGTTAAAACTACCTACCGAGCACTGGGACTTTGTTCTCTGTTATAACATTCTGGCGAAACTTGATACTAAATTACGACGCGAGTTTGAGGAAAAACATACCGATGTCGAGCTTCCACAGTATAAGCAGTTAAGGGCATTCTTACACTCTAAAAGCGAAGCATTAATGCGCGACACGCACTTTACCGCCACCACCACTAACAAAAACGCGAACGTTTGGAAGGACGCAACCGGAACTTCACAGAAATCGAAGCGACTTAACGTAACGCATTCACTTGTCGCTCCCAACGTAAACAATCAGAAGAAGGCTGTTGACAAACCAGAGGCGAAGCCTACTATTAGCTCGAGCACTCCGAAGGTTATTCGTAAATGTTCGTACTGTGGTGACGAACACCACATATCGGCCTGTAAGGATTTTCTAGCTAAATCAGTGGACGACCGTATGGCCGTAGCCGGTGAAAGGAGATGGTGCTACAACTGTCTTAACTCATCTCACGCAATACGGAATTGCACATCGATATTTTCGTGTCAAAAATGTAAACGTAAGCACCATACTCTGTTGCACCGGGAGCAGGCGGCAAGTAAAACCGACCTCGCAGATGATCCGCCAAGTTCAGTAGCATTACTAGCGAAGGAATCTTTACCTCAGTCTAATTCATCCTTAAATACAACTGTGTTACTGGCAACAGCCCTCGTCCAAATTCGTGACGTATCTGGCGAATTTCACACATTCCGTGCATTATTTGATACTGGGAGTCAGAATAACTTTTTGACGGCCCACGCAGCTCAACGACTGAAACTAAAGCCTAAAGCAGCCTGCGCTAACGTTCACGGTCTAGGGGGCAGCCCCGCATCGGTCAATGGCATTGTCACATGCGATGTTGGTGCCAATCGTAACGTCAAATTTCGTCTGGAAATGCTTGTCATACCAAGCATTTGCGGAGACCAACCTATAGCAAGACTAAATACGAATGGATGGGATGAAGTCAAGACATTACCGCTAGCAGATCCAGGTTTTGACATCCCTGGCTCGATCGATGTCTTGTTAGGTGCTGACGTCTTTGCCGAGTCGCTTCTCGAACAACGTCTGAAGGGCAATGCCTCTCAACCACGAGCCTTCAACTCAGTTTTCGGATGGCTTCTTCTCGGGAAGTCTCGACTCGCATCGTCATGTTTATTAGGAGTATCATCTCCCAGTGTGGATGATAGCTTAAATAAAATCGTTCAACGTTTCTGGGAAATCGATAACGTTCCCCAATCCTTCCAATTGACCCCAGAAGAGCAACTCTGTGAAAATAGTTTCATTAACGGTCACTACCGCGACGAGACAGGGAGATATGTCGTTTGCCTTCCTTTCAAGGACAACGAGGAGCCAGTGTTTGAGGGCTCTCGAGCGATAGCCTTACGGCGCTTTCATGCCATTGAAAGGCGCCTGTCTCGTGACCATAACTTGAAGCAACAATACGTCGACTTCATGTCTGACTACAACCAATGTGGTCATATGACGGTGGTTCCTGCTAAGCAAATGGGTCAAGGCAAATACTATATCCCACATCATTGTGTCCTACGTCCCGACAGCGCCACAACCAAGTTGAGAGTGGTCTTCGACGCGTCGGCCAAGGACGCGAACTCCAAATCGTTAAATGACACGCTCCTGACGGGAACGAAGTTACAATCAAACATCGTGGAGATACTTCTTCATTTTCGTGAGCATGAAGTTGTTTTCATGGCAGACGTGCGCCAAATGTACCGTCAAATCAACGTAGCCCCTCATCATCGTGATTATCAGTGCATTCTCTGGCGAGCTCATCCAGACGAGCCTCTTCAAGAGTATGTTTTGAATACCGTAACGTATGGGGTGTCTTCAGCTCCCTACCTAGCGTGTCGATCAATCCAACAACTGGCCAACGACGAGGGTCATAAATATCCAAGGGCCAAAACCGTTTTAACTTCCGACATTTATATCGACGATATCGTAACCGGAAGCTCATCGCTGGAGGATGCCCGTGAAATCAAAACGCAAGTCATCGCTCTTTTTGCTCTTGGCTGCTTCGAACTGCGGAAATGGGTGAGCAACCGACCCGAGCTTCTCAGCGATTTACCCACAGAGGTGTGCCTTTCAGAAGCCATCACTTTCACCGAAGCTGAAGACACAACCATCAAGGTTCTAGGCCTTAAGTGGGAGCCTGCCTCGGATTCCTTCGTTTTTAACGTCAACCCGTCAAACCAATCGTGCACCAAACGAAGGATTCTGAGTGAGGTAGCCAGAATCTTTGATCCTTTGGGCTTCCTGTCTCCCCTGACAATTCAGGCCAAATGCTTAATTCAAAAGCTTTGGATCCTTGGCGTTTCGTGGGATGAAACCCCGCCAGCAGAAATTGTATCCCTATGGAGCAACTTTTCTGAACAACTTCCACAGCTCAGGGATCTTAAAGTTCCACGCAAATTCGCTATCGCGGGCGCTCAATCATGCCAACTGCATGGTTTCTGCGACAGCTCCGAGGCAGCGTATGGCGCCGTTGTCTATCTTCGCGTTACCGATTCCGACGGTTCCGTTCGCGTCTTTCTCGTCTGTGCCAAGGCGCGTGTCGCTCCGTTAAAACGGCAATCGCTCCCTCGTCTCGAACTTTGTGGTGCGGTTTTGCTCGCAGATCTCATCAAGTTCGTCAAGGACACGCTACGGATTCCGGTCCATGACACTTATCTGTGGTGTGATTCGACCGTAACTCTGGCCTGGCTGCGGGCCCCTTCTTCTCGCTGGGTGACATTCGTTGCAAACCGTGTCAGCCATATTCAAGACATCGTACCGACTGAGTGCTGGAGGCACGTTTCGTCTGTATCCAATCCTGCAGATATTTGCTCTCGCGGGCAATTGCCACAGGACTTACTGAGGAACGCGTTATGGTGGGCGGGCCCAGAGTGGTTGTCTCAATCCCAATCGGAATGGCCAGTGGACACGTCAAAGAATTGCCCTAAAGACAATGCAGTACTTTCTGAACAACGTCGCTCCATTGCCCTCGTTACAGACCAAATCGACACAGCCAGCCAATCGTCAATAATTGATCAGTTATTCGAAAAGCATTCGTCTTTGAATAAAATCTGCCGCATACTC
This sequence comes from Epiblema foenella, assembly GCA_963556455.1. Lineage (NCBI taxonomy): Eukaryota > Metazoa > Arthropoda > Insecta > Lepidoptera > Tortricidae > Epiblema > Epiblema foenella. The sequence continues at coordinate 22,057,884 of OY747102.1, forward strand.
GCTTACATTCGTAGGTTTTGTAACAACGTCCGAGACACCGTTTCGCGACCAGAAAGTCTTTTCATAACGGAAGCCGAACGCCATCGGGCGTTGCTCACTATCGTCAAGCATTTCCAAAAGCGTTACTTTTCAGACATCATATCCAAGTTAAGCTTGCGGAAACAGCTGCCACGTAGTATTCGTAAACTCAATCCCTTCTTGGACGAGCAGGGTATACTCAGGGTGGGCGGACGGCTCGCTCGCTCTGGTCTTGAATTTGAGCACAAGCATCCCGCATTGTTGCCAAGGAAAAGTGTTCTTACGAAAGCCGTAATCGAATCTATTCATAAAAACAATCTTCATCCCGGTCTGAATACCACACACTATCTGGTCTTGCAGCAATTTTGGATACTTGCGGCAAAGCGTGCCATACGGCATTACCTCTCGAAATGCATAAGATGCTATCGTCTTCACCCACAACCTTTGCAACCTTTCATGAGCGATCTTCCTGCCTTCCGCGTCAACCAGGCTAAGGCCTTTTCTGAAGTAGGCGTAGATTTCGGAGGGCCTTTCCGAATCAAGCTTGGCCATCATCGTGGTGTGAAAATTGACAAGGCGTATCTGTGCCTATTCGTATGCCTAAGTACAAAGGCAGTGCATCTTGAGGTAGTGTCAACTTTATCGACTGACGGCTTCATCGCGGCATTACGTCGTTTCGTTTCGCGTCGCGGTCGCTGCAATATAATCCATTCGGATTGCGGCACCAATTTCGTTGGTGCAAGTTCACAATTAGCATCATGTATCGAACAAGCCGCGGAAACTGAACGAATTACCTTTAAACGTAATCCTCCATCCGCTCCACACTTCGGAGGGATATGGGAGATCCAAATAAAAGCCGCGAAAAGTCACCTGTACCGCATTGTGGGCGATCAGACTCTGACGTTCGAAGAGCTTGCCACACTCTTCTCCCAGATCGAATCAATTTTAAACTCGAGGCCTTTGTGTCCATTGAGCTCCGATCCTAACGATTTAAATGTTCTCACGCCCGGTCATTTCCTAACGCTGGAGCCTCTGACAGCGGTTCCTGATTCTGATTACACGGACGTGAAAATTAACCGACTAAATCGATGGCAACTTATCCAATCTTTTCAACAGCAGTTTTGGAGACGCTGGAAAAATGAGTACTTACACGCGTTGACTCAGCGGGCGAAATGGACTAAAGACTCAGAATCGTTAAACGTCAATTCAGTCGTGCTTATCAAAGACGACAATCGACCTCCTCTTCAATGGGCGCTAGGGCGAGTTGTTTCGTTACATCCTGGGCCTGACGGAGTGGTTCGGGTCGCGACCGTAAAAATGGCCAAGGACCTCTTAGTCAAGAGACCTTTGGTCAAACTGTGCCCTCTACCCTCCGAATAATCGTCTTATTAGATTAACGTTCTTTAGTGTTTAAGATTAGTATCGTAGCTTATAACATATTCAATTTCAATTAATGTTTCTCAATCTAAGTTTGGGAAAATCCCATTGGTATTTTGGTGGGCGGAATGTTCCGTTCTTAACGTCTTGTTTTCATATATTACTTTAAACTTTTGCGCGCCTTACGAATCTAAACAATGCAATGTCAAAACGCCTCTTCAAGCAGTGCAACATTGACCATCTAGCCAATGGGAACGCGCGGGACGTCCGTCGCGCATGCGTGGTACAAACCGGCGTTGGAGCGGCGCCTCTCGCGCCAGAGAGAGAAGTAAGAACGCTTGCGCACCGCGAACAACTCTCACCGTATTAAAAACAAAATATAGTGTTCAAAGACTAATTGCTTACTTGTTTTCAACATTATCGTGTGTGTTACATTATTGAAGAACTGTGTACGTATTATTAGCCGGCCGGCACGTATCTAAAGGAACATAATAAGAACCGTTCGTGTGGGAGCCATAGCCCGCGTTGCTGCCTATTCCTGGTGAGTACCTGTGCATGGTTTTCTCATTGACTACTGATAGTCCTTGTTGTACCGTTTTTTACCGGCGAATATATCTCATATTCGATCCAGAGTGGTGAATTGACATTGCATCGTCCGAAACCGCGTTAATTTACTACACTGCTATTAATGTTGCCGCGATTTCCCGTTAGTGAGATTCCCGGAACTATCGATCGGTCCCCGCGACCTTGAACGCTTGGTTACCCTACCACGTGCCTACGGCGGGCGTTCAACAAGTTTTAATTGAATTTTCTTAGACGTTTAAAGTCTTCCTTTGATTACGTGTTACGTGTACGTGTACCTACGTGGAAGCGATTCAAGCAATTAGGTATTTGACAAATGTTAAAATTTATAACACAGTGTGGCACCAAAATTATCGCAATAAATAGTAAATTAGACGAATATTCAGAAAAATGTATTTTTTATTTTTGTGAATCTTTATAGTCCAAGAAAGTTTAAAGAAAGTTTTCCAGAAAATTTATAGTGAAAATGGGTCATATACGGATTTAGGTTCACGTGACGTCTGTAGACATACCAAAAGTTAAGGACTACAAAGCTTAAATTTAGATTAGACCAGTAACCTGCATACATAGTGTCTCCATTTCTATAAATCCCTGTAATAAAAACATAGCTAACAGTCATGCACATAAGTCGTTACCTATTGACCACAGGAGGGACGACTTTTGTTTTTTCAACTAAGTATGACTCATATGCAAATTGAAAGTTGACAATGGAATTCTCATGTTTCAATAAAAATGAAATTTGACTACTATGTCCATAAACGCAATATTTCACGACGAAAACGGTAAATTACTCGTTTTTCCATACAACGGTCTAGTACGGCTATAGAGCTGTGACGTCACATTTCGCTTTCAATCGGAGGGGCTACCGCGAACCACAAACGAAGTTTTCCCTCTCTGTCTCACTTATATGCAAACTTGCAAGTGCGACAGAGAGGGAAAACTTCGTTTGCTGTCGCGGTAGCGCCCCAGTATGGAGCGCTTTCAGTGCTCGTCAGCTATGCAACAAACCTCTCCTATTGTTATCGTCAGATGAGAAGCAAAACTCACTATCAAATCTGTCACTACTCTTCGAAATCTCGTATCTCAGTACAGAAACGATGATATATACGAGCTTTATTTTAAGAGCGCTTTAATAAAACGTAACAGGTCCACTAGCGCCACTCGTAAATAATTGTGATTGTTTAAATTTAACGATAGATACCTAAAAAAGGGGGCCGCTACGTACTGTATTTTGTATTTAAGTACGTTTTGAATCCATCAAACTAGTTATTACGTTGCTGGATTCGTCAATCTATGCGTCCAAAGTTAAAACGGCCGTTTTAATTTTGAGCTCATAGAGAGACCAATCTAGCAACGTAAAAAATAGTTTGATGGATTCAAAAAGTACTTAAATACAAACTACAGTACGTAGCGGCCCCCTTTTTTAGCTATATATCATTAAATTTAAATAATTACACTTATTTACGAGTGGCGCTAGTGGACCTGTTACATTTTATTAAAGCGCTCTTAAGTAGGTATATGTTACTTAGTGACTTGCTTGTAACCCCACGTTATTATTATTATTACTTATTGTTCAGAACACATACAGTCATACATAAAAGATAGAGGTAAGTTACAAATATATATAAAAAAACAGACCTGGAGGTTCTTAAATACAAACATTAAGCAAAAACATACAACAGCGTCTTAGCGAGTAGGAAAGTAAGTGGGTAGAACACTAAGTATTATTAATCGATAACAATTTGGATCTCGTACGTTCTTTTAGAACATCAAGGGAGTGCATAAATGGATCGACGTCACAGAAATACTCATTGTAGTTTTTTAATACTCGTTTGGAAAATGTATGTCTAGAATAATTAGTACGTGCGAAACTCGCATAAAACAAATTACGTGGACGTAAGGAGCGACATGTAATTCATTCTCAAGTAATTCCCCTAAAATCAAAATCAAAATTATCTTTATTGCCAGATTATGGTAAATTCACAATGGTGAAGATGTTTGGTACAGTTTCTTGTTATGCGCGCATAATCTACTCATAAGAGCATGCAATAGTTCCTTTAAATACAGTTAAAAATAATATAATCTACATCACAAAGTACAGAATGAAATAGGTAATTGTTGTTGGCGAGTATATTAAGTTATGTCATTAATTATAACCTACAACTGTGACTGGATAAATAATAATATAATCACTATGTTTTGGTGTGGGTCGAGTCATTCATCTTCGTCCGCGTCCACCCCCGAGTAGTTTGTGACAGCCATCCCAGTTGTTGTTTGACTGGCTCTGATTCATATCTACGGAAATATCGGAGCTGAATAAAATTGTTTGAACCTGAATAGCGAGGGGAGGTAACTAAAAAAACCGGTCAAGTTAGAGTCCGACTCGCGCAGCGAGGGCTCCGTACACAGATGTGTACCGCTTCCAACCCAATTAAATTCAGGAAAATCTCAACATCATCCAAAATTCTTCCGTCATGAAGATCGCTAGATGTTCTGTTGGAGTTCTCACCACAAATAAATTAAAAAACATTATTAATTAATCCTTTTATTTAAAAACCTTGAAGAATATTGCCTGTTGACTGAAAGTTCACTCGCAGGCGTGGCTCTGACAGTCGGAATTTAAACACTTAGTCTAAGAGCGCGATAAATAACTTGCTTTGTGAGCCTCGCAGCTAAATTCTATTTAATTATTAGCATTTAATTCATGCTTCCAATTAAAATTGAACTGGGCTGGGCGGGTCACGTCTGTCGCATGCATCTGGGTAGCTTGGCTAATATATCTACCAAGTGGATACCATAAGGGCGACACACACGGGGCAGGCTTAGACGGAGATGGCGGGATGACTTAGGCTGCGTTTCCACACGAGATGTACGAGTATGAGTTGCAGGTTTCATCATACTTTTAAGAAAATACCTCGCAACGCATCCTCGCACATCTCTGGTGGAAACGCTGCCTTAGACGCCTTCCTCGGCCATCATACTGATAAAAATAAAAAATAAAATAATTCATTCAAAGATGTTTACATGACTTTATAAAAAAAATCCTTCGTTGATGGACCGTTTCAAAAGTAGACTCGAACGGTATTATAATGAGTTCCGGGCAAGTACTTATCGGAAGTTGTTAACAAAGCTTGATTTTAATCAAACTTCTCAAACAACAATAAATTAGACATAAAAAGCCGTTGCCAATTAAAAGTTTGCAAAAACTGTAGATTGGATACCCATAGTTTTAGACACAAAATGTATTATTTCCGTTATAAATGGATTTCAAAATGAAGGGTGGGTTGCACCAAACCGTCTGTAATTGTCAACCAACAGTGCTCAGGTACATATATATTAGACCTATAGCGGTGTTCGTTAAAATCTGATTGTATGGAAAGTTTGACAAGTTTCTATGGGATGACAGCTGCCGGCACCATATTTGACGATGATCGGCCTGTGATCGTATGTTGGTGCAACTGACCCTAAGGGTGGGTTGCACCAAACAGTCTGTAATTGTAAGCGGTGTTCGTTAAAATCTAATGGTATGGAAAGTTTGACAAGTTTCTATGGGATGACAGCTGCCAGCGCCATATTTGATGATGACCGGCTGTGATCGTATGTTGGTGCAACCGAGCCTAAATGTCTAGCTCAAACTACTAGAAAGTTGTCCATTTACATTTTGCGAGAAAAATTTTAGGTAACTAAGATCAAGAATCAGGGATCTCTTTAGTGAATAAGCCGAATTTTAAAATTAACGCTATCCTAGTCCACATAGTTTTTATGTGCGAGTTTCTTTGTATTATGTCAGATGTGAACGGAAGCACACTGGAGGAGTGATTGAAGATTGGCTTACTCTACAAGAATACCCAACAAATATTAACTTAACAACATAAATAAAATATAAGGCACTTGAGGTATTGTGCCGAGAATGCTGGAGGCATTTCCTCACTGTATCGCAATGTTGATACGTTGTGCGAGGAAGTCGCCAGCTCTTCGGTCACCAGTTAAAAGTTTACTAGTTCTAAACTGAAACACGTACGCACCTCTTTGTCTTAGTAGTAAGGGTCTACTCGGATGTACCTATAGCCAAGGAAACACACCACTACCTTTTTCACCTTTGCCACTTCGACAAAGAGGTACGTCTTTCAGTTCCTTTTAACGTAGGTACGTATGTCGAGTTCGAAAATATGTACACGGACAATGTGGTTAATAATATGTGAACACAACTTTATTTTTAAGGTAATAAGGTTGCTCAGATATTTTTGATCCTTCGGAAACGTACATATATTTATGAATTCGTTTGTGAGTAATCTTTATTGCACAAAAGAACTTGTCAACCGCAGGTACACATATATTGACTCGTTTCTGGAGTATATTATCATTTCACTTTACCCTTATTTAATAACTAAATATATTTTATCCTATGTATCTAAAGACTTAACCGGGATATTTGGGCCTCACTGAGCTTACGCTACAGAAGGGTACATTTGCCCTTGACCCAACTGAAATCATGGATTAGGAGGATTGTGCACTTGCGTGAACAATATATTTTTTGCCCCGCTATTTTATCTAACATTGGAGGGTCATTTTAATAAATTTAGAAGTAGCTGTATCATGAATTCATGATCTTTAATATACTTACTAAGGCTTACAGAGCATAAGTGGATGCTGTTATGCAATAATGTGTCAACCTTGTAGGAAAACCTTTAGTAGGTTGACACCAGGGATGTAACAGATGTGGTTATATCGGAACCGGAAGCGGAACCAGATCTTTTAAATTTGGTATATCTATTTTTCGTTCCGTAAGTCATATCTTTATATTCGCCTATCTCAGGGGTAGGCAAACTTTTCTTGAGGGGCCAGAATAACGTAAAAAGTTTGGGAACACAAATAAATAAAAATATATACCTACTTAATCCTAGCTCGCGCGCCCCAGAACGATACACACGAACATACGAGACGGCTAATATAATAGCCATGTTTTCTACTTTGGAAGGGACTGTGGCAGGATTAAACTCTTTCGCGGGCTGTACTTTTGCCCACCTCTGATCTACAGCCCACGGAGCTACTACCTAATTTATACTTGTACAAGCACGCGGAGACTTGTATTAAATATCCAACGGTTGAATGCAACTAAGTACCTGGGTCATACACGGATTTAGGTTCGCGTCTGTTCTGTGGACATACCAAAAGTTAAGGGCTACAAAGCTTAATTTTGGATTGGACCAGTAACCCGCATAAACAGTGTCTCCGTTTCTATAAATCCCTGTAATAAAAACATAGCTAACATGCTCATAAGCCGTTAACTATTGACCATAGGAGGGACGAATTTTGTTTTTTCAACTAAATATGACCCACCTACCAAGTGTGTGTGCGTCAGCAAAGTGTCATGAGTTCTACTGTAGTCGTACCTTGACCCGAGTGCCGGGCGTTAATCCTAGGCATGACGTCACGGCTGTGTCAGGGATTAAAGCGATAATTAAGGACAAGCTACTAATTAGTCACATTTTAAGGTTTTATTTTCCAAAAGCAGGTTGCTTCAACCACATTTCACGGGAAGGTAAGCGTTAAAAATGGCGTCGATTTCTGTCATCCTATTGAGAACTATTAAACTTACCATACGACCAGATTTTAACGGACGTGTTATAACTTACGATTTTACTTTAAATTATACGAATAGGGGAAATTGTTAAAGCAAGTCCTAGGCGCTTCTTAAAAAAAGTGCCCCATTCCTGTGCCTGATAGTGCCCCCTTGATTGGTATTGCCCCTACCTCCTGAACAAATTCCTGGATCAGAGCCGTTACATAGGTATTAAGGTAATACGAATCTGTCTGATAAGGTAAAATAGGCATATACATATAATGTAGTGAACAATTCCGGTACGGCCGAGCTGCACTTGGCCTAATTCCGACCGCCAGATGAAAGCGTAGGCGTAGGGATGCCACCTTCTCGTACTTGTTTGAACACCGAGTACAAGCAATTTTAAAAAGGACTAGTTAATTTCATTCCTGTTTGTAATTTTTGTACTGTAGAGGTTGTTACGGTATGAGGCTGGCCGTGTAGGTCGAGAATCATAACATTCATAACGTAAGTATACAAATCGTATTTTGAAATATATTCTAGAATGCCTGTCAAAGCTGCATTCTTCTGGAAACAAGTGGTTTTCCAACTCTACTCGTACTTCACGACTCCCTCGGAGTTACATGTGCAGTAAAATATTATAAAGATATACTTAATAAGAGAACAACGGTTGGAACTCACTTGGAAACCGTTGTTGTCTTCCGTTGTTCTCTTATTAAGTGTAGTGTAGTCTCACGTTAGTGTAAATTTATGTATAAAGATATAATTGTGATGGGAAATATATTGGAATAATATGTGCTTATAGTATTTCCTTTCAGTTAAGATCTCATCCTAGATCCCTCTAAATCCGTACCTCTACAGCTGCATGTTACAGTACCTAATTAACTATCATGAAGGAGTGGGTAAATGTTGGTTCGGGAGAAAATACAACATAGTTCATGTGAAATAAATGTTGTTTTTTCTTATGTAGGTACCTCTGGCCAAAAATTAACTTACTGCTCCGTCCCAGAAGGTTTCGATTCTTCATGGGACACAACTAATTATAAAATGAGGTCTTCGGTTTGATTCTATTGACAACTCATCTACATAATGTACGTACAGCTATAAGAGTAAATAATACTCTAGAGCCGGGCGGAGATTTCCCACAACTGCCTGTGTAGCAGGGATCGGATACCGGTATTTTCTCCATAGAAAAATACCGGTATTATTACGGTCACCGGTTCATTATTTCGTTTTTAAAGGGACAATCTAATAATACGACGTTGTTACCTAAATACATGATTCAGCCCTACGTAAAGAGCAAAAAATAATCCAAAATATTGGGCTAATTCAGGGTTTTTTAAAAATACCGGTATCGGTCCCTGCTGTGTAGGTATTGTGTGGGCATTCGCAGCTCCTTATAAAATCTACGGCCCTGCCATAGACAGGCGGTTAAATTACGCCTTGTCATTCGTCGTGCGTGTGGCGGCCCTAAAGCATCTTAAAATTTTATATTTTCATCTTCATTCTCTTCTCATCTTTCACAGACTCCAATGAAAAAATAGTAAACCTTAAACAACGGATTGAACCCCTAAATGATTTCAGTATTTTCTCACTTGTTCACAGAACAACACTTCCTGTTGCCCAATTCAGCCGCGGCGACTTCTCCCTGTGGTCGGTCCTGAAGAACTGCGTGGGCAAGGAGCTGTCCAAGATCACCATGCCGGTCGTCTTCAATGAGCCGCTGTCCTTCCTACAGCGCATGCTGGAGTACCTGGAGTACGCGCATCTGCTGCGCATGGCGTCCGAACAAACGGACCCTGTGGCGCGCATGGAGTACATCGCAGGTAATAAGCCGGATTATCCTTTCTGCAGTGCATGCTTCAGTACTTGGAGTATACGCATCTGTTACACCTGGCGTCCGAACAGACGGGCCCTGCGGCCCGAATGGAAATCGCAGCATCGCAGGGAAAATCTACTCATGTCCAGTGCAGTCGCCTCATGGCATATGAGTAAATCTAAACCTAAAGATATCTGATTATATTTACTTCTGTGGCACAGCAATCACTATAGATCGCAGACTTATCTTTCCAATGCTGTTGCAGTTCAGTCGCTGGCCTAGAGGTCTTTTTAGACTTCACACCACCTGTACCTAGTACGCCCGACAGTACCTTTACCATGAGTTTACATGACCGTACTTGCTAGCGACTGCGTAAAAAATTGTATGGGCAAAAGTACAGCGCCTCTGGTGGTTACGCAATAGAACTAAGAATCGGCATACTAAATCGTTTATGCAGTCGCTAACGAGTACGGTCATGCAAACTCATGGTAAAGGTACCGATCTTTGACTGGCTGGACGATCCGATTATGCTCTCCGAACTGCACGATCGGCACCCATACGGACTACCTACATGTCCAAGCCGTCGGGGGTCTTGAATAGATAATTTGTTCTATGATAATATGTTTAGCTGGGACACTAGATCTTCGATTTTTTGGTTTTCTCAAATCCTAATTATTTAACAGAACCTAATTATTTATCTACAGCATTCGCAGTCAGCGCTCTGGCTTCAAATTGGGAGCGCCTGGGTAAACCTTTCAATCCACTCCTCGGAGAAACCTACGAACTCGAGCGGCCTGAGTTCAGGGCCGTCTGCGAGCAGGTATGTGAAATTTTGTTTTCATTTTACATACTAATTACTTAAACTGAACACATGAAATATGAGCTCTACATGGGGTCTTCCATTAACTCTTAAATTACTTTCATATATCCCAAGAAGAACAGAACAGTCGGTCACAAGAAGTGAGAAGAAAATGTAATTTTTAAACCAACGAACTAACGAAAAATTAAATACATATAAACGTACCTGTAAAAAGCATTTGCCTGTCTTTGAATTATTACTTCATATCCTCACAGGTCTCTCACCATCCGCCCGTCTCAGCCTTCCACGCCGACAGCCCCCACTTCGTCTTCCACGGCTCCGTACATCCCAAGCTCAAGTTCTGCGGCAAGAGCGTGGAGATCCAACCCAAGGGCCACGTCACTGTAGAGCTACCCAGGTATGTCAACGGGAACTTCTCTTCCAACCACGTGATGGTTCCATCACCCGCCCGTGGAAACCTTTCACGCCGACAGATCACACTTCGTGTCTATTCTACTAGGGGATTTATAATCCGACCTGACCTAGATGAAATGTTTTCTTCCCAGGCATTTGGCTAATACGATTGGTCGGATTATACCATGGACCCCGGTCTGTGTGATACACTTGTCTTTTACAACCCAAGGTTATCGATTAGTGTCGTTGAAAGATCCAAAGCCCACCCCGTTCTTGAACCAAGATTTTCTCCTAGTAATTTCCAATTGGTGCCCAGTGCCCACACGAATATTGCAGCAGTATCGGATCCAGATGTCATACTAGATATGAGACTGTCAGTGCACAACCAATTAAGCCGAAATTAAATCAATATGCAACGTTATTTTTAGGGCTTAAATGTTTGTTACTACTTCTAAGTTAACAGCATAATGCTTAACAACTAGATCGTCTCACTTCCCAATAAAAACCTTGATCTTTGTAGTAGGCCATTACTTAGCGGTTCGACGTTTTTCCAGATGGGGCGAAGCATACACCTGGACCAACGTGAACTGCTGCGTGCACAACGTGATCGTGGGCAAACTGTGGATCGAGCAGTACGGGGCGATGGAGGTCACATGCCATGGAGGCGTAGGCCTGAAGGCGAACCTGGCGTTCAAGCCGGCGGGCTTCAACAACCGCGACTTGCACAGGGTTGATGGATTCATCACTGATCAGAAGTAAGCCTGAACTCTCTTAATTCTCTTGCCGTTATAATACCATTCTTTTTAAGTTTAGCGCAAATGGAAACGGGCCGGTGTTTCGTAGATTTTGCTAAGAACAAACACGCTGATCAAGAAATAATTATACGCTATAGTTTAGTTAGGGAGTTACAACAAGCGCCTGTGCTGCTTAGGATGCTCATTCTTATTAGATATTTTTCTTACATTAGACGAGTTAACGTAATACTACGCATCGAGCACTATCTACTGTAAAACTAAATAAAGTTAACATTCCAGTGATCAACTCCTTAGAGCCCAATAGATGACACCTATTAACCCGTCGTCTACCGGATCCGGGGATTTTTTTCGCCGGGAGACCATGGCTTAATCACCTCTGCCATTATAATATAAGATTAAAAGTGCCATATATTGGGTCAGTGTCAAGCACAGGGACGTTTACCTTACATCGCATTCATACTTTCCACCTATTCCCACTTTCCACTCAGTCTCAATCCCTCGAAGGTTAGCTGGAAGAGATCCCTCATAGGAATAAGTTCGCCTTTGTACTTCAATCTTCTTGCTTTAACCTGTCATTGTGTACAATAAAGTGCTTAAGTACATACATACTTTTTATTTTTCAGCAAAAAGAAAATCCGCTTCCTCTACGGCAAATGGACGGAGTTCATAAAGGTGTGCAGCTCTGCTGCGCACGAACAGTGGGCGCGCGAGCAGGAGGCGAGCGCGACTCCCGCGCACACTCCCAAGAAAGTGCTCGCCAAGCTCAACAGCTTCAAAGTGGGGGCGCTGCGCTCCATGTCTATACAAGACGTGAGTTATATTTCGCACTACGTAGAATTTTTCTAGTTGTGAAACAACGAAAAAACGTTTTTCGTCTCATGAAATGCATAGCGACGTGATATGCCAATAAGTAATTTAATAAAAACACTTGCGACACCATTCACTGCTTTTTTTTTGAACCTGACTGGCTTTATAGGCCGGGCCCAATAAAGCGATAGGAGTGTGCGGTTGGAGAGTAGCCTGGGGAAAATCCAGGGGAAAACCTCCGGCACGACCACGCGTGTGGTTTGGAACACTGGAATACTTTAATAGTTTGCGCTCCAGTGAGATTGGTTGAACGGTTTCAACCGAATCTGAGGTGAGTGGAATCGAGCTACTGGGAGTTTTGTCCCTGGTTCACTAAACCTAGCCTAGCTGAGAAGAGTCCAGCAAGAAACTCAGCTAGGCCCGACCTGGGTCTAGCTGAGTTTCTTGCTGGACTCCTCTACCCGGTGTGCGGCGGTACCGGGACGAATACGGACTATGGGTCAATTTCAACAGTGCATGATTTTTGTATCATTCCGGTGTGATTCTTTGTTTGGGAGTTTTTCGTGGATTTTTTAATATCAAAAGACACTTCAGACTATATTATGAAAATCTTCTAAAAGGGATGTTAATATCTATAACAGTTTTTGAGATAACTGAGATTAAAAATGAAACTCACAACGGAATGATAAATATACACTGGGGATGATAATAACAGTCCACAGGAATGAAAATTAGAGCACATACATCGGAATTTAAAAAAAAACTCCTCAAAATTATAAAATTATTAATTTTGTACTGCTAGTACCTGAAAACAATCATTTTCACTACTCAGGCCCCCTTTATAATAAACTGGTGGACCACTTCAATTTAATAATTATACTAATAAAAATAATCAGTCACTTTTTCTCAAAAAAAAACGCATTACAAGCAGCAATGCTACAAACAAGTAATAAAAACTAAAAAAAAATCTTTCACGTAACCAGTAAAAACCTCTACTGACTGGCCTGTTAATACAACGGGACTTATGTTATTTGTGTTATGTGTTAAATATGAATAATAATAAATAATTGCTTCTTAGACTACAGTTTTATGATTTATAGAAAAAAGTACTAGGTGTATGATTTAAAAACAAGCATTTTGTATGTAAGTTAAAAATAGTGTAAATGTCCAGAGGCTTGCATCCTGTTTATAAAACACTTCGTAACTAGTTGTTAATTTTGATAGAAAGAAAAAGAAAAATCATGGTTCATGTGGTTTGGAACCCTATACCTTTTTTTTCTAGAAAACACAAATCTGTAGTATAAGAAACATATTTCAGTAATGTTAAAATGATATTACGGAACTATCTTTAATTTTTGTGTTTTGAAATTTGTATTTTGTAATGGACAATATTATTATTTATCTGACTGACGATTCCGAATGGAAGATGCATTTATTTTTCTGCTTACTTTTTATCATGTTTTGTATTACTCTGGTCGACATTATGTTATTTTTATTTTTCCTGTTATGACGACCATGATAACAATTCTTGTAATTTTGACATGTGTGAAAATTTATAACGTAATTCCTTATCATGGAATAAATTATCTAAAAGTATCGTATGACTTTTTACACCAATTTTTGAAATATTTTTTTCATTAATAAACTTCATATTTAGCACTTCCAACCGACGCCTGTCTGTGTAATTATTACCATCTTTTATAGTAAAATGCTTGATCCATTTCGGAAAAACTAATTACGCTAATAATCTTGAGGAGAAGTACATTTAAAATCGATTTAATATATTTTCTATATCTTAATGCGCGAATAATCAAGTAAATTGACAAAACACGATATAGTGAAACATATATTTAAATATAAATACTAGGTAATAGGCATATATGACATCAAATAAATATATTATACTCAGTAAAAATAATCATTAATTCCTATATATAGCAAAGTGAAGCTACATTTCTATTTAACTACACCGGAAACACCGGAATGAAAACGGCGGAATGATAAACACAGGATAAAATTAATTTTTAAAAAAAGATCAAGCCACTTATTCTTAAATTAACAAGGTTCTAGATATCACAAATATATATTACATGTTATATATTAGTTTCAATCGAAACAGATAAAAAATAAAAAAGATATAGCAAACTCCGGAATGATATTATTTTTGTCCGCGTATCACGACCACGATATACTCATGTGTATAGCAGGCCGACGAATTACCGCACCAGGTGTCCTCCCTCGCCGAACACCGCAGCGTAACTGATTCTCGAAGTGCGCAGGAGACGGGGGGCTTACCGAGTCAAACTTCGCAAATAAATCGTTGACAAGCTTGGTCCGCGGTGGTCCGCGGTAATGAAAAAGTTTCTCGGGACAAACATTTTCGCACATTATAAAATGGTTAGGTACACATGAGATTTAAAGGAAGCTATATTTATTGTTGCCTATTTAGCTGGTCTTAAAATGAGGCTAAAATATTTTTATTATCATACATAGTTTTCGAGTTAGGCGACATAATGCAAACAAAACCAGGTTAGGGACAACCCACCTTGATTAGAAATTGATACTTTATATATTTTTTTAAATTATTAAATACACTAATATTTAAGTTTTAGCTATTGCCCGAGGTAGTTAACTGGGATGTGTTTCCGAAAAAAAATGGTTAATTATTATTTAAACTTTCTGCACCTGCGTTCTCAGTCTTGCCAACATTTTTTACTGCTTGGGAAATTGACCCCTATATGCTCATTCACTGCATAAATCTTGACATCATTGATCTAATAAAATTAACACTATGGTTTGTTTCAGTCTGATGAACCTGACAACTCAGATGAGGTGCCCAAGTCAGACGACACGTATAACATAGACATACCAGGCTCCACCACATTGTGGGAAGCACGGAGCCGGCCAACCAATAGTGCTCAGGTACATATTAGACCTCTAGATTTCGCCAATAGAACCGACTCGACTAAAAATTGAGATGCCCATGTTACAGTGACCAGTCTTGATTAAGGGGGGGTAGCACCAAACTGTCTGTAATCGTAAGCGGTGTTCGTTAAAATCTGATTGTGTGGAAAGTTTGACA
Source organism: Epiblema foenella (assembly GCA_963556455.1). Classification (NCBI taxonomy): domain Eukaryota; kingdom Metazoa; phylum Arthropoda; class Insecta; order Lepidoptera; family Tortricidae; genus Epiblema; species Epiblema foenella. The sequence goes on from OY747102.1 coordinate 22,073,100, forward strand.
AGTTTCTATGGGATGACAGCTGCCGGCGCCATATTTGGCGATGACCGGCCTGTGATCGTATGTTGGTGCAAACCGTCTGTAATCGTAAGCGGTGTTCGTTAAAATCTGATTGTAAGGAAAGTTTGAGAAGTTTCTATGGGATGACAGCTGCCGGCGCCTTATTTGACGATGACCGGCCTGTGATCGTATGTTGGTGCAACCGACTTTTAACCACTTCTGTCTTGTAGCCTGACAAGCCGTGCGGCGTGTAGCGCAGCATGAAGCCTGCTAGTTAACGCGGTCTGTGCGATCTGTGCTAAAAGTCCTTAAGAGTCAATACCTACTTTCTTTAGGCATAATGGATTATCAGACCCAGGAATCCCATTGTTCCTAATTTCCTCTCATACGTAACCTCTTTGTATCACATTCCAGTATTACCAGTTCACTGAATTCGCCATGTCACTGAACGAAGTGGAACGCGACATGAAAGGCCAGCTGTGCCCGACGGACAGTCGGTTGCGGCCTGACGTCAGGCTGTTGGAGCAGGGAGATATAGACGCCGCCGCCGCGGAGAAGACTCGACTTGAAGAGAAACAGAGGACAGCTAGGAAGGCATTAAAGAAGTCCGCCGATGGCTGGCAACCCAGGTAAGCCTAAAGTTATAAGAGAGCCTACCGCGAACCGAAAACGAAGCATAAGACAGAGAGGAACTACAGTCTGCACCACGACATGGGGACAAGCACCATGTATGGTTTCTTTAAGCAGACTACCATGCGTTATTTTGACAACGCTTCCATCATAGGAATCCGTTAGTTAGGTAGGCTGTCGACTCCGTTCCCATCCCTCCCCCCTCTGTCGTAACTCGGCAATCACTGATTAGGAGCCACACGGTCCGGCGTCCTAGGCACACACTTACGGACCCGGACGACGTAATCACAGCGTCCATCGAAAGATGGAACGCTGCGTTTACGGCGGCCAACTCTGACACGACGCGTACACTTAGGCATTCCCGCCGGCGGGGACGTCGACCGCGCGATCGCGACAACACTGACACATATAGTCCCTATTCGTCCCGGTACCGCCGCACACAGGGTAGAGTCAGTCTGACCCAGGTCTCTAGTGAACCAGCGACAAAACTCCCAGTAGCTCGATTCCACTCACACCTCAGATTCGGTTGAAACCGCTCAACCAATCTCACTGGAGCGCAAACTCTTAGAGCATGCCAGTGTTCCAAACCACACGCGTGGTCGTGCCGGAGGTTTTCCCCTGGATTTTCCCCAGGCTACTCTCCAACCGCGCACTCCTATCGCTTTATTGGGCCCGGCCTATAAAGCCACAGTCAGGTTCAAAAAAAAAGACAGAGAGGAACATACTTCGTTTCCGGTTCGCAATAGGCCTCCAGAGACCTGAACACAACCAGATGCCAGCCTTTAATTGATGAATTGGGGAGCAGCATATTGTAGGGACTTTTAAGCACACGAGTCAATCTGGAGGCCGTGGGTTCGAACCCGCGGCTTTTCCACTGGTATTTCCGTAAGTTCATGTAGGAGATATTATTTGATACCAAAGTACGGTCAACCAGTTTGATTCTTAGAACACTTCGTACCTTGTCATAGTGACAGTAATATGAGATCTCTAGCTGCATTCATATTGATTTTCACTATGACAAGGTACGAGTACGAGGTGGCCCTGAAATCATTGGTTAACTCTACTTAGCTTTACGGTGGAGGAAAAATATCGGGAGGAAACCGGCCTAATCCCAACAAGGCCTAGTTTTGCCCTTTGGTTGGATGGTCAGATGGCAGTCGCTTTCGTAAAACTAGTGCCTACGCCATATCATGAGATTAGGTGGCAAGCGGGGCCCGGGTTCCGTTAGATACGAGTATCTGCCACCAAAAAACCGCTATATGGATGAAAAGGTTTAAAAATTCGATTTAGAAAAAAACAGTTCCGTTAGACCAGGGGTCGGCAACTTTTTAGAAGTCAAGAGCCACATAGTAGCTAACCATATTGTCGCGGGCCGCACGTGTTCATGATTTGTGACTATATGAGGCATAAGGTAACACATTGTCGGCTGTCAATAAGGAGGCTCGCAGGTGAAGTGAGGTGTTAGCGGGCTGCCTGTTGCCGACCGCTACGTTAGACTAAAGTCGATCACAACTCCAAAACAAACATTTTGATTTTCTATTCCACACCGAGCTCATGTTACACCATTTTTAAACAATGGCAAATAACTTAAAAAGGATGCCCGACGTACACTCCACTTCTCCTCTCTATTATTTGGCATAATCCATAGCCAACAACCCTCTCACCTATACGACAAATCGATATTTTCCCGTACGCATGTAAGAAAAGCCCCGCGCCTCATCTGTCCGCCACACAGATCCGCTAGCTTCCGTGGCAGCTTCCGTTACGCTGCCACGCGCTGCTGGAATAATATTCCGCCACCAATAAGAAACTCTCCTTCTCTGTTCACCTTTAAAATCAGTTTGAAACTCCACCTACTCAAAGTACAATTTCCAGCCTAGCTTGATCTGTGTCGGTGTCTGCTTGAGTTTACATTGAGTTGTTATTATTGTATTGGTTTCCGCTGGTAAAAACATTAATGTGGCACAATGCTATTGGATGAATTTTTCTTTTTATGTTTTCAATCTTGTCACAACTGATCTCTTTAGTTTCAGTTCATGGGATCCACTGAAAATCAGCGTTGTTGCACTCTGTGCCTCGACACATGCTGAGTGGGCTCGTTTTTTGTGACAACACTGTATATCTCTTAGATTTAAGCATTATGTAATGTAATTTATTATGTTGTTGTTGCAAAATAAAAATGTATTCTATTCTATTCTATTCTATTCATTATAAAGTCTTGAAAGGGTTAGCTGCCAACTAGAATAGATAGAAATAAAGTATGAACCTAAGAATTTTATAATCAATTAACTAGGTACGTATTGTATACTTTCAGGTGGTTTAGCCAAGGCACAAACCCATACACGAAACAGGAGGATTGGCTCTATAACGGCGGCTACTGGGACCGCAACTACCAACATCTGAAAGACATCGATATATTTTAAATCAGTGAACTGTAATAACATATACTGCATCAGCGCTATTTGTTAGCCATAGTATTTTTTATCTGTGCCTTTACCATGAGTTTACATGACCGTTCTCGCTAGCGACTGCGTAAAAATTTTAATGGGCAAAAGTACAGCGCATCTGGCGGTTACGCAATAGAACTAAGAATCGGCATACTAAATCGTTTACGCGGTCGCTAGCGAGTACGGTCATGTACACTCATGGTAAAGGCACTGGTTCCAGTGTCTACATAGCGACTTTCCCCCTTATTCATAAAAATTAACAAACCTCTGCTAACTAAAATGTGTTTTGTCTCTTACCCACAAACACAAATGTCAAAGTGACAGATAAAGACAAACAAATATTAACGGCATTTTAGCTAATATAGGTTTGATGAACGTTTATGAATAAGGGGTTTTATCTTTCCAATGCTGTTGGAATATCAGCTAGCGGAATTGATATAAGTAATAGTTAAAAATATGGTTTACTTAATTCGTGGACATTATAATCCGCGGCATGTAAGCAGGACCTGCGCAGGAGTCGATTTTCGGGTGTAATCTGAGTTTGGGCGGTCCTCGAGACTAGGTAACCAGACTCGACATACGTGCACCCAAGAGGGACGGAATAGCTCTTATGCAGCTAAATTAAGAGCTTGTTTAAAATGGCTGATGGCATATCGTAAACAACCTACTTAACTTGGGCTGGTAATGGTTCGTTGGCATAACCTACTCTCAAGCCGATTGTGGCAGACAAAAGATACGTGGAACTACAAGAAGGACAAGAAATGATATATCTCTCTCTGTTTCTCTTATCCAAATTTGTATACGATCATCTCGTTCAATAGTGGTAATACTTGATATGATGTATGGTTATTTTGAGGCCGAGCTTTTATCCATGGCAACACTGTGCACGGCCCCGCGCATACTTATCTGAGTGCTTACTCTGAACTTCGTATCGTCGTGTTATACACTATATGAGTGAAAGGGACGGCACGATACGAAGTTCGGAGTAGGCCCTCTGCAGTGCTACCGCGAACCACAAACGAAATTTCCCCCCCCTGTCGCACTTATGTGCAAACTTGCAAATGCGACAGAGAAAATTTCGAATGCCGTTCGCGGTAGCAGCCCTGAGCATGTTCACATTGTTTACGGGGGAACCTACATGAATGATGCCATATTGGCTCTAATTCGGCCCCAGTATAATATTCGTCGAGTCATATAATATTATAGTCTGGCTTGGTGCCGCACCATACCAATGCCTGCACTAGACCAAAACTGCTCATAGCTCAATTGATTTCACTTCCCGCTTACAATTTTCAAAATCCAACATTTCTTTCATTCTCTTATACTGATTTAAGCTTTAGAAAAGCTAGCACTGTATAAATTAAATTTAGTAAATATCCTGCATCCTAATACTATTTTTTTAATTAATACAAGTCGCTAAATTAATTTAGCCAATTTTAATAAAAGTTATATTTTTCATAAATGAGTAAATAAAGTTTCATGTAGAGAATAGCTTAATTAAAGATAGCTAAGTATCATTATTAAATAAGAGTAGGCATGTAAATTGACTATAAACATGAAATAATTAAGGGCAAAATTAATAAATGCGTGCATATTTAATCCCAATAAAGCATGCAAAACTGTAGACAAAATATATTAATAGCTGTTTGTTGTCTAAAAATATCTCGTTTGGATCACACGTTTGTCACCTAAGAACCTAGAGACACAGCTCAGCAATCATTCAATTCACTCACTTTCAAGGCGGTTGTTGTGATAAATTGATAGGTGTGTAGAACGCTTGAGATGACGCCGCACGGAGTCATAAAGCCGCATTCCCACGGCACTGAGAGGCGGACGATGCATGAGAGGTACAAGAACGATGCTAACAAATCGTGATATGTATATGAAACCAAGCTCATTTGACTCAGACTCGCTTTATCTTAGGTATAGTTTATGCCGTGTTCCAACGTTGGGACTATCCTTCATTTCCAAGTAGATTTAAACGCATTAAACACGTAGCAATTTATTATTATAACTGACAGAGATGCAATAATATGAAAGTAGGGATTGCTGTCCTATTCTACTGATATTAATATGAAATATAGTCGTGTACAGCCTTTTAAGTTCAAGAAGTTCCCGGTAAGGCATATTATCAACTCCAAACATCTATTATCATATTTTGTCTATGACACTATCAAAGTAAATAGATAGTAGGTGTAATTGATGTTCCATTGTCTCCATCTAGGAAAATATGTTTTGAATTAGTAACTTTGTATAATAACATTAATAACGAAACACTAACAAATTGGAGTCAATTACTAAATAATTGTTAGACTAACTTTGGGGTTTCAGCGGCATTGGTAGGAGTAGTATATAAACATTAAATGTCTATATAACATACCTAGAATACTGCTACTATATCTGTCTAGCATGCTAAAGTTGTTCTTACATAAATATAACGCAAATATGTTCATTATTTTGTAGAAATGTTGATTGGCGGCAAAATGATCTCAATATTGTAGGATAATTAAGTTTTATTGATTAAGCATTTGATGCTATAAAATTGTAATATAAGTTTGTATAGCTTTAATTACTATTACTATTTAAATACAGATTAGGTTACACCTACGTTACACCTTGTTATGTGTTTTTACCATTAGGTATGTGTGTTAATGCTATATAATATAAGTTAACACTTTTTATTGTGATTGTTTTAATGTTTTTCCCTAATAAATGGAGTGGAGTTTTGTTGCAGTTGTACAGTCATTCAAGAAAGTGCTCTACCACTTTTCAACTCTATTATGTGCGCAATAAGACACAAAAGTAGTACACTGTGACCACTTTCTTGGTTGACTGTGCTATATTTGTTATCTTATTATTATGTGTAAATTATATAAACCTATAAAAACTATACATAGTGGTATGAGTGAGTAAGCTCGCCAATATTGAATTGTACAAATATGGCAAAGGGCATACCTAAATCATTTAGGTAAATCACTAAAAAGTACCTAATAGGTATCTTACAATTGACAAGTTTCCTAAGTTGGTATTACCTACACTATTTGGATAGTCTTTCAAGTGACATAAATCGTATTGATTTCGTATATATTTGGTAGTGGCCCCGCTACGAAGCTGGTTCGAATCCCTGTAAGGGTATTTATTTGTGTTATGAACACAGTGAAAATTGGATGTATATATTTTATTTGATTATATATATATACTCGTCGCCTAGTGCCAGTGGTATAAGCATTGCTTATTTCGGGACTATGTAAGTCGATTTGTGTAAGATTGTCCACAAATATTTATTCATTTGTATCATTTGTCTCCGTTACATCAGATCAGTCCAACCTTATTCTCCGCCGCCCCTGGAGGTCTTCCACCCTGTTTGCAAACAGGCTCAATAAGATCAAACTTGCATAAGAATTCACACTGTGACGTCAAATAAACGTTCAATTGTTTGATACTTAGGGTCGGTTGCACCAACATACGATCACAGGTCGGTCATCGTCAAATATGGTCATCCCATAGCAACTTGTCAAGCTTTCCATACAATCAGATTTTAACGAACACCGCTTACGATTACAGACGGTTTGGTGCAACCCACCCTTAACCCTTTTCTAGGCCGCACCAATCTAGAAGTATTTACAATAAAACAATAGTACATTACTTACCAAGGGCGGTAAAGCAAAGTATGTCTCAGATCCAGGGACCGATACCGATATTTTTAAAAAACCCTGAATTAGCCCAATATTTTGGATTATTTTTTGCTCTTTACGTAGGGCTCAATCATGTATTTAGGTAACAACGTCGTATTATTAGATTGTCCCATTAAAAACCGGCCAAGGGCGAGTTGGACTCGCGCACGAAGGGTTCCGTACTAGTATCTATAAAACAGCAAAAATAACTTAACCAAAATTACAGTTAAATCAACCTATCTCAAAAACTATAAGAGATACTTTGATCAAACCAAAAATCGTTGAAAGAGTTAATTAGCATGCATCACCTCTATTTTTTTTAGAATTTTATACCCCGTAGTTATAAAAATAGAGGGGGGGGGGACATACTTTTTACGACTTTGAGAGCTGATATCTCAAAAACCGTTCACTTTAAGAAAAATGTTTTTTAGAAAACTTTATATCATTTTAAAAGACCTTTCCATTGATACCCCACACGGGTATGTACATCGAAAAAAAAATTTTCATCCCTCAGTTACATGTATGGGGGGCCCCACCCCCAATTCTTTTTTTTACTATTTAGTGTCATAATTTTGTAGCGGTTCATACAACACATATTCCCATCAAATTTCATCACTGTAGTACTTATAGTTTCCGAGTAAATCGGCTGTGACAGACGGACAGACGGACAGACGGACAGACGGACAGACGGACATGACGAAACTATAAGGGTTCCGTTTTTGCCATTTTGGCTACGGAACCCTAAAAACGAAGTAATGAACCGGTGACCGTAATAATACCGGTATTTTTCTATGGAGAAAATACCGGTATCCGATCCCTGCTCAGATCGCAGGTATTTGACGCCCGAGCCGAAGTCAAGGGCGATAATTATGCGATCTGAGGCTTTCTGAATTGCCGCCCGAGGTAAGTATAAAATTTTATGTCACCCCTTGCCCAGGAAGTGGGATTTTCACTGTCAATTGCCACTTTATGGCCAGGTATGACATAAAATATATATTAAAAGTAGAATCGTTTTGGTGATTCCTTTCAAGACGAGTCACTTTTTAAGAAAATGCAATCTGATTTTAACCTTAGACCCCTGTAATAAGATTGAAATATGTAGTCTATAAATCGTAGGTACTATGCCTGGAATTAACGTCCATTGCTCACCTCTGTTGCTATGTGCTAATTAAGATGTGTAGAGTTATATAAAAATACATCATTGGGCCAGTATCAAGTGGGACGTTTACATCATAATGATATATATCTATATATCGCTTCTAAGCCCCCTGTTCTACTTGGGGATTATTTAACTCTTATAATTTCTTACCAGTATTGGGGTTGAAGAGGGGTAAAATGTAGATACTCGTTAGGTGTACTTGAATCGTTATTTCCTTTCTGCGTCCCTGTATACTGTGTCAAGCACATCTGTTTCCTTCTTTTAGCACAATTATTCGTATGTGATAGACCATATTGGATAATACTAAACTTACTCATTAGGAAACTTTCATAATCTATTAAATGCAGGTACCTAATTTCAAGGGGATAAGACGAATATAATGTGAACAAGAACACAACATAGCAACGAAAATTACCTGTGATAGACTATGAAAGTTTCGTAATAAGTAATTATTCTACTCTTAAATGCTTGTCTGTTATTTCGTTTAAACCAAAATCATATTAAGTGAGTGGGAACTATTTCTCTACTAGTGAATATATTGAAATTATGTCCTCAAAAGGCAATAAGTAATTATAATTATAGATAATTTATTAGCGTATTGTATTGTTATTAGTGGGTATAATATCAACCAAATAAAAAAATGTTAGATTTTTATTAATACCTACTCTTCGGGCGTTTTTGTTGTCATGTATCTAATAAAGTAGGTATCAATCTTTACTCTTGGAATAGGTAAACTGGGCATGGCAAGCTAACGTATGCAATAAGGTCTAAGTATAAGGTGGTTATTCGCTTGCGATTTTTGACAGTATTTTACTACACTTTCCTTCCTATACTTACGCGGGTGAAATGCTTATAATACACACATTATGCTTATAATATAATATACACGTTAATTTATTCAATGCTGATGAGCACACGTCGTGGAAAACGTTTGATGAGTTATCATCAAATATGGCGCTGGCAGCTGTCATCCCATATAAACTTGTCAAACTTTCAATACAATCAGATTTTAACGAACACCGCTTACGATTACAGACGGTTTGGTGCAACCCAGCCTAAAAAACTAAAAGCAGTTACGAGTACGTAGCATACGGATTGCTTGGTTTCGAATGAATGAGAATATTGAAGGCCCATATTTTTTCATACTAACACCACGCAAGTAGAGACAAAGAAAAGTGTGATTAGGGTTCTACAGATGCAACGATTCAATCAGCAACTAAATCAATTGTTTGTTTTAACTCTTACTCTAAAAACAATTGCATCACCATCGGTTACCAAAATTATAATATATGCCTACCTAACAGATTGGTGTTCAGGTTGTTACGTCTGTAGACCCCTTTAGTGTCTTTGTAAACAAATGACAATAATCGAGCGTTAAGATTTGGATGGAAGTTTTACTGCTATTTAACTCTTTCAACTAAAACGCCCAAAGATGATTGTATGATATATTTTTAATGTCTTGTAGTAGCGTGGACCAATGGAATTAATTACCTATGGCTATTGTGAAAAATTCTAAACCCGACGTAAAAAATATTCCCATGGATATTATCCATTGGAGCCGGTTACACGGTGATTATTACTGACAACACTGGATTGTCAATATTATCGTATGAATTCAACTTCTATATGTACTGTGATATGAGTGTGTCGCGTGATAATAATCACCATGTAACCGACCCCATTAGGCATCGCGACCCCTCTTTTCCTCAAAACTCCAATTTTTCGCGTCAACCGTTTTCACAGTTAATGTATTGAATGATGGCTGCCTGTCTCTTTCTATCTTATTGACGCGTAACTAGGTTGTTAGTGACAAATTAACAGGTTTGTAGAACGTTACATGTGTCAAGGGTTGACACATTATTTTGAACTGTAACGTCGTGTACATAAGTTATTAAATGGCACAATTTCATCCACGTTTCATCGCAGATTAATCATTGCGTTTTGTTGACCAATAAGATCCCAGCTCTGTTAGAAAGAGATGTATGAACTGTTATCTCATTATAACTATACTTCGATATCGAAATTGTGAAGTCTGTAGGGATCTTGACCTGTGTGTATGGGACTTTAAAAATATTACAGTGAACCTAAAAATATTATTTTGTTTGTTATAAGGTATGCTATGCATTAAATTTAGAACATATTTCTAAAGTTACATTGTAGACAGGTATTTATAATTAATTTTCAAGCGTAGGTATATAAATATTTAAGAACAAAGTGAACGATATAGTAAAAAGAGATGTTGGTTGTAAATGTAGCCAAAATAGGCTTTAAAATAGGTCGTGTAAATGTTCTAGGGAATTGGCTAAAGATATTCAAACGTGTATACATACCTTGAAATAAATATGAATATTATTACGGTAATTGGTATTTTATTTGACTTTTTCTTACACCTTTTCTAAACCAAATTATTTTAGCCGATGGGTAAAACGACAAAATTACTTTTTCTGGAGTTGAAAGCGTTTATAGGCTACGGTATCCGCTTACCATCCAGTGAGCCATGAGCTTCTTTCCCACCCGAGCGTTGTACAAAAAACTAATGGGAATATTTTTCATTAATATTTTTGCAATAATTCAACGTATGTAATTTAAAAAAATGGGGAAAAAATGTTAGAGTTTAAAATGAGATACATTTTAATTTTGGTATACTTATTTATGTATTTAAGATCCCAATAAAACGTCAAGTCCTTAACTTAACTTAACTACTTACAAAATACTTATCCTTACAATAATATTACACATGATCACAACAGAAAGTCACGATAGAAATGATTTAAACATTAAGGGTGGGTTGCACCAAACCGTCTGTAATCGTAAGCGGTGTTCGTTAAATTCTGGCTGTATGGAAAGTTTGACAAGTTTCTATGGGATGACAGCTGCCGGCGCCATAATTGACGATAACCGGCCTGTGATCGTATGTTGGTGCAACCGACCGTGTACAGTATGAAGTCTGTAGGGAAGTATAACGTCACAATTTTCTGTGGTTAAAATGAGTCTTGACTAAAACACCTTTACGTATTAAAAAAAATTTATAACAGCAAGAACAAGTAAAAGGTTGATGTTCTCTTAGTTTTCACGTAAAAATATTTTTTTTTAGTTTTTTATTACCGTCAAGGCAAGCTTCTAGCTAAAGCAGTCAGGGCTAAATATTCCTGTTTTGCCGCTACAAAAAAAAAACGTTTAGTTGAGGACGATAAAAAATATAATGTCCATGGCACATTCTTACAAATTATAAACTTATTAACTTAATTCCCTAACAGAAAGTTCCGCTTTGTAGATGCCAATAAGGTTGATTTTTAATTACGTTGTTATGGAATTAGCTTCTTATCAACATCGCTAAAGTAGACCTTTTATTGGGGAATGACACTGCTATTGCACATATATTGTTTTTCATCATACAAGTATTAATAAAAAGTCAATCGATATTGTGATGAAAAGTATTATGATCACATATTTATCAAAAGGTTTTTAATATTTACAATTACAATTTTAATATTAACCGGATTATTGAACACACTGCATGAAGGCACTAAGTCATATCAGTATAGGTATATATCACAATCGTTCGGTTTTCCTTATCATGGTCCCAATTTTTACAATTATATATACTTACTAAATGCCTTCTTCCTGATACACTCATATTATACACTCACCCAAAAAGTTTCATTCGTCTATATATTATTCACAAAAAGTTTTACGTGTCAAGAAACGTTACAAAATCAATGGTGGGCCGTTATATGAACCAATTATCACTAGATTCTCTCACAATATCACTACATAGTAAAAAACAAAGTCGCTTTCTCTGTCCCTATATCCCTATGTATGCTTAAATCTTTAAAACTACGCAACGGATTTTGATGCGGTATTTTTTAATAGATAGAGTGATTGAAGAGAAAGGTTTATATGTGTAATAATAACATCCATTAAATAGTGCACCCGTGTGAAGCCGGGGCGGGTCGCTAGTCATTATTAAAATGTAATATTACCCCTTTGTCTTTGAATACATTCACAAAATTTCCATATATCCGGTTGTTCTCCTATATACGTCGCATTTCTCAACCGATTCTAGTAAAATTATGTAAGCTGGTTCGATAATTATATATAAACTTTTTGGCTTGTCAGTTTTTGGAAATTTCCAAAAAAAACCACTTGCGAGGTTTTAGCTCACAGAGCCACTAGTTGGTATCTTCAGATCAACTCGTATAAATTTATTTTTATTTTATTAATTCACACGTCAATTTCACAACAAACTAATACATACTCGTAGTATCAATGAAAATCACACACTCTCTCAATTACCCAAGTTATGGCTTAGACAAGACATTAAAATTGCATGTAATAAAATTTATAATAGGTACAGTCGAGTGCTAAAATATGGTGTATGCAAGCTACTCAAAAATGTGGCCCATGGGTCTTATGTCGGCGCATTAAGGTTTCGGTACATATTTATGAGAGGATTCATCTTTTTCACGTCTGAGAGTCGTTTTTTGGCCGCATCCAGTCAATATTTGCAATCAATTGTAACCGCCAGTAGTATTTATCCTTAAATTATTTGCATGCTAATTTACCAATGATTAATTTTATTATTACTTATATTGTCTTTGTAACTTATTGTGCCTAGATCTTTAAATATTTGACATTATTGACATTTCTTTTTTTCTTTTTTAAACATTGTTTATATTTACATTTTAATTTATTGTTCCTAAATTAGACTTCACAAAGTTAATGATAACATAATAATACGCTATATCACTAATATAATATTATATTGACATGAGTAATGATAATATCACTATAGAAAAATTTCCTTAAGCACCATTAGTAATAAGTCTTTGTAACCTATAACTTGCATGTTTGGTTTATCTGTAAATGTAAGTTGGTTAATAAATAAATAAATTCGATACATATTTTTACACTTGACTATACCATAAAAACTTACGTAAAGTCCCTCTTAAACGAGTAAGTATTTTTTTCTATATATAGATGTAGGTAGCAAGCATTCAAGCGTCAAAAACAAATGAACTGATGAAGGAAAAACAAAAACGTCATTTGGGATAAACAACTATTCGACGTGACAATAATATTATAGCCAGCTTATAGCTAACATGATCGCTTTATGTCGGACGTATAGGTGCGAGAGGGACGGATGCTAGGCAGATTTATTCTTCTAATTATTTTAGAGTGTAACCAAACAATTAATTTTGTATAAAATACCAGGATACCTAGTTGCCTTTTAGGCTTTCCGCATGTAACGCAAGACAAAATTGGCATTTCTTACTCTCAGGTACCCAACGATACGGGTGAATTTATGTTTGTCAAAGTTAGTCTTGTCATAGCCAAATCATTTAAATGTAATATTCTATAATTAATTTACTTATTGGGCTTCCAGACCAGAGTCCAAGAAGTCTTTGATGTGAAGCGGCACGGTTCGCGGCAACGGTCGTAGAAACTGGAAAATAATAATATTTTAATTATGTATTACGGAGTCCTTTAAGTTTCAGCAAGTTAGTAAAAAGGTGGATCAACTATTCTTTGTTGCCTGTTACCATGGTTACGTCTCCTGAGTCACTCTTTAAAACTGTGATTTTATAGGGTTTAAATCTACCAAACATGAGTTCCAGCGATGAGCATAAATCCATTTGGACATGGGTCATCTCTTGAGCATGATTGTAAGCCATATTATAAACACATTTCTAAGAAACTCGGTTACTGTTGTCTCCTCGCTGACGGGACAGAATAACGACAAGAAAAAGTTGATTAACCCAAAACTAAAGTGAAAATCCACATCACTACAGAGTGTAAAACAAAGTCGCTTTCTCTGTCCCTATATCCCTATATCCCTATGTATGCTTAAATCTTTAAAACTACGCAACGGATTTTGATGCGGTTTTTTTAATAGATAAGAGTGACTCAAGGGGGAGGTTTATATGTATAATACATGCATCAGCATTGCACCCGTGCGAAGCCGGAGCGGGTCGCTAGTAATTTGATACAATGAGATTATAATATTTTTAACAGAAGAACATGAACCAACAGACAGACTGTTAGACCTGACCCAAGTGTAGTCCTTTAGGAGGGTCATTGTCAGATTTAGGTTCGCGTCTTTTCGGTGGACATATCATAGTTAAGGTCCAAAAAGCTTAATTTTGGATTGGTCTAATAACCCGCATAAACGGTGTTTCCGGAACTATAAATCCATGTCATAAAAACATAACTTACATGTACATAAGCCGTTAACTATTGACCACCGGGTGGACAACTTTTGTTTTTACAAACTGACAATGGCCCAGGAGTAACCTACTTAACATGAACTAATATCATCATTGATAATCAGAGGGACTACACCGAACTTCGAAATCCGAACTTCGTGCCGCCCCTCTCACTCATATATTGAATAACAAGAGAGTGAAAGGGACGGCACGATACTAAGTTCGGATTTCGAAGTCCGGAGTAGGCCCTCAGGGAGTATTTTATAAGGCTGTAAAAGTTACAATTTTACAAGTCTAAGCTGGCAACACTGAGATGTTTAACCAACATTCAGAGGGGCTACCGCGAACCGAAAACGAACGAAGTTCGAATATCTCCCTCTCTGTCGCACGAATCAGCAAGTGTGACAGAGAGGGAGATATTCGAACTTCGTTCGTTTTCGGTTCGCGGTAGCCCCTCAGAAGATTTATGATCGCTATCGCTAGCACATCTTGCTACCAAGTACAGAGGGCCTACTCCGAACTTCGAAATCCGAACTTCATATCGTGTCGTCCCTTTCACTCTCGTGTTATACACTATATGGGTGAAAGGGACGGCACGATACGAAGTTCGGATTTCCAAGTTCGTAGTAGCCCCTCAGTACCCGGCAATAAATATTGCACGTCGGTCTTTGGAAAGAGACTGTCCATCAATAATAAATAAAATAATAAAGAAATAAATATTAGAGGACAATCTTACACAAATCGAACTAGCCCCACAGTAAACTCAAGAAGGCGTGTGTTATGGGTACTAGACGACGATATATTTAATAGATATAAATACTTAAATACATAGAAAACATCCAAGACTCAGAAACAAATATTCATGCTCATCACACAAATATTTGCCCTGACCGGGATTCGAACCCAGGACCGTCAGCTTCACAGGCAGGTGCACTACACACTAGGCTAAACCGGTCGTCAAATCACCGTAATTATTAACGTTTAATGTTGGGCTGAACGGACTATGATGCAATTTGGTATACAACGAGTTTACAGCCTGGATTAACATATAGAACAAAAGAATAAAGGAAAAATTGAAAAATTTGGCACCGAGCAGGATTCGAACCTACGACCTCCCGGCACTCGCGGCCAGTCGCTCTAGCCAACTGAGCTATAGGTGCAATCGCTACCCAGCCCCAAATTCATCAACCATTCCTTCATTTATACAAACGCCTTAAGGGAGGCGTACATGAATGATGGTCTGTAGTTTACGATAGCAGCGGTACTGCTTAATACAAGAATTAATTTAACATATAGAATACTTTTCATCCCAAAAATCATCCCTCGAGGGGATGAAATAGGCAGTGAAAGTTTAGGCGAACGAAGTCGCGGGCAAAAGCTAGCATCAATGTACCTACTTTACTTTATGGACTATATCAGTTTACGTCAAATCGATGATAAGTAAACTTTGGATATCTATAGAGATTAGAGATCTGTTGCAACTACTAGAAAAAGGATAAATAAATAAAATAAATAAATATTAGAGGACAATCTTACACAAATCGAACTAGCCCCACAGTAAGCTCAAGAAGGCTTGTGTTATGGGTACTAGACGACGATATATTTAATAGAAATAAATACTTAAATACATAGAAAACATCCAAGACTCAGAAACAAATATTCATGCTCATCACACAAATATTTTTGCCCTGACCGGGATTCGAACCCAGGACCGTCAGCTTCACAGGCAGGTGCACTACCCACTAGGCTAAACCGGTCGTCAAACAAGATAGTAAAACAAGTATTATTTTTTAAATCGTAAACTTGAACTTGGTTTCAACAACTCTATATTATATATTTTGACGATGGCTGACAAACGTCACATAAGTAGTGTTGACAACGCTCTACGAAGCCGAAATTAGCCGAGTCTCTTTATAAAGGTTGATGTGAAATATTTATCACCGAGTGTAGATAGATGTAAAATCTGGCGTTACAGTGCGCACCTTTTGACAGTTGGACATTCATGTGACGGCCCGACGTGACAAGACGGCGGTGTCAAGTTGTAATAGGTCGCGTTCAATTTTTAGGCGAAGCGTGCTACACACACCGTCATTAACAGCCTAGGTTTCGCCGGAAGATCAGTGCCAGCTCCCTGAGTCGGCATTACGCTGAGGCGAAACCTTTTTGTGGCGATTACTTGTTTTTTTCTAATTACGTTTATTTATCTATATTTTATGTTTGTATCGTCACGAATAAATGTTTTCCTTTCTTTCTTTCTTTCAGTGCCAGCCCCACTTTTAAATACAACTACATGAGGAACTGCAGTTTAAATGCATAAAAATTAACAAACCTGATTAACGTAGTACAAGGAGCTAGGGATAGTGATCTCGGTGTAATTCCTCCTCACGGCGTCCACGATATTGTCCGCCGCCTCACTGGCCGAGACAATCTTCATCAGGGTCGGGAAACGGATCTTTGGGTTCTTACAAAGACCTGTGTCCACTATGTACGGGTAGATCACCGTGATTTTGATCTGGAAATTACATCACATTTTTAAATTTGAGTATCTATGGATGGTGGGAATGGTGGCGAAAAATCGCAGTGAAAAAACTACAGAGTAGGTAACTAGGTACCATAGCATAGCAAGTCGCCGGAAGAAAAAAAGGGAATAGGCGATAATTGGAGTCTTTTGAGAAAATCTCATATGTTTTTGAGTTGCAATTATTTCTATCAAACGATCGTAATAATGATGCCTACAAAAAACCTTGTGATTCTCTAGAAAATAAGGCTGGGCCTACACGGAGAAATGAGCCGCATGGGCTGCTAAAGTGGCTATTAGCTAATCTGACCAAATACTCTACTTACTCCGAAATCACTCTCTTGTCTTCTTCCTTCCTTCCCTTCCTCATGCAAAGCCACAGACAGGAAACTTGGAGGCGCAGTACAGCACCAGGTTCCTTAGTCCAAACATACCAGCCACGGAAGTCCTGGTGACCACGTGGCTGGTTGCGTAGATTTTCCAAGAGATTATCGTTACGAGTTGTCTATCTGATTTGATACTATACTTACTCCACTGAAATCCCTCGTGTCTTCCCTCAGTTCCTCATGCAGAGCCTCCATCATGCCACGCACAGCAAACTTGGAGGCGCAGTACGGCACCAGGTTTCTTAGGCCAAGCATACCAGCCACGGAAGACCTGGTGACCACGTGGCTGGTTGCGTAGATTTTCCAAGAGACTATTACGAGTTGTCTATCTGATTTGATACTCTACTTACTCCACTGAAATCCCTCTTGTCTTCCCTCAGTTCCTCATGCAGAGCCTCCATCATGCCACGCACAGCAAACTTGGAGGCGCAGTACGGCATCAGGTTCCTTAGTCCAAACATACCAGCCACGGAAGACCTGGCGACCACGTGGCCGTTGTTGCGTAGATTTTCCAAAAGACTATCGTTACGAGTTGTCTATCTGATTTGATACTCTACTTACTCCACTGAAATCCCTCTTGTCTTCCCTCAGTTCCTCATGCAGAGCCTCCATCATGCCACGCACAGCAAACTTGGAGGCGCAGTACGGCACCAGGTTTCTTAGGCCAAGCATACCAGCCATGGATGACATGGCGACGATGTGGCCATGGTTGCGCTCCATCATTGAGGGCAGGAAGTTTTGGAGCATCTGAAATGAATGAGTGTGATTTCACTACGGGTAAAGTTGATTTTACTTTCATAATGCTCTTGGGATTAGGTAGCGGACCCCGGGCATCCTTTAGGATGCAACTGTACCGGGATAACGCTAGGATGATGATGAATGCCTACATAATGGACAAGATCGAAAATCAAAAAATTGCTATCCACACTATCGTCGGCTTTTCAAGATGGTTGCAGAAATGATAACAGCTAATTCTATTTATTGCTAAGTACGTACATACATTTATTGGCAGAATTTGCATCAAAAATTATTATTACTGTAAGTATAAATGTTTTGAAACCTTTTTAAGCACTAGGTACTCGACAAAATATAATATTTAATCGGAATTTGCGACTTAGTAATCGTGCTCATGAATTCCTTTGATGTATCGACAATCGACGCTCCATCACAGGCTATGCACGTGTAATGGACAATCATGGGCCATTGTGTGGTTCCGGCATTACAGTGAGCCGTTTTTTCGCGGCCGGCAACATCGACAACTTTCACTGCTGCGATCACGGAGTATGAGTTGCGGCGTATTTAATGGTAGGTAGCCAATATTTCGAATACCCATGGAAATACCCACTGCAGTTCCTTCCCTAAATACAGTTCCATCTCTCGGGGCTTTACTCCGCAATCATGGCGTACTCGTAATACACTAGCAGGAAAAAGTGTCAATTTAGTACATTATGTAACTGGTGTATAAGAAGGGTATAAAAAGGCGAGTGGTGTGGGTTGCGATGTGAGCCTTGGCGAACACCACGAGCCTTTTTATACCAGTTATACACCGTTGCATACAATACTTTTTACACGACTTATTTCAAATAAAAAGTAAATATTTTTCAGACTTCATGCGCCATATTTTTCCTTAGTAATTGTGCAACTTACCTACACAATTTCTTCAGTAATGCTATATAACTTCTTGGTGGATTTTTAAAAGAATCAACGTACTTACACATTTTCTTCATAAACACAAAATATAATCATTTATATATGAGTTACCCACGAATGTATCTTCTACCTAACATTGACCTCAAACATTGTTTCTAGAAAAGGTCAAGCAGGGCATAATGCCAGCATTGTTAACAAAACTGGCAACAGCATCGTTGTTTTTAGTTTGTAGTACCTATACGTAGTAGTAGTACGATGGCTGAGATACGCGTCATACTCGTGATAGGGTGCTGTTTGTGGAGTCCGGCCGGTCTGTTCATGCTTGCTAGGACATAGTCACTACGTTAATACTAGTGTCTTTTTATAGGGGATTGACGAGAGACATCATCCTATTGTGGATTCGTTTTTATTATCAGTGACTTAGAGACCATATACATCTCTAACAATATTAAATTAATTTTAATTTTGACGCTCAGAGACCATGTACATCTCTGGGATAATATATTAATTTCACTCCTTGTTTAATTTTGAGACCTTATACATCTCTAACTTAATATTTGTAATAGATAACTTTGCAAGTTTATCTTCACTGTATGACATTAATTTTGTTATAATTGTTAAACTCGAAATTATTATTCCTTCTTGAACTGTAAATTAATATTTTGACATGAAAAATGTATTACTTATTATAGTCAGACTTTCTTAAATTGTAAATTAATATTTTGACATGTAAAAGTGCCTATGTGGCCTATTTGCAGAATAAATGTTTGTATTTGTATTTGTATATTCACCGATTTATTAAAAGACGTGACCAACAAGCATTCGGCCTGTTAAGCGGTCACCGTGGCTTATGGACGCTTGCGACTCCAGGAGGGTCACATACCAGTTGCCGCTCAAGGGAGGATTTTTTCCTATCCGTACGCGATCATATAGATTCATATAGGTCCAGAAATTGCCGTTGCCAAACATTGAAGCAACCATGTGAACTATATTATACAATTTTTAATAACTTAAAAAAGTACCGTCCGTAGTTTAGTTACACCCTTGTAAGTATTTTCAGGGGGGGATAAATCCCAACTATCCCCCCCTCTGGATACGTGCCTGGCTATCATAGCAGCCGGGATCAACGGCTTTATGTGCTTTCCAAAGGTGAGGAGCCGGGAGCGCTCATTAAGTGATAGAAAATGCGATAAATTAACTAAATATTACTAGGAAAGTCTTACCCAGAAATGCGCCATAACGTTGACCTCGAACATGGTCCTGATTTCCTTCTCGTTGTGCTGCGCGAGCGGCTTGCAGGGCATGATCCCGGCGTTGTTGACCAGCATCGTGACGTGACCGACCTCGCGGCGCACGCGCTCCGCTAGCGCCGCCACCGCCTGGCTGTCTGTGACGTCACATCTGGAACATTCCGGTGTAATCCATAATAATCAGTGGTCAGTTAACTGTGTTGAAGTTTGTACAGTTAAGGCGACTTACTGACTTGTTAGTGCGGGAGCACGAAATCAAAATGTTATCTGCCAATGTCAACTGTCACTCGCCTTAGTACCGCTTGTTACTGCGCGTCTACATTTAAATGAGTGCTTCCCAACTGGCGCTGGATGCGATACGCGGCAGCGGAGCGATGCGAATGCAGAACTACTACACCGCTTCTTCACATAACACTACTAATGTGCCAGTATATACAAATAATTCAGGATAAATGTTTTATAGAATTAAGGAGTTTTTTGACATGACCACAAAAACATAACTAGAAATAATTTACACTGTTTTTTTTTCTTATGTAGAATGACATTATTATATAAATTATTATTTTTTTTAAATTATAATAATAAATTTGCATGACATTGTAATGGAGAATTGTGCAATTCTATATTTAATGAATGTATTTTTTGTCATCTGTTATGTAGGTACCATAATTCTCGCAAATAAAATTTTGACTTTTGTTTTTTTTTTGAATAGGCATAATGAGGGATTCAAACAGCCACGCCCGAGTTAGAAATAATTTTACTGACGTGTTCACCCTTCTTTTCACTTTTACTATGAGAAAAATTATTCATCTAAGTAAGAGAACAATACTTGATTAATAATTTCTGTTCTCATTTCACGTGTGACAGTTATATATTTTCCTGTAATATATGTAGTAGGTTTATTATTTTTCTTATACCTTTTTGTACATGTTGCTGCATCTACTCCAAGTTTAACTGGAAGAAATCCCTTCAAGGGATAAGTTCGCTTTTGTTTAACTTAACTTCTCATTCTGTGCCTAAATCATGTCTGTAATATTCTTTTTTTGTACTATAAAGGGTTTTACTACTACTACTAATCATCAATCAATTTATTTAAGAAAACCGTTAAAATTACGTGAGTTTCAAATTGAATAACATTAAAACAATTCTCTTCAATGGAATTTATATCTTACGAAATTGTAATAGAGTTGCTTTTGTTTTGTTTTATTCAAATCCAAAACAGAACAAACCCTATTTCCTCTTACAGGAGATTAAAATTTCATTGCCAATTATTCTTGCATGGTGCCTAGAGGCTAAATTGCTTAAGGAAATAATTCCTACAGGTATTAGGGTCATGAATTGATACGCCACCGCGAGCGCAACCGCGCGTGTCCGCAGCGCGCGCCGCCCGCCCGGCCAGGCACAGGGAGCAAATTCCATTTTGCTCCCTGTTAGCAGAGCAAAAATAAAAGATCTAAAAAATATGTTCCCGTCGTCTAGCGGTCCCTGGGATCCCCGGGATCGTAACAAAAGAATGCTATTGTTTCTTTTTTTCGCCGGGAGACGACGGGCCGAGCAAAAACGAGTTTTTCTCCCTCTAAACGGACTAGAAAAGACTTTTTCGAATAGGAGAAGTGAAAACAATATTATAACTACAGTTAGAGATACATTTCGGAATTACCCGACATTTGTATTTACCCGAAAACACTTATCGTAATTCTCCCGAGTAAAAAACAGCAACCCCGAGTAATACATTTCATACAAAGTATGTCATCCCGACACACATAGTATATTATCCCGAGTAATAGCAGCATTCATTTCATACATAGTATCTCATAGAGGACCCCGGACTCCACAGGATGGATGCTATGAGAATAATGACTATGGTCAGTACAGTAGACTTACTCGTATCGGTGAGCCTTCCCATTATTCCCCTTGATGGCATCCACGGTCTCCTGGTTACCAGCGGCGTTGATGTCCACGCAAACAACCACTCCGCCGAGTTTCCCGAACCGCAGGGCAACCTCGCGGCCCATGCCGTGACCAGCGCCAGTGATCTGGAACCAATGCAAAACTTATATCTTGGGCCCATTTGCGGAATGGAAAGAAAGAAAGAAAGAAAATGATCTATTCTATAAAACAAACAAAACAAGACTGTTATGCAGATATATGTCCTACAACTATGCACAACTGTTTTACATACCCTTAAAAATATAATCCCTTAAGGCGTTCGTATTAAAAATATAGTTTACGTCACCAGGCGAATCACGTAATTTTATGTACTAACGGTAGATAGATTTTACTGTCAATTTTGAAGTATAAATGTATGAGCTGAATTATAATATAATGACAATTAGAATTTGACATTAAAATCTACCTAACGGTAGTACAAAAGTCACGTGATTACCCCGCAGCAGCGGTACTGCTTAATACGAAGGAACGGTTGATGAATTTAGGACTGGGTAGCGATTGCACCTATAGCTTAGTTGGCTAGAGCGACTGGCCGCGAGTGCCGGAAGGTTGCAGGTTCGAATCCTGCTCGGTGACTAAATTTTTCAATTTTTCCTTTATTCTAAAAAATATAATAATTGTAGGTTCATCGCACACAGAGGTCACAAGGGAAGTCCAGCAATGTCTTATGTGCAATAAAGAAAAGGCTAGGACTCAGCAAGATGTTGCAATTTGCAAGAAATGCAAGTCGCAACGCTGTTATTCTGTCATAGCCTTAGGGAGCATGGTTTGAGCAAAAGCTAGAAATGAAAAAAATATAAAGAAGCAAGTCAGTATCGACCAGTAAAAAGTGTAGGCAAAACAAATAGTAGTAATATACGGTTAATGTATGATCTACGCAAAAGAGGATGTATGTTGTTTTGTGCTACATAGTTACATAGTTTAGTTACAAAAATGCGACATGTAATTTTAAATAAATAAATATTAGAGGACAATCTTACACAAATCGAACTAGCCCCGCAGTAAGCTCAAGAAGGCTTGTGTTATGGGTACTAGACGACGATATATTTAATAGATATAAATACTTAAATACATAGAAAACATCCAAGACTCAGAAACAAATATTCACGCTCATCACACAAATATTTGCCCTGACCGGGATTCGAACCCAGGACCGTCAGCTTCACAGGCAGGTGCACTACCCACTAGGCTAAACCGGTCGTCAATTTTGTTGTAATGTATCATGTAAAATATTATAATGGATTGGTCTTTGAATCGTCATGGTTAATGCATTAAATTTTTTGCGTTACCGCATTGTATAATACGGCGGTGATAAACATGCATAGACCCCGCCGGCAGAAAAAGTCATACATGCGTTGCTAACGCCCTATGTTTGAAATAAAATGAAATAGGTTAGAGTTGGTGATTTGCTGTGTTGGCCGCAAGGAATAAAAGCTGGTGTCTCTCTCAATCATCAATCAATCAATCAATCAATCAAATCGTTTATTTGCTGGAATACAGTAAATACAAATAGGTCTTATACATTATAACACAGTTCCATGTATTCAGCCTGCGCGCAGGCATGCAAACATTTGCGAGTGCTGCGTACGTTATGATATAATATGTCAACAATAATAAATTAGCAAAGAATACAATAATAATAATAAATAATAATAATAATGATTATAAAAAATAATAATAATAATAGAATTCACAAAAAGTAATAATTATAAAAATAAATGTCAAAATACCCATACAGTCAAAAATTGCAGCTTCTATGTCAACTTTGATTTAAATAGCTTTTTACATTGTAGAAGCATTGACACCACATTCAAGCCTGGATTTTTTTATAATCCGCACCCTTACAGGAGTTTGAGTAGCGGTGTGGTCGTAGCTTTAATGGGGTCGGGACGGGTACACAATCTGTGTACGGTACCCTTGGTGTTCGAGTCAGATTCGTATTTTTTTTATATAAATGACTGAACAGCGATTGGCCTTAGGGTCGGTTGCACCAACATATTATCACAGGCCGGTCATCGTCAAATATGACGCCAGCAGCTGTCATCCCATATAAACTTGTCAAACTTTCCATACAATCAGATTTTAACGAACACCGCTTACGATTACAGACGGTTTGGTGCACCCCAGCCTTAGTCTCGCCGGATGGAAAGCGATGACAAAGCCTAAGAAAAGCAGTAAAAAACAACTTCGTCTTAGACAATAGATATACGTGAATTTTATAATTATTTTACCATTGTGTTGTTTGGATTTGCATAATTCTTCGCGGTGAGTTCAAAGTCACAACTACAACGACAATACTGCATAAATTAAAATAATATTAAAGCAGTTAAACGCGTGTTTACTGCCGTAGTGCGTCAATTCCGTTTATCCCTTGTGCGAGTTTTATACAGACCCGTTTGCCCAAATATCAGATCTAAGAGCTCTGACTATAAGGTAGTTTCTTGCTGCGTTCATTTGACAGTATTGGGCTTTACAGTTTTGGATGTACTAGGATCATTTTGAGTTTGACATTGACATGTGATCTTGTTCCATTAGTGATTAGATAGTGTACTTTACCCTACTGTAACAGATTTTATATTACAAACATACATTTTTTAGACAGTGTATCGTAATAAAAATTCTATTTCACACCTGATCAGAAAAAACTCATTGTTGCCCTCGAATGAGGCATCAAAGTCGTACTTTTCTTCCCTCATTTGAGGGCAACAATGATTCTTTTGCTCATAGAAGGCGTAAAAAGCAGTATGTGCTACTTGGTATTAAAATTATTTTACATACATTTCATGTTTTTAGCAGCGGGACTCATAGACGGTGTGAAAAACAGTATGTGTCACACGGGTAGAAAAATTATTTATGTCTTGAGTGTAAACACTTGAATCCCTCGCTACGCTCAAGATTCTACTTTAGAATCTCTCGCTACGCTCATTCTATTGTAGAATCTTACGCTTCACTCGGTATTCAATATACTGAGTGAAGCGTAAGATTAGAGACGCCGTAAATATATCATTTTGCTCCCTTGAAACACAATCTACTATTATATTAGTGTTAAAGTTTAATGTCAGTGTAATACCTACTTAAAGTAATTTACCTGTAACTCATTATTTGACATAATTTCCCGACATCATGTTTAAAACTATGGCTACATTATTGACTGCTGTTTACAACGGCGTAGCCGAGGGTAACAACCTGTGTGGAAAAGACGTCATGTCAACCTTGTAGCCAAAGCTTTTTATCTTTATAAAAACGTGTCTTATAGTACCAACTCAACCAAATTTCATTTTTTTGAATTGATGATGATATCGTCACCATGTAATATTGGTTAATACTAGATCAAGAAGTTCCAGGACACCCACATCTTCACCACCAACCCACCTCTAGGGCGACTACGGTTTAACTTACACTTACCGATATAACCTCCCCCTCTACTCTCTTCGGGACTGGCGGCACGACCAGCTGATACATGGCGTAGATCCAAGACATCCAAATCTTTACCACCAGCCCGCCTCCATAGCGACTACGGTTCAAGTCACACTTACCAATATAACCTCCCCCTCTACACTCTTCGGGACTGGCGGCACGACCAGCTGATACATGGCATAGATCCAGGACACCCACATCTTCACCAGCAGCAGCACTACCTCCAAGGTCGTCACCACGCCTTCGTATATCTTCAGGGCGATGCCCTGCTCATCCGTCCTGGAACAATGTAGGAGTTCTTTGAAAATGTGAAACAGTGGACAAATGGCTCGGACAAGAAGGTAGGTCTAGGATGCTCCTATCGTCAATCATCATAATCCACTGGAATACTCCTAGTGGCGGGGGCCGTAGCACTTACGCCCGTGGACAAAGGCGAGTATTAGGGGTTATCAGGACTCAGGGTACTCCTAGTGGCGGGGGCCGTAGCACTTACGCCCGTGGACAAAGGCGAGTATTAGGGGTTATCAGGACTCAGAGTACTCCTAGTGGCGGGGGCCGTAGCACTTACGCCCGTGGACAAAGGCGAGTATTAGGGGTTATCAGGACTCAAAGTACTCCTAGTGGCGGGGGCCGCGGCACTTACGCCCGTGGACAATGGCGACTATAACGGGTTATAAGGACTCAGAGTACTCCTTGTGGCAGAGGCCACGGAGCTTGCCTAACAACTCTCTTTGACACACGGTGCGTTCAGTATGAAACCCTGGTGTTATTCGTATTACAAAACCGGAATTAGTTTACACTCGGAATAACTGTCATTTCATATACACTTTGACGTAAGTATATGAAAAAACAGTCACCTCTCATACTATTCTAATCGCGGCTAGGTAATATAAGAGTGCACATGGCGGCTGCCGTGGAGTTTTCAGTGGTTAGAAATGCCATGCCACATAATTAAATCATCTCCCGAGCATGAAATCCCAAGGTTCAGTCCAATAATTTCCGACGTTAGGTTGCCTATATCTACGAATGTACTTGTAACATTTCACAATTTCCTTCATCAGTATTTAGAATTTCCCTTCGATCCTTGCATCCTGATTTTTTGGTAAGCATATAACCCATCTAGGAGCCTAGTAAAGAAATAGTATATTTAGATGCAAGTGCGGAAGGTTTGCGGCGAACCGAAAACGAAGTTCGAATATCTCCCTTTCTGTCGCACGAATTTGCAAGTGCGTCAGAGTGGGAGATATTCGAACTTCGTTCGTTTTCGGTTAGATTGCCCCTCAGTATGCATTTCATGATTCACTTCTCCCGACCTTTGCTACAGCAGACGAATAACTTATTATATTTAAACTTGTGTCCAAATTTCATGCTTCCTCGTAGCGGTGACATGTGACCAAACAGCAATGACCTCGACAAATATTAAATGCGGAAAATCATGACTAAACTACATAGTAAAAGCACCCTCCATATACAGAGGATAAAGATAGAAACCGCCTTTTAACAGCGTCTAGATAGATCCATTTTTTAAAATACTACTTCGATGGCATTTTAACCATACGCCACCCTGATGGTTAAACAGACAACGTAACATTACATTATCAGACATTGACAGACATTATCTCGTTCCTAAAATTTATAACAATATACCGTTAAGTATTAGGAAAAGCGCCAGTAAAAATATCTTTAAATCTGAATTTAAAAAGCTTATGTTAAAACAATTTGAAAATACAATAACTTAATTAGCGAATATTATTAGAATAGTTTATGTTATAACACTTATAAAAAACTTAAATTTGTAACTTGCACTACTACAGCAGTTGATGTACTTAACTAAATAGCTAACATAAAACAGTAATGTAAAGAAAGGGAGCTTATTTCTGCCAACAAACTGTTATACAGTTTGGCGGAAGTTATAACAAGTTGTAAAAGAGTACTGTTTTCGTGAATAAATGCTTTATTTATTTATTTTATTTATTTATTTTTTTACATAAGGCACTTGTCCCACCGCCGGCGAGTAGCGAGTAATCTCATAGTAATTCCACTCGCTTGAGCGAGAAAACGAGTAGAATTACTATGAAAGTACTCGCTGCTCGCCGGCGGTGGGACAAGTGCCTAAAGAGTGTTCAAATTTTTAAGGGGTTGGCAACTCGCATGTGAAAACTCTGAAGTTGAAAGCGTCCATAGGCTACAGGGGACGCTTACCATCATGCGGGCCGCACGCTTGTTTGCCACCGACTTGGTATAAAAAAATACGCAACATATATGGACGCTTGCGACCGGAAACATTCACGAATCGGGAATGTCCCAATTTCGTGTGACCAAACAGCAATGACCTCGGCAAATATTAAATGCGGAAAATCATGACTAAACTACATAGTAAAAGCACCCTCCACATACAGAGGATACTAAAGATAGAAACCGCCTTTTAACAGCGTCTAGATAGTTCGATTTTTTAAAATACTACTTCGATGGCATTTTAACCATACGCTACCCTGATGGTTAAACAGACAACGTAATAAAGAGTGTTCAAATTTTTAAGGGGTCGGCAACGCACATGTGAAAACTGGAGTTGAAAGCGTCCATAGGCTGCAGGGGACGCTTACCATCCGGCGGGCCGCACGCTTGTTTGCCACCGACGTGGTATAAAAAAATACGGAACATATATGGACGCTTGCGACCGGAAACATTCCCGAATCGGGAATGTCCCAATTTTGTATGGGGAATATTCCCACTTGCAAATATTCTTGCATGGGTATCCCCATGCAAGAATATTTGCAAGTTTACATTTATTCAAATAAGGAGCTGATTGCTTTATATAAGTGACAAGTCACTTATAAAAACCAAATTGTTAGTAGGTATTCTTTATTTTACTTGAAGAATTCTCTAAAGCTTCCAAAAAACCAAAACTTGTTCTCAATTGGCCATTCTGAGGCAATAACAAGACATAAGGATGATACTTCTACCCACAGACTGTATCTAGTGCCATTAAAAGTGCCAATGCATGAGTCACTAAAAAACCCATTGCTATGTGTAATGTGCTTATAAAAGATGAGTTTCAAAAATTTCAAGAAAATTCACATCTTGACCACAAATGACGTAGTTTTGATATAACGAAGAAAATATAGTCATATCCGCAGAGCCAGGAGGCTTATTGTCGACGGTCAGGTAGTAGGAAACAAGCTATAGAGCCTAGCACATAGACGCAAAGTAGCATGTCTGTGCGTCTTCTACAAATTGTACTTCGGAGAGTGTGCTCAGGAGCTCCATGAGCACATACCGCCTTCCCCCTTCTTCCATCGGACATCCAACCGTACGGCTGGATACCATCCTTACCTGGTCGAAATTCCTCTTATTCGAAACAAGCGCTTTGCATCATCTTTTATAATGCGCACTTCTAAGGTTTGGAATTCTCTGCCGGCGTTTGTGTTTCCGAGCTAGACCTTTTTAAGGCACGAGTGAATAGGCACCTTCTGGGTGAGCTCGCTTCATCGTCGGCCTCATCTTTGCTTCCTGGCTACATGCTGGCCAAGAGCGATCCCATTTTTAATAAAAAAAATATATATATATAAGGTTAAAATCAAGCATTCGGCTCGGATATGCATGCGGAATTATCCTCAATGGTTTACCCTTAAGGCTGAAATTGGACTAAAACGTTATACAAAACTCTCTAGAATAATCGAGAACTCGCTCTGGCAACCCTATTGTATAGTCAACTGTATAGTAATCGGCCAAACTCGACCTTGCCCGCCAAAAGCGAGCGTTGCGTAACCAAACAATTGAATGCCGATTCGCGGTGTTGCTTGCAAGATATAAACAAACGCTTCTCAAAGAATACTGTGTTAAACAACAGTAGGACAGTAAAACAGGCCAATTGCGAGTCGTACTCGCGCACGAAGGGTTCCATACCATTATAAAGAAAGAAAGAAAGCATTTATTCACTGCACGAAAAGACACACCGTTACAAACAGAAACATTATCAATAAAAACGGCAAAAAACTAAGGTTTGTTGTATGTATGGGGCCCCCTTAAATATTTATTTATAACACGTTCAATCACGCAAAAACGGCTTAACGGATTATAATGAAATTCGCTTTATAATCAGTTTATAGTGTCGATTAACATATAGAATACTTTTTATGCCGTAAATCGTACTTCGTTGGGATGAAATAGGGAGCAGAAGTTTACTTGGATGAACTCGCGGGCAGAATCTAGTTAAATCATAAACATGTAAGTTAATATATCCTCATTTATGTTCACGGAAAATGCTGCGGTCATAAACATGAGTCAGCTAGATACAAATGCTACAATTAACTAGGGTAAATCGCTAGTAACTGGCCACTGAAGAAAATGTAGTTCAGTTACTAGCCACTAAATTTGTGAAGTGAGAACCGCCTCTAACAAAATACAGGAAGTCAGCTCTGAGCCCAGTTATATTTAATTTTATTTATTTAATTGCGGAAATACCAACAATAGGGTATTTCAGTGTATGTAAAATAAACAATAAAATTGTAATAATAAGATAAGTTTAGTTATAAGAAGTCGAATTGTGTTGATATAAATCTATGCTCATTTGAAATAAATTTTATAATTACTTTTAAAATTCATGTATATTTTATCTGTGCTAACAATTTGCAAAACGGTAGCCGCCATTACGGATGTCAATTGTGACGTCATACGAAACTATAATGGGCGACAACACAATGGGCGATGATGGCATAAAGTACATGAAAATATGTCTTTCTCCCTTTAACGCATAACTGTGTCCTGTACGTTGGATATAATTCTCTTTCTACGTAGCTCATTGTGTGCATTCTACTTGACGGCTCTCTATTTGACACATGTCACAGACAACATTAGTGGTGCGGCCAATCAAAATCGCATACAGTTTTATCGATAATCGATATGTCTTACGAAAGAAAAAACAGTAATAACGTAGTAACAATCTAACATAAAATAATTGTAAAATATTTGAATTAGCAAAAATGTAACTACTCTCATGGGTAGATGCAATAGTACAACAACGAATCGGTTGAGCTGGGTGCCATATGACGTTACAAAAATAGCGGCTCGCGTTTTGAAACGGACATTCAAACTGCAAATTCCAATCTTATTATTCCATAAAATTATAAAAAAGGAATTTGCGTCGTAATTGAAACTTACGCATTAATTTAGGCTATACTTTTCAAAAATACATGTAAGATCCTATTGGTTTGCTCTGTGCAAATTTTTCCTAAGTGGCCTGTTACAGGCAATTTACCCTACTTATACTATAATGTAGTATGTGTTGTAAAATACTTATTACAATACAGTGTCATTGTGAGTGTGACGCACAGACGGGCTATAATTACTGTATTTGTGCACTATCGTACTCGTCACGTCATTTAAACTTGGAATCAGTTGTCTGAATTTAGGGTTGCCATATGATCAAATTTAAAATCCTGACAAAAGTCCTGACATGGCTCAAAATTTTCTGACATTTCTCGTACTTTAAAAAAATACATTAGTCACGTCACGCTTAAAGCGTCAAACGTGCTCTAAGGCTCTTTCTTGTTTTGGGTGAGGAAAAAGCGTTTTTGGACACTTTAATTCTAGTAGTACGCGCATGGAAATTTCGACTTTCTATGAAGATCCGGTTTTAGTGAAAAAGCCTCTTAAAGCGTTCAGGTCCTACCCTTCCGTTTTCTACGCCGGTCCGCACCCCGCAACTCACTGCCTCCGTAAGTGGAGCGATAGCTTTGGTCAAACGCGCGACGTATGATTCCAGAGTTCTTGAAATTCCTGACACTTACAAATTCCGGACGCATTCCTTCCTGACTAAGGCTCAAAAATCCTGACGTGTCAGGAAAAATCTCGACGTATGGCAACCCTATGTGAAACGATTTTTAAACTAGAATTACGATTTGAAACGGGATATTTACCTTGTATATTTGTATTTTTGACTGTGCGTCCTGTTTCAAATCGTAATTCTAATGTAAATGACCATGTAAGCTTGAAATCTTATATTGATTATTAAACTGAAGGCCTTTCTCGTAATGTGTAATGTTTATTATGTATTGCGAATATGAGTATGCATTTACGTTACATATGAGTGTAGACTTTTGGGGGAGTTCAGTTGAAGAATGATTTTACACTCATCTACCGAGCGTTTTCCCGGTTGTTTCCTAGGAGCCCGGCGGTGTGATTACGCAAGTTATGTAGATCTAAATGTCATCTTCCAACTTCCATAAGTACTAAAATGTCGTTCCATCATCCTCCTAGCGTTATCCCAGTACAGTTGCATCCTGAAGGATGCCTGGGGTCCACTACTTAATCCAAAGATTTGGCGTAGGCACTAGTTTTTACGGAAGCGACTGCCATTTGACCTTCCAAACCGAGGAGAAATCAGACCTTATTGGAATTAGGCTTGTCAACTGAGTGGGCAACTTGACTGTTAGATGTTCTCAAGCCGCCCGAAGGCCTCTAACTTGGCTTAACGACTGCTATCATAAACTGCAGCCGGAATCAACGGCTTACGTGCCTTCTAAAGCACGGGAACGCTCAGTTAATAACCACTCAAAACGGTCACCCATCTAAGAACTGACCTGGGCCGACGTTGCTTAACCTCGCATACCGCAGACGGTGGTACTAAAACCTATCGTACGTGATTACTGATTACCCCGTGGAGTCTGATTTGACGCCGAATGCCAAGATTTGGCAAACATCAAAACATCAAAACATCCAAACTTTATCATTTATAATATTAATAGGATTATGATTTTATTCATAAAAAACTAACAGTGCTCGAGCCTAAATAAATATACAGGTTTTTTAAATAAAATTCAATTAACATAAGTGCCTAAATACTAATTACATTATAGGTAAGTATTATGTGATATCACAACAATATTACACTTACACTGAAAAAGAGACTCCGATAGCAGTGGGAGAGAGTGGAAAGGATAGGAAAAATAAGTAAAACCAAACAGACGTCTCCATGAAGCGAGAATATAATGACAAGTAAAATGTAAAACAAAATACAAAAAAATCAATAAAAAGGCAGATGACAGAAGTCTTCTAAAAAAAGGTTATAAAAAGGTTGCAACCGCAACATACACAAAACCATAATTTCGTATCTAAAATTACCTATTTTAGTTTAGGTTCAACAATAACTGCATCCAACCGGAACACGACTGTTATTTGTTGGAATAACAATGCAGAGCAATAAGTGTCGAGGATGTCGGATGATGGTAGGAAATTGCTAGGCAGATATACATATACATTAGATATCACAATGGTATTGAGTAGTCCGGTCTGTTCATGCTTGCTAGGACATAGTGACTACGTTAATACTAGTGTCTTTTTATAGGGGATTGACGAGAGACATCATCCTGTTGTGGATTCGTTTTTATTATCAGTGACTTAGATACCATATGTTACAATACATCTCTAACAATATTAAATTAATTTTAATTTTGACTCTCAGAGACCATGTAGGTACATCTGTAGGATATTATATTAATTTCATTATACTCCTTGTTTAATCTTGAGAACTTATAAATCTCTAACTTTACTGATGTTGTAATATTTGTAATAGATAACTTTGCAAGTTTATCTTCACTGTATGACATTAATTCTGTTATAATTGTAAACTCGAAATTATTATTCCTTCTTGAACTGTAAATTAATATTTTGACATGAAAAATGTATTACTTATTATAGTCAGACTTTCTTAAATTGTAAATTAATATTTTGACATGTAAAAGTGCCCTTGTGGCCTATTTGCAGAATAAATGTTTGATTTTGATTTTGATTATAGTATTGACCTAATATACGCATTTATTTGCGATTTTAGCCAATGATTGGGCAATCATCCTTCCTATCATGTTTTGTATTGATTTTAGCATAGTTCTCTTCTCTTTCACAATGCTTAAAACCTCTTCATATGTGTTCCGTTCCATCCAACTAATTATTTCCAGCTTTATCTTCCCACAACACCACATTTTAGATGCTTCCAGTCTCTCTCAATTCCTCTGGGCCATATAAAAACAAAATGAAATACCAAGCACTTCCACTTTGTCCGGAACAGCTGTTGGGGTCAATGCTATCGCACGTTGCGGTAGGATCAAACCCGTTCGTTTCGGCAACTCTTGCGCAAGGCTTGCATGATCTTAGCATTGACACACTGCGGCGTTGCAATGTGCTATGATCGTGTTTGTGTAAACACGTTGTGGAAATTTTGACTATCGTTACTTAAATCCTCAGATTTATTTATTATAGTTATTTTTTGCTTTGCCTCCGATACCCAAAGGTTGTCGGAAGATATCGCTGTTTAGCGATAAGACCGCCTGTTGTGTTCCTAGTTTTATAGCATTAGCAATAAAGGATATGGTAAATATCGTAGCCTATGGATGCTGAGGAATCACAACAGCATTGCCCGATCTCAAAGCATCTCTAGTTGCTCATTTTTCCTTGGAGCCCACTTACCGCAAAGGTAACTTAAAAACAATAACATTCTTTTGCAATACGTGATAGCACTTAATGCATTATACTATAGTCTATCCTCGATAAACTGCTAAATACAACTTACCTTAAATTACTTAAAGTTAATGCTAATTAAAATTATTTTAATATACAAGCAAAAATATCGCCATCTTTGAAATGCTGTTCAGGCCAGAAGAGGAAACAATAATGATTGATTTTCCGATACATGGTTCTTGCCTATAATTGGTAGAGTTTGACAATAGACGAAATATGTTTGCTTAACAATTTCTCGATAGAAAAAAAAAACAAAGTTGAGTCTTTATTTTCATTTTTAAAGCCTACTAAAGCAACGCATTATTAACGACACAATTAAGTCAAAATGATGGTATTTTTCATATAAACTCTGTCAAGACGAAATTTCATAAAACTTCACACAGTCAGATATTTACCGACATTTGTCTACAAAAGCCATTCCCACAGACAAGAATGAAACTCCCCCTTATCATGTCTAGGTGCTTAGGGTCGGTTGCACCAACATACAATCACAGGCCGGTCATCGTCAAATATGGCGCCGGCAGCTGTCATCCCATAGAAACTTGTCAAACTTTCAAAACAACACCGCTTACGACTACAGAAAGTTTGGTGCAACCCACCCTTAGAGGCTCGGTTCTATAAAGATCCGTTAGATCGACGTAACCTTAGGTAAGTTATGTCATAGACAGTACTGAGTAAACCCGGCCTAAAAGTCAGATTACGGTAGGTTCATGAATAAAATCTTTTAGTGGTTTAAAAAACTATTTCAATGTAATAACTATAGAACCTTACCCGAATCTGCTCCGTCTTCTTCTGCTATTCACAAATGATAAGTTGAACCACATTATCACAGGTCTAAAACAAATCAATTAACGTCAGTTTCTTTTTTTAAACGTGACTGCTTATAGGCCGGGCCCAATAAAGCAATAGGAGTGCGCGCTTGGAGAGTGGCCTGGGGAAAATCCAGGGGAAACCTCCGACAGGACCACGCGGGCGGTTTATACACTGGAATACTCTTAAGGCGGGAGCACACTCTCCTACTTGCATGTCATGCAGAGCAGTGTGCTCCTGCCCTTAACGTCAGGTTCCCGCATCAAGGGCCTCCCGCGAAAACGAAGTGTGAAAAGTCCCTTTCAGGGTGATATGCAGAGAATTACTTTTAGTTTCGCCTTTAAGTTCTATGATAGGTATAGTATTCCCATTATGGTGTGTTCAGCAGATATTGTCACAAACCTGAGCACACCTGGGTCTGAAGTAAATGTTTATTCCATCTATCGTTTTTCATATTCAAGCATTTTTGATAGAGAACGATACAAGCGCTTTGCTTTTTTCGTTCGTTTATTGAACAAAATCCAACCTTTTTAAATTGAACTTCTTTCTTTTAGTTCATTCAAAAACTACCATGTTGTATTGTGTGGTGGGCCTTAAGAGTATTTTTTTGTCTTATTGGGAAACAAAGGGCATAATAATTAATAAACTGAATAATGTACGTATGAGCAATTAAAAGCACTTGAGCAGGAGCTATAAAATATTAATAAAGTTAACAAAAATCGTTGGCATCTTCAATTCTTCGTAGCAATAAGGGTGACGAGTAGGGCGTCAATTATCGAACTTCGCTGTCACTCATTACTACTACGTTACTACTACGAGTACTTAACTGTATTAGCAATATGTATCGACAGAATGCCTTCGGAATCTATATTATCACTCATTACAAACATATAAGTTAGTATGTCTAATGTTAAGTTCTCATAATAAGTGAATTGTAAATTCTTAATGAGAATAAAATGATCTTTAAACCTAAACCATTACTGTTTAGTGTTTACCTTACTATACGATCGAATGTACCAATAATTGGAGAAGGTCCAACAATAGTTTACCTAGTTGGTTACAAATACATTGCAATTTAACATAAGACAGTTTCTTCAAACGTTGTTAGCACGTTGAACTCGGTTACTTAATATTTACTTATGCACTTAGTCGGGGTAAGCGGCCGCCTTGCCGCCACTAACTCTCGGAAATTGCATTGCATATAATACAATAATTTATGCCGTGTCTATGACATACAAGTGATTCTTTTAGAGTTGCGGGCGTCTATAGGCTGCGGTAGCCGCTTACCATCAGGTGGACCGTACGCTTGTTTGCCACCGGCGTTGTATAATAATAAAAAAATAAAAAAAGCAAAAAAAAAATAATAATAGTACATTACTTACCAAGGGCGGTAAAACAAAGAATGTCTCAGATCGCAGGTATTTGACGCCCGAGCCGAAGGCAAGGGCGATAATAATGCGATCTGAGGCTTTCTTAATTACCGCCCGAGGTAAGTACAAAATTTTATGTCACCCCCTGGCCAGGAAGTGGGATTTTCCGCGCGCGGAGCGTGCGGTAATTGCCACTTTATGGCCAGGTGTGACATAAATAACAGTAATTTGCTTTGCATAGGTACATAAACGGATTATCACCGTAAAATTGTGAACATCGTCAGTTTATAATCCGACATGAATTCGACGCGTAAGATTTATTTTAAACTAATCCACAGCTACGTCAACATACAATCACACGCTGGTTCTTACAATTTTACGTTGATATACTTATATACATACATATTTATGTTGTCATGTGTTCGCGCCTGAACGCGCTAACGGCGTGAATTTTAAAATAACCGGCCAAGTTAAGTTGGTTTTAATACGAAGAAAAATCAGGCAATTTCAATAAAAAAAAAATATTTATCAATATGTTGGTAAAATATACGTACTATATTTCCAACAAATCTCAAGTTTTTTAAAAAATACAACGCCGGTGGCAAACAAGCATACGGTCCACCTGAAGTTTATGGATTAAAGGGAAGAACAAAAAAGAAAGAAAATTTTAGACGACGGACGGACGCGTGAGTGACAACAATAGGGCTAGAGAACTCTAAAAATGAAGTGTCAATAGGCCCAAAGAGAATATAATCAGTGTGATTATACTGATTATATTCTCTTTGGGCCCATGCGTCGCGGGCTGCGACGTTTTCTTGTCATGTACAGTGTTGCCAGATGGTTACATTTCTTACATTTTTCGTAACTTTTCGACTGGCTCGCGTAACATGTAAGTAACTTCTGTTGTAAAGGAAATTTTCGTAACTTTTGAGAATAACGAGACTGTATTTAAAAGGAAAGGTAATTGTATCTAACCGGGATCAAGCGGGACAATTTATAGGCTTCCATACGGAAAAGGTGACAAAATAACCTATATAGTACGACTCTGTCTGTCCGTCTCTTGCAACTTTGTATGACATTTGAGACATCGCCCATCAGCTCGGCATAATTCTGTCATCGGACTCGCCAAATTGTAGCTGTTTCGCTATTTCTTAGAATCGAATTTTTTGACAAGTAATTATGTACGTTTTGATAAGTAATTATGAAAAATATATGAAATGTAACTTTTGCATTAAAAATGTAACTTTTCAAGAAAAGAAACGAAATATTCGTCCCAACGGCCCTGGCAACACTGGTCATGTACCTAATTAATATTATTCAATTTTATTAAACGTATTAAACATTTTACGTCTTTTACGAATTTAATGCGTGGCTTGAGCGTCATTTTTATGGTTTATATATTAACTACCTGAGACTTACACAAAATGTGCAAATTATTCATTTCTTCGAATTTAGGGGAGATTTTTTTATTTACCGACCGCTTTAGCCTAGTTGGTAGTGACCCTGCCTTCGAAGCTGGAGGTCCCGGGTTCGAATCCCGGTCAGGGCATTTATTTGTGTGATGAACACGAATATTTGTTCCTGAGTCTTGGATGTTTTCTATGTATTTAAGTACATATTTATCTATATAAGTATGTATATCGTCGCCTAGTACCCATAGTACAAGCTTTGCTTAGTTTGGTACCAGGTTGATTTGTGTAAGATTGTCCATAAATATTTATTTATTTATTTTTATTTATTTAGTTTAAGTCATGTGATTTCATTGTAGACGTTTTTAGAGTTCTAATCCAAGCAGTGCTCAAAGGCGACACAAGCGGGCCCCATGTCGAAAGTCTGTCGAACCGAAGTTTAATAGCGTTGCTAGTTATAAGGAGCGTTTATATTGCACTAGCGACCCGCCCCGGCTTCGCACGGGAGCAATGCTGATACTAAATACACTACAGGGGGGCTAGCACAACTACCGCTGCGGCACGACGCGATGTATTGAAAGAGTAGAGAAAAATCTACCCTCCTCTTTCTAACCCGCACAGTTCGAGCGAGACAGGAATCGCTGAGTCGCGCGAGATACGATTTGTCAGCAAGTTGTGCTAGCCCCACAGATATATTATACATATAAACCTTCCTCTTCAATCACTCTATCTATTAAAAAAACCGCATCAAAATCCGTTGCGTAGTTTTAAAGATTTAAGCATACAGGGATATAGGGACAGAGAAAGCGACTTTGTTTTATACTATGTAATGATTAGCGTTTTCATTAGAGATGCGCCGAATATGGGTTTGACCGAATACGAACATTCGGCAGAATATTAGGTCCAGCTGTTGCCGAACCGAATATTCGGCCGAATTATTAGGTTCAACGTAATTCCTTCATCTATTGTTGTAAAACAGACTAATTAACTGGTAAAATTTATGTTCATTATCAAAGCGAAATATTGATATAAAATAAGTTAAATCACTGTATAATGAGTCAAGTATTAATTTCATGAAGCAGTAACTAGAATAAACTTTTGTAACTTTGTAACAAAACCCTCTCAAAATTGTTCGGTAAATATTCGGCAACTGAACCGAATAATTCGCCGAATACCGAATAATAACCGAATATTCGGCGCATCCCTTGTTTTCATAGTCATCCGACAGCATCCGTATCACACCGTCGCACGCATCGCTTGGCCATTAACACCTCTAAAGGCTGCTATCGAGATGCCAAAACTAAAAAAAAAAACTAAAGGTGTTTATTTTTCACACTGTGCGAATGTGAACCCTATTTCTAAGGTTCCGCTATCTGTTCATCCGTGCTTGTTTGAACCGTGATGGGTAGTGGATGCTATAATGGGCCCGGTCACAGTCAGGTTCAACAATGCTGCTATCACAAGTAAGGATAATGGGTTGCACCCTCTCGTCGGCGGGAACGTCCACCGCGCGATCGCGACTACAGTGACACATATAGTCCCTAATATTCGTCCCGGTACCGCCGCACACCGGGTAGAGTCAGTTCGACCCAGGTCGGGCCTAGCTGAGTTTCTTGCTGGACTCTTCTCAGCTAGCCTAGGTTTAGTGAACCAGCGACAAAACTCCCAGTAGCTCAATTCCACTCACACCTCAGGTTCGGTTGAAACCGCTCAACCAATCTCACTGGAGCGCAGACTCTTAAGAGTATTCCAGTGTTCCAAACCACACGCGTGGTCGTGCCGGAGGTTTTCCCCTGGATTTTCCCCAGGCTACTCTCCAACCGCGCACTCCTATCGCTTTATTGGTCCCGGCCTATAAAGCCACAGTCATCAGGTTCAAAAAAAGGGGTTGCACCAACTTACGTTTACAGACCGGCGCGGCGATCGACGATAAATATAACCGCCGACAGCTAAAATCCCATAAAACTTGTCAATTCTTTACTTACAATTAATTAGAAACGAGCACAGCTTAAGATTATGGGACTGTTGGTGCAACCCACGCTAAGGCTTTGCTATCTGTCACCTGGCTGTATGTTTTGAATCGTAATAGATACTTGAGATTTTCACACAACAGTGTTGCAATTTACAATGGCTGTTATAATAAAATAAAATTAACAATCGTGTATTGTTCTGCGTTATTTTACACTCGTGTTATGGTATGGCAAACAGGTGCCAACCGGCTCGAATTAATCATTTTTTTATTTAAATTTACATTACACAGTAAAACTCCTAGGCTGGATAAGCCCTTCGCTAGACCGAACCGCGCGCGCGCACACTTTCACTAACGCGTCCGTTGCACCGCCGCTGCGCACGAGTTGCACAATTAGCGGAAACGTTTCGACAATGCTTGTCTAAGTATCCACGCTTAGGCTGGGTTTTATAAATGTCCGTTAGACCAAATGTCAGATCAAATTATGGTAACTGCACATTTTTGGACACTATACAGTCAGTATGGGTTTCTTGAAGAAAGGATTGTGTATATTTTAAAGGGTCGGAAACGCATTAACGCATGGGCTTTGTCAGTCACCAGAGAGTCCACCAGCGTCGCTCTCAGCAATAAAAAACAGTCGCTGTGGCCGAATACGGCTAGGAGAAGATGATGCTTTAGAGTAAGGTTAAGGTATTCTTGTAATCAATTAAACGACTTTTAATAGATCTTGCATTGTTACAACAATGTTACAAATTGGTCAATTAGTTGCTAGTTCTTTGCCCAGCAAGTTGGCATAGCCATCCAACGGGGAACGCAGTCTTACGGTTAGCCTCCCCCAGGGTTCCGATCTGGGGGATCTAATTTAGTTATGTTTTAAAAAAGTTATATTACCTATATAAGTTTGTAATAAAAACATTAAGAAATTAAATTAATTTATTACTAATAAAAAATAACATTAAAATTAACCTATTACTAAATATAAACCTATTACTTAAATAAGTTAATTGATGGTATAATATTGAGTTAGTGACCATTAACTGGCAATTGGAAGAAATAATAATAATAATAATAATGTTCACGCAATAGCCCAGCCATTAATCCAACATTTTCACCCAATAACCCAGTTCATTTAGACTCCATCAACCAGAAATAGTCCCTGTACACCCTGGCGGGTGCTGTCTCTGTGTGCGTCCCATGACACGAGCAGGGACAGCATCCTCTCGATGTATCCCTTGCATTTCATTAAAGTGTCAAAAGGGCCTCTACGTGTTGGCTATGTGGTACTCGTTTGGTACTTCGGTGCCTCGGTACTTCGGCTCCGCGCACGCCTCCCAAAGGTCCAGGATACCATTGTCCCGCGAACGGGAAAGACATACACATGTTCCTTATTTAGGTATTCACCCATCAATTTACAAATTTTAAAAATTATTAATTTTCTTTCTTAATTATTTCCGCCAATTTTCCTTCGTTGGGCGTACTACTCGGAACTAAAGAAATTTGATTAAATATATTTATAAGCTGAAGTGGGTGAGGACCAAATTATTGCCACACGAAAGTTACCCATCCCATACAATTTAAAATGTAGGCGGGTTAAATGCCTTAACTATTTATGTGGCAAGAATTTGGTCCTCCCCCAATTGTATATTTAACGACCAACGAATGTACAATGTATATTCAATTGCAATTCAATTTAGACCTTTTATGTCACGTTTACAGTTGAATTTCTTTTGTTACATTCAATTATGAAACAGCGCACACATTAAGCATATAAAAAACAGATGAGCATATATTACTAATGGAATCCTTCTTTACTTCGGTTCCAAATTCAAAACATTGCTAGAATCTAAAGACCGGCTGACCTTGGGCCACGAATTCACTGCCATGAGGTCAAGTCGGTCACGTAAAAGGTTAACGGCGCAGGCGCGAGCCTAAATCGCATCGGCGTCGACTCCCGCTAAGCTTGCAAATTGACTTATAATATCGATCTAGAAGGGCGATTGGAGTACGCATACAAATACTGTGATGGAGGTAAGTCCTCTTAGAGACTTGAGTTTCGACATAGAATACCTAATTTATCGTCATTCGCCTGCCCTTATTTCATTTATTTTAAAAGGAAATTGATTATACAATAAATATTGCTTAATCAATCATTAATAGCTTAACTAATAATAAAATACAAACCTACCTATTATACAATTCAAGTGCATGAAAAGTGAAAACAAAACACTCATAATTATGATTTATTTATATATATTATATAATCTGTGCTAGTACGAGAATTGATATACTTAAGGTAAATATGTCCCAATGATAACCACAGTCCCAATAGATGGCACTTTCGACCTTATATATTATAATGACAGAGATGACCTATGGTGTTATCTTAGTAGGCATAACTATTATAAGATTCGAGCATAATATTACGACGTTTACTTTGCTTACGTATTTTATATATATAAACCAATACCGTGTTAGTGAAAACCACAACTTTGGAGGATTTGATCATTTTGATCGTACTCGTCTATCTTCGATAGCCCGAAGCCCCGCAATTTAATGAAAATTGTACACAAAAAAATCATGCATATGTAAATCGGCCTTAAGAGAAACGCTCCGAAACAATCGGCTACTATAGTTTGGGCGAATAAATTAATATAAATAATAAATAAATATTTGTGGACAATCTTACACCAATCGACCTAGTCCCAAACTAAGCAAAGCTTGTACTATGGATACTAGGCGACGATATATCACTACATAGTATAAAACAAAGTCGCTTTCTCTGTCCCTATATCCCTATATCCCTATGTATGCTTAAATCTTTAAAACTAAGCAACGGATTTTGATGCGGTTTTTTTTAATAGATAGAGTGATTGAAGATCAAGGTTTATATGTATAATAACATCCACTAAATAGTGCACCCGCCGTGCGAAGCCGGGGCGGGTCGCTAGTAGTCGCTAGGTACTTATATAGATAAATATATACTTAAATAGATAGAAAACACCCAAGACTCAGGAACAAAAATTCGTGCTCATCACACAAATAAATGCCCGGACCGAAGTTCGAACCCAGGACCTCCTTGACGTGCCTTTCACTCTCGTGTTATACACTATATGGGTGAAAGGGACGGCACGATACGACGTTCGGATTTCGAAGTTCGGAGTAGGCCCCCAGCTTCGTAGGCAGGGTCACAACCAACTAGGCTAAGCGGTCGTCATATGAATATGAACATATCAAAAGAAGGCCACCGGGATGTCAGTTTTCTCAGGCAGGGAACCTTGCGTGCAGTCGAGTGCAAAAATACGGGTGTATGTAAGCTACTCAAAAATATGTCCCATGGATCTTATGTCTACGCATTAAGGTTTCGGTACATATTTATGAGAGGATTCATTCGATACATATTTTTACACTTGACTGAACTATTAATTATTCTGTGATATCCGCAGCCTCAATGTAGGGTCGGTAGGTGGGTTTACGGCCTGTTAATTAGATGCGCCAGTTTGCGGCCACTTGAATGAGTTGATGAACTGAAAGGATATTTTCTTGCGTTTTTAATATATTTCCATTCAATTCAATGGCTACTCTTTTTCGCCAATCGTCTCGGTCGTGTGCCAGTTCCCGCCAATCCGTACAAAACGTATCAGGTCGTCCCGCCATCTCCTTTAGAGGGGAGGCCTTTGCCCAGCAGTGAGACAATACAATACAATACAATACAAATACTCTTTATTGCACACCTCACATAATAAAATAGCACATAAAAAACAAAAAAACATAGATACAGGGAGACAGAGGTAGAACAACAGGCGGTCTTATCGCTAAAGAGCGATCTCTTCCAGACAACCTTTGGGTAGTGGAGAAATGAAATATAAAGCTGAAAAGTAGGTGGTGCATAAACTATTACAATGAGAAAAAAAAAGATTCCAAAACAACTATTCAGGCTATAAAAAAATAAAAAATAAATGACTACTAATTAAAATGCATACGACGCACAATTTCTTTAGGGCGTGTAAAAATGTAAATATCTTTAATTGAAAAAACTTCGTTCTTCAGAAGGCCGCAAACTGACGCAGGCCGCGTAACTGGCCTAGCGACCCTATTCCTACACATTAGATTTTATTATCTATGTTTTATGTGGTACTAGTTTTTGCCCGCATAAACTTTGTCTCCCTATTTCATAGCTTAATCGATGATTTTCGGGATAAAACGTTATGGATACGTTAATCCAGGCTATAAACTAGTTTTATTATAGTCTTTGACGACCGGTTTAGCCTAGTGGGTAGTGCACCTGCCTGTGAAGCTGACGGTCCTGGGTTCGAATCCCGGTCAGGGCAAATATTTGTGTGATGAGCATGAATATTTGTTTCTGAGTCTTGGATGTTTTCTATGTATTTAAGTATTTATATCTATTAAATATATCGTCGTCTAGTACCCATAACACAGGCCTTCTTGAGCTTACTGTGAGGCTAGTTCGATTTGTGTAAGATTGTCCTCTAATATTTATTTATTTATATTTTATGCCGTTTCTGCGTGATTGAGTAACAAACGTCTAAACATCACATCTAACCTTCCGTATTTATAATGTTAGCAGGATTTTAGGCAATTTCGGCCGTAAAACGTAACCATATAAAGGATGATTCACATTAAACCGTTCCGCGTCCAGGCCGGACCGGGACCGTGCCGTTTCCGAGCCTCGGACATAGGTAGATCGGCCGTCAAACGTTTGAATTGATAATAGAGCGACCGTTCCGTGTCCGGGCCGGCCCGTTTCCGAGCGTTTTTTTTTTCCCCAAAATAGTATGGTACAGTTACATTTGTTTCCGTTTCGCCAAACGTTAAGTTTATCGGCGTAACCGGACCCGTCCGTGACCGGGCGGCTGTCGATTTTCTGTCATAGAAAACGGGCCGGCCCGGACACAGAACGGTCTAGTGTGAATCATCCTTAAGTTGAGCTGTGCCTTTACCATGAGTTTACATGACCGTACTCGCTAGCGACTGCGTAAAAATTAGTATGGGCAAAAGTACAGCGCCTCTGGCGGTTAAGCAATAGAACTAAGAATCGACATACTAAATCGTTTACGCAGTCGCTAGCGAGTACGGTCATGCAAACTCATA
Source organism: Epiblema foenella (assembly GCA_963556455.1). Taxonomy (NCBI): domain Eukaryota; kingdom Metazoa; phylum Arthropoda; class Insecta; order Lepidoptera; family Tortricidae; genus Epiblema; species Epiblema foenella. Next base: position 22,117,565 of record OY747102.1, read on the forward strand.
GTAAAGGCACTGGTCAGGTTTTATATTTTTTACCATACACTTACCATGGTGCTCTTTGAGCTAACCCTTGGACGGAGCCATTCTTGCTGGCGGTGGCTGATGACATGATGAAGTCTGAAAATGAATATCATAAGTATTATTAACATGATCATACAATGTATTGTTATATTAAAAATTAATATAAAATTATAAGTAACCTAATAATAGCAAAAACTAAACTAAAATTAAAAGAAATTAAATTATGTCTAAAAAGAGCCCCCGTAGCATCGTACCAAAGACATTTTTTTTAAATCTAATTTAATTATTTGCTATTTTATATAAAGAATATAAAATTTTATTAAATGAAAGCGCAATACAAATTCTAAGCTAAGATAAAAGTAAACTATACACTATATAAAGTAAATTATAAAACCTAGCCTAATCGAATAACCCACCCCGAGTCACACCCGGTGCAAAGGTGCCCATTACACTAGCGGCATTGCCTCGTTGTATAGCGACTGCCAGCCTTTGCACCAGGAATGACCCGGAGCGAGGTTCTAAACCCCTCTCCCTATATTAATATAAACATTGTTTGTAAATGTCGTTTGTAACATAGTTTTACATAATAATTGTTAATGAAAAGCAATATGACAGTTATTTCGTTTTATTCAATTACTTATGTTACGGACCTGTTTATTTTTTGTTACTGCATTTTGTAATATTTATTATATTTATGTGAGTTGGTACAAGAATTTACTTCAAGAAATATACCTTTTGCATTAAAAATTATCAAGTTCTATCTAAACGTTAAACTTATTATTTAGCATGAAATTTGATATGGGGATCGATTACACGACACGACACGAGTCAACATTTAGGCTCGGTTTTATAAAGATCCGTTAGACCTTATGTCGGTTTATTGTGTCAAAAAATGTACCTACTGAGTTACTGAAATTTGATCTGACATTTGGTCTAACGGATCTTTATAAATCCCGGCCTTAGGGTACTTTTTAACTCAAGTTCTCATGTGTCATGCGGGCGAAGTCGCAGGGCACAGATAGTTTATAATATTAGTTTGTATTGTTCTACGTACAGGAAAATTAATAGAAACGTTTTAAAATTGAAATATATTACAAGTGTCTTACTGCTTTTCGTTACACGGTATGTGAAACACACCTAAATATTTTATGACTGTGAATGCGCCGTAAGCGCTAATGTTTGATATGTGAACGCGCGTGAAACGCTGGCAACACTCGTCACTTGTCCCTTCCATCTCCGGGGCGCTACCGCGACAGCAAACGAAGTTTTCCCTCTCTGTCGCACTTGCAAGTTTGCATATAAGTGAGACAGAGAGGGAAAACTTCGTTTGTGGTTCGTGGTAGCCTCTCCGACCATAAAGCTATTAACATCGTATTTACGTGTAAAATTATAATAATTGAAATAAAATAAGGTTATAAAAAGAATTCCGAAATATGGGCGCTAACGATGGGCCTCATAAGAAAGCTCAAGGTCACCCAAAGAGCAATGGAAAGAGCTATGCTCGGGGTTTCTCTGCGTGATAGAATTAGGAATGAAGCTATCCGTAGCAGAACTGGGGTCACCGACATAGCCTTCAAAATTGCGAGACTTAAGTGGCAGTGGGCAGGGCACATTGCTCGCAGGATTGACGGTCGATGGGGCCAGAAACTGCTTGAGTGGCGTCCACGCACCGGAAGACGAGCTGTCGGTAGGCCTCCGACAAGGTGGAGTGATGACCTGGTGAAGGTCGCGGGAATCCGGTGGAAACGAACGGCACAGGACCGGTCTAAATGGCGAGCCTTGGGGGAGGCCTATGTTCAGCAGTGGACGTCTTTCGGCTGAAATGATGATGATGATGATAATGATAAAAAGAATTGTTTTCCTCAAGACTACAATCCTTCCACACTGAATTTGTGAATTTGCCGCAATTTCTCATTCTTATCTTTTCCAGACTCCACAATCATAACAAAAATATTTTTAGTCAATCGTAGCACCAAATGGCCTGACCCGAGAAGGGCAGAGCGATAACGCGGTGCTGCTCTGTTTACAACTATTTATAAGTACAGTCGCTATCAATATGGATGGTGACTCATGTTACCATTTATAACATAGTGTTATATGGATGGATTATATTTATGGATAGAAAACCATCAAATTATTAATATAAATAGTAAATTAGACAAATTACTTAAAATCATAAAAATATATACTTAGGACTAGAGATGCGCCGAATATGGGTTTGACCGAATACGAACATTCGGCCGAATATTAGGTCCAGCTGTTGCCGAATCGATTATTCGGTTCAACGTAATTCCTTCATCTATTGTTGTAAAACAGACTAATTAAACGGTATTTTTTTTGTTCATTATTAAAACAAAATATTAACAAAAAATAAGTTAAATCACTGTTAATAATCGGTCAAGTATTAATTTCACGAAGCAGTAACTATAATACACTCTTGTAACTTGTAACAAAACCGTCTCAAAATTGTTCGATAAATATTCGGCAGCTGAACTGAATAATTCGACCGAATACCGAACATTCAAAAACATGCCGAATACCGAATAATAACCGAATATCAAGCGCATCCCTACTTAGGACTATAAAGATTCGTAAAATATTATACAAATACAAACATTTATTCTGCAAATAGGCCACAAGGGCACTTTTACATGTCAAAATATTAATTTACAATTTAAGAAAGTCTGACTATAATAAGTAATACATTTTTCATGTCAAAATATTAATTTACAGCTCAAGGAATAATAATTTCGAGTTTACAATTATAACAAAATTAATGTCATACAGTGAAGATAAACTTGCAAAGTTATCTATTACAAATATTACAACATCAGTAAAGTTAGAGTTATTTATTTTTTGTTTATTGGCCAAATGTAAATTGGAAGTTACCTACTGATAGAATTCTCATCAGGGTGAAACTCTTAAATAATAATAATAACAGACACAGATGCAACGGGAGACTTTATAATAAGTATGTATTGATTAGTTATAATGATACAGCACATTAAACCATACAAAATTAACCGGTTTCTTTCTACTTTTGGCCTAACGGCTCGGTAAATGCACAGACTATCGATTTTCAATTTTAGTAATTTATTTCTTATTTAGGTATGTGGGTACAGTAAGTATAGGCATATGTATGCTATAAAATAAGGTTTTTGTTTTAGTCTAAGTACATTTCCAACGTTCAGATATGATTTCTCTTATGTGCTTTATGAAGGACGACATTTGGGGTACAAAAAAACAAACGACCGATGTTAAAAAGTTAGTAAATATTTCACATCTTTCAATCAAATACTTACATTCTCGACGGCAGAGTTTCATTTGTTTTCCGATCAGTGAAATATACGATTTGGGCATTTTGTAATATTACTTTTTACAAAAACAACAAACGCAACGTCGTTCCCAAATATTTACACACACCATAGACTACTTAGAAGATGATTTGTAATTGAGGGTAGACAATAATAATTAACATTGTATTTTCTAATGACAGTTGGTGGCTTTATGGTATCAGTTACACAGTGATTATTATCACGCGATACACTCATATCACAATACGTAAAACTCGTGTATTCGTGAATATTGAAGCAAAATCCATACAATATATCCATATAAATATCTATCAATAGGGACAATTCATATTGTTATTATGGTAGGTATATCATATAATATTAGTGTCTTTCCTTTGACTTGTGTGTATTCCGAGTGTTGGAGCTTCCTGCCGACATACAGTTCCAACTAGTACGGAGGAATCCTTGCCTACTTGTGCATTTCATGTCATAAATTCAACATTTGTTTTGTTAATTACTCCTGCAACTAAGTAATCTAAATGTACTACTGTATAATACAAGGATAAATAAATAAATAAATAAATATAAATAATCACCGTTAACTGATTCCTACAAATCCGCCAAATACTATTAATGTCAATATTTTGTATCAATCTGTTCTCATTTCATATAATAGAATAGGATGGGTAATAGCGAAATACTGACATTATTACTGATAGTGTGACTCTTTTTTAATATATCATAATCCATTCAAAAACCACTATCCCCGTTTAAATATTAACATGAGAAAACGCATATTTTTGGCCGCGAAACTGACTTTATAATTTGCGTTAGGACAGTAATATAAATGAAAATGCCCACATTTCGCACTAGGAATTAACATCAACCGGTTATTGATTTTCTATGCCTAAGGAGTTAAATGTTATGTATTATGGCAACTTAATGTCAAGGATATCGATAAACACCGCTTTCTTGTGATTATCATAGACAATTTTTTTAAAGCTAGGTTTACAGAAGGAGTTTTGTAGTTGTACCCTAATCGATATAAGAAATCGATAGCAAATAAGTAGATGGAAAGTCGGTGGTAATAAGTACTTCGTGTTCATTATTCTACGTCGTTAACGTTAATCATTTCATTATTTATAGATGAAAATATTATTATAAGAAGAAAAAGTTAATTTGCAAAGAAAAACAGCATACCTATTCATTAACTTCATATTCGTATGCTGAGGAAATATCTAATGATTCCGATTGTTTATAAATTTATGGACGATTAGCGTGACAAACATAATTAAATCAACAGTTTTTTGCTTGAGACTTCATTTACATTTCATACCAATTTGCTCTAAAATTACGTTATACTTACATTTATTATTTATTACTAGTGTTAATTAAATTACAACGTAATTTATAAATCACATTATTAGAAAATTCATCCAGCTAGTTAAAACGTGAAAACGCCCAAATACTTACAAAGAGAACAAACACAAATTCAAATTAAAAAATAGAACACTAACTTTTTAATTTCCTGGCGCGTTTTATTTTTAATCACGTACGCGGCCGCTGCTGGCGGGCAGTGCGAATGACTGAATGGAGCGCGTTTGGTTCACAATACCGGCGAATTAGGTCGAGCCACATGCTTCCATCTTATCTCCAATTGAGAATAGCTTGTCTACAATTTATGCGGTTAATTAACATATATTTAAAACTATACACGGTTAAATTCACGTACTAAATGTAATATTTTTTAATTTAAAACCGAGTGATACAAGGCGGGATTCAAACAAATACCCTTCAGATTGAAATTTACGTGCTTTATCGCTCTGTTACAGTAGCTTCCCCAGACAAAACACTCAATTGAGACTAAAATATTCATTTTTTGTCAAAATTGAAGTAGGTATCCTCGAAAATGTTGTTCCAACTTGCTAATCCACGAATAGCGATATTACTGTGTAAGCTACAAAGTTTAAACTAAATTACAATGTTATAATTATAAGTTGTCAGAGTAATAACACTTCAATTAGAGGTCCCTCAAGGTGCCACCCATTGCACCGCAACGGTCACCTACGAATAAGTACAGTCGCCATCAGATATATCGGAGCGAACAAGGTGCTCACAAATATCTGAACAAGACTCTATTGTCAAGGCGTTAAAGTGCATGTTCAGATATTTTTGAGCACCCTGAAGAGTACAGATATATTTGATGGCGGCTGTACTTACCAATTGGATCCCAAGACCTATCTAGTTAATGACGGCACCAATGTTTTATCCTTCTACAAGCGGTTTCCGCTACGAGGCGGAAAAATGGTGCTACAAGTTACGGCGTAGAACACGTAGCTTTAAAGAGATGGGAATGTTTTGAATGGAAAAAGTGAACACAGAGGTCAAAATATCACATATAGATTAATGCTGTAGCGATTTTAAGTTTTGACCATACCGCTACTCAAAACGCAGTGACTCGTCCGTGGCGTTTAATTTAACTCATAACAGTCTCCCTCTCGTCACAGCGTTATTGTATTTATTTTGAGCAAAATCAAAAAATCTAAATCAAAACATTTATTCTGCAAATAGGCCTCAAGGGCACTCTTACAAGTCAAAATAAAAAAAAAGTACAATAATCAAAGTATCATTAATTAAATGTAGTGTTACATGTCAAAAATAAGGCTAAGAAACTAATAACAATCGAGATTTGTTAGAGATGTATAAGGTCTCTAAGCGTCAAGATAAAAGGTAATAAAGTAGGTACACTAATCATAATAAAATATTTTGAGCTATATCTATAACACGTCAACATGAAAATAATAAAGTCTAATAAATAAATATCCTCAGAGATGTATAAGGTCTCTGAGCGTCAGTCTAAAAATAAAATCAAATGAGAACAGAGCGAAGTCGTTCATCATGTCAATTCCACTGAACACTTAGTACGAAGTTACTAGTCCTTGCAAACATGAACAGACCGGACCCCACAAACAGCACCTGCGGGGTAATCACGTAACTTTTGTACTACCGTTAGATAGATTTTAATGTCAAATTTTAATTGTCATACATTTATACTTCAAAATTGACAATAAAATCTATCTACCGTTAGTACATAAAGTTACGTGAATCGCCTGCCGTTCACGAGTATGACGCGAGCTGTGTTGTCGAGCCTTTAGAAAACAGCCTCATTTGCAAGTATATTCTATCTTGACATTTATAGTTCTTAAATTTTTTAAAAAAATTATGATGGCTATTTTCAGTAATTTCAAAAATCACCTGCCAGACCGCGCGGAGATAACCTACCCCCTAATAATGGCTACAGCGTATGAATCCGCCGCTACAGGCGCTAGTGTGATGTCAGGCATTCGAAACGTTTGTGGGTGGGTTTCGCGGGATTACTTCTTAGAGTTACGGGTGAAAGAATTTCAGTGCTTTGAGACAATTTTATCGTTCGTACGTAAACTTATGTCCTTATTTTTTCGAACAAAACGGGACTGCGCTACAATACGGGATGTTCGATATTTTTACGGTAGAGTTTTAAAGTATTAAATACGATTTCAACGTAAACTTCGCCCATAAATAAGCCATAACAAACTTTGACAGTGACAGACCCTGGCGTAGTGGCGCCAACTGGTGAGCACAAAAACGGTAGCCCTCAAAGCTGTGGTCTTCCGGCGAAACAAATAAACAATTGTATTCTTTTGTAACGAGCCCGGGAATCCCCGGGACCGGTAGAAGACGGGTAATGGTATAAGGTACCAGTGTTCGAAACCGGCCCTACGCTCGGTAAGTTTTTAAACAAGGTGTCAATTATTACCAGATTAAGTATAGAAGTATGTAATGTATATAATACTATACTAATATATTTTTACATACATTTAATAATAAGATGCTGTGTTTCTACTAAGCATCCTGGGAGCTTTAGCCCGCTGAAGCTCTGGCACCCTCTGGAGCTTAGCAGATGCTGTAAGTATGTCAAAGTTCCAGTGCCGCACTTCAAATGGCGGTGAAAGAAGTGCGCGGCAATGTGCGCAAACGCATCAACCTTGTTCTAGAAAGCAATCGCTAAGCGCAAGGCCGCCGAGATGGTGAATTATCGGTGCGAGCGATGCTGTTTGTGTAGCTACATATATGTATATTGCTGTGATACCCCATATACATGTATCTATTAGTATCATAGCTATGATGTTGTAGTAAAACCAATATTACTAGTGGCTCTGTGAGCTGTAGACCTCGTGAGTGAGTTTTTTTATCATTTCCAAAATATAACATTATAGAAAAGTCAATAATTATTAATATCGAACCTGCTCACAAAATTTCACGAGAATCGTTTGCGAAATGCAACCTGTAGAGGAGAACAAACCGTTGAACAAATAATTTATTTTTTAATTTCCAAAAACTTATTCGACAAAAATATATTTATCAAACCTGCTCACAAAATTTCACGAGAATCGGTTGAGAACTGCGACCTGTAGAGGAGGACAACCCGAAATTCGAACGCAGAAACTTACAAAATCATTGATAAAAAATTTTTTTTTGGGAATTTCCAAAAACCGTCTCGACAAAAAAATTGTATATAACTATTGAACCTGATCACGAAATTTCACGAGAATCGGTTGAGAATTGCGACCTGTAGACGAGAACAAACGGAAATCCGGGCATACGAAAGCATTTTTGTCGAAGCTGAAGCAGATAGATACCTTCGTTTCACTCGGTCAAAAACCTGTTGCCTCCCGGCGAAAAAACTAACTAGAACACAAACGTTCAGCTCTGAAAGCTCCATACATCTTACTAACTTTACTCCTTTTCCGTGTCACAACGGAATAAATTCAAATTGTAGTCGAATTAACAGCTTTAACTATGGGCCTAAAATTTGGTTCCCACCCTAATGGCTCGGCCACGACACACGAAAGGCGATTCAGCGATGCGCCAGCGATCTCAGTTGTTCTGAAATCGCCGTCAGGCATCGTCGTGTCGCCAATCGCCAGCCTGTGACCCCGGCCGGCACGAATACCGGCTGCAGCAGCGGTGCGCCATACGTGGAAGCATGAGACCAGAGGGGCTACCGCGAACCGAAAACGAACGAAGTTCGAATATGTCCCTCTCTGTTGCACTTGCTAATTCGTGCGGCAGAGAGGGACTTCGTTCGTTTTAAGTTCGCGGTAGCCCCTCAGAGCGCAGCTTCCCGCAGGCGCCGCACACAACAGTGTCTACTCCCTATTGGTGATGTATGAATTCGCCGCTAAAGGCGCTAGTGTGCGTCAGGCATCCGAAATGTCAAATTTCATAGTTTGTGGGTGGGTTTCGCGGGTTAATCTCTAATTAAAATAATATGGTGACTATTTTATATATGGTACTAATAATACCTGAGATTTACGAATTTCAGTGCTTTGAGACACTTTTATCGTATGTCTTAGTTTTTTTCCCAATAATACAGGATGTTCGATATTTTTACACTACTGTTATAATCTATTAAATGCGATTTCAACGTAAACTTTCTTTTCACGCCCATAATACCAAACTTTGACAGTGACAAACACTGGCGCAGTGGCGCCAACTGGTAAGCACAAAAACGGTAGCTTTTAAGGTAAACGGTAAATTTTAAGTACATAATAGGTAAAATATTCTTATTTCGTCTAATACTCTAATATATACGAGAACACGTAGGTACTTGTTACGATTGACAGGCCGTGTCAGACTTAAGGCTAGGTACATCTTGCAGTTTCTCACAACAACTTAGTAGGCCTCTCGCCGATTTTCTTTCACCACTGATGACTCGTTGGCCATGGAGCGAAACAGTAACAAAACACGCAATTTACCAGTTCTGACACTAAATACAGCAATATAGGCCAAACCCGTGTGGCCAGCTGCGATACACGACCTGTCGACTCACCTCATAATAGGTCCAATATAATTAGACCCCTAAATTCTTAGCAACAATGTGTAACCAGGGATCAGACTTACATCGGTTCATCTGAGGCGAGTTCTCGGTAAGCGTGGATAACAGCGGTGGTTCACCTTGCGTTCGGGCGGGCTTACAACACCGGCATACCTTAACCCTGATAAACCAATCGCAGTCGTGACAATCGATAGTAGCCTTTATAGCAATGGGACAAGGTCGATGGGAAATGTTCAGTTATTGTGGTCGTTGTTGAAATTCAGGAGCACGTGTCAGCGTTCTTACTGAAATGTTGGTAACGTTTAGTTTTGCTAAGTAAATCTTTGAGAGTTAGCGTATGGTATATAATATGTTTCAGAATTTGGGATGAGGTAAAGTCGCCGTCAAAAATATGTTTAAACTTTTGCTCCTCATTCCATTGTAATATCACAAATAGTATTTAATACGTAATTTACTTCTAATTCAAAAATTCAAAAAATACTTAAGTATAATTTTGAGTACTACAATAAAATTCCAAGACACATTACTGAACTTACGGATTCTAAAAACAAACACTTATTTCAATAGCATATATTATTATAAGATAAACGATTACATCATTTATAGCGATGTTTGGCAGTGATAGCGTCCAGCACAAGTAATTTAACACAAAAATATTTTGTCCTAAATATTTAAAAAAATAGGTATGTTTTTTATTGTAGCATTTTAATTCTGTAGTATTATGATACTGTTATTTTATATACAATGTATATTGTCTTGAAAAAAATTACACCCCGCCTAGTTTCTTATGCCGGTTCTTCTCGAGGAAGAGGTTTATTTTATGAACCGGTGGTAGTTTTTTGACATTCATAAGTGCATGTAATATGCCTAAATTGAAGTAAAAATTATTTAATTTCAGTTCATTTCATTTCATGAGTAACATGTTCTGCCGTTCCCGGGAATATATTAAGGAACTTTTTTTTAAAATAAATAAATAAATAAATATTAGAAAAGAAACGTTGCCGAAAACCTCATCAAGCGAAGTTGAAAGTTGAAACAGGTCCTGCCGTTTTGAAGTAAAAAAAAAATAGGTGGTTAAGAGGTATTACAAATTTCAAAACATTTTGTACTCAAATTATCACAAAGTTTTTTCACTCGTCCAGTACACGAAACACACAGTCGTATGGTACACGAAACTAAACCAAATCATAAACTTTTCTCTATGAAATAGACCAATCACGTGTCGGTGTTAGTGAACTATAATGAAATTGGTCAATCACGTGTCGCCGTTACTGAACTTTAAATATTTTGACCAATCAAGTGACGCCGCGGACATAGAACTGAAGACATCAACGAGCCATCAACCCATTTGCCTAATCTTCATTTCCGCAGGTTTAGTTTGTTTAATTATTTTGATTTATTTAATTAATACTCACGTACGGTGCCCGTGGTACCAGTCGAACCTCAGTCTGCACCACGACATGGGGATTAGCACCATGTATAACCATCTTTTAGCAGACTGTCAGACGTTATTTTTACAACGCTCCCCATCATAGGAATCCGTTAGTTAGGGAGGCTGTCGATTACGTTACCATCCCTCCCCCCACTGTCGTAACTCAGCGATCACTTATTAGGGGCCGCACGGTCCGGCGTCCTAGGCACACACTCACAGACCCGGAAAACGTAATCACAGCGTCCATCGAAAGATGGAAAGCTGCGCTTACGGCGTCTAATAGCTCAGACACGACGCGTACACTTAGGCAATCCCGGCGGCGGGCACGTCCACCTCGCGATCGCGATAACACTGACACATATAGTCTCTATTCGTCCCGGTACCGCCGCACACCGGGTAGAGTCAGTCCAACCCGAGTCGGGCCTAGCTGAGTTTCTTGCTGGACTCTTCTCAGCTAGGCTAGGTTTAGTGGACCAGCGACAAAACTCCCAGAAGAAGATCGTCGCGTCAAATATATCTGCACGCTTTGTGCTCAAAAATCTCTAACACTCGCACTAACGCCTTGACAATAGAATCGTGTTTAGATATTTTAGAGCACCTTGGGTTGTATTATATTTTTTAATTAACGTCTGTTTTACACTTTCAATGTTTCTACATTTACCCTGCACCGATTCTAAGTGTCTCTGTTTGGCCCTGTGGTTGATGGGAGAGAATGCCATTTAGCATTATTTAATTAATTACTAATAAATGAATGTTATAATGCTAACTTATAGACTACCTATTACTACTACTATTGTGTGTGTTGTTGTTTGTTATACTATTGTGTGCCCTTACAGGGTGTCATGATCTAACTTCAAGATGTAACACCTATTATGTACATTACAATATTAAATAAATAAATAGTGGAGCTTATTCATTTGTTATAAGTATTTACGAATGAACATTTTTCTTTTGCTTTTGATCTAGGTACAAAGTCTTTCTTATTATTCCTTTCATTCACGGTTACAACCCCCAAAACTTACGTAACCTATATTTTCACCTTACCTTCGCGACCTGAAAAATTCGATATCACAGTAACCAAGCAACCCCAAATGGGGATTGTCGATCAACGCTTCCCAAGTTATAAATCATAGACCACCATTATACATGTGTGTATTGTTTAGTGACTTGCGTGCATAAATCAAGGTAAGTACCTATCGCCCTTTATCCGTTTACTGCGTAGAACTTGGAGGTATTTAGGAACTTTTATTCTGTGGAAATCGATGTCGTTTGTACGTAACCTTTGATATTCAGAGCTGACGCATGTGTCGATCGGGTAAATTAAGCTTTTACATATATTTCTTGTACTTGTTTAGTTTGTAGGGTATAAATATTACGGTGATTATACTTACAAATCTCCATTTATATTTTAAGCTAAAAAAAATACGAGTATTCATAGTTGGCATTTCTTTGATAATTCAACAACTGTCCAGTGGATTTTTCGATAGCCAAATAAAAAACATAATACCTATGAAACAATAATAGGGCATTTCTTAAATAAGTGCCCCGTATGTGGAACAAAAGTTTCAGCCACAGTGAACAATTTATGTCAGTAGGTAACAGAAAAACTGAAAAGATGATGTTGCAGTTAAGTATCTCTATATAATAATTTTCGATCCCTTTTTTAACTCGTCCTCTCCCGGCGAAAAAAAGAAACCATAGCATTCTTTTGTTATGCGCCGGGAGATGATGGCTTCAGGAAAATTCCGATCAACCGCGAGTTTCTGAATGTTGTTCAACTGTAGTCAGTTCTCAATTTCCTGCTACCAAGTTTAACTGTGAGCACTACAATTATCGTTTTACTTTTTTTATTTTATTTTTTTTATTAAAAATGGGATCGCTCCTGGCCAGCATCAAGCCAGGGGGCAAAGATGAGGCCGACGATGAAGCGAGCTCACCCAGAAGGTGCCTATTCACTCGTGCCTTAAAAAGGTCTAGGTTATATGTTAGTTTATTTATTTATTTAGTTTATGGAGTACCAACAGCTACTAGATTATGATAGACTTAGATAATAATACAAAGTTAATTAAAGGAACTCACAGATAGAGACAGAACAAGGAATTTACTAATTTTGTACACACATTCGCACTTTGTTGTTCAGAGTTACCTAAATAATAACGGGAAAAGAATGTATACAAACTCAAAGCTTAGCTGGGTTATGGAATTATGATCTAGTGACAATATTAAGCCTTTATATACGAACTAAAGCACTCGGCAAAATCGTAGCCTGCTAGATAGAGTAAAAAAGTCTGCTCTGAGAAAACAGAATTTGAATCAAAGTGGATTTCAAGTTCAGTGAAAATGTAAAATATTTACCTGTAGGTTAATATTTAATTAATTTCCCAAGACAGACCATATTTCTGTGTAAGGTAGTGTAACGAAATATAATTATAAATGTATTTTCTGTTATTATTAGTTTAATGCCAGTAGGTACTGGTAGAGAAATCCTACTGTATCCGAACTTAAGGCACAAGAAATCGCGTGCAGTTGGCCCCATTCACATTCCCATGCAAATTCCGACATGCATGGGCGATACCATCTCACAACGTACCGTAATGTACGTTCCGAAGCATAGGGAGTCCATTATTGATATAGGGCAGTAAAATGCTTTAGCCAATTTGAGAGAAGTTCAGCGAATATCTAAGGCTGCGTAAAATCACTTGGTAATAAAAATAAATGTAAGCCAGTGCTACGGCAAGTGAACAAAGGACCGATTTTTCAATCCTTAGAAAAAAATGTCTGTCAGATTAATTTTAGCTCTGTTCTTTTCTTTCATGTGACATTAGAAAGTGACCCTTAGTATTTTTATTTAATTTCATGGGCAATGGTGCCATAAATGATGTTGATTTTACCCTTATAAGAGACAGGGCTCTAAGAATAAATAAATGAAATAAATGACTGTCACAAATAAATGTGATACCTCTGTCTGATCTGGCTCTGTTGTTCCTTTTAGTAAAAGTGGGTTATTATTTCGAGAGGTTCAATTGTGTTCAGACTCAAATTTTCAGTTATAAAATTAGAAATATATCGTTTATTGTTTTTAAGTTGCTTAGGATATTATCACTGAAACTTGTGGTAAATACATTTTATTCTATTTTATCTTTTTTTCCACAATAACTTAAATTTTCTGCACAAAAGTCAGTTACGTGGTCAGGTTCGGATTATCCCTGACTACTTTGTAGTATTGTAAAAAATACAAGGTATAGAAAAACTTGCTGTTTAAAACATGGATTGAATGTTCGTAATATGATATACCATGCATGCAAACATAAAAAAATTAGGACATTGATAAGACTATTTTTTTCTACATTTCCCGTTGTTCCAAAATACACCATCATTTTCGTGGCCACACTTATTAAGTAATATTTTAAACAAAAAAAGAGGTCAAACCTCCTGTAAATCCTTTTTTAACTATAAGCCACTTTGAAAATAAGACTGCGTCAATTTAACGTATAATGTTTATCGCAAGCCATAATTATTTATCTATAATTAATGTAATAAAGGTTCAAGTTAGATTTGCGTCAAAGATCGAGCGTCATTTTCGTTACGTTTGCGACTTGGTGAGTATTGGTTAAATAAATATAATGTTTTACTGGTGCTGTGTCATTTGCAGTTAAGTTATTCAATATTGATTTCATTTGCTTCAAACCTATAGGATATTTACTGCAGAGCCGCGAAAGTAAGAACTTTTCAATTTCGTGGTCATCATTTTCGTGGTACTATGGGCCACGAAACTGATTAAAGACCACGAAAAAGATGATTTTCCCTACAAGTAGAAAAAATACAGATCACTTTTTATAGAATTTTCTGCTTTTTACAGTGTAATCGTTTATGCCGTTATGCCGTCTTTTGTAGTTTGTTTTAGAAAAATTTATTATCCTGTTTTTACCTTTTGAAACAGAGATATGGCGAGAACGCGTCATAAAATATCCGAAGACGAAAAGAAAGCAAGGAGAATTATTTTGCCCTGAATGTACGTATGAAATGTATATATCTAAATATTAAAAAAAAACTTCGTCATTTAGAGGAACATTTTGTTGTGTTGTTTCGTTGTAACATAATTTCGTTCGGGTCTACCGTAGACCTGCACGGGAATATATATATATATAGAAGGTATTGAAAGCTGTTTTTGTTTGTGAGTTGAAGTTATTAATCTTACTTTAATTAAATAATTTCTAGATAGTATTTAAAAGGTTACAAAAATGACAATGTGAAGTCGTCATTTTCGTGGTCAAGTTTTTTTTTTTTTTTTATATAGATATCGATTGTCTATTTCTGTTGATACCTGATTAATTAAATAATGCTTATTCGTTTTCTCATTATGATCGCATTTTCATTCAAATAGTACAATTGTAAGATTTTAAAATAAACAAAATGTTCTTTTTCGTGGTCTCGGTGCTCATTTTTGTTACCGTTAAAATTGGATTTTTGCTTTTTTTAACCAAAATAAACTTTATCGATCTCTTATAATATAAAGCATCTTATCGGTACATATCCTTATGTTCAAAATAAAACAGACCACATCAAAATGTGTGTTTTTATTTCTGTAACATTTATCTTACACCTCAAATAATTACCCAAGTATCAATGGCGTTCATGATTTTCAATTTCCCAACTAGCAATCTCATCATCATCACCACCACCACCACCACCATCATCATCATCATCATTATCGTCATCATCATCATCATCATCATATCAGCCGAAGGACGTCCACTGCTGGACATAGGCCTCCCCGAAAGAGTGCCATAATGACCGTGTCCTTTACCACGTAGAACCGGCCGTTGGGGCCAGAAGGTCCTCGAGAGGCGACCACGGACCGGAAGGCCCAGCGTGGGTAGGCCCCCCACAAAGTGGACTGATGACTAGCAATCTAGACTGCGGGACATTTAAAGTAATCGAAGTATTTTCTGTGTTTTACATCATTTACTAGTGCTGTCTTGGTGAAATTGTGAAAGCGCTTTTCCGCTATCCAGGCATACATGGCACTCTAATAAATGATGTAAAACATGGAAGATATATAATTTATGACCTTATTGACACGGGGTCCAGGTTCAAATTCAAACAAATAATTTTACATGTCATTCAGTAGGGTTAAGTATACACAAGGAATGATTGGTAGTTACGCAGATACCGTCAGTGCGTATTGTTTTATTACCTGCTATTTCCAAGTGTACAAAAAAACAGCACATAATCATCCAGCGCCTGTTTAAAAAGAAATAGCAACAAATGCCGCATCCGCAACATGTACCTAACTCCGTGGCATGCTTAATAGTAGGCGAATTAGTAGTTTGACGGAGATAAATTAGTTCAAGTACAGTCTGCCTATAGCGGCCAAACAATATTGATCCTTAATGTACCTACATATAATAGAGGCGCTAAGAGGTGGAACACCTTATTGGCTTACTGTACTATTTAAACGGTAGATTAAGCTCAGGCTATCTCTAATCCACGATATGCCTTTGTTTGTCCCTATTCGTCCCGGTACCGCCGCACACCGGGTAGAGTCAGTCCGACCCAGGTCGGGCCTAGCTGAGTTTCTTGCTGGACTCTTCTCAGCTAGGCTAGGTTTAGTGAACCAGCGACAAAACTCCCAGTAGCTCGATTCCACTCATACCTCAGATTCGGTTGAAACCGCTCAACCAATCTCACTGGAGCGCAAACTCTTAGAGTATTCCAGTGTTCCAAACCACACGCGTGGTCGTGCCGGAGGTTTTCCCTTGGATTTTCCCCAGGCTACTCTCCAACCGCGCACTCCTATCGCTTTATTGGGCCCGGCCTATAAAGCCACAGTCAGGTTCATAAAAAAAAAGCCTTTGTTTATGATGCTTTGGTATTTTTAGCATTTCGTACCTCAAAAAGAAAACAAATGAACTCTTGTAGTTTACCTTGTCGTCCCTCTGTGTCTCTCTGCCTATCAAGACCCGGGATGGCTTGGAGGTAACGAGTTGAGATTAAAATCACTCAGGTCTACGGTCCCTTGAATCTTTTCAACATCAAACTTCTAAGTTAACGAAAAACAAGATACGGCCATTTATGCCGCAATAAACGCATATTTCGACACTCTCAGGGGAATCAAAATGTATACGGTATTTTCCGTTGACCTAGAACTATGAAACTTGGCAAGTAGTATTGTCTTATACTACAAGTACAGAGAAAAATCTGAAAACTACACATTTGTAATAAAATCATAAAAAATGTAGTCTTTCTTTAAAATACCTGCGTAATTAATACCTACAAATTTGTACAAGGCACCCTCGGTTGCCGACTCGCACTTGTAGGTACGGATTTTTTTCATTCCAACTTAGTTTTGGTACGAAATACTTAACTCTACATGAATCGTACTTATAATTAAATAAAATGTAGGTGATTTCTCATCAATCATCAAACTTCGTGCTACGGAGTTCCCACATTGAATTGAAACTGGGATTGATAGTACCAATCTTTCTATGAATACCACAAAACAAATAAACAAAAGATAGGGTGAAGAAAAAACAGATAAATAGGGATTGATAGCACTATCAATTTTTCTATGAATACCACAAAACAAACAAACAAAAGGTAGGGTGAAGAAAAAACAGATAAATATATCTATTTATCAGTTTCTGTGTGTGTATGACATAAGGACATTACATGAGATAAAACAGGTATAAAGTGTTGAGTTTTCTTTCATTGGTTTACAGTATAAATATTAAACAGTTACAAATTAAGGAAGTTTAATTTATATAATAAGTATCTAGAAATTGCAGTACCTAATCGGTAGTTAAGTATCTATGCTAGATAGTAAATCACTAGCCCGTTGATGATGTTTAAACAAGAACCTCAAAACTTGGTTATAAAGTTCAAAATCGCTTACAAAGTTGTAGAGTTGACCGTGCCTTGCACCACCAACCACCACGCTGGATTCCCCTAATTACCAAGTTAGCTAATCTCTGACGTTTGTCTTCATTAAAGTTTGCATTTTCCATCCATTTGTATGGTTCACTGTGCATGAGGGCTCCCTATTTCTGCTGTTGACTCACCCCCTTATTCATAATAGGGATGATGCCTCATGTATAAGATATTGTGGGTACATAAAGAAAGAAAAGAAAGAAAAAACATTTATTCGTGGCACAGACACAGTACAAATTAACATAACACCAAAATACAGAAAATAGCCACGAAATGACCCTAAATCAGCATAGTGCCAGCCATTGGCTAGCGCTGGTCTTCCTTTGACATGAATACAAATCCATCAAATTATCACAATAAATAGTAAATTAGACAAACTAATTAAAATCATAAAAGGATATGGGATTATAATGATTTGCAAAAACGTTGTTTTTTTGTTTATTGGCCAAATATAAATTGAAAATTACCAGTAGAATCCTCGTGTTTTATAAAAAAAGAAATTGTATGGCAATTAAGTAAATAAACGCAATATTTCACGACAAAAACGGAAAATTCCCCTTTTTTCATACAACAATAGTAGGAGGCCAAGCAGGCGTGGCGTCACATAAGCGTACCCTTGTGCTACACGCCTTAGGGAGGCTCGTAGCGACATCTACCGTACCGTTATTACAACTTCTGAAACTGTTGTTGTTGTTGTGTTTGTGCGCGGACGCATCCGGTTGACAAAATTTGAAGGTATTTTTAATAGTGAAATTGATAGTATACTTAAACAAGCCTTTTAAAGAGATATAGTACTTGCTTGGTAAGTAAGGTGCGTCCCTGTGCTCGACACTGACCCAATACATGACATTTTCATCTCATGTCATGATGATTTGATGACAGAGGTAATTAATAGGTGTCGTCTGTTAGGCACTAACCCCCTTATTCATAAAACTTAACAAACCCCCGCTAACAAAAATGTTCTTTGTCCAAATGTAAATGTCAAAGTGACAAATAAGGACAAACGAACTTTAGCGGCTAATAGTTAACTAATATAGGTTTGATAGACGTTTACGAATAAGGGGGTAAGTTTGGAAAACTTGTGAACCCAAATGAAATGAAATGATTTATTTATGTATGTGGAAATTGGGTTCCAATTGCAGTTACACTTGAGTCTCATCAAACCCTACCCTTACAGGCGTACCTGCATACATTTATAAACTAGATAAGACTACTTATTTAAAATTATTAATAATACAAGCATGTAAGATGTTAATAAAGAAAAATAAGATAATACGCAATACAGAAATTGGAGATAAAAGGTAACAAGAAATATACACCTATTAACTAGAAAATAAAGACACTGGGACGTCTGTGATGTTCCTGGTGGTGAGTAAGGTCACCGGAGCTCCCATGGATGCGATGTGTCGAAATTGAGAGATTTACCGGTAAAATCTTCACCCACATTTTCAGAAAATGGGTGATAATAAGCAAATAAGCATGGCAGCGAGCTACATCGCGCTTCGCGGCGTGAAGATCTTTTTGAACGCCGGGCGCGCGGCGGCGGCCAGGAAGGCCCCGCCGCCTGTGGTACGGCGGAAGCCTAAACCACCCGCGCCAGGGGCTAAACCATCACAGAAGGTGTTTGATTCCCTGGGCAAAAGCACTAAATTCAACAAGTAAGTACATCCGTCAAATGAGACACCCATGGATTAGTTGAGACACCTATTTTTACCAGGAACTGGTATGCGACAAACATAGGTATGCTAGTTCCTAGTGAAAACGGGTGTCTCAAGTAATCATTTCATGTCCCGTTTTACCCCATTGAACCATTACAGGAGCCCTTTAGACTACCATACCATTATATTGAAGATACAATACATATCAAAGTTTTCCATGCTTCTCCAAGCCATCACAGCTGTTCTTTGCTCAGGCTGGAGGCCTGATTTTTCGTCGCTCCCGATTCCAAGTCGATTAAAGGATGGGCCATACGAGAGACAGTTATGAGGGAAATACTTCACGCATGAGTCACGTCACTGCGTTTCCGGTGCGTCAGCGTATTTCGAGCGGCGGTGTGGTCCCATCCTTTAGATACGTTTTGCCCGCAAACAAAACAAACATCTATCATTTCAATAAACATCACGCAACGCATGCTATTAGATATTATGTCAATTCGACTTTCAGACTCATAGTAGCACTTTGTTCCATTCGCATTTTCAGTTGTCGTGAGAGCATGGCACTTGTAGCGTTACCACGAGCTTAGTGTTAGAGTTGACTCGACTGAGTCGGTCGACGTGCGCGAAGGAAGCCGGACGCAATGGCGCACAGGAAACTTAAAGAAAAGACGCTAGATTGTTTGCACAAGTGCACTAATTTTACCAAGTGAGTGCAGTTTTGTTGTGTTTGATTTATTAGTGCAATGTTATGGAGCCTTCAACCAACAATTAGGGGTACGTGTTAAGAAAGTTGTATTAAGTGCTTTCTTAACACGTTAGTCTTCGGTATATGCGAATACTCGTTGAATAAAACCATTTAAATGTATTTTATCAGGATAAAATCACATAAAATTTTTAATATCGGTTTTTTCATTGAAACGCAAAAGTGTTAAGAAACTTTAACTTCATTAACATGGTTTAATAGATAGTTAGTTCTTCGATTTTTCGCGATTATTAGTTAAACTCAAGTACTCATTAAATAATTAGGCGTAGTCTATTTCGATTATATTTCAAGAAGGAGATTTTGTGAAATTTTCATTTTCCTAATTAAAAAACTTATTTTACAGTACTGACAGTCAAATAAAAACTTACTTAACTCTGTTGATTTTCGTGTTTCATTACAAGTAGGGATGCCCCAAATATTCGGTTATTATTCGGTATTCGGCATATTCGGCATGTTTTGAATGTTCGGTATTCGGCCTAATTATTCGGTTCAGCTGCCGAATATTTACCGAACAATTTTGAGAGGGTTTTGTTATAAGTTACAATAGAGTGTATTACAGTTACTGCTTCGTGAAATTAATACTTGACCCATTATTAACAGTGATTTAACTTGCTTTTTGTCAATATTTCGCTTCGATAATGAACAAAAATTTTACCATTCAATTAGTCTGTTTTACAACAATAGATGAAGGGATTACGTTGAACCCAATAATTCGGCCGAATTTTCGGTTCAGCAACAGCTGGACCTAATATTCAGCCGAATGTTCGTATTCGGTCAAACCCATATTCGGCGCATCTCTAATTACAAGCTTAAATGCAATGATAAGTGCGAAAATCAAAACAGTTCGATACTAAACGTTACCTCTTTCAGCAAACAAGCTAGATGTCGAGACTATTCCTACAATCAAATACCTACCAGTTTCTGGTGAGAACAGTGCCTTTACCATGAGTTTACATGAGCGTACTTTAAGAGAGGTAGGGCACAGCAAAATGTCATCTTGCTCGAATTTGGAGCAGCCCAACTGGGGAAGTACCTCCGCCTTGCAGAAGACCACAGCCATAATAACATTATTTACTATACAAGTATGTAGTTCAGCTCAGGAATGTTCGTAGACGCTCACACGGACGGGTTTCACGCGGTCATGAGAAAAAAAATTGCATCGTTAATGGACCGCGTCAGAAACAGTCAAAACAGCACTTTGAAGGTGATAGCGGATAGGTACAACTGTCCCATCCTTTGTCACTGGGTGGCACAGATCAGGACACTTGTGAAATATATTAAATAGCCATGATTTGTGTCACTCGTTCACAACGTATTTTTCTGTTAATATTAATTCAGTTCTTTCTAACATAGATATAAGTTTTTGTTTTTCTTTTTTTACTGTGACTAACCCGATATGGGTATCTTTCTGAAATAAAGTATTTTGAATTTGGATTTGAAAGTAGTGTTGTGTTCCTGGAGGTGAGCAAGGCTGCCAGAGCTCCCGAGGATGCACTGTGTTGAGAGCGAGGGGCCTAAACGTGTTCCTTCTGCTGTCAACACAGAGCATCCTCAAATCTTATAAAGGGTCGGCAACGCGCTCGTGACTCCTTTGGAGTTGCGGGCGTCTATAGGCTACGGTGGCCGCTTACAATCAGGTGGACCGTAAGCTTGTTTGCCACCGGCGTTGTATTAAAAAAAAACTCGCTAGCGACTGCGTAAAAATTTGTATGGGCAAAAATACAGTGCCTCTGGCGGTTACGCAATAGAACTAAGAATCGGCATACTAAATCGTTTACGACGAGTACGGTCATGCAAACTCATGGTAAAGGCACAGTTCTCCAGATCTCAGCTAATGTCAACTCATAAATGCAGGTGTGAATTGGAGGCGTTGTTCACTATGTACCGGAGTCTAGTGGCTGCCGCGCAGGCGGCCGCCCCGGCGCCCGCCATTGGCCAGCCCGCCCCGAAAACCGACGTAAGTATTACTGAAAGTAGTGAGTACATAAATAAGTACAGCTTAAAGATCACTATTTGTCTCTCTCATGACACACTTAAGACTTAGCTCCTTTAGACTATGTGGCTGACTATATATTTGTATAAGTTTATGTACGTATATTTTTAAACTATATTTATGTATGTTTATTTATCCTTAAATAAATGTTATTGTTGTAATTATTAGTAGGCTTCATATGTATTAACTCTGCACCACCTGCTATGAATCGTTCTGATTAGATTTCCGCTACCCTAAGGTTGTCTGGAAGAAATCGCTCTTTAGCGATAAGGCCGCCTGTTGTTTGCCTCTTCTCATTGTTTTTTTGTACTGTACTGTATCCTTTGATTGAGGTGTGCAATAAAGAGTATTTGTATTGAATTGTATTGTATTGTACCGTCAAATGGGGTAAAATGGGACATTCAAGGGATACTTCAATCTTACCGTCACTGAATGTTAAGTATTTATGTATTTGTAAAATCATTCACTAGCGTGTATGTACTCTCGTTCTTCTCTCTCATCTTGTGGAGCTGGCATTCGTGAATATGTTACATACATTAGATTGTTATGTTTAAAGAAACATTTAAGTATATGCATATAATAATTAGTACTAGGCAAGTCTCACATCTTTTCTCTTTTCATTAGGATTTGGCAGTTACAACAACTCAAATGGAGCTTGTTTGTTTTAGTGTTGCCATACAATATAAACGCTATTTGAGCTGTGTTATTAAAAGCGGTCGTGTCGTCACTCATTATATATTAATTAGGTTAAGACTAAAAAATGTCCTGAAAATCAGCGTCACGACACATCAGTCGTGGTACATGCTGAGCGACAACCTTTTTGGTGTATACCCACTTCTAATTTGTAATATCTTCTTTTTATCTGTATGTACACCAAATAAACGTTTTTTCTTTCTTTCTTTCTTACTTGGGACACCCGTTTTGACCAATACTGGTGTATTTTATTTCTTGATATTTTTAATTAATGATTGTAATCCAGTTTAATCTTTATTTTATATTTTGATTAAATAATGAATGTTCATGTTATATGATAACTTGTTTAAATGTGTTATGGGTCATAGATACTCGAAGTAAACGTTTTTTATTTTTATTTTATTAATTTTTGTATGTCAGTTTGTAGGAATAACCTCTACATCTCAACCCTCAAGCTGAATGTTGGGATTATTCCTACAGACAAACACATACTAGTTCCTGATAAAAATAGGTGTCCCGTAACCTTCAATGTCCCATTTTACCCCATTTGACGGTAAATTACTTGTTTATCGGTTAATTAAACAAAAATGTGCCAAAACACCGACACCCAGAAAGTGGGCAGTACAGACGCTTCCAGAAAACTCAAAAAGTGATGACAGTGAATACGGAAATCGTTAAAAAGAAACCGGTCAAGTGCGAGTCGGACTCGCGCACCGAGGGTTCCATATACAGATGTGTACCGGTGCCAACCCTATTAAATCAGGAAAATCTCAACAACATGGTGTAGAAATTGAACGGGTACAGCGCCATCTATCGGCGAATTTTGTTACAAATTTGAGCGACTGAATAACTTAGTATGCATGGTGGTTTTTCGAGGATAATTCTTTATCACGTGAACCGATTTCAATTTTTTTTTATTTGAAAGAAGGTAATTTCAGCACAATTTCATAGGAATATATGAAACAAAAATAGATGCAAAGGTGATTAAATTACAAACTTAGTACAGAAATGTTATTTGACGATAAAACATAAAGAAAAACTAGATAGTGCTATAGTTATATTTTTCCTGTGAAATATACATTGATATCAATGTTACGTAATAAATTCATATTTTTTCCCTGGCAAACTTCGGAGATAAAGGGGGGAACGGTATTTTTTTCACATTTTCCCTCATAAAACAAAGACTCAACGTAAAAAAAAAATGTTTCAGAATTAGCAACCCAAGCTCTTTCATATGACACTCCACTCGACATATTCACTAGACTTTAAAATTTTGAACTACCTATTTATTTGTCATTTTTCACGAAAAGCCTTCTTTATAACTGTTCCAAATTTCAAATCGATAGCATACTCGTAAGTAGTTCTTGAGATATTTAGCGATATGACAGACAGACAAGGGTTCCTTCTTTACCATTTTGGTACACAACCTTAAAAAAATTAAATGACAGCTTTCCTATGATCTAACAGCCCTTACTTAGTAGAGACCTCGTTGCTGGCACGCAACCTGGGTCGTGGCCTATAGGACTTTACCGAACAAATGACAATGTACTTATGTAGAGCTTTGGTAGAGCTTCACAGATAGGTACCTAAACGACGGAAAAGGTTTTACAGAAGGGGACATTCCATAGATTAGTTGACGTTCGTTAATATCCATTACGAACGTGTCAATCTAATAGTCCATGGATTTGGATACTTTAATACCGCATATCGTTTCTATTACAATAACCAGGCCCCGTTTGGAACGGAATTAATTTTCGTAATGGTGCAGAATTTTATTTAGCTTTGATTCCAATAAGACGGAACTATTGGCCTTACACAGGGTGTAACAAAACTAGTGAGGATCCGTTTAAGGGCATATTCGGTATCGTGTTCTGATTAGGAAAAAGTAGAAGAATTTTTTTTTTAGTGCAACAAATTTTTGGCCTTTGTATGGACAGTTGGCTGACATGCATGACCTGCTCCATAGAAAAAGAAAATTTTTCACGTCAAAACATTTTTTCTGAACTCTGAACTTCGTAATGTGCCGTTTCTTTCATTCATGTATTGTATAATACAAGAGTGACAGGGACGGCACGATACGATACGAAGTTCAGATTTCGAAGATCGGAATACAGAGGGTCTACCGCGAAGCGAAAACGAACGAAGTTCGAATATCTCCCTCTCTCACGCACGAATTAGCAAGTGCGACAGAGAGGGAGATATTCGAACTGGGCCAGGTACCTGCCGTTTTCGAATAAGGTTTACATTGAAGCCTAACAACAAAAATAATTGAGGACAAACTAGATGGAGCTATAGTTATATTTTTCCTGTAAAGTATACTCGTACATTGATATCAATGTTATGTAGTAATTTCATATTTTTTCCTTCGTTAGCCTCGGAGATACGGGGGAAACTGTATTTTTTTTACATTATCCCTCATAAAAGAAAAATGACTCAACAAATTATTCCAAATTTCAAATCGATAGCATAAGTAGTTCTTGAGATATTTAGCGATGTGACAGACAGACAGACAAAGTGAAACCCTAAAAACAAGGTATAAAATAGATACAAGCGCGACTTCACCCGAACAGTACTGGAACTGTTTTAAGAGTATCCTGAATGCAACTGACTCCAGTAATGGGACGAATAGGTATTTACACATTTCTTCAAGACACAGGTACAGAATACCCATTATCATCATCCATAGTTCGTCCACTGCTCAACGCAGGTCTATATCATTTTGGGCCACAATTTCGATTCTGGGTGTTCCCCATCCAGCCACTATCACCATTCCAACGAATAGCAGAACTATGCTTGCTCTTCAAACGTGGTCTCACTCCATAACTCATCTGCTCCAACAGTTGCCGGTTCTATGGCAAACGTGACCAGGCTGATTCTTCTGTACTGATTACTCTGGACATTTTGCTATTAAATTGATACTAGCTATTGCCCGCTAATTCATTCTGCGTGGAACTCGTTTATACCGTACCTCCATACAAAGTTTCGCCCCTCTTAGGGGATAATCTCCTGGATAAACACTATCCTATGTCCTTCCTTGGGATACTAACTATACCTATCCATGCCAAATTTCATCGAAATCCGTTCAGCGGTTAAAGCGTGAAGAGGTAACCTACAGACAGACTTACATTCCAAATCAGAAATCAGAAATCAGAAATATTTATTCGTGCAAAACAAAAAGAACAAGAAAATAAATAAAAACGGAAGAACAAGGTATTGCACGAAATGGTTCTGTCTTAGCGTAGTGCTGGCGCGATTACCAGCGCTGATCTTCCGACAGAACCATTAAGTTCCCATTTACCTATTAGTAATATTAGTCTCGGTAGAGGTTAACTCAGAAGAAGTCATTTACTTTCCGCAGGGTATAGACCAGAGTACTTTCCGCGACGTAATGCACAACACCTTCGACCTGGTCACCGAAGAGGCGATTCTGGAGAGGATCTGGGTAACTTGGGAGCGGGGTCCGTCGGGGGGTGAGGGGGCGATCAAGTTCGAAGCCTGGGCCAGAGGGCTGAGTCGAATGCTGCGGGGGACTGAGGAGGAGCGTCGCGCGCACTGCTTCGGGGTGTACGACCTTAATGGGGATGGGTGGATTACGAAGGATGAAATGTTTCAGTTGTTGAAGTAAGATTTATTTACGGAAGCTTGGGTCTTGAGGCTCTATGGAGACTTGAGGGACCTAAGCGACATAAAAAATAAAAAGAGATTTATTGTCGCCAGAAAGAAGTTACACAAAATAAAAACAACAAACAAAAAGAAACAGAAATTAATAATAGAGGTAGGTACATTATTGTCGAGGTCCGGATTGAGGCAATTGCAAGCTGAACACCAGTTTACACGGAGTTCATTTAACTGATACGAAGCCCGCAACCCCCACTCCGGCTGAGGCAAATAGCTATCTATATAATATTTTTCTCAAAAATGGAGGATATTAGACGGAATTAAGGTTCGAACGTTTATAACATTATAACCTTAAAACGTCAGACAACTCAGTGCTTTGTCACCATTTCTTTCAAACAGAATCGCAAGCGTATTATTATTTTTAACTAACGTTCACTTTCTTGGCCATTTTTAAGAAAAACTACTTCATTTGACAAAAATGTGAAATAAATTAAAAGTAATTGAGACAATAGGCTCCAGCTCAGCATATGCTGCGAGCCTAGACGGCTGTACAGCGCTGTTTTTCAGCCCGCGCCTACTTCACAGCTCAAGAATATATGTGTAATAGCTAGTTATTGGAAACATACGCTTGAGTATTCTACTGAAATAAGCTAATCTATAGTACTTAAAACATTTAATAGTTACATATTATCTAGTGTGCATATGTGGCGGGTACACTGTTTCGCGGTATGACACCTAATTGGATCACGGAGGATGAAATGTTCTTGAAGTACGGAATTGCTAATTGCATAGAACTGAGGAGCTTCATGATTATGTTTCAGCTAATGACCTGATTAGACATTGCGAAATGATTGTGAAGTGCAAGTGCGAAGTCCATGTATATGCTGTCAAGTGGTAAGCAACAAATGTATGAACTTCGCAATGTGTAAACAGACCATAAATGGATTAGATACAGCTTAGATAAGTTAACTAAATATTGTATGAGGTTCTTGAGTATCTGATATTCCAAACCCAAAATGTATGCTCCCGCAAACAGCGCAATGTAAGTACCTAAATAAAATCTTACTGCTGCACCGGTGATATGATCACTTTTAAATCCGACATAAGGCATTCGTTTTCCTCACACTTACATGCTAGTGAAGGGCAAATGCTTTATGTCCGCATAAACGCAGTCACGCTAGCTAGATTGAAAGGAATAAGATTTGAAAACATTTTCTCCAAAAAAAACGACTTCTCACTGTATTTCAGGAACTCGCTCCTGAAGCAGCCAGGCGACGAAGATCCTGACGAGGGAGTGAGGGACCTTGTGGAGCTCGTGCTGAAGAAACTGGACATTGACAGGGATGGCCGAGTGTCGTTTGACGACTACCGGTTTGTGGCTAATCCATCATTATATCAGCCGAGAGACGTCCACCGCTGGACGTAGACCTCCCACAAAGAGTGCCACAATGACCTGCCCTGTACCACTCTCAGCTGGTTGCGGAGCGCTAATTCTTTTTTTTTAACTTGACTGTGGCTTTATAGTTCGAGCCCAATAAAGCGATAGGAGTATGTGGTTAGAGAACGGCCTGGGAAAAATCCAGGGGAAACCTCCGACACGGCCACACGAGCGGTTCCGCTATTTCTTCGATGATTAAAAGGAAGTACAATTGGTTACTCCAATTTTTCATTTCCTTCTAAAAAAATTGTGTTTTAAGGAACTGGGAAGGCTGAATGCTCATGCGTGTAACAAATTGTACTCGTTTTCATTGTTCTTTGATTTGAAATATATAATGAAAGGGTAAATGTTCACTGCCGCGCGCCATGATTTGAGTGCTACACATGACACAATAATATACTGCGCCAGGTATGGCATTCCGGTACCTACAGCGGTTAGTAGTGTGGGTGACACGAGCTACGGTAACAGCCTATCGATGGTATGCGGACGTGTGTCTGTGTGTGTCGTCGACAGTGACGTCACGGTGTCACGAATCCGGATTGTCAGGCATTGTTTTTTTAGACCATAAAAGTTACATGATATTTACTTGTGTAGTTTGGTTTAAGTAAGGCATGCAACTACCAACCTAAAGGTCACCGTTTCGAACACCAGCTCATACCAATGGGGTTTTCAGAAAAAGTTTTATATATCGTTTGATATTTAACGGTGCCTCTTCGCTAAGGTCTACTTTTTCTTCCGGGTTGGAAGGTTAGATGGCAGGCGTTTTCTTAAAACTAGTGCCTATCCCAAATCTTGGGATTAGGTATCAAAGTGGACCCCGGACTCCTTAGATGAATTATATATATATATATATATATTATTATAATAATAATAATCATTTATTTCGGATTATTTTTCAGACAAGCCGTCGAACAAGAACCTCTTCTATTAGAAGCTTTCGGTCAATGCCTGCCTTCGAAGCGACATTCTGCTGCCTTTCTCCGAACACTAGTCACTAAGCAGTGGCGGATTTACCAATAGGCTGAGTAGGCTGGAGCCTAGGGCGGCAGATTTTAGGGGGCGGCAAATTTGCCCCGATTTTTTTTTGTCGTACAAAAAAAAACTAAATGTTACTATGTCCGCTCACACAATTCAATCAACGTGTAATATCTTTCAGCACTTAAATATGTTTTGTACCGTAAATTGAGGTTCCTTTGCTCCCCATTGGATAACTATGCCCCAACTGTTTATTTGGTTTTATAGCGTTATAACCAAAAGTAATATATTCCCATTTGATAGAAAATATGTTTAAAATGTACTTTGTCTGTTCTTAACTCTGTAAAACAGTAATTGTAGTACATACGCAAAATTTGTATGTAGCAGAATATTTGACAACGGGGTAAAATGGCTAGTTTTGAAACATTTTTCATTCTGGAGCACAGTTACCCAAACATTGGCTTACGCTTGTAGGTTGTAGGTAGGCTTCAGTGTTCAAATTCACTAAAACATTATTTTGATGCCTAGTAAGTGTTATAACAGGATCCATATGGCCATTCTACTACCAAGTTTTTAATACCTATGCCTATAAAAATTTTTGAAGGCGTGTTTAGAGCAAAGAAGCCTAGTTTTACGATCTTCATAGTGTGTCTGTAATTTTAGGCATACATTACCACCCCTTATAAGTAGTATGTAAGAGTAATTGTAGGTGAACTAAAAAGAAAAAACCGGCCAAGTGTGTGTCGGACCAATCAATCAATCAATCAATTTATTCCATAACAATATACACTGTGTCGGAAATTTTAAAATTAATTACAATAGTCATTACAATATATATTACATTCTTAATTATAATTATATGTCACGATACAAAAACTACTAATAATAACACACTACATTTCAATAATTAATAAATTCGTTGATGTCATAATAACACTTCACCAGGAGGTATTCTTTAAGTTGACGTTTAAACACATTAACACTGTTTATGCACTTGAGATCATTCGGTTGCTGTTGTACAGTCTGACCGCTTGAAATTGTACGCTATGTTTAACAACTCTTAGTTTAGGCATGGTTGATTTTTTCAAGTCCTTCTGTCGAGTGTTTTGCCTACAAGCCCTTTCCTCATCGGTCTCATACCTCCCCGGATGCCTAACAATATCAGTCAGTATAACAAGGATATAGAGACTCGGAACATTTAGTAATTTCAATCTGACAAAATGTTCCCTGCACGACTCCCATGACGGTATACGCACCATAGTTCTGATAGCAAGTTTCTGAATCACGAACGCTTTCTTTATATTATAAGCAAAGCTTTGACCCCAGAACTTAATGCTATACCGTAAGCGTGATTCAATTAGTGCATAATAGACCACAGCCAGCTGTTTTGTCGTAACTTCATCACGTAAAGTCCTTAGTGCGTAGCACGCAGAACAGATGCTATTTTCCAGAGCAGCAAGTTCTTCTTTCCAGTTCAGCTCACAGTCTATGCGAATACCAAGGAACTTAACCGATTGGACAATTGGCAAATCAGCGTTTCCTGCATTGACCTTCAGGGTATCCTTGTTTTGGATGTGGTTTTAAATAACATAACTTGCGTCTTTTCAGAATTTAAAATTAAACTATTTATACTAAACCAATGCTGAATAACTTTTAAGACTGTGTTGACCTTTACATTGAGATCTTCAATATTAGTTGAAGAGATAACCGCATTAGTGTCATCCGCAAAGATTACGACACTAACATCATTGAGCTCTTGCTTGATGTATCGGATCAAATCATTCAGAAAGACCACGCACAATGAAGGGTTCCGTACCAACACCTACTAGTCCACATTTAAAACCACTATCCAATACATTGAACCTAAAAAAAATCGTATCTTCATAGGGAACTCACGGCACTTACGACCTTTAGTTCGGGCAAGTCAGTTTTTAAGTGAAAACTCAAAAACCGTAAAACCTATTTTGTTCAAACCAAAAATCTTTGAAAGTATTTATTAATGCACACCACCTCAATTTTTTTCGGTATTTTAAACTTCATAGTTTGGAAATTCTTTATTTTGAATTTTTTTTTTTCTTTTTAGTTGTTTTATCCACTGCAGTCATTTTTTTAAATTTTAATTTTTGATTTTCATTTTAAAGTATCGTTGCCGTAAAATCATGTTTTAAATTTTTGGTTAGAACACACAAAATATAGATAAATAGTCCGCCATATTGTTTTTATTGCGACGTCACATCCTATGTAACAAAGAATCTCACATACATACAGACATGAACCTTGCAAACATTACACTCCTTTTTTTGGGCCGTCGTGTGAAAATGATGTGAAATTTCGAAAAAATATTTTTAATTTTGGAAGATACGACCTTTTTAGATTCAATGTATTGGATAGTAGTTATAAATGTAGATGTGTGTTGCCGTACCAACACCCTTCATTGTGAAAGAAAGAAAGAAAAATGGTTTATTCTATAAAAGACACAAAACAAGACTTTATACAGACATATATCCTACAACTATGCACAACTGCGCGTGTGATCCGACACGCACTTGGCCGGTTTTTTTTTATTCAATGTATTAGCAAGTGGTTTTAAATGTGGACTAGTAGGTGTCGGTACGGAACCCTTCATTGTCCGTGATCCGAAACGCATTTGACCAGTTTATTTTTTATTTTTTCAGTATCTCAATTTTATTTTTGAATTTTATTTTTCTTCTGCCCGTAACCGGGCGAAAAATGACCGCATTTTTCACATTTTATCGATTTTCGAAAAACAGTTTTAGTGGAGCAGAAAAGTACATCTTCTGAATAACCCATCAGTGGCACCTCCAATATTTTTTTAAATATATCGCAGTCATTTCTAGGCCTTTTTTTCGGTATCGGAAATAAGTCATTTTTGAAATATGTTTTTTTCTGACTGAAATCGGGCGACAGATGACCGCATTGCTCACTTATTACTGATTTTTCAAAAATGTTTTCGAGATTTCAATTTTTTTTGTCTGTTTTGAAGCCATCGTCGAGACGATTTTTTGACACCCCATTCAGCCACTTACTGCCAAAACCCACAACACCAGGGCGATGTTCCGCTTTCACTGAAAATGGGACCTGAGGGCCTACTCCGAACTTCGAAATCTGAACTTCGTATCGTGCCGTCTCTTTCACTCATATAGTGAAAGGGACGGCACGTTACGAAGTTCGGATTTCGAAGTTCGGAGTAGGCCCTTTGGTACCAAAGCGGCAAAAACTAGGGTATCGAATTGCAGTAGAGGTCAATAGGGGCGGCAAAATTTGAATAGCCTAGTGGCGGCAAAAGTATAAATCCGCCACTGTCACTAAGTAATCGTACAGTAAGATATGATAATAGTACATTACTTACCGAGGGCGGTAAAACAAAGAATGTCTCAGATCGCAGGTATTTAACGCCCGAGCCGAAGACAAGGGCGATAATTATGCGATCTGAGGCTTTCTTAATTACCGCCGGAGGTAATTATTATTGTTTTAATATTATTTTCACATTCACGATTGTAATTATATTAATTACTGACATTGTACCTACTGACATTATGACATCAATTAATCTTATTTTTGAATTTTATATTTGACATCACCTGGGATATCCTAGTCATGTATAGGTACATTTAGACATTTTTAGGCCGGGTTTTATAAAGATCCGTTAGACCAAATTTCAGTAACTCAGTACATTTTTTGACATAACTAACCGACATAAGGTCTAACGGGTCTTTATAAAACCGAGCCTTATTCTATTATTTCATTAACATGTGACATTTCTTAATTTATTATTATTGTTTTGAAGTTTCGAAATTACTGTACCTATAGACGATCCTTTAATGAATCCATTTTATTTTATTTTGATGTAAAATAATAATGTAATTTTCTAAAGGAAATAAATGAATCTATCTATCTATGGATTTTTAATATATAATCTCTTACAGTCAAGGGCGCCAATGTGTATACATTTTTACACCTTATTCCATTGAAATAAGGTCCAAAAATGTATATTAAGGATATGTACTCTTAAGAATTTACTGAAGTTGATAATATGGTAGTTTTTAATACAAAACAAATACTCTTTATTGCAAAACCTCGACAAAATAACACAGTCATAATCACAACGAGTAGAGGCAAACAACTGGCGCTTTTATCGATAAAGAGCGATCTCTTCCAGACAACCTTCTGGAATCGAAAATTATATATTAGGTATGCCATTAATAGTATTTTTCTTATCCGTTTTTAGGGTACCGTCATCAAGAAACCTTTATAAACTGAATTTTTACGGCCCCCTTGCACGTAACCGGCTTTTATCGGTATAAGCCGTATCGTAACATTCGCAGTAAAATCTTACGAAAAAGATACTAACAGACCATTCATTAAGACGCAAATCGTATCCGGTAAACTAAATTTTCGAAGGTCTGAAAAAAAACAAACGAATTGTTATAAAACCGGGCCTTGTATAGTTTTTTATCGCGTGTCCCTCTATAGGTAGTTTAACCGAGACTGGTTCAGACTGGGCTTTAAACTTACACAAACAAGTTAGTGCAAAAATCTGTAACATTTTCTGAAATCATTACACGTTGACGTATCTGGTATTAATATTCCGACTCAGAGCTTCTCATATGGTTCAGTTGGAATATTGGCAAGACCAACTATCGTGTTCAGAACCAACGTTGTGAATAAGAGAATTCTCGTAAGCATAGACTAAGAATTGTGTGTATTAATGTCTGAACTATAATTTATTGGGTCGAGGCCATAAGCGAACATAAGCAGTACGACAATTCTTCTGGATACGTCGGGCAAGTTACTTGTTAGGATTGGTGTATGTTACGAGTAATGTAGGTATAGGTAACCACACCATATAAGAATTCCCGCATCCCAAATCAGTTTGAGAGGTTGTGGTCACCCTAAAGACAAAGATATTCTTGCCTTAGATGAAGTTAGATTAGAAAATATTCATCATCATCATCATCAGCCTGTGTCTGTCCACTGTTGGACATAGGCCTCTCCCATGGCACGCCACTGAGCTCGGTCTTCAGCTCTTCTCCTCCAATCCCTGCCCACTGCCTTACGAATATCATCGCCCCACCTAGTTACAGGGCGTCCTACACTACGTTTGCCGACACGCGGTCTCCACTCAAGAACCAGTCTGCCCCAACGGCCATCGGCTCTGCGACATATGTGACCTGCCCACTGCCACTTCAGCTTAGTAATTCGCTGAGCTATGTCGGTAACCTTTGTAGAAAATATTAGTAGGAGTTAACTTAAACCACATGTTATAAACCAATATCACAATTTTATATAAAAATGATAACAATAATCAGTCGTGAGGGTCTACTGTGACGCCGACGAACTTGCGGCTGATTCTCGCAGCGGAAGGTGAAATTATTCGGACGAAGAACTGTAAAGAGAAAATAATAAGAGACTATAGTACTATGATATTCGCAAAAAAAAACAGTATTTGAGTTTAACAGGTTTAATAAAAGTTTAATCGAATATCCCGAATATTAAATACATTAGCAATTTAAGGCCTTAGGGAGTCATATTCAGAGATCGGACAAATTTGCGTCATTGTTCGCAATAATGTGGACATGACACCAAAATTAATCACAATGTTAATCAATTAATTAATTTCTTACTTGACATATAATTTGATTCCTATTCAATAATTAAAAAAGTTTGTTAAAGTGTATATTTATTAAAGAAAATAATCAGTATTTTTTCCAAATTTTCTGCAGTCAGTCTATTTCTTTTTACATTAAATATATACTCAAGTGCTGAAAAACTCCGCTCGCAATCCACTAGAAAACTTCTTCGTCAGAAATAATAATCATAGCAGGATATTTGCCATGTAGTAGTTGTTGGGTATTATTTCTAGTGTAATCGTGTCAGTTGAAAATCGTAATTCCTTTATTATATAAAAATACTAGCGACCCGCCCGGCTTCGCACGGGTGCACTATTTAATGGATGCTATTATACATATAAACCTTCCTCTTCAATCACTCTATCTATAAAAAAAACCGCATCAAAATCCGTTGCGTAGTTTTAAAGATTTAAGCATACATAGGGATATAAGGATATAGGGACAGAGAAAGCGACTTTGTTTTATACTATGTAGTGATTTACGAAAACAATAGCCACGTTAAATAACATTTTTCTCATAATTATAAGCACATATAAACTATTATCTACGGAAATTCAAATTTTATTAACATTTTGACGACCGCTTTAGCCTAGTCGGTAGTGAGACGACCGCTTTAGCCTGGTTGGTAGTGACCCTGCCTTCGAAGCTGGAGGTCCCGGGTTCGAATCCCGGTCAGGGCATTTATTTGTGTGATGAACACGAATATTCCTGAGTCTTGGATGTTTTCTATGTATTTAAGTATATATTTATTTATATAAGTATGTATATCGTCTCCTAGTGCCCATAGTACAAGCTTTGCTTAGTTTGGGACTAGGTTGGTTTGTGTAAGATTGTCCACAAATATTTATTTATATTTATTTATTTATTATTTTCATTCATTTTGGAGTCATGTCCACATTCTTGCGAGCAATGACGAAAATTTGTCCGATCTCTGGTTATATTAGATCATATAGAATCTGTAACTTAGCTTCAATCCTCACATTCTCGTAATTTTGAAACTCTACTCACCCTATTGGCGTAATGCATGCTGGCAGGGATGGTGATCTCATAAACGTCCCGTCGCATGGCGTCCAGGATCGCGTCGGCTGCTGCTCCGGGTTCCACCATCTTCATCAGGTGCTGGAAGCGGATGCGGGTGTTTTTGCAGAGCCCAGTATTCACCATGTAGGGGCACACCGTTGTGAATTTAATCTGTAAATCCAAGAGAATTTATAAAATCCAACTGAAGACTAGCTGCTTAAATCAGAACGCTCAATGATCATAATCATCATCATAATTGTGGCAGCATCAAAACGAGAATCAAATATTGCGGGGAGAGAAGAGATAACTACAAAATCCCATAGCATAGCAGAGCGTCATTTTCTGCCGCAGCGAATACATAGATATTAAGAATACCAGAACAGTACCTTTACCACGAGTTTGCATGACCGTACTCGCTAACGACTGCGTAAACGATTTAGTATGCCGATTCTTAGTTCTATTGCGTAACCGCCAGAGGCGCTGTACTTTTGCCAATGCATTTTTTTACGCAGTCGCTAGCGAGTACGGTCATGTAAACTCGTGGTAAAGGCACAGTAAGCTTGTATTTTCTGGATTGTTTATCACCTTTTTACCGCGATTTGTATGACAGGTAATTCTCATCGTTAAAGTTAATTGATGTCCTTACCGGTCCGAATGTTTAAGTGACAGTTAAGGAAATCAGAGTGCAATTTAAACTTATTGTTGACTCCAGTTTACTCTATACCGTAACTGTTAAAATGGTTAAAGTCAGAAATGATTCAATGACTCATGATTCGTTAACGCGGCCCGGCAAGGACAAATTAAGAAAATGTTTTTTGGAATGAGAATTACCCAGAAGCGAATGCCGCTTGAATATCGTTTTACATTTAGTCTCTGCCTATGAAAGGACCAAGACGTGAAAGTGGAGATATCCTGGTATGACAGGTACGTCATATTCTGATACCATGATCACTTTATTTTCATAATACTGTAACAAAACGTTGGTTCTCGTCATGTGAACCATGCTTAATTTGTACTGAACGTTTACTCAGCCGTGTCTACTCCGCTTTATTTAGGTCAGTGTTGTATTGCTGGCCGCATATAACCGGTCGGGTATTCGAAAATCTATCAGATATTATGTCTGTCAATGATATTCTTTGGAAAAGATTGATATGTTATGTTGTTAATTATTCTTACAAATGAAAGTTGATGATTTACCTATAAATTGATGGATGTGGAATAAATGTATGAAAGTCACAAATCAGAATTATTTATTGGAACGGACAACGGTTTTAATACATTCATAGCAATCTATCTATCTATATACGCTGTATCTACCCGCTATTCTTTATTACGCCATTTTCCTCATCGGTCCTGTGTCAATCTTATTCACATTTAACTTCCTATTCGGCAGATGTCCATCGAGCTGAGCCTGTGCTCCGAACTTTGTATCGTGCCGTCCCTTTCACTCTCGCGTTATTCACTATATGAGTGAGAGGGACGGCACGATACGAAGTTCGGATTTCGAAGTTCGGCGTAGCCCCTCTGGTGGTCTTCCCGATAATCGCTTTGACGACCTTGGCCACCATTCAGTAACTCGTTTCGTCCACCTCCCGTCATTCCTTTTTTTTTTAACCTGACTGTGGCTTTAAGTATAGGCCGGGCCCAGTAAAGCGATAGGAGTGCGCGGTTGGAGAGTAGCCTGGGGAAAATCCAGGGGAAAACCTCCGGCACGACCACGCGTGTGGTTTGGAACACTGGAATACTCTAAGAGTTTGCGCTCCAGTGAGATTGGTTGAGCGGTTTCAACCGAATCTGAGGTGTGAGTGGAATCGAGCTACTGGGAGTTTTGTCGCTGGTTCACTAAACCTAGCCTAGCTGAGAAGAGTCCAGCAAGAAACTCAGCTAGGCCCGACCTGGGTCGAACTGACTTTAACCGGTGTGCGGCGATACCGGGACGAATAGGGACTATATGTGTCACTGTTCTCGCGATCGCGCGGTGGACGTCCCCGCCGGCGGGAATGCCTAAGTGTACGCATCATGTCAGAGTTAGACGCCGTAAGCGCAGCGTTCCATCTTTCGATAGACGCTGTGATTACGTCGTCCGGGTCCGTAAGTGTGTGCCTAGGATGCCGGACCGTGCGGCCCCTAATCACTGATCGCCGAGTAACGACAGAGGGGGGAGGGATGGGAACCCATCATTCCTCCTCGTCAAGAATCCTGCAATAACCACCATAAAACCTACATTGCTCTTGCCATCAGTCTCATCGTACAGTTCGTTTTCTAGAGCCTCCATGATGCCCCGCACGGCGAATTTGGTGCCGCAATAAGGCACCAGGTTCCTGGCGCCCACGAGCCCGGCCATAGAGGACATGGCGACTATGTGCCCGTGGTTGCGATTCTTCATAGCTGGTAGAAACGCTTGGATCATCTGTAGATCGAAAATAATAATTGTAACAAATAACAGGCTAAGGCTCGGTTTTATAAAGATCCGTTAGACCTTATGTCGGTTTGTTATGTCAAAAAATGTACCTACTCAGTTACTGAAATTTGATCTAATAGATCTTTATAAAACCCGGCCTAAGTGCCGAAAATGATGAAATGTATACATATTTATGACTTTGACTGTACAAGTGTATACCTTCATGGTAGCATCGCACAGGGACAAAAGTGTTTCAAAGTTTCTCGTTTATTATCTTTTGTTTTAAATATCACAATTGAGAATTAATAATTATAAGGTTTATGACGTAATTTTTGATTTATGAGGAAAAACGTAAAAAAAAATACGAAGTCTTCGAAGGAAAAAATATGGAATTATTAGATCAATGTATATTTTACAAGAAAAATATAAATATATCTCTATCTTGTTCTTCCTTTGTCCCATCCAAAAACATTTATTTACTAAGTTTATAATTTAATAACCTTTGCATATTTTTGTTTTATCAATTCCTACGCGATTATGTTGAGATTCAAATAAAGAAAAATAAATGTAATCGGTTTACGTTTTAAAAATTATCCTTGAAAAACCACAAAACATACTGTTATTCAGTAGCTCAGTAACAAAATTCGCCGATAGATAGCGCTGTACCCATTAATTTTCCCGAATTAATTGGGTCGGGACCGGTACACATCTGTGTACGGAACCCTCGGTGCGCGAGTCGGACTCACAATTGACCGGTTTTTATTTAAGGCACTAAGTCGTGCACAATCATTAAACATCAGTCATCTTTCCAATTCAAGAGACGACGATCGGAAATACCTATTATAGATGAGAATTCAGGATGCGATTTTTGGCAAGTCAAGTTGTCTTACCCAAAGGTTAGCAGTAATATTGACATCGATGGTGAAACGAATGTTCTGCTCGGTCCACTCCAGTATCGGCTTGCTGGGCATAATTCCAGCGTTGTTCACCAGGATGGTCACCTCTCCAACCTCTTTAGTGATCTTCTCGGCGAGACTGAAGACGGCGGCGCGATCTCTTACGTCACATCTAAAAAATTTAGTTGTTATTTAATTTGTATGTTCCTAAAATTTACTATGCTACGAGTAAAAAGCAAACAAGCAAGCAAGCACGCATGCATGCAAGCAAGCAAATAAGCACGCATATATGCATGCAAACAAGCAAGCAGGCATGATTTTTCAAGGAGCATAAAAAACCTAACACAGGAAGCGGAGCTCCCGCCTTAGTCTTCTGAACTTAACAACATTAAAGTCGGTTTTGCTAGGGAAGGTTTCGCTCGCCCGGTAGCCAAGTTTGTATGTAGACAATTTACTATTTTTATTAAACTTTTTAACTTGTTTGAGACAAATGCAAGCACTTAACTTTCAGTAGATAAAGTACGGAAAATATATGAAATTTAAGTATTAAATAATTCCTATTTTTGTCTTTATACTTTTTTTCATAACAATTCATTTAATTAAATGTTAAAAAAACTTGCTTTAATAAAGTATTTGATAAAAGAACAAATGTCTGAACTTTATTTTCCGTGGTAATATTATGCTGAGTGAGAACAAATAAAAATGTGCTTACTAAAATTATGCCAAATATTGCATTACCAAACACAACGATTGACACATGAAATTTTGTCAAAATAACTTTGGCAAAACGGCAGGATAATAATAATAGGTTAGTGATGGAAAAATTCTTCGAGCAACCTATGAAGATCAAATTCTTTGCCGAAGTACTCATTCAACCAATGCTATCCGGCGAGCGCGTGCGAGCGGCATATCATGACTTGCTGTCAAATTCTGTATCAAAATAGGTTATTATTCTGTGTTACTATTCATTATTCTGTGACCTCGTTTCCTGGGATACTATGAGCAATTAATTCATTTAACCTAAAACTTGGGAAATCGATGCTTTTGTCAATCATATCATACCCCGAGAACGACATCGGGACATCGTCTCGCTCATATTTAGAGCAGCCTAACTCCACCTTACAGAAGACCTCAGCCTTAATAACACCACTCTGCTCTTTAGGTATCTGGTGATGTGTTCCTGGCGGTTAGTAAAGTCACCAGAAGGTCTATCCGAACTTCGTATCGTGCCGTCCCTTTCACTCCTATTCTCATATAGTGTATAACACGAGAATGAAAGGGACGGTACGATACGAAGTTCGGATTTCGAAGTTCAGAGTAGGCCCTCAGAGCTGCCGAGGACACGCTGTGATGAGAGTGCCCTCACTCTGAACACAGCGTATCTCTCCAGCAGTCAACACAACTAATCCTCAAGGCAAGGGTAGGCAACGAGTTTGTGATTCTTCTGGGCTCGCAAATGTCCAAAGGCTACCGTATTGTTCTTAGTCGGTCGGACAAAAAGAATCAGCGAACAAAAAATGTCTCACTCGTATCTATGCGCTTTCCCGCCATTGTTCTTGATCATCTGAACTGTTTCTTCGTTGCCCTTGGCGTTGATGTCGACGCACACCACCACAGCGCCCAGTTTGGCGAAGCGCAGCGCCATCTCTCGGCCCATTTCGTGACCTGTGCCTGTGATCTGCAGAAAATGGTAATAGGTCAACTCGTGGTCAACGCCATGACTCGTTCTTGGTGGTTGTAACATAGAAGTCCATATTTTATGCTATGTTCAAACATGGGTATACACACCAAAAATGTAAAACAAAAAATTATGTCATGTCAACACGCCATGGAAAGACGCATCTCGAAGCTGAGGAAAATACAAAAAACTAGAAATATAGATATAAGAAAGAAAACCAAACTAACCGACTCTTTAAAGCATGCCAGTGTTGCCAGGGCCGTTGGGACGTAAGTTACATTGCTTTTCTTGAAAAGTTAAATTTTTAATGCAAAAGTTACATTTTATATATTTTTCATAATTACTTATCAAAACGTTCATAATTACTTATCAAAACATTCGATTCTAAGAAACGAGTCACCATATACAGCTACAATTCAGCGAGTTTGGCGACAGAATTACGCCGAGCTTATGGGCGGTGTCTCAAATGTCATACAAAGTTGCAAGAGACGGACAGACAGAGTCGTACTATGTAGGTTATTTTATCGCCTTTTCTGTATGGAAGCCTATAAACTGTGTCGCTTGATCCCGGTTAGATACAATTACCTTTATTTTTAAATACAGTCTCATTATCCTCAAAAGTTACAAAAAAATCCTTTACAACAGAAGTTACTTACATGTTACGCGAGCCGGTCAAAAGTTACGAAAAATGTAAGAAATGTAACCATCTGGCAACACTGAAGCATGCAAACTGAAATGGAAATGGGCGGGACATATAGCAAGGTATCGAGATAAAAGGTGGACCCTTCTTGCAACCAAATGGAAAAGTCCCACAGGCAAAAGAAGTGTCGGAAGGCAAAGAAAAAGATGGGTATGATATCACAGAAACAGCCGGCAACAATTGGATTGATATCGCTCAGGACAAACCAACATGGCATAAGATGGAGGAGGCTTTTACCCTATCAGGGACCACACAAGATTAAATAACAATATTTTAAGATTAAATAATGTACTGTGGAAATAAATCTATAATAATAATAGCCCAGCCATTAATTCATCATTTTCACCCAATAACCCAGTTCATTTAGGCTCCATCAACCAGAAATAGTCCCTGTACACCCTGGCGGGTGCTGTCTCTGTGTGCGTCCCATGCCACGGGCAGGGACAGCATCCGCTCGGTGTATCCCTTGCATTTCATTAAAGTGTCGAAAGGGCCTCTACGTGTTGGCTATGTGGTACTCGTTTGGTACTTCGGCTCCGCGCACGCCTCCCAAAGGTCCGGGATACCATTGTCCCGTGAACGGGAAAGACATACAAATAATAATAACATAGAAGTCAGTTTAGTTAGTTTGATCAATTGCGAGTCTGAAGGAGGTCTCTTCTGAAATTTAAACTTCCGTGAGTCATTTTTAAAACTATGCTTTACTCTTCAGAAAATCATTCATCCTGAAGAAGAATTCCCGAGTTAGCGAGATACGACTTAGCAGCAAATTGAGCTAGCCCACATGACCACCATACTAGTCAAAGTCAAATTGATTTATTTGTAAACGGTAAAAATAACATGGTGGTACAAAGGCATGTGAGCGCTATGTGTCGCCGTTAGACATACAAATTCATTTTGAAATTATATAACGTTAAATATAAACATATCAATTATACAATTAGATTTACATAAATATACATAGCTTAATATCAATAAACTAAAAATAGTCAACGTTACAAAAGAAGTTATAAGTAAGAAAATTAATTTAATTGTCAGAAAAATAATCCGCTAATGGTTAATTAATAACATTTAGGAGTCAGTGATTTTATTCATTATATGTATACCTTTCCTGTATAGTATGTTGTGTTGCGTTCCGTGGATCACGTACGGTGCTGTCTGAAAACCAGCGCTGCAGGTGTCTGACACCTCGGCACAATGCTGAGACAGCAACCGATTCACTGCCGCGAAGACGCACTTTATAATAATATATCAATGTACTGAGTCTATTCTGTTTGTAATGTGTCTTTTCGTGCAGTGAATAAATGCTTTCTTTCTTTCTTTCTTAAAGAGCAATTTGGTGAGGTTCATTTTAAACAAATGTACTGGGGTCATTCTTAAAGCTAGGGATAATTTATATTAGATCTTGCTGGCCGACAAAACATGCGTTTCCGCATAATAAACTTACAAGTGTGACTTCCCCTCGGATGTCCTTAGGCTCGGGAGGCACGAAGGTCCTGTAGATGCAGCGAAGGTTCTCGACGCCCAGGTTTATGTTCGTCCAGATCAGCTCGAGCACTATCATCACGATCTCCAAAACGTCCGCCCTGGAGTTCAGTCATTTTTACAATACAAATTAGGTACAATAGGTACAAATACTACCCGCCGGCGGGGACGTCCACCGCGCGATCGCGACAACAGTGACACATATAGTCCCTATTCGTCCCGGTACCGCCGCACCGGGTAGAGTCAGTCCGACCCAGGTCGGGCCTAGCTGAGTTTCTTGCTGGACTCTTCTCAGCTAGGCTAGGTTTAGTGAACCAGCGACAAAACTCCCAGTAGCTCGATTCCACTCACACCTCAGATTCGGTTGAAACCGCTCAACCAATCTCACTGGAGCGCAAACTCTTACCCCGTTATTCATAAACGTCTACCAAACCTATATTAGTTAACTAGCCGCCGCTAAAGTTCGTTTGTCCTTATCTGTCACTTGACACATGTCCTTGTGAGACAGTGACAACAGACATTTTAGTTAGCAGAGGTTTGTTAAGTTTTATGAATATGGGGGTTAGAGTATTCCAGTGTTCCAAACCACACGCGTGGTCGTGCCGGAGGTTTTCCCCTGGATTTTCCCCAGGCTACTCGCCAACCGCGCACTCCTATCGCTTTATTGGGCCCGGCCTATAAAGCCACAGTCAGGTTCAAAAAAAAAAACAAATACTATTATTACAAACATGCAATGAAAAATTGACGTTATGTACATTACATCACGTTTCGGATGCGGCTAAACGAGTGGCCCATAATCGAGTTTCATACAAATTGGTGGCCTAGGTGGCCGGCAAAGAGACCTTCTTTTGTTTCCGGGGAGCGCCGCCGGGATGCGGGCCGTGCGGCTATTCGACTGCTGCAGCACGTGTTTTTATTACTGAAGTTATTTGTATTTGCCTTATAAATTTCAAATTTCATTACATTTTCAAGAGAAGCTCTATATATGCCTTGGACATCTTTTTTGTTTTTCAGCAGTGTATGTATATCTGCATAAAGGGGTCAGAAATAAAAAAAACCCTCTCAGCTATAGCGCTTTTATCGGTCGACGGAGCTTCTTTTTAAGTTAGTGCTTGAGACACTTTGAAATTAAGAGAATCCTCATCCGATGTAATCAGAAATCAGAAATCAGAAATATTTATTCGTGCAAAACAAAAAGAACAAGAAAAGAAATAAAAACAGAAGAACAAGGTATTGCACGAAATGCTTCTGTCTCAG
Organism: Epiblema foenella; assembly: GCA_963556455.1. Classification (NCBI taxonomy): domain Eukaryota; kingdom Metazoa; phylum Arthropoda; class Insecta; order Lepidoptera; family Tortricidae; genus Epiblema; species Epiblema foenella. Next base: position 22,161,339 of record OY747102.1, read on the forward strand.
CGTAGTGCTGGCGCGATTGCCAGCGCTGATCTTCCGACAGAACCATTAAGTGATTTCCCAGAAGGTAACACATTTAAATAAAAATAAACTAAAAATGACAAGAAGCTATAACTACAATTAAAAGAACAGAGAAAATGTAAGTTCTGCAATGCGCATGTACTTAGCTGTTATCTCCCGGCGCCGGAGTAATTCGGGTACATTAACAAAAGAATGCTATTGGAATTCTGCCTATACTTGTGAAAAATAATCCAGAATATTTTGCAAAGAGATCATCGAAGTACAATGTTCGATCTCAATACCAACATGAATTGATACTCCCAAAAGCTAACACCTTAATATACAAGAAGAGTGCATTTATGTCGAATATTCGTGTCTATAACAATCTTCCTAGTGAATTAATAAGGTCCATGAAAAAGTTCTTGACTGAAAATGTGTTTTATAGTTTAAAGGAATTTTATAATTATGTCCCTATGGCGTAAACTTTCCATGAGTTTATCTTAGGCTTAGAATTTAAAGATTGTATGCCCGAAAAGGATAAAAACTGTTGATACACATAACATGTACCTGTACCTAACTTTTCTACAGTTTTATACAATAAATTTTGTGTTTCTGTTTCTGTTTTATTTTTCGCCGGAAGAGGGCGGACCTTGTTTTTCGTTTACGAGTAGAAAATATTAAAAGAAGAGTAGATGCGTTGCTTTTGGCGTATTAAAATGTAAAAAATTTAAGTAGTGGTGGTAATACGCTTGTACTAATTAAAGTGGTAGAAAGTAATTACAACCCATATTTTATTTATACAATCTCTACTTTCCTGCAATACGAGTAGGTAGTTACACTGATAGCAGAAGCAAATAAAAGATTATGATAGATACTAACATTAATCATGATTGTGAAATATCTGTTGTTTAATTTAGTAGGGGAGCCCACGATGCTAAATGTGGATTTACTTTAGCGTCATAAGGATAAAATATAAAAAAAAAACAAGATCACTCGAGCGCGTCAAGATATTGATACTCCCTACGCGTCTCTGATAACAGATGAAATATTTGGATAATGGGAGATGCCGTACGAAAGGCTAAAAACTAGTGGGTGTGGGGGAAAAATCGAATGCGTGAGATATTCACAGGGGTCGTGAAGTAAACCCAAAGTATAACCCGACCAGGAAAATAAAAAACCTGGCCGGGGGGCTTTAAATTAGCAATAATTATAGCAACCATACCAGTAGCTAATTTCGATTAAATATGCTTTGACGAGTACCTAGTGTACGAAAAGGTTTCCTAACATTTGTACTTATAGTAACAGTCAATTCCTACAAACTACTCCCCCCCCCCCCCCCGCCTGCATAGAAGTTTGTAAATAAATAACTGTACTACCCAATTAATAGAATCAATTAAAACAACCAGCTGTTATTACTTCCGTGGCCATCTTGATTCTTGGATTTTTTTCGATGGGCCATCATGACCCATGAGTGGATCCAGCATCACATTCACAACAATTGACATATGGCGTTAATGACATTTAATTACTGTTGCCTGTTGAAGAAATTAGTCCCAATAGTTTTCCGCAATATAGTGAGGTCTTTTTATTTTCCTGGACGGGCTATACCTAAGCTCCCATTCAATAATTTGACGACTTGTACTCGTGGTGGCTTTTTTGGTAGTGGCGGTACTCAACAGGTACAAGGTATCCTCCCATATCTATCTGCCGCGCTCAAGTAAATCCCCAAGTCGTCTCTTGGGCTCCCCTGCTAGTGCTAGAGAAGTAGTGAAGCGCTATCGTATCCATGATATTATCGATAAACAAAACAAATGGCAAATATTTGAGTGAAGAGCACGATTATTTATTGTATATATTGAGCTTACTGTGGGGGCTATTTCAATTTGTGTTATTTTGTCTACTAATATTTTTTTTTATTTAGTACGTATACATAGGAGTACACAGCTTAAGTAGTAAGTGTATTTGAAGTGTTTATTTACGGTTTAGTAGCTTAAACGTTCGAACGATCAAGCAAACGATGACTATCGCAAATAGGTTCACCTACATAGATACAAAGGTCGTTAACCACACTATATTAGGTTAGATAGGTAACATACAGGTACAATACACTTACTATCTAATTACGTAACTTAAATTTACATTGTTTGTTCTTTTTAAGTACCTAACTAAGTATATTATTGTGACCAAGAGAGGGCGTAACCGACTGCGACACTTATCTTAACTACTGCAGTTATTGTTTACGTGCATTTGTTATTATGTACCTACATTTTAAGTGTCAAATAAATCTTTAAGTACACGCATATTTTTTTTATACCACTTCGGCATGGCAAACAAGCGTGCGGCCCACCTGATGGTAAGCGGTCACCGCAGCCAATGGATGCATATGTCTTATAACAGTTATAACTTTGTACTACTCCTCTAGATCATTATAATACGGCTAACTAGGTAGAACAAGACGGGTATAGTCACTAGCATTAATATATGCCACAGCAAAAAGCACATAAATGTCTTATCGGGACTGTGGATATACTATAGGCATCTTACACAAATCGAACTAGCCTGTAAGATCAATATAAAATATAAACACTTTTCAGAAGAGCCATTTAATAAAAAATAATATGCCCCACACACACACCTGCCTGTCTACACCATGCCTACTTGATTATCTCATTTGTATAGTGTACCTAGATAGATATCCCATGTTTCCCTATGTGGGACATCGTGGGAGAAATTGTAGCCTAGGCGTCCGCCTACGACACCACAAAAGTTATAAGCATGGTGCCGACTCTGTGCTGTTATTCACAAACCGATTCGTGCTCACCTGTCACCTTACCCCTCACCCGTTTTCACATGGAAACTGCCAAAAAGTGAAGAATGACATTTGACAGTTTCCACTTAAAAACGGGTGACATTTGAGGTGACTGGTGAGGACGGTGCTTACTGAATCGCATAGCTGTTCGTTCTGTTGACAGTGAGGGATAGCTGCCTCACTCTCAAAAGAGCACATCCGTGGAAGTTTCAGGCAAGGCCCCCCATTCACAGATCTGACGAAAATACTGAAGTTTGAGCTTCCAGTGTGAAGAAATAATGTAGAATTACACTACTTACACAAAAATTACAGTACACTGAAAAAGAAACAAAGAAAAGAAATAACCGAACAAAATATTGAAAAATGACGTGGTAACTCTGTTAAAAAATCCTAAATATCATAGTAAAAATAAACTTTAATGCTGCAGATCTCGTAATTATCACCGGCATTGATACGTTTTTTTTTTCAATACGATAGCTTTTTTATTGTTCTAAGGAAATAACCGGATAGATTTTTCATAAGTGATTCAGTGTTCCAACGATCAATAAAAATGTACTAAATATTTACGAAATTAAGCTTAAAGCTTCCGTAGAGTGCGGGATGGTTAATTGCAAACTCACGCCTTGCCTTAATGAAGGGCATAGGATTGGTTGCACTGTACCATATCATATTTGTAACCGTAAGCGTTGTTGGTTAAAATATGAAAATATTGACAAGTTTGTATCGAATGCCAGCTGAAGCGACATCCGAGCCGTTATTCTGTCTGTAATCGTTTGTATCGAATACCACTTACTATACAGACGGTTTGATGCAACCACCCTTGGGTTAGGTACGCATAGGGAATGCAATTCCGATCCCGCGAGATCTCGGGTAATTTTTTGGGATCAATCCCGACGCATCATATGACGAGATCCCGTTCGAGATTGACGGGATTGGGATACTATTAATACCCTTTGTTTTTTAAGGAGTCATTTTCAAAATCACTCGTCTTAGGTAACTACTTCCTAATTCCTTCGAAATATGTTTATTATTTTGATTACCTAATTTACCTATGTGAATTTCCTTAAAACCTGATAATTATTTTTGGTTGGTAAGATTAAAGAATAAAGGTTTTTATTTTCTTTCGAGTAATATGTTATTTTACTTAACCTCACTATCACAAACAAGCAGTTATTAGCTTTTTTAGTCATCCAAATTTATTATTTTTTTAAAACTAGACGGGATCCCGAAAATTCCGGTATCCCGCGGGATTGATATTTCTAATCCCGCGGGATCTCGAATTTGCAATCTCGAGTCGGGATTGCTTTCCCTAGGTACGCACTAAGCGGCTAGCCACATTGCGAGTGCGTATGGAACCTGCGGTTTCTAAAGTAGGCAAATAGAATAATACATAATCAAACAAATGTACCATACTTACATTTTTGATCCTTATCTAATCGATGCATAAACACTACTGCATCCTACCACCGCTTACACGGTGACTATACATTAGTTTATGATCTAGATTAATTACGTACTAAGGACCGACGAATATAGTGCAAGGTCCGGATGACTAGGTAAGTGTAATCATTAGTCTTTACATTGAAAAATGTATGCTTCGGTAGTTTGGGCATGTTGAGAGGATGTGTGAAAGCAGACTGACTAAGAGGATTTATGGTCAGGAGATGGATGGAAGGGTCGGAAGGGGACGACTAAGGAGAGGGTCTCTTGATCAAATTTCTGCGATACTGAAAAAAGGCCAGCTCATAAGTTCCCGCAACCGACGAGCATGTATGAAGAGATGTATGGATGTGATCGAAGCAAGAGAAGTATATAAAAACCGTAGTATTTGGCGTTCTTTGGTCTCTGCTTACCCCAATGGGATATGGGCGTGAGTATATATATGTATATATGTCTTTACATACAAGTCGTTCCAAAAGAGCCACTATTCCCTAGAGGTAAGATATATCATTTTCAATCTGAAGGTTATGGGTTTGAACTCCGGATCGTACCACTTATAAAAACTTGAAAAAAAACTTATAATGTTCAAAATATCACTTGATATTTTATCAGTGAGTTTTCAGTGAAAGAAACAGGTCTAATCCCAACAAGGTCTAGATTTATCTCTGTGTTGGAAGGGCAGATGACAGTGACTTTCTTAAAACTAGATTATGACAATACCACTTCACTACAGTAAATTCCACCATTAGGCGAAGTTGTTTGACAAGTCAAATGCACAAATTTAATGTTGCAACAGTATGTCCAGTACCGTTCGTATCAATATTATGTAAAATCTTAGTAGACTTACCGATCTTTCGGCGCTATTAATCGGGTACTTTTAGGCGCTTGTCGAGAACATCGAAAATCGAAATTAGTAGTGTTTCACTCAATCTAATATGCTCTGAATTTTTGAAATTAAAATGATTTAGAATTCGACTTTTAGTTTTTGTTTTATATAGTTATTGTTTAAGTTAGTTGTTTATTTTATTCTGTATTAATTTTTATTTTTTTTAAATAAATAAAGTATATGTCCAATTTAGAATAAATGATTTGTAAATCTCATGATTTATTCCTATTTAAAGGACTAAACTTCATATTTAAATATCACTTTTGTGCCACTTAATGACCCTTTAGTGGCCGAAAAGTTGAAAGTTCATAAATTACAACAATGGAATAAGTTTGGTAGTACAACGTTATACTTATCGATATGTTTCTGTCGATATATATCGTCACTATTTATTTTTTTCTATTCCTGGCAACATCTTATCTGTCAGTTTACTTCGCCTTAGGAGCGAACTTTACCTTAGGAGCAGAGGGGCTACCGCGAACCACAAACGAAGTTTTCCCTCTCTGTCTCACTTATGTGCAAACTTGCAAGTGCGACAGAGAGGGAAAACTTCGTTTGCTGTTCGCGGTAGCGCCCCTGCATTCGTTTGAATCTGGCTCTTGAAAATGTGCGCTTTAGTGAGTGCATATTGTGTTGTCGAGTGCTGATGGCCGAGCTAAAATCGTTTGACCTTTTACATTTTCTTAACCAACAAAGTTCGTATTTTCTACGGCAGACCCTGGACTACCATCATACCAAGTTGAAAAACTATCGCTACAATCGTCTCTTTTACTCTTATGCTATTTCACCTGTGAAAGGTGTAAGGATCATATTATTATCGGCTCATTTAAGCGACTAAGCACTGATAATATCTCTCATAACTGATAAGGTTACAGTAACGAGGTATACGAACGTTAATGGTGCACGATTATAGTCTCTAAGTCTAATATTTAAGGTTCGTAATATGTTAGATACTTATAAAGTGGGATTAGAGAATAGCTGCCGTGTTATTCGAGTCTAAGGGGTCTCTGTCACACATCACGCAAACGTCACGTGGAATTATGAATAGGAAGACAGAGTTCACGAATATATATCGTTTAGTGAAGTGGTGACACGAGTGGTGACAACCAAAACTCACTAAGTAACAAATATCAAATTCAAATTGTATTTATTTACAGATAACAGTGATCCAATTTTGTTATTAGGTACATGTGGCTTATAGTTAAAGTTAGTAAATAATTATTTAATTAATTTTGATTCATTACATTTAAAAAATAAATTCTAAGTTCGATTTCACAATTTTGATCAAATCAAATAGTATCGGGCACTCGAAACACCCGGCAATCATTCTGAGAACGCCATTGTTGCTGCCCAATAGTCTGCTTAATAGTGACGCTACTTTCTTTCGCCGGATGGCGTGAAAGCCATCCGTGCGAGCTTCAGCAAATATCGTAGACGCGCTGCAGAAGCGTGGATATATAATAATAATAGCCTTGTATTCAGACTTAGTCGTATTCAACTATTTGTGCCTTGCTTTTCTTTTGTAAGTCTGATTGCCCCTCGGCAAAGGCCTCCTCCAGCCTTTTCCACTCATGTCTGTCGCGTGCGACTCTGTGCCATGTCTTTCCTGCCACCTGGCGTATGTCATCATCCCATCTCTTTTGAGGTCTGCCTCTTCTTCTGTGTCCTTCTCGAGGATACCACTCTGTAGTTCTCTTGCACCATTTTTCTTTACCTCGTATCATATGAAGCGAGGATAATAAAAGGATAAAAAATAAGCGTGGAATATCTACGGTAATAATATTTGGACTGGAGAAGGCTAGGCATCAACATAAATGGCGAGTACATCACTCACCTTCGGTTTGCTGACGATATAATAGTCTTGGCTGAAACCATGGAGGATTTAAGTACAATGCTCGATGACCTCAGTACAGCCTCCGAGCGAGTTGGTCTAAGGATGAACATGGATAAGACGAAGATCATGTCAAATGCCCAAATAGCACCAACTCCCGTTACGATCGGACGCTGTACGCTCGAAGTTGTAGACGATTATGTATACCTAGGACAGACTGTCCAGTTAGGTAGGTCCAACTTTGAGAAAGATATCGATCGTCGAATCCGACTCGGCTGGGCAGCGTTCGGGAAGCTACGGCATATATATGATGATGATGATGATGATCTACAGTAAAGCTCGTATGTTAGCATCGTTTCATATACTTGGCATAAAATGACAAATAACATTTGACAGTTTCCATATAAAAACCGGTCTGCTGTGAGGTGACTGGTGAGAACGGTGCTTATAGTGTCCACAAACTAAACTGACGACCGAATTGATGTCGCTATCTCTTGTATACTCGCATGGTATTACGAAGTGTGTCTCACATTTCTTATGTCCTCAGTCGTCAGTTTTGTTTGCGGGCACTATAGTGAATCGCATAGCTTACGAGGTTTCTAAAACTAGGGACAGATGCCAGCAGCATAAATGCCAGCATTTAGATGTCAACCGTCAATAGTTCACGGTCTACGTATTCCTATTCCTAAACATACCTAATTCCACACGTATTCCTACAGCGTGTATTTTTGTTAAGTTTAGCCTCAAATTCATATCAAACGTAAACTAGTTTGACAATAGAAAATTGTCACCTCATTGGTCATATGTACCTACAGACTTCATGCCAACCGAACGGTTTTCGAGTTTCATAACAAGTTTTTGGTTTGTTTATCAGTTAAATACCGTGTTATAACCATGAATACCATAATTATAGCCTGGCATTTAATGATCCTACTGTTAGAATAACCATGTACAAAGTTGGTGGGTGAGATCATAAACTACAAGCGTTCGACTACGAGGTACTTACTTTATCATCATCATCATCATCATTTCAGCCGAAAGACGTCCACTGCTGAACATAGGCCTCCCCCAAGGCTCGCCATTTAGACCGATCCTGTGCCGTTCGTTTCCACCGGATTCCCGCGACCTTCACCAGGTCATCACGCCACCTTGTCGGAGGCCTACCGACAGCTCGTCTTCCGGTGCGTGGACGCCACTCAAGCAGTTTCTGGCCCCATCGACCGTCAGTCCTGCGAGCAATGTGCCCTGCCCACTGCCACTTAAGTCTCGCAATTTTGAAGGCTATGTCGGTGACCCCAGTTCTGCTACGAATAGCTTCATTCCTAATTCTATCACGCAGAGAAACCCCGAGCATAGCTCTTTCCATTGCTCTTTGGGTGACCTTACTTTATCGTTTATCATTAAATGTACGGATGCTCGAAGCCAACGAGTGATTGCAGCAAACCACCGCGCGATCGCGACTGCACTAACACAAAGTCCCTATTCGTCACGGTATCGCCGCACACTGGGTAGAGTCAGTCCGACCCAGGCCGAGCCTAGCTGAGTTTCTTGCTGGAATATTCTTAGCTAGGCTAGGTTTAGTGAACCAGCGACAAAACTCCCTGTAACTTGATCACTCACACCTCAGATTCGGTTGAAACCGCTCAACCAATCTCACTAGGCACCAACTGTTAGAGTATTCCAGTGTTCCCCAGGCTACTCTCCAACCGCGCACTCCTATCGCTTTATTGGGCCCGGCCTATAAAGCCAGTTCGGTTCAAAAATAAGATCACCAAATAATTATGCCTACATTATGGAAGTTGGGCTACGTAACGCAATATAAATTTTCAAATGTTATCAGGCTTTCTTCTTGCCTCGGCTAAACTTGACTCTAACACACCCCCGGGGTATCACCTCTGAACTGCGACATCATTCAACTTAGTTGTGTAAACAGGTTACTAAGTTACTAGTGAACAAGTTTGTTTTGAATGCGATTAGATGCGGATTAACAAATTTGGTGAAATATTTAGGGTGCCGTCGCGAAATATTTTGCATCGTTCAATTAAGTTGTGTAAACATGTTACTAGCTGGCGGTGGTGGAGACAACCTTAACTAGACAACAAACCACGTGGGATGCGGTAAAGAGGGATAGCATAATTCGGTGTTTAATTAACAGTAGGTATAACCGCTGAACATCAAAAAAGTTACTCGCAATTTTCAACTCTATCATAAATCAGGGTGACATTTACACTGCCGCTTTCTCTCCTATGAAATAATCATAAAACATTATAAAAAACCGGTCAAGTGCGAGTCGGGGACGCGCGCCGAGGGTTCTTATTAAATCAGGAAAATCTCAACAACATGGTGTGGAAATTGGACGCCATGGGTACAGCGCCATCTATCGGCGATTTTTGTTACAAATTTGAGCGACTGAATAACTTGTATGTATGGTAGTTTTTCAAGGATAATTCTTTACATGCAAAGGTGATTAAATTACAAACTTAGTATAGAAATGTTTTTGATGATTAAAAAAAAAAAAAATAGATAGAACTACAGTTATATTTTTCCTGTAAAACATACATTACTATCAATGTTATGCAATAATTTTATATTTTTTCCTTGGTATCCTTCGGAGATAAGGGCGGGGAACGGATTTTTTTTTACATTTTCCCTCATAAAACAAAAATGACAACGTAAAAAAAAATGTTTCAGAATGTGCAACCCAAGCCCTTTCATATGACACCCCACTCGACATATTAACTTTTATAGACTTTCAAATTTTGAACCACCAATTATCTTTTATTTTTCACAGAAAATAAAATTAAAAAAATTAAAAAAAGTCATGGTTTATTTATGTAGGTAAGTCTTTATAACTATTCCAAATTTCAAATCGATAGCATAAGTAGTTCTTGAGATATTAAGCGATGTGACAGACAGACAGACAGACATACATATAGACAAAGTGAAACCATAAGGGTTCCTTTTTTACCAATTTGGTACGGAACCCTAAAAAGATTAAGTAAATTAAAAAATCATAATTGAAATCGAGGGTACACCGATTGGCTCTGGATCTTTCCAAATCGTAAACCACATATCAGACGAAGGCGGTTAAAGGGTGTTAATAGCTGATATATTTTGTTTGATACGACAAAAAGATTTTGTTATGATTATCAATAATATTTATTGTGTAGGTATTCTTAAAGAAAATGAATCTTAAATACTAATACAATTAATACAGCAGTAAATCGTACACACGTGTCGTAAAATATCTAATAGCCCTGAAAGTCCAGGGTCCAGCATCCAACTATAAGCTAGATAAAAGGTTTAAAACTAGAATCGAGCAGACTAGAACTAGGCACTAATCAGTTTAACCGTGGTCGTTCTTCTAGTCGTGTGGATCAACGCCGGCTCCCAAGAAGTTGTTGACGATTTTAACGACCGGAAAAGGCACCAACCACATGAAGTACTGAAAAAAAGATTACAGAATTAGGTACAGTCAGCCAAGAAAATGGTGTTCCACATTTCAGATTCAGATTCAGATTCAAACATTTATTCATGACAGACAAGTACATAATAATGAGACAGAATACAAAAACAGTCGTGTCACGAAATGGACCCAACTCAGCATAATGCCGGCATTATCGCCCATTGGACCCATTAGGTGTCGGCACGGTGGGTAACACACAATAATAGAAAATAAAAAGGTTACATAAATAAGCTAAAGTTTTACAAATAAACAATAGAATGGAAAGAAAACAAAACAAAAAACAAATACATATGGACATTTGGACCTAGTGTAAGAATAGGTAATGGTAATGATCAAAAAGTGTTACTAAGGCTCGGTTTTATAAAGATTCGTTAGACCTTATGTAGGTTTGTTATGTCAAAAAATGTACTGAGTTACTGGAATTTGATTTGACATTTTGTCTAACGGATCTTTATAAAACCCGGCCTTAGAGTACTTTCTTAGCTTGCTGTACTATAAGCATCATCGGCCCACTGCTAGATCTAGATCATTTTCATGTATCTAGATTAATTTTGTCAAAATAGTTAATAAAATAAATGAACTTTATTCTGCAAGTAGGCCGCAATATTCTACAATTTAAAAACTACTAGCGTTTCTCAAACGACACTGCCGAGAAGAAACGCCGAAGAAAACTCAACAGTCAGTCATTTTCTCATAAAATATGCTCATTAAAATCATAATACTTAACCTACTTAAGTAAATCTGAGTGGTAAACAACAATAGAGAAATTAAAAAAAACCGGTCAAGGGCGAGTCTGACCCACGCACCGAGGGTTCCGAACACAGAGCGTGTCGGGTACACGCTGTGCACGGTGCGGCAGATAAAATTCGGGCAAATGAAGTTCTGGCAAGTAGGTATACCATATTTAACACCAGATTTTCGGTGAAGGAAACCATTGTGAGCAAATCCAGTTTAATTCCATAAGGTTTAGTTTTCCCTTTCGGTGGGAAGCTAAGATGGCCGTTGCTTTTTTTTTTTGAACCTGACTGTGGCTTTATAGGCCGAGCCCAATAAAGCGAAAGGAGTGCGCGGTTGGAGAGCAGCCTGGGGACAATCCAGGGGAAAACCTCCGGCACGACCACGCGTGTGGTTTGGAACACTGGAATACTCTAAGAGCTGTTGCTTTTGTGAAACTAGTGCCTACACCAAATTTTGGGGTTAGGTGTCAAACCGCGTCCCAGGGTAACATTAGAATACAACCGAGAAAATGCTAGGAAGATGATGATGGTTTTATAATTTTGATGATGATGACAAGTCTAAAAATTCTTCTTACCCTAACGAGGTAATGTAAATCCCAAGGGATGGATATCTCTCTGATCTCCCGTCTCACAGCATCCACTATTCTGTCGGCAGCATCAGCAGTTTCCACTGTTTTGATGAGCGAGGGGAACCGCGACTTTGGTCGGTGGCAGAGCCCCGTGTTGACTACGTAGGGGCAGATCGTAGTGAATTTTAACTAGAAAGAAGAAAGAAAGAAAAACATTTATTCGTGACGATACAAACATAAAATAAAGATAAATAAACGTAATTAAAAAAAAACAAGGAATCGACACAAACAGGTTTCGCCTCAGCGTAATGCCGACTCAGGGAGCTGGCGCTGACCTTCCGGCGAAACCTGGGTTGTTAATGACGGTGTGTGTAGCACGCTTCGCCTAAAAATTGAACGCGACCTATTACAACTTGACACCGCTTATTGCTTGAGATATTTGAATAGGATTTTCACCATTTCTTTTGGAGTAGGTACATTTTGAGTCAACAACCCCATTGCCCCCCCTCAAGTCCCCATCACTAGCTATAGTGCCCAGAAAGCTGGCAGCGTTTCCTCTTTGGATTGCCAGGCTAATCCTCTGGCCAAAATAGCGGCCAGACCTCTTGTTATCCGACATTTCAACAAGGCGCTCCGCTATTTCCTTGTAGCCTTCGTCCCTGGACCCCATGACCCTAAGGTTTCGACACCAAACAGAGCATGTAGCCCACGCTGAGGACTGCATATTTGCGCTTATTTTACTCCTCCGTGGCCGCCATTGCCGCTCTAGCCCATCAATACTGTCAATTGAAGAACCGATTACCAAGGATGGACATTTCTCAGTCACGCGAAAGGCAAGACGCTATAAGTATTTTTATACACATATACATTACGTCATTTTTTGGGTAAATCATTGTTGCCACAAGCTCATTGAATTTGAGCCATTTCTCATATGAAGGTTCTCTTGGAGACTCGAAGTGGATCATAATTTTTCAACTATTTTGAAACAACCGACGTTACATACGTAAGTTTTTAAAATTGAGAATGGATTTGCTCCTGCTCAGCATCTAGCTAAAAGATGCCTATTCACTCTAACTTTATAAAGGTTCTGGTAAAAATAACTCGGAAATAAAGACGCCGTCTGCAAGACTGATGAAAATTGTTTTCTTTACAAACTACTGTATTCGTTTTTGGTTGGTTCTATCATGGTCACTTACTCCACTGGCATCTCTAGGCTGACTCTGCAGCTCCAGAGCTAGGCTGTCCATGAGGCCTCTCACAGCGAACTTGGAAGCGCAGTAAGGAACCAGGTTCGGCACGGGCATCATACCCGCCATCGAAGACATGGCCACTATGTGCCCGTAGTTGCGCTCCAACATGGTGGGAAGGAAGGCTTGGATCAACTGGAATAGGGATGATGACTCTTTTACAATTTATAACATAGTGTGACTATTTGGATAAAAAAACCATCAAATTATTTATTTATTTATTGGAAACACGTTTACATGTCATTACAGTGAATAACTAATGCGCCATGAAAGTTAATTACATTTAAATTACATCTGATACATTTATAAGACTACATTTTTACAGTTGAACAACTATCATCCATCCTCACACAAAACCTCAGACATACACTGCTCACCGTCGCCCATCACCACGCAAACATATCGCAATCGGTAGCTGATGATTATAACAATACATAGTAAATTAGACAAATAAATTAAAATCATAAAAAGATATGGGACTATAAAGATTCGCTAAAACTATGGTTTTTTTGTTTTTGGCCAAATGTAAATTGAGAGTTACCAATAGAATTCTCATGTTTCAATAAAAAAGAAACTTAATAGTAACTAAAACGCCATATTTCCCATTTTCCATACAGTAGTTCGAGGCCATGCAGACGTGACGTCACGCCTGCATGGCGATTGTATGAAGATAACATTTAAATTTTCAGTTAGGAGTTCATTTTTACACAGGGAGGTAGTTATTAAAGTCTGTTCACCGAGTTGAATTTTACAGAGGTCCCACTGTAGCAAAAACATTCTATCTTAGCTCATTGGTTTCGTTATTGGAATCCTAATGTTGAAGGCTCGGTAGAGGCTTCCCGTGTAAAAGACACATGTCTTCCGCGCACGAGAAAACAAAATGTAACTCTCTTAGAGAATTGCTTTTTTAATTTCAATAAATATCTGACTTTATCAAGTTTTATTCGTGTTTCCAGATTTTAAATGAAGTAAAACTTAATTGTGTCGTTAATAATATATTGTTTGTGCAGCCCGAAGGAAAAACGGAAAATAAAGACACCAACTTTCGATTCTTTTTCTATCGACAAAAATTTAACCAATCACGTGTCGGCTCTAAGCGGAGAAACAATTATAATAGTCAAGACTCATATGTATGAAAATCTGTCCTTATTGTTTTATTATCTGGACGGCGTTTAAAGGAACGAGATGACATTTTGAAGGTGACTCTATTATTAAATGGAACACATGTTTTTGATAAAAGGTCTCCGAAGACTGATAATTGACAATAATTGATAAGAAAAACAGGATGTGATATTTCCAATATCTTTTGATAATTGGTGTAGGTATTGAGTATTGACATAGTTAAAGGTGATATATACAGTTATCTCTAACTTCCTATACAAAAAAAGAAATTGAATATATTTCTGCTGTCATGGTGGGTGGTCTAAAAAGAAAAGAGATCTACCCAAGCTGCTCCAATTCATCCTATGATGCCTTGATGCCATCATATTTTATCACAGATCCGACTAGCCTAATGGCTATTTGCAAGACTTTTAGTACTTAATGCAGAATAGAGAAAAGACGAAGGAGTCACTCAAATGTGTATGCTCATACAAGTCATCTCATAAATCAGCGGTTTGCATGACGATTTATGCCAGTGATTTTGTCTGTTAACTTATGATTACCATCCTCATATCAGCCGCAAGACGTGACTTGCTTGCTTGGTATAGGCCTCCCCTAAAGGGTGCCACAATGACTGGACCTGCGCCATCCTCATCCAATAGCTTCCCGCGATCCTGACCAGATCGTCGTTCCATCTAATTGGGGGCCTTCCCACGCTGCGTCTCCGGTGATGATTATGACTCACCCAAATATTCCCATTCACGTTGATGTCCATGGTCGAGCGGACCTCCTTCTCCGACCAGCGCAGAAGTGGCTTGCACGGCATGATGCCGGCGTTATTGATCAAGATCGTGACCTCACCGACCTCGACAGTCACGCGCTGAGCCAGCTTGAACACTGCATCGCGGTCTGTCACATCAACCCTGGAAGCAGAAATAGTAAATGATTTAATGGACATCAAAGCCCCCGTATAACCGTTGGGGAAGATAGGTTCTCGAGTGGCGGCCTCGCACGGGAAGACGAAGCGTTGGACGACCTCCCACTAGGTGGACTGATGACTTGGTCAAGGCAGCGGGGAGTCGCTGGATGCGGGTGGCTCGCGACCGTGTGCTGTGGCGCTCCTTGGGGGAGGCCTATATCCAGCAGTGGATGTCTTCCGGCTGAATGATGATGATGATGATGATGAAAGCCCCCGTACGGGTTGGAATTTTCACATACACCTTTGAATTCTTTCGAGGTTGCAGGTTTCCAGGCTCAGTAGGTTCCGGAGCTTATCTACGAAATATCAAATGATATTCCACCCGAAGAACTCATTGCTACGAGCTGGGATTCAAACCCACGACCGTTGTGTGACAGCCACATCCCCACATCTAGTCTAAGGACTAGGCTACCGTAGCTGTAGCTGATGGTAATGATAGGTAACTGAAGCGTATTTAGAAACCCGGTTTATCAACTTACTCGAATCTGTGAGCCACGCCTTTAGCCTCCTTGATCATGTCGACTGTTTCCTGGTTGCTGTCTTTATTAATGTCGACACACACGATCGTAGCTCCGAGCTTGGCGAACCGCAGAGCCACCTCCCGGCCCAAACCATGTCCAGTTCCTGTAATCTATCATGTTTCGTTATGAATGAATGAATGAATAATATTTATTTCAGATTTTAAAAATCCATAGTTTTGTTAGTAGGTACACAGTATAATATTTGTTAGTAAAGTACACAGTTAAAATAAAATAAAATAAATTAAGCACTTATAAAAGAATTGTTGAGCATCCGGAGTGTATTTTCACCCAGAAGCTTAATATAGGGTTGTCCCATTTTTCAGCAATAACTTTCAGTAAGCTGTTGGTGCTGTTCCACACTCTGTGCATCAGGGAGGCGACTCGTTTGCGAATTATTGCTGAAAAACAATCCGTTCGAGCCTCCGCAAACATCCCTGACGCACTGCAGTGCTTCCTCAGCCCCATCAGCGCCCTGAAAGCATTGTTGTATTGGACCCGGAGAGCCCTATACGATCTCTGTGTGTATCTGGTCCACAAGCCACACGTGTACAAGGATTGGCAGTAAGCCTTAAAGAGCGTCACTTTGACGTCTTTGGTACACTTGGCAAACCTTCGTGCCAGCATATTACAGCGAACGGCTAAGGCTCTCCGCTCCCTTTCCATATCTAAATCATCTGTGAGATCCTCCGCGACCCAATGACCCAAGTACTTAAACTTTTTAACCTGTACAAGCGGCTTGCCATTGAGTGTGACTGGTGGAACTTTCCTGTACATTTTATTCCCGGCTTTAAACACTAAAAGCTCGCTTTTCTTTGAGTTGTACTTGAGCCCGTGTGTCACGGCGTATCTCTCACAGATGTTCAGCAACCTCTGGACCTCTGGTTATTAGAGAAAATTGACGGTTAGCTTGGACGATGTATACTAAGTTTTTGATGGGATACCTACATCAAAGGATAACGGACGGAAACAAGCCAAAAAAGGAGGTGATCCGTTACATCTACGGGATATTCTTTCGTCGCAGGGGTTATGTCTTCTTAGGCGTCATACTCGTGAACGAGTGCTGTTTGTGGGGTCCGGTTTGTTCATGTTTGCAAGGACTAGTAACTTCGTACTAGTGTTCAGCGGAATTGACATGATGAGAGACTTCGCTCTGTTCTCATTTGATTTTATTTTTAAACTGACGCTCAGAGACCTTATACATCTCTGAGGATATTTATTTATTAGATTTTATTATTTTCATGTTGACGTGTTATAAATATAGCTCAAAATATTTTATTATGATTTGTGTACCTACTTTATTACCTTTTATCTTGACGTTGAGAGACCTTATACATCTCTAACAAATCTCGATTGTTATTAGCTTCTTAGTCCTATTTTTGACATGTAATACTACATTTAATTAATGATACTTTGATTATTGTATTATTTTTATTTGATGTACCTAGATAGATTTTGACTTGTAAAAGTGCCCTTGAGGCATATTTGCCGAATAAATGTTTTGATTTTTGCGAGAGACGCGAATGTTTTATGTTGGGCTCATGCTCATGCTATGAACACTCTGTTGCACTTACTGTTTTATCTAAAGAGACGGAGATATACGATCTTCGAGTTCCGGCTGTTCATGGTTTTCCCGCTGAATGTTGTTGTTATGATAAGGGTTTCCGATATTTTCGACAGTCGCGCTTCTTCCCACATAATATTAGGTATAGCGTAACAGAATAGTCTACGTCATTCTTTGAGGCTAATTAGGTAGCAAACAATATCCGGATACGCTACCATACACATGTTGATGTGTGTGTTAAAATCTCCAAATGTCTAGCGATAAAGTCTAGTTAAATTACTCACACATATTTGTTTTAAAATAACAAACGTTAATTAATCAATAAAACTCCATCAATCAATGATGTCAATGATAGCTATGTTTAATCTCATTGAATTATTATCCAGATTGTATGTAGGTGAGTACTATAATGCTTCTCAAAATTTACTATGTATGCACGCTGTCTAAGTGCACAAACGAGCGACAGAGCGTGCATTTAAAACTATTTTTTTGTTAGGTATCTGAACTCTCGTCGACAACTTCGCTCCGAGCGTAGGTACATGCAGGTCGTAACACCAAGCCATTTTCTACTTTTTAGGTAGGTAGACAACGTCTCCCTGCAATACCTACGTAAGCTCACGCCTGCATTCCCAAAAAAGAACAAAAGAAGGTGCAGGTCGAAAGGGAGGCCACAACGACAACACCTCAACAAGATACTGAATAGGATCATCGACAAGAACGTTTTTGTACTCCCTATATAGTTGATGATGAAGGGCTTTACCAATGCTTATAGGTTTTATAAAAGGGTGTGTAATATTTCTGGGGCTGTTAGACGAATGCCACAGCCCCCTCCGAATGGATCAGGAACTCGCAACCCTGATGGGTTACCTTTAGAGATCTGCTGGCAGTGGTCATGTGAGAAAACTCAGGATCAAAGGGGTCACAAGGGTAGTATAAAGGAGCAGACGGACAATGACTGATGAAAAACATACCAATATAATTTCTCCTGAAACATCCTTTGGTGTAGAAGGTACGAAGGTTTTGTAAATGCTGCGTACCAGTGCAAAAACGACGTATATCAGCGTCGTTATAGCTTCAAGTATAACTAGCCAGACTGTAATAATGGTCGGCTCTTCTGCCCTGTAAAAAAATACGCATGTAAACCGGATTGTCATACAAATGTCATGGTTGCATTTCTTTGACGCTTAGGTATTAGCTGATAGGGCATGATATGAGCATGTGGGGCATCTTTTTCCTAGTACTGGCTATCTATGATCGCGTTATCGGACATAACTAAACAGGCGTCCCTTTTATTTTGAACATGACTGTGACTTTATAGGCCGGGCCAAATAAAGTAGCCTGGGGAAAATCCAGGGGAAAACCTCCAACACGACCACCCGTGTGGTTTGGAACACTGGAGTACTCTAAGTGGTTGCGGTCCAATGAGATTGGCTGAGCGGTTTCAACCGAATCTGAGGTGTGAGTGGAATCAAGCTACTGGGGGGCGTCCCTCTCGTACTTACATATTTACTAGTGCCATATGTACGTAAATGCGATCACGCTAACTAGGCTGAGAGGCTACCGCGAAATGAAAACAAACGAAGTTCGAATATCTCCCTCTCTGCCGCACGAATTAGCAAGTGCGACAGAGAGGGAGATATTCGAACTTCATTCGTTTTCGGTTAGCGGTAGCCCCTCTGGTCTCACTTCACTAAAAATTCCATAATAGTGACCACCGCCTTGACAGTGAATCATTTCAATGGTTGCTGTCTTTCTCCAATCCCTATATTATCCTCCTGGGGTTCAAAGTGATAATACTAGGACAAAATCAGTTTGCAGTGAAAGCCCAAGTATTTTAACAGAGAGTTGGAACAATGACCCACTGTGATAGTACTAGAACAAAATAAACGGTTAACCAGATATGAACAATTTTTGGTCCGGGCGTTCAGTACTTTATTAATTAGTTCTAAACTTCGAAATTAGGTCGTAGGAGGTTAAAGCTGCGTCTGGGACTTTGGAATAGATCGCTTCATATGAATATAATTCCGGTAGCAACGGGATGGATTACATCACGCACTACGAGTCCACTAAAATATTGCGTGACCGAAATTCTCGAGCCTAATATTAGGACCGTTTCCACCCCAATGTCGGTTTCACACCAGTGCTGATATACTTAAAGATAGGTATTGTACCTACAGCTAGGCTAAACTAAGCTATGAAACGAAGATACGTTTTAATCCAAGATTAGTCCATACTACATTATTTTCTAACTTTTATACAAGTTTTCTCAACATACAGCCGGTGGGCTACTCCGAACTTCGTATCGTGCCGTCCCTTTCACATAGTGTATAACACGAGAGTGAAAGGGACGGCACGATACGAAGTTCAGTTTTCGAAATTCAGAGTACAGAGGACCTACTCCGGTTATACACTATATGAGTGAGTAGGACGGCACGATACGAAGTTATGATTTCGAAGTTCGGAGTAGGCCCTCAGGTCCTGAGGGGCTACCGCGAACCACAAACGAAGTTTTCCCTCTCTGTGTCACTTATATGCAAACTTGCAAGTGCGACAGAGAGGGAAAACTTCGTTTACTGTTCGCGGTAGCGCCCCTGAGACGTTTAAGAAACAATGTAACGAGTAACATCATCATTTTTATGACTTGTATCGAAAATCGTACATTGAGCCAAAACATTGCCTATGGCATATAGGTATGTAGTATTTAATTGGGTGTACGTTGTACTAACTTCGAAATTAATAGCATTACCATTTTTCCGTAGGCAGTCGTGTTAAATAAACAGAAGCTGTCTTCATATTCGATAACAGACCGTTTGGCTCATGTACTTAGATAATGGATTGACCTTTAATGTGCATGTTTTGTGCTCAAATTAAAGGACGTCTATTGATCAGGACGGCTATTATTATTCGACCCCTATTAGTAAAAGCTATTCGTAAACAACGGTCAATATCTGCTACTGCGAACCACAAACGAAATTTTCCCTATCTGTCGCACTTATTTGCAAACTTGCAAGTGCGACAAAGAGGGAAAATTTCGAATGCCGTTCGCGTAGCAGCCCTGATTTAGTAGTCGATACAGTACAAAGGGGTTAACGGGAATCGAAAACGAAGTTCGAATATCTCCCTCTCTGTCGCACGAATTAGCAAGTGCGACAGAGAGGGAGATATTCGTTCGGTAGCCCCTCTGGTTTAGTAGCCGACACAGTACTGTCAATCTTGGCATCAAAATTTTATTGTTAATTTATTATACACTAGCAGCGCCCTACGATGTTACCCGCGGATAAAAGGTAGCCTATGTCCTATTCTGATGTCTAAGCTACAATACCGGAAAGTTTCATAGAGATCCTTTCAGGAGTTTTTGTGATTAAGCGTACATCCATCCGCAGAAACTTTCACGTTTATAATATTATTAAGATAGACGCAACGCAAAAGGAAATCACATTCCAATTTTACACGTGTCTTGTTTAGTGAAAAAAGTCGTCGTATCTTCGTGATTCGTAAATATATAATCAGCCCAATCAGTCTAATCAGTAATTATGACCTTTTCCTGATCTGTGCCATGATTTAGTCAGGTTTTCTAACTAGTTCCAATTTTCATTTATGCTCCCTACATTTTGATCTCACTTGTATTTATTGTTTGGTAGGTATTTATAGGCCGGGTATGCTGAGTCATCATCACTACATAGTATAAAACAAAGTCGCTTTCTCTGTCCCTGTGTCCCTATATCCCTATGTATGCTTAAATCTTTAAAACTACGCAACGGATTTTGATGTGGTTTTTTTAATAGATAGAGTGACTCAAGGGGAAGGTTTATATGTGCGAAGCGGGGGCAGGTCGCTAGTATATTATAAATATTTACCAAAGAGAACATAATTACTACTTTTTGAATGATATTTTGTGCATAATTTGATTAATCACAGATTATAAGATGAATACATGAAATAAGTATACTCAATTATTATGTTACTGTGTTACGACATACCTATTTGTTACCGCTGCTTCGCCCGCGTTTTATCCCAGAATCACTACACACACACATAGTATAAAACAAGGTCGCTTTCTCTGTCCCTATATCCCTATATCCCTATAACCCTATGTATGCTTAAATCTTTAAAACTACGCAACGGATTTTGATGCGGTTTTTTTTAATAGAGTGACACAAGGAGAAGGTTTATATGTATAATACATGCATCAGCATCGCACCCGTGCGAAGCCGGAGCGGCTCGCTAGTATAATATATAAATTAATATCATAGGTACCTATGATTAGAGCGAAAAAATAATAATCTAATGAGTAACGAGTTTCGATAGTCACCAAGTCACAAACTTTATTTCCTGTATGAAAATATTATAGTATTTATATAAATTCACCGTGGACAGAAACACAAAATTCCGAAATGTAATACAAGCACACCTACTAGTTACGTACGAAATTAAAATTGTACAAACGTACATTAACTTACATTTTGGCCCTCCTCAAACAAAGTCTAGTGAAAGAATAATTTTAACCGATTACTACAATCACCCCTACTTCAATTATGATAATGTAGTTAGGTACATACACGTCTTATCGGTTAATTACTTGGCAGACGTTATGATATATGCGAAATCCGTATTTGAACTTATCTACATAGGACGCAACAATAAAATAATGAAAACAAAGTACTCATGTTTTAAAATAACATTTAAAGTACTCAACACTTATGAATTTAAATTACTAATACCAAGTACACATAATTGTTTCCTATGCCGGTTTCACACAAATGGTTGGCGCAACATACAGGACGTAGTTATGCGTTAAAGGGAGACAGCAGGAGAAAAACATATTTTCATCCCAATCCACTGCATAACTGCGTCCTGTATACGTTGGGTCATCATGGCACTGCTGTGGATCCGACATAAAGCATTTGTCAAGTCAAAATTAACCTGAAATTCAAATATTTGTGTAAAATCCAAACCAAAAAAATAACGTATCATTTAAAATATAATACTGTGCTATTAATGGGTTTCTTATTTTGTATTAGTGTTTCTCCACAGCTGGAAATTTGAATTAAGCGCCATCTGTATTTTCTCGTAAAACAACATCCGCTATTTTTAAGTCACTTCTTAAAACGCTGCCTTTGGAACCGAGAACAGTAATAGCCCACATTTTTATAATTGACTGAAACAAACCTAAACACCAAGATATTTAAGTTTTAAAAACTCCTTTGATCTGTCACTGTTATAACAACATTGACAGCTGTCAATTTGACAGTTCGTCTCGGTTGTCTGTCGTAGTGCTATTGAACTGGATTTGTTGTGTTTATTAAAAATACGTTAGATTCAACAATTTAATATACTAAGGTGTGCTCATATTTCGAATAAGGATAACCTTGTGCAAAAATATGTTTGTTCAGTGACTAGTTGGTGTTTTGGAATCGCGTTGTCTTGTTATTATATATCGGGTGAGTATATAGCAATTTATTATTTATTCCCCATAATCTTGTAAAACAATTCAATATTGTCATTTGCAGGCATGAATACCATTATTAGTGAATGGCAACATTTATCAATTTTTAAAAAAATCGTCATTTAATTTGTTTTTATTGCATTTGATACAATATACCTAAACATTTTAATTTGATAGGTGGGTCAATTAAATTTTCTTTGTTGTTATTCTGTCCTAACAGCGATGAGACAACAGTAACCCAATTTGTTAGAAAAATGTTTATAATATGAACTTCAAGCATACTCAAGATATAATACTCATATCCAAATGATTTATACTCATCGCTAAAACTCATGTTTGGTAGATTTAATAAACCCTGTAAATACGCTGTCTTAAAGAGTGACTCAGGAAATGTAACCATGGTAACGAGCAACAAAAAAAATAGTTGATCCACTCAGGTATTATTCTTTCCTGCAGTAAAAAACGTATTTCTATTAATATTATGTTCCGTTGAATAAACTTGCTGCAGTCTACTATTGGGACCAACCATAATAATAATATAAAATAGACCTAGGTGATTGTATCAATGAGAAATACCAATAACCAATCTCTACAATTTTTTATATAATTCTAAATTATACTTATTAAAACATTAGGTATAGGTGCATCTAGGATAATTCTAAACATTTCCATGTAACTTGTTGCCATGGTGATATCTATGCAGCAATGGAGCATTAGCTGGCATTAAGCCCTATATTGCATTATTTTAAAAATTAAAGAGTTATCTCTTATTTTTGTAATATACAATTAACCTCCTGGGCCCTGGGGTTCAAAGTGATAATACTAGGACAAAATCAGTTTGCAGTGAAAGCCCAAGTATTTTAACAAAGAGTTGGAGCAATGACCCACTGTGAAAGTACTAGAACAAAATATACGGTTAACCAGATATGAACAATTTTTGGTCCGGGCGTTCAGTACTTTATTAATTAGTTCTAATATTAGGACATTGGGTCTTCCTCGGAAGTACCGTCTTCGAAATTGGGTCGTAGGAGGTTAAATGTTGTTGTCTGGCGAACATAATATCAACAAAAATAGTTTTCTGATAACCTAACACAAACTGGCTTACTTTTCAGCCTTATGATTTTTATCTTGGAAACAGTGTTCACTTTTAGCAATCAGGAGAAAGAAATTACAAATGGAGTTATAACGCAACTTTTTAATTTTAAGTTCAGAGTTGTTTTTTGTAATAATCATAACTATTGGACACCTGCAGCACCCTTGCTGCTTCATAGCTAAGTCGCAATTTGTTAGAGATTATAACCCATCCTATTGCAGCATGGCACATCTATTTAATAGAAAGGCAGTTATAATCTAGATAGGCCTGACCGATTGCTGGATGTTGTGAATGCTGAAATTTTTTTATTTATTTATTTATTAAGGATCACCAACAGATAATACATCATACAATGTTCTTATTTCTATTTTACAGTTCGTGATAGACACTCATCCAATTATAGGCAACCACTACTTACATTTGTGTCTTCTTACGTAAGGCATGCAGTTTAAATTTTATTTTATTTTAAATAAAGAAAAAGGAAAAAAAAATGTAAATTAGCTAATACATAGCATCATCGGATAGCGTAGATACAGGCAAAATGTCATGAGGCAAATATGTCCAAGATAGTGTAAAGTTGAGATAAGCAAGTGGGAAAGCAAACCCTGGCAAAGGCTGGGATAACTCAAGGTTCAAAGATAAAGCTGCACAAGTTCACAGGCCGTGTGTTTCATTCTGGAGTCCACTCCCAGACAGTCACGATTGCCAGCGAAAGCTGGAAAGGTGCTGGAATACACCAACAAAAAAAGGCCATGTCTTCCTGGTGAAAAAAAAAACATTGTTTTGTTATGTGCCCAGAGATCTCCGGGCCTGGGAGATGTCGGCTTATAGTTGTGGTATCATTAATTTTGACATCAAAACTGTTATTGTATTTTTATCCAGCAGGCTAAATTGCATTAGAGTTGATTGGTAGTTAAGAGGGGTAATTATGTAAATTTTGGTTTATAATTATCAGTGTAATTAATACATCTGCATAATTAAGTGTTTATCAATGATGCTTCACTAAAGTTATCTCTATATTATCCAATTGCTATTGGATAATCCATTGCTAAGTGTTATGTCCAATTTATGGTCAATAAAAACAATATTTGTTACTCACACACATACAAATTGTTTAATATATAACAATGTCAAAAAACGTATGACATACTTATGACATGTGTCCATAGGGCCATTACATGGGATATATATAATAGAGATATACATACCACTTTATAGTCTGTGACTATTCGGTAAAATGACAGACTATTCAGGTCCTAATGACTGCCTGTAAAATAATATAAAACGTACCAACATTTACTTCAAGTTCCATATTTGAACCAATAATAATTAAATAGGAACTTTTTGTTTTCAATTCAATTCAATTCATTTATTGCATACATGTTGTTAAGATTACATGGTGTTAACTCTAAGCTTATGTATCAAACATGCACCCTGCAAGGGCATCGCAATCTAATATCATCAGACAACATTTCATCAGACAACTTAAATAATTTTGACTCATAACGAAACATGAACGCATAACGAGTGGCCTGACTAGCGGACCGAAGCAAACAAGAAAGCAAGAAAAAAAAATCCCGATTACACCCGAACTTAGCCGGAAACAATGATCGGCGTTGCCTACTAATCGGCCACCTCAGCACCGATTAGTCGGCTAGTCGGCAAAATTCATAGTCGACTCATCTCTAATATACAGGGTGTCCCACGGCTATGCCACATGGAGGGAAAGTACCTTAAATATTGTAGATGAAACATTTTACTGAAAGAAGACATTATTTTAATTTTAAAAACAATTTAAACTGCATTCACAGATATTTAAATAATTCTCAAACTCAAAATACTCAAAATATTCTTTATTCAAATAGGCCTAGCAACAAGCACTTTTGAATCGTCAGTTATATATTACATAAATTGAATCTAATTATTCAGAGCAATTTATTGATGCATATGAAATTTAAAAAAATACATGAATTACTGTACTGTATGTCAAAAGAGAGTATAATAAATTCACAAAAAGATCGTCAATATGTAAAATAAAAACATAAAAAATTGTATAATCTAGACAGTTTCTAGAATAAAATCTGAATGTCAAGAGGAAAATTTAACGTCAACAACTAATGTCATAGTTATGAAAATTCTATGGTTGAACCGGGAATCGAACCCGTTTACACAAGAAAAATAATTACTCTGTAGCTTTATCATACCGTATGCACTTTAAATTGTTTTTTTAAATTCAATAGCCGTGGGACGCCCTGTATAACCCATTTCGTCGCATCAATCTAATCCTCTTCTCTGTGATTGTTTTTTTTTCTCGTAATGACGGCGTTTTGCGTAATCGCCGTAATGGGCCATTGTTGTTACGCACACAGATATCGCAGGACCCATATGAAAATAGGTACAAGTCATTATAATCACTTAACCACATCTGGGTTAAGGCACAATGCAGCGGCGTGTGTCTGTGAATATCGTTAGCTTGACACAAAAGTAGATCGTCATTTCAGTAGGTAGATCATGTAAGTTCTCAGTTTTCCTCAAAAAAATAATTGAATAGAGAATATGCATGCGGAATGAATAATATCAAAATAAAAACATTTTTTTTTTATTAAAAATGGGATCGCTCTTGGCCAGCATCTAGCCAGGGGGCAAAGATGAGGCCGACGATGAAGCGAGCTCACCCAGAAGGTGCCTATTCACTCGTGCCTTAAAAAGGTCTAGGTTATATGAGCTCGGAAACACAAACGCCGGCATTTATTCTGCAAATAGGCCTCAAGGGCACTTTTACAGTCAAAATCTATCTAAATCAAATAAAAATAATACAATAATTAAAGTATCATTAACTAAATGTAGTGTTATATGTCAAAAATAAGACTAACAAATTAATAACAATCGAGATTTGTTAGAGATGTATAAGGTCTCTAAGCGTCAAGATAAAAGGTAATAAGGTAGGTAAACTAATCATAATAAAATATTGTGACACATATCTCTAAGCGTCAACATGAAAATAATAAAATCTAATAAATAAATATCCTCAGAGATGTATAAGGTCTCTGAGAGCCAGTCTAAAAATAAAATCCAATGAGAATAGAGCGAAGTCTCTCATCATGTCAATTCCACTGAACACTAATACGAAGTTACTTACTAGTCCTTGCAAACATGAACAGACCGGACCCCACAAATAATAATAATAAGATGTCATATGAATAGCAAACCATCTAATTAAGAGAAAAAACAGTAAAATCTGGGGGTCGGGGGCACTGCCGTGGCGTGCGTTTAATATTTGTGTGATGAAGATCAATATTTATTTCTGAATATTGGATGTTTTCTATATATTTAAGTATGTATATCTATTAATTGCTTACAACACTTACAACTTCGTCTAGTACCCCATAACAAGGCTTATTGAGCTTAATTGGGTTCGATCTGTCTAAAAAGATTGTCCTCCTTATATTTATTTAATATTTTGGGCGAATTTGGCCTTAAAACATTACCATAAACATAAGAAATTATCGTGCTAGCTGGGTTGAAGCTGTACTCCGAACATCGAAGTCCGAACTTCGTATCGTGCCGTCCCTTTCACTCATATGGTGTATAACAAGAGAGTGAAAGGGACAGCACGATACGAAATTCGGAGTAGGCCCTCTGGTCTGGTTATCGCAACAGTTATATATTGTAGCGATTAACAGTTAGGGTACGGTCGAACCTCCTAAGGCGGCCAAAAGGCTTAACACCATTTTTGTACCCTGTCGCTTTAGCGTCATGCTTAAACTTTCATGATAAATATAAAATTTCCAACGTGTGGAAATGATAGACTACCAAAAGCTACGTATAAGGCCGACTGTACTTATCTACTAGCGCAAAGACTTAAGCTACAGTGTAGGGTTATACTTGGCTACATACCAACAAGCAATCTGATAGCAAGCGTCGTTACCATAACAACGAGGAGGCGAGACAGAGAGCGAGCGCGCTGCTCTTAAGGGTCCTTATCAGTTAAAAAACGCTCATCTATTTACGCCATTTTCTGTTTGAATTGACAAGTATCTTGATATTTTCTTAATGTTACTATCAAGAACAGGACGATTGCGACCTTATGTCATAAACTTTAAACGTTTTTGGATTTTGCATTAAGAAATATTGTTTCAAACATCACTCCAAATCGACCATTTTCAAGCTAAAAACTTGTTTTTTCAGCTTATATTCTACTAAACACAATAAAATCAAAAAATGGCTATGTTACTATCTAAAACTTTAATAAAATCATCGTATCCTTTAATCACTTTATTAGTATTATCAATCAATACTTTTGTCATAGTTTGAAATCAAAACATTTCAAAACTTATAAGGCCTCTTAAGAATCTAAAGGTAAACACACCGGGTAACTCCGGATGCGGTAATTGGACTTTTTTCTAAGGGAACTACGCGTAATGCGCAGCCTTGGATGGATCTTGTACAACTGATGTAACTTGGAATTGTTATAATGTTCTCAAATTTTAATGAATGGCTTGTCATGTCACTGCAACAGGTTTACTACTTGTTTTCCCGGGGTAAAATAGTAGATTATGTCTCAAGGGAGCAAAATGATATATTTACGTCGAGGGCGGTATACGGCGATATCGACGCATCCACAGCAACGTACGTAGCGTAACACATCTCTGGACGAAAGGCACCCTAATTGTAGAGTGCGCCTGTTAACTACTAAAACCTGTGCTAGTTCATAATTCAATCCCGGCATTCCCGCTGTAACTTTCGAAACTCCATTGTATGCAACATCAAGAATGCAGGAGTACAGCGAAGTGGGTCAAACTGTGGTTCGTCAGTGCATACGAACTAGTGTAATCTAGTTGAGTGCAGTTGAGCTGATGCCAAATTATTTGATGGCCCTAAAGATTTGTATGGGAAAACGATTTTTTTTTTTTTTTTTTTGAACCTGACTGTGGCTTTATAGGCCGGGCCCAATAAAGCGATAGGAGTGCGCGGTTGGAGAGTAGCCTGAGGAAAATCCAGGGGAAAACCTCCGGCACGACCACGCGTGTGGTTTGGAACACTGGAATACTCTAAGAGTTTGCGCTCCAGTGAGATTGGTTGAGCGGTTTCAACCGAATCTGAGGTGTGAGTGGAATCGAGCTACTGGGGGTTTTGTCGCTGGTTCACTAAACCTAGCCTAGCTGAGAAGAGTCCAGCAAGAAACTCAGCTAGGCCCGACCTGGGTCGGACTGACTCTACCCGGTGTGCGGCGGTACCGGGACGAATAGGGACTATATGTGTCACTGTTGTCGCGATCGCGCGGTGGACGTCCCCGCCGGCGGGAATGCCTAAGTGTACGCGTCGTGTCAGAGTTGGACGCCGCAAGCGCAGCGTTCCATCTTTCGATAGACGCTGTGATTACGTCGTCCGGGTCCGTAAGTGTGTGCCTAGGACGCCGGACCGTGCGGCATGGGAAAACGAATATACATGAATATTCATCATCAACATCATAGCAGCCGAAAGACGTCCACTGCTGGACATAGGCCTCCCCCAAACATCACTACATAGTATAAAACAAAGTCGCTTTCTCTGTCCCTATATCCCTATGTATGCTTAAATCACGCAACGGATTTTGATAGATAGAGTGATTGAAGAGGAAGGTTTATATGTATAATAACATCCATTAAATAGTGCATCCGTGCGAAGCCGGGGCGGGTCGCTAGTGCAACAATATGACACATAACACATAACAACAACATGAAACATATAACATATGAATATACATGAATGAATATTATTCGTAAGTAGATCATAAAATTCTCACCCTACCTTCTCAACACAACATACTTTTAACACAGCTAAACTCACTCGCACCCGTCTAGGAAGTAAATAATGACTTCTCTCAGCTACCCACCGTCTGCCTAAGTCATCCAAGACAATGCGTATTAGGCCCTAAGATTTATAATAAACTACCCAACGCAATTGAACATGCCTTTTATACTGTGAATTATTTCTATTCTTCTATAATGAAAAAAATGTAGTTAATAAAAAAAAATCAAATATCAATCAAATATCGGCAAGAACTTAATCTCTAATAGAATAGTAAAGGCTTGGAACAAATTACCTTCAGAAGTAGTTATAGGATACTAATGGGATTAATTTCACTGAGTTATAGGAATGTGCGCACAAAGGAAAATCACGTATAAAGTGGAATTAAGTTTATTTACTGTGTACACAAATGGTTTAAAGGTCACGATGTATTTAACTAATTTATTCTTACAAGGCTCACTTTCGGCGTTTTTTCTCATAAAACGTGTAATGTTTAGTTCCGAGAGACTGTAATTTTGTTAACTAAACAGCTGTAAGCCACGTCACCCACCCTGACAGACAATCATGGCCTAACCTATACACTAGCGGTCCCTGATCGCTACCACCTACCATGCAATCTAGGTACTTTTTGACGACCGCTTTAGCCTAGTTGGTAGTGACCCTGCCTTCGAAGCTGGAGGTCCCGGGTTCGAATCCCGGTCAGGGCATGTATTTGTGTGATGAACACGAATATTTGTTCCTGAGTCATGGATGTTTTCTATGTATTTAAGTATCTATTTATCTATATAAGTATGTATATCGTCACATGGTACCCATAGTACAAGCTTTGCTTAGTTTGGGACTAGGTTGATTTGTGTAAGATTGTCCAAAAATATTTATAAAAAATATTTATTTTATTTTATTTATTTATTTCAAAAGTTAATCGCGGGATCCGTACGCAAGAGAAATGTCCAAATGTCGCAAATTTATGTTAATTATTCCATTACTGAGAACACCGAAGCTATTTATAGATTTAATCTCGTAATCGTAACCGATCTGCGCTAAATCCAGCTCAGGGTGTTCTGCTAAAATTACCCGAATTAACCTACGCAGCAGAACTCGATTAAAGTTAACGTGGTGGAAAATTGAGAAATTTGATAAGTATATTTCAATTATTCACTACATTAACTCGCACGATAAAGTTCATAAGTTTATACTTGGAAGCACCCAAACCAATTTAAATGTATAGATTGCTTACATCAAAAATATTTATTATTTATTTATTGCGCTTACGTATATATGTGACTTCCAATTAAAAATAAAGTTTGCGTACGAAGGAATGGTGCTGTAGCCACACATACCAAGAAGTGAAGACGAAGACCCAAGATAGATTGGAATGGAGAATGCTGCAACGACAGAGGACCAGGCCCTCTTAATATTGATTATGATGACTTTTTAATAAGAACACAACGTTACTCTACTTCCAGAAAAACGGCCAAATTGGACATGTTGTCATCAAGCTGTCAACTTTTTACATTGGACATTTATAGTGCTTTTGACATAGCTTGGGTAGGGTGACAGCTAGCATCCCAGTACAAATTATATCATATTTGACGTTTTTTTATTTATTCATTTATGTATGTATGTAAGCACTTTATTGTACACAATAACAGGTTAAAACAATATACATGTCACATAAGATTAGAGTACAATGGCGAACTTATCCCTAATTCATTTATAATTGTTTTTTTCCAATGTTTAAATTTCTACTAATTTTTGTGGGCAATTTATTACGTGACATTTGCTAATTGAAACTACTTATGTGATATGATATTATATTACATAAATTTTATACCTAAATGTAGTTGTCTATACTCTTGACTGTCTTCACAGCCTATGCTACTTGCGTATAGGAATCATAGATTTCGTTTTAAGCGACTGTAAGTGACCGGGGTTCAAGGACCTCACCCTCCCCTCCCCTCCGGACCCGTTCAGCCCAGATAAACTAGTATCGCAGCTGCCGGGCCCTAGGCTAGGGCTGGCCGTCTATGAACCTATAATATGCACCCGGAGACTTCACATCTCTTGGCAAATGTGAGTACCGCGGAAGATTAGATACCTACACGATCAGTGTCAATAAAATCCACAAGAACAAGAGCGAAATGCCATTATTTGAGTTTTCTTTTAGAACATTAGGGTCATACACGGATTTAGGTTCGCGACTTTTCTGTGGACATACCAAAAGTTAAGGGCATACAAAGCTTATTTTGGATTGGACCAGTAACCCGCATAAACAGTGTCTCCGTTTCTATAAATGCCTGTAATAAAAACATAGCTAACATGCACATAAGCCGTTAACTACATTGCGACTTTTGTTTTTTCAACAAAGTATGACCCATTAGTTTTCTAAATGTTAAACATAGGGTAATTTAAGTTAATGCAATAACATTACTTTAGTTTGTTTTGCACAGTCATAACAAGTACTATTTTTTTATAATTCCTTAGGTACGTTTTTTTTTAATTTTATTGACTTTCAGCATTACTATAACAAGTACTTGTAATTAGGAAACAAATATGAAAGATAGGTATCTACCTAATTCCTTAGTGAGTTGAGGCGTGCTGAATCTCTTGCTGTCTTCAACTCATGACACACTTAAGACTTAGCTCCTTTAGTCTATGTGACTGACTGCATATGTGTATATGTTTATGTATATATATATTTGTATACTATATTTATGAATGTATATTATCCTTAATTAAATGTTATTGTTGTAATTATTAGTAGGTTTCATATGTATTAACTTTGCACCACCTGCTATGAATCGTTATGATTAGATTTCATTTCCGCTACCCTAGGGTTGTCTGGAAGAAATCGCTCTTTAACGACAAGACCGCCTGTTGTTTGCCTCTACTCATTGTTTTTGTACTGTACTATGTCCTTTAATTGAGGTGTGCAAAAAAGCGTATTTGTATTGTATTGTAAGTCCTTTCGTTCAACATTAGTCTGTGTGTTGCCTTCTGTACAAACGTAACTACTATTATTTGTTCTGAAGTATGGCGAAGGCTCAATTCTCGGCAGTATGGCCAAATCCCATTGCTCCGATGGGATTTTGCCATTAATTATTTATTACTAATAAATTAATAATGTCTCAGGTAATTTCCTCGCAAACGTTAAATTGCCGGTTGTTTACGGTTATAATTTATTCATTGCCGTGAAC
This sequence comes from Epiblema foenella, assembly GCA_963556455.1. Classification (NCBI taxonomy): domain Eukaryota; kingdom Metazoa; phylum Arthropoda; class Insecta; order Lepidoptera; family Tortricidae; genus Epiblema; species Epiblema foenella. Next base: position 22,194,009 of record OY747102.1, read on the forward strand.
TCCTCACTTAGACGGCATTACCAAGTTCGATCAGAGGAGCTTCGATACCCGCTACTATATACTAATACCTACTTGTGGTAAAATTGAATTTAAAAAGAGCGATAAAGGCTTAAGGGTCCTTATCAGTTAAAAAACGCTCATCTATTTACGCCATTTTCTGTTTGAATTGACATGTATCATTACATTTTCTCAATGTTACTATCTAGAACAGGACTATTGCGACCTTATCTCATACTTCAACTTTAAATGCATTTATTGAATTGTTCATTAAGAAATATCGTTTCAAACATCACTCCAAATAGACCATTTTCGAGCTAAAAACTTGTTATTTCCGCTAAAATTCTACTACACACAATAAAATAAAAAAATGACTATGTCACTATCTAGAACTTTGATAAAATTATCGTAGCCTTTAATAACTTTATTGGTACGTAGTCTAGCCATAAATTCTGTCCCAAATTTTTCGCCATTTTAAATTTAATAATGGAACGTTCGATGTACTTTTGTTTCTTGATTATGCTTAAATAGACATTTGGCTGTCAGAAAAAGTATATTTGGCTCCAGGTATCGTTTCCCTGAAGATGGAGTGGGGCATCAAAGAGAATCGTGTCGCAGTGATAGCGTTATACAAGTGTAAAAAGCAAGTGAACAACATTTTCAAACTGCTGAAACCTTTGAATATAACAAAGAAATTTATCTATCGTACCATCAAGCGATACAACGACATCGGTTTAGTCGACGACCGGCCCAGGAGCGGTCGACCACGGCAAACAAGGACACCGGCAGCGATTAAAGCGGTAGCTGAGCGAATTCGAAGAAATCCGCTACGCAAGCAGAAAATCATGGCTAGGGAAATGAAAATTCCCCCTAGAACTATGTCCCGTATCATAAAACAAGACCTTAAGCTTGGGGCTTATCGACGGAGCACAGGTCAGCGATTGACAGCGGCCCTACGGAAAATAAGAGCGACGAGAGCTAAAGTGTTATGGTCGCGGCATGCAAAGGGCGGATATCGTAATATTCTGTTTACAGATGAAAAAATCTTTACTGTGGAGCAAAAATTCAACCGCCAAAATGATAAAATATATGCTCACAGTTCCCAAGAAGCTTCTGAAAAAGTTCCAAGGGTAGAAAGAGGCCACCATCCTGCATATGTCATGGTTTGGTGGGGAGTATCCTATGAAGGCGTCACAGAGCTTCATTTTTGTGAACAAGGGGTAAAAATACGTGCTACGAACTATCAAAAAGACATTTTGAAGAGAGTTGTTAAGCCGCTAAATGATACTTTATTTGCCGGTAAGCACTGGATATTTCAACAAGACTCTGCCCCTGCACATAAAGCTAAGACAACGCAACGGTGGTTAGGGACGCATTTACCCGAGTTTATTGCGGCTGAAGATTGGCCCTCAGGAAGCCCGGATCTCAACCCCTTGGACTATGGTCTGTGGAATATTTTGGAGGAGAAAGCCTGCTCTAAACCTCATCGCAATGTTGAGTCTCTGAAGTTAGATTTAGTGCGGGCAGCGGCTTCAATACCCATCGATACCGTCCGTGCCGTCATAGACGAGTGGCCGGACCGTTTAAAGAAGTGTGTTAAAGTAAAAGGTGGACATTTTGAATAAATATTTTATTTTATACAATCTGTATAGTATAATTAATAAAAATAACCCTAATTTATTTATAAACTTTCTTTTATTTTCAAAATAAATGTCATTTCATATAGGACAGAATTTATGGCAAGACTACGTATTATCAATAATTTTGTCATAATTTGAAATCAAAACATTTTAAAACTTATAAGGCCTCTTAAAAGGCTTTTAAAATGTGATCCGATTATTGGAAATTGAGTGAAGTATTTTCATGTTAATTTAATAGTTTGCTGGAGTGATGGTGATCATGGTCTAAGAAAACGAGGTCTGACAATTCGGATCTTGACACGACCATACCGAGGGGTGACTGGTCAAACCCGATAAGTCGTCTAAAAGGTTTTTTGAAAATAGAACTGCGTAATGGCTGTTAAGTTCTTATTTCAAAAAACATTAATCTCGATTTATCGGGTTTGACCACACACCCCTCGATACGTTACTGTCGACGACACACACACTTACGTCCGCACACAGTCGATAGGCTGATGCAAGGCTGATGAAGTGATGACGTAGGTCGTGTCCCACACAATTAACCAATGTACCGGATTGCCATACCTGGCGCAGTACATCAGTCGTGTTTTCAGAGAAAGAGATGCTTTTTGATAGATTTTTGTTTATAATTTTACTTCCATTATTTTTTTTTATTCACAATTGTGTTTTCATCCATCTTTTGTTTTCATCACCCATTTTTGTATGAATTGTTGTTTGGGAAGTTCTTAATGTATTTCATTTTCTCAGTGAAATAACCTTTATTATATAAAAAATGAGACTTAGATATACCCATATGTTTAAATCCAACTCGGAGTTAATTTTATATCTTTCTAAGGGAGTTCTGTCATTGGCTTTGCATAAAGTATAATAACTAATCTGTACCTACACATTTTCTGTAAACGCTGTTGAACTTCTTAAATAAATAAATAACAGGTTTTTCAATGCAGGAATGTTTTTGTCAATGATGTTATTCCTCATATGTATATGACAATTCGATCTAGGTGGAACCAACTATAAAATACTCTATTTAGCAAGTATCATACTGAAATTAACTTAGGGTTACTGTCGTTTATCGTATGGAAAAAGAATTGTCACTTTCCCAAAAGAATTGTCGTAACATAATCGATATAAATGTCTTTTTCTGTACTAAAAGTGTTAGATTACTTAGCCTAGCGTAAGTTTAGCACGTTACGTAATTAACTAGCAGGTACCTATTAATTTCATGAGAGCCATGGGTATTGCAATTTTTGATGGTTATTGCTATTTTCAGGTACACACACTTATAGCGCCTCGCGAGCGCTCATGGTATATATATATATATATATATATATATATATATGTACAGGGTGTCCCACGGCTATGCCACATGGAGGGAAAGTACCTTGAATATTGTAGATGGGGCATTTTACTGAAAGAAGACATTATTTGAATTTAAAAAACAATTTAAACTGCATTCACAGATATTCAAATATTTTTATGGTTGAACCGGGAATCGAACCCGTTACACGAGACAATTTCACATCAAATGTTAAAATTCATGGTCTTCCTTTTATTTCTGACACTATGATATTTAGCAAACAATAATCCTTATGTTGAAACCTTTCGATCGGTATGATAAAGCTACAGGGTAATTATTTTTCTTGTGTAACGGGTTCGATTCCCGGTTCACGGTTTAATTATTATTTAAATATCTGTGAATGCAGTTTAAATTGTTTTTAAAATAAAAATAATGTCTTCTTTCAGTAAAATGTTCCATCTACAATATTCAAGGTACTTTTCCTCCATGTGGCATAGCCGTGGGACGCCCTGTATATATATATATATATGTCGCTACTTTGGAAGGCACGTTAAGCTAGGATCAACGGCTATGATAGTAGTCGTTAATCCAAGTTAGAGGCCTTCGGGCGGCTTGAGAACTTTTAACAGTCAAGTTGCACTCACTTGACAAGCCTAATTCCAATAAGGTCTGGTTTCCCCTCGGGTTGGAAGGTCAGATGGCAGTCGCTTCCGTAAAAACTAGTGACTACGCCAAATCTTGGAAATAAATAATGGACCCCGGGCATCCTCAACTGTACTGGAATGACGGTAGGAGGATGATGAAATGACACATATAAATATAATTATAAACTGAAAACTGTTACGTGATTTCATAAATTTCAACTTACTTAACTTATATTGTAGCATACAACCTACTTTAAATTAATTATATTGTTATTGTAATTAATTTAATTTTATAACCCTTATTAAATAAAAATAAATAAATAAATAAATATTAGAGGACAATCTTACGCAAATCGAACTAGCCCCACAGTAAGCTCAAGAAGGCGTGTGTTATGGATACTAGACGACGATATATTTAATAGATAATAGATACTTAAATACATAGAAAACATCCAAGACTCAGAAACAAATATTCATGCTCATCACACAAATATTTGCCCTGACCGGGATTCGAACCCAGGACCGTCAGCTTCACAGGCAGGTGCACTACCCACTAGGCTAAACCGGTCGGTCTTATTTAGTGTGAAACCAACTCACTGACTACGGGCGGGCTTAAAACCAGCTTAGCGCTGTGCTCACACCGATTTTTCAACGTCTTATTTTTATTACCCATACTTACTATAGAATCAGAATCAGAATCAGAATCAGAAAGGTATTTATTGCCACACAAAATAAAATGAAAAACAATTTACAAAAAACAATTAAAAATAAACTTACAAATTAAATACAAAAAAACAGAAAAGAAAAAAAAACAAACAGAATTAGTGGGCAATAGGCCCCAGTCTCAGCATGTGCTGGGCGAGGCCCAGAGCTTTTTTTCAGACTGGTCCCGAGAGATCGGTCGATCGCAGGCTAACAAATTACAGTGCTTAAGTATAAATATTTACAATAATTACAATAAGATAAGTATAACAATAGGTTAAAAAACAGTCAAAAAGGGTATATAGTGCCATTTAGAGATTGCGTCTGATGAGTATGTTAAATGTGTTATATGTGCTGTGTGTGTCATATGTGTGTCGCTATCGTAAGAAAGGGAGAGTATTAAAAGCTAGTTTTGCGTCTCTTGCAAATAAGCTTGGACTGATCGCTTGTATGCTAAAAGGCCTATAGGTTCTCGAAGCGGTGGTGGCAGGTCGTTCCAGATTTTTGCAGCAGCAAACTTGAAGCTCCCTCTGAAAAATGCTGTCTTGTGTAGAGGTGTCGCAAGTTTAGTGCATCGTCGCAGTGATCTAGGGCGTGTTTCGCTCACCCATTTTAATTTCTCAAATAGGTAGCTAGGCCGGTGGAACTCTAATACTTTCCGGACTGCGCAGGCGAGGTGTAGTTTCCTTCTGTTCTCCATGTTGAGCTGCTTTTTTTCATTTAAGAAAGGAGTTATGTGTGCTCGTTTGGGGACTTGGTAGCTTGGTAGGTATAGATTGAACATTGTAAAATTTTGAGAAATAAACCTTTTTGTATTTGTATTTGTACACATATAGCACCTGAAAATTGACTCTTAATTCGAATTTGTAAGATTCACACATGTACTAACAGATCTCGAGGTCAATTTCAGAGGTCATTTTCAAGTCAGTTTCTCATAATGTGATGTAATAAGCAAAATCGTCAATCACAATAAGGCGTGAGAAGATGTAGGGATAAGCACGCCGGTCTCAAGGTATTATGTGTAGTGAAAATGGTGTCAAGAAGTCAGCTATTGTGTTGTGCTATAAGCACATTAACCTATTTTTGATAAGATGTTACAATTGTTTAGCTCCGCCCTTAAGAGGCCTTATAAGTTTTAAAATGTTTCGATTTCAAATTGTGACAAAAGTATTGATAATACGAATAAAGTGATTAAAGGATACGATGACTGTATAAAAATTTTAAATAGTGACATAGCTATTTTATGATTTTATTGTGTGTAGTAGAATTTAAGCTGAAAAAGCGGTTTTTCGTTTAAATATGGTCGTTTTGGAGTGATGTTTGAAACAATATTTTTTAATGAAAAAGCCAAAAAAAAAAAAATTATGTGACATTAGGTCGCTATAGCCCTGATCTAGATAGTAACATTGAGAAAATGTCAAGATACGTGTAAATTAGTTCAGAAACCATCCAAAATAGATGAGCGTTTTCAACTCATAAGGGCTCTTAGGTTGACTTGCAAAGAATGCTATAAGTAGGGCATTGTACGATCAGTCTCGTGGGCGGCGGCAACGGTGTTGGCGGCAGATCCCCCGTGGGAGCTTCAAGCCGCAGTCCTCGCGGAGGTACACGCTTTCAAGGCTAGGCAAAGAGCGGACGGTCAAGTTCCGACTAGAGAGGAGGCGGAACGAGTTCGAAGCTTGGCCCATAATAGCATGCTTCGGAGATGGGAGGCAGAACTGGGGGCCGCAACATTCGGTCTGACGACAGTGCAGGCCATCCGCCCTCATCTAGATCGCTGGGTGAGGCGGCGCCACGGGGCTCTCACCTTCAGGCTGGCCCAGGTGCTTACCGGGCATGGATGCTTCGGTAAGTACCTGCACCGGATCGGACGGGAAGAGTTGCCCAACTGTCACGAGTGTGGAGCCGCGGTGGACTCGCTGCGTCACACTCTCGAGGAATGTCCTGCCTGGGAACCCTATCGAGCGGAACTGAGGGACGAGGTGGGGGCTGATCTGTCGCTGGCGAGCATAGTAGGCGCAATGCTCGACAGCGATAGACAATGGAAAGTCGTGGTCTCTTTCTGTGAAGAGGTAATTTCGCAGAAGGAGACTGCGGAACGGCTGCGGGAAAATGATCCCGCCGCACACCCGCTCCGTAGACGCAGAGGAGGAGGCAGGCGCCGGCGGTACGCGCACCTGCTGCCGCCAATATAGGGGGTCTACCTCTCCTATAAAAAAAAAAAATAATAAAAATAAAAAAGGAGCTAGGGGCACCCAGGTGAGTGCCCCGCATGAATTGCGGCCTGCAAATGAAAAATTTGCGGGCCACCCGCCGGTGCGTCGCAGTAGAATGCCACGGCGATCCTGCGGCGCTCCAGTAAAGGCGTCGCCGGTACTCGTTGGGTTTTTAGACGGTAGTACGGTCCATCCGGATAGTCCGTCATACCGATCCACTGTGTTGAGAATGAGCGCCCTGCACGGTCACTCAACTCTCAACACAAAAAGGTATAAAAAAGAGACCTCCACTTGTAATTTGTAACTTTTAGCTTCGAGAAATATGCCCCAGGCAGGCCATAAAGTTGTTTGCCGCCGTCGTTGTATATAAAATAACTACCCTTTGCCCGCGACTTCGTCTGCGTAGAACTCGCTCATCGCGATATAATTTTACTGCTGTTTATTATATCAGGCGCTTACCTAGTCATCGCTCTTCCATACAAACTTCCACCCCCTTAAGGGATGATTTCCGGGATAAAATATAGCCTATGTCCTTCCCCGGGATTCAAACTATCTCCATACCAAATTTCATGTAAATAGGTTCAGCGGTTTAAGTGTGAAGAGGTAACAAACAGACAGTAGACAGACACACATTCGCATTTATATATTAGTATGGATTGAAGCTGTATGATATGAAAGTTTTCTCGAAATACGCATAATAATACCTGATTATAGTTCAAACTGTGCCTACGCACATATGAATAGCAAATTCCTTCCGACTTGAATACAGGCCTACTTGAATAATAGTGTGTGTCAAAGAAATATCAATGGAATGCGAGATTATAATACGAGGGAATTTCATTCATCACATGAGCACAAATACTATTATTATTCATCACATATGCCATACACAAGGCGTTGATGATATCTTTATGAATATATTTCGTGAATGGGATTCATTACATACTGGACATAGGAGTCTCATTCTCATTATTGTCTCTGAAGGACCATATTTTGTTACAAGTCAAATCATCGTCATAATTGATTTTTAGAGAAGCTACTTTCAATTTAGAGATCGCGGATTCGAACACTGGTTCGTATCACGGGGTTTAAAAAAAAAACTTAACCATTTGTACTACAAGTTCTTTAGCCGTCGCGACGGCTATTTACTAGCTGCCAGGCAACTTGATAATTTCCTTCCAACTTCCAGAGAGCTTTGACTTCTTTAGAGTTTGTGATGCACCATTTTAAAAGCTTTTCAGAGAATCTAGCCTGTATACTATTTTATGTTTGTTGTTTAAGATATTTTCTGATATAATTACCAAGTACCTATTCGTATTCCATATAGCAAAGTAGTATCGTTCCTTACATAAAGCGACTACTTTTTCTAGAGACTTTAGGTACCCATTGCCTGCTCACAGACCTATAATTATTCCGGAACGCCACTAGCAAATATGTGGACAAAAACAGTTACAGCACCGCACGCGATAAATTATTTAAGTACTATCCTATTACCGAAATGTTCGCAAATTGCAGAAAATACCTTTAGGGTGTTTTGCTCTAAACCGTCTGTAATTTTAAACGGTGTTCGTTAGAATCTGGTTGTATGGAAAGTTTGACAAGTTTGTATGGTATGACAGCTGCCGGCGCCATATTTACGGTTGATCGATCTGTAATCGTAAGTTGGTGCAACCCGCCCTTAATATTTAATAGTTGCTGTCGGTAGGCCTCCGACAAGGTGGAGTGATGACCTGGTGAAGGTCGCGGGAATCCGGTGGAAACTAACGGCACAGGACCGGTCTAAATGGCGAGCCTTGGGGGAGGCCCATGTTCAGCAGTGGACGTCTTTCGGCTGAAATGATGATGATGATGATGACTACTTCTTGGTCGTACACATGATCTCTCGACCGTCTCCAGGCCGTCACTGAGACGAGACGTGACTATAGCTCACTCTCTCGAGCACTGCTCTCCAGTGCCTTTACCATGAGTTTACATGACCGTACTCGCTAGCGGCTGCGTAAAAAATAGGGATGTTGACTCAAAATTTATTGGTATCCAAATTATTATCCAAAAGAAAGAAGACATAAAACTATGTCAAATGGTGAAAATCCCATTAAAATATCTGAAAAAATAACGAAGCTACAACCGTTAGAATGTTGTGAATAAGAGTGAGAAAGCGCTACAAATCAGTGACGTCACTGACCTAAAGCGCCATAGTAAATGAAGATCGTTCAATACAGAGGTGCGTTTTGCGAAAAAGGGACAGAACATGCCCCCACTTAAAACTTTAACGACTTGTAATTATGTAATTATTTATTCTTTTGAGTTACTTTTTTCGCTATTTGGTTGAGAATTTGATCCTTTTTCGAGAAAATTTAAGTAGTTGATCTTCTTATTTAATGTCAACATCCCTATTGTATGGGGAAAAGTACAGCGCCTCTGGCGGTTACGCAATATAACTAAGAATCGGCATACTAAATCGTTTACGCAGTACGGTCATGCAAACTCGTGGTAAAGGCACAGGCCGTCTCTGAGACGGGACGTGACGACTATGGGTGACTCTCTCGACCACTGCTCTCCAGGACGTTCGTCGGCTTTGAGTTGCTACATCTGATAGCAATAAATAATATCAATTTATTTCAGGCACCATAGTGTTAGTATAAACAAATTCCGAAATCTTACAATACTTAATTACGTACAATACACAAATTAACTGGTAAAGCATAATTATAATTAGGTAATTATGTATAGATTAGGTTAAAAGCTGCATTTTGGTTTATTAAAATTCAAAATAAAATCAAGGTAAAAATAAAGTAAAATTGAAGTCAACATAATAATGGTAGGTATAATAATTAATAAAACAAAGAAAGGAATAGTAATTAATTCGTCAATTAAAAAAAATTGAGTAAACATTTTTAATTTGTCAAATTAAAATTAACGCAGTTTCATATCTGGTTCTACTCCTTACTAAGATTTCTGCATTTTTACTAACTTAACATTAATTTGTTCCTAACAATGCACAATTAAACTTTTTTGTTCGTAATAAATCTTTTATTGTGTGTCCAGTCCGAATCACTCCAAATTAAAGTCGGTTCCATAATTACATTATAGAAAACTTTCACTATCTACATGTATGTTTATATACGGAGTGGCTCTAACAGGTAGGCAGTATCCTAATATTTTTTTTGAACCTGACTGTGTCTTTATAGGCCGAGCCCAATAAAGCGATAGGAGTGCGCGGTTCGAGAGTAGCCTGGGGAAAATCCAGGGGTCTGTGGAAAATCCAGGGGGTATCCTAATAACATATCTCTGGCGGTACTGTCATCAGATTAGATTCAGATTCATTTATTCCCAATATAAGATTACAATATAAATTACATGTCAATTTACAGGAATCTCTATTGTGATTGTCAATAACATTAAATAAAACAAAATAAATTAAAAATCAATGAATAAAATAGCAGTTAAATAATACAATGAGTATGATAAAATTCACCTGAGAGGATCGTCATGAATATATTAATATTTTTGGTACTCTAAACACGGTTAACAAGGAAATAAATATCAATATCTCGTAATGATCGTCAAAGTAAATATTAAAACAAGAACAAAACATCATATTTCGTAATTCAAAACAAATTAATTTTGACCCGACGGGTTAAAGCATATTTCTCTGCGTGTTTTAGTGAAGGGGTCAACCAACATGCATTGTTCTAAAACTAGGTAGGTAACATTTGGAATATAATTACCCCCTTATTCATAAAAAATAACAAACTAAAAAGTCTGTCGTCACTTACTCACAAACACATGTGTCAAAGTGACAGATAAGCACAAACGAACTTTAGCGGCTAGTTAACTAATATAGGTTTGATAGACGTTTATGAATAATGGGGCTAGTATTTTCCTTCCATGTTTTTCACATATTGTGGGATTGATTCAATAATCAATCCCACACACCACACCATCCAAACAACAACCTTAACCATTATTATTCAATAATAATAATGGTTAAGGTTGTTTTCGCGAAACGCCAAATATTCATATGAACTGCGTCATCCAAAAAAGTAACCACATTTTGGAATAACTTTTTAGAGAACGTCATATATCCTTTCTTGCATATATCATATCTTTGCATATTTTAGTTTTGGATATGGAATTACGGTTCTGAAGTAAATTATTATTATTATTATTTTGTATCTCTCCTTTGTGATATCACGGCACAATGTCCGGCCCTTTTGGAAGGCGTTCATGGAGATACAGATCCAACACGAAGAGGCCCCTTTGAGATACGATAATGTATTGGGATGTGTACACCTAGCGGATACTATCTATTATTATTATTATTATATTTTTCGTTACCATAAACATGTAAGGGGCTCAAGGTATGTGAATGCCTAGATCGATATATAATATTCATTTCGTAACCAAAAACCGTGATTGAGACTGAACTAATCCAGTGCTGTCCAGCTGTCTATCCGTCTGTCCTTTATAGTTGCATTGGACGTGTCAACTCGGCGCTTTTGAGCTGAGAGCAGAATGATAGAAACACACGATTACTGTTACACATACTTTATTAGTTAAACCATAGTACAAATACAAAATGGTTTATTTCTCAAAATTTTACAATGTTCAATCTATAGTACCTACTATATAGATATTCACATTTTTACATAATATACACTCATCGATAGTAAATCTACCAAATACATATCTGGATATCAGCTATCATAATTATCTAAACAAAGTTATAATATAAGCCGATTCGCATTATTAATTATGATTGTTAATATTTAACAATCATTATTAATAACATTATCTATTAATTAAAGTAAGATACTTAGGTTGACATTTTATCCACTTCTTGTCACCTTCACGGCCGCCGAGCAAGAGAGCTCCGTGGAAGGTGCCTGGGTATTTAAGAACTCGGCTTTGTGACGTCACCGGTGAGACCGGATTGGTACCGTCAGGCCGGGTTTTATAAAGACCCGTTAGACCAAATGTCAGATCAAATTTCAGTAACTCAGTACATTTTTTGCCATAACAAACTGACATAAGGTCTAGAGGATCTTTATAAAACCGAGCCTCAGTGTTGCCAGTGCCGCCAAGTGATGGTCTAGCCACCCAAAATAACCCGGGCGACAAAAAGAAGCAAATAAAAATGCCAGTGAGTATTTCATATGCTGTACTGTGCTGCAGTATTATTATTAGTGTCATAGGGGGGTATTGACACGATTTTTCATTTTGTTTGCACATAACGTGGTAAGCCATATCGAATCGTAGATAATTGCTGGTAGTTTCTTCCGGCTACAGAGATTGAGTCAAGGGCGTTTGTTGAACGCGGACATTATTGGTGAATGGGAATATTACAATAGTTATGATTTTATTTTAAAGGAGGTTTTACCCGTGAGTTCGTACGCGTAGAAGAGCGTTTTCACCTTTTGGATTACTTAATTAAAATGTACGTATGGAAAATTGAGGATGTTTCTGCCTATATCAAAATGGTACACTTGATTCTGAGCTGGCAGAACTAAAAATTTCAAATTCCGAGAAAAAGGTAAATTATATCCGAGACTCGGGCTATCTCCATTCCAAAATGTCATCTAAATTGATTCAGCGGTTTAAACAGGAAAAAGAAACAGACAGACTGAGTTACCTGAAAATGAATAAGACAGACTTACTTTCACGTTTCTAATATTGGTATGGAAGCACTGGCAACATCGATAAGTCACGGACTATGAGCTTCCGCGCTTCTATTCCAGCATATGAATTCGTTTTGGTTTTGACCTTTTGTTTAATTCGGAAATGGTCACTCAAAGTTGAAATCATGAAACACATTGAAAACATGAAGGTTACTTTGACAGCGTATGCTCTTCGATGCACTCATCCGCCTGACACAACTTCTCTTTCTTATTTCGAGTCGAGGTTCCTCAAACAAGAGATGCCGAATGAGCACTCAGAGCAGCGGATGGAGACAGCTTTGGCCGTCACATCAGAGCCGATCTGATGATACATTCATTCATCTAACAATCTAAATGTATGACACTGATATCATTCCATCGCGTCATCAGATACCATTGAATCCGGCTTATCACTTTAAGTCCTTAACGCTAATGTGGGCACAACTGACTAAAATAAATGTTTAGCGTTGACAACTTGACACTGAATAACGTCCCGTTGTCCAACTGTTTCCATCAGTGAATTCGGCGATAAATTCAGTCTTTTCAAACGCTCAATGTTAGAAAATAACAGGAGTGAGTTGTGAAACTAGGACGCCGTTATATTGTATTGTTTTTGACCGAGTGTCTTATTTTTAGAGAGCAAAATGCGTTGCGTGTTAATGTTTCGTTACTTTGCTTTTTGTTGTCAAATTTTGCGTCAGGAACTAAGTTTTTGCGGAAAATACAGGACCGTAACGGTCGATTTACATGTTATAAGAATTTACTTGGGTACCAGAGCAAATGTCATTAAACATCTTTCATTAGATACGAAATATATAGAATAGTGTTGATATTGGTCGAATAAAACCTATCAACTCTTCGGTATGCAATAACTAGCTTGTAAGTGTACTTAAGTGTTGCATCCCAATTAATTGTTATTAGCACTTACGCAACTGCTTATGAATAATTTATGCATAATTACCCATAATTAGGCCGATAGCGACACGAACCCGTAATCAGTGTTGCTGTGAGAAACTGTTACATAAACACACAATGGGCTAATAGAGGTTGGGAACATGTGTAAAGTGTCGTGTTTACTCAAGTCATTTGTTGTAGGTGTGTGGAGAGAAATATGTGGGTGACGACTGTGACGAGATGAGAGTAAGATAGGGAGGTAAGAGAGAAAAAATATGCTGCGCCGGCCCCAAGTAAATAGGAAAAAGGCAAGCGAATGATGATGATGCGGAGAGGAATTTTGAGTTCTCCTAATGTGTTACTCTTGTTGTTTTTTGCGTTGGAATTTCCAACTTGGAAAACGCTAACGACAGCTCGCGACCACGGATGTTGTGATAAATTCGAAACGTCGGGCATAACTTAAAAAAACACGTCGAGTCCGAGTCGCGCACCGAGGGTTTCGTACCAGGGATCGGATACCGGTATTTTCTCCATAGAAAAATACCGGTATTATTACGGTCACCGGTTCATTATTTCGTTTTTAATGGGACAATCTAATAATACGACGTTGTTACTTAAATACATGATTCAGACCTAAGTAAAGAGTAAAAAATAATCCAAATATTGGGCTAAGTGAGGGTTTTTTTTTAAATATCGGTATCGGTCCCTGTTTCTTACACAGATTTTGTTTTTGATTGATATAAATTGAATGCCATGGGTACAGTGCCATCTATAGGCGAATTATGTTACGAATTTGAGCGACTGGTTTTTCAACGAGAATTCTTTATCACGTGAAGCGATTACAATTTTTTTTTTCTTTCTTGAAAAGAAGGTACTTTCAGCATAATCGCGTAGAAATTTATAAAACAAAAATATATGCAAAGGTGATTAAATTACAAACTTATAGTACCTACAGAAATGTTTTTTGATGGTAAGAAAAAGAAAAAATAGATACGAGCCATTAGATCTATTGTTATATTTTTCCTGTAAATTATAGGTACGTTGATATTGATGTTATGTAATAATTTTTTTATTTTGGTACATTTGGAGATAATGCGGGGTGGGGACGGTATTAATTTTTTACATTTTCCCTCATAAATCGAAAATGACTCCACGTAAAAGAAAAATTGTTTCAGAATGTGCAACCCAAGCCCTTTCATAGACACCCCACTCGATGTATTCACTAGACTTTCAAATTTTTAACCATCTATCATTTTTCACAGAAAAAAAAAATTAAGGTCATTTTCCATGACAGGTTAGCTTTTTTATAACTGTTCCAAATTTCAAATCGATAGCATAAGTAGTTCTTGAGATATTTAGCTATGTGACAGACAGACAGACAGACAGACAGACAAAGTGAAACCATAAGGGTTCCTTTACCACATTGTAATGAAAATAGAATTTTATATCCGTTATTGAATTAATCTTGTTCAAGGCCTTTTTTGGTCAATCGTAAACATCGTTTACTCAAAGATCTAAATAACATTGAAGTAAGATTACTTAGATAGCTACCACAAGTTCACGATTAGTTTGGGGGCGTCCATAAATTACGTGAGGTGTTTTTTTTTTTTAATTTTCTGTCCCTCCCTCCCCCCTGGTGAGATGTCGTGAGATTTTATTCAACCCCCTCCCCTATCCCCCAATCTCACGTGAGATTTTTTAAAATGTGGGTTTCTTACGTAAACGCGTTGGATTGTTAATGTAAAAAGAAAAATAAAATTGCTTCGTGCTTTTATTTACGACTAGTTAAGACTAGTAATCAATATTGCTGAGAGTTAACGTCGAAGTATGAATGAAATTATTCTCTTTCGAACGAATTAGTGAATAATCTTAATCGTATTACGATTACGCTTAAGATTAAATCTTATAAGCGTGTACAATCTGGATTAAATGGACCAAAATAGTATTTTTTTTTGTTTCAATCAGAAAAAAAATTGCGTGATATTTGCCGAGAACCCCCCTCTCTCCAACGTAAGATTAGATGAGATTTGACTCGAGACCCCCTGCCCCCCTTAAACATCTCACGTAATTTACGGACGCCCCCTTTGGTGAATGACACAGAGTAGGGTAATTGCTCCCAAGTCCCAACTGTAAGCCTCTTACCGGATCAATCAGCGTGGGTGTGAATACTCCCAAGAGTCCCGGGAGATCCCATTTACATGGATACTGTCTTTGATTAGTATTCTGATTGCTTGGGTATTTATTGAAGTATATTAAGTGATCCATTAGAGGTTATAAAATTAAATTAAATGAATATTTGTTTCTGAGTCTTGGATGTTTTCTATGTATTTAAGTATTTATATCTATTAAATATATCGTCGTCTAGTACCCATAACACAAGCCTTCTTGAGCTTACTGTGGGGCTAGTTCGATTTGTGTAAGATTGTCCTCTAATATTTATTTATTTATTTATTATTAAGATTATTATGTGATAACACCCGTGGGTGTTATACTGTTAGAGCTTGTTGCTTTCTACTTCTGAAATTAAGTATAATCAATTGTTAAAGTATTATATGAGTGTTGAGTCTTAGATGTTTTCTATGTATTTACGTATTTATATCTATTAATTATATCGTCGTCTAGTACCCATAACACAAGCCTTCATGAGCTTACTGTGGGGCTAGTTCGATTTGTGTAAGATTGTCCTCTAATATTTATTTATTTATAGATAGCGACCTATTGCACCTTAACTCTTACCGAAATCATATCAGCGGTTATTAGGAATCTATCTACTAATAAAATACATATTGCTCGTATAAGGACGGGTTGCACAACTTACGTTTATAGACCGATCAACATTAAATATGGCGCCGGCATCTGTCATCCCATAGAGACTTGTCAAAGTTTCTGTACAATCAAATTTTAATTCTGTCACTGTTTTAGTGGTTGTCCGCTGGCGCTAGTTGCGACTTGTGACTGACCACAGATATTTGAAGATTGTTTAAGGTCGCGTTCATGTTTATCTATTCTTGTCTGTTTAAATTGTAAATTATGACATTTATTTAATTGTTATGTTGTTTGTGACTTTAGTGTTTTTTGTCTTTCGTGGCTTCTCGTGGTCCCAACGGAAGACCAGCGCTAGCCAATGGCTAGCACTATGCTGTTTTGGGGCCATTTCATGGCTATTTGCTGTATTTTGGTATTATGTTAATTTGTACTTTGTCTGTGCCACGAATAAATGTTTTTTCTTTTCTTTCTTTTCTTTTTTAATTAACACCGCATACGATTACAGACAGTTTCGTGCAACCCACCCTAATAGTATCAGCCTACCTAGGTTTTATGGTCATGTTTTACCTCCCACAACGATACGTGACGTAAAACGTGACCATATAACTTATGTTAGCTATGCTGATCGTTGTAGCTGTTGCGCTTTTATATTATAACAACTAAATGAAAGTATTGCGCCTATACTGATCATATAGAAAAGTCCGTGTGTGTCGAATGCTGAATGGAATGGAAAGTATACGAATCAAGCCAAGGTGTCACGCTAATATTCTGTTATTGGTGTAAATTGGAACGATTCTGCAATGTCGGTAACATGACCATAAAACTGTTAATGGATTGTATCGATAAAATGTTAAATACATTGAATCTCTTATGTCACGTAATCTTTGGCTTTTATGTGTAAGTTATTGAAAGTAGTTTTAATATAGCATTTTTAAAGGCTTTTTGAAGGTTTTTCTTAATTACATTTGTGTTATAAAATATACGTTAAGTAACTACCACTAGTACAGAAATTGGTAACTATTAAGACGTACGTTTTATTCTTCAGATCGCCATCGGCTGCCAAAACTAAGTATAGGTAAGTTTCATTCCACGTCCCGGACGTCGCCAGGATTTTGTTCATGTTTGTTATGTCGGACATATAGCATTCGACTCTGGCGCATCATTCGCTTACCCCTTTCCCGTGTATTTGGGGTTGGCGCAGAATGTTTTTTTTCATCCATACATCTCCCTCACGCGTCATCTCTTATTAATTCCTTCACATACTTCCTATTCATATCATCTCACACAATCCATCCACCTTTTCTTGGCATACCTCTTTTCTTGCATACATCTTTAATCCACATTCATATCTAATACTCTTTTTTCTTTTTCTTTCTTTTTTTTTATATGTCCGACATAAAATCGATCACAGACAGGAACACTATTTAAACTAGGTCCCGAGTGTGCTTACAAACCAGGGCTCGGAACCGATTTTTTACTATTTTTGAAACATCTAAAGCATTGGTCATATCTCCATTTTTATTTTAAGATTTGTTTTTGTTAACCTTCATATATGAAACAAATTATTTAAAGCACGAAATAATATCGTAAAACGCAATTAACCGAAATTGTTAAAACATTGATGTCAAAGGCTTATTATAGGGTTGAGGACTATCTAACAGACAGAAATGCATGGCCCAAACCAAATACCTAAATAGCGTAAAGAGTCTAATATTTTCATTGTATCTCGTTGACACATTTCTTGCAGGACAGCATATCAAACGATTCGATACCTGTTGTTATTTTTCCTCGTTTTTCTTTCAATTATCTTTTGTTGTTTACCACTTACATTTACTTAAGTAGGTTAAGTAGTATCATTGTAATATATATTTTGGAGAAAATGACTGACTGTCGAGTTTCTTTCGGCGTTTCTTCTCGGCAGTGGTCTCATGAGAAACGCTAGTAGTTTTTGACTTGTAAAAGTGCCTTTGCGGCCTACTTGCGAATAAAGTTCATTTATTTCATTTAACCGGTTAATTGTATGAAGACGAAACCGGTTTCCGAGTCCTGCTACAAACTATATTGCACTACAAAACGGCCATCAATTTCAACCCTCTACCACATAATACCTAGATTATGGATCGGCGCCGGCGCTTCCCTTGTCCAGGTAAAACGATATATCGCATTTAATCTATTGTTCGCTGATCCACTGAATACTGGGCATAGTGAGGAGTTTATCTAAGACAGTACGTTAACTTCATACCTAGGACCGGAGAATCTATTTGCTGAAGTCCAAATTCTGGTTAGGATACTTACTCTGGTAGGCTAGCACAACTTGCTGCCAAGTCGTATCTCGCGCGACTCAGCGGTTCCTGTCTCACTCGAACTGTGCTAATTAGAAAGAGGAGGGTAGATTTTTCTCTACTCGCGTCGCGTCGCAGCGGCAGTTGTGCTAGCCCCGCTGGCGTTTTATATTTCATAGCATTTCGATCCACAAAGAGGCTCTGGGCCTGTACTCCGAACTTCTTATCTTTCACTCTCGTGTTATATATACACTATATGAGTGAAAGGGATGGCACGATACGAAGTTCGGATTTCGAATTTTGGAGTAGCCCCTCTCTTACCTTTGTTATGAATAAAAGACAAACTAATAGGACAGTAAGAAAAAGGGGAGATTATTTATTATTCTTTTTCTTAGATTTTTCTAAGGGTAATCGGCTTTGGGACTGGTTAGATATAATATTAATTTGTAGTCAAAGTGTCAAATACAAACTAATTATAAGCACAAAACGGGCAATATTTTCTTATACTCTACAGTACTATTAGTTATTCTGTGATTCTACTTCGACGTAAAACGCCATTTTAACTCTGTTTACATGTGAAGAACTAACTCGTCCCCCCGGAACCCGTCGTCTACCAATCCCTGGGATCCCAGGGATCATTACAAAAGAATGCTGTTGTTTATTTATTTCGCCGGAAGACTACGGCTGTGCATTTCGGATATACTTAGTATGTTAGTTGTGCTATGAATATATATGTTTTTAATAAACTTTAATGTAGTTGAAGAACTGTATTTAGTACAAGTACTGTGAGGTAACGGTGTCAGGTTTCCTGCGGCAGGCTCAGGTTATAGAGTTCACTTCTAAGACAGGTACACGCGTCGGTACCGTTACCTTAAACAAATCATTGTCAAACAGGGTACTTAGTACAGGTAAGTTGCTTTAAGACTACTACTGATATGTCGTGATATATCCTCTTATGCCATTGGATATTTTAGAGGTACCAATATCCGTTAGATTTATATCACCCAGTCAGTGTCACAGTTGCAGTGATCTTCTGTAAGGGGAATGCCACGAGAATCTCTCAATAATCCCCTTATTAAGTTATTATATGATGATAGTACAGCTTATGATCCTACTAATATTATATTATGTATAATTTATCCTAATAATATTATGAACGTGAAAGTTTGTACGCATGGATGTATTTTCTCTTTATCTCAAATTTATCGGGTACTCCTAGGTGCTTGCCGAGAACATCGAAAATCGAAATTAGTAGTGTCCCTCTCAATCTAATAATATACCTTGAATTTGTAAAATTAAAATTGTATGTAAATCTTATTATTCATTCCTATTTAAAGGACTAGATTTCATATTTAAATACCGCTTAGGTCTTGCTTAACGAGACTCTATGCATATCTCATAGATTACAACATTGGAGTAGGTTTGGTAGTACAAAAACATATTGATATATACCATCACTATTTTTTCTTCTCCTGACAACATCTTGTCTGTCAGTTTTCTTCGACAGACTGCTAGTATATCATATTGTAGAATTTATAAAGCGAAAATTTTGATGCTGCGGTGTTTGTTATCAATTACACAAAAACTGCTTATTGGATTCTGATGTAATTTTGTATGCAACGAGTTTATAGCCCTGTATAACATATAGAATACTCTTTATCCCGATAATTATCCCTGGTAAGTATGGAATAGGGAGTGGAAATTTACGCGGCCGAAGACGCGGGCAAAAGCTAGTCAGATATAAAAGCCGTGGTCTCCCGGCGAAAAAAATAAACCGTAGCATTCTTTTGTAATGAGCCCGGGCATCCCCGGCACCGGTAGACGACGGGTTAAAATGAAAAGCATTGTTTCGGAAAGGAACTTTTTTTCTTTTTTGAACCTGACTGTGGCTTTATAGGCCGGGCCCAATAAAGCGATAGGAGTGCGCGGTCGGAGAGTAGCCTCGGGAAAATCCAGGGGAAAACCTCCGGCACGACCACGCGTGTGGTTTGGAACACTGGAATACTCTAAGAGTTTGCGCTCCAGTGAGATTGGTTGAGCGGTTTCAACCGAATCTGAGGTGTGAGTGGAATCGAGCTACTGGGAGTTTTGTCGCTGGTTCACTAAACCTAGCCTAACTGAGAAGAGTCCAGCAGGAAACTCAGCTAGGCCCGACCTGGGTCGTACTTGTTATTTTGAGGCTTTTGATTATTGATTGTCATCAAGCATGAACACCATGCGCGCTGGATAATTGGATGTTGTTATGCAATAATCTGTCAACAATAATATAAAAATAAAATATAATATACAATATTTGTGTGATGAGCATGAATATTTGTTTCTGAGTCTTGGATGTTTTCTATATATTTAAGTATTTATATCTATTAAATATATCGTTGTCTAGTACCCATAACACAAGCCGCTTACTGTGGGGCTAGTTCGATTTGTGTAAGATTGTCCTCTAATATTTATTTATTTATTTATTTTATTTTAACCTAGTAGGAAAACTTATAGTAGGTTGACTCATTATTGCATAACAGCGTCCAATTAAACTTTGAATTGATTTTCAACATTCCCTATTCATTTGGCCGCTGGTTTTTAAAGTTCACTCTAATTTCAAACGTAAAATAAACCTTTTTAAAGTCTAAAATTACACATTCCCTTAACATTCTTACTCACCGCCTTTTGTTTCTACGCATACGAACTTCTACTGATAAATAGCGTTCACGTTGGATTACTTAAACAGTTATTTGATCTATGAGGCTTCGGGCGGCCATTGCCTTGACATTGCACCCCGGTCAGGTTAAGATGACCTCCCGTCACCCACGTTCCTACCGAAATTTCGTAGCTCATCGTTAATCCTGGCGTCTTTTTATGTTGGCACGAAAGGTCGTGTCAAGTTACAGGGCATCCGTTCTGTCACCTAAAGGTCTTCTTTTGTTTGCGTATTGGGAACATACTGGTAGGGCGATAAGTGAGAACAATAACGGTGTCATCCATATTTTTGGTCTGACGTGATTTGCCACATCAGAATTCTATGAATTTCATGTGTCCAAAGTTTTAAGACGGGGTTCCATCAATATTCCGCAAAAAAAACGTATGTTCATAGTGAACGATAAATAGGCACGTATCCAGACTTGGTTCGGGGGGGACAAACATTGAAACAACCATGTGAACTGTGTAAAAATCGCTGTAATCACTGTACTATAAAAACGGCCGGGGGAGGGGGGGGGGGGGGAATAAATCCCAACTACCCTCTGGATACGTGCCTGACGCTAAAGGCTCGTAACGTCACGGATCTGTAGCGCTCTTTACTCTCTTTTTTTCATATTTTTTTATTAGGTGCAGGGGGGGGGGGGGCAATCTTTTTCCGTTGTTCAGTGTAATTGACTAACCTACTCTATCTACGAGTATGCCCGGATAGCTTTCACAAATTCACCAAGATGCAAGATGGCACTCGACTCTAGTACCTAAATGATGCAAACACGTAAAATATTTAGATTAGTTTTACTTTCCCGTAGTCTAGATTGTCCCGCTGCACCTTAGGCATATTATATTTCTTGACCTTCTTTCTTTTGGAGTGCCTCATCATTGGCCTTGTTCATCTATGAGAAGATGATTTAAGCAGCGTCTGTATTAGAGGTGCGACACTCATGTAAGTGGCTTGTAAGACCGATACGGGAGCGACAGCCACGAGCACGACACGACCGCATAGTTGACAAACAAATGTCCCGTTCGTAAATGACAGAGGCAGACCAGGGGCGCTACCGCGCACAAAACGAAGTTTTCCCTCTCTGTCGTACTTGCAAGTTTGCACATAAGTGAGACAGAGAGGGAAAACTTCGTTTTCGGTTCGCGGTAGCACCTCAGCGCGCTGATGTCTTATTCCACACTTAAAGGGGCGTTCTGAAACTGTACTATAGTTGTACTAATTAAAGATTTTTAAAAGTATAATTATTAATTGACGTTATAACTTTACGTATTTTCTTCAACAATTGTTTTACTTCAAAATATGTATTATTAAAACACTAATTTATTTAAAAGAACCATTGCCAACAACTTTATGATAATTTTAACATTTAGGATAATGTATGAGTTTTCGAATGTCTTCATATTTCGCGCGTTTTGGAGGTCTACTGGGGGAACAATTAAATCGACCTATTTCTGGCACTCTTTTTTCGTAACAAACTGAAAGGGACAGAGCGAATGAAGTCCAAATAATGCGAATTTTGTAATAGACCTCGAACTGCCAAATGGCAGTTCGTGCCGTACAAAATTCAAAAGCTACTTTGTCTCACGGAGTGAGCGAAAAATCATTTTGCTCACTGATTTCTCCCAGAAAAATAGGCTTGTTCGTGCTGCTGAGGTAAAAAATTATTTGTTGCAAGATATGTAACACTGCAGTCGCAAAAAAGGCGAAATGGTAACGCAATAGACATAATAAAGTCGTCTAAAAGAAAAAAAACGTACGCTGTCAGCGACCGCTGATCTAACAGCTATTCAACACGCAACAAAGAGGTTTAAATTAATCCAATACATATACGTAAGTAAAACAACTGACTATAATAGGTTGCTTTTCCCAGCTAGCACGATAGATTTTATGGTACTGTTTTACGGCTCAAATCACCGATAATCGTAATAGCTGAGCTGATCTCGATCCAATAAAGTTTACTTGTATAGCCGAATATACTACTAAGTATTAACTATTGTTATATTAGGTTCATTAAGGACGGGTTTTATAAAGATCCGTTACACCTTATGTCGGATTGTTGTGTCAAAAAATGTACTGAGTTACTGAAATTTGATCTGACATTTGGTCTAACGGATCTTTATAAAACCGAGCCTAAAACGGTTGTAGCTTCGTTATTTTTTGAGATATTTGAATAGGATTTTCACCATGTAGCATATTTTTTTGCCTTGTTCCTTTTGGATTAGTCTTATGTAGTAGTCAAATTTTGAGTCAACGTCCCTATTTACGCGGCCGAAGTCGCGGGCAAAGACTAGTCAGAAATAAATTAAAAAATGAAAAGAATTGTTTCGGAAAGTATACTCGTTACTTGTTATTTTGAAGCTTTTGATTATTGATTGTCATCAAGCATGAACACACCATGCGCGCTGGATAGCGTGATACGTGATATGGTAGCGTGATGTGTCCGAAACGTCAAATGTCACTCTTTGTGGTTGCGCTACGCGGCCTACGCGGGTTAATATCCAATTGGAACAATATGGTGAGTATTTTGCAATATATGAGCTTGATTATGACAAATATGAGTTACGGGTCAATGACTGTCAGTGTTTTGAGACAGTTTTGTTATTTGGAAACTTATTTCCACCTTTTTTTCCGAACAAAACGGGACTGCGCTACAATGCGGGATGTTCGATATTTTTACGGTACGGTTTTAAGGTATTAAATATGATTTAAATATAAACTCATGCCCATAATAACCAATAACAATTCTTGACAGCTGGGCCTTACTCGACAGTGGCGCCAACTCGTGAACGCAAAAACGATAGCCCTCATTGGATGCTGTTATGCAATAATGTGTCAACCTAGTAGGAAAACCTATAGTAGGTTGAGACATTATGCATAACAGCGTCCAATTAAACTTTGAATTGATTTTCAACACTGCCTATTCATTTGGCCGCTGGATTTTAAAGTTCACTCTAATTTCAAACGTAACATAATAGTACATTACTTACCAAGGGCGGTATTTGACGCCCGAGCCGAAGGCAAGGGCGATAATTATGCGATCTGAGGCTTTCTTAATTACCGCCCGAAGTAAGTACAAAATTTTATGTCACCCCCTGGCCAGGAAGTGGGATTTTCCGCGCGCGGAGCGTGCGGTAATTGTCACTTTATGGCCAGGTGTGACATAAACGTTTTTTAAAGCCTAAAATTACACCACTAGAATAGTGTATTCTAATACTTTAGAAAGATATTTAAGACTTAAACTTGCATTGAAAGCTACTTAATATATGCATGTTACATACGGGATATAGGTGTCGTCAGTTTTGAAATTTTGGATAGTAGCCAAGTTAGAGCGAATGACCGAACGCTGCGATGACAAACCGGTGAGGCCAAAGTACTGGTCCCCTTGAACTATTAACGAAAGGTTTCGCTGACTATGTATCCGTGGCATTTTTTTAAAACCAGACAATGTGGGAGGCCATTTACCCGACATATTTAAGCAACTTAACCGAAAGTTAAGTATATTTATATGACTTTACGGAGTTATGAATTTTAATTTTTTAAAGCAAACGAAAAATGCCTTGGGATTCATATACGTAAAAGAGAGAAAATGTTTTTTCCTCCAGGTCAAAGGTCTATAAGTAATTACACACAGCGAGACACTTTACTGACCGTTAGTAGACCTTATCTCATTGCAGGTATAAGGTCTATATAAGGTTTACAGGTGGTCAGTTAACTGTATTGTTAAAAAGCGGTGGTAAGCGAGTCGTTCAGTTTGAGTTTGATACAGGAGGTTTTAGGTTCAAAATTTAACTCATGCCAAGTAGTTTAGGTGGAGTTAACTGTTTAATATCGTCTTACCATCTTTTTAATGATTGTGTTTTACCGGCAGATATGTTAATTTTATTAAGGCCGGGTTTTATAACGATGCGATAGACTAAATGTCAGATCTGGTAAGTCAACAATTTTTTTGATATAATACCTAAATGGTAACAAAAACATATGACTAAAATATTATATATTAATTTTTCCATTGATAAACTAAGAAATAAACTATCAATTTGATTATCTTTCACTGCTTAGGTAACTCAAAACAAGCACTCACCTACCTGTAATGCTACAGTTACACATGCTGATTACTAGCACGAAAGCATGCCACTATTGAGCAACTGCTACTTAGTAGTATGTGTGTCGAAACATTGCTAACAATGAGCATGCTCATTTCGAGTTTGCTCAAAAATCGACGCTCGTGCGATTTTTTGGCATGCTACCTGCAGAGCGGGTGGAGGGGGGCGTGGTATTAGCAAGATTAGCAAGTGTGGACGCTCTCGCTTAATGAGCATGCTAGTAGTTAGTATGATAGTAGTATGCTTATCCCAAGCAAATGTATACAACTCAAAAGCATGCTCATCTTAAGCACACTAATGAGCATGCTTTTAACGTGCTAATTTTGAGCATGTGTAACAGTACCTTTAATACAAGTACCGCATTTACACAGTGATTCATAATATATTTTTCTTAGAAATCGACGCAAATTTTTTTCCTAGCATTCTCTAGGTTACAAACGCGTTTTAGTGTTCCGTAGCCAAAATCACAAAATCGGAACCCTTATAGATTAGTCATGTCTGTCCGTCCGTATGTCGCAGCCGATTTACTCGAAGACTATGAGCACTACAATTATGAAATTTGGTAGGAAGGTGTATTCTATGAACCGCTACATAAAAGTGATGTGAAATTACAAAAAAATATTAAATTAGGGGGGGCACTCCATACATGTAACCGGTGGATGAAAAAAAAAAATTCAACGCACATAGTCGTGTGGGGTATCGATGGATAGACCTTTAAAAATGATATGGAGGTTTCTAAAAAACTTGTCCATTTAAGTCAACCGTTGGTGAGATATTAGCTGTCAAATTCATAGAAAGTGTCCCCCTCCCTCTAATTTCCAAACTATAAAGTTCAAAATTCTGAAAAAAATTGAGGTGGTGTGCATTAGTAAATATTTTCAACGATTTGTTTGGACAATATAGGTTTTACGGGTTTTGAGTTTTCGCTTAAAAACTGTCTTGCCCAAACAAAAGGTCGTAAGTGCCGTGATGGGATCATGAAGATACGACTTTTTTAGATTCATGTATTGGATAGTGATTTTATATGTTGACTAGTAGGTGTTGGTACGGAACCCTTCATAGTGCGTGATCCGACACGCACTTGGCCGGTTTTTTTTTTGTTTTAGATTGTCCAAGGCTAACGCATATTGTCAGAATTATTTATTTCCAACTTCCGCGTGGGGTTTATTAACCAGTCACTTGGTAGCCCCAGTTGTTTGCTCCTTAGTCTACCTAATGTGATTATGCACTTTCGGCCATTTTTTTTCCAGTTTGGTCTGCTTGCGACACAGATGTGGTTGTGGATGATACAAATACGTTTATTTCGTCATCACAGGTTAAACATGATATTCAATACAACAATGTCAATAATTTATAATATAATATGCAATACAATAATGTCATAATTTTAAAAGATGAATTTCGATGTCATATGTAGTGGTAGTAATTATTTATTTATCTAGGCATGCTATTGTCACTAAGATAATCTAAAACACTATAGTAACACCTTTCGGATAAAAAGTTAAATAGTTTCCGTTTAAAGTTGTTTAATGACCTCCCTATGACTCATCGGCCAGCATAGGGGGTGTATGGTCGGCCTCACAAGGAAAGAAAGAAAGAAAGAAAAAACAAACATTTATTCGTGGCACAGACACAGTACAAATAAACATAACACCAAAATACAGAAAATAGCCACGAAATGACCTTTGGGACCACGAGAAGCCACGAAAGACAAAAATCACAAAAGTTACAAACAACATAATACTTAAGTAAATAAATGTGGTAATTTACAATTTAAACAGACAAGAACAGATAAACATAAACGCGACCGTAAACAATCATCAAGTATCTGTGGTCTGTCACAAGTCGCAACTAGCGCCAGCGGACAACCACTAAAACAGTGACAGATTTCGCGATTTCGTGAAATAAGAATGGAGGCGTTAGGCTTTACACCTTTGTACCCTGTCGCTTTAACCACAAGTTCCAATTGCTATACTAAACCAACTAGTTAAAGCGATGAAGTACGTGTCCAGCTACTTATTATGAAGCCTTACTGTGTGTTCTACAAAACCTAATAGGCTACGAAAACAGCTACTATCACGCGAGCTATTTCCTTATTTACCAGCATCGTTGTATAGAAATGCCTTCAATAGGCAAAGCCTTTTATGTTGACAATGCTTTCATACCATAGACAAGAGCACAATGAATCCTTCCCTGTTGCGCAATATTTCTAGTCAATAAACGCCTTTGAATAACTTTGTCTATGCAATACTGTTATACTATTCCCGGCTTTGACAATACCGACGGATTCCACGATCATATATCATAAAACTGCAAAATTTACTCTGCTGCCTACAAATACAGTTCCAATTACAACGAATCTCACGGTGCAATATGATCTTGCGAACGAAAGCAATTGATTTGCATTCATTATTAAAAGAGTGTATGTTAGTAATATAAGTTTGTCGGTTACGCTCTTTTTCGCAGATAATATTGTAAATTCAATTGTGTTTAAGCATCACGACGGGAAATCGTGATGCTGTGATTTGAGAGGAAGCGAGAGGTGTCAGGTTCATACCGTTTGATTGAGGGTTACAAAATGACTCGTTCCCACTCCTAAAGTAAGGACGCTTAAGCACGAAAATTTCGTACATTGACACGCCTTTTTTTAACCTGACTGTGGCTTTATAGGCCGGGCCCAATAAAGCGATAGGAGTGCGCAGTTGGAGAGTGGCCTGGGGAAAATCCAGGGAAAACCTCCGACACGGCCACGCGGGCGGTTTAAACACTGGAATACTTTAAGACTTGCGCTCCAATGAGATTGGTTCAACGGCTTCAACAAAATCAGATGTGTGACTGGAATCAAGCTACTGGGAGTTTTTTCGCTGGTTCACTAAAACTAGCCTAGCTGAGAAGAGTCGAGCAAGAAACTCAGCTAGGCCGGACCTGGGTTGGACTGACTCTACCCGGTATGCGGCGGTACCGGGACGAATAGGGACTATATATATGTGTCTGTGTTGTCGCGATCGCCGGCGGGAATGCCTACAGAAAGACGCTGCACGTAAAATTTCGTACATTGACACACCATTTCCTATCTCTACAGGGTGTAACAAAACTAGTATTTAGTTTAAGGGCATATTCGGTATCGTGTTCTGATTAGGAAAAAGTAGAAGAAATTTTTTTTACGCGATTTTTTTTTTCTATGGGGCAGGTCGTCCAAGTTATCCAACTGTCCATACAAAGGCAAAAATTTATTGCGTCAAAAAAAATCTACTTTTTCCTAATCAGAACACGATACCGAATATGCCCTTAAACGGATCCTCACCAGTTTTGTAACATTCTGTATAAATTCTTGGAAATGGCGGGTCAATGTACGAAATTCTTCGTGCTTAGCATCTTTACTTTAGGCGTGACGGACCGCTTTGTTGCCAAGCGATATTGATATTTACGACCGTTTTAGCCTAAGTTCTGGTTAGTGATCCTAGCTAAGAAGCTGACGGTCCCGGGTTCGGATCCCGGTCAATGCAAATATTTGTGGGATGAGAATGAATTTATGTTTCTGAGTTATCCTCCTGACGACCGGCATCCTATACATAGTACATAGGCTCCAATAAAGTTTTGACTCTATGTCAATTTGACAGAGTAACATTTATTCTGCCAAATTTTGATACCTAGTCGTCAGGAGGTTAAGGGTGTTTTCTGTTTATTTATGTATCAATATCTAGGATATATTGCGGCTTTCTCCTATTGCCATGGAAAGAGCTTGTGATTCTGAGTAGAAATAAAAATAACATAAAAGAAAATGTCACAATAAAAAAAAACATTTTTTTGAGAAATGTTCTAGTTAGGAACGATAACAAATACGAAATGGGGCGAGATACAGCTAAAACTTTCCGACCGTTACCATTTATGTAAGTACCTACTTATTTCTTTTGGTTCAACGTAGCTTTACTGTTAGTAAAATATCTTCCTTTCAGTATGCCCTTCGTAATTAAAATTTATTTAAAGTCCGACTCGGGGCGACAGTTTAAATGTTTCTTTTCTGTAAAACTTTATTTTACTTTGCGACGTAAATTAGCAAAATTGCGTTGTGGAATTCAAAACAATTTTAATATTGCAAAAGCTGGTTAAAAATGATTTTTGTACGACTGTGGCATACAAGCTTATGGACTGTGTAATGGCAAGCAGTCTGTATTCCGAACTTCGTGTCGTGCCGTCCCTTTCACTCTCGTATTATTCACTATATGTGTGAAAGGTTCGAAGTTCTGAGTAGGCCCTCAGACACCATACCCTGTGGAAATATGCAACTAAAAGAATAACAGGCGCGTTGCCTACCCTTCATTGTCTTGAGGATTCGTTGTGTTGATAGCTAAACACATAATTATACAATTATGCAGGCCGCTCGCTCTCAACAGAGCGCATCCTCTGGAGCTCTGACGCCTATACCCACCAGCACCACCATCAAAACATGACAACAGAAACAGAACACATACCTAAAGAGCAATAGTAGTGGTGTTATTATGGCTGCCCTCCCGGTGGCAAAAAGTAAGCTTTATCGGAAGATCCTGGGATCTGTCAAAAAAGATGACGGGTCTTGGAGGATCAGGAAGAATGCCGACAGGCATGTATCCAGACTTGGTTCGGGGGGGGGGCAAACATTGAAACAACCATGTGAACTGTGTAAAAATCGCTGTAATCACTACTGGCTAAATACGTTATCGGGGGGGATAAATCCCAACTATCCCCCCCTCTGGATACGTGCCTGAATGCCGAGATCGAAGAATTAATAACACACAGGCTTCGCTGGTACGGTCATCTACTGAAATTGGGAAAGAATCGAGCCGTCACGAGCCGTCAAGAGAGCACACTTGGGTCGACCGAGTGGTCGCCGCCCGGTTGGCCGGCCCAGGTACCGCTGGGAGGATAGTGTAGAGGCGGATCTGCGTCAGCTCCAGGTTTTCACTAAGAACAATGGGATCGTAACTAGGTTAATCCCTTGGAGTATAACATTAGCTAAAAAAATCTAAATCCACGTCATAAGACCTTTGACATATAACTGATATTGGTAGTGACGGTTCGATTGTCAGTCATTAAAAAACCATTAGTGCTCAATCAGTTACTGGCCACTCATAAATGTACAAAGTTTTGGGTAATCTGACAATAGCGTGACGTCACGAATGTGAGCTGAGCTAATCGGCGGTCGAAAGATAGTTTATTTTATCCCAATATTAATATATAGTAGGTACAGTTGCATCCTGAAGAATGCCTGGGGTCCGCTACCTATGAGAATGAGTTGACAATTTTTCACCTTATCACAATGGTATAAGGTGCAAAAATGTTAAAATTTTCACTGCCAACGATTTCATAGCTTTACGCCCGTAGCCAATAACATGCAAAAAACCGTATGTAGAGAAAAGCGCCTGCGAGATGAGTGCCCTAGCGGGCCCTTGTCACTGAAAGTGTGTTGCCTTTGACTGTAGTATATGCTATGTACAGTCGAACCTGATTTATGACCCACTTGGCCTACAAATGGCTTGGAACCGTCAAAATAATAGGGTTTTCATGTCTCGCACTATGTAGCACTTAGGTCGTTTTAAATATTAACAAAATGCGTCAATACGGGTTGGAAATGTATGCAATTTTAACCTTTGTTATTACTGCAATAGATATATTTTAAATAAAACAGTTATGTTTAGAATCTCGAATAAGCTGTCATTTACAATAAATAACTATTTTCATCATAAAAAAAATATTTCAATTTCAAAAATCAATTGCTTGTCAGTTGCCAAGTGGTCAGTCAGACCACTGAGCGCTGAGCTGAGAGTCAGAGAGTGGTGAGATTTCCATCATCCACATTAGGCATTTGGCAGAACAAAGAGCTCGGATTATAGTGCTCAGTGAAGAAGGCTATGGCATTATTGTGAAGAACAGAGATAGTAATAGCATTTCTGTTTTGTGATCAACGAATATGGCTGAGGCCAAGACTCGGTCATGGTTATCCAAACTGTTTAATACAGTAGTTAGTAAATGTCAGAGTCTAATAAAATGATAACAAGTTCGTTAGCATAGAAATGTATGTTCATGCGAATTTCAACCTATTAGTATTTAGATGACTTAGCAAATGACCTTATCATCATGGGTTTTGATTCAATTTTGTCGATCGTATAGTATAGTCAACATTGAATGAACGAAAAAGGTGAAAATGACAGTTTATTTTCAGAGATGCGATTTATTTGAAATACTTCGATTTAAAATGCAAATACAAAATGCAAAATACCTATTTTGTATTTTGCATTTAAATGCCTTTTAGTAAAAACCATTTTGTATTTTATTTGAAATACCTTTCGAGATGTATTTTGCATTTTTAATATTCATTTCAAAATGCAAAATACTTTGTGATTAAGTTTATCCAACATTACCAGTCAAACAAAATGAAATGAACGAATGATGCTTGTATTGCCGAATTTGACCGATAGAGGCGCCTGCTAGCCATGCGTGCCCTTTTTAGGGTTCCGTAGTAAACAAGGAACCCTTATAGTTTTGCCATGTCCGTCCGTCCGTCCCCCGCTTTTCTCAGTAACCGATAGTACTAGAAAGCTGTAATTTGGCATGAGTATACATATCAATGACGCCGACAAACCGGTAGAATAAAATCATCAAAATTTTTTTTAGGGTATCACCCCTAGGGGTGGTGGTGCAATTTTTTTTTCTTCCAAACCCCATCATATGGGGTATCGTTGGATAGCTCTTTCAAAAATATTATCGAAGGGTTTCCAAAAGCATTTTTTAATTCAAGAATCGGTGGGCGTGATATTTGAAGTGATAATTTTTAAAAGTGATAATTTTTGCAATGGTCAAGTGACTCCCCCATAACAATGTCATTCGATTTGGCCAAAAGGTATTTTATTTTGAAAAAGTATTTTCTAAATACCTATTTTGCATTTAGCATTTGAAATACAAAACGCAAAACTATTTGGTATTTTGCATTTGAAATAGTAAATCTGAAAAGTATTTTGCATTTTGTATTTAAATGCTTTTTTAAAACCATTTTGTACATCTCTGTTTATTTTATGCTAAACGCCTCGTCAGATTAAGCTCAATCACGGTAACATTTTGTTTAGAACATCCTCAATTATAGCACCAGTTTTCATTACTATTCATTATTACCTTAGAATCCGTATTAGGTAACTGCTGCATGTGACGCGGTGTGTGGCCGCGCTTGGACAAACTTGGATTATTCATTGGGCTAACATCATAAACAAGTCTGTAAAAAATCAGAACTACCGCCGGATTTGACGCACACTACTCCATATTTTCAGGCGACAAGGTTGCTGGATTAAAAGCTATGACCACACCGATGTTCAAAACGCAATGGCGTGCCGTAAACGCAGTAACGCCTCTCGTCGCAGCATTTTACGGCGCGTCTACTCAGCGTATTTCGAACTCCGGTGTAGTCGAAACATATTCACTTGTTCTAAAGCCGAGCCGTCTTCACTAGTTTATCTCATCACCTAAATAATTGAACATCGAAAGCGAATTTGGACATCGACAAGACGATCGCTGAAAGACCAGCACGCGCGAGACGACGTGATTTCACGATCTGTTTCACAAAAACACTTTCCATGGCCGCGTACAAGAGTGAAAACAATTAAAATGTATATGAAGAAGAGAAATGGACTATATCTTTTCGATCTACACGATGTTCGATGAAAAGTTTGATAAGGGTTTCTAGTGAGTTTTACTTTAGAGTCTATATACTTTTAGATATTAGACGATGTGTGTGGCAATTGCCGCCCATACCCTCTCATCTCATCCAAGAGAGGTTTATGTGAATCTATATGATTTATAGGTACCTAACTATCGACAGCAGCATGTCGCCCGAAACGACAATTAATACTTGATTTTATCTATTGCCATTCAGTGAGGCAACGCGGCCAGCCTTATGGGAACTCTGCCCATACAGTTTATGCCTTTAGTTTAGGTTAGGTGTAGGTAGTTAGAGATCTTGTTTTGTTTTTCTTCTATATAATGGTACCGAATAAAATTTAGACCTACACAGTCTATCCTTTTAGTAGTATTAATTTCTTTCAACCCTTTCTTCGACATTATCCAGTCGGCTGGACAGTATCTTTGACCGTCTTTTTGTTGATTTTTTTTTCGGATTAGAATCGTTTGGACTGTTAAACGTCGCCGAGGTTGGAACTAATGCCTTTCGGCGTCGAGACACCCGGTCCGTGGGGTCCTGGCGCTCTAAGCCTCTTCAAGGGACTATCGAAGAGGCTTATTGATGCCACAGGTGACCGAAGAGCTGGCAGCTACCTCGGCCAACGAATAAGTTTGTCTATTCAAAGAGGAAATGCTGCCAGTATCTTGGGCACCATGCCGCGGGGGCCATTTTTAGATTTAATTTAGATTTATATTTAGGTTTTAATTTAGTCGTAATTAGATTTATTTTTGTTAGTTAATATGTTTTTATTTCAAAAATTTCAATACTTGCACAGTTATTTAATAAATTTCATTTGGATTAAACTTTTGAAATGCCATTTTGGAATATTGAAATAGAATAAACGGGTCAATCACGTCTTTAAGGTCGAGATTTAATAGGGTCGTCTTTAAGGGTGAATATTGAATACTGCTATTTTTGTCCTATTAAGGGTAGAAGTCTGGAAAGGGCCAATAGGTAAGAGGAACAGAGGCAGGCCAAAGGAACGATGGTCAGACGAGGTGGCTGGTAGCACCTGGATAGAAGCTGCTCAAGACAGAGGTTTATGGGAAAATTTGGAGGAGACCTTTACCCAAAAGGGGCCTTAATTAAATATATATATATGTATATATATATACATACATATATTGTATAAATTCAAGTGGGCTTGTCGCTGCATTATGTAAAATTTTAATTAAGAAATAAAAGAGATTTTTATTATTTATTATTATAAGGGTAGAAGTCTCACGAAAGTGTAGTTTTCAGTTTGTGTGTTTGTGTATAGCTAACTAAGTTGACCACGATCATAACTGTTTTAGAAAGCGGCCACGAGATGGGTCCCAGAATTAGGTAATAGGCTATCAGCAGGGCAGCCGAAGCGTGGAGGTATTACGTAAGGCGGCAGGAACTCGCCGCACTAAACATAAATGTTATGCAAACAATATAGTTTTGATAAGCTAGCTTTGTGTGTAGCACGAGGGTTGATTTTTTTCAGTAGCTTAGAGGTCGGAAGAAACTTACTGATTTAAATACGTTAACTACGTACGTATACGTTAGCATATAAACCCTCGAGGTTTCCGTTGGTGAAGCAATATTTACCATTTTTTGTAAAATAATGTTTTTGGCCAATAAATTAAAAAAAAAACTGCGTTTTCGGTACGCGGTAAGCTCATTGCATTGGTTAAAAAGTCCGCTAACTATTATAATACTCATAGCCTCACTTATAAATTAATTAAAAAAAATAAAATAGAGAGCTTAGGCTTGTAAAATTTTAGTTTTCAATGGATCCAAAAGAGCTAACCGAAGATGCTATTCTTGCAGACAAATAAACATATGCTTGCAATACTGTCAACCTAAATAGTAGGGTACTTTACCAGTTTGTAAACTTGGGACAGTAAGCTGATAGGGCGATAATTATGGAGTTAATAAATACACAAAAAATATGAACAACTATCGTTTTTTATAATTATCCCAAAACCGGTAATTTAACCGGTTACCGCATAGGCTCGGTTTTATAAAGATCCGTTAGACCTTATGTCGGTTTGTCATGTCAAAAAATGTACAGAGTTACTGACATTTGGTCTAACGGATCTTTATAAAACCCGGCCTAAGTCGGTTATTTACCGGTAATGAAAACCAACCGGTTATTGCATCCCCTACTTGCAATACAAGTTATTATGCAAAATAAATAATCCGTGAATTGATGATAAAGGCACATGATTTTAAGAAGTTGTAATAACCTACTATATATGTATGTATGTATGTATGTAAGCACTTTATTGTACACAATAACAGGTTAAAACAATATACATGTCACATAAGATTAGAGTGCAAAGGCGAACTTATCCCTATGAGGGATCTCTTCCAGCTAGCTTTTGAGGGATTGAGTGGAAAGTGGGAGAATGAGATAGACAAACTTACACAGTGTACTAAAACTTGTCAATAAGGAAACTTATAGCTAAAACCAAAACTAAATAAATATATAACAACTAAACATGTAATAAATGTTAATAGCCTATATATTTATAATATGTATCATGCAGGTTATTAATTATCAAACATCTTGTTTATTTTATCTCACCATACAAGTTTCATATAATACAACACGTTTGTTTATACTACTAATCATATCGTGATCGTTTAACAAAATAATATCTAACAATTAGCAATAGATTACAATTTGCAGCACATATACAAAACATATAGCTACAGTTAATGAAAATAATAATATCAATTATAAACAGGGAAGAAAGGTCATATTAATGTCAATTTGAATAATAATAATAGAAAATAGAAATATGTATAAAGCTTTGTCGTCAGCCTGTATATAATATAGACAAAAGCACTCCATTTGTTACGTCACGCCTCACGTCACACCACATTGGTGTCATCGAACCACCTGTCTCACGGGTTGCGAAACTAGTTCTAGTTCCGAAATATACGGAGCGAATGGCGTCCACGATCAATTCGGTCCTCAGTCCACCTTGTGCGAATCCCACGCTGCGTACGCCAGCGGCAATCGAGTCTAGTTTTTAGGGTGCGCGGTTGGTGAGTGAGTAGCCTGTGGCGCTACCGCGAACAGCAAACGAAGTTTTCCCTCTCTGTCGCACTTGCAAGTTTGCATATAAGTATGACAGAGAGGGAAAACTTCGTTTGTGGTTCGCGGTAGCCCCTCTGGAGAAAATCCAGTGACTGGAGTACTCTGAGTTTCCATCAAGCCTAGGTACTAACATTGGGCAATCCCAAGGTTTCAATGCCTTGCGCGCAGAAGATGGAAGCGCTGCGGCTATAGAAATTAAGGCATTGCGAGAGAGGGCCCACAGACAGGCCATTATTTGCTGGCGTGAGCGACTAGAGGAACCCCGAAGCATAGAGCAGCGGATAGTCGCCGCAATCCTACCCCATTTTTACCAGTGGCTGGAGCGGAAGGGTCGAGTGACTTACAGGCTTACACAGGTACTCACCGGACATGGCTGCTTCGGTGAGTACCTACACAGAATAGGAAAGGAGCAGACAGCACGATGTCACCACTGCTGTTCTATCCAGGACTCTGCGCAGCACACGCTCGAGGAATGTCCAGCGTGGCAGTCTGAGCGGCAGGTCCTTGTTCAAGAAGTGGGGCAAGATCTCTCCCCACCCGCTCTTATAGCGGCAATGCTGAGCAGAAGCTCCGCTTGGGATGCAGCCGTCACCTTTTGTGAGACTGTCATGGTCCGGAAGGAGACCGCAGAGCGTGAACGGGAGCGTATTGACCCTGCTCGGAGGAGGAGGCGGCGACGATAACATGTCGCCGCTGTGCCCTGTAGCCCGGGCATAGAATATGGCTACGGTATCCTCTGCCTGTCGTAGAAGGCGACTAAAAGGGGGTCCTCGGGGTCGTAGACGGACGTAGTTGGGGGCTACGATCGTCATAAAAAAAAAAAAAACTAGCGGGACCCACATAAGTGGACTCTAGGGCGACACTGGTGCGTTCCGTAGGAGATCCCAGAGCCGCCCGAAATGGGTTGAGGAGGACAAGCGGGGGTTTTTAGTCGGTGCAAGTCCGACATAACCACCGCGCCGCCCCCACGGTGCGGAGGTATCCATAACGGATTTTCCCCCGTCGAAAAAAAAAAAAAAAAAAAAAAAAAAAAAGGTACTAACATTGGGCTGCCGTTCAGTCGCCATAAAAACAAAATGCATATACCATATCTCCGATTTTCATAATAACAAAATGCATATTTACATTGGATATAATATTTAAATACCATAACACTCACTTATCACAACCACCTTTTCTATAACGTTTAATTGAACTAATGTATTTTTATAGAATACACATTAATTATAATCATTAAAACTAATAACAACGTATGCATAAAAGCCCAGAAAGACTTGTTAGGGCAAAATAGACTCTAACGCGGATAGGTTAGAAGATTAAGACGGGAGCTGAAGCTCCCGTCTTAATCTTCGAGGTTATTTTTTTTATAAAAGCCCAAAAAGACATGTTAGGGCAAAATAGACTCTAACGCGGATAGGTTAAATGTATATTATGACTATTATATATTATACAGAATGATCATTATAGCGTTTGGTAGTTATCAAATTGAGAGTTATGAACATTGATCATTATAATCGATGATATTTTGCAAATTGTTTTAATGCATTTTATTTTTATAAAAAATAATCACTTATACAAATCGAAATTATGCAATTTGTTTGTATGCAACATGAA
Organism: Epiblema foenella; assembly: GCA_963556455.1. Classification (NCBI taxonomy): domain Eukaryota; kingdom Metazoa; phylum Arthropoda; class Insecta; order Lepidoptera; family Tortricidae; genus Epiblema; species Epiblema foenella. The sequence goes on from OY747102.1 coordinate 22,231,294, forward strand.
AATATGCAATTTGTTTTTATATTAAACATTACACACCTCTAACATTGTACCCCAAGTCCAAGACAAGAGAAGCAACATATATTATAGTAAATAAACAATTGTGCACAGGGTAGCTAAGTATCTGGTAAAATGTATGAGAAATTTTGTAATATAATAAATACATATAACTTTACGTTACAAAACCCTGGTTGGCCACTTTTAAATTTAAATTGGCCAATATTTTAATGTTAATTGTATTACATTACATCCTTTATTTAGTACTAGCGACCCGCCCCGGCTTCGCACGGGTGCAATGCTGATGCATGTATTATACATATAAACCTTCCCCTTGAGTCACTCTATCTATTAAAACCGCATAGGGATATAGGGACATAGGGACAGAGAAAGCGACTTTGTTTTATACTATGTAGTGATAGGATATCGATTCATCAAAACTATCTACTTTCAAAGTAAACGCGACGAAAAAACAACTTTCATACTTACAAAACTTTATGCAAACCAAATCGCATTTCATAAAACAATGTTGTAGGGTAAATCGCCAGTAACTGGCCACTTATGAAAATGTAATTCAGTTACTAGCCACCAAATCTGTACAGTGAGTGCGCGCCGCGTTTTCCAAAATATGTATATGAAGTCTGCTCTGAACCCAGTTATTTTAATTTTATTTAATTAATTTCAAGAATACCAAGAATTAGTTTGCTCTGTGCATAATTTTGCAACGTGGACGGTTATTGGAGGGTGGCCAGTGATAGGCAATTTACCCTACTTAGGCCGGGTTTTATAAAGATCCGCTAGACCAAATGTCAGATTAAATTTCAGTAACTCGCTACATTTCTTGACATAACATTTCTTCCCGAGGATGCACTGTGTTGAGAGCGAGGGACCTAAACGTGTTCCTTCTGCTGTCAACACAGTGCATCCTCAAATCTTATAAAGGGTCGGCAACGCGCACGTGACTCCTTTGGAGTTGCGGGCGTCTATAGGCTGCGGTGGCCGCTTACCATCAGGTGGACCGTACGCTTGTCTACCACCGGCGTTGTATAAAAAAAATAACAAACCGACATAAGGTCTAACGGATCTTTATAAAACCGAGCCTTAGCTTATGTTTTAAATAATAGGAAATGGCTTATGTATTAAATATTTTCCCGAAAGAGCTGTCATTTGTAAGTAGTTTACTATGTATGTACAGTCAAGGAATTTTTCGGGGCACTTCGGACCTTGCCACAGTGAAAACCAATATGAAATCCGCTAGAGATCTCATATTTTGACGACCGGTTTCGCCTAGTGGGTAGTGCACCTGCCTGTGAAGCTGACGGTCCTGGGTTCGAATCCCGGTCAGGGCAAATATTTGTGTGATGAGCATGAATATTTGTTTCTGAGTCTTGGATGTTTTCTATGTATTTAAGTATTTATATCTATTAAATATATCGTCGTCTAGTACCCATAACACAAGCCTTCTTGAGCTTACTGTGGGCTAGTTCGATTTGTGTAAGATTGTCCTCTAATATTTATTTATTATATTATTGTCACTGTGACACGGAACGAAGTGACCCAGTATTTAAATTCACCATGTACAGTCAAGGGCACCAATATGTATACAGTTTTTCACCTTATTCCATTGAAATAAGATCCAAAAATGTATACATATTTATGTCCTCGACTGTATTTGTTGAACTATGCCGCCTGAAGCGTTGCCGCCTGTTGTAATGTTGTTGTTACAAGAAGTGAAGTAAGTGTTATGTGTATACCGCTTCAATGGCGCTGATTATTGCTTCTAACGTGTTTCCTATTACGCTTTCTTCCTTATTGCAAATAGATTTCGTTAACTATCCAAGTCTTATATTATACTAGCGACCCGCCCCGGCTTCGCACGGGTGCACTATTTAATGGATGTTATTATACGTATAAACCTTCCACTTCAATAACTCTATCTATTAAAAAAACCGCATCAAAATCCGTTGCGTAGTTTTAAAGATTTGAGCGTACATATAGGGACAGAGAAAGCGACTTTGTTTTATACTATGTAGTGATCCTGTACGTTCTTTCAAAATTATACCTTAAAATATCAGTTACAAGGTTCATGTGGAAAGATATTTATGTACTTAGGAAGTTGCTCCTAAAGAAAAAACAAAAAAAAGTTGATTGACCCAATTAACACATAATTGGGTCAATCAACTTTTTTTTGTTTTTTCTGTCCCGTCAGCGATGAGACAACAGTAACTGAGTTTCTTAGAAAAATGTTTAGAATATGGACTTCAAGCATGCTCAAGATTTGACCCATATCCAAATGGATTTATACTTATCGCTATAATTAAAACTTATATTTGGTAGATTTTTAAACCCTATAAAATCACAGTTTTAAAGAGTGACTCTGGAGGCGTCACCAATGTCACCGTGGTAACGAGCAACAAAGAATAGTTGATTTACCCTATTACTTTATTAGGTCGACGATATTAGGAAGATCGCGGGTCACTCTTGGATGAGACTGGCTCAGGACCGGGACGAGTGGCGTACTCGAAGAGAGGCCTATGCTCAGCAGTGGGCGATTACAGGCTGAAAATGATGATGATGATGACTTTATTAGGTATTATAAGACGTTGTCTCCCGGCGAAAAAAAAACAATAGCATTCTTTTGTTATCCCTGGGGTAGCTTTTATGCCTACACTTATTTTTCAGTGCTATGTATATTAATAAAATACTTGTTACTTAGCACCATACATCGAGCTAACATGCGCGAGAGTGAGACAAGTTTTTGAAGGCTTCAAGTAGAATTTTCCCGCTTCACATACATACGTCCATAAACTCACGCCTGGGTCGCTACAGCGAACAGCAAACGAAGTTTTCGCTCTCTATCGCACTTGTACGTTCGGACGTAAGCGCGACAGAGAGGGAAAACTTCGTTTGCTGTCGCGGTAGCGCCCCCTGTACTCCCAAAAGGGGTAGGCAGTGCATGAAATTTAATTCCAGTGCCACATTTAGCAATTGTAGTAAGATGGAGAAAATGTGATAATATATGCAGTGATAGTTTGCTAGCCCATCGCCCAGAACAGACTACAACCCGGTTCTCATACTCTTACGACACCCGCGGGAAAAAGGAGGAAGACCACACCCGACACCACACGGGAGCCGGTAAGAAATCCCGTTTCAAACAGTTTCAATTTGTTAAACCAGAAACTTTAACGAATATACAAATGCAATTCTACTTTTTCATGAACATAATTTTCAGACACTTTTTTTTTAATGCAGTTTTTGGAATGCTTGGCCTTCACTTCATATTTTTGTATTGTTATTTAGAAAGAGGTTTAATTGCAGTATTACTTCCTATAGTGTTGGTAATTAACAAACCACAGCTAATATCCATAAATCGAGTAACTTAGTGGTCCTTGGATGTCTCACGATTAGTATGAAAAAATGTTTTTTACCACCGTGTTACCCACCTTTTACGGCAATATGTTAATATTTAATTATTTTTACCTATTATTATATCCTATTTTTGTACACTAATTCAATACGTATCATAGTTTTTTTTTGTAACAGAAAACTGGTACTATATATATTTATTTATTTATATTAATTTAAATACGTATATATTTATAATATGTATTTATTATATGTTATAGTTGTTATATATTTATTTAGTTCTAAATGGCGAGCCTTGGGGGAGGCCTATGTTCAGCAGTGGACGTCTTTCGGCTGAAATGATGATGATGATGATGATTTATTTAGTTCTGGTTTTAGCTATAAGTTTCCTTATTGAAAAGTTTTAGTACACTGTGTAAGTTTGTCTATCTCATTCTCCCACTCTATACTCAATCCCTCAAAGGTTAGCTGGAAGAGATCGCTCATAGGGATAAGTTCGCCTTTGTACTCTAATCCTATGTGGCATGTATGTTGTTTTAACCTGTTATTGTGTACAATAAAGTGCTTACATACATACATACTGGTAATGAAAAAGTGGAATGACCCAAGTACAAATGGCCAAAGCCTGTACAGAACTAAGTGCAAAAACTTAAACGCTAGGTCAGCACGGGTCGTGTGTGCGAACCAGGTCATGGACGGATTTGGAGCTTACCAAAAGCTCTATCGATGTTTGCACGCCGGCTAACGGGAATTTTATTGCTTTTCAGCATAAACAGTTTCAAATAAACTATGTTTCAGATTGGCCAAAAATGCCAATTCGTATGTCCCTATGTCCGGATGTTCTCCTCTACGGGTCGAATTACACGTTTGGAGGCATTAATAGGATCGTGCCTTGGTCTCCTGCGAAACAAAAAAATAAACATCAACTTGACAGCTAACTGCCACATTTGACATCTGTCAGTTGTCAAGTTGATGTTTATTTTTTGTTTCGCAGCAAACCAAGGCACGATCTTATTAATGCCTCCAACGGTAACAGTTTTTAACTCTATACTTAATAAGTCTATTATCAATAAAAATATAATATGAACCACTCCAAAAAAACTTAAGGTTCCCAATTATGCTGTGGAATCTGACGAAAATAAGTATTTTCCCTTTAACACATATTTAATTGCGTCCTGTACGTTGGGCTATCATGGCCCAAGGTGCTGTGTGGATCTGGCATAACACAGTGAGCACCTTGTCAAGTTGGTTGATACGATGAGGGTATATTTATACCCTCATTTCTTATGTTTTTTTTAACCTGACTGTGGCGTTGTAAGCTGGGCCCAATAAAGCGAAAGTAGTGCGCGTTGGAGAGAAGCCTGGGAATTGGGAAATTCCATGGGAAACCTCCGACGCTACTACGCGGGTGGTTTTGAACACTGGAATACTCTTAAGAGTTTGCGCTCTAGTGAGATTGGTTGAGCGGTTATAACCAAGTCTGAGAGGTGAGTGGAATCTTTTCTTATGTGTATCATGAATTGTTTGATTAAATTCACAAATCACAATTGCTTATTAAATTAATTAGTTCATAATTTGTTAATGCATTTTTAATATAAAAATGGACCTGTTTGTTAAATAGCAGTTTTAGGTTGACCTTAATTAGTGTTGAACCATAGTTGTAATTAGAACTATGCCATAAGCCAGTCTTCATAAGTCTTCAACAGACCGATGGATCGGGGATATGTGAAATTGTGTGTAAGAGTGCTTAAGTTGCTATTCCACCGGCTGGAGAGTTTTAATGCTTCAACAATTTCTCAATTACTTAAGGGTCCTTATCAGTTAAAAAACACTCATCTATTTTCGCCATTTTCTGTATGAATTGACAAGTATCTTGACATTTTCTCAATGCTACACTCTAGAACAGGATTATTGCGATCTTATGTAATAAACTTTAAATGTATTTTTTGGATTTTTCATTAAGAAATATCGTTTCAAACATCACTCCAAATCGACCATTTTCAAGCTAAAAACTTGTGTTTCCGCTTAAATTTTACTACACACAATAAAATCAAAAAATGGCTATGTTACTATCTAAAACTTTAATAAAATTATCGTAGCCTTTAATAACTTTATTGGTATTATCAATAATTTGTCATAATTTGAAATCAAAACATTTATAAACTTAAAAGGCCTCTTAAAACTAATTAACTATATAGGTACATTGATAGATTCCGGGTGGCAAGTAAAAGATTATCTGTAAGTGATTTTCTAGAGGCCGAGATGCTCTAAAAAGATAAATGTCTAAACTATACGTTACGTCTTAATAGCTAACAATTACATTATGCATATGTACGTCAGATACTGTGCTATTAATGTTATCTAATTGAGATTGGAAGGAACTATTATGTCTGCAGTTGCAATCAAGTCTTAAACGATACACATAAATATAAATGATAAATATTTCGCATGATCGAACTTCCGCCGGCGCTATAAGTTAGGTTTGACAATCAATTAATTAAAACCTTAGTTCAGCGTCGTAAACCTTAACGTAAGGCATTACAAGCTATATTCAATTGGCTATCCTGAAATTAATTTCCCTTTCTGTTGTTCAACGTCACACTTATGAATATACTTCGTATCCATTGCGTTTTTAATTTGGGATGTTGTGTTTTCTACAGTATCACGAGCAGTAAAGGAATAGGTTTGTTATACGAGCTCGCGTGTATTGTTTATTGGTGAAGTTTACCGGGCGACAAGCGTTAGCGTAGGTATAGCTCAGTCGCGGTTTGGCGCGCAAACCGGTCGGATGTCCTGTCCGCCATCTTGAAAATTCTTGTGTCAGTGTTGTGGTTTGTTTTTGTGTCCGAAGCCTGGATGTTAAGTGTGGTGAAAAGTTGCAAACTAACTGTGCCTGGTACCTGTTTTGTCGCAGTTAGGCATAGGCGGCGCATTGAAGGTGAATAAGTAATTTATGAGTTAACTTTTACAAGTTCGTTGTTTTGTTACATTTTTCACGTAACGGTTAATCGATTAGTTGCATTGCATGTACTTTAGTTTGGGTTAACTCATTTAATTTAAATAATGTAATCTGCGGCTCGAATCATACATAAAACTACTTAGATACGTTGAAAATGGTCCTCGGTCTCCGACGGAGTCTCAGTAAAATGGGACCCTATTACTGAGACTCGCTATTCGTCTGTCTGTCTATCCGTCTGTCAGGCTGTATCCCATGACACAGTTGAAATTTTCGCAGATGATGTATTTCTGTTACCGCTATAACAACAAATAAGGTGTCTTCGGGTAATTCTGAAAATAACAGATTCCTGTCTAACTAAGTGATTTTGTTGCACAAAAAATTTAACATTTCGTTTTGATGGTGATGATAATGAGATGCAATAAAATCGCTTAGTTAGACTGAGATTTGTTGTTTTCGGAATTATCCGACATTCGAAATTACCCTTCGACACCATACTAAAAAACAGAATAAAATAAATATCTTAGGGGGCTCCCATACAACAAACGTGATTTTTTGAAGTTTTTATAGGTAATGGTACGGAACCCTTCGTGCGCGAGTCCGACTCGCACTTGGCCGGTTTCTTTCTACTTAACCACATTCACTACCAGGAACCCACATATCGGACGCTCTGCTCTGCACGCGTAGCCGATACCATGTGTTTCCCCATATGTAGAGAAAATGGCGTAACGCTACGAAAAACGTGGAAGCAAAGTGTCCACCTAACTAAAGGCATCTCAATCACAAAATTTCACGAGAATCGGTTGAGAAATGCGACCTGTAGAGGAGAACAAACCGAAATTCGCCCGCAGAAATTTACAAAATCATTGACAAAAAAATTGTTTTTGGAAAAAAAAATCTATATAACTATCGAACCTGCTTACGAAATTTCACGAGAATCGGTTGAGAATCGCGACCTGTAGACTAGAACAAACGGAAATCCGGACATACGAAAGCATTTTTGTCGAAGCTGAAGCAGAGACCTTCGTTTCACTCGGTCAATGAAAGCTGAAACTAGAAAACAGAGGCAAATTTAAAAAAATCCACGTGGTGCAACACGGTGCATAATATGACAAAACAATAATGATACTAGCAACAAAATAAAATATTCTCACTACATTACTTACAGTACATACTATGGGATAACAATACCGAAAAGAAGATTTATGCTATTTAGATATTCCGAGTCTGTTATGGAAGTAGCAATTCAAGAATTCGAAATAATGCGATTTGTTATATTCTGTTTCCGACCCGTTAAGGATCAAGCAATGTTGGTCTCCATTGACACGGCAATTAAGTGACATTTGACGTAGATATTATAGTTGCCATTTAAAAAGTACTAGCGACCCGCCCCGGCTTCGTACGGGTGCACTATTTAATGGATGTTATTAATGTTATTATACATATAAACATTCCTCTTCTATCACTCTATCTATTAAAAAAAACCGCATCAAAATCCGTTGCGTAGTTTTAAAGATTTAAGCATACATAGGGATATAGGGACAGAGAAAGCGACTTTGTTTTATACTATGTAGTGATTAAATTAATCCCAGTCTCACTTTCATTAACCAGACTCTAGTATTCCATAATGTTGATGGATAAATGGTGGAAATTTTATTGATCATGTCAACAACTACATACGATATCAAGTTTATAAATGAAGAAACGACTGTCAAAGATAGCTAATAACCTTTATGTATGTATGTAAAATTCTTTATTGTACATGAGTAAAACATAACATAAATTACAAGAACAGTTGACATATATGTACAAAGGCGAGCTTATCCCTGTAAGGGATTTCTTCCAGCTAACCTTTGAGCAATTGAGTGGAGATTAAGATTAATAGGCAAACCGAGAAACATGTACAATTCGAACACAAAATTATCTTAGTAACATCACAATAATATATAGATATATATATATATATATATATATATAAACGGAAAAAAAAACCTTTATTCGTTATGCTTTAGTATATAAGAAATACAAATACATTTAAGTTAATACAAATAGTATGTAAATTGGCAGAAAAAATTAGAACCATCTCAATCACATCGCACTATGAATAATGAGATAACCAATCAACTCAACATGGTCAAACTTTCTGAACTGAAAACATTAAAGTGATCCTTCCATATAATAACAAGGGTTATTCGTATAAATTTACATAAACCCCGTAGTTTGACGGCCAATCAAGGATAATATTATCTTGCCCGAAGTTGGATAAACCTTGGGCTTATCCCTTCACCAATTAAGTACCTAACCACAGATCGATAGATGGATTCAATATACAGAGTACCTTTGGTACTAGAAGGGAAAATCATCCTAGAAATGTCGTGTTGCAGCTGTTAGCAACTTACTAAAAGTATTGTTATAGTAATTTAATTGTTTATGATAACGACTAAACGTTGTAGCTACGCAGAAATCTCTACTCGTTTTACCCGTTCTGCTGTAAATGTGTCTTTGAAATTGCAATATAGGAGTCCTTCCACTCTTTGTGCCTCTTCATCAGTCCTCGAATTCACCAGCAGAAATAAAATGTAGGATAGATATTATTAGAAATATAAATTCAGCGCGATCAATATTATATTGAAACCACACAAGCATGAACAAAACATATAATTTATAATGAGTACACAGGAAACTTCTACTTACAACAAGGACTTAAAAAAAGCACAATAAATAAAACTGACTGTCTAGGACTATTATCATCATCTAAATGTCAAAAATCCCACAGCGTCCCTTTACGACGTAAGTACCAAGAAGTAGCAAGCGCTTGTAAACATTGACAACAATCGTTTTCACCAAAGTACTCTCGTGTTCAAATTTTGTAGACCTCGCGGTTTTAATGAAGTAACCCAACTCGTGTCATACATTCTTGTATATTTTCAATTTTTTACACCTCCCACGTAAACTCACATTAACAACTCTGAGGAGCATCTGGCGTCTGTGTTCTCCACAAATTAGATTGGACTAAACACATCAGCCAACCAAATTTATGCTGAACGCACTGGTATTCATTAAGATTGGGTATTTTTATAGGTTAGGAGGACTTAATGTTGTAGGAATATTACATTATGCATACGAGACTAGCACGATATTGCTAACAACATTTCAAAACATGCAGATCATCAAAATATCGTCACGATTGTGGAACATAAGTGCCTGAAAAAATTAGAAGTTACTATACTATCAAACACAATGAGATATCTCCCGACTTCACTGTAAGTGCCAAAGTTACAGAAATTAAGTACCTATAAAGCCTTTAAGTAGATCAGATTGTCCTTATCGGATGGGATCGGTCAGACATTGCCAAAAAGTCTCACCTTGAACGGCGATTCGCATGGGCGAGCATAAAGCCTTCCAAATCGGACATCAAAGAAGCTCGGGAAGATTGGCAAATAGGTACCTATTCATTTTTGAGGCAATATTAGAATTTTAAGGATGCTATACGATTGTATACTTCTATATATTCGTGTAGAATCGTGTTGAGGTTTCTTTTGTGTCTGAAGTGTTCAATAAAGAAACCTACCGGTCTCAGTATTTTCTCGCACTGCCCTTATGCGAAAAAGCCTGCTCTGTTCTGCCAGCAAAATTTACAATAAATTACCAATTACATTAAGAAGGACGCTACACATTACATTACGCTGTACATTTGTCTAAATGAACCTCACCAAACTCTTGACTTGCTAATGTTATTATTCTTTAGCGGATTATTTTTTAGACAATTTAAATTAATTTTTAATTTAATAATTTATTGTAACGTTGACTATTTTTATTTTATTAATTATAAGCAATTGATTTTATTTTTATTTTTGTTGTTATCTAATACTAATTTAATAATTGACATGTTTATCTTTAATATTATGTAGTTTAAAAATGAATTTCAATGCCTAACGACGAAACATAGAGCACATATTTTGTACCTACCGCCATATATTATCCTTACTATATACGTACTTTGACTTTGACTTTGAAAAAGGTAATAATGGATTTTGTTTACTATCATTAGGTGTAAGTATATTAGAACTGGATTGAAATCGAGTTTTATACATAATTATCTGCTTTTAATTAAACAATTAACCAACGGTCCATTTAGGACCAGTTTTGGAACAACGGTCCATTAAGGAACAATTTTTTAATATTCATATTAAAAAATCATTTGTGATATTTTATTTATAATTAATTTTCAGCATGCTCTGTATTGTGTATTCGATTGTCTGTGTTGTGTGTTCGATCTGTGCCTTTACCGTGAGTTTACATGACCGTACTCGCTAGCGACTGCGTAAACAATTGTATGGGCAAAAGTACAGCCTCTGGCGGTTACGCAATAGAACTAAGAATCGGCATATATAAATCGTTTACGCAGTCGCTAGCGAGTACGGTCATGCAAACTCATGGTAAAGGCACTGTATAATTTGACAACAAACAAGCTCTTTGGTTCCTAAATACATAGATACTCGACCTTATTTTGTACCCTGCTCGTTTACCTAATAAATTGTGTTCTTGTGGGTTTAGAATAGAAGTACCTCGATTAAAGAATCAATGTAAACGTACTTTATCCATTCTAGAAAACTTTTTAAATTTAATATTTCATACAACGTCATTTCACTTCATCCAGCCGTTGTCTACCATCCTGGAGATCTCCAGGCACATAACAAAATTATGCTCTCGTTTATTTTTTTCGTCGGTCGAGGGCGGGTTAAGTAATAAAGATAAATTGTGCGATCCACCAGTGATGTGTGAAGCTGTGTTAAAACACAACCTCGCATCACACTCTTATACTGGGCCATTGTCACACACGTTGTGGCATTTTGCACGATAAATAGAAAAGAGGCAACCGTTAGCTGAACAGAATTTTTGTAGTGTTAAAGTAGCTTTTAAACGAAAAAAGTGTCAGATTTCAAGCTTACATGGTCATTTACATTAGAATTACGATTTGAAACGGGATATTTACCATACCCACCGTAATCGAGTTTCAAGTGACAAGGCGGACGGTGGTAGTGACGGTGACACTGTGCGAAAAAAGCGAACCAGGAAGAGAGTAGATCGCTATGGTGTGTGGGTAGACCACAACTAAAACTCGCAGCACGTCAGTTAATCCTTGATAATGGCGCTTGCAACAGTGCCGAAATATCGGGAACTCAAAAATACAAATATACATGGTAAATATCCCGTTTCAAATCGTAATTCTAATGAAAAAAGTGTTATTTTTTTTCTGGTTGAGCAAACCAAATGAATCTCACATATTTACGAGGGTTTCCTTTGCACATCAAAGCTACGCTTTTCGCGCTTCTGGTTACCCTGGTTTATTTTGAAATGGCACATTTTTAATTGCACTAGTTTTTTATTCGTTACTCGTTGGAAGTCTTATAGATAATGAGACTTTATGGCGTTAAAGCGTATATTAAAATGGGTTAGTAAGCGTAATTACGGAATTCCTAATAAATAAGTCATTTATACACCTCGCAGGACATCTGATGAATATCCAATATTGTTTTACTCGTCTCATTAGTATATTCATAAAACGATGCCTCTACTGCCCACGTATCGTCCATTAGATATAAGGTAATGAGAATGGGCCTAAAGTAGCTCTAATATCTAGGGGCACGGCAGTGCCCCCGCCAAGACGAGCCGAGTGAATAAAGGGCACTACCTACCTTTTCTCGAAGCTCTTCGTCCTTTTTTTGAACCCTCATAATTTGGGTTTGGATTATATCAGATAAACAAAATTATCGGGATATGTCAATAGTAATTTTACCGATATTTGAAAAAAGACCGATTTTGTAACTCACTGATGGTCATCAAATAGGGTACTTACTTAATAATCTTAGGGTACGTCCTGAAGTCCTAGAAAGTTGAAATTTGGTATTAGTACACAAACAACAAAAAAATTCAAAAACTGGGAACTTGTACCTTAAACGAGGGGATGGAATTTTATATGAGACTTCACAAATTTTGATGCTAGAGATGTGAAAATTGATAGTTCCTATATTCATTTTCAAACTTTTCAGCAACTTTCAAGCAAAGTAAAGGCCGAGCTACATATTTTGACTAAGGTGTAGAGTTTGTGAAGTTGGGGCTTGTAGAGTTAGAAGCTTGGCTTTACATGAGATCTCATAACTTTATCTACTGAACACAGTGAGGGCTAGCTGAGGATAGGTGAGGCTAGGCGAGAGTAGGTGTGTCTAATTTTCTGTCAATGTTAATGTCTTTGCGACACGACAGATTCTGTCAATTCTACAATTGACTGACTTCACCGTGCCAACAATCTTAAGACGAAGGTATATTTTGTATTTTACTCGTTTTACCAATCCGTACAAGACCTCCAAAGAAATTTTATTCAGTTGCATTTTCAACTTTGTTGCGATTACAAAGTCTCAATCCGAGTTAATTACTTGAGCCTTTTTTGTTTGTTTCTAAACAATCTATCATTGGTACAGTAGAAAGCCGTACATTGTCATTAAAGCCGGTATTGACGATTTGACCTTGCGTTGGTGAAATTGGAGCAGAGACCTTCACTTGTTTGGTACTAATTTTGTATTTTTTGTTGGTGCTAAATTATGTTGTTCGGATGCGGAATATTGAACTTTGGCAACGTGAGAAAAAATATTTTTGTACTTAATGATAGTCACTAATAAGTTTGAAATCTCTGCATGTCAGGTGAATAACACCTCAACATCCAAAAATTTTAATAAAACCGAGTTTACACATAAACTCTAGAGTAACGAGTTTCTGTTGTCGTTGTGTTTTATGTCTACTTTATTAATCTAGTGTGATGTGTGACAATAAACAATTATGTTGTTCTATTCTATAAACATGGTCGCAGGCTATAGCAACGTGTCGGGTCGACTCAAAAATGTACGACAAATTATCAGGTATCATCACAAATTTTGGAAAAGTAGACCCGTCAGCACAAACTTTTTCTTCTTAGCAGACTATTGCTAGGGTCGTTTCCAGCTCCAATTTGTATGATCTGAGCGTTTTTTTTGTAGGTATTACGACGGTGGTAAACAAGCAACACCATGTTAAGCAAATCCGTGCACCTATGAACGCTTGCAACTCCAGAAAAGTCACAAGTGTTCTTTTGTGGCCCGTTTGCTTCACTTCCTTGCCAGTGCATCTTTGGTAAGAAATTGAGGCGGAGGCGGAGCCGGAGTCGCAGATATGAAATAAAAAATACCGGAGGCGGAGGTGTAAAATCAAACGGAAGTACGGACATAACCGGAGGCGAACCTGTTACGTCCCTAGTAGGCACCCCCAGTGCTAGTTGGACATTCCAATAATATTTATTCGATTTTTTGAAAACACTAGTTGCTTCTAACCTTGTAAACAGCAAAATCGATAGGCTCCTCGCATACTGCAAGGTGAGACGTTGCCATTTAAGATGATTCTGATACTTACATATCAAATTGCATCTCGCATTAAATTGATGGTGCTCTAATTGTTGAGCAACTTGCAGAAATAGTCCAACAATGTAAAGTTTTCAAATGGTGTTCGCCATGCAATGCAATAAGGTGCAAAAGCATAATCATATGCAGAGATGGGCAATATTCGAATAATTTTTCATCCGAATAATTATTCGAATAAACAGTAATTTACGATTTTATTATTCGCGAATAACTTGTTCGCGTATAAATTATCCGCGAATAAATCTATAATCCACTTTTCAAATGACGAATGATTCATTCTTTATTTTATTCGAGTAAATCAACAATAAAATGTAAGATTTACTGGGTATTCTTTTCAAAACCCATCAAAAACATAAATTTGAATTTAGAGCCAAGTTAAATATTAAGAATGCGTCGTTGTTGACTACGCCGACAAAAGAATTGAGATCTATGTGGGTGCCAAGTTCTGTGTAGAAAATCCTGAAATTTATTTCACTTAGGATGTAATTCAAGGTCAGGATAACTACACACGGCCGCTGCGAATTCTCTTCTTTTGAACTTGGCTTGACACGCTATCAAGATAAACAACGCGAATAATATTTAAAAATGAGACATTTTCAATGTCATGTATTTTTTTCTAACACGCTTTAGATGTTTTAGGGTTTAGGGATAAGTTAATCTTATAATTATACGACTCAAGAAACCCAGAACTTATCCAAATCGGCTAAGGTTTGCAGTTTAACATAAAACATTTGTCTTATTCTCCCAGTCCTCCCACAGTCTATCCCACATTTACTCGCCTAAACATGGTACAGAAGGATGTTGTTTCATGTAAAGCAAAGTTTTAGTCCTGGTACAAACAAGTCTTTCAGTTATATTTAGTTATGCTGTTTAGAATACAAATAATTAGGTATTCAAAAACCTGTCAAAGGGGAAAGATTTGGGGGACTTATTAGATATATTTACATAGTACTATTTTTAGCTTTTTCTATTATTACTTTTGTAGATTCTGTTGAATAAGGTGGAACATATAAAAATGTTGATACACGTAAATATTCTTCATATATTCAAGTAAATAATTATTCGTGCGAATTAATTCGACGAATAAATTATTCGCGAATAAATTATTTCACGAATAAAGTATTAAAATAAGAATAGTCATTCGATAATTTTATTCGTCATTCGCGAATAATTATGTCGTCCTCATTCGAATATATTTTTCCCATCTCTGGTCATATTTAACGTCGGCTTTAGACACTTATTAGGTATTCCATAGGCCGTGCAGAACGAAATACGTTAGCAAATAGAAAGCTGAACCGTACAATACTGTACGTTTATGCACGCACATGCGGAGACCCAGAACAATGGACGGGCGCCGAAATTACGGGCCTAACCAAAAACGTGCTATAATGCCAATAATGGCCTATGTTTTACAACGTTACTCCTTACGGGTCGTCTTTCTCTGTATTTCTTTTGTTTTTCCGCCAATGACACGCTCCACATAATTTGTAAGGGGCATAATTGACGTGTCTCGAGAGGAATATTTGCTTGAATAGGTATTTGACTTTTGACTAAGAATTCTCCGTGAGGCATTATAAAGTGCTTGAACTTTCTGGCAGGATGAGGAATGGAGTGTAGTTAGTCGAATTCATAAATATATGTACTTTTCCAAAGGTTCAAAAATATCTGACCTTATATACCCTTAACAATACACTCGTGATCACGTATTTTTGATCACTTGGTCCGTGCACATATATCCGAATAGACGTGCAACAAATGTTGTTCGTAATCGTCATGTCATATTACGTGTTCCATATTTAGGTGACATTATAGCTTTAATAAACATTGAAACCCCACCGCACTCATATCGCTTTATTGGGCCCGGCCTATAAAGCCACAGTCAGGTCCAAAAAAAAAACATGCACTTGCTTAACAATAACCGAGTAACTTAAACAATACCTGTCAACGTATTTCATCTTTGTCTGATACGTCATTATAAGTATCTCGCTCCTTTTCTTTAGCATGCCATGATTGGTTTCGTTAGCTTTATTGCTGGCAATACATTAAAACGTAGCCAAACGATCGAAGTCACTCAACGCAGCAATCTTATCGATCGCCATCTTACTCCGTTACTGTTACTCAGTTGTTCATTTGTCGTTAATTGTATCGATTTTATGTCGCGTATTGCTACACTTGTGACTTTGATTTAGTTAGTTGATAATTAATTATATGGGTGTCTTGTGCAGTGAATAAATCGTTTCTTTCTTTCTGTTTCTTGATTCTAAACCAAATTACTAAATTAGCTGTTGTGAGTGCAATCCAGATGTTGTTAAACATATTTGTAGGTTAGGTTAGTTTATTAGGTTATGTTGTGTTTGTGATATTGCGCCCGAGAACGTAGGAAGACTGGATTTGTGTTCAGTCCCAGCCTCACTAACTCTTTCTTGAGATAAGACATCTATATAATAACGATGGATTTACTACCTTTCTTTATCGGGATTATAAACAATACAGGCAATTCCCAAGTCCATTCTGAACATCCATTCTAAATATCATCATCATCATTTCAGCCGAAAGACGACCACTGCTGAACATAGGCCAAATATAAAAAATGGGATTTTAAGTTTTAAAATAAACTCATAGTTCTCCCTTCTAGATCCGAGCAGCATCACAGAGAAAAATTCAACTCAATCGGCCAATTATTTAGTTTCAGGGCAAAATGGCTTTTACATACCGACAGATAGACAGACAGACACAGAGTGATCGGAGTGACACGGAACCCTAAGAAGAAGAAGAAAAGACGCTTTTTCAAAAACATCTGCCGTTACCCACCCCGGAGATCTCCGGGCACATGACAAAAGAAAGCTATTATTTATTTTTTGCGTCGGTCGAGGACGGGTTAACCGGAAACACTTGAAACACTGGCTTTGGCCAAAATGAGAACGCATGCGAAAAAATCTAATTGTAGCTGTTACATTGTACGAGTTAAAACTATTGGTCACGGTTCGACGGCGCGTCTTACCCACTGACATGGTTACCGCTTACCTAACATGAGACAGGCCAATTCGTTGTTAGGATTTAGATTGCAAGTCTGCAACCTCTGGAAGGTGACAGTTGATCTATCTTGTCATTTATCACGTTATCTTGCGACCATAATACGGGGTCAATGATGATTATCGTGCGATAAACGCCGAGATAAATCGTCTTCTTATCCCTTTCTATCACGATTTGACAGAAAGTGCCGGATATTTTATCTTGTCGTTTATCAAGCGATAACTAGGTAGTTATCACTAAGTAGGTACTTAAGAACACAAATACCTACGTGGCCAGGAGTGGCACACGACTAGGGTTGCCAACCGTCCCAGGCGGGACATCACGTTCCCAGCACCTTGGATAATGCGTCTCGTACTTAAAAGACGTTTAGGACCCAAAATTTTACATTAAAATCACGATTCAATATGTAAATTTACTTCTCCATACGAATGACATGACGTCTGAGCTGCGCCGAGAAATAATGCGCGGTAAGGTGCGCAATGCTTGCGGGACGCCGATTGCCCCGTTTTCAGGTATAATCAGAATTATAACAACTGGAGCGTTTGGTTTTATTTGTATAAAGATCGCGCGATTTGTATCTTTGCAAACTTCGATCGATGCATTAAAATAACTTGGGTCCCGCTCATCCACGCCTACCTATATATATCACGGGAATGGGAATAAATAATGTACCCTATATCACAATTTCCTTTACGTTTACAATACTGACATCTGGGTAAGAATAGTCCCGCATTTTTTAGCCAGGTCCCGCAATTGTACTACAAAACAAATGCAAATCTGAGCGCATAAATCGCCAACCCTATACACAACGCTTAAAGGAGAATATTTTTTATTTTTATTGCACAAAGTAAACAGAAATTATACATTATAGATGTTTATGTACATAAAAATACATAACCGGTTATACAAAAGTAACTTTAATTAATAAAAAATACTGTACTTTAACCATTGTGGAATAATCACGTCCGATGTGCGCCCGGAAACGCCAGTTTACTTTGTCTAATTAAAAATTCTACCTTAGGCTTAAGGTATACTCAAGAGCTGGAGTAAGTTACCGGTTTTTCACTTTATCGCAATAGAATAAGGTCTAAAAGTATTAACATACATTTGCGACTGTAACTGACCAGCTAACACGACGACGAATCGGTAAGATCTGGTATAAACCCATCCGGTAGTATACCCCAGCCGATGTTGCTTTAGGCGCGCCAGGGAGTGCTTGAAATCAAAAAGTTAGAGACCATTTTTTTATCATCATTGTAAGAGTACCATGAATCATTTTTCGGTCGCTCTGGTGTCAATGACACCACAACATTAATGGCGTACGTCGAACCGACGCCGCCTGCGCATCTATTCCGAAATTGAATTCGCAACTCCACTGTCTCTCTTTTTCTTCAATTTCCAGCCGTGGAGGGAATGAGACGGTAGTTCTTTCCGCGTGATATTTTATAAATAATTTGTCACAATCTTTTGCCGGTTTGATATTATTAGCGACGAATAAGCCTATATAGCGTTTTCTTTTACATTCTATTTCATTCTAAAACAGTAAAATAGAATAGAATTATGTATATAATATACATATGTGTATAAATATACGGGGTGTAACAAAACTAGTAAGAATCCGTTTAAGGACATATTCGGTATCGTGTTCTGATTAGGAAAATGTAGGAGAAAATTTTTTTGACGCGAAAAATTTTTTTTTTATATGGTGCTGTTCGTGCAAGTCACCCAACTGTCCATACAAAGGCCAAAAATTTATTGCGTGAAAAAAACTATTTGTCTACTTTTTCCTAATCAGAACACGATACCGAATATGCCGTTAAACGGATCCTCACTAGTTTTGTTACACCCCGTATATTTATACACATATGTATATTATATACATAATTCTATTCTATTTTGTACTGTACTGTGTCCTTTAATTGAGGTGTGCAATAAAGAGTATTTGTATAGCGATGTTGACTCAAAATGTATTAGTATTCTAATTATTATCAAAAAAAGAAGACCTAAGACTACGTTAAATGGTGAAAATCCCATTAAAATATCTCAAATAATAGCGAAGCTACAATCGTTAGAACATTTTTAATTTAGAGAGAGAAACCGCTACAAATCAGTGACGTCACTGACCTAAAGCGCCATAGTAAATGACGATCGTTCAGTACAGAGGTGCGTTTTGCGAAAAAGGGACAGAAGATGCCCCCACTTAAAATTTTGAAGGCTTACAATTACGTAATCATTATTCTCTTGAGTTCTTTACGTTTTTCGCCATTTGATTGAGAATTTCATCCTTTTTCAAGAATATTTGAAGTTATTGATTTTCTTATTTGGTGTCAATATCCCTGTTATTGTATTGTATAAAATAATTTATTGGTCGCGTTCATGTTTTATCTGTTCTTGTCTGTTTAAATTGTAAATTATGACATTTATTTAATTGTTATGTTGTTTGTGACTTTAGTGTTTTTTGTCTTTCGTGGCTTCTCGTGGTCCCAAAGGAAGACCAGCGCTAGCCAATGGCTAGCACTATGCTGATTTGGGGCCATTGCGTGGCTATTTTCTGTATTTTGGTGTTATGTTAATTTGTACTGTGCCTGTGCCAGGAATAAATGTTTTTTCTTTTTTTCTTTCTTTGATGACGATTTTCCGATTTCCAATAGGAATATTGAGATGTCTATTAGGATCATTGATAATTTACTTCAGCTTAAAAATAAAACCTTTAACAACGCTTGCCTTGTTACCTTATAGTAAATATTAAAAAAGTAAACGTTTACTAAGCAGTGTTCAGACAACACTGCAGTAGAAAATGGCAACTCTTTTATTAAAAACGTTATACAACTATTACAACATGCGTCGCTTTTACCCTTTTAAATAAGGAAGATATCACACCCTCAAGTCCAAGGTCGACATACACCCTCCATGCAAACATTAGAATACCCACGCAGTCGTTTACGCGTTTCAAACAGCATTAAATTCACGAAATTTCTGAATCCGCACTTTAATCCCCCGTGTCACAGTGAGTGTTAGCTAAAACAGTAACCAAAGCCGTGAATTTCACCGATTGGCTCCGACGGAAGACCAGCGTCGACCAGTTAGGTTGGCACCATGCTGAGTCGGGACCATTTCGTGGCATTATTGATTGTTTTCTTTTTGTTTTACACCTTTTTTACTGTTTCTACTCGTTTTTCAACTTTAATCCTTGGTATGTGTATCACTCCTGTGCCACGAATAAATGTTTTTCTTTTTTTTTTTCTTTCAAAGTAGACCATGTTTTGTTCAGGGCTCGGAAACCGGTTTCGTCTTCATACAATTAACCGGTTAAAAAATTTGGTTAATTGCGTTTTACGATATTATTTCGTACTTTAAATAATTAATTTCATAGATGAAGGTTAACAAAAACAAATCTTAAAATAAAAACGGAGATATGACAAATACTTTAAGAGATATTTCGAAAATAGTAAAAACCGGTTCCGAGCCCTGGTTTTGTTACACTTGGCGAAATATTTCGCCTCAGCTAGCCTGAACTAAGAGTAATCTGATTTTTTCTTTCTTTAGATCTTATTTGTTATAACTCCCATATGACGGCTTGCGGAGTTGAGACACCTTAACACAGATGTAAATCTCTGCAAGAGATCGATCTTTAGCCATAAGATCTTCAGACCGCCAGGTTGTGCGTCAATCCGAAAGGGCTCTGAAACCAAAATAGTAAGTTCTACAACTTATATGCACAGTCTACATTTTTGACTTGCGATTTTTTGGGACGACAACATTATTGCGTAACGGTGTCTAAAATTTTGGTTAAGTTCTTTGTGTTGTTGTTTTATTCTTTTAGTCAACATTAAATAGTATTTGTATTGTATTGTTCATCTATAAACCTATCCTAATGTGGTTGTCACATCAACTGATTAATGTGTCCTAGTGATTATATTCATCGCTAAATCTCGCAAAGCATTCCAGAACAAGGATCGGATACCGATATTTTATCCATACAAAAGTACCAGTGTTATTACTTATTACGTTCTTTGGTTCATTATTTCATTTTTAATGACAATCTAATAATACGAAGTTGTTACCTAAATACATGATTCAGTCCTACGTAAAGAAAATAAAATAATCCACAATGTTGGGCTATTTCGGGGTTCTTTTTATTTTTAATACCGTTATCGACCCCTGTCCCAGAGAGCTTACCGCTAACTAAATACTATCGGAAAATGTGCAGGTTATAGGCGCATTAAGGTACTCACATACGTTTAAACCGCATTCTTGTCAGGACGTAAGAGTAGTAACTCCTTGACAAGCGCGTGTTCAGATAGTTATGAATAACTTATTTGCTCCAATTTATCTGATGGCGAATGTACTGCAAACCAGCTACAGCGAATCTAAACCGAAGTTCGTTTATTTCCCTCTATGCACAATACCCCCCACCGTATAAATTAAATAAGTACTTCCTGACTGTTGAGGGATGCGCGGAAGCGGGGCGATACGAATGCAGTACTGCCCAAATGGAACACTGACAGTATCTCGTCAAATGAGGAAATCTGTGCAACACCAGTAAGCTTACGCCAATGAATAAAGTACTTACACACCAATCCATAATCCACAATGTTGGGCTATTTCGGGGTTCTTTTTATTTTTAATACCGTTATCGACCCCTGTCCCAGAGAGCTTACCGCTAACTAAATACTATCGGAAAATGTGCAGGTTATAGGCGCATTAAGGTACTCACATACGTTTAAACCGCATTCAGCGAATTTGGCAGTCGACATCGTCATAATAAAAATCTCAGAATAGTATTTAACCTTTAACCCAGTGTAAACACGCCCACACCCATAGACCGCGTTGTTGGCAATAAATATGTCATCCATAACGTATACAGTTAGCAGAAGAAGTAGCTAAGCAAAATAACACACTCTGAATGATCTACAGTGAGCCTTTATTCTCTTGACATTAGTGTGTGTAATCATTGTGAGGCCCACGTAGTTACTTCTGCAGCTGACTGTACCTACAAGACTCGAAACGTTATAAACGCAATTTCCAAATTCCGTGTCCTCGATGTAGGTTTTCGTATGTTTTATCATTACATTAGTATTCGTGCTTAAGCACCTACTTGGTTTGCGTGCGATGTTTAATCGTGTAAGGCCATGTTAACCAAATACAATGTTTATATACTGCATCCTTTAACTATGTGTATGTTCGACAGAGACCTTTATCTATGCGTCTGTGTGTGTAGTGTGTGTGTGGTTTGTTTTTCTTCTGTTGTCTTTTTTTTGTAAATCTTTCTTTCTTTATGTGTGTTAAGCAGTAGGTGTGAATGTTGGGGGGTGTAAGAGAAGGACCGAAGTAGATGGGCAATGAAATTAAACCATCAAATATAACCTACTTGGTTAGCGTGCGACGTTTGAGCGTATAAGGCCATGTTGACCAAATACTATAAGTTTATATATGTACTGACAAGACCAGACCTGACAGAGACAGAGACCTTTATTATGTTCGAAGGGCATTAGATATCAATGTAGGAGAAGAGGTAGGCTAAGGAAAAGGTGGATAGACTGCGTGAGAGAAGATATGAAAAGAAATGTGAGTGACGAGATTGCGGGCGATGAAATAATAAATGAAATAAATGAACTTTATTCTGCAAGTAGGCCGCAAAGGCACTTTTATAAGTCAAAAACTACTAGTGTTTCTCATGAGACCACTGCCGAGAAGAAACGCCGAAAGAAACTCGACAGTCAGTCATTTTCTCCAAAATATGCTTATTACAATGATACTACTTAACCTATAAGTAAATGTAAGTGGTAAACAACAAAAGCGAATTGAAAGAAAAACGAGGAAAAAAGAACAATAGTTATTTACAATGTGTAGTAGTGTACACGTGAAATGATGAAATAAAACCATCAAATATATGTGTACACTTCAGGATGACACAATTATATGAACATGCGCTTCTTGTCAGGACGTAAGAGTAGTAACTCCTTGACAAGAAGCGTGTGTTCAGATAGTTATGAATAATTTATTTGCTCCAATTTATCTGATCGTGAATGTACTGCAAAGCAGCTACAGCGAATGTAAACTGAAATTCGTATATCTCTATGCACAATATCAGAGAGCTGTCATCTGTCAGTCGAGTCAGTACCGCTTCTATACTGCGCGCCCACATATAAATTAAATAAGTACTTCCTGACTGCTGAGGGATGCGCGGAAGCGGGGCGATACGAATGCAGTACTGCCCAAATGAAACACGGACAGTATCTCGTCAAATGAGGAAATCTGTGCAACGCCAGTAAGCTCACGCCAATGAATAAAGTACTTACACACCAATCCCGCCCCGCTATGTCAGCAAGTCGTGTAAATTGCATAGTAATAGTTACGATTTTTGAAGTCATGATAGACCAGCGGCGAGTGAGGTAAATAGAAAAGATTGTGAATAACGTAACTGGTCAATGTCAACTATTGTTTTGTTTTACGCAAAACTCGGTTAACCTTGGGCCTGATTCCGGAGCGCTTTTCTGACGTATTGATATTTGATTAGAGTCGTATCTTGCACTCTAGCTAGAGCTAGAGATACTTGCTTTTCGGTATGAACGTTTTTCTAGAACTATTTCTTCAGGTTTTTTTTATACAACGCCGGTGGCAAACAAGCTTACGGTCCACCTGATGGTAAGCGGCCACCGCAGCCTATAGACGCCCGCAACTCCAAAGGAGTCACGTACGCGTTGCCGACCCTTTATAGAATTGACGCACTGTGTTGACAACAGAAGGGACAAATTTAGGTCCCTCGCTCTCAGCACAGTGCATCCTCGGGAGCTCTGGCAACCTTGCTTGCCTCTAGGAACACAACACTACATACTTGTATAGAAGATAATGTTATTATGGCTGTGGTGTTCTGCAAGGTGGAGGTACTTCCCCAGTTGGGCTGCTCCAAATTC
Organism: Epiblema foenella; assembly: GCA_963556455.1. Classification (NCBI taxonomy): domain Eukaryota; kingdom Metazoa; phylum Arthropoda; class Insecta; order Lepidoptera; family Tortricidae; genus Epiblema; species Epiblema foenella. The sequence continues at coordinate 22,255,011 of OY747102.1, forward strand.
GAGCAAGATGACGTTTTGCTGTGCCCTACCTCTCTTAAAAGGAAAGGTTTTTTAACGAATGTTTTATTCCACCATATTCCCTAAGCAGCAATAAATGAGACATATCAAGCTAAAGGTTTTCTTTGTCGATGTTAAGAAAAACGATTTCTAATTGCGCCTTATTTAAACTGCAAGAAGTAAGTTTGAAGAACATACAGTACTTATCCGTTAATGTAAACTGTTCCATTTCCAACAGTTACGAGATTCTTGCGCAATAACATCTAGGAATATGTTTAAACAGTTTTCGGTTACATGATTTAATTCGTTTGACCAAAAGAGAAATACGCCATTGCCAATTTGACATGTTAGGTATGACAAAACACTGTTTTTTTTTTCATATTGACACGTCTCTTTTAACATCAGGCTAACCATTCGTGCCACTGTAGAAGAGCTCAGAACCCAAGTCTAGTCAGGATAGGATAGGTGTTAACATAATTGCCTATCTATTGTGTCTAAATGAGTACGATAGCTCCAATTTGCCTTTCTTGTTCTTCATAACAAAGGCTATAATTGAGAATCAAACGAACTTACCAAGTGAAGTTCGATGACAATTATGTAAGCAGCTTCATTCGACGCGATTTATTGTTTACATGTTGTAGTAGCGCCACCTAGCGTGAGCCTTGCACGGATTTTTAGAGGCTTTTTTTTTTTTTTTTTTTTATCGTTTCGTCTACGGAGGGGGTAGACGTACTAACCTAACATTCCTGAACGGTCCGCTCGGCGTTTTCGAATCATTTTGTTAAGAGCTAATTTATTCTTCACATTTTATTTTGTTATAGGGTAGGGTAGACACATGTCTAGGGAGGGAATGCATAAATCGCGTCGAATGAAGCTGCTTACATAATTGTCATCGAACTTCACTTGGTAAGTTCGTTTGATTCTCAATTATGTATAGCAGCTTCATTCTTTGCGATTTATTGTTTACATGTTGTAGATGTTCAGAGCATCCCCAAGATAAAATGTGAAACGGAAGAATGCAGAAATAAACAAGTGTTAACAAACAAGTGGATTTATTAAATAATAGTAAAAATAAACATCCAGTAACTTACTGGTAAGTATTGTTTCATATATAATAGCTACTTATTGTAATTCACTTTTGACAATCATATTAAGAATATTAATAGTTATATTACATCATTATAATAATGTTATGTTATGTATTACAGGTGAATGATTGACTCACGTTTAATCTTAGGATTTTGTGGAAAATAAATAATTATATTATATTTTTTACTAATCAATTCTTATTGTTACAGGTGATTGGAGGAGAGAATTGCTGTTGCAAAATCATTGGGATTGGCAATTATAGGCCGATCATAAAATTTTGCGAAAACTGAGGAGGAGTCTGTCCACCCTGCAGTTTTCCTTATGATGTCAATACTGACTCCAGACCTGTTGGCTGTAGAGGTAGCTGCATGTCGAGTACTGTGAGCACTGAAGATGGATGTATCAATTCCGCTATTAAATAGCATATCCTTAATCCATTTACCTATGGTTTGGGACGAGACTTTCGAGTGTGGTTTTTTGTAACTCAAAAATAAAGAATCATCTTTACGAAGTGATTGTGTTTTATTAATATATGTTTCCAGACATCTAGCTGGACATACTTCAGGACAATCATCAAAATAAGGTAATCTCAGAACTGGCTGTGCAGAATTCGGTTTTGAAGTTTTTATTTGTTCAGGTATCATGATGATGATGATATCATTGGACGAATTTATTTTAATATTTTTCAATTTAACTAATGAAAGAGTTTGTATTCGATGTGCAGTTACTAAAGCCAACAACGTTGCAGTCTTTTTGGAGAGAGTTTCCAAGTCGAGTTCTAAATTAGGCCATTTTTGTGCTAAGTAGTCCAATACTATACTTGGATCCCAAGTTAAATTATATTTTGGATTTGTAGGACGTAACTTGAAGACTCCCTTCATAAAACGCTTGACCCTATCGTCATCTAAATTACCAAGTATAAGAGATAGTGCTGATTTATAGGAGTTAATGGTACCGTATTTAGCACCCTTGTTAAATATATCTGTTAAAAAATGCAAAACAATTGGGACTGATACTGAATTATAATCATAATTGTGAGTATTACAGTAGGATATCCACGTTTTAATACAACTATCGTATTGTTTATATGTCGAATCAGATAATGATGATAACATTATTTCCACCGTACTAGCTGACAAACATTTTTTCAGAAGAGTTTGCCTGAAAGTTTCGCGACAGCTAACTTTAGCGTGCGGTGTAGGTTGTGATGGGTTCTGAAAGGAGACATTAATAAATCAATATCAGGCCCAAAAAATAAAATCTCAGAATCGGTTATTCTATGAAATATAGGAAACCAAGGCTGAGATGGCCAGTATGGTACTACAACTATTCCTTCTGCCTGTTCCTTAATTATTTTCTGCATAACCTTAGTTATCAAGGCAAATGGTGGAAATGCGTAAAAAAAATATTTATTCCAAGAAATTGTGAAAGCATCGATAGCCCACGCTTCTGGGTCATTTTTCCATGTTACAAATTTATCGCATTTTGCATTACATCTGCTTGCAAAAAGATCAATATGGGGATGTCCCAAGTGATCTATAATTTTAGTGTATGCAGCAGCATTAAGTTCCCATTCTGTGTCTTGAAATGTTTTTCGTGACAAACTATCGGCTTCACAGTTGTCTTTAGTATTAATATAGGATGCGAAAATAGTTATTTTACGCATCTCACACCATTGCCAGATTTCTCTACAAATTATATTTAAGTGTTCGTATTGAACGCTTCCCATTCGGTTGATACAAGAAATGGCAGTTACATTGTCAATGCGTAATAATATATTTGTGTCGAATTGATTTTTTGCGAAGCATTTTAATGCCAAAAAAGCGGCTTTGAGCTCTAATTCATTTATATGCAAACATTTTTCGTGATCTTTCCAGTATCCAAATCCTTCATTACCATTAGAATACGCACCCCAACCAGTGGAAGATGCGTCTGAAAATATTTCCATCGAAAATTCATCGCAATATAAGGACTTATTTCCATTATCAATTTTGTTTAACCACCAAACTATATCATGCCTCAAATTTTCAGGTATTGTTACGATCTGTTCGTAATTAGAGTTGTCCAGTAAACATTCATATTTGAATTGTTCAAAGTATTTGGTATATAACCATGAGTACTGAAGTGCTGGGCAAGCAGACACTAATAAACCGACAAATCTTGCGAATTCTCGTAATTTGCATCTTTTCGTTTTTAACATGTTGATGAGATTTTGTTTTATTTTTACTTTTTTAGAATCTGGTAATTTTATTATCATATCTTCAGAGTCAAAAACAAAACCCAAAAACGTACACTGTGTTTTAGGCTCAAAACAACTTTTTTCAAAATTTATGAGGAAACCTAGATCCTCAAATACTTTTTTAGTCAGTGCAACATTGCTTTCGCACTCTGACAATGTTCTACCAAGACAAAAAACATCATCAAGGTAAATCACAGAAATCATGTGATGCACTTTTCTCAGGTATTCTATGACTGGTTTTAATAGCTTGGTAAAAACAAAAGGCGCAGTGCAAAGACCGAATGGAAGACAGTTAAATTCATAAAGAATGCCATTGTATATAAATCTCAGGTATTTTCTATATGATTTATGTACCGGAATCAAGAAATAGGCATCTTTCAGGTCGATCGATGCCATGTAACAGTTTTTAGTAACGAGTTTTGACGCTGTCCGGTAATCTTCCATTTTAAAATGTTTATTTTCAATAAATTTATTAAGGCACTTCAGATTCAAAATGAATCTTTTATCTCCATTTGGTTTTGGCACTAAAAAGACTGAAGAGAGAAATTCGCCAAGTTCATGATTGCAGCGAGATATGGCATTAATGTTAAGTAGATTTTTAATACAGTGATCAAAATCTATTTCTTCTTGTTTAGTTTTGGGATAAACACTAGGGTGATCTGTCCGATAAGGAGTAGATCTGAAAGGAATAGTATATCCTTCTAGCCAAGACAAAAGTATATCGTCATTAGTAATTGTAGACCAGCTTTCAAGATAATACTGGAGCCTGCCAGCATATTGTACCTGGTCAATTATTTCCGGCGATGACCACCCGCCGTCCTCGATGAAGGCGGCGCGCGGTCGCGATCGGTGTGGCGTCGCCCGCTGCTGTTGCGTGGCGGCTGTCTCTGCGAGTAAGTGGTTGCTCGCTGACTGCTGTTCGTCTTCGTGTCCGTCTTGCGGTGTTGGGGCACGAAGTTTAAATTACCCCTGGTTCCGTTTGTTGATGGAATATTTGGACGATTATATCTAGGCTTAGGGGCATTCTTCAATGCCTCACCAGACTGTTGAATAGTTTTTGCGGCTTTCAATTTTTCTGAAACATTTTCTCCAAACAAAAACTTATCCCTACTGGAATCGATGAGAGTCTGTTTCAGTTTTGCGTTAATGGATGATATGATAAAACCCCTGCGGGTTCTCGACTCTACAAAGTGGCTATCGCAAAGAATGCGACAAGCATCACTTAGTGGTTTCAATATCTTTTGTTTTGATGTCTCGTTTGAAAGCACCATCTTAGTTACGGAAGCTAAAGCAGACAATGCAATGCCAAGCTGTTTTTGCTTGTAGAGAAGTGATGTGTCTCTTTTTACTAGAGGGTCAGGTAAAGCGACCTTAACTTCCGGGTTGAGAGCAGGGGCTAATAACAGGTCGCAATTACTGGGAACCAAATATTATTTGGTTAAATTCTCCTTTACTTCCTTTGGGAGGCCTTTTGCAAGAATATTTTGCCACCTGCTAGCCACATCTTTATGAATAGGCGGACCTAAAGGGGTCTCTGCCTTAGGAGCATCGCCCAGTAGCTGGAGGACATCCTCATCAAGCTGTAAATCCTCTGATTGACTTTCTCCTGATGTACCTGGTTGCGGCGGTTCTGGCAAGGCGGGTTCCGGCGGTAAAAGCGAGGTAGGTTGCGGCGGTAGCGGCGAAGTGGGTTGCCGCAGATCTTCGTCCACGGCGGGACTTGGGGAAGGCAGTCGTGACGTAGATGGTTGCGGAGAGAGTAGGCCTGGCACTTGTGGCTGTGCCGACTGTTCTAAGTATGCGTCCCATTCAGGTTCGCAATAATACGGCAGCAACTCCGTATAAGGTGTTTCCGATGTAGGTGGTACATCTGCGAGAAATATGGTTCTTTTTATAACATACTATCTTTAGAAAATGTGACAGTATCAGCCCAGAAAACAGTACGCATCACTTTTATTTTGACAGAGAGTACCCACATTTGGTAAACTCGCATCAATTATCATATCCCAATAATTATGTAGCCGGGATTCATTTTGATCAAGCATATGTGACAGTAACAGCCCATATTTAGCAGTACGCATCACTTAGCAATTGAAAGAGGTAACCCAAGTGCGGTATCCTCGCATCAAATATTGATCAAAAAACGAAAAATCTAGTTTTTCAAAAACTTACCGTTTAAATTTTCTTCAGAAGAATAACGCTCACGTTCATTTGTGGCTTTTGCAAGCTTATCTTGCAACTTGAGAATTTTACGTCGAATTTCGTCCTCAGTTTTATCGTATTTCCTCTTCTTTCCCATGTTCGTAGTTCGGGTACCTAGACTATACTTCTTCGAACGGACTAACTGTTTTAATGTTCAGGAGACGTGCGAAGGCTTGAGCACGGAAACGCAGAATGATTCGAAAACGCCGAGCGGACCGTTCAGGAATGTTAGGTTAGTACGTCTACCCCCTCCGTAGACGAAACGATAAAAAAAAAAAAAAAAAAAAAAAAGCCTCTAAAAATCCGTGCAAGGCTCACGCTAGGTGGCGCTACTACAACATGTAAACAATAAATCGCAAAGAATGAAGCTGCTATACATAATGGCATTTATTTATACCCACTCTTTTCGTGAAGATGAAAACAGTTCCTGTATTCCTACTTTCTCGAATGGAAAGGACATTTGCCCGATAGCCTATCCGTCGTTCTTATACCAACTTCATCGAAAAAGGAAGATTTATCTATGAGGTACTGAGGAAAACAGCAAAACCCGAAACTAGATGACTATCGTAGTAAGTACGTAAATCATTAGGCCATATTAGCACACGTACCCGAGAAGGACTCAAATTACCATTGCTTAAAATTCGCCCCGCATAAATTCATACAGTAAGCCTTCCCGCTGCTAAGGTCCTATCTTAGAAGTATATTCCTTTGAGTTAGAACCTTGTTAAAGTTCATAACCATGGTGATTATACGGCTCCCGAGCGGAATCTTAAACGGCCTGAGACTTCATTAGACGGCGTTGACAATAGCTGTAACTATGTATGTAATTGCTTCGCGCTTACTCGCCTGCAATGGATAACACAGGCCACAGATAATCTAAATCGCTCTCACATGTAGTATAAGTGTGAGACAGAGATTTTTATCTGCGGCGATCATATTTCTGTTCAGTGTTGCCAGATGGTTACATTTCTTACATTTTTCGTAACTTTTGACCAGCTCTAGTAACAGTAGTAACATGTAAGTAACTTCTGTTGTAAGGGAAATTTTCGTAACTTTTAAGAACAATGAAACTCTATTTAAAAGAAAGGTCTTTTGTATCTAACCGGGACCAAGCGGGACTATTTATAAGCTTCCATACAGGAAAGGTGACAAAAGAAACCACATAATACGATTCTGTCTATTCGTCTGTTGTACGATTAGGTAACTATGTATGACATTTGAGATATCCCCCATCAGCCCGGCATAATTCTGTCGCCGAGCTCGCCGAATTCTAGCTGCATGTGGCTGCTAATTTCTTAAAATCGGCAGTTTTGATCAGTAATTATGACAAATAGGAAAAATGTAACTTTTGCATCAAAAATGTAACTTTTCAAGAAACGAAACGTAATTTACGTCCCAAGGGCCCTGGCAACACTGTTTCTGTTATACAAAGCAAGAACATTGCTGCGATACTTATTCAAAGTCTTCCAATTGAAAAGTTAGGATACATTTTATCGTATACTTCTTTAAAACTGCACAGTGAAAATGCCAATAACTTATCGCTGAGGGTCAACATTTGTTTCAAAATTGAACCGTAAAATTTGGTTTACCATTGTTTTGCAGTAAAACGCTGAAAAGATAACGGTTACTGAAAAATAAGTTTCTATGAAAAGAATATTCTCCAAACCAATAAATACATTTTCTGAAACGTTTTAGTTTATGAAATAAGGGCACATGCACAATCAAATTTACTCTTAAGTTTTTGTAAGCATTTTTTATGTAATAGAATATGCATCTTTTTTTTTAATAGTGCCATTAGAACCAGTTTTAAGAGAGGAACAAATGTGTATAGGGAACATGTACAATTAGAACAACACAAAAAATACTATTCGTATAGTATACTAATTTACTATTCGTATAGTGACATCTAATTATTATTCATTCCGCATGCATATTCTCTTTTCTTAAGGATTCTTTCTTTTACGTCTTTGAATAATTTATCACTCTTCGTTAATTACCTCTAGTGAGAAGGGACTTCTCGTTATAGGTTTACTTATTATTCAATGTTGGTTCTTCGATATGTATACCGATTTTATGCCGCTCAGTTCGATTATTGCCACGTAATTCGTTAATGTGATGCACTCTGCTCATTAGAAAATCCAGCTTTGTTCATTATATACAACATTCTAAAAGAAAATTCGCATTGAATGTAGCCTCGTTAAAGGTGACTAAAACACATACATTTTTGTCGCTTGTTGTGAAAAAGACAAGAGTAAATAACATTTTAAAAAATGCCGTCAATATGCAAGTAGAATCACTTATTTCCCAATTTTATTTTCTTAAAGTTTCAACTAATGAAATCTGCAATTAACAATTACACCTCAATTATTCTTTAGTTTACCTTAAAACCATTGTCGTCATAACGTCCGGCGAAATTTCCATTGCAAATTGCCTCGTTAAGCTCCCATTAACAATATTAACGTTCACTTGCCTTTTTAATTTCTCTTAACTTTAGCGTGCCTTCTTTATCCAAAAGGTTACATGTGTATAGAACTTGACTGAACTCGAGCTCTTTTATTTAGATCCCACTTTTCTTTTTTTATATAGATGAATGACGTACGTTGAATTTACACGCATACGAATATGAATGGTTACCACATAAGTATAAGGTTCATTATGATGTGTGCTGGGCATCGCTCGATTCTTGTACATGATGGAGCTGCTGGGTTTGTTTTGCATTGAGATGTAATTTTAATGTATGCTTAAATGGTAGCCGTTTAGACAAGAAAAGGAAAGCATAACGTTGGTTTCCATTATTGTTACGTGTATATTCAAATGCGTCTAATATTTTTGGTTCATATTTGGCTGTGTATTTCCGCCTGTTGTCTACCTCTGCTTATATCTTGGTATGTTATGTTTCTGAACTGTTTTGTTACTGTATTTTTAATGACGTGGAATAAATAGTGCTTGTATTTTATTGTATTGTATTTCTCCAGAATTTCTAAATTTAAGACCTAAATCGGCCGTATTAATGAAGGAATTGGTGTCAGACAAGTAAACAATACTTTATATTTTTAACCGACTTCAAAAAAAGGAGGAAGTTCTCGATTCGGCTGTATGTTCTTTTTTTTAATGTGTTTCCTTCCTTCCTTCCTTCGAACTCCGTCGTTTATGGACCGATTTGAAAAATTTTTTTCTTTGTTTGAAAGCATATGCTTCAAGGTTGGTCCCGTTGTTACCAGAATCTAGTTCTGATGATGGGATCCATGAGGAATCGAGGGAACTCCTCAAAAATTCAAGGGAAACATATAGCGATTTTTAGTATTTTCGGTTTCGGTTTAAAGAACTTTATTTCTCAAAAAGAAGAACAATAATTCACTTATATGAGAATAAAGTTATGTATAAGGTTCATGCATTATTAACTAGTGAGTACAATAATAAAAGTTTTTTTTTTTCATTTTGACGGGTAGGGCTGGAACCAACGCTGCTGTGTGAGCGCAGTGGCTCTAAGCGGCCCGAGCGCAGTATACAATGCATCAGATAAGGGATGCGGATATAGATCGTTCGGAAGCGGCTGGTTCAACAAATGCGAATGAGTTTGTTTGTTTCAGATGATAGTGGCGGGAAGATGCATTGCATAATTTTTCGTACAATCTATGGTTTTTGGTTTATAAATTATATCGTGACAAGTCATCATGCGGCTTCTAAACATTTATTGTCACTGACAACCGTAGTTCCGTGTGTTTTTGAAAACAGAAAGACTACATAAAATCGCGACGACAAGCCAACAAAGTTTTCTTTTGACACTGTACTCTCGTGTAATTGGATATTTTCCGCGTCGTGGTGCACAATTTCCGTGCCATCGTGGCACCTAGATTTAGTATGCACGTATCTAGACTAGCGGGTTCAAACTTTTACGGACTTGGATACTAAAACATTGTACAGTTACTATAATGAAAGAAATAAAGAAAGGCATAAAACAACTCCAGACATTAATTGCCGACAAGTGCCTGCTTTCTTTTTTATTTCGGCTTGAAGGACTAAATGTTGGTAGCGGGCGTTTGTATAGGATTAAAATTTCTAAAGCCTCAATCTTTCCTTTGACTACCTACGATCAAGTCATGTCAACTTATCAAAATTTGAGCTCTCGAACCATGGAACTCATAACCGCTAATTTGTTTATTATTTTGATTACTACTATATTATCGGTTTCAAATAATTCTGTAAATTAATTTATGTCACACCTGGCCATAAAGTGGCAATTACCGCACGCTCCGCGCGCGGAAAATCCCACTTCCTGGCCAGGGGGTGACATAAAATTTTGTACTTACCTCGGGCGGTAATTAAGCATAATTATCGCCCTTGCCTTCGGCTCGGGCTGAGATCTGAGACATTCTTTGTTTTACCGCCCTTAGTAAGTAATGTACTAAAAATGTATGTACCGCAATTATGAAATTAGTTAATGGGAAACATGCCAAACTTAATTATGAATTCTAATTGAACAACTGAGCCTCAGTAGATAAATAATTACTTGACTAATTACTTACTTATTGCAAATAGTTTAAACATCATTTATCTCGTCTCAATCCAAATGCGTTCGAGATTACAAACAGGAGATGAATCATTGCGGTTTGGGACCGGTCATACCGTAACCACGATGATCGTGCGTTATCCATAGTTTTTATTACGTGCACCAAAAGTCCAAAATCGCTTCACTCGACTGCATTATCGATGTTTTTAGTGCTCAAAAACTGGTTAAGAATGCGTCGTGGTTCTTACGGGTTTCACATAAGGTCTATTACGGCATGGCTTTAACTGTTAGGTATTTAGTCGTTCTAAAGGTGACTCACAGATAATCCGTGGAGAGGTGCGATTGAACTGATATCTCCTTTATTACACATGTTTTAGGAGTTTATTGCACAATATTAACAATAATAAGTTCATTGGGTGAACTAATATCGGTGTTGAGCACTTCTTCTATAAGAGCCGAATGACATGAACTTCAGAAGCCTTGCAGTTTAGTAAAGCCGGATTTATATTGGTTTGACGTGTTGTGTCGTGACACGACATAGTAATTTCGGTGTCAAACATGTAGTACGGTTAGATTCACATTCATCTGATGCGTTCTGACGTGAAGGCTCATACTGTCGTCTTCATTTCATCTTGCACAATCTATGTGCCATGGGTTTGAAACACTTTTCAACCTTGTCATAACGTGATGTCTGATGTCACACCGAGTGATTAATCGGTTAATGTATCCAATCAATATGACCGTCACGTCATCGTAAAACTATCATCATCATCCTCCTATTGTTCTCTTGGTTGCATCCTAAAGGAGTTTTTTGCAATCAATCCCAAGACTTAGGGGGTGTCCGGACTACTCGATCCGATATCGGTGTAGGATCCGACACGATAAAAATGTATGGATATCCGTTTAGTCAAAAAATCAAAATCAAATATTTATTCTGCAAATAGGCCACAAAGGCACTTTTACATGTCAAAATATTAATTTACAATTTAAGAAAGTCTTGACTATAAGAATACATTTTTCATGACGGAATATTAATTTACAGTTCAAGAAAGAATAATAATTTCGAGATTACAAATATAACAAAATTAATGTCATACCGACAGTGAAAATAAACTTGCAAAGTTCTCTATTACGAATATTACAACATCAGTAAAGTTAGAGATGTATAAGGTCTCAGTTTGATTAAACAAAGAGTATAATGAAATTCATATAATATACATGGTCTCTGAGCGACCAAATACAATTAATAGTTACTATTCTAACGTCCTTAGAGCTATACATGGTCTCAGAGCGTCAAAATTAAGACTAATTTAATATTGTTAGAGATGTATATGGTCTCTAAGAGTCACTTATAATAAAAACGAATCCAGAACAGGATGATGTCTCTCGTCAATCCCCTATAAAAAGACACTAGTATTAACGTAGGCACTATGTCCTTGCAAGCATGAACAGACCGGACTCCACAAATGTAGTGTTCACTATCCAATCCGAAATCGGTGTCTAAGACCTTGTTGGAATTAGACCGGGTTCCTCAATATTTTTCTTGACGACTGGTTTAGCCTAGTGGGTAGTGCACCTGCCTGTGAAGCTGACGGTCCTGGGTTCGAATCCCGGTCAGGGCAAATATTTGTTTGATGAGCATGAATATTTGTTTCTGAGTCTTGAATGTTTTCTATATATTTAAGTATTTATATCTATTAAATATATCGTTGTCTAGTACCCATAACACAAGCCTTCTTGAGCTTACTGTGGGGCTAGTTCGATTTGTGTAAGATTGTCCTCTAATATTTATTTATTTAGTGTTAATTATCGAAGACATTTAGTACACAAGTTATTTTGAAAAAAAAATGTCTTTCGAACTCCGGCGAACCCGAGCATACGATTGAAAGTGTCGCTTACAACTACCCGTCCGCTATCTTTTTATTAACGTCACCCCACTTACCCTTGTATACGTCACAGACGCCGTCACAGTTAGACGGTAGGCCTATAAACATTTCCACTTCATACTCCTACGGCAGCTTCATGTCAAGTTGTCAAGTTAATCTGCATAGATTGTAGGTTAGCTCGTCTCAGCGAACTTTACAGTGCCATCTAGTGTACGTACTCATCACCTAACACTTCAAACTAATTGGCCAGTCACCAACACTTCAAACTAATTGGCCACGCGTCAGGTGCCACTGACACACATCCACAATTCTGCTATACGTCATATTGTGACGACTCTTCAGCCCGTGACTCCATTACTGGTTGAGTTCGTATTGTTCCTACACCAGTTCTGACACTTGACAGACATGGTCTCATTATCTTGTGCAAGCTTAGCAATATTAAACTTTATTGTGAGAGGATAAAGTTGATAATTATGTGAAAATGTAACAATAGATGGGGAACCTTGTCAGAGATAAAGATACTGCAGCGATGCAGTGCAATAGTATACCCAGCGTGGTAATCGGCATGGTGAACATTTTCTCTTTAAAGTTGTCAATACTAAGCTATGCACGTTTGCGAAATTCCAGCTATAGAAAAGGAAATATATCTTCGATCTTCAGGTGTGGTCTGTAATCAAGTGTCCGTCCATTATTCGCTCACTTGCTAGAGTTGCCAATGTACGCGCCTTTAATGGTGACAACTGTAGTTGCCAAGCGGAGTACCTACAGGTGTTTTTTTATTGTAAAGCAATTCATTTTTTAAATTCGATAAAGCGAGCACTGCTATATTTTTAACACAAGAATCAATGTCAGACAGTCCTACTTGGAAACAATATACAAAATTACATTTGTGACTTCATAGATTTGTATCCGTACTTAACGAGTTTTATTTTATTGCGATTTAAAAGTTAGACCATATTCCTTTGACATACAGTTCATGTTAAAGCTACAAGTTAGCGAAAGTGCCTCGATATTTTGATGAAAATTCGTTAGCACGGACCGACAAGTGTGTGACACATAGTGTTCACGCGAGAAAAGCCTACTCGTATGATTACACGTTACACGTAACGTAACATGAAACGTCATATGATTAAAATGAGAAATATTTATAGAATTGTGGTAATTGAATAATTTACAATTTTACGCAAATCTCTCTTTATTTTTACTGTGACGTCTACACGAAACCCCGTTTCGCTGCGCAGAATACTAATATTCAAAATCAAAAAAAAAATCTGCAAATAGACCACAAGTCAGAATATAAATTTACAATTTAAGAAATACACGATAATGTTTCACCGAAATGACAATGATGCAAGTCTAATACGTTGTGAATCTATACCGTTTGGACCCAGCCGAAGTCAAGTTGAATTATCATCTTAATGACAGCCTGTAATAAGGCAACTGTAAGTAATCCAAAGTAGCGATGATCGCTAAACGAGCAATGGCAATATACTATTGAGTATGACATATCAAAGTTACCAATTAAAAATATACTAGTGTCCGACCGAAGGTTCGGTTTCGGCCGCACGAAACTAGAGCCAACGCCGAACCTTCAGATTCGGTTTCGGCAAAAAAACATGTTTCGGTAATTCGGTTGGACACTAGAAAATACCAATCCTGAAACAATAAAACGAAATATCCAATACGAAATTGGTTTTGTACCGATTAGATTACGAGTTACTGTAACTAGAGAACGTGACATGAAATATATTCTTTGTTAAATTTAGCCTAGTACAATACCCTTTTGTGTAGCAAGTTTAACATTAATTTGGTTTAGTTCGTATAAACCTAAGGCTAAATTCTGTGAAACGAACGCAAGCTAAAACACAAGCAAAAAATCTACCTTATACTCAGAACCCTGAACATAAGGTAGACTTTTGCTTGTGTTCATTTGATAGAATTTAGCCTTACAGTTCTGAACGTACCACAGCCACTACAGGCACAAAATGGTATTATATGCATTGTTGAGTGATGTCGCTTATCCCTAGTTTTGCCTATAATGAAGCTCATATATTACAATGATGCTATTCTCAATGTTTCGAAATTCTTACATTCTATACATATACTATGTCTTGACCACATGACTCCATTTGTACCTAGAGGAAAGCAAAACATACAAACCTGCCTGATAGATAGATAGATAGATAAACACTTTATTCATTCCCACATTTACATGGCATACATTAAGAAAAGAAACATGCACCTTAAGGACTAACATGATTATTAATCAGAAAAATATAGAAAGCAAATAAACTAAAAGTGATACAATATGAGCCATGTGTTGTGGCAGAGAATGGGCGCTGGCTCAGCATAATGACGCGGTAGGTAGCCACATCGCTGATATTCTGCCAATACCCTATGGTGACCTGATGGTGAGTGGACATCTAATGTAAGCCCTTACAAACCCCTTACTCTCAAGTCTCAACAACAGCGTATATGTTCGGGAGCTCTGGCCGGGGATCTTAGTCACCTCACCATCCAGGTCCTCTCATACTTACACGACAAAACACAACAACAATTGTTGTATTGAGGACCCATATAGCTTAGTAGCTGAACTTGCCAGCGAAGCTGAGGATCCTGGGTTCAAACCCCGGTAAGCGTTAACATTTTTGTGATCAGAAACTAATACGAGTATGTTATTTATGAAGAAAATTGAGAAAATGACTGACTGTCGAGTTTCTTTCGGCGTTTCTTTTCGGCAGTGGTCTCTTGAGGAACGCTAGTAGTTTTTGGCTTGTGAAAGTGCCCGACTTGATAATAAAGTTCATTTATTTCATTTGTCTTAGATGTTTATATGTATTTAAGTATTCTAGTACCCATACCCATAACACATGCCTTACTGAGCTTACTTAGTTCGATTTGTGTACGATTGTCACCTAATATTCATTCATTGTGTAGTTGGAGATCAGACTTAACCGGTTGGCCTGAAGTGAGATTTCAGTAAGCATTCTGAACCAGCATGTTAAGCCCCGGACTAAAAGACACAAAAGGGTATTGTTCGGCCGTTTCGGCCATATATCTGGCCTATTAAATTGTCCAATGCGCCAGTTTACGCTTGGCAGAGCTATCACAAAGGCTGGGTGGAGCAAGCCTGGTAGAGAAAAGATATAAACGACTATGTTGAATTTATTGTATTGTGCCTTGTACAATGAGTGTTTGTTTCTTCAACTGTCTTGACCAATTTGTTTTTGTTTACAGGTATGTACTTACATCTCGTCGGGAGATTGGTGCGTAGTTGGTGACAGTTGATGTGGTTCATTAACTCTTTTCTGGTGCACTCTCAAGATGATTGCGTATCTTCCTACCATAGTTACGAGCGCAATTTGAGCAGAATAACACCGCGCCGATGTATAAGCATTATGAAAAAAAAACATGCTATTCGAACCAGTTTTTAGAGACGATCAAATCCTAATATGGGACTAACTGCAATTAGAGCAACAAAAATGACGAAAATAAGAGGCAAAGTACAGCATAGCTCGCAGCAACGCTCCTTAGTCATAGTTGCTATACAATTTCTTTTTTATTGAAACATGAGAATTATATTTGCAACTTTCAATTTATATTTGGCCAATAAACAAAAAACAACGTTTTTGCGAATCTTAATAGTCCCATATCATTTTGTGATATTGATTCATTTGTCTAATTTACTATTTATTATGATAATTTGATAGTTTTCTATCAATATAACCACACTATGTTATAAATTGTAACAATATGAGTCATCATCGCTAACTATACCTGCGCCTACCTATTTCAAGATATTCGAACACTTTGTTTAATTTCTTAAAAAAAAACATTTCCAAATTAACGCTCACATATTATGTTTGAGGCTACGCAACTGCTGTACAGCTCCAAAGACGTCTTTTCGCTTACCTGCAAAATAATGTCGAGAGAAATGAACTCCCACTTCTTGGCGGCTTGGTTTTAGTTGTAGAAAGGGAAGGATACATTCTTTAGCTCTATTGTGACAACTCATCTTTATTAGTAGTGTTTTGTGTGGTGAGTCCTGTGACATAATAAGCCGGTGACAAATAATACACGATGAGGGAAACCTCCGACACGACCACGCGTGTGGTTTGGCAAACACTTAGGCTCGGTTTTATGAAGATCCGTTAGACCTTATGTCGGTTTGTTATGTCAAAAAATGTACTGAGTTACTGAAATTTGATTTGATATTTGGTCTAACGGATCTTTATAAAACCCGGCCTTAGAATATTCCAGTGTTCCAAACCATACGCGTGGTCGTGTCGGAGGTTTTCCCCAGGCTACTCTCCAACCGCGCACTCCTATCGCTTTATTGGGCTCGGCCTATAAAGACACAGTCAGGTTCAAAAAAAACGATGAGGGACAGGAGATATGCCATTGTATCCCACTCCCACGTGTGTTATTGTGTGTATGTTGCTCACTCCAATCGTATACTTACTTCATGGTTTTAATAAAGATTGCTGAATGTTCCGCCTCCAATCAATGCGACTCCTTTACGCAAACTGAACATTAGTTCCGAGTGTTTTCACAGCATATCGAATGGCAGGCGAGCGATGGCAATCGATTCAAGGTCACGATAACAAAGAAATCAACTCTTTTAATGCTTAGCTAAACAAACTTGTACAGTTAGCATAAGAAGTAGTAACGCATGACATAATTTTTAAATCAGTTATACCTATTTCACGTTTTATCTTTATTTTTGACGTGTATTCATTTCAAATAAATGAGTATGTATAATATAAGCTTTTGACCTCTTCGTATGCACTAAAATTAATAATAAATAAATAATAAAATAAATAAATATTTTTGGACAATCTTACACAAATCAACCTAGTCCCAAACTAAGCAAAGCTTGTACTATGGGTATCAAGTGACGATATACATACTTATATAGATAAATAGATTAGAGACTTAAATACATAGAAAACATCCAAGACTCAGGAACAAATATTCGTGTTCATCACACAAATAAATGTCCTGACCGGGATTCGAACCTGGGACCTCCAGCTTCGAAGGCAGGGTCACTACCAACTAGGCTAAAGCGGTCAATTGCGCTTGCTCAAACCCTTCTTCTCCCAATTCTAGATTACGCGGACATCTCATATCTTGACATCACCGAAGAGCAATTAAATAAGCTTGAGCGTATCCAAAACGTATGCATGGTTCATGGTTTATATTTGAGCCTTAGTGTGTCACTAATTGCACGCCGTTTATTGTATTGTTTCGGTACCCGAATTGGGATTATCTATTTAATATTACCTCACAATGTAATTACCATGTTGATGTCTTTGTTCAATGTGTCATACATAGCTTTTAGCTCATTTTCATATAAACTCACTACCTTATTGTCCGCGAATGTTGTGTCGATACAAACCCGATAGGATTTAACGACACTTATCTGTCAAACCTAATATAAGATTTTTCTTTTTAATGTAAATAAAAAAAATATATATTTGGGAAAGTATGACCATAGCTCTAGTTTCCGTTTACAACTCAAGTGGCTCCCTCTCAGGCTTCGCCGTAACTCTCATATTCTCTCTCTTCTCTTTAATATACTATTTAACCCGGCAACTCCTCGCTACGTCAATGACCGTTTTAAATATCTATCTTCAGTTAGGTCTTCTAATAATCTTCTTTGCCTTACCTTCATCCTCCTCAAGATGTTATAACTGCTCGTTTACTTTCCAAGCTGTCCGACTTTGGAACTCTTTGCCTCTTGATGTGCGGCAGGCTAAATCTAGTGCGTCCTTCAAAAATAATCTAAAAAAATATTATTTGTCTCTTCCATAATAACTACTTTGTTTTGATACTGGTATGTACTTTATTTTTGGGTGTCTCTTCTTGTGGTATATATGTACGAATGTATGTTTACTTATTTATATTATTACTTATGTATGTTTATTATATGTGTTTTACTTTCGTTTTTATCTTTTAGTTTTATTTATATATTCAAGTAGTTTAGTTGTGTGATGAGCATGAATATTTGTTTCTGAGTCTTGGATGTTTTCTATGTATTTAAGTATTTATTTAAATATATCGTCGTCTAGTACCCATAACACAAGCCTTCTTGAGCTTACTGTGGGGCTAGTTTGATTTGTGTAAGATTGTCCTCTAATATTTATTTATTTATTTAAGTACCTAGTTTTTATTTCTGCACCACCCACTGAATATGTGTGTTTAGTCCTCTCCGCTACCGAAAGGTTGTCTGGAAGCTTCTATCGCTCTTTAGCGATAAGACCGCCTGTTATCTGCCTCTGCTTATATCTCGCTATGTTATGTTTCTGACCTGCTTTGTATTTTTATTGAGGTGTGCAATAAAGAGTATTTGTATGCGTAATCAGTTTCGATGCTGACTGTACCCAGTATCCCGTAACATGACCGCTATACTCGATAACACTCCGTATATGATGAAAGTCGTAAATAAATACATTTCTATTCTATTCTGTTCTATTCTATTGTATATGATCGGCCGCGCTGAAAGTTACATACACTACTCTTAATATTCTTAATACACACAAGGACTATTATTAATATCTCGTATCGCCTCTTAATGATGGTCATGGTCCTCTTGTATTTACAATATTTGCATTTCCCAATTTACGAAAAACTAGAAGTAATATAAAAGCTGTGTTCATAAGAGTCAAAAATATAAACGAATACGAAAAATTACAGTTGGTGTAGGTAGCAAGCAGTGATGTCATAAATGAAGGAAAAACGTGACAAATCTGTAGTTTTTGTAAATAAAGGTGTTTTTGTAATGTAGTTTTGTATATAAAGGTGGTAATGAATAATAAAGAACAGATTTTAAAAAATAGAAATTCATAACACCTTCACAATGAATGACTTAGGATGGGTTGCACCAAACCAAGATTGTATGGAAAGTTTGACAAATTTCTATGGGATGACAGCTGCCGGCGCCATATTTGACGATGACCGGACCGGATGTGCTCGTATGTTGGTGCAACCGGCCCTTAGGGTGAATAGCACTGTAGATTATACTGTAAGCGAGTTGGCGTGAAAGCAGGGACCGATACCGATATATTTAAAAAACCCTGAATTAGCCCAATATTTTGGATTATTTTTTGCTCTTTACGTAGGGCTGAATCATGTATTTAGGTAACAACGTCGTATTATTAGATTGTCCCATTAAAAACGAAATAATGAACCGGTGACCGTAATAATACCGGTATTTTTCTATGGAGAAAATACGGTATCCGATCCCTGCGTGAAAGTGGCCGCTGTAATAAAATAAAATAGTTATTTTTCATTTAAATATAAAACTCCCGTAAGTTTCATACATATTGAAATATATTAAGCAACCCGTGACCCGAGACGTGAGTGACCCTCACGTTTCGGATCCGACCCGTTTATTATATTTAAATATTTTTCGCTTCTTCTATGAAACGACATTTCAATGAATTACCTTCCATTTGTCTAAAAACTGAAGCCCTCTCACTCAACGTGCACTCCCAGTTAGGAGAGTAACGTCTTTTTCTGAACGAAAGGCCGAAAGATAAGTGGTCGAACAAAAGCCTGAGACTCTTGACATGCCCATTGTCAGCCATTAGAAAATTCGAGGTAACCATTTAAGCTCTGAGAAAGATCCCCGGTTATAGAAAATGTGAAAGAATGAACAAGTTAAATTTAGCGTCAAAATTGAGACGATACAGATGAAAACGTAATATAATAGAGGACTTCTTCATGTAGGTAGAAACGTAGCAAGTATTTTTTTTAATGTTGGTGGAAAGCTATATGAGCTTTTTGAACTTGAGCTTGTATTAGTCTACACCGTATGAAAACACCTTTTGTGGCTTTATCCAAGAGCATAAAATCCTGTAAAAAATGGACATAGGATGGTACTTACAGTAGACAACCCGTCGTCTACCGGTCCCTGGGATCCCAGGGATCATAACAAAAGAATGCTATTGTTTACCTTTTTCGCCGGGAGATGACGGCTTAAACAATTATTGATTAAAAGTCAAAAACGCTGTGTTAGCGTGATATTGTGAATGTTGTACGGAAATTGCAACAAGTCATGTCATTTTTTTATACAAACGCCTTAAGGGAGGCGTACAGCGACATCTACCAGAAGACTCATGCTTCATTAACGGCACTAACGTCTCAAATCATATTGAGAATCGTCAGTTGCGATGCGCTATCCCATACCCAAATTTAGAATGAAGGAAAAATTGAAAAAAGAATTGAAGAAGAAAAGAAAGAAAAGAAGAAAGAAAGGTAGAAAAGAATTGAAGAAGAATTGATTGACTGGGGATTGAATTGAAGTCATGTCATGTCACGACTTTTCAAAGTCAAACAGCGTCAATTTTTTGATCATTAATTATTTTAACTCTTTAACATAGCAACTATAAGTAAATCACGCGTCAATTTATCGCAAAGGCATTTGATCGGAAAACATTGCGCAAAAATGATTAAACCGGCCAAGTGCGTGTCGGACCACGCACAATGAAAGGTTCCGTACCAACACCTACACACACTTTCTATGACTTCAACTGTTGACTTAAATAAACAAGTTTTTTAGAAACCTCCATATCTTTTTTAAAGGCCTTATCCATCGATACCTCACACGACTATGTGCGTTGAAAAATTTTTTTTTCATCCACCGAGTACTGGTATGGATTGCCCCCCTAATTTATTATTTTTTTGTAATTTCACATCACTTTTATGTAGCGGTTCATAGAATACAAGGTATATTTACCAAATTTCATAATTGTAGTGCTTATAGTCTCCGAGTTAATCGGCTGTGACATTACGGACGGACAGACATGACGAATCTATAAGGGTTCCGTTTTTGCCGTTTTGGCTACGGAACCCTAAAAAAGACCCAAGGATAAAAATATGGGTGCGTCCCATGAGACATAACAACAAAACATATATTTTCATATTAATAACGTTCACAAGATATAACGAACGAAAGCTATAACAACAAAACCAATAATTTTATAAGGAATAACGATCAATTGATCTAATATTGACATTATATAATTATTTTTCATATAACACTCATATTGCCGAATATCAATTCGTATAATATAAATAACGTATAACGATCAAAGTACATAATATAAATAACGTATAACGCTCAAAATACATAATATAAATAACGTATAACGCTCAAAATACATAATTTAAAAAACGTATAACGCTCAAAATACATAATATCTTTTAATATAACTCATAACTAGCTAACGGGCGAGCGAGCGAAGCGAGCGAGCAAAACCTTCCGGAGCAAAACCGACTCTGTTGGTTAGGTTCAGAAGACTAAGGCGGGAGCGAAGCGAAGCGAAGCTCCCGCCTTAGTCTTCTGGTGTTAGGTATTTTTTTTATGCGCCTTGAAAAACTATGCTCATAATACGTAGGTAGTACCTACAACTCATAATTTTTCAAAACACACTTAGCTACCGGGCGAGCGAGCGAAGCGAGCGAGCAAAACCTTCCGGAGCAAAACCGACTCTGTTGGTTAGGTTCAGAAGACTAAGGCGGGAGCGAAGCGAAGCGAAGCTCCCGCCTTAGTCTTCTGGTGTTAGGTATTTTTTTTTATGCGCCTTAAAAAATATGCTTACGTAACTAAAATAACGTTACGTTACGTTATTATATTAATTGATTATTATACGTTTCAATATTTAGATGTATTGAATATTATACGTTTCGATCGTTATATCAATTGAAATTATATCTAAATAACGTTATATTTTTTGAAAATATATGATTTAGCATTATACATTTCGTTCATTATATGCAATGAACGTTATACACAAAGCGATTATACTAACTGAGCGTATACGTTATGACTGTTATATGATAAATTCTTATATCTTTTATTACTTACCCTAAAAATATATGTTAGTCGACGTTCCGTTTCAACCCTGAATCGAAGTATATATAATCCAAGATATGTCATTGTTATTTAAGGTCTTGAAATAACTTCCATCTTTACCCAACAGTCCCTGGAAATAAAATGATATGTATTTGAAGGTGAATGTTATATATTTGAATGTTAGTGAATGTTATTTCAATAATAGATTGTATCATAATGTGATTACATGCTGACCAAATTCATTATTTTTTTTAATGGGATACGGCCAAATTTAATAGTTTAATAATAGTAGATGATATCATCGTTTATGAGATGACATATCTTCGCCATGTCACAACGCCATTGCTGGACAATCCGAATAAGTACTACGTTGCTCCTTTCATCAGCTGGACTGTTAACAATTCTGAATCAAAATAATATACTAGTGACTCTGTGGGATGTGTGTGTGTGTTTTGTAGACGCCGGTGCCGGTGATGATGGAACTCGACGATCAAATAAAACTTCGATGTAAAGTTGACTGTATAATTTCAATAGGTACTGATTTACAAGATAGTTTGGCCAAAAGAGGTATGTGCGGAAGTGGTTGTATGTAAGAACAAAGAATAGGTGATGACGAGCAAGATTTTGATAATTTGAGTTAACGTATGTTACAATGGTAGGGATAAAGCGTATGTGAAGCGTTGCTATTGGTGGCTTTAAAAAAGCCGCTCTTATACTAACCGTGCCCGACGGTCGCGTTTTGCTACTGCATACTAAGTTATTATATATGTATTAAATTAAATAAGAGTTGCGTTCGCAACATGTTTTTTTAAATCGATAATGTATCCTTTCAGTTCACTAATTCAAATTCGTCGAAGTGGTAGCAAACCGGTACCTATTACGCTAAATTAGCTCCCTAACCGACATAACGATCCTATGTATAAGAAGGTGATCGTACAGGTATGGAACCCTTTGTTAAGACGAACCTGTTTGTGCAGCCCATGACACAATCAAAGTTACCACACGCGTGGTCAAGTCGGAGGTTTTCCCCTGGATTTTCCCCAGGCTACTCTCCAACCGCGCACTCCTATCGCTTTATTGGGCCCGGCCTATAAAGCCACAGTCAGGTTCAAAAAAAAACAATCAAACATTTTTATCTCGTACCTTCGCTTTTGAAAAAGGCAAAAAAGACGTTAAAAATGTAATAACATCTAACATCACCCACCTTTTGTCTTCTAATGACTTTTAAAGCCAAATCAAGCACTCGTGATGACCTCATGTAGGTATTGCGGTTTTCTCGGTTAGTCTTCTCAATGACTGAAATCACATTTACAACCAACTGAACAGAACCAGTGTAAGTCGGACCTCCGATTAGTATTATACCTGTATAGTTTTTGAAAGGACTTCTTGTAGAGAAAGTACTCTAAATACTGGATACATACTCGTATGAACTGTTGCTTAAAATAGACATTTCTTGTTTAAAAAAGAAATTTAAAATGTTTAAGTAGGTAACTTATGTACCTATGCTTGCCATACCCGGGTTACGAACCGACTAAAATAGAATAAAATATACCCTATACTTTTATGAGATCAAATCTCTCCGACAAACATGGTAAATTGAATGTATTACATTATCTCAAAGATAAATTCAATCGGACAAGAGGAAGCACTTTTACGTTCACCGGTATTTTATGAACCTCGTATCAAGATATATTGGGAGTAGACAGTGAAGAATCGAAACCAGTTGTGAATACAACCATTGACTCACCATTACGTAGATATTTAGTGCGGAACTTCGCCTCTCGCTTCAAGGTTGCGAATTTCACAAATTATCTTTGCTTATTCGAAATAGTTTGATCGATGGGTTTAAATGGGTCCGTTCGGAAGACGAACTTCTTTCGAGGCCCTCTAGAATAAGGAAATATACTTTTAATATTCCTAGTGAAGTTACTCAATTTCGCTGGATCAAATCTAAGGATTGTAAATATTACACGGGCTTGAGCTGTGGGGACAAGCGGCTGAATGGCAACGTGTATTCCGGCTGCAAAAGCGAGCGGTCAGACCGATGGCGCGTGTATCATGGCATGAGTCGGCTAAACCATCTTTACCAGCCCTAGGCATTCTTACCTTGCCTAGCCTCCTCATACTACAGATAGCCGTCTACACCAGGGAGAACCTTGACAAGTATCCTAGATGAGGGGATGGTAGCGATCGGGTCACGCGCTACGGCCACAAACTAGCCCCAGTGCCTCGAAGACTGGTAAAAATGGCTAAAACTATACGCGTAATGGGGCCCTTAGTGTACAATAAATTGCCAATAAGCATAATAAACGCCCCTAGTCTCATCAACTTCAAATACAAACTTAAAGCTTGGCTTGTTGAGCAATCGTTCTATACTATAGAAGAATTATTAAATTTGAAATAAAATGAATCTCGCTCATGACATGAATGTGTACAATTGATTTTGATGTTAAGTGTTCAAATACCTGTGTAATACGTTGACTTGTAATCTATATTACCAATAAAGTATGAGTATGAGTATACTGAGGTTAAGTTAGGTATTTATGTTTATGTATGGTGCCAACAAATTAGGTACCAATACTTGTAGGGATGTTATATTGGAACAAAATAATTAACTTTCAATAGAAATGAAGAAAATGGTATTGTAAATAATTATCATATTGCGTAGGTACCTACAAGTACAAAACTGGTATTTGACATTTAAGTGAAATTCCATTTTCACGATTTTCATAAGAAGCACTAAATATAAACATTAAAATGTATCGTAAATTAGCATTCATAGACTAGCTAGAGCCATAAATCAGCTATCGTGCATGGATTATTTCGTACTATGTATTTATTACCTCGACGAAAGATCGCCGAGACTGGTAGTGATGAACGCTTTTCGTGGGAGTGGATAGTACCTTTGGTATAAAGTCATTATTATACGTTTATGCCACTTATATGATCCCCATAAAATACTCCGTCTTGCGGATATGGTATCTACTTGTTTATATTATTTACTTCCTATTGCTTATGTACTTGTGTACATTTTGTGTGCTTTTTGTTCAGCAATTGTATGCAATTCCTATTATTTCAACTAAAAATATTATTAAGTACCTATATGGTACCGAACACACTAAATTAGTAAAGTTGATCTCACTTGGGTACAGGACTGCGCGCATAAAATACTTAGGTGATGGTAGGAACGATGAAGTTCTAACATGTTCTTGAGAATCACAATTCGATACCGATTGTTATCTTAAGCATCCTTATTACCTTGTATAGTCGTTGGTTTTTCGTTTTGTCCATTGCAATTAAGGGAACAATAGCTTTGTCTACTAAAACCGCAAAACACCAAAATGATCATATTGTAAAAAGTCGTTACAACCATCAAGAAAGTTCAATGTATTATCGACTTTATCTCCTTAAGCAAAGTATGCTTATCTTTTATGACGGACGATAATGAGGCAGCAAAGCTGCACAAAAGGACAATGAATTGGACACGAACAGATCAAAATCAAAATCAAACACTTATTCTGCAAATAAGCCACAAGGGCACTTTTACATGTCAAAATATTAATTTACAATTTAAGAAAGTCTGACTATAATAAGTAATACAATTTTCATGTCAAAATATTAATTTACAGTTCAAGAAGGAATAATAATTTTGAGTTTACAATTATAACAAAATTAATGTCATATTACAGTGAAGATAAACTTGCAAAGTTATCTATTACAAATATTACAACATCAATAAAGTTAGTGATGTATGAGAAACCAAAGACTTATACCATTTTTGTAACAGCCTGTACTTATAGAAGTATGAGTTACCCGGTTTCGTGATCATACACTGCAGTGGAACTAGTAGTCAGAAAACTTGCCAATTCATGGCGATTAGCGACGGCATAACCTTTTGGGCTAGATTTATTAAAGAACAGCCTGCTCATATGGGTTGCACGTGTGGCCTGCTGCCAAGTGTCGAAGTGGATCGAACTAGGTACCCTTGAAATTCTAAACGGTCGATTGCGCTTGTTTTATTTACAACCACTTCAGACTTTTGCTTGTTTATAACCGAAGTTCCCAGTTCTTTTAAATAAAAATTTGTCCATGCAAAAAAACATGTATCTTATCTTATCTTATCTTATCTTATCTTTGTATTCACAACAATTTGTATTTGAAACTTTGTCCCCAGAACTGACGCCACAGAGTATTTTACATTAATCTTTGCCCTACGCATACATATAATGGGTTAGCAAAGGCTACGCGGTCATTGCCGGGAATGATCTTAGTCAGAAGACCTTAAATTAACTTCAAGTCTCAATTGGTAAGAGATTTGAAAAAAAAGAAGAAAACCGATCAAAAAAACCATTTGCATACAACGACCATACAATGAAACATACAAATGTGAGCAATCTCCGACTGGAAATCACAAAGAAAACTGGCTGTACCTTGTAAATTAAAAGATGCAAAAGGAGGAAAAATTGGCGTGAACACTATTTTTACGAACGCGTCTGCCATCCAATGCAGAGGGAAAACGAGAACTTTTGGGAGAACGGTTCCCTCACGATCACTATGCTTTCTTTCACCAAAGATCTAGTATATAGAACTGTCGCATCATAATCCTAGAGCGTGCACAGGTATAATCGAGTAGAAACAACACGCACGCACCCAGTCTTAAAAAAAACGCAAAGACAATTCATTTACACCCCGCACCAATTAACGATAATTGTAACGTCGCAGATTCAATTTAATTTATTATGTGCTTGCGTGCGGAGCGATTCACAAACTACCTCATTCACCTCACTACTGTTTTCCTAGTGTAACTTGAATCGAATCGGAACTGTTTTTTGGGTTTGTACTGAGCGTAAAAGAGTGACTAAGCCGCCACTGTGTAGCCGTCCATTAATAAGTAACAAATGCCTACTTAAAATAAAGCTCGCATTTCAGCATAGTTCCCCAGTTAGTGCGGTAAGCAGGGTAGAGAAGGATCCCTTCCCTGCGGATCCGCGAGGATCCAGAGGGGTTGGACTAGCCCGGACATATGTGGAGGTTACGGGTAACCTAGCGGCCCATCCTCGAGAGCTCTGGCCTATGGCGACCTTGCTTACCAGAAACACAATACTAACAAATCCTGCGGAGAAAATACTGGCGATTTGTAGTAATGGGGTTACTTCTAGGGAACTGTTCGAAATATGAAAAGATCAAAATTACACTGGCTAGCGAGTTGTACAAGCGTTGTGAATACCAAATATGAAATTAATGAAGCGACGACAACGTATAATAACAGTGACAGTTTGACAAGACGTGTAACCCTGAGGTAGGTATTTAGATTTTTTTTTATATCTCTGCTGCTTATATCTGTGCTTTTGGTAGATGTACCTCTGTGTTTTTTTAGGATTTCATACCTCAAAAGGAAGAAAACGGAACCCTTATAGGATCATTTTGTTGTCCCTCTTTCTGTCTGTCTGTCAAGACTCTTTATCTCTGGAACGCGTGGAGGAATCGAGTTAAAATTATTTTTAATAATAAGACGTTTATTCAATGATTGTATACATTTACAGGTAACCAAGACAGGTACAATAAATCAAAGTATACAAAAACAATTGAAAGGGTATCATCTTTCTAGAGTTATCTGTTTATGCCCTAAGGCAGTTGTCGGCTCCGACCGCGAGCGAGGCTCTTTGAAGGGCCTCTTAGAGGTCTCCTCAAAAACTTAAAACTGGTCGTTCGCAGGTCACAACAAATTGCGATTTTGTTTAAAATGGGGAACGGTTTACCATAAATTACGATACAATACAAATATTCTTTATTGTTCACCAGAAAATACATTGAAAACAACATTAAAATTAAACATGTTGATGGTAGACAACAGACGGTCTTATCGCTAAAAAGCAATCTCTTCCAGACAACCTTTGGGAAGAAAATTACCTCCTTAAGTTGGGCGGGTAATCGTTTGTGTGACAATACAATACAATACAAATATTCTTTATTGCTCACCAAACGAAGTACATTCAAAGAACAACAGAAATTAAAATACATGTAACAGTGGTAGACAACAGGCGGTCTTATCGCTAACAAGCGATCTCTTCCAGGCAATTATTAACCATATTATAAACTATGGTTTATACTAGGGTAATACAATCCCTTGAGGGTGTGAAAAAATCAAACTTATAAATTAACGTAAAAAAGATACGGCCATTTATGCCGCAAAAAACGTATATTTCGATACTCAGGGGAATCAAAATTCATAGCGTACTTTCCGTTGACCGAGCTATGAAATTTGGCAATTAATAGCGTCCTATATACTAAAAGTACAGGGAAAAATCTGAAACTATACATTTGTAATTAAATCATAAAAAATATATACTTACAAATTTAGAATGAAGGAAAAATTTAAAGGCACCGAGCAGGTTTCGAACCTGCGACCTCCCGGCACTCGAGGCCAGTCGCTCTAGCCAACTGAGCTATAGGTGCAATCGCTACCCAGTTCCAAATTCATCAACCGTTCCTTCGTATTAAGCAGTACCGCTGCTAACATAAACTATTTTTTATACTATTTTTCAATTTTTCCTTCATTCTAAATTTGGGTATGGGATGGCGCATCGTAACTGACGATTCTCAATATGATTTGAGACGTTAGTGCCGTTAATGAAGCATGAGTCTTCTAGTAGATGTCGCTGTACGCCTCCCTTAAGGCGTTTGTATTAAAAATATACTTACAAAATACGGAACCCTCAGTGGGCGAGTTAGACTTGACGAAAGAAGTATATGATAATGTATTCAAGCCCATTGGCTTAATTTAAATTTGACGCCAATGTACATACAGCACGACTAATTATGAGGTGTCAGAATTGTGCTACATCCATATCAGTCTTCTGATACATCTCAATTTAGTCAGCTTTCCTCTCTCTCAGTCATTCGCTAATCCTCCTTCTATCTAATCCTCTTTCTCCGGCGCGTCGTGTATTCCTTTAACTTCTTCTACCCCATGGCGTATGATCGGCGATAGAATCGCGCGCGTGCTTAGTCCAATCGCGGAATATTTTGAGCCGTGGTCTCCCCGCGAAAAAAAAAACAATAGCATTTTTTTGTAATGAGCCCCGAGATCCCAGAGGGGCTACCGCGAACTGAAAACGAACGATGTTCGAATATCTTCCTCTCTGCTGCACGAATTAGCAAGTGCGACAGAGAGGGAGATATTCGAACTTCGTTCGTTTTCGGTTCGCGGTAGCCGTTCAGGGACCGGTAGACGAACGGAGCGTGTGCTTGACCCGACGCGCGTAGCAGTAGAAGAATTGTCATCGGTTTTCGTTTTCCTAACTCCAATCAGGTATGGGAATAGGGAGTAGGGATGGGGTAAAGAGGGTAGTTTTGCGTTAATAGTGATGGGATGAATCGGCATTTACCAGTGTTGTAGTAGAATGTTCGATGCATATATGTCAGTATCATATACCTAAAGGTTACCTGTGTGTACAAATATTAGTGTATTTAATACTAATATCTATTTACCACACATGAGGCCGAGCGTGGTCATTTAACCTCCAACCCCGCCGCAAACCGCAGTGCAACCTCAGGCATTGCAATTAGCTGCAACCACCCTTTCAATTATAATATTACTAGCGACCCGCCCCGGCTTCGCACGGGTGCAATGCTGATGCATGTATTATACATATAAACCTTCCCCTTGAGTCACTCTATCTATTAAAAAAAACCGCATCAAAATCCGTTGCGTAGTTTTAAAGATTTAAGCATACATAGGGATATAGGGACATAGGGACAGAGAATGCGACTTTGTTATATACTATGTAGTGATTTATTTATCTACTAAGTTGTAAAAATAACGTGACATATGTGTCACGGTCATAGAATCTAGGGATCGCCATCCTCCTAACGTTATCCCTGCATGAAGTTGCAGAAGGATGCCTGGGGTCCGCTACCTAATCCCGAGATTTGGCGTAAGCACTAATTCTTACGCAAACGACTGCCATTGGACCTTCCAATCCGAGGGGAAACCAGGCCTTATTGGAATTACGCTTGTCAAGTGAGTTGGCAACTGTTAGAAGTTCTCAAGCCGCCTGAAGACCTGTAACTTGGCTTAACGCCTGGATCAACGGCTTAGCTTGCCTTCCAAAGCACGGGAGCGCTCAGTTAATAACCACTCAAAGCGCTCACCCATCCAAGAACTGACCTCGGCCGACATTGCTTAACCTCGCATACCGTACGTGGGCCACGAGCGAAGCGAACGAAAGAAGCTGGGGATGTCTAATTGTTGTCACTAAATAAGATATTCCTTAAGTTCTAATGTAATATGGATCAAATTCTCAATCAAATGGCTAAAAAGTAACTAAAAAAAAAATTCATAGTTATGAGTCTTCAAAGTTTTATTCTATCCCTTTTCCGTTTTAAGGCAATGCAAATGACTCACTCTAACACGCGTGAGTTTGCAATTAACCACCCCGCTCTCTACGGAAGCTCTGCGCGTAATTTCGTAAATATTTCTAATTCGTATATTCTAATTGATTTTTGGAACACTGGATCGCTTATGAAAAATCATTTCGGTTTTTGTATTAGAACATTAAAAAAGCTATCCTTTTTGTAAAAAAACATATCACTGTCGTTGATAGTTACGAAATCTGCAGACAGATGACATTTAAACAGAGTTACCAAGGCATTTTTCAATATTTTCTTCAGTTATTTCGTTTCTTTACGGACTTCTCAAATTTTTCAGTTAGGCCAAACATTTAGGTAATCTTGAACAAGAAACGGTCAGTGAAAAATTTTAATTTACTTAACGAAGATTGACGACAGAACGAACTACGAACAAAAGATTGAGTGATTAAATTAGTTTGGCACTTACAAAGCCCACAAAGACTATGAAATTATAAAGTTTTGTATATAATTACCTAAGAATCAAAAATTATATTAACCAAGTAAGTTTCCTTTCCTCTTTTTTTGACTTTAAACGTGTGAACCTTCGTCCTCGCGACTTAAGGCACCTTACAAGTTTTAAAATGTTTTGATTTCAAATTATGACAAAAGTATGTATGTATGTATGTAAGCACTTTATTGTACACAATAACAGGTTAAAACAATATACATGTCACATAAGATTAGAATACAAAGGCGAACTTATCCCTATGAGGGATCAAAAGTTAAAAAAAGAAAAGTATTGATAATACCAATAAAGTTATTAAAGGCTACGATTATTTTATTAAGGTTTTAGATAGTGACATAGCCATTTTTTGATTTTATTGTGTGTAGTAGAATTTAAGTGAAAAAAAAACAAGTGTTTGCAAGCTTGAAAATGGTCGATTTGGAGTGATGTTTGAAACGATATTTCTTAACGAAAAATCCAAAAAATACATTTAAAGTTTATGTCATAAGTCGCAATAGTCCTGTTCTAGATAGTAACACTGAGAAAATGTCAAGATGCGTGTCAGTTCAAACAGAAAATGGCGTAAATAGGAGAGTTATTTTAACTGATAAGGACCGTTAAATATTGAAGATCTTCCTATTATTGGCTCAGTCGTTTGCCTGGTGATGCTGTTTGAGCCTCTTGTTTTATTTATTCGACAAATAACACCAATGCCACGTGCATCACGTGTTGAGGTCAAGCACATAGTCACTTATGCTTGGTGGCTTATGTCAAAGATAATTAAAGCAAGTAACCTTTACAAAAATTTCAATCAACGCTCAAAACCAGCAGCTCATCTACAGCAAACAAATATCTTCGGCGTAACTGTTACTTTAGTCCAGTCACCCTGTATACATATCTCATATACCTGAATAATTCGTCGCAAATTTTCTTTGCAAACAAATCTTTGGAACTCAGAATTAAGTTCCTAATTGTCCAAAGAACTCCAATTTTACTTCATACCGTTTCCCTGTTCATACAATTATGTCTTCAATCTAACTTAATATGGCTTCTTATTCGTAATATTCATGCTGTATTTTAATTATCTGAACTAATAATTAGTGTACTCGGAGTTATTTAAATCCAATAACAATATTGTAAATTAATATTATTATTCATTTTCCTTAAATTAGGTTTTTTACAATATTCGTATATAAATGACTACATAGTATAAAACAACGTCGCTTTCTCTGTCCCTATTTTCCTATGTATGCTTAAATCTTTAAAACTACGCAACGGATTTTGATGCGGTTTTTTTAATAGATAGAGTGACTCAAGGGGAAGGTTTATATGTATAATACATGCATCAGCATTGCACCCGTATGCGAAGCCGGGGCGGGTCGCTAGTACAAAATATAAAAACACAATAAAAAACCTAACCTAGTGTGCCGCCGGCAGCTACCGGTGGTTAGGGCGATAGAGAGAGGAACCTCCTGACTATCCGCGCCGTGTCCAGGAATACCGCCTGCTGTATCTGACCCTTGGCCCAGCCATCTAGCGAGAGTCTCTTGAGGTGTCGGTCGAGACTCTTCGCTATTAGTTTGTCACTTACACCTCCCCCTCCGTTTCCAATTTTGACGATCCTGAGCCATCTCTGATCTCTCCATTGAAATAGAGTCTAGCTCCCGCCATCGCCGGCATTATAACATACTCAACTATATTGTTTCGGGGATTAGAAAGTAAAGTACAGTTAACATCAAAAGGAACGACGCATATGAAGATGTTACAAGTCTTATTGTAAGGGAATAAGAGCCTTTAATGCGTAAACTTTTGATGCTGTCTGTACAAAATCATAAACTTTAACTCATTACATTATACTGACTAATATATTAGCATAGTTTAGGTAAATAATGCCACACATGTGACTACATTAGTTGAAGATAATAGACACTTACTTATGTATAGGTATATACAGCCGAACCTAGAGGCAACACCTTTATTTTTAATTAGTCATACATATTTAATATTATATGGCGGTAAAGTGTCATAGCTCGTGACACATCACAATTAAAAAATGTTTTACGAGAATGATTCACGACTCGCTAGACTGATAAAACTCAAACCAAGTTGGCTAGCACTTGGTATAAGAAAACAAGGTGTGGCAATCCGAATTCGTGACACCAGTGACGTCACTGTCGACGACACACTCACATTTACGTCCGCATACCGTCGATAGGCTGATGCGGTAGGTCGTTTTTTTGAAAATTTCCGTAACTGACTTAACACAAAGAACTACATATATAATTATCGAACCTGCTCCCGAAATCTCACGAGATTCGGTTGGAAAATGCGACCAGTAGAGTAGAGCAAATCGAAATTCGCCCGGAGAAACTTACAAAATCATTGAAAAAAAAAATTATTTCGAATATTTCCAGAAACATATAGATTTTTTTTGTCCAATCAGTTTCTAATCCAGTTAGTTTAATTACCAAACCTGCCACGAGAATCGGCTGAAAAATGCGACCTGTAGAGTAGAACAAACCGAAATTCGCCCGGAGAAACTAACAAAATCATTGAAAAAAAACAATGTTTTATATAATTTCAAAAAACTGACTCGACAAAAAAATTCTATAAATTTTTTGGACCAGCACACAAAATTTACGCCTGTAGTGGAGAGAACAACCGGAAATCTGGAAATCCGGACATCTGAGGGGCTACCGCGAACCACAAACGAAGTTTTCCCTCTCTGTCTCACTTATGTGTAAACTTGCAAGTGCGACAGAGAGGGAAAACTTCGTTTGCTGTTCGCGGTAGCGCCCCTGGACATACGAAAGCATTTTTGTGGAACTGAAGCAGAGACCTTTGTTTCACTCGGTGGACTCCCAATTTTAAAACTCACATAATACAGGGCAGTATTATAATACTAAAATACCCTGTATGCTTTCTTTTTTTTTTGTAATTCATAGACTAAAATGACAGTGTGTGAATTTGATATATATATACTTGTGTTTATGAAATTTTAAAAATAAACAGTATTAATTCGCCCCTCTAACGTTCGTACCACATGTCGCCCGGCTAGCCGTGCGGAACCGTTGTTGCAACAGGTTTTAAACATACATAGTTTATAATTCCATAGACTCGCTCTTCTTCATAGAACGTGTTAGACGTCGAACCCTACCCTTTTGAAGCATTAACCGATAAAATTTTGAAGAAGCATTTTGCCTCAAACTATGCTTTCATCTGAGTCGGAAGGTGAGATGATCTGACTCTGAGTTAAGCTGATTGTTTATGGTAAGCTGCAAGTTCTCAAATTAGCTATAGGAGCTTTTCAGTTGGGCGCAACCATATAGCGGCTATATTATAAATTTTCCTTCTGCTTTAAGTCTATACAGAAGATATATATAACAATCACTGTACTTTTCGATACGTCGTCAGTTTAAATAGTGGTTGCGCATAAATGGCTCATCGACAGTCTTACATTCTCACATAAAAGATGGATAATATTAAAATTATTGTGCTGAACCTTCTGATTATAATACGGCGGACTCGCGTGGGCGAGACACAGAATTCTTATCCCACAACCCGTGGGCGGAACCCGTATAACACATTGCAAACTTCCCCGAATAAATGTTTCACAGAAAACGTTTTAAGTCTTCTGAGTTCGTGAGCCACGGCTATTATTAGACTTCCATTATGTGAACAAACTTGTTGAGGTTGTTTGACGATGGTGCGCTATTTTTTTTTCAGTCAATTTGGAGTTTGGAAAGTAGGTAAGGCTTCGGTAGATGGCCTAACAAAACGTATATACATAATTAAAACTCGATGTGATTTCAGCGTGTGATTAAAGAACGAAGCTGTATCGAAATATTATAGATTAAACAAAGTGTCAAATACCTTGATATTATTTAATAATTAGGTGTTAAGGCCGCAAAGCTGAAGTGGGACTGGGCTGGGCATGTCTGTCGAATTCACCCGGAGCCAAAGTAGCCACTGAATGGCTCCCGAGGCAGAGGCAGACTGAACAGGAGATGGCGGGACGACCTTGATACAGATTGGCTATAGCTGGCTCATGAACGAGACGAGTGGCGAAAAAGAGAGGAGGCCTTTGTCCAGCAGTGGCACACTATATAGGCTATAAAAAAATTTTTACTACTACTCACACACGAGGCCTACTTTTCCTTCTGGGTTTAAAGGTCAGATGCCGCCATCGCTTTCGTCACTTTCTTAAAACTAGTGCCTGGTAGTTGATGGCTGCATAAGGATACAACCAGGAAAACGTTAGGATGATGATGTTATATTACTGACGGCTGGAGAGACTAGTCCGACTGGACCGCTTGACTTTAAGGTCTGGTTTTCTCCTTCGGTTAGAAGGTCAAATGGCAGTCGCTTCCGTAAAAACTACTGCCTACGCCAACTGTTGAGATTAGTTAGCGGACCCGGGCATCCTCCAGGACGCAACTGTACCGGGATAAGATGATGATGCCGATAAATCGTGAAACGTGCTTGGTGAAATCGCTAACAAACATTAATTTGTTTTTAAGTTTTACGTGACGCTAGCGCTGGGTACTCCGGAGTTCTGTATTCAACAAACTTACAGCTATCTTTTTAGGCTAAAAGGTGGCCCAGAACTCCTCAAAAACTATCAGCATATCACATGTTAAGTTAGCATATCATTGGGGATATAAATTATACTTTTTTAAAGTTTTATTGATAGAACTATGTTTTACAAGTATCAGGTACTATAGCGGGTCCTGTAGACAGGCATAACATCAATTTTTAGTCCATTTGGGGAATATTGATATGCTACGTGTGTGAAGTTAGCATATCATTTGGTAGAAATCCATATGTTTTATTTTTTCAGCAAAAACGGCAGATCTATTGCTGAAACGTATCAGGAACTATAGAACTATGCTGCATGCGAATAGAACTCCAATTATTTTGTGATCTGCTGGAACTTGATATGCTAACTTCACGGACATGCTTTCCCGTTGATTGGCGTCACCGGCACTAAAAGAGATGAATTGTGCTTTTTAACCGTGTACCTTCCCTACTCGTGCGCATCTATACAGAATCCAGCACAATGTAATTTAGGTCATTGGATTCTCATTAAGGCTACGTGCGTTAAAAGAAGAAAATCACCCAAGTCCGTGAATCAAGGTTGCGATTAATCAATACAGACACACTTATTTGGCAATAAATTTGGTACGCTTTTGTAAACGGGGTGAAACTCTCGATTCTCTCGTGATTGCGGACCAACTCGTTAATGAAGATGCGGGCTTAATCAACCGTGTACTCTTTGGTAAACATTGGCGAACTTGTATCGAACATTGCCGCCCACGTCGAGCGGCCGAGATTGTATCGGAGTGAACAAGTTCGAAACAGCATCTAAACACGACTTTATTGTAGAGTTATTAGAGTGTATGTTCAGATATAAATAAATGTATTAGACGGCGACTGTACAAAAAACTGCAACGCAAATGTAACAGCGAGGTAATTGTTGCTTACATTACTTTTATCCAGGGACCGATACCGGTATTTTTAAAAAACCCTGAATCAGCCCAATAATTTTGGATTATTTTTTGCTCTTTACGTAGGGCTGAATCATGTATTTAGGTAACAACGTCGTATTATTAGGTTGTCCCATTAAAAACGAAATAATGAACCGGGGACCGTAATAATACCGGTATTTTTCTATGGAGAAAATACCCGTATCCAATCCCTGCTTTTATCTCGCGAACGCGGGTGTGCCATGGTTGTGTGTTGGGCTATAAATACATGCACATCGTCTATGTGTGCGTCAGCGCAGGAACTATGAGTTCACATTGTCTATGTGTTCGTATGTGTCACAACTGTAACTATGGCCAACCCGCGCTCGTGCGAGAAAAATATTGTACAGTCGCCATCAGATATATCGGAGCGAACAAGGTGCTCACAAATATCTGAACACGACTCTATTGTCAAGGCGTTAAAGTGCATGTTCAGATATTTTTGAGCACCCTGAAGAGTACAGATATATTTGATGGCGACTGTACCAACATGAACGCAATAAGCCGGTATTTACATTGTTCCCGTATATGTTCTGGAAACAAATACCCTACACATATATGTATGTATAAGCATCTATGCATGTACAAAATAGCAAATAAGACTGAGAGAAAACTAGGAATCGAAATAGTTGTATGTATTTTAGACTCTCTTAGGCGTTTGTAACCTTATCGAATTAAAAACTTCAAATAGAAAAAGAACGCTCGAACAATACGAATTCACCTTTTAATCCTGCATAGTGCAAAAAGGCTGATTTTCTGAGGTCGCTGCGTCTCTTTCGTTCTACAGTGAATGAAAGAGAAGCACCGTATGAGCTGCTTACTGAACTGTGCCAAGTCGTTAATCCCGGCTTTGTAGGGATGGATTGTGTATTGTTGTGTATGTATGAGACTGTTTGTTTAGAGTAGTAGCTGGAATTGATTAAATTCTATGAAACTTGATTTAAAGTTGTCGCATTTACTTTTTTAAGGCTACAAAAAAAATACACCAGTACTGATTACAAACAAACTTTTCTTCTGATAATCTATAACTGTGGTGTGTGTGGTTTTTTGTTAACGGCTGATCCAATAGATCGATTAACGTTACTTATTAGACCGTCAGCATCATTAATAAGTATACGAACATAATCAAATCCATCATAATCAATTACGTCACTGTCCTCCTGTCCTGTACAGATTTAAATTTAGAATAAAGGAAATATTGAAAAATTTAGGCACCGAGCAGGATTCGAACCTTCGACCTCCCGGCACTCGCGGCCAGTCGCTCTAGCCAACTGAGCTATAGGTGCAATCACTACCCAGTTTTAAATTCGTCAACCGTTCCTTCGTATTAAGCAGTACCCTTGCTAACGTAAACTATATTTTTTATACAAACGCCTTAAGGGAGGCGTACAGCGACATCTACCAGAAGACAGATACACACCACACACTCTGTACATATTTGTGACTATTATTCATTACACACTTACTTTTCTCGTCATTTTTTGCTGGCAAAATTCGCGGTGCACAGTGGTAAAGATAGTGCCGACACGAAAACTACCTAAGAAATGTTTTGTTTTGTTTTTATCTATCTCTCATATTATTTTAATTCCAATGTGTATCTCATAACGGCCTGCCCTTTACTTTTACTGTACTTTTAACCGGTTAATTAGATAAGCTGATGCGTTCACTAATCAAGTCCGAGTTAAACTTACGATACTAACTAATACTTGTCATAACAAAGGATAAGATAAAAAGAGGTTGACATTGTTCTAATTCTTGACACTTTCAATCTTAATTCATGACAATAGAGGTGAACAGGTGTCAACTTTTGTCATTAAGGTATCAAGCTTTGGGACGTCTACCTCACATTATGATACTGTTATTTTATATACATTGTATATTGTTTTGAAAAAATGACACGTCGCCGAGTTTCTTACGCCGGTTCTTCTCGAGGCAGAGGTTTATTTTATGAACCGGTGGTAGTTTTATGACATTCATAAGTGCATGTAATATGCCTAAATTGAAGAATAAATGATTTCATTTCATTTAATTAACTTTTATAATATTTATTTAGATAAATCGCGTACATATTTATTTATTCGATTATGTATGTTTTCAGGTACGTTTCCACTGGACGAATGATCGAGCGTTGAGGCCACACACACTCCGTTGAGTTCTGTAAGTGTTTGCGTATCAAACGAATGATCGATCATTTCTCAATAGTATGCAAATGTTGCGAACCCGATTACTTATCTTGTTCAGATTAGATATCAGCTCCGTGATGTTTTGTTTTAATTCGTGTTATTAATCCATACGAATATGTGAAAGTATAGTGTACATAACAATTAGTGAATATTTTTGTCACACTGTTGCTGTTTTTATGCTTGGTAATGTATCTTAGTCATATATTTCGTACACAAGTGTGTTTTGTACTTCAGAGCACAATATGGCGCTCATCAAAGCTCTTATGTAGGTTAACCGAGAGACTATTATGGTTAATCCGCGCGGCTTTTTAGGGCATTGTTATACTTAAGGCAAGGCCATTCTATTGCAAATATCCCGCTCTGACACGCGTGAGTTTGTAATTAAGAGGCCTTATAGGTTTTAAAATGTTTTGATTTCAAATTATGACAAAAGTATTAATAATACCAATAAAGTGATTAAAGGATAAGATAATTTTATTAATGTTTTAGATAGTAACATGACCATTTTTTTATTTTATTTTGTGTTTTAGAATTTAACCGGAAAAACACAGTTTTTAGCTCGGAAATGGTCGATATGGAGTGATGTTTGAAACGATATTTCTTAAAGAAAAATCTAAAAAATACATGTAAAATTTATGACATTAGGTTGCAATAGTCCTTTTCTAGATAGTAACACTGAGAAAATGTCAAGATACGTGCCAATTCAATCAGAAAATCGTCTTAATAAATGAGCGTTTTTTAACTGATAAGGACCCTTAACCGCATCCCTCTCTCTACGGAAGCTCTGCGCGTAGTTTCGTAAATATTTAGTACATTGTAATTGATTTTTGGAATATATACTTATGATAAATCTATCCGGTTATTGTGTTAGAACAATAAGAAAGCTATTCATTGTGTAAAAACGTTGACAATTACAAAATCGGCAGCATTTAAGGTTATTTTTACGATGATATTTAGAATTTTTTGACAGTTCCCAAGGCATTAGAATTACGATTTGAAACGGGATATTTATCATGTATATCGGGAACACAAATATACATGGTAAATATCCCGTTTCAAATCGTAATTCTAATGTAAATGACCATGTAAGCTTGAAATCTTATATTAAGTTGCCAAGGCATTTTTCAATATTTTTTTCGGTTATCGTGTTTCTTTCTCAGTCTACAGTAATTTTTGTGTAGTGTTATTCTACATTATTTCTTCACACTGGAAGCTTTCTTCAATTTTTTCGGCAGATCTCGGAATGGGCCCTGCCAGCTGATTTTGAATTATGCTACATTTTCTCTAATAACTAGAACATTCATTCATTCGTTTGGTATAAACCCTCATAAGTAGTTAGCTTTTGAACTTTAATCTTATATGACATGTATATTGTTTTAACATGTTATTGTGTACAAGAAAGTGGTTACATACATAAACCCAGGATTAAAGATGAGAAAACACGTTTTAAATAAGGCACGGTTGCTGCCGCGGGGACACACATGTTGTGTGGTTTCTGTGTATTTTTTCTTGTCATTTATGTGTGTCTACTGTGTCTGTGAATAAATGTTTCTTTCTTTCTTTCTTTCTTTCTTTCTTTGGTTGTGTTGTAAGAGCCGCCATAAAATTTGGCACGAACGTAAACCATTACACGGAGAATAATATATATTACGTTTTATTTCGTTTTTTTTTGTATCCGTGTGAATAGCGAACATTATGATATTCCAGTAAATAAGAAAGTGGGTATACATAAATATTTTGTGTCAAGTGTCTTTGTTCATTTCGAAGCATAAAGTAAAAGCGAAAAAGAAGGCGCCGTAATAGTAGATTGTGTCTCAAGGGAGCAAAATGATATATTTACGGCGAGGGCTGTATATTGAACCCTGATTAAAGCGAAAAATTCTATAATAGAATCCTGAGCATAGTGAGGTATTCTAAAGTAGTATCTTGAGCGTAGCGAGAGATTCAATTGGTTACGCTGAAGATAGAAATAATTTTGCTACCGTGTGACACACTGTTTTTCACACAGCCTATGTGGAGCACTGCTAAAACATGAAATGTCTTACAAATAATTTAGCTACCGAGTGGCACACATTGCTTTTCACAGCTACTATTAGGAAAAGAGCCATTGTTACTCCAAATGAGGGAAGAAAATTACGACTTTGATCCCTGATTCGAGGGCAACAATGACTCATTTCTGAATAGCAAGTGTGAAAAGAAAATAAAACGTTTCCCTAATTATACTCTCATCTTAATTATCTACAAATGTTACAGAATTTAGGATCGTGTCGAAGCCATTATTTGCCTCTTTGTTATTCGATCTCCCTGTTAAAATTTAGCTACATGCCTCTATAGAAATATATGTATGTATCTAAACATGTAGCAGATAATAGCACCTTGTTAAAGCGAGTTAGAAGTTCTCAATTTAATTATCCTCACGAGCATGTTGTCGGCATCGCTGGAGCATTTAACATGTCTGAACTCATGCTCCAAGTGAAGTCAGTGTACGCGAAACAACTTTATGTACCTAACTCTCTTTTTTTGAACCTGACTGTGGCTTATAGGCCAATAAAGCGATAGGAGTGCGCGGTTGGATAGTAGCCTGGGGAAAATCCAGGAGAAAACCTCCGAAACGACCACGCCGGTAGTTTTGAACACTGGAATACTCTAAGAGTTTGCGCTCCAGTGAGATTGGTTGAGCGGTTTCAACCGAATCTGAGGTGTGAGTGGAATCTAGCTGCTGGGAGCTAGTTTTGCCTCCATCTCTTTCTTTAGCATTTCCTTCCTTCTACTTTCCCTTTCACGATAATTTGCTCTGAAAAATACAACTATAAGGATGAAGTAATGTTTACATTTTTGTGTTTGAGTTTCAGGTGTACGTAATTTCATTTATTTATTCCAAGCCTCATCAACATAACGCGTTTATAAACGCCAGGAACACATTTTTCTCGCACAGTATAAAAAGGACAGAAGTTCTGTAGACTGTACAAGTACAGTGTGAATATAAAATTTTACTGAAAGTTGTTTAGTCTATCCGATTCGAGATTTATTGTTAGTGAAGGTAAATAGACAGGCAGTACACATGAAATATTGGACTCGTTTCTAAGTCTCGAGTTCGATTTGCATTAAAGTGAGATTTTCTCTAAAGATCTTAATTTCAACAAGGTTTAATTTACCCTCTGGGATGGAAATTCAGATAGCTATCGCTTTTGTAAAACTAATGCCTACCCCAAATCCAGTGCATCCTCAAATTTTATAAAGGGTCTGCAACTCGCACGTGGAGTTGCGTTCGTCTATAGGCTGCGGTGAACGCTTACCATCACGGTGGTCCGTACGCTTGTTTAAAGCGGAAGCAACGCATGGCAATTTCCTCCCAGCAGTAAGGAGGAAATTGCTATGCGTCGACCGGAATGGCGCTCCACTGTTCAGAAAAGTTGACGAATATGAACAGCGACGCTTAGAAGACCTGAATACTAAGCGCTATCCCCCGTATTCATAAAACTTAACAAACCTCTGCTAACTAAAATTTCTTTGTCCCATTCTCACAAACGTCAATGTCAAAGTGACAGATAAGGACAAACGAACTTTAGCGGTTAGTTAACTAATATAGGTTTGACAGACGTTTATGAATAAGGGGGTATATCCGCAAGACTCGGCCGAAGCCTTCGTATACCTAAACCTGCAACTTAGATGGCCAACTACATTGTGCACTGTGTGACCGCATCTTCAAAACAAAGTTTGGATTTGTGAGTCACATCAGAGCTTTCCATATTCCCAAATGAAGACAGTTAACGGAGTCGCTGTCGCCGGATACGGCTAGGAGGACAATATGTTTAAAAAAACTTGGGTTGCGGTGCCATAGGACCCTTGAGTAGGATAAAACCATAAAACCATTTTTTTATTTTTCTTTTTTTTTCGTTTTTTGAACCTGACTGTGGCTTTATAGGCCGGGCCCAATAAAGCGATAGGAGTGCGCGGTTGGAGAGTAGCCTGGGGAAAGTCCAGGGGAAAACCTCCGGCACGACCACGCGTGTGGTTTGGAACACTGGAATACTCTAAGAGTTTGCGCTCCAGTGAGATTGATTGAGCAGTTTCAACCGAATCTGAGGTGTGAGTGGAATGGTGTAGTGGTATCATGACAGATTCCCATAAAACCAGTAGGAGGAAGAAGGAAGGAATAAATACCATAGGAAGATGACAATGTCTACAATAATCAATAAGATTGTTGACTCAAAATTTGACTACTTCAAAAGAAACAAAAAATATGCCAAATTGTGAAAATCCTATTCAAATATCTAAAAAAAATAACGAAGTTATAACCGTTTTGATGTTGCTGGTTAGAAAGAGAAAGCGCCACAGATCAGTGACGTCACTGACCTCGAGCGCCATAGTAAATGACAATCGTTCCAATATAAAGCTGCGTTTTGCGGAAAAGGGACAGAATATGCCCCCTCTTAAAACTGAAAACATAATTATATATTTATAGTTTTGAGTTACGTTTTCCGCCATATCACTACATAGTATAAAACAAAGTCGCTTTCTCTGTCCCTATATCGCTCTATCCCTATGTATGCTTAAATCTTTAAAACTACGCAACGGCTTTGATGCGGTTTTTTTAATAGATAGAGTGATTGAAGAGGAAGGTTTGTATGTATAATAACATCCATTAAATAGTACACCCGTGTGAAGCCGGGGCGGGTCGCTAGTGATTAATAATTTGATATTTTTTCGAGAAAATTCGAACTTATGAATTTTCTTATTTGGTGTGAACATCCTTTTGCCATTGCAGCTTCTAACTTCGTCACTGTCTTGTCTATACCTTTTTAACTCTTCAGCCGCCATTCTAAGACTTATGCATGCCATCTACTTCAAAAGGACGTATATCCATGAGACATTTGTATAAAGATACAACTTTTTCAAGTTACACGAGAGATTCGCACGTCTATGTCTCAAAGGGGCCCTGTTTACCGTCTGCGGAAACGTCTCAAAAGCGTTATTCCTGTCTCTTTGATATACACCTGGCTTTAATGAGAAGCGACTGAGCACCTTATTTTTATGTCTCCTGATAAATATTTCTGTTTTTTGGTTCCTGGAAACTGTTAGATCTTTGATGTTTGTTTATTCCGTGATTTACATTTAGAAACAGAAGACATGACGTTAATATACCCGTGAGTTGGTTTTAGATGAATGCTAGTTATTGCAAAAATGCTCCCATGTAATACACTATATTAGAAAGAGAAGGCACGATACGAAGTTCGGATTTCGAATTTCGGAGTAGCAGAAATTCGAGTTCAGATTCCTTTTCCCCTGATCCCCATTTTTCCCAAATAACTCAAACATTTCCTATATTTCAAACAGTACCGTTGCACTCCATCATTCCACGCCTACACACAAAGTTAAAAATAAACATTGCTTTTTCATACAAACGGGACCCATCTCCGTGCTGACGTCATAAAAATCTCTTAAGGAAACTCAAGGAGGCTGCGCAATTCGTTCAAGAACTTGCGTTTACGTACAATAGCCATTGTGTCAAGTGTCGGCCTTCCGGAGTCGTCCGGTCGGCGTAATAAAATATATTTACTTAATCGTCTCCGGCGATCCTGGCAACCAAGCATCACCCTTATTACGAGGGTATATAGTTCAACGCAAAATTCAAAGCAAGAGAGCGGACGGAGTCCCGAAAGGTTCAAGTGTTCTCCTAGCTAGAACATTAGATGGTGTGGCTGCCAATGCCGGTTATAGTGGAACTCGACGACTCAAAACTTTGGTGTATAGTTGACTGTAGTTAGAATTATAAAGGTACTGCTGCCAAAGAGTTTGCGCTCCAGTGAGATTGGTTGAGCGGTTTCAACCGAATCTGAGGTGTGAGTGGAATCGAGCTACTGGGAGTTTTGTCGCTGGTTCACTAAACCTAGCCTAGCTGAGAAGAGTCCAGCAAGAAACTCAGCTAGGCCCGACCTGGGTCGGACTGACTCTACCCGGTGTGCGGCGGTACCGGGACGAATAGGGACTAATGTGAATATTATGTAACGTACGGGAAGCGTCGATTGAAAGTTTCAACCGCCCCACCATTTCAACTTGAAACGCTCCTTGGCTCTGCCCGACCATCGTCATCCTCCTAGACTGTTCCCGGTTGTGTCCTAAAGCAGCTCGGGAATAAGCGATAGGGGGTTTTTTTCCAATATAAATTGTACAATCCAGTTTGAAAATAAGTGTACAAACATACAAGGTGACTAAAATATGAACACGACTATTTTTAAGTACCTGCGGTATATTATTATGGACACGACTGATACTAGAAATAGGTTC
The DNA here is from genome assembly GCA_963556455.1 of Epiblema foenella. Lineage (NCBI taxonomy): Eukaryota > Metazoa > Arthropoda > Insecta > Lepidoptera > Tortricidae > Epiblema > Epiblema foenella. The sequence goes on from OY747102.1 coordinate 22,299,646, forward strand.
GGAAAATAAATCTCTGCATTAATTATTTTTAAAACCGCTATACAGGAAAACTACACAACTGAGTACCTACTCTGTAGTTTCCATGTTTCATTTAATGCGACATAAAAACTTTAATGACTGCTTCCTTTTTTACCTTAATGAATGAATGTTGCATAGTTAATAATTATACCTATTTTAAATGTGGCCGGCTATTTTAATACCCTGTCGCAGTAAGCTAACAATAAACTTTGAATGAGTTAAATTGATATTCCCTCTACTGGTATAAAAAATGTTGTCATAATTTCAATTGTCATAACTCATTTCACATAATGTTGTTGCTCATAAAAGTCCCTTGTCATTAATGACCCTGCGCATAATACTTTCAGTGTCATAACTGTACAAAGTCATATTTTTTTAAACCATAATGTTAAAATTTTAGGTCATTTTATTGAAGATTTTAAAATTTATAGTCATAAGAATTGAAATCCATAAATTATGACAATAGACATTTAGGTATTTGAGTACGTTTAGGAGCGACGACGATAGAAATTGTCGACGTCTACATAATATGTAGACGTCGAATATTATTATACTCTAAGGCAGGTCGGTGTAGGCACGACGAGCGAAAATAAAATATGAAATAGCTACATAAATACTTGGCTACCGCGGGCGAGCGAGCGAAACCTTCCAAGGCAAAACCGACTCTAATGTTGTTAAGCCTTAGTCTTCTGGTGTTAGGTTTAACATTATATTTATCCAACCTGCTCAGGTTGGATAAATATAGTGATTATGATTTAGGTTGATATGCTCCAAAACTATATGACATTCCTTACTTATGCATACAAACATTATGGACAATATGACTTTCAAATTCATGCAACCCAATACTGAACCGGTAAAATAAGGTAAGTTGCAAGCGTCCATTGGCTGCGGTGACCGCTTACTATCAGGCGGGCCGTAAGCTTGTTTGCCATCGACGTGGTATAAAAAGTGTGACAAGGCATTAGAACGATTAGGGACTTGTTACTTTGATATCAATGGGTTTTAACACTAATTTATGTTTCGCATTACATAACAATGGAATAGTGTCGGCAACACGAAACGTTACCAAAATAACATGACTAACGACATGATTGTATGTCGTAGGGCAATATAACTCTACTGTAATCAAAAGCATTTCATTATAACCTTTCCTAAAAATACAGAAAACCTACTTTTTTATGAGGCCATATTTTACTTTATTACATATTTAATAAGAGGCGTGAAACTAAATAAAAATTATAATAAGATCATTTATAAAATAAAATTGAAACCGACTGATTTTAAACTAACAACATAATCAATTAATCATCTATCTATAGGTTCTGACAATTCAATACAGATGTCAAACATTCAAATCCATTCATTGGTATTGAGTCGTGGAAATTGTATTTTATACCTCATAGCCATAATAGATAGTTGTTTATTTACCTAGTTATTGTTCACTGTTACATTAAACAGTATAGCCTACATTTGATAAACATGGGAACGTGAAACTAAATATAAAACTTGTAACAAGGTCATTTATGATATAAATTAAAACCGACAGATTTTAAAATAAACAACATAAAATTATTTCTACATAATCAATCAATCATCTATAGCTATAGGTTCTGACAATTCAATACAGATTTTAAACATTCAAATCCATTCATAGTATTGAGTCGTCGAAATAGTTTATTATACCTCATAGTCATAACAGATATATTTATTTAACTATTTATTGTTCACCGTTACATTAATAAACAGTATAGCCTACATTAATAAACATGGGAACGTGAAACTAAATATAATACTTAGAACAAGATAATTTATAATATAAATTAATACCAACTGATTTTAAAATTATTTCTAGGTACATAATCTATTAATCATTTATCTATAGGTTCTGACAATGCAATACAGATGTCAAACATTCAAATCCATTCATTAGTATTGAGTCGTGGAAATAGTTTATTATACCTCATAGTCATAATAGATGTTAATTTACCTATTTATTGTTCACCGTTACATTAATAAACAGTATAGCCTACATTAATAAACATGGGAACGTGAAACTAAACATAAAACTTGCAATAAGATCATTTATGATATCAATTAAAACCGACTGATTTTGAAATTATTTCTACATAATCAATTAATCATCTATCTATAGGTTCTGACAATTCAATACAGATGTCAAACATTCAAATCCATTCAGTAGTATTGAGTCGTGGAAATTGTTTTTTTACACTTCATAGTCACAATATATAGTTGTGTATTAATTTATTTATTGTTTACCATTATCAGCGTTACCTACATTAAGGGTCGGTTGCACCAACATACGATCACAGGCCGGTCATCGTCAAATATGGCGTCGGCAGCTGTCATCCCATAGAAACTTGTCAAACTTTCCATACAATCAGATTTTAACGAACACCGCTTACGATTACAGACGGTTTGGTGCAACCCACTCTAACATGGGATTCATGCACAATGATTAAATAAATAAAGCTGATTATAATTTACACACAACGTAAATTACGTTGTGTGTGTACCTATGCAGCCGGGTAAAACGGCACGTTAATTTTTTGTTATTTAATTTTCCTTTCCCTAACGTATGCGAAACTAAGTTATTTACTTGACGCCATTTTGTGCTCGGAGTATGTTAATGTACCCCTATCGTCGACATTACACATGACTCACATATTACTCCTAAAACATATTTCCGCATCGCAATATGGCTTAAGGGCATACCATGAAAAATATCGCGTTAAAAAATGTCACTCCTCAAACAATTGACCGAGTGAAACGAAGGTCTCTGCTTCAGCTTCGACAAAAATGCTTTCGTATGTCCGGATTTCCGTTTGTTCTCATCTACTGGTCGCAATTCTCAACCGATTCTCGTGAGATTTCGTGAGCAGGTTCAATAGTTAATATATAATTTTTTTGTCGAGACGGCTTTTGGAAATGTCCGTAAACAATTTTTTTATCAATAATTTTGTAAGTTTCTGCGGGCGAATTTCGGTTTGTTCTCCTTTATAGGTCGCATTTCTCAACCGATTCTCGTGAAATTTTGTGAGCAGGTTGGATAAATATAAAGATTTTTTTTGACAAATAAGTTTTTGGAAATTATAAAAAATAAATTTGTTCAACGGTTTGTTCTCTTCTACAGGTCGCATTTCGCAATCGATTCTCGTGAAATTTTCTGAGCAGGTCCGGTAACTATACAGAATTTTTTTGTCGAGTCAGTTTTTGAAAATTTTCAAAAACATTTTTTTTTTAAACATTGTGTGAGTTTCTGCGTCCGAATTTCGGTTTGTTCTCCTCTACAGGTCGCATTTTTCAACCGCTTCTCGTGAAATTTTGTTAGCAGGTTCGATATTCATAATTGATCTTTTTTATAATGTCAGATTTTGGAAATGATAAAAAAACTCACTCACGAGGTCTACAGCTCACAGAGCCACTAGTACATAATTAGTCGTCGCAACTAAGTGAAAGTGATGATATTTTACCGCATCTAAAATTTCTACAACTTCACAGAGTCATATCATCATGATCCTAGCGCTATCCCAGTATACAGTTGCATTCTGAAGGATGCCCAGGCTCCGCTACCCACAGACAACCCCCAGATTTGGCGTATTCACTAGTTTTTACGGAAACGACTGCCATCTGATCTGATGTTCCAATCCAAGGGGAACCTTTTTGGGACTAAGCTTGTCAAGAGTCATTCTGAAATCATCATATATTTGTATAAAATTGAGCGAAAAAGCCATCGAAAGACATAAGCATATTTCTTACACCAGGTGTTTTACAGAATTGAAGCATCCCCTTAAAATAATGTACACTCGAATATTTATGAAGAATTTATCTCCTTGGACAAGAGAAACCACTTTGTTTTGCTATTTATGATTGCGAGGTGAGAGATTCATGACCATTATCATCAAATGTTTGAGATAGGAATGTAACGGCATTGAGCGCTAGAAGGAACAACAAATGTATTTGTTACTCCTTATGACGCTAATTTGAATGGCACGAATCACTTGATACGTTTTAACAAAAACCAAAGATACTGAACATATTTTTAAAAATGTATAGGTTTCTATCATGCGTGTAAGAACCAATGTGTTGTTCTTTACAAGATCATTTACAATTATTTGGGTCATTGTCAGTTGCAAAAACAAAAGTTGTCCCTTCGGTGCTCAATAGTTAACGATTTATGTGCATGTGAGCTATGTTTTTAGTACATGGATTTATAGCGACGTAGACATTGTATATGCAGGTTACTAGACCAATCCAAAATTAAGCTTTGTAGCCCTTAACTTTTGATATGTCCACCGAAAAACCGCGAACCTAAATCTGACAATGACCCATTTGCTCTAGATATTAAATAAAATGTTGTTCCGTATTTTACTCAACTGCCCAAAAACAGGGTGTAATTTTTTCACGTGTGTATGTATTTAACTGACCATTTCTACAGGCCTTTCCGCCAGTCCCCATCAAATATATGAATACTCTTCAAGGTTCTCAAAATATCTGAACATTCACTCTAACGCCATGCCAATAGAATCAGAATATTGAGTATCCAGCGACTGTACCATCGACACCACCGTGACCATTCATAAACCTTATTACTACGGGATAAAATCTATCATTGGATACTCCATCGTGAATCCTTTGTACTAAACGCTATGAGAGCACACAAACACGGTCAGAATCGTTCTCTGCATGACAATGAAGTTCGGCATGAAGGTCATTACCTCAAAGTAACTGTTCTACTTGGCAGTTTCGAAGGCTCTCACTCCGTTGCCCTTCCAGATCGTTAGTTTAGTAAGCCGAGAAATTGTGATAATCCACATAGAAAGAGACCTTATGGCGGCCGGCACTTACGCATTTATTGCCGTTGTTCGAATACAATAGTGAATCGTTGAAACGTAAACGCCTGACGATCACAATTATTGATTTGTGATTATTACAATTGGTCTACCACTTTAGACTTTTTATTGTTATTTGTTCATTAAGGTTTAAAAGGTGTAGACCACTTTCTTAGCTAACTATACCGAGACAGCAACCAGTATCGACGGGACAGGCCAGACTCATATTACCTATACCAGGTGGCTATCCCTTCAAGAAAGGCAATGCTATTTCTATTGATGTTCAGCGTCTATCTTATTTCCGATTTCTACAAAGGAAAAATACCTCGTGCAAGACAAGAGACTAGTTTTACTGAACCAGCGAGATACGTTTTTGGACTTGTTGTGTGATTCATCAGGTGAGAATAGGGCCAATTGATGATAAGATGTTCATAAAGAAAAATCTTAAACTCGATATAATAAAATCTTTCATTCTCAGGAAATAGGGTTCCTTTTGGCGGCTTCAATAAAGCCCCATTTTCTTAATTACGCAATGAGAAATCAACCTAATTAGCATCGACAATAAGGCGTTTACTTACGAGTAATATAAATTGAGTTGCCATAAATTGCTATATATAGGCATCTTCTGTGCATTTACCATGAGTTTGCATGACCGTATTCGCTAGCAACTGCGTAAAATTTGTATGAGCAAATGAAAATGTGTGCTCGCTCCATCTTCGACCTCGTCTTTAGCCAAGGGTAAAGACGAAGTCGAAGATGGAGCCCTAGGGCTGGAGTCAAATTGACTCGTCACTTCTGGTACAGAAGACCACCTCAAAGCTGCCTCAATCATCAGAAATTCCGAACAGGAAAGCATCGATTGCCAGTTAATTGTTTTTGAATTTTAGAACGTTAGCACGCAACGGGCGTTCATATTGATGACTCGATATGCATACGACACGACAATGCGTATTAGACGATACATATTCATAGCTGACGATCGTGTTCGCATCCTGTGCGGAAATATTAACTTTGTTGCTGTAGTCGATGTGGAAATTTCCGCTGCGGAAAAATTTGAGGCCTGTTTCATTTTTCGTATTTGATGGCCAAAAGATAGACCTATTTACCTCGTCTTAAGCTGGTTATTTCAAACTTGTTCCAGATTAGTAGTGTCCTAAGTTACTTCCCCCAATCTACACTGGGCCAGCGTGGGGCCTAATGCCAGGGCCTGTACTCCGAACTTCGTGTCGTGCCTTTTACTCTCGTTAAACTATATGAGTGAAAGGGACGGCACGATACGAAGATCGGATTTCGAAGTTCGGAGTAGTCCCTCTGTTCCCTCCCATCAATAAGATGATGGCTAATGATGATGATGAAGTTACTTAAATGATTAATTAGTCAAGTCTTTAGCTGCACTCATATTCAAAAATCAACCCCTACATGTGGCTGTTCTGTCTCCATACCCATGTGAGCAAAAAATTATGAGCACTATTAGGGAGTGCTCATCAGTTTTTGCAAAAATGCTTTCGTACTTATGTCCAGCTGTTCACCTCTATAGCATCTACAGATCGTGTTTCTTCGCGTTAGCAAGTTCGATAATTTTTAGTTTTTTTTTTCACCTAAGTAGTTTGGAATTAAAAATATATATATACATCACTCTTATTTATACCCACAAAGTCACCTCAAATAATACTTCAGTGTTGCCAGTGTGGACTTTTTGGTCAGATTTCGGATAATTCAGGCCTCTGGCGGATCTTGTGGGGGTAAAATCGGACCGCGGATCAAATCGGACCGCTTCCCAATGTATGAGAAAATAATGGAATTTTACGTGGCGGATCCTCGCGACTATTTTCGGATCTTTTCAAGGCTGAAATCGGATAGAATCAAATTCCAGACCTGGCATCGCTGTAATACTTAGATATTGCGGAGAAATTGTTCATTGTACCTTACTAACTCAGTTTTGCCTCCGGCTCTAACTTGACTTGTAAGTTTGATCAAATACCCGAACCAATTTAGGGACGGTGTCGTTAATTCTGAAGTTTCGAAGATTGCCGTGAGTTATTTGATCTTCTAGATTACTGTGCACAAATTCCGGTCAATAATGGGATTTTTTTTATTATTCAGCTTAGTTCTAGCTGAAATGTTACCAGCGACGTGTTGGTGATTTGAGTGGCCGGATTTGATCAACCTCTCTTTTCTACCAATTTCGTAAGAAAGGCAAGCCCCTCATAATAGAAGTTACCAGTCATTAATACATAATGCAATAGGCCCCAGGAAAAGAGGGTCCTAATAGATAGATAGATAGATAGATAATAAAGGCTTATTCATAAAACTTAACAAACCTCTGCTAACTAAAATGTTCTTTGTCCCATTCTCACAAACGTCAATGTCAAAGTGACAAATAAGGACAAACGAACTTTAGCGGCTAGTTAACTAATATAGGTTTGATAGACGTTTAAGAATAAGGGAGTAAAAGTGTATAGTAACTTTAATATACTAATAGTAGAGTCCAACAGTGGTAGACCACTTTATGAATAACTAAACTATACATATGTATATTAATACTGGTTTGAATGTAATGGAAATTTTTGACACTAAGGGTGGATTGCACCAAACCGTCTGTAATCGTATGCGTTGTTCGGTAAAGTCTGATTGTATGGAAAGTTTAACAAGTTTCTATGGGATTGTATGGGACAGCTGCCGGCGCCATATTTGACGGTGACCGGCCTGTGATCGTATGTTGGTGCAGCCGACCCTAAGTCTGTCAATACTAGATACAAATAATAATAATAATAATAATATACTTTATTGTGCACTATACAAAATGGAAATGTTAAAACAAATAAAAAAAATAAATGGAAATGTTAAATTTTAGACAAAGATGAACAATTTCCTTTTTTTTTTCATTAGCCGTTTCATAATTTACCTACATGGAATATATGTAAATCGATACCTACAATTAAGTAATTGGTAAATTATCTTCTTGTTTAATTATCGCCAGAACAACTGTTTGGCCTTGCACAAAACCACTTGTTCATACATTTAATATTTTACATACAGCTCCTTATTATTCATACCTTCAGAAGTTCATACCTTATATTTCACTTACCGCCAAGCAAGACGCACTAAAAGTTTTTTTAAATATCATTGGTCTCTGGTACTTAACTTCTCAGTGTAGATCTAAGTTGTGAGTAGTGAGTAGTCACACCGCCGTAAGTAAATAGTAATATTTTAATAAAATGGTGAAAGCAGTAGGTAAAAATAATTGTTGTACATTCACTTCGTTTACTTTCATAAATATTCTTTGAGATTCTTGGTTTTTGTAATACAACTTCAGAGGGGCTACCGCGAATCGAAAACGAAGTTTTTAATATCTCCCTCTCTGTCGCACTTGCTAATTCGTGCAAAAGAGAGGGAGATATTCGAACTTCGTTCGTTTTCGGTTCGCGGTAGCCCGTCAGAACTAAAATTATTTAATAGAAGGTTGTTTTGGTCTGTCAATAACCCTCGCTTACGTCACCGTACTCTAGTATTGTTTATGGCTGAAATTGACAGCTATGTTCATCCCTAAGGCAGTGGAACATCTATTAAAAACTTTCACAGATAGCCAATAGGTACGTAATATATATACACATTGTACAACTAAGTCCTTCATCTAGTAATGACTAGATTTTTTGATTCCAAGCACGTCCCAGCGGCATCCAATCGACAAGCGCTTTGTTACATTAAGCCACTTTAGGTAACTAGGTACTACTTTTTAACTATACGGAAAAGTAGTTTCTTAATGATATACGTCTTTTGCCATAAAGCGGCTGTTTCTCCAGCTTCTCCTTTTCTATTCATGTGTCAAATTTTAATGATTTTGATTTGAAGTCAGTTAACCTATTAATGAGATTAACATTTTATATGGATATTTTCTTACGTACTGTAGAATGGGGTGAGTAGGGACGAAATCGAAGTTCAAACCTGGATAAAAGTTTATTTTTATATGTGGCACATTACATACAAAATGTATGAATTTTAGTTTGTCAATGATAATTTGTTGTTTCATTTCATAGTTTCAACGATAAACACATAATAGTAGGCAATCATTCAATTCAAAAAAAAAATCCGCCGTTTTCGAGCATCAACTTGGACATTGAATTTGTGTTTTAAAATTGTATGATTTGGCAACTTAATGTTACCAAAAGAATAAAAAATATGTCTAAAAATATAATAAAATTACTTTAAGAGCAACCTGTGCCCTAAAATTAAAGTAGCAACTGAAAAAAGAAATGCTGGATTCGCATCCCTACTCCCCCCATTTTACGGTACGTACATATGATTACATATTAAATCCTTAGGTGATATTTTCTGATCAGTCTACCCGTTTTAGGATGTATTTAGTACATAATATAAGCGATTAGATAAATCGTTACATCTAAATTTAGCGAAGAATATATTAAAATTTTCTTTATGAATGAAATGAGATGTGCGCTGGGCGTAATAAATATTTGTATTTCAAAATGTAGTCACTTTACAAAAAAAAACAACTTATAATAAAAAAAAATTAAATAAATTATTATTAATATGTTTGGTTTATCAATAAATGTTTTTCTATTCTATTCTATTCTAATAATAAAATAATTTGATACCTAAGCCTCTTTACTAAAATTCTATAGAAGGTTAACGACGTTAATCACTTTATACGTGGGCGAGTGGAGTGGTATTCGGGTAAAACAAACGAAAACCTTTTAACTTATCCTGAGGGCTTATCGAAGTATCGCCCTCTCTGTTTCTCTGCTCCAGTGCGACAGAGGATATTTTGTTTTCGGTTATCGGCAGGTCCTCAACATACTAAATAGGTAAAGGGTTTTAGAAGCTTCGTAAAATGAGTAGCTAATAAACTCGTCCAGTGTATGATAAAGCTGTTAGATAAAGCGTGTATTGTATAAGTATTTAAAGTGTTGGAATAAAAAAATAATTTAGATGGGGGAAACTCTATGAGCCTTTGTAGAAGATACACGCTTGTAGTAGGGTCAATCAACTTTTCTTTGTTGTTATTCTGTCCCGTCAGCGAGGAGACAACAGTAACCGAAAATATTAGAAAAATGTTCATAGAAGAGAGAGAGCATGCTCAAGAGATGACCCATGTCCAAATTGATAGATACTCATCGCTAAAACTCATTAGTAGATTTAAACCCTATAAAATCACAATTTTAAAGAGTGACTCAGGAGACGTAACCATGGTAACGAGCAACAAAGAATAGTTGATCCACCCATTAGCAGCTCAGAATGCAGCCCATTCGCGGTGTTGACGTAGTGGTCTGGGAGGCCTAGCGGTAAGGGCGCTGGTCCGGCAAACCAGAGGCGCGGTTTAGATTAGACTCAGACGATGCCTGGCCCAGAACTTCGAAATCCGAATTTCGTATCGTGCCGTCCCTTTCACTCTAGTGTTATTCAATATATGAGTGAAAGGGACGGCACGATACGAAATTCGGATTTCGAAGTTCGGAGTGGCCCGTGTGTGCGGCGCGCGGCGAAAAATGGGTAGCGGACGGGTAACGGGCGGCCGGGACTTACATCGATCCCCCGCCCGTTACTTACTATTTCAACTCTTTGACCTCTCTCCACTCAAGAGTGCAAGCGCCGCGCGGTGCTCAGGAACCAGCGGAGATAAACGGTAAGCTTAAAAAGAAGATTCGGATTACGATTTGAAACGGGGTATTTACCATGTATATTTGTATTTGTGAGTTCCCGATATTTCGGCACTGTTGCAAGCGTCATTATCAAAGATTAATTGACGTGCTGCGAGTTTTAGTTGTGGTCTACCCACACACCATAGCGATCTACCCTCTTCCTGGTTCGCTTTTTTCGCAGTGTCACCGTCACTACCACCGTCCGCCTTGTCCCTTGTCACTTGAAACTCGATTACGATCACGACACACCACACTCACAATATCAATACGCGAGTTCTTTCCGGAAACAGTCTCTTTTGAACTGTCGGATCACTGGACGCCAGACACTTGACAGTTGAAACCCTTAATATCTTCCCGGTTGAAATTCTTATGCCTTTGGATTTCAATGGCTTCCTTAACCAACCTAGGTATGTAATGGCGTTTTCTGGTAACTATAGATAAAAATAATATTTCTGCCACATATTGTTTAAACCGTTTGTGATTATCCATACTAATTCTAATAATATCCTAATAATATTATAAACGTGAAAGTTTGTGCGGATGGATGTACGTTCCGCTTAATCTCAAAAACTAATGAACGGATCTCTATGAAACTTTCCAGTATTGTAGCTTAGACATCAGAATAGGAACCTACCTTTTATCCACGGGTAACACCGCAGGGCGCTGCTAGTATAAATTAAATGCGAAAGTGATTCTGTCTGTTTGTTACCTATTCAGGCTTACCGCTGAACCGATTGAGATGAAAGGCATGGAGATAGTTTGAGGCCCTGGGATGGACATAGGATATTTTTTATGAAATGGGGATGGAAGTTTTTGTGGGACTATGATATAAACGAGTTCCACTCGAACGAAGCCGCGAGCAACAGCTAGTACTGTTATAATAATATATAATCTAAGGATTTAAAATAGTCGCTCATGCCTTGAGCCATCGCAGACTCGGGCCTTCACTAACGAGCATTTTCAACCCTACGAATTGTTAATACCTTTTGTTATTGCTATCATATTTTACTGCGAGTATCTCAAAACAGACATCCATTTTGCTGTTTTGACGCAAAGGTTTCGCGTTCCGTATTTGTAATTGCACTTACTTTCCTGAAATTAGTTTGACATTACTTTCATCAAGAATTTCACGTGGTAACCTTTAATTACATAATGCATGCCTTCATGTTATGACGCTGAACTAATTTTTTGCAAATTAAAACTCATTGGTATGACAGAAAAAGTCCAATTAAAAGTTTTTCATTTGTTTTACCTGGGAATTTCAAGACATTTCATGCAACTAGTTGGAATGTACCTACACAAGTGAAACTAGTGTTGTGAAAGCGGTCGCCCTTTTTTGTCGCGGTGCTTCATCCTGAAGGGGGCATCTCTTCTAGAATTGTGATTTCACTACACTATTTTTTTATACAAACGCCTTAAGACGTACAGCTCGGTGCCTAAATTTTTAAATTTTTCCTTCATTCTAAATTCACTACACTAGATTTTACTTACATACGAGTAGAAATTCATTTCATGATATTCGTGAAATTGATTTGGACAAGAAGTAAATAAAATCACTTGTCATAGATGGCTGTTTGCCTAAAGGCCCATACACCGTGCAAGAAATTGCATGCGATTTTCATTACATTGCGGGATTTGATCGGCCTTGTCTTACCTCGGTAGCCCGCAGCCCGCAATGTAATCAAAATTGCATGCAAGAATTACGATTTGAAACGGGATATTTACCATGTATATTTGTATTTTTGAGTTCCCGATATTTCGGCACTGTTGCAAGCACCATTATCAAGGATTAACTGACGTGCTGCAAGTTTTAGTTGTGGTCTACCCACACACCATAGCGATCTACCCTCTTCCTGGTTCGCTTTTTTCCCACAGTGTCACCGTCACTACCACCGTTCGCCTTGTCACTTGAAACTCGATTACGGTCACGACACACCACACTCACAGTATCAATACGCGAGATCTTTCCGGAAACAGACATACATGGTAAATTTCCCGTTTCAAATCTTTAATTGTAATGTAAATGACCATGTAAGCTTGAAATCTTATATTGCATGCAAGTTCTTGTATGGTGTAAATGGGCCTTTATTCTTAATAATACAATAATAGGTAATTTAGGTAGGTAACAATGGAATGCTAGTGATCCGAATAAATCGATAACACTTAGCCCTCAAAGATTTTATTTCATTCTTTATGCAGCAATCGTATTTTAAATCGATAAGAGAGACGTGTTTTCTCCACTTTTACTTCACTTACCATGCCAAAGCGAATAGCTAAAAGCTAAAGATTACTATACATAAAGTATGCTCCTATTCCGCAGGAATTGCAGGATACCTACTTCAGACAAAGTTTAACCCCCTCATATTCATAAACGTCTATCTCAACTCATTTTTATCCTATTCTAAATCTATGTGGCGTAATTTTCGCATAATACCACGACACTGCACATCTCTGCTATATTCTGCTTCTCTTAGGTTAATTAGTTGTATATTATTGTGTAAATGGATCACTGAAAATCAGCGTCGTGGCACTTCATGCTCCGACACAATGCTGAGTGGGCTCCTTTTTGGAACCATCCTCAAATGTGTATTTCCTAGATTTAAGCTAACTGTACTTTATGTTGTGGTTTCAAATAAATAATTAATTAATTCATTCTATCAAACCTATATTAGTTAACTAGCCGCAAATTTTCTTTTACCTTATTTATCACTTAGACATTTACGTTTGTGAGAAAGCGACAAAGACCATTTTAGTTAGCAGAGGTTTGGTAAGTTTTACGAATAAGGGTTACTCTCTGATAAATAATTGGATTGATACTTGACATATGTAATTACTGATTATAGAAAGTATTGTTAAAATAGCTTATAATACCTAGAAGCTGGAAACTAGTCCTAAAACTGGTCACGTTTCAATGAAATCATTTAACTAATAAATATAATTTTAATAAACTCAAATAATCAAAACGTTATGTTGCTAGTGACGTTATCCTACTACAAACAGCTGCTGTCAAAAATTTGAATGAAATTAAAAAGTATGTATTTCATAATAAGTAAGCATCAATATGTCTTTTTGACTAAAACAGTTTATGAAAAATGTCAACATTCAATGAGTGTGTTGCTTCCTAACTATCATGTCATATTTTCACATCCAATAGGTATAAAAGCACAGAAAGCCATTCATAGAAAGCTAACAAATTCAAAGGTGTCACCCATTTTCATCCAAGAGAGGAAGACTATCCAGCAGTGGGCCATCTAATCAGTCTAGATGCTTTTGCTAGTGATGACTGAGAAATATGAGTAAGAAGAAAACTTATGGTCTAAATGATTGTCCACAGATCGGCGCTGACAGCCCCCGCCACGCTCCCGTCATGACGCTGCACTGGTGGATGCACTGGTTCTGGGTGACGACGCTGCTCGCTATTCTATGTAAGTCTCCTTCTTATTACGATGCTTCTTACAGTCCCTCCGAATGAAGAGGTTCGTCACTTTTAAACCTTCATGGTATTGAAATAAAGTTAAATGTCCTTTTCACTCCTCAATAATCCCTCGTCACCGTTCGGATTTTATAACCAATGTACCTATTGTCGGATGCAAAAGCAATTGTGATAGAGATAGATATTAAGTGTAATTCTGCATCTGACTAAGCCTTAGTGACTAAGGTATTGCCGGATAGACGAAGCCCAAAAAGACCTTTCTTCTTCGTAGTCGATCCCTAATGACTGAGGATCGTGACCGCCTGCAATTGTCCTCCATGCAGTTCGGTACCCCCTCATGTGACGGCTGCAAAAGGCTACATTTGGCAGCATTCTTGACTGCATCGGTCCAGCGCACCTAAATCCTTCCTCTAAGGCGTTTGCCTTCCACGGATCCGAGAATAATCTGTTTCTCTAGGTCATGCCTAGGTGAGCGCATGATATGTCCCAAGAAACAAAGAATCCTTTCCTGGCAGATGTCTGAGAGTCGTCCTAAAAAGACCTTTAGTTACCATCAAACAGCCGTTTTTAATTGTGAGAAGCTGCTCAGGTCAGGTCAGAGCACACTTGGGTGTCTTAGTGTCGGAGGTTTAGATCCAGTTTGGGTCGCTGAGACAGCGTTTTTTAGGCCATATGTAACAATGGAATTTATGAAAAAATACCGCAGTCGTTTGCAGTGCCATTATCATCATAAGAGAAAAACTGTTTAGTGATTGTATGAACTTAGAGCAGTAAAAAAGGTAGCTATTTACTTCAAATTTTACTACATTTTAACTTATCGTTCTGTCCTAAACCTGGCATGCCCTGGCGAGATGGAAGGATTATATTTAGTGAAGTTGCGTTTGTCAATATCCCTCACAGGCTTTTTTGTTAAGAGAACAGTTTAACTAAAGAAGTATATAAAATTATTCAGACAGAAAATGAATCGCACAAGATGGTTGAAATGGAGCCATTTGCGACGAAATAATTCAAAATTTTTGATGATACGCTCCGAATTCACTTGTCAATTTAGCTCCGCATATTTTATTTCTCGACTCGAGACCCACATCAAGTATTCTGCTCACAACCATTTCAGCTAATCAGGATGCGAGAAAAGCGGTGAGGTCTTAAAATATTATACATTCTGCCCAAGAGCCAATCAGGTTCGACTTTTTTTTTCTGCCGTCAGCTGAACGGAAAGAAAATACTTTCATATCTGTGATCTTCAAATCAGTTTCTTTTTCGTAAGCTTTTTTACTTTTTAGTGCGTATTTATTCGCCCTTAGCGAATATTATTCGAGGTTAGTATATTTTGCACGATAAAAAACAAAAGACAATAAATCTCAATAAGATCAATTCGGATGCTAAACAAATTTGTGGGAGCGAGGGAACGTAAAATTACACTTTTTCTTCCGGGACATGATCGAATCGCCCCAATTCGTGATTTTTAGGTTAGTTGTTTATTTTTCTTTTTACGCACGCGACCTAGAAAACATTTCCGTTTTCAATACGGCATAAATCACGAATGGATGAATTATTGCCGAAATGGTCGTGTTACCAATTACAGTAATTGGTGTCGATACTTTTGTGCTATATTTTTACGAATTCAGCTTTAACTAGACCTGGCTAAATACACTCGAGGTCTAAAATTTAAGGTCACCATAAATTAAATAACCACAATAGGTTTTTCTACATATTTTAAACTAGTTTTATTTTATTTAAGCGATATATTATTCTTCGTAATACCCAACAGTATTAGCAATACCCGGGATCCTAGCATAAAAATATCAATCTCCAAAACTGACGATTTTTACGATATCTCGCTCCGTTAAAATTAGGCGTCCGATTTAAACCTGGAAACGTTAATTTGATTAACTGTTATTTTTACAGGTTATATGTAAAATTAAATAAAGATCATGACAGGATTAAAAAACTGTACAAGTTCGCACTATTTTAGGAAATATGACGGTATTTTACCGACTGTATTCTTTGTCCGCGAGTGTATAATATTATTTTAATGAAATGAAATGTAATGAAATCATTTATTCTTCAATTTAGACATATTACATGCACTTATGAATGTCAAAAAAACTACTACTAATGTACATAATAACCTTGACAAATAGGTGTTATGAAAATACTAATGAAGCCCAACCTGCCTGGCCAATTTCACCAATTTAATTTGTCCGATATCACCTGTGTATGACAATTCCCTGTACATTTCTAAGTTCTAGTTCTGACGTAGTATTTGTTGTAAGATGAGGGCAAAAATATGTTTACACTTTTGCACCTTATTCCATTGTAATAAAAATGAAAACATATTTTTTCCGTCGGCTGTACAGCGTACTGTCGCTGTCAAGTAACAATTGTCTTTGGTGAACTACGGATATATCTGTGTAGTTAGCCGCCAAGGGTCAAGTTCATGAAGCTACCTGGGCCAATTGAATATTCATAGATACCATTTGGCCTTACACGAGCAAATAGTCTGTTTATTTAGGAGGGCTAGTGAACCATGCAGTGGTTGCCGTAGAATATCTAAGAGCTAGCAAACAATATTTGGGCCTTCCGTTTTCTGAGTTCATACAAGTTGGTTTTATTGGGATAGTTCATCATTTAGGCAACTGGAGATGATTATAATTGAATGTTTATCTTAGGTTTCATGTGGGCAATATCAATTTGTTTTATGGACGGTCATTGTAAATATAAATTTATTATAACTAATTAGTAATCAAACATTTATCATCATCATCATCATATCAGCCGAAAGACGTCCACTGCTGAACATAGGCCTCCCCCAAAGTGTGCCTTAATGACCGGTCCTGCGCCACCCGCATCTAGCGGACTCTCGCGACCTTTACCAGGTCATCAGTCCACCTTGTGGGGAGGCTACCCACGCTGCGCCTTCCGGTCCGTGGTCGCCACTCGAGAACCTTCCGGCCCCAACAGCCGGCGAATCGTCAAATCCGACTCGGCTGGGCAGCGTTCGGGAAGCTACGGTATATATTTTGGTCCAGTATTCCGCAGTGTCTAAAGACGAAAGTCTTTGTTCAGTGTGTATTGCCAGTGATGACATATGGTACGGAAACGTGGTCGCTCACCACGGGCCTTATAAGAGGGCTCAAAGTCGCTCGGAGGGCAATGGAGAGGGCTGTGCTGGGAATCTCTTTGCGTGATCGCATCAGAAATGAGGCCACCCGTAGCAGAACCAAAGTAACCGATATAGCCTTTCGAATCGCTAAACTTAAGTGGCAGTGGGCGGGGCACATTGCACGTAGAACCGAATGAAACATTATTTTTATAGAAAATAATCATAATTATTTATTTACGCCTAAGGTACATTCCACTGGACGAAAGTATTAGTCCTTACAAATCTGTGTTCCTATAGTATTGGCCTGCCCGATACTACATAAGTTGTGAAGAACGCGCACTTTTCCGAAGTTTGTTATATTAATTGTGGTTTTCACAACTCTGTATTCTTCCTCACCGCGTAATGCTGTATAAAGACCTCAAACTTCTTTGGAACAGTTTAAAAAAATCAATTTTCATCATTTTGGAAAGTGTTCTGCATTGCGCTAAGCTAAAACAAGGCATCTTAAAACAATCTATCACCGTTAGACGAACTAATTAAAACTTTCTAAACTTTAATCAAGGTTTTATGTACACAATAAAAAGTGAACCAGTTTCGGGAAAGGAAGTTAATGAGGTCTTTATCTCGGTAAATATGGCGACCTCAGGCGATAAATGCTCGGCTGTAATCGATTTTCAACAAGTTGATAGAAAACAGATTTCGTCGATTCAAAACTCTTGTCACATGAGTGCGAGCAGGTCTAAGGACGTGCTGGAAGCGATCTTTTAAAAAAAAACTACTTAATAGCAACGCTAACTTCATATACATAATTTTCCTGGTATTGAGTTTTTAGTGTGAGCGCTCTATATATTTACTGCGTACTTTATTTCCAAAAGTTACATCTGTTGTAAATTTTACCAGAAACGACTGGTGACGAAGTTATTTTCAACCAAACTCAAAAAATATGTGATGTGGTTTTCTAAATAATCTCTCTAGAGCTCAATTTTTCCATAGAATTAAATAATGTAGGTACTATAGACAAGAACGTTACTTTTAGGAAGTTATTATAACAAGTATTGGCCTAGAGATCAGTCATGTCGTTTGGGAGGCCAGTGATATATGAGGGTAAGGTCGACAATTTACAATTGTACCTTGGAGAGCGACACACATTTGTAAGCTGCTTAAATTTGAGAACACATAGATATATCTTTTTCGAAATTGCAGCAACTATTTCAATCTATATAATTAAGTAAGCTAATTAAGTACTGTGATTGATATAGTTATTACCAATTCTGGGAACAACAGGAACCGAAAACCTATGCAAAATGTTCTATGTCAGATCATAAACATGATATTTATGGTATTGTGTAATCAGCACTGACGATAAATTGGACAAAGCGAAAATTGCTGTTAATGGAGCAAATAAAACGCAAAAAGAAATGGCGCGAAATAATTATGAAGGCGTCGAAATGGCTGACCATTCTGATTATAATTATATTGTGACCTTTTATGGACTTTACCATTTTAAACTTGAATTTCTAACGAGTTAAAAGGAGGTTCATTAAGATATTGTTACATAATGTAATTTAAGATCATTCAGGGTAGAGATTTTGCACAATCAGCTGACTGTACAATAGATGTCATTTATAAGGTTTGTTCTTCTTAGTCGCCAATGTCTGAGAGAGGCCACGTCTACGGGTGACTCTCACTCACGACCACTACTCTCTGAGCATTTTGTATGTTGCCTGTATTATGGACCTGGTAAATTCTTGGAGCGTATCAGTCCGTATCCTTCTACCATTCTGATATCTATCTGACGCTCACGGTCTTACGAGCTGGAAGTCGCCCAACAAATAATCTTCTCAGTCGTTACACTCTTGGCAGAGCGGTCATGATCATGGTACTGTGAGGCGCAAACATTGCTCCCCATATAATGTCCCGCCATCTGTCCAACAAATAATAATCAGACAGTAAGTAACTACATCTTTAGAGGTTATGGCTTAACAGCGGAAGAGCGGCAGACATAACTTTTATCGAACTTGTAGTTTTAATTATGGTAGCTTTTTATTCAAAGTAAATAACAAGGTGAACAAATAACTAGGTAAGTAAATTAATTAATATCAAAAAATAACACACAAATAAATAAAACTTGCGATATGGTCCCCATTATGCTGGCGTTTATAATAGAATTAACAATACAATACAATACAAATACTCTTTATTGCACACTTCAATTAAAGGATATACATAGTACAGTACAAAAACACAATGAGTAGAGGCAAACAACAGCCGGTCTTATCGCTATAGCGCGATTTCTTCCAGACAACCTTAGGGTTAACTTTATTATTATAAAATTTTGGGCCTATGAAATAGATATAATCAAATCTAAATCAAACCTTATAGCTTATCCCCCGTATTCATAAAACTTAACAAACCTCTGCTAACTAAAATGTTTTTTGTCCCATTCTCACAAACGTCAATGTCAAAGTGGCAGATGAGAGGACAAACGAACTTTAGCGGCCAGTTAACTAATATAGGTTTGACAGACGTTTATGAATAAGGGGGTATATCTCGAATCGAATTACATCAATGAAATTCGACAAACTGTGAAGCTAAGCTTTCAATAGCGTGGAAGTCTTAGTAGAACCCGACCCGCGGTACTAGTGAAATACAGTATATTACATGTACTTATATTATGACTGCAGTCATGCAGTGTCCACTGTAAATAATTAAACAGTATGGTATGCGCATAATTCTCACTGCACCTGTACCGCATAGCGTACTGAAGTGCATCTGTTCATTAAAGTTTTTAGAACGCGCGTGTCAATTTGTACTGCTAATTATGTTTATTTTCATACTCGTACCTGGACACGTGATGTAGTAGATGTAGAATTGTTTAAGAGGCCTTATCAGTCTTAAAAAGATTTAGAACGCGCGTGTCAATTCGTACTGCTAATTACATCTATTTTCATACTCGTACCTGGACACGTGATGTAGTAGGAGATGTAGAATTGTTTACGAGGCCCTATAAGTTTTAAAGTGTTTTGATTTCCAATTATGACAAAAGTATTAGACACCAATAAAGTAATTAAAGGATAAGTTAGTTTTATTAAAGTCTTAGATAGTAACATAGCCATTTCTTTGATTTTATTGCGTGTAGTAGAATTTAAGCGGAAAAAACAAGTTTTATCTTGAAAATGGTCGATTTAGAGTGATGTTTGAAACGGTATTTCTTAATGAAACATCCAAAAAATACATTTACTGTTTATGCCATAAGGTCGCAATAGTCCTGTCCTAGATAGTAACATTGAGAAAATGTCAAGGTACGTGTCAATTCAAACAGAAAATGGCGTGAATAGATGAGCGTTTTTTTATCTGATAAGGACCCTTATCGATTAATCCGAGAGGACGCACCAAAGCTAGGTAACGCTTACCAACAAAAAAGAACTAGACTAACCTTTCAAATAATCAAGGGGAACCTTCACGGATTAAATGTTACTTCAAATAAGAATAAGAATAAATTTTAGCATTAATAAACATTACCATTAGATACAGGCTGTTAATATAATTATTGGTAAGTTAACATGTTTAACCAAAATTGGTATGCAAATATAGTATGTCTAATGTTTGGTAAGTAAAAATTACAGGAATCATTAAATATGTAACTAACATTTACACATGAATACTTTTTATCACATCGCCTGTCATTACGTGTCAAAGAATGCATTTAAGCTATAGAAGTTTTAGGGTGGGTTGCACCAAACCGTCTGTTATCGTAAGCGGTTTTCGTTGAAATCTGATGTATGGTAAGTTTGACAAGTTTCTATGGGATGAAAGCTGCCGGCGCCATATTTGACGATGACCGGCCTGTGATCGTATGTTGGTGCAACCGAGCCTTACTCTATTAGCCATTGGTGCAGATACCTTTTAAATGATATGATATTCAATGACCGCAATTCGACACGTATTTTATTATAGACCTTCACACACATAACTAAACAAGCTGGCAGAGACACTCAGATAAAGTTAAGTATCCCATTCAAAACAAGATTATCTACATTGCAAATGTGTGCAAATTCGTACATAATGTTAGCCTGATTGCTCGAAGTCTAGCTGCCACACATCGCTAACTTTCCTTTTTGCATATCCGTTAAAGTAGGTACTCGTATTTTGTACCCAAATTGCAGTATAGCGGTTTAAGCGTGAAAAGGTAACAGACAAACACGCTTTCGCACACACAGGGACTGCATAACCGGAAAATAAAGGTAGCGTTTTAAAAAGGTATGACGTCATACTGTTTCATTTCGGTTAGGTTTCGATACCGAGATTTTTTTCGGTGGCGGAATATAACGGTACCGCTATTTTTTTTCGATACCTGAACCGTTTTCTGTAAGGTATGGTTTAGGTTTTACGAGGGTGCCGCCAACGGCGCCAACCCATCAGCGCTAGTTATTGGGTGTATGCCTAAAATACCCATTTTTGTTAAATCTCGTTCGGCGCGTTCTGACGTAGTCGCTGTTGGCTGTTGGTCGCGTTTACGTACCCATCGTAAGAGTTACGATCGAAATTTTTGGGTACCGAAATAATACCGGTAGGCTACCGTTATAATAAAGGTTTGAGTACACCTATGAAAAATAGCGATATCGTTATTTTATACCTTTATAACGAAGCGGAATCGATATCCAATATCGCTACCATACCGTTTATACCGTACCGAAAACGGTCCATGCTTTCGCATTTATAATATTAGTATGGATTTACGGTTTACCATTGTTATTCAGACTAACGTTTTCATCGACTTAAAATTTGCAAAATTTTCAGTCCATTGAAAAAAAAATATTTTCATAAAAGGTCGCAGTGCCAACTTAGCCTAATCTACTTTTCTAGTAGGCTTAAAGGTTTATACACAATGACCTTTTAACTGTACCTCATAAGGTAACGGTTTCTGACAAAAAAAGTTTCTATTGAATGAAAATTCTGCGAAACAATACATTCTACGAAACATATTTCGATGGATACCATAACTCTTCAATCACTCTTCATCAATAAAGTTGTGCATTTCTTATTTTCTTACTACTTACGTATGTCGAGCGCAAGCTTTACACTTAGTCCTAAAAGCATTTCTGCATTCGAAGGCATACAAGCTTACATACATCGCGATATTGAAAGGAATTGTGCACTCGATTTCATTTGAATGGCGCAACGCGCAACTTCACCTTGTGGTGATCGTCTAAAATTGCCATAATGTGTATTATTTCCTTATATTCTATTTCATCTTTCTCTGTGCCCATTGGTATTTATACGACCTGTCAATATCAGGGATGCACCTTCCTCTCAAGTATTTAAAAATATACTTGAACAAGGGTTGCTGCAAGCACAATTTTATGACATATACGAATTGATTAAATAATTAAATTACGAGTATTGTAATGCCGAAGTAGCCTACATGGTACAAATGTAGTAAATAGTTATAATGTATTATTTCAATATTAAGTCATCATCATCATCATCATTTCAGCCGAAAGACGTCCACTGCTGAACATAGGCCTCCCCCAAGGCTCGCCATTTAGACCGGTCCTGTGCCGTTCGTTTCCACCGGATTCCCGCGACCTTCACCAGGTCATCACTCCACCTTGTCGGAGGCCTACCGACAAGTCATATTAAGTATTTGAAAGTATTCATACGAAAACGGGTGAAGGGTGAGGTGACAGATGAGGACGGTGTTTAGTGACTCGCATAGCAGCAGTGGGCGATTATGATGATGATGATGAAATACCTTTTTTTTTAAACCCGACTGTGGCTTTATAGGCCGGGCCCAATAAAGCGGTTGGAGAGTGGCCTGGGGAAAATGATGAAATACCATTTAGCACGTAAGCTTTCGCTGTTAGTGGTGATATTGGTGAATTATAACAAATACATTTTTGTTGATATTCCTAATGCCGAACTTTTCCAAAATCTTGTTTGAATTAGACCAGTTTCGTCACGCTGTTTTCCGTTATCGAAAATCCATTTACATTTTACACAAGTTTCTTAAAAACCTATT
The DNA here is from genome assembly GCA_963556455.1 of Epiblema foenella. NCBI lineage: Eukaryota > Metazoa > Arthropoda > Insecta > Lepidoptera > Tortricidae > Epiblema > Epiblema foenella. The sequence continues at coordinate 22,322,735 of OY747102.1, forward strand.
GGTACGAGCCGGGGTTGGAACCCGCGACCTCCAGATAGACCCTATAAACGTGGAAATAAATACGTACCATCATTTTGTCTTCCTGGCTTGGTCGGCTAGTTAGTATGTAGTCAGTTACTCAACCGAAATGCACGAACACCCTGGGAAATGGCACATCTGGATGCTCCGCCGAAAAGGGCACTTGCGACAGAGTTCAGAATCGTGACAGATGACTGTCGTGACTCGCGCCCGTCGCTGAGCCATTTTGAACCTTATTGCAATCACGCTCTAAGGTTCATTTAGATTGCATGTACACGTGATGTGCACGCTCGAATGTCTCCAAATGTCGATGGTTAATACATTTTTGGCTAAAAACTAAAACCGCCATTGATACAAAGAACCTAAAGGTTTAGGCGCTATAGTTGACGTAAGTTCATAGGACACTTTTAATATAAAAATTATGACAATCGCATATTAAATTTTCCTAAGAACTTACGTTAATTAACCGATTCTGCTTGTAGGGATTTATATTCACAATAAATGTAAAATAAAACCGAAGACAAAACAATCGCTTTTCTAAATTGCCTCTAGACAATAATTTAGAATATAGAATGTTTGTACTTTGTTCAAATTGTTCTCAGTTTACCTGTAGACCCTCCTACTTTACCTTTATTTTATTCTTGTTTACCCTTTATATATTTCGCGAAAAAGTTTCACCTGTCGTAAGTGGAATATAATGTTTTTGTAACCTCAAATATAAACAATGTATATATTATACATGTTGAGGGATGCCCGGCCGGAAGCAGGCAGCCTGTCGATCGCTGGTTAGGATCATTCAGACCAATTCCCTTGAAGTCGCAGCTTAAGGTTACTATCCCAACGTCATACCCAAATTAGCTTTTTCAATTTTTCCTATTTTCCTGCAGAATAGAAGGACATCTTTAAGGAGATTGATATCCCTCAATTCGCTCTCCTCTAGCATATCGCTTTAAGCAGTCAAGGGCAAAGATATATAAGCAAGTAATGCGAAAGAAAATAAGTAGGTTATATAAAGTTAAAAATGGTTATTAAGATATAATTGCTCAAAAATATGCAAACGTTAATGAACCCATAGATGCAAATTCAAAAACCTTGTATACGATCATAATGACATAATTCGTATTCTGCAAAAGACGCAAAATATTATAGTCATATTTATATCAACAAAACAGTGCAGACTTGTCATGGCATATGTTTGTCCTCATTAAAATCGTAGTAAATATATGTGGGCAAAATTCAACCTCATTTTTTTGTGTCTGGGTCATTCTACTTTTTCATGACCAGTTTTCTATTACAAAAAAAATCTATGATATGTATTGAATTAGTGTACAAAACTAGGCTTTTGAAATACTACCTGAACCTAATAAAAGGTCCTAAAAAATGATCGAAAATTATGTACATGAAAAAGTAGAATGAATAGTCTATCTTTTAGAAGTGGCTTTTGGCAGGCACTTTGTGATGCAACTCAGCATCGTGTAATCAAAGTCTAGTATGTGATGACACATGAAGCTGCGTAAGTGCTCGTATTCACAAATCAGCGACACCGGACATCCTCAATCAACTGCTGATCTTGTAGTAATGTGGTTTTTTTGGGAAGTCCAAAAGATACATGCTTTGTTATATCACCCTCGTCCAGGGCTCGAAACCGGTTTTTACTATTTTTGAAATATCTCCTAAAGTACTTTTCATATCTCCATTTTTATTTTAAGATTTATTCTTGTTAGCCTTCATCTATGAAATAAATGATTTAAAATACGAAAAAATATCGTAAAACGCAATTAACCGAAATTTTTAACCGGTTAATTGTATGAAGACGAAACCGGTTTCCGAGCCCTGCCCTCGTCTGCCCATCTCTGCTTCCACAGGTAGGCGGTTTTTCTCTGAAAAATAATTTGTGATTCATAATTGACAAAAAAAAAACAGATAATCATCGCTGATATGTATACTGTATGCGACAAGGATTTATAAAATACTTAAAAAAGTACTTACCGAGACACCCAATTTATCAGCTATATCGGATACAGAAATGCCGTCTTCACATAAAGCAACAAATCTCTGTTTAGTATAGTTAGTTATGCGGTACATGTTGTACCAAAATGGTAAAAAAGGAACGCTTATGGTTTCACTTTGTCTGTCTGTCACATCGCTAAATATCTCAAGAACTACTTATGTTATCGATTTAAAATTTGGAACAGTTATAAGGAAGGGTACATTGAAAAAAATAATTTCTTACTGTCACACATTAAACTGATTTTCATTAGGACTAACTACTTTATACAATATCAACTAATAATATTAGTAAGTTATAATGTATCGAACGTTATCACTAAATGAACAAAACATAGGTTATAACCTATCTAGGTTATGCATCTGCATAGAACATATTTTTATTTTTATTTTGTTTTATATTTTCTGTGAAAAATGACAGTGGTTCAAAGTCTAGTGAATATGTCAAGTGGGGTGTCATATGAAAGGGCTTGAATTGCAAATGCTTAAACTCGTACACATCTGTCTACGGAACCCTCGGTGCGCGAGTCTGACTCGCACTTGACCGGTTTATTTAATGATAATTTCACTATTAACCAAACCCACTAATACGCTTCTTATTGAACAATGTACTTAATCGTGTTGTAATTTTTGTACTCGGTGCCATTTCATCAACTTTAAGCAATTTATTTGTATGGCACCGACTTCCAAAATTACAACATTACGACTACATTGTTCAATAAGAAGCGTATTAGCTGGTATAAGTCTCATATTGAGCTATTAGAAGTTAGGAAATTATTTCTTAATTTTCAGTGTTTTTTTGGAAGGTCAATCAACTTTTCCTTGTTGTTATTCTGTCCCGTCAGCGAGGAGACAACAGTAACCGAGTCTCTTAGAAAACTGTTTATAATATGGACTTCAAGCATGCTCAAGAGATGACTCATGTCCAAATGGGTTTATGCTCATCGCTAAAACTAATGCTTGGTAGGTTTAAAACCTATAAAATCTGAGTTTTTAAGAGTGACTCAGGAGACGTAACCATGGTAACGAGCAACAAAGAATAGTTGATCCACCCTGGAGTCGGCTTTTTTGTTGCTTATTTTAGTTTCACGAAGCATGTTGCGGATGATATATGTAATTGGAAATTTGGACTAAGTTTGTTGTTGTGGATACTTCCTGCTTGAATTTGTTTCCTTGTTTAATTGAAGAATTAATGATAATATTTGCTATTGGTACCTAAATCGATATTCGTTCCTCTCGATATTGGATATTGTATTTATATGTTTATGTAGTGTTATATATCCTTGTATTTATGTAAGTGTATGATCTTTCTTATGATTCGGTTGTTTATTTTATACTAATTAATATCTCTATTTCACCTACTCACGTCAAATTTTCTGTTGTGTCTCCACCACCAAACGGTTGTCTGGAAGAGATCGCTTTTTAGCGATAAGACCGCCTGTCGTCTACCATCAACATGTTTAATTTTAATCTTGTTTTCAATGTATTTTCTGATGAACAATAAAGAATATTTGTATTGTATTGTATTGCCAAAATAAAGTAAACCAGTAAATTATTGTTACTATTCTATAGCAGTGATATGTATAATTATATATTATATGTATGTATATTTTTATGTATGTATAGTTATATATTATTTAAGTATGTGTATTTATATTGAATAGTTGTTTTGGAATCTTTTTTTTTCTCATTGTATGTAATAGTTTATGCAACACCTACTTTTCGGCTTTATATTTCATATCTCCACTACCTTAAGGTTGTCTGGAAGAAATCGCTCTTTAGCGATAAGACCGTCTGCTGTTCTGCCTCTGTCTCCCTGTATCTTTGTTTCTTCTTTTGTATGTGCTGTTTTATTATGTGAGGTGTGCAATAAAGAGTATTTGTATTGTATTATATTGTAAATGGAGGCCGGCTCCAGAACTGAGTTGTGAAAATAATATCGCCTGAATTGGAAAGCCGGCGACAATAGTCATTTTTATCCCTAGTCCGACATCGGAAGATAATACCGTCATTCATACGCGGTCCGTTAAACGGCAATATAACCTACTCCACCCACGTTTGGCTGTATTTATTTCCCTGTTGACAAAGCGTGCATTATGATGGTATTATTGCTGCCCTTGGCTTATAAACTGATACCGGACTTGCGTAAGGCAGCGACGACTGTTACTGATACGTGAACCTTATTGCAATAGGAAAAGGACTATTAATGGTCAATAACCTGTACAGAGAAGGGAATTGTGATACCTACATAATATTTTCGCTCTTATCACCAAGACAATAACGGTTAAAGGCGCGTGTTTCAGTTTGCTTTATCTCACGTGAGTCAGCGGCTTAACCAGGTCATGTGGGGTTTCCTTAAAGCTATATCCACACATGGTTCAATAGGTAAGTAAAGGTCAATTTATAGATGCCGCAGTTGCATGGTTGTTGCGTGAGTCAGGGGCTTATGTATAAAGTTACTGTGGGATTTCACTTAACCTATTATACGTGGTAGAAAATTTAATACCGCATCTAGGATGCTCTTTTTCACTGAGTGTTGTGTCCAAGATCAGGCACCGAAAAACTAAGACGCAGATCTATATGACAGTCATTAGACAACGGTGACAATCAAGGGAGAAAACAAGCTACTGGTTGCTGAAAGCAAGATTTTTTGTAAGAGATTTTTTACACGGGTGTGGTGTGGCGCTAGCCTTAAGCTGTTTTAACTTAACACTTTTGAGTTAATAACTAAGTCCTAGAATGTTAATCTTTTTACGATATTGTCGGAATGTACAAAGTAAACGCCAAATATATATATACAGGACTCTAATTACAGCGACATAACGGCCATCGGTGATGAGCAAAAGTGTTAGTAATACACCATAACACACAGAAATATAACTGTAATTAATTTAAACGAACCGCTTAATATGCGCCTAATGCCATGTTATGACGTCAAACGAATTTATTATACTGAGGGCCAACTTCGAAATCTGAACTTCGTATCGTGCCGTCCCTTTCACTCATATAGTGTATAACACGAGAGCGAAAGGGACGGCACGATACGAAGTTTGGATTAATAGCCCCTCTGTTCCGTGAACATTATGGTACGGCGGCCGTAACTGAGTTGCACAGCCCAAGTTAACGTTTATTAAAGCGGAGACTCGTAAGGCAACATTGCGTCATATCTGCGATAAACTCCAGTGCCTTCATTTGGTTTACGAGTGAGGACCAAATTGCTGATAGAGAGTCAAGGCATTTAATACGCCTACATTTTAATTGATTCCGATGTGACACGAAAGTTACCCATATAAATTGTATCGGTAATTGGGTGGATCAACTATTCTTTGTTCCTTATTACCATGGTTACGTCTCCTGAGTCACTCTTTAAAACTGTGATTTTATAGGGTTTAAATCGACCACATATTAGTTTTAGCGAATGGTATAAATCCATTTGGACATGGGTCATCTCCTGAGCATGCTTGAATTCCATATTATAAACATTTTTCTAAGAAACATGGTCACTGTTGTCTCCTCGCTGACGGGACAGAATAACAACAAGAAAAAGTTGATTGAACCAATTATTAAAACCCGTCGTCTACCGGTCCCTGGGATCCCAGGAATCATATTTTGCACCGGGACACGACGGTTTAAGAGGATTGTGTAGCAGAATTTTTCCATACAAAAAGCGGCAACGTTTTCCACCCTCCAATCCTAAACCGATTTGCATGATTTTTGGAAATGTTGTAGATATCATTAAAGACTAGGTTCGTACGTTTTGATTTTATTCGGAAAAGTTGCATTCAAGTGAAAATATGTACCCTTAATATTCATTTCTTTGACTCGAAAGCTTCCTCCTGGTTTTTTGCTATTTATTTCATAAACGAGAAAAAAATACCAAAAAAAAGCAAAACCTATAAACCTACTTAAGGATGTAAAAAATCGTTCAAGGCCAATATTTTCATTTAATAAATATTTAAGGGATGGAATGCTTTGCCGCCCGAAGCACTAATTCTGCGACAAATTATTAGGCGGTCGACGGCAACGACTCTCTCTATCTCACTATGCGGACGCAAGACCCCGTCGGATGAAACAGAAAGAATATACCGAAATTCCTGTTCTCAAATGCCTTAATTCATCATCATCATCATCATTCAGCCGGAAGACATTCACTGCTGGATATAGGCCTCCCCCAAGGAGCGCCACAGTACACGGTCGCGAGCCACCCGCATCCAGCGACTCCCCGCTGCCTTGACCAAGTCATCAGTCCACCTAGTGGGAGGCCGTCCAACGCTTCGTCTTATCGGTTCTACGAGCAATGTGGCCCGTCCACTGCCACTTCAACTTGCAGATTCTCTGAGCTATGTCGGTAACCCTCGTTCTTCTGCGGATCTCCGAGTTTCGGATCATGTCCCGCAGAGAAACTCCAAGCATAGCTCTCCGCCTATGCCTTAATTATGTGCCAAGAATTTGGTCCTCACCCATATCTTTTTAATATGTTTCGCGCGTTCGCCTTCAGCACCGACCTGACATGCAAGAAAGAGCTCTACTGGAGAACCATCTCCACGCCACAGAAGACCGCACAGCCATCGTAACACCACCACTTGCTCTGTATTAGGAATGTGGGCTGTGCCTTTCTGTGATATATCCTGAGGATAAGCTGCGTTGACAATAAGGGACCTTTCTTTATCTGTGTTGTCACAACGAATCTGAAACCTACAAAAGGTCTACAATACATTTGTGACTATTCAGTAGTCGCAAACGTTATTAGTCTACGGTGTCTGAATTGGAGTTTAATTCATGTAGATATGTGATTGCGATCAGAAAGAGGTGAACAGAATATGTACGGGCCCGGACCTGAGAACTCTGTTGAGCAAAGTTCGTTATTCTAAGAATTATCGCCCAAGTTTACTACGACTATATGTGAATATTACCGAATATTCACATATAGTCCAGCATTCCGCTGTTTGATACAACATATGTTGCATCAAACGTTAGGGTTGTAACGTTAGGTCGGAGAGAATTTTCATATATCCTACCTGAAGTTAGCTAGTACTGTACCTAACTACTTAGAATACTATTAGCATTAATAGAATATTAGTTTTCTTAAGGTGATGCCTCCGTGTAAGAAGAGACACGCTTTTGTCATCCTTATAGCGACGTATAGGTACATTAGGTATCTACCTTTATTCGTGGAACTTCACATATTTCCTCGTGATTTTAGATCACGTAAACTACTATAATTTTAACTTGGCTGTTTATTTATTTATAGTACCTATGGCAATTATTTCGAACCGTAAGATCAACGTGTGCTGTGTCTTTTAATAATGTATTGTTTCAGTAGGCTGAGGAAACAGGAAAATGAAGACTCAACTTCGAATTTTTGTTTGTTTATTTTATTCTGTGTATAAATATTAGGCAAATGAGCGCCGTCTGTCCGTTCCACGCTCGTATTAAATAATTGAAAGTACGTACAATAAACACAAGGTTTTGTACGAGATAATGAAGCTTGACCCCAATTTGAAACACAGAGCCTTTGTTATGTTTGATTTCCCGCTTGTTTTCCGCTTCACAGCCAGTATTTACAATTAAATTGTATACTTTTTAATAATGTGTGCTAAATAAATTCATTTCTATTCTATTCTATTTATACGGTAAGTGAACAATTGAGTTATGCCTCTTTCGCGTCTATTGATAGCTGAAAACCTATCAACCAACTACGTATATTAAATATTGTAATGACATTGTACCTTAAATGATTGCTGTGGCGCCTCCAGGCTTCCTTGTCCAATGCATTTTCCGTCTAAACGACGCTTCCGGTGCCTAAGGCGCCCGACAGATCTTCAACCAAAGAGCCTACTCCAAACTTCGTATCGTGCCGTCCCTTTCACTCATATAGTGTATAACACGAGAGTGAAAGGGATGGCACGATACGAAGTTCGCATTTTGAAGTTCGGAGTAGGCCCTCAGTTAGAGGCCCCGAGCACGTTCACTTGACAGCACAATCGTTACCCATACTGTCTACGTGTCCGAGCCATCGGAATCTTGATGATTTCGTTTCTCCTAATGATGCTCGGCTCGGACACTAGAGCAATGATAGTTACTTTTACTTAGATATTAACAGGAACCACGGCTGAGTTCCCCATCGTTCACATTAAATAACTAGGGTCAAAAAAACAACAGAACACTGTCATTTTCCACTCCCTTAGCAGCGAGCAACAATAGTTATTTGTTATACAAGGGTGCAAAGTTGTATTTTAACCGCGAGTGTGTAATTGAAACACGAGCTAGCGAGTGGATTCTAAGATTGAACCAAGAGCTAGCGAATGGATTCTATGGTTGAACCGCGAGCGAAGCGAGTGGTTCGAAAATAGAATCCTGAGCGAAGCGAGTGGTTCAAAAATAGAATCCTGAGCGTAGCGAGTGTTGCAACACACGAGACGTAAAATAACTTTGCAGCCGTGTATAACACAAATCTTTTCACCTCACTAGAGCGAGGAATTTTATTTTCCTCCTCGTCCTAACATTGACAGTTGCGTCCTAAATATAGTTGTCCACTACCTAATCTCGAGATTTGGCGTAGGTACTAGTTTTTTAACACAACAGCACAATATAAAATTATTGTTGCTGGACTGTCTGGACTGGCCTTTGCATGTTGTATTCTATGTTTAAAAAAGTTACAAATAGCGTGTTCGGATTTCAAATATTCTTTGCGCTCTTGTGGATAAAATGCAGTTTTGCTATCTGTTTTTAAAGAATAAAAAAGGGTTTTCCGAGCTAGTGAGGTGAAAATTCAGTTTTATATACACTGGCCGACGCCTCGCGCCCCGAACTCGGGTCGCTACACAATTTCCTCGGAACACTTGACACTTTCAATCTCGTTTTATGCGGAGAAATGGAAACGAATTCCAGGCCATTTGTTTTTAGGATAAGAGTATGATACTCGACTTATCAAGAGCTACACGAAAGTTATACTGCAGTTTCGACCCTATTTCCATCAAAGTTCACGGTATAAGTTTTTTCTTGAATATTCGCATCTAATTCGCTTGTTACGGCTTTCATCCCTCTAAATATCTGATGATGCAAATATTTAATTCGAATTATTTTGTCAATAGAAAATGTTAATCGCTTATCTAAAAAAATACTGACTTTCACGTCAAAGTTTAACAATTGCATATCAAAACCTAGTTTTGATGAACGATTCATAGTATTTTAGCTGTGTAAAATCAGTGTTTTAACTATTTTAAGTTTATTAAGTTTTTTTATTGATGTTCGTTTAAATACTAGCCTTTTGCCGATCCGGACGCTGAAAACATAATCAGTCGTTACTTGTATCATCATCATTCAGCCGGAAGACATCCACTGCTGGATATAGGCCTCCCCCAAGGAGCGCCACAGCACACGGTCGCTAGCCACCCGCATCCAGCGACTACTCCAGCGTTACTTGTATAACATTTGTAGATTTCGAGATATTTTATGATAGGCACGAGCGCGCTTACTACCTATATCCAGCAAGAAAAATGTTCTCATTTCATAATGGATGGTATATACCTACATACATATTCAGTCATACCGCTCACAAAATGCAGACGCGGGGCAATGGCTCCCCCGCGTTAAAGTGTCATTTAGGCCGGGTTTTATAAAGATCCGTTAGACCAAATGTCAGATCAAATTTGAGTACCTCAGTACATTTTTGACATTACAAACCGACAGGGTTTAACGGATCTTTATAAAACCGAGCCTTAGGCTGTTATGATATTTACACATGTTACACCAGTCCATACGCAGATGCTAATACTTTACTATATTTGCAAGACTAGTAAGATAAACATAAAAAGAAGTTATTTTTAAGCACAACCTGCCCGACTTACCCACCTACTCAAAAATGACTCGTAGAGTTAAGTCCTGACACCTGCCAAAATAATGTACCTATAGTTTTTATCAGACCGGACCGACATAAATAAGAATACACATGCGGAGTGAATAATAAAAAATGACACTATATGAATCGTCAAATTATGACAAAAACAGTAAATCAATAAATATGCTCAAAATCTTAAAAAGATGTGACACTTGAAAGTTTCGATAAATGATGTTATATTTTTTATTGACTAAAAGTATATTAAAAACGACCATCGGGATTCTTATGTTTTAATAAACAAAAAATTGTACGATAACAAAGTACCTAAACGAAATATTTCACGACCAAAACAATAAATTACTGATTTTTGTTATTGTGTACAATAGTCATAGTTATAGTCATAGTCATTTATTAATAATATTACCAATATTACATGTCATTGTTATAGTTCAATTATACAATATTAATTATTATGTGTTAATTCAATTCTACAAAAGAGATAAAGAGTTAAAAAAAAGAAAAGAAAGAATAATAAGTAAGAGAGAGAGAGTAGTATAAGTTGTATAATAAAGAGTTTTACTACTACTACTACTACTTACTACTACTACTAAATTCCTCGTTTTTCCATATAATGGTAGTACGGGCGCATACGAGTAGTATATAACGTCACACACTATGCTCAATTAGTATGGGAGTTTTGGGGACGTTATAAGCGCTTGGATTTTATGCTGTATTTTGAAATCAATTTTTGTCTTTTGTGTTGTTCTAATTGTACTTGTTCCATATACACATTTGTTCCTCTCTAAAAACAGATTCGAATGGCATCATGAAGTTAAATGATGCATATTCTCTATTATGTAGCTTCCTTATGAATTTATATTAATTATAAAATTTCAAGCTCACATGGTCATTTACATTAGAATTACGAAATATCGAGAACTCACAAATACAAATATACATGGTAAATATCCCGTTTCAAATCGTTATTTTTATATTAATTACTAAAGAGAAATGATAACTGGTTCAATTTGTATGAGACTTCCATGAATTGCAAAGCTTCTTTCCCGCCCTACATATGTAGATTACCAATCTATAGTTGTATTGTATTACTCGTGTGAGAATATCCTCCTGTTATAGGTAGAAATAGATAATTCAGCTACATACTCTTCTTACCGGAAAAAATATCTGGTATTTTAATACCCTGTATTTTAATGGCCTTAAGCAAATACGCAATATTTGGGTGGATCAACTATTCTTTGTTGCTCGTTACCATGGTTACGTCTCCTGACTCACACTTTAAAACTGTGATTTTATAGGGTTTAAATCTATCAAACATGAGTTTTAGCGATGAGCATAAATCCATTTGGACATGGGTCATCTCTTGAGCATGGTTGACGTCCATATTATAAACATTTTTCTAAGAGACCCGGTTACTATTGTCTCCTCGCTGACGGGACAGAATAAAAACAAAAAAAAGTTGATTGGCCCATTTAAGCAGCCATTTTGTGATATCCGTCACTAGTCGCTCATAACTCAAGCTCCGTAGGTACATAGATCCTTTGATACGTCCGTATTAAATAAAAGTCTTTTTTTGTACTTTATATTAAGATAAATCACCCGACACCCGCGTCAAGCATCCTTTCCTTTCACCTTTATATTTTCATAGTAGCCCAAGCAGCGAAAATACCTATTTGTGTAGTTTGCGCTTTCATTTACATATTTTATATCGATTTTTTTCGACAGTATCGTATTCATACCGTACGAATAGTCGGAAGTCATTGTACACTTGTTAATTTGTCTGTTTCGGTTCCTGTTCCCACTCAAGGTTATTTGAAATAGATCCCTTACACGGATAAGATCGCTTTTGTAGCCATATAACCGATTTGACTGTACTCTTACTTGTGTCTTATGTAAAATAAAATGTATTCTGGCCTTCATAATCATATTCTTGCACGTGCTCACTAAGATAGTCCATAGAAATAGAGATCTATGTAGCTATAAAGAATTTTATTAAACATAAATACCATAAATAATACAGATGTTGATATAAAATATAAATATAGAATTGTGACTATGGGGCTGTTCAAGTATTACGTAAGCACTACAGGGGGGGCGGGGGGTTTATGCTTTGCTTATTTTTGATGACTTGGGGGGTGGGGGGTCCAGATGGTGATTACTTCAGCAATAGCTATTTATTTTTTTACACAAATGGCAACGTAAACGATTTAGTATGCCGATTCTTAATTATATTGCGTAACCGCCAGAGGCGCTGTACTTTTGCCCATACAAATTTTTACGCAGTCGCTAGCGAGTACGGTCATGTAAATTCATGGTAATGGTACAGTACTTTGATTTCACGAACGCGGGTGAGCCGTGGTTGTGTGTTGACTGTAGATATATACATGCACATGACATGAGCGATGAGTTCGCATTGCCTATGTGTTCGTCAGTGTTGCCAGGGCCCTTGGGACGTAAATTACGTTTCGTTTCTTGAAAAGTTACATTTTTGATGCAAAAGTTACATTTTTTCTATTTCTCATAATTACTGATCAAAACTGCCGATTTTAAGAAATTAGTAGCCACATGCAGCTAGAATTCGGCGAGCTCGGCGACAGAATTACGCCGGGCTGATGGGGATATCTCAAATAAATAAATAAATAAATAAATATTACAGGACAATCTTACACAAATCGAACTAGTCCCACAGTAAGCTCAAGAAGGCTTGTGTTATGGGTACTAGACGACGATATATTTAATAGATATAAATACTTAAATTCATAGAAAACATCCAAGACTCAGAAACAAATATTCATGCTCATCACACAAATATTTGCCCTGACCGGGATTCGAACCCAGGACCGTCAGCTTCACAGGCAGGTGCACTACCCACTAGGCTAAACCGGTCGTCAAATGTCATACATAGTTGCCTACTCGTACATAGTCATAGTATTTATTTCTTAAACAATACAAGATTGTGTATAGTTTAAGAAATAAATACTATATGTACAACAGACGGACATAGTCGTATCATGTGGATTTTTTTGTTGCCTTTCCTGTATGGAAGCTTATAAATTGTCCCGCTTGGTCCCGATTAGATACTATTAAAAGGATCTATTAAATACCTATGATATATAATGATAACAGAGTTTAGTGGCTGATAGTGTTGTTTAATGGTTGATATGTTTTTAGCAAGTGACAATACAAAAGTATATAAACAAACCGTTTCTAAGTAAATTTAAATCTATGTCAAGTACGTAATACCGATTACTTCTAAACGGCCAGCAGGTACATATCCCACCTCCAATACGCCCTCTTAATCTATTACGTACATGCATGAACACTTTTGTACTTGTCTGTACTCGATATATAAATTAAATGATAACTCAACACTTTTGTGTTTCACTGTACAAACTTGTACTCATATATGTACAACCTAAATCTAATCACTTTTGTGTCCGACTATACGAAACTGTATAGTGTACACACATGTCGAAGTAATTAAACAAAATCAGACACGTATATGCATAATGAAATAAAATAAATAAAATTATTCTATTATGCCAAACAAAGCACTTTCTAAACATAACACATACAATATCAAAACATCTAACACTAATTCGCCTATTAAAAGGATCTATTAAATACCTATGATATATAATAATAACAGAGTTTAGTGGCTGATAGTGTTGTTTAATGGTTGATATGTTTTTAGCAAGTGACAATACAAAAGTATATAAACAAACCGTTTCTAAGTAAATTTAAATCTATGTCAAGTACGTAATACCGATTACTTCTAAACGGCCAGCAGGTACATATCCCACCTCCAATAGATACAAAAGACCTTTCTTTTAAATAGAGTTTCATTGTTCTTAAAAGTTACTAAAATTTCCCATACAACAGAAGTTACTTACATGTTACTCGAGCTGGTCAAAAGTTACGAAAAATGTAAGAAATGTAACCATCTGGCAACACTGGTGTTCGTATGTGACACAACTATAACTAGGGCTAACTCACGCTCGTGAGGTAAAAGTACTGACTGTCTATCTGATCGAGTGCCATTCATCGCCTCGTCGCTAGCCGTTCGTGAACCGTTCGCGAACCACGTATACACTGGTTACTGTAACCGTTCGATTACAGTTGCAGCTCTCTAATGACGTATGCTTTTCTTGATTTAGGTAGTCACTGACAAAAATGCTTAGGCGTTACATATAAGCGTCAATGGGTCAATCAACTATTCTTTGTTGTTATTCTGTCCCGTCAGCGAGGAGACAACAGTAACCGAGTTTCTTAGATAATTTTTTATAATATGGACTTCAAGCCTGCTCAAGAGATGACTCATGTCCAAATGGATTTATACTCATCGCTAAAACTCATGTTTGGTTGATTTAAACCCTATAAAATCACAATTTTAAAGAGTGACTCAGGAGACGTAACCATGGTAACAAGCAACAAAGAATAGTTGATTCAACCCAATAAGGTGCCTTTTTCTTCCTGACAAAGAGGTAACTTTTTCTTAACAATATACGTACGAGTATTGTCCTATTTATTCATTTGTTTTCTGTGCATGTGTGCATTGCCAGTAAGAAGGTAAACATCTTGAGAGCAGAGAGGCATCTTAAACGTCAAAGTTTTAATGAAATGACTGTACGCGGGCAGTTGTATGCGTATTTCGTTTTTCTTTTGTTTTATACGAAAGTTAAGTCGAGTTTATATTTCAAATTTTTTCCTTGCTATTTGGAATCTAGGCAACTTTTTATTAGAATGTTAATATTTAAATTAATTAAATTTGCCGTCCGTTTACATAATCTACTATAATCTCTTTGGGTACTATGAAAAGTTTCGAAGTATATTTTCAATTAAAGTTTCATAGATACTTTTAACAGTTTTTGTTGTTAGACAATTGGAAACAAAGGCAGGGATGTCTAAGCATTAATTTACCAGAATACAAAGAGCAAATACAGTTAATTCTTAATGTTTCCCAAGACAGTATTAACTAAGCTAATGTCTCTCGACGCGGCTCGCCAGCGACATCAGTCGACTTCGCTTGACATGTCACTCGGCACGTGAAACAATAAGATCTTAATGTTGCCAGAGCAAATAGCATTTTATTGGGGGGAGTAGTGTAGAAAAGAATCAATCGATATTAACAGTGATCTCATTGCCGACTCCGTGCCCTTCGCTGTTGCCGCCTCGTTTCCCCTTAATCAAATCAGAGAGGGCTAAAAACAACCCACAGAATAGGACAATATTAAGAGCAACATTTTGAGAACTGAGTTAAAAGTATTTTACAACTGTCAGCGGCATATCATTTGGTTTTATTTACCAGGATTATGAATTTTGTAGGTTCAAGACATATTTAAAAGACTGTTCATACGGGTCTAATATACATATTAGGTAATATATAAAAGAAGAAAAGAAGAAAAAGAAAAAGCATTTATTCGTGGCACAGACACAGTACAAATTAACATAACACCAAAATACAGAAACAAGCCACGAAATGGCCCCAAATCAGCATAGTGCTAGCCATTAGCTAGCGCTGGTCTTCCTTTGGGACCACGAGAAGCCACGAAAGGCAAAAAATACTAAAGTCACAAACAACAATTAAATTTCTTATCATTTATTCCATAAATTGACCAACTAATGTACTATTAATCCAAAAATGAAATCCGCAACATGCTTCGTCAAATTAACTTAACACAAAGGACCGCCCCGGATCGTAGATGGCTCGAAAGTTCCCATAACCCCGGCGGCGTTGCCACGCTGAATGGCCAAAGAGATCTGTTGAGCCAAGAACGAACCGGACCGAGGATCGCAACCCCTCTCCCTCAGCCGTCTACCCAAATCCCTGACAAAGTCCCTGGCCTCCGCGCCCCATGGCCCAGCCGTCTCCACCGCCACTGGCACGAAGTCGTACATTGGTTCCAAGGCAGAGTACTTCACATGTTTCGCCCTGGCCGCCGACTCTGCCGCCGACCCCGCGGATCTCATGGTGTGACTCAAATGGGACGGGGCAAAAGTGCTCACACAAGTAGCGTCCCATAAGAGACACCGACCCTTCTGCCACGGAACCAATGTCAGACCGTCTGGCCTTTTTCCATCAGTGCGGCACAACCCCGGAGGCTCCAGGACACACGGCACATTGGCTGAAACTAAAGCCCGGCGAACCACCTCATTTATGGCATGGTGCCTTGGAAACCGACCGGCACACCTCTGACAACTAAGCCCATGATGCCCGTCTTCCTCAACCACTACCCCGCAGATGCACCGGTGCGCCTCGCACACTTTACACCCCAAACGTAGCGCAACCGCGATTCTAAGCGAATCGTTATCGAGCAGCGTACCTAAGTGGGGGGAAGGAAGTGCGTGCAGCCACGCCCCTGATTCGGGGCTAGAGGTAGCCTTGAGACGCGCTATGTCAGAACCTACTGCCCCGCCCAAAAGACTTGCAAAAACGCGTTTGCACAGCGCGTCATCCCATCCCCTCTGCACGCCCAGGCTCTTAGGCTGTTCCTGGCCCTGACACAGGGTCGACCACCTATCGAGCGCCTCCGCAACAAATGGTATCCGAATATTGCCACCATCAACCGATAAAATTCGAGTGACAAGACTCAGAGTCCCATGAGCCGAGGCCAGAAAGGTTACCACGCCGACCTCTTGACACCGCCGTATTCCCAGCCCACCATGACGGATTGGAAGAGAAGCCTGACACCACTGCATCTCATCCAGGTGTACATTTAGTATGGTCTCTAGAGACAATTTGAGCGTGGCATCCACCCTTGCCACATCGTCCTCAAACAACCAGGTGGGAGATGTCCTCAAGGTGTACATCATCCGTGGCAAAGCGAAACAGTTCCTAAGAAGTACGAGTGAAACATGCGCAGATAAATTACCCAAGTGCCCCGAAGCCCTAACCAAGGCCAAACGCTTCTCTTCCAGCGCCGCACTGACCCCCTCCGGGAAGATAGGCGCACCCAGCAAGGAAAAAGACGTTTTCTGAATGTGCCGCACTCCAGGTAAGACCGCCTCAAATTCCGCTTTTACCCCTGCGTCCACGGCACCACACCCAAAAAGCTCGCATTTAGTGGGGTTTATCTCTAACCCGATACCCTTCAAAGCCGGAACCAACTTATTGAGGTCCTCCAGGACCGTGCGTGGGTCCCCGCCGATTGTCCCATCATCCAAGTACCACACGTTCAGGGGTGCCTCTAACGAAGAAATAGATCCATGGATGGATCCATGGATTAAATAAATGTCATAATTTACAATTTAAACAGACAAGAACAGCATGCAATAAACATGAACGCGACCTTAAACAATCTTCAAATATCTGTGGTCTGTCACAAGTCGCAACTAGCGCCAGCGGATAACCACTAAAACAGTGACAGATTACGCGATTTCGTGAAATGAGAATGGATGCATTAGGTTAGCGTCATATGACAATATTAAAATTACTGATTAAAACTAAACACATAAGCAAATGAAATGTCTGCGTTGTAGTCACAAAACGAGAGAGAGAATAGCAATCAATCAATCATGCAAATGGTGCATAACCCAGTGGTAATATACATTATAATCTAATCTCTTTAATGTAGCAGTTCGTGTATATTTATTTCGGGGATCTCTGAAATTCTCTAAAGATACTCGTATCGATGAAATTAGTTATGTGGGGGTTTTCGGGGGCGAACAATGGACCTAGCTTGGTCTTATCCCTGGGAAAATGCACTCTCCACTACTATGTATATAACACAAGTGAAAACTATGTACCTTGTGTCCCTATGACAGGGCACGTAATCTACTTTTGACCCTCTTTCCCCTTCAGTTGATGGAAAACAACCCTCAAACGCGAATAAACCTAATTTTCACTGCGGCGCCCCCAATATTACTATATCATCTTTATTTGTGATTATTGAAGGCAAAAATAGCCCTTATAAGTTTTAAAATATTTTTATTTCAAATTATTTCAAAAGTATTGATTGAAAAAACCAATGAAGTGATTAAAGGCTACGATGATTTTATTAAAGTTGTAGATAGTCACATAGCCATTTTTTTGATTTTATTGTGTGTAGTAGCATTTAAGCGGAAAAAACAACTTTTTAGCTTGAAAATGGTCGATTTGGAGTGATGTTTGAAACGATATTTCTTAATGAAAAAATCCAAAAAATACATTTAGGCCGGGTTTTATAAAGATCCATTAGACGAAATGTCAGATCAAATTTCAGTAACTCAATACATTATTTGACATAAAAAACCGACATAAAGTCTTAACGGATCTTTATAAAACCGAGCCTTTAAATTTACATATGTCATAACCGTCGCAATAGTTCTGTTCTAGATAGTAACACTGAGAAAATGTCATGATACGTGTCAATTCAAATAGATAATGGCGTAAATAGATGAGCGTTAACCTTAACGTTACCATCCTCTATCCTTCTAGACACATCTCTAGCCTTCTTTGTATTTATAAGATAACTTAATGAACAGTTACTGAAGGACCCAAGAATAAATGCTGTGGCTAGGGCGCAACACATAAACTAAGGATGATCTTTATGTTGGTCGAATCTCTATAAAAATATTATTGTATATTGAACCTTATTGTATAAGTGGTGAAACTGGTTTTTTTAAAAATTACTTTGATACAACTAGGCCAACTCAAATGATTTCATTTATACCTAATTAGTTATTCTGTGAGGTCTACACTCTTCTTATACTTGTAAACTTTCCTTAGCCTGCAGTATTTGTTACTGTACCCATCATTCATAAATCTATTAACGTTAAACAATTATCTGTCTTTTTATAATAATATAAAGTTCAATTTATGACACAATTTACTCCCCAATCCGTAAATATTGTTACGCTGTATCCCAAATTCTGAAACTCCTTGAAAATTCGGGCAAAGTTACGTAATAAATAACTAATACTTCTCGCAAACTCTTGTGGAATATTGGGTATAAAATTAATTAATAACTTGATAGAAATTTAGTTACCTTGTTTGTATTAACAGCGATCTTTTAAAGAGTGGAAGCTTAGTAGGTATCGAGAACCTTTACTTTTGAGACAAAAGTTCTCTGTGTTCTCTACTTTGTGTTATTATTCAGTTAATTAAAATATATATAGGTAGAATATAAGTGAATAGGTAATTGAAAAGAGAAAATATTATAAAATCAATTCATTATAAATATTGAATAACATTGGAAATTATATTATAGACTGATATTTCTTTTGGTCTTTGCCGGGACCAGACACCGGTATTTTTAAAAAACCCTGAATTAGCCCAATATTTTGGATTATTTTTTGCTCTTTACGTAGGGCTGAATCATGTATTTAGGTAACAACGTCGTATTATTAGATTGTCCCATTAAAAATGAAATAATGAACCGGTGACCGTAATAATACCGGTATTTTTCTATGGAGAAAATACCGGTATCCGATCCCTGGCCGGGAATATGTTACGACGACAAATGACAATAATAATCGGAGGACATCGCGAACCGAAAACGAAGTATGTCCCTCTCTGTTGCTCGAATATACAAGCGCGACAGGGAGATATTTCGTTTTCGGTTGGCATTATACCGGATGCATTTTTTCAAGACTCAAGATTCAAACATTTATTCATGACAGACAAGTACATAATAATGGGACAGATTACAAAAACAGTCGTGTCACGAAATGGACCCAACTCAACATAATGCCGGCATTACAGCCGGCGCTGGTCTTCCATTGGACCCATTAGGTGTCGGCACGAGCTCGATTCCACTCACACCTCAGATTCGGTTGAAACCGTTCAACCAATCTCACTGGAGCGCAAACTCTTAAAGTATTCCGGTGTTCCAAACCACACGCGTGGTCATGCCAGAGGTTTTCTCCTGGATTTTCCCCAGGCTACTCTCCAACCGCGCACTCCTATCGCTTTATTGGGCCCGGCCTATAAAGCCACAGTCAGGTTCAAAAAAAAAAGTGTCGGTACGGTGGGCAACACACAATAATAGAAAATAAAAAGGTTACACAAATAAGTTAAAGTTTTACAAATAAACAATAGAATAGAAAGAAAACGAAACAAAAAATAAATACATATTTTCTCAGCGCTGTATAAACAAAGATAACAAAAATAACAAATAGTTTGCGCATTTGCTCTTAAACCAGAATGTCCTTCGCTTTCGAGTAGAAATACTCGCTGGGAACCTTACCGGCTTACATAGTATGCTGTGACGAATATGGACATAAGAATGTTTCGCATGGCATTTATATGTTTATTATTAAGTTCCGTTACATCGTCTACTACTTCATTACTAGACATGGCATAAACATCAATAAGACATATACTAGTTATGTGGCCCTGAACGTAATAAGGTTCTTTTATTATACCTATGTCGATATTGGGAACAGGGCTCAGAAACCGGTTTCGTCTTCATACAATTAACCGGTTAAAAATTTCGGTTAATTGCGTTTTACGATATTTTTTCGTACTTCCAATCATTTATTCCATAGATGAGGGCTAACAAAAGCAAATCTTAAATTAAAAATGGAGATATGAGAAGTACTTTAGGAGATATTTCCAAAATAGTAAAAACCGGTTCTGAACCCATTGTTAATGGGGTTATTACGGTATGAGATTAGCCATGTGGTTCTGGAAACATAACGTATACATTTGAATTTTAAATTGTTCTGGAATGCCTGTCAAATTCGACTAGGGTCTCACCAGCGAATCTATTCGACCTTGAGATATCATTTTTCTATTTTGTGTCTGCAACTGTGTTTTATAAAAAAAAACATCATTGTAAAGATCATTGTATAAGAGATCATTGCACCAATTTCTAATGTTATGTTTATGTTTTTCCTAGCACTTTAAATCGGCAATTAACGTATATATCTTTATTAACTTGATGATGTCATTCAGTTATCTATACCTACCACCTCATCTCTGTTATTCTCATAAGAAAACTGTCTGTTATAACGATTGTTACTGATATGTTGCTTTTAATATATAGTACCTAGCACCTAATTAGTAAATACAAATGTTACATTGTCATCTCTCTTTGCTCCAAGCGATTTTTTCTGCTTGCACATTGGGCAATATAAATATAAATGTTATGTAAATAACGGATAACCGTTATTGGCCTTCAGTTAACTAACAACTTATGTAAAAATATGTAATATAATTAGGCTGTTGTTATCCTTAATACAAATACAATAAAAAATAAAAAAAACTGAGTCATGGAAAAATCTCATACATTTCGTGACATCATCGAGCACATAATCTCTAACATCGACGCTGTTAGGTGAACTCTGTGAAATCTTTTAATTTATCTTCATTAAATCATCATTGCCGTTTTATCTTTAAAAAGATACCTATCATTTATGTTATTAGATAGATAGATATATTTATTTCCTTTATAAAACTACATCATGGTTAACATTTTTATAACAAAATAAATTCACAAAAGGATCGTCAATAATTGAAATCAAATAATGTCAAAGGTAAAAAATAAATAGAAATGTCAAATTTGTATACACGGCTAGAATATCCTAGGCAATGTCATTAGTCAAATTTAAAATAATATAAATAAAAACAATATAAACGCTCGATTCCAAATATGGTCAAATATCAATACAATATCAGAAATAAATAATATGGTAATATCAAGAATTAAACGAAATAAATAACAGAAATGCAATTTAGCAATAATCAACAATTTTATATTGGTTGTTCATTGTATTCCTTTATGGAATACAGTGATTTGAGCATTAAAAGTTCTTTTAGCCGGCGTTCAAATATGTCGTTGGAGGATTCGTTTTTAAGTGTGGCGGGTAGGCGCTCGTACATCGACGGGCCTATTACGCGTGGGCTCTTGTCGAGCATTATGAATTATGAATTAAGCATATTAAAAAGCAGTCAACCTCCTAATCGTACCGATACACGAAAGGAACATAGATATTTTTTTTACCTGTCAACCCGTCGTCTACCGGTCCCTGGGATCACCGGAATCATAACAAAATAATGCTACCTATTGTTTATTTTCTCCACCGGGAGACGACGACTTGCTCTTTTATAGTTGCGTTAATGTAACTTATGAATTCATAATACATTTCATAGATTTACATTAAATCGCGTAACGAATGTAACGATTAATTAGTCATAACAGTTGAACAAACTGGGCGTTCGATGCGCCGGCGCCGTTTTGCAGACAAATCCATAAATGGATGGCACGCGCAGCGCATTCATATGTAATTCGTTTCTCCGATTGCACCGTGCGAATGAACTCGAGTTTGTTCATTGGCTAAGGCACGTTTAGAGATGTTCTACACCTTATTATTAAATAACATAAGACTTAACAAACAGCTGCTTGCTAAATTGTGTGTTGTCCCTTTCTCACAAACATAAATGCCAAAGTGACAGATAAGGACAAACTAATTTTAACTGCGTTTTAGCTAAAATAGGTTTGATGAATGATTATGAAAATGGAGATTTGTCTACAAGTTGGAGTAAGCTCTTTGATACAACATTAATTTTCGAGCGGATACAGTACTTCGCTTGAACCAATTTTGGTGCAGTCACAACCAAATCTCTTCAGGATGCTCAGAATGTCTGAACATACAGTCTTATGTCCTGATAAAAGAGTCGTGTTGAGATATTGGTTGACTGCTAGCGACGAAAACAAGTGTTCATCAAATTCAAGAGCAGAAAACGTGTACGAAAAAATCATTACAAATATTTTACCAACAACTATGTAGTTAACTAACAAGTGCTGCAGTATGCAGTTACGAAATCAGAAGCATTTTATTTAATTGTTTAGATGTCTCTTTGGCAAGACAAAAGTGACTATTCAAAATAATAGCCATTTATCACAGCTGTTTTGACATTTTATTATATTTTTATGAAATTGAAACGTACCTAACTTAAACTGTTAGGTAACCTAACGATAGTGACAAAAACAACGGCAATTGCACACACCTCTATAAACATGTATTTATTCCCAACGAACGGTCATTGCATCAATTACTGAGAACCAACTGGTTCGTGAGTGCTAATAGGACAAACCAGTTACGTAAATTGCTTTAATTTACGTATTAATATTCTGTTCCAGGGAGCTGCCACATCAGTTCCGCTGCACCACAGTCAGAAGAGTTGCAGCATCTCACCACCGACATAGAGATAGAACCGAAAAACGACCGGCAGGGCCGGGCCATGTACTTCACCAAAACACCACCTAACGCCACCGTGAAGCCACCATCCAACGTCACTGCCAATCAAACTGACGAACTTACTAAACCAATTCTAAACGTGACTGACGCTACGGAGACAGAAGCGCCGCCTGCTGTAAACACTACAGCCGTCAACTCAACAACGCTGGCGCCAAACGTGACATTAAACGCTACAACACCATCTCCACAGCTCACAAATTTGACTGACGCTAACTCAACAACGTTCGCGTCGAAACGGCGGAATCTGACGCGACCAGATATAGTTAAAAGTGACACTGTAGAAAGAACTTCTGAGAGCAGAATAGTGACGGACAAGCCTCTGTCGTTGGAGACGCAGAATTTCCTGCAGACTCGGATCCCGCCGAATATAGAATCCTCCAGAAGGGTGATAGAGCAGGAAGGCATGGACACGGGGGCTATAGCTGGGATCTCGTTCGCGGCGCTGGTGCTTGGGGCGCTGGCTGGCAGTACGGCATTTGTGCTGTACAGACGGAGGTACCTCAACAAACCGCAGACGTTGAATGACAAGTGCTCCAACCCGGACTCGAGTGGATATCTTGACGACAGTACTATTCGGGTATGTACAAGTAACAATATAATTTTTTTTTATTTTTTATACAAACGCCTTAAGGGAGGCGTACAATATAATATCATTAGTGTTAGATAGAAAAGCGCCACTCCTCAGTAATTACATGATTTCATACAATTAAATCCAGATAACAGACAGAGCTAATGTATTCTCTTAAGGCCTCGCCACATTCAACGCGGCGGCGGGCCGGTGTGACATAGCTCATAACGTTCCGTGCATTCAGATCAGCGCGGGGCCGCGCGCGAACTGCGACCGCGCCGCTATCGCGTTGAATGTGGCGAGGCCTTTAGACTAGCGGCAACTGATCTAACAGATGACATGACACCGTAGGGATGTGACACGCTGGTAGTGTTGTACATCGTCGCAGTAATCGCCATGGTTATGGTTAATATATTAGTTAAAAAGGTACAGTACTTTTCTCTCACGAGCGCGGGTTAGCCATATTTGTAGTGGTGACACATACGAACACATAGACAATGTGAACTCATAGCTCCTGCGCTGACGCACACATACACAATGTGCATATGTAGCTCAACACACATCCATGGCTCACGCGCTTCCATGAGACAAAAGTGCTGTACTTGAGAAAAGATATTATTTATTGTATATAGTATAAAACATCATCACAATAAAAAAAAAACCAACCAAGTGCGTCTCGGATCACGCACAATGAAGGGTTCCGTGTTCCGTACAAGCACCTACTAGCCCACATTTAAAACCACTATCCAATATGAATCTAAAAAGGACGTATCTTCATAGGAAACCCGCGGCACTTACGATCTTTTGTTTGGGCAAGGCAGTTTTTCAGCGAAAAATCAAAAACCATAAAACCTCTCTTATTCATTAATATTTATTAATGCACATCACCTCAATTTTTTTCAGAATTTTAAGCTTCATGGTTTGGAAATTAGACGGGGGGGGGACACTTTTTATGACTAGCTAATGTCTCACCAACGGTTGACTTAAATGGTTTTTTTTTTTCATCTATACTGGTTACATTTATGGAGTGCCTCCCGTAATTTAATATTTTTTCGTATTTTCACTTCACTTTTATGTAGTGGTTGTGGTTCATAGAATACACCTTCCTACCAAATTTCATAATTATAGTGCTTATATAGTCTCCGAGTAAATCGGCTGTGACATACGTGGTATACATAAAAGATACTTGTGACTATTTTAAAATTAAAAATCAATGAAATGACCCGCCCTAACTCGCATACAAAGTGTAACTCTGCTATCACTACAATGGGTAATTTAATGTATAAAATCATCATCCTCCTAGCGTTATCCCGGTACAGTTGCATCCTGAAGGATGCCCGGGGTCCGCTATCTAATCCCAAGATTTGGCGCAGACACTAGTTTTTACAGAAGCGACTGCCATCTGACCTTCCAACCCGAGGGGAAACCAGACCTTATTGGAATTGGGCTTGTCAAGTGAGTGGGCAACGTGACTGTTAGAAGTTCTCAAGCCGCCCAAAGGCCTCTAACTTGGCTTCACGACTGCTATCATAGACAGCAGCCGGGATCAACGGCTTAACGTGCCTTCCAAAACGGGAGCGCTCAATTAATAACCACTCAAAGCGGTCACCCGTTAAAGAACTGACCTGGGCCGACGTTGCTTAACCTCGCATACCGCACGCGTTACGCGGGCGCCGCTAGGCCACGAGCGTTCCTTAACGTAGAAAATTCTAACAGATAATGTTTCAATTTCCAGGACAACTCCGAGGAGATGTACAGCCTCGACAACGACTCGTTCCTCAACTCACTCGAGGCCATGACCATCCAGAACTACTGGACCGACACGGTGAAGCACACCAAGCTTTAACCTCTGTAGCTTAGATGGACAGACACTACCGAATCCAGGGGGAGTGCGGAGGGGGCTCGAACTGAAACAGGAGGGAGCCAAAAGGATCCGCTTCTAACAAAACTCTAATTTCAGCGAGGTCAAGACCCCCAACGGTGCCAAGCCGAGTCACGCACCCCCAAACCAAAATCCTGGATCTGCCATTACAGTCGGCATCAAAAGTCACGCAGGCGAAGAAGCTTATGAGCTTCATTCCTTTGTATAGTTCATCCAAAACTGTAGGAACTTTCGAATGAACGCCAGCAACAATCTACCTTATAGTCAGAGCTTCTAGTAGTTTTTTTACTTGCGTTCCTTTGACAGCATTTGGCCTTATCGTACGAACTAAAATAGAGACTAACCTTTTCGTATGCGTTGCGACTTCTGATGACTGCAATTGTGTAAGAACCCTTCCAAAGTGAACTGTAGGACTTAGATGGTGTTAGTTATTTCTCCATTAATATTAACTAAATGTGCCGCCTGGGTAGAATTTGACAGTTGAACTAAAGAGTATTTGTCAGATTTGACGAAACAGATGGAACTATGCAATTTTGAATCTGCTCGTGTCTCGTATGTACTATGGTAACTGCATGATAATTTGACTTTACTCCAATATCATATTATTACATATATATGTCATATAACTTGCTCATTTTAGGGTGTACTTTAAGCTGGGTACTCATAAACGAACTATAACCGTAACCGAACTGATCCTTTAACGAGTTCAAGTGTATACGTAACTGAGAGTGCTGTTCCTCGGCTAGTGGCAAGCCGTTCGCGAACGGTTTGCGGGCCACGTCTGCATATACCCAGGTGTTGTAACCGTTCAGTTACAGTTACAGCTCGCTAGTGAGTTCCCGGCTTTATGAGATTTAACAGTGACATAACCCTGTCAAGATGTAGCTGTCATATCGATTCGACATAATTAACAGTTAGTATGTCCAATCGGAATGTATTAATTATCAGTTAATACTTAACCGGCAAGGCATTTGCGACGCCTCTGGTGTTGCAGGTGTTTATGGGCGACGGTAATTGCTTACCATCAGGCGATCCGTTTGCTCGTTTGCCCCCTATAACATAAAAAACCAGTCCATGTCATGACAAGAATATATAAGTAAATCTACGAAAGTTTTCCGAACCCATGTCCCGTAAATTGTGAAAACAGTACACATGCATACTTAATACATGCTAACTAAACTGGGTACCTAGTGGAAACAATGAGAAATTAGCTATTTCAAAATAATTATTGACTAAATATGTAGTCATGACTTTTTTACATGACATTCATTTTGACAGTGAAAGTGAAAACTACTCACATAATAAAATGACCGGAAAATTGGCTGTAATTTAGATATGCAACAATAATTTAACTTAGTATTCAGAAAAGTAAACATTGCTACGAGTTTCACGTAGTCTACTTAATATTATTTGTTCTGTTTATAATGGAGTAGCATGCATACTTTCCGAGATTAAACATGACATACCTACCCTGCCATGGAATAGCTTTCATAGCGATTGGACACATTAAAGGACAATAAGGGCTACTGCGTACGAATTCGCCGCTAGAGGCGCTAGTGTGGCGTGAGGACTCCGAAATGTCAAATGTCACTCTTTGTGGTTGCGCTACGCGGGTTAATATCCAATTGGAACAATATGGTGACTATCATGAAATACCTGAGCTTGATTATGGCAAATATGAGTTACGAGTCAATGACTGTCAGTGTTTTGAGACAATTTTGACTTTCGGAAACTTATTTCCTTCTTTTTTCGGAACAAAACGGAACCGCGCTACAATGCGGGATGTTCGATATTTTTACGGTACGGTTTTAAGGTATTAAATATGATTTAAATGTAAACTTCGTTCTCATGCCCATAATAACCAATAACAATTTTTGATAGCCGCTCCTTACTCGACAGTGGCGCCAACTGGTGAGCACAAAAACAGTAACCCTCATTACTTTATGTGACACAGACAGATGCTCATTCCATTAGATACTCTATTTCAATGCTAATATAGTTTCTATTGCAAACGTACGATTTTTAGACAGTGTGTATGTAATAGAAACTCTTTACATTACTGTTAAAGTCGAATATACAATGTAATAAGATGATGTCACTGTCATACATAGAGTAATTTACTTGTATCATGTTAATCAACCATTTAGAGTTGATTTTATCAATCGCCAGATAAAATTATCGCGTCACTTTCTAATGTCATATGAAAGAAAAGGACAGACAGATAATTTTATCTCGGTGTTGATAAATTGGCCCCTTAATGTGTCAAGTCAATTTGGCAGCCACATTTTGACAAGTTTATGTCACTCAAATCTCGCAGTGTACCGAACCCACGCTCTGTCATGTATTACGCAAGTTCCTACAAAAAAATGTGACAAATGTGAGCTACAGAGGAACTGAGAACAATAAACGGATTCGTCAAACGAAACTGTAGGTAACGTAACGTATAAGAAAACCCCCAAGATAACACAACTGTTTTGTCTTTAATAATTAAGAATGTGACGATTTATTACTAATTAATAATTTAATATTAATAATCGGTGTGAACTTTTAACTCGGGTAATAATTATTTATATAGTAGTTGTCGTTTCGTCAACACTTCTGTAAATAGTACATAATGTGATAATTATTTTTAAACTTGTTGTACTTAATATGATTTATTCTAGATTTAGTATCCCTGTTAGATACGATTATTTCTTATCGCTTTTACACTATTTTTAAGTTTTATTATTATTATTGATTTATTCAAATGATTATATATTTTTGACGATTGAAATTGACAATTGATTATTTATGATATTGCTTACAAGTATATTGTTTGACCAGTGATTTATCGATGTCTTGTTTAGCTTAGGTGCGTGTTAATGATCTCAAATGTATCAATGTACTGTTAAGAGGTGAGTATATTCATTAGCTTTAAACGAAATCCCTTCTTTCTATGTACTTATCCACTAAGATGTTAAGGACATTTAAATGACAAAACCGTCTGTAATCGTAAGCGGTCTTCGTCAAACATCTGATTGAATGGAGAGTTTGACAAGTTTCTATGGGATGACAGCTGCCGGCGCCATATTTGACGATGATCGGTCTGTAATCGTATGTTGGTACAACCCACCTTTATAAGACATGATATTATTAATTTGTAATCAAATTTTACGAGAAGAAAAATCATGCATGTGACAAAATACTAATTATTCGTCTCAAGATTTTCCAATAAATATCGCATTTCATTAATTATAATCATTACGAACTACCTGACGCGTTTTAGTAGGTATTCGAACGCAGCCTTAGGTCTAAAGCCTCATTCTCACGGCTGTACTGTACTTTGCCATTTTGTCATCGTTTTGAAATCACACTTAATAATGTCCACACATCTTAGTGTATTCTTTATCGGTTTTTGTCTTGTTTTTTTTGTTGTATGAAAACCTACTGATTTCGTTTGGCAACTTTTCATTGGTCTATATGAAACTGCACGACTGCGTATTTCGTGTTCTCTTTTGTCTTGAAGGATAAAATGGGATAGCATGAATTACGTGTGCGTAGTTTTGTTATGGTCTAGTGTAAGTGTGCCTTAATGCATTCATTTGATTGGGATTTAGATATCCGTCCATGCAATTGTTTTGTGAAATGATTTGTTGCATTTACTGTCTTTTTCCCTTCAACTTACTAAAAGTGTTCCATCAACCTATGATCAGGAATTATTTGAATTGATTTTTGGCGCCACAATGGTCATATCAAAGTTAGTTTAGTTTTCAAATAAGATTTGAAGTAATATATATATGAATCGTGTAAACTGAATATGAGTGATTTAGAAGTAGTTGCACATTCTGGTTAAAAACTTGTTGAGTTATAGTGAGCTCAGCTGAGATATAAATGTCCTTCTCAAACAAAAGTGTACCTTTTGGCGGCGTCAATAATGCGCCATTTCTTGTGGAGTAGGAGGGTCTTTCTTTTTGAGAATGACACAACATGAAAAAGTACATTTTGTTTGGCCTGTTTCGAAATTATTTATTTATATTTTATTGGAAAATGAACAGGTTTAGTAGGTACACATTGCTTGTTATTTATAATTATCAATACTACCTACTTAAAACAAGAATGTCGTCATGTGATGATGTAGTAATCTAATAAGAGATATAGGTATGTATGGGTATTTTAATTACAAAATGTGTAACAATAATATAGCTATTTCATTCTGTTATTCTATTTTGTTCAAAAGTACCTACCTAATTTACGAAGTACCCATATATCTATCTAGTATTAGAAAGTATATTTTACATAGGTATATAGAAAACCCCATAACAATGATGCAACCTATCTAGTTTGCTCATAAAAACACGTTAAGTTGTAACACTAGTATTATCTGGATTAAATCTATTTTTACTGGATCTATGTTGTTTCATTTAGCACTTTAGGTAAAGCCCGATCAATTTGATTGGAATTAATTTTTTTGCACTGGCAATAATTTTAATGATAGGTTGTCAGACTTGACAGTGTGATAGTTGCGGTTTATTTCAATAACAGTAATGTTTTAAATTAAATGATAAATGACAAAAAATGCCCAAAACGATTCATAGTCCAGAGCGGAACGTTACCATTAATGTAAATAGGTAATAAAATACTGAATAAAACGCTCGGGAAATGAAACTATTTCGCTGCAAAACATTACGAAATGAACATGAGAGGGCCTGGTGCGAACCAAAAACGAACGAAGTTCGAATATCTCCCTCTCTGTTGCACGAATAAGCAAGTGCGACAGAGAGGGAGATATTCGAACTTCGTTCGTTTTTGGTTCGCAGTAGGCCTTCAGAGCTGACAGGCAAACAAGTCAAAATGTCATTTAGTCTGCCATATAAATCAAAATAATAGCGCTCTCTTGACATTGGTCATATATTTCTAGTCGGGTTTTACCAAAATTTGGTTTTTCCTATTGGCTTAAAGAGTCTAGCTACACGCTTGTGCTTAATGCTACTGCAAAACGCCTCCTTCAGTATTGCCAGCACCATTGCAGCATTAAAACCTGGAAATTACAAAAAAGATATAAATCTTCCTTTAGTTCATTGTTAGGTTCATTGTAGTGTTACGAGGCACCCCGCTTTTCCCCCGTGTTTTTGCCACTGGCCCCGCTATCCGCGTTAAGCTAACGCAGATCCGCTTTTTTAAAATGTTATGTCGAACGAATGTAACATTTAAACGGCATTTACACATACGCATTTTTAGCCATGTGTAAAAACCGCATTATAACTTCCCTTATAGTGCATGTGACGGTGTAGAGCATTTTTTTTCATTTCTCATAAAAACAGAAAATTATTATCAATGAATGTATTCCGCATTTTCATTCAAAAATCCGCGTTTTTAAAGTACACCTTCCGCTTTTTGTATTTCGGCATCTGGCAACACTGATTCGTTGCTTTATGTCAAATATCAATAATGTCAAAGAGAATATAATTATTACGTTTTGGTGGTGGTGCATATTTACTAATTTTAATCTCGTGAATTTAATTTGTAAATACAAGATGGTGAAAGCTTGGTACATGGATAATGACACGAACGACCAACGCGCGGAACATCACAGGAATCCGCCTCAGTTCATCTCCATAGACGATTTGTTCAAGAAAACTGGAGTTGAATATTTCAGCGTAAGTTACGTCTTATCGTTATCATTATTCTTCCACTTCAAATTACATTTTGATTCGTTAAATGTGACGTTTTATCAACAAAGTGCTGTGATTGAAATTGTTAAAAGTACGGAATGTTATTTAGTAGCAGCACCTAATTTTATTTCTTATTAGAATAATAGCCGGTTATTAGCGCTTTTATGCCAAATGCAGCCTTTCCCGTGCGTTCCTCTTGACGAGGAACCGAACTGCATGGAGGACAATTGCGTGCGGTCACGATCCCCGGTCATAAGGGAATGACTATGCAAAAGAAGAAGCGCCTTTACACGAAACCTTGTTATCTTATCGTTACAAAGTTAGTGTGAAAGCACTATAGATCAAAGTGGCTGCTTAACAATATGTTTTATGACTACAGTAGAATCGGCTTATAACGACTCCGCATATAACATTTGACCGCTTTTAACAACTTCGAAATCACCACACATTAGATTCCTTCATCTTCGTCGCCACTATTATAACTCACAGTTTAAGGATCCTAGCACATGCTCTGGTCTGGAAACGCGATGACAGACTGCTTTTTCAGTCTACCTTCCATATCTTCACACTTGTCACAAATCTACCCACTTTGTCCACAATGTTCATACATAACAATACCAAACATTTTCAAAGTAAATCACCGGTCCCTTGATTGTCGCTTTATCTGAATTCTACTGTATGTAGATTTTTTTAACTTGCCTTTGGCCATGTGAATTTCACTGATGTGTGACATACCTATAGCAAATAGAGAAATATTAACAATGTTTTATGATTGTCAATGAATTAAAAAATTTAAACCTAATCACTACATAGTATAAAACAAAGTCGTTTTCTCTGTCCCTATATCCCTATATCCCTATGAATGCTTAAATCTTTAAAACTACGCAACGGATTTTGATGCGGTTTTTTTTAATACATAGAGTGACTCAAGGGGAAGGCTTGTATGTATAATACATGCATCAGCATTGGACCCGTGCGAAGCCGGGGCGGGTCGCTAGTTACTTATAATTAGAGCATACTGTATTACAAAATTGACAAATGCCCTGTAACAATTGTTATTAACCCATCCTCGACCGACAATAAATAGCATTCTTTTATTATGTGCCCATACATTTGTGGGATGGGTAGACAATGGTTTAAATTTTTCATTTCATTTCAAGTACAAAAATACTTGTACTAAAACTTGTAGTGGATTAAAATTATTAAATATTTAACATTTAATAAGTCACCTACTAATTGTCTATTCTAATATGTAAAAATCAATTACTAATACTGAAAAATCAAACAAGGAAATAAAAGGCTTTTTATTTTATTTTATTTATTTAAGTCACCTACTAAACAAACATTTGTATAATATGTGCACACAATGATTTTTGTAAATGGGTCTAAAGGTTTCAATCAACATTTACAGTAGGTACCGGGGCTTATGTGCGCCAAATCTTGCTAGATCTTGTTTCTGTGAATATTTGTTTTTTTTTCTTAAAAACCTATCCTGCAGACAAGTATTTAACTGTAATTAACCATACAAGTGGACAGACAGGGAAGAATGGAGAAGACTGGGGGAGGCCTTTGCCAGAAGGCACACAGAAGTATAAAAAAAAAACGTGGTTACTGTAGTTTTAGTATTAATGTAGTCTTCTGAATAAGAGGCTATAAATAAATAAATAACCATACAAGTACAGGGCTGTATCAACCCCTTACTGAATTGTTACAAGGATTTGCAGTCAAGACCTATAATATGTAATATATTATTTACCTATTTCAGCTCAACGTGGACACCCATGAAACTGACGGTGTCTTGGATAAAATAAAGCAGGAGCGCGGCTACACCTACGAGGACAAGATGGAGGCCTCAAAGGCAACGCTGCCCAATTATGAAGAGAAGCTTGTTGCGTTCTACACTGAACATCTGCATACGGATGAAGAAATCAGGTACATTATTTTGACTTAGTGGGATATTCTTATAAAAAAGTAAATGAGTCAGAATCAGAATCACCTCACATTAATTTTTTTCCTGTACCTACAAAAACGAGAAATAATATCTACTCATGTAGAACATTATAAATCATGATTTCGCACGTCGAAAACAGCGAGTCTATTAACGTTTTAAAATAAATAAATATTTGTGGACAATCTTACACAAATCAACCTGGTCCCAAACTAAGCAATGCTTGTACTATGGGTACTAGGCGACGATATACATACTTATATAGATAAATATATACTTAAATACATAGAAAACATCCAAGACTCAGGAACAAATATTCGTGTTCATCACACAAATAAATGCCCTGACCGGGATTCGAACCCGGGACCTCCAGCTTCGAAGGCAGGGTCACTACCAACTAGGCTAAAGCGGTCGTTTTTTGAACATAAACACAATATCAACACAATACCATTTCAGTCTAAATTTTTAATAGTGAAAAAATACACGTGAAGTTTCGTTGGGGGGGGGCGGGTTTGGTCCTAGAACCTCACCAAAGATCAATCAATAAGGGGGAGGGGGGATCTAAAAGTGGGCCAAAAAACCCTCACGTGTTTTCTGAATCAGCCCTTATTTAACGTTTCATTAGGAAGCAATTTTCTATGATAACTCATAGAAAATTGCTTCTTAACAATGATTAACAATGGTTCTGACTATTACACGTCACGTTCCAGGTTCGTGCTGGACGGGTCGGGCTACTTCGACGTGCGCGACCGCGATGACCAGTGGATCCGCATCCTGGTGACTCCGGGGGACATGCTGGTGCTTCCCAGCGGGATCTACCACCGCTTCACACTCGACTTTAATGTAAGAATAAGAATAAATTTATCGCAAACCAAAATATTATGATCTATGTACCTAACATATAGATCAATAGCTCTGCGCTCTCGCGCGTAAGCAAGCCGACAATGAACCAGTCAAAGTGGCTCCTCGGCTGTACGCGATGCGGTCTACCCG
This sequence comes from Epiblema foenella, assembly GCA_963556455.1. Taxonomy (NCBI): domain Eukaryota; kingdom Metazoa; phylum Arthropoda; class Insecta; order Lepidoptera; family Tortricidae; genus Epiblema; species Epiblema foenella. Next base: position 22,356,842 of record OY747102.1, read on the forward strand.
TGCTTGTAACAGGCTTCCGACCGTGCCGCACAAGCTGGCAAAGTCAACCAAGCTCATACCCATCATGGGTCCACAAGTGTACCATCATCTCCCAAGTGAAATTGTTGTAGCGCAAAATAAATATATATTTCAAACAAAATTGAAAAGTTGGCTAGTCGAGCAAGCCTATAGCCATAAGGAATTCATTGAGTTAGATACGCCTAGAGATGTATAACATGTATATTATTCTTAACTTTTGACATATGAACAAATTAATGACAATTTTGACATACATATTTTATACTTAATATTATTATATACTTCTCTCTATTAATGTAATGTGAATTCAGTGTTAATTAATGTTATTTAATTTGAATGTGTTATTTCGTGTTAGTTAATGTTATGAAATTTAATTGGAAAACCTGACCTGTAATTGATATTACCAATAAATAATATTTTGGTAGGTACATTGGTGGCTTCAACAGTTATCGGAATGCAACTTGGTAATTGAGCTCCATACATATAAAATTTTAATCATATATTTAGATACGAATTGGCACAAGATACCAAGATAGGGACAAGTGGTCATCCTTGGAGAAGGCATTTACCCGCCCAGGAGTTCTCATAGACCGGCATAGTAATTAGCAGGGATGTAACAGAGCTCCGGTTCCGGTTCCGTTAAGTCGCAACTTTCGATTGGTTTTAAACATCCGCTTCGGTTCCGGTTCTGTTATTTTTAAAACGGATGTTATATCGGATGTCAAAGCAGCGCAGAGGGGGGAAATGAGCGGCGGACGTCAATAACAAACAGGTTTATAATTTTTATTTAGTAGACTTGGCTGCTCTTAACATCTTATCTATCTATCACTCGATCTCCGCATCAGTTTTCAGTTTCGGCTCCGATTCCGGTTCTGGTTCCGATTTACAAATTTAAAACATCTGGTTCCGGTTCCGGTTCCGATAAAACCACATCATCCCTGGGTAATTAGTGACTATACTTTATATTTAAATATTGTGCATGTAAAGGGCTTTATTGTTTTTATTTATTTATTTAGATAACCTTTTTCACGAATCAAATTATCAGAAATAAAGTGAAAAATATATGCATATTGGTACCCTTGACTGTACGAGGATTAAACGCCGTGAGAAAACAAAATCATATATATATTTTTATTTGGTTAAATTGCAGAACTACATCAAGGTGAAGAGGTTCTTCATCGGCGAGCCGGTGTGGGCCGCGCACAACCGCCCCTCCGACCACATGCCGTGCCGCCGCGACTACACGGACAAGCTCAACAAGGGCTTTGTCGCCGCGCACTAGACACTAAACATTCCGTTCCGAGACACTTATAGTCTGGCCACCAGGGCTCGGAACCGGTTTTTACTATTATTGAAAGACCTCCTAAAGTAAGAAAGAAAGAAAAAACGTTTATTTGGTGTACATACAGATAAAAAGAAGATTTTACAAATTAGAAGTTGGTATACACCAAAAAGGTTGTCGCTCAGCATATGCCACGACTGATGTGTCGTGACGCTGATTTTCAGGACAACCAAAAAATATAGATACTAGTCTTAACCTACTTAAATAAAGTACTTCTCAAATCATCATTTTTATTTTAAGATTTGTTTTTGCTAGCCTTCATAAATGATTTAAAGTACGAAAAACTATTGAGAAACTCAATTAACTGAAATGTTTAACCGGTTAATTGTATGGAGACGAAACCGATTTCCGAGCCCTGCTGGCCACTACTTCGAGCGGCGGCGGCAGCGAGTGATCCCAACTATGGGAACGCACCCATACCAGGGCATTTATTCCATAGATGCAGGCTAACAAAAGCAAATATTAAAATAAAAATGGAGATATCAGAAGTACTTCAGGAAATATTTCCAAAATAGTAAAAACCGGTTCCGAGCCCTGACCCATACTACGTAACCCTTTTTTTACCGTTTTTGAACTCCCCCTCCCCCATCGGTGAACACCCGTAGTATACGCCAAAACGGAGAACAGCCGGACTAGTTCGAAAGCATCTTTGACGTTCCTCAGTCAATTACAGACTAATTATAAACTTTAAATATAGCGAGTAGACCTCGGTGGCGGTAATTTGGACTCTTAAAAGACTAGCCAGAAATCGCACAAGACAGCGAGGAATGGAAAAAGAGGGGGGTGGCCTTTGCCCAGCAGTGGGACATATTAGGCTCAATATATATATATATGTATATATGTAGCGCCGGCAGCTGTCATGCCACAATCACATCACATGGGTTGGTCTCAGACAGTCTAGAACGCAAAATGCCTAGTTTGATTTTTGTCTACAAATCACTATGACTACCGTGCAACATGACTAGATCTCATACGGACTAGAACGCAAAATGCCCGAAACACAAAATTGATAAGAAGCATTTTGCCTACGATTGTATTTTGTTTAAGCATGTACAGTCGCAAAGAATCCATCATTCGTCATGGCGACTACAAATTGGCTAAAACGATATAAAATGAAAATAATGAAAATGTAAGTTTATAATATGGATTAAAGCATAGGATACTTTTTATCCCGACAATCATATTCGGGGATGGAATCGATATCCATTTGTGAAGCGGACTGTTTTATCGTACGATTTTCTCTTACGCGTACATACACAAAAAAGGGAAGTTGTTTTTAAATTATGAAAGTAGGATAAAATTAAATAGGTATACTAGAATCTTCGTAATATATAACGCATATTATTCATATTTCTAAACTCGCTTACATATCAATGGCGCGCTCGAAATGTTAACCCTTTAGACGCCAACGACGAGGATATATATAATCCGCGCCATCGGTTCAAATGGTTCAACACCAACGACGGATATATCCGTCACGGCGTGAAGTATGATATCAACCTACATGCATTTCTATAGTGTTCAACTTCGCGTTTGACATTTCCATGTTATGGCTAGTGAGTGACAGCTTTTGTATTTAACATAGCGTAGAAAAGGTTAATCATACTCATATTTTAGATATGAAATTAATCTTTTTTGTCTAGCAGTGTGAATTAACCAAACCTAAATTACATAAAGCAGCAATGTAAGTAATGGAGCATATGTTATATAATTATAAAAAAACTATTAAATGTGATAATCCACATCGAAAGGGACCTTATGGCGGCAGGCGCTTACGTTACACCTATTCACTATTGTATTGGAACAGCGGCAATAAAGGCGTAAGTGCCGGCCGCCATAAGGTTTCTTTCAATATGGATTATCACAAATATTAGATTCGTACTAAAAATACCCATTCTATTTACTAAAGTGACATCTTGTACGCAATAGAATAAGTTACTAGATACTTCAGGTAGCAGTATATATAGTAGTTCGGCTATTGGCCGCTAGGAGTAATCTAATTATATTTTATTAATAATGCCGTCTCCACATAGTCGTTTTACACACTCAAAAATTAAATAGAGGATTATAATGGAAATTATTAATCAACTAGATGCGTAGTAATAAAAATATGTTGAAACTATTTTCGTAAAAAAGGCGTAAAAATATTATACGTATCAAATGTTACCAAGTATCAACGGTTTACGGTTTTATGTTTATGCTGCATATATAGCATTCGTCCCTCTCGCACTTACAAATTTGACAGTTAAGCTTACGCCAGCAATATTTTGTGCAATTAGCCTTGAAGAGTTCATCAAGCGTCTCATTATTATTTTGCAGGCTAGAGCAGGTCACCCGGCTCACCCCGTATTAGGTACTAATTTACATTCAATTACTGCTCTATAATTGTCCATGTAAGAACACCTTTCGACCATTCAACACTAGTATACCACACCTGAAGAAGTCTTTATAGATTAGGGAAGTAATTATACACAGGCATTCTAACAGTGGCAATGAATGAAACTGCTCACTTTCTCTTGCTCTGTTTAGCTAGGATGATCGCGTTTATGTCGGACATAAGCATTCATCCCTTACTAGCAGGTATGAGAGTGCGAGAGGGACGAATGCTGTATGACCGACATATACGCGATCATTCTAGCCAGGCTATAGCTTTAAAAGGAAAATCGCAATTCGATGTAGGTACAGTAAGCCAAGAAAGCGGTCAAAAGTTGCAGAACACTTTTTTGGCTGACGGTACGTCTATCTTGATCTCTGTCGCTCAAAGTATTTAGTGCGGTAGAGAAGGAGATATCCGAATTTCGAATTTCAATTTTTGTGGGTACAGCACAGGTACCGGGTCCGGTTCCCTGACCTGACACGTGACGGTTTGCATGAATTCTCAGGGCGCTCGTAGCACGAGATGCACGTGCGCTATAATCCTACATAAAACCATATCACAGAACCTGATCCGGTTCAACCTGAACCTGACCGCTGCGGCCAGTTGAACCGATTTTTATTATTAACTGGCCCTGTACTCCGAACTTCGCATCGTGCAGTCTGTAGTAAGCAGGTGTGGTAGGAGGGAGGAGGGGAGACACTGAGAGTACTGGAACACAGTTTATGTCAACCTCTAGTATACAACTCATCCATATGACATACTTGTTGGTATGTATATTACTTAGTTACTTGTTTAGGAGAGGAAATCCCTTATCGGGTGGGACCGCATCTACTTACGTGAGGTACGTGTATATCAGAACGTTTGCCTGTCACACGTCCCTTTCACCCGTATAGTGTATAACACGAGAATGAAAGAGACGGCAAGATATGAAGAATATTACATTTTATACGTACGGGGGGTTACCTAATATTCAGACATGTTCGAAAAATGTAAACACGATTTAATGTTAAGAGCATAAGTTTGCTCATATATTTATGAACCTTTGGGAACTTACTTACGTACGTACTTATTTATGAAGTTGACTGTACAAAACCACCCTGGTAAAAGTGTTATATATTTGTATACTTGGTGGGTTACAGAACAACCTATAATGAAACCATACCGAGAGGTAAAGTGCTTTTGCAGTTCACTGTCCGGACATTTTGCGTTTATGTCGCTATACTATGCCGGAAATATGCAAACTAGTCATTTTGCGTTGTGGTCCGTATAAGATCTAGGCATGTTACATGTCAGTCAAAGTGACATGTAGGCAAAAATCAAACTAGTCATTCTGCGTTTTAGACTATCTGAGACCAACCCCATCACATCATCAAACTTTCCATACAATCAGATTCTAATGAACACCACTTACAATTACAAAGAATTTGGTGCAACCCATAGTTCATATTATTCAGCTTTTGATACTAAAGTAAGGTAAATCACTCATATTTATAATTATCTACTTTCTCAACACTCAAGTGTAGAGCTATATTGTTTTCCACGTTTGTCTTTGCAAGTCACTCGTGCACATGCTCGTAAAGAAAAAGATAATAACATATCATAAAATTGTCTATGTTTAATTTTAAGTGATATTTGTATATTGTACCAAACTATGGAATGAACTGTCGCCTGCGGTATTTCCGGACCGATATGACCTTCAAACCTTCAAGAAAAGAGCGTATTCCCTTCTGAAAGGCCGGCAACGCACTTGCGACTCCTCTGAAAGAAAGAAAAAACATTTATTCGTGGCACAGACACAGTACAAATTAACATAACACCAAAATACAGAAAATAGCCACGAAATGGCCCCAAATCAGCATAGTGCTAGCCATTGGCTAGCGCTGGTCTTCCTTTGGTGTTGCAGGTGTTTATGGGCGACGGTAATTGCTTACCATCAGGCGATCCGTCTGCTCGTTTGCCCCCTATAACATAAAGATGTGAGATAAATAAATCATATCATAGAATAGAATATACTTGTCAGTATGTCGCCGTCGACGAATGCGTAGGAGGACGTCATCACATCTACTTTCTACTTGTAATAGGGCGATTCTCCGAGCGTTTGAAACGCTCGTTTCTAAAGTCATTGTAGACTCAAGATTAACCACCCAAAGTTGGGATAAACCGGCGAAATAATTGAACAAATAAGACTCGGACCCGATATTGGTTTACGCTTTTAACAAAAGTTTACTCTGATCATCGTCTCCTTTAACAAATATTTAATGAAACGACAATGACGAAAAATAACCGCCGTAAAAACGCTGGATATTCGCCCAATATCGTAAATCAGACAGGGCTAATATTTTCACTATCCAAACCATTTACTAATAATTATTAATTAATAATTATTATCATTGTTGATGAACCTAACGTTTGCATGTTTTATGGTAGTTTTTAAGAATATTTTATTTGTAATCTTTTAACTAAGAAAATCCCGATATACCGCAGTACATTGATACAGCCTGAATCTGAATGTTTCTATAGGAATTCATGGAATATAAAGATTAACCAATGCTAATAATATACAAATCAAAGTTTATTCTATTTAGTATTAACGAGTTGCCTCCATATTATTATTATTTATTGACATGTTATGTGTTATTACCAATAAATAAATAAAGTCTATAGATATCTAACGTGAAGGAAAACTTGGAAGACACTTGTTAACGCAGTTTGCTCAACATCCCGGTTAAGTTGTGATACATAAATATAAGTATACCTATTGTTATCGTGTTTTATATGAATTGTATATTAATAAAAATATATGCATGTTATCTGTTGTTTTTAATGATACTGGACTATGATTTTATATTAGATTTATCAATAGTTACATAGGTAATTAGGTATACTATACATTACATAGGTATGTATTTATAGCTATGTCCGTGCGAAAATGGAGTTTCTCTTGATACTAATACGCAATTTTTCATATCGTATGCATAACAATAACTTAATACCCACATCAAAGCCCTCGTCTCCCGGCGAAAAAAATAGACAATAGCATTCTTTTGCAATGAGCCCGGGGATCCCAGGGACTGGTAGACGACGGCTTAATGTCACAACTAATATTACAAGCGGAAGTCTCTATTGAAAGGGGTTGAAAAGAGACTTCTGCTTGTAATATTAGTTACAATTCATTATGAAATAGGCCCCTGGTCACTGTTACCGAGTTACCTATTTATTAAAAAAGTACATAGTTATGTACTTGCGAGGTGCTATGCGAGGGTACAATAACGAAATCAAAGTGTAACTTAGAACCATTGACAACCCTAAGTCGACAATCCACATTCACAATAGGAAAACTGTGAGTCATGGCCACGCTGAAAAATAAGATTTAGGAAAAGTGAAGTTTTACGCAGATATATAATTACATTATATTATTAATTGTTTTTCCCAAAGAAAAGTGAGTATTTGTTGTTCGTGTAATATTGTTAGACCTCATAAATGTTGGCGAAACGCATAAATGTGTAAACGCGGACTAAGTCCGTATTATATGTATTGTTTACCAATATACCTTACTTAAAAGATGTGAATCTCCAACTTATTATCGTAGTATCTTCTAAGTAGTTTGTGCTTATTATGTGAGCCACCTCTACCTGGACTAGTGTAGTTAGTGTTAGGCAAAAACTTAAAACGTGTGCAAATTGCGGTCCTAATTGACTAATAAAGGGTATCGTTTTTGTGCTCACCAGTTGGCGCCACTGTCGAGTAAGGTCCAGCTGTCAAAAATTGTTATTGGTTATTATGGGCATGAGAACCAAGTTTACATTTAAATCATATTTAATACCTTAAAACCGTACCGTAAAAATATCGAACATCCCGCATTGTAGCGCAGTCCCGTTTTGTTCGGAAAAAAAGTAGGTTACCGAAAGACAAAACTGTCTCAAAGCACTGACAGTCATTGACCCGCGTAACTCATATTTGCCATAATCAAGCTTAGGTATTGCAAAATAGTCACCATATTGTTCCAATTAGATATTAACCTGCGTAGCGCAACCACAAAGAGTGACATTTTACATTTCGAAGACCTCACGCTACAGTAGCGCCTCTAGCGGCGAATTTATACGCGATAGCCCCCATTCTAATAATGTATCATCTCACGTTTCAAAGATAGCAAGCACGTCGCATATTTTTCAGTTTCAATATGAATTTCTTTAAAATCGCACGACGGATAACGCACGATTTTTCTAATCTTAAATAAACCGGCCAAGTGCGGGTCGGACTCGCGCACGAAGTGTTCCGTACCATTATCTATAAAAACTGCAAAAAAAACACGCTTGTTGTATGGGAGCCCCCTTAAATATTTATTGTATTCTGCTTTTTAGTATTTGTTGTTGTAGCGGCACATCATCTGTGAAATTTTCAACTATCTATCACAGTTCATGAGATACAGCCTGGTGACAGACGGACAGCGGAGTCTTAGTAATACGGTCCCGTTTGTCCCTTGGGTATGGAACCAAGTTTAGCTTATAAACAACTGATTTAAACTCCTTGCTCATCAATACATCATTTTGCTGAAAACTTCACGCGTCAACCCTACGTCAACTGCCAATGTCAGACAGTGAGTTTAAACATGATAATTTCATACAAAATAATTTAAAAAATCCTTACAAAATGCACAGGCGACCGCCTCGTGAGTACCCGTAAGAAAGAGAGGTAATAAATGTTTATGTTCATGTTTGGTTCATTTTATCAGACTGGTCACTTGACTCTTGGTGAACATCACCGAACCAACAAACACCTTTTATAGTCTTAAGCGGTCATTTGCTGGTTAATAAAGTAATTCAAAGCATGTTTTTGGAGGTCTTTGCCAAATTTACGGCGTACAATAGCGGTATTAGCCGAAAGAGGTCAGATTGTTGTTTACTACTTCAGATAATGTCTATAAACATTAAGTCTTAAAAAGGCTAAGGTATCCACAAAAGTTGGGACTAAGTATTGTATTGTAAATGAAACTCCATTATTCCATACAATACCTGTATTATGAATTATCTCAATAGTGTTTTTGTACAATCAGTGTGCTTATTCTGCATTATATTAATTTACAACGTTATAACAACAATTTTAACAATCGATAATTTCTTCAAGAAGCCTCTATATCTTTTTAATTTCCCATCTGCCAAGGCGACCGTGGAAAAGGCGGCAAACGGATTAATTACCCATATCGGTCACCACTCGCGGCGCCACTGTCTAAGTGTCTACGTCATCGGTATCGCCACTGCACACGTAACAACTATGATATGATTTAAGGCTTCTGGCGATATCGATGTTTGAATCCCTTAATTTGTTCGTATACTGGGTACCACATAGAATAATAAACAACCTTATGTAATATGATTCTAACAGTATATGAAGCATTATCCAGTCAACCAGAAAAATAAGTAGTCATTTTGATTTTTTAAACAACTACCTATATCGTCGGGGATAGTGCAATACCGCGTAACTAGTACTGGTAAATACTGCGAATCTACACAACAGCCATAGGGCAAATCAACGTAATTGTCATTCAGTTAATACCGCGTATCTAGCAAGAGTAGCCAAATTAAGATTTCCGGCTAACGAACGTAAAATCCTTTAATAAAACTTTAAGTTTCTCCTGTAAAGTTGTGTGTTGTGTAGATACGCAGTATTTACCAGTACTCGTTACGCGGTATTGCACTAACCCCAACGATATGTACCTTTATTTCAGAAAATGGTGGAGACCTCAGGAATTATAACGTTCACCCTATGGTACATCGCAATCGCCTATAACTACTTTGTGTAAGTACCTTTTTGATTAATATCACCGAATTTTTATGTTCGTCCTACTTGGTGAATGTAATTTATATATTTTTTCAGAAATAAACAGTTTAATTTTTTTTTTAATCTAATTGGTAGGTATGGTACCTACCAATTCATTCATTATTTCTGGTTTACGTTTAAATTATACAGATCTACCTACTTGTTGGTTTAGGTACATATTTTTTGCTGCGATATCTAATCACTTTATTTCAATGGATTGCGTTCTTTCCTTTCTGTGAATGAAGCTATGTTTACAAAGGCAACTTAACTGACACAACCGGACAGGTTGACGCAGATAATACGTATGTAGGCGTGAAATACATTCTGATTTGATATGCATCAAATTACCTCTCATTTACGAGACAACTTTGTTCAAAAAACACATTTATATCCCAGTGATAAGATTGTCTATGATACACCATAGACAGTACCTCCCGCTTGTTTCCATCACGCGCTCCTAACTAACGTGCCAGAAAGAGTGCGTGAAACACATTGATAACAGATTTGAATGCGAAGCATTAGTCACACACAATAACCAATCGCGGCTAAGTCGATTCCACTTACACCTCAGATTCGGTTGAAGCTGTTCAACCAATCTCACTGGAGCGCACAAAAAAAAATCAAAAATCAACACATTTATTCTGCAAATAGGCCTCAAGGGCATTTTTACAAGTCAAAATCTATCTATATCAAATAAAAATAATACAATAATCAAAGCATAATTAATTAAATGTGTGTTATATATAGTTATGTCAAAAATAAGACTAAGAAACTAATAACAATCGAGATTTGTTAGAGATGTATAAGGTCTCTAAGCGTCAAGATAAAAGGTAATAAGGCAGGTACACTAATCATAATAAAATATTGTGAGATATATCTCTAAGTGTCAACATGAAAATATACAAACTCTTAGAGTAGTCCAGCGTTATTTAAACCGCCTGCGTGGTTGTTCCTCCTGCTACTCTCCAATCGCACACTTCTGTCGCTTTATTCGGCCCGGCCTATAAAGCCACAGTCAGGTTAAAAAAGCGATCGCGTTTAACTTTGAAGCGTGTCGAATAGAGGTCTAGCCGATGTTGACGCGTCCGTGTCGATTCCCCTAGTCGGTTGTTGTCTTGGTAAACATCTCTTCATTTTCAGATTCGGCGGCGACCCAAGTGATTGGGTAAGACGCCGACGCCGCGTACACTTTGACGAGCTAGACGCTCAAAATCAAAAAGAAACGACGGCTTTACCTATGACTATGGCTCAGTTGGATTTACCGTAGAGATATTCATGGACATAACTGGGTTGATTAAAGAGCCGTAGAGACTATGGAATGGTCTAGGTTGGATAAAGAGCCGTGAAAAACGTTAAGGAATTTTGTTTAGATAAAGTTACGATGATTCCTGCTGGTCCGATCACCTCTCTCTCTATTTTTGCAAAGTTGGTTTTGTACGTGTTGTCGAAAACATTACCCTTGATTGTAAGTGGGTTTAATAAAGTCTGCCTGTGTGAAAACGGTCACCGTATTTATTCGGCTACTCGTAAATCGGCCTAGTCCCAAAGTCCCAAACATCTTAGTCTCAGGAACGAATATAAATAAATAAATATTAGAGGACAATCTTAAACAAATCGAACTAGCCCCACAGTAAGTTCAAGAAGGCTTGTGTTATGGGTACTAGACGACAATATATTTAATAGATATAAATACTTAAATACATAGAGAACATCCAAGTCTCAGAAACAAATATTCATGCTCATCACACAAATATTTGCCCTGACCGGGATTCGAACCCAGGACCGTCAGCTTCACAGGCAGGTGCACTAGCCACTAGGCTAAACCGGTCGTCAATATGAATTCTCATAGCACAAATATAGGCGTATATCGGGATTAACCAACTTGTACCGTCAATCGAGGTAACTTTCAAATTGAGGGGCGACTTTAAACATCCAGTTTTATGCCGTGTTTTAGTTTTCATTTACTTAACATGAGGTCAGTAAAATACCTTGGTAAATTTCCCAACTATTTACTGAACTGAATCAAACTAGAAGTACTTGATGATGATTATATAAGTCTTCTGAGGTTCGGTTTTATAAAGATCCGTTAGACCTTATGTCGGTTTGTTATGTCAAAAAATGTACTGAGTTACTGAAATTTGATCTGTGATTTGGTCTAACGGACTTATAAAACCCGGCCTTAATCTAGCAAAGTTTTTTAGCCCCGTTTTTTTCTTAAAGTCACCCCATTTTACGGTATATAACTTATTAAACTCACATTGAAACAATATTAACTAAGAGATTGGCGTTCATTTTAGAATCGGTTTTACTCTATCTAGTTTTTGCCCACACTTGCGGCGTTATGCCCCGCTGTACGCGTCACCATAGAAAGCGTTCTTGCTAATCAAAGGCCCGTCTGCAGAATTCTAGCACACAAGGGCCTTCGCATCAAAGCTCTGAGAAAGAACACTTCTAACGGAAAAGTGTGGCTTGCTTACAGCCCGTGGAAACATGGTTAGTTGACACGTTACATGTATAGTTGAGATCTCAACTACACACATCCTAATATAATATTATAAACGTGAAAGTTTGTGCGGATGGATGTACGTTCCGCTTAATCTCAAAAACTACTGAACGGATCTCTATGAAACTTTCCAGTATTATTGTAGCTTAGACATCAGAATAGGACATAGGCTACATTTTATCCGCGGGTAACACCGCAGGGCGCTGCTATTAAAAAATATATGTGGAAACGCCCCTGGGCCATTCTTCTTTTTCATGGACATAATTTTCGAACTTTACGTGTGTTACGGCGTAGGGCATAGCAGCGTTTTTCCGTTTTGTAGCGGAAATCTTACGTAGTTGCAGGACAATTAGGTGGGTCATTGTCAGATTTAGGTTCGCGTCTTTTCGTTGGACATATCAAAAGTTAAGGGCCACAAAGCTTAATTTTAGATTGGTCTAGTAACCCGCATAAACGGTGTTTCCGTAACTATAAATCCATGTAATAAAAACATAACTTACATGTAAGTACATAAGCCGTTACCTATTGACCACCGGGTGAACTACTTTTGTTGTTACTACTGCCAATGACCCAGGTGGTATGGGTTAAAAACGGAATTAGCTTTTCCCACACCTATACATGTAACTGCAATTAGTTAGTTATTAATATTGCTGCATTGCGGTAGCTTATCATTTTTATCAATCAGTATTTTTTTCAAATGTCGTCATTATCTTAACTAAATTATCGTACAATCTATTTCACTTATCTCTAATTTGCACACTCATAAGTCCTATCGCCCCGTCGTTATGCAATAATTCAGCGAAAATCCATATTCGACGTATGGTCAAAGATATGTTTCCAATTTTGCACCTTACTGCTTTCTAATAAAGCGAAAACTGCATACTTATTTTTGGCGTCGTGTACATTGAGGTATACGAGTCTCACTCTCGCTGTAGGCACTCTTCGGATCTAGGTCACGAGTTACGTAACAGGGGGGGACCTAATCCGCAGGGGGTGAGGTGCAGTGAAAAGCAGTGTAACTGAGAATTAAAAAAAAAACCGTCAGGAGAGCAGAAGATTGATTGCACGGTCTTAAAAAGGGTTTGGTATCGAATTTTCTTGAAAAAGGATTAAATTCTTAATCAAATGGCGAAAAATTAACTCAAAAAATTAAACAATTATACGTACATAATTATAAGTCGTCAATGTTTTAAGAGGAGGCATACTCTGTCCCTTTTCCACAAATCGCACCTTTGTATTGGAACGATCGTCATAAATGGCGCTCGTCACTAATCTAATCTATCGCGCCTTCTCTCTCTAACCAGCAACATTTAAACGGTTGTAGCCTCGTTATATTTTTTGAGATATTTGAATAGGATTTTCATCATTATAGGCATATTTTTTGCCTTGTTTCTTTCGTAGCAGTGTAATTTTGAGTCTACAAACCTATTATTTCACTGCCTAATTTGAGCTTCATTATTGGTTACTGGGTAAAAGGTCGCGGAAGTCCGCTGGATGCCGGTGGCACTGGACCCGTTCTTATTGGCTATGTGCATCAGAGAACGCCGTTCAGCCGATACGATAATGATGGACATACATACATAAACTCACGCATGTATTCTCGAAAGGGGTAGGCAGAGCACATGACATTTAATTCCAGTGCCACATTTAGCGATTGTAAGCTTAAAAGTTGAGAAAATGTGGTATTGCAGTGACAGGTTGCTAGCCCATCACCCACAGCACACTTAACCCGGTTCCCATAGACGGCTCTTATGACACCCACGGGATGAAAGGGGGAGGTGCTATTATAACCGACACCACACGGGACCTAACCCGGCACCACACGGGACGATGATGATCATGAAATTAATTTGATCTCGTTCTTGGTAGTCTAATATTAATTTTGTGTCTATAGACTTCCACGACACTATATAGTAGTAGATACACCATAATATAAGGATAAATAAGGTTCGGTTTGTTCAAAAATGTCTTTAAATTGAGTTGTTGCCTTTTGTCTTAGAGCCTCTTTTGTTTTGGGCATGTACTCATGTTGTGAATTGCACTTCAGTACCGACATATGTAGTTAATTCCTGAATATATAATGTAATATAGTACCAAAACTCTAGCCTTATAAGGCTGGTTTTATCCTGTTTGGCTTTAGTGAATGTGTGGAACAGTTTCATAAAGCGCTTATGAATGAAACATGCGGGAAGTATACAAACTTGCCAAGACATCAGCTCGTACCTTCTCTCGTAGGTATCATTTTTACTTTACGTATGTATGTATTGCTGGTATTGCTTTATTGCAAGTACATAAATAAAATATGACACAATGAAAACAAACAAAAAATATGAAATACAGAGACGAACCGACACGCCTCACTAGACAAGGCTAATTCCAAATAGGTCTGGTTTCCCCTCGGCTTGGAAGTTCAGATGGCAGTCGCTTCCGTAAAAACTAGGGCCTACGCCAATTCCTGGGATTGGGTAGCTGACCCCGGGCATCCAGGATGCAACTGTACTGGGATAACGCTAGGAATATGATAACAAAGACGAACAGAGTTTATTTATTATATATCTAGTAACTACCGGGACACCTTGACTGAGTCAAATTGCAAGCTCCATAGGTTGCGGTGTTCGCTTACCATCAAGCTGGTCATATGCGTGTTTGCAACCGGTGTGGTATTAAAAAATAAAATTGATCTCACTTACCCGAAGACACCGTGCAGGTCTGCTCTGTACCTAGGTCTCTGTACTGAGGGCTCGGGAGACAAAGGCATAATAGATCGCTTGGGTTGGCTCATCTCATCTGGTGCTCATCATAGGTAAGTCTAAAGTCAAATCTATATTGTGGCCGTGACCATAAAGTGGCATTGCTACGTTTACCGAAAATGGAATAAGAAAGAAAGAAAGAAAGAAAGAAAATACATTTATTAACGTCTAAGCAACACATTGTTTATATTTCATTGTTAAATATTGTAGACAAACGACGCTAAAAAGGGCCCCACTCAGCATAATGCCACGGCAAGCCGCGACGCTGGTTTTCAGTGGGGTCCTGCCTTAAAACTATCGAATGACGACACAGACCCAATAACAACATAAAAGAAACAAAAACATCTACCTTCATATTCACAGCTTTTTACATTATTTTCCTATTAAGCTAAACAATAACATAATATATGTGAATCAAATTCCGCCACCACAGCAAAAAGGCAAGGTTCAAAACTATTGTCCAATTTGAATTTTTAAAAATGTTGTCCGACACTTAATTTTAAAACCATTTGCGGTTCAAGGAATAAGTACCAGTGGAGCTGCAATCAAATTATGCGATTGAAGTTTCGACGGATGTAAGCAATATTATCGCAATACCTAACTTGAGCACTTTACCGGGTATATAAAGTACATATCATCATCATTATTGCCTGTGTCGATTACAGAGAATTCTAACTTTTTGTGATAATATGCCTGGTGATTAAAAGTCGATTACAGTGACTGAAAGCTGATGCCAAAACAACAAAATCTTCCATATTTCAGACAAAGATGGTTCTAAAACCGATGCTTCAGTTGCAAATAACTTCTTTATGTTTAATGACTTTAGTTTTGGTGGTGGTTTACTTGTTGGTGTAGGGTGTAGGATATTATGCTCCTACGAAGGGGACGAGGAAGCAAGAAAATAAAATGAAGCCTAAACAGAGAGGTGACGAGAATAATTATAAAAAAGGCAACAGAAAGCTTTTTAAAGAAAGAAAGAAAAACATTTATTCGTGACGATTCAAACATAAAATATATATAAATAAGAATAATTAAAAGAACATGAAATCGTCACAAAAAGGTCTCGCCTCAGCATAATGCCGACTTAGGGAGCTGGCGCTGATCTTCCGGCGAAACCTAGGTGGTTATAGTGACGGTGCGTGTAGCACACTCCGTCTAAAAATTGAACGCGACCTGTTACAATTTGACAGCGCTGTCTTGTCACTTTGGGTCGTCACATGAATGTCAAATTGACAAAAGTTGCGTGCGTCCAAAATGGCGGGGCCTACTACACACATTCACGACTACAATTGAAAATAGAATCGGATAGAAATTATAATTTTAAGTAACCACTACTTAATATTACGAGTGAATGAATAAACATTAATGAAGTCGGCAGCCCGGCGCCTACGAGACGACTTGTCTGATGGCTGAAATCGTACACCTGACCACTTTGTTGTTAAGCAAGATTAAAGCGTCCACTCGACGCCTCAATATTTCTTCTTCGTTATTTATGTAGCTAATTAAATAAGTAACATCGTACCGAAAACGATACCTACCCTGGTTTGTAACAATTTTCCTTGTTTTTTATTTGAATCAGGGAAATAGCAATGTAGTAGTTGAAAATGTGAGTAAAGCTTGGCAGTATGAGATATACCTCGGCACTTATAAGTGACGTGGCATCAAACGCAAAATGCATCTGCAGGCAAACCTCGTCGTGTCGCTGCGTATCAGTATCAGTCTCAAGTCGACGCCGAAACTCGTAGGTAGGTAGTTGATGATTCCAAAAAAAACGAGTTTTTTGAATAGGTAATCAAACATTTTTTGTCTATAAGCAAACAAGTAACGATTTGCTCAAGCTATACCTCTCGGTAACTAAATAATTCCCGACACAGCTTGCGTTCATTGAACACGGTTATTGACATAAATGTAAAATGTTAATCAAAAGGCGACTCCAATAAAGCCCTTTTCCTTATGCAACGCAATTGCAAGCGTAGGTACATATTGACATTGACAATATGGCAACTTCTGAGTGACGCAAATTAGCTAAGACGGTCGCCTTAAACGCATTCTCTATTCTCCTCAGATTCGGTTGAAACCGCTCAACCAATCTCACTGGAGCGCAAACTCTTGAGAGTATTCCAGTGTTGCAAACCACACGCGTGGTCGTGTCGGAGGTTTTCCCTTGGATTTACCCCAGGCTACTCTCCAACCGCGCACTCCTATCGCTTTATTGGGCCAGGCCTATAAAGCCACAGTCAGATTCAAATATACAATATGCATTCTCTAAGACCAGTGCCGCACTGGCTGGACGATTGACGACACGAAGGCTATTTCAGAACTTACCCGTTTGATGTAACTTCTGTCATCGCCGTCGCCTTGCTAATCGCCCTACCAGTGCGTTCGCCCACCCCGCCTACCCTACCCTACCCGCCCACTAAACATCTACAGTCTATATATTAATGGGCTAGCAGATGGTCTAAGAAAACAAGGTCGGACAATTCGGATTCGTGATACCGTGAGTCCGTGACGTCACTGTCGATGACACACACGTCCGCATACTATCGATAGGCTAAGGGGCTACTACGAACTTCGAAATTCGTATCGTGCCGTCCCTTTCACCCATATAGAGTATAACACAGAGTGAAAGGGACGGCACAATATGAAGTTCGGAGTAGGGGATCTGATGCCGTATAATAACCGATGTACCGGATTGCCATACCTGGCGCAGTATATTATTGTGTATGGGCTAGCGCAACTTCCCTTTGAAATTTTGAATTAACCCTTTCCAGCTCTTAAAAATTACCTAAAAAAACATTGATGTTAAAGGCTTATTATAGGGTTGAGCTATCTAACAGACAGAAATGCATGGCCCAAACCAAATACCTAAATAGCGTAAAGAGTCTAATATTTTCATTGTATCTAGTTGACACATTTCTTGCAGGAAAGCATATCAAACGATTCGGCATGTTTTGTTTTCTTGTGTAACTACACATTGTAAATACCTACCTATTGTTATTTTTTCCTCGTTTTTCTTTCAATTCTCTTTTGTTTTTTATCACTTACATTTACTTATATCATTCATTATCTTAGTATCATTGTAATAAGCATATTTTGGAGAAAATGACTGACTGTCGAGTTTCTTTCGGCGTTTCTTCTCGGCAGTGGTCTCATGAGAAACGCTAGTAGTTTTTGCTTGTAAAAGTGCCTTTGCGGCCTACTTGCAGAATAAAGTTCATTTATTTCATTTATTTATTTCCTGTCCACCTCGCGCGTACACCTCCAGTCGTATCTCGCGCGACTCAACGATTCCCTTCTCGCTCGAACTGTGTGTAGAAAGAGGGTAGATTTTTATTTACTCGCGTCTCGGCGCAGCAGTAGGTAGTTGTGCTAGTTGTGGTGTCAAGGCCCGCGAGCCGGGAGGCAAAACCTAGTTGCCTAGGCACCGACAGCGCCCTCCCTGTTATGCAACCTCGATCGATAGCCCCACTGCTCTTGTTGCGTAATGCTGAACTTTAAGTTTCGAAGAGGGTTGATAATTTTAATGATGTTTGTGTTTTTGGAGCAAATAACAAGTGTACCGGGTGTTTAACATGTGCTTAGATATCGCCAGAATCACTGGATTCCAGCGCTAGTAAGATTCTGATGCCATATTAAATAGATTATCGTGCCAGTTAGCGATGGCGTCCATCGCTGCATTAGGCACAAAAATATAAGTATGTAAAGCTGGCAGGTTTCTGATTAATATATTTGATCTATACATATATAAGAAGAAGTCCTCACTGACTGACTGTTTCTTCCACGCACAGCCGAAACTGCTGATGCTAGAGAGTTGATTTTTGCACAGTCTTATTACATGTATAATGTAGGCTAGGGATAAGAAAGGATTTTTCGAAATTTGTCCCCTGGGGGTAAAACAAGGGGTGATTTTTTTTTTGTAATTGCACCTATAGCTCAGTTGGCTAGAGCGACTGGCCGCGAGTTCCGGGAGGTCGCAGGTTCGAATTCTGCTCGGTGCCTAAATTTTTCAATTTTTCCTTTATTCTAAATTTGGGTGAAAATTTGTATGAAAACACGTATTTATTGAAGTGAGATATTTGAAACTCCTTTAATAGACACTGTTTAAATACAACAACACATATTTCAGTGCTTTCGAAATTTGCCTACTTTATAATATAAATGTAAGTAGTTGACTGTGCAAAAGTCAATTACTAGATAATTGCGTTAGAAAGAAAGAAAGAAAAAACATTTATTCGTGGCACAGATATAGTACAAATAAATATAACACCAAAACACAGAAAATAGCCACGAAATGGCCCCAAATCAGCATAGTGCCAGCCATTGGCTAGCGCTGGTCTTCCTTTAACATAAAACTTAAATAAATATGATAATTTACAATTTGAACGCGTTAGCAGTTTTGGCTGTGCGTTGATGAGTCTGTCAGTCATTCGGGACTTATTCTTTTATATATATCTAGATTTTGCGGTAACGAGCTGTTAAATCTGTCATTGTAACTAGTCAGATTTCGATCAAATATCACAGCACGGCATTAGCCAAGTAGTAAACTGTTAATTTCGGACATAATTACATGGCGGCTGAATCGACGTGTATACGCGATAGTTGGCGTGTTGTTGTCTAGTCGAGCTGCCAAATTCGCTGCTAGCCGTTTATCGTGTCGCGTCTCCGTTGTCGCACGTCATGCGATGTCGTCTTAGAAGCGTTTTTTTTTTCATTTATCGTAATACAACGGTGACGAACAAGCATAGTGGCCTGTCTGAAGGCCAGAAGCATAGACAAATAGATAGCAGGCCTGTTCCTCTTGCTGCTTCGGCTAAACTCGGTTTTGGGACACCTCCGCGGTACGAAATAGCAAGCCTTCTGTACCTAAGTACAGACAACATTATAAATAGGTATGTATACATTTTTGACCTTATTTCAATGGAATAAGGTGAAAAAATGTATAGGTACATATTGGTGCCCTTAACTGCGTCACCACTGTCACCATGTTGTGAAAGGCGTGTTAGATTACGACTGATTTTATTATTTAAGAACCTACCCACCTAAACACTATACTGTCTTCTCGAAATAATTGCCATACGATAAATAAAATAAAACTCTGCGGTCGCCCTAAAATCCGTCGATTTTTACTGATATTTCTATAGTTTGAGGGCGGCGATTATTTATTTTTTGCGTGGCAATTAATTCGATCCGTGAGATCTTCGAGAAGACAGAAGACAGTACGGTTGCCAACACGGGTGGTGCTAAAAGTGTAACCGACGAACGATAATGATTTCGAATAAGTATATATTTATAATGCGTATTTATTATATGTATGTATAGTTGTTATATATTTATTTAGTTTTGGTTTTAGCTATAAGTTACCATATCGAAAGATACACTGTGTAAGATTGTCTATCTCATTCTCCCACTTTCCACTCAATCCCTCAAAGGTTAGCTGGAAGAGATCCCTCATAGGGAGAAGTTCGCCTTTGCACTCGAATCTTATGTGGCATTTATATCGTTTTAACTTGTTACTGTGTACAATAAAGTGCTTATTACATAGATTTCGTATCGAATGTGCATATGGGGACGTGCACTATAATGTTTACAGCGTGCAATGTTGGACGATATCTTGAAACTGAACAGAGATTTATACCGACCTCGTTCTGAACGCGGCTCGGATTACTATACATTCAATTTCATTATAATTTTATCGCCGATCGACGTGTCACAGGGATTTACCAAAAGCCTTAGCGGTTTAGAATTAGATAGGGCAAGCCTTGGCTACTAGGTGATATGCAGTTATTCAGTGATAGTTTGTTATCTTCTTGTAGCTGAGAAACATTAAACAAGATAACAAACGAGGAACCTTCCGTATCATAATGACTGCAAGTGGCGCAAAATTCAAAACAGTACAAGCTACAAAAATATCAGATGACGCTGCTATAAGACGATAACAAACTATCAACGAATGACTGCATCTCACCATTTTGTTTGCCCTACCTACGGCAAATTTGTAGACAACATTTATTTTAAGTACATCTAACATATTGAATTGTAGAGGTCGTTAGTCACACCTCAGATTCGGTTGAAACCGCTCAACCAATCTCACTGGAGCGCAAACTCTTAGAGCATTCCAGTGTTCCAAACGACACGCGTGGTCGTGCCGGAGGTTTTACCCCGGATTTTCCCCAGGCTACTCTCCAACCGCGCACTCCTATCGCTTTATTGGGCCCAGCCTATAAAGCCACAGTCAGGTTCAAAAAAAAAAGGTCGTTAGAAGTGGTCAAATTAGCTTACTAGCCGTGTAAATACGCCACTGAGTATTCATTTTAATTGTTTCGGGTGCATTTTATACAGAAGGATGTGTTATTCGGGTGTTAAACCTTAGCATCCTTAAAACGCAGATTAATTTCCTTACCACCCAGGTGTCCATATAGTATTTTCACAGATGATGTATTTCTGTTGCCGCTATAACAACAAATACTAAAAACCAGAATAAAATAAATATTTAAGGGGGCTCCCATACAACAAACGTGATTTTTTTTCCATTTTTATAGATAATGGCCCGACTCGCACTCGGCAATTGAGTATGCTTGTTTAACCATCGTTGTATAAAAATAAGCTTTTTCTTTGAACCTGACTGTGACTTTATAGGCCGGGCCCAATAAAGCGATAGGAGTGCGCGGTTGGAGAGTAGCCTGGGGAAAATCCAGGGGAAAACCTCCGACACGACCATGCGTGTGGTTTGGAACA
Organism: Epiblema foenella; assembly: GCA_963556455.1. NCBI lineage: Eukaryota > Metazoa > Arthropoda > Insecta > Lepidoptera > Tortricidae > Epiblema > Epiblema foenella. The sequence goes on from OY747102.1 coordinate 22,378,384, forward strand.
CTGGAATACTCTAAGAGTTTGCGCTCCAGTGCGATTGGTTGAGCGGTTTCAATCGAATCTGAGGTGTTAAAAATAAGCGTTCTACATATTCTTTTTCAGCAACCGCTTTAGCCTAGTTGGTAGTGACCCTGCCTCCGAAGGTGTTGATCCCGGGTCCGAATCCCGGTCAGGGCATTTATTTGTGTGATGAACACGAATATTTGTTCCTGAGTCTTGGATGTTTTCTATCTATTTAAGTATATATTTATCTATATAAGTATATATATCGTCGCCTAGTACCCATAGTACTAAGCTTTGCTTAGTTTGGGACGTGTAAGATTGTCCACAAATATTTATTTATATTTATATTAATTTATTCGCCCAAACTATAGTAGCCGATTGTTTCGGAGCGTATTTCTCTTAAGGCCGATTTACATTTGCATGAATTTTGTGTACAATTTTCATTAAATTGCGGGGCTTCGGGCTATCGAAGATAGAGGAGTACGATCAAATCCTCCAAAGTTGTTGTAGTAGGACAAGCTTTGCTTAGTTAGGGACTAGGATGATCTGTGTAAGATTGTCCACAAATATGTCCACAAAAATATTTGTCTAGGTACTTTAACTGTCACCATAAACTACCTATGAAAATATATGACGCCACTAAATATAGATAGCACTGTTGTTCCAGTGTTTTCAAGTAAACACTCGGTCACCGCTTCGAATCGTATAATCCGCAGAGTGACGGCGGGATATATTATGTTAATCATGTCCCGAGGCCACTAGTAACTGCATGGTAAACAGATTATAATAGTCTGTGATTTAGATCGATTGTGAAAAGAAACACAACTTGTCTTTCTCATCATTCTCCTAACTCTTGGTTGTTTCCCAAACAAGCCCGGTGCCTTTACCATGAGTTTGCATGACCGTACTCGCTAGCGACGGCGCAAGCGATTTAGTATGCCGACAGGCACGTATCCAGAGGAGGGGATAGTTGGGATTTATCCCCCCCCCCGAAAACGTTTTTAGCCGTTTTTATAGTACAGTGATTACAGCGATTTTTACATAGTTCACATGGTTGTTTCAATGTTTGTCCCCCCCCGAACCAAAAGTCTGGATACGTGCCTGTATGCCGATTATTAGTTTTATTGCGTAACCGCCAGAGGCGCTGTATTTTTGCCCATACAAATTTTTACGCAGTCGCTAGCGAGTACGGTCATGTAAACCCATGGTGAAGGCACTGGTTCGCATAACAATTTGGCATCTAATGCTAAGGTTTGGTGTAGGCACTTGCTGTATGAAAGCCCTTTGACGTTCGAACCCAGAGGGAAAACTACTTTGTTGGGATTAGACTAATTTCCTCACGATAAATCCTACTAATATTATAAATGCGTAAGTTCAGATGTTTGGATGTTTAGATGTTTGTTACTCAATCACGCAAAAACGGCTGAACGGATTGAGATGAAACTCGGTATACGAAGAGTTTATAGCATGGATTATTATATAGGATACTTTTTATCCCGTAAATCATCCCACGAAGGGATGAAATAGGGAGTGGAAGTTTACGCGGACGAAGTCGCGGGCAAAAGCTGGTATAAACAATAATAATAACGATACGATCGAGGGGTGAGTGGTCAAACCCGATAAATCGAGATAATTGTTTTTTGAAATAAGAACTCAAGATCCATTATGCAGAGTACTATTTTCAATAAACCTTTTAGATGACTTATCGGGTTTGACCACTCACCCTTCGCGATGTTGTCTGCTTATGTACACAAAATGCCGTCCAATATTTTTATCGATTACCTATTCGTATTTCGAGGCTGAAATGGGTGGGTACACACGCGTGGTCCTGTCGGAGGTTTTCCCCTCGATTTTCCCCAGGCTACTCTCCAACCACGCACTCCTATCGCTTTATTGGGTCCGACTTATAAAGCGACAGTCAGGTTTAAGAAAAAGAAGGGTAGTTTCACACGAGTGGAAACACTGCTTTTCATTTCAATACGAGGAAATGAAATTAATGTCAAATATGCAATAAACATTTTCTTAATCGGTCAAATCTTAATCGTATCCATTTTAACATCGTTGTGTTTAGGTACAGTATGGATTAATTTGGCGGGAACTGTTACTCACGTTATTTTTTATTCTATTCTATCATGTACTTTTTTTTCAACACTTATCTGCTCTAGAGCGGAAAGGTACCACTTCTAGATGAACAATGACCAACTTTTAGAATATGAAGAATAAGAAACATATTGATATTAATCATAGAAGCAAAGCTATTTGACCACCGGTTTAGCCTAGTGGGTAGTGCACCTGCCTGTGAAGCTGACGGTTCTGGGTTCAAATCCCGGTCAGGGCAAATATTTGTGTGATGAGCATGAATATTTGTTTCTGAGTCTTGGATGTTTTCTATGTATTTAAGTATTAATATCTATTAAATATATCGTCGTCTAGTACCCATAACACAAGCCTTCTTGAGCTTACTGTGGGGCTAGTTCGATTTGTGTAAGATTGTCGTCTAATATAATATATTAATATATATTCCAACTCGCAGTTTCTGACACTCGCTCGTGAAATACCGTCACCTTTTTAATGAGGTGCTTCTTTTAACGACTTGCCTTCCTGATATCAGGAAACGTCCCGCGGCACGTGGCCAAACGAGGCTCTCATTAATTATCTAATTCCGTCACAATTCACGGTCGGGACTATAGGCACATAAATACGGGTATCAGCTTTTTTTTATACAACGCCGGTGCCAAACAAGCGTACGGTCCACCTGATGGTAAGCGGCCACCGCAGCCTATAGCCGCCCGCAGCTACAAAGGAGTCACGTGCGCGTTGCCGACCCTTTATAGGATTTGAGGATGCACTGTGTTGCCAGCAGAAGGAACACATTTAGGTCCCTCGCTCTCAACACAATGCATCCTCGGGAGCTCTGGCAACCTTGCTCGCCTCCAGGAACACAACACTACATACTTGTATAGTAAATAATGTTATTATGGCTGTGGTCTTCTGCAAGGCGGAGGTACTTCCCCAGTTGGGCTGCTCCAAATTCGGCCAGGTGACATTTTGCTGTGCCCTACCTCACTCAGCTGTTTTTTTTACTTCGTTATGATTGAAATCAAGAGTGTGTACGAAAGTCGACACTGAAACCTGTCAATAATTACTTAGCAACTAAAATAAAAATAAAAACTCTTCCAAGCATTCTCACATACACAGGAGGACCTAGTTAAGATGTTTTTGGCTTAAGGAAGATATCTCTTCCGACATAGTCAATATAGTACCCGCACAAGTAAGATCTCCGGGCACAAAACAAAACAACGTTAAATGGCCATTCGTGAACATTTACAGATTAATAAGAGTGTAGCTCTTACATGTACCTACGTCTATTATTACCTAATAGGTAATAGATAGGGAGAGATTACAAGCTTTTGAGATGTGCTCTTTGCGTAGAACGGAGGGCATATAGTGGACGGGAAAACTATCGACTTAGCATGCAAACTTATCTATGGTTGCAAATAATAAAAGTAAAGAGACAAATACTGACAGTCATAGAGAATAGGAGAGGAATACTGATGGGTCATCTGTTCAATACATGAACATAAAATGTAAAATAAGTCTAAATTAAAATAGCAGTTTAAAATATTCGTATAAATAAACATGGTTAAAAATAATATTTCGAAAAATACTTTTATAAAGTTAGCTAAATTTGCATGTAAAACAAACCATATTTTACTTTTTTATAACTAGCAACACTGTTAGTTCAGCTTCCTTTTTTGATATTTAAAGATAGCAGCTGTGCTGCTCCATTTTTAAGTTTATTTCTATTAAATAAACGTCAATTAAAAGTTCACGGCATTGTTTTATTCAACATGCCGTTTGTGGTTCTTCGAACCGGATATGAACCAGTGACCTATGGATTTACAGTCCACATGTGTCCAGTCCAGTGTTAAGGCATGATCTTTCCCTTAAGACCATTATAGAAGGGAAGAGAGGAAGGCCAAAAAGAAACTATAGCAGAGGACAGAAACAGCTGGCGATTGCTCCATCGACAAGAGTTACTCAACTCTTAAATAAAACAGAGAGGTAATAGCTACTTACCGAACAGCCAATCCGGAAACTGCCATCCATATCCTCTGCTCCTGTGGACCACTTATGCGCAAAAGAAGTATCTACCTAGGGAGGCACATCATGCCCCCAGAGGAGATACAACAGATTGCGACCCAAAGAATCTGGAAATTCCTGGAAGCAACGGGTATAAGCAAAGAACTCTAAGGGCTGCCACAATAGATCAATACTGGTCGAGGCGGCAACGAAGGCCCACAACTAACAATAATAATAATAATACCGAACAGCCAAATCGGCAAAACTTGCGCGTTTCGTGTCCATTAAGATTTGCACATGTTATCATCATAACAGGTAATATGTTCTAATGCTCATACGTCAATCGGTAATACGCCGATTACCCTAATAAACGCTGTTTTGTGGTACTGGTAACTTTGACCTTTAGCGATGACTTTCATGGTTCGACATTTCGGGACACGTCATTATACGTTGACCTTTTTAAAATCGCTGACAAATGGTATGACGAGCGCTCTCGGGCAAGTGTTAGGGTAGGAACTAATCATTAGCGCTATTTTTGTGCCACTGCCACGTGGAAAACGAGGGAAAATGTAAGATTTCTTTAAAAAACATCGATGTCATATACTTTTCTATACCACGTCGGTGGCAAACAATCGTGCGGCCCGCCTGATGGTAAGCGGTCACCACAGCCTATGGACGCTTGCAACTTATTAAACGCATACCTACTTACGCAATCGAGGTTTTAATCGGTAATTTAACTAACGGAAAGAAAATCTTTCAGTTTCTTAAAAAAACATCGATGTCATATCCTTTTTTATACCACGTCGGTGGCAAACAATCACCGCAATAAGCGGTCACCGCAGCCTATGGACGCTTGCAACTTATTAAACGCATATTTACGCAATCGAGGTTTTATTCGGTAATTTATTTAACGGAAAACGGTTTTGTTTTAAAGTAAATTGTTGATCCACATTGATGAGGGTAGGAAATAGTAGATTGTGTCTCAAGGGAGCAAAATGATATATTTACGGCGAGGGCGGTATATTGAATTCTGAGTGAAGCGAAAGATTCTACAATAGAATCCTGAGCGTAGCGAGGGATTCTAAAGTAGAATCTTGAGCGTAGCGAGGGATTCAAGTGTTTACGCCCAAGACGGAAATAATTTTGCTACCGTGTGACACATACTGGTTTTCACACCGTCTATGAGGCCCGCTGCTAAAAACATGAGATATCTTACAAATGATTTTGCTATCGAGTGTCACATACTGCTTTTCAAACCTTCTATGAGGAAAAGAGTCATTGTTGCCCTCAAATGAGGGAAGAAAAGTACATCTTTGATCCCTCATTCAAGGGCAACAATAACTCTTTTCTGAATAGCAGGTGTGAAAAATTATTATAATGCAAAATAACCTCACCGCATAGGTCACTCCTAGTATATCTTGACGCCGGGCCTCCTTACTTACCTTCGCGTATATCGTTCCAAATCTTAGAGTATAAATATTTCAAAAGAGATCCTATAAGTCCCTAATAATAATAATAATCGTTTATCCACATAAATAACAAATGTTTACACAACTTACGCACTTCTGCCAAACCACAGTGCGGTTTATTGGCAGACGAGGCTTTACATTTACTTAAGTAACATTTGTATTGTAGGTGTATTTACTTAGCTAATGCGAGAATATAACATATTAAGGTTCTGGGCAGACATACTAATAGTAGAGAATAGTATAATAGTATTAATAGCCAACTTATTTCTGCGTTTGTAACAATTATAGCATTGCATTTTTAACTTTACTTATTAACACGTTACTAACTTTCTTTTTAAATATTTTTTTTTGTATTGCACTTATTTTTTATATCTGAAAGTAAGTCGTTATAGATTTTGGGAATTAGGTACTTTCGACATCTTTTTCCATAGTAATTCTTAAAACTAAGCACTTGTAAAACATCAGCATCCCTGTTTCGGGTTAATCTTTGTTTACTTATTACATTTTTAAAGTCATTATTACCGAGTTGCTCTAAGGCCAGTGTTAATACTACCTTTCTCATGGACTGGCAACATGTTACATTCCAGGAAAAGCTGCTCATAATTACTATTACATTTTATTTTAAGCGGTGTTAAGTACGCGGGCCACCAAGAGTGACGGGTCTTATGCGGATAAATTGAGAATTGATTAAAATGGCGGCCGGTTTAGCATAAATTACTTCCTTTACTTGGGCGGGTAATCGCTTGTGTGACGTGTTTGGGCACAACTGTCATATAAAATAAGTTGTGCTCGACAAAAAAAAGTGAAACTGTGACAGGGACAACAAATGATATGTAACTCTCTGTCGCTCTTATACAAAAATGTATATAACTGTCTCTCTCGGTTGGGGTATTATTATTTGCGTGTCGCGATTGGTAAGTCTGTGTTCCAAATGTATCCAATTTCCGTGACGATTGAAAACTTAAACTTTTTCGTCTAGTTCACATTTGCCATGACATGAGAATGGGATCAAAATTACATATTCCCAGTATCTGCCTAGGTGTTTCTTTGGCTAAAAATAAATGCGTCTATCTAAACGATAAATCTAGACAGGATACGGCCTCATCTCATTGTAGAATCATGCAGAAAATTTAAATTTGATACGCTACGGTAGGTAGTTTGCTTGCAATTTATTTCAAGGACTTGTTTTGATTTTTTGTTAGTAGCAGTGTTGCCAGATACCCCGATTTTCCGCTTCTTTCCCGCATTTTTGCCACTGTCGTCCCCGCTATTTCCACTCCGCCTTTTTTGAAATGTTAGCATTTGCTCAGTGAAAAGGCGGTAAATTTAAAATATCGAACGATTAGAACTAGCTGGAATGACTGCAAGGAACATGTATATATACTTCCATGGTAGTGCATGTGATGGCGAAGAGCACATTTTTTTCATTAGAAACATGAAAATAAAGAAAATTAATAACAATGAATGTATTCCGCATTTTCATTCAGAAATCCGCATTTTTAAAGCGCACCTCCCGCTTTTTGTATTTCGGCATCTGGCAACACTGGTTAGTAGGTACCTGCAAAACTCTATCCAACATAAAAGATAATGGATTTTAGGTTTCTATCTAATAGGTACCTACAATCCTCCCATATCTGTACTAAACTAGGTAAAAGGCAGAATAACATTATAGCTAAAGACGTAAAAGTAAAGTTTGTATTGTAAGTCTGGGTATAGCGTATCTCAGGAACTACTCGTCTGATTTGAAGAATACAGTGCAATACAATACAAATACCTACTCTTTATTGCACGCTTTATTTTATGGACACAGTGACTGCAATGTGTCACAATAAGACACAATAATTAACACACACACACTAGCCAAACAGACAGGCATTAACAAAATCACAATAAGTAAAGGCAAACTTCAGGCGGTCTTATCGCTAAAGAGCGATTTCTTCCAGACAACCTTAAAATCCGGGTAATCTCTGGGTATAGTGACAGCTGTCATCCCAATACAAATGATGCCATGTTTGACGTTTAAAGGTTATATTTTATTACTGGATGACAGCTAAATAACAGGTGTCACCGTATACTCAAGCTACTTTTTAAAGGATCGATAATAATGAGTAGTGACTGTAATCGGGTAATATTTTACCAACAAGAATTATCTATAAAGATATCTCTCGTAATAATTGACCGAGTGAAACGAAGGTCTCTGCTTCAGCTTCGACAAAAATGCTTTAGTATGTCCGGATTTCCGTTTGTTCTCGTCTACAGGTCGCAATTCTCAACCGATTTTCGTGAAATTTCGTGAGCGGGTTCGATAGTTATATAGAATTCTTTTATCGAGACGGTTTTTGGAAACTTCCAAAAACAATTTTTGACCGAGTGAAACGAAGGTCTCTGCTTCAGCTTCGACAAAAATGCTTTCGTACGTCCGGATTTCCGTTTATTCTCGTCTACAGCTCGCAATTCTCAACCGATTTTCGTGAAATTTCGTGAGCAGGTTCGATAGTTATATAGAATTTTTTTGTCGAGACGGTTTTTGGAAATTTCCAAAAACAATTTTTTGACAATAATTTTGTAAGTTTCTGCAGGCGAATTTCGGTTTGTTCTCCTTTACAGGTCGCATTTCTCAACCGATTCTCGTGAAATTTTGTGAGCAGGTTGGATAAATATACAGATTTTTTTGTCGAATAAGTTTTATGAAATTAAAAAAATATATATTTGTTCAACGATTTGTTGTCCTCTACAGGTCGCATTTCGCAAACGATTCTCGTGAAATTTTGTGAGTAGGTCCGGTAATTATATAGTTTTTTTTTGTCGAGTCAGTTTTTGGAAATTTTCAAAACCAATTTTTATTTCAAAGATTTTATAAGTTTTTGTCCGAATTTCGGTTTGTTCTCCTCTACTTACAGGTCGCATTTTTCAACCGCTTCTCGTGAAATTTTGTTAGCAGGTTCGATATTCATAATTGATCTTTTCTATAATGTCAGATTTTGGTAATGATAAAAGAACTCACTCACGAGGTCTACAGCTCACAAAGCCACGAGTAATAATTCGTGACCCATATATATTTTATCCATTAAGCGTGTGTAACGTTGAATGCAAACGTTTATTTATGAAGACTATAACACACCAGCCGTAAATTAAATCCTTCTGAAGCAATGGTTCTATCATTACTTTCCAGTTATTATCATTTGAACCTTGCTACAGTGATATAAAGTTGTTATTTGTTTAACAATTTAATCGCAGTTGGAACAGGGTCATAGTCGAGTCACGGCTAGTCAAATGAAGCCATACGCTGCCTATCATATTTATAGCTGCGATTATTATGTCTTTGATCTAGACTCGTCTTATGTGCTGCAACCTGCAACACATAGGATTCCCTTTGTTTGAAATGATAACTGCAGTCCAATGAGCTCATAATTATAATGGCATTCGGGTTTCGGGAAAAATAGGACGTAATCGTCCCGTCGTCTACCAGTCCCTGCGATCCAACGGCTCATAAATCACTACATAGTATAAAACAAAGTCGCTTTCTCTGTCCCTATATCCCTATATCCCTATGTATGCTTAAATCTTTAAAACTACGCAACGGATTTTGATGCGGTTTTTTTTTAATAGATAGAGTGACTCAAGGGGAAGGTTTATATGTATAATACATGCATCAGCATTGCACCCGTGCGAATCCGGGGCGGATCGCTAGTAAAATAATAAAACCGACTCCGAAAAAAATACTAAAAAGTAACAAAAAAATTACCTTACATCTAATATGAGACTTTACGCTTCTTATTGAACAAGGTAGACGTACCTGTTATAATTTTTGAAGTCGGTGCCATCCAAAGATATTGTCTAACGTTGACGAAATGGCACTGACTGGAGGAGGTGGACTAAATAAAAGTTTATAAAAAACCCGACCAAGTGCGTGTCGGACTCCGCATATTTGGGGTTCCAAACCAACCGCAAAATTAAGTTGGTTTTAATAGGAAAATTTTAATGAAAAAATGTGATTCATCAGTATATTAGTATTTGTTGGTAAAATGTACATGGGTAATAAAAAACACACATAATCACCTTCGAGTTTATAGGTTAAGGGAAATTAAAAAGCATTTCGGATTTTTTTTTAAATGCCCTTTTTGGTGGCTTCTCTTTATCTACTCAATGAGCTCTAAACAACGATACCCTTCTCAATATTTTTTTCGCGCCCCCTTTAGCTGTATGGGCCTTTAGCCCCCCTTAAAACATTAAAAAATTACTTTTGTTAATTTTTATGGCTTTGGGTCACCAAAATGCTTATACTGTGAAAATTTGAGGACTGTAGCAACCGCTTGACTGTAAAACTTAAGGACCTACTCCGAACTTTGGAATCCGAACTTCGTATCGTGCCGTCCCTTTCACTCATATAGTCTATAACATGAGAGCGAAAGGGACGGTACGATACGAAGTTCAGAGTAAGCCCTCTGTGTGACAGACGACGGAGGGACGGACGCGTGAGTGACAACAATAGGGTTCCGTTTGGACTCTTCGGGTACGGAAACCTTTAGCAGATTACCTACATATATTAATAGAGACTGACTTCTATCACTAGCATGTCATTTTACCTGCTATGACGTTTTTATGATATCGTTGATATCTGTCTGTCTATTGTTTTGGCGCGTCTGTTTTAAATGAAAAGTTGCCAGGCACAATATATCGCCAGTCAATCAGGTTAGGGTTCGGAATCTGTCTTGGAGCACTGCCACCCTGCCCGGCAACGTAGTCGATAATGAACTTGTTCAGTCCGAATCGTAAAACAGAGCGGTCTAATTGAGATGCACTCTGTTTACAAAATGCAGACTCCGTTTCAGGTTGGGCAAAAATTCTTTCATGTTTTAAGAGGCCTTATAAGTTTGAAAATGTTTGATGTCAAATTATGACAAAAGTATTGATAATAACAATAAGGTTATTAAAGGCTACGATAATTTTATGAAAGTTTTAGATAGTAACACAGCCATTTTTTGATTTTATTGTGTGTAGTAGAATTTAAGCGGAAAAAACATGTTTTTAGCTTGAAAATGGTCGATTTGGAGTGATGTTTGAAACGATATTTCTTGATGAAAAAGCCAAAAACTTCATTTCAAGTTAATGTCATAAGATCGCACTAGTCCTGTTCTAGATAGTAACATTGAGAAAATTTCAAAATATGTGTCAATTCAAACAGAAAATGGCGTAAACAGATGAGCGTTTTTTAACTGATAAGAACCCTTAAGTACACTTAGGCATTCCCGCCGGGGACGTCCACCACGCGATCGCGACAGCACAGACATACACAGTCGCATACCGGTAAGGGCCTAGCTAAGTTTCTTGCTGGACTCTTCTAGGTTTAGTGAACCACCGATAAAACACCCATTAACTCGATTCCGCTCACACCTCAGACTTGGTTGAAGCCGCTCAACCAACCTCGCTGGAGCGCAAACTAGAGTATTCCAGAGTTTTCGTATCGGAGTTTTCGGTTCGACTGGATTTTCCCCAGGCCACTCTCCAACCACGCACTCCTATCTCTTTATTTGGCCCGGCCTAAGCCACAGTTAGGTTAAAAAAAAGGTTTCATGTTTGCCAGGCTGTTCTTATCTGCAAGTGGCATTTCTAAACCGATGTCGTGAAATTTCGTGGGCACGCAACTGTAACTTTGTTGTGGATAGCTAGGGGCCTGAGGGGCTACCGCGAACCACAAACGAAGTTTTCCCTCTCTGTCCCACTTATATGCAAACTTGCAAGTGCGACAGAGAGGGAAAACTTCGTTTGCTGTTCGCGGTAGCGCCACTGTATTTCCAGTGACAGTTATCTAAACTTCCAGAAACAACCTAAATTTCAACTTAGTGCCTATAATATATGATTTTGCATCATTGTAATTTGCCCACGTAAATCATGACAAATGAATTATAATTGTGAAATTGGAATTGCGATAATAAGACCGCCGAAACTGAAGTGTTAATATGATCCAATTCAGCCAATTACTAGTGAACCATTACACTTGAAATTATTTACGGTTAAGTACAAACAATCCCTTCAAATAGCGACTTTATTATTTATACTAGAAGGTTCAAATTGCTAGAATGTAATTAAAATGTCGGGCAATTTTGTCAAAGACCAGATAAAAGCGGAGTAGGGTCGAGTCTGGCAATTGATTCAGATGCCAGTCTTAATGCAAAGTTGCCATAATTGCAAAATTAAATTTGCTCTCGGAATCTCATTGAAATAAATGAACTTTATTCTGCAAGTAGGCCGCAAAGGCACTTTTACAAGTCAAAAACTACTAGCGTTTCTCATGTGACCACTGCCGAGAAGAAACGCCGAAACAAACTCGACAGTCAGTCATTTTCTCCAAAATATGCTTATTACAATGATACTACTTAACCTACTTAAGTAAATGTAAGTGGTAAACAACAAAAGAGAATTGAGAGAAAAACGAGGAAAAAATAACAATAGGTATTTACAATGTGTAGTTACACAAGAAAATAAAACATGTCGAATCGTTTGATATGCTTTCCTGCAAGAACTGTGTCAACTAGATACAATGAAAATATTATACATGACTCTTTACGCTATTTAGGTATTTGGTTTGGGCCATACATTTCTGTCTGTTAGATAGTCCTCAACCCTATAATAAGCCTTTGACATCAATGTTTTTTTTAAGTAATTTTTAAGAGCTGGAATGGGTAAACTCAAAATTTCATCGGGTAACTTATTATAAAAACGGACACATTGACCTAATTGTAAACTTTACGGACACGAAACTTGTTATTGGCAATTTTATTTTTATTGCTGGTATTAAAATTACGGATATCAGAATTTTTACAGAATGATTCTCGATTCTTTATGACGTAAATAATATTCTCATAGATTGCCCAAAATGCCTTGTTAAACTGACTCAGGCTATTTCAAATTGAGGTACGATATCATTGATGAAGTCATCATTGTGTGTCAAACAAGTAGTTTTGAGGTTATCATATAGTATTTGCATTTCTATTTGCATTATTTGACACATTATGACTGACGTTTATAGAGATGTAACTAACCCAAATCGATTGTCACAGCAAGCGATTACGATTTCATGGCACCTATATAGACTGAGGTATCGAATTGTGACGTTTTTATTTGAGATTTAAATAAAGCTAGAATTATAAGGTAAATGCATTTAATACACCAACCGAGTAGGTGCCACCTATCGTCAAAATAATGCTTTGTTGGGATCTAAAATGAAAAATTCATATCGCATATTGTATCGATTTACTTAGACGACCACCGATTCATAACTGTGGTGTTCCGGCCAACCCCAAATTTAAAAAAAAGACATAGAACGTAAACGATCGCAGTGCAATTGTCTTCCGTTGTGATTTTGATATGCAAGACATTTCACGTTGTATTGCTGTTGTGAGTGACATGCGTCAAATGATGCAAATAGGAATACAAATACTATAGTATATAAGTAACTTGATTATCGTACAAATTGTATAGAAAAAAGTGTTCCAGACAACACAAGATGTCCAGACCACCTGCAATTGGTCCTTCGCGGGAGTCGCAAGCGTCCATAGACTGTTTGCTTGCCATTAGCCCAGGAACGCCAGGAACGCAAATAAAACTTTTGATTACTCTAAAAACTTTAATAAACGCCGCGGAGCGATCCGGTGGCCCGCACCGGATACCGGCGGAGTCCGGGTCGGCTCGGGTCGGCTCGAAGACAAGTGAGGTTAAACAGTCCTGGTCATATCATAGCGGAGATAAGAAAATAAATAAGAAAGTAATTACGACATTTTAAATATGAATTATTTTCGAATAAGATTATTTTATGCAGAAAACAAATACAAAGAAAAAACCGGCCAAGTGCGAGTCGGACTCGCGCACAAAGGGTTCCGTACCATTATCTATGAAAACTGCAAAAAAATCACGTTTGTTGTATGGGAGCCCCCTGAAATGACTATTTTATTATATTTTTTAGTACGTGTTGTTACAGCGACAATAGAAATACATAATCTGTGAAAATTTCAACTGTCTAACTATCACGGTTCGGATACAGCCTGGTGACAGACAGACGGACAGCGAGGTCTTAGTAACAGGGTCGGGACCTTTATCCTTTGGGTACAGAACCCTAAAAATTAATCGTTATGGCATGCAGTCCAAGGTAGTAGTCTGCTCGGTTTGCCGTGCAGTCTCTTTCGTACAACTAGTGGCTACGCCAAATCTTGGTAAACAGATGCCCAAGAGGGGTTCCTCTAGGACACAACATGGAAACCCAACCAGGAGGATGATTATAGGGCTCACTCCCCCGTTAAGGCTAGGGTTTGTCGTCGTTGGTTACCAAAGAAAATTATGTTTTTATGTACATCAAATAAGATACAATTTAAAAAACAACATATCAAGCACTCGCTAATAGGATATGATGTATGACACCGTATTCTAGAATTAGCTAAAAAGGTAGTTCCACAAGACTTAGGGTGAATGTTTTTTTTTGAACCTGACTGTGGCTTTATAAGCGATAGGAGTGCGCGGTTGGAGAGTAGCCGGGGGAAAATCCAGCGGAAAACCTCCGGCACGACCACGCGTGTGGTTTGGAACACTGGAATACTCTAAGAGTTTGCGCTCCAGTGAGATTGATTGAGCGGTTTCAACCGAATCTAAGGTCCCGTTTAACGTCTACGTAATATGCGCTTCGTTAGTGTGTAGGAGACTAGGCAAATCTTTGGGACTCTAAGCTACTCGTAAGGCATGCGAAGGGTGAAAGATTACATGATTACACACAAGTACTGATTGCAAAAAAAAGCGAATGAATAAAATGAATGAGTGGATGTATATAAAAACAAACAAATTTGTGTTTTACTAGGTATCTGATCTATAAATATTTATATAAAATAGATCAAAATATTTCATTTATTTTTTGTTTCAAGTCGATGTAGTTTTGTAAACTAAAAAAACTTTTTAATTTATCTTGCAATTCATTGTTGAACTTGCTATCGTTACGAAATAAGAATACCTAGTCATTTCAAAATCTTGCTGTCATTACATGACATGGTTGTGTGTGTGACCTCAACTCTGGTGGCAGTACCACGTTACGTGAAACGTGGCTCCAAATTGTAACGTACATAACTGTAGTCTTCCAATCAAATACACAAAGGACACTTTTATTACTTCTGTCATACACAACAATTGTGTGTGTGTACGCTTTGTACTGCTGTCCCAAAGAAGAATGGCATTAGTCTGTATGAAGTTTATAGGTGTGACGCTCCCAGACCTTGGCGGCATGGGAACCGACAGCCGGTTTCATGGCCAATGTATTGTAGAAAATAAATTGTATTTCACAGCATATTCTCTCGATGATGTAGACTTGGTAGTATGCGCATTCGCCAGCCCTAATCACGCACGAGTTTTCAAAGCACAAAAAAAACGCCTTAAAACAAACGGCTTGCCACCCTCTCTTGTTATTAGCGTTTTCTCGTCAAAGCTCGACTCACGCATTTGCAACGAATAAAATCGTATTCTACATTAAAGTGAAGCTGGAGTTCCCGGGTTCGAATTCCGGTCAGGGCATTTATTTGTGTGCACGAATATTTGTTCCTGAGTCTTGCATATTGTATATGTATTTTAGTATCTATATTTGTCTTTAAGTACGTATATCGTCACCTAGTACCCATAGTACAAGTTTTGCTTAGTTTGGGACTAGGTTGATTTGTGTATGATTGTCCACACATATTTATTTAAAAAAAAAACTGACATTTGGTCTAACTGATCGTTATTAAAACCTAGTCCAAGTTTGTGCCGTTTCCAGCCAGTAAATTGGCACAGAATAAGTTAATATCATATTGGTGAATTATAGGACTATCTACGCATAGTTTTTACGTAGGTAAGAGTACAAGCTTAATAACGTGTCAGGCCTCACACTAGTTTTTTGTCAGGAAAGCTGTGTTAATTGAAACATGATATAAGTAACTTACATACACATACGCTACAGAAGAGACGACTTTATAGTTTTTTTCCAGTGTTTATATAAGTTAAAAAACGTGTTAGGCGGGCCATTTTACTTTTTCATGTACATAATTGTCAGATACTTTTTTATAAAATGCAGGTTTGGGAATACCTTGCCCTCACTTCATATTTTTATTTATTTATTTATTTTATACCAGACATATATAAGCATAACAGTAAAATGCACCAAATCGCTTACATACTAGTCACAATTACAGAATTCACAATAATATGTGATAATCCACATCGAAAGGGACCTTATAGCGGCAGGCGCTTACGTTACACCTATTCACTATTGTATTGAAACAGCGGCAATAAAGGCGTAAGTGCCGGCCGCCATAAGGTCCCTTTCAATATGGATTATCACATATATAAAATTCAGTCATATAATATCAAATTCACAATAGATATTGACACACAGGGGTTTTGTATTGTTATTTAGAAAGAGGTTTAATTGCAGTATCACTTCCTATAGTTTTGGTAATTAACAAACCACACAGCTAATATCCATAAATCAAGTAACTCAGTGGTCCTTGGATGTCTCAGCATTTGTATGAAAAAATGGTTTTTATCACTGTGTTACCCACTTTAAAACAAAAGTATTTTTACCTATAAAATTCCTTTTACTAGGTACCTGAAATACTATTTCGAAATCCTATTTTTGTACACTAATTCAATACATATCATAGATTTTTTTTTGTAATAGAAAACTGGTCATGAAAAAGTAGAATGACCCAGGTACGCTATTTTCCTATAATTTTGTTTTAACATCATCGCTGGGAACAACGCAACCTGCATTATCTATTCTTGGAAAATCGATACTATGTCTATCAAAAGGCTTGACTTTATTAAACTGTCGCTTGCTTAATACGTTGTCATTCAACAACGTAATGTGTAATTTTGAGCCCTACCAATCATGTTAAGTACTACTAATCTGTTACTTTTGACCTCAAAACACGTGTATTGATTGAGCTTATAACAATTATAACATTTAAAACGTCACCGGCATACCATATTTTTTCTGCAACTACTTTCATGCCTTGTTATTTCATCTATACTTATAGAAAAAATATAGTTTTTTAGACATGCTTAGTAGAGATGTGCCGGATATAGTTTTCACCTCACCTTGTCACTTGTAACACTAATACTTAATACTGGAAAGTTTCATAGAGATCCGTTCAGTAGTTTTTGAGATTAATCCAAGTCCATCCGCACAAACTTTCACGTTTATAATATTATTAGGATTAGGATAGATTACTTGTGCGGGACGCTATCACTGCAAAACATCCCTATCCATGATGTTAATCGTTTATCTTCTAATATGCTTTTGAAATAAATGTTTGTTTCACGACAGATTTAAATTTAGAATCCGTAAGTTCAGTAATGTATCGTGGAATTTTATTGTAGAATTTTCCTGAAACCTAAAACTCTTTCCCTGCCCCCATAAAAACCGATCTGACAATGTCACAAATCCAACTTGCGCATTCAGTATGGGAACGTGACTTCATATTGGGAGCATGGAGTCCTAAAAAAAATGTGCATGACCCCACATTGGGGGCACCCAGACTCAGATTCAGATCATTTATTCATAAATGTACACATCCTAATCCTAATAATATTATAAACGTGAAAGTTTGTGCGGATGGATGTACGTTCCGCTTAATCTCAAAAACTACTGAACGGATCTTTATGAAACTTTCCAGTATTGTAGCTTAGACATCAGAATAGGGCATAGGCTACCTTTTATCCGCGGGTAACACCGCAGGGTGCTGCTAGTAATATTATAAACGTGAAAGTTTGTGCGGATGGATGTACGTTCCGCTTAATCTCAAAAACTACTGAACGGATCTCTATGATTCTAGTATTGTAGCTTAGACATCAGAATAGGACATAGGCTACCTTTTATCCGCGGGTAACACCGCAGGGCGCTGCTAGTCATGTAAATATTATTGTTATTACAATGTCATTTTTACATTATAATTACAATAATATAAGGCATTTACGTGGACAGGGAACGTGTTAACAAACGTGCAAAATCACTAAAAAGCTGCTTTCACCGTACAATTTCATTTAAAAACTATGTCATTAGGCGAGTGGGGAATGATGATTTGACCACTTGGCCGCTGTCATGGACGGCAGATTCGATGTCAGAGGAAAAAAGTATGCTGTGTCCAGACGTTTACGTGTATTTGTTATGTTTAGTCTCGAGAAGGGTACTTCAGCTGCTGGCGCGCCGCCAGCGATGGCTTGTTGCTGCTGTTGCGAGACGTTTCGTATAGATGAAATAATCCTGCTAATTAGATACACTAAAATCAGTTAATTAATAGTGTTTTTTCTTGATTTATGTCATCGCCATCGTCATAACATAATTTCGCATACCTAAATAACTTGGTCTTCCGCAAATCGAAGCAGAGAAGCAAAATCAGTTCATTACAGTGTCTTCGCACGCCTTGCGCCCCATGACACTGTTTGTATAACGGTGCTAGGGTGAGCTATTTGAGTAATGTAAGTCAAATGTAGCTCGAAGTTACGGGCATTAAAACAATGCAAAACATGCATCTTTGCAGTGCTGAAGATTATAGCTAGTTATAAAAAAAATCTTTTTCTTTTGAACCTGACTGTGGTTTTATAGGCCGGGCCTAACAAAGCAATATGAGTGCGCGGTTGGAGAGTGACCTGGGAAAAATCCAGGGGAAAACCTCCGACACGACCACGCCTGTGGTTTGGAACACTGGAATACTCGTAAGAGTTTGCGCTCCAGTGAGATAGGTTCAGCGGTTTCAACCGAATCTAAGGTGTGATCGGAATTGAGCTACTGGTAGTTTTATCGCTGAGCTACTGGGAGTTTTATCGTTGTAAAGAAAATCCTCTTCTACTTAGAAAAAACACCTTTTTCTTAATCCAAAAAAACTGGAGAAAGCTTTCGTGTGAATGTTTTATTAAAATCAGAATTAAAAAAAAAACAAAAACTGGTCGTAATTGTCGCTACTGGGTTTTTCATTCAGTCTAATTTCATGAAAAAATTTGACTGAGCAAATGTTGCAACTGTCACTTAATAAATTCACACATGTGCAGCGGTGGTTATCAATTTATTTTAAATTCTAAGACATCAAAAATTCCTTTATCTACGCACATATCGTTAGTGCTCTAAAACGCGTTCAGAAACCGTAGTAAATGACCAGCATTACGACAACCAATTTTACTATGAGAACTTTCTTATCTGTGGTTGTAGGTAAAATTTGTAATGTTATTACAGTACAGATTTTTGTATGGTTATGAGTTTAAATTTGGAACAGCTGTCAAAACTCAAGTGGGTCTCTATTCTAGTGTCCATAGATATTAAAACGGTTATCGATACGTAACGTCCATTCAGTATGTTTTTTAATATAAACCGCACAACATTTGATCTCGATTGACATGAAATAGGGACTTCGTTCGTTTGTCTATGGTTTAAAAAAAATCTTGTTGACGGAGGTTGGAATTGCCGCCATTAACTGTTGTCATTATTGGTTTTTTGCTATTACGAAAGTAAAATTATGATATGAACGTAGATAAAGTAGTGTATGCAAATGTACATAATTAGGCCTTAAAACACGAGTGTGGTTTTATGAAACGAGCGTCAGCGAGTATTATGTATCAGTTGCATAAACTACTATAATGTGCTTTGATGCACATGTGTAATTATTTTATGGGTTAAATCACAAAAGTGAATTGGCAAAACCCTAACCATGATGAATTTGCGTATACGGGTTTTTGCATTAGACGCGGAATTTAATTCTGAAACGAAATCAGCTTAATCAAAAATATTAAAAAAAAATCACATAACGGAATTGGCAATCTGAACGACGAAATGCTGCTTATAATCATATAATCATAATATTTATTGCAACCATGGTATTACATTACAGATCTTAGGTACATTTGTTTTAATTCACAGGGACCCTGCTAGGGTATAGCAATTTACACAGTAATTAAGGTACACAGTTAATATTAATAATATCTTAAAAATGGAATAAAATAAAGGACTTATAGGATTACGAGAATGTCAAAAGGTCGATTTTATACAATAAAACCAAGGATTACAAAATGTCAAATTTATTCAATATTGCCTATACGAAAATACTGGAAAAAATATTAGAATAAATTGAAACAGATTACAGATTCATATTTGTCAAATTATATTAATGTCGAGAGAGTTTACATACTCGTATTTTAATTCAGCTTCAAAAAAAAACTATTGTGTGGAGTAGTAGCATCTGTCAAGTAGAAAAAACTTTAACTGAGCTTAAAAGTTATGAAAATCATTTTCATTCTTGTATAATAATATTAATTTTATTAATACACAATTAAAACGAGCAAAAAACAAACAACACAATAATATAAAGCATTATAAATAAAAAAATTGCCCTAAGTCTTCGGTGCTCGGTAGGGTTCCCAGAAGGCTGGCCGCATTGCCACGCTGGATAGGGCCAGAGCACACCATTTTATATCCCCATACGTTCAACACGACAAATGCTTGTTATCATACCGAGTATGTTTTCACGGACTAGTCCTAGTGCAGTCCTTCCTCAACCGACTGAATTAAAATAGGCACCTGTATCATAAAACTGCGACCTACGCCAACTCAATCCAACTTGCTCGTGCCACCGCCTCTAAGCGCACCATTTAAATACAAATAAAATAACTGACCATTCGTAAACCTTGTTGCAACGACATAAGGTCCAACAATGGTAATTTAATATTACTTCGTTGTAAGTACATAATTAGACTTGCCACAAGTCTGTGAATAGACATCCTCTAGCTACGCAGGAGACTTAATCTATTGTTAGATTGTGGAATTAAATGGAACTACAAAGATCTCTTTAGATTTGAGCCCTCCAAGCCAAAGAGACGCTTGATTGACACCAACAAAATACTAGGATCTGTACTATTTTATCAGCTCAAGTTTTTGTAACTCAATACATTTTTGACATATTAACTTATCGACGTAAAGCCTAACGAATCTTTATAGAATCGAGCTTAGGCGCGTAAAAATCTTCGATAAACTAATAAACTTCCGAACAACTATTTCCAAATCGATATGGCATGTTATGCCCTATGGGAGTAAGAAGTTTTGCATGGACGGCGGTGCGCCAACTTGCGAATCCTCCTAATAAATAATTGACACCCGCCATAGTGATGACGAATATGACGTACGTTGAAAAACGAAGGCAATATGGCGATTCCTATTCCTCCTTATATAGAATTGACACCCGCCATAGCGTACGTCAAGATTCAAAGATTTATTTGTCCTACGTTGAAAAACGAGGGCAATAAAAATGCAGCGAGTTCTGGAGCGCTGCGTCGCTTGCGCATTCGGCGCGCCTCTATTTGCGTGCGCGCAGGACGTTCACCCCGCGCCAACTGTGGGTTACTATCATTATCCTTTGGGAGCCATGCTTGGGGTGACTGCATCGTGTTATCCTGCTCATCTTTTTTACACATGTATTTGGAGTTCCCATCAGAAGTTTGATTTTTCATCCTTATCTCTTCTTTAAAGGTCCTTACATTTCAGTGATGAGATGACACTCGTTTTGACCTCTAAGACTATATGATTTTGCGGTATCGACCTATCTGATCCGCTTATTTATGTCTAGTATTAGATAGATGTCATAGATGTGACTTAAAAATAGTCAACAACTTTAGTCATCTTCAGCCAACCATTAGACAACCATTCAACCCAACCAGCAAAATAGTCCCAGAATGCGCACTTTATAAGAGTGGTAGGCTTATAGCGCTCTAATATTTGTTTGAGAAAATGTCATCGCTCTTATATTAGTCTTAGACAAGCTAGTACGGTCTTAAGAACGCTCAGTCTTATTACCTAGTCTCATATATGTATATAAGAGCATTGTATAATGCTATTATTAGCCTGCTCTTATATTAGTCTTAGACAAGATAGTTCGGACTCAAGAACGCTCAGTCTTATTACCTAGTCTCATATTTGTATATAAGAGCATTGTATAATGCTATTATAAGCCTCTTGCTCTTATATTAGTCTTAGACAAGATAGCACGGACTCAAGAACGCTTAGTCTTATTACCTAGTCTTATATATCTATTTAAGAGCATTTCATAATGCTACTATAAATAAGCCTCTTGTTCTTACATATAATATAATAACATTTACGAAGACTCGCGCACTTGAGAAAACTTGTTCTTATAGCCCGATTCTCTTAGCTCATTTGATTTTATAATATATTTACTAGACGCTGTTTTAAGAATGTCAGGCTAATATCAGCATAGCACAAGAGCACTGTTAGTACGTACTTTTCTTATCATGGATCAACACACTTACAATACAAAATACAAGATCAATATAAAATGCTTTGATCTTAAATATATTTTGGGAACACAATTGTAAGAGCAAGATTTAGTTGCCTAAAGTGAGACTGTGATTTTAATATTAGTGAGGGTTCTGCAGGTTCTACTTATATACAAGAGATCGATATTGAGAGAAATCATCATTTATCAGATTAAGATAAACACAATGGCGATTTATACTAAATAAGTAATAATTTTATTAAGATATGTTGATACTTATTACTGATTGTACGAGACTGGACAACCGATTATTTTATGGAGTTGTTGTGTAAAATATTAATGCATGCTCTAATAGAACACTCCCACCTTCTCATTCTAATAGCTACTTGTACTTTTAGTCGCCTAATAAACCCGTACAAGATCACACGTTTGTTTATTTATTTAAATTCATTAATTACCAAATTTTCAAAAGTGAACCTAATTACATCCTTCAGGGTCTTTACAAATTTTCATTGCAAAGACTATAAAATAGTCGGTTGTTTGTATTGATTATCCGAAGGGAATTATATCATACTAGTTAAATCGTTATGCCATTTATTTGTGGTTTCTCTTAATAAATGAAAAATATAATTGAATCCTTGCTTTTATTGAAAAAGGACACAATCAATTACATATTTAATAATGTTCTTCCAAAATCGGTAATATATTATAATTGACGTATCGTTTTTTAAATAGTACAACGTTTGAAAGTTCATGTGTAACGAATTTGCCAATTTCGTTTCGGTTTCATTTATCTTAAGGGTTTGTGGTGTTTGTGTGGCAGATTCTGTCATATTGTTCTTCGGTTCAAATTTGTTTTTTTTGTTCTTGTTCTTTATTTGATGTGTCTTTGTAGTCAAATCATTTTCTTCACACCATCTTAGACCGTGCTCCTCATTATCTTAACTCCATTGTTGACCGTGTTCATCATTATCTGCACTCCATCTTTGACCGTGTTCCTCATTATCTTCACCTCGTCTTTGACCGTGTTCTAAAAGGTCCTCGGTATCCATCGTTAATTTTCTGAAAACTATTGGCATTGTATAGATAGAACAAGTGATGATCAAATTCAGATTTTGTGAAGGAAAACATCGTGAGGAAACCTGCAGATTCCTGCGAGGCATTCAATGGAGTATTTTTCAAGGCCTGACGATAGCGATAATAATCGTAGTGTGTGTGAAGTTTCCAATCCGCACCGGGACTGTGTGGGAACTATAGCCCAAGCTCTCTTTGAGAGGATGCCTGTGCCCAGAAGTGGATAGTCAGTGGGATGCCGATGCTGTCGATTACTGTTCCAAAAGACTCGAGACTTTTAGCATTTTTTGTTGGAGCTCGCCTATTAAGCTCTTTAGCCTTCAAGCTTAGTTCTATTGAGCCTACACTCTTGAGCTAGTAACATTATTAAAATACTGTACATTTATTGGCTAAAAGTCTTCATCAAAATATTCATGATCAAAAATATTTCAGCCTCCAAGCCTAAATAAATATGTAGGAACATACATTTTATTATTCCCGACATTCGTGGTAAGTACACGATTTCATTATCAGCATAAAGTAATAAACACTGCACTTACCAAACTTTAGAATTTAAATAAGGCTTAGGTCTTTAAAAAGGCTATAGCCTTAAAAAGTCTGTAGCCTTTTTTATGACTTAAACCTTATTAAAATCACTAGCTCTTCTAAACCTATTACATCAATCAAGCCCTAAAAATAACTTCGGAACTTTAAAGTTTGGAGTAAACGGCTCGATTCTTTTGGAACACTACTTCTGAAGAAGGTTTTATGTAGGTAAGCACGGAACCCAAATTAATTCAACATGGCCGTATAATTCGTACTCAGAATGCTAATATTGGTGTAAACGCTCTTACAATAGTCTAATAGTGCGCTGGGAAAATGCAGCTGTAGCAATGGCGACACTCCCAATACAAATAAAGAAATAAAATAACTAAAAGAGAACACGAAATACCAGGAATGATAAGGCGCATCAAGTTTGAAGCGAGAAACAGGGTCTACTTTACAGTAAATAAATTATTCCCAGGCGATTACTTACCGTAAAACAAACACACCCGATGATAACAAACACTACGTTAATATATTTCAATATCAATAATTACTTCAAGTTTGTTACTTTTTTTCACATGATGCACTAGCTGTCACACTAACGACTCCAGAATATTGAAATACCGTGTGAATTTAAACAATATCAAAATAAGCTAGTTTAGACTTACAGAATTCTAACTTTGGACCTATATAATCCTATGTAGGCTTATAGGGTACTTACGTAAAAGCGATATTAGCCTAAGTCAGCTTAAAGTAGTTTTGGGCAAGATTACTTTAAATACGAACAGCATTCAATAAGACTGATATTGGAACGATATTAGCATATTTACTCTTATAATTGGTGCCCAAATCCGGGCTTAGACGATGATATAGGATCAATATAAGAGCAAAAAAATTTAGTCTTGAGACTTTTATAAGCCTGATTTTTGCTGGTTGGGAACGGATATACGTCTTGCAATGTTCACCAGCTTATTTGTGATATTAAGCACACACACACATTAGCTTATTAAGATATAGACTTCAGAGCACACTAATATATGTATCAATATCAAACCATTCCAATGGAAACCACGTTGCTTTTTCCTTTACTCCAAGAATTCTCCAGCTATATTGCCTTTAGGTAGACAATGTAGGTACTACGAATAACGTGCTCGTTTAAAGCCATTCGTTATGGACTACTTTGCCTCACAATAGCCACTGCAAATTTGCCAACGCAACATAATAATTAGTTGATCGTCCGAACCAACCCAGGCATATCGCAGTTGGAATCTTTGATCGAATTCCGAGCTCCACCCACGCACGCCTGCATTTTGAAACAAATCAGTGCATATATAACTCCTCCAAAAAACCAAACACGGAGTCTTGTTCCCCGTGTCGTTCCCTCAAAGGGTTCGATGCTGGTGATGGAAAGGGATGGGAGGAGTGATGTTTGGAGTTTCGTTTTTCGAATCGATGGTGAAGCAGGATGCAGTAACGAGTGCATTATGCAGTTGTAGCTACATCCGCTGTCGCACAATGGGTTAGTATTCTGCACGAGTTTGCGAAAATTTTATGTTTTAGAGTTGAAGATTCGACAAGAGTTGTAGAGCGTTTGAAAAAGGAGGCAAGTTTTCACAGTAGCATCAGAACAACATTCAGAGAGAGAGTAGAGTTTATATACTGGTCACAACTATTGGAAGTTGGAGAATCTAAGCCTGCAACGTCTCTAAACAATTCCCAAGCAAGTAGCCGCTCTAACATCACCCGGCTTCGATATTCCGCTAGAGTTTATATTTAGCACACAAATATTTGGAGAACTTGGTTACAAAAAATAACTGCTCACATCTATTGAAAATTGGAGAATCTAAGCATGCAACGTCTCTAAACAATTCCCAAGTAAGTAGGCGCTCAAACAACATCCGGCTTCGCTATTATTTTATGAACCCACCCAGCAAGAAATCAACCTATTCTGAGTATCACCAAATTGGTTATTAGATGACTCTTATCCAGGGGTCCTCAACACGCAACCGTCGGCCACTTGCGACCCGCCAGTAGGTGTGTCAGACAGTCGAAGGCATGGGATCATTCAGAAAGGTTGAGGAACCCTGCTGAATACAAAAAGGACGGACATTGCTCGCATTCCCACCGCATATGATTCACTGCAATTTGGACAAGAACCGGGAAGCGGCGACCTTGTGCCGCTTCAGTAGATTGATACTTCCATCTGCATAACTAGTGACGTACTCGTAAAAGTTTACGTAGACATTCCGCAATAAGCTTCGTTTAAATACTTTTGACGATGATTGATTACAATGGCGACCCCTGACCACTGTTTTGTGGTCCTGAACGAACCATACCAGTGAATAGTACCATATTTTGGAAAACGATAACTATTAATGTTTCCACGTAGGTAATAACTAAATCTGGTGGGCTCAAACTTTCGTTTATATGCTGTATAGAAAATAAGACATTACAAAACAAAGTTGCAGTCATATTTACGGTTCTGAGGAATAGGCAATTATTGTTAGTCTGAATAGCCCCACTATGTCCGCCAAGAAACAATAATTAATGATCTCGGAAACAGCGGTTCAGCTCCGTTCTGTTATATTTGTCCTAGCGTCGATGCCTTGGCTCGTGTCTAGTTGTTTTCTGCTGGGTTAAAATAAAATAATAGATCATAGAACTTCAAAAATATTCAGATTGTTTCTTCGCCCTTATTTGCTGTACAGGATGTCCCATAAACCGAGAATAATCCACTCGGTTACAGCAGTTTATGTTACATTACGTCATTTTTATTTGTAGGTATATCGCTGTTTGAAACCAATATCGGTTGAACGGATCCAATTCCTTGGATGAAATTAGAGGATGAACCGATTTGATGAGATACAAAAACGATTGATTCTCTTAAAATAATCGAGTAGAATTACTATGAAAGTACTCGCTGCTCGCCGGCGGTGGGACAAGTGGCTTACGTAGAAGTTGATGTTTGCACACTTGCACAGCTTCAAATCACTGTAAACCTTAACATGGTTTTAATTTCAACTCAGTACCTCCACGCGCTCCCGAGATAAAGTGTCTTGACAGACAGACAGTCAGGCAAACGTACAACAAAGTGATTCTATAAGGGTTCCGGTATTTTCCTTTTGAGGTACGAAACCCTAAAAAACAATCTTCGAACTCTTAAAAGTAATCTTAAACTTGCAAATCTCGCTGAGCTATATATCCTGACGGTCACCATTTTATCAAATCACACCTACATATCTAATCTGGGAGTATGAACTGCGAATAATTAGGATTTTATTCTCTTTTTTTTTTATCTATTTAACTCAAAAATATAAATTACAGTAGGCATATGATCTTACCTCGCCAAACTGTATATGCAGTTTGTTGGCGAGTGTTGCGCTCTCTCACTTACAGGTTCGGAACTTACACCTACTTCTTTCCTATAAACTAAATCATGCAATGCTAATGCTCATGAAGCCCCGTCTCCACAACCTTTCTTAGCCTACGAGAGCAAAATTAACTTGTACGGTTTTAGCCTGGCAACGGGCTCTCGGAGACAATCCTCTATATCGGGACAGGCCTTGTAAGGAGCGGCGCGCACGCAGCCCGGAATAGGCGCATCCTTCAGGGCTGGGTATACAGTTTCAGTACTGACACAACGTGACTCCGATACTATATACCCTTTGTGTGATGATTAAAACCATTTTAATGTAAAGGTGCAAGGCAGTTTATTCTCATTTTGTAACCACTCACATATTATTATTATTATATATTTTAGACAGGCAGCTGACGCTGATACGTCTAAATCATAGTTCACTTGGCACTGGTTAACACTGCAAGAAAGTTTGTTTTTAAAATGATTAACACTGTTAGCGTTCACTACATAGCGTTCGTTACATATAATATGAACACAAGCAAAGAAAGATACGTTCAGTATATCTAGACACATGGCAGTGTGTCAGATCTAGCAGAAAAGGTCTATATATATATATAAAGTCTCAAGTCGCTTTTTTTGACCTATTTTGTGATGAGCTATAGGCAACTACACTAACAATATTTAGCGTTTTTTTTTAATTGAGATATTTAACTCTTCGTGTAGTACAAATCTGTCTCTAACTTGGCTGTTTTAATACCGGTAGATTATACAGAGCATAAATGAAACATATCCGCAATGTTATAATTAAGAGGCCTTATAAGTTTTAAAATGTTTTGATTTCAAATTGTGACAAAAATATTAATATACCAATAAAGTGATTAAAGGATACGATAACTTTATACAAGTTTTAGATAGTGACATAAGATCTATTTTATTTTATTGTGTGTAGTATAATTTAGGCGGAAAAAAGCCGTTTTTAGTGTGAAAATGGTCGTTTTGGACTAATAATGTTTAAAGCGATATTTCTTAATGAAATATTCAAAAAATACGTTTAAAATTTACAACATAAGGTCGCAATAGTCCTATTCTAGATAGTAACATTGATGTCAAGATACTTGTTAATTCAAACAGAAAATGGCCTAAATAGATTAGCGTTTTTTAACTCATAAGCTCTTAACACGATTTGCAATTACTCATCATTATGATAATATTTATTTTTGACGACCGGTTTAGCCTAGTGGGTAGTGCACCTGCCTGTGAAGCTGACGGTCCTGGGTTCGAATCCCGGTCAGGGCAAATATTTGTGTGATGAGCATGAATATTTGTTTCTGAGTCTTGTATGTTTTCTATGTATTTAAGTATTTATATCTATTAAATATATCGTCGTCTAGTACCCATAACACAAGCCTTCTTGAGCTTACTGTGGGGTTAGTTCGATTTGTGTAAGATTGTCCTCTAATATTTATTTATTTATATTGATATCAGCATTTGGTTGCCCTTTTCCCATTTATCTGGTGTCGGCGCAGCATATCTCATTCTTCCATACATCTCTGTTACGTCATCTCGTCTTCCACTTCCTACCTATTCATATCGTCTCTCACACAACCCAATGGTAATGGCAATACTTACACACGATAGATCTTTGCATGCTAGTAGGTACATGGTTTGTTACATCCAATTACCTTCCAAAATCCAAGTCGTCCCAACCGCGTGCTGCGCTCCTACAAAACCACCAATCATATCTGAATTCTGAACTGAAATCGACGCTTATAATACTGTTTTAAACTCTATACGTATTAACACAACTAGCTTTTTAGAGTACCCACTACCCTATGTGGAGAAACAAGACGAACTCGTGCGTGCAACAATTTGAGAAGTGTAAATTATTGCTAGGAAACTAACATCTCGTTTTCATAACGCCGTAACTGCTGCATTGCAGCACTTTAAAAAGTAAACTTTATGTTTAACAGTGCAGGGTATTTTTTGGGACAGTATCTTTGAGAAAGATAATACTGAGGTGCATGGTCCAAATGGACTGGCATGCCCACGCCGGTCCACCGAAACAAGCAATACTAGTCCAGAATAACGGCTAGTCTACAATTGCATTCCAGGTTTCGCAGTTCGAAACATAACGGTGCTAAGTTTTAAGCCTCGTTTACACACGTGCAGAAGTTTCCTTACATTGCGCTACCGAGAAAGAGTTCAATCTATCAAATTCCATGATGAGAGTATGCGATTCTTTCACGTGTTTAAATCGGGCATTACATTTGACAGAGAAAGGTTTCTTTCAAAATTCCAAACACGTTTTGATTGGTAAGTGTTGATCATATTTTCAATTAGGATCCAATTACTATTGCTTAGCCTCTTATACTCGTAACTGTGCCTGTGACCCGTTTCACGAAGCTACAACCTCGACACATGCTGAGGGAACTCCTTTTTTGTGACAACATAATTTATTATGTTGTTGTTGCAAAATAAAAAAATATTCTATTGTTTTGTATTCTATTCTATTCTATTCTACTGGAAACGGGACAACCCTAATTGCACTAAACCGTCTGTGAGCACATTTGACAAATTTCTATGGGTTGACAGCTGCCGGCGCCAAATTTAACGTTGTTCGGTCTGTAATCATGAGTTGGTGTAACCCGCCCTTAGTAATGCTCAAGCGCACCCATGTGCACGCAGCGCACGCAATATGTAAGTGTGCGAGCCATTCCATTACAAATTAAATTACCCCCTCTAACACGCGTGAGTTTTCAATTAACCATCCCGCTCTCTACGGAAGCTCTGCGCGTAATTTCATAGACATTTGGAACACTGGGACATTTATAAAAAATCTATTAGGTTATTTTTTAGAACAATAAAGAAGCTATCGCTTTAAAAAAATATCGCTGTCGTTGATAATTTCGAAATCTGCAGTAGGATTCTTCAAACAAGGCAATTTTTCAATATTTTCTTCTGTTATTTTGTATGTTGTTTGTTTGTTTCAGTTAACAGTATTTTTGTGTAGTGTAATATTACATTAATTCTTCACACTGGAAGTTCAAACTTAACTTTAAGTATCTTCATCAGATCTCTGAATGACCTTGCCTTAACGTTTGGCGAAACGAAAATAAATGTAAACCCTGTTCTATACTTTTTTGGGACAAAAAAAATACTGTTGTCATAATTTGAGTTCCTATTAAAAATGTCAAAAGGCATTTTAATTGCAGCAATAAATTTTACATCGCGAACATACCATACAGGTGGCAGTGAGAATCAAAGTCGTAAACACAACGATCTATTGCAATCCATTTTGGCATCGCGAACCCAGCTCGATATCGATACGTCCATATACTTCACGATTGATGTTTCCATCCAATTATATGTAGGTAGTTGCCATGCAATGATTATGCAATGCTTGCCAGCGCCTTGGAATGTGCTGTAGTATCTCTAATTCTGATGTAAATTGTATTTCCAAATAAATACATTAATATTTTGTTTCCGTATTTATGTTGTTTGATTATGATGAAACAGATATTGCAGACGTACTTGGCACCATTTTACCGGCAGTATAGGTACACAAATTTTCTTAGAGCATCACGCTGGCAAATCATCGATCGATTCATCGGTGATTGAATCGGTGTGGTAATTCACCCTATACTTGCATTGTAAGTATAGAAGCCACTGTAGCCGAGCTATAACTGCTGTAAGTCACGCGACTTCATATATGGCTTTAAATATTTTTTTTAACCCAGCTGTGCCTACGAGTCAGGGTTTGAACTTTGAACTTACGACCTCCACATTGAAAAGTCGAAGGTCAGATACATATAGGAATCTGGGCCGTTCTGCTTTTTCATGTACATAATTTTCAGACACTTTTTTAAATGCAGATTCTGGAATACTTGGACCTCACTTCACATTTTTGTACTGTTATTTAGAAAGAGGTTTAATTGCCGTATCACTTTCGATAGTTTTGGTAATTAACGAACCACAGCTAATATCCATAAATCGAGTAACTCAGTGGTCCTTTAATGTCTCACCATTTCTACGAAAAAAATGTTTTTTACCACTGTGTTAACCCACCTTTTACAGCAATATGTTAATATTTAATTTTGTAATAGAAAACTGGTCATGACAAAGTAGAATGACCCATCTGACCCCGCCTACAAAGTTATCTACATGGGAGTCAGGTGTCTCTGCAGCTGACTGTACTTACGAATTATCGTTTAATATTTAACAGTAGCTGTTCGGTGAAGGAAAAAATCGTGAAAAAACCGGTGTAATCCCAAGGGCTAGTTTTGCCTTCGGGTTAGAGTTGTGCCTACGCCAAATGTTGGAATTAGGTGCCAGGGTCATTCTACTTTTTCATGACCAGTTTTCTATTACAAAAAAAAACTATGATATGTATTGAATTAGTGTACAAAAATAGGATTTAAAAATAGTATCTGAACCTAATAAAAGGAATTTATAGGTGAAAATACTTAAACATTATTATATCACTGTAAAAGGTGGATAACACTGTGGTAAAAC
Source organism: Epiblema foenella (assembly GCA_963556455.1). NCBI lineage: Eukaryota > Metazoa > Arthropoda > Insecta > Lepidoptera > Tortricidae > Epiblema > Epiblema foenella. The sequence continues at coordinate 22,409,691 of OY747102.1, forward strand.
CATTTTTTCATACAAATGGTGAGACATACAAGGAGCACTGAGTTACTTGATTTATGGATTAATTAGCTGTGGTTCGTTAATTACCAAAACTATCGGTAGTGATACACACTCTCTAAACACAACAGACAACATCTTTCTAAATAACAATACAAAAATATGAAGTGAGGGCCAAGTATTCCAAAATTTGCATTTTAAGAAAGTGTCTGAAATTTATTTACATGGAAAAGTAGAATGGCCTGCCAATGCTAACCATAGCATTATTTTTGTCGGAAAACACTAGGAAAATGAAGCGGGATATATAAACGCTCATCTCTTTAGATACGAATATGCTAATTACGTTATGGGAGATCTTAAGGTTTTGACCTACGCGTTCGGGAAACAATGTGGTCTCTATATACAAGATATCTAGAGGTCACAATGTGTAGAAATATCTAGACTAGAATGATAATACAAACAAACGCACTGGTTCGAAATTTGAAACACAATCGTAATCATTTTGGACCCAATCCAATTGTTCGAACGGAATCAGCTGATTGTAAATACATAGTTGCTAACCCAGTCTACGAGGTTTACTATATTTCTACTGCCAATGCCAACACTTGGCATCTAAAACACCCATTTTCGCGTAACAAACAATATACTATCTAGCTATCTATTTTAAGCCGTGGAAACATCCACGATGATTTTATTATATCTCATTCATTATCGATTAATTCGTTCAACATTCTGTATATCTATATTACCATATTATATTGAAATAAAATAAACAGTGAGTGACTACTCACGCCTTCAAGGTCCAGTATAGCTCACCGGAGTTTCATATTTTAAAAAATTACCATTTTACTTATTTTTCTTTGGACTAAGGTGCAGCGACGCAGCGATCGAAAATAACTTCTGTATTTTACATTATTTACTAGAGTGCTATCTATACCTGGATAGCGGAAAATCTTTTTCACAATTTCACCAAGATGACATTCTAGTCAATGATAAAACACGGAAAATATTACAATTAGTTTTAATTTCCCGAAGTCTAGATTGCCCCACTGCACCTTAACTATCTTTAACTATTTTCTTATCTTATTCTTTTTAATTAGACTATAAGTTAATCTGTAGAGGTAATTAACTAATAAGATAAGGATGGCAACAAGTTGATACACCGCTACATTTATCGTTTATAATAATTGTCATTATTTATGAGTTTTTCCCTCTTTTTCTTGGCCATGATTTATAAATCTGTTTACATAATAAGATACAGGTTTCATAACAACAAGTGGACAAATTTCAGCTATTTAAACGTCTAAAAATATTCACGTATGCATTGGTATATTTATTTGTTTTTTCTTATTTCTGCGGTCCAGTAATCTCCGCAGATTATTTAAGACGAGATCTATAATGAGTGTTTTGTTTTTAACAGTGTAATCTTCAGTTGCAATGGTATGTTTATTTTGTTTTTTCGTTTTTCTTATTTTTGTTAATACTTTGAAGACAGCTTTTAGCTCTTTTGAATTTATTGTTATTACTGTAATGATTTTGTTTTTCTTTCAGCGAATATTATCACGAGAGCGAGGAATCGTTTTTGGGGGCGTTTATATCGTCGAGTAAAGCGCATATCTCCAAGGTTTCTTCGGCGACAGACCACGTTGGAAAAGACCTGAGCGATCTGGAGGATGAGCTGGTTGAACCGGTTGAACCGGTTGAGCCTGAACCGAAATGGGAGCCTGAACCGATTGAGACTGAAGTGGCTGAACCGGATGTAGAAGTTCAAGACGAATAAAACCCTTGTTTCATGGGAACAGTTGCACATGTTTTTATAATCAAACTCTATTTTTAAATACCTTATGTCTATTCTACAATAAATGTTGGTTTATCTCTGAACTTGGAAACTGGCTTGACTGCTGTTTAAATGTATGATTAAAATGAAGCTATATCATCACAATTTCTCCGTCTTTAACCACTTCAACGCCACAGTAGATTTCGTAAGTTGTGTCTCACACGCCAAAGTCACCAGTCGAAAATGAACCTTACTTGACAGCGCGTATGCTTTACATCGACTTGATAGGAAGTCATGGCATGTGGGGCACCAAATGTAAAACTGACTGCGAAACAAATGCAAAAATGTTAAACCGACAAAATTGATAAAGGTAGAAGTTGGACACATTAAATTTACTTTGATGTGCTCTGCTTAGTGCTTACAACATTTGGGAATGCAGGCGACAGTTTATGTAGAATATAATTATATGAAAGTGGCTATAAGAGAAAAATATATAGACTTATGCAATAGATACCTACTGTCTACATAAAAAATATTTTTTGTTTTGTGTACACAGTGACGCAATTTGTATGATATCAAGAGCAAACTGCTACCAGCAGGCGAATCACGTAACATTATGTACTAACGGTTGATAGATTTTACTGTCAATTTTGAAGTATAAATGTATGAGGTGACAATTAAAATTTTGACATTAAAATCTACCTAACGGTAGTAAAAAAATTACGTGATTAGGTACCCCGCAGGTCACAAAGAATGGGCCATTTGCAAGGCGCACACGCAAGTTAGTCGTTGTAAAGAAAACATGATAAAATAGGGACTGCATTGGTGGCACAGCCACACTACCCAGTGTGTCTGCGGTACAGCATCGCAAACATGGCGCACCGACGAGCCCCGCATGCCCACACTCCTCGTATCTTACCTTTCACTCATATGTGTATAACACGAGACTGAAAGCGACGGCACGATACGAATTTCGGAATACAGGCCCTGAGAGTGTCGGGCAAAGCCGAAGCCGTCTCCAACGCTGCTCTTTTTTTTTGAACCTGCCTGTGGCTTTACAGGCCGGGCCCAATAAAGCGATAGGAGTGAGCGGTTGGAGAGTAGCCTGGGGAAAATCCAGGGGAAAACCTCCGTTACGACCACGCGTGTGGTTTGGAACACTGGAATACTCTAAGAGTTTGCGCTCCAGTGAGATTGGTTGAGCGGTTTCAACCGAATGTGAGGTGTGAGTGGAATGTGAGGTGTGACCATCGCTGCTCATTGTGCATCTCTTGTTTGAGGAACCTCGACACGAAAGAAGAAGCGCAAGCCTCCATATTGTCTTCAGCTACATATGTATTGAGCAAATGGCGTTTCACTAAATAATAAGTGAATATACATATAGTCACGATGTCATTAAGCTTCTAGAAACGAGAGTATAACTCTCTCATTGTTGCAATTGAAAATCAATCGTATGTTTCTATCTTTAAAGTTGAAATCGATGAATTATTATATAGAGTAACACATTGTATTTTAGTAAAAAACGGCTGAAACTAATGCAAATTAGCGTCTCAACTGAAATGATACTTTAAGCTAATACATTAACGTTGAAAACGCATTGTGTTTGTATTTGAGTTAATACGATGCATTACATGTGTTTTCGCTTCTCGGTTAGCACATGTCATCTCTGCATACCAACGCTGCATTTGGCATCTGTGTCATAAATTTAAAATCAACCTCACCACGTTAGAATAAAGTTTGTATTTCAAAGTGGTAAACATGGTAGGATACGAGGTTGCGAAGAGCAGTCGTTTTGCACGTCTGTCAAGGTTCGCTGGAGGTGATAATTCACTTACATCTGTTGTGCGAGCGACCTCCACGGTAATTTGCCACTGACATTGTGGGAAGGCAAGTTCAATGTCGTATTTGGACTGTAATGACGGTATGGCGAATGAACAAAAACGCCGGACACGGACGGTAATGAGTATTATAACAATGATGATCGCTTGTTTCCGAATGGTGTATTGGAAAGTTAAATGAGTATTTAACTTTCCAAGATAATCGACGAGTGCTGGTACTGGGTTGGTTTACAACGGCTTCTTTTGTAGCCTCAATCTTCGTCGATCTTTAAGGGTCAAATCTCCACTATTCAAAACGGTTTAATCAACGCTGTGCCTTTTATACCTACCTTTAGTACCTACCGTCACGACCGACATAATTAAAATTACTTTATTTTAAACGAGACCTACTGCATCCTACGATGTCACAAAGATTTTGTCGAGGCACGAGTGTGCCTCTATGAGCTGTAGACCTGTCTACTTTATTTTTTACTAGCGACCCGCCCCGGTTTCGCACGGGTGCACTATTTAATGGATGTTATTATACATATAAACCTTCCTCTTCAATCACTCTATCTATTAAAAACAACCGCATCAAAATCCGTTGCGTAGTTTTAAAGATTTAAGCATACATAGGGATATAGGGACAGAGAAAGCGACTTTGTTTTATACTATGTAGGGATTATTTCCAAATTCTGAATCTACAAAAAGCAGAATTCTCTAGCCGTTAATACAAAAAATCCTTAGAAGGGGTTGCCGTTGCGCGCATGTGATTGCTCTGGAGTTGCACGCGTCCAGAGGCCACGGTATCTGGTTACTGTAAGGCAGTTCGTATCCTTCTTTGCTACCCCCGAATTAGTAACTTTGCACTAATTCCAACACGTCGCAGACCTTTTATTGATTTGATGATTCGTTGTGTTGATGGGGGAAAATGTTGGTCTCTCACTCTTAAGACAGCTCAGCTTGCTTTCTGAAGCTTTTTTTTTAATTTGACGTCATTATTCAACACAAGGAACACACCACATTGTCACCTACAGAGTAACTACATAGGTTAAATTGCCTACAATTGGCCACTCACCAATAACTGGCCACTTCGCAGAAATATGCACAGAGCGAATCAATTGTTGGTATTTCTGCAATTAAATAAATAAAACTAAAATAACACAGGCACAGAGCTGACTTCAAGTATTATGTTAAAGAAGGTCTTACTGCACAAAGGTGGCTAGTAACTGAATTACTTTTTTTAAGTGGCCAGTTACTGGCGATTTACCCTACATAGTACATTGAAGTATTATGTTACACTAGAACAGACGTCTCTAACACAAGACGTCAGCTCCTGTACTCCGAACTTCGCATCGTGCCGTCCCTTTCACTCTCGTGTTAGTCATTATATGAGTGAGAGAGTAGACCCTCAGATACAATGACGGAGGGGCATTGCGCGGTAAACGCGAGGGTGTCCGTTTTCTTGTAGAAGTGAGCGCGCAACAGATGCGATATACCGTTTATTCTACCTACCTTACGACAATTCACGGTGTACAATGGGAGTAATAGTCGTTTATTAGGGGAGTAACTATGCATTACGAGAGGTTTTTTTTTTATACTACGCCTCGAATGAATCCTCTCATAAATATGTACTTCACCTTAATGCGCAGACATAAGATCCATGGGACTTATTTTTGAGTAGCTTGCATACACCCATATTTTTGCACTCGACTGCACGTGTCAGAGTCATTATTTTTATCTGAATACAAAAACCCAAGTACTTACTAGTAAAATAAAATGTTAGTTTTGAGAATAGCCCTTTAAGTTAGTCATTAGTAGGTACAGTCGCCATCAAGTATATCTGTACTCTTCAGGGTGCTCAAAAATATCTGAACATGCACTTTAACGCCTTGACAATAGAGTCGTGTTCAGATGTTTTTGAGCACCTTGTTCGCTCCGATATATCCGATGGCGACAACCTACAATCCATCTCCTTAAACCAGGTAAAGCTAATTAAATAAATAAGGTACTTAGTTCTCATTGCCACGAAACTGAAAAACAGGTTCTATTAATTAGTTGGAAATCTAGTGCTTTTTAGTCATTGGCTCTAACTAAACGAGGCAGACGGATCGTCACCGTTCAAGGTCGTGTAGTTTAGAAGAATAAAGTCCTAAGTATGAGCGAGTAATAAATATTATGTAAAACTGTTATTGCATCTTGAATCTTCATTCATGCATAATGGAGTCGCTTTTTAGATCGACTACTTTGACACAATTCTGTGAGTTCAGATAATCTTGAGTATTTATTATTCCGTTTTCCTTTAGCCGATGGCGTGTCAGTTAGCGGCTGGTTCCAATGATCGTGAATCATCTGTTACCGCGTCTGCATTGTTGGAATCACGTACGCCCATTCCAATTCTCTATCCATATCTATCACTCCAATACAGGCGCGGATCCAGGATTTTGTTCAGGGGGGGCACTTTCGAACTTTCCGAAAATAAAACTGACTTTTGATAAACGTATTTATTGTCAGAACATATTTCCTACATCAGGACATAGGCGATTGCCCTCCCCTGACACAGGCTTCAGGGGGGGGGGGCAATTGCCCCTGTTGCACCCCCCCTGTATCCGCGCCTGCTCCAATACGGTATTGAACTACAGCCAAATAATATTATAATTTTTACGTTACTAATACCTAAGTAACAAAACACATAAGTTACTTTTTTTTTATACTACGCCGGTGGCAAATAAGCGTACGGTCCACCTGATGGTAAGCGCCCACCGCAGCTTATAGACGCCCGCATTTCTAAAGGAGTCACGTGCGCATTGCCGATCCTTTATAAGATTTGAGGATGCACTGTGTTGACAGCAGATGGAACACATTTAGGTCCCTCGCTCTCAACACAGTGCATCCTCGGGAGCTCTGGCAACCTTGCTCACCTCCAGGAACACAACACTACATACTTGTATAGTAAATAATGTTATTATGGTTGTGGTCTTCTGCAAGGCGGAGGTACTTCCCCAATTGGGCTGCTCCAAATTCGAGTAAGATGACATTTTACGCTATGCTGTGCCCTACCTCTCTTAATATTCGGAAGACGTACAACTTCAACTCGTATGGTTACATTTCTTACATTTTTCTGACCGGCTCGCGTTACATGTAAGTAAATTCTCGTAAAAAATTTCGTAAGTTTTGAGAATAATGTAACTATTTAAAAAGAAAGATAAATTGTGTTTAACAGGCGGGAACAAGCGAGACAATTTTTAGGCTTCCATACAGAAAAGATGACAAGAGAATCCACATGGTACGACTCTGTCTGTCCGTCGGTTGCAAGTATGTATGAGATACAGCCCATCACCCCGGCGTAATTCTGTTGCCGAACTCTCCGAATTCTAGCTGTATTATGTGGCTACTCATTTCCTAAAATCGAACGTTGTGATAAATAATTACGAAAATTATAAAAAATGAAACTTTTACATCAAAAATGTTACTTTTCAAGAAACGAATCGTAATTTACGCCCCAAGGGCCCCGGCAACACTGACTTCAACCTATTTTAATGATTTTCAAATACACGAAGATGAAAAAAGAACGCAGTTTGATCACAACATTTTCAAGACATTAGTCACCCTTTCCTACAAACTTCATACTAAGCGAGCGTTCCTGACATTGCAGAAAAAGTTGCTGATTTGACTGTCAGTAAAATACCGTATTTTCTATCGATATATCATTCAAATAAGGATGATGACACCAAATAAGAAAAGCAATACCTTCAATTTCTCCCGAAAAGGGATCAAATACTCAATCAAATTGCGAAAAAAATAACTCAAAAGAATAAATAATTATATAATTATGTCTTCAATGTTTTAAATGGGGGCATGTTCTGTCCCTTTTTCGCAAAACGCACCTCTGTATTGAACTATCGTCATTTACTATGGGCGCTTTAGTGACGTCACTGATTTGTAGCGGTTTCTCTCTCTAATTAAAATCAGTCTAACGGTTGTAGCTTCGTTATTTTTTGAGACATGTTGACGGGATTTTCACCATTTGGCATAGTTTTATGTCTTCTTTCTTTTGGATAATAATTTGGATACTAAATACATTTTGAGTCAACATCCCTATTATAGAATGCAGTCCAGACACTATCACTAATAATATAATAATGCAGTCGAGACACTATCACTAATAATATAATAATGCAGTCCAGACACTATCACTAATAATATAATAATGCAGTCCAGATACTATCATTAATAATATAATAATGCAGTCCAGACACTATCACTAATAATATAATAATGCAGTCCAGACACTATCACTAATAATATGATAATGCAGTCCAGACACTATCACTAATAATATAATAATGCAGTCCAGACACTATCACTAATAATATAATAATGCAGTCCAGACACTATCACTAATAATATAATTATGCAGTCCAGACACTATCACCAATAATATAATAATGACACAAGTAATGGTATTACTGTGGGATTGGTACTTCTTAGGGTTCCATCCATACCCAAATAGTAAAACGGCATCCTATAACTAAGACTCCGCTGCCCGTCCGTCTGTCTGTCTGTCCGTCTGTCACCAGGCTGTATCTCATTAACCGTGATAATTAGACAGTTGAAATTTTCACAGATGGCAGCCTGGTGGCAGACGGCCAGACTGACAGACGGACGAACAGCAGAGTCATAGTAATAAAACGGGATCCCCGTTTTACCCTTTGGGTACGGAACCCTAAAAATGATTTATTGTACGTAAATACGTAATGATTTTTATAGGTACGTAAATGCAATGCAGAATATTCTTGAACATGACTTTATTTTCTGTGTCTTAAATGAACAGTATTTTTAAAGAAGCTGTTTTACTAATTTGACCGTGGACCCAGTCAAGGATATACATTACTACCTACAGTTTGTTAAGGGAATTCACCGCTAGAGGCGCTAGTGTAGCGTGAGGTCTCCGAAATGTCAAATGTCACTCTTTGTGGTTGCGCTACGCGGGTTAATATCTAATTGGTACAATATGGTGACTATTTTAGCTTGATTATGGCAAATATGAGTTACGGGTCAATGCTTTGAGACTGTTTTATCTTTCGGAAACTTATGTCCTCCTGTTTTTCGAACAAAACGGGACTGCGCTATAATGCGGGATGTTCGATATTATAACGGTACGGTTTTAAGGTATTAAATATATAATTTAAATGTAAACTTCGTTCTCATGCCCATAAGAACCAATAACATTTTTGAGAGCTGGACCTAACTCGACAGCGGCGCCAACTGGTGAGCACAAAAACAATAGCCCTCATTAACGGCACAGAATCAAAGAGTGACAATGACAGAACGATTGATACAAATTTAAATACATACTGCTGCTACTAGGGTTGTCATATGAACAAACTTAAAACCCTGATTAAAGTCATGACATGGTCCAAAATTTCCTGACATTTAAAAAAATACGTTAGTCAAGCCACGCTTAAGGCACTTGTCCCACCGCCGCCAAGCAGCGAGTACTCTCATAGTAATTCTACTCGTTTTCTCGCTCAAGCGAGTGGAATTACTATGAGATTACTCGCCACTCGCCGGCGGCGGCGGTGGGACAAGTGCCTAAAGCTTCAAACGTGCTTTAAGGCCCTTTCTTGTTTTGGGTGAGGCAAACGCTTTTTTGGACGTTTTAATTCTAGCAGTACTGCTACGCGTACGCGCGTGGAAATTTCGACTTTCTGTGAAGATCCGGTGTTATTGAAAAGGTCTCTTAAAGCGTTCAGGTCCTACCCTTCCGTTTTCTACGCCGGTCCGCACCCCGCAATCCACTGCCCCTGCAAGTATTTCGATAGCGATAGCTTTGGTCGATCGCGTCGAGGGCGACATGCGCTTCCAGAGTTCTTAAAATTCCTGACACAATATTCCGGCCGCATTCCTGACAAAGGCTCAAAAATCCTGACATGTCAGGAAAAACCCTGACGTATGGCAACCCTAACTACTACTAATGCTACTTTGCAAGTTTATTTTGACTGTATTATGACATTAATTTTCCTTTATTTGCAATTTCAAATTATTATTCTTTCTTAAACTATAAATTAATATTTTGACAAGAAAAATGCATTGTTAAAATCAGACTTTCCTAAATTGCTTATTAATATTTGGACATGTAAAAGTGCCCTTGTGGCCTATTTTCAGGATAAACGTTTGTTTTATTTTATGGAAATAAGAATTTTAGTGGCTAGGGTCCATCTATACCCTAGCCACTAAAATGAAGATGGAAACAATATATAAAATTGCAAATTAATATATAAAAGTGCCCTTGTGGCCTATTTGGCAAATAGTATTGCAGTAATAGTATTTGCAGAATAAATGTTTGTTTTTTTTATGGAAATAAGAATTTTAGTGGCTAGGGTCCATCTATACCCTAGCCACTAAAATGAAGATAGATACAATAGATATTGGCGAGTACTCCTCAATGACGCAAACCCCCTGGATCGCTACCAAGAGGCGTGTCGCTTCATAGCGTAAACAGTACGAGAAAACTATCGCAACCTCATCTCTTGCGCCTCTTATTACTCGAAATTCAACCTTACATTCATGGTGGAAGACTTATTTTACAACTAAACGGCACACCCAGACAAGGGATTTAGAAAAATAGGTTACGATTGTTATGATGTACTGAATATTCGCCCAAAAATAAACCAAACGCTTTCGCAAGCTTGTGAGATAATAGTTAGGTATTTTTTACTGATACATGAAAAAGTCGCATCTACATTCAAATCTCCATGGTACATACGACCTTTTTTGCGTTTGTAGAATGGAATTTTCTGGGTTATTGGTTTCTTTTAAGAGTTCGATTCGAGGTATTTTCATGTTCGCTTTGGCAATGTCGCTGTGAAAATAGTAATATTTCGTTTTTCACAAGCCATGCTTTGTTTTATTAACTAATTGATATTGAACATAGGTATCTCCTATGTATTATAAAAAAAACACTCATTTAAAATTTCTCAGAATTTAGATAGTTACATTACACAAAAGCTGTCCTAACTCAGATTAGATTAATTAGATTCGATTTATTTATTTCAATTATGTCACTTAAAATTACTCATAGTCAAGTTTGAGGAATTTATAATTGTGAGCGTCAGTTTTGAAACAATAACCAATTAGGTAGATATATTAAAATTATCATAAAACTCTGATACATATTTATCAATATATGTAAATGATTTACAAAATTAAGATGTCAATAACTTTGAAAGTAAAGCTAAATGTGGTAAAGATCACCTTACGGGTCGTCAATACTCCAAAACACGATTATGTAATCCAAACGAATTGATAACAAAACATATTGGTACCTAAAATTCCGATGCCAATAAAAAAAAATCTAACAGGTACAATAAACCTAATTAGATATGTCATATCATAATACTCATAGAATAAAGCGGATTTTCCAATAAAAAGTTTCTCAGTCGACAGAAAAAAGGAGAATCTGAAATGGTTACTTCTTTAGAGCTACTGGAAGTTTGGTCGCTGGTTCACTAAACCTAGCCTAGCTGAGAAGAAACAAGAAACTCCTAACCTGGGTCGAACTAACTGTATGGGTACTAAATAGGAATATGTGGCGGTACTATTAATTATAGAATCTATCTATGAACCCCAATTTACTCAATAGTTGTTTTGGACAATCGTTTTTGCGGAAGCGAATATCAACGAACGTTCTAGTTCAGATTGGAAACCAGACCTTATATATGTTAGGTTTTTTGTTAATGAGTTAGGGAACTAGAATTTTCAGATGTTTTCGAGCTACAAAGACTTTTCTAACTACTGTCGTCGACAACAACAACAATTGGAAACAAGAAATTTAGTAACTAACTCACTCACTCATCATCATCAACATTACCTAGTCTATCCTCTGCTGTCCTAGACCTCCTTTATGTTAATTTACGGCGCTGCACTTTTCCCAACCATTATGCTGCTGCGAACAATCCTTTTACGGTCATTAGCCCAGCGAGTTGCCCACCAAGAATCGACCGTGGTCATGGTCGGCCCTAAGGTATGCAGCGGTCGCTCCAGTCGCGAGATGCCTAAGGGCACCGAATGAACAATACAATACAATACAAATATTCTTTATTGTTCACCAGAAAAGACATTGAAAACAAGATTAAAAATTAGACATGTTGATGGTAGATAAAAAAAATAAAATAAAAATAAAATGCATTTATTTCGGACAACTTAGATCCATAAATTGTTAGTAGCACATAGACTTATATAACTATGTTATTGTGAAAGCTTATATGTAATGTGGACCAGTGCCTTAGTAGACTGCCGTCCCATCTGTCTGCCTGTCTGGGTACTAAACAACGTATATACATACATACATAGAAAACATCCAAGACTCGGTAACAAATAGTCGTGCTCATCACACAAATAAATGCCCTGACCGGGATTCGAACCACCGGCTTCGTAGATAGGGTCAATTAGGGTCACTGCCAACTAGGCCAAAGTCGTCAGTAGACTGAAAAAGAAACACGATAAGCGAACAAAATTTTGAAAAATGCCTCCTGTCAATAAATCCTAAATATCATAGTGAATAAATTTAAATGCTGTCGATTTCCTAATTGTCAACGACAGTGATATTTTTTCTATTTAACAAAATGGATAGCTTTTTTATTGTTCTAACACAATAACCGAATTGATTTTTTATAAGTGATCCAGTGTTCCAAAAATCAATTAGTGTGAACTAAATATTTACGAAACTACGCGCAGAGCTAACGTAGCGAGCGGGATGGTTAATTGCAAACTCACGCGTGTTAGAGCGGGACATTTGCAATGGGATGGCCTCGCCTTAACTCTCTTACCGCCACGTAGGTTAGAAAACTCGTGCCCTGTAGCCCGGGCATAGAATATGGCTACGGTATCCTCTGCCTGTCGTAGAAGGCGACTAAAAGGGGGTCCTCGGGGTCGTAGACGGACGTAGTTGGGGGCTACGATCGTCATAAAAAAAAAAAAAAATAGCGGGACCCACATAAGTGGACTCTAGGGCGACACTGGTGCGTTCCGTAGGAGATCCCAGAGCCGCCCGAAATGGGTTGAGGAGGACAAGCGGGGGTTTTTAGTCGGTGCAAGTCCGACATAACCACCGCGCCGCCCCCACGGTGCGGAGGTATCCATAACGGATTTACCCCCGTCGAAAAAAAAAAAAAAAAAAAGGTTAGAAAACTCAAGTTGCGTGTTTCTTTCTGCCGCAGAGGTGTATTCCCGGCCGTCATCGCCAAACAGCCAAAGTCCAAATATGATTGCGAGTGCGCGGAGACCTGGAGGGCGCTCCTTCGCGAGCGGCGGAGGTCCACGCGCGCGTACGAAATATAGAAATAACCACGCAACTTGGCTTTGAGGTACCCACACCTTGTAAATTGCACACATTCTTGTATGGCACAACTTTTGGGCCGGGACCTATAAAGCGATAGGAGAGTAGAATGGGGAAACATCCGAACAAGACCACGCGGGCGGTTTAAACAATGACATAGCTAGTCTAAGAGCTTGCGCTCCAGTGAGATTGGTTGAGCGGGTTCAACCGAATCTGAAGTGTGAGTGGAATCGAGTTACTGGCAGTTTTACCGCTGGTTCACTAAACCTAGCCTAGCTGAAAAAATCCAGCAAGAAGCTCAGCTAGACCCGACCTGGGTTTGGTTGAAACCTTGGTTGAAACCAGGCACCGATACCGGTATTTTTTAAAAACCCTGAATTAGCCCGATATTTTGGATTATTTTTTGCTCTTTTCGTAGGGCTGAATCATGTATGTAGGTAACAACGTCGTATTATTAGATTGTTCCATTAAAAACAAAATAATGAACCGGTGACCGTAATAATACCGGTATTTTTCTATGGAGAAAATACCGGTATCCGATCCCTGGTTGAAACATACCACAACGCCTCGTCACCCTGTTGCAGGCTCCAAAAACCAAGGCTATTGATATCCCTATCTCACTCTATCTTACAGCTCCACGCCGCTCTTACTGTCCTCCTGGTCCACCACGCAGAGGGCCTACTCCGAACTTCGTATCGTGCCGTCCCTTTCACTCATATAGTGAATAACACGAGAGTGAAAGGCGGCACGATACGAAGTTCGAATTTCGAATATGATCGCAATTACCGTGTGATATACGAAACACAAATAAAGAAAGCATCTGTCACTTTCTGTCGAGTATAGTATCAGAATCGTATCAAATAATGATCTTGATTTATAATAAAATCATTCTATTGAAATTATAGTCCCTGAAATTTTTCGTAAGCATAAAACGAAAATAAATTATAACTACATTAAATAGGTTCTTTATATAGATAACGCCCTAGATTTGAAATTTATAGTCACAAAGCGCTGTTTTTACTTCCAGAGATTTACTTTCTCTTCGTGAAATCCATTATAATCGAATCGTGCGACAAAAACGAACGCATCTACCAAAAAAATCTCCAATTACAAGTCAGTAAGCCAATTTATATTTGTTATTCCGTTAAATCAATATTCAATCGTTCGAAGTTCCAAATTCAACTTCTTAGAGAAAAGCGAGCGTCGGGTTCAATTCGTTATTATTTATAAGAGTTTTTAACATGGCGACTATATAATTCATCGATATTTTAACACCAGTTACATACTTTGATACTTGATGTAGCGACGTTTATATATGTATATATATATTTTTTTTATACCACGTCGGTGGCAAACAAGCGTACGCCCCGCCTGATGGTAAGCGGTCACCGTAGCCTATGGACGCTTGCAACTCCACATACACTCCGTATACACTCCTTTCTTGAAGAACCCCATACTGTAGTCCCTCGGGAAAACCTCGGCAGGGAGCTCATTCCACAACAGGAGCGTCCGTGGGAGGAAATTCCTCTGAAACCGTACCGTAAGCGACCATTTCGGTTCTAAGGTGTGAGGATGAATGCCTGCCGACGGCGAGCGGTGCGATGGTAGAAAGCGGCCGTGGGCATCATGTCGAACAGTTCTTCGGAGCACAACCCATTATACAAGCGATAGAACACGCACAAGGAGGCTAAATTCAGATATCACTTTATATATAAAATGATAACTATATTAGCCACTGAGAGAGATCTTCGTTTTCGGATCGCTAGTATACAATGCTAGATAAATAATTTATTATTCTTCTGTGTCTTCAATTTGACATACTAAAAAGCTTTGTACGAAATATCATTTGATATTTAACAGTGGTTTTCCGGTGAAGGAAAGCATCGTGAGGAAACAGGTCTAATCCCAATAAGGTCTAGTTTACCGCGGGATCGGAAGGTCAAATGATAGCAGTCGCTTTCTTAAAAAAAACTAGTTCCAACGGCAAATCTTCTCCCCAAATCAGTTATTAATTACAGTTCAACATGAACCCTATAAGGGCACAGCAATAAAATATGTATATATAAAAGAAGAAGTCCTCACTGATGGACTCATAAACGCACAACCGAAACTAATACTTCTAGAGAGTTGATTTTTACAGTCGGTTACATTTATAACGTATGCTAGGGATAAGAAAGGATGTTTCGTAATTCATCCCCTAAGGGGGTAAAACAAG